>CM077880.1:24378126-34378126 GCA_039720435.1 Amazona ochrocephala
TAAAAATCCTGAAACAATGGACCTTGCAAGTTGAAATCATCAAAGTTTCTGAAAAAGAGAGTTTAAAATTGAACTGAAAGGTTGTAAAATGTAGTCCCTATTTTGATTCTCCAGTAGTCTTTTCCTCACTTGCCCAGACTACACAATATATTTTCCAAAAAAGTGTGTTCTCATCTTCCTTGAGAACCAAGCTGAGTAACAGGAAACAGTATAAAAGTGAGATTACAGACCCAGTACCTCTAAAACTTATTGAGAGAGCAGAGCATATGGCAGCACCTACTAACCTCTCTCATATTATTTCTTACCTCTGTTATTAGGAATGTCAGCCACAGTCAAGTCAGGTATCCTTAGATATTTTGTCGGTGGTTTTGCTCATTATCATCACAACTCTCCAGTGTAATTGTAAGAATAGTGAGCAGTTCTTGACAGTGGGGATTCAAGGGAGGGTAAAAGTTCTCTTTTGGCTCCAGTAGCATAATCCAGTGCAGAAGGTGGGTTTTGGAGAGCATGTTATGGGAAGGAAAAGCCTTCCTGTGTTCCCCTTCCTCTACAGTTTACAGCTGTGTTGGGTGGTACTTACATCCCAGAAGGTCCTTCTTTGAGCTGAGCTTTTCATTCATTATGATTTATTTTAAGGCTGGTTTCTTCATGTTAGACCAGCATTTATAACTCTGGTTTGTTAAAATTGTTCTAGTTCTATATCAGAATATTGCTCTGAGGCTTTTAAAAACTGTGGCCATGTTTCTGTCAAACAAGATTAGCTGAAATAAAGGCATCAGTTTTCTAGGAAGCATTTTGGCTTCTTACCTACTCATTCTCATCAGCAAAGCATGACAGAGTTTGTGCCTTGGCTATCCAAGACCTTCTTTCTCCCAGCAAGTGCTGCTGTGGCAGCAGAGTCAGTATTTCAGCACCAAGGTACAATAACTGAGACTGGTAGCAAGGTGTTTCTCATCAACACAATTGCATATCTAGTGTATTTTCAACCTTGACCAAATTCTGGCAAATGATAATAATATCCTCATACATAAGATACATTTTTTTATTATTATTTTAAACTTCACATCAGTGTGAAATTTTGTAAAAGCCAGAATACAGGCAAGCAAGCTCTCTCTACCCATTACTGCAATTCTCAGAGTCAGCTGCTGAAATTTCAGTGAGAAGGATAATAAGAAGAGTTTATGATGCAGGTTCAGAGATAGGTGTTGAATGATGCTATCTAATTGTACTTTACTATTGGATCCTGTGTTAATACCTCCTTTCCTGCTTGGCATGTTGGGCAAGTGGACAGGGAGGAAACCATACCCTTGATCACTGCACAGCTTTCTCTGTCACTTCTGCCACTGCCCTGCAGAGTTGAAGAGATGCTAGGTTGCAGTGGAAAGGCAGGTGCTTCCTTTATTGTTTTAAGCATGTGAAAAATGTGGTATTGGTGAGGTAAATATCATGGGACCCTGCAATATACCTCTGTATGAATAAATATCAGCTTATCTTCTATCACTGTCTTTTTTCCCTAACAAGATGACACAATTCACTAAGAGTCCTTGCTTTTACTGTCTTATTAAAGAAAAGAAAACTCACCTTCCCAGCAGAGATTGGTGAAAATGTACGATTTTTTTTTAACCTTGAAAAGGTTTAAGGGTTTCTTTCACTATTGTTGAAAGTAGTCATCAGTGAGACTGCAACAGGTAGGTATTTAGAGGAACATTTGGAATAAATTCATTCCAGGATACAGAAATGATTAAGGGGAAACTTAGCAGGTGATATGGAAATTTTACAGAGAGTCTTTCCAGGTTCCTCACAACTGCTTTGCAACAGAAGATTTGTTTCTGCTTTTCAGTACAGGTTCATTTTTCCCAAGGTAGGTTTACCTTGATATAGGTCTGTGTGCACAGCTGCAGTACAATGAATACCATTGAAATTTTGCGTTCGATTTTTCCCGATTATGATTTTCGAAGGGTGACATTTTTGCTTCTGGATTTTTGGACCTTTCTATGATGAATTATTAATACAGATAAAATATCTATCCACTATATAGAGCACATCTATCATATTTGGATGTTTTGGACAGTTCAGAAATGTTGATAACTGGTAGCAATTTCTCACCAAAGACAGAGCAGAGTATTTAATCCTTAAACATTAAAAAAAAAAAAAAAAAGAGAATAACAGAAAGATATGGGAAACATTCATAATGCTCAACTTCAGACAGCTTATTCAGCCACATGAGCTAGCCAGGTGGCTACATTTACTGTAATGAGCAAAACAGGGAGAAAGCAAACACTCAAGACAAAGACCCATAATTGTCTCCACTGTTTAATTCTTAGTTCATGCCTGTATTGTTTAGACCATTCCAGGTGACTGAGTAGAGCCCATTCCCGTAGGCATTCTAGGCATTCTCATTATAGCTTCAGGCCACAATATCCCACTGATAGGCTTCAGCATAGCCTCCTTAGGACTGCGTGCTTACTAAAGTAAGAAAAATGCTCAAAAAACTACAATTATTGTATAGCTGTAACTATTGAAGTTATAGCTATCAACGATGGTAATAACTGGACTGCAAGGTACCATTTACTGCCCAGCCAAGGCCCAGGGCCAAGCATTTTTAGTGTGGATGCAACCCTGACATTTTAGCCTTTGAACCACCTATCAGTTCATAGTCTTGCTTTGTTTAGCTGTTTAGGTATATCCATAGTCTCCTTTTATTTATTTTACTGTCTGTGTAGACACACAGAGTCCTCCAGAGAGTGATTCAGGTGACTTGAAGTAGACTCACTGTCAACCGTTCAATTGAGAATACTTGTTTCTCTTTGCTGAGAAAACTAACCAAGGAAGATACTGCAGTAAATAAGCAGCTCTAGACTAGGAGGTCTCACTGCTCACTGTGGTTGTAGAATCTTGTCTGCAAAACTAGCCAGGGTTTCAACAAATATGAAGGCAGGATGGTTTAACTTCATTTTGGGGCCTATTTACTTTTCTGTTTAGTTTAAAACAATGGAAATGAAATTGGAGATATTCAGGTTTTATTTTTCTCTTTGAGATACACTTTTTTTTGATCAAATTAATTTGTTATTTATGGCTTCATTGTAACTGTGGACTGGAAATATGGTAATCAGAAAAATGAAAACCAATTTTGTATAGCTTCTTTTCCTTCTTACTTGAGAAAGTTCAACAGACAAATTTTGTCTTATGCAAAGCTGCCGGTAACAGCTAAGGACAAGTACTTCACATATAACTATATACTTTTGTGTGTTTCTGTAAGATACAAAAAGTGGCTACAAGCAGAACAAATAAATAGCCAAAACTTTAAAATGAAATTATGACTAAAATAACCATGACTTTAAAGCAATTATGAACAGGGACATCTCATGAGTTCTTGTTGCTTCAATGCTAAGTATCCATAGAGTTTCTTATGGACAAAGGACAGATGAAAGATGTCTTGTGTGGCTGAAAGAAAGTTGTGCAGATCTTGTGCCATAATCTTACTGAAGAGAAGGAGGAAATTCGTACCCTAAGGTATTAATTGGTTGTTAGAAATCCTTATTCAAATCTTTTCTAAAGCACTGTTTCCAGCAATTTTAGATCAGCCCTGCACTGATTTTAATAAAAGTATTTTGTCCCTTACTTTGGTCTCTGTATACCATATCGACCTAATATTCTTAATTAATTTTATTTAAAGAAAAAATTATAAAAAAACTGCTGCTAAATGCTTTCACAGTCAGTGCAGGTGTTAGAAAGAGCATTTTCATGTTCTTAATAATTCACTCCTAATGGTGTTTCGGCAAGAATTATCTACTTACATGTCAAATGCAGCTAAAGAATATATTCAGGCAGTTAATATGAGAGAAATTACACACCAACAGGTAACTACTTCTGATAATTCTATGTTTCAAATGTATCTTTCTGCTCAAATTGTCAGAATAAAATATTTATATACTTATTTTTAATTTAAAGATGAATTTTTCATAGGTTCTGCTCTCCTTCCTTTCCTTGCCTCTGAGAAACTGTGTATCTGACCTTAAAAGACTACAAAATTATTTTGTTTATACATTATAAAGCAATACATGTTATAACTTGTTGTTAGCGGCAATACGTGTGTTGAGAATCTAACTCTCGTGTTACCTAGAACTCAAAGAACTTAAGTCATTTGATAAGAAAATCTGTTCTCAGAAGAACCTGTGAGAGTGAAATATTACAACATAGCACCTGTTACTTTTATTTTTGCTGTGGCTTTGAGGTTCATTTTTCAACAAATTTTTCATCTTGCCTCCAAAGCAGAGTTTTTTCTGAACTGTTTATTAATAGATATCAAAATGTAATATTGACATTGGATCTTAGAGGAAAAATTAATGATACATATTTACATGCAGCAGTTTGGAGCCATTGAAACAACAACAGCTCCATCAGTTCAGCTGGGTGGGTATTTCAGCATGATAGGGCATAAGGCAGTCTTAAAAGAAAGTGAAGTAAGTTCACAGTGAACTAAGTTTTAATGACATTACTTAAAGCTGTTATGGAAAATATTTTTCCCCCACATGCAAATAACCAACATTGTATCTAGTAGTTCTCAAGGCTGGGCTTACATCAGCACTAACACAATAACCAAAACACAATTGTCTGTCTTTGGGGTGGGCAGAAAGTTGTGCACAGCAGCTGGAGCTTTAGAGAAACTGACAAGTTACATTTTTATGACCTGTTCGAAACAATCTGTTTTGACATTTCAGGAATTACCACAGCTTCTGGGAAAAGCCAAGCATGCAGTCTGAGCCCAACAAGCCAGTACTCTGTGCTGAAGTTTAATTAAGCCACCTACTGAGAAAACTACCATAGGGGAAGCTCTTCTCTGAGCACAGGATTTTCAAACCAGTGGAGAGCATCCAGGGAGGACAGCAGTTTCGACACCCAGTATATTTGCCCTAGTTCCTATGAATTACACGCCCCACTTCTCATGAATTATGCATACTGAAAGCTTAGTTAGGAATAATGTTCACAAATTTGTTGATTATGATGTTGAAAAAGAGTATAAATCCATAAATAATGTGTTTTAGTCCCCCTACTATTTCAGTTTTGTAATTCAGTTGCATAGTTAGACTTTAATTAATTTACACATTGTCATTGGAACAATCTATTTTTTTAAGCTTCTTCTGGTTTGGTTTTAATCCATCAATATCAGTGAATTTTCATAAAGCTTGGTGGCCTGCTGCAGTACATCCTTTGTGTCCTTATATAGCATGATAGAGGAATGAAAACAAGTACCATGTCATAGAAAAAAGACTGATAGATGAAACTAAAGGGTCCACATGAATTAAATGTTGGTTTATATTAAATTAGAAAATGAGCTACTACAAACATCACAGAGATATTAGAGAAACATATTTTTACATACAAGTTACATGCAGGCTAAATAAGTACTTAGAGGTCATCTTTCAGTAGCTTATGTAATTCACGCTTAGCATCTGTCTACTGGGGAAGATGGAATTTTTACAAATGAAACATCATATATGGAAGGTATAAAGCAGATGATAGACATTCTTTCCATAGAGAGTCGAAAGCAGTGATAAGTTCAGCTTTGAAAATTTAGAAATTTCTGCTGAATAAATGAAGAGGTGTTGTGGGGCTGTTCAGTTTACTGGAAATGCACTGGTGGAAATGTTTAAATATAAAGAAATTCAATGGCCTGGGACCTGTTTTCTGTGACAGCTTCATTCCTTTGAAGATTGTAATGGTATTTCTCTATTTTTCACTTTAAAAACTAGATTCATGTTCTGTTAAAATCACTGGCTTCCTTGAAATCTTGAATGACCTTTTACTTGTTTGTCTACTACTCTCTAACTTTTCTAAAGCATAACTTCAGAGAATATTTATTTAAGTCATCAGGTACTTACCAGAAGTGTCTCCATTAAAAATAAATAAATAAATAAATTTAAAATGCAGCAAGTGCTGTAGAAGATTTAAAACCCTTGAAAACTACTTCATCTTTATAAATATGATTTAATTTTTTTAAAGAATTTTTTTAATTTATATTTTTTAAAAGAAAAAATATTCTTCATAGTCAAATTTTAAAGCATTTACTAAAGAAAAGGCATCAAATAAATGGACAAATGATACATACAGGATGTGCAAATGGTACATTAAAAATTGCTGTATGTTGGAGGTGTTAGTAGAGTATTAGAATGAGACAGATGCCAGCTTTCTGAATGTAAGAAATGCTTCATTAAAGGCTTTTTTTTTCTATTAAAAATTTCATGTCTTTATAAAAAAAAATACATATGTATGCAATATGCTCCGACTGTACACATATATGTATATGTTGAAACAATTAAAGAAATAACTAGACTAATAAGATTAAGGACCTGAAGAATGGAGTACATGGGCAAAAGACTCCCAGATTAGTTTGGTCAGACATGCAGAGGTTCTTAAAAGAAGCTGCTTAGAATCCTGAGCGTCTGACAGGCAGAACAGGAAAAACAACATAAGACGTGATTGCTGGGCTCTAAGTCACATTTAAACACCCAATAAATGGATCTTTGCAAATCTGAACCTTTGGTATCTGAAGGTTTATCAGATGAGCCAGACAGGCTGCAGGGATCAGAGTGGGGCAAAGGGACCGGCTATGGCACAATAGATGCTTAAAGTGCCATATGTTCTTCTTGGTTGCACAGTGTGTTGTGGCTTGTATCCACAAAAACGAAGCCAATAAACTAGGTGAGCAATGACAATGGGAGCTCCACTGTAGCATGCAAAGTCCAGGCTGGAAGCACCACAGCCTTCCAGTGGGAAGAGTACAACAAGGGGATGTGCTCCACAAAAGAGGGAACTTGTTGAGTCATTGTCTGAGTCTGATCAATATAGTTTCCTCATAGTGAATGGTAGTATCCATATACAAATCAGTGACCCAATTTTAACTGTTGGTTTGGTTTAGTATAAGGATGATTCTTTGCAGGGCTGCTAGAACCAGGTGAATTCCAATCACCTGACGACGATCATCTGTATGAGAATTTTGATTGGATTAATTACTTACTTCAAGGTTTCTTACAATGACCCTGGTACACTTGGAGAAATACTCTTTATCCAGTTATAGATTCTGCTGTCAACAATACTAATTACTAGGAATATTCTCTTCAAATTTTACAAATTTATGCTGGAGGTGCTAAAAATATAATTTATGATCATGTTAAAATTAAAATAATAACAGCTACTTACATTTCATTTGAATTAGAGGAGGAGGCATGCTCAGGCATTTCTGTTTTGTTTTTGCCGTGCATAAGATTAGGGCAAACTCTTAAGTAACTTGGATTAGTGTCCTTGTGTAGTCTGCAAATAGGATATCTATAAATAACCATAAATCTTGGTTTAGTTTGTATTTTTATGTGTTCCAGGATTATAAGAACAGGACCAGAGTGAGAGTATGAGGTGAGCATGAGGTAAACTTGTATATGAGTAACTTAGCTCAAGGCTACCTTTTATTCATAGGTATAGGAATATATGCCCAGATATAGGAGCATAAACTATTGTCATTTTTATTCTAGGTGACCAACAACTTATTCCTGGAATACGTATTGTCTGAATTTAGAAAATGAAAATACAGATAATTTCACATACCAAAAAAAAGAAGGTATGATGACAACTGACAGATACATAAGATTACTCATCTGTCATAACATCAAAAGAGCTTC
The DNA here is from genome assembly GCA_039720435.1 of Amazona ochrocephala. Classification (NCBI taxonomy): domain Eukaryota; kingdom Metazoa; phylum Chordata; class Aves; order Psittaciformes; family Psittacidae; genus Amazona; species Amazona ochrocephala. The sequence continues at coordinate 24,385,800 of CM077880.1, forward strand.
AGCTGAAAGTACAGAAGAGTGGGAAGGTTAAGAAACATGCACTGTTGGGACTGTTTTGAGATGACAGCATGAATGTTTGCTTGCTTTTTCAATGAGTTATGACCTTCAAAATGCTACAGGAATAAAGAAGTGCAAATGTCAAGGTATAGCCTCTCCTCAGAAGACTATAGATACCAAGAATGGCTATTGCTGATTGTCAGAGTTCTAGTCAAGAAAGGAGGAGGACAAATGCCATCACTAGGCAACTTGACTTTTCTGATCTTACTTTTTTTTTTTTACCAGAATTTAATATTCTTTCAAAAATATTCATTTCACACAGGAGGAATTGTCTTGGTAGTCTGTAAATCTGATGTTGGATTCCAGAACTCTCTCCCTGCCTCAGAAATAAAAAATGCGGGAGGGAAACCCATGAAAACCTAATTACAGAGGTGTTCAGTTGGGCATGCAGAGCTTCAGTCATAGTTCCTGTGAACTAATGATGTGAAATATCTGAGTATCAAACTTTGAGCTACTCCTGTATACATTTTATATTTTATAAAATTTACTGGTTAATACATTTTCAAATGAAATGAAATCCTTCTCTCTAAGTTGGAGAGACATCAATTTGATAGGTGGACCACTCGGTGGATAAAGAACTGGCTGGATGGCCGCAAGCAAAGAGTAATGCTCAGTGTCTCAATGTCTAGCTGGAGACCAGTAACGAGTGGTGTCCCTCAGGGATTGGTGTTGGGATCAGTCTTGTTCAACATCTTTGTGGGTGGCATGGACAGTGGGATTGAGTGTGCCCTCAGCAAGTTTGCCGATGACACCAAGCTGTGTGGTTCGGTTGATAAGTTGGAGGGAAGGAATGCCATCCAGAGGGACCTTGACATGCTTGTGAGGTGGGCTGATGCCAACCTAATGAAGTTTCACCATGCTAAGTGCAAAGTCCTCCACCTGGGTCGGAGCAATGCCAGGCACAGCTCCAGGTTGGGCGGGGAGGAGATTGAGAGCAGCCCTGCAGAGAAGGACTTGGGGGTGTGGGTTGATGAAAAAATGAACATGAGCCGGCAGTGTGCGCTTGCAGCCCAGAAAGCCAACCGTATCCTGGGCTGCATCAAAAGGAGTGTGACCAGCAGGTTGACGGAGGTGCTCCTGCCCCTTTACTCTGCTCTCGTGAGACCTCACTTGGAGTACTGCGTGCAGTTCTGGTGTCCTCAACATAAAAAGGACATGGAACTGTTGGAACCAGTGCAGAGGAGGGCCACGAGGATGATCAGGGGACTGGAGCATGTCCCGTATGAAGATAGGCTGAGAAAATTGGGGCTGTTCAGCCTAGAGAAGAGAAGGCTGCGTGGAGACCTCATAGCAGCCTTCCAATACCTGAAGGGGGCCTATAGGGATGCTGGGGATGGACTCTTCATTAGGGATTGTGGTGAGAGGACAAGGGGTAATGGGTTTAAACTTAAACAGGGGAAGTTTAGATTGGATATGAGGAAGAAATTCTTTACTGTGAGGGTGGTGAGGCCCTGGAATGGGTTGCCCAGGGAGGTTGTGGATGCTTCATCCCTGGCGGCGTTCAAGGTGGGGTTGGACATAGCCTTGGATGGCATGGTTTAGTGTGAGGTGTCCCTGCCCATGGCAGGGGGGTTGGAACTCGATGATCTTGAGGTCCTTTCCAACCCTAACTATTCTATGATTCTATGATAAGTTCACTATTCTTCAATGCTATGCAAATTTTTTTTTATCAAATAAAAGAAAATTATATGCTTTAGCTAAAACACATTTTTGTCTCAGATTTTCTGCTGGTTAATTTTTTAAATATGAATGGCATTTGTTGTCAGTCTCGTAGAAGAGATCTGAAGAAAGAAAATCCCTTAGATTGGAAGCCAAATGTATTGTTAAAAACCGTAGAGTGAGAGAAAGTGAAGGAGAAACAAAGTGTGAAAGTAATACAGAAATCTCTTTACTGTATTAGAACTGACTTTGAAAAGCTTTAATCTCAGCTTTTCACACCAATTTATTTTTCAGTCCTGAGCAAGTCACTAAGCTTTTTATGCATTGTTTCCCAAGCCAAAATGCTCTTCAGAGATTGTAGATAGAGTAACCATCTGAATGTTGTATATAAAACTTTGTGCTGGTGACATATGCGCAAGTGCCGGGCTAGGGACTCAGAGACAGTGTTGTAGGACAAACAACATGCAAATTCATTTCTCTGTGGCAAGGGCAGTAAGACCACAGCCTTCTAAATGTTGTATTTCCCTAACAGCTTATATGAGTGGTAACAAAAATAGACCTGAAAGTGACAGTTCTAGGCCATATATTATGAGGAAATGTGCTGGACACTTTTTCCTACAAATTAGTGTGCAATCTAAGGATATCTAGCAAAGGCAGAAGAAATACTAATTTGAGGGTAAAAGGTTGCAAGTAGTAACTTGATCACACCATTTGTTAATGGAAAATACAGAGTGGAAAACTAACTGCAATTAAATCAGGAAAGGACTGAGAAGATCTAGCCAAAAACCACTTTTACTGTATGATAAAATGTTTTTTCTCCCTGCTGTCCTCTAATTTTGAAAAATGAAATTGAAGCAGACAAGTTGATTTTCAAATTATAGAGTATGATTCTGATAACTGGCATAGCTTTGTTAATTTGTAGTGTTTAGATATCTCAAGAAGATAATACACCTGCTTTAGTGAAGTGTGCTAGGCTTTTTCGTACATTCTCTTCCTGGTCTGCTGAAAAGTTTTGCTTCTGACCCTGCTTTAGTTGCTTAAGTTCAGAGACAGTGGATTGTTGTTGTTTAAGTAACTTAAGTTATTTCAAGTCTCTTGTTGTAAGCAGTTTCATGAAGCTACAAGGTCTGAATAAATAGGTCACCTAAATTCAGGGTCAGTATATATTCATTTGTACATTCCTGAGTCCATTTGTCACTAAATGATGAGCTTATAGTCAGTAGCTTAAAAAGGTAAAAAATAATTTCTGTTAACTGTCTGTGGCTTAGTGAGTTAGCAAACAGGATTGAGTAAAAATAGGACAGTTAATCATCTGTAGTATAGACAGCAAAGCTGTTTGTGGCTGGGACCAGGTCACTCAGTGCTCTGTTGTTTCTCAGTTACTGTTTGTTGTGCCTATATTAGACATCAATGAAGCTGTTGCACCACTGGTAAAGTCAGGCAAACATTCCTGTTCTGCGTGCTGAACCCTCCAGACTCTCCCATCCCTGCCGAATCCAGACCTGCTTGATCCTTCCTCCTTGGAGTAGCATGCAGAAATGCAGAAGTGATGTTTTTGTCTCCAAAACCAAATACAGTGTGGCCAATCAGAAGTCAAATTTGATGAAAATCTGCAAAGATACAGATTTCTATGGACTGAACCATTCTCCTGGTTGCCTCTCTGTCTGCCCACTACAAAGTCTGTGGATTCTCTATATTTGAAAAAAAGATTAGCAGAATCATAGGCTTCTGTAAAGCAGAAAAGATGCCTGGCATTTTAGATGCTCTGAGCTATCTTCTTGGACTAGATTGTTTTCAGCTGTTCACTTAGGGCTTGATTCTGCCTCACTTGCCTTACAATGAACAGCATTTTAGGGAAAATGTTGTGTACAGGATGGGACATATGGAATTTATTTTGAGTTGAACATTGCACTGTGGACACAGCCCAGTGCTAAAGGCTCAAAGCACTAATGAGTTTCATGGACATAGTATTGTTCTCCAGAAAGTGGGGCATTACCATCATATAATGGTTAGCTGCCTTTCAACCATGCAACAACTGGTCTCACAGATCTCTATATGTACTTAGGAAAATACAGGCAGGTGCTAGCTTTTCCCCAGGGTAGAAGTAGTGCACTTTATCAGGATGATGGAAGGACTGTAATTTAGAAACCATCCTCCACTTTTTTGTTTGTGTCAGAGGGGACCTTTAAAACAGTATCATGCTTGTGCATCATGTCTGTCCAATTAATTCTCCACCACCACCATCTTCCATCCAGTATTTTGTGTTTTCTTCATTTCTCCATATCAATGACTGTGAATTATACCACAAGACCCATTTTACTGCTGCTTCGAAGTCAGTGGTGTCACTGTCTATCTTTACGAGGCTTAACTTGCTTAGGCTTAACACACTTCACTAAAGGACTGAGCATTTAGCAACCAAATGCAGGTCACTCAGGAAAATGAAAACAAGATGTTGCTCAAATACAACCATCAATGTTAAATATTAACAAAAACATCCTGATTTCAAAACATCTCCTCTGACTTCTGACAGACAGGATCCTTCAGTAGGATGAGAGTTTTATGGTTTTCATAAGCAAGAGCAGTCATAACTCAACAGGGTTATGGCCAGTATGGTAGCCAAAGCCAATTACAAATGTTGCAGTTTCACTCTTTGTTCTCCAGAGCATCTGCTTCTATCATTTAGAAGCCCAGAAAAATAGTCTTGACTACCTAAAAGCAATATTAAATAATGCAGTAAAATGTACTGTAACAAATATTAAAGGCGTATCCGTTCCCATTGACCATAAGCTCTCACATATTTATTATGGGCACTTTCCTTCCTTCCTGTGAGATAATCCATTTGATGTTTTGAAGTGGATATTTACTACATCACTGCTAGGCCTCTAATCAGGTGGAGTATTTTTTAATTATTTTTCCTTTCTGTCACAATAAAAGCTAACAGTAAAAAATGCAGAGATACTAAATTATAACTATTATGTGACTTCATTCACTTTCTTTGTTGTCATTTGGCCTACTCTGCCAAATTCTGGATTAGTGTTCTGGATACTAAACAAGGAAGACAAAATCAGTGCAATTTTTTTTTTTTTCTTGTTTTTTTTGTTGGTTTTTTTTTTGTTTACAAAATGAAGAATAGTCCTGGCAACTGCAGGAGAAACCCGTGTCTGCAAACCTAGCCAATAACTGCAGGCCAGAGAGGTCTTGCAGGCACATTTTTGGAAAAAGTTTAAAAACTTTGTTGAGACCCCTACCTTTGAGTATATAACGAACAGAAACAAAGCTTTGCAATATCTGAAGTATATCATGATGATAGTTATTAAATAGTTTGTTCTGATAACAATTTTCTTTGTGGTAGTCCCATTCTGATGTTAGACTTCCTAAAAAAAGAATAAATTTATTAGAAGCTGAGTTTATAGTGGTTTTGAACGTCTTACAATCCACTGTGTTTTTCCCAAATCAAACTTCTGAGTCTTTACCGTGTAGTTTTGGAGTAGGACCACAGGTACAGTTCAGATACTTCCAAAACCCCAAATCTCAGCAATATTTTAAATAAAAGATGACTGAGATCTTTGTCACAATCTGTTGCAATGATTGCTGTTCACAGCTTCAAGAGGCCCATAAACCGAAACTGAATGGAAAGCTTGCCAATGTACAAATAATTTGTATTGAGAAAGATCTCTAAATATTAATTTTAATTCATGCATGAAAGTGACCTGATAGCTCATTAAAGATGAGCTATGATTAGGCTAATTTTCTTTCAAGTAGATTTGAAACGAGACATTATAAAAATCTAGTTAATAAATCCTTGTTAAAATTATAAATCTAATTACTCAAGCAGAGTAGATAATTCCAATTAAGAATCTACAAATATGCTAAATGAAAAAAAATTATATTACAACTTATAAAAATAGCATTAACTTATTGAATTCTCAACATTCCAGAGTTCATAAAGAGCAGTTATTATTTTTTTGTCTTTAAATGTACTCATGCAGATTTGTATTTATCTAGCAGATTAAAGGGTCAACTCTGATACATGTATATGGCCACGGAAAAAAAATACTAACAGTGAGATTGTGGATCTTCCTAAACAAGTAGCACATGCTACTCCTGGGGAGTTTCTGATCATGATTTTTCCTGAGAACAATCAGCCACTGGAATAATCTTCCCAGGGAAATGGTGGATTCACTGGCCATATTTAAGATTCACCTGGCCAGAGTGCTGGGCCATCATGTCTATAGTTTAAACCAGATGATCCTAGGTCCCTTCCAACCAGGTGTTCTATGATCCTATGACTGAAAATCAGTGTGAAAAAAAAATAAGGTTTGTAGTCTGTATATACACTTCAAATGCTGCTTGCTTGCACACCACCCCTCTCCCTTCCCAGGTGGGGTGGGGAAGAGAATCAAAAGAATGCAAACCCCACAGGTTGAGATAAAATCAGTTTAATAACTAAAATAAAGTAAGATATAGTGATAACAGAATACCAATAATAATAATAATAATAATAATGGGAAACAAAATGCACACACACACACACACACACACAAAAAAAAAAAAAAAAAAGCTCAGAAAACATAAATGATGCACAATACAATTGCTCACCACCTACCAACTGATAACCAGCCCAACTGGAACAGTGATGAATCCCTTCTGGGTAAATCTCCCCAGTTTATATACTGGAGATGACGTGCTGTGGTATAGAATACCCCTTTGGCTGGTTTCAGTCAGGTGTCCTGTCTCTGCTTCTTGTGAGGAGACAGGACACCCTTCTTGTGAGGAGGCATACTCCCTTCTTGGGAAGGACAAGACAGGACACTCCCTTTTTGTGAGGAGGGGCTTCTTGTGCAGAACATGAGCCACTGAAAAGTCCTTGACTGGGGTAAGCATTACTTAGCAACAACTAAAACATTGGTGTGTTATTAACATTGTCCTCAGTCTAAAGCCAAAACACAGCTACTAGGAAGAAAAATAACTGTTACAGCCGAAACCAGGAAAGGCCTTTTGTTCATTTTATCGGCTTGATACCCAGTCTACCAGAAAATTTGTCTTACTAATGACTTTCTTACACTTGAAATTTATATGTTTAGATTATTTTTTTTCCAGCATTGCCAGACATTATGGAAAAGGTCTGAATATCAGAGTAGGTTTATTTTTGTTCTTTTACACAGCCCATTAATAAAGGCTCCCATTGCAGTTTTCTTATTCAGACTAACTAGTGATCTTTTCCTCAGGCAAGGTAATGCTTTCATTATGACGGGTTTATGTACCAAGTCCTATGCAACATAATGATATCACTATCAGATTTATGTATGCTGGTCACTTGCTGTTCCTAAACTGCATAGAAAATTTGTATTAATCTGCTGCAAGTACAATTTAAGAGTCAGAAAACATGTGAAAAGATTACATTTTTATGGGTCTGATTCCACTGTTTATTACTTTACACCAGTAAATAGAATAAGTCCTTACATGTGTAGGTCTAGTTCGAATACAAACAAGTTGTTCTCTGTGTTGGAAAAGATGTCTTCTCCTCTGCTCTTATTTTCCTCTCACTGTCTTTATTCAAATGAATTGTATGAGAAACAACAGAATATGAGACATACAGTTATCTAGAGCAGTCATGGCAGTCATTTGTGTGAATTATTCAATCGACTGAAGGTGTGCCACAGTGCCTCTTGCTACCAAAGTGGAAACAAAATCAATTGTGTACAATATGTTTAGTAATATGTACAGTGTGAAGAGAAAGCAGATGGCAGGGATGCATTAAACTTTAATGTCCTCCAATCTGTTTACTTATTTTAATCAGCTATCGTAATCGTCACCCACTGTGTGCTTTGTTTACATGGAGGAGTGCGGGTGTGATCAAGCAGAAGAAAATCCCAAGAAATGTGCCAGTTCCAAAAACTTGTATTTAAAATCAGAAAGCTTTTGTATATTACAAAGGATTAGGACAGACTAGAAGATATGAAGAGTTACCTTCCACTTAGGACAGCATTCATTCACAACAAAGCCCAGGTGAAATCTGTGCCAGCACAGATCTAGCAGATGACAGGTATGAGGAGATGCTATAGTGACAATGGCCTGTATGGCTCACATTTCCACAACCCTTGAAGTGGTAATACCAGCTTCTTTTCTTTTTTTTTTTTTTTTTTCTTTTCAGTTCTTATCTACTTTGTACAGCAATTGGAGATTTCTAGCTAAAAATGCAAGATGTAGTCCTCAATATTATTTCTGTGATGAAAAAGTAACTTGGATAGAGGATGCTTTTTGATTTGATTTCTTTTTTTTTTTTTCATGGGGCAGAGGTTGACATGCACAAAATTGAATGAGCAACTCATATTTTAGATGAAAACTTCTGTCTTCTAATGCTGAAGGAAAAAGAACTAACCTTGATATTAAGCCCTTCTGAGATTTAAAATAATAATTTTTGTATAAACCTTTAAAACTCCAGTATGGACTTTAGCAGCGTGTTAGACAAATATCTTCTCCTGGAGGTACTCTGTCATCCTCCACCCCAATCATGGGGATATGATGACTGGGATGGAGGAAGCCAGCAAATAGACTATAGCACATAAACAGCATGTACGATTTTGCGGATGGCACACTTGTTTAAGCTTTAGATGCTTTGCTATGATTCTCAGCTGTTAGTTGTAATGCTGTGAGGATTTCTCATATCTCAGACTTGCTGTAGGAGACTTGTCCAAATAAGCAAAATGTACTGGAGGTGGGAAAGAGAATTACAACTCACTAAGTAATGTTTTCATGACAGTTGTCATAGAATCATAGAATCATAGAATCATAGAATCATAGAATAGTTAGGGTTGGAAATGTCCTTAAGATCATCTAGTTCCAGCCCCCCTGCCATGGGCAGGGATACCTCCCACTCAACCATGTCACCCAAGGCTCTGTCCAACCTGGCCTTGAACACTGCCAGAGATAGAGCATTCACAACTTCCCTGGGCAACCCATTCCAGTGCCTCACCACCCTCACAGTAAAGAATTTCTTCCCCATATCCAATCTAAACTTCCCCTGTTCAAGTTTGAACCCGTTACCCCTTGTCCTCTCACCACAGTCCCTAATGAAGGGTCCCTCCCCAACATCCCTATAGGCCCCCTTCAGATATTGGAAGGCTGCTATGAGGTCTCCATGCAGCCTTCTCTTCTCCAGGCTGAACAGCCCCAACTTTCTCAGGCTATCTTCATATGGGACGTGCTCCAGTCCCCTGATCATCCTTTTGGCCCTCCTCTGCACTTGTTCTAACAGTTCCATGTCCTTTTTATGTTGAGGACACCAGAACTGCACACAATACTCCAAGTGAGGTCTCACGAGAGTAGAGTAGAGGGGCAGGATCACCTCGTTCGATCTGCTGGTCACGCTCATTTTGATGCAGCCCAGGATACGGTTGGTCATTTTGTATCCAGTTTAAAAAAAAAAAAGGATGACATAGATTATGTCTGTTATAGTTGTCTATATAACTGTCTATCATAGTTGTTAATATTTTAAAATCTGGCACAGAAATTGTTTTTGGTTTTATATACTAAAAATATGTTCATACCTGAACCTGTGACACCTAATAATAGAAATGTACAGAAAAAGTTCTCTCTCAGAGGAAGGAAATGTTATAAGGGGAACAATTGGTGTTGATCAGAGTGATCGGCGCCCCACAAATTCAGGTCCTTTTCCAAAATCACTGGAAGCTCATTCTTCCTTTTCAATAAGTGCATGAAAACGAGTTTGTCATCCTTGAGTTAGGGAGATCACAGTCTATAACTATAAGTCAAACACTAGTAAACAATGAAGGAAATATTCTCACAACAGGAAGGTTCACTGGCGGAGATGTGACTGGTGACCTGCAATCCAGTCTCCTGTGGGCTGCAAAAAAATACCTGATTGGAATGAGGATACGCATCCGGGGAAGAACCCAATAACAAAATTAATCTTTGAAAGGCATTCTGGGAGGGATATTCCAATTTTCCTCCTACACAGATTCTTGCAGAAACCCTGCCTAGCTCATTATTTCTTCATCTGAAAAGTGTGCAAACTAATAGTTACCTTTGAGAAGTAATTCCTGTTAGTAGCAAAGTCAACAATACCTGCAATGTGCCTACCTAATAAAGATATTTATCCATAAAATGAATATTAATGCCTTGAACTTACTTGAACAAAGGACTGAAAGTTGGCAGAGTAAGAAAAAAGTCAGTGACTGTAGCTGGATTCCTGCTTTCAATGTGGAGTTGTGATCTGAGCTGAGACACAGTTCTCCCCAGGAGAAACTCCTAGCAGCAAAAGGGAAGTGAATTAATCCACTTGAATTCATCTGTCATCTTCTGTTCATTGACTAGAATGTATGTTCTTGCCTAAAACACATCAAATTGTTCCTCTTCCCTAAAACTGTAGAGGAGAGAAAGGGAACGACAATGATGGCTCACTACGCTGTTTCTGTGATGGAACAGTCCTGCTCCTACTTTTTTTTTTTTTTTTAATTGGATAGTATTGTAATTTTATTTAATCATTATAGGGGATTCCATGGAAGAAAGAGATAGGTGCCTGTAGTGTGTTAAGATATGTGACTCATGTTGAAGAGCAAGGTTAAAATATCAGTTGGAAAGCCAAAACTCTTTCAGACATCAGTAGCATTGCAACAAATGGAGTTATATGACTATTCATATACAACTATAAATATGGTATTTCACTTTACTGTAGTTGCCTGGTATCTACATTTTGTTTTATGTTTCAGTTATGGTTCTCCATATTAACACCGGCACTTACGGCAAATTATATTGGAAACTTGTTTATCCTTATGCTTAGAAGCTCATACTGCATCCAACAGAGTGTCCCTAAGTTGCAGGTCAGTTGAGGTAACTGTGATGACTCTTATATTAGCAAACATAGTTGAAGAATGCACCAGAGGACTTGAGCATTTGGTTCAGTTCATGTATTCAGTGGGATGCACACAAACATAGGGCAGAACCTTCTCAGATGAACTTCAGCAAATATAATAGAGTAGCAGAAATACAAAGACTGACCTGCCCAGTGTCAGCTCAATATTGGCTTACCAAGTTTGATACAGTCCTCTATAAAGCATGGGTAAATCTTACAAACCATTCACTCAAACTGAAAAAAAATCATCTTTGGGTTGTCAGAATTTCATGCTATCCTTGCTTGAATTGTTACCTGAGTATCAGGCTGCATCTCTTCACTTCCATCAAGTTTATATGATTAGAAATTTTTGAAAGGTTCAATCACGAATCATTTTAATGACATACATTCAAATAAAAATATAATACTGACCTGCCATGACATTTGGGGCACAGTTTAAAATCAACTCACAGGAAGACTAGGTTATTATGTTTTGTTTGGGGAGTTTTTACGTCTGCTTTATATAAACTAACAAAGCTGTTAGGAGTGAATGGAAATGAAGTGAGAGCAAAGTAAGAGATTACGTCAGGCAAAACTGTTTTTTTTTTTTTTTTTCTCTTTTCTTTCTTTTTTAATTAAAATAAATGCATTTGAGAGCAAAGGGTATGGTTGCTTTCCTACCCTGGACACTCCAGCGTGGTGAATATGGCGGTGATCAGGGCCAGGTTGGACAGAGCCCTGGGTGACATGGTTTAGTGTGAGGTGTCCCTGCCCATGGCAGAGGGGTTGGAACTAGATGATCTTAAGGTCCTTTCCAACCCTAACTATTCTATGATTCGATGAACTGTTTAAATGCAAGTCTGTTGAGAACATAATTATATCAATCTCAGCTTACTGTTTAACTTAAGACAGAAAAATCTTCTGTTTTCTTTCTCTCCCTTAAGTTCAACTTGTATCTCTGCCCAGTGCCTAAGTACTAATCACACGACTAAAAGTAAGATGTTTAAAATCTTGTAATACTACTTCTTGGCATTCCATGAGATGTAAAACAATGACATTAAAAGAGCTATAATGTATTGAAGAACTTGTTTTATAATGATAATGTATGTCATGTTTGTTGAAATTGAAGTAAGCATGTTATGGCACAACCATTTTATAAAAAACCTGATCTGCACTGCTACATAGACTGGAAGCACATGAAACAAAATTTAAGGTGGTAAAAAAAAAATGTGCATAAAGCAATATGCTTTTGCTGTGTTCAGTGAGAATATGATGGATTTATGTGGACCTGCAGCAGACACTCTTTGTTTCATTCCCCATTGTGACATGAATTTTATGGTACAGATGGAAGAAAGATCACAAATACACTTATCTCCAGTTGTTAAAAGGTACAGCACAGGAAAAGAAGTGAGCTCAGCTTTCTTGGAAAATGAGAATGGCAGAAAAGACAGGGACTGAAATCTCATCAGACGGGTATTTCTCAATATTTAATAACCTAATAATTTATCAACTGTTGTTTACACATAATACACAAATACATGGAAACACATGAGTAGCACGTGAAAAATCCCAATGGTACATTACTTTATGAAACAGAAAAATCATGTATGTGAAGGCTAGTGCTGAAACAGGGTCTTTTGCATGAATTACAATGCAATTTTAATGAAATGATTTTCTTTTTCAGGGGACCTCTTTTTTTCATTCACAATACAGAGTGGGTAATGCTTACTTAATGAGCAGCTGCTGAACACTTTGGTTTTGTTTCATTGTTCAGCATGTGTGGTCCCATTTGTTATTTACCAGACACTAACAACCCAGATTCCTATTGAGAACTATTCATCTTCTCACAGACTTTTCTTTCCTGATTCCACTATCATGTTAGGAATACACCACAGAAGCCTTCTCAGCACCCTGTGATATCAGGGATTATGTCATTCCCATCAGAGATGGAGATTTGATATGTGAAGGGATTCAAATCCAATATTTTTATTGCATGCCCAGCTTCAGGCAACTGTGTTTTTTTCATTTGTAAACTAAATTTAGCACTTTATGTTAGCTCTATCTATTCAAATATATCTCCCATCAGCTTCTACTGTAACTGAAATAGTCATCCAAGCAGACTCCAGGAAACCTCATTAGCCAATCAGAAAATTAAGGACATCTAATGACTGACCTAAGTTTGGATTAAATGACTTGACAAGCATGTAACAGAAACTTTTTGACTAAGATAAAATAGACATTTCTCTGGGAAAGCATTCAGCTCCCATAAATGTATGTTGGGCTGCATCAAGAGAAGTATGACCAACAGGTCGAAGAAGTGACCCTGCCTCTTGGCTCTCTATTCTGCTCTTGTGAGACACCACTTGGAGTATTGTGTGCAGTTCTGTTGTCCTCAGCATAAGACAAACAATGATAAGGGGGCTGGAGCACCTCCCATACAAAGATAGGCCAAAAAACCTTGGGCTGTTCAGCCTGGAGAAGAGAAGGCTCATAGAGAGAGAAGCTCCATGGTGTGGAGACCTCATAGCATCCTTCCAGTATCTGAAGGGTGCCTACAAGGATGCTAGAGAGGGATTCCTCATTAGAGACTGTAGTGACAGGAAAAGGGGTAATGGGTTGAAACTTAAACAGGGGAAGTTCAGGTTAGATCTAAGGAAGAACTTCTTTACTGTGAGGGTACAGAGGCACTGGCACAGGCTTCCCAAAGAAGTGGTAAATGCTCCATCCCTGACAGTGTTTAAGGCCAGGTTGGATGGCGGTTTGAGCAACCTGGTGTAGTGGAAGGTGTTCCTGCCTGTGGCAGCAGGATTGGAACTAGATGATCTTAAGGTCTCTTCCAGCCCTAACCATTCTATGATTCTATTAATAGAAGGAAGCTTTTCTTGCTTAGCAATCCCTTGTTGTCTGCCCTCTGCCTAACCTCTGTATGACTCTCGTGAGTAGTTTCCATTGTCTCTGTGGTGTATGCTGGTTCTAATACCCATGCTGTACAAACAAAAAATATCAAGCATGTCATGTACAGTTAATATAATGTATAATCACAGTAGGGTAAATTCAGATTGCGCCAGCCATCTTAATTCAGATGTGTTGACATCTAACTCCACAATTTTCATATACAACTAAAAAAGGCAGAAATCTTTAAGCAGAATCTTCCTAACTTCTCATCACATTGTGTTGCAATAAATCCCTGCTCCTTTAGGATTAACAGTGAGCAAAAGTTCTTACCCTTTTTGAAGTCTTTCTTTTAGTTCCCAGTTCAATCCTCCTTGCTGAGCTTTCAAGGGTGAGACAGAGTAAATGACGCCTGTAGTGGAGCAGAGTACTGGGATTTATTGAAGAACCATCAAGATTAGCATTTTTACCTGTTTGATTATGTCGTTTTTTCCCCCACAGTGCTATGCTCACTAGGCCTTCACTTCTTTGCAGACAGGTCCCTGCTGGCCATGGAAGATTGAGCAGAAAGCTGTGCCAGTTCATATAGTGCAACTGCTTACAGCTCCCGTCCCAGACACTACCTGCCAACGTCCCTGGACATTTTCCAGCACTGTTTCAGCTCTCAGCTGTCCAGAATCCTCCCTGACTTGAAGGATGTTTCCTCCAGTCAGAATCATCACCTTTTGCTTTCCAGACCCTCTTTTCTCTGAGACTTCTCAGGAACTGTCCTTTTGGCAGCCAGCTCTCCTTTCAGGAACTCAGTTTTCCCACCTAAATAATGTATGTGCAGAAACACAACATACAATCTGCTTCCTAGTTTGTGGATCCATCTCATGTCTTTTTATTGTCTGGAGGATTCAGAATATGCCACTTTTGCTTAAGTGCAGGTGTTACCAAACTTTACAACCAGCTGGTATTAGTTGCACCCAGCAGATAGCAGATTTCTACTTCAGAGATCAGAAGTTCAGTTTCAGGCATTCCTTCTCCCCACCCCTTGCACCCCCCCAACCCCACCCCACCCCCCCATGTACTTGATTGTGTGCCACCTGTTAGCATTCACAATTTAAGCTTTTTTTTTGCCTACAGTACTAGCCTGTTCTGGTTTTGTTCCATTTTCCCGTTTCTGGTACCATCAAGCTCCCAGTTTCAATCTACCTTTTGTTTTGTTTCACCACTCTTGCTCAAAAAACCAAAAAAGTTTACTGTTTTTCATTTACTAAAGCCAGAGGCAGACTATTGGAGAAAAAAACACCTCAGTCTGGAAAATCTGGGATCAGCCACCATGAGGAAAGTATGACCTAATATTAATTATTCTGAGTACATGGCATATTTGAAACCAGTTCATCCTGGTAAGCGTGAAAAACTTGTCCATATTCAGTGATGATGAAGTCAGAGGCATGATTCTCATAAGACCTTGAATTTTGTGCTTTGCAATAAGGGAGCACAATTTTCCACATGATTTTAATTTGACTTAATAAGGATTAATTTCAGCAAGTGATGTCAAGTCACATTCCCAACATAAAACAGATTCTTTTCTCTTTTGTGGCCTTTATTCTACCTTTTTATGGAAAAGGACATTCATTAGTTTGGGGTTTATTGGATTATTTTTGATTCCTCACTGGCCAAATTAACTGTTTGCCTTCAGCTTCATTTTCTTAAACATTTGAGTCAAATTGTCTTGTGATGATAGTGATAATGATAGTTGACATTCCTATTGGTATATGTCTTCAGTTCCCATTTTAATTTCAAGATGTCAGCACAAGTTTTCATGCTGAAAAAGCATGAATTATTGTCCATGCAGGAGGCTAGCAGATGTTCCCATTATTATTTTAAAGCACAGGGTAGAGACTGTATGTGCTGTACTAGGAACTGAAAATTTTGACTAAAGAGGCTGAACTCAGTCACAGATTTTTAGTAGTTTTCTAGGGGAACGCTTAGCCAAGTCATAGTTTCAGTTCAGCTTGTCATTCAACCATAGTGTTAGATATTTCTGTTTTAATTCCAAATTACACCATGGCACCATTTTTGGAACCAGAGCTGCTCAGCATGCATTTATTGAGTCTATATAAAATTATCAGAATAAATTATCTACTGCATTCTCTAGCTATTCTAAAAAATATGTTTGAACGTTCAGCTGTTAAATGGGTCCTATATGACATACTGCAAGTAGAATCATAGAATCATAGAACAGTTAGGGTTGGAAAGAACCTTAAGATCATCTAGTTCCAACCCCCCTGCCATGGGCAGGGACACCTCACACTAAACCACACTACCCAAGGCTATGTCCAACCCCACCTTGAATGCCGCAAGGGATGAAGCATCCACAACCTCCCTGGGCAACCCATTCCAGTGCCTCACCACCCTTACAGTAAAGAATTTCTTCCTCAGATCCAATCTAAACTTCCCCTGTTTAAGTTTGAACCCGCTACCCCTTGTCCTCTCACTACAGTCCCTAATGAAGAGTCCCTCCCCAGCATGCTTACATGCCCCCTTCAGATATCGGAAGGCTGCTATGAGGTCTCCACACAGCCTTCTCTTCTGCAGGCTGAACAGCCCCAACTTTCTCAGCCTATCTTCATACGGGACGTGCTTCAGTCCCCTGATCATCCTCGTGGCCCTCCTCTGCACTTGTTCCAACACTTCCATGTCCTTTTTATGTTGAGGACACCAGAACTGCACACAATACTCCAAGTGAGGTCTCACGAGAGCAGAGTAAAGGGGCAGGAGCACCTCCTTCGACCTGCTGGTCACGCTTCTTTTGATGTATCCCAGGATACGGCTGGCTTTCTGGGCTGCGAGTGCACACTACCGGCTCATGTTCATTTTTTCATCGACCAGCACCCCCAAGTCCTTCTCCGCAGGGCTGCTCTGAATCTCTTTTCTGCCCAACCTGGAGCTGTGCCTGGCATTGCTCCTACCCAGGTGGAGGACCTTGCACTTGGCATGGTTAAACTTCATCAGGTTGGCATCAGCCCACCTCACAAGCGTGTCAAGGTCCCTCTGGATGGCATTCCTTCCCTCCAACTTATCAACTGAACCACACAGCTTGGTGTCATCGGCAAACTTGCTGAGGGCGCACTCAATCCCACTGTCCATGTCACCCACAAAGATGTTGAACAAGACCAGTCCCAACACCGATCCCTGGGGGACACCACTCGTTACTGGTCTCCAGCTAGACACTGAGCCACTGAGCACTACTCTTTGCGTGCGGCCATCCAGCCAGTTCTTTATCCACCGAGTGGTCCACCTATCAAATTGATGTCTCTCCAACTTAGAGAGAAGGATGTCATGGGAGACAGTGTCAAAGGCTTTACACAAGTCCAGGTGGATGACATCAACTGCTCTACCCCTGTCCATCAGTTCCGTAGCCCCTTCATAGAAGGTCACCAGATTGGTCAGGCAGGATTTCCCCTTAGTGAAGCCATGCTGGCTGTCACCAAGCACCTTGTTGGTTTTCATGTGCCTTAGCATGCCTTCCAGGAGAATCTGCTCCAAGATTTTGCCAGGCACAGAGGTGAGACTGACTGGTCTGTAATTCCCTGGCTCATCCATTTTCCCCTTCTTAAAAATGGGGATTATATTTCCCTTTTTGCAGTCATCGGGAACTTCACCTGACTGCCATGATTTTTCAAATATGATGGACAGTGGCTTAGCAACTTCATTTGCCAGCTCCTTCAGGACCCTTGGATGGATTTCATCCGGTCCCATGGACTTGTATACATTCAGGTTCTTAAGATGGTCTCAAACCATATCCTCTCCTACAGTGGGCCCAGGGTCTTCATTCTCACTGTCCCTGTGTCTGCCTTCCAAGACTTGGGTGGTGTGGTCAGATCATTTGCCGGTGAAGACTGAGGCAAAGAACTCATTAAGAACCTCAGCCTTCTCCAAATCCAGGGTAGCCAGTTCTCCCGATAACTTCTGGAGAGGACCCACGTTGTCCCTAAACTGCCTTTTATTGGCAATGTACCTATAAAGTAAAGGTATTAATAATTTTATGGAGCTGGGAGGGAAGTTCATACAACAGACCCTGATATATTCTGATTCAATTGCATGCTCAGAGTTTTTATAGGAATGTTTGAAGACTTAATTGCTGGAAATGTACATAACAGAGTGAACGTGTAAATTTATGTAACACTGGCATCAGTAGAGTGTCTCTATACCCACAAGTATTTAAAAACACATATTTGGGTCTGATTACAAGGAAGAGAAAGAACATTATATTAATCACTAGCATGGTAATACTTCATTCTTATATATGTTAACTCAAAAATATTGCTTAGCTTAAATGGCCAAACAAAATTTAAAGCAGAATCTCTACAAGCAATGAGATGAATTGCTAAGATTCCATTTCATAGCAGGTGGGCTATAGGCAGGTCTTAATTTATTGATCAGTGGCAATGTAAGCTAGAGGTTCTCCAGCTCATACCTGCAATATCTCCAGTAAATGAAGATATAAAGGGACTGAAATATAGAAATCCACCACAAAAATGTTAAAGAAAGACATTCCTATGTTAATAAAAAAATTGCTCAATAGAAAAAATATTAAGAAACTAGCTTTATAAATAATACTAAGGACTATTCCATCACTAATTTGTAACTGATTAGAGGATTACATGGGTGAAAGGGAAGCCACTCCTTGCCCAGTCTCCTTTAATATTTTTTTCAAGTGTAGTACATACATTCCTTGTGTTTTGTCCTGTAATACGGAGATATGCAAAGGGAAAGAGTGTGCAAAAATAAAAATTGAATAAATTTGATTTAAATAATAAATTTTATTTTTCAATGTGTGCTTATTTTTCCTATATTTCTGTCTAGGAAATACAGATACAAATGTCTAATTTGTACAAAAATAAGTATGCATTGTATAAATGATGAATACACCTTCATTAACATCATGTACAGGAAAGCTTCTTACTGCAATTTTATGTGTTATTTAAACTTTGAGCCTTGCAGTATATCTGAGCACACCAGTGATGCTGTCACTAAAGTAGAACTAGAAGTTCCCTCCTAGTAGAACTAAGGTGGAAGTTATGATCTAGAGTTGCCCATTTACAGTTCTTTCTCCCAAGGGTAGTTGCTTTTGTGCAAAAGATTTGTTTGCTTACTTGGTTTGAGGATTGTATTGTCTTGTTCTATTTAATTTTGTTTTTCCTGTTCTAAACCTGGTGGTTCACTGTTAATTACTGAAATCCAGAATCACAAATTAAGAACCCTGGCTCCTTAAGCATGGCGTACATGGGAACCTAAGAAAGATTTTATTTTGAGGGAAAAAAAAAAAAAACAAAAAACACCCGGAAGGAGAGGTGTGTCTTTTGTCCAATAATCCACTGATTAAAATCCATAGCCCAGGTGAAAGTAAATAGCACATGAAGTTGTGACAGTGCCTAATAGTGAAGGATCAGCAAAGAATTTAGTAAGAGGTCAAGCATACAGTGACGTCCTAGAAGACTTCATGGTTCAGGAACTTTGTAAGACATATAGCTGTGCAGCTAATAGTCTTTGACAGATTTTGTTTTTCTGACTATATACTGGGAAAAAAGTGTTCTTGTTCAGGGAAGGATTTGAAAATGCATTGCACAACTGTGTCTTAACAGGAAGGCTCAGGGTCCTTGCCATAAGAGGTTCTTATATTTACTTTGAAGGACTATTTATGTATTCTGCAGTCATTTTGCATCAGATGAAGTGCAGCGACAGTCCGGGAGAAGAGGTGGGAACTGGGGATTCTTTTCACTAAGGTGAAAGTTTGGCTAGATAATCAGTCTCTCTTTGGTGGTCTGCATCTCCAGAATCTTTAATTATTCTCTTCATAGTAGCCCAACTTCACAGGAAGAACAGGAGATGCTTTCTACCTGTTGCAATGCTATATTATGGTATAGCTATGAGATATGGGGTTTGAAGCTGCCAGGCTGTGTGCTTTGAACCTGTGGCTTCATCAGTGTGAAATAATATTTTGACAACTGTGTGTCTCATATATATATATATGTTATACATGCATGTCACATATATATATAAATATATATATATACATAAAAACATGGTTACAGTGCAGTTTCAGATCTTTATAACTGGAATAATATCATGCAACCTCCTTAACTCTTACCAGAATTTCTTTTTCTTACCCTATTTCCAGGTCAGAAACAGCGCAGTTTCTCACTTTTTCATGGCAGGTCTCAGTTTCAGAGCCAATCATTTAAGAGTGTACAAGTTAGAACTGACAGTTCTGTCAGTTGTCAAAGTTAGAAACAAAGATAGAGCCAGTAGCAACAAACTGAGTGATTTTAGTTATTGCTTTTGAGCATCTTTAACTGACTATGAAGATTTATCAGTGGGAAACATTCAGATAATGAAAAATAAATTCAGTATTGCTAGTATTTTTAACTCATTATTAGTAATATTCTAATACATTGTTGGCATTTTAGTATTTGATGTCATACACTGAAGTGTGTTTGAAATGATGGTGTAGTTTTTTTACTTATGACAAAAAGGGTACCTCTTCTGATATGTTGTAGGTGTTGTTGCAAGCCCTTGAGCCTTTCATTGTCTTCAAACCCAGTTACAAAGAAAATAAAACTTTTTAGAAAATTGAAGCATTGGTAAAGTGTTTATCTATTTTAAGCCTCAGGTTATTTGAAAAAGAATTACAGATTTACCAAGTGCCTACAGAGCTAAGAATGAATCTAGAGCTTGCTAAAAATCCCATTTTCTTCCAAAAAGGAGCAGAAAACACAGACTTGCAGATTTGCCATAAAGCACAACAGTATGCTCTTTTCTTACCTTAACTTGGTCATTTTCATAGAGGAAACACACTTATTTTGTCGGCAGGAAATTGTTCGTCTTTATGAATAATAGAGGAAAAAAAACATAGGTTATCACAGTTCATAAATATCAATTCAGTAGATATGTACGCGTATGAACATATGTGCATGTGCATGTAAAGAAATGTTCAGGTGACATATTGTAAGGGCAATTGCAACTTTAAAAATTCCAATTAATGTGAGTGTGATGGTAGCTAAAGACAGGAACAGCTGGTCCAGAGAGGCTGTGAAGTCTCCATCTTTGGAAATATTCAGATCTTGCCTGGGCAAGTTAGTGATCAAACTGATCTAACTGGGTTTGAGTGGGGAGTAGGAGTAGATTATCTCCAGCCTAAGTATTCTATAATTCTAATGTTAACTAAAGTTATCACTGAAATGGTGATAATATTCTCCAAGATAAATTAAAATATACATTTTACAAAATCTTGTTCTTACAGAAATGATAAAAACCTCCCCTAGAAGGATGTTTCATATTTTCAGTCAAATGTCGAGCCATAATGCTACTGCCCATAAGTGTAAATTGAATCTTTTATACTCTGCTTGTTTTCATGTTCTGTTTTCTTTACTTCATGGTAATATTCCTTTCGTGAAAGGTGAGACCAAACACCCACATGGCTACAATGCCTCTTCAGCAATTAACCTCTTTAACTTCTTTGGTAAGACTTGCTGAGACAAAATGAGAAGATATTCGGAGTGAGGTAACTGATAATGCAGAAATGAACTATTGTGTTTGAGATTTGCTTGTTTGTTCTTGGCTTTGTTTGTTCGTTTTTGGTTTTGTTTTGTTTTTTGCTAGGGTTTTTTTACCCTCCCTAATAAAGTGTTGATTTTTCAGCTGAAAACAATCCCTTTTTTTTTTTTTTTTTTTTTTTTAATACAAAATTCAACTTTGGTAATGAAACCACTGCTCAAAACCCTCAGAGAGTTAAAACTACTCTTTCATGAAAATTTTTGGTCAGTCTTACATTAGTGATTCTGATTGTTCATTACAGCATGCACTTGCATTGCATCAAAAGGAAGAACCTACTGAAGGATCATTTTTTTTGCATGAAATTATATTGTTCCTTGTCTATTGCCCCACGACTCTAAAAATGTCCTTTTTTTCCTTTCTTTTCCAGAACTCTTTCTGTTAAGGGAGTATTTTTCCTTTGGCTGATAATGAATAAAATCTTTCATGTCTTTTCTTCTAACTTTTTCTTGGTTAGCAATAAGTGCAGCTCCACAGGGCTGTCTTCCAAGAGTAAACTGTCTGGCCTGTCATTTGACACTTTTTGTCCCAAATTGAGACATTTTCGCAATGATTTTGACAAATTTCTGATCTTGGTCTTAAAGATTTCTTGCTGCCTTGATGGCTCATCGCTTGGGTCAGTATTAACTAAGTTTCTAATTTTGGAGGTGAAATGAATGAAAATATCATACAAAAATAACCAAGATAGATAAAGCGACTAATTTTGTAGAAGTCTTAATGCATGTTAACCTATTTGGTCACTGTGATAATTTTTTTCTGATGTTCATGGATAATTGTGGATAGTCAATTAATGTAGTTTTTACAGTAATAGTTCTTTGCAAGGTAGTGTTTAGTGATGACCAAGTCAAGTATATTTTTGCATTTTCAGAATCAAATAAAAATGTTGTGTGACAGTAAATATAGAAATTAAATTCAAGGCGAGACTTTGACTTTTGGCTCTTGGCCAGAGGCAGTGATTTGGGGGGCATAAAATTATTTTAATTATGTCAGTGTATGTTGGCTATAGATACCCAAATTCTAAATCAAAATACAGTTTATCTTGAAAGTGAAAGCAATATTTATTTGTTTGTTTAACATTTTTTATTGTAACTGAAAACCATAGTGTCAGATTTTCAGTTGATGACACAGCGTTACTTAGAGACACAAAAAAAAAAAAAAGGACCAATTGTCAGGGAGCAGACCTATAGGTGAAATGTCAGATGTAGAGCTAAACAAAACTGTAAGTCATCCTATTTAAAATATATCTGGAGACTGATTATTATTTTTAATGCCTGAATGTGACAAACTGGAAATGGACAAGCTCAGCTCAGAATAATTCTGCACTAAAATATCTCAAAGTACACACTGTGTCTTACCAGGACACAGGAAGGGCAGTGCGTGTGGAATCATGCAAAAATAGTAGCTTTGTGGCTTTTTTCCTTTTTGAGTTATATGAGCACTAAGCCCTGTTACCATCAGAAGGTCCTTCTGGGTACTTAATATTAGAACTGATTTGGCACATATATAAGCTCCACCTCACTCTTGAACAGTTGTCCAAGCTCTGCTATGACTGCAGCAAATTTCCCCTGCTAAAGACACTTGTAAGCATTTGTATTGACTGCAATGATTTTAGGATGATATGTTGAAGTAAGCAGATATAAATACTAATAAAAATCAAGAGTACAAGAAATGAGTGTTCCAATGACCATGGACTTAGTCAAAACATTTCAGCCTTCACATTGCAGGCTCCCATAACAGAGATCTAGTCTAGTTTGTCTTAAATTGTTAACTCAAAAACTTAACAGTGTAAGAGATATAAAAAATGTGCTACTAAAATAATTCTTCACACCAAATTTTTTCAGGGATTAAGAAACCCCATAACTTCTCTAAGTACATTTTACTTAATCTGTCCTCAGACTGCTCTTAGGCAAAGCTAAGGGAAATACCATTTGTAACAGAGTTACTGGTTTTTATCACAAAAACAAGCTGTTAATTTACACTGTGATTTTTCCACAAGGGACAAGTACATGAACCTTTAATGTTTCATTTTTCTTTCTATAAAATTTGTGTTAAGGAAGTAAAAAAACTCTACAAATCAATGACTTATTTGTCTTATTCTCAGTTTCTGAAAAGATCTTTGTTAATGCCTGGAAAGCAATTACATCTGGAATACAATGGGCATCTTTGAATTCTTTTGTTTTATTTTAAACAATTGTATTTTTTTTGTAAGCTGGAGGAACTTCAGAAGTTTTGGAGATTTAGGTCAGGAATGTTTTTCCCTGATCTTAATCAAAATGTTTTGATCTGTAAAACTAGGCTGAACTATCACAAGAACTGCTTATGAGGGAATTTATGATGCCTCTGTTTCTGTTTAGCTGGAAAAATTGCAGTAAGAGTCTACAGAGTGCAAGTACAGCATTTCTGTCATGATGGAAGAGAGGAGATAGAGAGCTGTGATGCCCAGAACTAGTGTTTAATTTCTTATTCTGTCTGTGTGTTTTTCCCATTAAACTCACTTTCCTTTATAGTCCTATAATAAAGTCTTCAACTAAACCCAGACATTTTAAAGGATAATATAGTTATGTTGTCGTAGAAATCTTTATTGATCCCATGTGGTTTTAGAGAGGGTCAGGGCATGGGGTTTATAATATTAAAGGACCACATCCAGGGAACAATGGTGCTAATTCTCATGATAAATATTGTACTAAAATACTAACTTTTAACACAATTCTGGAAGAGAATCTTCTGCAAGAACAGAGCAGCTAGAAAGCCTTATCCTTATTCGGCTTTGGTATAACAGTAATCATTTCTCCCATCTTGTGAACAAGGCTTAATATCCAGAAGACAAGATTCCCAGTTCAATACATAATTTTCACTGCTGTTCTTCTGAGGTGAAAAAAAAATCTTAATTCTAGAAATTAATTTAAATTAGTTTATTTAGCACAGAGGCCTCTGATTACAGGGGAAAAGATAAAGTGGCTGTCAGTAGCTGAAAAACTACTTTTTGCAAATCACGTTGTCAGTTTTGTGCATCAGAAGGTCTCTGGTGCGGCTGAAATGCTCTAAGTGAGGATTGCAGTGATTTTCCAAAAGTAATGAAATCAGTATTATCTCAGTTACATAGCACTATTCACTCTAATAGCTTCCAAACAGTTTTGCAACTACATGTACACAGCACTACTGAAATGCAATTACCAATGAAGTGGAAAGCTCAGCGACCAATATGTAACACAACAGTGAAAACTCAGAATGTTTCAGTCAAAGGAATTTACTGAATTCAGGGAAAAAATTTAGGGAAAAGTCACAGTGTCAAAGCAGAGAAAGCCAGACTCTTTTTTAAGAAACTGTTCTGAAAGATCTGCTTAGTGCATTCTGATCATGTTATCCACCTAAGGACCTGTCCTGAGTAATGTGCTTAACCCTTGTTATCTGGGACTTGAGCTGCTGGGCAGAGCAGAGTATTATAAGCAGTGCTCATAAGTGCAAACTTATGCGTTCCTGAAGGAAAGAAGTGCAATGATGATCAACTAACCTGCAGTATTCAATGCCTGGGTACTTTTCTCCCAATACAGAAACATTCAAATTTTTGTAAAAAAATTAAAGCAAAATTTGTTTTAAATGAAGGCTCTTTGTGGGACACCTGAGAAAACCATACAACAAAACATGCAGCACACCCTTGAATGCTGAGCCTTTTTACCAATAACTGTGTTACCCTATTGGCAGGTGGATAATTCTATTAATACAATGAGACAGTGTAGCTTGTCCTCTAAAACCCATATTAGGTTTGGTATGGTTGTTAATATATTCTGAAACAAATTAAGTCAAATAAAGCTAATTTGACTATTCAATGTCATTGTAATTGTTTCAGACTCAGCCCAGCTTAATAACCTGTGTTCACTAGAAGCTGGCTTTGCACATGAAGGCTGGCTCTTCACGCTTCTAGAAACACTGGAGCTCAAACATAGATATCTGAGGAATACACGTACAGTTCAAAACACTGACCTTCAAGTGGATTCGCCAGAAACCTTCTAAATGACCGAGTTGCCTCAGGGAAAACTTATTAGCACAGTGGTGCAGCAAGGGCTGGTGTCCTGCTTGGAGCCTGGCAGGACCCTGTTGTAGTGATATTTGCACTAATTGAACAAATTGTGCTCTATTACCATAGACAACAGAGAGCTGATTATAATCTACTAGACACAAGTTATGATATTTCTATCTCAAATTTTTAAGGCCTTTATGCTTTCAAACAAATAGAAAGGGCATCTTAGAGTGTTATTCACCACATCCTCCTGTAAGTTTAATTGTTCTGTGCCGAAAACAATGAAATGCTTCAGAAACAAACCACAATTAGAAATGAATGAGCATTTCAGAATTAAAAGAGCTCGCATTCTGTTATCCTAAATTAGCACTTTAAAATGCTTGATTTTACCCTACTGACATTAATTAAGCTCACCACGTGCACATATATGACAAATTGAGGGAATTATTTTTTTTTAAAGAACTCATCTAGCTTTAATTACAACATACTGTACATTACAAAGAAAATACTGCTCCAAACTACTGCTTTCAGTTCACATCTGATATATTCAAATTAATTAATGGCTATAATTTTGAATGATTAACAAAGAAACAAAGATAGTCAAATCAAATAGTTTAAATTACTGTATGACCAGCTACTTGAGAATGAGATAATTATTGTCTCACAACACTCATGGGAGACAGAAAAATATCACTGACTAAATTAATGGGGCATAAGCTAATTTTATATTTCCACACAGTCTGAATAATTCTTTTTTAAATCTGACAAAGTCTTGTGTGGCATATTAAGTTCTAATTTGGCAAGTTGTCTTAATTCATGTAGAGTATGTTTACTTAGCTTGCTTAGTAAAATGAAAAATTAGGTTCCTTTTTTTCCTTTTCATTTGTATACCTTGTTCTCTTTAAATTAATTTCTTCCAAGAAAGAATTTAAACATGGACTTTAATCACATTTATTTCAAAGTTTTAATTTTGAAAAGCAGTTCAGTAAGATTAATTTCCTGAGTCAGGGCCCATTTCACTTTAATTTTGCATTCAGTCAGTGAGAAACTTTACATATTTTAAGAAAAGCAAATTTAAAGAGTAGTTTGGTCTTCTTGAATACCTTAATTAGTAAAACGCAGTAAAGCTAGTGGTTAATACAGTTACTAAATTGAGGTCACGGGGACTAGTTTGGGATCTCAACCCAGACCTGCATTTGCCATTCACATGTGAAGAAGTATTGTGGACTAATAGGTAACTAATAACTGTGACCTTACTGTATTCTCCCTATGAAATCAAAACAGAACAAAATAAAGCAAACTAAAGGTGTTTTCTGAAGTATCTCTCGAAAATTTTGGAACGATTTGAGGAATTATTTTTTGAGACTAATTCAATTGTTTCTATTTCTTACAGGTAAATATCTGAGAAGAAAGAAAACACCAAAAGCCATAACAAAACAAACAAAAAAAAAAAAGGCAAAACAAAACAAACAAACAAACAAACAAACAAAAAACACACACAAAAAACAAAACCAAAGCCTAACTATGAAAGAACAAACAAACAGAAAATAGGAACAAATTGAGGCACTTGACTGAAGCTGTCTGGGATTTACCTTCAGAGACCAAATGCCTAATATCGATGTTTCAGGGAATTAATTTAAATATGTCAAGCAAGCAGTCTGTCTCTTGCTCAAAGTCAGTGTACAGAAATATCACTGTGTAAAGTCAACAAACAGAGTCTTGTATTTGATGGAGAAGAACAGAGAAGAACTCAGATAAATATCAAACCAGAAGAGAAGATGAAAAGGTAAAGGGACATACATAAAAGTGTAAACAAAAAGATTTATCAAAGAACATCTCATGAACTGGCTACTTTAGGGAGAGACAACATGTTGATAAGAGCTGAAACCTTAAAATGTAGCATCCATGCAAAGTAGATATTTTATTAAAAAGATTGCAGTAATAAAAAAATGACTTTTAAGCTAGGGGAAGTCAAATCAGCCTTATCATACCACTGATTAAATGCAATAAACTTAGCATACAAATAAGAACCCTTTGTTGGCTTTTTTTACTTACCCTAAAGCAGTTCAGTAGTTCGGATATTCCATGCTCTGAAATTATTTAAAAAAAAAAACAAAACAAAAACAAAAACAAAAAAGCAACCAAACAAAGCAATCGAAGCCTCTAAAAATGACAGACTATTCCTGGGCTGTTTGAAGAAATGATAACAGATCAAAAATATAAACACCAATAGCAAGCCTGAAACAAAGGTAAATCTCGAGAACCTGTGAGTATCTCCCATGAATTTCACTGGATTTTTAAGAAGGTCCCTTTAGGTGGACCTTTAATTCTGTTATACTTTTTTTTTTTCTGTAAAGACCTGATCTTATGATGATTTTACTGGCCTAATCCTCTGTGAATCTTAAGAAAAAAACTTAGGAAGACACTAGCAATCTAGTTAAATTCTATATTCTCCTTTCATGCAAACACAGTTCAAAGTAGCTTCATAAAGGACAAAACACAGCAGAAAATAACCTCAGTGATGATGATGATGCCATGCTACTATATCTAACCTGAACAGGTGCTTAAAATAAATTCATAAAGCAATCCATGATTTAAGGAAACTGTCTGTCTATAAAGTAGATAATGCCTAATATAAAGTGTCAGCCATATCTGCCTGACTCAAAGGAGTCTATAACTTGGATTCCATAATTTATTCAGGAATTAAAATTTCATGAAATCATGAAGATTCCAGTGAAAATTAAATACCATAACACGGATCTATCAAACAAACAGAATATTTGAATTGCTGAAGAGAAACATTGATCCTTAGTGTGTGTTTGTGTTTGTGGGCAAACCAGTCATAGTCAAGTGAAGTTTTGATCAAATTATCTTTCTTGTTTCAATTTTATTTAACAGTGCACTCAGATAAAAAGCCTTAATAGATCCAGTGAAATGTATGCAGAATCCAAAAAGGGCGGGAAGAGCAAAGTTTATATCAGAAACAAGGCAATTATTTGTCCTAAATATTACATACATACTCCCCATGTTATCAAGAGAGGAAATTCAATGTGTAAGAGAAATCTACATCTGAAGAAGAGAAAACTACATTTGAAGAAAGAAACTCACTCAGCCTTTGTCAACAAGAAATAGTTCAATAGACAGATATTACCTTAGAGATTTTCTTTTCACCTTTAGATCTGTCCCACTTTTAGGAGCAAAACAAATTCATGAATGGTTAGACATCATTGTAATCTATTTTTCATTCCCTAATTTAGTGCAGACTAAACACAGCTTTCTGAACTAATTTTAATTTGAACTAGATTGCATATTGAACGAGTAAATCACATGGACCTTAAAACTATCAGTAAATCCAGTAGAGGTCTGAATAAATTACTCATATGTCTAATTGTCCTGCTAAATATGTACACTTCACTCTTGTCTTGAACTTTCCTATCATTCTTCTCCTGCCACTGGACATTAAACTTCAACAACATCCAGTACTGTGCAAATGCAGAGGAAACACAGGTTCACCTGTGAGTCTTCAACTTATATATCCAAATATCACATCTGACATCTTAATCTTTACTACTTTGCTCCTTATGCTACCCATTTTCATGGGTTAGTACATTTGTATAACATTCCCTCTCGTGAAAACACTAAATAGTAGTTCTGCAGTTCCTGTATTTCTGTCATCTTCCACTGCACTGAGGAAGCAGCGTCCTGTTGGCAACATCACACTTTGTTTAACCTGTGTGAGTACCTAAATGTATATTTTCTCCTTTCTGTGGCAGTGAACAATGTCAGAAGATCAAACATTTTGCCTAAACTCATGAACAGGAGCCGTCTGTTCTAATGCTAATGTATGTACTGCTATTTGCAGAATTCAGCTGCTGCTCCTGAGAATTAGTGCATCCACAGCAACATATAGAAGGACTGTGTTAACATCTCAGCATATTTGGTATAAGAATCTATTTTCTTTTTGCATAGACCTTTACTACACAGTTTGTTTTTCAGAAATAAATATATTTTAAAATACTGTGTGGCTCATAACATTAAGAAATTGAAGAATTCTTTCAGAAACCTTCTAATTCTTCAAAGAAAAAAAATCATTTTTTGATTTCAGGTTATTCCCTTTTTTAAAGAAAGAGTTATGCTATGCAAAGCTGCTCTAATTAAAAGGAAATATTTAAGAAATTAAATTCCATTTCAAAACTATTTAATGAATTATTCCAATACAGACATAATGGGGAAATCAGAGAAAATTATACAAACATTTCTTTTTAAGTGGGACAATTTTTTGCCTACCTTTTGAATATCTGACAAAATCTTGTATTAAATGAAAAGAAGATACTTCAAGATCTCCTACTTTCTAGGCATCCTCCTTTTGTTTCCCTTTTAGGTGAGCAATAGGGAGGGATTCTCACAACTTTTTTTGCAATGTGTCTGCATTTCTAATTTGTGGGAAATTCATATTAAATGGGTACACCTTCTCTTCAGATCACATATTTTTCTGAAAACAGAAGTATATTAAAGAAAAGAAAGGTTCTGTTAATAATTTAAGAGGCTTTTCTCTGTGATCTTTCCCCACTCAAGAAATTCCTTCTCTGAGGAACAAGGTTTATGCTTCTAATAAGTATTTACTAGACTTTCTCCATTCTGATCTTCCATCATAACCTCAGAAAGCCCTTGTCTTTGTTCTTTTCCATGAAGAAAATTTTAATGAACTCTTAGCTGTAACATTTTGATTCCACTGTAAATCATGAATATTGTTATGACTAAGATTGCATCCGGCTTTGAAGAGTTTAAAGTGCCTGTACTCTCTGGATGTTCATTTTTTGCCTAGTTTAGCTAGATAATAGTCATTGGCACATTTTGCAACTTTACATTCTGGTTTATACCAAAATGACCTGTCACTGCTGAGATTACCAGCACTGTTCTACAATACAATCTCGATATTTCTTCATCATTTCCAAAAGTGTCCTGGTCAGCAAAATTAAACATTATCTAGCAAACATAGACATTTTTATTAGGTTGTAAGACTTGTGATGAATGCATCTGCCTCCTGCCATTTCCTTGAACATGAAATTCTTCTATTAGCCTGGTCTTCTATTCCTTTGATAAGAGTATTACTAGCATAAATCAGACATGAAGGTATTTCTTATTTTACTTACAGAGTTCTGCACACACTTAATTTCCTATATGGTGTCATTAATATTTCTCCTTTTAAAAATGATTGTGTTATATATCTATTTCAGTGTGGTCTTTTCTAGGCCTTTTTCTCATGCTTATTTCTGCCCTTCTTTGATATATCTATACAGTCCATTCCTCCAATGCATCACAGAAGATACATAGTTGTTTATCAGTTCCATTTTTCTGGTCACACTTTAAATATACTTATTAAGATCACAAAGTTTAAGTTGACATAATATTATTTTATTATAGTGCCATGTTTTTGTGCTTTCTCTAATATCTGGTGTACAATTGTATAAAACTTTAAACTGAAGGAGAGTGTATTTAGATTTAATAAAAGGAAAAGGAAAAAATTTTTTACTGTGAAGGTGGTGAGACAGTGAAACAAGTTGCCCAGAGAAATTGTGGATGCCCCCATCCCTGGAAGTATTCAAGGCCATGTTGGCCAATTCTGCAAAATTTGTTTTTCCATAAAGATTTTTTTACCATTCTACCGCTTCTTTTAAGCCACTTACAAAATTGCTTCACGTTTCTCCACCCCCATTTTCCCCAAAATACTCAGTTATATTTAATTCTTTTGCTTAGTAAGTTATATAGTAAAATGTGAATGACTTTCACCATTTCTCACTTTCAGAGCTGAAATGTACACTTGGAAATAAGAAAAAAAAATTAAATGTTAGGCACTTAGGTGAAATAAATGAATAAGTGGTACCATCTCTTTAATAACTCTATATCACCTGTTTACTGTTTCCTGTTGCCAATATTCTTTATTCAAAGAGTGTGAAATTGCCATTTACTTTTTGAAACTTCTTTTGCTATCAATACAGGCTCAAAAGAAACTCAAACTTTTGCACAGTTCATTTGTTTTGCCTGATTTTGGCCATTTTGACAATAGAAATCTTAACAGGCATTCACGGAATCATTGAATATCCTGAGCCGGCTTCAAATGGATCTCAGCTCAAATGCCTCTACACAAATGCCCGTAGTATGGGGAGCAAACAAGAGGAAATAGAGATGTGTGCACATCTGCGGGGGTATAATATCATAGGCATCACAGAAACATGGTGGGATGGCTCCTATGACTGGTGTGTTGGAATGGAAGGTTACCGGCTCTTTAGGAAAGACAGGCCTGGCAGACGGGGAGGGGGAGTTGCTATTTATGTTAGGGATAGGCTAGAGAGTATGGAACTCTGTCTGGGGACAGGTGAGCAGTCAACAGAGAGTTTGTGGGTCAGGGTTAAAGGGAGAACAGCGATGGGTGATGTTATTGTGGGGATCTGTTACAGACCGCCTGACCAAGGGGACTTGCTGGACGAAGCGCTCCATAGGCAGATAGGAGCAGCCTCACGCGCACAGGCCCTTGTTCTCATGGGAGACTTCAACCACCCTGATATCTGTTGGAGGGAGGGTACGGCCCGGCACAAGCGATCCAGAAGGTTCCTCGATTGCGTGGAAGACAACTTCCTTCTGCAAGTAATAGAGGAGCTGACAAGGAGAGGTGCCATCCTTGACCTCGTCCTCACCAACAGGGAAGGACTGGTTGGGAATGTAATGCTCCAGGGCAGCCTTGATTGCAGCGATCATGAGATGGTTGAGTTTGAGATCCTCAGGACAGTGAGAAGAGCGTGCAGCAAGCTCACTGCCCTGGACTTCAAGAGAGCAGACTTTGGCCTCTTCAGGAACCTGCTCAGTAAGGTTCCATGGGATACAGCCCTAGAGGGCAGGGGGGCCCAAGACTGTTGGTTGATATTCAACAATCACCTGCTGCAAGCTCAGGAGCGGTGCATCCCAACTAGAAGGAAGTTCAGCAGGAGGGCCAGGAGACCTCCTTGGATGGATAAGGAGCTGCTGAGCAAAATTCGAAAGAAAAAAGAGGCTTATAAAAGGTGGAAGCAAGGTCAGGCGGCCTGGGGAGAATACAGGGATGTTGTCCGGGAAGCTAGGGACCAGGTTAGGAAAGCTAAGGCCCACTAAGAATTAAACTTGGCTAGGGATGTTAAGGATAACAGGAAGGGATTTTATAGGTACATTGCCGATAAGAGACAGGTTAGGGACACCGTGGGCCCTCTCCAGAAGCTATCGGGAGAACTGTCTACCCTGGATTTGGAGAAGGCTGAGGTTCTTAATGACTTCTTTGCCTCAGTCTTTACCGGCAAATGCTCTGACCACACCACCCAAGTCTTGGAAGGCAGACGCGGGGACGGTGAGGGTGGGGACCCTGGGCCCACTGTGGGGGAGGATCTTGTTCGGGACCACCTTAGGAACCTGAATGTATACAAGTCCATGGGACCGGATGAAATCCATCCGCAGGTCCTGAAGGAGCTGGCAAATGAAGTTGCTAAGCCACTGTCCATCACATTTGAAAAATCATGGCAGTCAGGTGAAGTTCCCGATGACTGGATAAAGGGAAATATAACCCCCATTTTCAAGAAGGGGAAAATGGATGAGCCAGGGAATTACAGACCAGTCAGTCTCACCTCTGTGCCTGGCAAAATCTTGGAGTGGATTATCCTGGAAGGCATGCTAAGGCACATGAAAAGCAACAAGGTGCTTGGTGACAGCCAGCATGGCTTCACTAAGGGGAAATCCTGCCTAACCAATCTGGTGACCTTCTATGAAGGGGCTACGGAACTGATGGACAGGGGCAGAGCGGTTGATGTCATCTATCTGGACTTGTGTAAAGCCTTTGACACTGTCTCCCATGACATCCTTCTCTCTAAGTTGGAGAGACATCAATTTGATAGGTGGACCACTCGGTGGATAAAGAACTGGCTGGATGGCCGCACGCAAAGAGTAGTGCTCAGTGGCTCAGTGTCCAGCTGGAGACCAGTAACGAGTGGTGTCCCCCAGGGATCGGTGTTGGGACCGGTCTTGTTCAACATCTTTGTGGGTGACATGGACAGTGGGATTGAGTGCGCCCTCAGCAAGTTTGCCGATGACACCAAGCTGTGTGGTTCGGTTGATACATTGGAGGGAAGGAATGCCATCCAGAGGGACCTTGACACGCTTGTGAGGTGGGCTGATGCCAACCTGATGAAGTTCAACCATGCTAAATGCAAAGTCCTCCACCTGGGTCTGAGCAATGCCAGACACAGCTACAGGTTGGGCGGGGAGGAGATTGAGAGCAGCCCTGCAGAGAAGGACTTGGGGGTGTGGGTTGATGAAAAAATGAACATGAGCCGGCAGTGTGCGCTTGCAGCCCAGAAAGCCAACCGTATTCTGGGCTGCATCAAAAGGAGTGTGACCAGCAGGTCGAGGGAGGTGATCCTGCCCCTCTACTCTGCTCTCGTGAGACCTCACTTGGAGTATTGCGTGCAGTTCTGGTGTCCTCAACATAAAAAGGACATGGAACTGTTAGAACAAGTGCAGAGGAGGGCCACGAGGATGATCAGGGGACTGGAGCACCTCTCGTATGAAGATAGGCTGAGAAAGTTGGGGCTGTTCAGCCTGGAGAAGAGAAGGCTGCGTGGAGACCTCATAGCAGCCTTCCAATACCTGAAGGGGGCCTATAGGGATGCTGGGGAGGGACTCTTCATTAGGGACTGTGGTGAGAGGACAAGGGGTAATGGGTTTAAACTTAAACAGGGGAGGTTTAGATTGGATCTGAGGAAGAAATTCTTTACTGTGAGGGTGGTGGGGCCCTGGAATGGGTTGCCCAGGGAAGCTGTGAATGCTTCATCCCTGGTGGCGTTCAAGGTGGGGTTGGACATAGCCTTGGATGGCATGGTTTAGTGGGAGGTGTCCCTGCCCATGGCGGGGGGGTTGGAACTCGATGATCTTGAGGTCCTTTCCAGCCCTTACTATTCTGTGATTCTGTGATTCTGTGATATTCAAGAGAACAACCCAAGAGGATCATTGAGTCCAGCTCCTGTCTCCACATAAAGCAACCAAAACATTAAGCCAGGTATCTAAGAGCATTGCAGAAACTCTTCTAGAACGTCGACAGGCTTGGGGCCAAGGCCACTTCCCTTGGGATTTTGCTCCAGTGTTTGACCACTCTCAGTAAATCAATTTTTCCTATTATCCAATTTCCTCATGTTCTATCAACGAGCACCAGAAAGAGGTCTGTGTTCTCCCTCATCCTGAAGTTGCAGGTTGCAATGAGGTCACCTCTCAGCCTCTTCTCCAAGATGAGCAAACCTACTTTCCTCAGCTGTATCTCATAAGTCTTGCTTTTTAGTCCTTTTACCATCTTTGTTGCCCTCCTAGCATTTCTGTAACCTTATATATGCGTGTGTATACACATATGCTACATGAATATATGCATATTCATATATATTATATATATATGTATTTTTTTAGTTGAAGTCTGTCCTTATAGAAAATGTAAAGATTGAGGATATGAAAATATGATTTTTGAATCACAGTGTTTCTAGAAAGAAACATCAGTTCATTCCCTTGTTAATTCTTTAAGGTTTTATAATTTTTGTATGTACAGCCAAAACAGCAATGAAAATCAGTGTCTATGAGTAAACGCAAACAGAAATTTTGACTTCTAATAATTAATGGAGTAAAATTTTAGTTTGTAGCACTAGTAGTAATTCAACTAAACTTACTATGATTTTCCTTATAAGTTAAAATTAAATGTACTTGTCCTAATTTTAAATTTGTGAAGTTATTAATCTTACAATTAGACTTCTTCTCTTTGCTCCACATATGTGAAACAACAATATTTTTGCTTAGTAACTAAATTAATAAGTTCAATAGTAAGTGAATTTTATTCCTACATAGAAATTTTAATTATCTGGTAGTACCAAAATGCCAATAGGTGAATTGAGGTCTTCCATGTAAATGAAAGCAGAAGGCATATATTATTACAGATTACCACTGCTAATATGCACTAGCACTTTTTTTTGTTTTGTTTCTTGCATCCCTGTTATTGCTTTTGAGGAATCCATGGGTGGCAGCTTTTTGCGGAGTTAAAAGTTGCTGCAGAATCCATTGTAAAGCTACGCTAAAGAATCCTTCATGTCAATCATATCAGTAAAGCTTGTTCAAGATGATTCAACTTTTTCAAAAAAGTAGTTGAGTTTCAGAAGCTTTAGGCAGCCTTACAACCAAAGCAATGTTTGCATTTTCAGAATCAAATGTTACAGACCATTAGTTCATGATGTGATTTCTTGCGTTTTGGGTCTTTTGGGAAAATTTGTTACTTGGTTGAAGTTATGAAAGAATTCAACTGTTCATGCGCAATAACATGCTATCGTCAAAAAGTCATAAGTGATTTCAATACAGGGAGTTAATGTGTGTGTGTAACTGCTCTTTGGGCTTAAAAAGCCTTTTGTGATCTCCAGCGACATTTTACTATACACTAAAAAAATACTTGCAGTGGATACTGAAATAATAGACCTCAATGGCTGTCATTGATATGAACTACCAAGGGGTGTTCATGTAGCTTTTCAGGGTGAGACATTCGTAAAGATATTTATCATTATTATCCAGGCCAGCAATTCAGTCTTGCAATGTGTCTAGGTACAGTGGATACTTTAAACACTGAAAAAAAAAAAAAGTGGTCTATTCAGTCAATTTTCATACACATCTCTTTTCTCATGCCTCTCTAAAATCACAAAAGCTGAATCCTGGTCTAGGATATCTGATCAACAACACTTTGTAGGAAACAGAATCTACACGTGCCCTCAATCGCTTTTCTGCTGTGATGCATCTTTTCATTATGGTTTATGCAAAGTATACACAAATGAAATAAATTACAAAATCTTGAATTGCCAAAATCTTTTAGGAACAAATAAATGCAAATAGCTAGTAAGTGGTCCACAAAAAATTGTAAAGCAAATCATTTACAGAAGGAGAAGAAAACTCAAAAATATCACTAAGGTTTCTACAAATTATTGTATTTTTCTTTTACTTTAGTCTATAGATTCATTTCAAAGTTCCTTTTTTTAATAATTTGGGATTTAAGAGTTATCTTCACCTTGCCTTCATCTTCAGATACAGAATTAATACACATTATTCAACTATGTCTGTATTCTGAGAAATATCAATAAACAAGGAAAAGACAAGTGCAAGGTCCGACACCTGGGTTGGAGCAATCCCAGGCACAGCTCCAGGTTGGGCAGAGAAGAGATTCAGAGAAGCCCTGTGGAGAAGGACTTGGGGGTGTTGGTCGATGAAAAAATGACTATGAGCCGGCTTCAGTGTGCGCTTGCAGACCAGAAAGCCAACCGTATCCTGGGATGCATCAAAAGGAGCATGACCAGCAGGTCCAAAGAGGTGATCCTGCCCATCTACTCTGCTCTTGTGAGACCTCAGTTGGGGTATTGTGTGCTCTTCTTGTGTCCTCAACATATAAAGGACATGGAACTGTTGGAACAAGTGCAGAGGATGGCCGTGAGGGTGATCAGGGGACTGGAGCACCTCCCATATGAAGACAGGCTGAGAAAGTTGGGGCTGTTCAGCCTGGAGAAGAGAAGGCTGTGTGGAGATCTCATAGCTGCCTTCCAATATCTGAAGGGGCCTATAAGGATGCTGGGGAGGGACTCTTCATTAGGGACTGTAGTGAGAGGACAAGGGGTAACGGGTTCAAACTTAAACAGGGGAAGTTTAAATTGGATCTGAGGAAGAAATTCTTTACTGTAAGTGTGGTGAGGCCCTGGAATGGGTTGCCCAGGGAGGTTGTGAATGCTCCATCACTTGTGGTGTTCAAGACCGGGTTGGACATAGCATTGGATGGCATGGTTTAGTGTGAGGTGTCCTGGCCATGACAGGGGGGTTGGAACTAGATGATCTTCAGGTCATTTCCAACCCTAACTATTCTGTGATTCTGCGATTCTATAAGCACTTACCAAAAATATAGTGCACTTACCAGAGCTATTTGTATTCTAAACAGCTCAAGATTACAGTACCCCAAAGGTACTGTGTTTTAATCATTGGTTTCGAAGGTCTTTGAATTAGTTGTGAAATGTCATTGCATGGAAGTATATTAAATTCTAGCTTTGAAGTTATTAATTGAATAAATACAGTTAAGAATCAATTCCAGGTGGTGGAAGAAATCTGGTATACCTAGCACTGTCCATGGATGCACCTTGTTTTTTTCTGATTCTGTCTAAATGCTATTCAATACTATGGCATGCTATATATTTGTAATGTATGAATGATGCATTTTCAAAGGTTTTTCAAAATTTAGTTTCCATTCTCTTGGAAAATCAAACATTTAAAGAATGCTTTAATTCTATGATATTTCATACATCAGAAAAATATAAATGTTGAGAAAAAGATATAAAGATATGGTTTGTAGCGCTACCAGGCTCTTAGTTGTGCACAGGGAAATTAGGAGACCTGGACTAGGTATTTTTCAGGATTTATAAGTTCAATGACCCTAGCAAGTTGCCTAAACTTTCAGATCTTCCAAGGTGAAGTCCCTGGGGCATGCAACAGAATGGAACTAGCCTTGGAACCAGTAGCTGCAGTTTGCTCAGGGAAAAAGGGAGAAATGGGCAATAATCTGACAGGTATGCTCTGAGCTTGTAATATATGTGATATCTGGCTTCGACAACATGGGTATGTTTGCTTCTCCTACCCCTTTTAAGGTGGAATATTCCTCACCAGTGCATCAGAGTTCCTCTAATTAATTAGAAATCTCTCCTCAGAAAAGCAACATGTTTTATTCCCAAATCCCTTGGGCTGGCAAAAGCAAGCACATAGATAGTTTCCAGTTTACTACTAAATTGGTTTCTACTAAAAGCTTCTCTGACTTCAGGTAAAAGAAAGCACCCCACCTGCACAAAAAAAAAAAAAAAACAAACAAAAAAAAAAAAAAAAAAAAAAACCAAACAAAAACCAAACATAAAATAAAAAACAACCGACAAATCATTATATACCATTACAACATCACAAACCTGGTTTATTTTCCTGGAGTCTACAAATGCAAAATTATACATTTTATGATTTCCTAATAAAGAGTTTTGGCTTTCAATTTAACATTGATTCTTCATATTCTAGCAGTAAACAAAATCACTTCCTTAAGTTCATGCAAAAATGAATTAACTCATCTACTATTAGCTCTTAAAAGCAACATTCATTCTGCAGAACTGGAAAAGAACAGTTATGAATTATCTGTCATTTGTATATTTTAATAGAAATTCTGAAGAAGACAAACCCAAAAAAGTATAGTACCACAAAAAGAGGAAAAACAGAGCCAACTTGTTTAACGTAGTCTTTGACTGGGTAGGATGCCTACACTCAGTTCTCTCTCAAATTAACAATTAGCACATAAACTTTCTGGGCCCCCCCCATACTGTCAAGAAAACCTTCAACAGCAGCTTAATTTTATAGAACAATGACTAAGTTAAGCCCACAATAGAATCCAGGTTGTTTTTCATATAGCACATGCTGGAAGTTGGATCTGAAGCAGCTGTGCTTCCGTGAACCCACCATTAATAGTGATTTCATATCCTACCATTCACATTGCACTGGTTGCAGAGTAATTCACAGATGAGAGGCAGTTTCAGAAACTGTAACCTCCTTCCAATGAGGTACAATTTTCCAGCTAAGAAACTAGCAGCTGATCATATAAGAATTTATTTTCTGCTTTTAAAGAATGATCTGGTCAACAAAAGTAGGATATTACTACACTTTTAACGATAAGTGGCAAAATTACCAATTATCTCTAAAGACAAGGAAACTTCAAGTGTGCTTTTTGTATTGCACTTCAAGAACATTTTACAGCTCACTTTGCTCAGAGGGAGGGAAGCTCAGAAAGGCTGTCTTTGGTCTCCTAGTCTGTCTGAGCTTGTTAATGGTCCAGAATAGCTCTGGATGAAATTTAGTTGGTTAATTCTTGTCTCAGTCCAATCTTTTCAGTAGAAGACCCAGGACCCTGAACTCCACATTCAGTTTAGCCAACACTGACATCCCCTGGGTTTTGACTTTGCAAGTTCCCCTCTAGCTAAACCTGAGGCTTTTAGATGGTTTTATGACACTCCAATCTTCTACTAAGAGTTACAGGGACCGCAGAAAGTATGTGAACCTCATTTCCTCATTATAAATCAAATTATAGTAGAACATACCAGATATTGCAAAATAGTGAGTGAATGCCTGTGAGTCAGGAAGACAATAATGCAAAGCTGTTCAAGGTGTTGTCCTGGCATGTTAGCGTGACAAATCAGTTGTAGCATCTTTCTGGTTGAACTAATAAAGGTATGTTACTACATTTTTCACAGAACAGTCAGTATGCAGTAATATGTGGCCATTACATTGTGCCTAAACACTTGAATTAATCTTTAACATCCTTTTACTGTAAGTACTCTTGTTTTGATAGTCCTCATGGAGATACTGAGGATGGAAAATATCTTTCAGAACACCATGCATGACAGTATTTTTTATTGTTAGATTTCACAGTGTTTAGAAACAACATTCAGTTGGAGTCGCATTTGCAAATATAGTAGTTACTTAATCATTTGTTGACCTCTGTGTCATGGGTTCAGCAGGAGCAGTCATTTTTCTCCTTCTTGGTAGCTGGTGCAGTGCTGTGTTTTTGACTTTCGGCCTGGGAACAGCACTGATAACACCAGTGTTTTCAGTTACTGCTTGGTGATGTTTTGGTCTGGCCAAGGACTTTCTGAGTCTCATGCTCTGCCAGGGAGGAGGCGAAGCCGGGAGGAAGGAGAGACAGGACACCTGACCCAGACTAACCAAAGAGAGGTATTCCATACCACAGCACGTCATGTCTAGCATGTAAAAACAGAGGGCAGAGACCCAGAGTGGTGAGGGTGCACGGTGGGTGGTGCACTGCTTGGTCGGGCTGAGATTGGTGATGAGCTATTGTATTCTTTCCTTGTATTTGCCTTGTCATTTTTATTATTGGTGGTAGCAGCAGTGATTTGTGTTATACCTTAGCTACTAAACTGTTCTTATCTCAATCTGTGGGAGTTGCATTCTTTCAATTCTCCTTCCCATCCCTCCAGGAGCGGAGGGAAGAAAGAGAGGGAAGTGAGTGAGTGAGCAAAACTGCGTGGCTCAGAGGCTTAAACCGCAACACTCTGTAAAATAAAAAGAGAAAGGATTTAGCAGGTTTCTTTAAAAATTTTCTAAGCAAGATGTTGGAATTTATGCATTTATCATAGAAATACATGTTTCAGGGTCAATTCTACGAGCTTGTCACAAAGAAAGACCTATTGATTTTACCAGCAATTGTACTGGCAGATTAAATTTTCTGTGCCTAATTTTTAATCTTTTAATCAGTAAGTACATTATATAGAATCATAGAATCATAGAATAGTTAGGGTTGGAAATGACCTGAAGATCATCTAGTTCCAACCCCCCTGTCATGGCCAGGACACCTCACACTAAACCATGCCATCCAAGGCTATGTCCAACCCGGCCTTGAACACCGCCAGCGATGGAGCATTCACAACTTCCCTGGGCAACCCATTCCAGGGCCTCACCACACTTACAATAAGTAATTTCTTCCTCATATCCAATCTAAACTTCCCCTGTTTAAGTTTGAACCTGTTACCCCTTGTCCTCTCACCACAGTCCTTAATGAAGAGTCCATCCCCAGCATCCTTATAGGCCCCTTCAGATATTGGAAGGCAGCTATGAGGTCTCCACACAGCCTTCTCTTCTCCAGGCTGAACAGCCCCAACTTTCTCAGCGTACCCTCACACGGGAGGTGCTCCAGTCCCCTGATCACCCTCATGGCCCTCCTCTGCACTTGCTACAACAGTTCCATGTCATTTTTATGTTGAGGACACAAGAAGAGCACACAATACTCCAAGTGAGGTCTCACAAGAGCAGAGTAGATGGGCAGGATCACCTCCTTTGACCTGCTGGTCACGCCCCTTTTGATGCATCCCAGGGTACGGTTGGCTTTCTGGGCTGCGAGCGCACACTGCCGGCTCATCTGTCTTCTTATTTTGCTATCAAAAATTTGTAAACATATTTGTAACTTTGTGGAGTATTATGAGCTGATACCATGACAGCTGCTCCTAGAAACAGAAGACATTTCTGGTAAACAGAATCCATTTAGAATTAAATGCATTCAGTACACTAATGAACCCAGAAGTATGTTTGCAGCTTATATTGGGGTAAATTTCTCCACATCTGAACTTAGTCCAGAAGCTTGATAGACTCTGCGTTGTAGTCATTGTGTGACCAAGTATGATTCTAAAATACTTACATAAAATTAATGTAAGTAATTAGCCAAAACCTAACTAGATCCTTGGCAAGGGACAGTAAAGAAGACTGATCTTGTTAAATGAGTCATTTCCGGTAGAAAAGTGACAGCATGTCTGCCCTTAACAAAAGGTGACAGGAAAGAAAGATGCATCAACTATTATGTAGGTTGCTATTAACCACAGTTTAAGACTAACAGGGATTTTATATCAAGTGTACTGTTGTACTTCTCTGTCTAATATCAAGACAAAACAAAATTTCTCACTGTTTGCTGGAATATTAGATATTTTTTCTACTTTTTATCATTTGGAGAGAGATACCAAGAGGACCTAACTCTGTTCTGCTGCTGCCACAGACTTTTAACTGTCATTCCCTATAAAGCCATTGCCAGAACAGTGCTACTTCAAGTTTTAGTAAAAGCCATTCTCATGTGTTCTCTAGTCCTCCACAGAGGAGTTCTGTGTTTTTAAGGAAAACTTACTGATAGTAAAATTTTAAATTATGTCAAGAGATATGACCTATAAATTAAAAAAAAAAAAAAAAAAAGGAAGAAAAAAAGGATTTGATTTTCACTGCTGTAGTGTCTGTATCGAGCTTCTTGGAATGTTTTACTGAAATAAGTGTGTTTTAATTAGAGTCACAGAAAAACTGCAAGATACAGTGATCTTGTCATCCTGAGTTATATTGCTGTTTATAAAAATGAATGCGGTGCTCTTAAAAAAATCAGGCATTATCAGGCATCAAGCAGATATTGAACCACATATGTGGAAGATAAATTACTGATAACTACCGTTTTTCACTGTATTTATGGTAAAATATTCCAAGCTGCCCTGAGAACAGGAAAACAGAGAAGCTTTGGCACAAGCACAGTTACTAAGCAGACATCAGTCCTGGTGATTTCTGTAGAAAAACATAGTGTCAGAAATTAGAGAAAGGTTATTCTAGTTTGTAGCCCGTTTAGGTATGTGATATTTTGGTCTGGTAAAGATCACAAAGACACATTAAAGTTAATGCTCTGAAGATACCACACGAAGCACAGTCAAAATGGCAGAGGAAGCAAGGATGTTTGAACTAAGTTCATTTCTGTGCAGTGAAAAGGTCCATTTTGAACTGATTATGAGA
Organism: Amazona ochrocephala; assembly: GCA_039720435.1. Lineage (NCBI taxonomy): Eukaryota > Metazoa > Chordata > Aves > Psittaciformes > Psittacidae > Amazona > Amazona ochrocephala. The sequence goes on from CM077880.1 coordinate 24,428,309, forward strand.
GAATCAGAACGTTATCAGAGAAAGATTTTAAAACAAGCATCCTAATTCTTCATCAACAAATTAAAGGCTTTTATTCTTGAAACAAAAGCATTTGCCAATATCTTTAAGCGGATCAGAAGGAAAAGGTGAAGGGTTTTTTTCTCTCCCACTTCTTTCTACACTACAAGAAAACAAGTCTCAGGCATCTGTAAAGAATCACAGTCTCAAATAAGCCAATAAAAAATGATCTGCAGCACACACTTAACAAGTATAGTACTGGAGGTAGGTAATATGAGGGTTCTCACATCACATCTTCTTTTAAGAAAATGGCATGCCCTAGAAGGTAGAATGTGGTAGAGGGAACCAAAAAGTATGGTTTAGTTAGGTTTTACTTCTGGCAGTGTATTTTGCCTTCCTTCAGTTGTTTGTATTTTACATGGAAATTGTAAGAGTGCTCATTATATGATGCTCTGTGATTTTAGCATGGATGCAGGTGTGTAAAATTAGAAATTACTACTTCCCTATTTCAAAGATATTTCCTTTGTAAATTCTTTTATCACATTTCTAACTATTTCAGATAGTTAAAAATGTTCCTAATTTGATTTTATCTTACACACCACAATAATATTTTCGTTCAATCTATAATTTCTTATTTCAGTCCTTAGTATCCTGGAATCTTTCATGTTAATGGTTTCACTGATGAAGAAATTTAATTTAGTGCATATGTCCTTTTCCATCAGTGTATGATTTTTACAGATATTGTTACCTGCCACTATGTGCAATAACACTCTTGAGAGGTGCTTAGAGCTGAGCTGTTGCCCTGAAAACCTGCTAAATAGGGATAGCACAGAAGAAGGGAGGAATGTAGACAGAGCTTTCTCTTGTTCTTCTCTGACCATAAGGGCACTAAAGTAATGGGTGTGGTGATACCATGATAATATCTATTTCTGGAATCATCCATATTTCTGATGCAATTAAAAAAAAAAAAAAAAAAGGCTTGAGTGCTTTTTTTTCCAGTTGTTACTATTAAAGGTCATACTCTTCATTAAACGGGTTTATGATAACTTTTAATATTTGAGGGTATAGTTGAAATAAATTATCTAGGTCATCACAGTCAATGTTTGTAGTCTTAGAAATAGGTATGTTTGCAATTTAAAAATTATATTCTTAACAGAATCACAGCCACTGCATCAACAGACAAAAAGGCTAAGATACTTTGAGAAAGAGATTTTCAACCTAAAGGAAAACAAATATACATATTATGAAAAGAGGGATCCTTAAAGCTACTGGTTCTACTGCCTCCCAAAGTGAACAAACTCTTTTATGATCAGAGCATAAAACAAAGCAAATGACTGAGTTGCTACATCAAAATGATTTAAGACACAGTGTTTACTGTGAAAAACTAGGCAGACTCAGTTCCTGTGTAAAATGAATGTAGCAATGAAGAAAAAAAGTAGGCATATGCTTACATTTTAAAAGTTAAAAAGAATAGATAACATAGAAGTTAGCCTGTAGAGTTCGCTATATTTGCTGGGATATGTTCCAATCACTTTACAGACTTTGGAAGAGATGCAGTCTGTGCAAAAGTCCTGTTGGTATATCAAAAGACATTCTCAGATTAATAATAGTAATGGCAATACTAATAATTCTGACACAGGGAGAACAACATATGAATTGATGCCACAAAATTCCTTGGCTCTGGCCTGATCTTGTTACAGCAAGTAAAGAAACAACAACCAGTATAGATTTGGAGGTGAAGGGTGCCCAGGGGATGACTAAGCCACAAACAGAATTCCTGGAACAACTGAAATTGTATCTATTCACAGCTGTTTACCTTACCATCAGAAGCATTCACCTTTACTACAGAGACGAACTCAGCATATGGCAAGAGCTGAACTTTGTATTCTGAAGTCTGGTGTAGTAACCTGAACTGATATTTGGTTTTAGTTTCCTTATTATGCTAGGTTAAATAGCTGTTACATGAACAGCAAGACTTTCCCCTGCAAGACAGGCAGAGCTGGCACTAGGTGGCAGGAACTTCTATAGCTGTGACCAGGCTGACTGTTCCCATTACTCAAAGGTGACCTGATTGGTTCTATATCTCAGTGGTGCATAGTGATTAGCAGTGATGGTGGTTCTCCCAGCACTGATCTTCTGATTTAAAAGTAGTGATGGTGGTTCTCCCAGCACTGGTTCTCTGGTTTAAAAACAAGAGAGAGTTTCACTGGCTAATAAAGTCATAAAAGCTGATGTTCCCACTCTGTATATAAAAATTTGAATATTCAGACATGAAAACTTTCTGACTGTTTTTGTGGTAGAGGAGCAATTGTCCACTAAAGATTTTGATAAAGTTTTTGATAAAGTTTAGTATAAAGTTTTGTTATTTAATCAGACTTCTCTTCCCTCTGATGTTAAGCAAGCTTGTCATTCATCTTGACAGGGTTCACCAATCTTTATACCAATTTCTCCTTACTAAGATCTAGAAAATTATTCTTGATCACTAATTGCCAAATAAAATGCAGCCAAGAGAGGCAAAAGCTGATTGGCTGCTTCTTCAATGTTAAAAAAGTGTTATACTTGAATTTTAAAATTAAACAAACTATGAAGTAACAGAAGGATTTTCTACCTATCTATTGATCTGTTGATCTACTGATCTATCTATTGATCCATCAACTGATCTTTTAACCATACTGAATATCTTGTCTATACATAAGTCTATAAGTATGTTTGTGTCTCGTTCCACCAAAATGAGGTAATTTGTTCCTAAATGTGTTTTACATTAACATTGTTCTTTTCTTGGTTTTATTGAAAGTAGGTCTCTGTTGTTTCATCAGTTGTGGGGCAATTCATTATGTAAACTACTAAAATACAGTCATAATGGCAAAAATCAGAAATACATAAAAAAATGTGGTACAACTGCAACATAAATCGAAAAGACATTTGCAAGCTGGCAGTTTATCAGAAACCTTCTCTAAAAAAAGAACTTCTCAGCTAGCAAGCCTGGAATAAACTCTTACTCAAACCCAAAAGGTCTAACCCAGCTGTTGGCATTATTCATATGAAATATTTAACCGGCATAATCAAAAAAAGACTTTAATGTGTTGTTTCAAGTATTGTTGAATGCAAATACTTCAGGCCAAGCTTTTTTTTTTGTTATTCCAGAATAAACGAGCAGTTGCAGAACAATAAAAAGAGTTGAGGCATTTATGCTAAGACATGAAAAGTGGGATGCCAAGGCGGGTTTCTAAACCACATTCCAAGCATTTTAAATGCCTTTTGATTGTTACCACAAATCCACTGATTGTTGTGAAAAGGGTATGTGTCATCAAGCCACAGGCGAGGCCTTGAATACATCTGGCTCAGGGTTTGTGGCATTGATGTTAAAACACTGCACAGTCACAGTTATGCAGCAGCTATTCCCAATCACACATCACCAACCTTTTGTAGAGGCATGTCTGTCTCTCTGCTAATGGCCTAAATTAGTTCAGAAGATCAGGATGGATTCATGGAATATATATACATTGCATTCTTCTATACATGAAACACATTTATGATTTTAAAGCTACATCACACAGTGAAACTGGCATTCTTTCATCAGCTGCTATTTTCTATGTTCTCTTAAGGCTCCAAATCCCCATAGAATTCTCCTATTCCTTTCTGTTTGATACAGCATAGAGGCATGCTGTCTCTCCATATTTTACAATGCTGTTTTATGGCACTTTAAGCTCCAGAATAAGACCACAAGTTGTTTAAACTGGAATGCTTCCTGTATAAATTGCTGTCATTCTCCAAACTAGGAATGGTGACAATAGTAGGGTTACTGTGAGGATATCATAAGCAGGACTTCTTTAATCCATTTTTACCAAAAATATGTTTTCTTTCTGCACCTCAAAATTTTGTTTGGGTGGGAAGTGTAGAATTTGTCTAGGGTTTGTTCAGGCAGAATTCTATAAAAAAAAAAATCCTCAATATATAGCTGCTGAATTTGTGCATTTGATCTTCAGTGCACAAGAGGACCTGACACCTCCAGTGTTTAAGTGCCTCATTTCAGTTGGTGTGGGGATTCTATCGGTGTATGTGTTTAGAAGCATGCATTGTGGGTTCATCAAGACTAGTATATTCTTAATCCTGTTCAGAATTTCCTGGCAGAAACTAAATAAATCACAGGCAATTGTAGCTCTGATCCAGGACGAAAGCAGCAGAATGAGATGGCATTTGCTGTTTTAGAAATAATAGAGTAGAACAGCAAAATATCATACCATATTTTGTTTTCTAATGTGATTGCAAAAGATGGGGAAACTGAATGCCATTTGTAGGCATTCACGACTAGATAACAATAGTTCTGTGATGCAGATATTGCCTTTATCCTGCAGAAAAACTTTCTCAACATTACATGAAAGAGATGACATTAGACCTGAGGCAGTTTATTCCCTGTCCTCTCTACAGACATCACACGGCTTTAAGAATTAACAGAAGAAAATCTTTAATTTAAGTAGTATTGGATGGACTTCAAATGATCCAGTGAGCCTTGATATTTATCTGTTCTTCTTTGATGAGATATCTAGAGGAATTTCCTGCTTCTGCTGTGATCAAAAATATTGAGACACTATCCAGAGTAGTTTCACAACTTTTCACTTCTGACGCTGCTTGTAACAAGGAAGAGCAGTCTTTGAAAATCAGGGGAACTCCCTTATAAAAAGCTCCAGGAATTTTCTGAGCTTCCTGGAAGTTCAAAATTTGGTTCAGTCAGCATTAGCAAGGTCTTGGGTCATATTTTCCTTTTTTTTCTGACATGTCAGATCTTGCTTGTGTTTTCTTCACAAATAATGAAAAAGCAGAGGAGGAACTTAAGAGACTAGAAACAAAACAGATGTCCCATCATGGGCTTAAAAGTTCAACTTTAGTCTTCTTTCAATAGCCTCACATGTCAAGATAGAGCAAGTGTGTCCTATCCAGCAAGTAGGGAAAAGGGGATTAAAACGAAAGGCAGAGAGATTATTTATATATCAGTTTAACAATATGCCTGTGTTGTTTGGGAGAATTCTTTTCTTTTGAAGACATCCTTTCTGATTAATAAAAATATAGTTCTTCTACAGTATGTGAAAGTGTGAAATCTGAATGACCTTGGAGCATTTCTGGTCTGTAGAACACCTGATTTCATTCTAAACTCCATGCACTTCAGTGAGGCCAGAAGCATAATGATGTGACCATAAATTGTTCTTGTGAGTTCAAAACCACTGCTTTTAAACTGGTGGCATTTCTATTATCATTTATTGAAGCATCATACACTAGAATTAATGAACTCTACTTGATGTAACCATTAGGGTTAGGACAAGGTCTAGAGCTATATGGATACTATTCATATTTCTGTTCTCAAATCCATTGCAGAATTTTGTAAACTGGAGCAGAAAAAAAGCTGCTATTGGATGGTTCAACACATGCAAGCAATTAATTAGCCAAGAAAAATGCAATGAGAAATTAAATCTGAATTCTCATCCAGGCAGTGTAATGTTATTTATATATAACAGCAACAGGAATAAGGGAGGAATGTTAACTCTAGAGAAAACGAAAGAAATCTAGGGAACACAGAAAACTTTAAAAACTCTTTTTTTCAGGCAAGGTGAATAAAGATACCAACACACATGAATGGGACTACATGATACAAGGGAAAATAGAAAACATGTCAAATACTGTTTTTCTGAATTAGTGTGTTAGCAGCCCGAGATTCTAGAAGTCCTAGCATTTTTTCTTACTGAGGAGTTTACACTCAATGAGTTTGTGTGGCTGGAAAGAATAGTAAGGCTGAAGAAAGAAAGGAAAACTGGATCACAGAATAGAGTAGACTGGAAAAACGCGACAGAGGGGTCAGACTCAAAATGTCTGGGTCAAGAAATGGAAGCCACAAGGACAGTTTCTGCTGAACCTTCTGTTTCCAGTAAACATTCTTACAGAGGATGGCCGCTTACTATTGCTATTAGAGATTAGTCCATGCTCTGGCTGCCAGATTCACAAATTTAATGATTTCAGACATACAAAGGATGAAAGTGACCATCAATATTTTGTTGCCAAGTAGATTTTTTTTTTTTTATATAGAAATTGCTTTGGGGATCAGCATGTCTGTGTTTTTCTCTAACCTGCAATATTAGACAGCTATTTCAAAACATAGCCAACTATAATTACACTATTTCAAAAGATTGCAAACTAAGATTAAGAAACACCAAAATTATGCTTCTTCTGAGCAGTCTGAATTACGCTCTTTTGTGTGTAAGCACATGCTGACAGTATATCACAGCTTTCTTTCTTTTTTTTTTTTTTTTGGACTCATTCAGTGTTCAGGATGGCTATGAAGGTGAATCAGGATTGAAGAGTGAACTGTGAAAGAACTTATAACTTTGTTCGTTGACAAGATTGCTTTGTTCATTGTTTGCTAAATAAAACACAATATAAGCAAAGATCTAGGACTGTCTTCAGCTAGAATCCTGGGGACTCCAAGGCTCAAACAAACCTGATGTTGTACAAGCCTCTAACAGACACAGGCTGATTTGATACTTTCTATTTTCCAGTTACCCACTGTAACATCACCATGCCAAATTTGTAGAAATATTGAGCATTAACACCTCCTTCCTGAGTTTCATTGAGCTCCATGTTAACATTTTGTCCTGGGTTCAGCAGCCGCAGTCATTTTTCTCCTTCTTGGTAGCTGGTGCAGTGCTGTGTTTTTGACTTTTGGCCTGGGAACAGCACTGATAACACCAGTGTTTTCAGTTACTGCTTGGTGATGTTTTGGTCTGACCAAGGACTTTCTGAGCCTTATGCTCTGCCAGGGAGGGGGGGAAGCAGGGAGGAAGGAGGGACAGGACACCTGACCCAGACTGACCAGAGAGGTTATTCCATACCACAGCACGTCATGTCCAGCATGTAAAAACAGAGAGCAGAGATCCAGAAGGGTGCGGGGGTGCACTGTGGAGGGGTGCACTGCTTTGGTTGGGCTGGGTGGTGAGCAACTGTATCCTCTCCTTGTATTTGCCTTGTCATTATTATTACTGGTGGCGGTGCACTGCTTAGTCAGGTTGAGATTGGTGGTGAGCTATTGTATTCTTTCTTTGTATTTGCTTTGTCATTTTTATTATTGGTGGTAGCAGTAGTGATTTGTGTTATACCTTAGTTACTAAACTGTTCTTATCTCAACCTGTGGGAGTTGCATTCTTTCAATTCTCCTTCCCATCCCTCCAGGAGCGGAGGGAAGAAAGAGTGGGGAGTGAGTGAGAGAGCGACTGCGTGAGTTTATAGATACTTAAACCATGACACATTTTAAGTGTTTAACAATGCTATCTCATATGAAAAACTAAACTCTTGACTGTTTAATGAGGCATCCAAAATTGCTGAAAATATTAGACCCTTATAACCTTATAACCAATAAATTTATGCAATAGAAATATCATCCCCTCCCTTTGCTGAAACATTTCAAAGATAAATTCCTCAATTTGTGAAACACTCACATGTCATAGTGATAAATATTATTAAAAGCTCATTATTCTGCATTTGGAACGATATTTGAATAATGTGCATGGAGTAGGATATTGGGCCACCCACTGAATATGAATTAGTTTCTCCTTTAGAAAAAAACAATCTATCCTTTGAATTTATTGAGGCAGAGTCCCCATGAAGGGAAAAATTATATGATCATGTAATTGCAAACTCTTAAAACCAGATATTTAATGTACCAGGAAATGCATTAAGATTTCAATCTTAATCCTTCACTTTTCTGAGCACATGAATGCTTCTCCCTTAATAATATTTTTCCTTTTTAGTTATTTTTTATGAATAATTTTGCATTTTGGTCAGAAAACTTTTCCTAGAACAATTTTTAAATGTAAGCTGTCTCCTTGTGAAACACTTCTTTCTGTTCCCAGTGTCAGAATCTGTATTGACATACAGAGTTAGAACAAGACAACTTGTCAATATGTTTTCCTGCTTGTTCATTCTCAGATTATTGTAATCTTCTGTTTGTGACATCCAGATCACTCACATTGCATAAGACTGCAAGGTCTTTAGGGAATTATGGCTTTTCAGTTTACACAAGCTGGAGGTAGTAAAGAAGAGAGGATGAGATGAGCTATAGGTGTATTAATTAATTCGCCGTTGAAGTTTCTGTGCACAGAGGAAAGGTTGGATGCACAGCTGCTGACTTGGTGTAATAAGGATATGACATACACGAAGCAATTGCTTCAAGCTACTTGGACAGAATCTGTAAGGGTATAGTCTCTTCAGTGCTTCTTTGCCACCTGCAGGAAAACAAGGTCCTTGGAAGCACATGGACTCAGTAATGCAAAAGTTAATATGGTTCAGAACTTGTAGACCCTTCCCAGTCTTCCCATACTTGGTGATCCTGTCTGGAAAAATTCCTCTCAAATAGGTGTAAGTAATGAACAGGCAGACATTATGTGAGTCCTCTTCAAAACAGCATTACATGGTAGTCATATGTGTAAGCATAGAAGGTAAGTGAAAAACAAAAGTCAGCTCTTTGACATAACTAGTAAGCTGAAACAGCTGGAATGTGAAGGGCATTTAAACCTTCCTTTAAAAAGTCAGGGCCAGACTGAGAATTGGGTCACAAAATATGTAGCTAAACCAGCTACATATCCCTTTGCCAGATCATTCACTCTTTCTAAGCCCTTTAAGAGGTATTTACAAGCTTAGTATGAGGAAGTATCAACTGCTAGAATTCTCAATGGTGAGGCAAATTCAACAAGCAAACTGCTCCTTAATGGTAATAAATTCTCATGGAAAGACAGCTGTTTGTGAATGGCAGGCCTGACAATCTAAGCCTCTCCTCATATATGTCAGCCAGGTTTCATACTAGTGTAGGATGTCAGCAAAGCAGAATAGCAAGTAGCCATTTCTCAGATGTGCAGTAGGGTCAGGAACCACCGCTGTGTATATTTGTAATTCCAATGACCACTAAAGATCAGAGTGCTATGCACATTGCATTGCATTTACCTTTGCAGTTTACAGCAAGCTAATCAGATAACAATTTTAAAGGTCAAACAGAGAAGGAAACGTTTCCAGCAGATAACACTTTTATAGCTATTCTTTTAGCAAAAAAATGTAAACTCTGGAATACTTCCAGCTCAGAGGAATGTGAATGACTTCTTCTGAAGATATCTCCAGCAATTATGGTGACTATCATAAAAGCATTAGAGGCCTTGTGATAAGTTATATATTGAGAAAAGTGACTACAGCAGCAGTTAAAATCCACTCATGGCAAAACAAACCAAAGATTGAACTATGTCATTCTCTGGAAATGGAGAAAGTTTTGACAAGTAGGCTCCCATTTAGTATCATAGAATGATTTCTTTTGGAAGGGACTTTAAAAACCATCTAGCTCCAACTCCCCGGCCATGGGCAGGGACACCTTCCACCAGACCAGGCTGCTCATGAATTCATCTAACCTGGTCATGAACACTGCCAGGGATGGGGCATCCACAGCTTCCCTGGACAACCTGTTCCAGTGTCTCACCAGCCTCATAGTAAAGAATTTCTTCTTAACGTCTAATCTAAATCTCCCCTCTGTCAACTTAAAGCCATCCCCCCTTGTCCTGTCACTCCATGCCCCTGTAAAAAGTCTCTCTCCAGATTTCTCGTAGGCCCCCATGCTCAGGACATGCTCAAGCAGGTCCACACCTTGTGTTGGGGGCCTCAGAGCTGGATGCAGTATTCCAGGTGGGGATTTACGAGAGCAGAGTAGAGGGGGAGAATCACCTTCCTTAACCTGTTGGCCATGCTCTTTTTGATGCAGCCCAGCGCAAGGCTGGCTTTTTTGGGCTGCAAGTACACACTGCCAGCTCATGTTGAACTTCCCATCAATCAGCACCCCCATGTCCTTCTCCTCAGAGCAGCTCTCAATCCAGTTTCCATCCAGCCTGTATTTGCATTTGGGATTTCCCAGACCCAGGTATAGGACCTTGTATTTTGCTTGGTTGAACTTCATGAGGTTGGCATTGTCCTACCTCTTGAGCCTGTCCACGTCTCTCTGGAGGGTTCCGTTCCCTCCAGCATGTCAAGTGCAGCACACAACTTGGTGTCATCAACAAACTTGCTGGGGATGCACTCAATCCCACTGTCTATGCAACCATCCAACCATGCAACCATCTAAACCATGACAACTTTGAACTTTGATTCTGGCTAATGGTGATTGCATGCTGTAGGGCAGACCAGGACATGGCAGTTAGCAGTTTATACTCAACAATGATAGTCTTCAGACCACTTGCCCTAATTTCAGCCTGAGGATTACAGCAGGGACCCCTTCCTAACTTTATCCATTTGTTCCTCTGACAATAAAGCTGTATTCCAAATTAGACCATAAGTACTATAAGAACAGAAAAGTATTTAGTGATATGCTTGTTGTGTGCTTTATATTCACACTGTAGATGTTACTGCAATATGGAAAGTAGTCAAAGTAATATTTTCCCAGTACAGTTGTTGCCAATACATGTTGATTTTCAGTTCAAAACATTGTATTCAGTAGAAACAAAAAGTCTGTAAATTCGAGAAAAGTCCTTCAGGTTACATCACATAAAAAGGCTGATGCAGGATATGTGTTTGAAAAGTTACGAATAATAAAACCAGTTTGTTGCATAACTGAGAGAGGAAAACTACATTGTTCTGTTTTAATAGCTTTCAAAAGAATTCCATGTAATTCAACTTTATCTCATTGCTATTTGAAAGATACTGATGTCAGTCAGAGCTATCTCAACACCATTGAACTATCCTCTGATAGCAAGAAAGTTGCCAGAGGGCACTTGAGGCCATTAAAGGAAGTAAGTTTTGCCTTCGCATTCCAGACAATTCTGCAGAACTGTTAAAACCCTACTGAGGCTACTTTGACAATACCACTCAAACTCTTTGTAGCTCTCAGCATTCAAACTGTGGACTAGGTTAGAATTTCAGTATATTGCAAAAGAGCAATCACACACGCAGAAGCATCGCAGCTATTAGTCATCATCAGTTATATGAAGTGTGTGCCTACGAGTGTGTTTAAAAGCAAAAATATTGCTATAATTCCTCACACTGGGAATACTTCAGAAGGGGAAGTCTGAATGGTTTTTATCCCCTAAGAATTCATATTGCCAAACGCTCTGTACACCAGCAATATGTATGTAGACCATTTTTTCTGTTTTTTTTCCAGAATGTCTCAGATCATACCTTGCACTTCTGTTCTGGTCACAGTACTTCTGGCACACACAGGAAACAATTTTAAAACTGCTCAGGGATGAACTGGAAGGAATCCCTGTGTACAGCCTTAACACTGTCCAGACTACTTCCACTGAAATCATGCAGCTGCACAGGTATGACACAGAGACAGATGCCTTCGCAGGAAAGGAGTAGTTTTTTATTTATTTGCTAAGAACAAATGAACAAGTGTTTCCTGAAAAGAACTGATACAAATAAGTTTGCCCTCTCCATGTTTATGGTTCTCAGGAAATGTTTTGCTTAAATAAGGCAACAGAAGATCACACCTTCATATTCTCATAAAGGTTACCAGATGCTTGAAATAAAAATGAGTTTTGTAGAAGGCCTTGGTGAAAATATTTCCTACATGTCTCTGAGGTGTGACAGTGCGAGGGAACATGAACGCAAACTCTTCAGTGTTAGATCACTGTCACACAGGAACTGGGAAATCCCTTCCTCAGAGCTCTTCCAGAAATCAGACAAAAAAACCCAAAATTTTTCAGATTATTTCTGAAACTTTCTGATGGGGCCTTTGTTATTTGTGCATTTCAGCCCATGTTTTTGTAGATTTTATCTTGTAAACAGACTTTTCCTACTTTTCCACTCTGCATCCCTCGTAGGTTTTCTTTCTCTCTTTCTGGTGCTTGCTTTTCAAGGCTGAACTTTTAGAACACTTTTTCTCTGTTCAGGATGTATCGCAATGTCTCTTCCTCCCTCTTTTCCCAGGAACAAAACTGACAAAGCCCAGGGAGTGACAAGCTGGGATACACAAAAAGAAATAAGTAACTATCAACAGAAGGTGTGGAACGACAGAAAAGAAAATTGTTTAGGAGTGCCTTAAGAAGATATAGTTGCCCAATAACCAGCCTCATCCCAATTATCTTTGTAATTTTGTGCTTGACGTCAGCTGAAGTTAGTTGAAAATCTGAATAAAGTTGCTGCCCCATCATATATCATCTATTCATTGATCATTAGCAGCCCAGTTGTTTTCTGAAAACACCCAAAACCACTGCTGTATAAAACTATATGTGTTGGGAATTTCATAATCTGTTCATAGACCACTGCAAGATATTTTTTCAGTGATGAAAAGGTTTTGAAATATATTCTTACTAACCAGACAGACATATTCCAATAAAGTCTGTGTGATGACTTTATTTCAAAATATAAACTACAATTTGCATATATTATGTACTATGTCTGCTATGCATTATGCGCTACCACTGCCAAAACCAGAGAAGTACACCACATTTGAAGGTAAACCACTTCTGGGTTAATTTTATATAATGTTCCTAGCAGATATTTTGAATTCTAGGTTGTATCAGTAGCACAATATCAAATTACATTGGTATACAATTATATCTACATAATAAACGAATTTAATAGCTACATTGGGCAGTGACCATAATCTGTTCTTTTCCTTGTCCAGTTAGTCTTGGCTAATGAGCCCTAAAATAATAAACAAACACAGCACTTACAGGATAGTTCTGAGTAATCCCACTGAGAACAAAATTTGCATGCTGACAGGCACTGAGGTGAAACATTGTAGAAAATAAAGCTGAATATTCGTTCAACAGAAATCATTTGCATACTTCTGTACTGGGAAAATATGTTTTGTTTTTTTTTTTCTTTTTGGATGGTAGAACTGGTTACTCATAAGAACATATATGAAATATCAGCAAAAGGAAACACATTTTCTGGAAAACTCACAACCTTGTCCAGCTTGATATCAATAGATTAATGGTATAAATCGTAGATTTTGTGCTGCAGTTTAGCAGCAGATAGTCTACTATACAATGCTCAAATAACGGATTTTATTTCAGTGAATTAATTTACATTTTTGCTGATATAAAGTAAATACAATGATCTGCACTGTTGCTAAATAAATAGAATTCTTGATCAGGAATTTTCTGAGCATATCTGTACTTCTTTATTTTCTCCAGTTGCTGTCACCCAAATGGAAAGCAAAGATTTCTCAACTGTTGAAAAGTTCTTTCTGTCTCATTGATTTAAAATTTATTTAAATATATATAATTTAATATAATTAATATATTAAATATTAAACATATTTAAAAGAGAAACCCAGGATAATCCCCCCATGTTGTGATTATGTATAAAGGGAGATTCAGAGGGGTTTTGTACTTCTGTGTGCAGCTCATTGCCATGGAAAGGATTTAAAATGAGTGAGGAAAAGTAGGATTAAACGGAATTCGAGATTTGCGTCTCCTGTTCCCAGTAGATCACTACTTCTTCATATGGAGACATAAATTCTGCCTGTGATCGATGAGTATCCTTTGCTCTATATTAAGGATAAACCAGTTTGGGCTTAGTAAATCTTGGACTACTTTCTACTGTGCTTCAATGAGAGGGGCAGAGTAGTGTGATTATGACTATTAGTGGATGGTAACATTGCAATAATTATATCTGTTAAAAAAGACAATATGTTAAAAATGTGTACAGACATAATATTGCTAATGGAACTGCATGTCTGAGTATTCTGGTACCCTTATGTCTTTTGTTTATGACATAGTAAATATCTAACTGCTGACTTTTTCTCTCTAGGGCAGAAGTTTGTCTGTGCATGTGTAGATAGTTTAAAAATTACTATTAATTTTGATTGTCCTTTCCCTGCTAAACACCTACATTTCCTCACTCCAGGCTCAGAGGAATTCTGTAAGATCTCTGGAAAGGATGTTTTGACACCCACTGATATGTGCTTGTGATGTTAGAGATTGCAGGCAAGCCTGGGTTTGCTTCCATTGCCAAAATGAAGTCTCTGAAATGTATGCTGAGATGCCCAAAGGTTTGTGAGACATTCACATGTAGTTAATAATAATAATGACAAACGACCTACAGGTGACTTTCTGCCCTGGCAGCCATAGGCTATACAGGGTACTCTAGAGAATCTCAGAGGAACTACACAACGCTGTCTTGGTAATGGTGTCTAAGCTTATACATAGTCAAGTTGATACAGTGGCATCCATAGTATTCAACGTACTCTGTAGTAAACATACATTTGGTCAACTGATATTTGAATTAACTGAATACTTCTCTGGGTTTCAAAAATGTGTCAATTTCATACACTTCTACTGGCCATAAAGAAAATCTAGAACCATAATGACACCATAATGTCTATAAATTATAAGTACCTTAATCTCTGATCTGAATCCAGATGATAATCTCCAGAAGTGTTTGAGTGCCTTATGTTTACTGTGTCTCAGCTGGAAGCCTCAAGTGAATGTGCTGGAATTCCTGAGAGATTAAATGGCCACTGTTTCCAAGGTCAGAGCTGTCGCTCACATGGCCATGTTCTGGAGCTGTACCAACCTGCCCTTTGGTGTAGATGTGATTACAAACCATTGTCTAATCAAAATTCACTGTGCTCACTATGACAGAAATATTACTCCTTGTTTATCTTTATATGGGAATGATATTCTATCTGCCTCATAACTATTTTATCCATTTTCACACACCACTATATGGCTAAATATATTGAAAGTTATTTTAGATCTAAAATATATTACTAAATCCCTAGATTATATATTATATATGTATTAAAAATATATCCTATACCTGGACAGTTAATTTTTAATAATACGGTTTAGAATAAGACTGCTGTCTTACCAGCTGCAAGGTCTAAAAGTCTGGCTGAAGATTCCTTTTAGGTTGAAGACTGCTTGGTTTAGACACCTGAATTACAACATTTGAAATTAAACAGCTTGGAATGGGCTTATAGCCTAAAATCATAAATGAAAACAGAATTGTATTTATGTTTATATTGTGCCACACTGCTACATTGTGTGCCTCCTTCTGCCCCTTTGTACTTTTATGGAGATTATAAATTCCATGGGGCAGAGGTTTTCTTTCAGTTTTTTGTTTCAGTGTTACCTCAGAAGTGGAGTTATAAGCAGAAATAACAAATAAAAATACACACACACTAAGAGAGGGCCTAATATAATATTAGTTAACCTTAATTTATTTTCCCTGCCATTGAAAAACATAGCAATACATAGAATCATAAAATCGTAGAATAGTTAGGGTTGGAAAGGACCTTAAGATCATCTAGTTCCACCCCCCCTGCCATGGGCACAGACAACTCACACTAAACCATGCCACCCAAGGCTCTGTCCAACCTGGCCTTGAACACTGCCAGAGATGGAGCATTCACAGCTTCCCTGGGCAGCCCATTCCAGTGCCTCACCACCCTCACAGTAAAGAATTTCTTCACAGTAAAGAATTATCCAATCTAAACTTAAAATCATAGAATCATAGAATAGTTAGGGTTGGAAAGGACCTTAAGATCATCTAGTTCCAACTCCCCTGCCATGGGCAGGGACACCTCCCACTAAACCATGCCACCCAAGGCTATGTCCAACCCCACCTTGAACGCCGCCAGGGATGAAGCATTCACAACCTCCATGGGCAGCCCATTCCAGTGCCCCCACTGTGTAAGTTTGAGCCCATTATCCCGAGTCCTATCACTACAGTCCCTCATGAAGAGTCCCTCCCCAGCATGCTCTTCAGATATTGGAAGGCTGCTATGAGGTCTCCACGCAGCCTTCTCTTCTGCAGGCTGAACAGCCCCAACTTTCTCATTCTATCTTCATACGGGACGTTCTCCAGTCCCCTGATTATCCCTGTGGCCCTCCACTGGACTTGTTCCAACAGTTCCATGTCATTTTTATGTTGAGGACACCAGAACTGCACACAATACTCCAAGTGAGGTCTCATGAGAGCAGAGCAGAGGGGCAGGATCACCTCCCTCAAACTGCTGGTCACACTCCTTTTGATGCAGCCCAGGATACGGTTGGTTTTATGGGCTGCAAGTGTGCACACTGCCAGCTCATGTTCATTTTCTCATTGACCACACCCCCAAGTCCTTCTCTGCAGGGCTGCTCTGAATCTCTTCTCTGCCCAACCTGGAGCTGTGCCTGGGATTGCTCCTACCCAGGTGGAGGACCTTGCACTTGGCATGGTTAAACTTCATCAGGCTGGCATCAGCCCACCTCACAAGTGTGTCAAGGTCCCACTGGATGGCATTCCTTCTCTCCAGAGTATCAAACACACCACGAAGCTTGGTGTCATCGGCAGACTTGCTGAGGGTGCACTCAATCCTACTTTCTATGTCACCAGCAAAGATGTTGAACAAGAGCGTTCCCAACAGCGATCCCAGAGGGACACCACTCATCATTGGTCTCCAGCTGGACATTGAGCCATTGAGCACAGTTCTTTGTGTGCGGCCATCCAGCCAGTTCTTTATCCATCAAGTGATCCACCTATCAAATTGATGTCTCTCCAATTTAGAGACAAGGATGTCGTGGGGGACAGTGTCAAACACTTTGCACAAGTCCAGGTAGATGATGTGAACTGCTCTACCCCTGTCCATCAGTTCCGTAGCCCAACCATAGAAGGCCACCAGATTAGTCAGGCAGGATTTCCCCTTAGTGAAGCCATGCTGGCTGTCACCAAGCACCTTGCTGTTTTTCATGTGCCTCAGCATGACTTCCAGGACAATCCGCTCCAAGATTTTGCCAGGCACAGAGATGAGACTGACTGGTCTGTAATTCCCTGGCTCATCCATTTTCCCCTTCTTGAAAATGGGGATTATATTTCCTTTTTTCCAGTCATTTGGAACTTCACCTGACTGCCATGATTTTTCAAATATGATGGACAGTGGCTTAGCAACTTCATTTACCAGCTCCTTCAGGACCTGCGGATGGATTTCATCAGGTCCCATGGACTTGTATACGTTCAGGTTGCTAAGATGGTCTCAAACCAGATCCTCTCCTACAGTGGGTCCAGGGTCTTCATTCTCACTGTCCCCGTGTCTGCCTTCCAAGACTTGGGTGGTGTGGTTGGAGCATTTGCCGGTGAAGACCAAGGCAAAGAAGTCATTAAGAACTTCAGCCTTCTCTATATCCAGGGTAGCCAGTTCTCCTGATCCTTCTGGGGAGGACCCACGTTGTCCCTAACCTGTCTTTTATTTGCAATGTACCTATAAAATCCCTTCCTGTTATCCTTAACATCCCTAGCCAAGTTTAATTCTACCTGGGCCTTAGCTTTCCTAACCTGGTCCCTAGCTTCCCGAACAACATCCCTTTATTCTTCCTAGGCCGCCTGTCCTTGCTTCCACCTTTTATAAGCCTCTTTTCCTTTGAATTTTCCTCAGCAGCTCCTTATCCATCCAAGGATGGAAGTCTAAATTTATGTAATTAGGCACTTAAATTTCCTCAGATAGTCAGTAGAAAAGAAGACATTCCTTCAGAGAGATCAAATAGAGTCTCCACGGTGTAAGGAGGCTTAAGAATACTGACCTCCTAATGCTGGTACCTAAAATAAGGTGCCTGCTTTACTTCCCATAGTTCACATAAAGTGCAGTGTATAACACTTATTTATTGCTCCTAACTGCAAATTTTATCCCTAATGATCACTATAAAGAGATGAAGAGCAGGGATGTGTTGCCTTCACCTGTGCCCCTTGCAGGCTTAAATGCAAGAAGTCTGAGAATAATCATCCTCATTGCCTGAGGCAAAGATGTGAGGGAGATTTATTGGATAACTTTAGTCCACTAAGCAGATAGATGAAGTTTGTAGAGATCTTGCTATGAACAAAGGCAGTCAAGGACATCATGATCCAGACTGAAACATTCAGTATAGTGTTACAAGAAAAGACACAGAGTTTTTAAGACTCAATCTTCTAATGAAGGCCCATGTAACATATGTATATTTAGAGACTTATCTTTCCAATTACATCTGTTCTGTTTAGCACTCGTCTACATGTGTAGACCACAGATGGACTGGCAGGCAACTAAACATCATCTGCACATAGAAATATTTTTTTTATATATTATGATGATGTTTAAGATTGATATGCACAATTCTGGACAATAGAATTCACCAACAAAAGTGGTTCCTTAACATATCTCAACTAACTCCCTCCCTCACAATCTGCCATGAGGAGAGAGACTACCATGCTTTTGGTAGGTGTGCTAAGAGGAAAGACAGCCAAACCTCTGGACTAGAATGTAAAAGAACAGGATACCTGCCACAGCCTTCACATGTAATTTTGATCATGATGCCCATTAAAACTCAGGAATACATCAGCAAAATGAGGTAACATGTCTTTCACAACAAAGTTGCAAGGAACAACAGCATGAGATTATGAAGTCTGAAGAGACTTATAAGGAAAACAGTCTTGTCCCTGTCTCTCTGCCAGAGATGTTAACAAGCTGGGAAGTATACTGTGTGTGCAGCACTCAACCTTGATCCTACCAATCATGAGACTTGAATTATAATATTTCTTAAGTGATCTGATGCTTTCCTGATGACTGATGAAAGAAATACTTGTATAAAGAAGATACATAAAGTCTTAACACTAATGGGATTTAATACTGTTTCTGGACTAGTGAATACTATGGGTCAGAATCTATTCTCTAGACCTGCAGC
Source organism: Amazona ochrocephala (assembly GCA_039720435.1). Lineage (NCBI taxonomy): Eukaryota > Metazoa > Chordata > Aves > Psittaciformes > Psittacidae > Amazona > Amazona ochrocephala. The sequence continues at coordinate 24,446,962 of CM077880.1, forward strand.
CAGCTGAAAAAGCAGAGTTCATGGTGATAATGTCTACTTGCTTACCTTCCAAATTGTTGTGAACAGTCCCTGGCCTGTGCAAAATCTACCGCTATGTCTAGGAATTGTTGTGAATTAACCCAAACCATTAACAGCCAGGGTCCTAGCAACTTATTCCCTGGTCCTTAGGCTGCCTCCAAACTTGGCAAACTTTGTAGAAAATGAAAAAATCTGGCTGAGGATAAAAAACACTACTTGTATCACAAGAAAGGAATAAACAGAATAATTGTGTTTTCAGAAACCTACCCGAAAGCAAATTGCTTTCCCCTGTACTGTCAAACATCACTTTTCAGTGGCTGGCTTGGGCTTTGCCCATTAGAAAGAAGAGACCGCTTGAAACAGTCAAGTATCTCAAGGGAAGTGCTCTTGATCAGCATCTCTGCTGTTAATTAATGCACGGCAGAACCTGGTTTAAGGACAGAGTTTTTAAATAACCATTTTATCCATCTTATTGCTTACAAACAAATGATCGTAATTTGCTTTTACCTGTAAAATTTCTCTCATTCTTTTATCAAATATATTAAGGAGCTATTCTTTCTCCTGTTGTTTTCCTGCTTTCCATTCATTTCTTCCAATCAACAGGTTCATAACATTAAATTGTAAGAATTCAGATGGGAGATGGAGTTGCTTAGAACCTCTGAGAATGTAACACTTGGTACCTTGTACTGGGAGAAAAACTCTTGGAAATTTTAGTGTTCACTCTCTTTGCCTGCCTTTCAAGTTGGGTATGAAATGCATATATGCTAGGCACTCAGCAGGAACAATGCCAACTGGCAAAACAGAGAAAAGAGAAAGATTTGGTGTTTGGAAGAAGAGATGTGGCTCACTCAGGGCACCATTGTCTGATATCTGGAAAGACTGAAAATTGTAATGCTGTTTGTAAAGTTTTGAAACAAAAGATACCTATTCCCTGTTTTTTTCATGAAGATGCTGTGTTCATGTTTGTTTGCATATAATTGGTATATGGAGAAAATAACATGGCAGCTGTAAATAACACAGCTCCACTGACTTCAGGACATACAAGATGTGGGTTGATCCATGCTGCCTCTGTCTACACCATAGTGCTGTGAGTTTAAAATCAGGACAGATACTGACGTCCTTTGAAATTTTGCATGAAAAGATTTATAACACTTCTCCCTCTCCTTCGTGTAGTCTGATGTTACGAAAACTCAGTAAAGTGACTAAAGAAGAAAAGAAAAATCCAACCTCACCTTGCAATCAAGCTGTTTATCCTCTATCTGCCTCAGGAGAAAGAAATGTGTACATTAAATGCGTATGCATTTATGTGTCTTATATAAATATACACACATATTAAGTTGCATCTCTTTCCTCATTAACACTTATGTGTTTTGGCAGGCACTACAAAACAAACAGGTGGTCTGTTATGAACTGATAATGTTGTCAAAGTCTGAAGAGCTGAGGGAAAAAAGTCACGGCTTGCATTCAGCCAAACTCAGCATAATTGTTATTGGCGCTTATTGCAACGAAACCTGTCAGGGATGGAAAGAAAGATATGTCAATGTGTCTGGCCAAACACAGGAGGAAAGCAAACAGAAATGTTTATAACTCATTTGTATTTAAAGCTCTTCCTGGTGGAAAGCCCATCTTCTTATACTTCCATGTTTGTTTTGTAAGGCATTCATACTTTATGAATTTGAATAGAACCTAGCCAGCTATATTATAATAATGTATGAACATCTGATGAAAAGCTCTAACTGCCAGTCACCACACGTTGTGTCTGGATGCTCTTTCTAGTCCTGTATCCTCCTAATATTAAACCACAAACGCTTCAAGGAAATATGTGACCCCTGGAATGTGTTTACTAGAATGCTTCTATACATAGGGAGAAAATTCTTCCCTAATTCCACTTGTTAAAAATGTGCCCTGGAACATCTAGATAAGTAGTACCTGCAATTCTGCCACTTCAAACACTATTTTTCCTTTTCTCATTATGATACATTTAAATGCCTTTTTTTTTTTTTCTTAATAAGAATTGAAGTCTTAGAGGAAAAATGTTAGTCTTCACAGTAACTTATCACAGACTTCAAGTGTTAATTATATGGTGAGTAAAATAATGACTCCCTTTATAATACTTCTAATTTCATTGTGCACACAGACTTACACCTTCTTAAGACATCACACCACAGTGCAGTGAGTGTGCCAACTACTAACATCCCAGGCGGCAGCGTATCACAGACAGTCTGTGCACAGCCTTGATCGTGCCAGTGAAAAGCATGGGACAGAATGGAGCCAACACTTGGAAAAAAATGATTTACATTTTCTCAGCATGACAAGTGATGGATCTCAACCAATAGCCCGGGAAAAATGAACTGCAAATATTTTATATTGAATGTCATATACCCCATTTCCTTTGCAGTAGCCAGGCCTCAGCATCGAAGATGAGACCTATACTTTTCCTAGAAAACACCATTAACGCACTTTTGCCAGCTGATCTATTGGGAAGTTTTGAACATATTCTTTCATGTGTCATGCTGCCAGTATTGTCCACAAACAGTGAACTTTTTACCCTTTCCATAAATTAACATGTTCTTATTCACAGAGTATCAGGATCATGGCTGGAGCGTCACTTCCCTTTCTATACTGTGCAGATATTTGTCAAGAAATTAAGAGCTGTATATTTTCATTTTGGACTCCATACTGACATTTTGTAACATATGTTTATGTCTAGCATATCTAGTGTTAGTCTGCAAAACAGCATGATGAGTGCTAAATTGCCAAGAAGTGTTCCTTTAGTTACATATGCATACATGTGACTCCCGTATACATACAACTAAAGAACTCCACCCAAACCATCCCTCTAGGAAACCAAGACCAGCATGTCAGATAATTACTTGTTTCAGTTAAAATTTCATATATTCATACACCACTAAAGCAGGGTGTTTCAATCTTTACATACATGATCATGCATTCATAGGGACAGGCCTTGTTGCTAATTTCCTAACGGAGTGGTTTCACAATAATAAATATACAAGAAATCTTCTAAAGTAGAGTCACACATGCTGTTACATAAATGTTTTCACACTTAATCTGATCAACTTTAATATAATACTAGTTTATTAGTACAGTGGAAAATAAATTACAAACTTTAAACAAAATATATGTGCAGATACTGCACTATTAAAAATTTAATTTCACTAAATCTTTTATTCTTTATACCCACCCTTCCTTTAAGTTCCTCCTTAAAAAACAAAAATAAAATAAAAATAAAAATAAAACATGTCTGTTGTACCAAAATTTTGTCTGACTTTTCAAGTAAATAACAAGTATGGAGCTGGTAAAACTGGTAGTGCAAAATGTTGTAAAAACTACTTTATTTTGTTTACAGAAAAACTGCTCTTAGAGATGCTTGAAAGTGACAGCCATTTAAGGGAAAAAAAAAAAAAAAAAACACAAAAAAAAAAAACACAAAAAAAAAAAAAAAAAAAAAAAAAAAAAAAAAAAAAAAAACAGAAAACAAAAAACCAAACACACTTCCACAGATTTTCCTAAAGTACTTCCAGGTTACATTTTTACCTTGCTGGTTTGTCTAGCTTTTCCTGTAGGTGGTGATACAGGTGAATATACTGGCTAATGTTTTCATGATTCTATCCAGCCAAGAGCTTTCCCGGACTTTGGTTGTGTCCATCTCCTTCAGTAAGAGACATGGAAAAGGCCTGGGAGAAAGGAAAAATGACTAAGAAGAAGCCAAATGATTATGGGGTTATTTTGTAGGGGATTGCAATTAATGGTCTATCCTTTTAGGAGTTAAAGCACAAATACTGTGATTTCTGAAGTGCCTTGGAGCTGTCACTGTTCTTGTGTGGGCAAAAAAGGATCTCCTATGAAAGCAGGAGATATTCCAGCAGAGGCATCCTTGCAGAGGTACTCTGCTGCTTGTAACACAGGTCAAAACCACAGTGCTACCCCTGTCCCTCTGAACCCCACCAGAGACAGAAAAGCTAGCGTTCACAAACACTGGCTGGTTTATGAAATACTTTGTGCAACTGTAAACATTAATTTTGTTCTAACTTAGGGAATGTGCACAAGGTAGAATTCTCAGAGTGTTTTGCAATGAAAACTGAAGAATCATAAAAAGGAAAAGTTCTCCACGCGAAAACAGTGTACGTATAATTCCAAGACATTATCAAAAAGGGCAATCTTGGACCTCAGCTAAACATCAGAGTACCATGTCCTCTTTCTATTAAAAAGGAACCATACTTTCATGGGGGTCAAAGACCCACTTATTAACCAAATACCAGTTATACAGAAACACTTGGGGAAAAGGAATTCTGGCGAACAGGAAGAAGAAACTGGGTAGAAAATGGATTTTGGATAGATTATTATTTTTTTTTTTATGTTGACCTAAAGCCCAGTATGACCTTCTCAAACTTCTCGAATCACTGGGATACTGAGGTTACACCTGCCTTAGCATTGAAGTTGATGTCAGGGCTGTGCTCTTGAAGTGAACCTCTCAATGATCCTCACCGTACATTTCCACACATTATGAAACTCTCTCAAAGTACATATTCTGGATTCTTTCACATGAAACTAGACTGTATGAGTCCCAGGCGCATACCTGTCGTGTTGCTGCCACTAATGAGCACTCAGCAGCCAGAGCCAGGCAACAGCCAGGCCAAAGTAAGACCCTGAAACAAGTTTAACATATTTGTGAGGGCTTCAGCGACAGCTTTTTCCCCATCCAAATCCACTGCACTGCACTAGCTGCTCATGTTGACACAGTCTGAGTGAACCTCATCTTTGTCTGACCAAAGTGTGGTGAGAAAGGGCTGGCTCTGGTTCCAAACTCAAGGGAAAAAAAGTTACAAATGTGTGAATGTTGAGTGGAGAAATGCTTTTCCCTGCATCTCAGGCTTAGAGGCATCTTTGTGGTTTGAGGATTAAGATGCCTCCTTCACCATAGGCTGGGCAGCTGTTTTAGTGCCCTGAATTTTATAGTCCCCATTTTTAAGTAATGAATTCACCACACACATGCTATAAACAGCTGAAGTACTTGATTCAGCACTGGAGATGCCACAAAATTCTAAGTACCTAAACCTTGGTAATTTAGCTAGCATTTGACACTTGTGATACAGCAGAACAAGGTGCACTCTAGCATTTTCAGATGCACTCAGAGTTTTCTTCTAAGAAGACTAGGCAGATCTTGAGATTTCATTTAAACTACTAAAAGAAATGAGCTGACATCGCTCATACTACATTGTGTTTGCCAGAGGCTAAGAGCATATGTGTAAATAGCGACTGTAAGTCAGCTGACACTCTTGTTGCCTTATGTTTACTGGCTTCTATGTCTGTATGTTTGCAGAGGTATTCAAATTAGACAACTGTAGTTACAGTGTTTTGCTGTCCAGTATCACTGGTTGTTTTGTGGTAGGAAGCATTTGTGAAAAATGACAGATGAGACAAGAATCAAAAGCCCCCAAAACGAACGACTAACAGAGGCCCATGCTTTTGCAACAGGACTAGTGCAGACTAGCTAATTGCTTTTTAAGGATATGGAGCAGTGAGTCTGGTCTGAATTGAAAGCCATCCTCCCACAAATATTCAGCGCTGCAGCAGGTATTTCAGTGCTAAACTTGATGTAGATTTCCCAGCACTACTGCAGTCCATAACGTAACCACTCAGTTTCTCCTTCCACAGAAAGTGGGTAGCTTAAAACCAAGATATTTTTAATTTGCTATAAATGAAGAAGTTGAAGGAGGAAAACAAGAATCCAGATGAATGATGAATGACAAAATGGGCTTGTTTCCTCCTCTGTCTGCCTCCAGAGAAGCAGAGCATGTTCAGGATTGAAAGGATAGGGGTTCCCGTCCAGTGAGATTGTGGTAGAATGACAAGTTGGGGCAAAAATCCTTTTGTGGCCTGAAACCGCTCTCTGAAAATCCTTTAATTTGCTGGCAGAAATGCTCTGATGACATCCCAGCTGGCTTTGGAGAATCTGAGAGCTGCTGCCTTAGACACTTTTCCTTTCTTAAGGCAGTCACATAACATGCAAACTCCCTTGGAAACCAGATATATCCCTAACAGCAGCTACAAACTGGAGACTGATACAGGTAATAATGACCCAGTTCTCAGAAGCTGAGTTCTCTTCCTTTTCTCTTTGATACTCATTAAAAAAAACCACTTTTTTAACTTTCTACAGAAAACACCAGTGAGAAATGTGATCATACAAATCCATCTTAGTCTTCTCTCTATCTCTACTGTGAGGGTGGTGAGGCACTGGAACAGCAACAGGTTGCCCAGAGAAGTAATGAATGCTCCATCCCTTGCAGTGTTCAAGGCCAGGCTGGACAGGGCCTTGGGTGACATGGTCTAGCGTGACGTGACCCTGCCCATGGAGGGGTTGGAACGACTGGATGATCTCAAGGTCCTTTCCAACCCTAACTATACTATGATTCTGTGATTCACAAATACTACTGACTCCTTCACTGACCATCTCTGAGTCACTGTCTTCCTAGACAAGGGTTGTCTTCCATCAGTGTTCGCATTGCCTGCTCTTAATCAACAAAGCTTTAAATACTAACTGTGAAATTGTCTCGTCCTGCTGTTAAGAATTACGCTAGAACATGTACAGCCATCCCACAGAACATTGCTTTACAGTTAGGTCACCCATTGCTTTGAAAAAGATGACTCAGGGGTGATTCCAGACATACAGAAGAAGGGTGATTAAGAGGTCAGAATGTGCTGTCAGCAAGAAAGGACAGAATTGAAATTTGGTGGGCTGAATGAATGTTCAGGAATGTTGTGCTTTTCTGCCTTCATTATTTTGTAGACACAGTTTTTGAAATCTGTAATATAGACACCAGCTAAACCTCAGTTCAAATGATTGCAACATCTTTATAGTGTGACTTGCCTTTTTGCTCCATTTTTGTGTGCTGAATTTAAGAAGCCACATAAACCCTGTTTTTTTCTCTTTTGTTTTCTTTTACTTTGTCCTGCTTTTGAAGTCACATACTCAAAATCAACATCAGTTCTATAAAGATACACACACATGCACAAAAGAAGAGAGAAAAGAACTAGGCAGTGGAGTCTGGAATGTCTTCAAACAAGCTACAAATTTGCATTGTTAAGAAGAGCCAAACCACAGACACTACTGATTTAAAGGAACTCTTGTGCTTAGTGATCATCGTCATGAAGCAGAATGCATGGAAAACAAGCATTAAGTTTTATAAACAGAAAGCAAGTAAATGGTGCCCAGTGTTGGTCACCACCAATTCATTTATAGACTGCTCCACTCAAGCCATCTGCCATTAAAATAAAAAAGCAAGGAAGTCCTTTGAAACTGTAACTTTTATTATAGAGTATGAAAATATCCCAGACGAGCTGAAATTGAGACCCCTTGTCTTTGTATGTATGTGTGCGCATACACGTGCTTTCTTGTTGACATGTATTATTATAGAGGTGAGCTTTCGGCAAACGTTGGGCTACTCCTTCACACCAGCTATTTTGAGACCTAGAGCAAGACAAGGAACAGTTTGCAAAAATTGTTTCATCCTTACACAGAAAGTCAGCATGAAATTCCAGACCTTTATAGAGCACTTCCATTTAAGTGGTGCATATGACTTGTGCCTGATCTTTACATTTCATTCATACTCCTATAAGTGCTCTTTAATTCTAAAAAACAATCATGGAAGAGTTGTCTGGAACACAATGAAAATAGTAATCACATCGCGGTGCCTGATGGTAAGAGCAGGTTATTGACAGGTGTCATTGGGTAAAGCTAACATCTGTCACTAATTCTATACGCTTGTCTGAATAGAATAGAGTATAATTTTACAATTGGATTTATTATCAATATAGTTGAAAATGTCTCATAATTCAATGTAAATTTACTATAGTTTAGTGAACAAGGTGAACAAATAAAAAGAGTGTACAAGTATCAAGGATAAAATCAGAAAATGTATATACCAAGTCCCTTTGAAGTTATTTGAGCTTCCTGCAGCAGGCCTTCAGTCAGAAATTCTAACAAAAACTTTCCATTCATTTCAGAATAGTGTTAGCCAAGCTCTTACACCCAGCAGATTTGGCCAAATGATGAATTCTGGAAATTTTTTCTTAATATATGTTTAAAATTTTCTTTATTATTTTAAGTTAATGATAATTATTCTGTGAATAACTAAAATATTACTTACTCCTCATACAATACCTTTTCAGCTAAAAAGAATTTTTATTTCTTTCCCTTTCTCTTCTGTGTTTTACCAGGTCCAATAATAATAATAATAATGTGACTTTTCTGATATCGTCCTGTCCTTTATTGACACCCTAAACAGGGGTGGTAGTAAGTTAAAAGTATTATGTGTTTAAAATAAGTCCTGTTCATTTATAAAGAACTATATTTGTTTGCTGCAATTTGGGGAGGAGGGGACACCTATCTGCCGTAATGTTTGCTGAAGTGGAAACGTGAAGCACTCGCAAGGGCACATAGAGCAGTTCAGAAGTTTGGTGGTTAACCATTACCCAGTTTATCTCTTCCCAGAGGGAGGTCCTTAGCAGAAAGAATTGTGATGCTCCCAAGGACTTTCTCCAGTGTTGTTCATTTGGGTAAAGGGTTTTGTTTTCCCCAAACCCCTGATCCCTATATCAGCTACAGCCCTGGAGGAGGTGAATGCTAGAACATTTCACTAAAGGTCCTTTGCCATAATATTGCAAACTGAGGGTGTCTACCTTCTCATTCTGCAAATGCAGGATTGTCTCTTCTAGATTAGAGAAGGATTTCCTCTAAAACAAAATTGTGCATAAGGAAAGCAACAAACCACTTTTTCTGTGGAAGAAGGAAAACACCTGCTAATAACAATGATGTTAATAGTAATAGACCATGGCAAGATACCACCTACTGAGCAAACAGAAACTTGATAACACAGAAAAGTGCTTAAGAAGAAACCATAGTGACTATTTCCAGCATTAAGTTTTCTCTTGATTGCTATTTAAGATGTAGAGAAGGAACAGAATCTGGTCTCTTAGTGTACAATGTCCTCTGCTAATGAGGGGCCAGAAAAGCAAACTATGTGCTTTAACTGTGCAATGAAAAATATCTAGGAGCCTCTTCAGAAAAAAAATGGTTATGTTGGCTTTTTTTTTTATAAAAAGACACCTCATCACGATTTAAAGCCTAAGTATTATTCTTTGAAACTATCTAATAAATACTGTATAATACCCATAGATCTGAGGAACTTGCTCTTCATGATCAATTGAAAATCAGAAAGGGAAGAGCCTTGGCAAAGTCATTATTGTTGCAAATTATTTGAGATACAGTTTTGATGTTATAATTTTATAAGATCTTTTAACTGGATCAAAATATCCTCATTGGATTTTGGTTTAGGCTATATTCAAATTAGATTAAGGAAAAAATAAATTTAAAGACTCCATTAATGTGAAAAATTAATATATTTGATTAAAATGCAAAACATGGAAACATTTTGTAATGTCTCCCTCCCAAACCTTAGTTGGATATTTGCAGGGTATTGTGGCATAACTTCAACTGTCTAGGAAAATCTCTGAAAGGTCAAAGCCCAAATAAACATTATACCATAATATTCTCTGCTGAGTAGCTAGGCATGGAGAGAAGACATCTACTTCCCTTTGGCTGGGTATTCAGCCGGATATATCTCGACTGAATTTTTTTCCCTTGAATGATGTTAAGTTGCAGAAAAAAATACCAGAAATGCCAGCAAAACCAAACCCAATAGAGTGATCTGAAAAAAGCACTTTATATTTTGAAAGCAAAGCTTTAATAAGAAATGTTAGTGGGCTACTAAAAAAACCCCAAACCCTCAAGAACTCATTTTAAGAAAAAAAACCAAACCCGCAGTTTTGGATTGAATGGTCCTTGTACATCTCCAGCAACCCACAACGTAGTTCATGAAAATCAACCAAAATGCTCTCATTTGCTTTTCTGGGCTCAGATAAAGTCCTTCATCTTGAATAGATTCTGATGAAAATAAAATATATTATATTTAAAAAAAAAAAAAAAAAAAAAAAGGTGAGAAGAAATTACTTCATATTCATTGCAAACTCTCCAATCAGCCCTCTCAGCTGGAAAGGCCATGTTATAAGGCTGTCAGCAGCTGTCTGCTGAGTTCCTGTGCTTCAGGCTCATGAAGAATCAGTATGAGGATGAGGCTTTCTCTGTTGCTATAAATACTGTTCACATTGTTCTCTTTCCCTGACTCTGTACCAAGTTGAGAGGCAGGCTCCCTCGAGAGTACTACTTGTTAAAGAGACAAACTGTCAGAGAGCACAGGAGAGCTGTGCATAAAACAGAGAACAGAAGACCCCCCTATTTCCATGGCTTCTCAGGAGTTAAGACAGAGGATTGTAATCACTTCTCATTTTGTTCATCTGGGCAAACCACAGCCCCCAGGCAATGCTGCAGTGAAGGATACAGGCACATCTTCTACAAGACAGTTCTGCTTTTGGGGAAGTTGGCCCCTTGAGTTAAGTGAATAATGAATTGTTAACAGAAGAACTATGTCTGTGGGTGTTTCCACAAATAACTAGAGAGAGTATAAAAATTTATTAGGTGCCAATGGAAAAGACAGGTGATTAAATGATACTGCTGCAGCAGTGACTCCAAGAGATGCTGTTTGTTTCCAGCAAGTATCTGAACCTATTCCAAGTACTTTTATGCTGACTGTATTCAGTTCAACCATTTAGAAGCAAGGACTGGTTTTAGACAATAATAATACAATGCTGGGGTGGTAAAATGATGCCCTAGAGATGATTTTCCTCAAGAAAAATGTTCTTACTTAAGGAGTGCCCCACAACTTTTAATGACACAGGCGATAGTTTTGGGCTCTGTGTTTGTGTCTAAACTGTAGCTTGGTTCCCTGCAGGAATGGACAGGGGGACCCACTGGAACACGGTAGATTTTTCTTCCTGACCAAATTCCCACATCTCTAAAGAAAGCTAGGTCATGCAGAAGGATGGGGCATAACCATATCTCAGCCACAAATGACAGTGGGACATCACAGGGGTTGGTACTCATCTGGAAGAACTGAAAAGTTCATTGGTGTTCAGGAAGGGTCAGTCTTGTAGCTGTGGATATTTGGGAAGTTGACATTTCCTTTTCTGACAGTAGTCACTTCAGTCTGAATCAGAAAGCCAACTACTGCTATCCCACAGAATCTAAACCATAGAATAACCCCACTGGTGTGGAGCTTGTGTCAAAATAGAGAACTACATCTGCTAGATTCACCTGGAAAAAGTAATCATTCAGAATGTGTATAACGCTACACACTACTGAGTTAGATCTTAATGAAGCAAAAAATTCTGCCCTGATTTGTGCCTCCAGTGAGGCCCAGTCTTTGCCTGATGGGTGAAAAGCCACAGGAATGTTTGGCTGCATATTTCAACCTGTGATAACTATCTGCAGCCTATTACGCGGATGTTGAAAGCTGCTGACTTGCTGGAACAGGTGAGATCCACCCTGCATATAAGGGATACAAAAGCAGCTATAGGGAAGAGGAAGTCAGTGTCTAGAACAAATACTGTGGGAAAAAGCCTGTTGAGTAAGTTTTCAGTACAGTCACAGTGTTTTGAATTATGATTCTTCATGGCAAAACCAAATTCCAAACATGGTGACTTTTTACCTCACTACAATGAGAGTCAGGGTGAAGATTCCTCTGGCTCACGCTGTTCTGTTAACATTACCCTATTCAGTTGGGAATGGAGGAAGAAATACAAGACTGTAAGAAAAAAGAAAAAAAAAAAAGAAAAAGAAGAAAAAAAGAATACTAAGTTTGTAGTATTTCCAGAATAGACTTCAGCCAGAAAATGCTGGAAGAATCATAAGAAATGTTGTTTGCTTGAAGCCTCCAACATGAGTTCACCAACTCCAGATTAGTTCATTTGAATACTAATGCAAATCAGCTCTCCAAACCTGTTGTCAAATGTCTCTGTGATTATAAATCTGATTAAAATGCTACATCTATCCCTTAAACATTCATTGCTAGTATTAACTGCATGCTACATGAAAGAAAAAAAATGGACAGTGGCCAAATGGTGAGTGGCTGGATTCCAATCCAGTAATCATCAGCAGCCTAATTAAATGTGGATTTTTCTGCAAAACCTGACACCAGCTTAGTATTGAAATCTGTTCCAAAAGTGGAGTTCTGAAAACATTCCTTTTCAAATCAGGCTTTCCTTCTTGTTCCTTAGAAACTCAGTCTCTCATCCTGTAGTTATCTCACCACTCATTTTCTCTAAGAGAAAATGGATTGATTTTTATTCTCCTGTGATACTGAAACATTGTTAAGGAGCAGCAAGGTGAGATCTTAATAAACATCAATCACTATTATTCATGTCATTGGAGTTGGAGTTGGTCAGAAGTCATGAAAAGAGCAGTTCAATTTATTGGCCTGTGAGATAGCTTGGTGAAAGGAATATATGCATTTGGAGCCTGTCCGCCGCCTTCCACTCCCCCCCCAAAAAAACCCTTGCTGTTAAATAACTCCTAGCATGGGGAACAAAATCAAATTAAGTTTCCAGGGCTGTAGATAGCATCATCCCAAATCCTAATTCAATTCTGGCAAGCTATCGACACAAGAATTCCTCCAGTATAGAAACTGCTAGATACTCTGAGGACTTCCAAATGGCATTTGACCCCAAATTATTATACATCTGATGTAACAGGAGCACTTAATTGCAGATAGCCCAACCCAAAACATATGGAATATGTAACTTTTTCACTGTTGTTTTAGGTGAGTTTTCAGATATAACCCAGAGTCCTACATCAGGACACAGAGACTGTTATTCTTGTACAAACACACTATGCACTACTTAGGAGTGGTCTACTCTTAAACCATTATGGTTATTTTACTCTAATGTAAATAGCAACAGATACAAGTGTTTACAAATGAGACTTTGCTCCCTGTCAATGCCTTGCCAGCTTCCTAGAGGGAAACTCAGTGATGCAACACTTCATTCACTGGAAGGCTTATGTGTTTATTTGCAAACAAAACATTTGCATGTGATCCGAAGCCTATGCTTTGCTTACAGTATGTTGTCATCCCAACCATTTTTGTTAACACCAGACTGAACAAATCAGAGTACAAATGTCAAAGGCTCAATGGCAGCTTGAATGCTCTTGTGTCTAGAGCATTCACCATTGTTTATCAACAAAGCCACATACAATAGCATGGCATCCTTTGTGCCTATACTGCAAATGAAGAGGGGTAGTAAATGATAATTGCTCTACTTATATTTGGTGTGTTTGTTAAGACTAGGGTGAATTGTTGCTTTCCTTTGTAATAAGAGAAGCTTTTGAAATAGCTTTTCTGTTTTATTTGAATGATCATGTTCTACTACTTAAACTTTATGTTGTGGAGTCATTCCTTTTTTAAGATTTAAAGTTTTCTTCTTCATCCTATGAAGAACTGGCAGTGTCATATTGCCAGAGTGGTCTTACAGATAAAAGTATTAGTTTAGTAGTCCACTTTACCTGCTTCCTTATTTCATTTAGTTCTTTTAAATGTCTCACTTCCATCACAGTTCATGTATAATCCAGACCATGCATTTTACAGCTCTTGCTATTCTATAATATCATGAAGTCTTCTACCAAACATTTGAGAAGATCCTCTTTTACAAACAGACAGCAATGAAAAAGGACTGTAAAACCACAGCTCATATTTTCATGAAACAGCCAGGCAAAAGATGCTGACCCTGCTCTGGCATGAAGCTCCTTTGGCATATTTTATTATCAGCCTCACTCCTGCTGCTGGCATGAGAAAACTATTAATGATAAAGGGCATATACCTTATTCTTCCCAGTACCTTAGTGCTCCTGGCTACTATATAAATAAGAGCCATTTGGGGCCCTGAAAACTACTGTCAGTTAAGGTGCTCTAATTCAAGATTAGTAGACTGGATTAGGGCACTAACAATGTTCTGTCAGGGATCATGCGTGGAACACCTAACTAGTTAGCACCTAATGCCAAGGCTCCAGGGCTCTTGGATGAAGGAACTCATCAACGTGCCAACAGAAGGCACTGACTACATTTGGATTTCAGGCAGGATTTGTGAAGCACCACACTTGGAATGAGTTTAAACCAACAATGGAAATAACACACCTATGGCATAGCAGCCTTCCAATATCTGAAGGGAAAGGTGTTGGAGAAGGACTCTTCATCAGAGGCTGTAGTGATAGAACAAGGGGAAATGGGTTTATGCTTAAACAGGGGAAGTTCAGGTTTGACATAAGGAAGAAGTTCTTTACTGTGAGGGTGGTGAGGCACTGGCACAGGTTGCCCAAAGTGATAAATGCTCCGTCCCTGGCAGTGTTCAAGGCCAGGTTAGATGTAGTCTTGGGTGACATGGTCTAGTGTGTGGTGTCCCTGCCTATGGCAGGGGGGTTGTAACTAGATGATCTTAAGGTCCTTTCCAACCCTAACTATTCTATGATTCTATGTCAAGGCAGCACTCAAACTAAAATAAACTTCCCAGCTACTTAGCCATTGAAAGAAAATTTGTGCAGCACAGCACTACACTAACATGTCTACATTGCTCCTGGGACCCTCTGCAGAAAGCTGTACTATGTCATAAAGACATGACAGTTACTTTAATGTAGCTCAAGTATCTCTCATGCACTTAAGAATTCTAAGACATACAGATTCCCAGACAGCAGACACAGTGGATGATGTGTGCCGCAGTAGGATTTCTGGAAGTAAGCACATAAAGTCAGTTAGAACTCAATGGTGAAAAAAACCCTCTCAAAATCATCTTTTAAGGTTGAAATGTCTCAGAATGTGCTTCATTTCTGTAGCACACAGACATATTGTGATTTTGGAAACACCCTGTTTCTATTCCTGCATTTAGGCCAAGAGTGGCAGTGATAAACAAAAGTAACAGCTATATTTAGGACCCCACATATTCTGAAGAGTGAATTTTGAATTTTATTCTCTTATCAGTCTTTTGATAAAGCATCACACTGTAGTATAGAAACCCATATCTAACCAAAGCCATTCTAGCAGCAAAAATAGGAAGAAAGAATGAACCTGAGAGGAACATGTTCTAACAAACCTCCTGTTCTGTGCATCCCTCGTGGCAGATTTAACCTAACCAAACGTAACTAAAGGAATGGATTTGTCAGATGGGTTGCGCAATGACTGAAATGCTTCTAACTGTGGTATTGTATTACTTAAACGTACATTTTGCATTGCAACATCTCAAGGGTTCAACAGCGAATGGGGGGCATTGACTATATACTGTGTTTATACACACTAAGACAGAGGTTTTGACTTCATCTTTAGACATGACTGAGTAACAAGGGGGGGTCTTGCTTGCAGAGGTCAAGTCTGCAAGTCTGCAGAAGAAAGGAAATTGCAAGGATAAATAGAGGAATAAAATCTAGAGAAATAGGAACATGTAACCACCAGTATCTTAGGCAAAGATTCTCATTACATAGCTAGTTTAAAGAAATGGGACTGCCAGTGTGCAGCTCTACCACCTCCTCTATCCATCTTCTAAGAGAATCCAGATTCTACAATTTCATGTTCAGTGTTACTCTTGAGACGTTACCATTCTAGCACTAGATGTGTCTGATCTGGACCCACTTGTTCTGAGCCCTTTACCAGAGAAATACTATTGAATTTGGGTTCAAAGCAGGAAATAAACTTAATTTTGTCCTGCCTAAGGGCAAAACCCCTGACTATTCTATGATTCTAAGTTGCATTGTAGCAATTACTTCTCACTTCACATTAAAAAAAAATATATATATAAATACACATGGAAATTAGGTACCTGTGGTGAACTAGCAAATTAGGCCTATTTCATCATTCTGCCCTTGAAGCTTTTACCTTATTCTCCTTATATTTGACCTGGACCTATTTCTTCAGGTTTCTCTTCAACTTCCTTCTGCTAATATGGTTTTATATTATTCTTGTTTCTTGCTTCCTGTTTCCTGATCACCCCTTCTCTCCCACCTCTTTTATTATATTTTCTACTAACAGAATGATTTTCAGGCCTTGCAGTCTGGAATAGGTTTCTGAGGACTTGAAAAGATCCACCTTCAGTTTTTCTAGGCAATGAAACTATAGAGACACACATGTGGAGAAGTGCTGGATCCTCTTTTATCCTCTTGGCCAAAATGTCAATTTTTATAGAACGTCAGATCCTTTAGTAAATTATTGCTATGTAATGTATCCAAATAGAATTAAATTTCATTCTATATATTCTGTTGGGTCTTTCTGACAGGACCTCATTTTATCTGGACTGCTTATTTTAAAATAATTATAATTGCCTAGAAATTAATGTACCTCTCTTACGATGTTATTATTCTTAACATTTCCAGAATGAAAAACATATCTACTCTAAGTACAAAAGTTCTACCTCTGCACTTGCCCATGTTTCAGATTCATATCAAATCTAAGGCAAGTCTAAGAATGAATTGAAAAAAAACTACATGTGTTTTTTGTTTGGATGAAGTATGCAATAAATTCTCATGAAGTCTACTCTATCTTGTACTGCTAGAGCCCTTAAGTGAAAAAACATGAGGGGGGAGAAACAGGCTTATAGTTTTGATTTTTCAGTTGATATTACTACTTATATTAAATCTAGAGATAAAATTAAATGCTATAAGCTTTTGGTAGGCTTGGAAAATCTGTATTCTGAATTAAAAAAACATATATTAATAGAGATCTTGCAAAGCAAACAAGCTACTTATATCTTGCCAGCATTGGGCTACAGCAGATGCACTAGTAGTGTGACAGTCTCTAGAGTATGCAGAGATTATATGCAGAGAACATTAGCTGATGTCGTTCTCATTGTTTTTTCCTATCTAAAACAGAGCAGACATGAAGAGAAAGTGAAATGGAGCAGTTGTAGGTAGATACTGAATTTAAGCTAATAAACCAGGAAGGTCTCTATGTTCCTGTGAACACAGCTGTTGGCCAGACTATGCTCCAATTCCATATCAGGAAAGGCATGGCTATGTGCCTTACTTGTCTTTGTTTTCCTGCCCTATGCAAGAGGGCTTCTTGCAGTAAACGCTGGAAATAACAACCTACTCTAATAGTTCCTTCTTTGGAATTAGAAGGATAAGGCACTGTGATGTAAGTAGTATTATTTGCCTTTACAACTATCTGTTTAATGCCTTATAAGTGGTACTGCAATGTAATGCAAATATATAAAAACTAGAAGAAAAATCTAAAATGAAGTTTTTATTTGTCATGAAAGCAAAGTTAACCAACAGCTGATTCACAAGGTTTACCTACATTTCTAAGTGATGTAGAACAAACAGGGAAGAAGAGGTGTTTGGTTCACTACAAACTGTTGAGGTCCTAGGACCATATGTCCACTTCATATCTTTGCTGGCATTGAAGTTCTACCTAGCTGGGGGTACTAGCTCCTCACCTTCCATTCAAAGAACACAAATTGCAAAAGGACCTTGCACCCATAGCAAGAGTGATACTCACTCTAAGTGCTATCCTACTCTGTGTTTGAAATCTTGGATCCAAAATGGAGGAAAGCACTAACAGCAAGGCAGTGGTGTCCTTGGGGATGTGTCTCAGGAACTGATGTATAAACATGAAGCAAATATGCACCAAAAAGAGGAATCACTCCTGTGCACTGAGCAGCTAATTATATGCACTCACTATACCCGTTGGCTGCAACAGCACTGCCTGTTCTGCATATACAGAGAGACTACAGCCTAGTGTTGGATGGAGGTGCTGTCAGAAGGCATAATCACTGTACTGTGGACATGGCCTAAAGATGTTACAGGCCCATTGCTGAGGTGACTGTCTCGAGAGGGGACGCCTGCAGCGCCTGATTGGGGGGACGCTCGGCGTCTACGAGCTTCACCTCGAAGCAGCAACTTGCACCGAGGGAGCCTCAAGCCCTCGACAAGGCCTGCCCCGGAACCTGCAGCTCAGCGGAGGCGAGCAGCTGACTCAGAGGGGGCAGTGCCAGGAGGAGCAGCGGCAGACCTGACTGGTTAAAAACCTGCCCCAGGGAGCACGAGCAACCCAGAGCGTGGCGAACAGGGCGGGCTCGTGGCAGTTTGCACGGCAGTTGAAGTGGCATGGTGAGCGGGATGGTGAACACTCGCCCTACGAGCAAGGCTTGGTCTGGGAGCTCTGCTCTGGCTGCCCTGGCGGTGGCCAGTGTAGGCACCCAGACGGAACTGATGAGAAGGGAGGCTGCAGTGCAGAGCTCGGGGTGTAGAGAGCGACTGCACTGTTGTCCTGAGGGAAGGGTGAGCAATGGGCAGGGCTGCACTCTGTGCTCCCTGGTGGAGGTCCTCCTGCAGCAGGTGGCTGAACTGCAGGAAGCTGTTACCAGGCTGAAAGGGGTCAGGGAAGCTGAGGGGAAACAGCACTGCTTGCTCTGGGACTAGACTGTTCCGGGGCCTCGAGTGTCTACTGTTGCCCATGCAGGAAAGGAGGCTGCTAACCCAGGAAGCTGGGAAACAATAACAGAAAAAAAACAACAAAAAAAGGAGGAAGAGGGCAATTAAACGCAAGGGGCTTCCTCCTACATCTGTTGTCCCCACCCAGAACAGCTTTGCTGTCCTGCAGGGGGCTGATGAGCAACAGCGCTCCCACCAGGCGCAACCAGCTAGTGCACTGGTAAAGAAGGTCACTACTGGTGCCGCCAGGAAAAAGCGACGGGCCGTAGTAGTCGGGGACTCTAATCTGAAAGGCACAGAGGCACCCATCTGTCGGCCTGACCCAGGCTCAAGGGAGGTGTGTTGCCTACCAGGGGCTCGGATCAGGGATGTGGCCGAGAAGCTGCCTGCTCTAGTCGGTCCCACTGACTATTACCCACTCCTGGTAATACATGTGGGTGCTACTGATATAGATAGCAGTAGCCCAGAGACCATAAAGAAGGACTACAGAGCTCTGGAAGAGGTGGTTAGGGGCTCTGGAGCTCAGATTGTCTTTTCGTCAATTCTCCAGGATACAGGGCAGGACCTTGAAAAGGCTAGGAGGATTGGGCAGGTTAATAAATGGTTAGAAGGGTGATGCTATAGTCAGGGGTTTGGGTACCTTGAACATGGGACTCAATTTAGTAGGCCAGGTCTACTGGGGGCTGGTGGAGCTGGTGTGACAAAGAAGGGGAAGAGGGGATTTGGTAGGAGGCTTGCCAGACTTGTCAAGGATGCTTTAAACTAGATGTGTTGGGGGAGGGGGGCAGCATTCCATCCCAACACACCCAGTCGGTTGGTAGCACCTATAGTAAACGTTCGGAGCAATGTAGGGATATTCCAGCTGCTCCAGCCGATGAGCCAGCTTCAATTGGATCTCACCTCAAATGTCTCTACACAAATGCCCGTAGCCTGGGGAACAAACAAGAAGAATTAGAGATGTGTGCACGTCTATGGGGGTATGATATCATAGGCATCACAGAACCATGGTGGGATGGCACCTATGACTGGTGTGCTGGAATGGAAGGTTACCGGCTCTTTAGGAAAGACAGGCCTGGCAGATGGGGAGGGGGAGTTGCTATTTATGTTAGGGATAGGCTAGAGAGTATGGAACTCTGTCTGGGGACAGGTGAGCAGTGGACAGAGAGTTTGTGGGTCAGGGTTAAAGGGAGAACAGCGATGGGTGACATTATTGTGGGGATCTGTTACAGACCTCCTGACCAAGAGGAGTTGGTGGATGAAGCGCTCCATAGGCAGATAGGAGCAGCCTCACGCGCACAGGCCCTTGTTCTCATGGGAGACTTCAACCACCCTGATATCTGTTGGAGGGATGGTACAGCCCGGCACAAGCAATCCAGAAGGTTCCTCGATTGTGTGGAAGACAACTTCCTTCTCAAGTAATTGAGGAGCCGACAAGGAGAGGTGCCATGCTTGACCTTGTCCTCACCAACAGGGAAGGGCTGGTTGGGAATGTGACGCTCCAGGGCAGCCTTGATTGCAGCGATCATGAGATGGTTGAATTTGAGATCCTCAGGACAGTGAGAAGGGCATGCAGTAAACTCACTGCCCTGGACTTCAAGAGAGCAGACATTGGCCTCTTCAGGAACCTGCTCAGTAAGGTTCCATGGGATACAGCCCTAGAGGGCAGGGGGGCTCAAGACTGTTGGTTGATATTCAAGGATCACCTGTTGCAGGCTCAGGAGTGATGCATCCCAACTAGAAGGAAGTTTAGCAGGAGGGCCAGGAGACCTCCTTGGAAAATTTGAAGGAAAAAAGAGGCTTATAAAAGGTGGAAGCAAGGTCAGGCGACCTGGCAAGAATAAAGGGATGCTGTCCGGGAAGCTAGGGACCAGGTTAGGAAAGCTAAGGCCCACTTAGAATTAAACTTGGCTAGGGATGTTAAGGATAACAGGAAGGGATTTTATAGGTACATTGCAAATAAAAGACAGGTTAGGGACAACGTGGGTCCTCTCCAGAAGCTATCAGGAGAACTGGCTACCCTGGACTTAGAGAAGGCTGAGGTTCTTAATGACTTCTTTGCCTTGGTCTTCACCAGCAAATGCTCTGACCACACCACCCAAGTCTTGGAAGTGAGACGCGGAGACAGTGAGAATGAAGACCCTGGGCCCACCGTAGGAGAGGATCTGGTTTGAAACCATCTTAGCAACCTGAATGTACACAAGTCCACGGGACCGGATGAAATCCATCCGCTGGTCCTGAAGGAGCTGACAAATGAAGTTGCTAAGCCACTGTCCATCATATTTGAAAAATCATGGCAGTCAAGTGAAGTTCCCGATGACTGGAAAAAGGGAAATATAACCCCTATTTTTAAGAAGGGGAAAATGGATGATATATTTCTGTATAATATCAATGACAAGGCACTGGAGCAGGCTGCCCATGAAGGTTTAGGAGATATTTAAAACCCAGCTGGATGCAAACCTGAGCAACCTCTTATAGATTGACTCGCTATGGCCAGGGGTGTTGGAGGAGTCAGTCTCCAGAGGTGCCTGTTAACCTCAGTCATGCTGTGATTCTATGATTAATAGAAAAGTACAGTCAACTTCAGAAGATGTTTGAGTTCTGTGGTGGTTTTTCTCCATTAACTATCAAAGAAACAGAGGTAACTGAATTCCTAATGCTGCAGTTTAAGTGAAGTATCCAAATTCAGTTTGTGTTAGTCCGAGTTAAGAGAAGGACTTTAACAAGTAAATAGCTTCATAGCTTGTATGAGAAATAATTTGGCCAGCAGGACCAGGGCAGTGATTTTTCCCCTGTACTGGGCACTGGTGAGGCTGCACCTCGAATCCCGTGTTCAGTTCTGGCCCCTCACTGCAAGAGAGACATTGAAGTGCTGGAGCAGGGCCAGAGAAGTGCAATGGAGCTGGAGCAGGGCCTGGAGCACAGTGTGATGGGGAATGGCTGAGGGACCTGGGGAGTTCAGTCTGGAGAAGAGAAGGCTCAGGGGGACCTTATCACTCCCTACAACTGCCTGAGAGGAGGATAGAGCCAGGAGGGGGGTGGTCTCTGCTCCCAAGTAAGAAGTGATGGGACAGGGGAGGTTTAGACTGGGTGTTAGGAACAATTTCATCATTGAGAGGGTGCTTGGTCATTGGACCAGGCTGCCCAGGGCAGTGGTGAAGTCCCCATCCCTGGAAGTATTCAAAAGTGTAGACGAGGCCTTCAGTGCCATGGGTTAGTGGTGGCCTTGTCAGTCTTGGCATAATGGTTGGACTTGATGATCTTAAAGGTCTTTTCCAACCTACTTGATTTTATGATTTTTATGATGAGCCAGGGAATTACAGACCAGGCAGTCTCATCTCTGTGCCTGGCAAAATCTTGGAGTGGATTCTCCAGGAAGGCATGCTAAGGCACATGAAAACCAACAAGGTGCTTGGTGACAGCCAGCATGGCTTCACTAAGGGGAAATCCTGCCTGACCAATCTGGTGGCCTTCTATGAAGGGGCTACGGAACTGATGGACAGAGGCAGAGCAGTTGATGTCATCTACCTGGACTTGTGTAAAGCCTTTGACACTGTCTCCCATGACATCCTTCTCTCTAAGTTGGAGAGACATCAATTTGATAGGTGGACCACTCGGTGGATAAAGAACTGGCTGGATGGCCGCACGCAAAGAGTAGTGCTCAGTGGCTCAATGTCCAGCTGGAGACCAGTAACGAGTGGTGTCCCCCAGGGATCGGGGTTGGGACTGGTCTTGTTCAACATCTTTGTGGGTGACATGGACAGTGGGATTGAGTGCGCCCTCAGCAAGTTTGCCGATGACACCAAGCTGTGTGGTTTGGTTGATACATTGGAGGGAAGGAATGCTATCCAGAGGGACCTTGACACGCTTGTGAGGTGGGCTGATGCCAGCCTTGTGAAGTTTAACCATGCCAAGTACAAGGTCCTACACCTGGGTCGGAGCAATGCCAGGCACAGCTCCAGGTTGGGCAGGGTGGAGAGTCAGAGCAGCCCTGCGGAGAAGGACTTGGGGGTGTTGGTCGATGAAAAAATGATCATGAGTCGGCAGTGTGCACTCGCAGCCCAGAAAGCCAACTGTATCCTGGGCTGCATCAAAAGGAGTGTGACCAGCAGGTTGAGGGAGGTGATCCTGCCCCTCTACTCTGCTCTCGTGAGACCTCACTTGGAGTATTGTGTGCAGTTCTGGTGTCCTCAACATAAAAAGGACATGGAAGTGTTAGAACAAGTGCAGAGGAGGGCCACGAGGACGATCAGGGGACTGGAGCACCTCCCATGTGAAGATAGGCTGAGAAAATTGGGGCTGCTCAGCCTGGAGAAGAGAAGGCTGCGTGGAGACCTCATAGCAGCCTTCCAATACCTGAAGGGGGCCTATAGGGATGCTGGGGAGGGACTCTTCATTAGGGACTGTAGTGAGAGGACAAGGGGTAAAGGTTTAGAACTTAAACAGGGGAAGTTTAGATTGGACATGAGGAAGAAATTCTTTACTGTGAGGGTGGTGGGGCCCTGGAATGGGTTGCCCAGGGAAGCTGTGAATGCTTCATCCCTGGCGGTGTTCAAGGTGGGGTTGGACATAGCCTTGGATGGCATGGTTTAGTGGGAGGTGTCCCTGCCCATGGCAGGGGGGTTGGAACTAGATGGTCTTAAGGTCCTTTCCAACCCTAACTATTCTATAATTCTGTGATTCTATGAAAAATGAAATAAATATTTAGGGCTTTCTAGGGACTACAACCTCTAACTCATTTGTGATTTTAAGAGGTCAGGGGAAAAAAAAGACTATTGATTGGTCTAGATGTAATTGCAGATTAAACGCTGCCTTAGTTTAAGTGTTTGAACTTGCTGATATTTTGAGATTCAGTGCTAGATCTAGTATCAATTTTCTGAAAACCTCAACTGCAGTATGAATACTTTCTGTCAGTCTGTATGTCCCCTAGGAGAACACAGACATTAAAGTGCTCCTGCACTTGTCGTTCACTGAAATTTCTCTCACACAGTTCTTTTTGAGGCTTGGGATGCTCATTAGCATCCCTTCTCCTTCACTCCTTGCTGACCAATTTTCAACCATACCAGACCAATTCTTCCTGTATTTTCTGTGCCAATTTTATCTCATCATTTTATAGATTAAACACTTTTTCTAACCAATGTCAATTTGATGCCATTTGAAACCTGTAGAAAACAGACTGCCACTGGGGTCATACGATAACTGCATCTTCAGGTTGTCAAAAACCAAGATCATCCTAGCTGATGTATATTTCACTACAATATGGAACATATTTAAATATATTAATATTTTTACTATACCTGGGTGTAAAGGAATCAATAAATCCCTAATTAACTTACCCAGTGCAAGTCAGCACATCCTAATTGGGATTTCCCAGGTTCACTTCTGTTATTTTCTCTCTTTTTTTTTCATGTCATTGTGATTACTTTTTGAATATAGTAATATTCTCTGTGAATAATGGTGATATGATCAGGCTCTCATATGTGGAATATTTATGGCAGAAACCTCTAGTGGTGCCAAATATCACATAAATTTGTCTTTTTATCTGTTGCACCAAAAATGACATCAAAAGAACCACACCTGCACAAGTACAAAGGAAGAGCTACGTCATGAATTCTTATGGCTGAACTATATTTTTATAGTTTTAATCTTGGTAAGGAAAATATTACAAGGGACATTTTTTTTAGTTTATAATGAGCAACAAAATTAAATTCTAATAAAGAACAATTAACCCATTTCACTGTATCAAGTAGCTCTTTTCCTACAACTCTGGACTTTATAAGCTCACAGAGGTGACAGACACCAGCAGTCTGAAGGGAAATTTAACCTCCCATATGATTAAAAAGTTTGTATCTTGTATTTATTATGTACCAAAACTAACTCTACTTAGAAAGGTGTTTTTGTAAAAAAAAAAAAAAAAACAACACTGCTATAAGCCAATATCTGTGTTACAAAAGTGAAGCAGTGAAAGAAACAGTGTTGTAGAAAACAATTTTTGCAGAGAGATCAGTTTTACTGATCTTGGTAGTGAAAGACCCACACTTCAGGTCACTACAGTCATGGTTTCTTCAGAGCGATTGTTCACTCATTTGGAACTCAGCATTTTTTACCTTTCCTTAGTGCATCATGTATCATCATAGAAAATCCCTCTTATTATTCTCATTGCTCTTTTAAAAAGATCAACTTCCATTGGAAATCTGACACTTGGAGCAGCAGAGAGGCAATTGAAGAATGAGAGTAATTACAGAAGGAGAGAATGTTATTGCACATTCTACTAAAGGTAGAGTCATTACTCTAAGACATCCTTGCAACAGTGCAGCGGCTAATGCATTTTGAAAATAACCACCCAAACACTTTTCACTTTTTGACCCAGTTTAATTACCCTGAAAATGAGTACAGAATAAAGAATTTTGATACTCAGTTGTGAGAGGCATTCATGAAAACCTATATTCTCCTTTCCAATAGAAGTTCCATTTCCTGCCAGATGAACCATGAAGTGGTAACAGCTTGGGGCAACATTTCTAATATGAGAGCTCTCCTAGAAACAAGGCTTTGAGAGAGAGTGAGAACTAGAGAGAACGAAAGAGAGGCATATACAATGAGAATTGATATAATAAAGGACATATTTTGTTAGAAGATTTAAAAAAATTTTTAAAAAGAGTTAATATATTACACAAATAAAGCTGATTGATTGCATTTGCAGTGCAGTTAAGCAATTTGAAGTGTGCCAGATCAGTATTCTCATTCTATAATGGCCATGATAACTCATCATATTTGCTTTGCTACTTGTAATCATATTTAATTTTCTTTACCAGAATTCTACAAGTAATTGCTGGTGGCATATAGACTAAGTCACAGATGTTAGAACAAAAGATAAACCAAGTACACTGAACGTACATTTCACATTTACACCCAACAAAGGTTGTCAGCTGTTCCTTCCTTGCAGCTGCTTAAAGGTCTTGCTGTCCTCTCCTACTGGAGCAACTATCTGTTGAGAGACTCCAATGCAACAACACTCTTGTTAATCATTTCATTCTGTTTAGTTGTAGTTAACATCAAGCATAGTAATCAGAAAATATGTGATATTAACTGTATAGAGTACTTTTCCCAAGTGGAATTTTCATGAATCTGGCAAAGACTTCTGTAGTGGAAACTAGTCTGACAGATGTCTACTTGTCACATCAGCCCATCAGAATCTACAGGAGGATGGTTTTAGTTTATCCAAGTGGTGATTACGGCTAAGTGGAGCCTTTCCTTCCCATCTGTATCAAAAATGGATCAACAAGGCAATTTCTAATACCGTTTTTATGTTTTGAAACTCCACTAAGCAGACATATTTAAGTATAAATTGCTATCACTGATGGCCAGGAAGCATACCAGAGCACATGTGCCCAGGACATTCCCAGACAATCATTAATCACCAGTACATGGTCTTTTACTTAATGTACACTGTGTTCAACAGAAGCACTTCAATGCATCTCTGTGAAAATATCAACAGCAGTTGTCCCTCCCAGCAGAGCTCCTACTGACTGCATCCAAGCCTGGATTTCTGTCCCAGTGGATAAGCTGTGGAGAGGGCCCAGTGCAGAGCTGTTCAAGCACCAAAACAGGGTCGTCTCTAGACCCATAGGTCAGGTCCATATCGTTGCTGTTCTGGCCTGGCTGAAATCTTCCAAGAAACAGCATAGCCAGCAATAAATATCTCTGGCAAATATGATACCAGTATGATGTGTGGTGACAAAAGCATGGCTGTGTTAGCAACTTCACCATCCCATCACAGTATGTCAACGCACATTGGTTCAAGCAGGACTCTGTTTTGCAAGTAAGTTCGGATTTCTACAGTTCAGAGCTAGCTCTGGAGTCTCCAGAAGTGCTTCAATCATGCCAGGCACATCTACTTGCCTTGTCTAGTAAGTTTTCCTCTGGGATCAGTAATTAGCAAAGTATCTTCTAGGAAAAGAAACATATTCAGTGGTGAACTTTGACTAACTTTGCATTTGGGGATGAAGTGACAACCAGAATTGTATCTTCATCTGTGACACTGCAGACTTCCATTTAAATTAAGTCAATAGGAGATTTAACCATGACAGGACCTCAGGGCTGGACCCATGAAATATATGACAAGCAATTTAGAAATCAATCTTAGTTTACTCCTGAGAACTGTCACTTTAAAATCAACAGTCTCAAGTGAAGGATAATTTTTTTAAATCCAAAATTTATGCTAAACTTTCATAATAAAACACTAGGCAGCTATGCAGCAATGAACATTGGTTTACAGTTTAAGGACACCATCATAATCAGAATACTGAACTAAAACCCTTATACAATAGTCAGGAATTTAACTGAGAATAGACCTGCTGCAGAAAATAGCTGACCTGATTATGTGAGAGCCCAGACTGCTTCTGTGATAAAAAGCCTGTAAATAAGTTTGCAGAGCCCTAAAACAGAAAATTCAAGATTTCCCTTATCCTTAAGACAAACTCTAATAATAAAAAGTTCCCAACCTTTTTCTGTCACTCAGTGATTCCTACATAATACGAAGTGAACACTGATAGATGAGGTTTGCAGTGAAATTATTAGATGTCAAAAGAAGGAAAATACAGATTCACACTAGAATGGGATACTGAATAACTGATCTTCAGCTGGATACTGATTGTGTGACACAAATTATGGCCATTTTTTTGTATTTATAGCTAGGTGATGAAGAGCACTGGGGAACTTTAGGCATGCAGTCCCTCTTGATAGACCATTAAAACTGTGCGTTAAATGTCCTATTCTAAATTATCATTCTTTTGGGGTTTTCTTTTGTTTTTCAAGGGTTTTTTAGCCCCATGGAATTTCAGTAGTTTCCAGAATAGTCGTGCATATTAATTTGTTTGATGTTGTAAATTTTTCTTGTAGTCTATTTGACACAATATATGATGGGAGAAAATAGTTACCCATCTGTCCATTTTAAAGTCTCTGAAGTGATTTTACCTTTTGTTAGGCTCATTTCATCCATTTTTCAATTGGCACATTCTATTTGCACAGATTTAGAAGTTCAGTATATTGCTGTTGTTACTGCTATTTTTTATTGTTTGACAAATATGTTGTTTGAACATTTTTAACATTTTGGTATTTAGAAATTATTTTCAGCTCTCATTTGTCAACTACTGTATGTGCAATGTATTTAACCTATTAATAAGACATTTGACATGAATGAGAAATACTGGTTTAAGACATACATATAGGCTTAATAGTAAGGGAAATTTGAGTGCATATGGTTTACTTAGCTAAAGATACTTGAAAGACCTGCTGTGGACTAATTGCCTTGAACTTTTAGTCATACAAAAATATAGAACCTATCTAAAATGTTTTGTTTGTAAAAATACAGGGTGAGTTAACCTTAGTTCCACAGGTAAGTACAGCTCCAATGAGGATGTGGTTGTCTTCAAGTCAAGAGAAAAAAGGAAGCATTCAGTGACCTTCTAGGAAGGGGCTACGGAACTGATGGACAGGGGCAGAGCGGTTGATGTCATCTACCTGGACTTGTGTAAAGCCTTTGACACTGTCTCCCATGACATCCTTCTCTCTAAGTTGGAGAGACATCAATTTGATAGGTGGACCACTCGGTGGATAAAGAACTGGCTGGATGGCCGCACGCAAAGAGTAGTGCTCAGTGGCTCAGTGTCCAGCTGGAGACCAGTAACGAGTGGTGTCCCCCAGGGATCGGTGTTGGGACCGGTCTTGTTCAACATCTTTGTGGGTGACATGGACAGTGGGATTGAGTGCGCCCTCAGCAAGTTTGCCGATGACACCAAGCTGTGTGGTTCGGTTGATACATTGGAGGGAAGGAATGCCATCCAGAGGGACCTTGACACGCTTGTGAGGTGGGCTGATGCCAACCTGATGAAGTTCAACCATGCTAAATGCAAAGTCCTCCACCTGGGTCGCAGCAATGCCAGACACAGCTACAGGTTGGGCGGGGAGGAGATTGAGAGCAGCCCTGCAGAGAAGGACTTGGGGGTGTGGGTTGATGAAAAAATGAACATGAGCCGGCAGTGTGCGCTTGCAGCCCAGAAGGCCAACCGTATTCTGGGCTGCATCAAAAGGAGTGTGACCAGCAGGTCGAGGGAGGTGATCCTGCCCCTCTACTCTGCTCTCGTGAGACCTCACTTGGAGTATTGCGTGCAGTTCTGGTGTCCTCAACATAAAAAGGACATGGAACTGTTAGAACAAGTCCAGAGGAGGGCCACGAGGATGATCAGGGGACTGGAGCACCTCTCGTATGAAGATAGGCTGAGAAAGTTGGGGCTGTTGAGCCTGGAGAAGAGAAGGCTGCGTGGAGACCTCATAGCAGCCTTCCAATACCTGAAGGGGGCCTATAGGGATGCTGGGGAGGGACTCTTCATTAGGGACTGTGGTGAGAGGACAAGGGGTAATGGGTTTAAACTTAAACAGGGGAGGTTTAGATTGGATCTGAGGAAGAAATTCTTTACTGTGAGGGTGGTGGGGCCCTGGAATGGGTTGCCCAGGGAAGTTGTGAATGCTTCATCCCTGGCGGCATTCAAGGTGGGGTTGGACATAGCCTTGGATGGCATGGTTTAGGGGGAGGTGTCCCTGCCCATGGTGGGGGGGTTGGAACTCGATGATCTTGAGGTCCTTTCCAGCCCTTACTATTCTGTGATTCTGTGATTCTGTGATTCTGTGTGACATTGGAAAAAATTTGGCTGCCTGAAAATGCTAGAACACTTTTAACTCTATAGAATCATAAATCATAGATCTGTTTGGGTTCTAGTTCCATGGTCAGGGACATCTCCCACTAGACCATATCGCTGAAGGCCTTGTCCAACTTGGCCCAAACTTCTTCCTTTTCAAGCCAGTTGAGGCAGATAATCCTGAGGCAATACTGCCAGAGACAAAAAGAAAAAGATATTGTAATATTCTCAGCTAAATTATGTACATTAGAGCCTGATCTCTAGACTGAGAATTTGGGGAACATAGTCTACCACTGCAATGCTGGTTATGCTAGTACATAACAGAAGGAACATCAATACAGGCACAGGACAACTAGTCTCTGCTGTGTGTTTTTTCAGTCCAAATGCATTCATTGTTTGCCAAATCAAGTCATACAAATTCAGTGTTTCTGGTGGTAGAACATAATAAATTTTATTGCCTATAACTTTTCTTTAAAATTTACTTTATTTACTACCAATGCATTTCTGTTAATCATGAAACCATTTCTTTTAGTCTGGAAATCCACATCCATGAGCAGTGATGATAAAAAAAAAAAAAAAAAAAAGAGAAGAAAATAATACCCATAGAAAGATCAGGTTGAGAAAATTAAAGTGATGTGATTGAAACAAATCATTGCTTTTCAACATGCAACTTTTTTTCTCACTTTATTCTCAGTTGCACACTGACGCAAACTTATTTTGCATTAATCTGCTTTGTTTAGATTAGTTTCTAACACAGTTTTTCCTCACTCCGCACCTCCATCCTGTGCTTTGCCCTTTGCCAGAGAGAAATAACCCTGCAGCCCCTGCTGTCAGTGTCTGGGAATGGACACCCAGCACAATGACACAGGGACACCAAAGAGCTGTAAGACACCCCCTGCCTGGCTGGTGACTCCCCCTGTTATTTCTGCAGTCATGAGGGAGAGCTCACTTCTGAAGACTGGGCAGTGCAACACAAATTATGATGAATTTCTGAACATGCTAGTCCAACACTGGATACCCATACTGCAACAAGAGCTCACAGTAATTGCAGTTTCCAACCAAAGCAGGATGCCTCTATTTTACTGCTTCATCTTTGGGTAGAATGTTACACATACATGGTGGGGTATTACATTTTACCCCATCAGTTCTTTCTTCTGTCAGAAGAGGTGAACAGCTCAGAACGACTCTACACATGTAAAAGCACCTTTTCTGATGACAATATATTAATGAAGTGATTTAATATGACAGAATAGGGACATTTTATCTGACCAAAAAAAAAAAGACTGATTTTAACTGCTTCACACTGTTCCTACTGAAAAAATTGGAAGGTGAGATTTTAGATAAGCCAATATATGAAAAAAATTTATGCCTGTTACAACAGAAAGTAAACATGAGAGATCTATTACTCTTGGTATAATAGAAATATATTCGTCTTTGAAGACTTTTCAGCAACTCTGCATTATCCCTTGTTCTAATTTATTAATAGCATAATTTCTTAGAATTTACTTACATAACTACCAAGCCATACTTTTTCCAGTAGTATCTCAATATTTAGAGATATATCTCGAAACACAGCTACTTACATTAAGATCACTTCATCACACTATAAATTAGTTCAGCTATAGTTGAGTAACAGGCAAGGAAGTGACATAAACTGGCTCATGAGATTGAGCTGGCATGAAGGAAGGAATGTGTGTCTGAAATCAGAGACAGTAGAAAGGAAATGCAGTGGAAGATGAAGGAAAAAAGAGGCTTATAAAAGGTGGAAGCAAGGTCAGGCGGCCTGGCAAGAATAAAGGGATGTTGTCCGGGAAGCTAGGGACCACGTTAGGAAAGCTAAGGTCCACTTAGAATTAAACATGGCTAGGGATGGTAAGGATAACAGGAAGGGATTTTATAGGTACATTGCCAATAAAAGACAGGTTAGGGACAACACGGGCCCTCTCCAGAAGTTATCGGGAGAACTGTCTACCCTGGATTTGGAGAAGGCTGAGGTTCTTAATGACTTCTTTGCCTCAGTCTTCACCGGCAAATGTTCTGACCACACTACCCAAGCCTTGGAAGGCAGACACAGGGACAGTGAGAATGAAGACCCTGGGCCCACCGTAAGAGAGGATCTGGTATGAGACCACCTTAGGAACCTGAATGTATACAAGTCCATGGGACCGGATGAAATTCATCTGCGGGTCCTGAAGGAGCTGGCAAATGAAGTTGCTAAGCCACTGGCCATCATATTTGAAAAATCATGGCAGTCAGGTGAAGTTCCCGACGACTGGAAAAAGGGAAATATAACCCTCATTTTTAAGGAGGGGAAAATGGACGAGCCGGGGACCTACAGACCAGGCAGTCTCACCT
Organism: Amazona ochrocephala; assembly: GCA_039720435.1. Taxonomy (NCBI): domain Eukaryota; kingdom Metazoa; phylum Chordata; class Aves; order Psittaciformes; family Psittacidae; genus Amazona; species Amazona ochrocephala. Next base: position 24,478,404 of record CM077880.1, read on the forward strand.
CTGTGCCTGGCAAAATCTTGGAGCGGATTCTCCAGGAAGGCATGCTAAGGCACATGAAAACCAACAAGGTGCTTGGTGACAGCCAGCATGGCTTCACTAAGGGGAAATCCTGCCTGACCAATCTGGTGACCTTCTATGAAGGGGCCACGGAACTGATGGACAGAGGCAGAGCAGTTGATGTCATCTACCTGGACTTGTGTAAAGCCTTTGACACTGTCTCACATGACATCCTTCTCTCTAAGTTGGAGAGACATCAATTTGATAGGTGGACCACTCGGTGGATAAAGAACTGGCTGGATGACCGCACGCAAAGAGTAGTGCTCAGTGCCTGAATGTCCAGCTGGAGACCAGTAACGAGTGGTGTCCCCCAGGGATCGGTGTTGGGACCGGTCTTGTTCAACATCTTTGTGGGTGACATGGACAGTGGGATTGAGTGCGCCCTCAGCAAGTTTGCCGATGACACCAAGCTGTGTGGTTTGGTTGATACATTGGAGGGAAGGAATGCCATCCAGAGGGACCTTGACACGCTTGTGAGGTGGGCTGATGCCAACCTGATGAAGTTTAACCATGCCAAGTGCAAGGTCCTACACCTGGGTCTGAGCAATGCCAGGCACAGCTACAGGTTGGGCAGGGTGGAGAGTCAGAGCAGCCCTGCGGAGAAGGACTTGGGGGTGTTGGTCGATGAAAAAATGATCATGAGTCGGCAGTGTGCACTCGCAGCCCAGAAAGCCAACCGTATCCTGGGCTGCATCAAAAGGAGTGTGACCAGCAGGTTGAGGGAGGTGCTCCTGTCCCTCTGCTCTGCTCTCGTGAGACCTCACTTGGAGTATTGTGTGCAGTTCTGGTGTCCTCAACATAAAAAGGACATGGAAGTGTTAGAACAAGTGCAGAGGAGGGCCACGAGGACGATCAGGGGACTGGAGCACCTCCCATGTGAAGATAGGCTGAGAAAATGGGGGCTGCTCAGCCTGGAGAAGAGAAGGCTGTGTGGAGACCTCATAGCAGCCTTCCAATACCTGAAGGGGGCCTATAGGGATGCTGGGGAGGGACTCTTCATTAGGGACTGTGGTGAGAGGACAAGGGGTAAAGGTTTAGAACTTAAACAGGGGAAGTTTAGATTGGATATGAGGAAGAAATTCTTTACTGTGAGGGTGGTGAGGCCCTGGAATGGGTTGCCCAGGGAGGTTGTGGATGCTTCATCCCTGGCGGCATTCAAGGTGGGGTTGGACGTAGCCTTGGATGGCATGGTTTAGTGGGAGGTGTCCCTGCCCATGGCAGGGGGGTTGGAACTCGATGATCTTGAGGTCCTTTCCAACCCTAACTATTCCATGATTCTATGATTCTATGAAAGCAGGAGAAAAGAGGGAGAGCAAGGAAAGAGGCTACCTGCTACTTGTTCAAATAGTTCAGCTGTCTCATGAAAATATGTCTAGAAGGTGATGCATATAGTACGTTTCATTGTATCTTGGGTATGTTAGTTCCAGCCCTGCGGTGGTTTTAGACCATAGTTATATTTTAAAGCCCAGACATTTACCAACATTTGGCAACATTTCCTTTATTATTTTGTTTTGGAAATTAAACCTAAAGGTGAACGGAGTTACTTTTTACATTGTTTCACAATTTTCTCTAAACCGTTTTTCTTCCATACATGCTGGAGTTTTTTGCCATGGCAAAGGGCTATATGCCATGTAAATATAAACTGGTGTTTGCTTGTATAATAGAATCCTGCTACTTCCCCCTGAGTTACCAGGGCATTTGACTTGCGACATCAGCAAAGGCAAGGGCCTTAGTTTTCTACCCTCTTGAACTGTAATGTCTTCAAACCTGCTTTACCAGTGACACTGATGTCTGCAAAGAACCCAGAGAAATAAATCTTGGGGCTGGCAAAAAGAAGAATGTAAATTACGCATTCATCATTTCCCTTCTTCCTAATTTAGATCTGCAGTGCTGTTTTTCTTCACTTTCTTCCTGATTTCTCCCCCTCTTTATTTCCATTCCACATGTGGAAACATTGGCACAGAAGAAAACTTGCTTGGTTCCCAGTATTTTCTTCGACCTATCTATCTATCTTCAACCTACATTAATACAGATGTAAACTTTTTTTTTTCCCTGGACCACTGGGAATCTGGATAGCTGATTTTGTTCTTTGTAGGAGATGCAATCCTTTCTCTATAGAGAAAAGCTAATGAAAACATAAAATATTCATATTCCATCCCTAATTGTATAATAAAGTGAAACGTGCAGTTACAGTTGAAAATCTCCAGTCTAATTAGCAGTAGCCTAATAAATGCTTAAGTGAAATGCAGAATGTTTAGTGCTATCCAGCTAAATCTCCGCTTCCTCATCCAGTTGTATTAATAATGACAGCAATAAGATAACGTTTAAAAAAAAAAGGCAAAAAAAAAAAAAAAAACAAACAAAAAAAAATGTTCAAATGTACTTTCTTATTGTAAACATCAAAATATCAGGGTACCTTCGGGGTTTGGTAACCAAAGATTGGTTTGTTCCGTTATTACTTCTACTATGCATTCTTTGGTGGTAGTTTTCATTTGTGGGGTTTTTTTTCTGGTTTCTTTTTGTTTTCTTTTTTTTTTTAAGTATTATTTTCTATATTGTGGAAACATGGCAAAGAATAATGCTAGAAGTCTATTTTAGCTTTTAATTGAATCTGTAACCTGAGAAAAATAATTCCAAGTTTATCCTGTGAATCTAATCAAACAAATAGTCTTTAAACAAAGAAATCACAAACATGATGAAGTCCTTTCCTTTTGTTTTTCAAAAATCTCTGCTGAAACATCAGAATCTGCTTTCTGGGAAATACTTCTTCTATAGGAGATAGGAAGGCAAGGGACGAAGTGACCCTCTCTTAGCAACATCTTCCGTGGAAGAGCCAATAGTGTAAAACTGAAAACATGTTTCTCCATTTTCTCAAAAGTTACACATAGTTTCATATGAAGAAAAACATTTTGTAGCAACAATCCCAAGAGACTTCTACCTTTTAAATATCATAGATAGAAAGATGAAGGAAAGTGTTTGAATAAGAAGAATATTTCCAACTTGAATAAAAAGAATAGATATGCTTCTGCCCTCCAGTCCCACCCCTTGACTAATTTCACTACTATTGGGGCAAAGACTGAATAAAAACTAGCCCTTTGGTCACATTTTCTACAAGTGTCTATTAAAGTGAATCTTTCTCTCAAAATGCTGATATCAAACCCTGAGGCATGATTCCAAACAAAATGGATCTGATGTAACAGACAATAAAATACTTCTTTTCATCGCAGCATTTCAATGCAAAAGCTTCATATATACAGGAGTTAATTGCCTCCATTGGTTGTCATTAAACCCAACAATAATATTGATAGTTAGTGTTTTATTTTCTGTCATTCTAGGGAATATATTTTTTGTTCATTTTGAAGGTTTTATATATAACAAGTCAGATATTAGCACACTTTGAAACTGTTGACATTTCCCTTCCCTTGCTCTTATACAAATTGCAAGCTTTAATTATGTAGAGTAAGTTGATTGAAATTTAATATTGTCAATTTATTGACATTCCTTTCCAATTTGTTTCCTTTCTTCATATGCTGTGAACAACTATATCTTAGTGTTGAATTATTTATTTGTAATCAGCAATTGTTTGACGTGAAAACAATATACCACTGCCTAAATGAACAAAGAACAGATTGATGAGGAAGTGCATTTACGTAATGAGCATTTAATCTATACCTTTGAGAAATGTTTTAGGATTACTTTATCTAAAAATCACAGTGCGGTATACATTCATATATTTTTTTCATTGCTTTAAAGACTGTGATAAATTCTGCATCACTTGCACACTGAATTGAAAGCAAAATATTGACTTTTCTCTCTCCAGAATTTCCACAGTTGTTTTCCCTCCTTCCTCTTCATCATACAGGTCCTATGTGCATATCAGTGTTGAAGCTTTACATACCACAGATAAACATTGAATTCCACTACAGGATAAAGTACTGAATTCAATGCACACAAAATCCTCTGCAGGACAATCGTTTTAATATAGGTTGCTAACAGATGTCATAGTTCATTGGGTCGCTTTTTCAGTTAATTTCAGAATGAATATCAACAGTTGGAGATTGTTACTCTGTGTAGTCTTAATTTTTTGCCCATTTATGCAATAACAATGTCATAAAAAAATATTATTAAAGAAGCTACAGCAGAATAATCAAGTTGGAACCACTAGAAGAGTTCTACTGATAGCCAAAGATAATATTACTGTTCTAATTCAAATTCATATCCACGTCAGTGGCACTTTTAATCAGATTAGAAAGTTATGAATAGGCCGTACGACAAAGGGCCCTTGGCTGTTTAATTTCTTTAAAGGATTCCTGCTCCATTTGAAGCTAATGTTCATTGCAGATGAACAGGTAGAAGAAGGTTATAAAACAGACACTCTAAAAAAGTATTTAAAATGTAACTAGAGATTCATTGTATGCTCCACTAAGTCCTATATTCAGATCAGTCTATGAGACTCTCAGAAGCCAGAAAAACCTCAGTAAGAAAGAGCTACCCTCATCTATGCCTGCTCTACATCAAGAAGACAGCAGTCCTGGTCAGGAAAAAAAGAAAGGATTTTCTAAAAAATCATTAACAGGATGTTTACAACACTAATCTGGGTTGCAGCTGAGCCAAGATGGTGCCAGTTTCAGCCAGGTGAAAAGGGTATTAGGACTCAGAGAGACATGTTCTAGGTAAGTTACTAAACTGGTTGTCAAGGTCTCTCTGTTCCTCTCTGTAGAATTCAATTAATTATAAATATAGATCTAAAATAAGGCAAATCTATTACCTTCTCAAAGTGGTTATTTTTCCCTACTGGCTATGAAAGTGGCCTAAGGTGATGACCTCAGGTGCACATTGTAGACATCTACACATGGTATTATAAATACCACAGGGAATCTTAATAACTGAATATTCCCAAGGAGGAAACAAAAAAAAAATGAAACGTATTGATCAGTTACTGTGCAGTTTGTCAGTCAGGGCTGTTCTTTTTGTTCTTTCTCTCTTTGTGACTGTGAAAAACAGTCATTCCACTTCTGGTAGTGGAGTTGTGTTCATCTCACAAGGAAATATCTCACCTCATGCCCTCAAAAATCACATCTGTCTACAATACCTTTCATCTAACCAAGTATTTCCATCATCTACTGTCATGACTGGGCCTCTCTTTTTCATGATTTCCAGCTGACAGGAACCAAAAATGGTCATAAAAATATTACTGAGTCATTGTTAACTGTAATTTCGATGCTGCTTTTCTAGTCCTAAAGTTCACTTGTTTTTTAAGCTGCTCCCAGCTTTATGTCATCAAAAGCATACTCTTGAGTTGAAGAATTGACAGCTCACATGGCACTCTGCATTTATGTACATGAAGGCACGTGTGCCCCAAACCTTTATCAAATTATATTTTTTTTATAAGAAGTCCTAGCTAGAAACTAATTCCTTTAGAAGGCTGTCTCCTTTTCATCATTCACTATGAGAAAACATATGCTTTACTCATCAATCTAACTGTCTTTCCTTTATCCAAGAGGATTCAGACAGATTACAACTCACACTGTTTCAGTTAACAGGTACATATTCATTCCTTGACTGCACAGTGCTTAGAATAAGTTTTGCAATTAGTCTAGCAGTGCTTATAGAAGCACTTAAGGAGAAAATAACCACTCCCAGTTCTTCTACTTAGTAATGCTCTACTTTGCACTAAAAATTGTGCAGCAAAATAAAGCACATATACTTCAAAAGATAATTATAGTATCATACGTTAATCCCACATAAATCCATTTTCTTATGCAAGACAGTGTAATACATTATAATGTGCATTTTCACATGACATTTGTGCAGCTGTGGGTATAAACTTTATTTTAAAGATAAATTTCTGAATAACTGATTAACATCTAATATATATTTAGCATGTTTTAATAAATGAGTATTTAAAAGAGATGACTGAGAGATTACTGACAGATACCAATCATTTGTAGTCATTGGCAGGAAGCAAATATAATACCTTTTACTGAGGTTTTCATAATCATTCATGTCATATACCATATATAAACCTGTAACACACTTGAAATTTTTATTAATAATTAATGAACCTTAAATGAATTATGTATAAATTTACCTTCAGTGTAAAGTACAACCCTGAGGCTGATGATAACCATGAAGAACCAAGTATAAATCCTGCAACAGATTTTCTTCTGTTAATCTAAATTTCTTATTAAGAAAATGGCTATTTTAGTTGCAAGTTAGGTAAAGCAATTGTTAACCTTTATTATTTCAACGTCTCCTTCAGGACTTGAAGGTAATGATGATAGTCTCATTTACAGCCAGCTGCTTCCCTGAGGTTGCTGTAGTAGAAAATTTGCTTCTTTATGCAGGTGAGCATTTGTAACCAACAACAGCAGTCTGTCGATGCCATACTGAGCTTAAATAATTCTGAACATCAAAGTTTATGACTCACAGATGCATATTTTTATCATTTATCCAGTAAAAGAATAGGGAAGATGATTGTTACGATTGAAGGTACTTCATTGAAAAAGGCTGTTCAAGGTTCTTTATCAAAGTTTCATGTTTCATGTTAAAAAAACAAATCATGGGTACATTAATTAATTTCCTCCCTTCAGTGACTGATATCACTTGTCTTGAGGAGCTGACTGTCCTGCAGAATTGGTTTCCAATGCTTGACATTACCTGCCACCCCACACCTCATCCATTTTAAGAAATGATACAACTTGATGGCACCTACCTGCTTCATATTAAACCAGGGTTCGGGATCTTGCCACTTTTCCAGCAAAAGCAGGTTTAGAACTTGTATTTTCCTAATATTCTTGTGTACCTAAACAACAAAAGATTTCAGGTTCTCCCTGTACAGAGTCCTATACCAAGGAAGAATAATATTCATCCAGAATCACCCTCGAGGCTTTTACTATGGTGATGGAAAACAGCTGTTCAACTCCTGAAGTCTCTGGAGACAAGCATACTTATTTATTTAAAAGGTATCTTGATTGCAGAAGATTCAGAAAGGCTGTTATAGCTGATCAAATACAGCAAAAATGATTTGTTGAATAATTTATTTGACAAATATGGGCAAAAACTGGCAAATATATTGTTCATCAAATAGTGCTTGCACAACTGAATTGAAAAAAAACAACCTTTAACAATCATATGCCAGCATATATAAAAATCTGTTTCTGGGTCAGACTGAAAAGTACCTAAACAATTTCATTGAAGGTACTAAGGGACAGGTTCACGTTATTTAGGCGCTTAAATTTATTTAAGACATTATCAGTGCTATCCTCAAAGTGTCTTTCAAAACCGCTAGATAGTGAAAGTCCATAAATACCCTAGCTTTCATTAGTATATTTCCTAAACAGCTAACCTCCTTCTACGTTTGTCGGGAACTAATTCACTGTTATCAGATCTGAACAGCTTTGTTTATAGATCACATCTAAGATGCACAGACTAGGTTTTCCATGCTTATTCATGTTGAGGAGCCTGTACTTAGAACATACTTAGAAATTCCTTTAGGGACAGAATCCAAATAGCTTGAGGGGCTCCGCTTTTATTCAAAGCTCAGGAGAAGGAAAGGTAACCTCTTTTACACAATAACATCATAGTTTAAGGATAGAGGCGAGAGAATTTCAGTTCTTTCTTTCTGGAGGGATAAAGAACTTAGATCATTCTTCCCAGGAAAGAGTCTTTAACTACTCTTGATTTTGTCAAACTGGCAATGAAATAAATGACAGTAAATCAACACAATCATTAAAATAATTCCTTAGCCTCAGTTTCCCTCATTGTGAATAGGTTGAAAAACTTCCCTATAAATGTTAGGACAAGGCCAGATGATGCTTTGATCTGAGAAAGGGGAAGAAAGAAGCTACATGTCTGTGATGTAGCAAAGAAAGCAGTAGCCGCTTGTGCTTTCATTTCTCTCTCCCTCTTTCCTTCCACACTATTCTTCCTCCTATCACTAGTTAAGGTTTCTTCTTTGTCAGAACAGGTAAAACCCGTCTAGCTTTTCACTGTGGTGAAATGGCATAACTTCTGTTGACAATTCATCTTGAAAGTTGAAAGATATAGCTGGAAAACTTGCGTGTTTGTTAGCACAATGTCTGTTAGCACTGGACTGGATGTCTTGGGTATCTGACGGGGGGAACATTAAAAGCTATGCAATTTTTTCATCCAAAAGCAGAAAAAATGATAACCATTTTCACAGTTCATTGCTTCAGAGAAGGGAAGGCCGTTGTCTCCTGACTTGGCCACAAGGGGCACTTTGAACACTGGAGGGAAAAAGCTGGATTTTCTTTTGTTGTTCAGGTGGCTTTTTCTGAGGACAGTTTTGTGGAACATAATCTTGCTCTGGTTACTTTTGGTGATAGCCTGAGGAGTGTCAGGCAGCAGTGCACCTTTCTGTGTTTATTGACTCCTTGATTTTAGAGAAATAAAAGGTTTTTTGTAGCTCTGGTACACAGCTATGTAGTTAGACCAGCGAAACTAGATGAGTCCGTAAACAAGTCTGCCTGATGTGTCAGGATTATTTTGAAAGGTAGACTGACCTTTGTTTCAAGCAACATGCTGGCAGTTAAAGTGCTTCCCTTTTGCCATCATTTGAGATACAGGTGTTACAACTCTTCAGAGCTGAGTTTCAAGAGCTATGTAAATTGCTGCATGAAAATACATATTTTTTTCTGTCTCTGGAATACAGATTATATATCGCAGATTATTTAAAGGAATAAGTGACACCATGGGTTATATTCAACCCAGAACTCTTTTACCATAAGCAGTAAGAAAGGGGGAAGGAGACTTTGAGCTACCTGTCTCAGAACAAACATCTGTACAGTCAGATGGAGGGAAAGCCTGCCATACTTATAGACACATCTGGTAGCAGATTTTCTTATAAAGGAATATATATCAGGCAATGACAGATCATTTGATGAAAGTAACCTCATGAGCAATGTTTAGCTTCTCAACATCTGTGTTTAGTTGAGGATTCCAGCTGACGATGGTTAAATTTACAGTCACTAGAGGCTGAAAACTGGGATTAAATGATTAATAGCTTTCTTTCATTACTCAGCTAGATGATTCATATTAATTGCATTAATGCAGATTTGTATACAGTTCAGGTTTACATAAGGATTTGATAAACGTATAGTGAGTATTTACTTTAAGGGAGGATTGCAGCAGGTGTAGCTGTGTATTCTGTCCTTTCCTTCTTCCTAGCATAGTCTTCTCCCCACCTTTCCACAGATTCTGTATTTTTCAGTCACATTTTCCTCTTTCTAAGCTTGTATAAATGCTTAGAAAATATGCATTTCCAGAAGTATCCAGAAAGATTCCAGAAGTTTCAACATCTGTTACACTTCTATTAGCCATTCACTTCAATATCTAATTTGACATGGACCAAGGGCAGAAGAGAGGGGAAAAAGTGAATACTATTGGCAGAGACAGTCAATTACTCATTGTGAATAATTAATCCAATTAATTCTTTCAAATAAGTTATTTGCATTTTTTTCATTATACCACAATCTCCTAGCACCATGCATGAAATATTAAAACATTGAAGGAAAGCTACCATATAGAGCTATACAAAGTGAAACCGTAGATATCATAGGTGGACACTTTAAGAGGCACTGTTAAACTATTAAAAAAACCCAAGAAACACAGTTTCTCAGAAAACATCCTTAGCTTACTCCCCCTTAAACCAAGGAGAACTTTTTTCTGCCCAGGCCTTAAGATTCAAGATAACTGTTTATATTATTTTGAGCAATAGTAAACCCAAGTAATTTCTGCTGGGTTCAGTAAAAAAGAGTAGTATGCTTAATTGTTATTCATATTTGAAGTATTTTTTATTCAGAATCAGAAGTTTTGCCTGCAGGGGTGACAACTACATTTCAAATACTCGATCACACCAGTTAGACTGCATGCATCCCTTCACCTAACAGTATTCCAGCGTACATTTTGATGTCAGACTCTTATTCTGATGGACAAAAATTGAGGTCCAGATTCTCCTGTGCTTTTGCCCTCACCAATCTGACTCTTACCCTAGAAAAAAAAATGTGTCCAACTAGCGTTTATCTGTGTCTCCATGGTAGATTGCAGGTAGCTGAAAAACAGACAATGCGACAAAGGCTGTCGCAGCATCAGTATGTTGCTGATACTGAAATAATAGGCCCTGAGAAGATCCAGATATATGTATTTGTGTTGCTACATTAAAATGTCTATGTGATTTTTGGACTGATAACAACTGCCATGGTTCTGATGGCTCAGAGCCCGCATTGAATAAGATTCTTTCTTTCTTCAGTGTCCCATGCAGACATGGCCTTTGACTGACTTTTTCCCTAGACTGACTTCAGTGCAAATTTTTCTATCAGTCTTTGGTGAGCTAAAGTTTTCAGGGTATCTGCTACCCTTTCTTTCTAGCACCAATAAAATGGGATTACATTGCCAGCTCTCCTGTTATTCCAGAAACTTGTCTACTCCTGTTTTACCACTTCTAATTCCAATATAAGTATTATTAAAGAAATGTTCTAGTAAATTTTAGTCATGGCATTGCTTATGCAGCATATGTAGCCTCCATATGCATCCTAAAAATGGTTTAACTAAAGTATGTGTGTTCACAGAACTCCAACATTCAATTTTCACCTATGAAACATAGCTCTTTTAGCATGTTGCACATCTTTCCATCTTTCCTCAGCTGTCTGTGCAAACTGTGGAAGTGATTCAGGACATGAGATAGGCACTTGCACTCATTCAGCCTGTGCATGCCTAGTGAGGGAGCTTACAATGGAGTTCAGTTTTTCAGTAACTGAAACACTCCAGCACTATTAACTTCCTCGGGTTTTAGATTCTGTTTTCAGGTTTCCAATGTTCTCTTTTTCCTGAATCATTGCCATCTCTTTTACCATCCACAAACACGTACGTGTGGGGTGTTGAATAAAATTATCTCTAAGTGAGGATACCTCACACGTCTGTTTCTGTCTTCAAAGTTATGCAGCAGAAGGGATGAGGGGGAAGGGGGAAGAGCCATGTATTAGTGAATATCATGACTAGAAGTTAACATGATTTTTTTTTAATTCTGATCTGCGCTGTCTGTAGGATTTTGCAATGTGAAGTAATTTCTAATGTTATCATTACTTTTCAATTTAGATTTAGTCCTGGCTAACTTATGAAAACTCTATCAAAAAAAAAAAAAAAAAGCATCAGGAGATTTCAAAATGCTCAAACTAGTGCTATCAACGCAAATGGCAAAAACTAAACCATTACAGGCTAGAGATTTTACTTGCAGTAATCTGCTCAGTTCTTTATTTCAAATTATTTCATTTTTTTGAGACATAAAAGTTACCTGACCCCATAGTATCTCCTAAAAACAGGAGATAAATGTAAAGTCACTAATTTTATAACTCATTGAAACATACAACATGAGAACTATCTGCGAAATCAAGCAGCCTGATCAAACAAAGTATCCTGTGTTTACTCAGGACATTAAATTTTCAGATCCTGCCAGAGGAGAAAGTTCAAAAAGTATATTCCCATCAAGGACTTCAATACCTTTATACATAGTTACAGAGAAGAGGGTAATAATCTTCAGGTTCCAGACTGTGGTATTCCTGTGTATGCAATTGAGCCTCTCTCACTGTCACAAAATTTACCTGTTGGCATGTTCTGTCTGCCCTGCACTTCCTTTTTATGGAAATCAACAAATTGATATAGGAATTTCTTTATTTCCATGTCTTCCCCTGATGTGGAACTGACATGTTATTTGCTGTTGAAACATACATATCATCTGTTTTCATTTCTTCCTGCCACTTCATGTGTGAGTGTGGATTTCATCTTTATTATACATTTCTCATAACAGACACTGAATTTTACCACTTTATTTTTAATGTTTGTACAGGGACACTTGCAATGGAATTTTTGATATTATAAATGAAAGAATTAACAGATTCTGTAGAGGAGCTATGTCTGTGGACTGGAGTCTGTTGCTAGAAAATTGATGTGTTTATAGATCAACACTATTGTTGTGACTAAAAACTAGTAGGTTAAGACACACTTCTAGCAATATATTAAGTGGATATAACTGGAGACAACATTACAGATGAGTAATTGTTCTTGAAAATTATACTAGAATATTTTTAATTCTCACACTTTATTCATAGTTTTTTAAAAACCCTCAGTTTTCTTGCAAGGACCTTGTTACAGTGGTCATCAATTCCAAAGTGCTCAGCATCCCACCGTTGGCAGAGGCAGTACTTCTGAGATTTTCACACTTCATTTAGATATCTAAACAGAATCCGAGCACTTAGGAAAATCTAGCTGCTATTTAAGTACTTAAACAGGAGTCGATAGGTGAGAAACCTTTTGGAAAACCCAGCTGTTAGTGTACTAGTAATAGATTTTCCAACAACTCTTGCCTGTAATGTTGAACTACTATATTAATTTATGTCCAAAATGCATAATAGACATTTTTACAGCTCATTTACTAGCTGTAAAGACCCTCACAACATGCTTGGAAATACTATGGTGTGACAGTGGAAATTTGATCCTCTCAAGCTTGCCCTTTCAGTTTATACCCGTTGACAACACAAATGCAAAACATTGTGTTTTTTCACAGGCTTTGTAAACATTTCAGTCAGAATAATAGAATTTATAAGCTAACTGCTTAGATCAGAGTCAGTAAAACAATGAGTTTCATCCCTCACTTCTTTGTATTCTGCTTTTCCAGGCTATCAGTCTTTACAAGGATATGTTATTTTAGGTCAGAAATGCCTAGTTAGGAGGGATAAAAGTCCCCTCATGAACATCACAAACAAGAGCAACAGATTTTTATTTCCGAATGGATAACAAGGAGCAGAATATCCACAGGACTCTGCTTAAGGATAGAGGTTGTCCTGCTGGGACAAAGGAACATCACTAAAGTGAAGTAATCTTTTTGTAAAACTTGAGCACACCAACAAACACTGGCATGCTTACTGAGGCAGCCAGGCTCATTCAGGACAATTTGGGAGTGCTTAGTTCCTCAGATGTATTTAGCGGCATACTTATGCAATCAATATCTTCGCTAGTAAAGCTTTTCCCTGACACCGGGACAGTCTGGTACAGAATAACTTCTTGACACAATTCGACACAGAGCATCCCGTTGTGCTACGGGCGTTTATGGGCCAAAATCATTAACTTACTCTTGACTTTAAAACACCTCTCAAAAAAAAAAAAAAAAAAAGCCAAACCCCAAGTAAATAAATCAGCCCATGTCATTCAGGTCAGTATAGAGCTGTGTAGAGTTGTGTCTGGTAGAGTAGAATGGTTTCTTAAAATAGCCTTCCAAGGAAGGAAACGCTTTCTACAAATTATTTGTGAGGGTGAAGTTAAAGGCAGACAAGACAGTTCAGTCAATCATTGCCTAAAGAAAAGACACTGCTCCTCCTCTCACTTTATCTTCTTTTTGGGGATTTTTTTTTCTTTTTTCTTTTTTTTTACTGTTTTCATGACAAATCCACTCTGGATCATTAAGGTCATTAAGATCATTAAGGTCCAGAGTTCATACAAGTGAAGAGCAAGAGTACAGTGCTGAAAACAGAGGTGAAGATACCTGTCTTACATTTCACATGACTGTATCCTAAGTAACTCAGTGTATCACAGGCACCTGTTTGCAGTACTGCTGTTGTGGTTTAGACACAGCCGATAACTGAGCAGCCGCTTGCTCACCTCTTCCCTTCTCCCTCGCTGGGCAGGATGGGAAGGAGAATCGAAAGAATGTTACTCCCACAGGTTGAGATAAGAACAATTTAATAACTAAAATAAAGTAAAATAGAGTGATAATAAAAAGAATACCAGTAATAAGAATGCTAATAATACTACTACTAATGATAGGAAATAACAAGAGAAAAAATGAAAGCTCAGAAAACACAAGTGATGCACAATCAATTGTTCAACATCTGCTGACCAATACCCAGACTGAACAGCTATCAGTCTCTTCTGGGTGACTCCCCCAGTTTATATACTGGGCATGATGTACTGTGGTATGGAATACCACTTTAACTAGTTTGGGTCAGGTGTCCTGTCTCTGCTTCCTCCCAGCTTCTTGTGCCCATTCTCACTGGATGAGCATGAGAGACTGAAAAGTCCTTGATTAGGGTAAGCATTACTCAGCAACAACTAAAATGTTGAAGTGTTATCAGCATTGTTTTCAGTCTAAAGCCAAAACACAGCGCTGCACCAGCCACTGAGAAGGAGAAAAGTAATTGTTACAGCTGAAACCAGGACAATTGCGCGGATGTGACACCTTATATGTGATAGACCTTTGAACCCTCTTCCCTGAACAATCAATTGTAAACATCTCTACTCCCCACCGCACCACACTTTCCCTAGAATATCTGAATGTCAGCAGTGTCATCCTTCTGTATTCTCCCTTTTAGTGAGAAAAAAGGTCTGATCCCTCATTATAATATTTGCTTTGATCAAAGAGGTGAAAATATATCCTTCATTATGTGATCTCAGTCTATGTTAACAACAGGCATCTTCCTGACTCCACCACTTAAATAATTAGTCATGCTAGCAAAGGGAAAAGGATGGTGTTTTGATTGGAAATTACTAACATGTCAGACAAGTGCAGTTCTCAACTAAGAAAGTGGTGAGGTGTACAGGGATGAAGAGCTCCAGCATTTATTTTCAAAAGGTTTTCACACATTTTCTCTGCAATTACATTAAATATGTTTTTCAAATTCCTTTGTGTAAAATAATGTTGCTTTTTGCCATAGGCTGATAGTACCACCTAGAACTCCATCTGATTCTCATGCAAAACCATGATTAACTTTAACTGGCAAGGGAAACTCATTATAGATTTTTGTCTCAATGTTGACACATCCAAGTGTGCTTTTACAAGAGACATAGAATCATAGAATCATAGAATCATAGAATAGTAAGGGTTGGAAAGGACCTCAAGATCATCGAGTTCCAACCCCCCTGCCATGGGCAGGGACACCTCCCACTGGGCAGGGACACCTCCCACAAGACATGTTTTATAGAACCTTCAGTTGAAATATTTGTTTGCAGCTGATGGGAAACAGGAATCTGAGAAAGTCTTATTCTTACAAAGGTGTGAAAAGTTAAAACTGGTGAGCACCTATGGGAGGCCACAGCCGTTTCAAGAAGATGGGAGTGAGGAGAGAAAATATGCTCCAAGGGTGGGGTTTAAGTAGTTATAAAACTGGGCTGCTGCCACAAATAATGTTCCTCCTCCCTTCTTGAGCTCTCGTTCAAGTACAGTTGCTAAGTCAGATCAACTCTCTGACTCAGGTGAAAAACAAGGCATTTATTTACCTGCAGTCAGCTCTTTGCCACTTTGAGTCACTGAGAAGCCATACAAACCCGCTGCTGATGCAAGTACTGATTGTGAAAAATACCCTGAGGGAATATGATGGAGTTTCAGAAGGTCAGAAACTCTCAATATTATTGCCCAATGAAAATATCTACTGTGGGCCCTCCCTCCTCTCAGGAAAGTATTGGTTTGTTTCTCTAAGGAGGTTTATAATCTCGTCTAACTTACTGTAGCATTTTTAATTTCTTTATGCCATTTTGATAAACCTATATTGTGGTTTGTTTAAATAACAAGTTCATAAACCATATTTATGATTCTTAAAGATTTTGTTATGTTTTCCCACCTGCTATGCATAGTTTAACAATTCTAGACAATCTGGAAACCACTTAATTAGCAATCTGAGATATTTATTTAGACAAATGCTTTTCTTTATTGAACCCTTGATTCTGTGATGTGCTGTACCACATTTGTCTCAGTTGGTGAGTGTGACTCACTGCAGAAGGCCACAGGATAATTTTCACAGCCTAGAGGAATCACATGCAGGAGAAAGATGCCATGCATATTGCTATGCTACTGTCCTTCACAGAGCCAGGGTAACACTTCTGAAAAACACTAAGACTTCACAATGTATCAATGCCCATGAACTGTAACAACACAAACATTCCTTAATGGCCAGTTTAAAGACAAAATAACCTTATAATTACATTAATTAGCAATTTTGCCCATGCTTCTCACAGCTTTCATTAATTATGGATGCCGATAGGTTCAATGAGCTATTATGGATATCAGTACTAGCCTGGTTAAGGAATGCTTTACATGTTTGTCTATTTTTTTGTTCCTTTCAATTTGGCCACCCTCTTCATTCTGTACTGCATAAAGAATTTGTGGTGAAAAGGTTTTGATAAAAGCATTTATCATTGGCTAAATGCTCCTGCTTAGATGCTAACTTACTTATGCAGCAGAATGGAGCAAATCGGTCCACCTTCAAAGGGTGATGATTGAGAAAGTAGACTTTGAATCTGTCAGTTAGCTAGGAGTCATGGAAGATGATGGCTCAAAGACGCCTTCACAGCAACTGAACAAGCTCATGCAACTCAGAGGATGTCAAGCTAGTATCCTGAGTACTCTAGGATATCACTAATATCACTAACTTTACAAATCCAGCTGTTACCTCGTTCATTACAATATGCTGCTAACCTTGTCAATTTTATTTTTACAACAAATTTATTTACTTTTCTCTCACATGTCTTTATTCAAGAAATTTTTCATCTTTCTTCTGTCTATCTGTGGCTTTGAAAATGTTTAAATTCTGGCTAGACTGGGTTAACATAAGTAAATAGTTATGTTTCATTGATGTTCTAACTTAGAAAACGAAGAGCATCAGACTCCAAAGCTGAGCTCATAAGTAAGATCTGTTGATAATACATTTGTCTAAAGTTTTCTCATCACTGAACTCTTTTGGATCTGGTAGTGTCTTAAATCTTCAGGTATTTCAGATCAGTATGGATAATTCATGTTCTACTGCCTATACAGACACAGGCACTTCTGGTATTTCCAACTTACCTTCATCTTGTCCTTAGTATACAGTAGAAAATCACATTGATCTAGAGACTTAGAAGCACTTCCTTGGCCACAATGCCCCTAGACCTTCTACTGCTATTTTGTTTTCCCTGAAATTTTGCCTCGGTATATTTTCTTCCCAGTCTGGAAAGACTACAGGGAGTTTATTTTTTAACGTGAGAATGAGTTTATAAAATAAATTTTGTTTGTCACTATAGAAACAAGCAGATCTTTAACAGAGGCTGTGAAGCAGTTGTTATTTCATAGTTGATTAGTTATGAAAAATTTGAAGCAGAAGAACAAGAGGCTGCAGTACAGCTTAAGAATATAGCGTCTCCCTCCATTCATTAGCACAGAGTGATGCCAAAAAAATGGCATCTCAGTGCAGTATTATCCTTCCAAGTGCATAACCGCAGAGCAACAGTATGCAAATAATAATGGAAAAATAACTTGATTTTAATTAGCACAACATGCACTGCAAATGTCATTAATGAACTATGTTTAATTTGCTAATTCAAACTTCCAGTATGACAGGAATTTATTTCAAAGTCTGAACTGAATTCCCAAGTACCTACTAGTAGACCAGTGAGAAAAATAAAAGTTTGTCCCTGCTTCCAGTGCAGCTGCTTCAAGATTAAATCAGTGGGCAATCTGCTTTGTCCTCTCAATTCACCCCTCCACTCCAGTTCAGTGAAGGCCTTTGCTAAGGGATTGCCTTGCCTCAACATGAAACTATCCTAATGGAAGGTTTCTATGGAAAACATACTGATAGGAGGTAGCTGATACAGATACACCCCTAAATGAGCACACAAAGTAGCATCATATAGAGTTATTTGAGGCAGTTCCAGATGACCTCACACAATTCTTCGGCACAGGGTTGTGCCATGAAAAACTAGATCCAAAAGCAGTAGACACTCATAACTGCGATGCTGTAGCTAAGCTAAATAGAATCATAGAATCATAGAATAGTAAGGGTTGGAAAGGACCTCAAGATCATCGAGTTCCAACCCCCCCACCATGGGCAGGGACACCTCCCACTAAACCATGCCATCCAAGGCTATGTCCAACCCCACCTTGAACGCCGCCAGGGATGAAGCATTCACAACTTCCCTGGGCAACCCATTCCAGGGCCCCACCACCCTCACAGTAAAGAATTTCTTCCGCAGATCCAATCTAAACCTCCCCTGTTTAAGTTTAAACCCATTACCCCTTGTCCTCTCACCACAGTCCCGAATGAAGAGTCCCTCCCCAGCATCCCTATAGGCCCCCTTCAGGTATTGGAAGGCTGCTATGAGGTCTCCACGCAGCCTTCTCTTCTCCAGGCTGAACAGCCCCAATTTTCTCAGCCTATCTTCATACGAGAGGTGCTCCAGTCCCCTGATCATCCTCGTGGCCCTCCTCTGGACTTGTTCTAACAGTTCCATGTCCTTTTTATGTTGAGGACACCAGAACTGCACACAATACTCCAAGTGAGGTCTCACGAGAGCAGAGTAGAGGGGCAGGATCACCTCCCTCGACCTGCTGGTCACGCTCCTTTTGATGCAGCCCAGGATACGGTTGGCCTTCTGGGCTGCAAGCGCACACTGCCGGCTCATGTTCATTTTTTCATCAACCCACACCCCCAAGTCCTTCTCTGCAGGGCTGCTCTGAATCTCCTCCCCTCCCAATCTGTAGCTGTGCCTGGCATTGCTCCGACCCAGGTGGAAGACTTTGCATTTAGCATGGTTAAACTTCATCAGGTTGGCATCAGCCCACCTCACAAGCGTGTCAAGGTCCCTCTGGATGGCATTCCTTCCCTCCAATGTATCAACCGAACCACACAGCTTGGTGTCATCGGCAAACTTGCTGAGGGCGCACTCAATCCCACTGGCAATGTCACCCACAAAGATGTTGAACAAGACCGGTCCCAACACCGATCCCTGGGGGACACCACTCGCTACTGGTCTCCAGCTGGACACTGAGCCACTGAGCACTACTTTTTGCGTGCGGCCATCCAGCCAGTTCTTTATCCACCGAGTGGTCCACCTATCAAATTGATGTCTCTCCAACTTAGAGAGAAGGATGTCATGTGAGACAGTGTCAAAGGCTTTACACAAGTCCAGATAGATGACATCAACCGCTCTGCCCTTGTCCATCAGTTCCGTAGCCCCTTCATAGAAGGTCACCAGATTGGTCAGGCAGGATTTGCCCTTAGTGAAGCCATGCTGGCTGTACAGACTTTAATTTGTCTCAAGCTAAAAGTATTCATTAGACCATACAACCTACAAAAGAGAAGAAAAAGAAGTTAGATTTGTCCAGCTGAAGAGGCTAAAGCTATAAGAAGAAAAAATCATTTTGACTAAACAAAATGTGTGAAATCTAGCTTCATACTGCTTTGTGTTTCATAGTAGGCAGTGACCTGAGATCTATTCCTCTGTGTGGACAAAATAGGAGCTTCTCTTCCACCCTCATATTCAATCATACATAACAAATGGATATCACACCCCAAATGGATATCTCACCCCTTCTCTCTGTAGGAAGAAATCTACAGTCTGTGTCTTTTGTTTACTAATTTGCCTATTTTCTCAATATTTAGAAGCATCCACTTGTTTTCAAGTTTCCTACTACTCTGTCAAATCTATTCAAGTCAGTTATCATTTAAAGGGTTTTATTTTGTTTAATTTTTTTATGTGGTGGTGGGAAAGAGACAGACAGACAAGTTTGCTTACAGGATTTTGCATAAGCTGCATCTTCTTAGGACATACCTTCATTTTCTAAAAAATTGTACCTTCTACTCTCAATGTTCATGATGGTTTTGAGGTAGAGTATGACATCAGTACATACAAGCAACTGAGTAGTCAGCAAGTCACACCTAAACATTAAAGCACACCTGGAATGCCTAGTTACTATGACAATAAATTCAAATGGATGAATATAGGCAAAAAAGCATAAACAGATATGATAGTATGAGCTGAGCTGTTCAAAGATTATAGACCTGTGACACTGGAGGAAAGATGTTACAGACTGACATTCATGCCAGAACCAAGGGAAATCAGAGAACTGATGTCAGTCAGAAACGTAATTAGAACTGAAGTAGGCAAAAGTTTGATAAAATTTGAGTTAATTTTGATTTAATATAGAATCATAGAATCATAGAATCATAGAATAGTTAGGGTTGGAAAGGACCTGAAGATCATCTAGTTCCAACCCCCCTGCCATGGGCAGGGATACCTCCCACTCAGCCATGCCATCCAAGGCTATGTCCAACCCAGCCTTCAACACCGCCACCGATGGAGCATTCACAACTTCCCTGGGCAGCCCATTCCAGGGCCTCACCACACTTACAGTATAGAATTTCTTCCTCATATCCAATCTAAACTTCACCTGTTTAAGTTTGAACCCATTACCCCTTGTCCTCTCACCACAGTCCCTAATGAAGAGTCCCTCCCCAGCATCCCTATAGGCCCCCTTCAGATACTGGAAGGCTGCTATGAGGTCTTCAAGCAGCCTTCTCTTCTGCAGGCTGAACAGTCCCAACTTTAGACTTATTTTGATGCTGCAACACCAATGCAGTCCTTTGATAATCCTTAGAAATTTTATTTATTGATATGAATTGTATAAACAGTAATAAAGGTCTGTGATGTTCCATCACCTTAAAGAAGCAGACAATTCAGCTTCACCTACTTTTTCTTTTTTCTTCTTTTTTATTTTCTGCTTGTGCCCTGAGATAAAACCAGAAAAAATATTTGTGAAAATCTACAATCAGGAATCTGGGCTTAGTCTTCTCTGATAGTATCTTAAAAAGCCCCTGAGCCTTTTTAAGCAAACCAAACACTACCAAGCAACTCTCAAAGGCTGTGTATTGTTTTCAGTGAATCTAGAGCACTTAGCATCTTAAATTTTTGAATGTGTTCCAGACTCTTACAGATCCTCAGTAGTTAGGCATAGCTGAATTGTGAGACATAATGCATAGATACCTCTGTGTGTCTTGCAGTTCTATGATGACTTTAATCTGCATCACTGAAAATAATGGAAAATTCGCTAATTTTATTGACTGCTTATATTTATTAATGCACAGTAGTGGATTTTATTTATGCTACAGTAGAATCCCTCTTCAGGTACTTATGATATTATTAGATGCTGCAGGCAAGACAGACTTAAATTAATGGGAAAATAATAAAGTTTTCTGTTTGGCCAAGTTTGGAAACTGCAGAAAGAAAGAATTTGTGCAGAGCCAATATGGAAAATTTTTGCATATTCTGACAAAATACAAAACTAAAATGTTACTGCAGAATAATTTATTTGACCTGAACCTGACAATAAAATCCCATTTCTATGTTCCATTTATTATTTTGCTTTAATTACATGACTCAAAAAAAAAAAAAAATAAATAAAACCAACAAAAAAAACCAGCAAACCCAAAAAATCTATTAACATGATAAACTTTGAAAATTAAATGCTTAGTTTGAAAATATAGAAATTAAATTGCTAGTCTTATATGGAAACATAGGCCCTCATTCTCTCAATGTAACTGGTCAAGAGTCTTCCACAAAGATTAAAGTGTAGATTAACAGATGAGGCTGACAAAAAACTCTGCAAGTTCCTTGTCAGAGAAAAAAATTCCTGAACCTTCCTGTCATAATGGTCTAGAGAGTTTTTTCCCATGAATCCTAAAGACATAAGGAAGATATACAGTACTAGGTACTATCTTTTCCACCAGGCACTTCAGCCTGTAGCAGAATTTGTTATCAGTTATTGCAGGTTTTTCACCTTCTTTTTAACCACACACTTTGATGTGTTCATAGGTGATAAGGAAGGGAGGCAAAGGAAAGAGATAGAATGATTAATATAATATTCCTTATTCTACGTACAATGTTGTTTTACACAAAAAAACTCCTGCAAAGTATAAGCTCTGTGAAGACAAACAGCTGAGTGTCTTCTACAATAAAATGGTTCCCAAGTCAAAGCAGTAAAAGCAGTGTCCAAAGACCCCCTCTTAGTGTCACCTCTGTAGTCTTGAAAATGGTGGTGATCACCAAATAAAAATAATCGCTTGAAAGGTACTGTTAGCAAACTGTGTATTTCTTTAAGAAACCCCCTGAAGATGGTAGGATGAGAGTAAAATTAAATCTATGCCAAGAGGACTGTACAAAAAAGAAATATGCATTCTATTGATTAATATAGAATCCAGGACCATGGAAACTTGGTGTAGGCAATGCCTTTGAAAACAGTTGCAAAACAAATAACAACTGCTATAACTATCAAGTCACTTATCTGGATTCCTGACAACAATTTGTGGATTCCATACCCTCAAAAGGCGAGTTGGCACTTACATGTAGCATCAGTTTATGTGACTGGTCATATCATTATAATTTTACTTCAGTCTACATTTGAACTTGCCACAAGCATTCTTACTTTTCCACTGTACACCCTGAATGGAGCTAAGGCAGCATTTCAGTTATTACTGATGATGAGTAACAAACTGCGAGTTATTTTCCCAGGTCAAGTACCTCTTTAATGTGGTAATTAAGAACTTTAATTCTGTCACTGTCATTACCAAGATTTCAATGACAACAACAACAACAAAAGCACAGTAAGAAACTTGCCTGTATAATCAACCTGATGTTTTAATATGCATGGATTTACATATTTGACTCTAACATGTATTCCTGAAATAAAAATGCCCCAGTCTGATAAAAGCCGAAGCTCTGAGGTCTTTATATTCCTGAAAGTCTATAACATATATCTCAAAACTAAACATCATAAATTAGTTCTAAGAGGAACAAATTTATTTCAGAAATGCTTTAATGGCTAGTAAAATTAAGCAAAGCCTGCAAAGCTGTTTAAATGACTAGCCCTAGAATAAGTATTTAAGACCAGTCTGCGGGGCCTGATGGGATTCATGGTACTGGGAGAGATTGCAATGTTAATGTGAGACCTCTCAATTATTTATCAATGCTACTGAGAATCTAGAAAGGTCCCAGTCAGCTGGAATCTTGCAAATGTTATTCCAGATTTCAAGAAGGTCAACAAAGAAGACCCTGGCAATTAGAGGCCTGTCAGTCTTACTTCAGTGCCCAGTGAAATTATAGAGAAGATTATTCTGGGACTTATTGAAAAACACTTGAAAGACAATGAAGTCGTCAGTCAAAGCCAATATGAGTACATGAAGGGAAAGTTGCTCCTTACTAGCTGGGTATCCTTTGATGACTGGGTTACCCACCTAGTGGATGAAGCGAAGACTGTGGATGTGGGACTTTCGGATTTTAGAAAAACTTTTGATACTGCACCTTACAGTATCTTCTGGGTCAAAATGTCCAGCATAGAGCTAGACATGTTGTCCTGGGTTCAGCACGATACCGTAAGTGGTATGCCATGACTGATATCGTCAATGCATTTTTCTCAATTCCTTTCACAGCAGAGTGCAGGCCACAGTTCGCTTTTACTTGGAGGGGGGCCCAGTACACTTGGAACCGACTACCCCAGGGGTGGAAACACAGCCTTACCATCTGCCATGAACTGATCCAGACTGCACTGGAACAGGGCAAGCTCCAGAATACCTGCAGTACATTGATGACATTATCATGCGGGGTGATACAGCACAAGAAGTTTTTGAGAAAGGAAGGAAAATAATCCAAACCCTGCTGAAAGCCGGTTTTGCCATAAAATGGAGTAAGGTCAAGGTACCTGCACAGGAGATTCAATTTTTGGGAATAAAATGGCAATATGGACATCGCCAGATCCCCACAGATGTGATCAACAAGATAACAGCAAAGTCGCCACCAACTAATAAGAAAGAAACACAAGCTTTCTTGGGTGTTGTGGGGTTCTGGAGAATGCACATCCCGAATTACAGTTTGATTGTAAGCCCTCTTTATCATGACTGGAGCACCTCTCGTATGAAGATAGACTGAGAAAATTGGGGCTGTTCAGCCTGGAGAAGAGAAGGCTGCGTGGAGACCTCATAGCAGCCTTCCAATACCTGAAGGGGGCCTATAGGGATGCTGGGGAGGGACTCTTCATTAGGGACTGTGGTGAGAGGACAAGGGGTAGTGGGTTTAAACTTAAACAGGGGAAGTTTAGATTGGATATGAGGAAGAAATTCTTTACTGTGAGGGTGGTGGGGCCCTGGAATGGGTTGCCCAGGGAGGTTGTGGATGCTTCATCCCTGGCGGCGTTCAAAGTGGGGTTGGACATAGCCTTGGATGGCATGGTTTAGTGGGAGGTGTCCCTGCCCATGGCAGGGGGGCTGGAACTCAATGATCTTGAGGTCCTTTCCAACCCTAACTATTCTATGATTCTATGTCTCGAGAGGGGACGCCTGCAGTGCCTGATCGGGGGGAGGCTCGGCATCCAGGAGCTTCACCTCGGGGCAGCAACAGGCACCGAGGGAGCCTCAAGTCCTCGACAGGGTCTGCCCAGGAGCCGGCAGCTCAGCGGAGGCGAGCGGCTGACTCAGAGGGGGCAGCGCCAGGAAGGGCGGCACCACCCTGACTGGTTAAAAACCTGGCCCAGGGAGCGCGGCGAACAGGGCGGGTTCGAGGCAGTTTGTGCGGGCAGGCGAGCGGGATGGTGAGCTCTCGCCGTATGACCAGGGCTCGGTCTGGGAGCTCTGCTCTGGCTGTCCCAGCAGTGGCCAGTGTAGGCACCCAGACAGAACTGATGAGAAGGGAGGCTGCAGTACAGAGCTCGGGGTGTAGAGAGCGCCTGCACTGCTCTCCTGGGAGGAGGGTGCCCAATGGGCAGGGCTGCACTCTGTGCTCCCTGGTGAAGGTCCTCCTGCAGCAGGTGGCTGAGCTCCAGGACGCTGTTACTAGGCTGAAAGGTGTCAGGGAAGCTGAGAGGAAACAGCACTGCTAGCTCCAGGACCAGACTGTTCCGGGGCCTCAAGAGTCCACTGTCGCTCATGCAAGGACCTTAAGATCATCAAGTTTCAACTTCATCAGGTTGGCATCAGCCCACCTCATAAGCATGTCAAGGTCCCTCTGGATGGCATTCTTTTCCTCCAACGTACCAACCGAACCACACAGCTTGGTGTCATCAGCAAACTTTTGAGGGCGCACTCAATCCCACTGTTCATGTCACTGACAAAGATGTTGAAGAAGACTGGTCCCAACACCAATCCCTGCGGGACACCACTCGTTATTGGTCTCCAGCTGGATGGAAGAAGTAGGCTGCACTAATTACACAACAAGATCGAATAGGAAATCCCAGTCATCCAGGAATTCTAGAAGTCATCATGGACTGGCCAGAGGGCAAAGATTTTGGAATGTCACCAGAGGAGAAGGAGGTGATGCTTGCTGAAGAGGCCCCACCATTTAATAAACTGTCAGAAAGTGAAAAGCAGTATGCCTTGTTTACTGATGTGTCCTGCCGTATTGTGGGAAAGCATCGGAAATGGAAGGCAGCTGTATGGAGTCCTCAACCACAAGTTGCCGAAACTGCTGAAGGAGAGGGTAAATCGAGTAAATTTGCTGAGGTGAAAGCCATCCAGCTGGCCTTGGACATTGCTGAACAAGAAAAGTGGCCAGTACTTTATACTAACTCATGGATGGTGGCAAATGCCCTGTGGGATGGTTGCAGCAATGGAAGCAGAGCAACTGGCAACGCAGAGGTAAACCCATCTGGGCTGCTGCACTGTGGCAAAATATCGCTGCCCGGGTGCAAAACCTGGTGGTTAAGTTACACCATGTCGACGATCATGCACCCAAGGGTCAGGCCACTGAACCACACCAGAACAACCAACAACTTGATAAAGCTGCTAAGATTGAAATGGTTCAGATGGACTTAGATTGGTAACATAAGGGTGAATTATTTTTGGCCTGGTGGGCCCACGACACTTCAGGCCATCAGGGCAGAGATGCAACATACAGATGGGCTCGTGATTGAGGGGTGGACTTAACAATGGACGCTACTGCCCAGGTTATCCACGAGTGTGAAACGTGCTGCAATTGAGCAAGCTAAACAGTTAAAGCCTCTTTGGTATGGAGGATGATGGCTGAAGTACAAATATGGGGAGGCCTGGCAGATTGATTATATCACACTCCCACCAAGCCACCAAGGCAAGCGTCATGTGCTTACCATGGTGGAAGCAACCACCGAATGGCTGGAAACATATGCTGTGCCCCACGCCATTGCCTGGAACACTATCCTGGGCCTTGAAACACAGATTTTGTGGGGACACGGGACCCCAGAGAGAATTGAGACAGACAATGAGACTCATTTCTGGAACAACCTATAGACACTAGGGCCAAAGAGTATGGCATTGAGTGGATATATCACGTCCCCTACCATGCACCAGCCTCTGGGAAAATCGAAGAGTACAATGGACTTTTAAAAACTACACTGAGAGCAATGGGTGGTGGGACTCTCAAACATTGGGATACACATTTACCAGAGGCCACCTGGCTGGTCAACACCAGAGGATCTGCCAAGATAGCTGCCCCAGCCCAGTCAGAACTTTTACACACTGTAGAAGGGGACAAAGATCCTGTGGTGCACAGAAAGAATTTGCTGGGGAAAGCAGTCAGTTATTCCTGCTTCAGGTAAAGGCAAACCCACTCATGGGATTGCTTTTGCTCAGGGACCCGAATACACTTGGTGGGTAATGTGGGAAGATGGGGAATTCCAATGTGGAATCAAAGGAGGTTTGATTCTAGGGGAAAACAGCCAATGAACTCAAGTGTATGTTGTTCCCTGCTAAGTAGTACTTTTATAGCCCACCAACTAGATGTCTTCAGGTCACCAGCGACTGGCCCTGACTTCCGTCCGACCATCATCCCAACTGTCCTGGGTTCAGCAGTAGCAATCATTTTTCTCCTTCTTGGTAGCTGGTGCAGTGCTGTGGTTTTGACTTTCGGCCTGGGAACTGCGCTGGTAACACCAGTGTTTTCAGTTACTGCTTGGTAATATTTAGGCTGGCCAAGGACTTTGTGAGTCTCATGCTCTGCCAGGGAGGAGGGGAAGCCAGGAGGAAGCAGAGACAGGACACCTGAACCAAACTGACCAAAGAGGTTATTCCATACCACAGCACGTCATGCCCAGGATGTAAAAACGGAGGGCAGAGACCCAGAGTGGTGGGGGGTGCGCTGCTGGGTCGGTCCTGGTATCGGGTGGTGAGCGATTGTATCCTTTCCTTGTATTTGCCTTGTCATTATTATTATTGATGGTAGTAGTAGTGGTTCGTGTTATACTTTAGTTACTAAACTGTTCTCATCTCAACCCGTGGGAGTTGCATTCTTTTGATTCTCCTCCCCATTCCCCCAGGACTGGGGGAAGAAAGAGTGAGGAGTGAGTGAAAGAGCGACTGCGTGAGTTATAGAGGCTTAAACCATGGCACCAACAAAGAATGAACTTTGATGAAACCAAACGAGTTCTGCGGTATCATCAATAGGCAACAATCCAACTCTGTCTCCTCTATGGAAGAAAATCTTCCTGTAAATATGCCATCCTAATGAAAGGAGAATTAAGACAAGCAAAGAAATTCAAAAGACCAGGATCTTGATCTAGAAAGGAAGTGTGTTTTCTTTATATTAGGCAGATAGAAAAGAAAGAACAATTTCATTGCCTGATGAAAGCAGCATCCAAAATAGTGAAATAGGAAAGAGATTAACCTAGTTTGAAACTCCTGGCAAGTGATATGGGTTTCTCTTGGTTGGTTTCATTTACAGGATTATTAAGTATTTATTGTGATTAAACTCTTCCTATATGATGAGCTTTTAATCGAACAGGGAAATTTCATTGATGCACTTCCCATATGAAGATAGGCTGAGAAAGTTGGGGCTGTTCAGCCTGCAGAAGAGAAGGCTGCATGGAGACCTCATAGCAGCCTTCCAGTATCTGAAGGGGGCCTATGAGGATGCTGGGGAGGGACTCTTCATTAGGGACTGCGGTGAGAGGACAAGGGGTGAAGGGTTCAAACTTAAACAGGGGAAGATTAGATTGGATATAAGGAAGAGTTCTGTACTGTGAGGGTGGTGAGGCCCTGGAAAGGGTTGCCTGGGAAAGTTGTGAATGCTCCATCACTGGCAGCGTTCAAGGCTGGGTTGGACAGAGCTTTGGGTGGCATGGTTTGTTGGGGAGGGTCCCTGCCCATGGCAGGGGGGTTGGAACTCGATGATCTTGAGGTCCTTTCCAACCCTAACTATTCTATGATTCTATGCATCCCAGGAGTTGAATATTTTTAATGTTCTGTCTCAGAGTCACAACTTATTCAGTCAGTAAATACAGAAATCTGGAAAACTCTTGCTCATCTGTAGATAACAGACACTCAAAAGCACAAGATTTATCCAGTCCAAGTCCTCACAAGTATGGTATATTAAATAATGCATCGATTTGTCTAGACAAAATTTAAATGCAAGAGAGAGACAGAAATTCCCAGCTTCTCTCTCAAGAGACAGTTTCACACTCTGATAGGTAACTGGGACTTGTAACGCACATTTTAAAGCAGAGGAGTTCTGATATGCATTTAATATTTTTGCTTTTCAGAATTTTGCTTGTAGTTTTTTTTTAGTTCAGGCCTACTTTTCATTGTTGTAAAGACTTCTTCCTGTTAAATAATACTTATTTTGTGATAATGTGTGAATCCTTTAAATAAACTCTCTACATGTTCTGTCTTGATTATGATTTGAACATGCTAAATATATTATTTAACTCTTTTAATCTTTCCCCATCTATCATTCCCTCTAGTTTTTTTATCACTTCTGTAAATTTTTTTTAAGTTTCCCTCCAATTTGTCAATAGGCCTCACCAGTGGAGAGACAGAACCAATTTTACTGGTTTAGGGGTGTGTTCTAAGCAGTCATATGTCAAAGTATTATCAATGTATTGATCTAGGTGTAATGATGTTTGTCAGAAAATGGTGGCTCAGTGGTTGAAATAGTAGCCTGGGCCTCAAGAGATTTGGTCTTATTTCTTAAAAAAAAAAAAAAAGAAAAAAAGAAAAAACAAAACAACAGAGATATACTCTGTCATTTTAGGCAAAACCTTTAGGGCTAACAAGATCCTTAAGGCAGACATGCACTGTGTGTTGCTGGACAGGAAATGACCATTGAGCAGCCCAGCAGACTACAGGTACATCTCCACAGCAGCATGTAAAGTTCTATATTTGGGTCATGGCTTGGAATAAGTATTGTGTTCAGGCTAATTAACTATGTTTCTATGTTTCTAATTCATCTGTGAAGTCAGGTGAATTAATACAGACTCTGCACTGTGCTGAGGTGGCTATTTGCTTGGTTATTTCTTCTCGAGAAGGTCCAGTGCCACACTCAGTGAGCATGTTACATATTTTAGAGTTATTGCAGTTTCACTACATCTGTGTGAATCTAAAGTCTCAGTGTTTGTGTGGTTTCAGAAATTAAGATGGGAATCTGATCTCCCAGTAGATGGAAAGGTATTGGCCTAATTCCAGCACCAGCCCTGGGATCACTACTACATAGTGCTGCAAATAACACAAACATGACCTATCAGAAAGATTGCTGCTACAGTGTTCAGGTATTTAATGAATACCATTCTTGGCCCTTGGTCCCCTAATCTCTTGTCATGCAGTTTACCACAATTGATTCCCTTTTGGACATGTGTTT
Source organism: Amazona ochrocephala (assembly GCA_039720435.1). Classification (NCBI taxonomy): domain Eukaryota; kingdom Metazoa; phylum Chordata; class Aves; order Psittaciformes; family Psittacidae; genus Amazona; species Amazona ochrocephala. The sequence goes on from CM077880.1 coordinate 24,507,864, forward strand.
GGAGGATAGGATGTCATTCAAGAAGAAATATGTGTAGTTCAGGAAATATCGCCTCATTCTACCCAGAATCCACAGTCCTGAAATCTGCTTCTTTGTGTAGGTAACTACAATACTTTTGAAGAAATGTTCATTTATAATAACAGCCAAGTAGTTAGACCACTTATGTAGGAAAAGAGAAACACAAGGGACCTTAACAGCATTCATCTTTAGGCATTTTTAGCATGACTAAGATATGAGGCTAGTCACCTTAAACTTCCTATATAATTACTGAAAAAACGACAAGCTCCTCCAGGGGATCATTCAGAGTAGGAATTTAACTTTGAGAGACAAGTAAATTACATGCCTAAAGTTAGGAGGATTGAATAACCCTGAATAACCTTGAAGAGCAGATGCAATTGCTTGGCTTGAAAAGTTCCTAGTTAACAGTCTGGCAAATGTTTAATGTGAGCCCAAGACCTCCACCAGACCCTTAAATACACACTATTTAATTCAGTCACAGGTGGAAGAGTATTAGTGGAATTCATAAAAAACGTGACATGAGGGAAGTTGAGAGTGTAAGATCTAGACTCATACAAAAGAGCAGAAATTATGACAAAGTGGTACATAAGCATTTCAGCTAAATTCTGAATCTATTTTTCACATTATAAGCAATTCTAAATTCTCTTTGACACTGAATCTGATATGGATAATGGTCTTCCATTATAAAAGATGGACAAATGTGTTATGACTTTGAACTTTGCAACGTCAGTTCTCCTAAGGTTAACACTGATACCTACAGAATACTTGCAATTGGAGGGGTCTTTCTCTTGCACAGGAACAGTCTTGTACTGGAGACATCTATAAGCTGCAAGGTCAGTTCCCCTTTTTTCTCCCAGATTTCTGTCAATAATTACATCAGAATTATTGTAAAATGTCATTAATTACAGCAGAGTGAGTACTTTTCTTCAAAACACAAGTGCTGGAGTAAGTATCCTGCCTGACCAGTTTGGTGGCCTTCTATGATGGGGCTATGGAACTGATGGACAGGGGTAGAGCAGTTGATGTCATCTACCTGGACTTGTGCAAATCATTCGACACTGTCCCACACGACATCCTTATCTCTAAATTGGAGAGACATCAATTTGATAGATGGATCACTTGGTCGATAAAGAACTCGCTGGATGGCTGCAAGTAAATAGTTGTGGTTAATGGCTCAGTGTCCAGCTGGAGACTAGTAAGGACTGGTGTCCCTCAGGGGTTGGTGTTGGGACCAGTCTTGTTCAACATCTTTGCCAGTGACATGGACAGTGAAATTGAGTGAGCCCTTAGCAAGTTTGCCGATGACACCAAGCTGTGTGGTTCAGTTGATACGTTGGAGGGAAGGAATGCCATACAGGTGGACTTGACATGCTTGTGAGGTGGGCTGATGTCAGCCTTGTGAAGTTTAACTATGCCAAGTGCAAGGTCCTACACCTGGGTCGGAGCAATGCCAGGCACAGCTACAGATTGGGCAGAGAAGAGATTCAGAGCAGCCCTGTGGAGAAGGACTTGGGGGTGTTGGTCAATGAGAAAATGAACATGAGCCGGCAGTGTGCGCTCGCAGCCCAGAAAGCCAACCGTATCCTGGGATACATCAAAAGGAGTGTGACCAGCAGGTCAAGGGAGACGATCCTGCCCCTCTCCTCTGGTCTCATGAGACCTCACTTGGAGTATTGTGTGCAGTCCTGGTGTCCTCAACATAAAAAGGACATGGAACTGTTGGAACAAGTGCAGAGGAGGGCCACAGGGATAATCAGGGGACTGGAGCACCTCCCGTATGAAGATGGGATGAGAAAGTTGGGGCTGTTCAGCCTGGAGAAGAGGAGGCTGTGTGGAGACCTCATAGCAGCCTTCCAGTATCTGAAGGGGGCATATAAGCATGCTGGGGAGGGACTCTTCATTAGGGACTGTAGTGATAAGACAAGTGGTAACAGGTTCAAACTTAAACAGGGGAAGTTTAGATTGGATATGAGGAAGAAATTCTTTACTGTAAGGGTGGTGAAGCACTGGAATGGGTTGCCCAGGGAAGTTGTAAATGCTCCATCACTGGAGGTTTTCAAGGCCAGCTTGAACATGGCCTTGGGTAGTGTGGTTTAGTGTAAGGTGTCCTTGCCCATGGCAGGGGGGTTGGAACTTGATGATGTTAAGGTCCTTTCCAACCCTAACTATAATTCGATGATTCTATGATTCTATGATGCTGTGATTCTAAGTATAATCATCAGTACCAAAAGTTATAACAGTTTGGATCTCAGACCACAGTTGATCTCATCTATGAATAGAATTAAAGGCTGTCAGAAAAAATAAGGTGTTTTATAGAATTTATGCATAGCTAATAGAAAGAAAGAAGGAAATAGCTTAGAATGTGAAGCAACAAGGTTAATAAGAACAAAAGAGAAATACCCTTTAAACTCATATAATGTCTATTCTCCAGGAAAATCTATCACACAAGAACTTCCTTCTTGAAGGAAGAGTAGAGAGGGAGGAAAGGATCATTAAACTCCAAGAGTCTGTATTCAGAAAATCCACTGTTGACATTAACATATGCATACTGAAAAAACTTCAAAGGTATACAAGGAAATCCTTCCAGAATCAGCAATGAATAAACAATATTAGATCACAACATAATACAAATCTTTTTTGGATTTGGCCCCGGAATACAATACTCTGAAAATGAAAAAGAACATGCTCTGCAGAGTTCATGCTTTCATGCCGGCTCAAGGAGGATAGTGTTCCATCAGTGGTGCAATGTCACAGACATTTGACATTCTGATCTGGTTTAAAACCTCCTTATACTAAAAAGGTATGTGATTGTTTTCTAAATTAATTGATGTCATTGTTTAAGCCGTAAATCACACAGTTTGCTCACTCACTCCCCCTTCTTTCTTCCCTCCTACTCTGAGGGGGGGTGGGGGGAATAGGGAGAAGAATTGAAAGAATGTAACTCCCATGGGTTGAGATAACAACAGTCCAGTAACTGAGGTATAACACAAATCACTACTGCTACCACCAATAATAATAATGACCAGGGAAATACAAGGGAAGAGGATACAACTGCTCACCACCTGATGACTGAGCCCTGAACGGCCCTCTTCTGGGTTCCTGCCCCCAGTTTTTCCATCCTGGGCATGACGTGCTGTGGTATGGAATACCTCTTTGGTCAAATTGGGTCAAGTGTCCTGTTTCTACTTCCTCCCGGCTTCCCCTCTTCCCTGGCAGAGCATGAGACTCAGAAAGTCCTTGGTCAAACCAAACGTTCTAAGCTGTAACTATAAACATCGGTGTTATCAGCACTGTTCCCAGGCCGAAAGTCAAAAAACACAGCGCTGCACAATCTACTCAGAAGGAAAAAAATGACTGCTACTGCTGAACCCAGGACACTTGGAAGCAGCAAAGTGATCCTACACAGAAACAATGTTTTGCACCACATATCAAAAGAATTTGAAGCCTATGAGCCTTATAGCCAGATATACAGTGTAGTTAAAGACAGAGTTCTGGTAGGTGAAGAGGGAGTTCATCAAGGTATTAGGAACTTTAAAATTGATCATAAGAGTAACATGTTTTTAGGTCAGTGCTTCTGCATTTACAGTTTTGGGAGATGATGCCTTTCATATGGATCCTTGATTAAAGAGGTAAAGCAGTTGTAAATATAGCTGGCTGTAAAGTTTATTTAGAATTATATTTTATTTCAATACTTGGGGTAATGAAAAATGTTTGCTTCTGGAATCAAATATATATTGCTTATTGCATTCCCTACATTCAAAACCACGATCCTTCTTTGTTCTCTTTCTCCTCTGTCCTCTTTTTTGGCCAGTAAATTTGATCTCCATCCTGCAGATGAGGCAAATACTAGTATTTAGTACTAGCTAAAGCACTCAGCTAGGAAATTCTGCCTACACAGGGTTGATCAAAGGTTGGTTTCCTTGCCAGTGAAAATTTTCCTACCATCAGGTTAGTGCAGCATAGATAAGAAACAGGGTAGGAAGCAGAACTGATGCCTTGCATTAATTTGTTATAGTCACGTCAGGTCAAATGAGTACCACTTTTAACATAGTTACCACAAGGAAAGTTTTTATTGGTTCTAGTTGCTGATCTTTCTGGGTCCGATTCATGAGATAAAAATAATAGTATCTTTAAATAATTCTCTTAATTTTTTTTCTTTGCAGAGCTATTATATAGTTGAATGTTCTGGAGATTTTGGGACACCATGGCATGAGGTATAATTAAGATCCCTCAAGAGACAGTTAGGAAACCTAAAACTTCATGGGTTTCTGTTGTGTTGTGTCTCAAGCCTAAGATAATTTATGTTTCCTTACTGGTTTTCAATATTATTCTTTCACATTCCTCTCTCATTTTATATATATATACAATACATGTTTTTACATGTACAATCTCACTTATTTTCTGTGTGAAGAAGCATAATTTCCTTAACTGCTTTTTGTCTTTCCAGATTACATTTCCACGTTATCCCATCCCATTATATATATATGTAGTTATCTTTTGCTGAAACAGCTAAACAGATGCTCATTTGTGAGTTTCATTAAAATGCCATTAGTTTCCTTTCCAGATCACTAAAAACATGCTAACTACAAACTTAACACTGATTTCCTTCCATGCTATTTGTTTTCTCCTGTTCAATACAATGCCATTTACCATGAATATTCATTAACAAATCTTCAAATCTCTTCTTTAATCTACATTTTTGCATGGATTGTTTAAATTCAGAATAACGATATTTTGCTTGTTTGCTTCTTCCTTATGTAATACTAAACACATACTTAAGATCAAAGCCTATTTGTATGCATCTTGTATTTGCTCTATTTCATAATATTTGTACCACTTAGGGTCAATAGTACAAAAGATGGCTATAGTAGATCACAGAATCACAAAATGGTTGAGATTGGCAGGAACCTCTGGAGGTCATTGTGTTCAAACCCACTGTTCAAGCAGGGCCACCTAAAGCAGGTTACCCAGGACCATGTCCAGGCAGATTTTGCATATCTCCAAGGATGGAGGCTCCACAACTTCTCTGGGCAATCAGCTTTGACAGTGCTCAATGACCTTCACAGGAAAAAAGTGTTTCCTTATGTTCAGGCAGCACCTTCCATGTTTCAGTTTGTGCCCATTGCCTCTTGTCCTGTCACTGGACACCACTGAAAGAGCCTAGCTCCATCTTCATGTCCCCTAAAGTATTTATATACATTGAAAAGATACTCTTTTGAGCCTTCTTTTCTGTAGGCTGAATGGTCCCAGCTCTGTCAGCTTTTCCTTGTATGAGAGATGCTCCAGTCTCATCATCATCCTAATGGCATTTCACTGGACTCTTTTCAATATTCCTATGTCTCTCTTGTACTGGGTGGCCCAGAATTGGATACAGTGCTTCAGCTGTGGCCTCACCACTGTTGAATAAAGGGAGAGGATCACTCCCCATTATCTTGCTGCAACTCATGTCCTCTAAGGTGAGGTGAGCCACCAAGGACACTGCTGGCCTTCTCTGTGGCAAGGACACATTGCTGGCTTAAGCTCAACTTGGTGTCCACAAGGACATCAAGGTCCTTTTCTGCAAAGCTGCTTCCTATACTGTGTACCCCAGCATGTACTGGTGCATGGGATTATTTCTGCAGCCTATTGAGGTCCCTCTGGATAGCAACACAACCTGAGTTTATCAGCCATTCCTCCCAGCAAACTTGCTGAAGGTACACTCTGTCCCATGATCCATGTCATTAATGATGTTGCTGAACACATTATTAATGATGTGCTGTTCAACAACATGAGCTGTGGCTCATTTAGTCATGGATCCACACAGTTACTAGCACTGAGCTAGCCAGCTTGGGCATGGGTAGCCATGTTGTAGTTACAGTGGAGTTTGCATAATAGACAGTGCAGCGACTTTGAAGAGCTGGATATGGTTTCTCTCACTCATTCAATTGGCTGAAGCTGGAGACTTGATTACAGCATGAAGTTATCCTAAGGAGATGAAAATACTGGGTAAAAGCAAACCTAGCTCTTTCATCTAGTGGTGGAAGGCTGGAAGCTGAAGCCAGGCAAATTTTATTTGAAATTAAAGCATTTGTGTAAACAGTGATCAGTTGCTGCCACAGTACTAAGGGTGCATAGTCCACAACCTGGTATGTCAACACCTAATGGTAGTGGATGCCTGTCTCCTAAATATGTAGTATCAAGAGGTAAAAGAGTGACACTGAAGATATAATATATTTAAGTTGAAATAAGATGCTCCGATGGCTTCTTCTGATATGAATATAAACAAAAGAGGCTGCTAGAAGAACTCAAAGCTCTGCATTACCAGTTCTGACTGAACAATCTCTGAGTAATTTGAAATAGTAATTTATAAATGCTACAACAGTTCGATTTCCAGGAGAATGTCGGTCTAATCCTATAAAGATGCAGGGAGCTATTCTTCTGAAAAAAAGACAGTACACTTCTAAGTACAATCTCACCTCCCTGCTGTGTCATGCTATACTCGACAGTGCCTCTCTTTTCATAAAGATGTCTAGACATTTGCTAATGCTCATTGCTTTGATGACAACTTATTCCATATGTGTCCTGTCTCAAAGAAATTACACTGCCTGAAACTCTGGCATTTGTTCAGGTTTCTATGTCTCAGACTGTGTATGCTTTTATTCTGAATCTACGTACCCCACTCCTTGCTCCTGACCTGTGAAATGTCTGAAATTCAAAAGACCAGTTGAATAAACTTGCCTAATTTAATACTTTGATTCCATTTCCCCCTTTACCTCTTTCACACCTGTTTCAACTAGAGAACATCGCAGATAGAGGCATTTTTCTGGCAGCCCTTTTTTTCTGTCTATATCGCCTTTCCTCCTTGCTCTCCTACATTCCTCCCTTATTCCTTGCCCTCCCTTCTCTCTTTCAGTTACTCATAGCCTCTGTGCACTAAACCTCTCCCCCCAACACTTTGGGCTTACTTCCTCCTTTGAAAGGGGAGGGGAGGCTGGCGAGGTGGGAGTTTCAGAGCAGGGTGTCTGTGATGCTGCAAGTCATCCTCTCACCTGCTGAGCAGCAGATGCTGCCTCCAGAGGAGCTGCTTGGACATGACAGTGGGAAGACCTGATCCTCTTGCCACTTGTTTGGCTCTGGTGCCCTGATGCCCACGAAAGAGCACCGAAGGTCAAGAGGGAAAATGAGCCAGGAGACATAGCCCTCGGTTTGCAGGATTTGCTGGGATAGTCTGGAAACTACAGCACGTTTCCTAATTGCACCTCTGCCCTCAACTGCCGTTTTCTCTGTTGGCTGTATTGTCAAACAGGTCAGGCAAGCAGTTACTAAACTTCAGCTCTCCCCTTCCCTCTCCTTCAACAAGCCAAACGAACTTGCCTACTGAGTTTATTTATAAGTCAACCACTTTATAGAGGGATCTGTGTTTGTGCAGTGACAGCTAAGATGTAAAGTGAGCAACTGTTCCAAAAAGGCTTCCATTGAAGCTTCTCAGCATTGTTTGATGCCCTGGAGAGGTTTCTGGTGCTAACGTGACTCCCACTCTCTGAGTAATGCTTTCCTTAATAATATTGCCAAGTGTTAATTAAAAAAGAAACAAGACATAGTTCTTTGACCTGGTTATAGATCTGCATTAGAATTGTGTTTGCCAAGTTATTTTGAATTTTAAAGAAAAAAAAGAGCATGAGAGAGAAATCCGCTTGTGTTTTAAAAGCACACTGTAATTTTATACATTATGCATCATGCCCCAAAAATGTCTTTAAAAGACAAAAAGAGAGAAAAGGGCAGGCATGAGCCCTCTGCTAATTAATACTTTTTACTGGATATTAATTTGTGGATATTAGCCCCTTTTAATTGATCTTTAGATGTATGATTAGACAGACAGTAAGCTTTGCTAACCAGCATGTATATAATTAGCGAATAGCAAGGTGAGGTAGAACTAGTTTAATCTCATTTCATCCCCAAGACTTTATCACCATTTGGCCTAGTTCCCTTTATGCATCCAGAGATAACAACAGCTTTATTTGCAGTGAATTACAGAACCAAGTAGCTTTGCATTGTAATATAGGTCAAATAAAACCAGCACATTTGGTGTTGGGCTGCTTGACAAACAAAATGCCTGGAGATTGTTGGGGGTGGGGATGAAGTGGTTGCAAAGGACTTAAGATTTTCAGTCTGTAAAAAGTGCAAAAGATTCAAAAGATTTTAATTGGAGCCAGACAGCCAGTCTTGTGGCAGTTCATTGTGCCATTGAGCAGGAGATCAGAGTTCGATTTCCAAGCCAGATGGCAAGGACTTGGGAGCAGTAGGAAGACAGAATATTTAGCCACTACCCAGGATGTTTCCCCTCATGACACCTTTAAGTAATGCCTCCTATTTGACTTGGGGGAAAAAAAAGTGGGTAAGCAGGAAAGTGAACCTTGTTTTGCCTCCTTCTGTTTACAGCTGAGTAATAGCACTGCTAACACTTGTGAAAAAAAGAGAAATTGTTTATATTAGAGACCTCCCTCACCCCAAATGATCTTTTCAATAGAAACCACCTGCTTTCTCATTTTCAAAAAGTGTCTAAACCTTACGTTATTAGGTACCTATTGGTCACTGATCTTGGTCACCCTGATCTGCCCCCCAGTTTATTTAGTAAGCAGCCTAGAATTGATTAAGTAACTTACATGATTTTGAAGATTTATGGAGTTATTTCTCCCTGTGGGTTACAATTGTACCAAACATTTGATGTTGCACCAGATCATTTCAGGACATGCTCAAGACATGAAACTAGAAACATCCCAGTGTTTCATAAAACACTTAGCAGGCTTTATTGGAAGTTTGAGTTATATTATTTCTTTAAAAGCAGGTGGGTGCAGGTATTACTCATGAGTAGAATATAAGGTGCAACTCCCACCAGTACAAGCTTTTTCATTTGACATGTCTGTATTCAGCAACCTGCCCCAGACAAGAGTGCTAAAAGTGATGCTCAAGCTTCCTAATATGAGAAGCTGTTTACATGCTGATCTGCAGAAGCATGTCAGAAAAGTAGTATGGGAGGTACTGCAGGTAAAGTAGATCTGGAGGTATTTCTCTTGATTAATAAATAAAATTAAATTTATTTCTGGGGTGGGGAGGAAGGGAAAGGGAAATAATGGTATATTATCTTTGATCTTTTGCTAAGACAATCTAATTAGTGGGACTTATACCAATGGTCATTAAAGAGAACAATCTCTTACCCAATGGGAAAGCACTCTTTGCCTTTCCTTTCCTCAAATTACTTCTTAGAAAGAAATCTTCAGCTTGAGAGGCAAGGGGCTGATCACTGACCAAGACCTTTGCTAGGGAGATTGCATCTTGGACGTATGGCTCTTTGGAGATTAGTCTTTTACCAATAGAAGCTAGAAAACTACCATGAGGCCTTAGCTGGAGGAGATGCACTGAGCCCTTTACACTCTTGAATTCTGTGTGGCACCTGGTGCTTCATGTGTGTATATTGATACAAAGCACAAAGGTAGGTGCATTACAAGCACAAGGCTTAATGGTGATTCTGAGATCATGTGGTAAAACACTGATTTTTTTTCCCCACATGCGCTAAAGGATGTGATATCCCAGCTTCCTAATTTACAAATGAACAGCTAAATGCTCACACCTGTGCCGTGTCTGCATAAGCACAACTGATTATACGGCTGGAAATTAGTGGGGCAGTAGGCTATGTCTGTAACTGCTGAAGGAGCTGTGTAATGGAGTGGACATTGTTCTTCAGCTATACCATGTACTGTAAGAAGACAGCTCGTTGTTGCACTGAACCCCCTTTAGACCAAGTTAGCAAAAAAAAAAAAAAAAAGAGAGGGGAGTGCTTAAAACTGCTTTAGTGCATCTAGGCATGCTTTTAATAAAGAACTAGGCTTCAAAAGCTGACAGGACAGGAACAGAAACAAAAAATTTAGGATGGAATTTTACATTGTAAATACACTACTGAGACTGCAAAATAAAAAATTAGAAATAGACATCTGTGAAATGCACCTGGTCAGACAGCAGCAGTGTTGCCGTTTTTGGAATTCAAGGAAGCTCAGTTATTTTGATCGATTTTCCAATTTCAAGGAATTATGATGTTTAATTTGTCCAAGTCTGATATCTTGGTGATATCTGATATTTTAGTGTAATCTTAGCTCCCATATGTGCTCAGCAAAGCCTTGTTGGAAAATATAAAGAAAGATTTGTTAAAGTATCGTGTCAAGAATCTAAATCTACAATAATGTCAATAAAGCAGCTATTCTTTCAGATTTACTTCTACTGTTGCTTCTGAGAATTGGGCAGCAAAGGAGTGTGTATAAGGGTTTACTACCTGTTAGCGTTTGAGAAGTTATTAATCATTTTAGCAGTAGATTTCAGAATTAGGTTTTTCAACCAGAATAAGTAGATGTATTTAGGCTGATAGTTTAGGTACCACACACAGGTAATCCAAGGGGTTTATGGAGCTTCTTACATGGCCCTGTACAAAGAGTATAAATGCCACTCAGCAAACAGCACATGTTTAGAAAGATGGCACAAACACATGGTAGTAATAGAATCTAATGTTTTTCTCCTACAAAGGGGCACATTTATGTTTTATATAAAAATGTCACCTGTAAGTGTAAATAAATTTAGGATATTGAAATCCTCAGTGCCTAAAAAGAATCAAACAAAACTACGGTATAGTCAGACTTGCCTTAAAACTTAAGAAATGTGTCTGATAATCTGAATTGCTAGGTTCTTTCTCTTGGAGTCTATCAGACAAGACGAATGGAACCTCTGCATCAACTCACAAAAATAAAATTTTAAATATGATATTAAGAAAAAAGATAAATGTAAAGAGATTAATAACACAAATTATATAGACATTATGAAAAGAAAGAATTGACTTTCCAAACATATATCAAATTTTTAAGTTAAAATCACTTTGGACACATTTTTATTCTTCCCTTTTGCTAACATTCAGAAAAATTAGTGACATTTCCATGAATGATTCCAGGAAAATAATATTGGCCATGTAGATTTTAATCATATAATAAAATATATTTCATGACATGAGAGCTGTTGAACTTTAGGGATGGGGTTCAGATCCCAGACTAAGAGACATACAGCATAGTTACAGAAATCTTAAGTAATTTGAGACGCCTTACAACATTACACTGTGCTTCCCGTTTCTGCTTCTTTAAGACCTGTAAGAAATAGATCATGAAGTTAATTCTGGAAGTTCATTTACAAGATGACATGGCTTTTAAAATGCACCAGTTTTGAAGATTTCTTGCACAGCAAAAGTTGGCTACTTCTGTTTGTCTCCATATAAATATGATTGGTAAGTGTATAAGTAAATTTTAGCCTCTGGTTTTGCACAGCATAAGAATGAGAAAAGGGTGTTAACACATCTACCATTCTGAATCCAGTGTTTGGTCCTGTAAGTCTGCTCACAGTGCAAGTCTGTACCCTCAAGTTCTAGCCCACAGAGTGCTCACTCACTTTGCAGTGACACATAGCCCTCGTTCAGTGACACATTGTCCATCATCTACCTTCTGGCTCAGTTCCTTGTTCCTAGAACTGAAGCACTGAACTGTCTCGAAGTAGGGTTGGCTCTCAGTAATATAATTTAGACCTACCATTTTCCCAAAAATTATTCACACAGATCTATTTGTTGTGGAAAATAGAGTGAGTTTCTACATAATTATTCAGATGATTCAAAAGAAAGCTTATTTTATGAGGAAATAGATGTCATTTTAATTCAGTAGTGAAGTGGGAGGAAGAAGTAAAGGGATATGATGTAAAAGTGACGCAGCCATTTGATGGTTGTGCTGGGTTCAGCAGCAGCAGTCATTTTTTCTCCTTCTTGGTAGCTGGTGCAGCGCTGTGTTTTTGATTTTGGGCCTGTGAACACTGCTGATAACACCAGTGTTTTCAGTTACTGCTTGGTAATGTTTAGGCTGGCCAAGGACTTTGTGAGTCTCATGCTCTGCCAGGGGGGAGGGGAAGAAGCCGGGAGGAAGGAGAGACAGGACACCTGACCCAGACTAACCAAAGAGGTTATTCCATACCACAACACGTCATGTCCAGGATGTAGAAACGGAGAGCAGAGACCCGGAAGGATGGTGGGGGTGCACGGTGGGGGGTGCACTGCTTGTGCGGGCTTGGTATTGGATGGTGAGCAGTTGTATTCTTTTCCCTTGTATTTTCTCTTGTCATTATTATTATTGGTGGTAGCAGTAGTGGTTTGTGTTATACCTTAGTTATTAAACTGTTCTTATCTCAACCTGTGGGAGTTGCATTCTTTTCGATTCTCCTTCCCATCCCTCCAGGAGCGGAGGGAAGAAAGAGTGGGGAGCGAGTGAGAGAGCAGCTGTGTGAGTTTATTAAGCTTAAACCATGACAATGGTGAATTTTGAAATTATACTGTGAGAAAGTACAAAAAAGGTATTGTAATGAAGTGTATGTTTAACTGAACAAGTTAAAGTGGCTAAAGCCTAGATTTTTTAGAAATTACCAGTAATTTTACATACTTTTCTAATCGCTCTCTGCTACCAAATCTTAAATTGGGCTCTGGAAAAATATTTGGCATTTTCAAAACTGTCTGCTAAAGAGTATTCTCAATATTTCTTTAGCCCATGTAATGCCCAAAATTGTCCCTATGTGTGCTGTACACCAACATTTCACAGATGGCTAAAATGTGCCTGTTTTGGTTGCAAGACGAATACATATTATTATAGGATTTCTAGATTTCTACATGCGTTTATGAAAATGCTTAATTCAAATCATATTATGTTCAAAATACAATTACAAAAAAAGAGGTCTTTTGTTTTCTAAGCTATCTCAGGAAAACATTTTTTTAAAAATAAAGAAGAGGAGAGAGGAACTGAGAGCTTTGAATTTAGACTCAGAAGAATGAAAATTGTTTCAGGTGTATAGTCATATCAAATCTGAGGTACACTGTTATTGCTGAGCGGTCCTTCCTGCCAGCTTTAAATTGTCTCAGACCTGTGAGTGGTGTTATTATTCACACTACTATAAAAAAAAATAAAAAGAAGGAAATAATAAGGAAAGCATCAAGTTAAAGAATAATATGATGCTTAAACAGTCAGCTCTGTTGACCTCAGTCGTTAATGTTCTCCATTTTTCTCAGTAGCTAACGTTGTACATTTTTTCCAAGTAAGCTGCTGCCATTTGTCACGCTTTTTATTATAGAGTTCACTATTTCCAACAACCTCTCTTGGAGCCAGTGATGTACACTGAAATATGTCACATCACTGAAGATGTTCAGCATAGATAATTAGCAGATGACCTTTAATGTTATCTCTAAAACTGTTCTAATTTATTTTAAAAGAAAAAGTAATACCATATGTGTAAATTATCACTGCATCAAAATCAATCATCTAAACTAAATTCCAGTTCACCTTTAAGTATCAAATGCTTTAAGCCTATTTACAACTTGGATTTACTAATATTTAGAGAAAAAATACAGTTTAGCAAATCCTGTCTGAAGTTACAAATCACATAATGCCGCTCTCATGAGACCTCACTTGGAGTATTGTGTGCAGTTCTGGTGTCCTCAAAAAGGAATGGAACTGTTAGAACAAGTGCAGAGGAGGGCCACGAGGATGATCAGGGGACTGGAGCACCTCCCGTATGAAGATAGGATGAGAAAATTGGGGCTGTTCAGCCTGGAGAAAAGAAGGTTTCGTGGAGACCTCATAGCAGCCTTCCAATACCTGAAGGGGGCCTATAGGGATGCTGGGGAGGGACTCTTCATTAGGGACTGTGGTGAGAGGACAAGGGGTAATGGGTTTAAACTTAAACAGGGGAAGTTTAGATTGGATATGAGGAAGAAATTCTTTACTGTAAGGGTGGTGGGGCCCTGGAATGGGTTGCCCAGGGAAGTTGTGGATGCTTCATCCCTGGCGGCGTTCAAGGTGGGGTTGGACATAGCCTTGGATGGCATGGTTTAGTGTGAGGTGTCCCTGCCCATGGCAGGGGGGTTGGAACTCGATGATCTTGAGGTCCCTTCCAGCCCTAACTATTCTATGATTCTGTGATTCTATGTTTGCCTTCTAAATGTCATATTGAAGGAAGTTTCTCCAGCAGAGCTGAGTGTAGTATGGTGGTTGAATCCAATTTCTTAAGAAACCTTGGGAAGCAGGATAGAAAAAGAGGTGCAGCACAATCATTCTCGTGTTTAAAGTACACATTTCGGTAAATGCTTGTTTGCCTTCCTTTTAACCACAATTTTTGACAAGACTAAATGCACTGAAGAATTATTTACTTGGATTGTACTGCACGTGTCTTCTTCACTATTTAATATGTACAACATGCAGAGGAAATTTGCTTTGATTACCTGTTTTTTTCTTTAATTTTGTATATTTTCCACTTCAGAAAATTGTACTAAAAGTACAAAAGTAGATGTAATAGCCAGGAATTTTCTGTCAAAATAAAAAAAAAAAATAAAAAAAAAAAATTAAAAAAATATCATTGCATCAGGCTGTTCCTTCTCTTTTATTTTTTTTCTCATACATATTGAAAAAGATACCAAATAAATATGAATACTCAAAGAAATAGTCTTGTTTTTTATAAACCCTAAATAGCTCAGCAAACAGTTCCATTTATTGTGCCTACATCTTAATTATTAAAGACCCAAAGAACACCTAAATGCCTTCTGCTGGAAGACATACTTTTTCATTTAAGACAGTCTGCATGCTTTAAAACTAGAGGAGATATGAGATGTTGCAAATCTGCATATGTTTGCTGATAAAGATGTTTTTATGAAGGTGGATCCTGTGTCAGAGGAGAACAAAGAAATTTCAACTCTTAATGCCACCTGGATCTAGTATCTTTTGCTTCTTTCACACTATTTAAAGCTACTAATGTGCTTCGAGTATTTTTAATTTCAGGTTATTAAAAATGCATGGAAAACTGTATTAAATATAAGACTAAACTATAACAAGCATAGCATACATACACTCAACTGAATGTGGCATGGAGATGGATTTGTTAACACTTAAAGTGTATGTATCTGTTGTTAATATGATTCTATGCAGGCCTGATCAAAAGCCCTGTGGAAGTCGCCACTTGAATTTGGGAGACCGGCTCAGCTCTTACAATGAGCATGCCAAGTCCTGAGCACTCTCAGACACTGCTTTGAGAAAGGTGTCCCTCTGGGCTGGAAATTAATGCTTTGCATAGCCTACACTGTACAGCTTGGGCTGTGTTTTTTAAACATGCTTTACTTTGAACTGAACAACAATAGGATTACTCATCTGCTCTGAAGGCAAGCACACTCAAAGTCCTTTGCTTGGATCTCCCCTGGGGTGCTGACCGGAAAGCCCATTTGAATTTAGCCAGGATCTCCTTGTTTATCTACTTTTGCTTGATTTCTTGTGTGGATATAGACTGTTCTTGAGTTTGAACGAAGTGATCCTAGAAAATAACCAGCCCACATCTCTCCACCACTGTCTCTCACAGAATCCTCCCAGGCAGATCCATGAACAGGCAAAAGACTGTTCTCCCAAAAACACGTATCAAAATGAAAGTTTTAAAAAAGTTTACACTGTCATTTCTATGAGGATGGACCCATAATAATTTCTATGAGGATGTGCCCATAACTGAAGCTTGTATAGACTCAGAACTACTCTGAGCTGCTCTGGTTGCTACTGAAGACACAATGGCTTCTGTTACTTAGACAAAAGCAGCAAGTACCTAGGTTACTTGGAAGGCCTCTTTTCCATAGTAAACACTTGTTCTGCTTTGTGACTTCCTCAACCTTCTTCATTCTGAAAGGCAGCTGATAACATGGTTAAGACATTCTCTGTGTATGATGTGAAGCACTTGCTTCCCAAGCATTGAAAGTCCTGATAGTTTGTGAAAAAGATGAGCAGACACTCACTTATGAGAATAACTATGCATCAAAGTACATGTGAAACAATGCTTTTCTACAACTTTCTCACAAAATGTAGATAATGAAGATAATACTTTCTAGATGAGGTTGAGGAGGATGATGATGATTCTTCTCCCTGACATCTTGATCTCTAAGGTATACCATGGATAGAATTACCTACTGCTATTACTTTTTATTGTAGGTATCATCTTGCCTTATTAACCTGTTTGATAGGAGACATCCAGAAAAAAGAGATCACATGACCCTACTAGCAGCTAATAATGTACCAGTTGAACATGCAATATTCCTAAACACTAGCAAGGTGCCTGCTGGGATGTCCCAAACTGCTGTGCTTACTACTTAGGAAAAAGTATGTGTCATACTTAGAATGTTTGAACGCTTAGTATTCACTAAATTATATATATATCACTTCACTATCTTAGCTGGATAATTTGATGCAATATAAGCTTCTGCAAAATAATAAAAAAATATTTCAACGCAATGCTCTAAGATTTAGGCAAAGTATATTCAAATGTTTCATACTTAGATCTTTCCTCCCACTACCCCAATGATGTCAGCTTTAATTTCCCTTCAGAGAACTGACATTTCTGGTCCATGAAGTGCCAAACACATTCTCAGTTCTAAGCAAGTTTTAAAGTACATGGCACCAATTAAGCAGTAAGAATAATACCCATAAAAACAAATGAGAAAGATTTTAATGAAAACCCCTGCATACATCTCAGCATCTAAAAGCTTTCCTAGGAATTAAATTTGCAAAACAAATTCTCTAGTCTCAGTTTTCAGAAGAGTTATCAACTAGCAGACCAATGTCTCACCACATGCAAAATGCAAGGAAAGTTAGAAAACAGCATTTATGATTTAGATTAAATATCATGGCTCATGATAATATGGTTATATTCTGTGGAAGTAACAATTTACAGTGCTCTCAGCTACATAAATATCAGCTGCTTTTTTGGGGTTTAGTCTTTTTTTGTTTAATAAAAAAAGCAATGTTTATCGCAGCAGTTCAGAAAGGTATCTGTATTTTATTCCATGTTGCATATTTTCAACGTAAGACCTCAAGAAGAGTTGTACCAGATTTACTTTGGTAAATGACCAGCTTAAAAGACCAAATTTACTATTGCTTGGTCTTTTACAGCTTCACAAATTCCCCTTGAAATTTTGTGGTCAGAACTCCTCTCTGAGTCAGAATGCCAGTTGTTTAATTCTCTGACCACTTCCTATTTGGGCATAGAAGTTCAATTAATTGAAACTGGATGGGAGACTTTGACAGTATTAACTTATTTAGTTTACTTAAATTATCCTTTTTTTAGTATATACTATCATTTAGAATTATATAAAAAAGAAATAGATATATGTTCATGTCAACTGATCAACAATGTACATGGAAATTCCCCTGTAAAGGACAATCCTAGCCTGGGCTGTAGCATACACAATTACCTTGAAGGCCATCCTTTTGATGTCTCTCCAGACAGAGCTGCCTTGTGTAGCTTAAAGAACCTGGAAAGAGTAAATATAGCCCTGCATTTCCCTACCCAATGAATTTCCCACAGAAGCCTGTTCAAAGACCAGTACACGAAAAAGTAGTTCTTCAGCTGTGATGTCTGGGGGATAACATACAGATTATTGGGTCTCTAACGTACCTACCATGACACACTGAGTATCCATTTGGTAAAACAAGGGTTTTGAGTCTTTCCTTCTTTCTAATAAATTCATAGAATCATAGAATTGTTTGGGTTGGAAGGAACCTTAGAGATCATCCAGTTCCACTCACGCCTTTCCCACTTCCTTTAAAGGATTCGACCTACTGCACTGTAGTGGGAGAAAAGGAAAAGAATAGTGTTCCACCAACACAAATCTGATGGCCAATATTATGTTGCAGCACAACCATTTTAAGACGATGAAGTCAAAACAACCTGCTTTCTGAGTGTTCTCCTCTCTCAATCAGAATTATTGAGAGTTAGAGAAATATTGTAAATTATTCCCAGCAATCAGAATTATATTGAAAAATCTGCATCATGTGGGTTCACGGATGCCAGTTTTCAAGTACACCTATGGGTTTCTAAAATCTCATTTGTATGCTATACATACTACCTGATTTGAGATAATCATGGACAACTTGCAGGGTTGTTTGGGGTGCCAGAGTGAATCTGGAGTCACCCAAAACTAAATCATTGTAAATGACTCATTAAAAGGATCAAGTGATTCTCACTTGAAACTAGAACACATAATCCCTAAGTAATCTGTAATGTGTGCATTTATATGCATTTGGAAGATGAGGCTTTTTCTGTTTTCATTATAACACACACAAAAAAGGAGCACATTTCTATATGCTGCTTCCAATTGCATGCAATATTTTCAATATTATTTGTATATATTTCAGCAGGATTTTTATAATCATAGAATTATAGGACAGTAAGGGTTGGAAAGGGCCTTAAGATCATCTAGTTCCAACCCCCCTGCCATGGGCACGGACAACTCACACTAAACCATGTCACTCAAGGTCCTGTCTAACCCAACGCTGAACACCGCCAGCAATGGAGCATTCACAACTTCCCTGGGCAGCCCATTCCAGGGCCTCATCACCCTCACAGTAGAGAACTTTCTCCTTATATCCAATCTAAACTTCCCCTGTTTAAGTTTGAACCCATTACCCCTTGTCCTCTCACCGCAGTCCCTTATGAATTGTCCCTCCCCAGCACCCATATAGCCCCCCTTCAGATACTGGAAGGCTGCTAGGAGGTCTCCACACAGCCTTCTCTTCTCCAGGCTCAACAGCCCCAATTTTCAGCCAATCTTCATATGAGAGGTGCTCCAGTCCCTTGATCATCCTCGTGGCCCTCCTCTCGACCTGTTCCAGAAGTTCCATGCCCTTTTTATGGTGCGGACACCAGAACTGTACACAATACTCCAAGTGAGGTCTCACGAGAGCAGAGCAGAGGGACAGGATTACCTCCCTCGACCTGGTGGTCACACTTCTTTTGATGCAGCCCAGGATACGGTTGGCTTTGTGGGCTGCAAGCGCACACTGCCGGCTCATGTTCATTTTCTCATCGACCAACACCCCCAAGTCCTTCTCCGCAGGGCTGCTCTGAATCTCTTTTCTGCCCAACCTGTAGCTGTGCCTGGGATTGCTCCGACCCAGGTGGAGGACCTTGCACTTGGCATAGTTAAACTTCACAAGGCTGACATCAGCCCACCTCACAAGCGTGTCAAGGTCCCTCTGGATGGCATTCATTCCCTCCAATGTATCAACCGAACCACACAGCTTGGTGTCATCGGCAAACTTGCTGAGGGTGCACTCAATCCTACTTTCCATGTCACCAGCAAAGATGTTGAACAAGAGCGTTCCCAACACTGATCCCTGAGGGACACCATTCGTTACTTATCTCCAGCTGGACATTGAGCCGTTGACCACAACACTTCTTTTTTTATTATTGTTGCTATTATTATTATAATAGTAGTGGTAGTAGTAAATTTACTCTTTTTATTATCTTTTTCTGTGACGTTCTTCATCACTCCTGGCTGGGCTGAAGCATACGACTGATACTGAGCACTTGGTTTTCAGTCTAATTTTTTTAATTGTTGCTATATTTTCTGCTCATTCCTGACTAAGTTCATACTTTCAAAAAGCAGCAGCTTCTCAGTGTTGCAAAGGCCTAATTTCAGTGCCGAGGCAAGTGGGCTGAGCACTGGAATGTCGGCGTGGCTTGTTGGTACTCCAGTCAGAATTCTAACTATTTACTGACAGCTGAGGTGACTACAAGCCCACGCCACATGAAAGGGGTCTTCTCATATTTCTTAGAGGAGAGAATTTAGCACGTATGTGCATGTCTTTAGTGATTCTCTTCTGAAAAAGAAAGGGAAATTATGTTGAGTCAGATGACAGCGTGCAGACTACACAAATGTATTATTTATGAGTAGTGCTTAGGATGGCCTTTGGGAAATACACAGGCAAACACATTCCAGGCCTTAGGAGCTTACATGTCTAATAGCAGACCTGACAAAACCAGTAGGAGCTGCAAACAATAGATGGAGAAATAAGAAAACAGACAACTGTAGTTTTCAAGATCAAAGTTAAATTAGGTAGCTTGTCATATGTGTTCTTCTGAAATATTTCTTCACTTTGCTAAGTAATCCACTTCAAGCCCATGGAATTTCCTCACATGACAAAAACCCTCTGAACTACTTTCACGAACATCTCATCTTTTTTAGTCTCTAATTTGCTCCATGTCTAAGTTCTCCCATATGTGCTTTTCCCCATTCCCAACCCAACCTTGGATTTCACACCTCATGAAGACAAGCTCTTCATGGCTCCTGACTTCCCCCCAGGGCTAACAACCCTGAAGTAAAAGAAAACATACCACTCTGAAGAACATCCATATCTGATCTCAGTGAATTTGGATGTCTGAATTCTTCCTTCTATATTAAGATATGTCAAAAGACCCAATTTCTTCAATTGAAGAGTAATGAGTTTATGGCACTCTGTTGCCATGCTAAAGATCCAGAATGGCTGAACTTTCAAGGTTCTTATTTTCTACTCGAATTAATAGTACTTATAATCTAACCTAAACCTGACCATTTCCATGACAAAATTGTATAGATGGTTGATAAACCTTCAAGTCTATAGACATGGTCTAGATAGAATACAGAATTTTTAATATAGTTTTCATACTAAATAAGAATATTTTATAGAAAGATTTGTGTCTAATATTAACCCTAGTTATAAGTCCTCAAGCGTCAGTGACCACTCAGAAGATTTATAATATCATTGAAACCCTGTTAATAAATTTGCAGGAAAAATATAGTGCCTCTTAAAGTGCACAGAGTATTTGAAGGACAAGGACACTCCCCTTAGGAGTTTATCTGTGGCTGCAAGAACAGGCATTAGATACTCCAGAATTCAGCTGCTGATTTCTACTAAAGGTAAATAAATAACAACATTATCTAAAACTGTTCTTTATCTTACCCTCACTTTTGGTTCGACACAAATAATTTATATTTTTAAAATCTAGGCCTCAATAAGCTTACTACAGACATTCCACAGAAAACTCTGCACAAAGCACAGCTGTCTCTGATGCGTCTTCTGAGCAATCGTGGGATGGAGAAAGTGGTTATTGGTTTTATGCTGACAGGTTATTGATTATACCTGTCTTCTGAACCACTTGACACTATGGATTTTTGCTGAGACCATTAAGGGACCAGCCTCAAGCCCTCCATGCCCTGTACATACTAACAACATTCCCACATTCAAATTTACATGCATGCCAATAATGGCCACAAGGAGAAAACAAAAACTTAAAAAGCAAGTGGTTTAAGCACAGGAAATTAGAGAAGGATAAAATATGTCTATAAATATGCAAATTTGTAGCTAGCAATTCAAACAGGAAGCACAAGATGAGTTCCCAGAATGTACATAGTATTTTTAAACACATAACTTACAGTTTGGACCAAGTAAAACGGAACGCTTTGGTACTAATGTGCTTTTATTTCATTGAAAAGGCTTTAATTTTCAAAATCTAATTTTTTATGAATAGAAATAGTTTTAGCTGTGTCAGCACTAAAACACTGGGCAGGTGGGCTATTAATCACTCTCTCCTATGGTTCAGATGAAAGCAGACAACCCATTATAATTTGTGTTCTTGTCCGTTTGCAATCCCTGGACTACCAAACAGCACAGAAAGAAAGTAATTGGCTGCACCACAGGTTTTGCTACACCTGAGGTTCTTCAGATAAAAACATTGATATACTGACTGCAGTCTGACCAGGTATATGACAGGTGAATTTCCTTCACTTGCTCCTTCATTTTCTCTTTCAAACAATAACTGCTAAAGTTTAGCTTATGATTCATGCAATAGAATAATACAATGTATTGAACTGTCACCTTGTACAAATGACGGGCTTGAGTCTTCCTATTATGAAGCTTTATTTTCAGTTTTTTATAACCATGCCAAATTTTGACCGAACTTTTGTACTGAAAATTTCAGTGATGGAAATTTTACTAAAAATATTCTAGTTATTTCTCATAGCAACATTCAAGAAAGAAAGTGCTGCCAGTTTCTCCTAGACGGTAAAGCAGTTTCTGTTCTTCTTAGCTGAAGAACGGCAGCTGTGGGATTCAGGTACAAAGAATCCAATGTAAGACAATTTTTTTGTTGCTACCCTATTTATTGTCTGCTAAGGAGCTGTTAATACACAATAGCTTAGTTTCAAAGAGAAAAGCAATCACTTAACATGAGAAAGAGACAATAACTGCACTTTTGACGTCCGTACAAGAATATACTCAAAAATACTCAATTTTGCATCTCTTGGAAGTCTCAGTTCATACAACTCAATAATTTCTTGCTAGTGAAGGCCTCAGAACAGTCTGTCTTAGTGAACTTGAAAGACTGAAACAAATGTGAGGAACACTTTCAGAAACTATACTACTGCTACTACTACTCTTGGTGCTTCTACTAGGACTTCATTTCTTCTCTTCCTTCTGTGTTCTGCCCTCTTGAATTGGAGGATCACCACAAAAATATTTGACTCACATGTACAGGGATCAAACAGCATCAAAAGAAAGAGAAAGATATTCAGATACAGGGACATATGTTGGAGACTGACTTGGAGAAAGGATGAGCGAGTTAAATCCATTGTGCAGAAAACTGAGTGATGGGAACAGGAAGAGAAAAATATGTGGAAGGTTCAGAAGAAATCAGGAGGGAAATGCAATCATGTACAGAAGCTGGGGTCAGAGCATTAACAAAAAGAAGAGGGTCAGGAGCAGAGGGGACTAGGAGCTTACCACAGGGGAATGCTGCTTTGTAAAATCTGTTGGAATTTGATAACTTCCTCCAGGGAGTCACCTCACTAACACAGAAGAGAGGGGACGCATAGGAAAGACCTCATGCAGCATGACAGTTTATGGAATTGGAGAGCAGCAAGATTAAGTTCAACAGAAATCTTATTTGGTTATATGAGTGCATTTGTTATCTCTCAAACTTCAAAAATCACATATTTTCTGCAAGATCTTTGCATTGTTTAGCCTTCTGTGGTTTGTTTGGTTTTGGTTTTGGTTTTGGTTTTCAATTTCTTTACTGTGGTATGATAATTTCATTTTTGGGGAAAGCAAACAGTATAATTTATTCTTTGTTTCTTTCTTTCGTGTCCTCTCCTTCCTTTGAATGGGTCTTTTTATTGACTGCTTATAATGGTTAAAATTTGCTACAACTGTTTAACATGGTTTTGCTTAAAATGTTTCATATACTTACCCAATTTACAAAGTTTCTTGGAGACTTGCACACTGCTTTTGAAATTTGGTGAGTATTGAGAGTTAATTTGGGTAAAATTTTACTCTCATGATGTTATTAAACCAGTAATAGGTTTTGAAAGCAACAAAATGATATCACATGTACAAGATGACAAGCAGAAATAATTGTGTAGGATGTTATTTTTTGAATGTGAACGTGTTAGTATCTCCCAAACAAACTGCAGGGTACTGGATAATTCTTTATTAAATTATGCAACACTTTTTCAAAATACAGACATTTGAGTCCTCATACAAGTCTTAAGCAAACATTTGTGATGACGTCCTGTATAAGGAAACTCTGCTAAAATTCCTTAAAATCCATATATTGTGTAAGAAACTCTATCGGGGGTCATTCTTCTGTCTTTTACTGAAAAAATAGGCTATATAAAGGTGGTGTTAAGGTGCTTGTGCCCTTCCCATAGTGGAAGCTTTAAGAGAATCCAAGGATATTTACATTTTATAAGTAAGTCTGGGGCCTTATTTTAGTGCCATTTCCTTTGGCTTTTGTTCTGATTCCCAGGATTTACAGACTTTCAGAGTGAGAACAGACTACTTATGTGTCAGAGATTTTAGATAAGGATGCAACTGTCTTCATTCTCTGCATTTTTTTGGTCTGCATTTCCTGCTAATGTGATTTGAATAAGCCAATTACACTGAAATCTGTTCCATCGTTATGAAAATAAGCTCATGAATGCGGATCTTTCTGCCTTCTGTGGAACTGCATGCTGCACAAGGAGTCTGCACAGGATGCTGTGGTCAAGTTTTGTGCTGGTATCTGAGGTCCCATTTGCACTACATTGGAGAAAGATTTCAGGCTGACAGGACACTCAAAGAAAACAAAGAAAGCCTTTAAAAAGTACTGAAATGTTAAAAATATAGGCTGAATTTTGTTTTCTAGGTGCAGGCAGCAATCATGGAGTTAAAACATTCCGTTTAAATATAAGATTTAAAAAAAAATAATGCCCGGGAAAATATCACTTAGAGCTTATTGAAAATATCCCCAAATGCCCATCATGTACAGTTTAAAACTAATCAGAAGCGCTATTATAAGAAGTGTTTTATTTAACTATTCAATCTCTCTATTGGCAAGATCATATGTACAATTAAGCTTGAGTGACATTAACCAGGAACTCAAAAAAAATTACTTATTTTTCAATGTCATGGGACTCCTTGATGCTCTTTATGTGCTACTGACATTAAGAGAGAATAATTTTTCAGCAACCACTCCTTCACACCCTGGCACTGACAATAGTTTAACTGCCTGGCCTTTGTGTATTACACTTGCTTCACTGCTCTGTAGGGATACCACATGAAGTCAAACAATTGGGATTTCTTCAGGAAACTGTATCCCAAGCAAACAACAATCCCTTTTTCACTTGAAGGAGACATTACTGAGACAACACCACTGTAGGGCTCTGTTCAGGGTGATGCTCAACTGCTGAATTTCACAATTAGTAAACAAATGGAGATGTGGGTTAAATACAGATACTTGCCAAATTTGCTGAGGTAAAGGTTGCTGGAAACAAACAGGAGTAAATACAAATGTCTTGGTATGTGAACACCTACAAGAGCAATTATCCACTCCCTAAGTTTAGCGAGTTGAGTTCCCACATTATAATGCGCTCAGTACTGGGAGAAAGCCAGGTATCAAATTCTGTTCCAGAGATGAAAGAAAAAGTCAAAACCACTTAGCGTCTGAGATACTGCATCAAAAATGGTCCACTGTCATTTTATCTAAAGATACACAGCCAAATGTTACATAGCATAAACCTTACCTCAGCTTGATTTTCTTTTAGAGGCAAAGCATACAACTGCAACTGCCTACATAGACATACAAGCTGTTAGAATGAACAGCTTTGAAAGTGAAATCATGAAGAAAGTATTGCTACGTTAAGCAAGTATTAATTTTATTTTAAAATAGTACAGATCATCATTATACCAGAAAATAATATATACAAGAAAAATGCTTTTTTTTTAGGTACTTGACATTCAGTTGTTTTACCAGATCTAAATGGCCATAATAATGCATCCAAAATAAGAATAACTATAAAATGACCTTTACAGAATCATGATAAATTAAATTTTTCTCCCATACATTGTAATATTAAGAAAGCAGAAGAAAAAAAAAAATGCATCAATAAATTATTGCAGCACTCAATTTTAATCCTTTGCAAATATCCATGTAATTTTCCTTTATTTCTAAATAAAACCAGATTCTTTTCTAAGCCTCCAATGTTGATGTAAGTTCTTTTCAAATCATGGTTTATTTTCTCCTTCAGTTTCCTATTTGTGTTCCTTGTAGGAATTTTATCTCTTTAAAAACAGAGCAAGGCATAAGAGGCATAGAAACACTAGTAGGGATATATGTTGCATATCCTTTTCAATAAATGTGAAAATTATTTTTGGCTAAAGAATATTTTTTTTTTCTAAATAGTGACTTTATATCTTCTGTCCAGTGCCTCTTTTTACTGAATGCTTAATTTTCAGTCTCTAACACACAGAGGGGCTAACACATGTATTTTGTGACCACAAATAAAGTTTTCAAAGAGATCCAAACTCAGGGTCTGAACACAGAGAGCCTGAGACTCCTGTTGTGAGTTCACAGTGCTCATATATGAATGTACGTCAGGAGTCCATCCAGCAAAATTTCTGTGCATCCAGAAGTAGGTGTGACAAGCAACACTACCCTTTGAATCAGGACTCCACTTTCAGTTAAGCATATTTTTCTGTGGTAGGAACAGTGGCTCTGCTTGATCTCAGGATCTTAGAAAAAATGCTACTGTACTCAGGTCTCATGAGGAGATCAAGACCAAAGAAGAGGACATTTGATCTTAGACATACTTTTCCCAAACTTCCCATTACCTTCTGCTTCAGGAAGTACTCATATTCAGATCAATACGACTTCACACGTGCTTAGACATGCATACACACAATGTCTATCTGAGCTTGACGCCACCCTTTAAACTTTTATTAAATAAGAGAATCTTGTAATCTGCTATTAAATAGTGGGTCAGATCTCAAGAACTACTCAGCTTTTACTCAATGTGATTGTCTGATTGATGACCTCAGGGATTGGCAAGCCTGATTTTTGTGAAAAATGTTTCCTGTACAATATGTCAAAGCTGGTATGTCCACTAGTTCCACTAAGATCACAGATGATGGTCCTGCAGGCAAGGGCAGTAAAACAGTTGCATATTGGAGCCGGGTTCACTTATGTGGCACACAAAAGCTGTTCCTAATATAAATGGCTGGGAAAAGTGCATAGAGTATGACAGAACTAAATAACAAAAGTTCTTCCTCAGTGACAATGACTGCAACAAAATTTATCAGTAATGCAAGGTACAAAATACCCTCACTGAATTAGAGTTCAACTTTAAATACTCTTACATTATAACTTGTAAAATGACTACACAACCTATTATTTTCTTTTCTTTCTTTTTCTGCTTAATGCAATGGTTTTGTTTTGTTTAATAGTGATACATATTTATTTTCCAATGAAAAACTTGTTACCATGATTATAAACAGAAGACATGCTTAATTGAAGTCTGTGTCAAGAAAAACCAATGTTCATTAGTATTTACTTGGTGGATCACAAAATTTAAGTCTATCAAGATATGAAATACACAATTATTTGTGTAAGTATCATGTCAGCCAGTTTGTGCTCCCACCCACTTTTTTTTCCTCTCTGCTTCTGATAGCTTCAAAATCAATTTAAAGTGCATTTGCATCTAATAAATTGTCTCAGAACTGTCATTTGAATAATGCATGCCTTCCTATTGAAACAAAAAATTTTTCTTTAAATCATATACTGAAAATAACACATGTAAAGTGAGTGGAGGCTGTCCAGCAAATTATTAGAACAAATTTCTTACACTGATGTATGTTTTCAACACTTTGGTCAATACCTTCCGCTAGTGGCAGCGTGTGAACATCTCAGCCCTCCCTGGTGCCTACTTCATGCGGCTTCTCTGCAGTGGAGACACTTGCTCTACTCAGGAGGCTCTACGTTTAATTCATTCTCTGCTCACTTTGACAGGATCTAGACTGTATTTCATGACATTACTTACAGCCCACGTGCACTTTGTGTGCCTGTCATTCACCAAAACAGCAATAGCACATAACGCACCTCACTTGGATGGAGTCATTCTAAAACCTTAAGCTGGCCAGGCTGTGAGAAGGGGAGCTAGCAGAGAAAGGAGACCAGTATTATGCCTCTTCAGGTTAATTCACCGGGCTCTAACAGGGTGTGAGAGCAAATAGAAACCAAAATAAATTGATTTCCATTGAAGAGCCATTCCTTCTGCTTATGTTCAGAAGACTGCGGCTCCGTGTTAGGACAATAGATTCCACAGCACATAGGTTCAAATCAAGAACATAGAAAACAAATCTCAACTTCTTGTGGAAAAACCCCCAAACAACTAAACAAACAAACAAAATGAAAAAAAAAAAAAAAAAAAAAAAAAAAAAAAAAAAACACCCCACCATTATCCAAACCCAGCTACGCATCATACATGACTAGATTTAACCCCTCGGCCATGGGGATCTGACACCTGGGGACCTCTCCCTTCTGCATCTGATCTGGCAGGCTTACATAGGAAATGTAACAGGATACGGAAGCACCATAAACAGGTGTTTTCTCTGAATATTTGAATAGAACCTGTGAGTCTTATTTCCCCTCGAATGAATTGCAATCAGATCTCAGTTTCATAATCCAAATAATGGCTTATGTAACAGCCGTGCAGTCAACAACAGTGGACTGAGTTTTTACAATAAGGGGACATGTAATGTGTTATCTCATTAAGAGATTAGCACAGAGATATCTCCCCCCGCCCCACCCTTTATCTGTGGTAAAAGCTCAAACTATTAAAACCTTTCCATTGTTACAACTCCAAGCAACACAATCACTTCACATTTCTTAACTAATGAACTGTACCCACCTCTTTCCTTTTCTCTCCCCCTTCTTGGATGTGTAATGACATCAGGAGATTATGTTTCGTTTTATTATGTCAGTGATATAAAAACATTCCTGAAAATGCATTCACTCCTTCCTGCTCAACAGATTAATACCAATTGGTTTGACATGAGTACAAGTTTACACACTTTGAAGAATTTTTAAAGTGATACTTTCTAAAACAAGAAGGATAAAAGCAATGTTCTTGTATATTCTGCATGACTAAGTGATGCATCATTTCAGTATGCACAATTTGTTTTCATGTCTTGGTGCTAACAGTTGTGAACGAAAATCAGCTCCAGTATTGTAGCATTAATGGGGAAGAGCCTGGCCTCCACCTAACCCCGAAGATAATTATGCTAAAACAATAGTGTTGAGCATACAGCTAACTAGCTCTAACAAGGAAAGGCTGCTGCTGCCATTCATCAAAAAGGCCATTTGGGTAATGAGGAGAGATGGCTACTGACATATTTCAACAGGGGAGGCCATCCTGCTGGGGATTACTTTCAAAATGCCAAATTCTGTCAATTTAAAAACAAACATCATGCTCTTTTTGATTTGTCCACTGATCTAGGGAGCAGACACATAAGTCATATAGCACCGCCCAAGCTGGAGTTAAGAGCTGGAAGAGATACCTAAGAAGAAAAAAATGCCTTAGCGTACATACCATTGTAATCTTCAGTCTCCTGAAAGGACTAATCCTAATTATGAGCTACATGACTGCTATCAGTCAGACAGAACAAATCCCTCGCTTTCTGTAAGAAGCTACTAATCTGATTATTGATTTACAATTCTGGTGATTAGTTAAAGAATGTGTATCTCAAGGAATCTGAATGTTCCAATGGGACAGAGAGTAAACCAGATATTTAGAAGAAAAGCTTTGCTTCAAATGAATGTATAGTTTCAAATCATATTAAGACTACCAAATATTGTGTGCCAGAATAAAATGGAAGAAATGTTACCCATTTCTTCTGCTTTTGTAGGTAGTGTCTAATATGACATCTACTTTATAACAACACATCACAGCCGAATTTCTAAAATAACACCAATAAGGAAGATAAATGTCAATAGACCATTCAAGAACAAATCATCAAAAATGTGTTATACTGGCTTCTGTTTCCTATGAAGGCAATTTCTCCCTTTTAAAATTTGTAGTTGCCATGCTGGTGAGGAACTGTATTGTAATTTGTCTGCAAAAAGTATATGAAAGAGGTGTCTTTTCACAGGAAAAAGGAAAGAAGTGAAGGGTACACTGTATTTTCTAGCAACTTCCCATTACAGGCAGCAAAGTTGCAGATACATCTCACACTGTAAACAGTCTTGACTGGTAAGACTCCTGTAGGATTTCTTATACTTATCTTTGTCACCA
The DNA here is from genome assembly GCA_039720435.1 of Amazona ochrocephala. Classification (NCBI taxonomy): domain Eukaryota; kingdom Metazoa; phylum Chordata; class Aves; order Psittaciformes; family Psittacidae; genus Amazona; species Amazona ochrocephala. Next base: position 24,537,367 of record CM077880.1, read on the forward strand.
ATAAATATGCTTTTATTGATTGTGAAAAAAATGTCATTGGAACAGAGGTGTTTTCCAGACCATGAAACTGGTTCAAAATTTTTCCAATGACAATCATTGTCAAGTGCGGAAGACTGTGAATATCACAAGCAGCAGAGCTTCAACTCCTTTGCTGGCAGAAAATCAGGGGGCTTCTCTCTTTGCTGTCTTGCCACACAAAGGGGAATAATACGGACTTTCTTAAAAAGGTCACTAACAAATCCAGGACTATACAGCAAAGAAGGTGCCAAGATGATTGGTGAAAAACACTTCATAGTTTTCTTCTGTAGTTCCATACTGGGTGAGAAGTTCTTCCATGAAGTTTTTCAGAGTAGAACCTTGGGAACTGTTTCTGGAAGGACCTATCTTTCTCCACATACTGTGCAAGAGACCTACAGAAATTAGCTTCAATAGGTTTGAATTCCTCTCTCAGCACGCTCTGTACTATAAGCTGACTCCCAAATGGCTGCACTAAGAAGGCAGCTATTCTCTTCCATATCTGAAGGGTCCATTTCAGAGAAACATTTTGGGATGCTAGAAGTTATAGCTGAAAATTGGAAAACACTCTGAGGGCAAAAAAGACTTTTTGCATTGGGCTGGACCTTGGTGTAAAAAACAGTTTGTGTTTCCCACCTAAAATCCAAATAAGGACATGTACTCCCAGTGCAGTAAAGTGAGGCCAAAAGCTTTTTAGGGTTTCAGTCATTACACTCTAGAAATAGAGTACGACATGTAAACTTAAAAAGCAAGTAGTAGTTCTAAAATCCAAAATCTTATCATGCATGTACCTGTGTTTCAGTTACATTAATTGAACTTTATAATAGAATTGTGCATTTCTACTGAACTTTTTCTGCTTATGTTGAAGCCATTGGAAGAGGCTGGTAATTATTTGGTTTCTCTGACATGTCTGAAGACAAAAGAGAACACCACAGCTTGCTGAGTGGCATTAGGCAGCAGATAAGTAATGTTATACTTCTTATAAAAACTGTTCATTGAAACCAGTTACAAACTCACTGACCTTTTTTGGCACAACATGTTTTTTGCTATGTGCATTTGTAGGTTGATGATCTATGTGAAAGACAGGCTGTTAACAGTGTTTATATTGTGTACTCCTAGTACTGATCAATGTTTTCTTACTGCTATACAATAAATAAATAGAAAAAGAAAGATTGCTTGCCTTTGCTTGTGTCAGAGATGATAATGACTAATTTGTTACTAGAACTTAGAATCACAAAAGCCTAGGTAAAGGTCCCATATGTAATCCTTTCCCATGTTCAGTCATACCTTGATCTCTGAAGTGCTTTCATTTTCTCCTTAGGGCATGAATACTTGTTATTATAAAATTTACATGCCTGTATTTTTGGAGGAATGGCAAATCAAGGCAAAAATTCATAAGAAACTTACATAGTGAAGATAAATCTTTTTGTATTTCTAGCTATACTGAGCTATGGGAAAATCAGACTCACACCAGTCATGTGTAAATAGTCACAGAAATACACTTTGGCTTAAAACCTAGGCATCTAGCGCAGTTTTGCCTTAATAAAGCTAACTGTCTTTAATATTTGGAGCCAGTAACAATAGCTCTTTTACTGTAAGTGTGGCCTTTTGGACTATATAACATTCAAATACAAAAACAAACCCCTAATTTTTCTGCGTTGATGATTAAAGAGCGGGGTGGTGCCATGCTCGCAGCACTACCAGATTGCACCAATCTGTACCATTTTTGGCAACTAATGAATCAACAGGGCCCTCTAAAGACCTCATGTGAGGTTAGAGATATGCTATTAGAGTAGAGCTAAGAAATACTCCAGCAGTGTTTACAGAAAACACTCACTTAGATTATTTTATTTGAAGTCAATTAGAAGAATCCTCTGATCTTACTGTCATGGGTTCTCGCAGCAGACACTGGACAGTTATCGCTAACCCTGAAGAATGCAGATACTCTGGGAGATGGCAAAGGACAGTTTAAAAAACTATTTACTGTGTTGATGATCGCAGCTTATTTGTCTGTTTCTGAAAGTCAGATCAAAATGATTGCTTCTAACCATTATGCAGACAAGCAAAGGTTGCCAAGTACCTGTCAATTTTCATAGTACAATTCATGTCTCTGCTGGGCATTGTTGTTCCACACAGTGCTATTCATTTTCACTATGTTTTCTGAAACATCACCAGTGTCCAATACACCACTGCTTTGAAAAAAGCAGCAACTAGGAGAAAATGTGGGTCAGTATGATATTTTCTCATTCATTTTTAACTTGCCCTTTTTGTTTGTGGTCACTGTTCCCACAAATTCAATTACTGTTTCCTATCCTCTTTGGAGATATTGAAAAGCACTTATCTGTAAAGCTTTCACTTATGCTAGTGTTCCACACCAAAACCAGGTTGCATGCACATATCTGCATCTCTCTGTGCCACCTATATGGACACAGTAAAATATAATATACAAATTCACCACGTCTGCCATGTGCTTGATAAACAGAAAAGGTCAATCTAATATACTAGGTTGCAAGCACTGAAATATATGTGGTAATCTGAAAATATTCTGAAGTAGAGGTGATGCCCTCTGTTTTGCCTCTTTAACATAATTTTCTACATGATTTTTCTTAGTCATGCTGCTCCTTTTCAAAGTATTTCTCATCAAATGCTAAAGCCCACCTTTCCTGATCGAGGGAATGTCTCTAGCTACAGAGCTTCAACATGAGATGGCACATATGCTGTCACCTCTGTTCCTTCCTTACATGAAAACATCATGTAACATGAGATCAGATTTTTTTAATTTTCTCATGTGTACAGACCACGACATTATCCATCTAGGACATCTTCATTACCTTAAATAGCGAAAGGAGGAATACTGGCAAGAAACTTTGAATGTGATAAGATTAATACTGCTCTAAGTGCTATAGTACAACAATAAGAAATAAAAACTTTCAAGGAAGAAAACTAAATAAAGACGTAAATTTTTTTTGGGAAGAATTTTAATCTTAAGGTTCTAAGGTCATTTAAGAGTCCCCCAACATACTTTAGCAATCTTCTATGTTACAGCATCATCCTTGTCAATTCACGATGTTGCTTTGCTTTTCATGTGGGCAGCTCAGATGAATATGCTTTTTTTCATTTGAAGTTCTGCCTACTGCTGGTGAACTCAGGAGAGACTTCTCAAAGTGCAGCTTCATCCTTGTGTGCTGGAGTCTCTGTTTTCAAGGCATTTTGTAAAATATAAGGAACAAGTTAAGAGGGAAAGGAGAGAAAGGTTTTCAGGTTTTGTAAGCTAGTCATTGGACTCTTACAGCTGCCAAGTTTGCATCATAAGTATTCTGATTTTGTGCTGTCATGGTTTAAGCCCAGCCAGTCACACAGTTCACTCACTCACTCCTCCCTCTTTCTTTGCCCCAGCTCCCAGAGGGATGGGGAAGAGAATTGAAAGAATGCAACTCCCACGGGTTGAGATAAGAACAGTCCAGTAACTAAGGTATAACACAAATCGCTACTGCTACCACCAATAATAATAATGACAAGGGAAATACAAGGAAAGAGAATAGAACTGCTCACCAAGCCCGACCCAGCAGTGAACCCCACCCTTTCGGGTCCCTGCCTCTGGGTTTTACATCCTGGGCATGACGTGCTGTGGTATGGAATAACCTCTCTGGTCAGTTTGGCTCAGGTGCCCTGTCTCTGCTTCTTCCCAGCTTCCCCTCCTCCCTGGCAGAGCATGAGACTCACAAAGTCCTTGGTCAGACCAAAACATTCTAAGCAGTAACTGAAACATCTGTATTATCAGCCCTGTTCCAAGTCCAAAAGTCAAAAACACAGTGCTGCACCAGCTACCAAGAAGGAGAAAAATGACTGCTACTGCTGAACCCAGGACATTGTCCACATGAAAAACACAGGTGCAGTCTTAATTTGATATTCCCCTTTCTAAGCCTAAGATCATGGTGTTTTCCTTCTCTTACTCTTTAGGAACACGTTATTAAGCTTCCAATACAAAAAAATCTCTTTTCTAAGTTGCTGTGTTCTGAAAGCTCTAGCAGTGCACCATCACATTCAGCTCTGCCTACACACCACCAAATATCTCTGAGGAACAACACTGAGATATCAGCTTGTCATTTGAATATAAACACAGAAGCAACAAAGTTAGTAATAAATCCTATTGCATATAATACAATACAATACTGAAAAGTCAACACTTTCTTGCAGATTTTTTACAAGCCAACTAATATTTTCACAATTCAATCTGTCAGTTACACATGCACACACATGTGCAGACATCTAGAATTCAATTTGCTGTTTCTGATAAAGCATTTGTAAAGAATTTTATCAACTATGAGGTCAAAGTGGCAACATCCAGTGTGATTACTGATAGACAAATTACTTGCTTCATTGGTTTGCCTTAGTATATTCTGAGATGACTTCTTTTGCTTTCAGTAAATGTTGTGCATCTGCTTTCTAAAATAAACTCTCAGCCCTGATTTCTTCATACTATGAAGCCAGGATAAACATTTGGAAACTGATCTAACATTTTTGTATTTAACAAATATGAATTGTGGTTTTATAAGTCTTGCTAGTAACAAGCAACTTGTAGGCTGCATGGTCTACTTGCTAAAGTATCATGTTTAGACAGACATTTGTTCACCTGGCTCTGGAGAGTTGAATGAGCAATGAGATACTTATAAAGACTTATTTAGCTGGAACATAAATTCACCAGGAAAGCAATCTTTATATTTTGCAGTGGATTATTTTAACTGTTGACTAAAAATTAGAAACACTGATGTTTTTAAGACTAATGATGAGTTTGCTTTCCCATGTATTTATACTTCTGATTGCTGTCTAACTTACTATGTAATTAACTTTAAATATTTATGAATAAAAAGCAAATATTTACTCTATATTTCTATTCATCATTATAAATGAAGTAAAGGAATGGGCGCAACATACCAAACATATCTTCAGATGTTTATAGCAACAGAGTTGGATAGAACTTATTTTCATGTCCAAAGCATATCACTTTTTTGATAACTAATAATATGTTAAACTTTACAAGACAATCTTGTAAGGCACTCTGTTCAATGCTCCTGGCAAACCTACTTATAACAAAGAAATACTGTATTCCCCAAACTAAAATTGAAAATACCTCCACTTAGCCACTTTTACCCTCAGCTACCATCTCTTCTTCTCTTCTTGCTGACAAACAAATGTCCTTTAATTTCAAGTCTATAAAAAATGTTTCACCATCTACTACTCCTTTTGCAGGTATTTCATACATTTGGGAATATGAGTGAGGGTTTTTTAAAAGATCACAATGAACAAAAATGTGAGGGTTTATTTGCTAGTCAGACCACTGATATCTTCCTAAATCTGCAAGCAGACTAAAATGAAAGTTCTGGGGAAATCTGGTCACACAATTAGCTTTGGAGCTTAGTTATGGTGATTTAGATGTCTCTACTCTCAATTATTTCACTAATTGTTCTAGTAGAAAGAAAAAGAAGGGGGAAAGAAAACGCAATTAATATGCTTATTCTACAATTCCTAACTATTTGTAATGCTTTCCTTGCTGAAAAGACAAAAAGCATCTTTTCTGATGGCTTATTTTAAAACTTTTATCAAATCATAATGGCATAGCTGACATAGACTTCTGCAGTTTCAGTGATGCTCCCAGGTCTACATAGAGCTTATGCATCCAGCTATGAAGCTAGAAAAGCTGAGACAAACCCTTGCGCTTGTAGGAGATAGTAAGTACAATGTTACAAATAAATATAAGATTTAGATATATATTATAGAGAATATAAAAGAGTGTAGTTAAAGAAAAATTCTAAAGTAACTCACAGAATGGCAACCTTCCTAACTGCTCAAATAGTTTTAATCTCCTTTAAATTCAGATGAATTCCACTGAGAAGCCAGTTTAACTCCTCAATTTCTGTATTAAAAATGAAACCAACCACGAAAGTAACTGGATTTTGATCTTTATTTGATGTGATCTTTTCAAATTTACATCATGTTCCTTATATGTACATTTATTAGCTATATATAGGTAAAGAATGGCAGGAGGTTCCTATTATTAATGGGAAAAATGGGTACAAAACAAGTGACATTAATCTTCAAGCTGTTCACCTAAAAGAGAGCATATTTATTATATATCATTATATGAACATGAGCTGGCAGTGTGCGCTTGCAGCCCAGAAAACCAACCTCATCCTGGGCTGCATCAAAAGCAGCGTGACCAGCAGGTCGTGGGAGGTGCTCCTGCCCCTCTACTCTGCTCTTGTGAGACCTTTCTTGGAGTATTGTGTGCAGTTCTGGTGTCCTCAACATAAAAGGGACATGGAACTGTTGGAACAAGTGCAGAGGAGGGCCACAAGGACGATCAGGGGACTGGAGCACCTCCCGTATGAAGATAGGCTGAGAAAATTGGGGCTGTTCAGCCTGCAGAAGAGAAGGCTGCGTGGAGACCTCATAGCAGCCTTCCAATATCTGAAGGGATGCTGGGGAGGGATCCTTCATAAGGGACTGTAATGATAGGACAAGGGGTAACGGGTTCAAACTTAAACAGGTGAAGTTTAGATTGGATATGAGGAAGAAATTCATTACTGTAAGGGTTGTGAGGCCCTGGAACAGGTTGCCCAGGGAAGTTGTGAATGCTCCATCACAGGTGGTGTTCAAGGCCAGGTTGGGCAGGGCCTTGGGTGACATGGTTTAGAGGGAGGTGTCCCTGCCCATGGCAGGGGGGTTGGAACTAGATGATCTTAAGGTCCTTTCCAACCTTAACTATTCTATGATTCTATATCTATTATGTGATTATTATTACACTTATCAGAATATAAATATACTATTAAACTATTACAAAATTGGTACTAATTTCTAATCCTGTGTCTGTGATCTGTCAAGAGTTGAGCTCTTTCAAGATACAAAAGGAAGCATTTCTTTGCCGGTCTACCTGCAAAACTCAATGTTGGGGCATTCATGGGTCAAATTTTCCAGATCAAGCTATGGCAAAGATGCTAGGGATGCTGTTGCTGGCAAACTCCCTTTGGTTTAGCAGAACAGAGCATAGTATGTAGGAAGTCAGCTTCCATCCATCCTCTTTGTCAAAAGGGATTGAAATTCCCATCCTGTATGAATGGTATGAGATTGATGTTTTGGCTTAGTGAAGCTACTTCAGTGACATTTGCAAACTAAAATATTGCATGCACACAAGGATGTCAAGATGGGCTTGAGAAAAACAATTATATAATCAAAAGGCTATAGAGTGCCAATTCTTTTTCCTTCTGGAAAAAATGTGTTAACAATCTTCTGTGACCTTGTTCATCTGTTCTACTCCAGAGTTATGTCAAATTAGCTGAAAGTCTTTCAAAGAGTCAGAGACCCTGTGTCAGTTCAAAGATGCTGCAGGTGTGGCTGGATATTCACTGCTACAAACACAACTCTCATCAATCTGTATCACACCCACCCTGGATACTCAGTCTCCAGCAGTGAATGAAAAGCATGTAAAATTAGCAAATCTACTTTCCAACTATAATAGACAAATTGTTAGCATGTTTGCACTTGTGCTTTTGATTTTGTCGTATGCAAATTTTAGGAATTTATCATGTCCAATGGGGCCAAGTGTCTGTTACTGTCCAAATAGCGGCCAAAAGAGGTGAAATTTTTGAAAATGTCACAGCATTACCGGTTGTTCATAAATCCCATTAAGGTTCGAAGCAGAATCCTACTCTGGCAAATACACCTCCCAGGTGTGGTGGTCTTAATGCTACACTTTCTCAAGTATGTCTGCAGAGTCAATACATTGAAAAAATGGAAAATATTTTAAACGGTTCCTATCTGTACAAAAGTCTAATAAATCCTAAAGAGTCACATGAAATATCAAGTGGTAAACAAAAGCTCTTTCAAAGGCTGGTGTTTGCATAGCAGGTCACTGCATTTTAGAATTCTTGCACCTCTGACGTGCATGCAGTCAGTGAAAGCAGTTCCCATAAGAGATTATAGCAGAAAAAAACTCATCCGTGTATGCAATTGTTTGTTATCAATAGACAGCATGTACTCTAATTTATTTTGACTTGATGGATTTGATTCACTGCTTTTGCGCATGTTTGCTTTAAATTGGTGAATCAAATCTTGCTGTGCATGAGCTGAACTTTCTGCCTCCATGAAAATATGCATTCACCATTCAATGGCAGCTCTCCAAAGGGAAGTACACAGTCTTTCTCACCAATGTGGCCTTTGCATTTTACTTTCCCTTTTTCAGAATAACAGACAGAAAAACAGACAAAAATTTACTTTGGAAGGCTCAGCAAGTAATGCATTCTTTTCTAATCTGACTAGAGAAAACAGTAACATATTTATTAGTATTTTTGTCTCTGCATCTAAAGAAACAATTTGTATGTAATGATGTTCGGTGTGCTTCCCTATCTAGAAGAAAATGAAGTTAGTGATCCAGTTTGATAGACAAAGGTCTAAAGGAAAATTAATTTATTCTAGCTATGAAGATAGATGGGTAGTGGATACTAAATATATCAGAACTTTCCATAAATAATCCTGCTAGAGGGAAAAGCTGAGGTGCAAAACTAGAATAATACAAGTAAAATCTTCATAAATGCCCTAATTAAGGTGACTGTCCCATTGTCAAAGCTGGTAGTCAAAAGGTTAGAGTTTTGTAGGAAACCAAGTTTGATTGCTGCCAGTCCTCACAGAATCACCATGAGCTATTGGTATAGTGCAATTGTAGAAGTACAGTCACATTTGTGGATTTCAAAACTGGCCTCTAGGAGAATTCTTGCTGTCAAACATGCAACAGTGAAAAAAAAATCTCATTTTGACATCCCAGTGAAGGAAAAATGGTTGTAGAGGACACGATCTGCTCTCCACAAATACTATGACTAATGTAAAATATGCTTTCTTGAAGCTGAAGATATTTATCTTCTGAAGCTTTTTCAAGAGGCATTGAGGAATAATCCCGTCTACGTTCTTTCTGGGATTCTGGCTGAAGGGTGACATGCCTGAGTGCAGTCTATAAATGCAGGCTTAGTCATTAGGATGGAGTCAGCAGGAAACCCCTCTAAACTGGTCCTATAATCTAGTAGGAGAATCTGTATAGCAGTGACTAAACCTGCTGTATGGGGGGGGGAGAGACTTCCTGCTTGTCTCTGTGGGTCAGCTTTATCTTTGCTTTACCCTGTCAGGGTGTGAAGTGCACAGATGAGACAAGTGACCAGCTGCAGACCTGGTGTCACTCAGGGAGCCTCTGATGTGAAAGAGTCACAAGGCATAGCACATACAACATAGGAGCTGAGCGTCCCAAATGGACAGCGCTGGCTAATTAACTGGAAACACTGTCCTGCTGGCTTGTGCTACAGATTCATGCTCGCTTAGTAAGACACCTTGTCTCAGTTTCCCTTCTCTGTAAAATAGGAACACTGGTAAAGACTGCTATATACCTCACAGGAATATCATTAGAACTATTTTTAACTATTGCAACTATAATTAATATCAAAGTACACTGAAGATTAACAATATAAAATAATTTGGTATAATTTAAAATGCATTTTTGTGTGAGTACACACATCCACTTACCAATAAAACAAGTTCTAGAAGTTGTGTACTAGTGTACCCTGGATAATACAAGAGTGTTCAAAAGCCCCAGGGATAGAGCAGTTGTTACTTTAATTCCATCAGAAGAAGCTTGTGCTCCCAAACTTTATCAACTTCCTCTGCTGAAGCTGGGAACAACATATGAAATGCAGAATTCCACCATTTTCTGTTAATACACATTCACTGAAATTAGAATATTCAAAATTCCATTCCTGGAATAAATGCATATGCTACAAATAATTTTTTTTTTGTTATCCTTTATTATTCTTGTTCATCTGTGTCCTGGGTTCAGCAGTAGCAGTCATTTTTCTCCTTTTTGGTAGCTGGTGCAGCGCTGTGTTTTTGATTTTGGGCCTGCGAACACTGCTGATAACACCAGTGTTTTCAGTTACTGCTTGGTGATGTTTAGGCTGGCCAAGGACTTTGTGAGTCTCATGCTCTGCCAGGGAGGAGGGGAAGCCGGGAGGAAGGAGAGACAGGACACCTGACCCAGACTGACCAAAGAGGTTATTCCATACCACAGCACGTCATGTCCAGGATGTAGAAATGGAGAGCAGAGACCCGGAAGGGTGGTGGGGTGTCCACGGTGGGGGTTCGCTGCTGGTGGGGGTGCACGGCTTGGTCGGGCTGGATGGTGAGCAATTGTATTCTTTTTCTTTGTATTTCTCTTGTCATTATTATTATTGGTGGTAGCAGTAGTGATTTGTGTTATACCTTAGTTACTAAACTGTTCTTATCTCAACCTGTGGGAGTTGCATTCTTTCGATTCTCCTTCCCATCCCTCCAGGAGCGGAGGGAAGAAAGAGTGGGGAGTGAGTGAGAGAGCAACTGTATGGGTTTATAGAAGCTTAAACCACGACAATCTGTTGCAACAAGTCTTAAGGATATTGTTGCTGTTGTTTATTTATTTTTTAAATTGTTTGATTTATTAAATAATGTATTAGATGATATTTTTTTTTCTGAAAGGCCTCATGAAAGCAGTCAGGTGGACTAGGGATAATAAATACCTTGTATTTATAAAGCACTTTTCATCAACAGTTACTCTGGCTCTTTCAAGAAAGATTCTCTGCGGTCTCCATTTTACAGGTAGATGAAATAAACGAAATACTTCTGAAGACTAGACGTAGAAAGGTAAATAAATACTATATATCTTAAGTGTCCTGCAGAAGTATAGGCAAGTGAAGAAAACAACTGGTCAAGTTATTGTTCATTGACTAGTAACTGAAATATGAGCCTTTTAGAAGTGATTTCTTTTGCCATGAGAAAGAAAAGGATGGCGTTTTGCTCTTGATAAATTTTTGGGGGGAATATAAATGTCTCATGTATACGCATAGTAGTGGGACTAATTTGTATTTGGACAACTGTTCTACAAAGCCTTGGTCTTCTCTGTCATGGCTCAAGCAACAGCTGTCCCATGTGTGTTCTTGAAGGGCTCCCTGCCAGCTGCCTACACCATCACTTACACAACAGGAACGCCCATTTTTCAGTTTCATAGAATCATAGAATCATAGAATAGTTAGGGTTGGAAAGGACGTCAAGATCATCAAGTTCCAACCCCCCTGCCATGGGCAGGGACACCTCCCACTAAACCATGCCATCCAAGGCTATGTCCAACCCCACCTTGAACACCACCAGGGATGAAGCATCCACAACCTCCCTGGGCAACCCATTCCAGGGCCTCACCACCCACACAGTAAAGAATTTCTTCCTCATATCCAATCTAAACTTCCCCTGTTTAAGTTTAAACCCATTACCCCTTGTCCTCTCACCACAGTCCCGAATGAAGAGTCCCTCCCCAGCATCCCTATAGGCCCCCTTCAGGTATTGGAAGGCTGCTATGAGGTCTCCACGCAGCCTTCTCTTCTCCAGGCTGAGCAGCCCCAATTTTCTCAGCCTATCTTCATACGAGAGGTGCTCCAGTCCCCTGATCATCCTCGTGGCCCTCCTCTGGACTTGTTCTAACAGTTCCATGTCCTTTTTATGTTGAGGACACCAGAACTGCACACAATACTCCAAGTGAGGTCTCACGAGAGCAAAGGAGCAGGAGCACCTCCCACGACCTGCTGGTCACACTGCTTTTGATGCAGCCCAGGATACGGTTGGCTTTCTGGGCTGCAAGCTCACACTGCTGGTCCATGTTCATTTTTTCATCAACCCACACCCCCAAGTCCTTCTCCGCAGGGCTGCTCTGAATCTCTTCCACGCCCAACCTGGAGCTGTGCCTGGCATTGCTCCGACCCAGGTGGAGGATTTTGCACTTAGCATGGTTAAACTTCATTAGGTTGGCATCAGCCCACCTCACAAGCATGTCAAGGTCCCTCTGGATGGCATTCCTTCCCTCCAATTCATCAACCGAACCACACAGCTTGGTGTCATCAGCAAACTTGCTGAGGGCGCACTCAATCCCACTGTCCATGTCACCCACAAAGATGTTGAACAAGACCGGTCCCAACACCGATCCCTGGGGGACACCACTCGTTACTGGTCTCCAGCTGGACGTTGAGCCACTGAGCACTACTCTTTGCGTGCAGCCATCCAGCCAGTTCTTTATCCACCGAGTGGTCCACCTATCAAATTGATGTCTCTCCAACTTAGAGAGAAGGATGTCATGGGAGACAGTGTCAAAGGCTTTACACAAGTCCAGGTAGATGACATCAACTGCTCTGCCCCTGTCCATCAGTTCCGTAGCCCCTTCATAGAAGGTCACCAGATTGGTCAGGCAGGATTTCCCCTTAGTGAAGCCATGCTGGCTGTCACCAAGCACCTTGTTGGTTTTCATGTGCCTTAGCATGCCTTCCAGGAGAATCCACTCCAAGATTTTGCCAGGCACAGAGGTGAGACTGACTGGTCTGTAATTCCCTGGCTCATCCATTTTCCCCTTCTTAAAAATGGGGGTTATATTTCCCTTTTCCCAGTCATCAGGAACTTCACCTGACTGCCATGATTTTTCAAATATGATGGACAGTGGCTCAGCAACTTCATTTGCCAGCTCCTTCAGGACCCGCGGATGGATTTCATCCGGTCCCATGGACTTGTATACATTCAGGTTCCTAAGGTGGTCGCGAACAAAATCCTCCCCCACAGTGGGCCCAGGGTCCCCACCCTCACCGTCCCCGCGTCTGCCTTCCAAGACTTGGGTGGTGTGGTCAGAGCATTTGCCGGTAAAGACTGAGGCAAAGAAGTCATTAAGAACCTCAGCCTTCTCCAAATCCAGGGTAGACAGTTCTCCCCATAGCTTCTGGAGAGGGCCCACGGTGTCCCTAACCTGTCTTTTATTGGCAATGTACCTATAAAATCCCTTCCTGTTATCCTTAACATCCCTAGCCAAGTTTAATTCTAAGTGGGCCTTAGCTTTCCTAACCTGGTCCCTTGCTTCCCGGACAACATCCCTGTAATCTTCTCAGGCTGCCTGACCTTGCTTCCACCTTTTATAAGCCTCTTGTTTCCTTCGAATTTTGCTCAGCAGCTCCTTATCCATCCAAGGAGGTCTCCTGGCCCTCCTGCTAAACTTCCTTCTAGTTGGGATGCATCGCTCCTGAGCTTGCAGCAGGTGAGCCTTGAATATCAACCAACAGTCTTGGGCCCCCTGCCCTCTAGGGCTGTATCCCATGGAACCTTACTGAGCAGGTTCCTGAAGAGGCCAAAGTCTGCTCTCTTGAAGTCCAGGGCAGTGAGCTTGCTGCACACTCTTCTCACTGTCCTGAGGATCTCAAACTCGACCATCTCATGATCGCTGCAATCAAGGCTGCCCTGGAGTGTCACATTCCCAACCAGTCCTTCCCTGTTGGTGAGGACGAGGTCAAGCATGGCACCTCTCCTTGTCGGCTCCTCTATTACTTGCAGAAGGAAGTTGTCTTCCACACAATCGAGGAACCTTCTGGATTGCTTGTGCCAGGCCGTACCATCCCTCCAACAGATATCAGGGTGGTTGAAGTCTCCCATGAGAACAAGGGCCTGCGCACGTGAGGCTGCTCCTATCTGCCTATGGAGCGCTTCGTCGAGCAAGTCCCCTTGGTCAGGCGGTCTGTATCAGATCCCCACAATAATGTCACCCATCGCTGTTCTCCCTTTAACCCTGACCCACAAACTCTCTGTCCACTGCTCACCTGTCCCCAGACAGAGTTCCATACTCTCTAGCCTATCCCTAACATAAATAGCAACTCCCCCTCCCCATCTGCCGGGCCTGTCTTTCCTAAAGAGCCGGTAACCTTCCATTCCAACACACCAGTCATAGGTGCCATCCCACCATGGTTCTGTGATGCCTATGATATCATACCCCCGTAGACGTGCACACATCTCTAATTCGTCTTGTTTGTTCCCACGCTACGGGCATTTGTGTAGAGGCATTTGAGGCGAGATCCAATTGAAGCCGGCTCATTGGCTGGAGCAGCTGGAATATCTCTACATTGCTCCGAACGTTTACTGTAGGTGCTACCAACCGACTGGGTGTATTGGGATGGAGTGATGCCCCCCTCCCCCAACACATCTAGTTTAAAGCATCCTTGACCGGCCTGGCAAGCCTCCTACCAAATCCCCTCTTCCCCTTCTTTGCCAGACCAGTTCCACCAGCCCCCAGTAGACCTGGCCTACTAAATTGAGCACCATGTTCAAGGTACCCAAACCCCTGACTATAGCACCACCCTTCTAACCATTTATTAACCTGCCCAATCCTCCTAGCCTTTTCAAGGTCCTGCCCTGTATCCTGGAGAATTGACAAAAAGACAATCTGAGCTCCAGAGCCCCTAACCACCTCTCCCAGAGCTCTGTAGTCCTTCTTTATGGTCTCCGGGCTACTGCTATCTATATCAGTAGCACCCACATATATTACCAGGAGTGGGTAATAGTCAGTGGGACCGACTAGAGCAGGCATCTTCTCGGCCACATCCCTGATCCGAGCCCCTGGTAGGCAACACACCTCCCTTGAGCCTGGGTCAGGCCAACAGATGGGTGCCTCTGTGCCTTTCAGATTAGAGTCCCCGACTACTATGGTCCACCGCTTTTTCCTGGCAGCACCAGTAGTGATCTTCTTTACCAGTGCACTAGCTGGTTGCGCCTGGTGGGAGCGCTGTTGCTCATCAGCCCCCTGCAGGATAGCAAAGCTGTTCTGGGTGGGGACAGCAGATGTAGGAGGAAGCCCCTTGCTTTTAATTGTCCTCTTCCTCCTTTTTTTGTTGTCCTTTTCTGTTACCTTTTCCCAGCTTCCTGGGTTAGCAGCCTCCTTTCCTGCATGGGCAACAGTAGACACTCAAGGCCCTGGAACAGTGTGGTCCCGGAGCAAGCAGTGCTGCTCCCCCTCGGCTTCCCTGACCCCTTTCAGCCTGGTAACATCTTCCAGCAGTTCAGCCACCTGCTGCAGGAGGACCTCCACCAGGGAGCACAGAGTGCAGCCCTGCCCATTGCTCACCCTTCCCTTAGGATAGCAATGCAGGCGCTCTCTACACCCCGAGCTCTGCACTGCAGCCTCCCTTCCCATCGGCTCCGTTTGGGTGCCTACACTGGCCACCACCGGCGCAGCCAGAGCAGAGCTCCCAGGCCGAGCCTTGCTCGTACGGCGAGTGTTCACCATCCCGCTCACCACCCCGCTCGCCTGCCCACGCGAACTGCCGCGAGCCCGCCCTGTTCGCCGCGCTCCGGGTCGCTCGCGCTCCCTGGGGCAGGTTTTTAACCAGTCAGCTCTGCCGCCGGTCCTCCTGACGCCGCCCCCTCTGAGTCAGCCACTCGCCTCCGCGGAGCTGCAGGCTCCTGGGCAGGCCTTGTCGAGGACTTGAGGCTCCCTCATGCATCTCTTTAAACAGCATGCACTTTGTCAAGAGGCAGTGGGGTTTAGCTCCTGCATATACAGTTGTTTTTACTACTCAGGGTACTTGAATGCTTACTCCACCCATTTATTTAATGAGACAGACCTGCAATTCTCTTCAATTCCAATAAGTCATTAACACCTCTCCCACAGCAATATGAAGCTAAAATTAGGCAGGCTTGTTATGCCTGCTACAGCATGCAGTGGTGATACTTTCTGCAGGTTTTAAAACGTCTTTATTATAATTCATGCTCTTAACAACTACAGCGAGACATCCTTTTTGCTGCAGCAGCAACAAAAAAGAGTATCTATTCTCAACTTTTTTTCTGTATCATTATGCCTTGAAGTTTATAGTATTCTCCTAACCTCTGAATTTCATTTCATAAATATATTAACCAAATGAAAGCACTCCTGTGAATGTTTTCCAATTTTTTGTTCTTTAAAACAGAAATGCCGAGGAGTAATACTTATATCAGAACTGCATCTGGCTTAGAAAGCCTCCACTTAGTGGCTGGTGGAATAAAAGGTGTCATAAGTGTCTGTTCTTGTAATCATCTGCCAATATCTGCTTTTGGCCTTTTTCAGGGGAAAATACTGGGCTGGATGGATCCTGTATGCCTATCATCTGATCTAAAATAGTTATTCAATACCTGAATTACACCTGCTATATGCACCTTGCTACAACATGTCATACCAGGGAGCTGTCGTTTCCAGAGAGGAGTTGCTATGTGAATGACTTACACCTTCATTCATTTTTGTTGTGGTGGGATTTTTTTTGGGGGGGGCGTTTTTTGTGGGTTGGTTGGGTTTTTTCGAAGGGTGTGGTTTCTCTCTGAGAATGAGGCTATTATCATGGTATCTGCTTATACCTGACACAAAAGAGGAGGAATGTGATAAATATAAGATGGCAGGATGTGGAGGAGGAGAAGATATATATTCCATAAGGCAATCTGTTCAGTAAACTGGTCAATGACTGCTTCTTTATATTGTAAAATCCCTGATGCAGAAAAGTAATATTTAGCTTTAATATGTTTTCATTAAATTCAACATGTTTAAGTATTTGTCTGTAAGCTGTTGCTGCAAAATGGAAGGCTGTAGAGGTAGTCTATAAATTAGGGTAAGTATTAGCAAGTGGTTTGAATTTAACAATGGGCAGAGAAACAGTATTGCATGCTCAAAGCCCAGCCTCTGCTCAGGATGCTTCTGTTTCCAGTATGTTGCACCTCTTTGTATGATTATACAGTGTTTGTATACATCTATCCTCTAAAAGCAAATAAGAGATAAGAATGGGCTCTCTCAGAGGATTTTCATCCTGATTTTATATCTATACATTTGCACGATCTGGAATTGGAGCTGAGACACTTGGAACCCACCAGAAAAATGAGCTTATTGTCAGCGACTGAGCATCTGACTCTTTTCCCTTAAGAAAAAAAAAAAAAGAATAGTCAAGCAAATACTAAAATTATATAGATGGTTTAAAAATATGGATAACAGAAGACATTAATATGCAGCAATTTTATCATTTTGTTGGTATGTGGTGTGCAGAACAGGAATGCAGGTGTTCAGCTCAATTTCACTTTAGCAATTGTCAGCATGGCAAAATCTAGCATTATTTTAGTTCCTTATTTCAGGTATCCTAGTGAAAAAGCCAAAGGCAGAAAGCACAGAAAGACAAAGCTCCACCTCTCACTCCCAAAAATCTCTCTCTGTCACACCTCAACTTGTCTGCTGGGAATATATAGAACCCTTTGACTTCTTTGTCTGAGTCTGTAACTCACCTAGAAGCTCAGTTTCCATTGCTCTCATCCTAATTCCTTTCCCAAGCACTGTGTTTACTTTAAAACACAGACTAAGAATTCTGCCTGAAAGTATAAAGAGAAAGTAGGTCAAGGCATAGACCTATCTTGACATTCTCCGTCTAGCACAACTGTATAGTTGTAGCAGAAATGTGCTTTTTAAAAGCTCGCTCTGTTTTTTATTGACATAGGTCAGCTTAGAAATGGAATGCAGTAACTTGTATTTTTCCCAGATTTGCAATTATAATTATTTTATTATGCTTAAGGTTCCTTAGAGCTCATATTGTTTGGTGTATGTAGCGCTCATGTGAATCTGATGAGGTAAATCGGGTAGAGGTCACATAAGTTCAGCTTTATACATTGGAAAGACCTATATAAACTTCAAGACAATCATATAGCTAATTTTCATCTATGAAACATAAAGATGTCTCCCCAGTGGTAGCAGGTGAGTTTTTGTATGGTCCTTATGTACAAAAGCCAGAAGCTGAATTAAAAGAAAAAATAATAATTTGGAAGAATTGCAAGCTTAAGGGGCTTCACAATGTTTGTAACTGCAGACTAGCACACTGGTTTTTAATTCTGGCTGAGGCTTATAGACATTATCACAGTATAATTATACTTGGTAAACATAATAAAAAACCATCATCAGCTGAGTATCCATATCACCTCTAACATTCTTTGCTTCCTTCTTGTAGACCTAAGGCTGCTTAGTGGAATATTTTTAATTAGAAAAAAAAATTATTTACCAGTTTAAGTTTTTAATGCCAAAATTTGATTAAAGCAGAATACTGTGTTTGTACATTAATCATAGCAGGTTGAATACAATTTGTTGCTTCACAATTCTAGCTCTTCCTTCAAGCTTCCAGACAGTGTATCAGAAGGAAAAGATGAGGCTTGAGTTTTATAGTGCAGCTGCTACAGAAATAAGTATAGGTTATATGACTCAAAAGATGTACTTTCAAAATTATGCAGATCCTTGTCACACTGTTTAATATACCTTATTAGCAAGACTATACCAGTTTAACCATACTTGGTTTATGTGGCTTAAACCCCGACACCAAACAGAGTGGTGATGGCCCAAAAAACTAATCAGCAAAAGCAGAAAATTGACTGAAGTTGGGTGCCGATTGCTTCTGTTTACATGATGCAGCCAAGCTATTTTTATCATTATAGTCTAGGCCTTGGTCAAAAGTTAGGAACAAAATCTAAGCACATATAAACTTCAAAAAGCTTTTACATTTGAGCTAAAGCCAAACTGTATTGACATTTCCATGTCTGAATTCAGAAGCTATCAATTTTATGCATTTTAAGAACTTTGCATGTTTGTGTCTGTAAATAGCACAAGAAACAAAAGAATAAACAAAACAGAAGTTCAGATTGATACACCAGGCTTTTGGGGAGCTCTAAAGGCAAAATTTTTTCTGTTGCTTTATTTCCAACAGCAGGAAAAGCATAGCTAATTTATACCATTATTAATAAATAACAATCGTCTAGTCTTTATTTCAGTGATTTCACTGCCAGAATACTGATTTATATGTAGTGAAGATCAATCTTATATTTTAAAATTTCACTTCAGCGTACACTGGAAGTTAGCAGGGAAGCATTGTCTTGGTTTAGAACAGTATGATATTGAAGGCAATCTGTTCACAACTGATTAATTCTTTTTGATTCTGGTGTCTCTAACATTATGTCTGTGTGATCAGGTATTGGGATATAAATTGCATTTGAATATTGGTTTTGCCTGTTTGCTGTGACATTACTTTGATTTAGACTGAAAACATACAGGATTGGTCACAGGGTTAATGAGGAAACTTTAGTTTTCATGGTTCTCTATGACACAGAAGCCCCTGAACAAAGAGTTGTCAACTGGCGCAGACAAGTCTTTTGTTTCAAGGCTGAACTGTGGGAAGGAGGTAGCGAAGCAATAGGACATTGACTTTGATACCTCAGTAGGGCTGGTCAGGGGCTATGCTCTGACAGAACCGCACACATTTTTTATCAAAGAAAGCCATTTTGTGTGAGAGAGTAAAAATGCAGTGCAACATATAGTGTGTTTTAGAAGCACCTTGTAAATGCCCTGCTAAAATCCTGATCAACGTGAAAGTAATGGCACTTGGACTAGATGAGTGTTGTACATCCCTTCCTATTGAAATATTCTGTTCTATTCTATTAATAACTAAAATGTGACTGCAACCCATAAAGTACACTCACCTTGGTTTAACTTAATACACGAATATCTACTTCTCTATACATGAAAACTAGGGAATGAGTAAAGGGCAACTGTGAAGAGATTTCTGAACATATAATGAAAAGCACGGTTTACAAAACCAAGGAATGCAAAGTTGCAAAATTTTACTTCGTATGTATAAGTTAGAGGGTCTTGTGATGCTTATGAGTACACAGTATGCATAAATTATAGGTTAAAACCCAGATTCTACACAGGAATTCAGCAACATGTTCAGACTAGTTTGTATCTAACAGAACCTTATCACATGAATGAGTGTTGCAGTCACTAGGGTATTCTAGTCTTTAATGATTTTATACTATGCAATAAAATATCAACATGCTTCACTTTCATTTTGTGTCTATTGACTATGTATATCCTTGACTAGTATAAAGATTTCAAAGTTTTGCCCTTTTGGAGTACCCTTTTTAAACTGATGAGACATTTACAGATCAAAAAGTCAACTCACTTTGAATTTAGATAATAGAATATGACTCTCATTATAGGTATAACCCCTTTTGTCCTTCTTGTGATCTCTCCAAGGGTACAGTGTTGATGATAGGTGTGGAAATGCATAGACATTGCACTCTCATGGGAGAAACACAGCATGTAATGTCGAAAGACCATCTCTAAATAGCGCTGCAATATCCCCATAGAGAAAACATGGCTCATTCAAAATGCAAATCTAACAGGCATAAACCTCAGTACAACCACTTCTCTGAGAATGGAGCAGAAGTGTTTACTCTTTTTTTCTCTACTCTGAGGAATAATTTATAACAACAATATTCATTCTGCCTAAGCAGTCTCTGTCACCAGAGTATGCATATCAGCAATTGCAACACAGTCATTCACTATTGGCACTTCAGGCCAATAAAGTTTATTTCACTTGGAGTGCTGACATGACTGTCTGCAAACAAGGCTCTGAGAACTAAGACAGCTGGAATGTCATTAAAGAATATTGACTTTCTCTCTTCTTTTTTATCTTTTTCCCTTTGGTGGAGCTTTAGTGCATTTAAGAGTGCTAGTCACCTCCCAAGACATGAAAGCAAAACTGGCAAAATCTATTTTTATATTTTCCTCCTTGTATATCCCAAGTAACATAAAACAGTGAAGAAGATTAAGCCATGCAACAGATTTGGGGAAGAAAAAAAGGTTTTTTGCATTGCCCAGATGGTCTTAAAAGCTTTTCATGAGTTTAAAGCTGCCTGCTTAGGGAGGGTCGGATTATTAATAATTTAGTACCTTTGACAAGATCAATATGACTAATTTGTTACGTCTGCAGAGCAAACTCCTATTCCTTTGTGAACTGAAGACTTGAGAAATTGAAGTAACAATTTAAAAGGAAAAGCATTCATAGGGATTAAGGGGAATTGATTGATAGAGTTTTAAGTTTAAGAAGTATTGGTAATTGAGCATATAGGGAATTCTTTCACATTTTTAGCATTTGCAACTTGAAGAACTTGTTACTTCACTTTCTTTACTACTAGAAATGGTGCCTAAATATCGGACCTCACAGTTGATACACATTTGAATTGTTTAGAAAAGCCCCAGCCTTACAGTAGCAGCACCCCTCTGATCTGATTCTGTGATACCCCATAGAAGGAGTCTTAAGCAGTCCTAACTGTGAAGTTACATAAGTTAATACAGATTAAAGGAATAAAGGAAGCTGAGTTCCAGCCAAAGGTCGGGGAGTTTGAAAGAAGCTTCTCTTCCTCTCCTTTTCTCTCCTGAACTGTTCCAGTCATTGAGCAAAGTTCATCCCAGGGTAATAGTTTATGTCCTTTCTAGAGGTTTCTGCACTGGCTCAGACTCAATAAGAACAGCCCTGAAGAGCAAACGTCATAGATAAAGACTTGAAAAGGCAGAAAGCAGCTACATCTTCTCATTTAGTGAAAGGTGAAGGACAAACAAGAGTAATTAAAGATGTGTGCACATCTACTGGGGTATGATATAGTAAGCATCACAGAAACATGGTGGGATAGCTCCTATGACTGGTGTGTTGGAATGGAAGGTTACCAGCTCTTTAGGAAAGACAGGCCCAGCAGACGGGGAGGGGGAGTTGCTATTTATGTTAGGGATAGGCTAGAGAGTATGGAACTCTGTCTGGGGACAGGTGAGCAGTGGACAGAGAGTTTGTGGGTCAGGGTTAAAGGGAGAACAGCGATGGGTGACATTCTTGTGGGGATCTGATACAGGCCGCCTGACCAAGGGGAATAGCTCTACGAAGCACTCCATAGGCAGATAGGAGCAGCCTCACGCGCACAGGCCCTTGTTCTCATGGGAGACTTCAACCACCCTGATATCTGTTGGAGGGATGGTACGGCCTGGCACAAGCAATCCAGAAGGTTCCTCGATTGTGTGGAAGACAACTTCCTTCTGCAAGTAATAGAGGAGCCGACAAGGAGAGGTGCCATGCTTGACCTCGTCCTCACCAACAGGAAAGGACTGGTTGGGAATGTGACGCTCCAGGGCAGCCTTGATTGCAGCGATCATGAGATGGTCGAGTTTGAGATCCTCAGGACAGTGAGAAGAGTGTGCAGCAAGCTCACTGCCCTGGACTTCAAGAGAGCAGACTTTGGCCTCTTCAGGAACCTGCTCAGTAAGGTTCCATGGGATACAGCCCTAGAGGGCAGGGGGTCCAAGACTGTTGGTTGATATTCAAGGCTCACCTGCTGCAAGCTCAGGAGCGATGCATCCCAACTAGAAGGAAGTTCAGCAGGAGGGCCAGGAGACCTCCTTGGATGGATAAGGAGCTGCTGAGCAAAATTCGAAGGAAAAAAGAGGCTTATAAAAGGTGGAAGCAAGGTCAGGCGGCCAGGGAAGAATACAGGGATGTTGTCTGGGAAGCAAGGGACCAGGTTAGGAAAGCTAAGGCCCACTTAGAATTAAACTTGGCTAGGGATGTTAAGGATAACAGGAAGGGATTTTATAGGTACATTGCCAATAAAAGACAGGTTAGGGACACCGTGGGCCCTCTCCAGAAGCTATCGGGAGAACTGTCTACCCTGGATTTGGAGAAGGCTGAGGTTCTTAATGACTTCTTTGCCTCAGTCTTTACCGGCAAATGCTCTGACCACACCACCCAAGTCTTGGAAGGCAGACGCGGGGACGGTGAGGGTGGGGACCCTGGGCCCACTGTGGGGGAGGATTTTGTTCGGGACCACCTTAGGAACCTGATTGTATACAAGCCCATGGGACCGGATGAAATCCATCCAAGGGTCCTGAAGGAGCTGGCAAATGAAGTTGCTGAGCCACTGTCCATCATATTTGAAAAATCATGGCAGTCAGGTGAAGTTCCTGATGACTGGAAAAAGAGAAATATAACCCCCATTTTTAAGAAGGGGAAAATGGATGAGCCAGGGAATTACAGACCAGTCAGTCTCACCTCTGTGCCTGGCAAAATCTTGGAGTGGATTCTCCTGGAAGGCATGCTAAGGCACATGAAAACCAACAAGGTGCTTGGTGACAGCCAGCATGGCTTCACTAAGGGGAAATCCTGCCTGACCAATCTGGTGACCTTCTATGAAGGGGCTACGGAACTGATGGACAGGGGCAGAGCAGTTGATGTCATCTCCCTGGACTTGTGTAAAGCCTTTGACACTGTCTCCCATGACATCCTTCTCTCTAAGTTGGAGAGACATCAATTTGATAGGTGGACCACTCGGTGGATAAAGAACTGGCTGGATGGCCGCACGCAAAGAGTAGTGCTCAGTGGCTCAACGTCCAGCTGGAGACCAGTAACGAGTGGTGTCCCCCAGGGATCGGTGTTGGGACCGGTCTTGTTCAACATCTTTGTGGGTGACATGGACAGTGGGATTGAGTGCACCCTCAGCAAGTTTGCCGATGACACCAAGCTGTGTGGTTCGGTTGATGCATTGGAGGGAAGGAATGCCATCCAGAGGGACCTTGACACGCTTGTGAGGTGGGCTGATGCCAACTTAATGAAGTTTAACCATGCTAAGTGCAAAGTCCTCCACCTGGGTCGGAGCAATGCCAGGCACAGCTCCAGGTTGGGCGTGGAAGAGATTCAGAGCAGCCCTGCGGAGAAGGACTTGGGGGTGTGGGTTGATGAAAAAATGAACATGAGCCGGCAGTGTGTGCTTGCAGCCCAGAAAGCCAACCGTATCCTGGGCTGCATCAAAAGCAGTGTGACCAGCAGGTCGAGGGAGATGATCCTGCCCCTCTACTCTGCTCTTGTGAGACCTTTCTTGGAGTATTGTGTGCAGTTCTGGTGTCCTCAACATAAAAGGGACATGGAACTGTTAGAACAAGTGCAGAGGAGGGCCACAAAAATGATTAGGGGACTGGAGCACCTCCCGTATGAAGATAGGCTGAGAAAATTGGGGCTGCTCAGCCTGGAGAAGAGAAGGCTGCGTGGAGACCTCATAGCAGCCTTCCAATACCTGAAGGGGGCCTATAGGGATGCTGGGGAGGGACTCTTCATTAGGGACTGTGGTGAGAGGACAAGGGGTAATGGGTTTAAACTTAAACAGGGGAAGTTTGGATTGGATATGAGGAAGAAATTCTTTACTGTAAGGGTGGTGAGGCCCTGGAATGGGTTGCCCAGGGAGGTTGTGGATGCTTCATCCCTGGTGGTGTTCAAGGTGGGGTTGGACATAGCCTTGGATGGCATGGTTTAGTGGGAGATGTCCCTGCCCATGGCAGGGGGGCTGGAACTTGATGATCTTGAGGTCCTTTCCAGCCCTAACTCTTCTATGATTCTATGACCAAGTACAAATCTGTGGAATGGAAATACCAAACACTGCTATCAGTGGTATTCCCACCCATCTGCTCCATCTACTGCATCTGCTCCATCTACTGCATCTGCTCCATCTACCATTTAAGGTACTCTCACATGTTCAGTTTGCCGATTTTGGTGTGAACCTTCCCCAAATGACAGACACTTCTATCAGCAGTCCGCTCTCTCTCTCTGGTGGCAGTCATCACAGTTGCAGGACTGGTTTCCTGGTCTTTCTCATTGATCTGAGCTTTCACGAGCTTTGCATTTCATGCCTTTAGGTCATTTCTTGTGGGACAGAATTCCAGCCTCTCTGCTATCGTGGACGTGTGTTGTGAACCTGTTGTTCCCTGTAGAATGATGGGAAAGCACCTCTCTGCAGCACGGATTAAAAGGAAGGACATAAATAGGATATTTTATGCAAAAGGAGAAGAAAAAAAAAAAGGGCACATGGAACCATTGGACTACACTCAAGAGGACATTGCCAAGACAAATAATGATAAAATTGATCTCTTGTGATGTTTACAACTATTAAATAAAGGATATTTGGCTATAGCAAGTGCAAAAAACATTATCACCTAAATGTCAGTTTATAGAGTGTCCTAGAGTGGGTTGTATTTTATACAAAGGGAAAAGAAAGCTGAAGAATTCTTACGATATGTTTAAACAGTTCAGTTAAATTACTATATTATACAATATAGGGGAAATACAACTGACAGAACACACCCTGAAGTGTCAGCATGGACTTGCAGTAACTGGTGCAAAGAAATGTATAGCACTGCTGTAATTAAAATGCACATGTAAAATTTCAGTCCTCAGTCACTGGCAAAGGGCTGTGAAGCACAAATCATTTCATCCCTAGAAGGAAAGTTACACTAAGTTACACTATTAACATTTTCAGTTGCTCTTTCTTTTTTTTCTTTTTTTTTTTTTTCTCAGGAAGCTGTTTGCTGATTTTTTTGGTGCTTGCTTTGTTTCAATTATTGCCAGACTTGTAGGGTTGAGTGGGCACTCAGACTTTTTTCTAAATCTTTATACGCTTTATTCACTTGCAAGTGTACCACTAGCACAAACATGTATATATATGCAAGTCCATAAAAGCAATAAAGCCAATTGTAGCTCAACATATGATTGGTTTGGCTTGTAAAGTGTGCAGAAAAGTACTCTGGAGATTGGGACAGGTATGATGTTTTTCATGCAAAAATAGTAAGTAAATAGAAGAACTGGAATAGCCACTACAAAATAATTGTATACGGAGCAATTTAATTTCTAATTGTAGTGGCATTTGGTTTAAGAGATTTCCTAAATAAAAGAAAGTCAATGAAAGGAATTCTTTATAATGGTGCAAAAAAAAAGTTTTACACAAGAATAGCTACTATCCTTGGCTTATTAACAAAAATAAGTGTACTGGTATGCGCCTAATTTACTCCTCTGTATACAGTTGTAAGATGCACAAGCATTCTGCTTTTCACATACACCTTGAAATTATATAAAATTATATAAATAACACCATCCAAAACAACAGACAATCTAGGCCCCAAATGTACATTGGAGAACAACAGTTTTGAATTTAGGACAAGGGTAAATGTGAAGTCTTTCTTTGATAGAAGAAATGAAAAGGATATTATTGGAGAATTCTGCCGAGTGTAATCTGCTAATGAGTGAACACAACTGCCAGAAGTACTAATTGCAATGGAATTCTCTTTCTCTTAACATTGCTTTCTTTTTTTTATTTTACAGTCCCAGAAGATTTCTGTGCCCTGTGCCACTTTCTGGTTACTTTAGATGGTTTGGGACTCATGTTGCATTAATTTTGTTAAAAAACTTTAAATGATTAAATAAAGTGGTTGCTAGGAAGGCTGACAGCCTTTTAGTTAGCATTAAAATTCAGAGCTAAATTTTGCACAAACTACTTATACTCCAGGATTGCTCTTACATTTCAGAGTTAACTCTGAAGTTGCAGCGCACTCCCACAGTGTTTCTACTTTTTGTTCTGTACTCCATGACAAAATGCTGTTATATAATAACTTCAAACTTCTAAACATTTGCCTAGCATTTTTGCTAGGTCTTAAAGCACTGAGCAACAAATTAGGACTATGACTGTAAGGCCAACTAAAAAGACATATTCCATGCTGGGTTCTTCTCAACAGTACTATGTTAGATATTTTTTAATTAAAGGGCTTCAGCTGACCTAGTACTTCAGGAAACACACCATGCAGATTTTTAGACTTTTAGAAAACTTAATTACAGAAAATAAATTTACCAGCAGGAACAAAACTATTATTAACTGAAGCTACCACCATCCCAAAGTCTTTGTGTTCCAAAGAGAGGAAACTAAAGGATGAAATAAACCTTCTGATGAAAGTATTCCTGGCTGCATCTCAAATAAAAAGCAACTTTTAGAGTGATGACAAAGTTGCAATGAAATCCCATTCAAGATTTTCTGATAGCTGTTGTTTGTCAGTAGCATAAAAAGTCAACTGCAAGTTGTCCTCAATACTTAGTTAATCCAGAAAATGCTGTCTTTTATATTACTCTGGCTTTTGTTTATTTGTTGCATTAAATATAATGGCAAAACCTTTGGATTGTAGTTCTTCTAGAAGCTTTGTTTTGACTGATCTAAATTACAGATAAAATTCGAAAAATCAAAGTGAGTCAGTGTTATTTATACACAGTAAAAACAATCTAATAGCTACATTGCAAAAAACTGCTGAAAAAGTTGTATGTGCCCCAATACTCACAAAGGGACCTGTTGCATATAATATTTTCTTCCTGGAAAAATACATTACTATTTTAGCTGGTTCAGGTGTTTTTGCAAGGTTTCTTGAAAGGAAAATTCTTGGATAAAGAGTAGCTACAATGGCTTGGAAACGAGCCGTGAAATGCACATTTTATAAGTCAAGTTCAGTATGACTTCATCATATTGTAGTTCTGTTCGGGCACCTCATTCTTATCCTTTAAATACCAAGCAGTAGCTCCCAAGTCTGTATACAACTCAGAGACAGCCAAAGTACTTCCCTCACATTTACATGGGACAAAGTGTAAGGGGGCTGGGGGACATCTGAAAGTAACAGGAGAGACAGCACGGTACCTCCTGGGAACAGAGCAACAAGGGCCTTGCAGCACTGATGTCTTCTCTTACTCAAGAACTGTTTCAGGACATCCTCTTCCTCTTGGTTGTGTGTGGGCATACCTCTTGTGCCACAACCACATGTAGACTTCCTCGTGCAGCTCACAGGACAAGTTACATATTCCTCCTAGAAAGAATCTCTTTGCAACCCCAAAATCTTTTTAAGTTATGCTTCACTTCTTTAGGAAAGTCCGACAGTAGGCTTCTAGCCAGTTTTGCTTTGTGCTATGCTGTGTGAGTAACTATGTTGAGGCACAATGTATTTATCCTGGTAGATAAAAGAAATTACTAATTACCGAAAAGATTTAATTGCACTTCTTTTAAATCAATATAAAATATTTAAATTATTTCTATTATCTCTGTCTCACAGAATTTTTTAACTTTCAGTCTATTTCATTAGATTTTTCAATTAGTTTCGCAGAGCTAATCAATAGATTAGCTTCCATATATAGAATCAGCAAACCAGGGCTTTCTAAATTAGACTTCTAACTGAAGAACAGCCATTTTCATCTCATTAGATTTGTTATAGAAAACTGTGCTTGATTCATGGGCTTTACAAAATTTTTCTCAGATGACAGATTTTTCCTCGATCAAATTTAGCTTAATAGTAAGTTATTTAGAGATAAGTAAGAAAACAATCACTAGCTTTCCACCAGAGACTGATAAGCTAATTTGTTTCACTTAGCTCTGAGTGTGCTGAGAATGCCTTCAGACTTTCTAAGGACTTGGGTTGTGGCATGTAAGCATAGACCTATGCTGAGTGAAACTCCAGCACTGAGCCCTGGGGGAGCGCAGAAAACACACTGCATGCAACAGTAAAAGAGGAATGTGGAGCAGTTCCTCTAATCGTGGACCCTTTTTCCTGTTTTCAGATTCATTGTTTCCTGATAAGGAAGGAAGCTAATTATTTTGTCTAGGAACACTGGACAGCCTTTGTCCATTCATTCTTTGTCCTGTACATCTGGGTAAGGAGCAAGAAGATGTTACTCCTACATGCTGAAGTTATTTTTGCTTTTTGTCCATTGCACTTTTATTGCCTTAGTAACTTGAAAATCATTTCATGTCCTACAGCTATCCCATACAGTATGGTATGTACACAACCATGAGGCAAGAACATTTTTCACCATAAAATGATTGCTCCTGATAGAAATCTCTATTTATAAAAATACCAGGCTCAGGGAGGATACATAACTTCCCAAAGAAGGAAGCCTTTTTAAGTAATAGCACCTCAGAAAATGGCTCTAATTCTCTTGAAGGCGGGTCATTTCATCTAACTAACTGTTACCGTGGAGATGTAGAAAAGCAAGTCTTTCTGGGTAACTTGACCAGAGGGAAAACAATTAGGCTACATTACTAAACTGTAGTAATATGTTTTCTTGGCAGCAGACATGCCTCTGTGGTTACCACCACATATAATGTACCCTCTTTAAAGACTAGACGCTGAAAAAACAAGCAATTCAATATCAAGTCCCACACACTGAATACATGTTAGAAAACTGTATTTCAGTTGTGGATTCATAAGCTTGTTTTACCTCATTTTACACATACTCAGATCTGCTAGTTCATATACTCTATTTTAGATTAGGAGAGAATCTGGTTCATTTTTCAAAGCTCAGCTAAATCATTACTGAATTCCCCTAATTCATCAGCAAAATGACTTTTCCCAATGAAAGAGAAGCAGTGAGGAAGCACGATGAAAGGATCAGTTTAAAAAACAGGTACTATGTATACAGAAGACACACACTCTTGCAGCTTACAAATACCTCTTCTATGCCTAAATGTACATGCAATGCTGTTTGAACTTTATTGACTGAAATATCCATTGCTCAGAATTCAGAAAAAAACACCTTAAAGATTAGCTATGCAAGTTTAATTCAGCCTTCTTGTATATTTACATTTGGACATTAACTTTAATTATATAACTATGTACTCTTGCTTTTAAGGGCCCTTTATTGCTTAATGCAAATGATAGAAGATGGTTACTCGTTTGAGAAACTATTTAAAACTGTGGTTTAAGTTAATCAAGTGTAGTTATCAGTGGAAAAGCCCAATGAACCAGGCTTTACGTACTTCTGAGAATCCCTACTTTATACAAAGGCAGAATTAATTTTAAGGTGATTACTTCTGATGGTGTCCTATACTAGAGATTAATGCTTGATCACTTCACTAACATTCCTGAATATGTTTCTGTAACACCCCTATTAATCAAGGGCATTGTAACATTCAATTTGTAGAAGGGAGAGCGGGGTAGAAGAGGAGGGTTAGATGTTCAAAGGTCAGAGTACTTTAAGTTGCCTGCTTGGGATACTTACTTAATTTTCCTGAGAAGCTGATGTTATACAGCTCTTCATGTTTTTCAAGTTCAGGTTCCAGTAAGTTCAGTTGCAGCTCTGTGAGAAGAGAATTTCTCGTAGGTCCTTATGTCTCATGCTGGACATGTAGGACATGAGGACATGCAATTAGCAATGACCTCAGAAAAGTCTGGTTTGCATGACTTGCTTAGCATCACACGGATGGGAAAAGGGAGGGAAGAAACAAAATTCCTCAGAACTTTATTCAAAGATCTCAACAAGGAAATCCTCCCTTTTGTTTTTGATGTATCTTTTTAGTTACAAACAACCTTTTCATAATAAGACCTGATTCACTCTCTGAATATGCCTTTTATGCATTGAATGTGTGAGGATTCTTTTGGAAATGATCACATCACTAAAGACTATATCATAATGTATATGTATAAGGATCCTGAATTAATACTACCCTAATACTTTTAACCTGGAGTTTTGTAACTTCTAAGTCCTTTAAGTTTTTGGTTTCCTTTCTTTCTTATATGTTGGTATGTATCCATGTACATGTTTTGTGTGTGTATTTGTGATTTTCTTTCTTCTGCAACCTGAAAGTAGAGACACTGCATCTCAGTGTGTAACAGTGCCCTCCCATGCATCCTGAGTAGGGGCAAGGTTTTGAGCTAAAAGAGTAACCACGGGATAGCAATTGCAGGTTTTCATGCACTATGCACAAGAAATATATGTAAATATTTCCCACATAAGAGTTTCTATCAGCAGATAGAAGAGGAAATTTGCCAATAGAAGAAATTTGGAATTAAAATATTAAGGGGCTATCCTGGATCCTAGCTGGAGCTTCTGTTCACCACAACCTTGGATCATGTTCATGGTGGTTCCCTCCAATCGTCCTATTGACATTTCACCATCCTGGGCTCTTGTTGCCTCCTGCTTTGCTCTTTACCTAGCCTTATCCCAACATGGCTGGTTTACTACCTCCCTGAATCTTTTGAAACTTATAAAACAACAACTGAAAACCCTCTTCTGTTTTACTGCTCCTACCAACTCCTTTTCGCAGACTGGTTTTACAGTCAGTTCCTATAGTACTTGCTCTGTTCAATCCTTCCTAAGTTTTCAAAACAATCCAGCCTGCTGTATGATGTTCCAGTCCTGACTCTGTCCCTCAGAAAGCTATCTAAACTCAGTGGTCATTCTTTTCCAGCAAGCCTGATGTCATTTCCTCCACGGCTTCTTTGATTCATGTTATTTTTTTTGCCAGACAAATCCATCTGTAGTCTCTCCTCCAGCTCATGGGTGCAGCCGCCCACACACCAGACTCCAGTCTCATTCTCCACAGCAAACCTCGTGCAGCTTTGTTTTCCTCAGGCATTCAGTCTTACTCTTGATTAGCCCAATCTTCTGTTTTCTAGCACTTTATCCTATTTCTCCTCCTCCCCAGTCCTATTGTCACTTCTATGTATTCATTAATGCAGTCTTACTCCCCTTCAGTCTACTGCCTTGTGTTTTTCTTTATACTATTTGGGGAAGATCTTGAGAGAGGGCCAGGGGCAGATTATTCAGATTACAGGATGAGCAAGTTCACTGCCTGTGGTTGTGATGGTAGGATTGTTATTCCTGTTAGGACATTCATGTAGGTATGATCCTATGCGTGTTTTCTAAAGAATTAGTTATAGCAGGCGTTACAGAAGATAGGTTCAGTAGGTACCATCCACACAATGTGCTTACAAAGTAAAGAGTCTGTACAAGGTGAACAGCCTTGCTAAATAACAGGGGTAAAAGAAAGGGAGCAAAAGAAGACATATTTATGGATCATGTGCCATACGACAGATATGTAAAAATCCAGATTAGGATGCATGTTCAATGTAAAACATAAGTATCTTGACTTCTATGAAAAATGAAGGTAAAAAGCTTGCAAGATTTTATTGGTCTCAGAAATCCTTTGTGGCGGTGTGCCAATCCATGGAAAGGGCACACATGAGTCAGAATATGTCCATGCGCTCTACTCTAAATGCTGGACTTACTCCATGTTCGTTCTCTGGGAGAAAATAGTGCTGAAGTCCCTGGACAGCACATTTACCAGCCCCAAGGTATCTAAGATTTCAGCAGCGGCAGAAAGACCGAACTCGCCAATGCTAAACAAACAGGTTCAAGCTCACATAAAAGTAACTATTGTGTTTAATGGTGCTTTTTTGAGTTTTCACATCTGACCTGCTAACTCCAGACAAACTTTAAAACCCAGACAAATCTGCGCAGCCTTTCCTGAGGGTGGCAAAAGGCACATCCCTGATAGAAAGGCTCTTCCTTTTCTTCAGATAACTTTTACTTTCCTTCAAATGAAAGATTTCTCTTGTTTAATATGTACAAAGCAATATATTTTTCTCAAGCTTCATTTTCAGAAGTATCCAAATCATTCTCACTTAAATATATACAAAAATAATGCAATTCTGACTAGGAAAGGCAACCAGGTTTTTAAATGCCAGCTCAATTATATAAAATGCAACAAAATTATAGGTGGCAGAATACAGAATTTCATAATGGGAACCTTAATAAAAGGCAGTTACCACTTCCATCCCTAACACAGAAACTATTTTAGAGTGCTCTTTTCCTCGAGGGTGTTTTACCTGTTCTGGAATTGTTTCTGCCTTTGTTTAGTTTTCTAGTTTTTATCATCACCATGAAACAAACAAACAAACAGACAAACAAACAAACAAAAAAAAAAGCCACAAAGCCAAGCAAACCAACAAAAACACACAAACAAAACAAACAAAAAAACCCTCACTGCTTCAATTCAGATCACATGGGAAAAAAAGTATTGCAAACTGTGCCACAATTAGTGAAAGCTGATTTGGAGAAATATTCAAAAGCAACAGCTGCCTGCCTGTCTGCATGGCTACAAAGGGTTCACCCTTTACAAAGCAGATTACTCTTGGGATTCTTTTCTAGTGAATCTACTCACCCCAAAAAAATTCAACAGTAGCAAGAATCTCCAGCATCATCAAAACCACGCTTTCTTTTTTTGATGGATTTTCACACAGAATCCTTTGAAAAATAAGAATTTCCAGCAACCAGCCCATATAGGAAATATGGAGCTGGTAGAAATTGTTTCAATTATTTGTTTTCTCTTCTGAAATATTTCAGATCATTCTAAATGCTTCTGGAATCTCTTTCAATAATTTTCTTTCTAAGATCTTGTCTGCAATGGGATTTACTGAATGGAACACCTCTATCCCTTCCATAGACTCACACACATTTCCCTATTGTGTCTTACCCAGCACAGCTTGTATTCCAGCAAAACCACAGCTGTAAATCTCTTGTAAAACTTTTCAAAACACTGTCTTTCCAGCATGCTGTTTCCATTATCATGCTCCTGTTCAAACCTTGACATGGCCTGGGTTATGAGACCTGGTCAAACTCTGACAGCTGGATGTGAAAGAGCTCAGCAGAGAGTGGAAAATCAAACAGGAGGAAAGATCTGAGGAACGCTGGGAAGCTACAGGTGGCAGAGCTCTCACAAGCTGATAACCTTGGAAGGATCCTTGCACTCTGTCTAAAGCCTCTTTTATCAGTTTTGCTCAGGGATTAAACACTTTGTTTTGGAAAAATGGAATCAAAATGAAATGGAAAATAAACCAATGTCATTTGGAAGATTAAAACACATTTAAATGCTAGACTTTTTGTCTGCCTAATTTAAATATCTGCTTTCCCTCTCAAAATATATATGTTTGTATACACATGAGCATATATACATATATGTGTATGCATGTGCTATTTTGTTTATGCAAACCCAGGTTTGCACACTGATAGCATAGTCAATTATTTCCAGTGAAAAATGTTTGAATTCTTTCTCTCAATTGTAACTATTTGCATGTGATCTCAAACCTCACAATATTTAATTTAGTTATCCTCAAAACACTCCTTAAAGGGTGGGATTGCTCCTGTGTTTGGAAACGAAAGCCCAGAGAGCCACAGCCTAAGTGATTTACAGGAGTAATGTCTCAGATAGAATAGGAGCTGAAATAGAATGAGCAAGGGCTTCAGACACTTCCTGTGTTTTGATATTAAAGGCACAATGAAACATATCTTTTAAATAGGACTGGATTTAATATCAAAATGGAAAATCTATAAATTTAAAATCCTGTGATTCAAAGTGATTCTTACATCTTCACTTTTTTAAGACTTAAATCACGATAAATAAGTAGGCATGTTTACAAAAACCTCTGAAAACTCTATGGATCTTTTAAAAATATTTGTTCTTTTGAAGACAGAATTCTGATCATTATTTCCCAGTTGCATCCCCAGATTCTCAAGCTCCTTCCAAATTCTGCTCCTCATCATTTATGTGCAAGTTCATTATTTTAAAATGTGGTCTCACTGTCTCTGTGCAAATCCATAGCAATTACACTGCTCAAATTGTATTTCACTGACACTGAGAAAATCAGGTAAAAAAATTAAACCTGGGTGTTGCTGAAGAGGCTAATAGCCATAGCAAAGTAGGAATATAAAGGAAATTAGGATGGTAGGGAGTTTTAAAATAAATTCCCAGATGTACACCTGATTTATATATTCTTTCCTGAATGACTGTAGATTTCAGTCACCTTACATCAGAGGTTATCAATGTTGTCCATTGTTGCCTTTTTAAAAGCTCCAGAGGCTTATATCTCAGCTGAGTTCTGGAGAGTCGTGTGTGATTTGTTTTGCTACCAGGCACCGATGGGCAGCATTCTGTTCTGTCTTAAGGTACTGTGGTCTAAACTGATCATTTCCAATACTGTTTCACTAGTTACCTGAAAGCTCTTTACTCAGACTCCAGATTTTTCACCTTGGTTTTTCATCAGAGGGGAACTCAAGTACAAAGGGTCAAAAAAGAACCACAGCAATCTTAAAGACTGGGACCTAAATGCCCCCAGAGACGGACCAGCACGGAAATTGAGTAGTCTTTTGCTAACAGATGTTCTTTCATGTGATAGATGAAAACATATGGATAAAGGAAGATCAAGAGGTTTAAAAAGTCACTACCTCTGTTGAATTATTTCTGAGGTACACAGAAAATTTCATTTTCCATTGCTCTCAAAAGTATTAAAAAATTAGAGAAATAAAAAAGTAAATACAAACAAAAGTTAAAAAAAAAAAAAAAGGAAAAAAAGAAAAATGGCATTGCAACTTTGTTTTGATTTTCTTTGACTTGTTTTTCTGTCAAAATCCAATATACTGGCACCTTTAATCTGCTACAAAAATACATTGTTGTGCTCTCTGCATATTTTTAGCACTTCTTTTCCAGTGGAAGATCTTATACACAGAGTTTATTGGATTCCTTCTATGTAGTGTGTTCTGAATGAGTCAGCTCAAGTCCTATTCTTTCATCCTACATTGATCAGATTGGTTAGTCTCAGCCAACTGCTCAATAACTCAAAAGCCTAAAGTGAAGTTATCCATCTTTTGTGAAGTTATACAGATATCTCTGCTGTCACCTGTCTTGTTCAGTGTGCACATGATGTTGCCTGGGTAATTAGGATGAAAATCTGCTGCACTGACACAGCACACAGATCTATGTTTCTTTCTCAACAAACCAGCAAACCCAGATGGCACAATGTCTTTGCTTTCACAGTGTTTTTGTGTGATTGAAACTTGGCAATCATTTCAGAAAAAAGAGAGGTTATCAAGGAAGACAGGAGGGGGAGGAGGGGGGCAGCAAAAAAAAATGTAAGGATTTTTTTTTATAATTATTACTATATCTCATCTTTAAGAAGTTCATAGCATAGAAATGTATCATATAATTAATTGTTCTTGGTTCTTCCAGCATCATCTTGGATCAAAGCCTCTCTTTTATAAAGTGCAGGTTTTTGCAAGACAGAAAAAACCTACAAAAACCTGATTAGTTACATAAGTGCTTCCACATGCAGCTCAACATACTGCTTCAAATCTGTACATACTTGGGTTGTAGCTACATGGCACAGCCCTTTCCCACTTGTGTTAGAGCAGCGGCTCATTTTAAATATATAACTCACAAGAGTGATGTCCACATATCAGACAAGCAAACACTTGCTTAGAAAGCCATAGTAGGCACTACCCACACATGTCCTGTCAAATCTCAAGGACTGAGGTGATGAATGGACAGTATGCTAATCAGCAGACAATGTGCATTGCTCATTTAATATACTTCAATATGAATTTCATAGTTCTTAAGGCTTTATACAATGTAAGCAAATCTTGGTTCTGGCCTAAAAACAGCCTATGTAGACATCCTTATCTCATAAGAAGTGATTTTGGAGAAATATACCATGTAGGAAAAAGTGAGCTCATTCCTCTGACCATTTTGAAGTGACTAAAACCAGAAAAACTTCAGTTATCATGTCAAGGGGGTTGAACTACTAATCTTTCTTCCCAGCAGCACTTATTCATTCCGACTTGACACTGTTGAAATGCCATCACATGGTTTGTATCCTGCTATCTTGGGACTTCTATAAGCAGACAGGCTCCTGTCTGCTCGTATTGTAGTGTTTAGAAGTACCCTGAGAGAACAATTAGCCTGTGACATGGCTCATATTACCCTCATGCCTATGGATCAGTGAACAGTTTTCATATGTATCTAAAAAAAAAAAAAAAAAAAGGGGTACGAAATCTGAAATTGAATATTTCTGAAAAATTGAGTTGACTTTACTGAAACACTCTGTGCAAATTATGAACCAATTTTTGAATCTCACCAACTGGTATTCAGTGTCATTAGTCACCAGACGAAATCTATTCAGCTGTTATTTATAGAAATGAGTAACAATAAAACTTTAAGAAATATTTTGATCTTATCATTCTGCACCTGAAATAGTTAAAAGAACTGTGTGGAATAACCCAAGATGGAGGGACAAGATTAAAATATATCTGTATGAACCACTTCTTTCTATAACTTCATACTCCCAGGTTTTTTTCTACACTACTTTTCAGGTTAATTGCCTCTTCTCTTAAACATTAATAATCAAAAAGGGATAAACATCTATATCAGCAATATTTTTCTGCTATCTGTAACTTTTAGATAAATGTATATGTATTATGTAGAAGCACTAGATCACATTAACTACTCTTGGAAAACAATTACATTCAGCAAACAAGAAAAAGACATGGGTAATGATGTGCATATATCTCCTTATTAATGCTCTGCACACATGCATGCACAAGAAGTATTTCTGGAAGTCCTATGTGAAAGTTACTGTTGGTACACACAGATCTACGGTACAGAACACTTCCAATTTCAGTAATTGACTACAAGGTCTACTTCTTCAATCCCCCATGGGAGTTTATGAGGACACACATCTGGCACAATGTTGATCATATTTGTTCAGACACACAGCAGTGCACTAACTATTTCCCTTGGCAGATTACTTGCTATTACCTTATCTGAAAATGGCTGACACCTTCAAAATGCTAATGAGAGATATATCAATTTTTATAGGAGCTTGGATTGTTTCCAAGTATTTTTAAATGTACTCAACATATTGTGAAATACATCCAGTATATGGTTATAAATGAAATATGTTAACTTTCTTTGCTGTTGCACGTCTTGTAATCTACAGTGGCAGAAATTAAATATGAACGGATGTGCAAATGCCCCTAAAATATTGGTTTATTTTTACTTTTACCCTTTTTTTTTTTTTCAGCCAGTTCTTACACCCTAATTGAACAAAGTATATCTTTATCAGTTGTGACATCCGTTTGCACCTCTGCAAAGTCCGGCACATTGCATTTTGAGCCAGAAAATGAAATTATTATGGGATTAGAGAAATAAAACTCTAAACCAATTGGAATGTGGAAACGCTTTTTCTTTTTTATCACACTGTGATGAAAATGCTCTAAAATTATGCCTCTACCTAGTCTCTTTTAAACATTTTCCTAACAAAATAGCTTCCAATTTAAGGGTAATCTGGTTTTATCACAACCTGTGTCATAACTGAGACACCATTATTCTCAGCTGAGTATAATGGCACACACACTCATGAACAGATCTAACTTCCAAGATTTAGACTCTGGATTAGAGTTGTGATATGCTATTCCTTGAACAAAATTAATAACAGTGACAAAAAAAAAAATCACAACTGGAGAATAGTTCTTTACTCATTCGAATCTGACTGAAATTTAAAAAAAAAAAAAAAAAGAAAACAAAGCAAAGTAAATTAAAGAGAGGAGGGAGGGAAAGAAGAAGGGAAAAAATGAAGGGAAGCAGGAGGGAAGGAAGGAAGGAGGCAAGGAAGGAAAGCAGAAAGGGGTGAAGGTAGGCAGGGACCAGGGAAGGAAAACCAGGCAGAAGGTAGGCAGGGGCATGAATCAGGTGAGCTGCTGAAGGTTCTGAGAGTTACTTTTGAATCATGACCAGTGAATAAGAAACTGATCTACTTAATGCTACAGTAAGCTAATAGAATTGATGCCTCTAAGTATTTCTGTTATTTATAGACCAAAGCCCTTAATGATTACAAGTAAGATCAAACTAATTGAATAAATTCAATGCTACTGTTAAAAAAATAGAGAAGTAAATGTAATAGAGATCCTGGGAGCATCCATATAGCCAACAGAGATGTCTCTAAACAGATCATAACATTATGGTTTAATTGCTTTGCAGAGGATCTACAAGACATACTGGTTTTGTAACATGGTCAGAAATGCAATGGGATATTGCTTTTTGTGGCATTAATTCTAGTGAGAAGTGGAATACTCTGCAGAAAACTCAATCTGAAGAGCTGCAACATTGTCTTTTCTAAGTCTGATGTTATGAACAATGTATAATAAATAATTCAGTGAAAATAGCTTTCTGATAGGAGGAGGTACTTGCAGGATTTGCAAGACAGTGAGTATGCTTGGAAAGTCTGGACCTACCTGAATAAGTTTTAATTATTATATACAACTCTGGGAATTTTTTATATTCTTTATCCTTTGTAATAAGCCACAGTAGCAACATTGAAGGCATTACAAACTGTAGAATACAATGCATACATGGCAGAAGATGCAACATTACTTTTTAGCCTAATGGACGAAAGATAAATGCCAAAAGCACAAAATGCTTAGCCAAGGTAATAATTTTTAGCAACATCAATAAAATAATAATTGTGCCCACAAAAGTATGCATTAAACTAAATAATTTTGCCTACGAAAGTATCTTGTTCTCGACAGGCCATAATTATTAGTTAAATTAGTTTCTTATTGCAGCCACAGTGGAATGACAATATTTTGTATTGCCGTAAATGAAAACTGTTTAATTTAATGTCTTTGATTTTATGCATGCATTCTGGAAAGAAAAAAAAAAAAAAACAAAACAAAACAAAAAACAAACAATTAGAGGCAAAATAATTTTGCTGTATTTCTAGAGGCTCAGCTATAAATCTAAGAACACTGACATGCAAACATTGCTGGGTTTAGGTACAAAGTTCTGATGTTTCTACTCTTAGACTTTTGTACTGGTCTTACTGTTGATCATTGGAGACAAAAACTGTAGTTCTTTGAAGCAACCACTTTCTAGCATGATCACAGACGCTTCAGCAGTTTTATGAAGTCATATTTTGTTAAACAAAATGCTAAGATGTTCTGCCAGCGATGAGGAGATGAGAAAGAGCACCTGGTTTAGGCCTCACAGGGAACGTTCCCCTTGTGCTATTGTGATGCGGAAGTCACAGAGCAGACTGTGGGCTGTGGTGTGAAGAGAAATACTATAGATATTAATGAGTAATAAAGAGTGGCTTGAGAATATAAAGCACACAATGTGACTAGAATTTGTAAAGTTAAGATCAGAGAGATGGGGACACCTACTAAAAATCACGGATTTGTCTTCGAAATGCATGAAGTTTCTGGTATGCCTGGGAAAGAAATATCAATCAGTATGTTTCCAGTACTTCCTAGGAACCTCAGCTTTGATTTGTAGTTTAGAGAATTTGAATCTTAATCCAGACACTAATGAGCTATTTCATCCCCAGAAACAAGAATGTCTATAATTAAGAAAGACTGATAAAAACATAATAATTTACAGCAGATGAAGACAAAGCCTAAGATAAAGAAATTCTGACATGCTCACATGAAGGGTAAATAACCATAGAAGCATAAATAACTTGAGAATTCCGATTCACTAAGGAGGCCTATGAAACACATTTTGGTTTTCATTCCAATAA
Organism: Amazona ochrocephala; assembly: GCA_039720435.1. Taxonomy (NCBI): domain Eukaryota; kingdom Metazoa; phylum Chordata; class Aves; order Psittaciformes; family Psittacidae; genus Amazona; species Amazona ochrocephala. Next base: position 24,577,088 of record CM077880.1, read on the forward strand.
CTCCAGATTTCAGGCAAATATTCATACCTAGCCACTAAAGCAACTTTAAAATGTCATTCTGAACACCAAGTTCTATGAAAAGCTGAAGCACTGTGAGTTTAAAACAAACTTCAAGCCCTTGAAGAAATGTTTATATTATGCTTTGTGAAGTATGCTTCTAATTCTAATAAACATCTTGGTGCTATTGTATTATAGGTAGTAAATAACTATAGTACTAATAATGACCTTATAAACAATACAAAATGAATAGGCTTTAGTTATGGGATTATAGCTGATTTTATGTGTTATTTTTTGCTAATATGAAACAGTTTTTTACTGTACAATTAATTCTTTTTAATCAGGTTTGGTTTTTTTTTGGTTGACGTTTTGGTTTTTTTTTCTGGACAAGTTAGGCCAGACACACAAACCATCATAAAACCTTTATGACAAATATCACTTTGGCATTGCATTGCACAGTTGTGGCCATTGAAGCTGTGGCACACTTGGTAAGAACTATGCCAGGAGATGAGCAAATATAAACTGTTGGAAAACTAACAATATGCTGTTGACCTTCACACTAAGTTCAACTTATTTACTGATAGCTTGTTCTTAAACTCTGTACCTGCTAAATGTAAACCATTGCCTTATTACAGATGTGAGATAGACAAATTGCTGCAAAAAACAAACAAAGCCAGATAAAGAAACTCATCTGAATTGGTGGCCAGCTAATTACTGTGGTGGGGCTCTTCCAGTTCATAGCAGTGTTGGCACATAGATGAAATACTGAAGCATGAGAAATGGTTTTCATGAGGGCTGGATGGACATCTCTTATTACCTAGTTATATTACCTCGTACTTTTATTACTTAGTTGTCTTCTCTGCATTGAATAAGTTATTTAAAATAACTTGCTTCACATGCAAATGCACCTAATTAAATATTGTTCATTAAGTAATGTATTTGAAGAGTAGTAACAAGCATTAATTGGTGAATTTGCTAATAATTGTTTTTGCAGATATTTAAACAGTTTTGGCTCTGATCCTGCAAAAACTGTTCTCTACTGATGGCACTTGTATTTATGTGGAGTCCTACTGAAATGAATGAGACTCTGAGATTATAGTTATACTACTGTACTAAAATAAAGCTACAACTTTCCCTTGCACCAAGGCAATAAGGCATTAAATGATCAATTTTAATACTATCAAACACGCTTAGGCTCCATGACAGTGAAGCCGCATGCAAACATAGTCCTAGGCTATGCCACCTCATGCACCATGGCCAAGAAACATTTAGAGTGGTAGCAACTGCAGTATTTTATTAATGGTCTAACTAGTGTATGCATTAATGACAATGAAGGTAATGGGTGGGTCTACTAAAGACAGAACATACCTTAAGATGTATTTTTATTATATTCCTGAGTATAGAAGATTTTAAGCTATGTTATATACCATGAGTATATAGGATTTTAAGCTGCCATTGAAATATATGCTGATGGAGACAAGGAGCAATATCAAAGCAATGTCTTCAGTCCTCTAATTCTGGTTCGGGCATCCTAATCTTGTGGGGTTTAGAACATTCCTTATTGTGTCAGTTATCAAGGACTCCAAGGAGAAGGAAACCATGGCAGAATGCCTATAACCATGTGGATGACTGTGTGGTATGATGGCAAATGAACCAGTGGAACAAAAGACAAAGAATCTGTGCTTCTTGAATGGGCTTTACTTATGCTTTCATGCCTGAGGGTCCTTCCAGGACAACACTAAATAAAAAAATAGAATTCAGAGTTTAAGCAAAAGCTTAAACCAGAAGGCTGGGCAGAAGTTTGTTCGCATCGATTTTTTGTTTTTTTCTTATTTTCAAATATCTGGTATTTTGTGGGGGAAACATATGATCTTTAGACTGAGGTGTGGCAGGCTAACACAATTTACATGAAATTTTCAGTTTCAATTTTAAGCATAGGAGACCTACAAATAACATATCAAAGTTGATAAATTTGACAAAAATACAGTGTGTTTAAAAAAAAAACAACAAACTGGAGTGTTCATCCAGTGATCTCAACACACTCTACAAAGGAAGATGGTATTATCTCAGTTTTACAAACTGAGAAATTGAGACTCGAGTATGTGATTCCACTTGACCATCTTATACTGCTAACTGCCATTCTAACATCAGATCTAACTAAACATTCTAACATCAGATCCAAATGCAAGATTCTTAATCAATGCTTTTATCTGAATTCTTATCAATATTTGTCAATGGACATGTAAAAATCTCATTTTGGAGAGCAAAAAAAGTTTAAATCCCATCTTTGACTGACCCTCTGCTTGAGGGAAATTAAAATTTTACTTTGCAAAGAGAGTGGCCAGATGAAAACATTGCAGGTTATTCCGGTTTGCAGAATTTCTCCTATTCATGTTGCTCCACTCTCTATAAATAATTGAATTCTTTAGGAAAATCTAATAATTTTTCCTTTGCTAAAATTTCTGTGCGCATAGTAAGAGCTTAGAGAAAGTTCATGTCAAAACTTTTTGACACAGTTAAATACATTTCAGTCAGGAACTTCTGGTTCAATGTCAGCTTCAGATCAAACAGACTCCGTATTTGAATCTGAATCGCCTATCTGCTAGGCTCATACAAACTTTAATCACTCTGCTTTTCAGAAAGGGTAGTGTACTTATACTGTATAGAAACTTTTGACAAGGTCAGAGAAGAATGACTTCAACATTTTTGTTTTAAATGGGAAAGGCAATTGGGTTTTCCTGCTAAAATCAGAAAATGTCAAGTGACACAGAGTTCGAAAGTTACTTCATGATATAGGAAAATTATCTGCATTCTGTAAGCCATATGGGAAAAATGTTAAAAGTCATTAGAGGTCTGTTCCTTCAAATAATTATGAAAACCTCTACTGACATAGTGAAAGGTTGGTCGATCAGAAACTTAACATGAGCAAGCAGCGTACGCTTGCAGCCCAGAAAGCCAACCGTATCCTGGGCTGCATCAAAAGAAATGTGACCAGCAGGTTGAGGGAGGTGATCCTGCCCCTCTACTCTGCTCTCATGAGACCTCACTTGGAGTATTGTGAACAGATCCGGTGTCCTCAGCATAAAAAGGACATGGAGCTGTTGGAGCAAGGCCAGAGGGGGACCATGAGGATGATCAGGGGACTGGAGCATCTCTCGTATGAAGATAGGCTGAGAAAGTTGGGGCTGTTCAGCCTGCAGAAGAGAAGGCTGCATGGAGACCTCATAGCAGCCTTCCACTATCTGAAGGGGGCCTATGAGGATGCTGGGGAGGGACTCTTCATTAGGGACTGTGGTGAGAGGACAAGGGGTGAAGGGTTCAAACTTAAACAGGGGAAGATTAGATTGGATATAAGGAAGAGTTCTGTACTGTGAGGGTGGTGAGGCCCTGGAAAGGGTTGCCTGGGGAAGTTGTGAATGCTCCATTGCTGGTGGCGTTCAAGGCCAGATTGGACATAGCCTTGGATGGCATGGTTTAGTGTGAGGTGTCCCTGCCCATGGCAGGGGGGTTGGAGCTAGATGATCTTGGGTTGCCCAGGGAAGTTGTGAATGCTTCATCCCTGGTGGCGTTCAAGGCGGGGTTGGACATAGCCTTGGATGGCATGGTTTAGTGGGAGGTGTCCCTGCCCATGGCAGGCGGGTTGGAACTCGATGATCTTAAGGTCCTTTCCAACTCTAATTATTCTATGATTCTATTATCTTAAGGTCCTTTTCAACCCTAACTATTCTGTGATTCTGTGACTGCTGACTTCCTACCCAATGCCTATACGTCTTCTAGGTTTAACTACGTTTGCAAATTAGGGACACCTATTATCCTGAGCTGTATTTAAAGCCACAAATAAAATGATGAAAACGAATTCTGTTAGTATTCTCCATGGAGTTTCACTGTTTCATTGTTCTAAAACTATTTTGGTTTTACCTATTTAGATTAAGCTGTTAAAATCACCAGCAAGATTAAATAATCCTTGAGAAGGAAGAAAATAAGGCTACCTCAAACTTCTTAATTAACCTGCAGAAGCCTTTCCTGTTGTCCCACAATGTCTTTGTTAGCGTGACTGAGTAGGAGCCACGACTGATCACTCAATTAACATTTCTTGTTCTTTCTGCTGCACTAGACATACAGTCCCAGATGTTCCATGAATAAAATAATTGTAGAGTCTGTGAGAATGTCAATCTTTATTTGTCACTTCTGTTCCTGAATCTGCAAGGTCTCATTTCAACTCTTTTAAAGCTGGTCTGTCAACTGTTTTTTGAAGTGGTTTCTGTCCTGTAGGATACCCAGGAACGGAGGATATAGCCCTTTAAAGATTTGCTAACTTCAGGGCCATGCAATTGAAATGGGATCAGGTCAAATGATAAATGTGCAAACTGTCCTCAAAGGTCCTGAGACTGAGCTTTAGATTTTGTTTCTGTTCTCTGGTTTACTTGACACTTTCCCTTTCATAATAGGCAAACTGAATATAGATACAATGTAAGCCCAGTGCAATGCCCTTCTGAAGAAGACTGGCACTAAGTCATAAGTTAAAGAATGCTCCAAATAAAACATTCTCATCAGAACAGATTCATGTTATGCCATTAACTAATGCAATTTTGCTCACAAGATATTTTTGTCAGATTTCTGTGGCTGACTTGTTGTGAATTCTATAATGGACTGTAATATCATTTATTTAGACATTCTCAATATGATGGCATAGATTTTAGTTGGCATGGATTTTCTCTGTTCCAAAGAATTTAAGAGAATAAACAAGGTAAGACAACAATGGCTAGGAAATCACATCACTGAATAATAGTGGGTTTAACTACAACAAAACTCAGAATTTCAAAATATATGAGATGTTAATAATCAGGAAATTTTAGTCTGAAGGATGAACATGAGAAGTCAAGAAAACAAAAAAAATAAAATTAGAAAGCTATCAAATGGAATTTGCTTTAACAGAGTTTTAGAAGAAATTTTAATGTGGCCACTTATATAGCGAGGACCTGTTACTTGTGGTGTAAAGATCGCCTAAGTGGAAAAAGAAATGAAGTGCCTATATGATAAGCCTATAAGATAAGTACTGTTGTTGCATTTGAGGTGGGGTGGGAAGTGCTAGAAAAAGCTTTCCACTTACAGAACTGTTTATTCTCAACTTAGGCTCACTAATTTAAATGTCACAGTTGAAAGTTTATCTCTAGCTGTGTGAAAAGTGCAGGCACATACCTCAGGCAGGCATTTCACTTAATCTTCAACTTGTTTCTATGTAATGATTAACCTGGGTAAAACTTTAAAGAGTTATTGATCATTCCATTACCTAAGCAGCTGATAGAGCAGAGGTTAAGTTTATGGAAAAGTAGCAAAGCTTTGCCTGGTTTTATCCTTCAGATTCTGTGCTCTGCATAGGTGGGCCCAAATCTACAAAGCATGTGTGAACTTGTTAAAGAGTGTAAATAGTGTCCCTGAAGTCAAGGATATTATTTGTTTACTTAAAATCAAACATGTGTTTAAGAGTTATGATAGATGAAGGTCATAATCTGAGGCAGCACAACCAAACTTCAATGAAGTTATAATCTTTATATCAATGCATAGTTCCTACACTAAGACAAATTTTGTTTTCAAAAGACAGTATTTAGAGAAATAAAGTTCATAATTTTTTAAGGATTCTTGTTAGATCACCTCCTTTTAGCATTTCAGTTTTGATCAGATATGTGTTTTAGTCAGGTAGATGATGACTGAAGAGCAAAAAGTATAAAAGCAACATAAAGCATAAAATTATATTAGAAAAACTTAAAGACTTTTCCACATCCTGACACAGTAAGGTTAACAAGCATAGTGTGAGGATATTCCCATTGCTGCAATAGCATCTGTTGTTCCTAAGTATGCTACTGGGAACTCCTAGTCTCCTTCATGTTTAGTAAAAAAGATTAGATTTTATTTGTTCACAAAATTTTCCATTTTCTTTTGCATTCAAGCAGGGTGAAAAAAAAGTCTTAGTAGGTGAGATATATCTCAATCCACTTTCAGACGTCACCAAGAAATATTTATCATAAAGTAGACACCGAAGAATATCTGCAAAATAGCAGTTTCTTTCCACTTAGAACGGTCTCACGCTCTACCGACTGAGCTAGCTGGGCACTTTATAGAATAAGATAGATAATGACTTGTTCACATTTATTCATCTATTTCACAGGTAAGTAGAGCTGTAGGAGTTCCACTAAGAACAATCCATAACTTTTCTACAGTGATTATTTGTTTAATTACTGGTAAGAGTGAAGAAGATAAAGCAGTCCTTAGTGCTCTTGCTGGTATATTTGAGCCAATAAAACTCATTTATTCTTCTAGCTCAAATAACCAATAGGCCACTCCATTGTTGAAGAAAACTAGAGCATATTAAGATTTAATGTATGATACATTTTTTCTGCGAAAGCAGGGTTGCTAACATGCTGCCCTTGTTCAGAGCAAATTGTGAAATGAAATTTAGTTAAAATGGAAATAGGAAACCTTTTAATAGCTCCTTTTTATAATCAAGTTATTCAAAACACTTTCTAAGCTAATATTCTTGATGTTGGTATACTGTAATCATGTTCTACGTATTAATAGATACAGCTGTACCTATTAAGGCCCTCTATCTCTCTAAAACTCCTATCCAGTAAAACCTGCTTCACTGAGTAAAAATAAAACACTGGGATACTGGGTTCACTTTCTAATTTTAGTAATGACCTTCTACACTACAGAAACATCATAAAAGCACATGAAACAGCAGTATGGATAAGCAGATTTCAATTTAATGCCTCTGCCTACACAGTTAACTTGGAAACTTCTTTTAAAAAGTTGTATGTATCAATATATTGTAAAACTTCAGCATTTTGGCCCATTGCTACTAGCACCCTATATTTTACTTAGGTGTAAGAATGGGAGAATTGACTTCAAGAGATCCAATCCATATTCTATCCAAGTTCTTTCTTAACATTTAACAATACAAAAAATATGCACATATCATTGCTTCTACCTTCTATTGCTTAAACTCTCTGCATGCTTTATGTCAAGCCAGGACAGCACTGAAAGTACAGAACTGGTAAAAGTAACTGCTGTCTGTGATCCAGTTCAAAAAACATTAGCAATTCTAGATTTAAAATTAAATGAAAAAGTATTATTGTTTAAATTAGTACTACTATTAATTCAGGAATATCCAAATCAGCATTTGGCCTATCTGCTATATTGGGAAGTTTTGTGTAGAGGGAGAGAAAAAAGACTCCTGACACTACAGCAGTATTCTAGAATATTAAATGTGCAGTATTCCAACCTGCAGAACATCTGACATTATGTTTGCTCTGCATGGACCTCAAACTGTAGTTCACCTGTCACTGAAGTCATTGTAATCAACGGACATTATATCTGCATTATAATTAAGATTATTCCAGCTCCCACTTCTTAATTGACTTGCAGGTTTTAAAAAACTGCAAAAGCATTCTAACTGCACTTTGTCAAGCACAATGGGAGTCATGTCAGTGTGCAGATATAGCAATGTTACTATTAAAACTGCCAGTTCTTTTACCTTTAGACATGGAGACTTATGTGATAACACATTGCAAATACATTTCCTTTTTTACTCTAAATTGATATAATAAAAAATAATTGTCTGAACATGCTTTTCTCACTCAGGATGAATAATAGGGAAAAAAAATAAAAGCATAAGAAAGCAGTCATCTCTTGTTGCTGTTTTGGGGGGTTTGGCCCCCTTTCCCCTCCTCCCCCCTCCCCAGAATAAGTCACTTATAAAACACAAAATTACATGGAATATAAGAGGAAAAAAAAATAGAAAAATCAAGCAGCTCATCTATACTGAAAAACCTGTGTTTACTTTCACATTTCTGATACTTGATGGTTGCATATACCAGTTACATCTTGTCTTTTAAGCAGATGAAATAAGATATAAGAGCATGTTTCAGAATGAGGGCATGTTTAAGTAGGACACACAATTGCCCTGATTATTGATTTTCAAGGAGAAATTGACTAAAGCCTTGAGTAATCTGGCCTTGTAGCTAACTCTGCTCTGTGAACTAGAGACCTCCTGAGGTCTCTTCCAAGTATTACTGTTCTATGAACAGCTTGAACCAATAGGGTTTACATGGGTTCTCACCAAGAAAGACTTCATGAACTTTGTAAGACAAATGGAGTACATAATTTTTTCTTTGGTGGAGGTCTTCTGTTTCCCAGATTATATGTTTGGGTTTCATTTCCATGGAAAACAGAAGTTTGCTGAGATAAAGTCTAATACTGTGTCCAAGAGTTTTGGCCCCACCATGGAGATGAGAGATATCCATGGCAATCCCCAAAACTCAAGAGGCAGAAAGTGCTCCTGAGTCCAAAATTTTAGATACGGGTACAGCATGTAGAAAGGTGTGGCAAACAAGTTTGTAAACTTATCTGATAGCCTTAGTACAGTGCAGCACATTAGCTGCAATACAAACAATTTTAATGATTAGTAAAGAGATGTGCAAGATGCACATACAGGATTTAAGGAGATGGTGCCATTGCAGATTGTGCACTTATCACAACATAAACTTATTTTTTAATTTTGAGCTCTAACAGTGTATTCACTGAATGCATATTACTTGATCCTTAGGTATACTGTCACTGAATTTTGAGAGATTCCTTACCAGTCATGTGATTTTGTCTTTGCAGAGGAAGTTTTATTCTCTCCTTATCTTTTCCTTGTGGGGCAAAGAGTGGCAGCTGGTGTAAGTCAGGCAAGAGAGCTACTGTATTAAAGTAAAAGCATTTCTTTTATTATGACTCTTAGTTTAGCTAAGTTAGAGCTTAGGTAAAGCTAATACAGTAACCTATGTTATGTTATTTCTGTGCAACATTGGCACACAAGCTTGAAGCAATTGTATTTAAGTTTGTTTACATATGAAGACAGACTGAGAAAATAAATAAATTCTTTACTGTGAGAGTGGTGAGGCACTGGAACAGGTTGTCTAGAGAAGCTGTGAATGCTCTGTCCCTGGCAGTGCTCAAGGCCAGGTTGGATGGGGCCTTGAACAACCTGACCCAGTGGGAGGTACTCCAGCCTGTGTGAGGGGATGTTGGAACTATTTGATTTAAGGGTCGTTTCCAAACCAAACCATTCTGCGATTCTATGATTCTATGAATTTAGTATCTATCACTTCTGCACAGTGAATTTATTGGCTTACAAAATTGGCAAAACAGATTTACAATAAGTAAAGTTGTCGTTTATTAATGATGAATGTGTATCTACCTGAAACATAAGAAGCAGATTTCTGGAAAGTCAAAAGGGAAGACTATTGTTTTTTGCAAATGCATCAGCACTAAAGAACAAAGAGAAAGTCACTTGCATGTAGAGGAGGTTATCAGACGGGTGTATCCTAGAATGCCATCAGCATTAGGTAGAGCGTCATACATGGGATAACTAAATGATGTCTGTAATTAAATGAAGCAATACCTAACATGTTAGCAGAGACAATGTAATGACTGACCCAACAATATTGGTATAGACATGAAGGGAAGTCAGAATGCATTTAGAGGTGGCATGCCACGTGATGGTATTATTAGCAGTCATTTACCAGTTTTATTAGACTTCTTTCCAGAAGCTATTCTTGATCTTAAACAAAAATTTGATGCAGAAATTTATGGGTAAATGTATCATCTGTATTACACAAGTGGACATATTATTTGGTTAGGATGGTCCCTTCTGGTCTGAAAAGCTACAACTTTACAAATGCATTGCAATTAACATGATGACTTGCTTGATTTGTATATCATAGTGCAAAGCTACATGAGGATGCAGATAGTGATAACCATAATGGTATGCTACTTTAACAAATTGCTGGGTTTGGAGATCACTGTGTTGTGGCGTAATAACAAATGACGATTTGTGAGCTGTGAGGCAAGTGTTTCTAATCCACTCTGTTCTTATCATTTAAACCTGCAGAGGTGGTGGACACGCACAGTTTCTAATTAAATCAGTGCAGAAGTCAAGAGGTGCAGATACTTAGAAGATACGAAAATCATGCTCAAAAAATTTGTTAGGCATCTATTTCCAGAAATAAAGTTGAATGACAATCCTGTAATTTAATTAAGGATCCCATCTAAAGTAGTCTGGTTTATGGTACATATAAAATTTAATGGAAATTAACCAACAGACCTATTTTATTTAGTGCTGCTGAGTATTTTATAAGAAGAATTTGTGATTTTGGAGGCATTTCTGGAGAAGCAAATTTCTAACACCCTGTAGACAGCATGCAGACTTTACCCACAAGTTTGTTCTAATTTATTCTTGCAATGGCCTCATGCAGTGGGTTAAAAAGACAAGCTGATATTTCATTACACATTGTCTACAGGTAAGGTGACAAGATGCACTTTTTCTTATGCTAAGATAGGAATATCCTCCAAAATCTTAATTGCTGAAATAAACTGTACTGACAATTAACCAGATGAGAGTAGTCTAGTTGAATCTAATGTTCCTTCCCTAGGCTTTGTTTTACAAAACATCTGATATCTATTGAAATATTTAGAACCATAGAATCATAGAATAGTTAGGGTTGGAAAGGACCTTGAGATCATCTAGTTCCAACCCCCCTGCCATGGGCAGGGACACCATCTACCGTTTAAGTAGATTAATTAGATTATGCACATGTTTAACTTCATCCAAATTGGAGCTTCTTTTCTTTAAAGAGCTGTTTTCAGTGGGTAAATTTTACTATTTTAAAAAGGCATTTTTGAAACATTATTTTGTCATATTTACAGTTTGACCACAGTGTTAAAAACTGTTGTTTGATTCAGAACTTACCTGAAGTAGATATGGCTCAACAAGCAATGAACTCATTTATTTATGGGAGTTTACAGTGTTTTCATTGCACTGAAACTTAAATAATTCCTAATAGGTTCCACTGCCTGACTGTAATTTCTATTATTTATTGCAGCTAGCAATTGCACTTTCTTCTTCATATCACCATGTTCTTCAAATTTACCTGTTGACTGAAGTTTTTCCAGTTGTAGCACAAGGTACTACTTGTCTGACACTTTCTGAACAGCTGATGTGGGCATGGGGGGCAGAAGGGAATACTCAGAGGAGGAAAAGACTTTGACTGAGCAGACCATTTAAGTAGCTGCTTAAACTTAATTCCCATGTAAGTGGCTTATCCAGAAGTTATCAGCTTAAGTATGTGATTCAATATAAGCTTTTTCATGTATGAAGATAGGCTGAGAATATTGGGGCTCTTCAGCCTGGAGAAGAGAAGGCTGCGTGGAGACCTCATAGCAGCCTTCCAATGTCTGAAGGGGGCCTATAGGGATGCTAGGGAGGGACTCTTCATTAGGGACTGTAGTGAGAGGACAAGGGGTAATGGGTTTAGAACTTAAACAGGTGAAGTTTAGACTGGATATGAGGAAGAAATTCTTTACTGTGAGGGTGGTGAGGCCCTGGAATGGGTTGCCCGGGGAAGTTGTGAATGCTTCATCCCTGGCGGCGTTCAAGGTGGGGTTGGACATAGCCTTGGATGGCATGGTTTAGTGGGAGGTGTCCCTGCCCATGGCAGGGGGCTGGAACTAGATGATCTCAAGGTCCTTTCCAACCCTAACTATTCTATGATTCTATGATTCTATGTCTGCTGAGCTGAAACGTTGCTTTGAAGACTTGGAACTGCAGTTGTCAATAAACCATATACATAGCTTCATGTATTTTTGCAATATACTCAGTAATGAGATCAACTTTAAATAAATGGTATTCGACACTTCTATGCCAGATATGAAAAGATAGAACCATAAATAAGTCACTGACAATATTATGTTCCTGAAAGAGACTCAAACTTTATAATGCTTCTTGAACAATCCATTTTTGGAAAGAAACTCAGTTTCCCATAGCAAAGTAGCTAATTCTTCGGGTAAAGGAAGGACTAGAATCATTCCTAAAGGAAACTATTTTAAGCACAAAGTTACAATCTGATATACAACTATGAAGTCCCTGGAGCATAAACAGTTTGAGAGCTTAAAGACAGTTCTGAAAAGCCACAATCCAGTAACAGTGACTTAAATCATATTTGGTTTTGAATTAATACCCATAATGCAAACCAAGGGGTAGTTGTATCCTTTAGACTTAATTCTTATACCGAACAGATTCATACGGTGTTGCTCTAATGAAGTCCTAATATTTCATCTTCATTTATGCAATGGAAGGAGAGAAGAATTAAATCCTGCAGTGCAACACATGCCCTTGAAACCTTAAATTTAATATTTTCTTTTTACTTTTGAATGCTTAAGTATATGACCACTTAATTTTCTTTCCTTTTCAGCATAAAGTTCATGTCACAATGACAGAAACCTTCTTACTCCAGGATTCCATCGCAGACCTTATCATAGCAGGAGACAGAGGAGTTTTGCAAGCACAGACAATATGACTGAGTTGATAAACACTGCATACTTCCAAGTAAGATTAAATGAGTACCCCATTGTTTCACAGGTTGTTAATATCATGCTACAGTCTTGATCAGAAAGGCATGAGAACCACTTATTGATTTTTCCTGCAGGACTTTAATTACAGCTAGTCTGCTTTTTGGATCCTGCAGGATGTTGTGGTAATGATTTCATTGCACATAGCCCATTCACTTCGAATGACTTCTTCATTTGAGATTTGAACTTTTTCAACTATATTCTTTCTTCTTTTTTTTTTTTTTATGATTTTAAAACATTATGCAAACATAATATATATTATTAAGCTTATATGGTACTTCCTAAATAAACTTTGAGATATCTGCCAGAGGAACATATTATTTTTCTATTTTCCCAACCTCGTTAATCACAAATAATCATATAGTACCTTCTCATCAAAAAATAGGTCAGCACTCACCTCTGCAAACTGCATACGACATTGTATTTATTTTAGACTGGATGGTTGGAAGTGATTTTACATAGGGTTCTAATTTTCTGCTATTTAATAGTACATGAAAACATGCTTCAGACTGTGAACTTGTGTATCCCTTAACAGGTGCCCCACTGAATTGTCGCAGTTTAGTATCTGAAGGACATATTGTCAGCTTTGCGCACGGAAAATATCATACACTCTGAGCTGTCCCCTTCATATCTGTAGAACTGCTATTGAATAAGGTATTACTGAACAGTGGTAAAGCTGATAGAAGCTGAATATCACTGAGAGCCATTTATGTCCAGTGATCATCATTTATTTCTTCACTAACAATTTTAAAATAACACAAGGCATATTTTTCCCCACACTAGGTACTAGTCCATCCAGGTTCTGAGTCAAATAATAAGTGGCAACATAACCATTAGAAAATGCTGATTGATAAAATTTTTCACTATATATTGGCAAATAACTGCACAGGATCCCCTTAGCACCTCTGTAACAGGGAAAGCTACAATTCCATAACCCAACTTATTCTTCATCACAGACAATACATTGAGTAAATTTGCTTAATTTGTCTGCTTGGCTTGAATACTGGAGTTAAAGTGATGAAAAGAATAATGTTCACCTTTATGAGCAAAATCAATGTAAGAATACAGCTTGTCCTTTCTATGACAAGAGTGGACTTTTCACTCCTGTCCCAGTAAATGTACACCAAGCAAAAGGGATGAAGACAAATGAAAAATCCTGAAGTCCTTAATTTCAGCCAGGAGTATGAAGGGCATATTTTTTCACAGGATTTGTGTAGCATGAATAGGTATTCCAGTGGTACCCTTAGAGCATTCTGGTCAGCCTTCTGGTCCAGTTTATACTTGGTAGAGCTGTCTATCTTCCCACAGGATCATAGGTGACTTGCTAGCTAACTTAGGCCTCTAAGCTAACAATATTATACAACATAAATATTCCTCTACACCACTTCATCCCCTTAGGTGATCCATAGAGTCTAGTCTAAACAAATATAGACAGAACAGAAATCTGATGTGATGTCATCTAATGTCATAAAACTTATATCTTTTCATTCATCACACTCCTGTTCTCTTTTGGTTTAGTTTTGTCTAGTATATTCTACTGCATTCTATTCTTATTATGTTGTTTATATATAGTATACATACTAATATATAACTAATACATAATTTTTATATATTATATACTTTTCTATATATTATATACTTCATATAATAATCTTTCATAATAATGTTCTTATGTGTTGCAATATATTCTGCACACACACCCCCTGATCTATATAGGGTCTGAAGTTCCAGCCTTTGTGGAGACCTCTGTGATTTGCAGAATTAGATATCACTTCTCTTATTTTACCCCTCCTTCCACTAAGAAAAGTTGTTACAGAAAAATGGATAGGTAGAAAAACACGGTGACTTCAGAATGAAAAGGGACTTAACCTACTCATTATCATCGCTGATAATAAAGACAGCTATATCTACAGAAAAGATGAATCAAAAATTCTTTTGAAGGATGTTAACTGTTAGGAGGATAGGGGACAGAAGCAGGAAGAGGGGAAATTACATCATACGCATGTAATGCATGGCTTCTTTCAAAGTGCATGTGTTAAGACTGGGTAAGAAAGCAGCATCCAATTGAGAAATGTATCCAGGTATAGCAAAGTGATATGAATATTTGACAATAAGCAAACAAGAGAGGGAGGAAGTGAGTGAAGCATCAGTGAAAATAATGCTAAGACAAATGGATGCCCCATTAGTGATGATGCTTACAGATATAATCTCTCAAGATGTCGTTCTCCAAAGAAATTTTTCATTCATTAATAAGTCAGGCAGTTCTTAGCAGAGCTGTTTGGATTAAAATACTCTCCTTTGTCAAGGTCTTAGACTTTCCTGAGCTTGCTTTGTGTGGTAAAGAAATTCTAGAAAGGACATGTGATGGACAGACTCCTTTTTATTTCCAAGACACAAGGCATTAAAGAGATTTTAAGATGCATGTTTTGTGGCTAAGATGCACAAAGGGGTGATACTTAAAAGTGCAATGATGACATTGCTGTTGAATGTTGAAGCAGTGCAAGTGTAATTTGCAGCAGTGTGAGAAGATGAAGAGGCCAGGCCAAGAAAAAGGGAAAAATTATGCCAGATTATTGGTTGGCTAGAGACAGCTGTTAAATATCTGAGGGAGAGCAAATGACCAAAACTACTTAGCACAGAGGGAAGATGATTTGTCTGATGTTTCTGGAGAATGTGTCAGCTTGAATTCTAATTGTGAACAACCTGCTTCGCTGAAACCATCTTCTATGTGCTTTGTAAACAAATATACTCTTTGAAAAGTGAACCTTGACAACAGAACAGGTGATACATTGGCATGGTTTAAGCTTCTAGCAGGACATGCATCAAGAAATTTATTCTTGACATTTTTTGGCCATAGGATTGAAGATGGTGAGAAAATGGATCTAGAGTATTCCTAACTGTAGACTGCCAAGTTGCCTCCCAGTGAAATCTCTTACAAACATGCTCAGGAAGAATTGAAAAAAAAAAAAAAAAGACCAACTCCCCCCTACGAAAAACCCCCATCAAATTTATCATTATAAATGAAGGTAGTGCTGCACTAACACAGCTATCCAAATGTTTCCATTTTATCTCTTAGATACAGCACATGCTGGAAAGCATGTCCAGAATATTGAATTTCCCCACTGTTTTTAAACACAGAGATTAAATAGATGGGCTGTAAGTGGAAACAAATTATTTTAAAAGAAAGTAAACCTCAAAACCTCATAAAGTGCAATGAGTGGATGCTATCGCCAGCCCAGATTTTATTTCAGTTCCATTATTCAGCTATATTCAGTTCCGTTCTTCCTAGGAAAACTACCAGACATTTTCTTGACAGTTTAATTAAGAAATGTAAAGAGGCAAATGACACAGTATAGTTTATTAATTTGTAGATTGCTTCAAAAATATTTCTATTTCCAAAGTTCTATGGTGCAAGAAAAGAAAAAGCAGCATGGCTGGGTTTTTGAAAATTGCACCCAGTGTGTCCGGACTTTCATTTATTTTTTGTTGGTCAATCTCAAAGCTAAACTATACTAATCAAATTCTACCTCTAGGAAATATAGATTTTGTCTAAATGATGTGACCTCCTTCAGCTCCAGACTCAGAAACTGTGATCTAACAACGATAATGATCTCTGGAAAGCAGAAAGGTGTTGATGCTGACTTCTTGAAAATTTCATATGCCCTTAGGCTTTGCCTTGAGGTAAGCCCTTGGGTGAGTTACAATCACTAACAATTGCTTCCTTCTCATCCTACCTTCTTGGTCAAAGCCATGTTTCCCGGTTGTATTTATCAATTTGTACATCTGATTGACAGGCCACAGACCTATATTTTTAATGAGATTCAAATTTTTTTCTGCTTTTAAAGGCGAACTTTGAACTCTTGCTATGAACATCAATCGTGCAAATACACATATAAATGGTCTTCACACATGAGTGGTCCTGTGGAACCAGAAAGGAACTTGGGTGAATGAAAGTAATCACATACATAAGTGTTCGTATAACTGAGCTGACATGAGCTACTGCTTCCAAGAGCAATTACCCCTTGGTGCACCCTCCACACACAAAAATAGAGATTCTAACACTCCCTTATATTCTAAGGACATTGACAAGGCAACCCAGAAAGATACTGATTCAATAATGTGCTCTATTGTAGTAGAACTTTACTCTGCCTTACAGCGCATAGCGTTCCTAAGACTATTTTGGAAATATTTACCTGGCATATTTCAGGCACAATGAGACATACCTACCATGCTCTGAGCAGGCATGAATGCACATATGAGTTCCATGCAAGCTGCAACCTAGGATAACTGCTGACAGTGCAATGCTACAGTAATGAACCCTTCTTAGAGACAGAGCTCAGGAGCTTCTGAGAGACAGTGCTATATCAGTGCACTCCTGTGGCTTTTGAATCAGGCCAGCTTGAGTCCAGCTGTCTTGGAGACCAAGAGCAAACACACATTATAGATATAGCCCTAAAGGTACTCTGGGGCACCTCTAGGCTTTCTGCCAACATGCTAACCAGTGGCAAGCGCTACAGGCAGCTGTGACTTTCCTTATCCTTCATGACCTGCTATGCCTCCTCCCCACCCCTTCCTAGGGCATTGGTACTCCAGGCAGGAATGCAGAGGCAAAGGTTTGAGAGATATAGCTACAAAGGGAATTCCCCTTAACCAGGAAACTCTTTCAGTCACTACCTCTCTATGACAGGTACTCTACACTGAAGGTTAAGCTGAAGTTTGGCACATACTTCAGAGGCTTGCTGAACTCAAACATTTTGTGAAGAAAGGTGAATTAAACTGTTCATGTTATTCTTCTGCTTAATTAGAAAGGAAATTATTATTGTCATGCATCAACAAACCAAGATAATAAAAATACCATTCCTGACCCCATTCAACCAAAACAAACCAAACTCACCTAGCATTAAACACATAAATAATAAAAATTAACATGTGAGGGAATGCAGAAGTTCCCTTTTCAACAGCAGGATACAAATAGGCTCTTCCAGAGTGCAATTCATTTAATCTTAAAATATGTAACTTTGACACATGTAATGATTCTTCATTTACTCTGAAGTGTCAATATGATTACACTGGCTGATACTGCATGATTCAGCTAACTTTTAAAGATCTGAATTATAGCAGATGCACTGGTGTTAAACTTCAATAACATACAGATTTTTCAGGTTAGAATGACTTGTTATGATTACCAAGTCTTACTTACTCCACAGCACAGGAGGAAGTCCACAGGGAATATTAGATTGAATCCAAGAAGCTTGTTAATACGAAATAATCAAAATATCAAAATAATACTCCCAATTATCTGGAGATTTTCTTATCACTGTATCTATAGAAAGATGCTTTTTATTTTACAGGCTAATACCAATAAAACCAAATAAGCTGATTGCCTTTAATCCTGAAAAGAAGAATGATTTTAATCAAAGCCTCCCATTTCACCAGCTTTCCATCTCACCCGCTGAATTTCACACACACAAGGCCCACAGAAGTTTAGCACTGAAAGGCAACCTATCTTCTGCATCTGTCTTCTTCACTGTTGAAACGAATAAGGGCAGAATAGTCCTCTAACACAGTACATGTACAGTTCCCTTAGCGGTTAAGCTGAAACCCAGAAAAATACCTAATCTAGTTTTATGTATTCAACTTTCATTATATAATTCCCTTAGCTCCCACATAAACAGTGTGAAAAAGGAGGTAAAGCCTTCCAGCCTTGAGCCTTCTGGAACAGACCTTCTCAGCTGAGGTACCTGCATGGTGTCAGCACTGTGACAACATGACAAAAGTCAGTAGGATGTCACAGCAAAGTGCCAAAGCCTGACACTGATACCAGGCAGGATGGTATATGTTTTAGTCTGTGCAATTTTTTTCTTTGGTGTGATGTTTACTCAGGACAGGCTTGCATCAAAATAACAAAGATGTGAAGAAAGTTTAGACTGGAATTTGGGATTCAGCCTTCTAATTAAAGCTTTATCTGGACTGGATAAGACTGTCTGTATACTCATAAATCATTTCAGATTCTCTGTTTTCCTAAACATGAAACATTTAGCAGTTGCTGTCACTGCTGATGACCTCCTCAAAATAATTCTAAGAATATTTGCAAAGCACTTAGTTTTTTCCATGTTTCCCCCTCTTAATTCTACATTTTCACAAGCACTTCCAGTTGGCAGTTTGAGAAGGTAGCTTTGATCTCTAGACATAGGTGTATGCAGGTGTTATGCAAGATTCTTCACAAATATTTGGAAATCCAGCTTTGACAAAAATGACAGTGTCCATGCTTGCTGAGTTATAAGCATATATTGCCAAAGAGTGTGTAGGTCGGCACAACTCCTTGTGTTACCTGTTTTGTCACATGAATGCATTTCTCAATGAACCACTGCTATGACCACCAGCTTTTTCCAGCAGGATCAACTCATGCCAAAAGCCAGGATTCTGGGGACCTTTGCTACACTTTAAAGACTGGCTCAGCTTATTACATATTTTCCTTGTTATTTTACAACCATACTTTCGGAACTTGTTTTTTCACTGCTGCTTGTAAGCAGAAATTTGACTCTTATTTGGTGGTACTCAGCAGGACCTCATTTGTCTGTGATATATAAGATATATTTGATATATTTGATATAGTTTATATATCTGATATATAAGATAAATAAGATATATTTGTCTGTGATATTTAAGAAAAAAAAGCCTCAGGTGGGTATTTTGTCACCGGAAATTACTATTCTAGGGCACTGTTTTTGCCACATAGGATAAGAATGGGCATTAACCTTATTTTCCTTAGTATAAGGCAATGTGATAAATTCTTTGAGAGTAAAATTTCACTGTTTTCTAATATACTTCTTTTTTTAGTGATAAATTTTCAGCTGCAAGGTTATCAGTCTCTGCACTTTATTAATTTCATAGTTGATTTCATGTAACAAATATTTATTTTCTTTTAATCGCTGCAGGCTTGGCCCTTGACAAGATGAGGCATTTCAACAACAATCTCGACCCCCTTGCGAAACAAGGTTTCTCTCAGTATGACGCAAATCTTAGCCTCTTCATCAGCACTTGTGAAACAGTTGACTCATACACCTGACTCTTCCTATGCTTGTTCCTCATACAAGATCACAAGTTTTATTATCTCAAATAAAGGTCAAAATAAAACAAAAAAACAAAGACCTCATGCTTCCATAAGACAGCCCACAAAAACTGTGCGCAGCCTGGGTTTTCTCTGGATTCTTTGAACTGCATATGTACTCTATTTTCATGTAGCTCAGACTGGTGGGTTTGTGGAAGTATTGCTATCACTCAGATTAGTTTCAATAATTCTGTCATAGAGGACCTACAGTTTTTGCTGAAAACATTTCTGTACATATACTTGTCTCACTTGCAAGTGTATAACGTGGTTTGGAATGCATTTGTGCTGCCCACAAGGTGCCAAGCCTGTGACCACTTTGCAGTGTTCCTCATAAAGAGTAAAAATATAATGCAAAAAGTCACATCACTTGCCAAGGGGACCTGGCAGATTCCACCTGCATGCAAGGTGTTTCCTTCTTTGGTTTCAATTTGTTTTCACTGTTCAGGCTAGCAGAATTCCCTCACGTAACCCCAGGTTGATTTCAGTATTTCATTTTCAGGGTGGAGCACTACCATGATTATTTTCTGTAAACTGCTCAGAGTGGGATTGTGAAATAATAGACGGTGAGAGAGCTCAGCTGTGCAATTCTGGCACAATGAGCAGTTTCAAGGGATCAAAATCTCTGTTATGATTTAGGGTGAGTCACTTTGGAAATCATCCCAATTTACATAGAAATCTTCCCCCCACACACTATTATTCATTTTCTATTCACTGGGTACTGCCCGTTGAAGTGCGGGGTCTTACCTATAAGAGACATGTAAGGCAGCTCAAGGAACAGGGTCATGTCAATAACCCCTTTTCCTTGACAACAGGAAATATTAATTCCTTCTTATTTCCAGGATATTTGAAATGGTATAAGCTAATGAAGCCATTTCCTAAAGATCTAGATCTCACTTTGAAGTCTAAACTAACCCAGCATAACTACAAAATACTGCTACAGCGCACAATGGATACTATGTGGACTATGCCTTAATGGATATCTACACACACTTATCCAGGAAAAACTGCTTGTGCGAGTATGTTTGTGTGTTTTTACTTTTTATTTCACTCAGTGAAAAAACACATGCCTTCCCACTAGTCACAAGTTGGGGTAGCTACATATGACCCCAGTAACTTACTCTGGATTATGGGATGCAGTCAAAACAAATAATCTGATATGTGTACTGGTTTCCTGCAATAAAAACTAAAGCAGAAGATGCTAAAGCCCAGGAAGAAATTCACATCTCTAGGGGGAAAAAAAACCAACCAAAACACCCCACCAGAGAAAAGGCACAGAAAAGTTTATAGAATAACCTTAAAAAAATTCAAATTGTTATTAGCTGATGCACTGATCATGATTGCTGAGAAGCCAAACAACTGTGCTACAAAGAAAACTAAGGGACACATAATGTGTTATTGAGAATAATGGAAACATTCAAATAGTCGTTTAATGTAGCAGCTCTTTAAGAGGTAAAAAAGAAATTACACTGGGACAGTGTGTGCTGCCCCAATACACACCTGTGAGTAGCTGATCATTAGTTACACCAACTTCAATGGTATTTATGGCACCAGTGCAGCCAGGTACTTAAAATGCTGTGTAACTTTAATACTAGGAGAGATGAGTGTGGACGTCCTCAGCATTGTGAATTACACAATCTTTATTTCAAGTATGTTATTAAACATTATTTCATGTTCTTAATATTCACTTGCCAGTCACAGTTTTGTCTTGAGTGTTCTTGCAAACAAAATAACACTTCATTTTCAAGAAAATTGTGTCAGAGGGAGTTTTTACCTAGAAGCCACTGTAATTAAAATAAATACATGACAGTTTTCCCTAACAGAGAAAATGTTCCACTCTAGGCAGCCTCTTTCTATTTTCACTTAGAATCACATCTTAATCAAGAATGCCCATAGTTCAGCACTTCAACTGATTGTGTTCTTAGCATTCAAAACCAGATCTTCCACCCGCCAGCTTATTTAGCGGAAAGATTTGTTCATATTATTGCTCTGCTTGTACTTACTGTTTTGTGGGGAGTTTGCTGTTGATCAACACAAATTTCATATTATCGTATATCACTGTCACCTTCAGAGGCAATTTAAATTAATGTATGCAGCCATGGGGAGGATTGCATTGTGCACCCAACCTAGTTACAGAACAATTAAACTCACTCTGCAGGAAAACCAACGATTTGATTAACTTACAGTAGCAGATGTCCAATTGTATTTCAGCTTGAAGTACAGAAAATATCTGGATCTCATTTAAAAGACCAAAACCACAGTCATCTGTCCCTCCCAACAAAGCTGCAGTTAAACTTAAATATATAAACAAGTGTTTTCTAGTTACTGATTTAAAGCATTTTCAGAATAGTCAAAATGGCCTCGGTTTTACATTATTTCACTGTAAACACTTCATATAATTTTTTTTTAAAAACATTTGTGCAAGCTACTGTTATTTTAAAAGATTTTTATGCGGCTGACAGCTCATTTTCTTTATTTTGACTGACGAAGGTTTTTGTAAAAATTTTAAACTTTCACTCTGTGGTAAAGCAAACTTTTTCCATATGAAAATATGCTAAATTACTTTCTTGTTCAAAAAAGTCTACAGCTTTTCTTGGACTGCATGCTTGGGTCTTGTGGGCTCTTGCAATTTCTAGCATTAGTGACTAATCTCTCAGAATCCTTAGGAAGACCTTTCTTCCTTCCAGAGATTTGAATCCTGGATCTGTCCTAAGGAAAGTAGTCTTGGTTACTTTCCACATGATCCTCTTGGCTCTAGTGCTCTGCGAATGTAATTTTGCAAGGAAAAGGAACTATGAACATTATTCAGGCAATCTGGTATAGAAGTTGCTATGATGAAAAGATTAAAATTAAAAAAAAAAAAAAGAAAGAACAACGAGCAATTCAGACTGCTTACTCTACAGGACTGCCAGTCTTTGGCACCTTAAGCAGTTGCTAAAGAGAAGGTGCCATGATGTCTATTAGAGCTGCCCACTGCCCACTGTAAGATAGCCTATTTAATTAGCTGTAGCAGTGTTTGTACACCTCCTGCTTTCATTCTGTTCCATATTCCAGATTTCTTAGAGAGATATTTCCCATTATTTAGAACACTGAGGGATATCTATAGTCCCTTGCAGCAATTCAATAAGAGGTTATCATGGAAGGCCAGGCCACAGAGGCAATTGAGAAGAAACAGGGTATTAGGCTTTTAAATATAACTTGCTCAAGTCACCCTGGAAAGCAAAATCCTCTCTTCTAAGTAGAAAGTTTTGATGTTTGGTGAGTTCTCATATAGTTGCAAACTCTCATAGGAAAAAAGTCTGAATTTATAAACTCCTACTGAGATTTGAAAAAGAGAGAGAGGGAGAAAAGGTTAGGTGCTTCTAGGGGTTTTGCAAAGAGAGAACTTGGGCTGGAAAGAATCTTCCTCAGCTCCAGACGGCTCAGTTCTACAGAAAAAAAGAAAAAAAAAAAAACCAACAAAACCAAACAAAAAAGAACAAAAGTTGCACATTACCAGAAAAAAAAAAAACACACACACAAAAAAAAAAACAACCACTATTTGATTAAAAATAACTGCAATAGACCATCATCTTTCAACAATTTTGTCTCACATAGCATATTTAATTGTATTGATTTTTTATTTTGACATTTCACTAGCAGGATTGCATTGCCTTCTTCCTTACCTCTCTCACATACGCACACACATACATACATTTATACACATAAATCTGTAGTGAAATGTAATAAAATAGCACTGGTTTGAACAAAAATTAGATGAAGTAAGATAATATAAAAGTAGTAGTTGCTGAGGTAGACTTCACCTGTGATCACTAATAAGCATGCAAAAAATAAAACTTGCTGACTCTTTCTGCAATAACTGCAATCCATTCCTACTCAGAAAAAAAAAAAAAATCCACCCCATAAGATTTTTATTCATGTGCTGCAATGCTTTACTGAAATAGTCGTCTGCCTGGCTTTTGATATCTTCATACAGCTGTGTAGGAAAACCTCATGTCCCACTTCATATTCCTGGTTGCATGGTCACAGCTCTTTATGACCTCATATTTCTGGCTGAAATCATACATATTTGCATGTCTGAAAGCCTTTAACGAGCAAATCAGTTCACAGGCCAGTTATTTCATATCATCAGTGTAATCAGTGTTGCATAATAAAATAGTATAAATATTAGACAAAAGGTATAAAAAATGTACAGAGTTTTAATACACTGAAATATTAACCTAAACAGAGCACATCAAAAGGCATCCACTATAGAAAAGGATGAGTGATGTTCCACATTCTGGTGATCAATACAAAAAGAGCATTGTCATAGAATCATAGAATAGTTAGCGTTGGAAAGGACCTCAAGATCATCTACTTCCAACCTCTGCCATGGCCAGGGACACTTCACACTAAACCATGTCACCCAAGGCTCTGACCAACTGGCATTGAACGCCACCAGAGATGGAGCATTCACAACTTCCCTGGGCAACCCATTCCAGTGCCTCACCACCCTTACAGTAAAGAATTTCTTCCTCATACCCAATCTAAACTTCCCCTGTTTAAGTGTGAACCCGTTGCCCCTTGTCCTCTCACCACAGTCGCTAATGAAGAGTACCTCCCTAGCATCATTTCAGGCCCCCTTCAGATACTGGAAGGCTGCTATGAGGTCTCAAAGTAGCCTTCTCTTCTCCAGGCTGAGCAGCAAGAAGTCTAAATGGCGTAATGACCGAGTGGCTGATAGAGATTCCCAGAAGTTGTCTTTCAGGCTCACACTGATTGGATCATCTAATATAAGATGACAAACCAACACATATGCCATAAGTATGTCTGCTGTCTTTACCTAAGAGCCCATGATTTTCAGATGAATTATAATGTTTACATCTTCCTGCTAAGGGCTTGCACATTCTGCACTCTGTTTCATTTGTACTGACCTGGGAAATGCTGTGAACTGAGAGGAGAACATTTAAAGCATTATTAAATCACTTGAAGCTATCACTTAAAGCTGTTCCAGAGGTCAGGTCTACTAGCATGCTCTGGCAGTGGTGGAGGCTAACAGCATATCAGTCTGTATCAACAGGACTACAGCAAACAGAGAAAGTCATTATCCCACTTTACTTGGCACTTGTTAGACTACATCTGGATTCTTCCACTCAATTTTAGCCCCCCAGAACAACAAGGATGCTAATAAACTGAAGCAAGTTCAGCATAAGGCCACTGTGACAGCTAGGGCTGGAGCTCCTGGTCATGTGGAGAGGCTGAGGGAGCTGGGCTGGTCCAGCCTGTAGTAGGGACAGGACTGACCAGCAGCTTCCAGTACCCACAGGCGTCAAGGAGATGAAGTCAGACCCTGCATAATGGCGCATAGGTGAAAGACAACAGGCATAGATCAAATGAAAACTGATTTCATCTGGATATAAGGAAAGGATTTCCAACTGTGAGGATAACTAAGCATTGAAACAGGCGGTGTGAAAAGGCCAAGGAATCCTCACCTTTGGTGGAGCTGGTTAAGTTCTGAGCAGCCTGACAGTTTTGGCCCTGTCTGAAGCAAGAGTCCTCCAAGGTTTCTTCCAGACTGTCATTTGGCAGTCCAAATCAGACAGCTAATAGAGTGGGTTAAATAAGAATGACAGTGCATACAGCAAATGAGAGACGGAAGGACAGAAAAAGGGAGATTCAAAATAAGAAAAAGGGAGATTCAAAATACTATTGCTATGCACTGTACTTTTATAGTCCTTTGTTTATGATATCTTTTATTCATTCTGAATGAATGACCATAGCAAATATGTCAGTGCTGATGATAAGATTTAAAGGTCAGCTACTCTCTTCTTCGAGAGAGAGGTTTTGGGAGTTCAGAGGATGGGGGTGTTTGTGTAGGAGCTTAATATTTTTCAGAAATATTAATTTGCCACAATAACTTGGATTTCAAGCTGTTTAAGAAATCTGGTGGAGCCATAGGGTCATTGGTTTTGTTTTAAACAGATTAACAAAGACAGGATTAAAACCACCAGACTTGAGTAAAGATGGAAGAGGTGTAGTCATCTGTAATTTTACCTTCCAAGAAAAGTTTTGGTGATACTCAGTACAGACCAAGTTTTAAATTAGCATCTAGTGTTACACTCTCTGTCTTTCTTCTGCGTGACTATAAGATGCATTTTTATTATCATTTATTTTCCCCTGGTGTATTTCTCTCTAGCTCATTCCTTTCATGTTCAATTGAGCTCCTTGGTTCATAGCTCTCAAGTCATCTGCATTTATAGAAGACCATCATTTTAAGCGTTATATGCTCTGGTCTTCAAGTTAAATTCCCTCTGCTCCAAAAAGAAAAAAAAAAAAAAAAAAAAAAAAAAGGAGGATTTGTTATTTTGTTCCAGAAATAATAGTCTGAAGTCTGATATGAGCATGATCAGTAGGATGACTCGAGGGTTTCAGTGATGTTGAATCTAGATTAGCTTAGAAATGACTTAAAAAGTTCACCTTATCTGGAAGAGATGGCAAAACTCATCAGTTTAACGCATAGGTGAGATCCATGTAAATCTGTGGTAAACATTACTTGCTTGTACTACACTTTTAGAACAAGTTAATTTGCATCTCTTTTTTATGTTTTTGATCCTAGTTAGGGGAATCCACAATGGCTACTTGGTACCAAATACAAAACCTATTTTAATTACAGTCCAAATCCTCTGGCCAGATCATGGAGCAACTAACAGCACTTATTGACAACTAGGGTATATGTACACATCAAAACAAAGGTGCAATAAGCATTGCTACTTCAGATGGAATTGCCAAATAATAAAAAAATAGACCTGACAGCACCATGGAATAAATACCTGCATGGGATACAAATTTCAGCATGCAACCATGAAACTCCAGTATATGGTTTCATAATATGCTAAAATTCTGCACCTTCAGCCTGATCAGAAATCTGTGGAAACACCTTTCAGCTGCTATTGTTATCTTATCCCAGCTACACTCAAGAAAGCACAGTCAGACTTTGGCTTGGGTATAACAGCCATACCCTGTTTCAGTTTCAATAGAGAAACAGAGTACTGAGTTTGCATAGTGGAAACTATTTTCACCTGCCGAGACTGGAAGAGGGGAACGCTGGCAAGCAGAACTGGAAGAGGAAAGCACTTGCACAATACTAAAAGCAGAGGAGGTGTGAACCTCACAGGGCATTCTTGTCTTTAAATGGTCATAGTAGGATAAATGGATGGTATACAGTATATACTGCAACTCGGTTACAACTAGACCATCTGGCAGGCAAACCAACAGTTTTAGGAAATAGTGAAATCACAGAAAAGTAATAGAGGTCGTGTCTTTGCTAGCTTTTTTCTTACACAAAATGAAACAATGGAAGTTACAAAGTATTTAATAATGAAGGAAAACACACCCATGAGTCATTTTAAGGAGAGCAAAGAATATTTGGGGACACTGCTGAGCAAGAAAGACAATTTCATGCTATTTTATATCAGAGAAATGCACAGAATATTCATTTGCAGTAACTACTTTTGCTGCTCTGAGACCTGTGCAGAAAGCAGAGATCTTCAAAACCTGACAGGTTTTGTTGTTGGGTGGTGTTTTTTACCCCTTATTCCCTGGTTTTACTGCCAGGTGAGCTCTTCTGTCAGGATCTCTCAGCCCCATTTAACAGGCTTCTACATGTTCCAGAACTTGAAAGACGCACCCAGCATATCGTCATTGTTCCCATCATTGGTCATGTTGACACTGGCTTCCTCCCAAACCAAACATGAATGTCTTTTTCCTCTTCTTTTTTTTTTTTCTTTTTAAGTTTCTGCAAAAGGGATTAGTCAGTAATACACAAAAAAAATCAAATCCCCCCTAAGAACTGAAACAAACAGAAAAACCCACAAATCAAAATCCCGAACAAAACCCCCAGTTTAAAGTAGTATGTAACATACATTATTCCCATCCTAAGCATTCAAAGTGCCCAAAGGAACAAAACTCTAAAAGGAGCAAGTAGGAGACTCATAACGAATACTGTGATGTGCTTTTTAGAACAGTTTAAACCAAATAAAGGCATGCAGTTCAGATCTCTGATACTGATTAAATGTATTGAGGTTACTCAGCAATGTCTTCTTATTGGCCCCAATTCAACGAAGCACTACACATGGCTAATTAGGAATACAAACATTGAAACAGGATTTAAGCTTTAGAGCAACCATATGGGTGCTTATAGCACCTTACTAAATAAGGGCTTGGAGACTTACTTAGCAACTTTATTCATGTAGAGTTTTACATGTAGTTTGCTAGAGATGTCATCCCATCAATCTCATGATTTTTAACTCTGGTGTTTTCATATGCCACATAGCAAATTTTCCATTTCCCCCTATATTTGGTCGGAATTTGGGGGAAGAAGCCAGTCATGATATCTTTGGTTATTTCTATGCTTACATTTGAACATAGAAATAGACTGTTTCTTTGTTTATATAATTCATTTACAACTCACGGACTTAGTATCCCAGTAAAATAAAGTGGTGTGAATGCCTGCACACATTTCTGAGTGTTTTGGAGTCAGATTTGGTGGTTGGAAATGAGAGAAATAGTGTTGCACAGCAAAAGACTGCTGAGAAAAAAATACTCTTCATTAAAATGGCACCATATAGTCATTTATTGTTTCTAAACAATTTCCAGATGAGATGTGCAAACAGGGAGATGGGTTTCCTAACTGACAACTCTGCAAACACAATGTGTGTGAGCCAAGCAAGGGTTATATAACTAATTAAAAGCAAATTAATTTAATCAAAGCCATTAGGCACTCCTTACCTATGTAGCTGGATCATCTTTTCAGTTTTACCTTTATCTTCTCCCTTCCTGCTGTATTGACTGCACCCACATCTTATTTTTTGTCTGAAAATAAACAGTTCTTTTGGGAAAGAGAATGTATCTTTGCATGTGCAGACACATTACCTTTCTTGATTCAGATCAGGCACAACTCTAATGCAAATAAAAACATCAGTAGAAAAAGACAAATATAAACAAAGCACATAGGCAACATTCTATTTGTGTACATTATTAAAGGCAACTGATTTGAATCTCCTCAGTCACTCATTCAGTAGTCAAATACTTTCCCAGCATTTGCGGTCAGTCATAATTTCTCTCCATGCAGAAAATGCAGCTTTTAGGATGAGATAAGTTTACGACTCGAACAGGTGAGTAAAGATATTTTAATCAGCCTAGTAATCAGCTTCTGAAATCGGACACCTTCGAAACTGGGTGAGGTTTATAAGGAGCATTAGGAAACTTCATATTGCTTCAGAACTTTGAAGATTAATTTTATTGCAATGAAAGCCAGAGGGTTTACAAGTGAACATTAAAACCAGACAATGTTTAATATAAAGAATAAATCTTGCAGACGCTGTACATAATTTTTACTTTGGGATTATTATTTAATGACATGATGGAATGAAAGACTTTGCTTTCATTTGCATTATATTCTCTCTTGAAACTGATGCTCAAGGCAAAATCCTGGCTTGCAGTGCAAGGTTTGCCAACTAGGGAAAAGAACACAGGCAGCCTCTTCCTTTTCCTCATGCACCTGTACAGGTCTGGGGCAGGATGGCGCCACGTGTGCTGGGAGACCTGAGGAGTGGAAGGGTGGCCCACAGTGCCAAAGTGAAATTAAAGATGTGGTTTACTGTGCTGGTTTGCAGAAAAGGCCCCCTCCCTCCGCATATGCCTGTGGGAGTCTGCCTAAGGCCATGTCTATGCCACACAATAGAGTGTCATGATGTAAATCTTGAGCTGAGAGACCTCAACTAAATGCACACCAGGCCAAGCCAGGTTTTGTGGGCCTAGAGACACTACACGTACAATAGTTTGTGTTGTATCCAGGGCATTAACTATTGCCAGAAGCCCTTTCCAAATAAATGACTAACACCTTGTACCTTCCATCAGAAAGAAATGTCCATGCTAAATCTAGAACTGGAAGCAGGGGGCTAGGGATCACAAAGCAAGGATGCCTAATGTGGCTGCGTGCAAACTTTTGAATTGGAAGAAGAGCCAATGGCTCTTCAGATTGCCCTTGTGGCTATGTCACTTCCAGACCCAAGCCTGCCTTCATGCAGCAAGCTTATAAGTCTCTGCATAATGTTCCCAAAAAAGTTCTCACCCTAGATAAAAAATGGGGGTCAACTTGGCCCCATGTACAAAAAATTTTAGGTAACTGAAGTGAATACTGATGAACATTGCTTTGTAAATCCCTGCTTCTCTTAGTAAGCCAGAATAGGAATCTCAGCATTTCACCTTATTTAATTCTCATTTTCTCTTTTATTCTTTTTCTTGAATGTAAAGATACAACAAGATTTAAAATAAAAAAAAAAAATTGAGGTAATTTCAATTATCAGTTTAATGGCATTAGTAATAATGAACTAACATTAGATTAATATGAAAACTAATCCTTAAAAAGAAGGAAGAAATATTAGAAGGAAAAGAATATAAGAAAATGAAACCAAAATTATTTAATATGAAAAGAACCCCTTGACCATTACTGTAAGAACTTACTTCAGTAAACTTTAAAGTCTCGATTAATTAAGAAAAAAAAAATAGGTCTGTCTGTGAAGAACAATTATTTGACAGAAAGGGCAGCATGAACTTCTGTTTTATTTACTTATTTTTTTCTGCAACAGTTTGCACTCTTTGATAGAGACAAGCTTTAACCCTAAAGTGATCACAATTACTCAAATGACTGGTGTGTCTAACATATAACACAACTCGTGCTCCTTCCCATCAGAAGAGCTCCAATTCAGAAAACTTTCTTAGTAAGGTCTGAAAAAATTGTAAAAAAAGTAGCTAAGTGAAAGATGAGGCTTTTCTGTATAATAAAGCCTACAAAGCCATCAAGGATATTCTGTCAAAGTACATAACCAGTAAAAAAGCATGAATAACAGGACATGCTCACTCACCTCATCACCTGTAAAGAGTGAGAGAAGATAATATATTTGCCAACTGAATTTGTAACTGAAAAGTCAGTGAAAAGCCTCACTAGGTTGTTGGAGCAAGGCTACTAGAAGACCAGTCATACCTCTCATTTGTAAAAGAATTCTGGAAAGAGAAAATAATTCCCCAGATATGTAATCTACATTCACTTCTTTTCATGTTTGTGGAGAATACAGGGGAGACACAGAAACAGAAAGGAGCATGAGGTCTTCCACCTGCTATGAACCAAGCTGCTAATAAATCCTGAAATATGGCCCAAATCATCTTATTCAAGAGAAATGTAAAGAAAAACATTACACTCCCACTTACAAAGTATATACTTATGGATATTTGTATGTTTCATTTGAAATGAATACACCTTTTCCAAATTTTATGGAATTGTATAATTTACAACTATCATCTTGCTTCACAGAATTACTATGTATCACAAATTAAGAGCTACCTTCCTTATCTGTTCTTAATTTCTTCATCAAAAAATGCCATAAGTCTGTTCTTGCAATCAAATTTATGGAAAAAAAAAAAAGAAGAAGAAGAAAGAGGGCAAAAAGCATGAGAAAGTAGTCAGAATTCTTCCTCTTCTTGCTTTTCATTAGGAGGAGAGGAAATCATTTCACAGAAAAAAATCATGTTATGTTAATATGGTTGAACAAGTGTACAATTGGAATGAGCAAAAAGACAATCCAGCCCTGTAAGTCAAGATAAGATTATTTATTAACCTTATTTGGTTGGAACATCTCTTTTTCCAAGCTCAAAGCTTCTTCAGCACTCAAGGCACTCAAGAAAAATGTGCTTGTGTGTGAGAAGAAAACCAAAAATTAGTCTAAAAATTGTGTTTGAGCAACAACAAAACATCCAAATGGGAAGTCTGAACTTATGGTGCGTTTACCCAGATTTTATTTGACAATTGCTCTGCTAGTTGTAACAAAATACTAAAGAGAAAATTAGCGTAGTATGTGACTGGATTCCAGGGGTGGTTCAGAGGGTAGACGAGTACTAACCACAAGTATTGTTGCTGTCACCAGTGAAGGATCTCTAATATAACTCACTAACTCATGGCTGAAAATTGGGCCATACTATTCCTTGTGCAAAAAAATATTATTTCCTTTTATATTTTTTTTCCTTTTTTAATAATTGTAAACATCACAAGGGACCAAACAGTTACAGAGTGGAAGATTATTGCTCACAATACCCAATCTCAGCATAAGAGACAATGTAACTGGTGCCACAGTTTTTGCTGGGATGGAATTTACTTTCTTCCTAGTAGTTAGCACAGCACTGTGTTTTGGCTTTAGTCTGATAACACTGATAATACTGGTAACACACCACTGTTTATTTGTTGTTCAGTAGCACTTACCGTGGTCCAGGACTTCTCGGTCTCCTGCTCTGCCAGCGAGGAGGGGCACAATAAGCCGGGAG
Source organism: Amazona ochrocephala (assembly GCA_039720435.1). NCBI lineage: Eukaryota > Metazoa > Chordata > Aves > Psittaciformes > Psittacidae > Amazona > Amazona ochrocephala. Next base: position 24,608,994 of record CM077880.1, read on the forward strand.
GAAACAGAGACAGGACACCTGACCCAAACTAGCCAAAGGCGTATTCCATACCACAGCACATCAGGCCCAGTATATACACCGGGGGGAGTTGCCCGGAAGGGATCAGTCGCTGCTTGGGTCAGTCTGAGTATCAATCAGCAGTTGCTGAGCAATTGCATTGTGCATCACTTGCGTTTTCTGGACTCTCATTTCTCTTCTTTTTTTTTTTTTTTTTACTTTTTTCCATTATTATTATCATAATTGCTATTTTTGGTTTTCTATTATCACTATATTTTACTTTATTTTAGTTATTCAACTTTTCTTATCTCAACCCACGGGTTTTGCATTCTTTTGATCCTCCTCCCCACCCTGCCTGGAGGATGAGTGGAGAGGGGCTGAGAGAGCGGATGTGTGGGTCTTAGTTACCATCTGGGGTTAAACCACAATACCGCCTACTGATGTTTCCCTGATTATTGATATACCACCATACATACACAATGTTTATGCTTCCCATATGTTTTCCTAAGTCCACATTATAATAATACTGTGATGGTCTTTCTTTAAAGATAAAAAAAGAAGTCCGGGAAAATATATCTTGTCTGGGAGCAGTGAAAGCAATGGATGGAAATACAACGAGTGTCTATGACTTACTTCATGGATCTCCCTTCTGAACACATAACATTCTTACAGAAACAGGAAAAACTGAATACAGCAGAAAAGTCCCTGCACTCGTAGAATCATAGAATAGTTAGGGTTGGAAAGGACCTTAAGATCATGAAGTTCAACCCCAACTTCCTGATTTCAGCTACCAGTTTATCTTTAGGATCTGCAAACCAAATAACAGCGCCAAAGATCAGGCTCATGAAATGATACTTATATATGGCCCATGGAAATATACTTGATACTGTTTGCGATGGGTGTGAAATGCAATAGTTTGCAAGTTTCTTCCACCTTCTACCCCACGCTGTTTACTCTATTGCTGCCCTGCTATGTCATGTGTATTATACAATACAGAGAAAAAGTAATTAGGAAATGAAGAAACAGGAACAAAGAGCATGTCTACACATGCTATGTTGGCTGACATTAGGAAGCATTCTCCACTCTAACCTAAACTGTGTAATCTTATTAACTTCTTTGTCTTCTAGAAATTTGAAAACAAGTCTGTAAGAGCTCCATAATCATTTTCATGCATGTAAATTACATCTGTTAGTTGGATATTTTTACCTGCATCAAATATCACAAACTTTCAAAGCCAAACTGTTGATATCTCCCTCCATTACAAATTATTTCAGAAAACCACAAGTACAGTTTTACAACTTTCATTTGTTGGCATGAAAATTAAACACGATAAGCAAATCTGTGAGCCTTTGCTGCACTAATTTCTGTCAACTCTACCCATGTTCATATTTCTTATTATCTGATGGAACTGTTTGTTTCATCCAAAGTCTCTTGAAGGTCTGAAGCCAGAGTTTAAAATGTCAATGCAAACATTTCCCCTGACTGTGGGTAAAAATCTAGTTCTCCATGCATTTTTCCCTTCTATTTCAAAAAACATTTCAACTTTTAACTTGTTTATACTTTTCAATTATCATAAAAGAAAAAAAAAAAAAAAAAAAAAACAGTAAATCAGGTTGCATACAATTAAGCCACAGAAAGGAACTTTCATTGAAGCTTAAGGGACAGCAGCGGTGTTTGTCAATACTTTAAAAGCATTTAAATTGTTGCCCAAACATCAACACATGGACAACCTGACTTCCAATATCTCTCATTTTTCATCTCCTTAAAAACTACCACAGAGACTCTCTTTCTTCAGAATGTAATTGCCTAACACCTGTTTTTAACAGATCATGCTGATTATACAAGTATCTTTATGCATATGTAACAGAAAAAAATTGGAGATAAATACAATGTTGGACAGAGCCTTGGGTGACATGGTCTAGTGTGAGACGTCTCTGCCCACAGCAGTAGGGTTGGAACTTGATGATCTTAATGTCCTTCTCCACCCCAACCATTCTATGATTCTATAATTCTATATATAGAGGCCTTTATGCATATACCTTTAGGTGTATACATAGTTGCATATATTGGCCTGAGTCTTTAAAACCAGATTTGAGCTAGACGCAGGTTGACACCTCCTGTCAGGAAAATTACCATGGCAAAGCAAGTCTCCCAGGACAGGACAAATGACAGAAGCTATATGGAGCAGAGGAAATACTTATTTGGACATCATGATGTGGAGACGGACTTGAAGCACTCTTAGATGAATACATCTTCTGAAGACCTGCAAAGTTCTGGCTTTATTTAAATGCAAGCAATCTGCAGAGTATTGAGGGGACAGAGGGAGAGGTATTCTGCCATCTGCAGCATTAAGGGCCTGCCCCTTTACCTCTGTCTGGTTTGTCACCTGTCCCTGCTCACCTACAGGCTGCTGGTGGAGTTACGTGAGCACTTTCTACACTACTGCAGTCCAGACTGGGTTTGAAAATGTCTCATTTAGCATAAGGGCAACAGTACTTGCCTTGATCACATACCACTGTAGCAAACTCTCTTTAGCACAGGCTACTGACATATAACAAACTGAGCATGCCTGGAGGGGCTGTTTCTGGGACAGCCTCAGCTAGAAACCTCAGAGTTTCTAGCTGCCTGTGCTTCTCAGGCTTACTGCACTGGTTACTGTAACTGATTCCTGTTGTTTAATATTAACCCATCTGCCATAATAACCACTTTTCAAAACTCTTTAGTCCTCCGGTTTATGCAACATTCTGAAATGGTGGGCATCATTGGGGGAACAACAACAGTTTCCTTTTGTTTTGTTTTTGAGACTTCTTGCTCACTAAATTCTGGTTATAAGGGACTATAATCCAGCCCCTGAAGCTGTTGGTGAATGGGAGGCCAGTAACCTTCCTAAGAAAGAGAGAACTGAATGTGGTTGCCATCACAAGCACAGCAAGATTTTGGAACGTCTGTTCACGCGCTCACATTTCTTTGAATCCATCCTTAGGCACTTAATTATAGAAGGAAGAACCTGATAGCCTGTCCATACTGAAGAAATGTACCAGCAAACCTGCAGAGCTTTCCATTTATTCCAATTTCCATTTACTCCAATTTCCACTTTGGAAATTACTTTCATTTATAACAACTTCACAATTTGTCAGAGTTTGCATCTGAATGAAATGAACCATGCAGTAAAGAACACTGCTGGTAAATCTATACAACGTTTCAGCCAGGATAGCCATGTTGGTTAGTGCTGTGACTTTTAGCATGCCTAATTTACTTAGTTATGCTGACAAAAATTTAGCATATAGACTAGGCTTTGCTTTCATTTCTTTCTTCTTTTGTTTTGCTTCATTTCGCTCAAATTTCCTCTTAATTTACCCAAACCAAACTAAAATAAGCCTTGTGTACTCTGAAAAGAATGTATTGCTACCAGTTTAATTAGCCTTCTAAAAGAAACATTAAATTAAACAAGAACATCTCTGTGTAAAGTACACAGCAGAACATATAAAAAATAGTTGCAATACGGATAACTTTGTAAAATATGCCTTGAACATGACACAGAAGAACCACTGTAATGTTGAGCTTTGAAGAAACATGGAGACTCAATTTTCATAGGAGGCTGTTTGCTCTCATTATAAGTTAAGCACACGAAAGACATCTAAAAGTTGTAGCAGTGCAGTGAGTCAGGTCTGGAGAGATGCTGACATTAGATGTCAGGACTGCAGGCCATATAGCCAGCGTGCTGCTCACAGAAAGGATCAGGGGAACAGGACATGCCAGGGGCAAGGGCTGATGCTTGACAAACAGAATATTCTTCTTTTTGCATATGTATCGGCAGTACTTTTTTGAACTAGTTTTTGCTGTGTTTACAAAGATACACCCTGTAGGCTCCTAGTACACATACCATTATCTATTTTAACTACTTGTCTCCACTCCCATTGTTTCTCTCCTCAGTGCTGGACTTGCTGCTGTAATTACTGTAACATCTGTCTGTGTCGCAGGCTGTTTCTGTAAGTTTGCATAACATTTAGCCAAAATGGGGCTTTGATGCTTCTTGGGGTCATTAATGTAATAGACACAAAAAACACAATTAAATATTTATGTGACTTTTCCTTGCAGTGTTTGATAAATTTTATTTTATTTTTTAATGAGACCTTTGAGCCTCAGTTTATAGCTTCGTTAAGATCACTCCAACATCTTTCTGGAGGGTAAGAGCCTTTTGACCTCTTGTGGAAGGCAACTGGGAAGAAAATAGTATCTCGTCCAGAAACCTCTGACTGACTGTAGAGCAGCAGAGTATGTGAAGAAGTGACTGGCTACAAGTATTGATAGAATTAGAGAAAAATTATGTATATCAAGGGGTTTTTTCCCACGGTATAGATTATTACATCATGGGAAAACAAAGCTATGCAGTATTGTAGAGCTTTCTAATAATAACCAGCTTGTTCTTGTTTCTTGTTCTTCAAGAATGGTTGTTCAGACCTCTATCACAGATGCTTCTTTTCACACCAGTGAAAGCAGGTCTTTTCAGTAGCTTCAGAGATTTGGGAAGTTTCTATGAACATTGGGGATTATAATTATACAATAAAATTGCCTACCTTTTTAATTAACAAAACCTATTAAAACCAAATATGTCTAATTTTGCCCTGCAAAATTACTTCTATGGTTATTTCTCTTCTCTCTGAGTTCGCTGAGATCTTTCCTTGAGTTAATGACTTACTTTTGATACTACAGCAACTGAATTGCTTACCCTTCAACCACCTTGAGGTATACAAATAGCTGCTAACGTATGTTAGTCATTAGCAACACACTGGTTTAGGCATTTTGTGCTACACTGAAATAGATATATTGGGAAATTATGAGCTTTGAATTCTTCTACGTTACATCATTCTACAGAAACTGGAGATGACTTGCCATGCCTCAGTCACCACGTATATTTGGCAACTCATGGCTTTCATGAGTTAATGAAAAAAAAAAAAAGAAAGCTAGCTTGTATTTCCAAACTTACAAAATCTGTGTTGTGCTCCCACAATATCAGGTGTATATGCAGCATGTGAAATGCCTGTACCATTATTTATGACCTTCAGAAGTGCTGATATAACACCGCATATTAAGTGTTGAGTACAAAACCACCCAACTTCTGTTGGACTCCTTTGACCGGAGAACTATAAACTTCATGACTGTGTACACTCCTGATAAGGACACAATTATACTACTTATACTAATACATGATTGTGATACAGAGCACAAAACATGCCTGTGAAAATCTTACGAATAGGACTTCTGCCAGTGCACAGCTGCCCACACTGCAGGGTCTGTAGGGTACATATTCTTCACTGATCCCTGTTTTCCCTTCGTGTCCTCCACTGTTCCCTGTCCTGGATTCAAGAGGTACTGGGGCATAGAGGGTGCCACAGGTCAGTATCTGAACATTAAAAACCTATTTTTAAGTACACTGTGGGTTCACAGACTGGTTCTCAGACCTTATAGAAAATGCAGGGAAGGAGGTTTAGCTTCATACAATTTTCTATCTTCTCCTCTGAAGTTTTGAAGCATTTTTTAATAGCCATAGATAATATTGCCAGTTTGAAGGGCCTTTGCTGAGCTTTTATTGTCAGAAAAATGGAACTCTGTGATTAGTACAGTTCTTTTGTCCCTTTTAGAGTTGAAGTACCTTATTCTACAACATTTGCAGATTATCAATGCCTATCGTATTAACCTGCAGTACCACAACAAAGACAAGTAAACTAAAAATAAACCAAATAATTTAAATCAGGATATGATATAGGCATTCACAAAACAATTACACATAGAGGTTCTATTATCCCTGGTCCAACAGATGAGGAAATGGGTTTATACCATGGTGCACATCTGGATGAGATACCTGCTACTGCAATTTGTTGTTGCTGTTCTTCAAAATCGCTTTCCCCCCTTACTTGGCTTATATACGGCTTTCGAATTATCATTTTTTTTATTTTAGTTTAGGGATGTAGAATTGAAAGAAACCTCTTCACTCATTCAATCTAACCCTCTGCTTTTGCAAGCCATTTCATATGATTTGTCAAAAATTCAGATGGGCAGATGCCAACCATATGAAATTTAACCATGCCAAGTGCAAGGTCCTACACCTGGGTTGGGGCAATCCCAGGCACAGCTACAGATTAGGCAGAGAAGAGATTCAGAGCAGCTCTGTGGAGAAGAACTTGGGGGTGTTGGCTAACGAGAAGCTGAACATGAGCCGTCTTCAGTGTGCACTTGCAACCCAGAAAGCCAACCGTATCCTGGGCTGCATCAAAAGGAGTGTGACCAGCAGGTCGAGGGAGGTGATCCTGCCCCTCTACTCTGCTCTCATGAGACCTCACTTGGAGTATGTGTACAGATCTGGTGTCCTCAACACAAAAAGGACATGGAACTGCTGGAACAAGTGCAGAGGAGGGCCACGAGGATGATCAGGGGACTGGAGTACCTCTCGTATGAAGATAGGTTGAGAAAGTTGGGGCTATTCAGCCTGGAGAAGAGAAGGCTGCATGGAGACCTCATAGCAGCCTTCCAGTATCTGAAGGGAGGCTATAGGGATGCTGGGGAGGGACCCTTCGTAGGGACTGCAGTGATGGGACAAGGGATAATGGGTTCAAACTTAAACAGGAGAAGTTCAGATTGGATATAAGGAGAAAGTTCTTTACTGTGAGGGTGGTGAGGCCCTGGAATGGGTTGCCCAGGGAAGTTGTGAATGCTCGATTGCTGGTGGTGTTCAAGGACAGGTTGGACAGAACCTTGGGTGACATGGTTTAGTGGGAGGTGTCCCTGCCCATGGGGGGGGGGTTGGAACTAGATGATCTTAAGATCCTTTCCAACGCTAACTATTTTATGATTCTATGATTCTAAATTAATCATATTCTATCATTTGTCTCATTGCCAACCTCAGTTGCATTATACCACTGTAAACTTTTTTCTTTTATTTTTTCCTTTTTTATATAGTTATTATGTGGAAATGTTGATCACGTTGTAAGTCTAGGGAGGTTCTATTTTGGTTTTGGTTTGATTGGTTTGTTTTGCTTTTTTTTCACTCCTTAACATTTATTTCACTTGCATTTCAAAGGATCAGTAGTCTTCCTATCTCAAAGTTGATTTGGTCAAACTAAGTAACTGGCAACCTGCGTTTCCTATGTTAGGTAGGCACAAAATCTCTTAATAATTCTGGTAACTAATTCTAATATGAATATTGCATTCTTGAATATGTATAAAAAAAAAGAAGCCTACAACTCCTTGGTGTCTCATATAATTCCTGTCTCAAATATAAATAATTTGCATGCAGCTTTCAAAGGCAATTGCAGTTGCTTTTTCAGTCTCAGTTCTAAGGCAATTGCAGTTGCTTTTTCAGTCTCAGTTCTAAACAAAGTGAGGGATAGTTTCTTCTATGACTGTGCTGCTGACTCCTAGTTCTGCACAGACTCTCACCTCATTAAGATTCCTGTAACCTTTGCACTCTTCTTTTTTTTTATATATACTTTGGACTTTTCAGCGACTACGATTTCACCATGCACTAACTCTATCATGTTTCCATTGAATAACATTCTGTTTAAGACTTAAATTGCCTTTCTCAGATATAATTACTTATATACTAGTTTTCTAGATGGTGGGGGGAAGGGAACGGGACAATTTGTTCCATTATAATTTGGTTTATATGCTAGATTTAGTAAATGTATCGCAAACTTTTAATATTATTGGATAGGAAAATGATGAGCAATGGTACTAAAACGCATACATTTTGACATGTATCAGCACTTACAAAAACATTGTTAGTGTGCTTCTCTGTAGCCATGCTTAATGTGGTAGGCATAAGAATGCAGATGATTCTGGCACCTCGTCAGGGGAAACAAGGTGCTATATAGTTGCATGTACGTATGTATGCTGATGTGCTTATAGGATGAAAAACATCTCTGAGTTTTACACAGTACTATTCTCAAATGTCCATTTGCATAACCTCATGATGCCTTTCTAGACGCAGTATTTCTTTTCCTTTGTCCTCAGCTAAGTAAACCTTATCCCATTTCTCATTGCCAGCAGCCTCTTCAGACTGGAAAATCTATGAAAGCTTGTTCTCGTTTTCCTGTTCTTAATGACCACCTTAGGCATTGGTGTGCTTGTGAAGAACACTTAAAGCCATTTATTTATTCATTTATTCATTCATTCATTCATTTATTTATATGTTTTCAGTGATCGTATGAAAATAAAGATGGTTCTGAACTGGCTAAATCCTTTCTAATAGAACATGCAGCTTTTTAAAGTTGCTTCAAATCTTAAATTAGCTTAGGTTAACCAAAAGTTAGCTTCTGAGTTTCTAGTTTAGGAAATAGCACTGAACTACTGTGAAAGCTTTCAGAGATAAACTGGGAGAACTGGCCTGTTGGGCCTCCTATAGGGTAAAGTAATAAACATTGTAAACTGATTGGAAGCAATGGTAGTTATAGATGATACACCTGCTCAGCTCAGTGACTAGACTCAGAAGGGCAAGAGAGAGAGGATGTTTACCCTTGGTTTTTATGCTACTGTTCACCATAGGTTGCTATGAGAAAACATACTTCCCAAAGGGAAGAAAGATAGTCAGCCCTTCCTAAAAGATATATTATAAAAATATGAGGAATATCTATAAATTTTGATCAATAATCTTGCCAAGGAGGGAAAAGATGTTTGCATTAGTGGGGGAGGAAGAAGAATAAAATTAAAAAAAAAAAAAATCAGCAAAACAGATTTGTTACCAAATCCTGATTCTGAAAGTTGAAGTGCTATAACCTGAGCAAAGACCTGCTTTAAGTCCTGTCTAAGCCTAGTGGGCCATGCTTTAGGTTAGACTGTGTTGAACAACCGTGATAACTAGATTAGCAATTTTTATAATTTTTACAACGCACAATAAGGAATGATTTCAGTCAATACAGCTGAAGACATCAGAGAAGCGTTTAGTCTCTAGGGTCCTTTCATGATTTCTGAAAGCTTTCTGAGCTAAAATCTTGTATGTTTTTGAACAAATATCTGTTGGTATAATGAACGATGTTATATTTTCATGAAGGATATGCTTAGTGGGAGCTTCAAACCAACATGGCTACAATCCTTCTGCTATAACTTGTCTATGAAGGTACTCTTGAAAATCTAGTAGCTTCATCAGTCTCAGTGGTTCACTGTAAGGTAGTATTTTAAGTGTCATATTTTTATGCTTAAGCATTGGATTAAATATTTCTCCATTAATGCTTACCATGAATTGATTTTTTCTTTCACTTTGATGCTATTTTATGTTAGAAAAAAAAATCAGACTTCCTGCCAAGAAAAGTTGGAAACTAAATTATTCTAACATTTTCTTATTTTGCAATCAGATGAGATTTTAAAAATACATTACCTTAATTAGAAATGAATGCTTGGACAGAGTCTTTAAATTAAGTTGGAGAACGAGATGTTTTGGATCCCCTTTGGAAAAAAACTCAACCAAACAAACAAATAAACAACAGAACAAACCCATAAAACCCTCCAAACTGAAAATAAACCACAGTGCCTGCTTGTCTATGTAATCTGCATTCACATTTGCACATCTCTTCAACTAGCTTCTCACTCATATTTCTCACTCTGGATATAATCACTTGCCCATTTTGCAAAAAGAACAGTAAATATGACTTAGATATAAATGGTATTTGGTAGTCTGGTATGCTCTGCTGGCTACATTCCTGTTAGTGCAGGCCAATATGCAGTTGGCCGCCTTCTTTGCAAAAAGGACACACTGCTTAATCAAGTTCAGCTGCTTGTCTACCTTGGCACCAGCTAGATGAACAGAGAAGTTCTGACTGAATTCAGATGAGAAAGAAAGCATAAAGGGAGTAGCAGGCAGGGGGGTTGGAACTCGATGATCTTGAGGTCCTTTCCAGCCATAACTATTCTATGACTCTATGATTCTATGATCTACACTGAAATTCTCTAGCTTGCTTGATGTCTTCAGACAAACTTCAAGCAACTTGAACTTGCGTGTTTCTCTTACCAGAAATGAAGTATTTCAATTTTGTTTGTTGCTCTAGTTCTTCAAAGTATTTTGGTATTGGTTGGTAGTTGTAAAATAAACTAACCCTGTTCTGCGCGCTGATCATCCTCCATTTATTTTAATGTTTATTTTTGCTTCTACTTTCCTGCTACATGTTCCTGAAACATTTGACTGGGAAAACCATGAGAACATCTGTGTTGATAGTACCGGGGAGAGGAAGCTATTCCCTTTTTTATATATGAACTACAAGGGCTGCACATTTCTAGAAAGATGTGAAAAAATGAAATTAGCATCTGAAAAGTGTCAAACAATATTATTTGCAGTCTGCTTGCTTCAGTTTACTTCTCAGTGTCTTATAATTCTGAAAAAGGATAGAATGGCAGTGAATAGAACAGGACTATGGAGGTAGTGACACAACATTCTCCCAAGAGAGTCAACCCAGCCAAATTCAGTTCAGAGGAATCATCTCTTGTAGAAAATGAAGTATATTTTCTTATCACATTCTGCATTATTAATTCTGGGACTGAATATTTTGTCTGTAGGAGTTTCTGGACACAGTCACTTGAAACAGCTTTTTCTTGATTCATCAAAAGCCTAAAAGTTCTGAAAAGGAATAAGAAAATATTTGGAGTCTTGGTGTAAGTTTCAGTGAATTGAAATGGATAAATGACTGAATAAACTTTTTTTTTAATTGCTTTTAAGAACATTTTAAGTGCATCTGAGAGCAAATAACTGTTTCAAAATAACTGAAATCACATTAGTTTTAGTCAACAAGCATGTGCCTCTTTGGGTGAAAAAACACAAAAAAAAAAAAAAAACAAAACAAAAAAAAATTGTCAAAACCAATTACTAAACTACATATTTGGCACAAAAACTACCAGTCTCTGAGCTTCCAAAAAAGGAAAAAACTTGTTCCAGGTATCCAACTGTTAAATAAAGATGTCAGGTATCAAGACTGAGGACTGACTGGATTAAAATACATTCTTTCTCTTCCCTTGATGTGTTCACAATAGAAAAGAAGTATAATGTGCTATTTGTTCTAAAAATATAGAAAGAATGCAAGGTAACACAAGTTTTTTGTCAGTTTAGTCTTTCGATCACATTTATATGGGATTATGAAATTATAGCAGTATTAGCTTTGATAAATGTAAATTGTGATAGGATGTGGGTGTGGGTGGCTTTCTTCCTTGTCATTTATAGGTGACTAAATATCTCTGTGGCTTTGGAAGAAATATTCACCATGTGGAAAACATCTCCATAGCATCCGAAAGGAAAGTCTACCAGAAAATTCCACCCAGTTACACATGTTTTCTCATAAGAAAGAGTGATGGGTCTCAGTGTTTACAAAATCATTTTTTCATGTATTTGTAAAAGCCATGTGTGAGCAATATTTTGCTGCAGCTAGGACATATTTAGGGCAAAGTTTGTAAGTAGACCAAGTGTTATACTTCATTAGATAAACAAGTACAGATGAAAAATTTTGACAAGGTTTCAGTCACAACTCATACTTCAAACTCAGAAAAACGACCTGAAGAAGGACTTGTGTAACCAAAGTTTTGCTTTTTTTTTTTAACTTCAATTATACTAAGTAATGTTCTATAACATGTTATTTCTATTTACAAACCTTCCTGTGTTTTGACTTTGAAAGCGACAACTTCTGTAAGTACTTCAGAATGAAAATCTACTCCTAATCACTTAATTCAGGGAAAAAATAATAATCACAATTTACACCACCTGTTGCTACTACAAAGTTAAATACAGCTTGAAGAAATAAATCTCAGTCATTTTGTCAATAAATTTTTTTGTGATTACTATTATTCTTCTTCTCAGAAACTTGTCAGAAAAAAGAAATCACATATAAGTGTCTCAATAAATAAATAAAATATTTACTTATTTCACCTTCTTATTCAAGGGTCCTTTATTATAACTGCTTATAAAACAATTTGCCATTTAAGAAAATATATAATAAAAATATAGAAATAAAAATAAAATATATAATACTATGGCAAGTTATAGTTCAGTATCTTAGAGTTTTCACTCCATATTTTTTTCAATATTTGTACATAAATAACACTTTGATATTTTATATACATAATATAACTTTGTATATTCATTACACAACTTTATATATGTTGCAGAACTTCGTACAAAGATGACTTGAAGTATGACTTCTGTGTACAGAAATGTTCAGGGAGAATCTTTCGCAGTTTTGTTCCACTTTCTGAAAACCAGTATATAACTGTATGTCAGCAGCTGCAGATACAGTTACAGCTATAGTGAGATTCTTGCTTACGTGATTATGTTATTTGCAACGACAAAAGTAACTGATGTTTGTACTGGTAAAACTTTTACATTTATTGGTGTACTGCCACTTACTTTATTTCATAATGTAAATTAATACTTTAAAAATACTTAAATCTGGTTAATTGCATCCCTGCTCTTCCCTCCTGTGCATTTGCATGGTTTGATGGAGTGTGGTTAGGTTCCTCAGTGCCTTACAGCGTAAATCCAAAAGCTCGGTGGCAGCCACAGCTCTTTGAGATGAGCAATGTACTTTTCTAATCTTCAATGTATGTGTATTGAATAGAAAATTAAAAACAAAACAAGTATAGTATTTTTGAGACAGCATGGAGAGATCCAACAGATACAGCTCCTTAGTATTCTCTTGAGGCTATCAAAGCTCATCTGAACTCCGAGTGTAACCAGGCACACATCATAACCTGGGCTACAGGGTCCAGATCTTCCCCAAAACAAACAAAAACTTTCATAATTCTCTGGAAGGAGGTCTGCAAGTGTGGCCCAAAATATTCATTAAATCCAGTTCCTCAATATCATGGTGGAAAGCGAAGCTGAGGCAATGCTCTATGTATCCTACAGGATTTATCTCAGAAAGCATGACATCCTTCCTTAAGTGGGCATTTTCTTTTCAATGTAAGGGAACTCACAGCTTCCACTTCTATCAAACACAATCATCTCTAGAAATTGTCCGCAAAGAAAATGTCTTCCGTCTATAACATTCAGTATCACATCACTAAAATAATTAGAACTACACTGATCTGCAACAGTTAGAGGTTTGGCTACTACTGTTTGATATAAAGTAGTGCATATATGTGTGCAAATCTCTTACTGACTTACGAAGTGCATACTTTCATATTTTACATTCAAACAGCCAAAGAAGTTTTTATTAATTGCTTCCATTTTAATCAGGCTGTCTCACTGAGGATTACTGAGAGATGGGTTTCTTTCTACAGGAGAAAGCCCAGCAGTAACATTTCCACTGATTTCAGAGCCAAGTGAACGTAGAAACTAAAACATGTCTAATTTAATTAGCTTTTATTTTCTTTTTTTTTTTTTTTTTTTTAATCTTGTTCATTCTGTTATAACAGTTATTTAGAATATGGATATTGAGACTAAAATATTTATTTTTCTTGATGTCAAAGAATATAAGGTTTGCATCTTTTACCTAACTTTTTTGCACATTTTTTTATGGTTTGTCTTAAATTGTATACATTTGATAATATCATAAAATGACCTGAACAAAGAGGGACATGAAATTGACTTGACTGTGAAGGAGTCATGCAGTTACTGGGTTCAGAGCACTATCAATCATACAGCAGTGTGTTCAGCAGCTAGATTTTCACTCTGGGACAAAGAAGCACTTCTCACATCCTGGGTCAAAGTCAGCTTCCTTCTGACCTCACAGTGAGACAAGACATTGGGATTCACCTTTCTTCCTACTCTCAGTAATGTTCTGGTCTCTAGGGGAAGAGACCTGCTTATAGGAGCCAGAGGGATTAGATTGTCTCTGCTCTGGGTGATAGGAGGTCCAGAGCGCTGGATTTCTCATGGCAAAACAGGTCCCAGGATTTAGACACCATCAATGTGTCTACCACAACTTACAATGTATCTCCAAGACTTATAACTAAAAGCCCACGCTAGAATTCATCAAGAAAAAGCAAGGACTGCTAATCGTTCACACTGTGATTTGAAAATAAAAGCAGTGAGTGGCAAATGAAAATGTTTTACATCTTTCTGCTTTGCAGGTTGGTCTGTGCAGGGAAGAGTAAAGAAAGGATTAAGCAAACTTTACCCTTTTATTATCATCATTCAGTGTAGCATAAATAGTGTTTTCTAGCATGATGCAGCAAAAGTTCAAGGCTATGCAGGATAGCTTCCTTCTCTCTCCCGGTATAACAGATGCTTCAAACTGTCATCCAAGTCTTATCAAATCAGTTATTTGATCTTTCTTAGACCAGTTATCATTAGATAGAATTTGGCTTTATATTTAGAATTTTTGTGATGAAATAATGGAAACCTGTGGAGAATTAAATATATCATTATTTTCAAGAGACTATAAATAGAAAATCCTTTAGAATTAATTTTCTTCTGTGAAATCTCACTGGTTTTGGAAAATTACCTTTGTTATTTCAAAAGAATAAATGTATTTGCAGCTCTTGACATTGCCATGTTCAAATAAAATTGTTTAAGTATAGATGATAATTTTCATCACGCAGACACTTGCAATTTTCTTGAAGAGCTAGCATCTTGACGTTTCGTACAATAATAAGGACAAATGGAGAAAGAACAGAATGAGTGAGCCCTGTTCAAGTTCCAAAGGCACAGAGAAACAGAAAATGGAGATCAACTTATTGTCATTTTATATACATAGCTGTCATGTTATGTCTCCACACTTCAAAGTAATAAATCAGCAAAACATATTATGTCAGAACTTGAAAATTATAATACATTGTGGTTGATACACTAGACCCTTAAGGCGATATAACAATCTGCACTTTCTAGCAGGGATATTTACTCTGCAATAAAGCAGAAATAGGAAAAGCTCACAAGGCCTTGTGGTCCTTGGCTTCTTGGGTTTTGGCAGGCTGTTCATCCACCTGACACAAATCATCCCAAAAATTAGATATTAGAACAACAGAAACATATGAACTTTTTCTGAGTACCACTTTATCATATGTTGCATAAAAATATGTGAGGGTTGGGGAATGGTCGGTCTGAAAGTTCAGTTCATGATTATTTACAGTACAGCATACATTAGTCTGAATGGAGTCTATGAACAGCTTTGCCATGTTGTTTTTTTTTTTTTAAAAAAAAAGAAACAGAAATAAGGAAGAGAAATGAGGTCCATTTGCTTCAGACAGCTTTGGGGTGGTCAAGCTAGAATACTTGGCACAGAAGATGTTTAGAATTGAAAAAAAGTTTACATCTGGGCTCTGCTCACAGCTTATTTATCTCATCTGTAGCTGCCTTTGCTATCCCAACTACTAAAACATGTTTCTGCAGTCTTCCTGTGTGCTCACTGTAGCTAATCCTGGCTACCAAGAGAGGGGCTTAGGCTGCCCTGGACCCTCCATAGCTATGGAAGGCAGTCTGGGGCAGGAGTTTCTGTAAGCAAGGCTTCCTCTGCAGACACAGTCTGCCAGAGCTCATCTGGCTGCCAAGAAGGCAGTTAATTTCTCTCAGCAAAAACAACAGCAGGAAGTAGGACTCCTGAATGCTAAGTAGGAACCAAGTTCTCAAATCAGAGTCTCTTTTTCACCTCACAGGGCTATAATCTGGCCAGCTAGGATGGCGCTTGAATCTTCAACAGAAGCAATTTCGGGAACCAGTGCACTGGAAGAAGGTGAGCTGTAGTTGCCACCATCATCAAAAGCACTTATATTGGCTGCATCCACCAATGGGAGGACACAGCTAGGGAGGTTTTCAGTGGTGGCAGAGCCCTCGACACCAATGTCACAAGGTTATTTGGTCTTACCAGTGCTGATAAGACATCATTTGCATTTTTACTGGAAGAAAACCCAGGACTGGAAGACAGTACAACCAAGATGGATATTTTAGACTTACGAAATAGCTTCCTGTGGACTCCCGTCTGAAGGAGGCAGTTTGGGAATCTCTATCTGAAAGGCCTTTTACATCTACAGATTTTCAGAGACATTTTTGTTGGTGAGGTATATCCTACATGTGAGGAAAGCCAAGAAAGGCAATGTTGTGTGTCTTCCCCTAAACTTCATTATTATTATACTATCAAGAGAATATTATGAGGTTTCAACATTTTATATAAATTCACCAGAAACACTATACAGAAACCTCCTTTAAAAGTTCATAAAAAGTTCTCTGGTTACCTTTAAATTCATCTGGCTTTCAACTAACTTGCAAAAAAAACCAAACTTTCAGGGAAAAAAAGTGCATTTGGGACATTTCCTGATGGCTTTGCTCACGTAAATCATCACACTCTACCTAGAAGACATTTTTCCTCAGTTGATAAGTACACTAATGACAATAGTCTTCATTTATCAAATTATTCAAGTGCAATGTAATGAAAGTTACTACTATAAGCTTAAACTTTTCCTTATATTATTTTATAGACCTAAGAAAACAAGACACTGATAAAAAATAACAAATTATTTGAATCTTTGACCAAATATTGAACTGTTGACATATAGAAGTTTTTAGAGATTAAAACTGTTTAATATCTTCTTACCATGAAACTTTTCCCTCTCTCCCTCCTCTTATTTTTATTAATTTACTGACATGCTTGGTTATGGCCTGGACCGAAAAGAAAATCAGATGGCAGATGGAGTTACAGGACAGAATTTCTAGCTCAGTTTTTGCAGAATAATTCTTATTCTTAATTCAGATAAGACTTTGCAAAGACTCTCTGTATTCAGGCTGAAATGAAATGTCAAACTTGCCAAGGTTCGGCGGACACTAATAATCCTGAGCAACAAATGTGGAAGAGCTTGAGGGAGCTTCAAATGTCTTCAGTGATGTTTTTGCACAAATATTCACCAGGGAAAGAAGTTAGCTCATGCTAGCATAGGTCCTTCCCCCACTCATCTGTATTAGGGTGCACCATAGCTGCTGTGTGGGTAGTAAAAGTATGCATTTGTGTGAAAAAACACACAAATATGGTACAAACTATGCCTAGCTAAGAGAAAAACAATTTGGTGTAATCCTTTTGTAATCACTGAACATTGACTTGGATAGAGCTATACCTATTTACAACATGAAATGGTCTTAGTTTGCAATATTTTAATCTTGAGACTGAATCATTCCACAGAAATCTAAACAGAAACCCTGCAAGTGATTGTCAGTGCAAACAGCAAATTACAATTGGCTTTCCAAGGATGTTCAGGCTCTAGAGTAGGGCTGTGAGGCAAGAGGTAACGCCTCATTTCCCTTTTGCCCCTCTAAGCCGTAAACAGGGATTTTAGTCTCAGGGCCTTCAAGTGAAATCAGCCCTCATACAAGACAAGGAATCTGAAGGCAATGAGTTAGACATTTTTCATATGCAGACTGAACCCATAAATCAAACCAGACTTTCATTTTTATATTGGAATATTATAACACTTTATTGTGCAATTATTGACTTACAACATTCTCATCCAACATTCAGCATTGCTTGAACATGGAATAAAAAATATATCTCAAACTCAGTTGATCTTGTGAGTTTCTCATGTTACCTCTATGCTGGATGCTACCTATAACAATGTCAGGTGTCCCACACATTTTTAAAGGCATTTTTAAAGGAATATTTTTTAAAATATTCCGTTCTTTTTATAGATAATTTCTATACCATTTCAGACTTTTTTACCCCATTAAGACAGTTTAAGAAGGTCTTGAGGGATGTCTTAGCCTCAAATGGGAAATCTTTGCTGAAAAATCTGTTGAATAATTAGGAGATACACAGTACTTTGCTTTTCAGCTAGTATAAAAAGGCATTACTCGTTTACTGTCATTTCAGATATCTGGTGTTAATAGTGAACTGAAATATTTGCCCTGGCTCCAGAAACTTAGTTTAGTGTGGCTTTGTTTTAAAACATGCTGTTCCTCTGAAGTTGTTACATACTTCTGTACCAAAACGAGAAAAACATAAACATCTGTAATTTTCTTCCAACTTTCCTGCATCTTGTCTAGAAAGACAAATTTCTCAACCCATTTTGTAACCTATGTAACATCTATTACACATAATCATTATACACTACAATGCTTTGGCTGCAACACAAGTCTTACAGTTTGGGTGAGGGGTTGGCCAATTACACACATCATGTGAGTAGGTATGCCAGCTCTAAACCTGACCTGTGGTGTCCAGCATATGTTTTACATTTCCTAGTCAGATTGGGGAGTGTGTTGCTGGGTGCTTTGCATTCTGCTTTCCAAGAGGAACAGTCACGGGACAAGAAAAAAGATGCTTTAGAATATTATTATCTTCTGTCGCTATCTAGAAAGCAATTGTTTTTAAAACACATCTTTTTTTAGACTTATCTAGATTTAGAATTGATACATGTGACAGGGCATTCACATTTTTCTGGAGATTTTTCTATTGCCTGGTATTTTTTTTTTTTGAACATTACAATTATTTTTATATCCAAACTTTTTTTTTTTTAATTGCTATATATATATCTACCTAATTTCTAAATCTTTCATCTGCAATCATATGTGCTCATACAGCTTATACAGCTCAAACAGCTCAAAGAGTTCCATTTATTTTAATGCTAAGAGAGACGAAACATAGTGCTTTTCAGATGTCAGTTTGCCTCAGACATTTCCTAGCTTTTTGCAGAATTTGCAGTCAATGTATTTCTGGCAACAGCTCCACCATTGAATGAATGAATGAAATAATTCAGGTGTAGTGGTCCAAATGATGGAGATGATGCTACCTTATGATATGAAACCTGTGCTTCTACAATGCTCTTATGTTTTGCAAAATCATAAAATAATGATAAGAAAGTACTTAAAAAGGTTATCTAGTCCATCTGCCTGCCCCAGTGTTTGACCTACCTATGGCAATCCTGACAGATATTTGTCTAACCTTTTCATAAAGGCATCCATTCACATTTGTAATAAACGATTCTTTATTTCTCCAGTGCAAGGGTATGCCCGTTTTCACCTGTGAGCATGCACAAAGGAGTGCTTGGTAAGAATTCAGGCCTCTGTATCCCTCATATAAAACAGCTAGTTTTTATAAACTTTTTATATGATAGCAACAGCACTTTATAAAGCAGTTCTAAGAGATGGTAATTTTTTTTCTGTGTGAAGAAAAGTGGTTAATAGATATACATTAGTCAAAGAATTAATAAAACAAAATAAAAAGAAAAACCTCTCCAAAAGCAAAAAAATGCAGAAAGTAACTAGGAGTTCAAAACTGGCATATGAGACTCTTTTTTTCATTAGATTACTAACTAGAGATGGCTGTGCTGACCAGATAAAATGGGACAGATTCTTATTTGGATTAAGTTAAGACTATTCATAAATTGGCTCAACATTTAAATCTACATATAAAGAGAAAAAGTGAGCTTAATATGTTATGCCTGGCAGATCTCATTTTGAAGAATTTTTCTTTGATATACAACATATTTATTTATAAAGATGAGCAGTATACATAATAGTAGTAAGTACTGCACTCTTTACATTATTTCTTTGGAAACAATTTTGTGTTATGAATGACTGATAGGGAAATATCAGGCAAACTCAGCAGAGGAGGAGCACCAATAAAAGCAATTATTCCTGTCAGAGCAAGCGCGATTGTTTCCAGTTATTCATAGTTTAGATTCAGTCAGTGCATGTCTAATTTAGAGGCAGACCTTTCACACTGTGCTATGCTTCTGGACTGTCTGATTCTCTTTACCAGTTATGATCATGACATTGTAAAGAAATAGAAGATCATGACTTACTTAAAACAGATATTTTGTTCTGATTTGTGCTTTCTTACTACTCTGCAAAAGTGACCACTCACAGAAATCTCTTGAGGGAAATACAGTGCAGTTGTAGCTCAGATGCTTATCTTACATTAAGCCAAAATCTTTAATGGAAGAGAAAGGAAATCTTTGCCATTCAAAGTGTGTGCACTGTTATTCTTGCTTTGATAGTCTGTGACTGCTCCATGACTTTTCAACAAATGCTTTTCATTTCTGATGTCAATGACATCAGATAATAAAATACAATGTATGACAAGAGCCTAATGCTTTATAGAAAATACATCTACAAGCCCATCTAAAAAAAATTACTTTCTGTTCCTGCATATCACCAATCTAGTCAATCAAAGCATACAGCAAGTTCCTTTTCATTTGGAAATGTACTTAGCCAGGATATAATTGTGGGTAATGTCAAGTTGGGTGACTGTGGTTGGCCTAAAATTTGTTGTCAGCAGGAAGAAGATTAATTTCATTTACTCTCTTTGTCATGTCTCACTGGCTTCCTGTCTTTTTTGCTTGTTATCTTCAGTGTGCTGCTGCTGTCACTCTCAATTCACTTTCTACTCAGTTATTTGTTATCTGACTGATCCGTCTACACATTTTTCCAATATGACATTTTTCCCCTCGTGAATCAGAGCTGTTATCACAAAGCCTACACTATGGAAGAAAGCCTATGCTGAACTTAAAAATGTAAAGAAAGAAAGAATTACATTTATGCAATTCCACAACAACGCTCCTGTCCAAGTACCCTGGCTGCCTGAGGAAAACAGCCTTTTTACTTGCATTCTTTTTCCATGTAAATAAAAGAAGAGGTGATAAGGTATGAAAACATGTATTTATAAGCTGCAGGCCTTATGTCTCAGTCCTTGCATCTGTGGGAATGCCCAAGAATAACAAGAGTACTCTACTATGTTCAGAATAATATGGTACATAGATGAGGAACTGTTAAGGATGTATTTGGCATGTTTATCTATATAAAGCAGTTTGCAAAGCGTTCCTGAATCAGAAGATGTGATGGGTCCTGTCTGCAATACTGGTTTTTCACAAGTTTACCTACTGTAAGGGGCACCCACATTTCAAATGTTTAGCGCATGTGTATACACCTGTGGATGTGGACGTGTTATTTCAATTACACTATCTCCATGTGACCTGACATAATAGATTGCTCTAAAATACAACTCTGTAGGCATTTAGGGACTAAATGGGAGGATCAGGGCCAGACTGCCTTGTTCCTTCCCCATGGGAACAAAGGAAAAGCTATTATAGCATTTCATACCCCCCAGCTATACATACAACACGTTCAAGTGCTTTGCTAAATTGCCTTTAACAGTTGGGCTAACCGAATGAGTACACAGTGATAAGTCAGTGACAAAAAGCTATCCTTTCTTACCTTCTAATTGAATGTGAGGGTCTTAATGCTATAATTTCTCCCAAGGATAAGAAAATTTAAGAACTGAGGGAAACCTTTTGATGTGTTTAGAAACCATAAAAGTAACTTCCCAGAAGTACACCCAAACAAAAAGTGTGCCAGAGGTGTCCCTACCTTCTCACACCTACTTTGCTGTAGGACAGGGGCTGTTAAGCAAGGCCAATTTCTTTTATTGCCAAGGGAGATTGTCTTCTCAAACAGGCAACCATGGGAAACCCAGGTGGTCTCTTACCCTATATGAAATTGTGCAGTAGACAGTAGTAGAAAGAGAATATAGGGACTGGGTAGGGATGTAATCTACCACCTGAGCTTCAAGTGATTCGTGGCTCAGAGAAACACAAAATGACTAACAGTTTATACTTCTTTAAAGATCAGTCCTGGAAAATACTGTGGTGTGACTCAACCCTCTGATCTGCCAGCTTTCCTACTAAACAACCTAAAGTTCAGTTTCAGGTATGCAGCAATAGGATGGAAAGAAATGACTCAAATTATAACAGAATCACAGAATCATAGAATGATTAGAGTGGAAGGAACCTTAAAGCTCATCTAGTTTCAACCTTCTTGCCATGAACAGGGACACCTTCCCTTAGACCAGCTTGCCCAAAATCTCGTACAACCTGGACTTGAACACCGCAAAGGATGGGGCAGCCACCATTTCAATCTGCTCCAGCATCTCACCATTCCCATAATGAAGAATTTCTTCTCATTATCTAATCTAAATCTGCACTCTTTTAGTTTAAAGCCATTCCTCCTTGTCCTGCCACTACATGCCCTTGTAAAAAGTCCCTCTCCAGATTTCATGTAGGCCCCTTATAGGTACTGAAATGGTGCTCTAAGGTCTCCCTAGAGCCTTATTTTCTCTAGGATGAACAACTCCAGATCTCTCAGCCTGTCTTCACTGAAGAGGTGCTCTGGCCCTCTGATCATCTTCACGACCCTTGTCTGGAATTGCTCCAACAGGTCCATATTCTTCTTCTGTTGGGGGCACCAGAGCTGAGAACAATACTGCAGGTGGGGTCTCACCAGAGCAGAGTAGAGAGGCAGTATCACCTCCCTCGACCTGCTGGCCACGCTCTTTTTGATGCCAGGCACAGAGGTGATCCTGACTGGTCTGTAGTTCCCTGGCTTTTCCTTTTTTCCTTTTTTAAAAATGGGGTTATGTTTCACCTTTTCCAGTCAGTGGAAACTTCACTGGTCTGCCACAACTGCTCAAATGCAATAGATAGTGGCTTAGCCAATCCATCTGCCAGTTTGCTCAGTACCCACAGGTGCACCTCATCAGGGCCCCACCATTAAGATGGTTACAGGGTCAGTGAATTGCCTGCTTTGCATGAAGTTATAAAAAGTTATTATCAAATTGAAGCATTCAGATCATACTTTGTTATAAAGGAAGCTCAGCCTCCAAGCTTAGTCACAACCTGCAATTAGCAGAGTGTTGTCAAGAGCATCTCTGAAGGGAAACTTACTTATCACCACTAAAATGAAAAGGAAAGTTCTCTCCTCACTCCTGGAGTGTGTGGGATGGCAGTGAGGAAAGTCTTTACGCTGCTTGTGGAATGATGGACTGACACTACATCACCAATTACGAACAGCTGTGGCAAAGTTCTCCTAGTACTAGTCTCATCACTTTTTGCTGTTGCCCAAGTCCTCTGGAAATTTACTGCCTGAAGTTGATTTTTACCATCCTTTAAAAACAAACAAATGAACAAAGGAAATCTGGTGTCTCTTCACGTAAAAGATGCTTTCTATTAGAGGAGAGTGGTAGCTTTACTATCATAAAAAATGCCAGCTTACTTTTTTAAAACTGCATACATTTATCAGTGAGAAACAGAGGCTACAGCCACTCCTTTTGCAGTTTGTTCTGTAGGTGACGTGGTCCATTTACTGTCTTTTCCAACATATATCAAACACACCAGCACATTCTCAGAGTATCCTGGAAGGTTGCTGTAGCAAATGGAAAAGGAGAAATTTTTTCAAGCAGAAAGGATTAAAAAAAGAGGTATAAAAACTAAAGCATTAGTTTTTAAATTAAAGCAGGGAAACTTACCGTAAAGAAAGAGCATCATTTGAAATTATCAGACAAATAAATGTATATAGCTAGAGACTAATAAATTGTGAAATCAGGGTGTGGAATTTTCTTTCCATTGCTTAATACGAGTCAATGTTGATAGCATTACAGAATATTACACTGTGACCAGAACTAACATTTCTGAGCTTTAATGTACTATTCAATTTCACTTTTGTAATCTCTGTAATGACTTCAGGTGCCATTCATGCTGCTAACCCACACACAAACCAACCACAATATTTTTTCAAATTATGGTCGACAGACTGTCTTTGTTTTGCAGCATTTATGCAAGCAAGCAAAACTCACAGCTTTCCAGGATTTTTCCACAACTGTCTATTCATTTGTTTGCCATTTTCACTTGCCATCAACAACATCATTGTTTAGTGGAGTAAACTGGGGATAGGGTGGTAGCTAATTCCTGAAACATTTTTGTCACGCTTCATGCAAGCACACACTCAAATATCTGATCCCATATAGCTGAAGGTTTCATGTCAAACAATCATCTAATTCTAGTTCAGGTCACTCAATGAAGCATAATCATAGAATCATAGAATAGTAAGGGTTGGAAAGGGACCTTAAGATCATCTAGTTCCAACCTCCCTGCCATGGGCAGGAGCACCTCCCACTAATCCTTTATTTTTTCCCACTGTGTTTACTATAGTCAGGAAGAGATGAGATCAAGCATCTTTGTAGAAAAGCTTTTGCTCTATTTGTACTGTTTGACATATGAGAAAAATACATCTTGAAGTAACAGAGAATTAGTTTAAAAATAGCTGTTATGTGATAGGAAGGAGAAATGCACAATATACATCATGACATCAAAAGACAAAAGTGCATTTAATTCATTACACATACATTTCCCACATGAAAATCAGACTTTTTTTGTGGTACCTTAAGTCAGATTTTGAAGAACCTTTATGAAAGGACTGATCTCAGTTGAATAGCTAGGATTATTTTCATACAGGGAGTCATGCACAATATATTTATGTATATGTACATATATATAAATCATTTCAGGCAGGCTTCATTACCTTCTAACTGGAGACCCAAATTACTGCCAATAAAATATTACACTAGACCACTACTATATGGGTGGCAAATGACACCTTTATTGCAAAAAGACACTTTAGAATACTTCAAAGCATTAGCATTTTTATTGTGACTGTTTGCCATAGTCTTTCATCTATAAAAAGAATTCCCTAGATACCAGCAGACCCATTTCTAAAAATGCCATTAGATACCATGGAAACCTACTAAAATGGTTTGATTTTTAATTTCTGGAATTGTAAAATTTTGTGGTTTTAAAATCTGGGACATTCTAAGACTAGAGGTGAATACAAAATCCCATTGAGAACCTGGAAATGTCTCATTTCACAGAAAGCAAATCTGTGCTAGCAAAATAGAGAGACAGGACATGTTTTTAAATTGTGTTAGTCAAGGATAGTCTATCACTAATACGCAGTTGGGGCTGTTGCAATTTAAGGGAGTAAGGGGAAGACATTTTTTTGCCAACATATTTGAAAAAAACACGTCAAAAAAGGAATTTTGGAAGTTATTTACAACCACACAGACATTAATAAAGAAAGAATGCAGATGCAATATGATGGGTAGAATTACAAGAAAAGTATATTTAGCACAATAACAAGATTCATGATATCAACATAAAATCATATGTGTTACTACTAATCTGATTTTTAGCAAATCCAAAACATCTAAATTCTATACCTAAATCCACATTCCAAGTTATTAATTTTTAATATTAGGAAGCACCTGTATTAAAATATTAATAAAAAGTAATTTGAAAAGTTCAGTATAGGAGAATTCAGAGATTGCAAGATATTTTCTGTATCTCTATTTTTCACATTTTGCACATCATGAGTGTGATGGCTGCAACATTACTCTAGAAGCTAGGAACACATTTCTCATCTTGATGTTAACTCAAAGTTTGGCCTTGGGCAAGTCAGTCAACATGTCTGTACTTCAGTATACTCCACAGTAGAGATAATAAAACTGTATGTACACTGTAAATCCCTGAGAGCTGGATTACAGCATCCTAAAGAAATAGTTTTGGAAGGGATTGAATAGCTCTACAGTGTTCTCCAAAGCTTTCTATGTTACTACTCCCCTATAGATGCAGCCCCCACATTTCTCAAGTACTGCAAGAAGCCACAGTTAATTGTAAGTTCTGTGCCTTAGAGCTGGCTGTAAGACCTCAGTTAGATGTCTTTGCAGTGGTTAGTAGTATGGTTTTAACCAATTGTCTATTAAGAAATCAAGACCTCCCCACCCAGCTATAAAAAGGGAAGCTATATTTTTGAATAGAATTCGTAGAGTTTAGCCTCATTCCCCATGTTTTCACTTTCTGCATCTGTCTACCTGTAAGAACCTTGCGATCAAGTACATGTGCCGTAACATCAGGATCCTGTCCCCTAGCCTTCCAGCTCTCCCTTCACTCTTACCTCTCACTTGTCTACTTCCTTTGTGATCTCAAGACTGACAGCCAGGGCAGTGCAGACCCATCCTGCCAAGAATAAAGGTCATCTTCTTATCGTTTGGAATATGCTGCTATTGATTTTATGAATTTTGGATGAAAAACTTAATGCAAACAGAAAATTTGACTACTTTCTCTCACGAGAGTGCTGTATCAAATAGTTAATAACCATTAAGCTTTGTTAAGTATCATTTTGCAATTTTGGTTTCTCAATTCTAAAAGATTATTCTAGTAGGTATTACATCTAATTATCAGTCACCCCTGTCTGGAGGAAAGATCATGTATTTTAGCTGAACTAGTATTGCAGAATCTCCTTTATCTCACAGCAAAGCTGTTACCTAATTTGGGATGAAATCATTAAGCACTGAATGTTCTTTTTAGGTCCATTTACAGACTTCATTCTTTGAATTAAATATTTTTGACATAGGATTCCTTTAAAAAATATGTCACTTGAACTGCTAATGAATATCATTAAGTTATACGATGGTAACAGATGCTACTACCATTATGACATAGGTAGTTTTTCTTCCTAAGAGCTTACATTTTATTCTGAGGAACAGTAAAGTGTTTAACTAAGCAGGTGTATTTATTAAAAATGTTAACAATGTCTTGCAGGACCAGAAAAGTAAATGCTCACATTATGCCAATGATCCCAATATTCTTTGTAAATTTATCTTCTTGTATTTGATTAAAAAATCCCCCCAAACAAAATCTTGCTCAGACATGTTTCACCACTTACTTTGTTATTGAAAGCAAAGCTGGACCCTGCTTAAATAATACAAATCTAGGCCAAGCTAAGTCTAGGAAATATCTTGAAAAGATCAAGTGTCCATGACACAGAATTGGGCAAATAGACAATTTATTGACAAAACTATGAACTTCAAAGTAGAAGTTTGGATTCTCTGCATTTTAGCATATTGCAGGAATTAGATTACTAAATTGCATACTAGGGAATGTATTTTAAAGGTTACTGAAGCAAAAAAGGGAAAAAACAACGAATATGAGAAGACAAAGTATCCTAATAAGCATCAACCTGTAATCTAATTGTAAAATAATCTGACATAAAATAATTGGAAGAAACTGTATAAAAGCACTTTTTCAATGGATAATTACTTAACCAATTAAAATTATTTCTTTCTTAGTCTATATAATATTTTTTCTCTCTGAATTCAAGAAGCAGTTCATCTTAAAAATGTGATTTCTGAATTTGAAATTTTGGTTGGTGCATCGTATTTACCCAGTCACTATTTTCAGACTTTGATGGACGCTGTTTTTAAACAGCTTAGTGTAATTCTACTTTAATGCATGTTTTCTATTAAAAAAAAAAAAAATTATATACATGTAAAAATATTTCTATTTGTAAATACAATGTTAATTCAAAATACTATTTAGATGAAAGAATGATCAAGGAAAAACACCTAAGAGCCAAAAGAATAAAGTCACTGATTGGCAGAAACCAGAAGGTCTTGCATTAATCACCAGTGAGAATCCTCTCTCATAAGAAAGACCAGTTCCAGATCTGAACCTGGCTTTTAAAGCCATGTCCCACTTTTATACTGAAACAAATAAATAAAATTAAAAAAAAAAAAAATCGGAGGGGTGCTATCCCTGAGTGCTTATTGCAAATTTACATTGAATAATAGAGCCTTTTGCAAAGATCTTTGACTTGGCTGTGATAGGGTTCAGTGCATAGCAGTGGGCTAACCCCACTTTATTGTTTTCAGGGCCCCAGCTCAGGGTGCTGATCTATGCGGTTTGGAGGGATGAGTTCCTCTGGAGCTAGCTAAGGACTCTTGGCACTGTGTTGCCCAGAGTGCTATAGATATGCTCTCACACATTTCATGGGTAGATTGATTGGGCCCCTCTCCTTAAAATCCTCACTGCACCTGGATCTTAGATTGTAGTCTGATCTGCAATTAATAAAAAGTACATTCAAAAGACAAGAATGCTGCATCTTATTTCCATTTGCTCTTTAGATTCTTAGAAATCTCAGACAGATGTTTCAATTCACAATAAAAAGACATGCAAAAACTAAAACTCAGTGTGTTTTCAAGCACTTTGTTGACCTAGTATTTCAAGTTTGCTTTCATACACTATACGGCTGTCATTCCACTACTATTTTATTTTAAAAGTTATCACATGGAATTCTTCATGTCAACAGCACTATCCATAATAACAACGACTAACTTGTGGTATTTAAACAGTACTTGTCCTCCTCAAAGTATTTTACAAATATTAATTCATGATCAGCTGAAGAATAATTTTAATGCATAATCCTTTGATTAATTAATGTTTATAGTGTAAGTTTTATCTCTGGCAAAATTCTGCAGATTTACTTGGAAATTCCCTGGAACAATTTTGGCTTACCCGATTTTCCTGCCTTTCTGGGAGGTATTAGTACAAATCTGAAACATTAATATCTGGAATAGCAGCACTTTCTATGAAGTGTTTTTCATTTTCATCTACTGGACAGAGAGCTTTGAAGATTTTGGACAGAAAATTTAAAGCAGTTTTCATTTTCATCTACTGGACAGAGAGCTTTGAAGATTTTGGACGGAAAATTTAAAGCAGTAACATACAAATGTGTCTTGGGATATTTAAAAGTAATCCATGTAGTCGACCAGCAGCACTAAGGGTTATGGGACCTTATCCTGCGCAGCTCTCCAGAGGCCACAACTGAAAACTGTGAACATGTGTAAGGGGTGAGGTGAGGGCAGATGGGAAGGAGTATGTGGGCAAAGACTTCTCAAGGACAATTTCTAGCTTGCAAACACTTCAGAAGAACCAGGGAAATTACGGATCTGTAGAATTGGATGTTCTCCTCAATGATCACCTGGACACACAATGGGGAATAGATGACAGGAAATATTTTATCACCTGCTTAGCCATTTTGAGCGATTGTTGAGACAGAGTCACTGTAGACAGATACTGGGGAAAGCTCTTTCATGTGGATAACAGCCAAGGAGGCTATCACTTCAGGAACTCTCAGGAATTCCCAGCATAAACCAAGTGGGCCAAGTTTTAGGCTTTGGGATGGTTTTTATTCTTTGTCTGATTTTTATTCATCCTGAAGCAAAGCAAATGTCAAAATTTCCTGCTCTCAGTAAGACTGAATGCTCCTACGACTGACTAAGATTTCCTTCCTCATATTAGATTTTGCGAAGATAGATTGACTAGATGAGCATGTGCTTTGGTATATTTTCTGTCTGCTCTTTTCTTTCACATTCCCTTCTGTCATTGAAAATATTCCCTGTAAGTATAGACATTGATCTGTGGAAACATCAGTTCACCATAATCTCCACCCCTGCACCAAGACAGCCAATATATATTCCTACCTTTTTGCATTGCTTATGCATACAAAACATCTATCTGCTTATTTTGGATTGGGCTTTTTTTTTTTTTTTTTTTTTTCATTTTATGACCTTAATGTTTGCTTTAGAGACCATATGAACTCAGTCAACTGATAGCTTCAGGATAACCACCATGGCCTGGGAAAGGGGTACATTGCTTTTAGATGCACTGCATCTCAAAGATACCAGATAGTCGATATCAGTAGCTTCACAAATGCATATAAAAGGTTCAAGTTTCCATAGGAATTAACACAGATCCTCTCTTTTCTTTGGCATTCCATTTTGACATAGAGAGTGTCCTTATAAGCTTACATAGTGATATGGGAAATGTCTGTGTATTACTCTACATCTTTAACAATATATGAAACAATTTTCTCTTCCAAATTTGAAAGTGCTTGCTTATTTAACAGAATGTAAGATAGGCAATTTGTAGGTAAATAGCGTTTCAGAAGTCTTTCTTAAAGGGGAGCACTGCCTCCTTAATTCTTCTGTAGAATCTAGTGTACACTGTTATTTCCACCTGCTGCTCTGAGATCACAAAATCATGAGGGGGACCTCTTTCAGCAAGTTAAAAACCCCAGACAGTCTTTCTCTGAAATCTTTCAACCACAATTGAACATCAAGTAAGGGACAAGTAGTCATTAGAGCAGCACAATTTTCCTGGCTCTTCTACTGAATTAGCTGGAAATTTCACAATGGCTTCAGTTGCCACATTAGAGCATGGAGATTCTTTTTCTTTGCATTTGTTGCATGACTTAGTAACTATTGCAAAATATTTATACCTATACTTATCCTGAAAGCATCTGTTGCTCCATTCCAAACATGCAATACTTACATTATTTCTTATACTAACCTTTTTGTATCCCTCCCTATTAACTAGTCCATCTAACCAAATTGATTGAAGATTTATTTTTTTCTTTATCAGTGGAAATTCTTTCTCCCCACTCTTTAACATAACTGAGACAACAGGTAACCATGAACTTTCAAACATCTCTTAACTAAGAAATTCTTGTATACCTGCCAGCGACTGTTAGTTCCATCAGAGGCAATTATTCTTTTCTGGCACAGAAAAAGTAACGTACAAACCTTAGCTATGCTACAGATGATAAATTCATAAAGAACTCTTTGCAGTTCAAAAGACCAAATGATTTTTTAAGGTTTCATGGCTAAACACTTAATTAAAGTTTGGCTTATAACTTGGTGGTCTCATCTGAATATTTGTTCTAATCCTCAGTATTCATCATATACATGTATTTAGGAAATACCAGGCAAATAAGAGCGTAAGGCTTTTGTGCTCTTTCTTCATTGATACTTTCTGGCAATAGCCCTGCTCCTGAAGCAAGGTACTACACCTTAATCATTTTCTCAGAAATCTAGAATACTTCAGACATAGGATCATTTCCTTTGCGTCACATACTCGATGGCACAAAACTATCACAGGTCTATCTGTGGAATAAAAAAAATGGAACAAAGAAACTTACCCAGTGAAGAAGAAAGTAGAGAGAAGGAAAAGAACTTGTACCCTGATTTGACTGAAATTTACATAAAGAAGTACCTACAGAGTGTGAGTTTTCCTTGTGGGAAGTTAATAACTCTGAAGTACTTCTCTCTCCCAGTACTGTCTGTAGAGAAGAGTTGATGACAACACTAGTTCCAATTTAAACATCTCATTCAGGTGGCTAAAGTCAAGCAAGGTGAATCAGGCCTTTGGAACTGACAGTTTTCTATTGCTCATGTTATGAAGAAAGTTTTGGAAACACAGCTAGATTTCTCTCCTTTGACAAGCTACACAGGGTCAGATCTTAAAAAGAGCTTAGGTTTCAGCTACTAACTGCTCCAAAACAGTTCTTCTAGATTTTCTAAGATTTTCCAAGATTTTCCAAATGAGGATTTTCAACACATAAACTATGCTGAATTTTCCTCAAAAAAAAATCAATCACTTCAGCTTATGAACATCATCTGAATTCTTCTGGAAATGCAGTCCTGACTCCAAGTGCTAAAAATATAACCCTTAAGATCTATATCCCTAAGTTGATTTGCTTGTAATACAACAAATGCTTATAAGGCAACTGGATACAAGCCAGAAGTCCATATTTACATATAAGGTTTTATTTTAAGGAACAAAGCTCTGTATTCTTATTAGATCTTTCTCATCTGTGGTAGTCTTTAAAATAAAAATCATCTGGATTGTTTATCTCCGGGAAAAAAAAAAAAAAAAAAAAAAGAAAAAAAGAAACATTCCTTCCTCCCCCCCTCAGTGTCTGCAGATATTGCTATAATTCAACATAACCTTTTAGATCACTAAAATACCAGAGCTGCTTTAAGAAAGATCATGGTGTTCCTTGCCTCAAACACGTTGCCAATGTTGATTGCACAGCTCAACACACTGTTCTGCAACCGGGAAGAGAGAGTAACAGAGAAGCTGCCATCATTCACCAGTGTGCATGCAGGGTGTACCTGCTACTGGCACCTGCTTGGACACACACAATAGCTCTGTAACCCTGCTTACTGTTTTCTTCGTATGCACACGCTGTCTAAAAAAATAGAAACGCCAGCTTTGGTGCCAGCCCAGACATGCATTTCTAAAGGCCAGTTTAATTCATTAGAAGTAGTTGAAAATATGCCAGTTGAAAAGATGCCTTTCCACTGGGTCTTTTTGCTCTTGTGAACAAATGTTTCTTAATGTTGAATACCTACATAAAGGGCAAGCTCTCCCTACAGAACTGCAAAGTGCCTGCATTACTAGAACTGGGCTCTCACTCCATATATAGACTTTTCCACTGCACAGAAATAACAGATTAAACATCAAATGCAATACATTTCATGAGGATATAGGGAAATGTGTTCCTCAATATACATGTGAAACAAATGGTGGTGTTATCATCTTTATCAAGATTTAATGCTAGGATTTTAGTAACATCCATAGTACCAGCAGTCTGTCATTCTGCCCAGTACATACATGTTATGGAGGTACAAAAGGGTATTTGGAGACCCAAGATGAGCACCTGCTGGTGAGGTATTTTGTAAAGGAGGACACAGGCTGGAACACCTCATTTTGACTCAAGCTTCACGTTGATGTCTCATAAAATTATGTCTCTGTGTGAGAAAGTTAATACACCAATGTCTTGGTTTCAGGACAGCCAAAGGCATGTGGAGGCAACAAGTACAAACTATCAGCAGTGTAAATATGGAAGGTAGTCATTTAATCTGCTCAGTATGTATGAGAAATGAGTAAGCTGCAGGCTGCCCAAGACTCTGCTTAACTCAGAAAGAGGAAGAAGACAAAGAAACTTTGAGTTTGTTTCTGGGCAAAACATGACAACAGTGACATGTGATATGAACAGGAACTACATATCTATTTGCGCTTTCTTGTATACATTGGATTCCAGTGCATTAGAAACACATTAATTCATAAAAACAAAGGATTTTATTAATTTTTATTAACATAGTTAATGAAATATTTTTGAAGAATAGATATTTTCTGCATGATAGATATGCATAAGAGTTGTCAGGACAAGCAGTAGAACATATAAAATAAACATGGTAATAAGAATAGCTCTAAATCTAACACTAATGTATGATAGAGTTAAGCAGAAAAGTTCACACTGAACTATTGCCATTTTTCCAATGGGCGATAAGTAAATACGCCAACAGAATACCAACTACAGAAAACAGGTGCTGTTAGTTTTAACTACATAGTTCTTCCTATCAAAGGCTAAAAGAGGCTACACGCTCATAAGATTCTATTTTTAATGTGAAACTCTTAGAAGCAGCAGCATATCTCTAATTAAATTTACATAACAGGGAAAGCAATGGCTAATGAATTACATAGAAAATATATACACATTAAAATATTTACAAATGTAATCATTTGGATTCTCAGGTCTCATAAATGATGGGTAGGGGATTGGTTTGAGACATACTAAAATATTGCTTTGTTTATTGAGTTTAATACCAAATATGATCAAGAATAATACCAAAAGGGTATTATTCCACAGTTCCAAAGTTCTGAAGGAAATGGCTAGAATGAACACTATTCTGTATGGAGTGGTGTAACTGCCACTAGGAAGTGTCTTTTAAAGTTTTAGGCATCTTCTTTGCATGTTGCATGAATACCTCAAGTTTCTCAGACCATTGCAAGCTGCAAAGGTTAGAACCTAAGTTTTCTTAGAGAAGACTAGAGACTGCTGAAATGAGAGGGTTGAATTCATCACTCTGCTTAGGTTTCATTCTCACTAAAACACTTTATGAATTAGGAATTTAAGCCAGGCCAAGGCATTTAAGTGCCTAAGTGCCAATGAAAATCAATGGCCTCTATATTACTGATCTATTTTTGAAACTCTGTCTGTAGAGAAATAAGGTATTTTTATATGTCACATGCATACATGTTAAAAATACATATACACATATTTGCTGTGTGCAAGCAACTACTACCTAAATGACTGCAAATGGCATGACATCAAACCAAGCATGCTTCATGCACTGTGACAAATTGTATGAGGAACCCAAGACCAAAAAAACTTACTTCCATTTCCCTTTATAAATGCAGCTAATGACATGGGCTTGTACAGTGCTTCTCTGAGTAAAGAAGCTTTTGTCAGATGTGTAGAAATGCATAAGCCATTCAGCCTAAATATTATGTGACTTGATCATTTGCAGTTCAAAAGCTATCAGCAGAAGTGCTGTGGAAACAAGAAGATCGTGAGCAAAAGGAAACAAAAGAAACCAAACGATTTTATCCGTTGGTAAATGTAAATGATGCTAACCTAAGCCAAATATTCATTTCCCTTCTAATTTCTCATCCCCGGTAGTCTTTAGTTTCTTATGAATATAGAGTACCCAGTTCAGAAACTTTGAAAGAAAGCAACAATTATCATTTGTCTGAAGATAATCCTACTTTTTTTCCCCCTACGTTTTTCACCTTGCTATTATTTTCCTATTTTATGTATATTTCTGAGCCCATGGACACACATTTGTGCTACAACTGTGTGACATAAGGAACCGTGAAAGATATGGAAGCTGGGAAAAGTGACCAGGAAGAATGGACACAATTCAAACACGCAGAGATGAGGCTGGTAAAGTCAAAGCCCACCTGGAGTTGAAGGCCATCTGGCAAGTGACATGATGGGCAAGAAGGGGTTCTATAGGTACATTATCAGTAAAGTGAAGTCAAAAGAAAATGTGTGACTGCTGATGAATGGGGCAGGGAAGCTGGTGACAAAGGACATAGTCAATGTATTCACTGCCTTCTTCATCTCAGTTTTCACCAGTAAGACTGGTTTTCAGGATTCCCAGGCTTCTGAGACCAGTGAGAAAGTCTGGAGCAACGAAAATTCACCTCCACTGGAGAAGTATCAGGTTAGGGAACGTTTAAACAAACTGAACAGACACAAGTCCATGTGACCCAACAGGATTCACCCATAAATGCTGTGGAGGCTGGCCAATGTTACCGCCAGGCCATTCTTGATCACCTTTGAGATTTCAGTTAATGGTGACTTGAGGAGGTTCCCAAGAACTGGAGATGTCACTTCTGTCTTCAAGAAAGAAAGAAAGTAGAGGTCAGATTTATCCTGAGAGGGGAAAAAGCCCTGGTCAGCCTTCTCTTTTCCTGGAAAGAGATGGAATCCTTGCAGAAAACATGGCCAACAGTATACTAGGATACATCAGCAGTAGATAAAGAATGTTGATCCTTCTCTACTCAGCACTGGTAAGGCCACATCCGGAATACTGTGTCCAGTTCTGGTGTGTCAAGTAAAAGAGAGACATGTGGATAGAGTCCAGTGAAGGGTCACAAAGGTGGTTATGTGAGGGGGACATCTTTCACACAAGGAAAAGCTAAGAGAGGTGGGACTGCTCAACACGGACAAGAGAAAGATAGAGGGGGTGTTATCCATGTGTCTAAGTTTCTGATGGGAGAATGTAAAGAAGACATGCACAAGATATTCTCAGTAGTGCTCAGTGACAGGACAAGAGGCACAAACTGAAAACCAGGGAATTTTGCCTGGACATAAAAGAAACCCAAAACAGTTTCATGTGAGGGTGGTCTTCAGGACAGGTTGCCCAGAGATATTGTGGAATCTCCATGCTTGGAGATATTGAAAATCCATCTGGACATGGTCCCAGACAGCTGGCTCTAGGCAACCCTCTTTGAGCAGCTAGGATTGACTAGGTAATCTCCAGAGGCCTCTGACAGCCAGCGTTCGTGATTTTGTGATTCTGTGGCAGTTGCTTCAATGTTTGAATTATAATTTAACATTTTTATTATTTTCTTAATTTTTTTCTAAGGCCCTTGGGCTGTTGCAGAGATTAATTTCCTGATTCTTAAGAGTTGTCTTCTTAGAATCATAGAATCATAGAATAGTAAGGGTTGGAAAGGACCTCAAGATCATCGAGTTCCAACCCCCCCGCCATGGGCAGGGACACCTCCCACTAAACCATGCCATCCAAGGCTATGTCCAACCCCACCTTGAACGCCGCCAGGGATGAAGCATTCAAAACTTCCCTGGGCAACCCATTCCAGGGCCCCACCACCCTCACAGTAAAGAATTTCTTCCTCAGATCCAATCTAAACCTCCCCTGTTTAAGTTTAAACCCATTACCCCTTGTCCTCTCACCACAGTCCCTAATGAAGAGTCCCTCCCCAGCATCCCTATAGGCCCCCTTCAGGTATTGGAAGGCTGCTATGAGGTCTCCACGCAGCCTTCTCTTCTCCAGGCTGAACAGCCCCAATTTTCTCAGCCTATCTTCATGCGGGAGGTGCTCCAGTCCCCTCATCATCCTCGTGGCCCTCCTCTGCACTTGTTCTAACACTTCCATGTCCTTTTTATGTTGAGGACACCAGAACTGCACACAATACTCCAAGTGAGGTCTCACGAGAGCAGAGTAAAGGGGCAGGAGCACCTCCCTCGACCTTCTGGTCACACTCCTTTTGATGCAGCCCAGAATACGGTTGGCCTTCTGGGCTGGAAGCGCACACTGCCGGCTCATGTTCATTTTTTCATCAACCCACACCCCCAAGTCCTTCTCCGCAGGGCTGCTCTGAATCTCCTCCCCGCCCAATCTGTAGCTGTGCCTGGCATTGCTCCGACCCAGGTGGAGGACCTTGCATTTAGCATGGTTAAACTTCATCAGGTTGGCATCAGCCCACCTCACAAGCGTGCCAAGGTCCCTCTGGATGGCATTCCTTCCCTCCAACTTATCAACCGAACCACACAGCTTGGTGTCATCGGCAAACTTGCTGAGGGCGCACTCAATCCCACTGTCCATGTCACCCACAAAGATGTTGAACAAGACCGGTCCCAACACCGATCCCTGGGGGACAGCACTCGTTACTGGTCTCCAGCTGGACATTGAGCCACTGAGCACTACTCTTTGCGTGCGGCCATCCAGCCAGTTCTTTATCCACCGAGTGGTCCACCTATCAAATTGATGTCTCACCAACTTAGAGAGAAGGATGTCATGTGAGACAGTGTCAAAGGCTTTACACAAGTCCAGGTAGATGACATCAACCGCTCTGCCCCTGTCCATCAGTTCCGTAGCCCTTTCATAGAAGGTCACCAGATTGGTCAGGCAGGATTTCCCCTTAGTGAAGCCATGCTGGCTGTCACCAAGCACCTTGTTGCTTTTCATGTGCCTTAGCATGCCTTCCTGGAGAATCCGCTCCAAGATTTTGCCAGGCACAGAGGTGAGACTGACTGGTCTGTAATTCCCTGGCTCATCCATTTTTCCCTTCTTAAATATGGGGTTTATATTTCCCTTTTTCCAGTCATCGGGAACTTCACCTGACTGCCATGATTTTTCAAATATGATGGACAGTGGCTTAGCAACTTCATTTGCCAGCTCCTTCAGGACCCTTGGATGGATTTCATCCGGTCCCATTGACTTGTATACATTCCGGTTCCTAAGGAGGTCCCGAACAAGATCCTCCCCCACAGTGGGCCCAGGGTCCCCACCCTCACCGTCCCCGCGTCTGCCTTCCAAGACTTGGCTGGTGTGGTCAGAGCATTTGCCGGTGAAGACTGAGGCAAAGAAGTCATTAAGAACCTCAGCCTTCTCCAAATCCAGGGTAGCCAGTCCTCCCCATAGCTTCTGGAGAGGGCCCACGGTGTCCCTAACCTGTCTCTTATTGGCAATGTACCTATAAAATCCCTTCCTGTTATCCTTAACATCCCTAGCCAAGTTTAATTCTAAGTGGGCCTTAGCTTTCCTAACCTGGTCCCTAGCTTCCCAGACAACATCCCTGTATTCTTCCCTGGCCGCCTGACCTTGCTTCCACCTTTTATAAGCCTCTTTTTTCCTTCAAATTTTGCTCAGCAGCTCCTTATCCATCCAAGGAGGTCTCCTGGCCCTCCTGCTGAACTTCCTTCTAGTTGGGATGCATCGCTCCTGAGCTTGCAGCAGGTGAGCCTTGAATATCAACCAACAGTCTTGGGCCCCCCTGCCCTCTAGGGCTGTATCCCATGGAACCTTACTGAGCAGGTTCCTGAAGAGGCCAAAATCTGCTCTCTTGAAGTCCAGGGCAGTGAGCTTGCTGCATGCTCTTCTCACTGTCCTGAGGATCTCAAACTCAACCATCTCATGATCGCTGCAATCAAGGCTGCCCTGGAGTGTCACATTCCCAACCAGCCCTTCCCTGTTGGTGAGGACGAGGTCAAGCATGGCACCTCTCCTTGTCGGCTCCTCAATTACTTGCAGAAGGAAGTTGTCTTCCACACAATCGAGGAACTTCCTGGATTGCTTGTGCCGGGCCGTACCATCTCTCCAACAGATATCAGGGTGGTTGAAGTCTCCCATGAGAACAAGGGCCTGCAAGCGTGAGGCTGCTCCTATCTGCCTATGGAGCGCTTCGTCCAGCAAGTCCCCTTGGTCAGGCGGTCTGTAACAGATCCCCACAATAATGTCACCCATCACTCTTCTCCCTTTAACCCTGACCCACAAACTCTCTGTCGACTGCTCACCTGTCCCCAGACAGAGTTCCATACTCTCTAGCCTATCCCTAACATAAATAGCAACTCCCCCTCCCCGTCTGCCGGGCCTGTCTTTCCTAAAGAGCCGGTAACCTTCCATTCCAACACACCAGTCATAGGAGCCATCCCACCATGTTTCTCTGATGCCTATGATATCATACCCCCGTAGATGTGCACACATCTCTAATTCCTCTTGTTTGTTCCCCATACTACGGGCATTTGTGTAGAGGCATTTGAGCCGAAATCCAATTGAAGCCGGTTCATTGGCTGGAGCAGCTGGAATATCCCTACATTGCTCCGAACATTTACTATAGGTGCTACTAACCGACTGGGTGTGTTGGGATGGAATGCTGCCCCCCTCCCCCAACACATCTAGTTTAAGGCATCCTTGACCAGCCTGGCAAGCCTCCTACCAAATCCACTCTTCCCCTTCTTTGTCAGACCAGGTCCACCAGCCCCCAGTAGACCTGGCCTACTATATTGAGTCCCATGGTCAAGGTACCCAAACCCCTTCATTCTCTATTTCTCTCCATTAAGAGGCCACTGCCTCCATGGCTTCTTAAGTCATCTTTTCCTAATGGCAATCTACTTCTTTCAAATTTTAATTAATTGACACATAAATTTTTCTGCCTCCTTTGTGTGCATCTTTTTTTCAAAAAAACAAACAAACAAACTGACTTCCATATGTTCCTTTGCAAACAGGGCAGTTAATAAATATTTTATCCTGAGCAACAGAAATGCCTTTATACTTGAAGATATAAAGTAGCAAGAAGTTACAGATTCAACCCCTGAAAACTCCTTTTTGTATCACCTTTAGGAAAGGTAGTGCAGGATAGATCACCATCCCTGGGAGGAGGATTAAATAGTCCAATGATGCAGCCAAGCATCCATGCATTTCACAGCTCTTCCCAGCTCCTCACCTCTGTGTCCATGCCTCTGGGCTGTGCTCCACAGAACGGGCACGTCTTGCAGACGCCTCTTTTCCTGAGTTTGTTTTTAGCACTGCTGCACTCAGCGCCGGTACTGCAGCCGGCAGCACAAGAGTAAACATATGACACAGTGACACCCTGTATTTTAAGAGCACTCAGAGGGATTTTGACATAAATGTTAGCTTTCATAAAAATAATGCAGTGCAGTGGTTCTGTTTCCTGAGCTCTGTGATTTGGCATATCACTATAACTTTTCAAGGTATTTAAATCATTTGGTATTCACAAAAAACACTTCATGAACAGAAATAGAGTATGGCCATTCTCGGTTGGAATATCAACATCTTTTAGTGATGAGTTACCCTGTAGGAATCCTAACAAGGCAATTCAAAAAAGACTGAGAATTATTATGAGTAGGTTTTGGTTTCATTGCCTTCTCTGATTCTTTAGCATAACTTTATTCATATGCCTATTTATACTTGTGAACATGTCCTGGAATAACTTTGCCACTATACTACAACATCCCCATTGTAAATACTTTCCAGTGGCAACAAGAGGAGCCAGTTTCTCAGCCAAGAAACCAGACTTCAGAAGGAAGTGATCTCAGTAGGCATATCCTTCATTTCTGGAGTTATTTGCTTGAGCCAAAAGTCAAATGAGGACACATCTAAGCATACAAAGTAAAGTAAATAAAATGTGCTACAAATTAAAGGAAAATCAGTCAACAGAAGACATATAAAGTACATTAGGTTCTCTTTCTTTTGTCAACAATGCACACTTCTGCAATTAAAATCATAGAATCTTAGAATCATAGAATAGTTAGGGTTGGAAAGGACCCCAAGATCATCTAGTTCCAACCCCCCTGCCATGGGCAGGGACATCTCCCACTAAACCATGCCACCCAAGGCTATGTCCAACCCCACCTTGAACACCGCCAGGGATGAAGCATTCACAGCTTCCCTGGGCAACTCATTCCAGGGCCTCACCACCCTTACAGTAAAGAATTTCTTCCTCATATCCAATCTAAACCTCCCCTGTTCAAGTTTAAACCCATTACCCCTTGTCCTCTCACCATAGTCCCTAATGAAGAGTCCCTCCCCAGCATCCCTATAGGTCCCCTTCAGGTATTGGAAGGCAGCTAGGAGATCTCCACGCAGCCTTCTCTTCTCCAGGCTGAACAACCCCAATTTTCTCAGCCTATCTTCATACGGGAGGTGCTCCAGTCCTCTGATCATTGTAACCTTTTTTTATTTATGTTCTGAAGTGATAAAGCATTGTTTAACTCTAAAAGTGATCCAGATATTCTGTTGTAATCTAAATACATATGAGTATTAAGGGGTGTGTGAAAAATGTGTCAGTTTTCCATGAAGAAGGACTGTAAAACCTTATACACCGTCATGAGGCACTCTAACACATGCACTGAATTTCTGCCAGGAAGCAAAGGTCTTTACTTTGCCTGTTCCTTCTGCTCAAGAAAGTATGTGAAAGGTAAGTCACAGAGGCATTTGACAGTGATATATGGAAGACTCAGAGCATAATCTTATCTTACTAATTTGTAAATGCTCATTTTGTTTTTTCTTAAGGTTTATGAATCAGAGCTTTGGAAGCATCTGACAATTTTTAAGGAATTTTTTAATACCATGATTACAATTATTTTTCTATAGGGCACCTACTTGTTTAGTAGTTCTGATGGAAAGATACTTTGAATATTGTAGCTGATACTTTGTAGTTTCCATCACTCGATATGGAGCCCTGTATTAATGTACATCGTTCACCTCTGAATACGTAATTTTCTATTTCTTTGTGATTTGTTTTGTACTGTGTCCATGCTAAACCACAACATGCTACTATCAGTATAATACGCAAATATACTGGAGATGATAATGAAAATCTCTTGACAGCATCCATATGAGGTTTACTGTCATCATTACTTCCATGTCTCAGGGACAGAATCTAAGTCATTCCTAAGCAAAACATTTATCTTCATCTAGCCTTCACATAACTCTTCACCCTAATCTTCCCGTAATTTCTACCCCTTTTTTAGCTCTTCACCAGTGTTCATTCTACACACTGATGCATCCTCCCTTTATAGGCAGCAAGAAAAAAAGAAAAGTTCACAGCCATTTTTGAGTACCTGAAACCATTTTTCAGTACCTCATACCATTTTTCAGTAGTCCCTGATAGGTGAGAACAGCAGCTCAGGAACATTCTGCTCAAACCTGTCAGCTTTGAACTTAAGCATGACTGTTTTGAATGATATCTGTAGATAGTTTTTTGACACCAATAATCTCTATTGTGAATGTGGGTCTAATGAGCCTCTAAGATTTAAGAAGATTTGTAATTTGACCAAATATTCACAGATGTAGTAACAAGTGCATTTCTGACACCAGCACGGCCTCACTGTGTTTGCTGATTTGCTGCTAGACAGAAAATATAAGATAATGCAGTACAATAATTCCCAGCAGTTATGACATTGGCAATCAAATGCAGTTTTCATGTCCTCAAAAAAACCCAGACAAGTCACATTTGATTGAAATTTCTTCCGTCTTCCTTCACAAGTGAAATTACACAGGAGGGAGCACTTCAGCTCAAGCAGTTAAAGTCTGACAAACTTATAAGCAAATGAAAACTAGACTGATACAGTGGAAATTATTGGGCAACTTTATAGGGCTTCTGTGGGTGTTCTCCATAATATGTAATGAAGAAATTAAACCAAAAATGTTAGAAAAACATATAAGGTGTCAGAAAAAAATAAACCTTCCTGATAATTGTAGAGAAAATAAGTCAGAAGAGAGTAAAGAAATGAATAAAGGCATTTTAAA
The DNA here is from genome assembly GCA_039720435.1 of Amazona ochrocephala. Taxonomy (NCBI): domain Eukaryota; kingdom Metazoa; phylum Chordata; class Aves; order Psittaciformes; family Psittacidae; genus Amazona; species Amazona ochrocephala. The sequence continues at coordinate 24,650,756 of CM077880.1, forward strand.
GAAGTCTAAAGAGAATTAAATTCTTGCTTGGACCACTTTGATTTTAAATTCAATTTTCTATCTAATTTTTGCTCTATTATGAGTCTATAAAACTCCATTCTTAGGGACTCTAAAGAGATTTTTATGCCCTTTTTTGAATGCATTTCATGCTTAATAGGTAAGACGTAATTGTGTTAATACATACAAATATTAAAATTCTTTAATGAGCAGTGATTCACTCAAAATGTTAACCCATCTATAGTTAACTTTCCAAACCTGCTAAGGAACAGGAAAGGAAAGGAGAAAAAATTGTACTAATTTTCAACATAACTTGCTTTTTTATATATATTTAAGGAGCAAAGCACTACTAATAAAAAATCAGCAAAAAGGCTGGTAATATTACGAGTGTGTCAAAATACTGAACTGTATGATAAGCATTTATCTTCGCTGATGAGTATTCATTTCTTGAGAATTAAGATTTATGAAAATGAAGAGATTCACTTGATTTCCATTAATATGATCCAGGCTCTCAGTGATGATGAAACAATGTATTAAATCATTTGTTCAACCAGAACTTATCAATAGGAAACATTTTAACAGTTTCTCCAATATCATTCAAATCTGTGGACAGCAGAAATCAGAAGGGTATTTTAATCCTTCATGCAAGGTTTCCAATGGCATTTTTTACGTATAAGATGGAAATATCCACTGAATCTCTGTATACAGCACAAATGGGAAATCTGATCATTTATTATATGAACACAAGAACAATATTTCCCCTGGTATTTTTGTTGCAGTGATAATAATGAAGCACAAAAAAAATAGGGGAAAACAGAGAAAATTCTTGGATGAAGCGCTCTATAGACAGATAGGAGCAGCCTCATGCTTGCAGGCCCTTGTACTCTTGGGAAACTTCAACCACCCTGATATCTGTTGGAGGGATGGTACGGCCTGGCACAAGCAATCCAGAAGGTTCCTCAATTGTGTGGAAGACAACTTCCTTCTGCAAGTAATAGAGGAGCCGAGAAGGAAAGGTGCCATGCTTGACCTCGTCCTCACCAACAGGAAGGGCTGGTTGGGAATGTAACGCTCCAGGGCAGCCTTGATTGCAGCGACCATGAGATGGTTGAATTCGAGATCCTCAGGACAGTGAGAAGAGCGTGCAGCAAGCTCACTGCCCTGGACTTCAAGAGAGCTCTTCAGGAACCTGCTCAGTAAGATTCCATGGGATACAGCCCCAGAGGGCAGGGGGGCACAAGGCTGTTGGTTGATATTCAAGGATCACCTGCTGCAAACTCAGGAGCGATGCATCCCAACTAGAAGGAACTTTAGCAGGAGGGCCAGGAGACCTCCTTGGATGGATAAGGAGCTGCTGAGCAAAATTTGAAGGAAAAAAGAGGCTTATAAAAGGTGGAAGCAAGGTCAGGTGGCCAGGGAGGAATAGAGGGATGTTGTCCGGGAAGCAAGGGACCAGGTTAGGAAAGCTAAGGCCTACTTAGAATTAAACATGGCTAGGGATGTTAAGGATAACAGGAAGGGATTTTATAGGTACATTGCCAATAAAAGACAGGTTAGGGACAGCGTGGGCCCTCTCCAGAAGTTATTGAGAGAACTGGCTACCCTGAATTTAGAGAAGGCTGAGGTTCTTAACGACTTCTTTCCCTCAGTCTTCACTGGAAAATGCTCTGACCACACCACCCAAGTCATAGAGTCATAGAATCATAGAATAGTTAGGGTTGGAAAGGACCTCAAGACCATCGAGTTCCAACCCCCCCGCCATGGGCAGGGACACCTCCCACTAAACCATGCCATCCAAGGCTATGTCCAACCCCACCTTGAACGCCACCAGGGATGAAGCATTCACAACTTCGCCGGGCAACCCATTCCAGGGCCCCACCACCCTCACAGTAAAGAATTTCTTCCTCATATCCAATCTAAACTTCCCCTGTTTAAGTTCTAAACCCATTACCCCTTGTCCTCTCACCACAGTCCCTAATGAAGAGTCCCTCCCCAGCATCCCTATAGGCCCCCTTCAGGTATTGGAAGGCTGCTATGAGGTCTCCACGCAGCCTTCTCTTCTCCAGGCTGAACAGCCCCAACTTTCTCAGCCTATCTTCATACGGGAGGTGCTCCAGTCCCCTCATCATCCTCGTGGCCCTCCTCTGCACTTGTTCCAACAGTTCCATGTCCTTTTTATGTTGAGGACACCAGAACTGCACACAATACTCCAAGTGAGGTCTCACGAGAGCAGAGTAAAGGCGCAGGAGCACCTCCCTCGGCCTGCTGGTCACTCTCCTTTTGATGCATCCCAGAATACGGTTGGCTTTCTGGGCTGGAAGCGCACACTGCCGGCTCATGTTCATTTTTTCATCAACCCACACCCCCAAGTCCTTCTCCGCAGGGCTGCTCTCAATCTCCTCCCCCCACAACCTGTAGCTGTGCCTGGCATTGCTCCGACCCAGGTGGAGGACCTTGCACTTGGCATGGTTAAACTTCATCAGGTCAGCATCAGCCCACCTCACAAGCGTGTCAAGGTCCCTCTGGATGGCATTCCTTCCCTCCAACTTATCAACCGAACCACACAGCTTGGTGTCATCGGCAAACTTGCTGAGGGCGCCCTCAATCCCACTATCCTTGTCGCCCACAAAGATGTTGAACAAGAGCGGTTCCAACACCGATCCCTGGGGGACACCACTCGTTACTGGTCTCCAGCTGGACATTGAGCCACTGAGCACTACTCTTTGTGTGCGGCCATCCAGCCAGTTCTTTATCCACCGAGTGGTCCACCTATCAAATTGATGTCTCTCCAACTTAGAGACAAGGATGTCATGTGAGACAGTGTCAAAGGCTTTACACAAGTCCAGGTAGATGACATCAACCGCTCTGCCCCTGTCCATCAGTTCCGTAGCCCCTTCATAGAAGGTCACCAGATTGGTCAGGCAGGATTTCCCCTTAGTGAAGCCATGCTGGCTGTCCCCAAGCACCTCGTTGGTTATCATGTGCCTTAGCATGCCTTCCTGGAGAATCCGCTCCAAGATTTTGCCAGGCACAGAGGTGAGACTGACTGGTCTGTAATTCCCTGGCTCGTCCATTTTCCCCTTCTTAAAAATGGGGGTTATATTTCCCTTTTTCCAGTCGTCGGGAACTTCACCTGACTGCCATGATTTTTCAAATATGATGGACACTGGCTTAGCAACTTCATTTGCGAGCTCCTTCAGGACCCGTAGATGGATTTCATCAGGTCCCGTGGACTTGTATACATTCCGGTTCCTAAGGTGGTCTTGAACCAGATCCTCTCCTACAGTGGGCCCAGGGTCTTCATTCTCACTGTCCCTGCGTCTGCCTTCCAAGACTTGGGTGGTGTGGTCAGAGCATTTGCTGGTGAAGACTGAGGCAAAGAAGTCATTAAGAACCTCAGCCTTCTCCAAATCCAGGGTAGCCAGTCCTCCCCATAGCTTCTGGAGAGGGCCCACGGTGTCCCTAACCTGTCTTTTATTGGCAGTGTACCTATAAAATCCCTTCCTGTTATCCTTAACATACCTAGCCAATTTTAATTCTAACTGGGTCTTAGCTTTCCTAACCTGGTCCCTTGCTTCCCGGACAACATCCCTGTATTCCTCCCATGCCGCCTGACCTTGCTTCCACCTTTTATAAGCCTCTTTTTTCCTTCAAATTTTGCTCAGCAGCTCCTTATCCATCCAAGGAGGTCTCCTGGCCCTCCTGCTAAACTTCCTTCTAGTTGGGATGCATCGCTCCTGGGCTTGCAGCAGGTGAGCCTTGAATATCAACCAACAGTCTTGGGCCCCCCTGCCCTCTAGGGCTGTATCCCATGGAACCTTACTGAGCAGGTTCCTGAAGAGGCCAAAGTCTGCTCTCTTGAAGTCCAGGGCAGTGAGCTTGCTACATGCTCTTCTCACTGTCCTGAGGTTCGCAAACTCGACCATCTCATGATTGCTGCAATCAAGGCTGCCCTGGAGCGTCACTTTTCCAACCAGCCCTTCCCTTTTGGTGAGGACGAGGTCAAGCATGGCACCTCTCCTTGTCGGCTCCTCAATTACTTGCAGAAGGAAGTTGTCTTCCACACAATCGAGGAACCTTCTGGATTGCTTGTGCCGGGCCGTACCATCCCTCCAACAGATATCAGGGAGGTGGAAATCTCCCATGAGAACAAGGGTCTGCGAGCATGAGGCTGCGCCTATCTGTCTATGGAGCATTTCGTCCAGCAAGTTCCCTTGGTCAGGCGGTCTGTAACAGATCCCCACAATAATGTCTCTCATCGCTGTTCTCCCTTTAACCCTGACCCACAAACTCTCTGTCGACTGCTCACCTGTCCCCAGACAGAGTTCTATACTCTCTAGCCTATCCCTAACATAAATAGCAACTCCCCCTCCCCGTCTGCCGGGCCTGTCTTTCCTAAAGAGCCGGCAACCTTCCATTCCAACACACCAGTCATAGGAGCCATCCCACCATGTTTCTCTGATGCCTATGATATCATACCCCCGTAGACGTGCACACATCTCTAATTCGTCTTGTTTGTTCCCACGCTACGGGCATTTGTGTAGAGGCATTTGAGCCGAGATCCAATTGAAGCCGGCTCATTGGCTGGAGCAGCTGGAATATCTCTACATTGCTCCGAACGTTTAGTGTAGGTGCTGCCAACCCACTGAGCGTGTTGGGATGGAATGATGCCCCCCTCCCCCAACACATCTGGTTTAAAGCATCCTTGGCCACACTGGGAAGGCAGACGCGGGGACAGTGGGAATGAAGACCCTGGACCCACTGTAGGAGAGGATCTGGTTCGAGACCACCTTAGGAACCGGAATGTATACAAGTCCACGGGACCTGATGAAATCCATCTACGGGTCCTGAAGGAGCTCGCAAATGAAGTTGCTAAGCCACTGTCCATCATATTTGAGAAATCATGGCAGTCAGGTGAAGTTCCTGATGACTGGATAAATGGAAATATAACCCCCATTTTTAAGAAGGGGAAAATGGATGAGCCAGGGAATTACAGACCAGTCAGTCTCACCTCTGTGCCTGGCAAAATCTTGGAGCGGATTCTCCAGGAAGGCATGCTAGGGCACATGAAAACCAACGAGGTGCTTGGTGACAGCCAGCATGGGTTCACTAAGGGGAAATCCTGCCTGACCAATGTGGTGGCTTTCTATGATGGGGCTACAGAACTGATGGACAGGTGTAGAGCAGTTGATGTCATCTACCTGGACTTGTGTAAAGCCTTTGACACTGTCTCACATGGCATCCTTCTCTCTAAGTTGGAGAGACATCAGTTTGATAGGTGGACCACTCGGTGGATAAAGAACTGGCTGGATGGCCGCACGCAAAGAGTAGTGCTCAGTGGCTCAATGTCCAGCTGGAGACCAGTAACGAGTGGTGTCCCCCAGGGATCGGTGTTGGAACCGCTCTTGTTCAACATCTTTGTGGGTGACATGGACAGTGGGATTGAGTGCGCCCTCAGCAAGTTTGCCGATGACACCAAGCTGTGTGGTTCGGTTGATACGCTGGAGGGAAGGAATGCCATCCAGAGGGACCTTGACACGCTTGTGAGGTGGGCTGATGCCAACCTGATGAAGTTTAACCATGCCAAGTGCAAGGTCCTCCACCTGGGTCGGAGCAATGCCAGGCACAGCTACAGATTGGGCGGGGAAGAGTTTCAGAGCAGCCCTGCGGAGAAGGACTTGGGGGTGTTGGTCTATGAGAAAATGAACATGAACCGGCAGTGTGCGCTTGCAGCCCAGAAAGCCAACCGTATTCTGGGATGCATCAAAAGGAGCGTGACCAGAAGGTCGAGGGAGGTGCTCCTGCCCCTCTACTCTGCTCTCATGAAACCTCACTTGGAGTATTGTGTGCAGTTCTGGTGTCCTCAACATAAAAAGACATGAAAGTGTTGGAACAAGTGCAGAGGAGGGCCATGAGGATGATCAGGGGACTGGAGCACCTCCCGTATGAAGATAAGCTGAGAAAGTTGGGGCTGTTCAGCCTGGAGAAGAGAAGGCTGCGTGGAGACCTCATAGCAGCCTTCCCGTGTCTGAAGGGGGCCTGTAGGGATGTTGAGGTGGGACTCTTCATTAGGGACTATGGTGAGAGGACAAGGGGTGAAGGGTTCAAACTTAAACAGGGGAAGTTTAGATTGGATATGAGGAAGAAATTCTTTACTGTGAGGGTGGTGAGGCCCTGGAATGGGTTGCTCAGGGAAGCTGTGAATGCTTCATCCCTGGCGGCGTTCAAGGTGGGGTTGGACATAGCCTTGGATGGCATGGTTTAGTGGGAGGTGTCGCTGCCCATGGCAGCGGGTTGGAACTCGATGATCTTGAGGTCCTTTCCAACCCTAACTATTCTATGATTCTATGATTCTATGAAGAAGCAATTATTTACTTTGAGATTTGCATGTGTTCTGGATGATTAAAATAAATTTTTAATAAATATAAACAAAAGAAATAAAAACCTAAATTAAAATCAAATTCTACACTTTATTAAAATGGATCCCTATGAAAATTTGGCTGTCTCATTTTTTGCCCCTTCAAGGGCTTAGGGCTTGACTGCCCTAAATAAAGATATTTTTGCAATATCAGAAGTCATAGCTGTACTAGTTTTAATCTGGTTAGTACAGACAGCAATAGCAATAAAGATGAGACCACATTAGTTTCAGAAAAGTCTATATAGACTGCCAAGAGCCATACGAAAACAACCATCTATTTCCCTCTTGCTGGCGTTTGTGGTTTTTAATTTTACTAATTAAATTAAAACCAGCCTGGATGTCATACTCTTCTGTTCACTATAAAGACATACAAAAGCAGGAGTACACAGCCTGTCTCTGGGTACGACAATTCCTTTCAGTTATAGTGTTTCCTTCTATGTACTTTCTTTCCTGAAGGGTCATCATATCCAAGCGAAGAGCAAGTTGCACATGTGGTGCTCTGGCTCTGGCAGTTTGCTTCCTAATACCATTTTTCTTGAGAAAGTACAGTCTCTATTCCATCACACAACCAAATTTCAAACGTTTTTATCACACATCATTTAGAGGGTTTAATGGACCCAAAGAACCAAATGGACCAATGGACCAAAGAAAGATGGTGACTTCGTGAATACAAACTTCTATCTCCAGAATAACAAAACTGGCATATTGACAACTTCTTTTCAGTGATTGAAGTTCTGATGTGGAAGAAAGTGATCAGGAACAAACTCCAAATGCTGTTCTAGTAACATATTATCTCTGGCTACTATTCTTTCCAGAAGCTGTAAAACTGGGGAGAAGACAAGAGCTGCATTCACATAAATATGTCGATAGGTGTGGGACAGTAAACTGAAGTCCAGTGTTTCTATGCATGGCACATTCAGTCATAAGGAAAAAGAACATCATCATGGTGTCATTGTTCAATTCCAGCCAGTAACTCTGAGCTACGCAGCCACTCACTCATTCCCCACCTTCTCTCTGCCCCCCACTCCCAGAGGGATGGGGAGGAGAATCAAAAGAACCTGACTCCAACAGGTTGAGATAAGAACAGTCCGGTAACTAAGGCATAACACAAACCAATACTGCTACCACCAACAATAACAATGATGAGGGAAATAACAAGGGAAGAGAATACAACCGCTCACCACCTGCCGACCGATACTCAGCCCGACCCCAGCAGTGATATAGCCCTTCCGGGTAACTGCCCACAGTTTATATACTGGGCATGACGTGCCGTGGTATGGAATACCTCTTCAGTTAGTTTGGGTCAGATGTCCTGTCTCTGCTTCCTCCTGGCTTCTTGTGCCCCCCCTCACAGGCAGAGCATGAGACTGAAAAGTTCTTGACTGGAGTAAGCATTACCTAGTGACAATAAAAACCACCAGTGTTATCAGCCTTATTCTCAGACTAAAGTCAAAAACACAGCACTGCACCAGCTACTAAGAAGGAGAAAAATAACTGTTACAGCCAAACCCAGAACACATGATCTTCAGAAACCTCCGCTGGAGTTTAGGAGGCCAGCTGGGGCAAGAAAGTTGGCCTACTGTGTTCTAAGTCTGCACAGAGAGATTGTTGCTTTGAAGAGTTTAAGTCTCCAAGTATAAGGCATGACATGAAATCAAGGCTTTATTCTCTAGTTAGTGGGAACAATTACTCTATGTAATGATTTTTTATCACTCCACAATATATATACTCATTATTTTAAGTATCATCATATTAATTCAGAAATATTTTTCTATTTACAATTTTAAATTTTCATATCGATTTAAAATGGGACCAAAGTCTATCTTCACTAAATTGTTACATCTAAAGACTGCTTTTTATAGATATAGTATCATGCTAAGCAACTAAGAAATTATTTAGTAATGAATGAAACATATACACAGGCAGAAAAAGTAATATTAGATTAGAATCCTGGAGGAAACCAGTGATCTTAATTAATTAAAATCTAAATGCACAGAAGTAAGAAAATATCAGGGAAAAAAATCAAACAGCTCAAATAGTGGAGCTGAAAAAAAGGTTTCTCAAGAATTAGATTTCTGGTAACTAATCTAAAATTAAGGGGGGAAAAAAGAGGCAAATTTATTTCCCATGGAAATATACACAAGATCCCTGACAGTTTAATGAAACACATGGGATAAATTTGTTGAAAACGTTCCTGAAACCAAAGGAAATAAAGGTATGGGATATGGATGAGACCCTCATAGAATAATGCCTGACTTTAAACTCTTCCCAAAAGAACTTTGGCAGGTTGGTACTAACAATTAGATCTTAGAATGAGATCATACAGTTCTATCCAAAGAACTAGTCTTTCTGCAGATTTAACTGGGATGTCAGAACACTGTCTATACAAAGGTCTACATTTGGTCTAAATTAGACATGGCACTGCTAAGAATCATTTGCGTAGCCAGCAATAAGTTTATAGCAGTCACAGAGTCTCTCTTTCCCCAGTTGCACTTGTAAATATTTCCTTTGGCAGTAGACTGCGAAAAAAGTTGTACTCAGTACTCTTAACCTGATGATGAAGTCGTACCATACAGGAAAATATCATAAGAGACAAAGTGAATAAATCAGCCTTCCTATAAGGTAAAGTAAATAAATAAATAAATAAATAAATAAATTCACAAAAGCATGCAAAGCAACCCAGTAATATGCAGGTTGCAGCGGGGAGAAAAAAAAAAAAAAAAAAAAGGAAAAAAATTTTTTTTACACTAATCTTGCAGAAGACTGAAATTTAAACCTGGTCTACCAAAACTCCCACCAAGATTTATAGCTTTCCCAGATAGAGAAGGCCTGAGTTTTAGCAACAACGGGTCATTCATAGCTTGGGTGGAAACCAGTTGTTACTCATTATAATTCTGGTTATGGCTCAAAAGGGAAAAAAGATCCCCAGACAAAATTCAATGATATGGGTGGAACTCTCCTTTGAATTTTTGGTTTGTTTGAGCTCAGTACTCAGAGCAAAACTTGGGGGATATGAATCCACATGAAATGAAAAAGTCCATGTAGACCTCTTTTGAACCAATTTGTTAAGATTACACTGCTTTTGCTATAAAGCTCCAGAAGAGAAAACTATTTAAAAAATGCCCAAAATTCAGAATAGAGAGGAGACATTTATAATAAGCTTTCTGGAATGCTCAAAAATAATTCCACAAGTCCCAAAATATTTTAATTCAATAGCAGTTATCAATTTGCCACATTCTGTGACCAAGCATGTCTCCAGCTTCTCACAATCCACTTACAGCATACAGAAGAAATAGTTTACTGAGCTGGGAGTCAAGCTAAGTAAAGCTTTAGGAAGATATTTCGGAAGTTGAAGCCATTAAATCAAAGTCCAGGTGAAATTAATAGCTATGTTCAAGCAAACCTACACCACGTTCTCCTCAGGAATATAATCTTTGCATGTCCCATAAGAACCTGAGTTCATATTAGAAAACCACTTTCACCATGTTTTATAACAATAATATAATTTTATACCTACTTAAAGTGCAACAAAGGTCATACAGTTAAGATCAGATAATCAATTTGAAAATTAATTTTCTGGTTATCTCTCATTGAGCTTTGATTCCTCACATGAAGCACTCTCAGAGTGCATTAGCCCAGCCAATTTTTCTATCGTTACCCAGCAGGAAAGTCTTTAACTGCAACAGTCTAATAACTTTTCCTAATCACTTCAAATGATAAGTTCTGAAGACTTTTTTACTAAAGTCTGCACAAAACAAACCTCTTTGTTCCTTACTAAATGCCTTGAATTATCCTATGCAGCATACAAATACCTTGAACGATTCTATGCATCCTGCTTAAATATTACCAGTGGTACACAGACATCTGGGCACATGCTGTGCCAGGAGCAAACATCTCAAGAAATTTCAGACAGCAACTGCTCTATACCTTTCTTGATAATGTCATAGAATCATAGAATCATAGAATAGTTAGGGTTGGAAAGGACCCCAAGATCATCGAGTTCCAACCCCCCCGCCATGGGCAGGGACACCTCCCACTAAACCATGCCATCCAAGGCTATATCCAACCCCACCTTGAACACTGCCAGGGATGAAGCATTCACAGCTTCCCTGGGCAACCCATTCCAGGGCCTCACCACCCTTACAGTAAAGAATTTCATGTTAGCCTTTTTTAAGTTTATGACTTCTCAACTTTTTTATCTATGCCAAACTTAATCTGTTTATATTTTTACTACCTGAATATATTTAATTTTGCCCTGTAATTTTTTCTCCTCTGACATGTATAAAGCCAGCAACATGTTTGAAAAAGTTTGAGGTGAGATTCTATTTTTGTAACTGGTTCTGGTAATTAAAACAGTGCTCCCAAAATTAGAACTTTCATTTGGGGAGTCTTTGATTTATGATCTGAAACAATAAGCACATGCTTAAAAACAGAATATGGGTCCTTCACACAGGGTTGCGTTTTGCTCTCGTTTCAATTAGTTCACTTTTGATGTCTGATAGAGAATTTCCAGGTCAAAACATCGATCCCAAAAGTAAAGGTACCAGGTATCACTGGTCTACACAATGCAACTGCATCAGGACAGGATCATCCCAGGCACCATCTTAAGACAGCAGGAAAAGACATTCTCTAGCAGATAATGTCAAGCATATCCGCTTGTCAGAGGAGTGAAAATGTAGAACAAACCATTACCAGTTTGTGAAGACAGTTAGGAACACCCTTCAGAATTTTAGATTGCAGTTTGAACAGGTGGATAAGAAGAAAGGCCAAAAGAAGTGTCAGATTGAGGAAAACGCCTAAAAAAGCAGTAAGTTTGGAAGATTCATAAGACTGATCAGTGCAACTGTGTGGGAAACAGTAGATTATTTTGATTAGATAAGTTTAGCTTCTAATGATCTTCAGTGAAAAGAATGTGATTAGTAGAGACTGTTGATCTACAATCCTTTCCCGTGTTCGTAGTTTCTTTCTCCATATGTATGTATTTATTTTTCATCCAGTTCTTTATTTGTATATTCTTGTGTATATGAATGCATAGAGCTTGCATAGAGCTTCTTTTGCTTCCACTTTATTTCATTTAATTTATTTTCCTCCTTCACATTGTACCTATCTCTTCCTTCTTGCTATTCTTCTTTTCTGCATGTCTGACCAGTTTCTTCTCTCTTCTGCCTACCCGTTTCATAGCTGCATTCACCCATTTTCAGTCCTTCTTCCATATACAGATACATCTGGGTGTCTCCTGTTTCAGCATCTGGATCCGCTAAACCTCCCAGTGCACATTTCTCTTCTCTCCATGTGAGATCAGAGGCGGCCTCCAATGGTGGTGAAAAAAAAAAAAAAAGCCAAGAAGAATGCTCCAGGCTACTAGCCAGCATTTTTGGTTGTCTTTCTTCAGATAGTATCTATTCATCTGAGTTTGATTATGAAAGATAGATTCTCCTAAGCAGTAACGACAGATCCTTGTTTGGGTTTTTGCATTCTCAAAGGCAACTAAATGTATTGATGCATGTAGACATGAAGGTCTTCTGAGTGAACAATGATGAATATTTCCATATTTTTACTGCATTTAAGTAGCAGGTTGTTTACAAGATGACATTAGTCTACTAATTTCACCAGTATTATTCCATGGAGAGATGATACGAGGAAGAAATTCTTTACTGTAAGGGTGGTCAGGCACTGGAATGGGTTGTCCAGGGAAGTTGTTAATGCTGCCTCCCTGGCGGTGTTCAAGGCCGGGTTGGACAGAGCCTTGGGTGGCATGGTTTAGTGGGAGGTGTCCCTGGCCATGGCACGGGGGTTGGAACTAGATGATCTTAAGGTCCTTTCCAACCCTAACTATTCTATGATTCTATGATACATTCCTCTGTAAGGGGGTTGGAAAGTTCAAGTGGAGTGAAATTTTCACAGCATGGTTTATCTGCTCTGTGAGCTACAACTTCAATCAAAAGGCGAGGATATTTGTCTCTTCTCCGGCACAACAACCACATCCTTGTACTGGATTTAGCAGCTGCTCAATTTTGTGGTTCTCAACTGACTAAAACCACCTTTTTTTTCTTTTTTTGTGAGTACTGTTTTTCAGTGTGATCAGAGAGCTGATTTGACCAAACTCAAAAATAAAAAAGAAAGCACTGCTTTTCTGCACTGACCGCAGAGGGATCCTAGAAAGCCAAGCATGCCAGTCTAAAGTCAGGTTTTGTAATTACTTCTCCTTTCCCTTCAGTATTTATAACTTCTGCCTGTGGTACCTAGAGGAAGTTTCAGAAACAGAGAGATCAGTGTTCAGTAAGTTATATAATAATTTTGAAAAGTATATTTCTGACAGGAAAGTAAAATATATTTATATAGTTCATTGCAGTAGCACAATTAAAAAATTACTAAATTTGGTAAACAATGGAAAAATGTTTTCCAGTAAAGTACTCCTTAAATATCAAAAAATTTCACCAACTTAAAACTCTAGCAAATATGATATCTCACACTGAAGACGTATTACATACATCTGCAAAGAAGGGAGGTGGTGGATTTTTCATCAAACAATTGAAAAAATATATTTATATATAGTTTTGTTATGTTACATTATAAAATAACTAATATGTTCCATTTTATCTTTTTTATCTATGAGTTTAGAATATTAACAAAATTTAGAAATTGAAATTAAAGTTGGGCTCATATCTTCTTCTAAATTTTTAGACTGTGTAAAGATAGCTTCTAATCTTCAGTCACTCTTTTTCTTTATGTTCACTTCTCAAGCTAGAAATTCCACAAAAAAAATCTCCATAGAGAAGAGATCTAGTATTTTCATTCAAGTTTAACTACAAAGCAATTCAAAACAGATGGGAAAGGAAAGCAATCTTTTTTTTTATTCAGACCATTTGAACCTGTTATCTTTTGTTATTTTTAACATTTAGTTAATGCAAAAACCTGACACAATACTAAAGTAAATGTCATTATAGATTAAACTCTTTTACCATTTGGCTAAGACTTTAGATCCCAAACTGCAAAGTAATGTTCTTATTGTGAAGTAGAAAGTGCAATCAAGGGACATGCAAGTTTTTGTAAAGTAAGCTACTAAGTTTATAACATTTTTTGAAAACTGTGTTTAAAAATGATCATGAACATCACTAGGTCCTCCAAGGAACCATTAAACAAAACAGGTAATTAAAATACAGTCTTGACACTTTCCAGGTATAAGAACAAGTGCAAGAAAAACAGTTTCTAACAGACAATATAAATGTTTTGCACCAAATATTTTAGGTTAATAAGAAAGAAGAAAGGGGAGAAAAGAGAACACCACAAAATCCCACACTATTTTCCTCATCTATCATTTTTTAACAGGTCAACCTAAAGACTATTTACCTAGTGAATATAACTGCTTCATAGAAATGGTGATCTCTCAGAGCTTTTTGTTTTCTTTTATTTTCTTTTACTCCAGGTGAATTAGGCTGACATTATTCAACTTTCACCTTTATTCTTTAAGGAAGAACTTATGGTTTATTTCCTTATTCTGCAGTCAAAGTAGGAAGGAATAACACAAAAGACTTTTTTCATAAAAAATTTATATTTGTTTTATTTATTTATCTAGGTTCCCTCTCTTCTGAAAAAGCACATTGACTTCAATTAAACCAACAGCCAACTTAGGAAAGGTACAACCACTTCAGCTGAATTTATGTTGAAATCAGGAAACTGCGGCTTCCTTGTCAAAGGCAAAAAATCTTTAATATTTGTCTGTGGGACACAATGACTGCACAAAAGCCAAGAGTGTACTAACATTGCTCAACAGTGAAGTTTCCAAGTCTTAACAAAAGTCTTACAAAGGTTTGGCTCTCAAAATAGAATGAATACTGGAGGTCTTCTTCTCAGGTAACATAGTCATAATAAATGACAAATGACATGAATGAAACAGAATGTTCTTCCTCACTTGGACAAATTCCATGGCATATTTACATTTTGTGTTACCAAACTCTTTTCTGAGTTGCAACCTGAATGCTTCTACTTTTAAAAGTGGATAACACTATTTCGCATTCATGTAGTACAAGAGAGAAAGAAGGATATGTTTGATAAATATTTGGCATTCCAAATGCCTGATTTATCTATATGCTCATGGCCAGTGATAGCACTTCTACCATCTGTTTTTTGACTGAAATACCTTTCTTAACCTAGACTTTGAAAGTCCTAGTACTGTTCCTTTATTGTAATCTTTCTTATTGATTTCAATAACATTTCAGAAGGCTTCTGCACCCATACCCATATTCTTTTCCATAATTCTTTAACCATTATCAGCCAATTACCATTAATTAAAGGATTTAATATCAGATCAGGCATTCTAACAGTGCCAAAAACAGTTCTTAATACTGACCCTTAGTTAATTTTACCATTTATGAAGTTATTTTGTGCTCCAATAAGAAGCACACATAAGGTCACCTCCCTTCATGTAGAAAAAGATGTATATTCTAGCAGAAATCCTAGACAACTGTAAATATACTCCAAACTGGGGGGGGAAGGGAAGGAAGACAGTTTTCAACATTAACCCTACATTAGCCAGGGGCAAAGGCTGAAGTCATTGTTAGTCAGCCTTTTGTCTTTATTATTCCTATCAAGGTGATGAAAGTCCCATAGCACCATGGATCAGGGAATATACGTAATCCTCTCCGTCCCAAAACACCACAGCAGTCCTGTCCTGGTTTTTGATGAAGATCTTCTTCCTTTATTTTCAGAATTAACAGCACTTTGTTTGGGGCCATAGCTGAAAACTTAAGTTCTTGTAAGTAATAACATAGTGCAATAAGGTTGAAGAATGAAAAAAAAAAAAAAAAGAGACAAAAAAAGAAGGAAATCTGCACAATGTTAGTAATCTACACATATTTTCTTAATGGATAAACACAAGAATAAGTGATGCATGTGTTAAAAATTACCCCAGGCAACCATAAATTATGCATTTGTCCTGGATGCACTAAGAAATTCTTTAACTTCATATTATCATAGATTAGACTCTCCTAACCATCTAAAGTAGTCATATGTAATTTCATAATACATTACACAGTTTAGATTGTGATAGTACTGTTGGTCTGAATAATTATTCATGCATCAAAACACAGAAGGAACAAGAATATATTCACATACTGAACCCATCAATGGGTGCTGCATATTATAACTTACCCCTTCACTGCAGCTTATTTGAAATAATTAGGCAGAGTCATTCAAAATTGTCTTAAGGAGTTTATTTAAATACATTGTATACAATCATATGCATGGCCAAAGTTAAAAAAAAAAAATACACTCACTTTCAAACACTGCTGGATAAAGAAGATGCTACTGGAACACTGTGGGAGCCGCACCAAGGAATACCTGCAGTGGGATGTAGGTAGACCTGGGATTCAGTGTGGTCCTCCCACAGCCACTCTGGTCAGAGCGTGGCTGAAATCCTGGGGTTTACAATCTCACTTGCAGGCAATGGTCAAAGGCTTCTTTATAAACCACAAACAGACAGTTTTGCCCTGCCTGAAAAACAGGACTTTGGCATCTATGCCAGGCAGTGCTGCCTGAAAGAGCCCTTTCCATGGGCTAGATCACAAGTGTCATTTCCCAGTTCTGTAATGTCTGGGTATTCCTTCACCTTTGTATCCACCAATCCTTAATTTCATTTCAGCCTAATCAGCTTCTGGAAGGAAATTGGCTGTGCTGCAGAGTGGAAAGCAAAGTAAGGTTTTTGCTCCAAATAGTGAAAGTAATGAAATTGATATTAAAAAAAAAAAATAATACTTTTTAGCTAGGGATTTAAAAAAAAAAATAATTATTTGGAGGAGAAGTTGGAGGAATATGTGAATGCATGCTGTGCTTAAATGGACATTAATGTATTGATTTATTATGTTTCTAAAACCAATGCCAGGTAAGCTGGTGTCGTGGTTTAAGCCCAGGCAGCAATCCAGCACCATGCAGCCGCCCACCCACTCCCTCCCTCTCCCCGCCCCTGCTCCCAGAGGGATGGGGAGAAGAACTGAAGGAATGCAACTCCCACTGGTTGAGATAACAACAGTCCAGAAACTAAGGTATAACACAAACCACTACTGCCACCACCACCATCAACAACAATAAGGGAAAAAACAAGGGAAGAGAATACAACCGCTCACCACCAGCTGATCGACATCCAGCCAGACCGAGCAGTGATCTAGCCCTTCCGGGTAACTGCCCCCAGTTTATATACTGGACATGACGTGCTGTGGCATGGAATATCTCTTTGGTTAGTTTGGGTCAGGTGCCCTGTCTGCTTCCTCCCGGCTTCCCCTCCTCCCTGGCAGAGCATGAGACTCAGAAAGTCCTTGGTCAGAGTAAACATTACTGAGCAGCAATTAAAAACATCAGTGTTACCAGTGCTGTTCCCAGGCTGAAAGTCAAAAATACAGCACTGCGCCAGCTACTAAGAAGGAGAAAAACGACTGCTACTGCTGAACCCAGGGCAGCTGGTGAAAAATAATGAGTCTTGGAGATACTGGCAAACATCTTCTTTCAGCTCCATTGTGTGGTACAGGCTCATATGGGTAAACACATAAACTACTGGAAGTCTCTAAATAGTGGAACTGAAAAAGAGGACTTAGAGGATGGATGAAAGGTAAAGGAGTTTCACAGATGAATTTACATTGAGGACAATTTTCCACTGGAACTCAGGCAGCAGGCCTGTTGAGTCTTACAAAAACAACATTCACTTTAGCCGCTGTCAATGATAAGAGCACTATTGTTTGTTCTTTCTGAAGACGTCACTGAGGCCATTTCATCACAGCAACCTTATGACAAAGTGCCATAGAAGATAAGGTCAGGTTAGTTTATACAGTACTTATAACCACAAACACCTAGTGCAGCAGTCAGAAAACTCCATGACTGTCATAATTCTCTTCTTACGTCCGCAGTACAGTGCTTCCACCACACTCTGCACACATTAAAGTTTTCACAGACAAACTTTTCCAATACAGGCTCAGAAAGGATTTCAACACTAGAAAACTTGGGGGATGTTAAAATAAACAAACAGATGCCCAGCTCATTGGAAATGTCTTTTCCACACAGATTAGCCAATCTGAATAGAGAAGCCAACATGCTGACATTTTCAGATATGTGTCATGTTTCATGGACATTCTGCATCCAGGTATGCGTCATTACCTATGTAACAGGAATATTACAATACAGGACTTAACTCAAAGCTTTAGGCACTTGACAATGACCAGGAAATAAGAAAGCAGCAGGAAAAATGTCATGCATAATCACATTAATATTCACTAGAAATATATACTCTGCATGAAAATCAGAATCCTGAAGCAGTGAATCTACACTGATACAGGCTGTCTGACATCAGAAAAGGACATATGAAGCCAAGACTGCACAAATGGAAAATAATGACTCAGCTGTGTAAATTATTAAGGTCCTTTTCATCAGATGAACAATCAATGGTATACTACAGAAAGTCTCTCTAAAAATACATATGGTGACCCAGAGCAGTCAAAAAGAGCAGAGAAAAAGAGGTCAAAGCAATATCCAGAGAATGATGTCTGTGTTGTAACACGTGACAAGATTATGTACACATCAGGATATTTTAGAAGATACCAGAATCCTAAGGGTGCTGTGGTGACAGAATTGTTTTCCTGTCACACTGAATGACTGGTATTTAATGACTCATTATATCTATTAAAATCCAGACAGAAATTGCAAAATTATAAATCTAATACATTTTCTATTTATATTTCCTATAAACATAATACAAGTGAGGAAACAAGAATTACTTTGACAGCAGCAGTTACCTAAAACTTCCTGAAATGTGAAATTCCTTTTCTTTGGTTGCAAGAGGAGACAACCACTGTCCACTGCTTGTCTATTTATACTTCCCTACAGTGGAATGGCAAACATGACAACTTTGGTCTACAGTGCCACGGAACTCTAGATAGCCTGGCCTGCAACCAGCCCTCAAGCGAACACACAGTTCCCTTCTGCATGGGTTTGGATGCACACCCTTACCTATGCTAACTATTAAAAATGTTTGCTTTTTTCACAATAACTGTAAACAGATGTAAAGGAGAGTAGGTGGTCCTCAATGTGCTCTGTATCTGCTTAATGCTTTTAGTCTTATTACTATGCTTACTACCATTTTTTACACACTGACTGAACCCTGAATTAAACACTTTGAAAAGCACGTACAGCTGTTTTCTTCAGCTACAAGTTGATTACTATCCTGCCAGTTAAATGTGCTTATATCTTGGATTAATAAACATTCACCATGTCTGAAGGCAAATTCTTGATCTGTCCATCTGATGTCTTCTTTAATAATTAGCTTTTCATTTACAGATGTTCTTTCTGCTAAATCTGTTGATGACTGCTCACCCAACAGAGAGAATACCTGTGGTGCTATAATCACATGTAATATATGCATGGTAATCCATTTCATAGGTTAAGAGAGGATAAGCAGCTCCCTGACTGTGGCATCTCCAATTAGAGCTTACCATCACTTACAATAAGAAAAAAAATCTAAGTAGAACAAAATTGTATCTTAAATCTGCTTGTCAATGAATCGGGCAGTATCACAGTTTGAGAATTTAGGTTTAAATATGTGTACATTTAGAGGAAAATAAGTAGCTGCAAAAGATTAGTCTCAGTGATTCTGTGAACCTTTAAGATCTTGAAAAACCTTCCACTGGTGTAAGCACTGGTCTACAAAGGCTTTCAGGTTTTCTTTGAGAGGATTCCTTGCTTTATTTTTGGCATCCTACTATGAAAAAAAATTAAATAAAAGCCTGAATCATGTCTATTTTAGCAGCTTCTCACCTCTGAAGCTGTGACATGGTTGGCTGGTAGTGTACCAGCAGTGCTAATGTTCCTGATACTGAAAAACTCCCAGTTAAGTTATTCCACTGTATGACACTAGCTTATGTTGCTCCCGGGCCTGTTCTGTCATGTCTGGGGGTATGTTGAACCCATAACAGTACAAGGATTTAAACAATGGTAATATAAATCATGCTGTGTTACAGTAACTGGATATTTTCTACACTCTTTTCTGTATCTCGTCCCAATATAACCTTTATCCTGAAAAACCTTAAATATCTCATCTGTAACCACAGAAGACAAGCTTAACTTTCCCACCGAGAAAGATTTTTCAGGACAGCCTGCAAAGAATGTACTATATATTCCAAGAATGCATTCCATTGACTCTGCTACTTAAAGTGCGCCTTAGGAAGCTATGATAATTGCTGTGCTCATCAGCTGTAGTAATTGTAGGGAAGAATGTTCATGTCAAACAGAGTTCACGTTGCTATAGCAACACAGTCAGTAATAAGAGTGTGGACCCTTTTAGAACAGGGATCCCCAGTTAGAGATCTGAAGCACCTGCAGGTGCAAAGGATTTTTCCATGTGCTAGAACCAAAGCCCTTTTTTAACATCAAAAAGTCAACAATTCAGCAGAAAAGACACCCAAACCAAAAACCAATGGAACCCCCAATGACTATAGACTATATACAGACTGTAAGAGGCTATTCTACTACTACAGTGCTTGCTGCTAGAGCACCACTGCTGTATTCAGAATAATTTACAAACAAAATAACCTGGGACTGATACGAATATCTCTTTTCACCTTTCTGGCACTGTAATGCAGCCTGAAAGTGGGTATAAATTATAATGAAATGTGAGTGCTAAATTTAATCACATTCACACCCATTTTAAGGATCCTTCATGTTAACAGAGCTGTGAAAGAGACAGACATCTACTTTTAGAAGTTAATTCAAAATAAAGCAGAGTGTCACTTTTAATGTGCATGAGCTATTCTGAAGTAGCTCCCTATGTGAGAACTCTTATTCTGCAGAGTACTTCCTCTGTCCCTCTTTTAAATATAACTTAATCCACTTGAGATAACCAGAAAAAGGCTCTCATTGCAAGCTATTCCAGTCAATTTCCCTATGAAGCTTTTTACTGTAAGTGCAATCAACCTAGAGACTTAAAGCACTGGTTTTAATGGTCTATACCAATGACAGTATTTCCAGGAATAGTGGAAATTGGCATTATGAGCAATAGCATGGAAATGGCAAAAGCTAATTTTCAGAAACAGGCAGCCATTTTTTGCTCACTTGAGAGTGTGGTCCACAGCATGGTTTCATTTTGAAAGAGTTCTCCCTTGATGCAAATTGTCTAGCATGGATATTTTTAGAGAGAGCCAAAAGTGCAGCTGTACGTTGGAAATCCTTTCACTGAAACCCATAAACAGGGTTCCAGCCTTGCCCACACCTGGACTTTATTTCCTCTCTCATCGTACAGCTACTGTACTGACCTGGCAATTTGCACAGCCATGTTCTGCAAGCGACCTGTAATGACAGAGATTTAAATATACTCGCATTTAGATAGGACTCTTTTTTCTTTAGTGGATTATTTCATAGTTCTGGTTTAGATCACAATCCACAAACAGGCTGAATTTCTAAAACTGAGTAGCTGGTAACCTTGGCCAAGATGAATGTGTGAGGACCATGGGAACTAACTACTGTTGACAAGAACCTCCTAAATTTTCCCCAAGGAAAATTGTACTGTTATAGAGAAGCCCACCACAAAGTATAAGCAGAGGAAATTATCCAACAGATTGAGACTAGAAAGCTTTGCCTTCTGTGTTCACACCTAAATGCCATTCTGCCACCCCAATCTAAACAAGGAAAGTGATTGTAGTGCCCTTAGGAGACGAGGACAAAACCAAAGATTTGCAAAGACAGCTAGCTTTCTCTTTGTTTTGTTTCAATTTTTAGTTCATCCAAATTTTATGAACACGAAGTCAGGGCCAAGAGCACTCAGGGTGTTTTGGATACAAGCTCTACTGCTGGCTTTTCGTGCTTGCAGAGCTCTGGGGAAGACACAGCCCCAGCTGAGCTTTTGAGTGATATTTTACAGCTCTAGGCTTCACTCAGATGCCTGTAACAAGATGATGCTTTCTCCTGATGTTGTACAACTCAGGAACAAGTGGAATTTTTACTCACTACTTTTCTGCAGTCATCTGTTACTGCACATGCCCTAGATCACAGGAAATTAGCCATGTCTCCATGTTTCTTGCACTCTGACAGTATTATGGATCAATACAAAAAGAGGATTAACCCCACACTGACTTTCTAGTATGTGAATTCAGTAACAAATTTGTGTCTGGTTCTTGATGAATTACCACAGAATGAGAACCGTTAAATATTTGATTTCACTGAAAACATAAAGTACCAATTTTGCTACTAACACTCCTGGGTTGGATTCTCAGCTTTGTACCTCTGTAGTCTGATGATGCAAAGCAATGTGGCTTTCTTTCTAATGCATGTTTCCCAGCGTAAAGAAATCTCAAGTGGGAGAGTAGAACTGGCTGCACCTATACTAGATATGCATATGCTATTAGATTATACGTATTCTACTACATTATACATATAATACCTGAGCATACTGGGTATTCTGGGAAAGGCATGCAGCTAGACCTGTTGTAAATCTTTGGCCTCTGAGAGCTTAATGCAACAAGAAGTTCAAAGAAGTCTGTAAACTGCTTAGACCTGCATTGCAACCAATATAGAAATAGGCTTGATCACCAATCAGGGATGAAAAATCTGCAAACAGATCTTTTGGTCACCAACCAGAAGACAGAGAGTACACCATCAGGCCCATCTTGTCCAGGGGAGCTGCAAGTCCTTTAAACCTCTAGAGATACAATTGGAGAGAAAAATAACCTTATTCTATAATACTAGATTATTTTAACTGAGGCAATGTAGTTACTATTTTGGTATTTATGACGTTCACAGACTGAATTTTTAAGTTTGGCTTCTGATTCATATTGTTCATATTATCCTAGTCTATCTGAATGGCTAAATATCTTACTTCAAAATTCCATATGGCATGGATAGCCACCTGAGTGTCTCTACATATCTATCCTTTTATATCATTGCCATTGCGATGCAATGGACTTCAGATGCTGCTCCTGGAAGACATGCGCATTTCAGCTCATTAATCTCTAACTTTTTTCCAGGTGTTCGAGAGGGGACGCCAGCGGCGCTTGATCGGGGGGGGGGGGGGGGGGGGGAGGCTCGGCGTCCGGGAACTTCACCTCGGAGCAGCAACAGGCACCGAGGGAGCCTCAAGTCCTCGACAAGGGCTGCCCAGGAGCCGGCAGCTCAGCGGAGGCGAGCAGCTGACTCAGAGGGGGCGGTGCCAGGAGGATCGGCGGCAGACCTGACTGGTTAAAAACCTGCCCCAGGGAGCGCGGCCTAAGACGCTTGGGCAACAGTTCGAGCGGAGTGGGGAGCTCTCGCCTTGTGACCAGGGCTCGGCCTGGGAGCTCTGCTCTGGCTGCCCCGGCAGTGGCCAGTGTAGGCACCCAGACAGAGCCGATGGGAAGGGAGGCTGCAGTGCAGAGCTCGGGGTGTAGAGAGCCTGCACTGCTGTCCTGAGATGAGGGTGCCCAACGGGCAGGGCTGCACTCTGTGCTCCCTGGTGGAGGTCCTCCTGCAGCAGGTGGCTGAGCTCCAGGAAGCTGTTACTAGGCTGAAAGGTGTCAGGGAAGCTGAGGGGAAGCAGCACTGCTTGCTCCAGGACCAGACTGTGCAGTGGCCTCAAGAGTCTACGGTACCTCATGCAGGAAAGGAGGCTGCTAACCCAGGAAGCTGGGAAAAGGTAACAGAAAAAAAAAAAAAAAAAAAAAAAAAAAAAAGGAGGAAGAGGGCAATTAAAAGCAAGGGGCTTCCTCCTACATCTGTTGTCCCCACCCAGAACCGCTTTGCTGTCCTGCAGGGGGCTGATGAGCAACAGCGCTCCCACCAGGAGCAACCAGCTAGTGCACTGGTAAAGAAGATCACTACTGGTGCTGCCAGGAAAAAGCGGCGGGCCGTAGTAGCAGGGGACTCTAATCTGAAAGGCACAGAGGCACCCATCTGCCGGCCTGACCCAGGCTCAAGGGAGGTGTGTTGCCTACCAGGGGCTCGGATCAGGGATGTGGCCGAGAAGATGCCTGCTCTAGTCGGTCCCACTGACTATTACCCACTCCTGGTAATATATGTGGGTGCTACTGATATAGATAGCAGTAGCCCGGAGACCATAAAGAAGGACTACACAGCACTGGGAGAGGTGGTTAGGGGCTCTGGAGCTCAGATTGTCTTTTTGTCAATTCTCCAGGATACAGGGCAGGACCTTGAAAAGGCTAGGAGGATTGGCCAAGTCAATAAATGGTTAGAAGGGCGGTGCTGTAGTCAGGGGTTTGGGTATCTTGGACATGGGACTCAATTTAGTAGGCCAGGTCTACTGGGGGCTGGTGGAGCTGGAGTGACAAAGAAAGGGAAGAGTGGATTTGGTAGGAGGCTTGCCAGACCAGTGAGGATGCTTTAAACTAGATGTGTTGGGGGAGGGGGGCATCATTCCATCCCAACACACTCAGTCGGTTGGCAGCACCTACAGTAAACGTTCGGAGCAATGTAGAGATATTCCAGCTGCTCCAGCCAATGAGCCGGCTTCAATTGGATCTCGCCTCAGATGCCTCTCTACAAATGCGTGAAGCATGGGGAACAAACAAGAGGAATTAGAGATGTGTGCACATCTACGGGGGTATGATATCATAGGCATCAGAGAAACATGGTGGGATGGCTCCTATGACTGGTGTGTTGGAATGGAAGGTTACCGGCTCTTTAGGAAAGACAGGCCTGGCAGACGGGGAGGGGGAGTTGCTATTTATGTTAGGGATAGGCTGGAGAGTATGGAACTCTGTCTGGGGACAGGTGAGCAGTCAATAGAGATTTTGTGGGTCAGGGTTAAAGGGAGAACAGCAATGGGTGACATTATTGTGTGGATCTGATACAGACCACCTGACCAAGGGGACTATGTGGATGAACCGCTCTATAGACAGAGAGGAACAGCCTCATACTCGCAGGCCCTTGTTCTCATGGGGGATGTCCTGGGTTCAGCAGTGGCAGTCATTTTTTCTCCTTCTTGGTAGCTGGTGCAGTGCTGTGTTTTTCATTTTGGGCCTGGGAACAGCGCTGATAACACCAGTGTTTTCAGTTACTGCTTGGTAATGTTTAGGCTGGCCAAGGACTTTGTGAGTCTCATGCTCTGCCAGGGAGGAGGGGAAGCTGGGAGGAAGGAGAGACAGGACACCTGACCCAGACTGACCAAAGAGGTTATTCCATGCCACAGCACGTCATGTCCTGGATGTAGAAACGGAGGGGAGAGACCCGGAAGGGTGGTGAGGGCGCAGGGTGGGGGGTTCACTGGTGGGGGTGCACTGCGTGGTCGGGCTTGATAATGGATGGTGAGAAATTGTATTCTTTTCCCTTGTATTTTCTCTTGTCATTATTATTACTGGTGGTAGCAGCAGTGGTTTATGTTATACCTTAGTTACTAAACTGTGCTTATCTCAACCTATGGGAGTTGCGTTCTTTTGATTCTCCTTCCCATCCTTCT
The DNA here is from genome assembly GCA_039720435.1 of Amazona ochrocephala. Classification (NCBI taxonomy): domain Eukaryota; kingdom Metazoa; phylum Chordata; class Aves; order Psittaciformes; family Psittacidae; genus Amazona; species Amazona ochrocephala. The sequence goes on from CM077880.1 coordinate 24,675,589, forward strand.
AGGAGCGGAGGGAAGAAAGAGTGGGGAATGAGTGAGAGAGCGGCTGTGTGAGTTTATAGAGCTTAAACCACGACAGCGGACTTCAACCACCCTGATATCTGTTGGAGGGATGGTACAGCCTGGCACAAGCAATCCAGAAGGTTCCTCGATTGTGTGGAAGACAACTTCCTTCTGCAAGTAATAGACGAGCCGACAAGGAGAGGTGCCATGCTTGACCTCGTCCTCACCAAAAAGGAAGGGCTGGTTGGAAATGTGACGCTCCAGGGCAGCCTTGATTACAGCGATCATGAGATGGTCGAGTTTGAGATCCTCAGGACAGTGAGAAGAGCATGCAGCAAGCTCACTGCCCTGGACTTCAAGAGAGCAGACTTTGGCCTCTTCAGGAACCTGCTCAGTAAGATTCCATGGGATACAGCCCTAGAGGGCAGGGGGCCCAAGACTGTTGGTTGATATTCAAGGCTCACCTGCTGCAAGCTCAGGAGCGATGCATCCCAACTAGAAGGAAGTTTAGCAGGAGGGCCAGGAGACCTCCTTGGATGGATAAGGACCTGCTGAGGAAAATTCGAAGGAAAAAAGAGGCTTATAAAAGGTGGAAGCAAGGTCAGGCGACCTGAGAAGATTACAGGGATGTTGTCCGGGAAGCTAGGGACCATGTTAGGAAAGCTAAGACCCAGTTAGAATTAAACTTGGCTAGGGATGTTAAGGATAACAGGAAGGGATTTTATAGGTACACTGCCAATAAAAGACAGGTTAGGGACACCGTGGGCCCTCTCCAGAAGCTATCAGGAGAACTGGCTACCCTGGATTTGGAGAAGGCTGAGGTTCTTAATGACTTCTTTGCCTCAGTCTTCACCGGCAAATGCTCTGACCACACCACCCAAGTCTTGGAAGGCAGACGCAGGGACAGTGAGAATGAAGACCCTGGGCCCACTGTGGGGGAGGATCTGGTTTGAGACCATCTTAAGAACCGGAATGTATACAAGTCCACGGGACCTGATGAAATCCATCCACGGATCCTGAAGGAGCTGGCAAATGAAGTTGCTAAGCCACTGTCCATCATATTTGAAAAATCATGGCAGTCAGGTGAAGTTCCCAACGACTGGAAAAAGGGAAATATAACCCCCATTTTTAAGAAGGGGAAAATGGATGAGCCAGGGAATTACAGACCAGTCAGTCTCACCTCTGTGCCTGGCAAAATCTTGGAGCGGATTCTCCAGGAAGGCATGCTAAGGCACATGAAAACCAATAAGGTGCTTGGGGACAGCCAGCATGGCTTCACTAAGGGGAAATCCTGCCTGACCAATCTGGTGACCTACTATGAAGGGGCTACGGAACTGATGCACAGGGGCAGAGCAGTTGATGTCATCTCCCTGGACTTGTGTATAACCTTTGACACTGTCTCCCATGACATCCTTCTCTCTAAGTTGGAGAGACATCGATTTGATAGGTGGACCACTCGGTGGATAAAGAACTGGCTGGATGGCCGCACGCAAAGAGTAGTGCTCAGTGGCTCAATGTCCAGCTGGAGACCAGTAACGAGTGGTGTCCCAAACGGATCAGTGTTGGGACCGGTCTTGTTCAACATCTTTGTGGGTGACATGGACAGTGGGATTGAGTGCGCCCTCAGCAAGTTTGCCGATGACACCAAGCTGTGTGGTTCGGTTGATACATTGGAGGAAAGGAATGCCATCCAGAGGGACCTTGACACGCTTGTGAGGTGGGCTGATGCTGACCTGATGAAGTTTAACCATGCCAAGTGCAAGGTCCTACACCTGGGTCGGAGCAATGCCAGGCACAGCTCCAGGTTGGGCAGAGAAGAGATTCAGAGCAGCCCTGCGGAGAAGGACTTGTGAGACCTCACTTGGAGTATTGCGTGCAGTTCTGGTGTCCTCAACATGAAAAGGACATGGAAGTGTTAGAACAAGTCCAGAGGAGGGCCACGAAAATGATCAGGGGACTGGAGCACCTCTCGTATGAAGATAGGCTGAGAAAGTTGGGGCTGTTCAGCCTGGAGAAGAGAAGGCTGCATGGAGACCTCATAGCAGCCTTCCAATACCTGAAGGGGGCCTATAGGGATGCTGGGGAGGGACTCTTCATTAGGGACTGTGGTGAGAGGACAAGGGGTAACGGGTTTAAACTTGAACAGGGGAGGTTTAGATTGGATCTGAGGAAGAAATTCTTTACTGTGAGGGTGGTGGGGCCCTGGAATGGGTTGCTCAGGGAAGTTGTGAATGCTTCATCCCTGGCGGTGTTCAAGGTGGGGTTGGACATAGCCTTGGATGGCATGGTTTAGTGGGAGGTGTCCCTGCCCATGGCGGGGGGGTTGGAACTCGATGATCTTGAGGTCATTTCCAGCCCTTACTATTCTGTGATTCTGTGATTCTGTGTTGGTCTATGAGAAAATGAACATGAACCGGCAGTGTGCGCTTGCAGGCCAGAAAGCCAACCCTATCCTGGGATGCATCAAAGGTAGTGTGACCAGCAGGTCGATGGAGGTGCTCCTGCCCCTTTACTCTGCTCTTGTGAGACCTCACTTGGAGTATTGTGTGCAGTTCTGGTGTCCTCAACAAAAAAAGGACATCGAACTGTTAGAACAAGTGCAGAGGAGGGCCACAAGGATGATCAGGGGACTGGAGCACCTCCCGCATGAAGATAGGCTGAGAAAGTTGGTGCTGTTCAGCCTGGAGAAGAGAAGGCTGCATGGAGATCTCCTAGCAGCCTTCCAATACCTGAAGGGGGCCTATAGGGATGCTGGGGAGGGACTCTTCATTAGGGACTGTGGTGAGAGGACAAGGGGTAATGGGTTTAAACTTGAACAGGGGAAGTTTAGATTGGATATGAGGAAGAAATTCTTTACTGTAAGGGTTGTGAGGCCCTGGAATGGGTTGCCCAGGGAAGTTGTGAATGCTTCATCCCTGGCGGCGTTCAAGGTGGGGGTGGACATAGCCTTGGATGGCATGGTTTAGTGGGAGGTGTCCCTGCCCATGGCAGAGGGGTTGGAACTAGATGATCTTGAGGTCCTTTCCAACCCTAACTATTCTATGATTGTTTGATTCTATAATGAATATGTATATCCTTGGGTATGCACATTTGAAATGCACTGATTAATAAGAAGGGCTGATATTCTCCTCTGAGGTCAGCTGGATTCTGACTACTGAATTCCACATGGTCAGGTTTTCACCATCAAACTGTGTGCTTCCATGCTTCTTTTTGTTCCAGAATCTGTCTGACAGAGATATGCTGGGTACACCCTAGTTGGTACAATGCTGTCTTTGATGGACATTTTAGATGCTGGCCTTCTGTTGACTCCATGGGAAGGACTAATGGATGAATGTACTTCGCTTTGAAGCAATATGTAGCATAGCTTTTCAGCTGTGTAGTCACGCAGGGTCACAGTCTTTTCTTTAAGGTGTAACTTTGCCCAAGGACCAAGGAACTAAGCCTGGAGAACAGGAAGAGGAGGGGTGACAAATTCTGGGATGAAGAGAGCACTTCTGGTCTGGCCTACTCTTCCACTTGGCTAATGGACCATTCAGTGTAACATCAGAAGTAGAGTCAGCAACTGACTCACGGGAGGTTGAGGAAACATTTCCTGGAAGTTGCTACCTGCATATGTACTAGAGACTAGTAACACTTGTGTAACATGCACTTACTGATGTCTTCAATAACATACGCTATATTTATTTCTCCTCTTTGAAATTTGCCTTAAAATAATTTTGATTTTGTCCTTATTTTCTATAATTAAATGTCTAATGTTACGTGCTCTTGCTTTTTACCTTCCTACACTTCATCTCATCTGGCCACTTGAATGACTAATTTGTGTGGTTGCACACCCTTCATCTGCACACATTTTGAGAGCAAAAGAAGGCTCAGTTAAATAGACAACTTATTGAATTATTAGAGTGAAACATAGCTCTGAAGCCTATGTATTATTTCTTTTTTTTTTTTTTTGTTAGTTCAGGCAAAGCGTATGATAAACAGAAGAACAAGCAAACCATAAACACTACTGAGATCTTTTTTCTCTCTAAAAATGGAAATTAAACTTTGTTATTTACAGCTGTGTGGAAAAAAAAAAAAACAAAACCACAAACAACAAAAAATCCCACTCCTAAAGTATTAAAATTATTATTACAAATTCTCTGATATTAGTACAGAAAATTCCTTCTAAAGCCAGTGGAATGATTTTTATTGCTCAAGAGCTACAAGTTTTGAAAATCTAGGCAACATTTTTCTCAGAAACATGTAAAACTCAAGGCAAAAAGAATTCATAATCATAAACATTGAAAAAACATATCTCATAAATCAAGAAATGAAGAGAGTGTATAAAAACCAGATAAATAGAACAATGTGCATCTGGAAAGGAAATCATACTCTTGTCCACTGCTGACAGTAGTAACTTAAACAAGGGCATTTGGTAATGTAACACTGGTGCAAGTATAGAATCACAGAATCACAGAATAGTTAGGGTTGGAAAGGACCTTAAGACAATCTAGTTCCAACCCCCCCTGCCATGGGCAGGGACACCTCCCACTAAACCATGCCATCCAAGGCTATGTCCAACACAGCCTTGAACACCGCCAGCGATGGAGCATTAACAACTTCCCTGGGCAATCCATTCCAGGGCCTCACAACCCTTACAGTAAAGAATTTCTTCCTCATATCCAATCTAAACTTCCCCTGTTCAAGTTTGAACCTGTTACCTCTTGTCCTCTCACTATGGTCCCTCCCCAGCATCCTTATAGGCCTTCTTCAGATATTGGAAGGCTGCTAGGAGATCTCCACGCAGCCTTCTCTTCTCCAGGCTGAATAGCCCCAACTTTCTCAGCCTATCTTCATGCGGGAGATGCTTCAGTCCCCTGATCATCCTCATGGCCCTCCTCTGCACTTGTTCTAACAGTTCGATGTCCTTTTTTTGTTGAGGACACCAGAACTGCACACAATACTCCAAGTGAGGTCTCACAAGAGCAGAGTAAAGGGGCAGGAGCACCTCCATCGACCTGCTGGTCACACTCCTTTTGATGCATCCCAGAATACGGCTGGCTTTCTGGCCTGCAAGCACACACTGCCGGCTCATGTTCATTTTCTCATTGACCAATACCCCCAAGTCCTTCTCCGCAGGGCTGCTCTGAATCTCTTCTCTGCCCAACCTGGAGCTGTGCCTGGCATTGCTCCGACCCAGGTGTAGGACCTTGCACTTGGCATGGTTAAACTTCATCGGGTCGGCATCAGCCCACCTCACAAGCATGTCAAGGTGCCTCTGGATGGCATTCCTTTCCTCCAAAGTACCAACCGAACCACACAGCTTGGTGTCATCGGCAAACTTGCTGAGGGTGCACTCAATCCCACTGTCCATGTCACCCACAAAGATGTTGAACAAGACCGGTCCCAACACTGATCCGTTTGGGACACCACTCGTTACTGGTCTCCAGCTGGACATTGAGCCACTGAGCACTACTCTTTGCGTGCGGCCATCCAGCCAGTTCTTTATCCACTGAGTGGTCCACCTATCAAATCGATGTCTCTCCAACTTAGAGAGAAGGATGTCATGGGAGACAGTGTCAAAGGTTATACACAAGTCCAGGGAGATGACATCAACTGCTCTGCCCCTGTGCATCAGTTCCGTAGCCCCTTCATAGAAGGTCACCAGATTGGTCAGGCAGGATTTCCCCTTAGTGAAGCCATGCTGGCTGTCCCCAGGCACCTTATTGGTTTTCATGTGCCTTAGCATGCCTTCCTGGAGAATCCGCTCCAAGATTTTGCCAGGCACAGAGGTGAGACTGACTGGTCTGTAATTCCCTGGGTCATCCATTTTCCCCTTCTTAAAAATGGGGGTTATATTTCCCTTTTTCCAGTCGTTGGGAACTTCACCTGACTGCCATGATTTTTCAAATATGATGGACAGTGGCTTAGCAACTTCATTTGCGAGCTCCTTCAGGACCCGTAGATGGATTTCATCAGGTCCCGTGGACTTGTATACATTCAGGTTCTTAAGGTGGTCTCAAACCAGATCCTCCCCCACAGTGGGCCCAGGGTCTTCATTCTCACTGTCCCTGCGTCTGCCTTCCAAGACTTGGGTGGTGTGGTCAGAGCATTTGCCGGTGAAGACTGAGGCAAAGAAGTCATTAAGAACCTCAGCCTTCTCCAAATCCAGGGTAGCCAGTTCTCCTGATAGCTTCTGGAGAGGGCCCACGGTGTCCCTAACCTGTCTTTTATTGGCAGTGTACCTATAAAATCCCTTCCTGTTATCCTAAACATCCCTAGCCAAGTTTAATTCTAACTGGGTCTTAGCTTTCCTAACATGGTCCCTAGCTTCCCGGACAACATCCCTGTAATCTTCTCAGGCTGCCTGACCTTGCTTCCACCTTTTATAAGCCTCTTGTTTCCTTCGAATTTTCCTCAGCAGGTCCTTATCCATCCAAGGAGGTCTCCTGGCCCTCCTGCTGAACTTCCTTCTAGTTGGGATGCATCGCTCCTGAGCTTGCAGCAGGTGAGCCTTGAATATCAACCAACAGTCTTGGGCCCCCTGCCCTCTAGGGCTGTATCCCATGGAACCTTACTGAGCAGGTTCCTGAAGAAGCCAAAGTCTGTTCTCTTGAAGTCCAGGGCAGTGAGCTTGCTGCATGTTCTTCTCACTGTCCTGAGGATCTCAAACTCAACCATCTCATGATCGCTGCAATCAAGGCTGCCCTGGAGCGTCACATTCCCAACCGGCCCTTCCCTTTTGGTGAGGATGAGGTCAAGCATGGCACCTCTCCTTGTCAGCTCCTCAATTACTTGCAGAAGGAAGTTGTCTTCCACACAATCGAGGAACCTTCTGCATTGCTTGTGCCAGGCCGTACCATCCCTCCAACAGATATCAGGGTGGTTGAAGTCCCCCATAAGAACAAGGGCCTGCGAGTATGAGGCTGCTCCTATCTGCCTATGGAGCGCTTCGTCCAGCAAGTCCCCTTGGTCAGCCGGTCTGTAACAGATCCCTACAATAATGTCACCCATCGCTGTTCTCCCTTTAACCCTGACCCACAAACTCTCTGTCGACTGCTCACCTGTCCCCAGACAGAGTTCCATACTCTCCAGCCTATCCCTAACATAAATAGCAACTCCCCCTCCCCGTCTGCCAGGCCTGTCTTTCCTAAAGAGCCGGTAACCTTCCATTCCAACACACCAGTCATAGGAGCCATCCCACCATGTTTCTCTGATGCCTATGATATCATACCCCGGTAGATGTGCACACATCTCTAATTCCTCTTGTTTGTTCCCCATGCTTCACGCATTTGTAGAGAGGCATCTGAGGCGAGATCCAATTGAAGCCGGCTCATTGGCTGGAGCAGCTGGAATATCTCTACATTGCTCCGAACGTTTACTGTAGGTGCTGCCAACCGACTGAGTGTGTTGGGATGGAATGATGCCCCCCTCCCCCAACACATCTAGTTTAAAGCATCCTTGACCGGTCTGGCAAGCCTCCTACCAAATCCACCCTTCCCCTTCTTTGTCACTCCAGCTCCACCAGCCCCCAGTAGACCTGGCCTACTAAACTGAGTCCATGTTCAAGATACCCAAACCCCTGACTATAGCACCACCCTTCTAACCATTTATTAACCTGCCCAATCCTCCTAGCCTTTTCAAGGTCCTGCCCTGTATCCTGGAGAATTGACAAAAAGACAATCTGAGCTCCAGAGCCCCTAACCACCTCTCCCAGAGCTCTGTAGTCCTTCTTTATGGTCCCCGGGCTACTGCTATCTATATCAGTAGCACCCACATATATTACCAGGAGTGGGTAATAGTCAGTGGGACCGACTAGAGCAGGCATCTTCTCGGCCACATCCCTGATCCGAGCCCCTGGTAGGCAACACACCTCCCTTGAGCCTGGGTCAGGCCAACAGATGGGTGCCTCTGTGCCTTTCAGATTAGAGTCCCCTCCTACTACGGCCCGCCGCTTTTTCCTGGCAGCACCAGTAGTGATCTTCTTTACCAGTGCACTAGCTGGTTGCGCCTGGTGGGAGCGCTGTTGCTCATCAGCCCCCTGCAGGACAGCAAAGCGGTTCTGGGTGGGGACAACAGATGTAGGAGGAAGCCCCTTGCTTTTAATTGTCCTCTTCCTCCTTTTTTTGTTGTCCTTTTCTGTTACCATTTCCCAGCTTCCTGGGTTAGCAGCCTCCTTTCCTGCATGGGCAACAGTAGACACTCGAGGCCCTGGAACAGTCTTGTCCCGGAGCAAGCAGTGCTGCTTCCCCTCAGCTTCCCTGATGCCCTTCAGCCTGGTAACAGCTTCCTTCAGTTCAGCCACCTGCTGCAGGAGGACCTTCACCAGGGAGCACAGGGTGCAGCCCTGCCCATTGCTCACCCTTCCCTCAGGACAGCAGTGCAGGCGCTCTCTACACCCCGAGCTCTGCACTGCAGCCTCCCTTCCCATCAGCTCTGTCTGGGTGCCTACACTGGCCACCACCGGCGCAGCCAGAGCAGAGCTCCCAGGCCGAGCCTTGCTCGTACGGCAAGTGTTCACCATCCTGGTCACCACTCTGCCCGCCTGCCCTTGCAAACTGCCGCGAGCCCGCCCTGTTCGCCGAGCTCTGGGTCCCTCGCACTCCCTGGGGCAGGTTTTTAACCAGTCAGGTCTGCCACCGCTTCTCCTGGCGCCGCCCCCTCTGAGTCAGCTGCTCGCCTCCGCTGAGCTGCCGGCTCCTGGGCAGCCCTCGTCGAGGACTTGAGGCTCCCTCGGTGCCTGTTGCTGCTCCGAGGTGAAGCGCATAGACGCCGAGCCTCCCCCCCGATCAGGCGCTGCAGGGGTCCCCTCGCGAGACAGTCGCCTCAGCAGTGATTATGTATCTGAATCAATATTTTGCATATAAGAATGCTTCATAATTAAAGTGTTTTCATTATTAATGTCTTGCAGAAATATTTTCCACCACTCTGCAGTAAATTACGAAATATGAAAAAGACTGAGTTGGCTTATTTTGGAATAAAATAAGGTCATTTGATGCTTTGTAGAATCCATTTAGGGCATTTTATGAAGCTTGCTGTATTGAAAATGTGTAAATATAAAAAAATTTAATCAAACTATGTTCCTACTTTAGGCATTATTATATGTTAATATCTTTTGCTCTTTATTTTAATACCAATGCCTAATTAAAACATCCATTAAAAATCCATGTTATTTATTGAATGGAAAAATTCCAGTGTAAATATCTTTTTTAATTATTACAGTCTTTACAGACATAATATTGATGGTAAAATTAAACATAAAAAATATTAAAACTATAAAATGAACCAAGTCTATTTTATACTCATAAAATTGTGGGGGAAGTGCTATTATTTAAGAAAATCACAAATATAACTGATGAAAACTGCATCAGCCTTAGAAGCTGATTTAATTTTACCTTTGTAATATTCATTTAAGATTTTACCCCCTCAATTTTGTCATTGGTATTATAATGCCAGATCTAGCTGGGTGGCCTTGGCAAATCATATTTTTCTTTCATTGTCAGCAGTGTATAGGGGAAGTTTGTCTGTTTAGCTGTTTCTTCTGTAGTAAAATGGAAATGGTCATCCTTATCTGCTATGTAAAGATACTGCAGGGATTTGAGAGCGAATATTTGTAATGTACTGCTTATGAAGATCAAAAGCAGACAGTTATATGTTATTTATTTAGATTTATAGTTACATAAATGACTTTATTTATAAAAATGGAACTAAAAAATATTCCTAGATGTTTTTAAAAGTGAGACCTTGTCATGTCCCAGAATCATGCTATTGTAGTTGTTGTTCAAAGCAGATGATAGATTTGAAAACTGCAAGGTTTTCACTCCTTTCACTAATGGAACATGCTACACATGCCACAGCTTTTTCCTGTTGTGTCCATTTAAAACATTTTTTAAAGCAGAAGACAGAAGAGACTTCATAATTGAAGGAACTACCACTGACTAGTAATTATGAATAAAAATAATAAATGGGTTTTCATAGTTATAGATCAAGATGTGAGATGACCATTAATTTGTATGTTTTTGAAGTATAGTTTCATATAAGCCACGCATCTACTATGCTGAAAGTGATAGGGAACAGACCCCAGTTTTGAGAAATGTTATTATTCTCACATACATTCTTTACCATTTCATTTTACTTACAAAATTCTAGTGAAATAAGAAATACCTTGTGACTCTATTTCTGGTGTTAAAATGCTCAGATGTATGCTTCTGAAAAATTGCTAACTAGAGAAAAACCATAGAAATAAAATCAATAATGCCCCCAAACTCGCTTCCCTGAAATCTAAATGCAGTCTGTATCCTGCATTCAGAGCACAGACCTGATCTTTGAGGTAGAAAAAAAAAGGGAACTTTGCCAAAATTGCAGTTTCCTTGTATCACCAGACATTGTCTCAACTCCTGTCAGCATCACAGTCTTACATATGAGTTTCTGGTAGAGCTTAAGAACCTAGGTAAAGAACTCAGGTTTTGTGGCATTAAAAACTGTAGAGTGCAATAGAGGTGGCAGGAAGTCTGGATGCACCAAACAATGTATCCAGAACTTGTAGGTTTTTTGTCAATATTACTTCCATGCAGGCACTGATTCCCTGTCTAAATCCATGTTTACCTTACCATCCCTGAATACAAGGGCAGACTCATTCAGTAATAACTTGGATCTTCACAAAGCTATGCTGCTTTCTCTGATGCTTTCTGGAGCTCAGTCAGCACCAGCTGTGCTTCTTACATTGGCATCTCAGGTAAATGCTTTCAATCAGGTAAGATGTCTCTGCACTCAAGACACTAAGGGGCTTTGCAAGAAGTTTATGGCTGTCATGGTTTAACCTCAGCCAGCAACTAAACCTCGCACAGCCGCCCACTCACTCCCTCCTGGTGAGATGGCGGAAAGAATCAGAAGGGTAAAAGTGAGAAAACTCATGGGTTGAGACAAAGACAGTTTAGCAGGTAAAGCAAAAGCTGTGTGCACAAGCAAAGCAAAACAAGGCATTCATTCACCAATTCCCATGGCAGGCAGGTGTTCAGCCATCTCCAGGACAGCAGGGCTCCATCACACATAATGGTTACTTGGGAAGACAAACACCATCACTTCCAATGTCCGCCTTTCTCCTTTGTCTCCCTAGTTTATATGCTAAGCATGGCTTCACCATGGTGTGGGATATCCCTTGGATCAGCTAGGGTCAGCTGTTCTGGCTGTGTCCCCTCCCAGCTCCTAGTGCACCCCAGCCTGCTCACTGGTGCAGTAGTGTGAGGAGCAGAAAAGGCCTTGGCTCTGTGTAAGCACTGCTCAGCAGCAATGAAAACATCCCTGTGTTATTAGTACTGTTTCCAGAACAAATCCAAAACAGAGCCCATAGCAGCTACTATGGAGAAAATTAACTCTACCCCAGCCAAAACCAGCACAACTACACAATATGAAGAGATCAACAGGAAAAAAGAGCTGGTGTTGAGGATGTCATGTCCCCACCACATATGTTGTGAAGATTTATATTTGATTGATTCTGGTCTGGCCCTTCCTACTGGATAGCCATTAGTTGTGGAAGTTCAATGTGCTCATTCCCTGAGCACATCTCCAAGATTAGTTTCATTCTTCATTAGGCTACCAAAGCACAAGGAGCAGGGGCAGCGGGTGGCTCACCTCAAAAATGCTGTCCAGATCTGAAGCAAAACACTAACACAGACTCACCCATATGACTGTTAATTCTCCTTCCCTAGTACACAGCCACGCTTCTTCAAGAAGTGGAAACTTATCCCTCCCGATGTTTCTTTTTTTTTTTCTCTTCTCGCTGTTATTTTCATCCCTTGTTTTCTTCAGAGCTGTTTGACTATGACCATTCTGGACATTTACACACAAATTCCCACAACCCTTGTATATTTTGCATGTCTCCTATCCTCTTTCATTCTCAAAAGCTATGTTTGACTACATAGTTATCATTCAGCTGTATAACAGTTTGGCAGGACATCTGCTGCGTCCAAGCTTCCTGTATTAAATCATCAGTTATGAGAGAGGGGACTGGAGGTTGGGAAGAAGGAAGTGGTGTTTAACAGAAGGCAACAACTATTAAAATATTTATCTGTTTCTTGTTATTAAAGAAAGATACATAGAATTAAACTTGTTTTTGTTAAGTCTGAGAACACAACATGGTCTTAATTTTAAATTTGCAATGGGAGCTAAGCTGTATTTCATAAAGCTCTGTTAAAGAGATTCCATGAAAAATATAGGCTTTTTGACAGGAGCATGGCAAGTGGCCTCTAATAACAAGCTGAACACCAGCATTATTTCACTTGCTCCTCCCCTGCTTCAGAAGCATTAGTAGATTTACTTTTCTGCACAGAAGTCATATTCTGACGGTACCATACTAAGAAAAAAAACAAAGCCTCTCATAAATACTTGAACAATCGTTTCTTTCCTTTTACTTCAATTGCTCTACAGTCAATGATTAAATTTTACAACCCTTAGTCATAAAGGACTGTAAGGTCATGCTGCAGGCAAGTATCATTCCAAACCAAAAGAAGTGGCAAAACGCATGACATTTTCCATGCATACTCTATGTAGTATTGGAATTTCTTCCTGGAAGCCTTGGTCAAGTCTCAGTCAGTCTGCACCTGGACATTTTTTCACCTGGATGTAGTGAATGGAAATGGGTGCTATGCTAGCAGTGCCCTACTCTTGTAAGTCTGTACTGCTGCACACCCAGACTCATGGGCTACAGAAGCTGGCATGTCCTAGCCATCTTCCTCTGGTACTCAAGAGGCCTTGATCTAGTCTCTGACAGCATGTAATATCTGAAGTTTTATTTTGGAGAGTGAGCTTTTACGTCCTAGGAATGTCCGTAAGAAATACAGTTTCTGTTCTGATGAAGAAATCACTCATGACTTTTCTCAACAATGCACAGTTTTGATAAGCCACACGCACATGGCTATAATTACGAAGGACTTATAAAGAGAAATAGAGTCTCTGTAGATCTGCTCCAAAGATTTTGTTAAAATAACACGTAGAAGTTCTTCCACTATTGGTCTGAGTGCTTATATATGTGTACATGTTTCTGCTCCTTGAGTGAAGGCTTGCAAATTTTCAAACTGTAAAACAGTCACTTCCAAATTTTCTAAATAAGCTTTCAGATGATGATCCCTGTGGCTGGAATCTTCATGAACTTCCTCTATTATTTTTTCAGATAAAAAAACACTCATAAGAACGTCCAGTACCTTTCTCTCCGCTTTGAAGAAATCTGAAGACTGTGTCATCTGCAAAGCACTTAAAGAAGCTTTTTTTTCCATAAGATTCAGCATATTTGGGGCTGTTGAGATGAAGGGTTGGGTTGGGGGGGGGATACAGTAGCATTCTAGATTGAAAATATGCAGCTCTTATTTTCTTGTATACAAAAACTAAAAATTCACCCCATGCCAGCTGAATGCATCAGTGTAATGTTATTCCTAGAACTAAAAAACAGACGAGGCCCTCTCTGGGTAGCTGTGACCATGCAGGATGTCTGTAAATACTTGATGGAAGATGGGAGAAGCTATTTCCCTGTAACAAGATGAAAGTAGTATAAATTCCCTAACTTTCCTCTTCCTTTTCCTGTGTTCCTGCCAATATCTCATACACATTTAGGATTGAAAATATTTATTCTTTGCAGTATGGCGAGCACTTCACTTTTGGTTTTTTAGCCCATGACGATCTTACACTATCACCACATGCTCCTTTAAGCTTTTCTTCACTATGGTCACAGGAGGGAAATTTCAACACATTCAGACTACCACAGCAAGTTTGCCTCAAAAATCACTTTGCCTTTAATAGGGACCAAATTGCAGGAGACCATTCATTATTAAAACCTTAGCTTCATTCAGTGTACAGCTTTTCTGTGTATGCACCTTCATGGCAATAACACTAAGGCTGGCAGGATGCTCACTAAGTCTGGCAGTTCTTCAACAGAACACTCAGTTCATAGCAACATGTTACCAGCAAGAATACTGTGAGATGAATAGAGATATGGCCACTTCAGTGAGCAAGAACCTGAAAGGATATAACAGAAGTCTTTAAAGAGATACACTGACTTGTCTGAGTCTTGTCTGAAGGGTTTCCATTCTCTCGGGTCATACCACTGCCACTGACATCAGCCAGATTTCCAGAATGCTTACTTTGCTCTGTTTTTTTCAAGTGGTAGATGTTTATAGGACACAATCAGCAAAGAAAGAAAGAAAGAGGGAACTGCAGAATTCTGGACTGGACTTTGGAGTCAGTTCTCCCGCTCCAGACTTCTCTTGACAATCCCCAGGCTTAATGGCCAGTACGATGTGCTGTCAGAATTTGTTCAAGTCCCCAGGGAGAGAAAGAGGTATGTCAGAAAGGCTAATTTTGGGAGGGAGGGCAAAGCAGAGGTATGGTGAGAGGGTACTTTTTCACCTGTGCTTTGATAGAAGATAATAACACTTCTTGGGTAGAAAGATAAGTATTTGCATATACAATAAATCAGATGAGCTTAATGGAAGAGTGATGAGGAAGGCTACCACTGCCTATTAACACAGCTTAGCACAATAGACAATCTTGGTCTTGTGCTTCTCAGACAGGCACTGTGTGCCCTATAATTATTGGCCTAAACTAAAAGAACAGGTTTTTTATCATATCAGAATGTGATTCCAAGTGACAAAGAGAGTATAAAACAAGACCAAAAATTCTTTGTTCTTCACCTTGTTAGTGCTAATTTGTCTACATATTGGAAGTTTTTCCAAACTAAGAGCCCAGTTACAGTAAGACTTGGCTTTTCACAAGGGAAAAAAAAATAGAAACGCAGTAAATTGCAGATAATCCAGAGACTGCTTTTTAGTGTATCCTATGGACATATGAAATCAGTAAAGATAATAGTCATTAAAAAGAACAGTCTCTTTTTAGTGTCTAATCTGGTAAAGGCATCTGCCCACACTGAGCTCATAGCAAGAATATGGCTATAGAGAAGAGTGACTCGGTTTGCATTCAACAGGAATGGACTCCATCAGCACAGGCTAGAAGGAAGTTGTATGCCTCACACTCCTAGGCCCCTTTGAAAATCTCAGCCACTACTTTTTTCCTGCCAGATGGGTTGATGACAAGTAGCAAACAGAAACATTCTGGTCTAGTGCTATTAAAATCATTACTGGTGAAATTTGGAAAAAAGGCATCAGCATTCTTTCATTGTATTAAAATATTCTGTCTTTTATGAGCTGAGTCATAACAATCTGAGACATATTTACTACTCAGACCATTTTTAAACATTATAAACAGAGTGCTTGCTCAGAATATTGCTACCACAACCAAGACAATTAACATTTTCAACCTTAATATGAATAAACTCCCAACATTAGTATTGCAACAACACAAATGAACGCAGTACCTCTTCCATTAATACTGCTCAACCAGGAAATTACTTTAAATTATGGAAGCTGGCAGTTATATATATATTTATGACTTCTCAGCAAATGCATCTCAGAGTGCAAAGGCACGTTTTACTGCTCTAAAAGTGAAACTGCCCTAGTCTTGAGGCGTATTTGTTTAAAATAGATGAGATGCTACATCCCTCCTACTGAATTACACCACAAGAGCTGTCAGTAGGCCATCTGAATTCTCTTTTCCCATCCTACATCAGGATCCCTCCGGATTAGATTTATTATTGCCTTCCCTCAATTGCTCCAACCCACATCAGTCTCCTCTCTGATGATGAGGGCTAAAAATAGTTCCCTCCAAAGCCCAGCTCAGTAACTGTAACATCCAAGCACAGAGAGAAGACAGATGTGCTAGTTGGTAGCTGTATGTTCTCTTTCACCACGTGGAGCCAAGAAATAAGACTCCAGCACTAGGCTCAGAATAAGGACTCAAGTCTGAAAAACTAGTACTGGATTTGAATGGTAAGTTGCTTTTGAACAGTAGGAACAAACTCAAGTACAAACAGGCAACTCTAATGCAATGAAATTCACTTCTGTGCAGGGGCCAGTAAACGCTTCAAAATAAACAGATTAGAGGGCATGTGAGTTCACTGTGTTATCAGTCCAAGTGATAATATTAGCCATACAGAATTATTTAAAATCTGCAGGTATCTTTCTCATATTTTAAAGATGTATTTCTTAATACATTTCTTTATTTCTTTATCCAGTATTGCCAGCCTTACGAAAAGAGACAGTAGTTTGTTACTCTGAGTGATCCTATTGAAAACTGGAACTGAGCTACTCAGTATCAGTAAAAGGGTTAGAAGATGTATGTGAAGCTGACTCTATACAGCTTTTCTTCTCTCTCTTTCTTCTACAAATCAATAAAGCTCTTTAAAGTGAAAAAGCTCTTCCCAATAATGCAAAGTAAATTATATTATTTCTACGTTTTGTACTCTTAAATGCTTTGCAGTTAGGCTCTGTGCCAGGATTCTACTTCACTGGATCATTGCTTGTATAACACAATTAGGTAAGGACAGAGCATCCTGAAGGAAAGCACAGTCAAGCATCCTTACACACATAGACACACTGGAGTTCTTTGAACAAACTATGGAGAGGTTAATGCAACCCCAGTGGTTCTGCTTTGGATATTTTCCTCAGATTTTGCTGGCATAGATGTTTTTTGCCTATGACCAGCCTCAGCATCTATCAAAGCCAACAACAACACTGCATTTGTGCCTGTCCAGTAACAGAGATGTGCTCTAAGACAGTTTGAAACCATGTGCATGGCAATGGTGTTTATGTGGAATCACCTACTGTCATTCATAATGGTCCCAGGAAGGAAAATGGGACACTGTCCAAAAAAATTCAACATGCAGAATGAATCAACCAGGCAAGATGAAGGATAACTCAATTTTTTGTATCATTTTTATATGAATGCATTAGTATGGACACCAAAGGAAGTTAGACCAGCACAGAATCAAGAACAAGGCTATACATGTAGGTACAATGGAGACAAGGCTAATACTGAACTCCCTAGACGTGACTGTTCTACTGCACTAAAGCCTGCCTGTGAATTTGGCCTCCTGTGGTAGTAAACTATTAGAATATTCCCCAGGACAGATTTGACACAGTTCAGCTACCACAGTCCCCCCAAACTCTCTGATGCCATTTAGCAGCTGTAACTAGGCAGCAACAATTCCCAACCTGTCTACCTTCTTCTGGAGGTGAATTCTGTTTGCTAGTACTTGGCTGTGGGACCTAGAACATTTCCAGACACCTTTAATTTTCTCTCATAGCACAGAGTTTGTGATCACTAGTTTATTTTACATGAAAGTGTCTGTATCTTGAATTAGGATACAAAGGTAGCTGGGAGTACAATAGCATTTGAGATTCCAGAGTAGTTTGCTGACTTGAAGGAAGTGCATGGATCTGAGGCTAATCAAGCTATTGTGGGAGATAAGGTGGAAGAAAGTCCTCAGGTAGCAAAGAACTGGTGGTAGTAGAACTGGCTTTGAATCCACAGCCCTAGGATCAATCCCAGCATCACACCTCAGGCAAGGAAACTTCCTTCCAGGGCTGTTTGTTGTTTACTCTATGGCTGCTGTTTTGGGGATGATTTTGTCTGGGTTTTCTCTTCACCTGGGAACATAGCCAGGGTCTGGGCATGCTGCCAAATATGTAGGCTAGCACAGATAGCCATGCCCCAGTCCCACCGCAGCGCTCTTGGACCTGGACTTTTGTGCTCTGCCCTGCTCCAGTGGTTTTGGTGAGGCTTTGCCAAAAATTATGCCTTATATTCATAGCACCCTAAAGATCTGCGCCATCCCTTTCCTCTCCCTTCACCCCTCCAGCTTACCATTATCACTGCAGAAATCATGTGCACACACTCACAGAAGAACCAACCACTGTTTTCCCTAATCAGAATTGCTTAAATAGAAATTGGGGGAGAGGAGAAGGGGAGTGAATTCAGTAAAATGAAGTGAATTGGATTAGTTTGAAGCTT
This sequence comes from Amazona ochrocephala, assembly GCA_039720435.1. Classification (NCBI taxonomy): domain Eukaryota; kingdom Metazoa; phylum Chordata; class Aves; order Psittaciformes; family Psittacidae; genus Amazona; species Amazona ochrocephala. The sequence continues at coordinate 24,693,463 of CM077880.1, forward strand.
ACTTCTGTGTCTAATACTTAATCAGAAAGTCATTGATTGTGTATGGGATTTCTGCAAATACTTCAAAAGCTGAAAAACTGAAACTGATCTTTAGCCTAAGGTAGTACAGTAACATTCTGCAGACACTTCCCAGGAATAGAAGGATTGTCTTTTTGCACTACATAGGTTGCTGCTGTTATGTTGTTGCTGCTGTTATGGGACAATTCAACAAGCTAAACACTACTGTAATCATCTTAGAAGGAAATGGCATCCCTGTATTGTCAACAGCAGACAACAAGATCTTCCAGAGGCACATACCAATGTCACAACTGGTACAAAGGACAACTCTCTGATGATGCATATAACTTCTTGCAAGGTGGCAAGTTCAGCCTTATTTAACTCCACCTCCATATGTGCCCTCATTTGCTGTGTGTGGTCAATCATGGGATGAGGGAACTATGCCCCTGGAGCATGAAGTCTTGCACTGGTTGCATACAGCAGCTGATCAACCACTGTCAAGCATGGATTCGTGCAGCTCTTACCACATACTGAGGAGATAGACGTGGTGTACTGAGCTTGCAGCAACAAGATGTAGGTAATGATTCGATACTATATATGTGATGCTGACTGATTTCAGAAAACTAGACCCCCAACAGAAGTCTCATGAAAACACCCCCACAAGGCAGCAGGATGGGTTCCCCACAGTGAAAAGCCAGCCTCATTACTTTGCTGTAACTGATAGGGGAACCTGCAATGGGAGGCTTCCTGCAGTTGAAAACAACTATCATGTGCTGATACAGCAGTGCCCATCTTAAAGGTGTTAAATGGCCCAAATCCGCACTGCCTGTTGACCCAGGAGTGGGTGGCTGTGGTATTAAGGAGTACAGAGCCATGAGCTAAGGACTCCACGCCTGTGGGCGGACATCCTCTCTTGTGCCACTGGAGCAGGTGTCTGATCCCACCCGCTCTTCATCACTCCAGTCCTAAACTTACTGCCTGTCCTGACAGCAAGGCTGTGCCTATGAGTGTTACGTAATCTGTTTCGACCAAAATGAGGCCATGAGGCAGTTTATCTTAAAACATTTAAATACTTATGCCTTAATCTTTGCTAACCCAGCTCATTTTCACTGCAACAAGTTATGGCAGGTTTACTTCAAAATGACAGATAGAAAACTGAAATGTGGCTGACTGATAGACCTGTGCTCCATCTTACTGCCCTGGATACTCCACTGGTAACCTCTGTCAGGGAGGCAAGACAAAGCTTGTGAGATGCGGTAACACCTGAAGCCTCTCCAAGGACAATCACAGAGGTGCGTGCCAGAGTCCTTAGGATGCATACGAGCACAATTTCTTCCAAGGGTGGCACAAGACTAGACCATGTCTATTGAGTTACTTTAAAAAGAAAAGAAAGACAAAAAAAATACTCAGAAATTCCAGCCCCTACCCTCATTCTTCTTCAGATAAAAACGTGTCTAGTGACATTACTCCTCAGAACACAGCTACTGTAAAACATCCTTAGCTATTTCTGGGAAAATGTCCATTTCTTCTACATCTATGACTTCTAATATACAGGCCATAAGGCTTTTTGTATCATAGTAAGTTTATCTGAGCTATGCCGAACGCAGAAAAAATGCAAATACTTTTCTGGTTTTGTTGTTTCATAAAGTAATTCAGACCATGGGAAAAAAAATGTTAAACTGCCTTTTAGACAAAGAAAGGGTGCAGAACAACATATCCTCCTGCTTCCCCATTATAAAACCGATCACCATTCTTAAGTGCACAAATAAAGTAAGAGTAAATTGAAATAAATCACATAGATTATATTGCATAGTTTCAAGCCCTACATTATGTCTTGGCTGTAATAATATACATTATCATTAATGGCTTTCACTTTACAGTGCTGAAAGTCAGATTTGTTGTTGTCATCTTCATTCCTTGACCTTTACTATCTGCACTGCTCACATGAAAGTATTAGTCTGCTGTCACACTTCAAGAAACTATGTAATAAGGTCAACTATGCTTCACTCCAAGTCATCTAAGGCTACTTTAGCATATTTGCTTTATGACAAAAGTGTAAGATCACTGCAATTATCTACAATGACAGTTAGATTTCATGCCATATACAATTCAATTTTCAATTATATTAGAAAATGCTAGTGCCAGAGGACTAGTGTAAAATTTTATTGCCATGAATTCAATATTAATTTAACTGAGATACAAAAAAAAAAATATAATTTCACATTCTGAAGTGAATACCTATATTCTGGAGAAAAGTCTAAATGAAAAAACATTATTATGTAACCTCCAATTAAAATAGCTTGTCTGCTTTTTATTCTTGACATACATTAAGATTTTCAGGGTTTGGGGAAGTGAGGGCAGTTATATTTCATGTAAGAGTTCAGAGTTGAGAAAATAGTTTTACTGCTGAACATTTAAATTCCTACAGAGAGAGATTTGTGAGATATGCAGTATATCAAAGAAATCTGCATTAAGAGTATGTTGCTTCTTGAATTAAGGAAGTTGGCAGGAAAAAAAATGCCCTGTTCAACAGCCATCACTATAAAATCGTATAAATGCAACTACATTACCAAGGGAATTCAATCTGCCAATTGAAGAGTGCAACTACATTTTCTGCTTACAATATATAAAAGATCCTAAGCACCTACTTAAATCTTTTCAGGTTTTTTGAGCTGTAATGGTTATTCCTTACACTGAGGATGGAAGATGCTTTTATTCTGTGGCTTTGCTGAGCTTTGCCATATCCTCTTTAACAGCTGTGAAAAGGAAAATGAAGGCACATTTGCAATGGCAGTGGACCAGTGGAAAATGAAGCCAAAGGAAGGCAGCCATCTAGCATCTGGCTGGCCACTTACATGATCAGAAGAGGTCCAGTGACATACAGCTAGTTGGTATCTTTGCATTGTAAGTCAGAGTGCACAGTAGTTTCAGCTCTTGCTATTATTCCTAAATAAGATGATCAGGCTGAACCAGCACTTCGCCAAATTTGATCTGAACCATGAAACATTAATTGCTACATCTTTTATTACCCAACCACTGACCCAGACAGCTACTGTTTCTACCTCTGCATTTCAAAATCATGAGCACATTGTGGATGCCACTGGATCACAAATTAACATCAGCAACATAGGCAAAGATCAGGCACCATTTGGTTGAAATAATAACTATGGAAAAAATGACTTCTTAGAATACATTGCATGGGTTTTTTTCCCCTTCTCTGATCTTGAAGATCTGAGAATGTTAAACATTGCTTCACTGTGAAAGGATTGCCTAGTCATTTATGTTTTATAGCAGCTGGAGCTATAAAACACTAGAAATGGTATTCTAAGATTACCTATGCATATGCACATAGCAGAGGCAGAGAAAGTACAGAATTCCTCTCCTGTGCAGCTATAGTGAAAAGAGACTCAGACAGCTTATTCTGTTCCTACATCCGCATTACCAGCAAGATTTTGTCAAAGCAGAGATTGTTCAGAAAAGAACAACATGATTAAGTGCTAATTTACTAAGAAAGATTTTTAAAAGTTTAGTCTGGCTCAGAAACAACTTAATAGAGACATAACGGCAGTCTGAGTATGGTGGGTGGAATATGTATTATTTAGCATTTATGGGGAAAAGTTAACAAAGGGAATACATAGAATTAATATCAGGAAATGAAACACGGGAAGACCAAACCACTGTTGTGTGGGCATTTTAGGAACTGAGTCACTGGCACTGTTATGCCACTCCCAGTAACAAATCACTGTGTCAAGCCCTTAGGAGCATTCTGTAGAAAGCCTGATATGCTCTGATGTGGAAAGCAGCCAGTTCAATGGCAGAGAACAGCAACTGCTTTTCTACCTCTGATTTTTATGCCTGTTAACTTTCTTTCCAGTTATGCTGTGGGAAGAACTCTTGGTAATAAGAGGTATTCTGTATAAAACATAAATTCCTATAAAATAAATTATAGGCTTTCTAAAAAAACAGAAAAAGCAATTATAATCTTCCCTGGAAATAATTAATCAAGCTTTCTGCAGTGAAAAGTTTTGAAAGCACATAAAGCACACATTTTTTACAGAAAATGTAAGTTTTCTATGAAGAAATGGGAACTATTACGCATTTATGAATGTTTATGCCATTGTCATTATTTATTTTTGTTCTCATAATGATGCCTTATTTTAGGACAGGAAACTACTTCTGTTTTGTGCATTACTTGTGCCTAACAGCTGAGTTTCTTCTGCTAAATGAGAAAAAAGTGGTTTTACAACTGCACTAGTTTTTCATTCTCCTTCCCATTGACTTACTGCTGTCATTTTTCAACCCATTTCACTGAAGGTTTTCCTGTAGCGAGCTTGTTAAATTTGAAACTATAATTTTCCCAGCAAACATGTCTCTCTCATGCATATGAGTGTACTGCTTACTAGCTAGTGAATCAGGAAACCAGCATATAATAGGACAGATCCTTCGTGAGGATTCTGAGCAATTGCTGTGCGTGCGCTTTTCCAGAGTTGCAGAGAATGACACATACATGATATGGAGCTGATATGGGGTTACTAGACAGCTACAGCCACCTTTGCCAGGTCTCTACAAGTCCTACTTGCATACCCTGCCAATGTTTCACAAAAAAAGCTGCAGGACTCCTGATGAGCTGTTATTATACTCCAACCCTTGGAAAACAATGTAGACAGGAAACTGTATTGTATTAGCATTATTTATTCATGTTTAGATTCCCCACCTAAAAGCCAGACTGCATTTTGCCAACTGTTACATACACACAGTGGTAAAATAGCATCTCCACTGAGGAGTCTACAAGCAAGGTATACCAAAAATATAGCAAGAGAAGAAGAGGCACATGTAGGACTATCTTGCCTCTATCTGCACATGAAAACCAAGACCATAAGACAGGCCAGTACTGTGGTTAGTTTCTAGGTTATCATCTAAAATATAACTTGCTGCAACTACAGACTTATTTTTTTCTTTTTATTTTGCCATATTTATATAATCCACTTAATAAAAAGACTTAGAAATGTGTAAAGGTTCATTTATAATTATGTTCCTAGCCAAGGCATTAAAATTAATTGAAAGACCATGATTATTATATAAGGCCAAAATGTTAAAATTTAGATATTTAATTCTAAACATAAACATACAGCTTCACACAAATAGATTATAAGTTTTTATCAGAGGGCATACCATTCTGTCCACACAAATCTGCTCCCATATACTCTGAATGGGTATTTTGCATGGTAAACACAACATGAATTTCAGGAACAGAGATGAAACCAAATTCCCAGTATTTTAACCTATAAGTCATCAAATCACGTTCTTTATTTCCCTAAGTAATACAAATAAAATTCTGCACACAGCAGCCCGGTTCATCCCTAACAGACGTCAACTGATTCAGTCAAAAAGAAAGAGGTCATAATTCATGTGTTTTAGCCTGCACAATTCAACTGGAGGAAATGCAGTACACAACTTTGTTCTGACAACACTGGTCTCAGTACAGCAGAAGATATGTGCACTCTTCCAGAAACATTTAAGCACCAAGACGCTGAATTTTTCTCATCCCACAGCATATCTATGTCCGGAGGGAAACATCTCTTACAGTCCAGTTCCATGATCTGTTTAAGATGTCAAGATACAGCGCTGTGACTTAAAAGGGCTGTCCCACCCTTTTCTTACCACCAGCCTGCTTTGATTTCATGGCATCATGTATCCCTTGGGCTGTGGTAAGGATTTGCATAGCTGCACTCAAAACCAGCAGGGAACTGGTGTCAGTTAAAAAAACCCCAACACAATGAAAATGGGTTAGATTCCATGGGCTGGAATGAGAAACTGTGCAAGACGAGAAAACAGTGGATCTATCTTTTCTGGTAGATGCTTCTAGCAAGACCTGAAACAGGTCATCCATAGCTTAAACATATTTTCAGTCTTGGCTTACTTAGAGATTCACCTCAAAATTTGTTTATTTTCTTAAACATACTTTTTCCTTTGTCTCCTGGTATACTATCTCATGTTATTTGTCCCCCAAAGAACTCTTCCATTCCCAACTTCTGAATCAATTCATAAGTCTGCTCAGAATTTGTTGGCCAAAACTTATTTAAGGCACATGCCTTATGATAAAGTGTTTGTCTACAAGCCACATGGGAAGAGTAGTCCCAAACTATAGGGCTTCTGAGACTTCATCAGTGTACTTTTTCAAAACGTAGTACATGAAAAGCCTTACAGTACATGCTGGCCAGAGCCTTCTCCTTGAATGAGGCAGGTCTTCTGTGCCTTCAAGCCTTCATTCTATGTACCCCAAGCTGCAAATGGTCTGAGCATCCTACTCAAGGCACTTTTGTAATGCTGCTTGGAGTGCTCTTGGTAATAGAGCAGTTTCTCAGTTTATCAAGAGAGCATGTGGAACTCCCTTGCACTTTCAGCCATCAAGGCTCTTTCAGGCTAAAAATGTGGAAAAGTGAACAGTGTGTTTTCTATGTAATAAAAATTCCTGCAGAGTACACTGAAAATAACTCTAGCCTCCAGCACTGCTATGTGCGTCCTGTCCTCACACTCCCATTTCTCCTGGCTGTCTCCTCTGAGCTCTTTAGCCTTCCAGAGCTCCCAGTTCTGACTTCCAGGACTGCCAGATCTCCTTTGCAGGCTCCTTCATCTCCTGGCTATTGCCTGTGACTCTTCATAAACTCAAATTGGCTTGCTTCTCTTCAAGTTATAATTACACTCCAGACCTCCTTTGTTTAAACAGAAGACTGCAGAGAAAATAAGATCCCTTTAAGATTTGGAATTTTGTAAGAATTGGAAGTCCCATGTGTTTTATTAGGATCATGAAGTTTAGAATAGCTTATAATTCACCGTAAAAATGTGTTTTCCTTTTGTGATGGGTTGACCTTGGCTGTCAATCAGGTGCCGCCAAGCCGCTCTCTCAGTCTCTCTCCTCAGTGGGACAAGGGGAGAAAATAAGATGAAGATCTCAGGGATTGAGATAAAGGTATGTTAATAAAGAAAAGCAAAGTCATAAGGAAGAAAAGAAAAGCAAAAAAAGATTTATTCCTTACTTCCCATCAGCAGGTGATATCCCACCACTTCCTTGGAACTCTACCCCAGCCAGACCCAATGTACCTTTTCAAATTTTCAGCTTTTTCAAATGCATATATTTGAAATGCCTCTACACAAATGCCCGTAGTATGGGGAACAAACAAGAGGAATTAGAGATGTGTGCACATCAACGGGGGTATGATATCATAGGCATCACAGAAACATGGTGGGATGGCTCCTATGACTGGTGTGTTGGAATGGAAGGTTACCGGCTCTTTAGGAAAGACAGGCCCAGCAGACGGGGAGGGGGAGTTGCTATTTATGTTAGGGATAGGCTGGAGAGTATGGAACTCTGTCTGGGGACAGGTGAGCAGTCGACAGAGAGTTTGTGGGTCAGGGTTAAAGGGAGAAGAGTGATGGGTGACATTATTGTGGGGATCTGTTACAGACCGCCTGACCAAGGGGACTTGCTCGACGAAGCGCTCCATAGGCAGATAGGAGCAGCCTCACGCTTGCAGGCCCTTGTTCTTATGGGAGACTTCCACCACCCTGATATCTGTTGGAGGGATGGTATGGCCCGGCACAAGCAATCCAGAAGGTTCCTCAATTGTGTCGAAGACAACTTCCTTCTGCAAGTAATAGAGGAGCCGACAAGGAGAGGTGCCATGCTTGGCCTCGTCCCCACCAACAGGGAAGGACTGGTTGGGAATGTAACGCTCCAGGGCAGCCTTGATTGCAGCGATCATAAGATGGTTGAGTTTGAGATCCTCAGGACAGTGAGAAGAGCGTGCAGCAAGCTCACTGCCCTGGACTTCAAGAGAGCAGACTTTGGCCTCTTCAGGAACCTGCTCAGTAAGGTTCCATGGGATACAGCCCTAGAGGGCAGGAGGGCCCAAGACTGTTGGTTGATATTCAAGGCTCACCTGCTGCAAGCTCAGGAGCGGTGCATCCCAACTAGAAGGAAGTTCAGCAGGAGGGCCAGGAGACCTCCTTGGATGGATAAGGAGCTGCTGAGCAAAATTCGAAGGAAACAAGAGGCTTATAAAAGGTGGAAGCAAGGTCAGGCGGCCTGGGGAGAATACAGGGATGTTGTCTGGGAAGCTAGGGACCAGGTTAGGAAAGCTAAGACCCAGTTAGAATTAAACTTGGCTAGGGATGTTTAGGATAACAGGAAGGGATTTTATAGGTACATTGCCGATAAGAGACAGGTTAGGGACACCGTGGGCCCTCTCCAGAAGCTATGGGGAGAACTGGCTACCCTGGATTTGGAGAAGGCTGAGGTTCTTAATGACTTCTTTGCCTCAGTCTTTACGGGCAAATGCTCTGTCCACACCACCCAAGTCTTGGAAGGCAGACGCGGGGACGGTGAGGGTGGGGACCCTGGGCCCACTGTGGGGGAGGATCTTGTTCGGGACCACCTTAGGAACCGGAATGTATACAAGTCAATGGGACCGGATGAAATCCATCCAAGGGTCCTGAAGGAGCTCGCAAATGAAGTTGCTAAGCCACTGTTCATCATATTTGAAAAATCATGGCAGTCAGGTGAAGTTCCCGATGACTGGAAAAAGGGAAATATAACCCCCATTTTCAAGAAGGGGAAAATGGATGAGCCAGGGAATTACAGACCAGTCAGTCTCACCTCTGTGCCTGGCAAAATCTTGGAGCGGATTCTCCAGGAAGGCATGCTAAGGCACATGAAAACCAATAAGGTGCTTGGTGACACCCAGCATGGCTTCACTAAGGGGAAATCCTGCCTAACCAATCTGGTGACCTTCTATGAAGGGGCTACGGAACTGATGGACAGGGGCAGAGCGGTTGATGTCATCTACCTGGACTTGTGTAAAGCCTTTGACACTGTCTCCCATGACATCCTTCTCTCTAAGTTGGAGAGATATCAATTTGATAAGTGGACCACTCGGTGGATAAAGAACTGGCTGGATGGCTGCACGCAAAGAGTAGTGCTCAGTGGCTCAGTGTCCAGCTGGATACCGGTAACGAGTGGTGTCCCCCAGGGATCGGTGTTGGGACCGGTCTTGTTCAACATCTTTGTGGGTGACATGGACAGTGGGATTGAGTGCGCCCTCAGCAAGTTTGCCGATGACACCAAGCTGTGTGGTTCGGTTGATAAGTTGGAGGGAAGGAATGCCATCCAGAGGGACCTTGACATGCTTGTGAGGTGGGCTGATGCAACCTGATGAAGTTCAACCATGCTAAATGCAAAGTCCTCCACCTGGGTCGGTGCAATGCCAGGCACAGCTACAGGTTGGGCGGGGAGGAGATTCAGAGCAGCCCTGCGGAGAAGGACTTGGGGGTGCTGGTCAATGAGAAAATGAACATGAGCCGGCAGTGTGCGCTTGCAGCCCAGAAGGCCAACCGTATCCTGGGCTGCATCAAAAGGAGTGTGACCAGCAGGTCGAGGGAGGTGCTCCTGCCCCTCTACTCTGCTCTCGTGAGACCTCACTTGGAGTATTGTGTGCAGTTCTGGTGTCCTCAACATAAAAAGGACATGGAACTGTTAGAACAAGTGCAGAGGAGGGCCACGAGGATGATCGGGGGACTGGAGCACCTCTCGTGTGAAGATAGGCTGAGAAAATTGGGGCTGTTCAGCCTGGAGAAGAGAAGGCTGCGTGGAGACCTCATAGCAGCCTTCCAATACCTGAAGGGGGCCTATAGGGATGCTGGGGAGGGACTCTTCATTAGGGACTGTGGTGAGAGGACAAGGGGTAATGGGTTTAAACTTAAACAGGGGAAGTTTAGATTGGATCTGAGGAAGAAATTCTTTACTGTGAGGGTGGTGGGGCCCTGGAATGGGTTGCTCAGGGAAGTTGTGAATGCTTCATCCCTGGCGGCGTTCAAGGTGGGGTTGGACATAGCCTTGGATGGCATGGTTTAGTGGGAGGTGTCCCTGCCCATGGCGGGGGGGTTGGAACTCGATGATCTTGAGGTCCTTTCCAGCCCTTACTATTCTGTGATTCTGTGATTCTGTGAAATACAATTTTGACTTTACCAAATACCAGGCTGTTCAATTTGCTGAAATAGCTTAAATATACAGACAAATATATATACAGATTGCAAACATATATTTTAACTATGGGCAAGGAAAGTTGTAGAGCTTTGTTTTCACATTTGATAGGCATATATTCTGTTCCCTGATTGTCTTGATATGCCAGCACTTCCAACACCTTAACATAATGTCTGCATAAACACTGAGGCAATTCCGTATTCTACTTTCCATTAACTTCTGCCAGTGATCAAATGATTGTCTGAAAAGATCTCAAAAACTAAGTACAAGTGGGAACAAATACAGCCAAAATATTAATTTAAAAGTGTTAATCCTTATGAAAAATTTTTGTTTTCTCAGTTCTAATGGTATCACAAGAAATGTTGATATAATTATTGAGTGGACATTTCTGCGTAAAGCGTCACAAGCTTAAGACAAAAACTGCTTCAGTAGTAAGACAAGATCAAAGTTAAAAATGTTTCATTTAGCTGTGATGACAATTCTGTTAATTGAGCAATTTGAAAGGTGTGAAACTTCAGCTATTGCAATTGCTTCCTTTGTAATTACTGACTTTTCGAAGAGCTTGGGTTCTCTCTGCAGATCCTTTCAACTGACCACTGTGTCAACACCATAACAAGATGAGTGGGATGCCGGTCTCCTGAGAGCAGATTCATGCCATATTGGTTAATCTTGCCTACTGCTACTATAAACTAGTCAGTTCTGCACAACAGAAAGTCTTGGATTTTCTCAGTAGCTGTCTTTTACAGAAAATCAGATGCTCAGCTCTTTGAGACAAATACCTATTTTCTGATACTTTTAGGAATTACAAATACTCTGGGAATATATGTAATTTTTTGCATCCAGTGCCAATGTGTTGATAGGTTTTTAATGGTCTTCCATATTGCAATTACGATGAAACACTGGTATCTAGCCATTGTTATTTCAATCGGGCATAGTAAAAAAAAAGGTAGAACAGTAAGAATGCCTTTGTGTTAAACCAGTTATCTATGTAGATTGGCCATTTTATTCTCTCTTATATGTAAGTACTGCCATATTCCTAAATTCCTCAATTGACAAAAATTCCCAGTATCTTCAATGAAGAATTCAAAACCGGGGTGCTAAGAGCAGCAGAAGGATGAACAGTGCCTTCATTGTGTCATTTGTACATTTTGCATTTACTAATTGATTCTACAGTGACTGTTTATCGTTTATGATAACACAATTATTTTTTCAAAATTTCATTGTATTTCCAAAGGAGAAGCTAAACTTTGGAGGGAAAACATAATATCATTATCCTGGTTTTTGGGGACAAAAAAAAAATAGAGAAATATTCTGAATTATGCAACACCAGCTCAAAAGAAGTTATTTTATCACTACTTGCAATAAATGGCGACTCGAAAAGGGCACAGTCTGGAATATTTTCTTGCAATTCTAGCTTGAGCTAGTAGGACAATGTTTGGCAGAGCTCAGCTGTCTTCATAACAAAATGTCTCTGCACAAATATTGCTCATTACAAATTAAAAACAGTAATGGAAAAAGCTACAAATATAAAGAAAAGAGGCAGAGAAAATAATGTTGGCCTTTGAGCAAAATATCAGAGAAGAAAAATATTTAACCTTTTGAAAAATTGTTTCTAAGAAGATGTCTTATTTCACACAAGTTAATATGAAAAATAAGATCATGTTGTTTAATTTAATAGAAAAAACACAACACAGTTACATGGTCCCTGCCCATGGCACGGGGGTTGGAACTCGATGATCTTGAGGTCCTTTCCAACCCTAACTATTCTATGATTCTATGATTCTATGATTGATGCTTTACTACGATCTCAAAAACAATGAAAATGTTTATTATATTACAATTTCATATCAATAAGTGAAAATTATATCAGCAACAGTTATCTATGGAAACGTTTCAATTTAGTTTCTAAAATAATTGTTAAATTCATCTTTACTAAGTACTTTTTTATATTAAAAAAAAACCACATGACAAACAGTTCAGTGATTCATTGCTTGTTTGCATGGTTTTATAATTAATAAAAATGTGCATTTGGGGTTCCTGTGGTTGTTTTTTCTTGTAGACAAGATATTTTTTCAAAAAAACATTGCTACTTAAAGTGATTTTAAAAAATACATAAGATCCAATTTTCATCTTTTATCTAATTTTATGCAACTGGGCTCAGCCTGTGTTACAAGGATTTAGAAAAATTATAGGGGTGAGAAGATTTCATATAAATGCAACACAGATCTTAGCACAAATAATGAGTTATTTTACTAATTTTTCCTTATCTCTTAATCTCACCTTTTAAAAACATACAATGAACAATTAAGAGGCAAATTGGTAAAATCTCCTTTTCTTTTTTTCTCTCCCACGTCCAAGCCTGGAGACCAAAACTTCATTCCCCTCAGTGCTGTGTCAGATCCGAAGCACAGGACACACTTCCCAGCTCTGCTGCAAATGAAGAATCTCTGCATCGGTATCTATGACCTTTCTCTGTTGCCTACGAGGCCTTAGACATAGCCCACTAAAGCCCATTGCAAGCTTTCTTCTGATTCTGAAGGCCAGCAGACCAAGATCTCAGTTTCCTTTCCTCCTGTATCTCTCCAAGTTTTATTTTCCCATGCACCTTTGGAAATACTGCTCTTGGTTCAGAAGCTAACTAGCCTCCATCTGAAACCTTCATCCTCATCAATACAACCGCCCAGCTGGTCTGAAGGTCAAATCTACTTTATTCTTGTTGCCAAGATTAACAAACAGCTTCAAAGCAAGACCCTTGATTTGTCAGAGTTTCTGTATTATGGATTCATTCTCCTTCTCCAGGTTTGGCAGCACAGCCTGTTTCACCAGCCCCAGCTGCGATGTACTTATAACAGAAGCTGTTAATTTAATAACTGAAAACTTGCTGACAATGCTCCACTTTTTCCAGCTCTAGTCAGGATCAAACTCTCTCACACAAGCACCATAAGGAGGAGTAAAACCAAGACAGGGAGATAGAAAGCCAACTCTCTACAGCAGACAAGCCATCTTATGTCAGGAAGGTCTACTGCAACTTCGTAGGCAATTACAGCAAAACAAATGAGCAGCACACCTGCTAACAAGGATTGCCTAGACATTTTAACACAAAGGAAAGCTTCCATCCCTTTCTTCATGCCAGATGGCATCAAAATCACTGAACGATGGAGAATTGCACTATCTTACGGCAAATGTTTTCATAGTTCTGCAGGAGATGACAGGTTTGTATAGGAAATCACAAAGAAATGTATTTCTGTGACATCCCAGGTATAAGACTTTGAATATGACCAGAAAATATGCCCTATTTTCAGGAGTTTTACCAGCCATGATTGACTGCTTTATTTATTTTTAAAAAAGAATTATTAGCTTGAGAAAGTACGTTAACTGATTGATGAAACCAGTAATATGGTCTCTAAGCAAACAGGCCAGGAACATCTCCTGTGACATACATGAGCCATAAGGAGTCCCCGAGGCACTGAAGAGCTCCCACTGCAGAAGCAGGGTGCTGGGTTTCCCCACATGCCTTCTTCTGTCCCTTCAGCAATCCTGCATGGCAGAATGAGAGCCTGACGGGTTTCCCTACCTTCCCTGCTTTCAGCAGTGCCACAGAGCACTTGTGCTGTACAGCTTCATGTATGAGTTTTAGCTCTGTGACATCTCAGATGTTTCTCATCCCTAAGAGTAGTCCAAAACTGGAAATAACATAATGACACCTTTCACACCACACACACTCTCTGTGATATGCCTCTTTGACTTGCACTAAGATGTATAACCCACAGCATCTGGGTTTTGCTCTTATGTCTTCTCAGCTTTCAGATATGCATGCGCTACAGTAAACCACTTGCTTATCTAAAAGCTCTACATTAGAAGTTCTAAGTCAGGAAAGACTTTGTTATAGAATCATAGAATCATAGAATAGTTAGGGTTGGAAAGGACCTCAAGATCATCGAGTTCCAACCCCCCTGCCATGGGCAGGGACAACTCACACTAAACCATGCCATCCAAGGCTATGTCCAGCCCCACCTTGAACGCCACCAGGGATGAAGCATTCACAACTTCCCTGGGCAACCCATTCCAGGGCCTCACCACCCTTACAGTAAAGAATTTCTTCCTCATATCCAATCTAAACTTCCCCTGTTTAAGTTTAAACCCATTACCCCTTGTCCTCTCACCACAGTCCCTAATGAAGAGTCCCTCCCCAGCATCCCTATAGGCCCCCTTCAGGTATTGGAAGGCTGCTATGAGGTCTCCACGCAGCCTTCTCTTCTCCAGGCTGAACAGCCCCAATTTTCTCAGCCTATCTTCATACTCGCACTATAAAACAACAATTAACCTATCTTCAGAAGAAATTATTTTTAGAATTTATTCCAGACATGTTTAGTCTGCTTGAAATATGTTTGCACTGTCTCTGTCTTCAAAAAACATTATGTAAATATTTATTGCAGATTTCTGATTATGGCGTTTTTGCTCTGATTGCAAGTGTGACATTTTAAATCATATCCTTACATCTTTTCATATTTAGGGAAGGGAATTAGTATCATTTCTTGACATATTTATCTCTTTCAGACTGAACTAGTTAGAGGTGCACTTATAAATAGTAGAAATTTTCCATTAACATAATTTATTACAATAATCATGCATGATCCTACTCATATAAATCAAAAAGGAAAGCAACATTGACAGTTTCCATTTTTAAGAATACTATTTCTTTATTAATTAGTTTCATGTAGTCACTGATTTTAGTGAAGGTCAATGTGTATTTTTGCAATGATTGGTAATGTACATGCTAATAACAAATAATCAGCAAAAAATGTGTTTCTGGATTGGCCTATGGATGTGAAGTGATATGACAACTAATGGCATTGTAGTCATATCACTCTTCAAGCCCAGTTGCTGCTACAGAAGCATGACATGGTCTTTTCAAACATGACATTTTGAAAAGGTGTATATCTATCCTCTGTGCAATGTGTAAACACCCACCCACAGTCACATTACATTTGTAATGCTGTAAAGATGGAATCCAAACTTCTTTGCGTTAGTATTGGGAATCATAAACAAACTGATCAGAAACATTCCTATGTAACAATTTTATTTCCTTCGAAAATGCAAGTTCAGTGAAATCAAAACATTCCTCAGATTTCTTGCACAGTTTCTGAAAACCCACCCACCTTCTTACCAGTAACCTGGAAGGTTTTCAAAAGGCAAAATTCAACTGGCAAACCAAAGCGACTCGAAAAACTGCAAGCCCTCAACAATCTGGGCTCTGTTCCCAAGGTTTTTGTATGAGGTCCTCAAATATTTGTCCTTTATAAAGAGAGGAGTGCAGTCCTCATGATTTCCCAAGGACCCCGTACCCTGGGGAACTAGGGGTTTTCCTGCCAAGGCAAGGATGTTGGGAATTCACAATTGTCCCACAAAAAAAAAAAAAAAAAAAAAAAAAAAAAAAAAAAAAAGTTAAGGAATGATAAACTTCATTTATTGCTGTTGATTAAAAAATCCTGTTTCCTTTCATCTGTTGAAGGACATGCACACTTGCCTTCTTTTAGTTTATAATAAACTCCACCCAGCATTTTTGGGGATATACTCATGTTGGTGGACTTTGGATCTAACCAGTAACCTGCTAATATTCTCACTCTCTATTTGCTAACCATGACACATACAGAATATGTTGGGACTATTGAGTGATAAAGAAAGAATATGCAGAATACGCAGACCATTAACATAATACCATTATGGGAAGTACATGAAAATCCCATAATCTAGTAGGTATGAAACTACAGGAGTAGTCAGTAAACCCATGCTTTCTTCTCAGCTCTCCAAAAAATACTCTGGATGATCTTCAGCAACTCCACTGTCTAGTGCCTTATTTTCCCACCACCATCTTTTGCCGGTCTTTTGTATCAGGGTAAATACCATCTCCTGTTCCATGTGTGTGCTGTGACTGGCACAGGGGTTTCTGGAACTCTGTCAGTAAAAGGTGCTAAATGGAATTTTCTTTGTTTCTTTACAGAATTTTGCAGTACTATTCACAAGTGAGAATGCTACAATACCTCCCAGATGACTTTGCAATAGTTAAACCTTTTAATAAGAACACCCATGGCCTCCTGTACAGCACCAGCACTGTAATGTCTGTTAAGAAATAAATAGGTTACTTCAGATTTCTTGAAAGGGACCAGAAAGATAACTTCAGTGGTGGAAGTCTTCTGTATGAAACCTTTATGCTAACTACAGCCCAGGCAGCTCCAGTAGACACTACCCCACAAACATTTCCCAGGCCCAACCTCTGTGGAGCCAGGTTAATTATCTCTAATTTGGTTCCCTTCTTGCACTCTGCTGCCACTGCCAACAAGGGGGTCAGTTACAGCAAGATGTTATGGTGGTTTCTGCAGTGCAGACACTTGTCTGCTAGAAACAAGCAGTACACTATTGACATGGAGGGAAATGCCAAATTGCCTCAAATTGCCATATACAGCCACACACTTGTGTAAGCATGGATTCATATTCAGAGCTTCTTAATACAGTAGTACTCACTGCATGAAATACGTTCTGTATTTAGCTCCTTCACACTCAATAATGGCTTGTTATGGATCAAATATTTCGCTTGCTTGGTAAGAATTAAATATTAAGAAATCATTGCTGCTGCTACTGCAAAAAAAAGAAGGGATTTTATGTAATGCAAAAGTAGCACTTTTCATAAGCATATATAATTGTTGGTTGGAGAGCAGCTTCTGATTAGCATTCCACTCCTGCTTTAGCTTTTCACCCATGTTTTTGGGAGTGTCATTAACCTACTATATAATTTGCTTCTTTGTTCATCCAGCCCAATCATCCAGTTTACTATCTTATGGAATTCAGTCATTTTAGTATAACATTTCCTTGAGAAATGTAATTTAAAAAAAAAAAAAAATAAAACAACAAACCACCTGATAAGGCATGTGAAAATTCAGAAATGTAAGGCTTATCCCTATTGTCAACTAATCAATTCTATAGAGAAATCCACTGTTCTTACTACACTTCCAAATGAGGCAGGAACAGATGAGATAAATGAAACAATGAAACAGTGAAACAATGGCAGAAACAGACTCTTCTAAAGACGTAAATATAGATGGAGAAAAATGTAACTGAGTTGATTCATATATAACAAGTTTAGTTCTGCCTTTCTGATTCCACTGGAAACTAATACTTAAATTTTGGAACTACCATTGTTAAGTAATGCATCTTTATCTTTTATTTTGTATATGCATTTAAAGGAGAAGACTATGAAACCACACTTCTCTATTTCCACAGTGAAATTACAATATAAGTATGACCATAACCAGTGCTCAGCTACTCTCACAGTAAAAAGGTGTCTCATGTTCAGATAGAGCCTCCTGTGTTCCTGTTTACACTCATTTCATCTTGTTCTGTCACTGAGCACTACTAAAGAAGCCCGGCTTCACTTGCTTCACAGTCTCCCTTCAGGCATTTACATACATTGATACCTTCCTCCCCTGAGCCTTCTCCTGGCTAACCAGTCCCAGGTCGTACTGCCTTTCCCATAGAAGAGATATTCCAGTCCCATAATCATCTTCATGGCCCTTTGATGGACAATCTCCAGTATATCCAGCTTGCAATTAAAATTACTATTTATTAATAAAATGCACCATCTGTTAAAAATCTTGAAATATTCTTGTCAAAATCTGATTAATAACTCGTAATTTGTCCAAGCACTCTTCCAAACCTTCTCTTGAGTTCAGGGTTGTGTGTTGCTCAGATGACAGAAATCTAAGCCCCTGCTTGCAGACTGATACAGTTGAAGAACTCCACTGATGGTCTGTAGCACTTTAGCATGGATCCACTCTCCTGTTCATAAAGCCTAGAAAGCTGGGAGGTGAGATAGGCAGAAAGCGTCTCAGGTTTAGGTCTGTATTTTAATGGCAGGCTCAAGACTAGATTCTAGGTCATTTTCATTGCAACTACCCTGTTTTTACCAGATATATCCTTTGGACTGGGTTTGAAGCATGTGGTATATTAAAGGGGAAACTTCTCTCCCGCAGTTACGTACTGCTTGCATCACTTTCACGTCTGTCAAACTAAGCAATGCCATACCATCATGCTGTGCAGATAAGACATCCACTGTCTCTCCTGGAAGGGCTTCCATATTTTCAGACATGGGATTTGCAAACACTGATATACAGAGACAGATCTTAGGAGCATGACACTCTAGGACATCTGTGGGACTAGCCAACCCATGGGACTAGTTCAAGAACACTGCAGACTTAGCCCTTGAGCCCCAAAGTACAACCAATTGTTTGCATGAAAGTGTTCTAGTCCTGGGAGTTTTGACCCTTTATTCACCCCTATGAAGCATATTTAAATACAAAGTTTTTCATTTAATATAAATTCACTAAGACGCATGAAAATTCTTTGGTCATCCTTCCACAGCAACATCTGAGATGACTTGAATTTCCCTTTCACATAGCTGTTCTAATCTCTGCCTTCCCTCACCTCTCAGTTCTCTCCATATCATGACTGAATTTGCCTCTTTGTTTCCATTTGTTAGGCACTGAGACTTGCATGAGCAGATTCTCTCATAACATTGTTAGGTATAGAAGAATGCAAAATCTGGCCTGGTCATACCACAGTGGGAACAAGCCATTCAGATTTGGCTTAATGATTTCAAGGAAAGGTTTTCAAACCCACTGACAGAAAGTAGTATCTTCTCATTAAATTTAGTACACTCTGGATTAGGCATTGAGTGTTTAAGATTACTCGTGGCACTTTAGTGTGGTCCTTATGTTATTTAAATAGATTGAGAAACTCTTAGGAACCTGCTTGTCTTTAGCTTTGTTTATTCCTAGCTAAATACCTTACACACTGAGAGATAGCTTGATCCTTTCTCATGCCAGATTAATCTGAATACCAGCCTTCTCTGAGTTGGACCAGGTGCTTCATGTAAAGTGAATCATAATCAATATGCATTGTCAAACTTGCTTCTAATCTTCCTTTTAAACAGAGCACAAGTCTACATACTAAAAGACTACAAAACTGACTCAAATGCACCCATAAATTCACGTACCCTTTGTGTTACAGCCTTCCCGTAACAAATAATCTTGCACCTAAGAGTAGGCACTCATTTTTATAGTTGTCTGTATGTCATTTCAGATCGCTGATACAGTGCTGCCTGCCAGTATTCCTACTGCAGACACAGAGTCAGCACAAAGTCTAATAGAATCAGCAGTCGATGATATCTATAGGTATGTGGAAAATGGGGTAGGAAAGAAACATCATGCCTGGGTTTTTAGTGGTTTGTTTTGTTTTTAACCAAATAGTTGTTGTTAAGCCTTTTGCCATTTCTGAGCTTTTTAAGGCACTTTCTTTGCCTTTTTTCCATTAGATTGTAAATTGACAAATTATCAAATGTTTGTGCTACTACTGATTGGGCATACTAAGACAATATACAAACAGGCAACCCCTTTACATTCAGAGAGCTTCTTTAATGATTTTAAAGGACCTAGATTGTTTTCATCTGGGAAAAAGTTTTGTTGGTTTGTTTGTTTGTTACTTTGAGCTCTGTTTGCTCATCTCCAGAATCACACTTACTTGAGAATTTTATCACCTCTGTTTTCCGTGTGTGGCAGAGTTCATTGTCCATGACTCCACTCAGTTATGCAAGGGATAAATTTAATTCCATGTAAAGGGCACTGAGTTTCCTCAGTATATATGCTCATTTCTTAGAGGTATACAGAAAAAATTGACAGCGTTACTATAGCAGCCATTTAAAAAAAAAGATCTAAACTACTCAGCAATTTCAGTCAATATGTCATAAGCGTAATATTTTATCTGCTCTAAATGATCACAGGAATGTTGAAAATATAGACATAAGTACTCTTAAAATTGGTATTATACTAAAATAAATACAAATATATTACAAGTAAAATTATTCCTTTTATTAATATGAATCATATTGATAATATATATATTTTAAAAACTTTAAGAAGAGTTTCCATTAATCAGCATAGAGGAAAAAAGATACTTTTTGCTGCCATTTTAAATGAAAGAGCAATCGTATTCTTTACTGCAAAACCAAAGAGGACAAAACATATAATCCATCTTATTATGGCTGGTAGCAAACATTGGCTAGACAGCTCCTTTCTCTTTACAGAGGGGAGCCAACCACCCTCTCTGAAATTACAAAATGCTGATTATATCATACCACACCAACATAGAAAAAATACATTAAACACAAGTGATCCTCACACTCCCGAAGTATGTAAATTATAACCATAAAGAAGTAAAATTTTTTCAGAACATTAAGAGACAGAAGGTACCATCCTTCAAAATCCAGTCCTGAGAGGAAGCAGGAGAAAGGGGAGGAGAAAATCATGGAATATAGTAAACTGCCACCAAATCAGGAAAAAGTTATAAATACCAAAATGGCATGGGGGTAAAACTCTAAATAGCACCTACGTACAACAGAGATACAGTTGGTTTGTTGTGCTTTTTGTACCAGTGTCTGGCATTACACTTGCTTCTCCTTTGACTTCCTCAGAGCAGCCTGCTATGTTCTCATCTCATTTGCTCATAAACAATCAGGTAGTTGTTTGACACTTCCTACGTCTCAGCCACTGTTATTATACATAATGTCACAACACCCACAGAGAGCTTCCATCCTTGCAGATACTCAGAAGCTGTCTGGACATGAACCTGGGCAACCAATTCTATGTAACCTTACTTCAGCAGGGGGTTTGGACAAGATGACCTCCAGAGGTCCCTGCCAATCTCAACCCTTCTGTGATATCATGTTAGTGCAGATATTTGCATGGTAAAAACAAAACTATAACACCATTATTAAAGGAAATTAAGCTTCCCTGTATGCTATGAAATCTACAGTTTCAGATTTCAGACTTCAGATTATTTTACTAATTGTTCAATCTTTCGCTGCCCTATCAATGACAGAATATATCTACAAGCTCATCACATTCCTTGTCATAGAATCATAGAATAGTCAGGGTTGGAAAGGACCTTAAGATCATCTAGTTCCAACCACCCTGCCAGGGGCAGGGATGCCTCCCACTAAACCATGCCACTCAAGACTCTGTCCAACCTGGCCTTGAACACCGCCAGCAATGGAGCATTCACAACTTCCCTGGGCAACCCATTCCAGTGCCTCACCACCCTAACAGTAAAGAACTCTTCCTTATATCCAATCTAAACTTCCCCTGTTTAAGTTTGAACCCGTTACCCCGTGTCCTATCACTACAATCCCTATGAAGGGTCCCTCCCCAGCATCCCTATAGCCTCCCTTCAGACACTGGAAGGCTGCTATGAGGTCTCCACTCAGCCTTCTCTTCTCCAGGCTGAACAGCCCCTACTTTCCCAGCCTATGTTCTTTATCTCTCTCATCTTCTTTTAGTTAATATAATGTTCAAGATGATGCAGCTGTGATAGTTCAAGGAAGTAAACCTTTTTCCATATAAGGGTACATTTTCCATATAAGGGTACATTCCATATAAGGCACATAAGGAAACAGCAATGTGAGCAACATAAACAAAACAGTATCACTAATTTTCAGAGCCAGTTTGACTCAGGTTCTGCAAAGCACAGCTTCTCCTGGGTCCATGAAAGAAATCACTGTAAAAATCTTACTTGTGCTGAGTACAAGATTTGGGGCTAAAAGAGATGATATTTAGGAAAGATTCTTTTTCTTGGGAGAGGGTTAGTTTTATTTGAACACACCTGAAACACATCTTGCTTGTCAAGTGTAGTTATGATGAGATTCTGGTCACATATAAGCACTTTTCTGAAAGAAATCACCTGAAATCGCTGATTCATACCAGAGTTGAAGAACTCCTCAGTGGCAGCACTTTGAATACTTCTCTCACAGTCTAGAAATAAAAGTCACTGTGGTCCTTTATTGGCATATTGAACTACCTAGCATCTCTGTCTTGTAGGTCACAGTTTGAATTGTACTGTCTGAATGTAAACAGACACCAAAGTTAATCCAGTGTTTTCTTTACTGCATTTCACAGTAATAATTGAGCAGTGTGTTTCAGGACAGCATTCTACTGTTTGTAAGTTGACATATTCTGCCATTAAAATCAATATAAGCAGTAATTAATTTCAGTTGTGTAGTGCATTTCTTGGTGACGGTATTTGCCACTGTGGATTTTAAATGTTCTCTCTGCATAACTGACTCCTTTCAACCCACCTCCATCTGATTTTTCTGTCTGGCTTGATAAAAATCTCAGTGCAAACTGTATTTCTGGGAACAACAGTTAACTTGAAACGCTAAGATTTCCCCCTTTGTATGCAGGATGACACAAACATAAAGACAAACATCATAACAAACCACACAAGCTGCAAGCAAGGTAGGCGGCATTTGCCATCTGCACAAGGGCTGTCTGTTGAGAATCCATGCACATAGGTCAGGAGTGATCTGGGCAGTCAGATACACCAAATAATACAGAACAGCTCAGATATGACAATAACAGAACAGAAAAATTTAATAATGTTTTTAAACTTTTTTGTCTAGCATTTCTGCAATTCTCTTCCAAAGAGTTTTCTGAGAAAGTATTGCTCAAAACAGGGACTATTGTGATGCAGGCGGTACTATAAATTTCCTCTTTCCAGCTTGCAATAAACTTCTGCCCTTAGGTATGATAAATCTGCCTTTCAGTGAACATACTCCTCTGAGAAGAGTGACCAAAGCAGCCAAAGTTCTTTGGCATTCCTAAAGTGTAGAAAGAAGTACTAAAGGCAAAGTAGAAATGCACAGATGCATCTAATCAAAATCAGTAACTGTTCCAAAGCCGAAGCATAATCACTGGCTGTGGAGTATAGGATATATGTATACATGTTATGTATTAAAAAGATGTGGTAAAGAAGATTTCTAGATATACAATATGTCACAGGAATGCATGATCCATACTTGATTTTATTCCTGAATTGAAAAACAATGGAAGGGAAGTCAAAGAAGGACTCTGTCATAAGAATTGACCTCCTTATTTTTTTGTTCCCACAGCATTTTTAGTGAGAATAGGGCTTATTCCTTTGTGGAAATAGTCTCTTTTTCCTTAAACTGCATCTCTGTTCCATGCAAGCTTTCCACAATATTAATCTGTCAAGATTTCCTCAATGCCAAACTGTACAGAAAGACAAATGGAATAAAAAATCACTAGCTTTGCTGACAAGGATATTGACTTTTCTGCCCCAAATGTGTACAGCAGGATAAGAAATTATATATATATATATCATATCAGAAATGATATTTACCTCAATTATATGTCTACATAATATGGATCATCAGCCAACAGAAAAGAGTCAGACTGTTCTCCAGGAGACATTCTCAGGGACTACGAATGAGAAGAAAGAGGTTTTCAAGAGGCTGTTGAGTTTGGTTTTGCACATGTCTGCACAAAAGGGAAGAAGATTCACATGCAGATCTGGAAGACTTATTCCATCTGAGTGGCATTAAATTTCCTATGTTAAGAAAATCTTTTCAGAGTTAGCTTTTTAAAGCATTTCTGAAGCCAGTTTGAATCAAGAGAAACACCCAAGATGGTACAGAAAACACGCCCACCAATTTAGCAATTCCAGCAGAGTGATTAAACAGAAACTTATGTGGCCTAAGTTGTGTGCTGAATTGCATTGCACTGCATTGGTTTGCATTCTGTTTATTGTATTGTACCATATTGTGCTGCACCTTACTGCATTCCATTGCATTTTGCATTGTACTGTAATGTATTGTGTTGCGTTGTATTCAGTTGCATTCTATTGTATTGCATTCATTTTTTCTTATTAAGAGCATCCAATCCTGAAAGCTGTGGGAAACCTTCTTCAGAAGTCTCCATGGGCTTCAATGGAATTTTTGACACACATATTAAGAACAGATCTCTCAATAATAACTAGGTGTCACACTAAACTCATTGGCTTTACCTCATGTCTATTACCCTTCTTGTCTATAATTAATATGCCACTGAATAATTAAGACCATGGATTGTTATTATTATTTTTTACTGATCCTTCAAGCACTGAAACCCATAGCAAAACTCTTCCTGATTAGGTGGTGGAGGATTTACATTAGTTCTGCATTAGCAGAAAGGGCTTTGATTCGTTTCAGTAATAGTCCTACTTAGACAGAAGATTTATAACTCCTGCAATCATATCTTTGCAAAAACAAGTTGCCTTCATATTGTTAAGGAAAAACAAATATCACCACAGTGTGACTAAACAAAAATCCCATAACCCAAGAAAATATCCCAGCAACCATTCTACAAAGCAATAATTATGTGAAGTTCAGGGACCTAGTGATGTACAGTATCTAAATCACTGCCAGAACGCAAATAATTGTGTTTATACTCAGGTTGCACTTTAAATACAGAAGGATCTCTTTATAATCATGTCACAGACTGTCTTGCATTCAAGCTTGTTCATTAATCCCACCCATGAATATGGACAGCCAGCTTGGAAAAAATAATTGTTATCGACAGATTATTTCAGACGTGTGTTTAAGTCAAGACTATTTATACCAAACATACAGGGTCTGAATGCAAACTACAATTTGCTGTAGGCCCAAAAGCAGTTTCACGACAAACGTGTACAAGCTGATTGCTGTGTGCATTTGGAGTCAAAGGAAAGTGATAGGTTGATGCGCTACTCCTGACTGGAGGCTCTGACCACAGCTCCCACTGATCACTGTATTATAAACACCAACGAATTATCCTCTTGCTTATCTAAGGTTCATTTTCTGTATTTTTTGTGTTCTCTCCAATTTGGTAGCTAAGACCAGATAATTTAACTATCTATACAAGCCAAGTAAATATACAGAAACCTTTCCCTGGTGTTGCAGGCAGACCATAGCTGAGAGATCAGCATCCTCTCCCAGCCCCCACAAGAAGGTGCTGCATGCAGATTCCCTGCTGTGACAGTCTGAGTGGCCCATGCAAATTTCTGCCCTGCACCCAGGAATTGCTTAGAAAAATGCTATTTAGCTCAAACCATAACCATGCTGTGGACTGTACTAGCAATTTAATGATGTACAAAATTTGAGTTCTAGGGCCTGGGAACATTCCTCGGGACTGTTTAATTTGTTACTGTGGCTGTAGCTTCAGGCTAAACTTCCTTTTAGCCTTTTGCCCAAGTGGAAGAGCCAGGTGAAACCCTCCATGTTGTGCACCTTAAGAAAACATTGAGCTGTATGACACTGAAATTAAATGTAAATACCTGCTACTAACATCAAGAAATGAAGGAATGAAATTATCTTTACTGAACTGCCAAAACACAGCTGTTTATAAAGTTAGTTAAAGTGATTGGCATTTTTCTCAAGGCTTCTGTATAACTTTTCAGAGGCACCTCCATTATGTCTTCAGGGAGAAAGGTTTGGCATCCAGTCCTGAAGGAGCTGATGAAGGAAGTTGCTAAGCCACTGTTCATCATATTATAAAATCATGGCAGTCAGGTGAAGTTCCTGAAGACTGGAAAAAGGGAAATATAACCCCCATTTTCAAGAAGGGGAAAATGGACGAGCCAGGGAATTACAGACCAGCCAGTCTCACCTCTGTGCCTGGCAAAATCTTGGAGCAGATTCTCCTGGAAGGCATGCTGAGGCACATGAAAACCAACAAGGTGCTTGGTGACAGCCAGCATGGCTTCACTAAGGGGAAATCCTGCCTGACCAATCTGGTGACCTTCTATGAAGGGGCTACAGAACTGATGGACAGGGGTAGAGCAGTTGATGTCATCTCCCTGGACTTGTGCAAAGCATTTGACACTGTCCCACATGACATCCTTCTCTCTAAATTGGACAGACATCAATTTGATAGGTGGACCACTCGGTGGATAAAGAACTGGCTGGATGGCCGCACGCAAAGAGTAGTGCTCAGTGGCTCAATGTCCAGCTGGAGACCAGTAATGAGAGGTGTCCCCCAGAGATTGGTGTTGGGACCGGTCTTGTTCAACATCTTTGTGGGTGACATGGACAGTGGGATTGAGTGCGCCCTCAGCAAGTTTGCTGATAACACCAAGCTGTGTGGCTCAGTTCATAGGTTAGAGGGAAGGAATGCCATCCAGAGGACCTTGACACGCTTGTGAGGTGGGCTGATGCCAACCTGATGAAGTTTAACCATGACAAGTGCAAGGTCCTACACCTGGGTTGAAGCAATCCCAGGCACAGCTCCAGGTTAGGCATGGAAGAGATTCAGAGCAGCCCTGCAGAGAAGGACTTGGGGGTGTCGGTTGATGAGAAAATGAACATGAGCCGGCAGTGTGCGCTTGCAGCCCAGAAAGTCAACCATATCCTGGGCTGCATCAGAAGAAGTGTGACCAGCAGGTCGAGGGAGGTGCTCCTGCCCCTTTACTCTGCTCTTGTGAGACCTCACTTGGAGTATTGCGTGCAGTTCTGGTGTCCTCAACGTAAAAAGGGCATGGAACTGTTGGAACAAGTCCAGAGGAGGGCCACGAGGATGATCAGGGGACTGAAGCACCTCCTGTATGGAGATAGGATGAAAAAGTTGGGGCTGCTCAGCCTGGAGAAGAGAAGGCTGCATGGAGACCTCCTAGCAGCCTTCCAGTATCTGGAGGGGGCCTCTAGGGATGCTGGGGATGGACTTCATTAGGGACTGTAGTGAGAGGACAAGGGGTAATGGGTTCAAACTTAAACAGGGAAAGTTTAGATTGGATATAAGGAGAAAGTTCTTTACTGTTAGGGTGGTGAGGCACTGGAATGGGTTGCCCAGGGAAGTTGTTAATGCTGCCTCCCTGGCAGTGTTCAAGGCCGAGTTGGACAGAGCCTTGAGTGGCATGGTTTAGTGGGAGGTGACCCTGCCCATGGCAGGGGGTTGGAACTAGGTGATCTTAAGGTCCTTTCCAACCCTAACTATTCTATGATTCTATTCTATGATTCTATGTCCCTGCACAGCATGTCACCTGAACTGCTTGTTGCCGTCTTAAACAGGAACATAACAGCAACAAGGCACTTTGCCTACAGACTGTGAATGTTGATCAGAGTCAGTGATGCTACATAAGCTGTGATTTGGAAAACTTGTAGTCCAGCACACCACTTCCATGCACTCAGCAAAGTGTGCCAGCCTACCAGTACTGGCAACTTTGCCCTTCCAACAATTACAGCAGGGATCCTTCCCAGCACTGCCTCAGGACTGGACAGTTCAGTCTTCTTCCGAAAGTCCATCACAGTATGCATCCTTCCTGCAACCTATTACTCCAAGGAAGAGTTTAGCTTTCAATTGTTTACAATGGTGTAAATACGATGAGTCACACAGAGAGACAAAATAAATGCCACTCGTAGTCCTTGCTCAGTTACATTCCCTGCAACCTACCTCATGCTGTCAAATGACAAGCCCTGGATAAGTGTGTTGCACCTGACAATGCAAGCTTTCAAACAGTTTTCTAACTAATTTTGACTGCAAATTACTACAGAAAATAAACTTTGAAATAATTACATTTTTTTGCAGTCCAGAGTAGTGCCTAATTGTATTCCAAGGAAGTAGTAAGTAAACTCTTCTATCTCTGATGAATGGTTGGCAACATCGTTTATTTTAATGGATATATATTGCTTTCAACTAAGTCTTTGCCATCTGTTCTGATTCATAATTAGGAATGTAAAAAGAACATATTTCACAATTATATCACTAAAAGTTATAATGTAAGTGACTTAAATACATATGTATGTTCTCTGAACAATGTAGCATGCATCTGTGAAGTTTTTCTCTTGTTTCAGAAATAAATCAGGATGGACAGAAGCTACTTAGTCATTACACAGTAATTTTCTTGATGTCAACTTTGTTCACAAAATCCAGGACATTACAGGATGAAGATTCTACTGCATGGGCATTTTAAGCAAAGTAAAAATATATGTGGATAACATAGGAATACATCTAAAAGAATCATTTTCATTTCTTTAAAAAATAAACTTATCAAAATATAACAACATTTCTGTAACCATATGTTTCCTGCTGTTTAATGGACAGCTGTGAGATTTTACTCTAATATCTTGGGATTTATCTGAATGGAGAAACTGAACTAATGATTTCCGTAGCATTAGTAATATGTTATACCTTAATGCAAATAACAAATCCTGGGAAAAATAATGCGTTGGACTCACTAGCACACTTATATTTCTTATAGCGTTTACATACTCCTTTGCCCAGGAAAAAAAAAAAAAAAAAAAAAACAACAAAGAGAGTAATATAAATGACATTTATGTTGTGATGTCATCAGTGGAGTTACTCTTTATCAGAAGATAATCAAACATGGATTCTGCATTCAGCAAAAGTGTCATCATCTGAACAGTATCAGGGAAGTGCTCATCCTCAGTTGGAGTTAATTTTGTAGGAGTTTGGAAACTGTCAGTTAATTTATTATGAGCTTTCACTAACAATGCATTAAAAAAGAGACAATAGTAATTGTAAACCAATGTGAAAATTATGGAAATAATTTCTGAAATATATTCCAGCCCCCCAGTGCCGTCTTGTCCTGAGCCTTGTGAAGCCAAGCTGAGAGCCCTTCTTTCTCCCAGAAATCCTAAATGAGGGAAATGCCATCATATATAAACTACTTTCCCAGTCTTGCCAAGCTTATGCTTCCATAAAAGGATATCATCTACCCCAATACTGAGAAGCATATTTCAGGTATCAAGTTTCACCTAACTCAGACAGAACAGCATATGGGAAATGCAGCAAAGTGCACCACACAAGAACTACTGCACCATGGCCATTGCATGAACCTTTCACACCAAGGGAAAACAGTGGGATGAGTCATGCCTTCCACTGCTGCACACTATGTGTTACCCGTATATTGGAAAGTACCTCGTTCAGATTGTACCAGAGATTTTGGGTAATTCCAAGAAGAATTCTGTCTTACTGTTTCAGCTTGCTTGCCATTATGGAAATGTTTATACTAAAAGAGACTCCATGCAAGCATTAATCCCAGCTTTGGGAATCAAAAGCCTTAAGATTGTGTCACAAACCAAAGAGGACAATTTACTGCATCTTCCCCCTTCTCTGCCTCTGGGTAAACCAAGGTCCATGTGTGGGAACCAATAACCATGTGATAACGCGTTGTAAAGAGTTATTCTAAGGTAGCCAAATCGATTCAAGTATTAATCAACAAATAGCTGAGAAGAAAACCCCTTGATCTCTACTACAGAATGTGAAAAATGAGGGAAACAAAAAAACTAACCACAATGCAGGTTTCCTAGCAAGTAATTCCCTTACCATTTGAAAGCCAGAAACATCTGCTGCTGCTCTAAGAGGCATACGGACTATGTTGATCATCTCTGACTTCAGCAATCATTGTTAGCGCACCCAAGAGTATTATCACCAAGCTCAGGGACATATGGATAGCTTGGCTGTTTGAAAGGGGATTGGTGGGGGCAGAAGAATTTTCACAAGTGGTAGATTACTTCCCTGAAAGTCTCAGACAAACCTCTGTTAGGCTATTTTTTCTCTTTTTTATACAGTGCATCTGCAATGCATACTATCTCTATAGGTGTTGTGCTCTGATATTTTGTAAACAGACCAACTGCTTCAGTACTACACCTTTATGTTTTCCTCAATCGCTGATACAAGAGCAAGTATCTATTAACAACCTGTTAGATGGCAAAGCTGAAAGAGTGATTTTTGAAAGCAAACAGAATGAAGGGATGATGTCAGGCAGCATTATGCACAAGATAGCTGTCTGAAGGTCAGGAGATTTGGGTTCCCTGCTTGGTCTTTGTCATTGCATTCAAAGAGTTGATCTGAAGGAATTCACTCACTCCTTAACTTCTGCTTCTACTTCTTTTTTTCAGATGATGCACTGAATTTCATCTGATTTGGCAAAAGACATGGCCAAAAAGTGGAAGGGTTTTTCCTTCACACCATGTGTTAAGACTCATTCTGCTATTAGAAATGATGACCTGGAGCTTGTACAGGTGTTTGACTGCAACTTTAAAACACTAATGGTTTTCCAAATGTTTAAAACTGCTATTCGTACCTTTACGAAAGTCTCAGTGACAGTATCTTCATCAAACAGCTCATCTTGCTCATAACATCTGCATATGAACGACGGATTTGGGTAGGTGGGGACTGTCAGCTTCTAACTGACAACTCAGTTGTCCCTCTGAAATCACCCAGCCTCCACTTTCATTTTTATAGAACTTCTGAGGTTTTAGGCCTGCTGAAGAATTAGAGTTTGCCATAGGAAGAGTAATCTAAGTCTTTGTAGAGTCGGATGAGAGCAACTTTTGTTCCAGTCACTTTTCTTGACACCATCAAAGACATAGATCAGGGGCTCTAGATTTGCATTGCTCTGTCCCACTTTTTGATGGTGTTCTAGCAACAGGATCTGTACCACAGGTAGGCCCTACTGACTGCTGTGTGTTATACTGACATAGCAGTAACAGTAATGGGGTGTTGCAATGGTTAAAGTGTGCAGCTCACAAACAGTTTAATACTTACTACAGCTTACCTCTTTAGTGTTGAGACTAAAAAGTCACTCTGCTTTGGTTTGAAACTATATTCCATTTTTCAAGTGTGTGTTTCTGCTTCTTGCTGAGATATTTCCTACAGAGCACTGTCAAAGGACATAATTTTTAAGCAGAATAAATGTGCAGTAATTTATCAATTCATAGAAATGTTGTTGCTAAGAGATTGTTGTAAATCACATGCACCTCATGCACATCCCAGCAGGGGACCCTGACAAGGTTCCAGGGCTGGTGCTGAAATACAGCACTCTAATTAAGAAACTGCTCAGGCTCTGAATATATCAGAGGTGATTTTGCTTGCTTTAAGCCATCTTCTTACAGTACAAGAAAAATTATTATTAAATAGGAAACATTTAACTTCACAATTACAAAGAAAATTCTACTTCACTTGTTCAGAATGCTGCTCACAGTGAGTCTGAAGAGAAGCCTCTTGGAGGTGATGGTAACATCAGTGAGCTCCAGATCACCCTTTCTGTTGTCAGTCGATGTTTAATCTTGGAGACTGATTACAAAATACAGTAGTGAAAACTCTTTCATGCAAGTGGTTAGATTTGTCAATACAGCCCTTTAAAGCTTCTTTCCTGCTTCTCTTCAATAATTTACTTTAATGATACACTTAGTTTTTCTAACACCAGAAATCACATCAAAAGTCTACCGGAAAACAAAAGTGTAGAGCTCAAACTATTGAGCAACATTCTTTGGTATGTGTTTCAAAGAGGACACAAGCTATTACACAGGCTCTTTCTGACCCATTAAGTCCACACGTTTTACACTCCTCTCCCCATTCCATCTATGTGTTACAGAATCATACATTAATGCTGGAATTCACACCATCCTGTTTTGAGTTCATCTTTAATACCACTTCCCCACCTGTTCTGCTATGCCTGAAATTGAATTGTCTGAGTGGAGAACAGATTAACAGAGGCAGCTGCAACATAGCACAGTTCATGATAAAAAGTAAGAAAAATGACAAAGGAGTTTGCAGTTATATCTTCTGTAGTTCTAGCTGAATACATCAGACAGGTCAAGAGCTAAAATAAAGTGCTTTCATAATTCTTCATTGAATTCCATGGGTAAATTCTGACAATTCCATATGGTTCAAATCCCAGTGAAGGCTGTGGCAACCACGAATGCACAGGAATTGAAATTCTGTCTCTATGTGACTTCATTCATGCCTGATACACATGACAGAAGAGTGCCACTCGACACCAAGTACCAGGGATTTCTGGTAGAAGAAGGAGCTGGTTTGTGAAACCTTACAATATCACTGTATCCCTCACTCAGTGAGCTATATTCCATAGGTGTTACCATGGAAGTACATGGTAGGGGTTGGAATAAGTAACATACATAGTACTTACTGAAGGCGACAAAGCTGTGATGAAATGGTTGGTACCAACAGAAAAACTGGGACAGATTTAATAAACAATTCCATATTGCCACTTTCCAATCTGATGAACCACAATTTTGTGCAGACTTAAATCTAAAACTGCTAATAGAAACACTGTTTAACTGATTCACTGTATCTGTTATCAAAGTTGATTATGAATCCCCAGTCATTCATGAAAATGTAACCAGATCATAAATCAATGGATGTGCAATTAATTTGCTATTTATGTGTATACTGACCTACGTGAAACCCCTGTGATTTTTAGAGATGTATGTGGAAGTATCATTTAGGCCAACCTGCTTGCCTGTATCTATGCTACTGCATGTCAATAGGTTTTTTTTCTTGTTATCTTCTCTCCTCTGAATCTATAACAATTGTGTCACATGCATTGATGAGTATACATGAGACCACAATAAAATAAACTGATTTTCAGGGACCAGTGTTCAGTGCTTCCACAAATATTTCAGCATGATAGAAGCTGGCCTGTGACAAATTGTACTCAGAATCACTTTAAGTCTAATATCTGAAAGCAGTAAATTTTACTTTGTATAGCTGCAAATCAGCAGTACAGGGAACAAAAAATATCTTGTACATCACCAATCCTGCACCTGTCTTATTATTCTGATTAACTTTGTGGCCAGCACAGAAAAGTCCCAAACCAGATAAATGGTCTAGTTTTCAGGGTGGTTTGTCATCCCAGGATAATATCACATAAATATTAATAAAATCCACACATCTTGTATAAAATTTCAGCTTTTTATTGTATTAAACAAAAAATGAAGTTGAAGGATGGTTAAAGCTGGGCAGACTATTACCATGCCGTACCCAGTTCTGCTGTGCCTAATCACTAGCCTGCTAGGGCGTTCAGGTTGGACAATTGATCCTGGGAAGTACTGGAGTGAAGTCTTATCAAGTTTGCAGATGACACCAAGCTAGGACCAAGGCTCTCATCCAGAGAGACCTAGACCTGCTGAAGGAATAAACCAAAAGAAACCTTATGAAATAAGTGCAAATTCTAGCACTTTGGAAGCAGGAATCCTTTGCAATGACACGGAGCGGGAACTGACTTGCTAGGAAGTAGCTCTCTGGAAAAGATCTTATTAGACAGCAATGAGCATGAGCAAGCAGCGTGACCTAGTCGGGGGGAGTGCACCAGCAGTGTGATGGGCTGTATTAACAGAAATGTCACCAGTAAATTGAGGAAAGACTTGTTCCAAAAGGACATGGAACTGTTAGAACAAGTGCAGAGGAGGGCCACGAAAATGATCAGGGGACTGGAACACCTGTATGAAGATAGGATGAGAAAGTTGTGGCTGTTCAGCCTGGAGAAGAGAAGGCTGCATGGAGACCTCCTAGCAGCCTTCCAGTGTCTGGAAGGGGCCTATAGGGATGCTAGGGAGGGACTCTTCATTAGGGACTGTAGTGAGAGGACAAGGGGTGACGGGTTCAAACTTAAACAGGGGAAGTTTAGATTGGATATGAGGAAGAAATTCTTTGCTGTAAGGGTGGTGAGGCCCTGGAATGGGCTGCCCAGGGAAGTTGTGAATGCTCCGTTGCTGGCGGTGTTCAAGGTGGGGTTGGACATAGCCTTGGATGGCATGGTTTAGTGGGAGGTGTCCCTGCCCACGGCAGGGGGGTTGGAACTAGACGATCTTAAGGTCCTTTCCAACCCTAACTATTCTATGATTCTATGATTCTATGAAAGGGATTATCATTCTCCACTCGGCACTTGTCAAACTGCAGCAAGAGTACTGTGCCCTATTTGGGGATCTCCAAGATCTACAAGACAGACATTGATAAACCACATTGAGTTAAGTGGGGGGACACGAAGACGTCTGAGAGCTGAAGTATGGCCCTGTAAGGAGACACTGAAGAATCTGGGCTTGTCCAGTCTGGAGAAGAGATGACTCTGAGGAAAGGTAATAGCAGCCTTGTCAGTGCCTACAAGAAGGTTTCTGAAAAGATAAAAACAAATTCTTTACCATGGCACATGGTGGGAGGACAAGAAGCAATGAGCATCTATTGAAACAAGAGAGGTTCCAATTATATATAAGAAGAAACTCTTTCCCAGTGAAGACAGTCAGGCTGCCCAGAGACGCGATGTCTGTCCTTGGAGGCTTTCAGGACAACAACTGAAGAAAACCCTGAAATACCTCCTCTTGAGGCCCCTTCCCACATGAACTACCCAATGATTAAACTCAAGTTATTGAAAATGCTAATTCTGTTCTTTAGTTGCAATGGATGAAATAAATATCGTGGGATTGTTTTGCCTTTCCAATCAGATGAACATACCACAAATTTCAGATGTGGGTTTTCTCAGATACTCATATGCATATCTTTGAAAGTCCTTCCTTGAGAGTGCTTTTACCAGTAAATGTCAAATATTCACATATTGATAGATTTAACATAGATAACAGACTAATCAAAAAAGTAAAGAGTAGACATAAAATATTTTTTTCTTTTTTATTCAAGGTCTTTAATGGACAATTTGTATTAAATCTTGCTTTAATGATTTTAGGTATTGCTCTCCAAACTGATTATCCTGTCACCTTCTGAGAGATCATTGTCTTTGAGAAAGACATGGAAGAAGTAAATAAAAGTCACCGAATAAATCCAGCTCCAATAAAAAGTCAAACTTCTTACACTAAGACTCTAATAACCGTACGTGCGACCAATGACGTGGGATAGTGTCTTTGAGCAAGCACTGTCCTCTATTGATTTTTAGAACAGGACAACCTTTGGCAGAGAGGCAACACATACATCTGGGGAAAAGAGTTTAAACCATTACAACAGGATTCAACAGAGTACATCTGATTGATCCAACGACAGTATAGATCCAAGGACAACATAGAAGAGGGTGTACACAACTGAGACACTGCTTATAGCAGAAGGACAACCATAGTAGCCATGGTTATCACATTTAAAGACAAACCTTTGGTACGCTCAGGGACAGTAAATAACACTTCATTAGTCATTAATTATCAAATATAGCAAATAATAATAGGGGGGGAGTAGGGGGAAATAACAAAACTACACTTACTTTGCTATACAGTCTAGTTAGCTAAGACACTGCCAGCCCAATCTCTGGCAAAAGGATTCTAATGATCTTTCTAAGTGTGGTCACTCTATGGTGTCTGGTTTCAAAGTACATATACAACATCTTGTGGTAGGAACCTATGCTTATATGGAAACAATTTAAAATATACAGGGCTTGTGTCAAGACCTCTATTCACTATTTTGACTTATCTGAAAGCCTGGATGTGTTTTACATTTTCATTTTACATTTACATTTACATTTTACACTTGTTAACAACAGGGTGAATTAAGGACAAGTATAGTTTTAAAGTGCCCTTACACCTACAGATTGAAGTCTAACTCTTAACTGATAATATTTTGATAGATTAAGAGCATATCTTTGAGCGCGTATGCATGCATGCGTGTGATACTTTAGAACAAGTATCAAAATCTTCCTGCATAGTTTGAAGTTAGTTTCTTGTTTTACTCCAAATTCTGCTCATTATTTTGAACTACAGATTAGTTTCCAGTTAGACCTAAATTCTGTACCCAATGCAAACACACTTCAAATACTTTCATCACTATCCCATGTCTATCCTTCACAACACAGATCCAAAATAATGCTGCAGTAATGAGGTAAACTGAATGTTCAAAAAACAATTTTAAAAACCAAAACATAAACAGGAATATTTTCTGAGTTAGTGGGTACAACAGTCGGGGCATTTAAGTTTTATGTGTACTATCATTTGTGTAACCAATATTATTCCTACAGTGAACCAAAATAGGTAACAAATTTTCCCACTACAGATAAGCCCTTAATATCAATTTTTTTCTCCATCAAACCACAGAGCATTTCCTCACTCACAAAATTCCAAAGAGATTAGGGTTAGGGTTCCCAATATTTCCAGATGCTTTTTTATAATGAATAAAAGTGTCATAAGCTATATATTGATACTTACTAATTGCTTTGACCAGAAGCAGGTAATGCAGGAGACCTCCAAAAGTTATTATCAGGAGACCATTCTCGGGTCACCAAGTGCAGTTTCTTGTTATCTAAAATTATATAACCATTTTCTGAAAATTATGAAGCATATCTTAACAGTAGTTGGGTTTTTTCCTTCCCCAGAAGACTGTCCCAGAGCATCATTTCTGCCTTGAAAACTTTCAAGTTCACAGTCTAAACTGATTTATGACTTTGAGCCATCACCACCCTTTTTCATTTCCCACCTACTAGTAATTAGTCCCTTGATATGTTCATAAGAAACATTCCAGCCTCCCTTAGATCCTCTTTGGCTAGCCTATGTTTCACATGCTTTTTGCAGTTTTTCTTACAGTAGCTCTTCATTTCCTCACCTATCCAAAAGGCTTTGTTTGAATACCACTGAAGGAATGGCTGTAGCATGAAGTCATTCCATGTTAGACACTAAGAGCAGCAGAAAGAGTTTATAAATATTTTCAATCAGAGCTCACACTTCCAGAAAAAACAAAGTCAGTCAACTGCAGTCACCTGAAAAAAAGCCAGCTTCTTGATTTCTGGTACCCCTAGAAGCAGATTCCATGATGTAACTCAATTACTGCTCTTGATTGGAAGAATCGGCATGAAGCAGAGGGTAGTATTTGCAATAGATTTCATATTCTTACACTTTCTTTTTCCAAAAAATCTTTGTTTAGATTTTTTCTATTGCAGGATGACATTACAATGAATTGTGAGATTTAGCAAACTTTTAACAATCTGGGCTACAAAAAAAAACAAACAAACAAAACAAAAAACAGTAAGAACACCCTTACAAGCAAAAATATTGCTAATGTAAAGGACCATTTTCTTTAAAAGGAATTAATAAAGAACACACAATCTCCTTTTTCAGTCAATTTTTCTAGAGTGGGACTCTTTTTGACTCATGCTAGCTGTATAAAGGTTAAGATTTTGGTCTAAGGTAGTTAGGTAACCAGACTGCTGCTACAGTCAGTGCAGAGATATGCATCTTAACAGGGCAATTCAGTAGGTGTGTAAAATATGCACCCTAGTCTTTCTCTTGACTAATACAAAAAAGACAGACATTCAAAGGTCTACCACAGATGAGATGAATCTAATTTTCTTCCTTCCACCATCTTTCACAATGTATAGGAAACTGGACTGCATCATGAGCTGAACAGCAGTGTACATTAGCAGTTGTTCCAAAACAGTAATAGTAACCAGAGAAGCATGAGTGTAACTCCAGCACAATTCAGATCATAATTTGGCCCCCGGTGTTGAGCAACTCCCATACTTTCAAAATGAAACAGTTTGCAAACCACCGAAACTGCAAGCCAAAACTTGCTAGGTTGGCTTGTCATCAGAAGAGCTGTTGTGGGAAAGTGCTTAGAGAATATAAATCTGCCAATCTCTCCTTTTATTTGTAGTAAATCACATCTCTGTCGGTGGCCTTCATATTAATTTTGTTGCAGTAATGCAAATGAAAACGATATTCTTGCAGAAACAACTGAATTCAACTAAAGAGCCTCAATCTTCCTCAGGCTATATACATTAAGATGCCTGTTTCTAATACAAATCTACAGTTCTTGTAAAAGTAATTTTCTCCATTGAGAAATCCTTTTATGGCAGGATAGTGAACAGTGCATAAATTCTGCACAGCATAGTTTGCATATTTAATTTGCTATAAGTGCACCAAGGGCTTTTGGACAATTCTTTTTCTTCATCTTGGCAGTATACAGATTGTGCTCTGTTGCTTTAACATTTGAGTTCTGCAACACTCTACATCTATTTGTTGTGTACCCTAGAGTCAGTTTAAAATGTGTGACGCTTTCATCAAAGTTGGCTTCAATTTCTGTTTTAGGTTCTATTTTAGACAAAACTTTTCTTCCTTTTTTTAAATTTATATATATATATATATATTTGTGCCATAGGGGATTTTTTGTAAGCACTGATGCTAATGAGTAATCTGTGCAATGAAAATATGTTTTCATTTTTGGCAAATTACTAAATCTCATACTCCTCCTCCTCCATTAAAAGATGAACTGTTTAGAAATGAAACATTAGATTATTTACCAACACAATTAAAATGTGTATAACAATCTCAATTAGTATACTTTAGAAACAGAAAATAACTTTGACTCTTCTTCAATTGGCTAGCTAGAATTCGTTAACATAATTGGCATCCATTAAGAACACAGCAATAATCTACCAAAACACCATGCCAAAAAAAAAAAAAAAAAAAAAAAAAATATTCTATTTATAAGGTAAAGATATTCACAGTTCATTAAACAAAGTTTCCAAATTATTGACTATTTTCTTTCAGGGCACCTTGCGGATCATCCTAATGCAATGTCTAGGGACGTTTCTGTCCTTACAATTCATCAGCTGCAAATTAGTAGCAGTATACACAATACATCAGGCTGTTTTAAACATATAACATACACGCATGGTCTAACAGAGATTTAAATGAGAAGGTAGCAATATGAAACTATTTCTTCCAGAGTCAGCCTGAAGACTTTCATTCCTACAGATCACAATGACGAAGGAATATGGTTTTCTATTCTAAAAACCTCTTAAACTTTGCAGAGTCCAAGGACCTGACTCAAAGGTGCAAGGACTTAATGAAACCAGGAGGGCCCTGATTCTGATTTGTGCTTTCAAATATCAATTGAGTGACGGAAAGCGGGAGCAGAGAGGTCAGATGTTATACAAACACAATGCAAAATAATATTCTACAGAATTATATAAAATCAGATTATTTAGATTAAATTAAGAGTAAAGAACTATAATTCATTTTAAACTGGAGCTAGATAGACCGACTGAAAGAATAATCTGTAGCTCCTCTTGATACTGACACAGAAGGTCCCTTTCCCATATTGTGCTTTAATACTGAGAAGAAAATATCATTAAAATGCAAATACTGAGAAAAAGAGGAGACGATTTAGACAGAAACTGCCCACACCCTGAGAATGTGCTGGAGTGGAAAGATTGTTCAAGCATTAATACATAAAGAAAGGGATCTCTCTTTTACAGAAAACAAACAAACAAACCAATCACCAAACATCAACAAAACCCCCATCCTTTAAAATACCATGGGAAGAAGGGCAAGGTGGAAGAGTGAACAGTTCACAAACCCTGTGAAACCAAAAGCGCAGTTCACAAGGTTCACAAAACCTCAAAACAACACAAGGTTTGCCCATCCCTTACTATTACTCATCTACAAGAAATGTTCCTCCCTGACCTCTATGGATCTTTTCCCTTGCATAGTTGCATATAGTGCGCCCTGCCCAGGTGCTACTCACATTGATTTTGAGGAATCTTTGTTCTAAGTCTGAGAGCAAACCTACATCTGGCAAAAGAACAGGTGATTTCACTACTGAGGAGAGATGGAAAAGTTTGTAACAGGAGATGGGCAACATTCCTTGTGTTACATTGGAACATAACCAAATCCTGCAATGCACTGATTTCCAGCTTATACCACTTGAAACCTGCAACATGATGTTTTGGGGTTTTTTTTAGGTTTACCACAGAGTTTTGTTCTTCAAAAAGATAAGAAATATGCTTCAGTAGCATGAAGCATACTGACAGCACTCCCAAAGAGACTGACAATTTACCTTCATTTTCATCCACCCCACTCTCGCTCTTCCCTGCTACTTTGGACTTGTGAAAATCTATACATGCTTTAACAGACAAGGTCTGAGCAGAACAAATTTGTATGGGCTTCTGACCCAGCTTCATATACAGAAGTAGTTAATGGGGTTGATTTTCCTTTTCACCCATAAATTTCAGGAACCAACCCTTGGCTGCAGCGACTGTTCTGCACTAAAGACAGTAAAGTTGCATCACCCCGCAGGGAATACTGGGACAGAAGGAAACAGATTGCTTCCTGGAGCAATACATTTGCATTGGAGACACTGGCTGTGATTTGTGACACCCTTAGCAATAAAGCACTATTTCCTTCCAGTATGACCAACCGCTTCTGGCAGCCTGTCTGAGAGGGAGATGAAGGTATGCTTACACCTACTGTCTGCATACTCCTTTGAAATACTTTCAGGAGATTAAACCCACACATTCTTGAACACAGTGGTTGCATTCCTGGACTTGCACAGGCTAACTACACAGGATGTTTGGAACGAATGGAGTGAAAGGGGACAATTTCTTTCCCATTAAATACGGAACAGGCTAGTATTAGAATTTTCTTTCAACATTGTATTTCCTTCTAAAGAGAGGTATTTCTGCAATCATGATACAATGCTTACCACTTTCCCTCCAAAGTCTTACTTCTAAAAATATTACAAAGCCATGTGATAGCAGACTTCAATAGAGTTAATTTAGAAACAGTCTAAAGCAGCCTTATATCCCTGCTTGGTAATAATAAGAAAGGGTGGAGTCACATACTATTTAAACAACAAACCAAACTGTAAGCTATGATAAATGCCTGAAGAAAACACCCTTACCCCACCTTTGTCTGATTCAAATGAAAAAATACCAGTTTCACCCAAACCACAAATGCACACATGCACACACATACACAGTAACACTGCAACTCTAAATTCCAGGATTTGATGACTGGAGCATTTTGAACAGGTGAATAAGTGCATCAGTAAAAATGCTGCCCTTTTAATGAGGGCCCACAATTTTTAGAAAATGTATTTCTTTTTGTTTTTATTTGCTAAAGATTTCAAAAGTTTCAAAAATAAATTTCAGAAATTACCATCTCTATTTGTTCTTGAAATGCTATATAAACATTCTATTTTGCTTTTACTACATTGTTTGCTACAGTACTTACTCCTTCCCTGTTACACAGTGTCTTCTTCAGTTCATGCCTTGCCTCATTAATACATTCTTTGTTCCTTTTCTCTATCAATGAAGAGCACCTATCCTAGCTCTTCACTGTACCCCATGTTTTCACTGTCCTTCAATTTTTATGTGTGCTATGTATTCTCTATAAGTGGAAAGGCCAAATGCTTTTCTTCACACTAACTTTTCTTGAACTTTTCCCCCTTCTTGACTGCACATGGCCAAAAAAATAAAAACTATCTCCATGCTGGACAATGTGCTGCAACCCCTCAGAGTAGCTGCTGTCCTCCTGGAGTCATATAGGAACAAATCCTAAGAACAGCCGTAACAGGTGAAAACAAAGATCTCTTTAGCCTAGTATCCAATTCTCAACAGTAGCTATTAGCAGATGCTAGGGGAAAGCATACGAACAGGGCAAACACAGCTTATATAACTTCTATACATTGTCCCAGCCTTCAGCAATCTGTAACTCAGAGACATGATCATGTCTTCTATCTCCAAAGATGCCAAAGAGGCCTAGGGAGACAAAGAATAAAATACAATTCAGAGAACATGCTGCTAAGTGAAGTACAACTAATTGAAAAAAGGAAAGAAAATGTATCTATAAATTGGTCAAAATATTAAAAGTACCTCTAAAGAAGTTTGCTTTAGGTACTGAATACAGTCTAGCCACAGAGGATAGCAGTCTAAACCCATCTTGTAATCCAGTTGTACAGAGTAATAAACTGCCACTTCCAGATTTACACACATAAGGAGTCCCTAACCCATTTTGGTCAAGATAGGTAACTTGCCTTAAGGATTTAAATAACAGGTCTTGCTAACCCTTTTGCCTGAAATAGCTTAGGAAATACTTACAAAACTACAGGCTAGCTGCAATCAGGAAAGAGAAAGTCTTCGACTGGCACAGGTAGACATGACAGGCGCTATCTATCCACAGCAGCATAGAGCCAGAAATGAGACTAGACATATCCTCTGCCAGCCAAAGGTACAGTGATTCCCAGCTATCCATCACCATGCTGCCACTGGAGATTACCACATGTAGAGTTGTGCAGAATGGAGTGCTGTAGCAATGGATGGAGTCAGCCTCCTTTAGTAAAGTGAAACTTCAATTGCTTTACGAAATGCAGGTTTCACCAGCAGAAGTATTCACACTTTTCCATGAAAGCACTCCTTTACCAATTCTTCTGCACTAAACTAGGTGAAGTGCTTCCTAGCCTGCTTCAAACCACATCAGCTAACCCCCTTCACATTGTTAAATAAAATATTTGAAACTATTTAGCTGGTTTTGCCAGAAGAAAGTAGGAAGTGCTCAGGGAAACTT
This sequence comes from Amazona ochrocephala, assembly GCA_039720435.1. Classification (NCBI taxonomy): domain Eukaryota; kingdom Metazoa; phylum Chordata; class Aves; order Psittaciformes; family Psittacidae; genus Amazona; species Amazona ochrocephala. Next base: position 24,735,447 of record CM077880.1, read on the forward strand.
CCAGCTGAAGTCCTGGATGGAATAAATTATAACAGAAGGCAATAGTATGTGCCTAGAAAGCAATAGTAGGATATTCTCAGTTGAACCACTTATTTGCAGAACATAATCTACCTTCAACTATGGTGTCATAGATTGGTACAACTTGGGAGATTTTTACTTAATGCATTGTCAGTTAATACAAGTTTTGACAAGGTATGTCTGTGCACTGAGTTTGGTTATTTCTTTGCTAGTCTAGTTCTATAATGACAGAGGGATAAATCAGCCACAGTTCTAATGAGCACCAACATCAATGAAAGAAAGCAGTGGAGCATGAAATGCATGGTGTGGGTAGGAGTAGGCAGGGAGGGGAAAAGACCTCCTTCTTCCACAGTGGCATTCAGTCACAGCCCAGTCAGGTATACTGAGACTCATTAGGAAAACAGGTGTTCTTGTAGGAAAACTGGTGGTCCATGTTCAAGGTAAAATCTACAGATCTATCAAGAGTGTTTGTTGTGAAGATAGAAGAAATACTAAAAGACAGATAGATGAAAAAAAACCCTCATCCATTCTAGCACTTCACATACTTATACAGAACGTCCTGTAGCAGTGGTATTATCAACTCCTATGTTTCCTGATTGCCCTAGCATCTAGCTCCAAGAGGCTCCTCTCCTGATTTCCCAGAGCACACAACATTCAAAGCAAATCAATGCCCAGCCTAGGTATCTTAGGGTGACCTGAAGAACTCAAGCCAGTCAACATCCAGAAGTCTGTGCGCTACTGTGTCTTCACACTATGACCGTTCCTGTTGGCCTTTATGCATTCCATATTTCTTCAAAAACTCCACAGTGTCTGAAAGACACAAAACCCTCTTTTTCATAATACAGTACCATTGGGTCAGGTCACATTTCCAGGAACCTGTAAGCAGGACTATACAGGAAGTTTTTAATACACTATTTCTCTACTGTCCCTCCCCTTTCACACAGAAGAAAAATGAGTAAGATTATCACCTTGCCAGAGCCAATGAGTCTTACAAGGCCATAAACTTTGGTGGAAGGCAATGCTGCCTTTACATACAAAAAGTTTTATGAGCGCCTTTTTTGTTCTCTGACATGTATAACCACATCTCTGGGAGGAATAGATGTCATCACCAAACCAAGCAGGAAACAACGTTCAACTGTCCCACCTTCAGATATCTCCAGAGGGGTCAGAGAAAAGGTATCCTATTTGCTGATGTGAGAGAAGGTGTAAGAGAAGGCACACCAGGAACCATTGGAATCAAAGGCAATTTAATAAATTTTTACATTTGCAATACAGAGTCCTGAACTAGTAGGTACAGTCTGTATATAGTGGGCACTTGGTCCATCAGAATAGAATATGCATCCTGTTAGGGTATGAAGACATACTGAAGACATATGTAGTGGACTTTGGATACAAGACAGATTTCTGCCACCTTGTATCTCTATGAAGGAAGCAGTAAGCAATATTTTGCCTGTTTCTGCACACTATGTATACATAAGGTGTATACAGTTTAATACACAAGGGAATCAGATATTGTGAGATGAAACTTCTAACTTCATAAATTATGAAAGCTGTTCAGCTTTTGAACCTTGTATAGCATTCATTGTTACTAACACTATTATGACATTTAGAAGTTAGAAGTTACGAACAGACTCATTACAGTGACAACTAGTCTAAGAGGAAAGCTTATCCATTCACTTCTAATGCATTCTATGATTCCTTATCATGCTCTTAAAAGACATCATGCCAATTTGTACAGTATTATACAGCAGATCTCAATGTGTTATGACATTCTGTTATCTGCAATGTGTAATACTGAAATCAGAGCAGGCAATGAATTACACTTCTACTATATATAATTCTTTCGCTGATTATTATTTCCTGTCAAAAGGCAAAGTTCAGCAATATGGATAACCATGGACCCACACCCGAAATAAAAGAATGAAAACTAAAAAAAAAGATATGCAAGCAATAGGACGTAACTTGAAAAACAAAATTAAAAATTAAACAAAGTACAAGATATTTGACTGTACTTATTTAAGTCTATTTTTCAGCAATATGACCCTCAAGACTGATAAGTCTTTGTTCTGTCACCTCTTGCTCCTGGGTATGGGTGAGGGGAGGGAAGGCCCATTTGCTCCAGCAAAATAAAGTATGTAATGGGAATCATAAAAAGCAAGAGGACAGTAAGATTGCAACTGCATACATGAGTCTGCGATGGTCTTATTTAAATCTCTCTTATGGCAATGGAAATCCTTTTGAATTCAGTGAAGAAAATCCAGGATGTGAGAACTTAGAAGTGGGCCTTGTGAAGCACTGCGGGAACAAACACAAAAGTACCCAATAATATGACAAGAATGGCAGCAGACATAACAGCTTCTCTTGTGAATTATTAGAGGTGGTTGGCAGAATTGGTGTCACTATGCTTTGCCTCTCTTTACTTGCACAGGATTTAAAGAAACAATAACTAAACTATATTTTTATAACTTAACACTCACTATATTAATGGAAAACTCAGCTAAAACAATTCAGCCTTGAAATCACTTTATCTTAGTGTTCAGACCTAAAAATTGTAGCAGACACATCAAGAAGTGCATCAGCCACCTTTGCCCCAAAGGTGGCAGTGGACCTCTCAGGGATAGGGCACAAAATGGAAGGAATTAATAAACATTAGATTTTAATCTGGTCCCTCATGCCCGTAAGTGTCCTCAGACAGGTACTTTTCACGCACATAAAAATGGACTTCAACTTTCACATCATGAATTTAAATTTTCCATTTCATTAGAAATCTTATCCTCTATGAAACAACACAAAAAACATTTGTATGGCAAGCAATACAACATTGTCTTATTCTCTTCTTTTTGACTACAGAATAGAAATTATGAGGTCTCAAACTACAGACACTACCTTCAGCCCATGTATTTCACACATTTTCAAAATGTAGGAATTTATTACGCTTCTCACATTTGTCTTTTTTTAAGTATTAGTAATATAGATATACCAAATTTCCCTGCAGACAGATGGCAAAGAACAGTAATTAAATACTGCATCAAGAAATGTAAAACAGAAGTTAAGAAAACCAGGTAACAGGGGAAATTAAAATTATAGACAGAATAATTGCATGTTTGATAGGACTAAGGATAACAATTGATTTTTAATAAAAATCAGGAGTAAAAGAAATCCTACCTTTTGTGAATGTTGTTGCAAAGGTGGCAAGAATATCAACTACATCAGAAAAGGCAGATGACAAGATTGTTAATCGTGCAGGAAAAGACAGAGGTGTTCACCAAGTTTCTGCTCTGTGTTCAGAACAGAGCTAAGTGTGTCTTCGTACCATAAAACAATGGTGATATATTTCCTTTTCCAAGATTAGCTAAGGATGATGTTGAAGAGAAGCAATTAAAAATAAACACTGAAAAATAAGCAGGCCTGGATAACTTTCTCCCAAGAATCCTCAAATAACGAGTCATCTGGATGCTTGAGAATTTCAACACATTTTGAAAACTCAAAATTGGCTTTTTGTCTTGCCTTTTGGAATTTTCTTCACCAATGCTTCAAAGAGAGAAATATTATGATCCAAGGCAAACTAATGGCACAGAAGCAACAGGACCACCACAGTTAACAAAGGGGAATTGTTTATGTATATTACTTTATCTCACTAAATATCAAATCCATTTTTAGAATCACAGAATCATTTAGGTTGGAGAACACCTTTAAGATCATGGAGTTCAACCATTAACCTAACACTGCCAAGTACACCACTAAACCATGTCCCTAAGCACCACATCTACATGTATTTTAAATACCTCCAGGGACGGTGACTCCACCACTTCCCTGGGCAACCTATTCCAGTTTGTATTTATACGGCCTGTATTTATACGATGGCAGCATACTGTTGTGGACATTCCTGGTGGTTACCACTCTGGAAGCATGGTTGATATCTCACTGAAGTGTTACAGCAAGATGACTGTGTTTATCTTGAACAATTAAGTCAAAATTATGTACATCACTGCTAGATCACCTAACTAAAACTACATATTGCTGCTTCTGGGTGAACCAAGAATAACAAGAGTGAAAGACACAGAGGTTCCCCAAGTGAGATAACCCAAACTACATAGTAACAGAGGGCACAGTTCTTAGAGAAAATGCTATATATCTCAGCCTCTGACCTTAGCTAGAACTGTCTACACAGGCCTTCTCACATGTATTTTAAATATAGTTTCTGAAGTATTAAATATTATCAGGCTAAGTATCACAACCAAAGTCTGCAGAAGCAGAATACTGTTAGCTGCCCCCGCTATTTGCGGAAGCAGAGAGAGTGGTGGTTGTCATCAGTTTCCTTCTTGGGCGCCATCCAGAAAGAAGTCCTAGTCACCATTCTCTAGCCTAAGCAGTGCTGGGTACACCTTTGTCTGTTCTTACTTTCTTGCAGTCCAAGCCATTCAGTCTTTTTCAGTTTCCAGCTCCATCAACCTATCAGTTCTCTATAGCTTCTACTTCAGTACCATCTAAAACATATTTTTAGCAGCATGTTCCACACTGCTACTAGCTCCTTCAATACCTTTGTTTTTCATATCGCTGTCTTAAATGCAGATAACTTTGTTCCTTTTCACCTCACATGAAATATACATTTTATGCCCTAGTATAACAGCGTCCTTTTACACAATACATAGAGAAATTACTTTTGGACCAAGATTTAGAGTCCAGTACTCCTCCCTCTCACAAAATTACCCTAACCAGTAGTGACATACTCAGCATGCTTCAATTGCAATTTCATTTTGAAATGAAATCACAAATAAGAATTTAAGTTGTCAAGGCTCAAGAATATACTGGTACCCTCAAGAATCACTTTACTGTTGAACATTATTGACCCAGAAGTTCATTCAAAAGACAAACATATTGTTTTTTTCCAGTGACTGTGGAAAGTGGAGATCCCCAGTGACAAGTATCCCTTCTGAGGACTGTTACATTGCCTTCCAAGTAAAATCATGTAGGTTTTTTCCTTTGCACACTGTAGGCATTTTTTGTACCTTTACAAGCAAATACTCAGGTAAGTGTGCTCCAAATGCATATCCTTCTTAAGGTATTAAAGCTGGTTTAAGATTCACTTTCATGCTAAGTCCTTATTTTTATCTCCTTCAGCATTATAGCTATGGAGCATTTGTGTCAGACCTCAAAGCCTCCCAAGACTCCAGTTTTCCATATTCTAGCTCCAACACTGCCATCAAAGAGAGCTCACAGCAAATTCTGAGGCTCCTATTTACACCAGGAGGAACACCTTACATAATAATGTATTCTTATATGGCATTTACATTATATTAGCCTCAGTTAAGGTTAGATCACACTGTTCCATATAAAAACACAAATACAAGGCTGCTTCTTCAAATGAAGAGCCTATAGGAATACAAGGAGTATACTGTGGGGTGAAAAAAAGAAGGCCATAGAGAGATAAAAGCATTTATAAATGCATCGACACAAGCAACATTTATAAACTACAGTAACGCAATTGCTAATCATATCCATCCTCCTCATGGATATGATGGTAGAAATGGCTAAGGAGGTTGAAGAAGAGGAGTGTAGCTGCTACAAATGTTGGTGATGAAGGGTATTTATAGGAAAAGGAACACCATGGGAGGAAGAATGGAGCATTTACAAGACATAAGGAATGAGTGGGCAAGGCTTACAACATTGACAGATATGAAGAGACAGACAATGCGATAAGATTTGCACATGAGGGAGGAACACGGAGGGCAAGTGTAGATGATAAAAAATGAGCTGGATCAGCTTAACAGCAAATACTGATGAAAGAATTTTAAAAGGCTACTTTGGCCAAAATAAGCAATAGGATAAATTCCACATGCTTCTTGCAAGGATTCAGATGACCCTGCAGTAATCAAGTTGGTGAATAAGATACATATTTTTGTGTAAATTGCTTCTACCCACTTGAGAAGCTGCCTTTTAGCATATAAATAACATTTTATTATTTATAAATAAAAGTTATTAGAGGACTCCATTTTGGTGTCTGTGGAGTCTTGTGCTCCAATCTACACACTCTTCATCTCAGAGGGTGGATGAACTCCGAGTACCATTAGCCTGATAAACAGATTTTCCTTCCTCAAAAGCAAGAGCTGAGCCTCTCCTTAATACAAAGAGTCTAGAACACATACCATCCCTTCTTTTGTAAGGCTATAACCTCTTGAGTATTTTAGTACTTTCACCACAGGACAATGTTTCATTTCCAAGTGGATGCTGTTGTCCTCTGCCAGACTCTGTCAGGTGCCTCTACAGACATACCCTTCTCATGGTGAATGTCCACAATAGTACTGAGGGTTGGTCAAAAGCGACTGTCAAAACAACTCAAGCAATACTCTCTCTTCTTTAAGCCAGAGTGAACAGCCAGGATGAAAGCTGTACACTTCATGCTTTGCATTTGGAAAGCAGAGTCCTTGTCTCTGGCACAACCATATGTTTCTCATCTCAGATTCATTGCTTCTAAGAGATAGATAGTGAAAATTATATGGAAAGGTAAAAAAATGTAATTCTGAACAAGTCTGCCAGCAGATCTTCAACAAGACACGATCATAGGCAGTTTCTAACACACAGCAGAAATGGAAAGGCTGAAGGAGAGAGTTTTCAAGTAAGCATCACTCCTGGAAGTCCAGCAGAGCTAAATAATTATTAGGATAACAGTGTAAAAGCTTACACTGGCTCACTGACACAAACAGACTTGAGAATGACCTCAAGAGACATCCTTATTTTCTGTGTAGACACAAACATGAGTTAGGTAGTTATAACTGTCCCACAATGATACATCCACATCAATATGGTTATGATTCTGAGTGTCCATTCACAGAACATACATCCACTATAAACTGAACATACACATAATATCTTACAAGAACACAGTTACTGAAAAATAACAGAAAGAATTATTCAGGTGTCTAAACTATTAGATGCACGAATAATTTCAGATAACAGCATACCTGAGGCTTCCACAAAGGAAGACGACAATGCAGATGACAGCAGATAACTGCACAGCAGTCATATTGTTCTTAAGCTGCAGTGGGAGGCCAAATAGGATACCCTTACCATCTGAAATGGCATCTCTTTGCATACTTGAACTACTTCCTAACTCTGCATGAATACTAAGGGAATACTGAGACCCTACCTCTTTATAATCAGACCCTTTGGAATGCCCTCCACATATATTGAAAGCCAGAAAGTCTCACATCTGGTCTCAAAACCTTTACATAGGAAAGGAATAAAAGATAATATGGTTACAATATTCAGAATGGACTTGTCTCGTATGTCCCGCTTTTGCTGTCCAATTTTGTTACTTTTTCTGGTTTTCAGTGGACACAGTTTTAAATCAGACATAAGAGACTTACCGGGTTGGAATATAAGTAAAATCATGCTTTCAGAAAGCATAATAATTAAATCATTATAATATTTGCTTTAGATTTTAACATTTAGGAAGCAAGTAAAAAAAAAAAAAGAAACTCCATGATATTGATTAACATAACAAAGCTATGACAATCTTCATGAAGTCCACAGAAAAACAATAGAAAAGGAAAATTTCTCATCATAAAGTTATTACATTACTACAGATAAGATAGTAAAGTGTCCTTTGACCACACAGTCATATGTAGTTTATGGTACATACCTTAGTTATCTATGAATAAAATATTGAGCAAGGACAGTCACTACATTTTTAATTATAGTACAAGTGTTGGAGTTCATTCAGCTGAGCCTTGATCAAAGATCACTTAATGATACTCATTCCTTCCCATCTTTTTTTTTTTTTTTATTTTCAATTTTAGTAGTACATTAACAAACCAAGTATCAACCTTCTGTATATGCTAAATATACAGACTTGATCTGACCTCAAAAAAATAAAAGTGTGGCCAACACTGACAAAAGTAATTACACTTACAGAAAAATGTACTCAGTACACAACCTTCTCCATGTGAACTTCTCTGTTGTTAATTACATGCATTAGCACAGTATTGAGGATCCTTTGCGCAAAGGCACACACAGTAATTCAGGTTGCTCATGATACTGCTGGTGGCTGGTACTAACGAAGCTAGCAGTGACCAGTGATGGTTTTGCAGAAGACTACATGTGGGATGCACGTGCAGGTTAATAATTACATTCTTTTAGCCTAGTAGAGGTCAGGAACACCAGCAGTTTACCAGTCAGAATGCTGCAACACACCCAGTCAAAGTAATCCGGTGCTTTCTTCCTGTACATGGTTCAAGGGACAAATCTTACTTCTGTGATTATGTGAAAATTTACAGCAGTTTTCTCATTACAGGGTGGTTGAGAAGCTAAAGTGAAGGAAGTGGAGATGGGGGCACACAGGAAATGATGGTAAGGTAGTAGGAAATGTGTGAATATTTTTACACTGCTCAGTTCTGGCTTGTGAAGCCTTAAGTAGGACCTTACATAGCCGTAAAACTAGTTGAAAACTTAAACTGTTGTTCCAAAGTGCATCCACCTATTGCACTTTAAAATGTGAAGTTATTCCATCATGCCCATATTTCAACTACTGTATTATTATAACAATTCTTGATTTAACTGCCCCACCACCAACCTACCTTTCAGCCTCTTTTAAATGACTCCCTTTGCTTTTAAAATTAGAAACATATCTCTACGAAGAGTAGAAATTAGAATCATAAAATCATAGAACAGTTTGGGTTGGAGGGGACCTTAAAGACCAGCTGATTCCAACCACCCAGCCATGGGCAGGGACACTTTCTACTATATCAGGTTGCCCAAAACCTTGTCCAACCTGGCCTTGAACACTGCCAGGGATAGGACAGCCACAACTTCTCAGGGCAACCTGTGCCAGTGCCTCACCACTCCCATAATGAAGAATTTCTTCCCCACATCTAATCTAAATATACCCTCTTTCAGTTTAAAGCCATTCCCCCTTGTCCTCTCACTACATGTCTTTGTAAAAAGTCCCTCTCCAGATTTCTTGCAGGTCTCCTTTAGGTACTGGAAGGCTGTTAGAAGCTCATCATGCAGCCTTCTCTTCTCCAGACTGAAAAAGTCCAACTCTCTCAGCCTGTCTTCATAAGAGAGGTGCACCAGCCTTCTTATCATCTTATTCTACAAGATAGAAAGCTAGTTTCCACCATGAAACTTGAGACTTAATAGCCCTTCTATTATTTTATCCTCCAATTAAAGCTCTGAATATTCCTGTTATCCCTAAAAAACACAATACTCTTTTTAATCTTGTTACATTCTTGGCCTTTGTGACTTGGCAGTGAGTTCCACGCTCTAATTACAAGTTTTATAAGTAGAGGTAATTACAGGTTGGAGGAGGGGGGAGGGTTATCAGTTTTAAATGTTACCTTTTAATTTTCCTTGATGTTCCTGAGCTAATGTTAGATGAGAGAGAACACGGTCATCTAATCTACTGTACCCAGACCGCTATTCTACTGCATCACCTTTCTTAATCTTCTCTCTAAAGTGAAAAAAGGCCTAATCTTTCAGAAGAGGGTTTTCTTTTCATATCTTCAGTCATTCTTATTACCCTTCCTTGATCTCACTTCAGTTCTCCAATACATTTTTGAAAAGGGAAAAACAGCTGCTGAAATTGTACAATCTCTCTACTGAACAGAATGTACCACCTGCATAACAGTGGAAGATGAGGTCCTGAGAACTCAGTCCAATGGAAAGCCATGCTCTTCAATTCATAAATATTAATGCTGCAAAGACTTTCCAGTCTGAGTTCCCTTGACACAATGTCATGGTATCTAATGCAAATTCTGCATCAAATCTATAAGTTCTTTTTAAACATGAGCATATTTCCTTGCCCTATTTTAAATCCAGTTTCAATACAAGGTCTTCAATTAACAGAGGACTACATCCACAGTTATCTGCTACCTGCCTGTACTTGTACAATATGCTGGTTTCTGTCAGTTCCCGAGATGGGAAACTCTTCCTGTGTGAAACTTAAACAGCTGTGAAATAACAAGTTGGGGGAAAAAGTAAATAAATCGTAGATACTTCTAGACTGTGATGGTAAGAGATTACTTCTTAACCTTCTCCCAAATAAACAAAATAGATTGAGCTACTAAAGCTTTATGTTGTAAGAGACTGGTACTAGAACTTGTATCCTCCTTGAAACACTTTCCAGTTTTGCCACCTTCATTTAACAGTACCCCGGTATTGGTCTCAGCAGAATCAAAGGGGTTATATTCTCTGCCTACTCTTAAATTAACACTCCCCCGAGAAAAGGTCAGTGCTCACCCCCTTAGCTTACAAGTGTCTCCACCAGACAAGTGGTTATTTCTACAAGTGTCCCATAGCCCTACCCACCTCTACCACATGGTCAAAAGGAAAGCCATGAAGTTGCTGAAAGTGCCCTACAACCTTTCTGCAAGACCTGACAGAGTCAGACACCCTACTTGCAAGTAAACAGGCAGGTATAGCAGGGGCCTGCCTTAGTGGCACTGTGAATACGACTGAGCTTAACAACCAAGAGGAGATATACGGGAAGTGGAAGTGGGGACATGACAAGGAGGAATACAGAAGCATCACCCAGGGATGCAGGGATGGAATTAGAGGGCTGATGCTTGCATGAGTTAAAATTAAACTTCTGCAGCCAAATGGGAGACTGAGCAAAAGCTAGGCCGGCTGCTGAATACAGCAGGTGATCTTGTGACACAGCACATGGGTACTCAATGTCTTCTTTGTCTATTTCTACTGGCAAGGTCTGCTCTCAGGCATCACAGACCTTCATATCAAGCAGCAAGAACCAAGTTAGGGTCTATTTATGCAAGCTGGAAATGTAATCTAAGTCCTTGGGATTGGAGAAGATACATCTGAGAGTACTAAGCCTGCTAGCAAATGTCATTGAAGGGCACTCTCTATCCCTCTTGAAAGGACACAGTGATCAGATAAAAATGTTATGTCTGTCTTAGAAAACTGCAAGGAGAAGGATCTGGGTGATAACAAGCTGACCAACCTGCTCTCAGTCGCTGGGAAAATTGTGGAGCAAATACTTATGGAAACCACTTCCATTCATACAATGCAAGAATGTTATTGGGAACAGCCATCCTGGGCATCTTGGGCAAGCTGTGTCTAGCCACTGACTGCCTTCTACAACTACATTACAGGCTCTTTGGGCGAGGTTAGAGTAGTAGGTGTTGTTCTCCATGCCTTTAGCAAGGCCTGTGATAGTTTCCTAGTGTCCTCGCAGCCAGACTGTGGAGACACATGTAGACTACAGGGTGGGTTAAAAACTGACTGGATCATTGGCCTCAAAGGGTAGCTAATAACTGAAGTCAAATTAGCATGATTCATAGTCATAGAACGGTTAGGGCTGGAAAGAACCTTCCCTTGGCTCAGTACAAGGGCTGATATTACTAAACTTTTTCATCCATGAGCTGCATGATGGGACATTTTAGGCACTACAAGGTGACACCAAATCAAGAGGGACAGCTGGTATACTGGCAGGTATAGCCACCATTCAGGGAGACCTCAAGAAGCTGAATGAGTGTATAACAGCCACATCTGTTTCGATGTTCCAAAAAGATAAACACAAGGTCCTGCATCTGGGAGAGGATACATCTACAGAGGAGTGCAGCCTGGGACTAAAGGCTCTCCAGGAAAGAATCCAGTGGACAACAAACTGAACAAAGTCAGCAGTGTGTCCCTGTGGTAGTGAAGACTAACCACATCTTGGACTGCATTAGCAAGACCATAGCCAGCAGGTCAAGGGACATGATTATTGCCCTCTATTCAGCACATATGAAGCCACATCTGGAGCACTATGTTCAGTTTTTCCTCTCGCCAAATAACAGAGACTGAAGAGAATCAAGTGAAGGGTCATGAAGATAGCTAGGAGCTTTGACATACAAGGAGGATGGGGAACCTGAAAATACCAATATTATCAACTTTAACGGAGCTTTACTGCTAGAGCATTCTTAGCAGCATTTCTTATGGTCCCATTATGCAAACAGATGCATTTTGTCCCATCCAGAAGACCTACATTGGCTATAGGTATCTATTAGAGCACACTGCTGCTGCCAGTGCAGTTCTTGATGTGCCACAGCAAACTTTGAACTGGGGTCCATACAGACACTAAAAGGCAGCCTGAAGCTAGTACTGCCCCTATGCTTCAAGCAGAAACTCCCATGGGTCTTCCATATTTCTGTGCCTGACAAACTCATGCCTGCTCAGGGACTGTTGCACAGAAAATGATTTGTACATCAAAGAACAAACTGTTATCCTACCCGTGAATGATTTTCCATTTATAGTTGCAAAGCCACTGCTACAGAGGCCAAAACTAGTTTATAAAATATTTCTGCAACTATAATTGTCTAGCACCACTGAACTGCATGTTCCAAGCCAGATCAAAAGGAGTACCACAAACCCAAGAAAGGCTCATGTGCAAAGACAGAGCAAATTCCATGTCTGGGATCCATCTGTAATTCTGCCAAACCAAGAGTCCTTGTAGCTGTATACAAATGAAATGTCTGTCTGCCAAAATTAAGTGAACGAAGAACAAATACCCTCTTATCACTTTTTTTACAGTAGCTACCTTGTTTTCCTTAATGTTAAATATAAAATACCCTTCCTTTTCCACTGTTGTGAAAACACAAATCAAAATCAGAAGTTATACCAATACCAGACATTGGTCTTCTTTCAGATTACCATTTTGCTTCAAATGTAAATGTGTAAAGTCATGCTGTATTCTTTTTTGACTCAAACTATTGCAACTGACACAACTGAAGCTGCACCTTAAAAGTCAAGAAGATTTTGAGGAAACTGTACTATTTTCTTGAAGAGGTTCAAGGCAGGTATATCACTGACTTACCATAGACTGACAACACAGAGATGGATTTCAGAAACTGCAGATGCATTTGGAATGAAAAGGCCTGATGTTTTTACATTTACACACTACAGATACATGTGTGATTTTTCACATTTAGCCATGTAAAAAAGCAGGAATTAGTAATTATTTGCAGTGTCAATTCCCTAAATAAATAGCATTTATGAATATTAATATTTAATGCCAGTTTTCTCCCTTACAAATATTTACTATTTCAATAACCAAAGATCTCATTTTAGAAGTAAGAAACACTTTCTCTCCATTTACAACAATACTCATTTCAAGTCACTGACAAGGATTATAGCAAAAGACAGATACAGCAAAATTCTTTAAAATAAACCTGGAACATGTATTGTGAGATCATGAAATCTTCCTACTGTTTGTACCTATTTACATTTCAGCAGCAATAAGCATAAGCACAGCATGCATTTGCCATTGTCTGAAGAAACTTGCTAAAAATCTATCTAATGTGATGAGAAATAGCCAAAAGGCAGGATACCGAATACTAACAAAAAATAAAATAGCTTTCTTACTGCTTTATTCAATAAATCCAAATCATTAGCTGTCAGAAAAGTGTAAACACAAAACCTCCCAAATCCTTCAGCTGCTCAATAAAATGAATGGTTTAGTTTGGCTCCTCTGCATACACCATGGTCTGTACAAGGGGCAGTAACTTCTACAAGCCTAACTGATCTAGCTTCAAAAAAACGCCTACTGGAACATGAAAGGTTGAAACTGCGCCTGAAAACTTGACCTTTACATCAGCAGGCCTAATCTAATAAAAGATATTACCTCTCCCTAAAAGCCCTTGCTTTGTTTATGGGCATGACTGCCTGAGATTACAGCACTACTATTATCAGACAATGCCAACTGCAAGGCTCTCCCAGTGCCCAGGGTGGGAAGGACTGCCAACTCCTCAAGTAATCGTCCAAAAATACCCTCACGTTAGGGAATCCCGTGCAGAAGCGGCATATCCAACTTCACTGCTGTCAACTGAGGGGCCATGAGACACGGCCACTACGCAGCCGGGACTGCCAGAAGGGTGACAGTGCCCAGGACTGCAGTGCTGTCAAAAAGGTGGCCATGCAGGGATGAGGTGCTGAGCGCTGCCGGTCTCTACAAACAGCGTGGTATTCGGCGACTGAGCTTCAGCCTCGTACATCTGCACGCCATTTCTCCGCTTATCTGCATCTGAGCAGTACGCTATGTAACTGCCACAACAGTTACCATGATAGCCACCCAGCACAGCACTAATTTCTAAGCCAGTGACCCACAGATTTTGCTGGGCAGGCACTCGGCAAGATCCCCTGTGTGCACGCGGGCCTTCCTCTCCCCATGGACTCCCGTAGCTGCCTGGGCCTCCCCTCAGGCAAGGCCGGTGCCGGGGGTCTCCAGCGGCAGCGCCTCAGCATCCGCCACCCCCTGTCCCGAGCGCCGCGGGCCGAAAACCTCTGGGGAGGGGGCGGCCGCCTCAGTAGCAGCAGCCCGCCCCGATTCCTGTTGATGCAGCGCCCCCTGCGGGGCGGGGCGAGCTGAAGAACCGCGGCAGGCTCCGGGAAGGGGAACGGCTTCGTGTCCTTTCCCGGCACGGCGCCTGGGCGGGGCGAGGGAGGGAGGAAAGCCCTCAGCTCCTCCGAGGCGAGCTGCCGGAGCACGGGCGCCCGCCGTCGCGCCGCAGCGGTCCCGCGGGGCTTCCTCACAGGGAAGCTGACCGACAGAAGCAGGCGCGGAGGGGGGGCGCTGGCACGCCGCCGGGCTGTACCGAGAGGGGAGCCGAAGGAGGGGTGGGGAAAGAGCGCCACGCGATTCGTCGGCGAGCACCGGCTTTCTGAGTGACCGGGATTTGACACGCCGCGCGGGGGGCTGCCAGCGCCGCAGACCGGCGTACCCCCGGCGATGGCGGTGGCTCCAGCTGCAGCGAGTCGCGCAGCCTGGCCATGCGCTGCTCTGCCCGCCGTGGCGCGAAACGGAGCGAGGCGACCTTTCTGCAGCCGCGGGGCGGGGCCGGGCGGGGACGCTCGCGCCGCGGCATTCCCGCCGTAGCAGCCTGGCCCTGCTCTTCGCATGCAAATAAGGCCCGTCCTCATTGGCCCCGCCGGCAGCCCTTTCAAAAGGGGAGCCGCGATTGGCAGCGCTGGGCTGCTCACGCACGGGGAGAATCTCCCCCGCCCCCCCCGCCCTTCTTTTTTTTTTTCCGCCGCTAATGTGTGATGCGCACCTCAGACAGTCTGTAACGCTGCGCGCCGGTTACTACAAATAAGTAGTTCTCAGTCCCCCAATCTCCCCCCCCGCCCGTCCGCACGAAGGGGCGGGAAGGGAGGCGGCAGTCACGACCGCCGCAAGGCGGCTGCCCCGGCGCGGAGGGGAGGGGTCCGGCTGTGTAGGCAGGGAGAGGTGTTTCCCTCCCCCTTTCCCGCCCCCCCCCCCCGCCCGTACTCCGCGGAGGGATATCCTGGGCGCGCTCTCCGCGCTTTGCCCGCACCAAAACATTGGGAGTTAAGAGGCGGCTCGGCGGCGCCGCCGGCCCAGAAGCGCGCGGGCAGGCTCAGCGGCGCGTGGCTCGCACTGCGGCGGCCAGCTCGCTCCCTGCTGCCGCGGCCCCCGCAGGGGCGGGCTCCGAGGTCCTCCGACTGCCTCCGCCGAGCGCTGCTGCTGCCTGCGCTCAGCGAGCGGCTTTCGCCCGTTGGAAGCGGCGCCCGAACCAACCGCCTTTTGCCGGAGGAATTAGTGCGGCCGCCGTGTGGACCCGCATCGTTGGGGACACCCGAGGACTCCGTCGGTGCCCGCTTCTGGCCGAGGAAACAGGCGCGCGGAGGGTCTTAGCGGCCCGCCGTCCCCGCGGGGAGGAGAGCCGCGCCGGGAGGACGCCGGCGGTGTCGCCGCGGAGGACCCGCCGTTTACCACCACCACCCCCTTTCAGAAGATGTTGCTCTCCAAGTTTGGCTCGCTGGCTCACATCTGCAGCCCCACCAGCATGGACCACTTGCCGGTGAAGATCCTCCAGCCAGGTACGGCGGGACCAGCGTCGGGGTGTCCTCTGCGAGAGCGGAGCGGCCCCGCATTACCAGGTGCTGGGTCTGGTGCCTCGCTGTCCCCGGAACTTCGGGTGCTTTTTTGTTTCTAGATAGAACGTTTTTTTTATATTTTTTTTAAAATCTAGTAGGAAAAAAGTCTTCAGCAGAACTAGGGCAGCGCGTATAATACGCGCCCAGCGGGCATTTTTATTACTATTATTTTCGATTCCTGGCGCAGCACGGCAGCGGGCACTAACGCATTGCGTTTCCCTTTCGTTTCCCCAGTGAAAGTGGAGAAGGAGCCGTTTGACAAAGTCTACCAGGTGGGCTCCGTGCTGGGCAGCGGGGGCTTCGGCACCGTCTACGCGGGTAGCAGGATCGCCGACGGTTTGCCGGTAAGCCGCGGGACTGGCGGACGCGGGGGGTGGCCGTGGGATGGCGGCGGGCGGGAGCGCGGCGCAGTGGGCTGCGGGCGCAGGCGGTGCCCTCCCCGCCGCAGCTCACGCGCCTCCTTTCCTTCGCGCTCCGCAGGTCGCCGTGAAGCATGTGGTGAAGGAGAGGGTGACCGAGTGGGGCACGATTGTAAGTACCGCGATGGGGAAGGGGCTGCGGGCGTGTTGCGGCGCTCCGGCGCGGCGGGGCTATTGTGTGGGCGGCGGGGCCCGCCCCGCTGGCGCGGCCTCTGCGTCGGCAGGGAATTTGGCGGGGGTTTGCCGCCGCAGCGCCGCGCCCGCCCCTCGGACTGCGGCAGCGGCGGAGGGGGCCCGCCGGCCGCGCCCTCCCCCCGCCCCTCCACCCTCCCCCGCCCCGCGCCGCTGACCCCCGCCCCCTTCTCTGCCCAGAGCGGGGTCATGGTGCCCCTGGAGATCGTTCTCCTGAAGAAGGTGGGCTCCGGATTCCGAGGAGTCATCAAGCTGCTGGACTGGTACGAGCGGCCCGACGGCTACCTGATTATCATGGAGCGGCCCGAGCTGGTGAAGGACCTGTTCGACTTCATCACCGAGAAGGGCGCTCTGGACGAGGAGACGGCCCGCGGGTTCTTCCGGCAGGTGCTAGAGGCCGTGCGCCACTGTTACGGCTGCGGCGTGGTGCACCGGGACATAAAGGACGAGAACCTCCTGGTTGACCTCAGGACAGGCGAGCTGAAGCTGATCGATTTCGGCTCGGGGGCCCTCCTCAAGGACACAGTCTATACCGACTTTGATGGTACGTCCCGACCCCCCCTAGCGCCCGGGACAGCCCGTGTTGGGGCAGAACCCTGCCGCCCTCCCACCCTGGTTGATGCCCTCCCCACAGCCGCTGTTTCTTCCGCTCCTGGCGGCCGGGGGTAGCGAGCCTTGAGGCTGACGCAGGGGTTCGTATCGGGTCTGTCGGTAATGGAAACCTTTGGACCCGAAGCAGCTTAGGGGGTGTTCAGTTGTGTAGGGAAGAAGCGATTCCAGGCAGTGACGCAGCAGTTTATGTTTCCTTGTCTTGGAAAAAGGGATTTTTATTTTTTTTTTCCTAGAGGGCGATCTGTTTACACGGAGGCTCCAACAGTGTCAGATGTTTCCATGTGTGGATATGCAGTTTTTGTATGCGTCCCTTTTTTTAACTTGAAGCGGTAGCTCCCCACTCTTTTTCTGCCAGTGTCCTGGAAATCCCGCATTGCAGATTTTAATGCGATGGGGATACATATGCTCCCTGGAAAAGCCGGGATGCGAGCTTCGGGGCCCGCCTTGGCGCTTCGGAGGCGGAAAGGCTGAAAATAAGCCTGTGTGTGACAGGGAGTGTTTCCCCCAGCCCTGGTGTAACGGAGGACGTTTTCCCCCCGCACCTTTCCTCCTCACCAGCTGCCGCACTCACATCTGTTTGTTGTGAAACCTGAAGCCCTGCTGCACATCACCCTGCTCCCTGTTCCATTTGGTACCGGGGGAGCAGCGGGCAACGGGGCAGAGCCGGTGAAACAGGGCGGCAGGTTGGGGGGGAAGCTTATAAACGTAGAAATGGTAAGCGGCCCTATTTTGTTTACCGGCTTGCGGAATTGGATAAAGCGGATTAGCCTGGTGTCACACGGGCAGAGCGGGGTTTCACCTCCCCGCCCGCCAGCCCCCTTTGTCCTTTTGTGTCTATTTTTGGTGCGATGCTGCAGACGCCACGTGGTCAGTGAAAGGAGCTGCCTCGGTAAACAGTCAGCTGATGGGCTGCTGGGCCCTGCAGCGGATAGCACTACCGGATAAGCCAAGTCTGGTGGTGGTGTAACCCCGCGGGTGACCTGATGTTACACTGCTAATGGCTTTGGCACATGAGGAATATAAAGCTTTTTGCCTTTTTTTTTTTAAGTACCCCATGACAAGCTTATGAATCTAATTTTATCCCTGCTAGAATGAGCTGAACAATGGGGAAACACTCTAAACCTCGACTTAGATTTTTTTATTTTTTTTTTTTTTCTTTTTTTGTCCTGCTTTTAGGAACGAGAGTATACAGCCCTCCAGAGTGGATCAGATACCACAGATACCATGGGAGGTCAGCAACAGTATGGTCTCTGGGAGTTCTGCTGTATGATATGGTTTGCGGAGACATCCCTTTTGAGCAAGATGAAGAAATCTTGAGGGGGCGATTATACTTCAGGAGAAGAATTTCACCTGGTGAGTCAACCCCTACATAAGCAATGGGTTTTCTTCTAATAGAAGACCTTTGACCTTGCATGGGTGAATTTCTTTATTTAGGATTCTCTTTTAACTTTCGTAGTCTAAAAGTGCCTTTTTTTTTTTTTTTTTTTTTGTTACAGAATGTCAACAGCTGATCAAATGGTGCCTTTCACTGAGGCCTTCAGACAGACCAACACTTGAGCAAATTTTTGACCATCAATGGATGCACAAATCTGAAGTAGTGAAGTCTGAGGACTGTGACATAAGGCTACGGACCCTTGATACTGATGTATCTAGCACAAGTTCAAGTAATGAGAGTCTGTGAATTACTAAGGACTTCGCACTGGGAGGGGAGCTACAAGCAGAAAGACCGCAGTGCTGCTGCCAATACTTAGGAGGGGCTAGAAAAATGCATTCATTATTCTGTAGTTGAATCTTTGTCTGAGGGACTTGATTTTATTTTCCCCCTTTGCTGGTTTCTGCTTTGGAATGAGATTTCCTTTGGAAACGCTGATGTTTGGGAGATGAAGGCCAGTACTTAGTCAAAGACTGACCTTATTAAGAAAGCAGTGACCTCTTGAATACATGGTAAACTTTTTTGCTCTCATAGAGCCTGGACTAGATTTTATTTGCTTTTGAGTGCCTTTTTGAAAGCTGCTTCAGTGGGACTTTCTTTTTTGAGCTGTGTATGTCCAAAGAAGATCCAGTTCATTATAGGAATTTGCTCCCTTTAGACTCAGTGCTGGAGGAAGCAGCTCCTATGATGCATTGGAGAATATGTTCGGTGATTGAATGAAGTAGTCCCATCCACTGGTGATGGAATACTTGAACACAGACATTTCACTCCTGCCCCCCCTGCCCCAGTCCTTTTCCAAATCCAACCCACCTCTGCTGCTCAAAATATTTCCTATAGCCTGCACAGAAATATGAACAGGTATATCAGCTTTTTTATCAGAAACATTTATTCATGTTTCCTTTTAGCATCTCTACCATTGGGCATGACAAGCCCCTTTCTCAACTCCCCCTGGCCTTTTGTCACCCTGCGAGTCTTAAAGTATGTATGGGCATGTTGAATGCACAATCAATGCAATATTCAAGGACTTTACTTTTTTTTTTCATACCTGTATAATGTGTTTATGTAAACTTGTTTTTTCCCATGTACTATACAGTTATTTATTGTTTGGAATTTAGAAGACTTCCCACAGGTTTCAGCTGTGGCTATTTATTTGGTTAATTTATTTGGTTAGAGTTACTCAGCACTGTGCTTTCCCCTCCTTCTCCCCATGGGAATTCTAGTGGTTTGCCCATGGCACTTTTTTTCTGCATTCCTGTCAACTTTTGTTTAAAAAAAAAAAAAAAAAAAAAAGAAAAAGACAAAAAAATTTCTGACCTTATCAATTTTTGTTGGAAGTTGGAAAATTGTTGTACAAAGTCTAATTTAAGGGAAATAGAAAGACTTTTTAAAGTTAGTCAGTATGCCTTTTGTCTGGTATTATTGTACCAGAAATGTAAAGTAATGTTGTTTGAAAGGGTTTTAAATTATTGACATTGTACAGTCTCCGTGCATTGGCTCTGGAAGGTAGAGTGGCAGAGTCATAAACCTTAATTTATTTTAATAGCTGTGTTTCTGTGATCTGGTTGCATTTATGCAGCTTGGATTTGGATTTTTTTCTTCTGTTTAACAGTGTGAAATGTATGGAGATCATATTTTTTATACAGGTATTTCAATTAAACTTTTTTTGTATATAACAATTCTGTGTTTGTGTGCTCACTTTTACGTTCACTGCTACTCTTGATACCACCTGGGGAACATGTATTCTCTTACCTTCTAGCTTGTAAAGGCCTGCAGTTAATAGGTCTATGCCATTAAGCAGTGACCATTTTGGAGAATTAAACAATCCCTCACCTTGACTGTATCTACTCCATTGCTGTATTTGGTGTTGAGATGGTGTACAATGCAACAGCACCAGGGGCCTGCATAGAAGGGCACTAGCCAGTAATGGGAGGAGAGGGGGTAGCTCTGTAAACACTGAATAGCTGAAGTGTCACTGTGCTTGCTGCCCTTAAGTATAGCAAGTAAGAATTTCTTTTTTTGCAGTTGTTGCTGGTAACTGTTTTCACAGTTGATGTGTTTACTTTCCATTACCTTCAGTTTCCTTCTTCCTGCTTACTGTTTCCTCTTGGGGGGTGCACAGGGATTTCCTGTGCCCTTACAGGAAAGGGACAGCATTCTTGGAGAGCAGGGTAACTGTTTTTCTTTAGCTCCCTTAGATTATTAAAAAGACGGCTGTGTCACTTCATAAAGTTCTTGGAAACACATGCTGTTCTCATCCATAGCAAAGGGCAAGAGAAATATCCATCTTAGTCTTATCCAATCAAGTCTTGCAGCCTACTGAGTTTATCCTACTTCCTCTGCAGCTAGAGGCTAACCTGGCTCAATCCTTTTGTGGGCATGGTAGCTATTACTAGGTTTAACTACCACAGAGGGATCTACGGAGTACATTTAGGGATGTGTTCAGTTATTAAAGGTTCTCTCATAGTCACAGCAAAGGGGTAGGCTTAGAATCTGTTGGGTTTATGTTATTTCCCCTTCTGGGGATCTTTCTGCCAGCTCATCTATTTTTTTGGATCCCTGTGGGGAGTATCTCACTTGCTGACATTACATCAAGCTCCTGATGCTAACTAGTTTAGACTCAAAATGCCACTGAATAACAGGAGGTAAAGCAGAAGGGAAAAGACCATTTTTTTGTGCTTGCAGTTTTCTGATGATATGGGGAGAAGGTGCGTAGCTTTCTCTTGGCAATATAAAGGAAGTTTTACTCTTGTCAGAAAAAACAACTACAGTTGTGTTCATCATTTTGGCTGGTTTTTTTTTTTTGTTTGTTTGTTTTTTGTTTTTGTTTTGTTTTTGTTTTTTTCATTTTAGAGCTGTTTCTCTGTTTTTTAATAAAAATCTGTACATATGCTAAACCTAGTCCCTGTGAAACATATCCATGAAAATCCCTATTTTTGGAACTATTCACAGAAATCAAAGATTTTAAACTTAAGTGTAATTTAATCTCAGATTTGCTTAAGAAAATCAATCAGTCCTATCTGAATGGAAGAACACTTAAAAGTGAAGACTGGGAGTTTTGCTTTAGAATGAGAGGTTTCTTTTGCTTAAGAGGAGAGACTTGAGTAAAGCTACAGGAGAGATGATCCCAGTGCCTACTGCAGTTCTTCAGGGAAGCATGTTTCTAACCACAAGTGGTCCCTGGAGAAATTCCAGTAGCTGATGATAATTAACATCTTCCACTCCAGTGGCTTCACATGCTCGCAGCTGTTGAGCGGGGTGGTAGTGAGGCCGTTTGGGTGAGCTTCAAAGGGCTACCAGAACAGCAGTTCTTAAAAATACATTTGTAAAGCTATTGTTGGTGGCTGAACTGGGGACTTTCAACGTTTCCACAGGAGCCTGTGTTACTTGCCTTAGCTTCATAGAGAATTACTGTTGTAGCAGTCTGTTTTGAAACATAAAAACTAGGTTTTCGCCTTCTGCTACTGAGGCAAAATGCATTAAAAGGATAAAGGTCAAAAGGACACGGGTGTGAGTGCTGACTCCCCTCTGGGATTAGTTCAACATAAAAGGTGTACTTTCAGTACTGCGCAGGCAGCTTTAGTTGTGAAACTCCCCTGTACACTAATAGAAGCCACGTGTCTGAAACACCATATACGGAAAGTAATGATTTGTAAAAATAGCTTTTCATTACATCTGAAAGTCGGAAAATGATGTGTTAATATAGTTCCATTAGCTGAGTGTTACTGCCAAAATGAGCAAGTAAGTGACAGCTCTTGGTTTCTCCTGCACTTCTATCTGGTATTTTAATATCGTTAAATGTTACTTCTCTGGGATCCTCCTCTTCATACTCTCCCCACACTAGGTTCCTTTTCAACAGCACAAAGCTTGACAAGTAGAATTCAGCAGATCATTCAGGATACTACTGTGAAAGTCACAGCCTGTTTTAACCTTGACAAATTGATTTAGCAGTGATCATACCTATGCATGTATGTATGTTACTGGCTTCATAACAGGTATACGAAATATATTCTAATGCTGAAAGATCTTTAACAATGTAGTATTTTGTGTAATTCATATCCTTAATAAAACTCACTCTTCTGTGTGCATAAGCATACACTCGCTTCTTTCTTTTTTCTTTTTTTAATTTAATTTTAGTTAACTAAGCTTATATTTACTGAAGCCCTTTGAACAAAACTATCTGAGGGATGTTAGAAAGATTGAAGAGGGCGTGTTCTCACCAAACACTTTCGGTTCTCTTTCAGTGGTTTACTGACCTCTGTTGGTGAAATTAAAGTATATGTTCCCAAAATAATGATGTATAAATTGGGAAGAGATGTTTTAAAACAGCGCTGACTGCCATTTTTAGATATGGAAGAGTATGGCTAATACTTAGATCTCCCACAGTGTTTGAAAAGCTACAATTGCAAATGGAAACAAAACGAAACAAAACAAAACGAAACAAAACAAAACAAAACAAAACAAAAAAAAGATAAAAAAAAAACAAAGATAAAAAGACACTATGACTATGAAAACAGCTTTTCAATGAAAATAGAAGAGGAGAATATGAAATCAAAAGGTTGCCAACTATGCAGCTGAAGTTACAGGGGTGACATGCCTAGTGAGCACCCAGTCACTTATATGACTCTTGGCATAAGCATTTACAACCATTAGCCCTCACTCTTGCACTTCATTTCAGTCACAATGAGAACCGCTTGTCTTCTGGCATACAGATGGGCAATAATTCTCAGTGGTGTGAGCAGATAACAGAACAGAACATTGTGGCCCTATCGGCTTATAATTAGTGGATTTTTACTGCTAACAGCGGCAATGCTACTGTTGGTAGCAGAAGTCAGGATCATGGTGTTTTAATTTTCTTGTAATACATAGTTTTTCTGATATTATACTGAAGTTTTCTCTGCTTGTAAATTTGCAATTGCTTAGTTTCATGGTTATCTGTGATTTAAAAATGTAAGGTTTTTGCCTAAGGGTTTCCTTCAGGTAGCTGATAAATCAGAGACTTATTACTCTGCTAATTGACTACAAACCATGATGCCAAAAACCTGCTTATACTAGTCCACTAGTAGAGAATTAGTGAGATGCAGACTTGACTTGCACCTTTTCTTAGGTAAATCTGTGTAAAACCTTGAAGTTACAGTTAAGTCACAGGCAGCAAAGCATCTTGTGGATCAATATGCTTCTTTGTTTAGTATTAATGACTCAGCAGTCACTTTGACTCTCCAATCAGGAATAATGAAAGATTGCAGAAAATTATACTGAAAACCGAAGGGTATTTTGGTCCATTCTGTGTAGAATTATGAAAAAATAAATTTCATAATTCTGTGAATCATTGTCTGTGTAATGGCTGGTTAGAATAGCTTTTGGTATGCATGGTCTGCAGAAAACAAACAAACAAACAAACAAACAAAAACCAAACAAAAAACAAAAACAGCCTGCTGTTTTGTTGAAATAAAAAAAGTTCTGCTTGCAACAAAAAATGGTCTGGTTTCAGGGTTGAAGTTTGTGTCTCCACTTTTCTACTTCCCTTGATTTAGGACAGGAAAACATAAGCATGAAGTATCAGTTTATTCCTGCTAAAATACAGAAATATGTTAACAAGCATATGCTATGAAAGGTGGGAGTGGGGATCCCCCAGGGGCGTTTATTTTTACCAGGTTTCCAAACCTTATAGTGTCATGACAGGGACCAATCTCTTTCAAGATCATCCTATGGGAATCCATTAATCAGGGGGAAATGCTCTCGTGTTCAGATTCCATGCAAGGGTTTTTTTCTGTATAATAGCGAAAGTCTTGCAATATACAGATTTACATCAGCATAGAAAACCATAAAGAATCTCATCTTTCCGGAGGTAACTTGCCTATTGTTCAGGAAAAAGCAAATAGATAACAAATTTAATCTACAGGAAGGCGGGTTAAGTTGTGGTAAAAAAGAGACTTGTATCTGTAAGGGCAGCTGAGCACCAGAGTAAACTAACTGTGGAGTATATAAAATCATCGGTTTTAGAAACAAGCATTTTTCATAAATCATCTAGAAATTACAGCTGATTTAAAATACTTTGGATTTCGTCAGCCTAATGGTCACAAGTTAACAAAAAGAGATTTCCATCCACAGAATTCACTCTGCTTGTTGAACCAGTATAAAATTTATTGACAGTGTCCCTTTTGCTACTGGCAAGACACTTTTTAATGCAAATTTGGCCTAATCAATAAAAGTAGTGACAGACTTTCTCATGATGGTGAGGCTATGGGGCTACTGACCTTTGCTCACAGCCAGTATCACTAAAGTGGTCCCCTCTCACACCATCCCTTCCTTTTGCTGGTGCACTGATATTCAGATCAATAAACTGATCTCTCTGATAGCCACCCAGCATAAGTGAGGGGATATGCACAACAGCTTGGGACTGGGGTGGGGGGAAGGGAGATGCTGCTGCTGAAGAAAGGATATGTGTGATAACCTTCATTTTCTCTAATACCATCAAACAGACCCTTAGTTTTGACTTTATAACTTCTGCAACAAAGAATCTCCAAGAAAAGTTGACAAATCCTTCTATTTTCTACCTTGTATGTGAAATATTTCAGGGGGGTTCTTTTCAGATCGGATTCTGGGCACCTGCTTGGAAGGTTCACAGTACCTCAGCTTCTGATGAAGTGTAAGAACTCAGATCACTTGGAATCTCACAAAGATCAGAACTTAATTCACAAATATTTTTACACATCCCAACAGTATGCCCTACTTTTTAACCAGCTTCACAGGTACATTTGCAAATGAGAAAAAACGTTAAACATTTCAGAATAGCTAATAAATAATGATCCTTTACAGCTATGTAGGCGTTAAAAAAGTTCAAGTGAGAAAAATTAACACAAATGAGTTGAAAGCTCATAACTGCATTTGCTGGTTTAGCTCAAGATCTTTATTTTCCAATTTCTCTGTTATTGTGAGCCTGTTCAGCAGCATGAGCTCCACTATTATCTCCAAGATATTTCTACCTATGCTTGTAATTTAATGTATAGCATTCCAATAAATTTAAAGGAAAACTTCAGCAGTTGATCTTGGAAATCTTTGTCAGTAAACAAAAAAAATCCTAGTAAACCATGAATTTTGAGTGCATTTTGAAGATACCTCTTTACCCAGTCTAACGGTTGTTGTGGTGATATACTCAAGTAGCTCTAATAGCTTCCCTGACAACTTCTAGCCACAGAGCTCTTGGTGGCACAGGACTCAATTCTGCAATTCCGGTGCAGAGATTCCAGACCTTTCAAGGAGAATGTTGTCTGCATGATGGCTATAGGATTATCTCTCAAGTTGTGACAAAAGAAGGGCTTCCCTGGAGAGAAAATTAATGAGAAAGCCTCAAGTTGTACTGAAAACCCTCTACTGAAATGCTGAGAAGTGACAGAGAGAAGAGAATGGGAGCCCTACTGCCTTTCCAGAGTCAGAGCTGCATCTCTCTGAAAGACAACAAAGGAGATACTTGGAAAGCAAAGGCAAGGTAACCAGAAAGAAATGTAGAACATAAAAATTATCTCAAAGCCTGAGACCTGCGTGGTATTTTTGTTAATACCACAAAGAGCAGTTTCTCACTAGAAGTCTTCTTTCCCATGCAACTGCCTGTCAGTGTGAGAGAGTCTTCATTGCAATGTTTATTATAATTTACATCTCTCTTTTCCTCTCCCTCTCCTGAACAGACTTTCTATGTCACAAACCAAGAGGGCCATCCGATTCCTGTGACAAGTTGGTACTGATACAGGTGATAAGGCGAGCACATGTGAGTCACATTTGCAGAACAGATATTAATACATGTTTTCATATTCTTTACTAAGTTATGTTTTTATTAATTAAAAATTATTTAAAAAAATGACATCCACAATGGCAAAAACTGCACTGGTGCCAATGTTCTTTTTCACCCACATAGTTTTCACAGTGCTCTAGAAACTTCCTGATTGCGAATGTACATGTGATAGCAACCCTTTGATCACATCTTCCTAACACCTTACAGAAAAGCTTTCTCAATTCTAAAGTAATACAGTTGACAGCACTGAGCAATTAGCTAAGTTAAGAAAATTAACTTGATTTTCTAGAGATCTAAAAAGAATAAACATGTTTATTATACTTACATTTATTATATAATTATTATATGTTGTATAACATAAAATACAAAATTGAAACAGGACTTTAGGAAAGAAGTCTCTGCACTTTGTAATAATTCACATTTGTTAGTCCTTTGCTGTTCCAGCTCCCAATGAAACTTACTGGAGAAGAGTTTAAAGGCGAGCAGAAATGTATATCCCAATGAATCTCCGTCATGGAAGAATTCATCATTTAATTATATTTTCTTGCCTTTAGCTGTAGCCAGTGACCCCAAAATATCTAAAAATTATTTGCTCTTACTTACTGATTTTTATTTTTATTTTGGTTACTCTGGAAAACTTTGAATTTGTAGAACAGAAATTTTGAATGACACAAGTTCATATATATGGCTATACAATTTACTAATATTTGAGACTACTGTAGTAAGTCTTCTGCAGTGAACAAGTTAGTTCGGCTGAAGCCCAGTGACAATTGAACACTGTAAGTGGTGATGATCAATGCAGTATTAGAAAGTCTTAAAGAACCCTGGAAAAACACCAGTTTCTCAGAAGTGCACATGAAGTTCTCTCTCAGCTCTTGCAGATGGCCAATACAAAGCTAATGTGGCACTGAAGACAAACTGGAACAGAAGGCACTTCCGATAGCATGGTGACAAGATATCACATGGCTTGGTACTGGTTTTCTCCAGGGAAAAATCAGCTGCCTTGTTGCACAGAGGAGGTGTTTGTTCTAGAGTACTACACCTGAGCTGCTAAAATTCAAGTTTATTGATTGCAAATTGGCATAGACCTGGAGAAAAAAACACACATATTTCTATTAAATTGTTCATTAAATATCTAGATTAACATTTACAAAGCTGTTAACAAACTCAGGTTAATTGGCAATCAGTTCAGAGGAGCACATTGTCCAGAGTCACAGACTTCAGCTAAAGCATTGCCTACTGAAGATTATTGCGAAATAAGGTTTTCCAGGTAAATTTTCAAAGTAGCATCTCTTTGAGAAGAATGCACAATAAAAAGTGATTTTTTTTCTCCTTTTTACTTAGTTTTATGCAAAGCCTGTTTGGGGACATTTATTGGGATGTTCGTTATACGAATTTAGCTAGAATGGCCTCAGCAAGTTAGGTGAAACCTGGGTCTGGGTGGGCAGCTGAGTGCCAACTGCAGCAAGCAGCGTCTCAGAGCAGGGTGACTGCACTCCCTGCCTGTCTGCTTACATTCTTCACATTAAATCACTGGTGGATGCTACTCCTCATGCATATTTCCATGCAGATTTGCCCTTAGAAGCCGGTTTGCTTATTTAAAGAGCAATTTGAAGCATGAATGGATCATGTAAACATGTGCTTTGAACCTACAATGGTAGTGGTCACTGTAAATAAATAAATGCCATTTAAAAATCATAAACTGAAGAAAAGTCACAATGGAATCTTGTTCTGAATACAGCTGCTCACTGCTTACTTAAAACTATGGAGTAGTTGCTTAAGACAGATTCTCCATACACACATTTTTTAGTCTAACCAACTTCAAAACTGCCCGGGGTATGTTGTAAAAATTTTGACCACAAGCTGCCCTGCATATGCCACTGTTATCTATACAGTTGATTACTTTCCAGTTTCTCAAGGATATTAACTGGCATGAAGCTTCATTTTTTTAATTTCCAGTAATTAATTCCCTGTAGAGAGTGACTGAAGACACTAAACAAAAGCATTTAATCAGAAATTATTAGAGTTGGCTTGTCAGCCATCTGTTAATTACCATTCATTTTTGTACAAGGAGTGAAAATTTTATTAAACCTTATACTTAATTAAAACATATTGTTTCCGTAGCAGATTGGAAGTACTGTCATCTGTTTAGACTTGTATCCTAAGATTCGTTAAGAATTCGTTTCCTGCAGCATGTAGGCATGTAGAATTTCATTCTGTTGGGATCTGAATGGAGGTACAAAGGGTGAGGGTTGTAGCACAGTCGAGTTTCCAAAACCCCACCATAATGCAGACTGACAACACAGTGAAGGAGTACTAATGAAATTGAATGGTCTTAAAAATGAGAAAGTGAAGAATAGTGAGAGGAAAAATATTGCTTTACAGATTTTGGGATTCATTGTGTTAATCAAGTCTTGTGAATAATATGGGCGCTAGAATTTTTTACAACCATTCCTGCTTGAATCCTTCTTAAAATACTCACAGAAAATACCATTTTGTGTATATTTGCTGTTTCTAGGGAAGTGACTACAGCAGCTTGTTCAAAGCTAATGAAACCAGATTGTTTTGGCGTAGCATTTATCTGAAGAGTCAGAAGGAAAAATGCAGGAAAATGACAATGGCTGATTATTTTTTATTGTTACAGTGAGGTGCAAAGACTTGCAAAACACTGCCTGTTTTCAATAGCTCCTTACATATATTAGTGTCTGGCTGTACCATAAGTATGTAGGAACATGTAAGAGGTGTGTATCTCATTACTTTTATCTGTGTAGAATATCATCTGAGCCCCAGGTTCTTGCCTGTATAATAGATATTGTTGTATCCATCAAGATGACTGAGCTGCAGTCAACCATTTGGCCAAAGCTGAGATTAAGAGTTGACTTGTTAGACCAATCAGCGATAAGAGAATCATAGAATCAGAGATTCAGAGAATGGTTTGGGTTGGCTGGGAGCTTGAAGATCATCTAGTTCCAACCCTGTGTGTTGTAGGATCTCACTGTTATCTAGCTTGCCAGGTTTTGCTCTGTCTGTGCCTGTTCCTTGGCTCAAGATTCACCTTTGGCTACATGTATTTCTTGACTCTCCACATTTCTTTGCCCTTTTTACACCACACCCCTTAGTTTGGTGTATCTCTTGGCTTTCTTGGTTTCTGCCTCTTGCCTCCAGCACTGGCACCAAAGATTTGCTAACAGCTTTCACATCCCAGGTGTACTGCTATTGTGATGATACTAAAGGGACTGCACCATGAACATATATGGTCAGATGCAGCATTAACAAGGGCAGTACTTCACTGAAAGACAGATGCAGATATGGGTAAAAAGGTGCTAATGTTTTATATTATTACTATTTGTCATTAGCAACCATTGATTAAGTGAGCAATACGAGTGATCCAAAGCAAAAATCACAGCTTTGCTATTAAGTGCTTGCAGTCCAGGAAGACAAACAGCAGACAAAGTGTAAGGGGGAAGGGGAATATATTTTTTAAAACAAATACCATCTATTTCCACTGGCCCTCTGCCTAGCCATTATTAACTTGCATTAGTTTGTAGGCATCCAAACGAATCTTCCTGCTGTTACTGGAAAATTTTTCTTGGCTCAGATGTGAAAATAATTTCCTTTCAAACTCAACACTACGTTGTTACAACATGCACTCTAATAATCTAATGGTCAAATGTGATGATTGTCTTTTGGAGCACCTCACAGGGGCACCATTGTTTTGTGAGGGTGACCTTACATCTGGGAACAGCCTTGCCTAGGGCTTCCCAAATCTGTCTTTTAACAAGGCCATGTGACTGACATGTGTAAGGCTCCGAGCCAGTCACACTTGTTTAAAAACTCCTTGACACAGTCACAGCACTTGTGACTTGCTGTGCTGCTGTGACATATGACCCTTATGCCACAAATATTCTTCTGCATTATGCAAGGGTGTCACTACAGAATCAGGATTATGTGAGGTCATGGCTAGAGTCTGATCCTGCCTCATCCCCAGATGTACAAGCAGAAAACAGTTGAGTGGATTAATATGTAAGTAGCTTTTAGAGGTAACTGCCCCCTCGTTCTGACATTGCTAGGTGAACAGATGCTAGATGTTGCTAGGTGTTGCTGGATGGCCCCAATCTGTTCAATAACCATCTACATCGGCTTATAACATAGGATAACCTTGGACAAGAGCAGCCAATGAAACCAGCCCACCTTTGCCACATACACAGGCACCTTATTTTTACATGTTTACATATTCCACATGTTGCACACTGTTTTTATCCCTTGAGAGCTATGAGAATGTCATAGTTGGTAGCTGATCTCATCTCCCCTTCATCAACCAAAAATTAATCTAGTCAGAGCAATCATATCTCTTCTAACAGGAGCCTGTACAAGCCACAGCTGGTCTGCTAAAGTGGAAGACATTTCAAGAACCAGTGATAAAAGCAGATAAGTATAGAAAAGTACATATATAAAAGCATAAGGTAGGCCTTTTTTTCAAGCTACATAAACGACTGCCCTGGCAGAACGGAGCTGCTGGAGGAGATCTTTCACTGCCTAACTTAGTGTTTCTAACTTCATTATGTTAGTGTTATGTAGCAAAATCTCTAGTCTACCACACATATAGGTGCCTATAAACCTTACATGTTCCTGTTGGAACTAAGAGACAATTATTCATGCAAATGTTGTCTGTAAACTACTACTTTTCAAGAAGATGAATTCTGTGCTTTTTCCCTTACATCTGTACTTCTTAAAATCAAGTCATGCCACAACTTCAGGTTCCGCCTTCATCTCCTTACCCATTGTTATTATCCGTGTTAACATGTTTTCACTTTGCCAGCAGTTGGGTTGCCAAGCTGGAGAGAGAGGATATCATCATGGGTTCTCACTTATTTGGACTTCAGAAATTAATGCTGTCATCAAGGCAAATGTTAGCATATTGAAAGCAAACTTGGCTTTCAGAAAAATCAGTGAGCTGCAAGCAGGTAGTTACATCCTCTTAGCTTGGAATGAATTAAGTCAAATAAATGTGGGAATGACTATTTGTTGTATACAGCACAAGCACATCAGAGCAAGAATCTTCCCAGATCTGCCTTGGACTATTTCCAGAGTACTTGGGAAGGACTATGAAATGAACTGTTAGAAAAATACCAAGCACGTAAATGCAGAAGCAAAGGAAAGGGTGTAGATGTGTCTTAACTGTGTTAGCTTCATGAGCTGTTGGGGCTGGGGAAGGCCTGAGAATCACCTCAAAACTTTCTGCCCTGTGGCATTTAAAAAGAAAAATTATATATCTGTCTCACATTGTTCTAAGGAAAGGAAAGACTGACCTACAGCAGAAAAAGCTCAGAAGGTAAGTGAGAATCATATGATCTCATTCTGCAGGTGATCAAGTAGTGAACACTGGGTGAGGAACACTGAGGGGTGACAATGTACAAAGATGATGTCTTGGAAAAGCCCTTTCATGGCAGGTTTAGGGATCAATACTGCAAAGGTTTTAAGCACATAATGTCACTATCTAAAGTTCTGTCTAGACCTGGAGACCAAGGACAGTTTGCCCTAGATTAGACAGGTTTCAGGGAGATTAGATAAAGTCCCTTGTTTTTTGTGTTTGGTTTTTGGTGAGGATTTTTTATTTATGTGGTTGGTTGGTTGGTTCGTTGTTTTGGTGGTGGTTTTGTTTGTTTGTTTTTAAGGTTTGGTTTTGCTTTTTTTTCCTTGTGATATTAATTTAACAGGGTTTATTAGCATATAATTAAGTCAGTAAGCTCCTGTTGAGGTGCAGATGTGAAGACACATGGAAAAGAAGTGCTTGCTCCTTAACACCACCACTACTAAAGCTGTGATTTTTCCTCAAAAGGATTCACTACCTGTTAAACTGTTAAAGCTAAAGATTAGTGAAAGGTATCTTTATCTTCAGTGCTCAGTGGCAGATGATTTTGTTAACATAGATTTCATTTCCATAGTTGCATCCTGAGCCTTTCCAGGCCGCTAAAATAAGCAAGGCTCCAACAGATGTAAATGAGAGGGAGGAGGTTTCAGTGACTGCCTCTTCCTTCCAGCCCCGTGAAGAGTCATACCAATTTTAAGGCAATCAAACTCCTTATGAGTACTGCTGCAGAGAATCTAGCAAGTCTGGAAGAAATCAGTGCTTAAAGAGAACTTCTCCAGTAGGTAAGTACTCCAATCTTCTCAGTGGGAGTTTCTCATGAATGAAAACACCCCTTGGAGATGAGTACAGGCAGAAAACAATGCAGCTCTGAAAGGTGTGAACGGCTCCATTCACCTTGGCGGGTCCTCATCCTCCCTGCCTGGGGCCAGGGGTTTACGGTCTGTGACCCCATCAGGCCTGTTGTTATCAGCTAGCACAGTGAGGCCTGGAGGTTTTTTACATCGTATACCTATGTCACACGTTGTCAACAGGGGAACAGAGAGAAGGACTCGGGCAAGTTTAGTGACCAGAGCCCCCAGTCGCTGCACTCCAGAGAACATCCAAGGGGCAGTTGAAAGGGCAGTCCTCCCTTTCCCTCCTCCCCTCCTTCCCCCCCCGCCTTTGCTCGGAGAGTCAGGAGCCACTGAGCCCTCTTGAGCTCACACAGGGAGAAGGGGCAGCACTTCAGAGGCCCTCAGTGACAGAAGGGTCTGCCAGATCCTTTTTCCAATAAGAGAAAACGGATCCAAGAGAAGTTTCATCCCAGATTTTTGGGGAAGTATGCAGAGAGTCCAAGAGACCGTTGGAGGGGCAGGGGCCTTTATTGCCCTTGTTTTCCTGAGGGAGGACAGATATCCCTGTCCCTTCCCTCTTTCATTCATAGTATGCACTTGTTCTTAAAGTTATGTGCCAGTTTTCCCTTTTCTGTGACATCTTTCCCTTGTTCTGTCTCATCCCTTTCTCTTCTGAACTCTTCCCCCTGCATGGGAAAATCTGGGACGATTCTACTCAGATAACCTTTCCCTCTCAGCCTCTGTTGTCCTCTACTGCCTGCCCCCAGCAAATGCATCCACATCTAGTTCCTTTTTGATTTTTCAAAATAGTCTGAGTAGTATTTGAGCTGTATTTTTTGACTGTGTTGAAGCAGTTGGAAAGCAGTTAACACAGTGCTTGCAAAGAAGCCTCACACTAGCAGTGGAGGGACTGATTTCAACAATATACTCTCACAATTTCTCCCCTTCTCATCACATTGTCATGACTTGAGTGGTCTCAGTCAGTGGCAGTTGTAGAATCGTAGAATCATAGAATAGTTAGGGTTGGAAAGGACCTTAAGGTCATCTAGTTCCAACCCCCCTGCCATGGGCAGGGACACCTCACACAAAACCATGCCATCCAAGGCTCTGTCCAAGCTGGCCTTGAACGCCACCAGCAATGGAGCATTCACAACTTCCCTGGGCAACCCATTCCACTGCCTCACCACCCTAACAGTAAAGAACTTTTTCCTTGTATCCAATCTAAACTTCCCCTGTTTAAGTTTTAACCCTTTGCCCCTTGTCCTATCACTACAGTCCCTAATGAAGAGTCCCTCCGCAGCATCCTTATAGGCCCATTCAGATACTGAAAGGCTGGTATGAGGTCTCCATGCAGTCTTTCCTCTCCAGGATGAACAGTCCCAACTTTCTCAGCCTAATTTTATAGCCTACATTCCTACCTAAGTGTTACAAAAGCAAGAATGTCACATTTTCCCCAGCGGCTCAATGAATATATATGATTGCTACTCAATTTATGACCCCATATTTACATAAATGGTTCTATACCAGTTAGTTTCCATATTTCTATTATAAACCCATTCATTCAAAACTTGAGGTTTTGTCTTGCTCAATCATATGTATAACGTGTTGCCCTATTTTTCTTCCTCATTTCAAAAGCCACATGCCCCATTAGTAGCTAAAATATATTGGAAAAGCAATGGCCTCTGGCTGTGTGCAGTTCTGGTGTCCCCAACACAGGAATGACATGGAGCTGTTGGGGTAAGTCCAGAGAGGACCATGAGTATGATCAAGGGACTGGAGCACCTCCCATCTGAAGACAGGCTGAGAAAGTTGGGGCTGTTCAGCCTGGAGAAGAGAAGGCTGCATGGAGACCTCATAGCAGCCTTTCAATGTCTGAAGGAGGCCTGTAAAGATGTTGGGGAGGGACTCTTCCTCAGAGACTGTAGTGCTAGGACAAGGGGTAAAGGATTAAAACTTAAACAGGGGAAGTTTAGGCTGGATATAAGGAAGAAGTTCTTTACTGTAAGGCTGGTGAGGCAGTGGAATGGATTGCCCAGGGAAGTGGTAGACGCTCCATCCCTGGCACCATTCAATGTCAACCTGGCCTACTGTAAGGTGTTGTGGGCGGGGGTTTGGAACTAAATGATCTTAAGGTCCTTTCCAACCAAAACCATTCTATGAGTCTATGATTTTTCTTATTACTGTAACGCTTGTTACTTTTGCTACCTTCACTTAAGGTACTTAAAGTTATTCTAGAAACTTGGAGAGGAAAGATGTAATCTCTTTCTGAATTCCTGTCAATAGAAATATTCTCTGCATTGTTAAAAAAAGTTAGGGATATGGTCCTCCAGGCCTTCAACCTGCATTTGCAGTAGATCTTTGAATGTCAAGGTCACACATGTATTTTAGACTTCTCAACTGTGGGTCAAATAGCTGCAGCAGAATTGGATCTTTAGATACTAAAAGCCAGGAAAAATGACCAATGATTACATGCTACTAAATGTTAAAAAAAGAAACAGGAACAAAATAAATCCCTGCATACCAGTTCATTACTCAGAGAAATTTCATAAAAAAAAAAAAAAAAAGGTAATTCAATTAGTTCCCTGCACATGTCACATGGAACACATCAGTTTCACTGCTTCAAGTACAATTAGGCTGAGAGACTGCAGAGCATTAAGAAAGGAAGTCAGGTCAGGGCTCCTGAGCGCAGCAGCATTGCCACAAGGGGCTCTGCAGGGAGGTGACTCCCATCTCCCCTCAAGAGCTTTGTCTAGACAGTGACAGTTCGTTAAGCACCCGGCGGTAAATGAGACTTCAATAGCTGAGTCTAGTCATATTTTTGATCTGCAAGACAATTAAAAATATATGAGTTCCCCGCATCTTAGCTGTGTGAAGGTGTTTTTTTTGTTTGTTTGTTTGTTTTTTTCCCTTCTCTCCGAAGTGTCACCATAAAAAAAATTAATAATGTATTTTGCTTTTATTATCTTCATACAGAATTGCTTTTCCTGATGTTAATTTCGATTTTTTCTCCAAGACAAGATGCACTTTGACTAATCTAGAATTCTGCCCTAGAGCAAACTGAGATTTTTACCAGAAACAGCAAATAATGTTTTTAAAGGTAAATTAAATCACATACCACTCTTGTTGTGTAAAACTCTTTATTTAAAACATACCTTGCTCATTTCAGCAGTGAGTACGAAGCATAATTAAGTCGAAATACACAATTTTTATTTGTGTAACAGCAGAATTACTACAGAGAGACAGAAGCAGAATCCAAATGAGACTTTTTTGAAGAAAAAAAGACATTTTCAAAAAAAAAACAAAAAACAAACAAACAAACAAAAACAAACCAAAAACCTAGGTTAGCCATCTGGCCTACTTATTGCTTACACTCCCAACGTTAAGACTTGTCAAAACTAGACCACCTTTTATATGTGTAAGGCAAATGTTTAAGAGAAATACAAATGATCTTCCTGAAACAACATATTAAAAGGCATACGTTTTCTCATCCCTGCATGTTTCCTCACCTGTCCCTACAAATTTGTGATGTAAACACCACTGGCCGGTGATACCAGCCCAGACAGTCTGACCTTTAGTAAAGATTTTACTTGAACCCAGCTTGATTACCCTTCACTATAGCTAGATTATGCTGTATAAAGGTAAACAATAAAACACAAATGAAACATGCATTTTTATTATCAATGGTTCCTTCATAAGGCACATTAAAATGGCCTAAGAAAGCTTTTTTTTTTTTTAAACTTGTTTTTAAGGTGAGAAATTTCAGCTCCTTGTTTCATTTTCCTTGATGAAGGTCATTGTCAAAGTCATTGGAAAGGCAAAATTGTGATGTTCCATGAAACTACAAGTGGCCCACAAGTGGAAAAGAAAAATCACATGGGAGACAAACTTCTTTGAGAATAAATAGCAACATTATGATGGCACTTATCAGGCAGGACTAAAGACAATGTTTTGTTTGCTTTGCCACATTTCAGCATTAAGGCAAGAATTTATGGCTCTATTAGCACATATTTTGCTGGATGCAGGTATAGCAATGGCTAAGATAAGAGCAACTGAAAGGAAAGAGCTTAAAATAAAAAAAGCCAAATGCTGTTAAAGGTGATTTGCAAGAGATTGTTAAAAATAAGCTTTTCTTTGCCTCATATTTAATACATACAAAAAGTGTATCGGAGGATCCTTTAAGGTTTTTACTCTCATTTTAACATGTTCAGAATAAACAAAATACTTTAACATAAATAACAAAAAAGAAAATTAAAACCCAACATAAAATTGCAAACAGACTCCAAGGCGAAGATCATTTCTTCCTTGCAATTCCTGGGTATAAACCTCATTCTTGGGTAAAGCTGTCAAATACCATGTACTCACAAGGTTGTGATGACTAATGGTCTGCAGTACTCCAGCCTTCAGTGATTGCCACAGCAAACCACCACATTTCGTGCACTAATTTCTTTGACATATGCTCTAGAAAAACAAACATTTCATATTCCTAACGTCTAGAAGCTCAGTGAATAGAGAAATCGTACTGCTTTGAAATGTGTCTCCAAGGTAATATAGGGGTAACTTTGAGTAATTAAGTTAGGAAAAATACTGTAATTTTTCTTTCCATTTCCACACATCGTCATCATGATTTGTTGTGTGATCTCTCCAAATCTGATGATACGTAAAGGCTGAACATCTTCCACTGTGTTTGACTGAACCACCTTGATCTTCCTTTTTCCCAAATCACAATTTTTGACGGAAAACACAGGTTATTGCCTTCTGTAAGGAGAAACTGATGGTAAGGTGATTCTCAAAGTATTATTATAAATGCCTACTCTTTCAAAATGAGCTACTTGTGGGAGTCTCAGCAGTCGTGGTGCTCACTATGCTCTTAGTGTAATTTCAGTCTTGAATGAAGCACAGTCAACTCAGGGAGGTATGTGATGCAAAGCACTCTCCTGCTCCGTCCCCCTATTTCTGCATGAAGGGAGAAGACAATTACTTTCCTGCCATCTAAATAGCTTCCTTGGTTAGCTACAAGGAAAGGACACTTGAAATTTAAAATGTAGATGTGCACTAATTAACATTACTCTTATAGCTAAATCATGTAGCCATTATTTGTGCTTATAGTACTCAAAATTTTCTGTGATTGACATCAAGCTTACCTTTCTTCAGAAACGGAAAAGCTCACCTGCTTAACTGATAGTCAAATATAGAAATAAAATATTTACTCAGATTTTCTGTATGGTTTTGCTGCTGCATCCAAAATAACATATACAAACTTGTTTGTATTAGAATTTCATACCCAGACTTAATAACTGTAATAATAATTCAGTCAGACATAGAGATGAGAGTATATCAAATTGTATGTGCAAGTGCTAGCATGTGGAAAGTCTTTGTCAACAGAAAAAACGAACTTACAGACCTGATATAGTCAGTAGATGGAACAGAAAAAAATGTCCAAATAACAAACTACATTTGAGCATTAGAGAATTGCAGAATTATGTTGCTTTTGCGTCTTTTTTTTTTTTTTTTTTTTTGCATGGATACCTATGATAAAAAAGAAAAAGGTCAGAATTTCTAAAAATCTTTGGGTTAGGTTATTTAATTTATAATTGCAACAAAATATTCTTTATGAGAGGATTGTCATTATCTCTAGAAGCAGAACTTGGTCTATTAGTCATATTTAGTTTCAGTCCAAGCCACTAATGCTCCCTTTTTTTCAGATGTTGTCAAGTAATAATGCCCACAGCTTAATATTACTGCTTACCTGCCTTTTAATTATATATAGCAACATAAGATTTAATTGCATCTGTTACTCTAAAATATGATCAATATGTCTAAATGTAGTCAGATACTCGGTTTACAAGCATGACTCTTTTTCCAAATAAAATAATCCAAAAAAGCCACTTGTCACACACCATGCAGCCACCACAAATTTGGCTTCTTGACCCCTTGTAATAGCAAGATGAAATCAGAGTGACCGTTGCTCCTGGTATATTTGCTTCTGCCTACTTTGCACTGTATCATTTAATCTCATTATTACTTTTGTGCCTAATTTTTGTATTCCTTCTTATCAGTGTTCTCAGGAGGCTTGCATGCTGTTCTGCTGAATAGTTAGGGTTTTTCTAGGAACTAGAGAAGAATGCTGCTATTCCTTCTATACTACAGCTATCCCTGTGTATGGCTGCTGAGTGTTTGACTTATGAGCAAACAATGCCTAAGGCACTACCACCTTTCTTAGGAATGTCAAGCTCCTGAACAATTCAAACTCTCCAATCAGTATTTGGCCTTCAAACCATTTTTTGTGACCATTTTTATGATTGCAGTGTAACAAAAATTATATATGCAAAGCTAGGAACATGCCATAAATCGGAAGATGGAACATGATAAATCTACTGTGATCTGAACCAGAGCAATTATTTTGCAAGTGGAAATAACCCTGTGTTGAATGAAGGTATCTAACCATACCTAGAAACTGGATTGTTTAAGGGAAAAGATGAAGTAAGCATAAACGTAAAACATGTAAAATATGTGTAAAACACAATGTGACCATTCTAGCATTAGACTGATAAGGAGTTGAATATTATTATCCATAGGACACTGACTTCCAGCTCTCCTCCTTCACATACAAACAGGGGGCACATTGTGGTATCCTCTACTTTTGCCATATGAAAGCAATTCAGACCTATTACTGTCCAAAATTCTATTTCACATCTTCATTGAGGCCAGGATCAGCTCAGCCTTCTAAGCCCTGAAGTTTGGGTTTCTATCAGTGTGAAAGGTTTGCCCACTTCTGTTAGGTCTGGGTAAATTAATAGGCTAGAAGAAAAGGAGTGAGTGGTGCTTTTTAAAGGCTCTTTGATTTCACTTGCTTACAGTGTGACTACTCAAAGATTAAGTCTGTTGATTCCTGCCATATGATGATACTTGTATTTCCATTACTTGACCTCATTTGTTATTAACTTGTTTCTGTTCCTCTTTGGTCCAGGTTTAAGGCTTCTATGAGCCACACAGCTTCTTGGCCACTGATGTCCATTCATATTGTTTTATCTAATGTAATAGCTTCTTTCAGAAGATTCAGTAAACAGGTTTTGTTAGAAACCTGATTATCACTGGGCCGAAATTCAAAGCCCCAGTCTCACACACATCACCCTCTTCTGGAACTTCTGTAAGTACAAACTGCTATCCAAAAGAGCTGATGAACTTTAGGTGTAGATTTCAAGAGCATTGAGTTTGGGAGGTGTTCTTAATTTCTGTCTTTTTAGGTTTTCAGCAAGCACAAGTCTCTTTCTCAGGAGAACCACACTTTTTGTTGGGTCCATGTGTACATTTTTTGGGGAAAGGATATATGCTCTGGACTGTGTTCAGGCACAGAGACAGAGAACATACATATGAGATTTCTCCGTCTCAGATTCAAGCTAGCCTTTGACAATGTCCCTTATGACCTTGCTATCCAAATGAGGCTTGCTGCCTTAGTATCATCTTTTTGACACATGATACTTGTACACAGCAGCCATGGGCTCTTGCAGACATTAACCATATGATAAGGCTTGTACTTTAGCGTGTATTTTTGATAAGTGACATAGAAGTTGCTAGTTAGATTGCCACCAGTCAGATACACATTCCATCACCACACTGCAGCTGTTCAGCTGGTAGATGGATAACTTCTCTCAGTTGGCTTCAGGAGCCTTAAAGGAATGTGCAGTTCACCAGATCCTGACAAGAATAGCAAGCTATTTATCTGCATAGGAAAAAGCTAGAAATGCATGTACTTCCCTTTCTGTATCCACAGAGGAGCTGCAGAAAGTTAGAGAATTGTATTATTTGACCTGGTGATCTACAGCTGAGGGAGGTTAAGTGGCCCTGGTAGTATGCAAGGCATACAAAATTGCAGAGAAAAATCTTTTCTTACTGATACATTACTTCAACAAGTCTCCAAGCATTATACAGATATGCATGCTCTGGAAAGCCCTGATATAAGAGGATAGTCCCATGAGTGCTAAGCCATCCTATTTGTACAAAGCCAGCAATGAATTGTGTGATCTATGGGTATTATTGTGAAAAACTCTTTATGTCACTAAATTCTCAAAAAGCAGATCCAGCTGTAGATCTTCCAAATCCAAATAGACTGGCTGCCAACTGCTAACAGTCCTATTCTCTATGTTCAATGGCAGATAGTCAATCGCCACTTGATTTGTTTGATATGGAGAGAACTCAGCATTAGCTTCATGGTGGTCACCTACTTAAGTTCTTGACCCACTGATGAATATAACTAATCTGATATATAATCTTTTTACAATAGTTCAGGAAGATCCCTCTTGTCTCATAAGAAGAACTGGTAGGGAATGGTAACTCCATCATCAAGGCTTGTTCGATATTTTCATAATCATCCTCCTTTGGGAGATGATGAAAAAGTTCTATCAGGCCAGCATTTATAGTTTTATTCATAATGAGTAGCCAGAGACCATGCAAGCAGATTAAGATGATTCATATGGCTTCAGTATCTACTGTTTGATCTGCTACTGACATCTGGACTCACGTTTCCTGGATTTTCCCTCTGTCCATCTAGCAACCAGAATCACCTACTCCAAATCACTCTCATACCATAATGAAAAAAGTTACTGAGCAGCTATCAGCCCTTAAAACTCAGAGGCACGTATTCCATGATACATCTGGGGACAGCAGGCTATGCACTCATTGCATAAAACAGCATAAAAGGTACACAAGACTTATTTCTAAAGCCAGAAATTAAGAAGTGGAAGAATATGTTTCAGTATCTTGGATATCACAAATGTAAATCAAATGTTTGGGGTTGTTTTATTTTGTTTTGACCAGTAAGCATAGAAGAAATCAAGCATGTTCCGTTATTGAGGCAGCGGAGTATTTTTCCTATATTTTCAGTATTTTCTATATTTATTACTGTTTTGATCTATCCATCTCTGACTGAACTGCCAGGAAAGACCTCTTCTCCCTGTCATGACAAGAGTCTTCAGTTAATACTGAGCTTCAATCCAAGCCAAAACCAGCAACATGTGAAACTCTGCATTCTTTGTGGTCTTGAATGTCCAGTAGAGGCTTAAATTCATGGCAGTAGGCTGCAATGCTGAAACAAAAGAAACGCAGCTTAGTTGGGCTCTGGTCCCACTTACTTTCGAAAAGCTCTGTATGTTCTTTACAGAAAAAATCATACTCTCTTTAAGAAAAAGTGAAGAACAGAGTTTTCAAGCCCAAGCTCCTTTGTGCCGCTGCAGAATTAGACTTTTATATTTTGTGTCTGTAGTTCCCAGTCCTACAGTTGAGCAGGAAATGAAGCAGCTCTGACACTTATACAGTACTGATCAAAAGCACAGGAAACCTGTGTAACCACATACTCAGAGTACAAGAGAGAATGAACAGAAAATATTTTCAATGGTCATACAGAACAGCAAATTAGATTCAGCTACAGAATTTAATCAAGTAATTCATAGTAGTATATCAACATACTCATTACGATTTCTTCATGAAACAATATCATGAACATAATGCAAGTATTAAGAACATAATGCAAGAAATGCAGTATCCAAGTTGTAAACTTTTTGAGAAAGTTGACAAAGAGTGAGCAAGTTTCTGAGTGGTGTCTCCAAAAGATGCACAATTTATGATAAGCACAGTCCAAGTCAGCACTTAGTCTTCCTTGAGCCTACCTCACCCAAGGTGTATCTATAGAGTGATGTATAAAGCCACAAGGTTTTAGTTATATCAGACTTCCAGACAGGAGCAACTAGGAGCAACCTGTTCTCACGTTGAAAGAAACTGCAATACAGGAGTGTTGAACAACACATAGCTGCAATAAAGCTAGTGCACCCTGCCATATGACATACTTTTGCTTTCACTTCAATGAGCCACCATTTATAGGGTTGCTTTATAAATTGTAGACATGTTCAAGTCTAACTCACCTGTCCTGTTAAGTCAAGATATTTTCATACATTTCTTTTGCATTGCTGAAATAATAACATTCTTCCCTGTTAATGTGAATTAATAAGGCATATTTCTGTCCTGTGAACTTAGCTGACAGTAAAGGGGACTATCCTGTCTTGCCGGTGCCAAATGGGCACTTAGCTTTCTAGGAGACAATGAAATGTGTTTTGCTGGCATCCACAGCATCAGCAGCTTTTCTGTATCCTGTGAATACTGAGTCAGGAAAATGTCACTTCATCTGTGTTTACATCTTTTCATGCTCATTTAAAAAAAAAAAAATATTCAAGGGATCAAGCTTTCAAAGATGACATATTAAAAAAAAAAAGAGCAGAGAAATTTAAGCTAAAATGTTTTCTGAAACATTTATTATTTCTTTTCATTTCTACTCCTTGATTTTTGATGCTTGATTAAACAGATCAGTCCATCAGGAAAGAGACATTAACATGTGAGTTGTGTAAATAGCCAATGGCGTAGAAATTGTGAAAAAGGAATGTTGATATTCACAATAGAATTATGATGAATTATTTTTGAATAATTTTCAAATAATTAAAAAGAATAAAACTAAAGTTTCTCAATCTGCTTATGAATATTCTGAGAAGAAAAAAAAAAAAAGAATTTTTCACTCTGAAGTTTTATTATGCATTCCACTTCAGGCACAGGTAAAAAGGTTGCTTTCCAGTTGACATCCTTGTCTCACTGAACACAGCAACTGCTTCTGAGATTTACCCAGGTGTGGCAGATGAAAATCAGCTGTGTTAGGATCACTCAAATAAAGCAGACACTGCAATGCTATCTAGAAGGGTGTATAAAAGGAGACACACTGTCTATTTAGACTGAGCTATACATAAACTGTGTTTCTATAAAGATACCAGTTTTGTTAAAAGAACTTTCATTACACCAATGCTAATCTTCAAGTGGAAAAAAAATGTCTTTAACAGAGTAGCTTTCAGTTTAATTAAAACTTACAGCCACTTTGTTTAATATTATGAATTTAAACTAGCAAAGCCACTGTAGTTTCTGTAGGCTTTACATTTTATGCTCATAAAACCTAAGCCACAGTCAAATGATACCTGATTCAGCGCAAAGCTTGTTAGTACAACAATAATCTGTCAACACTTTAAAACAAATTCAAACAGCCAGGTGTAATTTATTCCATATCAGCATTCTATACCATTTGGCTAACATGATTTCTGTTTGGCAGTTCAAGTCCTGAAATTGTATTTTCTGTTTTCAAATTATAGCTTCTCTATTTTACATTGGTTTAGCTGTAGCATTTAGGTGTACGTCTCAAGTAACTCTTACTTCATTGTTGCGTACAGATAATATTAAAAAAAAATTGTTTCCCATGCTTTCTGGAAGAAGTTTTTACTCCAGGAAATATTCTGAATATAAATGTTAATATGTTTAACCACTAGATCAAGAAAATAGGATGAAGCAAGTCAAAGTACATGCACCTAATGGCAAGAAGTTACAAATACCTGGGGAGGAAATTGGCAGTGTACTCAAGGCAAAATGAAAGTTGACTGCTAGGAAGTGTTTTTCTTTTCCCCTGGATGACAAGAATGAGCCTCATCTAAGACTGAAGATTCATCAGTGGAAATTGCCCATTTTCCATTAGCTGAGTAGAATTTCTGCTTGGATTGTCAAGCAACAGAAAGCAAAAACACCTGAGAGACTGATATCCAGAAGATGTTTGGATAAATGTAGAGGGCAGTTTGTTTGTTTGTTGGTTTTTTGGCTTTTTTTTTTTTTTTTTTTTTTGGGGGGGGGGAAAACCCCCAACAATAACAAAAAAACTTCAAAACAGTTTGTAAATTAAATATAATTCAAAACATTTGTTACAAAAAGAACCATGGATACTCAGTGTGCATTGGAAAAAGACCTTGAATTCTCTCAACCTTGTTTATTTGTCAAACTGCCGTCAAAGTGATGTCTTATGA
The DNA here is from genome assembly GCA_039720435.1 of Amazona ochrocephala. Taxonomy (NCBI): domain Eukaryota; kingdom Metazoa; phylum Chordata; class Aves; order Psittaciformes; family Psittacidae; genus Amazona; species Amazona ochrocephala. The sequence goes on from CM077880.1 coordinate 24,779,877, forward strand.
GTGATATTTACTCTCTTTGAGAACACAGCTATCATATTACAAATGCAATGGAATTGTAGGATGTTTCCTTTTCCCTGTGTAACCTTTCCTGGTTTACAGTATTGAATACCATACTACTGTTTTAAGCAGTGCATGCAGTTGGTCTTCTTCAGTTTGAGTAAAAGAAAAAAACAAACCTGTAACTGCAAGCTAATATGAAAAGACCTCTCCAGACATAATGAGGGTCCTAATATGTGTTTAAATGTAAATGTGCTAAAACTGGACAGAGATCTCTTGATAGGTCTCTAAGCTCACTGAAATTTCGATGGTGAATATGCTATTTGAAAACAGCAAGTAGTGCACTAAGGCAGAGTTGTGTACACCACACAAAAGGCAAGCAAATACTTTAGACCCTGAAATTTTGCAAGTTCCATCCTAGCTTTAAAGTGATTTTGGTTTACAGAAAGTTTGAAATTAATACTTCTACTATGTGAGGATGAAAAATAACCCAAATCTCACAGTATTAACATTTACACCTGTAAAATGCATTCAGAATATGACCTTGTCTATCTTATAATCCAAGTTTTGTATTCTGTGGCATATGCAATCAATGCAGTCTATTCCCAAGGAATAGATGTGCACATGCATGTGCAGATGTGTGTAAGAGGATGTGTGCTATGATTCTGGAAAGGAGCAGGATCAGTTTCCTTAAAACAGATAAAACTTCAAGCAAACAAATAAACAACACATGCTAACCTGTTAATAATAGTCCAGAAGATGTGACTATGAAAGGCAGCTGTCTGCCGCCCTGTGCCTTTTGGGATGGCTATTCTTACAGAGATATAACAGACTGTTATATAGGATTATCTAAGAAAACTCAAACAAGAATTTACGGCTACAGTCTCTGCAGTGTATTCTGCACAGGCGTTTACCTAATCTGTTCAACAGACTACTAAAATTTCCGACACTGGAAGCAATGATCTCTTTGCTCCCTATTGCTTGTGGCTCTGGAAGTGACTGCCAAGGAAGGATTATGCTCTAAAGCCAAGGGTGATGGTGGCATACCACTACCTTGATGGGAAGGAAGGGTGGACTAGTACCTTGAAAACTCCTGATTACTCCAAGCTCCTTTGCTCCATCTTGTTTCCACGTGGTCCTACCCATTTTCAAGGTCATGCCAACTCCTTTGAATATAGCTCCTTCTTCAGTGGTAATAGCTATCTCACACCTCAGTTTTGCCCTCCTCTTCCTCCTGCCCCTCTTTATTGAGCAGGCTTTCTGCCATTCGGTGTCCACAGCTTGGAATCCTGCCAATGCAACTGAGACAGCAAGTCTGGAAATAGCCTACAGAGCCCCACTTTGCTAGACTGGAAACTTTCATATAGAATAGGTTGGAAAGATTTATACAATGATATTGGCAGCTGATTAACAGAAAAACACACCCAGAAGCCAAAATGAATTTTGAGTACTGTGGAAGGATGCCAGATTGACAGCTCTACAAACCACAGCTATCCACAGGACAGAAACCAACTCCACCAGCTTCTGCCACCCTCTATGAGAAAATCCGATGACTGCTATGAGCAACATTCAGTTTCTATAGCTGTGATTTTTTTTGTTGCAGTAGACTTGAAGGTTAAACTGTAAGGAAATAATCTCATGAGCAATGTATATGCCTGTTTAGGATAGACTTCTTTTTCTTTTTCAAAGTTCATGGCAAAAGTTTGGATCACATAAGTACTTGCAGTAGATCAGACTCATGCCACTACTCAGATGTTTCTGTAATTGCCTATTTTCACTCGTCTATGACTTATAAATAATCAGTACCTGTTCTCAACACAGGACAGAAGAGAGACTTGGGGTTCCAAGCTGGAGCAAGATGAGTGGTGTCAACTGCATGTAAGGTAGGCATGTGAAAATGCCAGGGCTAAATAAGCCTGTTTTGGTCCAGACGTATGTTACTCTCAGGGACTGTGTTAGACTTTCACAGATACTTTGTGCGGTAGAGTTTGACCTGCCAAGAGTTGACCCAGTGATATGTCTGTGACTTACCAATGTCCATTATGGACCCCCTCAACTTTGCCTTTGCTTCTGAGGTCAATATATTTTTTTTTTATCATCCAATAAGGTTCAACTACTTTTTAGGCAACAAATTCCAGTTAAAAGAAAGAGTGCAAATAGTGTCTGGTTTATTCCCTTTCCTGTTTTATTCCATGCCTTTTTTACTTCATGGATTTATTATGCTCTTGCAGGACTTAATGGTAACATTGACAGGAACTGAAAGCCGTGTCTTTTCCCAGTGTTGTAAATTCTGACGAGAACCAGGCTTTTCCAGAGTGTCATGTCAGCAGATCACTGGTTCTAACATAGACAGTGTCTACAACAGGTACTATCAGTTAATACTTTCTCTCTGCAGAAGATTTTCTCTTTATGAAAGTCTCTCTTGCATTCTTCATCAAGGCAGGGCATTAATTATCTTGCTTTCTCAAAGCATATTGACACAGTTACAGTTGGACGGTGAGATAACCTGCAGCTTCCCTATAGCCCAACTGAACTGTTCTGGATTAAGGAAGTAAGACCATACGTTGAAAGTCCTGATATGACTGAAGTTTGAAATAGGTTTTGAGTTGTTCAGTCATGTCAAGAAAAGGTATGTCTCTCCATTATTTGCATGCCTAGCAAAGCTTGGGGTCACACACAGGAGCATCTACAAAGTTCAAGTGCAACCACATTAAGTAGCTGTGCAGTAGTGAGTTTTCATAGCCACAAGAAGGGCTTAAATCTGGTCCAAGACCTATTTAAGTAATCTTAGTGCTTTATAACATCTCTCTATAACAAAAATTCAAAAACTATCCATGCATTAGATTACAACCCAGTTTCTGTATTTATTTGCTCTTAACCTCACGAAATGTTTCCATAATTGGTTTAAAATACCACAGAGTGCTGTCTGTAGCTCTCCTCATATGCCAGCTCTGAGCAAAAAGTGTGGCGTACTCAGTTTATGGAGGATAAACCCTGCAGTAAGTCACTGAAGGTGCCTGAAAATGTAGCTATGGCGCTGACTACTACTGCCATCTTATGTATTGGAATATTCCTTCATGGTGTGAAGATCTGAATTCAGGCTTACTGAATCTCACAACTCTTCAGGGATGACCTTTGACACAGAGTTTTTCTAAGCCCATTCTTCCTTCCCTGTCTGTCTCTGTGCAGCCAGGGACCCAAGAGTCACACTATGAGAAAGAACACTCACCTAGGGGCTGCCTAGCGCTCCCCTGGTGTCCGAGACTTTCAGATGAGACAAAAGCTGTAGATGGTGGTAGTCTTTATGTTCATGACTATTTTTTGCCCAATAAATGTCAGGTAACTTGACTTCCTTTCTCTTAATTTGAGCTAGAACTCTTTTGTTTGCTTTCTCTTGCACTTCTCTCTCTGCTGTAGTTGATTTGCTCATAAGGTCATCCTGGAGACTGGTGGCTGGCTAGTTCCTAGAAAAGGAGTGTTAGACCTTTTCATACTGAGAGGGTCAGGGAATCCAGGTCCCTTTTCTCAGAGCCTTTTTTACTGCCTGGCTATTCAAATAGAGCAGAGAAAGAAGAGCACTAAGTCCTCCTAACACAGAAAAAACCCCAAACCCACCCAATCAACAACAACAACAACAAAAATACAACAGTAACAAAAAAGTCCTAACACTTCGTCACAGAAAATAGTTAAATAATAAACCTGCTGCTCCAAATCTGAAGACACTTATTCCTCTTCTAGTAGAGGGTACACCAATATTTGCTTTAGGAGTATGGATCATTCTATAAGGAATATGAATGTTTTTGTTTTTTTTTTTTTTTTTATGGTTTGTTTTTTTTTTTTTTTTTTTTTCCCCTCTCATTTTAAAGGACCATAAAGCAAATCTTTTTATGTTTGTGGAAATAATAGAATAAGTCTTTGCTTTCACTGGAGCTCAATTAGTTAATTTAACATAGCATCAGCCTTACTATGAAGCTTCATAAAAATTTTCATTTCCAAGTAGCTTTCCTGTTCAGATATAAGAAAATGCATCTAAACCAATAAAGCCTGATTCAGGAACTGATGGACTCATTTGCATCCTGGCCAGAACATTCAATCAATAGCTTTCATTTTGTTTAAAGGCCAGGGGCCAAATTAGAGTTTGAAAAGTCCTTGTAAAACCTTTGGGTAATTTTGAGATTGAGTCTAATGAAAGATTAATGAATACAGGCATCCATTTCTAGCCCATCTATTTACATATGACTTTTACCTTCAGTCCTGCTGAGTGGCAATCAAAGTGAATCAGTCTGTTTCTTCAGGTAGTGCTGACTAGCTAAGAATAGCTTCTGCTACCATAGCAATCTCTTCATATCATTCTTTTCTATGCCTGTATCATAAACTTAGAAAGTCAGATATAGGAAGGAAGAGTGGGTGCATTCTGGGTGTTTATCACTCATTAAAAAATTTACCATAATTTCCACTCTAAGTATAGGAATTATAGTAAACACCTAGCTGTAGTAAAGATCACCACATAATGGCTCCTCTAAGCTACAGACATAGAATCATAGAATCATAGAATCATAGAATAGTTAGAGTTGGAAAGGACCTTAAGATCACCTAGTTCCAGCATCCCTGCTATAGGCAGGGACACCTCCCACTAAACCATGGAGAACATTTTCCACTGGTGAATGACAGCAGAATGTTCTTTGAAACATTAATCATATTTCCAAAACAAACAGCTGTGTACAGTTGGATACATGATTCCTTTTACAATTGTAATCACTAGGTTGAGTAACCTGAAGTTTTGTATTCAATTTAATAAATGCAGCTAATTTATTTTACTTTTCCAGTATGATTTGATCTGCAGAGACTACCACAGATTTTTATTGCTGTTACATTATTTACTTTAATGAAACATTTGATTTGTTTTCTTGTTTAAGACAGACTAAATACTCCTGGTCCAAAATTTTGTGGCAACACTAACAAACAGCTCAGTTTTTGATTTCATATGAAATGAGTTCTTTTTTAGAAAGATTTTATGTGCCTTGCAGAAAGAATGGTCTTTCCTGATGAAAGTTGCTAGACATTTCTCATACTACTAATTTAAGCTTCATGAGAACACTCTCCTAATTCTCCTCTGGATGATCTTCTTACATGTAGGAATGTTACTTTGAGGTTCAGAAATGTGTGAGAAGCCTATCTTGCAAATATTGTTTTTTTCCCTCTACCTTCATATTTTAAGATTTATGTACAAAATAAACCAATTCTCAGAGGACAATCTCTCTCTTTCTCCAAATAAGTAGGTAATGCGTATTTGCTTTGTCCTGATCACCATCAAATAGCTGAGTGTATCTGAAGTGTTCTTTAATTGTTCCCTCTCTTTGAAGCACAAAGGCAACAATCAGTACAAAGGCAGTCTTCATCATGAGTTAGCTCTGGCTCAAGGAACTCTCATGTGAAACTTCCTTTCTAGGCTGCATGCCAGATTCAGATCCTTAGGCAGCGGAAAGACCTAACCATCCCAAGAGGAATCTGGGCATGGTAGGGTAAGATAGCACACAGAAACCCCTATGTGGTGACTGAAGAGGTCAAGCAGCCATCAAGCAGACTTTTAGTGAGATATTCAGGAAACCAGACCCCTAACAGGTCACCAGGAGCTACAGGAATGAGACACATCATTCTGTGACTATCCACAAGGGGCCAAAAGCCCATGGTCTGATTAAGGCACTATGAAATTCTGCACAGTACTAATTTCTGCAGCAAATCCAATTGGTTTCAAAGGAAAATCATCTTACGATTTGCCTTTTTTGAAGAAAATGAATTAAACGTACATGAAACCATACAAATAAATCTCAATGGCTTTTGATAAAAATGGAGAAACTCTCAATAAAATTCTCCCTTCTGATAGAGCTTTGCAGCTTGTTTCTTCTTTTCTGAGTGTAGACACTACTTTTTCAATGTGTTCTGTAAAATTCCTAGAGCATTTTGTCATGATGTATAGACATTTATATCAAGAGGCTACATACTTTAACTGTCCAAGGGAGCCACAACATCCAAGAAAGCATACTATATGAGGAAATTGTGAAATATGCGCATCTGACATTCTAGCTCTGTTTGTAAAGTCAATAACTTGGTTTAGTCCAAAGCTTAAAGACACAGCTGCTTAATGTGTGAAACAAAAGGCACACAATTCTCACCTAATAAATACACAAAAAAGACCCAGATGTATAAATGAAGGGATATCCCAAACATTGTTCACGACAAGAAAAGTTCTGATTTGCATCCCAAGGCCTATGATTGCCTTCTTCCCTGTGTAAGCAATTAAAAGGTTTCCTTCACATGCTCAGTGGCCTCAGCTCTTACTAGATTCTTGTTGTCTACCAGAGATGACACAATCCGAACAAAAAAGAAGGCAGACATGTGGCAAGATGGTATGTTGGAAACTTGTCTTCTCTTTCCAACTTTATTACGTGATCTAATAAAAGAGGTTACCCTGCAACTGTGGCTTCTTGTGTCTCTCATTGCATTTTGAAACCCTGAAACTGCTCTTGTAGGATTACCTCAAAGCCTGTTTGTCTTATGCAAGCAATGAAGCCTAGTGAATAAACACAACTTTACAGATAGAGAATTTTTTGCAGTTAATTTTAAATAAGAGTAGAAATACTTTAAATGCTCTCAGAAGACTGGAAAAGCTAACAACCAACTCAATCACAAGTTTTCTGTGCCACTGTACCCTTTTCTTTCAGATAAACCATTTACCTTCAAATAAGCCACTAATCACCTGATGAGTGACTCCAGTAACTGAAATAAATAAGGTTTAAGAAAATTATGTTCTGTGGACCATGCAAATGAACTTACCCAAACTCAGCTCCACAAGGTAGACATGTTGGTTGATATTCAAGGATCACCTGCTGCAAGCTCAGGAGCAGTGCATCCCAACTAGAAGGAAGTTTAGCAGGAGGGCCAGGAGACCTCCTTGGATGGATAAGGAGCTGCTGAGCAAAATTCGAAAGAAAAAAGAGGCTTATAAAAGGTGGAAGCAAGGTCAGGCGGCCTGGGGAGAATACAGGGATGTTGTCCGGGAAGCTAGGGACCAGGTTAGGAAAGCTAAGGCCCATTTAGAATTAAACTTGGCTAGGGATGTTAAGGATAACAGGAAGGGATTTTATAGGTACATTGCCGATAAGAGACAGGTTAGGGACACCGTGGGCCCTCTCCAGAAGCTATCGGGAGAACTGGCTACCCTGGATTTGGAGAAGGCTGAGGTTCTTAATGACTTCTTTGCCTCAGTCTTTACGGGCAAATGCTCTGACCACACCACCCAAGTCTTGGAAGGCAGACGTGGGGATGGTGAGGGTGGGGACCCTGGGCCCACTGTGGGGGAGGATATTGTTCGGGACCACCTTAGGAACCTGAATGTATACAAGTCCATGGGACCGGATGAAATCCATCCAAGGGTCCTGAAGGAGCTGGCAAATGAAGTTGCTAAGCCACTGTCCATCATATTTGAAAAATCATGGCAGTCAGGTGAAGTTCCCGATGACTGGAAAAAGGGAAATATAACCCCCATTTTTAAGAAGGGAAAAATGGATGAGCCGGGGAATTACAGACCAGTCAGTCTCACCTCTGTGCCTGGCAAAATCTTGGAGCGGATTATCCTGGAAGCCATGCTAAGGCACATGAAAACCAACAAGGTTGTTGGTGACAGCCAGCATGGCTTCACTAAGGGGAAATCCTGCCTGACCAATCTGGTGACCTTTTATGAAGGGGCTACGGAACTGATGGACAGGGGCAGAGCAGTTGATGTCATCTACCTGGACTTGTGTAAAGCCTTTGACACTGTCTCCCATGACATCCTTCTCTCTAAGTTGGAGAGACATCAATTTGATAGGTGGACCACTCGGTGGATAAAGAACTGGCTGGATGGCCGCACGCAAAGAGTAGTGCTCAGTGGCTCAGTGTCCAGCTGGAGACCAGTAACGAGTGGTGTCCCCCAGGGATCGGTGTTGGGACCGGTCTTGTTCAACATCTTTGTGGGTGACATGGAGAGTGGGATTGAGTGCGCCCTCAGCAAGTTTGCCGATGACACCAAGCTGTGTGGTTCGGTTGATACATTGGAGGGAAGGAATGCCATCCAGAGGGACCTTGACACGCTTGTGAGGTGGGCTGATGCCAACCTGATGAAGTTCAACCATGCTAAGTGCAAAGTCCTCCACCTGGGTCGGAGCAATGCCAGGCACAGCTACAGGTTGGGCGGGGAGGAGATTGAGAGCAGCCCTGCGGAGAAGGACTTGGGGGTGTGGGTTGATGAAAAAATGAACATGAGCCGGCAGTGTGCGCTTGCAGCCCAGAAGGCCAACCGTATCCTAGGCTGCATCAAAAGGAGTGTGACCAGCAGGTCGAGGGAGGTGATCCTGCCCCTCTACTCTGCTCTCGTGAGACCTCACTTGGAGTATTGTGTGCAGTTCTGGTGTCCTCAACATAAAAAGGACATGGAAGTGTTAGAACAAGTGCAGAGGAGGGCCACGAAGATGATCAGGGGACTGGAGCACCTCTCGTATGAAGATAGGCTGAGAAAATTGGGGCTGTTCAGCCTGGAGAAGAGAAGGCTGCGTGGAGACCTCATAGCAGCCTTCCAATACCTGAAGGGGGCCTATAGGGATGCTGGGGAGGGACTCTTCATTAGGGACTGTGGTGAGAGGACAAGGGGTAATGGGTTTAAACTTAAACAGGGGAGGTTTAGATTGGATCTGAGGAAGAAGTTCTATACTGTGAGGGTGGTGGGGCCCTGGAATGGGTTGCCCAGGGAAGTTGTGAATGCTTCATCCCTGGCGGCGTTCAAGGTGGGGTTGGACATAGCCTTGGATGGCATGGTTTAGTGGGAGGTGTCCCTGCCCATGGCAGGGGGGTTGGAACTCGATGATCTTGAGGTCCTTTCCAGCCCTTACTATTCTGTGATTCTGTGATTCTGTGAATATCTAATCCTTTTTTCTTCCATAGCTTTTTTAATAATCTCTGGAGAAAACCATGTTTTTCCTGGGTGCTATTCAACTCATGTCAAAGTAGGCAACCAGAATAAATCAAATGAATTGAACTCTAAACTAACCATTTTATCTGATATAAAAAGGACATAAAGGGATGTTAGGGAGACTATCTCAGATGTAGAATGCTACAAAGTAGATATTTAAAGTTTGGTGAGATGAATCTCATTTCATCAGAAGATGAATCCCATAAAAAATGTCTATTTAATAGCCAGTCGATAGAAGAGGGTGTGACACCCAATATTTTACTGTCTGATTTAATTCGACAAACTAATTATAACTTTACAGAGTTCTGCAGTTCCTGCCTCAATTGTCAGTCGTAAATTGCTTTTGTATTATAATTTATTTTCTAATACAGTAAAAATAGTTGCACTTGGATCACCATCCACTTCTCCCAAGGGAAGCTGTAACTGAAAAGGTTCTGCTATTCATTTCTTCTTGTCCTGCTGATTTTATTAGTTTTTATCCTACAGAATTGTGAAGTTCCTGCATCAACCTATGTGAAAAACATAAAAAATCTATGATTCTATAACAGGTGTGAAGAAAGAAAAGACCCAAACAGATTTGTTAACAGTTTTTCAAATGTTACAAACTTTACAATTTTTTGCTTAAAAATACAAGTTAATTTTAAGAAAATTATTATTTTTTTATGTATTTTATGCTTAGTAATGTAATCACATTTAAGCCAACTAAAAGAGTTATCCTAACAATGATTGTGGGTCTGATTTAAAGTAATACTATTTATTCTCTCTAGCTCTGTCTCTGTGTTGCTGGTATATTTGTTATTGGATCTGTAACATCTCTGCAAAAGAGGATTGGAAATGCCTTCCTCCACCCACTGAACAGTCATGTTTAGCCCAGAGCTGTTCTCTTTGTCACCTCTGAGTTTCTGGGTGAGCTTAAACCACGACAGTGACTTTGGTAATTTCACATAAACATAAATGCGTGGCTGGAGTGGACAGTGATGGACAAGGACTTCTTAAGCCAGCTTTTGTCCTGAAGAGAACATGTATTTTAATGATGTTATGCTATTGCTTAGGATCTCCCTATAGACAATAAACAGAAATGTCTTCAGTATGCAAATGATTTCAATTATTTTAGGCACTTAAAATAGGATGGGACAAGAAGGGCATCATCCAAAGGTGCCTGTCTGTATTAGGAAAAAGTCTAGACAACCATGCTACATGTAGAAGTTTTGAAAAGATGAATTTGAGTAAAATAATCCCATTCTAACTCTTTAAGGGCTTCATTTGGGTAGGTATGTTTGCAGATCTAGATACCCTCATGAACATGTAAAAAAGGTGCATATACAATAAGTATTTATTTGTTTGAAAAAGGACTCCAGTCATACAGGTCTTACTGACAGAAACTAGTATAGCAGTTATTTATGTGTTTAGGGTTTTTTTCTTAGATGAATGAAAATAAGTGGCTGTGCTACAGAATTAGTGGATGATTACTGAAGACTTTTGAAAGACACTTGCTGTTTTTAACTTGTTAATTGAACAACGAATTAATCTTATGGGACCTATACCAGGACTGGGCCTCAATTTTTCTGACTTCTGAGGAAAACAACACCTTCATTGGGAGGTAGGCTATCAAATCAAGGTACATGGTCAGATTTGCAGATGCTGGGTACCAAGGCAGAGGAATCCTATACCCCACTCACAGCAACGCACAGAACCTTTAATACTCTAAACTTGACCAAGTGAATCTGCCATAGTCAGGAGCTCCCAGTGGTTGACCCAGTGTATTTCTACATGTCAGTGCCTCTCATGATCTTTTCTGCTTTTCATTTACTGTGTAACTCCAAATGTGTTAATGTAGATTTCCAAATACTTTGTGGGTGTTTATCAAAACAAGCTAAAACCAGCTAGACTGGACTTCCTAGAAGAAGCCATTGATATAACCACATTACTTTACTTAGGCACACCACTTCCCTGGGAAAGGGTAGACCCTTTACATTTCTGTTCATTGTACATTGCTGTTCCAGTGCAAACTTCCTGGAATCTGCAAAGCCCTGTTCCAAACAGTCAGAATTGCATCTGGGAATATCTTTATAATGTCAACTCTGCTGCTTTAACATTCTCAAAACCATGGCCCCACTGATTAAATGAAATTGCAGTTCCCATTCAGCATGGCTTACACTCATTGAGTTCCAGCTTTCCTCCCAAATATTTCACCTTTTTCTGCTGATAGTCTCAGAGAGAGTTTTGTTACTGTACTTCCAAACACAGAAAATCAATCTGGTTTAGTTTCTTACCAGCATCACAGCATCACTCCTTTGAAGATATCCTTAGTGATTTTACAGACTGTACTCAGTCTCATCAAGAAAAAGTAACTGAAACTATTCCTTCCACCTGATGAAAAAAAAAATTACATTTTTTTTATTTTGCTGCCACAAAAATGTCAAACTTCATTCTTTCGCAACCACCATGTACCTATTAACAGTGACTAACTAAATATAGAGTCTGGGAGCACTTGAGGTTTTTCTGTATTTTTCAGAGTTCATGGGGCCAAAGCTGCTTGTCTGCATGGAAGTACATCACAGTAACTCAAGGTGACATCAGTAAGAGCTCGGACAAAAAAAGTCAGCTCTGATGGGAGTTCAGAGGCTGCAGAAGCAACCTGGGAACCTCTTGAATAGCAGCAAATCAGAGTTTATCACTTTGATAAAAAGCCCACACATCTGAGTGAAAAAGGTTTTAGAAAAATGAAATCCATGTCTGAAGTCAAACAAAATAACACAACAGCAATTTTTCTCCTACTTTGGGCCAGCACACATTTGCAGTCTAGTTTGAGGCATCCCAGGACGTTTCCACAGCGAGTGTTGTGCTCTGCTCCAACAGACAGGATGTGAAGCAGCTTGCTGATCTGCTTCTGAACTGCTGCCATTTTCAGTGGTACATTAAAGATAAGCTGTCTCTTATTTTGCAACCTCAGAAGCTACCGGAGCAGAGCGTCAGGAAGAGACCAGAGCTACCTAAGCCAGGTCTTGATTACACATACAAAGTCAGAGCTTTATCCTTTGTTAAATTCATAACTACCAGGACTGTAGCTACTTTGCTATTACACAGAGTGAGTTTAACATTCTATAAATGATTAATTAAGATACAGCTGTACAAGTCTATTAGTGCCACAATAGTTATTCTCCCAATTTTTTCTTTTCATTACAATCATTTGTTTCTTGCCTGTAAACGAGTCAGTACAATTGAAAGAAAAACTCCCTATGTAACAACTTTATTTTCCAGGGTCTGTGATAGCCATATTACTTTTACATTAATGTAAGCTTTACATTGAATTGACAATATTACAGCGAGCACAGAGATTTATTGCCCCTTGAAAAAAATATTGACCTCAGCTTAGCTTTGGTCAATAGTTTGTCTTACAGGTCAAGAAAATTTAAAGACCTCACAAAAAGTAGATATCTGATTATTATTTACATGTGTGCAACTTATAGAAGTACATACTAATTTAAAGTTGTAAGCTGTCTTGTATATAACATAGTATCTTTGTAGCAGAGGAACTTTTATGAATTCAGATGTTAACCCAAAATAGTTTTATCAAGTGCGTCATGATCCACACTTCCATCTAGCAGGCTAAAGTCTTAGTCTCAGTAGAAAAATATTACAAGACCCCCATGAATGTTCCTACTTACAATATTCTGACTGCTGACAGAATTTGGACCAAAAGAAATCAGCATCATCTCTTTTCTGACTGGTCAAAATGCCAGATACACTTTCACTCATCCATATCCAAAACCTGTTCTCAATCCTAGATAATTTATAATAAACTTCCAAATTTGGTTTTGATATTTTAAGTATCTGTAACCTAGTATAACAACTGTTAAAGCTGATGGATGAATAAACAAGGTCTTCACTTATGTGCAAGAAAGTTTATACAACATTCTGTGAGTGACTCTCTGGGCCTTGACTGTATCTGAGCAGTAGATTTTATTTTTCCTGTATTATCAGCATAGGTTGCCTGGGTTCAGGGCAGTGTTTCACAGCAACAAAAAATATTAGTTACACATTGTTGTGGGCAATCCATTAGTCCATTACCTTAAATTGGAAACTCCTATATTAGGACTTGAAATGCAATTAAGTAATCAATGTTATTAAAAATACTGAAATTATCTATATAATAACTTCGGAAGGTTGCTACTGTTTCAACCTTTCATTGAGAAACATGACTGACTTCCCTAGAGACACTTCAAAGATTAAAAGAAAGTTACAAAATGTAAAACCCATGATAATAACTTCTAAGTGGTGGTGCTTACTGCTGCAAGCTATAAGTCTGTATACGGACACTTGAAATTACATCCTACATCAAAGAAGCTTGTATGATGCATAATGGGATTTAATGCTAAAAAGTGATCCCCTTTAAAGCCTTGCAGCTGTTGTAAAGACACAAAAGCCCCTAAAAATTCACACACTTCAGGGAGAATAAAATTTAGAACATGTAGAACATGAATTGCAGAGTTGCATTAGTTGTTTTCTGCAACAGGGCAACTTTTCTCATTCCTTCTTGTAATACCGAGTTGTATAAACTTGCTGAAAGGGAAACCTAGTATTTGTACATTCTTCATGTGAAACTGAGGAGTCCAGCCATTATGAGTCACAGTTTCTTATTTTACTTTTGAAATATATCCTGATGTTTTAAAATCAGAGCCTATCTGAAAAAGCTTTTGTGAAAGACTTATTTCACAGTCAACAGCTGAATTTCATTCACGGACTGGATCCTGAGTGTTTTTATTTAGACAGCTTGTCCCATTTGTCTCATCTGAAGCAGGACATATTGTTTTAAATACAAGTAATGGAAAATAAATGGAGTTAAAAGCTTCTGAGAAAAGCTCTGCCCTCAGAGAACTATTAGGTTAATTCTCCTGAGAAACAAAGGTAAAGAAAAAAGGAAATTTGGCAGTCCCTTACTGAAACGCTATTAAGATCACAATCATAAACTATTCTTATGCAAGAGATCAGCTTGGCTAAATCTTCTGCTCTTCATTAACCTCAAACACAAAAAGGAAGCATGAAGAAATTGGAAACTGGGTCAGTATATCAGGGACAAGGATAAAAGAGCAGTGTAAGTATGTCTGGACAAAATCAGAAAAGCTAAGCCATGAAATATCATACAATCAGAAAAGACCACAAAGAGGAAAAAGAAAACATCTGTAAATACATTATTAGTATGTGGAAAATCCCATGGATTGCTGATTCACTACTAAGTGGGATGAAACTCTGGTCACAGATGTCGCTGGAAGGGCAAGAGAGTTGTCTTGTGTTGTTCCATTTCATTGAGGATTTAGCTGCAATATGCAGCACTGGTTTAATGATACTTTGGGCTCGTAACACTGAACTCAGATAAGCATAAAGCCCCTTGCTTGTCAGCCTGAACTTCTGCTATAGGTCACTGTCCCTGCAGCAGGAGCAATAGAACAAGAAAAAGCAGCTTCAGCTGCTTCAGCTAATGGTTTGACTTCTTAATTCAAATGCACCTTCATATGAAGTTAACTGAGGTAGTTGGGTGTGGGGGTAGATTCAATATTAAATTAGCCCTGAGTCCTTCAGTCCCAGTATTAGCTGAAGAGGCTGTTCATATTAATACATGAACACATATTCATATTAACCCTTATAGAAAATTGAATTCTTTAGGAACTCTGAGAAAGGGATGAAGTTCTCAAAATACTAAAAAGGGTGAACATAATACCTAGTTTAATAGATAAAGAGGCAATGAGGGAGTAGAGGAAAAGAAAGAGACAGAGAAGAAGACAGAAACAGAATTATAGACCAACAAACTCAAGTTCTTGGAAAAACACTGGGACAAATCATCAAGCTATCTGTAAGCACCTTAAAGATAAGAAGGGAGATGAACAACAGCCAACAGGGATTCGTCAAGAACAAATTGTGTCAAATCAACCTAATTTTCTTCTATGATAAAGTAACAGATCTTGTGGACGAAAGGAAAGCAGGAGCTGTAATATAGCTTGACTTTAATGTAGCTTTTGATTCTCATGTGGCATTCTCATTAACAAGTTAGAAAGCTCTGGAGGAAAACTGGTGTAAAAAAATAATATAAACCCACAACTGAAGCTGCCATTAGTCTACAGTCTAACTGGAAGGATGTATTTTTGAATCAGGATCTTTGAAAGGGCTTCCTGAATCCAGAGAAGATTATCTTCAGCTACTTCAATTCTTTGTGTAATAATACGAGGTTCTTAACTTAGATAGAATTATTAACTGCAAAATAGCACACACACACAGAACAGCTGGTATTATACTGATTCTTTAAGGAAAGATTAATGGATCATAAACTGAACACAGATCAGTAATAGTGTACTATTGTGAAAAACTCAGATTTCATACTGGGATTTACTAACGGGAGTGCAGACTGCAAAGCATGGATTATTCTTTCCACCCTGTTCAGCATTGGCTAGGACTAGTTTGATTAATATATCTGGTCTGAGGCACTTGAGATGGCTTTGTTCAAGTAGAAGTGAGCAACAAGTTTTACTAGAAGATTCAGCCTGCCAAGAAACACTGAAGGAAGCAGAGTTGCTCAGAATAAAGAGAAGACTAAGGGCTGATATGAAAATAATCTTCAAATATGAAAAGATGCTGAAAAGAAAAAGGAAATCATTCTCTCCTTGTCCAGTGTACAGAGTTTAGGCAATGGATCTGCAGCAGTACAGATCTAACACAGTTCTTGGGAAGAAACTTCTCTACCTCAGGGGCAGTTAAGTCCTGTAGTAGATTGTGCAAGAAGGATGTGAAATTTCCCTTATTTTCTATGAATGTCAGCAGTGACGTAGTTTTAGTAGTTCCCACCTTGGCCTAGATGACCTCTGAAAGTCCTTTCCACATCTCTGTCTTCATGAGGAGAGTACGACTGAAGTGGGGCTAACAGCCAAAACAAATCAGGGGGAAACTGAACATTGCTCCTCATGACAAGAGATGCGGAGAGGTTCCTTTATGTTACAAGCTTCTGTAAAAGAACAGGATGGAAAAAGCAGACTATGTGGTGGGATGAATATGGGCAGTTTGCATTGACATTGACAGGGAATTGCAGACCAGAAGTTTCAGTGAATATTTATATATGCATATAATACGTATCTCTCTCTAGATATTAAATAAAGTTCATACATTTTAGTCCCATATTGCCATATGTTGATAAATTACAATTAAAATATAATTCATGTAATACTGTGATTTGTACAATACAAGATATATATTAATTTTCAATTCTTTCATGTTGATAGCAATGTTACCCCAAAAAATGTTTTTCTCAGATATATGAGTGCCTCTGAGTTTAGTAGTACTTAATATAAAATTTAGTTTGAATGTTGCATACAGTGTTTGTGCAATTTGCTTAACACTAGTTTTCATTTTCAATACTGTCTCTGTATTCTCAAAGAAATAAGTGCTTTTATGTCAGAAGTTAAGGTTTTCAGGTTTTGTATTGAGTTTTTTAAAGTGGCTGAAATGTCCATATATGTGATTGCACTCCACAGTCTTCACTTTAGACACTTTAGTAGACCCTATTTCTGACTAGAAGTAATTCCTTACATTTTTAATTATCAAAGCCAAGGTGGTGTTATCTCCATGATGCCTACATCTTAGACACTGACATTAACTTCAGACACAAAACTCTATTAAAAAAGGCTGTCTGAAACCAACTTTTGATAAATTTTATTGCTGGTTTAAGAAATATATCTGTCTTCAAGGTTATAGTATTTTCCACCTGTAAGGATTTGATTTCTGGACAAAGGCAAAAATAATTTCCTGTTGCTGACAATCCTATCAGCAGCAGCTTTTAACAACTAGTTAATTTAAGATAGCAGAAACTTCACTGAACTTTTGCTGACAATGAATATATCATGTAATCTACTGTATCATTTCCTACATACAAAACTGATGCATAGCCAGCAAGTATCACATTAATTTCTGCAATTTTCTTGCTCGTCTTTTTTTATGTGAACTTCTAAGAGAAATCCCAGGACGGACATGCTAACACTGCATATATACAGTGGATGAAAAGCTCTTTAATTTTGCTTCAGGGGAGCTGCCAATACCTTCTGTAGACCAAGTTTGATTATTTGCATGAGAAAAAAAACACCTATCTTTTCTGGAGCTACTACCTTTGTTTTTTTAACCCATAATGTAAAAAACTAGAGGAATTCATTGTAACAAATATTTATTTCAGGATACAGTTTGTATGATTTTTTTGGTGTCTGTGCCACAGCTAGACTCAAAATCTCATGCTCCTGACAGTCCTTAGCCAAAGCTACCACCTTCATCACACAGTTTGCTGATATCTTCATTGTGCTTTAACTACTTGAAGGGCTCAGTTTGTAAGTCTGATCTCTGAAATATCCCATTTACAAATAAAAGAGTTAAAACAACTGATTGGGGGTCACATAAATTCCTGTGCTATACTGGTAAGACTGTAATTTGGTCAGTAAAAGTGATGTGTTCACTTGAGCGTTCATTCTTTACCCTTTAGTTTGATGTGCTGGCTTCCAAACAGTGTAAAGAATAGAACTTCCCCTGCTAGAAAGGAAAGGACATTTGAAAATAGTTTTCAGCCTATGACAAATAATATAAGATAGGCAAGAAAGAGCTGTTAGGTTGTTGTGGGCTCATATTAACAAAAAAAAAAAACAAAACAACAACACCCCCCCTCAGAAAACCCAGAGCTAAACACAAGGGATTTCATCATAAAGCAAACAGTGTTTTTCATTTTGCACCCAGAATTTGAGCATGGTGCAGGGACAGCTGTTTACTGAGAAAAAGCTGAACTGACATTAGCAAACATAAGAAACGCAATAGCACAGCAGTTTTCCTGCTACTTCTAGGAAACTTGTGTTGCATTTAAACTTCCTAATCTCCCCAGTGAAAGTAATTTTATAAGTGATACTACTTTCAGTTTTCCTATTTCCCAGAAGGCAACCTTAAATTTCATATTCAGCTGCAAGCTGCATATTGAAATGCTGGGGAGATGTGCAATACTTAAACATCAGTGAGTACCAGGGTGGACTGATTCAGTACATTGATTATTTGGTTTGTCAGTTGGGTGGAAAAAGTTCACTTCTGTATTTTACTACACAAGCCTGTTGGAGGCATAACTGAAAGATCTTTGCAGCGTGACTCAGGTGCGCGTGTTGGAAAGGATAACAGATACCAAACAAGGCATTGTAACACATACAATACTGACCAGAGTACTAATGTTTTGTAGTAGACTATGTAGCACCATGGAAACTTGGAAGGTCTTCTTTTAGTGCTTGGCAGTAATGCTGACTCACTGTGTTGGTATAAACAAGTCATTTAAGCTTCTTTGACTCTAAGTTTTGCTTTCTGCAAGACAAAGGTTGTGGTATCTTGTAACAGAAATTGAGAGCTACAGACTAAAGAAATCATTCTGTCAGCAGAAATAGTGTTAGTATTAATTATCTAACTGAAATTATATACAAACAATGAGTATATACCATCACCTGTTTAATAGGACAACTATAATTTCTTTTCAGTTTCTCTTCTCTCAGTATCATTATAGACTAAGAAAGCAAACATTTAAAGATACTGGTATCAAGCCAGGAGCACCTGACTGAGCTTTAAAATATATTGCAGTGAAGGATGACAGAGCTACAATCTGATGTTGAAAGACTTCAAACAAATGAACTATAAAATATATTATTCACTTTTCTTGCAATGCTTCCTGCCATTACATTTTTTTGTCTTCCCTTACAAAATAAAATCTTTCATTCCTACGTTAATTTCTCTCAAGGGAAGACAATGAGGTGCAATGTCAACAATACAGTAAATCCAGTGTAAGGTATCCTAGCACTAGAACACAAGCACTTTGGCCACGCTAGAGCTCTGATTTAGTGTATCGGTCTGGCAGTTCAGACTTCATCCTGAATTTCTGGCAAGTTTTGTCCTCCATTAAGTGTTGTCCACTCTTTTCTGTAAATGGCATATCACATATTTTGCCTAATCTAACTGCAAGGCTGGTAGATGCTGGCCTTATTTTAGACTGTTTTTATACTAGGAAGTGATACATAAATCCAGTAATAAATAACTATGGAACCACAATCTGATAAATATTTAACCATGTCACACTAGAGGAAAGTGGTCAGGTGTTACAGAGGTATATTAAGATTAAGCAAAAAAGGGTCAGTTTCTTTCCATGTGCATTATGCTACTGTTTTTAATTCAGCGCACACAAAGTCTGCTTCCAAGGTTCGTGCTATTTAATTACTTATTTGGGATCTAATTTTATCTCTGCTGGAATAAGGAGAAACATTCATATGAATAAATCAGTGGACTGAGTATTTGTAGACTTCTTTTATTACTGTTTAGTCACATACTTTTCTTCTTTAATATGTTGAAATATATTTCCAGAACAGAAGCGAAGTCCCTGTTCAGGACTGTAGTCCAGAAAGCCTTTGCTCAGTCACTTAGCCTAATAAGAAGCATTCAAATTTGACCTGAAAGTTCTCCAAATGCTTTTGTGCATGCCTGGGATGACCATGTAGTAAGCAGCTGAGTTTCTGTTTCTTGCCTCCATCTGATCAGGGTCCAGAAACGCAGCAGAGTGACGTACAGATTCACAGCTGGGGACTCCTGAGTTCAAAGCAGTCCTGACACACTGACCAGAGGAAAGGTGCACCAGGGACACATCAGCAAGATTGTCTGTTATCTGACACAAAACTCACAAAATATTAAAGTATCAGCTACAGAGAGTATTCCCCTACCACGTAGAAATAGAGAGCCTCAGAAGAACTGCAATGTCAAGTGGTGTTACTGACAAGGCTTATAACCTCTGCAGGTCTCCCAGGTGTTTGTGTTTTGCTGTAACAGGGAAGACCCCTTGATACTGCAGTACAATATCTGACTAATCCAACTGTGCTAAGATAAATCTTTGTGGTTTTGTACCTTCAAAGGGAAACCACACAATTCTGGATGATGATATTAAGACCCAGAATTAGTCTAAGGATCTCACCACACATTACAGGAAAGTGGAAAGAGATAAAAGAAATGGGCTCTTAACTGCATATGATGAGCTTCCTTATTCTTATGCATTCCAGTTATGTGCCCTAAAAGAGAGGGTGAAAGGTGCAGGACATATATCTAATTGCTTGAAAGTTTGTCATCGTATATTCTAAGAACTGAGCCTCAGGGTAAAATGTTACTGAGTTCTGCATACAAAATGAAAAAGAAACCATCAGAAAACCTGGAAGTTTTCTGTATGAATATAGATGAAAATATAAGAGACCAAGGGAATACAATCTTTACTGTTGACTGTTTAGGACACAACGAAATTTAATCTGGGAATTATTTAATAGCTGTGAGACATGCAATAAAATGTTTGTCAAACAAAAGCGTATGTCATTTTTATGAAGATATAAGCTGTTTCAAGATATATATCATACCTCACTAGCTTATTATTTTGCTTTTACGAACACATCTTCTCAAAAGAAGTAGATTTTTTTCTTCTTTTTTTTTTTTTTAATCATTGTTTTATTACAATTCATCATGGAATACCTGGAGATGGAAACTTTGAAGATTAAAAGCATGGTTACTTTAAATCACATTCTATTGAATTCCGTTTGTATAAAATTATTGATTAATTTTATTATTTTATCTATATACATATTTTTGATATAATGAAAGTTTGTTCAGATTTGTTATCCAGCATAATAAAAGTCAAATAATTCAAAAGTA
The DNA here is from genome assembly GCA_039720435.1 of Amazona ochrocephala. NCBI lineage: Eukaryota > Metazoa > Chordata > Aves > Psittaciformes > Psittacidae > Amazona > Amazona ochrocephala. The sequence continues at coordinate 24,800,608 of CM077880.1, forward strand.
GAATATATTCTTTCTCTGTTGATGTAACAAACAACTTCACGCATTGTGCATGCCCATACTGCAGTATAGCCTAGACATAGACAAAGCAACAGAGCTGTCTGTGGTGTATCCTGGTAACAGTACAACCATTGCTGGAGGAGCTCATCCCACTTCTCGGTCAATGTTACTACTTTAGAGATGGTACTTCTTCAGCTGTTTTAAGAAATCTTCCCCATTCATTCCTCCTTCCCGTGCAGGTGGTTGTGCAGCCACAGGATGTACTGGATATGACTTGGCTGAAAATTCCCATAGAAAAGAAGGAATGGGGGAGACACACTATTTTTTTAGCTGGAAAATATTTAATATCCTGTTTGCTGGTTGTATCTTTGAAGTGCAGGTGGTAGCAAGAGGAAAGAAATGAGCAGCCAGACAAACACTTGCTGAGACAAAAGCAGGTAACTCCACAATTAGAGATGCAGCTCTATGGGTATTATCTTTAACGGCATAACTGAGTCTGTGCCGATAACAAACATGAACACCGAAAAAGACTTTCCAAGTACTCCTGGTTTAGTGGGCTTATTTTGAAAGTGCTTTTTTAAATTTATTTGGTTTGTAATACAATTATCACAACAGAGCATACCAACACAGACAGGAAAGGTAGATATCAGCAAGTAGGGCCAGTACTGGGCTGTGCTATTAGAGAAAAAGTTGGTTTGAGTTGCACCAAGAAGTGTAAATCAGTGTCTGTACCTCCCCAAACAAGTCTCGGTTTGTACTTTAAACCCTTAATTCTAGAATCAGGACTGCTTGTGGGGAACAAGTGAGACTGATGCTTAATTTTCTGTCACTCAAATGTTTCACAGGTGATCACTGATACATTCTAGTACCTGTGCAGACCATGAATCATTCCTGATTACACAGTAGGGTAGATTTGACCCTAATTATGTAGGCTTCCTTACAGAAGCTAACAGAAAAAGACCCACAGTCTAAAGGGATTTGATGCTCAGCTTAGTTAAATACTAGCACAACATGACTCTGTCTCTATTTCTTTCATAGGTGTGTAAGAAACATAAACACATGAAAACGTAATAGCAAGGGAAAATGCAGACCATGAAAAGAGGAAGAAACAGGAGAATGGTCTAAGTAAGAAGGTGGAAAAAAATAAAGAATCAAAAATCAAACTATGTTTATATGTCATTCTCCTAGGGAGATATTAAGATCACTTTACCTGTAGTGAGACAGTAGTACTAAGGAGCCTCCAGGTGAGTACTGAGACTGTTCTGGAGGTTGCTACTCTGCCTCACTGCCAGAGGAGCCTTTCGCCATACATAGCACAGCTGGTGGAAACGAGCATATGCCCAGACCTCAGTGCAATCATTCGCAGCCCAGCATACTGCTTTGAACCAACTCCAGTTTAGCTTTGTGCCTGTACACCAGGCTGAGTTCTGCAGCAGCTGGCTGCAGGGGAGCTGATGCGCACTGGCTGCTGCCCAGTACACAGCCGGGGTAGTAAGTCTGGCAGAGAGGCAGGTGGGTAGCAGGCTGTCACAAAGTAAGTTCCCAAATAGCCCTGGAAATACTCAGATGATCCCATCTGGAGGTACCCTTAATATAACTCAATTTTAGGCCTATTTAAGCCTATTAAAAATATTTACAGTTATTTCATTAAATCAGAAGATAAACTTTACGTATTAGTTTTCATCGCTTTAATTTCCCCCCCCCACACACATTCATTTACTTGCTTTCTTCAGTCCCTTGATTTCCTTATCATTGCCTTTCTTCCCCCTCATTCTTCCTTTCTTCTTATATTTTAGTAACTACCCAAGAGATTGAACAGGCAATTCCTATGTTCACGTGAGATAGATGGGTTTGCAAGTACAAGTCCTAAGAATGTAAAGAGGACAAATATCATCCTACTTGAAATAAAGGTGACAAGGAAAAGAAGCCTACAGAAAATGTATGTGCTTTCCATGCAAAGATGAATAGCTACTTTAAGGCAACAGGTTCAGTCAGCATATTTCAGCAGGCTTGGGCTATTTCAGTTCACTGTTTGCATATTTTATATCAAGTGACCTGCCTAATGTCATGAGGAGGTGAACAGGGAATAAAGAAATCAGTCAAGGTGATGGATGAGCTGCAGACTTGATTATTTATTCAAATTATTCCCACAACGATTGAGTCTTGCTGATTGCAGACAGCATTTTGTCACACTCATTAGGAGAGGGCAAAGGTGACTGCAATTTAATGGCCAAATTAGAGTTATTGAATGGTGTCGAGTATGACAATATTTTTAAAATCTGAAGCAAAAGACTGCCTTTATTAGGGACCAGGAACATTCAGAGCTCTTCTCCCTAAACTGCTTTTTTGCTCTTGAAAGTACATATGCAGCTCCACAGGTATTCTACAGACTTTCTTATGTGGGTCCCAGTTTCCCTTTAGGCCTTTTCTCTTAAAAGAAACATGTCTTCTTGCCATTCCCTCCATGTGCCTTGAAATATTTAGAAAAGTCCTTCAAATAAATCTTTGTACCCTCCTCTATTTCCTCGTGTTAGTCATCACATTGGTACGAGGGAAGCCGCAGGCTGATGCTGAAAGATGACCTGCTGCAGCCTGGCACTGCCCTTGGCTTCAAGAGGGATAAGATTTCCTACAAAGACTCCAACGCATTCATACAAAATCATACACATCTTTTTTATCTGTAGCGCTACATCTGGTTTTGACATGGAAAGAGAGTGTGGAGGGCACAGGGACTGTGAAAAGAGCACCTTTTTTGCCAAGTGCGCTAGGTTTTGTCTTTTCCCTCCAGAAATACAGTTGTTTAGGTCAGGATTATATTAAATATGCTGATACGCTCCTTCAAAGGATGGCAATCAACTCATATTTGCAATCCTAATGCAAATGAAATGAATGCTCCATTGTACAGAGCAATACAAATCCCTCTTGCCTGGTAAGACTTCACACATTTTTTTAAAAAAGCACTTTCCACCTTCTTTGACAGAAAATAGCAGCCTCGTCCACAGTCTTTTTCAACAACATCAGCCTATAAGAAATTGAAATATCCAAATGTCATACTTTTATTAGACACTGTCATGGGTTCAGCAGTAGCAGTCATTTTTTCTCCTTCTTGGTAGCTGGTGCAGTGCTGTGTTTTTGATTTTGGGCCTGGGAACAACGCTGATAACACCAGTGTTTTCAGTTACTGCTTAGAATGTTTAGGCTGGCCAAGGACTTTGTGAGTCTCATGCTCTGCCAGGGAGGAGGGGAAGCAGGGAGGAAGGAGAGACAGGACACCTGACCCAGACTAACCAAAGAGGTTATTCCATACCACAGCATGTCATGTCAGGATGTAAAGATGGAGAGCAGAGACCCGGAAGGGTGGTGGGGTATGCACGGTGGGGAGTGCACTGCTTGCTCGGGCTTGATATTGGGTGGTGAGCAATTGTATTCCTTTCGCTTGTATTTTCTCTTGTCATTATTATTATTGGTGGTAGCAGTAGTGATTTGTGTTATACCTTAGTTACTAAACTGTTCTTATCTCAACCTGTGGGAGTTGCATTCTTTTGATTCTCCTTCCCATCCCTCCAGGAGCTGAGGGAAGAGACAGTGGGGAGTGAGTGAGAGAACGACTGCATGGGTTTATAGGAGCTTAAACCACGACAGACACTGATTAACATAAAATGCTGCTGAGAATTAATTTTTTTTTCCCATATTATAAAATAATGGAAGAAGATTCCAGTGAAATTAATTTAGTGCATGTTGGTGAGATTTAACAAAGAAGTTTAAAATGCGGTAACATAAGAAAGACCTCAAAACATATTAATAATTTGCTTACTTTCAGATACTGCGGTAAGAAAAAAGGTATGTAGAAAAAAATACAGCAAGAAGAGGAAAAGAACAACCACAGAGATTTTCAGTCCCATTGAGAAACTAATGTGGGAGTGCAGTGAATGAAATGATAAACTGAAACAAGGTTAGAAAGTTTCTCCTGTTATAAGAAATTTATATAAAATTTCCCTTTGCCTCCATCTTTTAAATGGCTCGAGTAAACATTTATTTTTCATCAATCATGAAAATGTTTAAAATAAATGCTTGATTATTGAAAACCTGTATTTAAATATCAAAACATTTGATGTAAGTTCATGTTTTTTTGTAAAAACCTTTTGTGGTGGTAATTAAAAATGCATGAGTCATTATTTTTACATAAGAAGATTATACAATTAAACATAGATTCATCTCACCTAACTTTAGGCACTTAACTGAACCACCTAAGATAGATAGGACAGTTGTTCTCCTGAGTTCACCTTGCTGGCAGGTGTGTATGGAGGGTCATTTGAAACAATACATGTCATCAATTTAGTTTGTTGTGTTACCTGTTGAATTTGGACTCTTGCCACTGCTACCTGCAATTTCTGCATGATCTAAGAGTTCAAAACTTAGGAAAAAATGTTAAAAAAATTACACTTGTGAATGTTAGTTGATCAGAAAATTACTGGGAGTTGCTAGTGATGTGCAGTTGAAAAACAAGTGACATCAGGATCCATAAGCTGCAGCATTTTCAGAAGAGCTCAGAGGAGCTGTTGTCATTATCAGCATTTGTCCATCTTGAAGAATACTGCATACAAATCTCACCAGTCAGAAAACACAAGTTCAAAGTGAAAGATGTATTTAAAAGTGACCCTTATAATAAAAAGAGTGGAAATCCTTTCTTATGAAAACAGCCAAAATACTTTGAACCTTTCATCTTAAATGAGACTGAGCTGACATGATTTCTTTTGATATACTCATCAGATTTACTGCATGTGGGTCAAAAATACTAACCCAACATATCTGTATAAGAACGACTGGAAACAATTCATCCAATTCTATATTTAGGCTTCAAATTAAAGATCTCTAATTTTCAGAAAAGTGAGATTCTGTAACCATTATCCAAATATCCTGAAGACAAAAACTGCCTTAATAATGCGGTTTATAAGACATTGCAAAACATATTTACTTGACTTAGTGAAGAATAGGATCTGATAGTCCACTCTTTAGGCTCCCTGTTTTCAAGAAAACGTACCTTTGATGATGAATGCTGTGATGTTACAATTTATTAGATTAGACGTTGCAGAGTGATTTGAAGCACTGAATTCTCTGCAGTCTCCAAAATCACCAGTAGGACAAGTTTTCCATGGAAAAAAAACCCTCATCTTCTGGAATTTTTCAAAGCTAACTACACTTCAGGAGTAAGGAAATGCATAGAATCATAGAATCATAGAATAGCAAGGGTTGGAAAGGACCTCAAGATCATCGAGTTCCAACCCCCCTGCCATGGGCAGGGACACCTCCCACTAAACCATGCCATCCAAGGCTATGTCCAACCCCACCTTGAACGCCGCCAGGGATGAAGCATTCACAACCTCCCTGGGCAACCCATTCCAGGGCCCCACCACCCTCAGTAAAGAATTTCTTCCTCAGATCCAATCTAAACCTCCCCTAAGTTTAAACCCATTACCCCTTGTCCTCTCACTACAGTCCCTAATGAAGAGTCCCTCCCCAGCATCCCTATAGGCCCCCTTCAGGTATTGGAAGGCTGCTATGAGGTCTCCACTCAGCCTTCTCTTCTCCAGGCTCAACAGCCTCAATTTTCTCAGCCTATCTTCATACGAGAGGTGCTCCAGTCCCCTGATCATCCTCGTGGCCCTCCTCTGCACTTGTTCTAACAGTTCCATGTCCTTTTTATGTTGAGGACACCAGAACTGCACACAATACTCCAAGTGAGGTCTCATGAGAGCAGAGTAAAGGGGCAGGAGCACCTCCCTCGACCTGCTGGTCACACTCCTTTTGATGCAGCCCAGGATATGGTTGACTTTCTGGGCTGCAAGCGCACACTGCCGGCTCATGTTCATTTTTTCATCAACCCACACCTCCAAGTCCTTCTCCGCAGGGCTGCTCTGAATCTCCTCCCCACCCAATCTGTAGCTGTGCCTGGCATTGCTCCGACCCAGGTGGAGGACTTTGCATTTAGCATGGTTGAACTTCATTAGGTTGGCATCAGCCCACCTCACAAGCGTGTCAAGGTCCCTCTGGATGGCATTCCTTCCCTCCTATGTATCAACCGAACCACACATCTTCACCTTCAGGTTGCTGCTTTCTCCCTTCTATCCCCAGCTCTTTATTTTGAGCTGACTGACAGAGAGAAACTATAATTCAAACCAGTCCTTATACAGAATGTAAAATATTAACCAGGCTCCTTATTTATTTCTCTGTGCAGTCTCAAAGGCCTCCAGCTCCTTGCTTGGCTGGGTTTTAAATAGTAGGTGGTCATGTCCTTTATGTGGACAGGAGTGGGATATGTGCAAGCATTAGTTAACATCCTTTATCTACGTGATATACAAATTAAACTCCACCTTCTGCTTAAAAATACCATTAACATTTTACAGAAAAGTGTTCAGTTATATTGAGTTAGGAACAAAACAAAATGCACCTCTGATACTGAACTCTACCATTTCAGATTCCATGATGAGAATCTAAACTCAATTTCATACACAATTTCAGGAAGATTCACAACCAAATACCAAAAGTGCTAATAGCAAATAAATCAAAGAATTAACAGTGAAATGAAAATATCACCTGCAGCAAAAATGACAACTGTTATTTTTTAAAGGCAATTATGTAAGTATCTCTATATGACATATCGTATGCAGTACAGAAAATATCCAGTGCAGATATTTGTTGGTTTCTATTGCAAACATCATTAAACTAGAAACACAAAACAAAAGTTTCTCTTGAAATACTGGTAATCTGCTTTTGCCTCTCCATGCCCTTATTTGAAGATATATATATTTGAGAGCTTACTTGCGTTATACCTTTTCAGCTGCATCTCAGCAATAACAGTATTATTACAGTATAATAATAATACAAAAAGATTAAAGCCTGCTAAGCTGTTTATGCTAATGATGTGTTTATTGTGAGTAATGACCTGTTTCCCTTTCCTATTCCACCTTTCTTATCTCTTTAAATGTATTATTCCACTATTGATAGGATTAATTCTAAATGCAATAATTTCCATTTAGTAGGAGAAATTGTTTACTTAGACCATTTTTAAATATACTCTGAAGGGTGAGTTTAAAATACATGGATCAGATTCTCATGTTCAACTTAACTTTGATCCATGAATATTCTTGGGGACTTATTTTAGTAAAAATATCAGCCTCAGGTTTTCCCAGATAATTTGTCACAGATGCCAAAACTACCAACCACTTCATTTCTTCACTGTTATTTGTCACCATCCCTGAAGGTATTTAAAAGACATGTAGATGTCGGTTGGTAGACATCTTTGTCAGTGACATGGACAGTGGGATTGAGTGAGCCCACAGCAAGTTTGCTGATGACACCAAGCTGTGTGGTTTGGTTGATACGTTGGAGGGAAGGAATGCCATCCAGAGGGACCTTGAGACTCTTGTGAGGTGGGCTGATGCCAACCTGATGAAGTTTAACCATGCCAATTGCAAGGTCCTACACCTGGGTTGGAGCAATCCCAGACACAGCTCCAGGTTGGGCAGAGAAGAGATTCAGAGCAGCCCTGCGGAGAAGAACTTGGGGGTGTTGGTCAATGAAAAAATGAACATGAGCCGGCAGTGTGCGCTTGCAGCCCAGAAAGTCAACCGTATCCTGGGCTGCATCAAAAGGAGCGTGACCAGCAGGTCGAGGGAGGTGATCCTGCCCCTCTACTCTGCTCTCATGAGACCTCACTTGGAGTACTGTGTGCAGTTCTGGTGTCCTCAACATAAAAAGTCCATGGAACTGCTGGAACAAGTGCAGAGGAGGGCCACGAGGATGATCAGGGGACTGGAGCACCTCTCGTATGAAGATAGGCTGAGAAAGTTGGGGCTGTTCATCCTGCAGAAGAGAAGGCTGCGTGGAGATCTTATAGCAGCCTTCCAGTATCTGAAGGGGGGCTATAGAGATTCTGTGGATGGACTCTTCATTAGGGACTGTAGTGAGAGGACAAGGGGTAATGGGTTTAAACTTAAACATGGGAAGTTTAGATTGGATATGAGGAGAAAGCTCTTTATTGTGAGAGTAGTGAGGCCCTGGAATGGGTTGCCCAGGGAAGTTGTGAATGCTCCATTGCTGGTGGTGTTCAAGGCCAGGTTGTCCAGGTGGTGACATGGTTTAGTGTGAGGTGTCCCTGGCCATGGCAGGGGGGTTGGAACTAGATGATCTTAAGGTCCTTTCCAAACCTAAATATTCTATGATTCTATGTTTCTATGTGGCACACGGGGACATGGATTAGTAGTGGACTTGGCAGTGCCAGGTTAATAGTTGGACTTGAAGACCTTAAATGTCTTTCCAACCTAAGTTATTCTATGATTCTATGATTTTTGTAACTATCTGGTTAGATAATACAGAGAAGACAGACAAGAGTTTTCTCACAGATGCACGGCAACGGGACATGGGCAAAGGACATGTTGGAGCACTGTAAATTTCAACTGGATATTAATATTTTTTTCTTTTAAGCATTGGGATGGTCTAAAACAGAACATGCAGAGACATTATGGCATCTGCATCTTTGGGTGTGTTCAAGGCTCAACTAGACAAGTTGATTTGGTTACACCTCTTCTGAGCAGGGTATTAGACTTCACAATCTCTGGTCCAGCCTGAACTATTCTAAGATCTTATGCTCACTCAAATACTTTCAGGACAATCATGCAAGGGTCTATTTGAAAAAAACTTATAAGAAGGTAGCTGTCTGTATATGTTTTTCCCCTATCAAACTGGGTTGAAATTAGCCAGGAGACTGGGTGCAGAGTTTCAGAGAGAGCAATTGTGTAAATCAAGTTCCATAGAAAACCTAGGGAAAATATGAATTTAATCAACTGTTGGCATGCATTTCTTTAGAATATCCCCATACAGGTTATATTTAACTTGCTTCCATCTGAAAAAGTAAAAGATTCAGAGAACAAATCTTCATTGTGGAGAACATTAATTTTGGACTCTATTAGCCAAGCCCCAGTCAAAGCTTTCTTTGTGAGGTAGTGAAACCTTCGTATTCTCTTACAAAACACTGTAGAAACAAAGACTGCACATAAGCGGATAAAGTGACCAAAACTCAGCTGACTTTTCCAGTGCAGCTCCAGAGCAAACTACAGATCAGATTCACAGCTGGTGTCAATCAGACTGGATCATCTAACCTTCAGATGAGCATGGGGTCCCATAAGTAAAACTAAACAATAAAACCTGTTTATAGAAGAGAATAATTAATATGACAGCTTGAAAACACAGTGCTTCACACATTTTGGCAAAACTTCTTTGTGGAGTATATATTTCAGCACAGCTTAACCCTGGAAGACCTTATACACTAGAGACTAGTCTTTCAACCATGGTAGCTCACAAACCCTTTTCATATAGGTGTTCCAGGGCTTGATGCCTCAGCCTCTGCCTCACCATGTTTAGAGGACACCGCACATTATCAACATGGGTGTCATTACAAATCTGTTTCAGCCTGGCTCCTACAGCAGGGACCACAGGAGGGATTCACACTGTGCAGCAAAGTGGTCTGTTGTCAGAGTGTCAAGACACATGCCCCATCACCAGGATCTGTTCCAGGTCACACAGTAGATATCTTCTAATACTGGTTTGATGGTGGTGTGTAGATGCACTTCATTAGTCTGGCAGCCCAGATCTGCTAAATGGCAAGGTGCTGGCTGCCTTAACTCCGTACACTGTGGAGTGTTAGTCTCAGTGTCAGGCTTCTTGTAAGACAAATATTCCAGAAGAAGAAAAGGCCAAATCTGTGGGGTTTTGGTTTTCTTTACAGTCAGATTACACAGTCTAAATAGCAATCTTATACTATTAACAATAGTAAACTCAAAGACAAAACATAAGTAGGCTTCCTTACATGATAAGATAAATGAGAAGGCAATTCAATTTATATTTCAAACCCAAATTTCATTATTAGAAGCTGAATAACCACAACCACCTAAACATTATTTTTAATTAACTCATTCAAATCTAATAGTATGAAAATATCCATTTTGGATGAAAGATGAGCTGACCTGGAATGTAAACCACTTAGTTTTATGAGCTTGCTTTACTAAATGTGTGGAAGCTTTCATGTAGACTAAGCAAAGTAGATCATGAACATACACATCCCCCTAATCTGTCAAGTATGGATTTCACAGGTATGAAGACCATATTAGCTGGATCTAACAAGGTAAGTTAGCAAACCTGATAACTCTGCGCTTGTTTTTCCCTTCCTGCCCCTTGTATGTTCCCAATCAATACCTTCCTCACTCCTCTGCCTTGCAGAAACTTCACTTAACTTGGAACCTGTCATTAAAAAAATCTTTGAAAAAGTCTTTTCCAGAACCAGGAGGGCTAGAAATTAAATTTAAAAATACAAAGAAATCAGGCAACTTTGTGCAGAAAAATGGCTTCAGAAGATATATCTTTTTCTATTCAAATGTGAGATACATAGTGAAAGTGAGAGACTTAGCAACAGTGCAGGTACATTCCTCTTACCAAAACCTACTGTCATTCATCATAATGTGTGAGGAAAAATTAGTATTCTTCCAACCCTAACTATTCTATGATTCTATGATTCTATGATTCAACATGAAATTTCAGTGTAAGAAATCTTTATGTGCTTTATGTTTTAAAGGTTGATGAAGAATCTTGATGACAAAATGATCTACAAACATAGATATAATAAATACAAGACCAAAATACAGCATTCAAGTCAGAGATACATTTCTCTGTATTTTAAGTCACACAACCGTAAAATGAAACTCTTAGATAACGCACTTAAAGGCTGCTTTTTCTAACCTTAAGCTGGACCCAGATTCTTTACTAAGTATCTATTTAAAAAGCAATGCACTTGATATTGCTGCCAGGGTAGTTTTACTCTTCACTTTATCACAGCTGTATGTATGAAGCAACTGCAGGCTTTAATTTCAGGTTTTCTGAACAACACAGAATCCTATCACTTTAAAAGAACTGCTAACAAACAAAACACAAAAAAACCCATTGGATTTGTTTATTAACAAGTATGTTTCAGTAGCTATTGTAGGCTTCCCAATACTAATATCTGTCTTAACATATACCACTTCTTATCCTCTAGCTAAGCTCTCCATGTGGCTAGGTTAATGGAAAGTCTCTTGAGTAAAGGCTATCAACAAGATTTCTGCTGGCAAGTGGTAAATAAAATTGTTTCCAAATACACGAAAAGAGTTTTTTGTTTAAACAAGAACAAAGAAAATAGGGATTTTTTTTCTCTGATTTTTCAGTCAGTGTTGTAGGAGACTTGTCATCCACTGCCCAGGAGATGCTGTGAGTTGAATCAGGGGACAAGAGCGAACATTTGATGAATTTGATTGCTTCTCAATATTTATGAAAGGGACTGTCTGAGTCCAATTGCAAACCAAAACTAGCTCCTGACTCAGGAGCTTGTGTGGAACAGGAGAAATCAAGCTGCAAGTTACAACTCAGCTGAAAATTGGTGAGTTTTGGAATCTAAACCAATTTGGCTTCACTTGCCCACTTACTATTGCAGTTAACATTGCGTTCAACTGTGCAAACATATGTGTCTGCTAGTGTCTTGATGACAGGAAGACAACAACTTTATTTGCAGAGTTTAAAAGGATGCATTGTTTTTTGCTGCATGGTAATCAGTTGTGTGCACTATGGCATAAAAAAGATGGAAGGAAAGAAACGTTAGCTTTACTGGGAACTAACGTGTGTGATGTGTGCATTTCAGCAACACCCGCGGTTACCCTCATCCAACATAATTGATTCTAATGCAAAAGAGCAGAACTTGTTGAATGCACTTGGGCACCCAATCCCAGTGCTCAAATGGCAGGCAGTGAGCACAGCTAACTCCTCAGGGAGGCACTTAAAAGGCTTTAGGGCTTAAGGTCTGCAGCAAGCACCTAAGAAGCTGCCCTGGCCTCTATGGAGCATAAGGTGGATGTTGAGTCATGCCAACTCTGTTATTACTCCTGAGTGGCTGTTTCCTGCTATCTCTAATCTCCGTCAAGAATCACTAACAGAATTCATGCCAAGAACTCCATTTATGTATTAGATTCTGTGTGGTTGTCAAAATAACATTCAGGGTTTGGAAAAGCCACATGAGAATTGCTTAATGTTCTTGGAGGAAGAGGGAAGTGAAGAAGGACTTAAAGAGCTTCAAAGCCCCTGGCTTATATAGGAGAGGGTACTGGGATGTTAGGTTTTCCACTGAGACTTTATGATTTCTAAAGAGGTGGTAATTGTCAATAAACAGAAAAGGCTTACATTTGTCTCCTATAAAAAAGGAGCCATAACATTTCACAGGAGAGGAAGAGAGGGAATTTGAGTTATATCTATAGGTGAATCTGCAGAAGATGGAAAATACAAGCTGTCATTCATGTATAAAAGACCCTCAAATGGGATCTGGTAATTGGGGCATCTATAATCCACCTGCTGGACACACAGGAGAAAAGAGTTCAGTAAGGATCACTTTATTTCTGTCACACATCAGGTTTTCTAAACCTTTGCAAGCGCTATTTCAGATTTCATGGATACGTATTGCTTGTCCTTGCTGTAGTGGTGTTTGAATGAAAGGCGATTTCAGGGTAAAGGACAACTTCAGGATAAATAGCTAACATCAAGGCCTCATTCCTGTGCAGTGGAAATTCTTGTAACCACAGACCTGGATTGCTTCTCTGACACCTGCCACTTTGCCTCTGAGAGAATGGATTGGCACGATGATATATGTCAAGTTGCAGGTTGACATATTAAAAGCCCTACATGGAGAGCAAAATCAGTTCACCTGAAACAAATACCCACAGCTCATCAGCTGAATATTTCCACACACTTCACTGTCTACATCTCCACTGACTACAGGGAGAACTTAGAAGTTCTGCAGACACAGAGACGAAATTGCACCCAAGATGTGCATTGGACAGATGCTCTACAGGAACTGACAGAGCAAGCAAAGGAAGAGCTCTCTTTCAGCAGCCAGCATTTGCTAAAAAAATCTTTCTGGCACTGGCAAAGTGCCTTGTGAGGAGCATCAGTAAAGTCCAAGGGCCCTAAATGACTGTAAAACTGCAAATAAACACATGCCTACGTAAATCACTATGGCACAAAAAGCCCGGAGCTGGTGGTGACTGTCTTAAAGAGACCAGACTAGTTCAGTGGCTCTAGCAGCTCTGGGACTGAGCCAGTCAGCCTTGCCTTCTAGAAGGGTGCACTAAAATGACCGCAGTGCCACCGTAACACTACGCTGTTGATCTGGGCTTCAGTTTCATATTTCTGCCTGGCACTGCGCTGCAGTACACAGACAAGTCCGTTTGAAGACCTTTAACTCCACTGTGATTTATAAACACACCCTGTGCTTCTTCCACAAAGTGGGCACCAAAATATTTCAACTCTGAAAGCTCTGAGCCGCCAGGGGATGATTTCCTATGTCAGGAAGAGCACAACTAATGTACTACAGAATGAAAGGCAGGAGAAGCCAGTATCGGTTTGATCATCCTATCATAGCTAGCAGCCCCAGAGTTAGAAATAAGGACAGAAGAAGAGACTTCAGTCATGAATCTACTAATCTGTTTCTTAAGAGAACAGACTTTTCTGCTAGTGAAATTTTACTGTGTTGGTGAAGACGCTTAAATAGCCATTTAAATAAAATGGAACTACATCTGCCCCTCTTGAAACCATCTGACTACTGAATAAAAGAGGAGCTACTCCTCCTTTTGCCCCTGGGAGTGATATCTAGGCCAAGTGTCTCTTGGCACTGTAGATGCTCCTCAGCATGAGCATCAATTCCCCTCAGCCTCCACTGTGCAACCTTTTTGACTGTATGAGTCACTGCATATGTACATCCAGGCTGCAAACAGCCCTCTTCACACAGTTTTGGGATGGGGCTGTATGCAGCAGCTGCTCTATTTCTGACCTTGTACAACATATGCTGCATCCTGTAGGTATGCCAGATTTACTGTTTGGCTACATAATGATTCTTGATGCAAGAGAATCAGGAGATACCAGATTGACACTGAGCATTAGTTTTGCATATTAACAACGAGTGGATCTGGTAGTTGCAAAAGGTTCTATATTTAAAGCACATATGCAATGAATCCAACAGCCTCCCAGATAATGGAAGCCCAACAGCACGTGTACAGAAAGGGCACCTGACATACAGCGCATTCCTTCCACTCTTGTGCCAGATGATGGAGTGTGGTAGAGTAGAAAAACCCCAGAGAAAATGGTTTCTGGAAGCAAGCTGGTCGTGCCACCAGGACCAATTTTCTTCTGTCCCATTAGCTAATCTTTGAACAGGGAAAGACTGAACATCTCTCATTCTAGGCGAGAGGTTACTTAGAAGTTAGGCATCTCCGTACCTGTCTTCTGCCTGAAGTGTCTGGTTTACAACAGACGGACGTTACTGTGGGATACATTGCAATCGTTTTCAGGTACAAGTCTTTCTAGCCTAAATACCTAAGGTAAAGAAGTCACTCAGTCATCCTCTGTGCCTGCCAACAGCTTTTGAGCATATTGGCTAACTTCAGTTTCGCTTGATTCTGAGGAACAGTGGCCACACTATGAGATTCCTACAAATTCTGAGAAAGGTTGCAGACGGTGAGATTTAGAACGTCTTAACCATAAGGAAGTTTCTAAGAGAAAAATAGTGCCTTTCAGCACAGCAAACTCAGAATGTGCATCTGAGCAGAAAGGAACCAAGCAGAAGGCAAATCCTGAGAAAATGAAACTTTGTTCTAAAGGCAATGACATTACTTATTCAGCGGGACAAAGCATTAAGCTGGCCAGCTACGAACATGGCACTGCTGAGGATGGGCATAGCAGGAGTCTAAAAACGTCATCGAGCAAGTAACGAGATCCTGTGATGGGAAGAGCTGTTTGTTTGATGTGGTTGAATGCAGCAGTTCGTATCAATTCACCATAGTACGTAACATGTTTTTGATACAAAGGGCAGAGTCAAATGCTGCATTCCAGCTCCAGCCCAACTCTTATTTACTCTAACAACTGGAACAGAGAAGACTTAGTTCTTGTGTGGTCTATTGCTATTTACGTAGGATGTTGTGCCACTTTCCCATAAGCCAGAATGACAATTTGAACACAAAAGTAAGAATAATGAGCAGCTTATCTACAGAGGCTAAGGAAAGATTGTTGGAAAAGAATAGAAAACTGAGGAAATGATTGCAAACACTAATGCAGCGAAGAATGTTTTGACAAACATAATACTGTTACATTTTTAAGTGCAATGAAAATTTACCTCACCCCCCCTCTACGCTTGATCCTTCTTGTGTTAACCTCAATAGCTGCCAGCATAGGACAAGAATGCAATGTATGGGAAAATCTGAAGTTGTGATGACTTTGGATTTTACACAGCTCATAGAAAGGTGCCAATCAGTAGTGGGCAGTTACTTTCACTGAGATTTCACAACATGTTTTCTGTTTAACATAGGATCCCAAAGCAGCAGAGCTCCGGAGGGACATCAGATCCCAGTGCTGCCTGCTAATTAGGAGTCTTACAAATGTAGGTCACAAAAACAAAAGCAAAGCTTTTCCGGGAGAAGACAAACGTGTGATTTGTGAATGAAAAGCCAGGAAGTTTTAAAAGTGAAACAAGTAAATTCAATCAGTCTCTTCTTACAAATGAAAGAAGTGTACAACTCTTTAGCACTTGAAGGGTAAGGAAGATTTTGTTAACCCTTGGTTCTTCCAGATAAACTGAAACTCCAGGCAGTACTAGATATGTCTTTTCCAGTGCTTATCAGAATGAGGAATTTCTTTTACAAATATCAGCTAATCACAGGGCCAACTCTTATATAGAAACAAGAGTAAAAAGGAGGTAGAATCTCCTCTGCCCCTATCTGCAGCTGAACTAGACTCTGTTAAACACAGCTGTAGTTTTGCTCCCTCATGCAGTATCAGGTACGCTTCAAATCTGTTGTTGCTTGATTATTTAGATACTTCAAATTTTCTTTCATTGTGGAATATGTTTTTAGGTTAGTTGAGCATTTTCACATGTGAAGATCCTTCAATGGGGGAAAAGTGAGGGTTTATCCTTAATCAAAATGTAATATTTCCACTATGTGACTTGAAGATGCAGTCATTCTCTCCTTCAGAAAGACTGATGAGCCGCTTGATTTTACAGCCTTATGGATAATAAAAGGTATTCTAGAAAAGAGTTTACAGTACTATGGCTCCAATCCACACATGTATAACAACCTTGCTGAATAACTGCTGGGTATTAAAAATCTAACAATCCAGCTTTCCCTTTACTGAAGCCAATATAAGGGTCTTTTCTCTTACTCAATTAAAATATAGGTTGATTCACCAAGAAAAGTGAATCTGAACCTGAAATCAAACCAAACACTGTTACTGCAGCCCTTCATATGTACAATTGCATGTATTTTTAAGCCATGTCTTCCTTCCCAACAAATATTTTAAATATACACATTTTTAATCATGATGAATGTTGTGGCGAGGTAGCAAAGCACAGCAGGATTTCAATCTGTCCTGCAGTAACAATGGACTTGAATGAAGACTTAGGGAATCTGAGAGACCTCCTGCTCTAACTCTTTTTTTCTTGCTGGGCAGAATGTTTTGCAAATATGCATTCAGTATAATTTTTTCCACCTTCCTGAAGTTAATAAACTCCTGCTTTTTGTCATCCTGGCAAAGCAGCAGAGAATAACGTTCTGAAAAACATAGCTACTCTTGTCATGTTTTCCCACAAATGTGGCTTTAAGAAATTGTTCTTCTGGATTCCTTTACCCTCACATGTTTAATTGCACAATGCAATTTTAAATTATAACTATTAAAGGCCATTGGTAGGCCTGTCATAGACTGTAGTAACCCTCCCCCTCACAGCAGTTTCTTCAATAGCTTAAAATATTTATAGTCAGAATACCATCTCTTATCAGTATAGAAAAAGAAAAACTTGGTGACTAGATCCTTAAATACCTAAAAAAAACCACCACTTAACTTTTTTGGTTTTTATCTCCATTAAGACAGTGATTAAATATCCAAATTATTTCATAAGTCTTTTCTATAGCTCAGTGTTTATGGGTTGCAGCACCAGACAACTGGATTTCATTCTCTGCTATACCACAGTGTCGTGGTTTAAGCCCAGCCATAACTCAGAACCATGCAGCCACTCTCTCACTCCTCCCATTCCTCCCCCCGCTCCCAGAGGGATAGGGAGGAGAATGGAAAGAGTGTAACTCCCACACGTTGAGATAAGAACGGTCCAGTAACTAAGGTATAACACAAACCACTGCTGCTACCACCAATAATAATAATGACAAGGGAAATAACAAGGAAAGAGAATACAACCACTCACCACTCACTGACCGATACCCAGCCTGACCTGGGCTGTGATCTAACCCTTCCGGCTAACTGCCCCCAGTTTATATAGTGGGCATGACGTGCTGTGGTATGGAAAACCATTTTGGTTAGTTTGGGTCAAGTGTCCTGTCCCTGCTTCCTCCCGGCTTCCCCTCCTCCCTGGCAGAGCATGAGACTCAGAAAGTTCTTAGTCAGAGTAAACATTGCTGAGCAGCAACTGAAAACATCGGTGTTATCAGCGCTGTTTCCAGGCTGAAAGTCAAAAACACAGCACTGCACCAGCTACTAAGGAGGAGAAAAATGGCTGCTACTGCTGAACCCAGGACACACAGCTTCCGATCTTGGGAAAGATTCCAAATCCCACAAATTGGTACTTAAATTCTGCCTAAGTCCAAAATTGTGACCTTCAGAACCCACTGCTCAATTGCTGCCAACCATGGGGGCACATGCTCAGACTGAGTAATTATCTCCCAAGACCTAAGACATAACCATAGAATTGGGCTGTGCTCAGAATGCAGCAGTTATGTGGTTTTGGGTTTGTCTTAAAACTGATCCAAAGGAAAAGCTTTACTTCATTCAGTGGCTCCATGATTAGAGATCTCATCCTATAAAAAAGAACCTCATTCCCTAAAAATGCCCAAGTTCAATATTCTTAAAAAAGTGGTGGGCATCCTGTCCATTGCCCCCATGAAATAGCCAGAGAAATTCCTCTGGATCGTATGCTTACTTCTCTATTGCTTATTTTACCTACAGGATTTGCCTTTATAAAGAGCCTGTATCCTACTGACAGGATGCACACAACAATTTCCTTCATGTTTTGGAAGTCATACATGTAATATTGTATTTAAGTCTGATTCTGAGCTATAATGTATAGATAAGTAGTTTGAGACACTTAATATTTTCCACCTGTAAAGTCACAAGTGGAAAAAAATCTTACCTGCAGACACAGCAGAGATGGCAAATTTCTTGCAAAGAAAGTTGCACGTGATTAACATGTGCTGGCAGGAGCACCATCAACAGAAGAAATCGGGGATGTAAACGAAAGTCCACTAGATAAAACAGAAGGATGGAATTAGACTAAGACTTTACTATTTCAGAGGTGTTATTAAAAAAAATACGTATCCCCTCATCCCAGACCCAAAGATGTTTTACAAAGACTTGGGATACATATAGCAATTAGGTGCTTATTGAAATTAAACTTCACTATTCTAAGAAATTTACTTTGCACAAATTTTTTAATAGTGAATAATGCTATATGACTGTAGATCTACTCATTATTCTCATCAAATTGCAAGAAATATTCTGCCTTTTTACTTTAAAATGTTGAAAATGGGAGCAAAAATATTTTCAACTGCTAATAAAAAAGGGAAATATATACCCTTTAGTGACAGGAATGTTATGCAAACAGAGACCTAATATAACGTTAATACAAAAGAAGTTTTCACTTTGATAGGAAACATCTCAGGGGGAAAAAAAAGAAGAAAATTATTTTTGTAATACAGTGCAACACAACAGAGGTCTAAGGATAAAGAATAAAAGTGGCTTGTAGTTTTAGATATGTGGACATTTTAATTGTGCAATGTATTTTGAAGCAATGTAACAGGTTTCAAAGGTTGGAATTAGTTAAAGCAAGCATTTTGAAGGATTAAAGTACAGTGGTAGCATCTTTCAAGTCTTTCTCTGGAAATTTTCACTGTTCATTCTGAGTAAAAGTATTTCTTCTGAGAAGTCTGATCTTATTTTCCTCCCCTTTTTTTCCCCTCACATTCTCATTTTTTCTCAGACCAGACCAAGGAAAATGCTATCCATCTTCCCTCCCAGATGCTTACCCATCTCTCTCCTATCCTTTACTTTGATCTGTTACTAACCTCTTCAATCATTGCTTAACCACAGAGCTGCTATTTCTTTGGAACTCTAAGTTGAAAATAAACCGATGTACAGATTGGACTTTGTTGAACTATTTGCTTTCTTAGAGATTAGTTCTGGTAGTCTAAATGGGCATTTTCTTTCCATCTTAGGTTTCAATGAGGATATGATTTCTTATGATAGAACCCCTTAAAAATGCAAGCTTTTAACTGATCTAAGCCTTAGTAAATGATAAAAGGTATTTTTACTTTCTAACTGTATTTCACAATGATTCTAAGTTTCATTTGATGTGAAGAAAATATTTTACATTCCGTAAAATGATTCCACAAGGTTGCATCCTCTGCATGAGGGAGAAAACACCCCTTATCATCTCTGAAATATTCTCATAGCTCTTAAACCTTGACCACCCTTTACAGAACATTCTTCACTCCCTATTCATAATACCTTCAGAAGCTGAGACAAGAGAATAGGTTTTAGAAGTGAGGTATTCGAGTCTTTTCACCCACAACATAAGATAAATTAGAATTACAGCTGTTGTTGGTTTTGAATTGTCATCAGAATATGTGGGAGAAAAAACCTACCACAAGATAATTTTTTTTCCATCTTGCTTTATTCTTCTTCCTCACTGACTAATGCAGTATTTTGGCAGTTTATTTCTGTCATAGGCATATAAGAGTTTCTTTCTTAATATCTATTTGTTTGTTTCCCATCTCATTCGGTTGTCCCTTGCTTCCCCATTCCGGATGTATCTCTTTCAAGGGAATTACATGAGCACATAGATTACACATGAACTAATTAAAGTCCATTAGAAATATGTGTTAAATAATTCCCCAGCCACTCTGGTATTCAAACATGGGGTGCTACGCTAAACCTCACCATTTCTCTCTACATTACAGGTATATACCATTTTCATTTTTTAATTTCATGATCATATTTAAGGACAGCAAGTATTTTGCAGAATCAGAGTCACAGAGTGGTCGAGGTTGGAGAGGAAATCCAGAGGCCATCTAGTCCAACTTCCTTGCTCAAGCAGGGTTACCTAGAGCATATTATTCAGGACTATGTCATATCTCCAGGGAAGGAGACTCCACAACCTCTCTGGGCAGCCTGTTCCAATGCTCAATCACCCTCACAACAAAGTTTTTGCTCATGTTCAGGTGGAACTTCCTGTGTTTTATTCTATGTCCTTTGCCCCTTGTTGTATCGCCCGGAATGACTGGGAAGAGACTTTTGACACCTTTCCTTCAGATACTTATATCCACTGACCAGATCCTCCCTGAGCCTTCTCTTCTCTAAGCAAAACAGGTTCAGCACGTCATCCAGATAGAGACAATAAGTTTTACAGAAAACATAACATTAAACTGGATGAAAGTTTGCTTAACTAGTATTAAAATTTTGCCCAAACAAGTATTAAAAGCTTGTTTAAGCAAGCAGGCATAAAAATCTAAGGTGAATTAGAAAACGACTAAAACTCAAAAAGAAAGTTTAGAAATATCAAACAGCATAGTTGTTTGTGGTTTCAGTGTGAAAATGTAAGTAGAAAATAATTGTCTCATCTAGACACGCAAAACAGCTCCAATCTTACTTTGTAGTTTTCTCAGACACCTTTTATTGCAATTGAGATTTTGAAAAAATGTTGTTCAAGTAACTCAGACTTTTAATAATAATTTCTTACACTTGTAAAGAGATGATACCATTAAACTGGGTAAGGATATATTTTCTAATGTCAGCTGAAGATTATACTGTCAAGATTTCTTTACTGTGATCTCCATATTGACAACATCTCAAGAAGAAGAGATTAGGAGGCTTACAGGATCATTCTTTAGGAGTTTCTACCATTGACTTAACCTTGTTCACTCTATCGATTACATATTTTTTTTCACCCAAGTAACTATATTTCACTTACAGTCACTATTCATATAAGGGCGATTATTGGGAGAGAACCTCTTGACACAAGCTCTTTAAAGGCATCCTTTTTAGTTCTGCTATGAGTCTGAAGGAAAGCTCTTTGATGCATCTGTTTCATCTGGTTTACCACTTCTTTTGCTTACTGAAGGTTAGGGGAAAGTTTTATGTAGTTTTTTGACACCCTAGCAATATGTAGAACAGTTCTTTTACCTGTCAACATTTACAGGTACCTCCTCACAGAAATATCAAGTTCACTCTTCAAGGCACTGTTTTTGCAAAATTAGAATGAATTTATGCACAGCCCACTCTAGCTGGTGCATTTGGCAAAATGTTGGTCTGCAGGTTATTCACTTATAAACATACCTAGTGCACATTTTTGTCCCCATTTGGTCTTTCACACATGGATTATTGTGGTCTAAGTCTAGAAGACGTTCTCCTTTATACTTTTTACCTTTCGGTAAGAATAATTTAATTTTCTTACATTTACATTCTTGGGTTGTTAGGCGCTTGCAGAGGAGGAGACTTCCTGTCCCTTCAGTTGGAAAGTCCTGTGTCAAACAGCTACGGTTCAGCTGACACCTGAGGGCTTTCCACTCCTGCATTACTGTGGGACCTTTCCAAGTACAAAACTTCTCCTTCTGAATATGCTTTCCCCCAAAATTTCCTGCAATATCAGAGTAATTATTTTGTTGTACACTCTCAACTGTTTGTACTGAATATCAGTCAATGGGCTGGCCTCACTGCATGATGAGCTGTTATGCTTGACTTTTAGTTAATCCTGCTCTTAATAAACAAATAGAGATAAATCTATCCCTGAATTCACAGGAACTCTTAACCATGACTGGGTATCCACATCTGTAAGCAATGACATCACTTTCTTCAGATAAAAATTTCTCAGCAGCAGCAGTTTTCCTCTCCAAAGGGTCCCTCAGGGTCTGTATAGATATATCATTCCAAAAGAAGGTCTGTCATCATTTAGTTTTGCTTGCTGGATATGTGCCTTTGGTACCACAGCAGAATTAGACTGTCTTTTCATAGTCTGTGTATATATAAGCCTTCAGCCTTCTGTGAAAATAAAAAGGTACACATGAATTGCTGTGTTTGACAAAGACTGAAAAATTACAAGATTCTTCTGCTGACAGGTTGTCTAGTCCAACCCCTGTGCAATGAGCAGGGACATCTTCAACTAGATCAGGTTGCTCAGAACCACATCCAGTCTGGACCTGCATGTCTCCAGGGATGGCACATCCACCACCTCCCTGAGTAACTTGTTGCAGTGTTTCAGCACCCTCATTCAACTTGTAAAAAAATTCTTCCTCACATCCAGCCTGAATCTCCCTCCTTTAATTTAAAACCATCACCCCTCATCCTATCACAACAGGCTCTGCTTAAACGTCTCTTGACATCTTTCTTATAGGCCCCTTTTAAGAACTGAAAGGCAGCAATAACGTCTCCCTGGAGTCTTCTCCAGGCTAAACAGCCCCAACTCTCTCAGTAACATCAGTTACTACTCTCAGAGTCATCTCTGTAGTCAAGACACCTCCTATAAGATGAAGGTGTTATGATTCAAGAGTGACTCAAATATTGAAAAAATGACTGATTCTTAGAATCTGTGTGCTTTGGGCCAGATTTTCCACCGCATTGGTCCAACATTACACTGACAGGAGGACAGAGGAGTCTAAACTGGCATGGCATTACTATAAGGCAGTAAAAAAACTAGAAACATAAAATAGAGGTCATGCAAATCTTCACACTGTCCTAGATATAGAAGTGAGTGCATTTGAAGCCAAATTCCTGATAGGCAGGCATAGGAGAAAAATAATCAAGTACTGAAACCCACCAACCTAACTACTGAAATTGCACCTTAATATTAGCAAAAAATATAGACAACTCAGCTGTTCAAAATAAGTCATGCAGTAAATCTGTCTAGACTGTATTACTATTTGGAACCTGTGCCATTTTTCCTATACAGGAAGAAAGATACGGCACTACAATATGGGGATGATGAGATGATAACTGTCACAAGAATGGATCAGAAATATGCTCACACAGATAGTACAAGATGACAAGCTGCTCTCCCTAATTTTGCTGCAGTCCACAGGGCTGCAGGTACATGACCTCCCCTTCATCCATTCAGAGGTGATTGCAGTGTGCTAACAAAATCCTAAAGGAATATAAATCAAAACCATTTCTACCAAACTTCCAAAAAAAATATTTTGCTAAGTTAGTTAATCAGAAAATATCTGATAACTTACAGCTATTTATAACTAACAAAGTTCCAAATTATAATAAAGAAATACAGAAAAATATGGAGATATTTTCAAGCATCTCAGTGAAAACAACGATTATTGAAATTTTTATCAAAATAATTTTCATTTTTCAGAGGTTTCATAAGAAAGGAGCTATAATTTTAATACAAAATAGCTGTACATTCAGCTGAAGTAAATAGAAAATCAGGACAGGTTACACACTTCGCTGCCAAATGTAAACCTGAGAATTTAAACAGCCACTTCTCAACATCTTGATCCACCTCTTGATAGACAGGGATTGGTGCACTTAAGTAGCCTGAATATGTAGTAAGATACAATGTGAAGCCCAGGATATCACGTTTAACATGAGAGTTTTTCACATAAGCTGCCACATTGGTAGATTCCATCCTGTAAAAAGGTTATTGTATCCTGCTATATGGAATGCTTCAAACTGACATTGAGGTTAGTGAACTAAAGGCAGTCAGTATGTCATGAGGTGTCCAGCGTGCTAAGGATGCAAAAGCTTGTAATATATGTTACTATCTGCCTTTCTGTTTGAAGCTCACATAGTTTCAGTGCAGCATCAATTCTCTCATTTTTTCCCAACTTTGTTTGTGGAGAACAAAAATATACCTTTAGGATAACTGCAGACCTCTAATATGTACTTGTGAAAGAATAGCTTAGATGGGGCCACATTTTAAATTTGGCATTAGTTCTAGACCTGACTCAGAGTTGCTGCAAGAGCCTTGCTTACAGGGATGACAGCAAATGATTCACTCAGTGCTGTTTTGTTGATCCAGCTGTAGGGCTGAATTAGACAACAGACTTCTAGAAAGACAGAAAAATATAATTTTACAGCAGACAGTGACATGCCTTGGATCCACCAAGATGACTCACATCCTTGCACTGAGAAGTAACCCTTGTCTTAGCCAGTTCACAAATTAGAATGATTAATCAAGCATAAAAAATGCTGGAATGACTATAGCAAAATACATCCCAAATAAAACCTAAATCCCTCCAAAAATACTTGTGGGGTTTTTAATACAGTTCTAACTGCTATGGTCTCTTCAACCTGTACCCTGCCACTGCTGTACTTGCTTGTCAAAGAATACAGCTACAATAAAGGATAGCAGAAATCTAATTTCAAAGTAATATTTGGAAGGTTTTGAACACATTTGACTGAAAATTTCCATGTCAGCTTTGAGTCCAGAAATTAGTCAGAAAACTGCTTATTCTATAGCCATCCTTTTTCAGTTTTGTTTTCTGCTGCACCTGTTTTTGTATGTTCACTCAGCTCTTACCATATTGAATAGATTAGAAATGTGCAAACCTGGTCATCATAAATGACAGCATCCATCAAAACAAAAAAATATTGGTGAAACAATAGCAAATAGCAACACATGTGAACTCTGTAGCTGAAATATACCGCCCTGGTGATTTCTGTGACCAGAAAACACAGTTCAGAGATCAGGTCACAATCAATTCATAAAGATAATAAGATTGGGAAAAAAAAAAATCACTTCATTTTTGTAGACAGATAAACATGAGGAAACTGCAATCTATACATAGCTACAGGCAGATGGTTTCATAGATTCACGTTGAAAGGGAGAAAAAGCAACTCTGTTTGTCAGGGAAGACGTATGCTGTGAATTATTCACTCAGCTCAAGTAATAAGTGGGGTCAGGGTAGAACAAAACAATGCATTGATTTTTCCTTGCAGAAAAGCAAGAATGTGAACAGTTAGTGCAGGCATTCATTTGAAGTGTTACGCCAAGCCCAGGGACCAGCTGCCTGCGCCTTGGATTAGGTTTCATTCTCACTCCCCAAGTCCCCTGTACCAGGTCCACAGCTCTCAGATTGCTGACACTCAAATCCCATCTGAGCCTTGGAGGTACTTAAAATCAATTTGTTCCTCCATTTCAGTGCACAAAGTTCCTCAGGACTGGCATATCACTTACTTAAAGGTGCCTTGGCTAAGGGGGTAGAGCATCTACACTCCAGTGCAAGCTGATAAAAGGCACGAGGCAGCTAAATCTACCCTAATTCCTTGGAGAAGCCTGATCCATTAGACATGATCACTGACTTCCACACAATAGCTTAACAGAATAGACTAACATTTACAATATGGAAACTTATGCTTTTGACTCAGTTTGGACAGTGGTAGTTTTGAATCCACAGATCCCATTTTTAAGAAGGTGTTCTTTCTGCAAGGCTGTGGAACAGTCTATGATGAAGGCTAGCCCCTAGCCCCGGGGACACTGAAGGTGGGAGTCTGAGCAGAAGCGAAGGTGAGACTTATGGCACTGGAGCAAGGCTGAGGCTGATGGGTTATAATCCAGGAAAGTTAAAATGTCTTCATTTTTAGTAGCATAGTTTTGGGTTCATAGTGTGGGTTATATAGAAGGACTCTAGGTCCCGGAGATGGAGAGTCAGAATCTCTGAAAGCATCACTCATTCAAATACCCTGCAAAATTGTAGATATCCTGGTGTCATTTGCTGTTACTCTTCCAGGCCTTCGTTTTCACTCTGTCAATCCTTACACAGTTTCCACACTTTTCCACTGAGTATGCTGTTATCTGTCATAGCCAGCTGCCATTATCATAATTCATAATCTAGTTCCTGACTAAAATATCTACTCTTACAAGAACAGAGTAAAAGGCTGCTTTTCCCTAGAGAAGCTCAGAAGAAACAAAAGGCATGAAGACAAATAGTAGGGCCTGGCTCAGTGGCTTGTTGTGGGCTCAGCAGGAGTGACCACAGGAGAACCCCGAGACTCTGCCTTTCAATCTGATATTTTGGTGTCTAGCATTCATTTCTTCCTTCCTCTGTCTCCTTTGTTATGAAGATTGTACAAAGATGTGCAGTTGCAAACTTTACAAATCATAAATTCTGAGCTTATCTGTGGTCATGGTTGACCTGTTCAAAATTTCAAAAATGGGAACTGTGAACTGTTTTGTTTGGGGAACTTTGCATTAGCTTTGCTAAAGAGAGTTCCATGGTGTATTATCTATTGTGTCACAAGCTAGACAAAGTACTTGCAACCCTGAATGAGTGAGGAGGGGGGCTATATAAAGATTTTATGCTACTTTGCATTATATTCCCACATAGACTTAAATTCTGGACTTCAAAGTACCTTTTCAGAGATTAGAGCTAGTGCAGTGACAGCTTCCAGGATTTAAAGTACATAAATTGAATTTTGGACATTGCAATTGCATTTCCGACCACATCCCAAAGGCCTGAGGAGTGAAATGCTGGGCTTGGGACATAATTAATTCCATCGTGTTTTAGAAGAAAAAATCTATTCATGAATAATATACATCTATCCTTTTCTGCCCTGTAAGGTACATCAAAATACCATCTATTGCCATTTAAGATATAACAGACTCTAGTGAACCAGACATTTGGAGCTTACACAAGCAGGCTACTGTTTGACCTAGTTTCATTACAAGCCTGAAACTGCCCATTACCCACTTAATGATGAGTAGGATGAAAAATTGAATCCAATCTACCTCGCAGGACTTGAAAAACCATCCAGACAGCTCTTGGCCGAGGAAAGCAGCTCAAATTAATATGCCAGACTGTGAACTCCAGAGGCTGAGGGAGGAGCTGGCATACTCATTTCTGCCCCTTCCACAGGTGCCAGCTCTCACTAAGCCCAGTTGTGGGGCAGGTATCTGGGTGAGGTTGTACCTGACCTCACTAAATTCTCTTAAACCTTCCTGACAGAGTACATAGCTTTTCAGTCACCTTTCAAGTAGCAGTGGGGTTGTCATGCCCAGGTTAACAAGCTCTGCTGTCTCAGCAGTGCCTATTGACTTGGGCTTAATATTTCACTCACCATGACTGCTGTTCTCAAGGATGGTTCAGTGTCTATTACCTAGTACAGTCTATGCTATACATAGCTATACACTTAGCTATGAAATGGTAAAATTAACTACAAAAGCTCAAGCTCTCTTCCTCTGACAAATATAGGGAAGAAAAAAACCCCAACACTTCAGAGTCTCCCTAACTACCAGTGTGTGATGGAAATGTGTTTAAGGTTAAAGGCTTGTTTAAATCACTGGACAAATCAAGGTCTAACACTGATGAGAACAGATAGCCTATCCTAGATTTACACTAGTATAATTGAGGGCAGAATTTTTTCTGGGGTGTCAAACAAATATAACAATGAATTAAACAGTGAAACCAATTTAAAAGAAAAATGCTCATTAGTGTGAATAGAAAACCATCACAGCAGAAAAATGCCAGCACTTACTGCAATGCATCAGCTATTCCCATTAACATAGTAACTAACCATTTCTGGATAGTATGATGCATGGCTAAAGAGAAAACTGCAAAATGATAGCTCCCATCCCCATGACTAAATTAGAGTTCTTCCCTATCTTTACCACCCTATTTCTGCTGATGTTTTATTGCATAATTTTAACAGACAATGAAAAAATTGAGGAAGAAAAAGTTGTTTTTCATATAATAATACATACATGCATGTGTTGTACCGATCCTATGTAAATAAAAAAATAAAAATGAACAAACAAACCAAACCTTTGGTGTAAGACCTATTCTCCAAAAGAAATAATCTCTAACACAGCCCATTTTTGAGTGGAGCGATTCCAGACCGACTTTGAAAATCCCAGTCAAAGCACATAGTTTTGCAGTAGACTCATCTGGATAGTTTCTTAGCCAAAACAATTTCAACAGAAAGGCTAGTTCCAGACATACCGTATTAAATAACCTCTGAATTGGCAAAGAGTGATGCATACATTCCATCTGAGAGTCTGCTACGGGTCCGGTCAGTTGAGGTAATGTAAGTTCAGTTTCACAGCTAGAAACTATAACAGCATTTGCAGCAAATAATTGTCAAAACAGTCATTTTGTACATTCAGTGTTGAAGTGTATATGAAAACCCAGCTAGATTAGGAAAAATAAGAGTAATGTACTATTTTAGACTCTTTAAACTTGTGGAAACAAAACAGCAGAAAAGTGGGATGAGTGGTTTCAGTGAAAGTGTAATTTTACTGGCAGACAGAAGTATATGGTCATCATCATGCAAGATCCTGGCTTTTTCCTCAATTATGTCATAGTTCACTATAATTTCACTTGCTCTGTGGGAGTTACAGTCAGGAATTCAAGCAGTCTGCAAACTGTAAAGATGGTGTAAGTCCTCATCTTCTCAGCTGAAATTATTTTTTACCTTCTCCTGGCCTTTCCCTCTATATCCATGGCACATGCCTGCTTACCTCATTTGAGAGCCATTTGTGTAGGCAGGGAGGATGTGGATGGAGCAGTGCAAAGAGGGCTTTTTCCCTGCAGGAGGGTGCGGAGGGATGCAATGCAAGGGCAGGAGCAATGCAAGGGCAGAGGAGTGGCCATGGCTCCCTGCAGCCCTCTGCACGGGCACCAGGACTGAGAGCAGGGGCTGAGAGGCAGGGATGTGGCTCAGCAACCTCTTCCTCTCCTATCGGGATCCTTTTCTTCATATTATTTCTGGTAAATGCTCCACAAGCCTGTGTTTCCCACCTTCATACTTTTTGTTTTTAAATCTTAGCCCATCCTGTGCTCTGCTACATTCAGTGTAGCCACGAAACTGGGCTTAATGACAGTGATATATAAAACTACTGAAACAAAGCAGGAATCTTACCATGCTTTCAGTGAGTTCCAGTCAATATCCACAAAAGCTTAAGTTAATATCTCCTACCACATATTCCTATTCCAACACGATTTCTCCAGTTCACTCAGAAAGAGCTTTAGTTGAATTATTGAGTTTCTTTATGATTTTCTTTAAGATACAGAGGGAGAGAGAGCATTTCAGGCAACCTAATTATACAGAGACTCTTTGCATCACTGATAGCAAAATTTAACCTGGTTTTACTGATACTCGGAAATGAGTTCAGAGAGGAGCAACCAGAGCGACAGATTGCCTACCTGTGATAAGATTTCTCTTATTACTCTGCTTGTAGTATGCACAAAGAATGAAAGAATGAGAAAGAGCTCTTGTGCATAGATTGATGCATAATATTTTATTCTGAATGAATCTCAAGGGCAGTGAATGCAGCACACTAATTTGAGTTCATGTAGTTTGAGTGAATTCAAAGTAACATAGATTGCATGACCTAGCTATCATGACTACTCATGTGAAAACATGCCCCCATGCCTTTAGAAGCAGAACAGAGGTGGCTTCAGTTCACATCTTTCCTGTTGTGACCACCACTTCCAAGGCCCACAAGTCATTGCTTCAACACTGATTTCAATTCAATAAATTATCAAAATCAACTCTTCTTCTTACAAAACCTCTTGCAAAAAAAGTGACAGGGCCTAACTCTGACAAAGCTCAGAGGACTATTAAAAACACAGAGCAGAAAAAGACACAGCTGTAAATTACAACTGATGACTGCTGGCTCTTCAGTGGCTCGTGCTTTGTTTAAGGTCAAAATCTGAGTATCAAATGTCTACAGTGAGTGATATTATTAATAAAATTTAAGCTCCCACAAGTACTAGTGCTTTCAGTTTGGAGGCAGATATTTTACTGCTCTTTGCAGATTTAGGATACTTTGGGTGCTTAAAAACCTGTAAACCTTTCAAACGCAAAAAATTAACATGGCGTGGTTTATGCACCTCATTCTGAGTCTGTTTTTATTGATATAAAGTGTAGTTTCATTATGTCAAAAGTCATTACGATGCTTTCCAGAAGTAATATCTGCATGATGGCAGATAATAGAAACATTTTGAAACTTCAGTGTGTACAGAGCCCTTCAGTTCACCATAAAAATGGCAGAGACAAAACCACTGAAATTTAAGTGAAGTTCACACAAGGGGAAAAAGACCCATAATGGCCTAAACTCATATAAATCATAAACCTCCATTCCTTCCCTGACTCTGCTGTATTTTCTTTGTTCGACTGTAAACTGTTAGGGCCTGTGCCTCAAAAGATTAACGTCCTGACTAGAACATTAGA
Organism: Amazona ochrocephala; assembly: GCA_039720435.1. NCBI lineage: Eukaryota > Metazoa > Chordata > Aves > Psittaciformes > Psittacidae > Amazona > Amazona ochrocephala. The sequence continues at coordinate 24,830,899 of CM077880.1, forward strand.
GATCAACCTTGTCAGGGACAAGGTAGATGCTAATGCAATAAAAATTATGCAAATAAGTTTAATTTTCTTTGCAGCTCTTAATCTGGGGATGTTGCATTAAAAAGTTAATCACTGAATAAATCTACAAGCAACTGTGGAAGCAAAACAGAATCTAACTTCCTTTGTGGGTAATCACCCCTTGTGCTAGCTGACACACATGCATCCTTCTCATTTATTTTCCCTGTGGCAATACAAATCCTTCACTCTTCTCTGCAAGGTAGCCTAGACACTGCGGAATGCAGTTCCATGGCTGGTGTCCATTGTAGTATTTATACCAGTTTCCTTGGCAGTAGGAGCTATAGGCTTACACCCCTCAAGATGGAGACTTTGTAGGCTGGTGATCAACTGGTTAGCCTACAAGGAAGTGAATGTCTGTTCTTGCATGAAAATAATAACCTTTAGGTTTTGCTAGTCCAGTGTGTCAGCCACACTCTGATGGATGACCTAGAGAAGTTAGGAGACATCTAGGTACTTCCCTAGCCAGCTGTGAACTGCTTAGCCAGAAGGTAGTTGCCCAGATATACAAACTGGGATGCATCTGGGCAGGCAGAGGAAGGACTTGGAGCTCCACTGTGGATTGATTTCAGGCACTTCTGGAGAAGAAACCCAGGCGGCTCTCAGAGGTGTCTGAGCAATGGAGACATCAGATAAATGCCTGTAGAGTGCTTTACCACTTCTCAGTCTATATAAGCCATAAGCAGCATTTTCTAGCATACAGTTTTCTGAGTAGAGCTATACATTCCCATTGTCCTTGAGCACTGTAACATTTAAGATGGCTTGCTTCAACTACCCTTGTGCAGAGCTAGATGTCAAAGCTTCTGCCACTCCATCAAACCAGGTAATATATTTCCAAAGTAACAGCTCATTTAGCATTAAAATTGGCACTTAAGGGTTGATATAAAATGTAAATTAAATGTAAGATATGAGTAAATGAGGCTACTCTTATAATTCAATTTTTGTATTGGTCCCAAGGTTGATATTTTTATCTAAATCACAAATAACTCTTTCTCCTTTTAAAAGTATAGTTTTCAATTTCATTTGTGGCATTGCTTTCAAAGCAGAGAAACATCACCTTCACTACAAATTCACATGAGAGTAATATGACTATCAATCACGGTGGTTTGGAAAGAGCTAGTAAGATTTCAAAGCTAGGGATAAAGATAAAAGAAATTAAATTAAGTAATGCTAGAATGAAGCAATCAAGATTAAATGTGTTCTCAGCTGCTGAGTTAACCAGTTCCGAGTTTTTATCGAACAGAAGGTTAAAGAAAAGAACCCTTAACAACAATTTATTTCAGTTTAATGGTTTTTTTTTTAAGCTCAAGCACAGAGCAGCTGAATTTCTTCTGTCACTTAAAACAAGAAAAAACCCTGACATTATCAGGTCTAGTTAATGCTCTCAGGAAGTTAATTTAACAGTGATGATGACCATGTCCAAACAGGCTGTGTGATTTAATTAGAACCCTAAGAGTTCTGAAAATCCCATATAGTAAGCAAATTCATGGACTGATTATTTAAAAACTGCTCAAAACTCTTGAGCCTGAATTGAATTATTTCACTGAATTAAATCAATCTTAATTGAATTAAACTGAAAATAATGAAAATAATTCTTTAAATGTGAAGAAAGCCCAAGAAATCTTAGCTGCTAAATGCTGTCCTGGGAGAAAAAAAAGTTGGGGGATGATGAGTGAATATCCTCATGAAACTAGTGTAAATTCAAACAACGGTTGTCATATCTAAAAAGAATTTCCAATAGAAATTCGAGACCTCATGGCTCAATACTCTTCAAATATGAGCAACATATTTTTCTGGGTAACTGTTAATTGTTTGGATTCCTTCACCCACCATCACCTCCCACAGCACTAAAGCATTCTCATCCTCCACTGTGAAACCTGAGATGGAGGGTCAGAGAGGAGTACACTTCAGTGATGCATCTCATGCTGAATGTACCTTGGTCAAACCCTGGAGAACAGGCTGCCACCTCCATGTCTTGGGGCTGCAGCTGGCATCATGCCTTCTCATGGCTCTGCTCTGGATAGCCTCCCCAGCAGCACACAGCCCAGGGCTGCCTGCAGACCGCAGTGTCTCTCCTGCTCCTCAACCCATTTATGTGCACATCTAGCTCACAGATGATAGAGCAGGGCTGCTTCTGGCCTGGCAAAACAGAGTATGTCAATGCATAAGTTAAGGCTGCTAGCACAAGCCTGGTATTGAAGACACACATGGTGCACAAGGCTCAAGCTCACAGCTTCTCCTGGGGTTTTCTTTCATGGTCTCTCTCATGAAAACTAGCCTAAATTAACTAAAATCCATTAAATTTGAATAGGAGAGCTAAACTGCAGCGAGCAGTAAACTGCAGTGTGAACATTCAACCCAAAATTGTGTGCCTTAATCTGATTTCAGGAGTTTGTGCAAAGAACGGACAGCTCAAAAATTGAGATGGGTTAGACAGAATGGATTGCTGTATATTTCTTTACTATCTGTGCCAGGCTGGGCTATCCTCTCCCATCACTCCTCCTTTCCACCCTCACTGTTAGTTCCCAAGCTGGAAGATCTCTGTGTGTTTCTTCACCTATAGCAGCACTGCTCATTTCTCACGCAGTACTGCTTATTCAGGTGTTTCCTCACCCTGCTCATGAGCTGGGCACCATCATATGTGATAGTGCCTGGCCACTTATCCCCCAAACAGAGGCACACATACTGTCCCATCTCAGCCTCTCCAGCTGTAATATCGTGGAACAGACTGAAGAATTGACCAAATTAAAGAAATAGCTCCTTTGGAGGGTGGAAAGGAGATGGTCCATGTTTGACAACCATAGGGAAGGAAAGCAGATAAGTTGGTGTAATTTCGCATTTTGTTTAAACTAGTCAAAGTGCCAATTGCCCTGACAGACACCTGAAGCATTTCTCCCACTACCTCCTATCTACATCAGACAAGGGCTCGTGTGGTCATCTGGATCAGGAGTTGATCTGGTTAAAAACTAACTCTGTAAATGAATAAATAAGAAAGATTTATGTTTAATCCAGGTCACTTATCTAATCAAGTTCTCTGCAAACCCCTGCAAATGGTTGTACTGACAAAGTAAGGGAGTGATGGAAGAGTGGGAATGAGTAACCGGAGGTATGAAGTAGTAGGGGTTGTTTGTGCTCTATTATAGCTGAAATAAATATGGCTCAAATGACAGACTTGGTAGCTTTTTCTTTTACAGTTTCACAAAGGAACATCTCACACTGTAGAAAAATATTAGGGAATTCAAAGAAATCAGAAGGTTTGTCTTGTTCACAAGAATTTGCAGATAGATTTTACAGAGAATCAAGTATTTTGTATCCTCAGCTTCACTGTTTTACTTTCAAACTTGTCAGCATCACATTCTCAAATGCCTAAATTACTGAATTTTTCCTTGAGGACCAGAAAAATTCTCCATTTGGTGCCTAAGCGTACTAAGTATTCCTGAGGAGCAGGACCCTTTGGGATAGTGAGTGCCTGGCTGTTAATGTGCTTCTTCAGTTTTCAGCATATGCCAAGCGAAGAAGGGAAGGAAAGAGCCAAGAATCCCAAACACTATTTCCCCATGCAACACATTCTGCTGTAAGGATGATGCTGAGTTTGCCCTTAGGTTTCAAACATCTTGCAATTTTCTTTCTACAACTGATTTTATTGCTTTCTGGGCTTATTTTCAATACAAATCAGTGACAGAGCCAATTTGCTTAGTAGCTGCAAAAATGGGCTTCAGAGTCAACCGTTGTAACAAGTAGCTCTCACAGAAAAGCCCTTCATGACAAGGAGAAGGGGGAGGAAAGGTGAATCCACATAAATGTTATTGCATTAAAGAGAGAAGTTAATTTCAAGCAAACTGTTTTATGACTGATCAGCCAAAAATTTAATTTAGAACAATCAAATATTTGTCTAATAAAGAGAAAGTTTGGTGTTTCTGTACGTGATAGTAGCATCTATATGTAAAAGTACCATGAGTATGTAAAATTCCTTAAATCAACATAATTAATATTGTAAGTGTGGGATGGAGAGTCACAACTAACAACCCAAAACTACATCGTGCAAACTGAAGAATGATAATGGAAATGCTATCCAACGAATCAAGGCTGAAAGTGCCTGGACCTGAAGAGGGGAGCAGTCCACTACATTCACATCCTGGAGGCACCGTGTAAGGCTCCAAGTAAGTGGCGGCAGAGATGATGGTGGTGGTTCATCCCTCAACCCCAGCCCTGAGCTCCCAGTCTTTCCTCACCACTCACCCTTTTCTCATAGCATATCACCAGCTCAGTCATGCCATCACAGCTCCTTGGGGCCTGTAGTGTAAATAAAATCATTTAAATGTTCCCTTTGAAAAATACTATGGATCAGTTTGGCTCTGCAGTGTAAGTTAATTCACGTGACTTGTGCTAATATTCTTCTCCAATACCTGAGCTAGCTCTTTCACTGCCTGAGGCCCTGATTTTGGAAAGGATCCCATTCAATATGCTTAAGTTCTACTGAAGCTAGGCATATGGTTAAGTACTTTCCTGATCAGGCGTGTGCATATGTGTTTTCTCTGACTGATGTCTTAGATCATAACTTATTTGCAAAATATATTAATAATTCTCTGGCACGTTTTACACGTGAGAACATGAATAAATAGATAAATAAATAAATAAAGTCAAATATTTTTCTGTTGCTGGGTAAAGAGGATTTTTTTGGCTTATTTCCCTTTGCTATGTTCCGAATGCAGTTTAAGTGTACCTTTTAATCTTTATTTTAGTGGTTTAAAAACAAACAGAATGGGAGAAAGTTGAAATTATCTTAAAGATTCTTTTAAGATTTTTTAGCTGTTGTTTTCTATCTGGTAGCAAAATATTGTCTCTGGCAAAATGTTTGTAGGAAGCATTTGGCTGTTTTAGTATAACTGAAGGCCCTGGAGTGATGAAGTCTGAATAAATTCAACAGACTTGACATATTCCTCTTTCTTACATTATTCAAATAATACAGACCCCATTTCCATTTTGTCAGAGACCTTAACAGAAGGCTGTCAATTGTGACAAATTTCACAAAGCAATTCTTGATGTGTGTTTATTTCTTTTGGTGCTTGTAGCTGTCATGGCTGACTAACTCACAACAAAAGCTTTATTTGAGAAATTTAGAGTCTTTATTGTTTGCAGAATGTCTATTTAGATAATCCATTAAAAAAAAAATCAGTTATCCAGCTTTTTTCAGTAACTGCTTTTTTGAGTCATTTAACTCCATAATCATTCATGGACACTTGAAAATCAAGCTGTGTTCTGTAGTTATGGTTACTCAGATCACTCAAGTGGGATCATTTCTCTCTGGTGTTTGGCTGGGCACGGGAACATGTCTGGCAAGGACTCTTCCACTTGCATATGTGAAATATGTTCCAGTGATCTGTGGGCATGAAGTTTTGGAATTTGCTTTTCATAAACACACATTTCGACAACTAAAGTCTATTGAAACTTCTGTAGGAAATGAATTTGAAAAAAAGTAAATATCACCCACCAAAAAAGCTTAGTGATATTCATGATCAAATATTTGTTAAAATGTTTAATGCTACTTGTCTTTCCGCTGTACAACCTGGTTTTATATCATCCAACTTTAGACACTTGAACAAGATATGTCTACAATTGGAACAGATGATCTGACCAGTCAATATAGCTTTGCTCCTTGGATCATTTAAGGTCTGAGCTGCAGTCGTGGGCAGCGTTTCCCCTTGAACTGAACATATCAAAAGCCTAGGGCAATGAGGCCCCAGGATAAGATGGCTCAGACAGATGCATAAAGTGCAGTGCCGTGGCTGTAAAGCAAAGCCTGTACAGCTGTGAAGACTTAGTTTTCTTCTGTTTTGTTTGTTAGTTAGCTAGTGCATTTTTTTTGGCACCTAGCAAGAATGAAACAGCATAAAATGTTAGCATTTGGAGACTTATAAGGATGAGCTGGCCTCTGGGCTGCTCAGATACTCTAGAAGAAATGTTCTTGGAGAGGAATTCAGATGCAAAATATCTTAGAAAGGTCACCAGGCCAAAGGTGACTTTGGCTTATGCTTCTTTTTCATGTGGTCAGCTGAGACTGTCACACATTCGTTATACAACAAAAATGTGTACTCTAGTTCTGAAGTTCAGAAAGAGGGAAAAGGTAAAATATCTTGACATTTTTGGGAAAAAGGAAAAAAGGAGAAGCTGACAGAGCTATGCTCAAAGTAAGAAATGTAAGGAGTAAATATTTGAATGACTAACAGAAGATGTGCCTTCAGTATCCACTGGAAAAGCCAAATCACAGAGCACAAGTGCAAGAACTCAGAATAAGCAAGTCGGATGAGTATTACACATGTGTACCCTCTCTTTTTCCTCTAGGCATCCTCTTTCAGCCATGGTCATTGGCAGGACATTGTGTTAGAGTGCCTTTATATGTGACCTGTTGTTTTCTTCTTTAAAAAATTAGTTTAAGAACAATCTGGTAGAGTTTAAGTTGAAAAAATATTGTAAGACTGCGCTGAAGCCAAACACTTCTTGCCAAAAGGCACTTTTTCATTTGTATAATGCAACTTTAGATGTATTATGCTGATTAATGTGGTTGTTCCGCATTGGCTAAATGATCTTCTCCATTGAACTGTAAAGTTCATAAAGGAAGATGATTAATTCATATCTGTATTGTTTATACTCCTTTTTCTAAAGAAAGGATTCCAATTATAATTTAAATAATGGTATTTGATTCTAAAATGGACCAAATATGCAAATATTATTCTATTGCTGTTCTGAGCTGGGCCATTATGCTCCAAAGATGAAAAAAAGTGTGGGTGAATTGTGCTTCAATTTATAGCTGTGTGATGATAGAGCAGACTTACTTGTGTAAGGAAAATGCCTTTGTATTTACCCCAGTGCAACAGATAATCAGATGTGACCCACTGTAATGAATATCTCTGGGAAACTTTGACATGTTATCTTTGAAAAGATGATATTCACTCACTGCTAGGAATGAACGATTTAAATCACAAACTTGGGGCATTAGTTTCCTTGGGCTATTGCACTTTCAGGACACAAATCTGGCTTTGAAAGAGCTGCCAACTATCTCAATTTCCATTAATTGAGAGGAACTTCAGTCTAGAAATCCATGCAAAGTGCTGCAGGTAAGCCAGTAAGTACAGAAAATGTGCGTTCGTGCAATACCCATAAAAAGAAAACTCCTTTTCTCATGAGGAATAGCAAAGCACCTCAAATCAAAGCAACTCTCACCCCACAGGAAAAGTTGTGAGGTCAGCAATTCAACACTTTTTTTTCCTTGAACTGTATGGCCACATACTAATACTGGCTGGGGGTGGGGCATGTTAACTATGAAGGAATTTGGGATGTTTTCATTATTGCTGGGCAAATAACTCTTGAAAAGTAAGCACCTCTTTTATGCATAGATCAAGCGAACTTGGCAGCAGCAATGTCATTGATGCTAACAGTGTGTGACAGGAAACAAACCCATGTGACTGCTGTGTTTTGTAAGTCGAGCTCTTGTGTAAGATTCCGGTACATTCTTTTCCAGCTATTCTTTTAGAAATCTGAACTTCTAATTAAAAGGCAACATTGAAGCATGTCCAGTACTGACAGTCTTGATGCTGTTTCTTCTCCACATTAACATGCAAACCAGCTTCAGTCAGCATGCAAGAAGATACTGTATAATTAGCCTCATTGTCCATTATGAACAAATATGTGTTTTGGTGAGGGAGAGAATGTAGTAGTGTTTTCTAATCAAACAATCAGGAGTCAGGATTTTCAGCTTTTAGTAGTCATGTCAATTTCTCATAGAGATCTTAATGATCATTTTACTCTACCAGTTGGAAAGAAATAGATGTATCGAATTCAGGTTCCTTGTAAAGGTGAATAAGCTATTTAAAAAAAAACAATTCAGTTAAAAATCATTTAAATGCAGCATTTATTAAAGTTAATATTTATTAAAATGATAGCAAATATAAAAATGCAAACAAATAACCAGATGCTGGTCTCTAGAAAGATGAGCTGTAATGTGTATCATATAATATGCATCATCATTTAACATTGTAGAATCCATTTCAGTAATGAGCACAAAGCTTAGTAATGCATGTGTATCAAAGAACTTCAATAATATTTGATACTGAGTTTTAGCAGGACAAAGCTAGAGACTGATATGACATGACGTGATATGCTGAAAATACCAGCTCGTGATTTCAGTGTTGGGTTTGAATTCTGAAATTAATTTTGGGTGATAAATTAAAAACACATTAGGTGTCATGAAGCAGTGAGTAGAAAACTAAAAGTATTGACTTTTTTAGGAAGCTTATTTTTTCTTTTCCTTGAGTTTTGGAGTTATATTAAATATGTTACACAAATAGTGAAAATGCTACTTGACAAAAAAAAAAAAAAGAAAACAAAAAACAAATAAGCAAACAAAAAAACCCTGCAAACTATCATTTTAATTTCTGAATTAAGCATCATATGACAGCAACATAAGACTGTAGGATTAGATTCTGATTTCCAGTCTCACAAGACCCATACTCTTTATTTCAATGGGACTAGTAATGAAAGTAAATTGGAAATAGAATCTGTTCCTTCTCAGATTATTAAATAACATTGCAAAATCAAATTTCTATAATACATTCCAAAAGAAGCAACATGTGAAAATGTATCCAATATTTGTACAGTTAATTCCTCAAGCAATAATCACTAACTTGAATATTATGTTTTCAACTCCGAGGACTGCTACCAAAGATGTGAAAATCAGTCTGCACATGTACAAACAAATGCATCAAGGAGATAGCAATTCAAAACTATCACCATAACCATCAGAGGTTTCTGGATTATCCACGATTCCTTCAAAAGATGGTCTTCTTTATGACAGCTTGGCAGGTGGCTTAACAAAAAAGGTAGAAGCAATCAAAAAGGGAATATCTGAAAGCAAGCCCATGGGCAGGTGCGTAATGATCTGTGTTTTATATGACTGCACCACTAAATCATCAGCCAAACACCTTTTGTTAGATGGACACAAAATTCGTACTCATTAGATAGTTCTCCACCACCTAACCTTACCCAAATGACTGTGTTTCCTGCAGAAAGGAAATGTTACCTGGTTTAGTTCAACCGCCTCTGGTGCAAGATGATAAATCCATTCCCTATTGCAGGGGAATGCTGCAACACAGATGGCTTATCCAAAGGGTTTTCTGGTAAATGTTGGTCTTTCCAATGATTTCAGCTGGCATGTAATCAAGCCTTACTAACAGCATAAAACAAAAGATTGCTTCAGATGTATCCACACCTGCTTTTTTCGTTATTTTAATAAGAAAAAAAAAAGAGATGAAAAGGGCATCTGTAAACATCCTTTCTGTAATGCCAGTGCTCTAGTTGATTCTGAGATTATCCATAAAATATGGAGTTTGCATTATAATGCAGTTAAGTCATCAGTGTACAGATGTCCGACAGTATTTTAAAATTAAGGCTTTTTCAATAATTCCTATTGGTATGGCTTCAGCTGGCTTGATTTTACAAAAATAAGGGCTTGATACTTCTATGAATCTGACTCACCACCATAGGCTGAAATTAGGGAGGAAAAAATATCATTACAGACCACGAATTTAGACTTGCACAAAAAGTAGTCATGAATTCCTTCCCTTCATAAAACTTTTCAGTCCTTTTCTTAGTGCTGAGAAACAGAGACTTTCCCCTGTCTATCTAGTCATTCACTGAAAATATGATGTATGCTTGTTAAAAACAGGTCATTCTTTTCTCCCGAAGAAGGGAGGCACAATTATGATGCAGTGCTGAACTTAAAGTTTTCAGCAAGTACCGAAATATTTCAAGTTCTTTATAATTTTCCCATCAGAACTGATATAATGATTATTGCTTCTCCAGAACTGCAAATAACCTTCACAGCTGTTAAAAACAAAGCCAGTCTCACATACTTGGTCTTCAGGTAAAATAAGCCACTAAAATTTGCATTTTATAGGTACATATGTTTGAGAAAGTTTTGACTACCTATTGACTGGTTGTGAAAGACTGTCATGAAGCAGTTTTTAACAATAATTCTGTTATCTGAAAACCTGAGCAGCTTGGTAACTGCTGTTAAATGCTCCTTCAAATGCCTAATGCATGAAGCAGACCATGCCTTACCCTCTGGGTTCTTGACCAGCAAGGTGGAACATCTGATGTTCCTTACTGATGGAATAGCCCCAGAGAATTTAGAGTATCCACTGAGTCCTTTGGTTTTAAGCCTGTGCTCTCTCTGTGCTTAAAAAACCAGTACATTCTCTGATAGCCACACATTTAAGTTACGAGCAACTCAGTATTGGTCTGATCAATATTTAAGTGAAATGCATAGTTACAGCATCTCTTGAGAACCATTCCAAAATCAATTAAAACTTTAAAATGGCAGTATTTTTTACTATGTCAGTTTTAGAGGACCTACTTTACAGGACATAGCTAGAGAAGCCACTTATTGATATATATAAGCAGTGACTGTCTGATTGCCCAAAGGGCATTTTACTTTAGACTTCACAAAGATTCAGGTGTCTCTGAAAAGAGAGTGTTCTAAAAGACATGTTTTTCTTCTCATAAAATCAATATTAGGATGTTTTTAGCATAATTCTGAGTTATTCTCAGAAGTAACAGACACAGTCAGCATTTTTTGCCAGTGGAGTTATATAAACTGATTTGATGAATGCATAAAAATATGACTTCTCCTATTCAGGTCCCAGGGCTTTGCACACACTGAGGGTCCTTGAGATGTTTATGCACAGTACAGGGTCAGGCACAGGATAACAGGGTGACTCTTGAACCTTAAAGTGAAAGGAAGAATTTTTTATTGTGTTTCTGAAGATTTCTTTCTGTAGTTACCACTTTAATTTACCTATGGAATACGTATACCTTGATAGCTGTTAAAACTGAAGATCATAAAGCCTGCAAAAGTTAATCTTCATAGCATCAGTGAGAGGCGAAAAAGAACTATTTTCCCCATATTGTAGAGGAGACACTGAGGCATATGCACATGCCTACGCTGCAGCTCCCAAACCACCAGGCAGGCGCAAGTGAGGACCTCTGCCAGAAGAAGCCATCTCACCAAGCCTTATTCGCTGCCTGTCACAGCCACACTTGTGCTGCGCAGCCACACAGTCAGCTCTGTCAAGAAGTTAATTCAGGTTAAAATTAACTACTTTCCTGGCAAGTTTGTTTTATCCTGACGACTTTCCTGCTCCAGTTCACTCTAGAGTTGCAGAAACTCTAGTGTAACCAAAAGGGAAGAGAGGGCTTATGGGCAGGAGCAGATTGCTGAGCTGGGGGAGTGCAGGATGCACTAGAGGAGTTTAATGGTGTTTGCGGAACTACAGCAGAGGCTTATACTTGAAAGCAATTCTGCATCTAACTTCCCCTGAAATCAGTCCTTTGAACCTATCTGTCTTATCAAGGGTCATGTAAAAGGTTTCTAATAGCGCATATAATTGACATAATTATGCTATCTAGAATAGGTAAAAGAAGCCATTCCAATCCTGAGGGCCAACAAAGCCTTTCATATACCTTTGGCAACCTACATCATTGTTCAACAATAACATGAAAAAAAGAGAAGTGTGGCTGTAGGCTACATAAAATCAAGGAATAACCCATTCAGGATTTTTTCTGGTAGTCCTTGTTAATACAATATGGTATTTTCATTAAAAAGTGTTAGGCATTAAGGAAAAGGCCCAGAGAACTTTTCTTGCTATTGCTGAATTAAGCCACCAAATTACATACCCAAGGCAGACCTTCATTTTGAATCTTTGCAGGCATAACTAAGTATTTTAGGAGTAGAGAAATCTGGCTTTAACCAACGTAAATATGCTTAAAAAAGAAACAAACAAACCCAACCAACCAACAAACAAACCAACGAAAACCCAAACAGATTCCATTAAACATGTAAGCAGTTGCTTTGTCTGTGCAGCTTAAGAGCAGTACTGGCAAAAGAACTTGTGCTCGTGTATAAGCTGTCTCTGCACTGGAGGGATTGCATAGCTCTAGCAATATGGCTGTCCCTTTTAAGCACAGACAAGCTTTAACGATACAAGACACTGGCAGGAGGGCCAATGCAAAAGATATTATTGGGCTTGTGTCTGTGAAAAGCAGTCCCAGCTGCTCCCTGGCACACTTTATAAACAGCAAAATCTAAAACTGCCCCAAGCTGACCAATGTTGTACCTTCCTAATGCCTATTCACAGTGTGATTTTCCCGAAGAAACATGCAGAAGTCAGTTCAGCTTTTTCAGCTGAATCTTTTCTTCTGGGTAGCTTCAGCTGTCCTGCTTTCTCTGCAGTGCATCACACTCTGCTGGTGCTGAAGGCCCTGCATGGCAGAAGTAGGATGGCAGAACATTTTACTAGGAAATGCAGAATAGCCATTTTCTTTAAATGCTGCTCGTCAAGCCAGTGATGAGACATGTACTTTAGGTGCATTTATTCCTGATTCATTGCAATTAGGTCCTTCAGTTCACCAACTTCATGGTAACATTTTCCATTTTTCTAAGAAAAGAAAGAGAAGTGAAATGAAGACCATTGTGAATTACAGATTTATATGTGACATGCAAATGAGATGATACCAGTTTCATCCACTCAGGGACAATCTATCTGTCTTGAGCCTGAATAAGTGAGTCTGCAATGACTGAACCAGGTCTGAGACACTTCTCAAAATACTAGTAGAAACTGCCCTGATCCTCACAAGTTCATCACATCCAGTCCAGTCAGGTTAATTAGCAACCAATGTTCTGTGAACATGTATGCTCCATATCATTCCTTATTTCTACTTGCTGTTGGGAAAACATTAGCAGCCTAAAAAATGAGGATTTTTATTGTTTGTATTAATTGTTTTTCTGAATAAAAGGGATTTAAAGCTTAAAATACAATGTGACAAATCTTCTTTAAGGACTTGGCTGTCATGTTTCTTATCCATCCAGCATCCCTAACATCAAATGCATCACACGTGCTCAGCAAAGCCTGGCTTGGTATGCAAACACAGATGAAGAGGAAGTAGGCAAATTTTTTACTATCATGTGCTATTGTACATGGAAAACAGCCATGACAGAAGGTCTGCTTTGAGCTTTAAAAAATACAGAGCCACATCTTGTCTCCATTGAAGTCAACAGCAGTTTCAAGAGGTACAAGGTTGGGCTCAAAGGCTCTGATGATACTCGATGTCTCTGCATGATTATACTGTTTCTATGAATAAAACTATTACCTGTAGCAAAAGTTTCCCTGGAAGCATATGCCCACCTCTATGGCCTAAATCCCTCATCTGTACTGATTTTGTATCATTTAAATGATGTGAGTACTGTTTTAATTATTACTGCTTCTGGACAAAAGTACTAGGTCATGAGGAACAAATTTGTGCGTGCTATTACTCAAAATGATTCAAAGATACTTTATGCTACTCCGTAAGCAGTTATATCTGTCAGATCATTTATTACATAAAGCTACATTTTTTTCCAGATATACCTTGTTTTATTATGTCTCATTTAAAGAAGCTGTAAATCAATTCTTTTTTGTCTGCATGTGAAGAATATGTTTCAGACAGGTTAAATGCTATTGTTTTATTGATACCTCTGGAATGACTAGTTGGAGTACAAACATCAAGGGAAAAAAATTGAAGCCCAAAATTTTTTTTCGTTTTGTTTTTCATTTCTTTTTTTTTTTTTTTCTTGTACTCCCTAATGAGAGATGTTTGCCACACTGTCAACTGTAGCCTTTAAAACAAAAAGCCTTTAAAATACTGAGGCCAGATACAGAGTTTGTTGGGTGGGTTTTTTAGGTACAGCTTCTAAAAAATTGCAAGAGTAGTTTACCTCGTATAATAATCATTCCGCAGAAGCACACTTTATTCTTTGTTCTCAGTAAATGCCAGATACTTCATGCGTATCCCCTGACATCCTTAGCGCTGCTGCCTGCACCTACTGCAAGGCAGTCTGCTGCTGTACCTCCATACAGAACCAAAAAGGGATTTAGCAGGGTTCAGTGAGACTGTGCCCATGGTAAATGGTGCAATGAGGGCAGAAGTTGGAGGAGGTGTGCAGTGGCAGAGGCTGGTAGCAACCAGTAACTCAATAGCTCCAAGCCATGCCATCCATATCTGGGACAGAGGAGCAAAGATTAAGGGAGAGGAGATTTCAGGGTATTTTTATCTTGATTCTGTGTTCATTTTGACATAAGTCTTTGACCCCTTTGCATGGACACTATTTCAGCTGATGCTGGGCAGGGTTTGAGATACAAGCTGACCCTGTTCATTGTGATGACTGAGTACACCTTCAGCATATATTTAGAGAAAACACTGTGGAGGAGGCTGGATAAACTACAGGGCCAATCCTCAACTAGATAGGAGCAGCTATGTGTGGCACTTTGCCTCTTTCCATAGTAAGTAATCTCACAATTTTGGTGAGGGACACCTTAGACTTACGGATATTCAGCAGTTCAAGCTTCTAGACATTCAAAATATATAAAAATGTTATGTGTATTACAATATGAAGGTGATTTATACATGAGTCTGGTGCTCCTACATTGTGTTGTTCTTGCTGTGCTCACTCATTTAGCACTCCCAACAGATGGGATACACCAGGTTTGTCACTGCTGGGACTGCCAGTGTTGTATCTACCTGGCTGTATCTACAGGATCAAGGAACTATGTGCCTTTTTGTAGCTGAGTGTTGAAAACCAGCTTCAGACTAATGGAAATTAATCCTATGTACATATAAACTGTTGAGTATTTAAATGTGACTTAACTCTGTTTGGTTTTGTCTTGTTTTGTTTTGTTTTGTTTTTTTCCACAAATATTCATGGCCATCCTTATGACGGGTATACGTATAAAGTAATGAAAATACTGTAAAATAAAGCAAATGAGCAAATTCCATCTAGTTCACTGCACTAAAAAAAAAGAAATACAGAAGTTTGTATTCAAGAAAAGAATAAAAAAAATCAGCCAATGTCAATCAGTTTCCAATCCCTGATTTCTGATTGTGCTTCCTACTACCCACGGAGCTACAAAGTCAGTCTTTAGATGGGATTTGAGTGGAGTTATGAAATACCTGGGATGAGGAAGTCCCATATTCACTGGGAAAGTTGAAGCATTAAACTAAAGTCATGTTATAAAAATGAAAGAATAATTCAATTAAATGCTTAATAGAAGGATTGTACTAATTCTTGTGATTTTTTTAGGTGCATATATAGTAACATGACAGCATCCATAAAAGTGTGCTATTACACTTGTGGATTGCATAAACATCCTAGCTCTGCTTTAGGATGTTTCATTTTTATACTTAAAATACTTGACTCTCTACTACAGCTACAGATTTGCTGTGCTAAGATCCAGTCACAAATGATAAGATTGTTCTCACACAGTTTCAGCTATTTAGAATTTCAGTGTGGAAGCTTATCTAGCTTCTGCATGTAAGCTGTAGAAATGTACATGGAGAGCTAAGTACACTCTGGGTGGAATGATACTTTCCTCATCAGCCTTGGAGGTGATGTGATTATGTAGCTTTGAAGAGATGTTTAACTTCAAGAAGGCTAAAGCTTAGTGAGGTAAAACTGGGCTGCATCAAAAGGAGTGTGACCAGCAGGTCGAAGGAGGTGATCCTGCCACTTTACTCTGCTCTCGTGAGACCTCACTTGGAGTATTGCGTGCAGTTCTGGTGTCCTCAGCATAAAAAGGACATGGAACTGTTAGAACAAGTGCAGAGGAGGGCCACGAGGATGATCAGGGGACTGGAGCACCTCTCGTATGAAGACAGGCTGAGAAAATTGGGGCTGTTCAGCCTGGAGAAGAGAAGGCTGCATGGAGACATCATAGCAGCCTTCCAGTATCTGAAGGGGGCCTATAGGGATGCTGGGGAGGGACTCTTCATTAGGGACTGTGGTGAGAGGACAAGGGGTAATGGGTTTAAACTTAAACAGGGGAGGTTTAGATTGGATCTGAGGAAGAAATTCTTTACTGTGAGGGTGGTGGGGCCCTGGAATGGGTTGCCCAGGGAAGTTGTGAATGCTTCATCCCTGGTGGCGTTCAAGGTGGGGTTGGACATAGCCTTGGATGGCATGGTTTAGTGTGAGGTGTCCCTGCCCATGGCGGGGGGGTTGGAACTCGATGATCTTAAGGTCCTTTCCAACCCTTACTATTCTGTGATTCTATGTATTTGCTTATAAGAGAGAAGGAAGCAGATCTAAAAAGGTGGGGAAAATTAAAGGTACAAAGTTGGGTTCCTGCATAAGAATTTATACATATTCTATGTACAATTTCAAGAAAGTAAATGAGGTGATGATACAGCAGCATACACAATGTACAAAAGCACATGTATATTGCTGCTACGCAGAACATCTCAGTGCCTCTTTCTTGATAGTTTTCTCAGCCCTGAATTACTCTATAACTACTCTGTCAGCGCAATAGCTTTTCTGTAGGTGTCAATGACAAACATGTTGGCCCCATCTACACTGCAGAAGAGCCACACCTCAGTGCACAGGTGTGAAATAGATAAAATACCACACTGTTTTATAGCACAACAATTAATTTTGTGAATTTGTTGATGTGATGTGCCTACTAGAGAGAGCAAGGAACACAACTAAAAAAGGTAACGTTATCTGGTAGTATTTCAGCTGTGGTAAATCAGCATATTGCCTTTGAGTCAACAGAGCTGTACCAGTTAATGACAGCTGAGGGTCTCATTAAGAGGACTCCTGGGAAGGAAGGGAAGCACATGGTCACTCTGTGGTTACTATCTGTGGTTCAATATCAACTAAATATCTTAAATATCTTCACAAATAGAGACATTTTTCAAGGAAAAAAGAATAACTCATTTTTTAAAAGTGCATGTGTATGCATTAAATCTTTGTGTTTTCATCTGTTTTGGAGCTGAAGTAAGAATGAGTAATTAAAAAAAAAAAAAAAGAAAGAAGCAAGAAATAAAAAAAACAAAACAAGATAAAAACGAAAAGCAGAAAGCCTGAGTTGGCTCTGCTGACAGCTGTGTTCAGAGAGCTCTCAACAATCTCAAATAAGAGATACAATTTTAAAGAGCTGGTTTTTATTTTTTTTAATGACGTCACTATTCCTACCTATTCTGTGTATTGATATAAAATAAACAGTTGGGGAAGATGAAAAAGTGGGTTTAAAATAAAATATAAGACCAAAGGAAGAGGGAATTGTCCTTTGAAAATGAAAAAGGGGGCTTGGGAGAAGATGTAGGAATGTAAAAAAGAAAGCTGAAGACAAATGCTACTGCAGTACAAAGGTAAATTAGGAAGCTTGGTGAGCATCTGGGAAAGAACAGAGCCAGAAATTATGCCAGTGGGTGGAAAGGCTCAGTTTACTGTTTCTGATGCTGAGAAAAGGACAAAATCAAAAATCTTACACTAAACCGCGTAAGAAGGCAGATTCAGGAGTTTTTAGGCCATAGATATTCTGCTGGAAAATCTTTCTTCAAATATGTTTGATTAAAGCAAATATTCCCTTGAGACAAATCATTTCAGATTCTACTTTCCATGTAAAATATTTTTGCTCAGAAAATGACTGGTTTCTGAAACCAACCCTCGAAATTCATGAGTCCAAATTTGAGAAGGAGTTGTCTTATCGAGAGAAGGGAAAGCTGGGTGAGGAACCACAGGCCTTCCTCTGCCCAGACTATTCTTGGCTCATTCACTTCCCTAAACACTGAATTCATTCACAGATTGGGAACATTTCCTGCTGCTACTTTCTAGCACATTTGGTAAAGTGCTGAATCCCAAATTAGTACTGTGGTGTTGCTAGGTTTTGATAAATGTGCCTATAAATTTGTTGCAGAAGTCCCTGTTTTACTCAGAAAAGCTGCTGCTGTCAATTACAGAAGTACAGCTTGAAGTGAAATATTTTTAATATATTTAAGAAAATAATTTGTTAAGGTATAATTTTCTTCACACACAAATACAACAACCCAGCTCTATTTACAGAACTATGGCATTAGCTCTTACACACCAATAATATGTAGGCTTTTAGTTAACCTAACAAATATTTTGCTGTGATGCATTAACATGTTGTATTAGTAAGCACCTGTCCATAAGGAATTTATCAGACTGTCATCAAAGGCTAAGACAGGCAATCCCTGCTCAGGGTAAAAACACCTGGGGATCACAGCAATCACTCTGAAGGGAATTAAAGCCATAGATTAGTTGACCGTAAGAATAATTTCCCTTGTTCATGAATCTGGATTTCCCTTGGCTGCAAGAATTGTAGATGAAAAACATCCCTGACCTTCTCTGTCAAAGAAAAATGCTTCTCCCTTTCTCTTTGTCTGATGTGCAGAGATGGGGATTTTTTTTTTTTTTTGAGTGATTTACAAGGTCTGAGAATTGCAAAGAAAAGGTGTCAATAAAACAGTATCCAGGTTCTCATTTATTCTGCTGCGTCCTGACCCATAAAGAGACATTAGAGAATGTTTCAAAAGTTGGCAGCTTGCATCCTTGTAGTCTACCACACTTCCTGACTTCAAAGTCTGTGATGCAGCTCTATCGGTTAGCCTGTGTGCACAGTATAAATACTTGAAAAAAGACTGCACGTATCTTAGGAAAACAGAACTGTCTGGAGAGAGGCGATAGGTGCTCAAATCTTTGCTCTGTCTGTAACACTCTGTGCAGTCTTTGCCAAGAAAACTTGTCTGGCTTCCATTTTTCCATCTGAAAAATATTCTTTCACAGGAAAGTCAGGAGGTTTTGTTAAATAGCCTCTAATTAGGAGAATACTTACACAAGTTTTTCAGTTAAGCCCTTTTCAGAAGAACAGTTTAAACATGTGCTTAAATGGTATAATGAATTAAAGTTTACAGCTTACAAAATGCTTCATATCTAAAGACAAAAGATGGTATATAAGCATTATATAGGTAAATTATGGCTTATTTATACACTACTCAGCATAAGAATAAACTGATCACTTGACAGGGTAGTTAGCTTGTTTACCTTTTTACTGATTGTGCTTGCTGGCTTTTTCTACGTGCATTATTTCTGAATCAATTATATTAATGAACAGAGAGCTTGATTAAGACACAGGCACAACAGGGCTAAACTGGGAAGAACCGTCTGACCTGTGAAATATTTTGAGATTACAGAACTGTTCCATTTCTATGTCATTATGAAACCAAAACATTTCAGGGGAGGAACTATATGTGGTAAAGGCATTTATCCAGAATGCAAGAGAGAAACATTTAAGCCTGTTTTCTCATTCTCCTGCTGACCAAACAGGTACCAACAAGCACAGTTCTGGACTGGGTCTTCCCAATCTGATCAAAAACTCTGCCCTCAGCTTCCCCCTCTCCACTTTTTATCCAAAATTGTATTTTTCTGTGATGTGATTGGATTTTGGGAAATCTGCATATTCTGACCAAATCCTGTTTCTTTGGCAGATCTGTTCTCTTGGACAACCAGGCATCGA
The DNA here is from genome assembly GCA_039720435.1 of Amazona ochrocephala. Lineage (NCBI taxonomy): Eukaryota > Metazoa > Chordata > Aves > Psittaciformes > Psittacidae > Amazona > Amazona ochrocephala. The sequence goes on from CM077880.1 coordinate 24,850,356, forward strand.
CACCACTTTCAAATGCGGTAAGTTCACAGTAGGTTTCAGTCGCTGCAGCAGAATTTATGACAAGCACATGATCAGAATAGTTTGGGGCTGTTTCTCTCCCAAAGGCCTTTAAGTAGAGGTTTTCATCTAATCGAATATTGCTTTCTTGATAAAACCTGGCCTAGAAGCAACAACTGTTCAATAATACATGGTTCTGAATACAGAGAGAAAGTTTGCTACTTTCATTAAAGTTCTTTACCTTATGAAGCAGTAGACCAGCTCACAGTTCCAGTAAGTTTATTCCTTTTATGTCCAATCTAAAATAGCATTTACTTCCCCAATAAGTTCCATTAATCTTTAGAGAATGAATACTGAAATATATATAACTTTTATTTTGGAGGAATGATTTATAGGCAACGCATAGATTTGTGAGTTTGGAGTTACGGTTAGTCTCAGTGAACACAGAGTTCTGTTACATCATAAGCAACATACACCTTTCTCTGATGAGATGGGTGAACATAAATTACATGGCTTAAGTAACAACAAACATTTGGTCCTTTGGGAATTCCCTAAGGATTTTCTTTTTTTTTTTTTTTTATTTTTTTCTTCTTGTTTCTCACATAAATAGATGAATACTTCTTAATCTGTGGGGCTATTATGAGCATAAATTTGTTAATGGGGATGAAATGATAAGTACCACAGAAGTGACTCTGAACACCTTTCCTCTGCACATACACCCACATCCTATTACTCACTTTTCTCTGGTTTTGGTTATCACTCCTACTTTAATCCATCCTATGTTTGAAGCTGCCTTTGTGACTATAAGGGTAAACATTTCTGTCAAAAGGAGAGATAATCACCAATCCAAATGCTAAGGCTTTTCTCCTTGTTTCTGGGACCCTATTTCTGGCTCATTAACAAGTGCAGAAGCAGGGGGGGGAGACAATATTTGTATTTTGCAAAAATGGAGGCAGGTACTCCATTTCAGAGGGATCAGTATCATTAGCAAAGCCAGGTGAGTGAGATCTGCCACTGTCAGAGAATGAAACCTTGGTGGGCAGGTATTCCACCAGAATGGATTGCTCTGGCGCAGGGAGACTCTCCAGTGTCTACTGGACATTTGCATGTAATTTCTTTTCTTCCAGTTTCAGTTAATGGACAAATATAATAATGGAAGTGCTTTGAACCATAGAAATGAAGACTACACACCCAGAAACAGCTCCAACTAGTGCAGAACACAACAGCCCATCTGCTCAGGAACAGATGTCACTGTGAAAGCATCACCTTGTGTCTCTGCTCCCTACACCGAAACCTACTGAATAAAGAATTATTTTGGAGTCTCCTCACCCATGAACTGGATCCAAGTTCACTGCATGGTCACTACCATTAGAACTCATGAGCTCCAAGGAATACAAGAAGTCCCTACCATGTAGCAATGTGATTTTCAGGAGATCTTACCTATGAATTCCCTTGATGGTACATGTGTAGATGGAGAAAATCAGCTTTGTTGCACTACAGGCATAACCATGTCTGGGAATATCAGCTTTGGCAGGCAGTGCAAACCATCCAAAGTCCTGACGGTTGCTTCCTCTGCCCTTGACAACAATGTGGACTAATGGGTAATCACTGCCATCTTCTGCCTTGTCAAAAGATGGGGTACAGCTCTTCACTTGAAGATCTAAGTACATGGCTTGTTAGGTGCAGAAGTTTGGCCACGCCTTCCTTGGGCAAGAGTGTAACAACCACAGCAAGGACAAGAATCAGTTTCTACAGGCCAGTTTAATGACAGTGAGATCCTCATACACAGAAAAGTAATTTTAAGTGATCTACAAATGATAAAACCATTTTTGGTACAAATCTGAAAAAATGCATACATTGCTGTGCATGTGTGAATGTGTGTATTTAAAAGAAGAACAGACTGGAAAATCATTGTTGTGAGTTTTACTTTTATTTACCAAATTTATATGTATTTAATATATACTGCAACATAAACCATCTTACTGAAGAGTTTGCTTTGATGCATTTTTACTTTTTGAGTTATTAGTAACTCATATTATGAGATTTATGCAGGGAATTGAATTATTCATTTCTGCAAGGAAAAGTGAAAACCCAAAGACTAGGGAAGGAAAATGCTAAGCAAATATATTGCTTTGATCCTGGTGCAGCATAGTGCTAAAGAGATTTTTTTCTTTACTGAACTCCTTCTAGGAGCATAAAGACAAAAATGTACCTCCACAAAAGATTTTAAAAGATCTTATAGTGAAGTAATGAAAATGTTCTCTGTTCATTAAAATATCTCAGTTGCTGATAAAAATAAGAATATATAAACACAAAACATAGCATTATTGAAATAATTTACAGTAATAATAAATATTCCTGCTCAATTCAATATGAAATAGGACTTCATCTATAGCTTCATTACCTTTTTTTTTTTTTTAGGTATTTTGAGGGCTTTTTCTTTCTGATTTCCACAGAAGCTGTTGCCAAGCCTACTATAATTAGTACAACTCTATTCCATGATTTCTTGTCTTCCCAGCATTTCTGGGATCAGGCCCACAAAAAGGACAAACACAGGGAAATGCCTTTTCGCAACTTGGGCTTAACCTTCCTCAGAGCAGCCAGGTCAGCAGGGCCTGGGGAAGCCATTCTCCACCCTTCTTTCCATCAGCAAGAGCTAACATGAGAAAGTGGAGACAGCCTAAATCCCCAGGCTCCCTGACCCCTCCTCACAGGACTTCCCAGGAAAAAGCACGAGATGCCGGTAGGATTTCACATCATCAGCTGCTCACTTTCATGCACCATTGAAGGGCATTTAATAATGTATATCAGCAGAGGCAACACCCAGTGTTTTCCAGAATATTTTGGTTCCCCAATCAGATATTTCAAGTAACAAGGGAATTTCCATTACCTTATCATCTGTATTTTCTTTAATCACTCTATTATTTGCTTTTAACACAGTCCAAGCAATTTAGTCGAGGAAAGGTAATGCACATTTGGGTATTCAGAGCTTTATGGGAATCTGTAACACACAGATGTTAGGTTTATTTTATTAATCTCAGTAAAAGTTTTGGGGAAAAATTCTCTGTATAAAATAATACAATAGGATATTAAAGTCACTTCCAGCCAGAAATTCCTGAAAATATTTATTTTAGTGATGTCATTAATTGTTTTTCCTTTAAGGAAAATAACTTCACTATGCCTCAGCTATCTGTATTACTGGAAAGCTGTTCATGCTTGTTCAGATGAAACAGTTTAAAAGCGCTCAGTTCAACACCCTTTTGAACTATAATTGGGGCTGTTCAGCCTGGAGAAGAGAAGGCTGCGTGGAGACCTCATAGCAGCCTTCCAATACCTGAAAGGGGCCTATAGGGATGCTGGGGAGGGACTCTTCATTAGGGACTGTGGTGAGAGGACAAGGGGTAATGGGTTTAAACTTAAACAGGGGAAGTTTAGATTGGATCTGAGGAAGAAATTCTTTACTGTAAGGGTGGTGAGGCCCTGGAATGGGTTGCCCAGGGAGGTTGTGGATGCTTCATCCCTGGCGGCGTTCAAGGTGGGGTTGGACATAGCCTTGGATGGCATGGTTTAGTGTGAGGTGTCCCTGCCCATGGCAGGGGGGTTGGAACTCGATGATCTTGAGGTCCTTTCCAACCCTTACTATTCTATGATTCTATGATTCTATGTCAGTGCCCATGTAAATACACTCTAGTGCTCTTTCATTTAAATGGGTACCTTTTCGACTGAATGGACAGTTCACTAGTTGTTAGTTGGAAATGGAAACATATCTCACCAATGTTTAATTACAGCTCTGTAAAGGTTGCTTCTTTTACAAATCAGAAAGGCTTTGGCATAGTGTGTTCTCTCAGGTGTTATTAGTTTGTAACATAGCTAAGGGTTTCAGCTAACTGGTCATAATCAGAAGACATGTGAGTACATGATTCACATGCTGTTAATTAAAGTTGCTGATAACACTCAAAGCCTTTGTATATAACTGGCAGCTACCTGGATACTTGGTGCACATGCAGCCTGCACCTGTGAATGCAATGCAGATACCATGTGATGCAGACCATCTGGTGAGGGGAAAACCTGACTCTCCCCAGTGCAAACAGCACAGAGCACGGGGAGGAAAACAATGCCCAGGCCTGCACAGAAGGCTCTCCATCCCTCTTTCTTTTTCTTTTTATAAACACTAAGGCTTTCCCTGAAAGCAAGTGCTAAGGAGGGTTTATTAGCATACTAAACAACAAATAAAAACACAGACTAACAAGAAATACAAGATGCAGCATAATAGACCTATCTATAGAGGCACAAATTAGAGATTTAGACAACTAAAGAAAACTGGAAAGTATTCATTATCTGGTAAATTTTAATCCTGAGTAGAACTGTTAATTTCAGTACCATTCAGTGGTTTATTCTACAAAAGCCAATTTGAGAGATAATTGACAAGAGCCAGTCTTTCATTCATTATACCCCATATTTCATTGTAGCTGGAATTCAGGGTGTGCAAGACAAACAAAACTAAAAAAAACCATGAGATGATTAAAAATTAGACAAATTAAATCCTTCTTTTGTTTAGGGCGGATATCACAGTATATATTCATCCATAACAAAGCAGCTCATGGAGAATGTGTATGACCAGCTGAGTAGTGAAAAAATAGCAAGTGGGAAAGGATTTAAAAAAAGAATATGAAATCAGTGCCAGTTACTAAAAATTATGGGAAGGTTAGCTGTATGTTCAAAACTAAGCAGTAAGTAGGAAGGAGTAGAAGGCAGTCCAGCATCTAATCTAGTACAGTGAACAAAAAATCTGTCTACTAAATTTGGATGGTCCTATAATACTACCTCCCATAAAGAAAAAAGGTTAAGCTTTAGAATAGATCAGTTAAGTGTGCTGATTAGGTCAGGAATTCTGAGAAAAATGTACCAGAGTACAAACATGGGAGGAGATAAGGGCAAACACAGAGAGTTATGAGATGGAGGAACCTATTTTTTTCTTCCTCCTGCTTCTGATACTTCTGATTCAGGAGAGAGAGACTATCTAGCACTCACTGATTTCTGATTGCAGTAAGATGTTTATTCAGAATATCCTAAATCTGTGCCCCATATCTGAATTTTCTATTAATGCCTTTGGTGGATATTAATGTTGTACTGCTTTCATCGATATGTACACTTAGAAAATGGCTGAGCCAGAGAAATGCTTCTCTTTGTGAATGTATTAGAATCTATGACTGGGAAAGTAGACAGTTACTAGCATGTTTAGCTCCATAAATGCAGAGCCTGCACTTCATTACCTTCTGAGAAGGCCTACTTGACATGTGTTATACCATCTCAGGAAAGAATAAAAACTTCATTTGCCCATTGAATTCTCATTTAATCAAATGAGTAAGTGATATTTTTTCTTGTTGCCTGGATTTCAATTTACCTTCTCTTTCCCTGGATTTATGCATTACTTATCCCTTTTATTGTTTCTTCTAATGGCTTATTTCCTTCTGGTAGCTATTTCATCATCCCTTCAGTACAGCTGTGTACTGAAGGGATGATGAAATATAGTACATATAGTATAGAGAGCTGTACTGGATCCCCAAAGTCTTCTTGGGAGATAATGTCCTTTCCACAGTGAGTTATCTACTGACATAATGAATGAGATGTTATAAAAAGCACCAACATAGAACGTGATTTTAAGAGAAATTAGGTGTTTGACAACTTTTAAAACTCCTCTCTGAAAGCCTTATTAGATCGTTGGCAGACAGCTGATGCTGACGGTCTTGCATGGAGCAAGCTAATGTTTTACTAGAAAGGCATTTCATTGGAGTGAGGGCAGAAGAGATTATTCACCATGGCTCCCCTTCCAGTCCGTTGCTGAAAGGAGGTAACTACAGCCACACTTCCTGGTCAGCACTGGCATTCGGAGGACAGGGAGGTCTCACAATGTTGTACTGTCATTGTCTTGCTCTCCTCTACCACCCATGTACCTCCTGAGCACACCATCCCTGAGGTGTCAAACACTGTCTGAATCTTATTTGGCAGATGGAAAGCAATGAGCAAATAGCAGTACAACCTAGCAGTAAAGATTTCCAAGGAAACGGGAAATCCCTCAGCAAATTCCAAAGATAATACAAAATGCTATGCTTTCCTACAACATCCAGGAAGTGAGAGCAAGGAGGCAGAAAACTCAGCTACCTGTGTATGCTCAGCTGAAGTAAATCAACAGCACCTTCTTGAAGCAGAGTTACAACAATTTATAATAGGAATTTGACCCCAAAGTTGAATAAGCCTACTGAGACATTTTGATCTCCTGTTCCTGCCTGGTTATAGAAAATAATGACCAAAAGTAATTGTGCAAAAGACCTGAAAACCCCATACACCCATAAGTAATTGACCTTATGGCAAAATCCCCCATGACCCTTTCTTTGCTGCAGAGCAGGAAGGCGTTCAACATCTTTAGGCAGCCTCCTAGCTGTACATGCTTGAGGAAATCCTTTTTGACCAGCAAACTATTGATTCTGAAAAATGCTATATTTGACCATAAATCTCGAGTGGGCTCAACACAGGTCAGTGGAGACAAAAAGTTAACCACTCTAAAGTGCTTTTAAAGATTCCCAGACTGGAATAAAGAAAGATATGACATGTACACTTATCTGTAATGTAGATTTTTCTTCTTTACATTTACATACCTCTCTCAGAGAATTACATCTGATGGTAGCACAAAAAAACCCCTTTCTTCTGCAATCATCTGTGTAGACTGCACATAAAATCGACTTGAGGGTAAGAACTTGCCTGTCAGAAAAAGCAGATAAAGTATTTTTTTTAAATTACTTCTGTGTTGTCAATTGAACTAATCAATCAGTTCAAGCACTGTATCCTTCCCTTAATATCCTTGAGTTGTCACCTGGCAATATCTCTTTTCCAATTAGAATATACTGAATATTTACCAAAGAATAAAGTTTGGGGGCATTCTATTTTGTCAGGTCCAAAATATTCAAAGTACCTTGTATCTTATTACAGACCAGTCAGTCTCACCTCTGTGCCTGGCAAAATCTTGGAGCTGATTCTCCTGGAAGGCATGCTAAGGCACATGAAAACCAACAAGGTGCTTGGTGACACCCAGCATGGCTTCACTAAGGGGAAATCCTGCCTGACCAATCTGGTGACCTTCTATGAAGGGGCTACGGAACTGATGGACAGGGGCAGAGCAGTTGATGTCATCTACCTGGACTTGTGTAAAGCCTTTGACACTGTCTCACATGACATCCTTCTCTCTAAGTTGGAGAGACATCAATTTGATAGGTGGACCACTCGGTGGATAAAGAACTGGCTGGATGGCCGCACGCAAAGAGTAGTGCTCAGTGGCTCAGTGTCCAGCTGGAGACCGGTAACGAGTGGTGTCCCCCAGGGATCAGTGTTGGGACCAGTCTTGTTCAACATCTTTGTGGGTGACATGGACAGTGGGATTGAGTGCGCCCTCAGCAAGTTTGCTGATGACACCAAGCTGTGTGGTTCGGTTGATACATTGGAGAGAAGGAATGCCATCCAGAGGGACCTTGACATGCTTGTGAGGTGGGCTGATGCCAACCTGATGAAGTTTAACCATGCTAAATGCAAAGTCCTCCACCTGGGTCGGAGCAATGCCAGGCACAGCTACAGATTGGGCGGGGAAGAGATTCAGAGCAGCCCTGCGGAGAAGGACTTGGGGGTGTTGGTCAATGAAAAAATGAACATGAGCCGGCAGTGTGCGCTTGCAGCCCAGAAGGCCAACCGTATTCTGGGCTGCATCAAAAGGAGCGTGACCAGCAGGTCGAGGGAGGTGATCCTGCCACTTTACTCTGCTCTCGTGAGACCTCACTTGGAGTATTGTGTGCAGTTCTGGTGTCCTCAACATAAAAAGGACATGGAACTGTTAGAACAAGTGCAGAGGAGGGCCACGAGGATGATCAGGGGATAGGAGCACCTCTCGTATGAAGACAGGCTGAGAAAATTGGGGCTGTTCAGCCTGGAGAAGAGAAGGCTGCATGGAGACCTCCTAGCAGCCTTCCAATACCTGAAGGGGGCCTATAGGGATGCTGGGGAGGGACTCTTCATTAGGGACTGTGGTGAGAGGACAAGGGGTAATGGGTTTAAACTTAAACAGGGGAGGTTTAGATTGGATCTGAGGAAGAAATTCTTTACTGTGAGGGTGGTGGGGCCCTGGAATGGGTTGCCCAGGGAGGTTGTGAATGCTTCATCCCTGGCAGCATTCAAGGTGGGGTTGGACACAGCCTTGGATGGCATGGTTTAGTGTGAGGTGTCCCTGCCCATGGCAGGGGGGTTGGAACTCGATGATCTTGAGGTCCTTTCCAACCCTTACTATTCTATGATTCTATGATTCTATGATCTGAGACACTTCAATAATTCCCAATTGCCGCTGCCTGAATTATTGATCACTTTTTCTTGTGCTCAGGCGCCTTGGGTACAAAGTGCCGTCAATCCCATGGCAGTCCAATGGTTGCTATGTTGTGTATCTGGAAGATCCTATCCCCTGGGATTTGGTTGTGAGGATAGACCTAAGATGAATTTCAAATATCTGTCAGACACGCTTTCCTCCTGGCCTGCATTTCTCCTAGGAAGACTGTAACACATAAAACACCACTTCAGACTGATTGTCACAGAAGGCTGAACAGATAATGAGATGAAACCCAGACCTGTTTCCAGGTACCTCAGAACAAGAAAGCATTTAGCAGGGAAAGTCATCTGAAGGATTTTGATACTTTTAATACTTCAAGGTCTGATAGTAGCATGGCAAAAATTGCTCTAGGCTTCCTAAATTCAAACATACACTGGCTGAGAAGATAGCTTCGTCAACTCCTATTAGACTGAATCTGGAATCATTTTCAGATGGAGCTATTTAATTCACTAAAATGATTTTCTAGGAATCAACCATTTTCACAATCTCTCAGAAGCACTTACCATGCTTATTTACCTTCTTACCTAAAGAATATAGTAGTCTTATTCAATTGTGGCTAAGAAGCATGGATTGAACCCTTGATGAAAGGTTCATAGAATGGGCAGCTTCAGTCTTCATATTATCTTCTCATTTTTGACCCAAAGGCATTGGAGAGAATCTCTCAGCACTGTGGCTTCATAAGTTTTTATGATCATGTGTTTATCAAGTGACCTAATGTACATCATGTATAAACTAGAGTTACTTGGTTAATACTGTTAGAGAAGTGTATCTCTCTTCACTCTGCAGTCTTTTTTTTTTTTGAGAACAAGGATCTCACAAAAGAGTCAAAATCATTTGGAAATTTTTACATGTTTTCACTCTTTGTAAATTTACCTCAGAGAGGAATCCCATTTCTCTGAAGGGCGACTTGAAATCCCAGGGAACATGTTAAATCCTCTCTCGTTGTTAATGGTCCAACTCTGAGCAAGACAGTTTTCAGATACATAAAAATGCAAGGATATTGTCCAGAGGAGATTTTTTCTGGAAATACAACACAGCATAATTATCATGGATGATGGTAGGCAGAGGAGAACAGGGTAACTACAAATAAACAGCAGAGACACAAACTGATAGCAGAGAGCTTCTTTACGGTCAGATCTAAAAGCTACTCTGTTTGTAGTACATTTCTTGTTTGTCAAGATTATGATTTTTTTTCTGCAAAAGGTCAGGGAGCTGAAAAAAAAACAAAAGGCAGATAGCTGTGTAGCAGAGGTCAGTAGCATAAAGGTTGCTGAGTTCTGAGCAGGAATTGAAGGGTTTGTCCTGAAAAGTCACATGCAGCTTTTGTCCTTGAAAAGTAATTGCAACTTGTCAGAAATACCAGTTGTTGCTAGATGAAGATAGAAGTTCAGCATTACTTATGGATTTACACTTCCCAAGTAAATAGATTTTCCCTAATTTGAAATTCTAAAAATGCCTTTAAACCTATTTTTAAATGGCCTCTCTAAATGCAGGGCAGAGTTGGTCAGGCTGTTTTTGACAAAATGTATTTTTCTTGAAAGGCGTTTTTTCTTATTGAAGCTGAGTCATTAATGGAGTTCAAGAGATTTTGAACATGCTTTCAATGAGACTTCTGGATAAAAAGCTTTTGACCTGTGTTTTGCTACAACTACATTCTGAGAATGTGTTCTAAAGATATTGTTTCAACCCTGATAATTCCAAAGACCAAAAGTTGCTGGGAAGCAGAACCATCTTCTTCCATTCAGCACAGAAGATGCTGGGAATATACCACAGAACTCTTCAGTCTGTGTCATGTCCTCAGCTACCTGCATTTTAATCACTTTCTAGGTTAATGCATCCAAGAACAAACTTTGTGGTATCCTATTTAAGGTTTGTAGTAGTTTTTATTAAAAATTGTGCTAAGCAGAGTAGAGAATGAACAAAACAAATCCAGCAAAATTTCCCTGTAGATAATGCATATTTTCACATGGATTTCTACTGTTTCTGATATTTTTTGAGTAATTTTGGAATGATAATCATAATCTTCTCTTGTTTCAAGGTTGAGGTTTTTTTTGGGGGGTGGGTTTTGGTTTTTATTCCTTTTTTAAGAATTGGGTTTGTTTTTTATTCTTTTGTCTTTCTTTCTGTTTGTTTCCCCAATGGGATCTTGTACTAGCCTGTCTCTGTGGAGCTCAGACAGGTTATGACAATCCAGCTCAGAAAAACACCACAATTACCGTGTCATTAACAAATCTTGCAGTAACACATGCTGTACAGAAATGTGGCAAGTTATACAGTACACACATATAATAAATACAATATGTTTCACATATAATAAATTAACATAATTGCCAAAAGCAAATGTGGCGAAACTGAAGAATGCTGTTTACATTTCTGACTATGTATTTTGAGCTCTTACATTAAGGTAGCAGTAACAACAGAGGTAAAAATATGCTTGATGAAGTTTCTTGCTCTGTACTGTTTTGTGTTGCCTTGATTTGTAAAATAAGGCCAGAAGTCAGGCAGTGTAGTAAGTGCTGTTAGTGGGAATTTTTTCAACAAATGTCACTAGTAATGTTTTTCTAGATACACATGGTTGTGTGAAAAGAAATAATTTTATTTGCTATGCTCTCTTGCTTAAGTTTTCAACTTTCGAGTGCTTCCAAAGTGGCCCCTGCCCCAGCTTTTTGATAAAATAAAATGTATTAAATATATATATAAAAAAAGATTCAACAAGCTAGAGAACCAAGCTCTCTTTCATCCCTAGAACAAGCTCATACTAAAGCCAAGGCTGAAGGAGTGAGATGAAAAAATTAACAAACTACTTACTGCATTTATTGCATTATTGAAATCTCTGTAACTACTATATATATTCAAATTATTACATGTGAGGCTTGATAATTCAAACTTTTAGAATTTACACAATGACTACAGAGGAAAAGAGACTAACAAAGATAGAAAAAGAGAGAAGCAGGGAAAGTCAGGGAGAGGTGAATGTTTTAAGACATTTGCTTTTGAGATAATCTCTGGAAGCAATTTGATATTACTGAATACCAGGGTACGTAACTCCTGATCTGCCATGTCATGGAATCAATTCCTAAAATAGGTTGAGGAAGTTTTAATTCTGAGACAGAGTGAGTACAAAAGAAAATGTAATGAAATAAATAATATTGGAAGGAAGATAGAAGGATAAGATTTAGTCTACTATAATTTACATATCTAAAACTTAAACATTTTAAACATCTAAGCCTGAAATATACACCCCGAACTGTCTTTACAGTTAACAAGGAAAAATAGGCAGAGACAGATTTGCCTCATGTTCAGATAGTGATTGAAAGACAGGTCACATGAATCACCCTGTTGCTAGCTTCTGACTGTAAGGAAAAGCTAAACCGACTAGCTCAGACTGAAAAATCCATCTTGTAGACATCCATATTTAGGTTAGAAGACTCAGCCTAACTGGCCATCGAGTCTTAGTTTTAATGAAGCAGACTTTATTTTAATGGAACAACTTGGAGTTCGTTGAGGCAACTATAGTTTATAAGGGAACAACAGAGGTCTTTCTGAGGTTTTTTCTTTTGGTGTTTTGTCACTTCTCTTTTCTCTGGTTACTTTAATTTTACAGTCATATTAGGTGGTGTTTTGGGATGAAATAATACATCTGTCACTACTAAATTGAGGTTGCTCCGTGTCATATATGATGCCCACTCACAGAGCTTAAAAGTTTGACTTAGCTCACTTGCATTACACTATTTGGGGCAATTTAGATTATACCAGTGTAGCTGTACAGTGAGGCTTTCAAACTATCCAGAGTTGTTTGGTTACCAAAGAGGTCAGAGTGGCAGGGTGACTTCAGTTAGTTAATGAACTGCTATTGCTTAAGTTGCTGTGCCACCCTTGCATTACTATTTGACTAAAACCCTTCTGTAACTTCTCCTGAAGTCTCAAAGCTAGAAACTATCATGCAAAAGTAGAAGTTACACTGGGTCAAAGCTAATATTTAGAGCTCAAAAATGCTATAACACATGCATTGCCTCATCTCTGCCATAGTCAAACTCCCATGGATAGTCCACTGATACAGTGACATTTACAGTACAATTCTTGTCAGTCCACAATAGATTTCTTAGAAATTTTTCTGTATGGTAACTCCTGCATCACAGTTTAGCAAATGTAGAATCATAGAATCATAGAACAGTTAGGGTTGGAAAGGACTTTAAGACCATCTAGTTCCAACCTCCCTGCCATGGGCAGGGACCCCTTGTACTGGACAATGTCACCCAAGACTCAATATACCTCAGTATAAAACTCCTGAAAGTTCTTCTGACTGAAGAGGTGCTTTAATATCTGAAAGCTTGTCCATATTTTCTAAATGCAACAGCTTTCTGTACTGCTTGCCCTTATGTCTTCACAAGTGGTACTTCATAATTACTATTGCAACTCTTACTGCAAATCTCATAATTCATCTTTGTTCTTTTAAAGGCATGGCAAAATTAAGCCTTCCATTTGCTTTAAGAAGATTTCACAGGGTAAAACTCATCTCACCCTGGGAAACCTGAATTTATTTCTGAACTGAAACTTCCATTCTTGCTTACTGCAAGTAAAATTGTTCTGTAAGTGCAATCCTGTCTGTGCCGATTTGCGTGAGAGAGAACAAATCCCCAACACTGCACAGCAAAACAGCTCATGGCAATAGGCTGACATGTTATGTGTCTCCAGGCAAAGTAAGAAAAGTCTTATGACAGATCTAAAAGTTCAGTACATAGCTCAAAACATTACTGTAAGTATAGTAAATAAGTTATTAAAGGAAATTCCAAACTTATCATTTACTTAAACTCTTAATACAGATTAGCAATTAATACATTCATTTTTTTTCTGTTGCTCAGTGGTTATAGCTACAGCACACTTCACTGGAATGAGCAGAGATAGCAATCGAGCTGACCCAATGGGAGCTACTTGGTTTTTATTGTTTATAGCCTTCTTTCCCCCAACAGATGATAGCCCCTTAAGAAAAGAGCCTCATGGTATCCTTTAGGATGAATCCCAAAAGATTTGATCTTCTTTCCCTTGGTCACAGATGAGTACAGTAAACATTTTCCCGGTTTTCTAGGATTTTCACTTTTACAGATGGCTAAGGGTATCTTCTCAGGATTGCTTCACCTGTATGGATCCAGTTATTCTGGGAAGCCACCCTGGCTACGCTGTTTTCCCTGAGCTCAGCTGGTTATTGCTGAGCTCTGGGTGAGGCTGGAGGGATTCTAGCACACTGTGCTCTGCACACTCATCACACCATTCAGTACTGCGCAAGGTCTTGAATTGTAATGTGAGCCTGAATGCGTACCATTTAAAGTTTGAAAAGTCTACATTTCCTAAGCCTGTGGCTATTCCTTTAATAATACATTTGATTTATCTCTGTTTTTGCACATCTCCTGATAGCTGCTTCCCAAGTTTCTTGGGGAAATGAAGCCTGGGCTGGTTACAAAGGTTGTGAACTACAAGGAATTATTAACAACAGTCAACTGAGCCTGAAACCTGTGATTGCTTGGCTTTTGGCCTGCGGCACGTTCCTGTGAGACAAACAGTGCTCCCCAGGAGTACAGCGAGTGACCTTTTACCTGGGATGTGAGTAAGCAAGATAGATGCTCAGGTGCCATGTGCTATTTGTGACACGTGGCTGCCTGCAAGATGATGAGACCTGGAAAAACAAGGACTCTTACAGGTTTTGGGCCTTATGCCAGTTTTAGACCAGAGTTTGAAGGAATAACATTCCCCCTTTCGCCAGCTCATCTACTGACCCTACTTCTCTCTCACCCTCTACTGCTGGAGAAAGCGAAAAGGAGCAGGCCTGCCTCCCTTTTTCTCCAGTTGCCAAATCTTTCTAAAATTAATTTCTCTGGACATGACCCAGAATTTTTTTAACACTTGCCATAACACCTCACCTCCTATTTGCTTATCACTTCTTCAGTCTTGCAGCTGTCTTCAGGTGTGCAATATTTCCTGTGCACTAAGACAAATTTTACTCTATTCAGTATAACCCAGCTAGCAACCTGCAGCTGCAGGCGCAGTCATCTGATGCCTGTGCTTTTCCTGGGGGGTAAGGAGAAGAACTAAGCACACCCCAAGTAGCACATACAGGCAGCTCAGTTCCCTGTACCTGTGTGAGAGGCAGACACATCTCTTTTGCATGCATGATCCTTAGAAGCTAACAGTAACTTTGCTTGTGTGAGGAAGAGCAGAAAACAGAAGCAGCTTGACGAAGCTCTGAATTACTGTTGCCGCTGTTGCAATGGGAGGGGAGATGGAGGAAAAGGTAGCCCTTTAGCCTTGGCTCTGCCAAAGTCTGACCTCCTTTTGTCACTCACCATGAGTACTGAAAGTCGTAAAAAACATTGTCTCTTTTTTTCACAGATGTTGAGAAGGAAATTCAAGTGAGCAAAATCCATCTCATCTTGTTTGTTATTGTTCATTATTTTATCATCATATGTGTTCACATCCACTCACCGGATTCCACTGTCTTTTTCCAATTTTTTCAGATAATTTTTTATAGCTGCCTTTGGGACCTGAGCAAATGTTTCATTTTTGCAAAGGTGCTCATGCAAAAGGGTACATTGCGGGGTGTCACTAAAGCAGGCATCTGCAGTACAGACATTTACAGATGATGCCATGGTGGCCTAGAGTACCCTGGTCATAAGAAACTCTCTGAGAAACCTCCCACATGTTTTAATATAAGGAATAAACTTCTTCTTTTATACATAAATCAATTTCAGACACATACCACTGAAAGCTTTGCTGGCCTTGAAATATTACGTTCAAGGTTCATACATTCCAGTACTATATAAATAAAAGCAAAAAGATTTGAATGGCTTATTTTTCCTGTAATGGCCTTCAAACATGCAAGCAATACGTGCAAAGAATGTTCCCAACTTACTTATATCTGTTGAGATTCCTGGATAAAGCCTCCCTTTATTTTATAATGCTCCTCATTAACATTTAGACGTGGTTTTCTTTTCTTTCCCTCCATTGTCTTCTGAAGTTGTGACATGCTTTGGAGATTTGAAGTGCAGTGTATTGTTCAAGTCTATAGACAGCAAAGAAACATTAAATGACTGCTCATGTTGGAAAGCAGAAAATGGTAAAAAATACATGTACCTGCACAAACGTAATTTTGCCCCATACACATAAGCATCAAAACACTCTTTAATAACATGTCATGGTTTCCTGCCTCTTTCTTTTAGTGTTAGTTCTGGTTGATGCAAAATCAAGATAGAAACAGATCAGGGCTTGTTTTATCTTAATTATTCCTTATTCTTTGTGTCCAGTCCAGCCTCCAGATTGGCTTCATTCAATAGCCAGTATGTGCTCTGTTTCATAAGAAATGCAGCAATATAGGAAGATTAACCAGGAAACAAGTAGCTTGGGAGAATATAAAGCAAAAATGTGTTTTATCTAGGAAAATACAGTAATAGAATTTACCGTACAGGGGAGGGAGAGCAGAGAGGGGGGAGCTTCTAGCTAAAAGAAAAAGGATAGCAACTGCTGGTTGATGGGCAATCTTTACTGAGATAAACCGTACAACTGTTTAGTTGGAGGAAGGCAGCATACAGGAGTAATAAGTTAGTTCATAGTTACGCATGCTTGAATTACTGCAGGTCAGATATCATGCTGTGTGCAGGAACATGTCCTTGAGAGGACAAATGAATTCAGCCAGTTTTCTTATTTCATTCTGGTGTAGCAAACTATTAGCTGGAGTCAAAGATTTTGAATGTATCTATTTCCTTAGGGAGAAGACTGAATTCCATTTTCCCTGCTTCTAAGTGATCAGTGGAGGCTTTCAGTATATCTCTGGTTTTGATATATTGGCAAGTTTAAAAAGCAAAAAAAAAAATCATCTTAATCTTAGAGGAATTTTGTTTATTTCACATAAAATATGAATCACTTTAGCATGATACTTGGAATTTAAAATTCACAAGCTGAGATGTATGCTCACTTATAACATAGGAAATTATCCATTCCACTGTTTTATTTAGAATTGTGAGCAGATAAATGTGGGCATTAGAGTAGAATTCCAGGTATACAATGTAACTTGAGTCACTGCCTATCACAGAATCATAGAATCATAGAAGAGTTGTGCTTTTACGCTTATTTATCTGCATATGGAAGAGATAATGAAAAATTGTGATTAATAATTTTCCCCACTGTGGAAGTGAGGTGATCACAACATTCAAATAATGGTTAAAACCGAAGCCATTTCCAAACTGCTAGATTTTCAGGTGTTCAATTCTCTTCACTCATCTGCAAACATAAAACCAGGTTGGAAATTCTACCTGGTAGCAAGCGCTGAAGAGTACTCAACCCTGAAACCTCATATCTAAGTGACCTTTCAGAAAATAAAGGCCATTCCTAGGACTCGGGAAATTACAGTGACGAAATCATTATGTTTATTGACTTTTATTTGAATTTTGTTCATCTTGGGTGTGCTGGTTTTGGTCAGGGTAGTTCTGGGGGGAATTCCATATTTGGGACCAGAAGAGGAAGCACTTGTCTGTATTGCACATTAAATAAAAACAGTATACGAGAACTGTGTCAATCTGTTGCAAGTCTGGAATACTCTCTTTGAGAGAGATAAATTGGAGTGCAGAAAGCAAATACATAGGCAAAAGTACAGTAGGCTAAATCATATATATCTTCTACCTGACACATCCTGCAGTTTCTAAAGAAGAAGTTCCTATTGCCATCATTAAGAAAATAAAACTTAAGTTCACATATTTGTCTTCAAAGGAGCTACCAATTCATGCTCAAAATCACTGTGCAGGGAGTGTTCTGTGGCAAGACACATATTTTTTCTAGTTGGAAAATGACAGTTGTTGAGGTCATTCACCTCATATATATATATAGACTATGGTCTGAGCTTAATCGCTGCTTCAGTGAAGAGTTTCTTCAGCAAACGCTTTGTTTCCTCATTGTGAAACAAGGACTTCCCACTTCCGTTGGCTTGAACTGTTGAGACAGGAAAGTAAGACTTTTTCCCCAAATGTATATAAAATACCTAGAACAAGGCTGAACTGCACTCCATGTCAGTACCTAAATTGCAGTGTTTTTGTTTACTATCTGCTGGTTCCTCTCAGTAGATTTTTTTGAAGACACAGGGTAAAACACCCTCATATTTACTTAGGTTGTTTCAAATTATCTGATTATGGCATGAAGCAGGAGGAAAATTAATAGTCATTAATTTCTTCTTAAGAATTAGCTTTGATCCACAGAAACCATGAAGATAGATCATGTGCTTAGAGTATAGCTTGGTTCGACTCTCAGTGTTCCACTGTGATGCTTTTTAGGCATGTTATTGATCTGACCCACCTTTTGTGTGAAAGGTTCAAACAGTAGCAAATATATATATATATATATATATACAGCACAAATTTAGGCTATACTTGCTCTCTGTTCTTTTTTCTTCCCATAAAAAAGTTCATTGCTGACCAAACCACCATAGGGCTCAAGAAAAGAAGAGATTACTTTTGAAGATTATTACCGTTAGGGAGGTATGAGTACTTTTCCTTGCTCAAACCTAGTTTATTATACCAAGTACCAAATGGTACACTTGAAATGGATAATGAAAGAAAACATTACATAAATATCTTATTTGTTAATATACATAGGAACTCAAAATATATTAATAACTTAATCTATGTTTTTAATATTCTATAGTGGAGATTCTGTCTCAGTTTATATATGCCTGTAAATCTATTAAATTCGATACAGATGTCCAGTATAACAGTATAACTAAGAGAATAATCTGACCACTTTGTCTGATTCTTGGGACAGTGTTTGTAGCCTTGAAGCCCTCAGAACAGGAATATGTTCAGATTAAAACACACACACACACAAAAAGCTTAATCCATTCCTCAATCAAGAACATTTAACCCATCATTCTGGCTTTTGCTTTTTCAATTATTCTTTTTGTTGGCATTATCAGATGTGTGGCGGCTACCCTTCCCTGACCCACTGGTTCATTAGCTGAGGAAGAAAAAGAAAAGAAATATAAAAGCTGTTTGAAGGGTTTGCAAAATAGAAAGATACGTAATATGCTCGAATCATACCTTTTGGGTGGTTTGTGGGATTACAGCCAGGCTGTGGTTGTATATATTTAAATTTATAGTGATAAAAGACAATGACAATGTATGTCTCTTTTATATCAGTTTTCTTATTAATGATAAGTAAAGGACAGTTAGCAAAAAGAGGAAGATCATTTGCCGAGGTAAGTAACTCAGAGAGGACACCTTCAGCACTGGAGTGTGGGGAAAACACAGTGCTCAGGAGTCTCAATCCTGAATGGCCAGAGCCACCAAGAGAGCAAAACTGGGAGGAAACTACTTGGGATTTCCAATAAAAATCTTACTGCTCCTTATATTGTGTGCAGTTCTGGTGTCCTCAACATAAAAAGGACATGGAACTGTTAGAACAAGTGCAGAGGAGGGCCATGAGGATGATCAGGGGATAGGAGCACCTCTCGTATGAAGGTAGATAGGCTGAGAAAATTGGGGCTGTTGAGCCTGGAGAAGAGAAGGCTGCGTGGAGACCTCATAGCAGCCTTCCAATACCTGAAGGGGGCCTATAGGGATGCTGGGGAGGGACTCTTCATTAGGGACTGTGGTGAAAGGACAAGGGGTAATGGGTTTAAACTTAAACAGGGGAAGTTTAGATTGGATATGAGGAAGAAATTCTTTACTGTGAGGGTGGTGAGGCCCTGGAATGGGTTGCCCAGGGAGGTTGTGGATGCTTCATCCCTGGCGGCGTTCAAGGTGGGGTTGGACATAGCCTTGGATGGCATAGTTTAGTGGGAAGTGTCCCTGCCCATGGCAGGGGGGTTGGAACTCGATGATCTTGAGGTCCTTTCCAACCCTAACTATTCTATGATTCTATGATTCTATATACAGATTACAGCCTGAGTGAAAAAGCACCATCTGGTTTGAAGTTCAAAAAAAGAGAATAAAAGGATCATTTTAGTCTTGCAATTTGTTTTTGCTATCCAGGGTCATTCCATAGAAAAGAACATGGAACAATGAAAGGAAAGATGTTCTCTAAAAAATAAAATAACCCCACTTCGGTAACTTCTTTTCTGAGAAGGAAAAGTGTCTTTATGGAAAATAAGGAGACAAAACACTATAGTACCCATAACAGATTCCTGATTCAGGAGGCAGGAAGCTCCTCTTCTGCCTGTCCCTTAGTAGCCTCTGTTTCTCCCTATCACCTGATTTACCCATAGGAGCTAGTAAAAGATTTTGCTAGATATTACCAATGATTTACATGATTAGACTTATTTTATTTTTTAATTTTGTTTCCAGAACACAAAACATAATCCTCCAATTAGGTATCCATCTTTTTTAGCTACTTGGCAAATGAATCTGGGTTAAGGTTCAAATTTGAAATAGCTCTCTGACACTTAATATTTTGTGTCTATTTTGTAGAATCTAAATAGTTCCCAAAAGAAAAATAGATAAGAATAAGCTTGTTTCAAGTATTCATTCACCCAAATATTTTACTCACTGTAATTCTGGTTTCAACACAATAGTTAGCTACTTCTATAGAGGTTTGATGTTTTGGTAGTTAAACTATAATCTAACATGAGAAATACTAGCACGATAGGAAAGTTGAGGTAGGATTTAACCCTTAAATCAAGATATCAAAATCGAGTTGTGTATATATTAAATATGCGTTTAAGATGTCCTTGTAAATAATTGAGACTTGGTAACTACTATAATGGAAATTTTCGACACCTAAATACTGGTGATTTCCTTTGTGATCCGAATTCCAAATTTAGGGAAGTATTCAGCTACCACAGCATGAGTCTACAGTGTTGTTCCTATTGTATTAGTTTATCCTTTCTGGGAAAAGATTGTTTCTCATACATCCTATATCACATCCACCTGTCCCTAGATAACTAAATGATAAAATCTCAAATGACATATGAGAATATTTTAAGGCAACTTAATGCCGCCTTTTACAGACTGTAAAAGGGGAAGTTGGGGCTGGAACTAGATGATCTTAAGGTCCTTTCTAACCCTAACTATTCCAAGATTCTATGATTCTATGACTGAAGTGACACTTGTGTCACTTGTGCAAGACTTGGAAATTGCAAAAAAAAAAAATTTAGTGGATTCACCCTACTATAAAAATATCCTATTTTTGAGAGCAATTTTCATGAATTTTGCTCCAGTGTCTTACATAGCTGAAGCATGGGATTAGCTCCAGACTATGTTAGACAGAACTGCTAGTGTGATAGTTCTGGAGCCTTGTGTAACCAACCCACCCATGAACTGACTGAATTTTGCACTGAGGTTTAGCATTTGTTTAGCCCCTGCCACCCTCATGTAGGCATGTTGTTGCTAGCCTGGGACAGCTGGAACTGTCACAATGTTCACAATGATCGTTTATGAATTGTATTTAAAGTTTTTATATCTCTAATTATCATATTATCATTGCTTTTCAGACATTGCAAGCTCCTATGCAAACCCCCCTGTTTGTTCTGCTTTGTTTTGGTTTATTTTTCCTCAGATATTTATCTGCTGTTTCCTTAGGATACAGTGTTCAGTCTCACAGTGGCATTTAGTCTTTAATGACACTGTGAGCAAAACACAACAGTACAGAATCCAGTATACAGTAATTCATCTGTAAATATATACCATAAACTGCAGATATGGCTAGCTAGCGAAGTGTCCACCTACTGGCCCTCACTTGTTTTCAGATGGTCACCAGAGGTCAGTTCAACAGTGCCCTCATTGAACCCTTTCTATCCGTTTAACTTTCACTAATACAAGAACAAAACTCCAAACAGACACATAAAAGAGAGAAGGAAGAATGTGCTCATTGTGGTTCAACCAGAATTCACAAACACAGAAAAGATACTCTCTATTGGCTGTTTCCTCCTGCAACTTGACTTCCGAAATAGGGCTACCCCTTTTGTACGAGACACAAAAACAGAAATGCAAAAAAAAGTCCCACCAGAAAGCATGTGACTTCCAGAATTGCCTGTAGCTTTCCTGGCACTGGGTTGAGAAATATTTCTTCATCTCATGTTACATAATCATCCTTGACGCACTGTTTGTTCCAGTTCAGTGCTGTTTCCATCAGATAGGAACCACAGATCTAATGGAATATGAGGAGTGTCCCCCTGATACACGGGGGATTTTTTTCAGGTTTAGGATTTTTTTTTCTCCATTTCATAATTATGAAAGGTATTTAAAAATATGCGCTGGTGCTGGAACAAATCCTTTTTGTAACCATATTTCTCGTTAGCTAATGTTCTTCTTCACAGAGCACATTTCCTGTCTTTTCCAGTAAGCACACTGTTTTCAGTACACTGAGATCCCATTTGACTGAATGAAAGGAAGAAAGAGTAAATGAAAGAATACATGCATATTTGACAAAACAGACCCTTAGGATAAATTCAATTCATTTTAATAAAATTACACCAGAGATTAATTTTTATCCTGTAATGTTTCAATGGCACATTCTAAGCGATTTACTCCAAACCACATGAAGTCAGTGCAGCTTTTCCATTGATTTCAGTGGGTCTGGATCAAGTTTCAGGAGGATTAAACAACTGCTTATTACTTCTTTTTTTATTCACAAAATAAATATTTTTTATGTAGGTAAACCACTTCACTGGATAATCACTCCTTGAAACATGGCATCTCTCATTCCTATCTTTTCCAGCTGCTCTGCAGTCCGCCAAACTTCGAATTCTTTCTGACCAGCTTTCTGCAAATTTCCATTATTCAGACATATCCTCATTTTCTTTAGCCTTTCTTCCTTAGGCTAAAACTAAATGAATCTTTGCTTCCTTTTGCCACATGAAAAGATACCACAATCCCTTTCACAGCTCACTTTCTGGTCCTTCTGATTTCCCTGATGTGTCTGACATCTGTCCAACATGCAGGCTTGGACTTCTGTCCATCTTTCAGTATATATTCTTATTTTCATTCCCGTCTGCAGTCAGGATTGCTCCAAATCTCATTTAGAAATCTTCCCCTTACACATGCTTAAAGAATGTTGGGAAACCCTTTCTGACTTTCATTTAATTTTCTAATGTTGATTTCTTCATCTTCCTTGATTCTGTATCGCAAGTTCTACTTAAAATCCCAATGAATACAATTTGCTCCTTCTGTGAAATATTTACTCTCTACTCCTTTACATATCTAGCGTAGTAGATAGTCACACTGACTCAGAAGAACATGAAAAGCCAACCTGCACCTGAGTCATAGCCTGATCACTGGTTATCCTGTTGTATAGGAAGTAAGATTCGATGCAATATTGCCCTAGAGGGCAGGGGGGCCCAAGGCTGTTGGTTGATATTCAAGGATCACCAGCGACAAGCTCAGGAGCATTGTATCCCAACTAGAAGGAAGTGCAGCAGGAGGGTCAGGAGACCTCCTTGGATGGATAAGGAGCTGCTGAGGAAAATTCAAAGGAAAAAAGAGGCTTATAAAAGGTGGAAACAAGGACAGGCAGCCTGGGAAGAATACAGCTATGTTGGCCAGGAAGCTGGGGCCCAGGTTAGGAAAGCTAAGGCCCACTTAGAATTAAACTTAGCTAGGGATGTTAAAGATAACAGGAAGGTATTCTATAAGTACATTGCAAATGAAAGACAGACTAGGGACAGCATGGGCCCCTTCTGGAAGCTATTGGGAGAACTGGCTACCCTGGATTGGGAGAAGGCTGAGATTCTTAATGACTTCTTTGCCTCAGTCTTCAGCGGTGAATGCTCTGACCACACCACCCAAGTCTTGGAAGGCAGATGCAGGGACTGTGAGAATGAAGACCCTGGGCCCACTGTAGGAGAGGATCTGGTTCGAGACCATCTTAGGAACCTGAATGTATACAAGTCCATGGGACCTGATGAAATCCATCTACGGGTCCTGAAGGAGCTGGAGAATGAAGTTGCTAAGCCACTGTCCATCATATTTGGAAAATCATGGCAGTCAGGTGAAATTCCCGATGACTGGAAAAAGGGAAATATAACCCCCATTTTTAAGAAGGGGAAAATGGATGAGCCGGGGACCTACAGACCAGTCAGTCTCACCTCTGTGCCTGGCAAAATCTTGGAGCGGATTCTCCAGGAAGGCATGCTAAGGCACATGAAAACCAACAAGGTGCTTGGTGACACCCAGCATGGCTTCGCTAAGGGGAAATCCTGCCTGACCAATCTGGTGGCCTTCTATGAAGGGGCTACGGAACTGATGGACAGGGGCAGAGCAGTTGATGTCATCTACCTGGACTTGTGTAAAGCCTTTGACACTGTCTCACATGACATCCTTCTCTCTAAGTTAGAGAGACAACAATTTGATAGGTGGACCACTCGGTGGATAAAGAACTGGCTGGATGGCTGCACGCAAAGAGTAGTGCTCAGTGGCTCAATGTCCAGCTGGAGACGAGTGGTGTTCTTCAGGGATCGGTGTTGGGACCGGTCTTGTTCAACATCTTTGTGGGTGACATGGACAGTGGGATTGAGTGCGCCCTCAGCAAGTTTGACGATGACACCAAGCTGTGTGGTTTGGTTGATACATTGGAGGGAAGGAATGCCATCCAGAGGGACCTTGACACGCTTGTGAGGTGGGCTGATGCCAACCTCATGAAGTTTAACCATGCCAAGTGCAAGGTCCTCCACCTGGGTCGGAGCAATGCCAGGCACAGCTCCAGGTTGGGCAGAAAAGTGATTCAGAGCAGCCCTGAGAAAAAGGATTTGGGGGTACTGGTCAATGAGAAAATGAACATGAGCCGGCAGTGTGTGCTTGCAGCCCAGAAAGCCAACCGTATCCTGGGCTGTATCAAAAGAAGCATGACCAGCAGGTCAAGGGAGGTGATCCTGCCCCTCTACTCTGCTCTTGTGAGACCTCACTTGGAGTATTGTGTGCAGTTCTGGTGTCCTCAACATAAAAAGGACATGGAACTGTTAGAACAAGTGCAGAGGAGGGCCATGAGGATGATCAGGGGACTGGAGCACCTCCCATATGAAGACAGTCTGAGAAAGTTGTGGCTGTTCAGCCTGGAGAAGAGAAGGCTGTGTGGAGACCTCATAGCAGCCTTCTGAATGGGGCCAAAAAGGGTGCTGTGGAGGGTCTCTTCATTAGGGACTGGAGTGATTGGACAAGCGGTAATGGTTTAAACTTAAACAGGGGAAGTTCAGGTTAGATATAAGGAAGAAGTTCTTTACTGTGAGGGAGGGGAGGCCCTGATGGGTTTCCCAGGGGCGTTGTGAATGTTCCATTGCTGGCGGTGTTCAAGGCCAGGTTGGACAGAGTCTTGGGTGGCATGGTTTAGTGTGAGGTGTCCCTGCCCATGGCCGGGGGTTTGGAACTAGATGATCTTAAGGTCCTTTCCAACCTTAACTATTCTATGATTCTAT
Organism: Amazona ochrocephala; assembly: GCA_039720435.1. NCBI lineage: Eukaryota > Metazoa > Chordata > Aves > Psittaciformes > Psittacidae > Amazona > Amazona ochrocephala. The sequence goes on from CM077880.1 coordinate 24,875,153, forward strand.
GGTTCTATGTTTAGAGAAGTAAATTGGTTCAATTTGCCAGTTATGACAGATTGCTCTCTCATCTTTATGTTCCCCTTTAAATATAATTATATGTATACTGAAGCTCATCAGATGTGTTTCTTTGGCCTTATACTTGCTATTTTCACTAAAAAATCCTGAGTTATGGAGGAAAAAAGACTAAGTTTATCAGATCTTGAAGGAAAATCTGACTGCAAAAGCCAGAAAACACTTTTGATGATCAGACCGAAATTCAAAATAAGTTTGATTATTTGATGAAATGACCTGGAGAAGAAAATGTCATGCCTGTCAGAACAAGAACAAAGTTTTACTGGATTACGAGCAAAAATGGAAAGAACTAGGGCTATTCAGCCTAAATAAGGGAAGAAAGTGGAAAAAGTAGTCTTGAAACACTTTAAAGTCTGCCTGCTCAGACAACATTCCACGTGCATGCTGTTACAACCAAACACGGTGGTTTTAAATTTCAACATGAGAACTTCATTTGAGGTGTCAAGAAGAGCTTCCTGACAATAAAAGTAGTTAAATGCTGTAATAGATTTTGTGGGATGGCCATGAAATGTCCAGTTTCTAAGGTCTTTCAGAATAAATTAGATGAACTCTCAGGAGTACCATAGGTAGAGCTGATTATCTCTTGCGCATGGAGACAGACTGAGTGGCTTTTTGAGGTGTTTTCTTGCTCAGTTATGTCAGTTGTGTGTAGGACTATTCTGGCGTGGTTATGTCACCATTTGTGTTGCTGAATCCAAGGCTCCATCTGTGTCTTCTTGCTGTCCAATCGTGTTCCATGTACCAATGTGAGACAGGCAAAAGAGCTATGCCTATATCCCACTTTATTATACCTATTTGTGTTATGTAGCCGAATACCTGAAAAAAAAAAAAAAAAAAAAAAAAAGAGCTGATGGTTTATAGGCAATTACTATGGCTATATTCAGATTAGGGGAATACTTCTATGAAAGATATTTAGGTCTTACTAGAAAGTGATTTTTCTGAACTGCTTTTTCAGTCTTATTTTTGCATAATCACCATTCAAGGGCAAGTTTTCTGCCAAATATACAAGTATTGTAGTGAGGTGGGGGTTGGTCTCTTCTCCCAAGTAAGAAGCAATAGGACTAGAGGAAATGTCCTCAAGCTGTATCAGGGGAGGTTTAGATTGGATATCAGGAATTTTCTTCACAGACAGGGTAATCAGGTATTGGAACAGGCTGCCCAGGGAAGTGGTGGAATCACTGATCCTGGAAGTGTTCAATCTACATGTTTTTTTTCATGTAGATGAGGCCCACAGTAACATGGCTTAGTGGTGGTCTTGGCAGTCCTGGGGTAATGGTTGGACTTAATGGTCATAAAGATCTTTTGAACTGAGTTGTTTCGATGATTCTATTATAAGTAAACTGAAGGGAGGCAGGGCTGCAAAGGGAACCCTATTGCAACTGGCGCTACCAGAAGGAATTCTGTCTGAATCACCCAGGGTTTCTTTTGTTGCTTTCCAGGGTACATGTACCAAAACCAATAGCTTCATAACCCTTGGAAAGGATCATCACCAGTTTACACCATCAGCATATCATGTAGCCAAGTTTTTAAACATGGGCTATCACACTGTTTATGAACACTTAGCCAAAGAACTAACCTCAAACACTAGGTTCTCAAACCCCTATGATTGCTGCCCAACAATGATTGAAGTCCCTGGGCCTCAAAGTTTGTCTAGATGGTGCAATGAAGTGTCATATGATGACTCTAATTGTATTAATTCAGTTGCCAGCAATTTTATGAGCCATAATTTTAAGCCAGTCGGAACTCTGTACTAACTTTGGTTGCTCCCAGTACTGAAGATGGATTGTTCAGTGTTGGCTCAGGTAATTGTGCACTAAACTGCATTATTTCTACCACCAGCAAGGAGTCATGCCCATTACCCTTTCCTAAGAGGAGGAGAGCACAACATGTGCTCTCTGAGCTGAGTATAATCTAGGACAGTGCACAGGAAAAGAATACTAAAATTTGCTGTCAACACTGTTATTTTCCAAGCAGGCCTACAAAACTGTGATTAATAATAGACTGATTCTGATTTGCACACACTGAACACCTGAGTAGTATGTCCTTAGACGAGGCAAAATTTCAATTCCAAAACTCACTAAAATCACATAGCAAGGTCATTTCCACATAAATAAATTAATTAAAGAAATGTAAGCAACAAATACAGCAGCATATCAGGGAAAAAGGTCCAAAGTACTGAAAGCCTGGGATGGATTTTAAGCCAGGCTTTAGCTGTTACAGTCATGTTGATGAATTTAGACACTAGAAAATTGTTCACAATTACTGCGATATTAGCCAATTTTCTATTAAACACTATTAATGATCTTAACCAAATTGTGCCCCAATTTCCAAGCTCTCTTCTGGTCTTGGTAAATTCATACTGACAGTAGGAATATGTCAGTGTTGTCCTGTAACCCATGGGAGGCAGTTAGCAGTGTAAAACATGTAAATTAGAACAGTTGTATGCATGATGTTCAGTTTCTGTATTCTGTTATGTTTACTTCTTTTATTGCAGTACTGCAGAACTGAGCAACACAACAAAATGCAGAGGATTGGTTACAAAGATAAATGAATAACCACTGATTGACAGTCCTGAATTCTAAACTTTGTCCACAGTGACCAGCAAAGAGTAGGATGCCTACACTGCAAGTGGTGTCTTGTGCGCCATGTTCTATCCTTCAGTTCTTTGAGAAGGAGGTCTGTATGCTGTCTGTGGGGCAACACTTCTGTTGGTCAACAGATCCCTTTTTCCTCTAGGAAGAATCACATGTGACTTTTAAGTAGAGTCAGAAAATAAAGTCAGCTCTCTGATAATAGAACATACTGGAGAGGTGGCCTAAGAAGTGGGCCAATTTTGTTTGCTCAGCTGATAACATGATAGGAGTTGCTGTTAAAAGGATGATAATAAAAGGTCTTCCACATTCCCTGTCAAATCCTCCTATCAGGCTTCCATGAGTTCATATCAGGTCACAATGGGATTCCTTTCATCTCAGAACACTGACTTCATTATTTTCCATGACCTATCTGAAACATAGCATGTGTGGAAAAAACCTAAATTTAGATATATGACTAATCTGCTTTTGTTTTTCCTCTCCTGGATCCTCTTTCACATACAAAGTGGAAGTTCGGCTTTGCTGCAAAACGTCATTTTGCTTGTTGTATTTCCAGAACATTGGCCTTATATCTGGTGTTCTTTGTGCATATTGACACTAATTGATACTAGCAGGGCTGTGACACTGCAGTAAGTTTTCCCACAGTACAGGCAAAGCCACTGCAGGTTAGGCTGCCAGCCAAAACGGTTAATTCTTCTCTTCGCATTCCTTTCAGCTCCCTGGAGAATAGCTATTTTACAGACACCTGGTAGTTAAAGGTTCAGGATGTTATTTCCTCTGTTGTTATTGTTAAAAAACCTACCTAGAAATGGTGTCACTGCACAATCTTATTTCATAAGCTGTAACTCATAAAGAGAAAAGGACCTGAAAGGCTTCAGCTACACAATTTTGTCATTAAAGCTTTAGCTTAATTTAATTAAAGCCATAATTGACCATTTTAAAAAATGACAGCAGATATACTGCTTGACCTAGGACTGATAAGACATAGTAATGAAATTAATAGAGTTTATTCTTCTGCATGCAGGTAGCAGCTCCACACACTATCAGCTGAATATATTTCAAACTCACTTTTCTGCCTTTTACTGTCCTTGACTGTACTGAAATTCCAAGGCAAACAAAGGAAAGTGAGAAAAAAATGAGTACCTGTATCATATAGATGTTAATGAACTTCAATGAGCCCCATTTCACATAAGTGATCTTTACTAGTCGCTGTCCTATATATACAGAGTTGTGTGAGTGTCCTCAGAGTAACTGTAGTAGAAAAAGAGTCTCAAAGCATAAGCATTGAGCCATGTGAAGCCTTTTTATTTTTGTTTTCCCATCCCTTAGATCAAAATTTGAGGATATAAGGTTTGACCTACTTCTTTTCTGCCTGACCTGAAAAAGCTTTTACATACACAAAACAGACTATTTTTTTTTCCCCAGACAGTCAAATTCTGGATAAGTTCCCAAACACAAACAGAGATTCCTGAGATTATAACATAAATATTGACATAACCAAATTAATCCACAGAGGAAAGGAGTCAGAGGGGTCCATAGTCAAAGGCCAGTCTTCCAATAATCCTAAAGAACACCACTCCCAGAAAGGGTGCAGTAGGCATTAATTAGAGCAGAGAACTGAAAAATCAGTTCCAGGTTCTATACCTGATGAGTGGGGAAAGTAATTTTCCCCTTTCATGTCTTTTAGACCCAAGGCTACCCTGTCTCAGCACCAACATGTCCCATGAGGTCAAGTCAGAAACACAGCTAATAAAAGACATGGAACAGATCAGAGATAAAACTGAGGAAAAAACAGTAATAAAAAAATCATTCCTCTTCTCAGCCTGGAAGACTTTTGCTCTCTAAAAGGCTCTGTGTTTGACTTTTAAACTCCTTGAGTGCCAAGGGCTCTGCTTTGTGCTTGTAGAGATGTACAGACTGCCCCAGCCAGAAAAGCTCAGTCACCAATGCTGTCTGAAGCACTGCTGGAATATAACTAGTATACCTATATATAGTTAAAGTACTAGTCATTACTTTGCCTAAATTTTTTTTGAGTGAAGGGTGTCAACTCTATAAATGGATTTTAAACATATCCATATTGACAAAATTAAGCTTCTCTTTAAAAGAGTGGGTGTTGGCACAGCCCCCCCAACACACACACACCCATACACCTGCCCACATGGGCAGGCTCCCTACTTCTTTTTTCTGTAAGTCTGCCAATTGAATGGAGATTTGCTAGCAGATGTGAGCCCAATTGTTTCCTCAGGAAGGCAGGGAGCTAGTTGTGCAGTTCTGCATTTTACCCAAGGCAGTTCACTCTAAGATACGTGAGCCTTCGGGAGGGGCAGGGACCCTGGGCACCCTTCCTTCAGTGTAGACGCTTAGATCCAGCCAGTCTTGCGCTCTTAACTCTAAGACCTGCACTCCCACCTGAGAGGTGGAGACTGTCCTCCCTCAGGTTTTGTTCATGGTTGAGGTTGTCCTGAGAGAAAGGAAGTGTAGGAAGACCTAGAATACCAAGCTGAGCTCACACCATCACACAAAATAAATTCAAGCATGGCACTACTAGTTATCCTCACTACTTGCCTGATAACATAGCCTGGCCTCACCTTCTATGCAGTTTAGACAAGACCACGTTTACACACATCCTCAGTCTCATGCCATAAAACATGCTGGTTTGCATCACTAATCCTCCATTTATTCAGGCACTTCTAGTGAGGAAAAAATGAACTTCCAAAGAAAAGATTCCATGCAGGGCTTTAAGAACACCATACTCAAGCAGAGATGCAGAGCCAAGTGGTACGTTATGCGGACATGATCAGATTGTGCAAGCTGGTCTCAAAGACAGATAACAGTCTCATGTCCTACTTTGCTTTGCAGTCTAGACCTGGTTGATGTCTCACAGTCCTGAATGAGTGCTCCTACCTTGGAGCACATGAAAAAGAGCACTGTTTCCATCAGCTCTCTCTCTTCATAAGTTTAATTCCTGCCCAATTCTTAGAAATAACAGGTGTCCTGATACCTACTCTATGGAAAGGATGTGATAGGAAGAGATAGTAATGACTTCCTGCATCTCCAGATGAGGCGCTCAGTTTCTGAGGAGGGATCAGCTTTCTCTGTTTTCTAGCTATGTCAAAATTCCACCATAGAATGAACTTTATTCTGATGTGTCTACCTTGACTTCTGCATTCAGTCCAGAATCTTGGTGCTCTTAGCTGGGTCTGGGTCATTTTCTTGGCCTAACTATTAAAATACTAGCTACCTTAGTGCCCATGGTCAATGCAGGCAGATCTTTCACTAGGTCTAACCTTTCAGAGAGCACTAGGAAATGGTCACTAGGAACATTAAGAAGAAACAGTAGGACAGTAATACAGCTCTCCACTGGCTTTGGTTTCACCAGTCTTCAAGCTGCTGAGAGCATTGTTGACATCTATCAGTCACTTAGACGTGAGCGTACAGGTGGCAACAGAAGATAATGGGTGGATTCCACTCATCTGCAAGCCAAAACATCCAGGAAGTTAGAGGAAGGAACATGTGTATTGGTAAGCTGTGTCTTATTAAACTGAATTTCCCCCTTTGGTAGGGAAATCCACAACTTCACAGTGAATGCATCTTTCTAGCTCCTTTGAAGAGCCAGAGTGATTTTTTGAGGGAGGTCTTATAGTGGGGGTTAATTAATTCTTGTCTGCAAATACACCCTTCATTTTATATAAATATTTTCATACTTATTTTGTTGGGTTGGTTTTTTAGCTGTCTTTACCTTATCTCCTTTACCTCTACTACTTTTGTTGCAAAAATACCGTTCCTCCTGATAGTTTGTTGCTGATCTATTTATACCATCCCAGTGTCTGGGAAATGTTTAGATTGTTTGGGTAAATATATTGCAGAATTCACGTGAGGCACGTGTTTGTTACATATATATCATCCCCCTCCTCTTGGTATCTCAGTACTGGATTATGGCAGCATCATCTGCGGCAGTTATCTCTTCACCATGAGCCAGGCCTGCTCAGCCACGAAAGTATGCTGGAGATACAGAAGTGAGGAGGAGGATTTGCACACTGCTTACTCATGGATAGAGTTGAGCCTGCAAACTAATGGATTAATTAGGATATTCAGAGTCATCATCTACCTGATCCATGTGGAAACTTCATGGAGATTCCTTTTTTGAGGAAAAGGAGAAATACAATCAGAATCTGGCCTTTTTTCCAGGTGTGAGCTGATGAGTAGTTGTAAACGTAAGTTCTCCTGCCTGATGGTCATCTGCATCTTCTGGAAAACATCCATAATTCTATACTTTAATAGCATGTGAAGTTTATCATCTTCAGCAGAGGGCTCTTAAGAGGAAGAGCTAAATTCAGCAACACTTTGGTGTTCTTTGAAGGACAATGGTCTTTCCTAGTGACAGTGGGTCACTGTCTTCATCACCTCTCAAGAAAGAATAACAGTATAGTCTATTGTAATGGACTATACTACCTTGAAACATGGTGGAAAGGTAACTGTGGCAACAGGAAACAGTGTGGCATGCCCTTGGTACACATACTGTAATTCACTAAAAATATCAAAGTGGAATCCCTAATGGAAGATACAACCATCTTTCAAATTTTGTGGACATACTGCAGCTTTTTATGTTTAATGGTTTCGACACTGAGCTTCATTCCAAGCTAGCTGCTGATGGCAGTGTTTGGGAAGGTCATATTCTACTGAGCAACCATAAAGAGAGCATGATCACAAAAGAAAAATGAGCATGACAAGATTCTTGCAACTACACAGTTATTATTTTCTTTTTTCAGTTTGGCAGAAAACAATGCAATGACTAAAAGAAACCAGGGAATGTGGCAACAAGATGGGATAAGCCCAGGAAAATCAGGAATAGAATGAGCTCTTATGCATTTGTATTCGCCTTCAAGGCTTTTTAATTTGCAAGGAGATGACTCCCTTCTCAATCCAATGCAGAAAAGCAGTTATTAGTGGTTAATAGCCAGGGGCCAAAAGTGTCTAAAAATTTTTAAGTACTTGGCATAATATTTTTCAGATTTTTAATTGTATATCTAAGTAATATATTCTGAAGTAGATCAGCATTATTTAGAAGTATGTTTTAACATCTATTAAATAATCTTGGTTTATAAAGAATGTTCCTTTTCTTTTAAAGCTAGAATGTTTTCTTTCAATTTTTTTGAAAGATACATTTCTCTTTTTTATTTGGAAATGTTTCATTTAGAGATTGAAGCATTGAACAAGAAGGGAAAAATAATAAAATTATATAAAAATTTTAACTGACCTGAAACTATGCTCACATCGCTATTATCAATTATACATTAAGGAGAGATTCTGGAGGGTAAGGAACTAAGCTTCGACCGGGATGCCCTTTCACAGTCAATCTTGTTGCCAGAGGGCTGCAGCAAAGCAAGAAGTGGGGAGCTTTTAATCATCGTTATTTTAATTTAGGAATATTTTTTTTCCCATTTGTGAAAATGAGATGAAATAAATGGTCTGTTTAACAATTCATTCTTGTTCGCTATCGAGAACAGCAAGTACATTTGATTAACCAACAGTCTCTTCCATCAGTACTCAGATTCAAAGCAGCAAAAAGGAAATAAATGGTAAATTATAAATCAGGAGAGTAAGCTTTGCTTACACCAACAGATTCACAAAAGAAGTTTCCTCTTCCCAGCTATAAACTTCAAGAAAAGGATGAGTAAATACGTCATTGCATCATTTATCTTGTGTCTGAAATGAAAATTAAGTTTAATAGGAAAAACAAACCTACCATCTTCTGCTTAGAAAGTAAAAAACAATCCATTATAACATAATGTTATTTGTTTGAGGATTATGAGGCAGTATAATTCTTTAACAAAATCCCGCTGTGCACTGTTGATGTGGAGAACATTGCTAACTCCATTTAGGCTAGTCTCCCACATAACATAACTTGCAACAAAGTATTGTGGTTTGCTTTTTTTTTTTTTTCTGGGGAAGTCACTTGTTGGTGTGAGTGTATAAGAAATAGAAGACAAAAAATACTGGTAACCTGTGCTGCCTTATTAGGAATAAAGGAAAGAGCACTGTCTAATGCTATATCATCAGCCCCAGGATCTCAAAAACAATATTTCAATTCCATCAGGGGTTGTGATGGAAGCTGATATGTACCTCATCTTTTCTATCATAATGCAACAAGAAAAAGGAATTTGTCCACCCAAGTATATTCATTATGTGTCCCACAACTGGAAAATACTTGCAGCAGTTTCTAGCACAAGCATCTTTGCCCTCCCGCAGTGTGAGCAAAAATCATTATGTGTGGGCTATTTCTTGAGTACATTTAATGCCAATGCTAGAGGGAAATTCGTACAAGCTGTGCTGGCAGGATGGCACTAAAACGTGTACAGAAGTTCTAATGGGATGCAGAATGCAAGCAGCTGTATGCCAACATGTTGTTTCATAATGCTTATCTAGGTTTGTTCATGAGCCTTTCAGGTATTTGTACATCACCAAGGCTTTTCAGTCAGATTTGAATTTCTGTATTAATTTCCTTGGTACCTGAAGGGGATTTATGTCTAAATTCCAAAATTGGAAGTAAATACAATATGCACATTAAATATATGATGTGCAAAACTGATAAGCACATTGCACATCAGTCCTAAAATGTCACACAGGCAGGTAATAACTTCAGAGTCAGAACTCCCAGAGAAATAGTTTAAAGTGGAGGGATTTCCTCCAGCCTTGAAAAAGTCAAGCCAATGACACAGAGGTTTCATCTGTCTGTGAAGACAGCCTTGTAGAAACTCCTTTTGAAGGGCCTCTGTTCATTCCAGAGTCAGGTGGCAAATACCCTTCTGTGGGTTTTTCAACATCAGATTACACATACTGTGCTCCAGTACAGCTGCTGACTCAGACTGCAGGGAGATAGGATTTCTGTTTACAGAGACAACGTAGAGCTGATGGGACGACCCAGTGACATATTGGAGTTCATCTGGGGGAGGAGGGCTTGAAGTGACATTGTATGTGTAAAACTGCCATACTGCAGATCTTAAAAAAAAGAAGTGCTGTGAAGCAGATGGTTCGCTTTCACCACAGACACCATTTTGATAGGCACAACTGAGAAATAGCTTCTGATGATATGCACATATACGCATACATACACACTCTGTGCGTATGTGTGTGTGTGCTAGCAAGTATACCTTGAATATAGTCTATGATACAGAATTTATGCCTACATCTGTATTCTTTCATGGCATACATTTCTTTTAGGCAGAACATGTCTTTATGAACAGTTATATTTAATTTCAGCAATGCACATCTTGCAAAATATCTATTCTCCCACTAATCAGTCGCCTACATGTAAACCGCCTGTGAAACCACTTTTCTCATCACATCAGTTCAAGTCAGCAGTCCATGACCTTTGGAAGAAGCCTCAAAGAATACTCAGGGATTTTTGAGTGGAACTGCATTGCCACAGAATCGCTGGGAATGGAAGTGTCAGCATGGCAGGCACTTGGAGACACAGGCTTCCTTTGCCCACAATCATAAATTCAAGCTGGGGTGTGCATTATAATTTTCCCTTAAGGTGCCATCCTCCTCCTCACTGCAACTCCTGTCAGTTCCTTCTAATAGCCCTTTATGAAAGCAAAGGCCAGGAGTTTGTTGGGGAGGCAACACGAGGGAGGAGCACAAGGGAAAAGTCTGGGAGTTGTTGGTTTAGGACAGGTCATGAACTGAAGAGATGATTGGCTGGTTCTCTCCAGTTCCTTGCCTGCTTTGTCCTACTAAAGCACCAACAAATAACACAAAGCACTAATGTAAGGTGTGCTTGTTAAAAGTTGAAGCATCAGAAATTCTTTTAGTTTGTTTAGATGGTTTTGTTTTGTCATACAATGCAAGAGTAGTAGAAAAATCACTTAGTCAAGATCCAGGTAAAAAAACCAAATTCTGTGGGTGTTGCTCAGCCACTTCTTAGACCCAAAATTAAGAAAAAAAAATAATTGATAGTAAATTTCATCATAGAAATGTATTTCCTCAAAAAGAAACATTGGCAGCTAAAAAGTCAAAATGAGAACTGGAAAGATATCATTTAGAACTATTTAAAAAAATTAAATTTTGAAAAGCCTTCATTATGGGTCATTTGACCTAAGCATGAATCAAAAGCATTTTGCTTAACTCTTGTGGGTAAAGTTTTATACCTCTTAAGACTATAATAGCAATCAATCTCTGAAGGAAAAAGAGTTAGAAGGCATGTAGACCTATAATGTTTTATTAATTTTTTTTTTTCAAAATCAAATTTCATTAACATTGCCATGTTTTAACAAAAGCTTGTTCGCTCTCTTTAAAAGGCACTTCTTAGGAAACCAAATTGCTAAACTTAGGAAATAAAAGCCATGCCTATTTTGAAGACGATAAATTGCCCCTATACTTACAAATTCCTGCCTGGTAGCTGTATGCTTTTTTGTGATGCTATGCTACTTTGACAGAAACTAGTCAATATGTCAAGTCAGCTCACTTGATCAACTTTATCTCATATTGTGTCATCCTAACAGCTTGTGTTTTCATTTCCTTGAGGGGTCTTCCTCTCTGCTAACACATTTACTTACTCTCTCCCTTCTGAAATACCAGGCTACCAATCAAGCAAAGAGGATCCTGGGATTTGTGCTGCACAGGTTTCATGTTCTCATCCTGAATAACTCCTATTTGCAAGAACCAAGTTAAAATACACAACAAGGAAGCTCACCTGTGAAAGAAGTGAGCGAAAAAAGAGAGAGTAATATCACAAAGTCTGCTGATAGGAGTGATGAGTTGCTATGAGAGTTAAGCTCCTTATCATGGTGAAACTCACCCCCCCGTGGTAGTACCAGTGTCTCTGTAATGACATACCCTGTTTTTACATCTCAAGCCCTTTAAGCCACGTGAGAGGCAGCGGTTGGTGACCTGGTGCCATGGCACTCAGTGGAAGTTGTACAAGGACATAGTCTATGCAGCAAAGAAGCCACTCAGTTGAGAAGTGCAAGATCCTTCGAAGTGGTGGTGGGAATGAACAGGGAAGACAAACAGGTGCTGGTATACATCTGCTTTAGGGAAGTACGTGGAGGCTGCTGGGCTAACAGCCGCATTTCAGAGACACCATGATGTATTTTAGAAATGCCCCTGTGCGTGCTCATGGACAGTCGTGTATATGTACCAGCAGAGCCACACAACTGCAACTTGTCAGGATAACCCAATAAATCTTTTGGAGGCTGAGCTATAACTTTGGCTCCAGATCTTTAATTGCAAACTTTCTCTAGTCATGCTGGGTCTGCTCAGTCGCTTTCTTTTCAGCTCAGAAGAAAAAAAGGCTATATCTTGGGGTGCTTATCTCAAATTCCATTCATAAAACTTTAATGAGAAATCACTCCTGGATATCATTAAACTCCCTTCCTGCAAGCACAGACTGCAGATTTAAGATTCAGAATACCGGGATTTAGTGCTTGACTTTGTTAAGAAGTTTAAAACAGTGATATTGTATATATCACTTCTGTGTGGGTTTTGTTTTTCCTTCTAGCCTTTGTCTTTCGAGGAGCTGTTGATATTGGTCTGTAGCATTTATATACATTGAGTCAAGCTTTTAATAAGAAGTGATTTTTTGAGCCAGAAACCTCCAAGCTGAAGAGGGCTTTCTGGGTGGAAACTGAGTAAAGTCTGGGACTTCACCTTGTATAAGCTGTGACCTCGTGATTTTAAGATACATACTATCTTACAGTGCATAAAAGTTGCTTGGAAAGCCAACTCAGACCTTTGCAAGGGAAGTTTCTCTACCTCTGTACTACACTATGTACATCAGACACTGACAGTAGCTTCCCAACAGCAGCTCAGGACAGGCTGTCTTACCTTCTCATTTACCCAGGTCATTTATACTGTTCTCTAAGCTGTACCTAGACCATTCAAAATCAACTTCAGTATGTCTACACAAACTGAGGCCATCCCTTTGAACGCCACTGCAGACGTACCCTGGGGAACATTAACAGGCAGCTACAGAGAGCTTCTAAGGCTCTGGTTATATACTGTGGTAAGTAACAGCTCTATACTGTAATATACTGTAATCAATAGCAAAAAATTGTGTGATAAAGTAGTTGGGTTTGGAACTTGTAAGTGTATCAAACACAGGACTGCAGATACCTTTTCATAGGAAGCCCTTCTCTGGTCTTCAATATTTAAATTAAAAATTGTTGCCTATTTCACCTTAAACTGCATATAAATATTTTCTTCATGAACACTCACAGAAAAACATCAAGCATGAGAATAGAAAGGTAAATCACAATAAATCCATGGATTTTGCTTTCTTTTCTCCATCTATCTTACTTCTAACCATTACAGCAAATCCCTTATGTTTTCATAAGCTACATTCTAGCTCTGAAGGGAATAAGGCACTATTATCAGAAATTGTAGAAATGGAAACTGTAGTGACACAGGCTTGACCTGGCTCTCAGAAAAGGAATTAAATTACTCCAAATGTTTAAAAGCATATGTCATACTATTATGTAAAGCTGTACAAGGAACACAGTTTCCACACTAGATTTCTTATAACCACGAAATAGAAATGAAATTCTTATCCCATTAAGGTTAACATCTTGATTTACAACCAGATGCACCAGGCACATGGAGAGACAAACAAGATAACAATCCCATAAAAACCCTCTGTGTTCTGGATCTCAGTCCGGCATATGCTTAAACTGGTGTATAAAAGAGAAGTTAGGCCAGCATTTCACAGCCCCAAGGTCACTGCAATTAGCCTGTGGATAACTGTGCCCATAGTAGGGCTCCTGTGGAGCCAGACAAGTGCTCATTAGTAGTTTCAAGTTGCTTTGGTGCTCCTATGACACATTCACCATGGCTTCCACTTCAAGTCCTCCAGAATAAATCAGAGTGGTACTAGACTGTGCTGCCAAGATAGTGAACCGGGGAGCAGCATGAAGAGTGGGGAATGACAACCTTTAAAAATCCTTTGGAAGTGCCTCTTTATTGACATTTAGCAGGCATTTGGATCCAGAATCTGGACCCTTATGTATGTGGAAAAAAACATCTTATGGATTTTTATGGAATAACATTTATTTCGTAAATGTGATTCTTGGCATAATTTGCCAAGACTGGTAGGAATTTATTGTTCTTCTGAGAGATGCTTTTTCATACTGCTAAGAGTTTGTTTTCTCTTAAATTGTCAGATGAAAGCACAGTTCCTACAAGGGGATTTGAAAATCTAAAATGTTTACCCAGTCATACAAGGCACACCAGGATTGCCTATTCCAGCTATCTTTTCCTCAAAAGATCAGGCTGTTCCTACCACAAGTACATGGCAATAGTATAGATCAGCTGACTGTTTGAACAAGCACCGGATCAGGCCAAAAGTAGCTGGTTCACTGAGTAACATTGACATTTACTGATATCTCATAACTTCTGCTCTCTCATTCCAGCTTTGTCTGAGCTAGTAGCAACTGCAGAAAATATAACGTGGTGCATGAAAGTCCCACGGTTTAGCAGCGTGGTAAAGGTTTTGCAAGATCTGGCCAGAACTTCATATGCAACTTTAGGGATTTTAACTAAGGGTAGAGCACAGCTGAGTTTCTGGCTTAAATTTCTTCTTGGCTATGCACATGTGCATTCCAAATATTTCCGTAATTGGGAGAAGAAAAAGATACCTAAACTTGAGGAGATAAAAGACAGGACATAGATTATTGATGCTGTTTAATTATCTGACCACTGGTCTGAACATGACTTCTTCACATACCATATATATGACTGCTTTCCCATCACAGAATACCAGATACAAAATATCTAATCATTTCAGGGACAAGACACTAGAAAATTTTGTCTCTTGCGCTCCTGAAGGAGGCATTAAACTATCTGTGATGAATTTGGCACAGAAGAAATAAGCAGATATTTTGCCTCTGAACAATGAGTTTTCTTCCTAGAGACAGCTCCATGCTGTGAATACCACACTGGGTTTTCTAGGTTAATGGAGGAAGAAGGACTTCCTTTTCTTACTTACTGGAAACTGTGTAGACTTTGTTCTACAAACTATGAGATTTTTGATCAAAACACACTTCAGTGACCTATTTTCTCCATACAAATGCCTCATTTCCTCAATGTGATTCCTGTCACAGGGATTGATGTATTTTACTGTTATAGTCTCTATATGCAGATCCTCTCTAATGTACGAGATTGCTGCTGTTTCACCCATGGATGTCTCCTTATAGTCATATATATGTCATATATACAGTGGAACCAGAGCCCAAATGAGAGCACTACATATCTAGGTCAGCAGCCAACTCTCACCACACTTTTCAGCTGCTTGCATCCAGTGTAGATCAAACCACCATTTAAAAACCTGTTGATAATTTTGTCTTTTACAAAAAACTATGATTTGTTGAATTGAAAATCCTGAAAAAACATTAAAACATGACAGTGACAAAACATGGCTCGAGCACAGTAAAACCCTTGTTCTTACAAAAATTGTTTTGGCTTCTCTAATTGCTTGAAATATTTGGGTCTGCAGCTTGGCTTTTACCACACAAAGCAGCAGCATTGCCATCTACCCAGCACTGGTCCAATGCTGACTTCAGGGGACAAGTCTTCACTGAGTCATCACTGGTGAATCATTGTTTCACTGGGGGATTTCCTCTGAATTGTCCCACTCCAAGTCGTCATGAAAAGGGCATTCTAATCCTTTGATATTATAAATAAGAACCAAGCCAAAAGAGAAGAATTAAGCAACGCATAGTCACTACAGCATAGGAAGTCTGCCTGGTTCTTGAATTTCAACATCAGTTTTGCCAACTACAGTACTTTCCTTTGTGATTTTGGGTTTTTTTGAGGAACAAAGGCCTTTTAGAACATTCACTTAGTGTGACAGTTTTACAGGTCACTTTAATCACTCAGAAGTTGTCCATTTATATGAACTGCTAATTGTTCTCCCCTTCAGCAGTAACACTGCTCTGGGAGGTGTGCTGTTAACTGACCCTGCTAAAGACATGAATATTTCTGCACCATTCCAGTCTAGAAGAAGCAATTAGACCAACAGTGGTAAAGGTGGGGGTCTGCTGTCAGGCAGAAGCAAGGCAAGAAATGAAGGTGCTGATATCAAGAACAATTAGGAATGAGAAATACAGGCAGCAGCAACTGTGGCAGAGAGGGGCAAGATGAATATCATGTCCCATGCATGGTATGAGGACAGCAAGGACAGAGATTTGCAGATAAAATGAAAGAGAGAAAAGTAAATGGCAATTTGGATGGAAAAGGTATCCTGGAATACAAAAATCTCTCAAGGAACTTATATATTACTCAGATGGGAGAATTAAGTTTTTTTTCTACTGCATTTATTATTATTATGGACTGCAAATTATCTGGGGAAGGTCTGTATTTTATGATGGTTATATAAAATTTAATTTAGTTGCTGATGTTCTGCAAAGTAAAACAGTATAGTTTGGAAACGTCACGTACTGATAAAACAACATACCTGTGCTTAAAACACCTTCTGTAAGGGCAATTTTCTAGTTCTGCCTCAGTAAAGAGTTGAGGCAACCCTAGCGGATCCTTTTTCAGACACATCTCTGTCAACCCAGGTTTCTCTGCATTTGCTCTGTTGCAGAGTAACCACATACCGACTGAAAATTTGAATTGTTTTTTCTACATGTATGACTTAAATGATACAGCAAGTAGAATGCTAGAGTCTTAGAGGGGTTTTCTGTTCTGTATTCAATTGTGGTTCTGTAACTTTTAGCAGCGAGCAATATGACTGAGCTTTTATAACACTGTTTATGCTCCAGCATGGTCCTAATGTGATGAATGGGACTACACATACCATAAAGTAATAACTAATAGAAATGCCAAATTTTGAGGTTCATATATATATAATTGTAACATATTACATAACAAAATAGTATCTAGTAGTTGGCTTTTGGTTTTGTTGTGTTTTGGTGGGTTTTTTTCTTAAGGGAAGTGTAAAATTTGTTCCTGCTTGCTTTGCTGATTAAGAATAGTTCATTTCATGCTGGATTTCCAAACAAAACAAAGCTAAAGAGGTTGCAAACAGCCAAAGGCCCAGGGTTAGCAAAAACGACTGGTTCCAGTGGGCTGGCAGGAGTCCATGAGTTACCTAACAGACAAATAATCTAAAGCAGGGATGCCCAGCGGAGTAGAGCCACTTGGAAAAAATTTACAGTATGAAAGCAAATTGGAATATGGCTAGTAAACCATTTACTAATTTACTGTCCTATGCTAAGTGTAGTGCTCTCACAAAACAACTAATAATATTATAGGGTTTGTGTAACCTGGGGTATCAGAGATGTTTATTTTCTTCCAATTTTAGCATAAAAATTTTCATTTTGGTCTTTTACTTTTTATTATGCCAAAGACAAAGAAGCTCTTAATCTGACCTAACATAGACAATCTTTAAAAATGCAGTTTTACCTTTTCTTTGCAACCTTTTATTTTCTTTTCTTATTAGTAAAGAGCAGCAATAAAAGCACAGCCAAGCAACAATCCATTTACAAAGTCATTTATAGATTCCAGTGAACAAATTATCATTAACCTGATTTTTACTCTGTATGAAGATCACACAGGTATCCACCAAAGTATTTTAAAGGCTGCCTCCACCTTATGAAGGATGTGCAAGAAGCCTCTAGCAAAATAACACAAGATGAAACAATATCTAAGGTCAGCTCTTCTGCTGATGAAAATTGTTTTAAATTAGTAAGAACTTACATTCAAAGTGATTTGCAATATGGCAGGTACTGGTAATATATGCGGCAAGACCTTTATTCCTTGATTGTCCACAAGGGATCGTAGGCTGATCATCGGAATGTAACAGTAACCAATTAAATCTATTCAGAGATACTCTAGCCTTTGTGGTGCGGAAACCCATTGCAAGTTTTCCTACAGAGTCTAGAACCTAACAAGAGCCTTTGGCTGCTGTCCCTGAAACTAGGATGGCCACCTCTTAACCGTGCTGTCACCTTTCCTCTACCTTGCCCTCCACCCAGGCACTCCAAAAAAAGAAAGATCCGCTTCGGAAGAACCTTGTGTCCAGCCAGAAAGGGCAAAGACAACTGGTTGTAAAGCAGCAGAAAAACTTTCTCATATGTAACTCAATTCTGGCTCTGTGTAAGAAAATTCTGATGTTCAGGGAAAATGCTAATTCCAGTCACCAAACAGATAGATTTCATAACACAAGCAAGTGGCACTGGAGGCTAGTGCCACAGGCGATATTTAGGGACTCACTTCCAAGCCTGACACGGTGCTTGTAATATACAGGAATTGTATTAATCCTTGCCTGACAAAACTGAAAACATTATGAAAATAAATAAAAATTTCTTTTCCTTTTTAAACCTGTTTCAGGCAAATTCTTTCCCTTGTCTTTTGTTTCCATATGAAACTCTTTAATATTGTAGATTTTATGGAGTTTTTCTCTTTCCCAATATTCAGATTTAATGAATATAGGCAGGCAGGCTTAACATCAGGCAGTTTAGCCTTCTTTTTAATATGCACTCTTTAATTATGCTACAGAAACTGTTTTTCAGGTGGAATAGATTCACACTTAGTAGCAGCATAATGAAATGAAAGTTACTCCAGTTTTGTTCAGCTTTCAACCAACAGAAACAGAGCTTCCCAGATTGTACTGCAATCATCCCGAGGTTTAGACCCATTGCTAATACAGTGATGAAGAAGTTACAGCCATGCTGCAGCACCCCCAGGTGTGAACTGGGACTTCTGGGAGAGACACTGCCTCATACTCTTATTTAGACAAAAGCTTCTGTAGCTGAAAGCGACACCTTCAGCTGTTGGGGTCAGAATAGATGCAATTGTTTTAACCACACTTAGCCTGGATAAGATATTTGAGCTAGCTTCCAGCCAACAAACACAGGACTACATTCTCAGCTGGTGTGAATCAAATTCAATGGAGCTACATCAGTTTATACCAGGTGGAGATTTAGCCTGAGCTTTTGTTTTCTCTTAAATCAAAGTTTGACCAAAGACAAACCCAAAAACTGATCACACGGACTTGGAGTTTGTTGACATTATGGGCAGGTGTTGTCTGTTGTGACCACTATATTGTCGAAATACAAGACTGAGCAAAATGCCTCTGTGCTTATCAACTGTACTTGTCAGCAGTGTAGCTGCTCAGATACAAGGCTAGTCAGCCTGTTTGTCTGTAGACAAAACAATGTGTATCTTGCAATAAAGATCACAGGGAAATAAAGGGAATTGAACATGTCAGGTGATCCTCTGATGCAGTAGATGAGTTTTAAAAGATAAAATAAATTATGCTTATTTTCTTTAGAGATCAAAAGATTATCAGTTTTGCAAATATATTAAATACAAGTTACTCTGTGAGGATAATCTGCTAATGGAAGAGAGTATAAAGATCTTATTAAAACCTCAAAGAAAACAAAATACTTGAAGAGTGAGGACATTTCATTGTGACCAATGTATTACTCAGTAAAAGCCAGAACCAAATATACAAAGTCCTTCTAGAGATCACTGCAGCCCTTTACGAAAGCACACTGATATGCAGACTTGTTATCTGGTTGATACCAGCAAGAGGTTACGGTCAGTCCATCTCATCATCATTAAGATAGGCCAGCTGAGCATCCTAGAAAAACAGCAGCGAGGAGTGAAGTAATATATTTTGGAGCAAAGTGGCTCAGTAGTTGAAGGCATAAGCTAAAAATGAGTTTAAATCTCATTTAAATCACATCTGCCAACTTTGACAAGACCATTGTAAGTGTCAGACTATGCCCTGGCCAAGGACTAGCAGCAGTTTGAAGTCCTTCTCCTTCTATCTGCGAATGAGTTGGATGACCTGGGGACTACGCAGCAACAGTTATTGGCCACTCACAGAACCCTGTCATCCCAGAGAAACAGGGTGGAAAAGTGTTACAGCTTCGTTTTAGACCATAATAACCAAGGAATGAATCAGGGAAACAGCAGTGTACTCATCCACTGTTCCTAGGAGAAAGCAGCCTATGTGTCCTTCCATCTCCAGAACTCTGAGCTGAGATTTGCATTACGATGATCTTTTTATTTCTTTGAGGAGTGTTCAAGGTTAAAGTTATCATGACAAATTAATACTCCTGATTTTTTATGGAAAGGTGTGCTTTTAACCATAGTACTCTCACAAAGTGAATACTTCTGATCTTAAGGTCCTTTCCAACCCCAACTATTCTATGATTCTATGATTCTGTCAGTACGAAGCACATTTTAAGAGTATCTTAATCTGTTTCCGCTTTTCAGATTTCATGTCACTTTGCATTTTTCTCAACTATTTCACACAGACACATGCGCAGGTTTATGTTTGTGTTCATACACGCATGTGCATCAGGATCTGTAAGAAGCATTGGAAACTGTTAACTACAGAATTAGTAGCAGCAGATGCTATGCCATGAAAACCTGAATTGGCATTTGTCAATTTATTTAGGGAGCTTCCTTTGAAAACAAAAATAACTTGAGAACCAGAACGAGGACATGTGATCTTAAAATGCTGCACTCAGGTTAATTCCCGTAGGAAGAAGCTCACGTGTCACTTTTAGTCCCTTTAACAGCAAGACTAGCCAGTCCCTGTACAAGTCACAATTCAGGACCTGAAAATGAACTATTGACAGAAGACAAAAGCTTCACCTTGTGAAATTCATTATAACACCTAAATGTTGTTTCACTAGCACACTATCACGTCTCTGTTGAAAGGCTTAAGAGACTCACACTTGGGTCTTTTTGTTTTCCTAAGAGATTCAAAATATCTCACGATTCAAAATCCCTTTTCTTATCAGATGAACACCAGCATTACTCTTACTACCTCTCCTTGCAGGAACAGTCCTCTAGATTCTGCAGCACATGGTGCTTTGAAATCCCAATGCTGAATTTCTCTCTTGCCCACAATTCCTCTTAGGACAAGTTAGAAAAGTTACCATAATAACATGAATCAAGTATATTTCTAGTATGTTTCTCCTAAATTCTTGTCCAGGTCCATGCACTGCAGAGCACTAGCTCTGATGTTGGCTTTCAAGAAAACGTGATCTTTGCTGCAGCACAAGACTTCACTGGCTTCTAACAGTTGGGGATTTAAATAATCTAACTGTCCTTGGGCAAGGACGTCTGCCCTGCTGGCTGATCCACCCACCCTGGGCATAGAAACTGTGGCCCACAAGTATGTAGTTTGAGAGCCAGAGGGACACTTAGAGTCCAGCCACTAAGTCTCACAGATGACTATCACTATCCAGAGCTAGTGTGCGTTATTGTCCTGGGTTCAGCAGTAGCAGTCATTTTTCTCCTTCTTAGTAGCTGGTGCAGTGCTGTTTTTTTGACTTTCAGCCTGGGAACAGTGCTGATAACACCGATGTTTATAGTTATGACTTAGAATGTTTGGCTTGACCATGGACTTTCTGAGGCTCATGCTCTGCCAGGGAGGAGGGGAAGCTGGGAGGAAGCAGAAACAGGACACCTGACCCAAACTGACCAAAGAGGTATTCCATACCACAGTACATCATGCCCAGGATGGAAAAACTGGGGGCAGGAAGCCGGAAGAGTTCACTTCATGGCTCAGTCGTTGGGTGGTGAGCAGCTGTATCCTCTTCCCTTGTATTTCCTTGGTCATTATTATTATTGGTGGCAGCAGTAGTGGTTTGTGTTATACCTTAGTTACTGGACTGTCCTTATCTCAACGTGTGGAAGTTACATTCTTTCTATTCTCCCCATTCCCTGCCCCCCTCGGAGTGGGGGGGAAGAAAGAGGAAGGAGTGAGTGAGCAAACTGCGTGATTTACAGCTTAAACCACTACAATTATGATGTCAAAGGATGCTTTTGTAGTGGGAATTTGAGAAAGCTGGAGCCCTGCAGCCCTTTCTATTCTCCGGCTTTATGGTTTGAGAACGTCAGGCAGCCCCTGCACCCATTGCTTTGCTTGCAAACATGTAGCCCGTGTTTCGGCTGTCTTTTCTCTAACAGAGATCAATGACTTTATGCAATGATGCCAAATGAAGAATGGCTGGCATACCTCCTAGGTTTAGTATGATCCAATTTTCTTTCCCTGACAAAACAGTACACTACAACCTCTCACACACTTCAGCTGACACTAGGCAATATCGCCACAGTATTTGCAGTATTCCCTAGGAATTCCCTGTGTACCAGAAATAGCACAGCAATGCTAGCAGCTTATCACAGGAAAGCTGGTGATGTTGGAAAGCTGACCCCTATAATAGAGAACAGCAGATTGTGGTCTGCAAGCAGAGCACCATGTGTCACCAGCACTCAACACATAGGTGTACAACCCCCAAAACACAGGCCCTGAAAGAAGGAGCCACAAAGAAAGTCTGAGGAGAGCCTATAGCAGCTGCTTGCAACCCCCCTGCAATGCTGGCGCTCACAAACCAAACCAAGCAGTCACATGCCCTAGACCATGGAAAGAATGTGTGGTGCCGGGGATGGAGAAGTGTCACTTTGTGTGACTCCCTCACAGACGGTGTTTGACAGCAGTTAACAGAGCCGTCTCCCTAGCTGACCCCTGAGCACAAAGGTGAGCTCAATAGATGCTGTACCTAGCCTGCTTTTCAAAGTGTGTCTTTTGAATGCCTAGGGCAGCTATTTGATTGAAAACAGCAGACCTGCAGGCCACATTGGAGTCTGGTACAGGGACCCCAAGCTAACACTAAGTGGGTTCATTAATGCAGTGAAAGGAACATTTCAGCCCTGAAATGCAGAACGGCCATGTTAGAAAGACCTTGCACCCAAATACATCAGTCTGGGCAGACTGCCATGGTCATAAAATCATGGAAAATAAGCCAAGGAAGGACCTCAAGAGCTCATGCAGCTCATCTCTGTGCCCAAAGGCAGAATCATCTCTGTCCAAATAACTCGTGACTTGTATTTTTCTAGTCTGTTCCTAAAAGTCTCCAGTGATGGACTTCCCATAACTTCCCTGAGAAATCTACCACACCATTTAACTGTTCCTAATAACCAAAACATTGCTTCAACTCAACCCAATTTTCTTGTCCTAAACATGACAGACTTGGCAATATTTATTTCCCAGTTTACACCTTGATTTTCTATAGCAGGTTTTTTACATGCTTGAAGATGACAATTTCCCACCAATTTTTCCAGAGTAAGCATCATCAGGTGCTTCAACTTTTATGACAAAGTCATTTAGTCAGTAACTTGGTCATCACTGTCATTTTCTTCTTGACTCTCCCATTGTTCTCATACTGTTTCTGGTTTCAGATAGAGCATGGTATAGACAAGCCCTTAAGGGTTCTTTTAGGGAATATGCCATGAACATATTTTGTCTGGTTTTCAAGAACATAAGTGGAGGGGAGCTAGTGAGCACTTGTCTAAAGTTTCCAGCTGGAGTTTATAACAGTAATGATGCACTGTCACTGAGGTGTCTGCAGTTTTGTCAACTAAAGCAATTGAAAAACCTGTGCAGGGAGTGATAGCTGCCACAAGGTACACAGCTGGAGACCAGTCACTAGTATTAATCAGGTTAATGGATCAGAATTGTTTTATTTGCCAAGGTCAAATTTACAGACTTACCTGGCGCAATGGCTACAATTTTTGTAACAGCAATGCCACAATGTAGACTTAACAAAAACCCTTCATGTTATTCTAACAATGCAGATCTAATCACATGTATAACATTAGGGTCTGAGAATAATACTGCTTGTCCTTAAACAAAATTCTTCCAGTTCCTTTCTTATCTTCTCTTTATTAAAGGCATATCCAAGCACTTTGTGCCACATTGTTATTTATGTTACAGTTAAAGCCTTTAAATAATTTTTTAAAGGGAATGTTCTTGCTCAGTTCAACACGCACTTAGATGACTACTCTCAGAATGAATTTAGTCATATACTGCTACACAATCATCTAAATATTCACTATGATAGTCTCACTTTTGATACTTGTTTCATTTATCATTGTTCTATATCTTCCTTATTGTTCTCTGAAAGCATATGAACAGGTATTGACAAAATAATTTGCATCAACAGCATCTTTACAGTCTTTTCAGAAAATAAATACACTTCAAATAAGCATGTAGTTAAAGGTGAAATCTTTATTTCTTGTCCTGTTTTTTCAGAACTATTAAGCATCTGTGAAATCTTCTGATTTCAGTCAGAGATATAACTAATCTCTATTTAAAAATACATATGTCTGTCAGGGCCTGAAGACGTTTTAGTCAGACGTATATATATATATATATGTATATGGAAGCAAAATATCTTTTTATTTTTCATGCCTCAGAATAATCAACACCACTATCAGAAAAATGGGTTTATGATAAAAAATAACTCTTACTGTGGAAATAGCAAGTATACGTAGGTGACATTTAGGCAATGATAAAGAAGGCTGGAGAGACAATAGCCTCCAACAAGTGCTGTTCAGAGAGAGGCATGTGAGTCCAGGCATGTTGTATGTCTGCAGGCACACAGCTCCTCAGCCCACACTGACTTTGCACCTAAACCAAGCTGTAAGAAGTGATCTGCTTTCTAGACCCTTTCCAAGTGATCTGCCAGCTCTGTGTACAATAAACACAGGTCTGTGATAAGCTTAAATGTTGAGACTCTTGAATGCCGGTTAACTCAGTGCCCCTAGGATTAGCTTTAAGTAAAGGCATAAGCAGGAAAATTAAAATTAAGTTATCCAAGACATCATTGGTTCTCAGGCTGTGGTCTGTAACCATGATGGTTCACAAAAGAGCCTGTGGAGCACTGTTAAGTAGCAAAATTTACGAATGGGTTGATTAGAATTGTGATAGTAGATGCACACAGTGGCCTGGGAGTAATTACAAGGGTTAGTCCAACAAGCGGAAATTACAGAATTTGAAAAGCTTTCTCAGAAAAACACTTTTTCATCTGTAGCAAGCATGTAAACCAAGAAATATTATAGCTTTCCCAAATTTTTCCAAAGATTGGAAGCTTTTGTTTTATTGTAACAATGGCATGGGAACAAACATTTGTTTTCTTTCTATTTGTAGAGCTACCCTAGCGCTTGGGTGGGAGTGGAACAAAACAGATGTGAGAGATCTGCAGTTAGTTTTGTTTCTGTGCTGACATGAGTTCAAGTTATGGAAGTTTGGGTCCGAACCAAAAAATTTATCACCTATATCTGAACAGATCTTGCTTTCTTCACACCAGAATGCATCCCCTGTATGTACATGATTGAGATGTCAAACTCCACGAAAACAAGCAGGCAGAGAATTTGCTAGGCACATCTTTCAAAGCTAGAACAAAAATCTGCAGAAGGAAAAATAATCTCGTACTTTGAACAAAGCACGTATGCATCATGCAGTTGAATAGAGTCAATGGATTTAAAAGATATAAGGGATCTAACTAGCCCCAAGATGTTTAAAGAAATTGCATAAGGCAAAGAAAAGGAGGCCAACGTTAGAAGTGAAAAAATGCCCTACCAGAGCCAAAGACCTACCTTGTCTACCACTCTCACTATGTCCACTGAGGCTATGCCTGTAACAGTGAATAAAAAAAGACAGGGCATGGTTTTTTGGCCCTGTGGACAAATGGCACATCACAGCTTCTGAGAACAGCTAAGTTCCCTGGATTTGGGTCTCTGTTTTGGCACTCTTTAGCTTCCCAGAATGAATGTAGTCTAATAGATTGTTAAGGAAAGAGTATAGGAAATAGACCAAGTCAAATAATCCTTTTTTCTGATATAGCATCCTAGCCTCTGCAGTCCAGAACTCTTTGCACTTCCTGAGTCAGAAGATGTAGCCACAGTTTAATAAATGAAGATGAACTCTTCTCCATGTCCTTTTCATCTTTACTGTGTGAAAATGTGATTCTTTTAATTTGTTTCAAGTCTGGTACCTAATAAATGCATTGGTTACCTTTTTAATTTTTATGCTGTAAGAAACACTGAATAATTCCTTTTGCTCTTTTTTTTCAAAATTTTTTTTTTCTATTTTTACAGGCTTCATCTGGAACTGGATGATCTTAAGGTTCTCTCCAATCCTAACTATTCTACGATTCTATGATTTTCCCTCAATCATCTTTTTCAGTCTTTTCTATTGTTCCATAGCACAGTTTATCATTGTTCCCCTTCTCTGTGCTCTCTAGTTCCATTGCAGCCTTTTAGAAATGTATTATCTAGAACCCCATTAATTGTTCAGATAAGGGCGTACAATGGATTTGCACATCCATCTGATTTTTTTAATTCCTTATTCTTTTATTAATAATTTCTACTTTAATTGTCACTTTTCAGTTGCAGGAGACACAACAAGCAAACATTGTACTGATGTTTTCAGGCACTTTAAGGTTGCTTTCAGGAGTGGTAATAGCTAATTTAGAGTCCATTATTGTATATGAACAGTGAAGGTTATGTTTTCCTCAGTGCATGACTTTCCATTTATTGACATTGATTTCATCTGTTATTTCACTGCTCAATATCATGAGACTATTCTGTCACTCCTCTTATCCATCTTACGCTTTTACTATCCTGATTAATTCTTTATCATTACACAAAATATTACCCATCAGATCACCACCTTTCCACGGCATTTATGAACCCAGATCCCTGGAGTCTTCATGATTCCTTGCTGTGAAAAATTATAATTCACCCTACTCTTTGTTTCCTGTCTTTCACCAACCAATCTGGGAGAGGGTTTACCCTTCTACTCTGTGACAATTTAGCTTCATTATTGAACTGTTTATCTGTTTTTGAAAATTCAAGTTCGTAACTTTGAATCATCATTATCCAAATAAACCTTAGCTCCTTCAGAGAACTCCCATAGTTTTGTTTTCTTCTACAAAAGCTGCTCGGATTCTTGTCCAATCTTCTTTACCCTTTTGCCTACTAATTATTTGTTATTATAATTTCTAGCAATCTTCCTGATTGATAAACATGTCAGACTTACTGATCTGCGTGAACAAGGAAGAGCCCTTTTTAACACCTGATTGATCATTTGCCACTTTCCATCATTTTGGTATCAGACTGCTAGGTATCAGTCCCTTCTCTTACCAGTTCACACTGACAGGGTCCTAGAGTTTATTGCCTATAAATAAAATCTGCAGTATAGGCAGCTTCTTAACCTTTCCTATGATGACCACCAATGAAAAAAAAAAAAGAAAAAAACAATCTATAGGCTTAATAAAAACACCATCTATGGGCCTGTAATACTTGCAATAGCATCTTCATTTACTACAGCTCTATTCACCAATAAACCCTGCCTTTAGCAACTTTAACGACGAGACATTTGAAATACCCCTCCCCTCCTTTTATTTTTTCTTTTGGGAAAAGCCTTATTCCATTTCTAAGAGGTGATTTTTCTTTTTTTTTTTTAACTTCTCCTGTTCTCCTGTCTCCTGTCCTCTGTTGTTCAATCCCTAGTTTAAGGAAGAAAAAATTGTAGAGCACCGTCCTTTTACAAGTATATTTGTTCATTACTGCGAGCAATGTATGGTAAGTTTTTCACACTTCCAAGAATGTGAAATTTTACTATTCTGTTTCCATTGTTGCATTGTGGCTCTTGGGTTTCTGTTACCTTTAATCAAATACTCTGCATTAAATCCTGAAATGTAAATCTAGAAGTAATCCTTATTTCGATTTTTTCTGACTGAGAATTGCAGTGTGCAGTCACTTGCAATGTTGTTCACAGTGAGTAAAGTCAATCAAATGTGGCTTTGAGTTTGTTTTTAATAATCTAGAGATCTCAATTGCGCTCTTCTTGGATGTCAGTGTTCTTTATCGGATCTTGGTTTCTCTGTTCTTTAGTTCTCCATCTGTTAAATAAGACCAATAACACATACAGGTATTAGGAAGATGAATATACTATAAATTATGAGATATAGTTGGGGGATGCAACAATAGCAGAGTTCATAGGAGCACTCAAGATAAAAAGATAAAATCTTTCAAAAGCATCTGGTTTGTGCACATTGTGCTGTACTGAATGCTGTACCATACTCAGCATTAATGCTTGTAAATTGTAGCTCTATATCTCTGTTAATCTTCAATATTTTAGTAACACATAAGTTGCGTTAGGCTTTAATAATACATTATGTGAATATTTATTGTTACAGAAAAATAAGAATAGAATGGGAACAAAGGCAAAATTACGCAAGTCGTATTTCATATTTTGTTCATTTTATTTTGTTCCACATTATGAATTTACAATACACCCTTACCCGCACTTCTAGAAAACAAGTTTTAATTGGTAGACTTTTGTAGCCATATTGGCAAGTTTGAATTGAGAAGCAATTTTGCAGGAGGAGGGAGCTGCAAGACACATTAGGAGGGGAATCCCAGGCGAAGTGATCTGTTTAGGAGACAGTGTAAAACGAAGACAGAAAGATTAATGAAAAGAAAACTGGATACGGAATCACTGGTGCAGTAACAGGGATAAAAACAACTGAGCAGAAGAAAAGAATTGTCATATAGGAAAGAGATGAACTCTCCAGAGACCTCAAGGCAAGGCACTGATTAGATGCACCAGTGAAGCATAAGCCAGTGAGAGAAATAAAAGGGAGTTGAGTCAAAGGGATGAACTAGAGAGACCACAATGAACTTTTCAGTGAGGTGAACTGGAGTAAAGTAGAAAGATCTCAGCACCGGCCTCACTAGTGAGCAGGGCTGAAGATCCTACAGTGACAGTGTGGTGGTTCATTGCGGGAGGCAGGAAGATGCATTTATAATATATTAACTCTGAAGCTTAGTGTTTGCAGACCCAGCCAATACTCAGATGACCAACATAACTCAATAAATGGTGTCATAGTCCAGGCGATTTTAGAAACTGCAAAACATCATTAAGTTATGTAGAATACATTTTTGTATGCTCTGATGTGTAGGGAGGAATGACATAACCCAATGGTATGACATATCTGATTGAGGAGACTAACTTAAAAATCAGAACTGTTTTATTATAAAAGAATGTAATTCAACAATCAAAAAAGATGTGATGTAAAACATATATATATATATATATAAAGAACACCCTAAGGTATTTTCTAGACAGCTCTTTATTTCAATATCCTACTGCACAGGGCTGGAAAAAGTTTCATAATATACATGGATTAAGTTCCTACATCCACAAATTCTTTTGTCTTCTTGTAACAATATATCGTGATGCTTCTGCTAAATCACAACTCTCGTCAGTCATAAGATTAGAAGTATGTATTTTATGCTTGTAGCCCAGAAAGCCAACCATATCTTGGGCTGCATCAAAAGCAGCGTGACCAGCAGGTCGAGGGAGGTGATCCTGCCCCTCTACTCTGCTCTTGTGAGACCTCACTTGGAGTATTGTGCGCAGTTCTGGTGTCCTCAACATAAAAAGGACATGGAACTGTTGGAACAAGTGCAGAGGAGGGCCACGAGGACGATCAGGGGACTGAAGCATCTCCCGTATGAAGATAGGCTGAGAAAGTTGGGGCTGTTCAGCCTGCAGAAGAGAAGGCTGCATGGAGACCTCATAGCAGCCTTCCAGTATCTGGAGGGAGCCTATCGGGATGCTGGGGAGTGACTCTTCATTCGGGACTGTAGTGATAGGACAAGGGGCAAAGGGTTCAAACTTAAACAGGGGAAGTTTAGATTGGATATGAGGAAGAAATTCTTTACTGTAAGGGTGGTGAGGCACTGGAATGGGTTTCCCATGGAGGTTGTGAATGCTCCATTGCTGGTGGTGTTCAAGGCCAGGTTGGACATAGCCTTGGGTGGCATAGTTTAGTGTGAGGTGTCCCTGCCCATGGTAGAGTGGCTGGAACTAGATGATCTTAAGGTCCTTTCCAACCCTAACTATTCTATGATTCTATAAGGAAAACAGATGCTTCTGAATCATTCTTAGCATTATTTAATATTCGAATAATAATACATGTACGTTTGTAATAAAAATCAGGTACTATCTAAAGTTTATTTGGGTTCATTAATAATTCTGAGAAATTGACTTAAGATTTACTTATAAGAAGTCTGTAATAAATCTTTGCTATATGTTTTCGCTATCCTATCTTTCAAAGAAACATACCAGAGGTTTCCATCTAACCTCATTTTACACAGCTACAGTGTCAACAACTTCACCTGACCTATTTGTGTAACTCCCTATTATTTTCAGTAAGATAGATAGGCATTTCCAGAGTGCATCTCATCCCAATGAAAAGATCTAAAACGAGTTGCATGAGTCACAGTGTGAGTGTCTGTTCCTGTGAATAGCTGCCAAAGGGAACCTGGGTGAGCAGTTCAGGTGCTGACATCCAATGTGTAAGTAACTGAAGGGAAATTAAATCCATTCTGGAAGGATGGTGACACTAGTAGATGAAAGTAAAAAAAAAAAAAGAAGGATATAATGAGTAATAAGAGACTATAGAAAGTAGCATGGGCAGATCTTTTTGTGACAGCAAGTTACAGGAAAGAGCAAATCCAGGAAAGAAAGTTCATGTTGAAGTTCCTAAGAAGCTGACAGACAGGAGCTCAAGCCACAAACGCCACAAGCAGAAAATGGCCAATAAAGTTTCACGTCAGGCAGCAGTGAAAGAGAGGAAATGAAGAGCCTATCAAAATGCTCAAAGGAAAATGGGAAATGGCAAACATGGGATAAGATGGACAGGTGTCCCTTTGCTGAAACCAGGGAGAGTGGGCATAATTTCTCCACTTGCAGGGGAATGATTTATACTCCTCTGTCAGGTTTATTGAGAAGGAGAAAGCAAAGAGGCCAGAGCACCTCTGCCCTGTCAGCACTGCCTGGTGAAATATGTGAGCTCACAGGCACAGGGCAGAGCAGCAACTCTGACATTATGCAACTTCCCTTCCAATAATGCTGCTACCTCTAGCCTGTAACCCATGGTCACTTTAATAACAGCATCAGCAATCTGATTTGCCCTAAACCTCCTTATGGTGAAAGAGTATATTTTTCCTTTGGCTGTCTCTGTGGTCAACTACATTATTCCTATAATAACATTCTTTATCAAGATCCAAATTTTGATCCAAATTTTCTATCACGGTTGTGTATTTCTTTGCTTATGTGGGTTTATTTCACATCCTTAACATTAATTAAATGCAGAGCAGTGTTTTTTTTCACATTAATTTTCTTTTCTTAGATTTGTTCCTTTCTTTTTTTCCACAGTAATTGCAGTAGGATTAACTGCATTGTTAGAATTTGAGTTCTGAATACAAATAAGAGGGCTTTTCCCTTTCTTTTCTCTGACTACATTTCTATTACTGCAATCACATGTATTGTTAACAACATTAAAGCCCACAGCAGATGTGAACCAGGCTATAGTGAGAGAACATTTTTATTCCACAGAAAGGTTCAGTGCTGAAACATAATGTTCTTGCTTCCCAGCTATTACAGGGCAAAACTAGCATGCACTTTTGAAAGTTAATATCTAATTTTCTAGATGCCTGCTGCCAATTTGTTTTCATTCTACTTCAATATAGTACGCAATGAGAAGGGATTTTGCAAAGATTACTACTGGGCTCATTATTATTGCACTAGTAATTCTGGAAAACAAAATACCAAAACTCAGCTGATGATGACACAGTTACACAACAAAACCGGCTGCCCAGAGCTCAGAGCCTGGAATGAGCCCCTAGAGGAGACCTCGGGCTCACTCCCTACAACTTAAATAACTCCAACTTATCTTTTATGCTACGGTCTTAGTTTTATTGCAAAACCGGATTTACATTAGGAGCTGAAGGGCTGCGCGGTCTTTAACCTCTCTTCGCCCAGCGTTGGAATGCAAACTGGGCCAGGGTGACAACTGAAAGCTGCTGCCATCTGATGGCTGCACGGGAATCCGCGCAAAGCAAGCTGAGCTTGAGTAGGTGGAAACCCTACAAGGTAGCTATTGCCATCGCACAAACCAGGTCCCTTTGGAGCTAAGGACAGAAGCAATTTACTGGCCATGGCACCTGAGCTGCCCTCGCAGCCAGGGCACTGCTGATACACGCACCTTGAGTTGCATCTTCCCTCTCCCCCTGTTCACTCCCTCAGCTATCATGCAGGCAATGAATAAAGCCAATGGGTTTGGCTTTCATAACACTGTAGGAATTAGTAATATGTTTGTACTTTCAGAGAGA
Source organism: Amazona ochrocephala (assembly GCA_039720435.1). NCBI lineage: Eukaryota > Metazoa > Chordata > Aves > Psittaciformes > Psittacidae > Amazona > Amazona ochrocephala. The sequence continues at coordinate 24,906,802 of CM077880.1, forward strand.
TTTGCCTGTATCAGTGCAGACAGATGGAGCTGCTGGTTACACAACAGAAGAAAGGAGATTCCCTTTTCCCTGGAAGATGTCCTGCAAAATTGGAGGTTGGCTTGGCCCCTTCTGTTGCTAAAGGTGGTTTACTAAATATGACCTGGAACCATATTTGAATTTCAAGCTGACAAATTCTTTGAAATTTTCTATCATATGTAGCATTTTGGTTCAACTATATTCCAGCTCTCATCCACCCTTATTCCATAAAATCCATGTAAAATGTACCTTGACCTTTCAAGGTTGAAGTTAGGATAATCATTATTAACCAGCAACTAATGAAGAGTAGGGAAAATTAAAGAAAAAAAACCCAAAAGTCTTAGAAACCCATCCAATATCTGTAAAACTGCATGAAAGAATTGCATGAAAATTGGTCCAATTTTAAACAATAAAAAGCACTTTGTAATACCTTCTCTGCCACAAGTTGGTATAGGCTAAGCATGTTCAGTAGCACTGAAATGCTGTTTCCTTTTCTAATTAAGGAAAAGAACTTTCTAGGGATGTCTGCAGATTAATACAAGACACTCTGAAAAGATCATAGAATCATAGAATCATAGAACAGTCAGGATTGGAAAGGACCTCAAAATCATCTAGGTCAAACCCCCTGCCATGGGCAGGGACACCTCACATTAAACCATGCCATCCAAGGCTATGTCCAACCTGGCCTTGAACACCACCAGCAATGGAGCATTCACAACTTCCATGGGAAACCCATTCCGATGCCTCACCACCCTTACAGTAAAGAATTTCTTCCTCATATCCAATCTAAACTTCCCCTGTTTAAGTTTGAACCCTTTGCCCCTTGTCCTATCACTACAGTCCCGAATGAAGAGTCACTCCCCAGCATCCCTATAGGCTCCCTCCAGATACTGGAAGGCTGCTATGAGGTCTCCACACAGCCTTCTCTTCTGCAGGCTGAACAGCCCCAACTTTCTCAGCCTATCTTCATACGGGAGATGCTCCAGTCCCCTGATCATCCTCGTGGCCCTCCTCTGCACTTGTCCTAACAGTTCCATGTCCTTTTTATGTTGAGGACACCAGAACTGCACACAATACTCCAAGTGAGGTCTCACAAGAGCAGAGTAGAGGGGCAGGATCACCTCCCTCGACCTGCTGGTCACTCTTCTTTTGATGCAGCCCAAGATATGGTTGGCTTTCTGGGCTGCAAGCGCACACTGCCAGCTCATGTTCATTTTCTCATTGACCAACACCCCCAAGTCCTTCTCCTCAGGGCTGCTCTGAATATCTTCTCTGCCCAACCTGGAGCTGTGCCTGGGATTGCTCTGACCCAGGTGTAGGACCTTGCACTTGGCATGGTTAAACTTCATGAGGTTGGCATCAGCCCACCTCACAAGCATGTCAAGGTCGCCAAATTATAGTGTAAACGTTTTTATTCCCAGTGTGAGTAGAAGCACTGGAGATCATAGTTCCTTAGAGGAGCTGACATACCAGATGCTCGCACAAATGCTTCCTGTATTCCTTCAGATAATTTAGCAACTCTGGACATTTTAATCTAGGCCAATTCTTCTAAACAACGCTCAAAGGTAATGAAGTTATTGAAGTCCAGGACCTCTGTGAAGGAATACTTACATGACCACAAGCAACCCAGTTACCATGATTTGAGGAGATGATATCTTCCCCATCTTCAAGTGGAGCTGAGCCAGCTGAATGTGTGCATGCTCCTCAGTCCACTGCAAAGCAAAGCAGCACTGATGGATCTCTTCCCAGTTTTGACAGTATGCCTTTTGCAAATTCTCAGTTCTCTTACTTATGACATGGGTATATAATAATCTGTTCCTTCATGTAGGGTAAGAGATCTCGATTAAGCAGAAGTAGTTGTGAAAGACACAAATACATCTGTAGGCAGCAATGGAAGGTCTGGGAATTGAAATGTCTGGTTTCTGGCCCAGTAAAATTTCTTTATCTGGAGCACTATGTAATAAAGACCATCTTTCTAATTCTGTATTTACCTAAGTCTACTAATTTTCCCCTCACACAAAGACATTTACTTTCAGGGGAAAAAGCTTGTTTGGATATTAAACTAAAAATAATGAGGCGAAAATATTTCCAGAGAGAAAGTATATATTATTCTTGTCACAGAAGCACCACACAGTGACTATCGAAGATGAGGTGTGGTATTTATGTGTTCAAATTCATTGAAAAAGCAGTCCATGACAGGAGTTTGAACCACCTTTCACTGCTACCTAAGCAAATGAGGAAAAGTCTGTGTAAATGGAGTAGTTCTGTTGATAATAAATGTGAGAGAAGAATAAAGTACAAGATGTGCCCCTCCAAAAATGAACATGCTTCAGAAGGCCCGTGAGCTTTCTATCTCCCTCACATACACTTACATTTCTAATGCCACAGGGCGTACATTAAATTAAGGATTCTTGTATATGCAATTACAGCATTTTAAAGAGTTTGTTCAGCAGCTGTTGAAAATAAATATCAGCCACTCTGGGCAATTAAATTTCACAGCTCAAAACGACAGAAGGAGCATTCTCCATTAGCACAAGCGGTAGGGAAGCAGATATTATCTGAACTTGGAAATTATTCTTGCTAAAGGAATACTGGAAAGGCCATTGTCACTTGCCAAATAAAATTACTACTTTTAAAATAAATATTAATTAATGTTATATACTAGAGGGATGAAGAGCTGCTGAAAATAGTAACTGCTCTGCTTAGCTGTGTTGCATATCAGAAAACTCATTTATGTTTTCAAGGAAAATGTCTTTTATTTTTTCACTTTTTTGTACCATTCCCAGTACAACTGAGCTCTGGTAGCTGTTGATGAGCTTTATAATCTATTGCAGGATTGATTCCTTTACTAATATAACTATAGAAAAGCTAGTCGGTTTCATTTTCACAACAAAACAGGAACTTCAACGACCCCAACAACATTCCCACCCTCCCTAAATCACAGGCTGAATAAACATTATCTATTGTTTAAAATTATTTGGTTGATCAGGAAAACAAAGTCACCTTATGTTTTTCATATTCAATAGATCTCCAGACGGTACAATTAACAATGTACTGTAATTACATGATCTATAAAATTGACATTATTTACCATAATTACATAAACCCATAATTAATAAAGAAGGTTGCAGAGATGCTTTCTGTCATCAGCTACTATCTTGTCCTCCAAAAAGACACATGCAATGTCTGTACAGCTGTGTACAGTTGCAGGTGAATAAATAGTGTCACATCGAGTCTTGAAAAATATCTAAGGCCCACACAAATGATATGTCATGCACAGTTTCAGTCACAGGCAAGATGAGATCTTGAATGTAAAGCTACCCTAAAAGGAAAAGTGAGATAAAGGGTCTCATCCACTGCCCAACCCCAGAGGGAACAAAAAATAAAAAGAAAGAAGAGGTATAGAAAGGCTCTGCTGACTTACTACCCATAAATCAGGGGTGGCAAAGCCCAGCAGTGGTAGGGACTGCACAAGTGGAGTAACACGTGGCCCCAAATCCAGGGTGATACTGGGAGTCCTGAGCTTCATGAACTCCTCTGTGGAATAAGCTCTACAAAGACAAGAGTACTGTAATAGGTATTCCTCTCAGATTTTTCTGTAACACTGCTTTCCATAGACTTCAGCTATACCCTGTAATATATAAGGAGGAATTGGGTTACCTAATGTTAGTGTGCTTGTACTTCCCCATTGCCTCTGCAGGAAACCAGGGTATGCCAGCCCTGGGCACCTGAGCTTGGTTCACTCATCACCCACCTGACCTTAAATCCCAGCGCAATTCTAGCTCCTAAATTGGGTACCTAGGGCACATCATTTGAATATAACCCTTCTTTCCCACTCTTAGCACACCTTCAAATTAACGTGCTTTCAGTTAATATTCACAATGCCCTCTAGCACTGCCTGTCTATGACAGGAATACAGGGAGAAACATTCTCTATTGTACTATTTTACATCTTAATCTTACAATACATACTTTTTTTACATCTGCCGTGCTCTGGGCATAAAGATTAAGCCCAGAATACTTAATTTCTTACAGAAGTGTTCCTTTTTGCATTTTCCTTATAATTTCAGGCTAACAGCTATTCTGCAAAATTTACCGGTCTATTCTCCGTGTGCTATCTTAGGATTCACATACATAAGTCTAATCGCTGTTAATGGTGCTGGAAAGGATGTGCATAAATCCCCACATAGAGAGATGAAAAAATGGGACTCTTAAGACTTATTTATTTCACACTGGAAAACATGTTATAGTTATTGCAGTAATCTCTACAGCTTTGGCTTTATATATGAAAGAAACAGGTATTCAATTTATAGCTGCGCAAATTCATTTAACGATTACTGTGAAATTCAGAAAAACTTTGCTATCAAAAACATTTGATGCACTTGAAGTGCTTGTTATTCATTATAATATATAGGTTGACTGGTAATTAATACTTCCTTTTTTTAGCATACATACAGTTCAAACTTAAACAGGGAAAGTTTAGATTGGATATGAGGAAGAAATTCTTTACTGTAAGGGTGGTGAGGCCCTGGAATGGGTTGCCCAGGGAAGTTGTGAATGCTCCATCGCTGGCTGTGTTCAAGGCCGGGTTGGACATAGCCTTGGGTGGCATGGTTTAATGTGAGGTGTCCCTGCCCATGGCAGGGGGGTTGGAACTTGATGATCTTAAGGTCCTTTCCAACCCTAACTATTCTATGATTCTATGATTCTAATATTCTTTTCTTTAAATTATCTTTCATGCAGTCTAGATATAGTGTATGCCATTTTAGGTTAATAAAATTAGACTCCTGTAATTATTCTTCACAGGAGCCAGTGATAGTATTAATCATTCCTTCAAATTGTTCTTCCAGACAATGTAATGTTCTTCCAGTACAATGTACAAGATGTTCCTATTGAACATTTCATTAACTGATTACCTTAGTACTCTTCAGAGTATATTTACCATGGCATCTATATATACGTAAAATACTTATAGCTTTGCTTTAAACTCTTCATATGCTGGACCTGATATATAGATTTGGGTCAGTTGCTGAGGTGAGTAGCTCAAGAAAGGCCACCCTCAACACCTGAGCGGGGGGAAGCTCAGCGTCCAGGAGCCTCCACTCAGAGCGGCAACAGGCATCGAGGGAGCCTCAAGTCCTCGACAGCACTTGCCCAGGAGCCGGCAGCTCAGCTGACGTGAGGAGCTGACTCAGAGGGGGCGAAGCCAGGAGGAGCGGCACCACTCTGACTGGATAAAAACCTGCCCCAGGGAGCGTGGCGATCAGGGCTGATTCGAGGTGGTTTCTGCGGGCAGGCGAGCGGCATGGTGAGCACTCGCCTTATGACCAGGCCCGGTCTGGGAGCTCTGCTCTGGCTGCCCAGGCTCGGGGTGTAGAGAGTGCCTGCACTGGTCTTGTGAGGGGAGGGTGCACAATGGGCAGGGCTGCACTCTGCGCTCCCTCGTGGAGGTCCTCCTGCAGCAGGTGGCTGAGCTGCAGGAAGCTGCTACCAGGCTGAAAGGGGTCAGGGAAGCTGAGAGGAAGCAGCACTGCTTGCTCCAGGACTAGACTGTCCAGGGGCCTCAAGCATCTACTGTAGCTCATGCAGGAAAGGAAGCCATAACCCAGGAAGATGGGAAACAGAAACAGAAAAAAACAACAAAAAAAGGAGGAAGAGGACAATTAAAAGCAAGGGGCTTCCTCCTACATCTATTGTCCCCACCCAGAAACGCTTTCTGTCCTGCAGGGGGCTGATGAGGAACCACACTCCCACAAGGAACAACCGGCTGATGCACTGGTAAAGATCACTACTGGTGCTGCCAGGAAAAAGCGGCGGGCCGTAGTAGTAGGGGACTCTACTTTGGCAAGAACAGAGGCACCCGTCTGTTGGCCTGACCCAATCTCAAGGGAGGTGTGTTGCCTACCAGGGGCTCGAATCAAGGATGTGGCAGAGAGGCTGCCTGCTCTAGTGAGTTCCCCTGACTATTACTCACTTCTAGTGATCCATGTGGGTGCTACTGATATAGATAGCAGTAGCCCGGAGAACATAAAGAAGGACTACAGAGCCCTGGGAGAGGTGGTTAGGGGCTCTGGAGCTCAGATTGTCTTTTCATCAATTCTCCAGGATACAGGGCAGGACCTTGAAAAGGCTAGGACGATTGGGCAGGTTAATAAATGGTTAGAAGGGTGGTGCTGTACTCAGGGGTTTGGGTATGTAGAACATGGGACACAATTTAGTAGGCCAGGTCTACTGGGCGCTGGTGGAGCTGGTGTGACAAAAAAAGGGAAGAGTGGATTTGGTAGGAGGCTTGCCAGAATGGTCAAGGATGCTTTAAACTAGATGTGTTGGGGGAAAGGGGCATCATTACATCCCAACATGCCCAGTCACTTGCCAGCACCTATAATAAATGCTCAGAGCAATGTAGAGATATTCCAACCACTCCAGACAATGAGCCAGCTTCATTTGGAGCTCGGCTCAGATGCCTCTGTACAAACGTCCATAGCATGGGGAACAAAAAAGAGGAATCAGAGATGTATGCACGTCTACGGGGGTATGATATCATAGGCATCAGAGAAACATGGTGGGATGGCTCCTAACACTGGAGTGTTGGAATGGAAGGTTACAGGCTCTTTAGGAAAGACAGGCCCTGTAGGCGGGGAGGGGGAGTTGCTATTTATGTTAGGATTAGGCTGGAGAGTATGGAACTCTGTCGGGGGACAGGTGAGCAGTCAATAGAGAGTTTGTGGGTCAGGGTTAAAGGGAGAACAGCGATGGGTGACATTATTGTGAAGATCTGTTACAGACCGCCTGACCAAGGGGACTTGCTGGATGAAGCGCTCTATAGACAGACAGGAACAGCCTCACACTCGCCAGCCCTTGTTCTCATGGGGGACTTCAATCACCCTGATATCTGTTGGAGGGATGGTACTGCCAGGCACAAGAAATCCAGGAGGTTCCTCGATTGTGTGGAAGACAACTTCCTTCTGCAAGTAATAGAGGAGCCGACAAGGAGAGGTGCCATGCTTGACCTCATCCTCACCAACAGGAAGGGCTGGTTGGAAATGTGATGCTCCAGGGCAGCGTTGATTGCAGTGATCATGAGATGGTCAAGTTTGAGATCCTCAGGACAGTGAGAAGAGCGTGCAGCAAGCTCACTGCCCTGGACTTCAAGAGAGCAGACTTTGGCCTCTTCAGGAACCTGCTCAGTAAGGTTCCATGGGATACAGCCCTAGAGGGCAGGGGGGCCCAAGGCTGTTGGTTGATATTCAAGGATCACCTACTACAAACTCAGGAGTGCTGCATCCCAACAAGAAGGAAGTGCTGCAGGAGGGCCAGGAGACCTCCTTGGATGGATAAGGACCTGCTGAGGAAAATTTGAAGGAAAAAAGAGGCTTATAAAAGGTGGAAGCAAGGACAGGCAGCCTGGGAAGATTACAGGGATGTTGTCCAGGAAACTAGGAATCAGGTTAGGAAAGCTAAGACCCAGTTAGAATTAAACTTGGCTAGGGATGTTAAAGATAACAGGAAGGGATGCTATAGGTACGTAGCAAACAAAAGACAGACTAGGGACAGCATGAGCCCCCTCCAGAAGCTATCAGGAGAGCTGGCTACCCTGGATTTGGAGAAGGCTGAGGTTCTTAATGACTTCTTTGCCTCAGTCTTCACTGGCAAATGCTCTGACCACACCACCCAAGTCTTGGAAGGCAGACACAGGGACAGTGAGAATGAAGACCCTGGGCCCACTGTAGGATAGGATCTGGTTCGAGACCGTCTTAAGAACCTGAACATACACAAGTCCATGGGACCTGATGAAATCCACCCGCGGGTCCTGAAGGAGCTGGAGAATGAAGTTGCTGAGCCACTGTCCATCATATTTGGAAAATCATGGCAGTCAGGTGAAGTTCCTGAGGACTGGAAAAAGGGAAATATAACCCCCATTTTCATGAAGGGTAAAATGGATGAGCCGGGGAATTACAGACCAGTCAGTCTCACCTCTGTGCCTGGCAAAATCATCGAGCGGATTCTCCTGGAAGGCATGCTAAGGCACATGAAAAATAACAAGGTGCTTGGTGACAGCCAGCATGGCCTCACTAAGGGGAAATCCTGCCTGACCAATCTGGTGACCTTCTATGAGAGGGCTACAGAACTGATGGACAGGGGTAGAGCAGTTGATGTCATCTACCTGGACTTGTGCAAAGCATTTGACACTGTCCCACATGACATCCTTGTCTCTAAATTGGAGAGACATCAATTTGATAAGTGGACCACTCGGTGGATAAAGAACTGGCTGGATGGCCGCATGCAAAGAGTAGTGCTCAATGGTTCAATGTCCAGCTGGAGACCAGTAATGAATGGTGTCCCTCAGGGATCGGTGTTGGGTTCAACATCTTTATCAGTGACATGGACAGTGGGATTGAGTGCGCCCTCAGCAAGTTTGACGATGACACCAAGCTGTGTGGTTCGGTTGATACATTGGAGGGAAGGAATGCCATCCAGAGGGACCCTGACATGCTTGTGAGGTGGGCTGATGCCCACCTGATGAAGTCTAACCATGACAAGTGCAAGGTCCTACACTTGGGTCAGAGCAATGCCAGGCACAGCTCCAGGTTGGGCAGAGAAGAGATTCGGAGCAGCCCTGTAGAGAAGTGTTTGGGGGTGTTGGTCAATGAGAAAATGAACATGAGCCGGCAGTGTGTGCTCACAGCCCAGAAAGCCAACCGTATCCTGGGCTGCATCAAAAGAAGCATGACCAGCAGGTCAAGGGAGGTGATCCTGCCCCTTTACTCTGCTCTCGTGAGACCTCACTTGGAGTATTGTGTGCAGTTCTGGTGTCCTCAACATAAAAAGGACATGGAACTGTTAGAACAAGTGCAGAGGAGGGCCACGAGGACGATCAGGGGACTGGAGCACTTCCCGTATGAAGATAGGCTGAGAAAGCTGGGGCTGTTCAGCCTGGAGAAGAGAAGGCTGCGTGGAGACCTCATAGCAGCCTTCCAATACCTGAAGGGGGCCTATCGGGATGCTGGGGAGTGACTCTTCATTAGGGACTGTAGTGATAGGACAAGGGGTAATGGGTTCAAACTTAAACAGGGGAAGTTTAGATTGGATATGAGGAAGAAATTCTTTACTGTAAGGGTGGTGAGGCATCGGAATGGGTTTCCCGTGGAAGTTGTGAATGCTCCATTGCTGGCAGTATTCAAGGCCAGCGGTAGTGAAGCTTTGGGCAGAGCCTTGGGTGACATGGTTTCATATGAGATGTCCCTGCCCATGGTAGAGTGGTTGGAACTAGATGATCTTGAGGTCCTTTCCAACCCTAACTATTCTATGATTGTATATTTTCCCACCATTTTTCACTGCTGTAAAATCTTACGTATGCATTATACTATAGGTGCATAGCCTTGTTTTGAATTTCTGCTTTAATCTATCCCATTTCTTTTCTATGTGAGCAGCTGAAAAATGTGAGTTAAGCGTAAATCTTAGTGTAGTCGCAGTAAACAGCGAAAGCTGAACCTATCTTATCTGGTAGGTGTCTGTAATCACGTCAGTTGAAATTGCTGTAGATCAGATGTCAATTCTATTTGAATATTTGGAGAATCAGCAAAGTGAACTTGCTGCTAGCTGATAAATATTTGTTAACTACAGTGGTTAATGTTTAACTCAGGGGGACGTCTATAGGTATAACAAGTTATTAAACCCCTCTTTTTTTAAAGTAAAATGCTTTTCTGGTTTTCAGTAGCTGATGACAGCAAATCAATACTTTAGGGTATGTTCATATATTCATCGGTTCAGCAAATACACTTTCTTGAACTTTAATCTGCAGGCTATCTAAGTTCACTAGGAAGTATGGTTAATAGGGTTTAGAAAAACACTGCAGCCTGAAAACATTTTCTTTTCTGAAAAACAGAAGGGCGTTGCCCCTTGGCCTTTGTTAAGATAGTTGTTCAAATATTTAAGTTTCTGAATGGACTCAGAGAGCTTAACCAGTAGATACCTCAGTCCCAAGTGTGCCCCTATCTGTGTCACACCATCCCAAACAAAGATATCTGCAAGGGCTTAGAAGCATAGGACTTTTTCGAGTTACACTTTTGCAGAGATGAGAGCTCCAATGTGAGGAAAGGAGCAGAGAATCTTTGGGAAAAAATGCAAAAGAAACCAAAGATGCAGTCAGAAAAAGTGTAGAGGACACCTCTATGACACGCAGGGAGAGAGCAAAATTTGACCTCATCGTTAAGCAAGAGGTGTCTCTCAGAGCTCCATCCCCACCCGTGCCTGGTGATGGAGGGCACATGGACACAGCAGCTGTCACCAGGCACTGTACCCTCATCAGCAGCTCCCTTTGCAGTTATCCTGCCTATGCGATAGCTCATCAGCAAGACAGGACATCTGCCCAAGGGGGCCACCCTGCATTTTCATAACTGGAGCTTGTATCAGGGAAACGGATGCTGCAGGTCTGAGATGCTTCAGGCTGCATGTGCTACTGAGGGGTGACCATGCTCTCACTCCGCTAAGTGGGTGTGGAGGTGAGGGACAGCACCAGAAGCTTGGCCCAGTTACAAAGCCCCAGTGACACTGGGCGGTTTTCCAGCTAAGGCAGGATTTAAAGAATTTACCTGAATTGTCACAGCATTTGCACAGGGCATGACCGCCTGTCCCACCACGCAACACTGTTCTGAGCAAGCTGGAGTGTTGTATGGTACCAGCTAAGGGAAGGTGGGAAGGAAGGACCTGACATCTGTGTAGAGAGAAGCCAACAGCAGTTGTGTTTTGGATTGACATCTGGGATGTAAGCAGAATGAAGGTATGTGTGTTAGAAGGCAGGATTTCATAGGATTGTATTCAATCTGCATGATCTGATTTGCATAGGTGGCGAAATCCTGCTACTCCTGCTACTCCTTTTGGCACCATATTTAGATCAGCTATATTATATCATAATATATGACAAGCTGTGGATTGAAAAACACAGAATTTGCAACAACCGTTTTTCAGAACCCTCCTTTGATGTAAATGCTTATTTTGATACACCTACACAAAAAGAACCATCTCCATAGAAACCTCCTGAACCTTATGTCTTAAATAACTACTTTAAAGGGCTTATCCTGAGAGTTATTGAGGACATTCATCTCTTGCTGTCTCCTAAAATAGCAATAACTCTAGAAACTGCAGTGCTATTTTCCACTGTGTATTGACAAAAGTATAGCTATTCAACTCAGATTAATGTAAAGAGTTCAGTATTTTAATAAACTGAAAAATAAATCCCTTTACATATCCAAACCTCTTTAGCTTATTTTGTAAATTTTTGCATCCGAGCACATTCAGATAATACACATACAAACTTAAGGGAATTTTCACTGAATTAAACATCAGATATTGGTCTCAGACAGTCAAATCTTCCTCTGTAGTCAATGGAGAGAATCAGGTGCTTGCAGGCAACTATTCTGCATGGTTCAGATGCCTTCTATGAACACACTGTCAAGGAAGCCACAGTGAGTAACTCAGGTGAGATGCCTAACTTCTGGATGCAAAAGTTAGGTGGGATGAATTCTGTTTCTTGTACTAGTCAGCTGCTAGAGCTATAGCCTCTGTGATCCTAGCTAAAACTAAAACAATGTAGCTGATGTTGCTCAGTTCCTATAAAAATCCATTAAACAAAAGCTCTTTGTAAATTACATGTAAAATAACCTTCAAATACCAATTGCAAATATGTGTGGTGAGTAGATAGTATTCTTTAAAAATCTGTATCATAAGATCTTTTCTTGATTGTGGGAAACAGCTTATTCAGATCACCTCTGGATCTCTGTTTACTGGTTATAAATACATAATCCTTCAAATCAGCAGGAATTTAAGTGCTTTCTGATGGCAAGGTAGTGTAATACATGATGTAACACGGGGCTCAACACTATGAGGTATCAAAAAGTACTGAGTGCCTCCAGTTCTTATTGGCTTAAGCAGAGCCCGACTCAATATTGATGGGCCTTGGAGTTCTCCAAGCTCAGTTCTCAGGGGGTCTGTCCAGCATCTTCACCCAAGATGTGCCTACATGAGAATTGACTAGAAATTGTAAGAGGGTGTTTGTTTCTTTAGACATTGGGAAGAACTGTCAGGACAAAACTTTTATCTCTCCAAATCTCACTTCATGCCTCAGCCACTAGCTTTATAACATCCTATATTACCCCTAATACGTACTGTTAGCACAAAGCACTTTGTTTAAGAGCAGTGTCATTCACAATGAGTTGAAACCAAAACCTACACTTTTGATCACTCTTTGTAACTCTGTTAGCAAGTATCCTTTCTTAAAACTGGTACGAAGTGGCTATCCGTGAGCTTCATGGCTACTCTGAGCTTCATCTTTCAAGCTGGAGATTATTCTTAATGGAAAAGGGCAGGTTAAGATTTAGTTTTAGATCTGTGCTCCATATCCATAGCAATGTACAAATGTGCCTGAAGATTTACAATAAGTTAATGGGTCAAATGTTAGTGCCACAAGATCACTGAATAATTTTTGGGGGAAGAGTCCCAGCCATGCTCAAAGCAAAGCTAATTTCAGAGCTTCAAGCAGGTTGTTCAGAGCTATGTCCAGTGGGTTTTTAAAGAATTTCCAAGGATGGAGATGGAACTGCCTCCCCATAGGATGCGTTACAGTGCATGATGACTCTCAATGTGAAATTTCCATTTCAAAATAATTAAAAGAGCTCCTTCACTGGCCACCTCTACAAAACAAAGGCAAAACAAAACCTTCATTTCAAGCCAGTTCTATTTGCTGCTCCTGCGAATCTATACAGCTTAATCCCAAAACAGCTAAAAGGAATGTAATACTTGATATCTAGGGATGAATAACAAGAATTAGGTACAGAACTGAAGACTATCTCAGATTTACTTCTCAGCAAGGATTTTTCTCTGACTCAGTCCTGAAGCCATTACTCAGGAATGCTTTCCCCACTGACAACATCCCAAAACAACTAGTATCAATCTGCCTGGAAGGCAAGCGGAGCAGTCATGCCATGCTGCCATGAGCAATAAAAGGAGAGCAATAAAGTAGATGTCTGCTCAGGATTAGAGGGCACTGGAGAAGTAAGTGTTGGTGATAAGTATGCAGGAGTTTAACCCTGCAATACCCAAGCAACTTAGGAACATATGATCATTTACTTCTACCTTTATTTTAAAGGATGCAATAAAATCCATGTTCAGTAAGGCAGAGGGGTTTGTTTTTGTTTTTGTTTTTGTTTTTGTTTTTTTTTTTTTTTAATTAACTTGTGATTTAATTGTCTGTGGCTTTTCAAGGATCTCACTGACAAGCCCATTTTGAGAAAGTATTGAGCACTGGCCATTTGGAACTACCCAGCCCTTTCTAGTTGCTGAGAGTCATACAACCCAAACCACTGTTAACTTTATTTACAGAGAGAATTTAGCTTGTAAGTATAAATATATTCATTGGTTTGAAAAGAAAATAAAAATTAATCTCACTGGGTAGCAATGCCCTCTATGAGTAGCTTCAGGCATCATCTCCCACAAACATCCACTCTTTTGACCCAGAGGATAGCAGCTTTCCATAATCACCCACAACTCCAGTTAATATGTAACATAGCATATGTGTAATGAGAGACTGAGGCATAGAGGGGAAAGGCTAGTTCTGCTTCAGAAAAGCTTTGATGATGGAGTTTCCACAATCTGCTCCACTGTCTTGGAAGTGCACATACACATTAAATTTTATTTTCTAATTCCACTAAAGCTATGTTAAAATGAGTAGGAATGTTTCAATTACCAAGGCAAAAAAGGGAGCATTGCTCTTAATGCTTTGCCTAGCCACATCAATGGTTTTATATATTACTTGAAATCCTGGAAAGACTTCTTTTGCATCATCCCAAAGCAAGTGAGGAAAATAGTGGGACCATTTTGCTCAAACCGAAGGTGACCTTGGTGTAATATAACAGCTTATTTTGTTTTTTCTACCCACTGGCTGTGTCTACATTTTGCTAGATCACAAACTGTAAAGAGTAGAGACCATCTTTCTCATATCTTTGTTTTCTGCTTGACAGAGCAAGAGCCAGGGATCTATAGATGCTACAGAAAACGGTACTGAAAAATACTTGTTTGCATACCAAGAAATGTGACAGCAGTAAACACGTTTTTAAATGTTTTGCCCTGCAGTTAGAATCCGTGTTTGCTCATCTCAGCAGAGCATGTTAGCTGAGGTCCAGTGACTCACTAAACCATAGTCACGGGGGCTCTTTGTGAGCTTAGAGTGTGGACAGAGATTGCTTGTGTCTGTCTGCAGTGCATGCATGGGTGTACCCGGAGTCCTTTGTGGGTATCAGTCTAAATTCTAGAGCTGCTCAGATAACGGATCTTTGTCAGCACTGTTGCTGAGTCAAAAAGTGTATGTGTGCATGCTGTGGAAGGTGGAAGCCAGCAATATGCAAGCAATGTTATTTCATTCTGCTTTAGCATTAAATGTTTCATTTGAAGGGAAACCTTCAAGTCAAGTGGCCTTATTTCTGACAGTTTTGGGGAGTTCTGCATATGTGGGGCTACAAGCTCTGGCCAAACAGTAGCATCAAAGGTGTCTGTACCTGTACATTGCAAACAAGACCAGCTACTGGCATTGCAAGAAGAATCTTGATAGCTGAGCTTCTATGCAGGATTAGAAAAGGTGCAAACTGCAGCTGGCATTGCAGCAATAGCTCTTCTGTTCCATCAGCTACTTCCCGCTAGCACTGCACATTGCAGACATGTTAGTGCATCACTTTCAGGGAATTCCTCATGTTTCCAATGTAGATGAGACCAAGGACAGATTTATCTATAGGCCTTCAGACTTTTCCACTTTGGAACTGTGTGGTGCAATGAGTGGTCCAAACCATGAAGTAGGAGAACCACTGCACATCCCATCTTTTAATTCTCTTACATTACTTTTACCTTGTTCTATGCAGCACTAGATCCATCTGCTTCTGAGCAAGCACAACTCCAGAATACCAACTTTCTCCAAGCCACTTAAAAAGCATTTTTTCTGCTTTATGTTAGCTAGACAGTTTTAACATTAAAACCACCAATTAGGGACCATTCTTTCTTCATCAGCTACTTTTCTGATAAAACTATCACAAGAGGTGGCTGTAAAAGCCAGAGCTGGTGCCTAGCCTTGTGGAAAGGGGCTCATAGGAAATGCTGTTGGTCTGGCAAATGAAGTCTGCTGTACTTACTGCATTCCTGATCAGCCAGTCAGGTGCATCAGACATGGATGTAGAAACTGCACATCACCTGTGCATGGTTTCATTTCAGCACACTCATGACACAAAGTTGTTCTGAACTCATGCAGTAAATCCCAGTCTTAAAAATTGTTGTATGAGCAAAAACTACGCAGCTTGTTGAAATTGGTTTGTGGTTTAGGACAACTACTTGACACTCTCATTGGCATCACTGACCTCTTTCCCTTTGTCATTGTTGTCATCTACATATAAAAAACAGTTCCTGGCATTTCCACGTTACTATTCTTAACAGATTGCATCATACTTCCTACAGGCAGTGTGAATTGTTTGGCCAGCCCGAGACAGGCTCTGCCTAAGGCACCCAGCGTGCTGGAAAGCTCATGAGCTCAGCACCCAGCATGATTTGGCCCTGCTACAACAAGGTGACCTGGCAAAGGAGCAACCCAGCAGCCAGCACAGCTCTTTGGAAACAGGTGGCAGTGTGATCATGTCATTTCCTTTTCCCCAGTAGCCTGGCAGCTGCCCTCCGTGCTGGGTCAAGAGCTCTGGCCTCTGGCCAGCGCAGGTTTGCGAATTCCTACTCTAAAGGTCAAACACTGGTTCTGCCAGAAACAAAGATGAAAAGAAAAAGATGAAAAAAGAAAAGAGAAAAAAAGTATTAAATGCATGTCTCTGGAAGCAGATGTGTGTTAAAGGTCAAATCCAGTTGTTGCAACTTGGTTTTGTTGCAATCCTGCAATAGCAGCAAGCAGACGCTCAGTGGGGACTCAGAAGGGTGATGTGCCTAACATTTGAGGAAACAACTAAGAAACCACCACATAAAACAACTTGTTCCTGTAAAACTATTAATGGAACAAAAAGTGCTATTACATAAAACATACCGGAAAATGTAACAAACGGGGAGGATTTCTTCACAACCCAGCATATAACGTGAATATTTTTGAATGGCATAGTTAAGCCAGTTCTGATAGCATTTTTAGAAAACAAGAATTCTACCCATATGTGATCAAATAGTCACAATTTCATCACATTGGTTATTTAGGCAAGAAGATTGTCCAAGCTTTCAAGGGTTGATTTATTGTTTTCCCAAACTAATAGGGAAACTTTTCTCCTTAGACTATTTTTTTTAATTTCAGCTGATATAGTTCAGCCATTTCAAAACAAAAAAAAAAAAAAAAAAAGAGAGAGAGAAAAATGAAAAATGTCTGAATGTCTGCTTAAACCTCTTTCTGAAAGACCACACCTCTGAACAGAGTCCTAACAATGGTACGATCTTATTTGCAAAAGCATACTCTTTCCTGTCTAATAAACTGCCAACCCTATGTAATATGTATTGTGTTATTACAAGATCTCTATTCAATGGGATCTTAAAATCTACAGCAGAATACTCTGAAGAAAGAATTTGCTTACAATGTGCATTCTCTGTCCCCTCAAATTCCCCAAGTGTCTATCTGTCAGAAAACAACTGGGGCAAAGACCTTATGAAATGATGGTGATTGCTTAATGAAATACAAAGCATCATTCACACTTGCCAAACAATTGCATGAGCAAGTTAAATTCTGGCATGCAATTGTATCTTAAAGTCTGCTTTCTGAATGGGACATTTTTAATAATTTTCTCCTGAGATTTTTTTAGGTAATGTGCCTGTGCTGAGCCTACAGATATAAAAGGGCTGTATTTACATTGCATTATGCTGGGACATTAGATAGCCTAGATAGTGCCACACAAGCTAGGTCTCAAATTGGAATCCAGGTAGCTGTACCAGCAAAAATGCTCTGCTGGCCATAAAATTATGCCAATGCAGCTCTTCTGGGATTCACTCTTGTGTCAAGTCTCTACATGGCACTGACCAGACATAGCTAGACATAGCTAAAAATAACATGAAAACTGAAGTATGAGACTTATATTAGCAGACAAAGGTAAGCATAGCAATGCAGGAGAGAGCTATACCTTGGCCTTTCAAATGTAAGAATACTTCTTTATGTCTACAGAAAAGATTGATATTTCCTAGGTCAAACCATGCAAAATTTTAAATTGGCCTTTGGAAGAAATAAGATTGACCTTTTGAGGATATATAAAAGAAAACACAGCATACAATATAATCTCTTTCGGAATGCTAAACGTCTCCTAACATCAATAGGAATCTAGATTGCAGATATAGATCTCAAAATAATATAGAAATTGAAAGATTTCCCAAAAGATGCAGAAGAATGCTGAATAACTTTCTTTAATCGGTTACATTATATGCTGCTGTTAGAACAAGTGTGGTCTAAGCCACATGACTACTGTCGTCTCAGCCGATGAATGGACGAATGAATGAATGAATGAGTGAATGAGTGAGTGAGTGAGTAAATCATTACAGGGTCTATTACAACTAGACTCAGTGTTATAACGAAGCCTGGAAGCAGTCTGAGATTTCTTATGTTCTCGATTGATTATCACTAAAATGAAAAAGCAGCTGTACAGGCAGTTTTTTACAGGAAGATTTTCCAAGAATATTTGCTTTTATGCTTAAGATTAATTAGCACAGTCAGATCACCATGTGTTTCTATCAGCAGTGAAATAGCATCTGTAAATAAATGTAAGGAAAAAAACCCAAAACCTTGACCATTACAATATATTTAAAATCATTTAATCAAAATTAAAGGTTTGACAGATATTTAAAGATGTCAGCTTCATAGTTAAAAGCCTAAATGTTAAAAAATAATAGATAATTCAGATTTTACCTCTTATTTTGCCATACCAGAATTGTGCAACTCAAATGTTCTGGGTGAGTTTCTTTGCCTTTGTTCCACCCGTGCCTTTGCCATGGGTCATTCATTGCTTAAGCCTGTAAAATCAATTAAGGTCTTTGAGACATGACCTGACTCTTAAAATTAGTTGAAAGTGGTCAATAGACTCATTAATGATGTAATCCCATAAACCTAATTTCTCAGGCTAAAAATACACCACTCATGGCAACTATTGGGACTGAGACAGGTTTAAAATGTATACATACATTCTTAGTCTTTATAAAGGCTTGAGGGAAGGAAAGGCCCTAATCCTCAGTCACTGTTTCTGACACTCAGAAGGTCTTTGTGTCCCAGCTACGATGGACCCAAGAGAAGATCTATGTTTTCCGAGGCATTCACTGACTTAAGGGATGGCCCATACTACAGTGCTTATTTGGACATGTACTTTGAATTTTAGAGTTAGAAAACAAGACACACAAGAAGAAGCAACTTTTTCATTTTGTTTGTTTTCCCAATAGCTCTAAAATTTCTAGATGACAGAGCAAGTGTTACACAGAGGGAACCCAATGGCATGCATTGTTCCTGGATTTAGGCGCAGTTTCTGAACAATGGCCGAAACATTTTGTTTATCTGAAAGTACCTCTGTGCAGAGAATATGCACATTTGTGCTTAATACAATGCTTTACAGAATCACATAGATGGTGAAAGCTGTCTAGTTAATCATTACAAAGGTCATATTATTTTTATGTTACCACATATCTCAAAGACTTAGAAATTTGTAAGAAATTCACCAGTTACATTGATTGAATGATACAAATAGCTATTATATGTATGTATATATATATATGCACACATATATAATTTCTCTATAAATATTACAATTTGAAGTAACATCAAAGAAAGCATTACTCCTGAAGAGCAGTTAGCTGCTTTGAATAGCAGAAATTGTGACAAATAGCAACAATACTCTATCAGTTGTGGAAATGCTCACCTCACTAAGCAGCAGTGATTATCCGAATGAAACTCAGCAGTGATCAATAACTGTTTGCTTCTGGAACATCATCAAATTCATGTTGAGAATTCTTAAAATCCTTAATTTCAGAATGTGTTTCTACAAGTGTAATTATGGCTAGTTCTCATCTGCTTTGTGTTCACTGGATGAAAAAAATGTCACAAAAAAAAAAATCACTTCTTATCATCACTCTTTTTGTTCTGAGAAAAAGGAAGTCTTATAGTTGTGAAAAAGGTCAAGGGCCTCCTAAGTCTTCAGTGCCTAACACATCAAGTGACACTCCCTGATCGTAAGATTAAATCAAGTCACAGGATGTGTGCCCTACGGATGTTGGTTAAACTGTTCTGGAGCTGAGTGGATTAGACCGGTATTCTACCTTTTACTCAAAAGTATACAACGCCAGAAAGGTCAACAATGTTTCAAGTAAGTTGCTAATTGAAATCAGCCAAATGAGACAACTCTCTTCCTGGAACAAAACTTTATCCAGCCCTGCTTTGCCTTTGGGATAATATGTATCAGAACTGTCATTTAGGCATTTTGACCAGAATTTTGCTGCTGATCAACTTGTACAGCAAAAGCAACAATTCATACATTTTAGCAAATCTTCCTTGACCTTCAGAAAACTGCAGCATTTTTTCTGTTCATCTTCATTACTTTCATTCAGGAAAAAGAGTCAGGATTACTTATGATAGCAAGATTTTACTTGTAAGTTTTCAGACTTGCGTACATGGCAACTTCTGTTGTGATCTGATCAGTTAGTGCAGATAAGGTCTGGATTAGGTCAGTGCTTTTTGAGTACTTCCCAAGGAGGAACTCACTGGTAGTGGTTCCCAGCACAAGCTTTATAGGCTTTGTGTTTGTAGGAGACCCAGAAGTGCTAATTCTTGACAGCAGTATACAGGAGGCTGTGACTAGTTGCAGCCAATGCCTAGGCACTCTTATTTCTTTTCCCCAGAAGAAATGAAATCTTCATTTCTGGAAAAGAGACAGATCAGTAAGCCTTATCCTCCTTTTGTACAGCTGAGAGCAGGGTCTGAAAGCTGGGGCCCAGGATACAGGGAAGGTTACAGGCAGTCCCTGTATCTGAGCCGTTTCCAGAAGAACACAACTGCAAATTCGCATCACCACCACTGAAACAGGATTAAGGCCTCATGCATTTCCCCCATGCCATCAGCATAGCAGTTATATTCCAGTGTTGAATAAATTGGCCCAGTCTAACCAAATTGTGTTAAGTGGTGAGTGGCTCAGTGACTGAATTTTTTGAAAGCACTTTGAAAGCCTTCCATGAAAGGTATGCCATTAATACACTGCTTTCTTAGGAGAGAGTTGTGTTGGCTATGTCATGTCCCAGTTGTTGGCTCTTCATGCTGTTTCAGGGCCAAATCATGCTAAGTGTGTATTCTCCCTGTAGTCCCATTTCCATCAATAGATAATTGGCAAAATGCTCAGCCAGATAGAGTATCCAGCTTGTCCTCCTGAATATTCATGTCTTTAAAACTGGAGAAATAACTTAAAATGGCTGTAGTTCTTGTAACACCAGGTTCCTGGGAAAAGGTAACATATCCTGTTAGATCAGTGGAGACTGTTGGTTGATATTCAAGGATCACCTGCTGCAAGCTCAGGAGCGATGCATCCCAACTAGAAAGAAGTTCAGCAGGAGGGCCAGGAGACCTCCTTGGATGGATAAGGACCTGCTGAGCAAAATTCGAAGGAAAAAAAGAGGCTTATAAAAGATGGAAGCAAGGTCAGGCGGCCTGGGAGGAATACAGGGATGTTGTGCGGGAAGCAAGGGACCAGGTTAGAAAAGCTAAGGCCCACTTAGAATTAAACTTGGCTAGGGATGTTAAGGATAACAGGAAGGGATTTTATAGGTACATTGCCAATAAAAGACAGGTTAGGGACACCGTGGGCCCTCTCCAGAAGTTATCGGGAGAACTGGCTACCCTGGATTTGGAGAAGGCTGAGGTTCTTAATGACTTCTTTGCCTCAGTCTTCACCGGCAAATGTTCTGACCACACCACCCAAGTCTTGGAAGGCAGACACAGGGACAGTGAGAATGAAGACCCTGGGCCCACTGTAGGAGAGGATCTTGTTCGAGACCATCTTAGGAACCTGAATGTATACAAGTCCATGGGACCGGATGAAATCCATCCACGGGTCCTGAAGGAGCTGGAGAATGAAGTTGCTAAGCCACTGTCCATCATATTTGGAAAATCATGGCAGTCAGGTGAAGTTCCCGATGACTGGAAAAAGGGAAATATAACCCCCATTTTTAAGAAGGGGAAAATGGATGAGCCGGGGAATTACAGACCAGTCAGTCTCACCTCTGTGCCTGGCAAAATCATCGAGCGGATTCTCCTGGAAGGCATGCTAAGGCACATGCAAAATAACAAGGTGCTTGGTGACAGCCAGCATGGCTTCGCTAAGGGGAAATCCTGCCTGACCAATCTGGTGACCTTCTATGAGAGGGCTACGGAACTGATGGACAGGGGTAGAGCAGTTGATGTCATCTACCTGCACTTGTGCAAAGCATTTGACACTGTCCCACATGACATCCTTGTCTCTAAATTGGAGAGACATCAATTTGAATAGGTGGACCACTCGGTGGATAAAGAACTGGCTGGATGGCCGCATGCAAAGAGTAGTGCTCAGTGGCTCAATGTCCGGCTGGAGACCAGTAACGAGTGGTGTCCCCCAGGGATCGGTGTTGGGACCGGTCTTGTTCAACATCTTTGTGGGTGACATGGACAGTGGGATTGAGTGCGCCCTCAGCAAGTTTGCCGATGACACCAAGCTGTGTGGTTCGGTTGATAAGTTGGAGGGAAGGAATGCCATCCAGAGGGACCTTGACATGCTTGTGAGGTGGGCTGATGCCAACCTGATGAAGTTTAACCATGCCAAGTGCAAGGTCCTACACCTGGGTTGAAGCAATGCCAGGCACAGCTCCAGATTGGGCATGGAGGAGATTCAGAGCAGCCCTGCGGAGAAGGACTTGGGGGTGTGGGTTGATGAAAAAATGAACATGAGCCGGCAGTGTGCACTTGCAGCCCAGAAAGCCAACTGTATCCTGGGCTGCATCAAAAGGAGTGTGACCAGCAGGTTGAGGGAGGTGCTCCTGCCCCTCTACTCTGCTCTCGTGAGACCTCACTTGGAGTATTGTGTGCAGTTCTGGTGTCCCCAACATAAAAAGGACATGGAACTGTTAAGGCAAGTGCAGAGGAGGGCCACGAGGATGTTCAGGGTACTGGAGCACCTCCCGTATGAAGATAGGCTGAGAAAATTGGGGCTGTTCAGCCTGGAGAAGAGAAGGCTGCATGGAGACCTCATAGCAGCCTTCCAATATTTGAAGGGGGCCTATAGGGATGCTGGGGAGTGACTCTTCATTCGGGACTGTAGTGATAGGACAAGGGGCAAAGGGTTTAAACTTAAACAGGGGAAGTTTAGATTGGATATGAGGAAGAAATTCTTTACTGTGAGGGTGGTGAGGCCCTGGAATGGGTTGCCCAGGGAAGTTGTGAATGCTTCATCCCTGGCGGCGTTCAAGGTGGGGTTGGACATAGCCTTGGATGGCATGGTTTAGTGGGATGTGTCCCTGCCCATGGCAGGGGGGTTGGAACTCGATGATCTTGAGGTCCTTTCCAACCCTAACTATTCTATGATTCTATGATTCTATATAGTGGAGAAAAATATCTGCAGTGTCATGTACAATTTTTTTTTCTCTGTAGTCTTTATAAGAAAAGAAAGGTTCTGTCCTTTTCCAGAGCTGAACTGCAATTCCTTATTCTCTTTTGAGATTTCATCTTGTAGATATTCCTGTTTCAGAGGGAAATTGTACTTTAAAATCATAATAAAATCATATAATTGTTTGTGTTGGACTGTATCTTAAAGATCAACTAGCTCCCAGTTCCCTGCCACAGTGGGACACCTGCCACTTGACAAGGTTGCTTAAAGCCCCATCCAGCCTGTGCTTGAACAGTCTAATGCTCTTTTCCTTTACTTTTTTTTTTTTTTTTTTTTGTGCTTTTTAAAACACTTTGTCTCAAGTCCTAAATTATTTGTCACAGGACTGCATGTTGTGACTTCCAGAACTTCACACACATGTTCAGAACATGAATAAATAAATATCCTTCAAATAGCTTTCCTCAAAATACTGATGCAGAGCTTCTGGATGTCTAAATGGTCTGTCTGGGGTATCATACATCAAGGAGAATCAGGATCATCTTGCCAATGTTTAATGCTTTCTGTATTAATGTCAACATTTGAGTTGGTGATCTAGACCCCATTTGTACCAAACGGACTGTAAGTGGCATTTCTAAAGTATAGCTGATTTGATGTGATTTAGACACCTAATTTGGGATAAGTTTAATAGGACTCTGGAACCACAGACTTATGACTATTAAGGAGAGTCCAGGTTTGTAGTTTAAATACAGCTGTCTACGTGGCAAGTGTTTGAAGTCTTACATTTACTCACAACAACGATGTTAGATGAAATAGTCGTAAAATCTTCATTTCAACTTGACAGAATTCAGCCTAAACTACTCCCAGCCCCTTTTGTAGCAACATAATATCCCGATTCACACCTTCCTAGACATCTATCAAAATAAGAACATCATCACAGAAAACTTCAGGCTTGGACTAATGATATTTCCATTTACCTTGGAGCACTCTGGCACTGGAACTGATATCTGTAGACTTGCGTCTCCAGTGGTGTCTGAAAGATGCCTGGCGAAAGTTTCCAGGTGACTTGCTAAATCAGATGTATGAACTTGTTTGCCATGAACAGACCTCATATTTTTCCCAGCATCCTGTTAAAATGATTTTGTAGGTTCATGGATTGCTGTAAAGAAATCTAAACGTACAAGCAAAAAAGAAAATAATACTCTGTGAAGGACCAGATCTCATTACCTATAATGGTAGTATTACAGTTTAATTGAAGACAATAGTGTGAAATATTAAATGGAAAGTACTAACATCTCTTCCAGCATTAGTAATAAAAAACGTCAGGAACAACCTTATTTTCTCCACCCCTTTCAAACACCCCTTTTAAATGCAGCAAAAGTATGTAAAAGCAGCAGTTGTTAGTATAAGCCAGACAAATACGACTACGATCCAATGAACACTACCTTTCCATGTGGAGTTCTTTAACATCTTTGCAAAACTAGGATAAATATCCAGGTAAATATAACCAGTAAAGCAGAGTGAATATGAATCTCAGATATTTTGAATTTAAATTTTCTTTAAGTTCTACATGCCAGATGCAACTGATGGATGTCTGACAAAAAATACACTAACTCAAGCCAGCAGATTTTAGTTATTGACTACCCAGAGTATTGACTAAAACGCTGCAGCAACAGCTCCTATCAATCAGAACTTCCTGCTTATTGAAGTCTAGAAAACCATTTTTTTAAAACAGTGACAAAAAGGCTTTTGTTACTGACCAACACTCAGTATTTCCTCATGTTGTCCCATTTCTGCTCTGTTTTACTCTTTCATGAACAGTGCTCAAATGGTGGTCGAAGTGGTAGAAAAGTTTGGCTCAATAACACTGGCTGACAACTTACATCAGATTCTTCATAAAAGACAGCTGTTCTAGTAAATTAGCCACTAGAGCGAACATAACCCTGTGAATGTAATACAAACATGGTTACAGTAGTGCATTGTCAGTTAACTTCTTCATTCCTACCAAATGCAGAGTCCAGCAACAGCAGTATAGAGCTGCCGTGTCACACTGCTGAACAGATCTAGTGTCATACTTTTTCTTTTTACCTTTTTTGTTCAGCTTGTTTCAAGCCTCATATGCTTCAGGATTTACTGAAAAAATAGAGTTGTTCTTGTTTCTTCATAAAGAATGTTCCAGTTAACTAGATAACAACAGGGAATTATGATAATGAATTTCTACTAGAGCAAAATATTCCATTCCCATCTTGTGCTTTAAGGTGAGGCATCCAAATCATTGATATTTCCATGGAATCTGAGTGCATCTTATGCAGTTCAACCCCCTTCCTTTGTATGTGCTGAAAGAGAGGGTTAGAGAGAAAAGATGCAAGACAATATCGAAGAAAAAAACTTCTGACAGTCTTCCAAAAATGAACTATCCTCTAAATAAAACTATTTCACTCTTAGTCACAAGATAATACAGCACATAAGTTACCTAAATGAGTTAAGTGAAGGAGGAGTAGCTCCGTAAGTAAGGTTAATTATGAGCAATGACTTAAGTAGAGTGCCCTGTAAGAGGCACTTCTGTCACAGCCTCATACAAAAGCAGGCTGCCCCCCTGTTATTACAGTCCTAATGATTTTAGTTTTCTATAAATTTAGTTGCATATGAGTAATAGGAGCCATGTTCATCTGCTTACGCCGCTATGTATCAGTGTCATGGCTCTGTCCTCTCAGATACCTCAGAAGGAGCAGACAGCCCATCTCACAGGGAATCTGCCTGCTTGCCATCTGGACCATGGTGTTACTGTACTTAACGCTGTTGCATGGCTTGAGGATCTGTCTTTACCTTCATATCATTGTGGGTTTTGCCTATGACTATTTCTTTTTCACAAGCAGTTGTCAGAAGGTGAAGGCGTCAGTACATCTGTGCTTTAGTTCTACTTCCCTAAATATTCCAGCATAAGTGGTGTTTATTTATATGTTCCATACCTACAGTGTGGCGTCCTTCAGAAGGACAATTTAATGACAAGGACGCTGCAACTTAATTTTAAGTACTAACAATCTTTCTAAATCCAAGGTCTGGCTAATGTGGCAGAGCTATTAAATAATTATATTAAATGCTAGACTTGAGTGCTCTTTCTATCATATATGTGGGTGAAGATTTTTCACCCTTGACATTTGATAGGACAGCAGAGTATGCCTCTGAAAGGAAAAAAAAAAGCCACTGTTGCTAGAGAAATGGTTTCAATGGCTTCAACTGCTATTTTCAGGAAACACCCAGAATAATTTGGATAAGATGAGTCAGAAAGACAGAAGCAGTTTAAAACATCTCTATTGCAAATTCAGCTCGGGGCATCCAAACACCAAAGCTGTTCCCAGATTACTGCGTTACTGTTTCTGCACTTGCTATGTGTCCGGGGACATGACCGGTGGCTCCTCTCCGATAAACACTTCAGCATTCTTTCCTGAAAAGCTATGTTAAGACTATAGTGGTCTGTGCAACACAGAATAAAAGGGCAGTGGATAAGCAGTGGTGCGCAAAACCTGAGCTAACATGCGATTCATAAACTCATGGCATGCAGCTTAGACTTAGGTGCGGTCTAATGCATGTACAGCATTGCTCCTAAGGGCCTCTCTTATCATTATTCATACATCATTGTGACTTTCAATATGTTGTTTATTTAGATAGATATGGACATTAGTATTAGTATAACATAGGTATATATGTAATGTATTTAGTAGTACAAGGAAATTCTTTGCAGGTTGAGACCAGTCAATGTCTGCGAAACTGAGCTCTGCTGGAGAGGTGCATAGGAGAGACCTCACCTGGGAGCAAACCTCTGGAGATAACTGAGAGAAAGGAACAGCTACCCTCTCTTTGGTGTCAAGGGGTATTCAGATTTCAGGTGTTATCTCAGGAGTGCTTACCATTTAACAGAACACCTTGTTAGTATGTCAGCATGAAACAGCCCCAGCTGCACTGGCACCCTCTCAGAAATCATATCTATCCGCATGTGACGTGCTCTGAACTACCACACACAAACATTCCTGGTCTGAACTGCTTTCAGTCATTCTGCCACTAGCTTCTGCAGGCCTGACCCGAGTGATCCTCGCTCTGAATCACATGTTGGTCACTGCAATCATCTGAGTTAAAAAAAAATATTTCCAGAGCACAAACTGGAATGAATTCAAGCCTCATGTGACTATGTCCTGTTCATTGTATGCTTCATTGACTTTAGCACAGACACACTGTACTTGCCACAGATATTTTGTAAATACCATCAGCAACACAATTTAAGTCTGTTCAGATGAGGGTGGAAGTATTTTCTTACATTGATGGTACTTTTAATTATGTTTTTTATGGAAGGTAAAATGCCTAGCACATAATTTCCTGAGAACACAGTGAGTCCCATTAAAAATAATACACACAAGAAATGAAGGTTACATAGTGACAGAAGATCAGAACTTTATGCTTCATTAATGCAAGTGGCATTTTAACATGTGGAGTGAACTATAAATTTCTAGGCAGAAGTAAATACTCCCACTTCCTTAGTGAAAGTGTACTTTAAATCATTAATGAGAAATACACCATATTTCTTTTTTTTGTATTGTTCATGATGACTTCTTTTCCTTTTTTTTTTTTTTCTTACAATCCATCTGAATGAAACCAGCCCTTTCATTCCCTGAGCTAAACTGGAAAACACTGAGTTATGAAGTGAAATGATTTTTATTGTAAGACAAACAAACAAAAAAGAACAGCAAAATATGGTTGCTCCTGGCAATGTAAACAATACCAGCAAAGTACATTGATCCAAAGTCCTTTCTGGTTTACATGCCTGTTAATGGAATTATTCCAGGTTTACAGTAACGTGGCTAAGGAGCAGAATTTGCTCCATAAAGAGAGAAGTTTTATCTTTGATTCAGCTTCTGTCCCCTCTGAATATTGGGCCCCATTTTCCATAGACTGGTGTTTGAATGTTTAATACTTTTTGTGCAGCACGAGAAAGAAGTGAGTAAATATGCCAACTCACTGTTCAGTCAGGAAAGATCATCCGTCGCTCTGATTAGGTTGACTCCACCACCACTAAGGAAATAAGAAAGAGGATGGGACAGTCAGCATCAGCCATCAAAAAATGAAGCATCTAGCCTGAATAAGTAAATGCAATACAGACAGAAATGAGAGTAGGGGATCTCAGAGTGGCATGTTGTTCTGCATCTCATAATGTCTTAGAAAGGAGCGAGTTTCCCTTGGATTTGTCTGCATTTATATTTCTTAGCCTTTCTCCAGTGACAATAATCAGAGTTGAGGACAAGATCTACTCCTTAAATGGCTGTGCTCAGGTGACCCAAGTCCCACCTGCAGTTCAGCCCCTACTACCTGAGTGCTTGAGGATATCAAGTCCTTAAAGACCAAGTGAAGTCTTCAGATTCTCTGCCCATAGACATAAATGCACCAAATCACTAAAATTAATTAAAAAGGGGAAAACAGACATGGAAAATTACCAGGATACAAACAGTACCTTGAGTTATAAATGGGTTGCTTGCAAATATAGCAGTTCTTTACTCACATATACAAAGTGAACTGATTGCCAAATCTGTGGTCAGAAAGGCATTCTTCCCCACCTCCCCCACATATTGGAAGAGATCTAAATATTTTTGTTGTCTTCCTTGGGCACACTGAGTCAGGCATCATCTGCTCCATCAAGTGGGCACGTCCCCATGGCCAGTATTGGATGATTCTAGGTAAGGGTTCTGACTGCTGGGCACAGCTACTTCCACATCTCTCAATGCTTATGATCAGAGATTAACTTAAAGGTGATGAAACAAATTCAAAATAGAAAATAAAACCCCCACTTTTTACAAACATGTTTTACTTGCTATTCTTAAAAGGGCACATTTCTTCCACAAAGAACATGAGCAAAGGCATGAGGAAGTTTCTTTGGTTCATAAATTTAATTAAGCCACAGTTATGCCAATTTTTCTGACTAATTGGGAATGATGAGATGCTGGCAAGCTCTTTAAACACTCCACTCCCAGACATGTAACCCTTCACAGACCAAAGGCACCACATAATAAACAGCCATTTTTACACATTACACTCTATTTATGCATATGAAAAAAGACAACTGCAGGTTTGCTAAAAATGCCCACATGAATTACACATAACAAAAGTAAATGTGATAAGGAAAAAAAAATGAAGAAGAGAGAGAAATATAGTTTGGAATTATTTTCTTCATTTGCCATTTCAGAAATAAATCAAAAAGGCAGAAACATTTTTCAAAATTGTTCTTCTTCCAGTTACCTCACATTTGGCTCACTGGTTAGCATGTTAACCATCCCATTAACAAAACTATCAAATAAACAGCCTTTTCTTCTCTGACCTTCTATCACCATAGGTATTACAAATCTCTTAAAACAAACAAAAAAAATGTGCATAGTTTTTTCCATCATTCATTTGTAAGTTTTGGGTTGGATTAGTTAAGAATAATCTATGTGTCTTCATAACTGATAGAAAAATGCCATCTTAACTTGCAATCTATCCAATTTTTCTGGATATGGGTGAAAATAGCTGTCTTCAAAGGAAGTTAGGAGCAAAGTAATATTATAAACCCTCCAAGTCTGTTTACTGGAGGGACTCCATTGTCGAGACATAAATTGTCTCTCCTTGACAAACCTAAACCTGCTATCACTAGTGGTTTTGACAATAGCATTGCTGTTAAACATTTTATTGTAAGGCTTCTTCTACCACCTACCATTCCAAGAAGTTAAGAGATAGTTTAGAGCACTATGGTCAGGCCCAGTTCTCAATTAATGCAAGTCACCTTACATTCATGAAAATGAATGAAGCTAACTCTCTATACACAATTAAATGGTTGACCCTTAAAGAGCACAGCTGAAGAGCTGAACTAAATCACTTGTAAATGAGCTAAAACAGATGTTCACAGACAGCTCTGCACGTTCAAAGAGTCTACCTTAAAGTGGCATCTGACCTGGTATAGGTAGGATAGGATAGGGTAGATTAGAGTAGGATAGGATAGGATAGGATAGGGTAGGGTAGGGTAGGGTAGGGTAGGATAGGATAGGATAGGATAGGATAGGATAGGATAGGATAGGATAGGATAGGATAGGATAGGATAGGATAGGATAGGATAGGATAGGATAGGATAGGATAGGATAGGATAGGATAGGATAGGATAGGATGTCCTAAATTGCAGCATCTCCTTTTGAGGGGTATTTTATGTCAATGTCTGACTCCCAAGTGCCAACACATTTGCCAGATACCTTCATGTAATGTTCCTGACACTTCCCAGTGCCTCCTTTAATATTCTAGTGTTCAATATAAATAGGAAGGGATCTGAAGCATTTCTGTGTCCTTTGATAGCTTTAAACTTTTTATTAGCTTTTTGTCTCTGATAATAAACAAAACATGATTCACTTTCAATTTGCAAGCCTTTAGCCAGGATTTCTGGATGAATTATGGAGTGTAGGCACAAGGGTTCAAAATTTAGTCTTCGACAGGGTAATTTTCTACGAAGGATGTGGGATTTGAGGCCTGCTGTCAATGAATATGAATTGAAATTATTTCACTGTGTAGAAACTATAGTCCTTCTCAAAATAATGACACACAACTGTACCCGTCCACTGATTAGGGCAAACATGTAAAATGAAACTAAAATCAAAATAGTTGAAAACCTCTCAAGGTGGGAATATAATAAATGCCACAAGTGAGACACTATATTTTATTACTACAGTCTTTGCACTGCCTTTTATCATTCTCCTTTTCAGCTCTCACCCTCCATTTGCTGCGTCGAGGCTGTGAATTCTCTAGCGTGGGAGCTGGGGTTTTGTTCTGTTCTTTGCAGGGAGATCATATCAATAAATTGTAGGGTAGAATTTCACACTGTTCCCACTGCTGTCTATGGGCATTTTACACTGAACTCTGCATAAGAAGATTATGAGTCATATAGTGCACTTTTGAAAAATCCCAGCCTCCACGCATGAGGAATAGTAAGTCCGGTTTAGTTTGTTCCTTTTCCCTGTTCAGATCACTTCAACTGTTTTCAGCAGAGGAGGAAAGAAACTTTCACAATCTAGCTTGCAGTTGACTTTAGGTTTCTCATTTTTAGGCAATAGTGCATTTGCAAACTAGCCCTGCTACTCAAGTTCATTAAACTGATTTTACACTATTATTCATTCTTTTGCTTTTACGAGAAGGTTGCAAGTTCTGGTGATTTCAGCAAGTCTTAGAAGTAAAAGGCCAAAGTTCCAATTAAGGGGTGGAGTTGATTCAATGAAAAACCAAGACTAAACCATCTCATACTCCTGTGTCACAGTCAGCTCCTTTGTAAGTCTGGGGAGAAATGTTATGAAGCATGGATGTTGGATTAGACTACCTGATTCAAGCAGGCTGGCTGAGATTTCCAAAGCTGATGAGGGAAATCCCCTCACTGCATTTGAAAATCTCAAACACTTTAAAACAATCTATTTGCATTTTATATCTGGAAAGCATAGTGTACTTTGTGGATCATTCATTACATGCTGTGGTCATTACAAGTGCAGGAATTTGGTGTTCACTACGAAATACTTGTTTCATATACTGCCTTGTCCTTTCCTTGTGAAAAATGTCATTGTCAGTGTGTTTTAATCATTACTAGAAACCATCATGTGAAAGCACAGTTAAACAGAACTTGAATTTTTAGAGGTGACCCTCAAGTCTTTTTGCATATATTGTGTCTGGAGTGGGTGAATCAGAGACATCTTCACTTCCAGCTCATTTCAACTTTGCCCAGTTGTCCTGCAATTATTTACCAGGAGGACAGTGCGAATGCTGATTCTGCCCCAAAAGTCATACTTTGTAGACCTGCTTATTCAGAAAATGTTCACCTCACGTTTCAGGCAGATGAAATATGAAAGAATTGGTTTGAGCTGGAAATCTCTTCAAAGCTATACTCTTTCCACCAAATTCAGATTCAAGGCAAGCAAAGACTGTGAATAATGGAGACTTTCTGAGGGCATAACTTTGCTTAAAATGGAGAGAGTATGAATCAGCAAAAGAACAGGCACCCACTTACGTTCAAGAATGTTTTACACGAGCCCATAAATCATCCAAATGAGGAAAGCTAGAAGTGGAAGTCAGGAATGCCACATGTGCCGTGACACATAGAACATTGTTTAAAGATCATCTTACAGAATGATTCCAAGTATCAGCACAGCTATCCAGAATAGGAAACTGAGTCAATTAGAGGGCCACTGAACTCATGCTTACAAACACTGCAAATTACTCACCATCATACTGTGGTGATTATGGACCTACTGAACTAGGTTATTAGTAAGGTTTCCTGACCTAATCCTTCATTTACAAACTAATGTGTTTGCCTATTGTGAGCTTGGCCTCCCAGTCTTGGGGCAGCAATTAATGCTGCCTCCTCCAGAAACACTCAGTGGAGGTCAGGGCCCTGGGGGAGGCTTCCAAAAATTCCCTCTGCCTGGACACTGCTGCCACCCACAGTTAAGAGACAACTGATTACAAAACCAGATGTTTTTTTTCAGCAGTTATTAGAATTCTTATAACTGTTGATCATTTTTCTGAGCACAGTGATTCCTTCTCACAGCAGAAAGACTTGAGGGTTAGGCTTTTCACACAGGGAGTAGTCTACCATGACCATGCTGCTTCTTATGGTGTGTGAGTTCATCTTAGCACCTCAATGCAAATTATGTTGTATTTACAGAGCTAACTGATATACAGACTATGAAAACTTGCTTAAGTTGCCGTCATATCAATGAGGAAAATAATATATGAAAAAAAAAGCGGGAAATAAAGTCATATTTAACATAGGTTCACATATATTGTGGATGGGAATTTATCTGTACTGCTAGCACAGTTTCAAAACAAAGCACAGAAGTTTGCAGTAAAATTGTTTGAATTTGTGCCCCTAGAGCCTTGCTAAGCTTTTCAAGGCTTTCTCTGTTTTCTTTAAATGCTTTATAGCAAACAGTGTAAGATCTGTTTTCTGGGATATTTCAGTCCTCACAAGGAAACAACAATCTTTTTAAGAAAATTTTATACTTTATATGTTTATATCCATCAGAGAATGAACAACTTTCACAACCTGCTACCCATGGGTCACCATACAATAGAGCTGTGGGCCATACTGCATGAGGAAGAGGGGAGGGATATTTCATCCTGAAGGCCTAAGCATGAGAGAAGACTGCAGGATGCAGAGTGCTCAGGCTTTCAAGGGAAGCTGTAAACCCATGCAGGCCAGTGCCTAGATGCTGTGATTTTACACATAAAGTTGCATGCTATTTGTTTTTCTTATTTCCCATTTTATGGCATAAAGTTAAGCTTGGGTATGTTCTACTGCAGAACAGCTCAGCAAGTAAAACCTTATTGTTATTTGTTATTTGCCACTTCATTTTGGCTTCTGTTTTACTTCTCTGAAGTGCTGGACAAAGTGATCTGAAGATGACATGAGTCTGTGAAGCATCTCAATAACTGTCACCTTTACAATATTTTTCCTATGTTACCTCAATCTTAATTTTAGTATTATTATTGTTGCTCATAAGAAGTTTTAAATAAGGATCCTTTGGCAGATGATAGTTTGGAATTAAGAAATGCAGAAATTCACAAGACTGTATCAAATTTCTTAACAGTGAAAAATTGCAGATGAACATTATAGTCCATTACCTTATTAGTACAGCTTTCCAGTCACTTTGCTTTTTATTCATTTAATCTTCAATCTTATAAAATCCTTGAGCAATATATCATTATTTTACATGTCCCTCCACTGCCTAGACTGAAAACATACACCGCAATGTGCTTTGTGAGTTCAATCAGCTTTACAATGGAACTAGATTCTTTGATAGTTTCCATGAGCATAGATCCACCAATTGCATGCTAAGGATCCGACCTTCTGAGGTTTTTAGAATGTTGTTTTTTAGAAATGAGCAAAACCTCGTGAGGCACCGGCTCTACTGCTGAAGGACACTCAGAACCATCTGAAAATATTTTTCAGTAATCATTGACTCTTCTGCCTGGAGATAAGCAAAACCATGTCTCAACCTCCTACCCTTTGTTATTTACCATATAGCATGCTTTGCACAGAATAAAAGCAGGTTGGATTAGAAGAGACAAAAAATTATTCACCTTCTTCTTGGAAACAATCACTCAGACTATTTTCTTTCCATAGAGTGGAAAAAACCTGTTAAGATGCTATGTAGGAAAGAGATTGTGATTTTTGTTTTCCATTGCATTTTTTAAACTGAATATAAAACCATGATTTAAAAAAAAAAAAAAAAAAACAAACCATGCAATGAGGGGTAAAAAACATCCAGGGCCTTAAACAAACTGCTGTGCTTAAAGAAAACTAATTCAACATAATGGGTTAATCCAACATATAATGTCAGTAAGCAATATAAGGAGTTCCATATATGCTTTTACTTTGGAGTGTATAGACCCCATACTGGTTACTCACTGCACTTGTAATACTGCACAGCAGTGGCTCTAGCTCACAAAACCTCATGGAGGATCACAGTTGTATCCTGCTGCTGCAAAAGCACTCTTGATCTAAAAAAAGCAAAAGGAGAGCTAAAAGCAAAGAGAGCTGAAGAACAGTGTAGAATTCACTCAGTACTGGTGTGAAAAAATAGGGATTTCTTTACATGGTTTCCTCTGTTTTCTGAATTTGGAACTAAATGAATCAGCTTCTCTCATGTATTCAAGGTTCAGTGTAGTTACAAGGCCATAAAGAAAATCTAAGTATACAAACTGGACTTTTTAAGGGGACATCATGTCTCATAAGACTTGTGATATATGTCTGAATGATAGCAGCATGGAAAGGGACATAGGATCTGTCTTCACATTCATTTTAATTCCATCCAAGAATCCAAATTCCGTACTTTTGCTTTTATCCACTCATTCCTTTTTTTTTTTTTTTTTCAGAGAAGATGAAGAGGATTTAGATTTATGGTAGCTTAACGTGGCATTTGAGACTTCTCATCCTTTCATTTTTGTAAATGAAAAGCCTGACCTGAAAGCCAACCGTGTGCTTGGCTGCACCAACAGGAGCATGAGCAGCCGGTCAAGGGAGGTGATTCTCTCCCTCTACTCCACTCCCATGAGACCACACCTGCAGCACTGCTTCCAACTCTGAGGTCCCCAATACAAGAAGGACCTGAACTGGTTGGAGTCCAGAGGAGGGCCACAATGATGACCAGAGGGCTGGAGAACCTCTCCAATAACGACAAGCTGAGGGAGCTGGGCTTCCTCAGCCTGGAGAAGGCAGCATGGAGACCTTAGTGCAGTCTTCATGTACCTGAAGAGGGCCTCCAAGAAATCTGGAGAGGGACTTTTTACAAGGGCATGTAGTGATAGGACAAGGGGGAATGGCTTTAAACCAAAAGAGGGTAGATTTAGATTAGCTATTAGGAAGAAATTATTTACTGTGAGGGTGGTGAGACACTGGAACAAGTTGCCAGTGAAGCTGTGGCTGCCCATCCTTGTCAGTGTTCAAGGCCAGGTTGGATGGGGCTTTGAGCAACTTGGTCCAGTGTGAGGCATCCCCCCCATGGCAGGGGGGTTGGAAATAGATGGTCTTTAAGGTCTCTTCCAACACAAACCATTCCATGATTCTATGATTAGGCTTTTTGAGAATTTGTCTGTGAGGTAATTTAAATAATCCTGATTCTTGCTATGAAATTGCTATATTGTTAAACATTTCAATGCATAGCTAGCCATCAGGAGATTTTCCAACACCTCTCAACACCCTTCTGGAAAAAGTTACAGTACAAGCAAAAATGTCATTAATAAGTGGATGGACAGTATTTGAATGGGAAACCTGTTTATCTTTGGGGATTTACACACATATGCAAAAGGAAAATCCCAAACCAAAGAACAGTAAAACTTTCTTTGTAGCAGAAGGGTTATTTTTATTGAGGGTACAGTACAATAAAGAGAGGGAAAGACCGTAGGGAAGAAACTAAATCAGGAAAAAAACTTTAAGTGGGAAGGGGAGCTTTGCCCAACCTCATAGAAGAACAAAGGTATTAAACAGTAAACAGTGTCAGAGAATTTTTTCAAACACTGGAACTTGCTCCTTTGCATCCTGTTGTGCTGCCTGGATGGCCCATGGGATGGGAGTTCTGCCAAACGGGAGGATCCCCTCGCATGAGAGTGGTCTTTCATAGTACAAAGTTTGGATGGGACTACCTTATTCTGTTTACTGTTATAGATGTGAGCCATGTTGGTTGCAGAGCCTAAGAACAACATCAGAATTTATCATTTTCTGGTATACATGTAATTTTTCCTTCCACAGATCTCTTGTGGGTCCCTCATCCCTCCCCAAGCTCCCTCCTGCATTGTTATGAGGAAGTATGCCTAACATGACATGGCAATGGTACAGGAGACATTCACCAGCAAGTTCCTTTCATAAGCAGACTGGCCTTTGCCTCATTTTCAGTAGCAGCTTAAAACTATTAATAAAAAATGCAAGGTAAATCAGAAAGATGTGCCTTCAGTGATTGTCTCTCTTGTCCCCTGTGAGGGTAGCCTTGCGAAGCTTACAGTGAAAGACATGGTCCATAAAGACCTGTTTGCATACTGGAATAGATGGATACTGCTGATAAGAAAGGGTAACCTGTAGTCAGTGAGTGTCTAGCCTACGCTATTAACAGGTGGGAGACTGTCTTTTTTTTGCCCTGTTTTGTTCCAAGTAATTGTTTAGGTTTTCCAGACTCTCAACATTTGTAGTACTTTTGAATATTTCCATGTAATTTCCAATTAAGAAATAAATTGCTTCCAGTAGAATTACTAAAATGTCATGTCCAACCAAATATGCAAGCAACTTAACTTTGACATCTCAACACACCAGGGTCCCTGTATCCTGATTCAGGAATAACATGTTCATGATACTTTCCTGGAATGCTCCCTGCCACCCTCCAACATCACAGTAAACTCTGTTTACGGTCCTGTGCTGAGCCTCCCAAAGCTGGTGGGCAATTTTGCCACTTCCCACTGTTCCACTGTAGCTTAGGAATCTGCTGGTCTCCTGCTTCCTCCCTCCCACCACCACCATTGCAACCACTGTTCAAAGTCACAGTCTCTGAAAAGGGGAATGTACCTGGTGGCTCACTTGCAGTATTCTCATCATTTTGGCTGTACTTAGAAAAGTTGCCTTTCATACATTAAGGTTTTGCAACCTCTATTGTTTGCCTTGGACCCACAAATACATGCAAGCTTCTTCAGACAAGCAAAATCATTTAATAATGGTCAGGTGGTAAATGAATAGCTTCACAAATTACTTCAAAGTCCTAGACCTTTATTGCAGCATCCTTTCTCTTTCCTTGCAAGGTAACTCCTCATCTATAATTTTCTTCATAGCTTATCTTTCCTGCAGGATCAGGGCATGAAAAAAAACTGTTGGCACAGTTCACCACCAGGAAGGATGCTGCTTTACTGTGTGGCCCTTTGAAATTTAAGCTAGCGGCATGCACCTTGAAACAGGTACCAGCAGAAACTGGAGGTACTCAGACTCCCATGTGTGGCAGAGACAAGAGTCAGAATGACACAGTGAGAAGGAGATTGTCTGTTTCCCACAATTTTCCCCTTGCTTCTCATTTGTGCTACCTGGACAAGTTGAAATCTCCACCCACTGTGCCTGCGGTGTAAACTGCTTTTCTTGTGATATGTTATTTCCACATCCCATAGTGTACTGCATCAAAACATGCCAAAAGGCCTACATGGTCTTTTACCAACAGAAGCGCAAATGGTGGGGACCAAGTGCTGGTACATGTGTTTTAACCTGTAGTAGTCTGGCAATGCAATTTTGTCATCACAGATGATGAATCAGCAGAAGTACAGCTGCCAAATTCTGTAGCACAGAGGAAGCTTGAGTTAAACTAAATTCAGTTCTCATAATACAAATTAGATGGAAAATAATGACTGTGGTCATCTTTTAAATTATTAGTCTGATTTACACCCGTAAATTGACAGAGTCAGCTTTAGAGGGGACAAACTTTTTATAACCTTGGGAGTATTCACACTGGAGATAATGAAATGCTCTTCAGTTAATACTGGTTTCTCACAGCTCATAGCCTGTTCTCCAGATGACTTAATCATGAATGCATGCTCAAAACTCCAATTTAGACTTGGCTTGGCTGTCTCTGTACACACTGTATCTGTCATGTTTAGCTACTGCTGATATTTTTCTATCAATATAAATGAATCATCTTCTGAATCACTTCAGATTTTCTCTCAGAGCTGTTTCAAGAGCTGTTATACTGTTATTCTGAATGTCAGCTCTCAATGAAACAAAAGGCCTGAAGTGAGTGGTAAGACTCACCAGCAGCTGAAAAAGGCTCTGAACATCACGTGGTAAAACAGCATTCCAGCACTTCTCTTTTTATTGTTTTTTCTTCCCTCTGTCACTTCATCTCTTTGCTTATCCTGCCCCGTATGCCGTATTCATTAGACTTCAGGATGTGGAATTTCTCTGGTTAGTGAATCCCATCCTAGGGAAGCATCTTTTGTTTTATGTAGTGCATACAAGAAATTTTGCTTAAGGCAAAAATCCATAGCATAAATACCAAAATGCCCACAGATACAAGGCTGCAGCAAAAATTAATGTTCCCAGGATGGTTATGCTCATATGGATTATTGTCAAAGGCCTGCTAGGCCCACAAAGTGCTGCAAATGGCAACCTACAGCTCTCAGGGTTGCTGCTTCTTGTATGGTAGTAGAGCAGCCACAGGGCAGCTGGAGTGAGGCAGCCTGGCACACAGCTTGACCCACATTGGTCCCTGCTACTGTGATGTATTCTGAATCTCTACTGCTGTCTATGAGGTATCTTTTCAAATGACTAGCTACTTAGACCTCAGCAAGGAACAAGCAGAAAGAACTCACCGTCTGGTAATGCTCTTTATCCTATCTGTAAATCTCCCAGTTCTAAATTTCAGTTTCTGCAAGCTTTACACAGCACATGGTAAGAGGTTTCACTGTGCCTTCTATCACTCTGAATTAAAGGTGATAATGATGCTTAACCTCTGTAGAGTTCTTTCTATCTTCACAATGCTTAACTAACATTTAGCAATCACATCATAATAGCTGGGCTGCTCATCATTCCTGCTCCTTACAGTGCAACGAATAATCTGATAATTATTTCTTTAGCTCATATAAACAGCTTGTCCACTCTTCTGTGATTTTCAATTTTGCTTAAGCTATAAATATCTGATATTAACTGAAGATATTATGAAGTTTGTCAAGACCACCCTAAATTAAACATATAATTACATCAATGTGGTAGATCTGAAAGCGAATATAAGCAAAATCCATGCATGTTCTTTTACTGTATTTTTATATCTATATCCCTATTATGGTCATCTTCTAAGGATTATATTGTTTGAGAATTAAAACATACGAACTAGTTTGTCCGGAATACTTTCATATTGATTATTTTGCATTGAAGAGCATTTTCTTTAGGGTCATGACCCTTGATTTCTATTTTAAGAACTGATTGCTTTGAGCTTTCATCCATAGGCCTCTGCGCTTTATACTCCTTGCATTATCAGTCCTCAGCCTTATCCAAGATAACACACAAACTATACTACCCCTTACTAGCATCTGTAACATAAACAGTTATCTTTGTCCCAGTCTCTAAAGACAAGCAGATCCCATTATTATTCCTTTATTAATGCAGTTCTGAGTGTATGGTGCTTTATAAGGAAAAGATGAGTCACCGTTCCAAGAGATCTCACCCTATAAATTAGACGTGACACATAGAATGACGACAGTAAAATGATTGGAGAAGGAATACATTTTAATATATGAATTTATTGAAACATTTTGTGACAAATTCCCTTTATGTTTATATCTTGCTTGTCCAAGACGTACAACTCAAACCCTTACCAAAGAAGATAAGGGACTCTGCTCAAAATGAGGCTAGGTCCATTCCTCTTCAAACTCAGCTCCTCTGTATGTGCAGAGAGGACAGCACTTGTTCTGAAGAAGATACTGTAGCAATTTAACAACAAAATTTATTCTTAGCCACCAAAAGAGATATTAAAATGAATAATGACTCATCTGGGCAGGCACTGAACTGCAGCCTTAATCCCAGTCCTAGTGGGAGAAGGATGACAGTCATAATATGAAGGAAGCTTGCAAAATTCTGAATCAGGTACTCCAAAACCACAAGCAAACATTTCTTTTGCTTCAGTCAGTGCAGGAGTAGCCTCCCTCTGCTCTGCACTAGGATCTGACACAAAACCTGTTCCAGCCCTGGACGTGCTCCCTGCATATGCCACCCCGGTACCTCTGCACCATCAGTTGCTATTAACCGCTGACAGCAGGGTTCAGGACAAGAAAAGATAACTTTTACGCTGAATGGCACAGCAAACAATGATTTACTAGGTGTCCTGGGTTCAGCAGTAGCAGTCATTTTTCTCCTTCTTAGTAGCTGGTGCAGCGCTGTTTTTTTGACTTTCGGCCTGGGAACAGCGCTGATAACACCAATGGTTTTAGTTGCTGCTCAGTAATGTTTACTCTGACCAAGGACTTTCTGAGCCTCATGCTTTGCCAGGGAGGAAGGGAAGCCGGGAGGAAGCAGAAACAGGACACCTGACCCAAACTAACCAAAGAGGTACTCCATACCACAGCACATCATGCCCAGGATGTACACTGAGGGCAGTTACCCAGAAGGGCTAGATCACGACTAGGGTGGGCTGGGTATCGGTTGGTAGGTGTTGAGCAGTTGCATTCTCTTCCCTTGTTATTTCCCTTATCATTATTATTATTGGTGGTAGCAGCAGTGATTTCTGTTATACCTTAGTTACTGGACTGTCCTTATCTCAACGTGTGGGAGTTACATTCTTTCGATTCTCCTCCTCATCCCTCTGGGAGGAAGGGGGGGAGTGAGAGAGCAACTGCATGGCTGACTGGGCTTAAACCCTGACACTGGGAAAAACGGTAGTTTGGGCTGTCCTACCTGTACACTGCTAGTACCATGTACACCTGTATATTTGGACAAGAGAAATTTCTTGGAATTCAAGGTATCCTTGTTGTGGTAAAGTCAGTTGTACCTTAATCTTTCAAGCCAAATTAGTGCAAAACAAAGTATTTCACTGCTTGTCACCTGAGCAGTCACATAGCTCACTGGGGGGACATTTTATTGGTAAAAATTAATGAGGTACCTAACTGCTGTCACTGTGAGGGTCAGGAGGAGGAAGCCACTGCCTGGGAGTACCTGGGGGCAGGGAGTACTGTGATCACACACGACTGCATGCTCAGTTAAAGGGGAGAGAGACAGGATTTTAGACATGAGCAGAGGAAGAGAAGGTCACACCAAGAGCAATCAGCAGCACTCTTGGCCAGTTTCTGTCCTGTTTAACTGTGATAGACATCCACCTTGCAAGCTGTGCAACTCGGTGTAGATCCATGCAGAGCCTACTGCTGCAGACAAGGCAGGCTCTGCAGGATGGAGGAAGGCATGGCAGGGGAGCCAGCAGCACGTCACAAGGCTGCCTGCTCTATTTCCTCTGGCAGGTCTGGAAGAAATTCAGGCTGGGATGAGCATGGCTGAGCTATAAATAAGAGGAGTGTGTTTGTTTCTGCCTGGAAGGTTTTCTGTGTATGAGACAGTCCCACGTGAAGCACGGTGCTTCCTCAGGACCACCCCGTCTTGTTTTGCACAGTGTTCACAAAACCGGAGTGTGAGGGTAGTAAACAAAGAGAAGGCTGTGGCTGTGTCAGGAAAGCTGGCTGCTCCCAGCCTGGAGAAGCTCTGGCTAATTGG
This sequence comes from Amazona ochrocephala, assembly GCA_039720435.1. Lineage (NCBI taxonomy): Eukaryota > Metazoa > Chordata > Aves > Psittaciformes > Psittacidae > Amazona > Amazona ochrocephala. Next base: position 24,948,183 of record CM077880.1, read on the forward strand.
CCCTGTGCTTATTTTGTGTTCTTACATTGCCACCCTCCGACAACCCGGTGGATTAAAACAGTGCTGTGTGATGGACAGCTCAAGTGTGAGCAACGGATGTTCCTGAAGTACAAGAAGTTATATTGTTATTGCCACGGTTTGGCTTGACTATCATTCAGGTTTAGTAAGACTTCCTGGATATTTCTTCTCTATTGCAGTACCAGAAAGATTTGTTTAAAAGCTGATTTGGGAATGTGTAGCAGACAGAGAATTCAACTCAGTGCAAAAACCTGAATCAATCTCTATGAGTGTTCCCTCAGCCCCCAGAGAAATTAGAGATAAGAAGTTGTTTTATCCAGGGTATGCTAATAAAACAAAGTCGTTGGCTATACGGAATAAGAACAATGAGTATTTATTGAGGACTCATTAAAGCAAGAATACCAAAACTTTAAGACCAAATGCCCAAGTACATTGTACACAGACATTGTGAGTACTAATCTATATACAATAGCAGACACTGCTGCATCATCACGTTGAAACTGGCTGTTTCAAACATAGTGGGGGATATACTCTATCTTACTGACTGTTATGGTTTAAGCCCAGCTGGTGACTCAGCACCATGCAGACATTTTCTTACTCTTGCCTCTTTTTTTTTGGGCAGAGAAGAGATTCAGAGCAGCCCTGCGGAGAAGGACTTGGGGGTGTTGGTCGATGAAAAAATGAACATGAACCGGCAGTGTGCACTTGCAGCCCAGAAAGCCAACCATATCCTGGGCTGCATCAAAAGGAGCGTGACCAGCAGGTTGAAGGAGATGATCCTGCCCCTCTACTCCGCTCACATGAGACCTCACTTGGAGTCTTGTGTGCAGTTCTGGTGTCCTCAACATAAAAAGGACATGGAACTGTTAGAACAAGTGCAGAGGAGGGCCACGAGGATGATGAGGGGACTGGAGCACCTCCCGTATGAAGATAGGCTGAGACAATTGGGGCTGTTCAGCCTGGAGAAGAGAAGGCTGCATGGAGACCTCATAGCAGCCTTCCAATATTTGAAGGGGGCCTATGGGGATGCTGCGGAGGGACTCTTCATTCGGGACTGTAGTGAGAGGACAAGGGGTAACGAGTTCAAACTTAAACAGGGGAAGTTTAGATTGGATATGAGGAAGAAATTCTTTACTGTGAGGGTGGTGAGGCCCTGGAATGGGTTGCCCAGGGAAGTTGTGAATGCTCCATCCCTGGCGGTGTTCAAGGTGCGGTTGGACATAGCCTTGGATGGCATTGGTTTAGTGGGAGGTGTCCCTGCCCATGGCAGAGGGGTTGGAACTAGGCGATCTTAAGGTCCTTTCCAACCCTAACCTATGATTCTATGATTCTCCTCTCCTCTCCCCACCCCACTCCCAGAGGGATAGGGAGGAGAAACAGAAGTACGTAACTCCCGCGGGTTGAGATAAGAACAGTCTGGTAACTAAGGTATAACACAAACCACTGCCGCTACCACCAATAATAATACATTATTATAATAATATTGCATACTGCTAAGGGAAACAACAATGGGAGAGAATATAAAACTAAAAAGAGAAGGAAAAGAAAAAACAATAAACACAAGTGATGCACAATACCATTGCTCACCACCCGTCGACTGATACCCAGCCCAAGCAGAGCAGAGACCGGTTCCTTCCGGATAACTCCCCCCAGTTTATGTACTGGGCATGACGTGCTGTGGTATGAAATACCCCTTTGGCTTGTTTGGGTCAGGCGTCCTGTCTTTGCTTCCTGCTGGCTTCTTGTGCCCCTCCTCACTGGCAGAGCATGAGACTGAAAAGTCCTTGATCAGGAGAAGCATTACTTAGCAACAACTAAAACGCTGTGTTATCAGCGTTGTTCTCAGACTAAAGCTGAAAACAGCACTGCACCAGCTACTATGAAGGAGAAAAATAACTGTTAGAGCTGAACCCAGGACACTGACCTGCCTTCCCACCAAGAGCTTGGCCATGAAAATCAAAAATTTGTATCTGTTAATGTCAAATTATATACCTAAAGGGCAAAAAATGCAGGGGACAACACAGACACTTATATCTTCTCATATAAAATGTGAAGGGTAATAATGATTACCTTCAGCCTCTTATATTTGAGAGAGTAGTGCATGAATAACTGAAAAGTAAAAAGCTATTTATATGTTCTGAAATAGGTGAGGTTAGGCGTGCTGTGTATGGCATTGTACTTGATACCTTCTTAAGAGCATCTTATGAGCAAAAGGGAGGCGCAACCAAACTGAGAAGAGCACAGTAGAGGTTTACGAAGATAGTTATGGGGACAGTTTTGATGTTAGCCTTTCTGTCTTTCAAACTTGGACCAGACAACCTCCAGAGGTCCTTGTCAACATACATTTTTCTGTGTCTATGGCATACATTCATGGGCACATGGACAGTGTTGGCCCACCTTGCGCACGTCAGGTTTGCTCTGCTGCTCATGTCCCTTCTCCTCTCAGACAAGGGTGATGTTGCCAGGTAGCTCCCTGCTTCAGCACCAGGGACCAAAAGGAGCTTAAAACCTTTCCAAAAAGATCCACTATGAAAATGGAGTATTGGTCATAGGATAGACAGGTCCTTGCTACTTTGTTTTGTCAGGTCATACAAAGTGCAAAGTTTAAAGTATCAAATGACCTTCAAAATAGAAATTACAAGTTATGCAGCTCAGTTAGTGGTCACAGAAAAAAACCTGGAGGAAAATACTCTCTTCAAAAGTGAGATTTTAAACAATGAAGATAGGGAGCTAGGACACAGAAAATATTACATATTACAGCTTTCACTTTCATCATTAATGCTACCTTAACTTTGAATAAATATGGTGGTGTACCCATAGTGGGTACAACACAGAAACAAATATTCTTCCAAATAACCGGTGGGGCATTGGGGGTCAGTTGATTGGTCTGTTTGTTTTATTATTGCTCTTCTGTGACTTTATTATGTTTTTTGAAAGAACACCTGAAACATCAAAAAAGCATCCCTGGACACAGTTTGCATGAAACCTGAATATGAATGAATGGAGACCCTTAAAAAAACCCAAGCATAGAATATGATTGTGACGCTTAAATTCTAGGAAGTGGCACAGTCCACTAGGAAGTCCAGTAGTAAAAAACAAATAAGTGTGACTGCTAAAAATACCTTGATTTTTTACACTGTTTATTGCCATAGTATTCAAATTGAGCTGAGAAAATTCACAATTCCATTTATATACCCATATAGCATTACACTTATTTCTAAAATTTTTTGTATACCTGAAAGTTTTATAAGCATATTGTCAGGAACAAAAAAAAAAAAAAAAGGAAGAAAAGCAGATGTTGAGGAAACTGAAATTAAAATCAGTTCCTTAGTTAATAAGAAAGATTTTCACTGAAATGGGAAATACGTTTTACAGCTTGAGATATCTAGAAAAGTAATAAAATGACCATTCCAATTAAGAAAGATCAATGAATGAGAAAATTCCAGTAATAAAATAAGGATAAATGTATGCAACATTTTATGAACAATTTTAAAGCAAAATAAAAAATGCATTTGTTTGAAAATGATCAGAATTAGAAAATACTAGTATGATTGTTCTTAGTGACTTCCTCAAGAATTAGAATGCAAAATATTTACTTAGATACCATGTCCAAGAGGATGCTTATCTTCAGAGTTAGCCTTGTTTATAGTTAAAACTCAGCATTTGATTTTCTGTTATCTGTAACTGGAAGTTGACATGCTCTGCTGTTTCTAAATTCTTTAAAAAATCTAGATTTATGAGATGGAACATATCCAAAGAAAAGGCTATGCAGATGCAGTACCTCTGATGTGGCAAATGTGGCAGATGGAAACACGAGGCTAGAGGGCATTATAGAATCATAGAATTATAGAATCAACTAGGTTGGAATAGACCTTTATCATCAAGTCCAACCATTACCTAAGACTGCCAAGACCATCACTAAACTATCATTGAGGGCCTCATCTACACAACTTTGAACACTTCCAGGGATGGTGATTCCAGCACTTCCCTGGGCAGCCTGTTCCAATACCTGAGCAACCTCTCTGTAAAGATAAATGTTAGATAAATAGTTGTAAATTAAGACCTTTCTCTCTCTTGGATTGTCTACAGCTGACAAACACAAGACAATACATGATAGTAAGAGATCTGTTTTTTTATTCTTTAAAAGGAGTCAAGAACGAAGGAATGAAGCTGAGCCTGGGAAAATGTGGGGAGTGGGAGGAAGGTGTTGATTTACTCTGTCTTTGTTCCTGATTATCCAAGCTTATTTTAATTGGGAATAAATTAAATTAATTTTTCCCAGGCTGAGTTTGTTTTCCCCATGATGGTAATTGGCAACTGATGCTCCGTTCCCTACCTTGAACTATGAGCTTTTCAACTTACTTTCTCCTCTTGCTCTGTCGCAGAGGGGGATTAAGAGAGTGGCTGGGTAGGTGTCTGGGCACTAGCCAAGGTCAACCCACTGCAATCACAGAGGATGGTAACGTCATACAGGAATATTAATGAATAAAATATACTGGCCTAATCAGGACTGAGGAGCCACTGACACGTGCCTCAAATATTGTTTTCTGTGATTAGTCTTCAGTGATAAAGGAATTACTTCTAAGTATAGTAAATGTAACATGCTGGACACATACAGAAAAAGGAAAAAGGTCTCCAGATAAACAGCAAAATGGTACTCATAACCGGAATAAGAAAAAGGTGCATGTCCAATATGATTATTGAAATAACTGTTTTCTGGTATCCTGTGATTTTAAGTACATAGATTTAATTTACACTGCTTCATCATGGAGAAAAAAAAAACAATGTATTTATTTGGCTTTGCAAGTTCTCTAAGTTTGTTGCCTTTCCCAAGAAAAACCCTAGTCCTGAAAGGACTCATCATAGCAAAAAATCAGTCCAAATTTCTCTTGCTTTGGAAAGCTCTGAGCACCAGAAAGCAGGAGGTCGCAGTGGAAACTGTTTTGCAACTGCAACTATAGTGGCCTAAATGAATGCTTGTTCTTATGTGCAAAGATGTCCCAGGTGAATATTTCTACTTCAGAAAGTATCACTGTGCTCAAATCCCAGGCAGCTGAACAAAATGTGCTTGGTGTTCTTGCAGCAAACAGTGCATAGTCCCAGTATGTTGTTCTGAAACAGGAGAAAGTAGGTGTGCACCAGGGTGTTCACATGATTTCCTGTTTGGGGCGGTATTTGTCTGATGTTCATTTTAACATTCTAGTTAGGGTAATTTTTCTTCTAAATTCTCCAAAGCACATAATTTAGGAAGAGGGTTAAATGGCTGATTTAATTAAGTTAAAAGCTCTATCTAAAGTGTGTGCCAGCTGCCAAAAACATTTGGAAAAGCTTTATCCTTACTTTCTGGAGTGGGCATTCTTCCAGCCATTGAATCAAGAGGCAGAAAAACCTGTTAGAAAACCTTATCAAGTCCATACACATTCTTCTTTGCCCACATCAATGCCTCCCAGATGCCTTGAAGCACAAGCTTTAGCAGCATCCTACCTATCCCCCAAAACTGGTACTCTTTTGAAGTTATTAGTAGGAGGAGCACTGTAACAGTATCTATAGCATTCCAGCTAGGGCTAGTGGATCCCACCACATTGTGCCCTACACAAACACAAGAAGAAGGTCTTGTTCTACAAGAACTATAATCTAAGAAAGACAAGAGCAAAGCACTTTATCTCAAAGGGCTTAACTGAAGCAGCAAGTTTAAGGAACAGGAAGGAGAGATACATATTTTCCATTTCTATGGGGTTTATCACCTTGGTAAACCGTACGCAGTTTTATCCTCTAATGAAAGAGGCTCACAGCCTACAGCTGCTACCATGTGTATGTATCTTGTAGGTACAGGTACATTTGGCTCTATCCTGGTTTTAATCACCATTACCAATTGTATAGCATCCCAAATGAGCCCTTGTCCCACTTAGGACAATATCTACACACAGCCAGGTGCAACTTGCAAATGGCACAACTAAAGGAGAACATTCAGCAGCTTGGGCAGGGCACTTCAAGAGCAGGAATGGCAGTATTAACCTCACATAACCTGAGCAGATCTTCACTTCTCTTGTCCTTTGCTAGGATGACTCAGTGTGGCATTGGCATCAGCCATCACTGTTAACCAATGGCACATGTGGAAGGAGAGGGAGGATTCAGAAGTAAACAAGTATGTAGGCAACAGAGCTTTTTTAAAGTTCAAGATGCTTTGCTCATACAGTGTCTCAGTGGGAAAGAAGAACTCAGCTGAGAAATGAAATGTGAGGGAGATTGGACAGATAAAAGTTGAAATAGGAATAGGAAAATTGTGTCAAATCCAAGCAAACAGGACCAAGCAGCTGTTGGACAGAAATGGAGGACCAGCAATTAACATCTTCAAAAAAGACAAATGGGTAGTCAAACACCAGACGCAAGAAAATGAGTATTCACACAGGTAGACTGAGTTCACCTCCCACTCCTTCTTTCTCCAATTCTAGTGTTCTTATTAATGGGATTACAATTAAACCAGTGTTCTGAGGAACCCAGTGAGCAGTGTTGGGTCTCAGCTCCCTCAAGATGGAAACTTGCTTCATGTGGGTTGGATCACAAGGCTTATTCCAGGGCAGGGAGTGTGCAAACTCATTTCCCACGAAAATATGGAAACTCCACTCTGTGTGAAAATACTGCAAATCTATTTGAATACACAAGTCTCTCCCCTCCAATGTATTTTTCCATGAGAGAGAGTATTCCAGCCCTACATTTTTTAACAGTATACCCTGCAGGTTCTTCCTATGGATACGCAAACTTTGAGGATCAAAGATAGAATGTGAGCGAAAATACGTTTATTTCACTTACAATGGCAAAATATAATTCCTCTGGCCTGTTCAAGTTTCAAACAGGAATTTGTGTGGGCTACATCTTACATCTGTTTTGGGCCCCAAATGGACATTTTTAACCTTGGAAACCTTTAGCTAAAGGATTTATGTTTCAACACCAGCTGGAACAATAGCAAGTTCAAATACAACATACAGTTCAGTCTGGAAATTAAATGACTGATACAGGTCATAAGATTGATGGAGAGTAATGAATATGTGCCCACTCATATTAGAATTTCCTATAACAGAAGAATTACAAGCAAAGATATTAATTTTCCTACTAGCTGGTTTATGTTGCAAAAAAGTTCTAGAAAAAAAGTTTTTCTCCAGAATATTATCTGAAAACCAACTTCTTTTTAGGCTGCATGTATATCCTCCTTAACACAATCTTTATTAGTGAAGGGAAATCTGTTATACCCCTCCCAGGATGGGGAGAAGAAGAAAAGTTAGTGGAAGAAGCAGGTGCCAGACAGGCCTCCCCTAGCAGGCTGTAGAACCATTATTTCGCAGGACGAGTTTCACTGCTGTTCAGAGGAGAGGTCAGAGCTGGCACGGCAGGCTTTGCTGGCATGACCAAGGGGAAGGTGCATATGGTGCTTGTGCTGTCTGTAAAGTGGTTGCACAGCAATTCATTTTATAATTGGGGTGATGATGTTGCTTAGAAACAGCAAAATGAATTTTTCATCAGGAAATCAGTATCCAGTCTAAAATGCCGCTCATGGTATTTCTACCTCCAAGTGTACTTCTTTTTTTTCCACCTTTTTTTTTTTTTTTTTTTTTTTTAGATATATTTTTGTCATCCCAAAACTTGTCTGGAGGGTCAGGGAGCGAAACACCATTCAAAGTGAGTGAGCTCCAGTCCTGAGTTGCTAAATTCTCCTGAATAAAAAAAAGGAAAGGGCCTGAGTCAGTCATTCTTAATGGAAAATCTGGTGCAAACCTTGTGCCATGGTGGTGTGTTCAATCTGTAAGGTTTCTACAAATATTTAAACAGTGCTCTTGTGAACTCCTAGTTAGAAACTTGAATAAATTTCTTATAGCAGCAATACAGCAATTGACACTTCCCTGTGTTTAAACAGTGGGACCACTGTGGTCTAAGCCAACATAGTTTACTGGGAACAAAAGGAAAACACAATAACAGAGCAGCTCAGGGAAAGAACTAAATGATAGCATGCAGGATTACGATTTTCTGGCCCAAATTCCCAGTTCTCTCTGCACAGCCAAGGTAGCTCACAGCTATCTTCCCCTTGTCATTGCATTCACAGTTCATTGCCTAGGGTGGCAGGATCCCCCATGGTATGACTAATCTTGCTGGGCTCCATGCGTACTTTCAGCTGAAGTGGTCCAAATTCAGTGACACATGTTGGTACAGTGGCAGCCACTGCAGCCCCTCTGCTCAGGACTTTTGGTGCTCTTGTCTGTAGATAACCAGCCCCTGAGCTGCTGGTCACATTTCCCACCTAAGGTCTCAGGTGTTGTTCAGTAAGCTTTCTGCCTACAAGAGAAGCACTACCCTAGTCAAATGTAATTTTAATCCCCATTTTTGTCTTCATTTTCCCTTGTTTTTCCCAGAAGCCACCTGCAGTGGGCAGGGGGACTCCCCCACCCCTGGCATATTCGCCCGTTTGCTTTCCAACATGAATGTCAACACTGTATTCACTTCAACAATAAAACTTCACAGCTTATTTTTAAACAGAAAATTCATAAACTGCTACATAACTGACGTGCAACAGAGGCCTGGCCCATACAATTAATTCCCCTTTCTGAAGTGCAGATTCAGGCAGAACATTCACTGCCTTGGCAGGAGCCTCCTGGGCTGCTTTTCTCTTACTTCAGTGTTGGGTATTAAGAGTAGCTCATCCTCTTTCATGGCTTCAGACCACCAGGTTTACAGCAGTTTTTGACAGCTTTAGTATCTCCAAGATAAACAGACTGTAGGTAGTAACATACACAAGTGATTCCATGCATACCCATACGCTCTATAAGTGACAGGGGTGAAGGCTGCCCAGAAGCAGAAAAAATATATGTATGAAAACCTCACTCCCACACAGCCACAAACCAGGCTGAAGTAATCTACCATGTCTGTAATGTAGCTCTTAATATGAGAAAAAATCCCTCAGTTCCGGCAACTTAGTACTTCTTAACCTCCTTCACATGGTGAGGGTAAAAATTAAGAGGGGTTTGAAATACTAAAGTAGTAAACAGTCCCATACCCCTCAGCCTGAAGCAGAGTGAATAGGGGGATTACAAGGGAGAAGCATAAAGTCCAGGTCTCCCTGGGCAGCTTACTTAACAGTGTCTACCTGATTGTGGTTTCCAATACAGAATCGAAACAGTTTCTAGTAGCAACTGGTTGTAAACATTTGGGTTCTGAAGGTAATGAACTCACTCTCAAGCTAACAAACAATAGAGTCATCAAGTACCACAATTTCGCTCCCATAAATATAACACTGAATATCAGTGAGCTGCTTCAATCCAAGCGCCTCACACTGGGGTAATGCTTTTCTTCAGAAAACAAACAAATACAGATGGGATTTGTTGTCAGAATAGGATCAGGACTGTAAATGAATGAGCTCATTCACAATAATGCTGCTGCTGTAGGAGCAAGTCCTTACTAGTTGCTGGGAAGACCATGTTGTTTTTTTATCAGATAAACACATAATGTTAGTCTTCTTCTGTTTACAAGGAAACCAAACCATTTAGTGAAAGAGTCATTTGGATTACTTTTTAAACCTGTTAGGGAAATGTCTCTCTTTTTACTATGAATTTGCATAACAAGGGTAATTCTATTGCCTGTGAGTGGTGAATATGTATCTGTTGTTACACAGGACTTCTACATCTATTCAACTCATAATAATCTTCTCAGCAAATTGAGCCTTGTTACACCTGGAAGTTGAGCACAGTGGAGCACATCAAGGCAAAGTGATCTCTCAAAGAAATGCATCTGGCAGCATCAGTGGCAAACACAGACTCCCACATCTCCAGAGTCCTGAGGCACTGCTTCATTCATCACATTACAGTATGGAAACCTTTTGGTAAGTTATAGTTAAAGATGCTGCAAAGAAGCAAGAATACCCATTCCTGGAACTCTTTTTCTTAGTTAATGGTATAAAAAAGAAAAAATCATTTTTTTGATGTACATATGAAGGCAGAAAAACATCCTGTAGGAAAGACCCTAACTAGATCTACAACCAGTTTGAGAAGGTTCTGTGAGCCCTGCAGAAAGTATCTACTTCAGGTTTATTTCTTCATCTAGCTCATTTTACCAGTTTTTCCTAGTTTCTTAAATATGTTTGAGAACCAAAAAAATCTTTTTTTCAAACAACAGGATTAAATTGAAAGCAATTTTGGTAGAATGAAAATGAAAGGCAAGTTTGGTATCTTTTGTAAAAAGGAAAAAATACCTGTATGAATGTGGGGTACAAAAGTCCCTGTCCTAGAGAGTGTGATCAACTCATAATTCTTGCTCAGATCTATATTCTGTATGATAAGCTACCTAGACAGATGCCTCATGACATATCTATCTGGCAGCTACCTGCTTTGAAAATTAGCCCAATTATACCTGGATTCACCTTACCAGGTGTAGTGAATGAGTCAGTGGAGATCCAGGTGACATAAATGATCAAACACTTTCCTTTGGAGCAGAGTGCCTCTTTCACCACCAGTTACTGAGGAGCCTAGGTGACCCTGCTTCTAACTGATGTCCCATATTGTACTTAGCTGTAGGTACAACATGGGACGTCAAAGTTGGGCTCATATGTCCAAACTATACAGGCCTGATTATAACCAGGTGACTTCAACAGAGCTTGTTTTGTGCAAACAAGAGTCCGTCAAGATTTTAGGGAAGGGTGTTCAATGTGTTGAAGTTCACTGGGGAGATGAGCTGTAGCTGAGATTTCGCATGAGCATGATCTTTCTGGATAATCAATTCCTTTCTCACAATCTATCTGGAGATTCAGTTATGATAAAAAGATTTATTGACTAGTAGCATCATGCACATCAAATGGTCTAAGCTGGGAGTGCCTGTTTGTGAAATTGTCTGGGCTCTCTGGTGGAAAGGGCTGTACAAAACCTAGTGTTTCCAGGAGGGGCGGTGATGAACTCTTCCCAGGCCTCTCGGAAGCACACATAACATACTTCATATGGGTGTAGCATATACTCACCCCACTCTATATCTGGCTGGATCTGCTACAGACTCTCTTCATTCTTCCTCATTTCCAAATATGTCCAAGAGTGGATGGGAAGGGAATGCAGCTATGAGCCCTCTTTAAAGAATGATGGAATATTAAGGGTTCTGAAAAATCCTTTTTTCTTCCAGAACTGTACAATGACACTCTATAAGTCTGGCCATGCTTAATGTTATGAATGTCAATGGAAAGCATAGAACTTAACTGCTGTCTTCGTGGGGAGTAGCAGTTGACCTCAGACAGAGAGACGGAGGCAAAGCCAGAGAGATGTGGAGACAAGCTCATTTTAGGAATGCCTAACAAACAGATTGAAGGGAAGCTGGGAACAACAACTTCTGTCACAAGATTCTTCTGTGAGATAGAGCCTTACCTGTCTGTTACTTGCAATACTAACAGATTTACAGATCACATATAAATTCTCCCCAGGGTAGGTGCGGGGCCAACTCCCATGCAGCAGAGTTCGTCTACTGTGTAGATGACATCTCCTGCATTGATTCCCATATTCCAATAGTTGAAAACTGTAGGAGCACCTATACAGAAGAGTTCAGAGATGTCTTTGTATATATAACCCAGCCACAGCTAGAATATATAGCTCTTATATATTTTTTTCTGCTGCAATAGAAAGAAGAAGATGCACTGAAATGAGAAAAAATAGGATTTAGATTTACTTAAAACATGACATGCATAATGGCAATGACACCATAATTCATTAAATATAAATTCTACAGTGATCTGTAAAGGTTATTCCCTCAAGATATGTCCTATATATTATGTGTAACCTCCTAGTCAACCACTTCTTCAATCCCACTCTTTTCCCATAAAATGCTTGGAAAATTGAGATCTAGAGGATAGGTGCATGGGGCAAGAGAAATTAAGTGCTGGAATTTTGCTGGTAAATATCATTCTGATATACATAGTGTTAACAAACAGGCCCAATGTGTCTCATAGCTTTGTCTGAAATTTTCTATGTTCTCATTCGCTGCTGTATTTTTGAGGTAACAAAATACTTTTATTTGTAAGATTTCAATGCCCTCATCTCTGTGTGTGCTTTGGTGTGTTTATGTGTGTACTTTTTAATGTTAATGTGATGCAGGCTTGTAGGCAGAGTGGAGTGGTCACACAGCAGTGAGTACCACAGAATTTCAAACCCACAGAAAATGCAGCATCCCCCTTACTACCATGTGAGATAAGCCACATTCACAGAGTGGCAGCATCACTGTCTCATCACTTATTTTTTAACTTACTAGAAAAGGGTCATACCCTTGTTATCCAGCCTGTCCACTGGGTAAAGACTCTGCACTGTAGAGAAGCTTGGTAGAGTTTTTTCTTGTATACTCTACACATTCAGAAGAAACTTGGGTCATACTAGTTTTATGGCAGATCTGTTACTAGATGATCCTCTAATTCAGGACATTGGAAATAAATACAAAACCCACAGTATTATCAGGAATCCTGACAACAATATCAGTTTTAAATTATGCAAACATGTGGAGGACAAACCATTTACTATGGACAAAACAAAGCATTCAGAAGTACTGAATTATGTGACAGGATGGGGTGGGAGAAGGAGTATGATCACCAGTTCATTTTGTTTCAGGTATATATTGCCAGTCTCATCTTCTTGTAATATACTCAAGAGTTACTGTGTATGTATTTCAAATCTTGTTTTAAACATGGGAAATTTCATTGTTCTTTTGCCTAAGAACACACTTAGAAGTGTCCTGCTGACCATTTAGTTAACATTGGAGCAATAGTTTTGTCACAAATGTTAGTTTACATAACCAAAATATTGGGGAAAAAAGATACTAAGGCAATTTGATAAGTATGGATAACGTAGTATTAGTTTCAAATACTGATTCCCTATCATTTACTAGCTTTACTGTTACATTTTAACTTTTCTTAGTTTCTCTGTATAAGTAAGCAATTCTGCGAGAACCTGATAAAGTTATAATTCTGAATAATTCTGATGAAGAGATTTCCCTCCCTCACCTTTCTTTTTCTTGTTTTTCTTTTTTTTTTTTTTTTTTTTTTTTTTTTGACAGACAGGTTGAGAAGGTTCAACAATCATAGAATCATAGAATAGTTGGGGTTGGAAAGGACCTTAAGATCATCTAGTTCCAACCCCCCTGCCATGGGCAGGGACACCTCACACTAAACCATACCACCCAAGGCTATGTCCAACTTGGACTTGAACACCGCCAGCAATGGAGCATTCACAACTTTCCTGAGCAACCCATTCCAGGGCCTCACCACCCTCACAGTAAAGAATTTCTTCCTCATATCCAATCTAAACTTCCCCTGTTTAAGTTTGAACCCTTTATCCCTTGTCCTATCACTACAGTCCCGAATGAAGAGTCCCTCCCCAGCATCCCTATAGGCCCCCTTCAGGTATTGGAAGGCTGCTATGAGGTCTCCATGCAGCCTTCTCTTCTCCAGGCTGAACAGCCCCAACTTTCTCAGCCTATCTTCGTATGGGAGGTGCTCCAGTCCCCTGATCATCCTCATGGCCCTCCTCTGCACTTGTTCTAACAGTTCCATGTCCTTTTTATGTTGAGGACACCAGAACTGCACACAATACTCCAAGTGAGGTCTCACGAGAGCAGAGTAGAGGGGCAGGATCACCTCCCTCGACCTGCTGGTCACACTCCTTTTGATGCAGCCCAGGATACGGTTGGCTTTCTGGGCTGCAAGCGCACACTGCTGACTCATGTTCATTTTCTCATCAACCAACACCCCCAAGTCCTTCTCCGCAGGGCTGCTCTGAATCTCTTCTCTGCCCAACCTGGAGCTGTGCCTGGCATTGCTCCGACCCAGGTGTAGGACCTTGCACTTGTCATGGTTAAACTTCATCAGGTTGGCATCAGCCCACCTCACAAGCGTGTCAAGGTCCCTCTGGATGGCATTCCTTCCCTCCAACATATCAACCGAACCACACAGCTTGGGGTCATCGGCAAACTTGCTGAGGGCACACTCAATAATATCAACAGTATCAATATCAATAATATCAACAATAGAGCTTTGAGCTCAATCCTTCAGATAAGCAGTGTATCTCTAAGACTCTCTAGCTAATTTATATACAAGAAATGCTTTTCTCTTGTGTAACTTAACATGCACTAAAACTTCTGCCATTGGAAGGAACGTCAATTAAATCAAGAAGATCTGTGCAGAAAGCAAGCACAGATGGTAGGTGATGAATGCTGATTTTGGAAAACAGAGAAAGTAATATAAGAGAGAGTTTTGCCCTACTAAGCAAACCATTTTTGTTCTGACTGCCACCATTTGATACATAACAATTTTTCCTATTTGATACATCCTTTAAAAGTGAAGAGTTAAACATAGTTTCTTAAAGTTTCTTAATCAGCCACCCAGAAGTACCTAGATTATAGATTAAAAAATGACTATCAAAATTGCACATGTCGGCAAGTGTATGGTGCTAAAATCTGCACAAACAGAAGTAGCTTTTCCATATAATTCTTAGGGCAATGCTGCCAGTAATCCTCAAAATCAAGCACATCAAGTATTATTTAAACAAAGTACAGAATAGGTTAATTCAAGTGAAAGTACATTTTGTAAGCATTTTCTGCATGTCTGAAACTTACACAGCTTTAAATTTTAGGGTTACAGATTTGTGGATTTTCTTCAGACATGGTATAAATAAATAAAAAATCTCAAAACGGTGTAGATCACCATGTATGTGTGTGCATCAGACATACAAATATTTTGCTATGAATGAGATTGGAAACAATTGCACTTTATAGTCCATTACAGGTTTTTTCATTCTTCTTTCTTCTCCAAATACTGTAGAAGAGAGTCCTAGGGTCAATAAAAATGCTGAAGTCACATTATCTGATCTCCATTCCTAACCGCTATGCAAGCTTTTTCTTTATTATTTGCACACATTTTTCTCTGTGTTCCCAACTTTCTTTAAGTTAATACCTTATTGACTCTTGCTCTAAGTCCCTCTTTTAAAGAGGTACACTTATTCGTAACATGCACAAAAAGGAGAAGTGTGATGGGTACTTCCTGGGAGTTCACATAACCAGTGGGGGAAAAAAAATAAAATCTTTGCTACTTCTAAAAACAAGATAATAAATTTCCTAAGGGTCTTAAATTCTGCAGCAGGTAACACTACAACTTTGCATCTAATTTTAGGGCATGAAGGAGAGTTATTCATTAACTTAAGAAACTGTGGCTGACCAAGCACAGGTGGCTATCATTTAATGATATAAGTTCAATATTCTACTGAATAATGCAGTAGTCACTGATGTACATGGGACTTTCACATCATCAATTTCCCAAGCTTAAAACATAGTTGGAATTAGTGGGGGAACTACTAACCTAGACTGATTTGCATTAAAAAGACTATGAGTTGTAAAGGAAAATTACCCATCCAAATTCTTGATTGTGTTAGTAGGAATAAATGTAACGTAAGCCAACAGACATCTTTCTTGGACAGAGACATTGGAGTAATGTTAAAACAGCAAAAATTGATATGTAAGAATGGAAAAAATTAAGAAGTAAATAGGAAGGACTACTACTCATCACTTTGGAAACTTTATGAAGTCAGTAAGAATAAGGAGGTATTTTATAAACAAATTATAACAAAGAAAAGCCTCAGGACAATAATTAAAGTAAATTGTTAAATATATATAGTGAAAGTGAATTAAATTAATGATAAAAAAATAAAATAGAAGGCTGTTTCCACCATGAACAAAAAAGAAGTCACACAAAAGTAACATCTCAGTGGAACAGAAAGCTTGTCTTTTGGAAAAAATAGGATATGAAGATGAACCTGCTAAGGTAAAGGAATCTTGGAACAGTATAGTCATACTTTAACCAAAATCTTTAACAAAGTGACTGAGAAGTTACTTTCAGAAGCTACTTTAAGCAGCTACTTTAAACAAATTCAGGAAAACTTCTCAGAAACCCCTAATGATCTCCCAATATTTAAAAAGAATAGGGGGCATTTATTACCTATGGATTGATTCTACATGGAATTATGAAATGATAATTAGAGACTCAGCAAAGAATTTAAAGTTATAAATATAAGCACAGTATATTTGTTTCCAGAACATTTGTCTCATATAACAATCTTGTCATATTTTCTGGAAACATTATATATTAGCTAGAAAACGTAACTGTGTTGCTATTGCATCCTTGGATTTTTCTGAGTTAATTGAATCATTATCTGGATATTTGTTTAAAAAAAAAAAAAAAGTGCAATAAATGTCTCTAGCAAGGTGTATGTTCAAGAGACTAAAAGCATTGGCTAACAGAAGTCTTAAAACAGTCAATGTGAACTTACTGATGAGTAGGACTTTTTCTAACAAAATCCCTCAGATTTGTGATCCTGTGCAGTTTTACCAGTAATATAACCAAGGATAAGTTGCCTTTTTTGGCTTACTTATAAGACATGACATTTGATGGGTTGTTGCCATGGTTTAAGCCCAGCTGTAACTCAGAACCAAGCAGCCGCTCTCTCACTCCCCCCCTTCCTCCCCCCGCTCCCAGAGGGATAGGGAGGAGAATCGAAAGAATGTAACTCCCGCAGGTTGAGATAAGAACAGTCCGGTAACTGAGGTAAAACACAAACCACTACTGCTACCACCAATAATAATAATGATAAGGGAAATAACAAGGGAAGAGAATACAACTGCTGACCACCTGCCGACCAATACCCAGCCCGACCCAGTAGTGATCTAACCCTTCCGGGTAACTGCCCCCAGTTTATATCCTGGGCATGATGTGCTGTGGCACGGAATACCTCTTTGGCTAGTTTGGGTCAGGTGTCCTGTCTTTGCTTCCTCCCGGCTTCCCCTCCTCCCTGGCAAAGCATGAGACTCAGAAAGTCCTTGGTCAGAGTAAACGTTACTGAGCAGCAACTAAAACCATCGGTGTTATCAGCGCTGTTCCCAGGCCGAAAGTCGAAAACACAGCGC
Source organism: Amazona ochrocephala (assembly GCA_039720435.1). Classification (NCBI taxonomy): domain Eukaryota; kingdom Metazoa; phylum Chordata; class Aves; order Psittaciformes; family Psittacidae; genus Amazona; species Amazona ochrocephala. Next base: position 24,965,157 of record CM077880.1, read on the forward strand.
TGCACCAGGTACTAAGAAAGAGAAAAATGACTGCTACTGCTGAACCTAGGACAGTTGTAAGCAATGAGGGAGACAAATCACTGTAAAAGAACAATCTGAATCATATGCCACAAACAAGCAAAATGTGTTTTAATTAAACCTGCAAACAGTTTTTTATGGGAAGTGGTGATCTCTCCAGATCTTTAAGTGGTCATTTTGAGGTTAACTGGGGTTATAGATTTCATGTAGTTTCTACAGGAAATCCTTAAAGACTGGAATTCAAATGTTTGGGCAGGATGGTCATGGCAGCCTAGCTTGGAAATACCTGATTGTGGGAAACAATGGGTCCCTCTATTTCAGGAGCTAAAAGAATGCAGAAACTGCACTACCTTTCATATTCTCATCATTCCTGTAGCCTTATAGTATGAAAAGTAGTATATAGTATCTCATCTGATCCTAAAGATCCTGGAGACACTGTGTTTCCTTATATAGCTAGATGTATTGTGATTTTGCCACCCCATAGAGGCTCAGTGACTGGTCTTACAGAAGCCAGAGAAGGGAGGTGTAACAAGAGCTGTGAATCATATAGAATATATTCACTCTCAGATGTCTGGGCCCACAGCCTCACTGAACTCTCCAGAGCAACCTAATCACCACCTTTCAGGTCAGGAGCCAATTTCCATAGTTTAGGTTCGTGAGGCTGTAAAAGAAAAAGCACATGGGAGCAGTAGAAACATGCACCAAGACATATCTGGCACACACCATTTCTGTCTGGAGCCTACACCAGTGCTGGGAGCTTGGCTCAGCAGACTCACAGCTAAAAACCTTGTGCCTGCAAGACAGCACTGCACTTCATGGGGCATTCCCCAGCTGAGTGCATGGAGGGCATCAGGCAAACAACTGTGACAGTTCTTCCTGACCTCCAGTTCTGTTAAACCATTCCACTGTCTGCCTTACCTATTCTGGATTTCGAGCTTTCCTTCAGTCTCTCCTGTTTTCCCTTTTAAAGACAACAGTTGATAGATTGTTCAAAGCACATCCAGCCAAAAATTAGGTAGAAATGACATTGGATTCAGAAACCCAGGCACTTGGTTTTTTTTTAAAAAAAGGGAGAAAAAACAAAGTAAAGGTAACTGGAAAAATGTTTTCCTCCTGAAACCTCTTTCAGCTAATTTGTTTGCATGTAGAAATAGCAGATAAAAATTCAGGCTGAAGTGTGGCTTTGAAGCTGGCATCATCTCCCCCCTTTTTCCTAGAAGTATGAGAGACTTTGAATTGGAATGTACACAAGAAAGGCATAATCATTCAGATTAAAGAAAAACAAACCCACAATTCTTGTCATGTGAAGCCAGTAGGTTGTCCAGGCTTATGCTTTTGTATCATCCCGAGTTGGTCACCAGGGATACAAAATTATAAAACTCTAAATCCTACGACCAATCACTGTGTCTTTTAAGGGGGTGTTGGTTTCACGTGCTGAAGTGTATGCACCAGTTTATTGCAACTAAGAAAAGCTTCTTTTTTGTTTGCCATAAACTGAGCTGACTCAAGTAACTACAGTAAGGTGGTTGTTTAAAGTGGGTTTCTCCATGTGTGGCATCTTGCTCAACATCTGGTTCTAGTTAACTTTTCTGAGGTTTTTGTGTACATTGCTCTGTTGAATCTGTATTTAATTTCAAAACAAGACACTGAGTATAAAGCTAGAAGTTCACCTGATTTGTACAAAGAAAAGGACCACCAAACAAATGTTATTGTCCAGTTTGTGCTTATCACATGGCAATTTTCATCCTAAATCTGCTGCTTGTGATTTTTGCTAGAAATGCTCATTTAAGTAACCATGCCTAAGGGTCCATTGAGGTCAGCTTTCTTTTAGGTCTTTTATGCACCATGTTGCACAAAGTAAGTTTTCATTCACTAAGACTGCATGCAGCTTTTGTGTCTGATAGAATCAGAAACCAGCATTTTTATGGAATAAAATTAAAGTGTAGTGATTTATTTCAACTTTTTATGCAATTAACCATAATATGTTTTTATTAAAAAATCACATTACATATCATAGTTTAACCGTTGATGTAGTCCTGTAAAAAGTTTGCATTAACATAAGGCACCTATTCAGCCATACTTCAGCTGGCTTAAGTCAGTTAAGCAACCTGAATATAACCTTTTTATGTACAATCACATCCCACTTCTGTATCAGCTGCCACATGATTTTTAGTGACCTCAGTATTACACTTCAGCTTGTTCAGACAGTATATTACTTCTGTCAATCAAATGGCTAGATTGTAACCTAATGAAGCAACAGCATACTCAACTGCAACTAAACCAAGCCTTCCAGAGGACATCATGATATATTTTTTCCCAGCAGAATTTAAAAGCATACTCTCACAAATTTCATATCCTTATACTTTCAGAATCAACAATCTAGGTTTTGTTTTATTTAAATTTGTACGGTTCTTTCAGTTTTCTAATCTGCCCACTTTTTAACATGAATTTCCTGCTACTGCTGAGTATTCTTGCTGCTCTCCACTATCAGCAATGAAAGCACATACAAAGTTTAGCAGCAGCAGCAGCAAAACATAGCTTAAGGACTTATAAGGTTGCCTTGTCTTGTATCTTACTTAAATGTATATGTCCAGTAGCTGCAGTGAATAATTACTTCCTATCTCTGTGGTTTGTCCTTCCTTTTGAACGCAGTGATTTCAGTAGTTTTCTGAACTTTGTCTCAACTGAGATCTCACCGTGAGGTGGATTGAAAACTGACTGAACAGCCTTGTGCAGAGGGTGGTGGAGCACCTCACATATGAGCAGTGTTTGAGAGAGCTAGGTCTGTTTAGTCTGGAGAAGAGGAGGCCTAGAAGGAGTATCTCAATATCTAAAAATAAGAGTACAAAAAAAGATTGAGCCAGGATCTATGACATCCATTGACAGGAACAAATGCAATGGGCACAAACTGAAACACAGAAGGCTCTGTCTAAACGTCAGGAGACACATTTTTGCTCTGAGGATGACCAAGCACTGGGACAGGTTGCCCAGGGGGGCTGTGGAGTCTGTCTTCTTAAAGACAGTAGAAAACCTTCTAGGCACAGTTCTGAGCAACTGGCTGTAGGTGGCCCTGCTTCTTGCTTGAAGGAAATTGATGAGGATCTTCCTTATTGGAAATTAAGACAAATATCAATTAGTAGATTCCTTAAGGCACATGGAAGCAGAAGTGGTCAAGACTATGAATAAGGGTGAAAGTGCAGGTGAGCGTAAGTTTTCTGTAGGGTAAGGTGCACCATTTCACTTCTTTCGCTGAGGCCCTTGTCAACCATACCACATTGCTGAGTGAGAGACCAACCACCTATAGCCAGCAAATCTCGGTGATCTGACTGACTGACATCTCAGAAACATCTCATGAAAACAAGGTCAAGCCTTAGAAGACTGACAGTTCCTGAAGACTACAACCTTTCCTCCTGTAAACCCATAATTTTATCTCCAAGAAGTGAAATGTCTGTATAATATTAATGAAGAAAATATGGCTTTTTCCTGCCAGCACAGTTTAGGTTTTCCCAAGACAGCTTGTCTTACCCCAGCATTCAGAAGGGAGATTTCATTTCCTATGCCTTTTCTTTCAGTGAATGCTGAACTTCCTAATATAATGGAACATATGTGATTATCAACATGTAGTATTTAAAAATCATAAAACCAACATCATTTTATATTTATAGTTCTGTCTCACTAGGAGTTCAAGCTGTTCAAATGTCCTGCAAATACATTAATTATATCACTTGATTTTTATCATGCCTACCCTACTAATAAAACTGATAATGTAATGATATCTAATCCTTAATATTAGACATGTCTTTTAGTTGCAGGTAGAACATTTGGAGTTTTTTTTAAAAGCAGCCGCAAGAGCTGGCTTCGTAAAATACATGGCTGACCTGTTGGGTAGAAGTAGACAGCTACAGTAGACTGTACCTTAAGAAATGGCTGTTTCTAAGTTCATTTGATTTAAGTTTATTTCCAGTCCATTACGATTAGAAAGCAGCAGCTTGAGCTTAATACAATTGCCCTGGTGATTTTTATAGAGCTCTTGCCGTCACTGAAATTGGACTTACTATTTCCCCCAAGCGTATGCCTGAATAGATAAAATATCTGTGCATCAGAATGGAATTAAAGAAGGGGTAGAGTCATATTTAAAATGGTGCACAGAGCAGGGGAAAAACAACACTTTTTTTGCCTTCTCCTATAATAATGTAAGGTCAGTTAAGAAGACAAGCATATTTTTTCTCCTTACTAGAGGTGAAATCCCTAGTAAATGTGTAGATGTGATTTGGACTACATTGAACAACCCCATCAGAAAGATTAAATTTTTAGAATCTGTGGTTATCCATTTCTAGACTATCATTATAAAAAGTATGTTTCAATCAGATTCTCCAACTTTCACTGACACATGATACAAGCCCATGAGCCCCACAATGTCTGCAAATGCAGATGTCAGGTCATCTTGTTTGTCAGACTATATGTAAAATCAGTATGTCTGAGAGTAGCTTAAAAATAGGAAAAAAAATACCACCATAATTGCAGACTTCTACAACTGGAAAAATATTCTTCATTTTAATTAACCTCTCTTCTGCACTGCATCCTGAAAATATTCCATCTGAGACCTTAGTCATCTGCCTAAAAAGAAGCAAAATATTAAACCTACAATTGCACATTATGGAGGTCACCTTCTACAAAAACATACTGAACCACTGCATAACATTACAAAATGTTTTGCTGTCAAGGAGCACCCACTTGTACACAGTATTTTCATGTGTAATAGCCTGAACCTTGAGGTAGAAAAAATATTCTCAGATAAATACCCTAATTATCACTTTCATATGACTGAATAGAATATTACTCTGATCTGCAAACTGATCAAGGTCTTAACTTTGTTATATCACTTGTTAAAAAACAAGTCATAATTAAACTACTCTCTACACTACTATTTGGATGCAGCATAAGAGGGGCAAGAGATAGTTTATGTTTTTTTCAGGAGTCCATAAGAAGGTTCAATAACCAGCCAGTACAGCTTTAATGAAATATTTGGTTTATATATTTTATTTGCATACTCTGATTTTTTAGTTGATTGTTCAAAGGAAAAGTAAATCAGAAAATAGTAAAGAGGGGAAATAGATATTTCTATTTTGGGGTATATTGTCTCAGTACACACAGTAAATCACAGCTGGAGAAAACTGTTAGAATATTTTATCCCTTTACATAAAAGCATGATTTTTGTCTATTATACATTTAGCAATTTTTTTTAATCTAGTCTATGTATGTCAGTCAGAGAGGCATTTACCATTTCCTTTGGGAAAATTCTCCAAAGACTTGTAGATTTTGCTGTCATAGAGGTTATCCAGATGGTTAACATTTGCCCTTACTTAGCTTGATGCAGTTACTTGTGCTTCTGCTCGCCTTCATTCTGCTGAACTGATTACTGCCCATTATTGAGAAAGCCTTTAGAAATTTGCAGGGAACTAAACATCTCTTCCTTCCTCCTGTCAGTGAGTTCCACTGTTTTTCTGTTGTCAGTGATGCTTCTGAAAGCAGTCTTTTCAAAATCTAATTTGCAATAGGTTTGTGATTAAATTATATACCATAGTGTCACTCAGTGACCCTAGCTAGTCTTATATCCTGTTGTGTTAGATGCTCTATGGATGCGATGATGGGCATGAAACCTGACCAAAGGACTTTTCAAAATCAGTGGAACTTCTCAGCTCCTATATTACTAACATGATCTGGTAAATACAAGTATTTATTCCCTAGAATGTTACCCTCTTCATGAACAGAAGGAAACCACAATGGGCAAGTTCTACCTTCCATTTGGGTCCATGCTCAGGAAAACTTCATCGCTCCTGGGACAAAATTGAAAGGAAGGACAAGTATGCTATCCCTGCTCTAAACAGTCATTTTGAATTTGTCATCACATTTTATGCAGTTGTTCAGCCCCCAGTCAATGCAGCATCTACCAGTGCTTGGTCTAACCAGCAGTGCTGCAAGGTTTCAAGCCAGCACGAAGTCTCTGGGAGGATTGAGGCCTCAGTTAAATTACAAAACTGTGGGCTGTGCTCTGCATGACTTGTCTGGTCCTCTTGAAGCTCTCACATCTACAGATCATCTAGTCAAAAACGGACAGGAAAAGTGACATCAGCCCTGCTCACTGCGCTTGTGTGGCTAGTAAATCATATTTTATTTTCATTATTAATGATTATTCCTCATGAGATCCAGTGTGATTTAATTAATAAATAGGGGCATTTTGTTTTTTTATTGTTAATATTATGTCTCAATTAAAAAAAAAAAAAACAACAAACTGCAATCACACAATATAAAGCTGTTAAAAAAGTCACATGAAAAGTTTTGTTGAAGAAAGTGTCTTGAGGGGGAAGTCAATACTTTGACAGTAAATCATAAGTTTATATTGAAAAACCTCTGATTCAGAAATTAAAGAACCTCTATTCTTTTTTCTTTTTTTTTCTTTTTTTTTTTTTTTGCTAAATTTTTGGTTATAATTTTAACGACATACTCTTGAAATCTAATATCAGTATTTGTCACTTTTTGTGTTTTAGGGTCGTTTTGTTGTTTGTTCATTGGGTTGGGTTTTTTTCTCTTTCCCCTTTCTTTTTCATGTTCTTATTATCTGAAACAGAACCATGAAAAATTTCTCATCATTTTCTCATGGGCTAACGGATGGGGTTTACCTCAGTGTAAATTGCCTACTTGCACCTATTTTAATCTGACAGGCTGTTCAAAATATTTTTAAAGCCAGCTGAGGGAATGGAATAGGTACTTTTCTCTGCAGCAATGAGTCAGTGGAAAGAGACCCAGCAACTCCAGGGGAAACAACTTACACATTTAGCTGCCTTTTGAGCAGGTATTAGTTACCTGGTGGAGATTACAAACTTGACACCATGAGTCCATGCTAAACAGGCATAGTAGCACTTTTCAGAGGAGTACTGATATTTTTTTCAGTACGTTCTTTCTTTTTTTCTGTTAGCCTTATGATCACTACTGTGTTTCACATGATTGAACAGAAATCTACAACTTCACGCCACCTGAAAGATGACTGTAATATGTCTTTTACAGTTACAGTTTATTTGCTTTGGATGGTTTATTTTAGAAGGAAATGCTCACAATAAAAAACAAACAGTCTCAAGAATTTTCTGGTTTAAATGCAATTCTCCAGCTTTAGGATTCCAAAGAAGTGTGCTGAGGTGAAGCTACGGCTTCCCCAGAGCGTTGCAATGCTGAACGAAAACATGCAGAAAAGCTTGAGATATATTCTAAACATCCTGCATTCACTCCATGGAAGGTTACACTTCTAATCCCAGTCCAACATAAATGAATAATTTGATTATCTGTGTATATGCAAAATTCCACCGGGAGATGATGCGAACATAAAATTCCCCATGTGTTTTCTAGCATGTGAAACCATGCTCAGATCCATGTGCCGCCAGAAAAAACTGTTGAAAAAGAGATAGTAATTTTAAATCTAAACCAGAAATTCATCCATCTGTTCCATGTTTCTTATCTACCAGGTTGTGACTGTCCTTATTCTTGAGGAGAGGAACCTTTCAGTGCTGTTATATTCCATGCCATGGACAAGGTGTGGTTCTCTAGCGTGGTGTTCACTGAAAACAGTAAAAGATGCTGTGTGGGAGGAAATAAATCTAATATTATGAGCCCTTATTCTTTTTTTAACAGATAAAAAAGGCATCTGTCCTTAAAACTACATATATTCATATCCATATATGTTCAGTGCAGAAACTATGCTTTGCTCAGGATTTCTCATCAGACAAAAAAAAAAAAAACTCTTATTTTACTTTTTAATTAAAGTTCCCATGTTTTCATTGCTTACAGAAGGCCCTTGATATTCTGCAAAAAAGAAAGCTTTGAAAAATAAATATCTCTAGTGTCTCCCATGAAGTTCCATTTGTCTGTGTCCCAGGTACAAGTCTGGTGTCATTCCCATCTGTCAATAAAGCCATGATACCATATCAGGATAATAACTGAATACAAAGGCCTGGACACCACAACTAAATAACCAGCAATGCCTGCTACAGCAGGAGCTCAGACCAGAAAACCTCCCTTAGAAGAGAGCTGCAAGGGTGTCATGGGTTAACCCATGACCTAAACCAGCTTCCCTTCCATGCTAATTCTCTCCCTCAGATGTGTTGCATGGCTGCAGGGGCCATCTTCAGCTCTGAAAGAACTATGTGAACAAAGAATAATCTCTGTATAAGCAGAAACACACAGCAGGATTCTCCAACCATTACACAAAGGCAGTACAAGGCCCTAGTATACCTTCTCTCACAAGAGCCTTTCTCCTGCCATTTGCATCAGTTACTGGAAGTTCAGCCTGCCTGTGGATGCTCAGGACTCGATAACCTTTAACAATAACATCGCCACATCTACTTACAACAGAATTATTTTTAAGCAATGAAAGAAATACAGGCATGTATCTAACAACATTAAAATAAAACTATTACTCTGGTTAAAAAGTCAAAAAATTTTCAGTTGAAAAAAGACAAAATTAACATAATCTGACTTATCTAATGTCAGTCCTCTTGCACCTATAACCAAGACATTCCTTCATGACATGGCATGGTGCTTTTTAGGAGCCTCTGTTCCTTAGCTGCATGGGTGAGACAGTGCAGAGGAGGATGGCTGAGGGCATGATGACCATAGTTACTGACTAAAGGTTTCCCTGGCATATAACTTTCAGAAGGCTGGAAGGATTCTTCAGGAAGAATAAACTCACTTTTGTGGCTTCTGTAGATATTGCCATACAGAAGAATTCTGGTCTATTATTTTCTGGGTCACAACTTTCTTACATGGTTTTGTACAAGTTGTTTAAATATAAAGCATTGGAAAAGATTGTCACTCATGTTCCACTCCCTGTCTGAAGGTCTACCAGCAGGCATGTGGGAAGCTAACCTGGCCAGGGTTTCTTGAAGACCTCTTACTGCAAAAACGATCAGTGGCAGTTGTGATTGTTAAGCAGCTGGGGATAAAATAATGCATTCCTATAATAAATGACTGCAGGAGGAAGAAAATCTTAAGGAGGGTTGAGTGAGTATGTTGAATTTTACAGTTTGTTTAAACAATTTTCTTCTACAGATACATTTGGGGTTGGTTAACATATACATAGACATTTGGTACCCTGGCTGCAATGAATTTCCCTTCAAGCAAAGTAACAGTTCTTTTATTTCTTTTCATTCACCGAGTTCCACCAGATAAAAGAGCACAGAGTGTACCTGGAGCCTGCAAAGGGCTCCTACGTTCCAAAACAGCATAAAAGCCAGCTTCATTAGCACACATCATTAAATGTTTCATACAGAAAGGCTCCATCTGTTCTTGAAAACTCTGGGCCCTCTGCACATAAGATGTTTGATTGCCCTCAGCCTAGAGGGACAGCCTTTTGACTTAACCTACTAAACTTGGAGCTCGGGTTATTTTGCCAGTGTTTTTCTCTATTGCACTAACCACTTCTCCCCCATTCTGGCTATATATTAAGAATTGTCTCCAGCTCCATCCCACTGGTTTTTGTTGGGTCCTTGAGGATGGAAAGTCACGGACTGGTTGGACAGCAATTTTTAAATTACCAATTACATATCCATCTTACCTCCTGTAATCTCAGTGTCAGATAACTCCACCTTTGCACCTGACCACACAAAGAGCATGTTCACAGGCTCACACCAAAGCAAACATTAGGGTTATTTTCAGCACATTTCCCTTTCACAGTTCCTGATCACTACGCCAAGAGCAAGAAAGGCAGAGCTAGCATCACCCATGGGGTCTACAACCCTTACCTCATTGTGGCCTGGTTGGCAGGTAGAATACGCTGCAGCCTTCAGGGATGTCACAGCCCATGAACTGTATGAGTTCAAAACGCCCCAAGAGCTCATCAGGACAGACTGTCAGACCAAAGAGCTCCCAGATGAGTGATGCGGCTAGTGCTGTAATTTTGTGCTGCGTGAGTAAAGTTGTATATGTCTCTTTTCTGGTTTGTCAGGAAAATGACCATGGAAAGCAAGTTTTGTGACACAGAAAATGAAACTTGCATGAAGATTGCATGTTCCCTTAATGGCCAATTATCATTTAGGGACAAATCATGGTTTATAAAAATGTTCATGAATATATTTGAAAGAATTGTATCTATTTAAATGTCCAGAATTTTATCCCAGATCCCTAAAACGCACCAGTAGTGTACACAACAGAATTCTGGGGGGTTTCCTGTGTTTCTGTAAAACTGAGTGTCAGTTTTCCAGGAAATTGCCCCCAGAATGAAAGATTCTGATAAAATAAAATACAATAAAATACAAACAAAAAACCCAAAAAAAAAAAAAAAAAAAAACAAAAAAACAAAACAAAACAAAAAACCACAAACACCACAAAACAAACAACAACAAAAAAGAACCAATAAATTACAATACATAATATTATGTTTAATAGTGTACTTTACTGGAATAGTGATCAGGAAAATAAAATCAGCTTTTGAAACTTGCCAATTTAATATTCAAACAAAACAAAATAGTCCCTAAAAAGAGATTCAAAATTTACTGAAATCACCTTCTAATCTTTTGCACAATCATGCTTGAATTATTCATTTTTACATCAAACTACATTTTTAATGAAAGTACTGATTATTTGAAAACTAAGAAATATTGTGTCTGGTATCATGAAAGTGGCCACTGCTGTGTATAAAAACAAATGACAGAGTTATCATCTAGGGGCTGCATACCTGGAAATGTCATCTAACCCTGTGGTCTTTTCCTGTTTTCCAGCTGTGACTATTTTCATTTTTTCCTAGTTATCAGCTTAACAGCTCCTGTGTAATGGTATTTTCTTTAATGCAAGACAGCAAAATATAGAAATTACTCAGCAGCTCTTTTGTTCCACCCTTCATTCACCCAGTTGCTTGCTGTGAACTTATGGAATTATCTGAAATGCAGAGAATGGTTTTTTCCTACGTCATTAGTGTGCAACTGGTTTATATTCCTTGAAATGTTTCAGTTTTGTTGCTCTTTTTAAATCATTACTGTAGACTGAAATATTTCCATTTCTAATTCTCAAAATATTTATTGACCACCAAATCACTGACATCCTTTTCTTCTTGCTGAGTTCTTCGCATGCCTGCAATTTGACTGCAATGACTCCAACACTGCTAGGCATTTCCAGTGTTTTATTCAAAACAGTTCATTATAGAATCATGGAGCTATATTTCACAATGTAATATTCATTTTCCTTATGTGTCTTTACTTACCAAAGTGTATTAACACATCTGAAAAAAAAAAAAAAGAAAGATGATTCATAAGCTTTCCTATAAAAATTCTACCAGGCTCTTCAAGATATTTGGTATGTAGCTGTGGTGCACAGTCATTCTTAATCATTCCTAGTAAAGAGAGAATTAACATTCCTTCAATCGCTTATCTTTATAAGAATTAAAATTCTTTCCAGGATATTTACCTCTTAGGGCATTTTATCACAGCACGTTTCTGTTATAAACATATTTTTTCTTGTTAGGAATGACACTAATTTTCCAGTTAGTTATCAAAGCAAATTGTTCCTAAATGTATAGCAGTCTGGCATAGATTGACAGAATTAAATCATAAATATTTATTGCTATGTTCAAAAACATAAGATGACACATACATTTGCCCAGTCACAGTGGATCGTGACTTTGTGGATTGCATTGCACATGCAGTGAGATATTCTGGGTTTTTTAAGGAAATCTAAGTCATATGTGTCTGTGATTTAATAAATATGTTCCTTTAATTGCACCATCACCTTCCTGACAAAATGTTTTCTAAAAAGGAAGACAAGATGTTGAAAATGTTGATCTGTTTCTCCCCAAATTTGTATTATATACGTGAACTGACAATTAAAGGCTACAATAGCACTACCACTTCCTCAAAAGCATGGAACTAAGGAAGTTAGTCCACAGTGGGGATAAAGAGAATACTACAGTGGAAGTTTAGTGGAGGAATAAGACTATTTATTGCTTAAGTATCAAGTTGTCTGTCTCTTTGTTTCCCATCTCTCTCATGTGCTCGATTTAGTATATGCTGAAGATTCATTGTGATGATGATTCTGCTCAAAACAGGAAAGCCCTGTCACTCCAGGACAAAGTAAAATACTTCCCCAGCACTTCTGATGCTCAGTTGCTCTTCTAGCTGTAGTTCATCCCTGGCACTACTCTCATAGTCATGGCTCTGCTCTGGTACTAATTTTAGCCTTTGGATACTTCAGCTGTGAGCTGTAGCCTGTTTTAACCACAAATTACTTTATGGGTTCCTATGGGCCTGTTCATGTTCATGTTTTTCTCTTCTGACTCCCCCTTCTCCCAAAGGGGAGTGAACCTCTACTATCATTCCATACAATGGCCTTTCTTAGTTTATAATTGCTTTCTTAATTCTTTTTCCATCTCTATTTCAGCTTATTTTCTCTCCTGGCTCCTGAAATGTCTGTTATTTCTGTCCTTTCTTAAAAAAAAAAAAAAAAAAAAAAAAAAAATAGAACAGACTACAATTTTTGACTTTTTGACTGAAAACTTTCCCTATTAAAATTGACTTGGTAAACTCAGTAAAAAAATTAGAGAGACGGAGAGAAGAGAGAGGAGAGGAAAATATAAAACACATTATTTGATATTTTTATTTCTTATGCCAATCTAAGTAATGTAATCTGGAGAAGATTTATGTATGATATGAAGAAAGGGTAGATAGTCTTATTGACCAGCCCTTTATAGTAGGGAGAACAGCTATTTCATATACCGTAATCATGATCGTGGCATTCAATGGAAAATATTGATGAACAGCTGGTCATTTCATACCTGAAGCCTAACCCTATAAACTCTTTCTTAGATGAACTTCTATTTTCTATTTTCCTATATTTTTTCAGGGAAATATCTGGTGTACCTCTGAATGTCATTATAATAAAACATATTATTGTGACTGAAAATGTAAGTATGCATGTAAGAGAGCATGGTTTAAGAAATTATTCTGAAACCCTAACTCCAACATTTGTAGACACGGTGTTTTGAAAAATGAAAAAAAGTCAAATATTTTATAAAAATTTCATTGACTGGAATCTCTATGGAAAGATTTGAAGTTCTTTTATATGGAAATGAAACCACACAAGCGCACACACATACATGTGTGAATAGGTGTCTATATACCATCTGAATATCTAGCATATTTAATTCAGAAGAAAGCATAAAAACTTCTTGGTCTGTCATCTCAGGAAGCTGAAAGCTTAATGAGTGAAACATCAGATGCAATTCAAAAATAACCACTCAGAAGAGCAACGCAGGCATCTTGTCCCTTCCTGATGTAACCAAAGATACACTGGCAAATGTCACAAAATGTTACTACTACATTACCTTTATGATAATTTGTTTCTCTTGAATCATCACTATGCTGGTGAGTCAAAGGGTATTCTAGAACTAAAATACATAATTTAATGTAAAACCTAAGCTTTATAGAGTCAGCTTCTATCCTGTTGTGGCAGTGCTAGGTTAATGGTTGGAACTCAATGATCTTAAAGGTCTTTTGCAACCTAAAAACTTTTGTGATTCTATCAGAGGTAAATGTCTAAAATGGAATATCTAACATATTTCGAGGAGACTTGAGGGATGACCTAGCATGCAATTTTTCATCAAGGTTATTTTCATTAAAACAGAAAATTGAATTTTCTAGTGGCTATTTTCATTTTTTCATTCTGTAACTTGAGACAAGAGCTACAGCTACCCATGTTATAGCTGCCTGCATTTCACGCTAAAGGCAAAGCCAGAAAGCTGACAAAACTCCCTGAATGGGCAGCAGCAAAGAGGAGCAGAAGGGCAAAAGGGCTTCACATTTAGCTGCTAGTAACCCCAACTGAAGACTAATAATTTCAGTTATGGAAAGGAAGAGGAGGCTGAGCAGTACTTTCTGGGCAGGCAGACAAGTAGCAAACCAAAGCTCTTTGTAAACACTTTTTTTGAGAAATCTCTGCTGAAGTAAATAAAAACGATTTCACGCAATGTTGGGAGCAGAAGGAGGGAGGGAGGATTGTTCATTTTACTTTTTACCCCTACTCAGAAGTAAAGTGTTTCCCAAACTATTTTATTTAGTGGTTTAATAGCATTCTGAAATAAGGCATATATGATTCTAGTAACTGACATTTCTTCATATGCTGGTACCATTTAAGTGTTTCATATGGTGCTGAATTTTTGTTCTATTGAAAATTTCTATGTGATTTTTTTATATTAGCATTTTTCCTTTTTTTGTAATTAAAATGTGTACAAACTTAGTTTCTTGCATGGTGCTTAGCTGTCAGACTTTTTGGTTTGGAAAATCTATTTTTTTAAATCTTTTTATAAAAGAATTAACAATGAAGAGAACACTCAGCAGAACTGGTACAACAGCTTAGGCTCAAAATAAATAGGGGGAGTTGCTATGGTTTTTCACAAATAACATGTTGTGTAGTACCAACTGGAGCATGAGCTCTGAGGATGCCTTCTCTTAGCGCAGCTGAGTTTTCCTATCACTGAAAGGTACAAAGATCACAAGCTGCCAGAATCAAGCTACTACATAGGTAGCAAGTAATTGTTGCAGCACAGAGATGTTGATTATTTAGTTACTGATAGTTACTTACTGTAACAGCAGAGAATTAATTAATAAAATTTGGGAGAGAAACAGTATTTCTTCAACTGACAGACAAGAAGTCAGCTGAAGAGCTTTACCTTAATATGTTTTTCCTCAAAGTTGGGGCAGACATAGGGTCAGTTAGGTTGACTCAATGGATAGGTGACAACTTGTTAGGTTACCACAACTCAATTGTATTCAGCTGTGTGCCCTGTGTGCCCTGTCCTTCAGCTTTTTAACACAGTGTTTCCAGTTGTCTCACTGTAGTATTAATTCTTCAGTTATGCTATCAATATTTCACGTTTGCACTGTGCAAACTTTCTGCCTGAATACTATCTGCTGTACCTGGAATAGTCACTCCAGACTACTGTTGGAGAACTGTCACATTTTGTAAGCTCAAAAATAAAGTAGGAAAATATAAATTTATGATATATGTACACACACACTAACTCAGAAAACTGAGTTATTGTGCATTACTCTGTGTTTACCACCATGGGCCCAAACACATACAGATAGCTGCGTCGGTGTGCAAAAATAAGCATTATGTCTTGAATTTTTTATGGAAATACAAAATTTTCCTTCAATGTGTTTTATGTCATAATAAAATCTTCAGGGAGTCTGTGTTTCTTGCAGATTTTATTCATTCAGCTGAAGCTTAGAAAGCCTCACAAAAGGTTGTAAACTAATGAATACACAAATAATGCACAACCAAATATTGGCTTTTGGAAGGGGTGTGAATATATTCAGGAGATAATTATGCTTGACACTGTCAGTGTTTGACCTTTCGGAGCCCCAAAGCAATCATGTACATGACTGAACATGGGAATTCTGACTTAATCTCCTGAATATAACAGTTTAATAAATTGTAACTTGTACAGTGAGCCATGGGATTTAGCTGTCCTTGGTTATCTATTTAGAGAAACTCAGGTTAAAAAATGAAGCTCAGTTATGTAAAGACTCTTCATGTCTCACTTTCCTGGAGAAAAAAGAATAATCTGATTTTCTCAAGAATAAAGAAAGAACAGACTACCAGGTATGTTTACCTATCCTGAGCAAAGCATCTTCTAATCCATCTCAGCTGACACCATAATCATATGAACCGCACAACCACATTCCAAGAACAGGACAGCTTTGAGCACGGATCTGTATTTAAAGCAGCTTCTCCATTAGCATAGCAAGGAAAAAAGAGGTACCTGTTGTGGTTTAAGCTCAGCCATAACTCAGAGCCAAGCAGCCACTATCTCACTCCCCCTCTTTCCTCCCTCCTGCTCCCACAGGGATGGGGAGGAGAATCGAAAGAGTGTAACTTTCCTGGGTTGAGATAAAAACAGTCCAGTAACTAAAGAATAACACAAACCACTACTGCTACCACCAATAATAATAATGATAAGGGAAATAACAAGGGAAGAGAATACAACTGCTCACCACCCGCTGATTGATACCCAGCCCGACCCAAGCAGTGATCTAACCCTTCTGGGTAACTGCCCCCAGTTTATATAGTGGGCATGACGTGCTGTGGCATGGAATACCTCTTTGGCTAGTTTGGGTCAGGTGTCCTGTCTCTGCTTCCTCCCGGCTTCCCCTCCTCCCTGGCAAAGCATGAGACTCAGAAAGTCCTTGGTCAGAGTAAATATTACCGAGCAGCAACTAAAAACGTTGGTGTTATCAGTGCTGTTCCCAGGCTGAAAGTCAAAAACACAGCACTGCACCAGCAACTAAGAAGGAGAAAAACTGACTGCTACTGCTGAACCCAGGACAATACCAAAACAACTTTTGTGAAGTCTTTGCTTCATGCCCTACAGTTGTAACGTCAAAGCAGTCTATAATTAGAGTGCACACGGACCAGTGACTAATGCACTCAAAGGTGCATTGAATTAGCTAAAGTGTTTTCTTTAGTTTTGCTTGTAGACAGGAATACTAAATGCTCTGATGCTACTCAGACTGCAAATATTGGCACACCCTGCTCAAATACAACCACGGAAAGAAAATACAAAAGAAACAAAAAACACCCACTGCAGATGCCATATCTTCTCCTACAGTATTCACAATGTATATGTTCACACCCAGCGCAATCATACTTCCAGTATAAGAACTCCACGACTTCTCTGCAGTGACACATTTATGCGTGTGACCACTAATAAAAATACACCAATTTTTAGCTTGTTCTTGTATTGGCTCTGCTGCCCTGTCCCTTGCCTTTCATATTTTCCCCATCTGCAAGACCTTTTTTGGTATCTTAGATCATTGGTTGAATGCCAGCTGGCTAAATGCTAGTAGGAAACACTAGATAGTTGTCATTATTACTCACTATGACTTGAAAGAATTGCTTTCACAGTGCCTTCACTCTTGCTTTCGCCTCCAAACCAAGCAGTATCTACGGTACTAAACACTCAGTCACTGGACTGTCAGCTTTTTCTCAGTAAACACAGAGCTTGAGTAAATATTGTGTAGTTGAGAAAAGCATGGATGTTTTGACTGGTTAAGTGGGAGGGAGGGACAGCTGACTAGGAAGAATCATCCAGAAAGTGTGAACGCAAGATAAAAACAATACATTGTCCCAGCAAAATCAAGATAGCTGGTGTGGACTTCTGAGTGTGTCTGTATCTGAACACACTCTATTGTTTTTTGCATAGATGTATAAAATACATTGGTTTTCAGCAGGTTTGGACTTTGGTGAAATCCAACTCAGTGCCAGGAGCCAGTTATAGGATCAATGCACCTTTGAAGTAGTGCCTAGGTTTGTGTTGACCTTTGATAAGAGGATATATTTCACCCTATGTCATTAGTGCTGTCCACAAACATAAAAGGGATATGTTTGCCTTGCCTTAATATCTTTGATATTTACTCACTGCTTTGCTTGAGATATCAGGTATAAAGATGACCCTATCTTTCCTGGCTATGCTGAAAAGGAGAGATATTTGTATTTAAAACAAGGTTCAAACCTGGGTGGAGAGATAGTTTCAGCTCTTTCCTAGCATAGTGCAAGAAGCCGGTATGGGTGAGCTGATGTAACTTTACTGTAATAAAACAGAGTTCAAAAATCAGTCTTGATTTGTCAACCCAGAGGCCAAAACTTGCCCTGAGATAGCAGGTCATGATACCAGAGAGATCAGACATTACCCAGTGACCACGACACCCAACAAGAGGAGAAGAAAAATCCATCCCGTAACAAGGTCATGCAGTGCACTGGATGAGGGTTAGCCCTGTCCACGCGCTGCAAACCTCACTGTCCTGCAGCAGCTGCTTCACTGTAGTGAGTGGTTAAATTTGGCTATGACCACTCTGGGCAACGCTGCTTCTCCTGCCACTTACAGCATGTCCCTGGAGTCCTCCCCCTGCTGTGATTTAACTTGAGGAGTGGGTTACAGAACCAAACACAGTGTAGATGCAAGTACCACTGCTTCCTAAAGGAGAGCTGGTAGTGCTTCTAGGGAGCTTCTCTTCTCCCCAAAACATGTAGGTCCCATCTCTTAATCTTCTCAACCTTATTGCTTATCATTCTATACTTGCTTGTAAGTTAAAGGACTTCTGAGGGCTGGCCAGCTGATGGACATGCTGCAGACAATGTGGGCTGCCAGCAGAAGATGAGTGACTGAGGCCATCTCTGCTTGTCAGTAAAGCAGACCTTTACCCATTTTTTCAGGCTGGTGCATGTGCGGCTTTTGCATGTGACTAAGAGACATGTACACAGAGAGAGTGAAAAATTAAACTGTTTTGGGGAAACTGGTTCAGATGGTACCCGCATTTTTGGATCCTTAAGAAGTTTAGCAGGTGAGCAGGCTAAGGTCCAAATTCCCAATGTGACACACACACACAGATTATGATGTTCTTAAACATGGAGTCTTTTTGATTAAAAGTAAAATATAGGAAAATGAACATACAACTGTACATATTTTGTAATAGGATTCTTTTGAGAATAGTTGCTGGTAAAACAGGATTTCTGCTATGAACAAAGAATCAAACCTGTAGTCAGTCCTCTGTTAATTCAGCAGTCCTAAATTTCAGTAAATAGGAGCTACGTCCCCTGGAGTTCCTCTGGCAAAGGGGTTCTCCAGAATCTAGAAGATTACCCAATTGCAGTTTGAAGTAACTTACAGCAAGGGTGATTAACTAAAGACAGAAGTCTCTGACAGCATCAGGAAAAGAGAAAGACTGAGAGAAGATGTTGGTGTGTGTCAGAGACCACTTTCTCATATGAGAAAAGTGAGAAGAATAATTATTCTTGGTGTTAAGTTTTGCAGCGAGTGAAGTCAAGGTCCTGCTTGCTTTTCTTTTTGTCATCTTCTCTCTCTGTTTTGATATGTGCAGACCCTGCATTTACATTAAAAATTACACTGATTCTTATACTCTTTTTAAATTTACATGGGGTAACAAACAGGCCCCTTAGCTTAAAAGCCATTTTGGGCAGGGCAAAGAGAAAGTACAAGACTGCTGTTAACCCTGGGTGAGGCAGGGGATGATAGGTGGCTGCTTCTCTTGGGAACTGAAAGGAGGTTCCAGGGAGTTGTTGCCATAGAATCCCACCCAGGGCAGGATTATCAGAGAATCATTTAGGTTGGAAAAGACCTTTAAGATCATCAAGTCCAACCACATACCTAACACTGCCAAATCCATCACTAAACCACATCCCTAAGTACCACATCTACATGTCCTTTAAATATCTCCAGGGAGGGTGACCCAAATACTGCCCTGGGCAGACTGTTTCAGTGCTTGACAACCTTTTCAGTGAAGAAATTTTTCCTAATATCCAATAGAAATCTCCCCTGGTGCAAACTGAAGTCATTACCTCTTATCCTATTGCTTGTTATTTGGGAGAAGAGACCAACACCCACCTGGCTACAACATCCATCCAGGCAGTTGTAGAGAGCAACAAGGTCTTCTCTCAGCCCCTCTTTCTCCAGGTAAAACAATCCCAGTTCCCTCAGCCAATTCTCATCAGACTTGTGCTCCAGACCCTTCGCCAGCTTTGTTGCCTTTCTCTGGATCCACTCAAGTGCCTCAATATCTTTCTTAGAATTGTAGAACTGTAGAAGAATCATAGGATTATTTAGGTTGGAAAAGACCTTTAAGACCATCAAGTTCACCTACATGTCAATTATATCCAAATGTATATCTTGTACTGAGGGGCCCAAAATTGAATACAGTATTTGAAGTGTGGCCTCACCAGTGCCCAGTACAGGGGGATAATCACTGCCCTAGTCCTGCTGGCCACAGTGTTTCTGACACAGGCCAGGATGCCATTGGCCACCTGAGCACAAGCTGGCTCATGTTCAGCCACCTGTTGACCAACACCCCCAGGTCCTTTTCCACCAGATAGCTTTCCAGCAACTCTTCCCTAAGCCTGTATCATTGCATGGTGGTGGTGTGATCCAAGTGCAGGACCTGGCACTTTGCCTTGTTGAATATCATACAATTGGCCTTATCCCATCTATTCAGCCTGTCCAGATCCCTCTGCAGAGCTTTTTTACCCTCCAGCACATCAACACTCCCACCCAATTTGGTATTGTCTGCAAACGTACGGAGGGTGCACTCAATCCCCTCATCCAGATCACTGATTAAAATATTAAACAGAACTGGCCCCAGTACTGAGCCCTGGGGAACACCATTTGTGACCTGCTACCAGCTGGACTTAACTTCATTCACTACAACTCTCTGAGCCTGGACTTCCAGGCAGTTGTTTACCCAGTGAAGCTTGCACCTATCCAAGCCATGAGCTGCCAGTTTCTCCAGGAGACTGCTGTCAGAAATGGTGTTAAAGGCTTTACTAAACTCTAGGTAAACAACATCCACAGCCTTCCCCTCATTCACTAAGCGGATCACCTCATCATACAAGAACAGGAGATCAGATCAGTAGTGACTAGCACTTTCAGGAGCTGAGGACTCTTCCTAGCTCTCTTTCAAGCTACCAGGAGCTGTCCATAGAAAGAGTCTGTATTATCATGCCTGGAACAAGGACTGCTTGCTCATGCAACCCCATTCCATACCCAATTGCAGTCCTTGAGCTGGCACAGAATTGTGTCCAACTGATTCAGAAGCATCTAAGATTGTCTGTGACCAAGCCCATTTGCTCTTCTTTATTGTTGATATCTGTCTGATTCACCCTCAGGCATGGTTGAGCAAACCTTACTGTTTAACCCTTGCAGCTTCCAATCTGACCTTCTGCTTCAGCAGCATGGCTGTGAGTCAGTGCACTGCCCAGGCATGCACTGGGAGCTCTGCACTGCCAGACTGTGAGCAAATAGAGCAGCTCAGCTTATGGCATACAGCTAGGATCCCTTGCCTCCTGACTAAACTGTGTGGCCTTACCGATGCAAAGGATGATTTCTACCCATTCTATCCTATGGCTCCTGGGTAGTGCAAGTGAACAAAAATTTTGCATTCAGCTTATTTACTTCTAGTATTAGGCTGCTGTGAGGTCTCCACGCAGCCTTCTCTTCTCCAGGCTGAACAGCCCCAACTTACTCAGCCTATCTTCATATGGGAGGTGCTCCAGTCCCCTCATCATCCTCGTGGCCCTCCTCTGCACTTGCTCCAACACTTCCATGTCCTTTTTATGTTGAGGACACCAGAACTGCACACAATACTCCAAGTGAGGTCTCACGAGAGCAGAGTAGAGGGGCAGGATCACCTCCTTTCACCTGCTGGTCACAATCCTTTTGATGCAGCACTGGATACGGTTGGCTTTCTGGGCTGCAAGAACACAGTGAAGCCAGCTCATGTTCAGTTTCTCACCAGCCAACACCCCCAAGTCCTTCTCCGCAGGGCTGCTCTGAGTCTCTTCTCACTTCCACCTTCTATAAGCTTCCTTTCTCCTTCTGAGTTTTTTAAGTAGCTCCTTATATATCCATGGAGGCCTTCTGGCCTTCTTGACCAATTTCCTTTGTGTTGGGATACCACTCTCCTGAGCTTGTAGCAGGTGATGACTGAATTTCAACAGGCAGTCTTGGACCTCCCTGCCCTCAAGGGCTTTATTCCATGGAACCTTACCGAGCAGGTTCCTGAATAGGCCAAAGTCTGCTCTCTTGAAGTCCAGGGCAGTGAGCTTGCTGCACGCTCTTCTGTCTGTCCTGAGGATCTCAAACTCCACTATCTTGCTACCACTCAAAGAGTAAGGGGGCAATTAGGTAAAGCAATGAACAGATCAACCAGCAGATAAATGGATAAATATGTTCACGCTCTTTTCAAATAACGAATAATGTAACAAAACACAGTACTCATTAGAAACATCAGGGCTCTCCACATTTTGAAGTAAAATAGGTCTTTCATTCATCTTTAATAACAGTATAATTAGCACTTATCAACATCTAAAACATTGTTCTAAGTCCTAAAAATATGACACTAAAATTATTTGTAGAAAGGGACTCTACATTTTGTGTAGAGAATTTTGTAGAATTTTCTCTCTTCTCTTACATTATCAATTATTTGCTCCCTAATTCTAGTCCTCACCAAGGTCAAGAACCTGCCAGGATTGTATACGTACTTCAAGAACTGTTAGCTTGAATTGCAGGTCTGCACATCTTCATTAGCATCAGATCAAAATAATTTCAGATTAAATTCCCAAGTGATGCTGTGGTGATCTGGAACCTCACTGCCTGGTAGGAAACATAAGAAACAGTTGATTACAGGTCTAGCTCTTGGTGGGATGGTGTCTTCCATTTTCCCTGGTTTACCTCTCTACCTCTGAGTATATTCTACCCAGACTTCCTCTCTTTTAGGGCAATGAGTTGTATATAAATGAAATAGACCATATTATCCTTATACAAGGAAGACAAAATATTTCTGTTGTACTTCACACACATACTGGCTGAGGCACCAAACATACTGGGTTTATGATATTGGCAAAATACATAATTAGAATGGTGAATGTCCATATTTGATTGATTGATACTAATTTCCTTTACAAACACAGCATTAAGAAAATTATTTTGTGGAGGAGCTGGATGAAGTATGCCATAATATTTAAGGATGTTACTTGTTCCGATGCCTGAATTAATGACACATCACCCTGTTGAAAGATAGACTTGTGAGTGATTTAGCTTCAGCTCAGTTATACTGTTTATCATTCTCAGTGGTGGGAAATTTAGTGTTCAAACAATGCCACAGTAACAAAAATAAATAAAATTGATTATGACAGTTTCCCAATATATTTGTCCTGAATGTTTTACTATTTTGACATCTGCATTATTATACCAAATTGCTTCATTTTCATCCAGTACCTGCCACTGGAGTTGCAAATCTTGCAAATGTCAATGAACAGCATGCACGTGAAAATTCCATTTCTTTGTGATACACATCTTCTTTGTGAAGTCATCTTCTTGGGCAGATTAACTGTACAGTGGGCATTGGCTGACTCAGCACCATAAAAAAACAGCTGTGCTGCTTCCTCAACTGTCTTGGGTCTGTTGCAAGTGTTATGGTTTTTATATGGCAACCTGTCTAACTAATAATCTGTCCAGGATTTCACTTGGCTTCATGAAGAACAGGCAGCCTTAAAATCCTTTCCCAGAACTAGGATCCATAAGAAAGCAGTGTGAAGACAACCAATGGCCTCTGGACTAACTATAGGTGAGGTTTGATTTATTAACTTATGCTTTGTATGAGACCTAAAGGATTTGGTGCTACATTGAGGGATGGCAGCAGCTTTGACTCCTGGTGGAAACAAAAGAAAGCAACAGTATTGGTGCCATGTTTCTCAGGGCATATTAACTCAGTTGTAGAGCACGAAAAGTGCATAGCCTCACCAGGAAACTGGTGCTTCACATAGTTCTGGAATTCAAAGCACTGTGAAATATGGGCATGTAGAATGTCATGGGCATGGCTCTGCAGAATTCTAGCTTTACAGTGAGCAAGTAGAAGGAACAAAGAGTCACCAAACTGTACAGTTTGGAAGGGACATCTGGAAGCCATTTAGTCCAAACCCCTTTCAAAACAGGGTCTATTTTGAAGACAGATCAGGTTGTTCAAAGTCAGATATTGCACAGCACTAGTCAGTGCTGGTGTTGTCTGGAACTTTCCGCTTTCTGAATGTCCAAGATCCTTTATACTGAATAAACTAGGAAAACCACAAGATAAGTTCTAGAAGTCCTAAACTCTGCCCTTCATCCTTATCACTGATGACTGCTTCATACCAAGATATAATAAACCGAATTTTTTTATTTCTGGGGAAGTCAGTAGTAAATCCGGTAAATTTGGAGTAGTTTCATAATGTGAAATGGGTATAAGTAAAAAGAAAAGGAAAATTAAAGCCAGATATTCCTTACAGCAGCTATTTTGTGGGAGGGAGACTTCTGCTCCATGTTTTTTTTTCTATCAGCCTTCTCTCCCAAGCCTCTGCCCAAAGCTTCCACTCTGTGTGATTCTCCAAGCCAAAAGTGATGGAAAGAGGTTCACAGAAGCATGTATTGTCTCCTTCCTGAATAAATAAACTTCCCAGTAACTTAACTCTTCTTGATTTGTTTTATTCCATCCCTCACCTTGCAAAGCCTGGCAAATGTTTTATGTCTGTGTTGGCTCACAATGTATTCAGGAATAAGGTGAGCTAGTTCTATCAGGATGCAGGTTACCATATTATAGAGGTCCCAATACCCAGGTTTTCTCGTGAGTGGGTTCTGTTTGTGTGGAATAAACTACCTTCGTATACAAAGGTGTAACTGCATTGTACTACGTTTACGCAAAGTAGGTGTTAGGGAATAATTACATCTATAGTGTAAAAAAACCTTAATTAATTTCAAAACAAATAGAGTAGTTACTAAATGATAGTTATTTGTAAGTATAGCACACTAGTATAATCCTTAGAAAGACTGCTGGGAGCTGGAATCAGTCTTATATCAGCAGCATGGAGTACTGCATAATGCAGCTTACTAGATACTAATTCCTTTTAGTAGCACAGAAAAGCTGTCTGGTCTTGTCCTCACAAAATCGACTGTAAACAAACCAGCAAGTTGTGTTGTTCTTCAGTGTTTAAACCAAGATGGATTTATGATGTACGTAGATTCAATGCAGAGGGAAAGGCATAATGACAACGCAATCTAGCCCTCATAAAATGAAAGTTACATATGGAAGTAGCCCATATGAAACTCAGGGTTAATTATGAAGGAGAGATATCTGGAAAAAAGTCACAAAATTCAAATAACTTTAGAAGTGGGAAAAATGACATAAATTCACTTGGAAGAGCTTGTAGTAGATCTATGTAAGGCACAATTAGCAAGAGAAAACCTATTAAATCTGAACCTCTATGCATATACTATACTTTCAAAGAAGTTTTGAGACCCTTCAGGGTCTGTTTTCTGCTCTCTTCTCATTGCTTGCAAGCTAAATCAGCTAGTGAACATGCAAGAACTCCAGCTTTCTTCTGGTCAAGGGGTTTTCCAGATATTTGTTGAGATTAAGAATCATTTTTGCATAGATCTGGCCTAGAGAAAAGTGTGCAAGAGAACAGAATTTCAATAAGATAGAATTCCCAAAGCAAAGATAATCAGAGGCTAAGAAAGTCTTGTAGTTTAACTCAGAGTTTGCAAAATCCAGTGAGAGACTTCAGACACAAGACAATGTCTTTCTTTCTCCATTCTCCAGCTGCAAAACAGAGATAATTTTTCTCCTCTAATTCTCCAGGAGGTTATAACATAAATTCATTAACATTTGCAAGGCATTCAGACATTGCATGAATATCTGAGAGCAAAATAGGACACCGCTACTGATAAATGAAGGCTTTATAAATTGTTATATAGATAAATTTTGATCTCTTCTGTATTGGAAATTTGAACTTAATTGTGGAAGAGAATGCAAGGATAGAAAATTTATTCTTTGAGTCCTAAATCTGGGGATCATTAATATCTCTAAGGGTGGGACTAATATTATAATCTTGTTTAAAAAAAAACAAAAAAACAAAAAAACAAAAACAACAAAAACCAAACAGCTTAGTATTTGCAATCTTAGCTTCTATCTACAGGTTGGGCAGAGAAGAGATTCAGAGCAGCTCTGTGGAGAAGGACTTGGGGGTGTTGGTTCATGAAAAATGAACATGAGCCGGCAGTGTGAACTCGCAACCCAGAAAGCCAACCGTATTCTGGGCTGCATCAAAAGGAGCGTGACCAGCAGGTCGAGGGAGATGCTCCTGCCCCTTTCCTCTGCCCTTGTGAGACCTCACTTGGAGTATTGTGTGCAGTTCTGGTGTCCTCAACATAAAAAGGACATGGAACTGTTGGAGCAAGTCCAAAGGAGGGCCACGAGGATGATGAGGGGACTGGACCACCTCCCGTATGAAGATAGGCTGAGAAAGTTGGGGCTGTTCAGCCTGGAGAAGAGAAGGCTGCGTGGAGACCTCATAGCAGCCTTCCAATATTTGAAGGGGGCCTATGGAGATGCTGGGGAGGGACTCTTCATGAGGGACTGTAGTGAGAGGACAAGGGGTAATGGGTTCAAACTTAAACAGGGGAAGTTTAGATTGGATATGAGGAAGAAATTCTTTACTGTGAGGGTGGTGAGGCACTGGAATGGGTTGCCTAGGGGAGTTGTGAATGCTTCATCCCTGGCGGTGTTCAAGGTGGGGTTGGACATAGCCTTGGATGGCACGGTTTAGTGGGAAGTGTCCCTGGCCGTGGCAGGGGGGTTGGAACTAGATGATCTTAAGATCCTTTCCAACCCTAACTATTCTATGATTCTATGATTCTATCCCTGTTCACTGTCCTATTACTTCTGCCTTTTCTGTTGTCCTTCCATTGCAGTCATTTATTTAATGTGGTAAGAGAATCCCTCTATGTGGTATAACATCAGGTTATTTTAATGAGATTGTCTGAAATTTACTCTTATTAATAATGTAAAGATAAGCAATGAAATCTTTCCTCACTGAGATCAGTGGGATTTTCCTGTTCACCTCAGTAGAACCAGAACTTCACGCAGGAATCAGTACTAATCCCTTAGATATATATTTTTGAACAAGGGTGCACTGACTTGGCTGCAGATCCTAGAAGAAAAGATGCTTTCAAAACCACTTTTTTTAAGGGTTCATTTTTACCCACCAGAAATAACTGGTGGTCAGGACAAGTGCATTCAGCAAGAAAATGGTCCCACATACACCTGTGCTCTGATTCCCTTAGTACTGAGGTCATAAATAAAGTTAATTTTGAGATTACTTCTGACCTCTCTCCTTTTATGGTTGAATGACTGTTCATAGGCAAGTAGTAGAATATATGAAGCACAAGGAACGTCGTCTGACTGGAAGAAAATATCTCAGTGTAGCCATGAAAAGCTCATAGGGTTTTTATCTTGTCCAAAGCGCTGGGCTATAAAAGAATGCTATAGTCAGTGAAATCCACCATGAAGAATAAGTATTTGTATCTGATATTTACAAGGTCAACAAGCAAAAATATACAGTACAATATGAAGATAGTTAAACTGTTTGACACGCAGTCAATAATAGGTATTAACAGATTCCCTTTCATGTTCTTCTTTCTTTTTTTGCTTGCGTATCCAATAATACACTTCAAGCAGTGACTTATAAACAAGTAAATCAAAGAAGAGTATGCAAATTTCTATGAAAGACTACACAACATAGGACTGAAAACAGGATTTTTTTGTAATTTAAAAATACTGATTACTTTTTTCGGGAACAGATTGGGTTATAGTGCATTTACTGTTACAAATATGCTGTTTATTTCAATCTTTTCATCACAGTAGATACCTAGAGCCCAATGCATTGATTGTCATTCTATAGAAATACTCTAACTGATGAATGCACATGTCATGTTACTGAATTCTTCTCATTGATATGCAGGCTTTCTGTCCGAGTTCAGTATAAAACTATTTTTTCAATATGAATACATTAGAACCTGGGCCACTTTTATTACATGCAGCTTTGTAAGCATTTTGATACAATATGATCATCTCTGTACAAATAAGTAGGTCGACTTTACCTTAATTTGTTGGCCAGACCTCCAATGAAAATATTGGTTTTCTTACTTTGTGGGTTTTTGTGAGTAGGATACCCCTGTGCTTTCCTATTATTTAGACTAATATAAGAAAGAAGAATTTCCTAGCTTTATTTTGACCATAGGTGTATCTTTAAAAGTTCTAGCAGCTTCAGGTCCTCATTTAACTAACCTTGATCATTACGAAATGAACTAGATCCTACAAATGAAAACATAAAAGGAAAACTTAAGGGGAATCAAAGAAGGTCGTTAATTTACTAATTAGAAAGAGGTAGGTGTAAGATTTGCCCCTGCTGAAGAAGGTCCAAGATCTCAGATCCATTTTGACAGAATGGCAATGATTAAGTTTTGTAAGGCTTACTCACGAGTACCAGAAAACCCCAGAAAATCCTAAAATCGATTATGACATTGAAATCAGAACACTAAGTACCCATGGATCTATTCCCAGAAGTTGTTCCTGTGAATGCCCAGAAATGCTTTGGTCTGGGGACCAAACAGTTGCCCCAGTTCTGTAATAACACTCTGCTATTATACTACAAAACACAGTGACTGTTTCTGTGAACCAAAAATCTGTTGTTACCTTACCCCCCATTTTGGAGTTTTAGCTGCAATGCATTTAGTGTTTACTAACCAATTTGCCCTGCTAACTGTTGCCATTATCCCACTCCTCTGTCCTTTACCTTTCATTCATTCAATAGGCCTTGATGAGAAGATAATTGATGATGACTAGGATGAAAATATAACAGCTCATAAAGAGGCATCAAGAACACATGCACTAGATTTGTATCAAGCATCCCATCTTTTTGAATTGATAAGCATTTCCAGAATGGTGGCCCATTGCAAGAAGGTCTGGAAGGTGCAACAGGCACCACAAATTTGTCTTACCTTGTAAAGCGGGGTACCAATCAAAATCACAGGCCAGTATATAGATCATATCTTGAGCTGTGTTCTAAAATGCAAATCAGCATTTTAATCAGCACCTTCAGCTGCTGAAAAGTCAGCTCCTCTTCCAGCTGATCAATCACCCTAAAGATCTTACCTCTGGCTCTCTATCCTCCCCACAGCATACCCTGCCTTTGTGTATTTAACTTGTGTACCTTCTATGACTTGCTAAGCATTATATCCTTCAGGAGTATATCCTCCACAGATAGCAGGGTGTGCCTGCAGTATCAGTAAGCACATTTCAGAGACCTCTGTGCTAAACTGTTCCAACTATTCTTCTTGCTACAGCTAAGTTACTTATCATCTGAGAGGGGGAAAACCTTCTCTAAGTTTCCTGAGAACTCCTCTGGCACCATTTTACAGGTCAGAGTCACCAGCATATACATATTGGCAGTAATTAAAGCAGGAACCAGAATCGAATTCCTCTCCCTTTCTCCCTCCTGTCCCTACCCATAGCTGATTTTTCTTGGTAGACATACAAGCCAATGAGGAGTTCTGGTGTGCTCCAGCCAAGACCATGATCTAGGTTAGCGAGAGACTGTAGAATCTGTTCATGTCTAGACCATGTGTCAAGCAGGAGAGGAGGGCAATGGGAAGTATAGAAAGGTATTGACAGTGGTCTTATGATTTTTATTTTTAATGGAGAACATCCCAAATGGCAGAAACACCAGAAGGAAAGGATTAGCAAGGGTATAAGGTCTGTCAACACAAACTAAAATTAATCCTAGCAAGGAAGTGTGAGTTTCTACTTCCATCCTCAAATTCAGTGAAATTTCAGCTCACTCCCAGAGATTCTGGAACACCCTAGCACCTTTTACAGCAGAGAGCTTAAAGCCAGTGAAGGATTAATTTGTTTCAGCTGGTATTTGCAAGGGACTATGAAGAGATAACTGAAATAGTTGTCATTGAGGAAGCACATAGAGCTATGGTGCAGTGGTAAAGGACAGTCTCTTGCATTCTTAAAGATCATTTAGCTGAAATCAGAGGGTCTTCAGAACTAGTGAACAGGTATGCTTGACTGTACTACAAGAAACTAGAATAGATATCTACGAGGTAGGGCCAAAGCAGACTGAGAGCACATGGATGTCTGGTTCTGGTCCTGCTTTGCTTCCTCCTACATCAGCTAAACCCAAGACCCATCCCTAGAGAATTTGGCAATAGTATCTTGTGACACTGAGCCACCAACTTGCCCTATTTAACATTACAAAATAGATGTAAACTGTACCTTTAGGAAATCATGCCACGTGCTATTGACAAAGATCAAAGCGTGACTTCTGGGTCACATGTAGAAATCTCTAAACAAAACCTAAAACCAGTTAAGAAGAACATGAGCAAGCTGCTATGGCAGAGAGTAAACAAGAGAAACTTTTTATTGCTATTTCATAATGTTTTCAATAAGCAACCATTTGAAGCACAGGATTTCACACTGAAAAGGCAGGAGAACCACATTTCATTATGAGCATTACCTTATGTAATCAGAAACAGCACCAATTACATCAAAGTTATGGCTGTTTTTTGATTGGTCCTCGGTGTGTGTTTATTCAGCAACTGGCCTATTCCACATGGACTAAGGATGGCAAATTAACACACTCATCTGTTCTTGGAAATATCATGTTGCTGGACATTAGGAGGTTCTTAACTGAAGTGCAGTGTTTCTAAAGTGAATTCACATGATCATGGTCTAAACTGTCAGCAAACAGAGGATTACAGATGTGCTAGTTAAGAACTAATGAACAAGCAAACAAAAACTTTTTGTATTATATGATTACACTCTTAGCCTTGACGGCAACCTTAGTCCTTTCTTTTCTGACAGTTATTCTCTGTAGCTAATGAAACCAAAGAGCATAGCTTCAATTGAATTTCTTAGGCTTCATATTGCTGTTTCTACACTGTTTCAGTTGTAAGATTTTTGTTGTTTAGGAAGACCCAGAAGGGACTATAAATATTCAAACAGCAAAAAAATAAAGTGAAAAACTAATCAGACTTAGTCCCTTTTAAACAATTTTATTCTGAACAAGGCATTCTCCATGTTCATGTACTTTGAAGATAGGTCTAATCTCTATTTTAAAAGGCAATATGGCTGATCCATACAAAACGTTCACCCAGGTTTTATCAATCTGTGTTACAACTCTCATACCAGAAAACCACTTTAACTACCCTGGCCGTCAGCAAGGCAGTGAACTGAGAAGTCTGCATGCCCATAAAATACCTGTGGCTCACACTACAGATAGGAACTTTTGCACAAGGACCAGAAAAGCTCATTAGAAGCTTGATAGAAGACCTAGGACTCTTGTTCCAGGAATCAGGTTTCCATCATTACATGGCATCAGCACAACAGCAGGTGGGCAGTACCATCAAGGCCAGGCTGGCACAGTACCCTGACCTATGTACACTTGCAGGTCTGTAGATGCTTGGCTTATGTATTTGCCAAGCTCATGCTCACCATCCTGCACATGAGATAAGTCTGGACTTGATGAGGGTCACACCTGTAGTTATATAGGATACTCATAAGGCAGAACCTATCGTTAATCAAGCTGGAACAGGGTACTCTCATGATGGTAAGGGAGATCATGAATGATGCAATCTTTCTTTTTCCCACAGATGTAAAATATGCAATTTTCTGTGAGTTCAAGGGCAGTGACCCTTCACTCCCAAGGCTCTCTGGCTCCTAGCCATCCTGAATGTTCTCAGCTGGTGCAGTCTCACAAACTAACTGGATTTATATATTTCCTACAGCTCTGTTCTGCTTATATTGCAAATAGAGTATGTGCAATTCATTTGCAACTGGGCTTTTTTTTCCTAATCTTTACAGAGTTGTTACCCTGGAGGGTATAGTAACAACTGCTTAAACAAGAAATGCCACTCAAACTGTTCAACACCTCCTGGATCTGCACACAGCTTAGTGAAGACACAGTGGGAGCTACTTTTCCTGCTGTGATAGGGATATCAACACAAGCTCCCAACTCAAGAACTGATATCACTCCTACCCTTGTCACAGTTACACAAGGGAAGGGTACTTAAACATTTCATAGCCAGAAAATGGGCTACAAGGTGGAGAGTACTATCACTGTTTTGCAGTTCAGGAGTTAAGATAGAGACTGTGCGGACTGACCTGCATGACAGAAAATCTGAAGCTGAGCAGGGGTTCAACATGTCATCCTAGGCTTATGTTTGTATTTTGGAGAGGATTTTCTTCCTCCTTGGCTGTGTAGCAATATGGAATACCATACTTCAGACATAAAAAAAACCAGCAAAGTTATGATAAAAACTCATCACAGAACAAGATCCTTATAACCTTGCTGACAAAATCCTTTCTCAGAGAAAGGGTACTTACTACCTGGCTATCACCCAGAGAAGAAAATCAAAGGGACAATTATATTGAACCTACCATGTTGAGAGATTTTCAGCAAATACCAAATTTAATGTAATCACATCTAGGGCAGTGCTTTGGATCAGGGCAAAGGAAGATGAGAACAGGAAACTTTGAAATTGAAAAGCCAACCTTTCCGCAGACATAAAACAGATGGGTGAATTTGTGCCAGTCAGGTGACAGCACTGTTAATAATATAGGCAGCACTTCATTTGGAAATCAAAGGAACTGTGGATGTATGACTCGCAAAATACCTGTAAATCCTGTCTGAATAGAGGGGGGAGGTATGTTTTGTCTTATAATTCAGAGCTTAGTTGCTGTGGTAATGTTCCTTGTATAACTTGTCTACGTAAATGAAACTCAGTCCCTGTTGTCTCAAGTCACAGAGGATTATAGAATAATGAAAAACAAAACTAAACCAAAGGAACCAGCCAACTGAAGCCTTATGATAAAAACTGTAAGTAATAGTTTTAAAAATATTGGGATACCAGTGTGTGGGAACACAAACAGATTTGTTGTTTTCATTTCAGTAAGGAAAACAAACTATGGAAATTCTTTACAACTGGAAAAAGTGGCATTGATGTTAAAACAATCACAAGCAGCTGAGCATGTCTCCTGCACCTGCCCCTGGCAGCTTGGGTAGATGCTTTAGAAAAAAAACATAGAGGTGCTGACTAACAGCTGATGGAGCAGAAGGACAGGGATGGCAATGAACAAAGGCTGGGGTGGAGTACTGTAAGATTACAGGACAGATTTGAGGCCAGATAATAGACCAATCTCACCATAATCAGTTACACATAGTAATTTTCTTCCTTATAAAGCTGTAAAGCAGTTGAAATCCATCTATCCTCAGTACTCCAGAAAGAGCAAAACAGAGACATTCGTAGTTTAGTAAATAGCACTACACTACGGCCAATGTTTTACTGACTTTATCACCACATGCAAAGTGTTGCACAAACAGATTGAGTCAGTGCATAATAAAGCAACAAGCTTGCACTGAGTGTAGCTGCCACCCTACAGTAAACAACCCTGCTCTAATCATCAAATATTATGAAGCCCTGGGAACAGTTTTTGGAAGACACAACATAGCACATTTTCCAAGTGGCTGGAGCTTTTGGCCGTGGCAAGGCACTAGTTTGGGTCCCTCAGGGATATCTGTCTGCTTCCCGACGCTCATGTCTTTCTTAGCTAAAGAAGGGCCAAAAAAAGCAACAGCAAGTGGACAAATGTCAAGATTGTGTAATCAACCACCTTATTTTTTGGTGTTTTTTTTTTTTTACCTCTTCAGCAAAGAATTAGAGAAGTTAATATAACGTGTGCAAGCCATGAAGGAACATCTTCTTTCTCTTGGACATGGATTTAACTTTGTCTTACTGTTGTAGGATTCTTAACCATAGAGCTATGCCAATATGCAACTGAATCTTCAAAAGAAAATCCCTCTACTAAACCCCTCTGAAAAGGCAAAACTTCCTGTCTGCACAGTATAACCAAGATGTCTCTATTGCACTGATCAGTATTTGTTATAAATTATTGAATTATCTCTCCACTTAATTGCCTACCTCTCTGAATAATTACATCTAGGAGGCCAGTGAATACAAGCGTGTATGTATTTATCTTATATTTGCACCTCCCTAAGTAGTTCAAGCATGGACTCCTCCCATGGTTGAGCTGACATGGAATAACATGCTTTGCCATAGTAATTGAATCAAGAAGGCTCAAGGAATTGGGGTTGTTCAGCCTGGAGAAAAGAGGACTCCAGGAAGACCTTATTGTGGCCTTTCAGCACTTACAAAGCGTCTATAAGAAAGATGGGAAAAGACTTTTTAGCAGGGTCTGTTGCAACAGGACAAGGGGTGGTGGTTCTAAACTAAAAGAGGGGAGATTCAGGCTGGATGTGAAGTAAACATTCTTTACAGTGAGAGTGGTAAAAATACTGGAACAGGTTACCCAGAGAGGTGGTAGATGCAACATCTCTGGAGACATTCAAGGCCGGGCTGGATGTGGTTCTGAGCAACCCTGCTCATTGCAGAGGAGTTGGACTAAATGACCTTTGAGGTCACTTCCAACTTAAACTGTCCTATGGCTTTATGAAAAAGTTGGCTTCCTTCAGACTGTCACTGGTGCCATCCATGCTTTTCTCACCTTGTGATGCAAAATTTCCTAGTTGTCCCAAGATGTTGGCATCACTAGTGTCCCCATCTGACAGCCCACATGGACTTCCTGTACACACAGAGCTGTACACACAGACAGTCTAAGTGGTTGGCAACTGCTTCCAGCTGACTTCAGACTGTTGATTTTGGGTCTGCAAGTTAGAGCCAACTTGAGGTTATGTCTCTGTTGCCCCACGCAGAATAGAGAAGTGGAGTCAGAAAAGTATAGGCTTCCTTTCCCTCCTCCTCCATCACTTGAGTTGGAATACCTAGCATGAAAGAACCCCTTGGAGCTGTGAATAACCCAAATTCTGACTGAATGGAGGAAATAACTATGCTGTGGCGCCTTACAGCTGAGAACAGCAGAGACACCAGCAGCAGAACAGACAAGGACAAGAGAAACTATCTAGAAGTGCCTCTACCTTTGATTATAAAACCTGTCCCTACCCCCAGGTCCAACACAGATTAGCTTGTTTGGCTGCTTGTGAGGGAGGAGGTGGGTGGCATTTCTGAACATGCTATATGCAGTACAGCTTTTTTTTCCTCTATTTTTTAAGCAGTTGGAGGAAGTATGAGCTAAAGGAAAAAGACCGTGGGGGGAAATATTTGTAGAAAACATTTTGTAAAGGCTTACAGAATTATTTAAAATGTATGAGACAAGCAAGCAGAGCCCTAGATAAATGCTAAAGCTGCATTATCAAAATGGTAATAGGCAAACTTAAGAACAAAAATGCTGTGAAATGAAGAATTGGCTTGGTTTCTTAAGGTAGAAGAGTTGTTAATAATGATCCCCACCTCAATCCACTGCTAACACGTTTCTGGTTCAAAGCTGCCCATAACTCTGAGCTCCATAACTCATCCCATTTGTCCTTGCTTCCAGACAGAGTGCAGGTCAGTTCATGGTCAACAGTACTGGAGGCAGCTGACACATCCAAAAGAATCAGAAAAGACACCTGATCTTCATCCATCATTGACAAAGATTATCAGCCAACACAAGTATGTGCTGTGACTTCTACATCAAGTGATTTGTAAATAAGCATGCATTATGGACAGGATTTCAAGTGAGCACAGTGCTGCTTTATCCAAAAAGAAAAGCAGACTATTGCTAAAGTAGAGCACTAACGTGTGCTGACATGAACTTACACAAGTTCAGTGCTCGTAGCATATGGAGAGTAGAATTATCTCATCCACTGAAGGACCTGGGATCTGACAGAAGGATTTTGGACCAGTTGCTTACAGAGCAGAGATATTTAAGGAAACAGCCAAGATGAAAGTCATGCATGCCATTGTATGGAAGAGTGTCTTGTTTTAAGCTTGGATTTATTATTAGGTGCTCTTGCTATATGAAACAAGTTCAGAAACACTGAGTTTCAGTCTCTCAAATCAACAATCACGTAGGGGATTTTCATGTGGCCCAATAACTACTTACATCACTCAGAATTCATGTAATTCATGAACTTAAGAGTATTCTCTGTGTTAGCCCAAAGAAGTCTATTGTAATTGCTACAAACAGGGCACAAGGGACATAAAGATAGGGAGGCAGTGTGTACTCTAACATCAGGACCCAGATAAAAATACTCAGCAGGGCCCAGATAAAAATACAACCCAGACTATTAACTCTAACCTCTCCCTCACACCCTATTGTCTTCAGTCACTTCCGTCCCAGGTCTCAAATCTGCCAGTCCTTCCTGCTTAAAACTCATCAAACACCATTTGCATTAATGGTTCCCTCTGAGGCTGTCTTTTCCAAACGTTTGTTGTTCCAAAACACCTTCCTCCCATACCAAAGCCACTCATCTTCCTCTTCAGCTCTCTTTGCTTAGATTTACTTCACCTCTGACAATTATTTTCCTATACATTTCACTAACCCAATCTCCCTGTTCCCCCAGAATGAGTCCATGCAATCCTCAAACTTCCAAATTAGAGGCATAAGGCCTTCCTAATCCTTTTTGAACCCCAAGCCTCATTTCCCATCTGCCACCATACTTCTCCAAACCCTTTATCAGATATTTTCACAGGCCTTATATTCCCTCTCTATTCCCATTGCCTCTCCTGCAGCCCCTGAGCTCCACACCCTCAGCTCAGTATTCCCACTCTGGTTCCCCTCTCCAGAAAGGTGCTGTTCATTTATGACCTATTTGTTACCTCCCTCTTAACTGCCACAAGTCAGTTTTCTCTTCTCATCAACCTCTGCCTCCAACTGAGCCCTCTGCTTCCTTAGATCATCCTCAGAGAAACTATCTAGAGATACTGTACATAGAATCCATTTATCAGAAATGAACCTAACCAGGACT
Organism: Amazona ochrocephala; assembly: GCA_039720435.1. Classification (NCBI taxonomy): domain Eukaryota; kingdom Metazoa; phylum Chordata; class Aves; order Psittaciformes; family Psittacidae; genus Amazona; species Amazona ochrocephala. Next base: position 25,001,463 of record CM077880.1, read on the forward strand.
CTGAAAGTAGAGGAAGATATGCATAGTCTAGTTGAACAAGATTTTTGATATACAACTACAGTGCTGTATATAAAAGCTTATTTTTTAATTGACATTTTATTGCTATTATTTTTAAACAATAACCTGAAAGTTCATTCAATTCACTTTCTTTATGTAACAAAAAAAATAAATAAATAAAAAAAAAAATTCTTATAAAGAATAAATAGAAGGACAAGGAAAACATAAGGATGGAAATAAATACTTTTCAAAGTGGAGAATGTCACTAGTTATTCCTCAAGGAACACAGAAAGTAATTAACAAATACTATGCATTTTTGTTATTATATAGTTTCCGAGCCTCTACAGTTGTCCATATGCTGTTTGATTACATCTCTGCTTCTATTTAGTTCTGAAATATTCAGAATTACCGCTTAAGTATGAATCTCAGTCAGCACCAACAAATTCATTTTAAACTCACAAAAAAACAATGCAATTAAAATGCATTAATTTCTGATTTATACAAGAGCAATTATATTGTAATTGTAATTACAAATAAAATCATATAATACAGTAAAATTTCTTGCTGTTATGTCAGAATATTATCAGGGCAGTTAAAATTATGTGTTTGGTTACATCTTCATTAAATTCTACTAACCAAGGAAAGAAAAGTGAAATTGGAAAGAAATGCATGGCAATTCCAAAACTTCTGTCTTATCAATAACAAACAAAACTGAATCTAAGAAGTTTGCAGTCACCCTACAACTCTAGATCCAATGATGTCTGGCTGGAGACTGGAAATAGCTCAGAAAGAGATGTTCATAGGCATGTATACTTTGGTCCAAGAATGAAGTGTACATTAATATCTGATACAGCTTATTTTTTTTTAACCTAGTTTCCACAGACAGCAGAAACTGTAGTTTTTGTGCATCCCTAGGGCTGACTTGGACTGAGCAATTCAAAGTCAATGTAATTTATAAGCATGAACAGGTTGCCTAAAGGGCTTATTCTCTATCCCTCTCGGTTGAGAAGCCCAATCCAGTGGGTGTGAGCACACCACGTAAAATGAATGCTACAAGATTACACTTACTACTTTGCACTGAAGTATGAAACCAATTGAAGAGTCTTTTCCAGAACTGACAAAAGGAGCAGGCTTCTCTTTTTGCGGTCTATTGTACAGCACTAACCTCCAGGTAAGCTGGGAGCACCAGGGGAAGCAGTTCCTTCTCTTCAGCACATGGGGGATGACCACTACCACCAGGAGAGCAGAAGCTGTTTCATTCTTTTCTTCAGCGAGTGGGACCCCAATTCTCCTTCTGTTTTGATATTAAGTATTTGCTGGATGAAGTGAACAAACATTCCTGGAAATGGTTACCAAAACCATGCAATGTTTCTCCTCCCTGTGATGTCTATTTATAGCGCTAATTTTCACGATTGAGCCCCTTATTGTGCCCTCTTTTTGATTTCATTGGTCTTTTTTTTTTCTCCTTTGAAGTCTTCCATCTCAAAATCAAGAAGCAGCAGTAACAACCTGCACCTGAAGGACTTCGATGCTTAGTCAAAAATATTAAAGACCTGACTTTGAACTTTCTCAATCTAGTCAAGGAAGGCCTAAAGACCAAATTTCACCATTTTTGCAAGTATCAGAAATGCTATCTTATCATATTATGAAGAAATGGAAAAATTCCCTTCTGGTTTCTTTAAAAAAAATATACTTAACTGTTTTTCAAGGAGCAGACTGTTCATGCTTACTAGGAATATTCTAAGAATATTTTACAAGTTAAAGAGAGACTTAAGGGAAAATTCCTATTTCTGAAACCTGATCAAGTGTTGAACCAGCTGCTGAGCTTCTCATACTGGGGCAATCTGAGATGGGCTGCACAGAACTGAATTCTCATAATAGTAATGTTTAACATCAAACAAAAAGGCCCCTGGTGAGTTTAGGTATCTATATTGGTTTCGCTGCAGCTGAGCAGAGAATTTGGGGATTATAATTACACTCAGCTACACCCATATTTCTCCTTAGCTCATTTTTGGGTCAATCCCAAGTCCTTTTGCAGATCTGCCCTTGTTTCAATTTTTAATTTTACTTTCAATATTTTTTACTCTCAGTGTTCTAAAATCACTTCCAGATCACTCTCAAAATCCCACATGTTGAAGTGTTTTCTCCTTTTTTTCTCCATACTTGGACAGGAGACAGTGGTTCAATAACATAAGAAGGCTTTGTAGGAGGGATTAGGAGATGCTGTCACAGCAATTTACCAGTTCTGGATGAATATTCACGCTGTCTCCTCCCAAAAGCCAGAAACTCATGATGAGACAAGAAAAAGCTCTGCAACTGGGTAGGGAAGAGTGAAAGGAAAGCCCTCTGCCAGAATATTTTTCCACAGTGAGGAAACAATCACAAGTCAGTGACTCCATTTTCACCTTCTGTCAGGGGAGCACATGAGGACAGCAAGACTTTCTCTCTGTGCCCAAGGTGCTGGGATTCCCTCTTGTCCTCAGGCTGAGATCTGTAGCCTCTCTATGCAAAACTATTCTAGCTGGGATGTGGTTTCTGACAGTTGGATTGACAACTGTCCACCGGGAAGTGACTGGAATGTCAAAGCTATTACACAAAGGGTGACAAAGATCTGTCAGACAACCATTATCATTGAGTTCTTTTTCTACATTTCTTCCAGTTTGCATTATATTTTCACTGTGAAATATCATGTAATTGCATACTTCCGAAGTGGGAAAAACTTCATTTTTCTCATTTTTTATTCCATATGCTAATGTCTCCTTCCTGTATTTATTTCTTGCACCTCCAAGCCTTGCAATAGTAATTTAAAAGTCGAGTAACTAGCAATAATCATGGACCAAATTCTTTCCAGCCATCACATCCACATTAAGGGACCTAAATCTGGGGCAGATTTGGCCATCCTATTCAAAATCTTAAATTGGCAGTTACAAACAGAGCTTTATAGCAGCCCCCACACTGCCTATAGCAAACTTCTGAAATAAAGCTGAAAGTCTTTTAAAAATCTGTTTTGCCTAAACAGCATCTTTAAATGAGGTAATTGTTGTTGAGATTAAAAGCAACAGTGTGAGTAAAGAACATTACACTGGGATATATCACCAGAGTCCCCATTTCTTAATCTGCTTAAAACCTCAAGAGAACTATTAAAAGGTACCACCCTGAAACAGAAACTAAATCATCTCTGCAACAACTATCACTCATGTCTGTAGTGCTTTCCAAAATAAATAAATAAGGAAATATCTATCAGTGCCATGATGAGCTGCAAAGTAATTTTCCATTTGTTACCTCACCAAACAAGATTCTGGAGCTCTTCCAATAAAAGTTAAATTAAATGTTCTACAAATCTCGGTGAATGGTTTGCTTTCATTTCAGTACAAGAAAGAATTCTTCTAGTACTGGTCATGAGAATAGGCATGCTTTGGAGTGCCCACTTCAGACAACACTCAAATTCCACACTTTCTTGCTTTTGATTCAGGTAATCCTGACCCAGTGGTGCCCTGAGCACCTTACTGCCTAGCTCATTCTCATTAAGTTATGATCTTATTTAAAGGGCTTGTTGCAAAGATGTTCCATGGCTCATCAATAGCTTCTACACAAATTGCAGACCTGTCCTGTCCAGAAAGACCTCTCCTCTTTCTGCCGTTCAGCAAGGTTGAGCAGAGCTCTGGAGCTGGAGGAACTAGCAAGTGATTCACACCAAATATTTAGCAGGTGAGCAAATTTGGTCACTTAAAACTATGCCTGTGCGTAGGCAGAAGTTTCAATTGCACCAACAGAATTTGATGATTAAAGCTGGTTTATCCAGCAGCCACAATTTTTACTACCTAACATCTGAATACCTGCCCTGATCTGTTGGCTATTTACACTGATACGTGCACTGTGAGACTTATGTGATGCAAAAAGCTCTGCTCTTAATTAAAATTTTCCTTGTATTGATCCTGGAGCATGGTCTCCTATTTTTCGTTAGGGCCAGCAGCACACTAAAATAGGAGGCAGGAATGGGAAAGTCCTAGACAGAGTATCATCGTGAACGGAGAGTTTTGTTATGTGCAAAGCATGACCACACATGCAAAACGCTGATTCTATCCAAACCCATAAAGCCTGACTTTAAGCTGATTTAGCTCCCTCTTTTCTGCTCCTTGCTGAGTCATCACAAGGCTTTCTTGTCCAGGATTAGACTTAATCCTTCTGTGACATCACCCTTTACACTGAGTAATGTATAAAGTGGGGGCTGGACACAGATCACAATAGTTTCCACAGATTTGTAAGTCATAGCATACACAAGACTCTTCTTTCCTGCCTGTGTCATTAAATATCAGGCTTCTGTTTCCTTTTTCTAATTTCTACACAACAGCTGGATGCAGTTTTTTCTGCTTTGGTATTTTTTGTAAGGCAATATGTAGCATAGCTCGACATATGCAAAAATTATGACATTTTGCTTTTTCTACACAATACTTATAATTCTGTTATAATGAGGTTCATCTATGTTAGTTCTGACATATGGAAGTCCATCACTTGATGCATAGGCCTTACTTCAAGATCTCAGCCATCCCTCAACACAATATCTCTACTTGTAAGTACAAAAACTCTCAAAATTTACCAGGCAAATGGCAGCTCTGGACATGCAGACAGGTTGGAAAAGAAAAGGCAGAGAAATTCCCAACAGCAACCAGCAAACCCAGGAGAAAAGCAGACAGGAAAGCTAGGAATCAGAGAGCTGGTAATCTCATATTATTCCCAAGTATCTTGGGTAGAGGGTTGCACTGCACCTTTCAGTCACAGCTCAGGCTCTCCTCCAGGTAGATGGAGTCATCTCTTTGAACAAGAGATTGAGCACATCCCTTTTGCTCCTGCCACTTGAAAAGCTGGCAATCATCTCTAGACCTGCTGGCACCACTCTGCCTAATGCAGCTTGGGTCCGTTTTGCTTCAAGGACACTAATGATCACGGCTCATGATCAGCTGGGTATCTATAAGGACACTCAACTGTCCAGTTGGTCAGCCCTGATCTGTGCTGGTACTTCATTTTTTTCCTTCCACATGCAGGATGTGTCACTTCCCTCTTCTTGAAGTTCATTAGGTCCCCCCTGGCCTGTTTCTCTAGCCTGGCAAGGTCCCACCAGATGGCAGAACACTCACCTGGTCTATTAAACACTCCTCCTAGCTCTGCATCATCTGCAAACTTCATGAGGGTGCATCATGTTCCATCATTCAGACCCTTAATGAATGGAATAAAAGGTATTGGCCAGAGAGTTGACCAATACTTGGCCTGATGCATGTTTCATCCTTTGACCCCTCCTGGAAACATTCTGTTGATCTGTATGAGTTCTATTAAAATTTATGAAAATCACATGGATAAAAATCTATAGCACTGACTCTTCAGACACTGTCCTTTGGTTTTCAAAGAATCATATGGAAATTTGGTTGGAAATTTTTGGCTTTTATGAATCTCGTTTTCTTAAACCATGTGAGAACAAGCTTAAACTTTTCTTAAACTACCTGAAAGCTACCTTAGACTAGCCCGAAAACAGAGCTGTCAGTGCAAATTTTAATCATCTGTATTGATTTTATTATTAAAATATTACTGGATTTTGACTTCATAGTGTAAATACAAATAAGAATAGTCATCAAATTCCTTCTTGCAGTGCTTTAAAATGAGCTCTGATCTGTAACTAGGCTTCCCAACTATGGTGATAATACAACCAATTAAGTAATAGCAATAATGAAGCAAATTTATTTGGAGATACATTGCTTAAAATCACTTTAGAGTCTATTGCTACTCCTCAGCATGCCTTTCTTAAAGAGTTATTTGGACTTTCACTCAATTAACTCAGCATCCCCCGAAGTGAGTAAGCCTCCAGATGGTCTCTTCTTTGAGATGGCTAAGATATTTTTACTGGAAGAGGGATGCAATTTCTTTCAGAATGCATCTGTGAGACATTTAGGAAGTTATATTGGTGCTCACAGAATAACGATGCCTGTCCTGAAAAATCATCCTGCTCTTTTATGAAAGGCTGTTTTAATTGGCTGCCTACCTAGAGTAGCTGTCTTCTCAGCCCACACTTTTGCCTGAGCTGGGATGAGATGTCAAAAATGGAAGAAAATTAATTATTTAAACCTTTATGTAAAAAACCCCACCCAATTCTCTTGCCATTACACTGATTTTACATTAGCTTATTCAACTTACCTTTCATATTAGTGCATTTTATAAAGTTACTCTCTGTTGACAGCACTGTGAAATGTCAACAAGACCTTAGGAGTTTTCTCAAACTTAAAGATGGGCCTTCATTCTGATGTTTGAATTTAGCACAGTAAACTTTCTTGGACTTTGGTGTACTCAAAATTATGGCAAAGCTGATTCTGCATCACAAAGTTTGGATCTGAATCAGAACCTTGGTACCTATTGAAACTGCAGACTCAGTAACCACTTTAAAAGCATGGTTCGTGCTGTTCTGCATAGTATTCTGAACCAAGCTGACAACAATTTTTTGTAGTTGAAAACAGCCTCCAATCTGATTCCATTCTTTATTTTGACAGAATTGATAAAAAATCCTAAAATCCACTCTGACAGCCTTTGGCATATTTTAAAATATTACATGAATACAATGTTATGAAATTTCCTACAAAAGAGTTGAATTTGCATTGATACTTAAGAATGTCAGATAAGACTCTTGAAAATGTGTGTGTAAAAATCAAGTAATTATTTCTGGGCTTCTGACAAAAAAATTAAAATCAATTTTTATTTACATCAACTCAAATGGCAAAATTAGTGTTTGTATAATTTTTAAAAAAACTGATTCATACCTTTCAAAATGTGGACTGTTTCACTGTGATTGACAACACACAACTAAAAAGCAGAAATACTTTTGACAAGTTTGCAGTTAAATAATATTCTTTTTAAAATTATCTAAATTTACTAGTCAAACCAACTTCCATTACAGAACAATATCACTTCAGTATTACAACATCACAGAATCAGAATAGTTAGGGTTGGAAAGGACCTTAAGATCATCTAGTTCCAACCCCTCTGCCATAGCCAGGGACATCTCACATTAAACCATGTCACCCAAGGCTCTGTCCAAGCTGGTCTTGAACACCGCCAGTGATGGAGCATTCCAAACTTCCTTGGGCAACCCATTCCAGGGCCTCACCACCCTCACAGTAAAGAACTTCTTCCTTATATCCAATCTGGTCCTCAGTTCTGAGTAGCAGGGCACTCAGCATATTAGTGGGTTTGGACATCTATCCACAGCAATTAAATGCCTAACAGTGTCCTGTCAGAAGCCTACGTACTTAACTATTAGATGTTTTAGTTTCTTTTATTTATCTGGCCTAATGAATTGGCAGATGCTCTCTAGGGAGATGGAAAGGTAGGATGTTCACAAGGATCATTGGGAACTCAGCATTCTCACTGACCAAGCCAGTTACCAGAGTAAACATCTCTCCTCGGTAATATAGAATTACTATTCGTGTTTTAAATAAGCATACTCTCCTGCTCTTCCACATACTTTGCATTATTCTATCCAATTTTATGCCACTTCTCCACAAGGTATGTGATCCACTCTTCCAGCCATGTAACTGGAAGGCAGATCTGTAACTCCAGACATGGATGACAAACCAGTAGGCTGCTAATTTCATACCTTTCCCTTCCCTTCCCTTCCCTTCCCTTCCCTTCCCTTCCCTTCCCTTCCCTTCCCTTCCCTTCCCTTCCCTTCCCTTCCCTTCCCTTCCCTTCCCTTCCCTTCCCTTCCCTTCCCTTCCCTTCCCTTCCCTTCCCTTCCCTTCCCTTCCCTTCCCTTCCCTCTTTTTTCTTTTCTCTCCTCTGTCAGGAGTTCTGCAGTGGCAATTCATCTGCTTTTGGCCAGAAGTGGTTTGGCACTGCTCGCTGGCCAGATTCCCAAGCCTCTGTAGCCCAGCAATTATTCATGAGCAAGTCTGTTGTGATTTGTCTTCTCATGGAAATTTGCAAAATCATAAACTAACTAATCCCTGCTTCACAGCTAATCTTTGGATGCAATACTGTGCATCATTGCTGTGTACAGGAGAGAGAACATGGCCCATTACAATAAAGTATCAATGACTATCACCTCATGGTGACAGACACTAAATTCTGGGTTTGTGTACTTATGGTTATGAATCTGTAGGACTCCATGAATGTCTGACATTCCATTCCACCCCAACAGTAATTGATACTGATTTGTTTGTCAGGAAGGTGCTACATTAAAAATGGAATAGCCACATGTTCTTGTGGGTTTTTGAAGAACCACACCATGCTACGGGTACAGGCTCCACAAAGAAACTTTCTGAGCTGTGCATAGAAAGACTGAGTGCTCTGAGGTTAGTACGGCAGTGCGAATATAACAGAGGGTAATCCACTCTGCCTGGGAGAAATGATGGCCAATGCAAGTCCCTGCAGGTAGGATCATGGGGTACACCACCTCATGCGCTCCAAGGCAGCAGAAAGCATGCCAGACATTACCTTCCACAGAGACATTGTGTTAAAGAATTTGTGCCTATTGCACTACTGGAAACACTGTGATAGGATAGGGCAAACGAAGGTTTCTTGCTAAACAAGCAAACAATTCCAGGATTATTGTATGAAGAGAATTTACTTTGCATATGTCTCCCATCTCATGAATGGGAAAGGAGCCCTCTCCTGCAAAATTTTCCTGTACTGACTTCACCAGCTAGACTAAGTGGCAAGTGGATCACTTGGAGGAGAGTATGATATTTCTTCATAAATAAAATAAATCTAAAATAGTAAGCCCAGTGCTTTGTGTTCTCATTGCTCAAACATGCCTGGAAGGTGGGAAAAAACGAGCGTTGGGGAGATATCAGGAAACAACTGGGGAAAAACAAATCTTGCACCACTTCTACAAGGAAATAGGTCATAAAAAAAATGACGCTCTTCTTTTTTGCAAGCACCTGACGGGGGGAAGCTCAGCATCCAGGAGCCTCAACTCAGAGTGGCGAGAGCCACCGAGGGAGTCTCAAGTCCTCAACAGGGCTTGCCCAGGAGCCAGCAGCTCAGCGCAAGCAGCAGACTCAGCGGCGGCGGCACCAGGAGGCGTGGCACCAGCCATAACTGGGTAAAAGCCTGCCCCAGGGTCGAGGCATTTTGAGCGGGATGGTGAGCGCCCGCCTTGTCGCCGAGGCCTGCTCTGGGAGCTCTGCTCTGGCTGTCCCGGCAGTGGCCAGTGTAGGCACCCAGACAGAGCCGATGAGAGGGGAGACTGCAGTGCAGAGTTCAGAGTGTAGAGAGCACCTGCGCTACTCTCCTGGGACGAGGGTGCACAATGGGCAGGGCTGCACTCAGTGCTCCCTGGTGGAGGTCCTTCTGCAGCAGGTGGCTGAACTGAAGGAAGCTGTTGCTAGGATGAAAGGTGTCAGGGAACCTGAGGGGAAGCAGCACTGTTTGCTCCAGGACCAGACTGTGCAGTGGCCTCAAGAGTCTACGGTACCTCATGCAGGAAAGGAGGCTGCTAACCCAGGAAGCTGGGAAACAGTAACAGAAAAAAAAAAAAAAAAAAAAAAAAAAAAAAAAAAAAAAAGGAGGGAGAGGACAATTAAAAGCAAGGGGCTTCCTCCTACATCTGTTGTCCCCACCCAGAACTGCTTTGCTGTCCTGCAGGAGGCTAATGGGGAAACACACTCGCACCAGGAACAACCGGCTGATGCACTGCTAAAGAAGATCACTACTGGTGCTGCCAGGAAAAAGTGGTGGACCGTAGTAGTAGGGCACTCTACTTTGACAAGAACAGAGGCACCCATCTGCCGGCCTGACCCAGGCTCAAGGGAGGTGTGTTGCCTACCAGGGGCATGGATCAAGGATGTTGCAGAGAGGCTGCCTGCTCTAGTAAGTCCCACTGACTATTACCAACTTCTAGCGCTCCATGTGGGTGCTACTGATATAGATAGCAGTAGCCCGGAGACCATAAAGAAGGACTACAGAGCCCTGGGAGAGGTGGTTAGGGGCTCTGGAGCTCAGATTGTCTTTTCGTCAATTCTTCAGGATACAGGGCAGGACCTTAAAAAGGCTAGGAGGATTGGGCAGATAATAAATGGTTAGAAGGGTGGTGCTATAGTCAGGGGTTTGGGCACCTTGAACAGGGGACACAATTTAGTAGGCCAGGTCTACTGGGGGCTGGTGGAGCTGGTCTGACAAAGAAGGGGAAGAGTGGATTTGGTAGGAGGCTTGCCAGACTGATCAAGGATGCTTTAAACTAGATGTGTTGGGGGAGGTGGACAGTTGCTATTTACGCTAGGGTTAGGCTGGAGAGTATGGAACTCTGTCTGGGGACAGGTGAGCAGCCAACAGAGAGTTTGTGGGTCAGGGTTAAACGGAGAACAGTGATGGGAGACGTTATTGTGGGGATCTGTTACAGATTGCCTGACCAAGAGGACTCTGTGGATGAAGCGCTCTATAGACAGATAGGAACAGTCTCACACTCGCAGGCCCTTGTTCTCATGGGGGACTTCAACCACCCTGATATCTGTTGGAGGGATGGTACTGCCAGGCACAAGCAATACAGAAAGTTTCTTGATTGTGTGGAAGACAACTTCCTTCTGCAAGTAATTGAGGAGCCGACAAGGAGAGGTGCCATGCTTGACCTCATCCTCACCAACAGGGGAGGGCTGGTTTGAAATGTGATGCTCCAGGGCAGCCTTGATTGCAGCGGTCATGAGATGGTTGAATTCGAGATCCTCAGGACACTGAGAAGAGCATTCAGCAAGCTCACTGCCCTGGACTTGAAGAGCGGACTTTGGCCTCTTCAGGAATCTGCTCAGTAAGGTTCCATGGGATACAGCCCTAGAGGGCAGGGGGGGCCAAGGCTGTTGGTTGATATTCAAGGCTCACCTGCTGCAAGCTCAGGAGCGATACATCCCAACTAGAAGGAAGTTTAGCAGGAGGGCCAGGAGACTCCTTGGATGGATAAGGAGCTACTGAGGAAACTTCAAAGGAAAAAAGAGGCTTACAAGAGGTGGAAGCAAGGACAGGCAGCCTGGGAAGAATACAGGGATGTTGTCCAGGAAGCTAGGGACCAGGTTAGGAAAGGTAAGACCCAGTTAGATTAAACTTGGCTACGGATGTTAAAGATAACAGGAAGGTGTTCTATAAGTACATAGCGAGTAAAAGACAGACTAGAGACAACACAGACCCTCTCCAGAAGCTATCAGGAGAGCTGGCTACCCTGGATTTGGAGAAGGCTGAGGTTATTAATGACTTCTTTGCCTCGGTCTTCACTGGCAAATGCTCTGACCACACCACCCAAGTCTTGGAAGGCAGGCACAGGGACTGTGAGAATGAATACCTTAGGCCCACTGTAGGATAGGATCTGGTTTGAGACCATCTTAAGAACCTGAACGTATACAAGCCCATGGGACCTGATGAAATCCACCCGCGGGTCCTGAAGGAGCTGGAGAGTGAAGTTGCTAAGCCACTGTCCATCATATTTGAAAAATCATAGCAGTCAGGTGAAATTCCTGATGACTGGAAAAAGGGAAATATAACCCCCATTTTCAAGATGGGGAAAATGGATGAGCCGGGGGATTACAGACCAGTCAGTCTCACCTCTGTGCCTGGCACAATCTTGGAGCAGATTCTCCTGGAAGACATGCTGAGGCACATGAAAACCAACTAGGTGGTTGGTGACACCCAGCATGGCCTCACTAAGGGGAAATCCTGCCTGACCAATCTGGTGGCCTTCTATGATGGGGCTGTGGAACTGATGGACAGGGGTAGAGCAGTTGTCATCTACCTGGACTTGTGCAAAGTATTTGACATTGTCCCACACAACATACTTGTCTCTAAATTAGAAAGACATCAATTTGATAGGCGGATCACATGGTGGATAAAGAACTGGCTGGATGGCCGCCCACAAAGAGTTGTGGTCAACAGCTCCATGTCCAGCTGGAGACTAGCAACAACTGGTGTCCCTCCGGGATCGGTGCTGGGACCGCTCTGGTTCAACATCTTTGTTCGTGACATGGACAGTGGGATTGAGTGCACCCTCAGCAAATTTGCCGATGACACCAAGCTGTGTGGTTTGGTTGATACGCTGGAGGGAAGGAATGCCATCCAAAGGGACTTCGACATGTTTGTAGGGTGGGCTGATACTAACCTTATGAAGTTTTACTATGACAAGTGCAAGGTCCTCCACCTGGGTCAGAGCAATCCCAGGCACAGCTCCAGGTTGGGCAGAGAAGAGATTCAGAGCAGCCCCGCGGAGAAGGACTTGGGGGTGCTGGTCAATGAGAAAATGAACATGAGCCGGCAGTGTGCGCTTGCAGCCCAGAAAGCCAACCGTATCCTGGGCTGCATCAAAAGGAGTGTGACCAGCAGGTCGAGGGAGGTGCTCCTGCCCCTTTACTCTGCTCTCGTGAGACCTCACTTGGAGTATTGTGTGCAGTTCTGGTGTCCTCAACATAAAAAGGACATGGAACTTTTGGAGCAAGTCCAAAGGAGGGCCACGAGGATGATCAGGTGACTGGAGCACCTCTCGTATGAAGATAGGATGAGAAAATTGGGGCTGTTCAGCCTGGAGAAGAGAAGGCTGCGTGGAGACCTCATAGCAGCCTTCCAATACCTGAAGGGGGCCTATAGGGATGCTGGGGAGGGACTCTTCATGAGGGACTGTAGTGACAGGACAAGGGGTAACGGGTTAAGACTTTAACAGGGGAAGTTTAGATTGGATATAAGGAAGAAATTCTTTATTGTAAGGGTGGTGAGGCACTGGAATGGGTTGCCCAAGGAAGTTGTGAATGCTCCATCGCTGGCGGTGTTCAAGGCCGGGTTGGACATAGCCTTGGGTGACATGGTTTAAGGTGAAATGTCCCTGCCCAATGCAGGGGGGTTGGAACTAGATGATCCTAAGGTCCTTTCCAACCCTAACTATTCTATGATTCTATAGTCTTCCTGGAGGCTCACCTGGCAGCTCCAAGGCTCTCAAAATCACACTGTTACAAAAGAATTAATGAAAACAAAAGACAACTTCCTCTTTCAAGGGCTTGTTCCATACTGATTCTATCCCCGTGTGATCTGGACATGTCTCATGGCTGCCTAATCCATGCTGAATGATCAGTGTTCCCCGCTATGTCCCCTATAGGAAATGCCCAGAATATATGTCAAATCCTCCTCTGTGCACAAAAAAGATGTAGTCAAATGGCAATGTGCAGCCAGAAAAAATCCCATTAGCTGCTGATGGCAGAACACAACGGGCTCTGAATGGGGCTGAAGTTGCTGCCTGCAGATTTTATAGCAATAGCTGTGGCAACCAAAGTTCCAAAACTAACTTCATATAACTAAAGGTCTCTCTCTCTCATGTATTTAACAAATCTCCTGGAACGTGGCACCACCCAAGTATTAGGCATGCGTTGCTATCAAGCTGAGAGCTCGAGTAAACAGGAAAAAATCACAGATAAGCTCGTTCTGACTTGTGAAAGCCAAAAGTGTGCTGAGATGCAACAAGGGCTAAGTGTGGCATGTCCTGTGATAAGGAAGAGCTTGTTCTGGGAAGGGCCCATGGTTTCAATTTGTTAACTTCCTTTCTCTCCAGCACTGGCAATAACATGGGTGTGAAAGGCCTTTTCCAATTTGTACTGCATGTTTGGAAAATGTCTTATGTCTTCACTGATTCAGGCGCTCCCAGGGTATGCATGGAACTTTTACCATCAGCTCTCTCCAGCACTCTCCCACTGTTTCAGTGTTTTCTGTCACTCTGCATCCTGCTTTGCTAGGTGAGACAGCCCATCGTCTCGACCCATGCTACTGCCAAGGGATATGAAAATAAAAAACTTAAAAGGAAATGAAGTTGGAAGAGAACTGACGGGATCTCTAAATACTGTGAGATCATTAATGCCAGCTATGCTAAGCCAATTCCTAAATCAGCTGCATTTTTAGTGGCCACATTCTGGTCTGTTTTACACTTATGTAGATCCAGATAAAATCCTTGGAACAGAAGGGAATTCCTGTGGAGTTACATCACAGTAAGGCAGAAACAGAATATACCTCTTTGTTTAAATTCCTCTTCGTTTAAAGGGTACAAATGGGTTAGGAAGACCCTTTTTTAGGCTTATGAAGTCAATGGAAAAAGTAATCCAGAAAGACAAAGTTTTCTTAAGAACTTTTGCATAGCCATCAAAACCACAAATAGGGTACTAGTAGATTATAACTTTCTGAGTAGCACTCTTGGGAGAAGAAATCAAACTCCAACAGAGCAAAGGGAAAATCGGAATCATCTAGTTTTCACCATGCTTAATAGGCTTTCTTTGTATTTATTTTTACTTGGAAGAAAGTTGTGGTTTTGACTTTATAACACATAAAATATATTGTAAACTTATTTGTGTGAGAGCCAGCATTTCCCCACATTCTGTATAGCAACAAGCATGATGAACTGAGAGCTACCCACTGGAGGTGATGCTTTGCATCATAGAATTAATGAAGTATCACTCTTTCTCTATATACAACACAGTATCAGCTTTCACTGTTTAATATTTTTAATGAGACAGTAGACTAATTAACAGGATGTGAAGCCTGGCATTATGTTTTTAAGGATAGAAGGATAGGGGGAATGGAGGTAATTGCTGCTGGAATGGGAGAACCTATTTCACAGTGGCAAGGTAGAAGAGGGAGAACTGGAAACCAGCAGCTTCATCTCTGGCTCCCATGCTGCACACAGCAATGCTGCCTATGAATTGTCAGTGACTAGAAGTACCCAGTGATGTCAGATTGTGAAGAGAGAGGAGTCACCATTTTTCCAATGGCATAAAATGAGCAAGCTAAATATGGACTAACAGAAAGGTTCACTACAACAGGAGGAGGAAAGCATCTGCAGGGTTTCAGAGGCATCCTTTGCCATGGTGAATGCAAGTTGTGAGAGCACAGTGGTCAGAGGATTCTCCATTTCCATGGCCTGCTTAGTCCTAAAGAGGATCTAAAGTCCCTGACTATTATGCAGAGCTGTCAGATCTCAGCTTACCTGCACAAACCAGCCAGGCTGCTGCAGTTTCTTGTATGGCTAGCTGTGCTAGGGAGAACAAGGTATGTAATCCATGGGATAGGAAAAATTTTGCTGTGTCTTCCCCTGTTCCACTTGTCTTGGTTGCCCAGGACTGAAGTATCATATCATGATCAGAACCAAATACAATCTTAAGCCATGGGACTCAACCACAAAGATTCCATATTCACAGCTTGGTTTCATCTCCAGTCCTCTTTCTGTTCCCAAAATACAGACATGAACAGCTCTGGAGTGGAGTGGTCATGAATGCTCAGCTTAGCTCTCTGTCCCTCTACATCAGAGTGATCCATCCTTGCTGCCTCAGAGGGATAACAGTATCAGTCTCATGATGCTCCCAGAAACAAGCCCAGGTACCTGGGAGGGTGCTGGGTGGCTCAGACAAACACATGCCATGGGCTGGGCTAACAGACACTGTGGGCAGTCACAGGAGGGCACCTTCATGGTGGCTGCGGTCATTTCATTGGTACACATACCCATGGCCCCTCGGGAGGCAGTGAAGACAGGAGGGACTGCAGGACTCCTCAGTAACTGCACTGACTTGGGCTCACCTTCTGCTAGCTGCTGTGGGCAGCTCCTCCTCTGTCTTAGCACCTCAGTGAAGACCAGAATGCATCAACAAAAGTCTTGCATAACCATGCTCTGAGGAGCCTTGGCTACCATGAGTATTGCTTTTCCCCAGAACAGTCTTGGTCACAATATTTAAGGTGATGTAGATGAAGTACAAAACATTCCTGTTCCAGAGAATCCATCAAGGGAGTAACTTTCCAGAGGAGACGGGGCAATTTTCCTAAAGACACCCTCCACAACATCCTGCCTGAAAAACAATGATGCAGTCACAACACAGCCCAGTCCCCACAGAACAGCCAAGTGACCCTGTCAAGTCTGCTTCTGATCACAGAAGCTGCTCAGGTTTGAAGCAGTATACACACTTTGGATAGACTGATAAACAGAGAGTTTTGAAAATAAACAGTTTAAATAAATTCAGCTGAGGAAAAGACGCAGCATATATTTCTTGAGCCCTTTTACCAGTTTTCTTATTTTGTTCATTCAGGGCTCAGCAGGGATGCTAACCAATTCCCTTAATATTGCCAGCAGTCTCAGGAGTTCAGCATTGCTAGCAAATGCCAATACGCTTCCAGCGTATCTGTGATATTTGAAACAGAGCTTTGGTTATGGACATTTATTTATAGAGCACTTTCACTCCAAACTCTCAAAACGCTGACCACAACCCTTGTTCTGGTACTAACAGGAATACTGGTCCCTGGATTGAAACCTCTGGCAAGACAGCAGCAGCTCTTAATACAGCAGCTCTGTACTACGGTATGAGACAAGCAAAGAATAATAATGTATCCAACTAAATTACATGCAAATGTCAGTTGGGCAAAATATAGCTACCCAAATGGAATTTGGACAGAGCCCTCGTGTTAATACCGCAGCTCTTGCCCAAAGTGCCAAAGCACTTCTGAAGGTTAAGAGCAGCCAAGAACTTGGTTTTACAGCTCATCCAAAAGCCCATAATGTTTGCATTAACTAATGGATTATATAATAATTACCATTTTAGCAATGTGTTGCAGTTCTGCATATTATAAGATTTCTTTTTTTATTGGTAATGGTTCCTGCCTTAAAATGGTCTGTCATTCACTGCTGTTCATTTTCCCAGTCCTGGGCAGGTTTAGCCCATTTCAAGTCTTTCAGGCACTCTACTTTCTGTGTCTCTCTCTGATAAGAAGCATTTCTGCAAGAGTTGGTCATTCTGACAATGAAATCAAGACAGATCAGGCAAATTCTCAGAGCAGAGCTGTTAGACGTAAGGAAATGCACTCTGGTCTGCAGAAGTTCACTGCAATTCAAGGGCAGGCTGCATGACCTGCTCGAAGCAGATTTTGGCGAGTCACTCCTTTTTCCATTAGGCAAGTACAGGTGAAGGAAAGAAATGTGAGCTGGAGAATTTATGATATTCCCTTGAGCCGAGGGTGGATAATGACAAAACGTCGGTACAAGACTGACACCATCTGGCTACTACCGAGCTTGCAGGCTGGTTAAAAACTGCTTTTATATTCAAACCACAACACTTCGACCTCCAGTTCCAAGTGGGGGGATCCCCTGTGAACAACCAGCACTACGTGCATGCACCCTATGGAAGCTGACGGAGCTGAGGGCTCCTTAGTGGTAGGAACGCCCTTCCATCGCCGCTTTCAGGGATGCTGCATTTGTTTCTGTTGCCACAGATCTATGATGTTCCCAGCTAAGAGCTGTCACCCAGCATGAGCAGTTTATAGTAAATACTGGTCTGGATTCTTTTAAATCAGCAGGGTGAACCTCTAGGTTTTGTGATATCTTCTCAGGAACATGCAAGCAAATAAGGTGAGGGGCAAGAATGTTCTCTGCGAAAACAACATAAATCATCCAAGACTTAAGCCAATGTACTTGAACAATGCACTAAAGTAAAATTTCTTGCATTCTTAAACTGAAATGACTGGATAAGCACCTCCAAACAACAGTTTGCAATAGAGACTTAATTAAATGTGGCCTATTTACCCAGATGGTGTACTGAGTTTGGATTCATAACCTATGAACTTCGTTTTATTTTGATCAGGAAAGGAAAATAAGGTAACCAAAATTACAGTTCTGCTGAATACTGGATGACAAGAAATAATTTCTCACTTCTCTAACTACTTTTTCCCAGATGCTTGCAGCTTACTTATTTGCATTTTCTTGGAGCAGGATTGCTCCTTCTTTGCACTTTCCCAGAAGGAGCAAAGCTGACTGCTTTCTCAAACTCAGTGAGTCAGAATGAGTCAGACCACAAGGATGGGAGAGGGGCCCCAGCACAAAACTTTCTGCAGAGGGTTTGAGGAAGAAGGGAGTTTCAAGCCCCACACTCCCATTGTGGAACTTTTTCCCAAGATGCCACAACCATATCCCTTTCCCCAACTCAGATCAGCAAAGAAACTGGATTTGGTCCTCGATGACTGATAAGGTGAGTATTTGCATTTTTGGGGGAAGGAGTGGAATTCTGTAATAAACAATAAAGAATATGACCCAAAGAAATCGACATTACAATTACACAGAGACACACTTGAAAGGTATTACAAGCAGACGGAGAAATAGGATTTTTAAAAGTATGAGGTTTCCTTAATAAGAACTCCATCTGGGATTTAAAGTTTGCAGCTTTTTCTAGTTTCCATAGAAAACTATTTGCATATCTTAACATAATTCAGATTATTACTGTATGTCTACAAGATTTACTAAAGGAGTGTTCAAACTCTACCCAGAAAAGAAATTTTCATTCTTCACATTGTGCATTCGGTTCAAATTTGCATGTTCCTATCAAAAAGATAGTCATTTTTTCCTTCCTTGTAATCCTGAAAACTGAGTACAAGAGTAAAGAATTATGAAATCCCAAATACACTTCCCTTCCTAGTAAATGAACTTGTTTCCCAAATACATCTTGGAAAACAGCCATCACCAGAACTACAGACCAGAGCTATGTGAATATCTGTTTGTATGGTTTGTTGCCAAAAAATGATCAAATAATGAAATGAAAAACACTTTGACCTAAAATGAACTTTTCTCATTTCTTTGGAAAAACAGACAAATGAGTGCAAATCACTTGGGAAAAGAAATTAAATGTCTTTTTTTTTTTTTTTTTTTTTTTAGACTTTATGGCTTTTTTATTATATTTAACCTACTACAAAAATTTACATTTGTTAGTATGCGATATTTTTGCTGAAAATAAAGTAACTAGTTTTAATCAGGTTACTAGATTAAATACAAATGCTTCTGTCGGTGTTCTTTGTTCTGTGTCCCATCCTGAAGGAACTTAGTGTCTGAGACCATGACCCATTATTAACATTGCAGCAGCTTTGTGAAATGAATTCAAATGCTGCTATGGGGGGTTGTTACTCTGTACACCTTGCTGGAGAGTGCTGTACTGGGCTGGGCTGGACTTTGCTAGGGAAGCACGTCTTTTCTGTATGGTAGTTCCTTGCTGTATTTATGTGCAGTTTTCTAGCTTGTATCATAATGGGCCAGTGAGAATTTATTAAAAATTCACACAAGCATTTCCATGGCTTCACACTCTGTTCTTATCACAGATGGACCCAAATTGCAAAATCTGGATCCTGAATTAAACGTTCTTTTGCATTGGTATGTCAGATGCAAGGTCTTGCCTTCACTAAGGGAGGGGGGAAATAATGGAAAAAATGAAAAAAGGTGTGTTCTCATTTTGAATTACTAAACTAAAGGTAAAATCCTAGCAAAGGCATAGAAAAAAAATAGTATTCATTTAGCTTTTCTGTGATCTTCAGCTCAATGTTTAATTTAGTTGAAGGCTATAAACTGCCCTGTCTTCAAAGGAGTATTATTGTGCATTAATTTCTCTGAGTTACATGTGTCTTTTTTCTTAGTGAGGAAAATACCCAAGTGTCCGAGCAAAGCATAGCTCCAACCTCAAAAAAACCCCAGAAATATTGAAGGACTGGATACTAAAACACTTCTCATTCGGTTGTGCTGCCAGCACACTGCACATTGTCAGAGGCAATAACAAGGCAGGATCCCAGGATGACAGATATCACTCAGACCTCTTGTATTGAGGGGAGAAAGAAGGAATTCTGCAGAAGACACTAATATTTTGCTGCTCTCCATACAATAGCATGAGAGCACCTCATTTTGCATATGCTGGTTTGTGACCAGGGCCACTACTAACATCATTTTGTCACATTTATTTTTGGTTGGTCTGTGTGTTATCACATAAGGATGGTGAAATGAAGACTAGTCAAAATGTAGCATAAATGTGGTAATAACGATGAAAACACTTTAAGCTTGACATGTACCTGGAGTTTTTATGTGCCCAACAATGCTTGGAATAAGATGAACATATTTTGCAGTGTTGCCAGATCCCATAGCATCTCCCAGGGACAGTACTAAGAAAGGATGATCACTCCCAGGATTCCTACAATTACATCAACATCCTTCCATGAATGGTTTCATGTTTGGTATTCTGTTAGGAAGAAATGTATTTTAAAACAGAGTTGGAAATAAAAAGGGTGATTATGACACAATTCTGCAGAAAGAGAATGACACAGAAGGCTTCACTTTCTGTGTTACACTCAGCATCTTAACAGATTCCTCAATGGGACTGCTACAGCTGGCTGCTCTGTTTTGGTTTATCTTCAACTAAATTAAGATATCCTTCTGTCTCATTCTGAACTATGAAAAAGGTAAAATACATATGTCATGAACAGTTAAAATTCAGTGGATCACAAAAATTGCAACCAAGGCCAAAATCTTTGGATTGCAGTGTCAGCCTTATGATGGTACTTCATGGCACAAAAAGTATCTATTTCCACTGCATAAGCATTTTTTATTTGTCATGCTTTTTGTATATCTTTTGAAGTCCAGAAGACCTTTCAGCACAGCATGCTGCATCACCAGACAATTTTTCCTTTAGAATTTTCTTTGGATATTTCCTGAAGATTGTCATAATGAAATTTGTACTGTTACATGATTTATGTTTTTTCCCTGTGCCAAATAGGTGCATACTAATATACTACAACGTATGCTCTCAGTATCATGTCTAAACCAAGCACAAACACACAATCTATGAAATGCCTACAAAGTTTACCATATTAGATCATTTACATGTTTAAGTGACTCCTCTCCTCAAAATTCATTTAAAGCCTAAAGAGATGTCATAAATCCAGAAGCAATCACAGGGAAACCAAGACCAAGAGATCGATAGGAAATCTTAAATTTAGAGCCTTTGAATCCAAATTGCTGACAAAGATTGCAGGGTCAAAAAGAAAATAGTAAGCTAGTTAATGGCTTTCCTAAGTAAACATCCAAGATATTTTTTATCATGCAATGAAGCTTTTTTATATGTGTCATCTTCAACCTTTTCCAAGTCCTGTCTGTCAGTGGAAATGTAGTCTTTTCTATACCAACAGACTAAAGTTCTCAAAAGAAAAAAATGCAAAGGAATGCACTATAGCTGTCACTTTTTAAAAGCACAGTTGACTAAATATTGACCATTTGACAGTGAGCACTGTGAGGATAAACTTCACGTCAGAACATCTTCTTTTCCTCGTTTTTATTTTTAAGCAGTGACTAACTATAGAAGCGACACCACATTTCTGCTACCATAATTAATGTGATGACAGCTTTTCCATTATAAATTTCTGTTTTCAGGGATTTATAACTCATCTGTGGAAGACTGTTCCAGGCGAAAACTTTTTGAAGTGAAAAGATGAAAGATCACATTAAGCTTCATGTTTAAAAGAAAACTGTACCTTTTTTCTTCAGCACAGCAAGCCAGAAGTTCAAAACACCAGTGAAACGATAAATGGGTCTGGCCTGCTTTATTTTGGCTTCACACTGGAAGAAGTGATGGATTTTATACTTTTAATAGTAGACATTAATACCAGAACAACATAAAACTGCTTTTGAGGCAGCACGGAGGCTGGCATTCACTATCTCTATTTAAATTATTTCCATTCCTTGCAAGACAAGATAGTCTCTGAAGAGCTTCAGAAATAACGATTTCATTTAAATTTTGGGTAAACACTGATTTCAGAATAATTATGATTTTGCCCTTAGCGACTTTTACACAGCAAAATTTTGGTTTCATCAAGGGAATGTTTGGGTAATAGGCATAAATAAAGTGAAGGTTTATTTAAATGTCGAATAGAATAAAATAATATTAAATCAAGAGGATTCAAAAATTTTAACATGGCCTAAAGTAAATTACCTAAATCTTGCTGTACTAAACAAAACAACCCTTCTAAAGCACTCCTATGTATGTGTCTTTCTTTCCATTGAGGTCTGCTCTTTGCAAGGCTGGAGCTGAAATACAAGGTTATCTATAAAAACAAAAACAGTTAGGGGTGAAACCCAGAGACACAAACTGTCAAAAAGAAATCTAAATGATTTGGCACCAAAGCAACACTGCATCTATGCCATTTAATCATCAATATTTTTGTAAGTTGTTTCTTTTGGTTTTAAGTATGTGCAGTAGCTTTAATGTTACAGGATACATATAAAATAATAGGTTATAAATCATTAACCTGATGATATTGTTCCACTTAGCATTTATGTTTTATTTGTGTGACGGAATTTTTTTGCAGTCTGTCTCCAATTATAGGAAGCATTTTTTTTTTCCTGTAGTTTATTTAACTCCCCACTTGTCAACATATGCCATATTTAGGATGTGATATAACTAATAATGTGTATACAACCACACAAGTGCTTCCATTTTAGGGCCAGCTAAGGAATGTACCTCCTGTAAGTGTGAGTTTAAATCTCCTTCAGCTAAATATCAGCCTCAACACACAGTCACAGGCCATCCTGAGCAAGGGCCTGGTGCAGTTTCATCAATGGCTTTGTGAGATGACACTCAACACATTTTTGTCCTTTCCATTTTAAATCAGACAACTTGCCATTGCACAAGTTAACTTCAGATGGCCTTAGTCTCCTGAGAAAAAAATGCCAGTAGAATGCAAGGTGAGACAGAGTTCATGATCAGCCCTGTGCCTAGTGGGTGAATGGTGTCCAGGATGCACAGACACCCACATCCAGCGCTCCAGCCCAGCACTGCCCCAGTGGGACCTGTGCCACAGGGGCAGGTCATGCCCAGGAGTGGCTTTGGGTGACAGGGAATGATAACTAGTAAGCCAGGAACTTAATCTTTTCTTCAGGGTATCTGCTTAGGCATGATTAGTCATGTTGCTGGACATATTGCAGGGATACTCTAAACAGATGCATATGAAATCAGTCCGGTTCTCAGTAGGTCTACCCGTTCTGGTCCAAGGCTCACCATGCAAGAGTTAGCTTGGTTCGTGCAAGAGAGCAGGAACTGCCAGGCAGGCTGGCATTTCTCTGCCTTGCTCCTGCAGGGCTGTGTCTGACTAGGCTGTATCCGCACCAGCCTTGTCTGCTGTGCACAACAGGTGAGGTATGTATCTCCTCCACCACTGAGCTGGAAGAACAGGCCCCAAGAAGACCACCTGCACAGAGGTTAAAGTGTTGCTGCCTGTAGCATATAGCTTCAGCAGGTTTCAGGAGACAGCCCTAGTGACAGAGGACAGAGTTCCTCCAAGGCATTTCCACTGGGCACCTTCTTGGGTTTGCAAAAGCAGCTCAGGAATCTCACATTAATATTCAGCTTCCATGAGTACAAACTGCTTCTGCGTCTCCTACTCTAGACTGTTTCACTTTAGCTCTTCTTAGTTATATATTTGGCTATTGGTAGTATTCATTTTAACAACTCATCTCTTCCAGAATTAAAATACAAAAAAAAAAAAAAAAAAAAAAAAAAAGAAAGAAAAAAGCAACCAAAACCAATCAACCAACCAAACAAAACAAACAAAAAAAAACACCAAAACCACATAATGTGAGATTTTATTTTGGATGTTTATTTCTATCTGGCTGATTCATTTATGAACTATATGAATATTCTGCTTCCCAGCTGTACTTCATAAGCACAAAATAGATCCACCCTCCAGATGCACACAATCCAAATCCTACGATATCACTTCCCTTCCAAAGACATATGTATTTTTGGGGAATCAGAAGCAGTGACCAGAAGAAATCTAAACCACTCACCTGAATGATAACAATAATGAGCATATACAAAGTTTGCAACTTCTGTTGCTCTATAGAAAAATATAGATTATTCAGTTTGCACTCTCACACATTACAGGATATCACATTTACTGGGTTTGTATCCTGAGGTTTTGGTAGTGGAGGGGGGTACAGAGCTACTTCAGTGAGAAGCTGCTGGAAGTTTTCCCCATGTCAATGCAGCCAATGACACTATCTCCAAAGATGTACGGGTCGCTGGCCAACGCATAGCCTATCAGAGATGGTGGTAGTGAACCTGAGATAACATAGTTAAGAAGGGGAAGATGTCACTGCACAGGAGCAATTTCAGCCAGAGAAAGGAGTGAGAACATGTGAGAGAAACATCCCTGCAGACACCAAGGTCAGTGAAGAAGGAGGGGAGGAGGTGCTCCAGGCACTGGAGCAGTGATTCTCCTGCAGCCACCTGTGGTGCAGCCCACGGTGAGGCAGATTTGTCCTGCAGCCCATGGAGGTCCATGGTGGAGCAGACTCCACCTGCAGCCCAGGGAGGACACCGTGCTGGAGCAGGGGGATGCCCAAAGAGGCTGTGACCCCATGGGCAGCCCATGGTGATGCAGGCTCCTGGCAGGAGCTGGGGTCCTGTGGAGAAAGGAGCCCACACTGGAGCAGGTTTTGCTGCAGGATTTGTGACCCCTCAGGGGACCCACACTGGAGCAGTCTGTTCCTGAGGGACTGCACATATGGAAAGGACCCATGCTGGGGCAGTTTGTTCCTGAGGCCCTGCCCCCTGGAAGGAACCCATGCTGGAGCAGTTCATGAAGATGTCCTCAACCCCCATTCCCAGATCCCCTGTGCTTCTCGGAGGGAGGAGGTAGAGAAATCAGGAGTAAAGTTAAGCCCATGAATAAGGAGGTGTGGGGGAAAGTGTTTTAGGATTCCATTTTCTTTCTCGTTATCCTACTCTGATTTGATTGGCAATAAATGAAAATAATTTCCCCAAGTTAAGTTTGTTTTGCCCATGACAGTAACTAAGGAGTGGTCTCTCCTGTCCTTATCTTGACCCATGAGCCTTTCATTATACTTTTTGTCTCCCCAGTCCACCTGAGGACCAGGGTAACAGAGCCTTTTTAGCGGGTATCTGGCCAGGGTCAACCCACCACATTGTAGTGCTGTTCTTATATGTTTAAATATCTAAACTTAGAACAAAAGAAGTTCTCAAAGCCTCTGGGTTAAGCTGTTTATCATATAAAGTCTCCTACTCTTTCCTTCTCCCAAATGCTGCTCCTGTAGCCAAGCAAATGGATAATTTTTGCAGCCTGCACTCTCCTGCTCCACCTTTAAATGAGGAGGAGGGAAGTGGGAATGCACAGCTGGATGTTATACCAGCTCCAAACACAGAATCTAGATCCAAATCTGAGCTCATCTTTTAAGTACTTAGACCGAAATATTCTGAAGCTGAATTAGTAACTGTATTTACAATAACGGAAATCAAAGTCTCACCAGCACCCGACTCTTGGTATGATATAATACGGAAATAATTTCTATTGCTAACCTTGCTATTATTATCTTCATTTCCTGTGTATACAATAGTGACTTCAAATACAAGTTCAAACATAAATAGTAGGCTCTTATCCTGGGAGCCAGGGTATTCTCACAGAACACAGCTGAAGGCAATACAAGAGCTTCCAAGAATATTTTGTTCTTTCCATTGTCTTTGTCATCTCAAATACATGTACCTTTTTTAATGCAGGGCATTTTCAGGAGAAAGTGGTCATAAAAGGCCACCGATCAGCCGTGGAAAATCCTCTACTGGTATGTACCTTCCCACAGCTGAAATAGTCCTGCCTTTGCTGCCTGTCTTCCCTCAGCTGCCTGGCCTTTGGGAGTTAGGATCTGAAACATGTCAAAAGGGATGTAACACATCAGGATAATCTCTGTTTTTTTCTTTAACAGGTACTGGTTAAAGAATTGTGCTGTGTCTACACTGGGATTGGGTATCCTGAAATCAGAGACCTATCAACACTCTCCAGCACAACAGTGTAATGCCATGAGGTGCTCACGTTAACTCAGCTATACTGCTGCAGTACACACGCCAGCATAGGTAATCACTGTCTAACACTGAGTTTCCATGCATGAATTTGGGACCTGGATACTTTTGGTTTTTCTTATGGCGAGGTGTTAACACAGTCTTCTCTTTTCCTTGTCTTCAGAAAGTTCTTGAAGAAAGAGTTGTATGAAAAGTCAGCAGGAAGATTGTCACTTCTGGTGACAGAAGGCTCTGTGCTGTGGGAGCAAGAGGCCAGTGAAGCTTTATGTTATGTTTGCCTTATTTCAGGAAATGTGTTTACATTTATGCAAATGAAGACATGCTCCCACTGATTAATGCTGTACTATTTTTGTTGAGTCACCTCACAGTGCAACCACTAATTCCTACTGGCTTGGTCGAAAGATAAAAGATGAACCAAAGTTCTCATTAAAGTCATCTATATCAACTCTGTGAGTGAGGGCTGTGCAGAGATTACATTCATTTAACTAAAACCTTATGAAATTATTTAGTTAAAATCTATGTAATTCTCATATGCTGCTTGAAGAAATTTATTTGATGTATATTAATTTTAGTCACTGCAATAGATCGATAAATTTTTACAAAAAGGAGCAAGTCTCAGATTATATAAATCAATTTATAAGTAAGTTGACTGAAAAACTCTCTCTTTTCACACTGGGACAGAGACTAACAAATAATGTATTTTTCTCTTATAGCTGTATTGACTCAAATTATTACAGTCATGCAAACCTGATTACTGTAGAGCAAACAAACAGCTTACATATTTACAGAGCCAAAGAGCAGAAGTATGGTGAGGTCATTACTAAAATATTTGTTATAAATTACTGCACGACTTTCTCACAAATCCAGAAATTTCTTATCAAACCAGAAGATTTTTTTTTGCACTATGTCAGGGATTAACTCAAACACTTCAAAAGCAAAAAACTGTGAGAGTAGGAAAATGTCTGGAAAAGTAAATCTGTTTGACTCCTGCTGAGTTTCTGGAGTGTCAACTATTATTACAGCTATGCTTTGTAATATGTGTCTCATAGGAGCCACTGTGCTACACTCCTAAAGGAAGATGTGGCTCCTTACCCAAGCAATTTTCCATCTGGTTTTAGGGTTTGGAGCAGCCGGAACACACAAGAAGAGGCCAAAGAAGAGGCTGAAAATCTAAAGTAACAAGTCACAGATATACTCCAATCTCATTTTTATTATAATAACAAGAAATATAAAAGATTAGGCTTGGATTTTTCCTAGCTAAAAATGTAATTTGTTGGAATTTTTAACTCATCTGTAAGACAAGATGAGCTAATAAGCTCAAATAAAGCTCTTGCTCTCATGTATCCTGTTTCAGAAGGGCTGATGTCCTGGTTTCAGCTGTAATGACAGCTGAGCATCACAAGGGCTTGCAATATAAATGACAACTACTTAGGTTGGTCCAGATGCTGTAGTATACATTAATACCAACCTAATGGTTCTTATAATGGTGAGGAAGAAATCATTAAAGAAATTGAAACCTTGAAAGTCCATCCTTTACAATTACTGATCTACTTGTGTTCTTCCCTTTACACTAGTGCTGCATGTCCGCCTACAGCAGTGGCTAATCTGAGGACAGGAGTGGTAGGTTATGTTGAATTGCTTATTACTGTCAGTTGAGAAAAAGTAGAAGAGCTGAGGTTCGTAATATACTGTTGGTAGGTTTGTTTAAGCCAGAAGATAATACTCAACTAGGACATCCACAGGTCATGGCAGGTTCAAGTCTGTGCTTGATACTTAAATCTTGATCATCCAGGAGATTTTTCTCTATGCATAAAGCCATGGGATTCTCTTACTCACTTCCGTGGCATTGTGTGTTTAGAAACTTCTCTGAGGAGAGACCAGAAGAAATTTCTTGCATACACAAATGACTGTTTCATCCATCGGGTTAGAGGATTAATCCCTTGATTTTTCCTAACCTATACCTCCCTCTTTAACAGATCTTGCATCACTTTTCACACATAAAATAAGATGAAGGCTGAGACAAAGAAATCAGTTAGTCAGTGCTGAATTGTTGCAGACACTTTGGTGAAATTTGGTAAGCGTTTAATATCTTGGGAACACAAATTCAGTTTAAAATAGGAGAAGGAAAGGGATGTCATGTGTCTCTGAAAGGGAAAAAGGGGTATGTATCATGAACCTCTTAAAGCATCTTCTGCTGAGATGCACATCTGCCCACTCTCTTTTGATTTTGTTATGCTGGACCTACAAGCTTCAGGCTTCGACTGTTTTCTCCAGCTGTGCACAAACTTGCAAGTCCTCTACCTTCATATTCTCCCTCAAGATACGAGTCTCACCAGACAGTATGAAAGCCATGACTGCTTGTTCCTTGTTGTGAATGCCTGTTCTCCCACAGTCCCTGGCATTCTGACACATCTTTTCAGGAGCTTACCAGGCTGAAAATGTTTCAACAATTGTTCATCACATCACCGGCCACAGGTCAGCAGAAGCACAAACATCTCCTGGGTGGCCACAGGCAGTGCACGCACTCTTCTGTACTTTCTCCACCTGTAAAATGTGGATAACACCTTTATTCCTAATTTTGTGTCTTCCTTTCCAAGATTTCTTAGTAGAACATGTAAATACAAGGAAACACCCACACAGAAATATAAAGTCCTATTAGCTTTAAAATATTCTGGGTTTGCCTGCCCTTCAGAAGAGCTCTGCCCAAAGCTAAGACTCACCCTCGGTACCAAAGGTCTGAATATATTTTTATATGTATGTATAATACTTATCATAGTGCATCCCCACTCTTGGATCAGGATCTTTCAAAGGTGTCATAATACCACTATTAGATGATGTTTAACACTTTATTTGCTTTCAAAACATATATTAACAGAGACCTGTACAAAGTTACACCCCTCAAAATAACAAATGCTTCTCATGCACTCAGCCGGTGAGGCGCTCTCATGGAGATCTATGTCTGAAGAGCACAGCATTAGCAAAGGCAGTGTAAAACAAACACAAGAAGTTATGCCTTCCCCCAGTGCAGAGGTAAGATACAGGACTTTGATTTCTTTTTTTTGTCTCAGGTTATATTAAATGTGATGTGGGATCAAAAATCATTTTGAGAAATTTAGGAAATAAAACTCTATAAAGGGCTCAGAAAGACAAAGACACTATGGCTACCCTGGGGAAACCCTGGACAGATGGAAGACTACTCTGAAATTTACTACTGAAAAGTTTTCCTATTCCTATACCTTTTCTTTCTATGTCACAATAACAAGATGAAGGGATTCTGTTGAGGTAAGACGAAGACATTCAACTGCCCTTACAGAAGGGTCAGTGTGACTACAGATCAGCTGAATGGTCCATGGAATCTTACAGCAGTCTACAGCAAAGAAGGCTAGCACAGTCTTTGGGTCATCAGTGGAAGAGTGATTCAGGCGCCTAAGCTATGCTGTGAAGGACATAAAGGAGAGGCTCTACAGTTCTCTTCACTGCGATAAAGCTGACCTTGACCTCACTGGAAGGTAACTGGGCACACAGTACAACCAAAGGGGGCTCTGGGGGCAGGAGACAAGGGAGAAGGAAGCAGACAACAATTATGTCTTGTGCTTTCTGCCTTCCCCGCCACATCAGCTCTCAAGGTGGTTTCCCATGCTGTTTATTCTCCTTTTAAGGTGTTGTCCTCACAAACAGAATTACAGAGGCATGAGAATGAGCACGCCTGCATGTGTGCACACAGGCACACACCTGCAAGTGTTTAGGGATGTCACATCTGTACACCACCAAGAGTCAGTGCATGGCTTTGGTACCATTTCAGAGACCCATAGAACCAGGGCGGTGGACAAGCTGGGACCCCATTAGAGCATATGTGGGTATTTGTCATTCTCCCACAATAGCTGCATGCTCAGAGCCTGCCTGTATTTATATATTTATTTTGTTGGCATTGCTCATGGAGGTCTTAAATCATCCTAAATGAAGCACTTGAATAAGAACGCCTGAGAACTGTCAGCGTGCAATCCCACTCCACATTCCTTTCTAAGCTTTTCATCCAGCCTTCACAGTACAGATGCTTGCAGTCTGGTGTGTTATAACTTGCTTTTATTTTCAAATAGTGCATTTGTCAACATTTCAGAGCCATCCAACCTCCATCAGGACACAATGACAGCTGATCACAGGTTTTAAATAGCTGCCTGATATTTGGAAATACATCTTTCTAAGTGTCCATGATTAAGTCCATGATTCACTCAAAGTTGAAAGAAGGAAGGCTGTTTCTCTCCTCTGATGTGCCATCGTTAGGAAGATGATCTATTTTTAAAAATCTCTGACTAGCCAAATTGTAAGGAAAGAGAGAATACCTAGTGTGTTAATGAGGGTCCACTGCAGATCTATATAGGGAGGTCAGGTACCAACATACAGCCAGTGAGTCATGGAGATGTCCTTCATCACTGCTCACCTTAAGCTGTGGCTGAATTGTCTACAAAACCTTCAAAGAGCATTGGCAACAAAACAAAACAAAGCCCAGCAAATCTCTTTTTGGCCCAAAACCAAGAGTAAGTGGAGCTGTGCAGACCTGCAGCAGCAAGATCTGTGGCCAGCAGAGCACCCAGGGCATGCTAGCAGTGCATCAGGACACTCAGTGTAGAGGTGCTGCGTAGCTGATCCTCGCAGCCAGGAGCGCACTAGGGCAGTGATGGTCGTGTAGCCCTAAACCCAAGCTAGAGGCAGAGCAGTGCTCACAGCAATACACTGTTGGCAGGACCAAGCCAACATCTGTATGTAGTGCAGCTGTAGACACAGTTTTCACTCAGAGCTAGCTTAGGGCTCACTTGAGCATGGACAGTTGCAGAATTTAGTTGTGCCTCGGTGGCAGGCTAAGGCTCAAGAATCAGAAATTAAATGCTGACTTTGTTGATATCTAACTTACTGCTTCACCTATTCACTGGTCGCTACCAGATCTACTATACAACTACTTGCTTTAGTTCCATGGTATTTTTTCTGCACTTAGGCACAGTTTTTATAGATAGGGGAAAAAGTACATACTGTAACCCTATTTCCTAGTAAGCTTTGACAACTGAGGTAACATTCCTGAAGCAAATTTAGTGTTTCTTTGCATTAAATTATTTTCAAACGGTGAAGTATAATTAAGTTTTATAATGGGCTATTTAAGGAACAAAATACAAAGAAACAGGCATAGGATACTACCTGAGACAATGAATACCAATCAAATGTATCCTGTAACTCAGCAATTCAAGATGATTGATCTGACATGTTTTAACAGAAGTATTGTAACTGGTTCCAAGTGTGGTGGTAAGGGAAAATATTGTTCATATAAACTTTCCTACACCAACAACCCTGTTTATGTAAATGTTGGCCAATGAAAAGTGCTCATAACACTTCAGCTTTACATTTTTTGTGCAGCACCATTTTGAATAAGTGCCAGGATGACCCATAATCATGTTGTTGTAGCAGGCTTCAGTGACCACCAACCAAGAAAAAAGTGGTTTAAATTTTGCTTAACCAATCACTGACAGTTTGGAGATAGGAGCTTTCTGGTCATCATACACATCTCTTAATCCCTAGATTTCAAAATCCTGCCCTCGTTTGGTACTGTATCTCTCACCCAAATTAAATATCTTTCTAATGTCCTCTGAAAGTGTTCAAAGTGCCAAGAAAACTTGTCGTGCTGCTATAATCATAGATAATAAGTGACAGCTGACTATAACTCAAGACACTGCCAAAATTCTTCATCAAAGTCTCCTATTCTGGCAAGCAAGATTACCTGGTATAAAGACGCAGCACACCCTGCACTGTCCCCTGAACTAAGGAGAGACCATTCATTTATAGCATTTGACATGATGTTTTATGGATTATTTGCCTACCACAGAAGGACACTAACTGTTTTATTGACTGACTGACTGATTTGCTTGCTTTCAATCCTCAAACATTCTGTTCTTTCCTAGCTTAGAGTTGTAAAGATTGACCTGGATTTCTGCAGCTTTGAAATCTGACTTTAAAGGACTAAGAATTAAAATTTAAAACTGAAGAATACCTCTCCTGTCCCAGTGAAGAAGAGAAACAAACCTGGCAAAAAACAAATACGAAACTCAGTGAGTTCATATTATACCACTGACCCCCTCCACTTTCCTAACAGGGCCTCATGTAACAGAAGACTACTAGCACCATAAGCATGGTTTGGTATGAAAACAACCTTAAACATCATGTGCTATAATTGCTGAAATCTCTTCAAATCTTTTCAAGATTACCATCTGTTTTGAAGGACTTTGATATAACCAAAAATGTGGGCAAGCCCAAGAAAAATCCTTCTACCTGGAAATGAAAACTTCTTTGAGCTCATGCAGCCCTATAGAGTATCCAGCTTTACATGCTGAAAATCACTCAGGTGATGCTCACCTGCCCACCCCACTGCTCTGTGGCAGTGCCAATCACCCACGTCCTTGGTACATGAATGAAGCTCCTCGCATGTTTTCAGAGTGGCTGGCGGTACAAAGACAGACAGAAACTGTGGCAACAGCCTTGGTAGTGAGATCCTGAATGCCAGGAAACCACTAGAAAGCTATAGCAGCCTCAAAGCCAGAGCCTTCTTTTTTTTTGCAGAGGCATGCGTCTCTCAATTAAATGTATATATCCACTGAATAAAAGAAAGATTACATGTCTTTTCAGACAACTGCAAAGATAGTTGCTGTCATTTTTCACTTAAAGAAACTGGGAACGATGACATGAATTCCCCATTATGCTGTTCCTCACATTGGCACAGCCCAAACTCTCTGCAAACACCCTGCATGACACAGCTCCTTCTTGGCTCCCATTTCCTATTTGTCCTGCGCCGCCGCCGCCACCACCAGCAATAGTTCTGTCTTCCAGCACTCTCAGCACTTGCTTTCGTGCCAGGCAATTTTATAACCTATTGACCTCATCCCAGTCATATGCCCTAAAACTCCTTCTCTCCACCCCCTGCCGCTTTTCATGGGAGAAGGGATTACTGGCAATAATTTAGCAGCAATCACAGCACTGACTGAGCGAAACAATTTACCAGTCGAGGTGACTATTGATTAACATTGTTCCAGTCAACACTTTGCCATGACTGCCTCATACAGCATAAAACCTTTGCAATGTTGTATTGAATTTACCTCAGTAAAGGTCACTGGATCAAACACAGAGACCAACATGGAAGCAGGAAGCAGAATAAAAGTTTTCTCTGTGCCAAGGATGCACCAAGAAATAGTAGCCCACAAAATTAGACTCTTTTCTACTTTCTGTGCTCCTGTCAGTCTCCTATTTGCCTGTGGAGTGATGACCATCACCACAGGCTTGTCAGTAGACTGTTAAAGAGTGCAGTCTCTGGGGAAGGACAACCTGAATCTCATCAGGATGAGAGGAATATTAAACCAGATCTCCCCCTTCTTGATTAACAACTCTAGTCTTGCAGTACTGTCTTTAGCTGTTTGGAAAAGACTGCTTTACTCTTCACAGAACTCAATACCCAGAGTATGTGATAGATGGACCTAATTTGCTCCCAAATTGGCTTAGATTTAAGATAGATGCCAGAAAGCTCCACTAGCTATGGCAGCCAGTGCCTTGATGCACTAGCCACAGAGCCTTGACCACCTCTGCAAGTGCAAGGAGAGCAGTGGTGCGAAGCACAGCACTGTCACCAGAGCATGTCACCAGACATGCTCTGGACAACCGGGCTCAAGTTCTGCAGTCCCTATAGTTTTTCTGGACCAACTGGCACTGCCTTGCATTAGCCAGGACTGATGTCTGCATTATCAGAGCTATACAGCTGCATAGCTATACCTATCTGTAAGACTGCTGAGGGTGCTATACAGATGCATTCTCCCCTGGACATTTCCTTTCCCTGCAGCAGGAAGGTTAAGCACAGCACACTGGTCTGAGCCACAACAGTTTGTGTGCTGGAACAAGCTCAGAAACAAGTTCAGATGTTCAAGTTCAGTGCAGTGGTCTTTTTAAGGCAATGCTCTGAACTGCCTCCTGGTTCTCTGCTAAAGGAAAACAGAGGCATTCTCTCCTTAGTAGGAATGTTGTAAGAGAAAGCAATATATATTGTGAAGCTTGCAGATATTTAAATAATGAGGCATGCAGTTACCTCAGATGCATTGCTAGAAAGCATATAAAACACTTGTGATTTCTTAGGGAATACTGTTTTTTGATTACTATGCCTATACAGGCACACAGTTATACAGGGATTAAAATCACCACATTTTGCAATAAGCTAAATCTTCCCTTTCTACTTTGTGTCCCAAAGTGAAATATTTTTGAAGACACTTTAGTAACCTGTTCATCCATCCCTAAGTTCTGCCAAGGTAAAAAAAAAAAATATAAATTCCTCCATTTTACAAAATTGGAGGTGTAGTTTTTCCATGACAATAAATCAGGAACATTTGAGAGGAAGAGACAGACTGCCTCCTACAAAACACAAAGAGGAATAAAAACACGTACCCTGTACTTCTTAGCTAGGAACATATTTTTCAAGTTAAAGGTTTAATCTCATATAACCAATCATATCAGTTATTACAGACTAAATGTTCTAAACTAAAATGGTAACATCAAACAAAAAAAAAGAGATGTTCTCTAAAACTGGGTGTGAAATACTCTTTCAGTGTGTGTCTGGTTGGAGTAGCTGACAATGAGCTTTGTTAAAGCTTGGCTGCTCCCAGGTGATAGGTCTGCTCCACTGAGGCTGGGTGGCTGCTTTTGTATACAAATGGGGCCCATCCCAAGAAACCAGCCACTGTATTGAAACCATCATTAGTTACCTGACATTATCCAGATAAAACCCAAGAAAACAAAAGGATGAGTGATAAAGGCCGAAGACTCTTCTCATGCCAAGGACTTAGAGTTAGTGAACAAAGATGCAGTAGAAGCAAAAGTTATGGCTTAACTGACACCATGAGGCATATTCCATGTGCATCCAAAACAGACGCTGTGATATTCAGTGGTGATACAGAGCTGAGAAGTAGCACCACATTTATTGACAAACTAAATTACATAGATAATATTTAGCTCAAGCTGGAAATCACCGTAGTCATCACAAAGTAATGAGGTGAACTCCAGCAGCCAAATTCATGTGTGCGTTGGGGGAAAAGAAGGTTTTGAGGTGCTTTTCTGCTTTGTATGTTCTAATGAAAACAAAGTCCATGTCTGTGTCCCAGAGACCTGTGTCTGGGTAGTCCTGTAGCATATTAAAGTTTTATAGCACAGCATTAAAAATCTCTTAGTGGGAGCTGATCATCTGACAGTAATATGAAAAAGGATATTGGGACTGCCTGGGGAGTGTTGGCCTGTGCTACATGCCATTCACACGGTATCAAGAGATAGTGCCTGCCAAGGAAATACGACCATTAAGGTCAGAAGCAACAAATATGTAATAACACGATCAGCAGTACAGAAAAACTACCTAAAAGCTAAAATAGGGTTGAAGTGTCATTTACAGGATGGAGAAAACACTGGAGTATCCCCAGGTGTGGACGCAGTAACTAGTTTTATCTAATAACTTCACCAAGGAAATAAAGAAACAATTGTGCAGTGAAATCCCAGTTTCTAGACCATACTAAGCTCTGCATGTAGTCAAGTGCCACACCAAAGGAGAGGAGATACAGAAGGAATGCACTGCTCTGAGGAAAAGCATGAAGTTCCCCTTAAAAAAAATGGCCCTTCAGAACACACTGCATCTGCACTAGTGTGCCTTACTATGGTGTGCCTACCACATGGCTGTGGAGGAGAGGACCTCTCATGCAGGTAAGGCTTTACTCCTTCATGGAAGAGGCCATCATCCACGAGATCATATCAGCAGATGGTCCCATTCACAGGGGGGAAATCTCAACCTTCATCTTGCTAACAATCACAAATTGCCATATTTCAGAACAAACTTGAGGCTCAAGGGGACCTTGCAGCATGGCTGGATGAAATGTTGCATCTCCAGCTTCCAAATTTGATTCAGTAACTGATGACAGCTTATTAAGTGTGAGAATACTGAGTGTTGTTCCCCTCATTGTTATTCATAAAGCAATATTTTTTAGTTTCCAAATTTGAAGACTTGTGAGGCTCTTTTGTCACTGAGTTATATAAGGAAGCAAAAATCTAACTCCTTCATATTTTCAATGAATAATAATTAGATCCTCTGTTTTTTATCTTAGTTTAAGCCTGTGACTCCTGCCCAAAGCCTTCATCATTACTTAATCAGTGTGATACTGATCATCTTGTTATTAGTACAAGCATATTGACGGACATTTGCGAAGCTGAATTTTTGAAGTCTGTTTATTGGAATTGATGTCACTGAATTTTAGGAGTGGGACTTAGCCCTGATTTAAGACAACTAGGTTATTGGTGTCAAAATCACTTAAAGTATTCAAGGAATACCTGCAGATGTCTTGTGCTACTCTAGAGTACCTAAGTACTCTGAGCCATTCGAGGCATCCTCACAGAGTATGACACTGCATTTGCAGAAGATTTGACGTTTGTTGGAACAGCAGGTGGGGTGTCTCACAAGCATTTAAAATCACACAGGATCTGCATTTAGATAACTGAATCATAGAATCATAGAATAGTTAGGGTTGGAAAGGACCTCAAGATCATCGAGTTCCAACCCCCCTGCCATGGGCAGGGACACCTCCCACTAAACCATGCCATCCAAGGCTATGTCCAACCCCACCTTGAACGCCGCCAGGGATGAAGCATTCACAACTTCCTTGGGCAACCCATTCCAGGGCCGAATCCAGATGTATGAGTCTAATCTAGGCTGAAATAAACTTGAACTTTGACGCCATAGATTTAAATGACTTTTTGAGCAACTTCTGTTGTAAGATGAACTTTGTTCTAACCATATTTGTCCATGTAATTATTATATTTCCTCAGCATTTTCTTATCACTTTACACTCATTACACATATATTTTTAACTACCAGTGATCCCCTGTTCCCAAATGTCCAGGCAGAGTGCAAGATTACAGCCATTAGATTCACAGTCAAATATATACAGTCGGTATGTGCCTTGAATGAATAGGAGGTGCATGTTCAAGTCCCCAGATCAGGCTGTACACTTTGAAAACTTCACAGCAATGTCATCTTGGCTCTGGGCTGGGCACATACATACCCCAGCTGCCGCTAAGTAGCACAGCCTTCCTCCCGCTTAGTGACTGTTCTGTAAGTGTGCAAGATCAGGCTGACCAGCAGCAGCTGGCATTGTACTTACTGAGCAGAAGGGAGACTGCTGCTAGGATTTAAAATACATGTTTTACAGCATGGCAGTGCAAGGTAGGAGTCAATTTTATGAGGTATGGCTGATATGATGTGTCTATCCTTAATGCTTTAGGGAGCTAGAAAATAAACAGCACCAAATATGCAAGTTCAAATCATTCTACTCCATACACACATTTTACTAGCATGATAGCATGCCTGACATTTCTGTCCTCAACTAACCCTGTATCTTTCTCACTCCCAAGCCCTTTGTGATTATCAGGTATAAAAATTGGGCTTTGCAATGTACTGAGAAAACTGTTAGTTGGGAATTTGTTTATACATGTCTGCACAACTCATGGCAGGTAATTTGGAGAGACATGGTAAGCAAGAGAGCCCTTGTCTTTCCACAGTGATATGACTTGGCTACAGTGTTGCTCACAAATTGACAACATCAACAGAATAAAATTTGTATTTAATTTTATCTTTCTTGAACTTTTGCACTGTAAAATGTATAAACAGGAGTATTTATATGCACTGGTTTTTTACACTTTTTAATTTCAACCTGCTAAAAAAGCTGCTATAAACAAATTATTGGACTCCTACATTTTTCACTGCTACATGACTCCAGTAATACTGTTAAGCAAAGCCTTTCATACCCTTGTCTAAATCAAAGGGTTTACTGGAGCACACTTACAAGGAATTTTTGAATAAAAAGTATCTTTTCCAGAGAGCCTGAAATCCACTTCACACAGAGATGCTCTAGCAGCTTGGTACTTAACTGTAGATGGAAGAGGGATGTTGCATGACATCTGAGGCCACAAAGCCCCTTACAGGCAGCATTGAAAAGTGTGTATGATCAAATCCAAACTAATTATATGAACACGAGAACCACAGGCACTCAACATTACTCTCCATTTACTGGTAAGGCCTGACTATGAAAGAGTTCATTGTATCTGTGCATGTGTACGTGTGCGTGTGCAGATACAAACACTGACGGCTGGCCCTTCACAGCAGACCAAAGTCAAACAGCAAGTGAAAATGAGGACATTAAAAACAACCTGCTCTGCAGTCACTTTGGTGCTTTCTTCTACACATTTGGATTTCTTTATTATTGCTTTGTTTTAAATCAATGAGACCAGTTAGGCCAAACGAGAGAAAAAACAACCAAAGCAGTAATCCACAGTCTAACACAAACCTGTAGCCAAGCAGCAGAGAAAACACCCCAATAAAAATTTGCAAAGATAAATAAGTGAGAAAAGGGAAATGGTTCATGTTGCTTAGTGTGGCTATGAGTAGTATGGGGTCTGGTGTGCATAGCACAGGCTATAAAGCGCTTAATCACCTGCTCAAAGACAGGGGTTGAAACTTTCCCACTATATCCTGGTTACACAGAAGTTGTTTTGTAGTGCGATTGGTGAAAGCTTAAAGCTACCACCACACCTGATGATGCCTCTGAGGGCTGTCAGGAAACAGAAAGAGTATCTGGGACTGCCTGGAAGTGCAAGGATTAGCAGATTTCCAGCTGGATTCAGGTCAGGGTCCACATGACTGTGGAGGTTTTGTTCTCTTTTTGCCTGTGGTGATTCACCTCAATCACCATCAGTGTTCAAAACATCAAGTCACCTCACAGAGACCCTGGGTGACCACAGAAAGCCACAAAAGCCCCATTTCTCACTGTGGTTGAACCACAGTGCTTGTTTCCTGCCTCCTGATATTTCCTTATATAAATTGGAGCTCAGGGGATTCCCTCTCCTATTGCTTTTAAAAGAGCTGTTTCCAGGCTGTCCTCACTTTCCCCTTCCTGGACTTGCTGCTCTCTAATGACTCTGCACTTTTGACCTGCAATTGCCGGCTTTTTTTTTAAATTATTGTTATTTTTTAAGAAAAGGGGTTTCCAGCTGATTTTCTGGTTTCTGATCATCTGGTTTCTGAGAAGCTACTGAATGATCTTGCAGATTTCTTCAGTACCTTTGGTTCTCTGAATATATCTCAGAGTAGAGATGCGCAAACCAGAGAGAATTAGAGTCTCTGCTTATGGGTCCCTTTGCCAAGCTGAAAGGCTCCTTCATACTAGCTTAGCCAGCTCCCAGCTGGGAATCTCCAACCTGGTGCCACTGTACACCGTATGCTCCCATAGTTATGCCAGAGCCTTTGAAAGCTTCACAGTCATACACCTCATGCATCACATGGCTCAAACTCGGGCTGATTTTTATAAACAAAGAAGTCTCCAGGGTGCTCTGGGAGCATGGAGCATGCTCTGAGAGACTAGATCTTGGCTTTGCTGTTCAACTGAGGCTTTGGGAGTCAACCGCGCCATGCTCAGGTAGTTACATACAAGCAATCCAGAAGGTTCCTCGATTGCGTGGAAGACAACTTCCTTCTGCAAGTAATAGAGGAGCCGACAAGGAGAGGTGCCATGCTTGACCTCGTCCTCACCAACAGGGAAGGGCTGGTTGGGAATGTAACGCTCCAGGGCAGCCTTGATTGCAGCGATCATGAGATGGTCAAGTTTGAGATCCTCAGGACAGTGAGAAGAGCATGCAGCAAGCTCACTGCCCTGGACTTCAAGAGAGCAGACTTTGGCCTCTTCAGGAACCTGCTCAGTAAGGTTCCATGGGATACAGCCCTAGAGGGCAGGGGGGCCCAAGACTGTTGGTTGATATTCAAGGCTCACCTGCTGCAAGCTCAGGAGCGATGCATCCCAACTAGAAGGAAGTTCAGCAGGAGGGCCAGGAGACCTCCTTGGATGGATAAGGAGCTGCTGAGCAAAATTCGAAGGAAAAAAGAGGCTTATAAAAGGTGGAAGCAAGGTCAGACGGCCTGGGGAGAATACAGGGATGCTGTCCGGGAAGCTAGGGACCACGTTAGGAAAGCTAAGGCCCACTTAGAATTAAACTTGGCTAGGGATGTTAAGGATAACAGGAAGGGATTTTATAGGTACATTGCTGATAAGAGACAGGTTAGGGACACCGTGGGCCCTCTCCAGAAGCTATCGGGAGAACTGGCTACCCTGGATTTGGAGAAGGCTGAGGTTCTTAATGACTTCTTTCCCTCAGTCTTTACCGGCAAATGCTCTGTCCACACCACCCAAGTCTTGGAAGGCAGACGCGGGGATGGTGAGGGTGGGGACCCTGCGTCCACTGTGGGGGAGGATCTTGTTCGGGACCACCTTAGGAACCTGAACGTATACAAGTCAATGGGACTGGGTGAAATCCATCCAAGGGTCCTGAAGGAGCTGGCAAATGAAGTTGCTAAGCCACTGTCCATCATATTTGAAAAATCATGGCAGTCAGGTGAAGTTCCCGATGACTGGAAAAAGGGAAATATAACCCCCATTTTTAAGAAGGGAAAAATGGATGACCCAGGGAATTACAGACCAGTCAGTCTCACCTCTGTGCCTGGCAAAATCTTGGAGCGGATTATCCTGGAAGGCATGCTAAGGCACATGAAAACCCACAAGGTGCTTGGTGACACCCAGCATGGCTTCACTAAGGGGAAATCCTGCCTAACCAATCTGGTGACCTTCTATGAAGTGGCTACGGAACTGATGGACAGGGGCAGAGCGGTTGATGTCATCTACCTGGACTTGTGTAAAGCCTTTGACACTGTCTCCCATGACATCCTTCTCTCTAAGTTGGAGAGACATCAATTTGATAGGTGGACCACTCGGTGGATAAAGAACTGGCTGGATGGCCGCACGCAAAGAGTAGTGCTCAGTGGCTCAATGTCCAGCTGGAGACCGGTAACGAGTGGTGTCCCCCAGGGATCGGTGTTGGGACCGGTCTTGTTCAACATCGTTGTGGGTGACATGGACAGTGGGATTGAGTGCGCCCTCAGCAAGTTTGCCGATGACACCAAGCTGTGTGGTTCGGTTGATACATTGGAGGGAAGGAATGCCATCCAGAGGGACCTTGACACGCTTGTGAGGTGGGCTGATGCCAACCTGATGAAATTCAACCATGCTAAATGCAAAGTCCTCCACCTGGGTCGGAGCAATGCCAGGCACAGCTACAGGTTGGGCGGGGAGGAGATTGAGAGCAGCCCTGCGGAGAAGGACTTGGGGGTGTGGGTTGATGAAAAAATGAACATGAGCCGGCAGTGTGCGCTTGCAGCCCAGAAGGCCAACCATATCCTGGGCTGCATCAAAAGGAGTGTGACCAGCAGGTCGAGGGAGGTGATCCTGCCCCTCTACTCTGCTCTCGTGAGACCTCACTTGGAGTATTGTGTGCAGTTCTGGTGTCCTCAACATAAAAGGGACATGAAACTGTTAGAACGAGTGCAGAGGGGGGCCACGAGGATGATCAGGGGACTGGAGCACCTCTCGTATGAAGATAGGCTGAGAAAGTTGGGGCTGTTGAGCCTGGAGAAGAGAAGGCTGCGTGGAGACCTCATAGCAGCCTTCCAATACCTGAAGGGGGCCTATAGGGATGCTGGGGAGGGACTCTTCATTAGGGACTGTGGTGAGAGGACAAGGGGTAATGGGTTTAAACTTAAACAGGGGAGGTTTAGATTGGATCTGAGGAAGAAATTCTTTACTGTGAGGGTGGTGGGGCCCTGGAATGGGTTGCCCAGGGAAGTTGTGAATGCTTCATCCCTGGCGGTGTTCAAGGTGGGGTTGGACATAGCCTTGGATGGCATGGTTTAGTGGGAGGTGTCCCTGCCCATGGCGGGGGGGTTGGAACTCGATGATCTTGAGGTCCTTTCCAGCCCTTACTATTCTGTGATTAAAGCTATCAGCACACTTCTCCATCTCACAAATGCTTGAAAAACATAAGACAAAGACAAGAAGTTTTAGAGCAGGAAGGAAGGTTTGCCAAAATTAACCAAATTCAGTGAAACATTCCTAACTGGCTTCACTGATCTTCAAGCCGGACTACTACTCTTCAAGGCATTTGAGAGTTCTGTAAAGCTTCAAAGGAACAAGCTATCATTAAAGTGCAGTAAAGCAAGCTGGGAGGAATAGGCAAGGTGAGAAGGCTTCTGGCATATTTGGACTAT
The DNA here is from genome assembly GCA_039720435.1 of Amazona ochrocephala. Lineage (NCBI taxonomy): Eukaryota > Metazoa > Chordata > Aves > Psittaciformes > Psittacidae > Amazona > Amazona ochrocephala. The sequence continues at coordinate 25,043,298 of CM077880.1, forward strand.
GTGCCAGGGACTTAGCACAGTATTCAGCTGTAATAGGAATTCCCACAAAAGGAGAAGGTGGTGGTATTTACCCTGAAAAGAAATGGAAAAGGGATTAGTATTGTTGCTACTGTATCCCTGAGCTTAGAGACCTTCACTTTGCCTCAAGTGAAGCAAAGGATTTCATCAACATGTGTTTACTCTTGTACATTGTGACATGTCACTGTAATAAACTTCATGGGACATGGAAACAACAGGGGTCATGAACCAGGTGTCTCAGCTCTATCAGCTTACTGTCTAGGCTTACTTTATCCACTGATTGTTTCTGAATAAATATCATAACTGAATAAAGGATTGCTTTATTCCAAATATATCCACATAATGCACACATATTTTAAGCTTTCCCCTTTCCATAGAAACATAAATAGCAATCATTTAAAGAAGTATCACTGAATGGGTTTCTTGCGCAGCCAAGCGTGCATGTACTTCTGTCTTGACGTTGTGGAAATAGGGCTTGGGAATGTGTATGGATTAAACTTTTGCCTGGTCAGATTTCATTTACAGGTTTCCCTGCTCATCCGGCGGTCCCACATCAAGCACATCACTTGGGCACTGTAAGTCTCTAGAGTAAAACACCCGAGGGCAGCGGGGGTCTCTTTGTTCTCCTATGGTATAGACAGACATTATGCCCAGGGCAGCAGCCTCCGGCCCCCAGCAAGCCTCTGCCCCTCGGAGCCGCTGCCAGAAGCACGGTCCCTCGCCCTCCGTGGTCCGACTGGGTGAAAGGCAAAGCTCCAGGCGTAACGGGCCTCCTGCCTTACACAGGCACAGGCCAGGCCTGGCAACCGAACACCAAACACGTGTTAGCAACATAAAGCTGCTGCGCTTTAAAGCTCCTCGGTCCGGACTCCTCTGCGGAGCCGCAGCCCCCTCTAGCGGCTGCTGACGCTCTGCAAACCCCACCGGCGCTTCACAAAAACCAAAGGTCGAGGCCGCGTGGGTCTTTTGTAACACAGGGACATGAACAGATACGCACTGACATACATTCTCTACAGAAATAGGTACAGACAGGCACACGCAAGGAATTTACAGTTAGAACATAAATTATTCAGGCCTGAAGGATGGGCTTTTTAGGGTCAATTGCACAGTGTTGAATACATTGATACACGTATATACTTACATGTACATGCTTACATGTACATATACATTTCTTAGTGACGTTCTCTCTTTGTTGGTTTTTAAATCAGCACCCTATATATGGCTTTTCCTTTTTGTTTAGGTACTTGCTGTTCATAGACAGACATGAGCCAGAAAGAGTTCAGAACACAAAAACATTGCATTCCCAGAGCTCTTTCACTTAGTGAAGGGAAGTGCCCCAGTAACAGGATGTAGGTTTCTCCAACGGAAAACACCAGGGAACTCCCAGGACCTCTCAGTAAACTCCAGCAGCTTTCCAGCCAAAGGCTAAAAATGACCCGATGAGCCAGCAGCACCTTCAGCAAGAGAAAGGGCAATGGGGGCACCTGGATATGGCCCACACAGTGTATTTTAAGCATGTGTTTATGCGCAACGTGAAAGCTGTGCCAGGGAAACTCATAAGCCTGGATTTCTGTGATTCCCCCGGATGCAACAGATCCCAGATGCACAGCACTGAAACGCTCGAGGATAACACATTGCAGCAAGCTTTGCACACAGGTCTCAGTAAGTGCTGCTCAGGGAGAAACACATAAAGAATGAGATAAGGACACTTGCTTTCCCTCTAGTTGAGAAAAGACAAGAAACAGAAAGAAATTTAACCAGGAAACCAAGGTGAAGGATAAGATTTGTGCCTGTGCAGTGACATTGTGTCAAAATAAGTTCAGAAGTTGGACGGCACCCATCAGTGGATGAAATATACCACTGCATTCTGTTTCTGTTCACTGACTCATAAATGGGTGTCGTGTCTTTCCTGTCCTGGAAGGCTGCTGTATTTCACATTGTTTGCGAGCTATATACTTTTAATAGCACCTAATGAGACAACTTCTGCAAAATCCTCCTTCGTTCTAACATGTGATCCATTGTTCACATCTATAGCATTATATACCAAAAATAGCTCACAGCTACTGCCCACATTCTGAGTATATCGCACAAAAGAAGCACAATAGAGGAAGCAGACAGAAATAGAAATCATGGGTAATGCCTCAGTATATTAGGTAGAAATGTTTCTATCTAGAAATGGAAAAGTGTGTTTTAAAACAGGTTTATGAGAGGTGACTTGAAAAGTCAAAACGCAAAAAGGATTATCGCAATTCAGACTTCTGTAAATGCACTGCCTTTGTCTTTCCTTACATGATCTCATCCTATTTTTAGCAAGATTCATGTTTTATTTAGTACTCTTATGTTGAATGGGATAGAGGCAGGTGGGAAAAAAACATTTTTCCAAAATGGTTGTAAGCATTCAAAGAAAAAAAATCTCTTTTTGAGCTGAAATGAACACTCACACTTATGCTAAGGCTAAAGGGGAGGGGGGGGGGGAGATTAATATAAAACCTAACCCTTTAAATTCATAGAAGAGAGTGAAAGGTTTTCACCAGCTCTGAAAGAAACAGCACATTTTGCCGGTTTGTACCTGAAGAGGTGGTAAGTATGGATAAATGGTGAAGGTCAGGAGTGTGGTCATACGGAGAAGAGTAGGTTTTTAGTGGTCACCACTTCTCACCCAGCTCTGTGAGGTCTCCCTCTCCCTCTGGGCTGCCTTCAGTCTTTTCCACATCCCTGCGTCCAAGACTTGCTCCTGTTCTTCCCCCCCTGTGCCAGGCGAACTCCTCCTGCCCTGGACCACTCACACAGCCTGTCTCCACTCTCACCCACCTCCCATCACTTCTCCCTACCCACAGGTCTTGATCCCAGAAGTTCACATTTCTAATTTCTCCTTCCTTGCCCTTGTGCTGGCCGCCTCAGCCCCTTGTCCTCATGTCCTTGCCCAGCCCATCTCAAAGCTCTTCCTTTCACCAACTCCTTGTTGTCTCTGCAGTCTCTGTTCTCCCTCTGTCCAACCTTATATTGCACCATCCCAGTCCTTGTCCACAGTTTCTTTCCTTCCTTCACAATCTATCAGCCCCTAAAATACCCATTATTTCCTTTATTTACAGTCCCAGTTTTCTTATCAACAAGACCCAGGCAATGCAGTCAATGAATACAGTCATCACTGGACTGGGTTTAAACTTCATCCAAGTGTTTAAACTCCCAAGGGAAGCCAAGGGGAGAATATCAAAGAAAAAGCTCCAAAAGATGCAGTAGAGACCTTGTTTAACTCTTTTAAGATTTTTTGGGATAGAGCTTTGTATGTATTGGAGGAGCATGCCAAAGAAATCCCTAGAAACAGGAGTCACTTCTCTGCTGTCCTGGAGTAGAGCTGTGGAAGAATGAGTCATTTTCCAGATCAAAAGGTCTGGGAATTGTTCTTGTTTACAAGAGACGTGGATTCAAGATCTAAGCTGAAAACATACTGACTGCACAGGAGATCAAAGTAGGAACATCAAATACATCTGACCCAGCTGCACCATGCCCACAAGGGCCTTTATGGTTTTGTCATGTTATGCCAAGCTATATTTCCATTTAAAAACAAACAGCACCTTATCTGAATAGGATGGGACATCACAGACAAATGCAAGTTTCACCATTGTGCTTTGTCCAAATAATATATGTAGTTTTCAGGTTTTCATTTCTTTATCTAGGTGCATGAATGCATAACATCTGTTGCTTTCATCCCTAATTCCCAAATGACCCACTGCCAAACCATTAAGGATGGAAGTTTTACAGATGCCATGTGCTCCTAGTTCAAGCATGTGTCATTTCACTGTTGTTCCTGAGCTGCTTTGTCTCCCCAGTGAAACCTGAACAGAGCTGCAAAGAGATATCAAACACACACGCTCTGCATAGCTGCGCTGGCTACCAACACTGTTGAGTCACCTTCATGTTACGGGAGGACTGAAGGGAAACCAGCTCTGGGGAATCAAATCACAAATTCATTCTTTCCTCTGGAACATCAAGCTCCTGCATCTCTACTACAGGCCAGTGCTACAGTAACAAAGCAGGATGGATAACTGTGGTTTCCAAGCAGATATTAAAACCAGATTTTGTAACGTTAATGCTTATTTAAGTATGCACACTGCAGAGGAAATGTTGAGAACCTAAATGTCAATCAAAAGATGTCATAAGTGCATGTGAAAGATCAGAAAGTGCAAATGTATAATATACTTCATGATATCTGAATTGCTAACATTGTTCTTTTTAATGATTGGTTAACAGGTATTGTAAAGCAGGCCATTATGTACACAATATATAAATCATACAGCCTTCTCAGAGGTAATTTGTTCAGCTTCTGAAGGCCTCTCCCCATAAAATGGTGCAACTTTGCTGAAGATTTGCCAGGCAAGGATCTGGCCAATTACAATGACAAGGATTTTTTTGTTTTAATTTATCTTACTTCATTCCATTAAGTTAATTAAAATAACAAAATATAAAGGGTCTAAGTAATGATGACTTCATGTTTGGAAACATAGTGGCTTCAAATGCTAGTGTAATCAGCTGCAGTTTTAGGAGCATACTAGTAGAAACACCTATTGTATATAAGGCAAAGGCTGTGTATGATGTGAAACAACAGGAACTGCCATTTCTGAAAACAAGTGTTTGAATTGTCTTGGTAAAGGCAGCAGCAATAATGACAGCTATCTATTTGATACCTGAAAATGTTCTTTATAGTGTTTTAAACAATGTGAGGAGAAAAGTTTCAAAACAGTTCAGTATCGGGAGACCACAGAGAATGAACGCATCATCTGCTGGCCAGAGGTACGAATTACTCAGTGAGTATACAGATGAAGTCTACATGAACTGACAGGCAACTCACAGGGTAAAGCACCATTTCACATCAGTATTAAGTTTGTACCTAAGCAGGAGACCACAAGAAATTGAAGTTTTTGCAAGGACAGCTTTCATTACCTCCTCAGCTGGAGTGAGAATAAAATGTGTTTTGTGCTCTTCAGTGAGAACCCATGACCATTTTCATCATTAGATTCCAGACTAAGTACAACTCGATTAATATAAAGCCTGGAAACAACACCAAAATTCTGTAGAGATCTACGGTGCAGATAATCTGAGGCCAGGTTTCTAGGAGGTGAGGTTTATTCTCTAGCAGGCTGAAGCTGTAGAAGGATAGTGACTGCAAATGCTTGGATTTGAAGTGAAAAAGAAGGGATATGCCATTTCCCTGCTAAACAAGTTCTGTGTGGCTGTATTTGCCACGATTCATCTCCAGGATGCAATTCCGGACTTGGTGCCTTCACTGCTCTGCTCTGTATATATTGTGGGACTCTTTTTCTCAGGGAGGAAGTGGACACAGGCGGTTTCAGTTACTTTTGTGGCTTATGTTTGATGAATTGCTATATCCTACAAGAATTGAACAGTCTTCTGTATGCTTTTCATTCTGTTTCCTTTTTCTTCAATGAACAGTCAGCAAGTACTGGATGACATGAAGAGAGGCAGCACTTTTCCAGTATGCTTTAATTACTCTGAAGTCTAAGAAAAACAAGAATCAGCTTTAATCCTGTATTTCACCGAGTTCTTGTCTCACTGAGCAGGCACCTCATACCATAGTTTTGCCTAGCTGTAAATCCAGGAAAGGACTATATCCTAAGAAAGCAATTTCCTGTTTTGATTGGGTATAAGCAATGAGTCTCTAGTATTTCACAGGTGGCTTTTATTACTTGAACAATTCCTAACCCTACCTATGTAATACAGAAGTCTATTTCTGACTGAAGATGCTCATGCAGGCAATGGTAGGGGCCATTTATGGTTTTTGACTGATGCATTGAGCACCAGGGCCCTCACAAGGAAGGGTTCAGCTTTAATGAGTGGGTAGTCTTGCCCAAGTTGGGAGAGTATAGGAAATAGTAATGTACTTTTCTGTTTCCATCGTCTTCATCCTAACGGGAGGCCAAAGTGACTCCTACAGGAGTTTATAGCAGCATATAGGTTGCTTCAAACTTAGCAGGCTGGGACCTGCTCGTAAAAGTCATGTCTCCAATTAGGGAACAAATTTCTCCTGCTGATACACTGTGTTAAATCCATTTTGGTGGCTTCTGTTCCAAGGGAATGCCCTGATGGATAATTCAACACCCACTTAGCCTGGAGCTAAGTGCAACCCAGACAACAGGAACTACCTAATACAGCTTCAGAATCTGAAGGCTTTGTTTTTGAATCAGGTTATTGAATATCCAGATGACAATTTCTCAAGCTCAGCTGCTGCCCACAGACAAAGCTGACTTGGTATCTCCGTGCTCCTGCTCTGAAGGGAGCCCACACCCAGAGTGCGAGTGGGTCCATGCCAGACATGAGTGCTGATCCTGGGTGAATGCATCTACATCGAAGAGTCCCTGAGCATCTCTTGACTCTTTTAAGTGGCCCTGGCAGCAAGGTTAGCTCCACATGGACAACTTATCACACAGGGCAGCCTAGATATTGTAAAGTATATATGACAATATATTTATGACAATAACACTTGGAAGGATTTTTGGAGAGACTTGATAGAGGAGCACAGAATTCCTGAGTAGCCCTAAAAGCTACCACTGCCGGACAGTCCAAACTTCATATGCACAAAGCTGGACACATAGCAAATCTGTGCTTCCTTACGGAAAACTTGGAAGATTTATTATCACAAATACCAAATAATTTAATTGTAACAAATAGGTCTGGTCCTGATTGGTACCTAACGCATCTGATGACTTATCATAAACTGTCCCCCATAATTACATTTTTTGACATCCCCCGTAATTACATTTTTGACATCTTTGGAGAAACTATAAAATTGGTACAGAGAGCAGACTTTCACAGACAATTATTATCAATGATAATTGAATAGCAAATTATTTCATTAATAATAATGGAAAATTAGGTTGAGAAATATAATTTACTGAATTGATAGACATACTCAACCACCATAACAATAGAATCTTACATTGAAAATATTCTCCTTGCATAAGAAGCCTCACCCTAGAGAAATGGCATGAAATTTATTAGTAGCAGCATAGCACTAAAACTACTATACAACTGATGGGATTTGGGATTAATTATCATTGCTCTATCCCATAACACTTCTGCAAGCATAAATTCTTACCAATGTGATAAAATGGGGTTTATAAAATATGTCTCTCTGTTGATTGAGGAGTGTATAGTCTGCCAGAAGAACTATTTCCAATAAAGGGCACATTTTTCTATTCTTTTCCATGGTGAAACTGCAATGCAGATCTGCCCTGAAAAATAGTTGCTGATTGTGCTCAATGGCTCAATGTCCAGCTGGAGACCAGTAACGAGGGATGTCCCCCAGGGATCAGTGCTGGGACCGCTCTGGTTCAACATCTTTGTGGGTGACATGGACAGTGGGATTGAGTGCACCCTCAGCAGGTTTGCTCATGACACCAAGCTGTGTGGTTTGGTTGATACATTGGAGGGAAGGAATGCCATCCAGAGGGACCTTGACACGCTTGTGGGGTGGGCTGATGCCAACCTGATGAAGTTTAACCATGCCAAATGCAAGGTTCTACAGCTGGGTCGGAGCAATCCCAGGCACAGCTACAGGTTGGCAGAGAAGAGATTCAGAGCAGTCCAAGGAGAAGGACTTGGGGGTGTTGGTCAATGAGAAAATGAACATGAGCCGGCAGTGTGCGCTTGCAGCCCAGAAAGCCAACCATATCCTGGGCTGCATCAAAAGCAGAGTGACCAGCAGGTCGAGGGAGGTGATCCTGCCCCTCTGCTCTGGTGAGACCTCACTTGGAGTATTGTGTGCAGTTCTGGTGTCCTCAACATAAAAGGGACATGAAACTGTTAGAACGAGTGCAGAGGGGGGCCACGAGGATGATCAGGGGACTGGAGCACCTCCCATATGAAGATAAGCTGAGAAAATTGGGGCTGTTCAGCCTGGAGAAGAGAAGGCTGCATGGAGACCTCATAGCAGCCTTCCAGTATCTGAAGGGGGCCTATAGGGATTCTGGGGAGGGACTCTTCATGAAGGACTGTAGTGATTGGACAAGTGGTAACGGGTTCAAACTTAACCAGGGGAAGTTTAGATTGGATATGAGGAAGAAATTCTTTACTGTAAAGGTGGTGAGGCACTGGAATGGGTTGCCTAGGGAAGTTGCGAATGCTCCATCGTTGGCGGTGTTCAAGGCCAGGTTGGACGTAGCCTTGGGGGGTGGCATGGTTTAGTGTGAGGTGTCCCTGATGATGGCAGAGGTGTTGGAACTAGATGATCTTAAGGTCCTTTCCAACCCTAACTATTCTATGATTCTATGATTTTGAAGTCTTAGTGCCTTTGTAATCAAGCCTCATTTGTACCCTTAGTCTGTGATGACCTGCATTCAAAGTCATCCAGTACTCCACAACCACATTTGATTTCCATCATTGCATACCCATTACAACGACATTTCTGCTAATTCAAGCCAAATAAGTCTCCCCGAGAGACAAAGGATTATAAATTTCTAAAACGGGAGGGAGTGCTTTTGTTTGCTGAGTGCTACTTACTCTGTTTTCTCAGCTTCATCGGAGACAAATGACTTTGCATTAAGCCACTGACACATCCAAAACAAGAAATCATCATCAAGATAGCAGCATTTTATTCACTGACGGGTAATAGCCTTTGTGTTTAAAAATATTATCTTTGTTTTACTTGGACAACAGTTTCATAAATATTTTTATTAGCAATTTTACTCAGCAGACTGCCAGGCTTTCATTAACGTGTATAAACAAGTAGCCAGCCCTGCTCAATATTGCTTACCTCTTGTAGAGAAAGTCTATAGTCATAATAAACAACTCGTAATATCTCTGTGAAGCACCTAATGTGGACTGGCACCAGACCAAGAGATCTTCAGCCAACCCAGCCCAGTACTTTGAGAGGAGGGTGTTTCCAGGGGCATTTGGCACCTGCAGGCCCAGAGATGCTGTTACCAAGAGCATCCAGACTCCCGATGCCAGTCACACTCTGTCCTTATCTGCAAGAACGTCGTGTGTGAGGGCTTGGCTTATGAAGATGCGTTGCTTTTTCTTACATGTGGTAAGAAGCAAAACCATTTGCTAGTCAATAGTTATATTTATTCCTTTGTTGAACCCTTGTTCTTGCATTTCTTTGAGTTTTAGATTTTTCTTTGAGAGAGAACTGGAACAAAATAAGTTTTCTCAGTTACTAATCTCTAATACTCTAAATCTAGCATTCAGATAAAATCTATTTTTCTTCAATTTTGAGTATTTATTCCTTTCTGAAAGATCATTTGCTCTAATACAGCAGAGTTCCCAATGACCAGCGTATTTTCCTTGCAATAGACCTCTTTCAAACATTCACAGAAAGGTTTCTGGGTTTTCTCACTCATTTTCAGTGCTCTAAGGTCTCAGTCCTGATCCAGCTAAAACCTGTGGGCAAACCTCCCCCTGATGACAGCAGTGGTCACACCTTACTTGCAGTGATACCCTAGAATGATAGGGCTGGCTGCACAATTCAGACTAGTTACATGCTGAATACTCCCATCTCTTCTGCGGTGTTGAATCCCTGGGGATCATCTGGAATTTTACCGGTGAGGAAAAGCAGCAGATAGATGTCAACAGAAGTGAGGTAAGCTGAGTCTGAGAGCGGAAAAAATGCGAGCATCAAGCAGAGGCCTCTGGACAGCTGTGGTCTGAGGAAGGAGAGACTGCAGATAAAAGCAAGGAGGGAGTGGCAAGGAATGCAGCAGGTGGGGAAGGGAGGGGAGTTAGCAAGAAAAAATGATCCTCAGCACTGCTTAATCAGTATCACCAGTCATCTCCACAATCTGATTGGTGTTGGAAAGCACTCTTCAACTTCTCTCCTGCCTGTCTGCCTGCCTGCATGACTTTACCAGTCAGCTATATGTTTGTACATAACTTCGGAGCTGGAGAAGATAATCCAAGTAAAATAACTTAAGCTGCATTTGCAACTGAAAAAGTTGTCAGGTGTCAGGGATTTTCTCTACAGTACAGATTCTGAATATCACTTTGTACTTTAAACAGTAATCAGTCTATCTAAGAGCTTTTATCCTGGAAAATATGTTGTGCGTCCTGCTAGCAGAAACAAGTATTCTACCGAATCATTCATCATCTGTCACCGGGAGATACTTCACTTGCTATGAAAGAATGAGAGGTTAAAGAAGTTTCACAAAGTTCAGTATTTCTTGACACGTCCTCAAAAGAAAAGCTGCTAAGAAGAAAGAATATTCTGTCCTGCTGCTAATGCCATCCTCTAACAAGCTTTGCTTTGATTAGAACTGGTACTTTTTAAGGAAAAAACATGAAAAATTCAGAAGTTTCCATTTGGAAAAGAGAAGGATTTGGGACAGCGTATATTCGTCACATTGCATTTTGTCATTTTCTCAGTACATCTATTTTATTATCGCTGTGGGAATGCAGCAGAGTGCTGATTCCCTGAACAAGACGCTGTGTAAGTTCCAGTTATGACTGTACAACCAAACCAGCCTTTCTCTCTGCCTGTATTTTGCTTGAGTTCTTGCCAAAAGTGCAGCTGCTTGTCCTTACAAAATCTATATTAATTCTCAGTTTTGTTTGAACTGGTATGAGATATGCTCCATAGTCCAAAGCCTGTAGTTACTTCATCATTTCAGACACTTCTCATCAGGGTATTTGAGTGCTTCTCTGACTTCTGTGGTGATATGAATTTCACAGAAGAACTAGAAAGCACAAATTCACTTTGATCCCTGTGTTCACTAGGATCACCAGATGCCACTGTGTTCATCCAAAGCCCAGGCTGCCACTGACCTGTCAGGTTCTCCAAAGCAAGTCAAGAAACCATGAGTATGCTCTGAGTAATGGTGACTGTGGGTGGCCACTAAGCCCACTAAGTTTCTCCATTAAGGTCAAAGCTTTCAATTCCTGAGCCTGGCCTCTAAAATTCAGTGGGAGGCATTGGAGTTGTTTTACTCTCTATATTAAGAGAAATTCCTTCCTACCTCTCCCTGGGATGACACTCCCCAAGCCAGCCTATCAAGTACAGCCCTGTCCAAAAATAAAGCTCAGTAAAGCAAATGATCCAAAAAACAGATGGTAGTTTGCAGCAAGGCTAGACCTAGAACCTGGAAATCTCATCCCTGTTTGAACTCCACCAGACTGTACTTCCCCATGGATTTGTTTATGGATGTGCTATCTGAACCTCCTGTGGTTTCAAAAAGGTACCTCAAAGGCATCCCTGGAAAAACTCAGAGCAATCTTTGTTGTTATCTTGCAGGGTGAAACCGACTGACACCTTGGTGTGCTACCTGTATACGCATCTTAATTCATCAGTCATCTGCCCTTGCTGACAGCTCTAAGTCAAAAAGCTTTGGAAACGTGTTCCACAGCTCCTCCTGTGGAAGAACCATGGCAAAATGTCAGTGTGATACTCAGACGACTACTATAAAAAGGCCCTGCTGGTTTCATTTCACTAGCATCGTCTTCACCATACATCCAGGCTTTTTCTAGTTTTTGGAAGGTTCTATGGTTTGCTGTACATGTCATCACATCTATTTTTTCCTATAGTCCCACTGTTTTTCTTTTTTTTATTAAATGTAGCTGTGAAGCTCTCCTACAGTTTGGATGATGTGGTAAAAATCTTATGAGTACTGCTTAATTATAGAGGACAACAGCATTAGAAGAAGCAATGTTTGCAGTGACAAAGCTCAGCAGGGACTGGTTCCCAAAACTGCTTATTTTTACAAATCCCCATCACCTTCTCCCTCAACTTGCTACTGGGAATTGTAAGGTTTACAAGTTTTCCTGGGACCTTAAATACAACTGCAAAACACAGTTTGCAGAATTATGATTTTATTTTCTTTCCTCTTTCTTTATATTTGTAAACATGAGAACTCAGAATAAAAAGTAAAGCACATCCATTCCCTTACTGGCAAACTCAGAAGGCCATGATCCCATGATAAAATCCCTCTCTACCCCAGAGAATAGTGAAACTTGTCACAGCACGAGTATTTCCTGGAACCATTTTAAGTTCAGAAATAAACAAATTTCCCATGGAAGTTTATTCAACTACTATTCAGAGAAGATTAATTAATAGCTGTTTCTTTTCAGCACTGTGCTTCTAACTCATGTAAACACCATGTTTTTACTTCACATTATGGGGAGCCCAAATATTATTATGATAAAGAATGCAAGCCAACAGGCAACTTGTGCTACTGCTGATGACGACTTCCCTGGTAAATATCATACTGTTTCAGAATAATAGCAGGTAACTCTTCAGAAGTACTACATACTGTTGTTTATAGAATACTATTAAAACCGTCAGGTTTTAAACTGCTGTTAACAGACACATAATTCATAGGATTTGGAACACATGCTCTGATGTAGCTAAATTCAACAACCGTGGATGTTTCCCGTGAAAGTGTGAGATGTAGAACAGGGGTCAGCATCTTCTCAAGTGCAGTGTGCCAGAATACTTTTTCTTCCCCAAACAAGAAGCTGAGTGCACTGGAAGGAGCTCAGTGGGGGCTAGGAAATATGGCCTCTGAAAAGGATGATGCAGCTGATTTGTTTCAACTCTTTGTGAGGCAGGGACATCTAAGCCCTGAACTCAGAGTCAGGAGAGCCACCAAATGTCTTGTCAGGGCTCAGTAGCCTCTGTTTTTTATACCTGAGTGACATTCAGGATCTACCTCTGCCCAGCCTTTGGCACTCATGCCATATGTTGTTGACCGTTGCCACCGATTGAAACATTCCAGTCGTCAGGCATCTATCTCTCTTCAACAGCACAATGTACTGCTGGAACCTTCCAGGCCAGTGATGAATCCTCTCACATGTGTATTAAATCTTAATTGAACCAGTCACGGACAGTGAAATTATTCATAACCTTAAGATGAAGTGTATATGTTATTGTTTTAAGAGCATTAAGCACATATCCATACTGATATACTTGATTCAGCAAATTGGTTAAACTTCTGCTTAAATCCCACTAACTTTACAGTTAGAGGACTATGTATATGCTTGCCTTTGAGTACGCTCTACTTAAGCTTTACACGCTTTCCTTCATAAGGATGTACATGTGTCTATTTGTGTCGTGGTTTAAGCTTCTCAGCCACAAACAGTTTTGCTCACTCACTCACTTCCCCCTCTTTCTTCCCTCCGCTCCTGGAGGGATGGGAAGGAGAATCGAAAGAATGCAACTCCCACAGGTTGAGATAAGAACAGTCCAGCAACTAAGGTGTAACAGAAACCACCACTGCTGCCACCAATAATAATAATGAGAAGAGAAAAATACAAGGGAAGAGTTTTTCTTCCCCCCTACTCCAAGGCGGGGGGGGGGGGGGGAGGGGGAGGAATGGGAAGAAGAATTGAAAGAACGCAACTCCCACAGGTCGAGACAAGAATAGCCCAGCAACTAAGGTACAACACAAACCACTGCCGCCACCACCAATAATAATAATAACAAGAGAAATACAAGGGAAGAGGATAGAACTGCTCACCACCCGACGACCGAGCTGTGAACTAAAACAAAAACTCTTCCGGGTTCTGGCCCCCAGTTTGTTTTTTTTACATCCTGGGCATGACGTGCTGTGGCATGGAATAACCTCTTTGGTCAGTTTGGATCAGGTGTCCTGTCTCTGCTTCCCCCCGGCTTCCCCCCCTCCCTGGCAGAGCATGAGACTCAGAAGGTCCTTGGTCAGACCAAAACATTCTAAGCTGTAACTATAAACATCGGTGTTATCAGCGCTGTTCCCAGACCGAAAGTCGAAAACACAGCACTGCACCAGCTACTATGAAGGAGAAAAAATTGACTGCTGCTGCTGAACCCATGACAATTTGTATGGATTTGCTTTCTTCTGAAGATTGCCCAAACCAGGTGAAATAAAAACCACATGTACAGATTAAAAATACAAACACCAGGATTTTACATTTGAAGCAATGTGTATTCCTCATGCCAAACTGAGATGACATTTCTAATTAGTATATGTGGTATTTCCATCACGCTGTTCCTACAGTCTTCATAGTAGTGACAAAGAAGAATTAAAGTGATAATGGTTGCAAAAATAAAAGAGTTCTAAGGAGCAGAAGACTGACCTCACCTTTCTTCAGGAAATAAGAATGCTAGCTGTCTGGTCTATGTTTATTCCAGTACATAATTCCCTCCTTGTCTATCTCTTACTTTCTCTAACTTTCAAACCATCAAAAAATAAATAAAAGGGCAAGGACACCAGACTGTGACCTTCTCAAAACTATACATTTTTACTGTCCCAGTATGTTTCCACAAGGTTTTGGAAAGAAATAGGTAGAATTTAATTGGCTGTAGTGTCAAGTCAAGGGTCTCGTACAAAACACTGCTGTACTGTACCTAAATGAGTCATAAACTTTCATTAAAACTCATCTGGTCCATGTGGTGCCGAGTTGCAAACTGATCATAAAAGTGGTTCCATTAGTCTCAGTGCTCTGATGATCCTGTGAGCACCAGATGTGCCAGCAAGAGTCCTGAAGGGGTTCCAGGTGTTTCTGGCTGCCTCACTGCTCTGCTTCTAACCTGCAGAAAACATACTGCTGCAGGCAATAGGAACAACTGGTGATAGAGTTCACCTGCAGAAGGAAAGACTGAAAACTATGAGGGAGCAACAGTTGTGCTTTAAATAAACTCTATTCGTACAGATGAGCAATGACATAAATATATATGGAATTTAGAGAAAGATTATGAGCCCTTGAAAATAAAGGTCCTACTTATAATGTGGTTTACATTGTCCTGTCAGTTATAGTTAACTGTGCATTTGTGCTTTGTACTTTACCTATCACATGACACAAGATATGTAAGCTATGTAAAAAAGACTATTTTTCTTCATGAAGTATTATTTTTCAAAGAAAATATAAAACTCTGTTCCTCTGTTATTTGCTGAATAGGTTAGAAATCTATAACCTAATTTTGTGATTTTGCTTGTAGCAACTTTATGTACGAATCGGTAAATCCACAGGCCTCAAACTTCTAGGCTTTATGCATGTAATTCATTCTATTGAAGACAGTGGAACTGCTTATTTGAATGACAATGAAGTGTACATACAAGAATTCACAGAAAATTGGGATCTATCCAAGCTGGAAGAATGGCCTAACAGGAACTTTATAAAACACAGCGATAACAAACCCAAATTCCTGCACTTGGGAAGGAACAGCACTTTGCAGGGATACAGGCTGGGGACTGTCAGCTGGAGGGCAGTTCTGTGGAAAAAGCCCTGGGAGTCCTGGTGGGCAGCAAGATGAGCATCTGCCCTGGCAGCAGAGTGAGCCACTAGCCTCCCGGCTGCATCAGCAGGAGCACAGCCAGGTCAAGGATTCACAACAGTACACAGAAGGAGGGCAAGAGACAGTAGGTATCAGTTGGAACAAGGCAAGTTCAGCCTGAGCAAACGGATAAACATTATGACTGTGAGGACAGTCGCCAAGAGGTTGTGCAGTCTCCATCCTTACAGGTTTTCAAGAGTAAGGCAGCTACTCAAATCTCATGGCTGATCCTGCTTTAGCAGATGGCTGGAGGAGACATCCTGAAGTCCCTTCCAACCTGAATTTTCCTGTTTCTAAGATCATGTTACTTTATATGACTCAGAAGATAGCAGCAGTTTGTGCTTTTGAAAAGAATGCATTGCAGAAGATCTATTCAATTAAGTATATCACCTATTAATCAGCTTTACTTAAGTGCAATCACGGCCATATAATTAAAGAGATCACTTTTTTTTCCCCTTTTCTCAACACTGCAGTGGTCTCCGGAAGCAGTCAATGTAACTTCTTGGAAGCTTAAGAGTACCCTCTGCTGGCATAACGTGGCAGTAGCGAAAATCTGCAGCACAACCTACTGAAACAGCATCAGAGATGGACTGCTTTCCCAGCACAGCACAGCTGTGCATCTCTGCATGGGGCAAACAGCTGTGCAATAACATTTATCATCTACAAAGGGAATGCCTGGAGCAACATCACACCACACATGCCACAGAGCTCTTTCCCAAACAACTGGAATTCCAGAGCCATCATCCCATTAGGATGCCTGTCTTGTCAAATAGCCTGTCAAACGCCATCTGTGTGAAGAGCTTTAACATAAAACTTATTCTGGGGACACTCTGTTTGTTTTGAGCATGAACAGTGTGCAATGAATTGATAACAGAATTATGTCCTAAAAGACAGAACAGCTTGTGTCTTAATGACTCATCTTCCTCTCTTGTGAGCCCATGGGAAGAGTTTATCCAGCTTCTACAGCTCATGCTGTAATGAAACTCCTTGTTGCAGCATTGACATCAGGTAGAAAAAATTTATTTTAATCACTGCATATATTATAATGTATAATATAAAAAAGATACAAAGTTATGAAGTACTTCATTTGAAAGGTGTTTATGTGTACTATGTTTATAGGTCTCTAACTATCTGTGAAAGTATTTCTTTATAAACATAAGCATTTAGATGTCTAGATGAGTAAATGTAAAAATGCAGATGAGACACAATGCTTTATTTCCTAACTTTATTACCAAGGAGAACCTGCTGCTTCAGTCCAGGCTCTTGGACAAAGATATTAAAGAGCTCTGAGAGACTGCCATTGACAGTGGATACCACATCACCCCTTTCTGGTGGCTGCTTCATACACCTAATGACTTTTCACCTTCCCTTTTCTCTGTTCCCAGTGACCTGTTACACTACTTGCCAACACTAAGCAGCCACAGCTGACCTTGCTGTTACTTGATGAATAAATGAAACAGTAACTTTCTTACAGTATGTTACAAAGTCACTGAGGGGACCCACGCATACAGCAAAACTTCTGAATTTCCCCCAGAACAAGTTGAGGTTGATCTTGGTACTGAAACTACCTGTTTAAAACTACAGCAACTACATTGTCGCTGAGAGTTATGATTAGCTATTTCCTTTACCTAAATGCATTTCATATGAAAATGTCAGCTGTTATGCTTTTTTAAAAGGTAGTTTCTGCCCTTCTTTTGCTCGAAAACATCACACTGCCTCTTCAATTTAAAGCCAAACTGAAAACCTGCATATTGTTTTTGTTAAATGTCAGTGACAAATCTCAGTTCCATGACTGTTCCTCTTGCACCGTTTGCAAGGCGAAGATCTCGCAAAGGACCATCTTGTGTGTGTTTGCACTACCACAAGCACCATGATCACAGCTGCATGTAGGAGAGTTCTTCTTAATTGTGCTAGTCATTAAAAAGAATTACTAGCAAATGAGCACGTGACAATATGTTCCAGTAGATAAAATAATAGGAAATGATGGAAAAGATAATACCTCAGCAATTCTGTAATCGGATATTGCATTTCCAAAAGGCACAGAGAGAATAATTCCACAGTGGCAAGGAAAGTCCCACAAAGTCTCTCTTGTTAGAATCCTGATTAACTTATTCACACATCCCTTTACTGGGCAGCCTTTTTTAATGCAGAAAAACGAACAAAGCAAAAAACCCCAAAACAAATGCATAGTATGTAGGCTACCTTATACTACAAGAAAAACAATGTACTGGAGAGTTCCACAGAGTATGAGTTGACGGTAGTTTCTAAACAGAACTGTGCAAGCCTATGCTCTTTTTAGCTGTATTCTGTAATCCCTCTTTCTGTTCCTTTTAACCACCACCACAATGTATTCCTTGCTTTGTTTGCTTGCTTCCATCAGCTTCAAATACTGTACCTGAATGGCCCTTAGCTTATTTATGGCTGTGAAGGTCCCGCAGAATATACCTATTTTAACTCTTATACTTGCCTTGAAGCTTAGCGACAGCATGTAGAAAGGCTGCATCTAGGCTTTCCCTCTGAAATGGCACAAGAGACAATAAAATTGATTGTAGAATACTTGCTCTGAAGGACTGGAAGGCATTACCTGTAGAAGTAGACTGTAGTGAAAGTCATGTATTCTTCAGTTCTGGAGAGTGCTCATATAACAACTGTGGGCCACTGCATGCAGGTGTTAGCCAAACTTAATTTTCATCACTGTATAAACTAGTTTACATACTTAATGCAAGTATATGGAAGAAAGACTCGTCTACCTACATTTGGAAACTTGCTTGACATAATTCTATCTATAGAAGACAGTTGGTGGGCGCCACTTTTATCGGCTTGAGAGTTGTAGTTGTATTTCTGTTGCTGTTTGGGTTTGTGTTTATTTTGTTGTTGGTCCCCACCTCATGTCCCCCCCCCATACACTGCAGCACAACCAAGTCCTTAGAAGGCTCTGGATTTGGGTAGTTGTGGGGGTTTTTGTTTGGTTGGTTTTGTCCGTTTTTTTTTTGTTTTTGGCAGAGTGGGTTTTGTTTTGCTTTGTTTTCCTATTTTACTCTCTAAATGAAAAACATACATAACACAGCAAGGTATTCACATCTGAAAAATGTTTAAGGCACATTCCAACAAAATAAACTTTTATTGAATGCAGTATTAGGCATTCTAATTTGTGGGAACAGTGCTTCCCTGCCCAAAGAGATTCCCTTTGACAATTTCTAAAAGCTGTATTTCAGTTACAGAAATATTTCTTGAGAAACATCAAACTTTTGTCTAAATTCTTCTTGAATTACAGTGCAACTAAGTTCTTCCAAATGATGACAGTTTTCGGGAGGCACTAGCATGAGAAGCCTGCAAGTGGTTTACAATGACCGGGTACAATGTTAATTCAAATTTTATACTAAAACCCACCTACACTGTTGTTCTTGAAGAATTATATAAAAAGTGGCATTTAAGAATAAAGAAATGCAGCTTAAAGAGAAATTTATCACCATTAAAAAAAAAATTAACGGCAATCTGCATATTTAATACCATTTCCACAGTATGTCAGCTTGCAGAGGCTTAGTCCAATAATTTAAAACTTTTGATAGGAATGTCTTTTGGTTCTGAATGCAGATCATAAGTCATCATGTCCAATAGGTGAAGGCTGAGTTGTTTCACTTTCTACTTTGTCTCCTGTGAAATTAAGTATCATAATTAGAATACAAATGTGTTATTAATTATACCATATAGTTTTTGACATTAAGAATTTTTTAAAGAGAAACCCAAATCAACAAATTTATCAAGAAGAAAGAAGCAATAAAGACATACAGAAAAGCTACTTGCACCATCTTCTTAGTCTAAGCTTATCATATTGTTTTTCTAGATGCAACAAAGCTTTTCGAATAAGCTGATACGATATTGTAAGTGGAATTAAAAAGCAGCACAGCTATTTCTATTCTAACCTTATTTTTTCAGCAATTGACAGTGAACTTTCTCCTTTCCATATAACCTGTCAGAAGAAATTCCGGTATTTGTAAACAAAAAGCAAGTTATTACTCAGACTTGTTTTCTATGCAGCAAGTTTGCTCAGTTAAGATGTTAAAACAGCCTTTAAAAAAAAAAAAAAAAAAAAAAAAAAGCAGAGTTTATTGGTAAAAGCATTAATCTAAGAAAAGAGCTAACCAACTTGTCAACTTTTCACTCTGTCTTTGTTCTTATAAAATGTCAGGCCACATTAAAAATCATAGTAATTGCTATCCTAAGTATCTGTACAGGAAAAGCACATAACTGATTTTAAAGGACTAACAACAGTGAGTACTGAGAATATAAGATCTGAACTGAGTAGCCACAAATAGCAATACTACATAGATCTTTACAACTTAGTACAGGATGAAAAAGCAGTCAGTGGTGGGGCAGACAAAAACAAACAAGCTAAGAAGCAGAAAGGAAATACAGTTACAAAATTGTCTCTCATCTACTCTCCTACAATCTTTATTGCAAAAGAATCCTGTATTTCACTTTGAAATTGCAAAAAAGCCTAGGTGGCATAATGAAGCACTAATGAACGTAATTCTGTTCATTATGCGTCATCACAGAGCAAATCACACTTGCATTTCTTGACTAAAGGTATAGTTTAAGTCAAGCTAACCAGTTCTCTGCTACTGAAAGATGGATATCTTCTCCATATTCACCTTCACATTATTTCTGGAACTTTTGCAATCACAAAATAAACAAATTTAGCTCACTCATCCAATTTGAAATGAGATTTCAGTTAGTTGAAGCAGCTTGCATGCGACCAGATAAATCCTTAAGTCATTGTAATTAATAATAAAGCAATAAAGCGGGGAAGAGGAAGACCTCCTGTCTGTTATAGCAGTAATTTCCTGCTTCACTTTATGTAATGGAGACAGACACTTAAAGTGATCCACAAATACAACCTTGAGTTAAGCAAAAAAAAAAAAAAAAAAGAAAAATCAAACCAAGAACAGGACGTTAAAAAAAATCCAGTCTTTAAGCAAGAAAACATGCATGCCACAATATAGCCTGCACCACAGACTACCTGACACAGACCACAGCTGTAGGAAGATGAGAAGTTATACAAAAGAGTTTACAAGCGACTACACCCTCAGACAGAAATACAGCTCCACGCTGCTGACACAGCATATTTAAAAAAAATCTGTCATTAAAAAGCCACTTGCCTGGTTTTACCATTTGAAGACATGCTCCATCCTTCTCTTCAAACCCTTCTGAACATACACACTTGTAACTACCTGAAGTATTAACACAATCTTGATTCTCTTTCATGCAGACCTTTTCAGGAAGGTTACATTCATCTATATCTAGAGATAGGATAGGGAAAGAAAGAGTCCACTGCTGTTATTTCATTATAAAACTTACTTGTGGCTCACTCACATAAAATTCAGTTCAAATACAAAGAACACTGAGGAGCAGAATGCTGTTGCAACAGATTTAACTTCTGTTAAAATAATCTGTTATAGTTCTTCATTATTTAGCTTGAGTTTCAAATTTATCAAAGATTACTGGGGCTTTTTATGTTTTGAAGGCCCCTATGTGAAGAAATAAGCAACAACACTCAACCTACTGAAGATTTCCCATTGTCATTTCCTACTGACATCAAAGCACAGCTAAAGGGAAGGAAGCATGTAAATACTATGTCACTATAGTAAACATCTCCTTAAGATCATGCGTGCCTTTTACTCTTCCCCACAGAGAAACTCTAATTTCACTCTTTTTACTATCATTTCATATGTTATAATTCACTATGAATTAATATCATTTGAACTTGGACATAAATGGATTAGCAGAAAGCCAAAAGAACCCCCATTGTGCTGCTTCTTTTCTGTTTCAAAATGAATACAGATGCACACATCTAACAGCGTGGTAGATAACTGACAAGAGACTCATCTATTTGTTTCCTCAAGCCACTATAAAATACTTTGTTCCTTTTTTAGGAATATTCCACCTTTAATCTTTGCCATGCATATTAGCTCAATAATATAAGGGAAGTTATAAAGAAAGTCTTTATCGCTAATACCACAGCTTGAAAACTGAAGCGGACAAACATGAACGCAGTTAACAGCTCCTCAGTGTGGCTAACCAAGAGTGAGCTAACTGGTGTTCTACCGTGAACTGCTAAATCCACCAACCTGTACATCTTTCATCTTCCTTCGTGTACCCAGATGCGCAGATTTTACACTTGTCAGAACCTTCCCCTGTGCAACCTATGCAGCTGGCATCACATGCTAAAGATAAAATATTTTAAGCACAGAATTCAGATATCTGAGTTTTAAAGCGCCACCCTTAAAGTCAGTTAGCTTCTCAACACAAGAAGTCATAGAATCACGGAACGGTTAGAATTGGAAAGGACCTTAAGATCATCTAGTTCCAACCACCTGCTATGGGCAAGGACACGTTCCACTAGACCAGGCTGCTCAAAGCCTTAACCAACCTGCCCTCACACCACCCTGTCACACAACCCACCCTTGAACACTGACAGGGATGGGGAATCCATAACTTCTCTGGGCAACCTGTTCCAGTGTCTCACCACCCTCACAGTAAAGTTTTCCTAATATCTAACTTAAATCTGCCCTTTCAGTTTAAAGCCATTCCCCTTGTCCTATCACTCCATGCACTTGTAAAAAGTCCCTCTCCAGATTCCTGGTAGGCCCCCTTTAGGTACTTGAAGGCTGCTTTAAGGCTTTGCTGAAGCCTTCTCTTCTCCAGGCTGAATAGCCACAACTCTCTCAGCCTGTCTTCAAAGAAGAGGTGCTCCAGACCCCTGATCATATTTGTAGTCCTCCTCTGGACTCAATTCAACAGGTCAATGTCATTCTTAGTTTAGCTGCCCCAGAGCTGGATGCCGTACTCCAGGTGGGGTCTCATAAAAACAGAGTAGAAATAACCAGAAATCTCTCGCTTGCTTCATCCTCCCCATGTCCAGTCAGGCCGAGACAACACTGTATTAAATGCCTGCTGGTACCATGCCCTTTCTAGCATTACATCTGGCATTACATTAGGTTACAAGATGATAAGGTGCAATGACAGATTAAAAAGCAACCTTTGCACGAGAAAGATCCATCTGTGTTCAAACAATACTGGTGATCTTTGCAAGGAGAAGCAGCACACTCATCTATATCTGAAAGATAAAAAGTGCCAAGTTACCTAAAACAGCAATGACTAAAATAGCCAGATTAATACTTAAATGCTATGCTTTGAGATCTTGTAAGAACTGGCTCACAGAAGCTATAAACTGCATAAAGAGTACTGTTAACAATGAGTTCAGGATCAGATATGCAATGCATCAGGCATAAAAGTAACATGGTAACATACACAGCATTGTTCAACTTAACATTAACAAATCAAAACTGATCCTCAGAAGATGTTTTGTGATGACAGTAACCAACATCCAGAAATTCAGGAGCTCAAATTGAGTAAGAATTCCAGAACACCTGCCATCCTTGCTAGTTTCAAGTCTGTGTTTTGCATGCATTTATGCTTTTTGTGCAAATAGCATAACAAATAAGCAGACAGACTACTCTGGAATACTGTTGACTTCTCTACTCCTATATTGCCAAACAATGGAACTTTTTAAGTTACACATATGCACACACATACACTGGTTAATAGTTAGGGTCGGAAAGGACCTTAAGATGATGAAGTTCCAACACCCCTGCCATGGACAGGGACACCTCACACTAAACCATGCCATCCAAGGCTATGTCCAACCTGGCCTTGAGCACCGTCAGCGATGGAGCATTCACAACTTCCCTAGGCAACCCATTCCAGTACCTCACCACCCTTACAGTAAAGAATTTCTTCCTTATATCCAATCTAAACTTCCTCTGTTTATGTCTTAACCCATTACCCTTGTCCAATCACTACAGTCCTTCATGAAGAGTCATTCCCCAGCATCCCTATAGGCCCCCTTCAGGTATTGGAAGGCTGCTATGAGGTCTCCACGCAGCCTTCTCTTCTCCAGGCTCAACAGCCACAACTTTCTCATCCTATCTTCATACGGGAGGTGCTCCAGTCCCCTCATCATCCTCGTGGCCCTCCTCTGCACTTGTTCCAACAGTTCCATGTCCCTTTTATGTTGTGGACACCAGAACTGCACACAGTACTCCAAGTGAGGTCTCACGAGAGCAGAGTAGAGGGGCAGGAGCACCTCCCTCGACCTGCTGGTCACGCTCCTTTTGATGCAGCCCAGGATATGGTTGGCTTTCCGGGCTGCAAGCACAGACTGCCAGCTCATGTTCATTTTCTCATCGACCAACACCCCCAAGTCCTTCTTCACAGGGCTGCTCTGAATCTCTTCTCTGCCCAACCTGTAGCTGTGCCTGGGATTGCTCCGACCCAGGTGTAGGACCTTGCACTTGTCATGAACCAAGAGAAATAGGCAGGAGATTAATGGAAGCGCTGAGCTTGTTGTGTCCTAGTATTTCTCTGCAACAACAGGAATAGTATGCCCTGGCTTTTAGAGAAATGTCTGAACTCTATTAGGGCTGAGCATTTATAAACATACAGTAATGTTAAGACAATTGCACAACTGTTACAAAATATGTAGATAAGCTGATGGGAATCTTGCAGTTGTTGACAAAATAGTTTAAATTGAGAGCAGGGAACTTTTTATCATTCAAATAAACACAAAACCCATGTCTTAAAAGGAACACCCCACTTGCTGCTAAGTGTATTCCACTAAATTAGAAAGATACGTGAAAAAAAGTGAACAGTTTGATAAAGAGAACTATAACCACCCAGAGATCAATGGCAAGGAAATACTACTTTCTTGCAACATGAAACAAGTTAGGGAGAAAGAGACTACAAACTATAGAAAATCTAAACTGACAAAACACTTCCATAAAAACCAATAAAACTCGATGTGACATCATCTAATTTCAGTAGCAAACATTACTACAGACCTGTTTGAAGCCTACCAAGCATTACTCACCCACACAAGCTGCTTCTTCATTTTTAATCCAGCCTTCTTTACAGTCTTGGCAGTCCTTGTTACTTGAACCAGTACAAGTTTTACAGGCAGCATGGCAGGCTGAGATAAAAGAAAAGTACAATCTGAGCTTTGTTGAGAGATTCCAAGACAAGTCTGGGCAAACAAGTTCTCAAAGAAAACGCTATTTAGGATTCACTAGAATGTATGATATTTTAGTAGTTTGACCCTCCCATTCACAAGATTAAATCTTGACTTTATGGTGATATTACTTACAGTCACACAGCTCTACCCTACAAAAACATCCCTCCAAAAGAAACAAAAAAAACTCTACGCAGTCAAACCTAGTTATTGCAGTCACACGCACCACTTAAAACAGTGCCACGAAATTCTAGTGACTAGAAGCGACAGGTCCAATTTCCAAAAATATCTGGGAAGAGGAGATCAAGAATGTAAATTTTGCTCAGCCTCTTGGGACTGGGACAAGATTTTAACCACAAGACTCAGCACTCTCACCTAATGAATCCTCAGACTACTTTGCTTGCAACTAGC
Organism: Amazona ochrocephala; assembly: GCA_039720435.1. Taxonomy (NCBI): domain Eukaryota; kingdom Metazoa; phylum Chordata; class Aves; order Psittaciformes; family Psittacidae; genus Amazona; species Amazona ochrocephala. The sequence goes on from CM077880.1 coordinate 25,068,050, forward strand.
TTTGAGAGCAATTAATGAAGTAATACTAGTCTGAAGAACTTCAGAAGGAAGCATACTTGAAATCCAGTTGCATATACATTTATTATATATTGAATGCATATCTAACACAATATAATATATGCATGTTATACCGTAAAATAAAACAAATCATAAAGAAGAATTACTACACAGCCAGATTTAAAAAAAAAAAAACAAAAAAACCCACAACAACCAAACCAACAACATTGCTGAAAAACAATCTTATCAGACCCATAGTCAGGGTTTAGTTGCTGCAAAAATCTTCTCCAAGATATAAAATCAGATGACTTTGTTTCAACATTAAGCTTAGACACACTTAACTGGAATCAATGTTGTCTACAGTACAGATCATAGAATCATAGAATCATAGAATAGTAAGGGTTGGAAAGGACCTTAAGATCATCGAGTTCCAACCCCCCTGCCATGGGCAGGGACACCTCCCACTAAACCATGCCATCCAAGGCTATGTCCAACCCCACCCTGAACGCCGCCAGGGATGAATCATTCACAACTTCCCTGGGCAACCCATTGCAGGGCCTCACCACCCTCACAGTAAAGAATTTCTTCCTCATATCCAATCTAAACTTCCCCTGTTTAAGTTTGAACCCGTTACCACTTGTCCTATCACTACAGTCCCTCCCCAGCATCCCTATAGGCCCCCTTCAGGTATTGGAAGGCTGCTATGAGGTCTCCACGCAGCCTTCTCTTCTCCAGGCTCAACAGCCCCAATTTTCTCAGCCTATCTTCATACGAGAGGTGCTCCAGTCCCCTCATCATCCTCGTGGCCCTCCTCTGCACTTGTTCTAACAGTTCCATGTCCTTTTTATGTTGAGGACACCAGAACTGCACACAATACTCCAAGTGAGGTCTCACAAGAGCAGAGTAGAGGGGCAGGAGCACCTCCCTCAACCTGCTGGTCACGCTCCTTTTGATGCAGCCCAGGATATGGTTGGCTTTCCGGGCTGCAAGCGCACACTGCCGGCTCATGTTCATTTTCTCATCGACCAACACCCCCAAGTCCTTCTCCGCAGGGCTGCTCTGAATCTCTTCTCTGCCCAACCTGGAGCTGTGCCTGGCATTGCTCCGACCCAGGTGGAGGACCTTGCACTTGTCATGGTTAAACTTCATCAGGTTGGCATCAGCCCACCTCACAAGCGTGTCAAGGTCCCTCTGGATGGCATTCCTTCCCTCCAATGTATCAACCGAACCACACAGCTTGGTGTCATCGGCAAACTTGCTGAGGGCGCACTCAATCCCACTGTCCATGTCACCCACAAAGATGTTGAACAAGACCGGTCCCAACACCGATCCCTGGGGGACACCACTCGTTACTGGTCTCCAGCTGGACACTGAGCCACTGAGCACTACTCTTTGCGTGCAGCCATCCAGCCAGTTCTTTATCCACCTAGTGGTCCACCTATCAAATTGATGTCTCTCCAACTTAGAGAGAAGGATGTCATGGGAGACAGTGTCAAAGGCTTTACACAGGTCCAGGAAGATGACATCAACTGCTCTACCCCTGTCCATCAGTTCTGTAGCCCCTTCATAGAAGGCCACCAGATTGGTCATGCTGGATTTCCCCTTAGTGAAGCCCATTTATTCCAGTAAAGCTTATCTGAGACATGAGGAAAACCTAGCTTCCAAAGTAGTCCACTCTGCAGCACTCTCAGCTCAAGATTTTTATACATTATTGGGGGGGGGGGGGCAGCAAAGATTGCTCTGCCCTCCCACTTCCCTCATGACATTGATTAATTCTGCTTCTTAAAGCAGGAACAAAAAAAAAATAAAAATATCAAGGGCAGTGTGGAAGGATGACCCAGAAAAACCTTACAATTCCACCCAACTGACTGACATGTCATCTGTCATTTACGGTTAAAGCTGAGTGACCAAACTGTAATTATTTTGTTTTCATATTTGCAGTTTAAACCGTTTCTAGTTTTCTTTACAAAAACTGAAGAAGACAAAAAAATCTAAGCACATGTCAAAGACTCTGTTACCTGTACAAACAGAATGTGTCTCATTTCTCAAGGTACTGTAGTAACCATTAGAACAGTCCAAACAAAAGTCTCCTGTATATTCCTTGTTACAGCTACATGTGCCATCTCCACCTCGGGTACCATCACCATCACAGTGTCCATTCCCATGGCAAGGTCTTTCCGATCCACCATGACAAGCTAAAAATGATCAAAAATACTTCTAAATCAGATGCTAAAGGAAAGCAAACTCCAGGAAAGTTCAGTTATAAATTTAATTTGGGGTAAAGACCATGGCTTAAGATTCTATCTATTTTCCTAACTTCCTGGCTAAAGTTGATATCTTTATTTATTCCGGACTTATGAGAATGCTCACACTATAGTTGGAAAAACCTACTAGCAATCATTTAGATTACTGGGAATGACCACAACTTTTAACAATGTAAGAGGCCAAAGCTGACCTCTAACCACGTGGAAGGTTTTAGAGATTTGTAAATTATACCAGCTTCAGGGGCTAAAATACATCCTTTATATCACTTCTGCATTGAAGACCTTACTTTCATCCAGTTGTCTCCCACCTACTTTTGTCCAGTTTTTCCCACTGCCTTTTTAACTAACCCTCAGTTGTGATTTTTTTAATTTAACCCCCAACTGTGTTCTGGCTATATTACTCTTGAAACTGGTCAAGAACTGCTGTCTACATAGCTTCTGAAAGGCCACCTAAAACCAGACTCGATGCCACAGGGAGTGTGGATGTGAGCATCAGATCAGATTAATTCTGCACATTTAAGTACCCTTGACAGTTTTGTAGGTTACTTCGTGCCCAGAAGACTTTTTTTCAAGCAGGGTGCTCACAATGCAACCACCTAACTACAAGGCAGTAGGCAGGTACATACTACACAGCAGCTGGTGTATCACATAAAATATTTTACTTCACATATTTTTACACGTGATGAAAGATAAAACCCATAAAAAGAACATATCCACTACTCTATTTTTCAAAAGAAAATTACCAAGGCAATCCGGTCCATACGTTCCAGCAGGGCAGCAAACTTCTATTGTTTCTATACAAAACCACTTAAACAAATCAGGATACTTCTTCTTTCTGTACATGAAGGACATTTATTTATCAGAAAAAGAATAATGACTATTTAAAAGTCAATTCACGCAACTGAACCTGAACAATGAAGTATAGAAACCAATTGCAAGTGACAGATTAGGAACCTTTTTTTTCCTGTTCTAATGACAACCTTATTCCAGGAACAAATTTCTAGAAGTCCTTCAACTTGAGATGAAAGCAGTTTTATGACAAAAGAAAACAAAAGAAGTAATAAACCTTGAAGTTTTCCTATGTTAGTTTGCCTCAACATCCCACTAGTAACTAAATAGACAGTGAATGAAAAGCCAGACTGTTTTGGTGCGACACTTCTGGAATTGAAAATAAAAAGAACAACTACAGCAGCACACGCTATTAAAAGTCAGCCTGAATGCAATAGTAACTCTTGAAGCATAATTAAGAATTACTGGTACTGCTACAGTTCAGGCACAAGATTTAAAATCAGTTGTTCAAGTTCTTAGATCATTTATCCACAAAAATATCTCAATTAAAAAAAAACAAATAAACAAAACAAAAACAAAACCTACTATACTTACAGCTTGAACCACCATTTCTCTATGTGTTCTTCATACTCTTCTACCATGTTGTTACATTCAAAGTTACTACTGTCGCACAGTTTCTCTATGATCTCTACAAGACGGATCTCGCTACAAGCAGAGAGGGAAAATCATAAGTTTAAATTAAACACAAATTAAATAAGTTTAAATTAAACATTTGACACCACTCAAGATATGGTAGAGAAGCTAGATTTAGCCTAGAATACTTTATCAGTTTATTGTGTGTTCTGAATTACTTGCAAAACAAAGCAAATATCAGAATAAAGAACTAATGAACATTACAAACTAGAAGGATGACCACAAGAACCACTTTGGCTTGCTTGCATTTATTATGTTTGCAGATTATAGGCTTGATAGATTTTCAGCTTTCCAGAAAATGATGAGTGCGGTATTTTTCTCCTAAATTAAACATTAAATGTCATGTATTGTTAATATCTGATACAAGCCCATAAAGCTCACAGTTACTGAGGTTCAGAAACCCCACCCTTACATCTCAATGCTCCAACTATGATTAAAAAGTGAATTTGAAATTTGGAAGAAAGATACCCAATCACTTTGCTCAGTAACCAAACCTATTTATGCAAAGGGAACAGTAAGTTGCACCTCTTCTGGCTTTGTGTTTGGCACTGAATTAGGAACAGCTCTAAGGAGGAGGTACTCCTTTAATTCCAAAACAAGAGTACCGCAGTACTCCACACCTTCTATGACTAGTGACCATTATTTAAGATCCTTATTTTACAACTTTAATAAGTAAACAGGAAAAAACTATTTTTTTTTAAATTAAAACTAGCAAATAAAGGCATTAATATGGGTTTCAGTCATTACTGTAACCTTTACATTACAACGCAATGTTACATTTCAATCAGTAAGAATTCAAGGCTCGGACATGTAAAGCTTTAACTGCAACATACAACTTTAAGTTCCAGACAAACACCATTGCAGTGCCTGTTACACACAGTGGATATGAAACATAGCCAAACCAGAAGTACTGAGACATCTTACCTGGATTCATACTTTGACAGCGTCTTTTCTTCCCAAGCAGTGTTTCCACCACCAAAGTTCTTTTTAGCTGTATCTGCTAATCCCTACAAACAAACAGTACCAAAAGGATGCAAGTCACATAAGAGTTTGTTTCTAACAAAAATTAAGGGCAATGATAAATGGTTGTAGGAAAATTGCAAAAAGTGCCATGCAGAAACCTCAGTGAAGCTCAGAAGCTACTGTTCAAATTGCTAAGTGAAAGAAACAGCTAGTGACAACATGATATGTGAGAAAGTGTATGTGATAGCATAACATGACTCAATTTTCATAATGCATTAACAAGGCCTTGTTACAGTCTTCATTTACACCAAAAACATACAAGTATGTAAGCTTATACCTTTGCCCTTTAAGTTCTCAGGAACTTTCTTAACCAACTGAACAGGGCCTCTACTTCACTCAGTTTATATAGCAAATTGGACCAACTCGACCACGTTATAACTTAAACACACAACCATATAACAGGATAATTAATCATGATCAGCACAACTTCTCCAAGTCACTAGGCCAATGCCTATCAAATCATACTTTGCACTAAATCTCCATAGTTAAAGTGATCTACAATAGCAAATATACATACAAAGAGTATGATCCATCCCTGGCAGTGTTCAGGGCCAGGTTGGACGGGGCTTAGAGCAACCCGATCTAGTGGGAGGTGTCCCTGCCTGTGACAGGGGCGCTGGAACTATATGATCTTTAAGGTCCCTTCCAATCCAAACCATTCTATGACTCTAAGTATCTGTCACAACCTGAAGCAGCCCCTCGCTGCCTGCACTGAATTTACTGTGCCGTAATGTAGGACTGCTGAAAGGGGCAAGAGATAGAATTGTAAAATTTAGGGGCTCCTCATGGAGCCAAGTGCGATACGGCCAGTACAGCAAACCTTTCTGCACTGAAGCACCCAAACAGTTTTGGTAGCAAAGCTCGAGGAGCTATGTAACCTGTCGACCAAGAGGAGCACAACTCCTTTGCAGCAGGAAGCCACAGACAGGAGCAGGAGGCTGCCGTGTGCCGGCCTGGACAGACGCTGTCAGTATCGGAACACCAGCGGGAGCGCTCCCGGAGCCCGACCGAGGGGCAGCAGGAGCTGTGGGGCAGAGAGCCGAGCAACCCCGAGGCCGCAGATCCGCACTGCGCCGGCCTTCCGCCGGGCCGGCCACCCTCCGCCACAGACCGGGCGCTGCCCCGTGCCGCTGCACCTGTCTCCCCGCGGGACCCGCAGCCGGCTCCTCACAGGGAAGTCTCCGCCCGCAGCCCCCCAGGCCCACCGCCCACCTGGTTGAACCTGTCCACGATACCCCGGCAGGTGGAGCACGCCAGGCGCCGCCGCTCCCCGGCGCACAGGCCGGGCGGCAGCATCAGCAGGGTAACGCAGAGAGCCACGGCCAGCGGCGCCCGAGCCGGGCGAGCCGCGGGGCCGGACCTCATGGCGAGGGCGCGGGGAGCCCCGGGGAGAGGTAGCGGCGCCGACCCCAGCCGCGGCACGGAGCCCTCGTCAGCGCCGGTCGCGCACAGCGCACTCGCTCCGCCCCAACCCCCACAACAACCAGCCCGCGAGCTCCATTCAGATTTCCGCGTCAGCTCCACGCACGCTCCGGTCGCAGGCACTCATTGGTGGAGGCAGCGGAGCGGAGGAACGTCGTCCAACCAGCGCTCGCCACGCTCCGGACCAATCGGAGCCCCCCGCGTGCTCGGAACGCTATGGGGGGGATGGCAGGGAGCTGCCTGAGGAAGCGGCGAGCACCGGCTTCGCGCCGCCGCCATGATGAGACCGGGCAGGCACGAGCTCCGCTGCGGCTTCAGCTCCGCCCGCCATTTTTACCTGGTACCAGCCTCAGAGTCCTCGGGCTGCAGGGGACGAGCTCTGCCCTCACCTAACATGGCCGGACGGAGAGGGGTCACGTGGCCACGGGGCTGCCTCCCCCCTCCCTCCTCCTACTGCCAGCGCCCTCTGCGGGGTGGCCACGTGGACGCGCGGGCGGTGAGTGCAGGCTGGGCCGAGGGCGTTGCGCCCGTGCGGGCGGGGTGGAGAAAGGAGGGGGTGAGCGGTGGGAAGCCGCGGTTGTGTGAGGGGCAGCGGGGAGGGCCCGTTCGCTCGCCGCAGCCCTGTTGCAGCCCGGCCGGAGGGCGGCTCCGGAGCCCCAGCTCCCGCGGAGGCGCTGCTAGACGGCCCCCACCCGCGGGCACGGTAGCTGCGGCGTGGCGGGAGGGAGAGGGCAGGGCGGGGTGGGGCAGACTCTTCCTGAGGGGGCGCGCGGCGCCTGTCCCGGCCGGGCCTCCGCCGCGGGGTGCTGTGCGGGCGCGGTGCGGTGCCCGTGCCTTCAGGAGCGGTAGGTGGTGGTGTGGACTCGTCGTGAGCCGCCCCAGGGCCGCGCCGGAGTGACCTGAGGGGGAGAAACTTCACCTCCATCCCGAGCACGCCCGGTGTAGGGGTGCGGGGCAGCGGAGGGCAGCGGGGGAAGGAGAGGGCGTGCCTGGGGTGTTGGGTTATTTAGGTTTGTTTTGTTTTGTTTTGTTTTTTAACGAGAGCATTCTGTGTGTTTCCGACCTAAAATGTGATACTTTGTATGTAGCTTCTTGTATCTTTCTACCTGGTGATGTCCCAGGCTTCATCTGCCAAAGCTTTCTCTTTTTTTTTTTTTTCTTTTTTTGACTCCTGGGGAGATGTATATGGGACAAGGGGTAGTGGCTTTAAACTGAAAGAGGGTAGGTTTAGACCAGACGTTTGGATGAAATAATTCTCTGAGAGTAGTGAGGCAGTGGCACAGGTTGCCCGGGGAAGCAAGCTGTGGCTGCCCCATCCCTGGCAGTGTTCAAGGCCAGGTTGGATGGGGCTTTGAGCAATCTGGTCTAGTGGGAGGGGACTTGGACTTATATGAGCTTTAAAGTCTCTTCCAACCCAAACCAGTCCATGATATAAGAATAGCAACTGTCATGTTCCTTCTTATAAAAAGCAATCCCAGTAACTGCAAGCTTTAAATCTGACTTAGTTTAAGATAGCTTTAAAGCAAAGTTGAAAGAGCTATTAAAGTATAGGAAAGCAAAACATGAAAATTGAAGGTAACACAGCATAGGTTTTACCAAAGCTTGACCAAGCCAAAGAGGGAGGACCTCATGGTGGGATGCTCCTGGTGGTTCTGCTTAGATGCCTCCATACAGAGCATGTGACAAAGTAAAACGCAGCCCCTGTAGACATACTCAACATGCGTTTTGGCTGCCGAACTCTAACATATTTATACTGAAGAGTATCTGAAAAATGTGAGCTAAGTATGGTGGATTTTGCATGGGAAGAGTCAGAAGTCCATTATTTCAACTAATGACACTTCAATAAAAAAGGAATAAGCCATTTTTAAGTGCTTCAGCTTTTTTTTTTTAATGTACAAAACCAATTTATTTTCGCCCAGTTTAATCCCAGGAAGAGATGAATGCTTTGTGTTGAAAAATTCTGCTCTTATGTGATTCAGTCTTAATGTAGGACCTGGGGGGGAGTCAATGTGGCTATGTTGTACAGGTTTGAGGAAGATTCTTCTGAAGATGTTGGAATGTTAATGGTGGATAAAAGTATTTGTATTCACTTATGATATTCCTCTTACCTTCATTATTAAAATGTTTTTATAAAGTGAAAATCTGTCTCTGTGGGTTTGGCATTTAAAAATAAAAGCTGTAATTGCAAGTATTTTGCTTTTATATAGCAGATTTATTTTTAAACATCAGATTTAAATAGTAATAATTCCACTTGAACTTTGAGATTTGCCAGAATCAGTTTCCAACAGAGCAAGTTATCTCCAGTCTTGACAAGACCACTAAATTTATTAGGCTTTATCTCAGAAACCTAGGTGTTGTCTTCATGCTTTGGTTTTTTATCTCCTAGCATGTTTCCCTTGAGGGAATCCCAGTATGTATAATGCATGTAATTATCTTCCAAATCTATGAATATGCTGGTGAGCTTACTTCCTTCAGGCATACAAAGGATTGGAATCAACAAGATTAAAAGAAAGCCTTGTGATAAACTGTGTATGGGATGTGTAGCTTCACTGTCATTCTGATGATTTAGGAGGCTGGGGACTGATTATGTGGTGATCAGTTAAAGAGAGTGGGAGCAGGCTATATTGTAGAGTGGTCAGAGTGTAATGAATGCAGTATTTATAGGTGAAGGTAACATCTCTATTACACAACTGATAAAGTCAAGAAGGAAAGCATAGAGCTTCTTGGCATTTGAGTCCATTCACAAGGATTCATTGGGTCCTGAAATATCTGAAACATTAAAAAGCTGTGAGTTGGGAGTGAGGGACACCTGTCTTGCTGGTGTGTTACACACAGAGTAGCACAAGCTACTCAATGCCCATGTTGCTATATGCAATGGTGGATTGATCCTTCAGTGTCCCTTTTTAACTTGGGTAAGTTTGGCTAGAAATATGAGATGCCTTTGTGTTTACTGGAAGAGTTCAGCAAGAGAGCTTTCTAGAGACAAGAATTTGTACAAGATAAATTGCCCCCTGCAGAGGCTTGATTCCTGCCAAACACTCCTTGAAATGCTTGGAGTGTCAGTCCTGTACTTCTTTTACTACAGATGTGTAAAAGGATTCTGTCATAGCATAGCACATTATCCGTCCTTGTAAAGAAGTGATGCTAAGCGCAGGTTAAAAAGGCTTCTTCCCACTTCCTGGGATGTTGTGTTTATTTAGGCTCTTCACATTGCAAAACAAGCCAAAAATCTCAAGACCTACCACAGAACTCTTTGTCTTTGAGCCCAAGGTTGGAGCTTCAGTTACAGTCTGTAACCAGCAATCATGAGAAAGGGATGCAGTCAGAGAGATAGGCAGATATGTGCAATTTTCAAGAAGTACACAAATTGAGGGATTTTTTTGGTGTTGGCTGTGAAAATAACATCAACTCACTCTATTTTGCTAATGAGCAGGACAGACATCAATTCTAGGAAGCAGTTGCTATGTGATCCTAGTAATCTGCCAACTCTTGTAATCTATTTGGTGGACATGTTTAGACCAAAACATGGGAGAAAACATCTCTAACCAAAGCCTCAGTTGCACCTTAAAGGTGCTGTTTTTAAAGTTTTGTTTCTGTGAGAAGAGAACAAGAATAACAGTAACCAAAATTTCTTTTAGTAAGTTGCAAACTTACAGAAAGTGGGAACTTTAAAAAGATTACCATGGTTTTGCTGGAAATGGTAATGAAAAATAATTCCCTTTCTCCCCTCTCCCCCCAGCTTTATAATCTGAAACCAGAAAAAGATGAACTGTTTACCCATGACATTGCTTATTCTTACTTGTTGTGGCATCACCTAGACACACGATGGTAAAACACATCATAATTAGCGCTATGAGAATGACTCAGTAATGCTGTGAAGCTGAGCACTAGGGCCTTCATTTCTGGGCAGGAGTGCAAAGAATGGGAGTCAGACCATCTCATGCTGCAGTGAGGCATGGTGCCAAAGGGGATTCATCCTTCACTAGCCAAGTCCAGATCTAGCCACTGGCAAGTTGGTAAACTCAGATCAGAGTACTTGGTTCTGAGCAATTTCTCATCCTCATGATTCCTCTCCCACTAGTTTCTGAGACGTAGACAAATGAGAGAGTATGTTCTAAAGATCATACGTAAATCCAGTATGTGATTAAAATAAGAGTATACTACAAAGCTGTCTCACCCACAAAATGCAGGCATAGTTGAGGTGGCACTTTTAGCAGTCATGGCACTATGGAATGCAAAGGGAAATACTTTCTTAAGTATGTTGTCTGAGGTTTTTTTAGGTGAAAACTAAAACCATTGCGTTTAGAGAAGGTGGTATAAATCCTGAAATGATGTCTGCATATGGTTTTGGCTATCTACTCAATGCACTGACTGTATATACTAAAAAAAATAAAAATGGGTGGATTATTTGATTTATTAGTTGTTTAAACTTTTCTGCTACTGTAGAATGTTTTCCTTGTATTATCAATCTCTCTGTACACTTCTTGCCATGTTATTAATGTTTTTTCTTCTATTTTTCTTTTTAATAATAGTAGAATATACGTGAAATTCAAACCCAAGATGGGTCAGAGGAGGAGCTCTAGTGGGCGGCCATTCCCACTGCTGCTGCTAATTATTGTTGTGGCCTTTGTTCATTTAACTGTCTGTCCTTTTACAAAAGTGGAGGAAAGCTTTAATCTACAAGCTATCCATGATGTGGTGTACCACCAGCTGGACTTGGATAAGGTAAATTGGAAAGAAGGTTTTCTTTCTTGGATGCTGTTAAGGATTGTGATTCCTTGCAGTGTGAATATGATTAATTCCCATTATCCTTTGTCTCTGATGTGCCTATCTTACTTAGATTTCCTTTTTGCAGTATGACCATCATGAATTTCCTGGAGTTGTCCCAAGAACGTTTCTTGGACCAATTTTTATTGCTGCTCTTTCCAGTCCAGCTATATATATACTCTCTGTGCTAAGAATGTCAAAGTTTTACTCCCAGCTGATAGGTATGAGATCTTTAAATCCTCAGAATAGAGATGGTTTTACTACTGGACTAATGGTTGATGTTTGTGACACTGTTGTAACATTCAGTGTTTGGTTCAATGTTTGAAATAGTATATTCTTTTCCTTATTGAGGGATTTTGCAAACTGTAGGTATTTGGAGCTAGCATGGTAATTCCTCCCCCTCTCTGGGGTAACTAACAGCACAAGGTCTGTGCTAACAAATGTCAGACAGTGTAGAAAAAGCAAGTGTCTTCAGCGGATACGCTCCCATATGTACTTCTGTATATGCCTCAGAAAATGTTGTTTAACTTGGGCATAGAAGCATTGACCTTTGTGCAAAAGTGTCAGACAAGTTAAAGATGGATTAAAATAGGTAAACTAATGGGAAAGTTTTGGGTTGTTGGTATGAGGGTTTTTTTTCTTCAAAGTGGGTTATATTGTGTTATCTTCAGTATTATTCTTCACGACATCTTCCTGTTCTGTTATGCCATATGGTTATTCAACAGTGATCCATCAATTACTACTCTTATTTTCCATTTTTATTCTTCTAATAGTCCGAGGAAGCTTGGGGCTCAGTGTGATTTACACGTTATGGAAGTTGCAGAAAGAAGTTAGAAAGCAGTTCGGAGCAACTACATCAACAATCTTTTGTCTCATCACTGTTACTCAGTTTCATTTGATGTTTTACTGTACACGAACTCTCCCTAATGTGTTTGCACTTCCTTTTGGTAAGTATTCACCTAGGAATAATTCTAAAATATAAAAATTCTCAAATGTGTCAGTGTATTAAAGCACAGAAAATGTGTGGTCAGGCCAAATGGGTATATGCGCTTGATTAAATTGTATAAGAAGACTAGAATTAATGAAGCAGTTGTGGTTTCTTGGGTTTGTTTTGTTTTGTTTTTTTAATCTATATGTGCTTTCAGTGACTGTTGAATCCAGTTTTATTGAATCTGAGTATGTGTGGAGTTTGTCAGATGGCTTTGATTAACTGGAGGTTTGAGTACACATACCTGATGCATAAAACAGAGCTGTTGAAAAGGCAGTGTAAAAATCCATGCAGTCATGTGAACTTAGTCTACTCAGGAAACAGCTTTCTCATGAAACTGTGGAACAAACTCCACCGCAACATCTCACCTTCCTCCTCTGAAGTTATCTACAAATATAGCAGGTTTTGAAAAAAAGTCAAAATCTTACTCTGCACATCTACACATGCAGTTTTTCCCCAGAGAGGACGAGAGGGAAGATTAACCACGAAACAGATATTAGCTGAGTCACTTAATGCTTCAGTGCAAGTTGTTCAACTAATAAAGTCATGAGGTTGGTGTGAGAACCTGTATAGATCAGAACTGAAAAACAAAAAGTGGTTGAATTGTTGGATAAACACTGTGTAGTAATAAACTTCTCAAATAATTTCTGCTGGTATTAATTAAAAATGAAGTTGTTCATGGTTTTGTGCTATTAGTATTTCACATGTTTTCCTTAGAATCATGATCACTTGACTAGGTGGTCAGTGTTATAATGTGATTTTTAACTGTGAAAAAATCTGTAAAGATGTGTCTTCAGCTAACCATGCAAATGGATTTATAGTTCTTTCTCCCCAAGAGGTAGTCTGTAGTCTTGTTTTTGTATTTGAGATGGGTTGCTGTTATCATGAATACAGGATATACTCAGCCAAGAGAATAAACTCCTCAGCTAAACTGAGCAATAATAATTATGAATCAATAGTTTGAAAGGCTTTTAGTGCTCCTCTAAAGTTTGCTTTTGCTTTTTCCTTTTTTACCTCCCTGCCCGTCCCCCAAGAAAGCATTAAACATACTGTCTAGGAAGAGTTCCTACATGTTCCTTCTGTGGTTATACTTTAAGCCTCAGCAGCAGAAAGGTGTGTGTTATTCCAAATTACATTTCTCTAACAGACAATGAATTTCTGGACTAGAAACAGTAAGAAGGCCAAGAGAGGGTTGATGGGAAGTTAGAGGAACAAGATGCTAGCTTTGAGAAAAGTGTTGCTCTTTGGAAAAACAGCAGATCACCATGTTGGACAGTGTGTTTTATTTCCTTTTGCAGTGCTCCTGGCATTGACGTTTTGGATACAGCAAAAGCACAGGCCATTCATTTGGTTCTCGGCTTTGGCAATTATAGTCTTCAGATCAGAGCTCTGCATATTCTTAGGCCTCATGCTCCTGGTGACATTATTAACTAAAAGGATCTCCATTTTCAAAGTTCTTTCCCATGCTGTTCCTGCTGGATTTTTTTGTCTGGGTAAGTGTTTTCTTGGAAAAAACAAATGCCATGTATTAAATTCAGCGGGAGTCTGGAGATTTGACTGACTTCTCTGGTGACGTGGCCCTTGGGGCTTTTTTTTTTTTTTTCCTTTCTTTTTTTTTCCCTCTATATGCCAGTGGTATGACATAGTTATTTATTTCTTTGGAAATTTCCATGTGAGGAAATAGGTGTGCATAGAGCAGTAGAAAGATACTGTGACCCCTGCCTTTAGATGCTTACAATTCAATGTCCTGATCTTAGAAAGGCTTAGATGTGCAAATGGACTTCTGTATAATTAGTATGTGGCTGTAGCTACACATGCATTATCAGTTGTAGTATCTGTTGCCATGATAATAAGCTGAATCCCAGGATACAATAACAGTGTGGCAGACAAGGATATCAAGAGAGAGGGTTGTGGGCAGCCACAGTTCAGCTCTGTTTCTTATTACATTAATTTTAATAGCTTAAGTGATTATCCATTCTAGAGAGTTTGAAAAATCGCTATGTCTCTACTCATCCATGGAAGGCTTATGCATATACACATAGAATCATAGAATAGTTTGGGTTTGAAGGGCTTCTCTGCCAGCCTACCTAATTAAAAATGCTGTTAGTCAGGTGCCTGATAGTGACCTCTGGTAGTATGCTGTCCCTTCCACAGCAAGGACAGTAGAGATAGTAGAAAATCATGACATGTGCGTTTGGAGGCATCTCATAGCGTGTTTGGAGGTCCAATGGGAATTAGTCACTGGTACTCCCATTCCCTCTCTGGGCTAAATTCATAAATACCAGAGCAGTTTTCACAGAGCTGGGTAAAGGGGATGGGGTTGATGGATTTGCTGCTCTTCCTGTCTTCTTGCCTTTCATCCCTTATTGTCTTTTTTCCCTCCCATCTAATAAATAGTAGCAAACTTACAGAGATTAATTTTTCTTAATTTACCAGCTTGACAATAAACATCTATTTAGTACCATTTGAAGTTAACCTAGGTTTCTTACCATTCACTGCATTTAATGCTCTAATATTCTTTCAAAATTAACTTCAGTGAAACCACTGCTTTTTGCTCCTGGGGTTGGAGTGGGGTGACTCTCAATCTCCTATCTAACATGCTTCTGTTAAGACTTCTATTAAGAAGTGCCTCTCTTCCCTGCATTTCCAGTGCAAGATAAATTCAACCTTCTCTGTGGCTTTGGGTGAGGCTTACGATGCATGTTTCAGTTTCCATTGATCTCGTCTGTAAATGTGCAATTTGGGTGGGTTAGTTTGCTTTTCCCTAGTTTTTAATTCATGCAGATTTGTATTTCTTTAATTCTTTTAGGGCTAACAGTTGCTGTGGATTCTCTATTTTGGAGGCAACTTGTGTGGCCGGAGGGGAAAGTGCTCTGGTATAACACAGTTTTAAACAAAAGTTCGAACTGGGGAGTATCCTTTGAAACATCCAGGAAAAAAGATAGATTGAACAATACCAGCCAAAGCAGAGACTTGATGGGACCTATTCCTGAGACTCAGTTATGGTGTTAGAATTCTATTTTTCATCTAGTATTTCAGTATTTGAAGCTTATGAGACAATGTCTGTTTCTTAGAGCCATAAATTTTAACTTTCATCTGCTGACTGTTCCTCTTGCTTTGTTGTGTTCCACCAATGTAAAGTCAGATTTCTTCCCTTGGTTTTTCATGTTGCCCATCATTAGAGCCTTTTGGTGTACCTCTGTTGGGTGATGTGAATATAGTTAGGCAACTGCTTTTATTTCTCAAAGGATAAGGCAAGAAACCAAATGCCTGAAAGAATGTGACATGGAAAAAGCATAGTGCGTATTTGCAAAATGTGTGTGTACTACTGTAAAGAATGGTTACTTTACTTGTTAATAATGAAAGCATCCTTAACTCTCACCTTGAAGGCCTCACCCTTCTTGTGGTATTTCTATTCAGCCCTGCCTCGTGCTTTGGGATGCAGCATTATATTTGTACCTTTAGGTGTAGCAGAAAAAAGAACTCGGATATTACTTTTGCCAGCACTGGGCTTTATTTTCTTGTATTCATTTCTCCCGCACAAAGAGCTGCGTTTTATCATATATACTTTCCCTGTCTTCAACATAGTGGCTGCTAAAATGTGCTCACGAATGTAAGTTCGAAATTCTATGATTGTGTGTTTTTTTTATTGCTTTTTTTCTTTCTTTGGGTGAGTTTCCTCCCTCTAAAAATGCAAAAGAAAAGCAAAACTTATTACTGGTTTTATGCACTTATTTCCATCGTGGAATCTGAATTATCTTGAGATCTTCATATGCTTTAGAAAGGAGGTCTATATCATTGTACCCATTTGACTAATGAGAGAAATGGAGACAAATTAAATTATTTGATAGGATGATCTGGCAAGTTTGGCGTAGAGTCAAGAACAGAGCCCTGATTTTACTGTTACGCTGTTATAGTTTTATCCACCAGAGAAAGACATGTTCAAGTGTACTACTGTGTTGTTAACATAACTTACCTTAGGAGGTAGTTTAATAAATAGGTGGGGATCGTGAACCATGAGTTTGTGTTAAATAGTTAAGCTTGGGTATATTGAGTAAACAAATTGAAGTTGAACTCTGAACTTTTTTGAAAGAGACTACATTCATAGCTAAAGGTTTTAAACACACATACTTAGCTTTATGAGCTTGCGTTAGCTATATTAATGAGATTATTCTAATTTAAATGTCACTAGAAGCTAGTCTTTTAGGAATGGATAATAAATACACTCCATACTCATGATTGTAATAAAATCTGCATTAATTTTCATTACCTAGTAGTGGAGTTTTCATACAAGTTCTGTCACAGTAGCCAATGACCAGTATGAAATAAAAGTAACAGTTTATTCTTACTCATTCTTTCCTTCCTCAACAGTCTGAATAACTACCGGAAGTCCTGGCTGTACAAACTCGGATCTTTCTTTGTTGTTATGCATCTCCTAGTTAATGCTGTTTATTCAGGAACATCTTTATATGTTTCACATTTCAATTACCCTGGAGGTGTGGCAATTCAGAAGTTGCATGAGTTGGTACCTTCAACAGCAGGTATGTAAAGCTGGCTTGAGGTATGTCCACCTAATTTTAATTGCAGGGTTTTTTTGCTAGTATATCTTTGTTTTCTTTTGCTTGGATATTACTTCTTCACACTATTTACATGCATCTTTTCTGTTACTGTTTTGTTAATTTATTGATCAGAGTGTTCTTAAAGCAGTTTTGAAACTATTTTGTTTTCTTTATTTATGTAGATGTCTCAGTCCATATTGATGTGGCTGCAGCACAAACAGGAGTTTCTCGGTTTCTGGAAATCAATTCAGATTGGAGGTATGTTATGAACAAGGTATTTTGATCTGAAGACAGGAGCTTGCTTTTTCCTTTTTGTATATGCACAGGTGCAAGCATCACAGATACAGGGTTTGGTACAGCATATTTATTAAGCCAGGTCAAGAATAATGTGAATCTTCAGAGAATTTTGATGTATGTAGTGCTGCCACTTCAGAAATAGAACACCAGCAGCATTGTTTAATTGGGTAAGTTGGTTCTGGTTTGCCTGAGTAGCATAGAATCTTTTAAAGAAGTCAGAAACAGCGCAACAAATCATAAGCTTACTAAAACACCAATGTGTTTAGTGTAACTACATTTGATATCTCACTACATCTTGTAAGACAGCTGTAGGTGAACACTTTCCTGCTCCTGGCAGAACAGTATATAATTGTGGGGGTTTGTTTGCTTTTGAATGATGTGTGGCAATGTAAGGCTTATGTGTGTATTAATAAGTCTACTTTTATGTGGAACATCCTTCACATAGATGGCATTGAGGCTGCTGTTGGTTGGGCTGTCGGTCATGTTCTTTAGCTGTGAGAGAAAGCAGTTGAGTGCTTTGTTACCATGACCAGCAGTGAGCTACAAACAAGAATACTGAAATGAATAGTGGGAGAGATTTTTGTGGGATGGCATTGGTTACTTTGCAGGATGCAGACCAAAAAAGGGCACCTTTCTGTTTCTTAGGCCTTCCTCTTCAGCTGAAGTGCAGGTTTCCCATTCAAAATGTCATCTTAGTGGAAATGATTCAGCATAAAGTGACAAAAAAGCCTCACTTCATACTTGCACAAAAAAAAGCAATACAAGCAGATTTTGGTTTAAAAAGTAATCTGAGCATGGAGTTGGTTGGTTTTTAACTCCATTTGCAGCCTTCAGGATCAGATGAACAAACAATTTTTTTTACATTTAATTATAAAAGTATTTTGAAAATTAAAAGGGAGAAGGTAAACGTTTGCTTCTGGGGAAATTACAAAAATCACTGCACTTGCTATGGCTTATTTTATTTTTGTGCTCTCTGATAACATTGTGATGGTACAAACAGTTTGAAGCTGAATTACCTTCACAGTAACCAATTCAATGTTTATTTCAAACTGGTTTTTGTATGTTCAATCCAGAGAAAGTCTTAAGCCATGAGCACTCAGGAGGAGATATTAAACTATAAGTGATAGAACATGCTATAGTTGTTATTAATGATAGCTAAACTGTTCATATCTTTGTTTTTTGAACACACTTAAGTACACATACTACTCTAAATAGAACTCTACTCTCTAAATACAGTGCTTAATTTCAGTGAGCTTTTTTGAGGTACTGGGTTTTGGATTGTTTTGGGCTTGCAAGGCTGTAATGTGGTGGGACTGGGAATGAATGACATCCCTGTCACTGATGGATATTTCCTAGTGTTGCAACTACAGAGCAGTTTTTCTCTCTTTTATCTTTACTCTTCATAAAAAGCCTCAAGGGAGGGCTGTCTTATCATAGAGCTTCACATTAAAAAAATCAGGCAAAATCCACAGCTGAGCATCATACACAGGACTGTCACTTTGTCTGACAGCACAGTAGTGCAAAGTTTAGTGGCACCAGCTGTCCGTTTCCCTTTATCCAAGGGAACGATGAAAGCTAACTTGCCGTCTTCATAGACTCTGTACAACAGGTGAAAACAAGTTTAAGGATGGAGTTGCTATGAAGGCTGATGATTCATCAGCATAACTATGATCCATAAATAAAAGTGTCTTAAAGTTAACAGCTTTCAGTGGCATGCTCAGATTAGATCTGTGTGTCAAGAAAAATGCAAGAGATCCATTATTTTTCTTCAAAGGGTGACTGAAAGAAGCTTGATGCAGATTCTGACACAGGACAGGTGTTACAATCTTGTCTTCAATTAGTGCCGTCTCTTTGAACCAGGAATAAATGTGCTGTGTAAGCTTCAAGTATTTAAAAGTAATAAAATTCAGACATGCTTGCAGCCAGATGAAAGGCCCTTTATGTGCTGATGAAGAAAATGCAAAATTTAGTAGTTGGTAGAGTTGTTACAAAGTATGCCGTTCCTTCTGCCACTTGGATGCACGTACCGTCCTTGGTGGTACTGTGATCTGTCTGGAAATACGAGATGAAATTGCCATGCAATTTTTTTATCATTATTATTATTTTGAGGGGAAGAAAGCACTTGTTGAGTGTGCAAAGTCTTAATTCTGCATCACATGGTGTGTTTATTGACAACCCTGGATTCTGTCAGCCTGGGGTCTCCTTTCTTGTTAACAAAATTTTAGCTTACAATCCACACAAACCCTCTAGTTTGCTGTAAAGTCCTTGCTGTATATATCTTAAATGTTAATGACTGCTATGTCAGGGAGCATTGTGAAAATATAAATTGAGACGGTTTCCAGTTTTTCGCAGAGAATTGTGGCACATGAGCCCAGGCCTGCAAAGACAGACATGGCGAAGGTGCAGCCTGGATTTGCTCCTAGCTTCAAGTAAGACTATGAAGGGTTGGGATTGCGTTTCCCTTCCAGTGTCATGCGTGTAAGAAAAGCCACAGCCTTAAGTAAGTTGCTTGTGAAATACGTGGGAGGAGTAAGGTGCCTGAGAACAGGAGTAGAAGGCTGGTAGAAGACAGTTCACAGAGAAGGGCAGCAGAAGGGGTTGAATGCTTTTCACCTGGGTTACAGAGCTTGGCTCCTTTATAGTTAGATACCTAAGACTGTCTTGTTGTAAACAAACTAAAGGAAGTAACCTTCATCTTAATGTCTGTCTTCTGGACTGTTACCCAACACTAGTGTAGAGCATTCTTCTGGAATACAGAGCAAAGATTTGAATCCAGCTCTCCCACTTTTGAAAGCACACTTAACAGTGGTCTACAGAGTGTTTTGGGGTGGATTGATCTTATCCTTACCCTTTGACGTTGTTGCATTGAGGACTCAATCAGGCTGCCATATCCAAATTAAGCGTCCTAACCCTTGGGCTATAAATTGCACCTGAGTGTCTTCAGTGAATGAATAAATAACTATTGTGAAGTACAAGTGTCTTCATAAGACAGCGAGAGAGATTTATCTCAATTTCTAGAAAATTAGGGAGGTTCATACAGCTCTATAAAGCAATGAACGAGTTCTGGGCTTAGATCAGATGGAGAATGGCTGAATCTAGATCTTTCACATCCCTGCCAAGTGCTTAAGTCACTTGTTTTCTCATCCTGTAAATTTCCTCTGCAGGTAGATTGAATGTAACCCCTTTTAAGAAATAACTGTAGGTGTTAAACAGGTTTGGAACTCATTAGTTACTTTATATATATTTTAGATAAATAATTTAGATATATTTAGGTGTCTAAACAGTTTTATGAAGGTGGTCCAAAGTGACCTACCCAAACATATAGAACTGAACTCATAAATAACAAGTGCCAAGTTAATGCTGTAATTGCTAGGCTGTTTTCTTTCCTACAGTGTTCAAGGAAGTCTTTTCTATGTGATTCTCTGAGGCTTCTACTTTAATGTATGACTACCACGTGTGGAAGGTTTCTGCTGAAGTGCCTTATTTTATTTGTATTTTATTTTATTCAAACCGAACCAAAACAAAATCCTTACCCACACTTACTCCACAAAAATTGGAGTTTGACTAAAAAATTGAGTCCAGTTTTCTACAGTCTTAGGCTTTGGTGTCCTTTCTTCACAGCACTCGGATAGAGGACTAGTGAGAAATTTACTAGGAGTCCTGATTCATATCACAATAGCAGCAGAAAGGCTTGCATGGAATGACTGGCTCCCTAAACTCTACTATTTCCCCTTCCAGTACAAGTTAATTGAATCAAGAGATATAGCTGAGAATGTTACAGTTGCTTTTTTGTTTCATCTTGGATGACGCTACATGCCTTGCGGTAATTGAGATGTTTAATATGTCAAGAGAGGAATGTAAATAAGCCATCTCTATTCTTTACAGGTACGACAAAAGAGAAGATGTAAAACCAGGAGACCAGCTGATGTTTTCTTACACACACATACTAATGGAAACAAACCCTCTTCAAATATCACATTACAAGACAACCCACAGGCCACTGGCAAATATACCTGGCATCAGTAAAATTGGGTTGAACTTTACTGCACTACCTCCTTTTACTTTAAACTTGAAACCAAAATTAGTACTGTTGGAAAAACTTCCTCTATCGTCTTGACTGTGAATTTTAAGTAAGTCTTTTGATGTAATTTTGCTGATGACTGAATAATCTAAAACAGCAGCAAATTGTCATTCCAGCACTGCAGTTCAGCTTCTGTGGAAAGGCACAGAAAATCTTTGTACCAATTGGTATTTAGCTCCGTCCTATTTCTTACATGACCATTACAGTGCATTCCTAGTCAGTATATACTCGAATACAGAGTCGTAGGCAGCCTCTCTCAAACATATCTGACAGTACAAGTTTAGTAGTATTAAGTAAAACCTGTCTACTTGGTCTGGGTAGCTGCCTGTTTCATAACGTAGCACAGGTATGTCCTAATTGTCCTAGATAAGATACATAATGGCACAGGTTTGTGCTACGGCAATAATTTGATATGTAATCTATGTGTGCAAAGATATATTACTTGATGTATCTGCAGGATTGTAACCCCCTCATTGTCAGATTGCCTGTGTGAAGCTTAATGATGCTATCAACATAGGAAAGCCATATTCATTGTAGCCATATTCATTGTAGCTTCATCACAATACCTAATTGTGCCCTGTAGGCTACCAAACTAATTAAAGTGAAAGATTGACTTAAAACACAGTTGAACCTTTTGACAAGCACTGTCTCGTAGCAGATTTGAGGATGGTTATCTTTATTCCAACAGCTCATAAAGAAGTAGCAACTTGGTTTTCACAGGAAAAAGAACTTAAACTGAAGCTTCCCTCTTTTGCTGTAATGATATCTTAATTTGCAGTGCAAGAATTTACCTGTGAAAATAGCCACTTGAATACACTTTTAGAAGATAGGTACTCTTTTCCTTTTTTTTTCTTAAGTAGGCCCTTTGGAAAGGCATAATCTATGTGCTGTGTGTTACATTCTGTAAACTAAAACAAAATAGCATGCTCTGTAGTATCTTCTCTATTAGATGTTTTTGTTAAGAATGTCTGTTAAGGGATAAACTAAGGATAAAAAGTTGGAATTTTAGTTAGGGCTGGTTGTAATATGACAGGAACTCCATTTGTGTAAAAATCAGTATTACTGAAATAAACATGGGCAGGAAACTATTCCTTGCTGTCTGAAAACTTGAATAAAAACATTTTATTGAATAAAGTGGGTTCATTCAGGAACTACCTTTACCCGTTTATACATTTCAGTTCTTAGGACCATGTGTTCCTTTTACCCTCCAGATAATGTAGCAGAGGATGGGATCTGTGGGGTGAAGCCTACTCCCCTGTGAGTGGCTGTAGCTGTTGTGCAGGCTTCCTCAAGTGGAGCAGATATGGCAAAGGCAACCTGCAGAACTTGTTGGTCCAGTTTCTGGCTGCTCTAGAAACTGAAATCACTCAAGTATTATCTATTTGACTTGCCTTTGGAAGGAAACTCAGCTTCCTCCAGAACAGATATGAACATCAAACAATTCACGAGACAGAAGGAAGTGCATGTGCAAATAGCTGAGAATTTGGAACGAAACAAAAGTAAAGTTTTAAATAAGGATGTAGGCCCTTTATGTTAAATTTAATTGTCTTTATGTAACTTTCCCACACTGTAATCCATAATTCAAGAACCTAAACTAAAATTTATCCTGCCCAAGTGTAGACAGATGCCTGCACTGCTGCAGTTACGTGTATAGTTACTCCAGCTTTCCAAATAGTGAGCTGTCAGAAACCCTCTGCAAACACAGAGAGAACTTAGGGCTATTATGCTTGCAAAACTGGCAGCTAGAGCTAATGCCTGGAGTTGCACAAAGTATGTGACCATTAGGAATTTGAGGAGTTTCATCTTGCTGCATGTCAGACACACATAGCTGATGGGTGCAGGTAAGAGAGACACTGAAAACTTACTTGAAATTCCTGAAGTGAGGTTAAAGTACTAAATTTCTGATGACTACTGAAGTTATTAAAAGAAAAATTCTTTTGTTTTGACTAATTACAAACAAACATAAAATATCCAACATAAAATATCTTTAACATTGGGAAAAGCCAGAACTTCTCTGAGGTTCTTCTCTTCGCAGTCCCTTTCACTCCAGCCATTGGAACACAGCCTCAATGTAACAAGGTAACACACACTGAAACACCGATACACCCCTTCTTCTCTGTTCCTGCCCCTTGCACACATCCCCTTGATGAGACAGGTTACACATTCAGGCAAACAAGGTTGTGATAATGCTGCCTCTCCTAACTTGGTTACAACTGTTCTATTTGACCATTCCCATCCACCCAAGTGCTCCTTGTTCTCCATAACACTAAGGAGCTTGCAAGGTGATATAAGATTGAAACACTTGTTTCCTGTATGTTGATTTCAATGCAGGAGTGTGCACTCCCTTGCACCCCAGAGCATTTTCCCATAACAATCATGCGCAAGTCTATTGCTGCTGTTGCTTTCTTCGCTTTGCTCCCTGTGCTCATGCTTAAGAGTCCACTCTCCCTTCAGGGCTTCCTTGTAACTTAGTATTGAGTCTGCCTTGTATAAATGACTTCACTTTCCCTTTGCAAGGAAAGAAACCAAACCACCAGCTGAGTTTGTCACTGATATGAGCAGGACTGTTCAGCCACAGCCTTCTCCGTTGGCTAGTTAGTGTCTCAATGAAATATATCTGTCTGCTTAACACCCCACAAAGGTGATTAAAAGGGTGGTGGCAGAAATTCCCGACGTTAAATGACAAAAGAATACCTCCCTGAAGGTTTTCTTCAGTATTTAAATAGGCATAATTCCTAAACTTAATTGATCCATTTCATATGCAACTCATTTTCGATCAGCTCTTTATCTAAACATGAGCAACTACAACCACTTTTGGTTGTTTGTTTCAGACCTTTTTGACAGGAAGGACAGCCAGTGTTCCTTCTGAAATTCTACATCTTACTGTCACGGGCAGTCTTTCACCAGTTGTGCTCTATTTCAGCTGCAACTGCCCTTGGTTCTGTACCAAGGCTTGATCTGTGTCCAGATACGTCAAATGTAAGGTAAAAATGCTGTCTGAAATAGAGCCCATCTTTCTCTTTAAAACTCTTTCTTGTCACCAAGAATAAAGCAAAGGATGAATATGCTTGCAGAAGACTAAAATACTTAGTTTATAAAATCTAAATAATTTGTAATTACTATTAACCCATAATAATTGTTATTTGCCAATTATTTTTCCCTGTGTTTGGAGACAACTAAATGCAAGTTTGTTATAGTCAACTCTGTATAGTGGCAGAAGAAATATGCTACTTTATGGGACACATCTCTCAACAACTGTAAGCAACTACTTTGAGCTTGCCATCTAGATAGACATTTAATCAATCACATCCTTATGCTGGAATATAAACTGCTTTAGATGTTTTTTTTCAGGTTTTTGTAAATACAGAAGCAACTCCTGAGGAGCAAGAAGCCAGGAGCATTCCTAGTTAATGCAGTCCAGCAACCTTCCTTCACTTCTACTTTGTGGGTAGGGAAGGAGGCCAAATGGAAAGGGGCAATGTCAGAGGAGCATTATCACAGGTTACCAGAGCCTAACACAGCTCCCAGAGGATACCTTCCATTATATACTCCTCACAAGACCTGAGTGTTGAAGAGGCTGTTGCAGATCTCTACTTCTACCCTTTCCTACCTCTAGTACTACAAAATATTTCTCTTTACAGTGTGTAATTAGTTACACCTGCCTACACTTAGAAACAAAATCTGCAATATCCGTATGATGATACCAAGTACCATCTTTAGTGTCATCTATGCTAAGAGGGAAATTGTCTGCTTACTAAATTTATTCCTAAAGTTGTAATGTGCTGAAATGAACGGTTTAAATAGAATAAGTATCACTGTTGCAGGACCACATCACTATGCATTAGGGAGCTGTCTGCTGCTGCAGGGGCTGGTGCAGCACAGAGTGATGAAAACCTTGCTGTTAACAGCTTCTGCTTTATTGCAGTCAGAGAGAGTAATGTGAGAACACAGACACGAGGAGGGTTGGAAGAACCAAGAGTTTTAGCAATCACTAAGATTTATATTAAAAATAATAAAGTAAACCCAACACAAACCCCAGCCACTCAATGACTTACCTCAATACTTCACTGAAAGCTTTCAGCCCTCCTTTGGAAGTCCCTGTTTCCTCAAAGGCAGTGACTGACCTGGAGGTGGAGATGCTCTTGTAACTCCTACAGAAGGATCAAGGCTTACAACTGAAACCAGCAACTTCATGCTTTCAGTCTCTCCTATTTTTATTTAAGAATTGTGTGTTTCTACTTTAAAGCCTTTTGGGCTTCATCTTTAAAATATTCTAACGCAAGCCTATTATTAATTCTTACCCAAGCTGACACTGAATCAGCGTTGTCTTAAGAATTAAGCCTTTCAAAACTGAAATCAAATGGCAGGTACAAATAAAAGCAGACAAAGTGATAAAATTTTACTTCCAAAAATCGTTAGTTCTTGTGCTCTCAGGAAAAGTTTTCATGAAAAGCACAACCATGCAATTAAGTACCCATATGAATAAGATGCAGACTGGGGGCTACAAAGTGCCATCTCTTCAGCTGTCCAAAGGAGCTACAGCAAAGGCTGCCTTCAGAGCAGCCAAGAGGCCTGTTTCCAGAGAACCGGTATTCTCAGGTAAGCTGGCTGGCTGCCAGCACTCCTGCTGGGATGCTCTGGCTCTGCAATGCCTTAAGCCAAAGGCCATATTTACATTCCAGCCTTGAGGAAAAATTGTATCACTTGTTCAAAAAGAAAAACAATTCTTCATCATCTTCTCCCCCCTACTGGTTTTGGGGCATCAAACATCTCCTTTACAGAGGTCAAGGTTATATATTCACAGTTAAAATGTAGGGAAAAAATTGACATAATAATTAACCAGTAACCACTTTAACACGTTTCCCAATAAGCTGCTTCAAACTCACCTACTACTTCCAACTATATGCAAACTAGATCAAATTGTTTTATTACTGCAGAAAAAAAACCCACACATGCTGTTCTCATTTAACCCCAGAAGAACACAGAAATGCTGACTGTTGATAGAATTGAAAGTTACCTTTTAAAACACTGGAGACAAAATGCAGTATTAGTTTTTCCCAAGTACACTGAATAATAATTTACTCAAATAGTACAGGTGTAAACATAACTGATAGAATAACAATTGAAATACCTGAAACCATAACATGTTTATAGAAATGGCATGTGGAAACCAAAGCCATGTGGGACAGAATTCAACACATCTCCCTGAGGTTGAATAGCTTGAGTGAAAAGGAAAGCACCA
Organism: Amazona ochrocephala; assembly: GCA_039720435.1. NCBI lineage: Eukaryota > Metazoa > Chordata > Aves > Psittaciformes > Psittacidae > Amazona > Amazona ochrocephala. The sequence goes on from CM077880.1 coordinate 25,094,172, forward strand.
GAATCCAGGCTTAAGTCCAAAGAGGAAAACCAGTCTTGTCACATAGCGAGTTCTGCGGTACATTTATGGCAATTACAATTGTATCAATTAATTTTTATTCAAGTGTTGTCTTAAATCCATCTGGAAATAAAAGGCAGTGTTGACTACCACTAGAAAATTGCAAATAAAATGTTTAATTTCAGAAACTGAGTTCACCATTTATAAATACACTAAAAGTAAATGCAAAATTAGATTAGGCATAGGTACAGTATTTTAAGAAAGCTACAACTTTTCTAAAAGGTCATAGGCAAATGATGACTTGTTTCCCAAAACGTATTGAATGAAAACTGAAACGAGATTAATCTTTCTAGAGTTAAATCATGGAGAATGTTCCTTTCAAATGAAAATGCTGGCTATTTTTTTTTCCATCTTGAACTCTGTATCCCATTTGCCTGATGGACACCAACAGTTAAGAATCAACCCTACTACACAAAATTCTAAGCAGTGCACCATATCCATAAGGCTATTACTGAAAATCAGAAGATCCTTTATTTCTGTACTAGGAGCTTTAGGACAGGCTGTTCTACACAACTGAAATTACGTTAGGAGTAAGGGCTCAATTTTTACAATAGGGAACCTTATAATTTCAATGCACTAAAGATTAGAAAAGGCTTTAGAATGACACTAGAGTCTTCATGGTAAGTTTCTTGCCTTTTTTTCTTTGTACATGGCATTAAATAACAAGCATTAATTCACAAACTCTGATAAGACTTCCAAAGGACTTTTATAAATACCCAGAGTATTTCTGTAGTTCAGTTAAAATGTAAAACCTGAACAGGAGAACCCAGAATGGGAAGTTTTACTACTGATTCCTGTAAAACTGGCATTCCATATAAGTTCAAATTTAAGATTTATTTTCAGATATTAAGTCAATAGTCTCCTGTAAACACATCTTCCTCAACAGATCTTCTTAATCCTTTAAGTACTTTAGGGCTTGCAGATAGAAACACCACATGATAAAAGACAGCTTGAACCCTATCTTTCATGTACAGCTTTCTTCTGACAACTACAAAAGCTGTTTCTTTGCAATTAAAGCAATGTTCAACTAAAATACAGTACCTGGTTTATGTTTTTTACATAATAATTGAATAAAAAACTACAGAATAGAACTGTGTACATCTTTTTTTTTTAACTTTTCTGTTTGTTGTTTTTTTGTGGTTTTTTTTTTTTTTTTTTTTTTTTTTTTTTTTTTTTTGCCATTCTATTCAACCAAATGTCTGAGCTTTTTTAAAGTTCATTTACATTTATGGATTAAAAGCTACATAATTTTGTATAATTTGACAAGACGGGCTATCTCTAGTGTGAATTTTTAAAAAACATATATACAATACCTGGCCTGAAGTACTATGAATAAGGCACATGTAGACATATCGAAAGCTGAAAAAAATAAAACTAAAATTTGGAATTACAGTCACTGATTAGATGTCATACATGGCCCCATTGGAGCTATTTAAAAATCAGAGTTATAGATAGTTAATATCCAGTGAGCAACAAGATTTAGTCTAGCAGTTTGTTCATTAGTTTCAATACTGGAAGTATATTAAAGGAAGATTCACTTTCAAAAAGATAAGCTTTTCAAAGTGTTCAATCATTAACCTTGACTGACTAAAGTTGTTGCTTTCATTGGATGTACTGAACAATCTCTCTGAAGGAACAATGCTTGGTGGACAACCCAAGAACCTAACAGCCAATTTTGACAGTACTGGCCAAGATGACTTCTTAAAGTTCCAGTAAGTCAGAGGATCACAGTTATGCTCAAGCACTTCTTCCTCCAAGTAAGAAAGCACCATTTCCTCTGGTAACTTTGCTCTCCCTTTCAGGTCTTTTGTTTTCTTCATGTCACCCATGAGCGACCAAAGATTATCTTTCCCATATGAGTTTGTAGATGGTGAACCTGAATCGCATCCATTGGAAACAGGTTTATCATCATCTGAGGTAGAACTCATTATTTCCAGCTCCCTGATTAAGTCTTGTTTATATTGTTCAGCCTCCTCTTCTGTGAATAAGGATGTTTTATACCGAGGATCCAGAAGTGTAGCAAAAATGTACCTTGGATCATGAAGCGTGGAGGATAATCTACTCACCATAGCTTCTTTCAAGGATTTTAGCATAGTATCTATGCCCATTGTTTCCTCAAATAGCATTTCTATTTTCCTGTTGAGTATATGAATCATTGGAATCACTTGGCTTAGAGTAGACATGTGTGTACTCATCTCCCTGCTCGCAGCTTCAAAAGGTTTGAGAGCATGACACACCGACTGCATGACTTCCCACTGATCACAACTTATCAGCTCCCGAAAGCTGCACTCTATTGACATTTCATCAATTGCTCTTTTCTGTTCAATAAGACGTTCAAGCATATGAAATGATGTATTCCACTTTGATGGGACATCTTGTATTAGCTGATGCTGAGGCAACTCATATTCTTTTTGCAACTCAGCTAACTTCTCCTTTGCTTTTGCTGACCGATGGACGCGTTCACAGATCTTCCTTGCAATACTAAGCAAATTCTGAACCATTCTCTGGCTTTTAATAGCCTCATTTACAATGACATTAACAGTGTGACTAAAACATTGCACACTTGAATGATCACCTTCATTTAAAGTTTTCTCTATGCTCTGATTATCAGTGACAGTAATCCCAATCTGCAGGCCAATGGAAGTAATCCATGTTTCCCACCAGTACTCTAACTGTTTTTGAATACTGATTCCATTGTAATCGCAATCAATCTGTGATACATTTAATAGGGCTGAACAATGGTAATCCTCACACTGTGGTCGAAATGAAGACTCAAATGTTACCCAGTGAGCTGTCAGAGTTAGATATTCTCGTGTTTGGTTGCTCATCCATATTCCAGATGTAAAATGGATCACTCCACTTTCAGCTTCTTTAAGATGAGAAATAATTATTTGTTTTACATTATCAAACATATCTGGAATTGCTGTCCTAGAAAAGTAAGATGGAGAAGGTAAAGAATACTGAGGTTGCAAATATTCAAGCAGCCTGTTAAAGCCAACGTTGTCTACAAAAGAATATGGCTGAAGGTCAAGTGCAATCATTTCAGCTACAAGACTTGTGATTTTTTTGGCAACTGGGTGAGAGTCACAAAACTTGTCACTGGTTTCATCAAAATTTGAAGACCCTAATAATTCAGTGCTCAGTGGCATGTGATTATCTGTTGATGAGGACAACACTGTCTCTGAGACATCAGTTTTCAAAACATTGTTATGAAACCGCTGCAAATGTCTTAGAAGGCAACTTGTGCCTAGATTTGTTGGCTTTTTCCCCCGACTTATTGTACGTCCACAGTGCATGCATACTACTTTTGTTGAATCTGCAGAACAAATTGAAAAGTGATTCCACAGTTTTGAGGTCTTCTTACTGTTAACAGGAAAAATAATTTGATTATCATGTGTAACCATTGTAGGCAAGTCAGTCAAATTTGAGGATGAACATTCTGCGGAAGCCAAAGTGGCATAAGGAGAATTTGCCAAGCTCACATCAAGAAAGCTCTTTTGGTTTCTAATTACATCAGGATGGCGTCTATATAGATGCCTCATCAAGCAGCTTGTGCCCACGTCTCCCTTCTTACCACGACTTATCATACAACTGCAGTATCTACATACTGCTTTTAGACTGTCTGCAGGCGATAGCGAAAAGTGGTGCCAAACTTCTGATTTAAGCCTTTTCATAATCCTTTTATTTTGCTGAAATACAGCAGTAGGTTCAAATATTAGTGGACCTAGTCCCTCACACTGTTTCTCAGGAGAGGAAGCAAAAGAGACTTCACCTATATCATCAGAAGATGACAGGATTGAGTCTTCCACTAGAGCATCTCCAGAAGACAGAGTAGTATGGATCTCCTCAGAGATTCTGTCTGGAGAAGAGGAAACAGAAGTTGACTCTTTCATTAGTTTTCCAGGAGAAGATGACATAGAATTCAGATCACTATCTGAGGGCAGTAAAGAAGGCAACAGAGTTGGAGGTGTGGTGTAGAGAGGTGGTATGCTGGTACCACCCCCATTCTCTTGCAGGACAATGGAACGATGGGCTCTCCACATGTGTCTTATTAAACAACTCGTTCCCAGGTCTTTTCCATTTTTTCCTCTACTGAACTCATTCATGCAGTGGATGCAAACAGCTTTAGAATTATCTAGAGGTGACAAATAGAAGTGTTTCCAGACAGCAGATCTCCTCCTGGAACCTGACGTGCTCTTTGGAATTACAACAGCTTTCTCTGCTACATTCTCTACAGTGTCATCATAATGGTTGTTGGGGAGTTGTGGAGATGACCCAACCATGACTTCTTCTTTGCTGCACTTCTCAGAAATGGAAAGATCTGGTATTTCCTCAGTAGAAACAATAGAAACAGATTCCTCAATTATTTGATCTGGAGATGGTATTTTAGAAGCCATTTTCTTGACCAGTTTTATGGGGGATAACATAGAGCTCAGATCTCCAACATCTGCAGGTTGAGGTGCCAGTAACAATGTAGATGAAGAAAAGGAGGAGATACCTGGCATACTTCCATTCTCCTGAATTAGTACAGTGGGATGGGCTCTCCTCACATGCCTCATGAGACAGCTTGTACTCAGGTCCTTTTCATTCTTACCCCTGCTAAATTCTTTCATACAGTACATACATATTGCTTTAGTGCTATCTCTAGGAGATATAAAAAAATGGTTCCATGCAGGGGATTTTTTTCTGGAGTTTATGTTTCTGCTAGAAAGGAGGCTTTGTGTCACAGCTTCCATTGCTACATCATACAGCGTACTACTATACTGAGAAAAAAGAGATCCATAATCATCTTCATTTTCTGTGGATAAATATTTGCCAGGGTTGTTGGTTATAAAGTTCTTTTCTTTGTCCTCCTGTTCATCACTGCTGTCCACATGTTTGAAATCATCTTGTTCTGTCTTTATATCCATTCTTTCTAAAGTACAGTTAATGCTGTCTTCTTCTTGCTCTACTTTTAAAGTACTGATTTTACCCAATACAAAATTACCATCCATTCTGGGGAAACCTGCTTTACTCTTGTCTGTGAAAGACAAGTTCTTCTTGCCAAGTCTTCATTTAGCAATAAATACATATAACTTAAAAGATTATTTAAAATTTGATTAAAATGATGTATCTTGTATACTGAATGCAAAACACAAATACGTGTACGCGTTAAAATCTCTGGTTTGTGAATTCTGTATCTGTGTTGTGCATAAGCAAATATGATTAGACATAAAATTGTATTTTAAAATCATGGACTTAATTAATGGAATCTCTTTTTTTTTTTGCCCCCAGGATCAGGACATTTCAGGTCATAGATGAATGTTCTCAAAGACAGCTACTATTAGATGCTTCATGTTGTAGACATAATCCTAAAAAATGAATGTTCTATTTTCTTGTGGAAGGAAGTCATTCTGTTCATCTTGACTGGGCAACTGCAATTCTTTTGCACCATCTAGAAGTAAAAAAAATCAGAAGACAAAGTTGATTAACACACTTAAAATAACTACAGTAAAGGTGAACTAAAAACATTCACTAAATAATCTGTAGAGTGTTTTTTTTTATGTATATAAAAAATAACCCAATGTACTACTGAAAATATGAAAACCCCCACTTTTACTCAATACATTTATTGTGGGCAAACACATGCCTACACATACAGCTCTGGTTCAGCTTTGACAAAACCTACAGTCCAAGCGTCACTTTTGTATTTGCTTGGACATACCTATGCCTCGTCCTACATCCCAATTCAACAACTGCATAATCATACATATACATATATATACATACAAAAATATGTACTATATAGGTATCTATTTACAGATATATATAAAGACAAGCAGGCATTTAACCATGTTATCACAGAAATATGTACTAAACCGCAGATGTTAAATTATACTCTTGTACACTTAAAACTACAGCATTTTACAAGAAACATCTGTAAGGGTGTCCAGTGTTGTCATGCTAATCTCTCTTCCTCTGACCATAGTCTCACATGGTTATATTCATGCCACAATATTCCCAGACAACATCACGCTACAGAAAAAAAGCTATTTTTGGAGTTTGAAGATTAAGACCTGAAATGCTTAATCTAGGCTAACTGGGCTATACATATGCCATATATGTACTGAGGTCTCCCAAAAGCACAACGTCACTTAAAGCAAAGATACATACAGCTGTGTATGCTCGTGCATAGTGTAACACTGCCAGCTCAAGTTCCTCACCGACCCAAGGGTTATGCTAGGAAGTCCATTTACACTGAGATAGCTCATTTCCCTCGTGGGCAAAGATTTCTCCCATAAACAATGCCAGTACAAAGAGTAAATTTTTTAATTATGATAGCATATACATCACAGGCAACAACACGCTCAAAAACAGAAACCTCCTCCCCCAGAAGAAGCTGTCTGCATTTGTCAGCCACTTTTTTTACTATAGTTCTATCAGAATTCTAAGTTCTGTCAAACCCCTTCTGACTTATTCTCTTGTGTCATTCATGTAGTTATTGGTACCTTCATTCAAGATAACAAACATGTTTTGACCACACAGGCCATGCTACAGTGTGCACTCCAATTTGTGCACATTGGCTTTTATGGTTTTCTTTCTAGTTGAAGACAAAACACAAACTTGAAACAGTTTTTTTTAAGAACTTATCACACAATTTTCATGTTACTCGAAAGACAAGAAGAATTTCAGCAGGCAAAAGGTGAAATTAGCCATAGCTAGACAACACACACAAAAAAGTCTAAGTTGTACACACACAGCCATTTCCCCCGTTTCAAGATCAATGCCTTATTACCATTGTAACCTATTTTAATTGATATTTCTCTGAGGTCTGTTCGCAAAGGTGACCAGAAACACTTTTTTCCTGTGGATTTCAGATTTCTGGAAAGCCTATCATGGTAATAACTCTCTTTTCCAGTGCAGGGGAAGGAGGTGCAACCAGCTTATTGCAACTATTTTAAGTCAGAACTTTCTAAGAGTAGGGCAGTAACTCTGGTTCTCTTTCTGCGAAAGTTTTGGTATTTGTGCTCTGCCTTTCTCCCCCTCAGAAAAAAAAAAAAAATAAAAATGGTATTTTCAGACACCAAAAGACAACAGGGTTGAGCATAAGAACATCAGTTGTAATGAAGGGAGAGGCTTGAAGAAAAGGAAAGCAGGGACTAAATTTACATCACTCAGTTCAAAACTGAATGGAGCACAACTTAGTGATCACACACTATGGAAGAAATGAAATGGAAGTGTGTGCATCTGGGACAACCAAGAAAGTGTAAGATAATCAACATTTTCAACAGAAATATTTGTTTTCATCTTTATTTTGATCTAATCTGTGATTCTGGAGCTTGGACTGCAAACAGGAAAAGCAAGAATTTATAATAAGCTGTTGTGACTTAGGATCACAGAATAGAAAGGCTCACAAGCAAGTGACTCCATGCAGGGCTTACAGTACATAAATGATGCATGTAAGTGCCAAGTTACAGTAAGCACATTACAGATTCCTAGCTAGATTCACACAAAATACATGCATGCATCCATTGGTATCAGGTTAGGACAAAGTTGTGCACAATTTATTCAAAACAGGTAATCACATCTCTAGCCTGCAATTCATGCAATTTCTTCTCTATGCAAAAACAGTTCTAGGCTTTTAACAGAAAAATCCATTGAGATACTTCATTTGTCCCTGTCCTGATAAGCAGTTACTGCTTAACACAGCTAAGCATAAGGTAGCTGTGATGGGAAGATTTGGAAACCTGATAAATGAGACCAGTTGCAAACTTAACAACACTTAACTAGATTGACATTCATTTACAGTACACATTGACAATGGTTAAGTTCTTAATCATTATCAGCCATTACCATTACATATTCAAACAGTTATTCCCTAATCATCTTTTCCTAGATTAGCTTTGAGCACACAACAACATCGAGCTGATGCCACTAGTTAAATACTGGTGGCTATGGTCCTTGATGGTCTTAGTTGCTGAAGTTGAGGTGAAAAGGTGAGGCAGCTGTTTGGACTCTGAAGCAGGAACCTCGGAGGCAGACTTCTTTCTTCCCTGCTTCTTCTTGCTGCTGCTGTGTGGTTTCAATGCTCATTATCTCCTCCGCTAAAAGAGGGTGTGGGAAGCAACCTCATCTGCTCCTGACATTATCTACCTTCTTTTCTTTAGGACCATAAAATCTTCTTGTTTCACCAGAAGTCTTTCCTGCTTTTTCTGTATCCTTTGTTTTGCTTGCAGATTTTACTACTTTAATTGATTCATATATTTCTCTGTCCCCTATTTGTGCAATTAAAAATAGTCTCCTTTTGCAGCTATGTCTTATTTCTATAGCTGCTCTTAGCCGTGACATAAAATTCTTCCATGCTTTTATGAGGGTTATGCTATTAGCAGTGCTACAAAGTGCTTACGGCATCATAGAAATTAATCATAAATAGTTTGGATTAGAAGGAACCTTTAAAGCTCACCTAGTCCAAACCCCTACAATAAGCAGGGACACATCAACTAGATCAGGTTGCTCAGAACCACAGACTGGCCTGAATGTCTCCAGGGATGGCACATCCACCACCTCTCTGGGCAGCCTGTTCCAGTGTTTTATCACTCTCATTGTAAAGAAATTTTTGTCACATCCAGCCCGAATTTCCCCTATTTTAGTTTAAAACCATTACCCCTCATCCTATTGCAACAGGCCTTGTTAGAAGTCTCTCACCGTCTTTCTTACAGGCCCCTTTTAAGTACTGAAACGCTGTAATCAGGTCTCCCCAGAGTCTTCTCCTCTCCAGGCTGAACAAGCCTGCTCTCTCAGCCTTCCCTCATAGGAGAGGCATTCCATCCCTCTGATCATTAAGAACATATCCTGTGGCCAGTTACACTACTTCACATGTAACTCATGACTGAGTTTAAGACAAGAAAACATTAATTATATCTTGTCCACTTTATGGCTGTAACAGGTCTCTGGCTACACAGTACCCATCTTTCTGGGCATTGTTGCTACCTTCTAGTAATGCAGAATAACTGAGATTCTCAGAGAAGACTTGTGAGGGCTGATAGATCACTTCCTAGGAAATCCCCAGAGTTGGATGCCCCTTACAAGATTTTGCAGATGGTTTTGTCATGTCCTGTGTCTTGTCATTCCCCTTTCTCCGAACTTCTAAGCATGATCTCCACTGCTTTGAGTGTTGTTATGACATCATACTGTAAAATTAAGTCAAGCTCCCTCCCTTCAAACACATTTGAGGGTTCAAAACAGGATTTTTTTTAGAGTACAGCCCCTGAAGCGCTCAGGGCTTGAAAAATAGATGTGTTTTTCATCACCCTGTCCCACGCCAACTCTATGTAAGTCAATCTGTTTAAAACAGACAAACACAACAAAAAAACAGAACATTCCATCCTATTTTACAATTTTACAGTAATCTAGAACAAAGTATCGATCTGGTTATGACCACCTTTACATAACTTATTTACCCTGGGACACAAGGTACTCGAAGATAAAGACTACTGCTACACGAACAGGATACTCAATGAGATGGGAAGTGTCTTAAAAGGTACAAAAGGCTACAGGAAGCCAGCTCAAAACTGAAGTTATTTATGCCTTTGAAATCTCCTCAGATACAGACAAGCAGTGAAACAAAAAGAATGAAGAGTCACCTTGCAACAAAAATCTTCAAAGAAAATAAATGGAACTAGAGAACAATTATCTACCCAAACGTAATACTCTGTTAGCTTCTAAGTGGCTGTAGGCAGCCAGCGGTTTGCTCTGGTAAGAAGCCTGCAGAAACATTTTATAGGATTTTCCATTCAAAATGGGATTACTGAAAGTGTATGGCGGTTGACAAGAGATGTCAGGAGAATGTCACTGATGCAAAGCATGCCACAGCGGGCTGCCATGACCAGGAGAAATCACTGCTGAAGGAAGGGGGTAAAATAAAGAGAAAACACTGGTGTTTTGGCATTGCAGAGACAGACAAACACACAGAGAAGTATGAAAAGTATGCAAGAACACTGAGCCAGGAAGAGATTATTTGTTTGTAAAGCAGATAGTGGCTGGTAAGCTTTAAACAATTTTAGGTTGAGTAGTCAGGCAATAATAATAATGAGATTATAGTACAGAATCTTAGGGCCAATAATGGTCCAGAAAAAGAAGTTTAAACCACCAAAAAAACAAAAAAACCCAAAACCAACTTTATTATAAAAGTGCAAATAGCATAAATACAAACACACACACCTGTAAAATGCAAGAGTACTTGTTTCAAAAGAGATGCAAAATATGGAGACAAAGTGAAAGCAAAACTATTTCCTACCTTGAAAAAGAAAAAAAAAAAAAAAAGAAAAAAAAAAAATCAAGAGTAGTGACAGACTCTAAGCACAGGAGGTACATAAAAGCACATTAAAAACAATTTGCACAAGCAGATGTCTGTTGTAGAATAAACAGTGCTATCTTTTTTATTTTTTGAAAGGTACAGGCATCATTAAAAACATCAAGGAAAAAGAAAAATCCCTAAAAACAAGAAGGACAACAAATACGGAGGAGACATTCTAAGAAACAACTATTAGCTTCTACTTCAACAGCAGGTACTGTGCTAACTGAGGAATATTTGCTAAAAAAAAAAAAAAAAAAAAAAAACACACCAAAAACCCAACAGCCTAGATAAACTTCGCCTCTTTTCAGAGTTATAAATCCATCTAAGAAAGCAAACTAAGAACAGTCACATATTTCTCTCTGTAGAAATTTCCTATAACAACGTATCAGTTCACTCATAGAGAACAGCATATATTTGTAAGATACTGAGCATTAAAATGTGGTATTAGAAGAGTCTGCACATTTATGATGTTAGTCACACTCTGAAAGAAGGTGGGTCCTATGCTTGAGTCTCACTGAAGCTCACAGGACTGCACAGATGTGTAAGCACGACGTAGTGCATGTAGAGGATCAACAGGAAAGAGGATAAAGGTAAAGCCACCTTTACTATTCCATTACTTTTCCAATCACGTAGAAGGCAGATCTTACATTAATCACTAACTGCTGTAGTTTTACAAAGGTATTCTCTCTAACTTGAAAAATCCCCTCTCATGTACACACACAAACCATCCGTCTGGACAACAAAACAAAAACAAAACCCCCCAAAAGTAGTGTGGAAGCAGCACCAATAATACTGTACACTGCTCCTCGATGACAGGACTAGTCTTCGCCCTAATCAAATACTGGAAGAGAATGATATAACAATTAGGACAAGTAATATTAGACATTTTTATTAATTTTATATGAAAGAGCTGAAGTTTATAAAGTTTTGTGTACTTCACAGAAAATATGTAAAAGCACATACACAGGGGGAAAAAAGACAAATTATTACTTTTATGAGTACTCTCTTTTACTGCGGAAAGAAGTCCTGATGTTAGAAACAAAGTACTCTTTTTTAAAATTTCAATTATTTAGTATGCTTTTTTCCCTATTTCTAGCTTAAAAAAGCGACATATAAAAGTAAAAAAATACAACCTTTTTTAATGCTGGCTGAGAAACATATCTATGTTAGCTCTTCTGTCACAAGCTACTGGTCTTGTAGCAGTCGAAATTTCTCCTTCCGTGACCCCCTCCCAATTAGGAGAGTTGTAATAGTTTATCTTTCATCTTTTGGTTTTGTTCTACCTATTCTGCCATTAGTTCTGCAGTTATATCACTATGTGGCTTATCCAAGGTCTTACCCTCACTAAGGCTCCTAAGGCCTTCTGAAACACTTGCAGAATGAAAAAATGCTTCTATAATTATTTTTTAAATTTCATTTTGGAGCGAAACAAACATTTAGAAAAATCCTGGTTTACAAACAGGGAACATCCATGAACATGTTTTATGTTTGTGTAAACATAAAAAGATGATTCAGCTCTCAGACTAGGGCTGGTGGTGGGAAGGAAGCAAAAATGGGAGAGATTATTTTCTCCAAGGATGGAGCATTTCACAGATGTGTGACCAGACAAACAAGATGCCACATGCAGGAACTGTGACAGGCTGGAGGCAGGAACTAGTCAGCTCTCAAGGGTACCTCAACTGCTTGGCTTCAGCTGCTTAAGAAATGTAGCAGCATCCTGGCAGGGCTTAGGTGATGTCCTCAACTCCTTCATCCCTGCAGAGAAGCCAGGAAAAATCCCAAAGAGAACATAACATATCCAGAGTAACGCATAAGGAAGGAAGGCAAATGTGCTTTGGAAAGTGATGGGACAAAGGTACATGCTCAGAGGCTTGGGAGACAAAGCAGGAAGAATGAGAGCCCCCCAAGAAAGGTATGTGAGCTCCCTAGTGAGCTCACACGACCTGCCAGGACATGACACAGAGACCTCCGATTTATCAAAGTACAAAGATCATTCATGACTCTTCCTGTTGCTGAAAACCTGTGTGTGGTGTGAGCTGGGGCCTAAATCAGTCATTTCAGACAGAAAAATAAAGGTGTGAAGAGACGAGTATTATAGCCGTAACTATCATCACTCTGGGTACTCAACCCTAATTGCAAATGCAGGAATTTAGCTAAAGTACAGCCTGAAAAGTTAAAAACACTACCAGCTAAATGTAAATATTTCCTCCTTTCTTGCCTCCTGTTCCTCAAAACATCAAATAATTTTACCGTGAACATGGGCTATTTCATATGAGGCAGTAAAATAGACCTGCTAGTGCCAAATTATATTTCCTTGGTTTAGGGGTCTCTAGACTTTTGTGTCCCCTAGGTTCACCACCACCACCAACTTAACAACGATGCAGGAAGATAATCAACAGCACAGCTCAGAAGAGACAGGTTTAGACTACTGTTAAAGGGACAGCGTGGAGCTAAAATCTAACCAGCAAAGAGTTTTCTGTGTGCTTGAGTTTGTTTGACCTCTTACTCTTAAAAAAAAGTAACTTGGCCTCTTACTCTTAAAAGCCGGGTTATTTTGTACATCTGTTTTCTCCTCTTGCTACTGTAAACATCAAAAAGTCTCTGTTTATCGATCATTTTCAGATAATCCCTGAAACCTCAGGAAAGATTCAAGAACTGGAAGCTTTGGCTTTGTACAAATACCTCTAACTCAAACACTAAATCATCTGCATCACAGTGTATGGAAGAAAGCATGCGCACCAGGTCCCCCTGCACAAAACTACACTGGCTCTTAAACTGATGTGTAAAAGGAGTGAAAATAATTCATAACAATGGCAAAACTGCTGAGAAACAGCATAATTTATGGATTAGTGTCATTAAAAAAATACTTTAAAATACACACAAAGCAGAAATGAAGCAAAATTTAATTCAAAAAAATCCATGGTTTTGGGGTTTTGGGAGAGGTTTTGTTTGGTCTTGTTTGTTTGTTTTTTAAAGAGGATCTGGTTCTTAGTTCAGCTTTTACACCAGTATAATCCTCAACCATAAAACTTCTAGAAAGATTGAGATAATGATTTTTAAATACATTTCATATTTGTTATTTTTGAAATCTGCTATAAATAAAAGACAACTTGCTAGCATGTGGATTATTCACATCCGGCTGACATTTAGTTCTGCCATCCCTATTTAGTGTCCAACCAGATTTGCTAAACATGCCCAGTGCACAAACATTTCATCAGACCCCAATGATACAGGCCGATTGTTCAGCATGTTTAAGAATAAAGCAGGTGTCTGATATAGAGTAAAGCAGGTATCTGATACGGAGTAGAGTCAAAACTCAAGCTTATTTCTGGAGAAATCAGTCTTCACAACTTATTTGACAATTTATTAAGCATGTATCTATTTGAAGCATTATCCTCCACCACCTAGGCTTAAGCAGCACTGTTGTACACTATAAAGTCCACAGCAAAGAAATCCCCATTCCACACAAACAGAATTTATCCTAAAAGTAGAATAAAAATACAAAGCTAAAACAACAACAAAAAGCCAAAACAATGTCACTCATCATTTCTGTCCCAGCCCTTATCAAGGGATCACTCATAAAAAGCAGATCTGTCACAGTAAGTAAATTCAGTCAACATTTGACTAGGATCCAAATTGCCTCCTAAGTGTTGAAGCTTCTTCTCATTATCAGGTATGATACTTTTGAAGCAATACTTGCAGGATATGTATCTGTTCACACTTAACAAATGTCAGACCAGTCATTAGCTAAAATGCTGATGCTTTAAGCAACGATTTAATTAAAACTTTGAACAGGATTTTCCCTACATCTTACACATCAATTCAATGCTGCTCCAAGAGAAAGCTACAGGAGATAATACTCTAAATTTCGGTATTTTTATGATTAAAAATTTCTGACAAACAAATATTATATGCTGACATGATGGGGTAGCTCTTTTGCCACAAATACTGAAGTCAGAAGATACGCTCAACTGCAAATGATTTTCCAAGTAAATCAGTTTCTTCTCTGTACCAGATATTCTTTCTTCCTCATTTGAAGAAATAGGGCTAGATTTTACTTTAAGCAAGTAAAAGACCATCTTCTTACTAAGTATATTAAATAGAACAGAAAATAATATTCACGATACCATCCAAAATTATTTTTACGGACTTCAGAAATACTCCAGTTCATCTTGACAACAAGCACAAGAACTACAACAAAAACAACCAGGTAGCTAGGTAACTTTAAAGCCAAGCTTCCACATCATGCACAGAGGCATAAATGATCATGCCCATGGTAGAAGTGAACTTCTTATACCCCTTTCTAGTATTTTTTTGTCACTTGGTATTTTCAAATTTAATTGTATGTTCATCTGACATTTCCACCCAATATCTCAGTCTAAAAACCAATGACCTCAACTCTGTCCCTCTCAAAACAAGCATTCCTCATAAATGGGGTAGAGGGAAAAGCGAATGTATGGATCTCCCCATTCACTTGTCAAGAAGCCTGTCCCCAGCCTCCATAACAAGGGGTCTTCTCGCTCTCAACCTCTTTTAAAGAAGCACTCTCTTTGCCACCTAGGCAAGGTGAGCCTCTGAAGCAAAGACCCCTCTGACACAGGAAAGCTGACATTATTTCCACTAGCACCCCACTGAGCTTTAGCAGGAAGTACAAAGAGATACTCCTAGCAAACAAATAGCTTGGTCACCTTCTCACAAAACAAATGGTTTAAAAGAGAACCATCCTGCTGCCATAGACACAGATTTTAATTTAAGCAAACAAAGTTTTGCTCAAGGAGCTAACTAAAAATACACCAAGAATTTTAATTAAGAATAAAGCTTCTTGTAGTACCTATTCTAACCAGTGCAGTTTGTGAGCTTCAATTCATGCAACATAACACGTAATTTAAATACATTTTACAGAATAAGGTTACACAGGCGTTTTATTCAGAGCAGGATCCACAATATTTTTAGTACAAGGTAAAGAAAAGGATAGCCCTTGCTGTTTCCATTTGCTTGATTTCTATTATTTTACAGAAGCCAAAATATTTATTTTTATTAACCTAATACTTTGTCAGGTATAAAAAAAGGGAAATAAATAAAAATATTTAGAGAAAACAGAAGGATCAGGAATCTCCCTGTTCTTTATAAGCATCACTGTATTTCCTCTCGCAAGCAGATTATGGTCTCCCCACAGCACAGTATGCCACAGAAGACAAACAGACATCACTAGGAAATGAAAAGAACAGAACTTCATTCCTCCCATTTCCCAACGTCAAAAGCAAAGATGCTGTCACCAGCATGGTCTGCACACTGGCTCTCTGAAAGGTGACCCACTCTTCCTACTGCTTCAGCAGCTACTAATCCAAGTCACAACAAGTGAAAACCTCTCATGTCATGGGTACTACCTGCTGCCTTCTGGTGGTGCCCCTCTCCCCCCCATCTGTAGATATGCTCCCACAGTTATTAGCATATCACATTCCCACCTTTAATGCAAAAGAAGGGGAACCACACAGTAAAAATAGAAAATATGATATGGCTGCCATTATCTGTGCCACTTTAGCAACGACTTGCGGTCCCAAATCCTAAATAAGGAAAGCTCACATGAGCTGGGAGCCAGTAGTTGGGTGGGAGTTATAAACAGAAACCAGTTTCCACACTGCTCTTTCCTATTCCACCTCCTCATGGCATGTCTAACACTACCACATCTCTTTAATCAGGAACTACATTTTCTACAACCATCTAAACTGCACATAAAAGCTACTGCATACCATATGCACATTAATTCTTACAGTGGATGCTAAAGGATGTAGGCCTGTATATTTCTTACCTACCAAAACTTAAAATTTTAACGGAGAAGATAATAGAATCTGGACAGCAGAATATTCCCATCTTTGTTCTCAGCCTCACATAGGTACCCATTCTTAGGGTACCCATTCTCAAAAGAGTGCCTTTTTAATCGCAAATGAAGAAAGCATTACAGACAGAAGGAATGTTTGCAAAATGCCAGCTCTCTGGACCACAGTACTCAGACTCCAGGAGTTAGTAGGCAATAATGGAGACATTCAAGGACAGGCTGGATGTGGTTCTGAGTAACCTGGTATAGGTGAATATATCCCTGCTCATTGCAGGGGGTTGGACTAGATGAGCTTTGAAGGTCCCTTCTAATCCAAATTATTCTATGATTCTGTAACTTCTACATAGCATGGTGCAATCTGTATGTGAATGCATCACAGATTGTATATTTATACACTGAAACACAGAGGAAAAACAAAGTCAGCTTTTACCTACCATGCCATGAAGGAAAAATGCCCCAGCAAGAAACAGTATGAGATCACTTAAAAGATTATGTATTTCATATATTCCTCACATTTCATATTTCCCTAAAGAAACACGTAAAAGTGATGGTGTTCTATGAAACCTTAACAAAACAGTTAACAAGAAGAAAAAAAAGGCACAAGGAATTAGAAATATGTTCTATGAATGCATTTTCTAGGCTAGCTAAAATAACCTAAACTCTATTCCAGAGTGCTTAAGACGTGAATTTCAGTGAAGCACATGAATACGATACAACCAGGTGATAAAATGTATACACTTTTCTGTTGGAGCTCATATTGCCATTTAATGTCTTTAACACTAACCACTTACAGATTTTATTATCTATCAGAGCAACTGAACTTGCAGTTAAGTTATTTCAGCTGGGACTACAATTCAAGAAATAGCTTTTGAAGCTACTAAGACCAGATACTCATTCTCAGTAGACAGGTAGTACTGAAGTGGGTATTTTGACTGAAAGCTTTTAACCTTGAAAGTCACATTAGAAAGGCACTACAAAATGCTACAGTGCTCGACGTCATGCAATGAAATGGTGCAAAGCATAGTGACCCCAAGAAAAGTATGCCAGAATTCAGCATCAAATACATGAAAATGAGCTTTTGGATACTGTAGCAAAAGCAACATTGTCCCTTTTATCAGATTTCTTTACAGTAGTCTGAAAGTGACTCAAAAGACTACTGCCAATGACAATTACTCTTTCCTGGTCTTTGGCTATGCTGCATACTTGGACAGAATGAGCTGTTTATTTTTGCTTAGACTCTGATGAAGAACAATCCACAAGCAGATTTGGTACGTAATAAAATCCCCCACACCTTCTGTATGTGCCACCTAGGAAAACAACTTCAAGAAATGAATCTGAATTGTATTTTTATTCTTCTTTTCCTATGGAGGCCACCCTTATAAGGAAAGGCTTAAGAGAGCTGGGGTTGTTCAGCCTGGAGAAGAGGAGGCTTCAGGCAGACCTTATTGTGGCCCTTCAGTACTTAAAAGGGGCTTGTAAGAAAGATGGGGGAAAACTTTTTAGTGTGGCCTGTTGTGATGAGACAAGGGGTAATGGTTTTGAACTAAAAGAGTGGAGATACAGGCTGGATGTGAGGAGAAAATTCTTTACAACAAGGGTGATGGAACACTGGAACAAGTTGCCCAGAGAGGTGGTGGATGTGCCATCCCTGAGGACACTTAAGGCCAGGCTGGATGTGGTCCTGAGCAACCTGGTCTAGTTGAAGATGTCCCTGCTCATTGCAGCAGGGTTGGACTAGATGAGCTTTGAAGGTTCCTTACAACCCAAACTATTCTATGATTCTATCACCCAACCAAGACTTCCTAGCTCAACATTTTATTTATCCTAAACATTTTGTCCATCTGTTGCCAACATGCATGTTAACCAATAACCTAGGCATCTCAAAAACAAACTGATTCAGGGAGGGGAGAAAAAATAAACAGAAACTTCTGAAACACTATACAAACACAACATTTATTGTAAATCTACATGGAAATGCTGATCTGAATATGAACAATTTTTTTCTATTGCACCTTAGTTGGGAATCTCAGGCTTCATTAAAAAAAAAATAAATAAAATGTTTCAGACAAAACCCTAGAAGAAAATATTAAAATCTGCTTCATCGGTGACATAAAAATCTGAGTCAAATGAGTGTAATCTGAGTATGGGATGAACGTAGCATGTAAACTACTTCCCCCTGTTTAAGAGGTAAACTTCAGGGTAAGGAGAGGTACATGCCAGCTGTTGGCACAAAGTAAGAAGTGCCCCATAAATCATAAACTAGTACCATTACCGTAACACTGTAAAGATATCCAAGCTTCCAAACTGAATTTCTAAGTCTTAGGCACTCACAATAACCTCCTCCTAAATTATTAAGCTCCCTTCAACTCAACACACAGGCATACAATTATTCATTACCTTTATCTATTGCCTTATTCTAAATTAATAACAACAATCCAAGATCCAAAACAAACAAGCTGCCCACTAGTTTATTGAGAAAAACAAAACAAAACCCCAAACAAAAAAACTTACACATCTGATCCACTGCATGCAGGCGGCTTCATTTGAGGTTAAATACTCGCTACTCAAACTTAGTGATGATTGTTGTATCTAAGGAAAAGAAGAAAGTAATTTCTTTTAACATATTTTTTAGTCTTGTTAACTGTCACAGTGGCAAGTCATGGGATGTCTCAAGTTTCTCTTTAGGTGACAGCTCCAGCAGTTGCACTTGCATGACTAGCTCTCACCTTTTTCAAAATCCCAAGCCCTCATAACTGAAATAATCAAGAAAAAATGGACATGTAAAATCCTAGAACTCCAGAGAAAGAAAAAATTTCTAAATACAGCCCCCCCCCCCCCCCCCAATGATTACTATAAGGATTTCAAAGTAAATTTTTTGTACTTGTCTTGACACTGCTCCATTTTTTTACGCTTAGGGATGACTACCTCTCATGATGAATTAAGCCGAGCCTATACTACATATGAGATCTCAAAGGCGCTTGCTCTCACATTTCAATGCACCACAGGATTCATCTGGCAGCTTGTCACACGTCTTTATTAGCTCAGTGTACTGCTTACACACTGTACCTACCACGTGTGTTAATCAACACGCGATAGCGTTGGATCAACACAAGATTATCATTCTCCACGTATGAGAACAGAACAATTGCAAGTGGAGCATATTAGATCAGATAAATTGATTTAGCAACAAAGCAGACCCAAACAGTCTATCACAGGACATATTTTTGGAGTTTCGCATTTTCAGTCCCACTGACCATTACACAGACACGAGTGTCATTGTGCAGAGGCACCAGCTGTCTCACTGCCCCAGTACACTAACAAAAAAAAAAAAAACAAAAAACAAAACTCTACCAACCAACCAAAAAATCTTTTTTCCACCTTAGAAAATCTGAAAAGTGAAATTTGACTCCAAATCTGAATGCAGAAAATGCTGTACTCTGCACTGCTTTGTGGTCAGGATGCTGCTTTGGCCTCTTTTCTAAATTTCATATACCTCAAGCATCAACAGGGATTAAATCAGCAAGGCATTCTCCCCACCAAATCAGTGCTTATTGCTCTTACTCGGACTGCAAGATGGTGACTGGTATAAGATGCACACACACACATATATGCTTTTTTCCTTGAGAAAGAGAGCACCTCTCAGAGGGTGGAAAGTCCTGACTACTGGTTACCATGCATTATGGAATGAATTATACGTTTCTTTTACTGACATTTCTTTTAAAAATACTTCCATACTCTCTCTTAAGCAACCGAAAACATCTCCAGAGCTGTGCAGCTGGCTGCTTTGACTGTTAAGATGAGACATTTCAGCCGTCCCTTCTACACGGAACATTTAAATAATGTATACAAAAAGGAAGGTGTCAGCAGAGACTGAGACCCACCCGATGCAGGGTTCTCGGCAGGAGCAGTTAGGGAACTCTTCTGAGATCTGGATTCAGCTCCTCAGGCAAAGCAGGGAAGTGAACCTGGCTCTCCCACATTCCTGACAAGCGCCAGAGCCACCAGACTACAGGCAAGATAGAGTACAAATAATGCATTTATCCTCCCCAAAAAAAACAACCTCGAAACCCCCAGAACCCTGCCATTCCCATTTTACCATTCTTTCATTTGTTAAAGTCGACTATAAAATAGCTTCAAGCTGGGCCAAACATTTCATTCAATTCAAATTAATGTTTGTGTTTTCTTAACTGTTTATTTCAGAGAGAAGAATAAGAAAGAAGTCATTTTAGCTGGACCTGAGCTAATTTTCTTTAGAGGGAAATACTAATTCAAAATATAGCATACAAAATTACAGCAACAGGAAAACAGCATAATTACTGAAATGTTACTTAAATGAATGTATTTAGGGCAAAACTTAAATTCTTTGAGCACTGTCATATGAGACAAATATATTATTAATCTTAAATTCCTTTTTCCATACATTTTGTAAAGAATTGCAAGAGAGTATTATTAAAATATATCACAGCTGTCAAACCAAGCCTATTTTCAGGCATAATTTTCAAGCTATTGACTTCTGAAATCCATAACTGCCTTTTCTATTAAACATGCAGAGAATCAGAGCACTCAGTGACAAAAAATCACTGTAACACACCAAGGGAAAATAAATCTGCATGACCCTAGTGAATGTAAACCAGCACACTCAAAAAGAAAGAAAAAAATAAAACCCAACAAGCTCTCGTGCAGCTATAACAATGAACTAGTAATAGTAACCCTATAACCCTAACAAGCCCTAGGGATTGTCCAGCCCTACATGTCATTACAAAGCAAAGGGGGAAGAGAAAGAGGTGACAAACAGAAGGGAGGCAAGTGTGCAGTAATACCTAAACAGAGCACAACAGGTTGCAAGTTTCAATAAAGATTATGGTAGTATCGTAATATTTCTTATGTCAATATCCATGGAAAACCAGTCTTACACAGCTTATGGGAAAGACAGATACTTCACTTTCCAGTATGTTGTTTAATGTAAGAAAATTAACAATTTGTTCTACCACACTTTCATGAAAATAAGAGCCTTAAAATATTTCCCTGATGCTTTAACAGACCATCATATTATGCTCTGTCTCACTAAAAAAACCCACAAAAAACCCACAAAAAACCAAAAGGCAAAAACCACCCCCCTTCTCCAAAAGAAACCCCACAACAATCCTACATGGCTGAACCATGTATCACACTAACTTAGGATAAAAGTTCCTCCACTGTGTGGTGGGAAACAGTGAAAAGCTTTAGCTGTTCTTACTTTTAGTATGTGCTTTTAAACCCTAAATTTCACATGAAAACTATTTTTAGGCCATAGAAACTACTCATTTCTTTTTTTATTTGGTTGAAATCAAACAATCCCGTAGTTGTGAATGGACAGGTATTGATGATGCCAGTAGCAAACGCAAAACAAACAGCTGAAGTTGTACAGAAAACAACACACATCTGCCACATGCAAGAGAACAGCTTTCGGTGCAACCTGTTTTGAAAGTGCACACCTGAACAGATAACATCATGTAAATGACATTAATTTATGTCTATACTACTAAAATACATAGATTTCCCTTACTTAATAAAAAAAAGGCACCAGTCATGCTGATGAGTGAAACACAATGTGCAAAATCTCCAACTAAACTTTCTGTAATACTGCTTTTTATCTCAATGTAAACTAATATACATTTATCATCACACCTAACGACAGAGACAATTATTTTAACTGTACATTACAGCAGCAACCCCACAGCATAATACGCTCATTTTGAAGATGAGAATTCCTACAAATTGAAAATGAGCATTCAAAAAGACAGAATTTACAAAATCCTCTCATATAGAGTCTTCAGTGCGAATGGCGGAAAAACACAGCAACATGCTGGGAGATACATCTGCGTTCTTTAGCTCAAACTTTCTCAGAGCCACAAAAAAAATCTCTAAGGAATTACTGTATTTAGGGTTCTAAAAATTAGAAGAGAACAAATTCCAAGAAAAAGGGTAGAAGTAGAAAATATAATAAGCTGGAAAGCCACACAAATCAGTATCTATCTCCTATGACTTGAAGAGTTTTCCAGGACTTCCATCTGTAATAGCTAGTTCTTACACACCACTGAGAGAAGATACTCTACTTCACGTGCGTAGACAATTTTAAAAAAACGTGAAATTCAGTTGCCCTCCTGTGTTTCCAAAGGATCTGTCATAAGCCTTAGTGATGTCTTATGTATACAGAAGCAGATGCCCTCTGCAATAACCATCCAAGACCCTGTGATACAAGCTGTTCTGCAAAACCACTTAATGCTCAGGACATTTGCAGCTAGGTTTAAAATGACCTAGGACAGGTGGAAACACCAGCCAGAGGGAAAGGCCATAGCAGACAAGGTAACAAGAAGAAAATAAGCATTACTGTAAACACCTCACCTGTCTAGCCTTCATCTATTATATACTTTGCCTTTTACATTATCATTAAGGATGCTGTACTGTCACAGTTTTAATGTATATAGAGTAACACTATAAGAGTTATGGTTATTCAAAAGTACAAATGTTTAGAAAGCTTCTCCAAGATGCTCAGTTCGGCTCTTTCATTTTACTTATCCTCAATCCTTACATTTTTCCACTCTGGAGAACTTCTACAGAATAAATTTCTAAACATCTGTTCAAGTTGGAATATACTAGCAACACAAGCACCAAACTAGAGACATCCAACCAAATAAAAGCTTTCTGAATGTTGCCTGTTGGTCTTATACCTAGCAGACAGCAAATTCCTAAGTGTCCACAAAAGAATTTCTGCTGCTTTTAATATACAGTGAAGAGAGGTAAGAATTTTTTTCCTCCACCCATCTCCACACTAAATAATAACCAGGATGCCCCTACCCAGCACTTGTACAAACACAGGCTTTCAAGCAGCAGCATATCTTGGAGATACTTGACAGGTCTTCCACACCTCACTACCCCCAGTATGAGCTCCAAGAACATCCTCAAAAGGGTGCACATCCGTGCCTGAAGTGAAATGCTGCACTACTGAAGATAACCTTTAGAAGAAAATAACTGTGCTCACCCTCTTGAAAAGCAGAACACATGCACATATGTAGTGAGCCATAAAGACAACACTGAGAAGTATGCTTATGTTATGGGGGCTTGAAAGACTTTCTCTACTTGGTATTTACAGGCATAGTGTGACAGCTTACGCTGAGTTAGTGAAATCTCTCAAAGATACCCACCCCTGAAACAAGACATGGCTGCTACTAACACATAAGCACTACAGAGAAAGCCTCGGGAAAGAGGACTTTTTTCTACACTGCAAGCCAAACATTTTTAGACTTAGCCATGTAAGTGAAGTCATCACTAATGCAAAAGAGGCCTTTTACCTTTCAGTGCATTAATACATGCTTTTACACTTTTAGCAGACCATACGTGAAGCAAACAACTTTAACTGTATTGGACACTCTGAAATCCAACATTATAACGCAGCCAGCCTCTGTCATCAGCAGCTGTCTCAGTGGGGATCTAGAGGTTACAGAAGACATTTTTAAGCAAAATACCGAATCCCAAACAGGAACCAAAAGAACCAACCCATAAATGTTAAACTACTCGGTTTTTCCATAAGCAACTTTCCTGAGCACCTCAGCCTAAGAGGGCCGTAGCCAGGCACTTCACCCCACGCAATAACGGATGCAGTGTTAGCCGCCTGCCCTCCTCGTGTCCCGCGTTCTCGGGAGGAAACGCTTTTTAGACTTCCCTTGGCTTTTCACTCCCGGTGCTCGACTTGCCAGGGAACCCTCCCGCCCGCCGCTCCCCGCGCACCTCGGCCCGCACGGTGTTCCCTGCGCGGAGCCTTGGCCGCCCGCGGCGTGGGGCTGAGGGCCCTCCCCCCACCCAGGGCTGTCCGGGCCACCTCCGCTCGGGATGGCAGCGGCCGCATGGTTACTGCTCTCGCCAGGTGGGAGCGGGCATGGAGCCCGGCGGGTGCCTCCGGCCCGGCGAGCGCCGCGCACAATGCTGGGCGGGCTCGGGGCGCGGCCGGTGGCTCGGCGGCCACCCCTGCCGGGCGGGGGACAGCAGAGCCTGTCGGGCGGTCCGGACCAGCGCCGAGCCCCCAGAGACCGGCGACCCCCGCCCGTCGGGCCAGCCAGGTCCCCTACCGGGGCCTCACAGACAATGGAGCCAGAACCGTGGGCCTAGTCCCCGGCTTCCTGCACCGCCCCACCGCCACACGCCCCCTCCTCGGCCTGGCGGCGCTGTCCCGCGGGCGCTCCCGAGCGGGACGGGACACCGTCGGCCCCGGGGCACGGAGCCACGGCGGCGCAGGCACCGGCGCCGGCGCCGCTGAGACAGAACCCAGTATCAGCTGGTGAGAAGGGGGCGGCGGGGATCGGAGGAGAGCGAACCAGACTGCACTGCCCAGCCCCTTCCCGGTGCCGGAACGGTGCCACTCACCTCCCCGGGCGGCCGCCGCAAGGGAAGCCGGAGATCGCCACCGCCCGGCCGGGTCCGAAGGAGTTAAAAGGAAAGGCCAAGCAAGACCGTCCCATTCATTAGCCAGGCGCTTTGTCTACGGCCGCCGCCGTCGCCGCGGCGCTGAGCAGGCTGTCCCGGCTAGCTCCAACGCGCGTCGTCCTGCGCAGGCGCCAGGCGCGGGGGGCGGTGCTAATGAGCGGCCGCACGCACGACGCACAACATGTCATCCGGCAGCGGCCCGCAAAATGGCTGACCCGGGGCCGCGAAGCGTAGGGGGCGGCGGGGCGGTTCCGTGCCCGGACCGGGGCGGTCGCGGATGGCCGAGTGTCCTGTTGCGCCGCCCCCCGGCGGGGCCGGGGTGAGACGCGAGCTTTCTCTGCACAGGCGAGACGTGGCGGGTATTCATTCCTCCCGCTTCGTTTCTGTGGCGGCTGACGGGGGCGGTGACGCCGCCCTGGGGGTTCCTGCGACATCCCCCGCCCCTAGGGGCCGCCGGGGCCTCTGCCTGGCCGGCTGCGTCTTCCTCGGGAGGCCGCGGGCGGAGCGGCCGTGCCCGTCCTCGAAGCGAGGGCGGGGTGGCAGTGCCGGGAACTGGGGGAGGGCGGGCGGCGGGGCCCCCGCTTCAGGAGGCGCCGCAGCCTCCCCCGGCCGAGGCCCGCGGGAGAAGCCTTCATAGGAGCTGGGGGGTGGGCATTCCCCTTCTCCGAGCACAGCCCTCACCGTCTCAGAAACTTAGCCTCCATTATGCATATTTGGTTTTAAAGCATCTACCTTGCTATGTATTTGCGGTCTAATGCACGCTAGGTTTGGTTCTGGGCACTGTTTTGCTGTATTTGCAGCCACCGCCTGCTTTGGAATGGGTGCTTCGTGGGCTGCTCTGTGTAGCCGTCGCAGGGAAGGTCGCTTTGGGGTGAAGGATGTGCGTTGTGTCAGTTCATCAAAACAGTGAGTCACTGTATGCTTGAGATCTTGTAATATTTCTGGATAAAGCTCCTTCAGTTTTTTGTGCTCAGTGATGTGTTGGTAATTTTCTTCTTTGTGAATGATTAGTTGTGGTTGTCTGGCTTTTTGGGTGGTGGGGGTGAAGTAGGGTGCGGTTTTTTTTGGTTTGTTTTTTTTGGGGGGGGGAGGATTGCTTTTTAATGTATGTAATTTCTACAGAGAGGTGGGTAAAGATGTGAATTGGTGAGACTTTGACATGTATCATTCCTAGTGGCAGCTGCTGGTCACACTAACTTGCATTTTACAACAGCACTGGTTTGGAAGCAGTGCTAAGCTTTAGACTAGGACAGTGTTGAAAGAGAGAAATAGAGTTGAAGTAAGTATACTTGGGTTTTGATCTGAATTGTTTTCATCAGTTAATTGATTTTTTAACTGAACAAATTCAATTGATACATGGCAGCACATGAAGAAGTCAGTTGATTGGTTTTGATTAATGGAGCTCTTGAACATTCTTGTATAGTATTTGTATGTTTGTACTTCTGTAGTACTGGTGTGGTCTTCCACATGGGTGGTGCCAGTTACCATAAAGTAAGTGATCTATTATGGTTAATGCTTCCTTTGAAAATCTCATGTCAAGTGGTTGGTTTTTAGTTGTTTTTTTTTTTTTTCCCTCAGCATGCTACTGAGGCACTGGCACAGGACGCCCAGAGAAGCTGTGGCTGCCCCAAACCTGGCAGTGTTGAAGGCCAGGTTGGATGTTTGAGCAACCTTGTCCAGTGTGAGGTATCCCTGCCCATGGCAGGTGGGTTGGAACTGGATGATATTTGAGGTCCCTTCCAACCCAAATCATTCCATGATTCTATGACTTGATCAGTTTCCACTGTTAAAAAGTGCATTTATATGATTACAACTACCTCAAAACGAAGTTTGGTCTTGGCCAGATCTGCCAACTAGACTCTAATAGAGCTGAGATAGCTTAGTTAAGAAACCTCTATCACCGGTCTGTTGACAGGAAATTATGGTACTTATTTAACGTGCAATAATAATAATAATAAGTAGAAATATATAATCTCATAAAGCATCTTTTAGAGAACTATAAAATTATAGTAATTATGTTGAATTTACCTGGAATGGCATGGTTACACTTACCACACCACAGAAACCTGATAATATTTGAATATATAGCTATATTAACTGCCCTTTTTTAACAGCTGTGCCTTTGAAGAGTTGCCCAATTTGTGGTTGAAAATTTTACAGTAAATTAAAAAAGCCTGGAAATTCACTTTGTGCTTTCCCACTGCATGTTGTTGTCTCTCTATGCACCTCTCTGTACCTCTTCAGTTTTTCATACATCCTATTCTGAACATTTTCTTAACTGTTAGTGATATTTGAGATTAATGAAAGTCGAATGTTTCTTTAAGTGATCTTCTAAGTGGCTTGAAAAACAATCAGTGATTCAGTATATAATCTATAGCTTTATATCACAGTTCACTGAAATAGGTGGAACTTCTTTTTATTTTGCAAAAAACTCCCTGGAAACTTGGAAACTAGGTGTTAAAAATCTGAGCAAATCTGGGACCAGAAAGTCTTCTCACAAACAACCAAGTAATATGAAGAATAAACCCAAGAGCCAATGTTGGTCTGGTGACAGGCAACGGAAAGAGTAACTGCAATTCCTACAGAAGGCTCCAGACTGCCGGCTTGTGGTGGATGTAGCAACACTGGTGTAGGAATGGTCTAAAGATACAGATTCTCCATAAAGCATGCAGTCTGAAGTGTACGCATGTGAAAGAACATGGTCATTTGGCAAGATAAGTACTAGGAAAGTTTGTGCAAGGCATCTTGACAGAAAGAAACAAAAATGCTTTCTATTTAACTTCAGAAGAGTAATTTTTTTCTGTGTTTTTTCCAATTTACACCTTTATAAACTTGTTTATTCACACTATCTGAAACAGATAACATCTTTATTTGCACGTTTAACTGAAACTGGTATGAATTAGAAGTGATAAGATATTAAATGAATATAACAAAGTGACTTCTCACTCCAATTTCTGGAGCAAACTTCCAGTACATGAGTCATAGAACCACAGAATAGTTAGCATTGGAAAGGAACCTTAAAATCATCTAGTTCCAATCCCATGCCATGGGCAGGGACACCTCACCCTACACCCCATTATGTTTTGTAGATTATTGTAAATCTAAGACAGCTGCTCCTAAAGAGACGGAGTTCTCTAGAGAATAGGTGTTACAGGTTCAGAGAAGAAGGAAGTGTCACTGTAATAACCGTAAATAACCAACTTTCTGTCATTCTCAGTATTGGTGTGTGCACTAAACTTGGAAGGCTCTCAGGGAGGGTATAACGAGCTTAAAATCAGTTGGAAATTAGATTAAATTCTTGTATCCCTTCCTAGTGTGATGGAACTTAAAATGTGCCTTAAATATACCTATTTCTCTGTCAATATTATGTGATGATTGTAGATGTTTAGCTGATGCAGACAGAGCTTTGTGTTCTGAACTCCCAAAGTCTCTTCAGTCACTGAGCTGTTCATTTTAATCTGATTTTTTTACTTTTTTCCACCCATTTCTTTCGTAATAGTAAAGGTAACACAGATACTGCAGTCATAAATCGATGTAGTTCTGTCTTTTTGAATTTGTATACCTTTGGAAACATTAAATGTTACAATCGCATATTGATACTACCAGTACTAACCATTTTGCTGCTCTTTATGTCCAAACCTGCTCTGATAAGCTTATTTTCCTTACTGAATCACTCAAACCTTTGGCTTTACCTCTAGCAGCTTCAGCATCAGTGGTGCATTTTCCATGTGAAATCATGAAGACAAAAACTATATCAAGAAGTAATAGTTCTTAAGTCAAGCGCAAAGAATTGCTGCCTTTTGTATAAACTGAGGTAATATAGTTAAAACGATCTCTCTTCTTCCTTGTATAAACTCCAGCCTCTTCCAGGACCCTACTAGACACAGCCAGCTTAATGATCAAAACCTTAAAATAGAGATCAGAAGTCCTAAATTTGCATGTTGAATTCAGTATCGGAGTGGTATTATTTCTAAGAACACTTAACAAAGGCGAGTAGTTACATATTTAGCATACATACCCTATTAACTTCTGCAGGCACTTGGCTCTGCTCATCAGATCCAAGGTGTGGAGTGCTCAGACAATAAAGAATGAGCAGTTACACAGTAGTTATGAGCAACTTTAAGCAGCATTCACTGCCAAAACCATGATGCCTTTGTGCTTTTACATAATTATCTCATTTGTTACAAACACAGTTGTGTCTAATCTCTTTATAGTCCTGGATTTATAGCACATCAGAGGTATATATTGTTGGGTTTTGACTTGGAATTGAGCATATGATAGCATGTTCACAGGACTTACTCATACGTGCCCTTTATGTGGAGCAAGGATGGTGCTGGAATATGTCTTTCAGGAATCCTCAATTTGATGTTCCTATTCTACCATTTTTTGAGCCTATTGAGATTCTGCCTGCCTTATGAAGCCAAATTATATATCAGAACTGATCTACCTATGCGTGAGCTTGGAAGATCTTTTTATTTTTTTTTTTAGGCAGCATAAAGCACTGACTGAGGTGGTAGGCACATCTGAAATAAAGCTAAGAAAACGTGTAGAGCTCATTACTGTTTGTTAAATGATACATATGAATTGGGTCTCTGAACAGAGTAAGCTAGAAGCTGTGTCCAGTTCTCTTGTCTCGGGGTTTTTTGTGAATGTCATGTATTGTGTCTTGCTTCTGACTTACTTTTTCACTCTGTTCTTCCTCCCCTGATTTTTGTGTCACCTTGCTATGTAGTCTTTCCCCATGTAAATGAGGTTTTAGTTCTGAATGAGCCCATCTATTTTGAGATTATTTCTGCAGTAAATGACTAGGGATTCTAACAGCAAAACTTCCTCCATTGCATACCGCCTTAATCATCTGCAGACCAGGTTTGTCCTCTAGAATGAATGACGATGAGCTAGTAATTAAGACTGGATTTGTGTCTTATTGCTGATTGAATTTTAACTTAATTATACTAAGGATGAAGTATTAACTCATGGTAAACATTGGAGATCGTTTCTTGGAGATACATATTTGTGAGTGACCTAACTAGGAAAACAACTTAACTCTGAGTTTATACTTCATCATATTACACTTGCAAGTTTTGATATTGACAGCAAGGAATTGAGAATAGAGAAATCTCTCAAAGAGATTTAATAAATAAAATAAGCCTTATCTATTGTTCAACTTCATGAAGGTGGTGAGTAACTTTTCTTGGATTGGATGAAGGCTGTGTAGGGGATCTTTTCCAGTGAAGAGGAAAGGATCAGGGAGTAGAAAAGGCTTATCAGAAAGAGTAATAATGCATTTGCATTTGCAGTAATGTTGTTTTCATGGGTTATGCTGGCTTAAGCAGTTACCTGTGTTTGTACTAAATGAATCCAGACCTGATGAGGATAACCAAAGGAGAAACTGGAAATAAAAGTACTGAAATGGATGTTTGATTTGAGAAACATATTGTGATATTTGTATAGAGAGCACTTTGGTTTCCCCTTGCTGTGGCTGCCTTTGGCAAAAATTTTCAATTCACATAGCTGCTTTTGTTTGTTGCATTGACTTTTTATAAATTCTGTCTTCATCTGCTACTAAGGTTTTGTCAGTGTCTTGCATAAAAAAAAAAGTCAAAATCCAATGTAAATTGTTTAGACACAGTGTTTTGTAATTCCTTGCTAGGCAAGTACGATATTTTTAAAGCTTTTCACATAACAATTACTGTTCTGCTTCTTGATTCCTACCCATTACCCCTGACATTTTGTCTTTGCCCATAACTTGTCTCAGTTAGTTATGCTATGTAAATTGACATACATTCCAATTCTGAACATGCAGCTTCTTCTGTCAGCTAAACTAATGATGGCAAATAACTAGGGATGCTGAAAGGGCACTCCCAAACCCTGGATTTATTTTCCTGCTGCCTCCCTGGTGCTGGCAGTCGTTTTCATGTAATTGTGCAGGGAGGCAGTTCTGGGAGCTAAACAGAAAATTGGTGACTTGTTAATGAAGGATTATTCTGATGGCAGTTACCATTTGGCAGGAATAGCCTCCCATAAAGACCTTTGCAGGTGGAGTTACTGCACAGAACATAATAAAGGTGCCAAACTGTAAACACTAGGAATTGAATAATTAATGCCAAAGAGGCAATGACAGGAGAGAAGGGGAATACTGTTCCCTTGTTTATGGCTTTCTGCTCTTCTGTAAACAGCAATGTTATTACACACAAGAGTGAAAATAACTCTGCTCCAAGGGTTTGTGTGTGATAAAATAATCTCCAGTAGATAGCAGTTTTGCTATTTAGAAGATCTACAGGTGAGTATATGGGCAAGTTTTGTGCTTTTGTTGCAGCATTTGGTAATTTGGGGATTGTTTTGTTGAACTGTAGTTTACATATGCTTTCATGTATACCCTAATACCAAAGATTTTAATTATTTATTTATTTTTTTTTAATCTTCACAGTGTCCATAGGGGTGAGCTCAAGCCTTGCCTTCCACTATGCAACACTTAGGAGCACATGTAGTTGAAAGAGTCTTGTAATTGCAAAATCCCAAAGGTACATGATGCTAAAAAGATTCAAGCTAAATAGTGGAAAGGTAAGTAAGGCAGGAAGTATGTTTCCTGTAAATTGTGTATCTCAGTGATGTGCTTAACGTATCTTTCTGTCTGCAAGTGACAGTCTACATACCTCTTCTTGCAGTAGGTGACTCCAAGAAGTAATTGCCACAAATGCTTAAATGGGAATGGGGTGAGGGCTTTGTGTAGCAGCTATATAGCTTGAAGACCACTCTGTCAAATGATCATAGAATCGTAGAATAGTAAGGGTTGGAAAGGACCTCAACATCATTGACTTCCAACCCCCCTGCCATGGGCAGGGATACCTCCCACTAAACCATGCCACCCAAGGCTATGTCCAACCCCACCTTGAACGCCGCCAGGGATGAAGCATCCACAACCTCCCTGGGCAACCCATTCCAGGGCCCCACCACCCTCACAGTAAAGAATTTCTTCCTCAGATCCAATCTAAACCTCCCCTGTTTAAGTTTAAACCCATTACCCCTTGTTATCTCACCACAGTACCTAATGAAGAGTCCCTCCCCAGCATCCCTATAGGCCCCCTTCAGGTACTGGAAGGCTGCTATGAGGTCTCCATGCAGCCTTCTCTTCTCCAGGCTCAACAGCCCCAATTTTCTCAGCCTATCTTCATACGAGAGGTGCTCCAGTCCCCTGATCATCCTCGTGGCCCTCCTCTGCACTTGTTCTAACACTTCCATGTCCTTTTTATGTTGAGGACACCAGAACTGCACACAGTACTCCAAGTGAGGTCTCACGAGAGCAGAGTAAAGGGGCAGGAGCACCTCCCTCGACCTGCTGGTCAAAGTTCCTTTTGATGCAGCCCAGGATATGGTTGGCCCTCTGGGCTGCAAGCACACACTGCCGGCTCATGTTCATTTTTTCATCAACCCACACCCCCAAGTCCTTCTCCGCAGGGCTGCTCTGAATCTCCTCCCCGCCCAATCTGTAGCTGTGCCTGGCATTGCTCCGACCCAGGTGGAGGACTTTGCACTTAGCATGGTTAAACTTCATTAGGTTGGCATCAGCCCACCTCACAAGCGTGTCAAGGTCCCTCTGGATGGCATTCCTTCCCTCCAACTTATCAACCGAACCACACAGCTTGGTGTCATCGGCAAACTTGCTGAGGGCGCACTCAATCCCACTGTCCATGTCACCCACAAAGATCTTGAACAAGACCGGTCCCAACACTGATCCCTGGGGGACACCACTCCTTACTGGTCTCCAGCTGGACACTGAGCCACTGAGCACTACTCTTTGCGTGTGGCCATCCATCCAGTTCTTTATCCACTGAGTGGTCCACCTATCAAATTGATGTCTCTCCAACTTAGAGAGAAGGATGTCATGGGAGACAGTGTCAAAGGCTTTACACAAGTCCAGGTAGATGACATCAACTGCTCTGCCCCTGTCCATCAGTTCTGTAGCCCCTTCATAGAAGGTCACCAGATTGGTCAGGCAGGATTTCCCCTTAGTGAAGCCATGCTGGGTGTCACCAAGCACCTTGTTGGTTTTCATGTGCCTTAGCATGCCTTCCAGGAGTATCCGCTCCAAGATTTTGCGAGGCACAGAGGTGAGACTGACTGGTCTGTAATTCCCTGGCTCATCCATTTTCCCCTTCTTAAAAATGGGGGTTATATTTCCCTTTTTCCAGTCATCGGGAACTTCACCTGACTGCCATGATTTTTCAAATATGATGGACAGTGGCTTAGCAACTTCATTTGCCAGCCCCTTCAGGACCCGTGGATGGATTTCATCCGGTCCCATGGACTTGTATACATTCGGATTTCTAAGGTAGTCCTGAACAAGATCCTACCCCACAGTGGGCCCATGGTCCCCACCCTCACCATCCCTGCATCTGCCTTCCAAGACTTGGGTGGTGTGGTCAGAGCTTTTGCCGGTAAAGACTGAGGCAAAGAAGTCATTAAGAACCTCAGCCTTCTCCAAGTCCAGGGTAGCCAGTTCTCCCGATAGCTTCTGGAGAGGGCTCACGGTGTCCCTAACCTGTCTTTTATTGGCAATGTACCTATAAAATCCCTTCCAGTTATCCTTAACATCCCTAGCCAATTTTAATTCTAACTGGGTCTTAGCTTTCCTAACCTGATCCCTAGCTTCCCGGACAACATCCCTGTATTCTTCCCAGGCCGCCTGACCTTGCTTCCACCTTTTATAAGCCTCTTTTTTCCTTCAAATTTTGCTCAGCAGCTCCTTATCCATCCAAGGAGGTCTCCTGGCCCTCCTGCTGAACTTCCTTCTAGTTGGGATGCATCACTCCTGAGCTTGCAGCAGGTGAGCCTTGAATATCAACCAACAGTCTTGGGCCCCCCTGCCCTCTAGGGCTGTATCCCATGGAACCTTACTGAGCAGGTTCCTGAAGAGGCCAAAGTCTGCTCTCCAGAAGTCCAGGGCAGTGAGCTTGCTGCACGCTCTTCTCAGTGTCCTGAGGATCTCAAACTCAGCCATCTCATGATCGCTGCAATCAAGGCTGCCCTGGAGCGTCACATTCCCAACCAGCCCTTCCCTGTTGGTGAGGACGAGGTCAAGCATGGCACCTGTCCTTGTCGGCTCCTCTATTACTTGCAGAAGGGAGTTGTCTTCCACGCAATCGAGGAACCTTCTGGATTGCTTGTGCCGGGCCGTACCATCCCTCCAACAGATATCAGGGTGGTTGAAGTCTCCCATGAGAACAAGGGCCTGCAAGTGTGAGGCTGCTCCTATCTGCCTATGGAGCGTTTCGTCCAGCAAGTCCCCTTGGTCAGGCGGTCTGTAACAGATCCCCACAATAATGTCACCCATCGCTGTTCTCCCTTTAACCCTGACCCACAAACTCTCTGTCAACTGCTCACCTGTCCCCAGACAAGAGTTCCATACTGTCTAGCCTATCCCTAACATAAGTAGCAACTCCCCCTCCCCATCTGCCGGGCCTGTCTTTCCTAAAGAGCCGGTAACCTTCCATTCCAACACACCAGTCATAGTTGCCATCCCACCATGTTTCTGTGATGCCTATGATATCATACCCCCGTAGACGTGCACACATCTCTAATTCCTCTTGTTTGTTCCCCATACTACGGGCATTTGTGTAGAGGCATTTGAGCCGAGATCCAAATTGAAGTCGGGTCATTGGCTGGAGCAGCTGGAATATCTCTACATTGCTCCGAACGTTTACTGTAGGTGCTGGTAACCGACTGGGTGTGTTTGGATGGAATGATGCTCCCCTCCCCCAACACATCTAGTTTAAAGCATCCTTGACCAGTCTGGCAAGCCTCCTACCAAATCCACTCTTCCCCTTCTTTGTGAGACCAGCTCCACCAGCCCCCAGTAGACCTGGCCTACTGTATTGAGTCCCATGTTCAAGGTACCCAAACCCCTGACTATAGCACCACCCTTCTAACCATTTATTAACCTGCCTAATCCTCCTAGCTTTTTCAAGGTCCTGCCCTGTGTCCTGGAGAATTGACGAAAAGACAATCTGAGCTCCAGAGCCCCTAATCACCTCTCCCAGAGCTCTGTAGTCCTTCTTTATGGTCTCTGGGCTACTGCTATCTGTATCAGTAGCACCCACATGTATTACCAGGAGTGGGTAATAGTCAGTGGGACCGACTAGAGCAGGCAGCTTCTCAGCCACATCCCTGATCCGAGCCCCTGGTAGGCAACACACCTCCCTTGAGCCTGGGTCAGGCCGGCAGTTGGGTGCCTCTGTGCCTTTCAGATTAGTCCCCGACTACTATGGCCCGCCGCTTTTTCCTGGCAGCACCAGTAGTGACCTTCTTTACCAGTGCACCAGCTGGTTGCGCCTGGTGGGAGCGCTGTTGCTCATCAGCCCCCTGCAGGACAGCAAAGCGGTTCTGGGTGGGGACAACAGATGTAGGAGGAAGCCCCTTGCTTTTAATTGCCCTCTTCCTCCTTTTTTTGTTGTTTTTTTCTGTTAGCTTTTCCCAGCTTCCTGGGTTAGCAGCCTCCTTTCCTGCATGGGCAACAGTAGACACTGGAGGCCCCGGAATAGTTTGGTCCCGGAGCAAGCAGTGCTGCTTCCTCTCAGCTTCCCTGACACCTTTCAGCCTGGTAACAGCTTCCTGCAGTTCAGCCACCTGCTGCAGGAGGACCTCCACCAGGGAGCGCAGAGTGCAGCCCTGCCTATTGCTCACCCTTCCCTTAGGATACCCCGAGCTCTGCACTACAGCCTCCCTTCCCGTGGTCTCCGTCTGGGTGCCTATGCTGGCCACCACCGGCGCAGCCAGAGCAGAGCTCCCAGACCGATCTTTAAGTATTATATTCCATAGGACTGCTTAGCAGATGCAACTCACACAGGTATTTCTTAGCAAGCATACTGATGTCGCTTGACTTCTCATGGAGCTCTGATGATAAAAAGGCCCTGTCTTTATCAGTACCATAAAAGGCATTGACACAGCCTGCAGTATATTTTAAAACTCCTCTTTCAGTGAAGACCCTTTGTTTGAATCAACATGAGCTGTTTTTGGAGATCTAAAAGGTCATGTTATAGAAACACCTTGATTCTGAGTATGAGAAAGATGGCACATGCAGGAAGTAAGAGTGAGTCTATGAGGCAAAGATCTTTGTTTCATTAGCAGCTGGTGAACATAGATGAACACTGATGATCACCCTTTTGTCATAATATGGCTATAACTTCAGGATCAGAGGAATGAAAAGGAAAATGCGGACTATTCTTTCTAACCAGAGGACAAGGGAAATATTTAGTAAATGTGTAAGGGTAAAAAGTGCTAACACTTTTCTTTCTTATTAGAAGCCAAAATATTGATTCCTGTTCTAGAATGGTCATCTAGGACTTTGGACCATATATCCCACTCAGTCCAGTATGAAAAAGAAGTCAGCCTTTCTGCCAAAGTGTCCGTAATAACTAGGAGATTGATCAGTGATACATGTATTTGTCTTTAAATACAGTAGTTTGCAAAGATGAGCTAGAAGAGGTGGAGAGACACTACACCACCTCACAGAGTGAAGATAAACAGCTGTGATTTTGTCAACATACTGTTGTAATGTGTCTTTTGATAGTGTTGCAGCAGCTTTTCCACAGTGCATGCCATCCTGGTTCTGTGAGGTTTGGGAACAGCCTTTCCTTTGAGAACAACCAGCCTTACAGAGTCGTGCCTGCAAGTACTTCACCAGTGCCATGTATCACAATTGATGAGGTGAGTTTGAAAAGCATCCCCTTGCAGGACAAGAGGACCATGGTAATGTTCTATATCATGATATAGTATTCTGGAGGGGAATATAAATCATGCATAGAGGAGTCTGAAGGTGTAAAATGTTCAGTGACTTGAAAATAGATTGGCTTGAGGCATCATACAGAGGCATCACATGACTTAACAAGGTTAGGCAGATTTGTCATTGTGATAGGAAGACGACCTACACACTCATGTTATGGCAGTCTAAAACCTGTCTTGAAATAGAAAGTTTCTTGCAGGTTCTAAAGCATGTGTGGAGTGGGCTGTGCCACTTGCTTATTCCTTCACCAGCCAGCTGGTTTGACCAGGAGAGGGATACAGAGTTCCATCCAAGGAAGATCAACACCACTGCGGGTGTTTAAGTGCTGCAGCAGGACTGAGTTGATCTTTACTAATCTGTAAAACAAAGGTGATAATACATAGGTGATACACTTTAGCAACATAGAAATGTGTCTGAAGTTTAATACTGCAAGGAAAGAAAGATGCTGAAGCAGTTAAACAGCATTTGTGTTTGTTTAAATGATCTGTACTTTTTGAGGCGTTTCTTTTGAGAATTTGATAACTAGTGCAAGTGAAAGCTGGTAGGCAGAAGATTCTCTTCTGTAGAAGTCTTCCATGCAGGGTGAATCAGCAGTGGGAGCTTGAATGAAAACTTGACTCTGCCAAGTAGGGATGAGAAGATTCTGATGGACAGGGCCTGAAGCCACAAGTTCATGTTGAGCTAGTGCCACAAAAGGTAGTGAGGGTCCTGCTGCCAGGAAACTGTGGTTCCGAGGGACAGTTATTTTTTTGCTTGGAATTGTATGGTATCCCAATAGAATTATTTCCTCCTTGACCAAAAGTAGAAAGAACTCTATTTTGAGGCACCATGTCTTACCTGTGAGATGGAGAAGGCAAAAGAAACATTATCTTTCAGATTATACAAGCATGTGCTGAGGACTGGTAAGATGCCCCAGATGCTGCTACATTCTGAAATTTTGAAATAATTCAGACTAACATATTTAATGAGGAGAGGTTGAGGATCTTAATCTGGTAGCCTGTCATAAGGTCAATGAGAAATTATTTGAGAGTGTAGGGCTCCTGATACAAAACTACATGTTGAGCCTGCCCTGATCTTTGTGCCATTGGTCTGAAGTGTCATATCAAGGTGTGACGTCTGTTCTGTGCCAGAACCTAGACCATCTGTAGCAAAAACTCCTCACCTTCTTACCAAGAATAATTGAGAGGATCTAGAACCCTGATGGACCCTGACTGCTTGTTAATCTGAGGTGGAGACACCATCTTCACTATGGGAACCAGGAAATGAAGCTCAGCAGTTTTTTGAAGCTCTGTGGAGAATCTGAGGCGCAGGGCGGCCTATATGGATCAGAAACTTTTCATCTCAAACCTGTTAGGAGGTCAGGTTCTGGCACCATACCACGCTGCTGTGACTGGTTCAGGCTGTGCTATGAGTCCTTTGGTCCATAGGTTGTGGGAATCAGTGATGCAGCCACTGCCTTTTTAATGAAATCATTTTGGAACTGCCACTTCCTGGTTTTATCGGCATGAAGGTCAAGACCTTAGACATTATGGATGGAGTGTTTTTCCCTGATGTGCCTTGTGCATACAGCAGACAGAGCTGAAAGGTGAATCTCAAGAAAAATTCATGTAAGTAGAGCTGACTAGAGAGAATAAATCGTGAATTTAAACTACATAAAGATGGTTAAATAATGCAAATACCAGTCAGGAATACTGCATTATCAGAGGGATGTCCAGCTACAGAACGTAGTCCTGTAGTCCACCTGGCAGAAAAAAGGAACTGGAAAGGCATCAGACATGTGAGAGTATGGACACCATCAAGTGCTCTGTGGAAAACCTGTCTCCAGGTCTAAAGCATTTGTACAGCTGCAGGGCAGACACACACATGGATTATCACTTAAAAGATAAAACAACATGTTTGCTATCATAAATGAGATATTATTAGTTTCTTGACAACATTTATAATTTCTAGCCATTTTTATACTTTGCAAACTAAAGGTATATGATTTAGTATGCTGCTCTGTCTTTCATACCTTATGCCATTCAGCTGAATTCTGCAGCAACACCAGTAACTTAAATCAGCATGTAAGGCTTCTGAGACTGGTGGTAGGATCACTTACGTGATACTGTCAGAGAGTACTTCCTCACAGGCAATTACACAAATAACCAGATGGCCTCTGCAGTTCATATAGTCTTTTTTTTTTATATTGGAATTTGAAGTTACTGGGCCTATCTGATCCTAAAGGCCTGTTTCTACACTGAGTGCACTGCACTCAGGTTTTAATAGCTTCTGGTTTGTTAAGAGGTCAGTGTGCTGGATAGTCCCTGATGGGGAAAAAGGAGTTGGAAAGTGCCCATTCTACAGGATTTCATTAGCAAAGTTACTTAAGCTCTCTTGACCTTCACTCACTTTTTACAAGTATTGACAGGTGTATCTACTTCTGATTTCCTAGTCATACATTTTTTGTAGGACCAACTGCTGTTTGAGGCAAATAGCACAGCAGCATGAGAGAAGAGCTAAAAATTAATTGGTAAGCTGTTATGAAGAAGGCTTCACTTAGTTTACAGCTATTACAGATGGGCAAAGAGAATTATACCTGCTCCTGACACTTTGCTGCTTACTGCATCCAGGACTTGTTCTGCATAATAGGCGAAGGCAAGTGTTTGTCTTGGGCTGGGCGAGCTGAAAGTTGCTTTTAAGCATGTGGGTGCAGCTGCCTCGCAATGTATTGCAGCAAAATCCTCCACATCTCGAGTACGGCCGTAATGGCTGTCTAAAAATAATGTATAACAAAGGGTGTCCTTCGAAGGGAGAGACAGAAATAACTTGCCTTGCTTTTGGCAAAACGTACGGCTATTACCGGTGCGTTTACTAGCAGCAGCCTGACCCCGAGGGCGCGCAAGAGCTGACTTTCAAGCAGATTCTCTTGTGTGCGAACCAAGAACTTGGACTTCCCCCAGAGAAATAATAAATACCACTCGCTTGTAGTTCTGAGCCATGGTTTTGTAACCAGCCGCTTCCCGCCCCGCCGCCCCTCCCCGCGCCGCTCTCCCGCACTGGGCCGTTTACAGCGCTCTCGCTGGGGTGGGGGGGAGCGGCCCGGCCGGCCCTGGGTGAGAACGCGCCGCTCCAGCCGCCGCGTTCTCGCTCTGTCCCTCGAGGTGAGGCCCAGGTTACCCCGCCGCAGCGCCCCGTGTCGCGGCCGCCGAGCCCCGCGCGGACCTCCGCCATTCGGGGCCGCAGGAGCGGCGGTGCGCAGGTCCCGCCCCGCGGTGGCGGCGGGGCTGGGCGGTGCCTGGCGCCCTCGCGTCCCTTCCCTCTTTCCTCTCCTCCCTCCCTCTCTCCCTCCCCCCCGTCGGCGCAGCGCTGTGGTGAAGCCGCATTGTTTGTGCCGAGGGGGGAGGGGAGCTTCTCAGCCCCGGGAGCTGAGCGCCGAGCCCGCAGCCGGACCGCGACCTGCGCCGCGCCTCACGAATGCGCCGCGCCCGGCTGCAGCAGCAGCCCTGTGCCCAGCGCCGGGTCGCCGCCGCCGCGGGCAACGCGGCCCTCTCAGCGCCCGCTCGGCCGCCCGCGGCTGCCGGACGCGGGACCAGGCGGCAGCGCCGGCGGGACCTCCGCCATTAAACCGGCCGCAGCGTCGGCCGCAGCGGCGGAGAGGGAAGTCTGTCAGCCGCGCTTCGGCGGCTCCCACAGCGTGAGTGAAACCGGGCGGGCAGCGTTGGCCGGCGGACGGGTGGGGGCTGCGGGGCCGGGAGCCGGTAGGTCGCACCTCGGCGAGACGGGAGACCGGCGGTGGGAAGGGAAGGGGAGGGCAGGACGGGCTGGGCAAGGTGGCGGTGGGGGAGAGGCGGCCGAGGGGCGAGGCGGGTGGGCGCGGAGGCTGCGCGGGGGGGAGCGGAGCGCAGCGGTCGGGGGCAGGGCGCCGCTCGAGCTGTTTTGTCAGCCGCCATATTGTGGGCCGAGTATTTTCGCGGAGGGGAGGGAGGTGACTGCTGGGAAGGGCTGAAGATGATGGGCCCGGGCAGGAACCATCCTCCCGGGGGCCGACAGGGGGGAACGCCGGGGCCGGGCAGGAACCATCGGCGCGCAGGGGTGTGCGCGCTGGAGGCTCCCTGGGCGTGGGCAGGAAGTGCTCGAGCAGGACCGGAGAGGGCGGGCCCGAAGCCGCGGGCGGGTTCCTCTTGGGGCGAGAGCCGCGCTGGTAGCGGGAGGAGCTCGGCCCGGTTTGGCTCGGGTGATGCCGCGTGCACCTCAGCTCCTGGCATTACCCTGGGGGATTTATGCTGCTCCGTGGCTGAAGTTGTGGATGGTGTCCGCCCCTTATGCTTGTAAGCATACCCGCCTCATTGTTTGGGACTACAGAGCATTCCTGTGTCTTTCTCTTTTTAATGGTTTGCATGAAAGTGTCCACTGAGAATGGAATTCCCTTTTCCATTGATCAGGGGATCCAGGGACCAGAGGCAATTTATTTGAAGCGGAGGAGGGTAACTAGGACAGTTTGTTAAAGGAATTTGTAATCAAAAAGTACACGTTGTCGCACTTTTCCTGTTGGTTTTAGCTACCCTACTCCTTGGTGCAAAAGTATTTTTTGCCTCAGGCCGTGTATTCCACACAAGCAGCTGTTTTGGTGTACTTCTGTTGTGGTGAGGGGAAGCGTGTGCCGGTGACTTACTTCCCAAGCAGCTGAAGTAATTCCAAGAGGAAAGCTGTGGATAACTTTCCCGGTTTATCTCCTGCAGCCTTTTGAGTTGTTTAAGAGGCAGAAAAATACATTAGTGTAATTTCGTTTTGGTGTTAGTGTGGTATCTTTTTTCATTCTGAATGGAAATCGTCTCAATTTACTCTTTTTCAAACCTGGATCCATGGTCTTCATTCCTGTCGATCTACAGGGTACTGCAGGGGGGAGGGAAGGAAGATACCTGATAATTAACTAGGAAAAGCAAACCAATTGCCAGTCATGAATTTGTTATGCAGAAATCCTCTCTTCGCCCAAAATATTTATAGGATGTTTGCAAACAGAAGAATTTTGCAGAGAGAAAACAAAACAGTACTTTGGCTTCCCAAGCATTTAAGTTATTTGCACTGAGTTTGTATGAAATTTGGTCAAAATGCTACCAGTCATAACTGTGCATTGCATCGTATTCGTAGGTTATCTGTTCTGCACTTAACTGTGACTGCAGATTGCTTCCTAATCTAACTTTATTAACAGATAAGTATTAGAGGGGAGATGCTTAGATGTTAGCTCATCATTTTTTATCATTCTTGATCGAACAGTTTGACTTTTACAACAGTAGTCCTAAATCCTGAAGCAAGAGCACTCATGCTTTTGAATATTTTCTTCCTTTTCTCATTGCCTGCTTGCAGTCATGCTCGAGAATCTCTTGAGCACAGGGGGGATGAAGAGCTTGGAAACCCAGCATTAATGTTCGTTTCTGTGGTACTGGATTAAGTTCAAGAGTGAAGTGCAGACAAGTTGCATGGGTTTTTTTTATTATTTCTGAAGGTTATATCTTGTCTGTGCCCTCATTATTTGTTCACAACAATAAACAGAAGTCAGGGCCATTGTGTTATCTTTGGCCTCTGAATTGTAAAATGTATTGTGAAACTGGGAACTAACTTCTAATTTCAGTTAAACTGTTATATGCCTTTTTTCTAGTTACTGGAACTTCTGTAGCAGTGTTAGTGGTTTAAACTTTCTCTGCAGTTAAGAAATCAGTATGTTGTTTTACAGGATTAAATTATTAAGTATTTCTTTCAAACTTGCTTGAAGAAGTGGAGCTTTTTTTATTCATCTGTTGTTTATGTGGAGCAGATCAGAGGTCTGTCATGATTAAACACCAACTGTTGTCTGTGCTTGTGCCATAAAAAGAAATAAGAGTTAAGGGTGTAAAAGTCATCTGTGAGCAACACAGTTCTCACATGAATAATAAAAAACATTTTAGATTGGGAAAACAAGCTCAGTTTGTGGAAGGAAGTAGATAGAGAATTAGTCTTTACACTAGCTGCCTAAATTATTTAGTCTTCCTGTAAAAGGAAGACTTCAGCACTTTGAAGGTGCACCTTTAGAGACTGGCATCACACACTAAACAAAAAGCAGTCTACATGGAGTACTTTATGTGTAATTGTCCCAGTCCTTGCTATTTCTTCCTGAAACAGATACCTTAGTCTCAAACAACAGTTGTACTTTGATCTCTATTTCTCTGCTATTTTGGCAATACATGCTAACACTAGTTACATTATTCTAACAATACGTGACGCCGGCTTGAAGTGCAGGATTGAAGAGGTGAAGCCCTAATAATACTTCAGGCCAGTGATTAAAGATCAAGAGTTTTTTCTGTGGCTGACACTGAATTTTGCTATTTATTAATGATTTATTAGAAAGAAAGAAGGAAAGGGATAGAATTTATAAACTTGACCTTATCAATTGGTATTGGTTTTACAGTATTTTCAGCCTTCATAGGAAGAAAAAAACAAACCAACAAGCAACTTTAAAATGCCAAAAGACATAAGTATGGAAGATTTTGTGATCCAAATGCATACTTGTCCTAGTCCTGTTACTTTAGGGATGGGAGCTGTCTTTTTGTATGGTAGTGGAATGACCTTTTTCCAGTAGGTGATAAACTTTAAAATTACATTAAAGAGCTTGGGGTTGGATTTAAAGACAGGGAGATTTTTATCTGCCCCAGTTCCTCTGAGAAGCAGAACTCTTGAAGAATTTCTTAAAGGAGAAAGGTGTGTATGCACACACACTGACGTGCAGGAGTGTGTTTTTGCTGTAAGTCCAGTTTATTTTACAGGTGGAATATTTCCTAGTTGCAGTTACTGTGCACTGCATGTTAATTGTGTTCTTGTCATTTTGTAATGGATGATAGGCTGGCTAAGAATTGAAAAGTGAAAAAGTAAAGAACTGTCAAACTGCATACTTGCCAAGTTTGGGAGTGTGCCTGTTTTTCTAGCTTTAGGTATCACTGTAGGAATGGAGTTGTTAATGTGACTGTTTCAGATTGCAGTAGAAAAAGAATGAGGGGAAGAATGTTTTTCTTTTCACAGTTATGTTACTTGGTTTTGGGGCATCTGGAGAAAGTAATCTGTTGCTGTTGGGGAAAAAAAAATCAAACTGCAGGCACACTTAAGGTATTAGGAATGATTATATTTAAGTTTTTTCTTACAATGTAGTTAGTGTGAACTTTTTTGTGTGGCACTTCTGAAATGTTTTTTCTTGTACAGAGGCTTTACAGATAGGTCTTCTGTAGGATTTTTGTATGAAGGGTTTTGTATAGCTGTGTTTGCTTACAGAAGGTGTTACTAGGGAGAACCGTTTATCATTAGGTTAAATTTGGACAAACCGGTGTAAGCAGTCCTGTTAAGTAAGGGTGACAGCATTTTTATTTTTAATGAGTAAATAGGTTGGGGGATATAGAACTGAAGGTTTTTTCCTTGCTATAAAAAAAATAGTATTTTAATATGATTGTTTAGAGTTCATAATATTAACTGCTGCTCTAATTTTAGGTAAACATTACCAAATGAGGAGAAAAGGAAGATGTCATCGAGTATCGGCATCAAGGCATTCTTCTTCCCCATGCAGTATTAAGCACTCCCCCACACGAGAAACCTTGACATACGCTCAAGCTCAAAGAATGGTTGAAATAGAAATTGAAGGTCGCCTGCATAGGATCAGTATCTTTGATCCTTTAGAGATTATATTAGAAGATGATCTTACAGCCCAGGAGATGAGTGAATGCAACAGCAATAAAGAAAATAGTGAAAGACCACCAGTATGTCTAAGAAGCAAACGGCATAAAAATAACAAAGTGAAAAAGAAAAATGAAACTCTCCCAAGCTCACATGGTATACCTGCTACAACTCCTCTTCCAGAACCAAAAGTACGGATTGTTGAGTACAGTCCCCCTTCGGCTCCTCGGAGACCTCCAGTTTATTACAAATTCATTGAGAAGTCAGCAGAAGAACTTGATAATGAAGTTGAGTACGACATGGATGAAGAAGATTATGCGTGGTTAGAAATAATAAATGAGAAGCGGAAAAGTGATGGAGTGTCAGTTGTTTCACAAAATATGTTTGAATTCCTTATGGATAGGTTTGAAAAAGAGTCTTATTGTGAGAACCAAAAACAGGGTGATCATCAGTCTTTAATTGATGAAGATGCGGTGTGTTGTATATGCATGGATGGTGAATGTCAGAACAGCAATGTAATCCTGTTTTGTGATATGTGTAATTTAGCAGTGCATCAGGAATGCTATGGGGTGCCATATATACCTGAGGGCCAGTGGCTCTGCAGGCACTGTCTGCAGTCCCGTTCTCGGCCTGTAGACTGTGTGCTGTGCCCAAACAAGGGAGGTGCCTTTAAAAAGACAGATGATGATCGTTGGGGACACGTGGTGTGTGCTTTGTGGATTCCAGAGGTTGGATTTGCCAATACAGTTTTTATTGAGCCAATTGATGGTGTCAGGAACATTCCCCCAGCCAGATGGAAGTTAA
This sequence comes from Amazona ochrocephala, assembly GCA_039720435.1. NCBI lineage: Eukaryota > Metazoa > Chordata > Aves > Psittaciformes > Psittacidae > Amazona > Amazona ochrocephala. The sequence continues at coordinate 25,139,115 of CM077880.1, forward strand.
CATGCTACCTCTGTAAACAGAAAGGTGTTGGTGCCTGCATCCAGTGCCACAAAGCAAACTGTTATACTGCATTCCATGTGACATGTGCTCAAAAGGCTGGTCTATATATGAAAATGGAACCTGTGAAAGAACTAACTGGCAGTGGGACAACATTCTCTGTGAAAAAGACTGCCTACTGCGATGTACATACTCCACCAGGTTGCACACGGAGACCTCTAAATATTTATGGAGGAGCTGAAATAAAAAACGGTGTCTGTAGAAAGGAGGGATCGGTCAGAACTGCTAGGTCTACATCAAAAGTCAGAAAAAAGACAAAAAAAGCCAAGAAAACAGCGGTTGAGCCCTGTACAGTTATGCCAACGGTATCTGCTCCTTATATCCCCCCCCAGAGGTAAGCAAACCATCCAAGTGAGGGAAACCTTTACTTAAGTTCCTGTTTAATTTTAAAGCAGTGCTTTTACAAAATAATTTGAAGTTTTTGTGCGTTACTTATATGCTTTCCTTAAAGATACTCAGAGGTTTAATGTAAGTTGCATGCACTATACTTCTGTGAAATAGCATTAAAAATGCAGTGTCATCCCCAGAGAAATCAGTAAGTGGTCAAGTGGTCTGTCTTGTCCTCAGAAACCATTTTATTTTCTTTTTTGTCTGACCAAGTCATGTTGTGCGTTCAGTTGTTGTCACTGTATATTGAGAATTAACCAGTGAATTCAGAATGGCGCGTGGAGTTGACCTTCAGATAAAAAAAAAAAAAAAAAAAAAAAACAAACAAAAAAAAACCAAGCAAAACCAGCCAAGCTCAAGGTTATCTGTATTCATAATTCGGGAATCTGAACTTCTCATTTAAAGAGCCCCAAAATGAAAATAAAGTTTGCATATGTAAGATATGGATTGTGTCGATCTCACCTAAGTTAAGTATAAACTTTTACTGTAAGTAGTACAAAAAACCGCTACTGCAAGTATTGCCGTTGTTGGGCACAGAAACTTTTCAGAAGGTTTTTTCTGAAGCTGCATTTTTCCTTTTGCAAATGCAGTAGTGCTGACCAAGGCTTGGATGAATTTGGTACCTTGCAGACTTTTTTTTTTTATTATTATTTTTTTTATTTTTTGGTTTTTTTTGAAAAGTTAGCAAGTGATTGTAAATCAGTTGCTTAGTGTCACCTTAGAGCCTGAAATAAATGAAGTCACAGTGCTATCAAATATCTGCCCAGTAACCAGTGAAATGTTTATGTTAGAACAAAATTAATTAATGCATATGACAAAGAGTTTTAATCCTAAACTTGTATTTGCTTACAAAGAGTTACACTTTATAAGAAGTTCTGTTTAAGATGATTTTTATATTTGTGTGTCTTTCAGAGTTCTTGGAGGAGCTTTTGTTACATGAATGCAAATTTGAAGCATGGGCACCAGAAATGAAATTGCTCTTTACGTGTAACATGCCATATTACTGTATTTTAACAGTGGTTATTTGGGGGGCTTGTAGATGGCTCTAGATCTGGTGAGGCTAGTGAAGTGACACATCAGAAAGCAGTGCTTTTTTCAAGTGTTGTTTTTCTAAGTAATAACAGAATTTGGAGCAAAATGAAGATTGTTAATATCTTTATTTCAGGAGTTTAAAAGCTCAGCATGAACTTCAATTATCTTAGCTGTATCTTAATTTAAAAGAACAGTAGCATCTCTTCAGGTTTCCTTCAGTTAATCTGAGATGCATTGCAACAGTATTTCTGGGATTTGAGCAATAATGGAAAGCTCTGTGGTAGAAAAGATACAGTTTTGGCTTTGCTGAGCATTTGGGACGTAATATACTGGACTAAGAAGCACAGAATTGGATTATTGGGATTAAAGCCAAGTTTGTCCTTATGGAGTATTTGTTTAGTTCCTAGCATTTAAAACATCGGTATGTTTGTGTACCCCTTGAATTCAGTTACTGATTTAAGAACAGTAGTTTAGCAAGTTTCTCAAAACAGGAACTGCTTCCATGTGCAGGTTCATTGTTTGGATTGACAGGACTGTGAAGGCTAAGGGAGTGAGGACTCTTAACTCAAACGATGGTTTTTTGAAAGCTGACTCCCAAGTCTCCGGTAGTGGACAATTAAGGGTGGTTAAATTAATCTAAATAAGTGTGTATCTTGAGACTGCAATCCTTTCCCATAGTAAGTTTTGTTAATGTAAGTAGCTACTTGCTGAATGACTTTGACAAGCAGCCTTTAGTTCTCAGTGGTGTTTACAAGCATCAGATTGATTGACTGTTCTCTGTTATGATTTACTTGGTAAAATGGTATTCTTGTTTTGTCATGCACTGCAGAAAAGCTGACATTGATAGTAAGCAACTAACAGTTTTCTAAATAGGTACTGTTTTGGGGAGGGGGGAGTTGGTATTAAAGAATTCGGTGTTGTCTGAATTAAGACAGTCGTGATTGGTGGGTGTAGTGTGTTTTTGTTCTGTTTTTGCTTTTTTAGGACCAAGAAAGAGTATGACCTAAGTGAGAGTTGAGGGTTGGAATGTATATTCTTTCCATTGGTGGCTTTCATTGAAAAACCCAGATCCTAAAAGGGTAATGTAATTGGTTTTAGTTTTTAAAGCATCATTAGATGCCAGGAACAGAAATATAAAGTCCTTTTTTTCCTTTTTTTTCTTTTTTTTTTTTTTTTTTTTAGGTAATGATTAGATTTCAAGGCCGCAGAGAGATTCAGCTTCTGTTTATGCTCAGTTTCCTGTTTGCTGGGTGCAAGTATAGTTCGTGTTTTCTATGTCAGAAGTGTAAAAAAAATAAAATGGGCACAGTTTAAAACTATTCTGAAGTTCGGCTTTATTATAAATTGGTTGTCTTCAGCTGAGAGACACTTTTGCTTAAGTACTGTTTGTAATGTGAGTGTGCTTAGTCTTGGAAAACTGATACCTGAATTAAAAGCAGAACAGAAGGGATTGTGCTGCAGACCCAAATCTCAGTTGTCTAATTTTCTTTGGCTGTTCTTTTTAGTGTTAGAAGTCGCGTGTGTGTGTGAGTTAAATACCCATCTACCCATAAACTAATAATGAGTGATGTGGACAATTTCATAACAGTTTTCATTTAAATGATCCCTTTAATCTGTTTTTCAGTGCTTTTTTTCCCTTGGAGATGAAACATGATATGCCTTTCCAGAGATCTCAAGAAAGAGCAACTGAGCTATTTAAATTATCATAGAAGAAACATGTATGCTCAGTGTTTAAGCACTAGTGCTGTTTTCCTGGAGAATTTGAAATTAATGTGTTTCCAACATCTCTGGAAACAGAGGCATGCGTGGAGGTGTTTGGTTTACTTTCCTAATTGCAACTTTTGTAGCTCATTAATTTCTGTTTGTAGGTAAGGTTACTACACCACTGACTTTGAGAGCTCTGCACTTTTCAGTTATCAGAGTGTCTTACACATATGTTATACTCCAAGCTTTTTTGCTGTTAGACTGCATGGATACTATCATTCTGTAGGTCATGTGTAAACTAATTATATGGCTTCTCAGGCTGTCATGTGTGAATTACTGATTCAAGAGTGTAGGATCAGAAGTTGTTAACCGTTGATGATAGGAGATGGATGCTTGCTTCCTCTCTTTTTTTTTCTATCTTTTAATGCTGAGCACCCGTCTATCTTTTAGAAAGTCTGTACCTAAGTATCCACTTCCAGAGGTGCAGTAGGTGATGTTAGAGCCTTAGGGCGACTTCAGTTTCCAGTGTTGTCAGTGCTGACTTCTTAATAACTTGCTTTGCACTTAGGATAATATAGGGGACCACTGGGGAGCTGCTTAGATATCTGTGATTTGCATCAGATAGTGTATTACCTCTTTACTAGGAAATTCAACTTAATACTTGTTGAAATATAAAACTGTTGAAGATTGCTTACATTGTACTGCTTGCATTCATCAGCCATCAGCTTGCCCTTTTTTTTTAAGCAGAAATGAGTTTTAGACTAAAAGTTCTGTGTCTCTGGGAAGTGTCAGAGCCCCCGTGTTAGGTGGGGGGGTGCCTGGGAAAGGACACTCAAACTGTACCTCAGTGTGGGAGGGACAGATAGCATGTGCACCTCTTGGCAAATGATCATCTGAAAAGTCACCTGCTGCCACCAGTTAGTTTTTCTGAAGACAGTGGTACATTTGTTCTTGCAGTGTTTGTACTCCACTGATGATGTGTGATGGTTGAATTTTGCCTAGTATTATAGATTTTTTTTTTTTTCCCTAATAAAATACTAGAACTGTGTTATTTAGATTGCAGGCCCAGAAATTTCAAGTTATGAAATTCCAACTCTTAGGACTGACTTGACAATCTAAATGTAGTTTCTCTGTTAGGTATCTTGTACTGGCTCTGTGATCTGTTCCTTGTGGATTCATTTTTTCCCCTCTGCTGCTGCTCATCCTTGTCCTCTCTTAACAGCTGCCTTATCCATTGAGTAGGTTGGATACTCACAGGAGAAGAATTGCAGTGTTAGCTGTGTTTTCTTGTACTTGATTCTTTAGTACAAATAATATGGTTTTGCTGTAATCTCTTCATGTTCTGTGTCAAAAGAGGCATTTAGAATGTGTTTGCTTGATGAAAAAAAAAAAGCCAGTGTCAATATTCATGTTCTTTAAAGATTGTGTGAAACTAGGCTATTGTGGCTATGTACTTGGGGCAAACTGAATGTGGTGTAAAATATTTAATTTTCAATATTTTCAAAATATATACTGAGATAGTGTGATCTGCTTTATTCAGATATCATCTATGCAAGTATAGCTCTGTTAAGTGGAAGCAAATATTCTAAAGTATATAAATACTTGCTTTCATCTTTACTTTCGGTTTCTGCATGGTGTATTTGTAGTGTCTGAAATAAAAAAGCATTTGAAATGCAATATTTGTACAGAGAGCAAAAAAAATAAGCAAAGCTTCAGTTTCATAATAAATAAGAATGAGGTGTTATACTTGTTTACCATGTTGTATGCATCAGTTGTGTTACATCATATTATTAAAAGAGAATTTAAAAATTCTTATGAAAGTAGGTAAGTAGCGAGCAGATAACTGAAAGCAAAAATTGCTGAGATTCTTAGAATATTTCCAGCTTCTTTAGAAATCAAATACGCTGCACATTAAGTGTTTTTTCTATGTTGACCTTTTATTAGAAAGTGTATTGCTCCTGGTAGTAAACTGGATTTCTGTTACTACATATCCTTAAGTCAGAACCAGTATTTCCTTTTTTTTTTTTCATCACTTACCCAATTGAATTATCTTGAACTTTCTTGCCAAATAGTTAAATATAGTCTTGTTAACACACGAACCTTGGTTGCATATAAAATGAAGTATGGATCAGAAAAATAAATAAACAGAAAAGTGATGAAACACAGTACGAGTGGATAGGAATATTTACAAGGCCTTTGATACTTCTAGAATGCATTCACAGATGACGCTTCTAAATCATTTATGTGGCTTATGTGTTTCTTTTGTGAATTTATTTTAATGGTTTTTAGGGTACTGAATTTTTTTGAATGCCTAATGCCTTCGGAAAGTTTTTAAGTCCGGGAAGAGACTAAGAAATGCTGCTTAAAATTCATCATTAAAAAGCCACTGAAAAATACTACAAGAGCGAGTGTTGCAAATAAAATTGAAAGCTAAATAAATCCAGACTAATGTCTGCTGGCTCTTTATCCTTGAATATAAATGTATGTATACTTTCACAAAATCATGTGGAAATACATTTAATCGCAGGAGAGCATAATGTAGGTATGCCTGATGGCTGTACCTAATAATTAGATGATAGAATCACCTAGGTGAAGTGGAAGGGGATGCTAGCAGTCATAGTCTGCTGATGTTTCTTATAAGATTGATTGGAGACCTTTCTGCTGCATGTGGAAATTGCTACTGTCATCCTGCCCTGTTTTCTTTAACACAAAAGCAGTTTTGCCTAAATCAGGATACGAGCCACTACAGTGTTCACTAGCGTTGCCTCAGTGGTATTTTTTCAAAATGAAGGTACCTTCAGAGCTTTATTTTCAAGCTAGTGTGCCTTGACACTGGCTTATTAAATAAGAATTAATGTGTTTGAGAAAGTGTGACTTATTAGATAAGTTGTAAAAGTAGATTTTGATTCTGAATAAAAATGGGGAAAATGTTTGTATATCTCGTATTAAAAGCCATGTGTTGATGGCTTTCTGATGATGATTCGTCCCCTCTTTGCCCCCCCCCCCCCCCCCCCCCGAAAAAAAAGAGGATGAAGTGCTGTCTCTTATTTAAATATGCCCTTTTTACGAAATGGATATAGGAATGTGCTGTACATTTTTGTTTGGTTTTTTTTTTCTCGCTGTGTGCTGTTTAGTTTGCATATACAGGTTAAAGAAGCTTAAAACAGAATTTAGTACTTATTTCTGTAAGGTACACCAGGAGTGTTTTTGTGCGTGCTCTGAGGGTTTCAGTCCACAATAATTATATATGAAATTTTGCAGTTCTGAATATAAAAATTCACATTTCTATTTCTCAGTACTTCTGAGTTTCACTAGTTATGTGAACTTTCATTAGATTTCTCAGTTAGAGGGTGTTGCATCTTGCGTCATGCCAAAAAAAACATTTCAGAATGCATTGCCTGAAGAACTGTTCCGGCTAGTTTCTTATTCAAGTTAAGAGTGCACAAAAATTAGTAGATAAATACTGAGATATATTGATATATATATATATAACAGATAGAAAGGCAATCTTTTATCTTCTGCTGATGAGCATTTAGCCCTTTGAAATGGCATTTCAAAATTGCATGTGGTATGGCTATGACTGCTACAAAAAAAGCACAGAAATATCTTTTGAGTAATTTTAAGGAAAAGTTATGACTCAGTATTATATATAGAAAGTGGCAGAAGTAAATCTATGCATGTGATTTTTCTTAGAAGACTAAGCAGGTTTTCCAGTATGACAAGATGTTTTTTTTACTTATTTATTTTGATTTATCTTTTCCTTAACCAAAGTTTTGGAAGACCACAAGCTTAGTTGCTAAAACAGGAACAAAGTCACTTGTTATAACTAATGGAGAATTGACTGAAATAACAGTGTTTTCTTAACTCTGAAGTTAAATGTTCTACTTTCTTATCCAAGAAAAATTTTACAAACTGCTTGATCCAGTGAAAAATAGATGCCTGGTGTCACAGTCATGTGAAGCAAGAGAAAATACTTCCTACATTTTCAGTCAAAATCAAATGCTATTTCAATACTAGTAAATACAGAAGAAAAAGCAGGGACCTAGAGAGACTTTCAGACTTCAGAAGATGTATCAGTAGTTAAAATATGTACTGTTGGACTCTCAGCATAGCAGAGAAAAGCAAATTCAAGAGCTAGAATTTTAAAACATACCACTTAAAAGGAAGAGCTGTTTTTTGCCTTTGACTAGTGAGGGAAGGGATTCAGGAATGAGGCATTCCTGTTTTTTCAAATCTTCAATACAGAATCTGGAAAGAAGTTACAATTAGGAAAGTGTGTATTTGTCACATGGGGATTCTGCAGACTGTTGCTTAGGAGTTTAAATGAAATCACTGTCAGCCTTTTCAGTATTTGATATGTACCCTGCTGCATACGCCACTGACTTCCGCTGGTTCTAGAAGAAACCTTACCCTTACCCTTTGTCAAAAGGAACTAAAGACATGCAAATGGACTCCAGTTTTATATAGTTATTCATCTGCTGGTGTTGCCTTTAAAGCTGATGGAAAGGGTTTGTTTGGGGTTATTTGTGTGTTTTTTTTTTTTTTTTAGTTAACAAATCATGCAGTAGACTTGAGTCTTTGTATTGAGGGAGGGAATAACAAAAACATACGCAGCAACAAAACTGTCCACTGCTTAAAAAAACACCAAACTGTATTGAAAGGTGAGTTTTACACATACTGTTTGGTAAGCAGCTGCTGCCGAAGGATCTCTGTGGGACGAGTAGGGTTTCATCTGTCCGAGCAGGCTTTCCCATCTGTGAAAGCTAAAGTTTTGGATAGGGAGCTAGGAGGAATAGTTCACAAGGACCCAAATTAATTCCGTTTCCCAAAATAGACACTTCCATAGCTTTTTATCCTGGGTTGGTTTGTTTCAGGCTTGGAGTTTCTGTGTGTTTTTTTTTTTGTTTGTTTTTTTTTTTTTTTTTTTTTTTTTGTTTTTTTTTTGTTTGTTTTTTTTTTTTCGGTTGGGTTTTTTTTTTCTTATTCTCTTCCAGTTAGTCTCACTGGAATGACTATAATTGTTTGTAGGTACTTTTTTGTCTTTCTTGCTTCCTATGAACCTCGGTATGTTCTGCAGAACATTGCTGGGAAAGGCTTGAACATTACAGTGTTCTTGAAATTTAGTGTATTTTGTTACAATTTGTTCAATTTGGATTTTTTTGTTTTGTTCTGACAGGTTTTAGAAACTTATCTGCAGTCTTTGTGTGGGGAAAATAGGGATATTTTATTTGCCCAGTGAGGTGGAACATCATTTGGTTGTTCATGGGTATTATTATAGGTCAAGAGAAACTGGTACTTCAGTGATACTAAATAACATCTTACAGAGTATAATTTAGTTTTTCTAGTCATTTCCATGTACTTTTAACACAGCTGTATTGGTAAAGGAAATGCAGAATAAGAAATTGATGAAAGTGGAGGCTCAGAACAAGTATAGTAATTAAACTATGTTTGATTCATGTTTAAAAATTTATTTGGTTTAGTGGATATTTGGTCTTGCTTAATGTAAGATGTTCATATTCGGTTCCTTCTGCCTAAATTACTATTGTAATACTGGCAGAATCATGTACTTGCTTAAGGACATTTTCTCTCCAGTTTGTATTTCAAGAACCTGTGAATGGAGAGGTGCTATAGAAGTCTTGATACAGTGTAATACTAAAATGAGATCTGTGGGGTTAAAAAGCACATGGGGTTTGTGGAGTGGTTAGTGATGATTAACAGGAAAGTGGCTGATTATATTTCACTGGCTTTCTGTTGTTAAACTGCTGCATAGCTTAATCACCAGAAATACTGCTTTAACTTTTCTTGTAATCAGTTGCTGTAGTTGCCACAGTGACATGTAACTGAAACTGTGGGAGGAAGGGGGTTGTGAGGAGGAATAAGGAAGCTGTGAGATTGCTAATATGACGAGAGCACATCTCTTCATGTTGGTGAAAATTATTTTGTGTATTTATCTAAAAATGAGGGAATAACAACTAGCTTTTTCTGAATGCTTTGGCTGGTGCTTTGGGAGTATTACTCTTTGAAGGGTAGATTATCCATCAAAAGTCTCTTGAGGAGAGGGTTAGCATAGAGCAGCTGATAAAGTTTCTTACCAAAGCTGTTGCATATTAACTTTCATTTTAAGTTTAATTATTTGAATCTGTCTTACTCTTTCAAAAAGAACCAGTTTCCTCTCCTCATCGTCTGTTGGCTTTTGTCAATGCAATGTTGTTTTAGTGCTGTAATTTACACTTTGGCCTGAAATAAGGTTTGAGGCTGGGTACTGCAGGTGCTATTTGAAAGGTTGAGCTGAAGAGGATTCTTCCGCTTTTTAAATATGAGCATGGAATTGTATGGTACCTCCATATTGTGTTTGTAGTGGGTGTCACTGTGGTTTACAGTTGGATGCAAGCGGAGCTGGGGAAGGGAAGTCGTACTGGCTTCCTTACTTGCCTGTGACACAAATAAAACGGTTGTGAAAAATGTTTTGACATCTGTGTAGTCTTGGAATATAGCTCAAAAAAAAGGAAAAGACAAGAGGAAGCATGACTGGTGGTGCCAAAACATCAAAAGGGTGCCAGTGGTCATGAGCCCGAAAACTAATGCTTCTTTCATGGGACCAGATACGTACAGCAGCTACTGAATTTCGTGCGAGCATGGCCACCTTTTTAAGAATTTTTTACTTCTTCTTTCAGTTTACTTTATTTTAAATAACTGGTAAGTTGGGGGAAAAGCAACATTCTTTGAGACACGCTGAGCTGTATCTTAAGGCCTCAGAATAATGGTTCAGGCTGCAGCAGGTGACAGTGTAGGAGCTGTTCTGCTCCAGATTTAGCTTAACTGTGTTAATTACTTAAATGCTTTGAGAGAAAAGCATTTAGCGCTTAACGTGGTCCATTTCAGGATGCTTCTTAGGAATTTTGTCTTAACAAATGTTGAAAGGTGGACAAAGTTTAGCAAAAAAATGCCTTTGCTGAGGTGTTTTGTGTAGTTTGGGAAGTGATCAAGGTTATGTAAAACTTGCCTCTGCATGGGGGATTTGGCTGTGTAGTGGTTAATCGTGTCTTGTGCAAATCAGATCCTGGATTGCAAAACTATATAGTTTTTGAACAGCCCTCCATTACCTGCTTCAAATGCATAAGTACATACTTTTTTTTTTTTTTTATACTTCAGTATTTTTTTTTCTAATTACATCTCTTGAAATGAAGTGGAATGTGCTGCAAACTCTTCTAAGAGCTCAGAGAATCTAGTTTCATCATTTACAAATCTAGTTCAAGCTAAGGTAGCAGAAAGGAGCTTGTTCAGAACTGGTGCATGCCTTTGTGCCTTATGTCATGCTTGTGTTTGGCTTCACTGCATCTGAGTGAATCTTTGTGAGTGAGAACCACTTTCCCAATGCATTAGCACTATCAAAGGTTGGAGGGAGCTTCAAATCAATACCCTGTCTATGCTACCTCAAGGGTTCTACAGCAGCAGATGAATCATGTTGTATTTCTCCAAAATGGTTGTATTGTCTGTCAAAATTTCAAGCTTTTCAAACAGTAAAAGTCGACATGGGAGTATCTATAGTGGGAGGTGTCCCTGCCCATGGCAGGAGGGTCAGAACTTGATGATTTTGAGGTCCTTTCCAACCCTAACTGTTCTATGATTCTGTCATTCCATCTGACTAAGTAAAAAAGTGATCAAAGAACTGCACTATAGTTGGTGGGTTCTCGGGGTCTAACAGCAGATACAACATCCTTATTATATCACTAAGATCATCGTGTAGAGGCTCTGTAGATAAGTTGCCTTGTGAAGAGCCTCTGACCTTTATTTTGAGAAATTAAGGGGTAATTAGTGCTATATTGCCACTACCAAAGTCTGATTTCCAAATGAAATATTAACAGCCAGTATTTGGTTTTATTTAGAGGGAACAGTAGATTCCTACCCCTTGTCATTTCTGCACTCCAAATTACCTTCTTTTTATTTGTTTTTTGAGAGTTTGAGAATATCTTCTGTGAATATCTTTGCTAAGCTTATTCTGGCACTTTAGTATTAGAATTATCAATGAATAGAATGGTTCGTAATGTAAATGGGCAAGTGTACTTAAATGTACTTGAAGCTGTAATTAAAGATATTTGTTTAGTCTTCCCACATCTGATGGGCATGAAGCAAGATGCCTTTCTTCATGTCAAGTTATGATTCTCTGATCTTTCCAAATAGGTGTATATTTGGCTGTGCTTTTTTGGTGCGGTTCAGTAGGTTTTGCTGTTTCCAAGAGAGAGATGTGAAATTAATTATTTGAGTTTGACTGCATTCTATAATTAATTGTAATTCTGTCGTGTTTGAAGTTTAACATGGTCACATCAAGGTCGGTTTTGCATTGAGTAAGTCTTTGTGGAGCCCACGTCTGTTCTTCAGTGAAAGACTGACAAGACTGTCCTAAATTCATCTGCAGACTTTCTGAGCTTTAAGTTAAGGTAAAATGCCTAACTGGCTTAGTTGCTAATTGAAAAATAATGCCGCTGAAGAACCAAGGGACACAATGCCAGTGTATTTTGAAGAAAACCCGTGTTTGCTCTGCCTTTACCCTGTGATGGCTGAAAGCCCTATGGCTGGTTAGCATAGCACTGAGAAGACCTATTGCACTGTACCTTCTCCGCAGCCCCAAAAAAACAACCAGGGCTAAATGAACTTTGAACTCGGGATGAACTCACTTGTGTGTCTGTCTGAAAAATGTCATTCAAGTTTTTCAGGTATTCATACAAAGTGTTATACCTAAGGTTTACTTCCAGCATTGCGTTCTGTTTCGGTGTTTGCTTCTACCATTTACCTGCGAAACTACGTTATTCCTAATATTAAAAGGGAAAAAGCAGAACAATACTAATATGTGTATATGTTTGTGATTTTTATTTAGATGCCTTGTGGTAGTGCTCTGCAAATCAGACTCTTCTTGAACTTAAGTTTTCCTATTTTGGTATTAAATTTTATTGCAGAATCTCTGATAAGTATACTATCCGTTGTAGACTTTTGCTATGGGCAGTAAAACACTGAAGAACTAGCAGATTCTGTTCATTGATATCCTTTCTGTAACTGTTTTTTAAGTCCAGCTCAGAGAAATCCTTTTCTCTCTCCAGCTCACCCCTGCCCCAAAATGAATGAACAATTCCCCTGACAATAAAAGGGGTTTGGTTCCTTAGGACGTCTTGTGTTAATTTGCAAGGGCTGCCAACAGTGGCAAATCCTGCAATATCCTACAAAGACAAAACCTTTTCATTCTACAACCATGAAGGTTTTTTATTATTATTATTTTATGCCATTTCAAGGCACTGCAGGCGCAGGGTTGAAGATATGTTTCAGATAAACACTTTTTTTTAGTGCAAGTCTTGGGATGTTAGTGTTGTGTGTGACTTAGTTATTCAGTATGTCATTGTGTAAGAGTCAAGGTTGTGCATTTCTTACAATACTTGGCTAGAGTATTTGTAAGCAGTATATGTAAGTATTTGCATCTTTTAAAAAGTAACTTTGGGGAAAATACTGGTTATTTAATCAGTATACAGTGCTTAACTGTTCATATGATTCTCTTGCATCTTCTCTGTGTGGATATTTTCTTTGTATGTGTGGAGTAAAATAATAAGTGGCGTTCTGGTTTACATTTTTTGTTCACTTTACCAAAAAAAAAGGTATTTGTAAATGAATAATGCAAGCTTTTTGTTGCATGCTTTTTTGTAAAATGTTTGAAGATACATTGTCTTTAAGATAAACTACTAATTCTGTGTAAAGATAGCAAGGAATGATCTGAAAACTTTTGTAGGGATTTTGAGTTTTATTTGTGATTTTAATAGGAAAGCTATTGTGAAACTTACATAAAGCTTTATTCTCAGCCCTAATCTGGGATTGCTCTTGGATAATGAGGATGAAAAAATACGCTTTAGCTTTATAAAGTAATGTACTTAGTACAAATTGCAGTGTTAAGCAGATGCATTTGATTGTAATTGACTGCTCAGAAATAATTGTACTGAAAGGGATGTTGTTGAAAGAAATTAGTAATCCGGTGATCACTGATGTCATGCATTCATGTTATATCTGATGTTTAATTTCCATAGACAAATACGTTTTATACTTTGCTGTGAAAAATACAATATCAGTTTTTCCGTATTTTAGATTAAATAAGATTATGAATCAGGTGGCCATTCAGCGGAAGAAGCAATTTGTTGAACGAGTGCACAGTTACTGGTTGCTTAAAAGACTGTCTAGGAATGGTGTTCCTCTGTTGAGAAGGCTGCAGTCCAGTTTACAGTCACAAAGAAACACACAACAGGTATGTGACACACTTTTTACTTACAAGAAGAAATCAGAAAATCTTTATTTTAAAGAGTAATAAAACTAACCAGGAAACATAGCAGAGTGATGACTTTCTGTTATTCAGGACTGAATAAATTCTTCACCTTCTTTTTAAGTAATATGTCCCATATTGGAAATGGGGCATTATCTAATCCTTTTTAATTTGAGATGTGAAAAGAAAAATATTTCTGCAGTATTTTGTGTGTGTTTGGTTTTTTTTGTTTGTTTGTTTCGCTTTGCTTAAATGTATCACAAAGTCACAGTCACTGAAACTATCCTGATATCAGTGTTCATTGATTAGTAGTATAGCTTTTTGAAACTCATCAATGTGCTGTGAGTTATTAAGATAAAAATAAATCTAGCATTAAATACATGAAAAGGTGCAAAGTGAATGTCGTCTTTGGCACTTACAGCTCAGAAAACCAGGGATTTTTGCAGAGTAGAGGTTAGACATTCTAGTTTACAGTCTTCAAATTCAGATCCTTATTACCCACCTTGTTCAGTAGTAACAGAATAAAGAGCAAGTTGTTGACGAAGTTCAAAGACCAGTTTCCACTCTTAGTTTTGACATAGTTAAGTGGAATTGTAGACAAGCCTAAATTTATGCTGGTATTTTGTTCAAGTAAAACTCATCCTAGCTAAAATACATCTAGGGTGGTTAAAGTTGTATGCATTTATCAGTCAGAATTGCTGAAAAACAATGAAACAGGCACTCCAGATGTGTGTCATTCAGAAGGTGATACTCTTCTGCTTCCTGTTTTTGTAATAGAGCAGCTTTTAAATGACATTAGAGATTTTGGCTGGTCTTTTACTGCTTTGGTTCTTTTCATTCTCCAGGTGTTTAATTTCCAGTGGAGCTGTTCCTGTTAAATAGCCTCTAGAACTTAATGCATTTTATAATCATTTACTTGTATTAAATTGAGCTTCCCCCCATCCCTTTTAAAGCCGAACAATTATTTTTGAGTTGCATTGCTATTTGCTGATTAAATCATTAATCGATGTAGTCATAAAAACATCATGGTCAACACTGCTAATTATTTGATCTGTCATTTTTGTGTGTGTTTCTTTTCTTAGCTTTTCATAGGGAAAAAAAAAACAACAACAACAAAAAAAGTAATTAAAAATTCCCAAAATAATTGAGGTTGGAAGGGACCTCTGAAGGCCATCTGATCCAACCCACTGCTCAAGCAGGGCCACTCCACCAGGACCAGCTCTACCAGGACTGTGTCCAGACAGCTTTAGAGTATCTGTCTCCAAGGGTGCAGACTCCACAGCCTCCCTGGGCAGCCTGTGCCAGTGCTTGGTCACACTTGGTGCTTCCTGGTGTTTGGGAGGGATCCTCTTGTTTTTCACTTTGTGCTGCCTCTGGTCCTGTCACAGGCAGCACGGAAAAGAGCCCGACTTCATCCTCTTTGCACCCTCCCTTCAGATGTTTAAGTACATTGGTGAGATCCCCCTGAGCCTCCTCTTCTCCAGTCCCTCTCAGTGTTTTCTCAGAGCTGAGATGCTCAAATTTCTTTTCGTGGAATTTAGGTGGATTCCTTTTAGATGGCATTAAGTTTGAATATAAATTGGCCACTTGTTCATCTTTCTTTCATTGCTTCTGTATTACTCCATATTAATACTATTTTGGGGTGCTGTAACTTTTGTAAAATACTTTGTATTCTAATTTGAATCTCTAATCTTTTAATCCTTTATGGGAAGATTCTATTCTGAAGAGTTGTGCTTGGCAGTTACCTAATAATAGCAGAAATTCTTTTATTCAGATAGTAGACTGCTGGGTTGTTTTTTTTTTAAATGAGCTTGAGTCCTTAAAATAGTAAAATCAAGCACCAAAGTTTGAGGGTTATGTGGCAGTATAGACCTAGGCTATAGTGTCTGAAAAAAAATACACTTAATAGTGGGTAGTGGAGAAGTACTTTTCCTATTGGGATGGCCTAATGAGACTGCGACATTTCTAAATATTTAAATAGTAGCTACCAAAATAAAAGATTATTATTGGAGTTGGATTATGATTCTGTGAGTCTATAATAAGGGTTAGGAGCTGTTTGGAATCTCATTGCTTTTTTTTCACTCCTGTACAAACACTATTTATTTCTTTTCAGAACTATGAACTATTCCTTAGAAAATATTTTCTAAATTAATTGGAAACTATTTATACTGGTTTATTAGAAATGCGGGTAGTTCTGAAACTTGATTTGTAAAAACTTATTAACTTTGTCTTTTGTAAAGAAAAAGCAATCTTCAAGCAGAGCTGAGTATTAAATGATTCTATTGATGAAAAATATGTAGGTGGTAGTGATTTTCAGTGAGAAGTGAGTATCCTGTGGTATGGCAGGATTGTGTGACATTGCTCATGCCATCTTCAATAAGTATTTGGAATGCCTGTTAAAGTAGTCATTGCTGTAAAGCATTTGATGCATTAGTCATCTTCATTATTCGAAGTATAAACCAAACCAGAATGAAGACTTTAATAAACAGCAGTGCCATGGCTGTTTTGAGTATGCCTCGAAGTTTTTGAAATATAGATGGTAATTCATTTCAGTCTAGATGGGAAAATTTTGTTGACCTCATTTTATGTGAGAGGTCAGAACATCAAGAAACCTGAACAGGTTTTCAGTCAGTCAGGGGAACATAAACACTGGTGTAACACAGATTCAGAAAAGATTTTTATTTGTTTAATTATTTATTTTTTTATTTAAACTGAAAAGAAATGTTAGGATGAGGAACCAAAACCCTGAAAATGGTTTCAGGATGTCTAACGGAAGTTGGCTTTGATCCCTCTCTAAATATCGTTTACTAGAACAAATTTGGCAGGGGGAGAAGGGTTCATGATTTATGGTTACTTCCTAATGTCTTTCCGATCTCAATTATGATATGCTTTTGAAGGTAATGTTTTATTGACTTTAAGTTCTATACCAGGCGAGAAGATCTTGGCTTATATGCTACCTCATCATCTGCAGGAAAAAGGAACCATCTGAAAAAATGTTTTATACTGTCACTTCTCTCTCCACCTAGAAATTCAAGAAGGGTATTGGAAATACACTAATAAATTTATATCCCCATTTTTTTTTTCTGTAATTAAAGAATGGTTGCCTCAAAGTAAGGCATGCAATCTAAGTATCGTAGCTTGTTGCTGCTGTAGTGAGATTGGTTTAAAGCTGCTGTTACTATAGTATATAATGAACTGCTGTGAGACAAACAAAGTAGAAGGTGCTGGTGACTTAAGATCACATCAGCACTGAAGATTTCAATAGGAACGCAGATTGCAACCACTAAATGGTTTTGACTTATTGTCATACAGGTGCCAGCAGAGGGTCTTCATTAAACTAATTGTATTGATCAAGATCCAATTTCATCACTGTTGGAAATAGAATTTCCAATTATATTTTTGTTTGGCTCATATCAGTTGCAGTCCATGTAGGGAGTGAGGCTGCCCCCATGTACTCGCATCTAGGGGAAGGGGTGATCTGTTGGTGTACTGACAGCATTCCTACTAGTAGGCATAGACTGGTATCATACTCATGGGGGGAGTTGGAGCTGAAGACCAGTTCCCAGTTGATCCATGTTCTGTATGTAGATGTAGAAGTGTTTTCCTCTTCCCTCAGTATTAATAAATGTGTCAGTTTTAGCTTTTTTTGTTTCCTAGGTAATACTTGGTGTTTAGAAAGAACTGAGTCCATCAGAAAATGCCACAAAGTTTCTTCTAAATTTTTCTTGTGTTGTCTGCCAGAAGAAAATTCCTGGCTTTGTTATAGAAAGAAAGATTTGGAAGAACTCTTTACCAGGAAAGTTAATAGAAACTTTCCTTTCCAAAAAGCTTATGAAAACTAAAAATTTTAAAAGGAACTGTTTTTATCCAAGTTTTTACTAGTTAGGTATTAGAAACCAGTTCATCATGCTCTCTTCAGCTTGCCTGGATCTTCTAATCTAACCAAAGTATATATAATAAATAGGTTAGGGTGAAGAGGGTTTATCTCAGCAATTGTAACTGTCTGCCAGCACTAATTTGCATAGAAGTGACAAGATTGGAGGCTTACTATTAATCTCCAGGCTGGAGTGACATTTAAGACAGGAGTATATGTGCACACAAAAAGAAAGAAAGCAAGGTGCTCTTAGTAGTCACATCTGCAGATTGGCACCTGCCTGCCTTTTTTATGGAATAAAATTGGTTAAACAACTGGTTCAACTGAAGGAATGATTTTTTTTCTTTTCATGATTTTTTTTAAATACAATTGTACCTTCAAATTTAGTCAAATCCCAACATCTCAAGTGAACTGCCCCAAGGCCTGCTGTAACGTAGTAACTTCTCTTTTTTTTTCCTTGCTTGTTTAAGTTTCCTGACCCACCCTAAAACTAGTATAGTTTTGTTGACTTTGCTTTGAGCAGGGTCAGTTCCCAAGTTTCAAGAACTGTGCAATTGCATAGCGCAAAGGAGTGGACTCTGACTGGCTGCAAGCAAAGGGCAGGTCTTCCACTTTTAGCAATAGCCACAACTTAATTCTGGTCCTTAAAAACAATAAAGCTATGGAAAAATTGTATAGCAATGTCAGTTAACAGTTAGGTTACTTTTCCACACACAGGACTTGTACTCAGAACTAAAGGGGTGTAGGAGAACAGCAAGTAGTGGCACTGTAGACTTCCTAATTCAGTCAGTCTGAGAATGTTAAGGAGTTGAAAATGTGGGTATTATTTTTTTCTGTCAGAATTTACTTTGAACTGTTCTGACTATCAACAGTTAAATTATTACGTGTCTAAGTCAAAACTTAACTCCTTAAGAGAAATTAAAACTGTCAGTAGTAATTGACATTAAACAAGGGAACTAGAATTGTCTAGCTACAATTTTTCAAACTTTTTTTAAAGAGGAGCAAACTGCTGTTTCCAGGTTGCTGTATTGTAATACAGAGATAGTTGATAGTTAAGGATTTTCAACTTCACTAAAGTCAGAGGTTTGAATAAAATTAACTTACAGCTTCCACAGATACTTGCCTTTGTTTTACAAAGTGTATAAAGCAATAAAATATGAGGCAGATCATAGAATCATAGCGCTTACAAAGCTATTCGGTATTCTTTTTTTAACTGCCACTTTTTGCGATTCTTTTTTTGGGAAACTTGTGTCTGAAAAATTGCACAAGCTTCCTTTAAAGCGCCTATAATATTTCTAAATTATCCTTCTGTTAAGGAGATTTTTCCTTTGAGTGTAACGATTTGTAATGTTGGGTTTTGTTCGTCTGCTCAGATATCTTTATTATTCTCTTCTTTTTCTTATAACTTAGAGAATTTATTATTTGTTTGCTTTAGTTTTAAAAAATATCTGACAATTATCAAGTGAATATTGCATTATGCTAGTTACAGGCAAGCATACAAATTTTTAGGTCTCTTTCTGAGATTCTTTTATAAAGTATTCATTTTAATTGTAATCATTTTCCAAAACAGATTTTTCTTTCATGTACTTGGTACTAATACGAGGACTTCTACTTTGTTATGGCCTTGTTTTTGGTGTATTACCAATACCATTTGAATACTATAGGTAGTATTCCAATATCCTCCTTTTCCTTACGAAGAATATTAAAAAAAGAAAGGCTCTGTTTTCTGCATGTACAAATCAAACTAAATATTGCAAGTGTTCAGATACTACTTCTTCCTAAAAATATGTGAATTATTTTATCAGTTCACTGAAGGGTTGTATTTACTGCATTACCCATTTGCAGTACCACATAAAGTTACTATAAACTGCTTTTTATTTCCTGTCCTCAGTTGTAGTGATTTTGTTCTGTTACAAGTGTCCCCTAATTCTGGGTGCGGGGCAGGTGGACTGTGTTGAGTAGAAGAAGAATTTGTTTCTAACAGGCTTGAATTTCTGACGAAGCTGATGATCTTCACGTGGTTTGGATTTTAATGTAAAAATACTGAATCAATCTTTGCAGCTTGTTATATTGCTGCATTGCTGTTTGCTGTATTCCTTTTTCTGATGTAAATAGCCTTTACCCATAGTATTGCTTCCTGATTTTTATAGGTTTTGTTTTCAGCTAGATGGCCAAGAAACTCTAGAAGATATCCTGATCAGAGGTTTTCTTTTGTTGCAGTAGGAAGCTTATGATCAAGTACCATAGCTATTAGACAGTAGTTCCTCTTTTCCTGGAAATACATTCTGTAATTACATAAAGCTTAGCTTATAAAAACGGGTTAATCTTCCTTATGTCATGAAAACCTTTTGATTCTTTTCTTAGAGAGAAGATGATGAAGAAATGCAAGCCTTAAAAGAAAAATTGAAGTACTGGCAAAGGCTGCGCCATGATCTTGAAAGAGCACGTTTGTTGATTGAACTTATACGTAAGCGTGAAAAATTAAAAAGAGAACAGGTAAAGGGAGTTTTTAATTTGGTGAAACTTTTCTGAAGAAAAGATAGTTTAAGTATTCTCACAGTTTTTGCAGTAGAAAGATTGCAGTGTTTGTCTTCTAATCCTCACATAGGATCAAGAAATGTGTGCATGTGTGCACTCATGCAACCTGTTTAACATATATAAAATTATCATAGAATCACAGAATGGTTTGGGTTGGAAGGGACCTTCCTGGTCCAATGCCCCTGCAATCAATGACCCTCTGATCATTTTTGTGGTCCTCCTCTGGACCCTCTCCAACCGGTCTATGTCTTTTCTGTGTTGGAGGCCCTAGAATTGTACGCAGTACTCCAAGTGGGGTCTCATGAGAGCAGAGTAGAGGGTCAGAATCGCCTCCCTTGACCTGCTGGTCACGCTTCTTTGAAAGCAGCCAAGTGTATAGCTGGCCTTTCAAGAATGGGCACACACTGCCAGCTTATGTCCAGATTTCAATCCACCAGTTTCCCAAAGTGCTTCTCCGCAGGGCCTTAATATGGCTTCTGGGAGGATCTGTTCCATTTTTTGCCCAGGTACAGAGGAGAGGCTGACAGGCCGGTAGTGCCCAGGATCCTCCTTTCTACCCTTTTTAAAAGTGGGTTCGGTGTTTCCTTTTTCCAGTCTCTGAGGACTGCACCCTACCACCATGACTTTCAGATATCTTAGAGTGCCTTGGCAACCACATCAGCCAGTTCCTTCCCTCAGGACTCTGGGTTGCATCTCATCAGCTCCTATAAACTTACACATATTCAGGTTCCTCATACAGCCACGAACCTGATCTCTTACAGTGGGAGGGACTTCGCTTCCCCATTCCTTTCCTTGAAGTCCATCTGCTTGAGAGGTGTGGGAAGAGAGAGCACCTGTGAAGGCTGAGGCAAAAAAGTTGTTGGGTACCTCAGCCTTCTCTTCATCTGTTGTTACCAGTTTGCCGGTCGCATTCCGGGGGAGTATGCTTTCTTTGACTTTCTGATTGACAGACCTGTAGAAGCCCTTCTTATTATTCTTTGTGACCCTTGTCTTGCTGACCCCATCCCTATGCAACAGGGCAGTGTCACTTTTGAACAGCCTGTAGCCATCGATAGTTACACTCCAGTTATGGGATTCATCCCAGCATTTTTCAGTAATGACAACTAGGTCATAGCTTTCTAGCATCACAGTGGCATCCAGCTTCTCCTGCTTGTTGCCTGTGCTGTGCACTTTGGTGTAGAGAAATTGTTTAACAGGACATTCTGTTAGACTTGCAAATATGATTGGTTTCTGAAGAAGTGTAGGAAATTCAACCTCTTTATGTTTTCCTAATACATGTGCCTGTGCTGAGTAGCACTTTCATTCTTCTGTCACTAAAACAATGGAAGAAAAAAATATCCCTAAACCTGCATCTATGTCCTACAACATTCTGGAGTTAACATTGCTGGGAGAAGAGATTTGAGGAAGTGGTGGTGCAGAATGATAGTATTTTATATGAAAACTGTGAAAGCAAGATTGCACTTGCAAGTCTTTATTTGTCCTTATAAAAACACCATTCCATTTGTACTTTGCAAGGTGTACACATTCGTTGCAAGCAAATGTAGTTTGTAATTCTCGAGCGCTTTCTGGAATTCCATGCATCATTCTTGAGCATTCTCATATCACTTGCTATACATATGTATTATGTGTTGTTATTTATAAACATGTATTTTATGTATGTGTTTGTAGGTGTATACTTTGTTTGCATGTTTCTATTATGTGTGTACACACACACCATTAATGTGTCATTAAGAATTTACTTTTGCTGTAACAAAACTGTTTCAGTATTGATAACTCTTTAAATGGGCTGAAAATAAAACTGTAGAGAAGTTATAATATTGTAAAAATAATGAATGTTCTGGAGGATGAGCACGTATTTGAAGATGTTGATTCTGTTTATCTGAATTTTTTTCCTGGAATTTATATAGCACGTCGTCTTTGAAATTACTGTTTGTTTTGGTCTGATGTAACTTCTCTTTTTACAGAGATGCAAATTCTCATTTTACATCTTGAACATGGCACTGCAACTGAAATTTCATTTTGAACATGTTACCTTTAAATTCTTGTTATTACTTAGGCATTGTTGATGAAATAGGAAGCTGTTCTTGGGTAACATCTTTTCAAACAAAAGAAATGCAGTTAAAATGGGAACAAAATAGATTTATAGGTAAAATACAAATTTCAGTTCTGAGAAGCTGAAGTGGAGTCTACAATGAAGGGATGAGAATATTTTTTTCTTACAAAGTCATTAGCTGAAAATGGGTGTCAGACAAATGCGAAATGATGATATTAAAAGTGGCATTGAACTCATTTGCGTAAATACATCTGGTGTTTTATATCTGAAGTACTATAGAATTGCTTCAAAACAACTTTAAAATGGTATCTTAAGGAATAATGCTTAATTAGGTAATTACTACTTCTGTAGGTCAAGATTGAGCAGGTTGCTATGGAACTTCAGCTTACTCCATTCACTGTGCTTCTGCGATCAGTTCTGGATCAGCTGCAGGAGAAGGATTCCGCTCGGATATTTGCTCAGCCAGTGAACCTTAAGGAGGTATGGCTTAAGCTGTATTTCCTTGTGTTTATGTAGGACTTGGTGGCGCTTAAATACGAGAAACAAATCACTGCATGCGGAGGTGAAAGCAGCATTACCTTTTGTGGTTTAAGCCCAGCGGGTAACTCAGAACCATGCAGCCACTTGCTCACTCCTCCTTCATCCTCTCCCTGCTGCCCTGTGGGGGTGGGGAGGAGAATCAAAAGAATGTAAATCCCATGGGTTGAGATAAGAACAGTCCAGTAACTAAGGTATAACACAAAACTGCTACTGCTACCACGAATAATAGTGATGATAAGGGAAATAACTAGGGAAGAGAATATGAAACTAAAAGGGAAAAGGAAAAGAAAACAATAAACGCAAGTGATGTACAATACAATTGCTCACCACCCACTGACCAATATCCAGCCTGATCTGAGCAGCAGTCTGGGCCTTCCGGGTAACTTCCCCAGTTTATATACTGGGCATAACGTGCTGTTGTATGGCATACCCCTTTGGCTAGTTTGGGTCAGGTGTCCTGTCTCTGCTTCCTCCCGGCTTCTTGTGCCCTTCCTCACTGGCAGAGTACAAGACTGAAAAGTCCTTGATCAGAGTAAACGTTACTTAGCAACGACTAAAAACATCGGTATGTTATCAGCATTGTTCTCAGACTAAAGCTGAAAACACAGCACTGCACCAGCTACTAGGAAGGAGAAAAACAAGCTGAACCCAGGACACCTTTTAATCTCTATTCTGATTAATTTGCATTATGACTTAGAGCTTCATAGCAGTAAGTCATATTTATGCTCATATACCAAAATAATTTCTGGGACATACATGTATGGAATAACATGGTACATGTTGGTCTTTTGTGATAAGGTTATTTGATAAAGCAAACTCAAAATAGAAATGTGGATACTGCGTTCTTATTTTCAGGTGAAATTCCTTTCACTGGGAAACTAGATAGATTGTAGGTGTGTGTATATGTACATATACAATACTTTTATACGTATGCATAAATAGCATGTAGGCATGTATACATGTCTGTTTAAATTGTGTATATATGTATGTGTGCATATGCTACATACAGCTGTATATTATATGTATGCATGCATTTATAAGTATGTGTATATGCATAAATACATGTATAATATGTACACAACCATAGAGTTACAAAAACATACAAATTCAGCATCTGTTAATAGAGCTCTAACTTGTTACCTAAGATGCAGAATCTTGTAGTATGTAAACTTTTGCTGGTATGCGAATGTTTGCAGTATCAAGATGTGCATTTATAAGCTACACTTCAAAGCTCTTTATTAGAGGTGTTACAAAATGTGTTAAAAAATGTGGATCAGTTCATAGCTAATGCTGCTTTGTCTGTGGTAAGATAATTTTACCCATTTGTGTTTTAAATGTTTATTCAAAGGTTCCAGACTATTTGGATCATATTAAACATCCTATGGATTTCTCTACCATGCGAAAACGGTTAGAGGCTCAAGGCTATAAAAACCTCAGTGAGTTTGAAGAAGACTTCAATCTTATCATAGATAACTGTATGAAATACAATGCAAAAGATACGATATTCTATAGAGCGGCAGTGCGGTTGAGAGATCAAGGAGGTGTAGTTCTCAGGCAAGCTAGGCGAGATGCTGAAGGAATTGGTTATAATAATGAAACTGGAATGCACTTACCTGAACGGCCTAAACTTGAGTCACCCCAGCCTTTTTCTTGGGAAGATGGTAAGATGGTTTTGGATTATCTTTAAAAGTTTAATTTTCCATTACACACAGTGTATATATTCTATACAGATGATTTCAGATTGTTGCTGTTTGCTTTGCTGGGTAGATTCCTCCCTTCTCCCCCAGTTAAAAAATGGCTTGAAAGATACAAGTGTTTCTATTCTACTAGATCTATTATTAAAAAGCATTGTCCGGTTTCTGATTTTGATAATGTGAGAGGCTAATTTAACAAGATATATGAAAAAGTTTTTTAAATTGAGTGCTTTCTTTCACAATTGTATGCGCTTGTAAGTCATGAAAAATGACTAGCAGAGCACACACACTTAAGCACATTCTTAAATAAACGGCTGAATTAAAAAATCAAATGTGTTTGTAATACTAGGAATTAAAATAGCTTCTTTTGACATACACATTAGTTTTCTGAAGTTCTGGCAATAAAGGAGAATAATTAACATGTTTCTTTTGTAACCATAACCTTTCCCTTCTCTTTGACAAGAAGAAAATACTCTGTTAGGGTGGGAAGGATTAATTATGTCTTCCTTCTGACCTTTTAATTCTTTGCTCTGCTATTTAGCTTTCTTGAGCAAAATGCTGATCAAGAAGAATAGTAATTATGTAGTAGGAGTTCATTTCAACATCACTGGTGATGGTGAAGCTACTAAGACTGTAATCTAAGTAGCTTTTTGTGATGTTTTTTAGTTCTGGCAAGTGAATTTTATTTTTTCCTCGTTTTAGTATTACTGTTCTGGGAAACATTCTGAAAAACACTAACACATTTTCAATCATATGTATTTTCACTTTAGTGGATAGGTTGCTGAATCCTGCAAACAGAGCGCATATGTCCTTGGAAGAACAGCTGAGAGAGTTGCTAGAAAAACTTGATCTGACCTGTGCAATGAAATCCAGTGGGTCAAGGAGCAAAAGAGCAAAGCTGTTAAAGAAAGAAATCAGCATTATTCGCAACAAACTTAGTCAGCAACACAACCAAGCTCCTCAAATAGAATCAGGTATTGGAAGTTTTGAAGAAGAAAGTGCGGCATTAGAACAAGATGGAGAAGAGGAAGGTAAGAATTTAAACCATGTTTAAACTAGTACTGTTCTGAACTTCTTCAGGTGCTTTAATAATGTTTATTAAAGTGTAGTAAATATTATTTTTAATTTTTCAATGGACAAATAGCCACTGAATCGCAACAAATATTTGAAGAGTATGAGAATGATATTTTTAAACAAAATCTCCCTCCGTTGTGTTTCAAAGTAGCAAGGCTTTTTAAAAATCTAGGGTTTAAGAAATGAAAGTACAGACAATCTCATACCAGAAGAAATTGGAAATACCCAAATAGAAAGTATCTTTGTACTTTAAGAAATCCACTTAAAATAACAAAATATGTGTTGGGGACCATGTGAACCTAGGTCAGTGATGCTGAAAACTCTGGCCATTGTGCTGTCTTTTGTAGCTGTTCTTACTCTCTACTCCATACTCTGGGGATGGTGGAGGGTAGGTTTGGGTTGTTAATTTAGTTTGTTTGGTTTGGGTTCAGTTTTTTTGGGGGGGTGTTTTTTGTTGGGTTGTTTTTTTTAATCTAACTGTTCTTAGGACTTAACAAACTTGATGTTGTAGAATCAAGTCAGCCATGTCTAACCAGTCCTTCCCCTTCTTCCTCCTTAAAATACTGGTCTCAAAGCTGACTCTACTCTTGGCTAATTTCCATTGATTTCAGTGAGAGCAGTATACTAGAAAGGCCTGACTTTATAGTTCAGTTGAATATTCTATTTGTATTTTTAGGTTTTAAATCAATTACTGAGGTCTTTATTGCTAATTTTTTAATGTTGCCAAGAAAATCTAGTCTTAAAAAAAAAAAGTTCTTTTGAGTTTGTTGCATGATCAGCTCGCCTCTGAAAAGCTAATCAATTTTTCTTTGGGAGAGTTAGAGATATGTTGCATTTTGCACTGAATTTCAAGTGCGTTGAATGGGAGGAGGAAAGAGCTCAAGGGAAAATGGAAGCGTGGTAATAAATAAAGAGTCTGTGTCTCGTACAGCTTGATGTTCCCAAAATTTCTGAAAGGCAGTCAATGAAGTGACTGTCCTTAACTGCCATTCCAACAGCAACTTGGATTTTAATTCTTAGTGCAAGTAAGAGAATACTTTTTAAACATATAAGTTGCTTGAGATTTGAATGACAACAGTAGAAAAAGCGTATGTGAATCAACCCACTTTTGTTCTTGATGCTGTTAAGTATTCTTAAAACATTTAATGACTTTTTAAATTTATATTTTATTTTATTTTTAATCTTCAAGTGATGATGCTACTGAATATAGTTCTTTAGGAATGTAGTTTCAGGCAGATAACTGAAGTTTTTGTTTCTAGCTTTTCGATGACACAGCCATTCACTGCAGCTGCTGTGCAAGATACTGTCCAAAAGTGAGCAGTAGCTGTTTTCTTATATTCACAGTATGCTTTCTTAAAAAAGAAGAGCATGATCCAGAGTTGGTTGGCATTGCTGTTGCAGTTCTGATCTAGTGAAGAGTAACAGTTGTTAGTTCAAATTCCGATTGGAAAGTGGAAGGTACTTAAAGGAGTAAAGAAAACACATTGCCAAAAAAAAAGATGAGGAAAGAAGTAGAATCCCGTGCCCAAGATCTCTACAGGAGCTGACTTTAGAAGAGCTTTGCATTTCCCTCTAGCAATTATGTTTTCAGTTGTGATTCTGTGAAAAATTTGGTACCAGAATAACCCCATGAAATTTGGGGTTTAATTTCAAATTAGTTCTTGAATGCCTAAATATTTTTGTGACTATTTCCTAATTAATTTTAAGAAAATTAGAATTTGTTCACAAAGAAGAGTCATCTGGGACATTCTAAACTACAGGCTTTTTTAATTTGTGGTATTTAAATTTGTTTATCTGACTGTAAATTTCATTCTGAATGCCTTCCTGAAATATTATTTACCAGTTCTAATACTTAACGTTCCTTCGAAAGATGTGAGCATGGTTAATACTTCATTTTAACAATATTCTTCTTAATAGGAGCTATGCTCTTGTTTGATTAGGACTTAAAACAATGGGGCAGAGATTTTCTGTGCTTAGTCATTGATTTCATGTAAGCATTGCTGAGCCAAACCCAAAGCAATGCAGAGATAATATTTAATTCGCTACAGATACAGGGCTCAAGCCCTTGGGGTTTTTACACCTTTTTTTTTTCATGTGGCATAGAAAAATTACATACATTTTTAAATTTTATGTGATGGCATAAATACTACATTGGTCTCATAAAATTACTTTAGCATAAGCATCTTCTTTCTTAAGTTACATTTTAGAAGGTTCTGTTGGAAGCTAGAAAGAAGGTTGTAACATCTTTTTGGGTTGGTAATTATGGGTTAGGAAGCCCTTTAACTTGTATTTGGGACTGCTGCAACAGTAGAATGTTTATTTGCCCTCCCATCGCTTGTGATGGAAAACTGAAATGAGTTTTATACACTCAGTTTTATCTCCATTGTCTTTTTCCAGCATAGAAATCCTGGAATTGACCAGGCAATGATAATGTTAAAAAAAAAGGGGGGGGGGGGGGTGGGGTCGGGGGGAAGGGAAGAAGAAATTATGGTAGAGGGTGGTTTTTCTGACTTCTTCTGTCAAGTCTGCATTGTCAAGTTGCCAGCTAGTGGCTAGTCAAGCTGCCAGACTTTGGGAGTGGTGGGTTTTTTCCTTCCCTTTTTTTCCTCTTCTTTTTCATAGATAAAACATCTAGCCATGACTGTGGAAAAGCTTTTCAAGTCTTGTCGTTCTGGAGATTTTGTGATGCATTTTAGCTCATTCTCGTAGATCAGATTACAGAGACGGGGCAGAGTTTATGCTTATCTGATAAAAATGTGTCTTAGGCAGGTAAAGTGAATATTGATAAGGTGAAATAGACGAAGATGTATATTAAAATGTACTTGAATGGCAGTGTAATTGCACTTAACAGATAACCATCCACAACCCCAGCTTTCTAATGAAAAAAACAGATTTTTTATTTTTTTTTTTTTTTTTTTTTTTAGTTTTTAGTTAATGAAACTAACATAACTGCATGAGAAGTAAAAAAGTATTTATCCAGGTGTAAAATCTTAACACCAACTATAAACACCTACTTTTCTATCCCTGTTACATTCCCAGTATAAAAGTAGAAACTACTAACTAGGACAGATTGTTGCTAGACAAGGTTTGTTTTTAAAATGTTATGCTTTGTTTCCAAACAACAATTTATTTGGTGGGCTGCACATTTGTAGTGAGTTTTTTAATAGACTTTATAACTACAGGTTTTCAAAAATCACACTCTATTTATAATTTTTTCAGGAGATAAATCTCCCCCTAAACTTGAACCATCAGATGCATTACCTCTTCCTTCAAACTTGGAGACTAATTCAGAACCACCAACCCTCAAACCAGTAGAACTCAATCCAGAGCAGAGTAAGCTTTACAAAAGAGTAAAATTTGATAATGAATTATATAGCACTTCCATTCAGAAAGAAATAAATGGACACACTCCAGAACACTTACTTGACAGTAATCTCAATGAGTCGACTGTTTCTGCTGTAGCTGAGTCATCAACTGATGTAAACAGACGTACATCCATTCTCTTCTGCAAATCGAAAAGTATAAGCCCCCAAAAGTCTGCAAAGAACACTGAAACCCAGCCAACTTCTCCACAGCTAGGGACCAAAACCTTTTTGTCTGTAGTCCTTCCAAGGTTGGAGACACTTCTGCACCCAAGGAAAAGATCAAGGAGTGCATGTGGAGATTCTGAGGTTGATGATGAGTCCCCTGTAAAGCGCTTGGATACAGGTAAATGTTACAAAACTTACTTGAATGGATGCCTCTCAAAATTTAACATACCTGTTAATATTCTGACATCATTGTAAATCTTCAGATTCTAGCACCTGACCAGCTTTTCTTCGTAGTTGAGTAGTTACAGTTCAGAAAACTACTGATTCATTTTTGTTGGCCCTATACAATTAGATTTAGTGAACCAAATTGTACTTTTTCGTAGTTTACACTTAAACTATGAAATCTTCCATGTACATGTATGGGTAGGTGATTTATTTTGTAAGCTGCTATTTCCTTTTGTTGAAACCAGTAGGAAACGTGAATCAGCTGCTTTTTGGAAATGCCCTGTTAAGTTGCATGGAAAATTCATATATGGTGGCAGAACTAGAACTCATGTAAGGAGGAACATGGAAAATAACTTGTTCCATGCCTGAGTTCATTTTGCCGTAGTGTTACTCCAAGCTTATTTTCTTGTTATGAAATTGATGACTATGTACAAGGTGCTTTGTATACCCATGTATTTTATGGAAGTGTTAAATTCCAAAAGTATAATGACATTTCCTGCATTTCTTTTGTTTTTTAGTTTATGCATTTTAAATAAAGTTGAAATGTGCAAGTGTGAGATTATGCTCTTAATGAGACTTCTCTAAAAAAAAAAAAAAAAAAAACAGAAAAAAGGTTATCTTGGTACATTGCTGTAGTACAGCTGAAGACATTAATTACACCTTTTATTAGTGAACCATAGTTCTATTTGTTAGAGAAATTTGAATAAAATCCTCTTTGAGGAAAAACAGCAGCATAAGGAAATTAGTTAAGTACATTTCCTTAGTGTTATCCATGGCCATTGCTATGACTTTTATATTATCTTTGAAATAAATACTCTGTTTCACTGTCATGTTGATAACCCATCTGCAGGTGTTAAAAGAGCATGTGGGGTTTTGTGTCTGAATGAAAGATAAATGCAAATTGTGAAGATGTGCTCCAAAAGCTGTTTGTGGTTTTTGTGCTGGTTTTTTGTGGTTTGAATGAGAAGGTGATGGAGTGGTTGGTTTAGGTTTATTTTGTTTGGTTGTTTTTGTTTGGTTTTTTTTTTTTTTTTTTTTTGCTTGGTTGGGGTTTTTTAATGATCATGTGAGGAGGAAAATTATTCTAATGCTGGTATCGTAGCATAAGAAAATGATAAGTAAGATTGGGGGGGGGGGGTGTCTTGTTTATCATAGAATGGTTCAGGTTGCAAAGGACCTTAAGATCATCTAGTTCCATCCTGCCTGCTGTGGGCATGGTCAGTGTTGGGATTGATCCTTTTCAACATCTTTGTCAGTGATATGAGCAGTGGGATTGAGTGCACCCTCAGCAAGTTTGCTGATTACTTTGTTTTGTTTCTTTCGCCTCTTTGGAATGCCCCAGTTTCCATTCCTTTTCGTAACAGCTTGGAAAGAGCACGTGGATTCAGCCTGGTACTTCAGTTCTGAAGTAGGAATCATGTGAATGTAGTGTGATGATAGAAATGAATTAATCTTCATTAATGATACAAAAAGCTTTGGAATTCCAATTTGTGAGTCTTTATCTAGATTGTTTAATTATGTACTTTTATACAGGTTGCATTTTATCACACACAGTGTGAATCATTTTGTGCTAGATTACACCAGGAATTAGTACTAATTCCTTGAAATTTTTATCTTAAGCAATGTGAATTGTTTCTTCGGGGAAAAAGTGTTTTATTATGCAGGAAAACTGACTTTTTGACAAAACCCAAAAAAACCACCAGATTTCTGAACGCATTTAAAATGTCATTTTGTTCTTTTTTTGTCTGTGGGATTGGTGTATGTGGGTCAAATGCGCTTTTGATTATTTTCAGAAAAATAACAGAAGAACAAACCAAACTTATGGATAGTTTCTTCTAATTTTAGTATTCTTCCCATTTTAGAATTTCCAGGCTTTTATTTTGTGGGGTATTTTTTATTATGTGGGAGTAAAATCCAATAAGTTGAAAGAGTTTGTTTTAGTTAATATTCTATAGCCTCTTCTGAGGTCAGTTGCGCACAGATTTAAATTTATATAGAAGTAATACTTACGGGGTGTTTGTATTTGTCTGTTCAGAAGAGACTCTGTATGTGAATTGAAATGTTTTGGCCAAATTAAATTCATCTGAAAGTGTTCTAGTTATTCTTTTATAATACATGGTGGTTTAGGCGTATGTGATTTATATAGATCTGTCTGCTTATCAAGCTTATTCCCATGGTTCTTTTTCCATTTGCAACCGGGCATTTTGCTTTCACATTGGAGATTTTGTTCTGCGTGTTATTTTCAGACTTGTTCAAGCAATTTGAGCTCAAGCAATTTGCAGTTGACAGCTATTTTGAGCTACTATTCAGCAGGAAATCAGCACAAACGTCAGGCGCTTTCTAAGATCTAAAACTAGTTGAATTGTTTTGCGTATGCAAGCTGGTGTCAGTTCATGCAGACGTCTGTACTTTGAGAAAAATAAATGAAATATGTATACAGGAATACATTTTTTCCCATTTGGTTATTGTCAGAAAATTTTCATTTCATTGTGCTGGTAAAAAAATGGTTTTATTCAGAATAATTCAGCAGACATGCGCTTTTCCCCTCTAAACAGTACCATGATGGAAAAGGCATGCGTCCGCCTTCTTGATGTATTCTTGCGAGTTAGCAGCTTCATGAGCAATCGCTGAAGTTGACAATGAATTATTATTGCAGTTTTCTTTGACTTGTATGAATACTAAGTATCGTCAATTCTAATGGAATAGGAAAAATAATAAGAACTTTGCTTAATAGACAAAGCATTGAAATTTTAAACTGGTCAAGAGCTGCTCTGTCACATCTTTTTTCCTTTCTTGCCTTTTCTTAACCAGTGTGGGGGTTTTGCCGTTACTCAAGGACGCCTGGTTGATTTGTGTCTCACCTTACTCAGTCTCAATGATTCCCCTTTTCATGTCACTCATACGTATTCTTATCTGAAGAAATTCAAAGAAAGACTAAAGCTTACTTAGGGAAGTAAAACCATACCTAGTTTGTCTGATGCTTCATTATTCTCATAGACTGCCTTTTATTATACTTTCTTGAATTACATTTGAGGTTGGTGTGCTCGCCAGTTAAGCTTTGAGAAATACACATGTGATCCATTGGCACACTACTTTGTAAGTATAGTATCCCATGTGTACTGGTTCTTGAAATACTGGGGTTTGGTTTCGGTGTTTTTGGGGTGTTTGGTGTTTTTTGTTTGGTTTTTTTTGTTTTGTTTTGTTTTGTTTTTGTGTTTTGGTGGTGGTTGATTTTTGGGGGGGTATGGGGTTTTTTTGGGGGGGGTATGGGGTTTTTTTTGGGGGGGAGGGGGTGTCCTAAACAGAGGACTGTGCCACAACATGACTTTAACCTTCTAGAGGACAGAAAGCAGTTCACTTTAATACTCTGACCTCCCTTTATATATGAATCTTTGCTTAAAACATATGAAGCAGTAGTGTAATGTAACCTTAAAATTTAATTTCATAGCATTCTATTACATTATCACGTATATAGCACATCTTTCTCCATATGATTGCTTTTGCATCATATGGTATCTAGGAATTACAGAAAGAAGAGAGGTTGTTTTTACTGAGGAAATTTTGGTCACATCAGAGATTGATTTATGATTCTCGAAGAACTGGCTGGATGGCTGCATGCAAAGAGTTCTGGTCAGTGGCTCTGTGTCCACCTGGAGACCAGTTAACGAGTGGTGTCCCTCAGGGATCGGTGTTGGGACCAGTCTTGTTCAACATCTTTGTCGGTGGCATGGCCAGTGGGATTGAGTGTGCCCTCAGAAAGTTTGCCTATGACACCAAGCTGTGTGGTTCGGTTGATAATGCTGGAGGGAAGGAATGCCATCCAGAGGACCTTGACACGCTTGTGAGGTGGGCTGATGCCAACCTGATGGAGTTTAACCATGCTAAGTGCAAGGTCCTCCACCTGGGTCGGAGCAATGCCAGGCACAGCTACAGATTGGGCGGGGAGGAGATTCAGAGCAGCCCTGTAGAGAAGGACTTGGGGGTGTTGGTCAATGAGAAAATGAACATGAGCCGGCAGTGTGCCCTTGCAGCCCAGAAAGCCAACCGTATCCTGGGCTGCATCAAAAGGAGCGTGACCAGCAGGTCGAGGGAGGTGCTCCTGCCCCTCTACTCTGCTCTTGTGAGACCTCACTTGGAGTCTTGTGTGCAGTTCTGGTGTCCTCAACATAAAAAGGACATGGAAGTGTTGGAACAAGTGCAGAGGAGGGCCACGAGGATGATCAGGGGACTGGAGCACCTCCCGTATGAAGATAAGCTGAGAAAGTTGGGGCTGTTGAGCCTGGAGAAGAGAAGGCTGCGTGGAGACCTCATAGCAGCCTTCCAGTATCTGAAGTGGGCTTATAAGGATATTGGGGAGGGACTCTTCATTTGGGACTGTAGTGATAGGACAAGGGGTAATGGGTTCAAACTTAAACACGGGAATTCAGATTGGCTATAAGGAGGAAGTTCTTTACTGTGAGGTTGGTGAGGCACTGGAATGTGTTGCCCAGGGAGGTTGTGAATGCTCCATTGCTGACGGTGTTCAAGACCAGTTTGGACATAGCCTTGGATGGCATGGTTTAGTGGGCGGTGTCCCTGCCCATGGCAGGGGGGTTGGAACTCGATGATCTTGAGGTCCTTTCCATCCCTTACTATTCTATGATTCTAAGTTCAGGCGTGCCAAATCTTAACTGCGACACATTCCATGACCTTTTCGAAATGTTCATTCTATACTTCCCCTGCTGTTTTGTTCCAGAGATTAATCCTTTTTATCAGGAAAGTAGTCAGTGCAATTGCTACATCTGAGAAAAATAAAACTGATTAATGGATAAAAGGTAGATCATATCAACCATCTAAAATTTTGCCTCTGTCAGTTGTTACAGGCAAGAGAAACTCCTGGAACAAATAACTGTTTTAAGATACCTTCTGAGCATTGTAAAATGCTAAATTAGGTTCAGATTAGATGTACATGTTCTTGGATATATCAGTCACTTTAGACTTTAATAAACTTCTGAAATTTCCTGTGTTGGGACCTTCTAGCAGAAAATGTCAGCAAAACATTTACTTAATATTCTTCTTGCTTCCAGCTACACAGATTTTCTTAAGACACTGAAACAGATTTAAACAAATAGTTGACACACGAATCACTGAATTAGAGTATTTAACACAGTAAAAAGCAGAGGGGTTTTTTAGTGGGGTGAATGAGTTTATAATTTCTTAATACGTATTGTGCATGCAGTTGTCAGTATGCAACAAACCCATATTAAATGTCTTAGTGAATGTTGGGCTGACTTTGTTTCTGCCTCATTGCCACAAAATGTTTGACAGCACTTAAGAACCTTGTCTCCAAGTGACCTGTATATGAATTCCAGTTGCATGTTATATGATGTAAAATTGTAGTGATGACCCATTTTACTTAATTTTATTTGGTGGGATAAGGAGAGAGATCATATCTGGGGTAAAATGGAATGCAGTTTTTTTTACTTTGTCAGTACTTGATTTCTAATAAATCTTTGTCTTTCTGGAGCACAGGGCACTTTGATTAGAAGTCAGGTTTCATGTGTGCAGCGTTCTAGAAACTGTTCTTTCTGCTTGTTTTTATTTTTTATTTTTTTGTGTGTCTGGTTTTAAGTTCTTGTTTCCTGTAAAATCTGATGTGGAATTTAAGCACTTAGTAGTGTCCAAAATGTCAGCTGCCTGACTTCAGGAAGTTTGAAAGCATAAAACTTTTCAGGTGTGTATGGAAATAAAGCATTGGAGATGGTGAAGGCCTAAAAAGAATTACCCCTGCCTAGTTAAATTTGTCAGTGTAGAGACAGGGAGACTACAGGATCTTGACTGCTAAGTTGTCATATAAAACCAGGCTGCACAGCAGGCTGTAAGTACAAAGAGGCTGAGAAAGTGAAGTTTGATTAGAACACTACCAAAATTACCGGGAAGGGATGTTAGGTCATTTTTGCTTGGCTTTGACAGGGTGGGTGGGTGGGTTGGTTGGTTGGTTGGTTGGTTGGTTGGTTGGTTTTTTTTAGTGGCATGATAAAAATTGGGAAACTTTGACCGTTTGCTAAGAAAATAAGGAGATAAAGTTGAAAAAACTGTGAATGCTGCATTTCTTTATTTGCATTTGGCCTACTCAAGCTTCAGACAGGAATTCTGGCAGGTCTACTACATCTTTTGCCAATTTAATTTCTTGAAAAGATTTTGAGAAATAGTTTTTTTTATAATATATGTGGAATAAAATCATTGTGAAAGGCAGAAAGTGGTGGAAGGAAAATGTTTTATACCAGTCAGCAATTGCAGTGACATCTAAGAGAATAAAGTTTCCTTTTGGTTTTATTTTATCTAAAGAACTTTTAAAGATTTATCTAAAGATTCTAAAGAATCTTAACTTCCTCACCATTAAAAATCCTTCTCATATTTCTTGGTTTATATTATTACTATAGAGGGAGTTTTGAGCAACATAGTTGAGAATGGTGGAGTTTGGTGAAGCACTAGATAAGTAGAAGGTTTGTCCTTTTTCAAGGCTCGCGAAGTGTGTGCATGCGTAAGTTTTAGTATGTGTCAGTATTGTACAAACTTTTGCTGGGTGTTAAACCTGCTACTTCTGTTGGAAGTACTATCTTTTTTGGCTGGTTTTAAGGTAATTAATTATCAACACCCAACTTACAATTGCTGTTCTAAGATCAGTGCAACTCAATTTTCTGTAATAGTAACAATATATTTCTGGATGCCCTTCTGTTTTTCTTGATCTGTAGGAATTGTGGAGCCTTTTACTGTGTTCTGGCATTTCATTTTTTTGAATGCTTAGCTCATTCCTTGGCCCAGGTTTGACTTTCTAAAATATGAAATGTCAGAGTCCCCTATTTGCTTCATCTGTGACATTTATCATTAATTTTTCTGTGCGGTACATATGGTAAACAGAACTGTGGGATTTATTGAGTGTATTAAAAAAAAGCATTAAATTTGGAGATCCACACTATGCTCATAAATTAAGAACACACTTGTTGTGGTGTTGGGACTGAGTATAGATGACCTGCCTTCAAATTCATAGGCTTAGCTATCATGAAGACCCTTGTATCTAGTACGTATGGTACCAGGGTTGATCAGATCACCCTTATGTTTGCCCTGTTTGGAATATCATGGAATCATAGAAGAGTTTGGATTGGAATGGACCTTTAAAGGTCGTCTAGTACAACCCCCACATAATCATCCACCAATCTGATTTCAGATATTGATGATCATAAAAATGATCCAGTGAATTCAACACGAACTTCAGGCACTGTACCTGCCAGTCAAAAGCACAGGAGACGTAGGGTTCATTCTAAGAGTAGAGGAGTTACATGCTTAGAGGGAGGTCCTCCATAAAGAATAACTATGGTAGTATGTGTTATTTTACTGTATCATACATGCAGTCTAGTATTTTGGGACATTTAATAGCTTTCTCCTGTGTTTTCCATTGTAGTACCCAGACACAGTTTCTTCAGTTTGCACAGAGGAGATACGCACCTTAAGAAGGTGTCTCATATAAAGAAACATCTATTACTCAAGAATAGATAAAATACTTGAAAAAAGTTGCTTTTATTTTATTGCCATCTAAGCAGTGTTGGTCATGCTGCCATGTGGACTATCAGGCCATGCTGTCCTAACCTTGCTTTTGTTTTCTTTTCCTCCTTTTTTTCCTTTTTTCTTCCTTTTCCCTTTTCCCCTCCCTTCCAAGCTATAGTAATACAGCTCGTACACAGAAATTATTTTCTAACAACATGTAATTGGAAAAAAATGGAGACAAAAGCAGATTCTAAGGACTAATATTTTTGTTGTTGATGTTGAATATATAAATATCTTAGGTCTGAAGGGAAAGAAAAAAACCCTCTCTACAGATTCATCTGATTAGCCACGAAGATGTGAATATGAAAGTCAGACTTATTTTAACTGTGTTCAGTGCTCTCTAAAAGTAGCAAAGTCGGGCTGGTGTTCAATAGCTGTTATCTTCATTTGGCAACACTTCAAGCACTGGCAGGTTGACTGCATGAGCAGTGAAACACCTTGTTTTGCAATTGCAATTCTTTTCATTGAATCCAGGAAGACAGTCTTAGGACTGTAAGCACTGTTAATTTTTGCTAGTCTGGTATAAATATTTAGTGTGATGTTAGTCACTAAAAGGATTCAAATTGTGCACTTCCTCAAGTACAGTGCAAGTTATCATAGGAGTCTGTTACGTGGCTGTAGTAAGAAATGAATCTTTTATACTGAATTATTTGAAGTTTTTATCTCCCATATGAAACACCTCTCATGGTATGAAGGTTCAAGAAAATTTGGTCAAAAATTCAGTTGTGTTTACAGTCCTTGCTAATTGAAGGACTTGCAGTTTACTGCGTTGTCGTGAATGTAATCTCAACAGTGGCGGATCTCCTTAATCTTTCTTTCAGCTGTCAACTTCAGTTTCCATTTCTGTTCTCTGCCCTAGAATGAGGCACAAATAAGAAACCAGTTTTTCTAAATAGCTGTAAAAGGCAAATGGTAAATTATTTGTTTCCTTTTTCAGAAAGTAGGCTTGGTTTACGTGTTTATATAAAAGAGCTCTGAAGTTCGCCTTTCCATCTGTTTCCTTTTCTTTCAGATACGATGCCCAGTACATGTGTTCTCACAAATACAGGGAAACTAAGAAAAAGAAGTTAGTTCTGTTTAGGAAGTGGAGTAGCCTGCCTTTGTAGGGCCTGCTGGGCTGCTCTGAAAGACTGCTTGTCACTAGGGTTTTGATGCAATAATAGATAATTGTCATGCTTTTTCATTAT
Organism: Amazona ochrocephala; assembly: GCA_039720435.1. NCBI lineage: Eukaryota > Metazoa > Chordata > Aves > Psittaciformes > Psittacidae > Amazona > Amazona ochrocephala. The sequence goes on from CM077880.1 coordinate 25,176,888, forward strand.
GTAAGTTGAGAACAAAACCAGTCTTCACTGGTTTAAGTTTTAAATAACTCATTAAGTTTTCTTTTTTTTAATTTATATCAGGTTTTGGTAGGTGAGAAAATAGACTTCAAATAGAAAATGTGAAAGTATTTCTATAAAGGATCTTCACTGCTTGTGTCACTGCATGGTTTAGGAAAAATGTTTTGAGAAAACAGTAGCCTTTGACAAGATAATTGGAAATAAATGGTCCTAAGTATTACTGACATTCTGTAGTAATTATATTCCTTGGATCCTCAATGACACCACTGATCTGTGATGCAGGCATGTGAGTCTTGTATTTTGCAATCACCTGTGTGTGGTTTACATGTCATAAATCATACAAACTAGAGCTGACTGGAGAATTCAGTTTGTAAAGCTAGTTTTAGATTCCTCAAGTTTTGTTCTTGTACTTTTTAATGGCATTTTCTACTATACTGCTGTTGTCATCAGTCTTTTCTGTACCACCGGAACAGCTGGTGCTCTCTGGAAGATTTTTTGAGAAATATTTCTGCTTGTATGCACTTTTGTTCCCTTCAGGTATTTCTGGAATATTTTCAAACTCCTCCACTGGTGTTGCCTCCCACTTGTGTATTTTAAAATGTCTCAGAACAGTTGTCCTGCAATACAGTGATCCTTTTTTTGGAGTGCACAGAGCAATGGACTATCCTTATCTTGTGGAAGCTGTAGCTATTGCAACAGAAAGGAAAACTAATCAACATGTACAATTCAGATTCAGCTGTTCTAACAGACTCATCTCATTAGCCAGAGACACTTCTTATTCCCAGATTTCAAGGAAAATTAATAGTTACAGTGTGAATTCTTTAGCATTCTGTTGGAATATGTCAAGCTATTTGGTGAGCCACCAAACCGTATTCGTTATGTGTTACTTAAACCAACAAAGATGAAGTTTTTAGTGTCTTGAAAGCTGATGCTGTTGAGTGTGTAGGTGCCACGTCGTGGGCTCACGCTGTTTTCTTTGCTATCTTTGGCCATGACCACATTTTGAGTCAGGCTTTAAAAGTTTTATTTCCAAGGGAACCCTTCACACCAGACGTTTTATCTCTTTGTTACTGCCTCCCGTTTTGTCTGCATATTGAAGACTATATTAACTGTAAACTTTGATGTGCTCAGATACTCATCTGTGTATTCTGAAAAGAAGGTTTGTGTCTAATATTCTTACTGCACTCCAGAATTTACTGTTGGAAGTAGACATTTATAGGGCTACGCCAAGGTTCACTTTCTAAAAACTTTGCAGGTGCCTCTCTGTTGCTGCAGTATGCCCATTCAAAGGTTTGCATGTGTAAGAATACATTTACTTCTGACTGTTTATTACTTAGAGTATTTCTTTATCCTGTCTTTGCATACCTGTGGATATAAATCCTCTTAAATTAGGGTCATCTTCCTCCTTACTCTTACTGGAGGGATTTTCAGATGCATTTCAAAACCATGTTCTTGATGCATATCATGCCTGTGGAGGTTGTATTCTATACTTTTAGTGACTTGGATATATTTTCCTTTTCAAGAAAGAGGGCTGAATCAAAGTGAAACTTTCAATCAACTTTTGCCCCTTTCGACACTTTTGCTGAGTACTAGTGTTAGAATACATGGAACACTTGTGTCGTTCTTACTGTCTCTGGACACTGCTGTAAGGATGGCTTATTGATTTGAAAGCTCTGTTTCCTTTCAGAGAGACTTAATGGCTTTTTCACTGTCTTCCAGGTTCTCATATTAACTAATATGCTGGGTATTTATCTCTTTGGATCCTAATTATTTTCTGTTATCCTCAACATGGAGTGGAATTCAATTAAATGATCATTTTGGAGCGCAGAAAGACAATTACATTTGAAGTAATTATTTTGGATCATGTTGGAGACACCAGCCATCCTTAAAACAAAACAAAAAAATATGAACACTGTTGGAGGAAGTCTTTCACATATATGAAACTGTGCTCTTCATTCAATATATTGCCCCATTTCCGTAAGTTATAAAGTTATACATGTTGTAGTATATGTGACAAATTGGTCGCAGATTTTTACCAGTCCCAGTGTTCTTACTTCCAGAACTTGCTCTGTGAGGGCAGATTAGTTAATGTTCCATTTACATCCTCTTCCCTTTCCCAAAAAGCAGTTTAATCTTCCTTTGAGAAGTAAAGCGTACAAAAAATGTTTCACCTATTTTTATGCATTTATGTAGCTTTAATAAATTTCATTTTTTATATATAGATATATATATATTTTAATAAAGACTAATGTCACTGGTGCTGGATAAGTGCTGAAGTCAGACTTGATTAGTCCTTGCTTGGAAAAATGAACCTAAACAGTGTTATATGGGTGCTGGTGCGCTGTGTGCAATCGTTTTTGAATGCTTCCACTTTTCTAGTGGTTGAAATTATTTAAGGGTTTTCATTACTTCTCAGCTCTTCAGCTGTGGTTTTAATATAGCACTTCATCTGACATTTGGCTGTACTTAGTTTTACATCAAACTGCACATAATAGTTTTAATTGCTTTAGAATAATTTTACGCAGTTCTGCTTTTTTTTTTTGTTTCAGCAGAACTGCAAGATGCAGTTAGAGTCTGCAGTGCACAATTCTGTATTCTGTGGCAGCATTTTATGTTTTCATGGAGCACGCTGCTCCTTGGACTGTCCTGAGTTTTGTTCCTCCGTCATTTTTTTCCAAACTCCTGCTGTCTTTCTTCCTTTTCCTGTTTCCTTTAATTTGTTGTGGGCAGCAGGATTCTAACTGGCTTGATAGGTAGTCAGTGAAAGTTCTAATTGTAGTTTAAGAACAAACTGCTTCTGTTGAGAAAGTTTAAACTTTCCGCAAAAATACAGTTTTCAGGGCAGTGAAAAACTTGTGAAAAGGCATCAAGCTGATCATTTTTGGTGTATTTTTTTCCTAAGTTTACAGTGGTTTGTTAGTATTTCTTTATTTTTAAAATGGTTATGTGTATTATATTCCATGATTGATATGGCAGGAAACTTTCTATGTAAATTGAAGTCTAGCGTTGAAATTGGAAATAGCAGTAGCCCTGCATTTAAGATTGATAGCAGACTTTGGTGTTTGAAATAATGAAAAAAGTTTGATGTTTGGGGTTGTTTTTTGAGTGAAGTTGCTCTCATTCAAGGGTGTTTGGTATGTGTAAGAAATTCAGTACTTGGCCTTATAAAGTTTCTCTCACAATTGCAATGAAAGCTCATTAGATCTAAAAGTCATGAGCTTTTGGAAAATGGATATGGCTCATAGAGGTTTGTTGCAAACTTACCCAGGCTACTAGTCTGCAAAACCAGGATGAGTTAGTTCTAGTACAGATTTTCTTTGTTTGACCTTAATAGTAATAGCTTTTGAGACAATAAAATGCAAATTTCTTAAAGCAAATGGGGATCTTCTTTAATCTTGTTCATTCTAGTAGCTACAGGAGATTCGGTGTTTCATGATTCATGGGAAGAGGTTTTTAATGATCTAAAAAACAAAAAGCAAATTTCCAGTTCTAGCATATAAATGTAGTATATTCGGGTTTCTTTTTTTTGCACATTGGTGATAACATAAAGCACTTATATTTCATTGTGTGGTTGCTTGGGAGCTGCTGCATCTCTGAGTGGATATGAGTGTGTTTTGCTTAAAATAAGCATTGAGATCTTTCTTCCTTAAAATAGTGCCTGCTCCTTATAATTTCTGAAAAGTAAACTATATAAACTTGAGTCACGTGGATTCCATAAGCTTATGTCATTCAGGGCTTGCTGTTGACAAAAATTACTCCTGCTGATAAGCCTGCATGTTCTTTGTTTTTCATACTTCCACAAGCAAGAGAGAAATGTGTCTGAGCAGCTCTAAATATTTTTCGTTTTAGTATTCCTTATTTGTGAAAAAAGTTGGGGATTTTTAACCCCATTTATCATGGTTTAACTCCAGCCAACAACTTAAGTACCATGCAGCCACTGGCTCACTTTTCTCCCGCTGTAGGATATGGAGGAGAATCAGAGAAAGGTAAAACCTGTGGGTTGAGATAAGAACAGTTTAATAGTTGAAATTAAGTAAAATATAATAATAATTGTGTGCAAGGGGAGATAACAGTAATAAAACCCAAGAAAGACAAGTGATGCATGGTACAGTTGTCCACCACCTATTGACTGATGCCCAGCCTATCTCCAAGCAGCTATACGTGGCTCCCAGCTAACTCTCAGCAGTTTATACACTGGGCATGATGTGCTGTGGTATGGGATACCCCTTTGACTACTTCGAGTCAGGTGTCCTGTCTCCTCTCCCTCCTGGCTTCTTGTGCTCCTCCTTACTGGCAAAGCATGAGAGATTCAACAGCCTTGATTTAGGGTAAGCACTACTTAGTAATAACTAAAACATTGGTGTGTAATCAACATTTTTCCTATACTAAATCCAAAACATGGCACTGTAGTAGCTGCTGGAAGGAAAATTAACTATCCCAGCCAAAACCAGGACACCACTGTTAGTAGCCATTCTACAGACTGGAAAAACTTTGCTTACTGTAATGTTAAAATCCTACATTAGTGAAATAATTACACTCATAAGTTATGTTTGAACTAATATAAGATTGGACTACCACTGGAGAGTAGCATCTCCATTGCTGTAGTTGCATGTTTCTGTTGCATCACTTGTTCCTAAACATCAGCAATCAAAGCAACCACAGGGTTGCTTTTCCCAGTGCATTGCTGAAAACTAGTCCATTACCATGAATGCATATTTCTTGATACTGACATGGTGAGGATGAGAAGAAACCATTGCAGGGGTCTGAGAGTGCCAGAATGTCCATTTCAGCAGCAGCACAGTCATAAACTGATGGAAGCAATCAAAATGTGAAGCTAGTCCTTAATTTTATTTATTTACTTATTTTCCTCTGGATATACATACAGAACAGTGTACATAGAGACATGTAAACATGTCATATTTGGCATACCTATGGCTTTTTATGCATCCTCTTGCAAGAATGAATAGGTATTTCTTTATACTTCCTCAGTCCTTTGGGAACGTGCACTGTGCTCTCATTCTGGTAGCAGTAATTATTTGATCTGTCTTGAAAATTTAATCTGTGATCTAAGTTGTTTCTGCTGATAGCTGATTTATATTAGCTAGGGGCCTGAATGGAAACCTGAGTAACGTCTCTCTGGCTTGTGGCAGGCTGAAAACAGAGCAGTTTCTACACCTCACTTGAAAAATAGGTCTGACAGGATATCTGAGAATAAGAAATAGTTATTTGTAGAGACCCAGGAGATTTCTTTTTATATTAGCAGAATGTTTTTTCAGCTTTTCATTTCGGATGCGTTATGAAGAGTACTGCGATAGTTTGTAGGCGAATTTAAGCTTTCTCATAAAGCAAAATCTGTTCTGACAGGTCTTTCAGCATAGCCTAGGACTGAACTCAGTCTACAGCTATTTGTACTGACTTGCTGAGAATGAGAATAAGATTAATCAATACCATGTATTTTGAGGTTTGGACACTCAAGACAATGCTAGCTTTATCATTTTCTTTCTGGCATAGTAAATGAAAAGCAAATACAGGAGTTACAAAATAGACACTTAAATGAATATTTTCAGTGTCAGCTAAATGAGAATAAAAGAATGCTTCTCTGTAAATCTTTCAGACTGTTGTATAGCTTCTCCCTTTTCTCTTAAAAATCTAATACTGTGTTCATAATCCAAGTGGAAGATCTCCTAGGCATTAGTGGGAAATCCCTTGAATCACTTCATGGAAATGTCCTGAAATACGACTAAATCGTACAAAGCAACTTGCTAAGCTCAAGTTCCTTAGTTGTCAGTGTTCTTTTCAGAGGTCTTCCTAGCAAACAGGCTGGAAGAATTAGAACTTAATAAAGGGAGTTCTGCCATAATTGTCTTACAGTATAATGCCCTACAGAAAGACGCATGAAGTTACATAAGCTTACTTGACTGTGTCTGAATGAACAATGATTATGATAACCTTTAAGACTCTGATAATAGGATATCTGGGATGGGTTGCTCTTTCTTCCAGTATTAGAAGCATGCTGCTGGTCATAGCCTTAAGTAAAAACTTTTGTTTGTTGTAAGGAAACAAGTATGCTGAGATTTCATCTTAAAATTTTGTTCTCTTTGCAGTCTACAACTTGCGGTAGCTGAATGCAGGCTACTGCCATTGCCTTTATCCCGGTTCATTTCTGTTAATACTCTCAAGTCTGTGTTGGATTCTTTCTTTTTTTTTTAGTTCTCATGTCCACACCTCTTCCCTTCCTCCTTGGGAAAGTCTTCAGAATGTGATCTTAAACCTCAATATGTCTTTTTAACCAGATATGGAAATGGCTTAAGAACTGTGCTGTTTGTGAATTAGCAAACCCAGAGCAGGATGGTGGCAGCCCATGAAATCAATATCTTGTAATTATAAAAGCCTTATTTTTACATTTTCATTACAACTATGAAACTAAAATACAGTAGCCTTGGATGTACCTAAGCTTGTGCCAAGGGAAGGATAGTAAAAAATAGTAATGTGCATGTCATAGCCTTGGATGGCATGGTTTAGTGTGAGGTGTCCCTGCCTATGGCAGGGGGGTTGGAACTAGATGATCTTAAGGTACTTTCCAACCCTAACTATTCTATGATTCTATGGTTATTGGTTGTTAATCACAGAAAAAAGACGTAATGTCAGTTTGAATTTGCAAAAATTGAAGGACTTCCAGGAAGAAGTAGATAGCATCAGGAGGGAATCCCTACCACTCTTTACTTCCAGTGTTTGAAATGGATTTTCAGTACTTCCTGACTTATGGTTGTAGCATTGTACTCAAAGGAGTCTTGTCTTGACTTGGTAAATCTGACTGGTTTGTAACTTTTTTTTTTCCCTTGGGTTTTTTTTTTTTTTTTTTTTTACTCAGCTTCTGCAGCCTGTCTCAATAGTTGGAAACGTGACATACAGGCACTGATTTGATATTCAGTTTGGCATTTCACATATTATGATCTTCACTTTTTTAATGTTACCTATTTTTATCCTGTCTTTAAAATCTGGATTACAGGAACCTCCTATTTGTAGTACAGTGTTCTGAAATGAAATGTTTGGTGAATCCTTGTGTTATTTCTTCACATCAAAATTCTTGAAGTGCAGAACAATAATGATGCAATGTGTGAATGCAAAAAAGCTTTAATGAAAATGGTGTGGTTTCAAGTTTGATGCAGTTTATTTTTGTGTTACACTGTAGGTCTGTCAAATGGTTTTGGAGATGGAAGTAAAGAGAGAACATTAGATGATACTCCTGGAAGAAAAGTTGAACCTCGTCGCCGCTGTGCATCAGAATCTAGTATTTCATCTAGTAACAGTCTTTTGTGTAACTCAAGGTAAAACTGTAAATCTGAAATACAGTTTGAGACTGAAAATACCAGTTTTCTGTACTGCTTGTGACCCCCATTGGAGGATTGCCTAAATTTTACAAAAAAAGGAGTACATGTCCATTTTCTCAGTTGTGTGTCAAATATGAGACACCTTTCAGGTTTGCTGGGATTCTTCTGTTGAACTCCCCTCATTGCAGACTTAGACAGATACACTTTATACTTGACTGCACTTCTCTTGCTCTGTGTAGATACATACGCATGTTTGTGCATATAGAGTCTTGTTTTACCTTCCTGATCCCAATCACTGAAAATAGATGTGTTTGTTTCAGTGAGGGGAGAAGCAATTTCCAAAGCAGAGCCTTGTACACAAGGAATGTAAATTCAGTAGCTGTGGAACTGCAGTTTATCAGTCTCTGGTTTGGAATACTGGCTGTTTACTGCACAGTGATGATAGTAGCTGTGTACCAACTATTAACTCTCTCTGTGAAGTCTGCTGGTAAAGATAGAACTGTCAAAATGGTCACCTGCTACCATTGATGAATTTTTTCTCCATCACCAATGGTGATACCCATATCTTCCAAAAGCACACTGCTCTGTGCATGAAAGGTAATAGTGGTTTCCAGTCCTAGGCTGTGAGGATGAGACATAACAGGAGTACAGGGTCAATCTGTTAGGCGAGGGGAAAAGGAAGGTTTTATTCATGTGTTCGGGATTGGTATTGAACTGTTTAAGGGTGTTGGCTCACTCATGTTAAACAGGCTTTCAGAAACAAAGAAAATTTAATATTGTATCTCTTATAAGTGTGGTATATTGAGGATTTGATCTAGTAGATTTGATTTCTGTTCAGATTCTGTGATGTCTTAGAGAAAGCTCAAGTGTGCAGATAACATTTCCTGTTTTATGTATAGATACTCCACAATTGAAAGACATGAATTTGTAGTGAAAAATGAAAGAGAAAATAATCATGTTTCCTATATAGTGGAACTATTTGCTCAGAGCAAAGGGAGTATGTTTTCATTTGGCCAGTATCCACTCTTAACACTGGAGATAAAACAGCTTATCTTACTTGTGCATGTAAAACCAGTACAGCAGTTGAGGTTCAGTTGTATACTGTTTGTGTTTTGCTGATAACCAGGCAATTCTGTGCATGAAAATAATCTGGGGTTGTGGCTTTTATGTTGTTTTTGTTACATAAAATTTGTTAGAGCTTGCTGCTCTGATTTTACTGTGTACTGATGAATTTTAAATGCTTCTTCAAAGTCTTGAGTTATAGTGAACCATGTTAATTATCAAGTAGCGGTTTTAATATTAATACTTTTGTAGTTTCAGCCTCCCAAAATGTGGTAAAGGTAAACCTGCACTTATACGAAGGCACACACTGGAAGACCGAAGTGAATTAATATCATGCATTGAAAATGGAAATTATGCCAAAGCAGCAAGAATTGCAGCTGGTAACTATAAATAACTGTATTCTTTGTGATATTGTATAATAATAATTCTGTCCATTTATTTAACAGATTCCAACATTCTTATTTTTGCTGGTGAAATACATTGGGCATTCTGAAAGTGGTGTTGATAGCATTGCAGAAATTACTGATTTCTGCTTTTGACTCTTTAAAGATTTTACCAGGCACAGAGGTGAGATTGACTGGTCTGTAATTCCCTGGGTCATCCATTTTTCCCTTCTTAAAAATGGGGTTATATTTCCCTTTTTCCAGTCATCGGGAACTTCACCTGACTGCCATGATTTTTCAAATATGATGGACAGTGGCTTAGCAACTTCATTTGCCAGCTCCATCAGGACTCGTGGATGGATTTCATCTGGTCCCATTGACTTGTATACATTCAGGTTCCTAAGGTGGTCCTGAACAAGATCCTCCCCCACAGTGGGCCCAGGGTCCCCACCCTCACCGTCCCAACGTCTGCCTTCCAAGACTTGGGTGGTGTGGTCAGAGCATTTGCCTGTAAAGACTGAGGCAAAGAAGTCATTAAGAACCTCAGCCTTCTCCAAATCCAGGGTAGCCAGTTCTCCCGATAACTTCTGGAGAGGGCCCACGGTGTCCCTAACCTGTCTCTTATTGGCAATGTACCTAGAAAATCCCTTCCTGTTAAAATCTTGGAGCGGATTCTCCTGGAAGGCATGCTAAGGCACATGAAAACCAACAAGGTGCTTGGTGACACCCAGCATGGCTTCACTAAGGGGAAATCCTGCCTGACCAATCTGGTGACCTTCTATGAAGGGGCTACGGAACTGATGGACAGGGGCAGAGCGGTTGATGTCATCTACCTGGACTTGTGTAAAGCCTTTGACACTGTCTCCCATGACATCCTTCTCTCTAAGTTGGAGAGACATCAATTTGATAGGTGGACCACTCGGTGGATAAAGAACTGGCTGGATGGCCACATGCAAAGAGTAGTGCTCAGTGGCTCAGTGTCCAGCTGGAGACCAGTAACGAGTGGTGTCCCCCAGGGATCGGTGTTGGGACCGGTCTTGTTCAACATCTTTGTGGGTGACATGGACAGTGGGATTGAGTGCGCCCTCAGCAAGTTTGCCGATGACACCAAGCTGTGTGGTTCGGTTGATAAGTTGGAGGGAAGGAATGCCATGCAGAGGGACCTTGACACGCTTGTGAGGTGGGCTGATGCCAACCTGATGAAGTTTAACCATGCTAAGTGCAAAGTCCTCCACCTGGGTCGGAGCAATGCCAGGCACAGCTACAGATTGGGCGGGGAGGAGATTGAGAGCAGCCCTGTGAAGAAGGACTTGGGGGTGTGGGTTGATGAAAAAATGAACATGAGCCGGCAGTGTGCGCTTGCAGGCCAACCGTATTCTGGGCTGCATCAAAAGGAGCGTGACCAGCAGGTCGAGGGCGGTGCTCCTGCCCCTTTACTCTGCTCTCGTGAGACCTCACTTGGAGTATTGTGTGCAGTTCTGGTGTCCAACATAAAAAGGACATGGAAGTGTTAGAACAAGTGCAGAGGAGGGCCACGAGGATGATGAGGGGACTGGAGCACCTCTCGTATGAAGATAGGCTGAGAAAATTGGGGCTGTTGAGCCTGGAGAAGAGAAGGCTGCATGGAGACCTCATAGCAGCCTTCCAATACCTGAAGGGGGCCTATAGGGATGCTGGGGAGGGACTCTTCATTAGGGACTGTGGTGATAGGACAAGGGGTAATGGGTTTAAACTTAAACAGGGGAGGTTTAGATTGGATCTGAGGAAGAAATTCTTTCCTGTGAGGGTGGTGGGGCCCTGGAATGGGTTGCCCAGGGAAGTTGTGAATGCTTCATCCCTGGCGGCGTTCAAGGTGGGGTTGGACATAGCCTTGGATGGCATGGTTTAGTGTGAGGTGTCCCTGCCCATGGCAGGGGGGTTGGAACTCGATGATCTTGAGGTCCTTTCCAACCCTTACTATTCTATGATTCTATGATTCTATGAAGGGGAAATAGTACCTGTTTTTTTTATTATTATTTTTAGCTAATGGCATTTAAAGTGATCAAGCTCCTTTAGTAATACAGACAAAATTTTACCTGAAGTACTGTTTGTGGTTCTCTCAATAACTTTTTTCATTGGAATGTTTGGCGTACAGATTAGTCTTCAGATACTGTTCTGCATAAACGTGTTGACAGACAGGTAAGACATAGTCTGCTTTGATTCAGGAAAAATTTGAAATTGGAAAGAGGCATAAATTTCTAGCAATGTAGAGGATAGTAAGTTACCACATTTTAGGGAAATAACTACATTCTGTTGATATGTTTTCCACCTGTTTCAGTGTTTCAGTTGCATGATAGGATATAAGTAGGTCATCTCTTCCGTAAGTAGAACTGTCTTTGTGTGATGCAGTGCTCCCACGCTGAAGTTAGATGTCAGCCTTGTAGTGTCTAGCATGTAGCAGGCCTGTCTTTAGTTTCTGAATGTACAACTCGTCGCCCCTCATGCTGGGTGTTCTTGTTCAAGGACTCTTCTGTGTATTTCTAGTGGTTTTGCCTGACTCTTTGCTTGCCTTAGTCTGTTCTTTCCACCCCATATGATCAGTTTTGTTTTTCTTTCTTGCAGCTAATCTGATTTCAGCTACTGCTTCATTACTCTCATGTTTAGGATCTTTATTATCTCTATGGTAATCTCTCACACAGGACTTTACCTTTTCCACTTTCTGTCCTGGGTATTCTTCATTTAACATTTCTACTTAGAATTCCTATACCTGTTGTTTTCAGAATTCTTGATCTCTCCTAATTCTGTTCTCAGGTACATTCTATAGCCACCTATAAGGAGGAGCAAATGACATTTAACAGCACAGCCTCATATTAGCTACTGTGAAGAAAATAATTCTATCCCAGCAAAAACCAACATATGATTATAGATCAAAAATAAATTGTAATTGATTTGATTTAGCCTATGACTGAGAATTGCCCTAGAATATATTGTGGAGAATGACTGACCTTTTTCTTTTTTTGTGATCACCTAAGGCACCTTTCCCTTGGTATTTCTGCTCTTAAAAGGTCTGAAACCACTTTTTTCCTGTACTTCTTTTTGTGATGTTGAGGCAGAGCTTACATCTGCATGCCCCATTTCATTGTAAGTAAGCATTGCCCATTTTAAATGGGAGCAGGTGGGGAAGAATTGAGGAAGAAATCATATTTTGGCAAATAGAGAGCTACTTCTATCAAATATTGCCTTACTGCTAAAAAAAACCTGTGACTGCCACCTTTGAGCTGTATCTCAGTACCACATTTCCCTATACTAGAAGTGCCACCTCATCTTTACAGCCTGTGAACTTCCAGCACCTTCTTCCTACCTTTTCTACCCCAGTTACATCTTGAGGGGGATAACTTGCTGTCTTCCGTCCAATCTCTTGACCTACACTATGTGTGTAAGGGCCAATTGCAGTTCTGGTTGAACTGAAAGTCTTTTAACTTCTCTCATGCTTCAGTCCAGTGGTGACAACAGAGAAGAAAATGGAGGATTCTGGTAGAAGCAAGGAGTAATATAAACTCAGTTTTCTGTTGCCTCCTGAGAAGGAAGAAACCAGCAGCTGATTCCTACCACCTTGTTTGTCTTTCTAACTTCGCTGCAGAAAAGGGCTGGGCAAAGAGACAAAGAGGGCCAATTAAATATAAATATAAATAAATGAATAAAAATTAAAATGCAGAATAGAACTTCTGCATAGGAGTAGAAAAGTATACCAGACAGGCATTGCAAATTACCAGGTGCAAATCCTGTTATGGTATCCAACACTTTGGAAACACACCATGCAACTTGAATCTTCAGTACCATCCTGGCTTTGACCGGATTGTCATTGTAGTTTCAAAAGACACTGGTTGTTTGAAGTACCACATCTTTATGTTTTCTTTTGAGCTTTTTTCAAAGGAAAAAGATTATTAGAATTTGGCAAACACTTGCTTTCTGAGAATTCAGGGGTTTTAAGATATGCTGTTTCCAGAAGTATCTGAAAACCTAGTTCTTTATCTTTAGGCTTGGATTAAAGTATTAGTACCATTTAAAGAGCTATTTTGAATGTTACCTGCTTTTTATTGCTGTTTTATGTGTGCATGAAAAGTGGTGTTGATATTTGGATTCTAATGATCATGAGATATTGATGAGAAAACAAGTGCAGAAGATTGATCAGAGGTTTCATTCTTTAACATTTTAATATTATATTTAATTATTATTTGTTCTTAGAAGTTGGGCATAGCAGTATGTGGATTTCAACTGATGCTGCAACATCTGTTCTTGAGCCTCTCAAAGTAGTATGGGCCAAATGCAGTGGATATCCCTCTTACCCAGCTCTGGTAAGTACACTGCTTCTCATCAGATACTGTTTCTGGTCTGGAAACACTGATGTGTGAACTTGAGCCAGTTGGTAAATTCCCATTCAGGTTGAATAAAGGTGGATTATTCTGCCCTCTTAACTGTGCGTCATTTGTAAAATTATTGCAATATCAGATGTTGAGTCAATAATTACTTCCCTACCCATCATCTGAGATGCATAATGCCTGTTGTGGTTTAACCCCTGTCAGCAACTAAGCCCCACACAGGTGCTTGTTCAATCCCTCCACTTGGTGGGATGGCGGAGAGAATTGGAAAGGTAGAAGTGAGGAAACTCATGTGTTGAGACAACAACAATTTAACAGGTAAAGCAAAAGCCGTGTGCACAAGCAAAGCAAAACAAGGTATTCATTCACCAGTTCCCATGGCAGGCAGGTGTTCAGCCATCTCCAGGACAGCAGGGCTCCATCACACATAATGGTTACTTGGGAAGACAAACACCATCACTCCCAGCGTCCCATCCTTCCTTCTTGTTCCCCCAGCTTTGTATGCTGAGCATGACACAGTATGGTGTGGAATATCCTTTTGGTCATTTGGGGTCAGCTGCCCTGGCTGTGTCCCTTCCTAGCTCCTTGTACACCCCCAGCCTGCTCGCTGAGGGGCTGGTGTGAGGAGCAGAAGAGGCCTTGGCTTTGTGTAGGCACTGCTCAGCAGCAACGAAAACATTCCTGTGTTATCAACACTGTTTACAGCACAGATCCAAGACAAGAGACCCATGCCAACCTACTATGAAGAAAATTAACTCCGGCCAAAACCAGCACATGTGTCTTGGTAGTCTGTTTCTGCAGTATATATTAATGTTTTAAAGTATCTACTGAATAAGCATTTGACAGACATCTTGTTGGTGTTGGTGCTATAAGATATTTTCTGTTGCAAAGTGAGTATAGAAATACTCTGATTCTGCCAGTTCATTAAAGAAACAGAAAGCTTGCTATCTTCAGAATAAATTGAATGATTGTGTCCAGTTGTGAATGTCATGCTGGAAACTGAAAGCTGTTGTGCCCTTGTTATTTTAGGAGAAATAGAGAGTTCTACTTCTATTAAAGCTTGTGGAGAAATGTTGATAAAGTGTTTAGCTTCAGGTATTTGGAGTTACAGAAACAGTGCATACACTGTGGCTTGATTTCTCTAATAGGCTGGACAATTACGACTTCTAATGTGTGTGTGCTGGGAACATCAGGAAATGCAGGGAGCATCAGGAAATGTAATTGTACAGAGTCAGCTTAATACCTGTGGAGGTGAGATTTAGAGCACTTAAGTGCTCTCAGTGGGTGACTCAGATACTCTTGGGTCATGCTGAAAATTTAATGATTTGGTTGTCTCTTGAATGGTGTTAGCACTTCAGCATTAGATTTTAGTTGATCGTGACTAAAGGTCTCCTTTTCTGCCTACTCCTTTATGTCAGCACTGGTGGTTCTCTTGAGTGTGTGATGAGTTGATCAGGAAATTAAACCTCAGTCAAGAGAAGAAAGTTCTCCTGATTTCTACAAACTCTCCACAGTGTTAGCTTTCTGTTGATTTAATTCCCATAATCAGTTTACTGTGGTTTAAGGTTGGTGCCAGTGTGGATGATAGAAAAAGAAATGGAAGTTTAGAGAGTGGGAAGTGGGTGGAACAAACGTGGTGTAACACAGCTCCTCTTTGGTGGAAGCTGAGCGCTTGATTATGCTATGATCTGCCTACAAAGGAGCTTTTCCATTAGCACGATTATTAGTTCAGTGTTAGTGGCATCTTCCGCCCTTCCCTAACCGTTGTTTAGAAAGAGTTTGTGACTGTAACTCCATATTTTGCTAAAAATTGAGTCATTAAATTGGGTATGGAAGATATTTGGAAGTGACTTCAGATATCTTTTTTTGTGGGCTTGGTTTGGGTTTTTTTCCCCTTTTTAAGGGTGTTTTGCTCCATTTTTGAGTGTGGGGCTTGTACTTTGCAAAAACAAATATTTATCCCTTAACATAGCTTGTTTCTTTGAGATATCTGAAATTCAAACCCCCAAATTTGAGGCCAGTTGCGGCTTTTAAAAATCCTGGTTCAACTTTCTCATTCTGAAACCTGCTTGTCAGTCTGCAAAGTTGTACTAAGTGAAATTCAGAGTAACTTTAAGAAGAGCTAATATGGCTGAAAAATGCTGTAGAGACAGGTTTTTCAGTTAAATCTACCACTGTGCCTCCAGTATGCCTGTTCAGTGTAAGTCAAAAAGTTATGTGTGTAAAACAAAGCAATTTATATGCAGTAGCTGCTCAGTTTATGATTATTTTCCCCTTAACTATTTGTAATATCTCCTTAAAATAAATGATGTAGTTTAAAAAATCAGGAACTGTTATTTGTTGTCTTTCATAGATTATTGACCCTAAGATGCCTCGTGTTGCTGGCCATCACAACGGTGTTACTATACCAGTGCCACCTCTGGATGTACTGAAAATTGGAGAACAAATGCAGACCAAATCTGATGAGAAACTATTCTTAGTGCTATTTTTTGACAATAAAAGAAGTTGGTATGTTATTGAAATGTATTGTTTGATGTAGTGATTTAAAATTTTTAAAGCCTGTGCCTTTAGCCTGAAAGAACTAGACATTATTGTTCCATGGATAGCTTTCCTACAGAAGCATCAACTGTAAAGTAAAAATTTCATATTTGAGTCTCTTCTTGGACCAAGATATATCATTATTGAAAGATACCTTCTTATGGTCAGTTTGGAAGAAAATAATATAAGTTGTTAAATAGTCTTTTGGTTTGATGCACAAGCTCTTTTCACTTACTGACCCAATAAAATTGCTTCATTGGCTGAACAGGTTTTTTAAAGGTAAAAGCATTTATCTGTATCAGCCTTCATCATTACTTCCCAAGTGACACCACTTTTTTCCCCCCAGTCTGCTTAAGTGCATTTTCTTTAAATTCTTAACCTCTAAAGTCCTTTATTAACACTCTCGTTTGAAGATCTTGACCCTTTTAAATTTTTTCTTGAAACCTTTCCTTCTTCAGTTTCTTTCAGTATCAGGAGTATGCTGTGTAAAGCCTTAAGAGATAATTTAGACAATAAAATATTCTTTCTCTTGTGCTAGCTTTTCTTTTTTGTTGCTGCTGTTTTGGGTGCGTGTTTGGGTTTGTTGGTTTAGTTTTTTTTTCCCCTCCAGATATGGAAGCTTTTCATCAACTACCTCTGTTTTCTTCCCTTCATCAAATTATGTATTTCATTCCTGTGTTCTTAACCTCTCTTCTGTGTTTCCACACAGATCAAGCTAGCTTTAAATCTTTTTATATCTCAGTTTTATTCTTGAATTTGTGTACAATTTCAGATACCATCTTCCTCTTTAGCTGATGATGTCTAGTAATGCTGCCATTTCCCTAACTCTCTCTGTCCCAGTACTCTAACACCTATATAATTTCTTGCCTGAGGTTTCCTTTTCTGTACCCATAGGTCCCGTGGCATAATGACTTTTCTTTGGCTTGTTCTTCAATTTTTTATTTATTAGTACTTTTTCATGATCTTTCTTGTTCAGTTGTGCGGGATTCCATGAGGTTCTTCATTCTTCTGCCTTTGTTCATGGAGATCATCCAAATTTAAACATATTTAGTATTCCGTTTCTCATTATTCTCTTACTGGTATCACAAGTGTAATGCATGCTCTCCCTTAGCCACTCTCTTAATAATTGCTGTGTTTGCTACTTATCTTGGGAGTCCTCTGCACCTTAAACCTGTCTGATCCATTGCCATATGTAGGTGGTTCTAAATCTTGCAAATACTGTGCAGAGCTGTCTCTAATGGATACTCAGCATAGATGGGCAGGAAAGGCTAAACTCTTCCAGCCCTTTTCACCTCCTCCCATCTCACTCCCTTTTTTGGTAATGGTTCTTTTATTCTCATTATTTTGGCTGTTCTGGCACTCATCACTTTTAGCTCATGTTTTGTCTGTCCTACTCCTGAACCCACGTATGATTTTCATTCACTTGCAGGGTCATCTTCAGTCCACAATACCAGCTTCTATCACCTGTGGATTACCTTTTCAAATAGTGATATTTGTTTCTTTGGCACTTGCATCTGGAGGATTTGCCAAGCCTTCTGTTAAAAATACCTTCTTTAAAACTTCCCTCTGATCTGTAGCAAAACTCACAATGGTTAGAATGCTGCTTACCATGCTGATGTTACTGTTATTTACTGTTCTGTCTGTATCTTTGTACTGACTCTTTACATTATTTTGGTTTCAGTGTGTGTGCTCAGTACAATAGGGTTGTAGTTTTGAGTGCTTTAATAAAATATAGTATTTCAAGAGACAGTTTTATTGAGTAAAAAATAAACCACCTCTTTGAATAAAACGTTTTATATCAGACTTTGCTGTCCGATTTGCAGTTGGTTTGGCTCCAGATGGACTCCCAAACTGAAGTTTTTGAACAGAAACATGGTTTATGCCATTTGCAAGGTTGCGATTGCAGGCTACAATAACATACTTTTAATAGATACTCATTAGTTTACCTAATTTTTATTCTTCTTAAGTTACCTTACCTGTAACTTGAGAAAATAGTGTTAAAATAAACATTTATGGAAATGAAGTAAATTTATTTCATACTTTTTGATTAAACATTTAGAAAGCTTTTCCTTTAACTAGAAGAATGGAGTACAGAGATTTTTTTCATTATCACTTCTCTATGCCCAGTAGTTAGTGATATTCACAGAGCTTAAACCAGGAAAGTACTCCGAATTAAATTAAAAGTTAGTGGGATTTCATGATGCAGGGTAAAAGCGTACTAAGCAGAACTTCCTTGTCACTTTAGCTTTCATCATAAATCTAAATTGAGATGTCTTAAGGCAAAAAGACAAAAATTAATCATCTGCTAATTCCTGGTAATAATGGAAGTGACAGAATGAACATAATACTGTGTCAAGTGAGTCTTGTGCTTTGTTCATTGTTACATCCTTTTGCCTATACTTAAACTGCATCAGTATTTCACGCTATTTTTTTCAGTTTGTGCTTAGTAGCAGTCATTAACTGTCATTGAATTGCATTGTATTGTTTTATGGAAAAGGCTTAATATCTCGTGTTCTTAAAATACTTATGGCAAGTAAGTACTGTTTTAAAAGGAATTTTATAACTTTATTGAAGATGGTAAAAAGCTGATCTGTGGTATGAAAAACGCAATATAGCAGCCCTGACATTTCTGGACAAACTTCTTTCTTTTACTCTATATTTAACATACTTATTTTACCCTTTCTTACAGGCAGTGGCTTCCCAAATCCAAAATGGTTCCCCTTGGAATAGATGAGACCATAGACAAGTTAAAAATGATGGAAGGACGTAACTCAAGCATACGAAAGGCAGTAAGAATTGCTTTTGATCGTGCTATGAATCACCTGAGTAGAGTCCATGGAGAACCAGTCAGTGACTTCAGTGATATAGACTAACAGAGATTCTACCAAGGCATAAAACATACCACACAGACTTGAACTCTACTATTGAACTTCTTTGTCTAAAAGAATGTATTGAAGATACAACCCCTTAATTGTTGGTTCAGTGGCTGAGTTCTGCAAACTTGAAATAGTTCAGCAAATCTCCTAAATCACCATTGCCATATTGATTAATGATTTTATCGTGTTGTAGTTTGGAGGATTTTCCACTAAACCTGTTAAAATGTCTTGTTCATAGTGTTCATAATTGTACATAAATGTATATTCAACACTTAACTTATTCTGATTTTAGATGTAGCTCTTTAATTCCTTTTTTAATTTTGGTGGGGAGGGAGTTGGTTTTTGTTTCTGTGCTTTTTACTTTCTTTCTGAGGTTAAGTTACCTAAGCACCATCTTCCAGCTGAAGGTGTTTAGCGAATCTTCAAGCCTAATATCAAAATGGCATCAAATATATGTTTGCCTAAATCATATACAATATGGTGCTGCTTTGTATCATTTCTTCCTTGGTCTGTAGCTTCTGAAAAAGACTTCTGAATGTTTGTGTAAATCGTTGCTCTTTGCACAAAGTACCACGTATTTAAGATTGATGTAAATTTACAATTACAAATATGTATTTTAAGAAAGGAAGTTGCATTATTTTGGAGGGTACTTTGTGAGAAAGACATCAAAAAAAATATACTATGTACATCACTTGCAAATCACCAAAAACACTCCATTGTTGCCCAAAATAACTTAAGATTGTTTTTGTTTTAAACAAACCTGGCTTAAAGCCTGCAAGCACATTATTTCTTTCAAAACCGTATCCCATTTATCTCCCATTGGTTTAATTTTTTTGGTATTTGTGCCTCCCTGTGTTTTATTTATTGTAGAAAATGTATTAATTTGCTTTATAATGAAAAATAAAATTGACAAATATATTGATATGCATTTTTATACAGGCACATGAGAAGACAACTTGCTTTGGGAGAAAAATGTATTGGAAATTGTATAAAAACTCAATGGTTTGTGTGTAATTCGGTTTTTTTGGTAACTTGTAATCTTCTGTTTCCAATGAGGGGATTTATGTAACTTTTAATTTAGAACACTTTGGTAGCAATAGAAACTTTGGATACATTTTTGTATGGTACATGTGATGTATATAGAATTAGTACTTTATTTTTATTTTTAAGAAGTAAAGCATTATGTTTGGGCAGGGGGAAGAAGGAGGGTGGGTTTCCAGAACTGCATTTTTATATTAAAAAGAAAAAAAATAAAGTCAAGATATTGATTGTTGTAGCTACTTTATTCCTACCTTCACTGAGATACTGAATTTGTAACAATGGAAATGGCAAGGTATGTTTGCAATGTGATTTATAATGACTCCATTATTTATAAATGCACTGTTTGAACTCTTTTGCAGTGATATCTTAAATACTGTACCAAGTTATATAATATGAAACACCAAATAATGCATATGAATGCACGAAGTATTTATGCCCAGCTTTTTTATAAAGGATTAGCAAATACAGCAAAACCAATACTTTTTGAATCTTTTTTTTAAAACTTCATTGAATAGCATACTTCATTGTTAAACCTGCTTGAATCTTTATTTTAAAGGGACAATTACTTTTTAAATAGTTTTTAATGTTTTTATTCTCTATTGTTTGTAATACCCCCTTAGAAGCTTGAAATAAAATTTCTTTCTCAACTGTTAATTTTGTCCTGAATTTAGCCCCTGAGATTTTGCTGTAGTGCCCATTTCCTTACTCCGTGACTGAGCTGGTACAGAGGCACTAGTTCAAGAACCGGATTGTTTTCTTGCTGTGGCATGCAGTATCATCCTTGATGAACCCTCTGCATGGTAGGTATTGTAGCTAGCTGCACTAGCTGAGACCAGTTGCCTGTAATGGACTCCTCTTATAATTAGAGGATGTTGTATCAGAGATTGGTTGGATACATTTCACAAATGATCAAGCAAATAGTTTTCATAGTCTTGGCAGTAAGCACAGCTTTAGGGGAGTAGTGATGGCAGATATCCTGTAAGGACTGTCATTGGGGCGTGCCGCTGTGGTGGAAGCAACAACCACCTCAGGTAGAAAAATAAAACGAGTTTTGTGGTTTGCCTGAAGTAGAATATCTGTGTAATGACTTCAAGTATCTGCCAGATAACCACACTCATCTTTGAAGGGAATGGAGCTTAATTTGTGTGATGAGACAGTAGAACCATTTGTCATCTGTTAGGTCTGCCTGTTAAAAGTCTTCAAAAAAATAGCCTGCATCAGATTTTATTTCAGACTTATTCCACCAAATATACTCAAATTTGGTATGTGTGAAACTGAATAATGATTCACAGCCTCATTCTGGCAGGCAGAGAAAATGCTTGGGTGTTTTTTGGATCTGTCAGGCCTTACAAAGCTAAAATTGCAATTACAGTAGGAGTTGGAAGAATATTTGGTACTTGTATGATGAGAATTTTGATACCTCTCAAGTGTAAAATCACAGTTGAGTGCACACACAGCTGCAAAATGGTCCATTAGAAGGCTTCCCAAGTTCTCAGCTGCTTCTGATGGTAGCAACAGGAGAGGGAAAAACTGTCTCCTTTTTTGAAAACAAGAGCAGAGCATTAATTATATTACTCTGTAACAGGTTGTTTAATCAAGTCTCAGGATCAGCTTTCGTTTGAATTTTGCTCCAACTTGCAAGTTTCATTTTCTGGCTTTTGAGACAGATCCATCAGTTCTTAGAGAAGGTGAATTTGCTGCCTTGATCTTACAGGTGCACTTCAGAGAATTTTGAGCTGGAAGACTACTGATTAAAAGAATCTGTTAAGCATCCTGACAAACCAGAGTGCATATTCTTTTGATGAAACTGGCATGAAAAGCTATGTTGTTTTTCTTTCATGTATGTGATTTTACTAACTGTCCTGGGAAGTCCTCCCAGATGCTGTCTGAGAAGAGCTTGCAGCAGTGCCTATGGCTGTTGTCCTGCTGTCTTCTGCCGAATCTCTTCAGATTAGGTGAAGTCTAAAATGATTTCTCACAGTTGTCAGTTTTCAGTGTGACCTGTGTGTTTTTAAGGAATTTCTTCCCTATTTGGGAAAGGAAATCCAAGTCCAAAATTGCTTAATTTCCAAATTCTAGGCCCTAACCAGGTACAAGTCGAATGAATACGTGTATAGCAGAACGTGCTTTGCTGCATTTTTAGACCAAGCTCTTCTATGACACCATTAGTAACTGTAAAACAATCATGGTATGGAAATTACTATTTTAGTGAAGGGGAAAAAAAGGGGCAACACCGCATCGTACCTTGCTGATTTCTTGGGGAGTGTTACAGCACTAACTACAGGGTGTAGATTTGCGTATGCACTGTTCCATTCTGGTATAGTCATTTCCTGCTAATGAAATGTCAGAGACGTGGATCAGAAGCCGAAACTTAAGTTAAAATCTGTCATCTCTTGTATTAAAATGAGAGAAATCATGTAATAAATATTTAGGAAAAAAATGTTGGTAGAGAGTGACTGAGAAACAAAACCTGCAAAAGTTTGTTACCAAACTTCATTTTTTTGAATGTTTACTGATTGTGATTTTGTATTTTTACACTAGAGGGAGCAATACACACAGACCATCAACATTCACAAAATAAATACTTCATACTTTCTTTTCAAAGTGCTGCTATTAAAACTTTTTGCTGGTAAACAGTCTTATCTGCTTCTAGTATTTGTAATCAGTCAAAAGTAGTGTTCTCTGAGGTTGTGTCTGCAAGTGGGCCCTTTTGGGGATACTTATTTTTAGCTCTGGAGCGAATGCGTGGAGCAACAACTCTGGATTTTCCAGCTCTCTTTGTATCTAATTGCTAGTGACAGGTAAGTTTTTGCACTGTCTCATTTAGCTGTTCATTTTCTTTCCACAGGTTGTGTATTCTATGGCTGCATTTGGTAGTGTTAGAAAATGACTCCGAGCTGCTTGCTGCTAGAAAGATGGTGCATGTCAAGGCACACAGCAATTACCACCAAAAATACTCGGGTCCAGAGGTGAGGGTTTGAGATGTGACAGTTTCTTACCCTGCAGGCTGGTGGAGGAAGGATGTCTTGAGAGCAAGGACAAGGAAATTGAATAAACTTGGTGACTGAATAAACTTACATGTGATTGTAACACATACAGAAGAGAAATGCAAATGGAGGAAGCATTTACCATGCACCTTTGGTCAGCTTGTTTGCATTTCTGTATAACATGATTCAGTTATGACTTACTTATGTGTTCTTCCTTGAAAGATTTATTTCCTCTAAAATTTTTACAAGGTAGAAAAGAGTAAATTCAGTCTAATGAAATATGCTTTCAAAATACGATGAAGTTGATAAATAAGCTCTTTTTAAATCTTTTTGGAAATTGGTATTTGATGGGAAGGGGCTGTAAATACATTTTTATCTGCCTGGTTATCCGTCTTTCTTTTATTACCTGCACTCAGAAGCTGCTGTCAAATCTCTGCCTGTCAGGGAGGAAAATGCGAGATGCCAGCAGCTGTACTTTAACTGTAAGGTTGTTTAAGATCCTTTGCCATTGTTTCCATACTGTTGAAAATCTAACACGCAGTCACCCTGTTCTGTCTTATGCTGGTACTCTGTGGAGAGAGGGGACAGGAATAAGGTGTTTTGTGGTTTTTTTTCTTTTTAATTTGAAGTTAAACCGTAAGATTCTAACGTTAAACCTAGTGATACTGTGTGTCTTAGGAAAGAGTCCTCTGGTCAAACTGCTGCTTTCCTGCCTCTGTTGGTTGTTTTTGCCATTCCTCCAAGCTCAACTCTGTTTTTGTTCATGTGTTTTGATGTCTTTGCTGCAATAGGTCAGCACTGCCAGCAGACAAGGGGAATCTCAGCTTCCTGATTTAATATCTGGGTGTACAAGAGGTCTGGGGTAATGCGAATAGGTTCCTTATCTGGTCTTTGCTCCTCTTTATACAGTGATCCTAAATATTGATCCTGCTTTCCATCTCTTCCATTAATCTGCTTTTTAGCATATTTTTGGTCTTTCCTAAGCTTTCTGGAGCCATTTTCCAGTGTGAAGGGCGTCACTTTGAGAAACATTCTCTGTTCAACTTCCCTGCCAACAGCCCCCGGTAACAAAAATTTGTTTTAGTCTAAGATTATGGGTTAGGAGAGCTCAGATATCTTCCTCAACTGTGTTCAGTTATTGTGTCCTTCACTTCTCCACGCTCTGTTCTGTGAACATGGGAATTTTCACATTCTTGTAGCATAAAACAGAAAAAGTTTACCTAAATGCGTGGGAAATACAAGGAGGACAAAGGAAAATGCATGCCTTATTTTCATAAGAAAACAGTTGCTAACATATGGTACAATGATGATGAGGAATT
Source organism: Amazona ochrocephala (assembly GCA_039720435.1). Classification (NCBI taxonomy): domain Eukaryota; kingdom Metazoa; phylum Chordata; class Aves; order Psittaciformes; family Psittacidae; genus Amazona; species Amazona ochrocephala. The sequence continues at coordinate 25,200,801 of CM077880.1, forward strand.
GGAGTTGTTTTGATTGATTTCTTTGCTTCGTTCTTCACAGAGAGTTGTTTTGAGATTGACAGTTAATTTTTTCATACAGTTAGTCCTTGATAAAAATAAGTTGATAGTATCTTTCTAATTCCTTAGGGCTGTAGTAGCTCGATGTTCATGCTCAAGTAGATGGAGAACTGCATTAGCAGCTTCTGCCAATAATCACTGAGGAACTATGGGAAAAACGTTAGCAGTTTTCACCATGGACTCGTGAAGGACTTTGGGGCTTTCTAAAGAACTGGAGATGTGGTAAAGTAACATTCTCATTTAAACAGGCATTTGGAGAATCGTCCAACCGGTTTTGCTGAAGATGAAGGCACTGCAAGGATATCGTGAGAGTAGCAATGGTGGGTGGAATTTAGGTGGAAAGGTAATAACTGAGGAATAGGCAGAGAGAGGGAAACAGTATTTTCCTCCTTTTCTTCTTAGAAAGATACCAATTATGTGGATTTATAAACAAAGGTTGTGGAGAACTTAGTTAATTTCAAAATATTGCTTGTGTAGGATGGGATAACAGGTCCTAATAATGGATAAAAGGGGAAGTAACACTTGGAATTATTTTTGACATCACTAATGCTTTTGAAGTTCTTCAGTATGTTTTCTTAGGCAAACAAGAAAAATATCACCTGGAACAAGCAGGTTTTTGGAAAACTGCTGCAGTTCACAGGATAAAATGTCAGTGGGTTTGATATGAAAGTCGAGGAACAATTTCATTAGTCCACCTTTTGGGGCTGTGCATTACTGAATAGTATTTAATACTTTCATGCTAAATAGCACTTCAAAACTCTTAAACTTCTGGTCTAGAATTTTTTTATTTTTTTCATCTGTGACTTGAATGAACTTGCATTTTGCTTCAGTAGTTCTTTGGCTCATACTGGCTTCCTACTTGGTGTGACTTTTCTATGATATGGGCATCCCAAAATTAGTTTCTTTATAGGCTGACGTGTAGACTTCCCTGTAGAAGCAGTAAAAACTGATGCTTGAATACCAATAGGTGGTTTGTTTTTTCTCTCCAGCACAGTGCGAACTTGGAATTAAAGAGATGTAATTTGTCCAAACCAGGACAAGATTATGTATTTGGGCAGCATTTCCTTCAGAGAGTGAATACGTGCATTAAAAGTGTCTTTTTTTAATTTCTTTTTTTTTCCTTTCAGTGGGAATAGTCACTGCAAAAGGAAAATGCCTTCTACAAGATAAGCAGAAAGCAAATAAAACTACAGTCAGATTATACATGAGCTTAACTACTGATCCAGATTTTATGTCTGTTCTATAACTTCCATATTTATGGTGGTGAAACTGAGTAGTCCTTAATTTATATAGTTTAGAAGAAAAATGAAATTGAAATTACTTCTCTGCTCTTCTGCAGGTTATGATTATGAGGAGAATGTATACAAGATGCTGGTAAGATGGTGATGAAGCATGAAGATCAGTTTCCCAGATCATCTTCATCAACTATTTAGAACCAAGCTCATCTGATTTGTTGCATAATTGTCTGCTCCTTTCCACAGATGTTTATTTTCTTCTGAAATGTCTCATACAGTACTTGTCAGCAAGTGTTTCCAGCTGAGAAAAATATGGGGCTTGGTTGTGGTGTTGATTCCATTAGGAAGCAGTCCTAACTTGTAACGAAAATGTTTTTCTAAAAGGGGATTTCTGCACTGTACAAAAAGGATTTTGGTAGTGTCTGACTGGAAGAAGGAATATGCTTACCCAGTTTTTGTTATATTCTAGAAACTCACAAACTGGTACATTTTTCTCCGAGTTTCCACCGATCTTTTCAATCACAGAACTTTAAACAGACTATGGTATAAGATCTTTTACAATTGCTATGTTTATCTTGAATGTATTTTATTAGTAGCTATTTAATACTTCAGCTGCTGTAAAAATGTTAAGGTGTATGTAAATAAATCACAGTCTTAGATGATCTTTAATAGGTAATGAAATGTTTATAGTCTTTGATACTAAGTGGGATGGAGAAGCCCTGTGCATGGCTTCCTGTACACAATAGGATTCACCCAAATTCTTTGTGGTTGTTTTGAGGAAAAGAGTAATACTTTCACCAAATACTTTCGTACTTCCACAATGCATAAAGGCGTCTCTTTAAGTGAATCCATCCCAAACTACTTCTTTCTTCTTAAGTGTTCGCAGGTCTTACTCAGCTGGCAAATTAATCTGGATCAGAATAGGCTTCTCGTTGAAGCAGTAAGGGTAGAGGCTACTTCCTAATTGTTAAGCTGCCCCATGACAAGCAAACATGACTTAGTTTTGTCTTTTATACTAATTTTCATAAGTCTAATTTTACTATGACTGATTTTCCTCCTTTCCCCTAAATCCATGGGTTAAAATAAAGCCAGAATAAGTAATCAGAAATAGTGGTTCCCAAGATGAGAAAAGTAGGCATGCTGGGGTTTTTACTCTCCTTTTTGTTTGCTTACTCTCATGTTCTGTTTATTCATAATACTTTGCATTCTTCCAAGGGTAGTTGCAGTGGTATTTATACAAGAAATATCTTTAAGAGGTATAAAAGCTCTAGTTTGTTAATGATATTTCACATGAATAAAAATGTGTAAATCAATATTGTATTTTTTTCTATTTTTCAGAAAGTCTTCTGACATGGAGCGAAAAACACTTCTCATCAATACAAGCAGTAACAGAGAACTTTTAGCAGTTAGAGATGTTACTGAATTACTTTATTTATCAGACACTAAGTCTGTCAACCAAGAAATACAAGGAAGTCAAATAAAACTGCCTTTATGGAGGCATAAACCAGTTGTTATTTAAAAAGTCGTGATCTCTGGGCAAGGAAGTGGAGGCTGCACAGAAAATGATGGCAGAGTTCTCATTTTAGAATCAGAATAAGAAGAAAAAATAAGGTAAACGACAATAGCAGCAGTGAGCAGTCTCATGACACCTCCTCCAGAGCCTTGTATGCCAGAGGTCCTGCTCATGCTGCTGTCTCATTACTGCAATTGCTCAAAGTGTCTGTCAAATATTCCATGCTTCATATAAGCTACTTGCATAAAATAAACCACTAGCGTTTTAACACCTCAGTAATAAAAGGTTTTGGCTCTGAAAACTGCAATCTTGTTTTGTATTTAACATTCAGTATTTTTCAGTAATCTTAGTGTGACACTATCTGCTTTGTCAAGATTACTAGAATTGACAGTGATGTATTCAGTCCTATGGTTAGGTATAGTTAACAAACTACACAGGTCTGTTTTAGTACCTGTCTTTCTAAAAGTCTGAAGTTTACACTGACTCTTGTATTCAGCTGTCTCTTTAATGTTAGCCATATGTGTACAATAACCAGCTAAAGCACAATCAGCCTTGGAAAGTCAAAAAATAGTTACAGAGCTGAAGATGAGCCTACTTAGCTGTCTTATTTGCAGCAAGAGATGATGTGAAATCTGTTCAGTAGCTGTTAGTCCACTCAAGCACGCTTGAATTACCACTGTCTTTTCTGTTCTTCATGGAGCTTGTTACAAAATTAATCCAGACACTGTATGGCTCTAAGTTTAGATGGCTACTTTTTGATTAATTTGAATGCAAACTGGAGGGAAAACGGCTATAGAGCAAGACAAGGCAATACATGGCTTAGCGCACTGCAGCTGACATAAATTAGCTTGGGTAAAAGCAGAAACCTATAGATTGTGTCCTGGGTTTGGTTGGGATAGAGTTAATTACCGGTACCTAGTTGCTGGCAGGGTTTAAACTGGGATGGGTGGAAAACCTGTTCGTTTAAAAGATGGAGAAAAACTATATATCTTAAAGGGCAATATGAAAAAAAAACTTAGGGGAAAAAAGGCTCCTAATTGAGATCGGATGGCCACGTGTTGGCCATATGCAGAACTGCGCAACAACCTATGCATACTGCCCATAGCTGACAGCACGGGTGAAATCTTCTTTACATCAGGTATGTGAGTCTCCAACAACAAATCATTAGCTGGGATGGCCCCATACTTAAGTGAGGCATGGAGAACTAATCAATAGATTAACATGTGTACTTGATGTGTGCCTAGACAGATGTGTGTGTGCCTGGTAATCTGAAGGTACTTATGGGGGGAGGTGTATACGAAGCTGCTTTTGATGACTGTTAAAGGGAAATGCACTTCCACTGCTTGTGTTCAGTTTTGTATGGTATTGCTTACCCTGCTGCCTGGGCTTCTGATCTCCTGCTTGTGTTTGGTCTGGTATTGCCCTGTGCCCCACACCCTTCTGGGAGCCTGGCTGTTCTTCAGGAGCAGAATGTTATAGGAAGTGGTGTTCTCTCTGGCTAACAGGTAAGTGAATGAAGCAGAAACTCAGTGACTTCTCCAAGGAACTGAACACACTTCTGCCTCAACTGCCAAATTAAGGCTGCTTTTTTAATCAGTTGATGAATTCGAAACTTAATCACTCTTGACTTAGCCACTTGGTGAACTCTGTTAGGAAAAGATGTGTGGGCTGATCCCAACCAGCAGCGAAGCATCAGCACAGCCTGCTTCCTGTGGGATAGGGGAGGGCACAGGAAGAGTCAAAGTGAGCAAACTTGTGGGTTAAGCTAAAGACAGTTTAATAAGTGAATATGGAGTATGCCTTTGGCCAGTTCAGGTCAACTGTCTTAGCTGTGCCCCCTCCCAGCTTCTTGCCCAGCCCCAGCTTACTCACTTGAAGGGGCAGAGTGAAAACCCAAGAAGACCTTGATGCTGTGCACCAGTGCTCAGCAGCAGCCAAAACACTGGTGTGTTATCAGTGCTGTTTTAGTCACAAATCCAAAACACAGCACTGCACGGGCTATTGTCAAGAAAGTTAACTCCAGCCAAACCCAGTGCAAAAAGTCTGAGGTTTTCAGTTTGACTTCCTCTTGCATCTGCATCAAAGGTCTTGTTATGATAAAATTTAAAGGTTATTTCTAAGGCAGAATTCCTCTACCATCATGTCAGAATAGGCAATAGTGCTGTAGTCAGAGCAATCTCATGGGATATGAGAGACTCAGATTTAAGGCCTCACTTTTAACTTGGGTACCTACCAGTGAATCCTCCATGTCCCGTTTACATCCTGTGGACACTGAACTTGGGCTCCTGTTACCCCAACCATTCATCCTGTAAATAGGAAGCCTTCTAAAACAAGCCTTGTTGGCTTAATGAGAACTAAAAATTGTTACAAACCCCAGTAATTTTATTGAGAACTTTCTAATCAGAACAATTATTTATCTCAGCCTCTTACCTACATGTAAACCTTGAGTATCTCTACTCCTGTGCTGCAGATGTGAAGCACAATATAAACATTTTTTACAAAAGAGATACTATTTGATCCTAATCTATTTATTGCTATATTGACTGCTGGTACAAGCTGTTCCAAGTATAGAGTCTATGCAGGCATGCCATGAAAGGATTGAAATAAATAGGAGTTCTTCTGTGCCTCCTGGGAATGCATTTGGTGACTACCAAAACAACCAATTAGTGCAAATAGTTAAAGGGTTTAAATTGATCTATACCATGTTCAAAGTTAAGGGGTCTTACCACTCTCTGCTTCTTCATTTAGAAACCATATTTCCATTTCTTTATGTGCTCATTGAAATATGAATGTTTTAATTTCTACGTGAGTTCATTTTATGCTGCTAGATCCTTAGGCAAAATAATGACAGATTGTCAAGTGTGATTCCTGAAATGTATGTTAAAGTAGTAAAAATGTATGGGTGTGTGAGAAATCCTTTATTTAGGAAAAGAAGCAGCATTGAATATTAATCAAATAATAGCACTAAATTAGCAAAATGGCCTCTGAGGGATTTGAGTACTTCATTCTGATGGATGAGCCACTTGTTTAGTACAAATGTACTAGAAAGATGTAGAACTATGGTAGGCATAATTTTTCTTATGGAAAATTTTCTTATCAAGACCAGCTTATTGTGATAACACAGTAAAATTATAAACAGCTTATATATCCTTCACAAACATGATTCATTTTCCCTAAATGAGTATAACCTTAGTTAAGTAGTTCTCCCTTAGAGGTAAGACATAAATACATTCACAGGCTGAATTTAGACCAAATATAAATATAGGCTAAAATTCATGTATTATTACTGAAAAATTACAGCCATGGGCCAAAATTTTTGACAACAAAAGACAAATCCCTTATAATTTCTGACAATCTTTCTCAAGGGTGGAACTGAAAAGTAATTGCCTGGAGGCAGAGATGAAGAGGACTTGGCCCTGCCTTCTGTTTTATCTTCCTTCATTCTCCAGATTATTTACGCGTCTGTTCTGAACGGGCATTTTCAGGTTTCCCCTTGGTTGATTTTCTTTCCCCTCTAGTTTGAGAGAGGGAATTGGAATGTGAACTCTGAAGGAGGTGAACAAACTGAACAAATCTTCAGCATGGGACTTTTGCCATTGCACAATGTGAGATTAAGAAGGTGTGAAACAAGCAGTTTACCTAGCTCCTGCTCTGTACACCCCAGCATGCCAGCTGAAGGAAGCGGTCTTGAGTTTTAAGACTAATGCCAAAGCATTTAGAACTGCATTAGTAGCTGTATGATTGAGTTTGTTGCATTAACTTTTTAAAACCCATACATGCATACTACAGACAAATACAAGTCTGGAAAGATGCTGACTTCCAGACAATATGCTATAACTAGCAATTCAAGCTGAACAAATATGCACAAATAATGTAAAGGTAATTAAAACATTATTCAGTAAATATGCCTGCATTCTGCAAAGTAGAACAAATTCATGTTCAATTTGTTTTGGTAAATTAAGTTAACGCCTCTTCCTGGATTATGGAACACTTGTATGAAAATATAATATGTAAAATCAGTGATCTTTTAATTTATTGCTAGTTGCCATGGTTTAATTCATGCAGTCCAGAAATGAGAGGCAGTCTGCAGCGTCCTTCAACTTTAACTGAAATCACAGAGTGGATTTACTGCTAACGATGTTGAAGGATCATATCGATAATAGCAATGTCAATTGGCCTTTGGTGGAGAAAGCTGATAATGTTCAAAGACTACATTATGAAAGTTAACTAGAAGATCATGGAAAGCCCTAGGGTGTGACAGACTTAAATCCTGGCTTCTGCTCAAGAAAGATATGCTGGCAAAGGATAACTCTCTAGGACATAAGTGTTAAACAACTATTCCATTCTAAAAAGTTTATTTTACCAAAACAGAGTCAGTTTGCTGAACCTTGGGCTTCCCTGAAATAGAGAAACTTTAACACTGATTTTGTAAATTAATATTTTGGGGTCCAAGACAGACTTCAAATGAACCCACTGTATTGGGTTTACATAGCAAAGTTTTGGCAGTGGGGGACTGCAAGTGTGGCTTCTGTTTGATCCAGGAGGCTCCAAAGACTAATTTATTTTCACGATGTTACCCATTTAGTCCATTCTTCCTATCTCTTTCCTGCTGTTAGTTCTAACAGTGTCATGGGTTCAGAATGGCAGTCATTTTTCTCCTCCTTAGTAGCTGGTACAGTGCTGTGTTTTTGACTTTCGACCTGGGAACAGTGCTGATAACACCGATGCTTTCAGTTACTGCTCAGAATGTTTGGTCTGACCAAGGACTTTCTGAGTCTTATGTTCTGCCAGGGAGGAGGGGAAGCCAGGAGGAAGCAGAGACAGGACACCTGGCCCAAACTAACCAAAGAGGTATTCCATACCACAACTCGTCATGCCCAGTACATAAACTGGGGGCAGGAACCTGGAAGAGTTAGTTCATGGCTCAGTCGTCGGGTGGTGAGCAGTTGTATTCTCTTCCCTTGTATTTCCCTGGTCATTATTATTATTGGTGGCAGCAGTAGAGGTTTGTGTTACACCTTAGTTACTAAACTGTTCTTATCCCAACCCGTGGGAGTTACATTCTTTCGATTCTCCTCCCCATCCCTCTGGGAGCGGGGGGAAGAAGAAGGGGGGAGTGAGTGAGCGAACTGCGTGAGTTATGACTTGAACCACAACAAACAGCAACAACAGGCAGACAAAGCAGCATAAACCCCACTGTTTTCATCACTTGGAAGGTTTCATGCACTGTGAAACTGGGACTATTTTCAGACAATGGGAAAGATTTCCTTTTCAACAGAAAGAGAACTGTCTGGTAGCACTTACTGCTGGTGGTGGTTAATCCTGAGAAGGGAAAAGTGAGCCTTCAACGTGTAAAAAGTAGCTTAAAAAAGGAACCTTTTTTCTGCAACAACTTTTGTGTAGAAAAAGAAATAATGGGCTTTAATTGCAGTTAAGATGCTTTAGGTTTGACATTAGGGAAAAAGCTCCCTAATAGTAATAATTTCGCAGCTCAAGTTTAGATGGCTGGTGGGTTTTGTGGAATTTTTGCAATTTGCTGCTTTACCAGAGGAACTATTTCGGGATGAATTTGTAGTTTTTTCTTTTGTAAAGTAATATTTCAGTCCCTTTTCCTGCAAATTTCATTGTGATTCAAACTTTTACATCCCATGCAAACAATTTTTAGTTTTTCCTACTTTCAGGGAGGTAAAAATAAACATCGGCAGTTTCTGAAGTAAAGTGCTTCCAAGTGGAAAACTGAAATGGCACAGGTTAAAAATGGTTCAAAGGTTTTGACATTTTCTGGCTGAAATGTCAATCTATAGGGGTTCACAAATATTTCTGTTGTAAACCAAAAGACGAATAATTTTATGGATGAAATCACAGACACTTCAGTAATCTGGGAAGAGTTACTTCAAGTAAGTAATTTTCTTATTTTTGCTAGGGTTCTTTTTTGTACTAAAAAAATGAGAAGAGCAAAGCTAAATTAGTCTGTTGAAACTGCACTTATTCATGCTCAAGACGTTTCACGTGACTTATTAATCACAAATGTGTTTTAATTTGAACAATTATTGCCTGTGCCTGACACTATACATATTTATAATATCAATATAAGGATTTACAATGAGTCTCATCACATTTTTAGCCTTTTAATTGTGAAATACTTAACAGCACTGACATTTAAAATAACATTATCAGCATTAGAGTTAACAATACTGAAATTAATGGAGTAGTTGAAAGTTTCAGAACATCATTGTTCTGCAATGACATCGTGTAGTGCACGTTATTATAATTTTAATAGAAAATTATTTCATTATGGGTTTTCTATCATCTGAACTCTCACAAAAGTGCTCTGACCAGGAAAGCTCTGTGTGGTTGAGGTGTAAATCTTTTCATCCTAAGTTGATACTGTAATTCTTATTATCAATATGATGGAAAATATGCCCAGAAACATTTTGGAGGCTTACAGAAAGAAAAGCCAAAATGTCCTACAAATCTAGTTTGGATAGCACCAAAACCTTATCAAACCATTTTCTTCATAGCAAGTTTCTTATATCTTAACATCCATATCTTAAAACTAGTAGGTTCCTCTGGTACCAGAAATGAAAGCAATGTAATCATTTGTGGTTTTCTTCCTATGTCAGTCTTGATCTAACTTCATATCCAGATCTCATTTTAATCCCTTTAATGAACATTCTAACTTTACCCAACTTTTAACAAGAGAAAATTCCAACTATTATTTGCATAAAACTCACAAATATTGACAACTTTGAACAGAATTGTGTGTTTTCCCCCGTGAAGGCCTGCTCTTTATGCTGCAGCTATTCTCTTTGATGGATGATGCCACAGGGACAGTTTTGTTTTAACATAACATATTGCCTGTTAAAATAAACCTGAAAGAACACAGAGGTCATACTGAGCTGGTCCCCAATGTCCCTATAGACATATGTACAGACAGGTGGTTAACGCAGCCTCCTGTCCAAAACAAGATCTGGAGGGATTTCTCCTTATTCATGACAGATGGTCAGCTCTTCTCAGAGATCTCTAAAAATGTTTGTTGAAAACATTTACATGATTTTAAGATGGAACTGGGTTCTTTTCGCTCAGAATCACTGGCCACCTTTCAAAGGTGCTTTACTTGGGCTTTAAAATTAATTTCCTTTTTGTGGAAAGGCAAATGCAAGTGCTGAGGACAGAACTTGGGCTGTTTGTGGCAGAAGCAGCAGAGTTCAATGATACTGCATTATGCTGTGGGTTTGCCTCTTTTCTGGAGGCAAAGTTGCTGCTGTTTGGGAACAGTGTACAACGTGCGCCTGCATCTATCATGCACAGAGCACAGACAAAACCTCTCTTTTGCAGCAGCATCGATGCAGGGACAGTGACTCCTTCCATCTCAGCCCTGTTCGTCTGGCAGCAGCACATGTCTTGCTGTAATCATACCTTGCTGTTTCATTCAGTCTTTCATAGGTGCTGTAGCAGCTCCTCATCCTTCAGCTGGTCCCTTCATCAGAAACAGGGTCTTTGGGAGCAGACCAAGACCTTCTGTGCTGGTTAATTCTGTGGAATGCAGCTGATAACCATTGCTATGACAGAAGTCACTTGCCTTAGGACTCCGCTCAGCTTACTCGTATTATTGACCCGAAAAGGATGATGGAAAATAACACCCACAGCTTTAACTTCTTTCCTCTGTGGCTCACAGCAATTGAGAGCAGCCCAGAATCTTGTTCCCCAAAGAAATCCCAGCAAATGAGTTATGAAAATGTCTAGCAAAAAAGTAAAAGGCTATACATTGACAAGCAGAGAGTTCCTATAATGTGGTAGACCTGTGGATAATAATGGCAAGGTCCATATTGTGCCATCTGCTTAAGATTATCATTGTATTTCCATTGAGATTATCTACTTGCACAGGTAGAGAATGTAGGTACAAAAATATCTATGGTTATTTTTCAATATGACACAAGAGACAGACTGTAAATACACTCCTTCATAGCAGGTGTGGATACATAAGACCCTTTGTGTCTTCTTAAAGATTGTTTTTTAAAGAGATTTTGCTCTGTTGGCTTCTGCACAATGAAGGTTCAGTGTCCTTGTAAATGCAGAGGCTCTGTTAAACCAAGTGAAGCAGACCAAGTTTGACTTCCCAGGAAAGCAGATGCCTGAGAAACAGCTGTGACTTTTTCTAATCAATGGAAATTTCTGAGTGAATTTCAGCACATGGCTGCAGCAACATATGGGCCAGCAGTTGATTAATATGTGCATACAGGAATTCCCAGGAAATCCCTGTTGCTCTGGTAGATGAAAACGAGTCCCAGCAAGCATCAGTCTCTATTCTGTGCTAAAATCATTGAAAAAATTATTCCGTTTGCATGAATAAAGTGTGTTGGCCCCAGAAAGCTGTAACTGTTGATGTGCACAGCTTTAGCATTAACCTTATTGATTTCAGTCTGGAGAAGTTCAGCCTGTGCTTGAAAGGTAAAATAGGAGTATGCTGTTGCTGCCCTAGATACACGTCTAAATATCTTCTATTGACAATTGATTTTTTCCAAAGGAGTAAATCCCACTTAAGTTGTTTTCTGTGACAGTTTAAAATCCTGACATTTGCAGTTACTTTTCACATGTACAAACAGTAATTCTGCCCTAATTTTCATATTAATTTCATTGAGGAATTGTCAGGTGTGATCCTCAGCAGGATTCCATATGTATTTCCCTTTGAAGCAGCATGCAAAGGGCCATCATTTTCATATGGTGTGGAATTTTCTATGTCCCTGTGTTTCTCTGGGCCATAACATTAAATACAAGGTACAAGTTAGTAGCCATATTTCAGGAGCTCACTGTATTTATTTCTTTATGTTCTTTTCAGTGGAAACACTGATCTATGTTCAGCAGTGTTGCATTAAGTAACTCTTTAAATAGCTCAATGGTTCATGTTGAAAGAAACATTTTGTATTGTTGCAGAAATTAACACTGGGACCGATTAAATGTTTCTGTCTTCAGTGTTAGACTTTCAACATTTCACTTTCAACATTTTTGATTTTATCACCTGATATATCCAGGGACATTAAAGAATAGATGGACTTGGCTACCCATATTCAATTATTCTCCATAGGTAGTTATATTTTCCTTTTTGTGATGTCTGGTGTCACATCTGATGTTTGCTTCAAAACTGTGATTTAACAGAAAGGTAGTAATGTAAACGTGTCAAAATGTATCACATGAGGAGATGTATATTTGTTGTGACTCAACATAGAATCATAGAATCATAGAACAGTAAAGGTTGGAAAGGACCTCAAGATCATCGAGTTCCAACCCCCCTGCCATGGGCAGGGACACCTCCCACTAAACCATGCCATCCAAGGCTATGTCCAACCCCACCTTGAACGCCGCCAGGGATGAAGCATTCACAACCTCCCTGGGCAACCCATTCCAGGGCCCCACCACCCTCACAGTAAAGAATTTCTTCCTCAGATCCAATCTAAACCTCCCCTGTTTAAGTTATCTGTTTCTTCTCACATACTTCATATGAGAAATTTGATAATAGTGAAAAGTTGCAAAGTTGCAGAATTTGAACAAAAGATAAAGTAATAAAACTGACAAGCTTACTACAAACAGCAAAAAGAGATGGATGTTGGTTTTGTCTAATCTCTGATTATGCCGTGTCTGTTCTATGTTTACAGCCTCCATAACAGCTGAATGGAGGTCTGTGATTTTTATTCTTCAGAGGTACAACTATGTAGCATGGGAGTGCCTTTTGTTAACCAAATCCATGCCTTAGTGTCTGGTGGAAAGGAGCTGAACTGCTGCTTGTCTGTCTTGTTTTAAAGGACTGAAATATCCTACCCTGTTCTTTGCTTTAGACAGTGCCTTGGTCACCTTATTATAGACCTGAGTCTTTTAGACATGCGCTGATGTTCACTGAGGAGTTATGTTGTATGTCTTCAAACACAACAAACTTTCTTGCATGCTCCATTCAAGACATTCATGATTCTTTTTTCAAAAGCAGAGCAACACTCCTATTCATTTAATTTAGACAGAAGAAAGTTAAAAGCTTCTGAAAACCAGTTATGAAAAATTTCAACTTTGACAGTCAAAATGAATGTGCTCATTGTTCAAATTAATCTATTGTGGATGCCAACAGTTGAATACATTTGCATTTTTTGAACTTTTGTGATAGAAGTTGCATGTGGTAACTTAGAATCTCTTCTGTGTGTTACTACACCAAATAAATTGCAGAGTAAATAGAGCAGAGACAAAGTTAACTGAGAATGAGTGATTATTATATTAAGTACTATAGAATATTACACCAGAACTCTCTTACAGTTAACCAGCTGATATTATATATTTAACACATAGGTTGAAATGACTGCAATACAACAGAAAATATTAAAAGAAAGGCTCCATTTGAGAAAATGAACCTGTAAATGAAATGCAAATGAGGCTGATAGTAATTGATTATTAGTGGATTGCTACTACGTGATTAGATTTCAAACTCGTTATTGTTTTTCATTTGAATCTCTGAAGCGGTAGAAAGAAAAATATTATGTCTTAAATAATGTCCCAGTTTGATGCACTTTATTTCATGTATCCCAAATATATTGTTAATATTGATCAAGGGGCTCTTTTAGCACATGCTTATTGGGTTCTCAAATTAATTTGGCATTTTAAGGTCTCATTGTAAGCTGCATATTATCTATACAAAGAAGGAGCTACACATACTGCAGGGTCTTGGAAAACATAAAACGATACTCTTGGCTTTCATCTTTGGATGAAATAGTCTCCTTGATAGCAGATGACAGAGCAGGGAGCAGGGCTCATCGCTCCCCATAATGAACCTGCATTCTCCAGATGTGCCCTGCTGTTGGGAGCATCTGATTGCCTGAGAGTTCCAAGCCCAGCAATCATACTTCAGGAGGACAGTGTGTTTACAAAGCCAGCAGTGAGGAAAAGTGTGGCAATGCTAAAACCAAGTAAATCATACACACAGTGCTGCTTTGTATATGTATATTGGATATATGCTGTCTGATCCAGATAATGGTGCTTAATATTTTCCCTTATTACATTTGTCTTTCCTTGAGCACTGAATATTTTTTTAAAAACCTTCAACTTTCTAAAATATCTGTAACTAGGATGCAGATATATTAAAATATCTTAGATCAAAATATTGAGTAAATAACATACTTTATGCCCATTATGCTCTTTAAAGAAACCACACTTGCCTGTGTAACTCGATAGCAGAGCAGTTTTCCTGCATTAAAGCTGCTTTCCTAGCTAACATCTGTTAGGAAAGCAGATTTTTTGCCAAATGACTCTCCCGCTAAAAGATTTAATGAAATTTTTATGTCTGAATTTATAAACCATTAATCATAGAATCATAGTGTTGTAGAATCATAGAATGGTTTGGGTGGGAAGGGACCTTAAAGCTCATCTCGTTCCAACCCCCCTTCAATGAACAAGGACATCTTCAACTAGACCAGGTTTCTCAGAGCCCCGTCTAACCTGGCCTTGAATGTTTCCAAGGATGAGGCATCTACCACCCCTCTGGGCAACCTGTGCCAGTGTTTCACCAACATTATCCTAGAAAATGTCTTTCTTATAGCTGATCTGAACCTACTCTTTTTAGTTTAAAACCATTAATCCTTGTCCTATCACAGGAGGCCATACTAAAAAAGTCTGTCCCCATCTTTCTTACATTCTCCCTTTAAGTACTGGAAGGATGCTCTTAAGTGTCCTCAGACCCTTCTCTTCTCCAGGCTGAACAGCCCCAATTTTCTCAGCCTATCTTCATACGGGAGGTGCTCCAGTCCCCTCATCATCCTCGTGGCCCTCCTCTGCACTTGTTCCAACAGTTCCATGTCCTTTTCCTTTTGAGGACACCAGAACTGCACACAGTACTCCAAGTAAGGTCTCACGAAAGCAGAGTAGAGGGGCAGGATCACCTCCCTCGACCTGCTGGTCATGCTCCTTTTGATGCAGCCCAGGATACGGTTTTCTTTCTGGGCTGCAAGCGCACACTGAAGCCGGCTCATGTCCAAGTTTTCATCCACCAGTACCCCAAGTCCTTCTCTGCAGGGCTGCTCTCAATCCACTTATGCCCCAGCCTGTATCAATACTGGGATTAAATTACATTGAAAACTCTTGCACATAAAACCATTCCTGTAATTGTAAAACACTGTATCTGTGAATTATTTTGTTATTAGATATTATTGTTTTGCAAGCTGCTATCTCTCTAATTGTTTCAGGAGTGCTTAACATTCTTTCTTTGCTCTTAAAGAGTCATCAAAGAGTCTTCAAGAAATAATCCTTTATTTGTTTTGAGTGCACTAAACGAGACAGAATTTGCCATCACTCATTGCAGGCTGATAAGCCTAGACGTTAAACATTTCCTGCTGAAAGCACAGCCCACAAGATGGCAATCTTGGACTGAGAGTGCCTCCACGAATTACCCTGTTAACAGCCTTGCGGCTGTTCCCAGCTCCGGGCGCAGGTCTGGAGCTTAGTGTCCTCACGGCTGGGGCTGCACTGCGAGCGGCCCCCGGCACTTCCAGGTAGGACACGCTACCCGCCAAACTGACAACTGCAGTAAGGCACAAACTTGCTCCTTTGCTCTAACCAGTTTCCAGCGATGCTTACTCCAATTCAGGCAGCCAGTTCTGAAACAAACTGTTTTAAAGTACAGAGGCTGTTTGGCAGTATGAATACCCCTTAATGGCTTCTGTATTTTAATGCAAACAAAAGCCTCAAACACAGCTGTCTACTGCACATTATCTGCTGGGTGTGTTACCTCACCCCACCCTTCCCACAGCATTAAACCCTCTGAAAATCTCTTAAAGATACATACCCTTTCAGCACTTCATGGATTTGGTAGCGCTGCTGCTTCTCTTTACACGTGGTCTTTCTGTTTCTCAGAAGAGGCAAGGGAAGAAATGCCTGACAAGTCACTGCCCCTAAGCTTCACTTAGGATGCCCTTTTGGACTAACCAGAGTTGTAAGTCTGCAGTAGAGCTGTACTGACTCAATGTGAGACCACTGGTGTCAGCTAGTTACCGCAGTTGTAGCTTCTCAGCTTTGTGTCTAGTGTGGCTCCACTGAATTCAGCATTATCACCATGGTGTGCACCCCAGAAGGAGTTGGGTGTACAGGATGGTGCCCCTATCTCATGGAGCACCCAAAGATTTGAAGGCATTATACCAATTTTAAGATTAGGCTATTTAATACAGTGTGGTTGGAAGTACAGTCCTAGGGGATAGTTCAGCCTTCCTGTAAATTGTTTCACAAACGGGAAGCAGGAGGCCTTGAGAAGGTGTTTGGAGGAGGCCGTGTACAGCACGAGTGTTACGGCCATGTATTGTCCCTGGG
Source organism: Amazona ochrocephala (assembly GCA_039720435.1). Classification (NCBI taxonomy): domain Eukaryota; kingdom Metazoa; phylum Chordata; class Aves; order Psittaciformes; family Psittacidae; genus Amazona; species Amazona ochrocephala. The sequence goes on from CM077880.1 coordinate 25,216,938, forward strand.
GCTCTGGTTGTCTCGTTGTTTCCTTCAAAACCTAGACAATGACAAAGTCTCATTTGCTAGCCTTCAAGAAAAAATAAACCCAAACCAATAAAATTAACTCTGTGATTTATTTGGATTAATTCAATGAACATGCTGCACCTACTTATTACTGTCCAGGGCATCTCAACTTGCCACGGCTTGAATCTGGGATATGGAAATGACAAAATTCCAGAATTAAATATGGAAAAGAAATTGTCTGGAAAAAACTCATCAAAAATAAGATGAGCAACTTTCTCTTTTCTTACATTAGATTTTGGTTATATTTTCTGAGTTACTGAAAGCTTCTGAAGATCAGAAAGAGGTGTCACTACCTTTAAAGCATAAGGTATACAGAGACCGTTATGATTTCTTTCTCATCAGGCTTAGTTAAAAGAATAAACATTGGTAGGAAACATAATGAAGCAATCCAACTCTTCCATGTCCTTTTGAAAATAGGACAAAAGCTAAGGTAGCTGTAGAGAATTGTGTTAGCTGAAGCTTTCCTCTGACCCTATGCTCATTCTCCGTGCAAATAGACAAGAGCTCATCTGAGCAGCTACAATCTTGGCTTTGTCCAGTAAATAGAGGTGTAGGCAGCCTGGCGGGAGCAGATGCTGTCTCGTAGCTGTAGGAAATTACTTTCGATGTAACTGCTTTTGTGGCTTCTCAGCCTTTCAAGTTTTGATCTACATTAGTCTTGCTTAGAGGTACGAGGCTCTTCTTCCTCAAGGTGTCCCACTTTCTGATACCACATTTCTAATTTCTTCGGATTCCTTCGGTTTATTTCTCAAACTTCCTTCTCTTAGCATCATGATTTCCTCCTACTTTCAAGATCTGTCAGGGGCACTTTAAGCAAAACTGGATCTTCAGTACCTTTGCCCACAAATCAGAACTGATATTTATCACTGGTGTGTATTTACGGCTATCCAGACAGTTTCCACTTTGTATGACTCTGTTTATTACTATTCCAATTGAAATTAATCCTGGAGATATTAAGGTTTTATGAGACATTACACAAAGTGTTTTAATAAATTTATCTCACCTCTATTCATCACCTGCAATATTATTTTGATTATGTATGTATAAGAAAAATTGTATTTTACACATTTCGGCTAGTATTTCTGGGAAAAAAAGGAGCTTACCAGAATCCAATATTTCTGAATTATAGTGTCTTCCACTGACAGAGTTGATTTTGAAATGAATTTAGAATAGTCTACAATAATTCTCCCTTAGTATCTCAGGCTTATTAAAGAAAGGTCTGATTCAGAGATGCTAGTAAGGAAGGTTAGACCTGATCCTCACAGCTATGTATGAAGCTCATGAAAAAGGTAATCTACACACTAAGGGAACCTACCCATTTAATTTCTCATTTTATCTCTAATGTCAGCAAAATAACACCGCACTTACATCACAGTGTAGAAAGGTGGCAGAAAAGTTAAAGGTCTCATCTAAGTCCCCATGGGAGCTCCTTTTTGCTCCAAATTGCCTGAAGAAACATTATAGTGTGCATATATGAACAGAGTTTCTTCTTTCTTTTCCATTTCTGATTATCTTGTGTACACTGCTAGTCTGTATTTCTATATTTAAAGCTGTATTATTTGCAGAATAATTAAAATGAGAATGTTTCTCTGCAGTAAACATGCATGATCAATATTATCTTTTTAGTTATTGCATACACTAAGAACCAAAAGATAAATTATGCTTAAAATTAAAACAAATTAAAAGAGAAATTACTTCAGAGGGCATGAACATTCTAATTGACTGTTTGAATTTGTAGGTGATCACAATAAAACTATTAAAGAAAGCATAATTTTTTTTAAGCTTTCCAAAAATTAATTACTGTGTAAAAGCCCATTTGTATTGCAAACTGAGATTTGTGCCAGAACAGCATGGAAAACATTTGTTCTTCTAAACTTAAACTGTAATACCACTTCGTTTTCCTTTGAGGGAAGCAGAGTTGGATGCAGCTGGGTGTTCATCCTGCACTGCTGCTCCAAGTGTCTTCTTGCAGTTCTTCCCTACAGTGACTTGATTCCTGCTCTTGAGCTGTGGGAGATTTCTCTAGGCGAGGAGGAAGTGGGGGAGGGTGGAAGAAAACATTTAGGCATAGGTTTTTGGAGGCTTTTTCCTTTCTCTCAAAGCTTTTTGCCTTTGTCTTCCTAAAGTAGAACTAATTAAAAATGCAGGCTGTGTCCGAAAGGCTCTTTGGTGCCTGGCCGTGTTTGTTTGCCAGATGGCATGCTAAGGCACATGAAAACCAGCAAGGTGCTTGGTGACACCCAGCATGGCTTCACTAAGGGGAAATCCTGCCTGACCAATCTGGTGACCTTCTATGAAGGGGCTACAGAACTGATGGACAGGGGCAGAGCAGTTGATGTCATCTACCTGGACTTGTGCAAAGCCTTTGACACTGTCTCACATGACATCCTTCTCTCTAAGTTGGAGAGACATCAATTTGATAGGTGGACCACTCGGTGGATAAAGAACTGGCTGGATGGCTGCAAACAAAGAGTAGTGCTCAGTGGCTCAATGTCCAGCTGGAGACCAGTAACGAGTGGTGTCCCCCAGGGATCGGTGTTGGGACCGGTCTTGTTCAACATCTTTGTGGGTGACATGGACAGTGGGATTGAGTGCGCCCTCAGCAAGTTTGCTGATGACACCAAGCTGTGTGGTTCGGTTGATACATTGGAGGGAAGCAATGCCATCCAGAGGGACCTTGACACGCTTGTGAGGTGGGCTGATGCCAACCTAATGAAGTTTAACCGTGCTAAGTGCAAGGTCCTCCACCTGGGTCGGAGCAATGCCGGGCACAGCTACAGATTGGGCAGAGAAGAGATTCAGAGCAGCCCTGCGGAGAAGGACTTGGGGGTGTGGGTTGATGAAAAAATGAACATGAGCCGGCAGTGTGCGCTTGTAGCCCAGAAAGCCAACCGTATCCTGGGCTGCATCAAAAGGAGCGTGACCAGCAGGTCGAGGGAGGTGCTCCTGCCCCTCTGCTCTCGTGAGACCTCACTTGGAGTATTGTGTGCAGTTCTGGTGTCCTCAACATAAAAAGGACATGGAACTGTTAGAACAAGTGCAGAGGAGGGCCACGAGGATGATCAGGGGACTGGAGCACCTCTCGTATGAAGATAGGCTGAGAAAATTGGGGCTGTTCAGCCTGGAGAAGAGAAGGCTGCGTGGAGACCTCATAGCAGCCTTCTAATATCTGAAGGGGGCTTATAGGGACTCTTCATTAGGGACTGTGGTGAGAGGACAAGGGGTAATGGGTTTAAACTTAAACAGGGGAAGTTTAGATTGGATCTGAGGAAGAAATTCTTTACTGTGAGGGTGGTGGGGCCCTGGAATGGGTTGCCCAGGGAGGTTGTGGATGCTTCATCCCTGGCGGAGTTCAAGGTGGGGTTGGACATAGCCTTGGATGGCATGGTTTAGTGGGCGGTGTCCCTGCCCATGGCAGGGGGGTTGGAACTCGATGATCTTGAGGTCCTTTCCAACCCTTACTATTCTATGATTCTATGATTCTATGGGTGTTGCACAGCCACTGATGTGTGCCTCCACTGCTGTTCCCAGCTGGCACAAGGGCTGATCCTACAGGGAACCTGTGCTTGGGCCATCCAGAGAGACTTCCCCTAGGGAGATGTCAGCCCCCCTGGTGGCAGCCACAGCCGCATGTTGACCCTGAGGGTCTGTGGTAGTTCTGGTTTTCAGACCTTTCCTGCAATTTGCCTCATCCCGCAGAGCTGAGCTGCCCTGCAGGTGGAGTTACCTTACTCAGGTTTGGTATTCTTACCTCTAATAATCTGAAGACCCTGGAGAGTAAATGTGATATGTTCACCATATGGAAACAGAGGAGCAGCTCCCTTGCGGGATGCGTCTGAGTCAGGATCTGGTGACAGAATCTCATCAAACAGGGAGAGTAGAAGTTGGCACTCGTTTTACTCCCAAGCAGCATGGGAGCTGCTCCTGGGCCATGGGCTCCTGGCACACCAGAGCCCCTCTGATGGTGGGTGTTAGCTCATGTCAACGAATGAGTTAGTCCCAGAGGGGAGATGCTCCTTTGTCTTGAGAAGTGACTACGGCTGGTCAGTCATGCGGCCCTTCTCCCAAACCATACATCAGTTTCATTGGCCTCCTGTCATTGGCACTGCTATTCCTTTAAAAGAAGGCTCAGGCTCCTCAGTGGGCCAACTTGTTCAGCTCCTGCCCTAGCTGTACCTGCTTTTGGAGAAAGTCATGAGTTACTGACATGGAAGGTCTCATGGACATCTATTCCTTGTAAAAACAAGGGCTACTAATACACTTTCCAATTAAAAGGGTTTATTTTTCTCCTGTCAGAAAGGCTTCTTGCCAACTTCCAGTATCATGCTTAGTTAAATAATCTGTGAGGATTTGTTACATACTTTAAACTGGAATAAATTGCGTTACTTTCCTACAGATTTGGCTAATCAGCTGTTGCTGTGATGTCACACTGGGTTACATGGCCTGGAGAGCTGCACCAAGGTTTCAGGCTAGGGTCAATGGCTTCCCAAAATGAAGCCTGTCACTATGGTCACCCTGAAAGGACAAAGACTGATTAGTTTTCTCTGAGGCACTAGCTCATTACATGATGGTAGAATAGCAGGTAGATGAATGCAGTTGGAGCTTTTACCTGGGGCTTTTGGGAACCTCAGTGCTCCCTCCTGCCTCTGAACCCTAACATTTGGCTCATTTTCAAAAGCAGCATACCCCAATTAATCCAAAACCCTCCTTCAGTTTCTTCATTTGTGAAATGGGGCTCCCAGCTGCATTGCCATTCTCAAAAGCTGAAATATGATGAACAGCGTTCCAGAACATTACCAGCTTGCTTTCAATATTCAAAGGTTTGCGTTTATTTTTTCAATTTTTTTTTAGTGTCGATTTTTTTATGCCATGAAAGTACTAAAGACATATTTTGGGTTTGGTCTTGGTTTTGTTTTTTTTGCTTTATGGTTGGTTTTTGTTTTGTTTGTTTGTTTTGCTGTAGCTCTAAAGGTCAGAACCTTCCTTGAAATGAAGAAGTCGAGACTGAGTATTTTCATATATTCACAATATTGTTCCAGTGAGGTGCTGAAAACCTCCCATCAATTCTAAGAAGATGATAACCTGCAAAGCTATCTGAGAAATAGCCTGCAAGAATGAAATTTATTATCATTTATAGATAAATTAGCAAGGTGCCAATCATGATAGTTTGACTCCTAAAGAACCTGAATTGTACCATTTACATATAACATGGATATACTCACGTTGGTGTTTCTAATATTTCAGGCAACTTAGTATCAATTGAAAAAAATTTCTCCTGAAGGGTGCAGCATCTGCTGTGACAAAAGATATTCAACTGGTTTCAGTAACATATTGCTGCTGGCTTCAGCAGAGTCTTTAGATTGATTCTGGCTTGGGATCTGGCCCAAAATGAAGAGTACTCATCCCAAATTAATCTGCTTTTTCAGATATGCTATTTCTGAGATCTTCACTTTCCCCAGTGAAGGTCAGGGCAGCAGGAGGTAAAACACAGGCATGATTAATATTCCCCACATCTGTCCGGAGCTGGATGCCTAGTGCAGAAAGCCAGCTGACCAGAGGGCATTGTTAAAGAAGGTGATCTGTTCATATGGCTAAAAGTACAAAGACACAGTGAGCAAACTTTTTTACTTTTTGGCGGTAAAGACTAAGATGCAGGCCTCAGTCTGGCGTATCAAATTGTAGTTGCACCATGCTCGAAGACAGAGAGAAATTGGTTTGAAATAGATTTTTTTCAGTCACAATGAAATGTTGCCTTGTTTCAACACAGAAAAAAAAAAAAAAAAAAAAGCTTACTGTGAGGTTTTTTATTAAAATAATTAGAATTTGCAATTATTTTATCTGTAGAAAATCTTTAAAATGGGAAGATTTTCAACACTGGGAGGTAATATTCCTCCCAGTATTAGTAGTTCCACAGGAATGTTAGGAGCATGTCCTGCAAGAATTGTTCCGAGTCTAAATTTGTATGGCTTATGGGATAGAAAAAGAAAAAAGGTTGCATGGGACAGGGAATCAGTTCGCATGCCATGTCTGTGATTCAGCAGCAGAGGAAATATTCTGTAGTGGCCTCTGGAAATGCGAAGACAGCACAGTGCAAGGAGATTCTCATTCCGTTTTTTCTGATGAAGGCTTGCATTTGTTTCAGTCCATGTCCACATGGAGTACTCCCCTGCCTCTGGGCAAATAATGGTGTGTTGGGAGACAGCAGCCATCTCTCTTTGATGCTTCAGATGAGCTTATTTATTTCATTGGAGTTTTTGATAAGAAATAAAAGAATAACCATCAATTTTTCATTCAATGAATTAAATATTAAATATTTTAAGCAGACTATAAAGTATGAATGAATTTATATCAATATAAAATCACTGTTTATTTTTTTAATGGTTGGGCATATATTAATGACTTTGGCCATGTTATGAGTCATTTTGAAATGTAAACCCATAAAGCTAATTTGAGGAAATACTTAATGTTGTAATTGTATATCCTCTTTCGAATGATGCTGTTAACCTGAGATTTCAGCCCTAAAGCTTACCAGACCTACTTATATATTTATTTACCCCAAGGTACTAGCCATGAAAATCCTTGAAAAAACGCCATCATTAGCACCCAATTAAAGAGAAAACTCTAAGTGCTAATAAAGTCAGGAGTTGCTTTTTAATGGTAGGGAAAGGAAAAATATTTAATGACTGTATTTCTGGAAACCTTTTGATGTTCACAATAATTAATTCACTCCAGCTACTAAATTAAGGGCAGTTTACGTATTATACAGACAATTTGAAGGTGGTTGTGTTCAGGGAAGACCTTTTGCGATCCTCTGGCAGTGAATGTCGACTTATTCAATATTCAGGTTTAGTCAAAGAGCTTCAGCAGTGGGAAACCTGCTCTAGGATTCTATTTGGGTTTTTTGGGGGGATGCTTTTTGTAAATCTTAGATGAGGAAAACAAACTAAAATATTTGAAAAGGCAACTGCACAAAATTCCTACTTTCAAAATCATTGTTATCATCAGTGCAGTCCACTGAAGATGTAGTGGACTGCAGTATATCACTCTTGAATATGTATCTCAAGGGCAAGGGATACAACCTATCACAAGGGCTTACTTCAATCACAATACATTTCTGAACCATTCTAGTACTGTGAAAATACTTCCCTGTGCTTCATGTGTCTGATGCTAGTTTCAGAGGGCAAGCAAACAGACATTTTTTAATAGCCTAGATTAGCTTTGATCTTTTCTCAGAGCAGTTCAAAGGGACAAAATGCTCCTGATGCAAGTACCTAAGACTCTGCTGTAGCAGAGGTGATCTGATGGAGTACAAAGAAACCGCATGAGAGGGTACAGTACTTTCCAGTCCCTGGTGGTCCTACAATCCAGAGGATGGGGCTGGAGCAAATTAGGGGTAAAGTTGCTTTACATTGTGTTAACTTCCTCATGTCCTTCTCTCAGCCACTGGTGAAGAAGGTTTGCAGTGGTCTGAAGCCATCCTTGTCCCACCTCTTTTGGTGAAGACCAGGGGCAATTATAATGATCTGTTGCACGCCTAACCCTCCTTTCCACCTGATAAACCTATGCACAACAAATGTAAGTGTAAACAATGAGACTTTTTAAAAAATATATATGAAGCAGGTCTTGTTATAATTGAGGATTTTCTTCTGGTTGGGTAAGTGGGGATTTCAGTTGCTCTTGCCTTTCTGTATGAAATCCCAACACAGTCAGCAGCTCTTTTGCATTTTGTCTCTCCTTTCCTCATTTTCTCTTCAACTCATCTAAATGTATTACTATTTTTATTTCTTTTATTTTTTATTGTTATTTTTACTTTGACTTATTCTGTTAATTCTTCATGGGAGCACCTGAAGCAAAACATTTACTGGAGTCAGAGCTGTTGAAGAATGCATTGATACGCATGGGCCTACTAGAGACCCCTACAGACCAAATTCTTTCTGGATCTACATAATACAGTCCCTAAAACACTGTTAAAAGCATATAAAGGTATATGACCTATGTTAAAATATAAAATAGTGTAAATGCCATCACTTCTGTAGGGTATTTGGATATTAAAGAAATAGACAAGAATTTGGGTTGTATTTTTGTCAGAATATGCCTATTGTATTTTTGATCTAAGAAACAACACTGAGCTAAAACATCCTACTGACGTTGCAGCAAGCTCAACAAATGAAAGGAATGAAAATGTAAAAAATGCAACATTTCAGGTAGTAAGTGTATCTCTCTGGTCATTGGCAAAATGGCACCAACATCTAAAGATGCTTAAATAAATGTTAAGAAAATTCTGCTCAGTGATGTTTGTGGATAACACAGCTGATGCTCACGGTCCACAGCCACGGCCAGTGTAAACGACATCATCTGAGACCCTGCAAGAGGTTTCTGCCTGACAACAAGCTATGATCACCTCTTCTGTCACACACTCAAGTTAAGATCTAGGGCGACTCACATAACCTGCCTGTGTCTTTGTTTTCAAATCTGGATATTATCAGAGAGCACGCTCCAGATGGGTCCAACCGAGCCACCACAGGGAACAGCTGAGTCCAGCAGCCATGGTGGAGATGTCTCTGAGAAAATATAGTTAAAGGAAGGACAAAATGCTGCGTGGCTGTAAGAAGTGAGGGAAAAAGTGTCAGAAACAGCCCTGTGAGCACCAAAGTCAGAGAAGGAGTTGGAGGGAATGTGCTCCAGGAGCTGAAGCAGCGATTCCCCTGCAGCCCCTTGAGAGACACGGTGAGCAGGTTTATCCTGAAGGAATGCAGCCCATAGAAGGACCCACACTGGTGCAAGTAAAGGTGTGAGGAGGAAGGAGCAGCAGAAGGGAGCTCTTACTGACTGACCACAACCCTCATTCCATGTCCACCTGCACCATGCAAGGGCTGGGAGTGGGTAGAAAAATTGGGAATAAAGGAGTGAAGATGAGCCTGGGGAAAAGTACTGCGGGCAGGGAGGAAGTAGTATTATAGCCTTTGTTTCCCATTTTCCAAACCTATTTTAATTGGCAATAAATTAAATTAGTTTTCTCCAAAGTAAGTCTGTTTTTCTCATGACTGTAACTGGTAAGCCATCTCCCTGTCTTTATCTCAACCCATGAGCTTTTCATCTTATTTTCTTCCCCTCTTCCCTGTTAATAAAGAGAAGTGAGAGAGTGGCTGGGTGGGCATCTGACAGAAAACCAAAGTCACAGAATCACAGAATAGTAAGGGCTGGAAAGGCCCTCAAGATCATCGAGTTCCAACCCCCCCGCCATGGGCAGGGACACCTCCCACAGGTAAAGGGGAGGGGCCCCGTCCCTGGGTGGGCTCAGAACCACCAACCTTTCGGTTAACAGCCGAACATGCTGACCGATTGCGCCACAGAGCCCCGCGCAAGTCAACCCAGCACAACAACACAGAAGAGGCTGCAAAGTGCTGCGGTTGCAGGAATGGTGGATTCACATAGACATATATATCAGACACATATATCGGGCTTGCGTGTTGTCCTTGAATTAAACTTGGCTACGGATGTTAAAGATAACAGGAAGGGATTCTATAGGTACGTAGTGAATAAGAGACAGACTAGGAACAACATAGACCCCCTGAGGAAGCTATCAGGGAACTGGCTGCCCTGGATTTGGAGAAGGCTGAGGTTCTTCTTTGCCACAGTCCTCACAAGCAAATGCTCTGACCACACCACCCAAGTCTTGGAAGGCAGGCACAGGGACTGGGAGAATGAAGACCTTGGGCACACTGTAGGAGAGGATCCGGTTCGAGACCATCTTAAGAACCTGAACGTACACAAGTCCATGGGACCAGGTGAAATCCATCTGTGGGTCCTGAAGGAGCTGGCAAATGAAGTTGCTAAGCCACTGTCCATGATAGGTGTCCCTGCCCGTGGCAGGGGGGTTGGAACTAGATGATCTTAGGGTCCTTTCCAACCCTAACTGTTCCATGATTCTATGATTCTATATTTGAAAAATCATGGCAGCCAGGTGAAGTTCCCGACGACTGGAAAAAGGGAAATATAACCCCCATTTTCAAGAAGGGGAAAATGGATGAGCCAGGGAATTACAGACCAGTCAGCCTCACCTCTGTGCCTGGCAAAATCTTGGAGAAAATTCTCCTGGAAGGCATGCTAAGGCACATGAAAAACAACAAGGTGCTTGGTGACAGCCAGCATGGCTTCACTAAGGGGAAATCCTGCCTGACCAAATTGATGGCCTTCTATAATGGGGTTATAGAACTGATGGACAGGGGTAAAGCAGCTGATGTCATCTACCTGGACTTGTGCAAAGCGTTTGGCACTGTCCCACACGACATAGAATCATAGAATAGTCAGGGTTGGAAAGGACCTTAAGATCTTCTAGTTCCAACCCCCCTCCCATCGGCAGGGACACCTCACACTAAACCATGCCACCCAAGGCTCTGTCCAACCTGGCCTTGAACACCGCCAGCTATGGAGCATTCACAACTTCCCTGGGCACCCCATTGCAGGGCCTCACCACCCTCACAGTAAAGAATTTCTTCCTCAGATCCAATCTAAACCTCCCCTGTTTAAGTCTGAACTCTTTACCCCTTGTCCTCTCACTACAGTCCCTCATGAAGAGTCCCTCCCCAGCATCCCTATAGGCCCCCTTCAGGTATTGGAAGGCTGCTATGAGGTCTCCACACAGCCTTCTCTTCTCCAGGCTGAACAGCCCCAATTTTCTCAGCCTATCTTCATACGAGAGGTGCTCCAGTCCCCTGATCATCCTCGTGGCCCTCCTCTGCACTTGTTCCAACAGTTCCATGTCCTTTTTGTGTTGAGGACACCAGAACTGCACACAATACTCAAAGTGAGGTCTCACAAGAGCAGAGTAGAGGGGCAGGAGCACCTCCCTCAACCTGCTGGTCACGCTACTGCTGGGTAGAAGGATGCTGCAAATTATACTACCTCCTTTGGATGGGGTTGATGAGTTTTGGCACTGAAGTTTTCTATATTATGCAGAAAGAGATCAGTCTTCTGCATTAAAATTTTACAACTAAGCCTCCAGGACAGATAATCAGACTGACTGAACAGTGGAGACCAAAATATGAAACTTATATGGTAAGGCAATACCTATCATAAGCAGCAGCGCAGTACTGTGCATCACACTAATCAGTTCTGCATAGACCATTTTGAAGAAAAGGGGTTACTGCACATCTCTGTAGTGTTTGCTGCTGTTCTGCATATGCAACTCTGAGGCGATTTCACCTATGCTGTCAAAACACCTAGTTGTTTCTGCTACCAAAGATTTGTGCTTGCATTAATGTGATATGCTGCTTGTCTGCAGATAAGCTTTCACAGGCAGATAAAGCTTTTTAGGTATTTATCAGGATAACTTAGTGAATTTTCTTCTGATACAGTTTCTTTAAGACATTTTTTAAGTGTTGGCATCTTAGTGATGCATTTCCAGATGGAATTCAATATAGCTATGATATGTTCCTTATCACACAGACATGCTTATTTTAGGGTTCACATATTTCTCAGGGTCCTGGAAATTCACGTTACAGAGTTGTATATATATAAATGCATATATATGTACTCCATAGCTAATTAAATATTAATAAAGTATGGCAAAATTACAGCAATGCTATTGGTATGGGTTCAAATTTACTTCTTTTCAGGTTACAAAGCCCATCATCCATGCTGCCAAAGAAGAGCACAAGAATGGATGCTCTTTGTTATTAGAAGAGTCCAACTGCCTCATGAGTACAGTGACACTTGGCTGAGGTAAGCTTTCTAGCAGTGTAAGAGATATTGGAGGAGATCCTGGCGCCCAGAAGAAGTGAAGCACTGTATTATTCTGTATCTCAATGCATGGGAGATGGGGCTTAGTCAGATGCAGCACTTCCCAGAAGTCGTGTTACTGCTTCCAGACCTGAGCTGGTTTGCCTGCATGTTACCTCACTGAAATGTGGCAGTCGCTGCACACCCACGAAGCTACATGCTGGGCTCTGATCTGCAGTGTAGACCTACATCTTTCAAAGTCATCAAGGTCATGTATGTGTACATTCAGAACTGAATGAAATGCAAGCAGTTGCACATATGTGTAAGTAAAGAACACAGTGTTTTTCTATACTGCTGATATTTAATAGGAAAGTCTGGAATCCTCCCCTGAGTTGCTCAGTAATGCTGAAAACATTAATATTAGTCATATCAAATGTCTGACTTCCTTCTCTGAGAATGTTTTTTGTTTTTTTTTGCGGGGTTTCTTAAGAAATTGTTGGCATCTCTACAAATTTGTGGTACATTGCTAATATTTATTGGCATTTAAAATTAGGAAGCAGAACAACATAACAGGGCATGAGTGGTTGCAATTCAGTTAAAAACAAAAGTGGAAAATAAATACTTTGAATGCATGTTCAGAATACAAGACTGAGTGTAAAATTTAGACAGAAGATTGCAGAAACCAAATTAATCACTATAGAAAAGAGATGAAGAATATAGGAAGTTCTTTTGATTAGAATTAAGAAAGAAAAAGAAAAAAAAAAGAGACAATAGAGATGATATTATAAAAGGGTGAAAATAAATAGAAAGGACAAAACATGAAAATAGGAGAAGAAATCAAAGCACAATTGGATTTGGCAAAATGAGCAGGAATGTTGAGAGATAGAATGGACGATGGCAATAACAAGAATATTGTGTGAGGAATAAATTGTTTTTATTTGGTGATAATCTGTTCATTGATTTCTGTCTCATTTTGATAGAGTGCTATGGGTTAGACTTTATCTAAATGCAAAGTCCTCCACCTGGGTCGGAGCAATGCCAGGCACAGCTACAGATTGGGTGGGGAGGAGATTGAGAGCAGCCCTGTGGAGAAGGACTTGGGGGTGTGGGTTGATGGAAAAATGAACATGAGCCGGCAGTGTGCGCTTGCAGCCCAGAAGGCCAACTGTATCCTGGGCTGCATCAAAAGAAGCATGACCAGCAGGTTGAGGGAGGTGCTCCTGCCCCTTTACTCTGCTCTCATGAGACCTCACTTGGAGTATTGTGCGCAGTTCTGGTGTCCTCAACATAAAAAGGACACGGAACTGTTAGAACAAGTGCAGAGGAGGGCCATGAGGATGATGAGGGGACTGGAGCACCTCTCGTATGAAGATAGGCTGAGAAAATTGGGGCTGTTGAGCCTGGAGAAGAGAAGGCTGCGTGGAGACCTCATAGCAGCCTTCCAATACCTAAAGGGGGCCTATAGGGATGCTGGGGAGGAACTCTTCATTAGGGACTGTGGTGAGAGGACAAGGGGTAATGGGTTTAAACTTAAACAGGGGAGGTTTAGATTGGATCTGAGGAAGAAATTCTTTACTGTGAGGGTGGTGGGGCCCTGGAATGGGTTGCCCAGGGAGGTTGTGGATGCTTCATCCTTGGCGGCGTTCAAGGTGGGGTTGGACATAGCCTTGGATGGCATGGTTTAGTGTGAGGTGTCCCTGCCCATGGCAGGAGGGTTGGAACTCGATGATCTTGAGGTCCTTTCCAACCCTTACTATTCTATGATTCTATGATTCTATGAAATGGCCTATCTGGTTATTATTCAGTATAATCATGCATTGGGATTATGGCATCTTGATTGCTAATAATTCTATAAAATGTGTTTTATTAATCCCTTCTGCAAGGTTCTCTTTTGCACATAGAGACAATTGAAACAACTCGAAGGCAAACTTTTAAAAGTTATATTTATTGTTTGTCTCATAGATAGTAACTTCTTCATTGTGTTCTGTGATTTGGTGATGTATGTGTGTAGCAAAAAAGGTAATCAGCTGATCACCAAAATCTACCAGAAGTATCTAACTCAGTTAGGAATGTGGGATGCATTGAATTGCTTTCCAGAGGTTTGTCATGTGCTTCATGGACTTTTTCTGCAAGCGAATTCAACTCATGATGAATGAGAAGAGCTATTTCAGATTTCACTAAAATTTCCCCCATTCCAAGGAGGCATATTCATTATGAAATAATTATTGAAAGCATTTACACTGTGATTATTCCTTTACAATATAACCGTGTTGAAAAAATGATCATGTTTTTTATATTTTTAGTTAAAAATTGATGCTAGAAAGCAGAGACAGCAGAATATGAGACCTTTCCTATTTCACCCACCTTCAATGGTGGATCTACGCATGGCAGTCCCTAAGTGTCACTCTCATATGCCAGCTGTTTGGTTTGCTGTGCTGGACAGGATACAGAGTTTCAGATGAGAATGCAGGAGGAAAGTTTATGAAATGGTATTAATGGAACTCAGCCCATTTTTAAATCTCTGCTTTGCAGATCTGAATGCAGAAGGTAAAGACTCATCTTCCTTTCTCCTTTTTGACATTTGCAAATTGCCAAGTATATTTTACAAAAAATAAAACAAATGAGATTTCTTGATGTGCATGAATAATTCTGGTCAAGACTGCAAAAATCCAGATGCCCTGGATGCCGTGAGTAAGGTTTGAAGGGAAAACTATTCTACCCAGCTCCTCATTAAGCAGTTATTTTCCTATTCCTTTAGAAAGAACTATCACTTTTGGTGAATTCACTCCAGCTCAGTCAGAAAGGAGTGACTATCTGTCATCACTATTTTTAGAACGATCCTGAAATTTCAGTACCCAAATAGGCTAAGCAGAAGCATGATAGGACATATGCCTTCCCCTGGTCCCAACAAAGTCTGTTGCCTGCATGTTTTGTGTGTAGGTCAGCTCTCAACACAGGAGCTGAGATTTCTGGCAGTATAGAAACATTCTCTGTAACAAACTGTTGTTGTTATCATGTTTTTTTCATTGAGTTTCCTCACTCTGGAGGCTTCAGAGCCTTCAGATCTTATATTTGCATTGTATAAATGCTCTGAACACTTTTTCAATACCTTTACATCTGCAGACTTTCTCCTATAAAGGTAGTCTGGCTTATCATTTTGTCTTCTCATAACTCAGACAAATATCTTTTTGAACTGTAAGCCTATAGCACAAATACTCTAAAGACTTTATATACAACAAAAACAATAACTGAATAAGGAAAAGCCAATCTAAAGTTTTTAAACTCTCAAAGTAAAAAGGTTTCTCCTAAAAAACCAGAACTGACTATCTACCTACCTCTTCATTTAGAGATACAAAAATCCTTAAGTGATTCTGTACTTGAGGGACCTTCTCCAGAAAAGTGTTCATTATTTCACCTTCCTTCTACCTGGAGTAAAAATTCCTAGGGACCCATCACACAAATGTAGTCCACACAGGCAAGGTTTTAACAGGTTGAGGAGTGTCTAATCAGACAACAGGAATGAGTCCTGAGACTTCATTTGTTTTCGGAGGGACTCTAACCTCTAGCAGAGCAAATTAATGTGATTTTCCTAGAGGGCTGAGATCTGAGGTACCCTTAAGTGGGATTTGAAGCCTTACTTGTGAAACAGCTTTCTCTCTAGTTTTAATGGACTGTTCGCAATGAGTAAAAAAGGTCCATGAATAACAGGGGGATGAAAGTTATCAGTCCCCTGGATCCCATAGTTTGTATTTCTCAGTGTATTGTAATTTGTGAAAACAATATACACCCGTTAAATTGGTGTGTTAGTTTCTCTACATCATTCTTTCTATGTTAATTTAATGACTGGGACTACGAAGAGATATCAGGGAGATAAGGGATGCAGCAGAGAGGAGGAGTTCTCTCTGCACACAAGTGGGAGAGTGTGTTACAGTAAAGGTGACTAGTCTATGAAGGTTTGGACAGATTTGCTGGAGCAGGCAGCAGGGTTCAGACAGCATTAATGAGATTGTTTATTAGAACCGGATGAACAATTCTGCAACTCATTTGACAAATACCAAGCAAAAGGCACCACAGGGGAGTGTCCCACTGCCTTTTGCAACTCCGTGATCTGTGGAATAAAATAATCACTGAAGAAAAACAATGTATTTTCCGTCTAGTATGTTTCTCTAACATATGAAATGGCTTCTATCAGAATTTAAAATCTAGGCTAACCCTGCATGAGATCAGGAGCTTTGTTCAAAAAGCAGAAATCTGTGGTTAAAACAGAAGCACAAAATGGCAATGTTGTGGCTGACAATGAACTGTGTATACTGTACTGCATCTATTTAGTTTCTGTTCTTTTTTAAGTTCTTTGTTTTGATTCTTAAATTCCAAGATGTTACCTCAGCTACTGCACAGCATCAGATTTTCTTACTGATGCAAACTGTTGCATTTTTCACCACTGTCTACCATTCTTGCATGCTGCAGTGTCTGTTTGAAATGGAGGTTAACAGCTAACTACAGGGTGCTCAAAATCTTTCTCCTTGGAGCACTTTGTTTTCTTCTTTTCTTCTTGAAAACCCCAAGGGTCTGCCTAAAGAAGACTTTGTCTATAGTGAATGCACTTTTTTGCTATATACACACACATACCTCCCTCTACATACATGAAAGATCTGTGTGTGCATATACTTATGAAAACTTGCATTATATTTCTTTCTCTTTCCATCCTTCCACTCATCTTCCATTCCTTCCATTCATTTCCTTTCCACTTCCATTCATCTATCCACTCACCCATTCACTCATCCAGTTTAAGAGCAGTTTCTTGTAGTAAGGTAAGAGTGATAGACTTTTCATAAGTTTTCAGCTTTCACTTTTCCCTGTCAATGATCCAAGACCATTAAAAAAGTGAACGTGAAAGGTTGATTCCATTCCTTTTTTAATTAAGTCTGTGAAAAGTGACCAGAACTAAGAGAATTTGACCAACCAGTAAGTTATTTATGTTTTGAATTAGTGCCCAGGGATTTTTAATCAAGTAGTTGCTAAAGTGTTTCTATGATTTCTCAGGTTATTTGTACTCAAAATTGAACGTCAAGATTATCATTTAAGATATATCTTTTTTTTTTTTTTTTGGGGGGTGGACATGCCTTTGCCACATTCCTTTGCTTATGCTTTCTTTCTTGTGATAATGAGATGCTTTCCTGTTTATCTTGACAACATATCCATCAGCATCAGCTGTCATTATGATGCTGATGTGGTAAATGCTGAGTGGCTTTCTCCCTTTCCTCTGGTTCACCTGGCTGTTCCTTTCCTTCATCATGCCAGTGAAAAACTGTCTTCTAACTCAGCAGAAAAGTTGCAGCACACATTCATAATCATACACTGTTGTCCTTCCATAACCTTCAAAGACCCATTCTTGAGTACTCATTTGATTGCTGCAGAGACACATCAGAAAGTACAGGATAGGCTTGAGGTTTATGGCTTTGAATTTAAGGTGTGCAGTACACCACAACTTTCATTGCTCTCCAAGGTTTATCTTCCCTGACTCTTACATGTATTGCAGAAATGAGGCATCCTGCTGTTCAACAGAGAGCTGTGTGATTGCTGACATCCAAACTGCATCTAAAAGGTATTTCATCCCTACAGCCAGATCTTTAGGTGAGCAGGAATGCATTGGTTATAGCACCCGTGCTGTACATGCAAGCCAACTATTTGGAAAATTTCTCTTATCTGGTTCAACATAAAGCAATGCCATGTAGTAACTGCAGAAATCTGGACTATCTGCTTAAATAACTTCTTGGGTTTGGTGTCCTTTGTACATAGAGTCGTTACATACCTAAGGAGTAAATCAAAGGTAACAAAATCAGTAGGAAGTCTCCTAATAACTTTAATAGGCTTTAAACCAGTACTTTAATTTAGATTTCCATTGTAAATGAATTTATCTACAAATCAAGAAACATGCATAGGAGAAGAACAAACTGACTGGAGCTGCCTAGATGGTACAAAGTGGTGTTGACTCAGGCGCTGAACAAAACTGCTGTTCTCTGCTTTTCAGGGCGCTTCTTTTTTGATGGCTGCTTTTCAGAGCACTTCTCTTACACTCCACCAAGGCAGGGGATGCTTTCCTGTGCTGTCTGCCCTGAGGCTGTGAAGACCAACTGCCCCAGCAACAAACTGCTGGGAGACAGCGACAAACCCTGCGGCACCTCTCAGGGCACAAAGTGAACTGGGTCTGGGGCTCAGCAGATCCACTGCGGATGGGTCTGACTTGCGGGAGGGTTCCAAGAGCTCCTGGCCCTAGAAACAGGCAAAACCATCCTTCAGCATGTGGCGAGCAACCCCTCCACCATGGGCCACTGCGAAGACACTGACCACAGGGGTCACAGCTGAAAGGATTTCACTCTCTGACCGAGAAGATGTCACTGGATCCACAGGGCAGTGAGCCTATTTCTCTGTTTTATTTCCTTTCTCCTTTTCTTCTTCTACTTCGTATCTTTTATAAGAATAAGAACCTGCCAAGACTTTTGTTTCCTCCTGATACAATTTTAGGGAGGTTTAAAATATAATTAGTTATTGTTTCATTTTTCAACCTCTGGAGAGCTTCTGGTTCCTCCTGTGAACCGCAATGTGGTTATGGATCAGCTCCCTCTATGCCTGCTGGGTGGGATGAGACACCAGCCCCAGCTGAACTGAGTCCAGGCCAGCCTCCATGCCTGCACTCCCAGCTCAGGGAACAAACAGCCTGTGGCCCTTTAACTAGGGATGGTAAAATTACATCTGCCTCGATACGGCTGAGGAGCAAGAGCCCCTGTCACCACAGTTGACATGTTATAAAAACGTGTTATGGTTTTATTTAGCCTAAGCATAAATTTTTGGCTCCACCTATGAGTGGTATCTCATTTTTGCACATATGGATATTTGTTGCAAAAGTAAAACTTAAAATTACAATAAATAACTCATTTTTTTACAAAATTTCTGGGTCATGTGCTTTCGGTTTAGTACTTTTTGCTAGATCTTAAGCCTTATGTGTATTAAAATCCTAATAGATACTATTTATTGAAGAGCTATTTATTGAAGACCTGGTCATCCCAGTCTAGATGCTGCATCTCTCAAGGCCTACAGCTGACTGTACTGTGTCAGCTCAGTGGTACTGTGTAGTCACAGCTAATTTAGGATATGCCTGTTAAGGACTGAATATTTTAAATATGTACTGATATTGATTGGCAGGGAGTAACAAATAACCATTGAGAATGTGTATTGTTAATGAGCAGCAACCTAGTGGAGTGCTGTTTTTAAGTTTGAAATAAAGAGGCATTTATCAGTCTTTTAAATGCCTCAATCACAGTGATCTCTAATTTTCTGGCTGGTATATATACCCATACTTTCAATTGGAACACCAGCGTTAGGCAGCCATTGAGGGCATCTAGCTGTCTGCAAGTTGTGTGTTTAGTCTATGCAAGGCATTTATGGTACACCATAGGCAGCAAGGGAAAAAGGCACCATCAGGCAGCAAATAATCCCAAATCTCCTGAGCTCCTAGCCTGGGATTTGCAGTCACCTCACTTGGGGTGTCTACACTTTTCTTCTGAATATAAGGAGAGTTTATGTGTGGTTTTTGGGTTTAGAACCAACTAACAGTCATTGGTGAATTGTGTCCTGTACCTCAAGACTGCCTCTTTTAATTCTGGCCCAAGATGCCTAAACAGAAAGCAGTGAACATAGGTTTTTCAGATTAATACACCAGTCACCTGTATCAAGAGGAATGTTAATTTATTTTAGTGGGATGTTTGATAGGAGTTTTGAATGTGAGCTTACATATCAGTGGTGGGAAGAGGAGAAAGCATGGTGGGAAGAGGAGAAAGCTTAGGCCATTGTCTGGTGTGCCTGCAGCTAGGCAGCTGTACTTACTTTATTGAATCAAGTTAAGAGATTCATAAGTTATAAAAGCAAGAAGGAGCCATTGTGATCATTTACTGTGACCTCCTGCATAACACAGTGCATTGGAAATTTTTGAATTAATTCCCATATGAACTAGAGTGTTCCATTTAGAAAAATAACCAATCTTGTTGAAAGTGTTTCCAGAGATGTCTGCCACAACCAGTAGCAAATAATTTTAATGTTGTATTAGTCTTTAGTGCCTTATACTCTTTCTGAATTTGGCTTGCTTTATAAAGATCATATGACCTCATTACAGAATTACCTGCTGGACTGATGACTCTTCTATTATGAGTTGCCTGTCATGCAGATACAGACACTTTGGGCATGCAATCCGTAACCTTCCCTTTGTTAAGGCAGACTAAATGAACAAGTTACTGAAGGACATGCATTGTGAGAAGCATTTCCTGGTCAATAGATCTTCTATAAGTATTTTCTACATTATTAATCCCTTGCTAGTATCGCAAGCCTTGCAGCTGGACATGTAATATCCCAGTACCTGTTTGCACCACTGCTAAGTGCAGAAATACAGATAATCTTATCTATTCCCAGTAAACATTCTTTTTATTCAGACAGGGTTTATGTGACTGGTTTTGACCATGCTGCTTCATTTGGAGCTTGTGTTTCGCTGAGTAGGCCTCTTAATGCCTATGACCTCAGATAAGCAGTAAGATAGAGGTTGTTCTGTTCTGTAAGCCTGGCTGCATTTGGCCATACTAAATGCATATGTTCAAAAACTAACTGCAGATGCAATTGATGATATTTGTTTTACATTTTCTGTCTAGAGCATTGGAACTTGAGTTATCTCAGTTACCTGTCTCCCAAACTTCCTTACAGAATTGTGATAGTGGATTCTTGCAAGGCTTTTCCGGAGCATGCAAGTTATATTTTTGCCATCTGAAGAAGTTTTTTTCTGGCTGTTGGAATGAAGGAACCAAGGGCACCAAACAAGTAGCAGGTGGAGCAGATCGTTGAAGGTGGGAGAAGCTCATACCCATTTATGAAGCTATCAGCCAGTTTTAATCCTTTGACAGGTTTCATACTGGCTTTGTGTTGCTCTAATTTTGTAAGCAAAATATGTTAAAGGCCTTACTGTACTCTAAGAACATTATATAAAGAACACTAATCAGCTGCAATGTGTTCCCAAAGATATTAAGTTAGGTCTTTGCTGTCGTACACAAGAGAAAGAGCCCTTTCTCCTTAGTCTCACTAACTGTATGAAACTGAAGTGGGCTGTTGATGCTACATACTGTGGTTAGTGCAGAAAACCTGGGTTAATGGAATAGTCTTGGGATGTCAACTTCCTTTCCCACCTGTGGCATGCTAGTGAGCAAATTTTTCAGTGCAGTGCTTGAGAGTGCTTGAGAAATGCTGGAAGAATTAGACAAAGGAAACTTGACAATTCTTATTTTGAACACTTTTTAGAGTATAAGTCATATTTGTCTTCCGTTCAGCTCCTGTTTCTTCTGGGGAATGTTATTGCATAGGAACATGTTGGCATAATTTTTCCCATCTGTAACATAAGTTGACTTCTCAGGATAAGGGTTTGTGTGCACAGTCTTGGGAGGATTAGATTTGAAAATGCCAAAGGAACATGCTACACCCAGTATCTTCCTGGAGCACATGTATGGTTTGGTCATATTTGTCTGCACAGCTCGAAAGTAGCAGTGACTTCTGTGAAGTATGTTTTTGACTTCTCTGCAGTTTGAATTGTTTAAGTTGAGCACCTGGACTTTGATGGGAGTGGCGAGGGTGACAATTAGTTGTGTCACTTGTCAAAACCAGAAAACCCTTCACAGTAAAGTGTGGCATACACATTGCATGCTATGCTTGAATTTTAGATAGCGCTGTCTTCTTTTTCTCACAGGTACTGTGGTGTAATGAATAAAAGCATGAAGACTTCACAGAGATACTGGAAACAGGCTTGCTTTCATTAAAATTTGACAATATAAAGATATTTGCGTAACCAGAACAAGAATGAACAATAGAAACATCATAAAAAAGTTCAGCCAAAAATCTGATGAACCCAAAAAGCTTTAAGATGATTCTTTTTGTCTCTCAGTATTATGTAGATAGCAGAACAGAGAAATAAAACTTAGAAATATGAGGAAAGGGAAAAAGCCAGAAAAGCTATATTTCTTTTAGTTCAAGGAGGTTATTTAAAAAGATTGAATACTGAAAGTGGCACACTGAAAGAATAAAAATTTTCTTAGGAAAATGTTTAATTAAAAAATGAAATAAGATAGCTATAAGCAATTAACATTTTCACAAGATATAAAGCAATCCAGGCCCAAGGCATTACAAGCTGTATTTCAGCTAGCACATAGTTCCACTTAGTACATAAAATATAACTGCCCCCAAGAAGTCAGTGCTAGCCAAGTGCAGTAGTAGGAAATTTAACTGCAAGGCTTAATACTGCAGTATCCAGCCTACTGCCTTTCTTTGTTCTTCACCCTCAGCCTAGAATTGCGCTGGAATATCTAATAATGCACAGTCATTAAATGAAGATAATGACGTGTATTATTTGGTTGTGATCACACCTGGATGACATGTAAATATTACTGATATTTAAGCAAGCTCTTTAAAATGTTTTTTTACCTTTCAGACCATTTCCTTCTTCAGTGAATGCAGTGCTTTGTTAGCTTATCATAAAGGTTAGCAGAAGAGTTCACAATCTCTTATTGCTACGTGGAATAGGTCTGACGGTGCCATAAGGGAATACTGAGTACACAACTTCTCCTTGTCACAGCCCTTGTGCTTGCTCTCATGGAGACCAGTTTTCAGGGCTGAACAAGCAGCATGAGCAAGTGGCTGATCAGCTTTCATGATAGTGCTGTTCTTTTGCACCTCAGCCCTGAGCTAGAGACAGCTCCTTTATTATTTGCTTTTGGAAAGATGCATTATTAATCTTTTCACACAGGCACACAGTTATAAATGTAGCATCTGAGAAAAAAGATGGCTAATGACCCTAAGAGGGCATTCTTGTCTAGCACTACCATTATACAGTGTAGCTGTTTGGGGCTTCAATGCTCCTGAGGGCTCCGCCACTGCAGACATCCACCTCTCTGTTCTTCCGTCTCTAAAGAGGTTGCCTTTACTACAGGCAATATAAGGTGGCCACCACCCTTAATCTTTCCCCAGCACAGCACAGAGCACTGTGTATCTTTGCGGAAATGACTGAGTTAGAGAAATAGCTCAGTGCAAGAAGGCTGTCACAGCTTTCTTCTGTGTTTCCAATTATACAATTAACTTTGAGACTATTCCCCTTACTGTGTTAAATTATCACTGTATTTTCAAGGTCTTTGCAAACTTCAGTCCCCTTGCCAGGGTGATTTTCTTCTTTTCATCTTAAGCAGTCCACAGCTTTGCTCATTGCTGACTTTCAGTGCCCTTTGTGTGTGCAGTGAGTGAAACACTGGCCCACTGAACACAAACTCACAGTCACTCATAGCTTTCACACTTTTGGAAGGAAAACCAGTTCAAAACCTATGAACTCCTATTAATTATTTACACAAAATAATCAGTAAAAGTTCAAGGTGGGCCTGACAAAGTATTAGCTTAATGGCAACTTGCCGTCATAAATTGCCTTTCACCTGCACAATAGTGTTGGAGCATTACTGCTGTTATCCAGGCAGAGCAGTTTGCCGAACAATGTGTTTTCGTGAAACAAATTTAAAAAGTGATGAGAAAGTACTACTAAAAGCTCATTTCTGATTTTGCAAACACAAGCAATTCTTCATGAACAATGAAGCAATCAGTGAACAGAAATTTCACTGTGTAGCTCCTTTGAGCAATCTTAAGAAAATGTGTAGTTTAAATTATGAATATTCAACAGTCTGTAAAACACCACAGTTAAGGACTCTTCTAATATGTCTGAATTATGAATAGTTCCAGGAAAGGTGGCTCACAATGCAGAAGGGGGATCTAAATTTGTCAATTTTTTCTCATTGAACTATATGCTAACATTATGACATGTAATTTGAATATTACATCTCGTACTTCTTTAGCTCTTTCATTTCTATGATCTAAAAGCACTTAAGAAATTAAAAATTGCATTTTATGCAGTAAAAAAACTTGGCTGGGAATGAAATCTACAGCAGATGTTGTAAACTCAAACCACATAAAATAAATCTCTAGGTGACAGTTACCGCATAGTACCATGTTTGAATAACATGAAAAGATATTCCAAAGGACCCAGTGAATGGACAGCTACAAACAGATAAAAGTGCTAAAATACAGCATAACTGTCTGTAAAGAGGCAGTGCCTGCCAAAAGAGGCACCTTCAAGGTCCAGGGAGTGAGCTACTGCATCCAGAATAGGTCAGAACCATTTTGACAAAGTCTTTTGACATTAAAAAGCTAATTTGTCAAAACTAGAAGTCTTTCTCAGAAATAATTTCAGCTAAAGTTCAGTAGGAAGGTTTCAGAGGAGACTACAAATGTTCCAAAGGGAATACAAACACAAGCTCCATTTCCTGCAGTGTGAGGTGTCCCCACCTCTTCTACCTGCCTCTCTTTAAGTAGGAGAGACCCTGCAACAGGGAGCAGTAAGGGAAGCAGTACTTGTTGGCAGAAGGGGGCAAGGAGGATTTTTCTCTTGCAGTCCCCAGGTGAAGAATGGCTCTGGCCGCTGCTGGGTGCAGGAGCTTGCGCCCTGTTGGTCATTCCCAAAGGGCCATGCAGTTTTATTTGCTCATGGTCTGCCCAGATTTTCTTTTGCCTTCTGCTCAATCTGTCAGCTATACCCCAGGGAGCTGGTCCAAGGAATTGCAAACAGCTCCTTCAGTTAAATTACTTCAATTTTTTTAATTGTGAGTAGCGCTTAATTGTGCTATCTAGTAACTGTAATAATTCTCAACACTATCATATAGCTATTCATCTTCAAAGAGTATCACCAACATTAACTAATTAGTTTTCTGGTTTTCTCATCAGACATGGAATTGCAAGCTGTGATCATGCAGACCACCTAGGTAATTATAACTTTCTTTGCATTGAAGATTATTCCAAAGACTGTTTTTTGTTATTTTAGGTGTAGTCTTGCAAATGCTAATTTGAGTTAATAAGAGTTAAAGCTGAAGTGATTAAATGATAGGATTTCTGCTTCAAAAACTTCAAGAGTGGCATGCTAGTAATCCTCATTGAAAAAGGACTTCTTTCATCTGAAACCTGACTATTAGAATACTGAAAGATAGTGATAAAGGACTGGTTTTGACACAGTCCAGGCATGGAAGGAATGAATCTGTGAGTGAATCTAACTTTCTTACTATTAGAAAATATATACTTACTTATATATACTTATATATACTTATTACTTATATATACTTATATACTTGCTATAATGAAATATTCAAAGTTGTATTTTTTTTTTTCACTTCACAGCAGTTTTTTGAGAACATCCACAATGATTTTCAATAGCGCAGCAAGTAGAAATTGGTCTTTTTTACCTAAAAGAAGTACAAAACCTGCAGTTTGCAACAAATAATTTGGTCAAGATGCATAATGCATGAAACACACCACTTTCTCTATTATTGACTGCTTCTATTACTTTAGTGGTTATCACTTCTTCCTTAAGGGATAGCAAGTGGTTAAGCTAACAGAATTAACTGTTTTTTTGGTTTTTTGTTTTTTTTTTTTTTTTAATCCCTGCTCTAAAGTAATAAGGATTAAATAACAAAAGGTATTCAAGAGGAGCAGTAGTGCAGGTTCCTTAAATGTCTTCTGTCTCCTCTCTCCAGAGACAAGCACAACGGGGTGAATCTCATCATTATTTGTCTTTTCAAGGACAAAGCTGTGATAGACAGGGCTTAATGTGTGTCTTGGTAGAATTGGATTTGGTCCTCAGGGCTGGGCCAGAGGGCTGCTTTGTTAGATTTGTTAGATTTACTCTCTCTCCTGTGCTCTCTCTGTACCACAAACAAAATTACCTCTTGGAGGCCTGCATCAGCCCCAGAATCCTGAAACTATCTCCTCTTTTTGATTTTGGTCACATCTAAATCTGTTTAAACTGCCGACATGATGATTTGTGGAGAGACAGGGATTCAGCAGGAGGGAGATTAACACTGTTGTCTATCTTCTTTGAAATAATGTACCTGCTGACAGTAAGGGCATTCTTCAATTTACATAACTTAGCTCACAAGAAGGGCTTTACGGTTGTTATTGGGTTGCTTTTTGCTATCAGCAATACAAACTCACCTGCTCCCTGCACATTTAACGCCTTGATAGTCTATCTCTTCAGTTTGTATTAGAGGCATGCCCTCCTCTTTTTCCATATGAAATAAGTCTGGTATTTGAGTAATATGTGTTCAAATAGATTATTTGAGAAATAAATATACAATTCTGCTGGGTATGAGATGAACTTCCAATGCCCCAAGGAAAATATCTACGTTCCAGTACTGTCAAAACTCTGTGAACAATTGTTTTGAAATGGAACCATGATCTCTGTTTTTGTCTTTCATTTGCTGGTAGAAATTAGCAGATTGCTTATTCTTCTGATTGTCTAGGACCCTCCCTCTCCCACATGCAATAGTCTTATTTAATACTTACTAGGAAAGTATTAACAGCACTAACAAGAATTGCTTGGGTGGTATTTTGTTGTTGGCTTCACTGGTGGAGAACAAAGGACTGCAGAAGAACAAGAAGGAAATTCCATCTAAAAATGGCAATGCCTATTTTTCTCACATTTTCTACATTTTATCTTTGTTCAGTTACAAAGGATAAGGCACAGAGCCTTTTCTTCTGTACGTACAGGGCTTTGCTAAAGAAATCTTCTTTTGAAATGGGAACTGAATTGTGAGGCAGCATTATGCAAGTTAAAGGAAAGCACAGACTTCCAGCCAGTAAATTAATAATGTACTGTCACACCCACATAAGCTGGAAGAGCTGCATACTCAGAAAGGAAAGAAAGAATTGCATTAAAAAAACAAACCAAACCAAACCAAAACAAAACAAAAAACAACAAAGCTGTTTCTTAAGTGTGAAACAACTTCTTTTGGAACCTTGTATTTTCGTATGGTATCTCACATAAAGACTGCTTTGTGATTGCTGGGTAATGTGTTGTTCTGTTAAGATGAGGGAGCTGATAAAGTTGTCTCCAGCCTTGCTTCTCTGAGACTCGAAGCACTTGTCAAAACATCTGTTGCACCAGAACTGGGAAAGTTTTTCTAATACAGAACTTGAGCTTGCAGCTCAGCACATTGCAGAAGAGTGAAGGCAGAGGAGCAGACAGAAGCTGGTTTTTCGTCTCCTGTGTCTCACTGAAATGCTAAGCAATTCTAACATATTGTAGAGTTGTTTTTTTTTTTTCAGTATTAACAACTAAAAGTGATGATGTAAACAAAATGAGTTGGTCCATTTCTTAACACGTTTCCTGGATCAAATCTGAAGTAAATATGTTTTAGAGGTTGAAAGAAATTTAGTTCTTTTTCTTCTTTCTCTTTTTTCAGACCTTAAGCTTAATGATTATCTTTGAGCGTCACAGTTATATCTATTAGCTGTGCCTCGAGAAACATTCTTTCCTAAACTTCTCAACTAAACTGAGCAGATGCAAATCATTCAGATTTTTTAGTCAGCAATTTTAAGATAGACATCCAAATTTTGAGGTGCTTATCAAACTTGAACTGCATCTTTAAAACTTATCCATTATTGTCTGAAAATCCAATAGAAACCACTTTATTTGTGTTAAAGCACCATTTTTAAACAGCAACTCTGATGCAACATTTTGGTTACTTAACACTTGTAAATATCAGCATTTCTTCATGGGAATAAACATGCAGGCTCAGTCCTCAGGTGCGTATAAGTCAAGTCACTGAGCTGAGAGAGATTATCCCAGAGATGACAACAGGAGGAGGTGTACATAGGTAATATTGTCAGTGACACATGCTCTTATGCAAGATACTCAATGGTCTCCATATGCTTCAAAACCACGCAAAGTTTCTACAACTCTTTCCATCGATTTCACTGTGTTCTCTACCATTTATGACTATCATCCTTTTTTCCCCCCATATCAATTAATGCTGCACTGTAGATGGTTGTGAAAGAGAGTCTCTATCGTCTCACAGGCTTAGGGCAGTTATGGTAGAGACAGATAAGTTCACAAGAAAAGACACAATGATCAACAGAGGCGGAATACTTGATGAACAGGTTCTTGAAGTAAGGGAGATTTGGGCAGCTGTATGTTTTCCAGTTCATTCTATCAACAGTAATTGTAGTTGTTTCTGTAGGTCAGGTTTTATTTTTAATTAATTACATTGCTGTTTTTTTGGTTGTTTTTTTGGGTGTTTTAGGAAGGACAGTCTTAATTTTAGCCTTAAAACCTTAAAAGGCTTACTCCTAACTAAATAAACCAGCCAGGAAGAATAGGTTACCTCTATAAATTATCCTGACATTCCACTTATGGGAAAAAATTATCTGTAAATTACCTTGTATTGCCACAGGTAGAAGAAGAATCAGAAATGCCAAAAGGGATGCTGAGAAAGGCTGCTGAACTGTCCCTGTCTAGTTTAACCCATTAGGTTGCTTATGTTCACTTTTAGGGTTTTCAGAAAAAAATTAAAACACCCTGTTGACAAAAGCAAAGAGGTGGTAATTTCTTTTTAGTGTGTGAAATGACATCAGCTTTTGCCACCAAATCGATGATACGGATGAAATTCATATAGTTTGCTTTCTGAAACATTTGGTTTAGTGCATGCAGGTTTAGAAATATATGGAATCCTGTTTATGCTTTCAATACCTAATGTAAATGGAGAGAGAAAAACACTTCCTCTAAACGCATTCTGCAAATTAAATTGCTCACAATATTCTCTGTAGGGGTAAAATAATTCATGAATGCCTGGTATGAAGAAGCACTGGGATTAAATACCAAACACTTCACCTTACTGTGACTTCCTATGAATGGGTTAAAAATTATAAACAGTTAATGCATTCACATCATTTTGAGCTGCTGGGTATATCAGTTGAATGAATACATTTGCTGTTTTTTTTTCAGCTCATTAGTAAATCTAGTGCAAAAATCTGATAGGATACCAGTTGGATTTATATTGCTGCAACAGATAGAGATTATTACTGATGTCAGGAAGAGTGATTTTCTGCTGATTTGATTAGGATAGTAGCAGTGCAAAGCTACATATCAACATGTAAGACCACTGCAGTCCCCTTGAAGCCCACAGAAAGGAATTTTGTCCTTGATTTGGAAAAACAGATCAGTTGTTTCTCTATCCTACTGCATCTATTAAACAATTCATACAAATTCTTTAATCAGCCTTTTCATGTGTGCTAGGAAATGGGCCTTCCAAATTAACCAGGGAAATGTCAACTCAAGGCTATAGGGGCTGGTGCTAATAAGGTTAATGAATAGCTGGCCTGAAAAGCAACAGATTGGCCTAACAGAGCGAGAGCCTTAATGGCATTTATAATGCCTAGGGTCAACTGCAGTTTATCTTCATTTTTTTCTCATTTAAAATATTCTAATGGAATAATAGAGTCAGTTTAAATTTTCCCCACAGGGAGATGAAATCTTATGCAGCACTGTTTATTGAATGCCAATGTGTTTGGTTATAAACAGGGGACTGCTACACAGGGCTAGAACGGTAGCTGTTGCATATTTGCATTTGCAGAGGAATCTGTCATTTAGACGAAAGAGTACTGTCTTTTTATCAGTTGCTGCTGCAGAACTGTATTTTTTTTCCTGAAGACAGGCTAACACAGAAGGTCCATTTCTGGTTATATGTTGTGGCTAGATGCGTGCCTATTATGTTAAATTTGAATAGAGGAATTTCAAGGGTAGAATTTTGAATGCCCATGTTGCAGTCTCCCCAAAGATGACAGAATTCATGCTCATTATGATAGAACATGTCATATGACAGAATGTGGTAGAAATTAAAGAAACATATGGTAGAATTCATGAACATTTCCAGCTAAAGCAGAAAACATTTCTGATCAAAATGTATTTGTTGGATCTAACAATAGCTTCTGTGACCCCATTGTCCTTCATCTCAGATACATTAGTCTTGCCCTGGTTGGAATAATCTGCAGAAGAGGCAATTTGTATAGTTCCTTCTGCTCTGAATACAGGCTCACGGTGATGTTCAACTAGCATTGAAGCACACATGTTGCATGAATTTAGTCTACAGGATTTAAGCTCTAGTGTCAGCTAAAATAGTGCAGTGTAATGTTAAGGGATATTTTAAGTCTTTTTCTAGCAAGCATTTTCTTGAATAGGCATTGTTATTGGGGGAGCATTGCTTTTTTATTTAGTTTATAGTTATCTCAAATATCTCAAAGTAAACATGGATCCAAAGTAGTTTTACCTATGCAACTCACTTTCATACTTCGTAAATACATGGAAATAGCTAATAATATATTTAAGTTCAGCGTAAGACTTTTTAAAGTACTCAATCCTGAGCTAATGCTGCCAATTTTGCCACATTAGATGCTTTCAAATTACTTCCCTTCTGCTTCTTTAGTCCTCTCATAAGTGAGTGATAAAACTCCCATTGACACTAATGGGGGGGGCAGAGCTAGGCCATTGCTGTCGGCTTTTGAAAATCTCACTTTATATGGATTTTTAAGATATTATTGGATTATTCATAATGAAGACTATTGATTTAACTATAGGTTTCTGAAGCTCAGTGATTCCAAAGAATCTGATGAAGTTTGTCTCACCCAATATTATATATCTAAAAATTAGGTGTCCAAGTCAAGGCCAGCCAGTAGACTATTCAAGATAGATCTTCCTACTGAGATTGTCCAGCAAAGAACTGAAGACACAATTAATCATTGAAGATTTAATGAAAGATTTAATCATAGAATCATAGAATCATAGAATAGTTAGGGTTGGAAAGGACCTCAAGATCATCGAGTTCCAACCCCCCTGCCATGGGCAGGGACACCGCCCACTAAACCATGCCATCCAAGGCTATGTCCAACCCCACCTTGAACACCGCCAGGGATGAAGCATTCACAACTTCCTTGGGCAACCCATTCCAGGGCCTCACCACCCTTACAGGAAAGAATTTCTTCCTCATATCCAATCTAAACTTCCCCTGTTTAAGTTTAAACCCATTACCCCTTGTCCTCTCACCACAGTCCCTCATGAAGAGTCCCTCCCCAGCATCCCTATAGGCCCCCTTCAGGTATTGGAAGGCTGCTATGAGGTCTCCACGCAGCCTTCTCTTCTGCAGGCTGAACAGCCCCAATTTTCTCAGCCTATCTTCATACGAGAGGTGCTCCAGTCCCCTCATCATCCTCGTGGCCCTCCTCTGCACTTGTTCTAACAGTTCCATGTCCTTTTTATGTTGAGGAGACCAGAACTGCGCACAATACTCCAAGTGAGGTCTCATGAGAGCAGAGTAAAGGGGCAGGAGCACCTCCCTCAACCTGCTGGTCATGCTTCTTTTGATGCAGCCCAGGATATGGTTGGCTTTCTGGGCTGCAAGCGCACACTGCCGGCTCATGTTCATTTTTTCATCAACCCACACCCCCAAGTCCTTCTCCGCAGGGCTGCTCCGAATCTCCTCCCTGCCCAACCTGGAGCTGTGCCTGGGATTGCTCCGACCCAGGTGTAGGACCTTGCACTTAGCATGGTTAAACTTCATAAGGTTGGCATCAGCCCACCTCACAAGCGTGTCAAGGTCCCTCTGGATGGCATTCCTTCCCTCCAACATATCAACCGAACCACACAGCTTGGTGTCATCGGCAAACTTGCTGAGGGCGCACTCAATCCCACTGTCCATGTCACCCACAATGATGTTGAACAAGACCGGTCCCAACACCGATCCCTGGGGGACACCACTCATTACTGGTCTCCAGCTGGACATTGAGCCACTGAGCACTACTCTTTGCATGCGGCCATCCAGCCAGTTCTTTATCCACCGAGTGGTCCACCTATCAAATTGATGTCTCTCCAACTTAGAGAGAAGGATGTCATGGGAGACAGTGTCAAAGGCTTTACACAAGTCCAGGTAGATGACATCAACTGCTCTGCCCCTGTCCATCAGTTCCGTAGCCCATTCATAGAAGGCCACCAGATTGGTCAGGCAGGATTTCCCCTTAGTGAAGCCATGCTGGCTGTCCCCAAGCACCTTGTTGATTTTCATGTGCCTTAGCATGCCTTCCAGGATAATCTCCTCCAAGATTTTTCCAGGCACAGAGGTGAGACTGACTGGTCTGTAATTCCCTGGCTCATCCATTTTCCCCTTCTTAAAAATGGGGGTTATATTTAGCTTTTTCCTGTCACGGGAACTTCACCTGACTGCCATGATTTTTCAAATATGATGGACAGTGGCTTAGCAACTTCATTTGCCAGCCCCTTCAGGACCTGCGGATGGATTTCACCCAGTCCCATGGACTTGTATACATTCAGGTTCCTAAGGTGGTCCCGAACAAGATCCTCCCCCACAGTGGACGCAGGGTCCCCACCCTCACCATCCCCGCGTCTGCCTTCCAAGACTTGGGTGGTGTAGTCAGAGCTTTTCCCAGTGAAGACTGAGGCAAAGAAGTCATTAAGAACCTCAGCCTTCTCCAAATCCAGGGTAGCCAGTTCTCCCGATAGCTTCTGGAGAGGGCTCACGGTGTCCCTAACCTGTCTTTTATTGGCAATGTACCTACAAAATCCCTTCCTGTTATCCTTAACATCCCTAGCCAAGTTTAATTCTAAGTGGGCCTTAGCTTTCCTAACCTGGTCCCTAGCTTCCCGGACAACATCCCTGTATTGTTCCCAGGCCGCCTGACCTTGCTTCCACCTTTTATAAGCCTCTTTTTTCCTTCAAATTTTGCTCAGCAGCTCCTTATCCATCCAAGGAGGTCTCCTGGCCCTCCTGCTGAACTTCCTTCTAGTTGGGATGCATCACTCCTGAGCTTGCAGCAGGTGATCCTTGAATATCAACCAACAGTCTTGGGCCCCCCTGCCCTCTAGGGCTGTATCCCATGGAACCTTACTGAGCAGGTTCCTGAAGAGGCCAAAGTCTGCTCTCTTGAAGTCCAGGGCAGTGAGCTTGCTGCATGCTCTTCTCACTGTCCTGAGGATCTCAAACTCGACCATCTCATGATCGCTGCAATCAAGGCTGCCCTGGAGCGTCACATTCCCAACCAGCCCTTCCCTGTTGGTGAGGACGAGGTCAAGCATGGCACCTCTCCTTGTCGGCTCCTCTATTACTTGCAGAAGGAAGTTGTCTTCCACACAATCGAGGAACCTTCTGGATTGCTTGCGCCGGGCCGTACCATCCCTCCAAGAGATATCAGGGTGGTTGAAGTCTCCCATGAGAACAAGGGCCTGTGAGCGTGAGGCTGCTCCTATCTGCCTATGGAGCGCTTTGTCCAGCAAGTCCCCTTGGTCAGGCGGTCTGTAACAGATCCCCACAATAATGTCACCCATCGCTGTTCTGCCTTTAACCCTTACCCACAAACTCTCTGTCGACTGCTCACCTGTCCCCAGACAGAGTTCCATACTCTCTAGCCTATCCCTAACATAAGTAGCAACTCCCCCTCCCCGTCTGCCGGGCCTGTCTTTCCTAAGGAGCCGGTAACCTTCCATTCCAACACACCAGTCATAGGTTCCATCCCACCATGTTTCTGTGATGCCTATGATATCATACCCCTGTAGATGTGCACACATCTCTAATTCCTCTTGTTTGTTCCCCAGGCTACGGGCATTTGTGTAAAGGCATTTGAGCCGAGATCCAATTGAAGCCGGCTCATTGGCCGGAGCAGCTGAAATATCTCTACACTATGTTCTGATAATCTTGACATTTTGAGTTGCAGGAATCTGCTTTATAATACTGTCAATTTAAAAATAAATGATTCATCAAAAATTTCAGATGTTAGTTTAATTTGTAAGTAGCTTTGCATATTTTGCTAATGAACATAATACTTTGCATACAATCTAGAATCTTTTAGTGCCAATGGACCAGAAGAGAGATTCATCTGAATAATTTACTAATTGTTCTACCATCTCTATAAATTTGGCAAAAGTCAGAAAAATTTTACTGAATAATTTATGTAATGAATTTCATAGAAATTGTCAAGTGGTATTTAATCAGATACTGATAGCTATGGGCTGTAATAGAGCTCATCCCATAAATTCAGACCAAACCCATCTAACTTTCAGTCCACCTTCATCACAGAAGGACTTAGATCTGCATGTCTGTTTGTGGTAGATCTATACTGCTTACTGGGCTGGGAATAGACCTGTCATTGTACAGTACTGTACAGCTGACACTAGTTGCTGTTGAGTAGATATAGTCAGGAGGAGTGGGATCTACCCACTTCCCCCTTGAGTATTGTAGAACTTTTGTACTTATTAAACAGGTGATTTTTACTCTCTTTCATGTTTATTGCTACACAGTGACAAGGGATCAGTTCCAAGTCTGGGTTAATAGAAAGCAGTTCTACTTGAATTCTGAAAAATACCATTGCACCACTCTCTGATGTATTTTAAGAAGAAACAATCTTAAATTGATTGTACAGGTAAAATCCACCTTTCGCTGCCTGAGCCTTATGTGTTGGGGGTATTGCTCACTCACTTGCGCGTTTCCTTTATTTACATTACTTTAATTTTACACAATGTAGTTTTATTAATTGAAGGAGGATGAAACTAAAACTTACATGTTAAATTGAAAATTAAGTACCAAGCAGCTGTTTTGTACTTCTGAATTTCTAATTGCACTCTATGTGACTTTCTGAATTTTATGCTAAGATCACATTTTATTTGACCTGTCTGCTGACTCTTCAGGAGAAGAGACATTCTCTGCTAATGATAATTTTTCACATACTATATTGTAAAAATAGTTGTGTTCATGGAACTACCTCTTATTTCATTATTTTAGATGATACAGACTGTACTTTATTAGAGTGCTAGATGGTAAGTTACAGGGAGAACCCCAAACTTCTAACTTCAGAAAATCACTTGACAGTCACATGAGAAATTGCTGAAAAATAATTTAACTGATGCTGTGTCGTAAATAGATGCAACTTTTTTGAAAAGATAAATTAATCTTGCTTTTTTTCTTTCCTCCCTCTGTCCCAATAGCTTTAGTATTAGCTAGAACCCTGCATGCATTAATTTAATACATGAATCATCAGTGTTTAATCCTTTGTACACTTTATGTAGTTCAAATCTTGCAATTGTTTAGCATTAGGAAACAACACATTTGTGTTGCCATAGGGGAAAATATAATTCTAACGAAATCTGATAGATGGCACTGTTGCATCGTTGATAGACCATCTTGAGACTGAATCCTACATTACTAGTATTAAAAAAAAATATATATATATCTTTTTAAAGAACCATTGCTTTGGAGAGCTTGATAAAAACACACTTATTTTAGCCTGCATTTGTTCAGCAGTGGGAGTCAATGTACTGGTCTGGTTGTTGGGTTGTTTGTTGGGCTGTAATTCTTTCCCTTTTATTTGCTCCAGAGGGGCTCCATATCCCATTAGGACTGACTATATACCAATATATGTTATTCCAATGTGTGTGGGTGTTCCTTATTTCACATTACAGGGTTTCTCATTAGAGCAAATTTTTTTGCTAACGAGAAGTTTGATTCCTTCTTCATTTGTTATAAGCAAGAGCATTCCACGTTGCATTACACAGTACTTTCATATTCCATTTTTCCCCTTCTTTGAGGTCTTAAGAATGACAACTACCTCCTGTGGGATTGCCACTTCTTACAGATGATTGGCTATGATTATCTGAAGCAAATTAAAGGCTAACTTGTCTAGCTCTTGCCCTAGCTTAAGATCAGACAAATCCAAAGCACTGTTGGAACTACTCCAGGTAAATCCATTTGATTTTGTTTGGACTAAAACTTAACGCAGCCTTTGCAGGAATATTAGAATGAGAATTTTCTTGATACATTATTTGACATGCAACTTGGAGTATAACCAAAAAAGTGATGGGAAACAAGGAGCAGCAATGCGATTATTTATATATCCTTCAATATATAACAAAGTTGTTGAATAAAAAACTAGAGTTATTTTATGCACAAGTGGGATTCTGTTATAGAAAAATCTGCATACCAGTTGTGAACTCTTGATTGTTAAGGCAAAAACCAAAGTTAGACAGATATTTGCTGAACATCTGCTTTGCAATATTAATTCTCTCTCTGCTGTGTCATTTATTCCCACTCTTCTCAGCATGTCAGTGAATTAAATTCCACAGTAGATTTTTCTAAGCAACTAAACATATAGAGCCATATTAAATACATGGCCTAATTTTTCCTGTTTTAAAATTTACTACAATTGTGAGATTTCCATTATTTAAAATCATAGTGAATATACATGAAATCACTAAATACACTCATCCACCTTAGAAGAGCTAAGCAGCACTTTGAAGAAAGTAATGGAACTAGGAAGGAAGACATGATGTAATTGTTTAGCTTGAAATGCATCATGCACCATTAAAATTTTCCCTTATGATAATGGAAAAGCAATGCACCAACAACTTCAGTGAGTATCTTCTTTCATATTTGAGGTCTTTGGGAAACATGGGGACAGATCTTTCCTATTGTGAGGAAAAATTGAGAGAACAATGCAAAGAGGGAACTGTCCCTGCAGATTTCCTCTTGGGAAGCTTTTCTCCATTTCATTCCATTAACAAGTAAAAAGTTTGTTCTGTTGGAGAACAATTGCAGGGACTGCCTCCAAGAACTGAAAGCTGTTGGGAGGCCAGGGTATCCCTGTGATGGTTCTTTGACTTCACATTTTCTCTGTCTACTGAGCATCTTGTGCTCTGTGTGAGCAGTGTGTCAGACAAAATTTACTTGATTGGTAACAGCAGCTGATCCAAGACCTCAAATCTAAAATGGTTTTAAAAAGACGTTAAGGTATAAATGGGAAGAAAACAATATTATTTTCCTGTGAGATAGGTCATGAGATGCTACAAGTCTTGCTTTACTTCAAGGCTACCTCCTGGCCTGCCCAGTTGGTTTTTTATCGCATGCACATTCTTGGGTATTCACAATTCCCTGCGCAGGAGATGGAGGATTACGATATATACCAGCTTCTCTTGCCAAGGCTGCTCCATTTCTGGTCTCTAAAGGCTTTTACACAGAGTTCTTAGGAGAATGAACTAAGTCTAAGTTATTGTAATAGATATTAAAGTGTAAAAAAAGATGCTAGTCAAGTACAGGAATAAATCATGAGAATGGCGCATACTCAGACCTTAGCAGAGTGCAATTTATTTGCATTGAGTCAAGTCACATAGAGAAGTAAATTTTTCTTCAGCTAAAAGTATTTGTGCAGAAAGAGAGCATGCCTATTATTCATGTCTTACAAGGCTTTATGATTTCATGGCTGCACAAAGTTAGCAGGCTACCCCAAGAATACTGGACCTAATTCAACAATTCTGTTCCAAGAGAATCCTAATGGTACTGCATGATATAACAAAAATCAGTATATAATGGAGGGTTTGAACCTTTGATGAAATGAAAAACAATTTTGCTGATGAATTTTGCTCCTTTTGTTTCAGGAGAAATTTTTTACTTCAAAATTAGTGTCCAATAGAATAAAAATGGATTATTAGGGGAACACCCACTTCATGTGCTGTAACACCTTAATATAACTTCTTAATAGACCGGATTTTTTTTTTTCTAAAATAATCCTCTGAAAAAGAAATAAAATACAATTACCTCAGTTGTGAATTTGGTCTTTTGAACATTTTATGGTTTTTAAAATGTAGTCTGTTTAAGAAATGCTGTTGTTTGTGTCCGTGCTTCAATATTGAAATTAAATGCCCAATCTGAACTGTAGCAGACAAAGATTTTAATCGCCACATGCACCTCTCAAGTGAATGTGTTCTAGATGACCAATTGGCACCATTTGCAAGGCATTGATGTCTCAACCACTTCCATAACCAGATGCTTAATGTTCAGGAAAAAAAAGTGGTAGTAGAATTTTTAACAGATCTGCTCATTTAGGTGGAATAAAACAGGTTCTAGGAGTAATTGGGGACTAGTTCACTGCCTGTAAGAATTCATCAAGGCAATCTTTTTGCCTAATGATCCAGCCATGGTTGTAAATTACAGCACCATTGTAGTTTCAGCTAGCTTTTGTTTCAGCAAAAAAGACAGGGTGCCTTAGAAAGAAAAATTATTATCTGGTATTTTAAATAATATCTAAAGTAATATTTTAATATTTTTAAATATGTGTTATAATTATTTTCCACTGAGATCTCTGCTTGTCATCTCAAAAACATTTGATCACTTTGTTGATGAGAACCTGAGATGTCTTTGTCCTATATTTTTAAGAGGATAGGTGAGCATTCCAGTATATTAAGACACAGATGATTGACAAGAGACTGGGAAAATGTTTCAGTGTAAGAAATTCTGTTTAGAACTGTATTCAAATAGTCATGAAAATGTTTTGTTTATATAAGTGAAACAGAATGAAAAACTTATTATCAATGTAATAACTGCATCCTGCTGCATACAGAACTTATCAAAAGAAGAATTTTTTTTGAAAGAAACGAAGAGTGACATTTGAAAAGCTGGTGTCATTTGGTGGCACCAGCAAAATCTTTGCTGGGTTGAGGACACACAGAGGTGTAAAACAGCTCAGAGAGAAACATAGTAGAGCTGTTAAAACCACAAATGAGAATCAAGTGCATAGTAACATTTTCCCATTATTTGAGCCCTCTGCATAATTTAATTAGTCCTTTTATTTACAGAAAGGAAATACAGAATGCTGGGCTTGGAGGCAGCTACTTACAAGTTTTCATGATCTTAGGATGATGAACTGTGTTCTGAAAAATTATCAGCAAACATCATACACTAAAGCATTAACATTTCAGTGCATTTTTCTCTTATGAATGCACAGAAAAGTGTACAAAGATACATTTAAGATTACTTTGGTTAATCCATCTTAATTTACTAATTCATCTTAATTTATTCGAACAATGTGCATGAAATTCACTTGCAGAAGCCACGTATGTGTTTGCAAAAGTTGAAGTTTGAAATGGGAATGTCTATTATTCAATGTAAATTGAATCATACATAGCATCACACTTGCTCTTGTGGTGCAGGTGCACCGCCCCACACTCTCACGCCCCACACTCTCACTGCACTCACATCCTGCTGTCTGCTATAGGAAATAAAAGCCAGAAAAAGTGCTGAAAGAGAACAGTGATAAGCTAGAAAAGTTCCTTCAGTCATCCACCCTGCCAGGATGACAGGGGCATCAGAAAGCGCATTTGCTCTGTAATTTTGACATGGCTTTCGAGAGTTTGTAGTAAAGCAGGCTAATGCCCTGGTAACTGAACTGTCTTTGCTCTGGTTTCTGCAGCAAAAAAGGCAGAGTACCTGTTCTGCTGGCTTTCATCTCAGACCCTGCAGGCCGTGGAGGTGGAGTCAGAGTGGTGTTCAAAACTGAAAAGTGAAAACTGAACTAGGGTTAGTGGGCTAAAAGGAAGGAATAGGGTGGTTCATAATGAAAATGAGGAAAATGACTGGAAATTGGAGAAGGAAGAGAAATGGCTTTTCTTCCATTGAAAAAGTTACTCAGTTATCAGAATGGGAACTCACTTTTCAAAAGAATTTGTTGTCACTTCACACCCAACTCAGTGTTTTCTGTTGTTGGGCAAATGCAGGTCTTCTGTTTGTAAAGAAGTCTCCTGCGTTAAAAGGTATGGCTTTATTGGATATGGCCATTAATCTTCTGTAGCCAATAAAATTTAATTTAACAATAATCAGATATCAGGTGTTCTTAATCGGACATATCTCAAAACTATTTCCAGTTTTAGGTTTTGTCGTTATTTAATGTAATGGCATACATTATGGCCAAACCAGACAGAAACTTATTCACAAGAGAAATAACCCTTCAATTACCCAAATAATATGCACTGAACTCTTTGCTACTGCAATCCTATAAATCACGTATGTGGACAATGTAGATTTTATTATTAGACATAAACTGTTATAAGGATGAATGATTTGCATTAAGAATGTTTAGCGCATGTTTAGTCTAACCTTGCCATCCATGTGCTGCCATTTAATACAGCTATATTATTTAGATGTTTATTAGAAGATTTCTGTTTGTGGTATGATTGTTTGAAGCAATAGAAAGAGTTGCTGGAAAGTTGCACATTAACACTTATTAAGAGAGGTAGTATTTCTGAAAATATTTCTCCTTTCCTGCATTGGTTTGCTATAATATGCTCAGTAGTGTTATTGAAAAATATGATTATGAATAGTAATTAATAATTTCGCCCTCAATCCAGATCTCATAAAGCCACTTTGTCATTGAAAGTAGTTTTTAGTAACAATCCTTTGATAAAATATAGTGTATAAAACCATAAATAATATTTTTAAGTGGGTGGTTTACTTTTTCCTGTGATAAAGAAAGAAAAAGAGTTAAAGAGATAAAA
This sequence comes from Amazona ochrocephala, assembly GCA_039720435.1. Classification (NCBI taxonomy): domain Eukaryota; kingdom Metazoa; phylum Chordata; class Aves; order Psittaciformes; family Psittacidae; genus Amazona; species Amazona ochrocephala. The sequence continues at coordinate 25,256,983 of CM077880.1, forward strand.
ACATGTTATAAGATTTGTTTTTTCAATGAAAACTCAACTCATAATTAACCTCACAACGTGTCTTTTCAATAAGTAGTTGTGCTTCAGTTTGGAGTATGCAGAGAAAATCTGGTGCATAATGCCTCATGTCAGAATTCAGAATTGAGAAGGATTTATTTGCTGAACACCAACACTTCACACTCAGTTACTTCTGTTACTTTTTCCTTTGTGAGCTTTTTATGATTTAAAAAACAAACCCAAACTGCAGATGTACAACCAGGTATGTTCCAAAAAAAGAAACTCATACATGACTGAAACATTTGCGTACATTTTCTTAATTTCTGCTGAAGCCAGGTGATTTGCTGGACTTTGTTGTTGGTGTTTGTCGTGGTTTAAGCCACTATAACTCACCCAGTTTGCTCACTCACTCTACCCTCTTTCTTCCCCCCGCTCCCGGAGGGATGGGGAGGAGAATCAAATGAATGCAACTCCCACAGGTTGAGATAAGAACAGTTTAGTAACTAAGGTATAACACAAACCACTACTGCTACCACCAATAATAATAATGACAAAAGAAATACAAGGAAAGAGAATACAACTGCTCACCACTCGATACCAAGCCCAACTCAGTAGCGAACCCCCACCTTCCGGGTCTCTGCCCTCTGTTTTTACATCCTGGGCATGATGTGCTGTGGTATGGAACACCTCTTTGGTGAGTTTGAGTCAGGTGTCCTGTTTCTGTTTCCTCCCAGCTTCCCCTCCTCCCTGGCAGAGCATGAGACTCAGAAAGTTCTTGGTCAGACCAAAACATTACCAAGCAGTAATCAAAAATATGGGTGTTATCAGAGCTGTTCCCAGGCCGAAAGTCAAAAACACAGCGCTGCACCAACTACCAAGAGGGAGAAAAATGACTGCTACTGCTGAACCCAGGACAGTGTTGTTGTTTGGGTTTTTTTGTTGTAGTTCTAGTTTTTTCTTTTTCCTACTTTCTTTTATAACCCTATTGAAGCCAAGGGAATACTCATTAAGAGAAAGTGGCTGTGCAATAGTCCAGGCTCTCATCATCTCTTTGTGAGTCAGTTGATCTTTGCTTTATAGTAAAACAGTGAGTCACCTCCCCCCACTCCAAGCTTTACCAAGGCAGGTTTTATTTTGGTGTAAATAGCGATGTTGCTGTGTAGCAAATAATCACTATGACCCTTGTGAAAGCTGAGAGTCAGTAATTTCTCATAGGAATGGTGATTGGTGCCTTCTCTTTTCTGCATCCAGAAAAAGTGGCCATGATTTCCCTTTGCATGCACATTACATATACATGTATTTTCATATTTCTATGCTATATCCCCTTTTAGAATAAGAATACTACAACACTGAATTAAAATTTTAAAGAATTAATTACAAATTGAACGAAAGAATTTGCCATGGAAGCAAGGTATGTGAAGGTTTGAGATAGGGTGAATAGGCTGGTATGGTGGAAGTGAAGGATCTAACACTAATGTGTGAGGCACTTTGGGCTGAAAGGAGGAGAAGGGTGTCTCTAGACTGGGAATTGTGAAGGGCCTGTCGGACAAAGAGCTTAGGGATAAGATTTCAGGAGTGAAAGGGATGGTATCTCTGGACAGCAAGAAACTGAATTGCAGAATGGCCTAGGTTTTAAGTGACGTATAGTTCCACCCTGTGTTAGTATTGGTATTAGGACAAGTTGCTCAGGGGTTCCTTGCTTAGGAAGCAGTGAATCTGGATGTCTTGAGTTCAGCAGTTGCAATTGTTTTTCTCCTTCTCAGTAGCTGGTGTAGTGCTGTGGTTTTGACTCTCAGCCCCAGAACAGCGCTGATAACACCGATGGTTTTAGTTGTTGCTCAGTAATGTTTACTCTGACCAAGGACTTCCTGAGTCTCATGTTCTGCCAGGGAGGAGGGGAAGCTGGGAGGAAGCAGAGACAGGACACCTGACCCAAACTAACCAAAGAGGTATTCCATACCACAGCACATCATGCCCAAGGTATAAACTGGGGGCAGTTACCCGGAAGGGTTAGATCACTGCTTGGGTCGGGCTGGGTATTGGTCGGTGGGTGGTGAGCAGTTGTATTATCTTCTCTTGTTATTTCCTTTGTCATTATTATTTTTGTTGGTAGCAGCAGTGGTTTGTATTATATCTTAGTTACTGGATTGTTCTTATCTCAACATGTGGGAGTTATATTCTTTCAATTCTCCTCCCCATCCATCTGGAAGCAGGAGGAGGAAGAAGGGGGGGAGTGAGCGAGCAGCTGTGTGATTCTGGGTTACTGGCTGGGCTTAAACCACGACACCGGGCAGTTGTAACCTGGACTTGTTGTTGAGGCAAAGATGTGAATTTACATGGAAGCCTCTTCTCCCTTGTAAGGGATTGTAATTCTTCCCTTACTTTTCAGCATCTCAATGTGCATCAGCACTTCATGCTGCTGTGCTTCTAGCCTTCTGTCATTTCTTCTCTAGAAGAAACAAACATCTTAACTTAGATTATCATAATAGCTTTGCGTCATAAAAAAATCCATACAAACCCCAAACCAAAACAATGCACTAGTCTTTTCCAGTAAACTTTCAAACTTCCTAAGAAAAAAATATTTAATTGCCTAAAGGGAAATTTAAACAAAAGCTCTGACTTCCATGATTTTGAAAACTGCCAAAGTAGAGGTGATGAGAAAAGACTGTAATAGCTGTCAGGAGACTGAACTACACTAAAGACCTTCAGAGTGTATGAAACATCAACAGACATGGTAGAGCCATGGCAAAGCTGACAGTTACACAATGCAAGCAATTTACTGGTTATCCTAGAAAGATAAGAAAATACCTGCTGTTTCCTAAAGTTCATGATGTATTGGTATTACAGGAAAAAATAGTATTTAAAAAGTCTTCTCATCTGCCTATATTTTTTTTAGTTTATGATGTATCTTCCTATCATTTTCACATAAGAAGCTCATACAACAAGGCAATTTAATACATGCCTTTTTGCATACAGAATGATACAAATAAAGATTACTTAAATTTATTGTTCTGAGACCAGGAGGCTTTTAAAACTCTGTTTTGAATAAGCTCCTCTGTACAGAACCATTTTAACTCTTTCATCTCTCCCTTTTGGAGATAACGTTACCTTCAGTGTAACTTGAATGAATGGTTTGCTTATAGATTTTCTCTTAAATAGCAAAATCAGAAGAGAACAAAAAAAGACATTAAGGACGCTTGCAGCTTGGATTTTGATACCCACACTTAGTCTTAAGTTATGCTTTTGTCCCAGTGCTGCTGGGAACTCATTTAGAACATAAGTCTGTATCCCATGAGTGAATCATGATAACAGCATCTGGTTTGTGTTCAACAAGTGTGGAAATATTTTACTTTAATATGCTCAAATCAGAAAAATGTATTTAAAAAAACCCAAACTTGTTTGCATGAGCACAAACTGCAAATGATTTTTGACCTTGGGTACTACTAGTTTTTTGTGTCATTTTTAGGAATCTGTCTAGGCCAACCCCATCGAGCTAATTTTTATAATTTGACATTTTCAGTCCTTTTTCTTTAACCTGATTGATATTACATGTAAATTGGGTGGTCTCCGATATCTCTTTCTATTCTAATTGAGTCTCCTGAAAGCCATTCAAATAATGATTCAGTGTTTTAGAGCTGGAGGGCTGCATTCTGCTCTGTTGGGGAAGAAGGTATTTTGTGAACATGTGCATCTGTGATAGTATGTGTCAGTCATTTGTGGCTCTTCTTCTGAAATCCATTGTGAATGTATGTGAGCTATCTGCTACATCCAAAATGGAACCTCAGGTAATATAATCGTAGAATCAACTAGGTTGGAAGAGACCTGTAAGATCAAGTCCACCCTTTATCCCAGGACTGCCAAGTCCATCTGTAAACCATGTTGCTAAGGGCCTCATCTACGTGTTTTTTTTGAACAAGATGCCATGTAAAAAGTATGGCAAACTATCAGAATCTGATATTTATCAAGAGTCACCTAATTGTACGTCCCCTCATTCATAGTAAGTCAATCTTCTGTTAGACCATCTGACATTGGTATGAATATTCAAATCAATTTCATAGCCAAGGTCAGGAAAAGACATAACACACAAACATGGCGGCGGCATTAGTAGATGATCTGTTCTGTACTCTTTACTGCTGTTTTCCCCTATTTTTAAATGGAAATTAATACATATGCATAGATAGACATTTTAAACTGGGAATATGTTTAAAGTTCTTCTGTGCTGTTTTCTAGGACACTGTAATCAACACGAGTTCTGTCATTCATTGATTAATATTTGAGCAGTGTGAAGTCCATGATGGTGTATTTCTGACATGTTGGAATTAGAAATGACACAATATAAAGTTGTAATTTTATCTTTGTCTTTCTAAGTAATAACAAGAGCGGTTATTAATATTTTGGAAAAACGCAACTGTTCAGAGCCAAACAAATACATATAAGGACTTAAGAGGCAAGAAGTAATATCAGTAAACAAATTCTTCATCAGTGTTACCTGTCTATCTATAAATCTGGTTAATAATTTTGAAAGAGTACTTTTCCAATAGACCATCTAAATTTATAGGTGAATTATTTTTTCCATTTTGGAAACACAATAGACAGCATTCACAGCTTTATGTAACTTCAATGATTATTTCAAGAGGACTGCATGAGATTGTAAGCTTTCTTCTGCTTCTCTTCCAATTCTCTTGGACATACTGGTAAATCATACAAGTATTATTTCCTCTAATTTTCCATAATGCATGTGGAGTGAGCCTCAGTTTGGAATTTTTTGGCAATTTCTCCTTTCTTACCTGTAAGGTTACTGGAAGTAATGGTTAAATCTAAGAGTGGGAGTCCTCCATTCTAAGTTGAGGAGTTACCCCTAACAATACATTATTTTACATGCAACATTATCTTAGTTTTCTTATTAATGCCAGCAAGAAGAATAATGAGATAACAGAAGCTTCTGCAATAGCTGTTATAAAAACTGCTAGCTGTTAAATTAGTGGAGAAGATAAAGAACAGTTCTAAACTACAAATGCTTCAAGTGCACAGAAAATGAGAAATTTAGTTTATCAATTATCTTTTCAAATGAAGGGTGGGGGATACAACACAAGATTTCTCTAGAGTAGCTATGTGAAGTATTTTTTTTTTCCCAAATAATAGTCTTCTGTATTTTTACTATTACAAAAATATTTGCTTGATTTACTCTTTTACACTTGTGAATCTCAGTAAGTGCCATTAAGTTGCATAAGTGCATTTGTTGATACCACTGTTGATAAACTATGCAATCCTTAAAGCAGCCATATGTATCAATGCCCTAACAAATTTAAATGAAATGAAACTATTCAAATGATGTTCAGCTATTGGTGTATGAAACATGGTTGTGAAATGTGAGAGTAAATGAACTATTTTCATTCTGCCTTTTCTTGTTTAGCTCCAGGTTGGTTCAACTCTTTCTGTGTAAAGGGGACAAATATTTTATGATAAACCAGAAGTAAATGTCAGATAATGTGTTTGCATCATGTAATCATTCTCTATCAATCTGTAGTTTTTTATAAGATTAAGGAGGATTCATAGGTAACTGTCTCCTTATCTTGTAATTCGCCGATGTTGGTTTGAGAACATTATTTCATCTTTTTCATCATGTTACTCATTGCTAAACAGTGATATGTTTTGTAAGCCATGGATTGTGTTTGAATTAAAGTGCATTGCACATTTTATATTTCATGAGATATAAACCAAAGTCCTTGGAGATCTCGTTCTGCATAAAGCCTGTCTGATGAAACATAAGGTTTCTTTAATAATTAAATGCTGATGATTGGCTATGAGTAAAAATAGTTGAATAATGGTATGGTAGCAACAAAATCCATATCTTTTATGGGCATATTGAAACTTAGGTAAGAAGAAAGTAGGCAACTTGTTTCATTAAAGCATAACTATAAATGCTTTTTGATTATTTGGGAAGGCTTTATTTTCTCTTTATATGATCTGTTGCTGTGTGATGCTGAGGATAAAGCACTAAGTAAATATATAGCATGAAATATGCAAATGTCTCGTAAGGAGATTGAGTACAGAATGTCACCAACTCTTCCTGGAACTTTGTGAGGATTTCCTGGTATGTTGCTTTGAGGAGCATGAACTCCAAATTTCTAGTTTGCTTGGGCTAATTTACAGGTCAGATGAAATTCATAATTTACCATGGTTTCAGTTTCAAGCAGGTAAAATTTAATAGGTTTAATTGAGTATCTGTTTGAGATTTGGCATTCTTTTCATACAGAGGCTCCAACTTAAACTAGGAGTTAGGGAAATGTGAAATTATAGAAACAAAGGGCAGCACACAACCTTATAGTCTTGGGGAGAAAAGTCCAAATCAAAAACCACTTTAAAAATTAAGTAAAAAACTGAATGGGATAGGCAATATCACATGAAAGAATTGGAACATTTTTATGAAAGATTGACAAAGCCAAACTTCAATACATATTTCATAAAGGCACAATTATTTTGGACTTCTTTTTCTTCCAAAAATGACATCTTACTGTCCATCTAGATGACACCAAGGTAGGTAACTTTGCTCTCAATTTGTCAAATACATGCTATTGTATTCAGCAATGACACATATATATTTAAAATTAAGCCTGTACATCAGTGTGTTGCTTAATCTATTAAACTGGATTTTATTTAATTTGACCAAACAACTGCATTTGTCTCTGCTTCAACCCCACACCTGTAGAGACCTTCTTTCCTCCCAGCAACACTCGAGATAGCAAATGTTTACGGTTAACTAATGAAGCATGAGTACATGAAGTATGCCGATGCCATAATTTTTTGTGTATTTTCAGTGTGTGTCTTCATTTGCATTGAAGCTGTATTAGTCATATTTTGATTCTCACTGCAAACACACAATAGGTGGGATCTGGACTATGTAAGTCCTGACAAATTTTGATCATAGGCAACTAAAAATCCTTTAAAGTCTAGGCAGCTCTCCAGTCTATTTGTCTGGCTCAGGATGCAAGAAACTCATCAGATATTAGTCATTTGTGAATGTTCCAGAGTGTCGTATTTGCTCAGTATTTGGTAAGCGATGGAAACTTTTTGAAAGTTATTTTGGATTATTTTAAAAAAAGTGTCTCTGGGTGTGTAGTCTTTTAAAAAATAAGATGCTGCATGTCTTAGGCTGGTGTCTGGTTTGTTTGATGTGGCTAATTTCTTTGTTGCATAATAGCTCAATATGTGTCATTTTTGAAAAGCTAAATCAAATCCAAAATCCCACTGGTGCTAAGCTTCAGTGTACTTGAAATTTCAGCTTCAGTTAGTGAGCATTGAACAATTCCTTACCTAATTGCGCTTTTTTTTTTTCCCCAAAGAGGTACCTTCCCCACACTAGGAATATTTTAGATTTATTCTACTCAGGTTTTTTGACAATAATAAAACCACTATTCGTTAATTTACTTCCTTAGTGGTACCAAAGACAATTTTTCTGTTAACTAGCCAGAGATCCATTCTTTTATATGAATTAGAATAATTACATGGGAAATTGGTATACTCAGAAATAAGCTATTAGGTTGGGTCTCTCTCACCTGTAAACTAAGATTCAAGCTGGCTTTGTTTCAGGCATGTCACAGTGGCGTGAAGGAGACTGATATTTCTCATGAACTCCTTTGGCCTTAGTAAGAATATGGCTTGCTGGAAATTACCCTGTGGTATCTTCTCATCTTCAACACAATATTTTCCTTTCCCATCTTTTAAATGTTTTTTGTTTGTAGAATTTGTCAATGCTTTGGCTTAAGAATTAAGATACTTATATACAGCAAAGCACGGTGAGGTCTTCAAGAACCACTGTAACAGACAGTGAGAAACTAGCCTTCAAATAAGCTACATAAGGTTGTGGGTGTTACTTGCTTCAGCTCAGAAAGGAATTTAGGAGAGCAAAGAATCCTAGAAAATTAAATAAAATGAAGATCATACAGACTTCTATTATAAAGGACCCTCTTTTACCCAAGGAACATGGCTTTTTGTTCTTTTCTGCTAAAAGAAGTTCAGAAGACGCCATGTTGTTCCTGTAACTTCCTAATATACAGAGAATTCTCACTCCAGTGTGTACACTGAACTTTTTGGAAATGCTGTTCAAGAGACTATAATAAAGCACACAGACTTAGAGAAAAAAAAAAAGGATCCCTTGAATCTAGTAAGTAATAAAAAATTCTGATTTCTTGGAAAACTTTAGTATTGGCATTACTTACAGCAGTGCTAGCAAGGATGTTGGCTTACTAGCAAAACTTTCTGCAAAGAGAAAACCAGAAGTATTTCACATGAAATTGCTTATAGGTAGGTCAAAAGAAAGTAAAAAGCCTCTTTATATGAGAAAATCGTTCCCTCTGTGTTTTTTAAGGCAATTGAAGAAAAGTTGAAGCAGACATTAAAAAATCCAGTAGCTGTAAATGTTGGCTTCCTCCCACTCTGCAGCACTTGTCTGTGCTCACCTTTACTCAGGGATGAAGCACACTGCCCAGGTGTCCTGGGTTCAGCAGTAGCAGTCAGTTTTTCTCCTTCTTAGTAACTGGTGCAGCGCTGTGGTTTTGACTTTCGGCCTGGGAACAGTGCTAATAACACTGATGTTTTCAGTTGCTGCTCAGTAATGTTTAGTCTGATCAAGGACTTCCTGAGCCTCATGCTCTGCCAGGGAGGAGGGCAAGTTGGGAGGAAGCAGAGACAGAACACCTGACCCAAACTAACCAAAGAGGTATTCCATACCACAGCACATCATGCTCAGGATATAAACTGGGGGCAGTTACCTGGAAGGGTTAGATCACTGCTCAGGTCGGTCTGGGTATCAATCAGCAGGTGGTGAGCAGTTGTATCCTCTTCCCTTGTTATTTCCCTTATCATTACCATTATTGGTGGTAGCAGCAGTGGTTTGTGTTATATCTTAGTTACTGGACTGTTTTTATCTCAACATGTGGGAATTACATTCTTTCGATTCTCCTCCCCATCCGTCTGGGAGCGGGGGGGGGAAAAAGAGGGTAGAGTGAGAGAGGGGCTGCATGGTTCTGAGTTACAGCGAGGCTTAAACCATGACAGCTCTTCGTGGGGCACGAACGGTTGAGATAACAACAGATTTGACTGGAGCATGTCTAATTGTATTTGTGATACGCATTCATTGTTTCCTGTTAATAGTCACTCATCACAATGCTGATTTATTGGCTCTCAAAGTTGTTGCTCTTGATCTGAGGTTGAGCATGTCATACCTTACCTACAGCCGGTATTTGCTATGTTAGTGTTTATTGGCTGGGGGCCTTGGGCTAAGGTTCTTGTTTCAATGTACTTTATGGTAATGACTTGTGATACAATAGATTCATTGCTCATGAAACTGATCCAGCTTGTGTTCCCAGTGTGGTCACCACCTCTATACTTTGGGAGGTATATAATAGAAGTGCTTAGCAATTACATGTCTTTTTCCCCCTCCTCGTGTGGTCAACCTATGAAGGAGACATTCTTTTACGCTCCCAGCCCCCCCACCAGACCGTTAACAGCATCATTTGAGGGTTCTGAAGGTTTTGAATGGCCTTTAGGTATTCTTGAGACCTGCCTGCTGATTGTGATGGGGATCACCATGTTGGCATGCATGCAGAGTGTGTTTTACTCACGACCATTTTGTCTGATCTCAAGAGTTATGCAGAGTCAGGTTTGGGCCTTGTCTGGGGTTAGACGATGATATAGGAGGACCAAGAGATTTTCCCCGAGGCTGGATAGTCATGAGTGGCAGGATGTGTGGGATAGTATGGGGAAGTATCTAGGCCAGTGGGCCTCTCCAGTGTTTTGGAACTTCACCACTGAAGAAGTGCAAAATCCAGAAAAATTAGTAAACACTTGAAGGAGGTGTGTTGTCATTCTGGTCACACCAGAGACGCACAAATGTTGGTAACTTGCTGGGACTTGGCCTATGCTTACAGAGCCCTGTTCAACACTATCCAGCACCTTCAAAAGGAAGAAAATGTACCTGGATCTGCAGGCAAAGCAACAGACAGTGCAGCTACTCCAGCTCCAAGCACAGCAGCTACACCAGCCCCAGTGATAAGTAACTACTCAAACTTCGATTACAACAGACAGCACAGCTCTTCCAACTCCAAGTACAGCAGCTATACCAGCCCCAGCAACAAGTACAGCAGCTACTCAAACTTCGACCGCAAAAGGTACTGCAGCCACTCCACCCACAGTGATAATCACTTCAGCTAAACCAGAGGACCAGTTCGTATCAGTACCGGTTGCCCCTGTACACAAGGGGAAAAGCAAAACAAAGACAAGAAAGATAAAGCAAGATGAAGAAACAATGTACTCACCACCCGGGACAGCATCTGACCATGAGGTATTAGTATGTGAATCAGAGGAAGAAGAGGAAGAAGAGGTGACCTCTCGACCCCAGACCTCAACTGAGCTATGGAGTATGCAAAAAGATTTTACCCATCAACCAAGGGAGCACATCATCACCTGATTGCTCTGATGTTGGGACAATGGGTCCGATGGTCACAAACTAGAAGGTAGGGAAGCCAAGCAGCTGGGATCACTTGCTAGGGAAGGGGGAATTGACAAAGCAATTGCAAGAGAGAAAAAGTCCCTCAGCCTTTGGAGGCAGCTTTTGGCAGCTATGAAAGAAAGGTTTCCATACAAGGACAATGTTATGTGTCATTTGGCCTAGTGGACTACTCTAGAGAAAGGCATCCAGTCTCTGAGGGAATCAGCCATTGTAGAGATGATCTATTACATCAAGCTGAATGCCGGGGATGTACCCATAGATGCAGATGAAGTCAAATGTACATGACCCATGTGGCAGAAATTCACATGGACTGTACTGTCATCATATGCCCATTCATTGGCAACAGTAACCTAGAATGACATAGTACCACTAACAGTGGATGAAATGACTCATAAACTCTGAGTTTTCGAAGACAATTTCACCGCTCCCATCATTTCAGCTGTAGAAAAACTGTCCCGGGAACTCAAACAATTGAGAGATGATCAATCCGATCTATCCAGCTCCTCACATGTACCAAAACATGTCTCAGATATTAACAAAAGGTGTCCTACTGCTCGAGAGAGAAGCTATAGAAGGTATATGCCATGGGCCACCCTATGGTTTTACCTGCGGGATCACGAAGACATGACAAAGTAGGATGGAAAACCTGCCTCAGCTCTGGAGGAAAGAGTGTGTGAATCGAAGAGCACAAAGGTCAAGGCTGGTCATCCCATGAAAGCTGAGGCTTCAGTGTCTGGTGAGCAGGTTCCCAGATGGAGTGGAAGAGCTGATTTTACTCCAGCTCCTGTGATAAAGAAGAATAATCCCTTTCTACAAGACTTAAGTGTCCAGCGCTGTGATGACTACTAGAGGGACCTCGCCTCCAGCCAGGTGGAGGTAGCGGAAAATCGGATTTACTGGACTGTGTGGATCGGATGGCCTGGCACATCAGTCCCACAGAAGTATAAGGCTCTAGTAGATACCGGAGCACAGTGTACCCTGATGCCATCAAGCTATCAAGGGGTTGAACCCATTTCTATTTCTGCAGTGACAGGAGGATCCCAAGAGTTGACTGTAGTGGAGGCTGAAATCAGCCTGACTGGGAGGAAGTGGCAAGAGCACCCCATTGTGACTGGTCCAGAGGCTCCATGCATCTTTGGCATAGACTACCTCAGGAGAGGGTACTTCAATGACCCAAAAGGGTGCCAATGAGCTTTTGGTATTGCTGCTTTGGAGACAGAGGAAATTGAGCAGCTATCCACCTTGCCTGGTCCCTCAGAGGACCCTTCTGTTGCAGGGTGGCTGAATGTTGAAGAACAAGAAGTGCCAATCATGACCACAGCAGTACACTGGCGGCAATATCATACCAACCGAGACTCCCTGATTCCCATCCATATGCTGATCCATAGACTGGAGTGCCAAGAAGTGATCAGTAGGACCCACTCACCCTTTAATAGCCCCATAAGGCCAGTGCAAAAGTCTAACAGAGAGTGGAGACTAACAGTAGACTATCGTGGTCTGAATGAATCATAGAATCATAGAATAGCTAGGGTTGGAAAGGACCTTAAGATCATCTAGTTCCAACCCCCCTGCCATGGGCAGGGACACCTCCCACTAAACCATGCCATCCAAGGCTATGTCCAACCACGCCTTGAACACCGCCAGCTATGGAGCATTCACAACTTCCCTGGGCAACGCATTCCAGTGCCTCGCCATCCTCACAGTAAAGAATTTCTTCCTCATATCCGATCTAAACTTCCCCTGTTTAAGTTTGAACCCGTTACCACTTGTCCTATTACTAGAGTCCCTAATGAAGAGTCCCTCCCCAGCATCCCTATAAGCCCCCTTCAGATACTGGAAGGCTGCTATGAGGTCTCCACGCAGCCTTCTCTTCTCCAGGCTGAACAGCCCCAACTTTCTCAGCCTATCTTCATACGGGAGGTGCTCCAGTCCCCTCATCATCCTTGTGGCCCTCCTCTGCAGTTGTTCCAATAGCTCCATGTCCTTTTTATGTTGAGGACACCAGAACTGCACACAAGACTGCAAGCGAGGTCTCACAAGAGCAGAGTAGAGGGGCAGGATCACCTCCCTCAACCTGCTGATCATGCTTCTTTTGATGCAGCCCAGGATATGGTTGGCTTTCTGGGCTGCAAGCGCACACTGCCGGCTCATGTTCATTTTCTCATCAACCAACACCTTCAAGTCCTTCTCCGCAGGGCTGTTTTGAATCCCTTCTCTACCCAACCTGGAGCTGCGCCTGGGATTGCTCTGACTCAAGTGTAGGACCTTGCACTTGGCATGGTTAAACTTCATAAGGTTGGCATCAGCCCACCTCACAAGCGTGTCAAGGTCCCTCTGGATGGCATTCCTTCCCTCCAGCATATCAACTGAACCACGCAGCTTGGTGTCATTGGCAAACTTGCTGAGGGTGCACTCAATCCTACTGTCCATGTCACCGACAAAGATGTTGAACAAGACTGATCCCAACACCAATCCCTGAGGGACACCACTCGTTACTGGTTTCCAGCTGTACATTGAACCATAGGACACAACACTTTGCATGCGGCCATCCAGCCAGTTCTTTATCCACCGAGTGGTCCACCTATCAAATTGATGTCTCTCCAACCTAGAGAGAAGGATGTCGTGTGAGAGAGTGTCAAACACTTTGCACAAGTCCAGGTAGATGACATCAACTGCTCTGCCCCTGTCCATCAGTTCCATAGCGCCATCATAGAAGGCCACCAGATTAGTCAGGCAGGATTTCCCCTTATTGAAGCCATGCTGGCTGTCACCGAGCATGCTGTTGTTTTTCATGTGCCTTAAGATGCCTTCCAGGAGAATCTGCTCCAAGATTTTTCCAGGCACAGAGGTGAGGTTGACTGGTCTGTAGTTCCCCGTTCATCCATTTTCCTTTTCTTGAAAATGGGGGTTATATTTCCCTTGAGTGCTGCCATACTGGACATGCTAGAACTTCAGCATGAACTGGAGTCAAAGGCAGCCAAGTGGTATGCCACAATTGATGCTGCCGATGCATTTTTCTCAATTCCTTTGGCAGCAGAGTGCAGCTCACAGTTCACTTTTACTTGGAGGGGCGTCCAGTACACTTAGAACTGATTGCCCCAGGGGTGGAAACACAGCCCTACCATCTGCCATGGACTGATCCAAACTGCACTGGAACAAGGGCAAGCTCCAGAACACCTGCAACACATTGATGACATTATCATGTGGGGTGATACAGCTGAAGAAGTCTTTGAGAAAGGGAGGAAAATAATCCAAATCCTGCTGAAAGCCGGTTTTGCCATAAAATGGAGTAAGGTCAAGTGACCTGCAGAGGAGATTCAGTTTTGGGGAATAAAATGGCAAGATGGACTTCACCAGATCCCCACAGATGTGATCAGCAAGATAACAGCAACGTCTCCACCAACTAATAAGAAAGAACACAAGCTTTCTTGGGTGTTGTGGGGTTCTGGAGAATGCACATCCCGAATTACAGTTTGATTGTAAGCCCTCTCTATCATGTGACCTGAAGGAAGAATGATTTTAAATGGGGCCCTGAGCAACAACAAGCCTTTGAGCAAATTAAACAAGAATTAGTTCATGCAGTAGCCCTCTGACCAGTCCTGACTGGGCCAGACGTTAGAAATGTACTGTACACTGCAGCGGGGGAGAATGGTCCTACCTGGAGACTCTGGTAGAAATCTCCAAGGAAGACTTGAGGTTGACCCCTCGGCTTTTGGAGTCGGGGTTACAGAAGATCTGAGGCCAGCCATACCCCAACTGAAAAAGAGATACTGGCAGCATATGAAGGGGCTCGAGCTGCTTCGGAAGTGATTGGCACTGAAGCACAACTCCTCCTAGCACCCAGTTTGCCCGTGCTGGGCTGGATGCTCAAAGGCCGGGTCTCCTCTACACATCATGTGACCGATGCTACATGGAGCAAGCGGGCTGCACTAATTACACAATGAGCTCAAGCAGAAAAAGTTGTCCAGGAATTCTAGAAGTCATCATGAACTGGCCAGAGGGCAAAGATTTTGGAATGTTGCCAGAGGAGGAGGTGATGCGTGCTGAAGAGGCCCCACCATATAATGAACTGTCAGAAAGTGAAAAGCAATATGCCCTGTTTATTGATGGGTCCTGCCGTATTGTGAGAAAGCATCGGAGATGGAAGGCAGCTGTATGGAGTCCTCGACAACAAGTTGCCGAAACTGCTGAAGGAGAGGGTGAATTGAGTCAGTTTGCAGAGGTGAAAGCCATCCAGCTGGCCTTGGACATTGCTGAATGAGAAAAGTGGCCAGTACTTTATCTCTGTACTGACTCATGGATGGTGGCAAATGCCCTGTGGGGGTGGTTGCAGCAACGGAAGCAGAGCAACTGGCAACGCAGAGGTAAACCCATCTGGGCTGCTGCACCTTAGCAAGACATCGCTGCCCGGGTGCAGAATCTGGTGGTGAAGGTACGCCACGTAGATTCTCATGTACCCTGGAGTCGGGCCACTGAGGAACACCAGAACAACCAACAAGTGGATAAAGCTGCTAAGATTGAAGTGGTTCAGATGGACTTATATTGGCAGCATAAGGGTGAATTACTTTTGACCAAGTGGACCCATGCCACTTCAGGCCATCAGGGCACAGAATACAGAAACAGTAGCAGCAATCACATTTTATGCCACTTTGAAGCATGAATGTGTACTACTTAGAGGTACAAAAAGTTTTCAAGGACCCTTTACTTGGTTGCCCAAACTGCAGAAGTTGAAGGAAAGGAATATAGCTTCCTTGAAGGAAGTAACATTAAGGCTATATTTTAGCCTATGCAAGGCACTGACTAAAATTAGTGCAATGAAGAAGTCATTCTTCCAGCATGTCTTGCTTTCCTGGATGCTAAGAACACTGGTTGCAGTGACCTTCAGAATATATGTTAAAATAATGAAGTAGTGGTACACTGCCTTAGTTGCTGTATTAAAGGGTTAAACAAGGAAAAATATTTTGTGTGAGTACCTGACGTACTTCTAGCAGTTGACCAAGTGCGTATATTTCAAGTAGAGTTCCTATAATTAAGATTCTTCCTGTGTTTGGGCTGATTTTGCACACTAGCCCATCTTCATAGGGAATGAAACTGTAAAGAATCCCTCTTTTTGCTGTACTTCTTGGAAGGGATAGAAAAAATCGCAGATTTTGTTCCAGTGTAATGTAGGATCTGCACTTTTCCTTTGTAAACCCTCTATCAGATCAAGTGTATAATAACATAAAGAGATTACAGTGTTTCTTTCCAACTATTCAAAGCTTCAGAGAGTTGACTGCTACTAGGCTAAAGCTTCACTTCAAAAAAGGATCTAAGCACATGAGAAATCCCAGCACAGTCAGGGAGTTTACATACACAGCTACAATTGCACCTTGTCAAAGATTTTAACCATGTAGGGCTTCAGTTGCATTACAGTGGTAAGTTGAAGATGCATAGTCAGATTTCAAATGCATCAGCCTTGCAAATTTGAAACCAAACACCTATGGAAGTCTTATTTCCGCAATTAGCAATGTACACTGAGATAAATATGGTAGTGTCTAATGACACGCAATGCCTGAGATAAATATTATTACCCCATTGGGTGAGAAGCTACAAATCACTGCTTTATACAGGAACAGCATGTCCCTGCACAATGTCACTGCAAAGTCTCCTACCAGGAGGAATTAAGATATATTAGTTATAAACATATAAACAAGATGTTGCTTAATCAGCCAGTTCCAACTTCTGCTGGAAATTTTTCTTGAGCTGCATGTGGTTGGTTCTGTACAAGATAAATCCCAAGCTAACCTACTTCACAAGGCATGGCAGAATACTTTCATCAGCTTGGGTTTGTGTGTAGGTACAGCTTTCCCTGAGCTCCTAGTAGTGATTGGGGTATGGGTGTTTGTTGAAGCATTCTGTTTGGAGCTCCAGCATTAAGTTAGTTGAGACAAGCTTGGAAATGAAAAGCTTAATCTTCTCCACTAGCTGCTGTTAACTTTCTTTCCCAAACAGCTGCTATATAAGGGTATAGTCCAGTGGAAATGGAGCCATAAATGAAGGGAATATTGTCATTCAGGATGGAGGTACTGAATTAGCTAAGCAGGGAGTTATATAGTACTGAAGACTGGGAGCTTAAGAAACAGCTTAGTTAAGAGGTATAAAGAAGTTGTGGCTTCAACCTTGTCTAAGAATACTAAAAATAGCAACCTAATCAATCTAGCCTTCAATTTACTACTACCAGTTTGATAGTCTTTGGTTTGGGAACTATATATTAGATACATGTTTGGGTCTGGGATTGAAAGCTAGCTCTGTGTTGTCTGTATGAGTTCATATTGATTACAGCGCTTTGAGAACTGGGGAAAAAAAGTAGCAAAAAGACAAGCTATTTAAGAAGAGCACCAGCCTCACTCTGTAGTCTGTTCTCCATGTAGGCATTTGGCACCCATAGCTGTCATGTTAGAGATGAAAGGGGATATATCCCTTACTATTCCTTACCCGTATCTGTTTATGGATTTGCTGCTCATGACTTTTTTTAATCTCTTTCCAAACCTGCTGATGCTGTCTGCTTTCAAAACCTCCAGTGGCAGCTCATCCCAGAAATTTGCTACAGTTCGGAAAGAAACATGACTTACATTCTTACATTCTGTGTAACAAAATCTTCTTTTATCTGTTTGAAATTGAATTCCTGCTATTTTTATCAGCCCCTATTCTTGTACTGAGAATTTTGTTTGGTATTTGTCTTAAGCATTGCCACCTACAGTTTTGTAAACATCAATCATATCTTTTATCTCTCTGCTCTCCAAGTTGAAGTGTCCCAGGCTTTTTAGTCTCTCCTTGTAAAGCAGCTGCTTTATTGCTTTTAGCATTTGAGCTGATGTCTAACATTGCCATGTCCTCCTTGACATGCAGAGACCAGAGCAACACCCTGTTCAGGATGTGGGCCCTTCACGGTTTTGTATGACACCAAAATGATACATTTGCCTTGTTCTCAATATCCTTCCCAATATCTTGTTGGCTTTTTTGGCTGCCATTGCATACAGAGCTGATGATTTCAGTGAACTGTTGATGAACCCAGCATCTCTTTCCTGAATTGCAACTGCTGCCTCTGAGGTAACATTGTGTAGGCATGGTTTAGATTATTTTTCCCAACCTTATATTCATCTAAAGTGAAGATAATCTGATGTCACATTTTGCTCACTCACTTTTGTGATGTCCTTCTGGAGTGCCTTGTTACTGCCATTGGACAAAATTGAGTTTAATATCATGTATAAACTCAGAGACTTTGTTAAATCCTGCCTCAAGGATCATTCAGTCCTATTCTGTGGTTACACTGTGCTTCACACAACAGGGAGTCTGATTCTTGGCTGGACTGCAAGCACTGTTTTAATAGTAATAAGCATTTTAGAAGATGTCTTGAAGCATGAAAGTATGGACATAATTCTCTGGCTATATGATCTCCCTGTTCACTTACAGCACAACTTTAATGTGTTTGTGTTTCAGTCTAGCGGCTTGACTGCACCATGTGTAAACATGCCAACTCCGCTTTAAAACTAGCTTGCCTGGGGACAAACAGCAATTTAGCCGTGATAATTGGGGCTTTCTATGCTCAGCTGACACCTTATGTGTGTCTTTCATAGCTGTTACAGCTGAATCCGCTAGTACTTGATCCTATCTATAGCAAAACTAGCTAGAAAATGTCTAGGCAGAATTGAAGAATAGACAGAACTACTGAAGAAACAAAATCTGGGTTTACAAGAATATGTTTCTTGTCTGTTCTTTAAGTCTCTGGAGGCTATTTTTGTTCCTCAGCTACATCTTGATAAGGCTTTTAAGATATGCTTGATACATAATTGATAACACCAGAGGCAATAGCTCAAATACATATAATGGATAACCTAGTATTATGTGCTACATGGGCATTACTGTGCAGGAATACCTAGCAGTAAGAGTTACAGAAGGCAAGTAGTCTCACTTTATTTTAGATAAAAACAGCAGTAAAAATAATATGGGAAATGTTCCTGAAATAAAAGTTTTAATAGTTTTACCAGCACTCCATGCTTAAATACCGTGATAAATTTTAAAAAGACCTCATGTTTTTCTATTAAGCTGTCATGACTCCCCTCATCTTTTCACAATGTAATAGTTTGCAAACAGAATACTAAAGGCAACTGTGCATCATTGCTAATTCTGTTAACTGGATGATTAAAATGACAAGAACATCTGCAAATAACTGTTGCTAGTATTATTGCTGTGCCTGGAAGCTCTCCTGTTGGTAAAGAACTGACAGTGTTTTCATTATCAAATCTCATTTTAATCCTCATTGGGTTTAAACTTGGGATTCATATTCTCAATCCAGAAGACAGTTTTTGGGCAGTGTTTCGAATTAACTCTATTTTAATTATAGAAAAGTGAGAAAGTCACAAAAATTAACATTTTAGCCTCTAAAAGATTTTTAACACTCCTCCTAAAATTATTCATATCATAAATTTATTATATTTACTATACATCATTATTCTGAATAACAGGAGAATGTTCAATAATGTGACCATTTGAAATGGCAAAATACGTGAAGCATGTAGACAGAGGTTCTGCAAATTTTACGCAAATTATACTTAACCTCTTAAACATGAGTACTGTGCTCTCTCCCTCCTCCCTTAGTTTAGTGGAGCTGTTCAAATGCAAAAAAATCAAATGAACATAAAAGAATTTTTTGGGTTGGGCAATAAATTGCCCAGGCGCTCCTGTTCAGCTTCATTCTGATCTTGCTAAAGGCCACTCTGTCTGCTAATATGGAATCATATGTGATGGAGGCTGATGGCACACGCTGATTTAACTTCCGTAAGACCCAGATTCTACTATCTAGATAACACGAACGCAATCACTGTTCTTACTTTCATAGCCTGTGCATGTATGATACAGACTCTCAGTAGCTGTTTGTCACCCAGCAAGGCTAATGGAAGTGACACAAGATAGAGAGTCCCTCGTGGTCCCCCTGGGGTTTCCTACCTAAACCCTATCACTAGGTGTCCTGGGTTCAGCAGTAGCAGTCATTTTTCTCCTACGTAGTAGCTGGTGCAGTGCTGTGGTTTTGACTTTCGACCTGGGGACAACGCTGATAACATCCGTGTTTTTAGTTGTTGCTCAGTAATGTGTAGTCTGACCAACGACTTTCTGAGTCTCATGTTCTGCCAGGGAGGAGGGCAAGCCGAAAGGAAACAGAGGCAGAACACCTGATCCAAACTAGCCAAAGAGGTATTCCATACCACAGCACATCATGCCCAGGATATAAACTGGGGACAGTTACCCCGAAGGGTTAGATCACTGCTTGGGTCGAGCTGGGTATCTGTCGGTGGGTGGTGAGTGGTTTTATTCTCTTCCATTGTTATTTCCCTTATCATTATTATTATTGGTGGCAGCAGCAGTGGTTTATGTTATACCTCAGTTACTGGACTGTTCTTATCTCAAGCTGTGGGAGTTACATTCTTTCGATTCTCCTCCCCATCCCTCCGGGAGTGGGTGGGGGGAGGAAGGCGAGTGAGTGAGCTAGCAGCTGCATGGTTCTGGGTTGCCGGCTGGGCTTAAACCATGACGCTAGGGTTACAAGAAAGTTTCAGCAATGAGAAGCATGCACTGGGGCTACATATAGGTCCAAATTCTCCCAGAGCTAAATGTAAGTGCTATGTCTTCCTTCCTTTTCTAATTAGTGATTACCAGATCTAGTCTGAAAAGATAGCTGTCTTGGGTTCTTGATATTCCAGCTGGTAACCATGGAATTGTGTAAGCAGAGTTTCTTCATTAGAAAATGTTACTGAACATTTCATAAGCTGCATCATTGTAGAAGCTCAGAACTAGGGTGACACATTTTATCAAATTGAATGTATTTAAAAACACATTTGTGAAATGCAATTAGCTTTGAATATATGCATTTGTGAAAAGCGATCTTGCTGCAATTTGCTTTATGATGCTGCATACACCCTACAGAAAGCCAGTGCTGAAGCCTGTAAACAAACTGGTGTCTTTTTTTTTTTTTTTAGTTACAGCTGTGTATTTATAGACTTTCCAGCATAAAGGTGTATGACTCTTATTCTGATACATGTCAAAACAGTCTGTTTCCCAAGGACATTTTTTGGGTATATACTGAAATATCAGGCTTCTCTTTTTCTTTGGAAAAAGCAGACCAAGAACATTATCATCAGTTTTACTAAGCATGGTTGTGGATATATATGTTATCTTAATAAAAAGATCATATTTTCAGAGTTTCCTAGCACATGAGCCAAAATAAGACTGGAAAAGAGAAAAGCCCAATAACTTTTCCATTTCATTATTGACACTATGCAATGAAACAAAGATTTTCTTTATTTTTTCAGCTGAATTGTAGCATTCAGATATAAATTATATACTAATAAGTCTTTCTGACTCCAATATAAACATATGAATTATACTATAAAGCACTTGTGTTAATAATAGGAGGTATGACTCTCTCAGCAGTTCAGATTTGAGCACAATTCTGTATTTTAAAAGTGAGGATTCAAGCAGAGGACAATTTGCATCCAGTTCAAATGAAAGCTAAGTTCAACTGATATATACAGAATATATTTGAAAACTGTTATTCTAACTTAGTCAATACAGTGACTTAATTCACAAGGGAGTGGAAAAAAAAGGTTGATATGTGGTTTTGACCTGCTAATTGATATTTTTTTTTTTTGCCATAGTTGCATTATTAAGACAGAGTGTCTCACCCTTTTCTTGAATATAATCAGCCAGAAAGGTTTTCTCATAGCAGGACTGTAGCTAATCCCTCTGCTTCCTGATATCATCTAATCTTGATTTTCCTGAAGCCTACTATATGCTTCCTGGAAAAATGCTGATTTTAAGCCTTCGTGCCTTAAAGTATTAGCGTGGCATCCAGTAATGTCACATAGTGAGGAATCTGTCAAAATTCAACATCATACCTTATAATGGGCATATTATTCAAATCAAGTTTATTCCAGGTGCATTTAGAAAAACACTGTTCTTTGCAGCTCTGGATTTTTTGCCCCTCTACCCCTCTCCAGCCACATGACTTTACAGCCACGCTTAATGACTGAATTACGTCAGATTTTCTCATATTTCGTTTCAATCAGTTTACCTCTTTTACTTCATGGGATTAAGCTGTATTATAATTGTGTGATCATTAATACTTTTCTGTGCAATTTCTTGATCAAATGTTGATAAAAAAAATCTGGCTTTTTTATGAGAGCTAAATGAGAAGGGTCCAGTTGAATATCTAGCTTGATAACTTGGCTTATTTAGCCCATCTCTTGCTGTAGGTTTCTGTCCATTTCAGGAAAGTCTTGTTTTGTTTAAACACAATTTAAAGAGTGGGAAATATGCAAGAATACGGTTTCCGATGGGTACTTGGATTCATCAAGGAGGTTGAGAAGACTTTATTATACTTTACTACATTTTGAATACAGGCATGCTAGAGGCTGCTTGAGCTCAAATAGCCTCTATGTGTTTTTAGTGTTGTTGTTTCTTTGTTTGTTTGTTTGTAAACTCTGAAATATCTTGGTGGAAAAAATCTTAGATAAAGGTGTACATTACTTCAGTCGGTGATCAGGATATATTTACAAGTGTAAAATACTGCTGTTGGGATTCTGGAGGAGAAAGTGCTTTGAACTGGCAGGCATTATTTATATGTTATTTATGCAAATCATTTTGGTTTTAACCACTTATCCACTGTGAAATATTCTATTTTATTATGTATCTATGTGTTAGTGCCATTCATAGGTGAAAGCTTACACTTCAATTGTGATATCTAGACTATCAATACATGATCAGTACTGTATCATCACAAATGGTTATAGATATGTATTGAAAGTTTGTGCAATTCATAGTTGAAGTTTTATACATAAAATCCTCAAGTGGAAAAAACCAAACTTCAAGTACAATGTAAGCATCTTATATGTTTATATATAGCAACCTTCCAGTACCTAAAGTGGGTGTACTAGAAATTCAGAGAGGGACTTTTTACATAGACAAGAAGGAACGGCTTCAAGCTGAGAAAGAATAGATTTATATTAGATATTAGGAAAAAAAATCTTCACAATGAGGGTGGTGAGACGCTGGTACAGTCTGTCCAGAGAAGCTATGGCTACCCCATCCCTGGAAATGTTCAAGGCCAGGTTGGACAGGGCTTGGAGCAACCTGGTCTAGTGGAAGAGATCCCTGCCTCTGTCAGGGGGGTTGGAACTATATGATCTTTAAGGCTGCTTCCAACCCAAACCATTCCATGATTCTATAATATATAATGTGAAAAGCTAACAGTTCCAAAATATTTTCAGTTTTAAACAAAGACAGAATTTCTTTTTGAAAAGCAAGTAGAAAACTCTTTAATATATTGTGTTACAGTATAACTGGGTAACCATCCTGACTCAGAATCTCAGCTAAGCAATGTTTCATTGTCTTTAAATATGGTGCTTGAAATAAGTGAAGATGAAACACACAAAGAAATTTGAGCTTAAACTTAAAGTCATCTGTATAGAGAGTTTGGGGTCTGTATGCCTTGGATCATATTTTAATCCACTTTTCTCTGGTTGTCAGGTATTAACATCATGGGGTACATCAGGAACTCAAGTAATTTGTTACAGTGCTATTGAAAGCTAATGCGGCTGAAATGCCAGTGGAAGGTCTGCCCCTGTAACACTTCAGTTAATGTACACAAATCTGTAGTCTCTTTCTCAGCAATGCCTTTTTTTTTCTTTTTTTTTTTTTTTTTTTTTTTTTTTCTCAGGCACTTTTCTGCTTGCCTTTGTTTGATATATTGCATGAGAATTGATGAAAGAGGGCAGGACCTTCCTCTAATTGTACCTACTGTACAACCAAATCAGACCTGAGATGCACTGCATAAAAACTTCTATTTCCAATCCAGCATTCATATCGCTCCAATTAATCTCATTTACCAAGCAGTAGGAAGCCAGCTTTAACTTGCAGTGAAGTTTCATAGCCTTAGCAATGGGAGCTGGCCAGGAGGTTGTAGAGAATCAATACCTCCTACCTTATCATTGCCATTTCATGATCTGGACATTGCGTGACTAGCTTCAGGACTTTGGAGACAGCAAGAATGCAAAACTAGTTTAAACTGTACTCAGAAAGAGCCATATATGAGCCAACTTTCCGGAGGAAGCTGGTTTTGTAGCTGATAATGTAACTAGGAGTGTTGGCTTTTTCCCCAAAATATATTTGTTGTACTGTAATGTCCTGGGTTCAGCAGCAGCAGTCATTTTTCTCCTTCTTGGTAGCTGGTGCAGCGCTGTGTTTTTGATTTTGGACCTGGGAACAGCGCTGATAACACCAGTGTTTTCAGTTACTGCTTGGTGATGTTTAGGCTGGCCAAGGACTTTGTGAGTCTCATGCTCTGCCAGGGAGGAGGGGAAGCTGGGAGGAAGGAGAGACAGGACACCTGACCCAGACTGACCAAAGGGGTTATTCCATACCACAGCACATCATGTCCAGGATGTAGAAACAGAGAGCAGAGACCCGGAAGGGTGGTGGGGGTGCACGGTGGGGGGGTGCACTGCTTGTTTGGGATTGATGGTGAGCTACTGTATTCTTTCCTTGTATTTGCCTTGTCATTATTATTATTGGTGGTAGCAGTAGTGATTTGTGTTATACCTTAGTTACTAAACTGTACTTACCTCAACCTGTGGGAGTTGCATTCTTTCGATTCTCCTTCCCATCCCTCCAGGAGCAGAGGGAAGAAAGAGGGGGGAGTGAGTGAGTGAGTGAGCAAAACTGTGCGTGGCTGAGAAGCTTAAACCACGACATGTAAGAAGACATGATTTTCTTGTACATCTTTATTATGTATTTCATACCTATAAAAGTTAGATTAAAAACATCTCTGAATAAAAATAATCTGTAGGCATCCACTTTGCACATCTTCTCTTCTGCTTTTCAGAGCACTTAGGTAAGTCACAGGCCAAAAGTTGTATGGTGCATGTTCTTGTCCCTGGGATCTTGTCTTTAAAGTCCAGCTTGATCAATGTACAAATGTGATTTCACTTTGTCAGGAGATAATTCCTGAACTTCATATGTGCTCTTTAATGAAAACAAATGTTTCCATTGAGATTATAACTTCATTTGGAAATTAATTTTTGATGAGATTATAACTAGTGAATAAAAAGAGGATTGTTTTCCTATAATACTTTTAACACCGTGACGGAACAGTCATATTGGCAAAGGGTTGAATAAGCTTGTTTGGTTTGTGTTGCAAGCTTATAATCTTTAAATTCATGTGATTTTTATGAAGGTGAAATAAAAGGAAAGAATTAGCCTTAAGTGTTCTGTATGTCTTACTTCTTAGCTGTTTTCAATAATTACAGAGAGAATAACATCTTGATAATTAAATTGCTTCCACATCTGTGCAGTGGTGTCAGCAGGATGCTGCCATATTGCATATGTTTAACAAATTACACTTAATTTGTCTTTATATTTTCATTATGGAAATTGCACTCATATTATTCAACAAGAAGTACCACCATGTAAAAGTGAGACCAGAAAATGGAATACTGATTTTGAATATTTGCAAGGTAAATGCATGTTAACGAAGACAATAAACATCCTTCCTTGACAAGTTGCAAGAGAAATAATCAAACAAGGTTGATATTCAGAGGAAACTGATTAATGAAAAAATTATTTACTTCTGTGGTGCTGGAAGTGTTCATAGCAATAAAAGACAGAAAGGAAAATGCAGTCCAAGGGGAATGCAAAACTGCAAGGTTTGATGAGGAATGAGACTTGATGGAGCAGCAGTGAATGTGCCACAGAGCTTTGGGGCATAACTTGAGTTACTTCAAATTGCAGGTTAAATTTAATTGTGATTGTTATCAATTGTTTAGCAAAAAACTGGTTTTTGATAAGCAAACCTCTATGGGGTTTTCTTTGTATGGAGAAGTAAACAGACCATCTCAAGAATAATTTTTAAACAATGGTTGGTTAAAAAAAATATGGAAAGCAGGCTCTCCTCCTCTTGGCATGGTGTAATAAAGCTATTTGTCTTCCAGGCAGCTTTTATCTGTAACAAAGGAACAGGCTTTGTTTTTTTTTTTTCTGTTGCTCTAAGTTAGCAAAGTACATAGACCTGATATCTAGAGGTAAGAACTACAACACCTGAGAATAGAGTTCTGTATAGTTTAAGGCTGGTTGCTCTGTTTAAATATTAGCATGACTGCATCCTCTTAATTCTTATTCTATCAATTTGCATGCAATTTAGTGGTGCCTCAGGTGCTTGCTGATTTCTGTTCTCTGCTACCAGGCCTCTTTCTTTCTGGCACTAATTATAAACAGAACATAAAAAATGAAGTGTTCCCTGCAGCTTTTCCTGGTAAATAATTTTATTACTTGGCATTAATCTAAACTTTTAATTAGTGAAGAAGTATATTGATGAAGGCATCTCTCTCTTGCTGAAGAAAAAGATCAGTAGATGCTGCAGTGAGCGCAAGCTAAATTTGGTGTAAAGAGAGTAATGTCTCTAATTTCTATGGACATTCACAGTGCTATGTTGACAGGCTCAAGGCAGCAGCACTGTTTGACAGCATGCAAGGGCAGGTTCTGGTCTGAGCAAGGGCAATTACTTAATGATCGGTGGTAGCACTTAGTAAAGGAAAATAATTGCAAGGCAGGGCTCTTTGGAGAACTTGGGTTGGCATATGATATCTTTGGGAATTGTATTCTGGAGTGTAGTTCTGTGCCTGAAGAAATGCAAAGTGTCTCCTCAGGCACAGACAGGAACGTTGCTAAGTACTGAATAAAAAGAGAAAATAACAGCTTCCCACTCTTGCCACATTATACTTGTACTTCATGCAGCTGAAATTAATTCCTCCTTTCTCCTTGCTTTCTACAAAATAGGCAGAGAAACATCTCTCCTTTCAGCTAATCAAACTTTCCTTGAAATGCAATACATTCTGCAAAAAGGAATTTGGAAGATTCCTAAAATCAGAAACACAGTTTAATAATCTATTGTAGGAAAGTACTGTGTTTGAAAATCTTCTCCTGGACCTTTAGTACTTACAGATGTTCTAACTTCCTTGGGTGTATCTCCCAGCAGTTAATCTGCCCCATTGAGCCTCACACACAAATTTTATCACCGTTGGGCCCTCATGTCACTTAGTGTCCTCTCAGTAATGCATCTGCACTTCAGCTTTTGCATTCCTTTCAAAGACATCCTTGTTCTCTCCTTTCTTAGCTCTTACCCTCCCTACATCTTTTTCATATGAACCCCAAATCCAGGTCCCAAGCTTTAGCAGAATGCCATAATATCCTGCCATGAATTTTTGAGAGGCTAAATGTTGGGGAAGGTCTTTCTTGATTTTGGTCTCCTTTGTCAAGCCAAAGTTGCCATACCACTGTTCTTTTTTCATAAGTATTGTTGTTTGTAACATTCTGTGTGGAAAAAGCGGATATCCAGATCATCCCACCCCAATGTGAAGGTAGTGTGTCAGGTGGGCAGAGCATATAAGAACTCATGTATTCAGGACTTCCCACTGGGAGTGCTGTGTCCAGTTCTGAGCTCCCCCATACAAGAATGATATTGAAGCAGTTTGAATGGAGGGCTACCAACATACTTAGGTGAGCATGTGATGCACAAAGACTGACTCTTTTCAGCCTGAAAAAGACATGGCTAAGGGAAGACTTGACTGCTGTCCTTAACTTTTGAAGGGAGGTTGAAGAGAAGATGGAGACAGTCTTGTCTCAGAGCTGTACACTAAAAGGACAAGAGGAAGTGAGCGTAAGCTGTAACAAGCTAAAATCCAACTCAAGGACGGAAAGAAATATTCACAAAGAGAATGTTTAAGCTGTGGAAGATCTTGCCCAAGGCTGTGGAGACTCTATCTTCAGATATGTCCAGAGAGTAACTTGACAGCCCTTAGCAACCAGGTTGAATTTTGAAGCTGACCCTGCTTTGAGCAAGGATTTGGATGAGATGACCTCCAGAAGTCCACTCTAGCCTAAATTATTCTGCTGTGGTGTGGCCTCTCCACCTCTTTCCAGAGAAAATAGAAGTAACAGAATAGGGGCCTTGCTACCTACCTCAGAGTTGATTCTTCCTCCCTTAAGGACTGATTAGTATCCCACATAAAATTCCCAGTGGTACTTTGCCATCAGTTGAGCAACAGACATAAGTGAAAGTTTATAAAGACCTAATTTTTCATAGATAGTCATCACTATTAATGAGCACAATCCACAGAGGGGGAGAAACCAATTTAAATTCAAAACAAAGTATAAAAACATTTTCATTGACTTTTAGTTTTTCTTTTTTTGAAGGAGAAAAAAAGAAAAAAATTACTATAGCTGTTTGTCCCTGCATATTTTATCCATTGTATGGATGATTCTATGATTCTATATGCTGCATATGAATTGTGGACAAATAGAGAAAAATAAGATATGCAGTGGAATTGTTAACATTTCAAAGAAGATTCTTCATCACTATGGAAGGCATCACTTGCATTCCACTCTTCCAAATCCTTGAGATTGAAGATCTGCAGCTTAGAATTCAACCAGTGGCTTTTTAACACAGACTGCCTTCATGAATCAGAGTTGAAGGAGTTCAAGTGCTTGTAATGGATCCCTCTGAGAAATGGTATAATTGGTATAGCACTGGTCTTCTCTCTTCTCTCTGCCTATAGGTAACTATTACATTCTCAGATCACCCTCAAGATGAAAGAACTTTGCCTGACAGATGCCCTATACATGGAATGCATTTCTATAATCCAAACCTGTATGAAGAGGAAAATTTTCAGTTCCCCTAGAGCTTCAAGGTCCGTGATTCACATATCTGAAGAGATATAAGAATACCTTTCTAGCCAACTATTCTAGCTTGTTCCCCCTTTCCTTCTATTCACTACTGTTGAATCAACACCTGACAGAGGAGGAAATTTCCTAGAGCTACATTCCTCAGATGGATATTCATGTTCATTATCTTCTGTTTCAGTGGTTGTTGGACATTTAGTCCTAATTGTCTTCTACTTTGACCCAAAACACTGTACTGTTGTCTGAATATTACTGCATTAAGTTGTGAGAGTGGCTGGATAGCACCTAGAATATTTAGCATTCCCTCATTTTGGTAAAACACATTTCCTTCTTTTGCATCATTCTCTGTCTTTTTCTTAAGATCTCTTATTATCTAACTGTCCCACAAAACATATTCTTCTCACTAGTTCTTATTTGCCCATTATATATTTTGTAGTTTAATTTCTATCTCCCATTCAGCTTTTGTCCGTGGCCTTTTCATGTTGCAGCCTGATTTTTAGTCATTCCTTCTTATTTAGTCCTTTGTTTCCAGTTTTAGCTTTTTACCTCAAGCCATTATTTTCCCTCTCCCACTCTCTCCCCCCATCGCTTTGCTGGTGGTCTAATAAAATTTGCCCTTGTTATTTCTAACCTCTCCTCCTATGTGAAAAATTTCCATTTGGTGTGAGAAATTTCTATTTGGTGTGCCAAGTCCATCTCATACCCTGCCTGCATTTCTGTTTTAGTCCTGTTTCGCCACAGGTATGTCAGTTTACTGCTTTCAGTTACACATGCTCCATACATGTCTTGTCATTTTCCATTTTCATATTTCATTAGCTATTGCTCTCCCAGTTTGTCTTCTGTCCTGTGACCAATGAAATTCCAACGTACAGATAATCTATCAATAGGAAAAATATCCTATCATTTTCTGTCTGATTTGATTCTATTGTATGTGAGGCAAAAAGGTCAGGTAGAAATCCTGGGACATTCACAGACGAGCAGAATGCAGTACTATGTTATGTGCAGCAGTACAGACTGCATACTGGAATCATAGCATGGAGAGAGTTAGAATGATGCAAGGAAGTAAATCATCCAATTAGCCTGATATCATTACAAAGAAGCCTGAGGAGTACAAAAGGAAAACCAATTCAAAGCAGACAGGTGTACAAAGTTGGCCTTTTTGAAGATGTTTCCTTCCCTGAGACTCTATTTTATGCAACCAAGTTCTGTGCAGGGTTATCTAAAAGAAATAAAGTTTTCTTTGAATCTAGCTCAGATTAGATCAGTTGATGATACAGATGACAAGGGTTTTTTCTTCTGAAAGTTCTAAAATGTACAAGTATCAGTGTAGAAATAACAGTGATCTCTTTGTATTCTGGTATTTAATTGAGACCAAATTCTAAAACTAGTCAAGAATATGTTTTAGCTGCACTTCATTGCTAGTGATAAGATAATGACAATCGAAACCAGAATGAAAGTCAGAAAAAAAGAAAGATTTGTAGTGACAGGTTCTTCAGCGGAAAAAAAGAGGAAATAACAAAGTGTGCATTTCTCTGCCTTGGCAGGATTGTTGTTACTCTGCTGATTTGTTTTTTCCCTGATAGAAATAATCTATTTGCGGCTTGAGTTCCTTCACTTTATTGGCAGCTTCCTGGAGTGCAGAAAATGCCATTTTATTTGCCTGAAGTACAGTGTACTTTAAGACATGCCTTTCAGAGAAGACAGTGCAAGTCCATCACTAAAGCATTCACTAACACAAGTAACAAAGACATGGCAGTGTTGAAAATTGCACTGCTAAAGTTTCTTCTATTTACTAAATGTATAAGGTGCACATTTTCTGAAAAAAGCTTCCTTCTTATAGGTCATTGTTAATTATATGGCAGGTGTTGTTTTGGTCTTCCATCCATCTACTGTGAACAGAGAATGAGAACACAAGTGCGCTCTTCTGTATCTGTAGACAAAATGATGCCTGACATTAAAGCCTAAATGCCAGAAGGCCTATACGTCATTTTATCTTAATGAAAGTTTCAAGGATTCCTTCATAGTAGCTTGTATGGTGCTATGTTTTGAATTTCTGACCAAAAAGCTGTGGCCAAGACACCAGTGTTTCAGCTATTGCTAAGCAATATTGCTGAGCATTGCTTACACAGTGGCAAGACCTTTTGTGTTTAATCTGGGGATGCACAAGCAGATGGGGGGGACAGAGGTGGGATAGTTGACCCTAAATGACTCAAGGGATATTCCATGCCACATAGAATAATGGAATAGTAGAATGGTTAGGGCTGGAAAGGACGTTAAGATCACCTAGTACCAACCCCCTGCCATGGGCAGGGGCACCTGTTGCATTAAAAGGGGAGAAAATAAAACCCCTTGCCTTATTAGAGCGACAGGGAACGGCTCCAATATGCAACTACCAGTCCCACCACTTTCTCTTAAATCGAACCTCTACTGGTCCAGATTTACCGATAGTGGTGATTGGTTACCAAACGAGTGCAGTTTATTGAGTGAGTTTATTGAGGCAACAGATACAGGTTCTTATGGACTGCCAGTGATAAATACTGTCTGCAAAAGCACTTGCAAACAATAGTTACATGGATACAAGCGCTTGATAAAGTTAACACAGCCTGGCTCTAAAATATACAGGTGACAGTAAAAGTAACTCTACAGAGATTCTAAGTTTTCCCAGGGAAGCACTGGATACAATGCAAGTCTTACCCACAGGTATCCCTACGTGGGGGGAAGAGAGGTTCAGCCCATCGACTGGTCCCAGGAGTCTGTTGATGTTATCTCCCTCGACTCGTCCACAATGGTATCTTCCCTGATATCCCCCTCTCTCTTGGGTCATTTTATATTATTTCCACCTTCAAGATGCAGCTTGAGTGACTCCAGTCATACATACCTTTATTATTATTGGTGCAAATCTCTCTCGCTTCGCTTTAAAGGTATATGATACCAAAAATTCAGAGCGCATGCTCAGAGGGGGGTGGTCTCATTTTGGAGGGGAGTCGCATTGGAGATGGAAGTGTATTTTAGCATGTAAATGCATAATAATGACATTATAATGAATCAAAGTTCACACAGAGGATGCCATTCTGTCAAAAGATGACAGGCTGCTGGCTGAGGGCAGCAAGTATGCAGCTTATCAGTTTCTGGTACCACCTAATTCCCATCTTTTGCTGAAGTTGGGACAAAGAGTAACTGCAAGATCTCCACCTCGCTCTACCCTCCGTCTGCATTGCCACGGGAACCATTGTGGAGTGCATATTGCTGACATACCAGATGTGGCTGCATCTCACCCTGAGAAGCCCTGAAAGCCCGTTTTTCCCTTATGTGAGGCCAATGTTGCTTTTCAAATATAAGTTTAATTCCTAATTATCCCACATTTCCTAATTATTCCACACCACCTCACACTAGACCATTTCTCCCAAGGCTCTGCCCAACCTGGCCTTGGACACTGCCAGGGATGGAGCATTTGCCACTTCCTTGGGCAACCCATTCCAATGCCCCACTGTCCTTACAGTAAAGAACTTCTTCCTTATATCTAACCTGAACTTCCCCTATTTAAGTTTAAACCATTACCGCTTGTCCTATCACTACAGTCCCTAATGAAGAGTCCCTCCACGGAATCCTTATAGTCGCTGTCCAGAAGGCTGCTATGAGGTCTCCATGCAGCCTTCTCTTCTCCAGGCTGAAAAGTCCCAACTTTCTCAGCCTATCTTCATACGGGAGGTGCTCCAGATCATCCTCATGGTCCTCCTCTGGACTTATTCCAACAGTTCCATGTCCTTCTTATGTTGAGGACACCAGAACTGCACACAATATTCAAAGTGATGTCTCATGAGAGCAGAGTAGAGGGGCAGGATCATCTACCTTGACTTGCTGGTCACGCTCCTTTTGATGCAGCCCAGGATACGGTTGGCTTTCTGGGCTGCAAGCGCACACTGCTGGCTCATGTTCATTTTTTCATCAACCCACACCCCAAGTCCTTCTTCGCAGGGCTGCTCTCAATCTCCTCTCTGCCCAACCCGTAGCTGTGCCTGGGATTGCTCCAACCCAGGTGTAGGATCTTGCACTTGGCATGGTTAAACTTCATCAGGTTGGCATCAGCCCACCTCACAAGCATGTCAAGGTCCCTCTGGATGGCATTTCTTCCCTCCAGCATATCAACCGAACCACACAGCTTGGTGTCATCGGCAAACTTGCTGAGGGTGCACTCAATCCCACTGTCCATGTCACCCACAAAGATGTTGAACAAGAGCGGTTCCAACACCGATCCCTGGGGGACACCACTCGTTACTGATCTCCAGCTGGGCATTGAGCCATAGGACAAAACTCTTTGTTTGCAGCCATCCAGCCAATTCTTTATCCATCAAGTGGTCAATCTATCAAATTGATGTCTCTCCAACTTAGAAACAAGGATGGTGTGCAGGACAGTGTCAAACTCTTTTCACACGTAATTTTGCATCCCAACTGCAGCAGGTCAACACTGCTCATATCGCTCTCAAGCTGGTTATGGGACAGTGAAAGAGCCATTGAGATGGTCATGGCCCTGTGGAATTGGCTAGCCAGTGCAGCCTTCAACCTGTTTATTGTCTACTTAAGCACAAGAGTGTATTTCAATCATCTCAAGAGAGGTAAAGTTAGGATTGCCCCATGTTCTCCACGAGGCTGCAGCCCCTTCAGGGTTCATCCTCATCCCCTGCTGTGCAGACATTCTGGAACTCTGGTGTCATGGAGCTGTGATGTCGCAGCCCATGTTCCACCAGCAACTGCCCGTTACCAGTGAGATGCACAACAGAGACACCTTTGCCCCTGCACCCTGCTCTTGCCCTGTGCTCCCTCTGACCCTTGCTGTACCCCCAAGACTTTCTGCCCTACTGTTAGCCCTTCTAACCTACTGCCTGCCCTAGTCTCCTGTTCCCTGATCCACGGTCCTATCCTGGTACCACCATGCAGGCCCCTAGGAAGACCACCCTTGTCCTGCTGGCAGCACAGCCCAGCCCTTGTGGGAGCGAGGAGACAAAGACCTGCATCCACAGAGTAAGGAGCCTGTGGGTGCCGAGGCAGGCGCGCAGCCGGGTCTGTGCCCAGGTCCCGCAGGCAGGGGGCACGGTCGCTCTCCTCTGTCCTTTCTGGTCCGGCAGGTCCTCAAGCCGTTAGCGCTCTGCAAGGTGCTGAAGCGCAGCAGGCACAGGCTCCTCCAGCTGCAAGCACCAGCCTGTCAGAGCTGGTGGGTGCTGCTGACCAAGGAGCTCCCGGCCTCCCGCCAGCTCATGCTGGGGATGTGCCCAGGGCCTCAGGTCCCCACAGCTCTACCCCGGCAGCGAGAGGGGTCTGGGTGCCCAGACCCTCATCCCACAGCTCTGCTCTGCTGCCCAGGGCAGCACCAATGCACTCTTCTGCTTGGCTTTTGCTTTAGGCTGTTCCAACACATGCGAGAGCTGGAGGAGGAAGCTGCCAGCAGGACCCAAGTGGGGCTGCAGCAAGAGGACATGGAAGTTGACATGCAGTTGGAGGGGGACAAGGCAATGGATGTTGATGTGCAGTTGGAGGAGATGGAGGAAATGGAGGTGAACTGAGGTGTGGTAAGGCAGCATGTTCCCCCCATCCACTGCCAGCAGTGAGGTTGGCTTGGCAGCTGCCACACTGGGGTTAGGCTGTGTGCGACAGCCCCACTGCAGGGACATGGTGCCTGGTGTCTCGTCCTGGTAGCACAAGTGTCACCACTGCACTGCCCTGCGCTACCTTTGGGCCACGCGATCCAAGTTTGATCACATAGAGGCCGGCTCCCAACCCCAGCCAGGACTGAGCCCCGCGGCCGAATCCCACTCTCCCCAGTGTGTTCCGGGCATGTGGCAAACACAATGATCCATCAGGAGCCTCACTGAAATGACCTTGTGCTGCTTGTTTCCAGGGCTCATCCAGATGGATGTTTTGCGGTGTTGGAAGATTTTTATAGAAGAGTTGTTGTTTTTCACAGAAGATTGTTCACTTTTCATAGAAGATTGTTGTTTTCTCATAGAATAGCTGTAGTCTTAAGTAGAAGAGTTATAGTTTTACATAGAATAGTTGTAGTTTTAAGTAGAAGAGTTGTAATGTGTTGTTTTGCTGTGTTGTTTTTGTTGTGTTTTGTTCTGTAAATACATTTATTGATGGTTTTTTGATCCAGTCTCTGTTTGTATTTGCTGTGAGCACGCGCGGCACTTGCAGACAAGTGGTTTCCATTCACTCCAGGTTCCCAGGGCTGGAGGGGTCAGCAGGCGCTGGGGCTTGGTGCTGGAGCACCCCAGCTGTCTTCGCATGGGCTCCCTGCCCTGGCAGAGCAGCTCTTTCGGGCTCCCTGCAGCTTCGGGCAGGGCTGGGCAAAGGCGAGGGACCAAAGGTGTGGGTGGTTACACTGACCCCTCTGTGGCTGCAGGGCCCCTGGCTGGCTGCTGCCATTGGGCACAGCCTGAACCAATGCTGACCAAGGCTTCTCAGGCTGCTCCTCAACTGGGGGAAATGCAGCCGCATATAGAATCATAGAATAGTTAGGGTTGGAAAGGACCTTAAGATCATCTAGTTCCAACCCCCCCTGCCATGGGCAGGGATGCCTCACACTAAACCATCTCACCCAAGGCTCTGTCCAACCTGGCCTCCTGCTCAGCAATAAGAGGTGGGGAAAGAAGGGCAGATATCCACAGTTACGGCCTTTGTCTTTTCAAGTAGCTGTTAATGTGTGATGGAGTCCTGCTGTCCTGGAGATGGCTGAACATCTGCCTGCCAATGGAAAGTGGTGAATGATCTCCTGACTTTGCTTGCACACAAAGCATTGCTTTAGCCGTTAAATTGTCTCTGTCTCAACCCACCTTTTTTTTCACTTTTTTTCACCCTTCTGATTCTCTCCCCCATCGCACTGGGGAGGAGTGAGTTGAGCGGCTGTGTGGTGTTTGGTTGCCCACAGGGTTAAACCACAAGAAATACTTTAATTGCAGTGCATTTCAGCTTAAAAATATGGTTCCTTTAGTGAGTGCAAGAGCCCGAGAAAAAAAAAAAAAAAAAAACACAAAACTTGATTCTTTCACAATTTAATTATAGGAACCTCCGTTAATTGTGGTAAATGGTTTGAATTACAACTAATAGTCAAGAAACAAAGGCAGATAAACAACACAGAAAAAGAGAAAGGAAAAAGTTGAAATAGCTCAGAAAAGATTTTGATCTCCTCTCTCTGGTACCTTTGTTTTTCACTCCTTTCATTATCTTTGGTCACTTATCTATATCATGATTCTTAGAGGTGTCCAGAGAACTGTCAGGTCCATTAGTTCCTTGAGTCCATTGATTCTCTTTCTTTCTTTAAGTCCACTGTCAGGAAGGTATAAAAGATGGTAAAGCTCTTTGGTTTCTGAAGTGCTGGTTTAATACATTCTTTTAGAAGATGTCCAATTATGTGCTCTAAATCTACAGCTACAATACCATATAAGAAGGGCTTTAAGCCTTGAGCTGCCTTTCTTATTTCTTCCTCCCTGAGCAGTAAACAAAAATAACTCTGTGAGAAGAACTGAGAAAAGTACAGACGTACTGTAAAGAAGAGGACCAGTGAAAACTCTCTTTGTGGAGTCTCATAGGCCTGAGTGAGATCATTAACATTTTTCTCCACTGGGGACAGCAGTATTCTTTTGCATTTATTCATTTGTAAGTGGTTATGATTTTTGAAACCTCTATCCCATTTGTTAGATTTGAGCAATAAATTTGAAGGTTAGTAAGAAAGTAACAACTACAGAACATGAATATAGCAACCATGTGGTATAGAATCATAGAATAGTTAGGGTTGGAAAGGACCTTAAGATCATCTAGTTCCAATCTCCCTGCCATGGACAGGGGCACCTCACACTATACCATGTCACCCAAGGTTCTGTCCAACCCAGCCTTGAGCACTTCTGGGGATGAAGCATTTGCAACACAATGATCACCAAAAAAAATTGGAAGAGTCTAAAGCAGACTACATTGCGAAGCTCACAGAAAGTATTTCATACCTATCCAGCTATTTAGGATACTATATATCCTGTATTTAGGATCTAAATATTCTTCATATTTGTTTCAGTACTCTGTTCTAACCAATGCGCTGTCCTTCCAGTATCACTCAGCTAAGTTGTGCAGCGTGGCAGTTCACCCAAGGTCAGCAATTTGTGCTCTCTAACATGCAGGGAAAGTGATGGGGAAAAGTGAAAGGAATAGGGAGGGAGATTTCCAGATTCAAGTTCAGATGGAGGCTTCTCCACTCAGATGATTTTTTGCCACAAATGTCCTGGTTTTGGGGAGAGGGAGAAGCAGCTCTCAGAAGGCATGTACTTGGAGACAAGAGCTTGGCCAGATATGACAGAACATCCCCAGGCTCAGTCCTGTGAGTCTCTATTTGCAGATAACTTCTAAGGTATACTTCATGATCCCTGTGTCAGTAAGACCTCTTCTGTGGAAAGTTTTCTGTTTTTTCTTTGTCAAATGTTCAGTGTGCTTAGCAAAGTCTTGTCACTAAGGTAGTCCTGATTCTTAAGCATGGGATCCCTCAGTCACATCCCAAAGTATTTTGTTACACTTCATATTATTACGTGCTTTTGAGATTATGTGCAAAATACACAGATGTGCAAATGTACCTAAAGAACAGTTGTATAATTTAGAACTCTAACAATAGAATATTGCTGCCTGGTCTACCATTTAAAACTAAACTTACAAATGGCTTAGTTACAGTGAAGATCGTATTCAAGTGCTCCAAAAAATTAATCCTAAAATAAAGAGCTAATCTAATAACTGATTAAATGAGCACATGATCTGCTCCAGCACAGGATGAGATCAGTGTTTAATACACCCTTGATAAGTTTAAGTAAAGTCTAGTCACACTCTTCATTAAGATATGTTGACAGAGAAATTAATTTACTTGGACAGCTAACAGGATTCAAAATCTAACTGTTAAAAATATTTTATTATATATGGTGAGTTAGCAGTGAATAAGGCTGTGGACAAATGGATTAACTGGAATTAAAATGCGTGTGCATCTATAAAGTTATCCTACTTTTTGTCTGAAAATGAATACTGCTTTGATGTGCAGCAAAGCATTTACCTGTTAGCTAAATGTATACACTGTACACTGTAATTAGCAAGATTCATGTATTGTTTTCATTACTTCAAACATTGGATCAGACTTCAAAGAAAGTTTGAATAATTGTATCACATTTATTTTTCTTGTCATAAGTTTCGGGTTGTGAAATAATATCCCATTGAAGAAACTGAAGATTGGAAAGGAAAACAAGGGCCCTGTGAAAGTAATAGTTTTATTCATAAGATCTTATGCAAATGGTAATTTCTAAAACGTGCAGTATTATTAGGTATGCCAAGTATGTAAATGATTTTATTTCTCCCCAGAGAAGAGGTGGACTCCCCCAGTGTAGGTTGAATTATTTAAACCACCTTCTAATTATACAGATTTATTTTCCTTTAGTAGTAAATATACATTTTTAGGACTGTGAATTGTAGTAAGCATTTGGGGAGAGCTCAAGTGTTGCATATGTGTGCATATATATGTATATA
The DNA here is from genome assembly GCA_039720435.1 of Amazona ochrocephala. Lineage (NCBI taxonomy): Eukaryota > Metazoa > Chordata > Aves > Psittaciformes > Psittacidae > Amazona > Amazona ochrocephala. The sequence continues at coordinate 25,294,796 of CM077880.1, forward strand.
TTTCTGCGTGTGTATGTGTACACATACACTTTAGAAAAACACCTCATTAGTTCAGAATGAGGCACTAACTGCACCTTCACAATTCAAATAAATAACAGCTATTATTGTATCTAGCCCTTTTGGTAAAGGCTATCAATTCCTTGGACAAATTGAATGTGATCAAAGATAGTCAAAAGACTGCAATATAATTAAACTAAATTTACGTAAGAGCATCCCTCCTCTCATTTAAGCTCCATGAGAAGTAAAGAATGAGGAGGCAGAAGAAAGCACCAGGAATTTTCCTCAGAAGACTTTTAGTTACTCGTTTTTTCCAGAGCTATGCATTTAAAATGAGGCGAATGTATAAAATCCCCTGACATACAAATTCACCCTGTTTGCTTGGGAGGAAGAAGCATCAGGGGCTTGTCATATCTGTTGTACATTAAGTGAAATATTTCACGTCTTAGTTCTGGGTAATCAAAATAGTTTTAGCCTATGTGTAACTCTGCTTCATTTATACTCTATTACTTTTATTCAAAGCAGTTCTTTATCTCCCCTTCGAAATAGGAATAATGGAATTTATGCAGGACTGTATATTTATCAAAGTTTTTAAATCAATAAATTTAGCTTTCATGACACAATCTAAAAGGGATTTGCTATGTTGGATGCACAAAATATGCCTTGTTTAGTAATCATTCTGATATGTTGTTCTAAATGCAAAGCTTGATGTAACTGTGCAATTAAAATCTATTCCAAAGAATATCCCAGGGGTCTCTCTTGTCATTTTGACTCCAGCTTGTGCATAAATTTCCAGCTGTAGAGAAATATTCTAAGTAGTTGTTTTCATGAAGCAGCTGAATGGTCCTCATGAGTCCTTCCAAGGTTTATAACGACATAGTTTCAGACAGAACATGTTCTAGCGAGATGTGTATTTTATGAATTCAAGCACATAATTCTGCTATAATTTAGTGAAACTGTACTCACAGTTTCAGACCCAGGAGTATTTCAGTGTAGACCTCATGGATCAGGATGGAATCCTGAAAACACTTGAAATAGAGCTGAATAACTTAATTTTGTTCTAATTTTTATTTCAATTCAAGTCATACTCAAACTAATTGAATATCCTGAAGGAAATCCCCTTTTATGTACAAAACCAAGCTTAATCTGGTAAAACACATACCCTTATGAAGTCAAGCAAGATCTCAACTGACACGAATATGGAATGCAAGTTCTGTCTTAGTAAAATCCTTCACATTAACTATAATTACCCTGTTGCATTTTGTCTGTGGGATGACATGAATAAGAAAACTATGGTCATGATAGTAGTACTTTGTCACCAGTGGAAAGCATCAAGTATCCGTGTATTTTCACACATGTTTAACAATGGCTGTCAAAGAAACCAATTACAGTTTATTTCACCAGATATCATAGTGATTCTCTGGACCAGTAGGCTTGGGGTTTCTCTGAAAATGAGGACTGATCCTTTTCTCTGGAATTCTTCAGAGGGCAGAAAAGAAAGGGATGTGCAGCTCTCTAGAAACAGGACATTTAAGACACAGCTGCATAGTCGTAGTAAAGACAATATACTGGTTTCCTCAGATTCGTAATTACTGTAATAATGCCTTATTCAAGGAATATGTGAGCCATTTTGAGTGACAGCTTATTAGCACTCTGTTGTTTTTTTTTTTACTGTAGCACTGTTGTTTTCTTTCTTGTTACAACCTTTCATTCATCCCTTTTTCCTGTACCCTGCAATCCTTCCTGGGCACATATGCTCCTTCCTTTCAGTCTTCTTATTCACTCCCAATTCTCCTTTCCTCCCAGATGTCCCTCTAGCATGTATTATTTTCCTCTTCTTTAATCCTCACAGGCTGAGATGCAGTGCTTAGCAGTCTCATCATGTTTGCATGGAAAGCCTCTGGTTATCTGATGTGGATCACACAGCTGCCAGGCTAGTCTGACAGAAGCAATGCATGTTCAGTTTGGTTATATGTATGGATGCACACTATATACTGTGTTGCAGGAAAAAGAGGCTCAGCTGATGTAGTTATATCAAGTGAGGATTAAAGCCATTTGATTTCTTAATGACATATGAGACTCAGAACTATACATTCAGGATCAACAGAAACTCACACAGATAAACTGCAGTACTAGGCACACAAAAATTTCTGAACATCCTTCTGTAGCTAATCTACCCAAGTTACAACTCCCCACAGCTCACACCCAGAGAGTCACCTGCATCCACTGTCTCCCCATTGCTGTGCAGGTGCCCCTTACACCCCCAGGCAGACATGGGTACTCTGGCTCTCCGTCTTTCCGCACAGAGGATCTTCATGTTTCTTTTACACTGCTTTTCAAGTACTATCTTTTTCCCTTTCCTTCCCTTCTCTTCCACCATCTTTGTGGCAGATGCAAACAGCTGTATTTGATTCATCCAGTGTCTGCACCCGTATACATACCACATGTTATACAGGCCATCTGTCAGGTGAGCCATACAAGCACCTCCCATAGGATGTTGTACGGGCCATATTTTACATAAGGCTTGTTTTCAAGTGTGACTTTTTAATCTTTGACCATAATCTCCAGTGACAGTTTTCTCAGAGCCTGCAGGCTTTGCTGAACTCTCTCGCATAAGCCTGGGTTCTCACTGCTTACTCCCAAACCTTCCCCCTCCAGAGTGTCTGGAGATTGCAGAGATAGAGAGTTGTCTTCAAGCACAACAAATTGGTTTGCGCAGATTTGTCTGGTTTGTGTTGCACCACTTTGTGCTTCACTTTTTCTTTCTCCTGCCTATGAGCATAAAGAAATCTGGCAGGACATAGGATGAGTATTTTGTAGTTTAATACCTGGAAAACTCTGCAAGGACACTTGAGGCAGAGCTCAGAGTCAGGTTCAAGAAATAAGAAGCATAATATGGGTCAGTTTGGTGTTGATAAGGACGCTAAGGTTAGTAAGGAAGGTTGGCTTCAATGGTTTAGGGAAGGTGACCACCTCAAGTCTGAGCCTAAATATCCTATGTTTACATACATGTAGTCATAGAAAAATGGTGACATTATCTGTCTTAATACCACTGCTTAGACAAAAATAATTCACAATGACAATAATGCTTTAAACTGATTATAAATCAACCAACCAGAAATGATTTTAAATAATCATTAAAATATTAAAAGGAAACACTTTAAAAAGGAGAAAATGATCATTGAAATGGAAAGAAAATTCACAATACTCTTTAAAGAGATTTAGAAGACCTAACTGTCTATGCATTATTTTAATCAGACATGCTTGTCATTAAAGATAGACAGTAGAAAATGAGTGATCATAAAAGGAACTATCTGTAATTATGAACCCTATTTCTTAATGTACACAAGTATTTTTTGAAATCACACTTTAGAGCACAAAATCATAATTGCAGTAAGACACCTGTGTGTGAATTATAAAATATTATTTCATATTCCATTACACCAATGGCACTTGTCCTTAACAATGTGCCAGGCATGATGCAGTATTTAATTATTCACATCAGACAGCCTTGCATTGCTTATCCCACAGTGTCTTTTGGTTAATGTTTTCCTGCCTTCTCAACATTTCACAGGTCACTCAGAATATAAAAGGACAATGCCGTGTGAATGCTCAAAGCTCATGTTTGAAGAGTATCTCAGACTCATCCTGCAAAGAGTTTTTTCCCCAATTTCTTGATTTTATAAGATTTGAAAGACCAAGTATATGAATCTTTCTACAGTTTGTCCACTATTCACTTTTATTGTACAAGACTACTTTTACTGGGTTTTTTTGGTGTTTTTTTTGACAACGGTATTCTGGCTAGGTGTGACAATACAGAATATTTGTAAAGCTTTTTATCAGAATGTGTAGGTGATAGCACTAACCTCATTCTGAAAGTTTAGTCTGAGGAAAAAAACACCAAACTCTGAGCACTGAAATGCATCAGAAAGACTTGACATATTCTGAAACTTATAAATGTAAGTCATGAATTTAAACATTGCCCATTCCAGTTCTCCAGTGTTATTGTGGAGAGGAAATACAATTTATTTAGCTCATAAAACCTTGCAGAACTGCAAGAATAGAAGAAATAGATGTAAAGGGTAACACAAACATGTTGTATGCAAACTAATTTAGAATTTGTAAATCTAATTGAAGATTTTGAAATCGTTAAGTTACTTTTCACATAATTTCAAAGGTACTGGGGGCTAAGCAGTTCATTATGTTATCTTTTGCAGCTGAGTATAATTTCATCACATCTTTGCCCACATTACAAGGCCTGCTCCTTTCCAGATATATGTAGTAGTTCCTTTCTAAATTAGACTTTTCCTCTTCTTGAAAGTTATGTTAAAAAAATCTACTGAGTTTGTGTCTTTGATCCACCTTCTATGCACTCAGGGATATACAGCACTGCTGTACTTAGAACACCATTGTATTTAGCTGAAAACCATTTAAAAAAGAACTGTGAAATGACTTCAGGAGGAATTTTTTAATATGAGAACAATATCTTAGAAGATGTATTGAACGGAGTCAGCAGTAAGATAACACCTGCCTAAGAAATGACATTGAAAAGCTTGTTAAAGCAAAACCTGTGTGTTAGAGCTTGGTTTGAAAAATGGTGAAAGCAAGAAGATTCAGACAAATGATATACTTTTGACTAGGCAACGGATCAAGTGGCTGACCAGCCAGGACATGGATAGATGGTGCTGTTGATCTTACAAAAGTAAGAAGAATTATTCCAAGTAAATCACAGAGATTGGTTTGCCTTTCATACCTTAGCAACCCACAGCAGAAAACTTATAAACTACAATTCTGGGAGACTAACAGTGTCTTTGGATTCTTTACATCAGGAATATTTTACTTTCATGGGACAGCCCTAGACGGCTGCATATAAAGCTTTCTTTTTTGAACAACAGCAACAAATTATGGTTCTAACAAAAAAATTACTTGGCTGGAGCTGAAATTCTATGTTTTAATAAACATGATTTAATCCTTCATTTTTTATTTTGCTTCCCTTCATATATGTCTGTCCTTAAAAATGAATGGATTATCATAATATGTAGCTTATTTCATCCAGTCTTTAAAAAAATCATTGAATACAAAGATACTGAAGATTAAATATTTATTCCTGTGTCTGTTGTATTTTAAAAATTCACATAAAGAAGATAAATCAGTTAAGCATATCACCAAACGCCAAATCCTCTGTGCATTGATTGCTGTCCACAGAGCACAAGATTTCTACGGCATGAAGATTAGTTCATAGAAAAACTTACCCTGTTAAGCCTAACCTAACACAGGAATCTCTGCATTGTACAACAAAACCCTCACAAAAGGCAGTGCCTGAGAGCAACGAAGTTGAGTCTTGCTAAGTATACCTAAGAATGTTCTTTATTTTAGATAACTCAGTATCTCTCAGTAACTCCTGTAGCCAATAAACAAGCTATTTTCTATAATGCCTATGTGTGAACAGTATGTGAACGGAGATATAAAGTCCCCAAACTCTGTCGTTGATCATCCCCTGATGGTGATTGCAACAGAATCAACATAATGCAATAGAAACGTAAATTCACTTGTTTGGTGTTCCAGTCCAGAAATTAAGAAGCTAACTCTTATTTTCCATGCTAGGCACATATACACTCTATTTACTTAAGATTAATATCAGTTGTAGTCTGGGAATGAATCTTCAGTAATAAGTAAACAAGAATTCTCAGTGAATTATGTTATTTTTCTGCAAAACCTGTAGACTTGTTGAAATTGAAGTTATTCATGGAATCTGTTTCCCAGTTTTGACAGGTTGCTTTCTCAGCTGAAAATCTTCGTGAGAGACATCTGTTCCATATTGCTCAGAAGTACAATAGTGTAATAGTGGAAACAGTAATGAGTAGTATGTGCATCATTTGTGGGAAATTATATTCCTACTTTACTAATTCAATAGTCCATTGAATTTAGTCTGATTTGCAAAAGCCATAGTCAGGCTTATAGCAGGGACTTGAGCTAAGTATTGTATGTTCAAGTTGACTGTTACAATCACCAGTGGAGAGTGGTGCTTGTGGCATCTACATCTAATAAGTGTTTTACTTTTTATTTAGTGGGATAAGTCTGATTATTTTAGAGCAATGGAAAACATTTTTTGAAAAATTATATTTTTTTCCAGAAATGAATTCCAAATTACATGAAAGACTAAAGGTAGCAAAACAGGTAATTAATCCAACCAGTCACCCTGACAGTAATAAATTTCCAAGAACTAGGAATATAGCTCTGGAGCAGTTGCTATGCAACATATATAAAACTGATAGTTGCTGTTTGTTTGGTTTTGGAGCCATCTTTCTCCAAAGCAAAAAGTAAAAAAAATATATGCCTGGAATGGGTAAGTGTAGCCCACTGCCACCATTTGACATTTTATGTATCAATTTGACATTTGATTTTATGTACATGCTATTTGAAGCTTAGCAAGCAACATGTTGAAATTATTTCTCTGGTCAGAAACTGCAGTCCTGTTCCAAGTTGTGGCATTGGCTTATATGACCTTTGAGCATAAAGCACAGTGATTTGAATTCATTTCATTGCAGTTACCCTTTCCCAAAGTGTATATAGACAGGCACACTCAGTGTCCCTAAGCAATTCCTTCAAATGCTCTTTATCACTGAAAGGAAATACTTTAGGTTTTGTTTCTTTACTTAAGGGACTCCTCTGTCTCAGGCTGACCTGCCTAATTGAGTATATAATACCCTTGAACTGTCTCTCACCCTCTTTCAGCCCATCTCTTTTTCTCATTTCTGCAGCACAGTTGTATTACTTGTGAATTCCCATTACTGTTCTTGGCTGAGAACTGCAGTTTCTCAGGGACGGCAGAGGTGGCTATTCAGGAGTGTATGTCACACTTAACTACTGGGAAAATGGAAGTGTATCTTAATTATTCTCCATAATACGAACCCAGGGTGCACTAGGAGACCTATCCTACCTTACAGATGAAGGGGACTTGGCTACCAGGAGTCGGGGCCAGCTCAGAGCTGGTGCTGCTGAGGGTGGCCCTGGGAGAGACTCCTAGATGTCATGAATTCTCAGCCTGTCTCTGTCCCCAGGGAGGTGCCCAGTCCTTGGATGTGGCACTTGGGCTGCTGTGGCTGCCCTAGCAGAGCAGGATGGGCCCTGCCATGCTGCCCCTGAGCCTTGCGGCTCCCAGCTCCCAGCCTGCTCTTCACTGATGGTAACAATAGCGCTAACAGATCACAGGGGCACAGAACAGCCCCCATGTTGTGGGGACCACTGCAGGAGGTTGTCATGTCCAACCTTGCTGCACAAGCAGGGCAGCTTAGAGCGTGTTTCCCAGGGCTCCGTACAGTGGGGTTTTCAATACCTCCAAGGATGGAGCTGCCACAAACTCTCTGGGCAGCCTGTTTGACTGCCCCAGCTGTGGAACAGTTGTGGTTTACACCTCAGAGTACTCAAACATCTAATAGTCCTAATGCATAGCTGGATGCTGAATGCAAGTATTAGACTTTCAATTGACTCAAGCTGAGGATTTGATTGTAAGAAGTGCCACCTGTGTAAACTGCTACTGCTGAACCCAGGAGATATATATATATATATATATATATATGTATATGTATATCCCTCTTGTTAATTATACTGTAAACTTCTTTGGGCAAAAGCCTCGAATATGCCTGAGACAGTAACATTACTTAGCAGTTATAGTCTGGCAGAAACACTTGTACATTAAAAAGAAGTATCTGTGGAAGCTAATCAAATGGGAACGACTTTCCTGGTCTGTCTTGGTTGTTACATTGTTGATGACTTGCGGGTGTCTGTGAGTACCTTAAACTAGTAAATTAAATAACTTCACTGGTTCCTATCATGTGCAATTTAGTCTTTTCTTCCTTATTACTCCATGAAGAAGTATTATGACTACGGGACACTATTTTGGTATTTGTTTTGATTTATATGTTTATGTTGTTGTTACAGATGCAACATTGAGTGATTTTTATTAAAAGAAGCAAAATCACTGAAATTCACCTGATGGGGCCCTGGAATGGGTTGCCCAGGGAGGTAGTGGATGCTTCATCCCTGGCGGCGTTCAAGGTGGGGTTGGACATAGCCTTGGATGGCATGGTTTAGTGGGAGGTGTCCCTGCCCATGGCAGGGGGGCTGGAACTCGATGATCTTGAGGTCCTTTCCAATCCTTACTATTCTATGATTCTATGATTCTATGATACTTTTTGTCAGAGAATGTTGACACATGCATGAGCCTTTGAGCTTCTTATCTGTACCTGAGACTCTGAGAGAACTGTTGTGGGGATGAAAAGCACGGACTCAGTTTCTGGTTACAAATGAAATCCTTTGCTTGGCGTAAATCCAGGTTGTTTATAGGTTATAAAAATGTCCGTGCGTATAAGCGGCTAATACGATTGGTTAGCTATAGCTGTCCATGTGAGCATTGTCGTTTCCTCATTGGTTAATATCTTGCTCACTGGTTGCCTTGTGATTGGACGCCTGCTTTCTGCTGTCGTCCTCTCATTGGATATTGGTTCCTCACTTCTTTCTTCCTTCTTATCTTCTATCCAACCTCCCCCTGGAGCATTCCTCTACAACTCAAAGCTCTACAAGTAACATTCCTCTGAGATCTCAAACCTCTTCCAGCAGCTGGTCTAGTTCAAAATCCTCCACAACAAAGCCCTCAACACCCACAAATTGCCTTCTGTAACAATGGACTTTCTTTCTTGTCCTCTTTCTTCCTCATTAGAAAGATTGCTGATTATACATTTCATGCCAAAGCATTAGTGATCTTTTAGATTACTGAGTCCAGGCCAATGGGCACTGTGTAAAACAGACCTTTTCCATGCAAAACCAGTGAAAAGAGTAGTACGACATATATTGTTACTGTAACTTTGATAACTAAAGTTATACTGTACTGATAAAAAACATGCTGAATGATCCTAGTCATGTTTTCTCTTGGTAAGTGAATCTTGTTGCTATATAAGTACTTAATGTTGATAGGAAACCCATTGAACAGCCTGTGGAGCAAGCTCTCAGACTAAAGAACTACATCCTTGCTAGGAAAATCTGCAAAGTTATTTTGTCACTCAAGTAGTTAAGCTTACAGACGTGCAAGGAAGTTAGCAATCAGTGATAAGTGAAGCTGTGAGTTGTCTGGTCCCTGCTGCACTTAAGTCCACATTGTCTTACCACTTTTGCCAGCTTTTTTAGCTAAACAAGACTACAAACCTCCCATCCTCCCTGCCGCAAAGCCCCACAGTGAGAAATGGAATAGCAGGAAATTTGTATCCTAACACTAGTCCTTGCACCCCTCCAGACATGTTTGGTTATTGAAGCCAGACTCCTGTCCACATAAGAACATAGCACTTTTTTCTTACTTTTATTTTCAGATTTTATAAATATTGATTTCATGTGAAGTTATAGGTTTTATTTTTTAATAAGTAAGTTACAATTATTCTTTTCCAGGCATTTTAAGAAGTAGCTCTTAGCAAAGAGGAGAAGCTGTGGAGGCTGAACGTGTAGCCCAAAGCATCAAACATTGCTCTCTGATCTTCACAATCTGGAAAAGGGGAAAGTATGCTTTCAGGTTATAGAGTAGCTGCTTCTTGTCTCTTACCCTCTCAGTCCTTAACCAAAAGCCTCAAACAGCCCAAAACCTCAAGTGTATAGCTTAAGGTAGAGATTATTCTTATCATGTGTGTTGCAGCCATAGGGAAGGAACAGACTTTATCACTGAAGAGCTCTTGGAGATATCAGTTATGTTTTTGACATGCTTCCAGTAAAGTCAATGAGAAAGTTTTCCTCTATCTATGGAAAGAGTATTTCTTTGAGTACTCTCAAGGGCTTTCATGATACAAACAGGTAGCTGCACAAAGTTTTCCTGCATTACTAAACTTTTGACTTTCTTATCATCAGCAAAATATGTCAAGAAGAATGCTCATTTGTAATTTTTAGCAGCTTCAAGTAATGCCAAATAGAAAGTTTTCTTCAAATTACTGGATATGGGCTCATCCGGAAGGAGATCCAAGATGTTGTCTTTTAGGTTTTTAATTATTTCTTAAAAAGATGCTGTCAAGACCTTAATTTTCTTATCAAGATACTGATAGTACAATGGATTACAGGACTTTATTAAATTCTCAAATTATGCTCTTAAAATTCTCATTCTTTTCTTGTTGTGCAAGTGCTTCAGGTGGTTATTGTACCTTTGCTATTAAAGGATTATATTTAGGAAAAGAACTGATATGATAGCAAGTTACTATTCACTGAGCCTGGAAGTTTCTCCCTATCTTGCATTTCTCTGATTCCAATACTCTAGTCCAGCAAGACATATCTGTATTGGAAAGAGGTTTAGAATCTCCTCTTCTGTGAGACACTCGTATTTTTCAACAAGTAACCCTGAGATACACCTGAAGTCTGTATAAAGTCACATAGCATTAAAGCTGTGAATGTTGTCTTCTTTCTCAAAGGATACTAGGGCTTGGAAAGCATAGGCTTATATGTAACACCTTTGGAGTATTACACTATATGGAGCATGACTGCGTCAATTTTGACTGTGGGTGAAACTGGTGACAAAGAGCCTCAGAGCAGAGGTAAATTGCTTCCTCCATCCTACATAAGCTCCTTTGATGTCTTCTCTGAACTTCTTACACGGACTTCAGTTGCAGATCTAGCTTATCATCTGCTTCGAGCTGCTCGCTTCAACAGAGCCTTTTCATTAACCAGAATCTAAGAATGTCACTGTCTCTGGCGTTCCCTAATTCATGGTAAAGTATTAAGAATAATGTCATGGCTGTAAAGGACAGTGGATCAGACAAAGCTTTTATATACATTACTTACCTACTGTTGCAGGTCTTATTTGAAATGCCTGGTGCTTAACAAAATTATTCCATGCAGGCCTGTGTGCCACTGTAAAGGGAGCATCAGGATGACTGCACAGATGTTACTGCAACCCTTACTAAACCCAGGCCTTTACCACAGAGACAAATCCTCCTTATGGATTCTGTGTATAATAAATGCAGATTTAATGATGAATATCTAAAATCACTTAGGGTGATAAGACTATTATTCATCATCTGCATGTTGTAAAAAGAGAAAATTGGGAGACATATGCATTTAAACTACAGAGGAAAAACTGTCACATTCCTCTGTGAGTAGAATATATCCACGGTTTGTTTGCTTTTCTAAATATATTTTAGCACCTGAACAGTCTGAAGGGTTGAACACTGGCAGTCATTCTAAATAGCTAAGCCTGTTTATGCCACAACCAAGAGTTTGTCTGATACTTGCCACTGAAGTATTTGGTCATCTAAGCGAGTGTGAGAAAAGTTAAAATTTTGAAACTTCTATTCTTCTGGAAATGCTAAAATTTTTATTGTGACTGTATGCAACTGATGAAATAGTTTTGTTGGTATTTGGGTTAGAAAGAGAAATAGTTACGTTGTGATAGAACAATTAAAATGTTGCTTCAAATTTATTCTATTTTAGGACTGTGATTTCAATAATAGAATATATCAAAACATGCCAGGAAATATGATGTTATGACAGCAAGTGTCATTTTATTTCTTCGCATCACTTTGACTTGACATAACGTGCTAGCTCACATGATTTAACCATTGCAGTACATCAGATTAACAAAAAAGTTGTCATGTTTTTACTTCACATAACTAAAAACCATTTCAAAGAGTAAGAATAAAAGATATTAATGGCAGCAGAATATGGTACTGCTGTTATTTATCGTACCTTAAAAAAAGTTATTAATATTCTCTGGAAAAAAACTTCAATTTCATTAAATCATCATTTTCTACCAGACAGATCTTCCAGCAGCACTTTCCCTGGCAACAGTAACATACATGTGAGGACCCATGGGTAAAGGATCCTCATCTTTTTTGGATGCATTCAAACAATACACCTTTACAGCAGTTGAGGATAAGTCCTAATGTACCTCTTCATTCTCTTGTCAGTAGATGTTTTTCCTTTTACCATGGTGCTGGGAAAGCTAGGTCAAACATCTGAGCTTTAAGTTTTTTTGTGGTCACTCTGATCTCTGTCACGGTGAATTTCTTAGTCACAAGCCAGCTGCTGAGAAAACTGTCTGCCACACTCATGGGTCTTACTTTGATGTCTGTCATTTCCAGATCCCCAAATGATAGCAGTTGTCATGGGAGGTGGTGACTGGGGAGATTGAGACCATGCTTTAGGTTGCCAAAGGCAGTCATATGCCGGCCTTTCAAGATCAGGATGAAACACTGAGCTTCATTCAAATCATATTCAGCTGGGGACCAGCACTGAAAGCAGAGGGGGGAGAGATGCACTTTCAATGGTCAGGTCTGACAAGCAGTTACAGGATACTGCATTCTGGAAAACATGGATATTTGGGAAGAGAAGGTGAAGAAAGAATAAAGAAGGACGCAAAACATTTGATTTTATGCCAGTGATCTAGTTTTACTGTCAGGGTGCCCTGGGACTGGAGGTTCCCTGGAAATGGGGACCAGGAGCCACAGGGGTGGCTGATATGGGACAGTTGGTCAGGGGCTTCACCATCCAGGACCTGTCCTACCCTAGTATGAAAGATGGGGGCACTGGGACAGCCCCAGGCAACAGGGATGGGCTGAAGTTGATTTGGAACCTTGGCACATGGGTGAGCCCCTCTTGGTGGGGCCCATGGCTGGGCAGGGCAGGGCTGTGTGCATCTGGGGACTGGCCATGCTGCAGTATCTCTGCGGCAGGGATTGATGGTCTTGGGGGTGCTGGAATGGGGTCCTGGGCTATGGCTGGGGTGGGGGGACCCACAGACAGAGCTGGATAGGAACCCTAACAGTACACTACTGTGATCTTCTGTTCCTACAGATGCCTGTCTTCTTACTAATTGTAAGATGGACTCCTATCTGTATCATCTGACTGTTGGAGGAGAAACTGAAGCTTTCAGTCAATGGAAAAGCTTTTCCTTTTCCTTGAAAACTAACCTGTGTGAGTGATTTTGGCAAATATTAGTGACAATGTAAAGGAGTACTTTCATTCCTTGATTCAACTTCTAGATGTCCTCAAGAGAGATACCCAAATGCTCTGAGCAGAGTCCAAAGTTGGTCAAAATCCTCCATGCACCCACACATGCGTTCTTCTCACTATTATAAATGGAACATAATTTGAGACAATGCATGAGTCAGCTACAAACTGCAGCATCTGGCCCTGTGGACCAACTCTGGTTCAGAGATCATCCTCTGGAGCTCACTGCTTTGACAGAGAAGGTGGTAGTCTAATGAAATAAGGATGTGTGACTGACATCAACAAAGAACTGCGCTTTTGTTTGGGTTTCTTTCTAGTAGTATGGTATAAATATCAGAGCATATACAGAGCATTTCATATGATCTACTGATGCCTTAATAAATGAAAGTCAGACTTCCAAGAAACCAGCCTAAGCTGTTTTCTGATTTCAGCTGTTGGTAACTGTATACAAACTCAGACTCAGTGAAAGTGAAGCTTTCTGTACTTCTTTACAGCACAGATAATTGGGTTTCTTGCAGAGTAAGACTAGGGAGCCTGGCAAGATCCTCTTCACAGTGTGTCGTGGTTTAAGCTCAGCTGGTAACTCAGAATCACTCAGCCACTTGCTCACTCCCCTCCTTCTTCCTCCCCCTGCTCCCAGAGGGATGGGAAGGAGAATGGAAAGAATGTACTCCCATGGGTTGAGATAAGAACAATTCAGTAACTAAGGTATAACACAAACCACTGCTGCTGCCACCAATAATAATAATGACAAGGGAAACAACAAGGGAAGGGAATATAACCACTCACCATCTGCTGACCGATACCCAGCCCAACCTGAGCAGTGCTCTAGCCCTTCGGGGTAAGTGCCCCTAGTTTATATCTTGGGCATGAAGTGCTGTGGTATGGAAAACCTCTTTGGTTAGTTTGGGTCAGGTGTCCTGCCTCTGCTTCCTCCCAGCTTCCCCTCCTCCCTGGCAGAGCATGAGACTCAGAAAGTCCTTGGTCACAGTAAACATTACTGAGCAACAACTATAAACATCGGTGTTATCAGCATTGTTCCCACGATGAAAGTCAAAACCACAGCACTGCAGCAGCTACTAAGAAGGAGAAAAATGACTGCTACTGCTGAACCCAGGGCACAGTGGTACTACACAAGAGGCATGCTTTTACACGTTGGATGCAGAATAGCTGTGATGTCTGTGAAACAAATATGTACTGTGTTCTTGTACAACTAGAAGCTCTGGAAACCCATTTTAAATTGTCTTTCTGTTTTAAAAGAGAAATACTGATCTATTTTAAACTTTCAAAATCACTTTGACTTTAATTGCACTGATTTTAGTGTCATATGGGAAAAAATGACTTTAAACAAGGCTTGAATATCACTTTGTTGTCAGTAATTTATGGTTCATAACTGAAATTTTTGTCTATATTTAATGCTCAGAATATGGAATCTTTAAAAAGACAAAGAGACAAATTCAAAGAGTGAATGGTGCACACTGTTAATATGATACAAAGAAACCTAAACCCTTGGGAACTATTTTTCAATCTTAAAAATACCAAAAAGGCAATATGATCATAGAATCATAGAATAGTAAGGGTTGGAAAGGACCTCAAGATCATCTAGTTCCAACCCCCCTGTCATGGGCAGGGACACCTCCCACTAAACCATGCCATCCAAGGCTATGTCCAACCCCACCTTGAACGCCGCCAGGGATGAAGCATTCACAACCTCCCTGGGCAACCCATTCCAGGGCCTCACCAGCCTCACAGTAAAGAATTTCTTCCTCATATCCAATCTAAACCTCCCCTGTTTAAGTTTAAACCCATTACCCCTTGTCCTCTCACCACAGTCCCTAATGAAGAGTCCCTCCCCAGCATCCCTATAGGCCCCCTTCAGGTATTGGAAGGCTGCTATGATCTAAGAGTTGTAAAAGCAAAATAAATCTAAGAGCTTGGAACTGACTTTCTAGTGTACAAGAATATAAATTGCTGCTGCTTCTTGAGTTGACATTTATTTACCTTTTTGCAGCATGAGAAAGAGCCTCAAGATTAGAAAGGGGAAAATTAAATTATGTTCCTGTTCCTTTGGCTACCTGGAGAATTGTGTTTTAGAGATAGCTTTAAAGGTATATGGACACTGGTAAAGGTCGGTACCTCACTAAATGTAGTTTATTCTCAAACGAACTGCCATAGAATCACTCAGCCAGAACTTAAGAAATCAACAAGTTTTGTTCCCTACTAAAGAATTACTTTTTTAGGAACATTCAGAAGTGTAAATAGTATGTGCATAATATCGTTAATTTGGTGGCTAATAGGAAACTTCATATTAAAATCCTAAGTCCAGCTAAGGATGCAGCTAAGAAATGCAGCAGTTCCATATCTGCAGCAGCGCTGTTTTAAATTAGGTGAGCTTTTCCACAAATAGAGCTTTAATGAAGCAAAGATAATTAACTGTGTTCTGGGTAGACCGACTTTCCTGGCAACAAAGATTTGTTTTAACTGTTTACAGTGTTAATAGCTTTAAATGTCTTTTATTAATACTGCTTTAGGTAGATTTTCTATTTAATATTTAAGTAGGTTTTCCAGGTATCTTGGGTCTCAGTGAATATTGGATGGATGTGTTTGCAATAAAATGTATAAGGGTATTAAAAGGAGGGCAGCTGCCTGGCTTTGATTTCATAGTAAGCATTTAGGTATTAAAACCTATTCATGCCCAGGTTTCTGTCAGACCTGCAAGAAATAACAATTTTCATATCTGCTTTACTGACACTGATTGACCCAAATCCCACTGTTTACTTTTATCCTGATGCAAAATATATTTTCTTCTTACAAGTCTTGCTGAATTTATTAATAGATTCTTTTCTGTCAAGTTCCTATAACCTAAATTACTCTGAGAGAAGTATTTTGAATGTTTTGAACAGGGATCAGTGCCAGATAATTCTGATTTCAAATAATCATGTCAGGAAGATTTATTAAAAAAAGGTCTCTGAACTTGGGAACTGCAGAAATTTATGCTACCACATGTTGAAATCTTTGTTAATTCTGGGCTAGGAGACTGGTTTGCTACTGAGAAGTGTTTTAATTTTGTAGCTGTTTTTTTTTTTTTTTTTTTTTTTTTTTCTGGCAAATGCCAGCCATTCAGCAACAGCAACTCCTTCCTTACTTGCACAAAGGCAAGTGCCTTTCCATGTTAGCATGAACGGACAGATGCGGTCGCTGTGTCTCAGATGAGTTACTGTGCAAGAAAAGCTTTTACAGTGCCTCTTCTAGACATCCTCCAGGAGGATGCTTGCATTCACACAGAGACTCACTGAAATCACAGAAGCTTTCTACATGTCCAAATCTGTTTCTACTTAAAACAGTTTCCAAAGTCATCTTTTATGTGAAGAGCACAACTTAAATATCACCCTAGCATCACCGTACACGTCCCCTGAGCACAGTAGCTTTGTAGTGAACTAGGAGAGAGCACAACAGCAGTTTTATTGTCTGTCAGAAACTATCTTGATTTTTGTGCTTTACATTTCTGCCATACATGTGCTTATTTAATAGGAGGTATAAAGCATAAGCAAAGGTAAGCACAGGGCACCTTGGACGGATGTCTCATTTTGCTGATTGCTGAAAAGGGTTTGCTGGGTACAGTAGCTGATTCAGTAGCTCTGGAAGAGCAGTTACCTTTGAGCTGCAGTCATTCAAATGTGGCCATGGTGCTAGATCCCATAGACAGCTACGAACAGCAAGAAAAATCACTATATGTTGAATAGAATAAAAGACCCTTCAGCCCAGAATCGTGCCTTTGGTAGGACCCATCTCTAGAAAAAGGTGATAAGGGAAGGTTTCATATAGAGTCGTACTTCCCTTGATAAATGCTCTCACTTTGGAGAAGCTGTAGTGCAGGTATTTCCTGAGGTGAAAGCTGTTGCTGCATCTTTTGTGTAACAGTCCTTAGCACACTTTTCATCCATGATTTGTGTAAATCTCTTTGCAAGCATTCGTGCTTTTGACATCCACAGTATCTCGTGGCAATGAGTTCCACAGGTTTTTGAGCTGTATGGAGAAGTATGCTTCTTTTGTTCATTTCAAAGCTTCAGATTATTTAACAGGATGGTATAAACCATAACCACAGACCAATATAGGAGAGACAAAGAGCCATAATGTAATATCCTAAATAAAACGGAGTAAAAATGAGGCAAAACCTTCCAATGTGATTTGCAGTTTTGATTATAAATAATGTATTCTCTACTAAATTAACATCCTTAAGAAAAACAGGATCTGAAAATAAATTGAAGCAAGATAAACTCAAATGTAGACCAAGTCAATTCTCTTCCATAAGTGAGTCTATTGACCTCCTGAGTTAATAAAAGTCTGATAACAGGCAGCCCAGAATTCTAAAATGTTCTTTGTTACTTATACAGTCCAGCATTATTTGTAATTGTAGTAATAGCAGAATTTCAGTGAGTTCTCTGCAGATCTACAGGTAATTGAGTTCTTTTCATTAGCTTACTGTTAGAGGCAAATGCTAATTATTCAAGCCTTCAAACCACATTTCTTGACAAAAGTCTACAAAGCAAAGGTTTCTAGTCGAGTACCATCGTAGTTTAAGCCCAGCTGTAACTTAGAAAACCAGGCAGTTGCTCACTCACTTCCCCTCTTTCCTCCCTCCACTCCTGGAGGGATGGGGAGAAGAATTGAAATAATGCAACTCCCACAGGTTGAGATAAGAACAGTACAGTAACTAAGGTATAACACAAACCACTGCTGCTACCACCAATAATAGTAACAACAAGAGAAACAAGGGAAGAGAATGCAACCTCTCACCACCCAGTGACTGATAGCCAGCATGACCGAGCAGCGATCTAACCCTTCCCGATAACTGACCTCAGTTTATATATTGGGCATGAAGTGCTGTGGTATGGAATGCCTCTTTGGTTAGCTTGGGTCAGGTGTCCTGTCTCTGCTTCCTCCCGGCTTCCCCTCCTCCCTGGCAGAGCATGAGACTCAGAAAGTCCTTGGTCAGAGTAAACATTACTGAGCAGCAACTGAAAACATCGGTGTTATCAGTGCTGTTCCCAGGCTGAAAGTCAAAAGCACAACATTGCACCAGCTACTAAGAAGGAGAAAAATGACTGCTACTGCTGAACCCAGGACAAGTACTTAAGTGCTTCCCCTGGTGTACTTGAGTGTGAACGCTGGTGTACTTGAGTGAGAACTCCAAGACCTCCTGAAGATATGCACTAGGCTCTGGGCTGTTAAGCTTCAACAATTCTATCTTGTAAGAAGCAAAGAGGATGCAGCAACACTTGATCCAGCAATATCTTTGCATTAAGACAGCTATTAAGTTGCACGAGCATTCTGTTAGTTTAATTCATAATGAACCCTTGTTAAATAAAACAGCTTTACTTGTGAGCATGTATCACTGAAGTGAATCTGTAAATCTGCTCTTTCAGAGGGGTTAGCTTACACTATTTACTTGCAGATTTGCCTCTGAACACGAAATCCATAGTGCTCTATCCTTCCTTATAGCATTGAAAGTCTGGAGGAATTCTTGTACTAGATACCATCAACTATTACACATGAAAGCAAACTTAACTGGTTCTGTCTGGGAGCTCTGCTCTGGCTGCCCCGGCGGTGGTCAGTGTAGGCCCCCAGACAGAGTCGATGGGAAGGGAGGCTGCAGTGCAGAGCTCAGAGTGTAGAGATCGCCTGCGCTGCTCTCCTGGGAGGAGGGTGAGCAATCGGTAGGGCTGCACACTGTGCTCCCCGGTGAAGGTCCTCCTGCAGCAGGTGGCTGAGCTACAGGAAGCTGTTACTAGGCTGAAAGGTGTCAGGGAAGCTGAGGGGAAACAGCACTGCTTGCTCAAGGATCAGACTGTGCAGGTGTCTCAAGTGTCTCCTGTTGCTCGTGCAGGAAAGGAGGCTGCTGACCCAGGAAGCTGGGAAACTGTAACAGAAAAAAACAACAAAAAAAGGAGGAAGAGGACAATTAAAAGCAAGGGGCTTCCTCCTAAATCTGTTGTCCCCACCCAGAACCGTTTTGCTGTCCTGCAGGGGGCTGATGAGGAACCACACTTGCGCCAGGAACAACCGGCTGATGCACTGGTAAAGAAGATCGCTACTGGTACTGCCAGGAAAAAGCAGCGGGTCGTAGTGGTAGGGGACTCTACTTGGAAAGGAACAGAGGCACCCATCTGTCGGCCTGACCCAGGCTCAAGGGAGGTGTGTTGCCTACCAGGGGCTCAGATCAGGGATGTTGCAGAGAACCTGCCTGCTCTAGTCAATCCCACTATTACCTACTTCTAGTGATCCATGTGGGTGTTACTGATATAGATAGCAGTAGCCCGGAGAACATAAAGAAGGACTACAGAGCTCTGGGAAAGGTGGTTCGGGGCTCTGGAGCACAGATTGTCTTTTCATCAATTCTCCAGGATACAGGGCAGGACCTTAAAAAGGCTAGGAGGATTGGGCAGGTTAATAAATGGTTAGAAGGGTGGTGCTACAGTCAGGGGTTTGGGTACCTAGAACATGGGACACAATTTAGTAGGCCAGGTCTACTGGGGGCTGGTGGAGCTGGTCTGGCAAAGAAAGGGAAGAGTTGATTTGGTAGGAGGCTTGCCAGACTGGTCAAGGATGCTTTAAACTAGATGTGTTGGGGGAGGGGAGCATCATTCCATCCAAACACACCCAGTCAGTTGCCAGCACCTATAGTAAATGTTCAGAGCAATGTAGAGATATTCCAGCTGCTCCAGCCAATGAGCTGGCTTCAATTGGATCTCGGCTCAAATGCCTTTATACAAATACTTGTAGCATGGGGAACAAACAAGAGGAATTAGAGACGCATGCACGTCTACGGGGGTATGATATCATAGGCATCACAGAAACATGGTGGGATGGCTCCTATGACTGGTGTGTTGGAATGGAAGGTTACCGGCTCTTTAGGAAAGACAGGCCCGGCAGACGGGGAGGGGGAGTTTCTATTTATGTTAGGGATAGGCTGGAGAGTATGGAACTCTGTCTGGGGACAGGTGAGCAGTCAATAGAGAGTTTGTAGGTCAGGGTTAAAGGGAGAACAGCGATGAATGACATTATTGCGAGGATCTGTTACAGACTGCCTGACCAAGAAGACTCTGTGGATGAAGCGCTCTATAGACAGCTAGGAACAGCCTCACGCTCTCAGGTCCTTGTTCTCATGGGGGACTTCAACCACCCTGATATCTGTTGGAGGGATGGTATGGCCCGGCACAAGCAATCCAGGAAGTTCCTCGATTGTGTGGAAGACAACTTCCTTCTGCAAGTAATAGAGGAGCCGACAAGGAGAGGTGCCATGCTTGACCTCGTCCACACCAACAGGGAAGGGCTGTTTGGAAATGTGATGCTCCAGGGCAGCCTTGATTGCAGCGATCATGAGATGGTCAAATTCGAGATCCTCAGGACAGTGAGAAGAGTGTGCAGCAAGCTCACTGCCCTGGACTTCTAGAGAGCAGACTTTGGCCTCTTCAGGAACCTGCTCAGTAAGGTTCCATGGGATACAGCCCTAGAGGGCAGGGGGGCCCAAGACTGTTGGTTGATATTCAAGGATCACCTGCTGCAAGCTCAGGAGCGATGCATCCCAACTAGAAGGAAGTTCAGCAGGAGGGCCAGGAGACCTCCTTGGATGGATAAGGACCTGCTGAGCAAAATTTGAACGACAAAAGAGGCTTATAAAAGGTGGAAGCAAGGACGGGTGGCCTGGAAAGAATACAGGGATGTTGTCCGGAAAGCTAGGGACCAGGTTAGGAAAGCTAAGGCCCACTTAGAATTAAACTTGGCTAGGGATGTTAAGGATAACAGGAAGGGATTTTATAGGTACATTGCAAATAAAAGGCAGGCTAGGGACACCGTGGGCCCTCTCCAGAAGCTATCGGGAGAACTGGCTACCCTGGATTTGGAGAAGGCTGAGGTTCTTAATGACTTCTTTGCCTCAGTCTTCACTGGCAAGTGCTCTGACCATACCACCCAAGTCTTGGAAGGCAGATGCAGGGACTGTGAGAATGAAGACCTTGGGCCCACTGTAGGAGAGGATCTGGTTCGAGACCGTCTTAGGAACCTGAACGTATAGAAGTCGATGGGACTTGATGAAATCCATCAGCGGGTCCTGCAGGAGCTGGCAAATGAAGTTGCTAAGCCACTGTCCATCATATTTGAAAAATCTTGGCAGTCAGGTGAAGTTCCCAATGACTGGAAAAAGGGAAATATAACCCCATTTTCAAGAAGAGGAAAATGGATGAGCTGAGGAACTACAGACCAGTCAGCCTCACCTCTGTGCCTGGCAAATTTTGGAGCGGATTCTCCTGGAAGGCATGCTGAGGCACATGAAAAACAGCAAGGTGGTTGGTCACAGACAGCATGGCTTCACTAAAGGGAAATCCTGCCTAACCAATCTGGTGGCCTTCTATGATGGGGCTACAGAACTGATGGACAGAGGTAGAGCAGTTGATGTCATCTACCTGGACTTGTACAAAGAATTCGACACTGTCCCATATGATATCCTTGTCTCTAAGTTGGAGAGACATCAATTTGATAGGTGGACTACTCGGAGGACAAAGAACTGGCTGGATTGTCACACACAAAGTGTTGTGCTCTATGGCTCAATGCCCAGCTGGAGATCAGTAACGAGTGGTGTCCCCCAGGGATCGGTGTTGGGATCAGTCTTGTTCAACATCTTTGTGGGTGACATGGACAGTGGGATTGAGTGCACCCTCAGCAAGTTTGCCGATGACACCAAGCTGTGTGGTTCAGTTGATATGCTGGAGGGAAGGAATGCCATCGAGAGGGACCTTGACACGCTTGTGAGGTGGGCTGACGCCAACCTGATGAAGTTTAACCATGCTAAGTGCAAGGTCCTCCACCTGGGTCAGAGCAATCCCAGGCATAGCTGCAGGTTGGCAGAGAAGAGATTTAGAGCAGCCCTGTGGAGAAGGACTTGGGGTTGTTGGTTGATGAGAAAATGAACATGAGCCGGCAGTGTGCACTTGCAGCCCAGAAAGCCAACCGTATCCTGGGTTGCATCAAAAGGAGCGTGATCTGCATGTTGAGGGAGGTGCTCCTGTCCCTCTACTCTGCTCTCATGAGACCTCACTTGGAGTCTTGTGTGTAGTTCTGGTGTCCTCAACATAAAAAGGACATGGAGCTGTTGGAACAACTGCAGAGGAGGGCCACGAGGATGATGAGGGGACTGGAGCACCTCCCGTATGAAGACAGGCTGAGACAGTTGGGACTGTTGAGCCTGCAGAAGAGAAGGCTGCATGGAGACCTCATAGCAGCCTTCCAGTATCTGAAAGGGGCTTATAGGAAAGCTGGGGAGGGACTCTTCATTAGGGACTGTAATGAGAGGACAAGGGGTAACGGGTTTAAACTTAAACAGGGGAAGTTTGGATTGGATCTGAGGAAGAAATTCTTTACTGTAAGGGTGGTGAGGCACTGGAATGGGTTGTCCAGGGAAGATGTGAATGCTCCATCGCTGGCGGTGTTCAAGGCTGGGTTGGACAGAGCCTTTTGTTGCATGGTTTAGTGGGCGGTGTTCCTGCCCATGGCAAGGGGGTTGGAACTAGATGATCTTAAGATCCTTTCCAACCATAACTATATTATGATTGTATGATTCTATGATTCTAACTGACCTGTTTGGAAAAAGGGAAAAGGAAAAGAAAAGTAGGGGCTATGTATTTGAGCTTC
The DNA here is from genome assembly GCA_039720435.1 of Amazona ochrocephala. NCBI lineage: Eukaryota > Metazoa > Chordata > Aves > Psittaciformes > Psittacidae > Amazona > Amazona ochrocephala. Next base: position 25,317,455 of record CM077880.1, read on the forward strand.
TTTTCCAAAAGCTTTCTATCTCGTACAGTTATTCTGTCTCTACAGAGAGAGGGATATAATTTGTTTTATTCAGATTAAACCTCTGGTCAATTGTTTTGGAACATTTTATTAGTGATCTGGGCAAGTGGATCCAGTGCACCCTTGGTACGTTTACAAGTCCAAGTTGTGCAGGAGTTTTGATCTACCGGAGGGTAGGAAGGCTCTACAGAGGGATCTGGACAGGCTGGATTGATGAGCTGAGGCCAATGACAATAGGTTGAGGAAGGCAAAGTGCCGGGTCCTGCTCTTGGGTCACAACAATCCGATGCAATGCTACAGGCTTGGGAAAGTATGGCTGGAAAGCTGCATGGCAGAAAAAGACCTGGGAGTGTTGGTACACAGCGCCTGAACATGATCCAACTTGTGCCCAGGTGGCCAAGTAGGACAGTGACATCCTGGCCACTTCTGTATTCATTTTTTGTTCAGTCAAAGACATTGAAATGCTGGGTTAATGGTCGGACTTGATGATCCTAAAGGTTATTTCCTACCTAAATGATTCCATGATTCTATGACCTCATTCACCTTATCTGAGCCAAATTTTTAATCCGTTTTTTTAACATGTGATTTGTGTTAATTAAGGCACTAGATAGAAGTCAGTCTGATGATCTGTTTTGGGGTTGGAATGCTACATCTCCCCCCAGTATGATAACAGAAGGCAGGAGGATATCTCTGACTTAGTTTTAGCATCATGGAGATGTATTAAAATAGACATAATCTATTGCAATTCCTACCAAAAAGTGTATGAAAGTTTTGGTCATTGCATCTGGTGGCTGTCAGCATTAGGGTTACCAGATCAAAATGGCAAATGTCTGAAAGTGAAGATGTCAGAGATATTATTTACACACTTTTGGAGATGAAGGAATGATATTTTCTTCCCTTTTGGTGTGTTTCTGTTTCTAATCCACTTGCAGAATAAAGTTGATAATAGTCAGAGGGATGGCCTGAATATACAAGCAAGCTGACTATGGTGGAATCATTTAACTTCCCACACTGGATCCGTCATATCAGGATTAAATAAAATTCAAGTCAGAGTACTATTTTCAGGTTTTAGGATTCTTTCATATCATAATTAAGGTCAATGCCTCAAAACATTTTGTTATAGTGAGTTTTGTATTCATTTTGAAACTCTAATGTTTACTATGCTGCTTATTTATTTGGAGTTAGTTTATGTATTCCAGTTTGCATTTAAAGTCTCCATTCCAACAACATACACATAGGAAAGACCATCTTCATTTGTTCTAGTGAGTATAATAGCTTCATTTTTAAGGACTTCATGAAACTGATTCAACAGATGGCCCAAATCCAGGTGTTGGAGTGTTTTTTGTTGAGAGTGGACATGTGAGCAATCCAACCTTTTACTTAGCCTCACTCGAGTAGTGAGCAGAGGGCTTCATAGGCTACTGAAAGGGTTAACAAAGGATGCCTACGTGCCAGATCAGTTTACCACAAAGCAAACCTGCTTGCTAAGCTGCAACCAATCATTAAGCTGTTGCTAACACTTGGCAAAGAGGTGTTAATCAATCAGATGTTATCAACTGTTCCAGTACTTTGTAACTTTTCTATAAAAGGTGGTGCTTGCATTTAATAAATTGGCAACGTTTGATCACATTGGTTGTCCCTGTGTTGTCCATGATGATCTCCCGCTGCAAGATCCAGGAAATTTTTTTCTGATCTACTAGCTGAAGGAAAATGGAAAACAACGGCACAGGCCTCCTAAATCTACAACATGTGATTACAAATACATGGTACACAGATCCTGATCACCTGTGCAAAAAATGTTTTCTACTTTCAGACAGGACAAGAGAATTCTGTTTATACTGTTGACACAATTCATATTCATATCATGATTTATGTTAAAAATTAATTGTATGCTCATTTTTCAGACTACAAAAATACCACAACTTTAGCAATTACTCATTCCAGAGGCTTAAAAAATATTGTATCTAGCTCTATAGATTCCTTTTTAGTTGTAAAAAAAAAAAAAAAAAAAAAGTATTTGTGCTCTACCTTTCAGTGCTTTGCCACAAAGGTTTATAGGCCAGATCAGGTACCAGCTAAAACTAATTTTACCTGATGTTATAAGTACAGTATTCAAAGTTCTATAAATTGCATTTCTGAAGGAAAGCCTATTAGTCCCATAGGTATGAAAACAAACATTAAAATGTTTACAATGTCTATTGGAAAGAAAGATGATAGGGTAATATTTCTGCTCATGATATTGCAGCGATATTTGTGTAGTCTCTAATATAAGACCTATTTTTAAAAGTTCATCTTCTGAGTGTTAAAATCAAGATAAAAGAGGGAAAGAAAGGCCTCAGATAGAGGAAAGTGTTTTTTGCTTTGGGCTTGTGTGGAAAGAAGAGGGGAAGAAGAAACACAATTATATAGGACGACTCTGAATTACAAAAAAGACCACTTATTATGATGCTTTTTCAAGTAGTTATTTGCTCCCTAATGGCAAGTGGAACATTCTAAAACAACTCAAAAAAATCTTTTTTACTCTAATATATCTTTTAATGCTTTAAACTTTATGCAAGTTTAAAAGCTTTAAGAAAATACTTGTTAGAAATGATGACTTGCTTTTCTCCAGGTGTAGTATATTTTGGAGAGGTTTTTCAGGGAAGGTTATTTTGTCTTTGTTTTACTTCATATATATAACATGAAAATGTCACCTGTACTCTCACTCCCACTCGTTAATGGAGATTAATAAAGTAGTTTCTTGTTTTAGTTTAGGGAAAGTCATGATGATTTTAAATTAAAACCTAGCATAGTGCAGACCAGAGAATTTTGTCATGTAAAGTTTCTTTGAAATACAATGTATTGAAAATTCACCACAACCAGTTTGGGATTGTTCCCCTGCTTAATTGCACTCAGTGATAAAAATCTACATTTTATTGCTATCTTAAAATTTGTTTAGTCTTTGGATTTTGTTATTCCTTTACATACTAGGCTAGAGGGCACTCTATCATAATTTTTCTATTCCCTAAGTGAGTATTTATAAACTTTGTTCAAGTCATGACTTAACTGTCTCTGTCAAGTTAAATGCATTTAGATCTTAGAATCTCTTGCTACTTAGCTGGTATGTTTTCCAGTCCTCTGATCACTTGTGAGTGGCTGTTCAAATAATACTTTTCCTAACTTATTAACATATTTCTAGAATTGTTTGTATTAGATCTCGACTTAGTGTTCCAGAAAGCTCTAATAGGTATTTTTTGGTTTACTTAAGTCTTTTTTTTGTCATTGTTGAGTCCATGACATTTCATCACACGTTATGCTACACTACTCTTTACAACTACCTTTTTTAAACCCACCAGAAAATTTTTAGTCAGCGAAATGTGTCAACTTTCTAATCAACCTATATTGTTGTCTTGCGTATTTTTAAGTAATTCACATTTTTAAAATATCCTTACTTTTGGTCCAAATGTTGTGAAATGTATTGCAGTTTCATTAAAAAGCTAATTTGTTTAGCAGACTATTTTCTGTAAATGTTGACTGTTTTATTTCTTATTAAATTCTTTATTAATTGACTGTGGGTTATTTTTAAATGCATCTCTAGCAAGTTGTCTGCAAGGTCTGTGCTACAAGACTTAATGATGCTAATGCTGAAGCGATTGTCCGGAGAACTTCTTGTTCTCTTTTTTTTTTTTACTGTAGGATGAAACATACACTAGTCTCAGTGGTAGGAATTCAAGCTAATTTATGAATTATTGTTGTAATGTAAACTAATCCATTATAATAATAGTAAAATCATAGAATCATAGAACATTTAGGGTTGGAAAGGACCTTAAGGTCATCTAGTTCCAACCCCCCTGCCATAGGCAGGGACACTTCACACTAAACAATGCAACACAAGGCTCTGTCCAACCTGGCCTTCAACACTGCCAGCGATGGAGCATTTACAACTTCCCTGGGCAACCATTCCAGGGCCTCGCCACCCTCACAGCAAAGAATTTCTTCCTCATATCCAATCTAAACTTACCCTGTTTAAGTTTGAACCTGTTGCCCCTTGTCCTATCACTAGAGTCCCTCATGAGGACTCATACAGTCCCTCCCCAGCATCCTTATTGGCCCCCTTCAGATACTGGAAGGCTGCTATGAGGTCTCCACGCAGCCTTCTCTTCTCCAGGCTGAACAGCCCCAACTGTCTCAGCCTGTCTTCATACGGGAGGTGCTCCAGTCCCCTGATCATCCTCGTGGCCCTCCTCTGCAGTTGTTCCAATAGCTCCATGTCCATTTTATGTTGAGGACACCAGAACTGCACACAGCACTCCAAGTGAGGTCTCACCAGAGCAGAGTAGAGGGGCAGGATCACCTCCTTCGACCTGCCAGTCACACTCCTTTTGATGCAGCCCAGGATACGGTTGGCTTTCTGGGCTGCAAGTGCACACTGCAAGTCCTTCTCCGTAGGGCTGCTCTGAATCTCTTCTCTGCCCAACCTGGACCTGTGCCTGGGATTGCTCCGACCCAGGTGGAGGATCCTGCACTTGGCATGGTTGAACTTCATCAGGTTGGCATCAGCCCACCTCACAAGCGTGTCAAGGTCCCTCTGGATGGCATTCCTTCCCTCCAACATATCAACCGAACCACACAGCTTGGTGTCATCGGCAAACTTCCTGAGGGCGCACTCAATCCTACTGTCCATGTCACCCACAAAGATGTTGAACAAGACCGGTCCCAACACTGATCCCTGAGGAACACCACTCGTTACTGATCTCCAGTTGGACATTGAGCCATTGACCACAACACTTTGTGTGTGGCCATCCAGCCAGTTCTTTGTCCACCGAGTAGTCCACCTATCAAATTGATGTCTCTCCAACTTAGAGACAAGGATGTCATGTGGGACAGTTTCGAATGCTTTGCATAAATCCAGGTAGATGACATCAACTGCTCTACCCATGTCCATCAGTTCCATAGCCTCATCATAGAAGGCCACCAGATTGTTCTGGCAGGATTCCCCTTAGTACAACCATGCTGCCTGTCACCAAGCACATTTTTGTTTTCACCAATCTCATCATCTGCTTTCTTTTACAAAAAAGTATAGAGAAAAAAACTTACGATCAGAATTAACACTTTTATATGATACTTCCTCCAAATATAAGTTTTGAGTGACTTAAAGGAAAAATCTAAACATTTTATGTTCAAGGAAAGAAATGGCCTGTTGCAATTCTTGTTTGTTCGTTTGTTTGTTTGTTTGTTTTTTCATCTAAAAAGAATAACATGCAAGACAGCTGTTTATTGCATTTCAGGTAATTGGAATGCATGTAGTGTAAGTGTGTACATAAAGTAGATAAGTCACTGTCTTCAGTAGTATGCAAACATTTGGTTGGTATTATGTTACAAAGATATGATACTCTGTTTTGTGTTTAAGTAGGTGAAAGAGAATTGTATGACCTTTATGTCATTTTTTATTTATCGTATGACTTTATGATATGAGATTTTTTATTTAAAACAGAAGATGTATATCCTGCAGCAGCACTTCATGTAGTGTTTTAAAGGGATTAAACTCAGTTTTTCCAATAATTGCTGATCATAATTTAAAGCAAAAATATGAATCTAATCTGTCATAAAGGCCTTTAATTGTAAGGTCTCTGTCCTCTGACCAAGTAGTACCCAACAAGAGACCATTAGGATGGAGGCAGAGACATAAGATGAATCAACAGTGGTGAACAGCATTGGAATCAACAGTAAGACTTGCAGTGCTGTTCTGTCACTTGGTATGATCATGCAATTATTTTTGAAAAGGTGTTTATAAGTTCACTGAACATTTTCAGTTAAATACTTGTAGTTTGCAACCTTCCATTAAGAAAGGGAAAATTATATATTTACTACATTTTGTCATTAAAAGTATATTAATAATTAAATTAATTCTGCCACTTTTCTAATTACATGCTTTAAGAAGCCAAAGACTCAATTCTGGTCAAATATTTAGCCTAAGTATACTTGAAAGTTGCTACTCCTTTCTTTTTCTGTTCTTTATGATGCTCCTTATTGTCAGCTACATATGCAGTCCATACTAATAATAACCCTTTGTCTACCAGTTAGTTAAAATTCCACTGCTATAGGAACTTCCTCTAGGGAAGACAATATTCAGCAAAAGCCGAGATACCTCATGTTAAAGAGATAATTCTACTCAATCTTTCCACTTCAGTTCTCTCAATAAAAAGACAATATGCTAATAAGAATCCCTTGAGAATAAAAACCAAAATGATAACTTATGAATTTATCCACAGCTGACAGCTTTATTAATCTCTGTAGCTGCTGTCATTTGATAAAGAACAGCATATAATAAGAACTCTGCAAATTACCTAATTAGGCATTCTGTAGCAGAAGCTCTGCTATTATAACGGCCAGTAACCAGGTAAAAAACCAAAACAAAAACATTTGTCTTGGAAAGGAACAGCTCTTTGGGATCTTCCTTGTTTATTATGATCTAGCTACAAACCAATGAAAGAATAACGGTTCATAATCAACAGCAGTATTCTGGTATGTAGCTATTATTGCTAACAGATGAAGAAGAACCCTTATGTTTGTCAGGAAGTCCCTCTTCTTAAAATATCCTTGTGCACACTGGTTATAGAGTATACAGAGATATATCCCATAACCTGCAAGCAGTGCTCATCAGGAGAGCAAGCAGGACTTGGAGGGGTTAGTTTATTTGTAGATCAACATGACTTTCTTCATTCCTTTGTCTTTCTAAGGAGAGACCTAGCTAATTTCAATAGAGCTGAGTCTACTGCAGCCTGAAGCAGAGCCAGCAAATGTGTACAAGATCTAGTTTTCTGCTGGTCTGACCTGTGGCCAAAAGGCACCCCAACAATCCTGTCCTGGAGTGGAAGAAATGGATTTGACGTCTTCAAAAAATAAAGGTTTTCAAGGAACTTTTTGTCAAAGATCAGATATGTGGGCAAGCCAATTCTGAATAGAGAGTTAACAAAAAAAAAAAAAATAATCAGGAACTATTCAGAGACAACAGAAAAAGAGAGAAAAAGAGGACAAGGAAGGGTAATAATTAATTTATTATATATTATTATATATAATTAAAATATTAACGGTGTATTCATCCACTTCTAGATTGCACAGAGCTGTCAGAGTCTCCAAAGAGCAAGTTCTGAGACTCAAAAAATGTTAACAGGAGTAACTTGTGATCACAGCCTCCAGCAGAAGAGTTCCTCATCTGTCACCTCCCTGAGGCAGAGCCACAACCATTTGCATCATAAGAGAAATGCACGTGGAGAAAGCCTTCCCATCACACTGATATCCTGACATAAGCTGTTCTCTGTGGCCCACCCTAGGCTTAAGGCAGTCAATGTGGTCAGTTCTTGTGTTACAGAAAAAAAAAATTAAAACCAAAACAAAACAGATGAGATCCAGGTCAAACAAAATATCTGAAAATCTTTTTTTCATATTTTTCATACAGTAAATTGAGAACAGGTGGCATCAGTAAAGCTTGCAAATGTACTATTTAGAAACAATATCCTTACATAACTTTCAGTGCAATACATAAGCATAATTTTAAAATAAACTGTCATTATTAATAATTTTTTCTTCCTTTTTGATAATTTTACCTCTCTGGAGGTCTGTTTTTCACACACTTAATCCAAGAAACTGTGTGTCCAAAGTAGCTCTTACCCAATGTAAAGCACAACTGTCCTGGGTTCAGCAGTAACAGTCATTTTTCTCCTCAGTAGCTGGTGCAGCGCTGTGTTTTGACTTTCGGCCTGGGAACAGCGCTGATAACACCAGTGTTTTCAGTTGCTGCTTGGTAATGTTTTGGTCTGGCCAAGGACTTTCTGAGTCTCATGCTCTGCCAGGGAGGAGGGGAAGCCGGGAGGAAGCAGAGACAGGACACCTGACCCAGACTAACCAAAGAGGTTATTCCATACCACAGCACGTCATGCCCAGGATGTAAAAACAGAAGGCAGAGACCCGGAAGGGTGGGGGTACACAGTGGGGGGTGCACTGTTTGGTCAGGCTGGGGACTGGTGGTGAGCAGTTGTATTCTCTTTCCTTGTATTTGCCTTGTCATTATTGTTATTGGTGGTAGCAGTAGTGATTTGTGTTATACCTTAGTCACTAAACTGTTCTTATCTCAACCTGTAGAAGTTGCATTCTTTCGATTCTTCTCCCCATTTTTCCCCCCCCCTTGGAGTAGGGGGGAAGAAAGAGTGGGAAGTGAGTGAGAGAGCGACTGCGTGAGTTTATAGAGGCTTAAACCACGACAACATATGAAGAAAACAAAATAAGCTAAATATTCTTTTAGCAGGTGTTTCTTATTTGATATTTGTGCAGTGAAAATGTATTGAAGCCTGACTTTCCCAAGGCTACTCTTGCTGAAATAAATCAGTAATGTTTTGGAGCCAAAATAGGCAACTTTTTTTTTTCTCCGCGATTTGTTTCAACACTTGTTCAAGCATTTACCTTTGGTACAATTGTGGACCTCCAGTTCAAACTTAGTTTAATTAAAATATTAAATACATTGGATGATTGATTGGCTTGCTAGACTTAAGTCTACCGTGAAATTTGGCATGACCTGACCTTGTAATGTTGTGTTGCCCTGCATAGGAATTTGAGTGAGACCCATATTTTAATAGCCATTTATACTGTTCCCAAATGCCAAGCCCAGACCGCTGGCTTGTCTATGTCGTTTACAATTATGAGTTACATTGCTTCCTTCTGCTGAGGAATGACTTCCACACTCTGCTATATAGGTTTTGTTATATTTTAATGCCATTTGGAGTAAGAGTGAGAAAAACAAATACTACATCAATTATAACTTTATTCTTTTCCTATCCACCCTCTTCCCTTCTTATACTTTATGGTTTGATTTTTATACTGTTGGTGTCTGGGCTGATAGAAAATTTAAGTGTTCCAGATTCTGCCTCTCCCTTTCTTGTGCACAGAACTAATGTGGAACTTCTATTTCACCAGTGTTTACCAGAAAGGTTTTATACCAAAATGAATAGAAATCTGTGAAGCAAGCCACCATTTACTTTGTTTTCAAAAGTGTTCAGAAAAGATATTGAGCATATATTTTAGTTCTAGCTCCTTCCTATCAAGAAATTCTCTGTTATCACTACGAAGGATAGTGAAAATAATACTGTCTGCAACAATTTGCTGTATTAATATATCCTCTTCACAGTGTCTTTCTTCTGGATAGACCCATTTGGGTGACCTCTGTGAGAAGAGGCCAGAGGCTGCCTCCTTGCTGGACACAGGCAATTCCATCTGGCTCCAATGAAGCCACCACAGGGCAGAGCTGAGCCCCTCAGCTAAGATGGTGGTACAGCTGGGAAAAGGTATTTAAGAAAAGGCAGAGAACACCACGACAGGCAGAGGAAGATGGAAAAAAAGTTTTGAGAAGCAACAGACGGAACACCAATCTTTGGAGAAGGAAGACGAAGAGGAAGCACTCCATGGGAGGGCTGGTATTCCTTGTGTACTGTGGAAGGGCTGCACTGGTGCAGGTTTATCCTGATACTTACTCAGCTACCTTTTTATGGAAAATAGCAGCATGAGTTAGCCTGAAGTATTTTAATACTCACACACGTTGAATGAACAGGATTCAAAAGTATGAGAGAGAATGGAAATTTTGTGGGATCTGAAAGGAACGTATTGTTAACCATGAGTAGTGAAAAATCTGACAATTCCCAGTGCTCACAGCAGCAAAAATAATGGAGTGAAACAGTAGTTCTTGTTATATCATACAATCATTACCAGTGCTATGTGAAGCTCCAGGAAACAGGATTCCTTCTGAAAACTCTAGGCATTCTGAGACAGTGTCCACACAACAGATCCTTATTGTACAGGATGACTTAGTTATTCAGCAGAAGATGTCTCATGCACAGAATGAATAAAGAAGAGACTCAACTATCAGCATTTCTAAAGAAAACATATTCTGGAAAATACTCTCCGTACTGTTTTGTAATAATTATGTTTTTCTGTTACTGACCTTCTGATATCCATATGTGTCCTCTAATTTGTGTTTGAACTAACTCCTGGAAATAAGATTCATTATTTTGCTCTGAGTTAGGATAAGTAAAACTTTGACCTCTACTGAAATAATGCATACATTCGAGTATTCCCTGTTTCCCAGTCTGCCACAGTACAACACTGTTTATTTCTCTCCAGATCACATTAGTTTGAAATGTGCTGTCATCAGAAGTCATGAAGTACATCATAAAATGCCACATGTTGACCCTAGCAGTAATGGATCAGGATTTCAGCAGAGGCATCCTTGCTCAGACCAGAGTTAGAATTTGGTGCCTTGAAATGTAAAGAAAAAATACCTCATAAGCAATTAAATCAAAAAGGAAAAAACTTGAAGATAAAATTCAATCATGAAGGTAAAATAAAAGGCAATGTTCTAGTAGGCCTCTATGTAATACCTCTGAGTCAAGATGTCAATTTCTTGGAAAATTAAAGAAATATAACCAAGAAGAACTCAGAAAATATTAGATATTGTTTTCTTCTGTAAAGCTGAATGCAGCTAAATGGTGTATATGCAAGCATAGATCTGAAAGTAAAGTTTTAAGAGTATAAGATGTCATAAAATAAGGCAGGAGGTGGGAGATATTTGAAAGTACTATTATTAATTTGCAGGCTAAGACTGCAGTCAGAGATGTTTGAATCAGCCACTGGTGCAGACAAAAATATAAATGATGCAATTTAGTTAAAATAGTTGATAAACTGCTGGAATAATGTTAGCTCAATACTTGGAAATTATTAAAAGGACTTATCTGTGCTTAATAACATTTAACAAAAATACTGAAGTTGCAAAGATTGTTGCATAATTTGTTTCTACAAAGATGTGATCCTCATGGATAATGAAGCTCTGTTTCGAGGACTGTGACTTTCATGTATGCCAACACAATTTTAGATCAGTTAACATACATTAAATTAATGTCGTCAATAAACCGTATGTATAAGTGGATGTTAATGACAGAACGTGTTTGCTGGCTTACAAACCAATGCTCAAAAGTTTATTGTAATTCTCCAGAAAGAATGGCCAGCTGTTTAGGCTATTAACTCACATGTATAAAGTGCAAATATTTTGGTAGAAGACCTCCACTTACACTTCAGCATTGTGCATAGGTGGCACAAGTTTGCAGGATGCAGAGAAGGGAGTATTTTTGAGAATGTTAGCATGGGCTTTCTTGCAAACATTAAGGAGGGGGAGAGGATCTGAAATGTAGTAGTCATCACAGGACCCCTTTCAGTGCAATATAATCCAGTATAATAAGGTATGACTCTACTGCTGTCAATTAAGAAATTAGTGCAAAGGTTCCACGAGAACATGTGGAAATACTCTTATTAATAAGCTGAATAAAATCTGATAGTGAGAATGGCTTCTTACAGCATGATTTGTTGATCCAGATCCAAGGGAAAACTTCATAGAAACATACATGATGGGATTTCTGCATAGAATTGTTATCAGCAGTATTTTATGAAGCAGGATACTGTTAGGAATCACATTTTATACTCTATAAAAATGGACACTCTGGGGAACTTAATGAATGAATGATTAAAGACACTAATAAAGTAACTAAGCATTGTCATATATTTAACAGTACTTTTCTTGACTTATTCATTACATGCGCTTGGCAGCAAAACTGCATCTAGAAAAAAAGTTTTATTTAATAGAAAAAGTGACTTTATTACCAGAAATGTTAACATTTGAGAGCAATAGCATGCCTCTTGTTTTACAACCATCATCAAATATTTATGTCTTGACACTTATATAAATTGTCCTATTAATGTAAAAGTCGAGGGTTCGAACTGGATGACCTGCAGGTTGGAACTAGATGATCTTAAGGTCCTTTCCAACCCTAACTATTCTATTATTCTATGATTATAAAAGTGACAAAACTGTCAGCCTTGTACTGCAGCTTTTTATTGTATTGTACAATTAATTGTCTAATTTCTTAAATAATAATTTCTAATTTCTAATTTATTAAATCATAACAGACATATATGAGTAATGATAAGTATCAAAGTTCATTAAAGTATGAAGTTCATCTTATGGCAGACAAACCTGCTAAGTTAAAGAAATATGCATTTTAGGTGCCCATGTTTCCATAGATTTATGTTATATTTTCCTGGATTTTCCTTATATTATTCTACTTACTCTAGAGTTCAATCCTTCTTCCTGAGATAACTGAAACTGTGTTATTTTTGTAGTTATTTATGTCTTCCGCAAGTGATGAGTGTTTGCATTTTTTTTCTGGCCTTAAGTATGGAGAAATATGACAGAAAAAGCTATTCGGTAAACTGACTGACCAATCCTAAGGTAGCTTGTTTTGTTTCTTTTAGTAAGATAAACCATGTTCTTCAGGAGAAAAATAGTTTCTTTTTGACCACTGTTTGAGTTGGTGCCAGATCAAGAATCTCCATTTTACACTGCAGGTGTGATACAAGTGTTGTCGGTGAGATGAGTCAGTAGCAAGTGTTCCCCAGCAAGACTAACGAACCACAATGCCACTTTATCCACATGTTCCTATACCCCATGTGCTTGTATCTTAACCTTTTCTGTGCTATATGTAATTAGACTCAAAGTTCCTTATGGCAGAGACATGCCTATTGTTAGTAAATGTCCGTGAGCTGTGTCTACCTAGGTCCTGGGCACACACAGCAAAGGTCCTCCTAACACATTAGCCCCTCCTAACCTGCATATAACATCTTCCACAGAAGTGAAAATGCTCTCATCATATATCTGATGGGAATAGGCTATTACTAAGCAACAATTCAAGCTGACTAAAAATTCAAGAATAGAAAATACTTTCTGTGAACTGTAATAATCAAAAGGTTTCCTCTGACTTGTTATGTAATGAATTGTCCTATCTCAAAACCAAATTGAAAATTAACTAAAGCATTGGATGTATTAAACACAGGTGTTTTATTTTTTCTGTCTTTGTCTTATAACAGGGACCCATATTTTAAAATTGCTTTTATACAGTAGTAAGACTTTAACTAATAGCTTAAAAATAGGGAAAACTTTTCCAATAGCGCTGTTATCTCAGCTACCTTATATAAACATAGGGTTTTCTTTTTCTTTGTCAAGAAATGTGTTTCTTTAAATGTTATTGTTTTGACTATATGCATAATACTGTCCTGGCTAAAAATTATTGTCATCTGACACTGATATTGGAAAATATTGTAGCTATATGCAGCATTCAAGGGTTTCTTTCTCTTGAAATGTCTCCATTTCACAACAGCTTGTAAATTTTAGAGACACAGCCTTAACGCTGATTTATTCTTATTTTTGCCTCGTCTTTACCCCCTACTCCCTCCTAGCCTAGTTCTAAGAAATTTGCTTTTTCAGGACATATACTTCTAAAATGCTGTACAACTTCAAATCTTAGAAAAGTCAATGCCATTCTTTGCAGGCCATTTTAGCTTCTCTCTGAATTAGAGCACGTGACTGTGTCAAAGGAAAGCATTAAACAAAATAGCAAACAACAAATGGTAGTATGTGTTTGATTAAATTACTCTAATCTGCTTTGTGTAACCGTTCTGCAGAAGGGCTAGTTACCTATATGAGAAAGTGAGCATTTTAGTATTGAAGGGCAAAATGAGGTCCCCTTTCCTACAGCAAAATTGTGGAATATACGTTACGATTCTGACTGCCACAAACAGTAATCTCTTCACAACAAACAAATGCTTAATATTGTTTGTGTTTTCAGTGATCTATAGCTTCCTGCTAAAGAAACTGCTCTAAAAATGACAATGCTGCAGGCTATAAAGCCTAGTCCAGCGAGTTGCCAAGTGTCTTCAGTTGCTGCCGAATACATTATCATTTAGGAGTGTTGAACAAGCTACTGGCTGCAGTTGGGAAGCATCTTCTTGAATGTCCAACAACTCTCCTTAATTCATTAGAACCGCTGGGGCCCCTGTTAATTTTATTTAACACACATTGGTAGAGCAAGGAAAAACACTGACTTTTGTGGGTTGCTCAAGATTTCTCACTTGTTTGCTATCCAACCTGTGCTCATATATCTTGTTTAAGCACTACATTTCAGTGAGCAACCCCCTTAGTTCTGGGGTCCTTATTTTTTCTATGTACTTCTCTCTTTATTTATTTCTTCCTTTTCTGGTATCTTCCCTTGTTATTTTACATTGACTGTTTAATGTTAAACTTTATCTATTTTTTTCCACTTCCTTGTTCCAAGTCTTTATTCATTGAAAAAAGAAGTTTTGCGCTCTGTTCCAGTTTCTCGATTTTCTATTTCCTAGTCTCTTTCCTACTCCCTTCCATTTTTTGTTCTTTCTTCTGCTTTATATACTTAGCACAAGGTCTTTGCTGCTGACATATCCACAGGCAGTCCTGCATTTGCTCATTTATCCATGTTTTCACACAGCTAATCTCTTTCTGCCACTCTAAACCTAAAGACTCTTACTTTTCTGCTATCATCCTTTTTTTTGCACACACTCTGAGATTCAGTTCAGTAGCTCCTTATGTGCAAGATAAGCTACAAAATTGTTGCAAGAAGTATAAAAAGCAAAAACCAACCAAACCAAACCCCAAAGAACTCAAGTTTTGACAGGTTTTACACCATGTTAGGGTCCTATCCTGTGCATTAACGTCCTTTTCTAAACAGTGAGGAAGGACAGTATCAGATGGAAACATTATAGAAATTTCAACAACTGCTGAGAAAAAATGATTAATTGGAACAAAATACGAAATGTGAACTATCTTTATTAACTAATTGGATAGTTTTATGGGACAAGTGAACTTATGAGACAAGGGAAATATGGCAACTCTCTGTTTATCTGGAACTCAGGAAAGTGATAGAAATCATATTACTGGAGGAAAAGACTAGCAAAGTGGAGAGGATAAATAGAAAGGCTGGGAAAAGTTGGCCGAAGGGGGAACTAGGATATTGCAATTCCTAGTTTATGATAGCAAAGAGGATTAGGATATTATGCCAGTTATGCTGCTACTTGTAGAAGTCATCTTTGAAAAATAGTATGGTATTAGAGATTTAGACTGTGAAAATAGGTGCAGAAGATTGATGCAGTTATCAAAACATTCAATGCAGTCTTTGGGGTATTTCAAATATTCCAAGGAATATTTTCTAAGTATTTCTAATGTCTGGAAGGAAGAATTAATACATAAGGAGAGAGAGACACCTTACCAAAATGCTGAGTTCAAATCTGAGCAGCCAAGTTGAAGAAAGATTATATTTCAAGGACAGAAGCAATCTAGCTTAGTCGATGCAATGGAAAGCATCTCTCTTGGTAGGTCTTGGCCTGCTGAATCTTCAGTGGAGGCTGAAATGAAACATGATCACTTTTCATATGATCAATATCATGTGAGATATGGAGTAGAGAGAAATAAAAAAGACATGTTTGTATGAAAAGAAATGACACATACTAATCAAGAATAAATATATGGTAGAAGTATTAGAATGTTTTAATTACCACTGTAAAAAGAAGTAGACTTAGAAAAAACTGATTTTAAGGTGAAATTTGCTATATTTCTGCACAAGCCTTTGTAACATGTCAGGGAATAGTATTTGCTGACCTGAGAGGTCCTGTCCAGTTTGATAGCTTAGTGGGTTTTGCAAGCTAATATGATTCTGATTCTCTTTCCCAGAGTTGTAGATTTATTTTTCTTACTTCAGATTAGAGCCATGACAGATGAGTTCCAGTTGCTCATCCAGTTTGTATTGCATCACTGATTTTATCGAGGTAAAAAATGGAGCGTGAACTTAACTCTGAGTAAAGCCTAGTGTTTGAAGTGCATTATAGCTTAAATACAGTGTGCACTGTGCCTTGGGAACAAAGTAGAATATTACCACTGGCCCATGTAAACGGCATATATTAACATTTGCTCGAACCTTACCTTCTACAGAAAACTGTTAAGGGAGAAATGTAACATGAAATCAGCTTTGTCTTAGAGGCTGAGTTTAGGTTGATCTTTTCATGTCTCTACATAGACATCAAATCCAAATGATATCCTTGGGAAATCCACTGATGTAAGCAGTAAACACCTCTAAAATCCATTGCTCAGCTATCTTTTGTTACAGTCACAACCATATGAACATACTAATTGAATGCAATATAGCTATATATTAAAGTATTTGAGGATAAACAATTGTATATTCTTAAACATTAAAATACCCTTAATTCTTCTGCAGAATACCCTACATTCTGAGAAATTTGGAAAAAAATGGAAGATCCTTAAAAACTGCAAAAGAAAAATAAAAATTGTGGTTTGTGTTTGCTGGGTTGTTTTGGCTTTTTGTTTTCTTTTGTGTTCTTTTTTTTTTTGTTTGTTTGTTTGTTTTGTTTTGTAGTGCCAAAAAGAGATATTGACAACTACAGTGATTTTTTACGACAGTACAAACAGGAATGGATATATATTTTTTTAAAAGAAGAGAAACTGCTTTCTCCTATGGATGCACCATTCAAGGGGGTATTTCGTTGCACTGGATCACATCTTCTCCCTCTGCAGTTACTGTGGGAAGACTTATTTGGACCATATGCCTTGCTAACCTGTCTAGAGAGAGCACAGTTAATATCCTCTACATGAAGAACACTGGCCCTTTTCGTTTGAGGATCTACAGTGCTGCTTTGGTGTCGCGGTTTAAACCCAAGCTGGCAATTCAGCCACCCAGTTATTCACTCACTTCCCCCCTTTCCTCCCCGCCACTCTCAGAGGGATGGGGAGGAGAATTGAAAGAATGTAACTCCCACAGCTTGAGATAAGAACAGTCCAGTAACTAAGGTATAACACAAACCACTACTGCTACCGCCAATCATAGTAATGATAAGGGAAATTACAAGGGAAGAGAATACAACCGCTCACCACCTGCCAACCAATACTCAGCCCAACCCGAGCAGTGATCTCGCCCTTCCGAGTAACTGCCCCCAGTTTATATAGTGGGCATGACGTGCCGTGGTTTGGAATACCTCTTTGGTTAGTTTGGGTCAGAAGTCCTGTCTTTGCTTCCTCCCAGCTTCCCCTCCTCCCTGGCGGAACATGAGACTCAGAAAGTTCTTGGTCAGACTAAACATTACTCGGCAGCAACTAAAACCATTGGTGTTATTAACGTTGTTCCCAGGCCGAAAGTCAAAACCACAGCACTGCAGCAGCTACTAAGAAGGAGAAAAATGACTGCTACTGCTGCACCCAGGACATTTGGAAATACAAATGATGTCAATATGATGGGAAGCCAGGGTAAGATACGAAATAATGAAAGACTCACAGGTACAGATTTTCTATAGACTCCTTTGCACATGCAGAAAGTGAGCATGTCTACTAAAGATGTCACTGACATTTAAAAATACATATTTTTATTCAAATGAGCTTCCTCAGAAATAAGCAGCTTTGTAAACACATTAGCTTGGTGTGATGCCCAGGCTAATAGGGACCCACTTCTGTTGCCTAGATCCTTGTCTGTAACTAACTCTCTGCCTATAGTATGATGATAACCACAGTTCTCTATTTGTGGAAGTGCTTCTGTAGCTTATTATACCAGGGTTTTTGGGGGTCTTGGTTATTTTCCAGATGAGACCAGGTGAACGCTAAGGAAAAATCAGATTAAGTTCTTTATTTATGTTGTATGAAAACTTTCTGAAGAGCTGTATAAGCAGTTCCTAGAAGATTAGAATAGAGACTATTAAGATCATATATTTGAGTAAAGACAATGTGTTGTGACTATTTTGTCTACTGAGTTCTCTGCAGTTCCTGTCTGGACATAGGATTTCCTTTTTCAGAGTTGCTTACTGTGTCTGGCTGTTTTTTAAGCTTGTAGAGGTGTGTCTTTTGTTAAGGTGACCTAATTTACATCTGTCCTATAAATTGCAGTGGAGCAAGATCACCTCAGAGGATAATAGGGAATGGTATTTTATCACCCTTAGAGCTGCATATCATAGAATCACAAAATCATAGAATAGTTAGGATTAGAAAGGACCTTAAGATCATCCAGTTCCAACGTGCCTGCCATGGACAGGGACACCTCTCACTAAACCATGCCACCCAAGGCTCTGTCCACACTGGCCTTCAACACTGCCAACGATGGAGCATTCGCAACTTCCCTGGGCAACCCATTCTAGTACCTCACCACCCTTACAATAAAGAACTTCTTCCTCATATCTAATCTAAATTTCCCTTGTTTAAGTTTGAACCCATTGCTGTTTGTCCTCTCATTACAGTCCCTCATGAAGAGCCCCTCCCCAGCATCCCTATAGGCCCCCTTCAGATATTGAAAGGCTTCTATGAGGTCTGCACGCAGCCTTCTCTTCTCCAGGCTGAACAGCCCCAACTTTCTCATCCTATATTCATACGGGATATCGTCAGGTCAGTGTTGAACAGTACCAGAAAGACTGCTGCTTGCACTTTGTTTTCTTTGTGGCTATATAAAAGGACTTCAGTCTCCAGAGATATAGTTACAGCAGCTTTCACCGACACCAAATCTGTGCATGCAGAGCTGGTATAGTGAAGGAAAATAATCTACAAAAAGAAAACAGGGGAAACCTTGGGATTTTGGTCTGATTTTTTGGCTCTAGAGGGGAGGCCTCCCATTTTCCAAGTCTGGGCGAAAATAAATCAGTTTTTATAGGACTTTTGGTTTTGTCAGATATGACTGGTATTTGGAAGCATAGGTGGCATTGTAGTTAGCACCCTTTTGGCAATAAGTGCATTTATAACTGGAGCTTAAACCGTGCAAGTCAATAGTTTATCTGTATTAAAAACTAGCAAAACACAATTTACAGCCTGGAACTGACAGGTTACTCCCTCACTTTTAAATTTCCTAGGACTTCCCCACTTAGTGTAATATCTTAAACTAATACGAAAGTTTTTAAAAGAAACACAGTAAAAGTTAAGCCAGCCACAAGGTTTGTTTTTTTTTGTTTTGTTTTGCTGTTTTTGTTTTTGGGTCTTTTTTACTAAAATATTCAATGAGGAGAACTTCATTGTGATACGTGACTTCCATATCTGAAGACTTACTAAATCAAAAGCAAGCACCAAATTATATACACGTCACTGTAATAAATGTACAACAAATTAAAAGAGAACACAACTCATTAAAAAACATGCAGATGTCATTTTGAATGCTTTGAACAATATGATTCCTGGACTTTCAGCAACTTGAAGACAATGGGTAATGTACTGTGTAATAGCCATGCTGAAATGCTATATTCATTACTGTACATTTCACCATGATAAAGCATTCAGAACAAAGACTTCCAGCTAAGAAGAAACAAATCCTCTCAGTGGAGAGAAGATATGGCCTTTTATGTTAAGATCAGTATTATATTTGAGGGGCAAACAACATTAAAATGGATCTGCCTTTGGTATAAGATTCATCATACATTTTAAAGAACGTGTATTAATTATTTAGGGGATTTATTCTGTAGATGAGAAATGCAATTATGCAAAGATGTTGCATAATTAGTTGCAGCTATCTGCTTTTATTAAGTTCTCCATAATGATAAAAACAAATATATATATGTGGAAAACAGTAGTTAAATGAAAAGTGTCCCACTGCTTGAAATGTCAGCATTAACAAAACTGGCAATAAAAATTGGAACCATTTTAAGCTTTTCAAAAGCTTTCTGACCTGAATTTTTGTGGGTGAGCAAGCTGCAAGAGCTGTGTAGTATTTAGGTAATTTAAATATATAAAAACTAAATAAGCTCAAAGAGATCCCAAGAATGTCATACTGAATACACTTTCTGGATCTGTCAGCTATAGTATTTTACCTTCAACAGCAGAGACTACCAGATATAAGAAATAATATAAATAGACAATTATAGAAAAATGTGTTTAGAAGATCATTTTCTTCGTATCGTATTTAACTAGTCATTGGTTTATGCCCTGAGGCATGAAGGTTTGATTTCCCATTATTTTATCCTACTTAGCATCCACAGTTGTAAATATTCTGTCTTCATACTAAATTGAATCTTTCTAGTATTTTACAGAGCTAATTTGCATCTTTAGCCATCTGCCTTGTGTTGACTATTAACTTTTGACAGTAAGTACCATAGCTGAATTATGCACACTACAACAAAACATTTTCATTTATTGTTTTTAGATATGGTTTTAGTTTAACTGAATATCCCTTTTTCTTAAATTAAGAATGGACATGGGCAAAGCCAGCTTTATTTTCACGCTTTTGTGAAGTTCACTTTAGTTAATTTGCATCCATGTCTGAATGCAGTGGATTTTAACTTTTCTTCTGTTGGAAAAATTCATCTTTGATTTTAAGTTTTCTCCTATTTAAGATTTTACATCAGATAGCCAGTTTCACTATTTTTGTCTAATCTTTTCCATGTCTGTCACATTTTTTTTCTGATATCTTAATATTAAACCAGAGTATTCTACAGGTACTAGTACGTAAGTTTTGATGGAGAGAGGGGTACTATACTAGATTTTAAAATTACTCAAACTGAAGCCTTCAAATGCCATCCACATATAAAAAAACCACCTGAAACCAATGATGTAAACAAGTTGTTTAGCATACATTCAGTGACAAGAGTTTTGGATCTATGTACTAATATTCTTTGTTAAATATATTTTAAAAAAAATGAGATTACAAAGCTGACAACAAGCTAGATCATCTCAGATGTTCCTTACCTGTCCTAACATTATCTGCTGTGCTCAGGCTTAGAAGATATTATTTGCAGAGTTAATGTCAAAGCAAATAAGCTGGAAGAAATACACTGCCTGAAGAGTACTTGAGTGTGTACCTCATATTCTGCTGCTTTGAAACAGTTATACATACCAAGTGTGTTTATTTCCTGTGCTCTGCTTTGTCAGTGTGTTCATTTGTCAGGAATGCTGAAAGAAATGAAAAAAAACCTAGAAAGATGCTAACAGATCAGTGGAGATAATGAAGAAGATGATAGCAGCAAAGAAAAAGGATTGGTCTGCTGCATAATACTTTCATATTATCCTAGGTTATTTTTTGCTGGGGTCAGTCTTTTTACCACTGAATTACAAGGAAAATGTTCAGTCAATCTCACTGGGAGAGATGTGATCCCTTAGCTACTCAGAACAATGCCTTTGTAGTAGAGATATAATGATATTTTTTAACACTGCATTTTGGATTTTGGCAGATTTTAAATAACAAATAGAAATGTGTTTTGTAGTAGAAAATACAGTGACAAGTTGAGAAGAGGTATTTGCAGCATCTCAATGAGACATCTTAAGATGGAGTGAGGAGTCTATCTGAGATCTGCTTAGATTTCTGGTAGGAACAGTTTTTGTGTGCCTATTTGGAAAGACAGTTATTCAATAGGAGACTTACAAGAATAAGCAGAAGTGGAATATCTGAAGAACTAAGGATTATTCTGAGAGCAATGTCACAAGTGGGAGATTAGAGCAGCAAAAGAATGAGAAAAGAGAGAAGTGAGAGTATAGCTATTAAAGGTTGAACAAGTATTAACTACAAAGGAAGCAAATTGAGAGACAGTAGAAAAAATAGACAAAAAACATGACAGAATGCCATAAAGAAATACAATCCAAAGAAAAACTTGTAGGAACACAGCAGTACTGAGATAAGTGACCAGCAGACATTCTGAATTGTTTTGGAAGACCATATCTCATGGATGCAGTGTGCTTTGCGGCAGATTGCATTGCGTAAAGAGGTTAGAGAACACCTCAGGTGCAATGCAGTGGCTTCTCTTCTGCCTCGCATGCCAGATCATTACTGGCATATGGAGACCAGACCAGAAAAGCAGCTGCAGCCCTACTATGGCAGTGTGTGACACAGGAGCACCAAGGCAGGAGAATGTGAAATGTGGACCACTGGGTGAATTTCATACTCTGGACCTGGGCAGGTGCACACATGCATATCAGAAACTGTCTAGCAGTTCTGGCAGCTGTATTAATGTTCTGCTTGTTTAGATATTATTTATTTGTGCCATTTTTTGTCTTTGTTTTCAAGTAGACTTGGCTTTATTTCATCCTGAATTGTAACTGCAAGGATTTCAGGGAAGATAGACGTTGTCAGGGAAAAAAATGATGTTGAAACCCAAGGGAGCACAATGAAACTGAGATACAGTGAAGGAAGGATCTGACCAGATGAGAGGGAGCAGTCAGTCCAAGAGAAAGTGCTCCGAGTCCCCAGGCTGGCACTTTATTAATACCTCAGAGAAACCTAGACTGATGTTTCATTTTTTAGCACTTTTACTCCAACAACTCTTTTCTTGACTCAGAAAGGCTCGTGGTACTGAAGTCAGTAGCACTCAACTAAATCAGTTCCTACCTTGCAGGTGGGACTATGAAAAATACAGGAGATAATGAAACATAAATGTTCTTTTTTTAAGAGGTTACCTTAACTCTTATAAAAGCTGGGAAGTTTGCCCAGTAGTAAGTCTAAGGTTCCTGAGAGCATCTCAGCTCCCAGGGGTTTGCCCCCCAAGGGCTTGGGACAAGTGGACACAACTGGTAAAGTGGAGAGAGGGTCCTGGGTGCTGTAAGGCGGCCATAGTCAGGGGCAACTTTCAGGGAGGCTCTCACCTGGGCCCACCTGAGCGACAGGTCCCACCACCCCACTTCCATGTGCTGTCATTGGCCCTGCCAAGCTGGGTCCACACTGGGGTTGAGATCTTGGCCAGGTCTTGGTCCATCCTGATCCATAGGGAGGTTGTTTTCACTGGCACATCTTAATTTGACTAACTCAATATAAGTGAACAGTGTGCAGCTGAGGCAAAGGAAGTCAGCAGCCATTCTATCTCAACAAGAGCACCACCAGCAGAGATAAAGAAGTCATTAACCCACTCTGCTCAGCCCTTGTCAGGACACATCTGGAATACTGCATTCAGTTTTGGTCCCTGCTATACAAAAAAAGATATAGAATGCTCAAAAACATTCAGAGAGGAGCCACAAACAGAATCCAAGAACTGGGAAGCCTGCTGTGCCAGGAAAGGTTGAGAGAGCTGGGTTTGTTCAGACCTGAGAAAAGAAACCTGGGGAAGATATTACCACTGTGTTTCAGTATTTAAAGGGTGGCTTCAAAGAAGATGGAAAAGATGTGGGGAAAAAGAGGCTTATAAAAGGTGGAAGCAAGGTCAGGCGGCCTGGGAACAATACAGGGATGTTGTCCGGGAAGCTAGGGACCAGGTTAGAAAAGCTAAGGCCCACTTAGAATTAAAATTGGCTAGGGATGTTAAGGATAACAGGAAGGGATTTTATAGGTACATTGCCAATAAAAGACAGGTTAGGGACAACACGGGCCCTCTCCAGAAGTTATCGGGAGAACTGGCTGCCCTGGATTTGGAGAAGGCTGAGGTTCTTAACGACTTCTTTGCCTCAGTCTTCACTGGCAAATGCTCTGACCACACCACCCAAGTCTTAGAAGGCAGACGCAGGGACAGTGAGAATGAAGACCCTGGGCCCACTGTAGGAGAGGATCTGGTTCGAGACCATCTTAGGAACCTGAATGTATACAAGTCATAGAATCATAGAATCATAGAATAGTAAGGGTTGGAAAGGACCTCAAGATCATCGAGTTCCAACCCCCCTGCCATAGGCAGGGACACCTCCCACTAAACCATGCCATCCAAGGCTATGTCCAACCCCACCTTGAACGCCGCCAGGGATGAAGCATTCACAACCTCCCTGGGCAACCCATTCCAGGGCCCCACCACCCTCACAGTAAAGAATTTCTTCCTCATATCCAATCTAAACTTCCCCTGTTTAAGTTTAAACCCATTACCCCTTGTCCTCTCACCACAGTCCCTCATGAAGAGTCCCTCCCCAGCATCCCTATAGGCCCCCTTCAGGTATTGGAAGGCTGCTATGAGGTCTCCACACAGCCTTCTCTTCTGCAGGCTGAACAGCCCCAATTTTCTCAGCCTATCTTCATACGAGAGGTGCTCCAGTCCCCTGATCATCCTCATGGCCCTCCTCTGCACTTGTTCTAACACTTCCATGTCCTTTTTATGTTGAGGACACCAGAACTGCACACAATACTCCAAGTGAGGTCTCACGAGAGCAGAGTAAAGGGGCAGGAGCACCTCCCTCGACCTGCTGGTCACACTCCTTTTGATGCAACCCAGGATACGGTTGGCCTTCTGGGCTGCAAGCGCACACTGCCGGCTCATGTTCATTTTTTCATCAACCCACACCCCCAAGTCCTTCTCCCCAGGGCTGCTCTCAATCTCCTCCCCACCCAACCTGGAGCTGTGCCTGGCATTGCTCCGACCCAGGTGGAGGACTTTGCATTTAGCATGATTAAACTTCATCAGGTTGGCATCAGCCCACCTCACAAGCATGTCAAGGTCCCTCTGGATGGCATTCCTTCCCTCCAATGCATCAACCGAACCACACAGCTTGGTGTCATCGGCAAACTTGCTGAGGGCGCACTCAATCCCACTGTCCATGTCACCCACAAAGATGTTGAACAAGACCAGTCCCAACACCGATCCCTGGGGGACACCACTCGTTACCGGTCTCCAGCTGGACACTGAGCCACTGAGCACTACTCTTTGCGTGCGGCCATCCAGCCAGTTCTTTATCCACCGAGTGGTCCACCTACCAAATTGATGTCTCTCCAACTTAGAGAGAAGGATGTCATGGGAGACAGTGTCAAAGGCTTTACACAAGTCCAGGTAGATGACATCAACTGCTCTGCCCCTGTCCATCAGTTCCGTAGCCCATTCATAGAAGGCCACCAGATTGGTCAGGCAGGATTTCCCCTTAGTGAAGCCATGCTGGCTGTCACCAAGGACCTTGTTGGTTTTCATGTGCCTTTGCATGCCTTCCAGGAGTATCCGCTCCAAGATTTTGCCAGGCACAGAGGTGAGACTGACTGGTCTGTAATTCCCTGGCTCATCCATTTTCCCCTTCTTAAAAATGGGGGTTATATTTCCCTTTTTCCAGTCATTGGGAACTTCACGTGACTGCCATGATTTTTCAAATATGATGGACAGTGGCTTAGCAACTTCATTTGCCAGCTCCTTCAGGACCCGTGGATTGTGGAGAGCTATTTGTCTGTGAACAGGCATGTGAGCAATCGAGACAATTGCTTGACAATTGTAAGGTAGTGACCCGCAGGCATTGAGGCCTCGCCTGAGGGTTACTAAAGTTCGTGTATGTGCAGAAGCCTTGGGAAAAGTTAGCACGGAAAACTACTGAGAGAGATACGCAGAGAAGGAATATTAACTGTAACCTTGAAACATATGCTGTAATAGTTAACCAATCAGTAAACTGTTGCTAGCACTCGGCTAAGTGAAGTTAACCAACCAAGTGTTATCGAATGTTCTACTGTTCTGAAACTTTCCTATAAAAGGCATGATTGCGCACATTAAATTGTTCAGCGTGGATCACATTGATCTGTGTTTCGTTGTTCCCAAACCCCCGCGAAGGTGGATGGATTTCATCCGGTCCCATGGACTTGTATACATTCAGGTTCCTAAGGTGGTCCCGAACAAGATCCTCCCCCACAGTGGGCCCAGGGTCCCCACCCTCACCGTCCCCGCGTCTGCCTTCCAAGACTTGGGTGGTGTGGTCAGAGCATTTGCCGGTAAAGACTGAGGGAAAGAAGTCATTAAGAACCTCAGCCTTCTCCAAATCCAGGGTAGCCAGTTCTCCCGATAGCTTCTGGAGAGGGCCCACGGTGTCCCTAACCTGTCTCTTATTGGCAATGTACCTATAAAATCCCTTCCTGTTATCCTTAACATCCCTAGCCAATTTTAATTCTAAGTGGGCCTTTGCTTTCCTAACCTGATCCCTAGCTTCCTGGACAACATCCCTGTATTCTTCCCAGGCCGCCTGTCCTTCCTTCCACCTTTTATAAGCCTCTTTTTTCCTTCGAATTTTGCTCAGCAGCTCCTTATCCATCCAAGGAGGTCTCCTGGCCCTCCTGCTGAACTTCCTTCTAGTTGGGATGCATCGCTCCTGAGCTTGCAGCAGGTGGGACCGGATGAAATCCATCCGTGGGTCCTGCAGGACCTGGCAAATGAAGTTGCTAAGCCACTGTCCATCATATTTGAAAAATCTTGGCAGTCAGGTGAAGTTCCCGATGACTGGAAAAAGGGAAATATAACCCCCATTTTTAAGAAGGGGAAAATGGATGAGCCAGGGAATTACAGACCAGTCAGTCTCACCTCTGTGCCTGGCAAAATCCTGGAGTGGATTATCCTGAAAGGCATGCAAAGGCACATGAAAACCAACAAGGTGCTTGGTGACACCCAGCATGGCTTCACTAAGGGGAAATCCTGCCTGACCAATCTGGTAGCCTTCTATGAAGGGGTTACAGAACTTATGGACAGGGGCAGAGCAGTTGATGTCATCTACCTGGACTTGTGTAAAGCCTTTGACACTGTCTCCCATGACATCCTTCTCTCTAAGTTGGAGAGACATCAATTTGATAGGTGGACCACTCGGTGGATAAAGAACTGGCTGGATGGCCGCACGCAAAGAGTAGTGCTCAGTGGCTCAGCGTCCAGCTGGAGACCAGTAACGAGTGGTGTCCCCCAGGGATCGGTGTTGGGACCGGTCTTGTTCAACATCTTTGTGGGTGACATGGACAGTGGGATTGAGTGCGCCCTCAGCAAGTTTGCCGATGACACCAAGCTGTGTGGTTCGGTTGATGCATTGGAGGGAAGGAATGCCATCCAGAGGGACCTTGACATGCTTGTGAGGTGGGCTGATGCCAACCTGATGAAGTTTAACCATGCCAAGTGCAAGGTCCTACACTTGAGTCAGAGCAATCCCAGGCGCAGCTCCAGGCTGGGCAGGGAGGAGATTGAGAGCAGCCCTGGGGAGAAGGACTTGGGGTGTGGGTTGATGAAAAAATGAACATGAGCCGGCAGTGTGCGCTTGCAGCCCAGAAAGCCAACCGTATCCTGGGCTGCATCAAAAGAAGCATGACCAGCAGGTCGAGGGAGGTGATCCTGCCTCTCTACTCTGCTCTCGTGAGACCTCACTTGGAGTATTGTGTGCAGTTCTGGTGTCCTCAACATAAAAAGGACATGGAAGTGTTAGAACGAGTGCAGAGGAGGGCCACGAGGATGATCAGGGGACTGGAGCACCTCCCGTATGAAGATAGGCTGAGAAAATTGGGGCTGTTCAGCCTGCAGAAGAGAAGGCTGTGTGGAGACCTCATAGCAGCCTTCCAATACCTGAAGGGGGCCTATAGAGATGCTGGGGAGGGACTCTTCATGAGGGACTGTGGTGAGAGGACAAGGGGTAACGGGTTTAAACTTAAACAGGGGAAGTTTAGATTGGATATGAGGAAGAAATTCTTTACTGTAAGGGTGGTGAGGCACTGGAATGGGTTGCCCAGGGAAGTTGTGAATGCTTCATCCCTGGCGGTGTTCAAGGTGGGGTTGGACATAGCCTTGGATGGCATGGTTTAGTGGGAGGTGTCCCTGCCCATGGCAGTGGGGTTGGAACTCGATGATCTTGAGGTCCTTTCCAACCCTAACTATTCTATGATTCTATGATTCTGTGAAATGGTTAGAAGTTACTCTGTGGAGATTCCAGCTGGACACAAGAGAAAAATTTTTTACAACACAGCAGTTGGAACAATCTCCCCAGGGAAGTGGTAGGTTCCACAAAACTGGACACTTAAGATTCATCTGGACAGGGTGCTGCGACATCCAGTCTGGGTCATGCCCTTACCAGGAAAGGTTAGACCAGATGGTCCTTGGGATCCCTTCTAACATGGTATTTCATGAGTCTATGACTCTATGATCTCTCCCTGTGCTATAATGTGATGCCCTGAAACGCTTTGCAGACAGCCACATATGCACTTCAGGAAAACCTGTGGCAGAACCTTTTGTGAGAGAAGGTCACACACTCTTATTGTCTGTCAGCATGTGCAGTTTAGGATGCTTCTTCTGATTTACTTTGGTAAATAATTCTTTCTTTTTTTTTATTTTCTGTGACCCAGAAAGACACTTTTCAGAATGAAAGTTTGAATTTAAAAGTCTTCAATAACATCTGATCCAGAGTCCAGTGGTTTTTTTTCTGTATCCAAATATTGCTGAAGTTTAAACTTCAAACACAGAAGACAGTTGGGGGACATTTAGTTGGTGCATGACCTAGGTATACACATGTAACCATTTCTGGTACCTGCAAGGTGAAAAGTTTATAGGATCTGAGATACTTGCCGTGATTCAAAAAATTCAGTCTTTTCACTGTTTCTCAGTTTGGTTGATATGATATTATCCCTTTCATAATGAATAAATATAAGAAATGTCCCTTAGACTTAATCTGATTGCCTTGAATATTTATCATTGTTGTCTATTACCCTCCATACGGAAAGTAGGTAAATTTACCCAGGGAGTGAGGATGTGCTGTTCATGTTGGAGCAGACAACGTATATATTATTATTCTGTTATTTCAAAATTCACATTGGTTAAATGAGAAAGTTTCTTTAGGAATAATGTCATAATCATTTTGCAAATCAGTAATAGCAGGTTTCATACTAAAAAATTGCCATAGATGAACTTTTTTGAAGATGTTATTAAGCTCATTAAAAGCTAAATGCATGCATAAATACGAACTAAAATATAGCTTGAAGTTTTACACTTAATAAGTGTTTATTGTTTCTCATCCATGTCATATTTTGTTCTTACAACACTTGACCTATGGATAATTATCCCATTAAAATTTTACACAGTATCTCATAAACTTGAGCAATTTACCTTTAGTCAGAAAAATTCTCATCAGCCATATACTGTTCCTGACAACACTTCTAAGGTTTTAAAGTTTAATAATTCTAGAAATATTACCCTGGATTTTATTGTTTGACCACTTTGTGGCATTTTGAAATTATATGTCCTTAATACATTAACAGATGATCAATAAATAAAAGAGAAATACAGTTGCACTTTGAAGTTTCAGTGGGAAACCAGTAAAATTTAATGAGGAACAAGTTTGTTGCTATCAGAAATATAGGAATGTCAGGAAAAGATGGCCGCCTGTTTTTCTGCTTTTGGAATGAAACCCAATAAAAGAGAAACTCTTCCTTCAGGCCATAAAATGACCATGAAATTAAAACTCTGTGGTAGTTGCTATACTCAGGTGCCTTTGGTAATGCCATTTTTCCTGCAGGTCTTGAAAGGCAAGATAACTAGAGAATTCATGTTCATTTCAGTGGCCACTATGCTGGCCACTGGCCACTTTGCTGCCTGTTCCCTGCAGATTCTTTCCTCAGAAATGTGGCTTTACAGATTTCTCCCTGCAGATCCTGGCTCATCTCTCCTCAGAGCACACCTCTAACTCAACTGCCTGGAAGTTAGGGATACAGTAAGCTGTTCCCCACATTTTAGGGTGGAATAAATTACTGTGTCTCTATGTCAATCATAGAGGAAATCTGACCCTTGAGATGTCTAAATCTGTGTGCTTCATCTGCTTATAATATTAGAAGCTGGAAAGGATGGTATAGGAGTGTAATGAAGACTACTGGGTTTGTATGTCCACTGTCTTGAAATCAGACAGCCAGTTACTACTTTGTGGTAACAATGGCCTTCAATTGCTTTTGCTATGGTAATTTCTCTAAAGAGGAGTGAGGTCATTAAACTGTGTTATTAAAATGTTGATGTAACTTCCGGTGTCGTTTGGAAAATGTGCTTAGTATTCATAATCAAAATAGTATCAGACCTTAGTTTAACGTGTTTATTCACCAGTAGTTAATCAGTGATGTTTTTAGTGGTGTACATGCAGAAACATCTTTGCATGTCTTTCACAAGGAGCTGCAGACTGTTCCAGATCGGGCTGAGGTGACTATTAGTGATCTGATACATTTTTTGTAAGTAGCTTATAAAAATTACTGTGTGCAGGGTGTCACACTGATTAAATCAGGAGAGGCTCAACAAACACAGCAGTTTAAAAAGAAAGGCTCGGTCCAAGAGAAAATATCATACTGAAGAACAAGACTACCTAAATTTAAATGACTAGGTGATGGGGAAATTTGTAAATTTTCTTTTAAAATAGTTCTAGCTGGTAGTATGTTTGCATGACTTTGTTAAGCTAGAACGCGCACAGTTGAATGGTTCTCCTTCAAGCAGAAAGATATTCTCTGAAGTAGCTGCTACCAGTTCCAGGATGTCTCATAGGAGGTAAGCATACTCATATAACTTAATGCAAATTTTTTTTATGCAACTTTTTTTACTTTCACTTCTACTTTATTTTGCACCCTTCATCAGGTTTAATAAGACTGAACTTCATTGATGTGAAGTCTGGTCCACTGAAACATATCAGAACATGGTTTATTAATTGACAGTCAGTTTCTAATAGTTTTTCCTGTCGGCTGGCATCTTTATTGTCCTGGGTTCAGCAGTAGTAGTCATTTTTCTCCTTCTTAGTAGCTGCTGCAGTGCTGTGGTTTTGACTTTCAGCCTGAGAACAATGCTGATAACAACGATGGTTTTAGTTGCTGCTCAGTGATGTTTAGCCTGACCAAGGACTTTCTGAGTCTCATGCTCTGCCAGGGAGGAGGGGAAGCTGGGAGGAAGCAGAGACAGGACATCTCACCCAAACTAACCAAAGAGGCATTCCATACCACAGCACATCACGCCCACTATATAAACTGGGGGCAGTTACCCGGAAGGGCGAGATCACTGCTCAAGCTGGGCTGAGTATCGGTTGGCGGGTGGTGAGTGGTTATATTCTCTCCCTTTGTTATTTCCCTTATCATTATTATTAATAGTGGTAGCAGTAGTGGTTTGTGCTATACCTTAGTTACTGGACTGTTTTTATCTCAAGCTGTGGGAGTTACATTCTTTCGATTCTCCTCCCCATCCCTCTGGGAATGGGGGCGGGGATAGGAAGGGGAGGGAGCAAGAGGGCAACTGCATGGCTTACTGGCCTTAAACCACGACATATATTCAGATGACTCTGGCCTTAACCATCGTTTTAAATTAAAATATTAGTAACTGTAATAGCAAAATTGTATTTTGTAAAGCTATGGGGTTTTTTTTTTCTTTTTTTTTTTTTTTTTTTAATGTGTTAATTGCTTTATTTGTTTGTCTTCCCTTCTTCTTTCCAGAAGGCTTTTTCACTGTCATGAGTGATGGACTGTAGGTTTTTTTTCAGGTTCAAACAGACTTGCAAAAAGAAATTAATCTGGAATTTCAGTTATTCACCAGGCAGCACTTTTCTTTGAAACTTAGAGAAGAAAGACCAAATTCTTGCTTTACTCTCCCTGTAGCTTCACTGTTTTCAGATTGCTGTAAAACAAACAAATTAATTCCTTGCAGGAGAGGATGCCTAAGGAAAAATAACTGGACAAACACATATGCTACTTGCCTGAAATTCTTCCCAGCCTTCAGTTGTGTTCAGGTCAGAGTAAGTCATGAGCCTGATGTGATTTATCTTTTTACTAACTTTTCAGTTGATCTTTCTTTTAAGTTCTTGTTCAGTCTCTCCTTGAATCTATCTACATTTCTTGCACTTAGCATAGATCTTAGCACACAGTTCCCTGGGTCTGATACCCACTCAGAGAACAGCCTTTTACTTTTGTTTGGTTTGAATTTGATTCCTTTCACTTCATATGATGGACTATAATTCTTTTGCTAAAAGAGACTATGAATTGTTGATCCCTATCCACCTTCTCTAAGGCAGTCCTGATTTTATAGACCTCTATTACATCTGTGTAAGCCACCTCTTGCCCAGGTTGAAGGGTCTCAGCATAACTCATTTTTCATACAGAATTGTCTGCTTATAGGGGAATTGAACATACCTTTGCTAATCCTTGCTGCCTTTCTCTGAATCTTTTCCAGTTCTAAAATAACATCCCTTTGTTCCTTACTTCCCTATCCATTGTTTCAGCATTCTGTTGCCAATTGCTTAATACTATGCTCAAATAATGTTTTCCTTACATGGGTTTTACAACCTTCAGCCCTGGTTGATTTGATTGACCCTGATGTATGTGAGGAAGCAAGTGACAGCAATGAAAATGTGGCTGTTTAGAAGGAAGCAGTAAATACGTTCACACTGAAAGATTTCCATGGGCATTTAGTCTCATAGTTGGAAGGGATAATAACATATAACAAAACATACTTCCTCATAAGAATTTATGTATTTGAGGGGAGATGAATACAGGCACTTGAATACAAGTTTAAATATTTAGACAGTCTATATGATGTGGAGGATGGTATGGAGAAGGGAGATCAGAGGAAGTAGAAGATAGCTTTTCACTTCTTAAAAGTGGTTACTATCCTAGAAAATCTCAGTCCCTTCAGACAGTGATGGCAAGTGTTCAGTCTAGTAGACGAAGAAGTTGGAAAAAAAAGCATCTTCTGAAGCTGACAATCCTGGTTATTCTGCTTCTGTCACTACATCCTACACATTGCATTTACAGACAGCATAATTGAACTGATTATTAAACTTATATGATTAAAGAGAGCAGGGGAGTCTGTCCTTCCTTCTTTGCAAAGTGTTTGAGAGTTAGTATTTAGTAGTAGAGATGATGCTATTTGAACAGTGTGGATTACTTCATTTGCAAGGTGTATTCATTCATTACAAAAGTTTCTGTGCTGAGCTTTGAAACAAAAGACGTTAATACATTTTGAATGAAATGAAACATTTTAGAATGTTGCAAAAAAGGCTTTAGAATTCAAAGTAAACAAATATTTCAGCATAAAACAAAAGAAGGAATATAAAATATTATTTCACAGTTCAGAGCACTGTATCCAATAACTGCTTTGAAAAATCTTTTGCTTAGATGAATAAACTCAAAAGGATTGGAAAAGAGAAATATATCAATAAACAAGGGCACAAATAGATAGTGACAGGTATAAATTTTCATGGTAGCAATCAGACTGAAAGAAGCCCCTGATGAAAAAACACAGTATGAGGGTAAGTAAGTATTACTCTGCTGCACTCCCTGAAACCCAAAAGCCATTAAACATTTTATTGCAGATTGTACTCCCATCCATAGCCTTATCTAAAATTTGGTGTACACTAAATTGCAGTAAATAACTTCAGGGACCTATTAATGGGAACATGTTTTAGAAGTTTTTAAATCTAAAAAAGGGCCTGACAGTCCCTTTCTGTCAGGCTTCTTCATGTTAGGAATTCCTTTCGTATTTTAATACTGTATTTCACTGTTAGGAATACTGGGTGTATTAAAGACTCTTGTTGCTTTTAGGTATTTCATAGAACGGATTATTTCAGTTGGAAGAAACCCACAGTGATCTAGTCCAACTGCCTGACCATTTCAGGGCTGACCAAGTTAAAGCATGTTATTAAGAGCATTACCCAAAATCCTCCTAAACATGGACAGGCATGGGACATCAATCACCTCTCTAGGAAGCCTGTTTCAGTGTTTGAGCACCCTCTTAGTAAGGAAATGTTTCCTAGTATCCAGCCTAAACCTCCCATGGCACAGCTTTGAACCATTCCCACACATTCTGTCACTAGATACCAGGAAGAAGGAATCAGCACCTCGCTCTCCACTTCCTGTTTTCAGGGATCTGTAGAGAGCAGTGAGGTCACCCCTCAGCCTCCTTTTCTAATAAATCCCATACATAACATTGTGATTCAAAAATGCAGTTTTCAAGGACTAAGGAAAGTTTTTAGTTGGTTTTACAGTTATAGTAACAGCTTTGCACATGCAAAATTAGACTTGGATTTTTACATGAGGTCAACGACATTTGCAGGTTAAACTTGGCAGGAGCCTTGACTTTGGACCATGTCTCATGAAGTCACTAACTCAACTCAAAATCCTCAGATCACCACAGTAGGATCCTTCTGTACAAAATTGTTTTATAGCATGACGATAACACTATAGCAGTACTTTCGTGTTGATAGAATCATAGAATCATAGAATAGTTAGGGTTGGAGAGGACCTTAAGATCTTCTAGTTCCAACCCCCCTGACATGGGCAGGGACAACTCACACTAAACCATGCCATCCAAGGCTATGTCCAACCCCACCTTGAACGCCGCCAGGGATGAAGCATTCACAACTTCCCTGGGAAACCCATTCCAGGGCCTCACCACCCTTACAGTAAAGAATTTCTTCCTCATATCCAATCTAAACTTCCCCTGTTTAAGTTTGAACCCGTTACCCCTTGTCCTCTCACTACAGTCCCTCATGAAGAGTCCCTCCCCAGCATCTCTATAGGCCCCCTTCAGGTATTGGAAGGCTGCTATGAGGTCTCCACGCAGCCTTCTCTTCTCCAGGCTCAACAGCCCCAATTTTCTCATCCTATCTTCATACAGGAGGTGTTCCAGTCCCCTGATCATCCTCGTGGCCGCCCTTTGGTCTTGCTCCAACAGTTCCATGTCCTTTTTATGTTGAGGACACCAGAACTGCACACAAGACTCCAAGTGAGGTCTCACAAGAGCAGAGTAGAGGGGCAGGATCACCTCCCCCGACCTGCTGGTCATGCTTCTTTTGATGCAGCCCAGGATACGGTTGGCCTTCTGGGCTGCAAGCGCACACTGCCACCTCATGTTCGTTTTTTCATCGACCAACACCCCCAAGTCCTGCTCAGGTCTGCTCTGAATCTCTTCTCTGCCCAACCTGTAGCTGTGCCTGGGA
Organism: Amazona ochrocephala; assembly: GCA_039720435.1. NCBI lineage: Eukaryota > Metazoa > Chordata > Aves > Psittaciformes > Psittacidae > Amazona > Amazona ochrocephala. The sequence continues at coordinate 25,351,944 of CM077880.1, forward strand.
TCGCTCCGACCCAGGTGTAGGACCTTGTCATGGTTAAACTTCATCAGGTTGGCTTCAGCCCACCTCACAAGCGTGTCAAGGTCCCTCTGGATGGCATTCCTTCTCTCCAACGTATCAACTGAACCACACAGCTTGGTGTCATCAGCAAACTTGCTGAGGGCGCACCTGAAATATTAGGACTGAATCTTTGACAGGAAAGGCAAGGCAGTTTTTACAGCCTAGTATGAATTTCTGAGACCGTAGAAACATATTTTCTATTTAAATGTTGCCACTAGCAATGCCAAATATATCACAATATTCAGGTAGGTAAAGGTAGGAAATACTGCCATCATTCTGATTCAAATATTACAGCAGTCACATTCCAAAACTGAAAACATATGATTGTGAAAATTTATCTAAAATGTTAATTGAGCTGTGTTATTTTTTGCTTGGAGAACAAGCATGTCTTTCAATTACTGCTTGGCTGAACTGGAGTTTAAAGTTAAAAGCTGAACCCTATAAGACTTAGCTATTTAAAACTCATATCCAGAAATGTCTGATTTTTAGGTGTTTGTGGCTCTTCAGAGAATCTAGAACCCAGAGCTCAATGCCCATATTAAAATCTCTGTTCAGTGTTCTGAGAAAGGTAGGAATGGCTATTTGAAGTGGCTACTGACTATTTAAATAGGCATGTGTAAGGCTATTTGAAGTGGCCAGTTCAAAAAGCAGGAAGCCACTTAGAGGAAGCTGGAAGGAAACAATGAGCATACAGGTGTGCACAGAATGATGTTACCCTTCATACTTCAGTTGCTAAGTCAGGGCTTCACAAAAGCGTCTTTTTCTGTGGTACGCACCAGCCATAGTGCTTCCTTAGAAGAAATGTCCCATTTTATTTTTTTTCAAAGGATACAACAAAGATAATTCTTTTAATTTTATAGACGTCAAGAGAGAGAACTGCTACATGTCTTTATACAGCAGCTTGATTGTTAGAAGGTTCATCCCTACTCTGGACAGTTAAATTCAGTTTTCTTTTCAACCTAAGGGATTCAAACTAGCATGCTATTTCCCCAAAGAATTACAGAAAGAACTGACAGCTGTAATAATCTTGTTAGCAAGTAATGCGAAGAATGTGGTTCAAAATCTTACAGGGCAAGGCTCATAAAATCCCATAGCAGAAGTACAACTATGTAAAACTGATCTGATTATATTTAGTTTCAACATCACAACAGGGTCAGCAAAGACCAAAATATGTACTACCCTTCTGCTCTACTTCAGAGAAGAACTCTATGTAAAAATGAGGAATTGTCTTTAAATGCAGCCAGAAAAGATAGCTAAGAGAATTAAACCCTTCCCAGCAGCATGGAAATTTCTGAAGGATAACATACAGCAAACACAGCAACAGTTCATATCACCTACTAAATAAGATTTGAAAAAGGAAAAAATAAAGCTAGCATGGTTATTGAACAAAGTAAAAGATAGTGCTAGAAACCAGAAAGCATTTTTTATAAAGTTGTTGTACACAAATAAATAAAATGAAAAGCTTCATAAATTTTGGCAGTTTAGATATAAAAAGTACAACTATGCAGGCCAGGAAAGAGTTTGAGTAGCAAACAGTGAAAAGGATGGGATCTAACAATAAAGCTTTCATTTAAATCCTCAGCAGTAAAAAGCCCTCCAGAGAGTATTGTAGAAGGGTTTTGTCCTGGCTTAGCAAGGGCTGGCGGCTCCTTGGATCCTGGCATATGAAGCCACAGAGGACCCATCAGAGCAGGAGCCTCACCAGCCAGATCTATCCTAGCATCCCACCCAGGAAACAGGGCAGGTTTGAGTGAGTAGAGGGGTCAAGAGGGTGATTGATAGCCTGGGACAGCTCACTGAGAATAAGGCTATTTTGAGAAGCTTTTCAGAAATGCTGAGATGGAATTAGATAAATATAGTCTCCTGGGGAAGAGTCAACCTGTTTTCTGTAAGAGGGAGTCCTCCCTTAAAAACCCAACCAGTTATGTACCAACTGGTCTAAGCTGCTTGAGCTTCCAGTAGTTTCTCAACAGTCCTTCACCAAAGGTTATGTTTTAAGCGACTCCTTTAAAATATTTTCACAGTACTTCGTAGAAGCCAAAAAACTCAAACCAAGTATTACAATTTGGAAAGAATAAAGAACATTTCAGACATACGAAGGACAAAAATATCATGAGGAGTAGTCATCATGGATTCACCAGTGGGAAGTAATGATTGGCCAGCTTTATGAACTTCTATGATGAAATGACAGGCTTGGTAGATGAGAGGAGAGCAATAGACATTGTCTACCTTGACTTCAATAAGGCCTTTGAAACTGTTTCCCAAAATTTCCTCATAGACTAGCTGATGGAGAAAGAGCTGAATGAGCAGACAATGATGTGGATTGAAAGTTGTCTGAATGGGCCATAGATCTCTCCATCAGACCCAGAGTGGGGTCATCAGTGGCACAAAGTTTAGTTGGAGGCCAGTAACTAGCAGTGTACCTCAGGGGTCAGTACTAGTCCCAGTCCTGTTTAACATAGAATCAGGTCATATCTAGAATGGTTTCAGTTGGAAGGGACCTCAAAGGTTATCAAGTTCCATGCACCCCACCCCCACCACAGGCAGGGACACCTTCCACCAGACCAGGTTGCTGCAAGCCCCTTCCAGCCTGGCCTTGAACACTTCCAGGGATGGGGCAGCCACAGCTTCTCTGGGCAATTTGTGCCAGTGTCTCACCACCCTCACAGTAAAAAATTTCTTCCTAAAGTCTCATCTAAATCTATCCTTTTTCAGTTTGAAGCCATCCCCCCTTCTCCTGTCACTAGATACCCTTGTGAAAAGTCCCTTTCCAGATTACTTGTAGGCCCTCTTTAGGTACTAGAAGACTGCTCTAAGATCTCCCCTGAGCCTTCCCTTCTACAGGCTGAACAAGCCCAACTCTCTCAGCCTGTCTTCATAGGAGAGGTGTTCCAGCCCCTGATCATTTTTGTGGCCCTCCTCTGGACTCACTCCTACAGGTTTACATCCTTCTTATTCTCAACCTGTAAATAAGGCAGTGCCTGAAATGGAGAGAAACAGAACATAATACTTAGTAAATATTATCCCTTTAGGAACAGTGAAGATAAAATGCAGAGAATTTGAATGAACTGCTCCAAACCATGTGAAGACAGCATGATAATTATAGCTGGAAAGCCTACTGCTCTGTCTCTTCAGTGTTCAGTCCGTTGGCTTTTTTCTGTCAGAAATGGTGAATCCCTGTTCTTGCCTTCTGGTTATGAAGCACTTTGTAAGACCCCTCTGAAATGACTACCCAGGGAAAAAGTTGCTTTGCTGATAGAGTCCTGTTTTGGTTCAGCAAGGCTGAACCAAATATATTTAAATAAGTCTATATTTGAATCATAATTTCTTGGCTCCATTATTATTATTATTATCTACCAAAAAGCACAGTCTGTTTCAATAGTTGTCTCTTATATTACCAAGCTGTTGCTTTTAAAACTTATCCTATGACTCGCTGTTAAGGTCCATTTTTTTTCCAAGAGGGAGAAGAAATACTTTTAGTGAGATTAGCAGCACAACACATTGTCTTGGGTGCATGGAGATCTGGCGAATCTTAGGCACCGCATAGACAAGTCAATTAGCAGAGCTGCTCCACAGACACTACCAAACCACTGAAGCTAATAGCATTTCCAACAAATTTCCTCTTTATGCCCTTAGTTTGTTAATAACTAGAATATTAAACTTCTGTCTGACTTCTCTCAAAGCAATATTCCTGTTGGTATCTTGCTTTACTGCAACTTGAACCAGCAAAGTCCACTTTCAACTGTCATGTTTGCTTTAGAACACCTATAGTTCTTTGTCATGTCAGCACTAGAAAAGCCCTAGAAGACTGGAAGTGTAACACCTAAGCCTTTCAAGGTGTTACACTTCCAAGGAATTTAGGCTTTCCAAATATATCTCTGCCAGTTGAATGTCCATACTGCTCACCTCATTCTTGATGTTGAGTTCCTACTCAAGAGATCATTTCTCTACCAAAACAAATTGTCTCTCTGTGACTGTAATCTTTCAAAATTGTTTACTGCTCAAAAACAATGGATTATGAAAGGAGGAAGATAGAAGATGGAATTTCTCAATAGCTGGCCCATGGCTGAAATTAACTTGTGCAGTAGAAAGGTCTGCGAATGTCCCCCTTTTCAGTGCTCTCTTGAATTCATTGAAGTACAAAATCATACTATATACCCTTAGAAATCAATATAAAAATACAAAATAACTGTGCAGTTTGCAAATTTAAATAGACTGGGGATATTTTTAAATATTAGTTAAGAACTGCAAAGTATTCCGATGCAGTAATACTCATTTTATGATTAGGCAAAGGGTGAAATAGAGGTTGCAAATTTGCTAAATATAGGAAATTGACAGTAACAAAGTTGCATGCTTACCATTTAAATCTATCAAATATATTCTCACTACCACTCTGCTATTTCCTTCACTGTAACAGTGCAAAGGGATTATTAAATTCTGTGATCAGTGTGTAATAAGCATTTACATTCTTGCAAACACAGATTAAAGTTTAGCTGAAAAATATCTGGAATTTAATAATTAAATGATGGAAACCTTGCACAGCACAGACAGGGAAAGTGGCTGACAAGGAAGAAAGGGTATTTTGCCTACAGAAAGAAATGACACGTAGCTGAGCTACTGCCATCAAGACAGCTTTGAGCACAGTGAAAGATAAAAGAAAGGTATAATCAGAGAAAAGAGCTATAATTTTCCAGACCAGATGGGGAGATTGAGAAAGGACTATTTAACAAGACAAAGGAGCACTCCCTTTCAGTGCCTGGCATACATGTTCATGCACAGACATTACCTTCTTGGGAGAAGGCTCTTCCTGGAATTGCTCCTGGCAGATGGGCAAGGGAAAGAACCATCCTGTGACAGAGCAGACTTACACACCATTGCCATCACATCTTGTCTTTGCCAATGCTTACACTCAGGGAAGCACACCCATTAGATGCCTCCTCACTCCCTCCTACAGCTGTTTCCCTCTAAAGCAGGAAGATCCTCCCATCATATCAGCACAAGGTCGTATTGTCTCCTTCTTTGGCAGGCTGTCTGACCCTTCCCTATGCTGTTAAACTATGAGCAATTCTGCTGAGGCTCCTGGACCCACAAATATCATATGTGACCTGTCTTCCTACTGGCCACCTACTCATTTCTATCTTATCCATGTTTCCTGAGGAGGTGGGCTGCTGTACCTTTTGCTTCCCACAGTGTGAATATACGTAGATGGTGATTTTAAGGAAGTCGGGTGTGATTATGTAGAACTTTTTTCCAGAATCTCTTTTAGATCCCTCTAAGTGTACCATTAAATTAGCTAAATGCCAGTCTGTGCTGAGATGGTTTGTCATCCTTGTTCTGATGCTTTTCTTTTAAACAAGTGGGTTAAGATTGTCTTGTGTGTTTTAGCAGACAGTAAAGGAACAGAAATGCACATGTGGTGACAGACCTGTTAGAATAGATTGGAGTATGGATCAAATTAATTTTCCAGCACTGATCCCGACTACCACAATAGTGGTAGAATTATAGTGGAGTTAATGTTTATGAAAAACACTCCCAAACCAGAGATCTTTACCTTTACATAATGGTTCCTAATGTAAATAAAATAGCATAAGATGGGGATGGAAAATGAGATAAAAAGGGCTACCTCAGTGGTGTTCTGTGAATATTTTTAGATGGGCAAAATTCATATTTTTTTTTCATACTGAGTGAATTTTCATGTGCTAAAAATGACAGCAGGTCACTTATAGGGCTCTGAAAATGTACATTTGAAAAAGCAGATCCACATTGCATTGTACAAGATATTTTCCAGCAGTCGAAAGGGAGGAATGCAGGCTGAAGTGGATGGAAGCTTGAGCAAAGACAATCGAATTACACCAGCTTATGAGCTTGTCCTGTATTACCTTGTTCCTTGAACATATGTTTCTCATCCTATTTAAAAAGCAGATCATATCTATGACTGTAGGTTAATGTTTGCTTTTTTTGAGTTTGGGTAAGAAATACAGGAAAGCGATCAGTTAGTCTGACTCTTGGGATGCAATGGATTTGTGAAATACCTTTCCTGCTTGTCAGTCTATAACCAAGGATTGCCATATTCAAATTATGGCCCCGTTCGGCTTTCATGCTGTTGTATCTTTCTCCTCTCAAGGTTTATTACTGTCATTCTTTCTTAATCCTGGCTGGAATTATTATTATATAATATTCCCGTTTCTCAGTCTAGTGTGTTAGCACAGATAATATTTCCATCTCATAATTTTTTCCATATTTGGCAGAAAGAAAAGAGATTCTTGATTAACTGTTATCAACTCATGAAGACTTTTTTTTTTGCATTTCCCCGTATAGTAACACCAAAATATTTTCTTGTCAAATTACATGCCAAGGAATATCTAATTAAATCTAGGTTCGAGAGAGAGAATTCAGCACTTTTTCTTGGTACTGTGACTGCATAATGTTCTCATTTTTCACTCCTTGCTTTCATATAAGAAGTAGATTGTTCCTTTAAATAGAGCTCAAAAAATCTGTTGGAACAACTTGGCTAGTGACACTCTACTTCAATATTTATTTGATGTTCTCTGTGAGTCTTACAAACACAATCTTTGGAAGGCCTGTATGTATCAGACTGGCAAAAGGCATAGTGAATTGATCTGTTATAAAAATGAAGCACCCAGTAATGTGTGAACAGTGCACCATAACTAGCTGGCTTCCAAATATAGCCATTAGGTCTTCAATTACCAGACTGTTCTTAAGCACCCATTCCTGTCCTTTCATATTTTGTTACTTTTGCTTGTTACGTGGACAACTGTGATTGAAAGAGGGAAGCAGGATGGTAAAGGAAGTATGAAAAGCTTGGGTGATAATAACTTTGAAGAGAAATGATATCAATGCATCATACTTGGCCATGTCCTAACACTTTAGGCTGAGAGGCAGAGGTTATTTTCTGGTAGATCCAGCTGTCTGTGATCCAGCTGCCCATTGTAGTCCCACAGCCATCACCTCCAAAGTTATTCTACCAGTGTTCCACCTGGCCCTTACTCACTAGTTACCTTCATCATCCTTGAACCATCACATGTGCCAATAAACCACATTTTCCTTCACTGAAGTTTTCTCCCATGTCCCAGATCTAACCCATTCCTGCATCAAGCCTGGCCGCTTCCATTCCCATACCCAGTGTTGAAAGATGCTTTATTCCTTCTGTGAAACCTTCTCTGCTGCACTACAATCACTCTGTGACCTGCCTGTGTCAGACAGCCATCTATCTGGCTTCCATAGAGGAGGCTGAAAATCTCTTCTCTCCCTCAGCTTACACTCTTTGCTTAACTCATTGACACTGTATTTATTGCAAGGTCAGAAACAGCAGCAAAATCCTGGAAAAGACAGCAACTTGCAGGGAACTCAATATTTGGCTTCTCTGGGATAAATGAAAAGGAATTCCACAGAAGCCACCTCCTTCTTCCCATAGTCTACATGTCTTGTAGAAATACAGGGAGGCACTGAAATATTCTGACACTGGTCTGGTAAAATCTCATCAAATTCCTTGCTGGCACAAGGGATCCTTGTACATCACTCACATTGTCTTCTGTTTGCAGTGTACCTGACATAGCAGGGTTAAGAATAACATGAAGTCTTACTCTTTGCATTGAGTTTAGTATTTCCCTTTAATTACTTGTAACCATACCAAATGATCTAATTTCATTTTTTTTTAATCTGGTGAAATAAACAGGTATCAATCTTCTCCTGCTGGTAGCTAACAGTGCATTTATATCTTTTCTTGTCTTCCATTCTCCCACAAGGCACAGTGTACTTGAGGGGTTCGCAAATGTAAAATCTGGGGCATGATGCTAAGCAGATATTGTCATTAAATTAAAAAATATAGATAAGCAATTAAAATGTGGCAAATGTAATTCAAATTTAGCCTTCAGATTCCTGTTCTTTTCTCATCTAAAAAGTCAAGGGATTAATTTTATTCTGGAAGGTTGCTGTTTTTTAAAAACTGGCCCAAGTGAATCATTACTGTAAAATAAATTCTGCTGAATTTAATCTTATAGGCTTTCCCATTTGGTTAGAAGGACATAGTCTCATGGTCACAATTATTTTAAGATGACTTTACTCTTCCAGAACTACATGTCATCGAATATGTTATTGCACTGGTAAGATACTACTTTTTTCTTGGTACTCTCTTTTTTGTAGCTCGTGCTCTGACACGTCTCTGCCAATACATATTTGAGCGTTAGCTTAAGACTTGACTTAAGCTAACACTCAAACATTTAATCTAATATTTACCATAATTTCTTGACTTACCTTAAAATCTTGTTTCCAAATAAAGTGTTTGCTTATCTCACTGCTTGTTCTGATCATGCGCGAGGCTTTGATTTCTCATTCACCCTTATGCACACTTACTCATGTGCATAGCTTCACTGGTACCAGTGTAAGGACACACAGATTGCTAAATACTGAATGTTTTCAGATTGCAAAATACAAAATTATCTTTTTCTTCAAAACCTTTTCTAGTTATGAAATGGATAATTATAGTAAGTTCTAAATACGGTTATGAGAATGCATTTCATACCTGAAAAACAACACTGTAGCTATCAGCTGAGCCAAATATAGTCACAGCTGTTCAGTTACTTCAGTGTCTTATGTCTCTACTACCTGTTTGTTATGGGTGAAACCGAAATCTTATATGGATTTTCTGTAATTATTCTGTTTCTCTTATATAAGATGACTGTTATGATCTTCCCTGTAGTGCTTAATAGAAGGTGTCACAGATCAAAAGCTATGACCTGCCTGCATCATGCCAAGTTAGAATGCCCTTATCCTGCATAATTCCTTCTTATGAAAGCTTCTACTTGCATTTACTGTAGCTGGATAATGAGACATCACTTGATGTGAAGATTGAACCTTCTATTCCTTTCTTAAGGTCTTTTCAGTAACACTTTGACCTTATATTGTAATCGAATATTCCGGTATAAGCCTCTTTTCATACTTTTTCTGATCTATGTTGGTAAAATGAGTTACAGCACAGTATGAAAAATGCGGGATATAGAATCATAGAATCATAGAATAGCTAGGGTTGGAAAGGACCTTAAGATCATCTAGTTCCAACCCCTGTCATGGGCAGGGACATGGCTCTGTCTAAACTGGCCTTGAACACCACCAGGGATGGAGCATTCACAGTTTCCCTGGGAAACCCATTCCAGTGCCTCACCACCCTTACAGTAAAGAACTTCTTCCTTACATACAATCTAAACTTTCCCTAAGTTTGAGCCCGTTACCCCTTGTCCTCTCACTACAGTCCCTCATGAAGAGTCCCTCCCCAGCATCCTTGTAGGCCCCCTTGAGATATTGGAAGGCTGCTATGAGGTCTCCACGCAGCCTTCTCTTCTCCAGGCTGAACAGCCCCAACTTTGTCATCCTATCTTCATACAGGAGGTGTTCCAGTCCCCTGATCATCCTCGTGGCCCTCCTCTGGACTTGTTCCCTGAGTTCCATGTCTTTTTTATGTTGAGGACACCAGAACTGCGTACATACTGCTCTTAAAAGAGGCATGAGGAGACTTTCCATATGAGCATAGTTAAGATTGAATATGATTCCACATGGAATATGATTAAAAGTTCTGAAGATGAATAACATGCTTCATTCACGCACAAACCTGTGGTACTCTGTCATCATTAAGTTTAGCCCTGTTTATTATATTGTGGTACTTGGACCACATCTCTGGGATGTGGAACACACTTTGATGTTGGTCTGGGATTAAACTGAAAAGTGATTACTAGTAAATATTATTATTTCCTATGCTATCAAACTAGAATTTTTCCAGACTGAAGGTTGCAGATGGGAATCCATGCGTACATTAAAAACCCCAGCAAAACTTTCTGACCTATTTTATCTTTTAGAGGTAATTATATGGAGGGTACTTCCTATCATGAACCTTATCAGGATTCATTTGTAAAGTTCCACAAGAAAAGTTGGAAATTCTTCCTTGCCTAAATAGGAAATGAATGGCTTCCATTTTTGTCTTTCTGTCACTTAAGGAGTACATCAGCAAACGTCTCTCTTGCTTGATGTTAAATTTTGGTACCAAAAAATAAGGGAACTGGTTTTCAAACAGTATGTTAGTACTTCTAATCACAACTCACTCATGAGGGCATTTTTTTTTTGTCCATGTTCCAAAAATGAGAATTCAGAAAAGTTATTCTGATTCCCCCCACCCCAGAATTGATTCATAAGTTTTAGTTTATGTGTTTTCTTACTGAGAGAGGCTCTGCTGTGATAGCTCTGGATTTACTTTCCATTAGAATATATCTTGTTACCTAGCAGAAAGTTTACTAGCAGCTTGACTTTGAGATTAGATCAAATGTGGTATTCATTGAGCACACTTAATCTTCTAAATTCTCTGATATTGATCTGCAGAAAGAGAAGCTTATGCTTTTTGGTGGAGATTTATTTCTTTAGTCCAAATTGATGATGGCCTTTATCCTATAATGTTGTTGACCGATTTCTCCCCCTCCTTTAAGGGAAAGTACATCATCTTGATATTTTTTCCATTATTAAGTTTCAAAATAAACTTTGCCATTGCAAAGCACTGTTTTTTGCTAGTGTGTCAGCATCTATAGCTTCCAATTATAAAAACAGCACATAGATTAACTTTTTCTGTTCATAGACCAAGATTTCAAGAGGTGCTAACATACCTTTTGTTAAATATTTACGTATCACGAGTCCCTTCGCTTAGCATATGGGAACAAATATGTTTGCTTCTAATCAGAAACCACAAGGGGGCAGTTTAGGATAACAAACTAACAATAGCACAGTTAAAAGATAGCAAAAAATTAGTTTTAGAGAAGTAGCTTTTCTGAATCTTTAAATCACCATTGCATAGTTTCAGAGATTACCCTTAGCACCCAGCGTCTCCTGGTCCAGGCTTACAGATGAAAAATATCATAACATAGAATGTATTTTAATATAGAACATGCTGTTAGTAGAGGGAAAAGAGGGAAGAAACATATCATACCAGCTGGGTTTGTTGAAAGGATGTTTCTCAAACATGTTTTTATTTTTCTTCTAGAATTTACATGCGTCAGTTACTAGAACAGACTAGACAGTGTTTCTGTTCACAGTTCTAAGTGCTAGTGTAGCCTCCTGCACCATAGCACTGAGATAGAGTTGAACTGGATTTGCTTATAATTTATCTTGTTTTCTGTAGAGTCTAAAGCAAGCTTTTGCAACATAGACTAATACGCTGTACTGAAGGAGTGTCATGAATAAAGGCTGTACAAAGAATGAAAACTTTTGTCTTGCCATGAATACAACGCAAACAACTTTCTGTTTTCTATGGAGAGCTCTTACTATTTTTATTGTTGCATATTCTAACCACTTTACTGCAATTCAGTATCAATTTCCATAACATTGCTTTGCCAGGAACAGCCCAGAATGATTCACAATTCAATAAAAGCTTGAAGATACCTTACAGTGTGCCTTTGCTTTGTGCTAATTAAAGTGCACGGGAAACGTAAACCTATGGGAAGGCAGGGGTTTTCATCATGATAGGATGACTCTTGGAAAACTAAGATAGGAGATGGTAAAGGTAACATATCAAAGTATGTCCCTGGGCCTGCCTTATGCCCCTCTCATTCTCCAGTGTTTTGGAAGCATTAAAGGAAGAAAGAATCCCCAGGAGGGGTTTGAACTGACTTGAGTAGTATCCATTTTATCATTTCCTGTTGAAGCACTTAAGGGGCAGATGGCTATATCCCCACAGGAGAACCTACAGAGCTTTTGTGCCCCAGGTCAGGCTTGAGTCAGTTTTTGTGGTTTCATCCTGAATGCTCCCACTGAACCATTCTGTACTGCCACCCATTGATCAGAAGTTTGGGCTGAGGCAGAGTTTGAAGCCTTTATGCCTTGGCTGCTTAATGTCTGGCTCTTGCATGGTGGGCAATAAGGGAGGAGAAATCCTTAACTAGCTTCATGCATGACTGTGCACTATCAGGCTAGGAGATTGGCTAAAGATGAAAGAATTGAATTTTGCAATCTTTCCAATGATCTGAAAAATGGTAGCAGGAAGCTTCTCTTCCTTTCTGAGGAGGGTGACTTAAATGCATTGGGCTTTGCATGAGGAAATGAAGCTGATGGCGCACGAAGGTAGTACTCTGCGTGAACACATCACAGTATGACTTCATAATTTGGAATATTTTCTGCAGCTGTCTAATAGCTTTTAGAACTACTCAGAAGAGAAAACACCTTTGTAACATAACCATGGGATTTTTACTGTGTTGAGCACCATACACATGTGCATGGTGGACCACTCCTGTTCTTAAACCATTTATTGTGTCAGGAGTGGCACGAGATAGAATCAAGGCATGATTCTTTTCTCACAGTTCTGCAATGTAGGTTGCTGTCTGATTTAGTCAAGGACTTATTTAGTAGGAAGCCATGGAGCAGTATCAGTTGTACAATAAGAGCTCTTAAAATGAACATTCTGATTGGCATTAGATTCAGATTAGATTAGAATTTTCAGCTGTGATATATAACAATACAATTTCCATACACTGTGAACTTCTGTGAAATTTAATGATCTTAGGGTGCTCAATCTGTCATATTTGTTTCCTGAACAGAATTTAGTCTAATCGGCTTTTCCTTTTGGAAAGTTGAACTGTCTCTGTATGGTATCTTGCAAAACAGGATAAGTATCTGCCAAATGAATTAATCAAACACAAATAAAAAGAACATAATATCCAGGAGCAGCTGGTAATTGTTGTCAATGACAGGGTACTTTGACTGCACTTGAATTATTTATTTTATACCTAGGAGTTGGAGGAATATTAAAAAGGCTCATTTTGGCAGTTTTTGCATTTCTTATGAAAAGTCCTCTTCAGATTTGCTATCTCCTACTCATGGCTTATTCCCTGTCTGACAATTGAGTAATTGTTATAAACTATTTCCATGCATGATTTGCTTTGTGTTTCCTGATGCAGGTGACAGTTAATGTATCTTGTCTGTTGTCATGAAATAAAAAAAAAAAAAATTGTCTGAAAATGCTAAGAACAAACACTTGGGAAGATGAGGATAGGAAAAAAATAACCTTTATATTTTCAGCATTCATGTGCTTTGAAAATCTCTCATTCCTCAATGTAATTTCTGTTAGGATGCATAAAGTATTTTCTTTCAAAAACACCCCAAATAAGCTGGGTTGAAGGCAGGATAACAGTACTTAAGAACTTATATTTCCATGGTAAATTCCTTTAGCTACAAAAGTGATGTAGTGTAGACAGTAAGCAAAGATACTCTGTTACATATTTCCACAGACCTTTTAATCTTAATCTGCATTTTGCCCCAGACTTCTTCCAGCTGAAGTCTACTCGCATCAGAAAAGTTACATCATAAGTAAGATGTTTCACTTAAGGTGAACAACAGAACCTTGAACTAATAAAACTTGATCACTCCTGGAAGGGCAAAGATATAACAAGCAAGGCTAGCATAGGTAGTGTTAATTCTGAAGACATCTGTTGACTAGAACTCTACATCTGGAAGTGGTACAGATCAGTGGTACCTAGCTTAGCTAGAGGAGAAAATAGTGAGTAACCATGCTATCTTTGAGAAAATGCATGCTGTTGCAAAGTTTCATGTCTATCATAAAATGTGGAAGTGTCATCTTCATTTCTAAATGTGATGTCTTTGAAAAAGGACGAAATATCTATGCAACTGTTTCACTTTCTGAATGCTGACGGTTTGGTAATATTAAGAATGAATTTTACCTGTCCCTTGGCTAGTTAATTAGATGCATTTTCTAGTGCAAGGAACATTTTAAATTTTATCTTGCACAGAAAATGGGCACAGCACACTTTCAGCTAGGTAAGTCAGTAATCACTGTAGTCCCAGTAAGAGACTGGCAAACCATGGGCTACAATACAAAAAAACCCACAGTGGCTGTAATTTTGACAGCTGTCAGAATGAAACCTTTTAGCAAGAACATAGTTTCAGATGGTGATGGCACAAGGATAATTTGGTGTACATGCATATGATAAGAGTCTACACAGGAATTGTTAGTCTAAACCAATCCATAGCACAGTATTTATTATATTCATATCAAGCTTTTACGTGCTCCCATGCTTAGGCACCAAGATTAGTCAAAGTCTTATGAACAGTACTTTTGGTGTAAAGTCCTTAGCTCTGTATGCCTTGAAATGGCTTTATAATGCACTTGAACACTTTGCTTTTTGCAATAAATTATCTTCTCTTTAGGAACAAATACCTCATTTGCAGCCTTGCCAAACTCATGCTGCCTTTCTTAAGTAACTGTTTTGTTCTTTCTTTCTTTACCTGCTTATATATATTGTAGATAATTTCAGACTATTATGTAGGCTATTGCAGACAACTAACAAATTTAAAAGTGTGGTTTAGTTTTGGTTTTGTGAAGAGGCTGATTAAGCACTTTGTCAAGTCAAATGTCAGTAGCAAGTCTGTGGAAAAGACTGGTGAAGAAATAAAAAGACTATGCACATAACTCACTAGGCATAAAATGTCTGTGTCCTAGGACTTAATCCTACTGGATACTGCTGGGCAGTTGCCAAAGCCATTGGAAGGAATTTAGGGTACTCAACATATCTCAGTAGGTCTATAATGTGTCTAACTTCTGCCCTTTCAGTTTTTGGTGACGTGCTTAGCTTTAACATTTGCTTACTGTTTCGTCCCTTCCATCTCAGATTTTCAGCATTCCCCTAACTAAAGCCTCAGTCATGTTGTGACAGTCCCTCAGTTTGATGAATAACTCCATTTCTGCCAAACTGAACATGCAGTAATAAATAAAACTGCCCAAATTCTTTCATAGCATTTCATCTCTGAAATGCAGAATGTTCTCCTCTTATTGTCCAGACGTCCTCTAATCAAGACAAAATTTGCTGTGCAGCCTCCCATGTCTTGGATATACCATTATGTCTTCAGCAGTTTGAGTTCTCCATGGTTTTCTTTAGTACCCGTTGTCAATATCCATACATGAGAAGAGTGATAATGAGGAACTCTTTCCAGTAAAACTGCAAACTGATGGCTTGTTTCTAATTTTATCAGATTGGGTAAGTAAAAATAATTTTGGAAAAAATGCGTTAAAAAGCTGCATTTATCTGCTTCTATTTCATTTCAGAACAACGTCAGAATGAGACAAATATGCATTCTATAAATATATCTATTTATTTATTTATTTATTTATTCTCCTACCTTTGTTCTGTACACTGACGTAGTTTATTTTGTAAGTGGCTTTAGAGAAGTGAGTTGTTTTGTTTGGAGGTTTGGCCTCATAAACCATAGCAGTTTTTTGCTAATTTTGGAGGTGTTTATATAAGAGGTGGAATAGGGCTGCTTTCCCTGAGTATGTTACAACCACTATTTAAAAATTATAGTAGAGAGTATTATACCTTTGAGATATCCAAACCAAGTAGCTACTCAGTCACTAAAATGACAAAGTGATGGTGCTGTAGCTGAGATACTCTCCAGCCTGCAGCTAAAGAGCCATAAAACACTAAAAAAGAGCTGTTTTAAGCACACCATTCATACACAGTTCTAACAGAATGAAGGGAGCTTACAAGACCGATTGAAAAACAGAAGCAAAATTGGAACACAGATCGGTTATTTATTACTTGCCATTAAAAAAGACCCTTTATTCGGTGTTATGGAAATTAAAGCATATGTTACACTTTGATAACTTTTTTTTATTTAAGTAAGATCCCATCACTGTACTGCAGCATGCCTATTTGCAATACACTGTAAGACGTTAGTTGTATAGAGATAACTTCCAGTTAAATAGTAAAAAATTAGCTGAGATTTCTTAGTCCCACCTAGATCTGCGTATCTGTGTACATCATATTCTGTCATTATTTTCATTTTGCAGAAGCTTAATGTAAGTTAGAAGTTTTGTTGATTTTCACAGGGCAACAGACAAAACGCTTGTGAATAAGAAGTTTGAATGACTGAAGTACTTTATTGAAATCCCTAGAAGATTATTTCCAATCTTTACCAATGCCTTGAAACTACAACACTACAAACCATTAGATAGTTTATCTAATGTCTCTGTCTTACATCATTGATTATTCATGGACAAAATGAAGTATGGTTGAAACTGAAATATAAAACAGAAAAATCACCATACTTTAACAGCCCAGTAGTCCATACAATTCAGTGTTTCCAGCAGCTACCCGGTGTTTAGAGGAAGTGGTAAGTGTAATCAATTCAGTATGTTGATTACTGTGAAGTAACATGCCCATAAGGTTTTTTACATAAAGTCCATTGAGCCAAGATTGACTTACAATCTGAAGCATTGGACTTGATGTCTATATTTTTCAGACCTATGTATTCACCTGAAAGGATTGCCTTAGTGAATTTGGAAAGATCCATTTAACCTGCTTCCGCTGGTATCTGTTCCCAGCTAAGCAAGCTGCAATTCTACAAAGCTATTTAGATCAGTAGCTGCCAGTGGTATGAGGTGGGGGTCTAAAAACCGTGAGGGTGGGACTCTTTGTCTTATAAACAGCATTGGCTTCGGTCATCCTGGCAGAGCCTCCACCCCTGAAAAACAGGGTACACTTTTCTTAGTGAGACAAAGCTAAATGAAACCATGGTGGCGTTCAAGGCGGGGTTAGACATAGCCTTGGATGGCATGGTTTAGTGGGAGGTGTCCCTGCCCATGGCAGGGGGGTTGGAACTAGATGATCTTAAGGTCCTTTCCAACCCTAACTGTTCTATGATTCTATGATTCTATGATGTGGAGCAGGGAGGAGTCTTCAAGCCATAAGGCCATGACAGTTTCATGTCAGGGGAAATGCAACTCTGCCTATGCTGTAGTTAGGGGAGACTGCAATTGCCTTAAGTCATGTTGGCAGAAATATGTTCCTGGTACAAATTTACATTTTGGAAGGTCCAGTTTGACTTTTGTGAGCTACTCAAAATGCCTGCAAACTATCTGCCTCAGAGGAAAGTTATTCAGAAGTCTCCAGTTCCAAGCATTAGATTTTATTCAGTGTACTGCTTAATAATGTTTGATACTAATCTTACATAGAACAGCAATTACACAGTCAGTTATCATAGAATCATAGAATCATAGAATATATTAGTTATATTAGCTAAATTAGCATATTAGTTAAATTCACTAGTATAATGCATATTTTTCCTGATTTTATTTCTCTGACTTTCCCAGTTGTGAAAAGATTCATTGTTCTCTAGGTTCTTATGACATTAATCCAGTTAGAGCTTTTAAAATCACAAGAAGTGGGTATAAGGAAAGAACAAAAGACTGAGAACATGCATGAATGTGTTTAGCACATCAAACTTAGGTACACAGTCTTGGAATTCTCTATTTAATTTTAGAAATGCATCTGTAATGACTAAGAGTCCTCAAAGTTAGGAATTTGATTGTTCTAGGTTCCCTACAGCTGAGAGAGAGAAGGAAAAGAGAGGTACTTTTAGAAGATTAATCAGTCTGCATGTTCTCTGTGAATCTTCTTGTATATGTGAACCTTTTTCGAATGACTCAATGCCACTTCAGTCTTAACTTGGACCCCTAAATCAAGCACTGAAGGATTAAGATAAATCTTCCATTCTCTATGGCATATGCCAAACACCACCCCTGTTAAATAAGCATATTTCATCTGGTCCTTATCAGAGAAAATTCTTGCTGATGTTCCACTAAATACCTAAAATTAGGAGACATTAATCCTATTCAGAAGTGTGCTTGTTCTAATTATTCTTAAATAATACCCTTAAGGTAGTTTTTTCTTCACCCTGCTTATAGAATAAGTCTATAATTCATATATAGTGGTGAAGAAACATTAATAACAGGATTTTCTTTCAAGTAAGGCTCAGAATGCACTCCTTACAAACTATGTGAACACTACTCCTTAAAAAAAAGGTGAGTACTTCCAAAATGCAAAGCTGATGAAGGTGGCCCTCTATCCTAGTTCTGATCCTGGCAGGATTTAGCATTTAATAAATTTAGCAATCTATTAATTAATCGTTAGTCAGAAAAACAATGCACATAAGCTATAATGAACAATATCCCCAGCACCAGGGTTCACTAGGCATAATGTATTTTGAACTAAGCAAATATTTTTGCAGTGACTAGGATATATCAGGTGAGCAGCTCCTCAAACCAACATCATAAAAGAATATAAAAGCAAACATACTGTAAACACAGAACACAGGAAGAATATGCTAATTAAAGACATTTTGTAGTGGCATGGCACCTACAAAAGAAAAGTGAAGCCAAAGACAGAAAGTCAAAGGAACAAAGTGAATGGGAAGATATTAACTGAGAATGATATCTGCAAAATGTAAGCAGGACAATTAAAATATTCAGTGGTGATTAGGGCATCATTTCTGCTACAGTTGCAGATCATAAAAAATTCAAACTGTATGGCTATGGAATACAGTAACACACTTGAAAAAGTCTCATTAGATATAAACATTGTACTTGAGATGAAAAGATATCTGCTTGCTGATTTTTCATAGGACTTTGAAAAGAAAGAAATATCTGTAGAGGTTGTGTCTCTGCTTCTCTGTACCTTTCTATATTTAAATCATTGCTGTCCTGAAGGATGCGAAGGACACAGAAAGGACACAATCTTGAAACAGGTAGGCTTAAAGGTAAAAAAGGTGCAAGGTTTTGATTGAAGTAAGTTCCACAAATAATATCTGAAGTTTGCTGAAGTTTTGCCAATCTGTCATCAGGGTCAAATAAAACAGAAGTATGTGCCTCAACAGATATGTGTAGCCTTCGTTTTGCAACATTTTACAACAGTTTATCTGCTCTCCTCTCAGACAAACACAGTACGTAACTCAGGTTATAACCTTTCAACAGTCTTGCATAATAAGGTCTTTGGGATTTTTTTTAGATTAAACTTTAAAATTTAAGTGAAAACAAGCAACTATATTTTAAGTTTAAAGTTTATTTTTGTGTTACTTTGTGTCTGCAAATCACTTGGGTCTGCATCTATTCTGCGTCATCAATTGCTGTTTACTCAATTTACATACACAGCTGCGTCAGCTGTATCTGTAGTCTTTTGCAAGTGGCTCTGGAATCATGTGGAGCATTCCCTGTGGTAGATGGCTTCCTGCCCTGGGTACCATGCAGGTAGCCTCCTGGGCTCTCATGGTGTTGTACTGAGCCTGTTCCAGACTTGCAAAACTGTGTAATCAAGTACACAGGGTCCAGTAGGGTTTGGGTCATCACTTCTGTTTCCTTATGAAGTGTAAAGCTGGGCTTGAGAGTAGCCTAAGAGAAACAGGACCACTCGAAAGATGAGCTGGGAGATGAACAACAGTGTGCGTATATTAGGCCAGAGCAAGCTATATGTAATTTTTCTTTTGAGACTTTCCATGAAGTGTTGGGGTGGTTGCTGTTTGCATTTCCACTTCCTAGTCCTTGTCTACCTACTTTTTTTATTAGTTAATTCTTCTTAAAAGAGTTAAGGGATTGTTTCTAAGGGGGTGTTGTTTTTATAATGGAAGTTACTGTAGGAGTAAGTGAATTTCTGGCTTCATGATTGCCTTTCTTGTCTGTGGATTGCTCCTCTGCCCTTCCTCACAGCCTTTCCCTAGAAAACTGATGACAATATCACAAACTCATGAATACTTGTTTATTAGGGGGTGTAAATGAATTGTGTTTCTGTCACTACATGTATAGGTAAGAATACACTGAAATAAAATTTTTATATTGTTTTGCAAACACAGAAGCTGAAATTTAAACTTAGTTTCCTTTAAGTAAAATAATACTGTTGGTACTTACCAGCTCCACATAAATTTTACAATTTCCCTATGATATTTATAGATCAGACTAAAACCCGTGGCTTACATGAGATAGCTGTGTGGCATAAACTTTAGATAACCCATAAATTAAAGAAATATCTTATAATTTGGTTTTGGTAATAATATACAGCTTGAACAGTGAGGTGCTAAAACCCATGTTTTGTGGAGAGCATTATGGCTACCTTGCCATAGTTTTATTCATCAAGTTTTGTCATGTATCATAAATTGTAAATCTCATCCTACATACAAGCTCAGTTTGGGATCTTCAGAGAATTAGGTAAAGAGGTGGAAAAAAATAACCACAGATGTGACAATGAGCTTGAAAAAAAAAAAAGGGTCAGAAGTTAGGGATGCAGCTGTAACACCAGGTAAGATGCTGAAACTGCGTCTATGGAAAAGATTAAAGTTCCGTCGGGGGCCAAGTCTTAGAGTTTTACAGGAAGAGCAGATTCAAATAGCTTCACCTTACAAATTTCGAAGTCTCTACCTCGCTCTAAATTTTGCTCATCTTTTTTCAAATGTGTTTCTTAGCTTTGCCAGTTATAAATTCAGTGGTAACAAAAGACTCACGCTGCACAAGTGCTATGGAAATGGAACTTGAGTCCTTTAGTCAAACTGGCAAAGTTTAGACATCTGACCATCAAATTGGACAATATATTCACACAATCAGTTTTGATTAAAAAAAAAATTAAACCAATTAGATTTTTTTAAACCATAAAATATTTAAAAAGTTAATGAAAATTTCAAAAAGACTCATTGTGTTTGTAATTGGTTGTCTCACAGAAGACGTGTTTTTCTTTCCCCCAAGAGAGAAATAATCAGTTCTAGCAATAATAAGTATAGCCAAATCAGGGTATGGAGAAAGACCATGCGCCTTTCACTTTGACAGGTTTTTTGCCTGAAGATTTGAATTATAGTTATGCATTTTGAAGTTTGCTGTATATACCTGGAGAAATTCTCTTGAACAGACTCAATAGTACTTTTTCAGGTGTCTTATCGATGGAGTGAGCTGAATACTTAACAGTATATTCAGCTATGATTTTTATCAGGCTTGGTATTTTACTTTGATTTCCCCAACACTACAGCATTTAGCTTACTTCACGGCTGAAGTATCTAACAGAATGTCAGGCAGATGATACTTCTATGTCTCAGCAGTGGTGAAAGGAGCTTATTATCGTTTGGTTTGACATTTCTTAGGTGGATCATAGTATCATGAGATGCAACTTTCATTGCTGATAAGGAGCTGCAGCTCTGGTATCATAATGGCTCACATGTCATTTTCTCCCTTAGCTGTGTGGTGTCAACACTTTATGGCCAGAAGTACTTAAAAAAAAGGTTGTATGTAATGTATGTTTTGGGAATATGGTCTCATCCCACAGAGCAGGATATTGCACTCTAAAATGCCTACACATCACAATGGCTTTATCTTTCCCCAAATATTTTCCTCTACTCAAGTATTTGCTACCTACTTGAATTTACAAGTGTGAAATGGTCTCGTACCAGCTCCTCATGGTGTATTCTTAGCAGTACCTACTCCTGGTGTCTACTGCGTTGTTACCGAACATCACTGAAATGGCTACTTTAAAAGTCACAAAGTTATGATTGCCTTTCCTATATCTTCTTGTTAGAAACTATTAGTGAATGACATTTCTGCTTTTTCAGGTCATAGTTTATTTATGAGAACAATTGATTTAGCAATAAATAACAGCATGAAACTTTAAACAGATTACACAGTCCATGTTTCATAAATCCCATTGGTCACACATTCTTAACTTTTACAGAAAGCTCAACTGTTTCTAATATTTTCCACTAACAACAGCGTATGCCCCTCTAATAATTACATTAAAAAAACAATTACTTAGTTTTTGTAGATTATCTATAGTCAGATTTGAAATGTGATTTTGTATTTAGAAAATTTTATTTGTCTAAATGTTCTTGGAATTAAACATAGCAGCAGCATTTCACACTAGAAGATGCTACTATTTTTACAGCAGTATTGCTTTCACAACAGTGCTATGTATTCCTCAAAGTGTTTGTGTTCTTCACATGCTATCTGTTGTGGATGAGGTACTGAAAGTGATATGTTATATATTTATTCACACTTCATTTTGAGGCTGACAATTGTACCATATACTTCCCTTCTCATACTTCACCAATTACCTTAACCCTGACCTGCATGAATGTAATTTTCTGCTTTAATGAGAAGTAGCTGTCTCAGTGAAGAGCCTGAACTGGGTAAACACTGTCAGCTGCTTCAAATGGTGGTGATAAGCAGCTTTCACTATTTATTTACGGCTGCTGGTGCTGAAAGATGAATTCACACCTATTCAAATGCCTGTTTATTTGTAATCAAACGACTACTGTGAAGTCCTGAAGACTGAGGCAACATGAATTCCAAAGAGTTTCAGTTTGGGGTTATACTGTGATGCGGTTTTGTAAATTTTGTATTGTAGGAAGCCTGCAGCTGTTACGCTGTAGATTCTGGTTCTGAATGGGCACTGAAAATAGGACAATAACAAATTTGGAAGTACAAATTTGAGCTTGCCAGGACTCTGAATTTGTACTTAATTCAGAAATTAGAACTAGTCAATACTCAACACTTCTGTACCAATTCTGTTTCAAGAACTGTCATTGAAAACCTAAAAATGTTTAGAACTCTTCACAGAATAGTTTTGATACTTTTTCCCACTTCCAGGTGTTTAAATTTTGAGATGAATACTGTCTGAAGGAAAAGGAGGCATTGTGTGTGCTGAGCCTTGAGGAGCTCTCCATGCTTCTGCAAACTCCCAGGCACATGTATACTTCAGTGTAAGCAACAGTCTCTCACCAAACATACATGTAACCTGTGTGAGAATCAGAGAGATCAGTTTAAAACAGAAAAAAATAAGTACTTTGCACAGTGGCTGGTGAATTTATGGAACATGATGCGAATGCAGACATCATTAGATGCTTTAAAAAGCACAAATTCATGGGCAGTATCCATAAACGCATAGTGGAAAGAATCTAACATCAAGCATGTAATTTCTAACAACCCTAACATGATAAACATGGGGAATGGAGCACAGAAAGGGGACAGGCTCATGTGCTGTCCCTGAATAGCAAGTTCTACTGTAACTTTCAAAATCAGAGTATTAATCTAGGTGGACCATCAATAAATGCCCAGTGGGGCATTTTGTGATGCAATTAATATTAAAATTGGACTAACTCTATCAGTTCCTTATTCTGAGGACTGAGAGTTGTGTAAAACACCAAAACAAGAGGCATTGTGCTATTCAAGAATAGAAAGAAAGACAAAAAATACAGTCAGAGAAAATAGTAATTAAAAAATATGTTTGAACATTTCTTGAATGACCTGTTGTCCTGGGCTCAGCAGTAGCAGTCATTTTTCTCCTTCTTAGTAGCTGCTGCAGTGCTGTGGTTTTGACTTTCAGCCTGAGAACAATGCTGATAACAAAGATGGTTTTAGTTGCTGCCCAGTAATGTTTAGCCTGACCAAGGACTTTCTGAGTCTCATGCTCTGCCAGGGAGGAGAGGAAGCTGAGAGGAAGCAGAGACAGGACACCTGACCCAAACTAACCAAAGAGGTATTCCATACCACAGCACGTCATGCCCGCTATATAAACTGGGCAGTTATCTGGAAGGGCTAGATAACTGCTCGAGCTGGGCTGGGTGTAGGTCGGCAGGTAGTGAGTGGCTGTATTCTCTCCCTTTGTTATTTCCCTTATCATTATTATTATTGGTGGTAGCAGTAGTGGTTTGTGTTATACCTTAGTTACTGGACTGTTCTTATCTCAAGCTGTGGGAGTTACATTCTTTCGATTCTCCTCCGCAGCTCTCTGGGAGAGGGGGGAGGAAAAGGTTAGGGAGCGAGCGAGCAGCTGTGTGGCTCTGAGCTGAGGGCTGGGCTTAACCCACAACACCTGTAAGGGAAGATTCAACTTCATGGCATATGCTGCCAAAAACAGTGGCAGAAAAATAGCTAAGGACTGAAATACTGATTTATGACATGGATGCCAAATTGGGCCAAAGTTTCGTTATGCAATATTTGGCTATTCATATCACTTTATGTTGGGCAGTGTTCAACTGTAGAAGACTATGTAAAATTATCTTTGTAGTACTTGCTTATTAAAGTTGCTAACCAGTGCAGGATTTGTCCAAAGTTTACCATAGTACCTTCAAACTCTCCAACTAATCAGGCCTCATACAGAAGAGTTAAATTGCTTGCTAGGAAAAAACTGAATTCAGGCAACACTTACTGGAATAGCAGTCTCAGGCATGCTCCTACGTAAACAATTTCCAGGAAAATATTAACCAAAAAAGAGCTGTTCTGGAAATCAACAAAAATGACCCAATGTTTTGGCTCAAAAGGCATGAAGAAATGTCCTCAGCCTGACTAAACTGTTAAATATTTCTGTTGGAATTTATTTTTTCAAATTCCTGGAGAAATATTATAAAGAAAACAGCAAATGGAGATTGCAAATTGAGTGTTTTTCAATTTGGCCTCCTGTTCTTCCTACTTGATTACAAATTCAGTTTCAGAACTGAGCTGTTTCAGTTTGGAACACTCTGCTTTCATGGAAAAGGTGGGAGTTTCTCCCAGTCAGGCCTCTTTGGTGACAATGAAAGTCAGAGCTTGAAAAGTGGGAGCTGTGACTTTGATTTTCTCTAGTCCAAAGTGGGAACTGACCTGAGACATTTTTTACTTTTTTGATGTCACAGAGGGCAGAACAGCAGGTACCTTAGTATCTATTGACACCAGGATTATCTTGAAAAGGACCTAAAATATGACATGAGGAGATTTCTGAAGATGGCAGAAATACTTGTGTGCCAGGAAGGTGCAGAAATTCAGGTTTGTTTTAGTGTTGAGTCTTTAATAAAAAGAAACTTTTTAGGCCTTTTTTTTTTTTTTTTTTTGCGTGTCTCTTGCTTTGTGATGGGAACTCTGACCTGCCCCTGAGAATCCTTCCACTCACTGTTGACTTGATGGACTAAGGGGATTATGCAGCCTCTCTGGAGCTGTTTTCATGGAGAAAGGGTAGCTGGATGATGCTTGTAAAGAGGATTATATTTAAAAATCAAGATTTTAAAATCTTCATTCTTTATGACATCCTCATTAATTAATATTTAAGGGATCTGCCTTTACATGACAGTTACAGTTCTCACTGTAGCCGGTGGTGATCCTGTAGCTGAAATGCTCATGGCTCACAATGATTGAAACTCTTGCGGGTTGCCTGTTTAGCTTGTATGTCTAAGGAAGGTGTATTATACTAGCATTCAAAACCCTGGGAAATGTTTTAAACAAATTCATAATTATTGTTAGCTTTGGCTCTAGTAATTTTGTTCTGTTAAGCTTCCGAAATACCTTGTCTTAGACTTGGTTACTTAACAAATCTAAAGCAGCAGGCAGATGGCTTTTCATCTATTGTTAAATTTAAAGGGCTTACTAGTGCTAATTATTTTGAAATGGATTCCTATGATATTATGCATTATTTCAATGAATAATGCAGGACTGGCAATTTATTGGCAGAACATTCACAGTAGTGCCATAAATCTAGAAATAACATAAAGGCAGAGTGGATACATATTTTAAAAGCACAGGTTGGGGAATTACATTAGTGCAATTCTACAAATCTTTTTATGAGGGTGCATATTTTTAAATATGATCAAATCAAGAGGTATTCAGTGAGAAACTGGGGTTTATTCTACATGGTATTATGACAGCCAGGAGACTTAGTTACTGAAATTGAACTGGTGTACTAGATTCTGTGCAAACTCAGGAGGGAAAAAAGATACTGTACTCCATGAACCTGCAAACCAAATACAACCCAAAGTGCAGGACCCACAGGTGAGGAAGTGAAGAGTAACAAGTAGACATGCACAGCTAATGTCATAGATCCTACTCTCTGGGCTGCATCAGCACACACTTTTTTGAAAGCACCTCTTCAAAGGAGTGTGTAAGAAGAAAAATGGCAACAGCTAATGAAATAGCCCTGCAGTTGTTTAAACTGAGCCCTTTCCAAAGTTGAAGAGCAGTTAGAGAACTGAACGAGAGAAAAATCCCTACTAAATACAAAGAGTAAATTGTGAAAGATTTTAAAATTATTTTATTTAGAATAAAGTACAGTTTTAGAAATGACATTTCAGTCAAGGGATGTTGACACTCCTGAAAATACAGCTGCATGGTTTTTTTGGGTTTAAACCTCTGACAAAT
This sequence comes from Amazona ochrocephala, assembly GCA_039720435.1. Lineage (NCBI taxonomy): Eukaryota > Metazoa > Chordata > Aves > Psittaciformes > Psittacidae > Amazona > Amazona ochrocephala. Next base: position 25,377,973 of record CM077880.1, read on the forward strand.
TAAAGCAGCGCCAGCTCTATCTAATTGTAAGCCACAGGGATATAGACAGTTATTGTTACAGTTCCAATAACATTTAAAGACATCTAAATTATCTGATAATGGCCACTACTGGAAACAGCATACTAATCTGAGAAAACCTTCACTGTGCTGAAGAGCTATTGCTTCTCTGTCACATCCATTAGATTTGTCTGTGGTATTGTTATAAATCTTTTAGGACTGATTCTTGACAACCTTTAGTGTCACACAAATCCTATAATACAACAGGAAATATATACAATGAGAAGTATTTTTTAAAATAATGATGTTATAGAGTAAATAAAAATGGCAAGGTAACAAAGAAGTTCTTCATTTGTATAACAATGCAGAGGAGTTGTTAGATTAGTTTCAGTTGTAAAAATGTACTGAAAAATTTGGTCAATAAACTGCATACCCTATAGCTAATATAAGGAAGTGAGAGACTACATTCTTTTGATATTACTGATTATTACTTTTTATACTTAAGAAATTCAGTGTAAGGTTCACAGTACATTTTTTACCATGAATATGTAGACCTGCTACAGCTCAATCAGACTAATGATTTATAAATCAAAGTGTGTGCAAGAAAGACTTTACATTATTGCCATTTCTTTGAAACCAATGCTAGCTGAAAAGTAAATAATAAGCAGTTAAAGTATACTGGCATGTACAAGCTTAATATGTTAAAGCATGCAAGTTTAAATATGTGAGTATTACATAGTAGAGATAAAAATCAGAAGTACTGCAAAATTAAGTATATGCAATTATTTGCTCTTATGGCTTTGTGAACACTTCTATATAATAGAGGTTTATATTCTTCAGTACAAAAACCTTTATATTTTTAATTACTTTACAAATGTACTGATAAGTCAAACTGAGAGGCAAGCCCAATCATCACTTCCTTGCTGAAATGAATACATATCTAGAAATGAAGTAAATACAAGAAATAGTGTACCCAAGGTCACTTTGTGGAGAGGTTGTTACGTTGGCATGAAGGGACTCCTAAATTAACATTTGATAAAAAAGAATACAATAATATTTTATGATCATTGTACACCTGATAGTATAAAGGACCTAGCATGTGTGCCTAGAGGCCTTAGCCAAGAATATGGGTCTGTGTCAGAAGCAGTTTATATGCTTTATGCATATAAGCTTCTGCAATAGAGTAATTTAAACATATAGACAAAAGGTTTTGGAAGAGAAGCAGTCTTATCCCTTCCACCTTCAGAAGATCAAGGGACCTATGTTTAAATTTTAGAATACATTAAGGCTCCTAAATTCATTTATAAGCAGTAAAATAAGTAGACTGTTTTTCTAATGTGCCAGAGACACATTCAACCCTGTTGTTTGTTTGTTATGGAATTGTGTGAGTCATTTTTATGTTAACCATTATGCAGATGCTGAATGTGAGAAGTACGCTGAGGAGATATGATTCCAGCATTGTCAGGCAAGATTTCCCACATTCGATTTGATAGAAATGCTGGACTGCAAGAATATAGATGGTACGTTATATCAGGGCAGTAATTAAAGTAATTTAGAAGTTTAACCCTATGAAAATGAAAATAGTAAAGCTCATAAAACTGAAGCACCGAAGCAATTCATGAAGTATATATGCTTCTGTCATTGGATCTTTTTGGAAGATTGACTTGATCTAAATCCACCATAGAAAGCCATATTATGAGCTGATTTTAGTTGTCTTTTAAGAAGAAATACTTGTAGCTTCACTTACAGAGATACTCAAACTAACCTGATAACCTGCCTGACATATATTGGGCACTGAAAGTGACTACAGAATGTGTTTTGGGTATTAGTGCTTTGCATGAACAGTAGGTCTTTTTTTTCATTGCAGTGAGTTTAAGCTACAAAATTTCTTAAACAATAGACAACACTTTCATCAGCGTAGTCAATTGAAATCAGTGTATTGAAAAATCTAATTTGAAGAAAATTATACAAAATTTTCCACACAACAGCACAGGGCCTATGGCCTCTCCAAGGAGTAAAACTTAAATTAGTGAGGCAGAATTTTATCAAAGTAAGGTAAAATGCAATGAAAATATGGAATAAGCAATGAAAATATGGAATTATAAAGGTATTTTATTTTTATTAAGTATTGCAGTATTCATGCAAGGTTGATGCTAATTTACAGAGCACTGATAGCTGAACATTTAGTGCATCTGATTTTAATTAGCTGAACTATCTAGTATGCACACTACTAAATTGAGACTGAAAAAATATTTGAGAAAAAATTCTATGTGTATTTTCATAATTTTTTGTAGGTTTTGCTTTTCTGTAAATAACTTAATTCAGTGCCAAAATGTACACTTTAGAATGGAGCATTTATAATGGATGTTTATATTCAGGACCACTATTTTATCATGATCTACTCAGATTTTATGTAGAATTGCACATACAAAGAGCTATTAGAAAACGATAACATGATCAGCTACCCTGAGTTTTCCTACTGCCAAGCAAGCCTGAGGGGCTTTTCAGTAATTTGTGCAAATATTTCAAAAGTAGTTTTGAGATTGACATATTTAAGACTTTGTCAGTTACTAGATTTGGGCAACTCATTCCACTGGTAAAGAAAAGATTTTTTCAGGGCTGCTGCACTTGTCTTCAGGAGGAAAATGAGGGAGACTGTGCATTAGAGTATTCCTCCATCCTTCAGGTGCCTGAAAGGTTAGGTTGTATAATGATGATTCAGTCATTCGCTCATACAGAACTAAATGCTTAATCCCAGTTTTCACTTCCAAAGTAATCACATCTACTCAGAGTAATTTACACTATGAAACAAGCTTTGAACTCTCTTGATCAATATGTATATTTTTTTGTTGCTCTCCTGAACATGCACATTGACACACAATACGTTCTTTACTTGGAACACAAAGAAAAAGATCTGATTGAATTCTTCAGCATTTGTATTTCCATAACTTTTCCTGAAACTCACTTTTACTCTAGTGCGTTTTCTTGATCTTCTGTTTTCTTTTCAGCTGAGTTTCTTTGTAGGGCTGACAGTCTCAAGCCTCCTGGAAAGCCTACTGTTCTTTGGGTGTCCTCATTCAGCATGCAGAATAGTGACTGTCAGGATCATGTTTCTAACAAGATAGTCACAGTGTCCCTGGCAACATCATGACACCCTTCTCTTTGAAGGTGCTACCAACCTTTGGAGGTGCTACCTAATCTAGGCATATGGGTATACAAAATTCAAATATAAAAGAATCAGCCAGCTAGATTTATATGAGTAATCAAAATGATGAAGTACAGAGTTGTAAGTACAACTTTTCAACTTGAGTTGGAAAGCTGAGTTCAATAGCTAAGAATTACAATTCATCCATATCCACGACCAGTTGTCCCTTTTTATTCCACTAGCACTGAGAAATTGAGAACTATTTCATAGTGCTTTAAATTACATTGAAAGAACTACATGTATCTACCAGCAGATAGAGAAATGCATGTTAAACCTCCTCTGATTCTCCTAAGTCACCTTAAAGGACTAATTTGCACAGGACAGATGATCAGTATTTCAAATTCCACAAGGAATTATGTGGGAAAATGCAGTGGGAAATACTTTTGTTCCCTCCTACAGTCTCCAGTCACTGCCTGAATTGGAAGTGTCAGAGTCAGTATGGAGAATTCTTTTTTAAACAACAGAAAGTCTCATGATCTATTTATATGCTTTCTATTAGCATTCCATAACGTGCATTTTTTAAATAGGCATCCACTGCTATGACTAATTGTCCCATGGTCTTCATCTAACTTAAGTGATTTTTTCTGTATAAAACTAGTATAAATTATGTCTGAGAAAGAAGCTCATATGTAACCATAATTCTGAGAGCCTTATTCATATCTTTTTTCCATTATTTCTTGGATTTTTTTGTTTCCTTTATTTCCTGGAATGTATCTGTATATCTCAAGTTGTTTGTTGGTTTTTTTTGTTTGTTTGTTTGTTTGTTTGCTTGTTTGTTTAAATTGAAAAAAAAACCCTGTTAGTTCATGGAATAAAATAATAGTTCACGGAAAATAAAGTTTTTATCAATTTCTCTAGCTTACACTTCTGTCCCTAATTTTTCTTTCTTAAGAAAAATAAATAAATCTCACTATGGAAACATCCTGAAAGGTATTTGCTAACATTTTTTTTCTAACAAACAAACAGCTTGGTATGTTTCTTTGTTTCTTAAATTTGTTAATTATTTTTTTCTGTATTTATGCAAATTCTGATAAACTGGAAGCAAAAGTGGTTCAGTTACAAATAGCTGTAAAACTGCCCTAATATAAGCCCTGTGGGTACTGCTAAAAAGTGTTAAAAATAAAACAAATTAGATTAGCACTGAGTTTGAAGACAGGGAATATCCTTCAGTTAGGAATAGAATAATTTTTTCATCGTATCTATTCATCTGACCCTGCAAATACAGATACCGCAGGCAGAAATAATCTTCAAAGTTCATTTTTAAGTTATCAAGATATTTTGTTAAGGTATCTTATATATTTTCCCCCAGCAATTTAATATAACGAACAATGGAAAAGTGCATGTGGAGCATAACATGCTAAGTGCTTGAACCTGATCAGGCTCTTTTCTCCGCAAGGAGTCAAAAATATATAAATATACAAATCCAGATACTCACCACTGTATGTTGAATTCATATTCATATTTATTCATATACTGAATGCATAATATGAAGACCGTATTTCTAAGACAAGCGTTTTTTTCACTTCTGTTTACTACAGAAATAACTGCTAGCGTGTATTTGCAGAAAAAAGCAATGTCACTTGCAAAACAGAACGTTGCTAAATTGAGCAGGACTGCCTCAAGAAGCACGTTTCAATGTATAATAAGCAACATATCGCTATCATCAACTGATTTTTGTTAACAAACACCTAATGCTAGTTAGTAATAGTATCATCTTAAGGAATGTGTTTATTTTTGTCACTTATCTACACACAGTGGAATGGCATAATTGTCCTCATTATACAGTTATTGTAGAAAATGTGTACCTGGTTTTGTTGCTGGGATTTGGATTCTGATCTTGCATTCATTGAAACTGATGGTAAAACTAGTGATTCAGAGATGGAAGGATAGACCCTAATGGAGTTGTGTAAGTGGCTCATAAAAGCAGATGGTCCTGCATTTAAATGTTTTTTTTGGGGTATTTTTTCCTTTCTTTTGTTCTGCTCTGAATCTGTTAGTTGATCATTTCAAACATAAGGAGGGAGAAAAAAATGCAAAAAATTGGATCTGATTTCTCCTCAGGATCTCCTCAGCAGATGTCAGCAGAAGAAAACCCGAAATACAACTTGCTTTGTTTTGAAGTTCCTGCAGGAGAAAAAAGAAAACCAACAGGCAAGTGCAGGGCTGAATTTGGGACCTCTGTGGATCCGCAGGATGTACTTATGTTCTTCTTAGTTTGGTTTCATTAACAAAGTCTAATCCTAAATTATGTTAAGGATAGAGATGATCAAATTCAGAGTTGTGTCTGCACAACAAATAATGACTCTCTATGGGATGCAAAAGCTGTGTTCATTATAACGAAGTTACTTGTTCAAATTAAATCCCCAAATAAATACAGAGAGACAAATTCGTGTCTCTGCAAATGATAGTCTGATCATGTTGGCAGAACTGGCTGGCTACAGTGAAACTGTGAACTGTCTCATCCTGTGTTATGCGATTACAAATGTGAAGGTGCAACAGTGGATTGAAGCTTAACTGTTTATAGGCTATTGCAGAGAATGAAACCCTGAATCTCAACAAGGGCACTGGGATGACAATACTGCATGTTTGCCCAGCACACATGATTTATCAGTATTTTAATACTCTTCAGTAGATTTGACTCAATCCATTTTGATATCTTCTTTTCAGATGGCCTAATATCTTTCCTGAGGGAGGGAAGGGAAGCAATTACAGTTAGTCTGCAATCAATATTCATTATTCTTTAACATTGTAGTGAGCCCATATGTGAATTTAACTATCAATTCAAGTTGGTGTTCAGAGAAGCTGAAAGCTTATTGCCTGTGTAGGACTAAGTCCTTGAATCCTTCCAAATGAATGTGTACAACCTGCCTTTTTAAAAAAATCCATTAATATGTGCTGTATAATGTACTTTTTTAATGAAAATTCCTAAAAATCTCTTAGAGAGAATACATGTGCAGAAAAGAGTGAATAATCAATTGTGAAGATTGAATTAATCGTGAAAAAGGTGTAAAAAACCGCAACCGCCAGTGTCCTCCTGACTGTAATCCGTTTTCATGAGCCATTATAACCTAATTTGGCTTGAACAGTCTTTTTCCTTAAAGCAAGCTTGAGTACATATGCAGACATAAGTGAACACACATCTGCATACATTCACCCTACCCCTGTGGATGTAACACCATATGCATACAGCAATTGGTCTTAAATTTCTTTGCCTATTTACTTCACATAAAAAGACAAGTTCTGTGCCCCTGCATGAAGCAAGAGGGTGGGACTAAAGTCTTATTTCTCATCTTTCCCACTTAATTCAGTTTCCTCTAGAGTCACATCTGCTTAGCAATGTGGAAAAAAACACCAGTCTTTATTTGTGTGCATTCCTGTGTGTGTTCTCCAAAGAAGGAATGTCAGAAACATGGATTTTTTTTTTTTTTTTAATACTAAGAAATCTGATGTTAGTTTATTTAATGAACGACATCTCCACGATAACAGCCACACAATGAAATAATTGTGCTCACATATACTTTTGATGCAACTAGTATGTGCTACTCTGGTGCTAGTAAACCTGCCAGATCTCCACAAGTTCCAAATTTTACATGTGGACTAAGTTCTTTTGAAATATTGATTGTCATGAAAGAGAATTTTCAAAGAAAATATTAGAGGAAAACGTGTTTAGAAAATGGAGTATCTAAGGTTCAAATTCTCCTTTCTTGGTTGGAAATGAGCTGCATTTTCTTGCTTGGATACATGACAGGAAGGATAGAAGTGAAGAATTATACTTTTCTGCAGAATTACCACTGCACATCTGGTAAACATTTTTTCACTATTTATGAATTACATGTGAATTTAAATACGATAAACACTTTCCTGTTTCTATACATAACCTCTGAGGGTTGTGTAGAACTAGGACTAGATGTTAGTCTCTTAAGATGCTGAACAACTTAAGGAATACCATTGCATTTAGTAGGTAGTTACAGGACCAGTGAGCTTGAATTGGTGCAATATCTAGCTCTCCAGTATACTGCCTTCACAAAATTCATAGAATTTTCACTTCTTTAACGCAGAGGACCTGTCTGCTTCCAAGGTGACCCTTCTACCTTTGCACTCCTGGGAAGACGACTTAGGCTAGGGGCCACTGTCATAACCTCTGCCAGCAATAGGCAGCACTGAGAAATTTCAGTGGCATGAAGGTATGTTTTCTGTGGTTTGTGTCATCACAAGGTATAAAAGCCTTATTGAATTTTGTTTCATAGCTTAAGCTTTTTGACATAGTTCAGTGTTCCATCTCCAAATTGTAACCTCAGATGTTAAAAATCCACTGTGATTCCTTGACTATGGAACACACATGCCTATGTTTTTGCCCTGAGACAAGGGTGGGAACAGGTAAGAAAAAGCATTTCAAGGGTTTTTTTCTGCAAAAATGGAGATGAAAGATTTCCTTATAATTGAATAAACACTCCGATTGTTGTACAATTGTCTCTTACCAGGAGCAGAACTTGCAATTAAAATATAAATTATGGTGAGATTCAAGGATAAGTCAGTGAGGTATAAAGAAAGAAAAATTTGTAACATGCAGATTTGTGGATAGATTTCAAACAAATGGAAGAAAGCTTGAGGTTGATACATAGGATTAAAAAATGTATCTTATCAAAGAAGCTGGATAATCGTCGTGGCCAAAATAACCGTCAGTAGTAGAAAAGAGATGGATTTATTTCATCAACATGAGAAAAGCAGTCTGCAAATAAATATACCGTAAACCAGTATGGGTGGAAGTCATTTTACGTAACTGGAGTGCTTCAGTAATCAACAGAAAATGATCAGCTACTTACAAAAGAAATTAATCCTGCTTATCTTGAGCGCCTATATTATGGTGAACTGAACAATGCAGTGGAAATATTAATCTCCCTCTGTTGAGGACAGAGGTATCCTCCATGACAGGATCACAACATCCAAATGGTTTTCAGGTGTGTAAAATAAAATCAAATTATAACCACTCAAATACTTGCTTCACTTTAAAGATTATCCATTTTTTTGAAGTGTCTAGTGTTCTGGTTCCTTGTTAAAGCACAGTAAGTCAGTGCAGCTTTCCTACACAGTCATAAAATATTGAGCACAAGTCTAAAATAGGAAAACTGAGACCTGCAAGATCTTTGTTAGACCTAGCTGTGGAGGCTGGATTTGGCAAAAGACATGGACTGGCTTCCTGTTTGTAGGTAGTGATAGGACAAGGCAGTGAATTTCAAATACCCATCAACTTTTATTGCCAAAGAAGATAGTAGAGTTGACACTGCTGCGGCTGTGGAGATATTTAACAGCTGGTACTATGTGGTATCTGTAAGCAACATAAAACTTCTCATAGCAGAAAAAAATTCTGTACATGAGATACTGAGCTATGAAAAATTGAGTTAGAAATTAATCATCACTTCAGGAAAGTACACAGGGTTTAGTTAATTATAAAATCTTAACTCCAGCCTATCAGTCCATTTGCCTTTAAGTTCAAATACACACTGTACTGTAGCTAGTTCTATATGTGCTACAGTTTCTGTCAAAACAGGGATTGCACTTTATACACATATACAGAGTTTCGAGAAGGATTTTCTTGAATAGGTTTGTTTTGCTAACTGCAGTTGAGGATGTATTATGGGTAGGCAGCTGAAAATCTTCTTAAAGTAATATAAAATCACTTCCTAAACATCATATTCTCTCTTACAGAAGGAGTATCTCCTCCTCTGCATAGTGCGTATTGATCAAAATGAGGTGAAAGTAATATTATTCCAAAGACCTGAAAACCATCAGAGAAGTGTGAACAGAGGGATAGTGTCATCGTGACCTGATCATTCAAATATGCATTTAAGTCAATTTCATAGAGATTATTTCTATGCTGGCAAAAGGAAACATGTCACTGAAAGAAGGAACATTCTTTAAGATAATATTTTAAATTGTTTTCTTTTCCCAGTCACTACGTGAAGGCAAAAACATTTTGTGTTTATAATGATTTCTGGTGACAAGTCTTCCAGTCAATGCGTTGCCCACCGGTCCCATCCAGATAACATGTTCTTGCTCTCCAGACACAGAAAAATGCAATTTTTTTTTAAACAATTTCCACAGACACTTTGTAAAAGCATAATCCTTCTCTCAATGGCCACATCTGTGCATCTGCAAATGGTGTTTTTGAAATGACACATTGCCTAGTTATTGCATATGCTTTCTGTCTGATCTTAAGAAGTGTGATTCTAATACTTGGTGCAATGGTTTTGCGAAGTCACAGGGGCAAGACAAGTTGGGCTGAAGCAGTACGTAGATGACAAGCTGTGACTGTAAGGTTAGTGTTTCATTGTTTGACATTTTTTCCCTACAAGTTGGTACAAATATAAACCCATGCGTAATGATAGAGGGTAGAGGGTACTGGAACTTTTACTGAACTCTAGGTAAGAAATAATACGAGTGGTGAGCAGCGTATTGAACAGAGACCTGTTGTGTGCTGTGTTCCTGCAATTGTTAAATGACTTCAAGCTTGACACTGTGCTTCTGCTGTTTATCTGTAAAACAGGTGTGATGTTTCGATATCTTCTAGGGGAAAGTCCTACCTATAATGAAGCTACTGATCTAAAAAAGTGAAAGATAAAATTCTGAACCCTAGCCATGTACATTTTCATGCCGATTTTTAGAGAAATGCTGAACACAGCATGCTGGCCAGCTTTCTAGTCTTTCAATTACTTTCTGCCTGGAGGAATTTTCCTTCCGTTTTCTTCAGGTCATTTCACATTTCAGTGTGCTGTTCAGTACTTCAAGCAGCTTCTGTATTCATCCCTAAAGGTGGCTTCATTTCAGTTGCCATATGTATTCCCAACCTAATTTGCAGGTGAGCTGTGAGACTGAAGAGTTCCTTAGTGCCTTTCTCAAGAGCAAAAGATAATGCAAAACATCTATCCAGGATGTTATCTTCTACGTGCTCCCACCTATTTCTACTAAATTAAATACTAGTCCCTTTAAATTTAACTTTTTCACAGAAGAATTTAACTGGTATTTCACAAATTCTACCCAAATATTAAGAAAAACCTTTCCCCTCCCCACTGAAAACAAACCCTATTAACAGATATTAAATACATAGGTCAAATGTTTCCATTTAATCTCTTTTCAGATCTTTCCTCTGTTGTATGTGCACATTTAATCTCATTTGCTCTGAGTAGACCCATTAACCTTGGCTGTACTTTACAATTGCAAAGCTTCCTTACATGCTTCTTGTGCAAGAATGTAAAGTCCTCTGTAAGGTAGGCACTCAGCTCTGCATCTCATCTCTCAAGAGTAGTTTTCTTTGTGAAATACAAATCAGTGTACCGACATTCATAACAACTACATTTAATGTACACCAACAGTAACGGCTGTCCTCAAATATGAATTTAAAATTTCGGTAACACAGTCACATAAAACCAATGGTATGATATCAAGGCTCCTATTCATGAAAGTCATATTGAAGCACAAGCCTGTGCATAAAATTCTGAATATGATACCTGTGCTGAAAGGTCATTAGCTAATGTCCTTTTTGTATTATATATATATTATCATTACTGTGTAGATTGCAGTAGAACACTGTCATGGTTTAAGCCTCTCAGCCATGCAGTTCTGCTCACTCACTCCCCCCTCTTCATTCCCCCTGCTCCCGGAGGGATGGGAAGGAGAATCAAAAGAATGCAATTCCCACAGATTGAGAAAAGAACAGTTCAGTAACTAAGGTATAACACAAATCACTACTGGTACCACCAATGATAATAATGACAAGGCAAATACAAGGAAAGAATACAATCGCTCACCACCTATACCCAGCCCGACCAAGTAGTGCACCCCCACACTTCCGGGTCTCTGCTTTCCGTTTTTACATCCTGAGCATGATGTGCTGTGGTATGGAATACCTCTTTGGTTAGTTTGGGTCAGGTGTACTGTCTCTGCTTCCTCCCGGCTTCCCCTCCTCCCTGGCAGAGCATGAGACTCACAAAGTCCTTGGTCAGACCAAAACATTGCTAAGCAGTAACTGAAAACATTGGTATTATCAGCGTTGTTCCCAGGCCGAAAGTTAAAAATACAGCGCTGAACCAGCTACCAAGAAGGAGAAAAAATGACTGCTACTGCTGAACCCAGGACAAACACTTGATGGGGTGGAGACATTCCAAATGAGGTCGAGGACAGCATCTTGGGCCCAAAGAAACTAATCATGGACTTTCTTGTGAATTTCAAAACAGAATAGAAAATAAAAGAGTGTTTCTACATAGAGGCCTGGCAGCTGTATAGGCCTACCTTTTCATCTTTTTGGGTACCTGCAGCCTGCTGTCCATTTTCAACTCTATGTTTTTCTTATGAATGTTTCAGTATGCAATGACCAGCTATTGGGAAGAAAGAATTATGATTATTTTTATACGTATTGCGATGCAATATATGATTGATGCTGTGCAAACAGCAAACTTGATGCTTGTTGCTGTACAAACAGAACATTATACCTGCTGCTAGGTGTTGAATGCTCAAGTTTATTAAGCAGAGGAAACCTTATTATGCAACTCTTACTCAGATGATCCTCAGTTAATCAGTAAAGATAGCTTTAAGAGAACAGTTTGAATTTTAATTGTTTTCTAAAGAAAAAAGCTAAAAAGAAATCAGAGGATTTCCCCCAGGGTAATATTATATGCAACTAAATTTCATATTTTACTCAAGTAAACAAAAAGTCTGTTCGTCTGTAAACTTCGGGGCGCAAGTAAAGGGTACTGATTATTATCTCCAAAGAAGGGCAAAGTTTCTCAATATTCAAGTCTGTTTTGTTGGCTGTTGATTAACTCGTGGAATGAGAGTTCTTCAAATTACTTTCTGTGTGAGCAACAGCACATGTAAAAGCTTTTCTTATTTCCTTCCCAGGCCACAAAATGCATATTTATCTTCATGTCTCAAATACAGAAACTACACAGTTATATCAAGTCTACTGTCTCGTTTAAAATACATTTTTATGATTATATTCTCAGCAAATTTAGGTCCCTGTGTACCTTACACACTGAGCAATTGAGAATAAAATGTTTAGCTTCGAGTTATTAATACCCTTAATGGTTTACTGGTACACACGTGACCAAACTGAAAAATTTCACTCTGGAAAATGAATTAAACTGCCCAGAACTGACTTGCAAAAAAAAAAAAAAAAAAAAAAAACCAGCAATTTTCTACATACCATCTCAATATAAGCATATGCACATTTAGGTAATTAGATTTAAACTACAATCTGAATTTTAAATATGAGCTAAACTGCTACCCAAGAAATTTGAAAGGAAGACTTAAAAACATAGGAAAGAATCTTTCAGAGTAGGGTCTCCCACAGTATTTGAATGAAATATTCAAGTACTGCTTAGTAGACTTTGGTATATTGTTTTGTTATTAAAATTTTAAAAAGTCAGAATATGAATTTACTCACTGTGTAGAAACAGAACTTGTGCTCCTAAATTCATGTTATGCATCAATGTAGAACTGTACAATGCACAAGTGTCACAAACAAAAAATGAAAATAAAAACACTATTACAGTTTTGCATATTAAAGGTAGGATAAAAGGTTGATGCATAACTTGAGATGGTAAAAAGAATAATAATTCACTAAAGTTCATTTTTTAAAATTATATTTTATATTCATTCTAAACCCTGGTTGTGGTAAATACATAAGATAAATGGAGAAAAGCTTAATTTAATAAAATCAAGAAGGTCAATGCAACCTATCTAAGCAAATTGAGAGCGTGTTCACTGATGGCACTAATTGTTTTTCATGAGAAAGGAATGGAGATGAATTATGTTTAAAAAGAATATTATTTTATGATAATACAAATTCTAGCAGTTTATCCCCTCTTGGTGATCACAAATGAGGGACTATGTCTTTGTAAAAGTTAATAGCTTCACCAATTTTATACCTCTATTTTTAAGTAAGAAACACACTAATCTCCTTGCAAGATGTCTACAAATCAAGAAAATGGTTTGATATATTTTGTGAACATCAGGACAATCCATAGGTACTATATTTTAGCTTACCGAAGGCATGAATATGATTATCTTCAATAAACCGAGGTTAGTATCAGTAGAGACACACACAGGTAATAAATTGAGGGTAATTAAATTGAGCAAAACAAAACATATCCATCAAAAGTTCATTTTTAGAGAAGTAAGAAACATTCCTCCAACAGCTGAAAACTGTGGGAAAATTATATTTTTTCTTTCTGTAATGGTTGCTTTTATAGAAGCAGGAAAGGGTAGCTCAGATATTAGAGAAAGCAGGAGTCTTCAAGGCATCAGTTTCTAAGCTCTCAGCAAGTTCAGCTGCACCCTATTTTAGAGGCCAGTGTAAATTCATAAAGATGTAAGTGATTTTATGCAGAGGCAATTGGTAAACTGAGACAAAAGGCATTTAATCAAATATTTTCTGATTATCTGTAATCTTTTGCTTTTCCTAAAGCTATATAACCATCTGGAAGTTCTCAGTGTTCACGACTTTAAGACATCTAATAGCTGCCAGAAAAATTAATCATGGTGGTTGTTTGTTTCGTTTTGTTTTGATTTTTTGTTCTCTCTACCATGATGGATTATTTTACATTAGAGATTTTAGAGATGGAATACTATCCAAGAATTGGAGCCTGTAGATACACACCCGAACAATCAGTGTACCATAACATGAGCCAATTATGTCCAACCCTGTGTTATTTCCACTGAGTTTAAAGGGCTTAGCAATAGAAAAAGCCTATATGTGTATTATGCGAAGAGCTGGTGGAGCTGGTCAGCCTACTGATTTAGGTATAGCTATTCTGGCCAGGGGCAATAGAATATTAGAACTAAATTGGAAGAAAAGAGAAAAGAAAATTCTGGGAAAACTAGAAATATTTTTCTAAGTAAGTACTCTCTCCCTTCTTTTGGGTCATTCAATACCCAGGATTCTTTCACTCCATGCCCACACTAGAAGTTGTGGAGGTTTTTTTGGGTGCTATTTTGGTTATTTTTTTTTTTTCTTAATTCGACTATACATTCAGTATTTTGACACATGCTTATTTTTAAATAACAGGTTTTGTTTAAAAATTTTTCTCTTTCTGAAAGAGAAATAATTTGGAAAATCAAAAGTTTTTGCTTCGGGACAGAATGAAGCTTATTCAGTGACTGTCACAGTACTTAGTGAAATTTTTGTTCCACTTCCCATTTCTCCACATTCCTTTTTAAACCTTGTACTCTGGGACTCAATGCATAATGATGTTTCTCTATCAATTAAATTTCTTTTTGCCCTATGGGTAGGGAAATGCAGCTTACACAAAACTTGGTCTTTCCATAGGAAGTTTTGATTTCCATGAAACACTGTTTTTGGATGGCTAACATTTTGTTTGCAGTATGTAAAAACTCTTAATGGCAGGCTTGCAAAATTGTACTGAAAACGTCTATAGTATTGCACTGTGATAGAATTATAAATGTTTTCTCCTTCTAGGGCAATTGCCATGATCTCTCTTGTGGTGCTTAAAACTTTGGATCTCAGAAAAATAGAGAAATTAAAAATAAGTAGTTTACATGATAGTGTTTTGATTTGAAAGTGTGTGTATTTACATATGATTTGAATTTTAGATTAATATCTGAGGTTTTATTTTCTGGAATTTTTCTGGACCAGTTCTTTTCTTTTTAGAGATTCATGCGATTGACTTTTCCTTTGTTTGCCACACAGGTATTATTAAAACAATTACAAAAAGTAAATTCTGTATCAAGATATATAGATGTGCGATTCCTGCTAAAGTCAGTTAAATTCTTATTAATGCATTTGAAAATATAAGTAGGTCCTTTATGTCTTAATACATAGATTCACACAGAATGGTTGGAAAAGACCTCTGGAAGTCACCTGGAGTAAGTTGCCCAGCACTATGACCAGATGGCTTCTGAAAAAAGGTGTTTGAACCCCCGGCCTGCTACTAGAGAGTACTAGAACCCGTTGGGAATATTGCATGTTGAAAAATTGCAGTGAATTTTTAATTCTAACTAGTATCTTCTAATATTTCTCTCGCAGCTAACCAACACTCCTAAAGATACTGTTGTACTTATTTCATTTCAGTCACATTAAACAGTCACAGGATTTCTGGAGGAAGGCCTGTATCTAGCAGTCTGAAATCTCATATCAAGTGGTCACATGGAGTTTCAAAGACTAAATTATAAAGAATTAAGAAAGAAAAAAATGAAAAAGAGAAACAAATTAACCAACCTCTAATATGTAAGAGAAATACTGAAGATTGTGAGGAGGGATTAAGATGGCAGGAAAGAAAAGGGATTTTTTTAAATAAATGGAGGAGTTAAATGTGAAGCACAGAGCAAGAAAATTAGATGGAAAAGAGAAACTATTACAAGTAAGTTCAGATAGAAGAATTAAAAGCAAAAAGGAAAATGCTGCGGAGCGCAGTCGTTGTGCGGAGTGGGCCCCGGCCTAGGCCTAGACCGGACAGTACCTGGAACAATGGGGTTTGTGAAAGTTGTCAAGAATAAGGCATACTTCAAGAGATACCAAGTGAAATTCAGGAGAAGGAGAGAGGGAAAAACTGATTATTATGCCCGTAAGCGTTTGGTAATTCAAGATAGAAACAAGTACAACACCCCTAAATATAGGATGATTGTGCGTGTTACCAACAGAGACATCATTTGCCAGATTGCCTATGCTAGAATCGAAGGTGACATGATTGTCTGTGCTGCTTATGCCCATGAGCTGCCAAAATAAGGTGTGAAGGTTGGCTTGACCAATTACGCAGCAGCGTACTGCACAGGCCTGCTGATGGCACGCAGGCTTCTAAATAAATTTGGCCTTGATAAGATCTACGAAGGCCAAGTTGAAGTGACTGGTGATGAAAACTATTTAAAGATGAGAAAAAGAAACTTGCATGGAATACGTAATGCAAGTGAAAATTAATGAACAAACAGGTGACGAGTCCTATAATAAGCCTAGAGGGTGAGATGCCAATTTTGCTAGTCTTTTGGGGTGACCAGATGGAGTGAATTAAATGAGGTGCCAGCACTCTATTTCAGACTTTTGTAAGTATTTAATTTTCTGTAACTCATGTAAAATTGTTCTTAAATACCTGTTGCCTGTGAAATTTCTGAAATGACCATAAGCGTATCATTGCATCAAATTCATAAGTACAGATCATTAAAAACTGTGTTCTGGCAAAAAAATTCTGAATTACTCACCATTAAATTGTAACTAATATTAGTGCTATGCTGTCTTTTCTCTTCTACTCTGTGTGATAAGTAGAATAGGGCTGCATTTATGAATGTTGGAATCCCATTTCTAATTGCTAGGTGTTCCCATTTGATTTCAGCAAGACTTAAGATCCCAAAGTGGAAGGTAGCTTTTTTTTTTGTTCCCTTTTCTTTTAAATTTAATATAAAGTGGTTACTTCAGCTATTCTCAGTCTAGTTAAACTTTACCTATAGTAACTTTTAAATAATCTCTCTGCTGTTTCCAATCCCTGAACAAAACATGCAGAGCAGTATCCTTTTAAATTAAACTCTTCAGAGTTTAAGAATGTTTTTGAGGTAAAATAAATAGATGGCTTATTACTCTCATTTCAATATCCAGCTCCTCAGGTTAACTTCACGAAAGGTTACAGGATGAAGGCACCTGCCCAGGAGCTGTTATAATAAGTTTACCATTTCATAGGTCACTGAACACTGTTCAATACACATTGAGCAGCACACAGTTTTATTTATGCTGACATAGCCCACATGGAGCCATGAACCTGAGGTGAAAGGCCTCTAAATTGGTCAAATTCTCTCAGCCATCTTGTCATCATGTGTGGTTTCCTGCCTGCTTTCTATTCATTTCCCAAATTGATAAGACTTCAGGAAGCCTTTTAATTTATTTGCAAATAATTTTTTTCTTGCCTTTGCAATGATGTGCTTACATATCTCTGTAGACTTCACTTCCAATTTACCCAGATTCCAAATGATGATCCTTTAAAGGTGTCAGGTACTGTACAGAAACCTCCTTAAGGCAACTGGCAGAAGTTGGGATCTGTTGAATCTGAAATTTTCCCTTACATGGGAATTCTGCATATCACTTACAGGATTTTCCATTGCCTGTGTGATGCACTCCTGGGGAGTAATTTCCTGTATGGACCGAGGAAACCCAGTGGGCCCAGATAAGGCCATTTTAGAGAGATACTACTGTGAAGGACCTCCTTAGTAATTAAGAAATCCAGGTGACTAGCTTCCATCTTGTAATATCAGATTCCAAGTTTAAATCAAATATCTAGTCTGCCCCTAAGCCCGTTGGAGTGAAGTGGCCATAAAAGTTGGGATAGATGAATTGCCTACAGAGTTTCTTATCTCTCTTCACTAGAAGCAGAAGCCTTTATAATTAATTTCAGTTTCCTTCAAAACTGCCAAACTTTCAGACAGATTATGAGATGCAATGCGTCTCATATTTCCTGCAAAACCCTTTGACCCTGCTGTGTTAAGCCATAGGTTTCTATCCTTGATTCTTTTTCTCTTATATGTTGCAAAAATAAGGCCTGTTCTCTGGCTTTGTGTAGCCTTGCCTTTGTGAACTATTGCAGTCTTCAGGTATTAGTGACTCCCACTGAAATGCAGAGAATAGTCTCAGGACAGTTTCACTTATGCCAAGAGACAGAACTCATAGAATCACAGAATGGTTGAGATTGGAAGGGGCCTTCAGATGTCAAGTTGTCCAAACCCCTGCTCAAATAAGGCCTTTAAGAGCCAGTAGCCCGGGACCACATTCAGACAGATTTTGAATATCAATAAGGATGGAGACTCCACAGCCTCCCTGGGCAACCTGTGCCACTGCTTGATCACCCTCACAGGGAAAAAGTGTTTCCTCATGTTCAAGCGGAGTCTCGTGTGTTTCAGTTTTTGCCCATTGCCTCTGGTCCTGCCACTGGGCACCACAAAGTGGGTCTGGCTCTGCCTACTTTACACCCTCCCTTCAGGTATCTGTATACATTGGTAAGATCCCCCCATTAGTAATGAAGTGGCTCAGAACTGGAAGTTGAATGAAGATGGAGTAAAGCCTTCTACATCAAGTTAGCTCTTGTACAGCAGGCAGGAATATGTGCCTTTATTTTTGAAGACAAATATTTACAGTTAAAGGCAGAAGCTTCTTCAAACTAATTTGAAATAAAGCCCTACTGGCATATCAATTTTAGTGTTCAGTTTTGCTCTTGCATCCCTCTACTTAAAATACAGATGTTCTCTCTGCAGTCATAGAATGTTTTTTTAATATGTCTTATCCATGGCACTTCTAAGGAATTTGTTTCCTTTCAAATGTTAAATACATAAAGAGACTAGAACAAAATTCTGATAGAATTCACATTTCCAGAAATACAGCATTTTTTTTTTTCCGGTTTTGCCATGAAAAAAGTGAGTATGTGCCAGAAATTTTGTTCTGATTCATGCGTGGCTTCAGCCCACTGTTATCCCAATGATTTTTATAAAATCCACATTCCAAAATGCTAATGTGGGTTTTACACATTCACCCTTAATTTTTAAAATTTGCAGTAGATTTTGAGTAGCTATTGAAAACTACCTTACCTTAAATATAGTATTTATTTTCTATTTTACATTCCTTCTTTCCCCTCTGGCTGAAAGCCTGATCTTAGCTACATTAAAAGAGATTCAGAGAAACCAGTGAGTTGCATAAGTGTTAAAGAATATAGCTACATTAAAAGAGATTCAGAGAAACCAGTGAGTTGCATAAGTGTTAAAGAATAACTCAGATAATACGATTTTTTCCCTTTCTTCTAGCTATTTATACAATATATCTTTTCTCTCAAATTATTATTCTAGCATGGGTAGAAAGTAAGAGAAAATAAACATAACAAAATGCATCAGATGCCTATTCCCACAGAAACTTTTTCATGAGAATATTTAACATTGGATTTTATTGTTTTGTGGTTTGAAAACAGTAACTAAAATGCGGGCAGATGAATTTTAGGAATTTTTGAAAGAAAAATTACAGTTTCATTTATGTACAGCAATTTTCAGAGATACTGTAGCAATTTTTGTGGAGGCAAGCATAGATGTGTTACATACATATATTGCTTGTTCTTTGTATCCTGAAAATGAAATAACCTCACAAATTAGCAAAAATATATTTCTCCAATATAGAGAGTTTTCTCTAATATTTGAAATAAAATTTTGATAACATTGTCAGTGACTACAATCTCCTAAACAACCGCTGGATATGATTCCTTGTGTTTCTCAAGATATAAAGTGAACAGATACCTTTCACCTACTAATCTGCACTTTCTTCCTGCAGCACCCAATTAAACTTTACCCTGGAGCATTTGCAGAGAAAGGTTTCTGTGGCTATAGATGGTCAACATAATTTCAGTGAAAGGTCAAGTAACTAAAGTGAAAGAAATTATCTAAACTAGTAAGTTACCAGTAGAGTATAGAGATAGGATTTTATACTGCTGTGATCTACAATAATTTCTGAATTATTTCTGTACTGAATGTCAAAGTCAGAAACCTGAGAAATACAGAATGTATTTCTACTGTCCATGTCAGTTTTATGTCAGTGTTAAGTTCTGGTTTTAGAAGCATGACTGCAACATCTATTGGAATATTTGCAGTGGTAAAAACCATTACTTGTGCTGTAGAAGGAAAAAATTAGTCATGAAAGAGGTTAAATCCCGGTAAGTTTTATCCTGCCATTCATGTTTCATAATTCCCTTTATGTATATGTAATTGTTGGCTTCTAGACTACTTGGTACTGTTTTATTATTAATTTTCAACATAAAATTTAAATTAAAATTGACAGTCAAAGGTGTCCAAAAGTAAGTAGAATAAAGAAAAAAATTAAGAGTCTGAAAATAGTGCATCCCACTGAAGAATTTACTGTCAGTAGTGTCTCCAAAGGAAGAACATTTTACAATGTAAAAAAGTTACGTAGCTAAAGCAGTTGCTTGTAGAGCCTGTCTTTAAAAATGCTTTTTCTCTCTCTTTTTTTTTTTTTTTTTACTATTTATAAATCATACTTTAATAGAGCAATTTGATTACTGTTATTTTGATTTTCTGGTGTAATGATCAGTAATTGAACACAATGAATATAATTTTATATATAAATTGTGGGACTTTTTTTTTTTACTACCTTACAGTTGTTTATACAATGGTAAATTTCATTTTATTTACACACAATAGATGCTTCCATTTCTTGACATGTGTAATGGATGGGAACCTAGCTAAGAGTTGATTCGCTGTCAGGACTGAGAGGCATAACAAAGTACGGTTTTTGTCACAGTCTATTTGGTAGAGTACGTATGCTTATGATCATCATGATTGTCAGAAAAAGACAGCAAAACATAGCTGTGTAGCTGTTCTAAGACCTTCATAATTGTTCACACTGGGGGACCTGGCCAGTGCTCTCAGAATGGACAACACTGAGAGCATGAGAAACTGCACAGCGCCACGAGTAAACAATTACAGATACAGCATAAAGCCGGTTGTGTTTCTAAAGGTATAAAAGCGGGACCCTCTTGAACCTGAATCTGAAGCATCACTGATGGATGGACGCGCCGCATAGGAACTTTCCCAGTTACCTGAGACTCCCGGCATCAGTTGCAATGGGGCTTCCCAGCCTGAAATGTGGGCCTGGATGATGAAGATTAGGTAGCAATCGGTGATGCATTTCTTAATCATTATTCTTTCTATGCAGCAATGATTTAATGCATTGATAACTTTCGTCAGTATTTTAGTTAAATCTCTCTCTCTCTCTCTCTCTTTGATTTCCTTTCTTGTACTTATTTACTATATATGTAGAGGTACGTACCGGCTTCCTGTTAGTGTGCTTGTTTGCTTTAGTGTGCTTGTTTGCTTTAGTGTGCTTATTTGCTTTGAGGTGCTTGTTTAATAAACTCTGCATGTTAAACCGTTAGTTTTTAATGCATGTTAAAAGCCTAGTGTATGGTCATTTTGTTGTGTACCCCACCTGTCAGCAGAACAACATGGAACTAAATAACTTCTGCATTATTGAAAAATTAGAAGCTTCTCTGCATATAAGAAATTAATATTAGTCTATATAATGTTAAACCTTGTGAAAATCAATTACAGAGTAAAAAATAGTATTTTGAGGCTCAAGTCCCTGTTTCATATGTTTGTTGTTTTTTTTTTTTTTTTTTAAATGAGTTAGCAAGAGTATGCAGAAAAAAGAAAAAGTTTCAAATTCATTAAGTGCAGAAAGAATAGGTTCTTTCTAGTTCATCTTTTGGGATGGAGTCAACAAAATAATTTCTCATTTTGAAAAGACAAATGTTCAGCTAAGACAGTGAATATCCTTTTTCTCCCATTTCTTTTCTGTGATCTTGCAGACCTTGGGACTGAATAAATACAGCAAAAATTGTTGATGACCTACACTATAAACTAGTGAAAGAAAAGCATAAGGAAATAGAAAGACCTTATCCAGTGTATTTGTGACTGAAAATTACAGCATTTCTGCAACTGAGGAGAAATCATATGTATTACCTATGCCAACATTAAGCAGGTAAAATTTAATTCTTGGTCTACATTAGTCGTTTGCATTTCTTCTGTTGGGAGGGATAAGGACCACTGAGAGATGATTTAACCTAAAATATATGTCTAGTACTGGTGGGAAGACACATTTCTCTTTCTCTTGATTATGCACGGGGGCGACATGATCAGCTTAAACCACGTGCCAACTTGTGATCGTGTGCAGTTAAGTTAGCTGAATTCCACTGAGAGGTTATTATTAAGTGGCATACAGGTAAGCATCTGGGAAAGCTGTGATGTATAGGAATATTTTTGCTTGCATTTCCCCTAATTTATTCTTTATAAGAATCTTCCTAACAACCATTGAGAATTGATATAAAACTGGTTTCTGCTGATCTAGTTCTGAAAACATAATACAATACTGCTAAATAACAGAAGATTCCTTCTAAGTCCTCAAATGATAAAGTTATATTCTTTATGCTGGATTCTTTTTGATTGTTTTAACTGATGAGAAAGTTGGGGCTGCTCAGCCTGGAGAAGAGGAGGCTGTGTGGAGACCTCATTGCTGCCTTCCAATATCTGAAGGGGGCCTATAGAGATGCTGGGGAGGGACTCTTCATGAGGGACTGTAGTGAGAGGACTAGGGGTAACGGGTTCAAACTTAAACAGGGGAAGTTTAGATTGGATATGAGGAAGAAATTCTTTACTGTGAGGGTGGTGAGGCCCTGGAATGGGGTTCCCAGGGAAGCTGTGAATGCTCCATCGCTGGTGGTGTTCAAGGCTGTGTTGGACATAGCCTTGGATGGTATGGTTTAGTGGAAGGTACCCCTGCCCACGGCAGGGGTGTTGAAACTAGATGATCTTAAGGTCCTTTCCAACCCTAGCTATTCTATGATTCTATGATTCTATGTAGAGTGTTTTTTGGTTTTGGAAGCTTTTTCATGAAATTCAATGCCACAATTAAAAAATAATGGCTTATGAAAAAAAATTAGGGAAAATATTGATATAATAAACTGTATTCTTTCCAGAGCCATACATGGAGACACTAGCAAGCACATGCTTGGTATAATAAATCATAATTGTCTGAAAAGAGTTAAGACTATGTATAAGGTCAATCCATAATATGAAGCTATTAAAGAGTTAATATAGATAAACCCTTTAATCCAGGATGTGTACAGAAAATTTGCAGAGGCAAGGCAGCTAACTTTTAAATGTTATCCTGAATATTCTGCTGGAAAAATATAATTAAAGAAACAAATATGGACATACAGTGCAAGCATGTCAATGAACACTGATATTCACTCGTGTAAATCATCTAGTTTTTTTAAATTACAATGTCATAAACAGAGCAACAGCAAACAGTTGCGGAGCAGAAGAGTTGTGGGAAATAAATATTAAATAGTTTTTGACTTGATTTTTGAAATCAAATTTTCATTGTAGCAATATGCTTAGAAAAATGCTAGTAGTGGCAAGGTTGCATCATATTTTTAGGGCATTTTTCCCTATTTTTCTGTAAAAAAACATTAATTCAGCATTTGTGTACACACACCGTAAGTTGACACAGCAGATGAATATCTAAGGTTTTATAACTTACATTTTAGACAAACTTCTTTTGTGCATGCAGACAATGGCATGGGTAAAAAGTTAAATCTCTTTTGTACTTATGAGGCATTTAAGAAAGGCTAGTTATCTGGATCCGTCCATTTTCATTTCAGCAGTAAGATGTTCCTACATTTTAATTTGACGCGATATAAAAGTTCTGTCAAGGATTTCATTTAAAGAAAGCAAGATTATTAGATAAAAGTAAGTACATAACTCTTTCAAAGGAAAAGTGTCTCACAAAAGCATGTAGTGTAAGGGAATGATTATAAGGAGTCAGCTGAGGGTTTAAGCAGTTTTGGTATCCCTGAACTGAATAACATATCAGAGCTTTTCACCCCTAAGGTAGTCAGTGTGTCAAGATAGAAAATAATACATAGCAATATTGACGATTAATTTTCCCTGAAACAGAGGCTGGTATTTCCAAGGTCAGAAATAAGGACCTTCTGAAACTAAAAATTCTGACAGAAGAATACTTTTTAAATTTATTTATTTTTATTTATTTATGTAAGGCACCACAGTTGAATGAATGGTATTGTAACAAAAGGGCAATTCAGCCCTCTGTTATTATTGTATTATTGAATAATGTTCTAGTCATAAGCAAGTGTCAGAAACACTCCAGAAATATATAAGGGAAGAAATCATGCATCATGTCTAGTTCCTCTACTCATGGGTAGTTTATATACTCTAACAGGATATTTTGTCAGGTATGCATATAACAATGTTTTACACTTAGAAAATCTCTCCTAGAAATTTTTTGTCAGGTTCTATGTTATTGAGGAAGGATGCTAGGAAAAATTAAACTCAGCACTTATCTCAATTTACATTTCATGTGCCAATATATTATGGTGCTGGGTTTGTTACTAATATTTGCACCACCCCCATTGGCACTTACTGATAAAATAACTTGTAAACTCCCTACTTACATGACCCTTGGTAAAGCTCTGATAGGAAAAGCCTCCGTTGTCCCACATGGGAGTCACCTCTGGCCACTGGAGTATTGTGCATGGTAGAACCTAAGGATTTCCACGGGTTGGGGTGCAAACAAGCAGTCCGGGAGTTGTGCCACTTCGGAATACCTCCAGTGGCGGTCATCATATGTTTTCAGAGTACTGTGTCCAGTAGGTGGCAATATATGCCTCCTAGTGGTTGAAAACTCGACTTGCAAAAATAAGTTTCCTTTAACGTGAAGATGCAGAAGTGATTTCCTGTTTTCTTTACTGTGATGCTGCCTTGGTATATAAAAACAACAGCACTTTGAAAGAACAAAAGATTTTAGGATTACTGCCTTGTAATTATAAAACAGACCTTAATTGTAACAATTATGTACTTTAACCAATACAATAAATATTGTAAGATAGGCATTCTTTGCCCTTTCTTTCTTTTCTCTTTTTCTGTCAGAGAAAATGAATTATAAATTCTGTCTGAATGTCCATACCACAATGCTCTTAACTCTGTCATATCAGCTTCTAAAAGTACTGCATACAATTTCAGGCATCTGTAATAGGTACTTTATTTGGAGTGTTTGTGTCCTATTTTGGAGATTCTTTTGCTTTTACTGACTTAGAGACATGATCAAACCTGAAATGTGATCAGAAAAGAAGATAATTCAGTTGTTTTTTCAGATAAGCATCACAATTCAGCCTAGGATTTAGCTTCATGACTTGTAGCTATAGAAACAGAAAAAGATTATGTGGAAAAGAAATGATCGGTAGAACTCCATCAAAGAGCAGAGAAAGGTGAGACTTCAGCAGCAGCAGACACACAGAGAACATCTTGAACAGACTGAATCTGTGGTGTGACAGGTGCAGAACAAACACAATGAATTTTTATTCAAATAATATAAGTCCCAAATCCAGTTTTAAGACCTCAGATATGTGTCGTCCAACACACTCATGACAAACTTTTATTCTCTGTTATTTGATTAGCAACATATATACTGTAAATAGACAATGTCTTCAGGTTTTTTGAACAAAGAAAATGCTCAAATAGACTCAGATTCTTTTAGTAAAGAAGAATTGTTATGGGGAACCAGACTCATGTCTGCTTCACTCATTTGAAGCTGTGGATCATGGAACAAGGACTGTGGATTTTAATTCTTACTTCCTCTTGGTTGTATCTTTTGTAAATCAAAAATTACATTGACTTCCTTTATGGCATAATCTGTAAAGTGACTTAGGAAACATTGCATTCTTCAGTCTATACTTGCATTCTTTTGGTCTAAAAACATGTTGTGTGTTCCAAATTCCCTTGAAAGTGTTTATTGCTAAAAATACCTCTGTTCTGTTGAAACATTTTAGAATTTACTTGTACAATCTCAGATCATTTTGTGTGATTACTCGCCACTTTCAAATCAGTTTTAGACAGTAAGAGAAAACAGTGTTATTTCACCTAATTTCAGTAATAGTAGAGTTAGTTCCCTAGTGGATGATGCAAGTTTAAGGGCTTAAAAGGTTCATTTTATGATTGTATTGCGTGCAACTGTGTCAGATCAACAGTTACAGCAATGAGCAATAGTCAAGCTTACGAATGCCTATGAGCAGGATCAGTAGAAAAATACATAATCTTCTCTCTGAATATAGTACTACTATGCATGAAGTTTTATGCAGAAAGCATTTTTTTGTGAGAGACAAAAGAGCACTTAGAAGGGGAAAAAAAAACCCATGTGTTTTATTATACTTCTCCATTCAGTGTGTGACAAATAAGATGTAGAGAATGCAATAACAAAATGCACTTTATCAACCTTAAGTCATGGACCACATATACCGTTTGTGTATAATGTTCACGAATTCATGATCATAACGATTTGCACTTGTCTCATGGTGATTAAATGACAATGGCGTATACAGGTGAATCAATATGATCACGTATTTTGCTGTAATTATTTTACATACCTCTTGTTAACAGCTCATTTCCTTAAATTTATCTTTCATTTTAGTTGTTGTGCTTGAAGCTGTGAAAACTGAAATCATGTTTGATCTGTTTTGCCATTTTCATTTTGCTCTTTGCTCAATTGCATGAGTCTGGCATCAGTTTGTTCATGCAATGCTAAAGCCCATGTGTCCCTATAGGCCTTCAAGGCCTATATATAGGCCTTGAATTTTACACTGAGAAGCACTGCTACTTTCTTGTAGATTAAGTGATCGTTACTAAAATTCAGTATGTCCAAATCAACTACCAAACCAGAGAACTGAATCCACTGAACCCACTGAACCCACTGCTCTGAGTGAATCAAATACACAAACCATATTGGCTTTCCAGTATAGAAAAACACCTAAGTCATGAACAATCTGCTTGCATTCGGAAACCTATAACCATGTTATATTGACCATTGACCATTAATTTTTGACAACTATTGACCATTAATTATTGACAACTATGGAAGGGAAACAATACTAGGACCTGGTATGTTTCCTCTCTAAAAAACACATTTTGAGAGCTGCAGATGTGATCCTTGAGTATAAGAAAAGATTTAATCCCCGAATGAAACCCTGTATTGTGTTATGCTGCATTTTCCCCAGGACTCCATAATTTGAAGTGCTAAAAATGAATTACATACCTGAATGCCATATATATGCACAGAATGACCAAATCACAGAATGTCTGAATTTAGAAGGCACACCTAGACATCATCTAATCCAAACCCTCGACTCAGAGTAACGTCACCAGGAGCAAATTGCCCAGGACCATGTTCAGCTGGGTCCTGAGTATCTCCAGGTTTAGAGACTCCACAACCTCTCTGGGCAGCCCTTTCCAGTGTCTGACCATTTTCATAATAAAAAAAAAAAAACAACAACTTTTCCTTATGTTTAAATTTAATTTTGCATGTTTCAGCTTGTGCCTGTTGCTGCTTCTACTTTCACTGGTTAACACTGAGAGAAATCTAGCTTCATCTCCATCTTTCTTTCTCCATCTCCTGTCAGATTTATATGCAGGCTCTATTCAGGAAGCAGATACTGCAACAAAAACAATGTCTGAAGTGGACTTACATATACCCTTTAATTATGTCACTTGAAAGAGCTACTATATTGATACTGCTGTCAGATGGAAAAGAAGATTGAATAATAACATCCTGAAGCTTTTTTTTTTTTCTGTGCTCCTCTTGTTCACAGAGGTACCTCTCTGTTCTTTCTAGAAATATATGAAGAAAACATTTCAAGAGACAGTATCATGTTAGAATAACAGTCAGTTCTTTCACATGAAGACAGACAAGACTTTCCCTCCTTTTACTAGGCAAACTCCCTTAAACGTCAAAGTAAGTTTGTCATAGAAATGGTCAAGTGACCACTCTAAGAATTAGACTCTGTCATAAATGTCCATTTAGTGTTCTAAACAATACAATTTTTAATTTCCTTGTTAGTGGTTGAATTGACCTTATTAAACCCACCTTAAGGATGATTCAAGTAGGTCACTGCTGTGAACTCTTCAGAATATAAGAGTAAGTGCAGTCTGTGATCTAGGCTGAAAGCAATAAAGCAGGGTGCAATAAAGCAAGTGGTTCATATAAGGAGTTACTAATGCAGCATGAAGGTGAACTGGACAGGCAAGAGTTTTAGAGAGAATGTTGAAATTTCAGTGTTTGTGTAAATAAATACTACTCTGATACGGTACAAAACAATAATATTAAGAGGCAAATGTTTAATTGGCTTGTAATGAAAAAGAAACATTTTAAACAAAGTTGAAGTAACTGTTCAACAACTTACTCTGGTAGATTCTTACTGCATGGAAAGAAAATCTACCTAAGCATCATTTGGCTCGATGTTTCCCCATCTTCATAGACTGTATTTAACAGCAGGTTAGTTTCAGAATATGGCATCTGGACCGACATTCTAGTTGCGTTTTAAAATAGCAGGCATAAACTAGAAAAAATGCAGAAGCAAAAAAAAAAATATGCTGAAAGGCATGTAAATTGGCGTCTATGGAAAAAAAAACTTAGAAAAATTATGCATACAGAGACTACTAAAAAATGCACTGAAATAAGATATGAAGATAGTTCTTCCTTGCTACATTATAAAGTAGTCAAAACCAAGTGGAAATGGAGATGTGAGTGAACTTAAGATGAAGCATAAGTGACTAAAATTATATACTTACTCCACATGAAGGCAAATACCAAAAGGGATTATTCAGATACTGAAAAAAAGTCACAATTGTTTTGTCAAACATGATACATCAAGATGCATTTTACTCCTACGAAGATGCAAATACATTTTCATGAGAAGTCCTAAGAAAACATGGAAATTAAAAGAAGCCTATTACTTTGAGTCCAAAATTTGTTTGCAGTGCACTTTGCCTTGTGGAGTGTTCTGGAATGTGAAAAGATCTCTGGCCTTTGCTCAGAAGCTGACTTGTAAGGATATAATGTTTCATCCATTTCTAAGAAGTCTGGATTCTTGACAGGTGAAAGTGTTTGAAGTATTTATAAAATCAGCATTCCAAGTTTGGTAAGTCGCTTTGAATCCTTGGATTCTTACCAGATTACCTAATTACAAGTAGTTCAGTGCATCATTTATGGGATTCAAATGTCCCAACACTGGATCTAAGTTCAGATTTTTTTGTTGTTTCTCATTTGTATTCCTCATGCGGTAAAGTATGGTGTAATAACTGGAGTCAAAACTGGTCAGGTATTCTACCCCTTAGCCTGAAATAACTAGAACTTCTTGTGAATCCTTGATAAGGATTAAATTGATGGATTGAGGATTCATGTTAATTCAGTCTACCAAACTGAAAAGCTTTTCACTGACTTTCTTGACTAGATCTCCTCTGAATATAATAGGAGCTCAGCCATCTAGTGCACTTGGAGACGCCTAAGGGAAAAGTGCCTTAAGCTGTGAGCTCAACACCTTTCCTGCAGCATAAATGTTTTTATGTGAAATTAGAACAAAGAATAAAAGGAAGCACTATCAGAGGAGGTGAGTGATATACAAATCTTATATTTAAGATTTGTATCTTAGCTGTTAACCTCAGTTTTTGAAGAAAAGAAGGTATAGTGCTGATAGTGATACAGAGGAACAGGTGACCAGAACACATCTGAGCACAAAGTGGTGAGAGGACAACAGGGAAAAAGAGAGAGGTGATGGATGGAAACTTTTGACCTTTCTTTGAGGCCTGAGGCTTCTCTGTAGAATTGTTTGTTTAGTGATAATAGAACCAAACAATGCCATGAACATTATCACATCATTAATGCTGCTTCAGCTTATGGCAGTCAGCATTTCTGTGAAAAATATTTTTCTGACCCCACCCCCGTGCATCAAACTGATAGTTCCCTCCCTCCATTCTTACAAATCTGATTTTCCTTTGCCTATGAGTCTGAGATTTTCTCAGTGTTTTGGGATAGCAAGAGTCACCCAGTATATCTACATCTCACTTCTTCATGACAGTTGCATGAGATGATCACACTCTCTTGTTACAGAAGGGAGCTGCTGTAATATGGCCTGAGCAGCCGTATTTCCATTAGTGATAGTTACTGTCCTGAGTAAGGCATTGTCTGGGCCAGCTGCTGATAGATAATCAACACTGATGACCACGACTGCTTTGTGATCAGTGACAAACACCTATCCCAGTCACGGATAGTCTTTTGGAATACATCAGGAGAGATTTAGTTAGGGTTACTTAAAGTCCTCTGGGGCACAAGCTGAAGCAAAAAGCTGTGAAGCAAAACATCTGAAGCCCCTACCTGCTCATTCTGCCCCTTTGTCGAAGGTTACTGCCATCATAGAACAAGCTGACAGAAGTGAATCTGCACTCATATTTCAACAGTTGCCATTCACAGGCTGATTTATGAGGGCAAACTCTACAGCTGAGTATGGACTGAAAACTTGAGTAACTGAAGTATTGACTGTTGTGATCAGCAACACCTTAAACCATTGTAACTAAATCCAGGAGTGTCTTAATTTCATTAAGCTTAAAGCTATAATTTCAAAATTTATTACACACTATGCCCCTGAAATTGTCTTATGAAGCTAGAATAATGTGAAGCTAGGCATTCACACGATGTCAGATTTTCAAATTAAAAGAATTTCAACTTTTAAAATTCATCATCTTAACATTGTATTACTATGAAATGGTGCTTATAAGAAAAATTGCAGAAAAGAACAAGAAGAATGAGCAGAGTTCTTGAAAACACGACCTCTGAAGAAAGGATAGGATTTGAAGAAAAAAAATGACTGGAAGCAATGTAAAATAGCACTCTTTGATATGCAAAAAGTAGTTACAAAGAGGAAAGGAATAATCTGTTCTCTGTGTCAGTCTTGGATAGAACAAGAAGTAATGGTCTTAAATTAGAGCAAAGGAAATTTAGATTATGTATTAGGAAAAGATTTTCAACCATAAATCATGGAAAAGGACTGTCTAGGGAGACTGTGGAATTATCATTAGTGGAAGTTTTTGAGAACAGACTGGGCAGGCAACTTTCAAGGCTGAATAAGGTGGAGGTGATCTTATCCTAGGAAAGAGTGATAAACTCTGAAATTTTCTTCAAGACCTGTTTTCTTTGAATGTCTAATATATCACATAAACTTAAGTACAATTTAACAGAAAAAAGCTGAAACAGTGGCCAAACAGTGTGAAGAATGAAGGACATACTGTTTTACTAACCAGCAGGTTATACTGAAACTGATTTACTAGGATGCTGTGAAATGAATGACTTCTTAATACCTTTGCCTTATTTAGCTGGGGAACAAATTGAATGATTCAGAAATAACCAAAGTGATAGATTCTTGCCTTTAAAATTATTTTTTAAGTCTTCTGCATTTATTGGATTGTGACAGCTCATGAAAGAAAATGCCCTCTCCATGTCCTTTTCTGATTAGCCCTTAAGTACCAACAGTCTACATAACTTGTATACAAAGGATTCCACCACTTTGGTGATCCAAATAATTTCTGAATGGTATGCAAATATTGCCTCAACCACCCAACATGTCATCTTATGTATATGAGCAATCTAGCATGAGGCTAGGGTCTGATCTGTCAGTGCTGATGTTACTTAAACAAATGAAGACTAGGAGTTTCTGATTACAGTCACAAGCCAGACCTGAGAATGTTAAAAGAATTCTATTTACGCTTGTCAGATATGGGTGGTCATTTGTCTCATGAAAATTTACTGTGAAAGAGCTCTTTCTCTGTGGGGTTTTGCCAGTTTATATCCACATTCTGTTGTATATCAGATCTGTGGGGTGAAGTCTAAGACATGCCAGTAGCCAGCAACAAAAGTTGCCCTTCACAAAGTGTTACAGGAGAGGCTTTTACTGAGGTAATAGTTAACACTGAACATTTCACTATGAGGTTATAAAGATAACCTCATAATTTAGCTCAAATACTGTAAAGGTTAACAGTTTATTAGGATAATGAGCTCCACCAAAGGTCATATCAAGTAAACTCATAAAAGCAAACAACTTAAAATAGAATTATAGAATCACAGAAGCATTGAGGTCAGAAGCCTCTGAAGACCACCTGGTCCAGCCCCTTTGCTTAAAATAAGGTCAGCCAGAGTAGATTGCTCTGGACTGTGCCCTTTGGGTTTTCTAAGGACAGAGGCTTAACAGCCACTCTAGGCATCTATTCTCCTAGTGTGTGCTGAGCCACACTATAAAGAAGTTCTGCTGTTTTGATACATAAGTGGAATTTTTTGTATTTCAGTTTGTGACTGTTGTCCCTTTTCCTTTCACAGACGAACCCTGAGACGATTTGGATATATCTTACTTAGTCCCCCCATTAGGTACTTGTACATATTGATAAGATTCATCCTGGGCTCTCTCTTTTCCATGCTGAACAGTCCCAGTTCTCACAACCTCTCATTGCATGTAAGATGCTACAATCACTTTATCATCTTCATTGCTCTTTGCTGGAGCATTATTTCATAGAATCATAGAATGGATAGGGCTGGAAAGGTCCTTAAGATCATCTAGTTCCAACTGCCCCTGCCATGAGCAGGAACGCATCCCACACCAGGTTGCTCAAGACCCTGCCCAACCTGGTCTTGAACTTCCAGGCCAACTTCAAGGGATGGGGCATCCACAGCTTCTTTGGGGAACCTGTTCCAGTGCCTCGCCACTCTCATAGTAATGAACTTCTTCCTTATATCTAACCTAAATCTCCCCTGTTTAAGTTTGAAACCATTATCCCTTGTCCTATCGTTACAACCCCTGATGAAGAGTCCCTTTCTAGGGAGCCCCTGGACTAGAAACATCACTCGATGTGTGCAGCAAAGCGTATGGCAAGTGTCTCATTTCCAAAGTATTCCCAAAACCACAGTTGCTTCTGCCACAGTCCAGGCATCTCAGTAGAGAGCTGCATCTCAGAGGTGAGCTGAAAACACGTGTAACAGCCGTTGTCTGCTAGACCCTGCATCAACAGAGCTGCTGCCAGAAGCAGGAATTGCTGCAGACACTGTTTGGGGAAATAAAGGGCAAACAGGAGAGACAGCTTTGGAATTTGGGTGACTGATATGGATGACTGACTCGGCCTAAGGACAAAATGCCAGAGGCTTTTTTTAGCTGATGATTCTGAATTCAGGGAGGGAAGTCTCTCCCTCCAATCTAAGTTGCCCTTTTCCTCTCACAGTCTTTGTCATTTCTGGATAATTTAAGCAGCTTCCCACTCAGATCCTCTGTCAGCTTGTGAAAAGTTACCATCTGCCCTGTAGAAAAACTTGGAAATGTGATGGAAAATCCCCCCAAATGTCAAGCTGTGTACAGAGTCTGCATTGCAATGTTTATCTGAGAGATCCACAGTCATTTCTCAGGATACAGACCTTCAGGGTTGTTGTGTTTTCCACCTTTTGTATTATTTTTACTTGCATGCGCAAATACTTCACATTCAAATCTTCGTCTCTTCCCTTCCTCTCCCCTCAACTCCACTATACATTTTAATGTTGATAGCAGCATATGCAGGTGACGTAATTTTTCGTTTCTCATTAGTGTTAATGGAACCATAAAACTGCCTGTACTGTTTCTGCCACCAGAACCCACAGCTGCTTATCCTGGAAACATCTGTGAACAGGTAAGGGCAAGTGTAAAGCTGCTCAAGGGCAGATAGGAGCTGGGCTATGAAGTTCCAGCCAGTTTTCTGCATAAGACTTTCAGCCTTGGATTACTACTGGGCTTAAAGCATTACAATCAATAAGTAGATAATAAATACATATATTA
The DNA here is from genome assembly GCA_039720435.1 of Amazona ochrocephala. Lineage (NCBI taxonomy): Eukaryota > Metazoa > Chordata > Aves > Psittaciformes > Psittacidae > Amazona > Amazona ochrocephala. The sequence goes on from CM077880.1 coordinate 25,411,402, forward strand.
ATGAAATGGAAGGACATGACTTTGTTGTGAAATGCATTGAAGAGCCTGCACAACTAATTGACTTAATACGGTAATATCACATCACTCCTAATAATATCTCTGTATTAGCATTATTTCTTTTTTTTTTGAGTGTCTGTAATTCAGACTTCGTCATGTACTCTAAACTTAAGGAAAAATGCTTACGTGAATTACTTTAGCCTGAGAAGCCGCTATTGTGCTTAAGCAATCATCTAAAAAAATCACAAGGAACTTAGTGTATGGATTTAGTGCGTCTGTGTGGCAGCACAATGACGTGATAGATTATAATGGTTCTATGGTAAATAATACAGCTTAAAATTATACTTTAAAAACAATGTAGCTGTCTCAGCTCACTGAGTGTTTAAAATTATCTCATCTGTCATTTACTTCCATCAAATGTGTTTTTCTTCTTCTGAGTTCAGCATTTGGAGGCAGGGAAATCCAGAATTATTTCACAGCAAAACAATATTAGAAGTCTTCATTAAAGTGACACATCAATCTATTTATACTCTGCACATCAATAAGATTCATGAACCTTTAACTGTTATTACATATATTGACCAAGAAGTCTAGCCTAAGTTTTGCTTTTGATGTTAACTTTATTAATAGAAGGCATTCCTAAAGCACTACTTGCTGCATTTCATTCACAAGGATGAAAATATTGGGGGTGCCTGTAGTTTCACAGCAGAGGTGAGGGGTAAAGAAAGATGCTAGTCTGTGTTTAAATTTTCGGGTGCTTCACCTCCAGTAACTTTGCATACTTTGTACAATGTTGTGGTTTAAGCCTCTCAACCACGCAGTTTGCTCACTCACTCCCCCCTCTTTCTTTCCCCCGCTCCCGGAGGGATGGGAAGGAGAATCGAAAGAATACAACTCCCACAGGTTGAGAAAAGAACAGTTCAGTAACTAAGGTATAACACAAACCACTACTGCTACCACCGCTAATCATAATGACAAGGGAAATACAAGGAAAGAATACAATAGCTCACCACCCTATACCAAGCCCGACCCAGCAGCGAACCCCCAACTTCCGGGTCTCTGCCCTCCATTTTTACCTCCTGGGCATGACGTGCTGTGGTATGGAATACCTCTTTGGTCAGTTTGGGTCAGGTGTCTTGTCTCTGTTTCCTCTCGGCTTCCCCTCCTCCCTGGCAGAGCATGAGACTCAGAAAGTCCTTGGCCAGATCAAAACGTTCTAAGCAGTAACTGAAAACATCGGTGTTATCAGTGCTGTTCCCAGGCTGAAAGTCAAAAACACAGTGCTGCACCAGCTACTAAGAAGAAAAAATGACTGCTACTGCTGAACCCAGGACATACAACCAAACAGTTGCTGCTATTACTGACTTCCCTTCTAAATATACTGTTTAAAAATGGTTCCCTTGTCAGTAAGTATAACAGGGATTTCAAAAAAGAGGCTCACTTCATGAATGTTATTTCACAGCATGTTATACTGTGAAAATGTGAAAAAAACGGCATACAGGAATATTCTATCAAAAAGAGATTAAAAATATCCATTATCTTTATTTAGCACCATACTGTGATTCCAACGAGACCAGTTCTATCTATTGGATATACTTAAGCTACTTATGGACACCCCAGAAGAAAAACAATGTGTGAAGTTACAGCAGACATGGAAAGTTTTGAAAATGTTCCGTAAGTAATTGTGGCCCACCGACCTACCTCAAAGGTGAGGGCTTATATCTATATCTGTTTGTACAGCTGATGAGGCTGGTCCTGCTTATGCTGGTGGTCAGCTGTACATGCTGATATGTCCCACTGCACTGCAACATGAGATCTCATGAAATGACTTTTTTCTGTCAGGACTCCCTTCCAGATTGAGTATACCATCAGTTTTCCAGGCAGCAGAAGTGGAGCACTTGGTAGAGATGGGCTATTGCTTATTAAATCATACCCATCCCACAAAATATCTAGTGCTCTAGCGAAGCACTCGTGTTCTTACACAGTGTAGAAAAGTGAAGCTTGCTAGTGCTGCTGGAACCAGAAGCCCTAGATTATGCGGTCCTGTAGGAAGTCCTCCCCTAGATACTTGTTTTCTCTAAAACGATTGCTCTTGATCACCTGTTTTTTGTGACAGGGAGAAGTACCTTGTAGCAACCACGTGAAGTTTTAAGTGCAAATAAAGGTATCTACAGAGTTCCAACACTGTGGGTTTTGTTTTGTTGTTTTTTTTTTTTTTTTTTTTTTTTTTTTTGCCACTTGCAGGACTTCCTAAGCACAGAGCTCTCTTTATGAGCAACTGTGGAACAATTGCAACCAGTTTTGGGCCTCAGACACAAAATGAGTGTTTACTGGTTAGATTAGACTTTTCTGAAAAAAAGAATTCTAGTAAAGGTTTCATTTTGTGTTACAGAGGCCATTGGATGTAATGCTGGTCAAGGGTAAAATGTCAGGTAATTCTACAGATTTTATTCTCTAATATTTTTTTTTTTCAGAGATACTTAACATTTTTATTCATTAAAAATTATTTATGTTTTAAACCAACCACATTTTTACCAGACTAATTCAAGCAATAAAATCTGCCTCTATTTTTATGGTTAATCAATGCTTGCAACAGCAAATAAAAACAAATCACCTACCATAGTATGTATTACTATGGTAGAAATGGTAGAAATCCATTCTACCTCTCCATCATGAAACCTTAGAATTAAACTTTTTCCTATTTGTTAAATATTTACATTCACAATTAATTTTACTGCCTTTATTTTTAATTTTTGTATTATGAGCACTGTACAAACCCAGCATATACACCAGCAAGAAAAACGTTGACCTTGTGGTATACTAGTAGAGTAAAACTACTGCAATAAATTTACACCACTCATTACTGGTCTCCTGCTGGATATTGAGCCATTGGGCACTACTCTTTGTGTGCGGCCATCCAGCCAGTTCTTTATCCACTGAGTGGTCTACCTATCAAATTGATGTCTCTCAAACTTAGAGATAAGGATGTCATGTGAGACAGCGTTAAATGCTTTGCACAAGTCCAGGTAGATGACATCAACTGCTCTACCCCTGTCTATCAGTTCCGTAGCCCCATCATAGAAGGCCATCAGATTGGTCTGGCAAGATTTCACCTTAGTGAAGCCATGCTGGCTGTCACCAAGCACCTTGTTTTTCATGTGCCTGTCCTGGGTTCAGCAGTAACAGTCATTTTTCTCCTTCTTGGTAGCTGGTGCAGCGCTGTGTTTTTGATTTTCGGCCTGGGAACAGTGCTGATAACACCAGTGTTTTCAGTTACTGCTTGGTAATGTCGTGGTCTGACCAGGGACTTGCTGAGTCTCATGCTCTGCCAGGGAGGAGGGGAAGCCAGGAGGAAGGACAGACAGGACACCCGACCCAGACTAACCAAAGGGGCTATTCCATACCACAGCACGTCATGTCCAGGAGGTAGAAACGGAGGACAGAGACCTGGAAGGGTGGTGGGGTGTGCATGGTGGGGGGTGCACCATGGGGGGTGCACTGCTTGGTCGAGCTGGGTGGTGAGCTATTGTATTCTTTCCTTGTGTTTCTCTTGTCATTATTATTATTGTTGTAGTAGTAGTGATTTGTGTTGTACCTTAGTTACTAAACTGTATTTATCTCAACCTGTGGGAGTTGCATTCTTTCGATTCTCCTTCCCATCCCTCCAGGAGCGGAGGGAGGAAAGAATGGGGAGTGAGTGAGTGAGCAAAACTGTGCATGGCTGAGAAGCTTAAACCATGACAGTGCCTCAGCGTGCCTTCCAGGAGAATCTGCTCCAAGATTTTGCCAGGCACAGACGTGAGATCTTCAGGTCCTTTCCAACCCTAACTATTCTATGATTCTATGATTCTATTTCATAATACCAAGATGTATTTATTATTGGCATACTCACAGGTGCTACTGTACGCTGGTCTCTGTGATAATTCCTCTTACAAACACAGTTTTTCAAGATGTCATATCTCAACTATAAAACTCTATTGCTGTCTAAAATTTGGTATAAAAATCATAGATTAATTCCGTCTTATAAAAAAAAATCCATGTCAAAATCCTAGAACAATCTTATCTTAAAAAAAATATAGTGCATGTTGGGCTGTTTGGTTTGAGAGTTTTTTGGGTTTGATTTTACTTGAAAAGATTAACAGTGCAACCAGAAAAATTTCCATGGTGATAAATATTTTTCTTTTCCACAGCATCAAATGAATATTAACATGAACAAATGAAACTCAGCATCATGTAGTTTCCTACTACTGACAACGAACTGTAAATTTGGCAGGGTGGTTTGTAATCTGTAAATTAATTTCTCCACTATAACTTCACAGTCTGTTAGTGCCTGCTCCCATTTTTCTAATAGTATACAGAGGGCTAAATATAAACTTTTGCTACAGCATCTTGGTTTTCTCTAAGCTACATTTGAACAACATTTTCATCCTCATGAGCCAATTTCTAATGCTATTACATTGCATGTTATGGAAACTTTGTAATGGGATACCATATAAATTACAGTATACTCAAAGCAAGAAAGTCAGAGGTCCAGTAATACAAGCACTGGGATATTGTTTGCGCTTTGGGGACAAATACTTAGAATACTTAGAATGTTGATTTATTCTGAATTCCATGCTTGCAAAATCTAAACCTGTGATTCTCAAATTGTTTTGTGGTTGTTGTTGCTGCTGTTTTCTTATGTTCCTTTTCTGAGAGATGTAAAAAGCTTTCCAGACTTATTTTTTGTATCTACAGTTTCCTTGTTATTAGATTTAGTTTGCAATTATTTGATGATCTTTTCCTCTGACTTAGACCTCTTTGTTAACTAAATCTTTAAATACCTCTATTTATTGACTCCTTGAGACCATCTGTCTTCTTCATGTTTGTTCATCTACTATACTTCCTTATTCTTTGCAGAACTGTGAGATTAAAGTACCTGTTCTTCAAACACTATTGCTTCATACTATATCAGGATCTTGATGTTCAGGTTGTGTTTTTTTTCTTAATTTTCTTTTTTCCCCTGTTGTTACCTTTATCAATTTTATGCCTTTGCACGTATCTCCAACTACTTTCTGTATATTTTTCAGACATCCTAATATTCTGGCATCAATTGTCCTCTGCTGTTTTTGCTTAGCAAAGGGAATCTAGGTTGCTTGAATTCAATCCCAAAAGGGGATGGAAAAGAAAATGCTCTCACTAAATCATACATCTTCCATCAGCGTGACTATAAAAATATCTCTTCTGAGGAATATTTTACAAACTACTTCCAATGATTGTTTGGAATAAAGGCAGTGTTTGGTAGATGGGCTTCTTTCTATTTTAAAGCAGGGAGTATTTACATAATTTGATTTTAGTTCTTACCTAGTTAGGTGCATTTAATAATCACCTAACATCACTGAAATCAGAGTCTGTTTCTCCGGGAAGAAACCTTATTCTTTACCCACAGCTGGTTCATTTAACCTCAGTGTGATAATTTAAGGCTGACTCACTGTTAGCTGCCATAGATCAATCGTAGTTATGTCGCATTAAAGTGACTGTGAGGTTTTTAACTATGCATAGAAAAAAAAAAATGACTTGGTATAATTCTATTAAATGTTAATCACTAACAGCCTGACCCAACATTAAAATGGGAAAAAGCCCTGTTGCGCATTCATATTAGGTTGGTTTCAGGTGCTGTTTATGGTTTTTTCAAGAAACCATCCTGTAGGAATTACATAGACATAGAGAAAATCATTAGTTTCTCTGTAGTATGGAGGATGGTTTTGTTGCCATAGAGGCAGAGGTAAATTTTGTAGTTCCCTGTTTGTTACTGAGGAAGAGTGAGTTAAAACGTGGCCAAGGATGGGCTGAGTCACCAAAGAGTGAAGAGAGAGAGGTTTGAAGAGATACAGCTCCTGACCCAAAAATATATTGGTGAGCCTGACTGGAGTGCTTATCCAGCTGTTCCTGAGGAGAAGGGGCCTGGCCATTCCAAAACTCCCAGCACAGAGCCAGCATCACTGGAGATACCGAGGGACCAAGGCCAGAGGTGACCAAGGGATTGGTTCAGTTGCATGTGAGCTTCAGGTGCCACAGTCTCTGAGGATCCTTTGTAATGGCCAGTTAGGTACCCAGGTCTGGCATAAGGGTAATTTTGCATGTGTGTGAGTGTGTCTGAGTGAGAGTATTCCCCTGAATTCTTCTCTTTTGACTCCTACTTCATTCAGCTGTTCTCAATAAAACTAAGTTGACTGTGGCTTGCATTAAACTAAGTGTAGGTCACGTGTATAGTGGAGATGGAGAACTCTCACACAGGTATAATTTCATTCTTGCAATGCACAGTAACTTCTGGCATTCAGTATGGTGGCACGGATATAAATATATATTCATATATGTGTGCATATTTAAATCTATACATATATGAATAGATTTTTACTTATTTGCTTATACATAAAAACCATACGTGAACATAAAGGCATGCTCAGGCACCTAAGATCTATGTGTGAACAGCACAAGCCAGGGGTTGAACATTTTCAAAGTCTCCCTGAGGAAGAATTTATGACAAATTTTCGTGTGCTGAAATACAGCATGTGTACACTGCACTCTGTTTGTACAGGGAATTTTTCTTTTTAAAAGTAGAGTGTCAAAATATTGCTGGAAGTACATCAGGGACCTTTTTTAATTTTTCTTTTTTTTTTAATGGCTTCTAATATTTTGTGATTTTTCAGTTTCTTCTAGGATTTGAAAATAAGAATGTCTACAACAAATAATTCTGTTTCCTGATTATGCAGTGATTGTGCTTCCTGTTATTCTACTCTTTACATCCGTTTGCTTTTTCATTTTGACAGCTCTTTGTGATTCACTGTCTTTCCTGTAGCACTGCTGACAGCAGACTAGTGAAAACTACTGTCTGGCTTGCTAACTGGCACACAACTTTTGTTCTGTTTAGGTTGGGATTTACTGTCAGTTTGGCCTATTCATTTATCCTTTGAGACATGCTTCTCACACAATCTGTTCTGCCCAATAGGCACAATTTCACTGGAGCTCAGCTAAGAAGTGATGGACAGCTGCCTTTTTTCTCAGGAGCTGGTGATGCTCCCCTTATCCTCTGGACAATGAGGTCATGTCTTTTGTTCAGAACCATAGTGACAAACTGCAGCAGAATATCCTGGGTAGACAAGAAGTGCGTAGATGCTTAACACTGCTCTTCTGTCTGCATCATGGGTTGCTAATGAAAGGGAGGACAAACCCCTACAAACCAGAGGCACAAACTTCTACACAGAATAATGTGGGATTCCTTTTTTTTTTTTTTCCTGCTGAAAAAATATTTTCCCTGTATCACTAGAAAGCTGGGATGCAGTGTCATGACCCCACTTCCGTTAAAAACCAGGAGAAAAGACAAATGTCAGATGCATGAAAATTATTTTTAATAAGTATGTCATACCCTATGAAATAAAGCTAGGGGAGTGGCATTGAGCTTGATGTCGAATTGCAAAACAAACATGTTAAAACTGTCAGCCATGAGAAAAGAGGCAGCTGCATATAGATCTGTGAATTTCTTTTTGTATCCACAAATATCCTCTTCTCTGAACAAAAAAAAATTATGAAAGCTTAGTTACATCCAAAGCAGAAGGAAATTCCAACAGAGTTTCCATTTACTTTAATGAGAAACCATGTAGGGGTTTTTTAACCTTTTTTTTTTTTTTTTTTTTTTTTTTTTTTTGTCTGGAGATTGGGTAATACAGCCAGCCACAACTAATGAGAACTTGAGTTAACTGCTTATGAGATGTGTTGGAAAGAGACTCAGAAATCAGGGCTAAAAACAGCTGTGAAAATATAGCCTGTGCACGGATTTGTAGAAATCACTCAAGAAAAGGCTTAATTGAATGTCAATCCTGTTTTCACTCATTTTGATTCAGACTTTGAGCTGTTTGAAGAGTTTTGGTTCGTTTTGAAGCAGCTGGCCTGCTCACAGCTAGTTTCTGAAGCATCTGCTAAAGATGAATCCTGAAATCTGTAGTAATAACTGCCTCAGAAACCTCCAGCTCTTCCACTGGAGCCACTTCTAGAAGCGATATATACATCCTTAGCTTGAAGTTGTCTCCTTATCCTCATCCTGCTCCATGGCCTATTGCTGTATTACTGCCTCCTGCTTCTCATGTGGATCATTGCTAGCCTGGGTAAACAATCCACAACTATTTCAGACAGAATAATCTCAAGAAACTTCTTGATGATGAAAGTACCTTCTTTTTCTTGTTATTATTTTGTTTTTCCAAAGGCATAAATCTCAAAATCTTCTTATTAAAAAAATGGAATATTGAAAATTGAGGAAATCAAAGCAGTTGAGAAAGAAAGCATATACCTAGTGATTCAGAGAAAACTCGAGGAACAAACTCTCCAACAAAGTTTTCAAGTTGACAAGCACATATTCTTTATTACGGTGCCGGGAGACGTGGAGGATAGCTCCTCCTAACATGTGTCTCCTGACTGCTACACAAGCTGTCCTTATATAGCCACTGGGCATACACACATATTCATGAGGCTATGTACGGATTACATCATTTTCCAGAAAGTTTCCCCACATGCGTACAAAAATGTGGTGGTGGTCTTTGGGTGTCGTTTACTTGTTCCAAAAATCTTCATCACTTCTGGCAGCCTCCGAAGCTCACTCAACAAATGTTTATACCAGCTTAATTGGTTATTAACACCACAGACACAGAAATCATCCTGTCCTTCTACTTATCAGTTAGTTTAACTGCAGCCCATCCTGGACACCTGCCATTCCCAGATACTCCTTATCCTTACGTCCTGTTCTTCTAGCCTGTTTTTCTTACTCTCATTTTGTACTAAGGTCATAGAGGCCTAAAACTACACTAACTACAATGGTTTACCTTGTACAAGAATTCTCAGTATGTTCTCTAGCTGTACTCTACATTTTTTTTCTGTGAATCATGCACCTCAGTAATTTTCCATTGCTACTGTTACAAAGCCATCAAACTTAACACTACTTAAAACTGATTCTAAAGGTTTATATATTTCATTTTGTGATTTTGTTCCCCCCTTGTCTCACTAGAGAGATCAGATTCATGATATTCAGGAATTTTTGCACACAGAATTTTATTTTAAATACATGTAAGAAAAGTGTGAACATGTGCATATGTTTCCAAGGAAAATAGCTCCCAGAATAAGTTGCAGAAGAATGAATAGCTGTCTAGTTTTTCTTGTTTTATTTAATGTCATTGAGAGACTTTTTATTGATGATCTTTCACACCAACAAAGCTCTATAGTTAAATAAGAGCAGCAATATGAACTATTATAAGATTACACAAGAAAAGTTTGAATGATGTACTCTGAATTTGTCAGATATTGTCAAGCTCTCAGACGAAAATATCTGTTTGACAGGTTATCCATCAAATTAGATTATATATGGAGGAGGATTGAATGGAGGCTCTTTAAGATACCACAACAGATTGTTTCTTATTCATAAAATGATGGAAAACAAAAGATAAATTCCAGAGTATTTTTTGAGTAGAGTAGCCTATTTATTTTTAATAGTCTTTTATAAAATTAATCAGCATAGTATGTATATGAAAATAATCTTTCTTTGGATTTTTTTAATACCATAAAGCTGTATAGGGAAATACATTAGACATTAGAGGTAACAGAGACTGAATAATCAAATTTGAAAGTTTCTTTAGAAAACTAAGAGAATAGTAAATGAAAAAGAATGCATTAATCAATGTGCAGAAATCAGGCAAGATTTCCCCGAGGACTCTCAGCAAAACTTAAAAACATATATTCACACAGAAAAAAAAATATTAAATTCTTATTTTCTGTCACTGGTGAGAGAATTGTGGCGACACAGTAAATATGGGACTGTTATTAGATCAGTTAATTATAAAAATAGATTTATGAAAAGACATTTATCAGGGCATTAGGTAAGATCTACTGCACTATGGTCAGTTCCATCTGTAATGATCCATGATAGGACTTTTGCTCTGGGGACCACAGTCAGAGGCAAGATTCTGGATGTCCTCAGATCTCACTGGCATGCACCAAAATGACATTTTACGGGCTCTGAACACCAATGAGTGGGGAAGACCATGACTGTGATGTGTAGAAGAAAGAGCATAGCTAGAATATAGATACTTAAAGTGCACTACAGTTTGTAGAACTGATGTGAGCAGTAGCTTGTATTCCCATTTGATCCTGCTACCAGCTAAAAGCAGTGGCTCATTCAAGTGTACTTGAGAAATACATTTAGAAGAAGTTGAGAGCAGAGGAATACATGAAGCCCAGCTACATACTAAACAGGTTTAGAAGGTTCCCATAAAATATTAACTCTTGCATCCAAGGGTTTAGCCTCACATGACATGTAATCAGCACCTTGTTCTCTCTTGCAGCAGTTAATCTATTTACCTTTCTAGACCACACTTAACAGATCATGCTTTTCAGTAGCCTGCTTTTTCCTCACTGCAGCTTTTCACATTCCTGAAAAACTGACCTGCTAAAATAACTTCTTCCAGCAGGAAAAGCCTTTTTGTGGGTCCTGCTATCATGAATTCAGTGACATAATTTTTCACTCCATTTTGTAAAGATCTCTCTCTTGGACAAACATACTTCAGGTCCAAGTAGCTTTCGCCTCCTGGGTCATCCTGGAAGAAATATTGAACATGCACTTATGTGCTAAAATGAATAAATAATTCTGCATAAAGAAAGTGGCCATACTGGCAAAGATGAAGAGGTTGAAATACGAATGTAACTACACACTCTTTTGAGTATTATTAATGCAAACATCATTTCTATTTATATTAGCCAATTCACAAATTTTAGTTAAAGGTTTGTGAACCCAGTTAAAACCAGATAAATAAAACCTCCTGGTCTGAGTTTTCAACCAAAGCTTTTACTCAGAAGACAGCAATTCCCAAAGGGTGATCTTAATCACCTGACAGTGATGTACTGTATCATGTTCAATTGTTTACTTATCTGTTTCTGAAACTGATGGATCAGATACAGGAGCTTGTTTATCATGTTCAACTCCTTGTCTATTTGATTCAGTGAAAGTTTTATCAGATTTAACACGCTATGTATTTATCAGGTGATATGTGTGTTTAATGTGCAATGCAGTAGATAACGATAGTGCTGTGAGGGCAGGGAATCTGTCCATGTTCCCATTATAAACCTCATTTGCCAGGGTTTATCACTGAGCCACAGCTCACTGGTTGTCAGCTCAAATGCACTTTTAAAAATAAAACCATATTTATATTGGTTTGGCAATTTTGCATTGAGAGATCTGGTCTTAGGCATGCTTATTTTTTAGAGGCTTTGCACTTAATACAGAAAAAATGACTTCCAAAAGCAAGCAGAAGTGTTCCATTCCACACTTCTATGCACTGAACTTGCATTATCATTAATGGGTGTTAGGCACATTTCTCATTTGATAGATCTACATCTCTATATCTTCACTAATGGGCAACACAGCTCTTTTATTTTAAAATAGATAAACAAAATGCTTTTGAGATATTTCATGCTTCTAGAGTAAGCTGAGGCTTGAAGAAAAACCAAAATAAATTATGTTGTATTTAAATTAGGTGAATAGCCTCTTTCGAACCAAAATTTCTGCTAATATAATGACAGGGTCTTTCTGCTTGGGTGAGGGCTGTAAGGAAATTCTTGAAGTGAAAGAGAAGTACTTCTGTTTGTTAACTTGCATTCCTGCATGGTGTGTAACTGCTTGTGGATGCTTTCCTCAACTTCCTCAAGAACTTACTGTTCTCAGAGTTCCCTAAGTCAATACATGGTTTTTATATGTATATAGTTATGTAAGGGGATTCAAAGGGAAATACATGCATTGAAGGGATACAAAGAACATATATAGATGCGTGAAATGTTGTCAATGGCAAGATGGGAGTTCTGAATATTCGTTAAAAAAATACATTTCAGTGAACAGTCAGAATAGCTAAAATATACCAGCTGCAGAATAAATGGGTTAGTTGGTCATGAATTCCATGACTGAACGTGCAAAACATCATCCCCAACAGCATAATATGAGCACTGGCACCAATGGGTGTAATTCCTGCCCTATGAAAAAGAGAGCATGGCAGGTTTAATGTACAATATACCCTAGTCTTGCTGCATGAAATGTCATCTTCAGCAAAGCAATACCATTCACAGAATGGAAGGAAAAGTGGGGATGCGACCTAACTTCTACTTCTGAACTGCAGAGTGCTTTATAAATAGGCAAATCAATAGATAAATAACTTAGTTCAGGGACCTGGCTTTCAAGCTTGGAAAAGAAATCTGGCATTGTGGACATTTGGAAGTGTTTAGAGTCTGGATTGAAATATAAAACCCTTTTGTATTTCACTTTATCTCAATTACTCAGATGCAAAAGTCATGTTGGCATCAATCTTCCACCTGTGATAAGTAGCAAGGTGGTTTTGAAGCTTGGCTAGACCTTGCTACCTTTTCAGTGCAGGCTTGCATTACTGTACTCACAAATCTGTGCACATTAGGTTGGAAAGAGTCAACTGATTTAGGTACAACTGTGGTTTCTACCATCAGCATAGAGCCTCAGTGCCATGCTGACTTTAAATTTTTCTGCTTGCAAGAATATCATGAGGAAGTAGTTGTCAGGGATTTGTTTGTTTTTCCCATTGTGAAAAGGAGATTTGTAAGTTCAAACAGATGACAACATACTGTCTTCACTGAAGCGAGACTAGATCTTCATCAAACTGCCTCTTTTACAGACTAATGGTAAAAAAAATATACATCTTTTAACCTGCTTACTGACCTCTAAAAAGTCTACATGTGTAAAATGAGTTTTTTCTTTCTAAGCCCCATTTCTCTCCATCAGATAGAAAGGGATGTATGCCTTTCAACTTCAGTGAGAGCAGGATTTAAGCCTAAGAGACTTGTACAGATTCAGAAAAAATTTAAGTGCTATCTAGTGCAAGTCTTGTTCTAACAACTTTATCACTAAACCGTCATTGCAAAATTTTTCAGTTTGGTTCACAGCAGTGGAGAATCAGGCCATTTAAGTGCAAACTATTGCTGCATTTTAATGTGCTTTCACTAAATGGAAGGCTTTTCCATGACTTTAATGCTCTGATGAAAGTTCTTTTTTACAGTTAATGTCTGTGCCATTTCGCACAATGTTATAAATATTTATTGTGAGCAAAACATCACTTCAGCATTCTCAACAAGTATTCACAAACAGCATCCATATAGTATTTTCAATATTTTATGTTAATATTTGAGTTAGTGTTACAATGTCAGCAGGAGCTCTGGGGTTGGTATGATGGAAATCGAAAACTGCTATCAATGATAGCACTGCATTCCTGCTGTTTCTTCAATAGCTCATGACAAATGTCAATGCTAATCTTACCCTGTTGATATGAAAAATGCCCCCAAAATAAACTGTAATACAGAAGCTATTTGAAAACAAAAATAAAGTGGTAGAAGTCGTGAGTATTTAAATTAGAAGCAGAAGCACATGGTTATGAATAATGCTATTTCAAAAGAAGGTAGAGTGCCTTATATCTGCACATTCATTGGATGTCAGGAAAGAATATAATAAACAAAAAATTCTGTTTCTGCTGCTGGTTTAATCAGTTATTAGTTGGAACATTGTGGAAATATTTTTCATGAAATGGAAAATGTGATGGGAATGGAAATCGGAATATTGCTCTGGAAAAAAAAGCTTGTTGTGAAGTGTTGTTAGTGTACAACCATTGCATTCTTAGAGACAGGAAATGTATCCATTCAAAGAAGTATAGAAGGGTGATTTTTTTTGGCTATCTTCACAAGAATCCTGTTACCAGATGGGAAGCAGAGTGATGGGAAACTCAGTCTTCATTGTTGAAAAAACTGAACTTTGTTTTCCTAAAGCTGCCTGCACCTTTTCAGACATAAATAAACCAGGCTAGGTTAAGCTCTCCATCACTGCACTCTGCTTGACTGAGAGCAGGTATGGCAGAGCAAAACCATACAGAATGCAAAGGCCACAAAATAGCTTAAATGCAATTTTATGTCACTTTACTGAGGGGCAGCATTAAAGTATTTTTGAGTGGTTAACCCATCTGCAAGCTAGACTGCTTAACAATGAGAATTAAATCTCACAGCAGGAGGCAGCTGCTGTAGGTACTACATATATCTGAATGGAACTTGGATGATAAGTGATCCCAGTCAGTCTCTGGAGTTGAGAGTTGGCAAGACTGCCTTGGTGATAAGCATGGCCAGGGGCCTCATCTGTCCTGGCACTTCAGATTCTTCGTGAGGTTGTTTTGGACTCTGAAGTTCATATTTGGTACAAATCAGATTGTGTCTGTGTTGGAAAGCATTAAAACCAGACAGGCTTCAGAAGGATATGGCTTCAAAAGGATATGACATCATCCACTTCACATAATAATTCCTCTTCCTGTGCCATATGGTGCAAATGAATTTGTTCCTCAGTTGTGAGGGCTAGCTCCCTCTGGAGCTGGCTGGCCACATCCACACAGCATGATTTGAATGTGGTGGGTGTTATGATATAATTAATGATTTTTTTTTTTTTGCTTTTAATATTTATCTTCAAGTACTGCAATAGTAAGATGACTGTTGCAACTCACTGGAGTAGTAGTGTACAGTATTTGTGGCATACCCTGTTAAGTGGCACAATGGCCTGTCAGAAGGAGGGTATTGCACTGCAGACCACAGTGCAAGACAATCATGGTGTGATTTTATCCATACTGTGTAGTGTAAAGAGTTCCTGTAACGACCTATATCTGCAGAACAACATCCAGATTTTGTCTAAGAGGAAAAATAGGGAGAGAAATATCTTACATGCAGTGTGGGTAAATAGCTAATTTGACAATGTAGACAAAACACCCAAAACCAATATAATTCACATCTTTCTTTGGGTTCCCTGGACAAGATACCAGTAATTAATCTAAAACAAAATTTATGGAGTGGAAAATTTGATATATATGGGCATGTTTTCCCCTCCTTCCACACTGGCAAGTTCAGCTGAGGGAGAATATTGATATCAGCGTTGTACTGGATAAAGACGAGAACAAGAAACCAGTTGCTTCTTGACGATTCCTTTTCAGGGTTATGCTAATGTTCCCTAATTCCTCTTCTGAGTGAGCACATACTGCAACACTGAATGTTATAATCTGAACTCTGGGAAAAGTAGTTTCACACTTATTCATTTCAGAGACACCACTTTCCAATGCTGACGGCAAATTTATCTGTTCCTCGTGAAAAGCCACAGGCGTTTCACTTGACTCTGTGTACATGACTGGTTCCTTTTTTCTCATAACAAGATTTTGAGTGTAATAGAGCTGAGGAAAAAAGAAATGAACAAGGACCTCTGAGTGACTTTTTTGCTTCTCTGAGATACCCATCCCTCATAATAGCCAGATTCGTGTCAATGAACCATGTACGAAAAAGTACAAAGAAATAAAATTCACTATAGTTATCTTTTGAGTAGGTCTTTACTTCAGAGTTAGCTTGCATTCTTTTTTAGCAATTACTCCCAGTTGCTGTCCTGTTCACAAGAGCTCATTGTGACTCAAGTGCTACCTGACACGTTTAGGCCTGGATAAGAGTCCACAAGGTGTTTCAGTCACCTTGTTGACGACTGAAAACCTTGTGCCCTTGAAACCAACATTGCAATTTGCTCCTATTATCCAGACTACAGTGAAGACCCAGCCTGAATTATGGAAGTGGAGATAAGCCTGCCATGATTTCTAGTATTAGATCAAGAACAGGAAAATATACACATTCTCTTGCAATGAATGGAGAAAAATCACATAAGAGAGGAGACTGTTCAATTTAAACAAATATGAACTGAACAACACAGATTAGGTATATGGCTATACCTAGTGAAACAGTACCTATAGGAGAGGCCACATGTACAGCATGTCTAGATCCTGATCATTTTCTAACCCCGTTATTTTCTTGTTGACTATCTGGAGGCAACCTGCATAACTGTACCTGGAATGTAACCAATTCAGTGGGCACAGGGATGCTGAAGTTTTCTGGCCATGCCTGAGTACATTCTTGTAGGATCATAAAGTAGAAAATTATTTTGAATAGAATAATTTGAGTCTTGAGTGAAGGCTGGATCTACTCTTGATAAAGATCTATGTCTAGACACTGAGAGGGCTTTGCTGTATGCCTGATGGTGTTTGGACAAGGTTGAGAGGTGACAGCTGTTGCATTTTGCAGTAAGTGAACATTTAGAGATGTTATGGCCTACATATATGTCTTTAAAATACATTTGCCTCCCTCCTGTAATGATCTAGGCATGAAGCTATGCAGTGGACTAAGACTTACCTGCAAGGTATATTACATACATGGAAAACTTCACTTTATCTCTTGATTCCCAATTATCTGCTTTGCAGAGGAAGAAGAGGACTTCTGCCTAAACCCAATGAATAAACATGATCTGAGATTGACATTTCCATTTGTAATGTTCTCAGGAGCTCAGCGTCAACCATTGTGCCCTTTAAGAAGCTGAAAGCACAGTAGAGAAGGCTGGCTCCCAGATTACTGTATTTACTTGTGACAAGATGGAAACTTTTGTCTGCTTCTGGGACAAGAAGATTTTATCCATACTGACAGAGGTTATTGGATCATAGATCCTAGAAAGTTTTGAGCTCAGTGGAGGCTGGGCAGTTTCACTCCTGAAAGAAGGAAGGTTGACCATACTGATCTTGCAAATTTGCTGTCCTCTGGCTGAGCTCAGAACTTCTCTAGAGCTGCTGTGATGTGCTGGCACTTAAAGACCCATTAGCTAGGAGCTATACTCATAGGCTGTGTAATAGAGATCAGTTGTCTGCAAGTTTGTGAGCTGGTTAGACCTCAGCATCCTCTGTTAAATTTTCAGTTTCCCTGAACTGTTGTCTCCTGGATATCATCACAGTATTCCTCTCAAAGGCTCCAAATCCCTTGAATTCAGCCTGCAGAGCATGCTCTATCTCTTTTAAAATGAATTTGTTACCTCTGTTATCTTCTAGCTCCATTAAGATCCCCATTCCTTTGTGTTTGGAATCGAAGCCCCCCCATTTCCTTTTCATTTTGAGTCCTGTGTATGTGGGTGTCATGTCTGTCTAGTTCCCTATAGGGTGGTTGAATCACCTCTTTCATTTTGGTATCATGAAAACTATGCCATGAATACTCAGGCAATGCAATGAGAAAGTATATGAAACCCCAATGAAATGCTGCAGAGTAGTGTCTCTAAAAATTGCTAAGCATTGATACTATATTCTTGTATTTTTAATAAGAGATTAATTTGTGTGCTGCAGTTTCATCTCAGTAATTTTCTTTGTACTCTTTTCTCATCAAGAAACCAGACTGCACTTTTAGGCACAAAAATATATATTTAATTTACGCTGGTTAACATGGTTCATGGTATGAATAATGCTGAAATTCATAAAGTGAGGATGAAAGAGCTGTTTGCGAGGATCTGCATGCAGAAGAAAATAATGAATTATTTGTGGGAACAACATTTGCTTGAGAGATATCCATTCAAAGTTCATATTTTTCCTGCAGGCTAAAAATTTAACGAAAAGTCTTTCTTGACATTTTGCAGTTGAGAGTCACAGTTGTTTTGCTTCAGTTAAATGAAAATGTTATAAAGAGCTTGAACTTTTATGGCGTATTGAATAGGAGCTAATCCATTAGCGATAATTAATAGTGTATCCTGGAAACTAGATGTTTATCAGCTCTTTTGTAAACAGTCGTGAATTAAGCCTAATACCACCTCTGAGGCAGATAAGTATTAGTCCCTTTTTCTGGGTGGAGATTTAAATGCTTGAGAGAGGTGATTTGGCCAAGGCCACACTTGAAATAGTAGTAGAAGCCACCACTATTAACTTGAAGAGCCTTTAACTGCTACTTATTGCAAAAGATGTATAAATGAAGGAGTTTAGAACTCGTATTTATGAAAAAGTAGCTAAAATTTATTTGTACTATGTAACTAACAGAGAACAAATATGTTGCATTTTATTTTATTAAATTATAATAGCAATAACAATAATAAAAGTAATAATAATAATATAGCAATAGTAACAGCAATAATAACAGTAAAGTATTGGTTACATATAATCATAACGAAAGTTTCACATAAAATCTATCTGATTCAAGTGTAGATTCAGGTAAAATTCTTACCAGAAATGGCACTACCGTCAAGCGCAGACAGTGCAATTATTCTAACCAGATTTAGAATTAAATATTTTGAGTGGGTTTTGAGCCAGCATAAAAAAAGTAAAATTTTAATTTAAGCATATTGTTGTAGTTTAATGGAAAATGTTGAAAAGATTCAGTTATTTTAATTTTAAAGGAACAAAAAAAGCTATAACAATTCACTTATAGCTTTCTATAGGGTCATGATAATTGGTCTGAGGAGGCACAAGTAGTCATGAGCTTTAGAAAGGACACCACCTATTAAAACTGCACTTAACTGCACTTATTACCAACATAAAAACATTCAAACATTCTATGTAATAGGCGTTTTTGCCAAGTCTCCCTTTTCTTGACTGGGGAGACATTTTTTTTTAACATTTTAAGGATTTTAAGCATGCTTTTTCTGGCATACTTTCTCGTACTATTTTCACAGAATACAACATCATGTTCAAGCTCAGGATTATCATTGTCACAAACCAAGATAACCATGCAGATTTCTCAGGTTCTATTTATCCAGATTTCAGGGCATCAGACAACCTATGAGGAACTACATGATATTAAGGTCCTTTCCAATACTAACTATTCTGTGATTCTATGATTCTATGTTTCTGGGAATCACTGGGTGGTATTCCTATGTCCATGTGAATTTCCAGCAGTGTCAGTTTTACTGATCACACGTACAGTCAGTTCACTAAGTTCAACACAGGCCAAAGGCACTGGATATATGCAGTGCTGCCACATGCATTTTTCTGCAGGGAATACTGGATGGATGTAAGGTAGTTGTGCAGTCACTGCTTCCATATGTGGAATTTGCAGCTGGCATTTAGTTTTTTAGTAGATAATTCAAGGCTTTGAACTTCATTTGGTCATAACTTTGTAAGTGATTGTTCTCCTGTGACAGTTGTCAGACTCATCTGGCTGAGGAACAATAACTTTTTTGTTTCTATAGGCTCCCTTTGTAATCAGTCAGTGGAGACAGGACAGTTAATCCAATACAAAACTAAATTAATCAATTTTGGATTTTGCAAACTTGGTTTTGCAGGTGATCATTATTCTAAGGAGAGTGGGAATAATTCCTTGTTGATTTGGGCTGAAAAAATGTTTACAGAAGGTTGGGAAAAAAACCTGAGGTCTGTAAAGAACAACTGGATTGAAATCTGTGTCTTGATTGTTATGGATTTGTCCTTACCATTATTCTTAAATCTACTTTCATAGAATTCTTGAGTGAGTTTCTTCTTAGGAGAGGACCCGAATTCAGATGCACTACATGTAATCCTCCTTATGTAACCTTTTTGCCTACATTGCCTTTACACTTTGTGGGATAAAATTGTCAGTGCATGATTCTTACACATCAAGTGACTTTGGAAAGCCATTAAATTTGCCAGATAAGTGTTTATTTTTCTCTACAGACTTTAAAAATATTTGCAAACTAAATCAAAAGTAGAGTTGTACACTGGAGATGTCCATAGTTGAATGAGATGAATTTCAGCTTTGGGGGGCATCTTACTTTTAAGACTTCATGTTTTCATGTATAACAAAAAGTAAAAAAAAAAAAAAGGCTGCAAAGAGATGACTTTTTTTCTCTGCATGTTGTCATACTTCTCGAAAAAGGGAGAGCGCAGATTTACTTCTTTTTTCCCCTATACATATATTATTTACTCAAATTGCTAAGTTCATTCGCTGCAGGATTACCTTAACAGATGTAAACCTCATTTTTTTGGATGAACTTGAACATGCAAATAAATGTAACTAGAGATTACCTTGTTTTTTATATGCTGTGCAGCTGTACCAAATACTTTCCATGATGGAGGAGTGGCAGCAGACTCAACCCGGGCAGCATCGGCCATTTCCTGCCCATTGCTGAGGTGATTGACTCGAGAGAGGACGCCTGCAGGGCCTGATCGATGGGGGGGGGGGGGGGGGGGGAGGGGCGGGGAGGCGCGGTGTCTATGAGCTTCACCTCGGAGCAGCAACTTGCACCGACAGAGCCTCAAGTCCTCGACAAGGCCTGCGCCGGAGCCTGCAGCTCAGCAGAGGCGAGCGGCTGACTCAGAGGGGGTGGCGCCAGGAGAAGCGGTGGCAGACCTGACTGGTTAAAAACCTGCCCCAGGGAGCGCGAGCGACCCGGAGCATGGCAAACAGGGCAGGTTCTAGGCAGATTGTGAGGCAGTTCGGGCGAGCAGGCGAGCAGGGTGGTGAGCGGGATGGTGAACACTCGCCGTACGAGCAAGGCTCGGTCTGGGAGCTCTGCTCTGCCTGCCCCGGCGGTGGCCAGTGTAGGCACCCAGACGGAACCGATGGGAAGGGAGGCTGCAGTGCAGAGCTCAGGGTGTAGAGAGCGCCTGCACTGCTCTCCTGAGGGAAGGGTGAGCAATGGGCAGGGCTGCACTCTGTGCTCTCTGGTGGAGGTCCTCCTGCAGCAGGTGGCTGAACTGCGGGAAGCTGTTACCAGGCTGAAAGGTGTCAGGGAAGCTGAGGGGGAGCAGCATTGCTTGCTCCGGGACCAGACTGTGCAGGGGCCTCAAGTGTCTACTGTTGCCCATGCAGGAAAGGAGGCTGCTAACCCAGGAAGCTGGGAAAAGGTAACAGAAAAAAACAACAAAAAAAGGAGGAAGAGGGCAATTAAAAGCAAGGGGCTTCCTCCTACATCTGTTGTCCCAACCCAGAACCGCTTTGCTGTCCTGCAAGGGGCTGATGAGCAACAGCGCTCCCACCAGGCGCAACCAGCTAGTGCACTGGTAAAGAAGGTCACTCCTGGTGCTGCCAGGAAAAAGCGGCGGGCCGTAGTAGTAGGGGACTCTAATCTGAAAGGCACAGAGGCACCCATCTGTCGGCCTGACCCAGGCTCAAGGGAAGTGTGTTGCCTACCAGGGGCTCGGATCAGGGATGTGGCTGAGAAGCTGCCTGCTCTAGTCAGTCCCACTGACTATTACCCACTCCTGGTAATACATGTGGGTGCTACTGATATAGATAGCAGTAGCCCGGAGACCATAAAGAAGGACTACAGGGCTCTGGGAGAGGTGGTTAGGGGCTCTGGAGCTCAGATTGTCTTTTCGTCAGTTCTCCAGGACACAGGGCAGGACCTCGAAAAGGCTAGGAGGATTGGCCAGGTCAATAAAGGGTTAGAAGGGTGGTGCTATAGTCAGGGGTTTGGGTACCTTGAACATGGGACTCAATATAGTAGGCCAGGTCTACTGGGGGCTGGTGGAGCTGGTCTGACAAAGAAGGGGAAGAGTGGATTTGGTAGGAGGCTTGCCAGACTGGTCAAGGATGCTTTAAACTAGATATGTTGGGGGAGGGGGGCATCATTCCATCCCAACAAACCCAGTCGGTTGGTAACACCTATAGTAAACATTTGGAGCAATGTAGACATATTCCAGCTGCTCCAGCCAATGAGCCGGCTTCAATTGGATCTCGGCTCAAATGCTTCTACACAAATGCCCGTAGTATGGGGAACAAACAACAGGAATTAGAGATGTGTGCATGTCTACGGGGGTATGATATCATAGGCATCACAGAAACATGGTGGGATGGCTCCTATGACTGGTGTGTTGGAATGGAAGGTTACCGGCTCTTTAGGAAAGACAGGCCCGGTAGGCAGGGAGGGGGACTTGCTATTTATGTTGGGGATAGGCTGGAGAGTATGGAACTCTGTCTGGGGACAAGTGAGCAGTCGACAGAGAGTTTGTGGGTCTGGGTTAAAGGGAGAACAGCCATGAACGACATTATTGTGTGGATCGGTTACAGACTGCCTGACCAAGGGGACTTGCTGGACAAAGCGCTCTATAGGCAGATAGGCTCAGCCTCACGCTCGCAGACCCTTGTTCTCATGGGAGACTTCAATCACCCTGATATCTGTTGGAGGGATGGTACGGCCTGGCACAAGCAATCCAGAAGGTTCCTCGATTGTGTGGACGACGGCATCCTTCTGCAAGTAATTGAGGAGCCGACAAGGAGAGGTGCCATGCTTGACCTTGTCCTCACCAACAGGGAAGGGCTGGTCGGAAATGTGACGCTCCAGGGCAGCCTTGATTGCAGCGATCATGAGATGGTTGAGTTTGAGATCCTCAGGACAGTGAGAAGAGCGTGCAGCAAGCTCACTGCCCTGGACTTCAAGAGAGCAGACTTTGGCCTCTTCAGGAACCTGCTCAGTAAGGTTCCATGGGATACAGCCCTAGAGGGCAGGGGGGCCCAAGACTGTTGGTTGATATTCAAGGATCACCTGCTGCAAGCTCAGGAGCGATGCGTCCCAACCAGAGGGAAGTTTAGCAGGAGGGCCAGGAGACCTCCTTGGATGGATAAGGAGCTGCTGAGCAAAATTTGAAGGAAAAAAAGAGGCTTATAAAAGGTGGAAGCGAGGTCAGGCGACCTGGGAAGAATACAGGGATGTTGTCCGGGAAGCTAGGGACCAGGTTAGGAAAGCTAAGGCCCACTTAGAATTAAACTTGGCTAGGGATGTTAAGGATAACAGGAAGGGGTTTTATAGGTACGTTGCAAATAAAAGACAGGTTAAGGACAATGTGGGTCCTCTCCAGAAGCTATCGGGATAACTGGCTACCCTGGACTTAGAGAAGGCTGAGGTTCTTAATGACTTCTTTACCTCAGTCTTTACCGGCAAATGCTCTCACCACACCACCCAAGTCTTGGAATGCAGATGCAGGGACAGTGAGAATGAAGACCCTGGGCCCACTGTGGGAGAGGATCTGGTTCGAGACCACCTTAGGAACCTGAATGTATACAAGTCCATGGGATCGGATGAAATCCATCCAAGGGTCCTGAAGGAGCTGGCAAATGAAGTTGCTAAGCCACTGTCCATCATATTTGAAAAATCTTGGCAGTCAGGTGAAGTTCCCGATGACTGGAAAAAGGGAAATATAACCCCCATTTTTAAGA
Source organism: Amazona ochrocephala (assembly GCA_039720435.1). Lineage (NCBI taxonomy): Eukaryota > Metazoa > Chordata > Aves > Psittaciformes > Psittacidae > Amazona > Amazona ochrocephala. The sequence goes on from CM077880.1 coordinate 25,434,424, forward strand.
AGGGGAAAATGGATGAGCCGGGGAATTACAGACCAGTCAGTCTCACCTCTGTGCCTGGCAAAATCTTGGAGTGGATTCTCCTGGAAAGCTTGCTGAGGCACATGAAAACCAACAAGGTGCTTGGTGACAGCCAGCATGGCTTCACTAAGGGGAAATCCTGCCTGACCAATCTGGTGGCCTTCTATGAAGGGGCCACGGAACTGATGGACAGGGGTAGAGCAGCTGATGTCATCTACCTGGACTTGTGTAAATCCTTTGACACTGTCTCGCATGACATCCTTCTCTCTAAGTTGGAGAGACATCAATTTGATAGGTGGACCACTCGGTGGATAAAGAAATGTCTGGATGGCCGCACACAAAGAGTAGTGTTCAATGTCTCAATGTCCAGCTAGAGACCAGTAACGAGTGGTGTCCCCCAGGGATCGGTGTTGGGACCGGTCTTGTTCAACATCATTGTGGGTGACATGGACAGTGGGATTGAGTGCGCCCTCAGCAAGTTCGCAGATGACACCAAGCTGTGTGGTTCGGTTGATACATTGGAGGGAAGGAATGCTATCCAGAGGGACCTAGACACACTTGTGAGGTGGGCTGATGCCAACCTGATGAAGTTTAACCATGCCAAGTACAAGGTCCTCCACCTGGGTCGGAGCAATGCCAGGCACAGCTCCAGGTTGGGCAGGGAAGAGATTGAGAGCAACCCTGCGGAGAAGGACTTGGGGGTGTTGGTCGATGAGAAAATGAACAGGAGCTGGCAGTGTGCGCTTGCAGCCCAGAAAGCCAACCATATCCTGGGCTGCATCTAAAGGAGCGTGACCAGAAGGTCAAGGGAGGTGATCCTGCCCCTTTACTCTGCTCTCATGAGACCTCACTTGGAGTATTGTGTGCAGTTCTGGTGTCCTCAACATAAAAAGGACATGGAACTGTTAGAACAAGTGCAGAGGAGGGCCATGAGGATGATCAGGGGACTGGAGCACCTCCCATATGAAGATACGCTGAGAAAATTGGGGCTGTTGAGCCTGGAGAAGAGAAGGCTGCGTGGAGACCTCATAGCAGCCTTCCAATACCTGAAGGGGGCCTGTAGGGATGCTGGGGAAGGACTCTTCATGAGGGACTGTAGTGAGAGGACAAGGGGTAGCGGGTTTAAACTTAAGCAGGGGAAGTTTAGATTGGATATGAGGAAGAAATTCTTTACTGTAAGGGTGGTGAGGCCCTGGAATGGGTTGCCCAAGGAAGTTGTCAATGCTTCATCCCTGGCGGTGTTCAAGGCGTGGTCGGACATAGCCTTGGATGGCATGGCTTAGTGGGAGGTGTCCCTGCCCATGGCAGGGGGGTTGGAACTAGATGATCTTAAGGTCCTTTCCAACCCTAACTATTCTATGATTCTATGTTATTTCAGTCACACTTGATCACCGGATACAGGTAAATTTAAATAAAATTTTTGATTTTGATATCAGTGTTGAAGTCCACTGAAATCTCAAAGCAGACAACATGTTCACTGTATACTATCTTTCTGAAAAGATAAATGTCCCTCCCAGGTTATTCGAAATTTTCAATGCATTCAAGCATTTTCCAAGTAATACAAAAGCAGATCAAATATGCCTGGCTAATTTTTTATTACTTTCACTGCGTGTTTACTCACAATTTGTAAACAAAAAAAACCCAAACCACCAACAAAACAAAACAAAACCCAATCTGCCTGAGTATGACCAGTTTAACTGATCTTTTAAGTCAATCTTCCAAAACTGTAAATATCTATGGCTTTAGGAAATCATTAAAATCTATGAGTTTTCTTGCGTACTGTATTTGAATGGTGCCATGTTAAAAAATGCTTTCTAAACTTTTTTAAATCCAGGAAGTACTTAAAATTGTTACCAAAGCCAGTAATTAAAATACAGACATTGGCTTTGTATGTCTGAGTTATTTCATGGTTTTGTGCTGGTCTTAAGTGGTTGGGGACCAAAATAGACTACATCATTTGGGCTGTGTTGCAAGAATAATTCTCTATGGTCTCATCTGAGCTGACACTTCTGAGGGAGATGGAAGGGATATATTTTTTTCCTTCAAAAACTTCAATAAAACACCGCAGTGTAATCACTTGCTTTAGAATATTACCTAGAATATTTATCTTTTGCTATAGGATATTTCCATAAGGAAACACTACAGATTTGGCCATCATCCTGTTGTAATTGTGATTAAAGATTAAACTTATTAAATGTGAGTCATTATGCTTAGATTTTCTTAAAAGCATATTGTTTAAATGTACATCCTTTTGCTAACTGTGTAATCAGCAGAAAATTAATGGTAGTACACTGTGAGATAAAGGCTTCCACACTAATTTTTGTTTTCATATTAAGTCACAGGTGAACTCTCCAAGACATCCAATATGAAGATCAAAAAAGTCAAATCAAAATATCATTAGCTCTGTGTTAGTTATGGAGAAACTAATTTGTGAATTGATTGTGATGATTTAATTTTAACCTATGAAGATATGCAACCAGTTTTACTGACTATACAGTTAATCTAAATCCCAATCTTTATCTGTTGTGCGCTTATATTGATAATGTGTGAGTACCAATAAACCCAACAGTTTTGCAACTCAATACCATCCATATCACACTGAAAAACTAGACATTTTGAGATTAAAAAACCCAAATATTATAATTTAAAGTCTGAAGGACTGTGAGGTAAAGGGAGATAATTACCCCCTGTCACTTTTATCATATCCTGTTCCATTCTACAGTTGTTACAAGGTGTCATCAACCTTCACTGCTTATGCCCATTCAAACTTCTGAATACTTGACCAAAAAAGACAAATTCTCTGCACTTTGCATTTTTTACTTTTCTTTTTTTTTTTTTTTTTTAATTTTCCTTCTAAAATCCATGGTCTTTTCATTGTAGGCTGAATATTCTGAAGAATTTTCTATGGGATCTTTTCAAAAGTTTATGGCACAGCTAGGTCTGGAGCTGCTAGAAAAGAATCATCTGTCACAGAAGTTCCAATGGTCATGGAAGATAGAGAAATGTACTATTAGCACCTGGTCTAGATATACAGGGATGGATTATTTCTTTTATCCCTTTCATTTTTTTTTTATGTAGATAATCATGTTTGAGAGCCACATTAAATGGCCTTTCACCCTCTGCTCATCGCATGTGCTGCATAGGCCGGATTTCCTTCACTGCTTAAATCAATATGTAATTGATAGATGACCCTTTCTATGTATCACTGCTTTGTGCCCTGTTCCTAGTAAATGTACACATCTAGAAGGAAGCAAAATGTAGTATGGAGCCCTGAGATGACCTTATCTCTTCTATTTGACACCAGGAATATTTGGTGATTATGAGGATAATTCAAATGCTTTTTAATATGTTATGTCTGAAAATATGTTTATAAAAAGTCTTTGATCACCAATCAGCCATCAATAAATCGGTGTTGTGGATCTTCTCTAAAATCAAAAATTTAGTAAGACCAGAGCAAGGTTTGCTTTGAAACACTTACTAACAAAGATCTTAGAAATTACAGATCCAAAAGTGCTGAAGTAAACTTTTTTATATTAAGATTTATTTTTTGGAGTAGATTTTTGCATGTTTCTTTCATATAAGCTGCTTTGGTGCCTGAAAGTTACTAATTGTGACTTGAAAGCCAACTTTAGAGTCATCCGTTCTTAAGTTGGTTATAAATACTTGCTACTTTGATGAGCTTCTCTGTTGGTGAGGTTTTCTTGCCACTACGAGTCTTTCTACTTTCAGGATTGTAGAAACCTGTATTTGGCTACGTTTTACATTTGCTGACTTCTACCTAGAAAGTCAAAATTCCTCTGTCCTTGAATAGTTCTTCTGGAGAATCTGGAAGTGTTACTCTGTAAGTGCTGTCTGTAAGGGCTCATGCTTTGCCAAAAGTCTCTATAAGTGAAAAGAAAGCATGAATAAGAAAGAAAGAAAGGTTTTTCACCTTAGGCAGCAGTTTTCTCCTAGATTTTTATTATACATGCTGTCGTGGTTTAAGCTTCTCAGCCACGCACAGTTTTGCTCACTCACTCACTCCCCACTCTTTCTTCCCTCCGCTCCTGGAGGGATGGGAAGGAGAATCGAAAGAATGCAACTCCCACAGGTTGAGATAAGTACAGTTTAGTAACTAAGGTATAACACAAACCACTACTACTACCACTACTGCTACTAATAGTAATGACAAGGCAAATACATGGAAAGAATACAATAGCTCACCACCTAGCTCGACCAAGCAGTGCACCCCCCACGGTGCACCCCCCACCGTGCACACCCCACCACTCTTCCGGGTCTCTGCTCTCCATTTCTACATCCTGGACATGACGTGCTGTGGTATGGAATAACCTCTTTGGTCAGTTTGGGTCAGGTGTCTTGTCTCTCCTTCCTCCTGGCTTCCCCTCCTCCCTGGCAGAGCATGAGACTCAGCAAGTCCCTGGTCAGACCCAAACATTACCAAGCAGTAACTGAAAACACTGGTGTTATCAGCACTGTTCCCAGGCTGAAAGTCAAAAACACAGCGCTGCACCAGCTACCAAGAAGGAGAAAAATGACTGCTACTGCTGAACCCATGACATTCCACCCCTTATTTCATACCGTTCACATCATGCTCAGATCCCACATTTTCAATATACCATAACATGTATATATATACATCCACATACACACACAGAGGGAGAGAGATCATCCCTTAGTGCATGGACCAATCCCTACACAGCTGCTGAGTCCGTCCGGTCCATGATATCGGGCTTCATCTCTCGTAACAGTCATTCAGAGCAGGAGGGGCCGTGTGCAGTGCTCACACTCGTAAACAACCTGGGCAATAGTGTCCATTGCTAAGTCCACCCCTCGATCATGAGTCCATCTGTATACTGCATCTCTGCCCTGTTGGCCTGAAGTGTCATGGGCCCACCAGGCTCAAAATAATTCACCCTCCCCTCCAGCAGTTTCTGCAGCTTGTCGTTGGGGACTCCATACAGCTGCCTTCCATTTCTGATGCTTCCAAAGCACTGGAGGGGCCCAGTGGACTATATACTTGCCCATACTGTCCCACACACACTGCCACTCAAGACTGTCCAGCCTCAGGAAAAATCTCTTGGTCACCATGCATCGTCGTCTAGCCACAGGCAACGCCCACACCCCACTCTGCTTAACTCTCAGGACCAGAGAAAATGGTTGTGGGTGAAACACACTCTGCATGCATGCCAACATGCTGATCCCCATCACAATCAGCAGGCAGGTCTCAAGGGTACCCAAAGGCCATTCAAACCCTTCAGAACTCTCAAATGTCGCTGCTGTACTTGTCACTGGGGCTGGTGTAGCTGCTGTGCTTGCCGGCTCTCTCACCACCAGCTGCTCTTTGTCTGAGTCCAGATCTTCCTCCTCTGCCTTGCTGGGAAGTGCTGCATGGTCTCCTGCATCCTCCTGGGGCTCGGGCTCGAGGGGCTCTGCGGGTGGCTGCCAGGGAATGCTCTCTGCTGCTGTGGGGCTCGGCTCTGCCTCGGGGTTCGGCTTCTCCACCTCCCCCCATCCCCCGCTTGGCAGCTGCGGGGCTGGGTTCAGTCACGGGGCTCAGCTTCTGGTCCCCGGGGCCACGATCCCGGGCCGTTTCGGCCACTGGCGCCTCCTGGGGCTTCCCCTCCTCGGGTCCCCACAGCCTTGTGAAGATGGAGGCAAGGCCGAGGGCCAGGACGGTGAAGAGCAGCCGAGCTGCCAGGTACAAGTCCATGTCCACATCCACGTCCACATCCGCCCCCCCCTGCTTCTGGAGCCCGCCCGTATCACAAGCCATTCCAGTAAAGTACACTGAAACAAGAACCTTACCCCAAAACCCATATCCGAATGCTAAGATAATAAACACCGGCAGTAAGTAAGGTACAGCAGGCTGAAACCATGAACTCAAGAGCAACAACTTTGAGAGCAAATAAATCAGCATTGTGACTAGTGGCTATTAATCCTGTTGTTATCTCAACCCTTCGTGGCCCACGTTGGGTGCCAAAAAGAACTGTCGTGGTTTAAACTTCTCAGCCACGCACAGTTTTGCTCACTCACTCACTCCCCACTCTTTCTTCCCTCCGCTCCTGGAGGGATGGGAAGGAGAATCGAAAGAATGCAACTCCCACAGGTTGAGATAAGTACAGTTTAGTAACTAAGGTATAACACAAACCACTACTACTACCACCACTACTACTAATAATAATGACAAGGCAAATACATGGAAAGAATACAATAGCTCACCACCTAGCTCGACCAAGCAGTGCACCCCCCACGGTGCACCCCCCCACCATGCACACCCCACCACCCTTCCGGGTCTCTGCTCTCCATTTCTACATCCTGGACATGACGTGCTGTGGTATGGAATAACCTCTTTGGTCAGTTTGGGTCAGGTGTCTTGTCTCTCCTTCCTCCTGGCTTCCCCTCCTCCCTGGCAGAGCATGAGACTCAGCAAGTCCCTGGTCAGACCCAAACATTACCAAGCAGTAACTGAAAACACTGGTGTTATCAGCACTGTTCCCAGGCCGAAAATCAAAAACACAGCGCTGCACCAGCTACCAAGAAGGAGAAAAATGACTGCTACTGCTGAACCCATGACACATGCCCCTATACATGCATGCATAGATACAAATGTTAAATGTCCTTCTCCTACAGTCATGCACTTGTGCACTATTGACTCTCTCCACTGACTCTGCTATTGACTTGCTCCACCAAAGGAGTGGAGTTTGGGTTCTCTGGCAGATGAGAAAGGACTCCCAAGGCAGGATGGTGTACCCTGCTCTCTGTGTCCTGTACCTTCCTTTTTTGAGGAAGAAGAGGATAACCTGCTCTATGCAGATATTCAGGTGTGACCACAAGAAACTTTTGGGGAAAATGGAAAAAAAAACACCATCCCCTTGCTCCGTGCTCTATCCCAAGATCTTCCACTGTCTTTAACCATCTTGTCCATTTGGCAGGTCTGGTAGATGGTATGAAAATGTAGGTGTGTTCCATATATCCCCTCAATCCACAGGAAGTTTGGAGTTGTGTTTTGTCTTTCACAATGCCACATTTCTCTAGGGGCTGGATAGAAAATTTAGACAAACCCCCTGAGTAGAGAGCCTCTGCATAGAATGCATGCAATCCACAAACCACGAGCTGCGGTAATCATCAGATGTTCTCAGGACTTCCCTCTATGACCCTCAGGTAGACTTGATAGCTGTCTTATTTCTTTCTGGATCTAGAGTGCCTTCCACCTCCTCAAGAAGACTCATCTGAAACTTCTTTTTCAGATTTGACAATGAAAAATCATAATTGCAACGTAGTAAGCAAATGTCTTTTTGCCTTCTGTCCTCTTTTCTGTCATTTTTCATTGCTTGCTGAGTTCTTGATGACAATCTGGGTATCTTTCCCTCCAGCTGTAGCCATCCTGTTAGTGCTTCCATTTGAATAACTCTCAAGTATACTTTGCCTGAGGGATACAGATAACTAGCCTTAGGCCATGCTACTGCTTTTGTAAGCAGTGCTAGCTTATGTAGATGTTGCTTCCTGAACCTGAATATCTCTTTCCAATTGCTGCATTTTCATCTATTAAGGTACAAATGTTTGTGCGGTGGACAAGACAGTGTACTGCACCAGGATTAATTATTATACAAAAAGCTTATTATTCAAGTAGTGATATTCAAATTGTTCTTGATATATATGTATATACACACATATACACACTTATATTTGTAATCAATTGTGTCATGTCTTTGAGAGATTGCAAGGAAATAACAAAAGATCAACAGAAGTGAAGGGCAAGGCTAATTATGAAAGGTCTATGAATGAATTATATGAAAACACTGTCCTAATGGATACTAGCTTATTAAGTATCATTGAGTATAAAAAGAATACATTTACCAATGTAACTGATGCAGAGAACTGAAGAAATATTGTAACTCTCATATAGAAAAACTATCTATCTTACCATTAAATTCTTATGTGGGACTAAAAGGATATTGAAAAGGAAATGGACAAGAGCATCAGCAGTATAAAGTGCTGTCATTAGAAGGTCTTATTTATTAACGGGTTCTTACAGGACCTGAAGAGTTTCTGAAGAATCCTGCTCCTACTTCTTCTGAACCCCTACATTTCTCTAGCCCAAGTACTCTGAGCACACAAAGGGAAAGAATCACCCTTTTTCTGTGTGCTTTATATACTGCAGATTAGAATTTGCTGCAGTAGATCAGTAACATAGAAAACATTTGATATCCCTGGCAGTAAATTATAGCACCAGGATAATCGGTATTTTTGAATAAGTTTGTTTATATTCACATGAATACAAAACAAAAAAAAAAAAAAAAAAAAAACAAAACAAGTGGTACCAAGCCCTGTTTTCCCCTGAATCAGTTACTATGCTTTTAAAGTCATTTATGAAATACTATCTGCTCTCATTGTACACTTCCAAGTACAGGTATATTCAGTTCTACTTTATTAGGCTTTACCCTTTGTCTTCAACCCAAATAAACAGAGTGGGGTGATATATAACTCTTCTCTTATGTAGCTTTCCATAAGCATCACTTAGAATGATATAATCATAGGATGATTAGGATTAGAAAGGGACCTTAAAGATCATCTGGTTCTAACCCCACTGCTATGGGCAGGGACACCTTCCACTAGACTAGGTTGGTCAAAAGTCTGTACAGCCTGGCCTTGAGCACTGCCAGGGATGGGGCAGCCACCACTTCACTGCTGGACTTGCTTCAGCTGGGATAGAATTAATTTCCTTCCTAGCAGCAGGTACAATGCTGTGTTTTGGCCTCAGTTGGAGAACAATGTTGATAACACATCGAAGTTTTAGTTGCTAAGTAGCACTTACCCTGATCCAGGACCTTTCACTCTCTTGTGGTCTGCCAGTGAGGAGGGGCACAAGAAGCCAGGAGGGACCAGAGACAGGACACTTGACCCAAATTAGCCAAAGGGGTATTCCATACCACGGCACATCGTGCCCAGTATATAAACTGTGGGGAGTTACCTGGAAGGCCCAGGTCAGTGCTCGGGTCGGGTATCAGTCAGCGGGTGTATTGTGCATCACTTTTGTTTATTGTGTTATTTTCCTTTTACTCTTTAGTTTTATATTCTCTCCCTTACTTATTTCTCTTCTTACTACTAGTAGCAGTATACTGTACTTTAGTTATTAAACTGTTCTTATCTCAACCCATGGTGTTTGCATTCTTTTGATTGTCCTCCCCATCCTGCCCATGGAGATGGGAAGATGGGGGCTGAGCTAGAAGCTGTGTCATGGAGTTACCAGCTGTGTCTAAACCACGACAACTGGGCAACCTGTTCCAGTGTCTCACCACCCTCGCAGTAAAAAATTGCTTCTTTATATCTAATCCACACTCTCTCAGTTTAAAGCTGTCTCAACTTGTCCTGTCACTACACATGCCTGCAAAAAGTCCCTCCCCAGATTTCTTGTAGGACCCCTTTCTTTGTAGGTATTGGAAGGCTGCTACAAGGTCTCCCTAGAACCTTCTCTTCTCCACGCTGTACAAGCCGAACTCTTTCAGCCTGTCTTCACAGGACAGGTGTTCCACCCCTCCAGCATCTTTGTTGCCCTCTTTTGGACTTGCTTGAGCAGGTCCATGTCCCTCTTGTGTTGGGGCCCCAGAGCTGAACAAAGTATGCTAGGTGGGGACTCACGAGAGCGGAGGAGAGGGGGAGAATCACATCCCTCAACCTGCTTCTGGTCAGCCAACACCCCCACGTCCTTCTCAGGGCTGCTTTCAATCCGTTCCCTGCCCCATCTGTATTTGTGTTTGGGATTGCTCTGACTCAGGTGCAGGACCTTGCACTTGTCCCTGTTGAACTTCATGAGGTATGTCCTGGTTCACTGCTCAAGCCTGTCCAGGTCCCTCTGGATAACATCCCTTCTCTCCAGCATGTAAATCAAACCACACAGCTTGGTGTCATCAGCAAACTTTCAGAGGGTGCACTTGATTCCACTGTCCATGTTGCTGAGAAAAATATTAAACAGCAGTAGTTCCAATACCAACTCCTGCGGAACTCCACTTGTCACTGATCTCAGCTTGGACGTTGAGCCATTGACTGCAACTCCTTGAGTACAACCATCCAGCCAATAAGGAATTATACTTTAGGGCTGAAGTCTATGTCTAGTAAAGTTCTAATCAGTATCCATGTTTACAGCTATCCCTCTAATAAAGTATCAGAAAGAGCATTTAGCTATTTCAATTTACTTCATGAAGGGACTTTTATGGAACACTGGCTTGCAAACTCTAAAGCCTTAAGAACTGTCTCTCAGAAAATTTAAATGCTTCAGTCTTAGCAGGGAGACTTACGAACATGTGTCACATTGCAGAATGACATTAAAATGTTCCTAAGTGGGAGAATATTCAAATTTGGATTTGAACTTCAGGGTTCATATACATTCCTGATTTCAATGGTTATGTTCAAGTCACACAATATGCTGCTTTAGTTTTGCAAGCCTATTGCCTCACTTAGTTAGCCTATTATATCTGCTTCTTGATACAATGGCAACACAGAAGTTATTTATTATTACAATGAGTATTAACAGTGGTATTACAGGTTATACTAGAAATCTATCATATTAATTACTTAAGTAGAAAGCTAATACAGTCTCAAATGGTGGTTAACAGCTTACATAATAATTAACTAAAGTTATACATGAAATATGCTTATTTCCATGTAAAAAATAAAGAAACCAAAAGTATAAACTTCAGAGTGAAGAGATTACACCCATTTAAGCATATCTCTTAACATATCACAACCGCCTAGTGTCAGTAGGTAGTCAAAGGGTATAGTTCTGTTTCGTAAGTCCTCTCTCTAAAAGCAGGAATTGCTCCCATTTATCTGAGAAGAGTATGCTTCTTTAGCTTTTTAGTTCATAATAACAGAGAGGGGATTAACAAAGTGTTAGGTCTAAGTATTAAACCGTAGTGGAAGGGAAACCTCTCCTACGAATAGACCAGGTCAGTTCATCTGTACTCTCCAGTTCTTGTCACCACAACATAAGATTCTTTTACAAGGATACTGAGGGATGAAAGAGTGCACAATTCTGTAGCCAGTTAAAAGGTCTCATTCAACAGGTGTTTATAACAACAATAAAAAGGGGAAAAGAAAGATGCAATACAAAGACAAAGTGAGAAAATAAAAATACAGTGCTAAAGTTAGGTGGCACTTGCTACAGCTTCCTGTTTTCCATAACTGATTTGTTAAAGTATTATTCCTGTTGTTTGATGAATGGATAAAAAAGAAGTTTCTATGATCTGTGAGTTTGCCTGGAAATTCACAACTGGTAGGTACCCTCCTTTGCTCTGGCTCCCTGCTCTCTACCTTTGCAAACAATTATGTGCAATAACAGCAGATCCTCAGATAAAACTGGTTGGTACTGAGGAACTGATGAACACATTATATCTGTGTGTGTTTGTGTGTGTGTGTGTATGTGTGTGCATATGTGTTTGCTTCTGACTGTAATCCAGTCCAATGGTTTTATTTCCTGTTAGTGTTTCAGATGCACTTCTGAAGTGCTTTTTCACATTCCAAGACTTCTCCACAAAGCAAATCAAAGTGTGCTAACCGGGGTAATGAGGAGATTTGCTACAAAATCACCCTTCAAACAGAATGTTATTTTCTATGAAGTTATTTAGCTGACTGCCAATGCACACAATGCCCTCTCTACAGCAAATTCTCCCAATATGTAGTTTTGCCACACCACTGAAATCAATGTGAATTGTGATATTACTTAACAGGAGCAAGATATTGACAGCAGAGGTGTCATAGCTCTCTACTTTGGCAGCACATCAGTTCATCCATCCATGGAAAGTGATTATTCTATTACTATCAGATTATGAGAATCAGGCTGTAGTTTGCTGCTGGGATTTACCAGGTATACTTTTCATGCTTACATTTCTTAGGATCACTCACTCATCCTTGAGCATCCTTGAGCAGTAGAAGTGGGCCTCTTCATCAGGCACTGTAGTGATAGGACAAGAGGTAATGGGGTCAAACGTAAACAGGGGAAGTTCAGGTAAGTTATATGGAAGAAGTTCTTTACTGTGAGGGTGGTGAGGCACTGGAACAGGTCGCCCAAAGAAGTGGTAAATGCTCCATCCCTGGCAGTGTTAAAGGCCAGGTTGGACACAGCCTAGGGTGACATGGCCTAGGGTGAGGCATCTCTGCCCATGGCAACAGAGTTGGAATTATATAGTCTTAAGGTCCTTTCCAACCATAACAGTTCTCTGATTCTATGATTCCACTGTTTCTGGGGTTATAAATGACTGGATCTTGGCATCTACCTCACAATTATATACTACAGATAAATGTCTGCCAAACCTGGATCTATTCGTCTGTCTTGTGGATTCTTACTGAGGACTTTAATGATGTAAGAAGCAGTGGAAAACAACAGTAACAATTTGCAGCTTCTGAAATAAATGGATGTTTTCCAGTGCCTGGCTTTGAGTATGGCTTGGAGCCAGAGTGTCTGTAATATATTATTAGTCAACAGCAACCAAATCTCTATGCTTTCAGTACTTTGACAAAATAGCATTATTGGACACAGTACGGTTTGACATGTACTTTAGTCTTGCCAAAAATGTGCTATAGAAGGAACCTGTAGTAGTGGTCGCAATCTTGCTCTCATTAAATTCAGAGATAGTTTTCCCATCTACCTTGCTGCAAAGGCAAAAATCTTATGCGTGACAGTAGTCTGTCCATTCAGGTATATTTAGCAAGTGCAATATCTCGTATTACAGCTGAGTTTTGAACTCAACTGGATTTTTTTATGTGCAATCCATACTACAGCTCCTCTGCTTAATGCTTTGTGAACCAGACCAGGTAACTGAAATACTAGTTTGATGAGGTGAAAATGTCTTTAACCAAAATGTCATCTAACAAAAAAAAAAAAAACAAAAAAAAACCCAAAAAACCACACAAAAAAACACAGCCCAAAACTTTGTCTTTATCTGTGACTAGCAAATTGTCAAAGTTATTAATCTTACACAAAGTGATGAAATACCTTTTTAAATTCTTTGCACTTATTCTAGTGTTATAAAGGGAAAAAATCAGTTTTGCCTGTAATGGAAAAGTGTGGGAGGAGAAAGGCATCACACTGTATGTTTGTAAGAGTGAAATCTAAAGAGTGAACAGAATGAACAAAGAGGGTTTTAAACCTTTTTTTCCACTTTTCTTAAGACACCTCGATGGTTATTTCAAGCTATAGCACCACTGTAATCCAGCCAAGAGAAAAAAAAGGAGGAAAAAAACCCAAACCAACCATTTTCTTCTGAATGGTACTCTCCATGATCAATAATATCAGTGCCTGAGGTTTTCTTCAGTAATTTTTCTTTCTTCTGGTTATCTTGCATATGGAACATCAATTTCGGCTTGAAAGTTTGAAGTGATTTGACTTGGTCAGGCAAAGACTTCCCCCCCCCCCCCATCGTCACTTAGGCACAGGTGCAGTTAAGTGGATTTACTGTTTGTGTTGCTTGTGTTTTTTTAAATAAGGAGAATGGACTCTCTGTAGTTTAATAACTTGAAAGCCTAAAAATGAGTACCTGAAAATATCATAGTAGTGCTCTCACAGAAACACTCAAAAGGACCTTTTAGGACAAAAATAGTTTGAAAAAACGCAATCCAGAACATTAATGGTTCCATTTGATGCTCACTCAAAAACATTCTGCAAATAGTCCAGTTTCAGTTGTCTTCCTTGCTTTTCTACTTCAGCTTGGTTCAGTACAGCTGTGTGATTTTACTTAGGCACAGCCCTGCTCAATGCAGTGATTTGCACCTTAAAGCAAAAGGGTGGCTGTCAAACGTACTAAAAACTTCGACAGCAAAAACCTAGAAACTTATTTAGTTATAAAAATAAATGCAAATTTTTCTAAAATATTACTTTAAAATTAGACTTCTACATTTGTACTTGTGGATTCATATGATCATGAGTCCATATGGTCATGACTGTCCATCAGCAGAAGGAACTGTTGGATGCAGTGTGCTTCTGAAAAGCGTGTCACTGATCAGCAGCCTAAAGAACCTGGCATGGGTAGGATTTAATCATCTCTTTTTGAAAATCTTGCATAAAAAAAAAAAAAGAAACAAACAAAAAACAATAATGGGTGACAGGTAAGTGATAGGTCGAAGTGATATTAATATTGTCTTCAGGACTTTTCTACTGTAGGACTTTTCTACAATATTGCTCTCAAGCAACATGAGGAAAACTTATGACTTCTGACAAAGAGAATAGGCAGATTAGGTTGCTTTAAAAGATTTTAAACTTATATCTCATATTTTGAATTAAAACCCCCTTAGAATTACAAATATAAGGATCAAGCCACTAGGTCAAGTCCAAATGAAAGCAATTGTACAGATTTCTTCAGCTAATTAATGATTGCAAAATTGATTGACTGGAGATGCTTTTGTTATGATCAAGATTTGATTGTGATAACTTATATTTCATTTTACTCTATTTTTGTCAGAAGGTTTGAAAAAATCCCTTATTTTTCACTGTCACTTTTGTTCACTGTTTCTATTTTACTTTAATAATAATAATAATAATTCTAAAAAATAAAGCCAAAACCATGTCTGCCTTCATATTCTAATGCAGTGTTATTGAAAATTAGAAAATGTTAGATCTCTTCCACATAACTATCTTCTGGTTTTAGTTGACAATGACAAGAACAAAAGGTGGTGGTATGACACATTCTTAGTTCTGAACCTTTACTTTCTGTATGAAAAAGTCAATAAGAACAGATAGAGCTTGGATTCCAAGATGTCTGCAAGCTTCTTAATTAGTTTCAGGATTAATTTAAGATGTCAGTGATAAATTTTAAAGCCTTGCACAGTTTTCTTGTTAGAATCCAGCATGACATTTCAAGTTCATTGAGTCACCCTATGAATTTAAAACTAGCCTGGCAAAACGGGCACAATGGTTTTGGGTTCTGTGGCCATCTGTCCTTGACTAACTCTGTATGCCATCCCTAATTTGAAATTAAAAACTCCTGTGAAGCTAAGGTTATTTTCAGAGCATATTCATTATGATCCCTTTATTTAGGGAAATAAATTTAACTATTTCTTTACAATGTTCCCTATGGAAAAGCACTTGCATACATGCACACATATATATTTATTTTTATGCATATTCCAATATCCACTCACAGTATTGCAAAGTAAAATAATAGGTTAGCTTTTCTCCACAATTTATAAGTATTCTGTCTCCAAATAAAAGTAAAAAGTAATTTCCTGTGCAATAAATAGCCCCTGTGATAAATATATGACATTTATTTCAACAAATAGGAGCATACAAAAATAGTCACATGAGTGGGCAGTGAATCATGGATAACAGCACATAGCTGAAACCAGAATAAAAAGTAAGTTGCTGGAAAAGTCTGAAAAGCACCATCACATCTGATATTTCTTAGGTAAATTTCCAGCTTTCTTATACTTTCTATGATTTGTCTTCAGTGCCTTCAGTCTGTGACTTTCTTAGGATTTCCACATCAACAACATGAGTGATACTTTCTTCCCGAAACCACCAACTACCAAAGGATAGTTTGACAGGAAAGCAATTGATGAATTATTACATATCTACCCCTTATGGCAACACCCGGGGAGTGGAATGATCCTTATTAGAAAAACAGTACCAGAAAGAGTACTATCAAAATGCTTCACTTTATAATCAGTGAGGGAGAGGGGATTTTCATACTTCTCATTATTTCATCAGTGTCCAAAAATTTTTTTTAAGTATGTTATATTTTAATATTTACCTTCCATCACATATTGACATATTGTCAGTTTCCAGCCTATTGAAGTGCTTCAGCTTGACAATTAATCTGAAGTTTCCAAAACTTCCAGAGCAAGTTTCTAAATTCATGAAAAAAATTGCATTTTAATTGTGAAGTTCCACTGCCTCTTTCTGTCATTAAAAAAAGTTGATAAGAGGATCTAGAAAGTGAAGAAAATATTTCTGATGGATGACTTATAAACTATATTTTCTATTTGAGTATGTATAATAACTGTAGAGGACCAAATTTTGAAAAGAATAGACATTACTGATGTGCTGAAATCATAACCGTCAATCTCACCCATAATTCTCACGAGTGTTACATATGGTGGTGTTTATCTATAATTCCTGACAGATGAGTATGTTTAGGTCTATGTAGAAGTCTACATTACTCCAGACTTCCCTGCTGAAGGACACATCAGTTTGGATTAAGATAAGGAAAGTAGGGAAGACACACAGCCACAGTCTGTCCTTACATTCCCTACAGGGAGCTGGAGAAATGTGTTCCTAATTAAAATACCTTCTGAAGATGACTAAGACTAGGCAGGATGTACTGGGAAATGTGTCTTATCTCTTCTTTTCCTTCCAGCTTCTTTGTTTATTTATATTTCTTGTGGTTTTCTGGGAATTGTTCTGGGGATTGGTAATGCTACACAGAATAAATATTAAATTACTTCAGTGATAAAATCCTTCAAGTTCATTCCCTAGAAATCTGAGAACTTGGTGAAAAATTTACTTCAAATCACAAAATTCTATGATCTATAGTCAATGCTTCATTGAAGCATCTGGGACACATCCATAATTAAAATATATTAAATGTGTTGCAGTGACCTGCACATGTCAATTAAAGTTTTAGAAGAATTTCAAAGGAGAATGGAAGTACAATAATGACCACAGGCCTGTTAATTCTTTTAAGTGTAAGTAATGTAAGTAGATATTATGTCTGAAAGCTCTCCCTGTGCCTTTTCTGAATATAAATCTCATCAATCTTATTAGATATAAAATTAATATTTTAATAAGAATGTATATGAAGAAGTTCTTATAATCCATACCTTTATTTTAAGCTGTAATTTTTATGCAAACTTGTTATTCTAAAAATGTTATGAGTCACTGGTTTTCCTTAAAGATCAATAAGTCTCCTGTGGACCATGTATTTTATTACTTTTAAAGACAATTTCTTTTTGCATAGTACAATTTTGGTTTCAGGACTTGCATACATGAAGTATATAAATATTGAAACCAGTCATTTTTCTAATACCATTTCCCCCCTTTTATGGGAAACAACATAAAATGAAATCAAATGTATCATTAAGCAATATCATTAAAATGCCATCTACCACTACGAGCATATGGATCATAACTTGTTTCATCATAACTTTATGCACTTAAACTTTGTCATTGGCTTCATAACTTTGGGAGCTTTTTTCAAGTTTTATCATTGCTAATCTACCATAAATTAAAAACATCCAATCTTGAATTTTTAATTAGCCTCATCTGTCCTTATGAGCTACATTCTCTGGAGCTTCTTATCTATAAAATGGAACTATATTTTTTCAGGAAGATATTTTGTGTGTGTGTGTGTGTGTGTGTGTGCGCGTGTGTGTGCGTGTGTATGCGTTAGGTATTGAGTTTAGTCAAGAAGAGTACTCCTTTCTTTTATGAAAGATTTCTAAATTTTGTGAGAGTTCTGCTAAGTAGATTTACAGAGGCCAAATTATGAAGGAACAAGATAGCAGTTTCAACTGACTCCTCCTTATGTCATCCTTATGACAGGTGCAGTGTTTCTGTGGGCATTTTAAAAGACTGAAGGAGAGGAAAACATGCAGAAATCCCTAGGCGAAAGTATGACATGTCACAATTAGGAAACTAGGATTAATCTTACATGCGACCTTATCTAAATAGCAACAGAGAGCTCAACCTGGAGATTTCTGTAGGGAAGTAAGTACCTTCAGGGGGAGAACCATAATTTCCTAAAGTAGGGAAAAGATGAGGTCAGATGAATAATTTTTTGAAGACACGTATTTTTCACTGTTGAGAAAGGAAAACTGGTTACCGTTGAATGCTTTGATGACCTCTTCAGGGTCATAATATAACACTGTGTATCTAAAATTTATCACCTTTAAGCTTGGGCAGTTGACAAAAAAACCTAAATACTTTTGAGAAATGTATTTTTCCAATTTTCCAATGTGCTTTTATTTTTTTTTTTTTTTGCAAGCAGATTAAAACATAATAATTTGTTTCCTCATGAAAGATCATTCAAAAAATTATTTTATTAACAAGACAAAACTGAGGAGAATTTCCAAATCCAAGTATTTAATTATCAAATGGCTCCATTTGAACTTCGTAGTGATCACCAAAGTCATTCATTTTCTAATCAACTAACTAGCACTCAAAGCATATTAACTTTTTCATGAAACAAATTTTTGCAAGTATTCCTATGGACATTCAACAAGTATAATATAAAGCAAGACGACTATACAGAAAAGAAAATATAGCTACAGCCTGAAGAGACCAAGCTGAAGTGCATATTCTAACTTTGTACTCACTTTGCACGTTGTTTTCCTTTTTCTTTTTTTTTTTTTTTAAGTGACTTTGGCTGGAAAGATCAATACTCAGAGAGTCTGCATTAGTACACAGAGCAGTTATAAAAAACACTCTATTTTCTGACTGCTTTTCTAAAAGCTGTCTCATATCTTGCTGTAGTTTGACCTTCATTTTAATTATTTAAGTATGGATTCTCGTTACATGTAACTGGTGTAGAACACTTAAAATCTCTTCTATTTATCGATTCATAATGGATGGCTGAGATTTGATGCATATATATTGAAAAAATCTGTTAAAAATGTTTGTAAAATCCTCCATAGCTTGTAGTTACGAGTCATAAAATTCATATCTTTATATGGTTCCAGTCCATGTGTGATTCAAATAGATTTGTGTGTTCAAGGGCAGTATATTATAGACTTTTTGTTGAACTTGAGGAGACAAAAAGACCAAGCAATCAATGGAGTCTGATTAATAGGAGTGACAGCAATCTAGACAAAGATAATCCTCTGAAATCCTTTCAGGCTGTTGAGATATACAGAAACAGCTCTGCAAGCAAAACTGTGATCTTCACCATTTTGTTCTCTCTCCTTCTGTCAAGTGGCACTGCATTAGTTCATAGTTTTAGGACCTGACTTGTTAAATCCCTGATTTGAGTTTTAAATTTATCAATTACAATGGAAAGTTTAAGAAATGTTTACCTATTATGTATGGTATGTATACAGATACAGTTCTATTAAACTCTGCCTTAAAACTGTGCAATTATTTTTAAACTTTTATTTTTGAAAATTGAGCAGCAGCGTCTTTCTGAGAACAGCAAAAGAGGGAAGAGGGATGCATTAGCTGAAAAACAGACATGAAGCTGAAAATGAACGTCAGCTGTGGTTTTCATAGAATCATAGAATAGTTAGGGTTGGAAAGGACCTCAAGATTGTTGGATTTAGTGTTATGCTTTTTAAATTTTTTACATCCCAAATGAATGACACATGGCAAGAAAGTGAGAACATTCTTACATGTTTGATTTTCAGAAATCTTGTAATATAAAGAATTTATTGTAAAATGTGAAGTAGTGGGACTTGCATTTAACTTTCTACCTTGGTAGCACTGTCCACTTGTCAGCTGCTGAAGTCTGAACCAATATCTTTTTCTTGCCAGGCATACACACGTTTATAGTCACAAGAAAGAGAAGGGGCACAACCAAGTTATTTTGCCTGGCTCCATGCTATCATCATATAGCTTAACTGGGCTTTGTATCTGAAGTCTGACTTCCCTATAACTTAAAAAAAATGCTTTATGAACAATGCAGAGCACATCGTTTCTTAACTATTCACCCAGGAAGTAAATAAAAATTGAAAGAGGACTGAAGTTTTGAAGAAAGAGCATTTTTACTTTAGATCTAGCATGCAAAGAGGCTTTTTTTTTTTAAAAAAAAGTCGCATTATTTACCAGAGCCGCAGGGCATCAGAAACTTGCACATCAGCAAATTATTCAGTGTTTGATCATCTATTTCTTTTGCTTTGGCAGAACTTTTAATATTCTTCTGCTGTATTAATGACAGTGGTTTTGAAATAGTGTATTTGTGATGGCTATGGAAACCAAGTGAAATCTGCTTGTTTCTTTCTTGTCTTTTAGTTCAGTTTCAGTTTTTTTCAATGTACAACAAGGTATTTTCTCAGAGTTAATGATATCTCACTGTAAGTCCATTGCTGTCTTCCTGGGAGCTGGAAATATATTTTGACTGTAAGCATTTATTGTCAGTGGGACAAACAGAGTAGCTAGGCTGTCACAATGAGAGCTACTTAGCCTGTTCTGTTATATATAGTATTTCAGTTTGTAGCACAACAAAAAATGGCTTTTGCCTGCTTGAAAGCATCATTTAGCTGGATTTATTAATGGCAAACATAAAGGAGAGACAAATATTTTGTTCCTGGGTCTTGGACATGACCTTCTGCAGTGTGTTCTCAGAAAACCTGTTAGGCACAGCCCAGGTTTTGGAGCACTGGGGTCTTCTGGAGTGGTGGACAGGGCTCATGGTGAAGCTGTTAGATCTATTCTAAGTTTCCAAAGTGAGCAGCCAGTGAGTCAGCCTCATGAGGGGTACAGTCAAGGGATGTCACCATCTGTAACATGCAGGGGAGTTTAACCCATTCTGAAAGCAGGCACATATGAAGCTGTAGGACTGCTGAGGCATACGTTTGTCTGTGGTATGTGTTTATTCAGCATTCAGTTGTGAACTTCTTCGAGGATTTTAAGAAACTTTAAAGACAGACTCCTGCCAGTCCGTTGCAGAGAGGTACTCCACATGCTTCCACATGAAATAGAAGAAATATGGACTACCCTACTGAATGGCAATTAACAGGAGCATTTGAGCTCTCTCTGAAAGACATAGACTTTAAAATATTTTTTATGGGCAAGTATCTGTTTACCTTCTATTACAAGTGTACTCCTAGAGATAGATGACTATTCTTAGTAGATATCGTACGTACTGAACAAATGCAGCTTTGAAGTAGCTGCATATACTTTCAATTTGAGGTGAATTCTGGGAATGTATTGTCAAGAAAGAAAAAGTTTTGGTTTTGAATTTTCAAATGAGAATTATCCTTTTCAGGGTACTCTTTTCACAGCATCACAGAATGGCTGAGGTTGGAAAGGACCAGGAAATCTGGAGGTCATCTGGTCCACCCTACTTGCTCAAGCAGGGACACCTAGAGCAGGTTGCCCAAAACCATGTCCAGACAGCTTCTGAATATCTCCATGTATGCAAAACCCACAGCCTTCCAGGGCAACCTGTGCCAGTGTTGACCACCTCTACAGTAAAAGGGTTTTTCCTGATGTTCAAGCAAAACTTTCTGTGTTTTAGTTTTGCCTGTTGCCCCCCCCACCACTGTTACCAGGCACCACTGAAAAAAGCATAGCTCCAGCTTCTTTGCACCCTTCTTTGAGGGATTCATGTGCATTGAGGAGATCCCCTTGAGCCTTCTTTTCTCCTGGCTGAAGTCCCAGCTCTCTCATCCTCTCCTCAAAGGAAGGAAGCTCCAGTCCTTTCATCATCTTTCTGACCCTTTGCTGGACTCTCTTCAGTAGCTCCATATCTCTGCTGCACTAGGGAATGCAGAACTGAACACAGTACTCCATGTGTGGCTTCAATAGCACTGAGCATTGAGGCAGGATCACCTTGCTTGTCGTGCTGGCAACACTCCTCATGCAGTCCAGTATACTGTTAGTGCTCTTTGTGGCAAAGGCACCTCCCTGGCTCATGTTAGACCACCTGTCTGCCAGGACAGTCAGGTGTTTTCCTGCAAAGCTGTTCTCCAGCTGATCAGCCCACAGCACACACTGGTGTTTGGGGCTGTTGCTCCCAAGGTGTTGGACTTTGCACCTCTCCTTGTTGAATTGAATTTTTTATTCTGAAAATTATAACTTTAAGGCAAGAATTTAAGCCCTCAAAGAAAAGGAGATTAAACACTTAATATGTCTCTATTTAACCTCACATAACTTTTGTTGGTTTATTCACTGTGCTAAAAAAACGAAAAAAATCTTTTTTATTTCTTTTTTTGCACCCTTCTTTCCTTTCTAATTTTTAGGGATTTTAATAGAAGGTCAAATATCAGAAAATGATACAGCAAGTTTAGAATACAATATTTTATCATATAGAACATGAGAAACTTTATCAACTTGTTAGTAGAGACCAACGAGATAATTTGCTCTAGATTTAAGCACTCTGATTTCACATTAGCATATAATATTCAGCTGAAAAATTGATGCATAAACTTCAGTTGCATAAACTTGCTGAAGAGAACGGTTAATTCCATACACTTGTGCTTAGCTGGAGCACAATGCCAGCCATTATACAACCTTCAGCATACATGTGATAGGCATATTTTATTTAGAAATATTCACCATGTGTTTTATCCTCACAGCTTCATTTAGGAATGGATATCATACTACTGGTATGCAGCTTGCATATATGTTCCTCAGGTTCATAGATGTTCCTCTTAAATTCCTCAGGGAATCTAAGAGCAGGTATAAAGCAAATTTATATTCAGTAGGGAGATGTCTTCTTCCATATTTGTACACTGTAGTTTGCCAAATCTGATTGAGCAAAATTGCAACAAAAAAACAATAACAATAAGGAGGACTGGGGGTAGTGTCTCACATGAGGGAAGATAAACAAGAAGTTTAACAGTAAATAAATCAGACAACAAAAAAACTAAGGACCGAAAGACTGTTAGGGCTTTTGCTAAAATTAGAAAATTTATCATCATATGAAAGAGGGAATATTTTTTCCTTGTGTTATCCCTGTTATCTCATTAAACTTCTCTGTAGAATCAGTTCTGATTTGCAATAAAACTTTTGAATAAACAGCTTGTTCATAAAATTTGTTAATTCTAATAGCCTAGCAAATTTTTGCATATGTATAGAAATAAAACAATCATGATAAACTTAGACAAAAATGCTTAGAATTCTGAAGATTATTTAGCTCTTTCTTTGTGAAATGTGACATTTTCTTTTGGAATATTTAGTATGTAAGAGGAGGAGATTACTTGAATCTCTGACTGTATTTGTTCTTATTTTTTTCAATATTTTTATGACTTTTTTTTGGTTACAAGAGAAGGAAATTATTTGTCTAAAGAGCTTTTCAACTCTGAACAAATCAAATATCTAATGAAAATTGGGTTTGTGCTCTGAGTTCACAATTGTCAAAACAAAGGATAGAAAATTAGATTGTTTCTCTGCACAAAACCCAGAGTGCTAATTATACATAAGGCATTAATTTTAAGGACAAAGCTGCTGCACTTTTGATCTCTAGAACACATTTATTCTTTCTTGAATTTTATAACGTTGTCTGAATGAAGAAGAACTGCTTTCTTACTTGATGAATTTAGCTTTGCTTAATAAAGTAGCTATATGTGAGGACAGTTGTAGAGCTGGAACTCTAAAGCAGCATTTGTGCTTTTATTGGACACTGAATTAACCAGTATTGCACATGTATCAGTTTTGTAGTTTCAGGGCTAGTTTCATGGTGGCAGTTTCATGAGGTTCCTGTCTAATATAAATAAATATTGCTTGACCTTTCCTACTAATGATGCAGGAATTTACAATGGATGGCACTATAAAACAGCCAGCATTTTAAAGCCACACAGGGATCTCAGCTCATGTTTAAAATGATGGGATTTTTTCCTCTTCCTGTGAAGATTATAGATTGGGAGTGGTTTATAATAAATCATTCAAGCTGCATTAACATAAAATTAATGCAAATCAACTGGCCATAATGGAAGACTGTGTGAATAACTAATTGAGTATTTGCAGTCCAAAATTAGCATGACCTTCAAAAAATTAAGTCAGATAAAACTCATATTTGTCTGGGAGAAGAAGAGGTCTTTCTAAATGGAAAATTTGGAATTAATGCTTGATTCAAAATGCTCCTTTTGACCTGGAAGAAATAAAAATGGTGCTGAGTATTTGTAAAAGGGAAGGAAATGAAGTGTAGGTTACCAATTTGTTAACAGAAAAAAAAGGCACGAGCTTTTACCTAATATCTCAAGAATTAGCATTCTCACTGGAAATCTTGTTGCATTTATTTTTGTGTGTTGTAATTTCCTTGATCATTGGCTAAACCTCAAATAATGCAAAATGGTTCTAATAAGACCCAAAAACATTACACGGGGGGACAGAGATCGCTGCTACAGTTTCTTATTCAATTAATATTTTATTTCTGATTTCAAAAGGACGAACTGATTATACACAAAGAATGCAAACCCTTGCATGACCTGCTAATGTAAGTTTAATTTTTTTGGGTATTTGCCTTGGACCTCTTAGTCTTTATGTCTTCAGAAGTCATTATACTTGAAGAGAGAATTTAAAGCCAGCACAATGAAGAAATGAATTGAATTCAGGTATCTGATAATCTGAGTGAAAAAACACAATGTCATGGACGGAACTGGAATATTATTTCTTTCCCAGGAATCATTTTCACAATAATGACATAAAACTTAGCCTTTCATCTAGAATATTCATGAAACTTTGATTGAATTTGGAATTATATTTATAAAAAGAAAATTGTTTCTAAGATGCATTATTTCCCAAATAAATGTGTTCGGCTTTTGTTTAAACTCTTCCAGCTGAGATGAAAATCTGGGTCTATATTATAAGGTTTTAATATTTTGACATAAATTTAGTTAATAGCTTTATTAGCCATCATTCATTTTTCAATATTCTGTACTGAACTCAAATATGGAAGTGGAGTTTATTTTACTTGTTTTTAAGAAGTTATATGCTGGAGCAATCTTTTAAGATTTGTTTCCTTCATTCATTCCAGTCTCAAAATTATAAACAGACTTCTCTGGTTTTGTAATTCTCATATTTAATGAGACTAATTTAATGACTTAAGCATCTTTACTGCTTTTTTTTTTCCCTATCATGGGACACAAGCAGTTTTCCTTTCTGCACCTTTTACTTTTTCTGTGTCCTGGAGTTTGACATTTGTTAATCTTCATATTCTGTATCACACTGTTGTCTTCAGAGCTCTGATAAGTACTTAGGACTTGACTTGTTTTTTGGTTCCTGCAACTCAGATGTTGCCATTAGGATAACCTTGGAAATGTCATAACACCCTTTAAAAACAGCCTTCATAATATTTTTGCTGTTGTACTTTGAAGTAATTTCTGAATTTAATCATAGAATTTACACTGTCAGTGAATGCTTTAGAAATGCTACACAGTTATGGAGAGAAAGTAAATAAAATAAATGTTTCTTTATAATATCTCTATCAATAGAGGCTTTTTCTAAAGCATTACAATGTGGAAAAATAGATACACAAGAAAAAAAATAGTGACAGTAATTCTGCAAATTGCTTTCCTGTTATTGTTTTACAGACTTAAGTACATATCACTGGAATATTTTTACCCTATTTATAGATGGAAACTACATAAAGATGTGGAGGCTTTCTAAGTATTTAATTTCAGACACTAAATTCTTTTCTGCAGAGAATATTTAATCTAAGAAGGAGATATTAATAGCTCTGACTTTATCTTCATGAAATGAATGATTCTACTGGAAGCAAATGACTTCAAATTTGACATCACAATGCAACCAGGCTACACTTCTGCTCTCTCTAGCTAAAGGCTCTTATACTAACAAAACTGATACGTTTAACACTTATGTATTCTCTGGAAACCATGTCAAAATGATGGAATAGAAGTGTTTTAAAAATGAAGGTTTGAAAAAATGTTTGAAAAAATATATGAATAGAAGTGTTTTAGTGCCAAGTCTTTGTTTGACTCAGATTGTCAGTACTTCCTGTAGACCCCAGTCTCCTAGGTTAATAACAACTGAAGCAAGTTATGTATTACTGAAAATCTGTTGTGGTACATCTTGATTTATAACTTTGGTTCTGATATTTATTGGTTAGTATGGATATACAAGTAATATCTAGAGAAAAAAGAAAAGTGCTACTGGAAAAAAGTACTGGAAAAAAACAAAGGGAACTTCAATTCCCCAGCACACGTTTCTGAACATCTTAAAATTGGAGCTAAATATATTTCAATGTATCTTTTTCTTTCTTTTAACAAAAATATGAAAGAATGCTATCTATTTAGAGTATAATTTTTTGTCCGTGTGAGCTTGTATGCACATATACAAATACATACATAGCTATCGAAGTAAACATGACCAGTGAAACAAGGATGGGAGGAATAAATTTTTGAGAACATTCTGTCCAACTGGAATCCCACTAATACTGAAGTGCTTTGTGTCTCCCAGATCTACTCTTACTAGCTCCAGCTTTTGGGGAGGAAGATACTACTGTCATTCCCATTATTTATCCCAATTAAACTAGCTCCTATCACTATTGTACCAACATAACATACAGATCAGATGATTGTGGACTTGGATGTGTTTATGTTACCTTCTTTGCCTCTTAAAATTGTGGTAACTGAAATTCCACATGATTCAAAATCCCCCACAGCTGCTACTGTATCAGAAAGTATCTAAGAAGAAAGGCAGCGTAACCATAAAGAAACACACACTGTTTTCCTCATGCTCCTCAGATGATATTTGTTATTTTTTTGATGGCTTCTGGTAGAATAGAGGCAAAAATCACACCAACCTCTTATCTACACTGAGCCAGTATCAAAACTATGGAAGTCTATGCAGTGTTAGCATATTCTTCTCTCCAAGATGTAATATCACTACCTTAAGAACAAGAAACTATGTTAATACTTCACTCTTTCTTCAACCTCTGGGAAGAAAGAGCTTTCCCACCATATACCCCACATTCACTCCCTGCAAAAGTTTCAGTATTATTTTTTTTTTTATTCAGAAATAGACTTAAAAAGATATCAGCTAGGAAAAATGTTTAATTTTTTCAAATAAATGAATGGTTTCTGTTGAAAATCACATTTGGCTGGAAAAATCTTATCTGAATGTACAGTTGTTTCTTTGTTACGTTCCTCTAGGCTCCTAGTCATAATGGAAATGGGCCTTTCTAGATGTGATTCAAAGCAAGAGCCAACTTAGCCATTCTGGATTGCCTTCTGGAGAAATCACTCTCACACACTGACTAAAGAGGGAGTTTAGGGAAATAAAAGTCTCCAAGATAAGTAAGCCTTCCTGAATATTCTCTAAGACACTCTTGAAAATGTTACCTCATGAATTTAATGTGATTTATATTTCCTTCTCAGAGATACTTCAGTAATCTTTTGAAATTGTCTTGTGACAGGTAATTCTTTAGTGAGCATTTTCTGCAACTTCTCTGGCCATAATAGCTTCTACACCTAAATTTATTTACTGCTTCTTCGGTCTGTTTTACTCTTTTCTCTTGTTCCAGAGAGGTTATGAAGTTTGGAAACTTCTGATGCCTTTGAAAGTTTTCTGAGCCATGTTCCCACGTATACTCAATCTTTCTAGCACCTTGATTGTATAAGAATTACCAATCTTTCTCTTCTAGAATCTAACAGGCCTTTCAAATCAATGTTCTTTGCAACTGGTGTTGTATGAAGTTACAATTATGAATGAACTTTAATGATGAATATAATGTTTTCGTAACCCAATTAATATCTTCATACTTCATTCAGCTGACTGTTTTGTATCTGGCGCTGGCAACTGCAATTGCAGAGTTACTGATAAAGGCACTTTTGTAGAGGAGTGATAACGACAAGGACCAACTCATACCGTATTCACAGAAAAGGTTTCTGCTCTTCACCTCTGCCTGTCTTAAGGCAGTGCTGGTATTTTTTTCTTCTGTGGTTAAAAGTTACTCTGTTGTCACATCTGAAAATTTTTTTTTCCTCAGTAGTGTTGAGAATTTACTAATCCATGTCAGTAATGTGCTTTTGCAAAAGTGGTTTTCTTTCATTCATTAGTACTAGCCAGGATTGATGAGTAGGTGGCGATTTTGAGCTGCTGTGAACAAAATCAGCTTCCTTTGTTCTGGATAAATTTCAGTCGCCCAGAAATATTACACTTCTACTCATTCTGAAGGCAGTTTCCTGTGCTGAGTCAACAGTTACCAATGAAACTTCCTTAGCTTTTTCTCATACTCAGCGTTTGAGGACATAGCGTGTTAAAATGCTTGGATAACCATGCTTAAGAACACCAATCACCTCTGTGCCTGGCAAAATCTTGGAGTGGATTCTCCTGGAAAGCATGCTGAGGCGCATGAAAACCAACAAGGTAGTTGGTGACAACCAGCATGGCTTCACTAAGGGGAAATCCTGCCTGACCAATCTGGTGTCCTTCTATGAAGGGGCCACGGAACTGATGGACAGGGGTAGAGCAGTTGATGTCATCTACCTGGACTTATGTAAGGCCTTTGACACTGTCTCGCATGACGTCTTTCTCTCTAAGTTGGAGAGATATCAATTTGATAGGTGGACCACTCGGTGGATAAAGAACTGGCTGGATGGCCGCACGCAAAGAGTAGTGCTCAATGTCTCAATGTCCAGCTGGAGACCAGTAACGAGTGGTGTCCCCCAGGGATCGGTTTTGGGGCGGTCTTGTTCAACATCTTCGTGGGTGACATGAACAGTGGGATTGAGGGCACCTTCAGCAAGTTTGCCGATGACACCAAGCTGTGTGGTTCGGTTGATACATTGGAGGGAAGGAATGTCATCCAGAGGGACCTTGACACGCTTGTGAGGTGGGCTGATGCCAACCTAATGAAGTTTAACCATGCTAAATGCAAAGTCCTCCACCTTGGTCGGAGCAATGCCAGGCACAGCTACAGATTGGGTGGGGAGGAGATTCAGAGCAGCCCTGCGGAGAAGGACTTGGGGGTGCTGGTCGATGAGAAAATGAACATGAGCCGGCAGTGTGCGCTTGCAGCCCAGAAAGCCAACCGCATCCTGGGCTGCATCAAAAGGAGCGTGACCAGAAGGTCAAGGGAGGTGATCCTGCCCCTTTGCTCTCATGAGACCTCACTTGGAGTCTTGTGTGCAGTTCTGGTGTCCTCAACATAAAAAGGACATGGTACTGTTAGAACAAGTGCAGAGGAGGGCCATGAGGATGATCAGGGGACTGGAGCACCTCCCATATGAAGATACGCTGAGAAAATTGGGGCTGTTCAGCCTGCAGAAGAGAAGGCTGTGTGGAGACCTCATAGCAGCCTTCCAGTACCTGAAGGGGGCCTATAGGGATGCTGGGGAGGGACTGTTCATTAGGGACTGTAGTGAGAGGACAAGGGGTAGCGGGTTTAAACTTAAGCAGGGGAAGTTTAGATTGGATCTGAGGAAGAAATTCTTTACTGTGAGTGTGGTGAGGCCCTGGAATGGGTTGCCCAAGGAAGTTGTGAATGTTTCATTGCTGGCGGCGTTCAAGGTGGGGCTGGACATAGCCTTGGATGGCATGGCTTAGTGGGAGATGTCCCTGCCCATGGCAGGGGGGTTGGAACTAGATGATCTTAAGGTCCTTTCCAGCCCTAACTATTCTATGATTCTATGATTCTATGGTTATTATGGCTGTCAGAAAAAAAATTCTGTGGCCTCCTAATGATCTATTCCTCCTTCTGCTTTTATGATACAAAATGCAGATGAAAACTTAACTTTTTTTTTTTTTCTTGCAATAGCGGTTTTTTTTGTGAACTCACTTTTTTGTCAAAAAAAAACCAAACATCAAAAGCATAAGTTTTCAGCCGAAAAATGGCAAAACAAGTATCAATTTCTTGGATCTATAGTTTTTGAGGTATTTTGTCAACAGTCACCTACCCATTGTAGGGCTCTTGGCCAGATATTACTCCAAAGTACTCTTTGTCTAGAGATTTTTACAATGCATCACAGTGGCTCATGAAGTGGGAAGACTACAGTACATTGCTGAAGATATAACTTGGTTTTTTGAGTGATGTCAAGATATGACATCTCCTCGGAAGTCAGAGTCATTGTATAGCTTGTCATTGCATAGATTTCACAGGATGTCATTGTGCTTAAATCTTCAAAATCTTTCTCTTTTCCTGATTTCCTCAGTACCTGGTGCATGTGAGGGTGGCTGGGATGAGCTGAGAGAATCTATTTTGGACAAATTAATGGTTTACCTTAGTATCTACTAATTTCCAATCTGGAGCTTTCTTCTTTGCAATTGAAAACGTTATTGATCCTTATTTCCAAATATGTCAAAAATGAATGGACATATTAATGAATATTGATGCTATTTGCAATACAGTCTGCTTAATAATTTGTGTGCTTCCATAAGGCCTTTTTGAGTAAGTTTAGTTCTTATGGTAGCAGGTATGTAATGGCATAATTCATTATGAGTATAATTCTTGGAGTGTTTATGCTTTTGCTTCAGTAGTTTTGGAAGTTGTGTACACTCTCTTTCGGGTGGAACTTGAAAAAAGATTAACGGTGTTTTGTATTTCCTCCTATATATCAACATTACCCACCTGCAATTGCATTTTTCACTTTCAGCCATTCAAAACACATAATTATGTATCTACGGGTTTAGAAACATTAATTCTCACTAAATGAGAAAAATCTGCTTGAATAATATGGGTGTCTACCATAGACAGGTGTCTTGTGTCAAATATAGTTGGTAGCCATTAGTTTCATAGATGACTCCAGAGAGCTAAGAGCAATCTAAAATGGTGCCATTGAAAAGCCCAGGTAATAGTGATAGATGTTAAATCTTTCTACAATGCCAACAAAACTGAGAATTCACTGTTAACAGAGAAAATGAAAAATGTGATTCATTCTTTTGACTGCATCCCTTTTTACAGTCTCTCATAATTCACCTATAGGTTTTTTGAAATGGATTTTTAAGTGGAAACTCTTTCATATATTCTTGTCAACAATCGTACTAGGGGATTATTCCTGTCAATGTTCATATTACATTTTAGAGCTAATTGTCTACATGTACAAAGTAAACCCACTATCATTGTTATATTTTATGATACATAGCAGGTTTTCATCCAACTGAAAAGTTACCAATTTTAACTCACATAACAATTATATATGTGTGGATATAACTGTAAATTGAGGAAACAAATATTTTATCAAGTGATTTGGATCTGCAAACAGCATGCAGATACTGCTTGTACAGAAGGTCACATATGGCTTATGAGCAATACTGTAATAATACAGTAAAACTGAAAAATATTTAAATTGCTAGAAAAGGCACATGACAACGTGGGTCTGAGCACCCATTTCAATTTTTCTAAAAGCTTGGACTACTTGTCAAGGCCATGCACATGTCTGAATTTACGAAATCATGACCAAATTTATGTATTTAATAAAGCAGTGTTAATTCTGACATTAATCAAGCATATTTCCTCAGGCATCTCAAATTGGATCTTATGCCATATTATCTGTACTAATTAAAAAAACCATGCATGATAGCTTGATTTCAGATGGTACCCTCAGTTCCCAAATAGCTTGGGTTTTATAGATTCAATTAACTAATCTATAAGAAACCTATCACAAAGCACAAATCTTTGAAAAAATTATTTATAATAACTCCATATTGCAGAACAAACAGGATCTAGAAATTCATGGAGACCACCAGTGTAAGTGCCATTAATGCATAAATGGAACTCATCTCCTCTTTTAGTCTTTTAGGTTTTGTACAATAGAATAGCTATAATTAATTTTGACCATAGATGAAGAATAGCTTCATATATGGTAGATCAGTTTATTAGCTGGAGAAAATATTAACCTTTTCATTGTTCTCTGTGGCATTGCATCTGACCCAAAGCAGGTGAACTTGTAACAGATTCAAATATTCCCTTATACAAAAAAATACTTAAGTAGTTGTATCACTTGTTTTAAATGATTCAAAAATTATCAAATGTGAGGAACATTTCCAGAGATACAAGGGATCAGACTGCCTCATCAGAAGGTCAACGGCTGAATGAGTAGCATTGATCTCCTTCAGTGATGGGATTTGACAGAAGCACAACTGCAGGTGATCAGCTGACGCCTTCTGAGGCTGAGATAAGACAAGACTAATTCCGAAGTGTAGTCTTGCCTTTGATCTGTCTGTGTTTTTCAAATAATGAGGTTAATCTCTGGTCCAAAATTTGCATTCTTTTAGGGTGAGATGGCTTTAATGCACTTTGAAAATGAGAGGAGATTCTGTCAGCCTTAGAAAGGTTTTCCTGAATTTGCTGACAGAACAGTCAGCAACATGAATTAAATGGCCTTGCAGAATGTATAGATGTTATCTAGCATTTAGTGTAATTGATAAAATAATTGCATTTGTGCAATAGCATTAAACTTTTGAAAACTACATTTTCTTACATTTCCATTTTTATAAATTTATGAAGCAAAGCAAAATGAGAAATACTGAGTCAGTTACTTGAGTATGCCTTTTCTTTCTTCTGGTATCAGTGGAAAACTGTGTCAGGTAAATTATGATGGCCTGAACTCTGTTAAACAGTCAGTAAAATGAGCACTGTCTTGCATTTCCCAGTAATGTAAGCAGCTAAAGTTTGCATCTGGCACAAAGAACCTAAATAGACTGTGGACATTAACAGCAGCAGAATGTAGTGCACATATTGAAAAAACCATCTCATTTTGTTCCTGGAGTTTTATTTATAGTGAATAATGTATTTTGAGTAGATATTTTTAATAGGCATTAACAAACAAATTGCAGATGTATTATAGTATAATATGGATATTTTATAAATGTCAAAATATATTGCTTTTTTTACAATGTGTCATACGTTAGAGTTTGAAATAGGAGCAAAACATACACATTTGGTTGCTTAAAATTTTGGTATATTCTTTCAATTTTGTATATGCATGGGAGGTGAACTCTAAACTTATTTAGGAAAATTATTATTTTTTCTTGTGATAAGTATCATGTAGAACATGATAAAAATATATTTAAATTATATTGAATGCTGATTTTAACAATGAATTCTAAAATGATTAAACACAAAATATCTTCCTCATTTTTATGTTTGACAGAGAATGAGCTTTTGGGTTTATATGAAAACAAAACTTCAGGTGCATTACATGACTTTATGAACCTCAACTCAGTTTTACATACACATATTGCCTTTCTGCTGAATCCTTCCAGTTCAGAAAAAGTTCAAATAAGAAGATAAAATAGATTGCTTACCCAGATCCTATTCCTGGATTGGTGACTATGGTGGCATTAAGAATAATTCTTACCATCAACTTACATAGTCTCAAAACGTATTTTTTAGAACTTTCATAAAATGATCTTAACCTGAAATCCAAGCTCACCTATTGAAGGTTAAGCTTTAACTCTCACATATTAAGGGTTTGAGTTAAAGGATTTTGGAATCTTATTGCTGTTGTTGTTTGCTTGTTTGTGGTTTTGGTTGTTTGGGTTTTTCTGGTTTTTTTTTTTTTTTTTTTTTTTTTTTTCATAAAAACTGTGATGTATCTGAGTCCTGTAAGGGTCTCCAAAAAGTAAATGATTCCCTGGTCTACTTACTGGATTCCATTTAGTGAAAGGTGAAAGAGAAACTGTCGTCAAAAGGAGAATAGACTATAGGTCTGAAGAAGGGTTT
Organism: Amazona ochrocephala; assembly: GCA_039720435.1. Classification (NCBI taxonomy): domain Eukaryota; kingdom Metazoa; phylum Chordata; class Aves; order Psittaciformes; family Psittacidae; genus Amazona; species Amazona ochrocephala. The sequence goes on from CM077880.1 coordinate 25,467,708, forward strand.
GTGTGCTAAAAGCTCATCTATGTCTCTCACAGATATCAGTTGGTGTAATAAGCTACAATTGCTCTCTGCAAACACTGTCAAATGAGTGCTAAAACCATGAACAGGCAAATGAAGTTAGAATTTGAAATACCAAGAATTTATTAAGAAACTTTTTCTTTTCAATTTTTACTTCCAGGGACCACGATTATTTTGAGCACAAGCAGGAGAAGCTAATATACAGCTTAAACATTTGAATTGCCCAACTGATAATTTTGTAGACACCTTTAACAGGTAGAAATTGTGTTCTGCATGCTATATTCTGCGTAAAAGTGAGGTTTGAGTTTTTGGCAAAAGTACTGTTTAATTCCCTAGTGAAGATGCCTGGAAAAGACTCTGTTGGAAAATCTCATAGGGGCTGCAGAGTTTGGAATCGGAAAGTGGCTGTGTAATTAGAAATGAAGCCTTCTTTGTTGAATGGCTATGCACCTTCTAAATCAAAACAGCCACTTTCATCTTCCAGTCAACTCCAGTTATCATGCATGAAATATCTACCAGCAATGGACACAGTTGCTCTGCTAACACGGGAAGACCACTGGAAACTCAGCTGGGGTAAACTACAAATACATGACTCATTTGTGAAAACTAGTTGACAGGAATCGTTTAAAAAGACCCCCTTCACACTCTTACTCACAATCTCCCAACACAATGACAGCCAGATTTTGACAACCTATAAGACTTTATAGCACTTGAAAACTAGCAGTTTTGAACAACTGACATTGGGTTACTGTGAGATGGAAGCAGAACAGAAGTCAAAAAAGACTATACAGTTTGATTGTTTCATAAATGAAGATCTATAAGAACTGAAAACAATATAGTTTTATTGGCAGGCTAGTGTTACTTAAAAATGTGACTTGGAGAGTGTGAAAAAACATGGAAAAACATCTATGTTATTAAGAACAAGACTAAAGCATGAACAGCTCCACTGATTTTATTAGAATGTCTTTGCAAAATATAGATTGCTAATATTTACTTGTACTTTATGTGTAATTTCCTTTCTTCATGCCATATAAGGGCTGACAGATTAGTTTGAGACACAGCTTTTTCTTGCACTCTTTTTAGTAAATGTTGATGTAGTTGGTTTTCCCCATTTTAAAAAGTAGCTACAGTTGTACTATAATAAATGAAGAGAATAATAATATTAGAAAGAAAAATAATGGACATAATTGCAATATGAGAATTTCCAGGAAAATGAAGAAGCAAATGGCCAGACATTAACAGTGTTTTTTACTGAGTGAAATTATTAGGAAATTTTATGTCACAAACGTATGCAATATAAAATAACAATTTGATATTAAGTGCTTCATTATAGTACAGAATCATAGAATTGTTTAGGTTGGAAAAGATCTTTAAGATCATTGAATCAAACCATCAACTAGTACTGCCAAGTCCACCACTAAACCATGTCTAAGTTGGAGAGACATCAATTTGATAGGTGGACCACTCGGTGGATAAAGAACTGGCTGGATGGCCGCACGCACAGAGTAGTGCTCAATGGCTCAATGTCCAGCTGGAGACCAGTAACGAGTGGTGTCCCCCAGGGATCGGTGTTGGGACCAGTCTTGTTCAACATCTTTGTTCGTGACATGGACAGTGGGATTGAGTGCGCCCTCAGCAAGTTTGCCGATGACACCAAGCTGTGTGGTTCGGTTGATATGTTGGAGGGAAGGAATGCTATCCAGAGAGACCTAGACACTCTTGTGAGGTGGGCTGATGCCAACCTAATGAAGTTTAACCAGGCCAAGTGCAAGGTCCTCCACCTGGGTCGGAGCAATGCCAGGCACAGCTCCAGGTTGGGCAGGGAAGAGATTGAGAGCAGCCCTGCAGAGAAGGACCTGGGGGTGTTGGTCAATGAAAAAATGAACATGAGCCGGCAGTGTGTGCTTGCAGCCCAGAAAGCCAACCATATCCTGGGCTGCTTCAAAAGGAGCGTGACCAGCAGGTCGAGGGAGGTGCTCCTGCCCCTCTATTCAGCTCTCGTGAGACCTCACTTGGAGTCTTGTGTGCAGTTCTGGTGTCCTCAACATAAAAAGGACATGGAACTGTTAGAACAAGTGCAGAGGAGGGCCATGAGGATGATGAGGGGGCTGGAGCACCTCTCGTATGAAGATAGGCTGAGAAAGTTGGGGCTGTTGAGCCTGCAGAAGAGAAGGCTGCGTGGAGACCTCATAGCAGCCTTCCAATACCTGAAGGGGGCCTGTAGGGATGCTGGGGAGGGACTCTTCATTAGGGACTGTAGTGAGAGGACAAGGGGTAACAGGTTCGAACTTAAACAGGGGAAGTTTAGATTGGATCTGAGGAAGAAATTCTTTACTGTGAGTGTGGTGAGGCCCTGGAATGGGTTGCCCAAGGAAGTTGTGAATGCTTCATTGCTGGCGGCGTTCAAGGTGGGGCTGGACATAGCCTTGGATGGCATGGTTTAGTGTGAGGTGTCCCTGCCCATGGCAGGGGAGTTGGAACTAGATGATCATGAGGTCTTTTCCATCCCTAGCTATTCTATGATTCTATGATTCTATGTCCCTAAGCATCACATCTACAAGTTTTTTAAATACCTCCCGGGATGGTGACTCAACCACTTCCCTGGGCAGCCTGTTCCTGTGTTTGGCAAACCTTTAAGTAAATTTCTTTCTTTTCTAAAGCTGTCCTGGTGAAATTTGAAACCATTTCCTCTTGTTCTATCACTTGTTGCTTGGGAGAAGATACCAAACCCCACCTCACTACAACCTCCTTTCAGGAAGTTGTAGAGACTGTTGAGTTATCTTCTCAGCCTCGTTTTCTCCAGGCTAAAGCATCCCAGTTCCCTCAGCTGGCACTCATGTATGTATAAGGGAATATGTATACTTATTGAGCCATAAAAAGGAAGTATTAACAAGTCACTTTTCTAATATTTACCATGAACAAACATTTGGAAGATAAACATTTTTTTCTCTAAGAGTAAGTTCTCACATTCAAGTTATTTATTTTCAGTAGAGATAAACTGCCATTGCGTTCAAGGTGGGGTCGGACATAGCCTTGGATGGCATGGTTTAGTAGGAGGTGTCCCTGCCCATGGCAGGGGGGTTGGAACTCGATGATCTTGAGGTCCTTTCCAGCCCTAACTATTCTATGATTCTATGATTCTATGACATACACAGAATAAGACTTAGTAAAATTTCTTAGTATTAACAAAGGTTGATGATAATGTTAATGGGCTTAGAAAAAGGAAGCTTACTTGGTTATACTGTTCAAGGGAGAAAGCGTGTACATCTTCATGTCACTATGTGACAGACATTGCTGAAAGTTTCTTCTTGCAGGCATACTGTAGTGTTTTGTCTTTAGTCCCATCCTGGTTTTCCCTTGAAAGAGATTTTAGATTTACCTCTTAAAGTAAATTGATTTGCTTTTAGGAGTTATTACAGGATCTGAGTTTTTAAAGATGAAGTAATAACATTTATTAAATAGTGATAGAATTCATGAAAAAATGATTATCATGCTGTCATGCATAATATTAATATCATGCTTCATGACACTAATGAGAGAGATAGGCATTTAAAAAAACTCAACCCTAACTGAAAGCCAACAAAAAACCCTCCAATGTATCTACTTTTTGAAGAGATAAACTGCTATAATGAAATAACTATTTTTGTTGGTCATATATGCAGTAATGGAATACCTTAAGTTATTCTTTATAAACAATAAATACCCTAGAGCAGGCTGAAAAGTAGCACAAAGTCTATTATTAGAGATATTCCAAAGCATCAGGTTTCGAGTTTGCTTGACCTCATATTGTGCTTCTAATGTATTTTACATTGTATAACTTAAGCATGACATTAGTTGAAATTCAGCTTACATGGTCTAGTATATTAAAACTCAAAGGTAAGCAAATGTTGATTTTACATCAAAGATAGCCCTTCTGAAACTACACAGTTCTACATTCAGTATTTACATATTTACCTACCTTGAAATATGTTTAAATCTTTATTTGCTTAACTGAAACTACTTTTATTTTTTTATTAAAAAAAAAAAAAAAGAAAAGATTTCTAATAAGTAATAGGTAGGAAATCTTTTATCTTTAGGTTATTTGTTCAGATGCATCTTGACTGTTAATCACCAAATGTTGTTACAATGTGATGGCAACTAGGTGAATTGGTCTCATTGCCGCTGTCAAAAATATGTTCATGTCACAATAATTCTTCTCCATGGCCTGTAAGCAAAAGGATCTGGGAGTTAAACACCTTTTTAGCTTGTTGAGTGTATAAAGTCCTATAAATGTATCCTTACATATCAGCTAATATATAACTTTTCAGTGTTTTTTTACTTTGAAAGAATATGGGCTGCAGCTTTAAAGGAGGCCAGCCATTAAATTTCACTCATCAAAACTGTCAATTATTACAGTTACCACTGTAGGAGCAAAAGCAGCACGAAGGAGCTACTGGTCATTTCTCTGAATTTCATTGATGGGTCCTGGTATGACAACTTGTTCAGAACTGCACCATTTCCGTATTTCCTGTTATTTCTAATTATACAATCATATAGCATGATTTATCCTGAGCTCCTGTTATGATTTCTCATAAATCTGAAAGAAGCATGGATTTAAATGCATGAAGGGCTGTTTCTTCAGAAATTAGTCAGTAGAGGCTGACCTTTAGAAATCCAGACCAACCTAGAGAAATGTTGTGTAGATACACTCGTTCCCAGGTCTGTCTGACAATAGCCTTTCAGTGTTTGGAACTATCCTATGTAATCTGCTTTGATTATTCTAGGGCAGAGAGATTTGCAGTGTTGTTTTGGACTATGACTCTGCAAAAAATGTAATTACTTCTTGCACAACAATTCAATATTGGAAAACTTGATGTCATACTACTTTGAAATAACTTCTTCCTTTTTCTTCCCAAATCTCAAACTCTTCTGGAAAAGCTAAAGCCCAAGTGCCTCTGAATGTAGAGCTGTCAGAGTGGCTTGCTGCCTTTCAGTTGTAATCCTTGGAAAATTTATGGCTCAAAACTCACCGAAACCAGCATGTGTCAAAATACATCTGACTTGCAGGATCCCATAGTATTTCTACCTCCAGCTTTCTACTTGTGCTGCTGGAGACTGAATTTCCTATCCGATAAATTTGTTGTTAAGGAATCAACATTTTTCAGCATAAAAAAGACAAAGCAAACAAATTCTATCAATAAATTTCTAAAACAAGAGGGCTGCAGTCATCCTGCTTTTCAGTTTAATGAGACTGCTGAGGAACAATGGTTTGATTAATCAGTACAATATGCTTTCTTTAGAAGTTAGGATGGGTACTTCTATACATACCACCAAATGGGTTCCCTTTTATAGACCTCAAATTTTATTAACAGCTAGTCAGAATATCCATATGATCATAGCAGACAGAGATATGGATTGTCATATGGCTTCTGATGAGTTCCAAAAGATGTTTTATACTGATTCAGAGATCCATCCTTAAGATAATTTTTGCTAAAAACATAATGCAATGTATAATTTTACGTAGAAATTTTGAACACTAATTTGTATATGGTAGTAAACTGGTGCCTGGCACATAGAAGAGAGCTGAAATGTACTGAGGGAATGTGCCTTGCTGTGAAAACTGTGTGGCTTTCAAAGATAATATTGCAAACAGACTAGTGTAATACTCTAGACAAAAGGTAATAAAGATACCTGGGAATAAAAGGCATGATCTCTTTGCCTGTAAGAAATGAAATAAAAGAGTTTTGAGAAGGCTGCATCAGTGCTGAGTATCGTAAACCCCTGTCATTTCACACTGCGTTCACAATGGCCAGACATCTACCCACATGTGCAAACTGTTCTGGACTCTGTCAGATCTTCCATCGTCACCTTAATCACTGTGATTTGTAAGACAAATTTGTTTAATTCTCTTTTATTATACTCTTCCTATCTGCCAAAACAGAAGTAGAGAATAAGAATCAGCAGTTATTCTATCTGAAAACCCCTGAACTTGTAAAAAGTAATATATAACTCTGTCTTTATGGTATGCGATATATTATCAGCTTGTGGCTATGATGAATATTGTGAGACCAGAAAATAGCAAGACATGAAATTGATTATGACATTCAGAACAGTATAGGTTTGAGACATTCTTTGGAAAAGTCAACTTCAGTTTCTCTCTACAGTGAATGTCCCTTGCTTAGGTAGCCACGAAGTGGTATGCTGTTAAGATGGAAGAGTTTCTGCTCCTCAGTACCAAATGTGATATGGGCCACAAACACTCTTAAGTATTCATCACTCCTGGAAACCATGTTCTTAGAACATTGACATCCCTCACCTTAGTATTTGCCTCGTTACCTTGGAAATGGTATAACAGGTAATATTTTCCCTTGCAGACTTAACAGCTAAGTAAAGAATTGCATATATATGGGCTAATGATGTGTTGAGACTACTGCTTACTGACAGGGAACATTACCTTCTTTGTTAAAGTGGGGTTCACAGTTCTTTGTGTGTATAGCCACATCTCAATTATCAGTGCTCTGTAATCTGATCAATGGTCTGTTACCCTAGTATTTTAGCAGTCAACACTGTGATTTTTAATTAAAGTCAGCCATTTGTGTGAAATGATTACTCTGTTCATTATCTTGACAATTTCATTTCTATATCAAGTAAAATAAAACATTTATAGCAAGGGAAAAATATATGAGCTATTGTAAGGTTCAAGGAGGTTCATCACAGCAGTTGGCTGAAGCTGTTATCATTAACATCAATGGAACAGGTCACAGTTCCTGGTATACCACATGCCAGTTATTTCCTTTTAAATGAATTATACATGTATTCATTAAAATTCCCCAAGTACTCAAGGAACATGAACATTACAAGCATTTGTACCCTGCTTGCACATTCACAGTAGTGATATGCTTGTGTAGCAGTGCTTAGAGGAATTTGACTATGAAATGCTTTGCGTCCATGATTATGCTTCTAGGAGCTCAGTTGAGTGTTCCACATTCAGTATGCTAAAATTGTTTGTGTGACTTTGGCCTCACACCAGATGATAATTCAAGAATCCAACTTTGCTCTTTGTTTTTTTTTTTTTTTTTAAAGTGTAATTCTATGTACTGCTCATGAATCCCAGGGAGAAAAGAAGTGTATGCCCCGAGGAACAGCTGAAACTTTTGTTCATGTTTAGATCTGGTAGCATGGGTGGGAGCACAAACGAGTACAGCAGACGAGCACTAAACCTGTAGATGACCATCTTGATGAAAATTTATCTATATACCACCGTGTGCAAACCAACAAATGAAGTTATCATCAGGCCCTTTTGTACTGGATTGATTACTATTTTTCTGGTGCTGATATGTCAACAGCAGCTTAGTTTGCAAAGACAGTCACAGAGATGTTGAATAGAAGGGAACGCTGGCACATGGCCTTTCTTTGAATGCCTTGCAGCTGTTTCTGTTATGCACACTGGTGTGATACCCAATTTTAAGATATCTAGACTGTTGACAGAGGCCATTCATTAGAGTGCAGTAGTCATTTTTTCTATGTATGAGAGAATAGAAAAATGGAAGGAACTGGGGAAAGAAGAAAAAGCATGTGGAGAGAATGGTCTAGGTTTCTCAACATCAGGAAAATGCTGTTCTTTCCATTAGAGATTCCAGCTTTAATTTTCTAAAGGACATGCTGATAATTTCCCTAGCATTGAATACAATTTTTCTTTGCAATTATCAGTAAGCCAGTAGAACACATATATTTTTTTACTATTTTTTTTTCTACGTTAGGAGCATCTTCAAAATGATTCAGTGAACAAATTTCTCAGGAATGAGGTTTACTGATCAGGAAGAGATGCATCTGTATTCCAGCTATTTTACATTTCAAAGAGGTCCATCGTCTTCACACTGAGATCATCCAATCTCCACCTCTTGTGCTACAAGGTCTGGCTACAATTTTGTTGTTTTGGGAATTCAAGGACCTCAACATTCTGACTTGCTGGGCAAGTGTTCTAGTTACCTACTTGTTGCATAAAGGATAGAAACTCAATAGCATCCATTCTCCTTGTAATATAGTCTTGTACTATCGCTGTTACTTTGAAAATTTTAGACCACTATTATCAGTTCTGAGCTTGTTTCAGCTCTGTGTTTCTGTATCCAGACTGTGAATCAAAATGTTGAAAACTGGTGCGGTTTGCATGTTCAAACTGAGTCATTTGTCTTCAAGGAAAAATTTGTTAACTCTAGGAAATGCTGCAGACTGAATACAGAAGGGCTTTCCCCCTTTCTTTCTCCCAGTTTGTTGACGTTCCAACAGACTTTCTGAATTGCGGAATTCTAGTCTTTCTCTAACTCAATCGACAAATTCCAAACTAAAGCAAAATTTGGGATGTGTGTATAGCCTAGTCCAAGAAACCATGTACTTTAATGAGTCTTCTGTGTAGTTTTGTCATAAAAGCTGCAAAGCAAAAGTAGGAACTGAATGAACTGCAGGAAAAAAATATTTCATGCTACTTTTCAAGGTCTTGAGGGCTTTCTGTGATAGCCTTCCTACTTCTGCCTTTAAAACACATCTACATACACCTGAACACATGACAACTGTGAGGCTGTCCCTGTGTAATTCTCTGTTGCCTTGTGTTGTGTGCATTATCCATGGGATATTGCTTAAATATCTTGAATACAGATACTGGATGTATCACCAAAAATAAAAGAATTCTTGTCACTAGAAAATACTTTTTTTTTTTTTTTTTAGCAGTGGGAAGCTGATGCCAATGGTAACGACACACTGTTTAGATGTGGAAAATCTTGTAAATTAATAATAACAACTCCACAAATATATTTCCACAAAGAGCACATGCTACTGAGACTATGTCAAGAATAAAATAAACAATTCATGAGGGAAAGTTTTTTGCCAGAGGAAAATTAGAATGTGAAGAGCTATATTCCATGTCTGTCTAATAGGGACTCATAATTTTAAATGATCAGAAGGAAAATATTATAATGGCTTAATAACTTTACAGAAATGTAAATGGGACAGAAACCAACAAAACAGCCCCAACCAAAAACCCAAAGAAAATGACAAGACAGCAAAGAAAAGCAAACTGAAATGAAAACAAATGTAAACTTACTCTCAGAAGCCTCTAAATATCATTCGCAGTTTAGAAACAGGAAAAGCAAAGAAATAGCACAAAGCTGGTTACTGGGAAATTACATATTGGTTCTATAGCATTCTTATAGCTAAAACACCAGGACCACAGTAAATGCAGAAACATATATTAAATCCCAATAAAGCCTCCACTCCTCCAGTGCTGAGTAGTTTCTAGAGTGCTGTTCTCCCCAGCTTTATATGCTGAGCATGACACCATATGGTGTGGAATATCCCTTGGGTCAGTTGGAGTCAGCAGTCCTGGCTGTGTCCCCTCCCAGCTTCTTGAGCATCCCCAGCCTGCCCCCTGGGGGAGTGGGGTGAGGAGCAGAAAAGGCCTTGGTTCTGTGTAAATACTACTCAGCATTAGCTAAAACACCCTGTGTTATGAGAACTGTTTCCAGCACAAATCAGAAACAGCCCCATGCTGACTGCTGTGAAGAAAATTAACTCCATCCCAGCCAAAGCCAGCGCACATTAAAAAACCCAAAAACTACAATGATAAATAATTTGACCTTTTTTGAAGGGAAGAGGTGATAGGAAGGAAAAAATACAAGAAAAGGAGAAAAGAAATACATGAACCCTTTTCTCATGTCTAGATTGTACTTATTTTCCGAGGACATGCACTGAATACTGAAATAAGATGCTATAACTTCAAATTGCATTTGTAGGAAGCTGGAATACTTAAATTTCTTAGGCCTTTCTGAACACTGAATCAGCAGCATTCCTCCCAAGAGAAACTGTTGAAGTAGATAAAGATGGAGAAGAATCAGTACCAGAATACTACCCAACCACAATTAATTCTACATAATTTAATGAATGGCTGTGTTTTGGGGCTGTATTTCCTCACCTTCACACAGAAGCTGGCTGAGGTGACCTGTTCCATTCCTCATGATTGCTATACTGCATAGCCAAAGGCTGGAAGAAGTTAGGATGTTTCATGATTATGGATCATAACTTTAACTTTTTCAACAAGGGAGAAATCAGCAGGTCTGTGGAATGCTGCTACTGACTCTATCAAAGCACTGAAGGGCAGAAACAGCTAGGTCAGTGAAAAAGATTGTGATGTTGTTACAAGATATAGAAGAGAATTCTAGATATCAGCTTTTAGATTTACTGAATGTATTCTTCACATACTCCTGATGTCACCATTATAAAGTGAAAAGACAGAATGTGATGTAACTAAGGTTACAGGCATCTGTGTAACTAAGATTACAAAGATGCACTATATACATTTGGAATAAGCACCAGTTTCATGTAGGAAATTGCATAAATTAGCCAAACAGAGAAGAAGCAAGAAGAAATCTGCAAACACATTCACAAATCTTTATCAATAATATGTCACTTATTTAGAAAATGCAAGTGGTCAAAACTTGTCCTTATGTTTCATGTAAAAGCAGATGTCTCTGTATAGAGCAGCACCATGCTGGGGTATTTTTATAAAACACTTCTACAACAGTGGATTTTATATCTGGACTGATATCAATGTTGTCTGGAATGCATATCAGATAAAACCCAACTGAGTTTATAAAAGCTAGCAGGATTATAATCTGAATAACGTATTACTCTTAGAAAGATAGGTAAATTATCACACTTGATAAGGACTACATCTTTTTATAGAAATAGTTCAACAGCATAAAGTAAGAAACATGACTCCATTGAGGGAGTGTTGAAAGGAAGTTCCTACTTTCCATCATGCGTAAGTAAGCCAGAAACAGGCAGGTATGTGTTGTATCATATATAGGGAGATAAACGCCCTTGTGAGGGAGCATAGGTGCTTGCAAATGAGATTCACAGCAGCTGACCTTCTGGGGCTTCTTGTAGGCAAAGGAAAGCCAGAGAAGCATATGCCTGAAACTCTCAAACTAAGGATTTACAGGGATTTATTCTTGTGAAACTGGGTTTCAGATTTGGGATTTGTTATCAAAATGAATAATATTGGGTGCTTTATTTAGTTATGTTTTCCTTATGTGCATGACAGACTTGCTGTGGAACTCAGCTCTGACAGGTGTTTGGGTTAAGAGTAATCTCTGGCCTTCTGCACTATCACAAAGTGAGCCATGGGGGGCAGTTTTCCTCTGAAATTATCATTTCCATAAAGGAGCTTGCCAGTGAAAATTCAAAATACCAGTATTTTGTCTTGTTACGAACAACCAGTTTACATTCTAAATTTTATAACCTTTGTGACATAAATATTACTCCATTCCTGCTTTTAGCATTAGACGACAGTTGATTTAATACTTTGTAATTGTAGAATTTAAGTAATATGTCAACCACCATTGGCCAGGTTGTGTCTTTTCCATTATCAGTCATTTGGGATTATCTTATTTTTTCTCTGCAGTGTGAGATAGCTGTGCTAAGGAATCATTTTTCAACAGCTGATTTTTCTAAAGCTTTTCTCTGTAAGGTAGTGTTAGAAATATTTGTTCTTTGTTTTTGCACTTTTGAAGACATTCATTCACAAAAGATTTGAAAAGAGAAAATATTTTTTTCTCCAAGCAATTTAACTACACAAATACACCACTTTGGTTTTTTTTTTCAAGAACTGTTTTTGAATTAGACAACTCCAAGTTATGTTTTAGCCTTCGGCGTATTAATCTTAAACACACAAGTGCATAATCATTGTATGTGTTCAGAAGTCATAACTTATTCCAGTAGTAATTGGTGTTAACTTTTACCCTCTTAAAGCATTTGTCTTTTAAAGGTCAGTGACAGAAACTGAAAATAATACTTTGCTTACACAACGTAGCAGGAATCTGTCTATTAGTGTAGAAATTGGCATGTTTCTATTGTTCAGTCTTGATTTTGACTTCTGATTTAAGCTGCATTATCCTTAGACACTTCAAACAGCTCTGATATATAGGAAACTAGGTCACAGAAGGTTGGAATTTGAGAAATTAGGAATTTTTAAGGCTACTGTTAGCGCAATTACACTGCTTCCATTACACTACAGACAAGACCAGTCTACAAGGAGGAGAGAATCGCAGATGGAAAGTTAGATACATTTTTTAAAAGCTGTTTGTTGATAGCTTGAATATACCTGAAAATACTCCCTCCTGAAGCCCCACTTTTCTACTTATCTTTGACCAGCTGGATGGCTGCAAAGAATTATGTTTTTCTATTTAATGCAAACATGGCAGATGCTGTAGCACTGTTCCTTAAAAAAGACAAGGCAGGTGTAGCGTGTGCGTGTGTATGTGTGTATTTGATATCAGTATAGACCCTTCGCCTCCTAGACAGTGCAGAATCGCTCCGTTTATTGGGACCCTGGAGACATACCTATAGTCAGAAAATCCAAACCCAGGTCAAAATGAAGTAGAATTGTGTTACAACTACAAAGAGTTGTTAACTCTTTAAGTGCAGAGTTGTTAAAATCTGCTTGAGGATGTGTTAAACTCTTTTTTCTTTTTTCTTTATTTTATAATATTCTACCTAAATCATATTTAGTACACAATTGAAAGAGACTGTTTGAAGAGCTTGGTATACAGTCCCCTTCTTGCCAAGGTGACATATGCCATAATATCCAGTAAGTGATCCTTTTCCGGAGCACATATGCGAGGTACATATGGATACTAGTAAACTGCAAGATGACATTAGAAATAGTTTGGAGGATTTTACCTTTTGAGGGTTTTACCTTTTTGAGCACTTTACATATTTATAAATGCTGATGACTTTGAAGCTAAAATCTAGCTGTAGCGTTATGTGCCATAATAATAACAACAGTAGCAGTAAAAATATCTTTTCACATGTTTCCAAATCCCAATTTAATTTGCTTGTCTTAATCTTGTATGGCATTATGAAATTGCACTTTTTCATCATGTTTGCACCTGCCATCCCTAATGCATTACCAGGTGTGAGATTTATGAGCGGAGCACATGAGACCTGCCACAGTTAATCACATTTGTAACCTTTCAGATACACAGCAGAATTTTTCTTGCTGTGAAACATGTTTTACCTTTTAATGTCTGCTGAGCATAGTTCTAACACAATACTGTAATTTTTTCTTATGTATTTCCAGTTCAGCCATCAAATAATGCCTTAATTATTATTCTTTCATATTTTTTTATCAAAGAACTACTTGTGTTTTAAGGAAATCTTGAAGTAGTAAAAGAGAGATAAGCATATATTAACCTTTTGTGGAATGAAAGATGCATGTAAACAGATGTGAATGAGGTGGTACTCTCACTACCATGCATCATAATTCTGACAGATAATTTATATCATATTATTTTTAGAATATGAAAGAATTAGTTCAGAAATTTACATTTAGTAATTTGCAACTTTAAGTAAAATCTCAAAAAATCACTTGAGAGTTCTACAAATGACAGAGTCAAGCTTCATATCATTGAAGCTATTCACATGCTTGTGTAACTGATTGAATCTAGGCAGAAAATATGTATTAATTTTTAAAATTAAGATTAATATTTTTTTAGTTCTAGACCTGTTCTATTGATTTTGTTTTTTAATTACACTTTTAAGGATGTGGTCTAAATTCTACTATAAATCATTCCTAAGAAAATTTGGAATATACTTAACAGTTTAAACGCATCTTCTCATTACTTATTTGCTGTTACAGGAAGAATTTAGGTAAGAACTGCAAATCATGCCGTTACTCATACAGCTTACTATGGCTGCCTTTGCCATTACTAACAAAAGGCCACTGCCTATTTATTGACCTCACAACTCAGGCTCCCACAACTTGCCTTAGCTTGTTTTGGTCCAAGCTGATTTTAGCTCATTTTAACTGTGATAACTATTGTCTAGCAATCAGGTAACTGCCAACCAAGTTAGTTTTAGCTTTTTAAACTTTGAGCAGTTGTACAGTGCTACATCTCCTGCTGATTAATATATTGCAATTATAAATAGTCATTCCGGTAAGAATAAAAATGTGGTGTAGAAGAGAGACCAGTATGGTACTGGCAGCCCTAGATAGTGAACACTAAGCGTGATATTCAATAACTGATGAGTTAGAGCAGTGTGTGAAAGGCAAGATGCTAACTACAACATGACCTGCTTAGAAGAACAAACACTAGGTGGGACTATGCTTTCATCAACAATATGCTCCCTCTGGCAAAACCCTCCAGGATCTGATAGGTCCTACCTGGTGATGGCAGCAATGACCTTCAGACCCAGCTGGGCACTGGGAGTGAGAGCAAATAAGCACAGACGAGCAGTTAAAATGACAGAGCTTGAATGCAACATTTTAACTGTAATATTAATGAAGTTTTTTTTCCTACAATAATTAGAGTATTAGTCCAATTAATTTGGACTGTAATTGTTGATATCACTGTAACTTGACTAATAATAATAATAAAAAGGGTATTTTTTTTAGATTGTAAAACATCAATTAATTAACATTAAATTTCTTAGGTCTACATATAAAAATATATTCCCTTTGGCTCAGAACAGCATTTTTTGAGAGTAATACTTCAATGTCTTTTTTAATCTTCAGAGTAATTTATTCTAGTGTAATACAAAATATTCAGTATATAGTTAGCTCTAACTTATATTTTAAAAATGTAAAGAGTATGTATATGATTGCAAGCAGACCCATTGGACTGCATACTTACATCAAAATCTTTTGTTAAAAATGATTCACCTAACTTCTAGACACTTATATTATATAGTTGATAAACTACCTAGATCAGTTTTAAAAGACCATTCACAGAATTGCAATGCAACAGCTGAGGGGCTGGCTGAGATCTGAAATGCTTAGCTTGCTTTTTGTAGGAGAAAATATTTCTTCAGTAATTCCTTCCTCGATGATATATCAGAGCATTAAGCAGTGAAGTGTTGTAATTTGCATTTTGATGCTATAGCATATTTACAATAAACTATGATAAATATTTCCATAGCAATAAGCAAGGCAAGACAATGGAATAAATTTTCACTGTATCTTAAATATGTCAAATAGTTTAGACTAATCCTCTGTCTTCCATCAAATTTTTCTTAAGACTCGCTTCTACCACAGTATCTGAGAAGAGTGCTAAGACAGACATTTTCACTTCTGATCAAATATCTGAATTTAACACATAGTCAAAATGGACTTTTGAATTCAAATTCAACATTCAAAAAAACCCATTTTTCTGAAAAACATCATTATTTTAGCACTGACCATAGTATAATATTTTACTTATGAAACTGAATATTAGATCTATGTGTTTTTCCTTTTCACAGTGGTATCTGTCTCACATTTGGCAATGTAAGATAAGTAAAGAGTAATGAAAAGTTAAGCAAACAGTCCAAAAGTATGCCTATTCTGTGGATTGTCACAGAATTAACATTGGAAACTGAGTGAGACAAAATGGTTGTGAAGTATTTATTGTCTATGTTGCACAGAATCATCGAGTCAATAGTATCAACCATAGTATGTGTATGAAGGATACTTCTGTTGGTGTAACATGGGTCCAGAAGTTGTACATACACAGATAACATGAATTCACTTAGAATTAAATGACTATAAAGTTATTAATTGGTCAGGTTGGGAAAATCCATACCTAGATGGGCTAGTTCAGAATGCGACAGTAGCATGCTGTGTTTGTGTTGCAGCATTAGAACAATCTGCGAGGAAATAAAGGTTTGAAAATCTCTTTAATGAGGCATTGCTTGGACACACATTCCTACATCAAAGGAGAAGGCAGTAGTCATCGTAACACTGGTATAGGTAGGTACTCACTGTGCATCCTTAGTGGAATGGGACACAAGGGAGAAGAGGAGTCTGGGACTTTGGAGAAGACTGAGATTCCAAACAGAGATTCCAGAATGTGCCTCGTTATTAGAACAGATGTTAATTTGGAGTAAATAGAAGGAAAAGAGAGAGGAAAAAAGAGTGAGAGCTCTCACGAGAAGAGGAAACCCCCAGGTTTTTATATCATTTGGCTGAATTACCTTGTGAAAAGGTTCTCTTTTGCAGTCTCTTTCTGTCCCTTAACTCCTGCCGGCTCAGAGGTACTATTTGAGAATGTATTTTAGCATAGATAGGGTTTGTTTATGGGATACGGAAGAAGTGGTTTCTAAACCACTCCGTTTTGGAGATTCCAGAGATTAAGCTGGCCAGTGTCCTGAAGGCATGCTCTAATTATCTGAAACCTTACTTCATGTTTTGTGGGACCTTATTGGTCAGTCAAGGAGGACCCCAGATGATTAGGTACCTAGACAATGAGGAAATGCTGGAAAACGAATATTATGTCCATCACAAAAATACCAAAATATGACTTCTGCTTTTCCAAGGAAAAGTCACAGGCTCTTCCCCATGCTGAGTGTGCAGGTCTCAAGGCTGGCCTGGATTCACCATTGCAGAGCTAGGCTGAGCTGGTTTCAACTCCTGCCTTGGCACCAAGTGCCTGCTACCTCCCCTGCCTGAGCCTGAGCTCTGCCAGTGCCTCTGTGGGAAAAATCTGGCAAACCCATGGTGTTATGGACCAACAAAGACCCTGTGGGGCTGAACCTGGGGAGGCTGAGGGACCATGCTCACATTCAGCTGGGAGTAGCCAGAGGTCAGCAGCCCAGGGTCAGAAATCATAAAAATAAACCATACTAGATCCAAGACTGAGCAGTGAGAAACTATCCTCTCTTCCTCCCACCAAAAAGAAGGAAGAAATCCACACCATCATATTTCTTCTGATGAAGGCTTTGGGATGTGTACACCTCACTGTAAGCCTCTTCTGCTCTTTCTGAGGTAAGTGAACTTTCAGCTTTATTATATGCAAGACATTGAAAGGTTGAACAAAATATCAAATAAAAGGGATAAATGAAAGATTTTTTCTTCTTCCCCCAATAGTTTCAGTAGTGCCGCTGCAGCTTTTCTCTATTAGTTTGGACCATTAGAAGATTAAAACTTTAATTAGATGAACATTGCATCCCTAGCTCCACACATATGGTGTGTTGTCTTCTGCTTGAAACAAGATCTGGAGTGCAACAAGTGTTCAAAGAATCAGGAAAGTGTTAGATATGGGAGTCTCAAACTAATAATAAGTTTTAAGTGAACTTCCCTTAGCTCGTAAAATCTTATTTTGAGACAAGCTCATATTCGTGCTCTTAGTTCTAGTTTTGAGACTGAAATATTTACTTTGCCCACTGATGCTGTTGATATCATGACTTTTTCTTAAGCATCAGTTTGAATGTCCAGAGTCAAGATCATGGAAATAAACACAAATCAGTATACATGTAGGTTCTTCAAGAGTTAAGTATTAGTTCTTAATTTTTTATTTTTTTTTTCATGAAAACAAAGTTGCGAAATTGCTTTTAGCTTCTTTAGAATTATCACATGGCATTAAAAAAAGTGGACCTCATTTTGAGGCATAGTGCCGTTTTTCTTAAAAAAAATAAATCACAAAACATATTCTAAATATAATGGCAAATGCTGTGTATTATTGACTGCAGGTACTTTTTAATACTTCTGAACTTTCACTGGCTTGGAAAAATCTACATTTTTAACACTGTCTGTCCAGAAACTTTCAGACAGCTCTGATGTTGCAATACCAAGTATGTGTCTCATGGTAAAACTTCATTCAGATTTGCAAATGCAATTTGAATAGAAATTTCCTACATGCAAATAAAGAAAAACCCAAACAAACCCCAAACAAACAACAAGCAAAACAATGAAGGAGAAAATGGTGCTGAGTGTTGCAAAATATGTAAAGTGCCTAGGAACACAAAGATAATATGTTTAAAAAATATTACAATTTCCTGTGTACTTCTTTTAATCCAATTCAAAGATACAACTTTTGAAAAGACTGAATAACAAGAAAACCTAGCTTTAATTAAATGAGTAGCACAAACTACAGTTTATGAACTGAGTTCTATCACACATGCACTGCAGTAGCATTTGAAACCACCTTTTTTAATATCAGTGCCTAACATATAATCATGTAAAGACATAGGATTATCTTTATTGACTTATGTTCCCAACATTTGTTTTACAACACTGCTCCAATGATACAAACCATAAATATTTTTTTATAATAGTCTTATCTGAGGCTATATCTTATCTTGCATTTTTAACGTTGTAGTCTTGTTCAAGGTTTGCTTACTTTCTGCAAGTTAAATCTGGGTCCTCTGTCCTTCTCTATTGCATTTTAAAAGGACCACAAGGACTGAACATTCAAGAGTATCTAAAGTCCATAAGAACTCAACAAAATTTTCGTTGTTAACATTCTCTATTTGCCTCAATTTCTAAGTCTGAGCAGTCCTGAAACTTGTCTCATTTCATCAAAGCTGCGAAGCTTCACAGCTGTATTATGTATAAGTCCTATCAGGATTCACAAACTATGCATTCTTTCATCTAGTTCCCCTGAGGGGCTCCATGCATCTGATCATACCTACCAGATGGCTTGGTCTTTATGAAACAAAGCAATAGAACAGTTTTAGTAAAAACAGAGACAGGAAAAAAAATGAATGTCGCTTTCTTCCCTGTGTATAATAGTCCACAAGTTAGAATTCTTATGCAGTAGGGAAGGTCCAGTGCTCCTCACACCCACTCTTCTATCTTCTGTATCTTAACCATCACAGGGTATAGACTGATCTCCAAAGAAGCTGTTCCAGCATGGAAAAGAATTTGAATATCACTGTGAAGAAAAGAGACAAAATGTAAAAAAAAAAAAAAAACAAAAACAACCCAAAACCCATAAAAATAAGAAAAAGAGACAAAAGCACTCACCTGGAATGCAGGAGAATTAATTATTTTTTTGTGTGAACAATTAACATTATTAAGTAGTCAGTCTGTGGAAAATCAGGAGGAGAGGAAGAATTTGCAGGTATTCAAAGTCAAGTTAGGTACAAAAAATCTCAATCAGACTTTTTGCTTTGAACATTTATTTTCAAATATGGTCAATTGTTAGCAGGAGGTTAAAAAAACACTGAAATGATAACATCCAGTTGTCCCATACTTCTGTCACAGACTGATGAAAGCCCCCTAACTTCTCACAAGTTATTAAAGGAAATTAAACTGTATCACCTTTTCTTGTTCAGTCTAAGCAAATCTTACATTCTTACTCTTAGTTTATAGGTTTAAGTGCAACATTTCAATGTGCGAATAGGCTATTAAGATCTGCACTTACAACTACAGGGCTACATATCCCTCTACCTTCTGTTACATACTCAGTCCTCCCAAACCAGATCATTAGTTTAAGGCCCTATTATTTTGCATCTCAAATAAAGTAAAATTTCTTTAAATCTAAACATAAGTTACATTCCACACTTAGCTCGAAGATGCACTGCCTCATTTCTCTCTGCCTTTTGTCCTCACCTAGAGGGTAGGTCCTGGCACTATCTATGGTACTGTGTAGAATGATCCACTACCCCGCAGGAGCAGTGACGTGAGATGAAAGTCTTCTCATAGTATTAGCCATGAATCAGTGAAGCAGGTTAAGCGAATGCCTTGCAGGGTAAAGGCTCTCAATGGACTGTTTGCTGTAAAGAGGGAAAAGCACTTGTCATCTATGTAAAATATATGCTGAAGATGAAGACACATCTACAAGTTAACAAGCCTCATCATAGAATATTGATTATCCTGGTGACCGGTAGAATAGCTGTGTGATTGCTTCAAACCAGACAGAGTTGGGTTTAGATAACAATCTCTAATACATTTCCTAAATGTGTGCCTTTAGCTACTAGAAACAAAGGAACACAGACACCACTCAGTCACCAAAAGGTTTGTCTGTGATTGTCTAATGTGCAGTGCTTGATCTGGCAGTGTGAGGATGCTCTTAGATCACTTACAGAGCTAAACCTTATTTGGAAAGAAATACACTGCCCAAAAGCCTTCCTGGAAGCTCAGTAAGTGTAAGTTAGTACTCCTAGTGTATTGGTAGCCACAGCATTTGCAACTATTCACGTGTCAGCTGATAGAAACGTAGAATGTCACAAAATTAATTGACAGCTCAGCAGGGGTTTGAAGGAGCTAAGGTGACATAGAATCATAGAATCATAGAATGGTTAGGGTTGGAAAGGACCTTAAGATCATCCAGTTCCAACCCCCCTGCCATGGGCAGTTGCACCTCCCACTAAACCATGCCACCCAAGGCTCTTTCCAACCCAACCTTGAGCACCGCCAGCAATGGAGGATTCGCAGCTTCCCTGGGCAGCCCATTCCAGTGCCTCACCACCCTCACAGTAAAGAACTTTTTCCTTATATCCAATCTAAACTTCCCCTGTTTACGTTTTAGCCCATTACCCCTTGTCCTATCACTAGAGTCCCTAATGAAGAGTCCCTCCTCAGCATCCCTGTAGGCCCCCTTCAGAGGTCTCCACGCAGCCTTGGAGTATAGATTTATAAACAGGGTAAGACACATTATGAATTTATGTTATGCCA
This sequence comes from Amazona ochrocephala, assembly GCA_039720435.1. Lineage (NCBI taxonomy): Eukaryota > Metazoa > Chordata > Aves > Psittaciformes > Psittacidae > Amazona > Amazona ochrocephala. Next base: position 25,488,127 of record CM077880.1, read on the forward strand.
GCTGATGCACAGTAAGTATAAGGTAATCTGAGATACTTGGGAAGAGAAGCTTCTAAACATTACTACAGGGTAATAGCAGGCATATGAGCAATTACTGCAAGCCTTAAGGTTACGCAGGAAATAGCTTGACAAAGATTTTAAATCCAACTTGAAAGTCCAGATGCATACAATCACCTCTCTCTTTGCTTCTCTTTTCTTTTTATTTAAATGTGAATATTTCAGAAAGGTTATTCAGCCCTGCATTAATCAAGCAGCATGTTTCAGCAAGTCTTGTAGCAGCTGCATGAAGGGTGAGGTTACAATGATTGTCAGTATTCCCTACACCTTATCTGAAAGGCAAGTCTTGATACACAGATTATAGGAAAATACAAGCTTGAAGTCAGCTGCTGTTGATTTCAGTGGGGATTGCTCAGCACCCTGCTGCTCCATTTCAATGGGAGACAGCATGAGCTAACTGCGTAAGATATGAACGCTCTGCCAGCATCCAAAATGGGTGACTTCTAAGCATGGAGACAAAGCATTGCTTTGAGCTGCTGCAACTGTGTATTTCACTTCTTTTTCTTTTATATATATTTATATAAATAAACATAACTTTTAGTTTGACAATATTTTCCGCTATTTTTCTAACTAAATTGGCTATGGTTCAAAAGAAGATCCAATTCCATATGTCACTGTGTCCACTGAAGGCAAATGTGGTAAAAATATACCAACCTCTTTGATACTCTTTCAGTACTGTAATAGAACTGCTTTATTAGTGATGTGATTAAAGCAAAATACCATTTTTGCTTTGTTTTAAAGAAGACTAAAACTGGTGTATTGAGTACGTATTCAGCCTTCTTAAACAAGTAAAGAAAAATATTGGCTTTATATAATTTCTAAGGTTTTTTTTCCTGAATCTTTCATAAATGAGGCCGCATACCTGAATTTCATTCAGACCATTTCATTGTTTAACAAAATTTGTTTTCATGATTTTAAAATCTGATCTGGCATCATATTTTTCATATTGGTACTTCAGTGGCTTTTCTACATTTGGTTTCCTAATATTGGCATGTGGGCGAATATGGCTACATATACTTCTGCATACGGATGTTCAAAAGACTGCTTGCTGAAACTACTTTCTTTTTTCCTGAAACTACTTTTTTTACTTACTCAAGAGCATAGGGAAGGCTATACTTACCTAAACTTAGTGTCCTGGTCACACAGTAGCAATGGCCAACATAATAATTTTAGGGAAATAAGGATCCCTATAGCATTATTTCCACAGATAAACCAAATACTTGCAAGGTGAATAAGGGTTTATTACCACTTTTATTTTGTCTTTAATAATTCTCAATGAACATTAGTGGAAGATGTCCCTGCCCATGGCAGGGGGGTTGGAAGTAGATGATCTTAAGGTCCTTTCCAACCCTAACTATTCTATGATTCTATGATTCTATGATTCTACTATTCTGCGATTCTATGATTCTATGAACATGTTTTCTATGAATTTATCAGCTTTCTTTTTAGAACTCATAAGCCTTTGGGCTCTGTATCACCCTATGGAACCATTTTTTAAGATTAATTTTGGACAGCTTCCTATTTCTCTCTGTATTTATTGAGATGAGGAAAAAAAAGGAAACTAAACTGCACATAACAGTCAAGATGTCAGTTCACCATGGGTTTAAGCAGGAGCATATTGATATTCCATATCTTGCTTTCTACCTGTTTTTTAATAGTTAGTAACATATTGTTTACTTTTTCTTTTTTTTTTTTCCACACCTACTGAAAACCCAGCTTATGCTTCACAGTGCCATCTACAGAGTCTTGAATAAGTCCTTGGGGAAAGGAAGCAGCTGATTCAGAGACTATAAAACAATAGGTGTAATTTATAGGTAGTAAGTATTCAGAAGTCTTCTTTTGTCTGGCCACAGATAAAGGTGCCGCTAGTGTTTTGGTTACGGATTGCTTTATTTTATATGTTTTATAATATTAATAACACTGGAACTGTTATTCTCCTAATATCACGTTTTGATATCATATTGGCAGAGTTCCTTCCTGCTCATTTTTTTCAAGAGAATCTTGGATGAGAATCCCTCCGTAAGAAATCTGTGATTGTTATTTTGCTGTGAATGCTATAACTAATTCATTAAACTTCCAGATTATCTCATCTGTTGCGAAAATGGAAGCAACTGGTATAAATTAACTAACAATTACCATGTGGGACTTCTGATATACTTCAAGTGGTAATTGTTCATATGCCTTTCTATTTTATGCATTCTTAATCTGCAAATCTTTCCCTTTGTCCTTATGCCTTGAAATTGAGTCTGACTTTGCATTCACAAGTTTCAGTCCATACTTTACCACTCCCTATATTAATACTTTTAGACTTTTTAACCTACTGCACAAAGACAAATTCTACATTCCCCACTCCCATTTGAATATTTAACATAGAAATGTAATTAAAATGTATTGATGAAAGATCTGGATGAGAGAGAACAAGCATGTGTATAGTAACTGGGCAGTCTCTGAAATGGAGAAAAGAAACCAAGCTGAAATTGGGCTATTTTCTTCTGTTTTCCTTTGTTATCTTCCTAATTGAGGTCACGTGGTAAAGTACAGTACACGTGGCTCCTTTCATTACTGTAATTCTTCTTTAAATATTTGAAATTTAACCTATTGAAACTGCCAGAAGATACTATCTGGAACAGGAACGTGTAGTCATGTCATGGTTGTGTGGCAGCCCAGATATTTTACTCTGCTTAAGTATCACATTGCCCATAAGATGCAACTGTGGCTTTGTTGAAATTAATGATATTCTCATTAACTTCTAATGGTGAAGGTTATTATACCTCTTGTTTTCATACATAAAGATGAATGGTCTTTCAGAAACTGTGCCTTAGTGGAAATACAATAATAATGTTCTCTGCCATAAACAACCATGAATTTTAAACTATTTAGATTCTCATAGAAATTTTCAGCAGGTTTAACTGTGTTAAATTTCAAGACACTTAATCCCAATTTGAAATTATTTTCAATAGAATCATAGAATCATAGAATCATAGAATAGTAAGGGTTGGAAAGGACCTCAAGATCATCGAGTTCCAACCCCCCCGCCATGGGCAGGGACACCTCCCACTAAACCATGCCATCCAAGGCTATGTCCAACCCCACCTTGAACGCCACCAGCAATGAAGCATTCACAACTTCCCTGGGCAACCCATTCCAGGGCCCCACCACCCTCACAGTAAAGAATTTCTTCCTCAGATCCAATCTAAACCTCCCCTGTTTAAGTTTAAACCCATTACCCCTTGTCCTCTCACCACAGTCCCTAATGAAGAGTCCCTCCCCAGCATCCCTATAGGTCCCCTTCAGGTATTGGAAGGCTGCTATGAGGTCTCCACGCAGCCTTCTCTTCTCCAGGCTGAACCGCCCCAATTTTCTCAGCCTATCTTCATACGAGATCATAATCAAACCTATTATGAGGATGTGAAATTGATGGTAAATATAAACCCAAGTCAAAAGAGTCATTCCAGCAATAGTTCACCTAAGGGTTACATTTCAATAAAGAGTCTGACTTTTTTTTCCTGGATCATTAATGCTAGCATGTGTGTGTGTTAGGATACAAAGAGTTTTTAGTTGCAAAACACCAAAGAATCTGGACAACAATTAACAGAGCACAAACAACAATATTAATAGATCTAGACTCAGGTGTGCAATTCTATTCCTGTATAACCCAGCCTTGTAAAATAATGCAAGAAAATTTAAAATAAATAAAAAAAAAAAAAGGCAATTTTGGGCAAAAATCTGCAAATAGAATGGTAGGGGATCCATAATAGTCCTGAGGAGCAGCAATGTGCAGCCTTGGAACTTTTTTCCATCCTACTGTCTGCAATTACTTCCAATGGACTGCTCCCTTCATTCAATAGCTCCAGACCTCTGTGGGATAACAATAGCAGTACTATTTCCTACAGCATATTCCTGTTGTTTGGGGTATGAGTAATCTGAAGGGATGGGAAGGCACACATCAGGCTCTAAGTAAGTAGAACTGAGGAAGTGGAGTGGCTCATGTATCAGCAAGGTGCCTATTATAAGCTGATTTTGACCTTCAGAGAGAAAAGCCTATTTCAGCATTACACATTTGTTTAACTCTTGGAAGAATTTAAAAGAGCACTCATTTTTAATGATCAGACATACAAGCTACTATTTTTTTTTTTTAAAAAAAAAAGGTGCTGTCCTTTTTGCTTTAAATTTATCTTTTCATTCCTGAGTATAGAAGTCAAGGAAACACTAAATATTGACCAAAAAAAAAAAAAAAGGATAAAAATCAGGATCTTTTCAGACAAGAGGTAAGCTGTTATAAAAGTAGCTGTAAAGTAATTTCAATATTTAAGAGAATTTATAAACGGAGGACCTGATCTTTAAAGATTAGATTGTGTAGAGTTGCTAAATTTCACGGGTTGCTAGAGTATTCACCAATAAATTTGAAGGCAATTCCTAATTACATACAGATGTACGGCATGCACAGGCATACTTGCTTGTGTCTTTTTTGCTGTAATATGCACACTTTCTGTTAAAACAAACAAACAAGAATAAAAAAGGATCTCTTTTAGAGACACTTTAAGCTGCATAACTGTTGGTTGATGCAACTCAGTGAAAGACAAAGGCATTCTTCTGTCTGTTTTGACTCAAGACCTATTTTAAGTGTTGTCTTTATGAATATTTTTGGCACTGTGTAAGCAAATCACTTTTCAATTAATGCTCCCTCTTCGTCACGCCACGCACAGTCACAAAGGCATGTCATGTTACATTATGAAATACTTGAAACTTGCATTATGAAATACAGTGCAACTTGGCATTATTCACTATGCCAGGGAAAAAAATAAGGCTGATAAAATTCAAAGACATCCATTTTGGTCTGTGTGAGTAACTTGGCACTGTAGACAGGAAAAGGATTAGAGATTACTGTGGATTTATTAAGTACTTCTTCTTTAGTACTTTTTAAGACTCTTGGAAACATGATGAAAATAGTTTGGATACACTCCCACAAATAAAACATTCGCTAAAGTTGCTCTTCCTGAAGTCGTGGTTCATGTCATTAAACAATTTGAATTCCTAGATGGGTGAAACATATCTCTGGTGAAATCGAACAACAAAAGCATGATTTTAATTACCCATATCAGTATATCATTTCTGAGCTTCAATCATAAACCATACATACAGAACAAGAAATGTGACCCAGCCTTTATCAAAATCAAGGATGACCTGAAATGATCAAATTAAGCCCTAAAAAGTCATTCACATACACTCTTTTAGGGAAAACCTTACTTTAAAAAAGAAATATAAAAAAAGAAAAAAGTGAGAAAAGAAGAAAGAAGAAAAAATGAAAGTAGAAAGAAAAAGAAAAAAGGGTGCAAAAATGCATTGTGCAAAAATAATGCATTCTACTACAGCAGTTGTCCAAAGGAAACTACGGATATGTCATTCATGTCACATGGGCTGTATCATACCTCAGTCTTTTTATCAAAGCTATGAGTTTTGACCAAAATTACAAATTCTTTTGTTCAAGTTTAAATACTGGTGTTAGCATTGTTTAATATTTTCATCAATCATAGAATCATCGAATCATAGAATAGTTAGGGTTGGAAAGGACCTTAAGATCATCTACTTTCAACGCCCCTCCCATGGGCAGGGACACCTCACACTAAACCATGTCACCTAAGGCTCTGTCCAACCCGGCCTTGAACACCGCCAGCGATGGAGAATTCACAACTTCCTTGGGCAATCCATTCCAGTGCCTCACCACCCTTACAGTAAAGAATTTCTTCCTCATATCCAATCTAAACTTCCCCTGTTTAAGTTTGAACCCGTTACCCCTTTTCCTCTCACTACAGTCCCTCACGAAGAGTCCCTCCCCAGCATTCCTGGCAGGCCCCCTTCAGGTATTGGAAGGCTGCTATGAGGTCTCCATGCAGCCTTCTCTTCTCCAGGCTGAACAGACCCAACTTTCTCAGCCTATCTTCATATGGGAGGTGCTTGAGTTCCCTGATCATCCTCATGGCCCTCCTCTGGGCTTGTTCCAACAGTTCTATGTCCTTTTTATGTTGAGGACACCAGAACTGCACACAAGACTCCAAGTGAGGTCTCACAGGACTCCAAGTGAGGTCTCACAAGAGCAGAGGGGCAGGATCGCCTCCTTTGACCTGCTGGTCACGCTCTTATCATGATCAATGCGTTTCTTTAAGATAGTGAAGCCTAACCATATGCTGGACTGCATCATCAAAAGCATTGCTAGGAGGTTGAAGGAAATAACTAGTCCCCTCTATGCCTCAGTATCAAGAATAGTCCACTTTGGAACAGAAATATCAGAAATTGAGACAACTGTGAGAGTGCTACCAAGATGGCTGGGGAATAAAGCACAAGACTGAATGAATGTGGTTTGTTCTGTTCAGAAGAAACAAATAAGGGGTCTAATAATTTTCAGATATCTAATGGTGGGGGGTTAAAATTGGATGGAGGCAGACTGTTATTTAATGTACACAACAGCAACAAAAACCCAACAATGGTCACAACCTACAACAGGGAAATTCCAACTGTATGTGAGGAAAACATGTTTTAATTAAGAGACTGTTTAAACATGAGAACTGAGAGGCTGTGGAATCCTTCCATAAAGGACTTCCTAACTTACCTTGAGCTTTTGATGATAGCCCTATGTTGAGCAGGATGTGAAACTTGATGATCCCAGAGGTTCCTCACAAATTTAGTTTTTTTGATGCTGCTGTGGTCTTTTTTTCTCTAGATCTGGAAAACTTTCAAGTCTTATGTCTGAAACCTTAGTTTAACAGAAGTCATCAGGTTTGCTGGAGATTCTTGTGTCATTTTTCATGGATGGTGTCCTGGGTTCAGCAGTAGCAGTCATTTTTCTCCTTCTTAGTAGCTGGTGCAGCACTGTGTTTTTGACTTTCAGCCTGGGAACAGCGCTGATAACACTGATGTTTATAGTTACAGCTTAGAATGTTTGGTTTGACCATGGACTTTCTGAATCTCATGCTCTGCCGGGGAGGAGGGGAAGCCAGAAGGAAGCAGAAACAGGACACCTGACCCAAACTGACCAAAGAGGTATTCCATACCACAGCACATCATGCCTAGGGATGGAAAAACTGGGGGCAGGAACTCAGAAGAGTTCAGTTCACAGCTCGGTTATCATGTGGTGAGCAGTTGTATCCTCTTCCTTTTTATTTCCCTGGTCATTATTGTTATTGGTGGTAGCAGTAGTGATTTGTGATATACCTTAGTTACTGGACTGTTCTTATCTCAGCCCGTGGGAGTTACATTCTTTTGATTCTGCTCCCCATTTCCCCCCCCCCCCCAGATGGTGGGGGAAGAAAGAGGGGGGAGTGAGTGAGCAAACTGCATGGTTTACGGCTTAAAGCACTACAGGTGGTGATATACAGGAGAGCATAGAATCATGGAATCATAGAATAGTCCTGTAATTAATGATCTGCCCAGGACTGATTTCTAAAACAGTGTGCAGTGGAGTAAGTATGTGAAACCTAACAGTGGCCAGTATTACTTAGGCAAAAAAAAATTAAAATAATTAATTGGTTGCTCGTTTACTTACAATGGAAATTAAAAGCTAAAAGCTAGGAGAAGATGTTACTCTGGTTGCATTCACTACATAAAAAAATCAGGTACAAAAGGTACATGAGCTAAGGAGCTAGAGAAATTTTGCGTTTAACTTAAATATATAAAATTAGATAAAATTAATCCAAATCTTTATTTTCAGATTGAACATCATATGAAAAGACAATAATGAATAGAATAATATAATTGTGTGTATACAGTACATTCTTTTCAGAGGAACAGTTGCCAGTTAATTACAGGCTGTGAACTCTTTATATGCGTCAGGGAATGATCCATGATGGCATTTGGGGAAAAAATTCATAGCAAGGGGCAGACAATCAGATTCTCAGGGGACGCAGATTAGCTCTTTTCCTCCTGCTTCTCTCATGATACACCGCTCTATACCAGCAGAAAATCTAGTGAACAGATATAAAATATAAAGCTTCTCATCTAGAATATCACATATTTGTATATATATTTTAAATAATAAAGTCAGTTAAATTTAATTCTGCCAGTTAAACCAGTTCTGCAGGTTTGTAGCATTATGTACAGGATCTGCATTTTGTTTCCTATCGGCCGTATCTCATTCTCCAAGTCTTGCAACTACAGCAACAGAACCAACAAAAATAGGTAGCCTGAAGCTATTCCACAACAAACTGTGATCTTGTCAGATCTTATCAGCTCAGAAAAGTTGGTCCTGGTCTGTAGCTGTGGAGACTTCAATAGGAAAAAATCAGCTTAAGGAATGCCTGTATCTTTTGAGTTTCAGCCTGGTATTGGTACAGCAGACGGTTTCAACTTTGACGCCGTGTTTTCCAGCTGATTTTTTTTTTGATTTAAGTTGTTTCAGTGTGTGTCTATGGCTTCCCTGCATTTAAAAAGACTGACTTCTATTTTTCTTTTTGGGTGAGAAGGCAGAAAGAAGGAGTTCCTACTCTGCTTGTCTGCTACATATGGAGAATATGTTAGCTTTAAATGGTTCTACAGCTGCGTGCTATTCCTATGCAAATAATTTAGCAGATTCTATATTTTTTTTTTAATCTTTAGAAAGAACTTCCAGGTAACAATGATGGACATGAAAGTAAAAAGAAGACTGGATGAGGTAAGATTGTATGTAGTGAAGAAGTATGGGAAAAAAGTAATAAAGGGAAATATATGGAGAAATATACCTTTATCCTGTTAATCTGAATTCTTGTTTGTAAATTCGTGAAGACAGAGGTTAACTCTTTGTGTATTCCTGGATTCATTTTACACGTGGGTTTGTAGAACAGTGAAGGGCTTAATATAATAGGGCCTGCTGGGGATTAAGAGTGAAAGATGAAGGAACATTACACATGGTTAATAATGTTGGAGGGGAGAAAGGCACACAGTGGACAGAAAGAAAAAGAAGAAAATAAAAACGATAAAAGAAGAAAAGTAAAGATGCCAAAGAAAGTGGAGTAAAAGACAAAATAAAGAAGGAAATAATTAAAAAAAGAATGAAACAAGACAACTGAGTCTTTTATTAGATATAATCATAGTGTTAACTAAGACACTTAGCTCACATGTAGTCAACTACAAAGTAGCATCTAGCCTCAAGTATCTTAACCTCAAACTGAATCCCAGCTGAAGTGCTTAAAGCCATTAATAATATGCCTGTTTTCTGTAGCTGCTGTCTATACATCTTTGCAGTTTATCTGCTTACAAAGATTTCCTTAGTTCTGTTCTTCCTCATGGTTTCTGTTTCTTGTATTAAAAAAACCCAAACAACAGAATCTGACTAAAGATACATCTAGCCACTCTTGACTTTGGTAGTTTCTGGAAATGATGATTATGGACCAATATAAGAAGTCTTGATATGGAAGTATATACTGAAATATTATATTGACCATTGTACAGAATAGAGGAATACCCAAGCTTTTTTCCTGCACTCATTCACTCCTGGATAAAGCTGGAGCACTTTATTTTGTGGGGCAGCTGAGCACTTTACTGTGTAGCGCAGAAAGAAAAGTCTGATTTATTAGCACTCCTTGTTATTAATTTCCATCATTCTGAGGCAATGCGCATCGTATGAAAGAGTGTGGGGGCAGAGGCAATTTTTATGATAGTGTTAGTTCTCTTCAATAGGGAAGACTGCAATTTTGTCTGGCCTTTACTGTATTAAAGGTGTTTAGAATTCATCTGTGTAAGGACAAGACATTAAACACCCCTTTTCAGAATGCAGATAAGTCACAAGAACATGTTCAATTTATATTTAATTTAGTAACTCATCCTTAAAAAAATTCTTATTCACGTGCATTATAAAAAAAAGAATAAAAAGGGGGATAGCGAAGGAGGGGGAATGGAGGGGAAGGAGAGAAAGAGGGGCTACGGAACTGATGGACAGGGGAGGAGCGGTTGATGTCATCTACCTGGACTTGTGTAAAGCCTTTGACACTGTCTCCCATGACATCCTTCTCTCTAAGTTGGAGAGACATCAATTTGATAGGTGGACCACCGGGTGGATAAAGAACTGGCTGGATGGCCGCACGCAAAGAGTAGTGCTCAGTGGCTCAGTGTCCAGCTGGAGACCAGTAACAAGTGGTGTCCCCCAGGGATCGGTGTTGGGACCGGTCTTGTTCAACATCTTTGTGGGTGACATGGACAGTGGGATTGAGTGTGCCCTCAGCAAGTTTGCCGATGACACCAAGCTGTGTGGTTCGGTTGATACATTGGAGGGAAGGAATGCCATCCAGAGGGACCTTGACACGCTTGTGAGGTGGGCTGATGCCAACCTGATGAAGTTTAACCATGCTAAATGCAAAGTCCTCCACCTGGGTCGGAGCAATGCAAGGCACAGCTACAGGTTGGGCGGGGAGGAGATTGAGAGCAGCCCTGTGGAGAAGGACTTGGGGGTGTGGGTTGATGAAAAAATGAACATGAGCCGGCAGTGTGCGCTTGCAGCCCAGAAGGCCAACCATATTCTGGGCTGCATCAAAAGGAGTGTGACCAGGAGGTCGAGGGAGGTGCTCCTGCCCCTTTACTCTGCTCTCGTGAGACCTCACTTGGAGTATTGCGTGCAGTTCTGGTGTCCTCAACATAAAAAGGACATGGAAGTGTTAGAACAAGTCCAGAGGAGGGCCACGAGGATGATCAGGGGACTGGAGCACCTCTCGTATGAAGATAGGCTGAGAAAATTGGGGCTGTTGAGCCTGGAGAAGAGAAGGCTGTGTGGAGACGTCATAGCAGCCTTCCAATACCTGAAGGGGGCCTGTAGGGATGCTGGGGAGGGACTCTTCATTAGGGACTGTGGTGAGAGGACAAGGGGTAATGGGTTTAAACTTAAACAGGGGAGGTTTAGATTGGATCTGAGGAAGAAATTCTTTACTGTGAGGGTGGTGGGGCCCTGGAATGGGTTGCCCAGGGAAGTTGTGAATGCTTCATTGCTGGTGGCGTTCAAGGTGGGGTTGGACATAGCCTTGGATGGCATGGTTTAGTGGGAGGTGTCCCTGCCCATGGCGGGGGGGTTGGAACTCGATGATCTTGAGGTTCTTTCCAACCCTTACTATTCTATGATTCTATGATTCTATGAGAGAGTTCTCTGTATAAGCTTCTTTACAATACGTGGGACTCCACCAAGCACAGAAAATATACCACTTAGGAAAAAGCATGTGCTTTCTGCAAGCACATTTTAGTAAACCAATTAAATTTCAGATAAATCTAAACCATCCGTAGAGGTCTGCAAATAGTGGAAAAATAAAAATTAAAATATACGAGAAAAAAAATCTGGATCCCTTTAGATGTTCAAAAAGCAGCGTTAGGAGGGCTGTTCCGTCCCACTTTGCTATAAGCCAGGATCCATGGTAAACTCTGGGAGTGGGTCCACATAGAGAGAGGAGAGCATGATGTAGACTGCTCTTTAAGAAGCACACGCACAGTTTCTTTTTTTGGTACAGTACTGTTCTTTTAGTTATATTCATTGATAGAACTCTGATTTCTGTTGAGAGGTCCATCAAATAGCACCTTGGTAAGTTTGTAAGAATATGCATGATACTGTTTTTTTTATTTCATGACCTAGAAGACCTTTCCCAGCTCTAGAAAGTAATATTAAACAGTCAGTGCTCTATGCTGTGATGCATATAAGCCCATAAAACTGTTGTAGAAGCATCTATGTGATTCTTTTAAGTATCTGTCATTGATGTTAGTATATGTAATCAAAAATGCTGCTCGACACTCTTTGACTTTTTCAGTATTTTGGATATTTGGCACATATATGTCAAATCATAATACCTGCCAAGAAGAAGTACTTTTCTTTGTGGAAGAAAAACGTATCATGATTCCTTTAAGAGTTTGTCTCTGTGATTACGTTGTTAGTACAGCCATCATGAGGAATGAGAAAAAAGAATATCTCTTTTATTGTGTGAAAATTTAAGTTCCTTTGGTTTATTGCAACCACCCTCAAGCACTACAATATTGATTATTTAAATATCTGTTGCTGCTCTGAATGTTTTCATGCTGACTGACAGATCCCATTACTTTGTCTGCTGAGGAATTCAGATTTGTTAAAGTTATGAAAAACAGCACTGTGTACGAATCATCAATCTCACTCTGTTGTTAGCGCTGAGATGTTATGGAGACAGCTGGCATTTCCTTGACGTGTTGTACGATGTCCCCAAAATATCTCATCTTTCCAGACCTGACAGAAAGAAAATTAATCGCGCAGGCAGTGATTTGTCATTTTGAGGATTATCCAGGAAGCCCAGTAACACTGAAAATACTGAAAGTACTAAATGTGATGCTCGCCATAGTAATTTGTGCACAGATTCTGCAGTGACATGAGGACCAAAGTGGCATTTGGTGGGTGGCACAGGGAGGTTAATTGGCATAAGTGGCGGGCACTTGGAACATCAGCTCCCACAGCTCAGCCAGTGCAGCTGCTCGCCTTAAGATGGCAGCAGAGTACTTGCGAGCTGTACTTGCAGTCGGGCTGAGGAAGGGAGAGCGTCTTGCGCGCAGGAACTTCTGTAAGAAGGTATGAAATTAAACAGGGACAAGAACTTTTAAATCTTAATTTTGTGTTTCATCTGCCAGTATCCTCGTACTTTTTAGAAGTATATAGCTATTGTTAAGGTAGGACAACCTATTTAAAAGCTGAGAAGTCTGATATGGTAGAAAGACTGATACTGCAGAATGGAATTATAAATTGCAACTTCAAAAGCTATCTTTTATTTCCTTTCTGGAATACTGGATTAATTTTTTGTTTCATTTTTAAATAGGTACTCAAAGCTTAACACTAGCCTTAATTTATTGCACACTTGATTTTAAATTGGCATTGTGGAACTAAAGTCAAGTCCTGTAGGGAGACCTATACCTGTTCAAAGGCATTCAATAAAAGCAGATCAGATCTTGAACTTTGAAAAAAAAAAAAAGCTGGTGACGTATTTCTCAGGTGTGCAAACAGAGCCTGTTTGGCTGTCCAGTAGTACATACAAAATGAGTGGGGATCTGTTATGCCAAGGATTTGTGAAATTTTATGAAGCCTTTTCTGTGTTGTTTGCTTTAAGGAGAACAATTCTGTGGTCTGAGTTCTTATCCCTCCATCAGCGTCGCAACAGGTTGTGGCGCATAAGTGCTGTATGGCTGAGTTTCGGTTTATTTCAAGATGCCATCTGTGAAATAACACAAATCCTATGGATACTCCTGGAGGAATGGAGAATTGTTTCCTACTTTAAATTGTTCTGTAATCCACAATAGGTCCCAGTGTATAATTTTAAAACAGGGACTGCAGTTGGTATTTTACCTCTGTAAACCAGGAAACTTGATGTGTCTCTCTTTGTCGTCTACCATAAAAAAATGCAGAGCTCCACGCATTCGTTTCTTCAGATCTGACTAAGAGTAGGCAGAAAATCAGATGTAAAACATGGTACTTGTTTTAATCTCAAATGCTTTGGGGGTGAAAGGGAACACCTATTATCCCTTTTAAGTTATTTACTTGTTAATTTAATCCATGATATTCATCTCATTTGTGTCAAGTCTGAATAATGAAATTAGACTATTAGTTTAATGTTTCAGTCTGTAATGTGCATACTAGGGATTCAATCTGCCATTCTTAGACAATGAAATCAGAAGAGGCCTGAGCTACTCAGCACTGATATACTACATAGGTAAAAAAAAAAAAGTAATTTGACATGGCAAAAGTATGAACCAGGGCATTATTTCTGGGTGTTTATCAGCTGACAAAGGGAAAAGAGGGATTTTGGAGCTAGAACTGTAAATTGCAGCTCTCGTTTTCTATAGAACTGTGTAAAGTCTGTTTCCTGAAACATGTGAATTTCTCATTGTTGCCTTCTCTTCCATACATACCCTAGCAGTTAACCATTTAAAAGAATCCTACAAGAAAGTGTGTTGCTCATTTCTTCCTTTACATTCCTCTTAAAGGAATATGTGCGGGCAGTATGTGCACATTTTCCTGCTAATGTAACATATTCTTGATTTGAAAAACAGCCATCTCAGCCCCTCTTTGACAATGAATGCTGGGTACTCACATCCTGTCCTGCCTACTAGCTATGAAGATAGAGGTGTGGAAAATATCTGGTTTATATTAAATCTACAGTTACACTTGGCACATGTGTTGCTCAGGATAGTGTGGTGACACAAAGAATCACTATTCTCTTCCTCATTTTGGCATCCATTGCACATCAAAACAAATAACGGGGATGCCAAAACTGTTTTCTTCTAGAGATATTTCACTTTGTGCAAGTTAAGTAATAAGCAGACTACTGCACATCAGTGAAACTACAGGCTATTGCTGCTATTCAGGCACTTAGCTGAGAGAGAACTTAGCTAGAGGTCCAGTCCTGGTTGAAGCTCACCTGCAAATTACTTACTCAAAGTAAATGATCATCAGAAGATTCTTCTCAAAGACACAGTCTCATGAGCATTTTAGTGAGAAGTGGTAGATACTAATTCCAACTCAGTGGGGTCAGAGAGAATCCCAAACTATTATTTCACGTGCCTTGAAAACATCAGGGTTACGAGCCACAAAGTAGATGGCAAATGGTTCTGTGAATCTAACTCTTTCTTTTCTTGCAAAAATCCCCAAATAAGGCATGTAACTGAGTCAACAGAAAGGTGTTTGTAGGAAAAGAGATAATTTTAATGCTATTTTCCTTGTTTTCAATAAGAACTTCCCCCAGTACCGTTTCTGGTTTGGCTATGTTTTATTTTGGTTTCCTAATGTCTTTTTATTTCTTTCTTCATTTTCTTTTATTTTGCTTTTGGTTAAACTGTAAAGACAATGCCTTCATCAGGTTTTTTTGGAAATGGACTGATTTTTGTGCACCCAAAAATATATCTAGTACTTTTAGAACTGGAGATAGTCACTGACATCATATATATAAATCAGCAATGCAAATTGGCTTCCTTAGAGCTATGCTGATTTACTAGATTTTCATGATTTTTGTGATATTTGTTGGTGTACAGCTGTCAGGAATTCTTAATTTACAGCAATTATATCAAGCTGCTGACATGCATCAACATTCAACTGTAGGATAGTTTGGGCACTTCGAAATAATAAGATGAATGTCAGTTCTATTTTGGGCTAAACTTCACAGTTTTCTTTCTTATTTTGTCTTATCAAAATAGTATATTAGGTATTTTGTAATATGATTTTTTTTAAACTGAATCTTTATTTATTTGTATAAATGTTTGATAGCCTTAGATGAGTTGGTTATCTGCTGAGTTAGTCCCTGATTGTGTTTCTGAAATTCAGAATCTTAATTACATTCTGTAAAACTAGGGCTTATTTGTATTGATGAAATGATTACAAGTCCCAGCTAAGCTTCCCAACCTGGCAGTGTATATGAAGGATGCTAAAAATGTCTGCATTAACATTTGAACCAAAGAATGCAATGCGAATCTTTCAAAAATGCCTTAAATACTGGAAAAAAAAATATGCGGTAGATGTGGAAATTGCCTTTGTAGTTAATGAGACTACTGCAGAATAATTTGGTTTGGTAATTGAATATGATTTTCTAAAAGATTGTTTTAAATGAGTTAGAGCAAAAATACTCAGAATAAATGCCAAAGCATGAATAAAATTGTGGGTACTTGAAGTCATTCTGCTATTTTGACATTACAGTCTTGCATTTAAATTACAAACAAACTCAAGAGCAGGGTACCAGACCAAGGATTTGCATACAATTTGTGTAAATTAAGAAACACACCTTATATACAGAACTAAGGATTTATTGTTAGGTTAATTAAAGCATTATAAGTCTAGTGAAGGAGATATTATTAACTCAGTCACAACGAGTTACTTTAACAGCTTATAAGGACAGAATTAAAACTGAAAAAGACAAATGTTCTAGTATCAATCCTCTTCCCTGATGCTAAGCTCACCCTTGCAGTCTGCTCAGTGTACTAAGGTCAAAGGCGCTAGTTTTCCTCAGGAAGAGGATATGCAAGTATGGTGAATTATCAACAAATAATTTATCAGGAAACATCGGACATTGATGGAGTGTTTCTCCCCTTTTGCTCTTCAGTTTACTTAAAACTCTACTTATATGTTTGCTAATAGTCTGCTTGTTTCATCTTCATTTACCAATTCCCACTTCCATGCTGTACTGAAGTTTTACTACTATGAGACATTTTGCATATGTTGCATAGAATCGTAGAATCATAGAATCATAGAATAGTTGGTGTTGGAAAGGACCTTAAGATCATGTTTATTCTTTGTTTCTGTGTTTTCCTCAGAACTGTTTTGTACCATTTCACAAGGCTGCCTGCCTTTAGTAACAGCAACTGAACATTTGTGACACAATTTTGTGGCCCTAGGCTGGTCAGTATCATATACATATATTTTCAAGACTAATGCCATGATCTCTAGTTATGCAGTCAGGGCCTCTGTTTCAAGCCCTTGATTTTCTTTGGCAACCTTCAAGCAGTGGTTTCTTGATAAAAACAAACATTTTGTTAGCACAAACCATTCAGAGAAACAGCTTTCATAGGGTGTCATTGTATAGTTCAGTTGACAAAAAATAGTGATCCATTTCAGAGATACATCCATTCATCTACCTATAGATGCATACAGGTACAGAAATTATACTTCAGTTACTAGTTGTTGCTCATATCTAATAGTTACAGTGTCCTCACCTTATGTTATAAAAATTTATTTGCTTCAACTTATTATTAAACTTATTAATGTAATAATGTACGTTTTACATTTAATATACATACATTAATAATATAATAAAACTTATTAATAGTACTTGTTAACCGATGTTACTCTAAAATCCACTACTCTGCTGTGACTTAATGTCAGCAATTCCAAGTGTATCCTCCAGTATACTTCCATTGTTCTACCAGTTACCCACACATTCACCCATTAATTCCTCCACAGGCAGTTAATCTTAGTATATGCATGTGTGGTACGTGCTCTTCCAGAAAATTCTTCCTTGAAATATGAATGGAAAACTGAAAGACAATAGTTTTTGGGACAAAAATCCAAATGTTCTACCAGTTTCCAGACTTGTGAAGTTGAATCACAGCTAGTGAAAGCAGAAGGCATGGACAAATGTGTCACTGATGTTTTCCAAAGGCCTTCTTGTGCGTTCGTCATAGGCTGCATATTGTTGCATTGTCGGTGTCACATCCCTGCCTTAGCAAAGTGTTGTCTGCATCCTCTCTTGAGTGAAGTTCACTATCAGTGAAACTACTGTTTTCAGTCTTTTTTACTCTGCTGTGTGACAGATAGGCTTCTATGCTATTAGCAAGGTAATACAAACAGGATGAATTAGCAGTTGCTGATGAAGTTTTCAGCTTTGTATGTACTTTACGAAGTTAAATCTATATAATCCATATAGTTTGGGGAGCATTAAATGAATTTCACATGATCACAGATAGGTATGTTACTTCATCATTGGAGAAGGCAAGTCTTTTGAATCTTCCTCTTCTGACCTAGAACCTTCAGGTTACAGGCAGACAAATATCTAACATAAGCAACCACAATGAGAATTGCTCCCACAGGATAAGGCATTTTATTTTGAACATCATAATATCATTATAAGAAAAAGATGTGAGGGAATGTCGAAGTGATCACAACTGAAAAAAAAAAGTTACTTTGATTTACAGAGTGACCAAGATTTACCAACATATGCTATAAGGAACATAGAGCTGGAAATCTGAGAAACTTGCAGCCAGACTCTGCTCCTGGCACTATGGTACCTGTTGTGCAGCTTTGACAAAATAATTTCTGTTCTTTGTTATTTCACCCATCTACGAGGGAAGAAATGTCCCCGTCTCTCTCTAACAGGATGATATTTCCTTGTCTAGTTTAATACACAAGTAGTACTATTGTCTAACACGCATTATAAAGGTTTTCCGATCATATGCATATGTTCAGATATGATAGTACATGTCCCATGCACAGTTTTAAAAGGTTAGTTCCTGACAGTTTTAATTTTTTAAATATCACATTAACACCTGAAGACTTTTTCTTGTGAGAATCATATCAACAATAAAGTATTCTGAACAATCTGTTCTATCAGAGTGTAAATGGAAAACAATCTCTGAAGCCGGTATTATTTATTTTATTTTTTAACAATTTAGATCAAAGAAAGAAATATTAGAAATAAATGAAATCTTAGGAGGAAGGTTCTGAACAAAGTAAGATAATTTTTACAGTTGAGATTAACTAAGCCAAGTGTTTTACCTAATGATGATATTTTATAACTGATTGATGATTAGTGAAAAGAGGAGCTTATGAAGACAACTTCAAAAGACCTTTCATTATATTTGTTCTAATAGAATCTGCTAAAACAATTAATAATGCATATAGCACTTTACTAAGTTGTCATTTTTCTTTCCTAGTTAATAGATATTGCTTTCAATTTTGCATTCAATTACTATGATTAATTAAGTTTTTCTGTCCTCTTTTTCTATTATCAGATTAAATGTTATAGTTGTTTCACTTTGGGGTAATTAAACATCCTTTTAGTCCTGCTAGTACTTTTTTCTCATGGAGAAGGGCAGGAAGGAGAAATAGTAATGCAAATGTTTCAGAATTTCCTTACTCATTTTTCTCTGCATATGAACTAGGAAAGGAAGGAATTAGAGCAGGAGGGAATGCATGCAGACATTGGATCTGCTAGGTAATCACAGTCTTAGAGTCCTAACTTGTTTTCTCTTTTCCTGGTTGAAAAGCCCAAAAAGGCATTGTCCCACTATTTTCCCTTCCCGAAGTTCCCAGTTTGAAGGTCCAATTATCTAGATCCTTACTTAGTTGAGCAATGTTCAGCTGTAATGACACATATGTAACAGACTCTTAAGACACCTCTAGCTGTCCAGATCTTAATGGAAGATCTCATGGAACTAAATCTTTATCTAAATAACTGTAATTAGAGCTAAAAGAGATGATACAAATCAGGTAAAAAAAAAAAAAAAAAAAAAAAAAAAGAAAAAAAAAGAAAAAGGCCCACAAAGGTAGTAAGGATCAAATTGCCACAAGATTTCCTCACTTACTGTTTAAAGATAACGTTTAATCCCACTGACAGAAGCTGAGTACATGACATTATGGCTGATTTTATAGGAAACAACTTACCTTTGGTATGACACCAGCCACATATATTTGCAATCTGGCCTTTCTGTAGGCAGATTAACCAGTGTGCCATAGATGTGTCCCCTTAGTATCCTCATTAAGGAGAATCTTCACATAAGCTGAATACGTATTAATATATTGCTTTGTACAGATGTAAAGTGAAGATACAGGTGCTATGTCTGAATGATATGTATCTGTGACTGCAGCAGGCTAATAACTAAGTATATAATGCCTACCCTGCCAAAAACCAAACCATGCCTCTATGTATTCTAATGAGCCTCATATTCTTTGAGAAAGAAGCCATGCACGTAGTAATATATGCACACAGCAATATATGTCATAAGTATATGCCATCTTGGTAAGTTTTGCAACATCATTTCTCTATCAAAATAAAGATCCATAAAATAAACTGCTTGCCCGTATTCAAGCTTTGGAGAACAAAGATTGTTATAAATTAACTTTGATTGCAAGAAGAATGACGGCATTGATCTTAACCTGTTCACATTTTTTGTCAATGTTGCTGATTGATAGATGACTATTAAGTGACCAATTCCTAACGAAAAAATCTAGAAATTAGCTAATTTTGTGGGATTTCAGTATAGATCTTTTCAGTATTGTCACTTGAAGATCCTATCCTTACTGGGATTAAACCAGTTACCTCAAATATGCTCTTGAATATCCAGATTTTTTATTTTTCTGCTGAGAGAGGGATACATGAGGGCCTTTGCATTGTGTCTACTAGACTTTGATAAACTTCTACTTATAAAAAATGTTCTGTTAAATCTGATACTACACCCTTTCTCGTAAGGGTGACAAAAGGGGAGGAGAAGGATTAGCAACTATTATTGCAACGACTATTGCAATCAACAGCATTTTAAGGAGGATTTTAATTGGTAGTTGGACTGCATTGATAACGATGTCTAATCCTGTGCTCTAGTTTGACTGATGTTTGCACAGTTCTATTTCTAAGCAGACCAACATCTTTTATCATCTCATTTCTTATCTTTTAACATCTTATTTACAGTGTGTAATATGTTATTGTTTTGGTGCTAACGTATGATTTATTTTACATTTGACCAAGATTTCTCAGATTTATTGCTTTAGTCTTTCTTTAGTTCAATATTATCAAGAACAGCTTAGTCTTTTCTGATATGCATTTCCTTATTGAAAAACAAACAAAGCCAAACAAACAAAACCAGACAATCAATCAAAAAAAAAGCCAACCAACAAAAAAATGCATTATATTGTTACTCAATCCTATTCATTTTAAGTAGTAATCCTGGCTCAGGACATTTGAAGATTTTAGTGATTGTCAGATAGGACATAAAAGGCCTGTATGAAGTCTCCTCATATAGTTTTGGTTTCCAAAAGGACTGTATAAGACAGGTTAATACTACTCACTGTCCAAATGACAAAATATACCTAACCTACAGCTTCACTTTTACATGATAGTGTTTTTTTTTTCAATAAAAGTGTTTTTGTCAAATTGTCTTGAAATTGCCAGTGTTTAGAGGCTTTTGGAATAGAAGAAAATGGACTATGATTACAAACTCCTAAATGTATAGAAAATTAGGTTGATAAGAAACATAAAAATGTACTGTTTTCTTCAACGCAGCTCTCAGAACAAGGCTGAAGGAAGATGCTGAATTATTAAAAGGCTTTTTTTAAAAATGTTCTGAGTCTGTCAAGTGAAGGAAAAATTAACTAGAGTTCAGACCAAGGCAGCAAGATAGCTAACCCACTTGCACTCTGAACATATTCCCTAACTTAGGTGAACTCCTGGAAGCTGATATTCTTGAGTTGAGGACTCTTATAGCAAAGACTTTTGGAGACAGTCTCTTTCAGTGGTGCTTTCTGAACGTGCAGATAAATAATAATGGCAATATCTTCCTGTTTAGTGTTATCTTTCTTTTTCTGCTACTCTTTGTTTAACAGTGTTTCACCAAGAAGGAAAGAAATATCATTTTATTCCAAAAAATTTTCTCCAGCATTAAATGTCATTATCTTATTCTGTATTTTTTAACAGACGCAGACACAGGGCTTGTCTGCTGTATTAATGGTTGCACTGGAATTGCGACTCCGCTATATAATTTTACTGAAATTAGCCAGTGGATGTGCAGACCTAATTTTCATGAGAAGCCAATGTGAAAATAAATTCTATATTGCATTCTCAGAATACACAGTGTTCTATGAATTGTTTCAGAAATTCCTTACAGATAAGGGCTGAAAAAGGCATTATTTCTGGATCTTCGTGTGATTCCTAATGCTGTCTCTGTCAGCAGCATCCATCTGCTTGACAGCACTGAGACTACCCCATCTTCCTAAGGAGGCAAAGATAAAAGCTTTAGTGTACACTATTCATGGTCACTTATTGGCTATACTTTAAATTACTTTCATGGGTTAAGACTATCCCCTGAACATGGTTGTTGCAGCATCAAGGTTTTTTACAACTTCTTTTCTTCGAGTTGCTTCTAATAATCTGTGGAATTAATTGCAAGAAACATATGTCCATAGACGAAGCTCTACTTAAAATCATAATCTCCCCATTCATAAATAAATCCAATAATATTATGTTTATCTTCTTTTGTCATGGCCAGCACTCTCGCAGTGGAAATGGTTGCTGTCTCAAATACAGGCCCTGCATCAAGCAAAAGAAATCATGCCAGACTCTGAAAATGTGCAAATCAACTGAATATCTGTAACAATATCTTCATACTGCCAATACGTGAAGATCTTACATATACCAATACATTTATGACAACAAAGAGTCCTTTTGCATGTAATAGCTGAACCTAGTTACTCTGTATAAATATATAATCATCTGCAGGATTAGTGACTGCATTTATTCTATGTATATTAATATGTTATTCTTTAAGCATATAGAAGGATAATTAATACAATAGTTTTATAGAGAATAAGCAACATCCAGCTTCTATGAATTATTTAGATATCAAATTGAGAAGTGGAATTGAATTTCACAACCATGATTTAAATGAAATCTATATTTTGGTATGATATTGAGGTTCTTTTCCCTATGTGTTTGGTGGACGTCAGCCCCATTGCTCACTCACTTCCCCAGAAAGTTGACAGGGCGAATCAGAAAGGCAAAAGTGAGAAAAACTCACGCATCAAGATAATTTACTAATTAGAAAAGAAACTTTAAACTAGAAGGGGTTCAAAGGTAAACACTCACCACCTCCCACAAACAAAAAAATGCCCATCCAGCTTCTGAGCAATGGCTACTTTGCAATATTTTCTTCTTCCATTTTATTGCTGAGCTTGATTTTTACGTTACTTCGGCTGTTCAGGCCAACTCTCCTGGCTATATCCTATCTTTTTCCTTTCAGGAAAGGACAAAGTTTTGCTGTTTCCTGGAAGGATGATTCCAATGAATGAGGTAAATTGGGGGAAGTTCACTAAAATGTCATTAATTAAAACATCATTGAATATGCAACCTGGAATTTTAAAATGGAGGTAAATTGTGGAATCTGTTTAGATACACTGATTATAGAATGTACCTCGATTATTTTTTCACTGTTAAAGTTGAGGGCAGGAATAAATTTCATCCTGACAAGTATTTTGTGTTAGTTCTTTAATCCTGGAAAAAAGCAATATGAACTCTCACAGGTTTCTCAGCTTCTGCATAAGTCATTGATTCTATTATGGAAATATTCCACGGCAGAATATGAGCTTGTCCTTTTTCTCCTTCTTAGCAGCTGGTGCAGTGCTGTGTTTTTGACTTTCAGCCTGGGAACAGCGCTGATAGCACCGATGTTTTCAGTTGTTGCTAAGTAATGTTTAGTCTGACCAATGACTTTCTGAGTCTCATGCTCTCCGAGGGAGGAGGGGAAGCCAGGAGGAAGTAGAGACAGGACACCTGACCCAAAGTAGCCAAAGGGGTATTCCCACCAGAGCACTTCATGGCCAATATATAAACTGGGGGCAGTTACCCAGAAGGGCCAGGTCGCTGCTCGGTCGGTCTGGGTATCGATTGGTGGGTAGTGAGTGGTTGTATTCTCTTCCCTTGTTATTTTCCTTATTATTTTTATTGGTGGTACCAGTAGTGGTTTGTGTTATATCTTAGTTACTTAACTGTTCTTATTTCAGCCCGTGAGAGTTGCATTCTTTTGATTCTCCTCCCCATCCCTCCAGGAGCCGGGAAGGAAGAAGGTGAGGAAGTGAGCAAGCGGCTGCATGGTTGAGTTACCGGCTGTGCTTAAACCATGGCAGAGCTGCACTACAGAGTCAAAACCATGTACTATATTCCAAAGTATGACTAGATGGATTCATAAATTCCAGCTCTATTCATCTGAGATATTTTTTTTTTAAATTAAACTGTTTTAGACTAAAATGAATAGAAACATTGCATGAAACGAAGCTGCTGTTTTGAAAATTATGGAGACAGGTAGACAGTCAGACGGAGTTGTGGACCATGCTCTAGAAATACTTCTGTCTTTTGATGCTGAAATCTTGCATTTAGAATTAGCATTCCCTTGAAAGTTGACAGCTGGATCAATGCATGCTCTGAAAGAGATGTGAACCAATATGAAGGTTCAGACTTCCTTTTTTTTTTATTTTTTTTCTCTCTAATAATTATAAAGATAGCCAAATATATAAATCAGGGAACAATAAGGCACTCACTCTAGTGCTGTAAACAGACTGTGAACTAAAACATTTGTTCAGCACTCTGTACTGTTAACAACATCAGATTTAGATCAGTGGCTCATATTACCTGGAGACAGAAAGAAAATTGGTTGAGCTAATTAGGAAATTTGCAAGACAGGTAATTCATGCTTAAAACATCAGAAAACATATACTATATTTCATAATAGGAGCTGAATTTTTTAGCAGATACATAGATGATGCACAGATACAACTTTTATTTGTACAGTAGTGGTACAAAACTAATCCAAATGGAAATGAGAAATCTCGTCTCTCAAATCAAAGGCTATTTACAGGTGAAATTTAATCTTTCATTGCTTAATGTGCATGCAGTTTACCCAAATCACACTTTTTTGCATAAAAATAAGAAAGCTGACAGGAAAAATATCTTATGCAAACTAAGAATCAAATAAATGAAAAATGTTTACTATACTGACCAAATTTGTCTCAAGATTTAACTGCAATTTGTTGTAGTTGAATTATGGCAAGGAAGACCTTGAATATTCTGTCATGGGTTCAGCTGTAGCAGTCATTTTTTCTCCTTCTTAGCAGCTGGTGCAGCACTGTGGTTTTAACTTTCGGCCTGGGAACAGCACTGATAACACCCATGTTTTCAGTTACTGCTTCGTAATGTTTTGGTCTGACTGAGGACTTCCTGAGTCTCATGCTCTGCCAGGGAGGAGGGGAAGATGGGAGGAAGCAGAAGCAGGACACTTGACCCAAACTAACCAAAGAGATATTCCATACCACAGCACGTCATGCCCAAGATGAAAAAAATGGGAGCAGTTATCCAGAAGGGTTAGATCACTGCACAGTTGGGCTGGGTATCAGTCGGCGGGTGGTGAGTGGTTGTATTCTCTTCCCTTGTTATTTCCCTTGTCATTATCATTTTTATTGGTGGTAGCAGTGGTGATTCGTGTTATAACTTAGTTACTGGACTGTTCTTATTTCAACCGGTAGGAGTTACATTCTTTCGATTCTCCTCTCCATCCCTCTGGGAACAGGGGTAGGAAGTGGGGGAGGGAGCTAATGAACTGTGTGGCTGATTTACTGCTGGGCTTAAACCACGACAATTCTCATGATAAAGCATAATGATGGACACTTTAGGTCAGTCTTCTAAAATGAAGTGCTTTTCAGTTGAGGGGAACTTATATCTTTTGCATGACTTCAGTGTAAAGTGAGACAAGGACTGATGGTAACATTTAATACTTGTACTGCCTCCTGAATCTAAAGAATTATGGAAGCTAATCATAAACCTGACTAAGTTTCAGTAAAGCTGTTGTTTTCACTCATCCCTAAGGCATCTATTCATCGGCAAAATGAAAGTTAGATAAAGCTCCAACAATCAGCTGTGACAAACTGCATTCAAGAGCCCAGTGTAAATCACATGATTTTAAAAATATGCTATAAATACCAAATATATTTGCGCATTGGGTAAAAAAAACATTAATACATATTTTGGTCCATTGTGGAAATAGTTTTGTATTGATATTGAAAAATCATTACTTTCAAATATTCTTCACCCATGCCTCTGATTTGTTTTCTTATCACCTTTCTCCTCTGAGGTGTTTTTGTCTGCTTTTCTAAATTCTACAAGTCTACATTTGGTAACAGAAGAAGGAAAAGCAAGTAAAGAAAGATCATTTATAGATACTTAAAGATAATGCTGCTTTCCTCATCCTTAAATTTTCTGACATATTTATTCATTTATTCTTGTATACAGTCAGGTGAAGTTCCCGATGACTGGAAAAAGGGTAATATAACCCCCATTTTCAAGAAGGGGAAAATGGATGACACAGGGAACTACAGACCAGTCAGTCTCACCTCTGTGCCTGGCAAAATCTTGAAGCAAATTCTCCTGGAAGGCATGTTAAGGCACATGATAAACAACAAGGTGGTTGGTGACAGCCAGCATGGCTTCACTAAGCAGAAATCCTGCCAGACCAATCTGGTGCCCTTCTATGATGGGGCTACGGAACTGATGGACAGGGGCAGAGCCGTTGATGTCATCTACCTGCACTTGTGCAAAGTGTTCGACACTGTCCCCAAAGACATCCCTGTCTCTAAGCTGGAGAGACATCAATTTGATAGATGGACCACTAGGTGGATGAAGAACTGGCTGGATGAGCACATGCAAATAGTTGTGGTCAATGGCTCAATATCCAGCTGGAGACCAGTAACGAATGTTGTCCCTTAGGGAACGGTTTTGGGACCGGTCTTGTCAACATCTTTATTGGTGACATGGACAGTGGGATTGAGTGCCCCCTCAATAAGTTTGCTGACGACACCAAGCTGTGTGATTTGGTTGCTACGCTGGGGGGGAGGAATGCCATCCAGAGGGACCTTGACACGCTTGTGAGGTGGGCTGATGCCAACCTGATGAAGTTTAACCATGCCAAGTGCAAGGTCCTCCACCTGGGTCGGAGCAATCTCAGGCACAGCTCCAGGTTGGGCAGAGAAGAGATTGAGAGCAGCCCTGCAGAGAAGGACTTGGGGGTGTGGGTTGATGAGAAACTGAATATGAGCCAGCAGTGTGCGCTCGCAGCCCAGAAAGCCAACCGTATCCTAGGCTGAATCAAGAGGAGCATGACCAGCAGGTCAAAGGAGGTGATCCTGCCCCTTTACTCTGCTCTTGTGAGACCTCACTTGGAGTACTGTGTGCAGATCTGATGTCCTCAACATAAAAATATGACATGGAAGTGTTAGAACAAGTCCAGAGGAGGGGACTGGAGCACCTCCCGTATGAAGACAGGCTGAGAAAGTTGGTGCTGCTCAGCCTGGAGAAGAAAAGGCTGCGTGGAGACCTCATAGCAACCTTCCAGTATCTGAAGGGGGCCTATAGGGATGCTGAGGAGGGATTATTCATTAGGGACTGTAGTAATAGGACAAGGTGTAACAGGTTCAAACTTAAACAGGGGAAGTTTAGATTGGATATGAGGAAGAAATTCTTTACTGTAAGGGTGGTGAGGCACTGGAATGGATTGCCCAGGGAAGTTGTGAATGCTCCATTGGCGGCGGTGTTCAAGGTCAGGCGAGGCAGAGCCTTAGATGGTATGGTTTAGTGTGAGGTGTCCCTGCCCATGGCAGGGGGGCTGGAACTAGATGATCTTAATGTCCTTCCCATTCCTAACTGTTCTTTGATTCTATGATTCTATGTATTATAATAGAAATGGCCGGGTCTGCAGCTGGCTTATATAGTAACTTACCGATCTGAGGTTTCACTAACATATCACTGAACAACCCCTTTATGCCATCACTGAAATCATTTTTTGTTACCTTTTCACTTTGAAAAATGTGGTCACTTATATGTCATATTCAATCATGAACACGTAAAACCATTTGAATATGATAAATACTCAAAAATGAAAGCCATGAATATGTGCAAAACTGAAATTGCAGTGCTTAAGATACATAGGACTGAAGTGCATACTAGATCTGCTAACATTTCCAGGGGAAAAGTTGATTGTGAGCTTTTTCTTTAAAATTCTGCAGTTTTTCCATTATCTTAATTTTCCTTTATATGATTTATTAATTATTGATTCCTAGGATTAAATGTACGACCAGATATTCCTTATAAAGTTAATATAGGTGTGTGTGTCAGAAATGGTTTGGGTTGGAAGGAACCTTAACAATCATCTAATTCCAGCCATTCTTCTATGGACAGGGACACCTTTCACTAGAAGTTATGTAG
The DNA here is from genome assembly GCA_039720435.1 of Amazona ochrocephala. Taxonomy (NCBI): domain Eukaryota; kingdom Metazoa; phylum Chordata; class Aves; order Psittaciformes; family Psittacidae; genus Amazona; species Amazona ochrocephala. The sequence goes on from CM077880.1 coordinate 25,515,633, forward strand.
TTGTATTTTTTTATCAAATTTAATGTCTGGTATTTTTGCAGAACCATAATATCCTAGAATACATCTATTCATACAGATAAATAAAATTAGGATGCTCTGTTTTCTGTGACAGAAAAGTACAGCTCACAAGACCATGCATTTGCGATTTTGTCTGTCTGTGGTCTTGTTTAGTTTAATAATATGTTCGTAGCCAGTCAGATTATTTCCCAGTAGGATCCATTTTCCAAAACAAGAAAATAAATATACCTATATCCTTCCTAACAAAAATGCTAAATACAGCAGTGGAGGTTCTACAGCTGCCACAATCCTCTTTCAACATACAATTCCTTTTACAATAAGAAAGCTTTCCTTAGTATCTGTTAGATCTCCCCTGCTTCATTTTAACCTTAGTGGTTAGACGTGAGGAATGTAGTATAATCATTCCTTTTTTGTCACAGTATGTATTTGAAGATATCCATGTTTACGTTAAGAAAAAAATAATGAAAAGTTCATCATCAGATTTTCCTAGGTCAAGTTAATTGTATGATTTCTTCTACAACTTCTTTATTATTCCTTACTGTTACTCATGTTAAAGAGAAATTAGATTGATATGACATAGTTATTCCTGGAAAATTGATTCTATTATTTCTTTACATGTTTGCATAAGATACTTAGAAATAGTTTGATTAATGTGCCAAATTGAAACAGAAGTAACTGGTCAATAATTTTCTGGTTATTCTTCTAACTCAAAAGAAGCTTAATTATTAGTCTTTTCCAAGTGTTTTGAATTTCATCTATCTTCCATGGAAGCTCTTCGCCAGTTTTCTGTGTATACTAGGACAAATTTATATAAAATGTCTACAAAGCATTTAGAAAGCTTGCTGTACCTTTTTGCACAGCTTTTGCTGATTTTCTTTTTCCTGCTGGCCTACTTTTGGCTGGGATAGAGTTAATTTTCTTCCTAGTAGCTGGTGCAGTGGTGTGTTTTGGCTTTAGTCTGAGAACAATGCTGATAACACACCACTGTTTTAGTTATTGCTAAGTAGCACTTACTCTTAAGTCAAGGACTTTTCAGACTCATGCTTTGCAAGTGAGAAGGGGCAAGAAGCCAGGAGGAAGCAGAGACAGAACACCTGACCTGACCTAGCCAAATGGGTATTCCATACCACAGCATGTCATGTCCAGTATATATAAACAGAGACAAAATTGCCAGGAATCACCAATCGCTGCTCGGGTCAGGCTGGGTATCCGTCAGCAGGTTCTGAGCAGTTACGTCTATTTCAATTATTCAAGTATTCTTATCTTAACCCATGGGTTTTTACATTTTTTCCAATTCTCCTCTGCATCCCACTGAGTGTGGGGGGGTATGAGCAAGCAGCGAGGTGGTACTTACTTGCCGGCTGGACTTAAACCACAGCACCAGCTAAAACCTATCTCTGTCATTCTTTACTTTCTTATCATCACCAAATTTCATGGAGGGACATTGATTTACCAGTGTAAAATTTGCAGCACTAAATAAGTCACATCTTATTTTGGTGTGATGTTAAAATTCTTTTTCATTGATGTAAAGACGAGTAAGCTTTCCTGATGAGTTCAGAGAGTCCAAGATTTGGCATTGTCTCTCCATCCTTTATTTTTAAGGATGAGAACATTTCTTAATCTTCTCTTTACCAACCAATTTGGGCACTCATTCATTCTCACAGAATTTCCAATAGCACTTCGTTCCAGCTTGAGTAGTTAATCTGTATAGCTTAATCTTTTGCTGCTCAATCCATTAAACATTTTTGCTTTAGTTGTGTGGCTTCTCAGAGTTTACCACAGTATAATCAATTGAGCAGCTTTAGATATTGTACAAAGGATGTGCATATTACACTAAAACTACACAAATCCTTGTTTGTGCTTTTTCAGGGGGTAGATGGTGAAGGTTACTTCAAAGACAAACATAAAAAAGCAGAAAGATTTGCTTCGTGTAACTCAGATCTATAGTTTCATAAGGCTAAAATCTAGGTACTGCACAGAAGTGAAGAAAAAGTTTAAAGCTTCATGTCTTCACTTATTGAAACCACATGAATGTACTCTTACAGAAGGTCTGTGTGTTGACAGCAGACATGGATCGTGGGTGAAAGAACTGTCTATTAACTTCAGAAACAGCAAAAAGTGGCCTCAACCTGAATCCTCAAAAGCATTTAGGTACTTGTCTCACTTCACTGGTAACAAGATAATTAGGGTCTAAATCTTTTGGAGGAACAGAAGCTTATCGTGAGCTCATTCTTGGGTTCATGTCCTGCAGCTTGCATGTCAGAAGCATACTCAAATTTAGGTCTCTACATTGTCTCCATGGCCAATGAGAAAGAGTCACCTCCAGAGCATATTTCTTTCCACCTGTATGATGTATCTCTTTAATGAGAGAAGAAATCAGTCTTTCAAAGTGCTTATCTCCATTCACTACAGAGAAAATCCTAGGTGATTAGCTTAAAAGAGATGACAAATCTTCACCTTACTAAAGTTTCCCGAGGGTGATCTCAGCCTGCAAATTAAATCATGGACCTACAACACTACCATAGTCAAGGCAAAAATGTGCTGGAATAAAATGGCCGGTAGCTAAGCCCCACACAGCTGCTCATTCATTCCCATAAAGCGAGGATGGGAGAGATCAAAAGTGAGAAAAACTCACGCATCAAAAGACAAGGTAATGAATGAAACAAAGTTGTGTGTGTGAGAAAAGCAAAATGAGGCCTTCATTCACTACTTCTTCTCAGCAAACAAATGCTCAGCCACTTTCAGGGAAGCAGGGCTTCAGCGCCCCTCTACTCTGCTCACGTGAGACCTCACTTGGAGTACTGTGTGCCGTTCTGGTGTCCTCAACATAAAAAGGACATGGAACTGTTGGAACAAGTGCAGAGGAGGGCCATGAGGATGATCAGGGGACTGGAGCACCTCCCTAATGAGGATAGGATGAGAAAGTTGGGTCTGTTGTGCCTGGAGAAGAGAAGGCTGCATGGAGACATCATAGCAGCCTTCCAGTATCTGAAGGGGCCTATAGGAATGCTGGGAAGGGACTCTTCATTAGGGACTGTGGTGAGAGGACAAGGGGTAATGGATTCAAACTTAAGCAGGGGAAGTTTAGATTGGATATGAGGAAGAAATGAGTTTGAGATCCTTAGGACAGTGAGAAGAGCGTGCAGCAAGCTCACTGCCCTGGACTTCAAGAGAGCAGACTTTGGCCTCTTCAGGAACCTGCTCAGTAAGGTTCCATGGGATACAGCCCTAGAGGGCAGGGGGGCCCAAGACTGTTGGTTGATATTCAAGGATCACCTGCTGCAAGCTCAGGAGCGATGCATCCCAACCAGAAGGAAGTTCAGCAGGAGGGCCAGGAGACCTCCTTGGATGGATAAGGAGCTGCTGAGCAAAATTCGAAGGAAAAAAGAGGCTTATAAAAGGTGGAAGCAAGGTCAGGCGGCCTGGGGAGAATACAGGGATGTTGTCCGGGAAGCTAGGGACCAGGTTAGGAAAGCTAAGGCCCACTTAGAATTAAACCTGGCTAGGGATGTTAAGGAAAACAGGAAGGGATTTTATAGGTACATTGCCAATAAAAGACAGGTTAGGGACACCGTGGGCCCTCTCCAGAAGCTATCGGGAGAACTGGCTACCCTGGATTTAGAGAAGGCTGAGGTTCTTAATGACTTCTTTGCCTCAGTCTTTACGGGCAAATGCTCTGACCACACCACCCAAGTCTTGGAAGGCAGACGCGGGGACGGTGAGGGTGGGGACCCTGGGCCCACAGTGGGGGAGGATCTTGTTCGGGACCACCTTAGGAACCTGAATGTATACAAGTCAATGGCACCGGATGAAATCCATCCACGGGTCCTGAAGGAGCTGGCAAATGAAGTTGCTAAGCCACTGTCCCTCATATTTGAAAAATCATGGCAGTCAGGTGAAGTTCCCGATGACTGGAAAAGGGAAATATAACCCCCATTTTTAAGAAGGGAAAAATGGATGACCCAGGGAATTACAGACCAGTCAGTCTCACCTCTGTGCCTGGCAAAATCTTGGAGCGGATTCTCCTGGAAGGCATGCTAAGGCACATGAAAAGCAACAAGGTGCTTGGTGACAGCCAGCATGGCTTCACTAAGGGGAAATCCTGCCTGACCAATCTGGTGACCTTCTATGAAGGGGCTACGGAACTGATGGACAGGGGCAGAGCAGTTGAGGTTATCTACCTGGACTTGTGTAAAGCCTTTGACACTGTCTCCCATGACATCCTTCTCTCTAAGTTGGAGAGACATCAATTTGATAGGTGGACCACTCGGTGGATAAAGAACTGGCTGGATGGCCACACGCAAAGAGTAGTGCTCAGTGGCTCAGTGTCCAGCTGGAGACCAGTAATGAGTGGTGTCCCCCAGGGATCGGTGTTGGGACCGGTCTTGTTCAACATCTTTATTGGTGACATGGACAGTGGGATTGAGTGTGCCCTCAGCAAGTTTGCCGATGACACCAAGCTGTGTGGTTCGGTTGATACATTGGAGGGAAGGAATGCTATCCAGAGGGACCTTGACACGCTTGTGAGGTGGGCTGATGCCAACCTGATGAAGTTTAACCATGCCAAGTGCAAGGTCCTCCACCTTGGTCGGAGCAATGCCAGGCACAGCTACAGATTGGGCGGGGAGGAGATTGAGAGCAGCCCTGGGGAGAAGGACTTGGGGGTGTGGGTTGATGAAAAAATGAACATGAGCCGGCAGTGTGTGCTTGCAGCCCAGAAAGCCAACCGTATTCTGGGCTGCATCAAAAGGAGTGTGACCAGCAGGTCGAGGGAGGTGCTCCTGCCCCTTTACTCTGCTCTCGTGAGACCTCACTTGGAGTCTTGTGTGCAGTTCTGGTGTCCTCAACATAAAAAGGACATGGAACTGTTAGAACAAGTGCAGAGGAGGGCCACGAGGATGATCAGGGGACTGGAGCACCTCCCGTATGAAGATAGGCTGAGAAAATTGGGGCTGTTGAGCCTGGAGAAGAGAAGGCTGTGTGGAGACCTCATAGCAGCCTTCCAATACCTGAAGGGGGCCTATAGGGATGCTGGGGAGGGACTCTTCATTAGGGACTGTGGTGAGAGGACAAGGGGTAATGGGTTTAAACTTAAACAGGGGAGGTTTAGATTGGATCTGAGGAAGAAATTCTTTACTGTGAGGGTGGTGGGGCCCTGGAATGGGTTGCCCAGGGAAGTTGTGAATGCTTCATCCCTAGCGGCGTTCAAGGTGGGGTTTGACATAGCCTTGGATGGCATGGTTTAGTGGGAGGTGTCCCTGCCCATGGCGGGGGGGTTGGAACTCGATAATCTTGAGGTCCTTTCCAACCCTTACTATTCTATGATTCTATGATTCTATGAAATTCTTTCCTGTGCGGGTGGTGAGGCCCTGGAACGGGTTGCCTAGGGAAGCTGTGAATGCTCCATCCCTGACGGTGTTCAAGGCCAGGCTGGACAGAACCTTGGGTGTTGACGCAGAAGTCCCGGACACAGCACACAGACCAATATGATCAGGCTGTGCCAAAGTTTATTGCGCAGATAGCTCAGTATATATAGGCACTCTACTTGTCTATCATTAACACACACAAGTCTAATTGGATACATGTATTGTTCACACGGCTAAATACCAAACAGGATTCACTCAGTAACAGCTTAATGATTGGTTAACTATGACAGCATATGCTTCAAGGTTACAGTTAACATTCCTTCTCTGCGTATCTCTCTCAGTAGTTTTCCGTGCTAACTTTTCCCAAGGCTTCTGCATGTACACGAACTTTAGTAACCCTCAGGCGAGGCCTCAGTGCCTGCGGGTCACTACCTTACAATTGTCAAGCAATTGTCTGGATTGCTCACATGCCCGTTCACAGCCAAATAGCTCTCCACAAATCCCCCTTTTTGTTTTTGAGCAATCCAGACCCGATTCACAGCACGAAATAGCATACTGGCAATACACTTCCATAAACAACAAAAGATTTAAACAATAATGATCAATACCATTAAAACTGTTAAAACTTGTTTGATTAGTACTCCTAGCCAACTGCCAATACCCCAACCTTGTAACAGCTTTTAAAACCAATTCCAATCCGAGAGCACTTGTAACTTTTGCACTTGTGAGAACCTAAAGTGTGGTTTTTGTAAGCAAGCAAGATTTGCAGTCCAATTCAGCAACCTTCTTATCCTAGCTCCTTCTTATCTTCCAGGCCTGCATTCTTGTTTCATTAACTGTCCGGGAGTTGCTTCTTTTCCACGGTCGGCTGCACAGAGGTAACCAGGAGTTACCCCTGCTACATGGCCAGCTGCACATACTTGCTTTCATTCAGAGCAGGCATATGTCCATTCTCTAACAAGAAATCATCCACATCTCCCCCTTTTCTTTTCTTGAATGAGCCAAAGCTGTTTTACCAGGTTTTCAATCATATCACGAATACATTGCAAAATACAAGATACAATCATAACTATGGTCAAGATTACTACCAAAATCATTCCAATACCTTTAATCAGAGATGTGAGCCAACCATTAAAGTCCCAAGATGTAAGAAGGGCATCTAACCAAGGAATTTTATCGTTCTGATAGACATCATGAAGTACTTTCGCATGCTTCCAAATTTCTTTAACATCTTTCAAGGTCTTTCCAGACTGATCAAGATAAGTACAACAAGATTCATTAATTAAAGTACATACTCTGTCTACTTGAGCTGTTAATATATCTAAAGCCTTACAATTCTACAAAACTATATTTTTAAAGAATTTACTTCTACTTGTATTAACATAGTCACATACGTATTGCCATTAAAAACAGCATAACAAACTTCCACTGGAATCATTTTGCACACTTTGCTTTAGTCTTGCAGTCACATTACATCCTTTGTTACATTCTATAACTTGATATGGTTCTGGTCCTTTCCACTCATTATCTCATTATCATGTAGGTCTTTATATAGAACTGGTGGTTTGGGCAAGGAATCATCTGTTAGATGTCACAAATGCTGTATTGCAGAAAGAGAATCAAAACTAGACAAATTCAAAAGCTTTTGTACAAATTATGCTTTGCAAACTGTTTGAAGAAAATCCTTACATTTCCCTCTTTTTTTTTTTTTTTTTTTTTATTTTTTTTTTTATTTTATATATATTACCTGTTTCAGACGACCCTACTTGAGCAGCGGATTTGGACTAGATCGTATCTCCAACATATGCCAACCACAGGCTGCTTGGCCTGCCTTTCTCTCCTGTATAGTTCTCTGATAACAGGAGAGGCCATCCCTCACATCAAGGTCTGGCATGGCATGTGTCCCCACCACTCAACGCCTGCTGGGTTGCAGCCAGCAGCGGAGCTAAAGGTTCTTCTTGGTGGCAAACACAGAGGCCAACCCAGTCTTGCCCTTGACTGTGATAGGAGGTATTTGGCCAACGTCAGTTGTGGCACCTTGTTGTCAGTGCAGAGGTTCACCTGCTTCATTCAGTAACAAGTCACTACTATGGCAAAGCACATACAGATTTACGTTAGCAGTATATATATACTACAGGGCGCAGCAGCATGTTGAAGATGCTAGTGGCAGTGAGGGATCAGCCAAAGAAATTTCCTACCAGTGGTGTTCTCCCAACCTCTTAATTTGTTCCATAACCACTATCATTGTATTAGAATCTTTCTAGTTTTTGCCTTAGCATTTTCTAGCAGCTGCTGCAAATATGCATACTCTCACATCTGTTTTACAAGTGACAAATCCATACAATACAAGGTGCAGTTTCTTATTAGCAACTGGCTAGTAAGTACAGGTGGTTTTATACACAAAATCACAGCCTCTAATAAGAGCTACTTTACATGCACACACATTCAAGCTCCTGTAGCTAAGGCATTGGGTTTTTCCGCTTGTCCATCCAGCTCATGACAAGGCTTGAGAAACTTTGCAGGCAGCCTCCATGGACCTGTAGGTAGAACACAAATATATCCCTTCCCCCATGCCATCAGTTCTCGAGAAGTAAGTCAAGCTAAAAATGATTCCTTAAAGCAAAGGCATTCTGATGAAACAGGAATGTGAAGCAGATGCAGAAGCAAACTGCACCGTGTTAACAGTCAAGGAGTTTGCTGCGTCATTACCTTTTTTTTTTTTTTTTTTCCTTTTCTTTTCTGTGTCTGCCACCCTGGTGCTGTTTGGGTGGAGGTTGGTAAAGCTTGGATTCTCCCCTAGGTTAACTTAAACACACTAAGCAGGACTGCTCAGCAGCAGCTACAAAGGCCTGCCTGCCCAGCAGCAGCTACAGCTGCCAGCCTGCTGAGCAGCAACCATAAATCTCTGCAGGGAGCACCACTTTTCTATTAACCCTTTCTTGCCCAAAATGTTAATCTGCTACCCATTAAAAACTTTTACATTAACCCAATAACAAAAAATACACAGAACACTGTCTGCCCAAAACAGACACACACATACACACACATTCATGGGATCCCACAAACACACTCCACACAACTACAATATGTGAAACACAAAATGCAGACAATCATTACTCCCACTACATGGTTACACGTACAAAACGTAGTTGCAATGACCCTGTGAAGACAATCAAGAAACCAGCTCCAAGCAGCATCATCGCAGTGCAAGGTGGCAGGCTCAATCTCAGCGGGCGTCCCCGCAGAGGCTCTGCCTCCCTCACATTGCACGAGGCTTGGGCTTTTATACTGACCAAAATGCACACTCATTCCAATGCAGGTGGCCAGCCTACATCGGGAGAAGTGGCCAACAGTATCTATAAGGGTCTGCAAGGGTCGATAGAAACACAGACGTAGTTACATTTGCTAACTTTTAGTACATGAATATCACAGAGAGACTATAAGCACACAATACATCTGCATCCCCCACCCATCTTACTTTTCCCTTTATAACTGCCCATTTATCATGGGGATCTGGGGGATCTAAATCAGGCTTCTTTTCCGGATCAACAGGTCTCGGGTCAAAAGGACTATCCAGGTCAGCATCAGAATTATCAGGCATCAGAATCTCAGGAGCAGCAACAACAGTCTGATGAAAATGCACAGGCTCCTCATTAACGTGTTCTGGAGTTTCAGTGTTATCAAGTGCAATTAAAACATTTTTCTCCTGTAGGTTTCAGGTGATCTGAGAGTAGGCTTTTTCTCGGGATTAACAGGGTCTGGGGCAAAAGGATTGCCTTCATCGCCATCCTCAGCCTCCGCAGCCGCAGCAGCGACTGGCGGAGGTTCGGAGGGGTGGGGGGGTGGGGGTGGGGGTGGGGGGGTTTGGGCTCCACTATCTCATTCTTTGACTTAGCCGTGTCGGAGAGCTGTAAATTTGTAAGTCCGTCATGAAGTGTCTGTACTTTCTCAGCTAACAATCCTGTCCATTTGTCCCACCCTTGACGATCTTGAGGACCGGGCTCTGGGGGGAGGGAGGCCAGGGGCGGCGAAAGTGATAAAGGAAGATGCAAATTCGTATCCCCTGGCCCATCCATCGGTTATTTTTTAAAGAGTCAGTAATTAGTCTCCACACAGTGGGGTATTAACTTGCCTCCTTGGATCCCTTACTTACCTCTTCCCACAGCGTTGCTCCTATTTTTTCCCAAGTTGCGATTTGAAAGGCAGCATCCACTGAGGGGATTAAATCCTTTCCCTTTGCTCCATACAGCAAAGCCTTCAAGGCAGGCTCATCATAACTCGCTGCTCTCATAGAGAGAATGTGTTGGAGGAGCTTCACCACTTCTGACTCTTCCTTGGTCAGTGTGGACCCCCTCTCCTCCCCAGCCGCTCACCTGATCAGGGCGAGATTCCCAAACTTTTTGCGCTAGCGACTTCCGAGTGCCGGGGCAGCACCCGATATCGACCGGCTTCTGCCCCCTCCTTCCTGTCGGTCTCGTCGGTTTTATCCAACGCCGATCTGAGGGTCCCTGTTCGGGCGCCACTTGTTGACGCAGAAGTCCCGGACACAGCACACAGACCAATATGATCAGGCTGTGCCAAAGTTTATTGCGCAGATAGCTCAGTATATATAGGCACTCTACTTGTCTATCATTAACACACACAAGTCTAATTGGATACATGTATTGTTCACACGGCTAAATACCAAACAGGATTCACTCAGTAACAGCTTAATGATTGGTTAACTATGACAGCATATGCTTCAAGGTTACAGTTAACATTCCTTCTCTGCGTATCTCTCTCAGTAGTTTTCCGTGCTAACTTTTCCCAAGGCTTCTGCATGTACACGAACTTTAGTAACCCTCAGGCGAGGCCTCAGTGCCTGCGGGTCACTACCTTACAATTGTCAAGCAATTGTCTGGATTGCTCACATGCCCGTTCACAGCCAAATAGCTCTCCACACTTGGGTGGCATGGTTTAGTGGGATGTGTCCCTGTCCATGGCAGGGGGTTGGAACTAGATGATCTTAAGGTCCTTTCGATCCCTAACTGTTGTATGATTCCATGATTCTATGTGTAATGGCTACTTGGGAAGACGAACACCACAAACAAGAAGATCCCTCCTTCCTCCTCCTTTTCCTGAGGTTTTATTGTGGAGCACAACATCACAAAATACAGAGTATATCTTTGGTCTGCTCCAAATCTGTTGTCCACCTCTAGCCTGCCCACTGAAGGGACAGAGTGAGAAACAGATACTATGCCAAACCCAGTATTGTGTTATCAACACTGCTTTAATCACAGCTCAAAAACACAGTACCATACAGGTTGCTAAGAAGAAAATTAACTTAATCCTAGCCAGATCTAGTGAAATCTCCATCCCTTACACCATATCATTTTCATCATGCTCGAGTTCTACATTATCCAATATACCCTGTTTAAGAACCACTCTGCTTCCTGTCCTTTTACATACACACAGGGAACCACAAGAAGCCGCATCTACCAGGCTAGACATGTGCCCAGCCAGGATGAAGACTCCTGCCTCTATTCTGAAGTCCACCAGTCGTTAACAGTTAAGAAAAAAATTTTGAGAAAAAACAGCTTTCCACTTCCATTGCTCCTAAGCAGAATCTATTTTTGTGTGAGAAATTTTACAATCAGTGCATAGAGGTTTTAAAACCAAAACACTGTTTTCCATTTTTTTCTTAATACGTAAAAAAATATTTATGCACTTGTTCAACTGTATTCAATGTGCAAAATTGAAAAATGTACAGTGAACAGAATCGATTATTCATTTCTCTCAATTTATGAGATATTTATTAGCTCAAACGAAAGTCCCAAGTCTCAAAGAGGACAGTGCTGTAGTTTCTTTGAGCTCTTTTTTTAGTGACGCATACACAATTAACTTGAACTTTGAGTCTTATCTAAATTTTAGCAACTGGCTTCGGTTACCTAAAGTCTGAATTCCACTACAGGGATGTCCATCTCTCTGCTTGAACTGTACCCGTGGCAAGATGAACCTGAGTTGAAGCGAGCAATAAGCTCGCTTATTGAAAGGTCATTCTCAGAATTCTGAGTTATTAAAAAAGTGATATTTTTGCTTTTGTTTATTTTTGTTAGTTTACACTCAAGAGAGTGAGAAAAGACACATTCTTAACTTTATTTTTCACCTTAGCCACCATCTTACCAGTTTCAATCCATCTCAAGGTCACAGTAAAGGTTACCACTATTTGAGAGTGAATTATCCTAAATGAAATCAATTGGACACCTCAATCTAACCCCCGTTGTGTGTGTCCTTATCACAATTCAGCAGAGTGAAGGCACGCTAAATGGATCCAGAATTTGAACTCAAGAGGTGTTTTTTCCAAACCTCAGTTAAGTCATACTGCTTAGTTGTGTAAAAACCCCTTCTTTCAGATTATTTTCTTTATGTTGACATCATCTATCATCAACATGAAACACATTTTGTATATTTTAAGAGAGGAAGATGGTTTTTTGGAGTTCTTCATGTGCTTCCATATTCAGTTTTGTTTTGGTTTTTTTTCTTCATACTCTTTTCTGAATAAGAAAAATAAGAAAAGCAATGACAACACAGCTGTTTAGAGATAAAAAATTACTTTTCATTATTTAGACAGTGTTATTTCAAATGAAGACTTTTTTCATATTTATGTATTGTGCTTAACACGGTGAAGTGCATTTCTTCACTTTGGATATGAGGAAGAAATTCTTTACTGTGAGGGTGGTGGGACCCTGGAATGGGTTGCCCAGGGAGGTTGTGGATGCTTCATCCCTGGCGGCATTCAAGGTGGGGTTGGACATAGCCTTGGATGGCATGGTTTAGTGGGAGGTGTCCCTGCCCATGGCAGGGGGGTTGGAACTCGATGACCTTGAGGTCCTTTCCAACCCTTACTATTCTATGATTCTATGATTCTATGATTCACTGTGGTTAATAACTGGTACTACAATGCAAAGAAGAAAAGATGCGAAATAATTTTCTTGCCATAGTTTAATAATAAAGCAATCTCTGCTAACAGTAGTGCCACAGAGATTTTAAAATAATTAGGCGTATTTACCAATTTATGAGACACTTGAAAAATAACAGCTATAAAACTAATTATAATAGCACAGTAATAGATATTGGAACTCACAAAGGTCTTTTTCTAGTCTGTGCCTAATCAATGTTGTATTGTCCTAGTTTTGACAGGGATAGATTTCATTTTCTTCCCAGCAGCAGGTACAGTGTTGTGTTTTGGCTTTAGTCTTAGAATAATGTTAATAACACACCAATGTTTTAGTTATTACTAAGTAGCACTTACTCTTAAGTCAAGGACTTCTCAGTCTCCTGTACTCTACCAATGAGGAGGGGCACAAGAAACTGGGAGGGAGCAGAGACAGGACACCTGACTCAGACTAGCCAAAGAAGTATTCCATACCACAGCACATCATGCTTAGTATATAAACTGTGGGGAGTTACCTGGAAGGGACCAATTGCTGCACAGGTTGAGCTGAGTATTGGTCAGGGGGCAGCTGTACTGTGCATCACTTGTGTTTCTTGAGTTTTATTACTCTCTCTTTTTTTATTGTCTCCCTTTTAATTAAAATTGTTATTGCCATTCTTATATTTTAAGGTATTTCAATTATTAAACAGTTCTTATGCCAAGTTATGGATATTTCCCTTTTTTTTTTTCTAGTTCTTGTCCCCATCCCACAGTGTGTGAGCAAGCTGTCATGCGATACTTGATTGCCAGCTGGAGTTAAACCAAGACAAGTATGTATGTCTAAATTCCCAATTATTCACCAGGCTATATTAATGCCAGCAGATGTTATTAATAACACTTCTTTGTCAAAATACGTTATTTATTTACTTATTAAAATTTGTTTAATGGGGTATGACATAATAAGCATAACAGAAACATGGTGGGATGTCTCCTATGACTGGTGTGTTGGAATGGAAGGTTACAGGCTCTTTAGAAAAGACAGGTCCAGCATGCAGGGAGGGAGAGTTGCTATTTATATTAGGGATAGGCAGCAGAGTGTGGAACTCTCTCTGGGGAGAGGTAAGCAGTCAATAGAGAGTTTGTGGGACAGGGTTAAAAGGAGAACAACAATGGGAGACATTATTGTGGGGATCTGCTACAGACCACCTGATCAAGAGGACTCAGTGGATGAAGCACTCTGTCAACAGATAGGAACAGCCTCACGCTCGTAGGCCCTTGCTCTCATGGGGGACTTCAACCACCCTGATATCTCTTGGAGGGACGGTACGGACCGACACAAGCAATCCAGGAAGTTCCTCGATTGTGTGGAAGACAACTTCCTTCTGCAAGTAATAGAGGAGCCGACAAGGAGAGGTGCCATGTTTGACCTCGTCCTCACCAAAGGGGAAGGGCTGGTTGGAAATGTGATGCTCCAGGGCAGCCTTGATTGCAGCGATCATGAGATGGTCAAATTCGAGATCCTCAGGACAGTGAGAAGAGCGTGCAGCAAGCTCACTGCCCTGGAATTCAAGAGAGCAGACTTTGGCTTCTTCAGGAACCTGCTCAGTAAGGTTCCATGGGATATAGCCCTAGAGGGCAGAAGGGCCCAAGACTGTGGGTTGATATTAAAGGATCACCTGCTAAAAACTCAGGAGTCTTGTATCCCAACTAGAAGGAAGTTTAGCAGGAGGGCCAGGAGACCTCTTTGGATGGCTAAGGAGCTGCTGAGGAAATTTCAAAGGGAAAAAGAGGCTTAAAAGGGTGGTAGCAAGGACAGGCAGCCAGGAAGAATTCAGGGATGTTGTCCGGGAAGCTAGGGAACAGGTTAGAAAGCTAAGGCCCAGTTATAATTAAACTTGGCAAGGGATGTGAAAGATAAGAGGAAGGGACTCTATAATTATATTGCAAATAAAAGACAGGCTAGGATCAACGTGGGCCCTCTCCAGAAGTTATCGGGAGAACTGGCTACCCTGGATTTAGAGAAGGCTGAGGTTCTTAATGACTTCTTTGCCTCAGTCTTCACTGGCAAATGCTCTGACCACACCACCCAAGTCTTGGAAGGCAGACGCAGGGACAGTGAGAATGAAGACCCTGGGCCCACTGTAGGAGGGGATCTGGTTCGAGACCATCTTAGGAACCTCAGCGCATACAAGTCCATGGGACCTTATGAAATCCATCCACGGGTCCTGAAGGAGCTGGCAAATGAAGTTACCAAGCCACTGTCCATCATATTTGAAAAATTATGGCAGTCAGGTGAACTTCCCACGACAGGAAGAAAGGAAATATAACCCCCATTTTCAGAAGGGGAAAATGGATGAGCCGGGGACTACTGACCAGTCAGTCTCACCTCTGTGCCTGGCAAAATCTTGGAACAGATTCTCCTGGAAGGCATGCTGAGGCACATGAAAAACAGCAAGGTGGTTGGTGACAGCCAGCATGGCTTCACTAAGCAGAATAGCGGCATCAGAGCTGAGCTCCAATTGAAGCTGGCTCGTTGGCTGGAACAGCTGGAATATCCTTCTCTCTAAGTTGGAGAGACATAATTTTGATAGTTGGACCACTTGGTGGATAAAGAACTGGCTTTTATTTATATTTATAATTAACCGCACACAAAGTGTTGTGGTTAATGGCTCAATGTCCAGCTGGAGACCAGTAATGACTGATGTCCCTCAGGGATCGGTGTTGGGACCGATCTTGTTCAACATCTTTGTCAGTGACATGGACAGTAAGATTGAGTGCGCCTTCAGCAAGTTTGCAGACGGCACCGAGCTGTGTGGTTAAATTGATATGTTGGAAATAATGCCATGCAGAGGGACCTTGACACCCTTGTGAGGTTTTAACCATGCCAAGTGCAAGGTCCTACACCTGGGTCGGAGCAATCCCAAGCACAACTCCAGGTTGGGCAGAGAAGAGATTCAGAGCAGCCTTGCGGAGAAGGACTTGGGGGTGTTGGTCCATGAGAAAATGAACATGAGCCATCAGTGTGCGCTTGCAGCCCAGAAAGCCAACTGTACCCTGGGTGGCATCAAAAGGAGAGTAACCAGCAGGTCGATGGAGGCGATCCTACCACTCTACTCTGCTCTCGTGAAACCTCATTTGGAGTCTTGTGTACAGTTGTGGGTTCATAGAATCATAGAATCATAGAATAGTTAGGGTTGGAAAGGACCTCAAGATCATCGAGTTCCAACCCCCCTGCCATGGGCAGGGACACCTCCCACTAAACCATGCCATCCAAGGCTATGTCCAACCCCACTTTGAACGCCGCCAGGGATGAATCATTCACAACTTCCCTGGGCAACCCATTCCAGGGCCTCACCACCCTCACAGTAAAGAATTTCTTCCTCAT
This sequence comes from Amazona ochrocephala, assembly GCA_039720435.1. NCBI lineage: Eukaryota > Metazoa > Chordata > Aves > Psittaciformes > Psittacidae > Amazona > Amazona ochrocephala. The sequence goes on from CM077880.1 coordinate 25,531,315, forward strand.
ATCCAATCTAAACTTCCCCTGTTTAAGTCTGAACCCATTACGCCTTTTCCTCTCACCACAGTCCCTAATTAAGAGTCCCTCCCCAGCATCCCTATAGGCCCCCTTCAGGTATTGGAAGGCTGCTATGAGGTCTCCACGCAGTCTTCTCTTCTCCTTTTTATGTTGAGGACACCAGAACTGCACACAATACTCCAAGTGAGGTCTCATGAGAGCAGAGTAGAGGGGCAGGATCACCTCCCTCGACCTACTGGTCATTCTCCTTTTGATGCAGCCCATGATACGGTTGGCTTTCTGAGTCCTCAACATAAAAAGGACATGGAACTGTTGGAACAAATGCAGAGGAGGGCCACGAGGATGATCAGGGGTCTGGAGCACTTCCCATGTGAAGACAGGCTGAGAAAGTTCGTGTTGTTCAGCCTGCAGAAGAGAAGGCTGCGTGAAGACCTCATAGAAGCATTCCAGTGTCTGAAGGGGGCCTATAGGGATGCTGAGGAGGGACTATTCATTAGGGAATGTAGTGAGAGGACAAGGGGTAATGGGTTCAAACTTAAACAGGGGAAGTTTAGATTGGGTATAAAGAGGAAGTTCTTTCCTGTAAGGGTGGTGAGGCATTGGAATGTGTTGCCCAGGGAAGTTGCCAATGCTCCACCCCTGGGCGTGTTCAAGACCAGGTTGGACAGAGCTTTGGGTGGCATGGTTTAGTGCGAGGTGTCCCTGCCCTTGGAAGGGGTTTGGAACTAGATGATCTTAAGTTCCTTTCCAACCCTAACTATTCTATGATTCTATGAAATTCTATGGTTCTGTTTAACTGAACATGTTCTAACATTGTGGACTATGATTTCTGAGTAAAGAATATTAAATCCAAAGATATTACAATGAAACATCCTCCTCTAGTGTTGGAAACAAAGACATAATAGTCCACTCATCCCTTGAGGAGAATTTTTTGAGAATGATTTTTGTTCCTCATTTTTACTTAATAATTTCCTGAACAATCATATATACCAGTACTTACTATTTATACATACTATATATATATATATATAAATACATACACAGCACTGTACATTTGACATGCATGGCATGTAATCTGAGCAAGTAGAATTACAGGTATTAGGCTGACCTTTGATGTACTGAAAATAGTTATTATTTCAATTTCATTGCTTCTTTCGTTTTCTATGTCTTTTCCTCAGATTTATGCCCTTCCCCATTTTCTAGAACATAAAAATGTCTATTAGTTATTTTTAAATATTTGTTAATGAATTTCACAGGCGTGCTGAGTGCAAGTTGTATAAACAGGCCAGAAAATTTGAAGCCGGAGCCAAGGCAAACCCATGCCAAAACATTAGCCGATCCATTGGAACTGATTATATACATACTAAAGGGAGAATGTGTGAAGTGATATATAAGGTCACTGTGACAGCCAGAAGGTAACGCCAAAATGTTCCTACTGGCTTGCCTTATTCACACATATGGGCACAGAGCTGATTCAGAGCCAAACACTCTGCATGAGCCAAACTTAAGTCCTTGGCTTGCCCACCTCCAAAGCACAGCTGTGGTGGCAAAAACAACCCATCAGACATGAATTCATTTTGCTAGTTTTCATCTGCCATGACTTTGTAAGATACAACACCAAGGGCATAATTCTCTGCTGCTGCTGCTGTTCTGAGAATAATCTGAACTACTAAAAAACCTGTTGGACTCACATTGCCTATTACAGTGAGGTGTCTATTTCTGAATAATAAATGTGCTCCTAATGAGGAATAGACACCTCTTACCAAGATTTTGAATATGTGACTTGTGGTTTTGATTGCGCTGTGTGCTGGTGCCCATCTGGAGGCACCTGAGTGGCCAGATTTGCGAAAAACACAGTCTTCTTAAAAAGGATTGATTAAACCCAGTCTTGAATGGGACCTTCTAAAACTGGGGTTGTCAAAACTGTTAATAGGTTTTTAACTAGCTTAGCCTAATTCGTTTGAGTCAAAAAACTTTGACAAAAGACATTCAAAAGTTATTAGAGTTATTTTATATTTAACTACAGGAGAAACTGACTAGTTTGTCTTTGCTTGACATCCATAAACTGCCCCTGTCCCCCTCCCAGCCACAAAATGTTACCTGAAGTTTCTTCCTATCTATGATTATCATCAACCCTAATAAATTCAGTGAGAAGCCTTGAATTTCTGCTAATTGCATGAATTTTTGGTCATTTGTATGGTTAATTGAAAAATGAAAAAACAAGCAAAGTGCTTACCGTTAAGTATAAACATAAATATTTCCCTTAGTTGTAACTTCCTCCCACTACACAACATAATAATAATTTTATGATTGTATGAAGAGAATAGAACACTTTCCCAGATCAAGGTAAAGTAAAAAAAGCGATGGCCAAGCAACATACTCTTAAGATGATCTGGGTTTTCTCAGATTTGTCCTCCTACACTAATGTCGTGGAGGTTCCTACAGGGGTTCTTGAGAACATTTTTGTATGGAAAGAAAAAACATATCACTCATCTTATCACATAGTTTTCTCTCAGCTATACATTTTTCCTTTTCTTCAAGGAAAAAATGGAAAATGGATTTATTATAGAGTCTGATTCAATTTTAATGCCTTTACTTAATCATTAGTTTATGTTTAATTGATCAATACATTTTCCAGAAACATTAACAGATACTCTACAAACAATCCATTTTCAGATTCTTGTCTGAAGTAAACCCTTCAATAGGAATTCGAGTTAACACTTGACTGCTTCTTCTTTTTTCTTTTTTTTTTTCTGGAAATCAAAATGCAAACTCAGGAACATAAAAACTATCACATAGGACTCTGTGAATTCTTTTTTTTTAGATGTTGTAATATTCTTTACATAATTTGTCATCAAGGCTTCTGAAATTTGTCTTGAAATTGCTGCCTTATTTTAGGGAAACAAAAGTAATGTTAAAAGTTCATATGTTGTCAAATTTTAAAATATTTTAAAATTACATTTTTGTACATTCTGAACGCCGTTGCATTAATATCTGCCAAAATATTCTAAAACAGAATTATCAAATCATAGAATTGCTTGGGTTGGAAGGAGCATTGTTTCCAGCACTAACCATAATGGTCCCCCACCAGGTATATTGCCACATCCTCATGACATTCCTTCCAGACCCTGTTCACTTGACTCTACCCTTTCCAGTCCATATTATCCCCTTTCTAGTCCACATTATCACCAGTCACCACTGGAGAGTGTCAGGAATGGGCAGTCACAGAAGAACTCAGAAGAATTTTTAAAGCTTTGTTCTTAGGTTAAAAGAACCCCAAAAAAACAAAACCAAACAAACATGTTTCTGCAGGGTGATTTCTACACTGAAAATGTGTCTAGTAAAAACCTCTTACTGTAGGAGGGCTTGACTGATAGATTCCATTTTCTAGTTACTGTGAAACAAAGGGATGATGCTCAAATAGAGCATGGGTGATTACTAATGACATACCAAAGAAGAGAGGGATGGATTTTCAACCTAATGTTATCCAGGGTTCAGACACTTTGGACACTGGATTTGCTAAATTAGAACATGCTTCTTTACCTGATGTTGCATCCTTCCCTCCACTTGGAGCCAGTGCTGGCCCTGTTGTCTTTGGATTCATACAAAAGATCCCTCACTTTGACGTATTGTATATTAGTAAAAAAAAAACTAGTCACACTTCATGCATGACTCTTTCACTATGGGGTATAATTATGAAGAAAAGGAATCAAAACTTTAGTTTCCTAAATGGAAATTGGATTTCTCTGGCAGTTTAGCTCCAGACAGAAAACCCAAACAATTCCAAAGCTCTTTCCCAGAAAATGGGAAATGTTTATGTGAAATATTTTAATCAGCAGTGGTCAGCAGTATTCTCATAGCCTCATAAATTAACAGAGAAGTAATTTGAAGATACTGACTGAGGATGTCTAGCCATATTTTTGAACTTTCTCTTGGTTTCTCATGGTAAGAGCTTTAAACATTTTTCTGCAATAAAAAGTGCATTCTGAAACTTGTCTAAATAAAAGTTGAATAGCTGATGTCCTGTATGTATTGAATAAATTTATCTTTTATAAGTTGAAATTTTATTTCTCTGTCTTTATATGAAATGGTGTTTTCTGATTCCCAATAACAAGTGCATCCACTAAACATACATAAGAGCAAAAGGTTTGGGTCTGATGGGGTTTTACTAGGTGGCTAAGGATCTTGAATTATGTTTTAATTTCTACCATGGTTGTGCTGCCTCTATGAATGCATTTCCTAGGTTTTCATAAATGGACAAAATGGAAATTTTAGCACTGGTTTATTATTATTGTTATTATTATTGATAATAATATTATTGCTGTTGTTATTGTTGTTATTGCTATTATAGACATTTACTCCAATCTCTAGGCATGCAGTCAAAACTGTGTTCCAATGAATATCATTGTGCTGCCCAACTAGTCAAAGTCCAATCAACAGCAAGTATTTATCATAAATACATAAATATTAATATTCAAAGATCAACACTTAACATCATAGCATTTAATTCTATTAATTCTCATGTGCTTGGGAAAATGGGTGTATTTTTGCGGATACCAAAAAAGTCAGTAAGCCAAACTGCTAGGTAATTTCTGGAGCCTCTTAGTACAAATGATTCCACATTTCTGTCAGAAAGAGTTTTTCTAGGTAATGCTTTAATGGAAGTAAGGGTAACTTTTCTTTTACAGTTTTAACCATCACACAAAAATTACAGTAAATTGTTCAAATTATCTGAATTGTAAGATCAACTTAAGAAAAATGAAGAAAATAATGACATCTTGTCGTGAGAAAACAGGCTATTATATACATACTCTTTGTGACAAAGGTATGCACAGCGTTTGAGATAATTATGTTCAGTTGATTAAGACCACTGCGAGAATTACTGACCAACAAGAATGTTTTTGGTCTTGAACCAAGATTTGTATGTATACGCCTGGGGTAAACCCACTTCAGCCCTGTTTTGTGAATTTTGAGGACCTTTTTGTTCACATAACATCTGTCCACTGCTACCTTTATTTCTGATCATTTTCTTCCTTGCTCTCTGATTGTCTCTGAAAAGTGGCAAACCTCACTAGACAACAGGTCTGGTCAGCAGATAGGAACCTCCATCCTCTGCAGCAGGAAGCCTCCCACTGACATCGCTGGTGCTTCTTATGCTCTTGCGTGGTTCAGTGTCAACCAGTATGGATGCTTCATTTGACAGTGTTCCCTTACAATTTCAGTCTTGCAGAGCTGCTCCCTCTTTCTGAACCACTGTATGGGTGAAAGAACCCAAACTTGCAAGGAAAAATGTTCTAAAAACTATTAGGGACTGCGCTGCATGGTGCATCACTGCCATAGCTGAGGTTGCATGTACCGGTCTGAGCAGACCTGTGACCAAACCCACCTTTAGCTATGCTGAAGGACCTGGACCCTCCCTAATCAAGGGTCACCTGCGAGAAAAGCTTCAAGCACTCTGTGATCAAGGGCACCTAACAGTTTATTAGACACTGCTAGAGCTTGCTAAGAAGGCTGTCAGAAGTTAAGCCTCTTAGTCAATGCTATTGTGACTATCCTTACTGGGAGCAGTGTAGCCTTCAGGTTCCTCAGAGGGTTTCTGGGACACTCTCAAGTATCTCAAATAAAGCCCACAGAAGATCAAGAAAATCTCAAAACAGAGCCCAGAAAATCCTGTGCAAACTGCTGAGTCTGTTTTGTGCTATAACTCTTGACTCTTTTTTCATGGAATAAGTAAGAAATGCAACGAAATGTAGAGTACACTGAAAAGAAATCAACATAAGCCGATTTACCTTCTCAGGTCTGCAATTGCAGAGAAATGTTGCAGTTCTAGGAAGAGGCACAAAAGAACTGTATTTCTACTTAATTTGTTATTCTGGTTATGTTTCATTCTTCTAACAGAATATTGTCAAATACTTCTTTCATATGAATAGATATTGTTTGGGGTTTTTTTGTTTTGCTTTGTGGCTTTCTTTTTGTTTTTGTTTTGTGGGATTTTTTTGAGTGGTATGAAAAGGTGGATTTTGAGATGTCCTGTAAAGTGAGCATATATAAGCATTTACATACGTAAGCACAGTCTAACCTTGCTTTGCCAATTTTTGAACAGAATGAAACATTATAATGCATTTTCTAGAAAACAAATACTCTTCTTGGTTTATAGAAAATAATTAGTGTCTTCTGTTTTTATGTTAAGCTGCTATATTTCTGTTTGATACACTGTTGCAATAGGAAATGAAAGCAACAAAAGACAAAGAGAACAACCTGATAGAGGGCTTCATAGTGGTAATTATTCTTGAAAGAATGCATCTGATGGGATTATTTTTGAGGCAATGCATCATGTCTCTGGCCCAGAAGTATGGATTATATATGGCAGGTACATAGATGCATTCTTAAACTTCTTGAGGTTGCCCCGATACAGCAATGAGAAGAATTAAAAAAGGAACTTACTCAGACTTTCCTCACAATGTGATATCTGAATAGCTGATTACTTTTTAAACACAGACAAAGGGGTGAATTCTATATACTAGGAAATAAGCTACCATGAAGATAAGAAGAAACTAATCACAATGAAGGACAAGTAGAAAACAGAATGATTTGTATTTTATTGCACAACTACAAAAAAAAAAAAAATGAAACTACACATGATTAAAAAAGACACATTAGAAAGAGAAAATAGAATTTCTAAAGTTAGAGTACTGCAAACAAAATGAGATAGACAAGACCAGTCCTTCTCTCCCAGCATATTTTTCATGTAATTAAAATACAGCGTGTGATTAAAAGCAAGATTACATTTTTAAAATATTTATTGCATTTATAGTCCCACAAAAAACATATACATAAAACCCTCAACAAATATATGTATGTAACAAATCTATAACAAATATATATATTCAGTGGGACCAGCAAGTCAAAGGAGGTGACCCGCCCCTCTACTCTGCTCTCGTGAGACCTTACATGGAGTACTGTGTGCAGTTCTGGTGTCCTCAACATAAAAAGGACGTGGAACTGTTGGAACAAGTTCAGAGGAGGGCCACGAGGATGATCAGGGGACTGGAATATCTCCCACATGAAGACAGGCTGAGAAAGTTGGGGCTGTTGAGCCTGGAGAAGAGAAGGCTGCATGGAACCTCATAGCAGCCTTCCAGTATCTGAAGGGGGCCTGTAAGGATGTTGGGGAGGGGCTTTTCATTAGGGACTGTAGTGAGAGGACAACGGATAACGGGTTCAAACTTAAACAAGGGAAGTTTAGATTGGATATAAGGAAGAAGTTCTTTCCTGTAAGGGTGGTGAGGCACTGGGATGGGTTGCCCAGGAAAGCTGTGAATGCTCCATCACTGGCTGTGTTAAAGGCTGAGTTAGACAGAGCCTTAGGTGGCATGGTTTAGTGGAAGGTGCCCCTGCCCACGGCAGGGGGGTTGGAACTAGATGATCTTAAGGTCCTTTCCAACCCTAACTATTCTATGATTCTATTTTATGTATTAAATATATGTAATGAGAGGACAAGGGGTAATGGTTTCAAACTTAAGCAGGGGAAGTTTAGATTGGATATGAGGAAGAAGTTCTTTACTGTAATGGTGGTGAGGCACTGGAAATCGTTGCCCAAGGAAGTTGTGAATGCTCCAAAGCTGCTGGTATTCAAGGCTGGGTTGGACAGAGCCTTGGGTGGCATGTTTTAGTGGGAGGTGTCCTTGCCCATGGCAGGGAGATTGGAGCTAGATGAATTTAAGGTCCTTTCCAACCCTAACTATTCTATGATTCTATGATTCTGTGATTATATATATATGGAATCATAGAATCATAGAATAGTAAGGGTGGGAAAGGACCTCAAGATCATCGAGTTCCAACCCCCCTGCCATGGGCAGGGAGTCCTCAAACTAAACCATGCCATCGAAGGCTATGTCCAACCCCACCTTGAACGACACCAGGGATGAAGCATTCACAACTTCCCGGGGCAACGATTTCCAGTGCCTCACCACCATTACAGTAAAGAACTTCTTCCTCAGATCCAATCTGAACTTCCCCTGTTTAAGTTTAAACCCGTTACCCCTTGTCCTCTCACTACAGTCCCTAATGAAGAGTTCCTCCCCAGCATCCCTATAGGCCCCCTTCAGGTATTGGAAGGCTGCTATGAGGTCTCCACGCAGCCTTCTCTTCTCCAGGCTCAACAGCCCCAATTTTCTCAGCCTATCTTCATACGGGAGGTGCTCCAGTCCCCTGATCATCTTCGTGGCCCTCCTCTGCACTTGTTCTAACAGTTCCATGTCCTTTTTATGTTGAGGACACCAGAACTGCACACAAGACTCCAAGTGAGGTCTCACGAGAGCAGAGTAAAGGGGCAGGAGCACCTCCCTCGACCTGCTGGTCACACTCCTTTTGATGCAGCCCAGGATACGGTTGGCCTTCTGGGCTGCAAGCGCACACTGCCAGCTCATGTTCAATTTTTCATCAACCCACACCCCCAAGTCCTTCTCCGCAGGGCTGCTCTGAATCTCCTCCCCGCCCAACCTGTAGCTGTGCCTGGCATTGCTCCGACCAAGGTGGAGGACTTTGCACTTAGCATGGTTAAACTTCATCAGGTTGGCATCAGCCCACCTCACAAGCGTGTCAAGGTCCCTCTGCATGGCATTCCTTCCCTCCAACGTATCAACCGAACCACACAGCTTGGTGTCATCGGCAAACTTGCTGAGGGCGCACTCAATCCCACTGTCCATGTCACCCACAAAGATGTTGAACAAGACCGGTCCCAACACCAATCCCTGGGGGACACCACTTGTTACTGGTCTCCAGCTGGACATTGAGCCACTGAGCACTACTCTTTGTGTGCGGCCATCCAGCCAGTTCTTTATCCGCCGAGTGGTCACCTATCAAATTGATGTCTCTCTAACTTAGAGAGAAGGATGTCATGGGAGACAGTGTCAAAGGCTTTACACAAGTCCAGGTAGATGACATCAACTGCTCTGCCCCTGTCCATCAGTTCCGTAGCCCCTTCATAGAAGGTCACCAGATTGGTCAGGCAGGATTTCCCCTTAGTGAAGCCATGCTGGCTGTCACCAAGCACCTTGTTGGTTTTCATGTGCCTTAGCATGCCTTCCAGGAGAATCCACTCCAAGATTTTGCCAGGCACAGAGGTGAGACTGACTGGTCTGTAATTCCCTGGCTCATCCATTTTTCCCTTCTTAAAAATGGGGGTTATATTTCCCTTTTTCCAGTCATCGGGAACTTCACCTGACTGCCATGATTTTTCAAATATGATGGACAGTGGCTTAGCAACTTCATTTGCCAGCACCTGCAGGACCCGCAGATGGATTTCATCCGGTGCCATAGACTTGTATACATTCAGGTTCCTAGGTGGTCCTGAACCAGAACTTCTCCTACAGTGGGCCCAGGGTCTTCATTCTCACTGTCCCTGCGTCTGCCTTCCAAGACTTGGGTGGTGTGGTCAGAGCATTTGCCCGTAAAGTCTGAGGCAAAGAAGTCGTTAAGAACCTCAGCCTTCCCCAAATCCAGGGTAGCCAGTTCTCCCGATAGCTTCTGGAGAGGGCCCACGGTGTCCCTAACCTGCCTTTTATTGGCAATGTACCTGTAAAATCCCTTCCTGTTATCTTTACCATCCCTAGCCAAGTTTAATTCTAAGTGGGCCTTAGCTTTCCTAACTTGGTCCCTAGCTTCCCGGACAACATCCCTGTATTCTTTCCAGGTCGCCTGACCTTGCTTCCACCTTTTATAAGCCTCTTTTGTCGTTCGAATTTTGCTCAACAGGTCCTTATCCATCCACGGAGGTCTCCTGTCCCTCCTGCTAAACTTCCTTCTAGTTGGGATGCATCGCTCCTGAGCTTGCAGCAGGTGATCCTTGAATATCAACCCACAGTCTTGGGCCCCCCTGCCCTCTAGGGCTGTATCCCATGGAACCTTACTGAGCAGGTTCCTGAAGAGGCCAAAGTCTGCTCTCTTGAAGTCCAGGGCAGTGAGCTTGCTGCACACTCTTCTCACTGTCCTGAGGATCTCGAATTTGACCATCTCATGATCGCTGCAATCAAGACTGCCCTGGAGCGTCACATTCGCAACCAGCCTTTCCCTGTTGGTGAGGACGAGGTCAAACATGGCACCTCTCCTTGTCGGCTCCTCAATTTCTTGCAGAAGGAAGTTGTCTTCCACGCAATCGAGGAACCTTCTGGATTGCTTGCGCCGGGCCGTACCATCCCTCCAAGAGATATCAGGGTGGTTGAAGTCCCCCATGAGAACAAGGGCCTGCGAGCGTGAGGCTGCTCCTATCTGCCTATGGAGCGCTTTGTCCAGCAAGTCCCCTTGGTCAGGCGGTCTGTAACAGATCCCCACAATAATGTCACCCATCGCTGTTCTCCCTTTAACCCTGACCCACAAACTCTCTGTCGACTGCTCACTTGTCCCCAGACAGAGTTCCATACTATCTAGCCTATCCCTAACATAAATATCAACTCTCCCTCCCCGTCTGCCGGGCCTGTCTTTCCTAAAGAGCCTGTAACCTTCCATTCCAACACACCAGTCATAGGTGCCATCCCACCATGTTTCTGTGATGCCTATGATATCATACCCCCGTAGACATGCACACATCTCTAATTCCTGTTGTTTGTTCCCCAGGGTACGGGCATTTGTGTAGAGGCATTTGAGCCGAGATCCAATTGATGCCGGCGCATTGGCTAGAGCAGCTGGAATATCTCTACATTGCTCCGAACGTTTACTGTAGGTGCTGCCAACCGACTGGGTGTGTTGGGATGGAATGACATCCCTCTCCCCCAACACATCTAGTTTAAAGCATCCTTGACCAGTCTGGCAAGCCTCCTACCAAATCCACTCTTCCCCTTCTTTGTGAGACCAGCTCCACCAGCCCCCAGTAGACCTGGCCTACTATATTGAGTCCCATGTTCAAGGTACCCAAACCCCTGACTATAGCACCACCCTTCTAACCCTTTATTGACCTGGCCAATCCTCCTAGCCTTTTCGAGGTCCTGCCCTGTATCCTGGAGAACTGACGAAAAGACAATCTGAGCTCCAGAGCCCCTCACCACCTCTCCTAGAGCTCTGTAGTCCTTCTTTATGGTCTCCGGGCTACTTCTATCTATATCAGTAGCACCCACATGTATTACCAGGAGTGGGTAATAGTCAGTGGGACTGACTAGAGCAGGCAGCTTCTCGGCCACATCCCTGATCCGAGCCCCTGGTAGGCAACACACTTCCCTTGAGCCTGGGTCAGGCCGACAGATGGGTGCCTCTGTGCCTTTCAGATTAGAGTCCCCTACTACTACGGCCCGCCGCTTTTTCCTGGCAGCACCAGGAGTGACCTTCTTTACCAGTGCACTAGCTGGTTGCGCCTGGTGGGAGCGCTGTTGCTCATCAGCCCCTTGCAGGACAGCAAAGCGGTTCTGGGTTGGGACAACAGATGTAGGAGGAAGCCCCTTGCTTTTAATTGCCCTCTTCCTCCTTTTTTTGTTGTTTTTTTCTGTTACCTTTTCCCAGCTTCCTGGGTTAGCAGCCTCCTTTCCTGCATGGGCAACAGTAGACACTTGAGGCCCCTGCACAGTCTGGTCCCGGAGCAAGCAATGCTGCTCCCCCTCAGCTTCCCTGACACCTTTCAGCCTGGTAACAGCTTCCCGCAGTTCAGCCACCTGCTGCAGGAGGACCTCCACCAGAGAGCGCAGAGTGCAGCCCTGCCCATTGCTCACCCTTCCTTCAGGACAGCAGTGCAGGCGCTCTCTACACCCCGAGCTCTGCACTACAGCCTCCCTTCCCGTCGGCTCCGTTTGGGTGCCTCTGCTGGCCACCGCCGGGGCAGGCAGAGCAGAGCTCCCAGACCAAGCCTTGCCCATACGGCGAGTGTTCACCATCCCACTCACCACCCCGCTCGCCTGCCCGCGCAAACTGCCTCGAGCACGCCCTGTTTGCCTGCCCTGTTTGCCGTGCTCTGGGTCGCTCACGCTCCCTGGGGCAGGTTTTTAACCAGTCAGGTCTGCCACTGCTCCTCCTGGCGCCACCCCCTCTGAGTCAGCCTCTCGCCTCCGCGGAGCTGCAGGCTCCTGGGCAGGCCTTGTCGAGGACTTGAGGCTCCCTCGGGGCAAGTTGCTGCTCCGAGGTGAAGCTCGTAGACACCGAGCCTCCCCCCCTACCAGGCGCTGCAGGCCTCCCCGCACGAGACAGCCACCTCAGCATGATTGTATTGTTTTCAAAATCATAGAATCATAGAATCATAGAATAGTAAGGGTTGGAAAGGACCTCAAGATCATTGAGTTCCAACCCCCCTGCCATGGGCAGGGACACCTCCCACTAAACCATGCCATCCAAGGCTATGTCCAACACCACCTTGAACGCCGCCAGGGATGAAGCATCCACAACCTCCCTGGGCAACCCATTCCAGGGCCTCACCACCCTCACAGTAAAGAATTTCTTCCTCATATCCAATTTAAACTTCCCGTGTTTAAGTTTAAACCCGTTACCCCTTGTCCTCTCACCACAGTCCCTAATGAAGAGTCCCTCCCCAGCATCCCTATAGGCCCCCTTAATGGACAATAATGGATCTTCCTACTGAAAATTACAAGAGTAAAGACTTAGTTCATATTTTAGAATCCTGTTTGCCTTCCCAGGGATGGGAGAGATGGGGAGAAGAACACTTAGCTGAAATGCCTAAGTATTCACTTGGACCCATTAGAAATAGTTCCTGAAACAGAACAGCTATCTTTAAGCCTCTTGTTTCCATCACTAAGTACAGAATTAATTGCCTAAATCCACGTATTCAACAACAACTTGAAAATAGACAATCAAAATGAAACACATCTATCACTGCTGAAGGGGTAGATGAAAATAGCTGATCCCACAAAAGAGGTGTTCCTTCTTTCATTTGTTGAAATGCCTCTGAGAGCACTGAGATGCACTTTTGGCAGTAGAAAGCATAGAATATGGGAGCGTCTCTGATTGCAGGACCATCACGCAAGTACACACTAGAATGTGTATATTAGCAAATTTTTTACACCTTAGAGGCTCTACAACATTTTATGATTTAATAAATGTTAAATGGAGTTTTCTGCTCAGTTTGAAAAGCAGCATTCCACAGCACTGGTTATCAACTATCTATGCACTTCGCATGCACCTGTCACTTCAGTAGCTCAGCACCAGTCAAAGCAAACTTCTGACATAATGATCATAGCGCTTTTATTAAATTCCATTGTATTCTTTAGGTTTTTTTAGTCATCAACACCGAAAAATAATTTTGCTTAAGGTTTTCAAGGTTAGAAACCTTTTTCACTGGCATGACAGTTACTGTCTGAGTGAAGAATTATCTAGAATTTGAAGCAGTGTGGCAATGGCATCTATACAAACACTGAAAGGAAAATGTTCTTGACATTTCAAAGACATGTAGACTATCATATTTTGTTTACCTGAAAATTAAACCAGTTATTCTGGGGAAAAATACATACAGTTGGTATTTACATTTTGTCTTTTAAATATATCCATTCCTGAAATGGTGGAGGTGGGGATATTACACTAATGTTATATTAAAACTTTAACATCTCTTGAACAAACTCTAATATGCAGAATCTTGCCTCTGAATTACAATGTGTTGTTTGTCTCCTATGAGTAAAGGAACCATCAAAACCTTCCAGATTACAGTTATGTATTGAATAGTCCTTTCATAGAAGTAAATTAGAACAAATTCTGTCTGTCCATCGCAGTTAATATCCAAAGAGCAATCTAATGCACCAGTCACTACAGTATTCTGTCTGATCTCTGCAGGTTCATTTTACGACAGCTCAGGGAGGATGGTTGAAGGCATGAAAAATATAATGTGTAATCCAGAGGCAACCGAATGATGATAAGCATGATAGTATGCTTGGCTACAAGGATCATACCTGATGACAACTAAATACAATGGGCTGTAACTTCAGCTTGAAATCGTTTCTTACAGTCTTGTAGCAGCTTCAGAAATAAGCTGTGAACTTTTAAATGGAATACTTGTGTTGCCTTTTTTTTTTTTTTTTTTTTTTTTTATTCTTGCAGGTATTTTTTAGCTGTTATTCCTTTTCATTACCAAAATCCTAGAAAGTCTGGAAATTGCCAATCCCTTACTCTTCATCTTTGTTTGATTTTAATAACTGATAGACCTAAACAAGATGGGGTTTAAGTATAGCTTGAACTTTTCATATCACCCTTATACAGTGATGCTACCTGCATTGCAATGCAAAGAATGCATCAGATTATCAGGTGATGAAAGCTCTTTAATTTCCACGGATTTCATCAGTGATTCTATTCCCTGATTTATATTAATGGTCCAATAATTTTCTTTCAATGACATTAAATCTTCTTTTCCTCCTGAGTAGTATGCATGAATTGGATTTTACTTTATAATAGAAGTGTAATTTCAGCTGTTTCTGTTTCATCTCTTATTGCTGTGAAATTTATATTGGTTTTCCCCACTGAAACAGGAAACATAGTCTGCAGAATCAAAGCTAATATATGTCATGTTCCTTTTAGTAAAGAAAATTTGAACATGGTCATGACTTTAAAGTATAGCACAATGTTACAGAAGCCATCATATTTAAAAAGAGTTTCAAAGACTGTTAAATACAGAATACATGTGTTAGAATTGAACCCTCAGAGTCAGAAAGAGAAAAAAGGTCTCAGAAGAAGTGTTATGACATACATTGTCAGTGAGAAGTCAGTGTTGCATATAGGTGATCTACAAGATCTGGGAATTTCAGAAGATTTACGGAATAATAGAATGCAAAATACTAAAATGTCTGTTTTCCTCTGAATTCACATACTATAGTGATAAACACTAGTGATGATGTCAGAGGAATGTGGGTACTTGATAGGGAGAGAAAATTGCAGCAATTTTGCCCAAATAGCTAAAACAGCTGATGTGCTGTGTTTGTGATTCAGCTACACAAGCAGCAAAAGTCTTCAAGGGTCTATCAGTGGCCACCACTAGATTTGAAGATTACTAGAAGATCAATATATGGGCTAAAACTCTCCACATACATTTTGTTCCTTACTTTCCACACTCACATGTAGCATGTGCTGCTCTTAAACAAGAGCTTTTAGGGATGATAAGACTGAAGATATCTGAGGACAATGCTTAAGGTCCTATCATTACACACCTGGAAGTAGATCAGACCAAGCACAGCTCTTGGATTTTTAAGTCATCTGGGCAGAAGCTATGCCTGTTCATTTGATTATTTACTTTTCTGGGCACACAAGCCCAGATCCATGTGTGAAGTACAAGAAAAATGCTACTGATTCAGCAGTTTTTCCTGGGAAGTTATGCTAATTTAGTCTATATGTAAATAACTGGGACAGAGAAGACAAGCACCTTCCAACCTTATATTATTGGGGGATTTGACTTCAGAGAATTTTGAATCAGATCAATGTCTCTGTCTCCCAGGGGGCTGTTCCTGGGCTTGTCTTCAATGATTCATTTGTTCCAGGATTTCTGGCCGAAGAACCACTGTTCTGTCTTACGTATTTGACTGGATTGAATAAATCATTCCTGCCACAGCATCCAGGAGTTGACAAAAACTGTCATACATACAGCAAGGGTACAGCTTTGTTCTGGAAAGGTCATTAGAGCAGTTCTGCCACTCCCTGAATGCACAGATTTAACTAGATTAAAAATGGGAACTAAATTGCTTCACAGATCTTGCGCCTCTTACACAAACTCATGCATGATATCCATGTTTGCCTGTACAAAGAAGAGCAAAAGAATAATAAAATGTGTTAATTTAAGCAATTCAGGCATTTCAATCAGATATTCACAATTTATGTCTTCACTTTAATTCAAAAAAATTACCACTCTTTGTAAATGTTCTAATGTCTCTGGTGTTGCGCTACTCTGCGAATTTGTTGTATTATTACTAAACTTAAAATACATCTACACAGATCTTTATATAGCTTCTGCAGTAGCAGATCTTTGAGCTTTAAAAGATTTTACAGCAAATCATAAAGAAGTGATGTGACCCTTTAAATTTTGAAAGTTGGAAATCAGATCTTGTAGGTGAGAGGTACATTTCGTATGAAAAGATTGAAATTAATAGAAAGTTAATTTTATAATAAGCTAGAGAAATAACATAGGTACTGGGAAGAAAGAAACTCAAAGCAACAAAACGCCTAAAAGAAAACCGATAAAAACATAAATGCACATAAAATACAACATTAAGAAAACAAAACAAAACAAAACAAAAATTCTAAAAAAAACATAAAATATTTGCAATTTCCGTAACAGTGAATGGGTCAGGAGATCCTGGGTATTTTGTTTACTCTTTTGTGGCTATCATCCCAAACTTTCGGCTGAGCTTAGAGGTTTAGCGATCAAAATTTGCATCTGGAAGTTGATAAGTATTTAGAGAGCATCTTTAAATACTTTATTACATTAATAGGGAAGATTGTTTTCTTATGCATTTAAATATTATGGCAGTGCTTTATCTACTCATTTCTCTTTAAACTAAACCAGAACAATAAAGGTACACTGCTTGGCACTCTTCTTTACCTGTGCTATAAGTGTCATCATAGGCTTATTTGTAAGTTCTGCTTTCCTTAACTTTAATAAGTTTTCCTGATTCAATCCTCATTAGGGAAAGAAAACCAAAACCAACCAAACAAACAAACAAAAGCTTTTTGCAAAAAGAAGCAAAAAATTAAATTTCTTCTTTTGAGACAAAGTACAAGATATCATTCCAGGAACTGCTTCAGCTCAGCAGAGACTCTCAAGAGAAAATAAGAGTTTCAATCTCTCAGCTTTTTGCACATTTCACTAAAGGCTTGTAGATGGTAGCTCAGGGACTGTGATGCAGAAGGCAGGGTATTACTTTGATGGAAAGGTGTAATCTTGTGAAAGATTTATGTGAATGTTGGTATATTCTCTATATTGTATTCTATTGGTAAGAATGTTGATATATGATTTCCACCTTTCTAGAATGGTAAGAGTTCAAAGAGTTAATGTGGGAGCCATCAGTAGTCAATTTGTCATAGGATTTTATGAACTGGAAAGGAGTGGAAAAAGCTATCTCTCTACAGCCTAGTTTAATCTCACACCATCTATATTCTTCTAGCAGAGAGTTTTGGTGAGATAGTGATAGGGATGAGACATCTTTTTCATTATTTGGATGATCTGAAGAAATGCACTAGAAAGGATCAGTGTCAGATAAATTGATTTGTCTATGAGAGACGTCTTGAGTGATATAGTTTGTTGAAAGCATGAAGGGGAATCATAGAAAAAAAGAGGAGAAGGGAACATTTTATCCTTTCGTTTCAAAGGAGGGTTTTGTGTTTCTCAAACTCTCTGTAATTATCAAAGATTATAAAGTACAGCAAGTACGGCAAGTTAGAATATCTGTCTCAGAGCAGTCATTAAATTATCACAGTGGTAAAACTTGTAGAAATCTGTAGGTTGAATAGCTTGATCCATTTTTGAAAATTGTATTTTCTTCAGTCAAAAGAAACGCTAAGTCTTCAGGGGTGCTCCTGGCTTCAGGAATCTCAGAAAGATGATCTTGGAGTCAGGTGAATTCTAGTCCATTTTCTTGTTTTACTTACCATGTTTCTTTCTTTTGTTCAATTTCTAGTTACCTTAGGCAGTTGATTAGGTTTTTAATCCTTCCTCTCATTTTTAATAGCATACAAATATCTTCTGGAAGCCAAATTGCCTCCCATTCATCAAGATATACAGTACTTTCATTTTAGGTTTTTAGTAAGATGACAACTTTATGCTGTGAGATATGCTATAATAGAAAAGCTATTTCATATATTTATAATTAAAGTGGAGAGCTTGGTTTGATCTAATGAATGTAATTTTGAAATTAAAATAAATTTTCACCTACCTGTAACAGAGTACCATGCAATTAAAGGACAATAAATATAAACATTTTAAACTGTGGCAGGTATGTTTAGAAACTATTGATGACTTTAATTTCTACTGTTTAGGGTTCCTTTCCCAAACAGCTAGGGTTTCTTTGGAGCTTAAGTGAAACATATTTTAATGTTTCACCATGATAATTAGGGCACATATTACTTTCCATCTGAGATTATGAAGTACTTTAAATAGTTATTAAAACTTTCCAAAGCTTGTGTATGTGGTATTTTCTTCATTTTATAGACATCTTAGACAAATTTAGAAAGACATTCTAAATATATTTTTCTAAATCTGTTTTGAAACATCTACTCTATTTCTCTGTGGACAATTTTGCGTGCACTTATAGCTTCTCTAGAGAAGTTCTCTAACTTGTTCAGAGTTCTGGCTACATGGCCATGCTTAAACTATATAAGGCATGCAAGTCTTTGATTACAAATACAACAGGTAAAAAAGCAAAGCTTGCTATAAATCACCTGTTTCTTAGGCATATGTGATGCCCACTGATCATGGACTGATAGTGTGTGGATTATCAATTGGATTTTGATGATTTGTCAGTGAAGCCTTCTTCTTTTCCTCTTCTGATAGCTGGACCATTTTATTTCAGTGCTGGTGATTAAACTTATGTCTCTTTCAATTTTGAGGAGATGAAAAAAAAAATTGAGTGCATGTTATTCTAACCTCTCAGCTTGTGTTAATTTTATTTTCTGTTTACACATACTTTGAAGGATGGAGTAAGGGTATGACATTCCCTTTCCTATGCTATAACTCCTGGAGGAGTAGAATGCTGGAGCGTGCCTGAAACTGGCTCCCTCCAAAAGCTATATTGAATGTTCTGTCTTAATTTTCTTCACTAGGATGACTTACTTAAAAAATGTTACTGGTATGGATATTTCCAGAATCAAGGACTGAATGAATTGAAATTTTTGCAGATTATAAATTGAGATTTTTTTTATTGATATTTTGATTCCAAAGGCACAGACATTTTCTTGAAATAAACACTTTCATGTTTATTTCATGCAGACACGAATGAGAATTAGCCAGCTATGTCCAGATCCTCAAAGAAATTCAAGGATCTGCATCAGCACTGTCTGGTTAGCTACTTTAGAAAATATGGCCAGTCATCTACTGTATTTTGAAATACCTGAAAGTATCTAGCCCTCGCCTGGATTTTAAAAGTGATTTGATGAATTCAGTAGCATTTAGACATCCTAATCAGATTAAGAGCTTTTGAATACCCACTCCTTTTTCAGCTACTTTAAATTCACTTATACCTCTGAAAACCAGAAAGAAAATCATGACAGTAATTTTCATTTAATTATAAAAAAATAATCAAATAAATAAAATAATAGAAGCATTGGCAAGACAAGAAGTATTTCTTCTTCAGTAATGTATGGTAAGGTTTCTGTTTCCAATTGTTTCCTGCTGTGTGTGTTCAGCTTAAATAAAGATATAAAGTAACTGGTGATAGTTTGCAAAAAAAAACAGAAACAAAATATGAATGTTTAGAAGTCCAGTAAACATGAAAGAATAAGGTTACTTGGTCTAAGAAGACATGGAGGGAAAGGAAAATTTAACATGATGACAATTTTCAAATACATAAGTACTACCACAGAGTTGAACTCTACATTATATCTTCCATCCATTAGAAAGACGGGGCAAGTAGCACTGATCTTAAATTGCAATAGGACAGATTTATGTTAGACAGTGGGTAAAACTTCTAATGCTGTTAGAGATAATAAAGTGTCGGAATAGATTGCCTGAAGAAGTGCAGGTCTCTATGATCCTTTAAGACATGATAGGAAAAACTCTGAGTAATGATCTAGTTACAGTGACCCCTGACCTGAGACAGGAGGTTTCTGAGTTATGTCCCAGCCCTACAGGCAAAAACTTAACACCCTGTCTTCCCTGTAAGAGTCTATGCATTGCCAGTGGTTGAAAACCAGTAGAGAACCAACAAGATGAAATTCATAAATCATGGAGCTATAGCTCACACATTTTTTAATGATTTTGCTAAAAGACCACTTTATAACCTTCTGCAAATAGACAACAAAAAATTCTGTAAAACTGACTTACTGACA
Source organism: Amazona ochrocephala (assembly GCA_039720435.1). Taxonomy (NCBI): domain Eukaryota; kingdom Metazoa; phylum Chordata; class Aves; order Psittaciformes; family Psittacidae; genus Amazona; species Amazona ochrocephala. The sequence continues at coordinate 25,551,274 of CM077880.1, forward strand.
AGAAAGGAAGCTGCTAAGAGTGACCATTGGTCCTGAACTCAGGGAAACATGCATGGTATGAGTTTGTACCCTGCAGTGTGTGAATAGAGCATAGATTAGAAAAAATCTCTTTAAGAGCTTTTAATCTCAGTAGAAAAAATGGATCTGGCATAGATAACTCTCAGCAGAGAAATATCACTCAAAAGGAACATAATGTGCAAGAAGAAAAGGATAATTAGAATCCAAGTTAAAATGTTTGTTTATGCTCAAGCTGAATAAAGTATCAGCAGCTAATTAGAGCCTGCTACTCTCTTAACAAAATTCTGATCAGTAAAAACAACAGTAATTCAATCCTAGAGGAATCTTCCCTTAATTACTGAAAGTAATGATCCTTCATACCTTAGAATAAGCATTTTTTTTAATTATTATTTTTTTTTTAATAAGTGTCCACTGCATTCCATGCATTTTGGGTTTTTTTAAGGCTCATTGCTCAGCAAGCTTATCTTGACAAGAATTCCATTCGTGAAAAGACTTTGTAAATGTAAGAATGGTTACTGTACTGGGTATGTGTGGCAAGTCATTGGTAGCAGGGGAAGCCTTCAGAAGGGGCTTATGTGAGAAGCTGCTAGAATATTCCTCCAGTGCTAGTGCCAGTCGGGTTCAAGATGATCCTACCACTGGCCAAGACTGGGCCCATCAGTGATGGTTATAGCACCTCTGTAGTAAAGGGAGAAAAACTGATGTGCAACAACAGCTGGGAGACAGGAGTGAGAACATGTGAAACATCCCTGCAGACGCCCAGGTCAGTGCAGAATGAGGGCAGGAGGTGCCCCAGGTCCCACAGCGCAGATTCCCCTGCAGCCCATGCTGCAGACCATGATGAGGCAGCTATGCCCCTGCAGCACATGGAGGTCCATGGTGGAGCAGATCTCCACCTATAGCCCATGGAGGGAGCCACGTCGGAGCACGAGGATGCTTGAAGGAGGCTGTGACCCTGTGGGAAGCTCATGCTGGAGCAGGTTTGCCGCAGGACTTGTGACCCTGCAGGGGACCCATGCTAGAGCAGTCTGATCCTAAAGGACTGGTTAAGTCCAATGTCATCTTACTGCTCAAATTCAGAAGTAGTTTACGTGTATTTTTGCATGATTCCATAAGAGTTAATAATGTCTGCCTCATGAGCCTAGTAGTTCGGGTTCAGCAACATGTGAATGAAAACAAATGGCTGCAAACTGAAGTATGCAGGCTGAGTAGATGCTTAAAGATCACCTGTCTCATCACTGATTCCGCATTCCTCAAGGCTTTCTTAACTTTGAAGACACCTTATAGAAATAGGTTGTTGTATTTAAAATAAATAAAGCTGTAATAAACTCATCTTTATTTGCATTTCATAATGAAAACATCTGTATCCCATTAAAAGGATTGTATATTTCCAACAGATAAGTTCCTTTGTAATGAAATTGCAAGTTCATCAGGCAAAACCTGAATCCAAAGGTGCTAGATGATTTTATTTTTTATTTTTTTATAATTTTCTTAATGTATGAGCATATACCATTGAAGGTAGGAATAAAGATTTTGAACTGGATTCAACATCTTTTTTAGAATGTGAAAAATATAGAATCATAGAATCATAGAATAGGGTTGGAAAGGACCTTAAGATCATCTAGTTCCAACACCCTTGCCGTGGGCAGGGGCACCTTCCACTAAACCATGCCACCTAAGGCTCTGTCTAACCCAGCCTTGAACACAGCCAGTGACGGAGCATTCACAACTTTCCTGGGCAGCCCATCCCAGTGCCTCACCACCCTTACAGGAAAGAACTTCTTCCTTATAGCCAATCTAAACTTCCCCTGTTTAAGTTTGAACTCATTACCCGTTGTCCTATCACTAAGTCCCACATGAAGAGTCCCTCCCCAGCATCTCTATAGGCCCCCTTCAGATACTGGAAATCTGCTATGAGGTCTCCACGCAGCCTTCTCTTCTCCAGGTTCAACAGCCCCAACTTTCTCATCCTATCTTCATACGGAAGGTGCTCCAGTCCGCTGAAGGAGGTGGCAAATGAAGTTGCTAAGCCACTGTCCATCATATTTGAAAAATCATGGCAGTCACGTGGAGTTCCCAATGACTGGAAAAGGGGAAATATAACCCCCATTTTCAAGAAGGCGAAAATGGATGACCAGTCAGCCTCACCTCTGTGCCTGACAAAATCTTGAAGCAGATTCTCCTGGAAGGCATGCTGAGGCATATGAAAAACAAGGTGGTTGGTGACAGCCAACATGGCTTCACTAAGCAGAAATCCTGCCTGACCAATCTGGTGGTGTTCTATGATGGAGCTACGGAACTGATGGACGGGGGTAGAGCAGTTGATGTCATCTACCTGCACTTGTGCAAAGCGTTTGACTCTGTCTCACATGACTTCCTTCTCTCTAAGTTGGAGAGACATCAATTTGATAGGCGGACCACTCGGTGGATAAAGAACTGGATGGATGGCCTCACGCAAAGTGTTGTGGTTAATGGCTCAATGTCCAGCTGGAGACCAGTAACGAGTGGTGTCCCCCAGGGATCAGTGTTGGGACCAGTCTTGTTCAACATCTTTGTTGGTGACACTGACGGTGGGATTGAGTGCGCCCTCAGCAAGTTTGCCAATGACACCAAGCTGTGTGTTTCGGTTGATACATTGGAGGGAAGGAATGCCATGCAGAGGGACCTTGACACACTTGTGAGGTGGGCTGATGCCAACCTGATGAAGTTTAACCATGCCAAATGTAAGGTCCTACACCTGGGTCAGAGCAATCCCAGGCATAGCTGCAGGTTGGCAGAGAAGAGATTTAGAGCAGCCCTGTGGGAAGGACTTGGGGGTGTTGTTCGATGAAAATATGAACATGAGCCAGCAGGGTCCATCAACCCGGGATATGGCTGGCTTTCCGGGCTGCATCAAAAGGAGCGTGACCAGCAGGTCGAGGGAGGTGATCCTGCCCCTCTACTCTGCTCTCGTGAGACCTCACTTGGAGTATTGTGTGCAGTTCTGGTGTTCTAAAATTAAAAAGGACATGGAACTGTTGAAGCAAGGGTTCATTGTGTTTACTGTAGTCTGTTGTGGAGGAGGCAGGTTGTGGAAGATATTTTCTGGAGGTTGCCAGCTCCGTGATTAGTTCTACTGGATTGCTGTAATTCAGATTTAAAAATGGGTAAATAATACCAAGTCCCTGTCCATCAGGACAGCACAGGACTGCTAATCACTGCTGCTTGTCTGATACAGTCAAAATCATCCTAGCTCAATGTAGGTTTGCAGTGATTTTGAGCAGGTATAATATCTGCAAGGTAGCCTTTTTGGAATTCGAATGACAGTAAATTGCTATGCATCTATTTTAGAAAAGCAAAGAAGAATGCCTAAAGGAACAAAAAGAATATTTTCATTCTGAATAATTTTCCCACCACAATTTTCCAGTGCGCATAGGTTCCCACTGTAGCTGGGGACTGATACAGTGATGACTAATCTATTGCAAGTTGTGTAGCCAGACATTTTTTTTTTTAGATTTTCCCAACTAATTATTATTTCTAAATTGTTTGCTTCAAAGACAACTTTGACTATTCATTATTCTCTATTTATTAGTTCTGATTTGTTGCTGAAGTCCTGGCAACATTTATTGCAGACTGTATAACTCATTGTCCTGTAAACAAGAACATAAAGCCAAATCATAGATGGTACTAGACCTTTTACACATCTGCCCCAAATGATCATCCCATCTCCAGGCCTGCTTGAAGTTCAGTTGCTAAACCACTGACTTATACATGATGTCAGAAGACTTATTTCTGAGGGTGATAAAGAGGAAGATGTAGGATAAAATTCTTTGACTCTTCCCATTTTCTGTGGGACCCTCAAATTCTTTAACTTCATACAGAGGAGCCAGCTAACAGGGGTTTGGTTGGTGATTGGTTATTTTTTTTCAAATTTAGATTATGTTTTAGTATAAAGAAGTGTTTCTGAACCAGCAGTGCATTTTTTTTCTGGGAGCAGAAAGGAAGCACCAATACTAGCTTTAGCTTTAGGGCCTCATGCAAGTAAATGGAGAGATGATCATTCAAAGAAATACTGCTTGTGACGGTTAGGTTCCTGCTCTCTAACTCTCTACAGGGATTCGGTCAAGCAGGTTGCAGACACCTTTGTTACATGCACTCCTTAGTCTTACTGCACAGTCATAAGTATTCAGTCTAGCAGAAAATTCTATATGTGAGAGATGACACTAGATTTTAGCTACGTTGCTATTTATTGTCAAGTTGAACAGTCAGGTAAGGATTGGCAATATATGTTTCCAAAGACCCGGTGTGGATGAAAGCAGAGGTGATATGGGGACCTTTTGAGATAGAAAAAAAAATAAAATTAATTTCATGATTCCTTTTCTATTCTACCTTACCTAGCAAAACACACATGGTATTAAAATTGAAATCTAATTTTTATTATTATTGACTAAAAATTCACACTGGCTCCTATAGAGTGCAACATTTTTAATGGCATTCACTTTCTTATCCCTGTAAGATTTAGTCTCAATGGAGTTCATATTCGTAGCTGATTGTATTCTTATTCATGCCCATTAAGTAGGAGATTATTGCTTGTGCTGGGCAGTACCATCCCTCCAACAGATACCAGGGTGGTTGAAGTCCCCCATGAGAACAAGGGCCTGTGAGCATGAGGCTGTTCCTATCTGTCTATAGAGTGCTTCATCCACAGAGTCCCCTTGGTCAGGCAGTCTGTAACAGATCCCCACAATAATGTCAGCCATGTCTGTTCTCCTTTTAACCCTGACCCACAAACTCTGTATTGACTGCTCACCTGTCCCCAGACAGAGTCCAACACTCTCCAGCCTATCCCTAACATAAATAGCAACTCCCCCTTCCCGCCTACCGGGCCTGTCTTTCTTGAAGAGCCTGTAACCTTCCATTCCAACACACCAGTCATAGGAGCCATCCCACCATGTTTCTGTGATGCCTATGAAATCATACCCCCTTAGATGTGCACACATCTCTAATTCCTCTTATTTGTTCCCCATGCTACAGGCATTTGTATAGAGGCATCTGAGCAGAGGTCCAATTGAAGCCGCCTCATTGGCTGGAGCAGCTGGAATATCTCTACATCGTTCTGAACATTTACTATAGCTGCTAGCAACTGACTGGGTGTGTTGGGATTGAATGCTGCCCCCCTCCCCCAACACATCTAGTTTAAAGCATCCTTGATCAGTCTGGCAAGCCTCCTACCAAATCCACTCTTCCCTTTCTTTGTGAGACCAGCTCCACCAGCCCCCAGTAGACCTGGCCTACTAAATTGAGTCCCAAGTTCAAGGTACTCAAACCCCTGACTATAGCACCACCCTTCTAACTATTTATTAACCTGCCCAATCCTCCTAGCCTTTTCAAGGTCCTGCCCTGTATCCTGGAGAATTGACGAAAAAACAATCTGAGCTCCAGAGCCCCTAACCACCTCTCCCAGGCCTCTGTAGTCCTTTATGTTCTCCGGGCTACTGTTATCTTTATCAGTAACACCCACATGGATGACTGGAAGTGGGTAATAGTCAGTGGGACTGACTAGAGCAGGCAGCTTCTCTGCAACATCCCTGATCTGAGCCGCTGGTAGGCAGCACACCTCCCTAATTTAGCCAGACCTTTTTCTTTTTCTTTTTTTTTTTTTTTTTTCTGAGTAGTTTTTCCCAGGAAGCTTATATCTTCCTTTTAACTCTTTGCAGACCTTATTAGTGGTTAAATGTTGATTGATGCTTATGAAAGCAAGGTATCATATTCTTTGTGGAAACATTTCATAGAATCATAGAATTGTAGAATAGTTAGGGTTGGAAACCACAGTAGTCTGCCATCTAACAGTGTTAATCAATGAGCTGTCCATAGACTAATTTTTACACAGTGCTAGCAAAATTATGGGGTAAAGTGACACAGTAGGCAATTTCTCTGTCATGAAAGGGCCATATACTTTCCTATATATGTTAAATGTACAGCTATACTGGATTAAATAATATCATGTTGCCTTTTACAGTGTTATTTTGAAATGGATAGGGAAACTGGCTATGTAATGCACCATGCTTTTTTATTCAGCTAGAAAGGTGGAATAACTTTTGCTGCTCATCATTTATTATTTTGTTACTTGCTTTGCAAACAAAGGAAACCCCTTATAAATTCTCAGACAAATGAGCTGAAAGGATGTCTTTTTTCACCATAGCTTCCACATTTATCACCACATCATGTTCTGAGTTGTTATATCATAAATTACTATAGCAGTAAATCTTGACAAATTGTAACAGATAGAGCTATGTCTCATAACAAGAACATGCTAGTAAAAATAAAGTAATTCACGGCTTTTGGGGAAAAATCCAGTAATGTTTCAGAATCTCCAAAATCTTTCAGCAAATATGAACCAAACCAGAAAATGTAATCGCTTATCTTCTCATAACTCTCTAAGAATGATGGAAATTATTAAATTGGCTGTTCCTCTGCTTTGCAGAAGATGGCAACTCAATCATCATTTAAGGAAATTAAAAAAAAAAAAAAAAAAAGAGCAAAAAACCAAAAAGTATCTTGCTGAATATTGAGGCTGCTAATGCTGGTTAGTCTGTTGTACACGCAAATAATTTAATTCCAGTTCATCTTTAATTGGCTGTGCTTTGGCTGTGTCAGGGTGGCTTGATTCATAGCCATGGGTGGTGGCTGTCATTGATAAACATATAACTAGCAATTCTTTAGAAAAGAAGAATACAGTCATGAATAAGCATCACTTGTTCATCACTTATATTTGAGTAGCACTTGATATGAAGTAGTTTATAACGTCACAGTAGTTTTGTACAGTGTGTTTTGAGAGTGAATATTGTTATAAGATCAACAGTATTTATTACATGAAGGAAATTACATTCAGCTTTGCCTCTGATAACCAGGTCTGCTCTGAATAGATATTTGTTCTCATTTCCTAGTGACGGTAAAATCTAGTTGAAAGTTAAACTTTTCTGATATCTGTGAATAGAAATAGTTAACGAAATAGATTCAGGCGTTATCACCCTGGTCCGACTTAAGCCCTCGGAACAGTGAAGAAAACATCAGGTGCTGTTGCCCTGGTCGGGCCAAAGCCTTGGGGACTGTAAAAAGAGCAATGAAGGGTAAAGACCGGTTAGCAAAACAAAGCAGACAGTTTGCAAGATAAAGCAGGACGTGCATCTCAAAGGCAGACCAAACAACGTGAATATTTGTAACCCTTAGTAGTTTTGCTAAATCGGGATGATAAGGAAGGAAGAGAGTGGAAAGTTACTGTTTAGCACCTAGTAGACTACAAAAGGGATGCAAGACCTGAAATAAAAGTCTTCAGATTTCACCAGAACTGGAGTTTGTCTTTGATATGCCACAGATATCTATAACTTAGAGGGAAACTGTGTCAAAATGACAAAAAGGAACAATCTTTGAGGATTGTTTGTTTGTTATAATGTTTATGTCACATTGGTTTATCATATCTAAAATAAAAAAATGGGCTGGAAAAGTGCAACACGTTGCAAGTAAACAGCAGCTATGCTTGAATTTACACTTTGGACTGTTATCAATTTTTCCTTTCATTTTGTTGTTTGCTTATCATTTTTAATGTCTCACAAATACCGGGCACTCCCCTGCTTGCCCACCTACCTGTCTGCTCCTCCCCATGTCATCCAGTTTCATTCCATGCTTCCCACTTCACTTACAAATAAGCTGCGTGACTTCCTCCCCACATATTTATTTCATGGCATTTAAGCTTCTCCGCATAGTCTTTCATACCTAAAACAGATTCCCTTTGTCAGTCTGCTATACTTTCCCCACTGCCCGAAGTTCTGCATTAATCATTTTTCTAAAATTGTATTTCTTTCAGCTCAGCCTCCCTTAATAACATCAACAGAGAGATGACTCAAATTCATTAGCATTAAACATAAACTGATAAGACTCCTAAGTACTTAGGTCTATTGACTGCAGGTGAGTCGTATAATATCATAATAGGTTTTGCATATATTGTCCATAGAGAGGTCCTCAGTGAAGTGACTTCAGATGTAATCTTCTTCAAAACAGTTCAGTAAAATGTTATTCAATGGAAAGTTGTAATGGGTTTGAGTCTTCACATAAGATATTCAGTGGAGCAGACCTCAGATGGCTTTTCCCTGCCATCTCAGTCCTTGGCCCACCTATACTATGGAAGGCTCTTGAATTGCACTATATATCCAAAGAATAGCCATGATGTAGCTGCAGTTTATGCTCCTCACACCACAGACCCTACGATTATTATTACCTTTAGATCATAGCCCAAATAATGTTATCCAGAGAAACAGATCCTAGTATGTATGCAGAAACTACTTGGATACAGTAAACATCCTGACTCATGAAAGTTTACCCCTTGGTCAGGGGATAGGTTTATATGTCTGAAAGATCAGGAAGATTGTTTCATACATACTGGGAAGGAAAAACACTGTACTCAAGGGATGAGCTTTTCTGGGGGAAGGTTGTGTTAAAGTTATTAGAATTTCAACCAAAACATTCCTCTCTTCATAAAGTACATAGGCAGATATTTAATTTTACTGTTATAGAATACGCAAGTATGTATTTAAATGAATTGTGTACTGTAGCCTTTAGATCAATCAGATACTAGGTCAAGTTAAGCAATTAAGCATTTACATCTATGAGACTTCAACTAGTGCTGATGATCTGGACCTATAGATATTATATATTTTTATTCATGCTGTTCTGCTACATGGTGTCTTTTAAAGAAATATAAGGTTATTTCACTTTATGTTAGTAGTATTTCTTCATGATACTAACCAAGATAAATTTTTGTGGAACAAGAAGTACACTTCATATAATTATCTGTTACAGAAATGAAACTTCTTGCAAAAATTAGTTTACTAGAAATTCCTTTTGTGTTTTCCTACAGAAAGAAAATAGCTACATAGCTCAAAAAATTGTATTTAAGAACATCAATAATTCACTGGACCTTTAGTGGGACTATTTATATTTTTAGAGTTAAGGGAATGAACACAAAATTGCTGAACATAGGACAAGACAATTCATGTGAGCTAAATGTGTTTTATTTCCACTACAAGAAAACAAAATATGAAGCAAGTTGTTTATCCTATAGTTTTAATCTTGAGAAGCAGTCTCTATGTATGTATTCAGATGCCGAAATTAATACAAGAAAGACCATCAGTTTGGAAAAATTACTCTGTTCCCCTTTCTGAATTTTCTTTACAGTAAACCTGGATGTTAAAATATAGCTTTTTTTTAAAGTTTCAGACATTTTTCTTTATTCCCAATGAAATTGCTTGTATGTACTTAGCATATTTATTTGTACTTGAATTCATTTGACAGCATCATATTAACAGGGCTTTTTCATTGTTGCTAGTTATAAAAGATTTTGAAGTACCTGTGCTTTTCCTTTTAGCTTTGAAAAATATTTGTCCTTATTTCATCAAGTTCAAATATCTTTGAATGGTGCATGCTTTGCCCAAGAATGTTTGATCTTATGAAAGGGAGTTCTTGGATCAAATATATGTTTTAATGCTCTTTGAGTTCTGATTTCAAAAATTATTTAAATGCAACAAAATGAAGCTAAACTGCATATGACAGCTTCATAAACTGTATTCCAAGCCTCAAATAACACATTAAAGTCTATGCAAGAATTAATGGATTGCTATCCAGGAAAGGCAAAGAAGGAAGAAAGAAACTAAAAAGGACAGCCTATGTTGTGCTCCTACGATAATTTCTATAGTAAACCAACTCCAGACATAAGAAGAAAAAAATCGTTTAGATGAAAAATAGAAAAATAATGGTTTCTTTAAAGAATTTTGTTGGGATTTTAAGGTCATTTCTGTAATGAAAAATAACTTTAGACCTGACGCAGTAACGCCACAGCCTATATCACAGGGTAATTGAAGAGAATCTCAATTATTATCCTGATAAAGCCAGTTCCAATGTCCAAACTCTTCTATACATGAGGGTAATTTTTCCTAGGGCTAGAGAATGAATTTTCTTCCCAGCGAGGAAGGAGCAAATGGATCTAGGATGTCAGCAGCCTTTGAGCTGCTGACATAGTTGATACAATTTCGAGTTTTGAAAGAAACTTTAGCAGGTTCAAAAGCGATAACTATCCTTGCAGTTTGAAAGTGATGTCTTCCCATAAGAATGCAAGCATGACAAAAATATGTCAAGTAATCAATGTTGTATGATCTGAAAGCCGAATGCCACTGTACATAGATTTATGATGTATTTAACACATACTGGCATAATAATTTACATTTTACAGTAAATTATTTCAGGTGAAAAATAATTTTTAAGGATTTCTTTTGAAAAATCATTGATAAAAACGTGTTGTTAAGTTGTGTTGAGATATAGGTTCCGCTAATAACCTCGGTGTTTATAAGGCTTCCCAGAATTACTACATATTCACTAAATAAACTGCTTTAAGGGAACAGATTAAGAGAGGACCATTTTTCAGTACTGCACATGGTAGCGATTAGAGCTTCTCACAGAGAAGCAGGTGGTCTGTGATCAAAAGCTGCTTTAATTTAGGCAGAGGAGCAATTTTATCTCTCAGGTCTGAAGTTTTTATCTGCCCTGTGAAATAGTTGTCTTGGATCAAGCTAAACATCAAGGGAGAATCATGGCTGAACTCTAAATAGAGGGTGTGGACTTTTCTGGAGCAGAGTGGAAAGTTAATTAGAAAATCAAGGAATAGGTCTTATTCTTGACTCATCATTTCCAGGTTTGCAATTTAGGGAGATTCCTGTTCTAGGTGTGGAGCTGTGGTATAGAGTCCTTTTTTAGGTACCCTGATCATGATGTGCCTTTTGAGTACTGCAGGTTCTAACTTCCAGGCTGTGATGCCTCCCTGGGGGTCTTTTTTGATACTCTGCTTAAGGGCCAAACACTGACATGCCCAGGGTTGAAGTTAGAGTGTCACTGGAAACACTGCTGTATTTCTTTGATCTTGGTTGCTTTTCATGTCATATTAAGTGTGAGAGAAAGAATGGGACCTATATGTTTTTAGAGCTGAATAATTACTGATGGCACTTCAATTTCTCTGTCCTTTCGCCAAAAGCATAATGTTTTAGGTCTCTGTGAAGCACAGTGTAATTTGTTGCTGTTTCTGCTGGATCTTCTTTAAACACCGCTTATTTAATAAAACAGGAGATATACACAATTATATTCAGGGAACCACTACCCCAGTTTCAACTGTTACTTCAAAGAAGAAACTAGCAACTTTAAGTCTTTCATCTAAGATTCACTGCAGTCTGAAGGTATCTACTGAAAGAAAACCACATATCCATTATTTCACCACAGTGTATACTAAGTGACACTTAAAAGTCACATGCAGTCATATTACCATAGATGTGCAATTAGTCCAAAAAAAATATGTAATTAAGAAACAATTTCATTTATGTATGAATCCATACACATGAATATGATGATCCAAAAAGGAGGTTCAGTAACACTGTTTATTAAGTGTATTTTCTCCCCTTTAGTATTGCAGGCAAGTTTTGGAGTAGGATATGGTTGCGTTCTGGTCACTGTAACTCAGTTGCATTTATGTAATGTCAGGTTGTCTATAACTTCCCCACTTTATAATTTGCTTTAAGGATTTGGATAAACCTTTAGTGAAACTGCTAGAAAATAAATTTCCCAACTGACTTCTCAAGCTATAATTCTGCATCAGCAGCAGAGAGATGTTTTTTCTTTTTTTGCTATGCCATGAACTATGTAGAGGTACTGAAAGCACAGAATCTCAGAATAATTTGGTTTGGAAGTGACCTTCAGAATTCAAGCCTGAACTTCCTGTTTTTTTTAGTTTAAAATTCAATCCTGACTACCCATTTTCATAGTTTGAAACCATCACCCCTCTCTTATCACAACAGACCCTGCTGAAAAGTCCCTCTACATCTTTATTATAGATCTCTTTTAAGAACTGAAAGGCTGCAATAAGGTCTCTCCAGAGTCTTCTCTTCTCCAGGCTGAACAACCCCAGCTATCTCAGCCTTCCCACATAGGAGGGGTTTTCCACCCCTCTGATCATTTTTGCGACCATTCTCTGGACCCTCTCCAGCAGGTCCATGTTTTCTCTGTACTGAGGACTCCAGAGCTCGATGCAGTACTCCAGGAGTGGTCTCACCAGAGCAAAAGGGCAGAATCACCTCCCTTGACTTTAAATAAAGACGATATGAAAGCCATTATCTCCTTTGCTATGCTCCTATTTTATATCTGAATTAACTTCTTCACTGTCTTTGAATTTGTTTCATCAGCTGGTAAATTATAAATATTCTGTAGCATTTGAGTACTTGATTTCACTGTTTTAACAACAGTTCCACAAGCAGTTTTCAAATATAATTAAAATATTGCACATAAGATGTGGGTATGATACAATGGCTATGATACAGATTCAGGCTCAGTTTCAGCCTAGGAGCAAATGGGTCATGGGCCAGACTGAATGTCCGCAGGTTTTGCACAAAAAGTGTGACTCTGCACCACTTTGCCTCACACTGGTGAGTTTCCTCCTACTTTTGACCCTGTTTACAGTTAATCCTTGATGAAAAAAAAAAAAAAAAAAAAGAATCATTCCTTGCCTTAGGATCATAATCTTCTTATCTAGCTAGATTACATGATATTCCATAGCTTTCTTTGGAGCTGCCACATTGCACAACCTCTTACTTTCCACTGTTCAAGTCTACAGCCTGAAAGCTAGGCATCCTTCATCCAGATTCACAAAATACTCTCCACATTTTGTTTTAACAACACCAAGCATGAAAAGTATAGGCCAATCAAAAGTTTTTCACCAGTAGCAAATTTAGGGGGAAAACAAATGAGTAACATTTATTGGGTAGCTTCAACCAGATGAAAGAGGTGTGAGAATTGTTCAAAATTATGTTGTTTTATTTTAATAATCTGTAAATGGAAAGCTAATTTTTATTGCAAAAAAAATCAAATAAGATACTAAAATTTCTATTTCAGAACAATCACTTTTCGGCAATTTAAGGTACTTTAAGGTGTGACAGTTGCAGTGTGAGGATTGTATTATGATATATTGTTCTTTTAGGCTGCATGAAGTTTGTGGTTTTGTTTTTGTTTTGTTTTTGTTTTGTTGTTGTTTGTTTTTTTTTTTTTTCCCCCACAATCTTAAAGCATTCTGCTTATTTCCAACAAGAAAATTAAATGAAAAAGGAGCTTCCCCTTTCTGCCATCTATGACAGAAAAGAAAAATTGCTGCCCAAACCAGGAATGTAAAAACCCTTCAAAACCCTATGGCTTTCTTGTATACACCTATGCCTGTCCCACAAACTTTAGTTTTGCTGTGAACATGGCAATTTCTTGCTCACATGTTAAGTGAAAATTGATGTGCATTTATGGCAGTACATAAAGGGAAACATTGAATTGTTTTATCATTTCAGTATTTTATAGTACTGTAAAAATGGGCTGCCACTTACTGTAAAATTGAATCATCATTTTGCCTCAGACTAGATTTCTGTCACCTTTTTATCTGCTAGAAAATATAAATAATAATTCATTAGAGATGTCATCCTGCCCTGATTTCTCTTAAACAGATTTTATATGGTGGGTTAAACTTCACAGAGAAATCTCTAATTTTCATGGATGGCCTACTCTGTAGCTACATTTGCCACAGGTTATTGTTCTTTTTTCATGTGGCATGGGCTATATGAGACACTACTGTGTAGTTAGTTTAATAGATTTAATCCTTTGGGACTTACTGACATGGTCAGTCTATACCAATGTTGCATTTCATACTGAAGCTGAGTTGTTATAGTATTTTATTCATGTATTTTCAAGAGCTACATAACTCTCAGGGTCTTTCCTCCTCATAAAAATCCTGTGAATTCACTTGGAACTAGTGTAAATGGTGAAAAAGTGCTTCCATTACTTGCAGATGAATTAATGTCATATTGAATGCATGCATTTGAAAGAGGTAGTCTGTGGATAAATATTGATATTTTTTAAAGTATTGGAACAGTTGTACTCCCTCTTTGCAAGTGGCAATGAGAAATCCAGAATCTAAACCACTTTTTTTCTTTCCCTTCCCTAACCATATCTACCAAAATTCTTCACAAAGGGTGAAGAAAAATGAGGTAAATTATCTCTAGATCAGCTTTCAGACTGCAGGTTTGTTTTAAGGACTTAGTTTGTGGAAATGCCAGGGTTGTTTCCATGTTTACTGTACACTGGTATCATCCACATCAAAAATAGTCTCTTTAAAAGTGCAATGTTACCTTACTTCACTGATTGCCTATTCCACTAATTTGGGTGTGGCTTGGCAGTGAAAACAAGATGTTTTGTATTCATTTACCATTGAAAACATCACTTAGATTGTTCCTGTGTTGTTGCCTATGCCACTTTATAGCTTTCATATTTGCCTTTAGTGACACGAAGCACCTTTTCACCTGTGCTGAATAGAGTTCTGTTGGAATATGAAACAGGAATGCTTGTTCTCAACTGTTTTTTTCTGAAGTAATGTCAGAAATATCAATGCCCCGCAATGCCCTGAGACAAACACTACTGAAGAAAAAGAAATTAATAACTTATAGAACCTGAATAAGAGTGACAAAATAAATTCACCTGATTTAAAAAAAAATGTCAGATGCACTTTTACTATAAATGTAAACAGTTATGAAGCCGAATGCAAGCTATAAATTACGAGGTACTGGTTTTATGAAACTGAATTTAAGGATGAAGATACATTTTATATTGTAAGATATTCCAGGATTGTGAACAGTTGTATGTAAAGAGAAAAATTCATAGTTTCCTTGGAAGTCAAGATAAGGAAGTAATCTGCATTTTTTTCTTTCCCATTCAGATTAGAAGATGGGGAATAATGGCTTTTGTAACTGACTGCCTCTCCAAGTTCAGAGACCTGACATTTGAATTTCGTATTGACAATAAATTACAAAACAATAGAAATACTTATACAGTGTGATACTTATCAAATGGCTTATGAGATTTTTGTTCAATAAATTAATTCTACGAAAACAAACACAGGACATATTAAGCTATATTTTTAAACCATAGAAAGCAGACTCAATATTTGTTTGGCAATTTAAAAGTCAAGATACTGGATTTACTTATTTCTGTTGTGTGAGGTAGAAAACTATGTAACAACAGACAGAAAATTCAGCTTATGATGGAAGTAACTCATAAAAATAAAGAGTTTGCATAATGCAAGACTGAGTCCAATTTACTAACAGATTTCTTATTTGTGAATATAAGTACTGCAAAATGTGCACTGCATGCAGGCAGGCAATTTGTGAAACTGTAGTCCAGACTTGCAGCTCACAATGCAGGGAGCAATTTTCAATCAATTCCTAAAAGGAAAAAGGAAATATAGCCATTACAAGTCATGAAAGACTAAGAATGGTCAAAAAGGAATTCAAAATCCACATTGGTTTTTGTATGGCTTTTGTGAACCTGATTAGACTCTCAGATATTAGAATAACATTGATAAACTTGTTACGAAAACATTGAGGGCTGTCCAATGATGGAGCTAAGCAGATCAATTTGATTGACGTTCAGTGTTTGGAGACATTGAAGAACTATCGATCCTAACATACAGCAGAAACAAATCCTTTCAAAAGCAGGCACACTGAATACTGAGAATTACAGCTTATTCAGCCTGTGGTAAAGCCTCAGAACTACAGAGTCCCAAGGAGAATGTGAAGCAGTTTTGATTGCTCCGTATTAAAAATAAGCCAAAGCGAACAAACAAACAAAACAAAACCAAAAAAGAAAAACACTTAAGCCTCTTACCAAAGCCATTGAACTACTGTGCTACAAAGTCCTTTCCAAATACTTCCTACATGCTTCTCATTCCTTCCTTTCCATTGCTGAGGTTTCTTCTGATTTATTTAAATCCTCAGTGCCTACTGAGATGAAGCATGTGGTTGGAATAAAAATGACAGTAGAATGTGGGAGCTGGTTTTATTTTTGCTTGTTTAATCAATCAGAAGTCTAAAGTTATTTTTTTTAAATAAAAAAATTTTAGGATGTCGCATTTTCCTGCAAAGTAAAGTTTTACAAAAGGACATGTTTTCAACTGTTACCAATCTGGAAAACTAGTTTTGTGACAGAGAAAATACAAAATATTCACTTTCATCATCAGATACAAATTCTGAGATAAATTCAAACCACTGTTAATTAGCAGTGGCAGAAAAAAACCAAATTTTGTTGGTTTAGAATTGTCTGGTTTTGCTTATTGAAGCGGGATGGTTAATGAAGGCAAGAATCCTGTCAGCAGAAAAGTTTTTGCGTGAAACACCTGTAGGCAATGCTTATCCGGATGATGAAACAAAGGTAAAGGCTTTCCATCCTTATTCTGCAACTGCACAATCGAATTGCAGAAAAATAACATAGTAAAAAAACATGCCTGCATTTGGCTTTGTGGGTAACTTCCGCTGACTTACTTGCCTACAGTCATTTGCAGGGAAATTCACGATCTTCAAAGCCAGTCACTTCTATTGGTCACTTTTCTGGGTCTTGTGCTGGTGAATGTCTTAATTAATTAATCAGTCATTATAATAGCTAGATTTTATACCTGATTCTGTAGAAGCCATTTTATTCATAGTACTTAATTTTCCAATAGTGTGATATAATGAGGCTTTAATATAATGTGGCTTTAATATAATTCTTAACTTCCATTCTCAAGGAGAAGAAAAAGGAAGTACTGCTGGCTATCATTAAAAAAAAAGAAATATGAAAGAAAAATCTTTCACAGAACAAACATAGAATGTAAAATGTGAGATTATAGAATGGTGTTTCCAGAATTCTTATGTTGTGTATTTGCTTAAAATCAAATGGAAACAATAAGACAGAATAAAAAGCTCTCCTATGATTTGCTAGGAATGTAGGACAGATACTTAATTACTAAAATAACCGTGTTGCTGAAAATAAATAAATAAAAAAACAAAAACAAAACCAAAAATGGGGCAGGATTTACCAAAATATCTACACTAACGACAGAACACTGAAACAAGTGCTTGCACTCATAACTCTTAGAAATATAAGTCCTATACTGAATGATTGAGAAAATTTAACTCAGTATACACTTCAAATATTCAGAAGGGGTTTAAAAAAAGAGAAGAACTGCATTAAGTGTAACAGCAAGAAATATTTAAAATCTTCTGGGACATTGTAACAAGAAAAGAAAAGTCCTTACAGACCATGAGGCACTTCAGTATTTCTGTCTGTAGCAGTGAAAGCGAGGAGGCTGGAAGAGGTTGTGAAGTCCGGCAGCTATGTAGATTGACTGACTGGGAATCCTAAAGAGTGTTAGAAAATTGCACTGTGTCTACGAAGGTGTTTGATAGAGTCCTGCTTGATAGATATTCAGGAGTGAGACTATATTACCACCCTCCTCACCTTGCCTTGTTTGATCAGGCATGGAAGACAGTGAGGATAGCGCTCCCTGTTTCAGGGAACATTTTTAATTTACTGTGGTTTAATCAGAAAGTACATTTTATTTTCAAAATTTTCCTTCCAACCAGCTATTCTAAGAGGTTCACAGGTAGAAATCAGTGAAAGTATGTATTACATTAAATATGATCTTCTTCTAACGCTGTTTTTTACTTTTAGTGTGGTGTAACTGGAATGGATTTCATACGGTATAAATACCTAACAATTATTTTTTTAATGCAGAGAATTTTGGTATTAGAAAGTTATTTGATAACTGTTAGCTTGCCACAGATTTTAAAAGCTGGGATGAAACAAAGTCAACATCAAGAACATTTTCAGCTGTGACACAAAGATGCTATGAAGTTAATTGGAAATAGAGAAAGAAGTTCTTACAAAATCCAAATATCATTTTATCATTGAAACCAAAATGACTTCAGCATTGCCCTGAAAAGCCGCATATTGATTTTCAACTTCTATTATTACTGTGTTTTACCTGCTTTTGATTCCAGGTCAGCTCAATTTTCCGAAAGGTCTCAGGTCAAATACAGATCTACTCTTCCCTCAAAAGCAAAAAAAAGAAGGCTTAGATATGTACACACAAAAACTAAATGCATAAAAGAAATTATTATGCCACAATTTATGTTTGTTCTTCATACTTATAGCATAATTTTATTGACAACTATTAGAGTAGATTACGGGTATATGAGTGCAAGTAGGGAAAAGCACGTAAGCCATCCACCTGTCCAGCACTGTAACTTTGTATGGCATCCTTTAATCCCATAGGTGCTTGAAGATACAGACAGAAGGAGAGGTGCTCTGTTGTGTTGGGAAAATGTTTTCAGGAGAAGTGCAACAAATAGGATTTATAAACAGAGAAGTGAAAATTATTTTAACAATTCACAAAAATTCATGACTGTCTTAAAATTTCCACATTTAGTTTAGAATTCTATTTATACTGAAGATATAGCTGTATTACATTAGAACATACAGGCGTTAATCAAGGACAGGTTTCCACTAGGATAAATACAAATATACCTAGTCAAAGGCATTAGAGAGGATAGGACAACTTAGAATCATAGAATCATAGAATAGTTAGGGTTGGAAAGGACCTCAAGATCATTGAGTTCCAACCCCCCTGCCATGGGCAGGGACACCTCAAACTAAACCATGCCATCCAAGGCTATGTCCAACACAGCCTTGAACGCCGCCAGGGATGAAGCATCCACAACCTCCCTGGGCAACCCATTCCAGGGCCTCACCACCCTCACAGTAAAGAATTTCTTCCTCATATCCAATCTAAACTTCCCCTGTTTAAGTTTAAACCCGTTACCCCTTGTCCTCTCACTACAGTCCCTAATGAAGAGTCCCTCCCCAGCATCCTTATAGGCCCCCTTCAGGTACTGGAAGGCTGCTATGAGGTCTCCACGCAGCCTTCTCTTCTCCAGGCTGAACAGCCCCAACTTTCTCAGCCTATCTTCATACGAGAGGTGCTCCAGTCCCCTCATCATCTTCGTGGCCCTCCTCTGCACTTGTTCTAACAGTTCCATGTCCTTTTTATGTTGAGGACACCAGAGCTGCCCACAATACTCCAAGTGAGGTCTCACGAGAGCAGAGTAAAGGGGCAGGAGCACCTCCCTCGACCTGCTGGTCACACTCCTTTTGATGCAGCCCAGGATACGGTAGGCTTTCTGGGCTGCAAGCGCGCACTGCCGGCTCATGTTCATTTTTTCATCAACCCACACCCCCAAGTCCTTCTCCGCAGGGCTGCTCTCAATCTCCTCCCCACCCAATCTGTAGCTGTGCCTGGCATTGCTCCGACCCAGGTGGAGGACTTTGCATTTAGCATGGTTAAACTTCATCAGGTTGGCATCAGCCCACCTCACAAGCGTGTCAAGGTCCCTCTGCATGGCATTCCTTCCCTCCAATGTATCAACTGAACCACACAGCTTGGTGTTATCGGCAAACTTGCTGAGGGCGCACTCAATCCCACTGTCCATGTCACCCACAATGATGTTGAACAAGACTGGTCCCAACACAGATCCCTGGGGGACACCACTTGTTACTGGTCTCCAGCTGGACATTGAGCCACTGAGCACTACTCTTTGCGTGCGGCCGTCCATCCAGTTCTTTATCCACTGAGTGGTCACCTATCAAATTGATGTCTCTCTAACTTAGAGAGAAGGATGTCATGGGAGACAGTGTCAAAGGCTTTACACAAGTCCAGGTAGATGACATCAACTGCTCTGCCCCTGTCCATCAGTTCCGTAGCCCCTTCATAGAAGGCCACCAGATTGGTCAGGCAGGATTTCCCCTTAGTGAAGCCATGCTGGCTGTCACCAAGCACCTTGTTGCTTTTCATGTGCCTTAGCATGCCTTCCAGGATAATCCGCTCCAAGATTTTGCCAGGCACAGAGGTGAGACTGACTGGTCTGTAATTCCCTGGCTCATCAATTTTCCCCTTCTTAAAAATGGGGGTTATATTTCCCTTTTTCCAGTCATCGGGAACTTCACGTGACTGCCATGATTTTTCAAATATGATGGACAGTGGCTTAGCAACTTCATTTGCCAGCACCTGCAGGACCCGCGGGTGGATTTCATCTGCTCCCATGGACTTGTACACATTAAGGTTCCTAAGATGGTCTCGAACCAGATCCTCTCCTACAGTGGGCCCAGGGTCTTCATTCTCACTGTCCCTGCGTCTGCCTTCTAAGACTTGGGTGGTGTGGTCAGAGCATTTGCCGGTGAAGACTGAGGCAAAGAAGTCATTAAGAACCTCAGCCTTCTCCAAATCCAGGGTAGCCAGTTCTCCCGATAACTTTTGGAGAGGAACCACGTTGTCCATAGTCTGTCTCTTATTGGCAATGTACCTATAAAATCCCTTCCTGTTATCCTTAACATCCCTAGCCAAGTTTAATTCTAAGTGGGCCTTAGCTTTCCTAACCTGGTCCCTAGCTTCCCGGACAACATCCCTGTATTCTTCCCAGGTCGCCTGACCTTGCTTCCACCTTTTATAAGCCTCTTTTTTTCCTTCGAATTTTGCTCAGCAGCTCCTTATCCATCCAAGGAGATCTCCTGGCTCTCCTGCTAAACTTCCTTCTAGTTGGGATGCATCGCTCCTGAGCTTGCAGCAGGTGATTCTTGAATATCAATCCACAGTCTTGGGCTCCCCTGCCCTCTAGGGCTGTATCCCATGGAACCTTACTGAGCAGGTTCCTGAAGAGGCCAAAGTCTGCTCTCTTGAAGTCCAGGGCAGTGAGCTTGCTGCACGCTCTTCTTACTGTCCTGTGGATCTCAAACTCGACCATCTCATGATCGCTGCAATCAAGGCTTCCCTGGAGTGTCACATTCCCAATCAGCCCTTCCCTGTTGGTGAGGACGAGGTCAAACATGGCACCTCTCCTTGTCGGCTCCTCAATTTCTTGCAGAAGGAAGTTGTCTTCCACGCAATCGGGGAACCTTCTGGACTGCTTGTGCCGGGCCGTACCATCCCTCCAAGAGATATCAGGGTGGTTGAAGTCCCCCATGAGAACAAGGGCCTGCGAGCGTGAGGCTGCTCCTATCTGCCTATGGAGCGCTTTGTCCAGCAAGTCCCCTTGGTCAGGCGGTCTGCAACAGATCCCCATAATAATGTCACCCATCGCTGTTCTCCCTTTAACCCTGACCCACAAACTCTCTGTTGACTGCTCACCTGTCCCCAGACAGAGTTCCATATTCTCTAGCCTATCCCTAACATAAATAGCAACTCCCCCTCCCCGTCTGCTGGGCTTGTCCTTCCTAAAGAGCCGGCAACCTTCCATTCCAACACACCAGTCAGTTAATTAAAAGTTCCAATAATTCCCCGAAAGGTAGGCCTTGAAAAAAGCTTCAACAGTCAACAGTGAATTTTAGTAACAGAACAGGTTCTGCAGCCTTTATTAATAATAAGTCTATTATATATTTAAAATTCTTTTTTTTTTTTCTTGGTATAAGTATGGCTAATGAATATCTTGTGCTAGAAACTGATTAACGTTTTTTCGCTGTCCACGAAGTTCAAAATGTCCAAATTAATTTTTCTTGCATCCAGAAATACGGGATCACATTGAGACAGACCAATCCAATCAGTTTTAACCCTACAGATAACAAAGTTGTAAGGTATGAAAACCTGCCCTTTTTAAGTTTGTATTTTACAGTCATAACTGCATGGGTTGTCCAAGCAAACCATTATTGTCAGAAGTGAATATGTGTAAGCAATTATCAATAATGCCAACTTGCGATTTATGGCATATCTCTAAATAAGTATTTCAGATGCATCATTGTGTATGAGTGAAAGGGGTAAGATTCCCGTATGGAATAATCACAAGGTCTGTCTTCTCATTTCCATGGACAGGGATCATTTATGTGCTGTGTTCTCCTCTTGTCAAAGTGGCACCTAACCTAGAGGAGCCCATGTGACAAGCCAGTAAGCATATCAACTCCTTTAGGATTAGCATATAGGTAAAAAATGGTGTTGTGTCAGTGCTAAAGTAATACAACACACTGTCCTGGATATTCCTGTAGAATAAAGCATGCACACGTTGCTCTATGGTTTCTCTAATCACACGACCTCTCCTAAAATGCTTGCCACATGATTTTAAGCTGACTATAATGAGTCCAGCTTTATATTTGTAATTGATGTTCCAAACAGATGAGATCAATTTAGTTCTGGGGTCTGGTTCAGGGCTGAGTCATACCAAAGTGTCAGCTGCTGAAACACTTGTGCAAGGTGAGACACCCACTGGCACTGACCTTTCTTGTTTGTGAGACATAACAGCCAGAGCTGGCAGTAGTGCCGTCTGTATTAGAAAACGTCAATAGATATCTTGCTGTTAGATTCACAGTCTATTTGTACAACCTTTAATCAATATTAGACATGACATAGGTCAATGCAGTATCTTTGGCACTCAGATTCGAAAGCTTTACTTTGAAAACATTACAACACAAATCATACATCTAAATGTTTATCATTCCAAACATGAGGTGACTATGCTTTGAAAATGTCAGAAGGATCTGTATCTTGTTTTCTTTCTCTTTTAGAAAGCTCTAGCTAAAATGATTTCACATGTCTGATTTTTCTCTTTTTGAAGGCTTATCTTCCACATACACAAACACAACTGTTACGCTTTTGGAAATAATCTCCTTTGCATGTTATTCTCTAACTGTTATAGAACTCATAAAATTCTATTAATTCCTTAAAGAGATCATTTCTTCCGGTGGATGTATTTTTTTCAGTCATTTGGACTGTCAGGTAGATACTTCAGGTTCTATAGACAGTCCTTCCACTGCAAATTCATGCTGTGTATTGGAATTCAGCTACTTATATTAGAGGCAAGACATAGATTTAGGTCAAGTATTTAGAAAATGAAACATTGATAAATATTAAAAAAATTAAAACATCTATTTGTAAATTTTAATACAATCCTTTTATCTAAGAAAGTGTTTTATATTGTGTCCATGCCTCTACCAAGAGTTCATGATTCGTTATTATTGCTCAGTCCATATAATGAAGATTCTTATGTATACAATTTTCTTAAGAGCTCCTGGAAATCTGTTAATGTAGTGAAGTTCATTATTTCTTTTCAGTAAAAGTAAAAAACTTTAACAGTTACTTCTGCTTATTAACATAGAATTCTGCCTTTGAATAACAAGAGCATAAACTGCTGTCTGGAAGCTAAGAACATCAATAAAGAGACTTATTTTTCAGGACTCCAACATTATAAACCAGCTGTAGTTACTATGGCAGTCAGAAATAAAACTGGAATTTGTGGGTCTGATGCTGATCTCAGTTGCTCCACTGACATCTGTGTAGTGCATAGGGAGTATAATCAATACCAACTCCACTGTGAAGACTGCAGTAGTAAAGCAGGAATTGCAAATAACTGTGTAGAACATTTTCCTGAGGTTTAGCCATAAATTTCCTATAAACTGTTTTTGGTTGTGTTTGTTATGCCTGTTTCTTTACTTGGTCATGCTGCCACAGTAAGGGAAAGTGCAGTGTTCCTTTGAAGAAGCAAAAAAGACACAGGAAAGTTGCAAGCAGCAATGATGCAATTAGTCTCTTCTGACTAGGTGCCTGCAATGTGGTTGTCTGCTTTCAAGCTTTTAGTCAGTGGAGAGAAAAAAGTATTTTAGGATGCAGTTCATCTGACTGATTTTAGATGTCTGTTTTAGGATGAGATAGACTGCTCCTCAGAAAAGCCTGTTTCTTCCTATCAGCTGTAAAGGAAAGGTAGACGGTTATTTCAGCAGCATAAATCTACATGATAGATACCTATGTTTTGTCAGATGAGTCCCGCTGTTTGTCTACAGGGAATTGAAAGAACCAGAAATTTATTTTATTGTAAAAAACCCTGTGTTCACCGTTAGACCAATATGACTCTCAAACTGATTATGGTAATTTAGATTGAGTCTTTTTGCACTGTTAAACATAATGGAAGACAAGAAGTGTAAGACAAAATGGAAGAAAGGCTGATATAATATTAAGCATGCAATCAGTCCTACACAAACCAACAACGCAGTCAGCTGAGTGTATCTGGGAGAATTTTTTCTTATGCCACCTCCACAGGGGTTTTCACAGTTGCAGAAATGAGATGGTTTCAAAAGGGGCAGTGAGAGAGTGGGAACTCTATATGGGAAGATAACCCAGCATGTACCACAGAGCTCACATAATATGCTGGTGTAGGAGGATGGTTTGATTCGGTGTGCAACATAGCACGGTGCAGAGATTCCTGACAGAACCATGCTCAGTGCAAGCCAGGTGACAGATTATGCATGTCACATCAGGCAGTGGCTTGTTTACGCAGCTCTGGCTCATTGGGAAGATGAGTCAGCACTTAGCACTGCAGTGAAGTACATGCATGTGTAGTTTCCTTGCGGCTAGGTCGAGAATCTCTTTATTCTGCTTTAGTATATCATACAAACACTCTCACAAAGTAGCAACAAATAGCTGTGATACCCCACATCTCTGGAATACTGCAAGTTGGACTGTGATTTATAAGGAAGGTCCAAGTTCTGGACATCAATGAGTTATTCAGATACGAGAGTTAAACCCCCCTGATTCTTGTAAAGCTCCATAAAAACAGTTTCATAATTCTTTTCACCGTAAATTCCCTTTTAATTATTTTTGCAGGACTGGCGGATTATTTTTTTTTATATATACATATATAAATCACTTTGAATGTAACATCAGGAAATGCTCACTTATTACTGATAACTATCTTCCAGACGATATGGTTAAATACCCAAGTGTAGTACAGAATGTTATGTACACTTTTGTTTTTCTACTTTTAAGAAACACTGTGTTGTAAAGAAGATAAATTACTTTAGCAAGCTGATTTTTTGGTAAGATGTTTGAAACTGCTCAGAGGTTTGCAATGTTATAAATTGTTTCAGGAATGATGAAATTAATGGACAAAGTGTAGCCAAAAAAGTTCACGACACTGTTACGTGCATGCAGAAATATCAACATAATTTTTGCTCAGACTTGCAAAGGTAAGCCATGCTGTGGACAAAAAGAAAGAAATGTGTGAGTATTAACTAGAATATTTAATCAGTCAAAATAAAAAGTAAAATGAAACCACACAGTTATAATGCAAAGCTCTAGGAAAAAATGCTTATAAATGGTTTTACTAATTAACCAATAACAACTCAATCCAGATGTTGCATTGCCATTCTGAGGTGTGCTTTTCAAAGAACTCTGACTAAAGTTCTTATAAATAAACTAGGTCTTAGTAGAACATGATATAAATAAAGACACAGGGAGCATGTGGAGGAGAGAGAAATTAGCATGTACACACACGGAAGTGCATTCATACAGCTAGTATAAGCAAGAAATTTTGATATTGTCCTATTCAAAAGACTTGTTAAACTTACTTAAACATGACAAACACTAATGGATAAAGAACTCTTGAGGCAAACTATATTAATTGGCTCTTCCTTTCAATAATTACATTATTTTACACAGAAATTATTCAGATATCTATCTGGTTTTATACAATTTTTACTGTCAGGAAACTTAACATGGAAGTCTGAAACCTTTCCTCTTTATCTTCTTTCTTCATCCTCCATTTCTTTTTTTACAGAAATACCAGATGAAATAAAACAAGACAAAAACTATTTAAGGCATTTATGCTGCCTCTCTGAGGCACGGTGGCCTGGTTTAGGGTCGGCACAGGCAATCACCTACTCGCGATCGCGGGGTCCATTAGCACGCAGACACCAATGTGGTGGACGGCAAATGGCGTTTATTGCAGAGTGACACCGCATTATATAGCTTTGGTTTACAACGTCACTTCCGTCTGCTTACGTCACAAAGCTAAGACCTGGGGAGGGGCTCTGTCTTTCCGTTACAGCGCGACATCTTCCGACCACCAAGCCCTGGCTGCCTACATTTCCCCCCCTCTCTATGCTTAAGTGAATTACCTAAGATATACTAATCTAAAAAAAATAGGTATGACAAACTGGAACACACTTTGTAACAGTCTTAGAAAACCTATGTAAGAAACCTTAAATAGAAAACATAAGGCACTATAAGTGAGATGCTATAAAGAGGTTCCCCACAAAATATAAAACACACAAATGAGGTATGATGACCCTGTAAAATCAAAAGGTTGCTCCAAACAGCGTCGTCACAATGTAAGGAGGCAGGCCCATTCTGAGAGTATTTGTAACTTTTGCACTCGTGAGAACCTAAAGTGTGGTTTTTGTAAGCAACCGAAATTTACAGTCCAATTCAGCAAGCTTCTTATCTTAGCTCCTTATCTTCCAGGCCTGCATTCTTGTTTCATTGATTGTCCGGAAGTTGCTTCTTTTCCACGGTCGGCTGTACAGAGGTAACCAGGAGTTACCCCTGCTACATGGCCAACTGCACATACTTACTCTCATTCAGAGCAGGCATATGTCCATTCTCTAACAAGAAATCATCCACATCTCCCACTTTTCTTTTCTTGAGTAAGCCAAAGCTGTTTTACCAGGTTTTCAATCATACCACGAATACATTGCAAAATACAAGGTACAATCATAACTATGGTCAAGATTACTACTAAAATCATTCCAATACCTTTAATCAGAGATGTGAGCCAACCATTGAAGTCCCAAAATGTAAGAAGAGCATCTAACCAAGGAATTTTATCGTTCTGATAGACATCATGAAGTACTTTCGCATGCTTCCAAATTTCTTTAACATCTTTCCAGGTCTTTCCAGACTGATCAAGATAACTACAAGAAGATTCATTAATTAAAGTACATACTCTGTCTACTTGAGCTGTTAATATATCTAAAGCCTCACAATTCTGCAAAACTATCTTTTTTAAATAATTTACTTCTACTTGTGTTAACTTAGTCACATATGTATTACCATTGAAAACAGCATAACAAACTTCCACTGGATCTGGTTCTGGTCCTTTCCACTCATTATCATGTAGGTCTTTGTATAGAACTGGTGGTTTGGGCAAGGGATCATCTGTTAGATGTCACATGCTGTATTGCAGAAAGAGAATCAAAACTAGACAAATTCAAAAGCTTTTGTAGAAATTACGCTTTGCAAACTGTTTGATGAAAATCCTTACATTTCCCTTGGGTGTTTTTATATATAATACCTGCTTTAGACGACCCTATTTGAGCAGAGGATTTGGACTAGATCATATCTCCAACATATGCCAACCATAGGCTGCTTGGCCTGCCTTTCTCTCCTGTATAGTTCTCTGATAACAGGAGAGGCCATCCCTCACATCAAGGTCTGGCATGGCATGTGTCTCCACCACTCAACGCCTGCTGGGTTGCAGCCAGCAGCGGAGCTAAAGGTTCTTCTTGGTGGCAAACACAGAGGCCAACCCAGTCTTGCCCTTGACTGTGGTAGGAGGTATTTGGCCAACCTCAGTCGTGGCACGTTGTTGTCAGTGCAGAGGTTCACCTGCTTCATTCAGTAACAAGTCACTACTATGGCAAAGCACATACAGATTTACATTAACAGTATGTACACTACAGGGTGCAGCAGCGTAGTTTCTTATTAGCAACTGGCTAGTAAGCACAGGTGGTGTTATACACAAAATCACAGCCTCTAATAAGAGCTACTTTACATGCACACACATTCAAGCTCCTGTAGCTAAGACATTGGGTTTTCTGCTCATCTGCCCAGCTCATGGCAAGGCTTGAGAAACTTTGCAGGCAGCCTCCATGGACCTGTAGGTAGAACACAAATATATCCCTTCCCCCATGCCATCAGTTCTCGAGAAGTAAGTCAAGCTAAAGATGATTCCTTAAAGCAAAGGCATTCTGATGAAACAGGAATGTGAAGCAGGTGCAGAAGCAAACTGCACCGTATCTCTACCACCCTGGTGCTGTTTGGGTGGAGGTTGGTAAAGCTTGGATTCTCCCCTAGGTTACCTTAGACACACTAAGCAGTACTGCTCGGTAGGAGCTACAAATGCCTGCCTGCCCAGCAGCAGCTACAGCTGCCAGCCTGCTGAGCAGCAGCCATAAATTCCTGCTGGCAGCAGCACCTCTGCATTAACCCTTTCTTGCCCAAAATGTTAATCTGCTACCCATTAAAAACTTTTACATTAACCCAATAACAAAAAATACACAGAACACTGTCTGCCCTCAACAGACACACACATACACACACATTCATGGGATCCCACAAACACACTCCACACAACTACAGCATGTGAAACACAAAATGCAGACAATCATTACTCCCACTACATGGTCATACATATAGAATGTAGTTGCAATGACCCTGTGAAGACAATCAAGAAACCAGCTCCGAGCAGCATCATCACAGTGCAGGGTGGCAGGCTCAATCTCAGCGGGCGTCCCCGCAGAGGCTCTGCCTCCCTCACATTGCATGAGGCTTGGGCTTCTAAACTGGCAGAAATGCACACTCGTTCCAATGCAGGTGGCCAGCCTGCATTGGAAGGAATGGCCTGCATCTATGAAAGGTTTACAAGGGCCAGTCAAAAACATAAACATACTTACATGTATTTAGCTTTTAGTATATAAATATCACAACAAGACTATAAAACACAATATACTTGCCTTATTTTGTCTTTACAATAAATACTAAAAGGTGACACTAAATGGGTACATTCTCAAAGCCACTTTTCAATGATTGAAACAAGCTCACCCAAATTTGACTAAGCACTATTGGCTTTGTTATAGTGTTATGCCACCCTATTGCGAAGCAATTGCGGTTGATAGTCTGCCTGACCATACTATAGGGAACAATCCGACGGACTGTAATTATCAAAATAATACTCAAGGGATCTCCCTCGGTCAAGTGACAGGGAAAGGGAGATGCATAGGACAGATCCCAGAAGGGAAAAAACATCTTTATGCAAACAAAACAATACCACAAACAAGTAGTTGGTTAGTTCCTGCTAAGAACGCCAAGTGGGTATGTTCCAAAACAGGATTAACAGTCTGTGTTTTCACAAATATTTACACTTAATCAATGAATTTTGTGTACAAATCATCCTACTCCCCAGAATAAGAATCACACAAATGCCAGAAGACTAGACAGAAAACTAAAATGGGTATATCGTTCACTTTCAGTCGGCAGACTTAGTGTTGCTCTCTATCTGCCTAGGCATTATTGTGCGACTGCATTTTGCATATATGCCACTTGTGATGATAACAGTAATATTTTGATATTCTCTAATAGTAGCATAATTTTGCCTTTTTAAACCTTTGATCTGAATCTTGCAATAGAGCAGTTTATTTATTAGCATATAGGAGGCTGGGTTTTAACTTCCCTTCCTCTTGTCTGAACGTTGTTCTTTCTACAAATCTTTTGCAGGAGAAAATCCTTTCTAACTAGTTGAAAGGCTTGTGTGTGTATGTGAGAGTGCTGTGTGTTGGTCTCTGTGGCTCTCCAAATAGTAATAGCAACATGTCCAAACCTAATATTAATCTAGCCTTTATGGCTGGCTTATTTTATTTTATTTATGATTAGGACACGCAGATGAAGCTATTCTTTGCATGAAGATTTTCTGAAAGAAGAGAATGGGTCTGCTTCTTGAAGGACTTCCAGAAGTGTGTGCTCTGGAAGGCAAGCGCGTCACTTGCATTAGTGTCTAGGGTTGGTTTGTGTATTTCACCTGTTAAAGCGGTGAGTTCTCAAGGCAAAAATCCTAGCAATGAGATGCTTGAATCTCACATAAATTCCCTTGAAGGAGATGTATCTGAGGGCAGGCTGTAGTACTTGGTTAAGGAGAGCTGTATCTTTTGTATGTGTTCAGTTGACAAAGAATATAGCCCTGTAGCAGTCTTTTTGTAGTGCTGGTTTAAGACACAGTAAATTAATATAGTACAAGATATCAGAATAAGAATCACACAAAGGCATTACCGCCCCCTCCCACGGATGCTAATTTGCCGCTGTCTGAATTCTGCTGGTGTAGAATTCAGACATTGGTGTCTGCGTGCTAATGGACCCCGCGATCGCGAGTAGGTGATTACCTGTGCCGACCCTAAACCAGGCCACCGTGCCTCAGAGAGGCAGCACATTTATGAACATAATTAGTTAGAATAGAAGATATATTCCAGGATATAGTGAAACCAATATGCTATTTCATCCTGGTGTCCTGAAACCTGCACAGCGTATCAAGTATGTCATTTGGCTTCTTATATTAAAGAAATTAAAAGTGAAGGGCTATGAACATGGAGTTTATAATAAAGCAAATTTCTCCTGACTTTTCAACATGAATAACATATTTAATGTGCGTGGAATACATTCCTAACACTGTGGTTTCCCTAAGGTCAATAAGATGCAGCAGTGCAGTTGCAGTAATCAGATATAGAATCATAGAATCAAAGAATCATAAAATAGGGTTGGAAAGGACCTTAAGATCATCTAGCTCCAAACCCCCTGCTGTGGGCAGGGACACCTCCCACTAAACCGTGCCAACCAAGGCTATGTCCAACACAGCCTTGAATACCGCCAGTGATGAAGCATTCACAACTTCCCTGGGCAACCCATTCCAGAGCCTCACCACCCTTACAGTAAAGAATTTCTTCCTCAGATCCAATCTAAACTTCCCCTGTTTAAGTTTGAACCTGTTACCCCTTGTCCTCTCACTGCAGTCCCTAATGAAGAGTCCCTCCCCAGCATCCCTATAAGCCCCTTTCAGATACTGGAAGGCATGACCTTTAACAGTTTTAATTTGCTTTTTCACTGTCATTTGAGGAAAAACCATTTGAGAAAAGCATTTTACTTTTCTTGCTTGAATCAGCTGCTTTTTTCTAAGACAGGGCATCGTACTCATTAGACAACATATTTAACAGGTTCATATGTGGTTCAATTCCCCTTCAGGCTAATGGCTGTGGGATTATAATGCTCTAAAGGATTTACAGCACCAATTTACAGTGCTTCCTGGTTATGAAGACAGGAATGAAGCTGTGTGTGCACAGATAATTCCAGATGCTCAGAACAGAAGGGAGCAATGGGGATGGGGAAATCTCACAGTCTGGGAAGGTAAGAAGAGAATTTAGTATTGTGCTATTGTTTCACCTGTTCCATAACCTGCACTCTCACTAAAATGTAGGCAGAGACATAGTATGAACCAGCATTTGGTTCTCCACAGAAGTTCTTTGCAAACATCAACCCTTTTGCGCAATCCATATTAATGCTTCAGGCAGTTGACCTGTAATAGAGAGGAAGAAGCTGCATCATTAGGAAATTTGTTCTGGAAAGAAGTTTAGAACATAATAATAATAATCTTTGAGTCAAATAAGTACTTGATAGCAAATCCCCATGGAACTATCACGTCCGCTCGCTTATCTCCTTATGGCCATGCAGCAGGACTGCAGACACTGGAATCCAGAATCACTGACATAAGGCTGTGAGTTCATGCATTACTGTGAAAAAGAAGATCATAGTTTCATTGAGATTAATTCAATGAAACTAGTTTCAGCTTGTTTTACAAAGAAAACAGGCTTGCATATGTGTGCACGCATGCATATATCCAATATATATTGAGAACTGCAATATAAATTCAAAGAAAGAAGAGAAAAAAAAGTTAATTTAAGGAAAAACATAGGCTGAAAGGCCTAAGATTTCCATTTATGAATATTTTTAAATATATTGACAATCACATATTTTTTACTGTTGATAATTTTATTGTATTAATAATGTTGATTTTAAGTTTGAAATCATGTTGCTATTTATGTTATATGATCTGCTTTTCTTTCAACCTTGTCGTTTGAAGAAGGAACGGTGACAGTCAAAGCCTGGCTTTAGCTTGTGAGCCAAAACCTCTTTCATTCTTCAATTCACAACAAAATACCTGAAGTATATTTCACATGCGAATGCTGACATCAGAAAAACTCATCTATAAGATGAAATACACCTGAATATTCTTCATGAATACTAGTTCACTCAATGTCAAAACAAAAAATAGGGCAAAATGTTCTATCAGAACAGGTCATTTGAAAGATAAGAGTTTAGCCAAGTGACAGAAATTAGTTTTATGTCTGTAGAACAGACTAAAGCTAGACAGTATTTACCAGCATGACGAATTTCCTCAAGTCCATTTTGGAAAACAATCCTGCTTCCTGTTGTTTGCTTACTTGGCAGTTGTCACCCATTTCAATGGCAGTAGAAAATAATTGAGAGATTTTGGGATTTGGTCTAGCTGTTGGCTTCACTTAGGAGGACATCATACATCATTCAATGTGTATGCTTTTTTCCTAGACTTACAGTGCAGGGATACTATGAGTGGAACAAAAAAACACCTTTTTTCCCTATCCCATATTTAACTTCTCTGTGGTGTTTATACATGGATAAGACATCCGGTTCACATGTAGAGAAGCTTTCAGAAGTGTCAGTCAATGGTCAGGTCACTGGTTTTTATTTTGCACTGAGACAGCACCTCTAGTTGAAAGACCCCAAAGAATTTAAAATACAACCATTAACTGTTCCTGTAGCTGGATTTTTCTGCTTGTAAGTTTATAGGAATAAAAATAAATAAATTTTTCCTCTGTATTTGTCCTTACTCATCCTTGTGGGATGATATATCAAGCCTTTAATCCTGTTAGCCTATCTGAAAACAGCAATGAAAACAAGAGTATTAACTTCATCTGGTATACATATTTACATATTTACTGTGCATCTTGGCTATTCGATTAGGGTTCTGGCTTCATTGACCTGATTGTACAGTGAAAGTGTTTATGTCAGCCTACTGTTTGGTGCCTGGTTTGGTCTGCAGTACAGGTCTTCCAGAATCAATGCCAACCTCCAGCTGATCCATAGCCAGTGAATAAATGCCCTTTGAAATTGTATCTCCTGACACCTGGAATAAATAAAGTTTAGTTGTCAGTTACTGAGAACCAGTATCTTAATATTTTAAGCCCCTAAATTTGAAGCAGTGATGTTTGAAAATATTGTCTGTTATTGACCAAGATTAGTTAAGCTTTGATCACTTTCCTTCTCCTCTTACAAACATGGAATATTGCATGTTTTTCTTCCAGATGGGTATGCAGGCATGGTAGCACTTACTTGCTGAAAGGCATGCAGAGCTGGTGAAAGGGCCTGAAGCACAGCCCGGGTATTGAAACAGTGTGTTCTCTGAGCTTTAGGATTCCTTGTAGCACACTCAGAAATTCCATTTGAATTTAGCCACTGGCAAAAACATTTGCAGATGTGGAAATTACATTCTAATTAGTTTTCATGACTGCACAAGGTAGGTTTGTTGCAGGAGTTCCCATAATTACTAGCAGCAAAATTGATGTAATAATGGCCATATGGGTATTTTTCTGTAATTATCATTATTATCTAATCAGTTTCTAAAAGCTGTCCTGGCTTCTGAATGGTCAGAGATGACTTTTGGGACTGGATTATTCTCTTGTTTTGAGATAAATGAATGGAAATACGCTGAGGATATTCTAGGCCCTGGAATGGGTTGCCCAGGGAGGTTGTGGATGCTTCATCCCTGGCGGCATTCAAGGTGGGGTTGGATATAGCCTTGGATGGCATGGTTTAGTGGGAGGTGTCCCTGCCCATGGCAGGGGGGTTGGAACTCGATGATCTTGAGGTCCTTTCCAACCCTAACTATTCTATGATTCTATGATTCTATGATTTTGATTAACAGCAGACACTGTTCTTATTAGTGCTCTGAGCAACTGACACTTGAAACAAAAAAAAAAAAAAAGACAAAACCCAATGTTGCCCAACTTATTTTACTGCGGCTGCTCCTTTTTTTGTACTCAACAAAATAGGAATGGCTGCTTCTTTCGGGGAGGGGTTAGCTTCTCTTAACTGTGCTGCACAAAGCCCATGGTGATGTGAACCATGGGTCACTTCTTCAGAATTTGAGTTACGAGGTGAGCTGAGAAATCAGCTGAGCCCCTGATGCAGGCCAGGAAGGAAAAGGATGCTGCAGAAGGAGCTTGATGCACAGCATGTCACCTCTCCACATATATCTCCTAGAGATGATTCAGGCCCATGAAATTAACTGACAGCTGCCGATACATTTAGGATGATCCTTTAAGGCTCTGCTTCACACTCTCACTTTCAGCTTCCTCTGAACATGGTATGCCTGTAAGAAGAAATGTACCATCTCCCCAGAAACCAAATTAATACACATCTTCTTTTGTCTTTGTTGTAAAGATGACATTATTACTTCAGAAAGTGATATTTTTTAAAATCAGTTTCAAATGCATGCTAAATTTTTATTAAGGAAGGCACCCTTTCTAAATAAGAGATGCAAAAAAGTTTAATTTATTTTCCCTGATATTTGTTTATGCTTAAAAATCCATCCCTTCTGAGCTTATTTGTTATTCCTTAATGAAATAAATCCTACCTGTTTGAATGAAACATTGTCTTTAATAAAATCCTTGTATGGACCTGAGATTTTCTTTGCTTCATTGAGGTCTGTTACTTAGCTTACCTCAGAATCTTGGCAGGTTTTGGATTAATATTAAAAGGTCACTACGGAGACAGCATCCCATACTAGCTGCTGTTCCACACATATGCAAGGAAATGTATCCTCATGCATCTTTTATAAGTTATATTACCTTACATTATAGGACAAGAGGCTGATTTATTTTTTTTTTTCACACCCTCAACATCTGTTCGCCATTGAACTTCTGCATTTTTTTCATCAGTTTGGTTTCTTGCTGTGTGTATGCCTGGGAGATCAAGCAGAAATTCACATCTGGTTTGGGGTTTCTTGGCAGTGTACTTGCCTGAGAAATCAAGTGGAAATACACATCTGTGATTTTTCTATCTAGTCTTAATATGTCTGCAAATGTTTCCAACAAAGAAAGCCAAACCAGTAACTAAAAGAATGTTGCCATATTAATAAAAGCACAACACCCACCCACTTAAAAAAAGCCAAAAACCAATAAACCAAAACAAATCAAAAACAAACCTGACAAACCAAAACTTAAGAATCTTCACATGTGTTCCTGAGGAAGACCCTAGGCCCGCTGCAGGAGAAGATCTGGTTCGAGACCATCTTAGGAACCTGAACGTGCACAAGTCCATGGGACTGGATGAAATCCATCCGCAGGTCCTGAAGGAGGTGGCAAAGGAAGTTGCTAAGCCACTGTCTATCATATATGGCAGTCAGGTGAAGTTCCTGATGACTGGAAAAAGGGAAATATAACCACCATTTTCAAGAAGGGTAAAATGAATGAGCCAGGGAACTACAGACCAGTCAGTCTCACCTCTGTGCCTGGAGAAATCTTGGAGCGGATTCTCCTGGAAGACATGCTAAGGCACATGAAAAGCAACGAGGTGGTTGGTGACAGCCAGCAAGGCTTCACTAAAGGGAAATCCTGCCTGACTAATCTGGTGGCCTTCTATGATGGAGCTACAGAACTGATGGACAGGGGTAGAGCAAAGAGTTTGTGCAGAGTTTGACTCTGTCTCCCATGACATCCTTCTCTCTAAGTTGGAGAGACATCAATTTGATAGGTGACCACTCGGTGGATAAAGAACTGGCTGGATGGCCACACGCAAAGTGTTGCGGTTAATGGCTCAATGTCCAGCTGGAGACCAGTAACGAGTGGTGTCCCCCAGGGATCGGTGTTGGGGCCAGTCCTGTTCAACATCATTGTGGGTGACATGGACAGTGGGATTGAGTGCGCCCTCAGCAAGTTTGCCGATGACACCAAGCTGTGTGGTTCAGTTGATACATTGGAGGGAAGGAATGCCATGCAGAGGGACCTAGACATGCTTGTGAGGTGGGCTGATGCCAACCTGATGAATTTTAACCATGCCAAGCGCAGGGTCGTACACCTGGGTCGTAGCAATGCCAGGCACAGCTCCAGGTTTGCCAGAGAAGAGATTGAGAGCAGCCCTGCGGAGAAGGACTTGGGGGTGTTGGTTGATGAAAAAGTGAACATGAGCCGGCAGTGTGCGCTTGCAGCCCAGAAAGCCAGCCGTATCCTGGGCTGCTTCAAAAGGAGCGTGACCAGCAGGTTGAGGGAGGTGATCCTGCCCCTCTACTCTGCTCTCGTGAGACCTCACTTGGAGTCTTGTGTGCAGTTCTGGTGTCCTCAACATAAAAAGGACATGGAACTGTTAGAACAAGTGCAGAGGAGGGCCACGAGGATGATGAGGGGACTGGAGCACCTCTCGTATGAAGATAGGCTGAGAAAATTGGGGCTGTTCAGCCTGGAGAAGAGAAGGCTGCGTGGAGACCTCATAGCAGCCTTCCAGTATCTGAAGGGGGCCTATAGGAATGCTGGGAAGGAGCTTTTCATTGGGAACTGTGGTGAGAGGACAAGGGGTAACGGGTTCAAACTTAAACAGGGGAAGTTTAGATTGGATATGAGGAAGAAATTCTTTACTGTGAGGGTGGCGAAGCACTGGAATGGGTTGCCCAGGGAAGTTGTGAATGCTCTATCGCTGGCGGTATTCAAGGCTGTGTTAGACGGAAACTTGGGTTGCATGGTTTAGTGCAAGGTGTCCCTGCCCATGGCGGGGGGTTTGGAACTAGATGATCTTAAGGTCCTTTCCAACACTAACTATTCTATGATTCTACAATTCTATAATTCTATAAGTTGATTTTTTTAATTTCTTTTTATATGCTACACTTCCATGTACTTTCCTCCTTTCTGATGGTCATTAGTTTTCTTTATTCCTTTTCTCAAAAACAAAAATAAGAACTCCTTCACATGTGTTTTCTTGTAATTCTTAGTTTTTATACAGACAATAAATATTGCTCTTCTGAAATCAGAAATATTTTCTGAAATATTTGTGAATACAGAGTTTTTGGGGTTTGTTTTGTTTTTTTTTTTTTTTTTTCAAAATTGTTATAAAAGCTCAAAAGTAAGGATAGATTTATCTTAAAGAGTTATTTGAGATGAGTGACTATATTGTTTTCAATCACATTTAGAGATCTTATGTGAAAACAATGAGCCTTATTTTAATAACCTCCGTGATGAAAGTGGTGGGGAGCTGGATCTTCCAAAAGGATGGTGGCACTCTTTTGGTTTAAAAGACATAAAGGATTCTGGTGTGCCAGGACTTGGTAACTCAAATAGAATTTTGCAAACAATAAAAGTCTTTTCAATGTGATGAATTAGCTGAAAGAGAAATTAAAGTGACACACTTAAGTTCCAAAGCTGCAAAATTTTACATACATACAGTTTACTTTTGTACTGTGAAGAGTTCTATCCACTGTGAGAATGAGAAGCCCAGAAAGTTGCTATGTGTAGTGTTTCACAGATCTGGTACTACAGATGTACAGATACACTTTCAAGATGCTTGTTTATGGTTATAAATTTTCATTCAATTTAAAATTATTTTAATACTGCATTATTGTGTCTTTAATCAAGCTCAAGCACAGTAACTATTGCATTTAATAAAATTAATAATTATGCAACTAAAAT
This sequence comes from Amazona ochrocephala, assembly GCA_039720435.1. Lineage (NCBI taxonomy): Eukaryota > Metazoa > Chordata > Aves > Psittaciformes > Psittacidae > Amazona > Amazona ochrocephala. The sequence continues at coordinate 25,588,546 of CM077880.1, forward strand.
ATATGTAATTAAGTGTCATTAAGTGCCACTATCTTAATGTGTAATAGACTGTGGTATTTCCAGAGTTACAACCCTTTCAGTATGAGACAAAGGCATAAACAAAAAAGTCAATCACTTCATGTAAGCAGATGGATATTGAATTGAGAAAGAATAATATATAAGCATCTACTTAAATCTGGTAGACATGACAGAACACGTTCTCTATTAAGCACTTACTGTGTATACACTCAATAATTAACATTTTGAGTCTATATTTTAGCACAATAACAATAAGTAAATTGTGCAAATACAGGCAATTAACAGATTACCTACTTGTAAAAGGACCATTTTACTAGACAACATGGAAAGAACGAATCATTTTCTATAATATGAAGTCATCCAGCTATGCAATTATTAGATATGGTTTCATCTTTCATTGAAATATGGATACAGCATAGCTTTATGAGTGTATGGTGGAGGAGCTATTACAATTCACTAGCCAGCAAGAACACCCAAATACTCTATGACACCTCAGTACATTAACGTTATCTTTTAAAATATTTGAAAACAACTTGGAAAAAGTCAGTGATACAGACCTTCCTGAGGGCCTAAATTACAAACAAATACATTAGTTTAGTTTCAGCTTTTCTCTTGACTGGCATGTGCAGAAGAAAGCTTACGTGTTTACACCATAGTATAGATAGCTTATAGGACAGACTTGGTCCCAGTTCTGAAAATTCCATGAGAATTTTCATGCAGGAAATAAGGAGCTGAAGTGATTAAAGGGTAACAAGAATCTTTGCTCCGTAAGATTACCATATAACTTCATAAAAAATTAGCCACTGCTTTTTAGGCAAAAGGTCATACTTTTTGTGCCTATGTTATTGCTACAATATCCATGACTGGGCTCTTCATTCATGATCAGTGGCTTCTTGACCATGCTTCTCCCATTCAACTTCACTAGAGTAAAACCATGAAACACCACATTGTGTATGCTTGGGATAAGCAGATTGTACTCTTTTTCAGTCAGACAGAGTCTTGGGTGACGTGGTCTAGTGTGAGGCATCCCTGCCCATAGCAGGGGGGGTTAGAACTAGATAATCTTAAGGTCCTTTCCAGCCCTAAATATTCTATTATTCTATGACATGACATGGTAGGGAAATAAATGTGAATCTCTGCTTCAACACAATTCGGTCATAGAGATTTGATCAATACTAACATAAATATGAAATATTCCACTATGTTAAAACAAATTCTGGTTCATGATCTCACATACTGAAAAGTTGTTTTTTTTTTACAGTCCTGCAAAATACTCCCCTTTTAAGATAAATTAAATTGTCAAATTCTGTTTTGAATTTGATAATCCATGTAAAACCTATGAATTAAGACAGCTTGCAATACCTGAAATAGATCCCAACAGTCTTGAATTCATCTTTTAAAGAAAATATAAAGCTATATTCTATGGCTAATGCCATGTCAAATGTTTGCATCTACGTTTACTGTAAACAAAAGACAGAAAATGTATATTTTCCCACCACTATGTATTTTTCATGCCAATGACTCACAGAATTGTTAAGCAAGAAATGCACATTTTCTCTTTGACTTCAGAGAAATTAAATTGATGGGAAAACATCACTACAGTATATTTTGAAAAATTGGAAAAATATACAGAGATTCGTAATTTCAGAGAGAGTGCAAATTTAGAATAAAGATATCTCACATCTGCATGGACCTCCAATGTTTGCTGCAGTTATCTAGCAGCTGTATAATACAGCTGTGTGTGTCAGTGTAGGCTAAGTAAAAAGAGGGGGAGATCTGAGCAACAAGAGACAAGACATGAAAATTGTATGGAAAATATGGAGAAAACAGATATAGATTGAAGTAGTACAAGGTCCTATTTTCGTTCTGAGGGCTATAGAAATAAGGTGACTTAATGGCCATGTGGTTAGGAATGCTGAATACTTACTAGTCTCCAAAACTTGTGATCTGAGATTACTGGCTGAAAAGGCCTTTCGAGAAGATTTTAATAGTCGGTAACAAGGTAAATAAGAGGTTCCAAAATGTTAAGTTGTGAAAACAGACTCTTAAAATATATAAGAAACGGTGTTTATAGCAGATATAGGGAGATGTGTATGTCACCATGCCTGATGTTAGCAAAACTTCATGTGGAAGAGTGTGTTAATTTATGGGTACTCATTTGCAAGACAGCAAACTCCAACTGGAAAATCATCTGTTACAAACAGTTGACTGGAAATTTGGAGTTACAGGAATCAGAAAACTTTAAATTATAAATAAAATAAGAGACATGACTGTTTATGACTATATCCATGTGTGTATAAACTGGTGAGACCTGTAAGGTTTATTTCTGATCAATTCTTGATTTTTTTCATTTTTTTGTTTGTTTGTTTGTTTTTTTCCCTTTTTTTTTTTTTTAATTCTGTATTAACAAACTGGAAAGATACAAATGCAACAGCAAATGATACAGGGAATCACATAAAGAAATGGTCTACAAGTTTGCTCAACGAAACATGTGGTGGGGGGCTATGGCAGGCCCGTGGATTCCCTGGCTGAAGGCATGAAGTTAGAACTCAGTCTCAAAGATGTTAAAGTGTATCCTTGAGAAATGAGGTACCGAAGGTGTACGAGTGGGAAAACAGAAGATATCCGAGTGAGAAAGTAGAAGGCATCTGAATGGGAATGTAAAGGGAATCTGGAGGAGCAAGTCAGATAAGGGGAGCAACTAGCAACGAAGGAAGAACTTGGCAAAACAATGGACTTATGTAATGTGGTAAAGGGTTATCCAATAATGTACCATTGCTAACTAATGTTAACCAATGGCTAAAAGACACGTGTGTGTTAGGAAAGGTATGTAAGTAGTGGTTTGTAGTAATAAAGCACCTGCCTATTTTTTCTTCTTACGAAGTCACAGAAAATACGTGTGTGTGTGATTTTTGGCCTCCTTAACAGTGACACAAACACATTGAAGAAAATGCAATTCTATTTCTGTTTGTCAGTAGTGCTAGAAAAATGTATTGAATTTTATACATACATATATATATATGAAACTTACATCAAACTTTTCACTGACAGTAATGGCAGTGCTCTCATCCTTCTTTACACACATTCTGTGATGCATGGTGACTGTAAAACCTTTTTCTTGTAACTGAAGTGAGTGGTAATATGAGCTTTAAAACTACAAATACCCTGAAGAGTCTGGCATATCTAGGGATAAATGATGGGAACACCTGGAGATGGAAGCTCAATGCAGACTTTTGACATTCTGGGGCATAGTCTCCATAATTTAGTTTTCCATCCGCAAATGATGATACCAAATCTGCATGACTTCATGAGGCACATGAATAAGAAAATTATTTATCTGTAATATGATAATGACTCTCCCAGTCAGGTACATAAGAAAATGTTTAATTTTCATTCAGTGTAAGTCTTAGAGGTTTAGCTGTAAACAAAGCAAGAATTCAATTAAGAGAATAAAAAAGGACACTGATTAGTTGTGACCCATGAGGGAAGCAGCATCCATTCTATATACTGATTGACGAAAGGTTCTAATGTTAAAAAAAACCAATAAACCACAAATATGGTCAGTCATGTAATTAAATATTACATCATCATACTTGTACACCAAGGCAAAATTTTGTGGGTTTTTTTATTACTATTTTTCAAATAAAATTTTTCTTTCAACCTAAACATTCATTGTCATGATTTTAAGGAAAAAGAAATACAAGATTATATTTGTCAAGAGATAGACTCTTGCATTTTTTGCATTTTATGGAATCATAGAATCATAGAATAGTTAGGGTTGGAAAGGACCTCAAGATCATCTAGTTCCAACCCCTCTGCCATGGGCAGGGACACCTCCCACTAAACCATGCCACCCAAGGCTCTGTCCAACCTGACCTTGAACACCTCCAGGGATGGAGCATACACAACTTCCCTGGGAAACCCATTCCAGTGCCTCACCACCCTTACAGTAAAGAATTTCTTTTACTCTAACATAGCAGAAATGTTTCACTTATGGTCCCACAAAGCCCAAGAAAGGCAAAAGCTAGAGACAGGTAGAATTTTTGAAGAAGTTCAGATCACAAGTCATTTGCTCCTCCCTTCCTTTATATCAGTAATTAAGTATAAATTCTCTCACAAAGTCGTGAGACACACTGGTTTGTAACTCAGCCTGAACATTATGAGAGGCTGGAAAGAGGCTTTGGTAGTTCACGTTTTGGGAAAAGGGGTGGTTACGGAGGTGGCTTTCAGCTTTGCTGAATGTTTGTGAAGACGAAGTCCTGACAGCTGGCACTCACAGAGCACAATAGTGTCTCTTTTTTCATGACTCCATATACAGTAAAAGATGATAACTGAAGGTAAAAGTCACATTAACATTATATGAGATAGCTGTGAAAGAACACGAGTCGAGACCAATTGTGTATTCTACCCATGGTGTGGGACCCAGCAGGTTTCCTGTGCTCATGATAAGCTTTAGTGGCAGGAATCCAAAAAAGATCCTTCAAGCTTGTGATGCTGAGCATTACAAAGCCTGAGCTATGGCACTCAGCTCTGCCAATAAAGTACACAGCAGCGACTGACATCCAAAGAAACCTAGACACAAAAGACAAAGGAGTTAGTCATCAACTAGATTAAAATGTAGTACTTCCACAACAGGGAGTTTATTCTGGAAGCTGTGCGTGCCAAAGATGTCACAAACATCAGCAAATGATGTAGCACTCCTCTGAAAGATACTCTACTGCTTCACCTCAGCTAAATGGCAATTGGATTACAGATCCTCAAGCAATTTCATACACATACTAAGTAACCATAGGTGAAAAATTTACAGTTCCTTCCTTTTATTATCAGAGCAATGTTTAGGAAAAATTTCCATAATTTTAAAACCAGAAACAGTTAACACAGGATTTTCCAGTCTTTTCCCTGAGGAATTTAAACACAAAAAGACTCAACAACACTCCTTTTTTTGAAAATAAGCATGGATTCCCCTGCAGATACTTTGACCATAGTTTATTTTTTGTTGTTTTCTGTATATTATTAAGTTAGCTATCTGCAGGTTGGACCTGGGAACATTTTGCTGGGCTTGGTCCAAGTATACTTGTTGACATCCTGCTCAGGTCTCAAACAGTTTTAAATCATATTCCAGGGAAATTCTTGTTGTCTCTCTCACCTTGACTTTCACTTCACAACTTCGTGCTGAAGGTGATGCTACATTTGTTAAAATATTACTGTGGTAGAAGAGAGGATTTATTATGAACTTTGGCTTCTACCTGCTCATCCTCACAAGCCTGGCATAAAACGGAGCTGTTGAGATGATCAGGACAGACTATACACAAATCTAGTTCATCTGCTGCTTATAAGTAGCAGAGTCATGCGAATTCCTGTGCCAGAAGAGGATTATGATAGAAATTGACTATCAAAATCAGAAATAGTAATTTTGACCTTTTTTCTTCAAAGGAACTGAAGAGTCAACTGGGGGCACTGCTGTTGTTATAAAATTGCTTACAATAAAGCAAGCATTAATAAAGCAACAAAGACAAATAAGATTAAGTTAAATAATATGAGCTGTATAAACTATTAACAAGATACAGAACAAAAATTGTTAAGCATCATCCTCAGACTGTTTAACTTGGCAGTCATAACATTTATGTTCAAGAGAACTGTAAGCAATTCAGACCACCTGCTCCTGAGATTTTTCTAAATATTAGCTCCTACATAGCCAAGAGAGAAGCAGTTACAGTAATCCACTTAGGCAGTGAAAACATCATTTCATAATATTAAGCTTATAAAAAAGAGGGAAAAATGTACACACCCCCTCACACCACCCCCACTTCCTCTCTCCCCTTCCCCTCCAAAATCATGAGCTGGGAGGAAGGAAAAGTAGATGTCTCCTTGGTTATGGAGTTATCCAGAGTTATTTTAGATGCAAGAGATTTTTATTTGTGTTGTGGTTTAAGCCTCTCAGCCACATGGTTTATTCATTCATTCCCCCCTCTTTCTTCCCCCCGCTCCTGAAGGGATGGGAAGGAGAATCGAAAGAATGTGACTCCCACAGCTTGAGATAAGAACAGTCCAGTAACAAAGGTATAACACAAATCACTACTGCTACCACCAATAATAATAATAATAAAGGAAATACAAGGAAAGAGAATACAACTGCTCACCACTCGATATCAAGCCCGACCCCTCCTCAAACCCCCCTCTTCTGGGTCTCTGCCCTCCATTTTTTACATCCTGGGCATGATGAGATGTAGTATGGAATACCTCTTTGGTCAGTTGGGGTCGGGTGTCCTGTCTCTGCTTCCTCCTGGCTTCCCTTCCTCTCTGGGAGAGCATGAGACTCAGAAAGTCCTTGGCCAGACCAAAACATTACTGAGCAGGAACTGAAAACATTGGTGTTATCAGCGCTGTTCCCAAGCAGAAAGTCTAAAACACAGCACTGCACCGGCGTGTTTCTCCAAGAAGGAGAAAAATGACTGCTACTGCTGAACCCAGGACAATTTGGCAGGAATTATTTAGTAAGGCTGTAGAGGAAGGGTTAAAACAAGTGAATGCATTTCTTCTAATAATGTTATATTTGTAGCTTTAAGACTAGTTGATTGGAAGAATTACAATAGAGGAAATCAGAAAAAGAAAATCTGTCTCAACTGAAATGCACTTGCTGATTCTAGGCCAACAGGTCAGCCAAATAAGCAGGAAAAATTTAGAACGGAAGGAAATAATTAGATCACGGGCATGTTTCTTGTCTTTAGAACATTATTTTTCTTTTTAATTTGAAAAAAACCTTGAGTGTTTTCTTGAGTGCTTTCTTGAACACAATTCTCCTGAGACAGTTTAATGAACTTGTTGCAGAGATGCTTTCCATTGTATTACAAGAAACCTGGCTTCAAACAGCTCTCCCACCATGTAGTTATTGGAATTTCAGAAAAGTATAGAAGCAGCAGAGCCAGCTTAATTTATAGACAGGGAAGTAATACATATTGCACTTCCTTCTGCACCTTATGCAGAATTTATTTGCTTATTCTACCCCTTTTTCAATTTCTTCATTGAAAAATTAAATTCCAAGAAGAAAACCAATCTATCTTAGTAGCACAGGACATTATGATTTTGATTAAGATGCCAGACAGAAGATGAAAACAATAAAGATATTCTTACCTTACTCAGGTTTAGGCACAAATACAATTTCAATTTGTTTAAATCAGAATAAGTCAACTAAGTTGCTTAGGAATTTTTGCTTAAAGCATTAGTCGTTGATCTGTTTCATTATGTACTTGTATATACCCCTGAAAATCTGTTCTAAAATCTTGATGGAGACTTATTTATTACTGGTGATCTTTCACAACTGCTGAGGATGGGTAACTCCTTTTGACTACAGCAGTAGTAACTAGCAATGAAAGATATAATCACAGAATAATGCCGACAATCGCTAGCTTCTTATTTGGCAAACAGGCTAAATTCAATGACTGTCCTGTGGTCACAGATGCAAAACATAGCACCGCATGAGCCACACTCAAGAAAATTAACTCTATTCCAGACAAAACCGGCATGCCCTTGTGCAAGCAGAACTAAGCATCTCATCTTCTTTATCTAAACTTTCCACAAAGATCAAGATAGTTCTGAATGTGGGACCTTCAGAAACATTACCAGAGAAAACTCAGTATCTTAGGAAATTTATGGGTGGTATATATCTAAACCCTGCTAGGAGTAGCAGTACCACCTTTGTAAGGGCTCAGATGTGTCTGGCTTTCAATAAGTCTAATGCTAATAAGACACTTCTGCATTTCTGCAGAGGTTTTCGGAATACTATTCCTTTCAAAAATCTTTTCCTTGCTCCTGAAACTACACCACTCATTTAGATGCTTGAACCTACTAAAAGATTATTTTCTTGAGTGGGGATTGCAAGGTCAGCTTCTACCATCTGTCTCACATCTATCCTCCACAAAACTATTTATGCTGTTGTATTCATCCTTATAAATTACCTGGTCCACAGTCATGCCTTACCAGAAATCTAGTGTGCCTAAAGTGTCTAGAGATGCTGGTATAGGCAATATCAGCATTTCTAAATTATATTGAGTGAACAGTATCTGTTATTGAAAATGTTCTACCTGTAAAGTATTTGCCCATCTTAGGAAGCAATCCACATGCTGGATGGCTGCCTCAGGTAACTGGTGAGAACAATATTGCATTTCCAGCGTAGGCTTTTTATTTCTTTGTAGCACAAGCATCTTTATTATGTCTGCCAGCTGATGCAGTGAGATTTAATGCATTTTTTTCAGCAGAAAAAACAAAGATTCAGAAGCTACTTCTGCTATGAATGAAATGGTGAATACATTGTTTTCTAAAAGCTATTTATTCATATGCTTCAACTATTCTCTATATACAGAAATCTCTGTTTTGTAATACATAATGAACAGGCTTCTAGGAGTCCTACATATTAGAAAGTTGTGCGGTGAAAGAACTGGCAAACGGATTTTGTTTGCAACTTCCCATTTTTATACATAGATCAATCCACTACTTAAAAACATTTAAAAATTATATATATAAGTTTGCACTGCTATATTTTAACGTAAAATTACTAACTGAAGTTACATAGATGTAAAACCAGGAGCATAGAAGGCTCTATTGAATTACAAAGAAGCTCTGCTTCACAGAGCATTTCAGGGGGACATGACCAGATAAATATAAAAAGTTTGAGAACTTTTAAAACATGGCTTTTGATTGGCAGGTTTTGCAGAGGCAAGACATGCAGATGGCACTAGAAAAAATACAGTGATGAATCAAGCCTTTAGAATGCAATATTCATCACATTATCAGATATAGCAAGTTTTGCCAACACCCGGTAATCAACAAATTATTCTTGCAGTAGAGCCATTAAATGGACTAAAAAGAAGCTGTGGGATACCTGTGAACAAGGCCTTCAGCTGAGAGGAACGTCTGGTTTCCTTTTCTTCCAAGATTTATAAGCCACAGCACACAAACCTACCAGAATATAACTTTTGAAAGGAAATGCTTAAAAATATTATTTAATACAATAATTAACTGAAGAGAAAATAAAATTTCAGAAGAAAAAAGCAGTTATTACAAGAAAGTGTTTCAGGTGAATATCTCTGAACACACAAATGGGAAGTAAGTGTCCAGTTCTCACTGGCTTATATTTACGTTCCTTGAAAAAGGAAGTTTGTTTGCCTTTCCTTATTAATTTTTCTATTGTAATATATACAAGCACAATAGTTCATAAGAGTATTTCTATGAAACACAAAGCAGTGAAGAATCTTTGGTACTGATATGAAAGCTTTTTTTACAGTTTCCAAATCTTATGTCACATAAAATATTCTAATTTCATATTTCAGGCTATCACCACTGTCATTTTGCTTCAAAAAATAACTGAATATTATTTAGACCTCTTCTTATGGAATGCTATTTAAAATATTGTGGAAGCTCTCCAGAAACAAAAGCATATGTTTAAAAATAGTAGCATATTTCATCAGATTATTTAGTTTATTGTAGTTTCAAAGTATATAAAATAATTCCTGTGGACAAAACTGCTGGATGTTGCAGATTCTCTCAATGTCTCATAACTGGATGTGAATGTCAGCTGTCAGAACTTTATCAAGATACCAATTTTCCATTACAGAAAAATAAATGATACTGTTGAGCAGCAAGTTGTATCTCAGTTTGTAGACAGTGCAGACAGCAATCTGCTTTCTACTTTATGAGTCCACCCAGAGTCCCAGACAAGTGTTGTCAGAAAAATTGTCATTTCATGGTCTGCCCAGCTTAAAACAATGATTACCACCACCCCCAAAAATATCCCAGCAAGGCAATTCCAAGAAGTTAATGATATGGCTGTGCTTTCCTTTTTAGTGTCCTTCCAGCTGACTGGAGGAAATGGAACAAGTATATCCTTTTACTAATGCATTTTTCCGCTTTAAATTTATCTACTTGAAGAAAATGATTAACTTTTTTTTTCTTGCTAAACATATTTAATTAATGCTTCTGAATTATTTTGTTCAATTTATGTCCAGCTATCCTTGCCTTATTCTTAGCCACAGCTTTCTTAGTGGAGGGAAGCCTACAGATCTTGACAAATGTTTAGCTGTTAAGCTGTTTAAGGTGTAAACTGTGGGACATGAATGCACTGGAGTTTTAAATCTGAAAGAGGATAAATTTGGCCCAGAAATAGAACAAGAATAATCTGAATTGACATTGTATCGTGGCTGTTGATTTTAGCTTTTCATTCTGGTTAGAGAATACAGTAAAAGGAATACCCTATTACATGTAATACAAAGAATTATTATTTATTATAATTATTAATAATTATTTATTATTATTATTAGAGTTATTCCATGCCTCACTGTTAATTTAAGGTTTTCTTAATTTCTTTTTTCAAATTAACATAATTGCTTCCAGGACTGTTTTGTTCTCCATAAAATAAATATCCAGGCCCTTTATATGTGAGCTGCCATTAGGTTTCTATTTCTCTTCTATTTCAACTAGCCATGATGTAACCAAAATCAACTGAATAATTCACATACTTAAAATTTCATCTTATCTATTAGCTACTTTAATTTAAGACAGGAACCCTTTATAGATAATTGTTTTATTTCACCTTTGATCAAAATGAGTCAATCTCTACATGTCAAATCTCTAAATTGATTATTAAAGAAATTTAGACTAAAAACTAAAGAAAAATATCTAAACTTCTGAGGTCTTACGCAACATGGATTATATTACACAATAAAGCTTTAGGATAGTGGTTGAGCTTAAAAAAAATTAAAAAAAAATAAAAATTAGTAATATACTAAGAAAGAAAAGTACTCAGATACTGTCTAACAATACCATCATAAGGAGCCTTCATATATCTTACTTCAGTTATTTATTCAGCTTTATAAATTCAGTTCAAGGTAGCAAATTAGAAACATAATATATCTATGTGCTTTCAAGTACACTGTTATGATTAGATCATTATGAATGCAGAATTTTTCTTCTTGACAGGAGAATCATATAGGATTATTTTAAATAGTCTGAAAGGAATAATTCCCTTTACAAAAGAGTAGGAAAAGCAATAGTGGGTATAGATAACATAAAGAAGAATTTAGAATTCCAGCTAAGTGCTTCTAGTACTCTCTTGGCAATTACAATAGCAAAAAAATTAGACAATAAAGAATTTATTCTGCATCAGATGTGGTTACAAAAATTTTGCCATTATTGTGGTTTATTCCCAGCTGGCAACAAAAAAGTACCTTATAGCCACCTTTTCTCTCCAACAACTGTGGGATGGGGAGGAGAGTGAGAAAAAGGTACAACTATGGGTTAATTTCTGTGTAATAATTGTAAATAATAAAAATATTATGATGATCATTATTGCAATCATTGATAAGGAAAAAGAGAGAGAGGAATAAAAACAAAAAACAATGCAATTGCTTATCACCCCCTGACTGATACCTAAACCGTCCCAAGCAGCAATTGACCCCTTCCTGGTAACTCCTCAGTTTCTATACTGGCCATGACTTTCTGTGGTCCAGAATACCCCTTTGGCTAGTTTGGGTCAGGTGTCCTGTCTGTTTCCTCCTGTCTTCTTGTGCCTCTCCTCACTGACAAAGCATTCAGGAAGCTGAAAATTCTTTGACTCTATCCGAGTTGAAACCAGGACAGACACCTACTTCAAATGAGCTACGTAGCACATGTCAAAAGAATGAAATTATGTTTGAATTTATGTAGCTGCTCAGGAAATCTGCACAGGTTACTAATTCTCAAATGTTAGATAATAATTTTCAAGATTAAGAGTTCAGAGCTCTGGGAGAGGTGGTTAGGGGCTCTGGAGCTCAGATTGTCTTTTCGTCAGTTCTCCAGGATACAGGGCAGGACCTTGAAAAGGCTAGGAGGATTGGGCAGGTTAACAAAGGGTTAGAAGGGTGGTGCTATAGTCAGGGGTTTGGGTACCTTGAACATGGGACTCAATATAGTAGGCCAGGTCTACTAGGGGCTGGTGGAGCTGGTCTCACAAAGAAGGGGAAGAGTGGATTTAGTAGGAGGCTTGCCAGACTGGTCAAGGATGCTTTAAACTAGATGTGTTGGGGGAGGGGGGCAGCATTCCATCCCAACACACCCAGTCGGTTGGCAGCACCTACAGTAAACGTTCAGAGCAATGTAGAGATATTCCAGCTGCTCCAGCCAATGAGGTGGCTTCAATTGGATCTCGGCTCAAATGCCTCTACACAAATGCCCGTAGTATGGGGAACAAACGAGGTATTAGAGATGTGTGCACATCTACGGGGTTATGATATCATAGGCATCACAGAAACATGGTGGGATGGCACCTATGACTGGTGTGTTGGAATGGAAGGTTACCGGCTCTTTAGGAAAGACAGGCCCGGCAGACGGGGAGGGGGAGTTGCTATTTATGTTAGGGATAGGCTAGAGAGTATGGAACTCTGTCTGGGGACAGGTGAGCAGTCGACAGAGAGTTTGTGGGTCAGGGTTAAAGGGAGAACAGCGATGGGTGATGTTATTGTGGGGATCTGTTACAGACTGCCTGACCAAGGGGACTTGCTGGACAAAGCGCTCCATAGGCAGATAGGAGCAGCCTCACGCTTGCAGGTCCTTGTTCCCATGGGAGACTTCAACCACCCTGATATCTCTTGGAGGGATGGTACGGCCCGGCACAAGCAATCCAGAAGGTTCCTCGATTGCGTGGAAGACAACTTCCTTCTGCAAGTAATAGAAGAGCGACAAGGAGAGGTGCCATGTTTGACCTCGTCCTCACCAACAGGGAAGGGCTGATTGGGAATGTGACACTCCAGGGCAGTCTTGATTGCAGCGATCATGAGATGGTCGAGTTTGAGATCCTCAGGACAGTGAGAAGAGCATGCAGCAAGCTCACTGCCCTGGACTTCAAGAGAGCAGACTTTGGCCTCTTCAGGAACCTGCTCAGTAAGGTTCCATGGGATACAGCCCTAGAGGGCAGGGGGGCCCAAGACTGTGGGTTGATATTCAAGGATCACCTGCTGCAAGCTCAGGAGCGATGCATCCCAACTAGAAGGAAGTTCAGCAGGAGGGCCAGGAGACCTCCTTGGATGGATAAGGAGTTGCTGAGCAAAATTCGAACGACAAAAGAGGCTTATAAAAGGTGGAAGCAAGGTCAGGCGACCTGGGAAGAATACAGGGATGTTGTCCGGGAAGCTAGGGACCAGGTTAGGAAAGCTAAGGCCCACTTAGAATTAAACTTGGCTAGGGATGTTAAGGATAACAGGAAGGGATTTTATAGGTACATTGCCGATAAGAGACAGGTTAGGGACACCGTGGTTCCTCTCCAAAAGCTATCGGGAGAACTGGCTACCCTGGATTTGGAGAAGGCTGAGGTTCTTAACGACTTCTTTGCCTCAGTCTTTACAGGCAAATGCTCTGACCACACCACCCAAGTCTTGGAAGGCAGACGCGGGGACGGTGAGGGTGGGGACCCTGGGCCCACAGTGGGGGAGGATCTTGTTCGGGACCATCTTAGGAACCTGAATGTATACAAGTCCATGGGACCGGATGAAATCCATCCACGGGTCTTGAAGGAGCTGGCAAATGAAGTAGCTAAGCCACTGTCCATCATATTTGAAAAATCATGGCAGTCAGGTGAAGTTCCCGATGACTGGAAAAAGGGAAATATAACCCCCATTTTTAAGAAGGGGAAAATTGATGAGCCAGGGAATTACAGACCAGTCAGTCTCACCTCTGTGCCTGGCAAAATCTTGGAGCGGATTATCCTGGAAGGCATGCTAAGGCACATGAAAACCAACAAGGGGCTTGGTGACAGCCAGCATGGCTTCACTAAGGGGAAATCCTGCCTGACCAATCTGGTGACCTTCTATGAAGGGGTTATGGAACTGATGGACAGGGGCAGAGCAGTTGATGTCATCTACCTGGACTTGTGTAAAGCCTTTGACACTGTCTCCCATGACATCCTTCTCTCTAAGTTGGAGAGACATCAATTTGATAGGTGGACCACTCGGTGGATAAAGAACTGGCTGGATGGCCGCACACAAAGAGTAGTGCTCAGTGGCTCAATGTCCAGCTGGAGACCAGTAACGAGTGGTGTCCCCCAGGGATCGGTGTTGGGACCGGTCTTGTTCAACATCTTTGTGGGTGACATGGATAGTGGGATTGAGTGCGCCCTCAGCAAGTTTGTCGATGACACCAGGCTGTGTGTTTCGGTTGATACATGGGAGGGAAGGAATGCCATGCAGAGGGACCTTGACACGCTTGTGAGGTGGGCTGATGCCAACCTGATGAAGTTTAACCATGCTAAGTGCAAAGTCCTCCACCTGGGTCGGAGCAATGCCAGGCACAGCTACAGGTTGGGCGGGGAGGAGATTGAGAGCAGCCCTGCGGAGAAGGACTTGGGGGTGTGGGTTGATGAAAAAATGAACATGAGCCGGCAGTGTGCGCTTGCAGCCCAGAAGGCCAACCGTATCCTGGGCTGCATCAAAAGGAGTGTGACCAGCAGGTCGAGGGAGGTGCTCCTGCCCCTTTACTCTGCTCTCGTGAGACCTCACTTGGAGTCTTGTGTGCAGTTCTGGTGTCCTCAACATAAAAAGGACATGGAAGTGTTAGAACAAGTGCAGAGGAGGGCCACGAGGATGATCAGGGGACTGGAGCACCTCTCGTATGAAGATAGGCTGAGAAAATTGGGGCTGTTGAGCCTGGAGAAGAGAAGGCTGTGTGGAGACCTCATAGCAGCCTTCCAATACCTGAAGGGGGCCTATAGGGATGCTGGGGAGGAACTCTTCTTTAGGGACTGTGGTGAGAGGACAAGGGGTAATGGGTTTAAACTTAAACAGGGGAAGTTTAGATTGGATCTGAGGAAGAAATTCTTCACTGTGAGGTTGGTGAGGCCCTGGAATGGGTTGCCCAGGGAGGTTGTGGATGCTTCATCCCTGGCGGCGTTCAAGGTGGGGTTGGACATAGCCTTGGATGGCATGGTTTAGTGGGAGGTGTCCCTGCCCATGGCAGGGGGGTTGGAACTCAATGATCTTGAGGTCCTTTCCAACCCTAACTATTCTATGATTCTATGATTTCTACCTTCATATTGTGCTACTGCTCAACTGGAAGAATTTCATCTCTCTCTGCAGCATCAGGTGCTAACTGTTGCTAGACAGATAATTGGACTAGTATGGTATTGGTTTGTTCTGTTTTATCCGCCTGTATATTTAGGTATCATAGGCTGAGATACACAAGTAATCAATTCAGGAAAACAGTTTAAGAAAAGTATTGTTGCATTTCTAACTGAAATGAACTTATTGTAAAAATACAGTTCAAATAAACATGCTGTGTTTCATACTAGTTACCCTAATTTGACTGAGAAGTGAGAATGGCCTGTTGTATTATTTAAATAATGAGAGAAGATATGGTAACAAACAGTATGGCAGCACATTTAATTTGTTTCTGTGAATCATTAAAATCACCATACACCACCTGGTGTTCCTTTCAATCAAGTCTGAAAATCCTTCACCTACTTTTTTTGCCATTTTATTTATGCAGTCCACTGACTCTCAAATTTTAAAAGATCAGTCACTGAGGTATTGATTTAAAAGAGGTATAAAAATGAAACCCAAATGAACACATCTGACTTGTTCATAATGCATGGTCAGTTTTGGGGAAGAGAAATTGTGAAATAATGTGGTGTTGGAGAAACAGTTGGACTGTGAGTTGAATAAAACAGATCATGCTAGCAACGAATCAATAATAGAGTGGAGCATTCCATTTCATGCCTTTTGCAATAGACAGATGAAGAAAGGTAGTGTGGATGATACGGTCCCGTCAACATTCCATTTTCTAAGTCGGGCAAGAAAATAAAAATGCATGCAAGCTCCAAAAGAAAATAGCATGTTTATATATGGAGCTGCAATAGTTATCTATCCTCAAAACCAAGTTCCATTTGGAATTGTATACTGCTGCCCACTACATTTGATGAAGATGTATTTTCACAGCAGGAAGACTGTACAAGTAGTAAAATATTTGCCAGAATTAATTACCTACACATAATAAAAAATGACCTGCTTCACTAGCAGTCTACATTTTTTTATTAAACTAGGAAAAAGTCTGACTGATTTTTCTTTATTATATTCTCTCTCTCTTTCTTTACTGCCACCCCTCCGCTTTAAAATTTTGTAGCAAGACAAGCTTTGGGCCGAATTTTATGCAGAAAGTAAGAGATAAGTTGGAAATGAGTCAATAAAACCTGAATGTAACTGCTTAGAACATATGATTCATTCCTGCCATAAAGAGCTTCATCCATTCCATCTCCACAGGTGTGGTGAAATGATCCTGTGTGTCCTGACAAAAAGAAAAAAAAAAAAGCTTGGTGTGATTTAAATTTTTGGCTTCCTTTAAAATGACTGTATATGGGGTAAATAAAAATGTTCATACGTGACTAAAAGCACATCTGCTGTAAGTGATATTAATTTGTTATTTAAAGCATAAAAATCTGAATAAAGAGGCAAGCACCTCTGTGTATGGATTGTTTGGGTTTTTTTATGGAACAAGTTTTCTTACATGACCTGGTGTATTGCAGGGAAATTAGCAATAACATACTGTTAACAAACATGCACCAAATAGTTTGAGAAGTGTTCAACAGTTAGTTTTATAAAAGGAAGAGCTGACTTATTTGTGTGTTTTTCTTTTTTTTTTTTTGTTTCTAAATTTTGTTAAATTAACCAAAATATTTATAAAATTTGTCAGATAAAAAATATTTTTGATCTTGAACAAAAGAGTAAAACCATCTCCTGAAATTCTCTGTATTCCAGGGTTTTCCTTAAAATAGAGTGTGGACACATGGGAAACCTTTACTGCAAAAATGAATCTGAGATAAGTTTGCAGGATCTCAGCTAAAACATGCTTTTGAGACTAAGTGAGGAATGAGAAAAATATGCAAAGATATTTCAAGAAGAAAAATTCAAGAAATTTCTGGGGTTTGCTGTTTTGGATTGGGCGGGATTTTTTTGTTTTGTTTGCTTTTTTTGTTATTTTTTTTTTGTTGTTAGTTGGTTGGTTGGGGTTTTGTGTGTGTGTGTGTGTGTGTGCATCTATTAGCAGAAATAATGGGTGGGATTGCAGAACTTGGTACACAATCTAATTTTATTCTGACTCAAAGGCAGTAACATCTCCAGAATATTTTTGGTTTCAGAGACATTTTCTCTCAGAGACTTATAATCTTGGCCATGAAAGGAAAAATCCCCAACTGACATAAAACTCCACTTCAGATAAAATGATGGGAATTAGGCCTGTAACATTCCTTTTCGATTTTATAAACTTGGTCTTCAGTCCAATTTGTTCCTGATTCTACAACATATCACAGCAGTGTTTGTCTTTAGGAAAATACAAACCAAGAGTTTAAAACTTCGTTAGGTTGTTGTTTCGGCAATAAATTCTGATAACAAGAATAAATTAAGAATTTCCACTAAATTATAGACATTTTTCATATAATAGACAAACATTGACAAATTTCTATAAAACATGGGTGAAAAAGGTCACTTCTGAGCAATGTATATATCAAATATAACTTAAAATGCTCGTACTTCAGTATCTTAAGTTGTACTTTTCTAAACTGAATTTTTTCAGAGGGAAAGCAAGAGTCTGTTCCTATAAAATTAAGGATTTCAGCTGAAATGGAAGAGAAATCCCAAAGTCAAGGATCTTTCCCTGAGACTTTCCTATTGGAACTCGCTGTAAAGCATGAATAATCTCTGCTTGAACATAACTAGTATAAAAAAACAGTATTATACAAGAAGACAATATCTCAAAGTAATATTCATGGGGTTTAGAATAATCATGCAATTATGTAATCAGCAAGAAGCATAATTATCACAGCCATAGTCATGTTGTTGATTGTTTTTCTAACCGTAAGCTGTCATACCTTTCAGGTTTTATGTTCTTCAGCAGGAACAGGTATAAGGCAGCTAATGGTTTTCCAATGGTACATATATTAATAAACAAACAAACCAACCCCCCACAAATGTATTTAAAAAGCCAACACCCAAGTTGCTAAAGTTTCAAACACACACACACACACAAAGGAAATGGCAAACTTAAAATCCACTCCTTCAAAAAAAGAAACCCCAAAGCCCCACCCAATACGTCTGGATTGTATGTTTGTATTCTGTGTGTATGTAGTGAGGTGAGAGATTTAGAAAATTGCACCTCTCTACTAAAATATACTGGCAAATGTTCTATACCATGTGGTGGAGCATTTCTGCGCGATTCCAAAGTACCATTCTGTCTCTTCTCAGTTCAAGACCTGAGATCATGCCTTCAGATTTTCATTCCCATACTTCCAAAATCATGAATTTTGGAGGTTGTCAATAAATAGGGAACTGCTAACCTTTAATTAATTTCTTTTTTTTTGCTACCATTATTTGGAATTTTATCATACACATACTATATATTCCAATACCTGAAGGGGGCCTATAGGGATGCTGGGGAGGAACTCTTCATTAGGGACTGTGGTGAGAGGACAAGGGGTAATGGGTTTAAACTTAAACAGGGGAAGTTTAGATTGGATCTGAGGAAGAAATTCTTTACTGTAAGGGTGGTGAGGCCCTGGAATGGGTTGCCCAGGGAAGTTGTGAATGCTTCATCCCTGGTGGCACTCAAGGTGGGGTTGGACATAGCCTTGGATGGCATGGTTTAGTGTGAGGTGTCCCTGCCCATGTCAGGGGGGTTGGAACTCGATGATCTTGAGGTCCTTTCCAACCCTAACTATTCTATGATTCTATGATTCTATATACAGTGCAGAATTATTCATTTACTTACTGGCTTTTCCAGTTCTTATTTCTCAGCAAACACCTGTGTATGATTTTTTGGTTTTTTTGCAATACTTTCCTGGAGCCCACAATTCTCAGAATACTTATACTTTATAGCACTTAACATGCTCACAGCAGACTTCTTATCACTGTTACTTCCCATTCTGAATTCAAAGAACCTGTGAAAATCGTGTGGAAGTCTCACCTAGTATAAAAGCGGCTTCCATTAAGACACACTCTTGGATAAGCATCCAAGTGGTTACGTGCCAGGTACAGGAAGATGCCTGCTTTTTTATTGCTGCTTACAAAATGAAAAATAAATAAATAATAAAGTAGCCCAAGGCAGGTCGTATGCTTGAAGTTTAAAAAAACTGTAACTGAAAAGAGAGTTTTGTAATGGGAAAGTGTCAGACAAACATAACTGTAGGCATCACTATCTGGGACACCTACAAGAATAAGAACATAAATGAAAGCTGTTACTCAATTTCCATCAAAAGCCCATTCCTTAGTGAATAAAATTACATAACATCACTTATTATTTTTTCTGCAGTTGGAACTCAGTACAACAACCTGGCTGACATAGTCTGCGCTATTAAATTCAGCAGTTTGTAAGGGCTGTCAGTGCTTAAGCCCTATATTTGCTCACAGCTCTCTGCCAGAATGGGAAAAGGGCCTAGGCAGCCTTAGCCTGAGAAGTGGGGGCTAGACAGCAGTGAAGCGCTAATCATACTTTGGTTGCATGTGGAAGATGCACCGTTTTTCAGGCACTCTTTATGGCTATACTGTCTTTTTTTCTCCCTGCTTCTATGAATCATGACCTATATATTGTTCTGTGAAAACAAGATAAGGCAGAAGACACTATTTACCTGCTTCTCCTGTGAACTGTCTAAACTTCGGGTGATTACAGTAGTAGGGGGAAAAATTCCCTGTTGGCCTGTAGGATCTTTCAAAGTAATTACACTGATATTGTGATAGAGGTTTTGAGTTATTTTTATATTTGAACTGTTGTCATGATTTTTAATAACAGGCATGACTAACCACTGTGACTTCTGATAAGCGAACTAAATAAAAAGGAACATTACAGAGTACATAATAATGTTCTTATAGTGCGGCGGGAGAACATGGACAACGCAGCAACGACCAATGTGATCAAATGTTGACAATTTATTAAACGCAAGCACCACCTTTTATAGAAAAGTTACAAAGTACTGGAACAGTCGTTATCTGATTGGTTAACTTATGAAACATCCATAGCAACAGGCTCCTGCCTTGCAAGCAAGGCCTGCTCCATGGTAACCTGATCCGGCGCCGACATCCTGCTCAGTGCCTTTGTGGTAACCTGAATGCGGTGCTCAGTGCCTTTGTGGAAACCTGAATGCGGGTGCTCAGTGTCCTTGTGGTAACCTGAATGCAGGTGCTCAGTGCCTTTGTGGTAAACCTGCTCAGTGCCTCCCCAAGGCAAGGTCCTCTTCATGTCAGCACGTAGGCATCCTTTGTTAACCCTTTCAGTAGCCTATGAAGCCCTCAGCTCACTACTCGAGCGAGGCTAAGTCAGAGGCTGGTTTGCTCACATGTTCACTCTCAACAAGAAACACTGCAACAATTCCCTCTTTTTGTTTTTGAGCAATCCAAACGTGTTGCATAGCTTTAGATAATGACCTTTTAACACAACTAAATATAATTCTACACATAATCAACATGACAATCACAATAACAAAAAATTTAGATTCATACAACACATTCCTTCAAAGTCAGTACAACCATGACCCTGTGCTAGCAGCAAAAATCAATGGCTGCACAACTTTGCAGCAAGGCATGTCGGAAAAGCTAAAACATCAAAGAGCAGAATTCCCAATAAACAAGTTTTAAAGGGATCTGTGGCTGGCTGCATGGCAACGCAAAATGCATCACTGCCAGTTTCATTTGCCCAAGTGATCCACAGATTTACTCGTGGATTTATTCCATGCACAAAACTTGTTATAACATTAACAAAATTTAACAAGATTAACCCAACAAACTTAGTCAGACTCGTCATGATCCATTACAGCATCCACAGTGGGTGGCATCTTCCACGGACGAGTCCAACGGGCAGGTACCCAACGAATCCCATTATCTGTAAGTAAACACATATATCCTCTGCCTGCTAATTTAACCTCTGCAGGACCTTTCTATTGTCCTGTATTTAAATCTTTGTACTGAACTAGGATTTTCTCAGTTTTATTATCTGTTACTCCTGACTGCATGGCTAGCCCATGAATGACCATAGGTGGTTCATTCCTATCCCCTGCTAATCGCAAAAAATTCAACACATACAATGCTTTGGCCAGTCTCTCTGCAGGTGGGAGTACCTCTCCCCCTTTTTGTTTTAAAAGAAGAGATTTTAGGGTTTGGTGTGCCCGTTCCACTATAGCTTGTCCAGTAGGGGAATGAGCAATGCCTGTAATATGTTAATTCCCCATGTTGTGCAAAGCTGTAGAAATCGTCGTGATGTATAAGCAGGACCATTATCTGTTTTAATACTTTGTGGAACTCCAAGCACTGCAAAAGACATATAAAGATGGCATTGTACGTGTTTAACTGTTTCACCTGTCTGATCAGTTGTCCACAGTGCCATAGAAAAGGTATCAATACAAACATGAACATATTTAAGTCAACCGAATTCTGGAAAATGGGTAACATCCATTTGAAACAGTTGCAATGGTTGCAAGCCTCTAGGATTAACTCCAATTCCTAGACCGAATCCAATTTTTTGACAGGATGGACAAGATTTCACAATGCCTTGTGCATCACTTAGAGGAATGGCAAACTGCCGTGTAAGCATTTTAGCAGATTGATGCAAAAAGGAATGTGATTCGCAGGCTTGTGCAAAACTATTAATGGGCGGTCCAGCCCAAGCAGGAGAAACTAATATATCAGCCTTATTATTACCTATGGCTAATCCATAGTTTGATTGGTGGCTGCGAAGATGGGTAATAAAATAGGGAAATTCACGATTCTGCAATAAACGCAACAACATTAGTAACAATTGATATAACCAGTTGTTTTTGACTTCTTTTAGAAGTGATCCTTCAATTCTGTGTACAACTCCAACAACGTACAATGAATCAGAGACAATGTTAAGTGGTGTATCATTCCATTTTTCAAAGGCCCAAATAACCACGTCTGCAAGGAGTCATCAATAGTACCATTAATCAAATGTCTCTCCCACTGCTGGTTGTTTTGCCAAACACAAGCAGCTAATTCAGAATGCTTGCCAGCGTCTGTAAAAACAGTAGTACCTGACACAGGTGTTTCTGAATGCTTTGGAAATGTTTCAAACTTCTGATTACTCAACATTGGCAACAGTTTATATGAAGGATAGACATTGCTTATTTCACCTTCAAAGTCTGCTAAAGCACTTTGTAGGGACAGAGAAGTGTGTAACAACCACTCTAAATATTCTTGAACAACAGGGATAACAATTTTTCGAGGATTTTTCCCAGATATTTCCAATGCTCGACTACGTCCTTTCATAATTAACTGAGACAAAATTTCTGGTTTTGTGGTGATGGTTTTCTTTGGTGTGACAGGAGTAAATATCCATTCTAATATTCTAAGGCTACAGGCAACGCTACTATCCCATTGCATAATAAGTGCAAAAGGATATGTGCGCTGATTGTCAATATTAAGAATCATTAGAATTATGGGAAGTGATAACACAATTCGCTGAGCATGATTATGACAAATTTTCTCACTGATAATGTCAAGCGCCTTTTGTTGTTCAGGGCCTAAAGACCGGGACTCATCAGCTTTTGTAGAGGTTCCTAACAATTGTATCAAAGGTTTCAAATCATCATTAGTAATGCCAGAAATATTTCTGACCCATTGAATATCCCCGACCAGTTTTTGCACATCATTAAGTGTTCTAACTGTGGAGGTAATTTTTATCTTCTGAGGTTGAATTGCACTGTGGGTAATAACCCAACCCAGATATTTCCATGGTGTAGAATCCTGAATTTTTTCAGGGGCAATTCTCAGACCTCTTGATTCTAAGTCAGATTTTAATATGGTCAAAATCTTATGCTTTTCTAGTGTTTCTCCACAAATTAATATATCATCCATATAATGATAAATAATCAACTGTGGAAACTTTTGCCGAAAAGGTTTCAAGGCCCAAGCAACAAACTGTTGACATATCATTGGTGAGTTTTTCATGCCTTGTGGCAACACGACCCAATGATATTGTTTTGCTGGCTCAGACTTATTGATTGAGGGAACAGAAAAGGCGAACTTTTCTATATCCTCTGGATGCAATGCAATTGTAAAGAAACAGTCCTTTAAATCAATAATTAGAATTTACCAGTTTTCAGGCAACATGCCAGGTGAGGGCAGACCAGGTTGCAAAGTTCCCATATCTTCCTCTTTATCTTGGTACGTGTGCTCGTGCTCGTCGGGGCGGGCGCGCAGCGGCAGGCACAGGAGGAGCAGCAGGAGCAGCGCGGGGGCCGTGCACAGCTGCAGCCCGGGCGCCGCCATCTCGGCCCTTGGGGTCCGCGCACACGCAGCAAGCTGCCCCCCGGAGCCAGCCCGCGCAGCCAACACCTTGAGGAGCCGCTCCGCCCTGCGCCTGTGCGCCTGGCTGGCTCCTCCGCCCGCTCCTCCGGTGCCCCCCCTCCGGGGGAGGGTGGAAGCGCCCCGACCGCCGGGCTGGAGGCCCCCGGCGGCCCCGCGCGCGGCGAGCGGCGGCGGGGGGCAGGTGCCGGGGGCAGCCGCCGCCGCGGGGCCGCTCTTCCGCCGCGCCGGCCTTAACCGGGCCGGGGCCGCCGCCGGCTCTGGCCGGTCCTGTCGGCCCCTGCGTCGGGACTTACCCCGCGCCCCGCCGCCTGTTTCCATAGACAAAGTACAACCTGGACCAGATCCCTGTCTTGGCCCAAAAGCACCCAGCCTCTCAGTCACCTCCTGTAACAATACCCTCGTCCGATCCTCCTCCTTGGGCTCTCTGGGGTTTTTTCCCCCCGGGGTGGTTGCAACGGAAGTTTTAAGGGAGGACTCAGATGATGAAAAGGAAAAACAGGTTCCCTTGGCTGGCAGCAATCTGCGTCCTGTGGGCTAGCCAGTTCTTTTTCAGCGTTACTACTGATAGCTCCGATAACATCTTTACTCCTCTTTTCATTCTTTCCTTTGTCTTGCGGTGGGTTGTGAAAGGCACTCTTTGCAGTTTTAGTTAATTTCCGAGGCCCCGGGGCAGCAAGACGGTGCTTAAAGGGATTCGCAGCAGCAATGGCAGGCAGCGCTAAAGGCTCATTTTCACGCTGGGGTATAGGAGGTGAAAGAGCACTTGAGGCAGATGCTACTGCAGCTCGCTCTGATTTCATTGTCCTTAAAGTCTCACGAATAAGCTTCCATAATGTGGAACACTTCTGTGCTTCCTCTCCAGCCTTGCCGCCATCGCTAACAGTGTCCCATAGCTGCACCCCTTTGGCCTCCCAAGTGTAGAGTTCAAGAGCAGTGCCTACACCATCTAATAATCCTTCATCTTTACTCCATTTTAACAACCCCCTCAGGGTGTCCTCTTCATATTTAATCCCTCTCTTAGAAAGGATATGTTTGAGGAGCTTAACTACTGCCTCTTCTTCCTTTGAGAGTGTAGACCCCATCTCCTCTCCGACCGCTCACCTGATCAGGGTGAGATTCCGTCACAGCGCGCTTCCAGCCTCTTTCAGCTCAGCAAGGCTCCACTTCTTGCCGGGGCAGCAAGGAATTCACATCTTACTGCTTCTTCTTCTTGCCAGGGCAGCAAGGATATCCGTCCAGCTTTCCCGCTCCCCTCCTATTCCAGCCATCTTCAAAGCTCCGGAAAGCGACGACAAGAGGGTCCCTGTTTGGGCGCCACTTGCGGCAGGGAGAACATGGACAACGCAGCAACGACCAATGTGATCAAACGTTGACAATTTATTAAACGCAAGCACCACCTTTTATAGAAAAGTTACAAAGTACTGGAACAGTCGTTATCTGATTGGTTAACTTATGAAACGTCCATAGCAACAGGCTCCTGCCTTGCAAGCAAGGCCTGCTCCATGGTAACCTGATCTGGCGCTGACATCCTGCTCAGTGCCTTTGTGGAAACCTGAATGCAGGTGCTCAGTGCCTGATTGCGGTGCTCAGTGCCTTTGTGGTAAACCTGCTCAGTGCCTCCCCAAGGCAAGGTCCTCTTCATGTCAGCACGTAGGCATCCTGTGTTAACCCTTTCAGTAGCCTTTGAAGCCCTCAGCTCACTACTCGAGTGAGGCTAAGTCAGAGGCTGGATTGCTCACAACAAGAAACTCTGCAACACCGGGGCAGCAAGGATCTCCGGTCGGCTTTCCCGCTCCCCTCCTATTCCAGCCATCTTCAAAGCTCCGGAAAGCGACGACAAGAGGGTCCCTGTTCGGGCGCCACTTGCGGCGGGAGAACATGGACAACACAGCAACAACCAATGTGATCAAACGTTGACAATTTATTGAACGCAAGCACCACCTTTTATAGAACAGTTACAAAGTACTGGAACAGTCGTTATCTGATTGGTTAACTTATGAAACGTCCATAGCAACAGGCTCCTGCCTTGCAAGCAAGGCCTGCTCCATGGTAACCTGATCCGGCGCCGACATCCTGCTCAGTGCCGTTGTGGCAACCTGAATGCGGTGCTCAGTGCCTTTGTGGTAAGCCTGCTCAGTGCCTCCCCAAGGCAAGGTCCTCTTCATGTCGGCACGTAGGCATCCTTTGTTAACCCTTTCAGTAGCCTACGAAGCCCTCAGCTCACTACTCGAGCGAGGCTAAGTCAGAGGCTGGTTTGCTCACATGTTCACTCTCAACAAGAAACACTGCAACATTATAGAAGTTCTGAAACTCTCTTTATCATCTCCGTCTTGTTCCAGCAGGTGAATCTTACCCCATCATTGCCAGAATTTCCATCATACTTATGCTCTGCATATCTTTTTTTTTTTACCTTATGTCATGATATTATCATAGAATCATAGAATAGTTAGGGTTGGAAAGGACCTCAAGATCATCGAGTTCCAACCCCCCTGACATGGGCAGGGACACCTCACACTAAACCATGCCATCCAAGGCTATGTCCAACACCACCTTGAACGCCGCCAGCAATGAAGCATTCACAACTTCCCTGGGCAACCCATTCCAGGGCCTCACCACCCTCACAGTAAAGAATTTCTTCCTCAGATCCAATCTAAACTTCCCCTGTTTAAGTTTAAACCCATTACCCCTTGTCCTCTCACCACAGTCCCTAATGAAGAGTTCCTCCCCAGCATCCCTATAGGCCCCCTTCAGGTATTGGAAGGCTGCTATGAGGTCTCCACGCAGCCTTCTCTTCTCCAGGCTCAACAGCCCCAATTTTCTCAGCCTATCTTCATACGGGATATCATTTCTGTAGTTTTCATCATATTCATTGGTTACCTCTATTTGAAGCATATTTAAAAATGAAGATGTACTGCAACATTTTTTTTTTGCTGTTGAATATTTTTACAATTAATGTAGCATTTCTTTTATTTCTTAAACATATAAAAAAATATTAATACTTAAATACCTTCAAAAGATGTTTTAATAGATCTAATTTAGAACATATATGCGGACACAATACTACACTCAAATGCAGATACAATACTACACTCAAAAGACTGGACACAAATCAGTTTGCCCATTTATATATTATTCATTTTATATATTCTCTAATTTTTTTCTGATTGCATTTGCTTTTACTGGTGTGAATGACTATCTGATTTTCAAGGAAACACATCAAAAAGGTAAGTAAATGATGTTCAGAAGGCATTTAGTCATTAAAAAATTGTTTCCTTCTGCTTTTCCTGCTGACAGGAGAAGTAGCAATGTCAACAGTAAGGAAAAGAGTGCTAAGAATAGAACTGAAGTCATTGTGAGTTATAGTCTTCAAACTTGTAAATGAAAAATGTATTGACTATATTGAAACTCAATGCAGTACCTAAATAACACGTAACTTCTTTGAATTTCAATAATATCGCTGATGATGGCATGAAGATGCAAGTATTTTTTGCATGGACAAGCAGAGTTAATCTTGGAAAAATAAAAAAGTAACAATTTCCACGAGTTCATAATTCTAAATAAGGTACTTTAACCACTGCGTGAGTGAAAAGTGCATGAGAGAGGGAAATGTACTTGGAAGGCAGGAGCAGACTGAATGAGATCAGAAGAGAGTGTAAAAGTGGGACATGTTTGAGGAGGAGAAAAGAAAAATCCATTAACTAGTGAAATAGAAGTAGTCAAGGTTTCAGATGAGAAAGACCTTGTGCTACACCACTCTGCATCGCATCTGTTGAAGTCTTAAACTCCCATCTTCTACAAATGAATCTACCAAAACAAATATAGGGGAATGAGAGACAGGTGTGCAAAAGTCCAGGAAGAGGGGGAAGGTAACCAAAAAATTTAAGAAAACAGTATTTCTTATTATCTTAACCCATCCCGGATTTGCCACCTTGAACCTTTTCCTAAAGACGTGGCAACGTCCTTTCCTCTATAAGATAAGATAGACATCATTACTACCAAAAACCAGCTAAGAGGCTGTTATGTAGGGCCACAGCAGCAGGAACATTCAGTCGTTACAGCCTTCAAAGCCCAGTGCTGCATACAGTGCTGAACAATTCACTTACTTTCTACCTTGCTCTGAAAAGACCTCAGCAGAAGAGAGGATTCAGTCCAGCGTCTATGTTGAATGGTCAGTGGCTGGAGAATCCCACTTCATGTGGGAAATGTGACTTCTGACAATCGAAGGGAAGATTCTTCTTCACTGATTTGCATCAGAGAAACAGATTTACACATCGCCACTGAGAAGCAGCAGTAGGTAGTAGGGGCTGGGTCTGCCTATTGCAGGGAGTGGAGACAAGCATGTTCTTGTCTAAGTTGTTGTCTCATGAGGTTTGTTGCTTACTATGTCTCAGATCCCAGAAAGTGTGGAGGGACTGTTAAAGCCCATCTTGACCTCAGACTATATGCCTTTACTCTTAATTAACATGGGCAGCAAAAATACTGCTCTGAATGCATCAAGAGTGATTACGGAGCCCTGGGGAGTGGGCAGATGGCATCAGAGACCAAATATATCTTCCTATAGTCTGCTGGAACAGAGGAAAGGCTCATGTAAGAGCACATGCCTCTTGAGGGTCCATACGTGTCTGACATTGTAGACAACACCTTATTTTTTATGACTGCAAGACATTTATGAGGATTTCAGAGTAGTGGGAAGAGACAGGATGTACTCAGTTAAGTGAAGAAAGAACATCTGTGCCAACACATTTATCACCCTAAGTGAGAATAGCATCAGACTAGGTTCTGTGGAGGATGATGATGAGAGGCTGGGAAGCTGAAGCAGGTAAGGCAGTGAGAAAGTATGTGGAAGAATAGTGTGATGGACACAGCTCTCATATTTCCCTTTTGAAAGCAGTGTAACTGGGCATCTAGCTCAAACGCCTGTACCCAACACATGAAGCATAGGGAATAAATAGGAATTAGAAGCCTGTGCAGAGTGGCAGACCTATAATCTTACTGGATTTACAGAGACACATTGGAATAGCTGGCATAGCTGTAGTGCTGCAATGGACAGACAAAAGAACAGAACCTGGCCACCAAGGCACCAGCCCTGCCAGCTGGGCTACCATGTGTGTTTCCCGGCTCCCTTTGCTTTCGGAAGCAACACCTATCTTGGCAGCTCTCTGGCAAACATAGGCATAAACAAGATGCAAAAAAGGAAAGAAAAGAGTGATGAAGAATAAGATGGTGTGGAGAGAGGACATGGAAAAAAGAGCAAAGATAGGACTCAGAAAAAGACAAATGAAAGGAAGTGATAGTTTTCAGTAATTGAAATAGCACATCTTTTAATGTAAGAAGCTGTTCTGCTAACGAACTGCTGATTTGAGGACAGAGCAGCCAGGCTGGAAGCTGAAGATATGGCAGTTAGCAACCACCTCATGTTAATCTTTTAAAAAATGTGGCTGAATGGAAGAGTCAGTTTTATGCACTTAAATATAGTTTCTCATATACATATTTTTTTTTTATTCTGTAATAAGATACAATTCTGTTAGATCCTGTGTGAATTAAAAGATGTTTTTAAAACAACTCCATGGCTTTTATTTGTAAGATAAATAAACAGATACTCAGATGTTGAATTTTTGTACACAGACTTGCAGGAATACTTGATTAGGAATCTTTGTGACCACAAATCAAATTCTTCCAAAGATAACCATGTGTGTTGTTGCAAATGTCTATAGTCCAGCTTGAATTAATAATAACATAAGCATTATTTCTTTATACAGAATTTGAAGTTGTGTATATTTATTTTGGAAAGGCAAGAACTGTACAAGGCATCTAGCTTACATTATTTGAAATGTATCAACTGTTTAAATGACATTTTCACCTTCAGCAAATACATCTTTGCCTGCTAGAAATGGTGATGCTATCACGCTGCAGGCAATCTATGATACAGTCATGTCAC
Source organism: Amazona ochrocephala (assembly GCA_039720435.1). NCBI lineage: Eukaryota > Metazoa > Chordata > Aves > Psittaciformes > Psittacidae > Amazona > Amazona ochrocephala. The sequence continues at coordinate 25,617,820 of CM077880.1, forward strand.
AAATAGGTGTCAACTCTCATTACATTCTCAAGTATAAATTCCACTTATCAGTTCCCACATAGCTGCGGATGTTTTAACAATCCTATTTTACCATGATTGCATCAATGCTCAACCTCAAATGATTTATGATATATTTGTAGGAGCGACTGTAGATGCACCAGATTTGGGAGCATTATGTGAAGTTGTAAGCCATATGGGAATTTTTATTTCCAGAAAACATTGAATACGCTAGTAATTTATCAGCCAGTTACCTTTTAAAACATGAGAAGTAATCTGCAATTTTCCATTACTTGTTTCTTCACAGTCTGGTTTACAGTATTATGATGTAATTACTTCTTATTTGAAGCTCAGACTTAGGTTTTCATTTCCTGATATATTTTTCAGGAAAATACATCAGTCAACTAATGCTCTGATGATTAGTAAAGTTGTAGGGTTTTGGTATTAGCCAAACCCCATATGACTTACTAGAAAAGTTTTTTAAAAACAAATCTTTTGAAAATGAATAATTATGACATGGATTTTGTACACCTAACTTTAAAAATCAGAACCACATTATAAGAAAAATCATCAGCTGTTACAGACATACAGGTTATCTTTCTGTTTCCTATACAATTATTTCTGGTGCAAAATTAGCTTCTGTTTTTCTTAGCTAAGCGAATTTTGAGATCTCCTCAGTGCTGTAATACATAACTATGTAGAAACGAACCAGACAATGGCCCACTGGTTCTAAAATGTCTCTCTCTACTATAGTAGCTTAATTTTATAGATTCAGGTACTATCTAACATCTGAAAATTTCAAACCACCTAGTAGTGCATAAAATACTGAAAATGAGCATAGTATGTAGTAGTTCTTAAAAAAAAAAATAGAAAAACGAATGTTGCCATTAGTTAATGGGATAGCACTGCTGAGTGCTACATGTTTATACTGGTATAACAGAATAAAATGCAACTTTGAAAAAGAAAGCCTTTTCAGACACAAGTCATAGTTTGCTTTTATAGCAGTCACATTTCAGGGTCATTCCATTTCATGTTAACTTACCTGCAAAACCATTTTTTGGTTTTCTGCCCAATAATTTATATATCTGTCTTTCTATGAATTCTGCACTTATCTTTATATCTCTTTATATCTTTCTAGTCTCTAATCTTAATTTTTAGTTACTATAATATACTGACTATTGCAATATGCTGTATGAGTGTACTAAAAAGTTTGTCTTCTCTTCCAAGACAGTAAATGTCACCTCCAGGATGATTCCAGGTCATGGTTGTTTGAGGAGAGTGAGAAAGCTGGGGGTATATTGCTGAACCAATATCTCTGCATCTTCTACCATCAAACTAGAATAACCAAGAAATTACATTTCTGCAATATATCCAGATATTGTCAGAACAATTCAGTGTCACACAAAAAAAAGCATGACCTCTAAACTTCCAATGTTGCAGCATGATATATGTTATGTTTCTATAATGTGCCATGATTATTAATATTTAATTACTATAATACTACTTCTGTCATGTCACAATAATTGTTTTCAGCTTTGTTTCTTTTTAGCATACTTGAAAGTAATTGCCTCATTCTGGATAAATTAAAAAATACTCAACACTGAATGTGTGAACAGAATATTGATGATTAAGTGCACCTATGTTTTAGAGTTATACAGCGTTATATGATTAATAAGGTCAAATATGATGAATGTGAATGGTATGAACAGTTATCGTTTGTTCATATAATAGATGAAAAAATTATTGTGTGCTAAATCAGAGATCTGCAGTGACCAGTCAAGACTAGAACACACCATTCAAGTTTGAAATAGAAGCAGAGTTTGAAGTTTGTAACAGTGAAATCTCATACTGCCTCTAATTATTTTCGGAAGATTACATGCTCAAAAAACTATAAGGGTCACAATTATTAGCAGATAATGCCAATTATTCCTTTCTCCCTGGAGTGAGCTGACAGCTCCTGAAAGATCAAGATGTATCTGCAGTGGAACAGAAAACAGTCTCTTATTACTTTACAAGGAATAATATTAGGCCACAGCTTACATTTGTAATTCTACTTCATTCTTCCAAAATCCAAATATCTTCATAAGTTACAGGCTTGAAGTTCCATTATGCAGTTTTGCAAATCTTTATAATTGTTTCCTCATAACTTTAATTTCCTATTCTTAAATATTTTATTATAAAACATGAAAAAATGGTGCAAAATATTGTTAGACAAATGAGAAAAAAAGAAATAAAACTTCCAAGCTGTGAGTCTCCTTTTTTTATTATTATTTAGAAATTTACAATAAGTCTCTTAGTCTTATAAGGAGATAAGTTTAATGCATATGTAAGTCTCAGAACAGTTCTTATTTGAAGCAGATTTCGTAGTGAAGTAATGGAAGATTTCAGGATGTGACTTGCTTCATGATCTGCCCCTATATATGTGAGGGGACTCAAATGTTTCCTTCTTCACAGAGCCTGCGTAGAGGCAACAGCCCAATCTTTACATTGCACTGGAGCAGGGAGGCCCAGCGGGAAGATGAACTCTTACCTTAGTAGATACTGGTGCTTGTTAATAGACACTGTAGGATTGTGAATCCTGACAACAGATTTCCCCACCTCCAGGTGTTAATCTGTAGACAGCCTGCAGACATGGCAACAGATGTGAAAGAAGCTTGGTTGGAAAGTGTGTCTACCTGGGCCAGTTGTGCCCAACACGTCTGAATCTGTGCCATAAAGAGAAAGCAGTAGACAATAGTAGTCAGAAGTCACCTTCTGCAAGGGAAGAAGGCTCCAAAGCGTCCTCTTTTGCAGCCTGCCAAAGAGTAACATAGAAATATCCATGTGCATACAAGGAGAACCAAAACTTGATGGAAGTTGAAACTAACAAAGAGCATGAGGTTTAAAAAGAAAGGACATTGAGGGGTATGTCAGCTTTATAAAGAAAATCCAAGAAAAAAGTCTTGCTGCTAACAGAGGTGCTGATCTAATGGCAAAGGATACAGAAAATGAAGATTACATTCAGTACACTTTTTGCCATGCTTTTTAACTTCAGTGTCTGCTCAGGCTGTCAGACAGTGATAAAAGCTGCTCCATGAGGAAAGACAAGCAGGTAGCCAAGGACATAGGTAAGACGGTGCCTTCACTGATGGGGTGTGGTTCAACATACCCAAGCAGGGCTGGATTGGTGACTGGCATATTCTGGTGACAGCCTGAAAATTATAACAAGGAACAAAGCAAGATAAAGTGGCAGCTTCAAGTTCAATCCAAAACTGCAGACCAGTTTGCAAGACAGGACCAATATGCAAGAGGGCTGAACATGTGCAGTGTAACCCAGGCAAACACTTGGAGTTCAGGACTGAGCCTAAATGGCTAGGGGTACATGGCTGGGGTCCCAGGCAAGGATGATAAGGACACTCAAGCCTGGTTTTGTACTCCAGGCTTGACAGGTGTGGACATCCATGCTTAGTAACAAAGCTTTGGGGAGGAAAGTACAGTCTACAATAAAGGATGACCAAATTAAGATATACTTGCATATACTGGACATGCACACATCCATCAGACTGGACAGGATGTATCTGAATGCAGTCTGGTTAACATAATTTTGATGTTACTCCTTGTAACCTTTGAGAAAAAGCTAATGGACGTACTAAGGGCTAGACTCTTCTCAGGGGTGCACAGCAGAAGGAAAAGACATGATGCATGCAAGTTGCAGCAGGGGAAATAAAAAAATTAATTTAATGGAAACAAGATCTTCATAGAGTGTCTAACTACTGAGTGTCTTGGTAAGCTGCCAAGAGAGGCTGTGAGATCTCCAGCCTTAAGCATGACGTGCTCTTACATTGAAACTAGCTCTGCTTTGAGCAGGAGGTTAGACAAAATGAACCCCAGAAATTCTTTCCAAACTAATTGTTCTATGATCCAAATACAGAAGGATTTAATCTATTTTTTTGGGAAACATTTTCTTTATAAAGTTATTTCCATGATCCTTATCCCAGCACAAAAACTGAGAAAAGGAAAGTAATACTTGTGAAAACTGCATAGCTGGCTTCTTCATATACTTATTCAAAAACGTAAACCAGATACTGATCCATGATTTTAATTCAGTTGAACATAACCAGATCTTGTCAGGAAAACGCAATATTGAAGCACAGACTAAAAAAATACTATTTCACATTATCCATAAAGTTGATATGAAACAAATATTTCAAAGTTCAAATAAAAATAGTGACAATACCATTAAATGAAGAGAAGTGGTTTTTGCATCTGCAGGGTCTCCACAGTTAGTCTATTTGGGTCATGACTTTTAACTACAAAAAAGATACTGTAAATAAAATGCCATTCATATTTAGCATCTGTAAGGAAGCGGTGAACTAGAAACAGAACATTTTCCACGTAGAAAGGTCAAAGATCTTTTTTAGGCTTTCATTGATACAAGTGAAATAAAATTAAAATCTTTCAGATTTCATTTCCTGAAATTTAAATAGTTGATAAAGTTTACTTCTAATTCTGTGTGCTTAAATACAGATTAGGAATTTTAGTGGGCAGACATGACCTGAAATACTATTTCCTGTCAATTCCGGAAGCTTTACCTTTAATTTACACTCCCAGATATTGTATGTACTTTGATATATCACGTTGGCACTGAAATACAAATATTTTAGCTGTATTGACTTCTTGAAATTATAAGGAATGTGGGATTTCTGAAATACCTGTTGCACATGCCCTATGAGTTAACTCTTTTAATGCAAGTATTGATACCAGAACATTGACAGGGCCAGAAAGTAGATGTAAAAAGATTTTCCTTTTTTTTTTTTTTTATGAGACATATTTCTTGTTGAAGAAGAAAACGGATGGATAAAAATACAGTGTTTATCCAAATAATAGTGGGAAATGTCTTTCTTGACTTTGATCCACAGCTGATGGCAGGTTACTTAATACAACTCTTACAAACAACTTGCAAAGATGTAGAGATTGTCAGAATAATATCTCTGCTCGCATTATACACAGCTTTCAAAAGTAATTTTGAACTGACAAGAGATTGATAGGGTTTTTCGATAATTTCTTTTTCTTTTAAGTCAGTCAAATGGCACTTGAGGAAAAACCAATGACAAAGGAAATTTTTTAAAATATGCTATAGGATGACATGAATTACTGAGCATATTTACTAATTTTAGAAGTACATACTTATAATCCATCCATGACCATAGGTATGTTTTGAATCCCACCCCATTTTTATTTTCATTTTAATATATCAAAATACTTAGCATACATAAAATCAACTGTATTGCATGTGAAAGTGTGAAAAAGTATGTTCAGTATTTAGAACGTAGGAAAAGATCCTGAGAAAAATTTATAGACATTCATACAAAAAGAAATGTATGTTATTTAAATCTTTACAGAATTCATACTGGCTGTTTTAGCATCATCATTGCACACAGAAATGTAGTTACTCCAGTCTCAAAGATAGGTATGCAAAATTAATATAAATATGCAATATAACCCAAATAAAAATACTTTCTGCACAGCATATAGATCTCATCTTAAAATAGATCAAAATGGATCAATTATACCGGCTTGAAATATATACTGATAATTAAAACTCCACTTTGCAAATATCCTGGAAAATGTGACTTCTAACCTATATATTCCTATTTTAGATTTTTTAGCTGTTTGGAAGATACAGAAAATAGTGACAGTACTGTTTTAAATGAATATAGGGAAGCTTACTAGAGTGCATAAAATATGGACACACAAATAACTTTTTTTTTTTTTTAAAAAGGTTTGAATCAGCAGCCTGTCTTTCTATGTGTTGCTAAGACCAATATGCATCACATTCAGCATGGGAATCTAGAGACCACTAAACATTGCAACTGTTTTCACAGTCATAACTGTATGACCACCTGCTGTAAAAGTACTTTGTGCTGATCTGCTATGAAAAGGCAGCATTACCAAATCTCGTACTGATTAATGTAGTTCACACCTGTAGAAATAGCTATTGAACATTAGAATACATCAAAGACTATGTCAAGAAAAATGGTTTAACATTTCTTATTTTTAACACTGCTTGCTGTGTACTTCCTGCTAATGAGCAATATTGTGTACTAATGCTTAAGCTAACATAGGGGGACAGAAATCCATTTTCCTTGTATATATATCAGAAATGTCAGAAGTATGAGCCTTTAGCTGATCCAGCATGCTATAAGAATCAATAACAAGGATGTCCATATAATCTCCCTTTTACTTTAAACATAGCTCCCAGCCAAACATACTTCTCTCTTGCCTAGCCAGCAAAGCTACTGAAAATACCCTTCTTTCCATAGTCAGATGTATTGGGTTGTATTGGACCAATAAAACACTATGGCCAGGTGTTACTAGTGAGGGGGCTGCAGGGATGACTTCTGTGAGAAGCTGCTGCAAACTTCTATCATGTCCAACAGAGCCAATGCCAGCCAACTCCAAGATGGTTCCACTGCTGGCCAAGGCTGAGCCCATCAGCAATGGTGGTAGTGAACCTGGTATAACATAGTTAAGAAGGGAAAAATGTTACTGCACAGGAGCAATTGCAGCTAGAGAGAAAACTGAGAACATGTGAGAGAAACACCCCTGCAGATACCCAGGTCAGTGGAGAGGGAGGGGAGGAGGTACTCCAGGCACTGGAGCAGAGATTCACCTACAGTCCCACACGGTGCAGCCCATGGTGAGGCAGCTGTGCTTCTGCAGCCCATAGAGGCCCATGGTGGAGCAGATCCCCACCCGCAGCCCAGGGAGGACCCCACAGAGGAGCAGGGGTATGCCCAAAGGAGGCTGTGACACTGTGGGAAACCCACACTGGAGCAGGCTCCTGGCAGAAGCTGCGGCCCTGTGGAGAGAGGAGCCCGTGCTGGAGCAGGTTCGCTGCAGGAAATGGGGCCCTGTAGGGGACCCGTGCTGGAGCAGTCTGCTCCTGAAGGACTGCACCTGTGGAAGGAACCCACACTGGAGCAGTTTTGCCTACTGAATTTCAAGTTAAGGCTTGTATCCACTTTGCCTTCTGCAAATATCTTGGTGAACTACAGTTCTTTTTACTTTGTTGGCTGCTCCATCCTATTGACCAGAGTTTCTAAGGCAGATTACTTTTGGTTATTTTTTTTTCTTTATAGAGCACAATCAGGATGAGCTTGACAAATCCTAACTAAGCCAGAAATAACTTTTTTTAAGTGTGCTTCTTTTTTTTTTTTTTTTTTTAAATCAAGTTTCTCTAAGTTTTCTCTTATTTTGTCAGGGCTCTACTTCCTGTTACCCTATAGACAAGGAAGAAACAGGCAAATTAGAGCAGTTTATAATGAGTTCTAGCTTACAAAACCGGAAGCTGATTTATCTAATGATATTATATTACCATTGACTTTTTTCTCTCAAAATAACAATTTTAATGGAAGCATTTTTCTTAAGGCTTCTCCTGGAATCATTAAAGACAATAACTTTGCATAAGTCCACTTTTCTATTTATATTTTGCTTTTTTTTAAGCTAAGGGTTTCATGCTTTCAACATTCTGCCTGAAACAATAGACTCAATGACATGAACACATAAGGAACAAACGTGATCTACTTCTGGTGTTACTAACCTTGCTTGGAACATAATAAATTTTTTAGACATAGTTTTATGAAATAAAGAAAATTAATAAGGAATTCTGAGCTTACTGTGGCAAGTGGTAGATACTTAGGCAACAAATATAAAAATGGGTTTTGTGTAGAGTCATCTTTTTCCCAGTATATACTCTCTTTGATCTTCCAACAGTTTGCAGTCTTGGCATCTCCTGAGTTAAAATTTCTATTTGTATCTTGGTGTTTAAAAGTTCTGGAAAGACTTTTGAGCCATAGATATCTATAATTGCATTTTGATTTAATTTATATTTTTACTTTCTTTCCATGGAAATTGAATTCTGCGGTTTAATTGTAATTATAATAGCAGGATGGGCTTCAGCAAAATATTCCTCAAATCCCATTCTGAGATCTCCCTCAGCATGTTTCAATTGCCTATAAAGAGATGGTAGATGCCCTGTGTTAACACAATGAGTTTCCTTCTGCCAGTAGACGTTGGTGGATCAGAAGCATGACCTTTGCAGTTAAACTGTTGTAGAAATCATTTTGTGTATGAATATAACCAGGACCAGATGAAGGTAACTTGGATTTTTATAACAAAAAAAAAAAAAAATCATGGTAGTGGATTTGAACTCTAGAATGGAATTGCTGGTTTTGATTGAAAAAGGGAGAAAGCACTGTAACAAAATATTGAGCACTCACACTTGAGATAGGCATGACTGTCTTTAATACCTTACTTTTGTTCAAGGTAAAGATTGAGGCAGAGTCTCATCTTAGGTGAGTAACATAACCATCAAATAATCTCTGTTTAATAAGTTATTTTTATTTAGTAGATTCCCAAAAGTCCTAGGTCTTGTTTGTCCATGTTTGTCCTTTTAGAGATTAAGATACAAGATTTCCATTCTAAATTTTTCAAGAATTAGCAAATTTAGCTCTATAATGATTTACCAGTAGAAAATACAGCCCAAAGATGGTACCTGATTCTTAACAGTTATATTTTAATCCTTAAGAACCGTTATTTTTCTAATTATTTACTGAAGAAGCAATGTTAGAAAGCCAGTGCTGGAGATGGATATTTAAAATGGAATACAGAAAACAAAACTGAAAATTAAAGAAGTGTATTGAAATCATGCTCTTCCAAATCATTCTTGCGAAAAGCTGACATTGATTCTAGTAGCAGGACGGTGCATGAAACTTAATAATGAAACAAATTTTTTTTATAGTTTCAATATAATAGATTTAGTGACAAAATTAACTTCTGGAGCATGCTGGTGAGTTTTGTGCAAAAGCCTAGCAGATTGTCTTTTTTCTTTATATGAAACCCATGTTTTTTTGTTTTGCCTCTGTTTTCCTTTTTCACCTAAAAATAACCTTTCCAAAGTCAACTTCTAGTCTCACTATTTTTCAGCTCTAAGTTCTGGGTTTTTTTCTGACATATCAATCATTTTTAAGGAAAGAAGACAGGTTTTATGACAATTTTTACTTGATTGAAAAAGCTGGGTTTTTTCCTGTCAGAAAAAAAAAAAAAAAGTGAACGGTAAGTCACTTTACTGCAGGTAACTGTTTATATAAAAGAAAGGCTCAAAGAAATTTATTTACAGCTTGGTTGTGCTAGACTCATTGACATTATACATTAGAAATCACTGGAAATAGGTATATTTATTTGTTCAAGTTTTCTAAAGTTCACCTGCAGCCCAGTAACGACTTCTGCCATTCACAGCAAAAGACACTGCAGAAGACAGGTCTCAGCACTTGCCTGTGCTCGGTTTGGCCAGAGCTGGGCTGAGCTGATTTTAGCTCCTGCCTAAAAATGTGGTCAAGTACCTGCAGTCTCCCCTGCCTGAGCCTGAGCTCTGCCAGAGCCTTTGAGGAAAAGGTCTGGCAAACTCAGAGGATTGTAGCCCAACAAACAGCAGATCCTGCAGGGCTGAGCCTGGGGAGGCTGTGGGGTCATGCTTACATTCAGCTGGGAGCACCCACAAGGCAGCAGCCCAGGGTGAGAAACATAAAAATAGACCCAAGTAGACCCCAATACTGAGGATAGGAGACCTCCACTAGCACTGCACTGCATTTCTCCCAGGGAAAGAACTCAGGGAAATGGCTCACTGTAATGGCCCAGCACCACTTGGCTGGGGGGAGGATAACTCCATTGGCCTTAGGAGCTGGAAGAACATTCTGAAGTCAAGCACAGCACCAGCAAAAAAGGGTAGATATTAGAAAGGAGTTTTGTACAAAAATTCTAAAGTTATTAATACTACACATTTTTTTACCTGTACTAATTTATACTGTGATACTACATTTGTAGTTGGATTGTTTCTTCCATTTCAATTGGATGTCAAAGTTATTAACTAAGCTAACAATAAATTCTGGTCTCCATACATGTAGTATTTTCTTTCACCTATAACACAGCTTCAAATGTACAACAGCATCTTAAAGAATCAGAAAGCAATTGTGGCAATCATACAAAGTGCTCAGGAGTATTCCAGGATAAATTAAAATAGATGTAGACTCTGACACTGGACTCTTAATATAATTAAAGTTAATTCTGTTATGTTTTACCACATTTCTTGTACTTTGGACCTCACAATAATTTGGTCTCAAGAAGGAAAGCTCTACTTCAAAATGAAGAAAAGGTCTCTACACATGGAATTTCATATTACTGCCATTAATAATTTTTATTTCTTTCTTTTTCTCATTTCTTTGAGATTTTTATGGAAAAGATAGTATTAAAATATAAAAAAAATTAGACATGGAAAGAGACTGGAGGATATTTGTACCTTTGGAATAAACTTTATTGTGCTTTTAACTACCAGAGACTTTGAGATGAATTCTCTGCAAGGAATGAGCTTTCATTTATGGAAAATACAGGCATGAAGTCTGATCAAATATTATTTTTGTTTGACATTCTAGTATGTACAGTGATACAGATGGAAGGGCAATAAACACTGGAAAATATCTTAAAAATAGTAATATGAAGCAGCATATCCTAACGGTAGTGAAAATTGTGAAAGATCTTTATCTGCCATGGCACTGCAGGTCATCAATAAGAAATGAATGCGCTGCAGTTGCTGCTTTTAAAAACATGAAATTTTATAAACTTTGTCACTATGTGTGTTATCAGAAAATGTATCTGCTGAGATCTACAGCATGCCTTACACAGTTTTTATTCTTTGATTTTTATTGTAATAGAAAAAATACTGAACTACATACCTGTCTGAATGTAAACCTGGCAATATTTCCAGCCAGGATCTACTAGGCAGTTTCACACAGAATAAAATATCAGTGGTGATTCTGGAAATTAGTAGAACGGTATTTTATTACAGATCATGCAAACCACAAAACTATATAGAAAGTTGGCACTTACAATTGCTACTTTTAATTTGTATTCTGCAGAATAGTGCACCAGAAAACTTAGATTTTTAGTCTCCTTTCCATGAAAGACTTTCTTATGAGACATTGTCTAGCCTTGCCTGAAGACACAAGGTCAATGACATTCTAACAGAGCTAGCCCATAGCTCAATGATACTTAGAAAGAATCTTAATGAAGACTTTTAACACCTAATCCCTCTGAAAAGCTACTTCATTTGGGTTCTGGGAACACATTTTTCAAAAAAAGACACGTGTCTTAAAAATAATTTGACGCAAAAATACAAAAATATTGTCATGGGTTCAGCAGCAGCAGTCAATTTTTTCTCCTTCATAGTAGCTGGTGCAGTGCTGTGTTTTCGACTTTCGGTCTGGGAACAGCGCTGATAACACCGATGTTTATAGTTACGGCTTAGAATGTTTTGGTCTGACCAAGGACCTTCTGAGTCTCATGCTCTGCCAGGGAGGGGGAAAGCTGGGGGGAAGCAGAGCAGAACACCTGATCCAATCTGACCAAGGAGGTTATTCCATGCCACAGCATGTCATGCCCAGGATGTAAAAAAAACTGCGGGCCGGAACCCGGAAGAGTTTTTGTTTTAGTTCACAGCTCGGTCGTCGGGTGGTGAGCAGTTCTATCCTCTTCCCTTATATTTCTCTTGTTATTATTATTATTGGTAGTGGCGGCAGTGGTTTGTGTTGTACCTTGGTTGCTGGGCTATTCTTGTCTCGACCCGTGGGAGTTGCGTTCTTTCGATTCTTCTTCCCATTCCTCCCCCCCACCCCTTGGAGTGGGGGGGGGGAAGAAAAACTCTTCCCTTGTATTTTTCTCTTATTATTATTATTGGAAAAGAGCGGGACAAGGGGGCGATGAGGGCTCAGGGCCCCACGTTGGGCGCCAAAAAGAACTGTCATGGTTTAAGCTTCTATAAACTCATACAGTCGCTCTCTCACTCACTTCCCCCTCTTTCTTCCCTCCGCTCCTGGAGGGATGGGAAGGAGAATCGAAAGAATGCAACTCCCACAGGTTGAGATAACAGTTTAGTAACTAAGGTATAACATAAACCACCACTGCTACCACCAATAATAATAATGAGAAGAGAAAAATACAAGGGAAGAGTTTTTCTTCCCCCCCCACTCCAAGGGGGGGGGTGGAGGAATGGGAAGAAGAATCGAAAGAACACAACTCCCATGGGTCGAGACAAGAATAGCCCAGCAACTAAGGTACAACACAAACCACTGCCGCCACCACCAATAATAATAATAACAAGAGAAATATAAGGGAAGAGGATAGAACTGCTCACCACCCGACGACCGAGCTGTGAACTAAAACAAAAACTCTTCCGGGTTCCGGCCCGCAGTTTTTTTTACATCCTGGGCATGACGTGCTGTGGCATGGAATAACCTCCTTGGTCAGGTTGGATCAGGTGTCCTGTCTCTGCTTCCCCCTGGCTTCCCCCCCTCCCTGGCAGAGCATGAGACTCAGAAGGTCCTTGGTCAGACCAAAACATTCTAAGCTGTAACTATAAACATCAGTGTTATCAGCGCTGTTCCCAGACCGAAAGTCGAAAACACAGCACTGCACCAGCTACTATGAAGGAGAAAAAATTGACTGCTGCTGCTGAACCCATGACAACTATTCAGGAGAAAAAATTGACTGCTGCTGCTGAACCCATGACAACTATTCAGGAGAATGTAAATATATTCTGAGACACTGGGAAGAGCATTTTAACTTAAACATGCTAAAATGCTTCTGCTTGCTCACTGTATTGAATGTGCGTGCTTCATAATGAAAGGAGATAGAAACCAGCCCTGACTATTCAATTCTTATAGAATGTTGCTTTTTTTCTCAGTAGCATAGAGCATAGGCATCTGTTTCTAGGCCAGGCTCCACGCGTTCCAATGCTGTGGTGATTCTTGAAATAGGTAAAGTTCCCCTAACCAAATCAGGTCTTGTTATTTCAAAAGATGTTAAGAAACGAGGCTGATTCCCCTCATCATATTTTGTGCTTAATTTAGAGCGCAGTGAATTGTCTCTGCACTCTTTGAGCCAATTTGATCCAATTAAAATACACAGAGAAATTCTACATTCACCAGCCTAATACAAGAAATTAATATACTAAACTTAATTGATTTTAAAAGCAGCTAGCTTAATTCAAATCTAGAAAGAATTCTCATGTGAATTGTACCTATAGTATTGTCTTGGGTTCTGAGTTACCAGCTGGGCTTAAACCACGAGTATCATATTTTCTTTATTGTTCAGCCAAGTAAATATAATCTAAAAAGAAGTATTGAATGCATATATATATACCTACATATACAGACACAACACAGGTGTGCACAATCACAGCATAATATTTAAAATGTTTGGTTTTCAGCAAGTTGAGGCATCTGCTGGCCTGCACATCTTTGTTGCCTTTAGCTTGTGAAACTTGCTAAATCCCTGTGAAGCTGGGGTCTAGTTTACTTTTCCTTATTCAACTGCTTAGTTTAGGCAACTATTTAATCAATTCATGCATTGTACCTTTGAGTTAGGGAATAATATTACTAGGGAATAATACAACTTCAGTAATTGCAGTACACTGCCAAAAAAACCCAATGCTGGATTCCTCCTTGAGGATCTAAGCAGAATTGCGCTTGAAAACCAACAGTGCCTGAATGTCCTGGGTTCAGCAGTAGCAGTCGTTTTTCTCCTTCTTAGTAGCCGGTGCAGTGCTGTAGTTTTGACTTTCAGGCTGAGAACAGCGCTGATAACACCGATGTTTTTAGTTGCTGCTCAGTAATGCTTACTCTGACCAAAGACCTTCTGAGTCTCATACTCTGCCAGGGAGGAGGGGAAGCCTGGAGGAAGTAGAAACAGGACACCTGACCCAAAGTAGCCAAAGAGGTATTCCATACCAGAGCATGTCATGGCCAGTATATAAACAGGGGGCAGTCACCCGGAATGGCTAGATCGCTGCTCGGGTCAGGCTGTGTACCGGTCAGCAGGTGGTGAGAGGTTGTATTCTCTTCCCTTGTTATTACTCTTATAATTATTATTATTGGTGGCAGCAGTAGTGGTTTGTTTTAAACCTTAGTTACTGGACTGTTCTTATCTCAATCCATGGGAGTTACATTCTTTCGATTCTCCTCTCCATCCCTCTGGGAGCGGCAGGAGGGAGTGAGCTAGAGTCTGTGTGGTTCTGAGTTGCCAGCTGGGCTTAAGCCATGACACTGAAAAACATAGGAGAAGGTTCTTCAGAAGATAGGATGCATACCACGTGCACACCATGTATAATTCTTAGGGGCTTTGGCTTAATTGGTTCTAAGCCAAGGAGCAGACATTCATCAGAATGTTCTTTCTGATCAATGTTTTCTCATAAGATCTCTTCAGATCTCCACTGGAATTAAAATCTTCTATGAATAACAGTTCGAGCGCAAGAAATATTATTGTATGTAAAGAAAATAGACCGTGTTTCCTCTATCTCAAATTCTAGCATATTTGCATATTAAACAGTACAAAAAATCTAGCTCAAAATATCCATTTTCACAGTACACTGGCTTCCAGATATAGAATATTTTCTCAAAAAAATAATTTTCCTCAAAAAAGTGTGATATCCCAGACTTACAAAAATATAACCACAACAGAAAAGACAGCGGGCATATTCTGAGAAGCATAAGGAGCCAAAAATATAATGTGAGAATTTGCATTGTGTAATGAATAAGTCACTTATCTTTCACCTGTGGGATGGCAGAGAAAGGAAATTAATGTCTCAAGATGAATTAATTTTTGCTAGCTAACTCATTAGTGAATAATTTGTTCACTTACAAAATAGACATAATCAGCAAGAGTCTAGATTTTGGTCACCAGAGATAAAACTAATTGATGTATTTTGCAAGTAAATTAAGTAAAGCAAGTAAAATAAGATAATATATAGAGTGCAATATGACAGTAGGAAAAAAGCCCAAAAGACAAATCTGGGACAAGTCTGCATTATTCATGTTAATAGCACCCATACTGAAAGTTTCCTGGAGGCTGTTTTTGAGTTTATTATATCTAGTTGTTTGCAGTAAATTTCCACACTGTAAGTCAGTTTTAGAAAAACTCTCTTGCCATTTGTCAGAATTAAATTAGATTCTGTAGCATATTTTTGGCTTCATTAACTATTTTTTTTAGTACATTTTTTAATTGGTTTTGGGACTTCTGGAACATTTTTCATTAGGAAGGTGTGGGGCAAAAAAGGCATGAGCATGTAGTTAAGTGATAAAAATTTAGAAAAATCTGATTTTGTGAAACACATGATTGTTCCATCCTTGCTAGATTTTGACATGAAAATGATCTGCAGAGTCCACCTGTCTCCTACTGCCATTCCAGGTTTGAGGAAGATTTCCTATGCAAGAGCTGTTCCACCTACTGTAGAACTCCTCTATACACCCCCATTCTCTATCTAGTAGCAGAGGAGGATATCTTGCCACTTCTCATATCTGTCTCTTACATAAATCATTTAGTGGAAGAGATAATATTTTTAAATGTAAGCTTAATTATTTATAATAAAAATATTATTTCATTTCTTAGAGAAAAGAACCCATAGTACAAACGGATTATGATAGATGAATAGCAGGAACAAAGACAAAAATGCACAGAAGAGTGTGTGCAAAACGGCAGTGATGGCTTCCGACTGTGACAATTGTTTACAGTTTTGATAATGATCAAGGTTGAGTTTTTCTTTTAAATCTAGAGATATACTGGGGACAAGAAAGGGGTTGCAAAAAAAGGACCTTTTGGGATCCTATACAGATAAGTAAGGTAGGTCTACCTATACTTCCAAAGTCAAACTAGATTAAGTATTACAGATAAAATTTATGCAGCACTTAAAATCTTTTATTTAGGGGATTGTGTCACTCTGTATCTTTGAACATGCAGCATAAGGACTTTCAAATGATGGGAGTGCAGAATTTTGAAGGAAATAGTGCTAGAAAAAATTGGTCAGGAGTAGGAAGGGAAAGAGAAAAGGGGATGAGAGCATGGTCACAGATGGGACAAAAGCTGAGGTGCCAAACTGACACACAATACAAAAAGAGACCCAATAGAAAGCTTTTTTACAACTATACCTAACCATGTAAATCAGCATGAGAATATCAAGTACTGCTTACATTGCTTTTTCAAATACTGGTTCAGTCTCCAGACTTTGTCTTCCACTTCTTTCAATTTCCTCTTCTTTATTTTAATTGTATATGCTTATGAGAAAGATAATTCACAAGGCAATTCAGCTCTTTGTTGTTGTAAACTTGCTTACTAGGAAAATGGTTTACCAGGTATGTTATGTTGATTTTCTCATACACACAGTCAAGAGATGATTCTCCAGAAAATAGGCATAAAAGGCTTTAATTTGCTACCATGGATAGATTCCAACAATTTCTTCCCCAAATTTTATCTTTTGTTTGTCTGTGGTGTGTTTTTTTAATAAGCAATTGGCATATTTTTGTTTGTCTTTCATAAAGACAAATGTAGAGTCTGATAATGACTAGTCTAGATTAAAGTATTCTATTTATGCATTTTCTACTACAAGAAAAAGCAAATCTAAACAGGAACTACCTAACATCAGTTACAGTAATGTATTTATTTTCAGGGATCTCAAGTTCAAATGAAGACTCAGACTGTCTATGTATATATATAAACAAATGAAATAAACTATGACAGTCCAGTTTAAAACCTTACTATATGGACCAAGATGAAAAGAAATTCATTGCCTTTTCCTTTCTGTATTCTGAATGTGAAGAAGTTTTACGTATTTATTTATTTTTTTAAAGTATGACATTCTGCCAACCTAGGGAGAAAAAAAAATTAATCACTGTTTTAGATATCAGGAATCAGTATCATAGTCATTGTCATGAGTCTCAAGTTGTTCTAAATATACAAGTTATTTTCAGGAATAATCCAAGGAGATGCTTAAATCCAGAGCAAAATTAATGATGTTACACAGAATTTCAGTAAGAATTATTTCCAGTGGCTCAGGATCCTTGCAATTCCCCAGTGCCTTCACAACTTTATACAAGTTCTTTAGCAACACTTGGCAGTGGAGAACATATAGCAGCACCCATTAAAGGCCTGTTTAAAGCCAATTAGCAACATTAATTCAGGTGCAGGTTCTGAAAATTAGCTTTATTATATAGAATCATAGAATCGTAGAATAGTAAGGGTTGGAAAGGACCTCAAGATCATCGAGTTCCAACCCCCCTGCCATGGGCAGGGGCACCTCCCACTAAACCATGCCATCCAAGGCTATGTCCAACCCCACCTTGAACGCCGCCAGGGATGAAGCATTCACAACTTCCCTGGGCAACCCATTCCAGGGCCCCACCACCCTCACAGTAAAGAATTTCTTCCTCAGATCCAATCTAAACCTCCCCTGTTTAAGTTTAAACCCATTACCCCTTGTCCTCTCACCACAGTCCCTAATGAAGAGTTCCTCCCCAGCATCCCTGTAGGCCCCCTTCAGGTATTGGAAGGCTGCTATGAGGTCTCCACGCAGCCTTCTCTTCTCCAGGCTCAACAGCCCCAACTTTCTCAGCCTATCTTCATACGAGAGGTGCTCCAGTCCCCTGATCATTTTCGTGGCCCTCCTCTGCACTTGTTCTAACAGTTCCATGTCCTTTTTATGTTGAGGACACCAGAACTGCACGCAATACTCCAAGTGAGGTCTCACGAGAGCAGAGTAGAGGGGCAGGATCACCTCCCTCGACCTGCTGGTCACGCTTCTTTTGATGCAGCCCAGAATACGGTTGGCCTTCTGGGCTGCAAGCGCACACTGCCGGCTCATGTTCATTTTTTCATCAACCCACACCCCCAAGTCCTTCTCCGCAGGGCTGCTCTCAATCTCCTCCCCGCCCAATCTGTAGCTGTGCCTGACATTGCTCCGACCCAGGTGGAGGACTTTGCACTTAGCATGGTTAAACTTCATCAGGTTGGCATCAGCCCACCTCACAAGCGTGTCAAGGTCCCTCTGGATGGCATTCCTTCCCTCCAATGTATCAACCTAACCACACAGCTTGGTGTCATCGGCAAACTTGCTGAGGGCGCACTCAATCCCAATGTCCATGTCACCCACAAAGATGTTGAACAAGACCGGTCCCAACACAGATCCCTGGGGGACACCACTCATTACTGGTCTCCAGCTGGACATTGAGCCACTGAGCACTACTCTTTGTGTGCGGCCATCCAGCCAGTTCTTTATCCACCGAGTGGTCCACCTATCAAATTGATGTCTCTCCAACTTAGAGAGAAGGATGTCATGGGAGACAGTGTCAAAGGCTTTACACAAGTCCAGGTAGATGACATCAACCGCTCTGCCCCTGTCCATCAGTTCCGTAGCCCCTTCATAGAAGGTCACCAGATTGGTCAGGCAGGATTTCCCCTTAGTGAAGCCATGCTGGCTGTCACCAACCACCTTGTTGGTTTTCATGTGCCTTAGCATGCCTTCCAGGATAATCCGCTCCAAGATTTTGCCAGGCACAGAGGTGAGACTGACTGGTCTGTAATTCCCTGGCTCATCCATTTTTCTCTTCTTAAAAATGGGGGTTATATTTCCCTTTTTCCAGTCATCGGGAACTTCACCTGACTGCCATGATTTTTCAAATATGATGGACAGTGGCTTAGCAACTTCATTTGCCAGCTCCTTCAGGACCCTTGGATGGATTTCATCCGGTCCCATGGACTTGTATACATTCAGGTTCCTAAGGTGGTCCCGAACAAGATTCTCCCCCACAGTGGGCCCAGGGTCCCCACCCTCACCGTCCCCGCGTCTGCCTTCTAAGACTTGGGTGGTGTGGACAGAGCATTTGCCCGTAAAGACTGAGGCAAAGAAGTCATTAAGAACCTCAGCCTTCTCCAAATCCAGGGTAGCCAGTTCTCCCGATAACTTTTGGAGAGGGCCCACGGTGTCCCTAACCTGTCTCTTATTGGCAATGTGCCTATAAAATCCCTTCCTGTTATCCTTAACTTCCCTAGCCAAGTTTAATTCTAAGTGGGCCTTAGCTTTCCTAACCTGGTCCCTAGCTTCCTGGACAACATCCCTGTATTGTTCCCAGGTCGCCTGACCTTGCTTCCACCTTTTATAAGCCTCTTTTTTTCCTTCGAATTTTGCTCAGCAGCTCCTTATCCATCCAAGAAGGTCTCCTGGCCCTCCTGCTGAACTTCCTTCTAGTTGGGATGCATCGCTCCTGAGCTTGCAGCAGGTGATCCTTGAATATCAACCAACAGTCTTGGGCCCCCCTGCCCTCTAGGGCTGTATCCCATGGAACCTTACTGAGCAGGTTCCTGAAGAGGCCAAAGTCTGCTCTCTTGAAGTCCAGGGCAGTGAGCTTGCTGCACGCTCTTCTCACTGTCCTGAGGATCTCAAACTCAACCATCTCATGATCGCTGCAATCAAGGCTGCCCTGGAGCGTTACATTCCCAACCAGCCCTTCCCTGTTGGTGAGGACGAGGTCAAGCATGGCACCTCTCCTTGTCGGCTCCTCTATTACTTGCAGAAGGAAGTTGTCTTCCACGCAATCGAGGAACCTTCTGGATTGCTTGTGCCGGTCCGTACCATCCCTCCAAGAGATATCAGGGTGGTTGAAGTCTCCCATGAGAACAAGGGCCTGCAAGCGTGAGGCTGCTCCTATCTGCCTATGGAGCGCTTTGTCCAGCAAGTCCCCTTGGTCAGGCGGTCTGTAACAGATCCCCACAATAATGTCCACCGAGTGGTCCACCTATCAAATTGATGTCTCTCCAACTTAGAGAGAAGGATGTCATGGGAGACAGTGTCAAAGGCTTTACACAAGTCCAGGTAGATGACATCAACTGCTCTGCCCCTATCCATCAGTTCCGTAGCCCCTTCATAGAAGGTCACCAGATTGGTCAGGCAGGATTTCCTTTCAAAAGACTAAAAACTAGCTAATCTTGGTTTTACCCAACCTTCAGAATATTATTTTCAGTATGGCCCTGAAGAAATACACATTTTTGATAGCCATAGTACCTCTAAAAGCTGAGAAAGGGTATTTAGTTCACTTACACAGTGTAGCATTAGGAAGTAGTGCGCCTTAGTGGTGAATACTAAGACTCAGAAATTAAATGTATTTTTTGAATTGGCTTCTAAAATCATTAGTCTGTCTCCCAACATCCATCTTAGGTAGCACAAGTACCAAATAGCTTTGATTTTCAGTCCTCATGATCCTACACAGTAAGTGTAACGTCATTACTGTTTTACCTTTGTCTCCATGTTTGCAACACTACATGCACTACTGCAAGAAGTCTTTCCTTTAAGATTTCTTGTTTAGAAGAAATATTAATCAAAAATAGTCTTTAAATACCATCTAAATACCTTGAGCCCAAACTGATGTCTGCAAAAAAAGACTAGGGCTCTTTGTGGCAGCATGCCTCAAGCTATCCTGGATTGAGGGGATATTTGCAAGAACTGATCTGGTAACAGTTCAAAACCCCAGGCAGCTCTACTCAGAGAAAACAGAACAGAATAAAATAAAACATTACAAAATGCAAGTAATCTAAAAGATGACTACGTTAACGATTATGGGAAGAACCAGCACAGAATGAAGTTGGTTCTGCACCATGGCAGCGGGATAAATGCTGAGTCAGGTGATGTGAACATTGTCACACATCTGTCAGTCTAAACTTGAGCAATGAGGATTTGAGCCTTTTTACTTGAATTAACTCAAGGTATGTTTGTCTTCCCCAACTGGACCAAAGGGAAAATCACATAATAAAGTTAGACATGGAGCAACCACTGCTAGCCTGAAGGTGGCCGCTTCCTTCTATTTCAGGGCTTGTGTGCCCAAAAGATTTTTTTTCTCTCTCTCCCAACAGTACAGCTGGCTTTTATAAATGACACTGTTACTGTTTTACCTAAAATGGTTTAGTTTTATCCAGCGTTTTGCTTAATGCAAAATTCATAAACAACACTAGGAGCAGAACCAGAATTCTTTTCTTGCAGGTCAAAACCTGCATCAATATGTTAGAGCATACCAGTATGCGCTTGCTTGTTTTTCCTTTCCAGCTTCATCAATTCCACACTTGTATCTGCATAGGAAAAACTATTAGTGTGTGTAGTTGGATAAAACTCTGGTATTATGGTTAGAGTATTCTCCCAGAAAAGAGGAAAAACAGGTTTGATTTCTTTCAGATTGAAAAGGACATAAAGTGTTTTTACCCCCATGCAACTGTTTAGGAAGTGAACATTTCACCCTCTCCTGCATATGTGAATAAAACCTACTATTGCTTGGGTGTTGCATATCTGAAACTTAATTCTTTGATATGCCATATCAATGATGTCACCAAGGCATTTTAGGGCAGAGTTTCAACACAGACCTGGGTTTAGGCAGATTTTGCCACAGTTCCTTTTTATACTTGACATTCCCATCATTAATATGAGTTCATCGTTCTGGGACCATATGATAACCCAGCCAGGACAACTTGCCTGGATAAAAAACTGTGTGTGTGTGTAGCGTAGTGTTTGATTATGTTTTACCTGATTTAATTTTAAGTCAGAGCAAATCCCAGTCTTTTCCATCACATACAGAGGTACTCTGGGCATACCTCAGGTTCAGTAATGGATGATCAGGGAGGGCAGTGCAGCAAGCACTCCTGTTGAAAAATAATTACCCAAGCATGCCCATAATCCCACTTTAGATGTCTTCACTACACTTATGTTTCGAAACGGGGAAAAGCTGTTGTATATTATCTATATTTAATTTGAAGCTGATATGAGTAACTCAAAATTAAATACAGCTCTTTGGCAAAAGAAAAATACAGTATACTTTATTAATATATATCTTGATCAGAATCTGAAGTAAATGGACTAATTCACAGTCAACAAGGGTGAGCTCCTAAAGGAAATCAATATTTTTCAATTTGAAAGAGTAAACAAACATGTTCCTGTACTTCTGGGTGTAAACCTGGAGGGACACTATAAATTAATTTACTGTGGAGTTTATTACATTAATGAATTAAATCCATGCATTTCCTTCACTGCGCTAAGTTGTTTGATTCAAGTTCCAAGAGCTATCATGACAGCTTTGCAGTTTAGCTTTTTTGTTGTTTTCTTTCACTGTGTTACTAACTTTAAAGTAAAATTATTTCAACTCTCTTCAGATATTTTTTAGCCATAGGAAATGATATTCTAAGGCAATTTACTGTTGAGAACATTGATCCTAACTGAGATTTGGATCACATTCGCTTAATCTAAGCACAAGATCAGTAGCTTCATTCTATAAATCCATTCATGTTGTTATGCAGTATTAGAAACCTATGAAACACTTCCATGGCTGCAAAATTTAGAAACTTCATAAAATACTTGGAGGTTAGTGCTTAGTGGCTGCAGAATGGAAGAACCAGTTCAGAACTTCATTTCTGAGTGTAATCAAAACATTTTTCTTTTTTTATTTTAATTTATACCTCCTCTTAAACAGTTCCCTGTGGGTTCCAGTATTGCACTCAGAAAAATAGTAGCTTACGGTTGTAAGTAGGCACATGTAATAACACATATACTGTAGGGAATTGTGAAAAATGCAAGTCAAACTTCTGAAGTTTTAGGATTATTAGTTGCTGATGTATCATGAATTCAACATGTAGCATTACAAAACAGAGCAGCTGTTGATTTTTTGTTGTTAGCTCAAGGTCATGGTTGTGAAGACCTTGATGGGATGTGTTGTATGGATCTAGGTACCCATGGTGTTTCAATTCACAAACATCTCACCCAGTTGCAGCAACATGTTGCAAAAAATCAAGAAGAAACTGGTTTAGGTGGCCTTAAGTTACTGAACCTAAATTTACCGGACTAGATCTTAGATTTAATTAGAACTGGGTTATTTATTTCTGGTTGTCATTTGCATCCTCTTTCTACTAATACCATGACTGCTGTCCTGCCTGCAAAGGGCCCTGTAGTGCATGACAGCGGAGTTGGTCTTGGTAGTCTAAAAACAAAAGGGGGAATTGTAGGGGATTGTGAAAACATGGGGGGTTATGGTGACGTGGCAAGAAAACAGGATGAAGAAACCAGGAGCCTGGAACCATACAACAGGGAAGTTAGAAAGTCATTGTTGATGAAGTAAAAATTTTTGAAGAGTGTATCAACAACCAGTCATAAATAGAATAACAAACTATTAGCCAAGAAGTTTGTACTATGCTCTGCTTGACCAATGAGATTGTACCACGCTATGCAAAAGGATATAAAAACAGGAGCTCTTCGTAATAAAGTACTCACCGCTTAAACTCTCTACCTCTCATGTGGGTGTTTTCTGGCTGTCCCAACTCCCCTGCCACAACAAACAATTCCTAATAAACAGATACCAAAAGAAAACAAATCTCTGTAAGCTCATGATACTTTCAAAAAACAGATCATGAATGATAAGAGCTGAGAGTTGTTAAATAGTTCTGACAAAAATAAAATTATCCCAATTCTCTGTTTTTCATCTCATCTGTTTTTGGCATGAAAAGAAGTACTTTCTTGTTTTCCTCCTGTACTTTTTTACGGCTCTCTAGTCCCCCTAGCTTGGAATGGACTTAGAAGTAAAAGTGAAGTTGTAATGAGGAAAGTTATCTTCATCTGTGCTCATTTTCACTTCAAACAATATGTAAAGTACTGTTTTCATATTTCAAGGTTCTGAACTTGATGCAGTGTGCCATTTATTAATTAAAACAGGGAGAAATCTTTATGGATAAAACTTGCAAAGGCGTTTAGTGAAAGCCTGTTCATAGGGTGTTTTGTGAAACCAGGTAACAGTATTTACTTTGTCATTATATATTCATGAAGTAATAGACTTTGTTCTGCCAAAGTAATTTCTTCAATCAGATAACAGCAATTCACAAGAAAGGCATATCATATGTAGCTTAACAGCTGCTGCTCCATGTATATTATTCCTTAGAGACTTTCCATTGATATATAGGAATGTAATTTTATTTTGTTAAAGCTACCAAACTGTTTTGCTAACCACAAAATAAAGTGAGAATTATACAGTTTCCTTTTCCATTTGCTGACTGCATGAAAGAGAAATTTATTATAGCAAAACCATGTTATGTGCATCTGCATATAGTTTTAGCATCTGCTCTTGATTTATAGTGTATCTCTCACAAACACACAGGTGAATAGGTATTCAAATAAGGATCTATTTTTATGGCGGCTTCAGATCTGAGATAATTTTTAAAAGTGGCTCTGGTTGCTAAGATTTCCATTTCTTATAAAGTAATGCCTTCAAAATTGTATAGTCGCAACACTTTTATGAAAAAACTACAATAAAGTCTAACCTTTCCACACAAATGGAAAACCATACAAGTAAAAAATACGTGGAGAGGAATGTGACTTTATAAATAGAAGGACTTAGAATGACCACAGTTCTTTTAATATTTATATGCAAAACTTTATATATAAAATTTCCCTAGTGATTAAACAATCTAAAATACATCACTGCATTCTTTTCTGTATGCATTTCTCAAGGGTAATCATTTTGATTTACATTGTACTCATGGATTTTCTCTAGAAGCTCTCAGATTTTTTATCATCTTTCCTAAATTGCAAACCTGAACTGAACACAGATTTCCACACTCACCTCAGTTAAAAAGGTAAACCATCCTTTTGACAATTCCTTTTTGTTCATTGAAAGACTGCATGAACTCCCAGAAAACAGTACTACAGAGAAAGCTTGCCTTTGAAGGTGCACTGCAATTATCAAGCCATGATATCTTCCCTTACAATAATTCCTAGGATCCCAGAAAGATTCCAATCAGTCCCGTCCCTTGATGTATATGTACTTTTCAGTTTGCTTGTATTGACTAACATTGTTTTGTCCAGTTAATGAAATGATTCTCTGCTTTCACAGCATTATTTTTCAGTCTATTTTTATATCATTGATAAATGCCATTAACTGTCAGGGTTTTGCTCCGTTTTGTTTTCAGAATCTTCTATAGAGCACAGAAGGTGGCAGAAAAAAGAAAACTCAGCAAGACTTTACGAGTAACATGAGGTAAGTGTTCTTCATTCTGAGTCCTCTTTGAGAATCAACTTTAATCAATTTAAGTTTGTTTACTATGGATCCTTCCAGTTGTCAAAGCACTGTATAACAACTAACAAAGCCCACATATATACAAAACTAATATAGATTTGGCCGATCAAGGCACTGATTTTTTTCAAGGCAATATTAAATCAATATGCTATTTAAATTTCTTTATTTTTTCAGTATTTACCACTGAAAAAGGTTATTTTTAATTTTCTAAATGTATTTAACTATTGCGTGATTGCTACTTAAATGAATTTGATTTACTTTAACTGTTAAATGTCTCAGCTTTCAACCAAATCTCAAATAAAGGGCAAAAATATATTATCAGAAAATTACACAAATACTATAAATAATGTACAGTTTCAAATGTAGTAGGCTGCAAATGTTACAAATATGTTTACACCCCTACAAATGAAACACTATTTTAAGAAGAGGGAGAGCAAATATAGCAGATTAGACCCACTGAGTTTTTGAAACCTGGCCACCTGAAGTTAGTGGTAGTTAGCCACTGTCAAACATCAAAACACTCAGTCTTTGTAGGTTCCAGATAGTCTCAACCACTTTTTAGTTCATAGCAACTGCAGAGGTCTGACACTTTGAATATTTGTTCCACAGCTGTGTAACTAGTTTCTTTAGAAATCTTATTTTGCTAAGAATGAAATAGAAAACACAGTTCTGCCTACAGTGGTAAAACAAAGCCTACAAGACTAACCAAGATCATCATCATAAGAGATAAAAATAAAACTAGATATTGAAGAACTTAATACTTGTTATTTCTTATGTATTTTTCCCTTTTCAAAATCATCGTTTCATGGAATCGTAGATTAGTTAGGGCTGGAAAGGACCTTAAGATCATCTAGTTCCAACCCCCCTGCCATGGGCAGGGACACCTCCCACTAAACCATGTCACCCAAGGCTCTGTCCAACCTGACCTTTGGCCTTGGCCTTTTGCCCAACCTACCAATTTTGGGTAGACTCCATCTCCAAAGAATTAATCAAAATGTGTTTCGAATTTAAAATACATTTGAAATCTGCTTAGCATTATAAAACCTGAAAGTTGTATTGGATGCATTTACATTAAGACTTCAAATGGGAGTTCATAATTTTCCTAAAGTCTTTGAAATTATAATCTCTCATTCTGTATACATATCATTCAGCTAGGTTATTTTCTTCAAGAAATTGCTTTAGAATAATATTTATCATTTTTCACACATAAGCATATTGTCACCTATCCGCACGTTTTTTCCCATCAAAAAATGCTAATCAAATCCCTCACGATTCCTAATTTAGTTTTATGATGCAGAGTATTTGTATTATCCTCATTCACTCAACATTCTAAAATATTTTTGCTATGAAGTACTTGGCAAAAAAAGTAGCTCTCTTCATGTTATGCTTCTGCTTGTGTCTGTTCGAGTTTTTTTGTTTGGCTTGTGGGGAAAACCAGTCTTTGTAGAAAAAAAAAATAAAAAGCTGCTATAAATAACTTCTTTATTCATTTTTTGTCAGAGCAAAACATAATTTATAATATTAAAACTTTATTCTGTAAGAAATCTTTGATCTACCAAATTAATTCCATAACAAACATGCATATTTATTATTACTTTTAACTGTTTTTATTTAAAATGTTTATAAACTAATGTTGATTCAGAACTTATGCCCATAGATAAGAAAATTGAAATATGTTAGACTGAGAAATTATTTTATTATTGACAGACCCTTGGCATCAGCTTCTTACGGAACTGCCTGTGCCACATAAAGACTGTTGAAGCAGATCAGATAAAAAAGATATTTTCTGCAGGTTTCATATTCTAAATGCCTGTCTTTCCTCCTTTTTTCTCATGCTGAAGCAGTTTAGACTCATGACATCTCATTTTAAAAACAAAACCAAACACCTAAGGGCTTGTTATTTTCAGCTCTGTAACCTTTCCCTGAAGCCGCTGAGACAGCATGTTCCAGAGACCCTCTAGCAGTATTTTCCCTTGTTGTTCTCCTTCTGTTGTGATTGTGCTGTCTTTTCTTAGGGACTAGTAGATGCAAACAACCAGTAGTACTACTTTGGTGGGTTCTCATAGGGGGCTACTGTCAGTGGCAGGAGAATTACACATCATCCCCGCCCCTCTTTAACTGTTGCTTTGTAATTTTTAGTTTATAATAGAGAAAACTAAAGATACAGCACGGCAAAATAACAGTCACATAAATACCTGACAAATATTGTTCAAACATCTATGTACAGAGATGCTTAACAACCAACATGCAAGATTTGCCCCTATTTGCATGCTCTAGTTGGTTGAACTGGAGAGACCCCCATCACTGTTCTTTCCAGATGTTCACAGGGCAGTTTTCCCTTTCTTTCCTTTCCTTTTTTTTTTTTTTTGGTTTTCCCCTCATACTTTTTTCCCCAAACGAACTTGCACTGTTGAAGTCTATATCTGCTGCAATCTAGAGACCCAACAATATATCTTTGTGCACTGAAACTTGCTTAGGCATCCTTGAAACTCTATCATTCAGAAACTCCTTCATAAGAAATTGTTTATCATGTTTAGAGGTGATGTCAGCAAGCACTATTAATCTTCTTGACACCAAGCTGGGACACTGGAATAATCTGTCTTTAAGAAACTGACATATTTATTAAGTATTAAGTATCCTCACCACAACACAAAGGAAGAGGCCAAGCTAAGAGACATGACTTCATATCCACAAGCAAAAAAAAAAAAAAAAAAAACAAACAAAAAAAAACAACCCAAAAGGTCGTGGGGATTTAAATATGTTCGAAAAGGTTCTAAACATACTCAGTATGTTGTCACATATTCAAAAATATACAACAAATATGGATCTAGTAGCTCTAAATCTGGGGAGATCTTTGTTCATTGAGTAGACACAATGTGCTATTGCATAATGTGGTAACGATTTTGAAAATTCTTTAAACTGCACAACTGCTTCTAACTTCAAAAGAACATAATGATGAAGGAAAAGGATAGAAATGTAAATTCAGAATATTAATTCAGAAACTCAGAAGGAGTAGAGACAAATTCAGTTATTGCATGTGAGCAAGAAGGTAAAAAAGTAAAGGATATTCAACTATAAAGATCAGAAAAGATAAAAAGCCACTGATACTATCACAAACATACTTTATACAGATTCTAAGTCTGCATTTCTTTAGGAAATAGAGCCAGGGAGGTAAGTAAACATTTCCTTAAAGAAGAAAGAGGAGAAAGTGCTGTCCCACACAAAGTAAGAGAGAGGATGTGTTATGAAAACTTGGTAGGTGAAAAGCGGAAAGAATTGGCATTTTCAAAGAGAGATGAAAGACATAAGTAGCTAAATATTGTACAACACAGAAGTTTAAATTTTTCTTTTGAAACTATTTTTTCTTATTAATTTGTAATCAAGACCTTGACGTTAATTTTTCTTTACATTAAACTGTTGCAGTTTAAAGCTTGCCCAGTAATTTTTCAGTCAGTCAGGCATGTTATCTTCAGTGACAGAAATGGCTCAATTTAAATTAGTTGAATAAAGAGAGATACTGGCGCATGTAAAACTCAAGAGAAATATAAGAGTCCTAGAGGTTGGCAAATATTAAATACTCATTTACGGAAAGGCCAAAAAAGTCAACAAAACTTTTTTCACCAATACTGGAGTAGAAGTATAAGAGACTTGAGCCTTTGTTTTTTTCCTCTTACAAAAAATGAAATGAGAAAAAGGTTTCTAGGCAACAGATAGAGACCATCTGCAACAGCCTGATGTCAAACTGCGAACTAATTGAATGGTAAGAAATTTGAATATTTTGGCTTAGATGTCTGTGATATTTCATATTTCTGACTGTGCAATGCTACTGAGAATATTGAATGACAATGTTCATGAGGGTTGTGCAACTGCAACTTGTAAGTGCCATTCAAATAAAAATCCAATTCTGTATATAAAGTAGAACAGCAGACATAGACATATGTAGAATTCATGTAAATCAGAACCTGGTTTAAGAATGGGAAAATTACATTCTCATTCCAGTGTCTTACTGCTGGAACTGAACATCTCAATATCAATGACCAGTGCAATGTGAAGTGCGAGGCAAGGGACAAGGCAGTCTGTTACATGTGGACAGGTAGATAAAAGAGAAAGAATTACCTGTTGAATAAAGATGTTGCATGCACATAAGAGTTCGGTTTCCTGTAGGCAGTCCAAGAAATGGCAGATACTTTGTCAGATAATTCTGTCCAACCGTACTGAACTTCCCTCCATGCAGAAATGAGGGAATTGGAAGAGCCTTCTGCTTGGGGATAGACCTACAAACAGGGAAGTACTGCAATACGTGCAGCAAAAGCTCAAATAATACACCAGATCTTTCACGAGTGGCACTCTGTCTATTTCTAATACAGTTGATGGGACCAGAGCAATTTACATCAATTTAATTTCTGACTCATACCCCATAATTTCCTCAAATTTAGTCAGAAAATGGTAACCTTTTACTGTTACTGTTTTATCTTTGCTCATGTTGCCTCTCTCAGTTTAATTTGGTATTTCTTTAAGAGCTTTTCATTCGTTGTTGCCTAAGAATGAAAAATTGCAGAACTGTAGCCATGTATTTGTAAATTAAGACATTACAAATTTTTACATCATCATGAAACTGTACTGCCACATTAATGGAAGAAAGCTTGACATGCAGGATCCTACATCCACCTGTTCACATACTCGGCTGCAAGAATATTTTCAAAAACCAACATTGTGTCAGTAGAGATTAGAATGTTTTCATGACTCTGGTAAAGATCACTGTGGAGATGGTTTAGGTATAGTAAGCTGAAGAGAAACTGCTGTGATAAAGTATCATAGCTGGAATTAAAGAGAGCCATCACAGAAAAAAGTTCGTGTGACTGCTATATGAAATTCTTTAAGGAGACAGAAAAGAACAGAAGTAGCACACAGTGCTATCATATCAAGGACTTCATTACCTAACTACTCAGAAACTTCCCTTCCAAAGTGCTGTGCACTACAGCAAAAGGAAGTATTGAAATATCCAGATGCATCAAAGGGAAGTGATATAAGGGATATGGGTGAGATTGCCATTGTCTGAAACTTCAAATATTTCCACTAAAGATGACCTTAGAACCCAAGGTACTAGAAAGGTTGCAAACTATTGCAAGAGAAGTTGCAAGAGAAAATTATTAAAATATTTGGCCTTTCCAGCTTAAAGGCAGATAATAAGAGGGAAATATAAAATTAGGACAGTGTATGTGAGAAGTTATTAAAGAAAAATCATTATAGAAAGTAACAGTATGCAAAGCTAAAATTAATGATCCAGCCATTGGCATAGTAGACCCTATTATCTGGAGACTACATGATCCACAGTTTCACTTTGATGAAGCTACATTTTTACAGAAGACCAGTAGACCAGTAGTCTGGTTTGTTTTTTTTTTTTTTTTTTTTTTTTTTAAAAAAAGGCAAAACCAAACAACCCTCCTGACACTTCACCACTTTTATTCGTTTCACAAAGAAATTCTTTCAATTTTCCTCTCACTGCATTAGAAAAATGCCTATTGAAATGCCAGTACTGGTTACTCATGTCCTGAAAATGGACCATAAGAAGGCTGAATAAAATCTTACTTCATACTTCTCCTTCAGTTGAATCTTGGATTTTTTCATGATTCTTCTGAATCTTTTTGTTAATGTCTTGCCAGCCTATAAAACACCTACTGGACAAAACTGATCTCAGGGTCTTTCCCTCTGGGGAAGCAGTAAGTTTGCTCCCTCCCCATTCTTTATGACTCAAAAGGCATTTCAGCAGAACATTTCTCCCTCCATTTTGCCTTTTACACCAAATGGCAAGACCCTGCATGCACCCTCTCCACTCCTGGACATTTGGCTGCACAGATTGAGGCCAACATCCCAACCTGGTCTTGGCCCATCCCCGGAGACATCTCAGATGTTATCATCATGGACTGGTCAAGAAATCTGAGGTCTCAGTTAACCCCTGTGGTCATCTCTAGGCATTTCCTGTTTCTTCTCTCTCAGGGGCTGTAGGATAGGGTCTGGTTGATGAAGTCACGGCTATCTGACACTTCAGTTGCTTTACTGAAATCTATTTAATTCTTTAGCTGTGATTATTCTGAAAGTGCTCCTGAAATCTCACTTCTTAAGCACTTTTTTTTCCCCTTTAACTGAGGTAAAAAATGCCTCCCATTGAGTTCTACAGATGTTAAATCGAACTACACATTCATATGGTGATATTATTCCATTTATTCTCTCTTTAAAAAAAAAAAAATATGTGCTAATAATGTCTAATGGATCTAACAAGAAGTTTATTTCGGAATCCAGATTTAATTTTAGACATCCAGTGCTTGTTCACCTGAACTATTATTGCAAGATGAATTGCCTGCAGGAGATGCTCACTTCTTTTTCTTGACAACATGAAAATCAGTATAACATTCTTAGACAGAAATCTTGGGCAAGAAAAATCTTTTTTTTTTTTTTCTTCTCAGTGCACCCAGCATAATTCTTAAAAAAAAAAAAAAAAAAAAAAAATAATACATAAAATACTTGCCTTTAAAAAAAAAAAAAATCAAAGTAATTTGTTTCACCTGTCATTGAAAACTACCAACTATGTTTTTTCCTGAACTGATGGTCTGCTAGCTACAGTTTAAATGGTCAGACAACACTAACAATGAGATATCCCTTTATGGACCTAGGACCTACTTAGAAAAACTGCCATAAGTAAGGAGATACGCAGGTGTGCAACTAAATGAATGTCCACTGTAGCAGTCATGCTCACAACACATGGTATAGTTATAAGACTTAAGACAAATACTGCTGTCGTATCCTGTCTATCCATCAGCTGAAGGACAGGTATACATAACTTGTTATCCTTTGGATGGCTGCAGACATTCTAAGTGGAGTGCTACGTATGAGGAAACATAGCAACAGGCTTCCAGGAGAGCCATAAAACTTTCACAAAAGTTAACAGTGATGCTCAGGAATGTGGCCAGCAGACATAAATCATAATTTTGATCATAATTTGAAATCCTCCAGCAGGTAAATCAGCATATGTTGTTACAGAGTGCAGTTTTCTTACTTACTTTTTTTTCTTATTTTTTCAGGTGAACATATAAGTGGAAAAGATATAAACATTCTTCTAGATATAATTCTTCTGGATATGATTAAAATGTTTTGTATGAGTTCGTTGTTATTAGCTAATTGCTTAAGAGAATACAGATTAGGTACAAAAATAAATATTAGTGATGTTGAAAGACTGAAAAAAAAAAAAAGCGATATAACATTACCACAACAGCAACTCTAATCCTTCCTATATATCAGATGTAAGATCATCATCTTTGCCTTGACAATATCCAAAAACTAATTTCTGGATATCAGCTGATTATAATGGACACTATTAAGTAGTATTTTAATTAAATCAGATTTTTGCAAGAATGCTTTTTCAATATACATAAAAAGATTATTAACAAAAGCTATTTATCCCCAGGATAAGTACAATAATTTTGCTTTTTTTAATCAAAAGGTTTTAATTTTGATTCTTTGCTGTTTTTTTTTTCTCCTGATTGCTTCTCTACTTTTTTTTTTTAATTGGTTAGTGTTTTATATGTTTCAGAAATAACTCTCATTATAATTTTCTATAAGCCTTAAAAAAGAAAGAATGTCACTAAACACACATTAATTTTTCAAATAGCTGTTCTATGATACAAATCTATTTAACTTTATACTACTGTAAACTGCCTAGGCTTGCTGATCATTACATGCAGCAAGTGCCATGAGGACCTTAATATGTTTATGAATCCATCTGGCAATCAGAACCCTGAGACAAGCAAGACAAAAACGATAAGCAAATATCTCTCCAAAATTACTTCCTTTCTCCCACCTCCTACAATCATCTTTTTTTTTAATTCTTCCTAGAAAGATGATTAACCGTCTCCATACATGTACAGTAGACAATAGTCATTTGACATCTTCACACCTTAAAGTCCAGTCAGTTTTGAGTTATTATAACCCCCTGATGTTTTCTGTACAATAGATAAAATATTCTAAAAATTAAAACTCAAAACCATTTTGCTATGTAATTACAACAACTGATGTATGAATGAAGACAAATGATAAGAAAAAGAGAAACAGGATCTCATTTACAATGAGATGGCTCCTAGGGAATATCAATGATTTAAGAAGAAAGAAAAGAATGCTCTTGAATCCTTATCAACTGAGCACAATTATGCATTCCATTTACTCAGTTTGATTTCCTTTGTCTCAAAGACTGCAAAGAATTGAATATACAGGATTCCTCTGAAGACTAGCACCAGAAAGCACAGCCAAAGTAGAGAATTTCAGCAAAGCCCATACTGCCAATGCCAGTATAAAAAGAAAACAAATATTAAAGCAACTACAAAAAATTATCATCATCCTTATTACTGGGAAAGTAAATAATTCATACTTTAAATAAATACAAATAAAAATCTGGTATAAATTGTTTAAGGTTTAGAGGAAAAATATAAACTTGAATGATCCCATCTTTAAAATATTTTGATTTGGGCTGTTTAGAAAATAAACACCAGTATATGAAAGAAATTTGAAATTTTGCAATTTCAATTTTTAAGTTTGTACTAGACCAGTAGGTCATGGCTCAACTGCCTTTGGGAAACTGAGGTAAAATGCTGTTCTCTATTTGGCTGACAATAAAACTGATTTTTTTCAGGAAGAAATACCCTACCTTTTAGAAATAAGAGCACAACAGAGTTAGCCTCTATAAACCAGGGATTATGAACTGAGTTACCGTAGGCTAGTGACTGTGCAAGCTGCCTGGGAAATGGAAAACCATATCCAACCCCTTCCTTGAAATGGATAAGCTTGAATGCAGTTTTCATACAGTACAAAACCAAATACTAAATTTCTGGATTTCACTTTTATTTTTCTTAGTTTTTCTAATTTCTGCCCAGGAAGAGCATATAGTGGGTTGTGTCCTCTGAAAAGTGAGAGAAGCTCAGAAAACTCTCTTTGCCTTAATTCCTCATGTTTAACTAGAAACCCTGTACTGAGCTGAGGCTGCAGAAAGTAGTCTGTTACTACGCTGACCTGTAGTTGGCAGCAGCATACAATGCAGAAAATTAGCAGCAATCCATTTTTATATGAGTTGGCAGAATGTTGCAAGCATGTGGTCCTACAAAATAATATGGCTCCCACGTTACTCCTACATTAGACATTTCAGAGAAGAACCAGGACTCTGAGATTTAGTATTCAAAAATCTCCCTAAAGTTAAGAGAGGGGTCCACTTGCTGTACGGTATATATAAACTGTACATAGTGGAACATTTTAGAGAAAGCAACAATATACTGAAGACTGCACTAAAATCTTAAAGACAAAGAGACAATTATACTTCTTATTAACTCTACAATGAAGAGAGTTACTAATTTCAACAAAAATAAAATCTGTTAAAAAATTATGTTTGGCCACACAAAAATGGTTTGCATGTTATGAAATAAGAATTCACTGACTCTTCTTTCTCACAAAGGAGAACAAGTAGAAATGAAGATATGTGCATATAACAATTTAATAAGCATTATTTTTTTCTTTTTTTGAAACATTAAGGTCTGGACTAATAATAACTATATTGTTAAGATTTCAGTTATGCCAACAATAATTTATTGGGTTTACACACCTACATATACAGGTTTTTATACGTATTCTTTGCTTTACATGTTTATGTAGATATTTCTATCTATCCATATGGTATTCTTTCTTTTTGTCCATAAACAAGATTTTGACTGTAAAAAAATAAACATGTTCATTTGCAATTAGATGTCGCTGAAGTATAATTAAAAATGTTTGCCAGCTGGAGACATAAGTTCCTTTGATTTTTAATAGTGTCTGGTAGCAAAGAACTTTCTTATTTCCTCTAGCTTTGTAATCTGTGTAGTCCACACTTGGTTTACAGCCAAGTAACTATGCTGTGGTTATTAGGAATATTTTTAATTATTTCTCTTGCCGTAACACTGAAGAGTTGTAAGTGTAAGGATGGATTTAGGACCTGTTGAATGCATATAATGTAAAGCTATATAAAAATTATTCTTTCCTAAAATAATTCACAAAACACATCAGGAGGTGGATACAGGGATTCAGGCAGTCAAGAGAGTACCCAACTAACAATGGCAATGCTGGTCAGTAAGATGGGATGCATAAGGGAATACCTAAATGATACATTAAGAGAGTGATATTTGAGGTAATATTCTCGATAGCTGCATTAAGGACAGGGTTTTTTTCAGGGTTAGGGAAAGTGGTTTATGATTACAAATCTAAACTGTTTGACAGCCTGAATGCTTCTCTGTGTAAGGATACATGCCAAAACTAGGCATTTGTGAGGTTTCAGAAAAGGAGAGGCAATACTCAGACAAAGTTTCAGAAAGATCCAAGTTGAAGATGATGTCTTGGTTATTGAGTGGAGCATTAGATAGATTGCTGCTTTTGTCCACTCTGACCAAGAAAAAAGATAGGAGCATCAGCTTCAGGATGGAGGGAAGAAATTATCTCTAAGCATATTGGACTTTGGTTACATGTCAGTAGTGAACTGAATATTTGCATCGTAGTTTTTCTCTTTACTCTTCGTAATGTTGGGACTCACTTCAGAGTGTTGAAACCTGTTCTGTTGTAGCAGAAAGAGAGTGAGACAATTTGGCTGTTAGATTTTACATGTATCTGATATTTTTCTACAATATGTTACCAAGTCCTTGTTTTGTTTGCAATGCTCAAGAAGCATCAGATGCTGTTTTCAATTAAATAACAAAACAGTAAATGCTTTCACCTTTGCTTTGTTTCTTTCATAAAAAGGAATTTGATTGTGAAGTATTAGCAAATACTATCTCAAGCATTTCTACAAATGCAGACTTGAAAGTATACATAAGCACTTTAAACTTTTCAAAACCCATAATGTGATTATTTATAATAGGATAGTTATTATAGACATTTTATTCTAAAGTGGAAGGAAGAAAATGCCAGAGTAGATCCTTGTTCTTCCATATAGCTGCAAATTTGAAGGTAAAAGACTGATTCAGGATTCAGACTATGCTGTATTTATGTTAAATATATCAAGAAACCAATCTATTTCTCCAGAAAAACATTAGTTGGAACAACACAGATTATTGATAGTATAAGATACCTTATTTATTCATTCTGAAAGCTAACACTTAAATAAAAATATTCAGTCGAAGTTTAAGCTTTCTATTTTATATCAAGATCTGTTCAAGACACCTTAAAATGTTACTTCTTTCCTTTTAAGGACGCTAATAAACAAGATCTCTCAGAGTAGTTACACAATATTGCAGATATGCAACTTCAAACAAACTGGAGCAAATTTTGAAGAGGAAACTTTTACAAGAAGTGGACTTATACTACAGAATTAATTTTTGCAAAAACTTTAGGTGAGGGTGAACACTGCCCCATTGGAAATACAGTACTCATGTATATGATGTAATTTTTCTAACTTCTGCTTTAAAAGAATTGCTTAAAACTCAGTAATTGATTCATTCATGCACTCAAAATCCCAAGTCCTGTAAAACTGATACTTTTTATAGACTAGAAAAGAAGAACAAAAGATAGGAAAAGACAGAAGTATGCTTCTGACTATTCATAGGGCACACCAGCAGATGCACACCTTAAACAGACAAAATTATTGGTAAGAAAGAGTGCCATCTTGCCCTTCACAAGGTTATTTTTCCCTAATATAGTTGTACTTAGCATCAGAAAGTAATGAAGAACACAGCTTTATTTATTTTAAAGTCTAAGCTTTATCTTTTTTTTTCTTTTTCCATGGCTAAGATTATCCAGAAAGACATTTACTCTAGCTACTTAAAATCACTGTCACCAAAACGTGCTCTCAACTCTTCACATGGTCTTTTACATTGAAAAATAAATTCAATGAATGGTAAAAATGCAACATTTCTTTTATTCAAACTTTGAAGTTAATTTTGCAAATATTCACCTAATCTATATCACAACTGTTTCCAAATAGTGACAGATGTGGGGGAAAATAGCAAATAGAACATGAAAGCCAGGAGAGTTAAAGGAACCAAAACTTAGACTACAGAGAGAATAAGGAAAGTCCAGACAGAATTCAATACCACAGGTAAAATTTCGTTAGTTGTTTTATTGTTCTAAAAGTACATTCAAGTCTTTCAGAAAGGAGATAAAAAAAAAGATTTTGTAGATGTAGACTTTCAGAGTTAAAATAACCTAATACATGGGAATTTTCCTTCAGTAGACAAGGATTAAACCTGAAAGGTAGAATTAGAGATGGAAAGCAGAAAATGAGAAAGAAACCAGAGCTTTCAGAGCTTCTGAGAGTTAACAGCAGAGAAGATAAACCAGTAAATTGGCAGATGAAACAAGAGACGAACACTATTGAGAAAAAAAAAAAAAAAAAGGATAAAAAAGGCAGCAGTCTCCCTGCAGTTACATCGTGAATGAATACAATTTTTTAGTGAAATAATTAGTTACCATTGCATCATTACCTTACATTAGTTACATCACAGTTCTTAAAGTAAAAGAAATTGATCATGCTCACAAGAACTTCATGAACCTGTGAAAGGTGCAGCGAGACTCCACAGACAGCACTCTAAGTGAACAATTTCTTTAATCCCAGGACAGTCTGGCAGATCTATATCTACTGAGACTCCACTCTTATCCAATAAAAACTAGTTGCATTTCACCTTGAAACCTTTACCTGTGGAGCATCAGGAATAAGAAAACTTAGGGGTATTATTGAGTTTTATATCATTAAGTTTAAAAAAAAGAAAGCCAAACCCAAAAGCCTAGGAGGAAACCTAAACCATTGAATACATAGACACTTCCTAATCTTTGGCATCAAACCCAAGCAGTATGGTAGTATCAAGACTCAACATACTCATCTGGTCCTGAACACTATTAAAAAGTCTCTTCTTGTACCAAGTGGGCAAGTCAAGAGAAAATGAGTAGAGAACATTGACAATAAATGACTTGAAAAGAAGGCGGTTTTGGTTTTTCTTTTTTTTTTTTTTTTTTTTTTCCCCTTCAGAATTCATCACTTTTCAATGCAACTCAGATAAGAACTACCAGCTGGAAGATAATTACATTCAGCTGAATCTAATTATTCAAAACCCCTTAATAAGAGGGGAAGCTACTGCTGTTATGGATGCACAAATGTATTGGGCTGAAAAGAGGATAAAGTTATTTTAAAGCTGTATAGACGTCAAGTGACATTTGTTATTTATTGTTGCCATGCTCTCTCCTTCTGAGTGTGCTGTTAAAACCATGTGATGTTCATTACTTCCACAAGAAAAAAAATAATTAAAAAAAATCATATGGTTTTCTCCTTATAGTCTCAGATTTAGCCATCAGTAGCTCTTGGGCTTCCCTCCTGCCTATCTGCCAGAATCAGGGTCTTTACTCAGGCTGAGGGACAGGGCTGCTGCTTTCCTGTTTACAGGTAAAACCAGTGGTGAAGCTCAGCACATACTGCAGAGATACACAAAGACACATGCATGCAGGACACTGGCACAGGCTGTCACACAGACTGGGCAATACACTGCCTTCAACAGTGTAATAAATGTAACTATCAATTTGCTGATAAAGATGATTGTTTGTGCTTGCTGATTGAGTAACGCTGATATAAGATGCTTGAACAATCCTAAAACAAGTAGTAGTTTGTAAATGTCAAACCACATAGATGCTTGATCAATCCTGAAACGAGAAGTAGTTTGTAAATGTCAAATCACAATATCCTCCACACTGTTAAAGAATAGGGGACATCCGGGAGGACTGGTAAGAACCAGTCAAGAAGAGATGAACAACAAGAAGAAAGAGAATGAGCATGCGCCAAGTCAGCAGGGTGGAAAGTACATAGTCAGAAGTCTGTACAAAGGTGACTGAGGAAGATGACTTACTTCATCAGGAGACCCCTGCCTGAGACCACCAGGAGGCAGAGCACATGCGGGACAATATTGCGAAACTAATTAACATGAGAGACGGGAGACAATTTACATATTGTGAAACCACAATGAATATGTATACCTTGATTGTTTAAAAGAACGATTGGTATGTGCCTGAGGTGTGTGTGTTGGTGGAGCAGAGAGTCCCTGTGCACCCAGCGCTGCTTTGCTTACTACCTCTCATTAGTTAGGCAATAAATTACTCTTGCTACTATAATTTGACTTTGATCGTTTATAACAAACAGCACATACATGGAGGGCACACACAAACATAGGCAGCCAAGACTCTCCTCCCATCTGACAGCCAGCCATAGTAACCCAACATGCCCATTAGGACTCTCCAGCGCTGGAGCGGTTGATGCACTCTCTGTCCACCCTAGAAGGTTTTTGAGACAAAACAGCATAAAGCTCTGTGCAACCTAGCCTGACCTCATAGCTGAGATTTAAGTAGG
This sequence comes from Amazona ochrocephala, assembly GCA_039720435.1. Taxonomy (NCBI): domain Eukaryota; kingdom Metazoa; phylum Chordata; class Aves; order Psittaciformes; family Psittacidae; genus Amazona; species Amazona ochrocephala. Next base: position 25,657,162 of record CM077880.1, read on the forward strand.
AAGCTGGACTAGTGAGTTCCTTTCAGTCCCTCTCAACTTGAATTGCTCCATAATTCTAAGATAATGCAGATGCTTCCTCTTCAAAACAAGCACCTAGTCAGGAGACTTTCATGACAAGAGCAGACCTCACCCAAAGATTAAGGAATATTCAGAAATCATTCAATTATCCATGCTGGAAAAATAAGTATATACAAAATTTTCTGGAGAAAAAAAAAATGTAAGAAGGATGTTTAAATCTTAGAATGTAGTTTAAATCTGAGCTATGGGCTGTCTACCTAATATTCCAAAAAACGTGTCAAAAATACATCTGTAGTAGGAGATCATGATTGGAGTGGCTCATCATGTCAGCCTATGCATGACTAAAATAGGTATTATCTAGAAGAAGAACACAAAGAGAGCTACAAAGCCAACATAACCCAAGCCACAGAAAATCTGCATGCCCTCTAACAATAGTTACACCTTTAATGTCCCTAGAGGTCTGCCTGGATGTTTGCAGAGAATGTCAGTTTCCAAAGTCCTCTTGTGAAAGATAATTTTCATAAATGGGGAAAGTAACTAAACAAACACATCATAACAACGCACAGATCTTTGCTAATCTGCTAGGTGAGGAAAATGTTTATTGATCCTAAATCTGAGGATCTAGGGAATTTAGAGTTAATCCTTTATATAATGCACAGTTTCACACAATTTTTAAATAGTCACGTTACTGTCTTCAGTGACTTTTCTCAATTGCTATGTGAAAGATTTGCTATATCATGTTTTGAGGCCTTCCTGACATCAGATGTGCAGTATGTACTGTACTGCTTCATCTTGTGTCATATTAGTGTTCCTATATTCCTACGATGCCAAGCAGTAGAAGGCTGTATTTTTAGAATCATTTTATATAAAAGACCATTGCTCTCCAAAAATCTAGTTTCAGGACAGGGCTATGTTGATAATATTGTGGCCTTATAAAATAAAATAGAGCTTTCTTGCCCTCCTACCTTTCCTCATATAAAAACAATTTTAAGATTCCTTCTTCTTTCATAAGTATCCTTGAGAATATATAAAACAAAATGCATGGTACTTGCTATCAGGGAGTCATTCATGTGTGTTATCAATCAGCTGTTTCAGTGCCTTGCAGTGTGACAGTTAATAACTGTCTGTAAATATAGAATCAGTAAATACAGGCATGAAATATGAAAATGCTTATAAATATGTAAATTGTCTCAAAAGTTTAAAAGTGTTTGACACCAAGGATTTTTCAGTATAATGATTCTGTTATTGCCTCTGCAGTTTGAAAGACCTAGTTTTCATCAGGGCTGTCAGTGATATATTTTTTTAAAAATCTGTAAAATAACCAGTTACTGAAGTTAGGCACCTGAAATTTTAAACACAGAAAACAAATGGTAGAATACACAAAACTTTCCAGAGTCTCCAAAACTAGCAACTTAAAATGAACATTTCTTATTTTAGTGAGGAATCTTGTATTAAAAAGTAAAATGCAGAAGATTTTGAAATACTGATAAGTAGTGAGTATTATACTGATTCTCTGCACATCTCACTATGACATTGTCCTTCAGTCACTGCAAGAAATCCTACTAGCTCTTGTGGTTTTGTATTTTTGTCTGGATCTACTGTGGAGAGATCACCTGCATGACTGACGACAAAGCTACAATATTTTCTGATGGAGATATCTAATTTCTGAGAGGAGAATATTGTTCATGATTATTTCAACATATATCTGTGCTGAAAAGGTTGTTGATTTATATCTTGGGCTCTAGGTAGCAAAAGAGAAACTCTCTTACTCCAATGAAGTTTTGTGAATGTCCACTGAGTGGTTCACACTACAAAGTGGAATTCAGTCAACAATCTGCTGTTGCCAAGGTCTGCCTTTTTTTGATTGACGTAAAAAGGCAGCAGAGAACGTGCTGTTGCAAATTATTTAAACAATCATCAATAACAGCAATAGCTCTGAATTATTCACTGTTTTCTGTTTACTACTCTCCTTTAAAAACACTCCAGTCACTCCACTCTCACAGCCAGAAATGCGGTGACTGTATCTTAGCTGAATGGTTGCATAAAACTACTTAATAATCATAGAATCATAGAATAGTTAAGGTTGGGAAGGAACTTAAGATCATCTAGTTCCAAACCCCCTGCCATGGGCAGGGACATCTCCCACTCAACCATGTCACCCAAGGCTCTGTCCAACACAGCCTTAAACGCTGTCAGCAATGGAGCATTCACAACTTCCCTGGTCAGCTCATTCCAGTGCCTCATCATCCTCAAAGTAAAGAATTTCTTCCTTATATCCAATCTAAACTTCCTCTGTTTAAGTTTGAACCCATTACCCCTTGTCCTATCACTACAGTACCCCAGCATCCCTATAAGCCCCCTTCAGATACTGGAACGCTGCTATGAGGTCTTCACAGTCTTCTCCAGGCTGAAAAGCCCCAACTTTCTCAGCCTGTCTTCATGTGGGAGGTGCTCCAGTCCCCTGATCATCCTCGTGGCCCTTCTCTGCACTTGTTCCAACAGTTCCATGTCCTTTTTATGTTGAGGACACCAGAACTCTACACAATACTCTAAGTGAGGTCCCACAAGAACAGAGTAGAGGGGCAGGATCACTTACCTCGACCTGCTGGTCATGCTCCTTTTGATGCAGCCCAGGATACGGTTGGCTTTCTGGCCTGTGAGTGCACACTGCCGGGTACACATGTTCATTTTCTCATCAACCGACACCCCCAAGTCGTTCTCTGCAGGGCTGCTCTGAATCTCTTCTCTGCCCAACCTGTATCTGTGCCTGGGGTTGCTCCAACCCATAGTGGGTTATGAAATCTAACTAGTTCTTAACTATTAGTTTAGGAATAATATCCAATTGCATTTCTGAAAACAATAGAAAAATGTACAAGAAAATTGTTATCTTGAAAAGCTACTATTCAAAATAAATGTTTTATGTGTCAAACAGCTAAAATAGTGAGAAAATAGAAGATACTCAGGCTACCTGCTGCAGGGATCTACAAAATACTCTGTGGGACAACTTTATATAGTACAGTTTCCCCATGGGTTTTGCTGAATCAGCTTTTTGGAGCAGACAACATCTACCTTCTCAGTTCTTTAACTGTATAGTTGAATTTCCCTTAGGAATGATCCCTTAAGGTCCCCCAGATCTGTTTGCCTTGTTAAAGCCTTCCTTTTCATCATACCTTTCTTTTCTATGTTGCTGACTTCCTGAGTGTGCAGATGGCAGTCATTGCATACACAGAATAATGGTTTTCAGCCAAATATGAACAATATCCTTTATATTCCCTATATACTTATTGTATCTAATTTACTAGTGAATTAAAAGTATTGGAGTGAAACCAGAGGTGAATCTAATATTGAACTACTTCGGTAAGAAATTTTTTTCTCAAGAAATATTTAATTTCTGCAGTCATACTATTACCTCTGGAAAACACTGCATCATTTCAGTAACCTCCAGGCTAAATGAAGTTTACTCAGGGTCATGGCCTTTAATGAGTTCCCTGGATATCCTTCCTGAATATATTGAAATGTATGCCTTGCCTACAAACTTAAATACTTTATTATAAAGTGTAATTCCTTTTCTTAATTGATAAGTAAGAAATTAAATTAATCCTAAAATTTTTGTAATTCAGCACTCAGTTTTTTAGAGTCTACCTTTTTTATTGTATTAAAGATTAAAAAAAAGAAAATCCAAATCCAAAAAAAACCAACAGAGAAGTGCACTTGGGCATACAAGCTTTTAATGAAGGGATGATGCCTGAGGTGAAAAGATCAATCTCTATACTAAATAGGAAATTTAACTTGTATTTTCATATATATCTGGCAGAAGGAAACTTTTACTGTAAAACAAAATACTATTCAGTGATGTATTTAAATCTTTGTAATATATAATGAAATGTAGCAGTAGTTTCATAGCTTATACTTCATAAATATTACCTTGAATTCTTAAAATGTGGGAATGTTAATTAAAATGAATGTCTAGAATTAAAGTCTACCTTGACATTTAAGTGCTTTCTGGAAAAGCTGTTTATGTTACCAATTCTCAGGAAGTCCCATGAATACTTGTAGATGTCATTTCTATTTGTTAGGAATTAAGCAGACAATTATTTTATAATTCTAAGAGATGATTTCCTATTAATGTTTCCTATGTTAACAGTTTTGAATATCATGTGTCAGTACAATGGAGATGATAAAATGGAAACTAGCTTACTGAATATCTAAAAATTACTTATTAGTAATGTCAAAAATAACAATCACAACAGTCACATCTGACCTCTGCAGAAATTATATTGAACCAAAATATATGAGTGCTGCAATGACTATTAGCAATAATCGAAATTTACCCTGTTAAATATACGCTGTACAATGTTATACTACGCTTTGTTGTCAAACGCCCCAAACAAAATATTTCAGACCATAACTGTGAAACATATAATGTTGCAAAATACAGTTATTTTCTGCTACCAGCATGTGCAGTAAAAATTACCATCATAGCTCCTTCCTCCAGGGCTGCTGAACCTGTCAAGAAAATGAAACGTTAGAACATTATCATCTTCTCTGAGATATGTTATTAAAATCAACAATGTAAATGTCCCACAGGGGTAAGACTTACTTTAGTTTAGCAAGTTATATATAATATTGGAATGATTTAAAATTCATGCACATATTCTTAGGTTTTATAAATTACAGAATTAGAAATGCTCATCATCCAGGTACTTATTGTATATTCTTTCAAGGTGGGATTTTACAGTCATTTGGTAGCTGAAGAGGAAATGGTTATTCTTTCTTGTGTGATCAATATAACTAAAATTGAGAGAAAGACAAAATAAATGCTCTTAACAGATCAGGGGAAAAATAGAACTCTTTCTAAATGTCTACTTCTGCAGGCAGTAGATGTTGGGAATGTGAGGACTGTAAACCCAGAGGGATTAAGCTTTTTTACTTTGTTCTTTTAATTATTGTTCTATCATGTAGGAAGGAACATGGGAAACTTGGAGTGGACGAGGGGGACGGACGTCGACATGGACTTGCACCTGGCCATCCGGCTGCTCTTCACCGTCCTGGCCATTGTCCTCACCTCCGTCTTGGTGAGGCTGTGGGAAGTAAAGGCAGGAAGGCCTCGGGAGCTACTGACAGCCAAAGAGCTGAGCCCCGTCGCTGAGCCCAGCCCCACGGCTGATGAGCAGGGGGAGGAGGGTGGTGGAGGAGCAGCGCCCCATGGCCGAGCCCCAGGAGGATGCAGGAGACCACGCAGCACTTCCCAGCAAGGCAGAGGAGGAAGATCTGGACTCAGACAAAGAGCAGCTGGTGGTGAGAGAGCCGGCAAGCACAGCAGCTACACCAGCCCCAGTGACAAGTACAGCAGCGTCATTTGAGAGTTCTGAAGGTTTTGAATGGCCTTTGGGTACCCTTGAGACCTGCCTGCTGATTGTGAGGATGATCAGCATGTTGGCATGCATACAGAGTGTGTTTTACCCACAACCATTTTGTCTGGTCCCAAGAGTTAAGAAAAGTGGGGTGTGGGTCTTGTTTGGGGTTAGACTACCATGTAGGATGACCAAGAGATTTTCCCTGAGGCTGGACAGTCATGAGTGGCAGGGTGTGGGACAGTATGGGCAAGTATATAGTCCACTGGGCCCCTCCAGTGCTTTGGAAGCATCGGAGATGGAAGGCAGCTCTATGGAGTCCCCAACAACAAACTGCAGAAACTGCTGGAGGGGGGTGTGTGAATTATTTTGAGCCTGGTGGGCCCATGACACCTCAGGCCATCAGGGCAGAGATGTAACATACAGATGGACTCATGATCGAGGATTGGACTTAGCAATGGACACTATTGCCCAGGTTATTCACGAGTGTGAGCACTGCACACAGCCTCTCCTGCTCTGAAAGACTGTTACAAGAGACGGAGCCAGATATCATGGACCGGATGGACTCAGCAGGTTTATAGGGATTGGTCCATGCACTAAGGGATGATCTCTCTCTCTCTCTCTGTGTTTGTGTATGTATATGTGTACACGTGATGGTATATTGAAAATATGGAATCTGAGCATGACGTGAATTGTATGGACTAAGGGGTGGAATGTCATGCGTTCAGCAGTAGCAGTCACTTTCCTCCTTCTTGGTAGCTGGTGCAGTGCTGTGTTTTGACTTTCAGCCTGGGAACAGCGCTGATAACGCCAGTGTTTCCAGTTACTGCTTAGAAAGTTTTGGTTTGACCAAGGACTTTCTGAGTCTCATGCTCTGCTGGGGAGGAGGGGAAGCCAGGAGGAAGCAGAGACAGGACACCTGACCCAAACTAGCCAAAGGGGTATTCCATACCAAAGCATGACATGCCCAGGATGAAAAAAACGGAGGGCAGAGGCCCAGAAGGGTGTGGGGTTTCGCTGCTGGGTCGGGCTTGGTATCGGGTGGTGAGCAGCTGTACTCTCTTTCCTTGTATTTCCCTTGCCGTCATTATTACTGATGGTAGCAGCAGTGGTTTGTGTTATACCTTAGTCACTGAACTGTTCTTATCTCAACCTGTGGGAGTTGCATTCTTCCGATTCTCCTCCCCATCCCCCACCAGGAGCTGGGGGGAAGAAAGAGGAGGGAGCGAGTGAGCAAATGGATGGACTTAAACCACGACACTCAACCATTTGCTTTTAAATTTACCTCCATAATAGCTAACTTCAGTTTGAACCGAACTCATACATGGGATTTTCCAAACAACATTCACAGCAGACTATGAAAATCTTTATGTAGTCTGATATATCATTTCCTGATTCGTTTAAAAGTCTTCTGAAAAGAAAATTAAAATAGGAGCCATGAATACTATATATAAGTTCTTTCACAATTTTCTATGTGACATATCTCTCATAAAGTTTCTTATTTCTTTGTTTCCAAACTGATGAAGTTCAGAGTTCAAATTTCTCTGAAGTTTGGAGTGTTAGCTCCTTGCATGTAAGTTTATTTGTTAAAGGACATTTTTTTTCTTTTTTTTTTAAAACCCTCAGAGGAAAAGATGATTCCTTAAATAAATGCTTTTCTGGCTCTACTTGGAAAAATGTTTGGAACTCAATTATATTTTGTACATTTTTCTTTGTTATTTTTCTTTTAACGGCATCCCCAATGAAATGCATTTTTAAAAGTTTCCTAACTTGATCATACATGTGTAATTTTATTTATCAATAGGAACAATACTTTCTGTAAATGTAAGGTTTTCTTTTCTTTTCTTTTCCTTTTTTTTTTTTTTTTAATGACATTCTGTGTCCAAACTAATACCACATTTAGAAGTTATGTATACTTTGATGTGTCTGCTCTACCATTCTATTTTTTGACAACATCTACCATGCTCTTCACAATACAGAAAAGCTAATGGAAAGCCAAAGCGTAAACAATCAGCACATGATTACTGAGTTAGGTGTGCTAAGACAGGAGGGAAGCTGCACTGGCAAGCAATGACTCGCTGGCATGAAATTATATTCCTGGGTTTGTGCCACCAGCCAGAAGGAATGCAAACCCTGGCACGCTCTGCTTATGATGCAACTAAGATTACTGAGGAAAATACTGGGTTTCAGTTACCCTTGCAAGGTGGATGTGTCTTCAGCAACTTCTGTGCTTCCCAGCACGGCTTCTGCAAGAGTCCTCTATTAGCTGCTTTCATTTTCCTGATTTATTGCGTATAGCTAACCTTCATTGATCAGTCTCTTGGTTCTATTATCAGAGTTGGCAGGGCTAATTGATTTCCATTTTTGGGGCTTTAATGCACTTTATTACTATGTTGAATTACCATTAGCTTTTGAGCATGGAAATCTACAGTTTCTAGTAGTTTAAAGACTAAATCGTGTGCTTTGACAGAAATCTATGGAGGGCAGAAAGTCATATAAGAACACGTCCAGAGTGGGGGATAATATCTAAGATGAAAATTAAAAATATCTTTATCTAAAGGCATGCAACATATTTACTCCTTTGGAACAACACTTAGACATGAGCAACTTCATAATCGTCAGTGAAACTTCAGTGGTTCCTGAAAGGGGAATTTGAGACAATTTATTTGATGCTTCATGAAATTAGGTGGACATAAGCATTTCAAAATATCTACATTTATTAGGTTGAAGTGAAGCAGAAATCCTGCATAAGCAGACTTTTCTATTTGTCGGTACCTTGATTGTGCCAACACACACACACACACACACACACACCCCGATTTGGAAAAGTTTAACCAAAATAATTTCAGCCCAAAATATGATTCATTTATCAACCAGTTTTTATATGATAAACTCTCTGGTACTCATTCAGCTGATAGTTTTAATGGTTTTAATGAATGCAGTGAGAAATTTGGGATATGAGATAAGCTTTTGTGTTACTATCAAGTGTTATCAAAGTCTTTCATCTAGTTTTCTTTCAACAGGCTATGCCAACCTGTTGGTTTACCAGTTGAAGATATTTGATTCACTGAAGACAAATGTCTTGATGCTTCCAGTTAATTCTTTGTCCAGAATTTGGTTCTTGAATTGTATCACAACTGAAGTGAGTCATCACGGTAATAATGAAAACAAGCAAATGAAATATATGCTTTTAAGACATTTTCCTGACATTTTTCTCTCACTTCTGAGAGCACAGAAACATCAGAATGTTTGTTTTCCTGGAATTTCCTAAAAAATGGCCTAGTTAGGAAGATGCTGATAGGAGCTATGTCTCTGATTAGTAACAGAATAGGTTTCAGACATGACCTTTCCAAGCTGTAGATGACCGAAATTGTTGGTGAAATGTATTCCTTGTTATTATTATTAAAATGATATTTAGATCTTCATGAATAGATGAGTGTAAGAGAAAAATGCCCTAAGGACAGATTCAAGGCACATGTAAATTTGTATATTTCCGCTATCCTCAATGAGGTTAGGCCAATTTACACCAGTTGAGGATCTGTTCAATGTTACAGTAACATTAACTGACAATGCTACATTTTCAATTTTAATAAGTTTAATACTGCTTCAGAGTTACATTTCCTTCTTGTACACTGGCATGTTTCCTATGTTCTTTAAGAGAGAGTAAATTTTATTCTAATTTCCAGACTTGTTAAATCCCAGAGCATTTCTTATTGTAGAGGTATGTATTTTTAGTATGATATTGAAGCTGAGGGTTTTAATTTAATTACATGACCATGTGCTAGGTCATTGTCATTTTCCTGTAGGGTAATGGTATTTTCATAACTAATTTACAGTAGCAGCTGTGAAGCTGCATACATTTTAAAGACTGGCTGATTTTTAAGTGAATTTCTTAGTATCCAAGGGAAAGACTGATTCAGAAAACACTCCAGGAGCAAACTTGCCAACGAAGTTTTAAATTGACAAGCAGGTATTCTTTATTGCGGTGCTGGGAGACACAGAGGATAGCTCCTCCTAATGTGCGTCCCCGTATTGTTACACAAGCCATCCTTATATAGCCACTGGGCATACATACATATTCATGAAGCTACGTATGGATTACATTATTTTCCAGAAAGTTCCTCGCATGCGTACAAAAATGTGATGGTGGTCTCTGAGGGTCGTTTACTTCTTTCAACAGTCTTCATCACTTCTGGCAGCCTTCAAAGCATGCACAGTAGTGCTTATACCAGCCTAATTGGTTTGTTTACGCCATAGACATAACAACCTTCCTGTCCTTCTACTTATCAGTTAGTTTAACTGCAGTCCATCCTGGACCCCTGCCATTCCAGATACTCCTTATCCTTATGTCCTCTTCTTCTAGCCTGTTTTTCTTACACTCATTTTGTACTAAGGTCATAGAGGCCTAAAACTACCACGGTTTATCTTATACAAGAATTCTCAGTATGTTCTCTAGCTGTATTCTATTTTTTTCCTGTGAACCATGCACCACAGTAATCTTCCATTGCTACTGTTATAAAGCCATCAAGCTTAACATTACTTAAAATTGATTCTAAAGGCTTATATATTTTAGTTTGTGATATTGTGCCCCCCCCTTGTCTCAAGACAAAAAAACTGCTAAAGTATAAATCATTAATTTGGTTGATAAGTTTGTGTCTACAGGGGCAAGATAATGTCTTTTCAATTGTTTTACAGACCACCATGGGAGGACTGCCTACACTTTTGACAGTAGAATTTGCACAAGAGATTTTTGATATTGCTATGGAAGAAAAGTAGATGGATGTATTTTAAAAATGGCCAGACATAGAATAGATAATACCACTCTGAATATTGATGCAGTCTTACATGTACATTTAAAAACAAAAAGAAAGAGTAACAATTTTATATACGTTCATGGATTTAGAGTTTCCTGCCACACTTATTTCCTAAGTGCGTCACAGGTTACAACTTGTTATAGCATGTGACCAGCACTGGGGCAGGGGTGGGGGAAACAATGTGAAATGCTAATCTTATTTTATACTCTGAGGTTGCCAAATAGAGTTGCAATGTTTGGAACACTCTGTGTAAATTATTTTTTCTTGCCTGTGGCTTTCAATCTTTGGAATAGTCTGGAGAACAATTGAAGCATAATCTATTTTTGAAAGTGTTTGTAACAGAGTTAATATTCAAGATATATATTTTATATACAACCCACTCTACCAACTGAGAAATAATGGCTTATAAAAATTTTACCACTGTAAATAAAAAAATGTTTAATCAAAAACAATTGTATGTTGTGCAGTTAGAAGCAGTGCACGACCTTTCTTCAAGTTGTATTAAATAACCATACATAAAACCCATAGAAATTTAAATTTGTGACACACTTTATATTCCTAAGCAGCTTCTCTTCCAAATCCTTTGTTCAAACTGCATGCTGTGCAATTTCTCCAATGTTTCTGTGCTCTCAGAAAAATGAAAAGGAAAAATACATAGATCAAAAAGGGGGCACATTGCTCTCCAGAGAGCAATTAGTGATTATTTGCATAGTCTATAAAGTTCAAATGCAAAAAAAAAAGCCATGCATTCCACTAGTGGTTGAATTCTGCTCTATCATTTCCCAGAGGAAATGATGGCAAAACGTAATTTCCCAGAAGAAGGAAAAGCTTTATTTTGAACAGCTTCACATTTGAGAATATTGATTTTAAAGTTTTATGCATATCTACATTTCAGGGAAATGTGTAGTTTTCAACACTTTATTAATGGCAACAGACAAATTTCCACTTTTATATGTTTTTAACCTTTCCATTTCCTTGTTCTGGGTCAGTAACTTATGAATTTACAGAGTTTTGGATGGTATTCTTCAATGTAATGTCCACTTTACATGGTTGCTCATCTTCAATCAGCACTTTAGATGAGGCTGCTCATCTCATTACAGTCAGCCTCATAATAGCTTCTATTGCTTGACACTAGTCTTAACTTATGGGTAAACTTCTATTTCTCCTTTTTAGTTTGCTATTTTCCCTCTCTACTTATCTTTCCTTCCTCATTCCCTAGCTTGTCCCGTCCTCTACTACTAAGGCCTATCTTCACCAGCTCTGTTCCATTGGTCCTCTGGGGTCTGCGGGATGGAACTTGTTGGTGAAGGAACAACCAGAACTGACATTACTCATGGTGCCTGGCTCCTGTTTCTGCCTAACAGTAAAATTATTCATATTTTAATAAAAATATTTTGTACCATAAGATTCTGATTTAAAAAGCATCAGCATTATTTAGAATGCAGGAACATTTTTCAAAGATGAGAAAATGAGTCTTATATTACAGGCAAATTTATAAAATTGTATATTCTGGTATTTGCATATCTTTTGTTCAAAGAAAAGACTCAACCTAAACCATGTTATGTAGGCAATATTTTTTATATATATTCTTGAAACTGAGTTTGCTTGTAAACTCAGCACTAACATAGTGCATGTCTCAGGAAGTAACATAATGAATATATAGTTTTCATAAAAAGATTAATTATTTTTCCAGTCCCTAGGAAATTTTAAATGATGACACCTAGTCTGCCATATAGAGCAGGTATTTGAGGTATCTTTAAAAGAATCTGCATTTTGAATAGAAAGGTACACTTTAAATACAATTTACTTCCAATTTACTGCAGAAGATATTAATCTGTAGCACTGCATGACTTCATTTTTACCAATACAAGATTTTTGTGTGTGCTCATTTTGGCTAGCATAGAACTAATTTTCTTTGCAATAGTAAATATGGGGGCTATGTTTGGGAATTGTGCTGAAAACAGTGCTATAAGGGAGATGTTTTAGTTGCTGTTGAGCATCGCTTACACAGAGCCAAGGTCTTTTCTGCTCCTCACACCACTGTACCAGCGAGCAGGCTGAGGGGGCACAAGATGTTAGGAGGGAACAGCTGGGACAGATGACCCAAAGTAACCCAAGAGACATCCTACACCATATGGCATCCTGCTCAGCATATAAAGCTGGGGGAAGAAGAAGGAAGTGGGGAATATTCAGAGCGATGCTGTTTGTCTTCCCAAGTAACTGCTATACATAACACAGCCCTGCAGCCTGGAAATGGCTGAACACCTGCCTTCCAGTGGGAAAGAGTGAATGCACTCTTTATTCCGATTTGCTTGCATGCATGGCTTTTGCTTTACTTTTTGGACTGTCTATCTCAACCCACGAGTTTTCTCACTTTTACCCTTCTGATTCTCTCCTCATCCCACTGGGAGGGAGTGAGCGAGTGGCTGTGTGGTGCTTAGCTGCCAGCTGGGGTTAAACCACAACATATATGTGACATATATGTTATAAAATTCTACGTCAAGAACTACTAGTTACTAGATTAGCTTATTCTGCTGCGAGAAAAGTAATTTTTGTGACTGAAACTGGCACTGTTTTGAAGCAACTTCCAGTTTTATTTTAGGTGTCCTATTCACTGACAATTACATAAGTAGTGACTTGACCACAGATGCTTATTGCTTACATTTCCCGAGAAAGTTACAGTTAAGAGCTTACCATATGCCATAAATCTCTTCCTCCGTATAGCTTTCAACACAAGTGATGTACATTAGCATTCAAGCTTTAGCTTGTCTTTCATTTACTGTTGTCAAGTTATCCAGACATTGCTTTACCAGGAATTTTTAAAAATCTTCAACAGTTTGTTTTTTTTTTTTTTTTTTTCCCTTTGGTTGGTTGGTTTGTTTGTGGATTTTTTTTTTTTTTTTTTGTTGGTTGGTTGTTTTTGTTTTGGTGCTTTTTTTTTTTTTTTTCTTTTGTTAGAGGTTCAAAGTTTCTTAGAAAATATTGTTGTGGAATATAACTCAGTTATTATCAATCAGCACTGATAATCCCACTTTAGCTTTGGCAGATGTGGGGACAATGAGAATTTCATAGGAAAACACTAATTGGAGAGGATTCTGGAGAAGTGTCATAATTGAAAACTCTGCATATGGAAGCATGGAAGATGTTTAGTAAATAATTTCGATACACAGGGAATGCTTAGAGATGTAAAAATTTTGAAATTTATTTACTCTAAGTTCTAAAAATTGGAACATTCATGTTTTTCCTGCAAAATACTTATTTTTTGTTTAAAATCAGGATATGAACTTATATTGGTTCTCTGGAGCAAGAATGTCATAGTTTAAACCCAGATGGCAACCAAGTACCACACAGACACTCAATCACTTCCCTGCCTTGCCTCCCTTCCCAAGGCTGGATGGGGAGGAGAATTGAAAGAATGTAAATCCCATGGGTTGAGATAAGAACAGTGTAATAACTGAAAAAAAGTTCAACATAATTATAATAGAAATAATACCAATAATAACAATTATGATACCAATAATAGGGAAGAACAAAAAAAAAAAAAAGAGAAGTTACAATTCAGAAAACACAAGCAATGCACAATACAATTGCTCACCACTCACTGACCAATACCCAGCCCATCCCAAGCAGCTCCAAAGTAGATCTCAAAAGAGAGACACGACTGCATGGACTTTTCTTCCTTATCATCTTGAGAGTGAGACATTGGCATGCCCAGAATAATTCTTCACTGGTCATGAATATTGTTCATGGCATTTTGGTTAGCATGAGTGTCCTTTAATGTCAGTTCTGCTGGCCTGACCAAAAGCAGTCTCAACTAGACAAAGGCTCTAGTCCTTAGGCTATTAAAATAGGTAAATCTATTATAAAGAATCACATCCTGTGGCAGAAAGATAAAGGGGTAGATGACCCAACAAATATTTCCTGTCCCTGACTTCTTTACCTCTACAGTACATATAGTGAGAACAAATATGTATGCAGAACATGCATAGAGTGAGCATGAAAATAATTGTTTAGCTCTAACGAGTCATTGAGAAGAAAAGTGCAAAGGTGTGCCTCCACAAACTGGTTCTTCTGACATGCTGAGAAACCTTCATGTATATGTATGCACACATATATATGCTCCTCCCCCCCAACCCTTTGCGGCCGTTTTCCAGAAGTGCAATGAGATGGAATTTTCTAAGAGCAATTTATCATAGAATCATAGAATCATAGAATCATAGAATAGTTAAGGTTGGAAAGGACCTTAAGATCATCTAGTTTCAACCCCAATGCCATGGGCAGGGACACCTCCCACTAAACCATGTCACCCAAGACTCTGTCCGACCTGGCCTTGAACACTGCCAGGGATGGAGCATTCACAACTTCCCTGGGCAAACCATTCCAGTGCCTCACCACCCTTACAGTAAAGAAATTCCTCCTATTCATCTGATTGGCATCTGAAATTCTGTGAATTTTACTTTGTTAGAAATTTAGTTCTGCACCTGGCTCAGAAAGTGAAAAGGCAAGCAGACTTTTACAAGTGTCTTTAGTGAAGACTAGTGTGGAAACAGGCTAGGTGATTACTTTTAATTATTAGCTATACAGCACACCAGATCTTGCTTCGTGTCTCCTGCAGGTAACACACACAGTTTAATTATATTTTCTTTTTATAAACCCAAAGTATAATTTCTTAATTATTCACACTGAGATAAGATCTTGGAATGGAGTAATTTTTCTCTGGGTCCTTTACTAAATTTGATGGGCAAGTTTTTTTCTGCCTCCCTCAAGCCTCAAGTATTATTCAAACTGACATATGCTTTCTTTCAGCGCTTTGCCTGTAGCAGAAATTTATAGCATTCTCCTAGCCTTGGCAATTTAATTGTCAGAAATCTATTTTCTTAGTCTATGTTGCTGTAGTTTTATTTCCCCTAAATGCAAATCTTTATCTGGAGTAATCTATGTAACATTTTTAGTATGCTGTTAGGATATCTTATAATTCATAGTAGCTGTAAAATTTAAGCAAGTTTAATTCTCAAGGTAATTTCTGATGCTGTGTGACTTACATGATGCACTAAATCACTAAATCATTTCAGTACAATTAGTTATGTATTTTTAAAATACATTGGCTTATATTTTTTCCAATTTTATATTCACTTGGAATGAATTCACCCCTGTTCTATTGAATATACCCTAAATACTCAAATGTGACTAAATTGACCTAACTTATTCTTGTATGCAGAAAGCTTGGATACTCTGACAAAAATGTTTAATATAAGAATGATTTTCTTGTTAATTTGAAGAGCAATCATCTTGAGCTAGAGATACTCAAGTTGCCTAATTTTTGTTCACATGGTATTCTGTCCAATTTAACACTAAAATTCATTTCCACTTTTTAATGAGTGAAATAGAAAGGACTCTGTGAGAGAATAGCTAGAAAAGAATATGCTGCTGAAAGTATAATAAAGAAGCAAACAGTGGTGTACTATATTTTCAGTCTTACATAGTGGTAACATGTGCAATATATTTTCAGTATATAGCCTTTTTTTCTTAGAATTAAAGGCTAGAGTGGTATAATGAAGCTTTAATCCCTAAATTGATGAAGAATTCCCTGCTGCAGAAGGTAGACAACAATTGCTTTCTGGCTCTCCCCTGTAGTAAGCAAGTCTCCTTCACTGAAGAAGTATTGTACAATACAACTGCAAAAATTCCCAGTCTAAAAATAATTTATTGAACTCTGTTTCTGATCCTTCCTTCTCAAAAGTCCATGTATTTTGTTGCTTATTTTTATTTAACTATGGCCTATTATAAGTATAAAATATTTGCATAGACAACTATATAAAATATATAAATATATGCCTGTGCATAATGCACACATGCATAAATATATATAGGAGGTAAACATTAGATCTACTCCTCATCCATCTGTATGCCTAACTATTGGGCTATGAAGTTAGACCCCCATTAGTTGAAATGATCTCATTTCATATATTTTAACATACAAAGCATTATTTTCTTCACAGAAATCATAGAATCATAGAATCATAGAATAGTTAGGATTGGAAAAGACCTCAAGATCATCGAGTTCCAACCCCCCAGCCATGGGCAGGGACACCTCCCACTAAACCATGCCATCCAAGGCTATGTCCAACCCCACCTTGAACGCCGCCAGGGATGAAGCATCCACAACCTCCCTGGGCAACCCATTCCAGGGCCTCACTAACCTCACAGTAAAGAATTTCTTCCTCAGATCCAATCTAAACTTCCCCTGTTTAAGTTTAAACCCATTACCCCTTGTCCTCTCACCACAGTCCCTAATGAAGAGTCCCTCCCCAGCATCCCTATAGGCCCCCTTCAGGTACTGGAAGGCTGCTATGAGGTCTCCACGCAGCCTTCTCTTCTCCAGGCTCAACAGCCCCAATTTTCTCAGCCTATCTTCATACGAGAGGTGCTCCAGTCCCCTGATCATCCTCGTGGCCCTCCTCTGGACTTGTTCTAACAGTTCCATGTCCTTTTTATGTTGAGGACACCAGAACTGCACACAAGACTCCAAGCGAGGTCTCACAAGAGCAGAGTAAAGGGGCAGGAGCACCTCCCTCGACCTGCTGGTCACGCTCCTTTTGATGCAGCCCAGGATACGGTTGGCTTTCTGGGCTGCAAGCGCACACTGCCGGCTCATGTTCATTTTTTCATCAACCCACACCCCCAAGTCCTTCTCCGCAGGGCTGCTCTGGATCTCCTCCCTGCCCAACCTGTAGCTGTGCCTGGCATTGCTCCGACCCAGGTGGAAGACTTTGCACTTAGCATGGTTAAACTTCATGAGGTTGGCATCAGCCCACCTCACAAGCGTGTCAAGGTCCCTCTGGATGGCATTCCTTCCCTCCAATGTATCAACCGAACCACACAGCTTGGTGTCATCGGCAAACTTGCTGAGGGCGCACTCAATCCCACTGTCCATGTCACCCACAAAGATGTTGAACAAGACCGGTCCCAACACAGATCCCTGAGGGACACCACTCGTTACTGGTCTCCAGCTGGACACTGAGCCACTGAGCACTACTCTTTGCGTGCGGCCATCCAGCCAGTTCTTTATCCACCGAGTGGTCCACCTATCAAATTGATGTCTCTCCAACTTAGAGAGAAGGATGTCATGGGAGACAGTGTCAAAGGCTTTACACAAGTCCAGGTAGATGACATCAACTGCTCTGCCCCTGTCCATCAGTTCTGTAGCCCCTTTATAGAAGGTCACCTGCTTGGTCAGGCAGGATTTCCCCTTAGTGAAGCCATGCTGGTTGTCACCAACCACCTTGTTGGTTTTCATGTGCCTTAGCATGCCTTCCAGGAGAATCCGCTCCAAGATTTTGCCAGGCACAGAGGTGAGACTGACTGGTCTGTAATTCCCTGGCTCATCCATTTTCCCCTTCTTAAAAATGGGGGTTATATTTCCCTTTTTCCAGTCATCGGGAACTTCACCTGACTGCCATGATTTTTCAAATATGCTTTTCCTCTTGCGTATGGGGCAACTGATATTGGTACTAGTTGGTCCTCTGGTTTAGCTGCAGTGATTATCACTACAGTTTGGGTTGCTGATGTACTTGTCACTGGGGTGTGAGTAGCTACTGAACTTGTAGCTGGGGCTGGGGTAGCTGCTGTACTTGGAGCTGGAGAAGCCGGGCCATCCACCTCCCCGCCCTCAGATCCAGGGACATTTTCTTCCTTTTGAAGGTGCTGGATGGTGTTGAACAGGGCTCTGTAAGCACAGGCCAAGCCCCAGCATGTTGCCATGATTTGTCCGTCTGTGGTGTGACCGGTATGACAATACACCTCCTTTAAATGCTATAATAATTTTTCTGGATTTTGCGCTGTTCAGTGGTGAAGTTCCAAAACACTGGAGGGTCCCACTGGCCTAGATACTTGCTCATACTATCCCACACACACTGCCACTCATGACTGTCCAGCCTCAGGGAAAATTTCTTGGTCCTCCTTGTCATGGGTTCAGCAGTAGCAGTCATGTTTTCTCCTTCTTAGTAGCTAGAGCAGTGCTGTGTTTCTGACTTTTGGCCTGGAACAGTGCTGATAACACTGATGTTTTCAGTTGTTGCAGTAATGTTTAGTCTGACCAAGGACTCTCTGAGTCTCATGCTCTGCCAGGGAAGAGGGGAAGCCGGGAGGCAGCAGAGACAGGACACCTGACCCAAGCTAGCCAAAGAGGTATTCCATGCCACAGCATGTCATGCCCAGGATGTAAAAACTGGGGGCAGGAACCCGGAAGAGTTAGTTCATGGCTCGGTCATTGGGTGGTGAGCAGTTTTATTCTCTTTCCTTGTATTTCCGTTATCATTATTATTATTGGTGGTAGCAGCAGTGGTTTGTGTTATAACTTAGTTACTGAACTGTTCTCACCTCAATCCGTGGGAGTTACATTCTTTCGATTCTCCTCCCCATCCCTCTGGGAGTGGGGTGAAGGAAGGGGAGGGGAGACTCCAGAAACTGTGTGTTTTTTTCTGAGTTACAGCTGGGCTTAAACCACGACATTTTTTTTTTGCGCTCAACGCGGGGCACGAAGGGTTGAGATAATGACAGGATTAATAGCCACTCATCATAACGCTGATTTATTGGCTCTCAAAGTTGTTGCTCTTGATCTTGCAGGTTCAGTATGTGGTACCTTACTTACAGCCAGTATTTGCTATCTTAGCATTTATCAGATGGGGGCTTTGGGCTAAGGTTCTTCTTTCATTGTACTTTATGGTAATGACTTGCAATACAACAGACTCATTGATCATGAAACTGATCTGGCTTACGCTCCCAGTGTGGTCACCACCCCTGTACTTTGTGAGGTATATAATAGAAGTGCTTAGCAATTACACATCTCTTTTCCCCTCTGTGGGTGGTCAACCTGTGAAGGAGACATTCTTTTATGCTCCCAGGCCCCCCACCAGACTGTTTACAGCATTGTTTGAGAGTTTTGAAGGTTTTGAATGGCCTTTAATTACCCTTGAGACCAGCCTGCTGATTTTGGTGGGGATCACCATGTTGGCACGCATGCAGAGTGTGTTTTACCCACAACCATTTCATCTGGTCCTGAGAGTTAAACAGAGTCGGGTTTGGACCTTGTCTAGGGTTAGACGACGATGTAGAAGTGTCGTGGTTTAAGCTCATCTGTAACTCAGAAAAACCACACAGTCTCTGGAGTCCCCCCTCCCGTTCCTCCCCCTGCTCCCAGAGGGATGGGGAGGAGAATCGAAAGAATGTAACTCCCACGGATTGAGGTGAGAACAGTTCAGTAACTAAGATATAACACAAATCACTACTGCTACCACCAATAACAATAATTACAAGGGAAATACAAGGAAAGAGAACAAAACTGCTCACCACCCAACGACCGAGCCGTGAACTAACTCTTCTGGGTTCCTGCCCCCAGTTTTACATCCTGGGCATGACATGCTGTGGCATGGAATACCTCTTTGGTTAGTTTGGGTCAGGTGTCCTGTCTCTGCTGCCTCCCGGCTTCCCCTCTTCCCTGGCAGAGCATGAGACTCAGAGAGTCCTTGGTCAGACTAAACATTACTGCAACAACTAAAAACATCGGTGTTATCAGCACTGTTCCAGGCCAAAAGTCAGAAACACAGCACTGCTCCAGCTACTAAGAAGGAGAAAAAATGACTGCTACTGCTGAACCCAGGACAACCTCTCATGCTCTTCATTTAGTGTAGGAAATTTAAGGTATGCTTTCTGTATCTCAGCTACAGAGTTAGGCCTTCTCACTCAATGAATTATTACCTGCCTCGAGTGACAAAGATCCAAGGAAAAGGCACTATGGTGAATCACAGTGCATAGCTAATACCAATCTCTTTCAAGCCAGCTTGCACTCAGGAAAGGACTTAGTATTAAAACAAATTTCCATGCTTGATACTGTTCTTAGATCTACCTTTTCAGAAGGTTGGCCTGGTAACATGTTCATGTATAAAGTGCTTGTCAGCTGTGTCAGTGTTCTGTCACCAAGACAGAACTGTAGTTCAAAGCTTCCTGCTTTCCAAGAGAAACAGAAATCAAAGATAGTGTAGTCAAACCCAAGGTTGTTGAAACAATTCAGAACTAGAGTAGTCTCTAAAAAATACAATATTGCTTGCAGCTGGGGGAAAAGTAAGTAAGCGTACCCATGCATAGGCTAACAGAACAGCTGCTACTGCCAGCAAATTAGGATGTTAAAGCCCAAAACAATGCAAACATTGATTTAAAGCAAGACTACAGCAGTGGAATGAGACTCCCAAAGCAAGCTTATGTTCATTAGAGATTCACTTTGCGTTACTTTTCTGCTATTAGGGAAATAATGTGGCAGTATGGGAAGATAGCTTATATGCCAGTTAGATATGAAGAACTTAAGTGATGCAGGGACATTGGCCAGAAAACAGTAAATGAAGCTGAGTATTGTTGAACTGCAGAGATGATAAGAAAAAGTGTTGTTTATTGGTTTATCTATCTGATTATATGGCAAGGGAGAAATCAATATAGTTAGCTGGGGATAAATTGCAAGCTTATTATCTAGTATAACTTGAACAGCTTGTGCAGAGATAATTAGAACTTAATTAGTGTTTGAAAGTTAAAGGACATAGAACTGATTTTCTCAACAATTATTATATGTCAGGGTACCACATGAAGAGAAACCTTGCCAACTTAGATGTTGCAGTTCTTGTTTATTCAAAAAAAAACCACCATACACATCTAGTTGTGCTTTCACATGAGTATATATAAACAAACACTGGAAGGCATTGCAGACCGAAACAAATGAAAACATGATTAAAATAAAATATAAAAGAAAATATTTTCTGCATCATTATTTGCTTATATTCAGCCAAAGAAAGAAGTTTGTTGTTTGTTGGATTTTTTTGACAAATTTACTTAAAGTTTGTTGTTTGTTTTTTTTTTAATTGAAAATAGAAAAATAAGATTTCCTTCTAGCTAGAAACGGCAGTTGTACAACATACAAGAAAAAGGAGCTTCAATTCATCCACTAGGTTAGCCACCTAGCTATACTAATTCTGTATTGATAAATAAGGAATGTGATCTCTACTCACAATGCCCAGGTTAGTATCTTCATCCTTTAGATTCACCCAACTGAGAATAACAGAAATGTCACAGTTTCGTCAAACTTGCATAAGGCAGTTAGTTTTTAAACAGCCTATTGATGCAAAGATTATAATATGAACTGTGCACTATATCATATTTTCTATTTAGAATGATGCTTACAGGCTGGCCTATGACAATGTGAGATTTGAAAGTCGTATGGGAAAGAATATATTTATTGTAGATTATAAATTTAAAACACTATTATGATCACTACTGCTGTATTTTTACAGAATTTGTGAAGGGCAAAGCACAGGAAGACATTCCTTTGAAAGTCTTGTCAGGAGTATATATGGTATGTAGGGAGGATGCTCCTTCGTGGTACGCAAATACTGAGCAATAGCCTGTATTGAGAAATGCTTATTTAAAGACAGGTGTCTATGAAGTAAGCAACTGCATATTTTTTTCTTAGATAGTGCTAAGGAGATAGAGTGGCACCTGCATACAAAACACAACTCCGCTGTCATCAAAATCAGTGATTAGAAATTTTTTCTAGGCAATGAGAACAGAATAGTAAACAGCTGTATACAAAATTAGGAAAATTAAATGGTAATACACTCATAGTGAGTTGTCTGCTTTTTTCACTTCGGGAAAGAGATAAGGGATGAGCATTATTCATCATTACAGATACATGAAGCACAGACTTCAAATACCGACATGAGCTGAAGCATCATGTTTTAGTCAAATGATAAGTTCCTTTTCTACCCAAAGGAACTTAAAACAAACAAACAAATCAACAGGATGCATCCTGATTTTCCTTCTCTCTGACTACAGTTTTATCTGGAAGAAAAATTTGACAGCAAAAGGCACAGTCTAATCAAAAAATGCAGTGCTATATTAAATGTCAATGGCAGGAAGCACTCTTCATCTTAAATGGATGAGTATAGAGATAAGAATGGCTATTACTACTTGACAATATCTTTTCTAGGGAGGGCCATATTTTTTTTCCCAGATTAGCACTTATAGAAGCCCTTTCTTATTTCAAGGTGGTTTGTTTTGGTTTGGTTTGGTTTGGTTTGGTTTGGTTTGGTTTGGTTTGGTTTTCTTTTCTTTTCTTTTCTTTTCTTTTCTTTTCTTTTCTTTTCTTTTCTTTTCTTTTCTTTTCTTTTCTTTTCTTTTCTTTTCTTTTCAAGTTCCAAGGACATCTGACATCAGTCCACATTAATAAAATACATCTTTATATTCTGAAATTATAAGATTTAGTGAGGGAGAGAATAGTCCCTAAGTGATAAAAGATTTCTCATTTCATACTATTTTCCTTGTTTCCAACTTCAGAACATGAAATGGAATTAATATTACTAGATTTTTTTTTAAATTATTTTTAATCTTCTGTCTTTAGCTGATATTTATGAGTATAGTATGTTTTCTGCCATTAATATTTAGAGCGAAGTTAATGACTGTTTAAAGAATAAGATACAGACTGTTGGCAGCAAGCAGGAATTATCTCAGTGCAGGAGGTATTGAAAAAAAGGTGACAGCATGAAACGGAAGGATTATCTCCTCCCTCAAAATACTAAGCATATAAAAAGTTTCAAGCAGCAACATCTGCCAATTTACAGCAGAAAAAATGTTACATACTTACCTGCTCAAGATTCAAAGACTGAAAAAGCAATTGGATTATCAGCAATGGAATGCTGAAAAAGATTACAATTTTGGAACCTGAAGTACTTGCAAATAATAAGATTACTTACTGATACCCTAAAATCTTACTGCAGGGGAGAGGAAAATGAAGTCTACAGTCTAAATCAACTGCAGACAATGATCACAGTAGAGCTTCAGAAAAAATACTGCTTACTTTAAAAATAGCATCTTCTGCATGTCCCATTAGTACACGAAAAGGAGAAAAACTTCCTGCAGGAATGGGTTTGTTCAGTTAATTTTTTTCATTTGCAGCTATTACAATACTTCGCGGGGGTTTAAGAACAACGAAATACAGATCAATGTGATCCACGCTGAACAATTTAATGTGCGCAATCATGCCTTTTATAGGAAAGTTTCAGAACAGTAGAACATTCGATAACACTTGGTTGGTTAACTTCACTTAGCCGAGTGCTAGCAACAGCTTAATGATTGGTTAACTATTACAGCATATGTTTCAAGGTTACAGTTAACATTTCTTCTCTGCGTATCTCTCTCAGTAGTTTTCCGTGCTAACTTTTCCCAAGGTTTCTGCACATACACGAACTTCAGTAACCCTCAGGCGAGGCCTCAATGCCTGCGGGTCACTACCTTACAATTGTCAAGCAATTGTCTGGATTGCTCACATGCCCGTTCACAGCCAAATAGCTCTCCACAAATCCCCCTTTTTGTTTTTGAGCAATCCAGACCCGATTCACAGCACGAAATAGCATACTGGCAATACACTTCCACAAACAGCAAAAGATTAAAACAATAATAATCAACACCATTGAAACTGTTAAACCTTGTTTGATTACTACTCCTAGCCAACTACTAATACCCCAACCCTGTAACAACTTTTGAAACCAATCCCATTCTGAGAGTACTTGTAACTTCTGCACTCGTGAGAACCTGAAGTGTGTTTTTTGTAAGCAACCAAAATTTACAGTCCAATTCAGCAAGCTTCTTATCTTAGCTCCTTCTTATCTTCCAGGCCTGCATTCTTGTTTCGTTAACTGTCCGGGAGTTGCTTCTTTTCCACGGTCGGCTGCACAGAGGTAACCAGGAGTTACCCCTGCTACATGGCCAGCTGCACATACTTGCTTTCATTCAGAGCAGGCATATGTCCATTCTCTAACAAGAAATCATCCACATCTCCCACTTTTCTTTTCTTGAGTAAGCCAAAGCTGTTTTACCAGGTTTTCAATCATACCACGAATACATTGCAAAATACAAGGTACAATCATAACTATGGTCAAGATTACTACCAAAATAATTCCAATACCTTTAATCAGAGATGTGAGCCAACCATTAAAGTCCCAAGATGTAAGAAGGGCATCTAACCAAGGAATTTTATCGTTCTGATAGACATCATGAAGTACTTTCGCATGCTTCCAAATTTCTTTAACATCTTTCAAGGTCTTTCCAGACTGATCAAGATAAGTACAACAAGATTCATTAATTAAAGTACATATTCTGTCTACTTGAGCTGTTAATATACCTAAAGCCTTACAATTCTGCAAAACTATATTTTTAAAGAATTTACTTCTACTTGTGTTAACTTAGTCCCATATGTATTACCACTGAAAACAGCATAACAAACTTCCACTGGAATCATTTTGCACACTTTGCTTTAGTCTTGCAGTCACATTACATCCTTTGTTACATTCTATAACTTGATATGGTTCTGGTCCTTTCCACTCATTATCATGTAGGTCTTTATATAGAACTGGTGGTTTGGGCAAGGGATCATCTCTTAGATGTCACAAATGCTGTATTGCAGAAAGAGAATCAAAGCTAGACAAATTCAAAAGCTTTTGTACAAATTACGCTTTGCAAACTGTTTGAAGAAAATCCTTACATTTCCCTTGGGTGTTTTTATATATAATACCTGCTTTAGACGACCCTATTTGAGCAGAGGATTTGGACTAGATCATATCTCCAACATATGTCAACCACAGGCTGCTTGGCCTGCCTTTCTCTCCTGTATAGTTCTCTGATAACAGGAGAGGCCATCCCCACATCAAGGTCTGGCATGGCATGTGTCCCCACCACTCAACGCCTGCTGGGTTGCAGCCAGCAGCGGAGCTAAAGGTTCTTCTTGGTGGCAAACACAGAGGCCAACCCAGTCTTGCCCTTGACTGCGGTAGGAGGTATTTGGCCAACGTCAGTTGTGGCACCTTGTTGTCAGTGCAGAGGTTCACCTGCTTCATTCAGTAACAAGTCACTACTATGGCAAAGCACATACAGATTTACGTTAGCAATATGTACACTACAGGGTGCAGCAGCATGTTGAAGATGCTATTGGCAGTGAGGGATCTGCCAAAGAAATTTCTTACCAGTGGAGTTCTCTCATTCAAAGGCTGGATTGCTCACATGTCCGTTAACTGAAAGGAATGCTTCCACAATGCCCTCTTCTTGTTTTTGAGCAATCCAGATTTGATTTAGCATTCTGTTTACAAATTTCTTCAGTATAGTAAATACAATGGTGCATGCAAGCAAAATTAGTAATATAATGCCTAAAACCTTCAAAGCAATAATTATCCAATTTTGAATCCAAGTCCCTATTCCCCATCCTGAAAAAATGTTGCGGAGCCAGTCATCTAAAGGATTCACATCTTGTTGGATTTTTTGTGAGTGTCCTTTTAGATAGGTTAATTGTTTGTGAAGGATCTTACTGTGATCAGATAGATTCACACAACACATACCTTCAAAGTCCTCACAGCCATGACCCTGTGCCAACAGCAAAAAGTCAATGGCTGCGCGGTTCTGCAGTAGGGAGTGTCGTAAGCTATTTTTGATCCATTAATAATTCTTCGAGAACGGCAGTAGTTACATTAGCCTGCTTTTCTGCCCAACAAGCTAGCTGGGCTACTGTTCTTAGGGCATTTCCTGCAGCCGCTCCAGGGACAAATAGTGACAGAGCTACTAGAGCAGCTCTGCTCAGTAATTGAACATTGTCATTACAATCAGGGGTGAGTCCTATTGATCGCTTAGATCTAGAGAGAAGAATATGACTAAGATTACTCAATTCTGTAAACTTCGGTGCAAAAGTAGTCAGTGAGCCCAAATAGCATGGTCCTCCAACAATGTCTTTTGGTATTCCTTGCCACGCCCTATCTCCACAGATTAAAAAGACATCTGGTGGTAGGGCCTTGGCAGATTTGTTATTCCAAAGGAGGGGCACTGACCCAGGCCGGTGAGTAGATCCGTATGCCTTAAAGGCTGTTGCCTTCCCAGCCGTATCATTTATCCCACAATATTCATTAGCGTACCAATTGGCGCTATCTTTGGGCGAAACATCTGGTGAGTTGACGGAATATGGGCAGCCTGCATATTTACATCCAAACATTATGCAGGTTTGTGTCCAGTTTTGTGAGCTATTCCCAATTGCTTGCGATGCCATTAAATTTAATTCTTGTGGATCCCAAGGGAGTGTCCTATTCAATCCAGATATCAATTTTGCTGAGCAATCTGCAGCATTTGTCGACTTACTGCAGTTGTTGATCTAAAATGCCTTAAAGCTATTCTCATTATACCCAGGTGTTCCTATTAAACATGTTTGAAATGATCTGTGGCTGATGCCATAGCAAGACAAAATTCCGACACCCCATTCTCACTGGCCCATGTTACCCACAAATTTTTTCTAGGATTAATTTCGTGTAACAGAGATACAGAATTATATACAAAAAGCAAAATTAACAGCTTAACCACTAACAGGTTCTTAATCATCACTGACATCTTCTGCTGTAGAGGAGAGGCTTTCTGCTGAGTTTTGCCAGGGCCGTATCCAATGAGCCGGTATCCACCGAATGCCTTGATCTGTAAGCAAACATATAACCTCTTCCTGTTAGCTTAACTTCTGCGGGTTTTGCCTTATCATCTTCTAGCAGCTGCTGCAAATTTGCATGCGCTAACATCTCTTTTACAAGTGACAAATCCATATAATGTGGAAGCATTTCTTTCAGCTAATGGACATGTGAGCAATCCAGCCTTTGACTTAGCTTCACTCTAGCAGTGGGTGACAGGCTTTGTGAGGCGTTGCAGGTCGACGAAAGGGTTAACAGAGGGACTGAGCCGGACGCCGCGGAGCCGGATCAGGTTACCACCGAGAAAACCCTGCTTGCAAGCCGGAGCCTGCTGCTGCGGACGGACGCTTTAAACCGCAACCAATTGTTAAACTGTTGCTAGCATTCGCCCGGGTGAAGTTAACCAATCCAGTGTTATCGAATGTTCTAGTGTTCTGAAACTTTTCTATATAAGACATGCTTGCGCACATTAAACTGTTCAGCGTGATCATATTGGTCAGTGGTACGTTGTTCCTTATCCCCCGCGACAATATAATACAAGGCGTAGTTTCTTATTAGCAACTGGCTAGTAAGTACAGGTGGTTTTATACACAAAATCACAGCCTCTAATAAGAGCTACTTTACATGCACACACATTCAAGCTCCTGTAGCTAAGGCATTGGGTTTTTCCGCTCGTTCATCCAGCTCATGACAAGGCTTGAGAAACTTTGCAGGCAGCCTCCATGGACCTGTAGGTAGAACACAAATATATCCCTTCCCCCATGCCATCAGTTCTCAAGAAGTAAGTCAAGCTAAAAATGATTCCTTAAAGCAAAGGCATTCTGATGAAACAGGAATGTGAACCAGGTGCAGAAGCAAACTGCACTGTATCTCTGCCACCCTGGTGCTGTTTCGGTGGAGGTTGGTAAAGCTTGGATTCTCCCCTAGGTTACCTTAAACACACTAAGCAGTACTGCTCGGCAGGAGCTACAAATGCCTGCCTTCCCAGCAGCAGCTACAGCTGCCAGCCGGCTGAGCAGCAGCCATAAATTCCTGCTGGCAGCAGCACCTCTGCATTAACCCTTTCTTGCCCAAAATGTTAATCTGCTACCCATTAAAAACTTTTACATTAACTCAATAACAAAAAATACACAGAACACTGTCTGCTCTCAACAGACACACACATACACACACATTCATGGGATCCCACAAACACACTCCACACAACTACAGTATGTGAAACACAAAATGCAGACAATCATTACTCCCACTACATGGTCACAAGTACAAAATGTAGTTGCAATGACCCTGTGAAGACAATCAGGAAACCAGCTCCGAGCAGCATCATCGCAGTGCAAGGTGGCAGGCTCAATCTCAGCGGGCGTCCCCGCAGAGGCTCTGCCTCCCTCACATCGCATGAGGCTTGGGCTTTTACACTGACCAAAATGCACACTCATTCCAATGCAGGTGGCCAGCCTACATCGGGAGAAGTGGCCAACAGTATCTATAAAGGTCTGCAAGGGTTGATAGAAACACAGACGTAGTTACATTTGCTAACTTTTAGTACATGCATATCACAGAGAGACTATAAGCACACAATACATCTGCATCCCCCACCCATCTTACTTTTCCCTTTATAACTGCCCATTTATCATGGGGATCTGGGGGATCTAAATCAGGCTTCTTTTCCGGGTCAACAGGTCTCGGGTCAAAAGGACTATCCAGATCAGCATCAGAATTATCAGGCATCAGAATCTCGGGAGCAGCAACAACAGTCTGATGAAAATGCACAGGCTCCTCATTAATGTGTTCTGGAGTTTCAGTGTTATCAAGTGCAATTAAAACATTTCCTCCCGTGAGTTTCAGGTGATCTGAGAGTAGGCTTTTTCTCAGGATTAACAGGGTCTGGGGCAAAAGGATTGCCTTCATCGCCGTCCTCAGCCTCCGCAGCCGCGGCAGCAACTGGTGGAGGTTCGGAGGGGTGGGGGGGTGGGGGTGGTGGTGGGGGGGTTTGGGCTCCACTATCTCATTCTTTGACTTAGCCGTGTCGGAGAGCTGTAAATTTGTAAGTCCGTCATGAAGTGTCTGTACTTTCTCATCTAACAATCCTGTCCATTTGTCCCAACTTGATGATCTTGAGGATCAGGCTCTGGGGGGAGGGAGGCCAGGGACGGCGAAAGTGATGAAGGAAGATACAAATTTGTATCCCCTGGCCCATCCATCGGTTGTGGTTTTTTCGCATTTGTTCCATGGGGGTGGAAAAGCTCTTCTGCTTGCATATTTTTTAAGGAGTCAGTGATTAATCTCCACACAGTGGGATATCTGCTTGCCTCCTGCAATAATTCTTTTGTTGAGTCATTTAGTTCTTTCGGTTTTTCTGCTTCTTCTGGGATAGAGACATTAAAGTCAATGGGGGAACGGTTTGGGGTGGAGGTAAGGGGATATTCTGGCACACCAGGCCTAAAATCTGTGGATGCCTTCACCTCACAGCGAGGTTCGATATCGTCAGGATCAGTAGTAATATCAGATTTTGATCTCTCTTTACTGGGCATGGCTTGAAAACCCCTCTTAATCATTTGTGCAATTTTCGGGTAAGTTCTCCCTCCAGTACAGTGATCGAAGGGACTCCGATCGGGGTTCTTGGAACCCTTCGTCAGGGGCTCTGCGATTAATTGGGAGGCAGGGAGGGTGTGGGGGGGGAGGGGGGCGGGAGGCTCAAGCGGGGATCCGAGTGGGGGGGCGCTGGAAGTTGTGGATGGCATTGCCGGAGATAAGGCTTTCACTGCCGAAGCAGCTGCAGCTCTTTCTGATTTCATATCCCGCAAAGTCTCTCGGACAAGTTTCCACAGCGTGGAGTATTTTTGGGCCTCACGCGCTGCCTTCCCCCCATCAGTTATAGTGTCCCAGAGCTGTACGCCTATCGCCTCCCATGTGGATATTTCAAATGCTGTTCCAATCCCACTAAATAACCCCTTTTCTTTACTCCACTGGAGTAGCCCTTTAAGTATATCTTCTTCATATTTAATCCCTCTCCTTGAGAGGATGCACTGGAGGAGATTAACGACAGCTGTCTCTTCCTTAGTTTGAGCCGCCCCCATTCCTCCCCGACCGCCACTTGCCTTTATTGAAGTGGACTCTTTTACGCAGAGACTCCCTTTTTTTTTTTTTCTTTCTCCTGCGGCACGCGCGTGCTCTCTCTACTCGGCAGGGCTCCTGCCAGCTGCTTTTCGGTCGGCCTCCCACCCGTCAGGTCTGCGCTGATCTTCTACCGCCGAAGCAGCTCTCAGGAGGCAGAGCTGAGGGGCCCCATGTTGGGCACCACTCTTCGCGGGGGTTTAGGAACAACGAAACACAGATCAATGTGATCCACGCTGAACAATTTAATGTGCGCAATCATGCCTTTTATAGGAAAGTTTCAGAACAGTAGAACATTCGATAACACTTGGTTGGTTAACTTCACTTAGCCGAGTGCTAGCAACAGCTTAATGATTGGTTAACTATTACAGCATATGTTTCAAGGTTACAGTTAACATTCCTTCTCTGCGTATCTCTCTCAGTAGTTTTCCGTGCTAACTTTTCCCAAGGTTTCTGCACATACACGAACTTTAGTAACCCTCAGGCGAGGCCTCAATGCCTGCGGGTCACTACCTTACAATTGTCAAGCAATTGTCTGGATTGCTCACATGCCCGTTCACAGCCAAATAGCTCTCCACAACAATATGCTTATCAGGGTAGAGGTCATTAGTGTGTGTTTCTTTCTTATGATTGCCTGGTAAATACTATCCTGTGACAACTGCAATGGGAGCTATAAAAGATATTAGCCATGCCTCTAGAAATCTACAAGGCAAATGGACAAAAAACAAGGGATCAGTAAGAAATGCAGAAAATGGGACTAATTGTTGGTTTGGTTTTAATGGGATTGTGACAGCTTTCCTGAGACTAATTTAGCAATTATATGCCTCCTGGAAAACAAAATATTCAGAAAGATTAACAGTGAAGAACACTTGGAGTTCCATGGCTTTGTATTGTTTCAGCTCATGTAAGAGGCATATTGGATTAGCTGGAGGTTGCTGTGAGTTCCTGCCCTACAGATCTAAGCAAAACTTTCAGAATTATGGAGAAATATGGGGAAGATATAGAGATTATATGGCAAAGAAAATAAAAAGACAATATCAGTATTCTTATACAAAAGAAAGTAATTTGGTGACAAGAACCTTTGAGATATAACCGTAACAAAAAATAAGGAAGTCTGAAAAATTTATGCTGATAGGTAACAGTATATAGAGTTTATATCAGGATCAAGATAATATGAATTTTTAATTTCTTATTTTGTTTTCTTTTTACTAATGTTAAATTATGTCATAGGAAAATCTTAAACGGTTGTCATTATTTTGCAAATTTCAAATTTAATTCTCTCCTTCATTCATTAAAAGCTTTTAATACTTTCTATGTGAATGAGTATTGAACTAGATGTTTTTTCCAAGCCACTGTGAGTATTCATGATCATCTGCTTTTGTTGCATGCATGGTCACATAGTTCACATGTGTGCCCCACTGTAAAGCTTATAGAATGAATTTTCTTTTCTACACTTGGGTACATATTCAGAGATTTCTGTTCCTGTGAACTTTCTTGAATTTTCCCATTCAAACACACATTCAAAAATTAAGATTAAAAATCTTTAATTTGTACAGCATGTTTTCTTGTAAGTATATCATCAAGGAAAACATAATTTTAAACAGTGAGATTTCATACTGAAGATCTCTGACTGAAGAAAATGTTTTATGAGGGTTCACTTATCACAATATTTTACCTTGTGCAGTTGTGGAAGCTCTGATACCATTTTTCAAATAAAGGAGTGTAATTAAGCAGTCATTTCAACAGTTCTTAAGGAAGAATTTCTAGGCTAATCTGTAAAGAGATCAAGGTTTACAAAAGCCACTGATTATATCTGTGTTACTAAATAGTGTACTGCAATATAATTTGGTCTGAAGAATGTAAAAGTTGGTGTTGAGCATTTCAGCCTAAATACATTTCAGCAGATTTTACTGCCACACAGTTTCCAGATGCAGTGCTAGTTCCTTGTTGTAGCACACTAAGTGTGTCCCTGGAGTTAATCCTGCAGTTAAAATTAATCTGAAATGGATCTAGTCTGTGCATTCCAAACCAACTTCATGAAGCATATTAGAGTAGATTACTGAGGATTATAAAATATTTGTTTTCAAAAAATATATGATTTAAAGAAGTTTTTTTATTAAGATGGGCGAATTATATGCCTCACAACATGTCTTATAGAATAAGCAAGGGATGAGGTTTTTTTTAATAAATCCTTGGTTTTGAAGCATCTGTAGGATGCATATAAATCCTAATGTGAACAGTGTTATAAATTTTAATAAAATATATGTAAACATATCCAAAAAAACACCAAACAACCCTTACCATGCTTTGATATGGTTTTACAGGCAAAACTGTTGTCCACAGGCTTGCTACTTTTAAAGCAGTGATTATACCTGAAACTCACTCTCACGATTGTTTTGAATGTGTTTTTGAGTTGGAACAGAATTGCTTACCTGTTCTACTGCTCCAGTGATTTGCAATTCTAATTTAAATTGAATTTGCTTTGCATATATTCAATATTTGGGAAAGTGAAGGAGTAGCCACTATTAAGAGCCAGATATTGGGCAGGTTTTTATTGTGCCAGGTGTTCACAGAGTTTTCCCAATGTTTCTCAGTCATCATATAAATATTTTGCAGTTCTAGTCTTGGCTGATCAAGTAGAAGCTGCCAATGGTGTTTAGTTATACCAATCCTCAAAGATAAAATGAACATACAATTTTTGTTTTCAATTATTACTGTTCATTTCAGTTTTAGATGAAGACTGATTTTTAGACATATCTGTGGTATTAATTTCTGCCTCTAATTATAACTATATCTTGTCACATATCACCATTTATGATTATTTTATCTTAAAAACATACATAAAGACAACACCAAATTTTTCTAAAACACATACAGCGCTGACTCAGAAACAGTGCTCCAGACACTTGAAAACGTCAATTAAATTGATTCAGAAACAAATCAGATTATAAAAGCTTTTAAAAAAATCCTTCAAAAATACTTTAGAATTTGAAATAACAAAGATTGCCAAAATAATTTCATTTTAAAATATGCATATATTTTTCACTGCAAATGGCATTTTCATTTTAATATTATATGAAACTACAGTTTCAGCTTTGACTAGCAGTAAAATTTCAGAACTACAGGTGGTAAGGACAGCTTTATAATATTTCTAGTCAAACAAAAAGCTAGTAGGACCAATTTTCGTAGAAAACTCATTCTCTTGCAATTTTACAGCACAATTTTCCTGAGTCAGAAAGTTCAAATTTATTAGCACATCTACAATTCTGAGGTTTTATTTGTAACCACATCTCCTCTTCTGAGACTTTGGAGGTTTGTCCACATATAAAACCCACAAAATTCTTAAGTCTTCATCATTCTTAATCTCATGCGTAAATGTCTGTATTGAGTGTCATAACTGCAGAAACCAAAACCAAATGACGTGTCTAAAAGCAGGGCTTATCCAGACTTGCAGAGACACTTTTGCCAGAATTTGTGGCTGTGGTCTATTGACAGACATGAAATATCTTTGAGAAGTATTTGCCCTACATGGTGCAAAATAGGCACAGACTATACCAGGAAATGGAAAGGAATTAAATAAAAACTTAAAGTTTGAGAAAAACTAAAATTTCCTCCATAATCTGGAATACATATAAAAGGTATTTAATTTCATTGTTATCAGTGTTAATTAAAGATTACTGTGTTTAAGCTACTTGCACATTTGTACACTGGCATATTGTATTTTTTTCTGCCAGCTTTGTCCTGAATTTATTCCTTTCATTGAGCAGGTGCCTCTTATTGGAAATATTGTATGAGTGATAATTTTTCCTAGCTGGAACACCCTGTATATGACTAAATATATGGGTCTCTAGAAAAGTAAAAGTTACAAAATATGTTTATTTATTTTTAAATAGAAAACCCCCATTATTTTTTACCATTTGTACTCAGAACATTTTGAAACATGGGTTACTTAGCCCCAGAAAATTAGATAGGAAAATAAAGTAATTTAGAATTAAAACCATCATTCATCCAATTTTGTAAAATCAATATGAAATATGTTACCTTGGGGACGTTTTTCCTGTGGCAAGCAATCCATTAGTATCTTTTCAAAATAAACAAAGCACATGAACTTAAAAAAAAAAAAAAAGGAAACAATCAAGTTTGAGGTCTTTATTATTATTGCTATTATTAATATTATTATTATTATTATTACTTGGCTTTAATAGCAGCAAAAGATTGCAAAAATATGTAATACTGTATTTTTTTATTTTGAAGAAATTCTATGAGGATAGTCTTTCAAATTGACACTTCCTCAGACACTCAGGATGAGAAAATAATATGAGCTCAGTGTGCATGAGTAAACATTCAGTTAAGTATGTCTCTGTTCCTTAACAACCTGCAGTTCTGTTAGAAAATCTCTACTGAATTCAGCAAAGGTGCTTGAAAGAAATGAAGTTTATGTTTCATGAAAACAAGCAGCCAAATAGAGTATTGCTTTACTGCAAACATGAATCCACTTAAGAGACCACATAAATTTTCTCTGAAGTAAACATTAAACAGTGAACATTTACTGGATTTCCCTCTGTTAGGTGGTGTAGCTTTTTACTATTTTATGGTATCAGGTATCAGAGCATCTATTGAGCCTGCAGTCAGTGACAAATGTAAGTATATTAGTGTAATTACCATAAACTGAGTGTTCTAAGTGTATTGTGGGTCTGACATGTCAGACTGTCAAGTTACCAATGTTAGCTTAGGAAACCTTGTTTGGAACAGGTTTTAGAGAAATTTTGAATGCTGAGATAAAACAGCTGTGCCACACCCCGCTTTATTTTAGCCAATCTGAAAATATTTAGCCCCACCAGTATCCTAACTTGCCAAGGTAGGAAAGTGCTCATGAACATTTCCTAGTCCAAAGAGAACTTAAAGTTAATTGGAATTTTATTAAAATAAACTCTTATATCCCTTTTCCTCTGAAGGACTCTTTTCGGAAATTTCAAAATGAAGCTGTCTAGCTTTTAGACTTCTATTGGCTTAGATGTTTTTAACATGGTGTGTTCCTGAGCACGACAGTTTTCTTCCCCACCTTGGCCCACACTGATACCAGCACTGACAGAATGTGACTGACAGAGAGAAAAAGTATATTAAACAAACAAAAAAGCTGAAGAGCAAATTTTAATATATATATATATAAAAGAGCCCAACAGGATATAAATACATTTATTTTTACTAATATGAACATTTTTCGTTATGGTCTGAAATTGTTCAAGCTAACAAACTAGAATTTTGTAATGCCAATGCCCAAGTTGCCTAGATATTTGCTGTTGTTGCTGCTGCTGGTTTTGGCCAACATCTTCATTATCATCAAACAAACATGAAGAAACATTAGGACTGTCCATTTAAGCCATCTGTGTGCTAGTTTCCAGGATGTCTGTATCTTCAGGGATCTAACATAGTAAATATTTATTACTTGTTGCCACTTAGGAAGGAAAAATAAAGTAACACCTGTTTAAAGTTTAAAAATGTCATCAGGAACAGCTCATCTGCATTTCTTCCAATTTTACCAAGTGCGATCAAGTTAACAAACACAAGTATTCAAGCATTTGGTTGAATAGCTTATGAATAACATAACCTACTTAGACTTCTAAAAGCTATTCCCATTCCCATGGCATCATTGTCTCCTCTAAAACTGGGACCTGTTTTCTAAATATTCCTCTAATAATAATAATTTCTAAATTAAATGGTATAAAATAGCAAAATAGAATTGTGACTTAATTTGCATTGAATTTGTAAATGGTGCAAAACTCCAAAATTTATATAAAATCAGAATTTTAATGGAGTAAATTCTGATTTAAGAGAATAAAATTTGGCATATTTCGAATATTACCAGTAGTGAAGAAGTGGTTACCAGTACATTTTTCTTTATTTTTAGCAGTGTTAGACCTGCTTTCAATGTTTAGCATGATCCTTAATAAAACAATTGAAGGTTGGTAATTCCATGGAAATTCTTATCTTTTGATTTCCCATATAAAGTAGTTGCTATTTTTTAACTGAATCTAGTAAAACAACATGTTCTCATTTAAATAATCTAGACATCTAAATTTATTTCTAATTTAAGAATTAATTATTATGTACTGAACTTCCAAAAACAGCTCCCAGAGGAAAGTTTACTTTCATGATTTCAGCTGGTAAAATAATTATGCCATAATTACAACACCTTTGATATCTGAGCTCTGGTCTCTGATCCCTTTTTTACAGTGGCACATAAAACCCATTCTAAAAGAAAGATAACTATTGCACAGAAAATAATTTAGGAATTAAAATGTCTATCACAAAATATTCAATGCTGATAAAAATTCCTATAACCTTTTGCTAGTGTAATTTTATAATTATGTGTAAACCAAAATTTGAATTTAGCATATAGTATTTTGTAAAAAAAAAAAAAAAAAGGCATTAAGATATGGAAGGAGAGCAGCTACCTGATCTTAATGTACTGAGCTCTTGTCACAGCTCTCTACCCAGTGCTGATACCATTGGCAATGCTTGCTTTCCACAGACAATTTGCATTTCTGACACTCTCTTCAGTCATTGCTCTTATCAGCTCGAGGTACAGTATACAACAGATGCCTTCATCTTCTTCTACCTAGGATCTTGAATGTTGCAGCATATAGCGAATGTTTGACTTGCCTGTCTAAAATTCTTTCAATAGTGTCTCAGGCAAAACCTGCTGAGTTTGCATGGCTTAAATCAAAATGGGATTGAAGCGGTTTATTGATTTACAAACAGGTGATTAATAAGCAATCAGTGTATCACAGTTTCAGTACCAACATCATTAACATGAGAGATGGGACCCAATACTGAATGTCTGCAAATTCTTAAAGAGCCTTTTCTAAGGCACTGCTGATAGACAACCACACCCTGCTCCCTCTACCACAGCACCCCCAGGCACCCATGCCCACCAATGCCAATTTTTCCACCCCTTACAGATCTTCATGTTCCTTTCACACTCCTTTTCAGAACGACTCCTTTGTTAGTCCCTTGGAAACCACTCAATCCAGATGCTGTTTGCAGTCCCTTTCACTTTACCATTATCAGTTCCGGGCAAACACTCTCTCAGAACAGGCAGTTTGGGGCACTTCATTCCAACTCCCTTTTTAACTCACTACCCAATCTTTTTGTCAAGGCCATTTCACCAAGGCGTGTGGATGCTCATACAGTTAACTGTGGGAAGGTATTCCTATTTCTGAGTGACTGCTGATTAACTCCTCACAAAAATGACCAGGAGCAGGAAGATGTTCTTAGTACACTTTGGTACTTACATGGCTGCTTCTCATAATGTCCGCTGCTCCCTCTATACATTCTTCTCCTCTCTTACCGAGCATTTTCCTTTTTGAGTACTGTGGTGGGTTGACTCTGTCTGATAATCAAGTGCCCACCAAGCTGCTTTATCACTGCCCTCCGCAGATGGACAGGAGGGAGAAAATATAACAGGAGTAGCCTGGGTCAAGATAAGGGCAGGGAGATTACTCAACAATTTCAGTCGGATGCAAAACAGACTTGACTTTGGGAAACGAGTTTAATTTATTGCCAATCAAATAAGAGTACAATAATAAGAAATAAAACCAGATCTTAAAAACACTTTCTCCCCACCTATTCATTCTTCTGGGGTTTATCTTCATTCCTGATTTCTCTGCCTCCTCTCTGCAGCAGCACAGGGGGAAGGGGAACGGGGCTGTGGTCAGTTCACCACACATTATCTCTGCCACTCCTTCTTCTTTAGGGGTTCAGACTAGGTGTTTACAATGCTGCTATATTATTACCCTCCTCTGCTCAACAGGAGAGAAAATACAGCAAAAAGCTTGTGAGTTAAGGACAGGGAGAGATCACTGACCAATTACTGTCTGGAATAAAACAGATATGGGGAAATTAGTTTCATTTCATTAGTTTCCTATTCTCCAGGGAATGGGAATTGTGGTCAGTTCATCACATGCTTCTTCCTCTTCAGAGGAGGACTCCTCAAACTCTTCCCTTACTCCAGGGTGCAGTCCCTCTCACAGGATTCACTCCTCCATGAACTTTGCCAATGTGAGTCCTTCCCACGGGCTGCAGCTCTTCATGAACTGCTCCATCATGGGTCCTTTCCATGGATGCAGTCCTTCAGGAACACACTGCTCCAGTGTGGGTCCATTCCATGGGGTGCGGTCCTTCAGGAACAGACTGCTCCAGCATGTGTCCCCCGCAGGGTCACAAGTCCTGCAGCAAACCTGCTCCAGTGTGGGCTCCTCTCTCCATGGGGCCACACATCCTGCCAGGCGCCTTCTCCAGCTCTTGCCTCCCATGGAGTCACAACATCTTCTGGGCATCCTGCTGCCCCTGTGTGGGGTCCTCCCAGGGCTGCAGGTGGAGATCTGCTCCACCATAGGCCTCTATGGGCTGCATGGGTACAGCTGCCTCACTATGGGCTGAACCACAGGGGTCTGCAGGGGAATCTCTGCTCTGGCCCCTGGAACACTTCCTCCCCTCCTTCTTCACTGATCTGCGTGTCTGAAGAGATATTTCTCAAATACATTCTCACCCATCTCTCCAGCTGCTGTGGAGAAGCAAGTTTTTTCACCTCTTCTTAACTATGTTATCCCAGAGGTGCTACCACCATCGCTGATGGGCTTGGCCTTGGCCAGTGGTGGGTCTGTCTTGGAGCCAGCTGTCATTGTCTCTTTTGGATATGGGGGAAGCTTCTGGCAGCTTCTCACAGAATCCGCCCCTTCAGCCCATCCTCCACGTGCTCCCACCCTCACCTTGCCACTCAAACTTGATACAAGTACCTGCTTTTGAGATGATTCTTAGCAAAGCAGATTAATGGGCAGAATGTAAGGATTTTCTGTCATGTAACAGAATCACTTTGCTAAACAAAAATCCTAATTATAGAATCATAGAATCATAGAATAGTAAGGGTTGGAAAGGACCTCAAGATCATCGAGTTCCAACCCCCCTGCCATGGGCAGGGACACCTCCCACTAAACCATGCCATCCAAAGCTATGTCCAACCCCACCTTGAACGCCGCCAGGGATGAAGCATTCACAACCTTCCTGGGCAACCCATTCCAGGGCCCCACCACCCTCACAGTAAAGAATTTCTTCCTCATATCCAATCTAAACCTCCCCTGTTTAAGTTTAAACCCATTACCCCTTGTCCTCTTACTACAGTCCCTAATGAAGAGTCCCTCCCCAGCATCCCTATAGGCCCCCTTCAGGTATTGGAAGGCTGCTATGAGGTCTCCACGCAGCCTTCTCTTCTCCAGCTGAACAGCCCCAACTTTCTCAGCCTATCTTCATACGGGAGGTGCTCCAGTCCCCTCATCATCCTCATGGCCCTCCTCTGCACTTGTTCTAACAGTTCCATGTCCTTTTTATGTTGAGGACACCAGAACTGCACACAAGACTCCAAGTGAGGTCTCACGAGAGCAGAGTAGAGGGGCAGGATCACCTCCCTCGACCTGCTGGTCACACTCCTTTTGATGCAGCCCAGGATACGGTTGGCCTTCTGGGCTGCAAGCGCACACTGCCGGCTCATGTTCATTTTTTCATCAACCCACACCCCCAAGTCCTTCTCCACAGGGCTGCTCTGAATCTCCTCCCCACCCAATCTGTAGCTGTGCCTGGCATTGCTCCGACCCAGGTGGAGGACTTTGCACTTAGCATGGTTAAACTTCATGAGGTTGGCATCAGCCCACCTCACAAGCGTGTCAAGGTCCCTCTGGATGGCATTCCTTCCCTCCAATGTATCAACCGAATCACACAGCTTGGTGTCATCGGCAAACTTGCTGAGAGCACACTCAATCCCACTGTCCATGTCACCCACAAAGATGTTGAACAAGACCGGTCCCAACCCCGATCCCTGGGGGACACCACTCGTTACTGGTCTCCAGCTGGACACTGAGCCACTGAGCACTACTCTTTGCGTGCGGCCATCCAGCCAGTTCTTTATCCACCGAGTGGTCCACCTATCAAATTGATGTCTCTCCAACTTAGAGAGAAGGATGTCATGGGAGACAGTGTCAAAGGCTTTACACAAGTCCAGGTAGATGACATCAACTGCTCTGCCCCTATCCATCAGTTCCGTAGCCCCTTCATAGAAGGTCACCAGATTGGTCAGGCAGGATTTCCCCTTAGTGAAGCCATGCTGGTTGTCACCAACCACCTTGTTGGTTTTCATGTGCCTTAGCATGCCTTCCAGGAGAATCCGCTCCAAGATTTTGCCAGGCACAGAGGTGAGACTGACTGGTCTGTAATTCCCCAGCTCATCCATTTTCCCCTTCTTAAAAATGGGGGTTATGTTTCCCTTTTTCCAGTCATCGGGAACTTCACCTGACTGCCATGATTTTTCAAATATGATGAACAGTGGCTTACCAACTTCATTTGCCAGCTCACTGGAAGATGCAGTTATTTTTTATTTATTTGGCATATGGATCATGCAATATTCCTCTGTTTTCTGAGTGGATGATGCCTAGAACACAAGGAAACTTCAATATCAAAATTCTACATACTTTTTCTTTCAGTATGCACCTAAAATGCTTGGGTAAAAGCCAGTATGTCCCACTAGATAACAATATCCAGGCACAGCCTAACAACAGGAGACTGACCCACTCCTCAAATCACCTAAAGTCACATACATACTGCCAAGGATATTTAAAAGGGATGAGTTCAAGAGCAGACAGTGTAGCTTGAAAAGAAACTACAGCTATGTGGGATCTCATCCTCTCGGTTCTCTTTTGAAATTAATAGGGGCTAATGTTGCTGCTCAGAAAGCAATATTATTTCAGTCTCTTCGCCTTTTGCAAAATAGCCTTATGGACAGATAACATTCAACTGGGAGGCTGCATTCTAGGGGAATTTTCTTGGATATAGGAATTAATCGTCGAAGGTGATGATCCCGCCCCTCTACTCTGATCTCTTGAGACCTCACTTGGAGTATTGTGTGCACTTCTGGTGTCCTCAACATAAAAAGGACATGAAAGTGTTGGAACAAGCCTAGAGGAGGCCACGAGGAAGATCAGGGGACTGAAGCACCTCCCGTATGAAGACAAGCTAAGAAAGTTGGGCTGTTCAGCCTGGAGAAGAGGAGACTGTGTGGAGGCCTTCCAGTATCTGAAGGGGGCCTATAAGGATGTGGAGAGAGACTCTTCATTGGGACCGTAGTGATAGGACAAGGGGCAATGGGTTCAAAGTTAAACAGGGGAAGCTTATGTTAGATATGAGGAAGAAGTTCTTTACTGTTAGGGTAGTGAGACACTGGAACAGGTTGCCCAAAGAAGTGGTAAATTCTCCGTCCCTGGCAGTGTTCAAGGACAGGTTGGACTGAGTCTTGGGTAACACGGTTTAGTGTGAGGTGTCCCTGCCCGTGGCAGGGAGGTTGAAATTAGATGATATTAAGGTCCTTTCCAACCTTAACTTTCTATGATTCTCTTCTATGATTCTAATCCACACCCCACAAAAGCAGCCAAGATATTAAGCCTTCCTGTTAGAGAGGATACATTCTTGTTTCCTTGTTTCATTTTATTTCTGGTTGTGTAATAGCCCACTATCTATAGAAGAGCTTCTCACTCTGCTTAACTCCACCCCCGAATGCTTTACTTTAACTTTTCACATTTGCTCTTCAGTTTTGGCATATGGATGGCAAAACAGTTCTTAAAAGGGTATGGACCTGCTGTGTTTCGAAAAAAATTGGTTATTTTTGGGGTGCAAGACTTAATGTGCATAAAACATGTGTCTTGGAGGAAGTTACCTACAAGATGATGAAATCGAAGATTTGGTAAAAAATGTAATTGGACATGT
This sequence comes from Amazona ochrocephala, assembly GCA_039720435.1. Taxonomy (NCBI): domain Eukaryota; kingdom Metazoa; phylum Chordata; class Aves; order Psittaciformes; family Psittacidae; genus Amazona; species Amazona ochrocephala. The sequence goes on from CM077880.1 coordinate 25,698,796, forward strand.
CTGAAAGTGAGTCTTTCATTCATCTTTACAATTTTGCAAGAACTTCTATAGTGGCAATGGTTTGCATAGAGATGTTCACTATAGGACCAAAATTCCTGTGACATATTTTATAATTATATTCTATATATATCTCATTACACAATTCCAGTTCTTCTCATTATTTGTGTTGGTAAGACTTAGCCCTTGGTAATGGTTCCCATATAAAAAAAAAAAAAAAAGTCTTTAATGATATCAGAACTGGACATTGACGTGATGTATAAAAAATTCTCCAAATATTTTTTGGTTATATTTTGAGCTTTGGCTGCATTCTTCACAGAACGTCAGATTCTGGGGGCTTCCATGGTCTGGGGTCTGAAACTTGTGGCTAACATATATATAATAGGCTAGATATAAGGCCAACAGTTTTAAAGCGAAAGATGAACAGAAATCATACACAATTCTGCATGGAGCAGGTTCAAAGGTTCAAGAGAGACTTGATCTCAACCTGTTGTGTGCACTTCACCAGAGAGAGACACAACTTTCTTTTGTAAAAAAATATGTCATGGTTTAAAGAGTCATCAGTAGGAGCTGCTGTAGAAGTTGCCCTTTCTCACAGATCGTGTGCCCTCTGAATTTTCCATTACTGTATCTACAACTCATCCATAACTGTCTGTTCTGCCAGAATCTTAATCAAATCAATCAAAGAGTTAATAAATCTTGTACTTCACTTTTCATGAGCAGAATTAATCTTGCTTTATGTAAGCATTACCAGTGCACCTCTGGCCCCAGGTGAGGCATATGAGCCATTACAATAAACCAGATTCCACTAACAATTCATAAATTATTGATTTTTTTGAAGCATGTTATATTTAGCAGAATTTGATTTTCTTTGCATTTGTCTATAGAAAGTGATTCATTTTACCTGACTTACAATGAATGTTTCAACAATATTCAGCTTTAATAAGACTTCATTCGCAGGCCTGTTTGTGACCACTTTGCATAGTGAGACCACAAACCAGGTTCATATCACCACCTTTGAATTTCCTTTGTGTTGGAACATTCTTTCTTTTATATTCATTGCTTTGCTAATTTGCACCTCAACCTGTTCTCAGTGCTTTTCAGATCAAAATTACTGATATCTAGCAGAAGTCCTAGAAGAGCTCCACTTTCCTAATGAATTGGTAGCAGAGTAGTTTAAATACAACAAAAATACAGACTGACAGGAATAGATTTCTATTGTTTTCGAACATAAGTCCATTTAAATGCAATTGCAATAACATTTTACTTTTGGAAATCCCTCCTTTCTCCTAAAATTACTAAAATTCTGGAAGACAGTATTCACTGCTTGGATTTTATCTCAGCTCAAACAAATTTTCAGGTAGGTCAAGAAAATTTCAGAAAGCACATGTCTGAGACAAATTCAATCTTGGTACTATCAATGGCAATCTTGCAAGCCTATGAGGTATACATCATGAGCACAAACTGAGGACTAAGGCATTTCATGAAATATTCAAAGTGTAGTTGTCGACCTAGAATATCTGCAAGACCTGCACCCACCACCACCACCACCGTCGCAACCAAACTGAAGCCATTGATTTCAGGATTCTAAAAGTATTCTTTTTGGTCTAATGTATAACAGAAAACAGAGGCTGAAATGGTTAACTTTTCTAACAAAGCAAGAGTTACTTTATGTAAATGCCACAAAGAAGAATTTGGAAATTTAACTGAAAGGTTAAAGAGATACTAGTTCATTCCTTACAATATTTTCCTAGAAACAAATACTATGCATTAAATTCCATGGGCAGTGCTTCAAATACTTCTGCCACAGTGGCAACAATGAAGATAAACTTCTTCATGATCATTTAAATGGCTTCTTTGTGCCCTGGTAGATATATAGATGATATGAGTGGCCTACTTACAGCATATGAATTGTACGGTTTTTAGCTTTATGTCTCCAGACACCAGATGAGTCTTTTTCTTGTTCTAGGATGTGGAGCTTAAAGTGATCTTCAGTCAGAGATAACTGAAGATCAGGTCTGTTTTACTCAGAAGACTTAATATTGACAGCAACTATGAAAATGCATATGAATAGCTGATCCTTTTACATTACAGGCAACGGAAAAGCAAATTAAAAAATTTTATTCCTTAGTTTACACTAGCATTATCATGGAACAAATCTGACCATCATTGCTGTAGCACCCAGCTTAGTGAGGTTATGTTTCTTAACTTTGACATTTTCATATCACTATGGTGAAAATAATAGTTCAGCACAAGAGCAGTCTATGCTCAAATAATTTGTCTATTTTGAATACCACTATGCAGAGTTTCTCAATAAATTAGTGCAGACAATTAGGCGCAGGTGTTTTGAAAGAGTCTTGTTAGTTTTCCAAGATACCAGAGTATATGAGCAGAATGCTTTTCTCTCCCCAGGAGAATTTTCTTTTAAAAAAAAAAAAATCCAGAATACTTTCCAATTAATGATAAGCAGCTGATATAACAAGAATTGACAGGTCACAACTTGCTCCTTCATCCTAATTCAAAGCTGTAGATTTCACAAAGTTTTAAATGTGTTTAAATGTGCAAAAACTGAAGAGGAAATTCCTAGTTTAAAGCACCTGCTATCTTCACCTGAACATTCAAAATATGAAAGAAATTAACTTTTAAAGTGCATCCCTTGAACCATGATGATAACAACTATTCTGAAAAAGCCTAACCATAGCATCTTTTTAAAATGCAGCCATTTTATTTCTCAGATAAGATTGCATGGTACTTCAAAGGTCAAAAGCATTTTTATAAATGTTGTAGAACCCAAAAATTACCTTAAAATGCATGCTAGCACAGTATTCACAAATACAAAAATAATGAAGTAAAATACACATTTAGTAAACAGGAATGCAAGCAAAAAAATCTCCATACGTACTGCAAAATTGTTACTGCAAAACCATATTATATTCTATGAACATTCATTTAAGTGTTTCATTAACTCTCACTGATTTAATACTATTTGTTTTCTTTACCAATTTTAACAACAAAGATTACAGGAAAGAGTGATGGCTAAAATAACAAATTTTCAGCTGTCCTAAGAACACCCCCAAAAAAAGTTAATTTTATTAACATTTTAGCTTTGATTCTTTCCCTTATAATCTCTTTAATTATTTTTATTATGCAAAACAATATTAAGGAAATAAAAGAAAGCCCGTAAAATAATATTTCTTAGGATATTCAAACTCTTTTTTATAAACCTAACTGTATTAATATTTATGTATTGCAAATACTTTCACAGGAACCAGATATATCATCAAGATTTTCTGAGACATGGTTAAGAAAGAATTGACATTAAAAAAAAAAAGTTGAAAGAATATGATTTACTACTCACAGTTTTAAATTTCTTTAGAGAATATTGACATCAGTGTTTCATCTTGGTAAGATCAAAATATAGAATCATAGAATCATAGAAGAGTTAGGTTTGGAAAGGACCTCAAGATCATCGAGTTCCAACCCCCCTGCCATAGGCAGGGACACCTCCCACTAAACTATGCCATCTAAGGCTATGTCCAACCCCACCTTGAACACCGCCAGGGATGGAGCATTCACAACTTCCCTGGGCAACCCATTCCAGTGCCTCACCACCCTTACAGTAAAGAATTTCTTTCTCATATCCAATCTAAACCTCCCCTGTTTGAGTTTTAACCCATTACCCCTTGTCCTCTCACTACAGTCTCTCATGAAGAGTCCCTCCCCAGCATCCCTATAGGCCCCCTTCAGACACTGGAAGGCTGCTATGAGGTCTCCACGCAACCTTCTCTTCTGCAGGCTGAACAGCCCCAGCTCTCCTGACATGTTTCAGAAGAGCTTTAAGAGGTTGAATTCTGAGTTTTTTCAGGCATGAACCTTATCTTCTAGGCTGTCTTCTTAGAGGATCCCCAGAAGCTGGAGAAAACACTGAGATCTGGAAGGAAATACAGATGAGTGTCTGGGAGAGAGACCTACTAGTGCTTCCAAACCTGCACCTCCTGAGCAGCTTGGTATCAGTCTAGGAAACTTCTTATTTCTGAGCAGCATGCAAAAATGCTTTTAAGAAATCTACAATGAAGATGCTTCAACAAGTTTTCTTTCCTAGAAACATAGTGTTAATGTTTGTCTACCATTCTGTACAGCTAGAATAGAACAGCTGGTGACACTGTGACACTGAGTGAAAGAAACGCAGAGTAAGTAAAATGAAATGATTTCTCCATACACCCAAGTATATTTTTTCTTTATTTTCCTATCATGCTAAACCTGTAACTTTCATTTGGGAGGAGAATAATCATAATCACAAATCATAATCATAATAATTCTCTTTCTTGAAAATGTATTTGGCACAAAAGTGCATTTGTGGGGTTCTTTGGTTTCAGTAATGTTCCTTGGTATTATAACATCTCTGCATAATATGTGTATCTGCATATGTGTTTGTCTTTATGTATGTGATTGAGCACATGTACAAATGTGCCTTTTAATGTTTGGACCATGAGGGAAAGGTAGCTGATAACATACATCTTCCAGAAACTGTATTATTTTATTACATTTTCTGATAGATAATCTGAGTTTAAATGAGAGTTGGTGATGGTTACTAACATGGAATAATATTCAACATCAATTAGGAGTTTTTAATATTCAGCATCATGCACTCAGCATGATAACAATTAGCTGCTATGAGTACAGAATCTCATACAGAAAAGCAACAGGCTATAGTCTTCTGTTTTGAGTACTTTAACCCTCTACTGATCATTAGATACTATAAATGTCAGCACCTTGACAATGGAAACTGGACAAAGTCCTAGCACAGACATTTGATCTTACAAATTATTAAAAATATTACCAATATTTAAAAAAAATAAATTATGATTAAATAATGCTTGTCTGTACTATTCTTCCACTGTAAAGATTAGAATTATATTTTTAATTTTATTCTGATATCAGTTTGATCTTTATTTTGCATTCACTTCAGCACGGGACTGAATCAGTTCACTGCCTACAGAGTTCTAATATTTAAATAACTTCATTTATATTCCCAGTAAAGAGCAGTAAGTAGAATCATAGAATCATAGAATAGTAAGGGTTGGAAAGGGCCTCAAGATCATCGAGTTCCAACCCCCCTGCCATGGGCAGGGACACCTCCCACTAAACCATGCCATCCAAGGCTATGTCCAAACCCACCTTGAACGCCGCCAGGGATGAAGCATTCACAACCTCCCTGGGCAGCCCATTCCAGCTGTCTTCTTTTAAATTTAGACAGAAAGTCTTTGATATAGCAGAAAAAAATTAAACTTCTTGGTCAACGCATAACTTACCTTCAAAGTGGCTGGCTGAGAAAAAAACTAATATATGCCAATCCTCTACTAAATAGCATGTTAAATCGTATGTTCTTCTGTTAACAGTTCCTCACAGTTATAAGTTTATCACAGTAGTTGCTGAATGTCTGCCATTTACAATCTGTTTAATAATGCAGTGAAAATATATCTTTTTGATACCTTCTCTTTTCATTAATCTTCTTTCATCATATTGCGATATTGCTGCCAGCAGATTCTGCAACGTTATGTGCTCCATTGCATCTCACTGTCACGAACGCCACACAGTACCAAATATTCTGAGCAAGCCTGTGTAGAAAGGTATGATTTTCTTTCACAGGTTGAGTGATATTTTCATAAGAAATATAAACCTAATATATAAAATCATAGAATCATAGAATACTTAGGATTGGAAAGGACCTCAAGATCATTTAGTTCCAACTCCCTTGCCATGGGCAGGGACACCTCATACTAAACCATGCCACCCAAGGCTATGTCCAAGCCCGCCTTGAACACTGCCAGCAAAGGAGCATTCACAACTTCCCTGGGCAACTCATCCCTGTGCCTCACCACTCTTACAGTGAATAATTTCTTCCTCATATCCAATCTGAACTTCCCCTGTTTAAGTTTGAACCCGTTACCCCCTGTCCGCTCACTACAATCCCTCATGAAGAGTTCCTCCCCAGCATCCCTATAGGCCCCCTTCCGATATTGGAAGGCTGTTATGAGGTCTGTACACAGCCTTCTCTTCTGCAGGCTGAACAGCCCCAACTTTCCCATCCTATCTTCATAAAGGCTAGGTCTTGATCAGAGCGTCTGCAAAATCTTTCTAACCAATCTTTTATGTGAATATATCTCTGCACATTGAGTTCTATTTCATTTCCATAGACAGCAAATGAATATTCTAATATTCAGTTCAAGTCCATTGAACAATCCCATTCGGAATTGTTTAGAAACACATATGTTCTTTACGTATTTATATGCGCCTGCTGCTGTGTGATAGAGTATGCTATGTTTTATGTACTAAGAAACCCTGAGTTCCAGTATTAAAATGACAGAATCTCTTTGTGAATAACTCATGTTTCAGCACAACCAAGCCTAAGACTGAAGAAAAATCCATTAAACTTCCTTTGAGTTAGACATTTATTACTACTTCCTACATAATTACAATTGGGGTGGGGGGTGCTGGGGGTGTGCAATCCAAATAAAAATTATTTTCTGCAACACTTAAAAAAGTATGGGGAAACTAGAGAAAATTTCTCCTGCATTTTTCTAATGGTTTCCACAGTTATTCTAAAAGCAACATTTTTGTTGCCTTTTGGTGGTCTACCTCAGTGCTTACAATACTCATTAAAATTGATGAAGACCTAACATAGGTAAGGCCTGGTTTGGGTTGACTTCTGTAACTCCTGTATCACAGAAAAGTAAAGTTTCAAGCTGTTGAAATAGTGGATAATGGGGAAACACAGGTAACTATTGCAAGCTGGAAGTACTTAGTCAACCTGGAATGACAGATCTTGTGTTTGCCAGTGAAATTCTTTCAAAATAAATGCGTGGTCACCTCTGAACTTTACAAGGAATTATTTAAAGTTCATTCTTGGGAGTTTTGGTAACAATGTAGGTAAAATTTTAACAGGCTTTTTGAAGAAACATCTTTTAAAAAGGCCAAGTTTATTCTCAGTTTATAATGTTTCCTTGTAGAAAATTTATCTTGGTTTTAATTCTTATCTTGCTAATTTTGCTGATATAAAATTTAGCTGAACATGACTTTCTTCTTAAGACACATGTTCCTGCATATTTTTTGTTGTTTGGATTCTCTTATAAAGCTAGAACAGTAACTCTAATGGTGTTTTAAAGAGGCTTTCATTTTTTATTTTGGACGATGTTTCTAATGCTTCAGTGAAATATGAAAGATAAAATGCTGTAATGAAGCTTTTATTTTATAATCTTTAGTGCTACTTTAAAGCTGAATATCCTATTATTACAAAGAGCCAAGCAATATTTCTCAATCGAAAATGACAAGTGATATAAAAAGACCACTGTGGCTTGCTGCAGACAGTTCTTTATGGAACAGTAATTTCTTCACAACTGTGCTTCTAATGGACCATCACAGAGGAATCTGTTTAGCTGTATTACAGTCTAAACAGATGTGGCATCTGTCAAACATGCCCGATTTAGCTCTAACAACAGCTAGACTACATATGAGGATACAAGTTGACCCGTGAACAACAAAATAATGTCCAAATAGTGCTGTATACTGGCAACAGACAGACATGGAGAGGCTTGTAATCTAAAAACACAAGTTATTTATAAAAATACAAAGTTTTTATTATTTTTACAGTAAAACAAAGCAGACTACTAGCTAAAATCTATGCTAATGCCATTAGTCTACTATCTGAAGTGAAGGATGTTTCCCCTTGCATGACTTGCTGAAGTCATACAAACAAGACATGGGGAAAGAAAAGTAGGAAGCTAAGCTTTTGTGACTGTTCTATAAGAATCAAATTAGCAGTGTCCACCCAAGAGAATAAGATTATTATTTGTAATGCCTTTTATGTCTTTTTTCTTTTTCCATTTTTTATTAAAAAAAAAAAAAAAAAAAGAAAAATAAAGAAATGTATGTAGAAAAGCCTATTAAAAGGATGGATACACATATGTGTTCTGAAGAAATGTTACCAGTGAGATTTATTTATCTCAATATCACTCTGAGTCCCTCCCAGTGCCTCTGTGTTTGTTGGACCAGGAGTTGCTCTGTATATATGAACATTTCTGTACCTACTGAAGCGTGTTGTGTTAACAACCAATGGAAATATATACATACCTGGGAACAAATCTGGAATGGAATCTGAAAACTTCAATTTTCTCTATAACTGGGTGTAATTATAACAGATCTCTCAAAAACCAGCTCCCTAACTATCAGATTCTGACAGTAGACCTTAACCCTATAACTAACGATCTCCAGAAGGGAGAAGTCTAAGTCTTGAGAACATTTAGACATTAGCCTCTCTGCTTGTATTACCACATGAGGATGCCAATTAATGCCATTTACAATGTGGATTCTTGTCCATTAAAAATGGGACTAAACTCAGTAAATAATTTCACACAGACCATTGAATAGCTGTCAGAGGGTAACACTTTCTGTCACTACTAATTTGGTACAGACGTGAAAAAGTAACTTAGAGGTGTAATTCTCTATCTTATTACTATATGGGCCGTACATGCTATTTAACTTCAATTATTTACTTTTTAGTACTATTTATTCAGGAAGAAATGCCATCAGTCTTTAGCAATGCTCAAAGACAATTCAGTTATTTTAATTTTAAATGTACTATTAGGCCTATATATAAGGGAAAAGAAAGCTAAGTTTAGAATTCTTCTTCCACATACAAATATAATGTATCACTTTTTGTTTTTATTCTGTATTTCATAGAATCATAGGATAGTTAGGGTTGGAAAGGACCTTAAGGTCTTCTAGTTCCAACCCCCCTGCCATGGGCAGGGACACCTCCCACTAAACCATGTCACTCAAGACTCTGTCCAACCCAGCCTTGAATACTGCCAGCAATGGAGCATTCACAACCTCCCTGGGCAACCCATTCCAGGGCCTCACCACCCTTACAGTAAAGAATTTCTCCCTCATATCCAATCTAAACTTCCCCTGTTTAAATTTGACCCCGTTACCCCTTGTCCTCTCACCACAGTCCCTAATGAAGAGTCCCTCCCCAGCATCCCTATAGGCCCCCTTCAGGTATTGGAAGGCTGCTATGAGGTCTCCACGCAGCCTTCTCTTCTCCAGGCTCAACAGCCCCAACTTTCTCAGCCTACTTTCATACAGGAGGTGCTCCAGTCCCCTGATCATCCTTGTGGCCCTCCTCTGGACTTGTTCCAACAGTTCCATTTTCTTCTGACTTTCAAAACCAAAGACTTCAGACCTGGTTGACTGGAGCTGGCAAACACTGGGAATACCCACTCGCCCTTTCCTTTCAGGAAAGCAATAATATTTAAGGTGTTTTTCTGTATTTTCATTTGCTCTTTTCTTTTACAAAACACACACTTCTGCATATCTTCATCCATGATGGATTTCTGACAGGTTATCTCAAGATATGCAACCTAACTCTAGGCAAGGGGGACCTCTTTTTTCATTCTATTACCTTTTCTTTTTCCCATTCTCAAGATATGAACAATCTCTCCAAGTGTCAGCATAAAATGCTTACGGCATCTAAGAGGATGAGACCATTTGACTGAGGAAGTTGTAGCTCTGGATCCTGACTTTATCTGAAGGGAGACTTTGACATCTTGGTCTAATAATGTGCTGGGAAAACAAGAACCAAAATGTGTGTAATGTGTGTGAAAATCTCTAGGATAAAATGGCTAATCCTAGTCTCAGTGCTTTCAAATAATGAGCTCATTCCTCATCTGTTACCACTGTAGCAAGCCGTCTCATTTTATTTCAGCACTTCAGCATCTCAAGACACATCCTACCTATTTTAAGCATCTGAAAATTCCTTTTAGTAATTAAAATACTACGGAGTATTGGTTAAAACTCTAGAAGACAGAGAGACAGGAGGAGGGGAGAGTTAAGGGTGGGGAAAAGAGAACTAGTAAGAACCAAATTTGACATAAAAACAGGGAAATGTGCTAGGTTTTGAATTGCATCACAATGATATAATTTGAATAGACTACATTGGAATTGGAGTGGGTTAATCTTTACACAGCAAATATTGCAGAAATGCTAAACTGAAGGTTGATTTCCCAGAAGTCAGCTCAGCAAAGAGAGTTTCATCCATAGATTCCAGATAGGGTAGAGGAGTTCATCTAGGATTAAGTCACACAAGCTTAAATTCTGTGTACATGTATTCAAGTATACATTCATACATGTGTACAAGTAACTGGTATTTTTCATCTTTCTTATGATCTTCACAGCTCTTCCCAGAAGCCCTAGGGACATGCACATGCAATATAATTCCAGATCTTGTATTAAAAATGGACAGGAACCTTGGATGATCTCATTCTAATTTACACTGACTACAGGACTTGGAAAAATAAATGCATTTGAGAAGTCTTTTGATTTCCTCAAACCAAGAATTATACTCTTATCTAGAGCCTAAGGAGTCAGGAGTAGGATTTTAGATATGCCAACAGAGTGCTGTAAGTTTCTCATGTTAAACACGAATATTAAGAGTTTAGGAACACCTTGTCATTTGTTTAAAAATGCTTTTGATACCAATAATGTTAACATAAGGAATTAATTATAACTACCATCACCATCATCAGCAGCTACCAAAGACAGTCTTCTGTCATATCTTTCAGTCTTTTCTTGTAATTTATTCTAATAAATGATTCCTGCATTTGTAATATGAAAAAGGATAAAATTGTCACTAGGTTTTGTTGATAAAATACTAGTTTTATCAACCTAGTTCTGTCAACATAATGATGAAGTCATATCTTCAACATCTTTGAAGAAAAACAGTGGAGTATAGCAAAACTACAAGCAGATACTTAAAAAGAAGATGCACAGAATGATTTCAGAGACCACAGAAATCTATGTTTATAACATAAATTGCAAGTGAGTAATTTGTAGTAAACGTAACTTTGAGATCTAGGCAGGGTTCATTTTAAGGCATTATTTAAACATGTATAGAACTGTGGTACAGCCTATTGCAGGTACCTATGATTGATAACATAGGTACATAATCATAGAATCATAGAACAGTAAGGGTTGGAAAGGACCTCAAGATCATCGAGTTCCAACCCCCCTGCCATGGGCAGGGACACCTCCCACTAAACCATGCCATCCAAGGCTATGTCCAACCCCACCTTGAACGCCGCCAGGGATGAAGCATTCACAACCTCCCTGGGCAACCCATTCCAGGGCCCCACTACCCTCACAGTAAAGAATTTCTGCCTCAGATCCAATCTAAACCTCCCCTGTTTAAGTTTAAACCCATTACCCCTTGTCCTCTCACCACAGTCCCTCATGAAGAGTCCCTCCCCAGCATCCCTATAGGCCCCCTTCAGGTATTGGAAGGCTGCTATGAGGTCTCCACGCAGCCTTCTCTTCTCCAGGCTCAACAGCCCCAATTTTCTCAGCCTATCTTCATACGAGAGGTGCTCCAGTCCCCTCATCATCCTCGTGGCCCTCCTCTGCACTTGTTCTAACAGTTCCATGTCCTTTTTATGTTGAGGACACCAGAACTGCACACAAGACTCCAAGTGAGGTCTCACGAGAGCAGAGTAAAAATCTTTAGATTGTTTACAAGACAACAAAACCCCTAAGCTAAATGCAGATATATCTCTTTTCTTCAGAACTGTGTATACAAAGCATATCAGTCTGATTCCCTGCAATAATATTAAGCTACCATTATGCTATCAAGAAGGGGAAATATACCTTAATTTCAGTACCAGTGCTGGTAACCATCCTCTGAAGCTCAGTTGAAATTGGCATACAACTCAATCTATGTCACGCCCTTATTGCAAGAATAACTTCAAGAGCCTTTTAGGCAATAAATGACAATAAATGAAAGCAAACCAGAAAAATGGAGCATGGTTAAAGCTACTATTCTGTTCAAATTTTATTTTCTATATCTAAAATTTTCATAATTATCTATATACATTGTTATGGATATTTTGTTTGGTTAATATACACAGAAATATATTGCATATATAGAACATAAAACAGAAATGTAGAACAGTGGCATAACAAGTTATTCAATAATAAGTCATCTCCTATATGTGCATTTTTCACCCTGTAGCAGTAGAAGATATTGTGACTTTGTTTTCCAGTAAGCCTTTTGTTATTTCATATTTAGCAGTGTTTCTTAATTTACGTATACAACACACCAAGAAAGTGCAGACAGATATTATGACTGATAAATGGTGGTCTGTTAATCAGTAGCAATTTTGCAAGTATCTGAGTCCTATCTTATATTTAAACAGTATAATTAAGTTTTACCATCTCAGTAAGAAATAGGGTTGTTATAAGAAAACCAGTAAAATTTCATTTGTATTCTTTTTCAAAGCAGTTTAGAAACAGAAACAGAAAATGCAAATACATCTATTTTGATATTGCAAAATATACATGAGTAGGATTTTTACTTGTTTAAGACTCCTACTGAGTTTTATGAGACCTCTGAATGTCAAAGTATTCCTATGAACTAAAAAAAAAAAAAAAAAACACAAAAAAACCTTTTTCGACAAGTCCTCCAAATTTGGCTTTCCTACAATTTGACCATCTGTTTGTGCTGGACCTGGATTCCTGTGATACTGGCAGTGGCCAGTGTTGTCTCAGGTGGTGAACGGAAGAGAAGAAATAGTGACATATGGTAGTAGGATGCTTTATCCCGCTGAGCAAAACCAAATTGTACTACATAAAAACAATTATATATATTTTTTTTTAATGCACTGAAAGTACAGAGTTGAATTTTTAAGATTTTAGCAACTTACATTTTTTTAAGGACATCGTAAAGATTAGTTAAATGCCTTTAGGCTGAAAACCAATAAGAAAAATTTTGCAGCCTGAATTCTAGTTGGGGGAGTAAAGAAAGTGCTTATGCTATCAGTTTAGGTGGTGAACTTAGGTCCAATAAAGACCGTAAAAAGCTTCCCTTGATAATCAACAAAAGTACCTCAAAAAGGACACTTAGAGCGCCTAAAATAAATTGCAGGTGCCTTCTTTATGTGCTTTAAAATACTCTTAATAGTCTTGAATAGTCTGGAAAATTATCCTCACAAGATTCAGTTGTTTTTAAATCCATACTTTTTGGCTATCCACACTTTTATGGGGTCAGGATATGGAAACAGGCTTTTCAAATGTTAAAATGGATAGCTAGTGTAGTGAAATCATAAAGAAAAAAATTACCTTTCATGGCCTGTAAAGCTGGCAAGTTCTGCACAGCAGTGCAGATGAAGAACATTTCTTCTTGCTTTGTTCTACATAACTTAAGATAAATAGTCTTTGTATGAAATGAAGATAGGCTGAGAAAATTGGGGCTGTTCAGCCTGCAGAAGAGAAGGCTGCGTGGAGACCTCATAGCAGCCTTCCAGTGTCTGGAAGGGGCCTATAGGGATGCTGGGGAGGGACTCTTCATGAGGGACTGTAGTGAGAGGACAAGGGGTAATGGGTTTAAACTTAAACAGGGGAAGTTTAGATTGGATATGAGGAAGAAATTCTTTACTGTGAGGTTGGTGAGGCCCTGGAATAGGTTGCCCAGGGAGGTTGTGAATGCTTCATCCCTGGCAGCGTTCAAGGTGGGGTTGGACATAGCCTTGGATGGCATGGTTTAGTGGGAGATGTCCCTGCCCATGGCAGGGGAGTTGGAACTCAATGATCTTGAGGTCCTTTCCAACCCTAACTATTCTATGATTCTATGATTCTATGATGCAAGAATTCCTGCACAAAGAAAAGCAAAAGCAAAAATGCTCCCTCTCCCAGCCCCCCACCAGCCTCTACATTATAGCCATGGAAAAAAAGACCTGTCCAGGGTCCAATCACTATTCCGTAGATAACTTCTGAAAAAGGTTAATGTACTTAATGCATAAGTGCTGTAACTAATGCATACTTATGGTTTCCACTTAATATATTTTGTATAGTGTTCTGCATTTAGGTTTTCTGAAGAAATGGCCCTATGGATACTACAGATTCCAATACCTACCCCATTTTTAGGGGTTGGGTTTAGGACTCAGTACAATGAAGTGGAATGACATTTTAATTACTGATGTGCAACCATTCAGTTCAGCTAATTATGATCCCTGGAGTTTAGTCATCATATGTAATTAGCTTTTACTTTCATAAAAGCTTAATGTGCTGCAAAAGCAGCAATGTCTGTGAATGTTACACTTCAGGATCACTGACAGAATTCAAAATGAATTCTAAAAGACAATTTTTCTCACTATGTGTTAATACAGCCATCTGCTCTTAAACAATGTAAATTCATCCATCATTATCTATGGATTTTTCTTTTTTTTTTTAATTTCATGGTCACAATAACCACAGTATAATCAAGAGGGAGAATAATTCAACTCCAGACAAGCAATCATAATCTATTCAAATAAGACTAGGAGAAAGACTGATGAGCAATATTTGAAGGCCAGCTGGGTTTTCTTTCATGTTTTTGTTGGTTTTGTTTTCTTGGTTTTTTTTTTGTTCTTTTTTTTTTTTTTTTTTGTTGTTGTTGTTGTTTGATTAGTTTCTTTTTTCTTTTTTGTTGTTGTTTTTTTTTAATAGCATATTTCAAACCATTGTAATTACCAAAACTTAAATTGATTTGTATTTTGAAAGCATTTTAGTAGCAACTATGAAATAAATTACCATATCAGCTATTTACCAAAAAAAAATGGTTTTGTAGAAAGCAGGTTCACTGCCTTTTATGTATGCTTAGTCAGCTTTTTCTCATCTTTGTTGCAGAAAGAGGAAAACAGGTCAAAGCTCTGAAGTAAATCAGAGATGACTGGAAAAAGGGAAATATAACCCCCTTTTTTAAGAAGGGAAAAATGGATGAGCCAGGGAATTACAGACCAGTCAGTCTCACCTCTGTGCCTGGCAAAATCTTGGAGCGGATTCTCCTGGAAGGCATGCTAAGGCACATGAAAACCAACAAGGGGCTTGGGGACAGCCAGCATGGCTTCACTAAGGGGAAATCCTGCCTAACCAATCTGGTGACCTTCTATGAAGGGGCTACGGAACTGATGGACAGGGGCAGAGCGGTTGATGTCATCTACCTGGACTTGTGTAAAGCCTTTGACACTGTCTCCCATGACATCCTTCTCTCTAAGTTGGAGAGACATCAATTTGATAGGTGGACCACTCGGTGGATAAAGAACTGGCTGGATGGCCGCACGCAAAGAGTAGTGCTCAGTGGCTCAGTGTCCAGCTGGAGACCAGTAACGAGTGGTGTCCCCCAGGGATCGGGGTTGGGACCGGTCTTGTTCAACATCTTTGTGGGTGACATGGACAGTGGGATTGAGTGCGCCCTCAGCAAGTTTGCCAATGACACCAAGCTGTGTGGTTCGGTTGATACATTGGAGGGAAGGAATGCCATCCAGAGGGACCTTGACACGCTTGTGAGGTGGGCTGATGCCAACCTGATGAAGTTTAACGATGCTAAGTGCAAGGTCCTCCACCTGGGTCGGAGCAATGCCAGGCGCAGCTACAGGTTGGGCGGGGAGGAGATTCAGAGCAGCCCTGTGGAGAAGGACTTGGGGGTGTGGGTTGATGAAAAAATGAACATGAGCTGGCAGTGTGTGCTTGCAGCCCAGAAAGCCAACCGTATTCTGGGCTGCATCAAAAGGAGTGTGACCAGCAGGTCGAGGGAGGTGATCCTGCCCCTCTACTCTGCTCTCGTGAGACCTCACTTGGAGTATTGCGTGCAGTTCTGGTGTGCTCAACATAAAAAGGACATGGAACTGTTAGAACAAGTCCAGAGGAGGGCCACGAGGATGATGAGGGGACTGGAGCACCTCTCGTATGAAGATAGGCTGAGAAAGTTGGGGCTGTTCAGCCTGGAGAAGAGAAGGCTGCGTGGAGACCTCATAGCAGCCTTCCAATACCTGAAGGGGGCCTATAGGGATGCTGGGGAGGGACTCTTCATGAGGGACTGTGGTGAGAGGACAAGGGGTAATGGGTTTAAACTTAAACAGGGGAGGTTTAGATTGGATCTGAGGAAGAAATTCTTTACTGTGAGGGTGGTGGGGCCCTGGAATGGGTTGCCCAGGGAAGTTGTGAATGCTTCATCCCTGGCGGCGTTCAAGGTGGGGTTGGACATAGCCTTGGATGGCATGGTTTAGTGGGAGGTGTCCCTGCCCATGGCAGGGGGGTTGGAACTCAATGATCTTGAGGTCCTTTCCAACCCTTACTATTCTGTGATTCTGTGATTCTGTGTATTCAGTCACACCAAAATCACGAGTTATGCTTAGCCAGCCAATTACTGTATGTCTGTATGATTCACTACAGTCAAGTGCAGGGATATACCAGCTATCTCTGAGTGAATGGGTGGGAGTACTAAAGCAGTGTCACAGTTTGGTGACACTTTATAACCAGGATAAAATAACCCATTTCTCAATAGAGTTAGGTTACTTAGTAACAACATGCTATTACATATATACCAATCAGATGCATTCTGTATAACCCTGGAGAACCCCAAACACATACTCATATTCTATATTTATGATATTTGTGATGGTTACTGATGAAAAAGAAATTGATTTTAACAACGTTAATGACACTGCTAGAGCTCAACTTCAGGCAGGTGAAGCAACAAGCACATGGCTACAAGGCAGAAGCTGAAACCAGCTCAGCCCAGTGTGGTGGGTTGACTCTGGCTGGACACTAGGTGACCACCAAAGCTGCTCTATCATTCCCCTCTCAGCCGGACACATTAGAGAAATTATAACAAAGGGCTTGTAAAGCAGTTCAAGGACAGATATGTCTGATACTCAGAGAAATGGACTGTTAGTTTTCACCCTCAGTATATGCAGGTCAATGTATCCCTGCTCTTTTATGTTTCCCTATTCCTTCACAAGTGTTTTGTCCAATTCCCCATTATATTGAAACAATTCTTAACATTCTATTTTTTGGGATTTACACCCTTCCACCAAATGCATGTGTTTCAGGTAAACTTGCCCCAAGTGTACTGATTTACATTTTCAAAGAACCAATTTAAATAATTCTTTCCCTGTACATCTCACTTGCATGAGCATGTGTAATTCTTCCCCCATCTTGAGTTCTTCATTAAATTACACATTACTGAAAGATTCTGGGTGACAATATTTGTTTATTTGTGACTGATAGGTTGACCCTGCCTGGACACCAAGTGCCCACAAAAGCCACTTTATTACTCCTCTCCTTAGCTTGATACAGGAGAGAAAATACAGTGAAAGCCACATAGGCCAAGATCCCAAGTGAAAGGTACCTCTTAGGGCAGGGAGAGATCACTCACCAGTTACTGTCATGGGCACAACAGACTCGACTTGGAGAAATTAATTAAATTTATTACCAAATCAGAGTAGGATAATTAAAAAAAAAAAAAAGTATTGTAAAAGCACCTTCCTCCACCCCTCCCTTCTTCCTGGCCTTGATTGTATTCCTAATTTCTCTAACACCTCCCCCTAGCAGTACAGGGGGATGGAGAATAGGGGTTGTGGTCATTTCATCATGTGTTGTCTATGCCTCTTCTTTCTCCTCAGGTGAGGACTCCTCATACTCTTTCACTGCTCCAGTGGGGGATCCCTCCCAGAGCAGGCAGTCCTCCAGGAACTTCCCCAACCTGAGTCCTTCCCACAGGCTGCAGTTCTTCACGAGCGCCTCCTCCCCTCTCTCTTCACTGACCTTGATGTCTGCAGAACTGTTGCTCCCACATACTCTCACTACTCTCTC
This sequence comes from Amazona ochrocephala, assembly GCA_039720435.1. Classification (NCBI taxonomy): domain Eukaryota; kingdom Metazoa; phylum Chordata; class Aves; order Psittaciformes; family Psittacidae; genus Amazona; species Amazona ochrocephala. Next base: position 25,716,472 of record CM077880.1, read on the forward strand.
TGGCTGCAGTAACTTTTTCCCCTTCTTAAACACATTACCCAAGGGGCATTACATCATCACTGATGGACTTGTCCTTGGCCAGTGGTGGGTCCTTCTTGGAGCTGGCTGACGTTGGCTCATCAGAAGCAGGGGAAGCTTTTCTCAGAAGACACTCCTGTAGCCCCACCACTACCAAAGGCTTGCCATGCAGACCTGATACAGCTACATTAGTTTGAACTGGCGCCTGCGGCTGCCATGAGGAGCCTCTTTTTCTCATCTCACTCCAGAGCTGGGTCGCACATCCATATTAAAAATTCTGAAGCACACCTGAGATTCATAGTTGTGTAGCAGGCTTAATGCTAAAAGTTTCAGGCTTAAAACCTGAATTCTGTTTAGCATCTGTTGAATCTTAACATCTGTCAATCCCAATTTAAACTGCTATTTTTTCTGTTTTAGTTGACTATATGTCATCATTAGTTGCGATGTTCACCACATCCTGATATAACTTAGCTTTGTCATTTTGGTGAGCTTTACTGGACCTTGGACATTAAAACTGCTAAAGCTCTTTAAACATGCTCAAATACTGTATTCATATCGCAACTGTACAAGACAGAAAGTACCCCAGTCTACTCCAGTCACTGTCATTCAATATCCTGTTATTCTGATGCAGGACAGTGTACCAAGTAGTGCAAGGTTTGGTGCTGCTTTCTCATCACATAAAATACACTGGTTTGTTTAGTTTCTCTTTTATTAAGTAAATTATTATCTAATAGGCTTAATAGCTCTCTTATGGCAGTATTAGAAATGAAAATAATATCAGTTCTAGATTTATCACTAGAAAGTGGTACTTTAATATTGCTTTCTGTTATATCAGTCAGTATAGTAAAAAAAACCAAATCCTGAACTGTATTTATTTTCTCTACTATTCAATATCTGTCTGTTAAAGCAATGCTATATGATATTTATTATCTTTAATAGATTAAACCTTCCACCAATATCTGTCCTCAGACTTTTTCTAACTTTTCCATGAGTGCTATTGACTTCTGCAGTCTTCTTTATGATTGCAGAATATTATTTCCTGTATTTTCTCTAATATTCACCAAATATTATTATTTTTTTTAATCCAGGATTGAATCTTGGGTACATAAAAAGAATGTACTTTGAAAAAAAAATAAGGCAAAGTTCATTTTGGTGTGATCATGTTAGCCTTTACCATTTTACATGTAAATATAGAATCATAGAATCATAGAATAGTTAGGGTTGGAAAGAACCTTAAGATTATCTAGTTCCAACCCCCCTGCCGTGGGCAGGGACACCTCCCACTAAATATCTTATCTCCCTAGCTGCCTAGGTCAGAATTGATCATATTTCAGCCCATCAGATATACTTACTATCTTTCTGCACCATATTGCTGCTACTATGCATTGTTTGTATCTGTGCAGTCTTGTTTACAGGTTTGTCTTCTGTGTCTCCAGAGGCATATGAAGTCTTAAATTACAAAATTTGAGGTCATACTTTTTTGAACAAGTCTCCATTAATTATTGTTAGTAGATCACTTTTATCTCCAGCCGACAACAGTCTAATGAGCTAAGTTGTAACAAAGGAGAAAACTTGGGGCTAAATTGTCATTTCTCCTAATTAGAAGTGATTGCTTTTCCATAGTCTCAAATAAAACCAATATCTTAATACAAAGATATTCTACTTCAGCTAAGCCCTGGGATTCTCAAGAAGTCTCTATCAGTTTCCACAATAACATTTTAAATTGAACTTGATGGAAGAACTGTACAGAACTCTTATCTAACCAAACCTGTTAAGCACAGAGTTGAAGTATGTAAATGAATACTAACACTAGCACAGAAATTTTAGGGCATGAAGAGTGACAGTATTATGTTTTTAAAAAAACCTATATTTTTATTTGGTACTAAATTCAAATTAAGTCAGTCCTGGGCATTTGCATTGGGTTTGGATAGAATGGAGTTAACTTTCCCCATATGAGAGCTCATAATGTTGTGCTTTTTATTTGTAGATAGGATGTTTTTGGTAAAACACTGATGTTTTGTATACTGAATAAATTATTTTTTCTCTGTTTCTATGCAAGGCCTTTGCTTTTCTTTATTAAACCTCCTTTATCTTGATCTATGAGCTTTTAATCTTATTTTATTCCCTATCCCTCTGAGGAGGTGGAACGAGGGAGCATCTTTGTGGGCACCTGGCACCCAGCCATGGTAAACTCACCGCAGCATTTCACAGGCACAACCCTCCCTGTTGACCAGATATTAAACTGATTACATGGATTTTTCTGTATTGGAGATACCATCTGTCTAGTAAGGTGTAAAACCGAATACATGAGCAAAAGCGATCTTTAGAGATGCAAAAGATGTTTCAGTGAGAGCAAAGTTCTTCATTCTGGCAAATCTCCATTCCAGGCAATTATGTCTGAACTACTTAAATTCCCCCTATAATTGTAACTGCATATTAAATTCTACTTTATTTCCCATCTGCATTGTTACTTTATATTAAGGTGCAAACACTTTATTTTACTCATGGCAACTGGAATGGTAAAGGAACCCACCATATCATAATGTTATGTCTTAATTAATATTAAAATCTTGAATAAGTTCAAATGAATAGACTGCTTAGAAACACAAAATATTCTCAATAGCCGTGAAAAACATTGACTAAAATCTGGTTTTATGCAGATAACAATTATTTTCAATCTTTCAATCTCTACTATGTCGTTCAGGAGCCAGCCAATATGGTGACAGGGACTGGACAGTAAGTTACTCCTGCAGGAGCAGACCTCAGAGTGAAACTGGCCACTGGTCTGTATAGAAAGCTTGTGAGGGCAGCCTCACAACGTGGAGATCCAGAGCTCGCAGCATTCTTTGGGCTTGAGCGCTCAGTCCATGCTAGCACAAATGCAAGCAACCTTATAGAAAGGCAGGCGAGAGAGCATTGTGCTTTTAAAGAGATGGCTTCTAAAAAGTAACCAGCATTCATGGACCCCAATACTTGCAAAAACACATTCCCAGAGGACCTTGATATTTAGCTCCTTCAGCAGCCCTAAGTCTGCTCTCCCCACACCAAGAGTCAAAGTTTTCCTGGCAGTTCTAATCCTACTGCCAACAATTTGAAACTCAGCTGCTTCATGGTCATTGACCAAGACAGTCACGAATCACCACTTTACCCATAAGTTCCTCTCTGTTTACACAAAAATTTAGGAGGGCACCCTTCCTAGTTGGCTCCCTTAGTATCTGCACCAAGATATTATCTTCAACATGCTTCAGAAATTTCCTGGACCTGTCCATGTCCGCTATGTGACATTCCCAGTTGGTGTCTGGAAAGTTAAAATCACTCATAAGTTCAAATATTAATAAATTCTTATTTTCATACATGTGTTCCCTTTTCCCCATAACTAAATTCAGAGTGTAACAACATAGATATCTATAATAACTTTAGCTTTATTCTTGCCAATCCTTTCACCTAGACAGATCTCTTAAGTCATGTTGTTCAAGAAGTAATTTTCAGTTATTACTGTTGAATTTACTGAAATCAGTCATCTCACATTGTAATCCTCCACTCTTTTTTCCAGTTTTCCTGAGGTCAGTCTTCTCTCCTGTGTTTAACGGTTATTCTCCTACGTGTCAGTTCCTGCACCTTCTTTTCAGTCTCAGCAATGAATTTGTTTCCCTGCTGTATTGCAAAATCTGTGCATTATATTATAAACATAGGGTTATCTTATATAGGTATCTTTAATCGTATGAGGCTTCTTAGATCTTAGTCAAAGTTACTTTCACATACTGCTTTCACTTATTCTTTCTTTTACAGCTAAATCTGGGTTTGCTTGGTTTCCATTCCACTAATGTACCAGAATGTGGAAAAAATGCTAATATTTTGTTCTTAATTCCAAATATATTTTTTCTTTTATTAATTGCTTCATTTAACTCTCTTAAGGCTATTTCCTTAATTACTTCAATGAAACCGTCTCAGTTCCTCAAATACAGTATTCAACCGAAAAATAGCATCCTGTAACAATGGGTTTGATAGCATCATTCTCTGAAGCAGATATTTTTAAAATCTAGCTCTGCCTTTACTTTCTGTATGACTAGAAGGCATCACATTAATTGTCATTGGAGCCTTCATTTCTTCTGGTCTTGCTATTATTATGTATTATCAGGTTTTATCAGTTTTATTTATTTTTTTATTTTCTATTGAGAATTATTTTCATTGCTAGTGCTTCATACCTAGATGATTTATGAGGCTAATAACATCCTGTCCCAAAAGGGGACAAAATATGAACTGAATCCAAATTAAGTTTAAGCCAGAAAAGAAGTTGAAACCTCTTGAACAAAAATTATGAAAATAATTTAAGTCTTACAGCATTCAGGTGTCTAGTGCCATTGACAGCAGTCACACAGTGGCAAAGAGAGAAAAAACCAGATTATATAGTAATGGCATGACTTAGATTACAAACAAACTAGACATACCAAAGTTAATCATGGAATACTTACAGAAGTGCTTGTAGTAGAGATGCAAAAGGATATTTTTTTTTAAGAAACTATGAAAAATGGGTGAGTTTCTAGAAAATAGTGCTTGTGCTAAAATGGGAAGAAACAGTGAATTACAAACTATTTTTTTTTTTTCTATCCTTGGAAATGCATAGGAAAAAAAATGTACCCGTAGACAGAAAACAAATTCACTATCAGTGAATCTATACTAGCCAGTAGAGATTCAGCAGGAACAAATCATGTCAAAACACTGTAATTTCGTTCTGTGGCAGACTGGCAATGGTGAGGATTTAAAGAGAGTTAGGAAATACTATATGCTGTGAACATTGAAAAGCTTTTGACACAGCCACACTTGATACGTGTGGCAAAATTCAAAGAAAATAGCAGGATGCACATTCATAAATGGTTTCATGACTAGTTGCAAAAACATCTCATCCTATTTTCAAAGGTTCTGTGCCAGCTGAGGATGAGTAAGGTGAAACTTTGTCTATCCTGTACAACAGTTGCTAAGTATTTTTGTTAATAACTAAGGAAATTAATTAAGTAGCCTTTTATTTTGCAGTTAAATTGGAAAATATTTCTATTTTTCTGCATACTAAGCTGTCAGACAGAGTCTGTTTCTGAATGCTGCTACCTCATATGTCAGCATTGGTATCGAATTTGAATCTTCTGTTAGAATTTTACATGGAGTATTGCTATTTATTGATTATTGTTACCTGTGTGGGGCTCATCTCACCTCAGTAACATAAAAGTTAAATATTTCATACTTTAGGATTTGTCTTTTTTATGCCACTGAAAATCAACACCGTTAAGTTCAACTTCAAAGAGCTTTTACAGTGAAAGTGGCTTGTTTTTTTGAAAGATTTGAAAGAGATGAAAGAGATGAAAAATATTGCATTAAATGAAGTTAGATGAGAAGAAACAAAATAACATGAATATGACTGTATAAGAGCAAATAATTAAAATAATGATTGTTGCTATTTCTCCAAATATAAGTCTTTCTCCAAAATCTGTCTGTATTCTTTATTGAGGACAAGCAAGCAGAAAATAGGTATAGCGTCCTGCAGGTTTAGTGCATGTGTTAGGAAGGAGCATTTCAGGGGAAAATAGTAATTTTATAAATGTAAATTGGTTTGTTTGCAACTAGTCCTAGAAGAGAATTCTGTTCATAAATAAGATTGAAAAGTTCTTTTCCCTCAGATCTTATTGAAAACCTGCAAATTCCAATTCTTGGGAATCAATTCTGCTTAAGGACACAATAATTGGAGAGTCTACAGGCGTGAGCTTTCTTGTGTATACTCCAACCAGTGAATGTAAGTGAACTCATCCCAACCCCAAAGTGATTTCTTCATGATAGCAAGTCATGCTACGTAAGAGTTTTGGCTCACTCATATGCTAACATCTCAACACCTTGGCTACTAGTTTAAGCCACCTTGGAACCCCCAATATACCCCCTGATATATTTATCAAGATTTTTCTAAAAAAGAAACACAACTATATGCTCAGTAGAGCAAAACAACCTGATGACTTCCTACATATTGCTTTTTAATTTATCTCTTTCCGACAAACAGTCACAATGAACATAAACACATATACTCTACCGAATACACTGTGGCAAAAAAGATACTTGTGCCTCTCAGTCATGAGAGGGAATCAACTCTCAGCTAGGTTCCTATCCGTTACAAGGAGCAAAGGAATATTAGTGAACATTTAGAATTATTTATCTGAAGTGGTGGATTTACTCAATACCTGAACTTTTAGATGAGGATTTCTAGAATTGTGGTCATCCAATTGACAGAAGCTGTCATGGAAAAAGTAAAAAGTTAATGCATTTTTGTTAGACACTTGAAAGCATTCTGCAACCCTATGTGATTTTGGCTGCGATCTACAGCCCAGTGGATAATGATAAAAGAGTTCTTTCTCAAAGAGAACTGTTAAAATTAAGGATTCTTCATGAGATAATGAATTTGTTAAAATAAACTTGTGTGGAAATAGGGGGCTTCTATACAGCATATTTAAAATAAATTTTGTTTTCTTTAATTTAAACATAAATTTATGGAGCAAATTTGTATTATTGAAGACAATATCAAACATTAATTTCCTAGGCTAAATCTCATTCTAAACTAGCAAGTGCTTAACACTGTCAGCCCCTTCTGCTTTTAAGTGAATAAAGGTCAGATAATCAGACATCTGGAAGGACAACTCATATATCATCCTTTGATAAATGTGTCAGTAGCTAATCTTTAGCAGTGGATGATAACACCACACAATGAAAAGTTAATGGATTCAAAGCACTGAATTTACCACAACAAGTATGTAATGATGGTGGAGAGCAGAGTTCAATTTTATCCCATATTTTATATGAAATTTTATTTGCAGCTGAAAACATTAATTACCACAATCTAAACTTTATTCTGCTAAATTGTGTTCCACAAACACTAAAACAGAACTAGACAAGAAATCATAATTACAGAAATGATTGAAGTACTATTTTGACAAACAGTTCTAGGATTTCTCTCCCATCAAGCTGATTGCTGAAGCCTCCCTGGTTTAAAAATTGTTGTTAAATGCTTCTTACTTTAAGTTCATGTATACAATTTCGTCATTTGTTAATTTATTATTTATATATATAATATACATAATTTATAAAACATATTCTGATTTAGATCATTTATTATTTCTAAAATAAAAAACTACTCACCCTAGACCTACAGCTGAGGTTGAAAGTATAGATGTCTGCCTTAGGTTGTATCTTGTCAGCCCTATACAGGTGTCAGATATTCTAAGACACCTCAAATGACTGGACACATCTGCTTAGGAGATTTTTTACTTATCTGCTCAAAACTTTAAGTTGTTGGGTTTGGGGTTGCTTTCTTTTTGTGGTTTTTTTGTTTTGTTTTTTTTTTTTTTTTTAATATATTGCTTTTTTTTAATCTAGTTTTGTAAATATTATAGAAGATAAGAAAGAGTAGTGCTGAAGACAGGACACACAGGAGTTATTAGATTCATGCATTCCTTGAATTAATGCCAGAAGAAAAATAGCTAAGTTTTGAAAGTTTATATTACGTGAGGAACATAGAAAGCAAGTCTCTACCTCCCTTTGACTTCATTTTCCGTCTTTCCCCAGAAGTCCATGAGGGAATTATATGAACAGATATAGTTTATAATTTTTTGCTAGAACTCAGACTATGGCAATTGTGGTTAAAAACAACTTAAGTGTATTGACATACTAATCCAGCTGGAAGGCTTTAGAAAACAGAGCCAGAGCAGATGCAGAAGACCTTTTAGCCAGTATCTGATATTCCCTTGGATTCTGTTAGGACTTACAAGTTTTGTGAAGGTCCCATGAAGGACAAGGAAGGTAATGGAGAAAATATTTTACACTTTAGTGAAAAAAAAAAAAAAAAAAACAAAACCACTGAGAGAAAGAGTCTGAAGAAAATTGTCAAGGTAGTTTAACACTTCACATTCATATTTTTCCACAAAAATAAACAATCTAGACCTACATGGTTTGTATTCTGGGTTATGATATGCACAAACAAATTTTGGATTTGTTTTTTATGTTAAGAAAGGACAAAGAAAATAGATGTCTTATTAATTAAGTGTGGAATTAGATTTATTTAATTAATTGTAAAGAAATTTCAAGTAACTATAATTTTACCCTATAAAACTATTCTGTCAGAAAATAATTCACAAAAGAAAGAAGGCTTGCGTTCCTAGCTAAAGATTTAAACAGACTAAACTCCACTTTTATCTAATTTTCAAGAATATTTTGCATTCCAATAGTTCATAAATGTATTGTGGAAATCAGAAATATCACCTCCTCGCAGTATAATTTTGCCGCTATTGTTTTCATACAAGAAAGTAGATTTATTTCATGCTCTGTATCAGTTTTGCAAAATCATTGTTATGGTATTTGAGTCAAACAACAGAAAAAAAAAAAAAAAAAAGTTTTTCTTTTTAACAGAAAAACCCTAAACCCTCAAGAAATAATTAAAAAACATGAAGAAAAGGTTATGACAGGTCATATTTTTCCTACCTGGTAGCGTAACTCAAATCATTCATGTGTGCAGAAAAGCAGGTTCAATGCTATTTACAGTAAAGTCGGTGATAGGAATGATAAAAATATTTTTTTAACAGTGGCATACTGTTGTGACTTACGAGTCTACGTTTCAAACGCATCACCATAGTCAATATTTGTCAAAATAATGCATTTCTAAATAGTTATATGAAAATTTGTACCCAATATCTAAAACTACTCATTAAGATCAAGTGAACATCATTGAATTAACAAAATAATAGAGTAAAAACTAGCAAATCATTTAAAATCATGTACATACTTCTCTATATCAGGTTTTTGAAAAGCAAAACAAAACACTTGCATAATGGTTTTTTCTTCTTTCAGAAGTATTATCCAGTTGGACTTCATTATTTATCTCTCAATTAGTTAGTTAGCCAATATTCTTATAAGTGGTCCTTAGATAGTAAGTTAAGAATATATAATTCAGTTGGGAATAGTTTCATATTATAATGACTGAGTATGAATTCTGAGGATTTTCTTATGGTACAACCTGCTTATAATCATACATGAAATTTACAATAACTGTTTTCATCACTTGCCCATAAGAATAAGACTCCTACTCTCTTAAAGGTTTGTCAAATGGACACTGATTTGTGACTTACAGAAAATTAACGGGAGCACTTAAAAACCTTGATGGTAAATATATTACAGATTCAAAACGTATCAACATATACGGAAAACACAAAAAAGAATTTAGATTAATTGAAACTTGTGTGCTTGTTTCAGTTCTTTGGCTACCTATAGAGAGATTGCACTGGGAAAACTATAAAATGAAGCAAGCTTTTTCACAACTGAAGTAGAGACAGACAGAATAGCTTTAAAGGGATTACTTTGAAAACAGTCAAGGCAACTCGGCATGAAGTGCAAACAGAAAAATAATTTTTTTGCTATTGAAAACTTGGCTAAAAATACTAAAGAAAGTATGCTTTCAGAAGAAAAAAAATTCTGATGCTAAGCATAAATTTTCTGAGCTTACACATTTTAAAAAAAGAAGTAGAAATTTTTGAAAACATATTACTAAATTCCACTGCAGTGTTGGGTTCTTGGAAGTTTTATTTCTGTTCTGTTACATATTTTTTCACACTCCACATAGGAGGTCTACTAATGCTTGCAAAGGTGACAGTTTATCATGAAAACCAGAGATGTGCTTAAGTTACTAGTGCATGATTCTGACTATGTGCATCACATGAAATCCAAACAAAAGGTCAAACTCTGTTCCTGTCAGTTTAGTCTCAAAGCTTCTTAATGTATGATTATTGCTGACTCACACTCAATTACTTCAATCTTGCTTTAAAAAACAGCTCTGAAACATATCCAGGAGGAAGAATAAAGACCCTAGGCCCACTGAAGGAGAGGATCTGGTTCGAGATCATCTGAAGAACCTGAACATACACAAGACCATGGGATCAGATGAAATCCATCCATGGGTCCTGAAGGAGCTGGCAAATGAAGTTGCTAAGCCACTGTCCATCATATTTGAAAAATCATGGCAGTCAGGTGAAGTTCCCAAAGACTAGATAAAGGGAAACATAACCTCATTTTCAAGAAGGGGAAAATGAATGAGCCGGGGAACTACAGACCTGTCAGCCTCACCTCTGTATCTGGCAAAATCTTGGAGCAGATTCTCCTGGAAGGCATGCTAAGGCACATGAAAAACAACAAGGTGCTTGGTGACAGCAAGCACGGCTTCACTAAAGGGAAATCATAGAATCATAGAATCATAGAACAGTAAGGGTTGGAAAGGACCTCAAGATCCTCGAGTTCCAACCCCACTGCCATGGGCAGGGACACCTCCCACTAAACCATGCCATCCAAGGCTATGTCCAACCCCACCTTGAACGCCGCCAAGGATGAAGCATTCACAACCTCCCTGGGCAACCCATTCCAGGGCCCCACCACCCTCACAGTAAAGAATTTCTTCCTCAGATCCAATCTAAACTTCCCTTGTTTAAGTTTAAACCCATTACCCCTTGTCCTCTCACCACAGTCCCTAATGAAGAGTCCCTCCCCAGCATCCCTATAGGCCCCCTTCAGGTATTGGAAGGCTGCTATGAGGTCTCCACACAGCCTTCTCTTCTCCAGGCTGAGCAGCCCCAATTTTCTCAGCCTATCTTCATACGGGAGGTGCTCCAGTCCCCTCATCATCCTCGTGGCCCTCCTCTGCACTTGTTCTAACAGTTCCATGTCCTTTTTATGTTGAGCACACCAGAACTGCACACAAGACTCCAAGTGAGGTCTCACAAGAGCAGAGTAAAGGGGCAGGAGCACCTCCCTCGACCTGCTGGTCACACTCCTTTTGATGCAGCCCAGAATACGGTTGGCCTTCTGGGCTGCAAGCGCACACTGCCGGCTCATGTTCATTTTTTCATCAACCCACACCCCCAAGTCCTTCTCCGCAGGGCTGCTCTGAATCTCCTCCCCGCCCAATCTGTAGCTGTGCCTGGCATTGCTCCGACCCAGGTGGAAGACTTTGCACTTAGCATCGTTAAACTTCATTAGGTTGGCATCAGCCCACCTCACAAGCGTGTCAAGGTCCCTCTGGATGGCATTCCTTCCCTCCAATGTATCAACCGAACCAGACAGCTTGGTGTCATCGGCAAACTTGCTGAGGGCGCACTCAATCCCACTGTCCATGTCACCCACAAAGATGTTGAACAAGACCGGTCCCAACCCCGATCCCTGGGGGACACCACTCGTTACTGGTCTCCAGCTGGACACTGAGCCACTGAGCACTACTCTTTGCGTGCGGCCATCCAGCCAGTTCTTTATCCACCGAGTGATCCACCTATCAAATTGATGTCTCTCCAACTTAGAGAGAAGGATGTCATGGGAGACAGTGTCAAAGGCTTTACACAAGTCCAGGTAGATGACATCAACTGCTCCTGCCTGACCAATCTGGTGGCCTTCTATGATGGGGCTATGGAACTAATGGAAAGGGGTAGAGCAGTTGACGTCATCTACCTGGACTTGTGCAAAGCGTTTGACACTGGCCCACGTGAGATCCTTGTCTCAAAATTGGAGAGACATCAATTTCATAGGTGGACCTATGATTCTGTGATTCCTGAAGGCCAGCCTCACTAGTAAAGACTGAAATGAAGAAGGAATTCATTACCTCAACCTTTGATAGGTCCTGTGTCACCAGGGCTGATGCCTCATTCATCAGTGGACTCATATTTTCCCCTAATCTTCCTTTTGCAACTTAACTACTTACAGAAATAGTTCTGGTTGCCTTTGACATAATTTACCAGATTCAACTCCATATGGTCATTGGCTTTCCTAACCACACCTTTGCATGTTCAATGTCTCAATATTCCAAGGTTACCTGTCCCTGTTTTTATTTTCCGTGTATTATGTTTTTACATTTGAACTTTGCTAGGAAGTCCTTGTTAATCCACGCAGACCTCCTGACATTTTTTCTGATTTCCTGCTCTTAGCTTGGAGAAGGAGACCCTTGAATATCAACCAGCTTCTCTGACACTCTTTCCTCTAAGACCTTATAAGTCTCTTCCAAGCAGATCCTTGAAGACACCAAAATCTATTCTCCTGAAGTCCAAGGATGTGATCTTGCTATTTTTCTGCTCCCTCCTGTCAGGATCCTGAACTCTTCCATTCCATGATCATAAAAGCAGATAGTCAAAACATCCCATGAGGAACAGGGACTGCAATTGTGAGCCTACTGCCAGTCTTTTTTCACCCATTTATTCTTCCTGGTCATGCAGCCTATAGCAGACACCCACTACAATGTCACCCATGCTAGTCTGTTCCTTTACACTTACCCATAGGGTCTCAATCATCTCATCATCCATCCCCAGATACAGCTTTATGCATTCTAGCTGCCGTTTCACATACGTCAATTCCACTCTTCATCTTCTACATCTGTCCTTCTTAGAGAGCCTATGTTCCTCCATTGCAGCACTCTATTATAGTCATCTGAGCCATCCTGCAACATTTCCGTGATCCCAACAAGATTATATCCCTGCAACTACACACAAGTTTCCAATTACCTGTGTTTATTCCCCATGTATGTGCAGGAGTGTACAGGCACTTCATAGAAGCATCTCAGCATGCTGATTTTTCAGAAGGGGCCTGTGGGCTGTTTCCCCATAATGATGCCTTCTAAGCACTTTCTTGCTTATGTACAAGAAAGCAAGAAAGAAAGCTTGAAGTGACCAAACTTAAGCCCTGTTTTATTCCTTTGTGTTCACATCATCCCAGGTCCTCTGTTTGTCAGCCCTCTCCATCACTCACGATGGGCTGCTGGAAGCTCTCTCCCTCCTCATTCCTAGCATAAAGCTTTTGTGTTAGACTGTAACTCATAGGACTGCACCCTTTGTCTGAAGCTCTGTCTGGGTTGCAGCCTCTGCCCTGGCTGAGCAGTTGTTCCAGTGCCTCCTGGGGAACGTGCCCTGTGGTGTACCACTACCAAGCCTGAGAATCATAGAATCATAGAATAGTTAGGGTTGGAAAGGACCTCAAGATCATCGAGTTCCAACCCCCCTGCCATGGGCAGGGACACCTCCCACTAAACCATGCCATCCAAGGCTATGTCCAACCCCACCTTGAACGCCGCCAAGGATGAAGCATTCACAACCTCCCTGGGCAACCCATTCCAGGGCCTCACCACCCACACAGTAAAGAATTTCTTCCTCATATCCAATCTAAACTTCCCCTGTTTAAGTTTGAACCCATTACCCCTTGTCCTCTCACCACAGTCCCTAATGAAGAGTCCCTCCCCAGCATCCCTATAGGCCCCCTTCAGGTATTGGAAGGCTGCTATGAGGTCTCCACACAGCCTTCTCTTCTCCAGGCTGAGCAGCCCCAATTTTCTCAGCCTATCTTCATACGAGAGGTGCTCCAGTCCCCTCATCATCCTCGTGGCCCTCCTCTGCACTTGTTCTAACAGTTCCATGTCCTTTTTATGTTGAGGACACCAGAACTGCACACAAGACTCCAAGTGAGGTCTCACAAGAGCTGTTTCTACAGTTCTCTGACCTTAAAGCCCTTGCACCCTGCTGCGTTAACTGCTGCATTTGTTGGCTGCACCCTGGCAGCTGTGCTCTTGGCTTGGCTTTTATTCAGGCCTTGCCCTATGTAGCACCAGCTCAAAGAGTGCTTGACTCTCCCTAATTGGAGGTAAGATTTTTAAGGGTGTTTCCAGATGCCTGACAAAGTTCCCAGAAGCTCAGGAAGATCTCAAAGAAATGGAGTCCAGAAACTGCTGTACATGTGGCTCTCTGTTAGCTGTGTTCCCAGTTTATTAAGGTACCTGTCCTGTTACCCATCTACGGTTAGAGAAGCCTATTCTGATAAAACATGTATTCTTGCCTAAAGCTGCATTGAAGCTTATGGTTCTGTAGAAAATCATCCAAAATATCTAAATCCTTAAATTACCTAACCCTCTCCCAAACACCTGAAGAGTTAGTCATGGATAGTTAGACAAAGAAGTGCCTGAATTAAGTGTTTAAATTAGATTGATTTGGTTTCACTGTTTGTGGAACTAATTGAAATAAGTCAAAGTGAGAATGTTTATCATCCTGTTCTTTCTGCAGGCTTTCCATGTTTATTGTTTTCCAAGACACAGGAGTTCTACAGACTTCTGTAACTCTTGAAAGTATCCCTTCATGAAAAGACATGGCAAAAGAAAGTAAGTTTAAAAATTATGATTCCTTCCAGGTGAAGAAAGCATAGAACTGAGTTCTCTCTGTTCCTGGGAATATCACAGAGTAGGCTGTCGCATGGTAAGAAAGTAATACTTTATATCAATTTTTTTTTTTCTTGAGTAAAGAGTTACGGCAGATACGCTGCTATTGAGTGCGATTTTGATGTAGTTTAAACATCGATTGGCTTGGGTTCTGCAAAGAAATGCAAACACAGACTGGTGTTTTGGGATTTCCACATAACAGCCAGAAGAATCCAGGTAGCAATCTCTGGCAGGATTGAAAGCTTAAGACCGTACACAATATGACCCAGAAGAAGCTTTACTGGTGAAGGCCAGTCACCACCAGACTTTCAACTGGCTAAAGAGCAAGTTTTGATCTCTCATACTTCTGGGCTTTGATTTTCACAGGTACTTTATGTTGTATTTTTTGATTCCTCAGGACTTTTCTAAATCTAAGGACTTAATTTTTACTGCATTTCTATTTTGGGTTGTTAAAGAAGTTTCTAGATTGCTTTTTCATTTCTTCTGTTGCTGCATTTCCATAAGCAAGGATGAAAGAAGAACGGATATACAAAAAGTGATGACTAAATCTTTTTGCTATAATTTTAAGTCACATTTATTACAGCTGTTAAAGATATGATAATTTCACTTGTGGGGCTTTTTGTTTGTTTCTGGTTTTGTCAGCTAGTTTTATCATTGCCATAATTTATACATAATTTAAGCGGAATGTCAGTTGTAGCAAAATGATTTACCTCAAACATTTTATCTGTCACTTTGTGCTGTGCCCAAATATTCTACATTTCAGAAAGCTATTGGTACGCATGTGATGGCTCATACAAAACCCTTCTTATCCTCCAAACATGTCTCACACCTTCCTTTGTTGATAAACAGAATAATTGCCATTGTCAGTCTCAATACAATATATATTTTTTGTCAGTTATTTGCCTATTTAACCATTTAACAGAACCAGAAAATATTTTGCTGAGTATAGATTATTTTTTACAATGCAGTAGTGTTTCTAGCATTTAACAAATGGAATCTATGTAATTCTACTGTGATTAATTTTATAAAAGGAGATTCAAGTTGAGAAACTAACACAAGCTCTAATTAAATCAGAAACTATAGATATCCCTAATTGTCCATGACTAGATCTATATAGATATACTTAGCCCTTCCTTATGTTAATACCACTGACATTATGGTAATTAAATACTTTAACCACTTATCCGTCAGTGAGACCCACTAATTTTTGAACTTTTATGTTCAGCCTAACAGACACATTTAAACACATGAAAGATTGAGACAATCCTAAGATATCTTTTGGTTTCAGCCAGCTGCACATATTAAAATTGACAGTGTAGTTAGAAAATACTAATTGTGACATGTAGAAGAATATAGCAAAGCTGCTCACAAAACGATCTGCTGGCCTGTGGAAAGTTTACCATGTATGCAGAGAGTATATAAAGGTTTGGAGAAAATAGGTCTTAATCAATGAAAAGCATTTTAAGCAGGAAGAGTAGTGCTTTACCTCCTTTTTCTTTTTAGATAAACAGACACAGAGAAATTTATAACACAGACGCAATAGGAATATGCAATGGATATTTGCCTTCAATTGAAAATAAAATACTTTTAAAAAATATATTTCTCCTGTCATATTCCTATTAACTCTCATGTACTACTTGGATTTATTTTCCAAAGATGAAGTTTATAAACCTTTACAGACACAGCAATAAGTAGCTTTTGCATTATGAAAAACTGTGTAATCAATAATGAAGGTAATGTCAAATAGCATATAAAATTCACAGCAGAATGAGATGTAATGAGATGAAGAGAAAAATATTTTTCATTCTCTTAGTTGTAGCCAAAGAGTTTCAAAGTGTACCTTGAGACGGCTGTTCATAAAATCTATTATGTAAGCAGCCACCTGTGAACAGTTTCTACAAAAATGGTGAAAGACATTTATCATTCTTCAATTAAAATGTCAATTCTGATTAGACTTCCGCTTAACACACTATACCCTACCACAGAGGTACAATGAGAGAGACTTCCCCTTGAATTACTAAAAAGCAAAGAGGGCACCACTGAAAGCTCCATGAGAAATAGCAGAGCCTTTTTGTAGGATTTTTCACGTGCAAGGGAGTTAATACATCAGCTGTTGTCAGCCCATAAGGTATCTGTGGATTTGAGACTGTTCTTGGATGTAGGAGAGGTTCATTCTCATAAGACTCCAGACCAAATTGTCCTATGATTAGGAGAGATGTGTCCAGGACTCACAGGTTGTTTTGGTAGTGACTGACATCATACACTGGCTGTTTGGCAGAGTGGAGATTTCACTATTCATTTTTTGGTACTTGCTTTTAATCTGATATGACACAGCTTAATAAAGCTAAATGCTAAATGAAGAACAAGATATTCTTTCAAAATAAAGGTTTCAAGCAACACCATCTTGCTTTCTCAAGTAAGAGATTGCCAGTCCAGCCTTCAAGTCTGACTTAGAGAAAACAGAGTGGGAAACAAAATATTAAATATTATTAACAGTAGCCTAAACGCTTTCAGACAAACACAAGTATTTAAACAAATTAGAAGGTATATTTCGTAAAATGTACCACTGATAGCTGTAAAAAATATACTATAGGATATGAAATCATTAAATATTTTCTTCTCACTGAAGCTAGGTATGTCATATTCGGACAGGTGATTAATGCAGTCCAGTGATTTGGAGGCATGGATCACCATAATAATAATACTCTGCAGGCTGATCAGATTGTATATGGATGTCATGGTTTAAGCCCAGCCATAAATCAACCACACAGTTCGTTGGCTCCCTCCCCCACTTCCTCCCTTGGCTCCCGGAGGGTTAGGGAAGAGAATCGAAAAAATATAACTCCCACGGGTTGAGATAAGAACAGTCCAGTAACTAAGGTATAACACAAACCACTGTTGCTACCACCAATAGCAATAATGACAAGGGAAATAACAAGGGAAGAGAATACCCACCAACCGATACCCACCCTGACCGAGCAGTGAACTTACCCTTCTGTGTCCCCTCCCCCAGTTTTTGCATCCTGGGCATGACGTGCTGTGGTATGGAATACCTCGTTGGCTACTTTGGGTCAGGTGTCTTGTGTCTCTGCTTCCTTCTGGCTTCCCCTCCTCCATGGCAGAGCATGAGACTCAGAAGGTCCTTGATCAGAGTAAACATTACTGAGCAGCAACTGAAAGCATCAGTGTTATCAGTGCTGCTCCCAGGCCAAAAGTCAAAACCACAGTGCTGCACCAGCTACTAAGAAGGAGAAAAAATGACTGCTACTGCTGAACCCAGGACACTGGACATAAATAGAATTATTCACTCTCCTAAACTGAGTTAAAATTCAAATTCTGAACAGTTATATAATGCTTTGATTACAAAAGACAAGTCAGAGTAGATATAAAGTTATAATTACTCTATTTTTCTCCCTTTTCCCACCTTCCGGTTGCTCCAAATACAATATTATTTTCCTGTTGTCATTGTTAGAGACAGTGGGGTAGCTGTGGGATTTAGTTTTTTTCCAGATTGGCTCTAATTTTTATATTTCTAAATTGTAAATTGTCAGAATCCAGTACTCTCTGGATAGGTTCTTTTGTATATTCAACACAAAGAGGGTTTAATATTTAATATAAAATTTACTTATTTTTGAATATTGGATGCTCAATGGAACTTTCATTTTGCAGAACGATACAGCAGTATAATGAAATCACAACACTAAAACTATATAAAGATTGCAATGTACAGCTGGATCACAATACAGACATGATTCCAGTTGCTAGTCTTTGTAATCTCACAATGCTGCATGTCCATAGTCTCTGTAAAGCAATACGTGAGTTAAAGCCAGTTCAAGACCATTGCTCTCTTCAAGCATCATTTTGTTGGTCTTTCAATTTTTAGGAGAACTACATGTGTGCTACTCCATGCAGATCTGGCTGGCTAGGGAAAATAATACTTTATAATGACCAATTTAGGGCAGGCCATTTACATAAGTGCTTGACACAGTCAAATAACATGGCCATATATATAAAGCAAAGGCTGCTCTCTGGTCCCTTTTGTGTTGTGTTTTCTTTGTAATAGCTGTGGTCAATATATCTTTTTCTGAAATTCATGAGTACATCATCCTTCCTATATTATTGGTTCATATGTCCAAGTTTTGGTAGTTAGGGGTTGTGAAGAGAGATTAGGGTGGCCCCATGCTGAGCATAGATGGCTCCAGATGGCTCCAATGGACACAAGACACAGCTAAGCCTGCCAGGCATGGTGGTGGTGCCTCTGTAATAACATATTTAAGAAAGGGTGAAAAGTACTGTATAGCAATTGAGGGAGTGAGGAGTGAAAAAACACGTAAGAGAAGGAACCCTGCAGATACCAACATCAGTGAAGGAGCTGGAGGAGGTGCTCTAGGTGACATAGCAGATTCTCTTGTAGCCTATGGAGAAGATGATTGTGAAACAGATTGTCCTCCCTGTACCCTTTTGGAGGACCAAGCTGGAGCAGATATTAACCTTGCAGTCAGTGGAGGATCCCCAGCTTTGAACAGACAAAATGCCAATTGACAAAATACCCATTTCCCTCCATGAGTACGCACACAGCAACAGACATGCTGATGGAATTAGCAGCCAATAATTCAGATAATGACCACAACAATCATCAACACCCAAACTCATCTAAATTATTTTAAAATATAAGCACTTTTAAAACAGGTTAGCATAAAAAATATTAGAAGTTGTAAAACAGATATAACAGTCAATGCTGTCAAATGCATGCAACTGCAGTTAAATTTGCTTAAACCACTGTTGAATAAGACTATTCCAAATTGGGTCAAGTGGGAGACTAATTTGCTAATTAGTGCTAATTTTTGATGTATAAATCTTTATGAATGGTTAAGTGAAACATATTTGTGTATCGGCATTAGCACAAATCCTAGATTAATGTACTCATGTAAATATACATATGTAGACATAAGTAGATCCCGATAATTCCTTCCCTCCAGTCCCCTATAAATTTTAGAAGTTTTTTGATAATTTAGACCCTGATAACAAAATAATGGACAAATATTCATGCTAGCATCAAAATGCACAGCCTGTTTTTTAGTGATATTATATTCATCAAAGCTCTTTATACTTTGTTTTGTTCTCAAAGAAAAAAAAAACTCTTAAGAAGAGAAGTGATTGATGACCTCTCCAGAGAGTAGTATAAGGGTGTTTCACACAGAAGCAACTTATCCAGACCTGATTTTTCACCTGATTAATCACAGTGGGGTTAATAACCTTATCCTTATAAAAATATCTTGGGATCGCTTCATAAACATTAGCTCTGAGGACACTGATAAATTTCTAAAGTAATTTCCATCTCTCAAACACAGTTGTCATCTTGGTCAAACATGACACTACTGCTTGCTGCGAAAGCAAACTATTGTGTTTGCAATGAGCAGACAAATCAGTCTAGTGTTAAAAAACTAAAGGGACAGATTTCTACAGAGAAATTGGTACTGGTTAAAAATCCTGTCCTTATGGCCATACTATATGATACGGAAAAATTGCCACAACCTTCAGAAATTCAGTCAAACTAATACATGTATAATATTAAATAAAATGTTACAAAAGACAAGAAAGATTTGTACAGTGGGATTTTATTAAACCATACAACAGCATTAGCTGCAGCAAGTAAGGGTAATAGCATTATTTACAATATTTACTAGTGTTTCCAAGAAGAGTACCCTCTTACTGTCTGTCTTATTACTCTACTAAAATTAATTAAACTGCAATCATCTGAACACTAAGCTTCTAAATGTTATGTGTGCATGGTTTAAATAAAAAAATAAAACAACCCTAAATAGACTACATATTTTTCTGAAAAAGGACGAAGGTGATACCTGGGGTTGCATCCATGTTAAATAAATCTAGAAACTTCTCAAAAGCTCTTTTTGCCTCATGCTTCAAATTGTGGAAATAAAATCTGTCAGGAAGTTTTGCTATATTTGTGGAAAAACAGATTTTAACCAAATTACACATCTTAAAAAAAAATACAATAAAAAATCCACATGTCTTCAATTGAAAAGCACAAGCTCTGTTCACTAAACACTCCATCCATACTGAGCACGCTCTGGCCAGGTCTCAGCAGATATTCATGCACCATGATAGCTTTATGTCTAAGAATTATAAGCTGCAGCAAAAAGAATGTTCCTCCTGAACAACCAGCCAACAATTCTTTATTTGTGCCCAGGCAGCAAAAGAAAGTTGATATGGGAGATGAGGGTTCAAGCTATCCTATTGGAATTTAATCAAGGTGAAAGATATTTTTGCAGCTAGATGACTAGACAGAGATTATGAGGCACATAAGGCATTCAGTTGCAAGGAAAATACGTAACATGGTGTTAACTGAGACACTGGAAGTGTCAGCAGGATTCTGATATAAAATGTCAGGAGAGTGGTTCAGGAATCAGTGATTAGAAGTGAAGGGAAATTAGAGGTGTCTGCAAAGGACAGACAAATGTGCACGGATACAGCCGAGTAAGAAACCATAGCACTGTTGCAGACTTAAGGCAGTCTGCAAAATAAAAGGGTTAATACAGTAGAAAACAAAAAGTGAGATTAGATGTAGATCCCAGGAATGAAGATTTTTATTAGAAAGCTTTTGAGCAGTAATGGAAAGACATAAGTGAAGGTCAGAAGGTAACCAGGGAGCCAGGCTGAATGAAGAACCAGGAGGAGAAGTGAAATTTAATGGGGCAAGCTTTTAGCAGGATAGTCCATAGCAGCATGCAGAGGTTTTATCCAGGAACAAAAGAGATTAATGATGTGAGGAGGTATGTATGATAGTTAATAGCTTTTGTTGATTGAAAGCTTATGTAATTATAGCACAGGCATAGCAATAATAAGTACAACTACAGTGCAGCAACATTTAACTATGGGACAAAACAGCAAATAACAATTGGCAATTATGGCAAGAAGATAATTATGTGAATAGCAACAGAAAATACAATAGTAGTAATTGCAGTGGTGCATCCCCCCAACCTCTGGGCTGCTTCATGATCTCAGGAGTTTCTGACAGGCCTTGGCCTTTGTGGAATGACTTGGGCAGTGAAGCATCCCTTGACCATATCAGGAATTCTCACATGACTATGAAGGGAGGCACTGATTGTACTAGGGACTCCTGTTCACTGGCTGCAGTAGGAAGCAAGAGAGGAATAATCAGTCTTCCCCGAGAGCCCTTGAACACCCCTTTCCTTGATTGTAGCCCAAGTGGAATGGTACCATTGTTACTGGAGTTTTGAAAGAGTTTTAGTAATTATGGACTAGGATTGTGGCCAGGATGGAGGTCTACTGATGAGTAAAGCAATTAATCTTGCAACCCCATAAATAGCTGTCCAAAGTGAGGCCTTTTGAGCTCTACTAGACCACAATGGGTAGTCATTTCTTGTAAACAGGTTTCTAAATGTTGCAGTTATTACTTTGTAAGAACCACCATAAAACTTCAAACTGCTTCTACATGAAACTTGAAAACCTTTAGATTAATGCTGTTGACCAGGTTTGAGACTAAGACTAGATCCAGCCACACCTAGGCTCCATCCAGAGTTTAGAAAGCCAGGGGTCTAGTCTGAACTTTGTGACCCCATGTGAGGGTCTCCTTTATCCTTTGTGTCTTTGGTCTCTGTCAGCCATCTTTAGCTTGATTTTACCTTGATTTTCCTTTATATGCTTTATCCATGTACTAAGTAATAGAGTGAACCTTGCCATTGAATTCTGTTGTGTATTTATAAATCATATTAAAACTGCTCTTGCTAATTCCTTCAATAGTCATTCTTTGAGTGACACTAAACCCCTCATTTTGCATCAGCAACCTTATGAAATAACTGATTAGATTGTGTCAATGGTAGAGGATCACTAGAATGAACTGAACATCATGCTATCATTAAAATACTAGTAGAATAGTGTTATGGGCGTGGTGGGCACCCTCCATCCCAAATCCGCGAGCTCTTCCAAAGCAAATTAACAAGACTCTGATCTAGGTCCTTACAGTTCACATCCATGGCACAGGCGAACAAACAGTATCTTGCTGTAGCGTCAAGGTGCCTTAGAGAAGGTGCTTGCCTCTACAGCAGTTGACTCTCAGATGATACCTGCAGTGCTGGTCCTCCATCAACAGTTTAGTTGCCTTTTTACTTGCTTTTTATCCCCTTAAAAGGCTGATTGTGCTATCCTGTTCTTTCTTTACTGTTTGAGAATGGTTGCTAGAAAACGGACGCAATCAGACCGTGGGACAGTGGACGCAGGAGATTTAGAGTGCTACAGTGTAGCGCCATCTTAACATGAGAAAAAACAGCAAGGACACTGTAATCTTGACAGACTTGGGAAAGTACCGAAGAAGCAGAAACGGCAGGAAGAATGTAACCACAGAGAGGAAAGGAATATAAATGTAACTGTTAAGATGTATCCAGTATTGTATATCGACTAACAAAGGCAGTCTGTACGATGTATCCAGTAAACTAACAACGGTATTCTTTAAGATGTATACAATTGTATCCTGACTAGCAGGCATAATGTAACCAGTTGCA
The DNA here is from genome assembly GCA_039720435.1 of Amazona ochrocephala. Lineage (NCBI taxonomy): Eukaryota > Metazoa > Chordata > Aves > Psittaciformes > Psittacidae > Amazona > Amazona ochrocephala. The sequence continues at coordinate 25,739,284 of CM077880.1, forward strand.
TTCTGACAAGTAAGCATAAGCAGGCTGTAAAGGGTATACAACCCAGACCCTCAGATGCAATAAACGAGCTTGGCTAATGATCATATTGATTGTTGTCGTTCTCCCACCACTGGAGGGTCCTCGCCTACCACAAGGGCAAGAGGAGCCCTTGGGCAATAAGAGCCCGCAAATGGCGCCTGAACAGGGACAGTAGGAAACTGAAGTGGAGAAGTGGTAGAGACAGAGGAGTGGTGCCGGCGGGCTGCAGCTCACCACAGCTGTAGGGCAACAAGTGCCTGCACCAGGGGACGCCCAGTGCGCGGAATCGTCGGGAGCTACCTAGCGGACATGGCTCAGAGGATGGAACAAGGGGTAGCCGTAAGTTTACTCATAAAGTTTCTTGAGAAATGGGGAGTAAACACAATAGGAATTAAAGAGGTTGAGACCTTGATTTCTATGGGAAGATTGCAAGGTCTGCTTACACAAGCTGCTGAGTGCTTTGATATGGAGGAATGGCGGAAACTAGGGGATAAGTTATGGGACGATGTTATAAATGACAACAAAATAGCAAAGAAAATGTCAACTCCTTGGAGGGAGATTATGAACTGTTTGCAGAAATATCATGCAGAAAAGAAGGTGGTAGGGGAGGTATCGAGAAAGCTGAGAGAAGACTGGGTGCCACCGCCATCGGGACGAACTGTGCAGGTAAAAGGCATGGCTGCAGTCTTCGGAGGAGGTGAAGACTCTTCATCATCGTCACCGCTTGCTTCGCCATCATCTCTGCACCAACATCGTGATGCACCCTCTCCACCGCCCACTGCTCAGCTGCCACCGCCGGATCCTGAACGGCCGAGTCCAACTGCACTGCCACCGCTGTATCAAGGAGGCTGCGACAGCGATCACCGGAGGAGAAGAATGCGATGCATTGAATGGGGGAGGGTTGCTGATCAGGCTGCTAGTGAAGGGCACTTTTTGGTAGCAGCAGAGGTTATGGAAGGGATGGAAGCCAAAGGCACTTATCCTGTTGTGTATGCTCAGGGAAACCAGGAGGCGGCATGATCGCCTTTTGAATGGAAACTGTTAATGCAATTAAGGGCTAGAGCTAATGAGAATGGGTTGTATGGGGAACCTACTAAGCCAATGTTACAGTATATATGGTCTGGGGAGTTGTTATGTGCTGCTGATATTAGAACGGTTATGAGATTGATTTTGCCGCAATCGCAATTCATGTTGTTTATGGCTCATTGGAGAAGGAAGGCAGAGTTATCTGCTGCCGTGCCCCAGCAGCAGGGAGACCCGCTGGCAGGGGTTACAGTTGAACAGCTAGTAGGAGAAGGACAATTTGCTGCTGTAGAAATGCAAATACAGACGGGACCAGAGGTGTTGGGGGAATCTATGAGAACGGCCCAGGTAGCATTGAATCATATTAAACCAGAAGGGGGGTTGCCATCATATATGAGTATGAAGCAGGGGTCACAAGAGTCATTTGGGAAATCTGTAGATTGGTTAACAGAGGCATTGCAACGGGCTGTGGTCCCTGATTGGAGTAAGGGCATATTTTTAAAGCAATGTGTACTTGAAAATTCAAATTCTGCCACAAAACGAATTCTTTATCAAATGCCTTCTGGGCAGCCATAGAGAATATGTTGGAAAGAATGCCAAGGGTCCCTTGTGGGGAACAGGCGTTTCTTGTTGATGCCTTGAAAGAAGCGCTGGGAACTGTAACATTAACACAGGCTTGTGCTGTGTCGGCATTACAGCCTCTTTGGGGCTTGCCACGATCGGGCAAAAGGAAAGATAGAGGGGAGCTAAGACGAAAGTGTTTCAGGTGTGGGAAGGATGGGCATATTAAGAAAGATTGTAGAAGCTGAGTATGGTGTGATAAGTGTCAAAATAATAATCATGCCACAGAGACATGTTGGCTGGGAAACGGGAAATCCAGTGCACAGAGCAGCCGCACAAGGACAAAGATAGCCGCTCCGGTAACTTACAGTGGAAACCAGCTACTGCAGGGAGCTTGGGATTGGACTTGGCAACAGCAATAGAAGTAACACTGATAGATACTGGACCAGTAGCTGTAGAATTGGAAATCAAAGGGTCAATTTTAATAAATGAAAAACTGATGGGAGGTTTGTTGATTGGATGATCTAGTGCTACCATGGGAGGGCTAATGGTTCTACCTGGAGTAATAGATGCAGATTATACTGGAATAATCAAGATTATGGTCAAAACAGATCGGCCTCCAATGAATATCCCAAAGGGAAGCAAGATAGCACAAACCATATTGTTGCCACAACTGGTATCAGGGATGGATAAAATCAGGGCGGATCAGGGATTTGGCAGTACAGGGGGAATGGTTTTGTTCAGTATGTCAATGGGGCAACGACCTACTAAGACAATCACATTAATGAAAGAGGGAACCAGCATCTTAATCAGAGCATTGTTTGATACTGGAGCAGACATCACCATAATCAGTGAAACGAAATGGCCTAAATCATGGGCGACAGTCCAGAAAGCTGGAACTCTTCGGGGGGTGGGAGGAAGTGTGTCTGTGTAAAAAAGTAGCGCGCTAGTAAGTGTAAACTTTGAAGGAAAACAAGCTCTGATTAAGCCCACCATAATGACCCTACCGAACGGGCTTGAGGCATTGGTAGGACAAGATGTCATGGTACAGTGGGGAGCAATACTCACACTGAAACACATTTTTAAGAGTGGCCACTGCCGCGCAGCTTGCCCCCATACCGCTGCAGTGGTATAATGATAACCCTGTATGGGTGGAGCAGTGGCCACTGGGTCAAAAGAAGCTGCAAGAAGCACATAAGTTAGTGCAAAAACAGCTGCAGCAAAAGCATATACAGCCATCTGTAAGCCCGTGGAACACCCCTATCTTTGTGATTCTAAAGAAATCAGGCAAATATAGGCTACTTCATGATCTGAGAGAAATTAACAAACAAATGAAAAGTATGGGTGCTTTACAACCGGGACTACCATCAGCCTCAATGATCCCTGAAGGATGGGACATTATGATAATTGATCTTAAGGATTGCTTTTTTACTATCCCTCTACATGAGAAAGATTGTGAAAGATTTGCATTTACAGTACCTAGTCTGAATAGGGCAGCTCCAGCACAAAGATTTGAGTGGACAGTGCTTCCTCAAGGGGTGAAAAACAGCCCAACCATGTGGATAAGGGTTTACAACCAATTAGGCAAAAATATTCAGAGCTATTGATATTTCATTATATGGATGATATATTAATAGCAGGGCCGCAAAAGATAAACATTCTTCAAGAACTTACAGAGGCATTAGAACAAGTGGGGTTGCAAATAGCGCCAGAGAAAATACAAAAACAGGCACCATGGAAATATTTGGGGTGAATTATCAGTGCACAGCATATCTGACCCCAGAAATTACAGTTAAATTTGGAACTCAAAACATTGGCCGATGCACAGCAATGCATGGGAGACCTACAGTGGTTAAAACCTGTGGTAGGCTTAGATCCTGAAAAATTGAATGGTCTCAGGCCACTGCTGAAGGGTACTAATGCAGACACATGAATTCAGGTAACGCCAGAACAATAGACACTCATCAAAGAAATTGGTCACCAAGTGACACAACCATTTGTACATAGACGTAACCCAGAGGTGCCAATTGATCTCTTGTATCTATTGGGACCAACTCAGATTTTGGGAGCAATGATTCAAAAAGAAAAAGAGGGAATGTGGGTATTGGAGTAGTTATATACCACACTGCAAGGAAAAACAATAGAGAGCAAGGCAGAAATGTTGGAAGAAACAATCGAAAAAGGGAGGCGAAGAGTCAAATTGGTAGCAGGAGTAGAGCCAGAAAAGATATACATTCCGGCAAAACAGGATAAAGTAGAATGGTGGTTGGAAAATTCGCAAGACTTACAAGAAGCACTGCTAGGTATAACTGCAGAAGTGGAAGTCAGAGGAGGAGAGATATCCGTAGGTTTGAGGTGGATAAGGCAACAAAAGTGGTTAAAGGAGCCAGTACAGAGTGAAGTACCGATATCTGGTGGGTTAATAGTGTTTACTGATGCTGGGAGGAAAAGTCAACAGGGAGCATATACATGGCAGGAGGAAGGTCAATGGAAGTATGAGATAATGGAAGGAATGGCAGATGTTACCCTTCAAACTTTAGAGTTATGGGCAGTAGTCAAAGTATTCCAGAGATGGCGAGAGACAGAAGTTAATGTCGTTAGTGATTCACTGTATGTCTTTGGGCTGGTACGTAGAATTGAGGATGCGCAAGTAAGAGAAGCTCAAAACAGGCGACTATTTGAGCTACTGATAGTGTTGAAACAGGAATTGGAGGTGAGACAAAAAGGTTATTGGATTGGACATTGTAGAAGTCATCAGGGCTTGGGGGGCCTTGGGCTGGGAAATGAGAAAGCTGATGAGTTGGTGCAAGCGGTAGCACCGATTGGCAATTTTACCAAGGCTCGACTAAGTCATGATCAGCATCATCAGAACGCTAAAGGGTTGAAGAGACAATATGGGATCACTCTGGAGGAAGCAAGGGGAATTGTGAGAGCCTGCCCGCAATGCAGTAAGCATGGTCCAGGTCTGGGAGTTGGGGTAAACCCTAGAGGAACTCAGGTGTTAGAAAGATGGCAAATGGATGTGACGCATGTAAGAGAATTTGGGAGGTTAATGTATGTGCATGTTACTATTGATACATTTAGTGGGTTTATATGGGCTACGGCACAGACAGGAGAAAAAGCACTGCACGTGGAAAGACACTTGACAGTTTGTTTTGCAATAATGGGGGTGCCGAAGATAATTCGAACAGACAATGGCCCAGCATACACAAGTGAAAGAATAAGGAAATTTATGGATAGATGGGAAATTACTCATGAAAGGGGAATAGCAAATAATCCGACTAGACAGGAATAGTAGAAAGGGCAAATCAGACACTAAAGTGATACCTAAGCCGCAATGAATGTGAGAAAGACCCTCACAAATGTTTGGTTCAGGTGTTATACACCATCAACCATTTGTGTATTTTAGGGATCAAACGCCAGCCAAGAGGCATTGCGGTTCAGAGGTAAAAAAGGAAGGACAAAAGATGTGGGTGATGTAGCGTGATCCAAAGACAGGAATATGGGAAGGACCATCAGAAGTAAAGTATCAAGGCAGGGGTTACATGTGTGTTATTACCTCTGCAGGGAACTTGGAGTGGATTCCGGCGAAATGGATCAAGCCAGCTGTTGCTAATGCTAACGAGCTTATTGATCATGGGAATCCACGGGATCCACACAAACAAGCGACAGAATGTATGGATAACCTTTGCTAATCTAACAGGTCAAGAAGCTTTTTGTCTGAGTTTGCAACAACCGGGGAATCTGTTTCGCACGTGCCTTATTGGGGTTCCTACTTGGCAGCCCTCAGCCTTTTTGGGCTGGGTGAACAATGTCTCTATGTTAAATTTTACTGCTGCCAATGCAACATTGTCTGGATATTCATTGACAGCAGCCCGCACTTTACTTCCCCAGTTTTGCACACTGGTTGTTATCTTTGACAAGTTTATTACTCAGTCTGGACATAACTGATTGCTGTGTCCTTGGTTATCATGTCCTAGTCTTCAAAATGATCCTGTGGGAGTCAGCTCCTCAAAACTAACCAAAAATGACTGTTCCTTCTTCCTTCTTTCTGCTGCTGACATAAACACATCATTATCCCACTGTTTCACGTATTTTCAAATTATGTTAGCTTAACAGTGTCCAGCACTTCAATTCTTGCAGTCCTTATATATTCCACTATCTAAAACTTAAGTTTAATCAACATCTCAGTTGTTCCATATCTATGCAGTACCAAAACCACCTGTATTAGAAAATGCCATACCAAGGCTTACCTTGACATTAGTGGTCGCTTTTCCCCTACTGTGGTGACTAGACACATGCTAAGGCACATCTCAGATCAGCTGTTCTCTTCTACTACAATAGCAATATATATTAAGGCCTGTTGTCCTATCCGTGCTCAGCAGCTCCCTTCCCTGATAGAGGCTTCAAGCCTTTTTGCCATTCTTGAATTTCCCCTTACACATGCAAAGTAAAGATTAGGCAGTAGGAAAAAGGGAAACATTAGTGATCAGTCAAATAAAAAAAAAAAAAAAAAAAAAAGAGTAGTTACTAGTTTAGGAGAATAGATCTTTGATAAAAAAATCTGCACTCTCATGTTGTGGAATTCATGATGAAATTAGTCCTGGGGCAACAACTCAATTACACTTTGCAAAAAGGTTGAAAACTGCCTGTAACTAAAAAAAAAATCCTGTTGCTCATATGACAAAAGGCTGTGAGCTGTCAGTAGTTAGAGTTCGTAGAGAATTTGTAACAAGATTATTAAAACTGTCTTTCAAAACATCATCTGCAAACAAAATATTATGAAAATATTATTTACAAATAAATTTTGTTAAACTCAAGTTTTGGCTGGCTTTTGCCGAGACAGCTGGTGACTCTAATGGAAAAAAAAAAAAAAAAGAAAAAAGGGAAAAAAATAATAAATAAATAAATAAAGAGTTGTTTGGCCAAACCACTTGCCCATAATCCTTTGATAGTTTTACAGTTTTTCAGCATCTCATTTTGGGTGTTGTTTTCTTGTGCGTGTGCTTTTTTTTTTTTTTTTTTTTTTTTGTGTGTGGTTTTTTTTGGTTTGTTTTTTTTTTTTTTCTTAGTCATAACATTGTATTGTCCACTACTTTAAAGTTTGCTTTAAGTGGTAACTCATACTCTTATGCTTTACTACACTGCATTCACATGCTCTTCTATTTTTCTTCATGTACATATTTATTAATGAAATGCTCTTGCTTTTACTGTCCAGAATTTCTAACGCTGATCAGAAATCAGCATTTCTACTCCTTCTGACTAGAATGCATACTGACTCTGAGAAAATTGCAAACAGCTATAAAGCAACGCATAATGTCCTCCATGTTGGGGTAATGAGCGTAGAACAAAAGGCATTTTGGGGTTCGATGATTAATATAATCTGACTCAAAAAGAACCTAAATTCTCTGAATCAGGGAAAAAGAAACCCCTCAACATATGTGAAGACTAAATTCAGAATTCAGGTGGGATGAAGAACAGCTTATACCCTAGTGCCTAGGACATCCTGAAGAAAACCAGACAGTAATAATTGGAACATTTAGAAATATGTTTACAAGAAATGACTGCATGCATCAAGAGAATATTATTTTCTTTAATTCTAAGTCCAGTGGTGGAACTAAATCAAAGTGCTTGCACAGTGTCCCTGCTGAAAATGAACAGATGGCCTTGTTCTCTTGTACCATGAATATTTTTTTATTTTGCACATGCATTTGAATAGAAAACCTCTATCCTCTTATCCCTCTGGAAAATAATTCAGGTGTGGGGTGGGGGAAAGAAAAAGAAAAATCTGTAAAACATGAATGACAGTGAAAGTCAATGAAATCTTGTCTGTCTGCTTCTTAGCTGATGCACTGTTTTGCTATAAATCATTAATGTTTATTATAATATCAGTGTAGCAACCATAGATCACATTTGCTGTAAATGAGTGGTAAATAAATACGCACATGAAATGATATCAGAGAGTACCAACTTATGCTGTCTATCAGTACAAACTACAACTAAATATGACATAGCTGTGTGCAATGAATGCATATAGGGTGTACCCTATAGCAACGTTAGTCAGGCATCATTTCTCCCTATGCTTACCTCATCTTTTTTCACATTTCTTTCCTCTCTTTTCAATTCTTTCATCCTTTCAGTATTGAATTATTATCGTATACAAGGAACTATAGCATAATATATACTCCAAATTTCCTCACTACTTTCCCCATTTCCTCTTCTGCTCTTTCATCTTTTTTTCTCATTGTTTCTAAGATGTTTGTAATAAATCTTCTTGATTTTGTACTTTATTTTTGTAGCTATTTTAATATCTTGTACCAAAAGGATAACTTGGTGATATTCTTAAGATTTTTTTTTTTGAAGTCAAGCATTTGTGCAAATCTAGTGAGCACTAGATTTTTAAATACGTTGAAGGATCTGTGATAAAGTTACTGTCTGGTCTATCCTCATCAAAATAGGAAGTGCTGGGAAAGTATGAACCAAAGTATCTTCAAGAAGTTAGCATCCCAAGCATAGAGGTTATAATATTACCCTTCCTCTTTTGCATGAGGAACCTCTGGGTGAATTTCCTCACTAATGACTTATTGGTTAGATAGAGAAAAATCTCTTCAGACCATATTTTAAAACTCTGACTTGGAAGTGTCTTGAAGAGAAGAAAATCCACTAATTATAAGATTTCCCTTGCATTTTGCTTCACACAGATCATGCTTGTTGATCTTTTATTTAATGCAGTTGATGTGCAACTAAGGAGATATTTTTATTAATAATAGGTTAGGCTATGAGTACCGTTCCTTTCTTTTGGTATTTTTTTAGTATTATATTAATGACTTTATCTTCATGCACTCTTTTTTGTCTAACATATTATAGGTATACTTTTAATTTATAGTTTCATAGAAATTTTTGTCAGAAAAAGATATTGCATCAACAAATATGACCCACTGTGCACTCCAAGCCCCAAAATGTGCATTTAACTAAGGTATATCTTCCTCAAAGACTCAAACTGTACTGCAGCTTTTCAAGAGATGAAGATTTCAGGTGTTGTTTTCTTTTATTCCAAAGCAAAAAAAAAAAGCATGTTCTGCCTTTAATATGTAAGTTCTTCATCACTGTAGTCTTATTTTTTGACTTCAACACAGAATGTATTGTACATTATAGCCATGGCGCCCACCCCTTCCAAAAAACCAAACCAACAGTTTAGGATACTCACTTGGCAAGGGTAGTGATGATAGCAGATCATGGGTAATATGAGGAGACAGTCAAACGGTAACTTACGTGTGGCATTCCTGTGTCATGAATTATTCTCTATTGTTCTCCATCTTCAGGTACTTCACTTTGCAATATTAATGCAGAACTAATATCTGTGAGAAAAACCCTCATTATTTTAATTCATTTATAGGAGTGCAATAGTGTACATTTAAATAATGCATGTATACTCAAGCAGCCCTAAATGTTTCAGAAGCTATGAGAACCTTGCCAGACCAGGAGCTAATAATGAACATTACCATGCTTTGTTGGTCTATCTTACTGGGCATACTGTAAAAGATCAAAAGATAACAACCAGCTGTCCTGGCTGTATTGCCTTTTTGTCAGTACTCTTTCCGAGTCATTACAGTAACCATGCCTTTAGAAGCTGTATCACACAGAATGAGTGGATGGGTCAGTTTGTAAAACTAAACTAAAACAGTTGCTTCAGTGATGTGGAGAAAACAAATTGCCCATATTTATTACACCTACCTTAGGGAAGAGCTCTGGAAATAAAAAACAAGATTCAGAGTTCAAGTGATTAGCCATGCTTTCCTAAAATGTGCAAGGACATAAGCTGGCAAAAAGCCAGAATTATTTATTATTGGCCTAGTTTTGTATACTTTTAATACACTTTTCTATGTCCCGATTTCTAGACTGTTAAACCACTATGTTCCATTAAAAAGTAGAAGCTAGAAACAATAACCTGCGTTTAACACAAAGTTGCTTAGTTGCCCCCTTTTAATTTCAGCAAAAGAATGGTGAGAAGATAGAGACATATGATTCAGCAGTTACAAAAAAAGATAGAAATTACTCCCTCTCAGCTTTCAGTAATTTCCTGTTTACTTAAACACTTATTTTACCCAAACCAGAAAAGTCCAAAACTGTCAACTTCATGGAATCACATTGAGAACAATGAAAAGATACTCTTTAGGGAACAAATTTTCTGTCTCAAACTGCGGGGACTTGCTGACAACATTAGCTAACTATAAGCTAATATCTGTCTCAAAAAACATACTTTGGCACTGACTATTGATTTACCTTATCAGTAACCATAGAATCATAGAACAGTTAGGGTTGGAAGGGACCTTCAAAGGTCATCAAGTCCAACCCCCCTGCAATGAGTGGGGATCTCTTCAATGAGTAAGACTCTGGTCCATCTCACCTAACCCTGGATATTTACAGAGCAGACATCTACATTACCCAAACAAATTCCTTCATGGGCAGTGGAGTAAAACAAGTAAAACAGGATGCAATTTGTCTCATCCTATATGTACTTTAAAATAGGACAGAGAAATTGTGCTACAGAAGTGTCAACTTATAGTTAGTGACCAAGAATAAGGTTGGAATTAGATCATATTTAGCTGTCAACACTAGTGGTGTGATGAAAATTTAAAAAATATACCTTAGTAACTATAAAATGGACACATTTTTCTTAATACAATAGACACAAAAATTGCTTATAATAGCATCCATGGACTCTGAACATTTGAAACTTTCTAAATTAGTCTTTAGGAAACACTTGCAATAGTGTAGCAATTAATCCAGTCCTTTTATTGAAGATTAGAAAACATCAGTGTTTCTTTTTTGGGTAATTATAATTTACTTATAAATTGTTACTTGGCATTTTACCTAAATACATTTTGCATATTTGTGTTTCTTCTTTTCGAAAATTGGTTATTTTGCAAAGGTTCACTGGATCTGTCAGTGTGCAAGACACGTTATTGAAGCAAATTATTTGTGCACTGAGATATAAATGTGTTTATATAAATATATACCTATTAATTTGTGTGCAATTAAATTTAAAGGTCAATGAAGGAAGGAAACTGAGGTGTCTTTCACATATTATTTGAGCCTATTTCTCTATGAAATGTAGTAAAAACTCTAATGATGTTTCTTGCAAGATTATGAGTCATTTTGGGAGGTTTTTATTCCCCAAATGCATTCCTATTTACACCTTATTAACTGACTGCAACTTATTTATGAAGCTGAAATTTCATTCTTTTGTCCTTTCAGGATGCACGATTGCACAGATTTTTCTTCAGGATAATATGTGCTTTCAGATTATGTAAAGGAAAGATACTATTGTAGCTTTTCATGAAAGCAGCTATCCAGCTGTACTATAATTAATGAACCAGAATTGGTATTTTTCTCAGGTTTACATTCCCTACTAATCAAGAATCTGCCGCTGGGAACAGAAGTACCTGAACTGAGAAGATGCAAAAAGGAAAACACTGATACAAACTAGCTAATGGAAAACTACATATAATGAAAATAATTCTTGAAAACTTGTCCAACCTCACTGTCAAATAACTGGCATTGTGCAAGGAAGTTGGAGCTGAACTAAATGTCATAACTTGATTTTTTTTCTTCTTTTTTTAATGTCTTTGGTTATAAAATAGTATTTATAGTGTTAATTTTTTTTAAGAATGCATCATCCTGTCCCTCTAGACATATCCTCTCTACCTAAAAATATCCCTTTTCCACCTCAGATGTCCACAAGCAAGAGTAACTATTGGCCATGTTGTGTGCTTCATTGCTGGTGTTCACAGAAGTGCTAGACATAAAGAACCACAGAAAGGCAGCAGATGGTATTGTCTAGGGATGGAGTTGCAATTTGTGCTCTTTAATTTACACATTTAAATAATAAGAAATATAATGAAAGAGCAGTAGTTCCATTGATGGCTTTTGGTATCACTCTAAGCTTCTGCAAAGAGTTTTTTAATTAATTGTCCTGTCAGCCAGGGTCCAAAAGAAAAACCTAAGGTTCAAGCTCTGTTTTTCAACAGAATGTTTTCAGAAATATGAAATTAAAAACTTAATATATACTGTTATATCTTTCATGCTAGAAAATGAGACTTCAGAACTTTTAGTGTTATATTAGCCACACATTTAGTTTATTATTGATCGATTGATTTTAAAGAGTTTTCTTATCTTAAATTCTTTATGCTTCAGGCAATCATCTAAAGGTCTGATGTGGTGAAACTTCAAGCTTACCTACAGCTGCTGTGATGATGGTTTTTAAATGTCCGTATGGTAGTATAAGTTTTTCTGCTGACTCATAGTCACAACTGAAAAAAGCTAATGTACCCTGTCACCTCAGTTACACAAACTCATCTATCATCTCTGGTCTCTTAGTTTGCGCCATTCCTCAAGATGTTCTTTGCTATTTTATCTGCAGGACTGACTGCAGCAAAGGAAGATATTTGTGAGCTCTTACGCTTATGTGAATTTTCAAAGACAAACAAGTCTCTGGGGGGAATTAATGTATTTTCTCAGCCTTAGTCAGATGCCTAGTGTCTTATCAGGATTATCAAGCCTAAAAAGAAAAAAAAAATGGCTTATTAATGTTCTTGATGGTAATGGCTATGACACATCTGCTTAGTAAAGGGAAATGCTTTTGAAACATCTTGAAAATTCACTGCTGCTTTGGGAGATATTCAGTCTGGAAAAGGAAATAATACTGTGTTGTAAGTGGCCATCAAGAGCAACAGTGACTGAATAGTCAAAATTCAAACCTAGGTGTTCATAATCAATCTGTGGCTGAAATTATGTTAAAGTGTTCACAAAAACAACTTCTTGATTCACTTCATATAAGCTATTAATTGGTAAACATTGAACTCTGATATGAACATTTTGCAAATTACAAAGAAATCCCAAGGATGTAAATGAAATTATTCCTAGAGCATTATCTGCCCAGATCTCTTAGCTGCAGCTTCTTGTTTTATCCATGAGAAGCCATGTTTACCTCCTTTGTAAACAGAGTGTAATGAAGTACTGGGGAATCTGGCAGGCCACAAAAGATTTCCAAAGCGAATGCTTTTCTAGGATACTTTTTAAACAGCCCTGTTTCATAATAATGATATCATGATTTTTAAAAGTGATATTCTTACACAATGTATAGTACTCTTGAGTGACTGCTTTTAAAAGAAAGGATCAATTATCTGGCCATCTCCACCTCCACACATTTCCCCAAGTCTATGAATTCTGTTCTGTAGAGTTTTGATTTCAAGGTGAGGAATTTCTGTTTTCCTCCCTCTTCCTGTGTGTTTTCGGTCTTCTAGATTTAATTTGTTAATTTTGTTCCCACACGCACTTTTCTCCTTTATCTCCTATTAGGTATACAACAGCAATTTTGTTTTAGCCACTCTGAGATTGTTTCTGGACAGCAATTGTTTTCACCTCCCAGAAATCAGCCTCTGTGTTCAGCTGATATTTCAGGTTACTCCCTCTCCGCCTCCCGCACATATTCAAATGGGGTCTGTTTAATGACATACACAACATCCAGATTTCACAGAAGAGATTCTAAACTGTTCACTTGTAATTTTAGATTGTTCAATAGATCAAAGGCTTCCCTCAGGAAGATAATAATAAAAAAAAAGGCTACATGCAAAAATCACAACATCCTGTTGCAATTTCTCTATGTCCCAAATAATTTGTTAGTCACATCCTGCAATGCTTTGATCTGCTCCCTCTCCGTTTTTGGGGTGAAAAAACAACTATCAGCCTATAAATGAAAACTAGTTTTCTTAATCTATACCTTCTATACCTGGAGAGACATTCTATGACATTCTTCTCTTTCAGGTAGAAGAATTTACTGGGATGCTTTTTTGATATTAAAAAGTAATGTAAGTGCTATAAGATAATTTACCAATAAAATTTTTAAAATAATAATAATTAAAAAGTTGAAATTCAGACTAGAAATATTCAGCATAGAATTATTCAGAGATGCACTAAATGTAATTATACACCGCTTTGTTCACACTTTCAAAAAGAAAGCAAGCAGAAGTACTGATCAAGTACTCTGTTGTTTTGGTATTGTTTTTTTTGTTTTTTTTTTTTAAACAATTTCAAAGACATTTTCTATTATAATTCATTTATTTATATGTCATACAAACAGTCTCAGTGCTCATAGTAATGTACAGTTGCAAAAACTACTAAGTAGTGAGCTTGCATCATCAAGACTTTTTTTTCCACAAGATGACGGTGATTTTTAAAGAATCAGGATTCATGTACTCTGTTATGTGTTTGTGACACTGATAGTCACAAACTAGGTTGAGTACTGCAAGAGGTTTTGTCTTCTACGCAATGTGTTGTCAAGTGAACTTCTTTCTGGTAATTATTAGCTATAAAAGAATTTAAGTGTCTGAAAATTAATAGTCTGAATGCCAAAAATATCAAAATTATGTAATTATTATACTATGTTGCCTCTGAGAAAGGGGGTGGCAACAGTCTGCCTCTCTTCTCTATTTCCTTATTTCCCATCTGACTGATATTACCTAATCTTATTTTCGTGCAGATCTGGGACCTGTTCTGCAGGTTGTGCAGAGCAAGCTGAAATCTACTCACTTTCTTTGACTCTCCAAGAATCATCTGTTCTCTCTTCTGTTTTAAAATGAGATTCATTATTTATTATTTACTTCTTATTTCTATGCTTTTCTAGAAAAGAGAAGTGGATCCTGTTCTAAAATGATCCTTTCCACCACTGAAACTGCTAAGTACCGAAGAAGTTTGAGAGATACCAGATAGATGAGGATAGAAACAGGAGTATCACATTAGGTCTGCCAGCACAGAGTAGGGCTGAGATCTAGACATGACTACAGTGGCATTTGTGCATGATAATTTTGCTATCATTTAATATGCTTGTTTGAACCATTTCCTGTTGTTTTTTCACCTATGAATTCTTTTATATCTTCGTGTCAATCAACTGTAGATTTTCTTCTTCTGGGCTTTTGTCTTCAGCAGGTGTTCCAGTCTTTCAGAGAACACAAAATAAGAAATACATCTGATCTTTTCAGAATAGCCGTGCAGAAGGATTACAGTTCACAAAACCTCAGAATTATTTTTTTATTTGTTTGTTTGTGATTTTTTTTTTTTTTACTTAAAGCATGTAGTGGTGTTATGTTAAGAACAGAAAACTGTAGATAAAAAAAAAAAAAAAAAAAAAAAGAACAGCTTCTACAACCACCACCACCACCACCTTCAAATGAAATCTCTCTATTTAGCATTTTGACTCAAAATGGTATACTTCTAGTACGTTGCAGGAATAAACCCACAATAGAAAAATCATATTCAAGCAATTATGAATTTGAGGCTTACAGAAAATTAATGGTAATATTCTAACACTGGAGAAACCGTTGTACCATCTTCAAGAATTGAAATGTACTTACCAGAAGAAATTACAAGTATTTACACATTAGGTATCTTCTTAGTCATCAGATTTGTTTTTTTAATCTCTTTCTGTCTACTCTTTTTGTCTACAGAACTTCTATTCTTGATTTTTTTTCATTTGTCTGTAGTTAAATTATATTGTCTGTTTTTTTTTCCATCTCCTTTGATCTTTAAAATAATACTTTGGTTTCTTGAGACTCATAATATGCGCATTATCCTATATCTAATTTTATTAAATTTTAGCCTAGGACACAAATGAAAAGTTCAATTTGTATGATGTCAATTTAAAGTAAAACATGTTCAAATATTCATGAATTTAAGGCTTCAGAAAAGTCTGCTCTTTCACCTACTTTTTTTTTTTTTTTCCCCAGAGAACTACTTGTCATTCTTTACACTACTGTGTAGGAAGCAAGATTTTATACTCAGGTAGAAAATGTTGAAATTAGGAAGACATAAATGATCTCTCATAGAAAAGTCAATAGCTTTTCTTAGTGCGCTCTGAGTTAATTTTTATGGCCATAGTTTCAATTTCCTTTCCCCAAATTCCAAAAGATTTATTTCTTAGAAATTATTTAAGACTTTAAGGTTTAAGCTGTAGGATTCAACCCTTTGTCTTGTAGACCTGCATTCATTTCTGATATATCTAAGGTACTTCATTCTTTGGTCTGTTTTGTTTAGAACTCATTGTTTGGAACATTTGGTAATCTGCAATATTTTTCCATTAAAGATTATAATATTTTGTGAATTCAGATTTTGATTCCTTCTATTTTCTTTCCTTATAAACATTCTTCCCTAGTTTTCCCATTTTAGAATTTCTTGGCATGAAAATAAAGCATTAAACACTTCCAAACTTCTCCAGGGAAACCTTCGCTATATTTGAGTTTAGCCTTGTTATCCATCAGTCACTCAATCAGCCTTTATTTTATGTAGAGTAACACATTGGAGAATGAATCTCAAAGTGCCGCATATAATAGTTGTTAGTTAACGAGAAAAAGGTTGTCTCAGCTGATGAATTTTCACCTTTGTTTTATGTCTACTTAAAGAGACGTAAAATAACCTCAGACGTAAATAACCTCAGGGATTAAGTGTTAGTACTACAGGGTAAATGCTTGAAGTTTTAGTCTGTATTTTGTGTAGCTGTGTCCATGATCACTTTGGAACAAAGTGAACTTGGATTTAAAATAAAATAGTAGTATCAATGGCCAAATTTTTATGCTATGCAGCAGAGCAGTGGCTAATAACATTTTCGTGACTTAAAAAACTGTTTTCTAACTAGGATGATACTGGCTAGTCAAACTGTCATAAAGAGATCGAAGCTGTGTTATTATATCAGTAAAATTAATAGTTACTACATTTTTTACAGCTAACACACAGATGAGGAAGACACCTGAGGAAGGTCTTAATGGTTTTTTTTTGAAAAACTGGAATTCTCCCACTAGATAGATAATTGTTACACGGCAAACCTGACCCCTGACCACAATATGTCAAGAGACACCACTGATAGCTTCAAATTTTCTCATGTGTATGCTGTTGTCTCTAAATTGGAGAGACATCAATTTGATAGATGGACCCCTTGGTGGATAAAGAACTGGCTGGATGGCGCATGCAAGGAATTGTGGTTAATGGCTCAGTGTCCAGCTGGAGATCAGTAGCGAGTGGTGTCCCTCAGGGATCGGTGTTGAGACCGGTCTTGTTCAACATCTTTGTCGATGACATGGACAGTGGGATTGAGGGCGCCCTCAGCAAGTTTGCCGATGACACCAAGCTGTGTTGTTCGGTTGATACATTGGAGGGAAGGAATGCCATCCAGAGGGACCTTGACACCCTTGTGAGGTGGGCTGATGCCAACTTGATGAAGTTTAACCATGCCAAGTGCAAGGTCCTACCACTGGGTCGGAGCAATGCCAGGCACAGCTCCAGGTTGGACAGAGAAGAGATTGAGAGCAGCCCTGCGGAGAAGGACTTGGGGGTGTTGGTTGATGCGAAAATGAACATGAGCAGGCAGTGTGTGCTTGCTTCCCGGAAAGCCAACCGCATCCTGGGCTGCATCAACAGGTCAAAGGAGGACATCCTGCCCCTCTGCTCTTGTGAGACCTCACTTGGAGTACCGTGTGCATTTCTGGTGTCCTCAACATAAGAAGGACATGGAACTGTTGGAACAAGTCCAGAGGAGGTCCATGAGAATGATGAGGGAACTGGATCACCTCTCATATGAAGATAGGATGAGAAAGTTGGGGCTGTTCAGCCTGCAGAAGAGAAAGCTGCATACAGACCTCATAACGGCGCTGCAATATCTGAAGGGGGCCTATAGGTATGCTGGGGAGGGACTCTTCATTAGGGACTGTGGTGAGAGGACAAGGGGTAATGGGTTTAAACTCAAACAGGGGAAGTTTAGATTGGATATGAGAAAGAAATTCTTTACTGTGAGGGTGGTGAGACACTGGAATGGGTTGCCCAGGGAAGCTGTGAATGCTCCATCGCTGGTGGTGTTCAAGGCCAGGTTGGACAGAGCCTTGGGTGACATAGTTTAGTGGGAGGTGTCCCTGCCCATGGCAGGGGGGTTGGAACTAGATGATCTCAAGGTCCTTTCCAACCATAACTATTCTATGATTCTTTCTTAGAAGGAAAGAAGCAGCAGAAAAACAACAAAAATGACAGTAGTGTAAAATGACTATCTATCTGTTGCATCTGCTATTAAGCTTCTTTTTCATTTGAACAAGCATGTAATTTCTATTGCTAAGCAGATACACTGAAGTAAATTTTGCTATAGGTTAATTTTTCAAAGTACATGTGTTGACATCTGTATTAAAAATACCATTAATGGTTAGCATGAAGAGCAGCTTTTTCCACAACTCACATAAAAGTTCTGCAGAATTATTCAGAGAAATTACTTTCTATTTTAATAAATTTTTGTAGAAAAATCCAAAACTCAATATTTTAAACGTGAGCAGGCCAGCTTTATCTCTGATAGATTCCCTCTGGGGAATTCTGTGTTTCCTCTGTAGTTCTAGTAAAAAATATTAGTATGCATTTACTGTAGGAATTTACTGTGAATTTGAATAAACATCAGTAGGAACTGAATTTGTTTAAAGCTAGTAGTTTTTCATATGACATATTCAGTCCTCAGAAAGAATTGGTATGCCAATCCAAACTAATCTCCTTTTTTTTTAAAAAAATAAAAGCTCTAATGTTTAGTAGCACACACCAGTTAACAAGCAGAGTGCTCCTAATAATTGGCATTTAAGTCTGTATTCGGAATCAGGTTGTTCACTGTTAATGGAACATAATGGATTGTAATTCTGTGCTTTAATTCCTGCCACATGCCATTCTCATCTTCCTTTCTGTCTTTGCAACCAATTGCATAATATTTGACAATAATAAGTAGACATGATAATATTTCACCTGCTAACTTTGGAAATGAAGTGGCTATGGGCAGGTTTTAGTATTTTACAAAAGTCATACAGACTTTTTGTAAAAAGTCAGCATATGATCGTCTTTTTTTTCTAGGTGAATATTTAATCACAAATTTTTACACAAGGTCATAGTAGAAATATTCTACATATATGTAGGCAGCCAGGGCTTTGCGGTCGGAAGATGTCGTGCTGTAACGAAAAGACAGAGCCCCTCCCCAGATCTTAGCTCGAGACGTAAGCAGACGGATGTGACGTTGTAAACTAAAGCTATATAATGCGGTGTCACTCTGCAATAAACGCCATTTGCCGTCCACCACATTGGTGTCTGCGTGCTAATGGACCCGCGATCACGGGTAGGTGATTGCCTGTGCCGACCCTAAACCAGGCCACCGTGCCTTGGAGAGGCAGCAAGTGGTGCCGAAACCCGGGAATCTCGCCTGGAGTGGCGTGCGGCGACCGGAGCGGCGGGTCCAGCCCGGTGGGGAGGACGCTCCCAGACCTTCAGGGACGATGGAAGCCCTAGTAAAGGTTGTATCAGAATGGGGTATTGATTGTAAACCTAAAGATTTTACTCTCGCCGTTGCGAGACTTTTGCAGATTGGGGTCATTGACCAGGCGGTGGATATTCTCCACCCAGAAGTGTGGGCTAAATGCACCACAGCATTAGCCGAGGAGACGATGTCCTCGGGTAGTGGGAAATATCTTAAGTTGTGGGGGAAAGTTAAACAAGCTCTGCAAAAGGCCATGCAGGAGCGGGATATCTGGAGGGTGGCGAGGGACTGTCTGTCGGTTACCCCCAAATTGGGAGTTGGGGCAGCCACGCAGACTCCGCGCCCACCAGATGATGGCACTTTTACCGAGTCTAAAGACTCGGGGGAGGGCGCTATACCTCCCGATTCCCAGAACCCCGACCCGCTTACGGAGGGACAAAACCGCGCAAAATCCTTTTGGGGCGGGCTTGCTGAAGAGGCCAGGAGTGCCGCGGAGAAATCAGAGCCCAAAGACGCCTGGGCTGGACCACCGCCCTATGCGCCCCAAGATGGCGCCGAGCGGCTGGGGGAAGGGTGGAGCAAACACGCCCCATGCGAGAACAAGGAGGAAGCGCTAGCACTAACAAGCACGGATAAACTGGAAGGGGAGGGAAGCGCGAGTACGGGGCGGACAGCCAATCAGAACGACTGTCCGGAAATATGCCCTTGTAAGGCACATGCCCCCCCCACTAACAGGCGGGGCGAACAGGGGGGGGGGAAAAGCCCGCCCGCAAAGGAAGCGGGCGGGGCCGGAGCCCGAGTAACAGGCGGAGCGAACAGAGAGGGGGGGAACGGCCCGCCTGCAAGGGAAGCGGGCGGGGCCGGAGTAAAGAGAGAGCATGGCCCCCTTGCGGAGCCTGCAAGGGATGTGGGCAGAGCCAGAGCCCGAGAAGCGGGCGGGGCCGGAGCTCAGCAAAAAAGTTCCGGAGCCCGGAAGCAGCCAGTCAGACAAGTTCCGACTCTGAATCAGACACCAGCTGGGAGGAGTGGGTCACACCCGGCTTAGACTCAGAGGAGAATGATACATATGAAACACGTTTATACAGACTTAATAGCCAAGTCATTCCTACCCATACTAACAAGATACCTAAAAAGAAAAACACCCCTTTTACGGACTGGAAAGAAATAAAGACTGCATGTGCTGAATGGGTCCCACCGACCACGTTAGCATTCCCGGTCCGAGTGACGGAGGGAGGCCAAAATATTTTTTCACCAGTAAATCCTAAAGATATACAAGCAATTGTTAAAGCAATTGCAGACAAGGGGCTTAATTCTGCCATGGTTTCTACTCTTATAGATGGGCTTTTTGCAGGAGATGATTTGCTCCCATTTGACATAAGACATATTTCCAAAATTATTTTTGACGGAGCAGGGATAATTGTTTTCAAACAAGAATGGGAAGATAACTGTGTGAAACAATTGACCAAACCACCTGGAAGGCGCCACCCATTACGTAACTCCAGTTTACCGCGCCTAATGGGCACGGATCCAGCAATGCTTACCCCCCAGGAACAAGCTGAAGGCCTACATCCTGAGGAAGTCAAGGCAACAACTCGTGCAGCTAGGGATGCTATTCACACAACTTCTAGAACTATTGTAAGACCATCACCTTGGTCCACAATAAAACAAACTGAAAGTGAGAGCTTTACGCAATTTGTAGATCGTCTCCAAGCAGCGGTCGATTCCTCGACCCTGCCTCCGGAAGCCAAAGACCCAGTTGTTGCAGACTGTTTGCGTCAACAGTGTAACACGAAAACCAAGGAAATTCTACGATCACTGCCGGCAGGGTCAAGTGTCGCGACTATGATAAAACACGTCGCGAATGAAGAGCAGCTGACCCCATTTCAGGCAGCTGCCACAGTAATGGCTACTGTAATGATATGTTCTAAATGTGGCCTGAAAGGCCACGTGGTAGCTAACTGCCCTCAGTCAGGGGAGCCGCCCCCCCATAAAAAAGGACCATGTTGGAATTGTGGACGGACAGGACATTTTGCCAGGGATTGCCCTCGTAAAGATCTACCCCAGGGAAATGGGAGGGGTAGAGGGCGTTTGGGCCGCACACGGCCCTCTCCCACTCGGTACATGAGGCGGCCCAATTATGCCAACCCCAGATGGAACGAAGCACTCCCAAACCCACTGCTCCCTCGAGAAGCGACCCGCTTTACGGTTCAGCCGACGGGTCAATCGACTCTGCCCCTATCTCAGGAACAGCAAGAACAACCCTGTGGGGGCGAGACCCTAGAGTGGCCTTGGTAATAAAGTGCGATGACCCACCAGTAGTGCGGGGGATCTGTTCTCTCTATAATAGCTCAGATGATACTACTATTAGCATTCCTTTTTTGATAGACACTGGAGCAGATGTTACAGTTATCCCTAAATCAAAATGGCCTCCGCACTGGAAATTAGAAAATGCTCCTATGGTGGGTGGAGTCGGGGGATCAAGCCGAGCCTGGAAGAGTGCTCAATCGATCGCTATCACACTTTATACTGAAAAGGGACCGGAAAAAACCATCATCCTTCGCCCATACGTCATGTCAGGGGTTCCACCCCTGTTGGGAAGGGACGCTTTAGTCCTATTAAAAGCTCGAGTGACAAATTTACCCTAAGGGCCACTGCTGCACACCCACTTCCACCAATTAAACTGACGTGGAAATCGTCCAACCCAGTGTGGGTCGAGCAGTGGCCCCTATCGAAGCCTCGAATGGATGCTCTTCTCGAGCTACTTGATCGTGAACTACAACGAGGTCATATAGAGCCTTCCACTAGTCCGTGGAATACTCCAGTTTTTGTAATACCCAAACAAACTGGCGAGGGGTTTCGTCTCCTCCATGATCTGCGTGAAATAAACAAGACAATTCAACCAATGGGTCCCGTCCAAACACTATTACCAATGAACTCCATGATACCGAAAGGACAACCTTGTGCTGTCCTCGATATTAAGGATTGTTTCTTTTCAATACCCCTGCATGAAGAGGATAAAGAAAGGTTTGCTTTTTCTGTCGTATTCCCAAACAGCCAACGCCCCAACCTACGTTTCCAGTGGAAAGTCTTGCCTCAAGGAATGATCAATTCCCCCACTATCTGCCAAATTACAGTAGATCGAGCACTGGCGCCGGTCCGGCGCAGTAACCGGACTGCGACTATCATTCAGTACATGGATGATATTTTAATCGCTGCACCGTCTGGCAGCCAGGTGGACCAACTAGTATCAACAGTTTCAGAAACTCTGAAAACAAACGGGTTCGAAATTGCAAGCGCAAAAATTAAAAAAGGACCATGTGTAACTTTTTTGGGAGTGGAGATTACAAGTTCTTACATAACCCCTCCCCAAATAAAAATTCGTCGGAATATTAAGACACTCTATGATATGCAACAGTTAGTGGGATCCTTACAATGGCTACGTAATATTATCCTGATCCCACCCGAAATCATGACCCCCCTGTACGATCTTTTGAAAGGAAAGAACCCGTGGGAACAAAAAACTCTGACGACAGAAGCAATGAATTCTCTCGATTTCATTGAACAACAGGTGTTATCTAGCACGCTCGCTAGATGGAATCCAAATATACCACTTGATCTGTATGTGCACTTTACAGCAGGAGGGGGAGTCGGAGCACTAGCCCAGGGCCCCCCTGAAAAAGCCCAACCAATACAATGGGTAGTGTTAGGAAAACCTTCACGTGCATTTTCTCCAGGAATTGAGTGCCTTGGTAACCTTATTATGAAAGGCAGAAAACTCGCCCTAAGATATCTAGGCATTGAACCTGCCAGGCTATACCTACCCTTTCGTAAACGCATCCCAGCACAATCTCTAGTGATCTCAGAGTATCTGGCTATAGCTCTGGTCGGGTTTGGTGGAGAGGTTCGGTACTCCGCAAAACCCCCCTGGATTCCACTGTTAGCAATCATCGACATCGACCTTCCACAGAAAATCATGGACCGCCCCCAACCAGGACCAACGGTCTTTACCGACGCATCTTCAACGACCTCAACCGCGGTAGCAGTATGGAAATCAGAAGAAAAATGGCACTGCATTAAAATGACTGATTGTGCTCTTTCAGCTCAACAGCTTGAGGCGATGGCTGTAGTCCTAGCATGCGGGCTGTTTCCCAATGAACATCTCAACATAGTGACTGATTCAATTTTCGTAGCCAAACTTTGCTTGGCCATGTCGGGGCCTGGCGTGTCGACATCCACAGTAGCCCTAATGCTGGAAGAAGCACTTTTTTCTCGAAAGGGCACTATATCAGTCATCCATGTCAACAGCCACAGCCCAATCAAAGGGTATTTCCAAACCGGTAATGATAAAGCAGATGCCGCTGCAAAAGGGCTGTGGACATTGAGAGATGCCCGTCAGCTACACGAGTCTCTCCACATCGGAGCCAAAGCATTAGCGAAGAGATGCGGGATTTCTGTCACTGACGCGAGACATATAGTAGCTACATGTCCTCACTGCCAAAAAGCACCACTGTGGTCCAGCGGAATAAACCCTAGGGGGCTTAAAGCCTCCGAAGTGTGGCAGACAGATTTTACACTCTGCCAGTTGCTGAAACCTCGAGCATGGCTAGCGGTAACCGTAGACACATATAGTGGGGTAATCGTAGCCACTCAACATCTTAAGACTGACTCCAAAGCAACCATTCAGCATTGGTTGACAGCCATGGCGTGGCTTGGGATTCCTAATCAGATCAAAACGGACAATGGTCCAAATTTTGTTTCTAAATCAGCTCAAGCATTCGCTCTGAAATGGGGTATTACCCTAACACAAGGCATACCCTATAATAGCACAGGACAAGCTATAGTAGAACGAGCAAATCAAACTCTGAAATCTAAGTTGGAGGTGTTAGCGAAAGCAGAAGGTTTTGCTGATGCTATTCCCTCAGGAGATCAAGCACGCCTATTGGCAACTGCTCTGCTAGCACTAAATCAGTTTCCCAGGGGCGAAGAGGTGAATAGCCCCACTCAAAAACACTGGGCTACTCGAGCACTGGAAGAAGGCCCATTGGTCATAATTAGAAACGAGCTGGGAGAATGGGAACAAGGCTGGAGGCTAGTTCTTACGGGGCGGGGGTATGCTGCTGTTAGAAAAGACGGCAGAATTAAATGGTGCCCGCTTAAGTCTATTAAACCAGATCTTCAGAATAAAGCTAACGAAAATTGTGAGTTTTTGTCCACAGAAATACCTCATCAGACGTCCCAGTAACCTGTACACTTTGATGCCGAGCGCCCCCTCCGCCCCAGAGCCAAGTGTCCTGCCCAAGCCTGAGAGTTCCACACCGGCAGAACTTACAATGATCGTGTTGGCACTGATCTTCGGATCCTGCATAATAAATAAGCTCGTATCATTTGCCAAGAGCCGGTTAGAAAGAGTGAACATTATGATGGTAGAACACCGGCAACTATTTTAAGAATGTATCCATGTAGTATTACCTCCTAGTATAACTGTGAAAGATAAGCATGTTGTAGCTTCTCTATAGTATTCGTATACCAAAAAAGCTAATACAAATCTTTTATAGACGCAGACCATTCCTTCCAATGCAGGCTGGCCACCTGCATTGGAACGAGTGTGTATTTCTGCTAGTTTAGAAGCCCAAGCCTCATGCAATGTGAGGGAGGCAGAGCCTCTGCGGGGACGCCCGCTGAGATTGGGCCTGCCACCCTGCACTGTGATGATGCTGCTCGGAGCTGGTTTCTTGATTGTCTCCACAGGGTCATTGCACTGCGTTTTGTATGTGTGACCATGTAATGGGCGTAATGACTGTCTACGTTTTGTGTTTCACATGTTGTAGTTGTGCGGAGTGTGTTTGTGGGATCCCATGAATGTGTGTGTATGTGTGTGTCGGTTGAGGGCAAACAGTGTTCTGTGTATTTTTGTTATTGGGTTAATGTAAAAGTTTTTAATGGGTAGCAGATTAACGTTTTAGGCAAGAAAGGGTTAATGCAGAGGTGCTGCTGCCAACAGGGATTTATGGCGTGGGGGAAGGGATATATTTATATTCTACCTACAGGTCCATGGAGGCTGCCTGCAGAATTTCTCAAGCCTTGCCGGGAGCTGGACAGATAAGCGGAAAAAACCAATGCCTTAGCTACAGGAGCTTGAATGTGTGTGTATATGAAGTAGCTCTTATTAAAGGCTGTGATTTTGTGTATAACACTACCTATACTTACTAGCCAGTTGCTAATAAGAAAACACGTTATGGTTAATGTAAATCTGTATGTGCCTTACCATAGTAGTGACTTGTTACTGAATAAAGCAGGTGAACCTCTGCACTGACAACAAGGTGCCACGACTCCTACCACAGTCAAGGGCAAGACTGGGTTGGCCTCTGTGTTTGCCACCAAGAAGAACCTTCAGCTCCGCTGCTGGCAGCAACCCAGCAGGCGTTGAGTGGTGGAGACACATGCCATGCCAGACCTTGATGTGAGGGATGGCCTCTCCTGTTACCAGAGAACTATACAGGAGAGAAAGGCAGGCCAAGCAGCCTGTGGTTAGCATATATTGAAGATATGATATAGTCCAAATGTAGAGATTCTCTTCAAACAGTAGAAAACTTTTAAATTTATCTAGTTTTGATTTTCTTTCTACAGTACAGCATTTATGACATCTGACACCTGGTTAAAAGTATTCGAATAATCTTGGTAATAATCTTGACCATAGTTATGATTATATTTTGTATTTTGCAACGTATTCGTGGTATGATTGAAATCCTGGTAAAACAGCTTTGGCTCATGGATGAATTTTTGTTAGAGAATGGACATATGCCTGCTTTGAATGAAAGCAAATATGTGCTGCTGGCCATGTAGCAGGGGTAACTCCTGGTTACCTCTGTATAGCCGACGGTGGAAAAGAAGCAACTCCCGGACATTTAATGAAACAAGAATGCAGGCCTGGAAGATAAAAAGCAGCTAAGATAAGAAGCTTGCTGAATTGGACTGTAAATTTCACTTGTTTACAAAAACTACACTTTAAGTTCTCACAAGTGCAAAAGTCACAAGTACCCTCAGAATGAGCCTCCCTCCTTACATTGCGATGACGCTGTGTGGAGCAAGTTTTTTGATTTTACAGGGTCATCATACCTCCTTCTGTTTTATAGGTTGCGTGGAACCTCGTTATCGTACCTCACTTATAGTGCCTTAGATTTTCTATTCAAGGTTTCTTACATATGTCTCCTAAGATTGCTACAAAGTGTGTTCCAGTTTGTCATACCTATTTTTAGATTAGTATATCTTAGATAATTCACTTAAGCATAGAGGGGGGGGAAATGTAGGCAGCCAGGGCTTTGCGGTCGGAAGATGTCGTGCTGTAACGAAAAGACAGAGCCCCTCCCCAGATCTTAGCTCGAGACGTAAGCAGACGGATGTGACGTTGTAAACTAAAGCTATATAATGCGGTGTCACTCTGCAATAAACGCCATTTGCCGTCCACCACATTGGTGTCTGCGTGCTAATGGACCCGCGATCACGGGTAGGTGATTGCCTGTGCCGACCCTAAACCAGGCCACCGTGCCTCGGAGAGGCAGCACATATATTGATTATTAGATACACTGAGTGTAGCCACAAGATAAGCAGTATTTACAGAGCCATTCTTGTCACTTCTGATATCAAAGTGCCAAGAAACTTTATTTGGTTTTACATCTTCTATTGTTGAAACTCCTGAATCCAGTTGGCAGCTGGTCACAACTGATGTTCCCCAGGGTCAGTATTGGGACCAGTTCTATTTAATATCTTTATTAATGGTCTGGATGAGAAGATTGAGTGAACCCTCAGTATGTTTTCAGATGACACCAAGCTGGGCAGAAGTGTTGCTCTGCTTGAGGGAAGGAAAGATCTACAGAGGAATCTGGACAGCCTGGATTGATGGAATGAGGCCAATTATATGAGGTTCAACAAGGCTCAGCGCTGAGTCCTGCACTTGGGTCACAACAACCTCATGCAACACTACAGACTTGGGGAAGAGTGGCTGGAAAACTGCCCGGAGGAAAAGGACCTGGGGGTGTTGGTCAACAGCTGTCTGAACATGAGACAGCTTGTGCCCAGGTGGCCAATGCCATCCTGGTCTGTATCAGAAATAGTGTGACCAGCAGGACTAGGGAACTGATCATCCCCCAGTACTTGGCACTGGTGAGACCACACCTCAAATACTGTATATTATAACTATAAGAATGGCATTGAGGTGTTGGAGCACACCCAAAGAAAGGCAACACAGCTAGTGGAGGGTGTAGAGAGCAAGTCTTATGAGGAGTGGCTGAGGGTACTGGGGCTGTTCAGCCTAAAGAAAAGGAAGCTGAGTGAAGAACTTATCACTCTCTACAGCTAACAGCAAGGAAGCTGTAGCGAGGTGGGTGTCAGTCTCTTCTCCCACAGGAAAATCACATCAAGTTGCAGTAGGGGAGATTCAGAAAGAAGTTATTCACTGAAAGGGCTGTGAAGTGCTGGAACAGACTGTCCAGGAAAGTGGTTGAGTCTCCATCTCTGGAAGCATTTAAAAGATGTCTAGACCTGAAGCTTATGGCCATGGCTTAATGGTGGACTTGGCAGTGCTAGGTTAATGGTTGGACTTAATGATCTAGGTCTTTTCCAACATAAATGGTTCTATGATCCTCTAATTCTGTGATTCTGTTCAGATGTAAATAAGCAATAGACACAAATGTTGAAAGTACTGAGATCAGGCTAGGTGCTCTCTGCTAGTAACTACTATTTATTGCGTGATAGTTCTGGAGCTTAGACAAAGAAACCTGACCATAGGAACTACTATACCTGATCCTGAAGGAAGAACACAAAGTAAGTGCCTAGTAAATAATCACAACTAGCTGAGACTTCGTGCCCATCATTTTCCACTGAGAATTAACTTAGGTCAGCTCTATATTAGGGGAAAAAAGAATGTTTGCACTTTTTGCAGCATAGACACACACCAAGTTTGTTTAACTGCACAGAACAATAGCAATATCACTTTCAAGCTGGTACTAATTAAAGTTTGAAACAATCTCTCTGCCATTGCTACCTGTAAACTTTAAAATATGTTTGCTTTTCTGGATTGACAGCAGTGAAAGAATAGTCTTCTTAGGCTTTTTTTTTTTTTCCATTCCTGTTGCACTGTAGTGCTGATACGTATATAAAAAAAGTCTCACTGCCGTTCACTACTACTCCAGTTATAGAGTGCAATCTTCCTGTATGACATCTGCAGCTAAACAGAAATCAATTTACCTTTCTGCAGATAACTTGTATGAATTATAAATCAAGTGAAAAAGTACAAACATACTCCAGCAAGAATATATATTGCTTTCACAAAATGAATGCAATGAAAACTTCCTCCCCCAATATAATTAATGACATTAATTTAATTTGAAATAAAATACTGAAAAGTAAGTCTCATTGTAACCCAAGAGGGAAGGAAAACATTTGAAATTTATTCGCTGAATCTTAACTTCAGAAGAAATTAAAGTGCCTATACAGCTCTAGTGAGCTGTATAAAGGCTAGCTTCACTTTCTTCATCAAACAGGATTCCCATTTCTGAAGGTGTTAGTTTTATTACACTGCATACACCTCAGGTATGATACAAAGGTTGATTTTCTTTTGCATTACGAAGTGCACTTGGGAATCTTTTTTTATTGAAATCAGTATGCCTAATGGAATTATCAGGGTTTAATTCCTCTTCATGGTTCTTCTTACATTCCCCTGTGTTTTCGTGCCACAATGGAATAAATGCATTCAACAACACACAACCAGCATTACGGTGTGTTGTTTATGTTACTGTGTAAAAATGTCATAGCTTTAATTTTTTACTTTGCATCCATTTCTTGCTTCTTTTATTCCCAGAGCACTGCATATGTTTTCAAACATTACAACATCCCTAATTGTAAACATAACCTAATTTTGTAATTGGATTTTACCTAATATTAACTGCAATGCAAAATAATGCGTAGTGTCTTGCCATGCAGCCACCATAAGGACAATTAAAACCTAATTGTATGTTTTGTATGTGTATGTGCATGAGTACATAGTTAAGTCAAGAATGAGCTTAAGGGTGAAAAATGAAGCTCTCAGACTGCTATCCTTTAATGTTGTATATCTTCTTATTTAATGAATAATATAATTGGTTTCTTCAACTTTCTTCAAAAACTAAAATCAACTTCAGGCGTTATCAGAATGACAGATGTAAAAAAACAGTTTGATCTGCTTATTGAAGATTTTCAATAAAGTAAGAATATTTGATTTTACTGAAGTCAATGAAAAAAACACCAATTCAGACTCCAGAATTGCTCATAAGAGTAAATACATTTAATTACTGGATAGAAATTCCCATCGTAAAACACCAATGGTTAAAATTAATTTGTTTCAGTGCATATGTAGTGTTATAAATATCCACTCATATCTTTCATCTTCTGTTTATCCTTTGCTGCATATAAGAAAATAAAGCACATAGGAAAGTTCATCATCTGTAAGTGAACTTCAATCAATCAATTTCCTTATAATTACCCCTTCCGTTATAGTTAAACCAGTGTAAAATATTGTAATATATTAAAAATTATACTTTTTTCCCCAACACAAAGCCTTACTAAACAAATTAAGTGGGAGCTACTGGTTGTAAGTATAAGCTTTCCAAAGGGATTTTAGATATGCAAGCAGTCATTAGCGTCAAAAAGGCCAGACACCTTTCATTCTGAGATAGTTGCCAAAACCTTTTAATGTTCTTTAGCTTTGTCAATGTCGTGGTTTAAGCTATAAACTCACACAGTTGCTCTCTCACTCACTCCCCACTCTTTCTTCCCTCCGCTCCTGGAGGGATGGCAAGGATAATCGAAAGAATGCAACTCCCACAGGTTGAGATAAGAACAGTTTAGTAACTAAGGTATAACACAAATCACTACTGCTACCACCAATAATAATAATGACAAGGCAAATACAAGGAAAAAGAATATAATTGCTCACCACCCTATATGAAGCCTGAGCAAGCAGTGCACCCACCCCCCACCGTGCACCCCCACCACCCTTCCGGGTCTCTGCTCTCCGTCTTTACATCCTGGACATGACGTGCTGTGGTAAGGAATAACTTCTTTGGTTAGTCTGGGTCAGATGTCCTGTCTCTCCTTCCTCCCGGCTTCCCCTCCTCCCTGGCAGAGCATGAGACTCAGGAAGTCCTTGGCCAGCCTAACATCACCAAGCAGTAACTGAAAACACAGGTGTTATCAGCACTGTTCCCAGGCCCAAAATCAAAAACACAGTGCTGCACCAGCTACCGAGAAGGAGAAAAATGACTGTTACTGCTGAACCCAGGACAGTCATCCATTCAACAAATAACCCATTATTTTTCCTTCATCATCTCACTTTTCTGTATGGTCAGTATAATGAATGAGACAAGGTTTTTTTTGTGCTCATTTAAGCACCAAAAATCTCATGTTTCTAAACTTATTTTGAAACAAAATTTTTAGGTTCCTGTGTAGTGATTAAAAATGGAGTTATAGATCTCTAAATTACTGGGTTACATTTGAAAAAAAGTAATTAGTACCTGTCCCTTTCTAGATCTACTGAGAAGCTGAGAACAGCAATAGAAGATATGCCTTGGGATCTTTATGATTAGTAAATCTTATTAGTGTAATAGTATGACAGATTGAAAAGTATCAGACACAGAAAAAATTCCTTCCCTAGATATACAAAAAAAAACCCCAACAAAACGAAGCTTAAGGGAACAGATATGCTATCTTGTCCAAGCATGGGGCATTATGAGAAAGATAAGGAAGTTAATTTTTCCTAATATTTCCTAAAATATAATTGGAATTTAAAAGAACTATGTTATTGAAGTGTATCAGAGAAACTTTATATAGTGACAAGTATTCAACTGCAAATACTTATTTACTAGTTTTTGATTAAAAAAAGAAAGACCAAAAAAAAAAAAAAAAGTTTTCTCTGACCTAATTTTGCACATGGAAACACAGATGAATGTGTCAGAATCTGGAGAAAATAAAATAATCAAGAAACAAAGTTTGCTGTTTCTTCATGAAAGTCTACGGTTCTAAGTGTCCTGGACAAGAACAGCAACAATTTTACAGAAATGTGGGCAGCATAACAACGAGTGCCCTACTTTGTGCTGCTTTGCTAAGGATTAGAGTTTGTTACAGGCTTGTAAGTTCTCTATGCCTTTCTCCAGAAGTCACAAATAGGCAGAGCAAAATAGCAGCTATGCTTTTAGAGAAAAAAGCATGGTGTTTTTTTTTTTTGTTTGTTTGTCTGTTTTTTTTTTTTTTTTTTTTTGAAGGGAATGAAGTGGTGCTTTAGGGCAGTGTAAAGGTAAAGGATTTTTCTGGCACTTGTCATACAAGCTTAGATAAAAAACCTAACTTTAAGACAAAACCCTCTTCTTCCTACTATGTCAAAATTAAGGAAATTCTCAGACTGTTGAATCTGGGAGTCAGCAACTGGTGCATGAGGTAAGATACTGCATTGTATTTTTTGCCTCTTAGCTGATGCTACTGGGTCAGTGCTAGTCAACAGTTTAACACAACCTCTTCAGCTGTATTCTATAAAGGACACAGAGCCACACAGGCTCTCAGGCATAAGTCTTGCCCAGGAAACAGTGCCAGAAAGTCTCTGTTTCTTTGCTTTTGTCATTGGGGTTCTCCTCTTTTGCCATACAATGAAGTTCTACCGTAGATGTCAAAGCAATAGAATCACTTTGCACTGGAATGAAGAAAACACAGTATTTATGCAGTGAAACACTGCTTACAGACAGTCTCTTTTTTCTTACCTCTTCTTTTCCATTCATTTCCTTCTATCATGCTTTTTCCAAATCATTTACTATTAGTTATATCATAAACACTAGGTACACAGGAGAGGTTAAACCTGACTGAGGCAGCTCTTCTACTTTAAGCCCATTCCAGACATCATGTTTGGCATCTCATCATGGGCATGGTAGCTAGCTTGGTCGTGTTGTAACTAGTGTCCAAAAGATTTCCTCTATCGTGTGAAAAAGAGAACAAGGTAAAAAACAACAAATAAACAAAGCAAAACCCCAAAACCAAACCTTCGATAAACTTTGCCAGAAATTATGATCTTCATTCAAAGGAACTAAACATTTTTCCTTATAATAATAAAAATCATGTTTGTTTCTTAAGTGAAATGAAACTTGGATAGTGGATGGGGTTTTGCTATTAATTGCTTCTTCTATTAGTCCTAGAATCAATCAATTACAAGAATTGTTGCTATTATTCAGCAGGTGTGAAGCAGATACTTTTTTGAAGATTTTTCAGAACTTTCTAAAAATTGAATTTTTAAATATTTACAAATAAGATTACTGGAATTGCTGAAATGGAAGCCAGCTTAGTCTGTCTGAAAGCAAGTAAAGGCTTAGACAGTAGTTTTTGATGTGTGGCTTCACTCAAAATTTTTCAGTGAAAGCAGATTTAACAAAAAGGTGCCCATTTCTACTCAATTCTACTCAATATCCTCTTAATTCAGTTTTTTCTCAGTCCTACTGCACCTACTGTAGCAGTCTTCAGAAAATATCTTTGTTTTTTTTTGAGTATTCCAAAATTTAATTATATTTTTCCAAAATAATTGCATTTTTCCTCAGCACAATCAAGTTCTTTCCACAAGTAGTGACTCGGATTTCAAACCCTAAACCCCTGAAACTATTCAAGGACATTTCACTTGATTTTACAGTGGAAATAAACAGCACAGGTGGCAGCAATCTGGTACAGAATACAGCATGATCTAATAACAAAGTTAGCATATTGAAGGCTCAAACTCAAAACTCAATCAAAAACTAATTGAAAAAATTTAAAAAGAAAAATTAATTGACTAGATAAAACCTTGGTTAAACCCAGAACTACTAATAATACAGCCTCACGACAAACAAAGCCAAACTATTACACCAAAGCAAATCTTCACTGAAAACACATTGTTAGAAAGCACTATGACACTGTTTTTTAAGTAATGTTTATTTCTATTTGTTTTAATGTGCTTTTTCTTTATTTTATAGTTACATGTATTACAAATCCTCTATTGTTTAGGTAAGTTATTCATCAGTTTGCTTGTAGAACTTGCATGGATAACAATCTTATTTTTTTATTTTTTTTTTCAAAATTTGTTCAGACAAGTGAAATGTAAAATGTTAATACATTCCTTGGCATGAGCTATGGTTGCACTAACAATCCTCCCTGAAACCTTACTCACTTTACAAGTTACATAATTATGTGTATTATAGCAAGGCATTGGTAGTTCCTTGAGTTTGAAGGGAACTTGAATGTTATTTCAGTGTGTGCTCATCACTATCCCTCCTCCATTCTCCACAGTCTGACTACCACCATCACCCAATCAGGTATCTTGGTGGTGTAATTGAAAAAGAGTATCAGCAAGACAGGTAATGTGCCAGAGAAAGCTGTATTTCATCTGAGTCTTTCTTTGCAACCTTTCTGTTAAAAAGGTCATACTTTCTCAATCAGATTGAACAAGCATGTTCATATCTTTCAACAACCCTGGCAGATGTTTCTAAGTTACTTTTCTTGAAAACTGACACTATTCCCTTGCTTAATACAACCTTAAGTGATTTGTTTCATTTTAACACCAATAGTAACCTACTTTTAATTTAAAACTTGTATTTTCATAGCCAGATAGCATGCAAAGATTAACAGTGGATATCAGGGTTTTGTTCAGCAAAGATAGACATCAAAAACCTGAATGTAAGTGTTCTACAGATCATAGAGTGTGTAATTTATTTGTCTATATCCAAACTGTGTGAAATAATTTGTGCCTTGTCTCATTTTGCAAAAACAAAGGTTATAAATACAGGAAAGTTTTGTTGCGATTTATTTTGTTTCCATTTATTAATTCAGCAATAACAATTTTCAATATCACAATGACCAAAAGCATCTTCTTGTGTGATTTATTTTTTTTTTAATTTCAGAATTAGTGTGAAAACGGAATATGTTTTATTTCTAGAGATGCGCTACTTATTCAGTGAATGTCAGAATTTCTAATTTATATTTTTTTTAAATTTGCATTCTTCCATTATATGAGTTGTCACTATTGTAGCAATTTTCAGTTATCTTTTCTGCCCCTCTCTTCTGCTTAAATTTCTTTCCCGATATTGGATGCTTATATACATAAAAATGCATAACGCAATTGTCTTACAATAGGTCTTATTTGCTGGTTTATGCATTCATAGTTCGGATGTAGGTCTGTTGTTTTCAACATGGGAAGGACATGGAGCTTTTGGAGCAAGTCCAGAAGAGGGCCAAGAGGATGATCAGGGTACTGGAGCACCTCTCGTGTGAAGACAGGCTAAAAAAGTTGGGGCTGTTCATCCTGGAGAATAGAAGGCTGTGTGGAGACCTCATAGGAGCCTTCCAGGATCTGAGTGGGGGTCTATGAGGATGCTGGGGAGGGACTCTTCATTAGGGACTGTAGTGACAGGACAAGGGGTAATGGGTTCAAGCTTAAAAAGGGTAAGCTTTGCTTAGAAATAAGGAAGAAATTCTTTACTGTAAGGGTGGTGAGGCACTGGAATGGGTTGCCCAGGGAAGAAGTGGTAAATGCTCCATCCTTGGCAGTGTTCAAGGCTGGGCTGGACCAAGACGTGGACGGTATGGTCATGGGGTACCTGCCCATGGCATGGAGATTGTAACTAGGTGATCTTAAGGTCCTTTCCAGTCCTAGCTATTCTATGATTCTATGATTATCATGAAATGATGAATCCCAATTTGGAATGCCCTACATTTTATGAATGCTATTTTATGAATGTTATTTTATGAATGTTATAAGTACCAAGTATTGTCAGTGTAATCAATACCAACTGACATGAGGAAGGTAGTAATTCTTCAGTAGTAACAAATATTTCTTTTAGAAAGCAGTCATAGTCATTTGCTTACAAGAATGACTCATAATGTAGTTTTCTGCACCTTGGAATAGCAAATGCTAATATTATGACAAGAAATGGAATTTGGAATTCATATTCTGTGCAGGATTGCACAAAAAAAAAAAAAAAAAAAGGAGCAACCTGAAAAATATCAATACTGCATTGCCTAAAAGCACTGATGAGTGCACTACAACTGCTAGAGGTAGATGGAAGAAAAAAAAAAAAAAAAAAGAAAGATTTTACAGAGCAACATCAGTGCTTATCATTTGCTCTAATTGAATTTCTGGGGCTGAGAACGCGACTACGTGCAGGAGCAAGATACCTGAAAACCAGTGGGAATAAAGAAGAGAATGGAGAAGCCAGCCAAAATAAATTTGTAGTGTAGTGTAATGTAATAAGGAAATAAGTTGAAATTTTACATTGAAAAAAGGAAGTCAGAAAAGGGCTTAAGAAAATTTCCTTTCAGTCAGCTAAAAAGGTAATTAACTTGAATTAGTTCAATGCAACATTTAAACAGATTTAAAATGATAGTAAAATCTAGCATAAAGCAAACTGCGTTGAGCACGTACAAGTATTAATTTGGAGTCAGTTGCATATTTGCATATTTTTTGCCCATTTTAACTTGTTAAGAACAAGAAAAAAATTATAATATTTCATAATAAAATCAGTATGTGCAGAATATGTTCCTAAAATAAATTTTGAAAGTTCATACTTATTTTAGGTCAAAATAAATTACTTTAGATTTTCAATAAAATAAGTTACAGATTTTTTTCTATTTTTATTATGTTTTAAAGTAATGTTTTGCAGCCAGGTTAAAGTAAACATATTTAGCTGAGTAGAATAAGATTCTAAAAACAGTTAAATGTCTGTGTTGCAAACAATCAAGACAAAAGCACTATTCAGCAGTAATTTAAACTTTTGTACTGGAAAGACAGTTTAATTCGTTATATGAAAATTCAAATTTGGAGTCCTTTACATAGGGGTCTCCAGTCCTATGCAGCTATAAATTTAACTTCTATTTGCACTATAGCTGGACCTAGAAACCAGGCAGAGTAGTGTCACAGCACTCTGAAGGTCCAAATTTTCAGGTATGTGTAGACTACATATAGAATCATAGAATAGTTAGGGTTGGAAAGGAACTCAAGATCATCTAGTTCCAACCCCCCTGACATGGACAGGGACACCTCCCACTAAACTATGCCCCCCAAGGCTCTGTCCAACCCAGCCTTGAACACTGCCAGATTTGGAGCATTCACAACTTCCCTGAGCAAGACATTCCAGTGCCTCACCAACCTAACAATAAAGAATTTCTTTCGCATATCCAATCTAAACTTCCCCTGTTTAAGATTGAACCTGTTACCCCTTGATCTATCACTACAGTACCTAATGAAGAGTCCCTCCCCAGCATCCCTGTAGGTCCCCTTCAGATATTGGAAGGCTCCTATGAGGTCTTCATGCAGCTTTCTCTTCTGCAGGCTAACAGCCCCAACTTTCTCATCCTGTCTTCATACGGGAGATGCCCCAGTTGCCTGATCATCCTCGCTACTCTCCTTTGGACTTGTTCCAAAACTTTCATGTCGTTTTTTTGTTGAAGTCACCAGAACTGCACACAATACTCCAAGTGAGGTCTCACGAGAGCAGAGTAGAGGGGCAGGATCACCTCCCTCAACCTGCTGGTCACACTCCTTTTGATGCAGCCCAGGATACGGTTGGCTTTCTGGGAAGCAAGAGCACACTGCCACCTCATGTTAGTTTTTTCATCGACCAACACCCCAAGTCCTTCTCCACAGGGCTGCTCTCAATCTCTTCCCTGCCCAACCTGGAGCTGTGCCTTAGACAGCTCCGACCCAGGTGTAGGACCTTGCACTTGGCATGGTTAAACTTCATCAGGTTGACATCAGCCCACGCCACAAGCATGTTAAGGTCCCTCTGGATGGAATTCCTTCCCTCTCGTATCAACCGAACCACACAGCTTGGGGTCATCAGCACACTTGCTGAGGGCGCCCTCAATCCCACTGTCCATGTCATCGACAAAGATGTTGAACAAAACCGGTCTCAACACCGATCCCTGGGAGACACCACTCGCTACTGGTCTCCAGCTGGACATTCAGCCAGTGAACACAGCTCTTTGCGTGCAGCCATTCAGCCAATTCTCTATCCACCGAGTGGTCCACCTATCAAATTGATGTCTCTCCAACTTAGAGAGAAGAATGTCATGTGAAACAGTGTCAAAGGCTTTGTACAAGTCCAGGTAGATTACATCAACTGCTCTACCCCTATCCATCAGTTCCGTAGCCCCATCATAAAAGGCCACCAGATTGGTCAGGCAGGATTTCCCTTAGTGAAGCCATGCTGGCTGTCACCAAGCACCTTGCTGTTTTTCATGTGCCTCAGCATTCCTTCCAGGAGAATCTGTTCCAAGATTTTGCCAGGCACAGAGGTGAGACTGACTGGCCTGTAGTTCCCTGGCACACCCATTTTCTCCTTCTTGAAAATGGGGTTATATTTCCCTTTATCCATTCTTTGGGAACTTCACCTGACTGCCATGATTTTTCAAATATGATGGACAGTGGCTTACCAACTTCATTTGCCAAATCCTTCAGGACCCGTGGATGGATTTCATCAGGTCCCATAAAGTTGTGTACGTTCAGGTTACTGTCCTGAGGTCAGCAGTAGCAGTCATTTTTTCTCCTTGTTGGTAGCTGGTGCAGCACTGTGTTTTTGATTTTGGGCCTGGGAACAGTGCTGATAACACCTGTGTCTTCTGTTACTGCTTGGTAATGTTTAGGCTGACCAAGGACTTTGTGAGTCTCATGCTCTGCCAGGGAGGAGGGGAAGCCGGGAGGAAGAAGAGACAGGACACCTGACCCAGACTAACCAAAGAGGTTATTCTATACCACAACATGACATGTCCAGGATGTAAAAACGGAGGGCAGAGACCCGGAAGGGTGGGGGTGCAAGGTGGGGGATGCCCGGCTTGGTTGGGTTGGGATTGATGGTGGGCTATTGTATTCTTTCCTTGTATTTGCCTTGTCATTATTATTATTGGTGGTAGCAGTAGTGATTTCTGTTATACCTTATTTACTAAACTGTTCTTATCTCATCCTGTGGGAGTTGCAATCTTTCGATTCTCCTTGCCATCCCTCCAGGAGCGGAGGGAAGAAAGAGGGGGAAGTGAGTGAGCGGGCAAAACTGCATGGGTGAGAGACTTAAACCACGACTGCTCCTAATATTGTCTTGAACCAGATTCTCTCCTACAGTGGGCCCAGGGTCTTTATTCTCACTGTCCCTGCATCTGCCTTCCAAGACTTGGGTGGTGTGGCCAGAGCATTTGCCAGTGAATACTGAGGCAAAGAAGGCATCAAGAGCCTCAGCCTTCTCCAAATCCGGGGTAGCCAGCTCTCCCAAAAGCTTCTGGAGAGGGCCAGTGATAGGACAAGGGGTAATGGGTTCCAACTTAAACAGAGGACGTCTAGATTGGATATAAGGAAGAAATTCTTCATTGTTAGGTTGGTGAGGCACTGGAATGTGTTGCTCAGGGAAGCTGTGAATGCTCCGTCACTGGCGGTGTTCAAGGCCAGATTGGACAGAGCCTTGGGTGACATGGTTTAGTAGGAGGTGCCCCTGCCCATTGCAGAGGGCTTGTGATTATATGATCTTATATTCCTTTCCAACCCTAACTATTCTGTGATTTTATAATTCTATTACTTTTATTCAAAGTCATTAACTGAAGGCATATATTCTTTATATCATTGTTATATCTTATTTATTGTTATTACTGGGTAGTATTTGCTTGAGGTAGATCACTAAGCAATTTGAGCTAAGATAAAAGTTCTGGACTGTAGACCATTTAATGAATGGATTTGAAACTCCCTACCTTGTAGGAAAACTTTTATCATACTTGCACAACAAGGCTGCCGAAAAGTAATTCTAGATATCCAGCCATGTACAACAGGTTATGCTTAAAATAATTTGTAAAATTATGTGACTTGGAACCTACCTCTTAGACCCTATTCTTCTCCTCACTTGTGCTGAAGAAAAAAAAGAAAAGAAAGCAGTTTCAGGCTTAAGTCTTATGGTAGGAACCCCTTTTTTAAAGAGGTGGGTTTCAACCTCATTTATCTGGAAAACAACAAAAACAAAACATCTAAATTCTGGACCTCTCACAACTGTGTAAGGGCTGTGAGACAAAAATCAGAAATAAAGGTGTAAGCCATACTTATGTTTTAAAAATAGTTCAGAGAGTTC
Source organism: Amazona ochrocephala (assembly GCA_039720435.1). Classification (NCBI taxonomy): domain Eukaryota; kingdom Metazoa; phylum Chordata; class Aves; order Psittaciformes; family Psittacidae; genus Amazona; species Amazona ochrocephala. The sequence continues at coordinate 25,778,341 of CM077880.1, forward strand.
TGGGTCATGTTTGCTGCTGCTCCAGGAGGCTTATTGTTGTCCTGTACACAGTGACTAATCAGAAGCATGTGTGCATATTGTAAACTAACCATAAATTTCTGGTAATGTTCACGGTCTTTCTTCAGTTTCATCAACTGCCTTCTTGAGCATCTGTACAGAAACTGGAAAACAAACTCTGTGGCTGGTCTCCACTTCAAAGACCATATATGTAGCATCTACAAATTACATGCCTATTCTCTAGGATTTGACCATTGACTTCCAGCACTTTTAATGTGTCTGTTGATATAATCAGTCCACAGTTAACTTATTGAGGAAAATATGGAAAAACACTAGGAAGTAAACATGCTGTTCATAATCTATTTTTCCATTAAATAAATATGAAAAGGGAGGTCACAGAGTTCAATACTGTAATAATAAAAAAATATTTTGTGAAAGTCATATACAATATCTTAGATAGAAAGAAATTATAAACTGTATTAGGAAAACATCAGGGAAAAAAAATATCCAGGCAGTTGATAATTTGTTTCTGAATCTGTAAAACTTTCTAAGTACTTTGTAAGTTAGTGGAGTCTTGAGTAGGTAAAGACTAGAACTTTACAGATCTAAATTAAAAGAACAAACAAACAAAACAAAAACCAAACAAATAAGTTCTGTTCAGTCTTTGGATGGCTGAGATAATAGAACTGCAAAAGTGAGTCTGGAATGAAGTGATAATAAAGGACAACTTGATGGCACTTTCTTCGCAGTCATACGTCAAAAAACCGTCTAAAACACACTGAAATTATGAACATATTAATTCATATACTGAATTCATCAGTAATTGTTATTCAAACAATATAGTGTAACTTTTATTGTTTTCCATAATTTTTTCCCATCCCAAAATGGATTAAGTTAATTTATTTCCTTGTAATGCAGTGAAATCAGAGTGGTCTTAAACCACTCTCACTGTAAATGGCTCATATATGAAATGGGAATATTCTCACTACATCATCTGGGCATTTCTGTCTAAAGGCATTCAAATAAGTCTAGTGCTTTCTTTTCCACCTGGAACATTTTTATATATAATGAATCATTGATAAGAAATATTTTCAGAGTAAAAAAGCTGAAGATTAATGAGTTGTCTTTTCCTGAAGGTTTGTTTTCTACCCTAGTTGAGAGGATGCTCCACAGGAATTTTACTTGTATTTTGGTTGCATTATGTACTGTATTACAGAGACAACAGGAATTGTGTCAGACCACATACACCTGAATATTGGAATGTACTGATTTCATCATTATTTCCAGACTTGCACTGGCTTTTTTTAATGATTAATTCTTTACAAAGGTCAGAGATTTCATACGTCTTTTAAAGTTATGGGGTTTTAACATAAATTAACAAAAAATTAATATTGCACTCTCAAAGTTCCTTAACAGAAGTAAATAAGCTAGATTTATAACTCTTACAGTGATATAAACCCAGTGCCATTGTATAGTCTTCTGAAGTGTAAAATCTGTGCAAGAGAAGGATATGCGCAAAATTCATGTCTCAGGAGATGGACAATGAATATAGTGGAAGGGTTAGTACCATGGGAACAGGGTGTCTTAAGTGCTTGTTTTGAGGCATTAGGGAAAGCTTTGATTTATTGCATTGTGTTAGTTAGTATATATATCTGATCTTAATTAATTTTTTTCTCCCTGACTATAGTTATGAATTGTCAGTAGCAAAAAACATGGAGAATCAGATCTTTCCTTATATGGACCTTACCCACCTTCTGTGCAAATTGGGGATTCAAGTGTTTTATGAAAAAGTTTTTCCTCTGTCACCACTCTTTTGAGGGGCATGGGGCAGATAAAAATCTGTTTTAATTTTTGTCCACGAAATTCATGAATTCTGAATTTTATCTCTGCCACCAAATGTAATCGCTGCATAGTTCATATTTCTTATACTCTTTCTTTCTGCAATACTTTATCTCAGACTGAGGCTGTTCTTAAATAAATGACACTTTGGTTAGAATTGTAAAACAATATAACATTTACAATGGAACACATTTCAGGAAATAGTTTTTCTTTCACAGAAATTTTAGTTGTAAGCTTACTAACTTGCAGTTTAAAAACTAGTGTTTAAGGAAAATTTGGTCTGTGTATCAAAATACAGACTTTGTCAGGTTTTCAGAATGAATGCTTTCATTCACCTCTAATAGTTCATAATAGTGTTCTTGAGGCCAAAGGGTTTTCAATTATTTTATTTATTCTATCCAAATATTTTATAAAAAAATCACTGTGCTATGTTGGAAAAAACATTACAATGGCATCAGAGATGTCTTTTGTCAATTGCAGTGGATGTTATTAAAAAAAAAATATGTATAATATTTTTTAACTTTCTTACAAGTATTATTTTGGCAAATTATTTCAACTTACAGCAACCCCTTAAAAGGAGAAGTTTCAGTATTTCATTGGACATCTGTAACTGTGAGTTTTATGAAAGTATCTTGACAGTGAATATCCAATATATTTGTAGCTTTCTCATCAACATTTTATAAAAAATAACCAAACTCAGTGTCTCTTTCAGACAAAATATTGATAACTTGCAAGGATGTAGGAGAAATCCACTTGTAGTATCTTGCATGAATGAAAACTAATTCAAGCTTCCTTTCCATATAAAGACTGGCAAAAAGCATCACAATTCCTTCTTTGCAAGCAGTAGTTTCTTTTTGCCTATTTTGTTATTCCTTAAAGGAGCAGACATAGGGTTGACATTCTCACCTAACCTTAATCATTCAGGAGTTGAATGCCTAGTGCCAAGAGGTAGGCTAGATAACTAATTAAGGTTCATTCATTATTAAGATACAATAGATTCCCCTTTGGAGCTGCTTATCTCAGCTTTGATGTACTAAAGTAGACAAGACGAACCACAGCCACAAATACAGGCTTATCTATATGAAATTTCTAGTCCCCCTTAAGTGGAGTTCATGGTCCTCTGTGTGCTATAAAAAATAGTTACACTCCCCAGGTTATTCAGCATCTATTCTTGCTGTTCCTCTTATTTGTATTTTTAATTTCTAATACAGAGAATAGTACTGAACATATTAATCTTTAAACATTTTTATCCTTCTTGTTTAGTAAAACTTTTTGTCAACTTAGAAGTATTCTACTTGTCCCTTATTGCCATGAGGACAGGTTAAATAAATTTATTTTTATTTTATTTTCTATTTAACACCTTCCTCTTGTGGTGCGAAAATATTTTTTGCTGAACTCCATTAATAATTTTGCCTTATACATTGAATACAAACATGAACTTCATGCATGAAATATTGTGCAAAAATAAAACAAGTACATTTTTATCTGTTTCAAATAGTTTTTTAGTTCTGTTTAAAGAGACAAAACAATATTAAAACCTGGATTGTGGGATTTGAATTTAAAAATAACCTACTGAGGGTCCCCTCCATATCTTCACTCTGTTCCCGGAATTTCCTGCCCTTGTTCAGAAGCACACTTGGCTTGCACCTGCTTCATCTCTCTTTTAGGCCCAAGGCCACTCATGCAGTACTCTTTAAAAAGCATCCTTAGGTACGAACAGACCCCAAAAGCCAAGCTAGTAATGTGATAGGGCTTGAAGAGGACTGGTTATACCTATCTCCCAAAGAACTTGAAATAGGTTTCTTCCTAATCAGTGTGACACTCCTGTGGTCCTAAGGTGACTAGTTTCTGTGTGTGTAGATTTTCAGTTAAAAATGATTAAAATAATATGAGGTATGTTTTGCTTCTTGCCAGTTGCTTTTAGGCCATGTCGCATTCTGCAGAAGATTATAGGATGTTTGAAGTAGAGGAGGTGACTGAGAAAATGACAGAAGCCTAAAGACTAGATGGGATGTGATATCTCTCCAGTTTTCCTGAATAAGAACCACTGGGTAGAACATACAAAATTCTTTGCAAACAGTGCAGATGAGTCTGCACTTGCCTCCGCAACCAAGTATGCAGAAGGAAGATAGCCACTTCCAAAAAAAAAAAAAAAAAAAAAAAAAAAATCAAGTGGCTTGATAGTGCCTGTCCTGGACAGTAGAAGACAAAAACCTGGATCTCTTTCAAAAAAGAAAGAAATGTCTTATTTCTGAATATGTTGTGAGCACTACCTTCTCATAACAGGAGAAGATACACATGCGCATCCCTTGAGCAGCCTGAATTTTGAACAGTGGGACAATGTGACTGCCAGTATTACATTTAGAGACTTGTTATGGCATAGAGAGCGTGCCATAGACAAAGAGCCAAGAATTTGTCATTAACTTGACTAAAATCTTTAACAATCTTATAAGAATCCAACACTTCTTAGCTAAGTTACAATATTGCTAACTCTCATAATCCAAATAATTGCAAAAAAAGCTTAATTAACAATTATTATTTAAGAATATATAGAAATATCCACGCCTTTTCATCAGTATTGTGTTCACGCTTTCAGCATTCCTAATGCAGAAGACCTAATTTTTCTGAAGCAGGAAGAACAAGTCTTAGCAAGTAGTTCAGCACCAGTGGTAGGAGTCCCTTCCTCCTCAGTTCTGAAGACTGCTTTGGCTTGTTTCTATATTTTTCCTCTCCTAGGGCTGCTGTCTTCTGACTGCTCCCAGCTATATGTGCACATGATCCCGCCGACTCACAAAGCTCAGCCCCGCCAGGGGCTCTCATTTGTTGAGCAGCAACCCACAGGGTTTGCCAGACCCTTTCCATGGAGGTGCTGGCAGAGCTCAGGCTCAGGCAGGAGTCCAGGGGCAATGGCTTATCTGTGCTTAATCCACTGGGGAGCTCAATCCAAGTGTAAAATTATCTCCTGGATTCTTAACCAAGCTCAAGTGTAAGATAGACAAATATCTTCTTCGATAAGAATTGAGGCACTTCTGACAAATCAAAGAAGAAATTTAAAGAACTGGAATATTATGCTTAAAGAGTTGCACTGCCTTGGGAATCCAGTCTGTTTAACACTTCCATAATTAAGAAGTGATCCACTGAAGTTAACAGAACTGAATTTCTTGTTAGGCATCTAAAATTCTAACTCTCACTCTACTGTCCTAAATATAACCATTGGATCTAGACATAATTTCCCTGTTGAGCTGGTATTTTCAGATCAGAACAGATTACAGATCACAGGAACAGATGCAAATGGGTGTATTTGTTTGTTCAGTGATCACCCAAAGACAAATACAATAGCATTGGGTGTGAGGGAAGGTACTAACTAGCAAATTGTGATTCTGATGATGGGTTTGGCACATTCTGAACTGTATAAATAGTAATTGACATTGTATTACATATTACTGCCTTTATCATCAGCACGTCTGAGAGGCAAATAAATTGTCCAGCTGTCTTTACAACATTCCCATGTGTGTCTTAAGTAGGGGAAACCATTCATGGATTTTATTTTATTTGCTTCTACTAGTGCTTAATTACAGTCCTTATCATCTTCATTTAAAACCTCATGATCCACAGCTCAGAAATGAAAAACTGAAAGTTAAGTTTAGAAACAATTGTGCAAAGATATAAAGCAGGCAAACTTGTGCTGTTGCAACTTTCATCTTTCACACTTCCAGTGAACATGCTAACTCTACAATTACTGATGTGCTAAAAACTGAAAAAGCATACCTAGCTTACTGTATGAACCAAATTCTAATGTGCTAAACTGGAGCCTTAAATCTGAAATCTGAAGATGTCCTCTATATTTCTACAGTACACACTATCAGGTTTTTATTTTGTGTTGTTACATGCACAGGAAATGAACAGGAGTTTAAAAGGAAATTACTTTTCCCTTCTGTGCCTGTTGGAATTTTACAATTTAGTTTATTGTTAAAAGCAGTTTGTATATAACAATAAACTTAAAGCTAAGTCAAGTTTTACTGCTACGTAAGTGAAGCAAGATTACTTTGACCCTAATTCTTGCTTCAAATAATAACACGTCTATTACGATTGTAATATGAGAAGAATCTGGTACATCAGTTCTTCCATTATAGAAAGATGGATTATTCCACAGACTTGGTACAAAGCTTCAGGAAAGTCAGCTCAGGACATCCTCAAAGTTGAATTTGGAGATTAAAGTGGCAGAAAACAAATTTTGAAGTTGTACCTTAATATCCCTTTTCACACAATTTATCCACTTTCGCATCTTTTTACCTAGGCAGAGGAACACATTACTGCTACCATTTTGACTTCAGTTACTCATGACCATTCATTTCCCCCTGATTGAGGTTATCAGTCCTCTTACCTCTGCTAGTTCCTAGCCCATTTTGGTTAATATGAACTGAGCTATTAACATTTCATTTAGCAAGTCTCTGCCAAGAGAGTACTTTTAAGAAATTGGTTTACATTTGTTGATTGAGCCTATAGTAATAATAAGCTCTACCAACTGTAGGATATGTGCAGACAACCATAAGTAGCAGAGGAAAGATGTTACAGCAAGCAGCTCACTTGATACGTTGACCTTTATATTTGGACTATATAGCCATAAAATCAGATAGATAGTTTTCTTGTGTAACGCTGGTCAGAGTTTAATCCAGTAATTCCTACATCAAGACAATGAGTCAGTCATGACTGTGAGATTTACCAGAGCAGATTATCTTTGAAATATTATGTGCATAGATACCTGTGCTTAAGTAATGTCTGCATTTTAATTAGAACTCAGGTACAGAGCCATATCTGTGACATAATCTGTTACAGATGGCATTGTTTTCCATCTTTATCAAGTAACTAGTCCTACTTATTAGAATCTGTAGCTTCAGTCTTGCGATTTCATAACTTCCTCCTACTCTGAGATGTGAGGGTGCAAGATTCTCCAAGAATACTGAGTTGGACTTCTCAGTTCACCACCAAAAGAACTTTCATTTTATAAGTCTGTTGCTATTTAATAGTTATGAAATGAGCTAAACCAAAGAATTTTCTTTGAGAATGCATGAAACAACAGTATCTTGATAGTCTATGGAGACTAGCCAATAGGGTCTTGAGAGCTACCCATCTGATCTCTGGAAGTGAGAAGTGCCAGAATTGCAGACACTTAAAGCTAGGCAAGATGACTCTTTCACATCTAAACTGTAGACGTTTGCTATGCTCACCGTATATGTGAGAGAAATAATATTCCTGATTTACCATGACACTGAGAAAACAGTGTCAACAGAAGTCTTTTCCAAGGATCTATTTATTATACTGATGTATTTCCGTGCTTATGAAAAATGAATTTGCTATAACTGGTAAAAAGCACAGCGTGATCAAAGTGTGGAAGAGGGAAGAGAAATCAATTACATAGTCATTGCACAGAAACTGTAAAGTGTCATACCCCATACAGGTTCTCCCTATTTCCTGAGGCATCACCTTCTATGATTACCCTTGCTGTATTGACTAAATCTCCATTGATCACAATGCTAGCACATTAACTCATGCATAAACTGTGTTCCAGACACCTCACAACAGGCAAGATGAAATCCACCCAGACCATGCATTCTCACAGCTCTAGAGTGTTATTTGTATAGCTGGTTATTTCCACTTTCTTCTGCAACTTAAATACGCAGATCACCCTCTTGCTTTGTCTCCTCTTCCTCAATACGTAGTCTTCTTCTCCACTTCTGCCTGTGTTACTTATAGATGACCAATCTAATCTGCTAGTGGAAAGTTCCTATGAAGGCCAGCTTCCTCCTGCACAAAGAAAAGGTAACTCCTATGGCTCAATGAAGTGCAGTACAGAATACACCCAAGGATGAAGATTCTGGAGCCTATGTGGCAGCAGGGTTTAAACTATCTCACTGCAAAGAATTCAATTTGATTTTTTTTTCTCATTTCTCCAGCTTGTGACCACTGCCTCTTGTTCTTTCCTTACGCATGTCTGAGCGATGGTTTTTCCCATTTTTCTCTATACCTTCCTTTTTGGTAATAGAAGGCAGCAGTTATATCCCTTTTAATTATTCTCTTCTCCAGGGTACATTAACCTTCAACCCCTCCTCATGTCGTGCGTGTCAGTCCTCTAAGTGTCCTAGTGGTCTTCCTTTTGCTGGATTTTATCCATGTTATTAACATGCCTTTAATACAAGGATCCAATCTGGATGCATTACAGCTAAGCCCTTGTGAATGCCAAGTAGAGGGAATTGGTTATTTCCCTTGATCTACAAGCTATACTTTTATAAACTCTCCCCAGTATTTGGTGAGCTTTCACTTGCCTAACGGTACCTTGCAAACATAAATTCAAATCCCCCAGTCCTTCCCTGCAAGGCTATGAAATAGCCAGTCAGTTCCCAGTTTATACTGATGCAGACTAAAGCTAGGAGAAGCATGGAAATCTGTTTCAGTATAAAACAAACAAAATTCCGATTCCACTTTGATAAATATTTGTGCAAATAATATTTTTTTTTCTTTTAGGTGGAAATGTGATACAATAGATTGCTAATCAAAGTGCATGTAAAATTATTATTTTGTTAAATCTACTTAACACCAAAGATGAGCTACATTCATGCCCAGTTAAACCTCATTTGCTGTTCAGTGAGAAAAAAAAGGTCAGTGTTTTCAGAAAGTTTCCTGATGGATAAAGTTTTATTTTTCATCTCAAATTTTGAAATACATACATGTATATTAGAACTTGGAAAATATACCAGTTATGTAAGATAGGCATGTGGATGTGCATATTAGGAGAAGATAATAAAGAACAGCATATTAAATAGGACAAAATTCATGTTATGCCACTGTAGTACTTAAGCAGGTACCTGTAACCCCTGCAACAAAGTGAATTTTCTGCTGACTTCTGCCTTTTGTTGCAGGTTATTACAGACACCAGAGAGTCATCTGCCCATGAATTCTTGATTCTTGAGGAAAGTAATTTCAAAATAAATATTTCAGAGTTTGTTATGGTTTATGTTTAATTCTCTTTTTGACTTTCATAATAAAAATTTGTTTCAATTCCATACAGTCTTTTTCAGATTCTGTGACATTTCAGAAACATTTTGGAGGGATTTATTAGAAACTAGTTAATGCAATCAAGCAGGCTATTTCTAATGTATAATACTTTCAGTTCTGTTGACACAAGTCAGAGATAGGAAGCTGTAGAATTTATTATCAAGACAGTTATGCAGTTTACTGACATCAGTGTTAAGTACAAATTATTTTAATCAGTCGCTGGCAAGTGATTAATTCTTGTTACATAAAAAGTTTCATTGTTTCTGAAATAAAAATGTTATTAATTTGACAGCTCTGTTTTTTAAGAGAGGTTTAATAGGAGAATATATTTTTTGTTTGGTTGCTTGCTTTGAGTTTGCACAGGTAGTTAAAATAATAAACTGCATTTTTGATTATATTAAATATTTGGGGTTTGTTAAAGTGTTAAATTTATACTGCATTTCTTAACATTTTGAATAGCTTTTAATTTGCATTTGTTTGGGAATTTGCATGTGCGTAAAAACCAACTATATGTATAAATATTTAATGGAAATACTTTTTATGGAATGAAGCCTATTTGAAAATGTTGCTGAGAAGAAAATGAGATTTTGACTGCATCTCCTAAGTTCTAACTCAGAAGTTCATGGTAGGTCCTGTGGTAAAAACCTGAAGTTCAAATAGCTTTCTTGGGGGGGAGAGAAGGGCCATGCCTGCCCGAAAGTTCTGAAATGCATCTGCCCTTCCTAACAGTTTAAGTTTTACGTAGATAGATAGATAGATAGATAGATAGATAGATAGATAGATAGATATAGATATAGATAAATAACCCTGTCCCCTTAGGCATGGCAAAGGAAGAAAACATTTAGGGCCATCCACCACTGCATAGAAGGCTGAGGCTGAGGAGTAAAAGCCAAGCCGCCAGCAGGACTTGGGCACCTTGAGCAGTTGGAGTGGATGGCCTATTACCCTGAGTTGAGAGAGTTGAAATCCTAGAATAGAAATCAGTATCCACTGTCCATCCTGCTTAGTAAATTATTCTTGGATTTTATGTCACTCAGTGGTGTCATTCTGTCCTTTTAAACACCTCACCTTGGAGAACATGGTCTAGTGGGAGGTAACTCTGCCCATGGCAGGGGGGTTGTAACTAGATGATCTTGAGGTCCTTTCCAATCCAAACCGTTCTGTGATTCTATGATTCTCTTCTGAGTTCAGACAGCAGAGATTTCATGATTTCCTTAGCAAAAATTAGAGTATTCATTTGTTATTTAAAGTATGCATAAATCTCTCAATCTTTGCATACCTTTTATGGTTTTGATCTTACAGCTTCATAATTTTTATGCCATATTAGGAGTTTATGGAGATGACAATGCCTTACTTGCCCAAGATTGATGTACCTCCTGTGTAACTATCAGTGATTTTAATGTGAGATGTTTTGTATATCTGCTTCTGAAAAACATTTGTTTTGATTCAGAAATGTTGATGTAAACAAAATTATACAAGTGGTTATATTGTTCAAGTTGTAGTTGTCATCATGACAACTCAACCACCCCACAAATTCTGTGTGATAGATGAAGACTCCGACCAGGGAACTGAATTGCAATCTGCATTCTCAAGATGATACTTGTTGAATATATCCTGTTTGTGCCAAAAAAACACCAGTGTGAGACAGTTTGTCAGTGTTTGCCTATAAATGGCAAAGCCATTTTCATAAAGTATATTGTAATTTACATCACTTACAGAAAGCAGCTATCCTTCACCAGAGAAAAGGGTAACTGTTGTAGTGAAAGAGAAAAAAGCCTTTCGGTGAAGCATTTATAGTTTTTTTCTTTCTACTTAGACATTAATGTTTCTTTTCATAATGACAGCCTGAGTAAACTGACACTTAAACAGAACTCCTACTGAGGCAGTACTTAAATAAAATCCTATGTGGAATGAAAAGGTGGCCTCTAGGGAAATAGGTACGTTAAAAGCCTTATTGTAAGTTTTATTTATGAAATTGTTATAAAATTATTTCTCCAGTTGACCAAGTCAATATGCATGAGCATGCCTGAAATGGTGAATTCTAGCTTACTTTCTAACCTCTGTTAAGTCTTTGTGCCTGTAACCTAAGGTCTCCCTATTGCATATGTATATGCATATGTACATAATGAAGACATGATGATCATTTCAGCTGGTGATTTATTCCTATTTTCCTGTCATTTATGAAACAACCTGTCGAAAGACATAAAAGGTTTTAAACAAGTTATAAGATTTTCATTTAGTACTTTATACAACATCGATTTGCTTCAGTTGTATTGAACAAGAATTAAAATAACTTGCACCTCAGTTTCCAGGAGATTGCACCAGTAAGAAAATCAGTGACAGTCTAGTGGTATAAATCTAGTGGAGAAAATCTTTTTCACTCTTAGGGCAATCAATCATTAGAACACATTCCCCAGTGAGGTTGCTTTCAAAGCCTGACTAGAAAAAGGCAGGAGCAAACTGGTCTTGTCTCATAGCTTTGAGCAGGAGGCTGGACTTGTGATCTCTGGAGGTCCCTTCCAACCTGAAGTGTTCTGTGACTCTGTGATAGTGTCACACTATTACCTATTCATGCAGAGCTAGAGACTGAAAATATCTCTATGTATCAGGAGAATAAAACACCAGATAATGAACTTGCTCTTTTTTACAACATGAGTAAGACCAGAATGCATGCTACAGTCAACAGAAACTGATTGTTTCGCGAGTTTGAAACCAAAGGGGCATTAACAATATCAGTTTTACTGAGATAAACCAATTTGGTAGGTAGATGCACTTTGTCCCAAATATTTTAATCCTGTACATTGCTCAAAGGAGGCAAATGGCCAAAATTGTAATCTTACATTCAGATAATCACAAATTCTGTGACAGAATCAGGCTTGAATCTGACTTTTACAGATGCTCTCTGTCATCAAAATTAACTGCAAAAACAAAAGTCCTGATTGAGCACTTACAAACATTTCGGTGTCTTGTGCTACTAACTCAATAGACTGGGTTTTATATTAAAAAAACAGACCCAGTATTTCACCTTTGAGACCTCTATAAGAAGTAGCCATCAATGTTTCACCAATCTGTTTCAGCACTTCATATGTGTACAGAGCACACATGCAAGTACAACTCTGTTCCCAGAATATTGTTTCTATAACCCTGAATTTAGCAGTTCCCTTATTTTCAAAATATGTCAGCTACAATAACTTCTCATTTTCCTTCAGCAGCAGTTCACACAACAAACTAGTTAGGACCTCTGACATATAACCGTTCTCATCTAGACAGCATTTTCTCTACACTTTGCTGTCTGCAGGAGTATTTGGGGGCTCTATGAATTTTAATAGTATCCAATTCTTACATAACTTAAGTTTATTCTGAAATACTTTCCTAATTACCATTACAAATGGTCTTCAACCTTTCATCATGTTTGGTCAAGACTACTTAGTAAATATCACTGTACGGACAGTTTTTTATTTTGTTGAATTAATAAGCTCATTAATGACGGTTTTGACTGCAACTCTTTTCTCATGGAACATTAAAGTACTCACAGGCAATGTGGTGATCCCAAAACACTTCTCTGTACCCTTAGAAGGAAAAATCTGCATTTTCATCCACTTGAAAAGTAAAGTTATTTCTCATGATGGAAAAATTCAGTGTGAAAAAATAAAACATAAAGCACACATTGAATTTTGTTTAAAAATAAAGAAAAAATAGGAATGCATGCACATTTTAAGATGCATAATCTGGTTAAAAGCTGTTAAATTTTTTCGTCTCACAAATACCATGGAAGATTATATATGTTGCAATTTTCAATTTTTCTTAGAATGTGCAAACTTTCTAAGACAAATAGCTAGTTCAACTATTGTTCTTAACCGTCTAAATCTATGGTTCTACTACGCAGCCTGCATGATCTGTCTCAGTGCTCTCCCTAGTGACAGAAACTTCAGCACTGAAGTTGGCTAGTTGGCAAAATAGAGATGTCAATTGCCCATTATTCACTGTCTGCATTTGTCAATCCAACACAAGCAGCAAACTCATAACAATCCTGCTCATCTCTCAGCTATCACAGAGCCCACTCACGCCTTATGTAAAGGCCTATGGATTGGAAAGATGTAGTTTTCTCAAAAGGCAATATTGATGACTTTGCCAAAAAAATCCATGACTTTGCAGCTGCCCACTCAATGGTAAAGAATTTCTAACATGGTGCAGAATTAAATTCCTGGCAGTTGTAGCAGCTCTTTGAGTTTATGCCAAGTATTTTGTTGTGCCCTCTTGTAATAATACCTGTTCATATCCTCCTTTTTGGTATAACAAATTTGACATATGCTAAATTAAAGTGAAGATTAAAAATAATTACAGTTAAGAATATCTCTGGGATTGTGTATAAATAGTAGAGAGAGTTTAAATTGTTCATTCGAACAACGTAGCATTCCACAACCTGACATTCAGAGGAGTGGCTTGAGGACAGTTTGTGTTTCTGAATTCTGCCTCTTCAAACAAAAGAGAAATAAGAAGAAAAGGAAAAATAAACTAACAGTAAAGAAAGTCAAATCAGAAAATGCAACAAGATAATAAAACCTTGGTAAGTAGAAAACTTGCTTAGTGTAATGAAAGGTTCTCATGTTAACAGAAGGTAATGCTTCTCTTGTATGGACTTCTATCTGATTCCCAACTCACCACTTTGCTCCTGACTTCTTGTTACCTTATGCTTTCAACTTATCCTTCCATGTACTTTCAATAAAGCTCTTCTTTTATTTTCTTTTTCTTATGTCTGCATCAGGCATTTAGCAGGTGCTTTGGGCTAATTTGTAGAATAAAAGTTTTCAGGGACTAATAACTATGGAAGCTTCAACTATATTGGTAAAGGAACCCTCTCCAGGAAATGAGCTGTTGCACTCAGCACAAATAATACAAAGTAAGTCATGTTCCCACAGCTCAGGACTAGACATCACTTGATTAGACCAATACATCCATACTAAATGTACTCAGATCCAGGTCTCTTCAAGGATGCAGGCTGTGCTCCATAGGCTCCAAGGTAACTGTTAATTTTTAGACAATTTTTTTTTCCCTCCCCCAGCCCTTGTAGACATTTAGATCTGCAGCACAGGTCTTGATACTTGAGAGAAGGACTGAATAAAGCACATAGGTGATCACAAAATAGAAAGGATAACTGAGAAGACTTTGAATTACATTTTTTTCCCCCAGCCACTTAATTTATAAAGAAAAAGCTGATGAATTATGTTCAATAAATAAATGTAGATGATGTTCAAGAATACATATAAAAACCTAAAAATTACTTTAACAAATATTGTTTGGCATGTATAGTACAATACTTGCTAACATATTGCCTTTTCTTTTATTCAGTTTGGTAACAGAAAAGACTTAAAGTTGTTTAAATGAATCAGATCATTAGAGAGAATTGTGGAAAAAGGAGAACAGTGATCAAAAAGAGACCAGTGGGGTGAGTTGCATAGCTATTCTTTACCCCAAAACACCTTCAGTGCTTAGATATCACCTACATCAAATCACAGACACTTGAAAGTAATGATGTTGTTAATCCTTCCTTTCTTCTTGGCTATGCAAGACATTAGTTAGAAGTATTACATTTGTTCATAGACTGATTAGTACCTATTTTCAAAGTGCAATTCATGACCATTATGCAGTTCTTTTAACTTTTTAATTGTATACCTATAATTGAATCTCTAAAAGTCCTCTGTAATTCACAATAGGTGTTGTACTTTCAGCTCAGTTTTAACCGCATGAGTATTTGGCAGTGAACAAAGGTTTCTTTCCCTCTCCGCCTTGATTATTTTGCATATAATTTGATTTCTGTTTCAAATATATTTTTAGTGAATGGAATGAAATTCTGAGAGAGTGTCTTATGAATCTGAATCTGATGCAAACAGCTATATCTTTTAATGTAAGCTGGGTCATTCACCATAGTAGCAAATGAATGCTACATATTTCCTAGCATTCTGTGGTTTAGAGATAGGCACAGAACACAAATGTCTGAAAAGCTATTTGGACATAGCCCAAAAAAACTACCGTATGAATAATTTTGCATAATGGCCTTAAAGCTTCTAGAATGTCTAAAAACCAGTCATGATGGTGCTCAAGCTGCTTGGATACCTATTCATAGGTCCCTAAGTACAAGAATATCATAGAAATATAGAATCCTAGAACAGTTTTTGTTGAAAGGGACCTTGAAGATCACCTAGCTCCAAACCCCCTGGTATGGTCAGGGACACCTTCCATTAGGCCAGGTTGCCCAAAGCCCCTTCCAACCTGGCCTTGAACACTTCCAGAGATGGGGCAGCCACAGTTTACCTGAGCAACCCGTTTCTGTGCCTCACCACCCTCACAATGAAGAATTTATTCCTAATATATAACCTACATCTATATCATTTAACTATCTAAATAATATTGGAGATCTTAGACTTTGCTTAAGTTTTCTGTTTCAGAATGAACAGGATCTTTGAACCTGAACAACAAGAATATCAAATTTTTGACTCCGAAAGTGTATTTTGTTGATACTGTCATGTCTGTACACTTCTAAGAGAGGTGGTTTTTTTTTCAGTACAAAATTACAGAAGGAATTCTGATTTTAAATTTAGGTATTTTCGTCAATAAGACATAGGATGAACTTTTAAAATCAGCTAAAAAGGTATGGCCTGGATTTTATTTTGTTGGAGGGTAGAAATGCACAACTTGTTTCCTGCATCGTGACTTTGCACGGAAAAAGGCAGGCTTTATCTAGTGAACAACTGTTCAAAGCTGAAATGAGGGAATGAAAAAGGAGTTGTCTTCAGTCCCAGACCAAAGTCTACAAACATGAAGGATACTTTGAGCACAGTAATCAGGAAATAAACAAACAAATTAGCCTCAACCAGTAATGTTACAGTGGAAGAAACTATGTCAGGAACATGCTGTTTCACTTTCTTACAAACATGGTGTAACCTTGAAGACTAGAAACCCCTGCAGATTGCTTAATTCCAAATCAAAGGGATTTCTGAGAGCCCACAGTTGACTACACAAAGGCAGAAACTCATTTAACAACATTTCCTCTTGTTGGGAAGCACAGTGATTTCTCACTTCACTTTTACCTCTTTTTGTTTTCTTTTTTTTCCTTCTTTACTATGTCAAACAGCTGCAAATAGTATTCACTCCATCATGGCATTATGTGTCAGCTCTTGTCAGATGACACTACTTTTAGTGGACCACAAGTTTGCTGCAAAACACCCGTCCAAAGTTCCTAAGGAATACAGTAATCACACTGGTTTTTTACCTAGTGAGGACTAATTCTCTTATGTGAATTATATTTGTATACCACTATAGCACAAATAGAAGTCCACATCAGCAGATTTTGGTGGAGCAGAAAGTCTGGCTAGGTTTATTAGACTTAAAAATGGCAGCAACAACAAAGATATTTCATACTTGTTTGAAAAATTTTTTAATATTTTTTTTTACATCAGGAATATACAAAATGTATTTGTAACATCCTTGTAGAGAAGTAAAATATTGGAAAGAGAAACTCTAGAGACACTGCTTTATAACAAATGTCATAATGGGACACCCTGCAAAAATATCATTTTTCAGTCTTTTCAGCAACAAAAATTTGGTGTGTTCTTTAGAGACTGCACAAGAAATTAACCATACTTGCAAACACATTGGGTTTCCTTTCATTGCCATTTTTGGTCTTCTTTCATCAAACATAGCATTTTCTTGCATAGATTTTAAAAATATTAGATATATATACATGAATTATAGATCAATACATACATATTGTTTGATTATCTATTTTTATAATTATACATGAAAACATATACATATGTTTAACTATAAAATTAGTTGCTGATTTATAAAGAAGTGGATCTGGCTTAGGTTTTGCTGGTTTTGCTTACTGGATGGAAAGGTGAAACAAAATCCATAGAAATATGATAAAAATCTCTTCGTATCATTAAGAGATATATTAACAGGATGAGAGGAAATGGCCTCGAGTTGCACCAGGGGAGATTTAAATTGGATTACAGGAAATATTTCTTCACTGAAAGGGCTGTCAAACACTGGAATAGGCTGTCCAAGGTAACCATCCCTGAAAGTATTTAAATGACATGCAGGTAGATGCTTAAGAACATAATTTCGTTGCAAACTTTGCAATGTTAGGTTAATAGTTGGATTTGATGGTCTTAAACATCTTTGCCAACCTAAATGATTCTACAATTCTGTGATTCCATGAAAATATCTTGACACCCTTAGCCTGATGTCTTCCACTAAGTGGCAACTACTCCCAAAGTATTTTTTAATAGATAACAAATCATTTGAACCCTGAATACATGTATACATATATAAACACACATATATACACACATTTATAAAAAGTTGTTTACATTTCCTGCACAGCTACATGTTGGACAGGGAAGAGATTGAGAGCAGCCCTGTGGAGAAGGACTTGATGGTGCCGGTCGATGGAAAAATGTACATGAGCTGGCAGTGCGCGCTTGCAGCCCAGAAAGCCAACCGTATCCTGGGCTGCATCAAAAGGAGCATGACCAGCAGGTCGAGGGAGGTGATCCTGCCCCTCTACTCTGCTCTCGTGAGACCTCACTTGGAGTATTGTGCGCAGTTCTTGTGTCCTCAACATAAAAAGGACATGGAAGTTTTGGAACAAGTCCAAAGGAGAGTCGCAAGGATGATCAGGCAACTGGGGCATCTCCCGTATGAAGATAGGATGAGAAAGTTGGGGCTGTCAGCCTGGAGAAGAGAAGGCTGAGTGGAGACCTCATAGCAGCCTTCAAATATCTGAAGGGGTCCTATAGGGATGCTGGGGAGCAGGTCTTCATTAGGTACTGTAGTGATAGATCAAGGGGTAACAGGTTCAAACTTACACAAGGGAAGTCTAGATGGGACATGAGGCAGCAATTCTGTACTGTTCGGTTGGTGAGGCACTGGAACGGGCTGCCCAGGGAATTTGTGAATGATGCTCCATTGCTGGCGGTGTTCAAGGCTGTGTTGGATAGAGCCCTGGGTGGCATGGTGTAGTGGGAGGTGTCCCTGCTCATGGCAGGGGGGTTGGAACTAGATGATCTTAAGTTCCTTTCCAACCCTAACTATTCTATGATTCTATGATTATACATGTGCTCTATATGTAATATTCATATATATGTAAATGAAATGGCAGCCCTGGGGTAATGGTTGGACTTGTTGATTTTGAAGGTCTTTTCTAACCTAGATGATTCTTCCATTCTAAATGTGTTTGTGTATATATATATATATGCATATACATAAATGTAATACATGTCTTTCATATATGGCCCAGACTTCTGTGATATGCTTAGAATCTACACATTTGGGTATATTACATTATTGAATATATCTCAAAGCAGAGTTCCACATGTGAGTAAGCCAACAGATGGCAGGAATCCTCTAAGGCAGTCTGTATGCCAGAGTATAAATACTGCTGCAGTAAAACTAATCACAAGAGGAAACTAAAGCCTGCAGATGATGTATCATTAAGCAAAATAGTGTAAGAATTCTGGACTCTCAGCTTGGCTAATTTGGTGAATCTCACTCTGTCAAAAGTTATTGTCAATTTTTCTTCTTCTGAAGTAGACAAAAAAGATTCTTAATTTTAATGACAAAGGCATATTTGCAGGGAATGGTGTTGAGAGAGACTATATTTGTCTTTACTAGGTACAAGGATTATGTAAAGTCCTCGACATCTTTGAAAAATATTCTGTGATAGCTGTGTAAACAAAAGCATAGGTGATGACTGCAAGATATATTCCAAAGCAGAGGTACAGCTTTCTGCCAGTACCCAGATCGGCAGCACTGATAAAAGATTTACTTGGTATCTATTGCTTTATGCTTCTTGACTACCAGCTGAAACTGGGATCTTAATCAGACTTTCCAGGTCATGATGTAAATCACAGACACACAGTCTTCTAGAAGGATAATTTTAGTCCTATCTTACTATTTTATTTTCGCTATACCCTGATAACCGGCGATCTCCCAGAAGTCAAACTATGCAGTTACTTAGCTTAAAGTAATTGAAATAGAGATGGAAATCTAAGTGTCTCAGTTAACACACTTTATGTCTTTTAAAGAACTACACAGAAGTGCTTGCCTCACCACCTTCAGTTGCACCTCAGCCCCAAAGATGACAAGTTAGATACCCTTGGAGATGCTCAATACCTGCACAGAATTTTCCACATCATCTCAGGAGTGAAACTGTTTAAAAATTAATTTGCATCTTTTTAAGCATTAAGCAAATAAGAATTGTTGTTTGCGTCAATATGAATTTAAATCATCATAGAATAGTTTGGGTTGGAAGGAACCTTAAAGGCCATCTTGTTTCAACCCCCATGCCATGGGCAGGGACACCTGCTACTAGACCAGGTTGCACAAAGCACTGTTCAGCCTTGCCTTGAACCCTGCCAGGGATGGGGCAGCTACAACTTCTCTGTGCAGCCTGTGCCGGAACCTCACCAACCACCCAGTAAAAAACTTCTTTCTTATATCTAATCTAAACCTACCTTATTCCACTTAAAACCATTACCTCTTGTCCTAGCCCTACATGCTTGTCACTCTCCAGCTTTCTTGTAGGCCCCCTTTAGGCATTTGAAGACTGTTACAAGGTCTCCCACTAGCTTTCTTAACTCTTCTTGAGGCTGAACAACTCAATTCTCTTAGCCCATCTTCAAAAGAGAGGTGCTCCAGCCCTCTGATCATGTTTGTGGCCTTCTCTGCGCTCTCTCCAACAGCTCCATATCCCTTGTGTGCTGGGGCCCCAGAGCTTATTTAGCAATAAAGTCAAAGCTAGGCACCTCACATAGCACGGTTTTCTGTTGTTCTGTATGACTGACCCAGTAGATGTGTCTCCATGAAGGGCTGATAAAGCTGACTGAATCAGCACAGTTCTTTGCCTGCAGTTTAAAGCAAATTTTCACTGTATTGTCTTAAAGGTGAAGTATATATAACTCTCGTATTTTTCCCCACTTATAAGAAGTCTTAAGCCTTAAGAATATTTTGACCATACCTACATGTATAGTACATGTTGAATAATTCACTAGAATTGTCCCTGGCTTGGATAAATAAATCTTTATTAGTACCTACTGAAATCAGACTACTATGCCCAGCTTTAAGTAAATCAATAGGCCTTTCCAATTGAGCCAAAGCATGGGAAGATTTTGCTGAGACACATTGTTAGAGGTGACTCCTTAGTAAAGATGTGTGTAGATGTCTAGATTTTTTTGTGTTGCCTTAAACCAAATAATCGTCTTTTCAACTGTAGCAGTAGTTCACGTTTTTATTCCATTCTTCTTTTCTTTCAACATACTCTTAAGTATGTGTAATTAATGAACACAATGTCACTACTGCTGATGGCTCTTTTTGTGTAAAACCCAGTTATGTATAATAGAAAAAATTCAAAAGAATTGTGAGAAACAGGTAACACTTTCTTGGAAATATACATATATGCATATATAGACATAAAAAAAAAAATGTACTCCCAATGGATGTGATGATGTGCTAACATGTTCACTCTCTCTTCCTGAACATTTTAAGGCAATCCCTCTGAAAATTTGATTGCTGGCTGGTTTGATAGCAAACACAATCTGCCACACTCTTGTGCGAGTTATGCACAGCTGTGTATATAAGCTTGCATAAAATAGCCCATATGCTAATTGCATGAACTGCAGAAGGCTGTATTGGTGTAGAAAAAAAAATAAGGGAACAGTTGAGAATTTCCTTTTTCTTGGCACTTTCTCCTTGCCATGCTCTTTTATGTTTCTTGTAAATCAGAATTAAATGTACCAGTACACTATAAGCAGCCACCACTCTGTCGCTCTTCAGTCCCTCAAGTACTCAAAAAAAAAAAAAAAAGAAATTAAAAAACAGTCATTTTTTTTCCCCACACTTTTGTGAGGATATCAGCTCAAGGTTTGTCATTTACCAATGCAGAAGAAGAGTACTAGTACTTAACTTAAAACTTCTGAGTATGGTCCTACTTACAACACCTATTACAAAACATCTTTCTGTAGGATGCTGTCTGACCAGGTGAGAAGCAGGCTTGTTTTTCCAATTTACAGTATTCGTTTACAGAGCTCTGATTAGCTGCTGTTTCTCTGTAGCCAGCCGCAAGACAGCTACTCATAGTCTATTCTAATCGCACCTTTTCTGGTCAAAATCAAGTAATTAAAAGCATTTTAATTGATCTATAAAAATGTGTTGCTAAATATTTCCTTTGTATTTTGATGCATTCAAAAAGAACTTCGTGAAAAAAGACATGAGACAAAAAACCTGAGATATCAGGAGAAAATTAAATGCTTCTATGAAACAGCAGTGCTGCTCTGACAGAAATAAAAAACAGAGAGCTAAATGCAAAGAACATTGGGGGGAGGTTTGAAGAGCTGTCTTATAGCAAAATCAATTAATAAAACATAGCCAGGAGGAACCTTTAAAAGAGAGTAGATCGTTCCAGTTCAGAGGAAAGTAGAGAGAAGAAATTGATTTGTTGAAGGATGCTGTCGTGGTTCATATTCACCACTACAAGACATTGAAACTAAACCAAAGCAAAACACACAAACGCACACACAAAAAATAAAATCAAAACCTAAATTTTATTTACTATTATATTACTATTATATATATAATTTATTTACTATTATATATATTTATATACTATTATATTATATATTATATATATTTACTATTATATATATACTATTATATATTTTATTTACTATTATATATAAACAAATGTTTATCAGATTTTTTTGTGCTAGTTCACTAATACAGTAACTTAACTCCCCTCTCCCCAGTTAATTGTAGAGCTCATTTTTTAAATAGGTTAACCAGTTATAAGTGCAACTACATTATTAAATGAAGGTACATAAATATTGCTATTACTGTAAAGGATATATTGATATTTCTAGTACTTGGTAAAAAAAAAGACAAACGCTTGAAAAATTACTTTCACTATTTCTATGTACTGCTTAAGTAGTTGCAGACTGGTAATTGCAGAGCAAATGGATACATACACTGTTATCCAACTGCATTCACTTTTTTTGCATTAGAGATAAGGTATGAATATGCATTCATATAGAAATACACACGTGCATATATGTATATATATTCATACACATACATATTTATATACAATACATTCTTTTAGAGATTTGTATCTTATGAGACATTCACAGAAGAAGTGGCTGGAAGCAGAGTCCTGGGAACCAAGTAACTTTTTTCATTAAATGTACTTAAGTTTGATTTCTGTCTTTATACTCAGAAATGTTAATATTAAAAAATTAATTATAAACCACAAATTAGCTGACCACAATATGGAATAAAATCCAGAAAAATTCCAACTTGATCAGTTTTCTCTTACAGCATTCAGGACATCAGTTATCTTCTTACTGAAGTTAGTGTCAAAGCTCACGTTGCCTTTAATATTGGAAGGCCAAAGATTAGGTCTGTCTAAAAAAGGGAGAAAAATGCCTCAGAAAATGTGACAACTGAACATTCAATAAAAAAATAATGATTAGGTGATTAAGTAGGGAAAAATAATTAACTTTAATGAATTCAATAATAATTTACTTCTGATAATACCAGATGCAATTAATAGTCATTATTCTACTTCTTCAGTTTGTTATTTATTTGGGGCATTTTACCATGTAGAAGGAATCTAAGTAATATTTTGTAAAAAGAAAATGCATACCTATATACATACACTCACACACTCTTACATATTTTTACATGACTGATAGAAAATCATGTGATGTCAGAGGACCAAATCTCAAACTTTAAATACTTTAGAATAAATTATTACAATTATAAAAAACAAGTATTAGCAATACATTTATGAAAATGGACTTAGTTCTATTTGCTTTCCCAGTGTATATAATCTTCTTTTTAGATTTTGCTGCAGCAGTCTACTTCCAAATCTTATTATTTGAGAGGTCTGGAAATGGATTTGCAGCCTTATAAAAATGTGAGATCATCATCTGTTCTAGTTTTGATTATAGCCAGATATATTACAGCGTTAGCTTCCCAGATGAAAGGTAATACAAATATGTAAGTGTTCTTACAAGTTATTGAAAAGAGTGTTTAATTATAAATTGGGTGCTACAAAAGAATGAGGACCTCTATAGAAAATCAAAATGGCTTAGTGCCAGTGTCAAAGCAGTCCTCTCCATATTTTGTCCAGAGTTTACTTATTTGTGAAAGTTGTAACTTTTCTCTGTACATCAATATGTTGAGAGATATTCTCTCAAGTGTATTCTCCCAAAGAAAAAAACTCTGAATATTGCACATTTTTCAGTGTTTGGCACATCCATAGGTTTTAAACATGATTCTTTATGTAAATTATGACACCAGAGCTGCAATGTCCAAGTCTCAAGAGAACTCATTAGACTGATACTGTTTATAATCTTGTCCTTGATGTTCATGCAGAAATATCATTCTGTCAGTATCCCTAAAAGTACATTCCTCTTCATAGCACATCCAGGTGCACAGGCTGTGTAGCTTGCTTGCAGGGTTAGCTGCAGTAAAAAATGAAGCAACATGTGATTTAGGATTAAAGCCTGAGCTTCCATCATAAGCAACATCATTATAGTGATAGTACAATAATCAACTTGACTTTTCTATTGTATGTAATAATTTTCAGGTTTAATATCTTTCCTAACCAGAATGCCACAGAGATGAAACTTAACAGTTGAGTATTAGATTATTTGTTTGGTTTGGGGTTTGTTTTTGAAAGGATTTTGAATGCAAAGGTGTTGCATTGTCTATTTTATGTAGTTTAAACCAAGTCAGGATCCAAGTAGTTTATTGATTTCTTAATGACATCTATGTAACTGCCAGTCAGTGAACTATAGTTAGGATCTATGCCAACAGACAAGCTACTATTCTGGATAGCTACAAAATGCTACTAATTTTTTTTGTTTTTAATATCCTTCTATAACTAATCACCAAATCATCCAACTCCATACAGGCTCTCCTGCTCTCCCTCACCATGTGGGGTGGGTGCCCCCTTGCATGCCCAGATGACCAGTTTGGTGGGAGATGCCTTTCCAGACAATGTGGTGTATTTGATTCACTCAGTGTCTACACCCATATTCATATCCTGAAAAATGTTGCTACACAGAAGTTTTGCCAAGGGTGAGTCATGAAAGCAACCACCAATATGTATATGTAAATGCATGCATGTGAGCAGAGCCACGCAAAAGACATTTTCTATTTGTTTATCTATACACATAAATGCATGTATGATGTTCTTACATTTCCTCACCATCTTTCCATCCTTCCTCAATGCACATTTTTGGTTTTAACCTTCAAAGAATTAGCTACTCCACGTTAGCCTTTATGCTGGCAATTTTAACTAAACTGTTGACATTTTCACTTGTCAGATTTAGACCAAAACTGTTTTGATTTAATTATGGATATAAAATTATCAAAGCACAGTCATTTAAAACTGAGAATGATGTTAAGATGTCAAACTAGTCAAGAAGTGTACATGCAAATTTGTGAAGACACTGGTGCAATGCTGAATGAAGATTGATGCAAATAATATTAGATGTCCATAGAGGGGAAGACCTTGTAAAGCTGTTTGTTGGGGATTCATGATGTGATAAACATGTCTGCAAGAATCATTTCTATTTTAGCCTACAAAACGTAAGCTGCTTCAGCAGGGTGTTGTAAACTCATTACTGATACAGCCTTTGTTATGCTGCTATAGTTCTGCAGCATAGTGCCCCATCCCCACTTCCCCCCTGCCCCCATCATCCTGCTTTTCTCAATGCTTCCTTCATTTTCTGGTTTTAATTTATTTGTCGGCAGCAAAACCTTATATTTTCTGCCATTCCATTCTCCTCACTCTGTCTGTCGCAATCCATTAATTAAAAACAAACATATAAATCTAACATAGTTTTGTGTGGCAGTTTTTGCAGTGTGGTCGAAAAATAGAAATTTGAATATTTTGTTTCCTAGCAGAGCTGGGAGGAAAGAGTTATATCCTTTCCCATGAATCTTTTCCTGTTCTCAAGTGTTGCACACTGCGCATGAACACTTAAGACATGATCAACTTTTTGTCAGAGAGACAAAATTTTCTTGTTCTTAGGCTGAACGAATCATGGAAGAGACTCGAATCCACTGCACTGAAAGAACCTGAATTTCTTTTTTCCTTCACTCTCTGGAATAATTTCTTTTTGAATAATTACAGAATATCCAAACTATCCAAGCATTATTTTTTTTATCTTTCTGTCTATCTGACTGCCTGCTTCTGTTTTTGAAATGAAATATTTCAGATTTTTAGGGTGCATGTCTTTTTTTTTTGCTTGGTTTCTTTTTTTTTTTTTTTTCTTTTTTTAATATTAAAACAGGCAATATAGTGGGTAGAATGGTAGATGATAGGAAATCCTGCCAACAAAGTGATAAAGAGGAAGAAATGCAGAGGAGACCCCTGGTGAAATAGAATGCTAATAGAGGAAGAAAGAGACATTTTATGATTCCGAACTACAGCAATATGTATTAGAGATGACACCAGTAATGAGCTTTCCCAATTGAAGTGTCTCCCACCCTATGTATTGATAGCCGTGGTTTGCATTTCAATGGGTCAATATTTTACAGCAAAAATCAACTTCCCTGAAAAATGCCCAGCTGCGTGTTCCCTGTCTACACCAGTCTTGAGATCTTCAAAAAAGGTATACCTGAATGTAGATTTTTAGCTTGGATTTTCAACTTCTAGAAGCCCTTATCTACGTATGGCAAAAGTGAGAAAATGGCTCTAAAACATTAATATTTTGCTACGCTATAATCTTTGCCTCTACTCTACTTTTGGTTTCCAAAGACATAAAGAACTGAAGGATTAAAGCCCTTAGGTTTTACTTTGGTGTCTAAGTGTAACTCTCTGCTTCCTCTGCATTCTGCTAGGGACTGGTTGAGTCCTGCACTGAATTCAGCTCAAGAGCGAACACACATAAATGGCTAGCATTTTCTTCCCCTTTTCTTTCTGTATATATTGCACTTTGACCAGCTCAGCGGGTTTTGGAACTTTAAATACATGTACTATTACACCAATCTAGGCTTTAGGGATGTTGTATTTTTTCTTTCTGAATGGCTTTGTAGTGTAATGGAAAGCTCTGCATTATGACAATTAAAGAAATTGTTGTTTGCATTCTTTCAATATATATGAGTAGTATACACATTTTATTACTGATAAATATATTTCCTTGGACTAAATTAATGACCATGGTTTCCTTTAAATATAAATAGACAGAAATCCTAACACAAAGGGTTGTCACAGGGTCCAATCTCATCCTCTCCAAAGTTTTCCACATACTCATTTGGCCATTTTTCATAGTACACAGTATTTCAGCTTCAAACACCTATAACAGTTTGGAGGGTATCAAAGTGGAAGAAAGTGATGAAAAAATATGGTCTATGGTATATTATTTTCTTTTAAACAATGATGATACTTTTTATTAATACATTATAAAGTAGCTTGATGCAATTGATAAGCATGACATACAGCATCATACTGACTTTTTGTTTTTTGATCTGCCTCAGAACCATGCCTAATATTTTATAATACAAAATAAGTATTGGAAATCTGCACAGAGAAGTACAGATTGTGTAACTGCATATTAGACATGATTACATGAAACGTAACTAAACAGCTAGGTGTGTTCAGTTCTTAAAAAAATAAAAGATCTCTCAAATGACAGATTTCTTAGCCAAAATTTTTGCTAAAAATATCTGTACTTCTATATTGTTTCTCAGTGTCCATAGTGCTTAGTATTTTGTCTGTAAAATAATCCATACCTTACTGGCTGCTGGATTTTCCCCAACAGAAAAGCCCAAATCTAGATCAAAAAAAGACAGATGACATTAACAAAAGTTAAACACACAAACATTAAATTTATGATAGCGCACCTGCAGATGGTGCTGTTCCACAACATTTAGTGCACAAAATCAGATTAAAATGCATCAGTTGGCTTATTCTTTGCTCTTTCATTATGTATTGCCATACAGTACAAGCAAATTTTACATAGAATGGTTGGCTGTGTGTGAAGGCCAAACTAGATGGAAAACAATATATAAAAATATAACATTTTACCTTCCCAAAGATACTTCCCTTTTTTTCCCCACCCTCTTCACATTATAATGTCAGGAATTATTGAGTGGTGTCATGCTTCTTTTTAATAGCATATAGAATTTTAGCATTGTGATTTGTGAGACCAAAAATTGCAGTTACTATGAGAGTGCATACTTTAAACTGCATTTCAGTTTCAAACATGCTTCAGTGTATAAATGATTGTCAGCAAATGCTGTCATGTGAAATATTATTACTTTTAAGCTACGATTAAGAATTATACTATTTTCGCGAAGACTGTGGGGACAGTAGAAATATAATATCGCTCCCTGGGGAAAAAAATTTCAGAGCTGTGCTTTACGCCAAAGCAGAAGACTGAGATCATAGAGTGTTATCAAGTGAATTGTTCAATCCCTCTATGCTATAAATTTAATGGAATTTCCACTGGAAATCACATTGCATTTGCTTTATTATTCTATATGTTTTGATTTTTTAATAATGAATGAAAGTATCACTACTACTACTAGAACTACTATGACTTCTACTATTGTTAATATTTTTATTATAACTATTATTGCTACAACTATTAATTTGTGAAAATTATGGCTCTGTGCTTTATCGTCTCTTTATGGAGAGCCTAATTCTAGTCTCCATTTCAATGGGAAAGTCCTGTTTAATCAATAATACTGTATTAATGAAAATCAAATGGGGCTTTTAAAGTAAATTATTATTTCCATATTTTACAGCATAACAAGACTGTAGCTGTATTTTACTGTGGAAAATACTCAATTTCAGAAAAATTTCTTTCAGATATTAACACACGTTGCAGGACAAGCCCTAAAAAGTTCAAAAGATTTATTTATTTTTTTTCAGGTGATTACCTCAGAGAACATTAATATTTTATAACAATAAGAAAAAACAATTAATTTTACTTAGACATTTAGATCTCCATGGGTTTTAGCAGTATACAACTTAGCAGATATTAGACACTTTAAAAATAATTAAAAAAAAAAATGAACATGATAAACAGATGAAGCATGACCATCAGGTAAAATCAGGGGATTCTCCCCCTCTGCTGCTCTCTCATGAGACCCACACCTGGAGTGCTGTGTTCAGATCAGGAGCCCCCAACACAGGAGGGATGTGCTACTTATTCCTGTCTTTTAAGTCTTTTGATTTTTTTTTTTTTCTACCCAGTTTTAATTTCATTTAGTAAGAAGCAAAAACATCCAATCAGACAGATTAAAAACTCCAATCTCCTCTTAAAATGAGATTTACTAAGCTGGTATCTCCAAATAACAAAAATTAGAATGTAAACCCCAATGTATTCTTATGGTGTGTTTAGAGAAGGCCTCCTGAAGAGAAAACAAGATTGCATTTGTAGAAAACTATGCCATATATCACACAACGTTTCGGTTCAGTTTGTCGAAATGCCTGTGCAGGTTTCTGTTCACGTTGTGCGAATGACAGCCTGCTCTAGGTTAACAAAATGCCTATTTGACAATACGCATAATAGGTTTTTGATAATTTAAAACGGTATGTTACTTAAATATATTTAATTTCTAAAATAACTTTATTTTTGTATCTGAATTTACTGAGTTGACCTAATTATCTTACACCTTATTTCTATAAATAATTACAATTGTGTGTTTTATGATAGTCTAAAAATTTGTCATAATTGCATTTAGAAAACTTGAAAAACTAGTTCTATAAAATTTTCATTCATTTCGACACTGAATGTAAGTTTAATGTTTCCTCTAAAATTTTGAATTCCCTGTTGCTGACCTCTGTCATACTAGGAAGCCTAGCACTGCAGGCAGTACTCCAGCTATGTCTTACCAATGTTGAGCAGGGTATCACTTTCTTTGGCTCGCTACTCTATTTCAGCACAAATCCAGGATTACACCATATCAGTACATCAACTTCTTGTAGTAGAATAAATCATTCAAAATTATCACATGTAAAATTAATTTTTGATAATTTAATTATGTATAGACTCTTCTGAATACTGAAGTCACTCATATCACGTGTTTGCCTCAGTTTTGATTTCAGTAGAAGCCATTACACCCTGAAGCTCACTCAGCCAACAGGCCTCAGAATTTCAATTTTTTAAGGTGTGGCCCTTCCAAAATAGAAATCACTGCCCCCGGTATCCATTTAGCACAATTTTCTTTCTTAATAAACTGTCTCAGGATAAATTTTATGTGTAAAATTTTAATATATAATGAGGTTATTAGAGTATTGTAAGGCAACGAGTATCTAAATTGAAATACATTCAAGGTTACTCAACTGGCATTTGCTGATTCTCAGGTTCCCTGTTATCAAACTGCAAGACTATGTATTGGCTAATGCCTTTTTCCTAAAAATGAATGGGCTCTATGAGAATTTTAAAATCAAATAATTTGCAGCTAGATTGTCTAAGGATAGGAAGGATCGTGGATTTTCAGCATTAGAAAGAGGTCTTTGTCTTGTAAAAATAGCAAGTACAGATCCTGCTGAGCTACTCAAGATGTCTGCCATACCAACATCTGCATCTGAGTTTAGGCATCTAGATTCAGTTAGTAGTTGGAAAACAAAAACATTTGAATATTAAGCTTACCTAGCAAATTTTGAATGTCTACTTTTATCCATGAGATGAATCATGATTTAAGAACAACTGCCTCCTTCAACCATAGTAGGAGGTTGGGATAGTTATATACATACAGCATATTTGTTCAGGTGAATCCTTCCTAGGAATAGCCCACATTTCTAGGACTAAGTGTCTCTTAATCATTAGGCTTATAAGGCTGACAAAGCAGCCTTCAAATCAGATTTGTTGGGGCAAGAAAAATAACAGTGTCTGCAAATGCTTCTTACAGTCTTGCATTTCTATTAGATCAATTAGTCATGTTGTGTAATATGCCCAGTGCAACATTGCAACTGGATAGTTCTCTTGGTCATTTCTAATCGCCTTTGTAAATAACAGTTTCTCATTACTGCCAGGTCAAAATAATAAAGGCATATGTAACCTTAAAACCAGCAAGAACATAACATGTTCACCACTGGGAAAACACTGGTATGTGGGTACCTCTTATTTACACAATGTGAATGATCAGGTTATGTAGTTCTCAGTTTCAAAATGGCAACTAAGGTACTGCAAATAGAATTTCACAGGATTTCATTGTAGGCTTAAAAAGCAATAATAAACTGCACTTCAGCAAAGTGATTGCCATAGAAAGATAGTAAAATAATAACCCTGAGGGTAACTGCTGAGATTACCTGTTTGGAGGTTGTTTGGCCTTGTTTGTTGTTACGGTGTTTTTTTTTTTTTTATTATTATTATTAGTAGTAGTATTATTATTTACTTTTTTTATTGTCCTTGCTGTTATCTAAAAATAAAGTTAAAACCTTACATTTATAAGACTAAGTTGATTTTCTGCTTCATCCGTTTTCGTATTCATACCCTCCCTCTGTCTCTTCCATGAAAAAAATTGTGAGATAATATGCAGCAAAGAAAGGAGGAATAACACATTTTGAAGAAGAAGTACATCTTTTATATGTTATGAAGTGTAACAGGTCTTATGTATTTTAAAGCATAATGGTCTGAGTTCTGTTTGCATCATTCTCGTGTTGTCATGTCTTTTTTTTGCAAATTTGGCATAAAAGATTTTACATTAAATATAGGATTGGAATTTGAATATTAAGCAAGTGTGCATGTGTCTATTGTGTTTACATCTATTGGTGCTTTGAATTAAAAACTTGATGGAGTGAATTCTGTTTTTAAATTGTTTTATTGTTTCTCCTTTTTTAATAAGGCCTTTTATTCAAATGATTTATACATACTTTGAGAAAGACGTACCTTTAATAACTGATCAAACAAAGCAAGATTAAAGAAATGTACACATTTTTATCATCCAATCTCAGTAATGTTCAGTTAAGAGAATGACATGATGCTTTTGAACTTGTATGATAAACAGAAAAAAATAATGAAACAAAAATAAGTTGTATTAATAAAGTTAATTATGGCAATTCTATGCAGCTCAATTTCTTTTTCAAAAGAACATATGATTGCTCTGATATTTGTTTCCAACCACCTTGTCCCTGCAGCAATATAAACTAAGGGCAAACTGGATTAAAACTCCCTCTTCCCCCCTGCTGTTTATCAAAACCTTATCTGACTGAAAGATTCAAAGCCCTCAGACCTCTTTGAATCCTGATCATATTCCAGTTATCACCATGAAGTGAAGGTGTCTGGATTAAGTGAAATGTGGTGTTTCAATCTGGGGGGAGATGATACTCCGTGAGGAGTAAATGTTGTCTGGTTCCAAAGTCTGTCTGAGATCCAAGCTATCTATCAGGTATAAAGAGTGTTCCTTGATGTGTATTTTGAATGTGTGATTATTTTTTAGTGTTCTTCCTTTCCCTTTTCAATTGCATAATACTAAAACAGTAATTTGTGTTCACAAAATAGCTTTCAATAATTTTCTCCATTTCATTCAAAGTAAAATGAATTAGATTAATTTGGGTATCAGGGACAAAAATGATCAGAGGGGGTGGAATATCTCTCCTATGAAGAAGGTCTGAAACAGCTGGGTTGCTCAGCCTGGAGAAGACTCCAGGCAAACGTTATTGGGGCCTTTCAGTTTTTAAAAGGAGCTGATAAGAAAGATGAGGAGAGACTTTTTAACAGGGCTTGCTGTTATAGGAGAGGAATAATGGTTTTAAAGTAAAATAGGGGAGATTCAGGCTAGACTTGAGGAAGAAATTTTTACAATGAGGGTGGTAAAATACTGGAACAGGTTGCCCAGAGAGGTGGTGAATGTTGAAGCCATTCAAGCTAGGCTGGATGTGGTTCTGAGTAATCTTACCAAGGTGCAGATGTCCCTGCTCATTGCAGAAGGGTTGGACTAGACAAACTTTGAAGGCCCTTTCCAACCCAAATTATTCTATGATCAGAGCTCAGCCCATCTTCATCTGATAGAATGCTCCAGGTGTAGCAATACCAATCTAATTACAAGAACAATCTCATCTAAACCCCGTAATTACGATAATGGCTAACATGCACTGCTGCGTGATTGTAAACTTCTGAAAAATCATATAAATTAGTTAAGTTTCAGGGATTTTATTCATCTTAATAAGGTGTCATAACTTCTAAAATTATTTTTATTCTTTTGAAGTCAGAGTAATCAAGTACTATCAGCTCAGAAGTGAGTTTTCTCATTTTCTTCACCAAGTCTTTATACTTTAAGCGGCATGAAGATCTGTACGAATAAAGCTAGCACCCACTGCAGGAACTTTTAACACGTCTTAAGTGGGAGTTTCAGTACAACCATGTGATTCATAACCTATCTGATCTAAGTAATTATGGTGGCTTCAGACCAGTGCCCACAATGCGGCTCTATCATTGCCTTCCTCAGCTGAACAGGAGCGAAAATATAACAAAAGGCTTGTGGGTCAAGACAAGGACAGGGAGAGATCACTCACCAATTAGTGTCTTAAACAAAACAGACATGGGGAAATTAGTTTCATTTCATTAGTTTCCCATTCTCCAGGGAATGGGAATTGTGGTCAGTTCACATGCTTCTTCCTCTTCAGAGGAGGACTCCTCAAACTCTCCCCCTACTCCAGCGTGGGGTCCCTCTCACAGGATTCATTCCTTCATGAACTTCACAAATGTGAGTCCTTCCCATAAGCTGCAGTTCTTCACGAACTGCTCCAGTGTGGGTCCCTTCCATGGGATGCAGTCCCTCAGGAACAAACTGTTCCATGGTGGGTCCCCTACAGGGCCCCAGCTCCTCCAGCAAACCTGTTCCAGGGAGGGCTCCTCTCTCCACAGGGCCACAGCTCCTGCCAGGAGCCTGCTCCAGTGTGGGTTTTCCACATGGTCACAGACCCCTTTGGGCATCCTCCTGCTCTGGCGTGGGTTCCTCCCAGGGCTGTAGGTGGAATCTGCTCCCCCATGGACTTCCATGGGCTGCAGGGGTACAGCTGCCTCACCATGGGCTGCACCACGGATGTCTGCAGGTGAATGTCTGCCCTGGCCGCTGGAGCACTTCCTCCCCTCCTTCTGGACTGTCCTTGATGTCTGCACAGCTGTTTTCCTCATTCCGCTGTCTGCCTGCAATTGTTACCGTGGGGTAACATTTTCTCCTTCTTAAATATGTTACCCCAAGGGTGCTACCAACACCACTGACGGGCTCAGCTTTGGCCAGTGACAGGTCCCTCTTGGAACTGGCTGGCACTGGCTCTTATCTGACACAGGGGGAGCTTCTAGGAGCTTCACTCAGAATCCAATCTTGCAGCTTCCCCTTTACTATAACCGTGTCACAGAAACACAATATAGTAACCTAAATATAGCTCCAGCATCTGAACTCAACATAATTGAACAGCTGGGAAAATCTGGTATCTGCTCTGAGGTAACCAATACACGAGCACCCAGCTTGCGTTTCTGTCCAGTCTCATTTTATACATCATTCTTGCAGAGATTTATGCAAAGCTATATACTCACATAATGCTTCTTAAATCACTACTGGATTTAATAAACATTGTATTTCATTATGTGACTTCTTGGGAACATCAGACAGAATCACAGAATCATAGAATAGTTAGAGTTGGAAAGGACCTTAAGATCATCTGGTTCCAACCCCCTGCCAGGGGCAGTAGCACCTCACATTAAACCATGTAACCCAAGACACTGTCCAACCCAGCCTTGAACACTGACAGCAATGGAGCATTCACAACTTCCCTGGGCAGCCCATTCCAGTGCCTCACCACCCAAACAGTAGAGAATTGCTGCCTCATGTCCCATCTAGACTTCCCCTGTTTAAGTTTGAACCTGTTACCCCTTGATCTATCACTACAGTCCCTCATGAAGAGTCCATCCCCAGCATTCTTATAGGCCCCCCTCAGATACTGGAAGGCTGCTAATGAGATCTTCAAACTGTCTTCTCTTCTCCAGGCTGAACAGCCCCAACTTTCTCAGACTATCTTCATATGGGAGGTGCTCCAGCCCCCTGAACATCCTCGTGGCCCTCCTCTGGACTTGTTCCAACAGTTTCATGTCCTTTTTATGTTGAGGACACCAGAACTGCACACAATACTCCAAGTGAGGTCTCACGAGAGCAGAGTAGAGGGGCGGGATCATCTCCTTCGACCTGTGGGTCATGCCCCTTTTGATGCAGCCCAGGATACGGTCAGCTTCCTGGCCTGTGAGCACACACTGAAGCCGGCTCGTGTTGATTTTCTTCTTGACCAACACCCCAAGTTCTTTTCCGCAGGGCTGCTCTCAGTCTCTTCTCTGCGCAACCTGTAGCTGTGCCTGAGGTTGCTCCGACTCAGGTGTAGAAGCTTGCCCTTGGCAGAGGTAATGGGTTTAAACTTAAACAGCAGAAGTTTAGGTTGGATATGAGGCCGAAATTCTTTATTATAAGGGTGGTGAGGCACTGGAATGTATTGTCCAGGGAAGTTGTGAATGCTCCATCTCTGGCGGTATTCCAGGCCAGGTTGGACAGAGCCTCGGGTGGCATGGTTTAGTGTGAGGTGCGCCTGCCCATGGCAGGGGGTTTGGAATTAGATGGAACTAGATCTCCTGGCCCACCTGCTGCACTTCCTTCTAGTTGGGACGCAACTCTCCTGAGCTTGTAGCAGGTGACCCTTGAATATCAACGAAAAGTTTTGGGCCCCCTGCTCTCTAGGACTATATCCCATGGAACCTTACTGAGCAGGTTCCTGAAGAGGCCAAAGTTTGCTCTCTTAAAGTCCAGGGCAGTGACTTTGTCAAAAAGAGATACCAGAATAAGTGGGGATACATACCAACACTCTGGATAGAGAATAGATAATCTGCTTGGATTTGTGCAATTCAAAGGGTGGAATACTAATCTTGCAACATTTGAAAAAATCTGTAATACATAAAATCAGGCAGTATTTTGTTTTTGTTTTCTATTCTATTTATAAATAGAATTTAAAAAAGATATAGCAGTAGTATTATCAGTTTGCTAGTAATGTCTAAGGTGCATTTTTATAAGGCATAGTGTGAGCACCTATTTTCTTGTCAGGCTCTATAAAAAATATTAACTCAATGAATGTTTATTATAGATGTTTTATTCATGCATTAATTATTTATAAGCTAGATGAAGTTCCATTTTATATATAAAAGGTAACTGTCAACAAATTCTGATAGCAACTGTAAGAAATTTAAATGTCTCCCCTAGAGAACATCATAATAAATTGCAAAATGTGGGCTTTTTCTTTCACGCGTCTCTAGAAACAGAGCAATTTTTCATTGCTGACACATCTGTTATATTTTATTTCATATTTTTCTTCTCAAATTAATTCTCAGAAGTTTTTTCTTAATAAGTACTGCTTGACATTTACTTTTACATACATGATGTTTGAAAATAAGTATCTGTCAATGTTATGGCTTCAAATTTAAACTTATTAGTCATGCAAATAACTTGGTTTGCAGATCCCCTCAGCACCTAGTGGAATAAAGGTGAATCATTTCTCCTTCTTCCCAGCATTAAAGAATTGCCAGTTAAATATTTGCACACCTATAACGCTAAAGATAAGCAAAAAGGGGTGTTTAAAGTTCCTGATTATATTAATTCACCTTTTCCTCTAACGAATTTCAATTGAAAATTTAATTTACAGCAATGTATTGCAGAATGCAAGCTAGCTGTTAGAGATGTAGCTTGATAGAAATCCAGTGATATAAAGACCAAAGCGAATTAATCTTTACCTGAGTGTTTTAATGCCACATATTTTGTCTAACAGTCAGAAAAAATGCCTCAAAGAGAGTGTTCCATCTGAAAGTTGGGCTTGGTTTATTTTGCATTAAAGTTTGTTTTCATTTTTTCTTGAATTTGAAAAAATCTGGAAGGGAAAAGACAAGCGTTTCTTAAAGCATTTGTCACTTTGGAAACAAAAACTTTCGGAATGGTTAATTTCTGTTTACTATATTATATTTGGCATTTCTAAATATTCACAAACATTTTTTTGCAAACTTTTTCCAGAGTGAGGAAACAAATATAAATTTACAGTTAAGGGTTTAATTCAGTTTCTTTTTGACATACATGAGTGATTTAAAAAAAAAAAAAAAAGGTATATGAAGTTGAATTGATGGTATGTCCTGGAGCTGTTGGAGTAAGTCCAGAGGAGGGCCACGAGGATGATCAGGGGACTGGAGCACCTCTCGTATGAACAGAGGATGAGAAAGTTGGGGCTGTTCAGCCTGGAGAAGAGAAGGCTGTATGGAGACCTCATAGCAGCCTTCCAGTATCTGAAGGGGGCCGGCAAGGCTACTGGAGAGAGACACTTCATGAGGGACTGTAGCGATAGGACAAGGGGTAGTGGGTTTTAAAAGGGGAAGTTTAGGTTAGATAGAAGGAATAAGTTCTTTACTGTGAGGACAGTGAGGCCCTGGAGTGTGTTGCCCAAGGAAGTTGTGAATACTCCATCCCTGGCGGTGTTCAACACCAGGTTGAAC
The DNA here is from genome assembly GCA_039720435.1 of Amazona ochrocephala. Lineage (NCBI taxonomy): Eukaryota > Metazoa > Chordata > Aves > Psittaciformes > Psittacidae > Amazona > Amazona ochrocephala. Next base: position 25,814,766 of record CM077880.1, read on the forward strand.
AGAACCTTGGGCGAATGCCTATGGCAGGGGGGTTGGTACTAAATGATCTTAAGGTCCTTTCCAAGCCAAATCGTTCTATTATTCTGTTTCTATGATTCTATGTCCTTAGAGAGATGAAAGGGGGCTGCAGAGTAGCCAAGAGTGTAGCCAAGAGTCTAACGGATATCCCTCAAAGTATTTATTTCTATTTGGAACTTACACATCTGGAGAATTAACATAGTTTTAGGCTCCACAACAGAAGAAAGGAATCAATATAATGGAACAAGTCCATCAAAGGGTCACTGAGATGACTACTATTTGCAGTAAAAGACTGCTAAGAATAACCAAACTACAGGTACTCCCTCTTTATTTAATTTTACTATTCTCCTGTTCTTCTTGTGGCTTGGGAGTCATACAATTTCACCAGTGAACGCCTTACAGAACATACTTACATCATAAAGTCTGCATTTCATTCTAATAATGGATGACTTCAGGACATCAAAAATCAATGAAATAAGGAAGCGTTTCCCTAAAGATTTATCTCTGATTTATAAAAGACATTACTGCTTTGAAAATTTTGGATTGCATAATATAACTCATAAGATGTTTGTTTGTCAGAAATTCTTTGTTTTTGCAGGAGTATGAGTGAAAAGTGTAAAAACACTTGGAAAACAGATTGCATGAAATATTACAAAAACAAAACAAAACAACAAAAAAAAAAACTTAAAGTGGCATCATCCTATCTTCATACAGGAGGTGCTCCAGTCCCCTGATCATCCTCGTGGCCATCCTCTGGACTTCTTCCGACAGTTCCATGTCCTTTTTATGTTGAGGACACCAGAACTGCACACAATACTCCAAGTGAGGTCTCACAAGAGCAGAGAAGAGGGGCAGGATCATCTCCCTTGACCTGCTTGTCATGCCCGTTTTAATGCAGCCCAGGATACAGTTGGCTTTCTGGGCTGCAAGTGCACACTGCCGGCTCATATTGATTTTCTTCTTGACCAACACCCCCAAGTCCTTCTCCACAGGGCTGCTCTCAATCTCGTCTCTGTCCAACCTGGAGCTGTGCCTGGCATTGCTCCAACTCAGGTGGAAGACTTTGCACTTGGCATGGTTAAACTTCATCAGGTTGGCATCAGGCCACCCCACAAGCGTGTCAAGGTCCCTCTGGATGGCATTCCTTCCCTCTAGTGTATCAACTGAACCACACAGCTTGGTGTCATCAGTAGATTTGCTGAGGGCGCACTCAATCCCACTGTCCATGTCACCAACAAAGATGTTGAACAAGACCGGTCCCAACACCGATCCCTGAGGGATACCACTCATTACTGGTCTCCAGCTGGACATGGAGCCAGTGAACAGAACTCTTTACGTGCGGCCATCCAGCCAGTTCTTTATCCACCGAGTGGTCCACCTGTCAAATTTGTGTCTCTCCAACTTAGAGACAAGGATGTCATGTGGGGCAGTGTCAAAGGCTTTGCACAAGTCCAGGTAGATGACATCAACCGCTCTATCCCTGTCCATCAGTTCCATAGTCCCATCATAGAAGGCCACCAGATTGGTCAGGCAGGATTTCCCCTTAGTGAAGCCATGCTGGCTGTCACCAAGCACCTTGTTGGTTTTCATGTGCCTTAGCATGCCTTCCAGGAGAATCCGCTCCAAGATTTTGGCAGGCACAGAAGTGAGACTGACTGGTCTGTAGTTCCCCGGTTCATTCATTTTCCCCATCTTGAAAATGGGGTTATATTTCCCTTTTTCCAGTCATCGGGAACTTCACCTGACTGCCAAGATTTTTCAAATATGATGGACAGTGGCTTAGCAATTTCATTTGCCAGCTCCTTCAGGACCCGTGGATGGATTTCATTGGGTCCCATGGACTTGTATATGTTCAGGTTCCCAAGATGGTCTTGAACAAGATCCTCTCGTATCACAGGCCTACGGTCTTCATTCTCACTGTCCCTGCATCTGCCTTCCAAGACTTGGGTGGTGTGGTCAGAGCATTTGCCAGTGAAAACTGAGTCAAAGAAGTCATTAAGAACCTCAGCCTTCTTGAAATCCAGGGTAGCCAGCTGTCTCGATAGCTTGTGGAGATGGCCCACGTTGTCCCTAGTTTATCTTTTATTTGCAATGTGCCTACAGAATCCTTTTCTGTTATCTTTCACATCCCTAGCCAAATTGAATTCTAAGGGAGCCTTAGCTTTCCTAACCTGGTCCCTAGCTTCCCGGACAACATCCTGGTATTCTTCCCAGGCCGCCTGCCCTTGCTGCCAACTTTTATAAGGCTATATCCCATGGAACCTTACTGAGCAGGTTCCTGAAGAGGCCAAAGTCCGCTCTCTTGAAGTCCAGGGTAGTGAGCTTGATGCACGCTCTTCTCACTGAGGATCTCGAATTCAACCATCTCATGATCGCTGCAATCATGGCTGCCCTGGAGCATCGCATTTCCAACCAGCCCTTTCCTGTTGTTGAGGACAAGGTCAAGCATGGCACCTCTCCTTGTCGGCTCCTCTATTACTTGCAGAAGGAAGTTGTCTTCCGCACAATCAAGGAACCTTCTGGATTGCTTGTGCTGGGCTATACCATCCCTCTAAAAGATATCAGGGTGGTTGAAGTCCCCCATGAGAGCAACAGCCTGCGAGTGTGAGGCTGTTTTAATCTGTCTGTAGAGTGCTTCATACTTGGTCAGGCAGTCTGTAACAGATCCCCACAATAATGTCACTCGTTGTTCTCCCTTTATCCCTACCCACAAACTCTCTATTGACTGCTCACCTGTTCCCAGACAGAGTTTCAGACTCTCCAGCTTATCCCTAACATAAATAACAACTTTCCCTTTCCGCCTACTGGGTCTGTCTTTCCTAAAGAGCCTGCAACCTTCCATTCCAACACACCAGTCACAGGAGCCATCCCACCATGTTTTTGTCATGCCTATTATATCATACTCCCATAGGCGTGTACACATCTCTAATTCCTCTTGTTTGTTCCCCATGCTACGGGCGTTTGTATAGAGGCATCTGAGCCGAGCTCCAATTGAAGCTGGCTCATTGGCTGGAGCAGCTGGAATATCTCTACATTGCTCTGAATGTTTATTATAGGTGCTGGCAACTGACTGGGTGTGTTGGGATGGAATGATACCCCCCACCCCCAACACATCTAGTTGAAAGCTTTCTTGTCCAGTCTGGCAAGCCTCCTGCCAAATCCACTCTTCCCTTTCTTTGTGAGACCAGCTCCACCAGCCCCCAGTAGACCTGGCCTACTAAATTGAGTCCCATGTTTTTGTTAGCAAACCCCTGACTATGGCACCACCCTTCTAACCATTTCTTAACACGGCCAGTCCTCCTAGTCTTTTTAAGGTCCTCCCCTGTATCCTGGAGAATTGACAAAAAGACAGTCTGAGCTCCAGAGCCCCTCTCCCAGAGCTCTGTAGTTCTTCTTTATGCTCCTCAGGCTACTGCTTTCTATATCAGTAGCACCCACATGGATCACTACAAGTGGGCAACAGTCAGTGGGACTTACTAAAGCAGGCAGCATCTCTGCAACATCCCTGATCCGTGCCCCTGGTAGACAACACACCTCCCTTGAGACTGGGTCAGGCCGACAGATGGGTATCTCTGTTCCTTTCAGAGTAGAGTCCCCTACTACTACAACCCACCGCTTTTTCCTGGCAGCACCAGTAGTGATCTTCTTTACCAGTGCATCAGCCAGTCATTCCTGGTGGGAGTGTGTTTCCTTATCAGCCCCCTGCAGGACAGCAAAGCAGTTCTGGGTGGGGACAACAGATGTAGGAGGAAGCCCCTTGCTTTTAATTGTCCTCTTCCTCCTTTTTTTATATTTTTCTGCTGTTTCCCAGCTTCCTGTGTTATCGGCCTCCTTTCCTGCATGAGCGACAGTGGACTCTTGAGCCCCCTGCACAGTCTGGTCTTGGAGCAAGCAGAGCTGCTTCCTCTCTGCTTCCGTGCCATCTTTCAGCCTAGTAGCAGCATCTCTCAGCTCAGCCATCTGCTGCAGGAGGACCTCCACCAGGGCTCACCGAGTGTAGCCCTGCCCACTGTGCACCCTCCCCTCACAAGATCAGTGCAGGTGCTCTCTACCCCCCCGAGCTCTGTACTGTGTCCTCCCTTCTCATCAGCTCTGTCTCGGTGTCTACGCTGGCCACTGCTGGGGCAGCCAGAGCAGAGCTCCCAGACTGGACCCTGGTCACAGAGCAAGTCCTCACAATCCCACTTGCCTGCCTGCACGAACTGCTGCGCAAACTGCCTTGAACCCGCTCTGTTCCTCGCGCTCCCTGGGGCAGGTTTTTAACCAGTCAGGCCCGGTGCCCCTCCTCCTGGTGCCGCCCCCTCTGAGTCTGCTGCTCGCATCCACTGAGCTGCCAGCTCCTGGGCAAGTCCTGTCGAGGACTTGAGTCTCCGTCAGTGCCTGTTGCTGCTCTGTCACCTCAGCAAAAATACATATGCCAGAAAGATTTCCATTCAGATCTGTATTTGAGCCACTGTTATATATATAAAAAATCTTAGAATAACCTGGTCTTAAAGCTCATGCTTTTCCTAACGGAAATTACACTGCATACTTAAATACCGTAGAAGTAAAAAAAAAAAACCAAAGAAATGAAAGGGAACAGGCAAAGAGTGGTAATCAATAGGCATGTTCTGTGTATGGTTTTCCAACACTTTGCTATGCTGTTTCCAACCAGATATCTACTAAAAAATTACTGAATGTGTGTAGCGACTGAGGATCAAGTGCTGCTTGCTGAAAGGTATGAGCATAACTGTCAATAGAGACCATCAGTAAACAGATCTATATCTTCACTCTTATTACTTTACCTCACTTTCTGGTGCTAAGATTAGGAAGCACGATAACCAATGACCTGTGACAAATGAGTCTGCATTACTTTATGAGGAAGGGAGTAATGTAATACTCATTTTCCCACAGATTGAGATAAACTGACTGCTTTATGTGCAGTAACAACCCACTTATGAGCAAGTTATATGAGTTGAACCAAACTTTATACCTGTTAATGTACAGAGTAGTTAAATCCTTTCATGTGGGAAACACTTTGGAACTTGTTATTGGGTAAAATACTTCTGGTTTACAGGATGTGACAGTGGCTATCATACAGTTGTCTTATATTTCTTGAAGGGAAAAATATCATTGTGTGTTGAAATTCATTTAAACCCCACAGGTTCAATGCATCCAGGATTTTCAAGTTAAGTAAATTGAAGTGTATACGCCCATATCACCTCTACACAGTGCACAGGATAAGCCAGACTTTCTAGACCTGTTCAAATCTGGAGTCAGACTGTGTGTGAAAAGATCTTTTTGAAGAAGAAATACGTCCCCCTTGGTAAGTATCGCACCTATTGAAAAAGCTGATGCTTACTGACTGTGGACATACTTGGTACCTCTGGGTCTACAGGCTGGCTGTTCTGAGCTATTGTGTAGTACCAACCAAACTGATATAGCTGGCAGTCATTTGGAAATCCTAGACAAATGTGAAAAACACCTAAAAGCCAACTCAAATTATGTTATAGGAAAAGAAGCCTATCTGAGAATATACAGATATGAAATGGCATCATGTATATCAGACAAACATGGTACTATTAAAGCCAATAAAATATTGAACTTTTTAATAATATTTTCACCACAGAAGAGGAATGAAGAGTTGAAATATTGAAAATTCAAACAAAAAAAGTTAAAAAAAAATCAGTCCAATAAAATAATTTTCAGACACTTCTAAGGTAAAATAATCACATTTCATTTCAGTTTTTCATTTCTCAATGCTAACTCCATTTCCCATTTTGAGACAAGTATTAACTCCATTCTTATATGGTTACCAGAAAACATAACACAAGATAAAAGAGAAAATAAGTTAGATAAAAAGTCAACTTAGGAGGAAAACAGATGTAAGCTTAGGAGCAAAAATGAATATCGTTGAAAACCATGGGTATTACTCCCATGAGCTAAACCAGAATTTGTAGCAGCCTGTAGAGGTCAGTTCAGAAAAAGAAACATTTTGGAGTAGGTTACAGAACCCAGAACAAGTCCACCTGTATCTCTTTTTCTGCAGGTAATTTGAAAAGAATTTTCAAGAAATCTACATTTTTTACCTAAGCAAAAGAAATTCATTCAGGTGATACAGATAGAGAATACCTGAACCACTTATTAGGTCTAGTAGGTAGTTGGGGTTCCACAGATCAAAAGAAATCTCTGTCCCAAGAGCTGATAAGTATGAAGAAATATGAAAAGCTTATGACAGGAGAAGGCAAAACCCCAAGATTTTTAAAATATCTGTTTGTAGGAGACACAGTCTCCAGTTAGCAAGCTCCATCTGTGCTGTCAGAAGTTTGTCAGTATTATCACTGTCTTTTCTTTCATTCTCTCATCCTACCCATTTTCTACTCTCTGACGTTTGTTTTACATGACCCAGCTTTTCCTTTCCTGTCCTTTTATGTTCCCATTTTTTGGCTGGCCTCTTTTATCTGTAGTAGTTTGCCTTCTCTTCTTGGCTGTCTGGAAATCGTTGCCTAAAATTTCTACTTCAGTCACCATAAAAAAGCAGTGTGTACTTACACAGAAAGCAGGTTATAAGATTGAGGAATAAAGGAAAGCGAAAGAAAACCATAGTACTTCATACTTCTTTTTACTTACAACTCTTCTGTGCTTACACTATCTTGTTTTAGTCTTGTCACCTGCAGGCATACTACCGAAGTAGATCCAGGCAGCCTGAATGCTGAGGGAAGGTAGGATGCCATCTTTACCTCTCTCCTGTGCACATCTCTTTAGAAGACTTTTTATTTGTGAGCTCAGGAGCTTGTTGGAAGAACAGCTCTCAGCTGTTGAACCACTGGAAGCATTACAAATCCCAAAGAGAACTTCTAGGGTCCTAAACCTCTATGTCCTGGCCAAAATGTTGAGAACACAACATGTTTTTCCTTTTGTACAGCCAGAGCAGTTACTGATGATTATTTTGTTCCCAGAGTACTCTTGACATTACACCTCACATGGGTAAAATATTTCTCACCATTGCCAGCCCTGCGAAGGTGATTGCCAATTCACTCAGAACAAACATCTTAGTATCCTATGCCATGACTTATTATTTTGTGTGGAAATAATATGCTAGTATGGCAAGGCCACCTTTTCTTGTATGAGTAGAACTGCTGTTCATTCAATTGAATAAGCAGCATTTGTATGCAGCCTTAATCATGAACATTTTGGAGACTGGCATCAGGCACTAAATACAATCCTGTCAAATAGCTGGCAGTGGATTAACTTTGACACCTAGAAACATGCCAAATTCTGCAGAGTAAGAACTAGCTGTATACCCAATGTCAATCATTCACTGAGTGCCACTCCAAATGCTTATCCTGTTAGTGATGACATCAATCTGCACTGGCATTCAAAATGCTTCTGCCCTTTGAACATATAACTGAATATATAACTTTGAACTATATAACTAAAAGCAATGGACAAAACACCAAAATGCATGCATTCTAGCAACCACCTATCCTTCCTTAAGAGCTAGTGGCCACGTCTGATGTGTAGATACAGCTTTATTAATGGGCAAGTCTATTTACGCAGCTGTTTGCAAAAAAATAATTTCTCTTTATGGTTAATCTATTGCTCTATGGTCAGGCTTACTTGCAAGCAGTTAAAGTGATTTTCACCATGTACTAAAATTTCACAGAGGTATTTAGGCCTAATTCTAGTTACATCCCAAGCTGTAAAAGTCTACTCATATTAGTAGCACCTAACCATGTATGACAAGGGTCACACATACTTTTTATATGCTAACCTGGCTACTAAAGCACTCTTGTCTTCATAAATCCTGTATTTCTGCCAGGACAGTGACCCAACCCAAGGATAGTTTTCCTTATTCTTTCTTTTCCTTTTTCACTTTCTCTTCTCCTATAAATTACCAGAGTGAGCACGACCTTGTGAAACAGGAGATGAAGCTGAAAAGTAAGTTGAATGCATCTCCTATTTCCTGCACAAGTGTTCTATCTATTAAACTGTTCTAAAGAGGAGCAGCTCTACAGCTGTTGTGACGGATTAAAAAGCATGGTATGTTTAGTTTAGACTTTGCCCTTGGGAAAGGACTCCACTAACCAGATTATACTTGGCTAGAGATCACTAATAAACAAATCTGAGTCAAGATGTTAAGGTTTTAAAAAAAGGGTAATCATTTAATGCGGATATTTGTCCTTCCTTTCATCTTGAAAAGTTACTCACATGGGGGGGGCGGGGGGGGAAGAGAAAAGAAAAAGAAAAAAAGACTCCTAAGACTTAAATATAGTGGCAATAAACTTTTCCACCCTGTATTTCCTATTAGTCATAGGTAGTCCCTCGGTCAGCATGTAGAAGCTACAATTAACTCTTCAGACACGTCCCTCTAGACAGAAGAGTTGGTGCTTCTTTTCCTGAAAAGCCCATCTTGGACCCTGAAACTAGTTTTTGCTTTGGAAATGCAGAAATTGAGCATTCATTTTAGAGAGCTTGTAGAATCAAATCATCAAATATTCTTGCAAATCTATCACAAGTTTTATATTTGTAATACTATTTAGCTGCTACTAGACACTCAAGAAGGTTTAAAATGGTGTATTTAGGAAAAGCACACACTAGAATTGCTGTTCCGCTTAGAAGCTCAAACAGGATCAGGATTCTTGCTTCTCTATCACTCCAGCAGGTACTAATTCTAAGCCATTTGTAGACCCATATAAGTCATCTCAAGAAAAAAAAAAAAAAAAAAAGGCAAAAAAAAAAAAAAGGGAAAAAAAAAAAAAAAGCAGCAATGCCTTAATCTGGACTAGCGAAGTGTTATGAGCATTCCCTAACACAGAGCAAACATATTCTCAAGGAAACTAGATCATAGACCAACAAATACCATCCCCTCTCTTTGTCAGACAAAAGCACATATAATTCCTTTCATAAGTTTAGTATCCTCCTTTCTAAAGCATGATTTACTCTATTTGACCTTCTAAGAGGCTATTCCAGAGACAAAATTCAACTGAGGAAGGTTTAACAAGCCTGTAGCCAGTTCTTCACAAATGAAAGACCGAAGTAGCATTACATTATGCTGTGCAAACACTGTAGCTTTCGTAGCGTTGTCTGAGGTAGTGGAACAAGGTTAGTTTAGGCACCATTCAACTTGGTAATTTCATAAACTGATCCTATGCTTTTTATTTTTTTAATTGTCTTTGATAATATACATGGATGATCAGCCATTTACAAATTTTTCTTTTAAACATCCAAATCTCATAAGGAGTCTGATCTTCTGCTCTGAGCCTGATAATTCCACTGAAGAAAAAGCACAGAAAATGTTAGACATTGCACAGCCTAAGTACTTCTAAGAAGCTGAACTTAGTGAGTGCAATCTAGCATCAATGGCTCAAAATTCATTCTGTTGTTGTCATGTGAAGGTCAGTGTTTCCACTCTAGCAAATAGCTGCTATAAAACCTGAAGTATTACTGACTTGCTTAAAATTCAGACAGCGTGGAACAAGTGTAACTGTCAGCAGTAGGAGGCCTTGAATAGCTCTAAAGGTTAAATATCAATTTGTTTAAAAAAAGAAGTCAAACTCATTCCTCTACCATAAACTGCAAATCTGATGGCATTCGACCCATTGACAATCTTGTCAGACATTTGAATTTAAAGTGTTTGACACCCCTAAGAAACACAACTCACTTTTGTTAAATATAGATTACTTTGAAAAGTTTCTGGTGTTTTTTGCTTGCTAGGGGGCTGGGGTTTGTTTGTTTGTCTGTTTGTTTTTCTTTCTGTTTGCTTTTGTTTTGGTGTTGTTTTTTTTTTTTGTTTTGTTTTGTTTTGACTTGTTTTGTCTTGTTTTGTTTTGTTTTTTAAACAGGTTCTTAATTCCATATACAGAAACCTAGAAAACATTTTTAGAAATCCAAAATCTCCATTTGAGGCCAGTTCCAAAGACAGTGGACATTTTCTATCGACTTCAGTAAGTTTTGTATCAGGCCCTTATGATTGTTTAAATATATCAAGAAAAGGGAAGACTGAATGGAGAGAGGACACTCTCTGACTTTTGTCTTACAGATTTCTTTTAGGATATTTTTTGTCTTCACATGGAAAATTATCAATTTTATGTTTCCTATGGGGAAACAGAAAATATTGTTTCTATAGTAAAGGATGTTTTCTTTCAATCTGAAAAGCATATCCAAATTTTTACGAGTTAAATTTACTTAGGTTTATGTATTGGTTTTACTTTTTTTTTTTTTTTTTTTTTTAATAAAAGATTAAGTGTTGGATATAAATTGAGCTTAAAATTAGAAAACCTTTTCCAAGAAATAGTTGTGAAAGATACAGGATATTTTGAATTTAAAGCTTACAGGTTAAAATCTGATTCCAGTAAATCATGATAGTTAAAATAATAACATCAGTAACAACAACAGTAATAACATATACAATGAGACTTTCTCTACCATTAGAAGACTGGGAAATGTTGAGATCTGAAGTAAAGCAGAAGTTTAATTTTCAATATCCAAATTGGTAATTGCAACAAACTAGTTTTCTTTGAAATCCAGACAGTAACTGAATACTTTCTCTGGTACAAATTTTTAAAGTATTTTAAATTTTCTTGTCTTGTGGTAGGAAACTGATTAATTGATAAAGTTTATCTTCCAGTTGTCGTAAAAATTGGATCAGACATTTTATTTCTGATATGATTCCTGTGTTGCTTACAGATTATCTTATTATAGTATTTACCTACAATACAGGCTACTAACAGTAGAAGCATTTGTTGTACAGCTTCTTTGAACTCCTCAGATATAATCAACATGTAAGTCTATGTCTCAGATTGGAACTATAGTACATATGCATGTGAGACCCTTGTTTTGCAAGTATGTAGCTTAGACTTTTCTCAGGAACAATACCATTATTAATGATTGGGTAAATAATTTATACAGGCAAAGCCCCTTCTGTGAGGGCTATTTACCATCTGTGTGTACACCAGGGTATGCCCTTCCAACTCTCTACATAACTTTGTTCACCCAGCTCCTGTCATTTCCAGCCCTTTTGGACTGTCCTGGTTTCTCCTCATATATACTGTCATCAGCTCTTCGCTCTGCTCTCCTCTAGGTGGCAACAGAGGAGGGAGAAACACAAAGTAGTTCTCTGTCTTTAAAGGAGCAAGAGGATAAGGATCAAGAGAAAGAAAGAAAAGGGAAAGAAAGAAAAATAGGAATGGGAAGGGAAGAGCTTCAGAGAGATCTTTCCTTGTCCTCCCCTCTTCTACAAATAGTAGACCAGATGATATTAACCACCTATTTATATTAGGTTCCTTACAAGGAAGAATTGTGGGACAGGTTTCCAATCAGGTCAGGGTTCTTCTCAGCAGACAGCTGGAGCTCCTTATTTCATTTATATTGAATTCAGACTTGCCAGGCTTGCCTGGGTGGAGAAGTAGCTGTGAAAGCTGAGCTGAACTGTCACAAAACACTGCAGAAATAAGGTGAAAGAAGACTGAAGATGCAAAAGGGGAAGGGAGACCCTCCCACTAAGTCATGAGGTTCAAAATAGATCCCCTTGCTTTCTAAACTTGTAATGGAGCTGAAGTGTGATTAGGTCCAATCCTAGTCTCAAGTTTGGTTAATGGTTTATGTCTAAAGGGTTCCAGGTATAGTTGACTAGGATCGCTTAGAGAATCACTGTCTCAGACATAAGCAAATGGTGATCTTAATATGTTGTTTTAAAAGTACCAATTTAACACACATGGAATTTTTACATGGCTTTTAACTTAGCAGCAGTCTGTATTTTCAAGAGGATCACATGATCATGCTTGTTATATGGTATTTAAATCAATTTACATACATATCTGTGCAGACACAGACATATACAAACGTATTTGTGTATTTGTGGAATCACAGAATCATAGAACCACATAATGGTTGAGGCTGGAATGAGCCTCAGAAGGTCATCTGGGCCAACTTCCCTGCTCAAACGAGGCCACCTGTATAGGCCAGGACCATGTACAGATATTTTTTTAAAACCTGATGACAGCACTCTTGCTGCTGCAGCCCAGGATGCCCTTCATTATTATTTCCAGTTAACCAAATCTGAGACTTAGACTGGACCTAGTCACGCTTTAGCTCTGTTGCGTTAAAAGGGGAGAATGAACCCCTTACTGTATTAGAGGGGCCAGGAGCGGCTTCACTCTGCAACTATCAGTCCGGGCGCGTCTGGTTCCGGATTCACTGACAATTCAGTCCGGGCGCGTATTAATTCCGGATTCACTGATAATTCAGTCCGGACGCGTATTAATTCCGGATTCACTGATAATTCAGTCCGGACGTGTATTAATTCCGGATTCACTGATAATTCAGTCCGGACGCGTATTAATTCCGGATTCACTGATAATTCAGTCCGGACGCGTATTAATTCCGGATTCACTGATAGGGTACAATCAGATGCAACTATCAGTCCGGGCACGTATTAATCCGGATTCACTGATAGTGCACCACACTGTCAGTCGAATTGTGCTCCTGAACTCTCACGGCCACACTGAGAGATGGGGTCGCGTTCAGCGAGAGAATTCAAAACAGTATGACTTATTAACTAAATTTATTGATGCAACAGGTACAGGTTCTTATGGATTGCCGGTGATAAATACTGTCTGCAAAAGCACGTGCATATAATAGTTACATGAATACAAGCGCTTGATAAAGTTGACACAGTTTAGCTCTAAAAGATACAGGTGACAAATAAGAATAACTCTATAGAGATTCTAAGTTTTTCCTAGGAAAGCACTGGATACAGTGCAAGTCTTACCCACAGGCGTCCCTATGGGGGGGAAGAGAGGTCCAGCCCGTCGACCGGTCCCAGGAGTCGGTTGATGTTATCTTCCTCAACTCGTCCACGATGGTATCTTCCCTAAAATCCCCCTTTCTCTTGGGCTATTTTATATTATTTTTACCTTCAAGGTGGAGCTTGAGTGACTCTAGTCATGCATACCTTTATTACCATTGGTGAAAATTTCTCTCGCCTCGATTTAAAGGTATATGAGACTAAAAATTCAGAGAGCATGCTCAGAGAGAGGTGGTCTTATTTCGGAGGGGGGTCGCACTGGAGAGGGGTGTGTATTTTAGTATTATAATGAAGCAAAGTTCACACTAGGACGGTATTTTGTCAAAAAGATGACAGACCGCTGGCTCAGGATGGCAAGTGTGCAGCTTATCAGTTTCTTGTACCACCTAGTTCCCGTTTTATCTGCTGAAGTTAGGACAGAGCATACCCGCAAAATCTCCACCTCGCTGTATCCTCCGCCTGTTACGGGAACCGCTGTGGAGTGCACATTCCTGGCATACCAGGTATGGCTGCATCTCGCCCTGAGAGGCCCTGAAAGTCCATTTCCTCTTATGTGTGGACAATGCTGCATCCTAATATAGATTTAATTCCCAATTATCCCAAATTTCCTAATTATTCCACAAGCTCCATCGGGAGTTTAGAAAGCAAAGGGGTCTATTTTGAGCCTCTTGACTTTGTGGGTGGGTCTCCCTTCCCCTTTTGCATCTTTGGTCTCTATATCAATTATTTTAGCTTAATTCTACCTTGATTTTGCTTTGTATGTTTCAGCCATGTAGGAAATAAAAGAGTGAACCTTGCCATCAAACTTAAATCACACTTTAATAAATTCACATTAAAGCTGCTTTGGCTAATAGCTTTGATAATGATTCTTTATGACCCTAAACCACTCACTTTGTGACACCTGCAAACCCTCATTCCTATAGGTGCATTGGTGATATTAACTTACTATACATGTAAATTCCAGAATTTCTGGAATTTTTCTGATTACGTAATGATATAGGCTGGGCTTGAATATACAGAATCCTAATACTGATAATTATGTGATTCTGGACTTAGAAAAATAATAGAATAATGACTATATTGAGAAGCTCTTTGTAGCCTTCTTCTTTACCAAGATTCCTTTCAGTTTTGGACCAAATTCTTCACTTTTTGCAGAATATATATGTTAGGATTCTCTGTTCCTTTTCTGACATTCTCTGCATACGCTTCTTAAAAAAGCCTCAGTTTGCTGCTTTGAAGTTCCAATGGTTACAAAGACTTAGAGATGATAATTCTCTGCATCGTCTTCTCAGATATGTCCAGTACAGGTACAAATGACATGAATCTAGAACCAGGCTGGGGAAGTACAACGTTTCATCTCCCAATTTCATTAAGACACAGCACTGAATGCAAAGGATTTGTTTATCCTTCAGGGCAGGATCTGACTGTACCAGAGCAGCTGGACAATATAAAAGACTGGAATAGAAATTCAGACTGTTACTGTCTCTCTTTGTAACACTAAAAGCTTTTGTTTTCAAGCTTTATTAATTTAACACTACAGCTTTATATGTCCAAGCATCACAGAAGGGTTATACTATTTCTTTATGGGTGTATGAGGTAATACCTGCCTTTGATGATCCCAAAAGATAATTCAATAAGAAAAACATATCTCACTGGCCGAAACAGAACTTTGTTAAATGAGTAAAGAAATGAAGTTTCCCCAGAAGGACATCATTGTGATTACACCGAAGTGCTGAAGCAAAAAATTCTCTCTGACACAAAGTCTTCAGCCTAGAAAAGAAAGGAAATGATACACAATTTTTGCATATGTATCTTGGTAATTTGTACTTTCCAAAGCTCTAAGCTAAAGAAACTTTCTTAGGCAGTCATTCTCTACCTTGTGAGATCTCTGTAGACTGTTTTTGTATACTTATCTATGACAGGCATCCTAATAGACTCATATGTGTGCATTTATACCTTCAGCTGTAAGCTCAACAGGATGAAATGCTGACGTGAATCATTCATGCTGTTGATTCTTAGCTTTGTCTCTGTAATGAGTTTGACCTTGACCTACTACCTATGTCCAAAAAATTCCACAGAAAATTTTTGGAAATCAGTTCAGATCAGAATTCATTCCTACTTAGGTAGGTTGAATGTGCTATGCAAACACATTAGTAAGGTAAGAGAATTTGACTGCAGAAGCATGAGTAATACTGTGCCAGATGGTCTTAGGGATGGAGAATGGCGTCTTGTCTACTCTATGCACCAGCATAAATGATACTTTCATCTATTTATTTAAATTGAGACTTGGGAAGCTTTTTCCTGATATGTTCTTTAAATTTAGGCAAGTAGTCCTTAAAAAGTATTAAAGCATTGATTACATAAGCACATTCAGTTTTTCCTTCAGTTGAACTTTAAAGTCACTCTTTAAAGCAGAGTAATTATGTGCCCTCTTTTGAGAGCTAGCAAATATCTATTAATTCAGCAGTATGTGTGTATTGATCTTCTAATCTTAACCTCTTCTGTTTATTGTCCTTTGATGGAATTCTTCCGCATACATTAGTGTTCATAAGAAAGTAGAAGAGAGATTTATGTTACCCAAATAATTTAAATGTCTGTATTTAAAGATTAAGACTCCACATAAAAATATGACATCGCTATCATAAAAATTGTACTGCAGTGTGTCTGTGGATTTTATCATAAAGATTGAGATAATATAGGTGTGCTTAGCTAAACATTTCTTTATCTTTAAGTAAGAATAACTACAGATACATAATACTCTTCTTATAAATAGTTAATGCAACATAATGATGGAAAAATGTGCTTGAAATACTTAGATTTATGAATGTATCTGAGTGGAATTTAGCATGCTCTGGAGTGTAAGAAGTTACTATGCATTTTCTTCAGCATATACTAAAGCAATCTCTATAACTTAGGAAACTATATATGAATTATTCTGGGCTTTAGGATGGATTTTATGACAGGTGATTGGCAGGCCTAGTTCTGCCCAAATTCTGCAAGCAACCTGAAGTATTTATTGTAACAGATTTGAGGACCATACCACTCGAAGGGCAGTGAGGAGGTATTTTTCTCACCACAGAGTTTTATCATTTCAAGGCATGCTCTTGGGGGCAGAATGCAGCAGGAAGTGCAAAAAAGATGCGGATACAGAGCTTCTGTATGAAAAAAAAAAAAGCAAACAAGCAACAAAAAAATACAGCCTTGGTCATTATGTTCTCAGGGTTGTACCAGCCTATTCCAGGCTGGTACAACTGTCATTTCCAACATCTGAAATAGGCATTGAGCATTGCTTTGTTTTCCAGACAAGCTAGTGAATACCTTTCAGTTCTTGAGAATAATATCAGCTGTGTTGTCCTTAGCACTTTGTATCTTCCCCAGGAGCATATTCAGGCTATGGAAAGTGCAACTTCACCGGGGTCCATGAAGCTGAGAGCAAAAGTGCTGGGCTACAAAGGTGAGTAAAGGCTGAGGCAGCGGGTCGTAGTTAAGAAGGAAACACAGTCACTTTTCCTGCTACACTCCGCCAAATATTTCGTACAGCCAGCACTGGCTTTTGCGACAGGTAGCTCCTGGAAGTACCTTCAAAAGGGTAGTGATCAATCTTATGAAGTATTGGTCCCAAAGATAGGTCTGACACATAACCGTATAAAAGTAAACATTTTCATTAATCAACAAGAATAAATGTGTAAATAAATAAATGAGATAGTTATCTATACCTGGAATTTTTATCCTTTGTCAGTTTCAGGGAGATGAATTAAATCCTAACCATTTTTGTGCTGGGGCTTTTAGAGAGTCATCTCATCTATGTCTTATGCCTGTATGCACTCATGCAGCTAAAGC
This sequence comes from Amazona ochrocephala, assembly GCA_039720435.1. Classification (NCBI taxonomy): domain Eukaryota; kingdom Metazoa; phylum Chordata; class Aves; order Psittaciformes; family Psittacidae; genus Amazona; species Amazona ochrocephala. The sequence goes on from CM077880.1 coordinate 25,831,411, forward strand.
AGATTTTTATTGCTACACAATGTTTACAGTTCACTGGAGTTTCTACTGAAAATGGAAATTATCAAGAACTTTTTTTATTTTTTCCCATCACTTGATATTTTCATATTCCATTAATAGTCTTTCTTAGATAACAGTATACAGCTTTCTCATTGAGGAAACATCTCTCTTAATTTCACAACACTAACTAAAGTGCTTGAATATCAGTTCATCAAGACAGAAAATCACTCCTAAGACTTTAATGGAGTACTATTAAGGGACTATTCCTCCTACTCTTGCAATTTGCTTCCATTTTTTGAAGTGTTAGAGAAGATAACAAAATATTTTCTTTGGTTGTATTTTCTTCGGTTGTATTTTCTTCGATTGTATTTTCTTCATCCTTCTTTTTGACTCCTCCTCATGCTTCCTTTAAAGCTTTTGTGGTTTTAATGCTCAGAAGAATATCATCACTTCTTGTTTGTTTGTTGCTGTGAGAATTTGACATACATGCATTTATTTGTTGAAAAAAAATAGGTGTCAATTTTTTCAGAAAGGAAACAAAAACAGAAAAGAACTTGTGTGGATTTTAATTTCTGTGACAAGTTTAATTGTGACACTAAAGAATACATCTTTCCTTCAGTTCCTTTATTCAGAAACTGAAGAACAGTTCAAAACTAAGTTTAATTGTATTTCTTGGTCAAGCCAACAAAGGAACCTTTGAATTTTAATTTATATGTAAATATATGTAGTTTAAATATGTCACAATAATATATAATTATTAGTATTTAAATATATGCATAATTTACATAATAGAATGTATATAATAGTATAGCATACACTATATAATATATAGTGTAGTATGCAATATGTGCTATATGATCTGCAGGTTTTTATACACATACATATTATTTTTGTATATTCCCAGAAGTGGAACCACAGAATCATAGAACCACATAATGGTTGAGGCTGGAATGAGCCTCAGGAGGTCATCTGGGCCAACTTCCCTGCTCAAGCGAGGCCACCTGTATAGGCCAGGACCATGTCCAGATATTTTTTAAACCCTAATGGCAACATTCTTGCTCATGCAGCCCAGGCTACTATTCATTATTATTTCCACTTTTGCAAAGTGAGCAACAACAACAAAAAAGGTCTTTATTTTTAGTTACTTTCAGAGAAAAAAAAAATGAAAGGAATACTTCCACTTGCAAAAACATCCTCTATTTTCTGTAATTTCCCCAGCTCTGTGTCTGGCAGTTAGAAACATTTTCATTAGTAAAAATAGCTACATTTCAATTACCTTTATTCATGCTGACTAATACTGTTCTTGAAATGGTGCTATTGACTTCATAGAGTCTATTTATAAAGTACTATTCAACACAATGGAGAAGAGTCGGATGCCTGATGATCTGTCCAGGTCAGTGAGCCTAAAGATGTGACATGAAAACCTTACTCTATTGCATTCTAAGGTATTTTGTTTTTGACTTCAATGAAAGCAGAATTTCATCCATTATATATTTATTTTTCTGACTTTTTTGGAGTTAGATATTTCATTTATTTCTCTGACTTCTTTGCAGTCTTTCATCAAAGTCAAATATTAACTTCATTTACACACGGTGAAACTTTGGAAGCTCAGGGGAGTTTTTCTCTGACAAAACTTAAGTCTCAGGCTGTTTTTCAGCAAAGATTAACAGGTATTTAATTAAAGCACCAGTTTAGGTTAATTGTTACATATTTAGTGCTCTTAAATTTAAACATGCGCTAAAGTGCACACTGAAATAAAGATCCTTTGCTGAATTCGTCCTATGATTAGTAAGAAGTAAGTGAGAATCAGAGTGTTTGGAGGGAATAAAATCTGGTTTGATGGCACTGTCAAAGCAAGTACCATGATCTATGGATTTAAAACATTAGAGCAACGCATCCACTGAACATGTTATCAAAGGGAAGGCTGTCACAGAAAAGGGATTTGGCAGTGGGCCAGCTTATGTTTTAGAAAGCTGAAGTCAGAGTTTCAAGATTTCCAGGAGGAAAGCAACCAGCTGTTGGTGCTGCTGTCAGACTTGAAGGGAGAACAAGAAATTTTGTTTCATATACCACAAAGCAGAGTCTGTGACACTGTAAAAAAAGATGGTCAAATAAGAGGAAAAGGCCCTTGATGAAAAAGTAATCACCATCTCCTTTGATATTAACAATGGAAGAAGTCTACTGCACTAAGTAGCTGCCTTCTTTATTTATGCCTTTGGACCAAACCCAAGGAGGCTAATTCTGAATTGAATACTTTTCTGAGTCAAAGCTCTAGCTGAGATTATTTTCCTTGTCTGCATGGAAGAACCTAGAGAACTATCATGGTTCTATGCTTCCTTCATTTTTGTCCTTAAATATGATTTTTTTTTCTCTTCTATTTCAGCCTATTATTTTGTGGCTAAGATTTCTAAAATAGTATTTAACTAATCAGTGAGAAAAAGTATTACCAAAAATGTAAAAATTGTAAGTCCATAATAAGAAAACACATCAGCTATTCTAGCAATGCAGTGGAGCACTTTGCAAAAGAAGATTTTTTAATATAAAAAGAAAGCTTTGTACAAATTTTATGCTGAAGGTATCTCAAGAAATAAACATAACAAATAAAAAAAAATCTTTTGTGGATTTTTATATACATTCTTTTCCTAAGCTGCTGCTAAAATAGTCATGTGAAACTTCTTTGAATGTCAGCAATTCTCTCAACCTTTTCAATTTAATGAAAGAAAATAACATTTATAATTACTTATATATTAATGCAATTACAGGAGTTACATTAATAATATATGATGCATTTTGCATTAATATAATGCAGAAGTGATAATTAGTGGAAGTACAAAAAGAATACTGCACTAATTTTCACACTGTAATTATTTAGTCATTCTAAAACACACTCTTTAAAACTGGTACACGTTATGAAAAAATTTGTGTTTAGAAGTGAAACTAAATTGAAAGAATTATGTTCAAACTTGGGAACTGAAAAGTCCATGGATGCTGAAATAGTTGCTAGTGGAAAGTAGCATCCTGTAACACTATATGTCGTGATTTAAGTCTTTCAGCCACCCAGTTTTGCTCCCTCACTCACTTCCCCTCTTTCTTCCCTCCGCTCCTGGAGGGATGGGAAGGAGAATCGAAAGAATGCAACTCCCACAGGTTGAGATAAGAACAGTTCAGTAACTAAGGTATAACACAAATCACTACTGCTACCACCAATAATAATAATGACAAGAGAAATACAAGGAAAAAGAATACAATTGCTCACCACCCGATATCAAGCTCGACCCAGCAGTGCACCCCCCACCATGTATGCCCACCCTTCTGGGTCTCTGCTCTCCGTTTTTACATCCTGGACATGACGTGCTGTGGTGTGGAATAATCTCTTTGGTTAGTCTGGGTCAGGTGTCCTGTCTCTCCTTCCTCCTGGCTTCCCCTCCTCCCTGACAGATCATGAGACTCACAAAGTCCTTGGCCAGCCTAAACATTACCAAGCAGTAACTGAAAACACTGGTGTTTTCAGCGCTGTTCCTAGGCCCGAAATCAAAAATACAGTGCTACACCAGCTATCAAGAAGGAGAAAATGACTGTTGCTGCTGAACCCAGGGCACTATAGCCTGGGAGTGGCTTTTGGAGGTCATGAGGTTAAACTGGCTGCCCAAATAAGTACCAAATTTGGTGAGGTTACCCCAGGTTTTGTCCAGTTGAGTTTCAGATACCTCCAATAGTGGAGACAATTCACTATTGGACTATCTACTATTTCTGGACGATCTCTTTTGTGCTTGAGAAGGCTCAGGGGGAAACTTATCGATGTATATGAATACCTGAAGGGAGTGCGCAAAAAAGACAGAGCCAAGATCTTTTCAGTGGTACCCAGCAACAGGACCGGAGGCAATGGGCACAAACTGAAACTCAAAGAAACACAGATTGAACATCAGTAAACACTTTTTCGCTGTGAGGGTGACTGAGCACTGGCACAGGTTGCCCAGGGATATTGAGTTTCCGCCCTTGGAAATGTTCAAAAGCTGTCTGGGTCTAGTTCTAAGCAGCCTGTTCTAGGTAAAAGCTCTTGAGCAGGGAGGTTAGACCAGATGATAACCCAAGGCCCCTTCCAACCTCAACCATTCTACAATTCTGTGATTCTCTGAAGCTAACTACACATAATTGGTAAGGGTTTATGTTGAATGAGCTTACATTTAATTTTTGTGACCAGGCATTTAGTTCAAAATTCCGTAAGTATAAATTGTCCCATTCAAGCCCTCATTGGTGCCAAATGGGAAACTAATGCAAATGTCATAGAATCATAGAATCATAGAATCATAGAATAGTAAGGGTTGGAAAGGACCTCAAGATCATCGAGTTCCAACCCCCCTGCCATGGGCAGGGACACCTCCCACTAAACCATGCCATCCAAGGCTATGTCCAACCCCACCTTGAACGCCGCCAGGGATGAAGCATTCACAACTTCCCTGGGCAACCCATTCCAGGGCCCCACCACCCTCACAGTAAAGAATTTCTTCCTCAGATCCAATCTAAACCTCCCCTGTTTAAGTTTAAACCCATTACCCCTTGTCCTCTCACCACAGTCCCTAATGAAGAGTCCCTCCCCAGCATCCCTATAGGCCCCCTTCCCAAATCAGCTTTTCTTAGAGGTGGAATGCAAAATATTTGTTTTAAATGTAATATAAAACCAATAAAACAAAAAGGTAGAGGAAAAGGAGGAAATAATGATTTCAGCAATAATATAATGAGATGTAATAGCTTCTAAGTTAAAATTTATACAAGGATATTTAATGAAACCAAATGTATCACACAGAGCATAAGACAGAACTTGTTAATTATTAAAGTAAGTACCTAATTTGCTTGATGGATTTTTTTAAATTAATTCTTTTCGGCCAATGTAACTCAAAGCTGCCACTACTCAGTTCTACGGCTTGGGTAATGCCTCATATTTTTAGTTGTACATTGCATTATGTACTGATATGTGTTTAGATGATATTAAAATATCTCTCAGACACCTATTATCTCAGACACTATTATCACCAGTCCATTATCATCTTATTGTGCCCAGAATGGACTCTTCAACTTTGCAATATTTCATTGTTAGGCAGGAGTCATCAAAAAATTGTGAGCTATGATTTCAATTACTCTCATCCTGAAAAAGCATATTAATAGAAGTCAGAAGTCAAACAGGTGTACCTACATCTCTTTTATTCTGAATAAGATAATTAACTATATAAACAAAGAAGGATCCAACAAATACATGTAACCAATAATTACATGAAAACCCATAAAGGATTTTGTTATCTTCCATCCATTAATTTTACACTGAAACTTTGATGCCTTTGGTATTTTAAAGATTGTAATCTTAATTCTTATAACTTAGATATTGTAAACCAAATACAATACCACTGTGTTACAAATAACATATTTTATCTTTTATGAGGCACAGTAGTTGCAAGAGCTAATTCTTCTCACAAGACTGTGCCACACCACTGAGCTCAACATATCTGTGTCATTTTCAGTGAAAACCTTAACTTTGGCCTGTACTTTCCATACATGAGCTAAACTACTTTCTGAGAAAAGTATAATAGAAATTGTAATTTATTTTTTTTTTTTCTGCAGGCATGACTACAGTTCTTTTCATTTCCTCTAATATTCAGCCTAATACAGTAGCCGTCAGAGCACCTTGCCTGTGGGAAATTCATTGTCATTGCTCAAATTAATGTTTAAGTAGAGAATATGTGGCTCAATAAAATAGGCAAAGAATAAACCCTGAGGACAATTTTACAGAAAATGCTGAATATGCCATTTTATTGAAATATGAAAGACATGGGTCAAAATCTCATCAGATCCAGAACTATTAATGCTTTATACACTTTATCCCTGGTGAAACCTCTACTGAAAATGGGTGGCTGTAAAAGGTTCTGTATTTATTTTCTTTTCATCTGGTTATGTGTATCATTGTCTTCTGATAGGATTGCATCACACTGTTGATATTAGCAGAAATCTGAGGTCTATATGAACTGAAAACAAAGAGATGCTTTCTTAGAAACTCTGAATTAAGCATACCACTTTCTTCAGAAAAACACCATCTAAATCTTTTGAAAGTGTTCACTGGTATCATAGAATCATAGAATCATAGAATAGTAAGGGTTGGAAAGGACCTCAAGATCATCGAGTTCCACCCCCCCCGCCATGGGCAGGGACACCTCCCACTAAACCATGCCATCCAAGGCTATGTCCAACCCCACCTTGAACGCTGCCAGGGATGAAGCATTCACAACTTCCCTGGGCAACCCATTCCAGGGCCCCACCACCCTCACAGTAAAGAATTTCTTCCTCAGATCCAATCTAAACCTCCCCTGTTTAAGTTTAAACCCATTACCCCTTGTCCTCTCACCACAGTCCCTAATGAAGAGTCCCTCCCCAGCATCCCTATAGGCCCCCTTCAGGTATTGGAAGGCTGCTATGAGGTCTCCACGCAGCCTTCTCTTCTCCAGGCTGAACAGCCCCAATTTTCTCAGCCTATCCTCAGTATCATCCAAGCACTAAATAAAATTAAATTAAAACAATGATTAACATAATACTAGATGCACTATTACAAAAAATTGTTGTGGGAAATTACAAACTGTGGGTGTGTGCTTTCTGAGCAAGTACAGATGGTGTCATGAAAGAAAAATTAATTTGATAATACTTATATTTTTCTTGTACACTTGTGCTATGTTTAAAAGCATGCCTGCCTTGCCAGATGGAAACAGATCATATTTAACAGATGCGCAAAACTGATAGAAGAAACTTTAATCAATGCTTATAAAGAGCTTTTAGATCCAAAGATGAAAGGTACTGAAGAAGTGCAAAGTATTAACATCACATTCAGTGGTGAACAAACAGAAATGAGGGGTTTATAAGCATGTGTAAAATAACTTTTCTCTACTAGGTTACCCTGTATTGAATCTGCTGTACTAAAGTGTAGATTCCAAAATTATTCTCATAGCTCCACAGCCTTTTTTTTCCCCAAAAAATTATGATCTTTAGTCATTACTTTAACAAAAGGTACAAAAACTCCCAAGCATCTGCTTTGCTTATTATTTTGCCTGTTATGCTTCTCATTGTTGTACTGGGAACCAGCATTAAAATATCCCAGTCTATTTTACTTTTTTCAGTACAGCCTTTCCGGATTGTTTCTCGACAATCTAAAATGATAAAACTTCTGCCTATGGGGAAACTATTGGAAAGCATGAAAGAGTCAGGAAGCTACACCAGCTATTAATGCAACTTTGTTTTGGATAAATGGCCTTTTGGAGGATAGAATCTAGAAAATATAAAAATTTCTAGTAGCAATGGACTTACATTTTTCACTTCCACTTTCAATTCTCCTCCATTTTCTCATGCAAATGTTGGATTGACGTTTATCTCATACAGTTTTTATATGCATTCTCTCCTTTTTCTCACTAGATAAATACCTCCATGAACACATAGAATCATTTGTACGTAACCCTAATAAAGATCATGGCAGACTGGAGCTGATAGTGTCTTGTACATTATTCTAGGGAATCTATCAGAAATAATGAAATATAGACTGACTGACTGCTTCATTTGCTACCAAAAAAAAATCAGGAGTCCAAAGTAAAATACAAGTTCAAGTGCCATTACATGGAAACAAGGGCCAGGATTTATATTGTGCATTTGTGATTAAACCTTTACCCGTAACGCGAGAGACTTTCTGAGTTTTAAAAGTTTATAACAGGGTACTGCCCATGAATTGCTAAGGTTCTGTGTGCAACTCTTCTTCAGAGAAAAGTTGTTAGATCTATAACTATTTCTTTCTGATCTAATAATATTTTAACTTTGTCTATGCAGCCGTTATGAGCTTCCATGATTTCACCATCCTCTGTGACTTCTAACGAAAAGACAAAAACAGAAGAGAGAAGAAGAAAGAAGGAGAGGAGAGTAGAGGGAGAAGAGAGGGAGAGGAGAGGAGAGAAGATGTATTATTTTCATATTTCAGTGGACTTATTATCAGGAAAGAGCAAATCTGGATTGGGTTGTTGTGTTTTTTTGTTTTTTTGGTTTTTTTTTGTTTGTTTGTTTGTTTGTTTGTTTGTTTGTTTGTTTTTGTTTTTGTGGTTACTGCACTGGGAGTTCTTTGGCATGAGAACTTTTCTGTCTTCTTTTTGTTACCCTTGTGTTTTCTTTGATTTGTGCATGATACATAAAAACAGTATATCAGCTCACCTTGAGATACGAAATATACTGTTATATAGGAATATATATCTCTGTCTCTTTAGTGTCTTTTCAGAGCGGTTTCTGGGGATCCAGTTATTAAACAATTTATGGCTTTTGTTTCAGTTATTGAACTACTGCTAAATCAAAGGCACTCTGTCTATTGTGATGACACCAGCACCCTCTGTACCATGTTCCCCTTATTGCACCTTGAAAACTATACTAAATTCCAAAATGGGAGTTTGCACCTATCAAAACAAGAAGCTAATGACAACGCAGACAAAGAAATTCTGCTTGTAGTTTGTTTGTTTTCCTTGCATGATGCCAAGTCTCACTTTGCTTTATTTCTAATTTCTGTCGTTGTTTGATAGGACTATTAAGTTCCTTTATATGTGACATGTTAGTAACAATAATAGCAACAACAACAATGTCTTTTGAAAGATAATGCTTACTGGGAGATCAGGTAAGTGATACATATTTTTTTTCTCTTCAATTAAAAATAATAGCAAAGATGAGGTTGATGTCCTGTGACAGCTAACAAACTGTGGAGGTTGTGTGGAACTTGCCATTAATAAATAAGAAGCAAGTACTCACTCACTCCTTGAGGACAAATAAATTTGTTGTGGTTTAAGCCCAGAAAGTAACTCAGAATATATCCATTGAATATTTATCTGCTGTTTAATGATTTACCTCGTGGCATTTAAGAATTTACAGAATATGTTTAGAGTATTTTGTAAGACCATAATATGGGGACAGATTTCTATTGGTAGCAAGGCTGATAGGCAGATTGCTGAGGATCCTTAATAGATAAAAGAAGGACTGAGTTAGGCTACTGTCTTGGATTCAGTTGTAGCAGTCATTTTTCTTCTTCTGAGGACAAGAGTCATAGCCCTGCATATGCACTTGCATACATGTATACACAAACATATGCACGCACCTATATGCACGTGTGTGCATACATAATTTTGGTTTTTAACCTATATTGTCGTGGTTTAAGCCACTATAACTCACTCAGTTTGCTCACACACTCCTCCCTCTTTCTTCCCTCCGCACCTGGAGGGATGGGAAGGAGAATCGAAAGAATGCAACTCCCACAGGTTGAGATAAGAACAGTTCAGTAACTAAGGTATAACACAAATCACTACTGCTACCACCAATAATAATAATGACAAGTGAAATACAAGGAAAGAGAATACAACCGCTCACCATCCGATACCAAGCCCGACCAAGCAGCAAAACCCCCACCCTTCCAGGTAACTGCCCCTCGTCTTTTACATCCTGGACATGACGTGCTGTGGTATGGAATACCTCTTTGGTCAGTTTGGGGCACGTGTCCTGTCTCTGCTTCCTCCCGGCTTCCCCTCCTCCCTGGCAGAGCATGAGACTCACAAAGTCCTTGGTAAGTTCAAAACATTCTAAGCAGTAACTGAAAACATTGGTGTTATCAGCACTGTTCCCAGGCCAAAAGTCAAAAACAAGCACTGCACCAGCTACTAAGAAGGAGAAAAATTACTGCTACTGCTGAACCCAGGACATATATGCTTATAATATTGCCACAGAAAGTGGAAAAACTGGATTATTTTTTCACTTTTATTCAACTTTTACTTAATCTGTGGTAAAGATAGGTGGTTTCACCAAAGACAGAAATACACTGGATCCCAGGATAGATGTGTATCTTCCCACCACTGGGCCTATGTTTTTGGAATTATGATTTTTTATATAGTCAGGAAGTTTGTAAGCTAAATGACAAACTGCAAAGGGATTTAGCACCTTCAGGGTTATGCAATGCCAGCATATATTGGGTTTGGATAGTTGTCAAAGCAGCAGCTGGAATGCAGGCAGCTCAATTCCAGCTTATAAGATGTATTTGGACTAATGAAACAGGATACTTGGAAGACAGTAAGAGAGGTAAGATATTTTATGCAAAGCTAATGAGAAAATTTTTTTTCTCGGGAAATATACTAATCTGATAAAACAGTAGTATTTCACAGGAGTGTTGGTTTGCTTGAATATTTCAAGAGAATCCAGAAATTTAATTCAAGAAACCTGATCTTATGTTATTAACTTACCTACGAAGAAAAGTACAAAAAAGTACAAAAAACTTTGTACCAGTGAATTCTGGCAGAAACACAGCTTTCCACACTTTCAAGTCCATGCAGACAGTCTGGAAACCTGACTTGTGACTAAGCTTCACGACAACTTCATCCCTCTCTTTTCAAAAGATGGGCTAAAAAGCCCATTCTAATTCTCTTGTACAAAAAAGGGAGCATCTGTGCTGCTGATAAACCTTTTCGCAGTTCCAGGCTTTTCTGACTGCTGTGAGACAAAAGAAATGAAACCAGTTCCCAAAGCTTTCTGAAGGAATAGTAGTACATATAGTTCTTGCTTTTCCCATGAGAACTAAGAAACTTTTCTATCAATAGGGTATTTTATAATCTGTGGTACTTTTTGGTAGTGTAAAATCAAAAGCCTGAGCATTTTTTAATTCTTTGGGAAACTGAGCTCTTGGATATTGACAGGATGATAGCGTTTGTTTTTCTCCCCAGGTGTAGGTATGCAAATACCTAAGAAAAGAATCCCCAGTCATGTTGTTCTTGGTGACCAAATGCGAAAATGTAACAGGAAAGTGTAGATGCTTGCATAGAATTGCCAAGATACTGACAGAGGGGGTGAGGGTATGGAAAGGGAGAAACAGCAAATAATACGAGAATCCAGTGCAAAGTTCTTGGTGTTATAATAATAATAAAAAAACACAAAGAGGATTTGCCTTTCTCAGTGGTTTTCTTCCTCTTTCTGCATGCACGCTATAAGGGTCCTATAAATGTTGCCTTTTTAAATCTCCACCACCACCACAAGTGCTACATGAAAAAAAAAAAAAAAACAAACACCAAACTGCAATACCTGAAGCATCTTCGTAAAAATTGTATTTAGAAATTGAAAGATGAAGGTATGAATTGTGTTTGCATTTGTACGAACAGAACCAATTTAGATTACATGACAATCTCAAATTTTGCATTGTCCTTCTGGGGTTCAGTCTTAAAATATTTTATTTTTAACAAAGAGCTTTCTATATATTTTCATCAAAAATAATTATTGAATACCTTACTTTCTGCTCCATAGTCCCTGTGTATGTACTCTTTTTTTTTTTTTTTTTTTTTTAATATTTCCCTATAATGGATGCTTTACTCACTTCTTTTCCCCTAAATCCCTTTCCTTTATTATGTGGAGACTTAGAATTCACTCTTCTGTCCTCCTGTGGGGCATTTCCTCTTTAGCTGTGCTCTCAGTGTTCCCAGCGCTACTGAATCGGTGAAGAGATAATACAGATGAAAGGAGCCATCCAGCTAGGCAAAAATCCAGGCAGCAAGGACTGGATTAGTGACTGCTTCTCAGTACAATGAGTTTCATGTTGGTATTTCTAAAGGTGTACATAGTCTCTTACACAAGTCTTATCATTCTCTGCTAGATTTTTGTCACTTTCTTCCAACCACATTCATCATACAAAGCTTTTCAAAAGGGTTACACTTTAAACATTTCAAGATCATAAAATGATTTATACAGCAGTTGCTGTCAGTCATCACTTTTTCATGTGGAATGAAGTCCAGTTTCCATCTTTGTCTCTTTGTGCTCTGCTTAGAAATGATTCCTGATGAACTCTTAAATTGAGGGACAATTCTTGGCCACAGGAAGATGCCAGCAGATGTGGACTGCACTAGGAAACTCATCCCACCACATGTTAGAGTTTTTTATCCACTCTCACAGTTCCTTTCCAGGTGTCAAACTCATTCTCTTTGATTAGGTCTTGCTGTGTTTGACATGTAAGACTGCATGAGATGATTTGTACCATACTGCAGCAAGTTCAGGTCCTGAATAAGCCATAAGATTTGATGAAAAATAAAGTGCAGTTCACAGGTAGCTATATAGTAAAATCTTATTTCAAATTGCAATAGAGTAACTATCAAAATGATCGGGAAGTTGCTTTTATTTTGTCTATCACTTTCCTTACACATTAGTCACAAAAGAGAGGGAGTATTACTTGTTAGTGCAGAGCAGCCCAGAATAATAAAGCAAAAATTGTTAAAGCAAATTATTGACTCATTAAGGACAAAAATGCTTTGAATTTTGGGGTTTCCTTTTTTTTTTTTGTTTTTCCATTGCTATCAAATTTTTATGTGTTACTCACTCTTAAAACGAAGTCTCTGAGTTTGCTCAGAGAAAACCTATGGCAAAATAAGCCTGGAAAATCTTAAACAAGGCACACTGAAATACTGCAAAGGTGACAAAACTTCATGGATTTCTATGCAATATACCCCCCTGCAGCAAAGAACCCATACAAATGTACAAATCACAGCTGGGCTGCACATCCCTGGGCGACAGGCTCACTGAGTATAAGATAAAGAGCTAAATGTTGATGATATGCATTTTTCCTTGGACAAAATACTTTTTCTAAACTATTTCACACTGAGTGAAGCACTGATAATAGCCAAGACAAAATAAAATCTTTGAATAAATGAAGGAGCCTCAGAATAGATGAAAAAACATAAAATATTATAGGGGTCTAGCAAAACCCTGAATTCTTGACGTATTTTTGGAAGAATCCAAGATATTTAAAGACAGACTTGGTGTCTCTAACACTAGAAATAGAGAATTTCTGAGCAATCTATTTCTTTACTGACATTTTGTCATGGTGTAAACCCAACCAGTAATTCAGCACCTGCTCACTCACACATCCCCTTCACCTTTCCACAGGCAAGATGGGGAAAAGAAAAAAAAGAAAAGTAAAACCTGTGGGTTAAGAACAGTTTAATAATTAAATTGAAGTTCAATATAATGCTAATATTATTACCACCAATAATAATAAGAGAAACAACAAGGGGGGGGGTATATAAAACTAAAAGTAGAAAAGGAAAAGAAAACAATAAACACAAGTGATACACAATACAATTTCTCACCACCTGCCGACCAATACCCAGTCCAACCCAAAACAGCGATTGCTCCGTTCTAGATGACTCCACTTGTTTTATATACTGAACATGACGTACTCTGGTATAGAATACCCCTTTGGCTAGTTTGGGTCAGGTGTCCTATCTCTGTTCCCTCCTGGTTTCTTGTGCCCCTCCTCACTGGCAGAGCACTGGCACCATATATTCTTGGTTCTTTCTCTTAGAATAAAATTGTTTATTTGATATATCATTTGGTGAATAATTACCATTTCAAAGTTTTCAGTTTATGAACTAAAGCCAAACTAGGAATAACATTGTGTGTCATACGCCATATCTCTTTCACAATCTGTATTGCCATCAGTGGCTTGATGCATTAGTTAATGAATGATTTGAGTTTTGTTTGTTTTTTTGTTTGGTTTTTTTTTTTTTTTTTTTTTTTTTTGAGGGGAGGGTGTGGTTTTATTTTTTTGTTTGTTTGTCTGTTTGTTGTTTTTTTGTTTTTTCCCTGCAAAACATCATGTGTAGCTGAAAAGAGTTTGGGTGGGGTTTTTTTTTTTTTTTGGATTTTTTTGTTTGCTTGTTTGTTTGTTTGTTTTGTTTTTGGATTTTTTATAATGGTTCTATTTTTATTTTTTTCCCCTCAAAAACCAAATTCTTTGTACTTCAACAAAAACAAAAGCAAAAAACTCCAGGTCATGAACAGAGAAAATAAAGATTAAAAACTCCAGCATTCAGAACTCTTTTTGCTCTGTCAAGTGTTATTCAGCATCCTCAAGGTTTTAAGTGATTTTTTCGTTCACTCCACCATGACCTAGAAGGTTCCTGGCTGTCCCCATTACCTTTTATCCGCTTGAATCCATTTCTCTTTGCAAGTACCCTATTGGTCCCGTAGATATGTCTGTGCATCTTTGGAACATCTCCATTGTTAAATTATCTACAGTCCATGATCTATTATTAAATAAGCACTGCTTTATTGAAGCCAGAGCAGCCCCATAGGCACAGAAACTTATTAGTATAGCAGTGTGCTTGTAAAAGGTGACAGATGGGAAAGACAGCTACAAGGACAGTGCCAGACCCCACTAAACCACCAGAGATTGAATCCATCAATCAGAAAGGCACAGTAAGAGTGCAAAGAGAGGAGATCTCTCCTGACTTTTATTAGGCTTGTTTTCTGTCCTCCCTTATGCTTTTACTCTCTTGCAAAGGGAGGAGGGGGGCACATTGTCCCTGTGCTTCTCATGGTAACATCATGTTTGTTTGTGATTTGAACTGTTTCTGAGTCGATTGGTAATTCTAACAGCAAACAAATAATCATTTTAAGTCTCAGATAATGTCCCAGTCCTAATCACTCAGTACATCTGTGAAGACAACTCCTACACCTTGGGAGAGTCCTTTGAATTTCAGTGGAATCTGGCAACCCTAGTAGCACTATTATTGCATTGATTCACTACTCATCACATTTTTTGTTGCTATTTTTTAAATGTCCAAATTATTTGAAATTACATTACTCCAAAGTCATGCAAGTTCTTAATTTTCTTTCTGAGGTTAAAAATAATATTTGGGATCAAGGAATTAACAGAAGACTTTGATCTTAATTTCTGTAATGAAGGATAACGCACAGGAGATTTATAGAAAGCACTAGAAAATAGAAAAAAGATTATTATGTCATCATATTTCCTCATATTGCTATTTTGTCTATTATACAAAAGTATGGACTGCAGGAAAATGATTGCCACAATAATTTGCCACAACAAATCACTGATAGGTGTTTCATCCCAAATTACCCAGTATTCTCGCTCTCACAGTCAAAGTCAGTAGAGTTTATTGTTTCTAATTTGTGGTGTCTGACATCACTCAGTAAGCTTTAGGTCAGTTTGGGTCATATGCATGTCAAGCAAATGAATATTTACACAAGTCAGATATACTGGAATTTAAAGTACATAGAAGAGAATTGATCAAGAGATCAGCAAGCAAGACAGACAGAACAAGTTGCAACTTAGACTCTGAGCATTTGGAGCTGGGAATTCGACTAACTGTCATTCATTAATATAGGTGTGTCAAGACTCTTTGGAAGACATGAGATGTGTTGACGAGAATAGCTATGTACAGTTTTTCAAATCAGCTCATCTTATTTGCTCAGTTCTGGGAATACTTCTCAAACTATGATTAATATTATTTTGAGAGTTTGATAGCCAAATTTGCTTTATATAATATAAGAATTAGAACTCAAATCCTGATTAAAATCTTTGTATATCTACGACACAGCATATAAAAGGACCATATCAAGATCCCTTGCAGGTTGCATTTATTAGACATCAGAGAATGTAGTTGCTTAGTGAACTTCACATATCCTAACTCTGCTCTTGTATACAGGGGCTGTCCTAACCTGTCTGGTTTTCTGGAGTCTCTGCCATTCATCCCAGTTCAAATAGCAGTAAAGTTAGGAAGAATTATTCCTTTTCTCCACTTTTAGTTTACTTCCTGTGGAAATGAAGCTTATGCAGAAACACGTTAGTGTTCTCACTAATAAATTTTAATCTTCTAAGCAAATTAAAATCAAATATGAATGCAGAACAAGGATCTCAAAAATATTGAGTTTTTACAGGTTTGGTGAGAGTCAAAAATGTGCTTAAGAGCTATATCCTGCTAGTATTCCTCTTGAGAGAAAATCAAAGATCTTGGATCTTGTTTTGTTCAATTTCTGCCGATCAATCATCCCAAGTAATACCAGACCAGTATCAGTGGGTGGGACAGGTCAGCTCAAGCCTCATGTGTGAAGCAGAGAACATGGAAGATGCACTGGAAACACAAGATAAGGGTGGAGTCCAAGAAGAGGAAAGGAAAAAATTGTTAGGGTAAAGAAGCTGTTGAGGACATGAGAATGACATAGCAAACTGTGAACACCGTAGGAGAGAAAAGGAATCTGAGATTATTGCAGTGACTGTTGTAAGAGGTACTTAATGTAACCCCTAGGTAGCTGTAAGAATAGAGTCACAGAGACTGTAGGAGACACAGAATACCTATATAGGCCAAATTAGGCTTTATTAATGACACTTATGACAAAGAAAATAAGTTTATTTCTTACAAAAAAAAAAAAAAAAAAAAGGTGGGAAAGGGCCAAGGCAGAGCCTTGGGCCTTTTTCTGGAAGTGGAACTTAATTCTCCTAACTTATTTTCAGGACGCACAAACAATATCAAAGCATGTGCCCTATTAATTCTTACGCACATTTTTCTGTTTCTTAATAGGTAAAGAAATAGAATTATCTCTAGTGAAGAAAATTTATATTCATATATTTTCTTTTTCTGTTATTTCTATTTATGCCTTGCCCTTCTTTTTAATTCTTTTTCTTATGAGCTGTCCAAAAAGCAGTAATTCATGATCTCGGGGCCTTAGTTCCCTTACTTTTTACCAGATTCACACCACTCTTTCCCTACTCTTAATATGGTTCATAATATTTATCTTTAGGGCTTCAGTATGATAGGTATGAATCAACAGTTAATTTTAATCAATACTATGCTATTACGCAATTAGATTGAAAACAAATGCTCATTTTTATGTAAAATATTACTTTGATGCAGGGTCTGCGCATATTTGGAGTGCTTTACAGCTTTTCAGTTTCACAGCGTTTCTGGGCATACCTTTCTATTACGTCTTGAGCAGTACAAAGTGTTTATTTTATGGATTATATTGAAATGTTTAGGGGATCTACGAGGACTTCTCATTTGCTATTTTATTCCCTGCCCAACAAAGAAGCTAGAAGTGGATGTGTTTGTAGGAGCTTGAGTATCTGACAAACAGCTCACTGCTGCTCTAGTTTAATCAGTTCATTCCTTGACATTTACTTGCCACTTTCTTGCCTGAAGGGCAAACACTATCTTAATGAAGGACAAATGTGTTTTCTGGGCTGTGATTAATTTTCACAAGCTGATATTAATCACTAGTTAATTAATATAAGATATGTTGATTTACAAAAAAAAAAAACAAAAAAAAAAAACAAAAAAAACAAAAAAAAAAAAAAAAAAAACCAAAACAACAACCAAAACACAACCCAAAGAAACCTGGGCATTATTATATTGTTTTGGTTTTCAGGAATTTAATGCAGTAACAAGCTTTCATTTAGAAACAAACTTAATGTGTTGAGATTCCATAGAAGAAGGGATGTTAGAGTACTGGAAGAGAATACAGAACCTGTACAGCATGTTGTGTTTGCCTGCTTGACTAGATGGTTTTAAAAGCAGAAACAAGTGTCAATTGAATTCTAACTTAACTCTACCTGTTGCTCATCCTCCTTCAACCCCATTTGACACACAAGATTAAGAATCTTTCCATTATTCACATCAATATTTTCAAAATAAATGGTTAGTATTAGTATATAACATATAATAGATATTACAAATATCACACAGAGTTCAACACATAAATAATACTCCCTACTATGGTGTATTTTATATATAATGCTTTTATATCATAGAGTCATAGAATCATAGAATAGTAAGGGTTGGAAAGGACCTCAAGATCATCGAGTTCCAACCCCCCTGCCATGGGCAGGGACACCTCCCACTAAACCATGCCATCCAAGGCTATGTCCAACCCCACCTTGAACGCCGCCAAGGATGAAGCATTCACAACCTCCCTGGGCAACCCATTCCAGGGCCCCACCACCCTCACAGTAAAGAATTTCTTCCTCAGATCCAATCTAAACCTCCCCTGTTTAAGTTTAAACCCATTACCCCTTGTCCTCTCACCACAGTCCCTAATGAAGAGTCCCTCCCCAGCATCCCTATAGGCCCCCTTCAGGTATTGGAAGGCTGCTATGAGGTCTCCACGCAGCCTTCTGTTCTCCAGGCTGAACAGCCCCAATTTTCTCAGCCTATCTTCATACGAGAGGTGCTCCAGTCCCCTGATCATCCTCATGGCCCTCCTCTGCACTTGTTCTAACAGTTCCATGTCCTTTTTATGTTGAGGACACCAGAACTACACACAAGACTCCAAGTGAGGTCTCACGAGAGCAGAGTAAAGGGGCAGGAGCACCTCCCTCGACCTGCTGGTCACACTCCTTTTGATGCAGCCCAGAATACAGTTGGCCTTCTGGGCTGCAAGCGCACACTGCCGGCTCATGTTCATTTTTTCGTCAACCCACACCCCCAAGTCCTTCTCCGCAGGGCTGCTCTGAATCTCCTCCCCGCCCAATCTGTAGCTGTGCCTGGCATTGCTCTGACCCAGGTGGAGGACTTTGCACTTAGCATGGTTAAACTTCATTAGGTTGGCATCAGCCCACCTGACAACTGTGTCAAGGTCCCTCTGGATGGCATTCCTTCCCTCCCATGTATCAACCGAACCACACAGCTTGGTGTCATCGGCAAACTTGCTGAGGGCGCACTCAATCCCACTGTCCATGTCACCCACAAAGATGTTGAACAAGACCGGTCCCAACACCGATCCCTGGGCGACACCACTCGTTACTGGTCTCCAGCTGGACATTGAGCCACTGAGCACTACTCTTTGCGTGCGGCCATCCAGCCAGTTCTTTATCCACCGAGTGGTCCACCTATCAAATTGATGTCTCTCCAACTTAGAGAGAAGGATGTCATGGGAGACAGTGTCAAAGGCTTTGCACAAGTCCAGGTAGATGACATCAACTGCTCTGCCCCTGTCCATCAGTTCCGTAGCCCCTTCATAGAAGGTCACCAGATTGGTCAGGCAGGATTTCCCCTTAGTGAAGCCATGCTGGCTGTCCCCAAGCACCTTGTTGATTTTCATGTGCCTTAGCATGCCTTCCAGGAGAATCCACTCCAAGATTTTGCCAGGCACAGAGGTGAGACTGACTGGTCTGTAATTCCCTGGCTCATCCATTTTCCCCTTCTTAAAAATGGGGGTTATATTTCCCTTTTTCCAGTCATCGGGAACTTCACCTGACTGCCATGATTTTTCAAATATGATGGACAGTGGCTTAGCAGCTTCATTTGCCAGCTCCTTCAGGACCCGTGGATGGATTTCATCAGGTCCCATGGACTTGTATACATTCAGGTTCCTAAGGTGGTCCCGAACAAGATCCTCCCCCACAGTGGGCCCAGGGTCCCCACCCTCACCGTCCCCGCGTCTGCCTTCCAAGACTTGGGTGTTGTGGTCAGAGCATTTGCCCGTAAAGACTGAGGCAAAGAAGTCATTAAGAACCTCAGCCTTCTCCAAATCCAGGGTAGCCAGTTCTCCCGATAGCTTCTGGAGAGGGCCCACGGTGTCCCTAACCTGTCTTTTATTGGCAATGTACCTATAAAATCCCTTCCTGTTATCCTTAACTTCCCTAGCCAAGTTTATTTCTAAGTGGGCCTTAGCTTTCCTAACCTGATCCCTAGCTTCCTGGACAACATCCCTGTATTCTTCCCAGGCCGCCTGACCTTGCTTCCACCTTTTATAAGCCTCTTGTTTCCTTTGAATTTTGCTCAGCAGCTCCTTATCCATCCAAGGAGGTTTCCTGGCCCTCCTGCTGAACTTCCTTCTAGTTGGGATGCATCGCTCCTGAGCTTGCAGCAGGTGAGCCTTGAATATCAACCAACAGTCTTGGGCCCCCCTGCCCTCTAGGGCTGTATCCCATGGAACCTTACTGAGCAGGTTCCTGAAGAGGCCAAAGCCTGCTCTCTTGAAGTCCAGGGCGGTGAGCTTGCTGCACGCTCTTCTCACTGTCCTGAGGATCTCAAACTCAACCATCTCATGATCGCTGCAATCAAGGCTGCCCTGGAGCGTCACATTCCCAACCAGCCCTTCCCTGTTGGTGAGGACGAGGTCAAGCATGGCACCTCTCCTTGTCAGCTCCTCTATTACTTGCAGAAGGAAGTTGTCTTCCACGCAATCGAGGAACCTTCTGGATTGCTTGTGCTGGGCTGTACCATCCCTCCAACAGATATCAGGGTGGTTGAAGTCTCCCATGAGAACAAGGGCCTGCAAGCGTGAGGCTGCTCCTATCTGCCTATGGAGCGCTTCGTCCAGCAATTCCCCTTGGTCAGGCGGTCTGTAACAGATCCCCACAATAATATCACCCCTCGCTGTTCTCCCTTTAACCCTGACCCACAAACTCTCTGTCGACTGCTCACCTGTCCCCAGACAGAGTTCCATATTCTCTAGCCTATCCCTAACATAAATAGCAACTCCCCCTCCCCATCTGCCGGGCATGTCTTTCCTAAAGAGCCGGTAACCTTCCATTCCAACACACCAGTCATAGGAGCCATCCCACCATGTTTCTGTGCCAGAACCTGGAAATGGTTTAAGACCAAATTTCACAGAAAGTATTTAACAACATAAGTTAAGCTATTTATTTCCACATAATATTGTAACAAAAATCACAATGTGGATTCTATAAAATACATGCTAACTGGTTTAAAGCTCCTTGATGAGGCATCCCATCATGCTGTAGCAAGGGAAGCCGTAACAAGAATCTGTGACTAGAGTCTAAAGGCAAACAAATTTAGATTAAAAGCAAAATCCAAAATTTTAAGAGTTATGGGGCAATCAGTCTAAGAGATGTGATGATCTGTCATTAAGGTTATTTACTGGAAAAATATTTGCCAGTCTGGAAGATTTACAAACACAGCTTAAGGTACTCAATATGAGAACAGTGTGGGAATGTACTGGTAACGTGGTCTATAACAGATCAGAATAAATGAGTACCTGGGTTTTTTCCTGGACATGAAATCTATTGATGTTGACGCCCATTGAAGTTGCCTGACAGGTGACATTAGACTGTTTTGTTAGACTCCAATACTTACTATAATCAAATAAGCATTGTTTATGATACAGATACATTTTAGAATAGTTTAGAATATACTAGGCTACTCTAACAGACCTTTTCTCAACTGATTCATCATATTATGTTCATACCTTCTTTTCTACATAGTACGAAATCCAACTGACATTGATAGAAGTCATACAGTACCTATAGCATTATAAGTAGGATTTTTTCTCAAAATACCATTTTTCTTTTGCCTCTTACAAATGGATATTCATTACAAATTGATATTCTCCTTACACTTACACAGAATGGGAGAATTGTACAAGGTTTTTACTTAGTCAGCTGCTCATGGGTTTGTTGGGGTTTTTTCCTGGGTTTTTTATATGGTGAAGAGAAAGATTTATAATTCACTAATATTTGGTGTACAGAAAGTCACTTTCATTTTATGACACCTCTGAAAGTGTCACTTTAATTTTTGACTCTTGAGTCATAGAGGATAATGCTCTCTTAGTGCCATTATACCTGTGATTCTTCTCCACAATGACACCTCTCTACCAATGGCAGCAGCAGGAAGCTGAAAATGCAGTTTAACACATACTCTGTGATAGAGAATTTGAATAGCCTTTGTTAAGAGGGAGCATTACACTTCTACTGGGCGCTATGCACAATGCCATTACATAATTAAGCATCAATTAAAATGCTATTAAATTAAAATGTTATCCTGTTGTCTTTTCAATAATGTTATCTTGGCACTTCATCTGCCTAATATAATCAGTTAGCATACTGGACCCAGTGCCATTAAGGTTAATGTGCAGCATGTTTATACCATGTATTAACATGTCATAACATATGTCAGAAACGAAACCTGATCATAATGATTATGATGACGGACTCACAAAGGAATATACAAAGAATAAGGAAAATATGTGAACTGATTCCTGTCTGAAAGATTGTGTTGGCTTGAAATTAGGTGCCTGATGATTTCAAACATCTTCAAAGAACAAGGCAACTAAAATGGAACGAAGCTTGAAGAAGTCTGTGTAGAGATATGACCATGGACAAATATATTAAAGCCTAACTTTGTCCCAGAGGCCTTAGGAATACCTCTAAAAGCCAATGGCCAACATATTGTTACAGTCCTCCATGATAGTGCACTGGAAAGACATTTTCATCAGAACGGATAGCAAAAGTACCATCCCTCCATGTGTATATCAGAATGTGCAACACACAGTCTAGCTATTAGTAAATTCTGGGCAGCCTGCACTTTTTCCTTGAACTCAAAAGTATTCTGTTTATTGAGTCAATAGCTTGATTGAAACACTGTGGCAATAATTATTTAAGAACATCACAGACAAAATTAACTTCTTTTTTTGAGACCACTTAAAACTGAGGTAAGGAAATGTACTAAAAAGGCACACACAAGTTTAAAGTCATTGTCACTTCTTCTATTTATGTACATGACATATTGAAAAACAACTTGCTGTCTCACAGCAAGTCAAAAATAAATTTTTACACATTTCTCCAACAGCTATCATCAATCAAAACAGATTTGTAGTCAAACGATTAACCTTTTGATATATTTGAATTTTCTCTATTGTATTAAAATCTTTCAGAATGAAATGAGTACCTCAGCATACTCTTTAGTAAAAAACAGTGCAAAAAACATCACAGATATCGTACAGACTACTAGCTAAAGTAATGCCTTAAATTCCTTACATACATTAACAATGTTTAACTAGTTAAGAGATACATTGATGTATTTATTTTTAAATGTCACAAAAAGAGATTCTTTGCTGATAGTGAGGAAAACAATATCCAGCATATAGTTACCTGAAAACAGGAGTATGAGATTTATTTGCCATATAGAACCATCTAAAGAAAATCTGGGCTGTTTTTTTGTTTTGGTTTTTTTTTGTTTGTTTGTTTGGTTGGTTGGTTTTTTGTGTTGTTTTGTTTTTTTTTGTTTTTTTTTTTTTTTTTAATGAGTGGCTGGAAATTCAATCTATTAGAGAATGATTACCAAGAAATGTGGAGGAGATGAAATCAGATCTATGACTTTCTATTTAAATGAACCTCTACCAGAAATCTTAAAAAAAAAAAAAAAAAGGATAAAAAAGTTTATATGATATATTTTTAGATCCTGCTCCCAAAGTGGTAGTGGCAAAAATTCCCCCTGATTTATCTGGAAATCAAAGTAAAACCTAAATGTGATATCTGAATTCTAGTTAATTCAATATTCTCATTGAAGTGCCTGATTGCGTTTGACAGTCCTGGAAGACAATCACTCAGTTCCATTGTTATCCAAAGGAGCTTTTTTCTATGTTCTTTTTTATGTAAAAGGACCTTTTTATATTAAAAGGACCTATATTCCCCTGTCAAAACATTAGTACATTGCTTATTGTGAGTCTGTAGAGCTAGTGTTTGTTAAAGAAGGAAATCAAACAGACGTGTGTCACACTATCTTTAAAATAGGAGATGCCAAATTGCTAAACAAAATTCGGGTAATATATTGTTGAGAGTAACCCTTATTTTCACTTCCCAAACACTGAACTAAGGAGCTTGGTAGGTAAAAGGAAAGGTCAAAAATCCTGAACTTATCATTCATTAGTAAAACGTTCAGGGGGGTTATTCTTTTTCACAGGTTTTTATTTTCAGGGTTAAGACTCTTCTTCACTAAATTTAGAAATGGGGACTCCAATCTAACTGTGCTATCAATTAATATATGTGTTGATTTATTTTACACTGAAACAGACGTATAAATTGACTTGTTGGAGCTTCTCTGTGTTACCACCTAGGGAAACAAGAGCCGTGGTCAAGATTAATTTGATGTCTATCTATACAACAAAGCCAGACAACTCCTCCCCTTAGTGTTCTCAATAAAGTGAACTTCAACCTAAGAAACAGATCATTTTAGAATATGAAATCTTCTACATCATTGTTAAAATGAATGACTTGCAAGCGGTTAGAAATTTCAAATATTTTCACCAAACAAAATCATAACTTGAATAGGAATATATTTATGACTATTGTGACTGAAATAGCCACTGTACATTTAAAAAAGGTAGTGAAGTTTCGTTTTGGTAAAAAACATCCTACAAATAATTTTCAGAAAGGAAAATTTGTGATTGTTCATCCCAGCTACACAAAGGTTTTGATTTGTTAACATTAAGGAGGATATGCTGCTCAGGCTTCATTGTAGTTCAGCCAATGATCTACCATTTCTTTTCTTTCTTCAGGAAGATGTTATCAAGCAACATGGGCTGAGAGAACAATAACCTGCTTCTAGATATTTGCCTCCATCAAGAGGTCTCTCCAGTAAACAACACCATTCAAGACATGAGGGAGAAATTAAAGATTTTAAGGTACTGGAAACTATGAAATACTATTTTAAATTAAAGATGAAGAAAACCCCTGAGAAACAACTGTAATATCTGGAAGAGAGAATTCTCTACCTGGCACAGCACAGTTACAGTTATCAGGAACTGCTTTCAACCTTCTGGCAACTGAAAGAGAAAGAAGAGCTCCCAAATGCTTAGGTAATTATCATTATCTTTTTTAATACATAATCATTTGGAGTTGGTGCCAGGAACCATTCATCACCCATCTGTGGCCATGCACAGAAGCTATCACAGCCTAAAAGCTGGCGTAATACACTACTGGCTGTGTGACAGCTGGTTGAAAGACAGACTGCAGAAAAAAATCAGTGATCAGAGGATGTAATTTGGGAACCCTACCTACAAACCTTTCCTAGGCTGTTCTGTAACAAGGCTGGGTAGATCAATGAATTTACTTGTAATAAACTGACTTTCTATCATAAGCGTGGCATTTTACCAAGCAGCGTAACCTCTACAAATTCAAAGCTATGGGCTCTCACAACATTGATGAAATATGAGTCTAAGTACAGTTTTGTTTTAAACTGCTTTTCATGTCAATTCAGATGCAGAGGTCAACAGTACCTGCAGATGTAGAAACTGTAGTTCATTTGCGGGAAGGAATTTCAAAGTAGAAGGAACTAGGCAGAACAACAGAACCAAGTAAAACACACTGAAGTAAAAGGACCAAAGTGAAATGGGGGGGGCAACACAAGCTCCAATCTCTTCCAGCATTTTTCTGAAATGCTTCCCTCTATGACTCAATGGGCCATGCTAACAGATAGATGTGGGGGTCCTAAAGCTGTGGTGTGATCTCACCAATGTTCATACAACACTTCTGCTATCACAGTTTGATATTTTGAAATTCTGTTCTGAGCTGCCTAACTGGAGTTATTAGAGT
Organism: Amazona ochrocephala; assembly: GCA_039720435.1. Classification (NCBI taxonomy): domain Eukaryota; kingdom Metazoa; phylum Chordata; class Aves; order Psittaciformes; family Psittacidae; genus Amazona; species Amazona ochrocephala. The sequence goes on from CM077880.1 coordinate 25,856,561, forward strand.
TAGTATTTCTTTGTACCGCCTTCATGCCCAAGAGATACTTGCCAGTGATATAAGCATGAAAATGTAACTTTTCCTTCAACTTTGAGCAAATGCTACACTACTCTACTATGCAAAGTGATGATCCATTTGAAGTTAGCAGGATGTGTGTCAGCTCAATACATCCAAAATACCAGAGCTCACACAGACTTGAAAACTGTGAGCTGACACCGCTGCTAGCACAAAGAAATCTACCTCTACCAGCTACTGACAGAACAATACCCACAGAATTAGCCATAAAATTTCACAACTCTGCTCTGAAAACGTGTTTTGGCAATCACTATAGCACAGTTATTTCTCCTTTAGTTTCTTAAAATTTTTGATCTATCACTTTTAAAGAGCTTTAGGTAAATAAGTTGTGCAATGATTTTATTTGAAAAAAAAAAGGAAAAGTGTTATTGTTATTTTGGTTTATGACTACTTATGCCTTGTCATATACTTCTCTTTTATTTCCAGAAAAATGTTTTTTATTTATTTGAAATGACATTAATTTTCCTGTTTATTTATAATGCTAGAGATACATATATAAAAATAATATATTTATTAATAATATAAATAATATAGATAATCTTAAATAATATTTTTTTTCATTCTAATTACATCAATTTTCTCAGCCCATATTCTTTCTTCAGTGATAATCATCACAAGTAAGGGTATCTTTCTGCCTTGATTTGCAAATGATTTTATTTTCAGTATGTCATGGGTTCAGCAGTAGCAGTCATTTTTCTCCTTCTTGGTAGCTGGTGCAGCGCTGTGTTTTTGATTTTGGGCCTGGGAACTGCGCTGATAACACTAGTGTTTTCAGTCACTGCTTGATAATGTTTTGGTTTGACCCAAGGACTTTCTGAGTCTCATGCTCTGCCAGGGAGGAGGGGAAGCCAGGAGGAAGCAGAGACAGGACACCTGACTCAAACTGACCAAAGAGGTTATTCCATACCACAGCACGTCATGCCTAGGATGTAAAAACGGAGAGCACAGACCTGGAAGGGTGGGGGTTTTGCTGCTTGGTCGGGCTGGGTGGTGAGCTATTGTATTCTTTCCTTGTATTTGCCTTGTCATTATTATTATTGGTGGTAGCAGTAGTGGTCTGTGTTATACCTTAGTTACTAAACTGTTCTTATCTCAACCTGTGGGAGTTGCATTCTTTTGATTCTCCTCCCCACCCCTCGGGAGCGGGGGGAAGAAACAGGGAGGCGTGAGTGAGAGAGCGACTGCGTGAGTTATAGAGGCTTAAGCCACGACAGAGTAACATAACAATTGCCACTTCTTAACAGAAAACCAACTTTGCTTCATATTCAGAAAATAGGCAGTGTTCTGAACAAACACCTCAACTGGGACAGAAGCTGCAAAACCAGAAAGGCAGTTTGTTGTCGTATGTCTTTCAATACATGTCTGCAGGGAGACATGTCAAGAGACAGACAATTCACATTTCCTGCATATAACAATATTTTTAACCTTATTAGTTAGAGGCAGTTTTTGTTTTGGTTGGTTTGTTTGTTTATTTTTTCCTGTCCTTCAAAATATTTCATATAATGATGTCTTTCAATGATTCATCTTTGTCGCCCTTTTTCTCATGGATGAAGTTAGATAATGATGCCTAAAAATCTCATTTGAATCTTCATTATCTTCTTAGCAATATTGATTAACCACTTAGATGCTTTTGTAAACAGAATACTATGGTTGTGCCATCACAATTATAATTTCTGCTTTTCTTCTAGTGTTATCTCCTACTTTGAGGATTGCATTTTGTTTTGATAACCTCTCAGCAAAGTGGTAATACACCATCATTTTATTAAATCATATCAGTAGTAACCTGAATAATTTTTCAGTATGGAAATATTTTATTTGCATTTTAATTTTCTATTTATGTATTTTTAACCCTTATTTGCACTGAGCAGGTGGCATTATTTAACAATCCACAAAGATTCTTAGGTCAAATGTTTCATTGATTGCAAATTCCTAGGAACATTCCATCAATGAAACATATTGCTCATAATTTTTTCTCAATTTCAGCACAAAAATACACTAACTAAGCTTATTTTAGATAATAAAACATCATGCATGCATTCGTAAACTATACACCAATAAAATCAATAACATTAAAGAAGATTTTTTTTTTTTGTATCTCTATTAAATTAAAACAAACTCCCCAAAAAAAGTCTTTTCTGAAAAAGGAAAAAGTGCGTTGACAAGCCGAGGAAAATATGCTTATGAACATATATAGGCATATGCAAATATTTTTATATACAGGCATAAAGATTTTGCGACGTGTCTACATACTCTAATGATGCGTTAGGCATAACAATTTAGAAGATTACTGTAATATTGTAATACTTGAATAGATTAATGTAAAGTTTTTACATATTGCTAATGTTTTTATAATTAGAACAAAGCTGAATTACAACATTCACAATGTAACACATAATGGTAGTAACTACTTCGAACTGTCTGGATGATTATGGATATATTGTAATTAATTATAATAATAATGATTAAGATTAAATCATTAACTTTAATAGGTTATGGATAATTAAGAATAATTTCATTCCATGAGTTCCTTTTGTGCATATGTGCAACTGCAGATAGAAACAAAGTTCTTAGGAGGTTCAAAGATTTCACCTTGAATCCTAATTACGTCAGTGGTGTAGTTTAAATCTTTTGAGTCAAAATGAAATTAGAGTTCTTCACTAAAAAATTTGTAAACCCCTTTGGTTTCCATCAAATTTTATGACAGTGTTAAATATAATATGGTTCACTATAAAATATAAGTATGTCAGATTTGAAGAACCTCTCATCTTTGAACTTCACAATTAAAACCAGAATTAAAAAATGTTTTAACATGACACCTCTCCTAGATTCCTTTTTCCACCCCTATATCACAACAAAAATATATCCAACAGCTACTTATTGATTATAATTGCATCTTAACAGCTCTTCTCAACCAAAATATGTGCAATATCACCACAGTAAATATTAAAATGGCATAGTATACAACAGAGAACTTTGTTACATAGCATTTACCTTTTAAAGAACATCACCCAACATGACATTCAACATTATTTTTCACTATTGGATAGCAGTAATAATAAATAATGATAATGTGTTCTTATTGTTCTATTACACTGGTAAATATACCCTGCAATATGCTGATGCTTTATCCATTGCATGGTTTAATTTCACTCCATGTAGAAACAGGCATTTATAACTATGGAAGATACGTTGAACTTTATAGTGTTCTTTCCAAATTCCAAATTTGATTTGGGCCATATAACATTCTTCAAATACTCGCCCTTACCTTTACTCAGTTTCTGGGTATGTTCTGTCTCTGTCATGATTTTCAGGAGTGAAGGTAAGAAACACAGTCCATCTGCAAGAAAGAATGTATGGAGTTTTTCAGGCTGCTTCTTATTCTGTTTATTCACCCTTTCCCTGTGTATGTACATTATGAATCAGAATCAATCTTAGCCTCTATCATTCACTTAATCTTAAGCCCAGAAGAAAAGCACATATTCAGAAAATAATACTGTCATAATGATCTTAGAACAAAGTATTATAAAAGAAGACTAAACCAAACCCATCTGAATTGCGGAGTCTTTCATCTCCAATTTGCCAGTCATAACCCAACCAAGCACAGCAATGCTCACAATCAATACTGTCTGATGAGTGATGGCCTATGAGAAATGAACAAATGGTCTATTTTAGTTGCTTCTAAACAGTATTCCCTATTGCAGAGAAATATACTAAAACTTCACTGGCAGCCTTTGATTGTAAGATGGAGAGCACTGAGTATTTTGAACAAGTGAAGTACTTCAGCCCTCAGTAATCCTTACAGGCAGAGTATGGTATATATTAGCAGAGTTTGCATCAGTCCTGCTTTTTTTTATACTGTTGCTGGATATAAAGGGAACACTTGCTCAGAGGGCTTTCACAAATACTAATAATATTCCCTTTAAAGTGATATCAAATATAAAAGAATTGTTGATTTTTATTAGAGAATTGATTAGTAAATGGAATGGTACAAAGGTTTTTATAAAGAATTAATAAAAGTAGGATTCATAGGTGGTGCAGTTTGGAAAAAATGTGCTCACAATTGCACAGGTTGAGATGACAATGTGAGACTAATAGTCTTAGCATATGTATAAATAAAATATATATAAATACATGTGCATATATATATATGTGTATAAGGAGAATAGGAAAATCTGCTTGTTGTCTACAGAGTGACCTAGGGCCCCATATAAAAGAATAATTTTCAACAACTAAGTAAAAATGCAAGTAATTTCATATATGCTATATAAAGTGAAAGTAAACAATTAAGTAGATTTTGTATTAGGTAGGGAAGTGTGTTTATCGTTGTGACAATGTCTTGCCATGTTCATAGTATAAGTAAGCAATAATGATACAATAATAGAATACGAGTCTGGAAGGAACCTCAGGGATCATAATTCTAAATTTCTGTTCTCTTGTGCATTGTCGGTTTTCAAAATCTCAACATTATTAGGGGAAGTTTTATTTTAAAAAATAATAAATTTTGTTTAGATAAAGATTCTGAGAATTACATATTAATTTTGTGGAGGAAACCAGAACTTGCATGATATTAGGGATAAATAAGAATAACTCAGAAAGGCATTTCATGTTTGTTTTAACTCTACTTAAAATTACAGCAGACTTTTAATGAACGTTGACTTGGTAAAGCAGCTAAGGGGATACTGGGAGAAGGAATAGAATAGCATTGTGACAGAAAAAAAAGGTAGGGGGAATTCTTTAAAGGGTAAAATAATTCTTTAAAAAAATTTAGGAAGCAAGAAACAAAAGAAAAAAGTGACAAAAAATGTTCATAAGTGGTTGTCAACAAAGTCATAAGAGAAACCTCAGAAAGATGAGTAACCTATCAAAATAGTAAAACATGAGCATTCACTTCAAAAGAGGCAGCTGCTTTGAAATCAATGCTAAAGGAAGTACAGTTTATGTACGGTTAAGATCTAGATGAGTAAAAGGGTGGAACACAACGCAGTCTTCCCAGACTTTTAAAATTGGAGTTTCAGATCTTATTATTTTCAATAAACTATTCTCAGTTCCTGTTTAGATGATGAGAAAAGATTTATCAAAGAAAGGTAAGATGACACCAAAGTAACTCATATTGTATAATATAGATACATAACTGGAGAAGTTTTAACTCTGTTGATCTAAGAAGTTTACAAAGAACAGATGCTACTGAATAAAACTCTTCACTACTTTGACAGTCTGACAGACCTGAACCTGGCTGAGTACCAAGATAGAGTAAAAAAAAAATCACCTTATATTGAGGTGCACTGCAAACTATTCAGTAGGTCACTGTAAACTATTCAGTAGGTCACTGTAGGAATCAATGTCCACTTCTACTGTATTTACTATGTTCATTATTACCACTCTGGAAGGAGCTACACCTTAATTACATTTAGAGATAATGTTTCTAATTAATCAGTAAGCATTTGCAAATATCTTTTATAATGCAAAATATTACTTTGTACTAGATGTTAAATATTACAGTAATGCTACAGACAATGCTGTAAATAGGGTAAGAATATTTAAAAAAAAAAAAAAACACTAGAAGGATGTAAAAATGTAGACTAAAACCACGAAATCAGCACATCTGAATTACACATCTACAACATACCTACTTAATATGGTGGAATTTCTCGTGAAGCAGCAATGTGCAAAAAGATCTCAAGTTAAAAAAGAATGGAAAACCAGATGTCAATAGTTTATGAACAATTGTGGATTTAGAGGTGCATGACAGTTGTTGGGAGAGCTGAGTGTGCTGTAGTACACCAATTGCCTTTCTTGCCTACTAACACTACTCACTGCAGCAAATGCACCTATGAACTCATGAAAAGTTCAGAACCACAGAACTGTGCAGCGATCTTTCCTTCAAAATAAGGTTCCTGAGTAGTGACAGTACAGGTATTAAATTCTATGGAATGGCAAATACTTAACTAGTTGAATACACCCTTAAGGATTTCTTTATTAAAAAAAAAAAGAAAAAAAGAAAAAAAATATTGTTATAATTTTATTAACTTGTCTGAATAAAGTCTAATTCACTGTTTGAGAACTGTTTGAGAGATGCAACACCAAGATGCGAAAGCAATTTTCCAAGGTGGGTCACGCAAGTGTTAGCCACTTTACTTCCGGATATAGGCTAACTTCTCTCAGTAATTCTGGCCATTGATCAATATACATTCTGAGGACACCCTAAGCCCAGCTTCAACATCCTTATTAACAGAGAGATTATGAACTTAAACCTGTAATCTCCATTACTGAGCTCTCAGACATCAAGCTGACCACAGATAGGAAAGCTGAAGCTCGTCCGCTTTGCAGAAAACATTACTGGTCATAAAACTAGAAATTTACAAGTCTTGTAAACAGACTGATTTTTACCTTGCAGCTGGAATATTCAAACAGGAGTTACAAGATATGGACTCAAATCTTTCATAATCAAAAGTCAAAATACAAAATAGAAAAACATAAGCAGCAAAAATTAGATACATTCTGATCAAAAATATCTTCCTATTTATAAGGTTAAAGAACCTACTTCACATGAAGTCATTTGATTACTTTTTCTCTTTCTTGCTTGATGGAAATAAGACTGCAAATTAGAAAGTTGATTGTAAAAGGAAATTATTTGCTGCATTTTCTTCTTAGAGTTAATTCTTACACTTTTATTTCTATTGCTTTATTTTATTTTTAAAAATCACCAGATAGAAGTCAAATACTTTGTTTTGAGTCAAAAAATACACCTTAATCTTTTGTTATAAATACATCTAAGTACAAACAAACCACTTACCTATACATGGAGAGAAGCTTTTCTCATCAAAACAAGCTAAGTGGAAACAGTTGATTTTGTTTAGTTCAGCATTTAGAACAGCAAATGATTTTTTTTCCAAGACCTAATTAGGACAAAGCAAACTAACAAACAAAAAAAAAACCCACATTATTCTAAATGTTTTCTTCTTTAAGCTTTTTCTGTTTTCATTAGTAGCGATCTGAATTGGAAGGTCTAGTTTGAACTAATTTGTGTAAGAACTGTGTTTTCGTGGTCCTTGAAATGACCTGAAGGGTTTATGTCACAGAATTAGTACAAAGACTCTGTGCAGGTTTAGCTACATATTCATACAGAGTACTAGTTTACAGTATCAACTAGGTTATTGCACAGGATTGTACTAGACTTCTGAGTAATTTGGTAAGACTTTTTTCTTTTTTCCTGCTCTACCCTCTGAGATTTCAGTACATAGTAAAACCAAAATTCAGCACCTCATCTACTATAACAAGTCTTAAATAGTCAATAGAGTATAGTAATTGGCAAAAAAATTATCTTCTAGCACTTGATGTTACTTATGCAACAATAAAAATATATATTACCTGCAGACATGAAGCTTTTCCTATTAGTGGTTTCCTAGTTAACCATCCTAAAACACCAAGAACATTTCCCATACAAATCTGTCTCATCTAGGACTAACTTGAGTCCGTCAGACCCTTGTGTTAATTAGTTATAGCCATACTATGGTATATCACGGTTAAAGGAAGTATTCGTTTGGATATTCTCCTTCATTAGCCATAATATATTAAAGGTTAACAGTGGATGAAATTTCTTTTATCAGATTTCAGTTTCTAAGGCTCAACTAATTCGCCATCCCCATAAGGCCTTTAAAGCTGATGCAGTATCTGAAAGAGATATATTTTTTTGGGCTACAAGCAGATCCAGCCAGTCTCCTATCAACAGCTGCTTTCAAAAGATCAAAATCCTAGTTTCTATTGTGGAGCATGATGTCATATACCTGGACTTGCTAGAAGCATTTGACACTGCCCCACATGACTTCCTTGTATCTAAACTGGAGAGACATAAATCTGATGGACAAACCACTTGGTGGATAGAGAATTGCCTGGATGGCTGCACACAGAGAGTTGCGATCAACAGCTCAATGTCCAACTGGAGATGGGTAACAAGTGGTGACCCTCAGGGGTGAGTGTTGGGACTGATCTTGTTCAGTATCTTTGTTGGCAACATGGACAGTGGGATTGAGTGCACCCTCAGCAAATTTGCTGGCAACACCAAGCTGTGTCGTCCTGTTAATATGCTGGAGGGAAGGGATACCATCCAGAGGGACTTTGACACACTTGAGAGGTGGGCCAATGCCAACCTCATGAAGCTTAACCAAGCCAAGTGTAAGGTCCTATACCTGGATTGGGGCAATCCCAGCACAGCTACAGGTTGGGCAGAGAAGTGATTCAGAGCAGCCCTGCAGAGAAGGACTTGGGGGTGTTGGTTAGTGAAAAACTGAACATGAGCTGCCAGTGTGCACTGCCAACCACATCCTAGGCTGCATCAAAATGAACATGACCAGCCGGTTGTAGGAGGTAATCTTGCCCCTCTACTCTGCATTTTCTTTTTTGCCCCTTTTTTTTTCCACTGTCAAGTATACTGTTGTCAATTCAAGCAAAAGAAGAAAATATGCAGAATTTTATTTTTGTTTTCAGGCTCCCTAAATTATTTTCCTGCTGTCTTGGGATACTCAAGTATGTTTTAGATCCATGTCTTCTTTTTCATGATTTTCCTTTCAGCTTCTGGCGACGTGATAAATTGGCAGTTTAGTCTTTCTTCATCAGTAGTTCTGTCTTTGTTAACTAAGGCAGCATTTTCTTCTCTTCTTATATGGAAATCCTTTTACTCTATTTCACAACACAAAGTGTCAGTAAAAAAATATAAAATTATATGCCTGTAGTTTCAGCAGCTTTCCAGGCTTTTACTATAGCAGTATAAGTATCAGAAGTATCTTCATCAGAAACATCAGAAACAGAATTTTGCACAGGCACAGCTCTCTCATATACAATAAACAGAGAAACAGTTGCTGCCAGAAATGCAGAGAACGGTTTATTTTGTAAATGCAAGCTTACAGACTGATATATCAGCATTTCATCAGCTTCTTAAGAAGCTGACAGACTTATGACAATGCTTCATCTCAATGTTACTTGAAAAGTGGAGGGGGAGAGGGGGAATATTTTTCATTTTTTACGTACCGCTGCGTTCAGTTTTCTTCATAGTTATAATCCGTTTCTTCCCAAAAGAACTCTGTGCTCAAATTAAACAGCAAACCTAAGAACATAATACGTATTTTATAGAAAACAAATTCCTGTGATATTTCTCCAGTGCGAATCCTGTAAAATGTATGTTCTATAAGGAACATTTTGCAAAAGACAAACTTGCTTTTCATGGCATTGTTATGGAAGGACTGCTGCCTTACAGTTGACTCACTGTGTAATAGCCTGGACTGGTCAAGAAGAAACTGTGGGAAGAAGAGAAAAAAATTGAATTGGGAGACTACCTGCCTGACTGATGTAAGTACTTTAATTTTAGCAGACACTACTGTTGAAACCAGTTCAGTTCGTCATGTAGGTACGCACGTATATCTTCAGACAAATAATTGGTACATAAGTGAGTGGCTCCTCTCCTTTTGTGCACTTATAGTGAAGTCAGGGATCTATTATACCAAATCATAGCATTCAAATACACTATGATAACATATGATAACTATACAAAGCACGTAGAGAAGTAACTCTTCCTATGAACAGAATTGCAAGTCACATCTGTAGTATGCAGACTCACTCTTCTCTGTTGCCATAAAACAAGAGCCGCCTTCTTAGTTCCAGAAATCACCAGTTTCCAGTCTTTGCTTTCCTCCAAGTTTCCACTTACTGCTATGCTAGAGACAGACTCCACCCGTGGTACCACTATGGCTGAGGTTCAGGACTCTGAAGCTGTCTCCAAAAAGATCCTGTCCATCTTTCTTATCCCTTCTGGTTCCATGCAGGCTGCTCACTTCCCTCCATAACTCCTTCACTTTGGAAGGGGGCCATGCCTCTAGCATCAGAGAGAGGCCTCCAGCACTCCCTGCAGCTTAGGACTCACAAGACCAAACCCACAATTTGAAGCTCTGTCAGGGTTGAAACCTCTGCTTAGGCAGGAATAGCTGCTTCAGTACCTGCTGGGGAGCATGCCCTGTCATGTACTGACTTCCTTGCACCCTGCTGCATGAACTGCTGCATCTGTTAACTAAGCTTCATTAACTACACCTGGGGAGCTGTGCTCTTGCCTATATTTTAAATTGGCCTTTCCCCAGCACCTGCTAAAAGGATTCTTGACCCTCCCTAATTATGTATCAGTTACAGAAAAGGCTGCAGACAGCCTTGGACCAAGGGCAGTTGACTTACCTCATTAGAGGCTACTGGAACTTCCTTGGGTCCATACCTCTGTGACTCCCATTGTCATCTTACCTGGCAGCTGTGTTCTCAATCAAGCCTCTGATTTACAAAATCAACAGACACAAGACTGGAACAGACATCATTTTTCCTAGGGCGCAAATAACTGCATCTTCCTATGGTTCTACTTCCAACCTCTCATGCTGCATTTCCAGATTGGTTTGCTTGAATGATTTCAAGCTTACTGGCATAAGGACTTTCTCTGTTTGAGAATGCCTGAGAAAAAATGTCCTTCCTAAGATTAATTTACTAGATAATTTTTTTCTAGTTTTTATTGACATAGCTTTGTCTTCCACGTGTAACCAAGTGGCTCATAACTGTGGATTCTGTCCTTGTGTTCTTCTGCTGACATCACCTCTGAAGTCATGTCAGCTGGGCAGACTGATGGGTTTTGTTTATCAGCTCTCACAAAAGAGATTTATCAATGTTCATTGCTAACTCCCACTGATTTTTCTGTATGATAAGAAATGAACAGGGCATGACTCTGTCATTGTAATGTTTGTAACATCAGAGCTGAAAGGTTTTTGTTTTGATTTTATTTTTAAAGACATCTAAAGCTAAGGGTAAAAAAGAATGCAGACCTTTGCATTCCTGTTTATTGTAATTTTGGTCACTGATGTCCAAAACTACCATTTTCAACCTCTAATTCAATAGCACTGAAACCTGGAGCAGTCCGTTATTTTTACACTGCAATCTTACTGATATCTTTTTTGAGCATTTCAAAAATTGTTTCAATTCAACACTGATAGAGCTTATTGGACCAATGCCTAACTCATTCCCAGCTTCCTCAGGAAGTGCAAACTTAGCATCCTATGTTGCCTGAGCGTCCTATGTATGTCCTATATTGTCTGGAAGATGAAATCAAAATAAGTTCCATAGCAGTGTCACCACATTTTTTTTAATTCAAGAACTAAATAGAACTCAAAATTATGATTTAAAAATCTTGTTTTCAAATCATTCTTCTGCTTTAGTATGTTCTGTTCAGAAAGACAATGTATGGTTTAAATCCTGTGTACCATCACTGGGAAAAAGTAATAGTGAGAAACCCAAAGAGCTACTGAAGCAGAAACTAAACCACAAATGTCTTCTCTTCTTCTGAGTGACAGCTCTAATCAGTAAGCTAGAAAGTCACACACATGCATATTTTCTCCCTTGTTTTCTTTCTGTCTTTTGTCCAACAGTCTTTGATTATTTCATGAAAAATGGAACAGTTTCAAAAGAAAAGAGTGAGAATGCCCTTGATCTGTGCATGTGTCCCTCAGGCAGAGAAAGACATTTTTACTGTATCTCAGATGAGTATTCAACAAACCACTAAGTGATAAAAACGGGAACAGAGAGGTACCTTCTAAACTAGAGGAATTTCATGATGTTATAAAATACTATTTAAGTTTTGAAAGGAAAAAAAAAGGTTGTGAGTGTCATGCTTTTGGAAGGGGTTCAGAGATGTAAATCCCATAGCAGAAAAATAGTTCTCTAGGAGATACACCTTAGACACAGTCAGAAAGGTCATACATCTGTCCTCAGATATGACCTCTTTGTCTTCTGTCTGCCACCTTCTTCTTATCATCCCATGCTTCTTAAACACTTCTTAGGGATGAAAACTAAAAGCCAAATCCAGATTAGAGACTATTCTTTAGAATCAAAGTTAAAATTTAGGTGTTATGAACAATGCAATATATATTTCCACATAAAGTTAAAATAGCTAATACGTATGTTTTGCTGCCTTTTAACCCTACTTCTAGCTCCCCTTAAATATTTTGAAACATAGTTCTAGGCAAGATCTGGGCAAGAAATCTGGAATTTGATCATGTGGGTTATCAAAAACACAATCTTAAACATAAATATTTAATCCAATTTTTAATTTGGTCCTATCTTAATTAGACAGTTGTTCTAGAAATGATTCCTTAATTCAGCATGTCATTATTTCTCCTTTTGATCACCATGCAATATTTTATTTAGCAAGAGACTTTTAAAACAAATAGACCTGTTACACTCCTGGCATTATTTCATTTATCTTGGTGGAGGTGTTTACTCTAGCACTAATTTAGACATTTCTCTAGAATGTTTCCATGATAAATGCTAAATAAAGCTATAAATATCTCTTAAATTAAAGATGTTATGCGCTCTGGTGTCTGTAAAATTTGACAGCAGATAGGCATCAATTGAATGAACGTTCAGGGTCTTACAATTCCTATGTGGCCTACATAATTGTCTTGCTTTCAGTTTATTCCTACTTACAGTAGTATTTTTCCATTAAGCATGAAGGCCTTGTAATCTGAAAACTGACTTGAAGATTTTAAGGTACATTACCAAAGGTTCAGCTAAAAGAACTCTCCAAGACTCAAATTTAGAGTTTTAGAAAGCAGGCATTCTTTATTGCAGTGCTGAATGCACAGGGGATCATTCTGGCTGTCCTGCATGCCAAGGGTTTGCAGTGTCTCTTCATTCCAGCTTTGGTGATTACTCCCGTGGTAGCTAAACCCATTATACACTCTATTACTTTAAACATTTTGTCTAATTAACTTGATTTTTGAAAGTGATTGTTTGACTTTTCAGGGTGGTGGAGCCTTTTTGATTCATGAATAGTGGATCCAAGGCTTTTTCACCTTCTACCTTTATTGAAGTGTAGGTGGTTAAAAGGACTTGGAAGGGGCCTTTCCACTTTTCTGTCAAAAGTTCAGAGTTCCAAGATTTTACGGAGATTCAGTCCCTGGGCTGGAATGGATGAGCTGGGGAATCCAAACCTACAGATATATTTACAACAACTTGTTTGTTAATTTCCAATATAACTTTTTCCAAGGCTGTTAAATATTTAGTCATGTCGCTTTCACCTCTTATGCATGTCTCAAGGCAGATCAGGTACTTGGTATGGTTGCCAATAGAGAGTTTCATAAGGACTTTCAGGTTGCGTTTGTATAAGCAAAGCAAGAGGTAAAGCCTGTACCCAAGTCATAGATGTTTCTTAACATACTTTTCCTAATGGAGCTGTGAGTGTGTTATTCATCTTTTCCACCATTCCCTTGATTGAGATCTATAAGGTGTATGTAGATACACCTTGCTCTTTTCCTGACTATCTCTCGATGCTGTCAGACATAATTACCATCATGATCTCAATGTCCTTCCAGTCTGAATCCTGGGTCCTAATCATCATCTCAAATTCCCCTGCTACCTTACCAGGATCATCCCTAGATTTTCCTGATGCTTGCTTCCAGTTAAAGTTTGTGATCAAAAAGGGAACAGTTACTGGTCCCTCTATACCTACAGCCTGTCAAAGTACAGCTTGAATCACTTCACCTTGTCTTCCTCAGGTCTGTCCCGCAATCAGGATACAGATTTCAGATCCCCGATTCCTTCATTTATCTGATCCTCATATGCTACATTGTCCAGCCCTTCAGCTGCCACTTTCCCTTGCTCCAGCTGGCAGCTGGGCACCACCAACAGGTCCAAATCCTCATCTCTTTCATCCACATGTTTCAAACATCTTCATTCCATAACACACAAGGAGCACCACCTTTTTAACTTCTTCCTTTTACCTTTCTCCAAAACTAACACCAGAGGGTTGGCTAGAGCTAAGTTTATACCACAGTACTTTTGCCACTCTGGATGATTTTGCAAAGTGAAAAACATATCACAATACATCACTTCATCCCACTTTCTTCCTCTTCTCAAAACACTATTAACTGTAACAGCATGTTATGATCCAAAGTCCTGTTCTTTGGCCATTTTTCTCCACTAATTTATACAGTGGCCACCACAATATCAGGCCTTGTCTCTTTGCAGTCCCTCCTGGGGATCCCCCTATTTTGTACAGTGTTTTAGAATGCATCCAAAAGGGCATGTTTTTAAAATTCTCCTATCCCCAGAAGGCTTATTTGCTATCATAACACATGAACATAAAACTACGACAAATGCGACACATAAGAGATAAACCAATCATAAAACAAGAGCTTTAATGGATGTTTTTATTGTTTCTGATATTAGTTGCAATTAAACTGATGCATATTAAAGAAAAAGAAAAAAAAAGTTTAAGCAGAATAGATGGGATCAAAGCTTTTTTTAATTTTCTTTTTGTTTTTTAAAAATCAAAGGACACCTGATTATATGTGGCAACATCATGTTCAAAGCAGATATGAATTTTTGCCAATGTAAAGAATGACATGTTTATGCTAGCCTAGTTAAAAAAAAATAATAAAACGCTTTGGTCTCATCTATTTTGTTTAACCTTTTTTTTTTTTTTTTTTCCTTTACTGTGCCTTAGTTTAATTGCAACTTATATCAAAAACAATAAAAATATCTATTAAATTCTGTTGTTTCTGTAGGAAAAATATGCTCTTTATTAACAACTGAATTTCCTACAATTACCCTTCCTTAGAAACACAGATGAAAATGCCCAGGAAGTTAGTATAATAAGTATATATACTTCTATTACCAGGACAGTTTTCTTACGAAGAAACCTATTTTGTTGCCTGCAGTGATATTTGCTTTGTTTCTTGTTTGCTTTTTCTTTTCAATGAAGATTTGTTAGGTAATTCAGATTTACAATTGCTACAAAAAGTATCTGAGCAGAAACACATGGATATTTCATTATTATTATGTATCAGATTATCATGACTGCTGCAACCTTTCTCATTTATCTCTTCCTGGTGTTTTCTCAGGTCAGACACAGACAATGCTTAGCAGCGAAATGAATCTCAGAATGTCAGCCAGAGCCTGGTGTGTTACACTGACCAGACAAGCTTTCATAGAATCATAGAATAGTTAGGATTAGAAATGTGGGCCAAGGGGACAAAGAATGAGTGTTTGAGGAGAATGGGAAGTAACAATAGAGCAGTAAGTAGTAGCAGAGAAAAATGTTTATACATATGGTTTAAAATAGTTGCTTAAGCAAAGGCGCGTGGACAATATGATTGGCTGAAAGGCGCGTGATCACTAAGGTTACTGGCTAGAGAAGCACATGATGTGTGCGTGGAGTAGGGACATTGTTTCGTGATGAAAAAGTACCAAAGGAACTAACTGCAACTAAACACTAGTCAGAGTACTATAAAAGTCTGTAGACTCAACCAGTAAACATCTCTGGTTGCACCACAGCTACAGTCGGTGCCTCATATGCCACAAGGGAAAGGACCTTGAGACAGAATCATAGAATCATAGAATAGTTAGGGTTGTAAAGGACCTTAAGATCATCAAGTTCCAACCCCCTGCCATGGGCAGGGAAACCTCACACTAAACCCTGTCTCTCAAGGCTCTGTCCAACCAAGCCTTGAACACCACCAGCGATGGAGCATTCACAACTTCCCTGGACAACCCATTCCAGTACCTCACCACCCTTACAACAAGGAACTTCCTCCTGATATACAATCTAAACTTCCCCTGTTTAAGTTTGAACCCACTACCCCTTGTTCTACCACTAAAGTTCCTAATGAAGAGTCCCTCCTCAGAATCCTTACAGGCCCCCTTCAGACATTGGAAGGCTGCTATGGGGTCCCCATGCAGCCTTCTCTTCTCCAGGTTCAACAGCCCCAACTTTCTCACCATATCTTAATAAAGGAGGTGCTACAGTTTCCTTATCATCCTAGTAGCCCTCCTCTGGATTAGTTCCAACAGTTCCATGTCCTTTTTATGTTGAGGACACCAGAACTGCACACAATATTCCAAGTGAGGTCTCACGAGAGCAGAGTAGAGGGGCAGGATCACCTCCTTTGGCCTGCTGGTCACGCTCTTTTTGATGCAGCTTAGGATACGGTTGGCTTTCTGGGCTTTGAGCACACACTGAAGCCAGCTCATGTTCATTTTCTCATTGACAAACACCCCCAAGTCTTTCTCCACAGGGCTGCTCTCAATCTCTTCTCTGACCAAGCTGGAGTTGTGCCTGGAATTGCTCCAACTCAGGTGAAGGACCTTACACTTGCACTTGTCATGGTTAAACTTCATCAGGTTGGCATCAGCCCACCACGCAAGCCTGCCAAGGTCCCTCTGCATGGCATTCCTTCCCTCCAGCGTGTCAACCGAACTACACAGCTTGGAGTCATCGGCAAACCTGCTGAAGACGCAGTCAATCCCACTGTCCATGTCACCCACAAAGATGTTGAACAAGACCGGTCCCAACACCGATCCCTGGGGGACACCACTCATTACTGGTCTCCAGCTGGACATTGAGCCACTGAGCACTACTCTTTGCATGAAGCCATCCAGCCAGTTCTTTATCCACCGAGTGGTCCACCTATTAAATTGATGTCTCTCCAACTTAGAGAGAAGGATGTCATGTGAGACAGCGTCAAAGGCTTTACACAAGTCCAGGTAGATGACATCAACTGCTCTATCCCTGTCCATCAGTTCCACAGTCCCATCATAGAAGGCCACCAGATTGGTCAGGCAGGATTTCCCCTTAGTGAAGCCATGCTGGCTGTCACCAAGCACCTTGCTGTTTTTCATGTGCCTTAGCATGCCTTCCAGGAGAATCTGCTCCAAGATTTTGCCAGACACAGAGGTGAGACTGACTGGCCTGTAGTTCCCTGACTCATTCATTTTCCCCATCTTGAAAATGGGGGTTATATTTCCCTTTTTCCAGTTGTCGGGAACTTCACCTGACCACCTTGATTTTTCCAATATGATGGACAGTGTCTCTAGCAATTTCATTTGCCAGCTCCTTCAGGACCCTTGGATGGATTTCATCCGGTCCCATGGACTTGAGTACGTTCAGGTTCCTAAGATGGTCTTGAACCAGACCTTCTCCTACAGTGGGCCCAGGGTCTTTGTTCTCACAGTCCCTGTGTCTGCCTTCCAAGACTTGGGTGTTGTGGTCAGAGCATTTGCCAGTGAAAACTGAGTCAAAGAAGTCTTTAAGAACCTCAGCCTTCTCCAAATCCAGGGTAGCCAGTTCTCCCGATAGCTTCTGGAGGGGGCCCATGTTGTCCCTAGCCTGCCTTTTATTTGCAATGTACCTTCAGAATCCCTTCCTGTTATCTTTCACATCCCTAACCAAATTCAATTCTAAGTGGGCCTTATCTTTCCTAACCTGGTCCCTAGCTTCCCCGACAACATCCTTGTATTATTCCCAGTTTGCCTGACCTTGCTTCCACCTTTTATAAGCCTTTTTTTTTTCCTTGGAATTTTCCTAAACAGGTCTTTATCCATCCACGGACGTCTCCTGGCCCTTATGTGCATATGTTTCTTCATTCTCAGAATGGTTGCAGAAAAAAGTTTTCTGTTGTTGCCTACAATCTGACTGCTCTGCAGCACTACATCATGATGAGTACTTTTGTGGGCATTTGTAAATATATTGTCTTTATACGCTGCATCTACCATCTTATCTTGCTTCCCCTGTATCTAGCATAATTCCATCTTGTAATAATTTTGCTTTCTCAAAGCATTTATTCAATCCTTCAGTTTACCTAAAGACCTTTGATGTTATCAAAATAAACACTTCATACTAAGATTTTAATCAGACAATTATTTTCAGTCTATATAAATTTTTGCATGATTTAGTGTTTTTCAGTCCTTGAAGTTATTTTGTAATTCATCTGATTGCATTTATCTTTACCTTATAGTTTAATGGCTTTCAACTAAAAGTGCAGACTAGAACTCCATACTTCCAAATCTTAAAAAGTAATTTGAAACAATATGGTCTTAAATGTTTCATCCCGCCATCCTGCTCTGAAGCTTTCATAAAAGCTGAAGCAAAGCCTGTCTGAGCTAGTCTATACGAATTTATTGCAACCCAAATAACGAGGACTTCATTGGGAGATTACAGTTGTCTCTGCTACTTACACAGGTAATAATGGGTTTACTGCAGAAGTATTGGTAGTACAAATTCAAGTGGTCATGCTTTAGAGAAAGAGATTTTTGATGCTGACATCCCCCACCAGGAGATCACAAGATTTACATTAGGAGAACATGACAGGAAGAATAACAGGAGCACCAAAGGACTGGGAATACACGGCAAATATGCACAGCTAGGAGGTCATTTGGAAAGAGACTCAGCTGGATGCAGCTGGTGTGAGGCACAGTGGCAAATCTATCATCTGTCCACCAGCAGAGAACAGACACAGGAGACTGGACTGACTTCAAAGTACCTGTAGTAGCAAACAGTTTGAAAAGGGGTGGCTGAACTAGAAACTGCTATTCTATCTTTATTTCTCTGCCCTTACTCCTCATTCCTGTTCCCAAATCCGTCATTTCCTACTTTGTTAGTCCTTCTCTTTTCCACTTCCAATTTTAGATGCTGTCTTATGGTGCTTCAGCATAAGCAATGGAGTTATTATTCAATAAGTTGCATAAGCAACTGCTAATATCAACCTTTAAAATAATCTCTGATCATTTGTTTCCAAATGGCTGATGAGACTTCTAGTGATATCTTCCTTTCCTAAAGTTTTGAGGACAGTCTAATAATAACTTACTAGGGAATACAGTGCTAGAAGTAGGTAAAGAAGGAAATAAAGCCAAGAGAATAGTCCCTGTAAGTTGATGAGGTCCTACGTATACAGAAAATTTTAAAGCTGGGGATTTTTTCTCCTCAGGTATTATTTGTTTTACTTCATATGAATAAATAACAAAAGTATCAGTCACCTTGTCCTTGCTTACCTTCCATAAATGTAGCAATGTGTATATGGACATATATCTGGAGGAACTGTGATCATTATATACACCATTATTTGCACTTATCTCCTACCCTGCAGCTTCCTTACTTTCCCTAGAAAGTTCATTGTTAAATTCTAGCTTTTTCCATGATTGTCATGAGCTGTTGACTTGTCACGTTAAAGAATTCCCAGTGAATACCCCTAACTCTCTGACATTACTTACTGTGTCCCTGTGATAAGGGCTGTTTTACGCATAGTGTGTAAGAGCGTGTGATTCTATAGTGGACAGTTTTACTGCTTTCTCACAGTCCATTTTTGTTATTAAAAAATACACAATCTGTCTCCTTTCCTCCAAACTCCAAACTGCTGTTTTTTTTTCTGGCTAGTAAAAGAGACAGTTTCTGGAGGGAAAATTTATCTCTATTATGCATATTTTTTCCTGCGTATTCATCTTCACTTTTTTATTTAATGTGCACTTGGATGTAAAGTTTACCTCTTGGCTTACCATGGATCTTATATTCTATTTGTTTTCAGGTAAATGTATAATAGAGATTTCTTCAGTTTCTGCTGCCCAAACAAATTACCAAAATGCTTTGTTCAAAAAACATTAAAGGGATTTAGGAACACATACCTCTGTAGGTTTGAAAGCCTTAACAATAAAAAATAAGGCATATAGTAATTCCATTGAAATTCTATGACTAAGGTTTTTTTTTATTATGCTTTAATCTAGAAAAGTTTGGTAAGAGAAATGTTCATCTTCCCTTGTCTTGCTAATTAAGGTGTTTCATTACTACTTATTACTGCCCAAGGAGGACATTTGAACAATTTAAATAGAGATCCACAAGAATAATTAAAAAAAAAAAAGAAATATTACTTTCAAGTTTCACATCATTTAACAATCATTTAACCAATTTTTTTAACTACAGGATTAGACTTTATCTATGTAAAAAGACAGATGTATATTCAGTCATCTGGAACTGTCTTGAAAATTTTCTTCTTTACACAAAATATCATTTTGTGTTCCTTAAAAGCTCATATAGTGTTTGTCATACGCAGTTCATCACATGAAAGGGGTTGTGAGAATCTTAGGTGATACACTTCATTGTTAATGGCATTTGCTACTCACTTGCGGGAATTGTCTTTATTTATGCTAGTGGGCATCTACTAGCATGATAGGACTGGTGGACAACAATTTAAACAGGTCATACAAACAACATCTACAAATATAACTCATTTATCATTCCATGTCAAATTTGTCAGAAACACAACCTTTCTGGGAAAAAGAAGGAACCACAAAAAAGGTTAGCAGATTCAGAATGCTGTTGAAGTCTTTACAGGTAAGCATGTGCGACAAAGAACTTAATATTTGCCACACTTTGTTGTGTCTACTTGTACAGAGTAATTAAATAATCCATTTGCTATTTGCTATAGCTGCATGACATCCTACGATGCAATCAGTTTCGATATGAATAAATGTTCTTGAAATATGCTGGATGGAATAATGCACCGGTGTGGAACCAATGAGTTGTAAAGCTCATTCATTACCTGATCCTGTGAAATACAGAATGAGCCCTGTAAGTGGCTATTCTCTCAGTTGGTATTTCTCTGAGAATTAAGAATCTTGGTTTATCACCAAATATGTGCAGCAACTTGTGGGATCAGATATTACTAAACAGTGATTCTGGCAAATGAAAATGTTTTATATTAAAATGTCATTAAGACTAGCTTTATTCATCTTTTCTAAACTGTTTTTCTGTAAAACTCAGCTTGAAAACATGAAAAAATAACTTACAGCATTCTGAAGTAAACTCCTATCTGTCAAAATCCACTGTTCGTTTTCACTGTCACTGTAGTTAGATATTCCAGATGTTCTGGGGTCCTCAACATAAAAGGGACATGAAACTGTTAGAACAAGTGCAGAGGAGGGCCACGAGGACGATCAGGGGACTGGAGCACCTCCAATACGAAGATAGGCTGAGAAAATTGGGGCTGTTCAGCCTGAAGAAGAGAGGGCTGCATGGAGACCTCATAGCAACCTTCGAATTCCTGCAGGGGGCCTGTAGGGGTGCTGGGGAGGGACTCTTCATTAGGGACTGTAGTGAGAGGACAAGGGGTAATGGGTTCAAACTTAAACAGGGGAAGTTTAGATTGAATATGAGGAAGAAATTCTTTACTGTAAGGGTGGTGAGGCCCTAGAGTAGGTTTCCCAGGGAAGTTGTGAATACTTCATCCCTGGCGGCGTTCAAGGTGGGGTTGGACATAGCCTTCGGTGGTATGGTTTAGTGGGGGGTGTCCCTGCCCATGGCAGGGGGGTTGGAACTAGATGATCTTAAGGTCCTTTCCAACTGCAACTATTCTATGATTCTATGATTCTATGTTACTGTGATGTGTTGTTTTTTCACTGACTGGTTTATTGTCTTATTTAATTAATGATGGAAATGAAAGGTAACTATAATGGAGCAAAATACAAAGACAGAATGTTAGATGCATTGATCATGCATATGTTATTTCACTAGTACAACCAATTTTCTAATTTGCAAATTCAGATTTGCATGCAGATGATCAAATTAAAAGAGAATAGTTGTGAAAGGAAACTTCATTTTTGAAAGCTCAGCTCATCAATAAATGAGGCTAGGAAACATACACAGTACTTGCAGTCATGGTATTACTGAAAACTATATATATTGAAAACTAATGCATATTACATTACTTTTATAAGATCTGTGGGATTCTATGTATGGCACTATTGATTTAATTAGTACATCTTTATAGAAAAAGAAACATAACAATTAATGCAACAATGCATTTATCAAGTGCTCATTGAAATACATTTTTATAGATTCTATTAACTTTTGTTACTTGGCTTTTATTAAATGGCTGATTCTCTTGATAGATACATGCAGAAGTATGTTTACATTTCACAGAATATAGAAGTATTAAATAAATAAGTGGATGTTCATGTAATTTATCCATTTTAGTTAGAAGTGAAATAAATAACCGATAATTCACTTTTAATATTCTCTAGTCAAGTGTTTAGGCATAGAGCTCATAAAGGAAAATATTTTCAAAAATCGTTGTCGTGGTTTAAGCTTCTATAAACCCATGCAGTCACTCTCTCACTCACTCCCCACTCTTTCTTCCCTCCGCTCCTAGAGGGATGGGAAGGAGAATCGAAAGAATGCAACTCCCACAGGTTGAGATAAGAACAGTTTAGTAACTAAGGTATAACACAATCAGTACTGCTACCACTACTACTACTAAGAATAATGACAAGGCAAATACAAGGAAAGAATACAGTAGCTCACCATCAAACCAACCCGACCAAGCCATGCAACCCCCACCGTGCACTCCCACCACCGTGCACCCCCACCCTTCCAGGTCTCTGCTCTCCATCTTTACATCCTGGACGTGACGTGCTGTGGTATGGAATAACCTCTTTGGTCAGTTTGGGTCAGGTGTGCTGTCGTTCCTTCCTCCCAGCTTCCTCTCCTCCCTGGCAGAGCATGAGACTCAGAAAGTCCCTGGCCAGCCTAAACATTACCAAGCAGTAGCTGAAAACACTGGTGTTATCAGCACTGTTCCCAGGCCCAAAATCAAAAACACAGCGCTGCACCAGCTACCGAGAAGGAGAAAAATGACTGCTGCTGCTGAACCCAGGACAATCGTAAGTTAACTGTTCCAGCACTGTAGCTAAAAAAGTCTAGAGAGAGACAAAATATGAAAACAAAAGTAATGTCAGCTGAATATTTAATGTACTGAAAGCAAATCAGATTTTATCAGCATCTCAGGTGCATATGGCACCTTCACAGGAAGAAATGGTTTCTTGAATATTAGGTATATTATGTGCATTTTTCTGAAAAATTTTATGAAAAAATATTGTCATAAAATTCAAATTATTTCTGATCATTTCAGGTAAAAAAAAAAACCTCTAAATATATATCTTGAGTTTATCTTCTTATCTTGACATCACAAATTTGTTTAGATTTTTACTTTTTTAATTAGACTGCATTTCAATTGAAGTTAAGTTTTTCTTCTCTGCTTCTGTGGTGTGATGTAATGCCAGACAGCAACTAAGCCCCACACAGCTCGTCGTTCACTCCCACGAGCGAGATGAGGGAGAGACTCAGAAGAGTAGAAGTGAGTTGAGACAAGAACTGTTTAATAGGCAACAGCTAAAGCAAAAGATGCACACATGAGCAGCAGAAAAGGCCTTGGCTCTGTGTAAGCACTGATCAACAGTAACTGAAGCATCTCTGTTTTATTCGCAGTGTTTCCAGCACAAATCCAAAACATAGCCTCATGCTAGCTTCTATTAACTCTACCCCAGCCAAACCCAGTACAGCTTAGTATTGAACAGAATAGAACAGAGGCTTCTGAAAGTAAGCTTCAGTTGCTGTTTCAATTTGGCTTTTGTTTCTCAGGCTAACTGGAAAAACATCCAATTCAGAGTTCACAGGTATCTACTTCCTTATTACTAATATCTGACCACTTCTGGAAAATAAGACATGAGTGAAAAAAAAAAAAAAAAAGGATGGCTGTTACAGAAGATCTTTCCTTGCCATAATTAACTACAGTTACATCTGCAGCAATTCTTTGATGTCCATCCTGAAGCAAAGTAAAAATAACTTTTCCCCTTAAAGATTTTTTTTTCCCTGCATAACTTAGAAAATCTTTACATAAAATTGTTGTTTCAAAAAACTGATGTTATAGTAACAAGAAGATACCCTACCGTGATGTTGGCAGCAATTCTGTTTCTTTCTGCCAGAGGCAAAATAAATGAAATGCTTTTGTGATTAAATAAAAAGAAACCACTCCAGTTATAGCAGTCTCTAATGATAAGTTTGGTGATGTGGAAAAAATCTTATTTCAAACCACTTTAAAGTAAATATGAATATTTGGATTAGTTGAAAATGGACTGGTAAGAACAATATTCTGATATTTAACAGAATTGCAATCTTATTTCTTCTGCCAAAGGAGACAGCTTTGAATCTGACAGCCTGTCTCTAGGATGACCTTTTCCACTTGGATCTGAAAAATACCACTCTGAAAGAATCTTTTTAGTTCATATTCCATTTCCTCAGAGCTCATGCCTCTGAAAATTTCCACAATCAACATAGAATTTAAGTGATTGCTTTTTCTGATAGGAATCTTACCAGAAAGTGTTGTAGAAGAGCATAGACAGTTTCTGAATGCATTGTAGGTAGTTATTGGGTATTACTATTCACTTAATTTCAAGACCATCATTTTTACTCAATGTTGGTTATTTTTGTATATTCGAGAACATTAGAAATAGTATTTCAGCAGCAAGCAATAGTCTTCAGTCTTTAATTAGGCAAGATAAGATTGTATCACCAGTTGTATCAGCATGACAGAAGTTTGCTGAAAGATTTATGGTGCTCTCTATCTACTGTATAATTTTTGAGGCATGCTCACAAAAATATTTATGCTTTTCACAATTTAAACATATTTAGAGCATCTGTTTCTTAAAAAGAAAAAAAAAAAGAGAGAGAGAGAGAACAGAAATATTTATTTTTAAACACAGAAAACAAAACCCCAGAAAAGTTTAGACTGCTGAAAGGCAACTATGAATCTGAAACACTAAGCATTTCAAGAAGAAAATCCTTCACTGGGGTCAAGTAAAATAATTTAAAATCTCATTAGAGTCATATCTGCATCATTAACTGCCTATATACCTTTAATGTGTATTAGGGGTAAAATATTTAGGTACACCTAAAAATTGGAGTGAGGGGTTGTTTGTATTTTAGAACCTAATTAGTACTAAACCATAGTTCTAAATGAAGTAAAAAAGATTACATGAGAACTGTCCAAAAGTTCCCAGATGACATATATCTATGCAAATTCTTTTGATGCATTTTCTTCCCCAAAGCATGATTTTAAAGTGCACAACAATAAAATGATACACAGGAAAATTATATTAACTCATACTTCATGAAGTAGTAGTACCAGGGCCATGGTGTATCTACCCTTTATAGCATTAGAATAAGAACTCTAGACAGGTTGGGAAGCCAAAAGATATTCATGGAAAGAAGAGGAAGTTATGGATTAAAAAATGTGAATTTGTGGTTTAACAGATTTTGGTAGACTCTAAAAGCCAGCAGATGTAGTGAATAGATTGTATTGCTCATTGCTACAGTTCCACTGATAAGTCACTTTTCAACTTAAAGAATTGAAAGCAAGAACAGAATTTTCTAAAGTACATGAACATGGGAATGAAAAAACAAGTTTTCTGCTTTGGTGACTCTTCTTTTTTTTTTTTTTTTTTTTTTTTTTTTTTTTTTTTTTGTGAGGCTCTATCAGTACTTCTTGCCTTGAAAAAGTATTCTTTTCTGGAGGCTTCTTTTCCTGAGAATATTGCAGCATTGAAGATTTAGAGATCGGCTCTGGGGAGAAACCTACCTGTGGTATTGTACTGACTCCACCAAGCTCTTTTTTTCAGAAAAGACAGTGACATAGTCTATATATGAGGAACTGTTAGGGATCTGAATACCCATGCTATGTCAAACTGTAAGAGGTTACAGTGCCACTGTGTCTATCACTGCACTGCTCACACCTCTGTTTTGATACAACAGTTTTAATTTGTGAAAACACTTATAAAAGTGACTAATTGCTCAATCACATTTATTTAATGTATTACATTGTAAATCATCCTGTTAGTTAGAAACTGGTTTTATGTGTCTCTAAAATAAGATTCAAATTTAAATATCATAAATGCATTTTGCATTGATCTCATAATCCTGTATGACATTTTAAAAGAGTAAAGTGAATAATTCTCCTCTAAAATCCTGGTTTGGGGAATTTGTAATATTAATAACTACTATGTTTTCAAGAAGCCAAGTGTTACTGACAAGAATTTAAGTTCCACTTCTGTTGTACATATAACAGTATTTATTCTGAAGATGAGTAATTTGATGAAGATTAATACCTTGAAAGTAAACTTTATTCAATATCCTGTCATCTCTGATCTCTGCGCTTCCTTGTAGCAGACAAAACTTTTCTGTTACCAGGAAAATCTCCATGCCAGCCTCATAATGGATTTTTTATTTCCACGACAAATCTTGTTGAAAAAACATAATTTTCACTGATTTTTTTTTCTAAGGAGCTGGTCATCACAGGAGTGTATCACCCAAAATAAGTACTAAATATGGAAAAATATTTATTTTTTTTCCAATATATTATTTTTTCCAAAAAAATTAATGTTGCTACAACTATGCAGTGATCAGCATAAAAAGTTCATATTTCCAAAGACATCATCTTTGAACTGCAGGGATAGGGACTAGGTGATTTTTTCAGTTCCCTTTGAGTCCTGTAATCTGTGATTTCTAAATGGAATAGAAAATAGCTTAAAGAAGGTTGTCTGTTTAGTTCCCAACAAAAGCCCAGTTTTTATAATTGTCGAATCCAAGTTTAAACTTAAACATGGGTTTAAACTTAAACAGGGGAAGTTTAGATTGGATGTGAGGAAGAAATTCTTTACTGTGAGGGTGGTGGGGCCCTGGAATGGGTTGCCCAGGGAGGTTGTGAATGCTTCATCCCTGGCGGCGTTCAAGGTGGGGCTGGACATAGCCTTGGATGGCATGGTTTAGTGGGAGGTGTCCCTGCCCATGGCAGGGGGGTTGGAACTCGATGATCTTGAGGTCCTTTCCAACCCTTACTATTCTATGATTCTATGATTCTATGATTCTATAATTCTATGATTCATTTACGAATACTTACGTACATAACATATATATATACACCCAAGAGCTCTGAATGTTCTTAGGTTTTTTTCTTCTGCAACATTATGAATGACAGAAAAATACAGGGGCTGCTGTAGTGCTGATAGTTATCTTCTATAATTACATTTTTGCACAGCTTTTAGTAACTTCTATAATGTTTCAGAGCCTCTTTTTCTTTGATTGTCTTGGGTTCAGCTTAAACCATGACACTGATCTAAAAAAAAAAAAAAATCTCATCCAGCAAAGCTGAGAAAAAAAATATTAGGTCTGTTTTCCTCTTACATTTCTCAAATAGTTTGGTAGAATATGGTTTCTCTTGGATTTTTAGCTTAGTGGTATGATTGAGATCCTTCCGCAGTTTTTTTGCTTTTTTTTTTTTGTTTTTTGTTTTAATAACAGTAAGTTCCTATTTAACTTGAATCTTTTTATTTTCTAGCACCTCCTCCCTCCTTCTGCACTGACTTGGTTGTCTGCAGGGATGTTTCTCTCACATCTTCTCAGTCCTCTTCCCAGCTGCAATTGCTCCTGCACAGTAATGTTTTCACCTTCTTAAGTATGTTATCCCACACACACTAACACCATCACTGACAGACTCAGCCTTGGCCAGTGGCAGACCATCTTGCAGTAGGTTGGCATTGACTCTATCTGACACAGGGGAAGCTTCTAGCAGCTTTTTACAGAAGCCACCCCTTCAACACTCCAGTAGTAAAACCTTGCCACACAAACCCAATACAATGATAAATTGATGTCAGATTTTTTCCCTTACATTGTCTGCAACTAGTAATTATTTGTTTAAATGGGAATAAGGTGTTACAGGACTTATTCAGTTTTGTGTTTCATAACTTATCTTGATGAAATACGAAAAATTGATTTCATGTGTTCAAATACTCTAATGAGCATGCTTCATCTTTCAATTAGGGAGAAAATACATAACAGTATGTTTGTATGCATGACAGGTTCTTTCTCAAAAGCAGTTTTATAGTAAAACAAATATCTTGAACAGCTAGTAACTCTGTGTTGTGGTTTAAGCCCCACATGCAGTTCGTTCACTAACTCCCCCCTCTTTCTTCCCCCTGCTCCCGGAGGGATGCAACTCCCACAGGTTCAGATAAGAACAGTTAAGTAACTAAAGTATAACACAAACCACTGCTGCTACCACCAATAATAATGAGGACAAGGGAAATACAAGGAAAGAGAATACAACTGCTCCCACCCGATACCAAGCCTAACCCAGCAGCGAACCCCCCCCCTTCCAGGTCTGTGCTCTCCGTTTTTGCACCCTGGGCATGACGTGCTGTGTCATGGAATGCTTCTTTGGTCAGTTTGGGTCAGGGGTCCTGTTTCTGCTTCCTCCCGGCTTCCCCTCCTCCCTGGCAGAGTGTGAGACTCAGAAAGTCCTTGGTCAGACCAAAACACTACCAAGCAGGAACTGAAAACACTGGTGTTATCAGCACTGTTCCCAAGCGCAAAATCGAAAACACAGAGCAGCACCAGCTGCTAAGAAGGAGAAAAATGACTGCTGCTGCTGAACCCATGGCACTCCATTACTATTTACCTACGTACAAGTGCCACTGGAATTCAAATCTGTTATTCTAAAACTACTACTCCAAATCAGGGGATTTTTTTACTAAGAAATTGTTGATTGAAGAAATTGTTTATTCCATACTCTCCACATCAGAGAATTCATAAAAATGTAAACAAGTCTGAATTAATTTACCCAGTACATGCTAGTGGTATTGCCAACCCCAAAAAATAAAAGACAGAAGTAAAGAGAAAGAATCATAGAATTATAGAATCATAGAATAGTTAGGGTTGGAAAGGACCTCAAGATCATCGAGTTCCAACCCCCCTGCCATGGGCAGGGACACCTCCCACTAAACCATGCCATCCAAGGCTATGTCCAACCCCAAATTGAACGCCGCCAGGGATGAAGCATTCAGAACTTCCCTGGTCAACCCATTCCAGGGCCTCACCACCCTTACAGTAAAGAATTTCTTCCTCATATCCAATCTAAACTTTCCTGTTTAAGTTTGAACCTGTTACTCCTTGTCCTCTCAGTACAGTCCCTAATGAAGAGTCCCTCCCCAGCATCCCTATAGGCCCCCTTCAGGTATTGAAAGGCTGCTATGAGGTCTCCATGCAGCCTTCTCTTCTCCAGGCTCAACAGCCCCAATTTTCTCAGCCTATCTTCATATGGGAGGTGCTCCAGTCCCCTGACCATCCTCATGGCCCTCCTCTGCACTTGTTCTAACAATTCCATGTCCTTTTTATGTTGAGGACACCAGAACTGCACACAAGACTCCAAGTGAGGTCTCACGAGAGCAGAGTAGAGGGGCAGGATCACCTCCCTCGACCTGCTGGTCATGCTCCTTTTGATGCAACC
Organism: Amazona ochrocephala; assembly: GCA_039720435.1. Lineage (NCBI taxonomy): Eukaryota > Metazoa > Chordata > Aves > Psittaciformes > Psittacidae > Amazona > Amazona ochrocephala. Next base: position 25,885,585 of record CM077880.1, read on the forward strand.
CAGGATACGGTTGGCTTTCTGGGCTGCAAGCGCACACTGTCGGCTCCTGTTCATTTCCTCATCAACCAACACCCCCAAGTCCTTCTCCGCAGGGCTGCTCTCAATCTCTTCCCTGCCCAACCTGTAGCTGTGCCTGGGATTGCTCCGACCCAGGTGTAGGACCTTGCGCTTGGCATGGTTAAACTTCATCAGGTTGGCATCAGCCCACCACGCAAGCGTGTCAAGGTCCCTCTGGATGGCATTCCTTCCCTCCAATGTATCAACCGAACCACACAGCTTGGTGTCATTGGCAAACTTGCTGAGGGCACACTCAATCGCACTGTCCATGTCACCCATGAAGATGCTGAACAAGACCAGCCCCAACACTGATCCCTGGGGGACACCACTCATTACTGGTCTCCAGCTGGACATTGAGCCACTGAGCACTACTCTTTGTGTGCGGCCATCCAGCCAGTTCTTTATCCACCGAGTGGTCCACCTATCAAATTGATGTCTCTCCAACTTAGAGAGAAGGATGTCATACGAGACAGTGTCAAAAGCTTTACATAAGCCCAGGTAGATGACATCAACTGCTCTACCCCTGTCCATCAGTTCCGTGGCCTCTTCATAGAAGGCCACCAGATTGGTCAGGCAGGATTTCCCCTTAGTGAAGCCATGCTGGCTGTCACCAAGCACCTTGTTGGTTTTCATGTGCCTTAGCATGCCTTCCAGGAGAATCTGCTCCAAGATTTTGCCAGACACAGAGGTGAGACTGACTAGCCTGTAGTTCCCCAGCTCATCCATTTTCCCTTTCTTAAAAAGAGGGGTTATATTTCCCTTTTTCCAGTTGTCGGGAACTTCACCTGACTGCCATGATTTTTCAAATATGATGGACAGTGGCTTAGCAACTTCATTTGCCAGCTCCTTCAGGACCCGTGGATGGATTTCATCCGGTCCCGTGGACTTGTGTACGTTCGGGTTCCTAAGATGGTCTTGAACCAGACCTTCTCCTACAGTGGGCCCAGGGTCTTTGTTCTCACAGTCCCTGTGTCTGCCTTCCAAGACTTGGGTGGTGTGGTCAGAGCATTTGCCGGTGAAGACTGAGGGAAAGAAGTCATTTAGAACCTCAGCCTTCTCTAAGTCCAGGGTAGCCAGTTCTCCCGATAGCTTCCAGAGAGGACCCACATTGTCCCTAACCTGTCTTTTATTTACAGTGTACCTATAAAATCCCTTCCTGTTATCCTTAACATCCCTAGCCAAGTCTAATTCTAAGTGAGCCTTAGCTTTCCTAACCTGGTCCCTAGCTTCCCGGACAACATCTCTGTATTTTTCCCAGTTCGCCTGACTTTGCTTCCACCTTTTATAAGCCTCTTTTTTCCTTTGAATTTTGCTCAGCAGGTCCTTATCCATCCAAGGAGGTCTCCTGGCCCTCCTGCTGAACTTCCTTCTAGTTGGGATGCATCGCTCCTGAGCTTGCAGCAGGTGAGCCTTGAATATCAACCAACAGTCTTGGGCCCCCCTGCCCTCTAGGGCTGTATCCCATGGAACCTCAGTGAGCAGGTTCCTGAAGAGGCCAAAGTCTGCCCTCTTGAAGTCCAGGGCAGTGAGCTTGCTGCACGCTCTTCTCACTGTCCTGAGGATCTCAAATTCAACCATCTCATGATCGCTGCAATCAAGGCTGCCCTGGAGCATCACATTTCCAACCAGCCCTTCCTTGGACAAGGTGAATCATGGCACTTCTCCTTGTCGGCTCCTCTGTTACTTGCAGAAGGAAGTTGTCTTCCGCACAGTCAAGGAACCTTCCGGATTGCTTGTGCTGGGCTGTACCATCTCTCCAACAGATATCAGGGTGGTTGAAGTCTCCCATGAGAACAAGGGCCTGCGAGCGTGAGGCTGCTCCTATCTGTCTATAGAGCACTTCATCCACCGACTCCCCTTGGTCAGGCAGTCTGTAACAGATCCCCACAATAATGTCACCCATCGCTGTTCTCCCTTTAACCCTGACCCACAAAATCTCTGTCGACTGCTCACCTGTCCCCAGACAGAGTTCCATGCTCTCCAGCCTATCCCCAACATAAATAGCAACTCCCCCTTCCCGCCTACTATGCCTGTCTTTCCTAAAGAGCCGGTAACCTTCCATTCCAACACACCAGTCATAGGAGCCATCCCACCATGTTTCTGTGATGCCTATGATATCATACCCCCGTAGATGTGCACACATCTCTAATTGCTCTTGTTTGTTCCCCGGGCTATGGGCATTGGTGTAGAGGCATTTGAGTAAGAATTGCTTGCTTACCTCTCAGAGAGGCAGTGGTACAGCTTTCCCTAAAACCTTTTGAAAACCTAAGTGTACTTGAAATCTTTTAAAGGTGTATGCAAGGAAGGAAGAGCATGTCTTGAGGCTACAGGATTGCTCAGCATCATGTGGAACATGTGGAACATCATGTGGAACACAATTGTCACATAATAATATATAGGAAGGGTTAAGATGGTTGGATATCAATCAAATGGGAGCAGCAGAGAGACAGCAGAGATGTTTTCTCAAAACATTTGTCTAACATCCTCAATTCTGCACTCTGTAGACGCATTGACCAGGGATAATATATTTGTATTTAATAACCCTTTTCTTTCTTGCATTGCTTCCTGCTTACTCAAAACTTTTGTCATCCAAAAGTACAGATTTAAGGAAGTCTATGCAGTGGTATTAACTGTAAAACTTGTGGAAATCACCAAATAATAACTTTTTTTGAAGAGTCCATGCATCTGACCCAAAAATTGCTTTAGAAAATACCTGTAGTATTGAAAGCAATGTGGAAAATCACAAAGTTTAATTTCCTGAATTTACATGATTGTATGAACTGGACAACTAAATGCTCCAGTGTGTATGAAGGACTGATTTTGGACAGCTCTACAGATTACGTAATTTGTTGTTAAAAAATACTGTTTTTTTGTTTGTTTTTTAGGCTAATTTTGCATCATTAAGATAGAAGAGTTTTTAGCATTTTTGAAAATTTTAAATGATTCACACATTTAAAAAAAAAAGTTATGCAGCTCACCTTACATTTGAATATAAGCGAATACCTTGAAAAATAACATTGTTGAATAGTGAGATGGTGCTTGCAACCAAAGCAAATCCTGCCTTCCTATCTGTGAAACTGGGGAATGTTGTGCTCATGGATCTAATTGAATATACTTCTTGTAGATTTCTCCTACTGTCTACATTATTATCATCAGGTAGAAGAAATATGGAACCAGTCATAGAATCAAAGAATCATAGAACAGTTAGGGTTGGAAAGGACCTTAAGGTCTTCTAGTTCCAACCCCCCTGCCATGGGCAGGGACACTTCACACTAAACCATGCCATCCAAGGCTATGTTCACCCTGGCCTTGAACACCGCCAGCGATGGAGCATTCACAACTTCCTTGGGCAACCCATTCCAGGGCCTCACCACCCTTACAGTAAAGAATTTCTTCCTCAGATTCAATCTAAACTTTCCCTGTTTAAGTTTGAATCTGTTACCTGTTGTTCTATCACCACAGTCCTTTATGAAGCGTCCTTCCCCAGCATCCCTATAGGCCCCTTCAGATACTGGAAGGCTGCCATGAGGTCTCCATGCAGCCTTCTCTTCTCCACACTGAAAAGTGTCTAAATTTTTCTTTATTATATATACTATTTTCTGATTGTCGTAAATAAATATTTCCATATTTTCTGGATTTCAAATTTTTATAATTTCAAATGTCCAAAACTATCTACCCTGACAGAGTCAAACGGAAAAAATCGTAAAATAAAATTTAGTTTAACCATTTTACTAAAACTAATTTGCTACTAATATATTAAAACTACAACACAGTTATTAGTAAGCCTGGCTGACTTGTCTCCGAACATTTAAGAACCCAAAACGTTTTTTCTAGAATGCTTATGCTTTGCATACCCGAGAACTTGACTAAAATAAATGACACAAAAGTTTCTAAAAAGAATAGCTTAGCTCTTCACTAACTAAGCAACATTCAAAGACATCTGTTCAAATTTCAGAAGACTTCACCGAAGTAGAACAGATTTTTAGAAAAGCTGATTAAATTTTGATTGATTTATTTGTCATTATACTCGAAAAATTAAATGCGTATGTCAGGAATAATTTTATATCATTAGATCTGACATTGGCCTCATGCAAAATGTGTGCCTTAAAATTGCTTCCTGCAGTAACCCTTCTACTGAAATGCACAATTTTATCAATTTTTTGCTCCACATTCATTCACATAAAACCAATTTCAAATATAATTTTCTTCAGTAAGGTGTTTTGCATTATCTCAGTTAGGAAGAAGGCAGAATGCAAAGATGGGTAGGAAGAAGATGGAGTTGGAAAATTAAGTATATCATATGGCAAAATAATTGTAAAATAAATATTTTAAGTAATAGTTTACAGAAGAATTTATCTAATCCTACATGACATAGAATTAGTGGAAAAAGACAAAAACTTGGAAAAGAAGTCATCCCAAGACTAAAGAACATGAGATTAAATGTCCTGTAAAAGTGGGGTTGTGAAGCTAAGAAAACCAATTTTTACCACATTCCTAACATATAGATGACTTATTTATGTTGGATGACTATGATGAAATCTAACCATGTTTCACTTTGGAAAAAATATTATTAAAAGTTATATTACAGGATTGTGTAAAGCAAATAAGTATTTAAGGCTTGTTTTTCTTGTCCCTTCTTCCCACTCAGCCAGGAAAGTATGTTTTAAATAAATTAAATTGTAATTTCTAAAGGTCTTACACGTTCCTTGAGGCCACAGGGAGCGCTGTATTGATCAGAACTGAATTCACAGTAGAGTCTAACCCACTGCAGTGTAAGCTGTTCCGTGGTGCACTGTTGCTTTTAGCTTTAGGAGGTCTCATGGCACAGATACAACAACGATCTGTTAGTATATTGCAAAGCTTGCTTCTTTGAACTGGATAATTCAGACTAAAAAGTCTTTAGTTCTAACTGTCTTGCATGACTTACTGAGAGTTAAAGATGCCAATAGATTTTTGTGGCCAAAAGTAACAGTAATTGTACCAATACCTGAGATGGTGATTATTGTCTTCTTGTACTTTTCTTGGGAACTGCATCTCAGGAGTCTAGTGTGGAAGCATTTCTTTCAGCTAATGGACATGTGAGCAAGCCAGCCTTTGACTTAGCTTCACTCTAGCAGTGGGTAACAGGCTTTGTGAGGAGTTGCAGGTCGACGAAAGGGTTACCAGAGGTACTGAGCCGGACGCCGCGGAGCCGGATCAGGTTACCACAGAGAGAACCCTGCTTGCAAGCCGGAGCCTGCTGCTGTGGACACTTTAAACCGCAACCAATCGTTAAACTGTTGCTAGCATTCACCCGGGTGAAGTTAACCAATCAAGTGTTATCGAATGTTCTAGTGTTCTGAAACTTTTCTATATAAGACATGCTTGCGCACAATAAACTGTTCAGAGTGATCATATTGGTCAGTAGTACGTTGTTCCTTATCCCCCGTGACAGTCTAGTTCTTTTCTTTCAATAACAGGTATTAATAGCATTAATGATGGAAGTATCTATAGATCTTGGTTTACTTCTGTGTGTGAAAAATAGATAACAGATTTTTTTCTTTAAAAAAGAAACTATACAAACATTGACTGTACTTATAGTATTTGATTTTCCTTTAATGGCGAATATGAATGTTTCAAAACTAAGGAAAGCATACGTGAAATTTGCAACTTTTTTCAAATCTGTTTTCTAAGACCAGTTTTGTTTATATCTTATGTTTTATATATTAGTCCAATTTTGGTTCAATTACTTTTTGGGCTCTGGATGAGGTAAAAATAGCTTGAAAAAATTAATATGAGCTGCCATCTTCCTGATAGAGATGATAAAAATATGTGATCTTCTTTTGCAGTTATAATTCCAGAAAGCCTTATTTTTTAACATTTATGATTCAAAGAATTTCTGCGAATGTCTTCTTTCCCCATTGCAATCCGTTGATTATACCACCCCTAAAAAAAAAAAAAAAACAAAAAAACAAAAAAAAACACACACAAAAAAAAAAAAAAAAAAAAAAAACAAAAAAACAAAAAAAACCCAAAAAAATTGCATAAATTACAGCCTTTTATTGGTCATGGAAACAATTAGATAGGAAAAAATTATATTGAACTTGTTTATTTTTGAAGCCAACCATGACTTAACTGAATCTCAATAGAAATTTAAATGGCATGATAAAGAAGAAAATGTGATAGTATTTTCAGCCCTGAGCAATAGAAACAAGTGAAACAAATCATTCATCCGCTATGGAGCAGCCATTTGTGAAATATGTAATTGATTATTCAAAAGAAAAACTATCTATTTCATACCCTCAGTATAAGAGGGAAGAAAATATCAAGAACTTTTGACAAAAAGGATGAGAAAATCAAGGATCTTCAACATGTACAAGAAAGAGAAACGAAAGAAAGAAAGAAAGAGGGAGAAAAAAGTTGCAGGAAAAGGGAAAGGAACCCTAAGTCTTATGGTTTGGGCTCTGAGATGAGAAAGCAGGAAGTTCTCAGGCTCTTCCTGAATTATTTCTGCCATTATCTTGGAAGTGTTTATTATGGAAATGCATTTTCATGCATTAAAGAAATCAAAATGCACTTCTTTTAATAAATATTTTCAATAAGCAAATGTCATGATTAATATCTATTAATACATAATATTACTAGTAATATTGTTCTTTATGGCAATAAAGAACAATAAGACAGTTATAAGAGCTATAAAGAAAAATAAAGAACTGTAAGACACACAGAATAACAAGAACTTTGTAAATGTATCTCTTTGCATTACATTCATTAAAAACCTGACAAAAGACACCACTTAATAAATCTAATGTTAAATAACTATGGTTATTCAATACACTGTAACTCACCTCAGAACAGTTTTGTATCCTGATTATGTCAATAATTCTCTCCTTCATTTGGCCCTTAGACATTATGATTGAAATGCAACGGTTGACTGAATAAAATAACTGCCCTTTACAAAGAAATTCCTGTACAATAGATATACATATACATATAAAAGACTGCAATGAAGAGATTGTAAAGAGTCTTTTCTTACTTTAATATTGATTTCATATTTGAAGTAGTTAAAAATAACTATTATTTTTAATAAAATAGCTTCAATAAACTGAAGTAATAGAGTAACTAAACGATTCTAAAAAGAATTAAATGTTTAAATATGCATGTTAATAAGAAACCAAAGCATTTAATGCTATTTTATCTATTTCTAATAATAATAGTTTAACTATTTCTAATGATAATAGATAATAGACTTTAATACCTAATATTCTGATATTATATGCAAGTGGGTTTATTAGCTGAATATTAAGGGCTGATACTGTACACAATGTAAATACTAACTAGTTCCTTTTGGGTATATATTTTAGCATAAGATCTGTATAAGGTCAGAAGCTGCAACGTAAAACCACATTAAAGAAGTATTACCTTTTTTTGCTGACCTCCACAGAATATTGTACATTTTGCTTAATTGTCATTTTCAATATGTGCACTTTTATGAATCTCTATTAAAAATATATATTGTGAGTTTGGAGTGAATTACTGTGTGAAACACTTAAAGATGACAGCTGAAAAGGTCTGTATACCAAAGAGATTATTCAAACTGCAAACTTACTTTTCCATTAACATTTTCTGTTTTAGCATCTTAAAAAGAGTGGAAGTTGATTTCAGCAGAACATCCTGTGGGGAAATTAGTCCATTTTGCTAAAGTATCTTAATAATTACAGTGACATCAAGGTTAATTGCTTAATCTGTATTGCCATAGTGCAGTCCTTTAGAAATCCCAACACAATCTGTTCTATAATTAGTGCCAGAATATCCATATATAGAACAAGCTGTAACCTAAATAAAGAATAAAACAAAAAAAAAAAGTGATATGACTAATAAATAAGCTTTACCAGAGTGTGTGTCTCTTTGTATGTGCATATATACAAATAGACATATAAATGAAGAGGGGAGTTATATTTCAGAAAGCAGAGCTCTTACAGACAGGGAATATTAAACCCTTGAGGAGATATAAACAGCTGTTGTACAAAATAACTTTGAGCACAATGATTCTTCTTCTTATTCATTTTCCAGCTCCAGAACGTGATTGCTAGCCAATACCATCAGATGTGCATCAAGTTCCATTTTCTTAATGCAGTGCATCACACTAGACATTAGTCAAAGTATGATTAGCTCCTAAATAAGGTGAATAGAGTTTTGTCTGCCAAATGTATCAATTAAGCTATAGAAAACATTCTTATTCTGTATGAATACATTCAAGTTGAATGTATATACACTTTGGTTTTGCTCTTCAGGGCAATTACTATGCAGGTCCTTCATGTTTCTTCAAAATGTCAACAACTTGATTAATTCAGTTTAAAGTCCAAAATTTACAGGAACATCAAAGTTGTGCACAAACAACCTAGTGGTGTTCAATATTTATTTAAACCTTGCACTTAAGACTAGAATTTGCTCTTGATTGCCATAGCAAGTGTTATTATTTGTCATTTAGTAGTTGCATATGACACTTAAGTGTTGTATTGTATGATAGTCTACAATATCTGTACAATAAAAAGATTGCATTGTACAGTATTGTACAATATACTGCTTCATCATATTACATTGAACATCTGAAGTTAGTAATGGTGCTTAACCTAAAATGTAATAGCTTAACCTAAAATGCAATTTCCATTCCCAATATTCCTTGCATGCACAAAGTGGGCCTTATTTGATAGAAATATCAATGTTCCACCAAGTCAGTGAAAGCGCACTAATTCATAGGAAGTAACACTCTACCTGCTATCTCCCTTTTCAGGAATTCTGAAAAATTTCACCAAGATCAACCATGTAAATCACATTGCACAGAGGGGATATCAGAGTTACCTGGGAAAGGAACACAACACATGAAATTTCTCAGCAATTCAACAATATTATATTAAAAAAAAACCAAAAAAAAAACCAAAAAAAAAAAAAAAAAAAACCAAAGCAAAAACTAACAGAATATATTGAAGATTTTTTAAAAAAGGACTTTTTCACTCTATCATCACTCTCTTCCTTATTAGTTGCGGCGGGAGAACATGGACAACGCAGCAACGACCAATGTGATCGAACGTTGACAATTTATTAAACGCAAGCATCAGCTTTTATAGAAAAGTTACAAAGTACTGGAACAGTCGTTATCTGATTGGTTAACTTGTGAAACGTCCATAGCAACAGGCCCAGGCCTTGCAAGCAAGGCCTGCTCCGTGGTAATCTGATCTGGCGCCGACATCCTGCTCAGTGCCTTTGTGGCAACCTGAATCGGGTGCTCAGTGCCTTTGTGGAAACCTGAATGCAGGTGCTCAGTGCCTGATTGCGGTGCTCAGTGCCTTTGTGGTAAGCCTGCTCAGTGCCCCCCCAAGGCAACGTCCTCTTCATGTCCGCACGTAGGCATCCTGTGTTGACCCTTTCAGTAGCCTGTGAAGCCCTCAGCTCACTACTCGAGTGAGGCTAAGTCAGAGGCTGGATTGCTCACAACAAGAAACTCTGCAACAATTCCCTCTTTTTGTTTTTGAGCAATCCAAACGTGTTTCATAGCTTTAGATAATGACCTTTTAACACAACTAAATCTAATTCTACACATAATCAACATGACAATCACAATAACAAAAATTTTAGATTCATACAACACATTCCTTCAAAGTCAGTACAACCATGACCCTGTGCTAGCAGCAAAAATCAATGGCTGCACAACTTTGCAGCAAGGCATGTCAGAAAAGCTAGAACATCAAAGAGCAGAATTCCCAACAAACAAGTTTTAAAGGGATCTGTGGCTGGCTGCATGACAAGGCAAAATGCATCTTTGCCACTTTTCATTTGCCCAAATGATCCACAGATTTACTTGCAGATTTATTCCATGCACAAAACTTGTTATAACATTAACAAAATTTAACAAGATTAACCCAACAAACTTAGTCAGACTCGTCATGATCCGTTACAGCATCCACAGTGGGTGGCAACTTCCACGGATGAGTCCAACGGGCAGGTACCCAAGGAATCCCATTATCTGTAAGTAAACACATATATCCTCTGCCTGCTAATTTAACCTCTGCAGGACCTTTCCATTGTCCTGTATTTAAATCTTTGTACTGAACTAGGATTTTCTCAGTTTTATTACCTGTTACTCCTGACTGCATGGCTAGTCCATGAATGACCATAGGCGGTTCATTCCTATCCCCTGTTAATCGCAAAAAATTCAATACATACAATGCTTTGGCCAGTCTCTCTGCAGGTGGGAGTACCTCTCCCCCTTTTTGTTTTAAAAGAAGAGATTTTAGGGTTTGGTGTGCCCGTTCCACTATAGCTTGTCCAGTAGGGGAACGAGCAATGCCTGTAGTATGTTTAATTCCCCATGTTGTGCAAAGCTGTAAAAATCGTCGTGATGTATAAGCAGGACCATTATCTGTTTTAATACTTTGTGGAACTCCAAGCACTGCAAAAGACATATAAAGATGGCATTGTACGTGTTTAACTGTTTCACCTGTCTGAGCAGTTGCCCACAGTGCCATAGAAAAGGTATCAATACAAACATGAACATATTTAAGTCAACCGAATTCTGGAAAATGGGTAACATCCATTTGCCACAGTTGCAGTGGTTGCAAGCCTCTAGGATTAACTCCAATTCCTAGACTGAATCCAATTTTTTGACAGGATGGACAAGATTTTACAATGCCTTGTGCATCACTTAGAGGAATGGCAAACTGCCGTGCAAGCATTTTTGCAGATTGATGCAAAAAGGAATGTGATTCACGGGCTTGTGCAAAACTATTAATGGGCGGTCCAGCCCAAGCAGGAGAAACTAATATATCAGCCTTATTATTACCTATGGCTAATCCATAGTTTGATTGGTGGCTGCAAAGATGGGTAATAAAATAGGGAAATACACGATTTTGCAATAAACGCAACAACATTAGTAACAATTGATATAACCAGTTGTTTTTGACTTCTTTTAGAAGTGATCCTTCAATTCTGTGTACAACTCCAACAACGTACAATGAATCAGAGACAATGTTAAGTGGTGTATCATTCCAGTTTTCAAAGGCCCAAATAACCACGTCTGCAAGGAGTCATCAATAGTACCATTAACCAAATGTCTCTCCCACTGCTGGTTGTTTTGCCAAACACAAGCAGCTAATTTAGAACGCTTGCCAGTGTCTGTAAAAACAGTAGTACCTGACACAGGTGTTTCTGAATGCTTTGGAAATGTTTCAAACTTCTGATTACTCAACATTGGCAACAGTTTATATGAAGAATAGACATTGCTTATTTCACCTTCAAAGTCTGCTAAAGCACTTTGTAGGGACAGAGAAGTGTGTAACAACCACTCTAAATATTCTTGAACAACAGGGATAACAATTTTTTGAGGATTTTTCCCAGATATTTCCAATGCTCGACTACGTCCTTTCATAATTAACTGAGACAAAATTTCCGGTTTTGTGGTGATGGTTTTCTTTGGTGTGACAGGAGTAAATATCCATTCTAATATTCTAAGGCTACAGGCAACGCTACTATCCCATTGCATAATAAGTGCAAAAGGATATGTGCGCTGATTGTCAATATTAAGAATCATTAGAATTATGGGAAGTGATAACACAATTCGCTGAGCATGATTATGACAGATTTTCTCACTGATAATGTCAAGCGCCTTTTGTTGTTCAGGGCCTAAAGACCAGGACTCATCAGCTTTTGTAGAGGTTCCTAACAATTGTATCAAAGGTTTCAAATCATCATTAGTAAAGCCAGAAATATTTCTGACCCATTGAATATCCCGACCAGTTTTTGCACATCATTAAGTGTTCTAACTGTGGAGGTAATTTTTATCTTCTGAGGTTGAATTGCACTGTGGGTAATAACCCAACCCAGATATTTCCATGGTGCAGAATCCTGAATTTTTTCAGGGGCAATTCTCAGACCTCTTGATTCTAAGTCAGATTTTAAGAGGGTCAAAATCTTATGCTTTTCTAGTGTTTCTCCACAAATTAATATATCATCCATATAATGACAAATAACCAACTGTGGAAACTTTTGCCGAAAAGGTTTCAAGGCCCAAGCAACAAACTGTTGACATATCGTTGGTGAGTTTTTCATGCCTTGTGGCAACACAACCCAATGATATCGTTTTGCTGGCTCAGACTTATTGAGGGAACAGAAAAGGCAAACTTTTCCATATCCTCTGGATGCAATGCAATTGTAAAGAAACAGTCCTTTAAATCAATAATTAGAATTTCCCAGTTTTCAGGCAACATGACAGGTGAGGGCAGACCAGGTTGCAAAGTTCCCATACCTTCCTCTTTATCTTGGTACGTGTGCTCGTGTTCGTCGGTGCGGGCGCGCAGCGGCAGGCACAGGAGGAGCAGCAGGAGCAGCGCGGGGGCTGCGCACAGCTGCAGCCCGGGCGCCGCCATCTCGGCCCTTGGGGTCCGCGCACACGCAGCAAGCTCCCCCCCGGAGCCAGCCCGCGCAGCCAACACCTTGAGGAGCCGCGCCGCCCTGCGCCTGTGCGCCTGGCCGGCTCCTCCGCCCGCTCCTCCGGTGCCCCCCCTCCGGGGGAGGGTGGAAGCGCCCCGACCGCCGAGCTGGCGGCCCCCGGCGGCCCCGCGCGCGGCGAGCGGCGGCGGGGGGCAGGTGCCGGGGGCAGCCGCCGCCGCGGGGCCGCGCTTCGCCCGCGCCGGCCTTAACCGGGCCGGGGCCGCCGCCGGCTCTGGCCAGTCCTGTCGGCCCCTGCGTCGGGACTTACCCCGCGCCCCGCCGCCTGTTTCCATAGACAAAGTACAACCTGGACCAGATCCCTCTCTTGGCCCAAAAGTATTCAGCTTCTCAATTACCTCCTGTAACAAAACTTTCGTCTGATCGTCCTCCTTGTGCTCTCTGGGGGTTTTTCCCCCCGGGGTGGTTGCGACAGAAGTTTTAAGGGAGGACTCAGACGATGAAAACGAAAAACAAACAGGTTCCCTTGGCTGGCAGCAATCTGCGTCCTGTGGGCTAGCCAGTTCTTTTTCAGCGTTACTACTGATAGCTCCGATAGCATCTTTACTCCTCTTTTCATTCTTTCCTTTGTCTTGCGGTGGGTTGTGAAAGGCACTCTTTGCAGTTTTAGTTAATTTCCGAGGCCCCGGGGCAGCAAGACGGTGCTCAAAGGGATTCGCGGCAGCAACGGCAAGCAGCACTAAAGGCTCATTTTCCTGCTGGGATATAGGAGGTGAAAGAGCACTTGCGGCAGATGCTACTGCAGCTCGCTCTGATTTCATTGTCCGTAAAGTCTCACGAATAAGCTTCCATAATGTGGAACATTTCTGTGCTTCCTCTCCAGCCTTGCCGCCATCGCTAACAGTGTCCCATAGCTGCACCACTTTGGCCTCCCAAGTATAGAGTTCAAGAGCAGTGCCTACACCATCTAGTAACCCTTCATTTTTACTCCATTGTAACAACCCCCTCAGGGTGTCCTCTTCATATTTAATCCCTCTCTTAGAAAGGATATGTTTGAGGAGCTTAACTACTGCCTCTTCTTCCTTTGAGAGTGTAGACCCCATCTCCTCCCCGACCGCTCACCTGATCAGGGTGAGATTCCGTCACAGCGCGCTTCCAGCCTCTTTCAGCTCAGCAAGACTCCACTTCTTGCAGGGGCAGCAAGGAATTCACTTCTTACTGCTTCTTCTTCTTGCCGGGGCAGCAAGGATATCCGGCCGGCTTTCCCGCTCCCCTCCTATTCCAGCCGTCTTCAAAGCTCCGGAAAGCGACGACAAGAGGGTCCCTGTTCGGGCGCCACTTGCGGCGGGAGAACATGGACAACGCAGCAACGACCAATGTGATCGAACGTTGACAATTTATTAAACGCAAGCATCAGCTTTTATAGAAAAGTTACAAAGTACTGGAACAGTCGTTATCTGATTGGTTAACTTGTGAAACGTCCATAGCAACAGGCCCAGGCCTTGCCAGCAAGGCCTGCTCCGTGGTAATCTGATCTGGCGCCGACATCCTGCTCAGTGCCTTTGTGGCAACCTGAATCGGGTGCTCAGTGCCTTTGTGGAAACCTGAATGCAGGTGCTCAGTGCCTGATTGCGGTGCTCAGTGCCTTTGTGGTAAGCCTGCTCAGTGCCCCCCCAAGGCAACGTCCTCTTCATGTCGGCACATAGGCATCCTGTGTTGACCCTTTCAGTAGCCTGTGAAGCCCTCAGCTCACTACTCGAGTGAGGCTAAGTCAGAGGCTGGATTGCTCACAACAAGAAACTCTGCAACAATTAGTCTCTTCTTCGTGTTTTAAAAATGGATGTGTTATTAATCTTGTTTCTGTCACTTCACAGAATTGGCCAGTCCAACATCCAGAATTTTAGTCATGATATTATTCTTTCTTTTTCTTCATATGGGTGTTTTCCCATCTGGTATTATTGTCCCATTTCATTGCATCCATTTCACTGATTTTCATCTTTCTGCACTTACTCCATGCATTTTCTTTATATATTCCTAAATATTTCTCCATTTCTGTATTTTTTTTTCTGAAAACACTCTATTGTATTTAATATGCAGTAATTATATTATGCATTTTCTCCATAAGACCTCCTTTTGAATGCCGTAAACACACAGCAATTATTTTATCCATGCTATTACCAGAAACTGATAGATTTACTGTTTTGCTTGTCCCATGTTAGAAACAAGGTGGTTAGATTTTATGAAGTAATTGTGAAGGTTCTTCTACATGTTTGGAGTTATTTTCTATAATATTGCCTACTACTGAGCTCATGGATTTGTATTTCACTGGCTCATTTTGTCAATGCATGATCCTGTGTAGTTTTATTCACTATTCAAATTCTGAAGATGTACTATACTGAGGGACAATGCAATGCCCCTGATAACTCAGAATAACATGATGGTTCTTTTTCGGCTCTCTGCTCCTCTTTGGAATCTGTGGGTTCATTTGCACATTACTGCTCCATATTAGTCATTAGCTCTTGCTGAATGCTCATTGCACCCAAGATGGAAGCTGTGAGTTACTCTGCATTACCTAATATGGTTTTCAAATGACTGGCATCTAGAGGCAGAAACCACTAACTGGATCTTTCACAGTAAGCTGCAAAATTTATCTTATTTTCAGGAGTGTTATAAAGAGAAGTCTGGAGGCATTTGCTATGTATCAACAGACAAAAGAAATTCTGCTTTTAATGACCTTTAAAGAAAAACTAGAGTTCTGCAAATTAAATCTATTCCATTTTCACAGAAATTAGGGTAAGTGGATCACAACCAACACTAATGTCAAATATACACTTCTGAAGAATATAGCAATGGTGTAAACCATTTTCTATTATCCTTTATTTTGTTTTATATGTCAGAACTGAAACATACAGCCTGTACCCTTGAAAACATATTCTTTACACACATCTTCAGTTATACGTTCCATTATTAATGTTAAGCACACTACTCAAATGTTGGTATTACTGTGATAAAGCCTGATAATGGTTTGATTGTTTAAGGTACTACGACTTTTACTTTGAGGATGTTAAGGAGGAATATTAACCTTAATTTTGCTAAGGGAGAAATCTGTCCTGACTGCTCTGAAGTGCATGTTCTCCAAAGTATGATTATCAAAAAAGGAAAAGTCTCCAATGACACATGCCTTAAATTATGCTATATTTAAATTTCCAAATATCATTTACACCTGCCTTACAAGCCTCTATCCACCTAGGTATCTATTTTAGTAATTTTGAAGGCATATAACTACCTCATATAAATGTCACAGGTACAGCTAGATACAGAAATGTTTTATGTTAGTACTTTTCAACTTGCAACCTTTTAAATGGTCATTGTTTTAAAGCAGTAACTAAGATTACTGTGCACCCAAAATAAAATTTTCCTGCATTTTGCTTAGTTGTTGCCTCTTATTCAGTGTTTAATGATCTCCAGGAAAACCAGAATCAACTCTCCCACATCTTTCAAGAGTTCTCATTTAAATGGTTTCTCAGCTAAACACCACTTTAATTTTGAATGTTCATACTACACAGTGGGAATTCATACAATTTACAGAGCATTTACCATAGCAGTTTTGAGACTTTTGTTGAGAAATTTCATATGAATCTCATTCATCTCAGCAAGAACTTTGTTCTCTCAATTCTTTTTTTAAAGGCAGTTGCTAAGCTGTTAAGATCTTTTTAGCAGTCAAACTGCAATTAGTAACCTGCAATATTATCAAAGAAGAAAACTGAAACTTAGCACTGCAGTCAGTCAATACTTGCATATGATTGCAGCATTCATATTCATTTCCATGCAAGTCAAAACAGTAACAACTTGCAAAAGACTGGGAGTCTAAGTAATTGCCCTTAGCTTTTTAAAAAGGATTTTTTAATGTATTTGTAGTAAATAATATTATTTGCTTTCTCTTTTCCTTTCTTTCTCAAAATAGATACTGCTTAGGAAAGTTATTATAGCTCGTAAGATACCATCCTGATTGAAATGAGGTAGCCACTAATAAGAAACCCACTTCTTATCTTTTCTGCTTACTTAATGCAATATATCACTTTATCCTTTACTTTCAAAGTACATTGAGCAGTTTGGTTTGTGGCCTCTTGCAAACCTTTTTGTGTTGTTTTTTTTGCTTTGTTTTGTTTTGCTTTGCTTTTCAAAAATACAGCAGAAGCTGAGTTCTAATCTGAATTAGCTGATTTTAAAATTTTTCTCAGAAGCTGATTTTAGTTCAGTTTTTCTAAGTTTTGAATAGAAGTGCTGTCAGGCAGGTAAGTTCTTGTGAGCTGTGCAGGGTTGTGTGATTTTGGATTCTATAAAAAACTAAAAAGAGATTTTTTTTACTTACTTAAAAATACCAAACATTAGATAAAAAGGGATTGATTATATTTATACATAATAGAAAACCATATTCATATTTAACTAGTACTAAGCAAATGTTGTTTGTTTGTTTTTTTTTTTTTTTCCAGAACTTTAATATACAACATTAAAGAATGTGTTTACAATGCACCTCCTGTCATTTTCACTGTGGAAGATATCTGCTGTTCAGCCTCAAAAGGTCACATAATCTTGACTTCCTTGACTTAATCAATATGGACTGCATGTATCTGCATCAGAATAAACAGCCACTGCTGCATCTTCTTTTTCCAGATGAAGTACTGTGTTATTACTGATCTCCTCTTGCATCTGGGTCAGGTCTTTTCCTACATTCATAGTCAGTGCACTGGGGGACCAGAATGACTATAATGACAAGGAGAACACTGGAGCAATGTTAATGCAGTTGCATATGACTGATTGGACAACCTTGGTAAAAATTGATCTTCCCATCACCCTTTTGAGTCTACTAATGTCATGGTTTTTTTATCAGAGACTTAAACTATTTGATAGACTTGTTCTCAGGTGTTCCATTCTGATCTCAGAGGGAATAAAGGGTGGGGTGATAAACAAGGTCACTGGTTATTGAACTGAAATTAATTAAATGATGAATGGCCTTTCAACATAATGTTTATCATACAATTATTTCAGCACATTTCTGAAGGCCTTCTACTCAATGCAGGACTCTGTTCAGTGGCCAGTGTTTGATCAGTCTCACAGTGAAAGTTTTCATTTATGGTTGACTGGAATCTTCTTTAATTCATGCCTATTAACTTTTGGATTGTCACTGGGTGTGACTAAAAAGAGTCAGGCTCCACCTTCTTTACTCACTTCTACCAGAAATTTGTAGATATTTTCCTATCTCTTTCACTTAACATTGCCTGGGGTGTTGGGGGGTTTGGAGTAGGCTGGGGTTTGTTTTGTTTGATTAGTTTTGTTGTTTGTGGTTTTTTTGTTGGCTTTTTTTGTGTGTGGGGGTGTTGTTTGATTTTGGGGTTTGTGTGTGGGTTTGGTGGGGTTTTGTTGGTTTTGCTTGTTGATTTGTCTTTTTTTTCCTCTTTCATGTAGATTGCTTGTGCTTTAGAATTAAAGTTTCTAAAGTTCAAATAATAAAATCTGAGACTATACTATAATTATTCAATTAGATAGCAGTGGAAGAGAAAACATTTGAAGACATTTCATATTCATTAATCAATATGCATTAATTTTAGTTCATTGCACTACAGTTTTAAAATTTTTAAAATTTTCAGTCTGTATTCCTGATGGACTTTGGAGTGTATTTAAAAGAGGCTGGCACTCTTAGTGTTCTGGCAATTTTAAAAATTACCTTGACTGAATAGGGAACACCTTTCTTTAAAATAACGGTGAAAAGGAAAAACTATAATTTAGACCTTTTCAGACCAATCTCTGTATCTGTTAAGTAATGCACAATGTCTTTTGGTGTAATTGTTGGGAATATGTACAACAGCACCTGCATAAATGGATGAAACTTTATATTTCTAAGAAGTTATCCTGGGTTCAGCAGTAGCAGTCATTTTTCTCCTTCTTGGTAGCTGGTGCAGTGCTGTGTTTTTGACTTTCAGCCTGGGAACAGTGCTGATAACACCCATGTTTTCAGTTACTGCTTAGAATGCTTTGGTCTGACCAAAGGACTTTCTGAATCTCATGCTCTGCCAGGGAAGAGGGGAAGCCGGGAGGAAGGAGAAGCAGGACACCTGACCCAAACTGGCCAAAGAGGTATTTCACACCACAGCAAGTCATGCCCAGGATGTAAAACGAGGGTCAGTTACCCAGAAGGGGGGTTCCTTGCTGGGTTGGGCTTGGTATCTGTTGGTGAGTGATTGTATTCTCTTTCCTTGTATTTCCCTTGTCATTATTATTATTGGTGGTAGCTGTAGTGATTTGTGTTATACCTTAGGTACTAAACTGTTCTTATCTCAACCAGTAGGAGTTACATTCTTTCAATTCTCTTTCCCATCCCTCCGGGAGCGGGGGGGGGAAGAAAGAGGGGGGAGGGAGTTAGCAAACTGCGTGAGTTACAGCTTAAACCACAACAGAAGATTCTATAGACTTCAAGTAGTAAAAAAATTAATAATACCAACACATGTATTTTTTTCTGTCATTATTTTAACTCCTCTAGGTCTGTAGTAAGCTTCTAAATTTTTCACAAAATAATAAAAGAATGTTTCTTTTTTTTGCAGGACTGATATTCACAGATCTGTTTATCCTGTGTTGTTTTCTTAATCAGACATATAACACACTTTTGCAAATGCTATTCATGGCACAAAAGTGTGTTTCACAGGGAGGAAAAGACAGTTGATGTGTATGAAGTGGAAAATACTTAAAGTCAAAGCTATTGGTAAAGAAAAAGGAGTGTGTGCAGCCTGAGATAAGAAACTTTAGGGGAGCAACTGTAGCATAACTATTTTGTCTTAATTTGGTGTTGCATTCTGAGAAAAAAGGGGCTGTGAATATTCTTGAATATAAATAGACCTGCTCAAAAAAATTACTATTTTGTTTGGGGGGGTGTTATTTATTGTATTTCTTCTGAGTTAAGTGAAAAATACAGTGAATATTCTCTCTCTTGAGAGGTTTGTAATCAACTCTACAATATAAAGATAGATGGAATTTTGAAGTTCTATTTTTTTTTTTCTCAAATAATTCTTTATTTATAGTTAATGACAAACAGAGTTTGTCATAGTCATTAAAAAAGAAACTGAGAGAGATTTAATGGCCTGGATTAAACAGAAGGTCAGACTAGACAATTTACTTACTTCTGTTGGTATAACTTGAAATCCATTATAGTCATTGAGAAGCCAAAAGTATAAGAGTAAAGACAAATGAGACAAAAGCAAGAGTTTGCAGTTTCGACTAAAAGTCTCTCTAGTAGGAGAAGCAGCATTTTAAAGCCTGTGATCATCCCAATATTAGGTATATACTCTCATATAGTTTCTCATCTTCCAGGTTCCAAGAGAGAGAAATAGGATACTCCTAAGTTGATTACTTACACTGAAATCACATTAATCACCTTGAAAAGAAAGTGTTTTGATTTGGTTTGGGCCTCTCTGTATTTTTGTTTTTCAATTTGGTTTCTAACTTTTAATTTTTTTTTTTTTCTTGGAAAAATATTGGCTATTTAGGTCAAGCACAGGGGACATTTAGAACTTCATTTTAAAGGAGTTACAATTTATTTTTGGAAGTCTGCTCCTTAGACTTCTGTATAAGGCAGTCTCAAATCACTGCAGAAATAATAAATGGAGGAAAGAGTGTCTATAGCTGAGCAATTCAGTGCTAACAACAGAGAAGCCAATCTAATTTTTAGTCAGAAGAACATGCTGTTTATAAAATTATAAAGAATCATTTAAAAGCAAAGTAAAAATAAAATTATAGAAAATAAATTATCAAATTATTAGTTTAGAATACATTATTATGTATTATTATGTAGAGAAATTATGCCAAGAACCTTCAGCCTGGCTTTGGAGATTTCAGATATTCTTATACTGACATGTTTTTAGTATTTCTTCAAGGAAAAATAAAACTTTCTACACAGTAATTGCCTCTCATTAAGTTAAAATTTTAATATGCTTTCAAAAGAGGAGAATTTAGAGATTTAGTAATATTAAGATTTGCTATCCCATCCTTCTTTCATTCAAGGAGATAAAGCTATGCCTACATTATTGTTTGCCAAACAGGCTTGAGATCTACTGAAGCAAGTGACTTTATGATCCCTTCCATGTACCATTTTCCGTTTGTACTTCTATTTTCCTAGACTCATGCTAGTACATCCACACCGTGGGGACATTCATAATACACAGTTTGTCCAAGTCAGGACCTGAACACCATGACCTAGTCTCTTTTGCTCCTAATTTATTGAAATAACAATTTTGACTTTTTGATTCTGGGTTTCAAAATCCCATGCTCCAGAGGGACTTCAGAGGCAGGAAAGAAGTGTCTTATATTTTATGGAATTAGCCTGGGCTAAAGCACACCTAGCTTACCTAAGCTTCCTTACTCTTGAGTTCAGACAGACTCTTTCTGCTATGAACTTTCACCCTGGATTGCAAGCACATTTATGTTAGACAACATATACTTCTCAACTTTGTCTATACTCACACTTTTTTCACAGAAAAAATTGCCAATAGACAGTGCATCTAACATTCATCCAAGAAAATGTACATAGCATAAAAAGGTTAAGAGAATATGGATACTCAAAATCTGCAGTGAAATTATGGTGTTTTAGAAATCCCTTTCAGTAAACAGTAAAAAAATGTAGTGAGCTCAGAATCTACTGATCCTATCACTGCCTACCAAATACACAAGCTATAAATGAACAAGGATGTGAAGAATTCAAAAGGTCTCACTCTGAAACGGTATGATCTTTCACAAGAAGTTATGAACCAAAGCATTTCAGAGTTCAGCCTGTATTTAAAACAAATGGCCACACAACTTCAAGAAGCCAAATACTTCAAATAGTTTCAGGTTAATAAATACATAAATAAATACACTAAAGTAAATCCTAAAGTCTTAAGTATCCCATGCTTAGACATAAATTGCAGTTGCCATTAAAGACTTCATCCACAAGTCACAGTCATGCAGTTTTTAACTATATGAAAAGAACTACACCAGCATTAACTACTTATGGGGAAGATACTAAAAATATTTACCGATTATCTTCTTTTTCCGTTATTGAACCTAATGTCACTCTCATATTTATGCACTACCTAATTGTTTTGTGACATTAGGCAGAGAATAAGTATATTCCATCATTTCTTAGCTGGATTCCAAGTGAATAGAAAACCATAGCCATCTGTAAGCATACAGATATTCCAAGTGTGAAGAATGTTAGTTTAATGTTATCAGTGAAGGAAAGTTCACCAGTCTTAACAGCAGTCAACTTCTAATTCTAAATGAGGAGGGAAAACACAGCTGAAAAAATAAATGTTTCTTCATTCTGATTACGAAAAAAGAAGGGTTTATACTTTAAACATAAGCCAAAATATTTGAAACTGAATGAAGAACAAGCAGTAAGAACATGCTTTGCACCTAAAAAGTAAAAGGCATAACAAAATGTTAATTTGCTGCATCTCATATTGGTTATTTCTTCTTTCTTTGCTTTAATATTTATAATTTAATCTTCATACAGTACAAAGGGCTGTGTTAATATGGCAATGCTTGCAGGTTAATATTTCATGTATGAATTATAAAACACTCATGCTCTGACGGAGCCGAACTTGATATAAAAATATGAATTTTAAATAGCAAAGTTAGTGGAAAAAGAAGCAATTATGTAGGCCAATTAAAAAAAATATAATGCCCTCCAAAAGAAAGTGTTATACCTTCTTTGTGCCCACACTTCTGATTATAAATATTATTATTAGAGCTGGAAATTACAAATATTACTGTGTACTAATATTGATGAATTCAAGATACAATATTCTAATTATATTTATTGTTACTCTGTTCATACTTATTTTATTTTGCTTAAAAATATAAGGGAAATGCTAAATAGTTTACATGAACAGAAGAAATTATTTACCATTAGGGTGGTGAGGTACTCGCATGGGTTGCCCGGGGAAGTTGTGAATGCTCCATTGTTGGCAGTGTTCAAGACCAGGTTGGACAGAGCCTTGGGTGGCACGGTTTAGTGGGAGGTTCCCCTGCCCATGGCAGGGGGGGTTGGAACTAGATGATCTCAAGGTCCTTTCCAACCCTAACTATTCTATGATTCTATGATTCTATGATATACGGACTAAAGGCAGAATTTTAAAGCCATATTACTTATTTCACTATAGCTATTCCACTGAGGCAGCCTCTGTGTAAATATTATATGAAACAGTCATTATTTGGTCCAAAGACCTTAAAGATTAAATTTTAGAAATATCTAGGAATTAAGGGTACTTCATTGTTTGAGTATCTCATACCCTTAAGGCACTGGAGAGATCAACATCTTTCTGAAACGCAGCCTCTTTAAAATGCCTCAAGTAGCTAATTTCAAACTGATGACATGCACTTTAGTCACTTTTGAAATTTAAATCACCCTCCCGCAGTTTTCCTATCTTTTCCTGATAACACATTATTATTTGGTGATAGTTATGAGCTAATACTGCTCTTGCAAATCTTAATGGATTTGGCTATAGCTCATTTTCTGGATACTTTAAACACTTAGAATTCATTTTTATATAAGCTATCAAACTTCACTATTCCTGCTTCAAATTTAATCATTAAATATTCCACAAATAACAGTGATAGAACTTTAGTAAGGTAGAAAAATATGGTATAACCTCTAATTTCTTCCCAAAAATCTCTATTTCTCTATCAGCAAAATGAGGATAATTATATTCCCTTACCTCACATAGGGTGGTGAGGCTTTATTCAAGTTTGTGAAGAACTTTAATATCCTCAGATAGAATAAATTAGGGAAATGAACATACATTCTTTGCCAATCTGTAAATAGATGTTTAAATGTCTTTAATGAGTATCATTCTTTAGAAATGGAATCTTCCCATAAGCCCTTGCAAGCTGCCATTCAGAAGTAAATTTAGACCATTAATTTGTGTTATTAAACTAATATAATCTGTTTCAAATAATCTGTTTTCAGCAAACACCATAAGGTAGGAAACTTGATGTTAAGGAAAGTGGAGTAAGATTCCACTGCTACAAGGTGTTGAAGCACAGTCATGGACAGTTATTTTGATATAGGGCTGTACTGTAAAAACAGTATTACTGCTTCAAAAACCAGTTATGTCTTGTGCTTGGCTTTTTGTTTACCTTTTTCCTTGGCAACTGTGAGGAACCCTGAGTTTTTGCAGCTGTTGATGGCTGATCTTTCCATGAGTTATGTGCATATATGTCTGTGAGAAGCTTTCCATTGCCCTTCATTTTTTTCAACCACACTTGATATCAAGGCCAGGCACCATGCTAGTGAAAATATTATAGGAAATGTGTGAAAGATGAAGTAGCCTTGTATGTATTTACACATCTTTCAGTATTCTGCATCAGTATCAACTGTTAGGTACAGAGAATTAGAAGATGAGGCTTCCCTCCCCAAAAGTGTTGCGATAATCATAAAATTAAAGAATCATAGAACAGTTAGGGTTGGAAAGGAGCTTAAGATCATCTAGTTCCAACCCCCGTCCCACGGGCAATGACCCTACCACTAAACCACACCACCCAAGGTTATGTCAAACCCCACCTTGAATACCGCCAGAGATGGAGCATTCACAACTTCCCTGGGCAACCCATTCCAGGGCCTCACCACCCTTACAGTAAAGAATTTCTTCCTCATATACAATCTAAACTTCCCTAAGTTTGAACCCGTTACCTCTTGTCCTCTCACTACAGTCCCTCATGAAGAGTCCCTCCCCAGCATCCATATATAACCCCTTTAGATACTGAAAGGTTGCCATGAGGTCTCCATGCAGCCTTCTATTCTCCAGGCTGAACAGCCCTACCTTTCTCACCCTAGCTTAATAAAGGAGGTGCTACAGTTTCCTTATCATAGTCATGGCCCTCCTCTGGACTTGTTCCAACAGTTCCATGTCCTTTTTATGTTGAGGACACCAGAAAACTACACAATGCTCCAAATGAGGTCTCATGAGAGCAGAGTAGAGGGGCAGGATTACCTCCTTCAATCTGCTGGTCATGCTCCTTTTGATGCAACCCAGGATACGGTTGGCCTTCTGGGCTGCAAGCGCACACTGCCAGCTCATGTTCATTTTCTCATCAACCAACACACCCAAGTCCTTCTCCGCAGGGCTGCTCTCAATCTCTTCTCTGCCCAACCTGGAGCTGTGCCTGGCATTGTTCCGACCCAGGTGTAGGACCTTACACTTGGCATGGTTAAACTTCATCAGGTTGGCATCAGCCCACCTCGCAAACATGTCAAGGTCCCTCTACATGGCATTCCTTCCCTCCAACGTATGAACCGAACCACACAGCTTGGTGTCATCGGCAAACTTACTGAGGGCACACTCAATCCCACTGTCCATGTCACCAACAAAGATGTTGAAAAAGACCGGACCCAACACCAATCCCTGGGGGACACCACTCGTTACTGGTCACCAGCAGCACATTGAGCCATTGAGCACTACTCTTTGCGTGGGACCATCCAGCCAGTTCTTTATCCACTGAATGGTCCACCTATCAAATTGATGTCTCTCCTACTTAGAGAGAAGGATGTCATGTGGGACAGTGTCAAAAGCTTTGCACAAGTCCAGGTAGATGACATCAACTGCTCTACCCCTGTCCATCAGTTCCGTGGCCCCTTCATAGAAGGCCACCAGGTTGGTCAGGCAGGATTTCCCCTTAGTGAAACCATGTTGGCTGTCACCAAGCACCTTGTTGATTTTCATGTGCCTCAGCATGCCTTCCAGGAGAATCCACTCCAAGATTTTGCCAGGCACAGAGGTGAGACTGACTGGTCTGTAGTTCCCTAGCTTATCCATTTTCCCCTTCTTGAAAATGGAGGTTATATTATCCTTTTTCCAGTCATCGGGAACTTCACCTGATTGCCAGGTGAAATATGTTGGACAGTCTTAGCAACTTCATTTGCCTGCTCCTTCACGACCCACAGGTGGATTTCTTCAGGTCCCATGGCCGGTGTATGTTCAGGTTCCTAAGATGGTCTCGAACCAGATCCTCTCCTACAGTGGGCCCAGGGTCTTCATTCTCAGTGTCCCTGCATCTGCCTTCCAAGACTTGGGTGGTGTGGCCAGAATATTTGCGGTGAAGGCTGAGGCAAAGAAGTCATTAAGAACCTCAGCCTTCTCTAAATCCAGGGTAGCTAGTTCTCCTGAGAGCTTCCAGAGAGGACCCATGTTGTCGCTAGTTTGTCTTTTATTTACAGTGTACTTATAGAATCCCTTCCTGTTATCTTTAACATCCCTAGCCAAGTTGAATTCAAAGTGGGCTTAACCTGGACCCTAGATTCCCAGACAACATCCCTGTGTTATTCCCAGGTCGCCTGTCCTTGCTTTCACCTTTTATAAGACTCTTTTTTCCTTTGAATTTTGCTCAGCAGCTCCTTATCCATCCAAGGAGGTCTCCTGGCCCTCCTGCAGCACTTCCTTCTAGTTGGGATGTATTGCTCCTGAGCTTGAAGCAGGTGATCCTTGAATATCAATCAAGAGTCTTGGGCCCCCCTGCCCTCTGGGGCTGTATCCCATGGAACCTTACTGAGCAGGTTCCTGAATAGGCCACAATTCTTTGGTGTTTTACCAAACCATTGAATAATTTTTGAGCTCTGTCCTCTGACAAGAATGAGTCAATAGAACATATTTGAAAGATCATAAAATCATATAATGGTTAGGGCTGGTAAAGACCTTAAAATCACTCACCTTATATTTAATTACTGAATGAAGAGTACTAAAAATTTGTTTTAAGATCATTTTAAAGACTAACACATGACTCAAAAAGGCAGATTTCCACCAGAATAAACTCTACAAAAATTAGAAACTTCTGGTTTAGCAAGTATAATTTGGAAATTTGATTGCTATATTTTTTTAAATTCTTCATTTAAGTCTCTATTTTATTGTATACTGATTGTCATATGCTGAGAGCTGGTGTCTGAACCTATCTGAAATCCACTCTAATTGTACACTTCCTTTCTGTTGCAGACTATAACAAAGCATGGCACAGAAATATATATTTTCCATTGCTCTCCAGTGATACTGTTGGAGTATTTATGCAACACATCAGTCTTCATGTACACTGCATTGCCACTAAAGTTAGTGAGCATATTACCTTGATTCTGAGTAGAATATAGGAAGTAGAAGAATAATAGGAATGAACATGGTAATCAGTGAACAGGGTGAAAAAATATGCAAATTATCTTGGAAACTTCTGCATAATTTACAAAAGTGACTCTGACAATGTGTGTTCCCCTCTCTGCCTCCATCACCCATTCCCCACCCCTGATTTTATTTTCAGTGCTGTTCCAACTTGAATTTTGTTCTCATGTTCCTCTGTGAAAGCTTATGTCTGCCTTGGATTTTAAAGCACAGGCTGAGAAAAGAAAAACTACTTCTGAGAATCACAGAAGCAAATGAAGTAGCTTCACCCTGCAGGGTTCTAGAAGCTTTTAATTTAAACTGTGAATCATTTTGCCGCAACCAAAAGACACCTAAAGTGGCATCCTTTGGGGGTAATACTGTCTTCACTTCTGCACTATATAATTCAGACATTCGGAACACGCTAAGCATGTGAATTGCTGATGGTGGCCACTTCACTTAAAACAGTTGTGGATTATTCAGACAAAGGAAACATGCTTTTCTACCTTAAAGTATTAATTTTAATGTCAGATTCCCCCTATAGCACGATGAAATCTGATGCTTTAAATTAGCACAGCCTGGATTTTGACTGGGTTTGGGTTTTCCTCTACTTTTCCTTCACTGTTTGGAAAGGTAAATATGAAGGCACTGTTGCGAGTATAAATTCCAAGTGACTTCAGAAAGAATAATTGATATTCTTAAATCTCTTTAGAGAATAGCGAATAGGTTTCTGTTTCTTGAAATGAGTTTTACCTTTTTCACACACACTTTGAAGATAAAAATTGTAAACTGTAGTGCCTGGGAAAGTGTTATGTGTAGCTGATAATACCAGATGGATGACTGCTAATAATGAGTTAAATAAGGCCAGTGCAGAAGGTGATGAGATCATGACCTCACATCACGCTATTCTTCAGTAAGAGACTAATGCTTCTTAAAATGTGCAAGGATAGCAACATCAGTGCTTGCCAAATAGAAGAATTCAGGCTTTCTCAGGCTACTGAGCAGATATGCATCAGGATTCAATCTTCAATTTGTGTTAGAACTAAAGTCTGTTTTTCAACCACATCAAGGCTGCAGATGATAGTAGGAAGATATAATATTCAATCTTGTATGTTTCTAGCCTTCCATAAAAAGAGAAGTTAATAATCAGGAAATTAATTTTTAATTTTCAATTTTAATTTTTATAAAACCCTAACTAAATAAAGCTTATTTTAAAATTAAATCATCTGAATCTACATGTCGATGTGTGCCTATCAAAGTTTCCAAGCTCTCATGTATCCCCAAAAGTCACAATCTCAGAATTTCTTCCCTTAAGGTCATGGTTGAAAAGCTAGTGGAAAAACAGAAAATTTAAATGTATGGGAAGATTCTACATGAGAATAAAACCAGGTGGAAAAAAATGTGCTTGGTTTAATTACCTTTTCTTATTAGCCTGGGGAATATGCTTTCCAAGTGCATTTTTAAATACAGAAAGAAAAAAAAAATAAATCAGTTGAATAATATTAGGAAATTTAAAACCCCAAAATTCATATAGAAACCAAAGCTTAATGAATAATATCTGTAAATAAATGTCATTTCCATAGGATATTTAAGTTAAAAACAACAGTGTTTTCTCCCTTAGTTCTTATGCCCATAAAAAATATTTTACCCTTTCTACTGCCCTTCGTAAGCCTTGTCAGATTCAGGATCAGGTGAGCTTTAACCTTCTAAACTTCAACCCCACATGCTCAGATTGTGTCTATATTCCTCCTGCTTTCATGTCTTGTTTTAGTTTTTTTTAAACTATGTTTCAATTTGGTGGAGATGTCTTTTTTCATCAGTGCAGATCTCCCGTCATCTCTGCTTGATAACCCAGTCATCATGATGGACCGTTCTTGATCTTAAAGAAGATGAATCTAAACACACAGCCACACACCCAATCCCTTCCCTCCCAAGCCCTAATCAAATTGAATTCTTGCAAGCAGGTTCCTGATCAGGCTAAAGTCTTCTTTTGAATTCCAGGGCTGTGGTCCTGCTATTTCCCTGTTTCCCTCTCTCTCAGAATTCTGATCTCTGGACTTTTGAAAATGCAGGGTCTTAGAGAAGTTCCAGTTGATCTCTGTAACATCAGAGATGAGACAGTTTGCTGATCTCCTACAACTTCTTCATTTGGCAGCGCAGGTAGCCCACCAGTGTGCCCACCTCCTGCAGACAAGTATTCCTCCCTGCGGCAGTAAGAGGCCACAGACACTCCCTAATACACCCTCAGATTCCTCAGAGACCTCCTCCAAGTCCTCCAGTGCTCTTGGAGAAAGTTTCCAGGAGATCTAGAAGATTACAAAGCACAGCCCAGGAACTACTACACCAACTGCTGTGTCTGCTGACTTAAATTCCTTAATTGTCACAAATTTAGGATGATATATAATGGTCATAGAGATAAGATATGATTACTGGTATGGGCTGCAGAGAAGTGTCATTTTTAGAAAAAGGAGATGGAAATTTAGCATGTAATTTACAAGTCTTGTTAGATATATTTGGTTTTATATCATAGAATCATAGAATTATAGGATAGTTAGGGCTGGAAAGGACCTCAAGATCATCGAGTTCCAACCCCCCTGCCATGGGCAGGGACACCTCCCACTAAACCATGCCATCCAAGGCTATGTCCAACCTCACCTTGAACGTCGCCAGGGATGAAGCATTCACAACTTCGCTGGGCAACCCATTCCAGGGCATTACCACCCTTACAGTAAAGAATTTCTTCCTCATATCCAATCTAAACTTCCCCTGTTTAAGTTTAAACCCATTACCCCTTTTCCTCTCACCACAGTCCCTAATGAAGAGTCCCTCCCCAGCATCCCTATAGGCCCCCTTCAGGTATTGGAAGGCTGCTATGAGGTATATCTTGTGGAGTGGAATGTAATTAGAAAATAACAAATATTGTTATTCACATTGTTGCTGCAATATGTAAGTATCTAACAGAAGTAAATGTCTGATATGAGAAGATTATTAGTTTTGGAAATTCTAATGAAATCATTATTCAAATAAAGATTGGACTTCTTATACATTTCCTTCTTATAGATGAGCAATATCAGATTAAATAATTAGCTATTTATAAAGTATACAGCCCAGATCATAATCTCTAAATGATGTTTGGAGCTAACACTCAATGTTATTAACCTCTAATGAGGTGACACTTCAAATCTCATAATGCATTGTACAGTTAAGGAAAAACAACCAACACACACACATAAAGTGAAGCCAGAAATCAGTTAGGGGACAATTGTCCTGAAAAGCTTCCAAGAAACATAGATACATCATTGTTGCATCTAATGAAGACACTGAGAAATGTTAACATGCCTGTTTAATGAAGAAGAATCACCCTCAATGTAACTGGGTAAATGTTCTTTATTTATCTTAAATATTTGGACATTATAAGTACAAAGGCAATAACAGAAATTAGGTAGGATGTAATTACTGGTGAAAAAATAAATATGCTAACTGTAAATCTAGCATACTGAATGTGGTCTGCAAGACTGCATAAATTAACCAAGAAAAAGAAACCATCCTTTGTAATGTATTATGTTGGTATGGAAAAAGAAGATACAGAACAGAATATATTTAAACGAAAAAGTCTAATTGTTGTTGGGAAATGATCACAAAATACACTTGGAACCACTGCCACATTCTGTCCTGACATTACTTCATTGACTTCAAATGGAACCAGGCCAGCAGAGAATTTGCTTCTTACAATTCTTATAATGTAAGGTGAGAATTAATTGAATTAATTCCTCCAATGCTGTTACCGGACAGGTCCATTTTCAGTTTGCATATTCCTTAAGAAAACATGTCCCTGAAGACCAGAAGGCAAGTACTCAGCATAACTATATAAACTTAATATGAGTTTATTACTTAATATGTGAAATGCAATTTTGCATTTCTAGATGTAATCAAATTGAAAGCTGAAGTATGGTTAGTTAGTGGCTTTAATAATATTATACCAACCTGAAAGATAAAGAATTTTATCAATCTTTCTTTTCCTTCTTTGAGCCGGTGCAGTGCTGTGATTTTGACTCTCATCCTGAGAACAGCGCTGATAACACTGATGTTTTTAGTTGCTGCTCAGTAATGTTTACTCTGACCAAGGACTTTCTGAGTCTTATGCTCTGCCGGGGAGGAGGGGAAGCCGGGAGGAAGCAGAGGCAGGACACCTGACCCAAACTAGCCAAAAAGGTACTCCATGCCACAGCATGTCGTGCCCAGGATGTAAAAACGAGGGGCGGAGACCCGGAAGGGTGGGGGTGCACTGCGTGGTGGGGCTTGGTATCGGGTGGTGACCGATTGTATTCTTTTTCCTTGTATTTCTCTTGTCATTATTATTATTGGTGCTAGCAGCAGTGGTTTGTGTTATACTTTAGTTACTAAACTGTTCTTATCTCAACCTGTGGGAGTTGCATTCTTTCGATTCTCTTTCCCATCCCTCTGGGAGCAGGGGGAAGAAAGAGGGGGGAAGTGAGTGAGCGAGAAAACTGCGTGGCTGAGAGGCTTAAACCATGACAACACCTTACCTGCTTCCTGCTAAAGTCTTTTCTGACTCACAGAGTCGGGGACATCTCTCAAAATCTTCATGATTCCGATGTGATAGCTGCTGTTTAAAATCTACCAAAGTTATCAGAATATCGATTTCAGTGAAAGAGAGGTGACAAATTGGGCTTAATTCAGTTATTTATAGTAACTAGTGGCATGTGAGATTGCCTTGGTTGTTCTATCTTTCCTCTAGCTGATATTCTGAAAGAATACAGGTCTCCTGTATTTTGTGAAAGTCTGTGAACATGAGATATCTCTGATGATCTATCACATCACAAATGTGATATCTAAAATCTAAATATTTAAATCACACTCATGATGGCATTGCAGTTCATGCACCTGTACATGTCATTAAATCTTTGGCTCTAGGCCTGCCTGCCTTGGTCTAGTAACCTTTGCTACCCTATCCCAAGAACACACTAGTAAACAATGAGGACTCACAAATAAGTGTGATCTCAATTTCTCTTTGCGTCGTGATTTAAACTCAGCTGGTAATTCAGCCACACAGCTGATCACTCACTTCCTCCCCTTCCTCCCCCCTGCTCCCCGAGGGATAGGGAGGAAAATCAAAAGAATGTAACTCCCACAGTCTGAGATAAGAAGTCCAGTAACTAGCATATAACACAAATTACTGCTGCTACCACCAATAATAATAATAAGGAAATAACAAAGGAAGAGAACACAACCGCTCACCATCCGCTGACTGATACCCAGCCCAACCTGAGCAGTGATTTAACCCTTCCAGGTAACTGCCCCCAGTTTATATATTGGCATGACATGTTGTGGTATGGAATGCCTCTTTGGCTAGTTTGGATCAGGTGTCCTGTCTCTGCTTCATCCCAGCTTCCCCTCCTCCCCGGCAGAGCATAACACTCAGAAAGTCCTTGGTCAGAGTAAACATTACTGAGCAGCAACTAAAAACATCAGTGTTATCAGCGCTGTTCTCAGGCTGAGAGTCAAAATCACAGCACTGCACTGGCTACAAAGAAGGAAAAGAAAGATTGCTATTGCTGAACCCAGGACAGTGATCATGTCTTGAAGGAAACTGTGAGGCAAAATAATTTTTTTTTTTTTTCTGCATCCTGCATATGATTTCTTATGCTTGAGTTCCATAATCCTTGGTGATTAAGAATGTGTTGTATCAGCTTTTCTAACAAGCCAACATTTGTACCAATTAGTGCTGCTAGAGCAGAAGTCTATTTATGTGTGCATTCAAACATGACAGGTGTACTGCTTTCATTTTCTATTAAATGTAGCAGAAGTACTCTTAAATTTGCATCAGAGCAGCTCTGACTCGGTGGGTGGTGAGCGGTTCTATTCTCTTCCCTTTTTATTTCCCTTATCATTATTATAACCATGCTAAGTGCAAAGTCCTACACCTGGGTCGGAGCAATGCCAGGCACAGCTACAGGTTGGGCGGGGAGGAGATTCAGAGCAGCCCTGCGGAGAAGGACTTGGGGGTGTGGGTTGATGAAAAAATGAACATGAGCAGGCAGTGTGCGCTTGCAGCCCAGAAGGCCAACCGTATCCTGGGCTGCATCAAAAGGAGTGTGACCAGCAGGTCGAGGGAGGTGCTCCTGCCCCTTTACTCTGCTCTCGTGAGACCTCACTTGGAGTCTTGTGTGCAGTTCTGGTGTCCTCAACATAAAAAGGACATGGAACTGTTAGAACAAGTGCAGAGGAGGGCCACGAGGATGATCAGGGGACTGGAGCACCTCCCGTATGAAGAGGCTGAGAAAATTGGAGCTGTTCAGCCTGGAGAAGAGAAGGCTGCGTAGAGACCTCATAGCAGCCTTCCAATACCTGAAGGGGGCCTATAGGGATGCTGGGGAGGGACTCTTCATTAGGGACTGTGGTGAGAGGACAAGAGGTAATGGGTTTAAACTTAAATAGGGGAAGTTTAGATTGGATCTGAGGAAGAAATTCTTTACTGTGAGGGTGCTGAGGCCCTGGAATGAGTTGCCCAGGGAGGTTGTGGATGCTTCATCCCTGGCGGCGTTCAAGGTGGGGTTGGACATAGCCTTGGATGGCATGGTTTGGTGGTAGGTGTCCCTGCCCATGGCGGGGGGGTTGGAACTCGATGATCTTGAGGTCCTTTCCAGCCCTAACTATTCTATGATTCTATAATTCTATGATTATTGATGGCAGCAGTAGTGGTTTGTGTTATACCTTAGTTACTGAACTGCTCTTATCTCAACCTGTGGGAGTTACATTCTTTCGATTCTCTTCCCCATCCCTCCGGGAGTGGGGGGAAGAAGGGGGCAGAGTGAACGAGCGGCTGCATGGTTTGTGAGTTACCGGCTGGGCTTAAATCACGTCAGTTCTTTTGGGGCCCAATGTGGGGCACAAAGGGTTAAGATAATGACAGATCTGAATGGGGTGTGTCTCATCGTATTTGGCATAAGCATTCATTCACTACTGAACAAGTGCAGGATCCAGAAAAATTAGTAAAACATTTAAATGAGGTGTGTTGTCATACCAGTCATTCAAGAGAAGGAAAAATCATGGCAACGTGCTGGGGCTTGGCCTATGCTTACAGAGCCCTTTTCAAAACCATCCAGCACCTTCAAAAGTAAAAAAATGTCTCTAGATCTGATGGCAAAGCAACCGACAAGGCAGCTACTCTAACTCCAAATACAGCAGCTACTCCAATTGCAAATACAGCAGCTACACCAGTCCCAGCGGCAAACATAGCAGCTACTCAAGCTCTGACTGCAACAGACAGTGCAGATACTCCAGCTCCAAGAGCAGCAGCTACACCAGCCCCAGTGACAAGTACAGCAGCTACACAAACCCTGACAACAGATACTGCAGCCACTCCAACCACAGTGATAAACACTGCAGCTAAACCAGAGGACCAATTTGTGCCACTATTTGTTGCTCCTGTACGCAAGGGGAAAAGCAAAAAAGAAGCAAGAAAGATGAAGCAAGATGAAGAAACAATGTACTTACCACCGACAACATCTGATCTGAAGTTATTAGTATGTGAATCAGAGGAAGAAGAGTTGATCTCTTGAACCCGGACCTCAACCGAGCTACAGAATATGCAAAAAGATTTTGCTCATCAACCAGGTAAGTACATCATCACCTGATTGCTCTGATGCTGGGACAATGGGGCCGAAGGTCATGAGCAAGAAGGTACGGAAGCCAAGCAGCTGGGATCACTTGCTAGGGAAGGAGGAACTGACAAAGCAATTACAAGACAGAAACAGTCCCTCAGCCTTTGAAGGCAGCTCTAGGCAGCTGTGAAAGAAAGGTTTCCATACAAGGATGGTGTTATGAGTTGTTCGGCCAAGTGGACTACTCAACAGAAAGGCATCCAGTCTCTGAGGGAATCAGCCACTGTAGAGATGATCTATCATATCAAGCTGAATAACAGGGATGTACCCATAGATCCATAGAATAATAGAATAGTTAGGGTTGGAAAGGACCTTAAGATCGTCTACTTCCAACTCCCCTGCCATGGGCAGGGACACCTCCTACTAGACCATGCCACCCAAGGCTATGTCAAACCAGCCGTGAACACAGTCAGAGATGGAGCATTCACAACTTCCCTGGGCAACCCATTCCAGTGCCTCACCACCCTTACAGTAAAGAATTTCTTCCTCATACCCAATCTAAACTTCCCCTGTTTAAGTTTGAACCCATTGCCCCTTGTCCTCTCACTACAGTCCCCAATGATGAGTCCCTCCATAGCATCCCTCTAGGCCCCCTTCAAATATTGGAGAAAGAGATTTTAGCTATTTTGAAACCTAATACCAGTTTTCTTTCTCCATTCACAGTGTTTGTCCTTCTTGTGCACTTATGCAGTCCCAGGCACTACAAGGACACCTTGTGCCCCAGGAGCCCTTATCCACTCTGGGATGTAAGACACGAGAATGTATCCATTAATATAACACATTAAAAACCTTATCAAGGGACATGGTATTAGTTCAGTGAGTTAAAAATCTTTATCAAGGTCATATGCTAGCTTCTATTTTCTTTTTTTCCCCGAGCATCATAATTAAAAATGTAAATCTAGATGTAAAAATTCAAAATTCATTCTAGTGGGGTTTACTGTTATGGTATAGATTATTTTTATGTGTGAGCTTATAACCATGCAATATTATTTTTCTTTTGCATTTGTGCTAATAGCAGCTGCTGGTTCTGCTGTAAAAAAGTTCCCTGTTAAAGAGGATAATACTGTACACCTCAATGAATATTTTCTGTGTGAATATGTTTAGAGAAAGATATGAATACACATGCACATTAAAATTAAATCTCAAGGAAATAAGGTTTCATTTGAAAAATGAAATCCCCAAACTCCAGCTCAAATATTATTTTAATCATTGTAAACATTTTCAGACACTGTTTTGAGTTTAATTACAAGTGCAACCTGAAACAAGGTCATTAACACAGTTACTGTCTCTGTTTTACATACCTTACCCCTAAGAAAGAATGGAGAGTTCTCACCAGAATTGAACAGTATTTATTATTATTATTATTTCCTTTATACTACATAGCTTAAAGGAAAGAAAAAAAAAGCACACCAAAAAAACAACCCCAAAAACAAAACGACAACAAAAATATTTCCAAAGATAAAGTAATCACACATTGCAAAACTCCTCTAGGAAGTTTCGGCAATAAACTTCAGTGGTTTTGACATTTATAAATTATTTGGTTCATTATAACAAAGACTGCTTGACATTTGCAAATGCTGCAAAAATCCCATATATGATTGGACCAAGTACGTAAGATAGACAGGGTCTATACATGCTTTCCAGAATAGTCTTTAAGTTTTCATGTCTAGCACCCTG
Source organism: Amazona ochrocephala (assembly GCA_039720435.1). Lineage (NCBI taxonomy): Eukaryota > Metazoa > Chordata > Aves > Psittaciformes > Psittacidae > Amazona > Amazona ochrocephala. The sequence goes on from CM077880.1 coordinate 25,921,592, forward strand.
GTCTAACACGAAGTACAGATATAATAGTTGTGTTTGGTTTGGATTTCTTTTTCACAAAAGCATCACAACACTAGACTTATGTCAGCCACACTGCCATCATGAGTTATGCTAAAGTGGCTCTAGCCACCTTGCCATGCGACTGTTTGAACAGGCACATACACCTGTTAATTTTTTTTTTTTTTGAGATTACTACAGCATTATTATGTTTAAGGTCTATCAGTTGATTATGCTAATTATTTGACAATATTATATGTGTTTGACAATGAGAAGTCTTGGTTTTATGACTTGAAAAATGCACCTGTTTCTTCTTGTAGAATCAGTATCATAAAATCATAGAGTCATTTAGAATTGAAAAGAACCTTAAGAGAACCAAGTCCAACTGCTACACTACTGAGTCCACCACTAAAACTTGTTCCTAAGAGCCACATCCTTCAGAGTCTTATGCCTGGCGAAGTCTGTAATGGCACTGGATACCTATGTTTAGCCAAAGAGAGCTTACTGAAAGTGACATAAAATCATAGAATCATTTAGGCTGGAAAAGATAATTAAGATCACTGAATCCAACCATTAACCTAGCTCTAACAAGTCCATTACAAAACCATGTCCCTAAGCACCACATCTATACATCTTTCAAATAGCTCCAGGGATGGTGACTCAACTACTTCTGCGGGCAACCTGTTCCAACACTTGACATCCCCACCAGTGAAAAAGTTTTTCCTAACATCCAATCTAAACCTCCCCTGATGCAACTTGAGACTATTTCCTCCACTCCTATTGCTTCTTATTTGAGGGAAGAAACCAACACCCACCTGGCTGCAACCTCCTTCAGGTAGCTGTACAGAGCGAAAAGGTCTTCCCTGAGCCTCCTTTCTCCAGGCTAAACAACCCCAGTTTCCTCAGCTGCTCCTCATAAGACTTGTGCTTTAGACTCTTCACCAGCTTTGGTGTTCTTCTTTGGATGTGGCAAAACAGCATCATTTTTGCTATTTGTCCCACTAACTCCAGTGATATAAAGTTACAAATCATATATTTAGTATGATTGTGAGCAATTTATTTTGCCAGTATATTATCTTTAGCTGATGTTCTAAGTAATAAATGGATTGCAAACTTACAATTATATTCGCATTCATTCAAGAGGTTGACCCAGCAGGAATGCAGGCACTGTTTTTTGCAATCAATTGCTGTACAGTATAATACTTTAAAAAGAGAACAGCTGGATAATAACATGTTCTCATAGTAGTTCATCAGTATCATTACTTGGTAACATGTGTGAAATTGCCATCAATCACAAAGCAGCAAAGATTAGTGTACAAAAATCTATAAGGAATAGTTACTTAAAAATGTTTAATATGAAAATAATAACTTGCTTTGTTTTTCTGAATATGAGTCTCATTTTGAATGAGTGAGTGTCTCTGTGTTTAATAAGTGTGTCCAGTACTATAAAAGGTCAAGCTTTTTTTATTGTAGAGATGTTTAAATTAAAATATTTTCTTAGGGGGTGAGAGGCAGAAGGAGTGGCATTTTGTTTCTGGTTTTGTTTGTTTTTGTTTTTTTTTTCCTTTTTTGTTAGTTTTGATTATGGGTGGATTTTTTGTTTGTTTGCTTGATTGTTGATATTGGTTTTCCTTATTTCTTTGTGTGTATTTTACAAAATAATTTCTGATGCTTAATATAACTTCACATATTACAAAGTAGGATCTTGCAGACCTGTACAGGTTGTCACCATAAATTAACATCTTTGTGTTAACGTGATGTCATTTTTTTGTTTTATATTAAAAGCCATCACAAACATCTTTAAACTTTTGCAGTTTAAGCACTGGCTGCACAGAAGTTTTTCCATCATTTAGTATGCAAGACCATGTGGTTGTCTGCACTGTGTGCACCTGGCTTTCTTCAATCACAGCACTATTTTACAAGACAGGAATATCTTACAAAATGTTTAGAAAATCAGGTAGATTGGAAAAGCTCAAGCTAGTGGAGTTTTAGATTATGGAAAAGAATTCTAAGTATAGACAAAATTAATCACTGTTCTCTGGAACGAAAATGTGAGATAGGAACAAAAATACATAGATGGATTGCAGTTACAAAGCTCGAAATTCATGCTACTGAAATGTCTCATAAATTGCTGAAGTGCAACAAGTTTAAAGCTGCAGTACTATGCTGGTGCTGCTACTTTGCTCATTTTTATAGTTAGCGGGCACCAAACTAATTGAGAAAACACCTTGTTATCATTTTAATGAGGAAATCATCGGATTGGATAAACTGACTGTGGATATCAGATGCATGCACACAAATCGTGAATAGAAAATTATTTTGGTTAATGCACTGTTTACATATCTTTAAATAAAATTCTTTCTTTGCAAGACAAATGCTGAACATAATCCTGGGATTATATGCTACTGATTCTTAGACTAGTTTCTTAATCCATTTCCCTTATTTATTAAAGAGAATTGTTGATCTATTATTTATCGGGCTAGTAGTTATTCATTTCAATAAGATATTTCAGGTTTTGTTTCTCTAGAATCTTACAAAAGCAAAAAACCCTATTTTGTCCATAAGGAGGATAAGAGGTGGATGTAATATATTTTGCCATATAATAAGCCTTAAGATACTTTCTTATTTGACATTTCCAGAAGCCAGTAACTAAACCACAGTCTAGATGTTGCAATGAAAGGAGACATGCACTTACCTGAGAAAATTCTATTTCAAGTGTAACGCGCAGTTATATGATATGTCATATGGATTTCTACAGGGATCAGTTTTGGACCAGGTAAACTCAATATTTAAATTGGTGATGTGGAAATAAGGCTAATACTAAACATGGAAAGGTTATATGAACTTCATAAGACATGATCAGAGATTATTTCGTGCTGAAAATTTAAAAATGTCTGAAATAAATAAGATGCAAATTAATTATTGCTACTTCAAAATATCCAGAGGATAAGAAGGTTGAAAAAAAAAAACCAAACTCATTTATCAATGTAAAGGTCAGAGCTGGGCCTTTATTCTGGAGAATTTTACATTAGAAAAAGATTTTGAAATTTAGCAGTTAGGGTAAGTCCCAAACAAATGAAATATTAATGATTTACAAGTCTAAACCACATTTTGTATGAGAAAGAATGAAGGACCTAAATTAGTTTAATCCAGAGTTCAGGAATATGTGAAAGGAAGTCTTTGCATATGTAAAAAAGAGAAAGAAATCCCACCAAAAAAAAAACAGTTAGCTAGATCTACTGGGAATAAAATAAGAAACAATGTGTTATTTTGTCAGTAAAAATTGTTCTATGACACTTTTTTTAAAAACAGTTTTGTCTATGAAAGTTTAATGATTTGAAAAAATGTTACTTATAAATATAACAGCTGAAAACATTTTCGTCTTACTTTGTGTTTTATCAGGAAGATTTGCTTGACCAATATACCCTTTTCCGTAATTGGAACATACTTCTTGATGTTTTCCAGCTGCTACCTCCTAACAACTGTGTTCCTATTAAAAAAAAAAAAAAAGGGCAAAAAAACAAACAACAACAATAAACAACTAGATATTAAAAATTTCTAAGTGCGGATTACGAGATTTTTCTTTTCTGCCTTTAAAAATAGAAAATCAGAGATTGCTTTCAAACAATGGTATACATTTTGAAGGGTTAAACTACATAGATTTCATGACCTAGTGTTTATCAGCATAATTTTTCAAGTAGAACTTGCATATTCCAGGGTATGTCTTCAGTGATTTATTCACTGTGTATTCAGTCCTTTCACAGAATGACCAATTGCGTACCACAAAAGAAAAATTTGTGGACCTACATTTCTGTATGTATAAAAGTTGGTCTGCATTTGTTGATGAGAGCAGGCACTATTAGGAACATTTACCTTGTAATGGCGATATTAGATACATTGGGCTAGCTTAAAGTAAGACTAACGTTTAAATCTGTTCAGTAAATTTCACATGCTGTTTTGAAGTTGAAAATTACTTGAATTCCAGCCAATTTTTAAAGTTGCATCAAAGAACTCAGGAGATATTTTCTTAAATACAAAGACTAAATAAAGGTGTACAAAAGTACAGACTCTTGAGTTCTAAAATCTCCAGATATAATACAATCTTGACTGATTTGTTTTTATAACAAAAGACTGAGTTTTTCCTATAAACACTGATGTTAGAACACATATTAATACAAAGCAGTATCTCCAAGTTAGGATTTTTTTTTAATTTCAGTAAATTTAACAGTTGCATATTAATATTTCTAAGTTCAATTTTAATGCTTAGTCACTTGTATAAAGTGTTTTCTGAATGTAACAGCATCAGGTTTCTGTTATTGTAATACTTACATAACTAAAATATTTTCTATCTTTATAAATTAACCTTATCTCATTAAAATGTCACTTACTTCTGAATTAATGCAGTACTTTTTTCTTTACACTAAATTCAACAGATGTTATTGACTTGATTCCATTTTTTTATATAAGATGATGACAATACAATTAGGATTTTTTTTTCAAAACAGTAATTGTAAAATTGACCTTATTAAAATTCCACTTCCTCCATAATTAAAAAAAAAACCTAATTACTTTTAGTAATTGGACCAGAAATGACATTTTCAGTTCATTAATATTCAACAAATTGTTTTTGAAGATGTTCTTGCATGGTTAGTAGTCAGTCTTCAGCATTTCTGTTAATTTCTTATTTAAAAGTCATCTGAAATAATAGTTTGCATTTTGATAAGACAAGCCTTTATGAATTGACTTTATTTATAAGGTTTTTTAATTGCTAATTAATGTGTGAAAATATCTGTCTCCTGTAATATTTGTAACACATGAAATGAAAGGTGAATGTAGTAGAACTGAATTCACACATTATGCATCACTTTGAATAAGCATGAAAAATACAATATCTTCCATCCATGAATTTTCATTATTCTTTCTAGAAATGTCAAAATGAGGCTTAATACGTTATGGTACTGTGCACCTGAATAAAGAAGTCAATTTATCTAGTATCACAATGTAGAAGCAAATAAAAAGATGATGTATGAACGATTTTATTAACCATCAAAACACAACTAAGATCATTTCATGGTATGCTGTTATTATTATTTGATGCAATCACATTTGAATTGATACCTTCTATCAATCCAAATCTTATATGCATTCGAATTCTCTTTAAAGATCCTTAAATATATGTGTCTATATTTATAACCTTGAAGTGTGATTCCTCTGATGTCCCTGGAACAGGGAGAGCTCAGGTGAGCTCAGTCAGAGCTATGAAGAGATTTCCCTTCTGATATAGCTGAATCATGAGCTAGAGTGATTACTTTTAAGAGTAAGTGTCAAATTGCTAATGAAAACTGTCAGATGAACACAAATGTGAAGTCATTTTGAGTGATATATCTGCATCAGAAGTTGAACTGAAATACCTGCATACTTTCTTATTGTCAGGCAAAGAATCTTCATGTGATTTCAGGGTTTATAGTTCCACAAGTAGATATAAATTTTGGATAACTTGGATAACTCTGCTTCTGTTTCTTGCACCTCAATATCTTCAATATTTAAGCTACATGTATCAGCAGTGGGAGTTCAACCGACTGGGAAACTAGCTTTTGTGGGAATTCTGGGAGCTTCTAAAGTTAAGTTGCATCTGAGAGACAATTTTAAGGATGTCAATATTTCACTACAGACCATTATTTTAAGTATCCTTGAAAATCACTGAAAGATAAAGCTTCCGACTTTTAATTTTCATGTCTCTTTTTTTTTTTTTTTTTTCCCCAGGAAGCCTCTACTCATAATATTTCTCAGTGCTCCACAATTCCCCTTAATAAGAGGAAAAAAATTGATAACTTATTATGAAAACAAAAATTTGGTTTTGATCTGAAAGAACCAATGCTGCATAGAACCTAATGTTTCAATTAAAACATCACCAGCACTTAATTGAATTTGTTAAATAGTCATTTCTAGTTGAGCCTGAAGTCTCACACAGGCAGAAGCAGAAAGAGCTGACACTATCACAGACTAACCAACAGACATTCTGCAATTGAAAGGGAGATTTAGGGCTTGACTATTCTACGTTCTTTACTTTCAAAATAGGACATTTATCAGAATTCAAATTCCAAATATAATGATGTCCAGATTACATGCTCACATTGCTAGAGGCATCCCAATCATTCTTCAAACCTCCCATGTTTTCCAGAAGGAACGTGGTGTTTGCTGTGTTCACCAGCTCACTCCCCATTTTGAATCTGCAGATTATTCAGTTCCTGGTTTAGCAGATTTATATAGCAGGTTTATCTGCTAGTTTATAGCTAGATGAAAAGCATAAAATCTTTTGAAAAGTTCAATGCCAAATTTTTCAGCAATCTGCTGTTTCAGTACAGTTTCTGACAAAGAGGATGCTGGAGATTCCTCGCTGCAAATAGAGGCCAGTACCTTCCAGTAGAATATCAGAGAATTAGATGTAAACACCATCTTTCCAGATTTGAGTTGAATGACCTGCGAAAAAACAAGTCTCTCTTCATGCAACTTTCAGCCCCTCATTCAGGTAGGAAACGATATCCATGCACTAAAGTTAAAGTTCTCAGCAATTTCAGTATGTAGCACACACAGATTTGAATGAGAATAAAACATCTAGATAATAACCAGACACCCACCTTTTGAAAATTGGAACACGTTTTGTTTCCTTATTGTGTATAATTTCCTGACTGTAACTATTTAATATTCATGGTAGTTACAAAAACAAAAACAAAAACAAAAACAAAAACAAAAAAAAAAAAAAAAAAAAAAAACAACACCAAAGCCTCTAACTTAAATATCACTGCATTTTCAAAGATTTTGTGTATTTGTAAAAAGCTGGAAATTCCTTGTTTCTCAAATTTTTGGTGGGTGCACAAGTGTCTCTTCTTTACAAATACGTTAATTGGGTCAGCTCATTCTCTACTTTACTGAGTGAAATATCATGGAGATATTTATTAGAATATTCAAACTGATTTATATGCAGTTAAAGTAACTCGAGGAAGGGTGGGGGAAATAAAAAATAAAAAAAGGATAACTTCCTTAGCTCTATAGTCACATAATGTGTCTGAAATGGTAATCCTGGCATGCAACAAAAAAATTATTTATATTACACTTTTGAAATAATAATAATAATTTTTCTCACACAGATAATTTCCACAGCAATCAATTAAATTAATGATGCTGTGATTTATGTATAGAGCTTATAGTTAAAATTTTGAACTGCATGCTATTTGAATAATTTGCACAATTAGCTTCTATATATTGTATGTGCCACTTTTGTTGGCAAGAAAAAAAGAAGGTTAATCTACTGTGGTCTTCATACTCTATCAGGAAAAGGTTTCACACCCTAATATTTATATGATATTTAGAGCCATATTTTTAACAGAAACATATGTTGTCATTTTGGGAAAGAATTCTTATGATAATAATATAAAATAATTTGGAAACAAAACAATTAGACACCATGTCCTGGAAGCACTATTCTGAGGAATGACTATGAAAAATTGTGAGCTATGAAATTACTATATTCTTTTCTAGGAGATAAGCATGACAAATTAAATCTTTGAAGGTTTTGAAAGCATTATAGGAAGAGACAGTTCATTCCTTTATATTTTATGAAATAGTCTGCTATATTCAATGATTTCATTAAAATCAGATGTTTCTGAATTTTCTGTTTATACTAAAGTATGTAAACATAATACATCTTACTCAAAAGGCTAAAGCTTGCAATATTTCTAATACAATATTTCTAATGGCATATTTCTAATGCCAGTGACTTTAAAGTGCCTGAGGAGAGTCTTATTCACTGTGTTTATAAAGGTTTAAAATAAATTAATTATAGTAACTGTAAAGTTAATGCTATGTCTAAAGATGGGTGACATTCTACTAAGAAGCTGGAAAGAAGGTTACCCTGTGCAAACTATGTGCCAAATAAGAATCCAACTGTCCTTCATGACGGAAGATGTGCTGTTCACTGTAGTAGATCTTAGAGTGATGTTGCATTGCATTTTTAACACTGTCGTCATTGATGCTTCTTTTCGTGCTACATCATTCTTTGAATCCCTTCCAAAGAACTTGGTAAGTGGGTCTAGTCGATTAGCTCAGAATTACTCCCACTTTCTTAACTCAGTGGATGTCACAGGAAAATTTTATTTTGGTCTGTCTACTGAGATTCCTTTTAAAATTCTATGCTGTTAAAGAGCAGCTGCAGTTCTATATTTTTACCTATTTCTACTTTGTGAAGTGTTATTTATGTTTTCTTCACAACATTTCCATTCTGCAATCCCTTGCCCTGGTTCCATGTAGATATTTTCAGTAATGTCAGATAGTCCTTTTGCTGCTTCTTGTGGATGTCTCCATTAATCAACAGATTGCTGAGGGGAAGCTTATATCTGCCAATACCATGCTAACTTGCACAGTGATGGTTTGCTCTCCACAGAGTTTTGGAAACTGAGCATGCACCCTTCTGTGATGACATCTATGGCTCTACTAGTGTGAGTGCATAGAAAATGAATCTATCCTTTTCTGTTGACAGCTGATCTTCAGACCCAGTTGGAGGTCCAGCAAAATTGTCTGAAATACAAACTCAACTCACCATAGCAAATATTTTCCATTACTTGCAGGCAACTGACCTACTTCTCAAAGTCAGGGAAGTTAAGTGCAGCATATAACTGATTTAAGCAATTACAGAATATACAGTGTTTTTCTTCACTACAGCATAATGACAATGTACTTTATATACTTATCTTACTTAGATCTTGAATTATCCAGATTATTTGCCCATTTTTGATACATTTTCACACAAACTTCAGTCTAACAGTACTATAATATGTACAGTAACATGAACCGCGCAAACGTACCTACTTTAATAGCATTCTTCAATTAGTAGGTCAATAGAAATAGCACATACTGACCCATAATTGAATGCAAGAGATCTGCTGAGACTGATTAAGCTTTCAGAGTCACACACAGGCACCTAAGCTCATACATCTCAACCATGCTGCAAGCACATATCTTCGCTAGTACTGCCTTGCATATTTAGCAGTCATGTCCTAGGTCAAAGAATATACTCATGGTAGAGAAACCTTAAAGTGCCAGGCTGAATAATAATAATAATTACAATTAATAAAATTCTTTGCACAAGGGATGGCTGATGTGCCAATCTTTCAAAATACATTGTGGCTGATAATGATTGCTTAGGTCTGAAAATCTTGTCTTCTTCATCATTAAATTCTTTAACTTAATTTAAAATGCAAAGTCAAACTCAAACATGGGGCCAGATCCCAGGCTGTTGCAAGCTATTATACATTGATTGACTTTAACAATTAGCAGGAAGCCCAATTGGTACATTAGACTTTCAGCTTTCATATAAAGTAAATGAACAAATGAACAAGAAATGAAACTGATTTTGTTTTTTTGGGTGAGTGCCTCTTTTTTTGGCTTGGAGAAAGCATAAATCTTACAACATAAACTCTAAGTAACTGTACTTCAGACATTATTTAAAATGTTCCACTTTTCACAGGGAAAAAAAAATCTGTGCTGCTTTCCATCTTGAAAAGTCACATTGAAATAATCAGAAGCCATTACTACCTTTATCCTGATTCTGGTACACTGTGAACAATAGTCACCTTTTAGCACCATTTAGGCAGCTAGGGTGGAATAGGATTTGTGTAAACCATGGCAATCTGTAATGGCAAACATATTTCAGATACCAAGGTCCTACATTGGTATCTGATTACAAGGTCATGATTACCAAGGTCATGACTACAATTTGTGCTCGCTTTCTCTTATGTCTTATAATGGATTTGTGATACTTAGTTTTAGATATCTAAAATTCTGATGTTAACATATGAAGTAGTTGTTCTGCAGTTCCTTTAGTTGTTAATGGAAGAAAATAGTCATTATACATCACATTAATTATCTGACCTTTTTTTTAATGTCTATTCAGGGTAAGATGTGCCATTCCTGAAACTTTATTGACTGAATCTGATTATAGTGGGACCCTGAGTCAAGCAGATTAGATGCAGATAACCAAATTTAAGTGAGCATCATCCAGCCATAATAATTTCCCACAACTTGTCAGATAGGTCATCGATATACTCCTTTCTTGCCATATGTGTGTAGGAGGGTGGACTAAGACAGCAGTTGCACTCCAAGCCTATTCTTTCTCTCCATGTGCTTGGACAATCATAAGTTCTTTTTTGTCTTGTTCTGTACCTTTATTTCTCCTCTGCAGCATCCAGTGGGGAAGTCTTCAAGATGCAGACAACTTTTTACTCTAAAAAGTTAAAAAATAATTTGTCACATTATGCTACACTTCCATTAGACTGCATCTTAATAAATATAAAAGCACAGGCTTATAAATAATCTAAATCTAAATCTTTATGCATCCATATAATGGACTATAAATGTGCTGTTAATGTAAATATTAAAAATAATTCCTCTATTTCTACACTTCAAGTAAACATTTTAGAGGAATAAGCTACCTTTCTACAACAGACCTAAATGGCAACTCATTTCAAAACCAAACATAATTTCTTTATGTTTCATAAGAAAATAATTATGCAAAAAGGATACAGAGTATTCAGGGCATGTATATAAAGTATTTTCTATTTTTATATATAAAGCATTTCTAGTTATATATTTTTATAAGCATTTATATAAAGGTTTTTAATTTTTGGGATTTTCTACTTACTTGCGTTTATCTTTTAGTTCATGTCTGTCCAAATGGGCACAGTAAATGTAATTCTTCTACAAATGCATGAATCAGAATAATTTGCTTTGTTGACAGCATAAGCAAAATTGTCTCCAAGTCTGAATAATCTGATAGATTAGTAGTTTATTAAGAATTCTTTTTTTATAATCCATGAAACGGTATTTCTGAGTTGTGGTGCAATTTCATACATACTTTATCACAAAGTTTGCATGATTAACCAAATATTAATGTTTATTGAAGGAGGCTAATCATCAGAAGAGATGATAGAAGCTAATAAACAGTGTGTTTTTAAATTGTTTTTTGCTCCTGTTAACAAAAAAATTAAAAATAAATTACATTGCGTCTAAAAGGTCTACCTGAAGTGCCTTTGTATGTATGGGCATACATTTACATATCAAGTACATTTTTGACTATAGTAAGTGTATGTATATGCTTATATATGTGATATTACATAGTATTGTCTCATTCCACCCGGGGGGTGCAGGGGCAGCTGACATGTTAGCACATTGCAGTTCACAGGAGAAACCAGAGGCCCTCCAGAGGTTGAAAAATGAAATAACGTTAGTTTTACTGCAAACTTCCCTAAAACTGCGTCAGGAGGAACAAAAGTGTTGGCAGGTTCTTCTGAAAGACACAAAATAGAGGGAGAAAAGGAGAAAGGAAAGAAAAGAGAGAAATAAGCTCACTGCCCATGGATCCAGCTACATCTTCTCAGTCAGCAAGTGAAACCCTTTCATCTGTGGTCCTTGGAGTCCTTGTGATCCTTGTGGTCAGTGTCTCCACTGTGGTCCATGGTGGAGGCTCTCACCACAGGCTGAAGTATGGTTTTGCCTTTTTCTAGGGCCAGGCTCTCTTAGAACCCTCCCGCAGGTCAGACCCACCTGCAGGGGGTCCGCTGAGCCCCAGACTGGCTCACATTGTACCCTGAGGGGGCGCTGAGGGGTCTGTCTCTGTCTCTGGGGAGTTTGTTGCCACGGCAGTTGACCTTCACGGCCTCAGGGCAGACAGGGCAGGAAAGCATCCCTCACCTTGGTGGAACAGGATCCCTGCTCTGCCCTTTGCTCAAATGAAAACGAGCTGTCAGTTCCTTCTGTTTTCTGAGTTGTTTGAAACAAATGCACAAAAAAGGGGCTCTTGGCCATCACAAGTATAGCATAACGCAGACATTCCACTACATTAATTTAGTGTAATGTACCTATATTAACATCAATAGTTAATAGTCACACGTTTGTCTTCTCCATGTTGAGAATTCATTACACTCTCACAGAACCTTATGGTAAAACTCCAGTTAACATTATGTTGTGCATGTAGTATGAGAGATTCTTTCATTTATGAACTTTAAAATGTCAAGTGCCTCCTTTTGCCTAGCTTACTACTGAGAGAACCAGCCCTCACATTAGAAAAACAGTTATGAAACCTTCTAACACTTCTTTCATAAATGTACTAATGCATTTTACTGACTGACTCTCACTCTATGCGTAGTTATTCAGCTTGTCGCCTAGCTGCAGTGTGGCAAAAGAAGGTTTTGTTATTAAGCTCTGCTTTATTGAATATGGCAGAATGAGTGGTCAGTCACTGCAGATGTTCTAAGATCTTCCAGCACCTTTGCGCCTAGTGCCATGATCAGTGAACTGTCAAGGTTATAATGTAAATTGTCATGGCTAGAATCCAAATTAACAGGTAAGTATGGCACTTCACATTGCTCAGATATTTTTCAAGTAAGTAGCATATAACCCTTTCAATGATTGCTTACTTTTTTTATTCTGACATGTACAATTTACTTTAATTGCCAATTAAAGACAATTCACTGAGACCCAGAGCTTGAAATGCACAGAGATAGCTTTGATTCGAATAGCTACCATAGAATCCGTCGAGTCAAAGTATACTTTGATTTTTATAGAAAACAGGAGAAGATCTGGTTTCACATTCTTTGTTAATTTAACCTTATTATTCATGCAACAATACAAGCCAGAACAAAAGTGGGGAAAAGGAATTTAATTGGTGTTTGAAACAGAGATCTAAAGTCACCTTCATAATTGCTACTTATAGTCTAATCTCTTGATCTCCTTTTATAGACAGTCCTAGGTTGTGATTCAGAGCAACTTAGATTTCAGTTCTGAATCACCTCCTAGAAGAATCTATCTGAGAAGAATTAGGCTACAGAGTGACCACTTACTACAGGGCATTGAGTAGTGTCCTTGGAGACTAAAGGTAGTCTTGTGAATATTTTTCAACTGTTCATTTGTTTCCAACATTTGAAAATAGTGATTTTTATTAATTAAGACAAGTCAAAAAACTTCTTTAAATATGTGAAACATAGTGTGATTTCACACTGCTGATTTGTCCAGTGTTAGATCTTACTACTTTGACTTGCAATTAATAGCTTCAAACATCTCATGTAGCCTGATTAAAATGAAGGAACAATATTAGCGCAGCAGAATATGTCTTTGCCCAAGAAGTTTCTGGAACTCGAGGAGCTGCAGGGTTTTTCACAGAAAACTTAATTCAAGAAAACACATTCTAAAGAGAATCAGTTCTATTTTCATAACAAAATATATGAATTCTTTGCTCTTCACCTGCCTGCAGTCAGATCATATTCAGAAAACAAATTCTTTTTCTTCCTTAGGAATTTATCTATGTCTTATTCTTTTTCTGATGTTAGAATCCTTCACTTGAAGAATCACAATAATGTCCCCAATAGTTCATTGTGATGTCACTAAAATACAATTACGATTTTCAAGTGGGACATAAACAGGAGGAAGAGATCAGCTTCAAAGGTCCTGTATTCTTGTAAATGTACTTAGAAATGAAGTAAAACTGCAACAAGGGAAAAGTTTCAAAAATACTATACTTTCCCACCTTATATACCTGTAGAATGGAATTCTGCAAGAATTCTGAAAGACTAAACCAAATATTGTCCCAGAGAGTATAATATAAATGTAAAAAACATTTTATGAAGGAAAAGCTTTATCATAAAAGGTGGATCTTGTATTTTATTAAAAGCAATCAGATACTGGGGTATGGTGGTGCACCTCTTTGCAGCTTTGATGAAGGTCGAAGAAGGATCTTTTTGTTTCTTATTGTACGGTCTTGCTGATACTGACTGAAACTTCCTGTGTCTGTGAAGTAGTAGTCAAAGATGTACAGGAAGTTAACACAGTGCTAAGCTCTGCTAATTCCTGGCAAGAGTCCTACATTAAAAACAAGCCAGGTCTGTGGAGAGAGTTGCTGTAGGATGCAGTCATCTCCTTGGCCTCTACTGACAGAACATGCGGCACAAAACCAGAAGCACTTTGCCTAGGTTGGGTTTATATGGGTTTACAGTTGAATGTAGAATGAGGTCCGCTATCCCTCAGAGCACAAGAAAAAAGTAAAAAAAAGGCTAACAAAAACTTTTTAAAAAAGGACATGTTCTATGTAAATGGAAATATTTAATTTGAATTTAGAACTTGGGACAGGTTTTGACTCATGCTAGCTTGTCTGAGTGGCATCTCAGTCCAGTTAGACCTTCAGACCAAGCTGCAATGCTGTTTGTCTGAGACAAAAGGCCAGCACAGTCATCTTTTGTGGAAGCATTCCTTTCAGTTAATGGACATGTGAGCAATCCAGCCTTTGACTTAGCTTCACTCTAGTAGTGAGCAAAAGACTTTGTGAGGTGCTGCAGGTCGATGAAAGGGTTAACAAAGGCACTGAGCAGGATGTCGGGCGCCGGATCAGGTTACCACAAAGAAAACCTAGCTTGCAAACCAGGAGCCTGATGCTATGGACACTTTAAACCACAACCAATCATTGAACTGTTGCTAGCACTCGACTAAGGGGAGTTAACCAATCAAGTGTTATCGAACGTTCTAGTGTTCTGAAACTTTTCTATAAAAGACATGCTTGCGCACAATAAATTGTTCAGCGTTTGATCACATTGATCAGTATTGCGTTGTTCCATATCCCCCGCAACAATCTTTTCATGGAGTTAATGAAATTTTCTATTTCTGTTTTCCTTTAAAAGAAGTGTTTTCTATCGCCATACAAAAATCTGAATGTATTTTGAAATACACTTTGCAAAGGACTTTTATTTACTGATATATCATTTTGTAAAACATGGTCTTCTCTTTTCCCTGCTGAACAGCCCCAATTTTCTCTGCCTGTCTTAATATAGGAGGTTCTCATTGTTCCCTTTTCATAGTCCAAATTACCTAATTAATGCAGGAAGCCGTCATTAGTAATGAAAACTAACTCAGCACACTTATGTTCAAAGTGAAGCCTTACCAGCACTGATATCTTGCTCTATTAGACCTTGTGATCTTTTACTAGAGATGTCACAAGTCATATTCATGGGGTTATATAGACAGAGAAATCCTTTGTATTTATGTGGCACTATGCTCAAGTTCATTAATTTTATATTGCATGTTTCAAGCCAAACTTTACACACAGTACACTATTAAGCCTGTAGCCGTCTATTTTTGCATGATGTAGGCATGTCTTTTTCTTGGATAACAGGCCAATGCAGTGCCCTGCTGGCTTGGAAAAAGGCTGAATCTTTGATTAACCTGAAACATTTTACAATTAAATATATATTATGCATATATATATGGTTTTTAAGCTTCAACATCCAAAAAATTGTATACTTGATGTGTTATGCTTTACACCCATTTCCTATTTTACAGTTTCCTGAAGGCAAAATAATCCTCAACAGTGATTTATAATATTTGCCATGAAAAGGAGAGTATAATATAAAAGTAATAAGGAGACTGTTGACTATCCTTGCAGCAGGTTCTTCGCTCACATAGTAGGCATGTATTAGCACTTCCACACAGTCTCTTCCACATCTTTATGGCTATAGCCCATGGTCTGCAATGCCAGGTATTTATCATTCCTCGTCTTTCAGTTTGAAATTGTAAGGTTAAAATTACATTTAAAAAAGAAATAACTAAAAACTATGAAAGATTCAAAATTATTACTGTAGTAGGTCTGCCATTTCCTGGTTTAGTGACTTCTTAGGTCAATCTTATGAAAAGCAGCTTTTCACTCTTTTGAGAGAATGAAGTGCTGCTGGACAGGGCAATCCCAGGCACAGCTATAGATTGGGCAGAAAAGAGATTCAGAGCAGCCCTGCAGAGAAGAACTTGGGCGCGTTTGTCAATGAAAAAATGAACGTCAGCAGGCAGTGTGAGCTTGCTGTACTGGGCTGCATCAAAAGGAGCATGACCAGCAGGTCAAAGGAGGTGATCCTGCTCCTGTGCTCTGCTCTCATGCGATTCCACTTGGAGTATTGTGCACAGTTCTGGTGTCCTGTCATGGGTTCAGCAGCAGCAGTCATTTTTCTACTTCATAGTAGCTGGTGCAGTGCTGTGGTTTTGACTTTCAGCCTGAGAACAACGCTGATAACACCAATGTTTTTAGTTGCTGTTCAGTAATGTTTACTCTGACCAAGGACTTTCTGAGTCTCATGTTCTGCCAGGGAGGAGGGGAAGCCGGAAGGAAGCAGAAACAAGAAACCTGACCCAAACTGACCAAAGAGGTACACCATACCACAGCACGTCATGCCCAGGATGTAAAAAAAAAAAAACTGGGGGCAGGAACCAGGAAGAGTTTTTAGTTCGCACCTTGGTCGTCAGATGGCGAGCAGTTGTATCCTCTTCCCTTGTATTTCTCTTGTCATTATTATTATTGGTGGTAGCAGCAGTGGTTTGTGTTGTACCTTACTTACTGGACTGTTTCCATCTCAACCGGTGGGATTTACATCCTTTTGATTCTTCTCCCTATTCCTCCCGCCCCCCCCCCCCCCCCCCCCGTATTGGGGGGGAAAGAAAGAGGGGGAAGTGAGAGAGTGACTGCATGAGTTATAGAGGCTTAAACCACGACATGTCCTTAACATAAAAAGGACATGGAACTGTTGGAACAAGGCCAGAGGATGGCCACGAGGACTATCAGGGGACTGGAGCACCTTCCGTATGAAGATAGGCTGAGAAAGTTGGGGCTGTTGAGCCTGGAGAAGAGAAGGCTGCTTGGAGACCTCATAGCAGCCTTTAAGTATCTGAAGAGGGCCTATAAGGACGCTAGAGAGTGACTCTTCATTAGGGACCATAGAATAGGACAAAGAGTAATGGGGAAATTTCAGGTTAGATATAAGGAAGAAGTTCTTTGATGTGCAGGCATGGAGGCACTGGAACAGGCTGCTCAAGGAAGTGTTAAATCCCTGGCGGTGTTTAAGGACAGGATCGACAGAGCTTTGGACAACATGGTGTAGTGTGAGGTGTCCCTGCCCATGGCAGGGGTGTTGGAACTAAATGGTCTTAACGTCTTTTCCAACCCTAAACAGTCTGTGATTCTGCAATCAGAATATGACAGCATGGCACTTAGACTTCAGATCCATCCATATCAACCAGTAATTTCTGGCTACTATGATATTTCCCTCTTTACATCTGCCCTCTGTCTTATGCCACCTCTAGTCTTTATCATGTCTTTTCTTAAGTGGTTTTAACATCTAAAATAACCAACAATACACACACACATATATATATAACCAATTTTGTGTGAAAAATAGGCTCACCACAGGACCTTATGAATTGCAGAGACAAACCAAAGTAGGTAAAGAAAATTTCCCTATAGGAGAAAAAGGGGAGAAAAGTAGAGATAAATTGTTTTCACTTTTCCTGCTGTGAAAAAACATTCCACACAGATTTTGAATTAAGTAGAAGAGATTAAGATGCAATTTATTTTCCCTTTTTCCTCTTCTTTCCATTTTTTTTTTATTATTATTTTTTTTTGTTGTTGTTTTTTTTGTTGTTTTTTTTTCCCTGTCCTAAAACTTTTGTGGGAGTGATAAATTCCAGTATACATGAGTGGTTGTTCAGCTAGCCATTTAGTTCAACCTTCATTTTTGATCTTTTTATTTGATATTGACAGAAGGGAATGAGAATGTTATATATGTGATAATAAGTGTGAGAGAAAGTGGTCCTCTATCATGATCTGTAGTGAAGATTTGCCAGCAAAACAAACCAGTTACTCAGTCTTGTTTGTTGTCATTTACCACTTTCTGAAGCCTTCAGTCAATTGTTCAACGAGCAAAAGTGGCAATGAGATGTCTCAGTACCTTGCAAAACTGAGTCTTTAGTGAGGCATCCAAAAGTTAGATTCTGTCTGCTATACTGCTCAAGCAACGATGCATGCCAAATACATTAATAAAAATCAAAGAAAGTTTGCGAACAGAAATAAATAATTCAGTAACTGCAATAAATAATACCCAGTTTAAAGACTGAACTACACCCCTAACTTTATAAAGGGTCCCATCACACCAGTACTCAGGCAATAGAATCAATCTGGGCAGCTTTTCTGGGTGTTGCTCCTGAGCTATCTCATCCGTAGCAAGAAGCAGCTTTGAAGTCTTTAAAATAGTTAACGTCTTTCATGGGAATTAAAACACACTTTATCTAAAGTACTGCTCTTATTAAAATTAATTGCATAGCTATGGAAGCCATGTTGTACCCTATTTCGCTGATGCAATCCCAAATTTAATGGTGTTTTACAGGTAGGAGTGAGGACAGAATTTGGTCTCTTTTGACTAAAACTGTTTTTCTATCCACATATGGGTCCTTGCCACTCCCCACTAAGAATAAAAAGCATAATTAGCTAAATTTTACTTCGGTGACTATTTTTTTTTTTTTTTAAGACAAACAGGAATGTTGTGGTCAGTTTTAATCTTATAAAGTGTCAGTTTAATGTTCCCTCAGGACCTCAGGATGCATCTCATGGACCTATGGACTTGTTCACCTTCAGGTTCCTTAGATGCTCTTAAACCTGATCATATTCTACAGCAGGCTGTTCTTATGTTTCTTATGTGACTCCAACACAGACAAGTAGGTCTGATTAAATATATTGAAATAATTATCCACATTTTAGATAAAATTACTGGCAGCTTGTTTTGTTTTATGAACTCTCATGGTCTTCAATGGACTTTCACATTTATTGTAAACTACTGTTATTTGTTTATCTGATCCTTTTTGGAGTATATAGTGCAAGTAACATTGGGCAAATTGTTACCTGATGTGATGCATTCTTCCACTAGGCAAAGGATCTGGAACCATTACTACCCAGTTTTGTGACTCACACAAAGAGGATATGCAACCCTGAGGTCAGATCATAAAGAAAAATAATTTGGAATGCAACGGAGGAGACAAAAAAGAAGGGAAAATTAAAAGCATTTGTGATGTCAATTTTGCATGCAGCGAAAGAGGAAAGAGAAAAAATACAAATAATTTTTATGGAAGTAGAAGGAAAGAGAGAGAGGGGAAATGTAGAAAAACTTGCAGAAACTTTCACACCAGAGGAAAAGCCTGTTACTAAACTATTTCTAAACAGATGAAAAAGAACTGATTAATTAAAAAAAAATCAAGAAATGGTTTATGATCATCAACTACTTAATAAGCAGAATCAAAGTACAAATTATGTTTCAGTTAATAACTGCTAAGATGGCATAAAAGCATTTTAATTGTAATCAGAACTTATTCAACTTGGATATTAAAGGAAATAATAAGCAGTCATAAATACAGTGACCCATTTATTGCTTTATCCTTCTGCTTACCAAACATAATCATTAAATTCAAGCAAATTGAATCAAAAAGCAGAACCAAGTTAATTAGCTTTACTGAATTAGCAGAAGATGATAGAAACTGGAGCCTACTTAAGGTTGCTGAAATTTATCTTACCTTAAAGATGATTTTGAATTGAATGGATAGTAATTAACTAAAAATAAAATTGCCATTCAAAATCAGAATGGAAAACAAATTTTTAATATTCATATTCAGACTTTTTTTCATAAAACAGTACGTGGACTCCATAAGGATGTTGTTGAAGACAAGGACTCCTCAGCAGAAGCTAAGATTTGAAATCTGGATATCTCACATCACAAGAACCCAGCTAAGGGAAGTTCCCCATGAGCGCCTGATCTCTGGAAGTGCTCAAGGCCAGGTTGGACAGAGCCTTGAACAACCTGATCTAATGGGAGGTGTCCCCACCTACTGCTAGCTAGGTTGGAAACAAATGATCTTTAAGGTCTCTTCCAAACCAAACCAGTGTATGATTCTATTATTTACTAATTTAGCATGTTCTACTTACACCTCACAATGCCCAAAGTCTAAATAACATTTCTCTAGCTGGAATAGATGCCATGAAGAATTTGCTTTGTTATTATATGGTTTTATTGCATGATTTGAAGAGCTACCAGCCGGCTTTACTTTAACAGATGTTGTGGCTTAGATTAGCCTTTAATATCCACTGCATATGTACGAGTTGCTTTAATAAAACTAAAATAAGCATCCATATAGAATGTTTTTTTTCATATATTACTGATTTTATAAATTTCTAATGTTAATATTTTTCTCCAAACACTGATTTTACTTCCTTACTTTTTCATTATTCTCTTTGGTTTTCTTGCTTGCCTTTGGAGTTAGTGGGTTTAGACTAGAAACAGAAGAAATGTAAGATTTCTGTGACAGTGTAAGAGGCAGAGGTTTAAAGGCAAGAACAAGTGAGGCAAATGAAGAATAAAAAGAGGGAAAAGTAGGAAGATTGCAGACCCAAATGTAACATCAGAGCTAAATCATCCAGTAGACCAAATACTAATAAAGCCAAAAAGTGGCATGTGTGTTTATGTTCCTCAATTCATAATTATATTTGTTACTTATTATTTAAGAACCTGGGTTTTATGATGTGTGCATTATCTGAGAAAAGATCTTGCATACAAAAATTAGGTAAATTTGGAAAGACTGTGAACAAAAAGAAAAAACTCTATACAAATACAAGCTGTCATTGTTATTATTTAATATATTGCTCATTTATATTATTTCCAGACTATGTTATTTTTTTATCTTTGCTCTCACATATACCTCCATAATGAATCTTCTTCCTTTCTTTTGGAAAAGTTAAGTACACTGCATAACTTCAGCAAAAACCCTTCATGAATTGAATAGTGCAAATGTATTTTACGAAGACATTGCACTGGGGATGGATTTGGTTTATGCATCAACACAGCCATAATATAGCTTATTGGTGTATTATTAGCGAGTGACAAATCTATTAATGATAGAGAGTTCAGTGAACCTTTTTTCTGAAACACAAAAAGGCGTTTATTATCATATAGATCAAAAGAAAAGAAGGCTACTATCACATGAAAGTGAGGGCAGGTAGGGAAGTCTTCATCATAACTTCTTGAATCAGTCGATAGGCTGAACCTGACTTCTCCCCCATAGGGATGCCTACTGGGTAAGAAATTTATCTTATGCACACTAAATAACTAACTCACACTAGCTATTAGAGATTGTTGTCTGATTGTGTTATTACTTCAAGCTTGGTTTTGCAGATAGTCTCTATCACCAGCAACCACAAACCTTAATTTGTCATGATTTTTTTTTAATAAAGAATGTTATTCTGTAAACTGTTAGTATTAGTCCTTCATGGGTGTTAGCAGTTACCAGCAATGGGTAATATACACAAACAAAGTGGGAATACCTTCCTAGAGGTCCCCCTTATGCTGTAGATGTGTTTCCCTGGACAAGTCAGCCAAATTTACCTCCAAGCTAGCAGGACTGTTTAGTGCAGGGTCCTTATAATGGGACAGTGACAGACTGGCCAGGCACAAGGGTCTTGGTTTTTCCTGGGGCACTGATAAACAGATCAAAAACTGGAAGTTAAGAAATCTCCCTCACTCCTTCGCGTGACTGCTACCACTAGGAGTTTACAAGTGCATATGTTCATGCATGTAAGTTGCATTATCTCAAAATTTCATCATGGAAATTTTTGTGCTTTTTTCCTGATTATAGGATAAGGCAGATGAGGATTTGGAGTCTTATTTTTTTATTAATAGTGATCCAGTTCTTAAGCCTTAATAATAAAGTAAATCTAAGCTAGTTGAAATGCTATTAGTGTACAGATCTCCTGAAATTTGTACAAGCAGCAAAGACTACTTCTTCAGCTTTAGAAACAGGTGAGTGAATACTAATAATTACTCAAGATGGTTGTAAACACCTTCTTTTTTGTAGCGTAAGAAAGTAGTTCTTTTATTTCTTAAACATGCACTACCAAACTTCACCAGCGATCTCCCTGTCTTTATCTCAACTTCCAAGATATCTTATTACTGTATTTTTCCTATTTTCTTTCTCTTTCTACTCAATGGAAGGGAGAGAGTGAGTGGCTGGGTGGGAGTCTGGCTATTAGCTAAGACCATTTCAATTATTAACCAAAACTATAAGACATTATGCACATACAAAATATATTCACGGCCCCTAAAAGCTTGCAATCTGCAAGAGGAAAATAAGTTTTAACAATTACATTAGAATTTCAGGGAGTATGTTCTCAATTTCCTGATCGTGAGCAACAGAGTTTAATTCTCTATTAGCTTAAAAATGCAAGCTTAAAAAATTTCAGCTTTTAGAAAGCTTAGACATTAATATTCATCTAGTCAGTATCTCATTTTTAGCTACTTTTTTTACTGCTTCTTTTTCACTCCTACAACACATAAGTAATGTGTTCTGTTGAAGCTAACTGGAATCTGTTGAAAAATATATATGTAATAATTTAGGAGTACAAACTTCATCTTTATTGGAAAGTACAGAGGGTTTGGCCTAAACTGGCTTACACAGAATGTTTATAAGCAGAAAGACAAATTTTAGAACCTGAAGCCATGTATGCAAGTCATAAAAAAAAAAAAAACAACAACACATTTTTTCTGCTTTATGGACTGATTGATTCATTCTTTGTGAGTGTGGTTTTCAATGGTTCTCTATGGAGATCTCGACCATGTTTGTCTGGGTGAAAACTGATATGTGTATCAATTTCTTTTAATTTTCCTTTGTGAGTTAATTAGGAATTATTAAGTGTGAAGGAGGGCAGGGGGTAAAGGATTTTATGAGATATATGCCAAACAGTTCTACAGCTATGTGGAATAATTAGGAAATTTGGGATAATTGGGAATTAAATCTATATTAAAAATGCAGCATTGTCCACACATAAGAGAAAATGGACTTTCAGGGCCCCTCAGAGCGAGATGCAGCCGTACCTGGTATGCCAGGAATGTGCACTCCACAGCGGTTCCCGTAACAGGCGGAAGATACAGCGAGGTGGAGATGTCGCAGGTATGCTCTGTCCTAACTTCAGCAGATAAAACGGGAACTAGGTGGTACAAGAAACTGATAAGCTGCATACTTGCCATCCTGAGCCAGCGGCCTGTCATCTTTTGACAAAATGCCGTCCTTAGTGTGAACTTTGCTTCATTATAATACTAAAATACACACCCCTCTCCAGTGCGACCCCCCCCCCGAAATAAGCTCTCTGAATTTTTAGTCTCATATACCTTTAAATCGAGGCGAGAGAAATTTTCACCAATGGTAATAAAGGTATGCATGACTAGAGTCACTCAAGCTCCACCTTGAAGGTAAAAATAATATAAAATAGCCCAAGAGAAAGGGGGATTTTAGGGAAGGTACCATCGTGGACGAAGATAACATCAACTGACTCCTGGGACTGGTCGACGGGCTGGACCTCTCTTCCCCCCCCATAGGGACGCCTGTGGGTAAGACTTGCACTGTATCCAGTGCTTTCCTAGGAAAAACTTAGAATCTCTATAGAGTTATTCTTATTTGTCACCTGTATCTTTTAGAGCTAAGCTGTGTCAACTTTATCAAGCGCTTGTATTCATGTAACTATTATATGCACGTGCTTTTGCAGACAGTATTTATCACCGGCAATCCATAAGAACCTGTACCTGTTGCACCAACAAATTTAGTTAATATATCTAATTGTCACTATCGGTAAATCCAGACCATCAGAGGTTCGATATAAGTGGACGCGGTCGGATTAGCCTCCGGACCATTAGAGGTTCGATATAAGCGGACGCGGTCGGATTAGCCTCCGGACCATTAGAGGTTCGATATAAGCGGACGCGGTCGGGTTGAAACCCGGACCATTAGAGGTCTGATATAAGCAAACGCGGTCGGATTGGCTCCCAGACCAGTAGAGGTTCGATATAAGCGAACGCGGTTGGACCGATAGCAGCATATCCGAAAGTAAAACAAGGGGTTTGTTTCCCCCCCCCACACTCTTTAACGCAACAAGCTATTCTAATTAGATTTAGCTTCCAAAGGCATATAAAAAAGAGCCATCAGAGGGAAATTATTAGAAGAACTGTGCTAAAGAATTTAACGGTCATTTGAAATCTGAAGAAGTGCATATTCCAGTGTCTTCTATTAAAAAAAAAAAAAACAAACACAAAACAGTACTCAATGTCTTGTTTTACTTCTAAAGAAGATTTGACCAAGTGTTGTCAAGAACGATTAGAAATTCCATATTTTATTTTTAGCAGACGAAACCTAGGAGTCTGAGAAATGCTTACCGTTCAGTAATGGGTGTACTTTCCTAATTTCAAGTTGGCTTGGACAAAATGGCTTCAAAATTAACACCTAGGTGACACTGCAAAAGAATAAGCAGAAAAGGATATGCTAAACCCAAACTACAGTGTCTTGAAGAGTGCAGAGACTTGGTTAGACTCAACCATTAACAGGATTGAGTCAAATAAACCTGATCTGTTTTGTGGGAATACTGAACAAGGCACCGCCGATTTAGTCCCTAGTTATTGCAACATTATGAATGGCAGGGGCTTGATGAAAACTGACAGAAGTATTAGATTTTTGTTAAATGTAACCAAGTGGATGCAATATTGTTATATGCTTATTAACAAACCGGACAATTTTGGGAGACCACCTGTCCTGGAAGCAGGGAGAGAGGGAAGAGAGCAGCTGCCTTGAGCTATCACCTGCTGTCTCCCCATTTTATTGCTCACAGTCAAATGACTCTGCAGAACCTAATGGGTCTACAAAGCAACCTGCTTTGTACACGCTGCTCCCAAGGTAATTCTTTTCTCACGTCAAGACTTTCCCTTAGAAATCACTTCTCAGGCCATGATGATCAAAAAAATTGAAACCTCATTAAATTCTGAACATCCTACAGCACTGAGATGGTAGATAGGACTATACATGAAGCTGTAACCCCATACTGAGAACGTAAGAAGACTTGCTTCAATTTGGGAAAACCATGACCAGAGAAAAGCAAGGTGAGATGAGTCAATGAAAGAACCCATGGTACTGCATGGAAAAGAAGAGAGTAGAAGGTAAACCCTAAATATGATATCCTATATATTATCCTACTAGTCCTGGAGTTCTTTCTTACATTCTATCGTGAGAAGCAGGGTGTAAAAATAGGAGGTTAAGACTATCTGAAAAGGTCAAAGTTCTGTCTAGCCTTCTGTCTAATCTGAGACTCTGGCATGTATTTAGGAAAAACAGACATCTAGAAGAGAAGTACAACCCCTCAGCTTTCAAAAAGCCTTTTCTCCCGTGATTTTTTCAGCATTTTTAACCTCTCTACATTTTCAGTGAGTTCCGCAGATTCTTGTTTGTTGTATGAAAATGCACCAAATAAACCTGCTACCTGAACCTTTATTCATCTGCCTCAGTTCTCTAATAAAGCTAGGTAATAAACATGCATACTTCATCTTTTAATGCCACCTGTGATTTTAGAAACCTGTATCTTATTGTTTTTCTGTTTTCTCTTTCCCAGGAAGAGGGTGATAATCTTTTAATCTCTGCTCATACAGCAACCTTTTAATATCTTCTACAATTTTATTTACTTTCCTTTTCTTTTTTCAGTTCTATTATATGATTTTTGAGATGGAAGGATGAGCCCTGCATATAATGCTAAAGATAGTGGAGAAAAAACACCTTCTTAGCTAATATTTTCTGAAAACTATGCAATGACTGCAAGATTTTTGGACTCATTGCAGTCTTTGGATAAGTAGAATTATTTCCTCTATGTGAGCAACTGACATTGCATTTTATTTGACATTTTACTGTCCTTGCTCTTTCTTCTGGATCCCTCACCAAACTCAAAGTTCAAATGAAAATATAAATAAACAACTTCTGTCTACCCAGAACTTTTTGCTTTTGCATCCATCTTAAATTCTTCATTGGTTTTCACTCTTAGGTAGCCGGCTAACCTAAAGGCAACCTTCAGAGTCTTTCCAGCAGTGCTCCTTCTGGGTTTCTTTCTAGTCAATGCCCTTGCCTGTGGTGGGTCTCCTGCTTTCATCTGGACACAATTTTCTATTATTAATGAACTTCTTTTCTGTGTGTTCAACATAGGGCAGTCTCTCAGTGCATACACTGAACCTTTTCCCTTCCTATGTTAAAAAAGAAGATTCAGATCAGATGTGCACTGGCTGATCAGCATCTTACCTTTCAGGCACTGTGCACTGGCTGAATGGTCCATTTTGAAATGGGATTTTGGGGTGCAGACCTATGGTTTACATACACACTTCCAACTTAAGTTTTCCATGAATTCATGTACCACTTAAGTGTTATGTGATAGAGCAAATCTGCTCTAAGTTATATTCTTGGCCACAGCAGGGTTTACACAGTGTAAACCAAGAGAGCTCTCTCTGGAATTCTATGGGGAATAAAATGTCAGAAATACAGACATGAAATTATCAATTCTGACTTGCTGACTTGAGAGTTAAGAAGATCTGCTAAAACTGTTGTCTCTCAAGCTGCCATTCTTTAAAAGTATTTGTGTGCTGCAGTACAGGTGACATTTTAGATTCATATCAGAGTTTGAAAAGTTTATGTTTTGTGCACAAATGAGTTCCTGTGGGCTGCAGAATTTCTATAGGAATTTGTCTAAGACAACTACACAACTGTGCTCACTTTTAGAAGACAAAAGAGCATTGTCTGGGAACAAAGTGCATTGTTTCATTTATGTTTGTCTTAGGTTTGACCATTGTTATAAACAAATGCCAGTGAGTGGAACATTATTTTCTGTCAGCAGCATCTGTCTCCTTGGCCAGTTTCTCAGTCAATTAAATTGGCAACTTTAGAGTAGCCTCTAGGTCTGTCATGTAGTTACCCTTGTCCTTGCAACACTGTTTATAGTGATTAAATTTGTTTCTGAATAATGTCTGCAATTTTTATGTGATTAAGCTCCAACACAAATCACTTATGAGATCTCTAAGCCAGTCTTTTTATGGCAATTGCAGTACTTACTAACTGTTGACATTCCCCCTACCAAGCATTTATTATAATAAATAAGAATTGTAACACAAATTATTCCTATGCCAGTCTGGAAATATTCCAGCCTTTACATTGATACAATCCTTTGTGAATATTCCTAGTTTCTACTTAGCGTTACACAGACTTTTTTCAGATTGTCACACTAAAGCTTAAGCCATGGCACTCTCATTTCCTACCAGTTAATCTATGCAATTAAAATCCCATGCAATATACTTGATGCATGTGTAACCAGACAACTTTGTGTAACTAGTTAAATAACAGTTTGCTTTTATATCCAGCATCAACCTGTTCTTGGAGGTTAATTATTGAAAAGATGTTCGCAAAAGGCTTGCAGCCCAAATTAAAAACTGAGTCCTCACTTGTGATAAGTATGTAGAACACAATTTTGTATTTATTTGAGAATCTGTCATTTCGGTATTGAAGCCAATTATAAGTTATTTCCTTGTGTTCACATTTAAAAATATATTTTAGGAGCAAAGCACAGATCTGTGAAAGACCTAGACTTACACAAAGATCTCCTCACAATCAGTTTTAGAATTTTAGAAGAGAACAGACAGAAAATAACTTAAACCCTCTACCTTCTACTGCTCTCGACAGGTTGATTTGAAACTCTTTTTGTTCTTTTAGAAGTAAATTCCAAATAAAAAGATCATTTACGATGGAATACTAACACATGTTTTTTAAATATTTCTCTATGTGAATACAGAAAGGAACCCTTTGTGAGCTTCAAATAATCTAACATATCAAACTTCCTGCTGATGTCATGAAGAATTATTACTTTAATTCTTTTGGAAATCCTATCAAACATGCATAGTTATATATCTAAACACTTGTAAAGCAGTTCAGATTTTAAAAGGGTTTAATTAAAATACTTGAAGTATTAAATAAAAAAAATTAAAAAATTTGTTGTGCTTATCAATCAAATTTTTTCAATATCAAATGTGCTGATGATGCTGCATCTCACAAGCAATTATTTTCCATACATTGAAACATTTTTTAAGAATAAAGAATATACATTTTTCTAGTGTTAGTGACATTTATATTAAGGCTTTTAAAAGTAATAATTACCCATCATATATAAAAATAAATGAAGAAATTAAAAAAAAATTGTTTAGAAAAGGAATAATGATAACAATAGTATAAAGCTTCAAGCATAATGCTTTAGTTTAATGTTAAGAAAGTTATATTTATTTTAATTGACTGATTAGTTTGAAGGGTATGCAGGAGAAAAAATTAAGGCTGTCAACATAAACATATGTAAGATATTTAAAATGTTATTTTTTTATGACAGATTATTGACATAATTATGTAAAATCAAACTAAGATTATCAAGTAACAGAATAAAATATACCAAACATTTCATGAAAAACACATCCTATGAGTAATATTGACATTTATGTGAAGTAGATGCTCCCTGGGGATAGGCGCATGTAGCGATGTCTTTAGTTCCACAAGTTCAAGATGCACGATGTGAAATATTTGCCTTACTCCTGTGAAGCTGATTACTTTATGGCGATAAGTGGTAATATCTTTAAGGTATTTAAGTTGTTAAAGATATGCAATTGATTTTCATAATAAAATTTTTGCTTGTTGTAGGTTTTTTTTTTTAGTGGAAGAATCCAATTTTTAGCATGCATTTGAAGGAATTAATTTAAGAAAATCTAAGTCTCAATTGCTACAATCAGTTAGTCACCAGTGACCTACAGACTATATTTTCAGACATGCAAATTCTGGTGTCCCAAATTCAGCCTTTCAGAACAAAGTTTAAAAGTTGTATTTCTTAAGAAATCAGTAGTTGTAAATCAATACATTCTTCATTAAATCCACTGCCACATTGATTTGTGCTAGCAAAGCATAACCCTAAAGTATTTAAAAATCAAACAATTAATGTCTGGATCTAATGTCAGTGTGTTATTGTGTTCAATGCTGACTTTGTTCTCACTTGAATGATTATTGTCTCTTTATCTTACTGCACCTTCTTTCTTTTCCCATCCTCACTCCACCTTATAGGAGTGATTGGGATTGCTGGATTGCTGTGGCAACAGAGAGACCCTGAAATGAGTGCACTCTGGAGATGAGCCTCACCTTTTTCTCACCCACATCCTTGTCTTCCTCCCCCACAGTGCATCCCAGGCTGCTTGAGCAGGAGAGCATATTTCAACTCATGGGATTTCTGTGTTAAAAAACCACAAATAAATAAATCACTGAAATTATTCAAGGCCTTGAAAACATTTTAGATAGTAGCATTTGCTAACTTGCTATACCTCCTCTAATATTAGGATGCAACAGCAAAATCCAGGATGACTTATCTGGAGTCTAAAACAGGTGTATGAGAACTTCACAGATGCTTGTTTGGTTTTTGACTAAGCTGCCTTTTAGATAATGCAACTTAATCTGCAAACATTGCAAAACTGAAGAAAAACAAATGCACAGTGTTAAAAATGTGCAGCAAGAAGCAGTGGGTATCTGCTTAGTTTGAAACAAATTACAGAATTTTTATTTCTCCACCCCCAAAGTGGTTGATGTCTGCAAGGTAACCGTGTGCTTGACCCACTTTATCAACTTCCGTCTGGATGCAGAATTTCTGTGTCACAAACCAGAACAGTTTTCAGCGATGAGATCTGGTTATTACTGTTTTAAAGGTAACGGGTGTTAAGTAGAGCAAAAGGCTAACAACTTGTAACACTGAAAATATTGCTTGCAGATGGCATCTCTCACAAATTTCTGTTGTATCAGCACATAATACTTCTGAAGTTTTCTACACTGATAAAATCATTGAACAATTTTGCTGTGAATAATCAAACAGATTAAATAAAAGTACAGTTAAAAAAATTTGGACTACATATCAAGTGAAAACTGAACGAAATTAATTCATAGTAATGTGTCTAAGCAAAGAGCAAAACAAGCTGCATATAATATGGAGGGAGGGAGGGAAGAGAAATTTAAAATAAAAAAGTAAAATATTCCTCAAAAATTCTATAGTTTCAAAAAAATTTATTGGTACCAGAAATCAATCAATAGTCAACCAGTTTGTCTTTCAAGTAGCTAGGAATGTATTCTTTCTACTTCCTCTTTCTTTGTTAATATAAAGAAAAAAGATTCTGCTACACACTTTGTGAAAAATACAGTCATTTGTTGGTGGAGTACTTTTAATTTTAGAAGAAAAATAACATGTTTCTCTGTTTCCAGTTCATAATTTGCCTTTCTGACTTCAGATTTGATTTTCTAAAGAAGATTTGTGTATGTTGCATGTGATTTTGCTTTAACTTGCTCATACACTTGATAAAAGAAGTGAAGAATTACATAGATACTTACCAGTATGTAAATGAAACAGAGAAAAGAGTATATAGAATTTAAATGTGGGGATAAGAAACCAGCCCTTGTGTGCTCATATTCCCAGTAATTGTATTAGCAACAGCTTGAATTTCGAAAGCATTTTGTGCAAAAAGGCATAAAGAGCCGCCTTTGTAATTCACTCCTTAAGAAAAAAAAAAATGAAAAGACTGTGGAGAATTGTCATGGCATGTATGAGGTCAGTCTGCTCTCCCAAACAGGGATTTAATACCTCTTTTTCCTCATTCACCCAGAAGCAACAAATATAATTTGCTGCTCAGTCAGACATCCTTTTACTCAATATTTTTCTTTCATTTCTTAGACTGCCACAATTAGTGAAACAGGTATTCGGTAACCAGTCCTTGTTTTTTCATAATTTATGTAATCTATGTACTTCCCTGAAGTAACTGTCCTAAGCATTTAAATAAAAAGTTTTTGACAGTGAATGTCTACAAAAAAAAAAAAAAAAAAAAAAACACACAAGAAACTGTAACCATTCCTATTATCATTCTGTAATAAGGTAATAAGATCTCATGTCTCAATACTATTTGCATACATACTTGAGTATTTCTTTTATCGTAACCCAAAACAGAAATGAAAGCACTCTGTTATTTGACTGAGACTTTCATTCAAACATTGCTCCATAACATCCAAAATCCAAATATAAAATTTTCACTTTTTAATTCAGTGGGTAAATCTTACTGATGACTGTGTTTCCTGACAGGTTAGTATTTGGGATGACCACAGGTCAGCTTGATGCTTCTCCAGCTTGCTTTCTTCTGATTTCACTGCAGTTAGCACCCATCTAACACATGGCCTGGGACCTTTAGCTGTAGATATGTTACTGTATGTTTTAATCCATATTTGTGCCCTAATTTACCACCAAGAATCTGAGAATAATGTAAGCTGGAATGAACCTCTGAAGACCACCTAGTTTCTTCTTACTGGAAACTACCATAAATTTGAGCAGAGATTCATTGCAGCTTGCAAACTCTTCAGTTTAAGTCAAGGACAGCTTGGAAAAGTGCAGGGGAATTTATGTCCTTATACAGCCTAGGCAGACTTGAGAGCCACTGAAGCTGCTATATGCTGCCTGAAATGGGTACCAGCTGCCTCGTAGGCGGTTGTTTGCCAGTACTGCTGGCAGCGTCAGTGCCTATCTTACTGAAAACCCCTCTCCTGATCCACTGTTCAAGGTGCACTCCAGGTACCACCAAAGGAGTGATGCAGAGTACTAAAGAGGGGAGTTAACTTTATCGGCAGATTCACAGATATCAAGTGCCTGCCTCAGTTGCAAGTTTTCACCCAGAGTAAAACACATAAACTATTTGTGGTTTAAACGAACCTACTGGACTTTGCATTGAAACATACTGCAGGAGAAATCTTATGCATTTTACTGGACTCCTGAGAAGAAGCTGAAAGCCAAACTCAGTGACCATGCTTCCTTATTTAGGCATAACAGTGCTAAACTAAAGCTCAGAATGCAAGTGGTGTCTTATATTCTTAGATAAATACCTTGGAATATATGATTATTTGCTATTCAAAAAAATTCTTTCAAACTTTAATTAGAATCTATGACACTGGGCTGCATGAGGAGGCGCGTTGCCAGCATATCACGGGAGGTGCTTTAGTAAGGCCAAACATAGTGCACTGCATCCAGTGCTGGGCTCCCCACTTCAACGTGGGCATACCAGAGAGACCCCAATGAACAGCCACTAAGATGACAGAGAGCTGGGACTTCTGATCCTGGAGAAGTGTGTTCAAGGCCAGGTTGGATGGGGCTTTGAGCAATCTGGTCTCATGGAGGGTGTCTCTGCCCATGGCAGGGGGTTGGAATTAGATGGATATTCAAGTCCCTTCAACCCAAATCAGTTTATGATTCTAGAAGATACTGAACAAGACATTTATAAAAAAAAGGGAAATACATTCAGTTGACTTAGGAGGAGTCAATTTTGTAAGATTAAAAAAAGTAACTGGAAGAAAGGTGCTCATTATAATAATCCTCTTCTTCCTTCCCCAACCAAATCAAGATTGAAGAAACAGTAAAATCTCATAACCAGACAGTATTAACTTCAATTTGTTTTTATAGGCATGAATGAAATCAGTTTGACTTAACTGCTTAACTGGATAAATTAAGGAAATCAAAAGAAATTATATGAGATAAGTGAAATGTATCTATCATCAAAATGTATCAGAATAAGCTCTTACTGCCAGGACCAGATTGGTATAAACTGTGTTCATTATTGATGCCATATCATCATCTGTGCGCAGAATATGACCACAATACCACCCAGAAAAGAAAGATTTTAGTTTTCATTTTGGAGAGGTCCATATCAATGTGTGCTATGTATCTTGGATGCTGGTATTTTATTTTAAAAAGTTACTTTGCCAAAGCTGTGTTTAAGGTTTTTGAACTGTAAAGAAAACAGAAAATAAGGATATCTTTTATATTACTCTCTGTAGAGTATAAGCCACAAAAAGACCTCTACCAAGAATGCATAAGTTACCTTTGTGAGGTGTGTAATAGGGTCAGCTGTACAGCTGTTCCACAGCTTCTCCAAACAAGATTTCTACAGCCAGTCAGTGGACTGACCTATCTCATTCACAGTTTTGCATATGTTTTTGGCTAATTCGTTAGATTTTGTCCCTTAATGTAACTTGCATTCTATGTGTTCACCTTTGTAATAAAAGTTACACAGTCAGTACACTTTGTCAGGCTTTTAGGGACCAAAAATCTATGTATACTAAATACTGTTAATGCAAAACTTATGTTTATTTCAGAACACAAGAAACAATTATGCTAAATTTTGTTACTGTGTAGAAACAAAATATCAGTGTATGCAGGGCATTATCTAAATGGTAACGAATGTTAAGCCAGATGAAAATAAACCCCTACAGTATCTTTGAGAGATTTCATTTCTATTTTTTTTTAATTCTGCATCTTTAGTCATGAGGTCATTCTCTGTACGATTTGGTTCAGGGCAATTAAAACATAGTTATTAGGTGCATTCTGCATGCTACCTGTAACTCAATAAATTAAAGAAAGATACTTTTATCTTTTTCATTTTCTGTTAAACATATATAGTGATCCTGTGATCATTGTAGGGAAATGTGACTGATGCTTGGGGTTTTTTTCCTCAATATTGCTTTACTAGCTGTACAAGTGAGACATTTCATTGGTTATATGTCATCTTCTTGGAACACCTTTGTTGTGAAGATATTTCAGTTTGATTTAGCCTTTCAATCCAGGATGAAAGCCTAGTTTCTTGATGTAGCTGTAACTGTTCATTGAATTGATGCCCGAGATGTTACTTCCAGACGTATTTCTTTGGTTAGATTAGTTTTATTATGTTATGATGCTTCTCCCAAGAAGTGCAGTAAAAAAGCTGATGGTGTACAACAGTGTCTGGGTCAAAGCAGAGGAAAAGTACATGTTGCAGTGTTTCTTGTGGAGAGTGAACATGTGAGCAATCCAGCCTCTGACTTAGCCTCACTCGAGTAGTGAGCTGATGGCTTCACAGGCTACTGAAAGGGTTAACAAAGGATGCCTACCTGCCGACATAAAGAGGAGGTTGCCTTGGGGAGACATTGAGCAGGCTTACCACAAAGGCACTGAGCACTGCAATCAGGCACTGAGCACCTGCATTCAGGTTGCCACAAAGGCACTGAACACCCCCATTCAGGTTGCCACAAAAGCACTGAGCAGGATGTGGGCGCCGGGTCAGGTTACCACGGAGCAGGCCTTGCTTGCAAGGCAGGAGCCTGTTGCTATGGACGTTTCATAAGTGAACCAATCAGATAACGACTGTTCCAGTACTTTGTAACTTTTCTATAAAAGGTGGTGCTTGCATATAATAAATGGTCAATGTTTGATCACATTGGTCGTTGCTGCATTGTCCATGTTCTCCCGCCGCAAGCACACAAACATTCTGTTACTTTTTTTGGGCACTAAGTCATAGAATCATAGAATAGTTAGGGATGGAAAGGACCTCAAGATCATCGAGTTCCAACCCCCCCGCCATGGGCAGGGACGCCTCTCACTAAACCATGCCATCCAAGGCTATGTCAAACCCCACCTTGAATGCCGCCAGGGATGAAGCATTCACAACTTGCCTGGGAAACCCATTCCAGGGCCTCACCACCCACACAGTAAAGAATTTCTTCCTCAGATCCAATCTAAACTTCCCTTGTTTAAGTTTGAACCCATTACCCCTTGTCCTCTCACCACAGTCCCTAATGAAGAGTCCCTCCCCAGCATTCCTATAGGCCCCCTTCAGATATTGGAAGGCTGCTATGAGGTCTCCATGCAGCCTTCTCTTCTCTAGGCTGAACAGCCCCAATTTTCTCAGCCTATATTCATATGGGAGGTGCTCCAGTCCCCTGATCATCCTCGTGGCCCTCCTCTGCACTTGTTCCAACAGTTCCATGTCCTTTTTATGTTGAGGACACCAGAACTGCACACAAGACTCCAAGTGAAGCCTCACGAGAGCAGAGTAGAGGGGCAGGATCACCTCCCTCGATCTGCTGGTCATGCTCCTTTTGATGCAGCCCAGGATACGGTTGGCTTTCTATGCTGCAAGTGCACACTGCCGGCTCATGTTCATTTTTTCATCAACCCACACCCCCAAGTCCTTCTCCGCAGGGCTGCTCTCAATCTCTTCTCTGCCCAACCTGGAGCTGTGCCTGGCATCGCTCCGACCCAGGTGGAGGACCTTGCACTTGCCATGGTTAAACTTCATCAGGTTGGCATCAGCCCACCTCACAAGCGTGTCAAGGCCCCTCTGGATGGCATTCCTTCCCTCCAATGTATCAACTGAACCACACAGCTTGGTGTCATCAACAAACTTGCTGAGGGCACACTCAATCCAACTGTCCATGTCCCCCACAAAGATGTTAAACAAAACCGGCCCCAACACTGATCCCTAAGGGACACCACTCATTACTGGTCTCCAGCTGGACATTGAGCCATTGAGCACAACTCTTTGTGTGTGGCCATCCAGCCAGTTCTTTATCCACCGAGTGCTTCCCCTATCAAATTGATGTCTCTCCAACTTAGAGAGAAGGATGTCATGCGAGACAGTGTCAAAGGCTTTACATAAGTCCAGGTAGCTGACGTCAGCTGCTCTGCCCCTGTCCATCAGTTCTGTAGCTCCTTTATAGAAGGCCACCAGGTTGGTCAGGCAGGATTTCCCCTTAGTGAAGCCATGCTGGCTGTCACCAAGCACCTTGTTGTTTTTCATGTGCCTCAGCATGCCTTCCAGGAGAATCCACTCCTAGATTTTACATGATGGGCAACAGAATGATGGGGCAACAGAACTGATGGACAGAGGTAGAGCAGTTGATGTCATCTACCTGGACTTGTGCAAAGCGTTAGACACTGTCTCACATGACATCCTTGTCTGTCAATTGGAGAGACATCAATTTGATAGATGGGCCACTCTGTGGAAAAAGAGCTGGCTGGATGGACGCACGTAAAGAGTAGTGCTCAATGTGCTGCTGGAGACCAGTAATGAGTGGTGTCTCTCAGGGATCGGTGGTGGGACCGGTCTTGTTCAACATCTTTGTGGGTGACATGGACAGTGGGATTGAGTGTGCTCTCAGCAAGTTTGTTGATGACACCAAGCTGTGTGATTCGGTTGATACATTGGAGGGAAGGAATGCCATCCAGAGGGATCTTGACACGCTTGTGAGGTGGTCTGATGCCAACCTAATGAAGTTTAACCATGGCAAGTGCAAGGTCCTCCACCTGGGTCGGAGCAATCCCAGGCACAGCTGCAGGTTGGGCAGAGAAGAGATTGAGAGCAGCCCTGTGAAGAAGGACTTGGGGGTGTGGGTTGATGAAAAAATGAACGTGAGCCAGCAGTGTGTGCTCGCAGGTCAGAAAGCCAACCGTATCCTGGGCTGCATCAAAAGGACCGTGACCAGCAGGTCAAAAGAGGTGATCCTGCCCCTCTACTCTGCTCTCGTGAGACCTCACTTGGAGTATTGTATACAGTTCTGGTGTCCTCATCATAAAAAGGACATGGAACTGTTGGAACAAGTGCAGAGGAGGGCCACGAGGATGATCAGGGGACTGCAGCACCTCCCATATGAATATAGGCTGAGAAGATTGGGGTTGTTCAGCCTGGAGAAGAGAAGGCTGCGTGGAGACCTCATAGCAGCCTTCCAATATCTGAAGGGGGCCTATAGGGGTTCTGGGGAGGGACTCTTCATTATGAACTCTGGTGATAGGACAAGGGGTAATGGGTTCAAACTTAAACAAGGGAAGTTTAGATTGGATATGAGGAAGAAATTCTTTACTGTGTGGGTGGTGAGGCCCTGGAATGGGTTTCCCAGGCAAGTTGTGAATGCCTCATCCCTGGCGGCGTTCAAGGTGGGGTCGGACATAGCCTTGGATGGCATGATTTAGTGTGAGGCGTCCCTGCCCATGGCAGGGGGGTTGGAACTCGATGATCTTAAGGTCCTTTCCAACCCTAACTATTCTATGATTCTATGATTCTATGATTCTATGATTCTATGATTCTATGATTCTATGAATTTCTTTTTTTGCCTTATTACTGTACATTATTTGAACTTTTTGAAAACCAGATTTTAACTGTTCAAAACATATGGAGAGAGAACAAGTGGTTCCAATGGGAATCTCTTGAAAGCTCTCAGTGTTCTTTTCTTCCTGATGAACACTCTGTTGCAGAAGAAAATACAGTACCACCTTGAATGAGCAACAAATAGGAAGATAACTATATTTATTTCACTGCCCTGAAAATTGAGAAGTCTTCAAGAGAAATGAAAAAAAATCCTTAATATGTTATACAGTAAGTGTTAATGGATGAGTTTATACATGTGGCTTGCATCTGTATGGAGGCAATGCTTCAGATGCTTAAAACAAAAAAGTAAGAGAAGATTGTATGCTGAATGTATTCCAGTGTGAATTCAGTTTTCCTTGCATGGGAAGCAAAGCTTAACAGTCTCACAACTGAGAGGAAAGAAGATATTCAAGGTGGTGTAGGTGAATATTAGTCACGTAACCTGCCACTCTAAAGCCTAAAAATTGACCTGTGAGCCAGCCAAAGGAAGTTGTCATGGTTTAACCCCAGCCCGCAACTAAGTACTACGCAGCCGCTTGCTCATTACCCCCAGCAAGTGGAACAGGGAAGAGAATCTGGGGAAAAAAAGGTAAAACCTGTATGTTAACTACAGTTTGATAAGTAAAATAAAGTACAATATAGTACTAATGCTAATAATGAAGCAGGGAATATCAAGGAGAGATATAAAACTAAAATGGAGAAAAAAAACCCACATCAATATACAAAAAAAAATAACCCACCACTACAAAAGCCCCACAACAAGCAACATTGATGCACAGTACAATTGCTCACCACCTGCCGAACAATACCCAGCCCAACAGCCTAACCTGAGCGGCTGCCAATCCCTTGCAGGTAAGTCCCTCCTGTTTATATGCTGGACATGACGTGCTGTGGTATGGAATACACCTTTAGCTAGCTTGGGTTAGGTGTCCTGTCTCTGCTCCCTCCTTGCTTCTTTTGCCCTTCCTCACTGGCAGACCATGAGAGACTGAAAAGCCCTTCATCAGAGTGAGCATACTCAGCAAAAACTAAAAGAATTGCGTTATCAGCATTGTTCTCAGAGACAAAACATAGCACTGTACTTCCTAGTAAGGAAGAAAATTAACTCTATCTCCGCTGAAACCAAGACAGAAGTTATAAAAACCTCAGTCAAATCCAAACCCAACAAACAAATAGGATTAACATCAGAACAAACCATGAGAGATATATCTGCTATGCTAGGTTTTTTTTTTTTTTTTTTTTTTTTAAGTATTACTATATAGGGGCTATAGGAATGCTGGGGAGGGACTCTTCATTACGGATTGTAGTGATAGGACAAGGGATCAAAATTTAAACAGGGGATGTCTAGATTGGATATAAGGAAGAAGTTATTTCCTGTAAGGGTGGTGAGGCACTGGAATGAGTTGCCCAAGGAAGTTGTGAATGCTCCATCCCTGGCAGTGCTCGAGGCCAGGCTGGATGGAGCCTTGGGTGACATGGTTTAGTGTGAGATGTCCCTGCCCGTGGTAGGGGGGCTGGAACTAGATGATCTTAAGGCCCTTTCCAACCCTAACTATTCTATGATTCTATGATTACTGAAGGAAGACTAATTAAAACCAGAAGAAACAAATTAGCTGTTAGAGGTGAGATACTTCAACAGAGTCAAAGTTTAGAGTTATGTCTCAAATTAGCTATTATCACAGTACTCACAGGGTCACAGACTGGTTGAGGTTGGAAGGGAACTCATCTTGTCCAAGGAAAAAAACTCCACAGCATCTGTGGGCAATCTTTGTCAGCGCTCAAGTTGCTCAAGTCACCCTCCCAGTAAAAAAAAAAAAAATGTTTCCGTATGTTCAGATGGACTGTCCTGTGTTTCAGCTTGTGCCTATTGCCTCTGGTCCTCTCATTGGGCCCGCTGAAAAGATTCTGATTCCATCCTCTTTGCACACTCCACCCTCCCTTCAGGTATTTATATGCATTGATGAGTTCCCCCCTGTGCCTTCTCTTCTCCAGACTAAACAGTTCCAGCTCTCTCAGCCTTCCCTCATCATTTTAGAGGCCCTTCTTTGGGCTCTTCAGAACTTAATACAGTAGTAAACATGTGGCCTCACCGGGGCTAAGGAGAGGGGAGAAATCAAGACAAATTATATTACTTATTATTTCCTTCTCTATCTTAATCTTTTGTTCTCTCTCCTTTCACGTTGTATTATCTTTATTTTAGTCCCTCTGTGTACCTTTGTTATGATAAGTTCTCTGTCATTTTGTTCTACAATTAGTCAATTAAGCTGTCAATCTGATCAGTCCTTACTCAGATTAGAGCTGTATTTTAACCTACGTTTCAGATTTATTAGAAGTGAAACATTTTCGTATGAAATATGCCAAAATAATACACATAGATATTGTATGCACATAAAACCTGCTGCTGCTTTCAGAATCAAGGTGAAAGACAGTTTTGGAGAGACAATTGTTGCTATTTATGGGAAATGGGTTGTCATTAAAAATAAACGTTAAGTGAGGAAGTTAGTTTCTTCTTGGCAGAGAAATTTACATTTCTTTGTAAAGTGACAGCTTTCAATAGAAACAAAATCTAAATTTAACCTTGCTATACAATAGACCTCCTTCCTTATTAACTCTTTTTGGACTTAATATAAGAAACTTTTCTAAAGTTTACTTCTGTTCATGCTTGGCTTCCTTCCTAAAGCAAATATTTCTGGAAAGTTAGAGGGAAATCCTTTCAGCCACAGTTACAAGATTATAAAATATATATTCCTATATAAATGCTAACTTCTGACCACTAGTTTCTCGGTGGAATAGATCACTGAAAGCCAGTTGTACTTCGCCAGTTTCAACTTAGATATGCAAATATTTCAAGGGTGAAAATAATTAAAACTCCCCCCAAAACCTGACAAAAAAGGTAAAGGGGGGATTATTCCTCAGTATACGCATGGTAATACTTCTTTTTTCCTCCAATTCAGATCTTGAAGTAAATATTATGATGCACAGAAATTTTTATAAGGGAAAAGATTAAAGTAGAAGTTGCAATGAAGCCAGATGGAGATACATTATGTTGTTACAGGACTGTTGCTGAAAGAAGTTTCTACTCAGTGGCAGAGTAAACCAACATCTACCTGTAACAGAAAGGAAGATATGTGCAATGACATAATAGAGACTGAACAAAGAAAATATGCCTTCTTTCTTTTTTTCTGAAATATGTGCAAAATATTTTCTGAAGAATATTTTTCTAGGCAAAGTTTATTACCATGACCATTACTAACTTTAAATTAGAATATTCTTTACAAAGAATACCTGTTAAGATCTTGGTTAGAGATATGCAGAAGAAAGTACTTTTCTGATTGACATCTTGAAAAATGGACTAAAGAAAGCTTCCCAGTATATGAATCTTATGTTTTAAATATCATTTTCAGCTGATGCCATTTTTGAAATACATCCTTGGATGATAATTTCAAATTGTCTGTTCTAAATCAAACTGAAGGTCAACTTTGCAGAGGCAGTAGCTGAGGAGATAATATTCATGCAGTTCCAAATACCAATTTCTACATTGACAATTCTTGTTATTGGGGAGTCCAAAACCAGAACATTTAATTTAGAGGGAATGTAAACCATATTAAAAGTATATAGCAGCTGTGTAAAAAACCTGCAGCATCGGAAGAAATAATCATTAATGAAAAAGTCCTTTAGTTAAATGCATGCTTTTCTGAAGCACTTGCTTTAGAAATTTTAGAACTAGAAATATAAGCACCATGTTAAAAGTCTTCAAGATATTTCATGATTTTAACTTTTCTGTTTCCTATTCTTTAGGTATTAAATGAGTACTTGTTTTTTATTCTGCAATACTAATATATATTTACTTTTCTAAAGCTATTTGACTTTGTGTGGAACATTCTGTGTGGTTGCT
This sequence comes from Amazona ochrocephala, assembly GCA_039720435.1. Classification (NCBI taxonomy): domain Eukaryota; kingdom Metazoa; phylum Chordata; class Aves; order Psittaciformes; family Psittacidae; genus Amazona; species Amazona ochrocephala. Next base: position 25,962,224 of record CM077880.1, read on the forward strand.
TCTAGACTGTTGTTTGGGTTTTTCTTCAGGAAAAAAAAAGTGAAAAATAGGTTGCAAATTTCTGACAGCAGGTTGTTTAACATAATGGAGCAAAAGTGACTGAGGTAAGAAAAACTAAAACTCTCCAAACTACAGCAAAGCCAGCCCTCCCTACATGAGATGTACCTAGGAAATCTAAATCTCTCAGTTCATTCTTTTCTATCATTCGCAGCCCATGTGTAGCCTTCAAAAAAATTCTGCCTGAGAGAGATACAACTGCTCTTTTAAATACAACTCACAAAAGAGAAAGTAACAGATGTATAAAAATATTTCAGGTATTTATTAAGTATCTGCTGAACTGTTATAGAACTGTTGGCTCATTAATGAATTCTCCATGGGTTAACAGTTGGATCCCAACACCTTCATCTACAAAGACCCAGGAAAGAATCTGCCTTTTCATCTTATGTGCACTCATTATAATTTCTTTTATACGTTACTAATTATAAGCCATTATATTTATTTCCTCTTTTTTCCTTGATAAAGTCTGACAGAATTAATACTGTATTAAAAAAAAAAAAAGAAGAAAAAAGAATATATAAATCAACTGACTGAATCAATATACCTAACTGTAAAATTCTCTTTCAAACTGATCAAGGTTAAGAAATATCAACTTACAGATAAAGCAAACCCAATGAAAAATAAAATAAAAAAAGAAAAAAGGGTGCTTCGTTTCTTGAACAATGAAAAGAATGTCAGGATTTTGCTCATGATACCAGGGTTAATTTTGGCCCAACACCAGTTGTGTTTAGAATTTCCTGGAGTTTTCTTCTTTTCACAGTATATTTCTGAATATAATTCCAGACTGACAAAAACTTAGAGATCATGATTTTTTAATATGCATAAAACAGGACTATCTGCTGTACAATTTGCATAATAACACGCAGACTTTTCAAGAGGACACATTACGAATCATAGAATCATAGAATAGTTAGGGTTGGAAAGGACCTTAAGATCATCTGGTGGCAATCCTCCTGTGATGGGCAGGGACACCTCACACTAAACTGTGTCACCCAGGGCTCTGTCCAACCCGGCCTTGAACACTGCCAGGGATGAAGCATTCACAACTTGCCTGGGAAACCCATTCCAGTGCGTCACCACCCTTACAGGAAAGAACTTCTTCCTTATATCAAATTGAAACATCCCCTCTTTAAGTTTAAACCCATTACCGCTTGTCCTATCACTACAGTCCATAATGAAGAGTCCATTCCCAGCATCCCTATAGGCCCCCTCCAGATACTGGAAGGCTGCTATGAGGTTTCCATGCAGCCTTCTCTTCTCCAGGCTGAACAGCCCCAACTTTCCCAGCCTATCTTCATATGGGAGGTGCTCCAGTCCCCTGATCATCCTCATGGACCTCCTCTGCACTTGTTCCAACAGTTCCATGTCGTTTTTTGTTGAGGGCACTAGAACTGCACACAAGACTCCAAGTGAGGTCTCACGAGAGTAGAGTAGAGGGTTAGGATCACTGCCTTCTACCTGCTGGCCACGCTCCTTTTGACACAGACCAGGATGCGGTTGGCTTTCTGGGCTGCAAGCGCACACTGCTGGTTCATGTTCATTTTCTCAGGTCAGTTTAGACTTTTTCCAGATTCTTCTCTTTCTCTCTTCAGCATATTTGGAAGAAGAATCCAAATAATTTTGATGCAGCGGAGAAAAGTACAAGCTTTCTCTTCTCTTCAAATGCCGTTATTTCACCTAAGCAATCAAATCATCACCAGGTGGTATTTTAAGGGAATAATAGGATTTAGGAAAAGTTTTCTTACCTGCATAGAATTATTTAATACTTACAGAGTTTTGCATGTAAATCTTGTTGTCCAGATGTAAACGGATTTTATTACTTTCATATATTTTCAAAGAAGCATATATATTGACAATCCTCTTAGAAATAATTTAATAATTGGTGGGAGATCAAGGACAACCCAATAATGTCCAATGTGATCAAACATTGACAATTTATTAAACGCAAACACCACCTTTTATAGAACATTTATGGAACATTCGATAACATCTGATTGGTTAACACCTCTTAGCCAACTGTTAGCAACAGCTTAATGATTGGTTGCAGCTTATGAAATGCCCATAGTGGCAGGCTGATACCCGCCCTCCTGCTTTGCAAGCAAGATTTGCTCCGCGGCAAGCAGATCCGGCCCCGCGGCATCCTGCTCAGTGTTTTTCAATTCAAAAGCTGGATTGCTCACATGTCCATTCTCGGCAAGAAACGCTTCCACAAATAATATCAGGGAAGAAACTGGTTTTTAAGTTTTATGAACTTACAACTTTTTTCACATACTTTTTTGAAAACTTCTGACATTACGTATGCACACTGTCTGCACTACGTAATACAAATAAGAAAGGTCCATGAACACCAATACCATTGTGTCATGGATGAGTGATTCAGGATTGCTCATAGAATCACTCTCAAAGGTATTAGTGAAAGGGGTGTTAATATGTATTTATAAAAGAGTTACTTAAAGTTTGATGGTAAGGTTCACTCTTACATCCACCGTTTGTGATTTGAAACCTCTGTAATCTTACATACTGCACAGCCATTTGCACTTGTGATGAATGAACATAAAATTGCTTTTCTGTTTTGTAATATTTCTCACTGATTTCACAGAAGTACATGACAACAGGTAGCATGACAGTGTCTTAAACTGAGATTATGGTGAGGTTTTAATCATGCCAAATACCTTCTAAAGGAAACATCTTAAAAAGACACAGAAAAGAAAGACTAACACATTAATCCAGTTTTAAAGTCTTAATACTTTGATCTTTTCCCTCTAGTGAAATTCTTTAGTTGTCTCTTGTACTTGGGTAGAGAGTAGATTGCAGCTATTTTTTATCAGATACCTACTTACAGAAACACTTTCCTTCTAGCTTCTGGCTACAAGCTTTATAATTTCAACAGGATTTCAGTCATCAGTTTCTGCAAGGAGGAATAGTCTATGACAAGGATTTAGCTTTCATACCACAGAGTTCTGTTGAGGTGTTTAGGACAACAAATGCAAAAATAGAGTATACAGAAATTTGTGTGTGCTTTTTGTGTATCAGCTGGTTTCAAATCTCAGACACATTTTTTCTATGAAATATAATCTTATAATGCAAAGCAAAATTTACATAGTTATAATGTAGACTGTTGGGCAGCTGGGACCCACAAAAGAGGGAATCAGGACAGTAAAAATAAGAAAACTAGAGGGTTAAGATAAAGAAAGTTTAGTAGGTAAAGAAAAAGATGTGCACAGAAGCAAAGTAAACCAAGGAATTAATTCACCATTTCCTTTGGGCAGGCAGATGTTCAGCCATTTCCAGGAGAGCAGGGCTCCATCATGGACCACTCGGTGGATAAAGAACTGGCTGGATGGGTGCACACAGGGAAAGTTGGGGCTGCTCAGCCTGGAGAAGAGAAGGCTATGTGGAGACCTCATAGCAGCCTTCCAGTATCTGAAAGGGACCTATAAGGATGCTGATGAGGGACTCTTCATTAGAAATGTGATGTATATATATCATGTAGTGATAGAACAAGGGGTAATGGTTTCAAACTTAAATAGGGGAAGTTTAGATTGGATATAAGGAAGAAGTCCTTTCCTGTAAGGGTAGTGAGGCACTGGAATGGGTTTCCCAGGGAAGCTGTGAATGCTCCATCCCTGGTGGTGTCCAATGCCAAGTTGGAGAGAGCTTTTGGAGACAAGGTTTAGTGTGAGGTGTCCCTGCCCAAGACAGGGGGGTTTGAACTATATGATCTTAAGGTCCTTTTCAACCCTAACTATTCTATGATTCTAGGATTCTATGCCTAGCAATTATTTGGGAAGACAAATGCCATCATTCTTAACGACCCCTCCCCTCTTTCTTCTTCCTGCAGCTTTATATGTTGATCATGACTCCATATGGTGCGGAATATCCCTTGAGTCAGTTGGGGTCAGCTGTCCTGGCTGTGCCCCCTCCCAGCTACTTGTGTACTTCCAGCCTGCTTGCTGATGGGGTGGTGTGAGGAGCAGAAGAGGCCTTGGCTCTGTGTAAGTACTGCTCAGCACTAGCTAAAATATCCCTGTGTTATAAGCACTGTTTCCAGCACGAACCCAAAACATAGCCCATACTAGTTACTGTGAAGAAAATTAACTATCCCTACCAAAAGCACTACAATAGTAAAAATAAATTTATCTATAGAAAATTGAAACTAGTTAGGACTTAATCCTGAAGTTAGACTATGTTGTGTTCTCCCTGCTAAATGCCAGCTGTCCACCAAGCTGCTCTATCACTCCCCCTCCTCAACTGGACAGGACAGGGAGATCACTCACTAATTATCATCATGAATGAAACAGACTCAATTTTTGAAAATTAGTTTATTGTCAATGAAATCAGAGTAGAATACTGAGAAATAAAACAAAATCTTGAAAGCATCTTCTTCCCACCCCTTCCTTCTTGCCGGGCTCAACTTCACTCCTGATTTTGTCTACCTCCTCCCCCAGTGGCAAACAGGGATGGAGAATAGGGGCTGTGGTGAGTTCATCACACATTGTTTCTCCTGGTCCTTCCTCCTAGGGAGAGGACTCCTCACTCTCTTCCCTTGATCCAGTGTGGGGTACTTCTCATGAGAGACAATCCTCAATGAATTTGTCCAGCATGAGTCCTTCCCATGGGCTGCAATCCTTCAGAAACAGACTGCTCCAGTGTGGGTCCCTTCTAGAGGTGCAGTCCTTCAGGAATAGACTACTCCAGCATGAGTCTCTTCCATGGGGTGCAGTCCTTCAGGAGCAGACTGCTCCAGTGTGGGTCCCCTGCACGGTCACAAGTCCTGCAGCAAACCTGCTCCAGTGTGGTCTCCTCTCTCCATGGGGCCAGAGCTACTGCCAGGATCCTGCTCCAGCGAGGGATTCCTATGGGGTCACACCCTCCTTCAGAAGGAGGCTGTGGCCTCCATCCGGCATGGGGTCCTCCCTGGGCTGCAGGTAGAATCTGCTCCACCATGGACCTCCATGGGCTACAGGGGCATAGCTGCCTCACCATAGGCTGCAACATGGGCTACAGGGGAATCCCTACTCCAGTGCCTGGAGCACCTCCTCCTCTCCCTCTCCACTAACCTAGGGGTCTGCAAAACTGTTTCTCTCACATCTTCTCACTCCTTTCTCTGGCTGTTTGTATGCACCATTTTGTTTTCCCGTTCTTAAATAGTTCATCACAGAGGTGCTACCACTGTCACTAATGGGCTTGGCCTTGGACAGCAGCAGGTCTGTCTTGGAGTCAGCTGGCATTGGCTCTGTTGGACATAGGGGAAGGTTCTAGCAGCTTTTCCTAGAAGCCATCTCTGTAACCAGCCCCTGCTACAAACACCTTGCCATGTAAACCCTGTAAACAGACATTTAATCACACTTCTTTGGTGTCAGCAAAACTGTATTGGGACGTAACATCATGATTGACCTGTCAAGGTTTAAGCCCAGCCATAACTCACGCAGTTCTCTCGCTCACTCACCCCTCTTTCTTCCCCCCCAGTCCTGGGGGGATGGGGAGGAGAATCGAAGGAATGTAACTCCCACGGGTTGAGATAAGAACAGCCCAGTAGCTGAGGTATAACACAAACCACTGTTGCCACCACCAATGATAAAAATTACAAGGGAAACAACAAGGGAAGAGAATACAACTGCTCACTGCCCGCCGACCAACACCAAGCCTGACCATGCAGTGAACTAACTCTTCCAGGTCCCTGCCCCCAGTTTTTCCATCCTGGGCATGACGTGCTCTGGTATGGAATACCTCTTTGGTTAGTTTGGGTCAGGTGTCCTGTCTCTGCTTCCTCCCAGCTTCCCCTCCTCCCTGGCAGAGCATGAGACTCAGGAAGTCCTTGGTCAGCCTAAACATCTGAGCACTAACTAAAGACACCAGTGTTATCAGTGCTGTTCCCAGGCCAAAAATCAAAAATGCAGCTCTGCACCAGCTACTAAGAAGGAGAAAAAAATGACTGCTACTGCTGAACCCAGGACAAGACCACATTAATTCCTTGGTGTCTACAATACCCATGCATATTGATTTATTTTTGTGTCAAAATCAGAATTTTAGGGTATTTGCATATAGCTGTTTAGATCTAAAGCAGTGTAAAATCTAGTTTACATAAAGAGCATATATACTTTATTTATTATCCAAAAGAAGGTTAAGGCTTGATCATAGTCAAGACACACAGAAAGAAAGACTTCTGATAGTAGAGGACTGTTTAATTTACCCTTAGAAGACATAATAATTGTCAGTGTCTCTAGAGTTAAAGAAGCTCATTCAGATGGTAAAACAAGACATGCAATTTTGGCAGTTTGTGTAATTAACTAGTGGGCCTTCTGACATAATAGCTCCTGCAGATACTAAAAATCCCCAAACCATGGCTGTCTTTTTCTGAAATAGGTGCTCCCAGTCCACCAAAAGTTACAATTTCATAGAGAAAATTACTTGTCAATATAGTCTTCCTGTTGAGGAGGACATTTCTCGAAGCCCTGCTTCATTCTGGTCATCTTTGTTTGGTAAATATTACATTGTCCTCCTTTACTGAACAGCATAATTCACAGCAGCCATGTTGATGCTTTGATAGACCCTGCAGGATACACTAGCCTCCAGCTGGTATGACCAGTAAAATGCTCAGCTAGACTACGTATCAGGGCCTAACTAATTAAAAATGGACAACATATTTTGCCTCATGAATTCCATTAATTTGGGGAAAATAGGAAGAACTGCAAATGCATTTTTACCATGGGACTCATTTTTGCTGTCCGCCACATGGGATGATATCTCACTGCTTCATCAATATTCAGTAAAACTGGCAGAAGACTCTCAGTTGTTTTACTGCCAGAAGTACTGATTCATTTTCTGTGAAGCAGCATTCCCAGATGTACTATTTACTACAGAAATTGCTTTGGGGAATAATTTTAATAATGGCATAACATGTGGCTAGGGGAATAATATAACTAAATAGGCAGAAAAATTTTGTACTTGACAATCCAAAACAATTGTGGCTAATAAATGGCAAATGTAAGAAAAAATTGGCCTGATCCTCCACTGCTTAGTTATTCTGTGTGGCAAAGCAAGCACAGAAGTACCTTCCAGCTTGGCAGATTTTAGATTTCTGGTGTCTGCTAGACACTACAAAAAGACAATTTATGGGATATTGCCTTCCAACATTGTCATGGTTTAAGCCTCTCAGCCACGCAGTTCGCTCACTCACTCCTCCTCTTTCTTCCCCCCCAGCTCCCAGGGGGATGGGGGGGAGAATCGAAAAAAATGCAACTCCCACAGGCTGAAATAAGAATAGTCCAGTAACTAAGGTATAGCACAAATCACTACTGCTACCACCAATAATGATAATGACAAGAGAAATACAAGGGAAGAAAATACAGCTGTTCACCACCGATACCCAGCCCGACCACGCAGTGCACCCCTACCTTCTGGGTCTCTGCCCTCAGTTTTTACATCCTGGGCATGATGTGCTGTGGTATGGATACCTCTTTGGCTAATTTGGGTCACGTGTCCTGTTTCTGCTTCCTCCCAGCTTCCCCTCCTCCTTGATAGAGCATGAGGCTCAGAGAGTCCTTGGTCAGATCAAAACATTCGAAGCAGTAACTGAAAACACTGGTGCTATCAGCGCTGTTCCCAGGCCGAAAGTCAAAAATACCGCACTGCACCAGCTACCAAGAAGGAGAAAAATGACTGCTGCTGCTGAACCCATGACAAACATGGAGAACAGGAGAATGCCTACTCTTCTGATTGGCTATCACACTGAGAATGTTCGAGCATGAAAAAATCTTCTCTTTTTGCTAGCTTCTTGAAAGACTGTTTTTTCAAAGGTCTTGATGATACTTTCTGTTTATGAAACAGGTGACAACCTTAATTAGGTCTCCAATATATGTGTACAAACTGCATAATTGCACTAACTTTTGGTGCCTGCATCTTTTCTATTCAGAATGGAAGCTGAAAGCATGATAGACCCCATTTACTAAAAGGCAAGGGTGCCCAAAACACAAAGGTTCAAAGTTTTCTGGAGAAAGGAATAAAGAACTGGAACGTACTCCGTTTCTAATGTTGAAGCAGGATATAAAGAATGCCAGGTTTGAAAGCAGAGCAAAAAAGAGTAGACTTATGCTTGCAGCACAGTGATAACAAAGACTTTCTAAGACAAGGAAGTCCTGAACTCTAATCTTTTCCCCTGGGATGTGAACAAAATCTAAACTGTTACTAGATAAAAACTGAGTTAATTACTAGAGAGAACTGTAATGTCTACCTCATATGAATGTCCTGATCTTCTGGAGATGCTGTCCTCTTAGCTCCAGAGAAGACAGAAATAATTACAGCTGTCAGTTTTTGAAGCTGCTAAAGAGAGAACTGTCATTGACTGACTTTTCCCAGCTGTTGAAGAACAGAGAAAAAGAACTAAAGGTAAATATACTTATGCCCCTGCTTAAAACACCACAAAGTTTCAGAACCTTGGCTGTACTAAGCCTGGTGGAAATTTCATACATTTGATGAATCTATCATCTGAGGCCAGGTTGGATGCAGTTTTGAGCAACCTGGTCTAGTGGAGGGTTTCCTTGCCCTAGGAAGGGTGCATGGAACCAAATGATCCTTAAGGTCCCTTCCAATCCAAACCATTCTGTGATTCTATAATTCAGCTGGTACAGATGATCCCTTACAATATCAGTGTCCATAAAAGGAAAGCCCAGTTCTCAGGCTTCTGGTCCTCTGCCTCAGGGGAACAGGCAGCCCACAGTCTATCAGTATTATCAAAGACTAACGCAAAAAAGTCATGTTAAGTGATTGGCACTAAAGATCAACAATTTATTTTATAACACCTTTTTTTTTAGGTTCTTACCATCAATAACACCATAAACAGCACTCATTTTACTACCACTGAGCAAACCTAATGCTGTGTTTAAAAGTCTAAGACAAAGTATCTTTGATTTCATTTTTCTGAGCATGGCATTCCACTTAAAAGTAATTGAAAATAGCTAAAATTAATAAGTTGTTTTTTTCTTTCTTTTCTTCTAGAGTATGAAGATCAGAATGAAAATTGTTTATTCTCACTATCAGTAACATCTTGATATCAAAGCAGATAAATTGCAAGCAAGAAAGCAATATATGAAAAAATAAATAAAATAATAGGAAATAATTGATTAAATTCTAATATGTCTGAAAAGCTATTGATGTTATATGTTTAGAGAACTATATCAAAGCACCTTACAGACTGAATCCTAAGCAGCTCAGCTGTGAATCCCTATATTGTATTAACTGTTTTATTCTGTCATGTCACAGTCTTACTACACTGGATGGTCATTTCAAAAACAGACTTTAATCATTTCAAAGGTGTCCTGGATGATTACATCAGGTAGCAGTATGCTTTTTAACATTTCAGAATTCTTGATATCAAATGAGTACACAGTAATCTTCTTCATGTTAGAAGCAGGAATTATCTTTAAAAAATTGTTGAGGAGCATTTAAAGAAAAAATGCTGCAGACACTCAAAACAGATCTCTCTTGTAAATATTAACTCCCCCTGGAATTCCTCAGTGGCTGTCTTTTAAAAAAAAACTAAATAATTCTACTGACAGGTAGTGTGGGATTGATGTGAATATTAACTGAACTCATACATACTTGTTGGACATTGGGTTAGAAAACTTTATAGTATATTTTTTGTAACATTTTTTATTGGGGCATTATAGCATAGACTAATTTTTATGTAGTAGCACAAATACCTCTGAACATTTTATCTTTCTCTGTAGTGTCCATAATAAATTAAATTAGACATTCTGCAGCGTAGGATTATAAACATAGTGAAAAGAAGCTATATGCATTCAGAAAAAAAAAAAAAAAAAAAAAAACAACAAAGGTTTCTACAGTGTTTTGATAGTTGTTTGCTTAATTTGTTTGGGAAACCACATTTTGTTGCAAAAAATGTTGACACTTTCTTTTTCAGAACTTAGCGGAAATGCTAGTCAAGGGCACTACTTATCAGATGTTCAGAGTAAGGGTAAGAGCCATAGAGATAACTCTTCTCTAGGAAGTTCATTATTTGCTTAGCTATGAAGTCATTCCAGCTTTTACCTGGCCACTGCCCCTGCAGAATATCAAGATCTCTTCAGCACCAAACACTTCTCTGTGCAATACTTAAGGTTAACAAAGTATATTTAATAAGAAAATACTCTGTTGCTGACCATGAAGAGGTGAAACAACGGGCAGGCTTTAAAATTGGTAATGTTAAAGGAAAGTATTTCTCTGGTGAAGTACAAACCTCACATCGCATTCCAATTTGAAGTGAGTTTTTCCTATGCTGCGCTTAAGATTCTTTGAGTTGTTCCTAATGGGGGAGTAGAATCTGTTGCTGTGAAAAATAAAGCAAGGTACTATATTTTTTTTTTTTTAAGTAAAACCTATATTCTTTTATTATGCATAGTAATGCCAACATTAGTCTACCACATTTCTGACCCACAAAAGTATGCGGACCAGCCAATTTCCAATTTTTCAAATTCCACATAGGCTTAAGAATTTTCTAGGAAAAATGTGTCTTCTTCAGAAGAGAGAATTTTCAATCTAGGACTAGCCAAACAACTATCATTGACGATAAAAAGAGTTATTTACACATCTAAGAGGAATCACAACCTGTGAGCCACTTTGTAAGAGGAACAACAGTGCAATTATTGTGTCCCTATTAGAGCCACAAAGAAATCCACCGCAGTCGTACCTACCTGTTCTGTCACCTCAAAGTGAGAGAACTTGTTAAAAAAAATGCACAATGAAAGGTGCATTACGTGAAATGATAGCAAAGAGGTTTAAATGCTTGCATATGATATGGAAAGACATATATACTAGAAGCATAGGGCTAATGTGTATTGTTTGTTAAATATTAAGTATTATTGCTTCAAAGTAATAAAAAGAAGATGGCATGGAAACCATGAGGCAAGAGAGCCTATCCTTTGAAAAGCTAATGATGTGTTCAAAAAAGAGACAGAATGTTTTGTAGGTCTAGCAGATAAAAAACTCTCAAAGAATTGTTGAGGAAGTATAGAAAAAAGAACTCAGCTAAATACCAAATCTTTTTTTAAGCAGATGGTATAAGAAGTTTCAAGGGAATCTGTAAGTTCAGATGCCAACTTAAGTATAAAACAATTTTTCAAAGAAGTCAAAGCTACCACAGAAAAGCCAAATGAGTTTTTTGCATCAGTGTTCACCATGGAAAAAATTAGGGAAGCTCTTCCACTGGAATTCTTTTTTATTGGAGACTCAACAGAGATTATGCCTGAAATTGAGGTGGCTATAAAAGGGGTTATAGAACAGACTGAAAAAATAAGCAATAACAAATTGGTAGGACTCCATGGCATTCACTCAAGTATTCCAAGATAACTCAAGGATGAAATAACTAAATTACTAATGGTAACGTGTAGCTTCTTGCTTCAAAACTGCTGTTGTACCTGAGGACTGGAAAGTGTTTAAATGTGATGCCAGAAGAGATCCAGAAAATTTCTCTGTGTGCTGGGTTGACCATGGCTGGCTGTCAGGTGTCCAACAAACCACTCTGTTCACTACTACTCAAAAGAATAGGGGAGAAAAAGACAGCTAAAAGGTTGTAGGTTGAGTTAAGGACAGGGAGATCACTCAGCAATTACCGGAATGAGCAAAATGTACTTGACTTAGAGAATTTAACTGAATTTATTGTCAATTAAAGAGAATAGGATAATGAGAAGGAAGAATAAACCTAGAAAACAGCTTGCTCCCATCCCGTCCCTTCTGCCTGAGCTCAACTTTACTCACAAATTCTCTACCTCATTCCCCCGAGTAGTACAGGAGAATGAAGAATGAAGGATGTGGTCAGTTCAGAACACGACCTTTCAGCAACTGATTCTTCCTTCTCACACTGTTCCCCTGCTCCAGCATGGGGTCACTTCCGTGGGACGCAGTCCTCCCTGAACTTCCCAACATGGGTCCCTCCCATGGGATGCAGTTCTTCAGGAACTGTGCCAGTGCAGGTCCCTTACATGGGTTGCAGTCCTTCAGGAGCAGACTGCTCCAGCACGGATCCCCTACAGGTTCACAGTTCCTGCCAGAAAACCTGATTCCTGTGCAGGCTCCTCTCCACTGGCTACATTTACTACCAGGAACCTGCTCCAGCATAGATGCTATATGATCTGCATACTTCTTCAATGTTGGAGTGTTTCTTGTTGAGAGTGAACATGTGAGCAATCCAGCCTCTGACTTAGCCTCACTCGAGTAGTGAGTGGAGGGCTTCATAGGCTACTGAAAGGGTTAACAAAGGATGCCTACATGCCGACATGAAGAGGATGTTGCCTTGGGGAGGCACTGAGCAGGCTTACCACAAAGGCACTGAGCACCCGCAATCAGGTTACCACAAAGGCACTGAGCAGGATGTCGGCAACGGATCAGGTTACCACAAAGCAAACCTTGCTTGCAAAACAGGAGCCTGTTGCTATGGACGTTTCATAAGTTAACCAATCAGATGTTATCGACTGTTCCAGTACTTTGTAACTTTTCTATAAAAGGTGGTGCTTGCGTTTAATAAATTGTCAACGTTTGATCACATTGGTCGTTGCTGCGTTGTCCATGTTCTCCCTCCACACTTCAGGGCACCTTCACCTGCTGTGGTATGGGGTCCTCCATGAGTGGCAGTGTAGACAGCTGAATTGAAAGAGGCTTCCCCTCCAGTCCACCCTGCAACAAGTAGTAGATTACTAAAGCTCTTTGTTAAAGGCTGTTGTAGATTGTAAAAATTTAAATAGGTCCAAAGGCTGATTAAGGAGTTATGTGAAAGAAAACTTTATTAAGCATTACTAAATAGGCACAGCACATCTGATTCAAGGTATTTTCTTGGAAACAAATAAATTAGAGGTAGAAAAGCCATTCTGGAAATTTCATATATACTTATTCCCACTGCTAGGGAAAAAACACTGGCTGCGTACGTTTGTTCTGACTTAATATCATCAGCCTTACATTCTGCTAATTAATTTCTTGACCAGTGTCATGCATACCTTAATTTGGTCAGTATCCCATTTTGCAATTAGATCAGTGAAGTATATAAATTCTCCATGATTCTTCCTGAGCGGAAGTGGAGAGGAAGGTGCTGATCTCTTCTAACTGGTATCCAGTGACAAGATGCATGGAATTGATTCAAAATCGTATCAAGGGAGGCTCAGATGTGGCAATAGGAAACACTTCTTTATTGAGAGGGTAGTCAAACATTGGAACAGGCTTGATAGAGAGGAGCTTGATGTCCAGTGACTGACAGCATTTAAAACACATTTGGACAACACACGTAATAACATGATTAAGTTTTGGTCATCCCTTAAGTGGTCAGGCAGTTAGGCTAAATGATTGTTGTAGATCCCTTCCAACTGAACTATTCTATTCTATTTTATTCAAATCTAACTGGAGGACCCTCAATTAGAGGAACTGTGAAATATCTGTTATCTATTGAATTATCATATATGTAAAAAACCCCTGAGTATAGTGTGGGAAACTGTAATTTTGAAAAGCAACACTTTTCAAGACCTTACATGATTGTGAGATCTTACAAAGGAGGATGAAGCAGACTGAGGTGACAGTTGCACAGTGCGTGCACCGCAGCTCACTTCTCTCTCTTGAGAAAAAAACATTTAGTCTGTAACAGCTGCATCCCAGTTTAACTTAAAAGTTCCCAACAGCTAAGAAGAGCAAAACAATTAAATGAAATTCATGAAAATAAGCCTTTTTTCTGCAGCTCTTGGTACGATATGTAACGCAGAAACCAGCCTTCCTAGGCTTATTGTGTGTGTTTTAGAGTTTTTTTAATAGTTTTGACAAATGACTGATGAATTATCTCAGTTTCTGACAATACTCTACACATAGTAGGCAAAGCTGAGTGCAGTGAGAGCTTGTAACAGTAGTTAGATTAGGATACACATAGACTAGCCATCTTGATCGTTTTCAGTAGGTATTGTACAACAAAATCTGTCTCAGTAGGTTGATTTTCTCTAAAAAATATGCACTAAAAAAAAGATAAAAATATCTTTCTCTTTCAGGTCTTTTCTCATTAAAGTAAGTATGAGTATCTTCTTCCTCTTCCAAAATACTCCAGTCTCTTCTTCAGTATTTGAGTCAGACGTAACCATACCCCAAAGATGAAAGTATCCTTTGTCATTCAGCTGTTGTAGAGTTTTTCACTCTGTGGGAAGTAAGAGTACCTTATGAGCAGGAGGTTTTTTGCTACATCCATTAAAAAGATTATGCTCTTGAGGAATCTTTTATACCATTACATATAAATGACTACAGAAGAATCAATGGAGATGTGTCGGCAGCTTTATAGAATTACAAACGGAAGAACCTGGGCCAAACTGCAAGGATTGTGATTGTCAAGAAGTGCTGACAGAGCTGAAGGTTTTAGTTAAAGTATTGCTCTTTATATTCCACAATCCTTTGATTTCTTTTCTAATTGTTATTCTTTGAATTTGGCTAGTCTTAAATTATGTGCAAGTTATACACAGCAAGGTGACCTACTTGTCTATCTTTTGATTTACATTCTATAAATAAAGGATGTAATCTTCAACATGAAGGATATATTGTATTCTACTCTCCCCTCAACAACTCTTATGATGAGAACAAGTCCCATTACCTCTTATGAGTCTCACACATATTCCTTACCTTTTTTCCAAGAAGTTGTTTCTTGATTCTCTGTTAAAAGTAGAATAAAGCAGCTGGACCAACTTTTCTAAATAGAGCAATCAAGACTTAAGCAGATACATTGTACTCTGGTTAGATGGAGATTACTAGCAGAGTTAGAGAGATTAATGCAGTCACATCGCTGTGTGTCTGCCACCAGTGAACAGGATTGCTCAGTTTAGAGTTTCATACACATGGATGTTTAAAAATGTTAAACAATGATCATTCTTATTCATGTAAGGAAAACAATCTAATTACAACCATATTTTAATACCAAACATATTATAGGAAAATCAGTGCTAAATATCCACTAGGGAAAAAAAAAAAATTGTCTATTGAAGCTGTATTTTTTGCTAGGTTTCATATAGTTTTCTTTTTTACAGCTTAAAATACATGGTCTAAGGAAAGACATATCTTTTTAAAACACACTCTTACTGGCGAAAGAAGGTAATAAGTTTTTCTCTCAGTCATTAATATACAAAAGTGTTTTCTTGAGTTGTGAAGATGTAAACCTAATATTTATGTCTTCAGAAGAGTGTTCTAACTCTAAAAGACAAGAAGCAGACTTTGTCCATATTAGGCAAAGACCAAGTAAGACTTAAATAACACTTTTCCCTGAATTCTATAGAAGCAGCAGCAGAAAGTTCTTAAAACAAACAAAATAAAACCTTTTAAATAATAATTAAAAAAATCCTTCTCTATTTTTTTATTGCTTTTTATTTTATTATTTTATTTTTTTATTTGCTTTTACTTAACTTCAATTTTTTGCCCTCTTTAAGTAGAGTGATTTAAAGTAATTTGTCTGCTATTGTTATCACAAGGCCTGGATTGCTAGTGAATTGGAATAACTCATATTTTCATAGTGCTTGACAGAACTTTTGGAGACATCTTGTTCCTGTTAAGAATTAACCATAATGATTAAAGAAGCTAGAAGGTGACTAAACAAGTAAGCAAAGTGATAAGGAAAAAAAAAATCTTATGAAAAAAACATCTTATGGAAACTATCGATGAAGTAATGGTGAAGCTGGATAATATGAATGCATTAATTGACACTATCAAAAAGAACTTCCCAAAATCTCCAGCTAGCAAAACTTAGGTACATCTCTGGCTAGGAAGGATTTTTCTTGTTAGTTAGCTGACCTTTGTCAATGAGTGCCATAGTCATCATAAAGAAAGGGATAGGATTGGAAAGTGACATTGCCATTTTTGGGAGCAGTAAAATTTCAGGTCTTCTCAACTGTATCATGGAATAGTATCTTTAGGATTTGTATTTAAAATGAAAATATTTTTTTTCAACAGCAAAAATAATCTTTTAAGAAAACAGGATTAGTAATTTGTATTCTAAGATTTCAACAGTCCTGATCTTTAAATAAGCATTGCAAGTATTTACAGGAGGCATATTTTTATCCCTGAGTCTCTTATTAAATGTATATTATTGTTCAAATATTCACCAAATAAACTAGCTCTAATAAGAAGTGTTATAACGGTTTATCAGGCATTTGATCAAAATTAATTCTAAATTCACAAAATAAAATTTATTTTATGTGATCACCAATGGGGAAGGAAAAGAAGATTTGTTTTCGTCAGAGTTCCATGAATCATTAAGAGATAATTTGTCTTATTATATTTCATTATTAATGTCCAGATTCTATTTAATTTCACTTTTAAATGTCTGTGGCAATTAGATAATTGATTTCATGTGGCAGGCTTTGGTGGATTGCATTGCTGTGAGTTGGAAGTGACTCAGAATGTCATAGCCTGCGAACAAAGGTTATGCATGTCAATGAAAGAAATAATAGATTCAAAAAAATCTCTGTGCAAAACACACAGGACATAGCTTCTTGCCAGTTTGTTTTGTTTGGTTTGGTTTTGCAGGGCATTGGTTTGTTTGGGTTTTTTTGGGTTTTTTTTTGGGGGGGAGAGGATGGGTTTTTTTATTAGTTTGTTTTGGGTTTGGGTTTTTTGCCAGATTCGTGGGCCTCATTTTGCAGTTCATCAACTTTTTAATTAGGCAAAGTGATGATTTTGCAAATGCAGATTTCAACCACAAGGAGAAACAAAACTTATGGACAATTAAAACAAATGGAAAAAGCTAAAACCCTGATAAAATTAAATCTGGCCAGGGGCATCAGGGCAAGAAGAAAAGCTTCTGTAGATACCTTTGTCATAAAAGGAAGACTATGGAAAATGTGGGCCCTCTCCAGAAGTAACAGAAGACCTGATTACCTGAGACATGGAGAAGAATAAGGCACTTCACAACATTTTTTTTAGCTCAGTCTTCACTGGCAAGTGCTGCGGCCACTGCCCAAGCCACAGAAGGCAAAGGCAGGGACTGGGAGAATGAAGAACTGCCCTCTTAGGAAAAGATAGGTTCGAAGGCCATCTTAGGGACCTGAAGGTGTACAAACTTATAGGACCTGATAAGATGCATCCACGGGACTTGAGGGAACTGGCAGGCAAAGTGGCCAAGCCATTACCCATCATATTTGAAAAGTCATGCCAATTGGTTAAGTTCCCACTGTCTGGAAAAGGGTAAACATTACCCCCAGTTTTTTAAAGGGAGGTTCCCCTGTGTGTGCCTGGCAAGAACATGGAGCAGATCCTCCTGGAAACTATGCTACAGCACAGGAAAAATAAGGAGGTGAGTGGTGACAGCCAACACAGCTTCACTAAGGGCAAATCAAGCATAACAAATTTGGTGGCCTTCTATGATGGGGTTATATTTGTCTTATTTTAATTAATACTTTGATGTAATAACACAGAGGGATTGGCAGAAAAGAAGAAATTCCTCTGAAGAATTTGAAGTGATCTTGTACTAAAGGTGTGTTATAAATAAATGTATTTTCTAAAGTTGCAAACCTGTGAAAAAGAAAAATATGGCATGAAAGTTTTGTAAATAAGTTCAGAAGGAACCTGGGACAAAGAATGTAAATGCTTAAAATGCGATTATGAAAAAGGTCCATAGTATGTAGCAGCTTGCAGTGAAGTGTCTACATGTCAACAAGAAGCAAATAAATGTCTTAAGACTAAGAGTTCTGGTGTTGAAAATTATTTCACTGACACTAAGGACTTGTAAAATTTTCTTGTGGAAATCAGACTTGAATTAAAACTCCTTTCCCTTAGGGCAGACACTGCTTTACTTGTGAAGGCCACTAAGGTTATGCATTTGTCTCACAATAGATATTTCTGGTTAACACTACAAAAAAATAATCAGTGTGGCCACGAAATTAGGACTTATTCTGAAACCACTTGGCATAAAGTAATCAAGCGATCTCCATTATTTATTTAATCAAATAAGATACTGGAATTTGTTTTCAAAAGTACAACTGAAACCAGAATTTTTAAAAATCTGTCTTATGTGCAGCATAACAACTAGTGTAGTTGCAGTAGACCAGGCTTTAACATCTAATTCCTAATTATATGTGAATGAAGCACTCTATAGACAAATAGAACAACCTCACACTTGCACACCCTTGTCATCATGGGGGACTTCAACCACCCTGATATCTGTTGGAGGGACAGTACGGCCTGGCACAAATAGTCCAGGAGGTTCTTCGATTGTGTGGAAGACAACTTCCTCCTGCAAGTAACAGAGGAGCCAACAAGGAGAGGTACCATGCTTGAGCTCGTGCTCACCAGCAGGGAAGGGCTGGCTGGAAATGTGATGCTCCAGGGCAGCCTTGGTTGCAACAATCATGAGATGGTGTTCAAGTCCAGTTTAGACAGAGCTTTGGGAGACATGGTATAGTGGGAGGTGTCCCTGCCCATGGCAGGGAGGTTGGAACTAGATGATCTTAAGGTCCTTTCCAGCCCTAACTATTCTATGATTCTATCATTCTATGATATATGTGGGCTGACTGTTCAACCGGTTTTGTTAGTATCTCAGCATCTCATTTTGAGATATTTAGTACATCAAAATTGAGATATATTTTTTTCACAGAACAGTTGCTGGCTTTGTTTCAATTCAATTAAGCTAAGAAGGTGGATTTTCTAAAGGGAAGATGTTCGAGCTCATAGTGAGAAATGTTATTTTTGCAAGTGCAGTGAAAGATACTTACAAATTCTTTTGCTTTCATTAAAATAAAGACACTGAGATCTGCTAAAACCCTGATTGTTTAGCCACAGTCCTTGATGGTTTGAGTACAAAGCTGTCAGTTTGAAAGAAAATTAATGTTACTTAAAATATGGAATGTTTCTAGAATCGGTCTGAATTGTAAGACCAATTTTGTGTTTGTGATTATAGACAAAAATATCCTCAGGGTTTTTATATTAATTTTATATACTAAATGTGCGTATGCACACTGCATATATTAACTAGGCATACCAACCATGTAGCTCAGTGACTGGATAAATAGCACAGCCTATAGACTCAGAGTTCACCCATATAGGGGTGAACAAGATTCTGTGTATTAAAAAAATCTTCAACAATACATTCTTATTCAACCCTTTCTCTTTTCACCAGCAAGTTAATTACTGCTGATTTAAAATACATAGCATTTGATGGGTGGAGCCTGCACCTTTGAGAAACTGCGAGATGTCACATTTCCAGAGGCAAACTGGGAGGTTTTTAGTTGTCCTGTTGAGCAGTTCAAAGTCAGTCAATAGTAATAAAGAGCTCTGATCCTAGTAAAAAATTAAAATCTTTTAAAATCCTGATCATTAGCTGTCCAATCTAGTAAGTGCTTTGAATATCATAAATGGTTATGGTTTGATTGGTTTCCTTACTAAAATTCCTTGTGTTACATGCGCCTTATTGCATGATTAGTCCACAAAGAAATAAACTAATATAACATACCAAATTCAGGTGGAAAATGTCTTTTATTTTGTTCTAGATATGGCCATTTGATAGCACTAATTTAATACCCTTCACTACACATATGATGACAATGTAACTACTTGTAAAAATATTTGAATAAAAATATATATTGCAACTGTTTATTTTATATACTCATGGCATTAGGGGGAAGTCTTGAAAATGTTTTTTAGCATGGGTGTGTTAGTTTGGAAATGCACATATCACTTTAATTCTACAAGCATGACGTTATTGAATTGTGGAATAACCTGCTGCTGATAACATCCTCTGAACACAAACAGATACGAGCTCTAAGGCAGAAAAAATAGTCAAGCTATTTGGCTACCAGCTAATTTCTCTTTAAAATTATATGATTTAAAGAAGGTGAAGAATCACATTGTACTTTGTACATTGACAATCAAAGCCTAATGTAGGGAAAGCTCATAAATAGCAGATTATACTGGGTAGTAGTGTGTAGGGTTTGCCACATCAGGCATTACAAACGCACTTCTTGTATTTTTATTTTTAGTTATTTTCATTGAGCTTTTTTAATCTTAGAATACCACTCAAGAGACGTTAATTAGTACCTGCTACGCTGCATGTCTGATAATTATAAGACATTATTCAAAGCTCATGTTATACAGATACCAGAAGCAGTTCTTAATTTCTTCATATCTGAAAACAGGACTGCTAGTTTGTATCTGTTCACAAACTCATTTATATTTTAGAAAATATGTTTCTTCTGTCATTCTTGCTAATTTTTTACAGCTATCTAACTACAGTGTATTAAAAAACCTAGACACAAATATGAAATGTCATTGAGCTTTATATGTGTATGCTTGATTGTTTCTTTATTGGCAGACATTCTTTGTGAATTTCCAGAGGTATGTGACAAGAGCAATCACCTCTTTCAAGGTGATGCATAAATGACTGCTGGGACACAGTATTTTGCAGCTTATCAAGACACTGATCTAAATCTGAGGCTGGAAGATCGTGGCCACTTGTTACTCTACGCTACTTCACCTAGGTGGGAGTTAGGCGAGATATGATACTTACTAAACCATTATCCTTACCATGTTCCTTTATTTTTCATAGTATATATAGCAAATTAAAATGAATAGGAAAGCCAGGTATCTTTTGATACATGTCATGTGAAAAATGAAGAGTCAGTCCTTCAAATGGACAGAATATAGCTTACTAGAAATTTTAATTTTTTGTTTTCTTTTTGAAATATTTCTAGCAATATTGCAACAAATAAAACAATAGCATACTATTCACAGTTTGGGTTTTTTATTTATTTTGCCATCCATTCAGAACATTGACAGCTTGATATTATTTTGCAGATTAAGGAGCTTGAAGTGTGATCACTCTCTTCCTTTCCTCTTTTAAAAGATCAAATTTGTCCTTAAAAAGCAGCTGGTGAATTATCAGTAATTTTCTTCATGTGCTTGAAAGTGATTGAATCAACATAATCACATGCTACAAATAAGCAGGTGCTGAAAACATGAGTTTAGACAACTCAGAAAAAGATCAAACCAGGCTGAATTAGCCGTTACAACAACTAATCTTTTTGGCATTCCATCAGTCTTAAAATATCAGGACATCCTAAATAATTTTATTCAAAGCATGAAGAGCTTGTTACCCTAAATTAAGCTGTTTATAAATCTCTTTGAAGCATATAGTATTCACAGAAGACTGGCGGTTTTATCCAAATTATCAACAGTCTTGAGAAACAGAGCTGAGAGAAATTCCAGGCATTTGATTAATGAAGGCACTTTTTGAGTCATTTGCTGTATCTCCATGCATTTGTTTTAAAACAAACCTCGTATTACTATAACTTTTAAAATAATTTCACAAGGGTATGGTAAGCTATCTTTGTAGATTCATATTTCCTCTTATCTTTTAGCACTGAGGTTGCAAGATAACAGGACTTGATTTCTCCTATCCCTTAAAAGCAAAGTTCAGTGTTCCTCTGCAAAACACACTCCACTGACCTGAGCAGCAGCTGTCGGAATATAAGATTTGTAGTGCGTGTTATCACACCAGTACAGACGATGACTGTTAAACTGACCTTTCTGTTAACATTATTAAGTTTTTTACATAATACATTTACAAACACCTAAGATTTAGAGAAAACAGTGAAGGTAAAATGTGTTTATCTTACTCTGGGCGCAAAGCTGTACCTCTATAAACTTTCTCACATGAGGCAACATGACGAATAAGACACACAAACAGATGCTATACACATGGTCTCTGGGATAAACTTGAAACCACTTCTGTGCTTATGGTGATAGCTATCCCGGGTGCACCATAAAAAGATTTTTTCAACTACCCTGATCAGTTCTCATTTACTAAGCAAGTCAGGCCAAAATGCGTTTCTTCTTTTGCCTGATATAACAAAATTTATGTACCTTCATTCCACTATGTCTTCATTCCAGTATGTGAAACCAAGCAATATGCGACAGGTATTATCATATACTATTTTTTATTAGACACAGTGGAGATATATATATATATGATGAACACATTTAATTCTACTCCTTCCATTGTTTCTAACACGAAGCTAAAAGTAACCACTTATTTCTGTCATATCTTCTGTAACCTAAAAAGCAGTTTCTTGATTTATGTTACTTCTTTCCCAATGTACATTCTCATTTAAATCCGTAACTTCTTATCCTGCTCTACATCCAGGTTCCAATGAAGATGAATCATATATATTCATCACAAAACTATTCTAACCTCCCATAAAGTATACTTGCGTAAAAACCTGGTTATAGTCTGAAACCTGAATTTAACAGGGCAGAAATAAAGTGACTTAAGTCACTCACTTAAGTCACAATAACAGTTAAGAAACTCATGCTTGTTCATGACCAGGATTAAGATTCAGGTCTTAATGATGACCATGCTAAGATTCTGTGCCATACACAAACAAGCACAATGCTGTTGACTTGATGCAGGAACTTGAGAACTCAAATTAGGATATGTAAATGACAGACTGTTTTGCACTTAAATATTTCTTTGGACCTCTACCCCTATCTCTCCACCTGATTTTGTTATTGCTGAGTAATACTTTTTTGATTTTCTGTGTTCAAGATTAATGTACAAAGTGTCGAACATTCAACTTCTTCAAGGCACTTATCTGTCTGGATAAAATACTGTATCAGTGACAATACTAGGCCTGAGTAACTCACAGGAGCATGAGTATCAGTAAAACTGGTTTACAGATACTATCTCAATACTCAGTGTGATGAAGTATACACTCCAATAAAGTTGTGGAGCTTATGTTCCATTGTCAGACCTGTGTAATTCTTACAGCCTTCAACATATTTCATAGCAGGGTGAGTTTCATAAAATTACTTTAGGGTCTGCTCCATATGCTCTGGGTTTTGTCAAAAAAAAAAAAAAAAAACACAAAACAAACAAACATAACCTACTTTCAGTTCTGAATCATTTATCAAAATTGTTCTAGACAAGGCTTTGTTACATCCTATGTTTTTGGCCTTGATGGTTTGGATTTTTTTCTCATGGAAAGTACTTTCCTTGTCTGGTTTTGCATTTTCAATATTATAGTATGGGCCCAAAAGGTTTCCTGTCAGTTTCCTAATGTCTTATTAGGCAATTTGAGATATTTATCAAAACCATCTCCATGGAAGTACATATGTCTTGCTGAACTAATGCCTGAAACAGTGTTGTATACAATGCAGAAAAGCATAGTCTTTATCTCATAGAATAATAGAATCATAGACTAGTTAGGGTTGGAAAGGACCTTAAGATCATCTAGTTCCAACCCTCCTGCCATGGGCAGGGACACCTCCCACCAAACCATGCCATCCAAGGCTCTGTCCAACCCAGCCTTAAATACCGCCAGCAATGCAGCATTGACAATTTTCCTCGGAAACCCATTCCATTGCCTTACCACCCTCACAGTAAATAATTTCTTCCTCATATCCAATCTAAACATCCCTTGCTTAAGTTTGAACCTGTTACCTCCTGTCCCCTCACCACAGTCCCTAATGAAGAGTCCCTCCCCAGCATCCCTATAGGCCCCCTTCAGGTATTGAAAGGCTGCTATGAGGTCTCCATGCAGCCTTCTCTTCTCCAGGCTCAACAGCCCCAATTTTCTCAGCCTATCTTCATATGGGAAGTGCTCCAGTCCCCTGATCATCCTCGTGGCCCTCCTCTGCACTTGTTCCAACAGTTCCATGTCATTTTTATGTTGAGGACATCAGAACTGTACACAGTACTCCAAGTGAGGTCTCACGAGAGCAGAGTAAAGGGGCAGGATCACCTCCCTCAACCTGCTGGTCATGCTCCTTTTGATGCAGCCCAGGGTACAATTGGCTTTCTGGGCTGCAAGCTCACACTGCTGGCTCATGTTCATTTTCTCATCGACTAACACCCCCAAGTCCTTCTCCACAGGGCTGCTCTCAATCTCTTCTCTGCCCAACCTGTAGCTGTGCCTGGCATTGCTCCGACCCAGGTGGAGGACCTTGCACTTGCCATGGTTAAACTTCATCAGGTTGGCATCAGACCACCTCACAAGCATATCTAGGTCCCTCTGGATAGCATTCCTTCCCTCCAATGTATCAACTGAACCACACAGCTTGGTGTCATTGGCAAACTTGCTGGGGGTGCATTGAATCCCACTGTCCATGTCACCGACAAAGATGTTGAACAAGACCAGTCCCAACACCGATCCCTGAGGAACACCACTCTTTACTGATCCTCAGCTGGACATTGAGCCATTGAGCACTACTCATTAAGTGCGGCTATCCAGCCATTTCTTTATCCACCGAGTGGTCCGCCTATGAAATTGATGTCTTTCCAACTTAGAGACAAGGATGTCATGTGAGACAGTCTTATAGTCTTGAACAGGTTAAGAAGTCAAAATTTGTTCATATTTGGAACAAGTGTTGTCAGAATCATAGAAATGTTAGGGTTGGAAAGGACCTTAAGATCATCTAGTTCCAACCCCCCTGCCATGAGCAGGGACACTTCACACTAAACCATGCCACCCATGGCTCTGTTGAACCTGGCCTTGTTTTTAGTTTTAATTTTTTTTTTTTTTTTTCTCTCTTCTCAGAGGCATATGGTTTCTTTTCTAATGCTCCCTCACCATGACATCTACAAATCCTTTGATGGCAAAAGGATGCTTCAGTCCTTAGTTCTGGAACTATGTACTCCAGAAACATTCTGCCAATGCATGTGCACTAATCAGCTCTATATAGAATATGAGGTCCTAGAACAGAAGGGACAGTTGTCAATCATATCACCTCTGTAATGTGCAATAACATCTCCAAAATGTCGAATTGTGGAAGGTTATCTTGTAAGAATGATCTCAGTGATCTGGTACAGTTGTCAGTATGAAAGAATTCTGAAGATACGAAAAACCACCAGGTGCTGGCAAAAATTTCAGTCACCTTTATTAGTTTTTTTCTATTAATTCATTATTCATGCATGAAGAACAGCCCCAAGTAAAAAGGGACATGAGTTATTGCATCTAAAGAAAGACCTTCTGCAATTCATCCAGTTGTCTTGAATATACTATTTGTGTGAGCTTTTATAACAGCCAAACAGAAGTTTTCAGTATTTGCTTCAGCTAACTGAGCTGTATTTTGCTTTAGTATTGATTTTCTTTTCTACTACAGTACACAACATGTCATACTTCAAAGATACCCAGCATACAGAAACAGCCTCCTGAAGATGTGTCATGGGTTCACCAGCAGCAGTCATTTTCTCCTTCGCAGTAGCTGGTGCAGTGCTATATTTTTGACTTTTGGCCTGGGAACAGCACTGATAACACAGATGTTTATAGTTACGGCTTAGAATGTTTTGGTCTGACCAAGGACTTTCTGAGTCTCATGCTCTGCCAGGGAGGAGGGGAAGCCAGGAGGAAGCAGAAACAGGACACCTGACACAAACTGACCAAAGAATTATTACATACCACAGTACGTCATACTCAGGATGGAAAAACTGGGGGCAGGAACCCGGAAGTGTTCAGTTCACGGCTCAGTTGTTGGGTGGTGAGCAGCTGTATCCTCTTCCCTTGTATTTGCTTTGTCATTATTACTATTGGTGGTAGCAGTAGTGATTTCTGTTATACCTTAGTTACTGGACTGTTCTTATCTCAATCCGTGGGAGTTACATTCTTTCGATTCTTCTCCCCATTCCCGCCCCCCTCAGAGTTGGGGGGAAGAAAGAAGGGGGAGTGAGTGAGCGGGCTGCGTGATTTACAGCTTAAACCATGACAAGATGAAAGCTAGGATAAAAGTGGTCATCTTTCCTTAATTATGCGCATATACTATTTCCATTGTCATATGCATTTTCGGTCTTATTTTCTTCTCCCTCAGTTCATTCCTGATCGCATCCTTAATATTCAACCTTCCTGACAGCACTCTCCTAATAGTGGAGCAGATGTAAAAAAAGGGTTTCCCTGGAAACAGAAGCTATGATATAGTATGTAAGATTTTTTTTAAAACATTTCTATTCTCACTTAATTCCAGCCAGCTGCTTTCATATCTTTTCAGAAATACAGAAGAGAGGATGCTTTTTTCTGATTAATAGTAGCACTCTTTAAAATGTTAAATTACAGCTATTCCTTCGAACCCTACTCATTTTGCAGGCATTTTATCACTTCTATTGTTATATGAAATATAAATTAGTTTATCAACACAATTTAATAGTATACAAAAGATGTGCTAGCACATTTTCTATGTGCACATTTTCTTTATTTATAGTAGGAGTGCCACTGTAGACCAAAGCATCTACTTAGGCTTGAATAATAGATTTATGCTAAAAGGAACTTCTAGAGATTATAATTTACAGTTTCCGCTAGCATTATTTCATTCACTCTTTAATTTCAGCTAATTATAAACACATCTGTTAAGGCTTTGTGGAGGTTTGATGAAGGAAATTCAGAGAAACATATTGCTTTACCCTGAACTCACTGCCCTGGAACCAGTAATTTCCATGCACATACATATGAAGCCTTCTCTCTGTATAGTCACCAGGTTGTCTCTGTGAGACAGAAACATTGCATTTCTGGAACAGTCTTGAAACAATTGCTAGCTTAATATGTAAGTATGTGTATTTAGAAACTGAAAATGAGTTTGCTAATCGTAGCAAAGTGGTTATCGAATTTGCACGTTGATGTACACTAGGATAAGCATAGAACAATGTTCCAGCTTTTCAAGTAAATCGTAACACCCATTTAAAATTAAAGATCAGGATTAGAAAAAGGCATCTGATCATATATATGTCCAGAAAGGACTTTTAAATCTTGTTTTGTCAATGTAATTTTCTAATCAGATTTCCAAATCAGTTGCTGGCACCTACAAACAGGGTTTGATTTGTCAAACATTGTTTCAGTTTGTATGTAAATAATGAAATTTAAATTGGCATACATGGGCACAAATAATTTTGTGCCTTTTTATTTGCCACCATTGCATGCACCATTGGTTATGCAAAAAAGTAGATGAACAATTAATTGTGTTCTGAAAATTACACATTCTGCCTTGCAAATGCTGATACTATGTTTTGAAAAGTTAAGCTTTAATGTTTAAGTTAAACTACTTTTTTTTTTCTTTTCTCTTTAACTGTGCATTTTCCTCTTAGATAATTCCATTATTTTCTCTTATCTTTTTAATCAAAACTTTTATTTTACACCAGTGACATTTCATTGATTGAGAGGAGCTAAAAGAATTTATTTTTTTTTTAGGAGAGTCCGATTTATGTTGTTCCTGTCTCATATTACTTTGAATTCATCAAAAATAAAGAAGAAACTCCCAGTTTAGCAGCACAGACAGGCTTCTAAAGTACTGTCATTGTAGAGAGTCTTTATTATAAGAATTGTCTTTATTGTACATAATCTTTTTTTTCACTTGGTTATCCTAAAGCACTTCCCAAGCAGTCATACATTATTATATGGAAAATATAAGCTGATTAGAAGCATTTTCTACATATAAAGATGAAGAATTTCAGGTCAGAGAAATAACCAACATCAGTAACAGACTGTCAGCATCAGAGCTGAGAATCATACATGAGCAACAACTAAAGATCTGCTTCTTCAGCCACCCACTGAAGCCCACATTTTTATGTACATTAATCCCCTTTTCCAGTTTTGGTTGGGTTGTTGCTTTTCTTATCTAATACCAAAGACTTGTATAATCTCACATATATTAGGTTTCTGCCTGGATCTTCCTCCAATTTATTAACACATGCAAGGCAAATTGTCAGTGACACATACTTGTATTTCTTTTCCGTGACTGCGAACTCCAGGTAGAACCCATTTTTTTTTTATTAAATGGGATTCTTTTCTAGACTTTCAAAATTCTTTCTGCTTTTTTTGAACAATGCATTTTATTCACCAATCTTCCTTAGAGTACACAGTGTACTTAAGAGATATTGCCTAACAGTGGTTTTCATTTTCTGGTACCTACCATCCTAATACCTGCTGATCAATCCAGTGCATCAATTTCACATTTTTACTTTACTTTAATTGTTTATCAACCTATGTAAGTATTTATTTATTGTGAAAACATGTATTTCATAAGCCACGTGCTTCAGTGTGCCAACTTATTTAAGCATTACAATAGCAAGACATTGTCTTATTTCTCATTACTGAAGGGAAAATTGTGGTTAGTTGCACTGTATCAATTTTTAATGTTCTTCTCAGAAGCATTATCACTTCCTTATATTGATATCTGTACACCGTATGGATAGTCACATCGCTCCTATAGGTGCGTGATTAATGCCGCCTTGCCAGTTGCTATCTCTGTCAAGCAGAAGCTGCAGATAATCTGAAACAATTTAGAAATTAATAACAAATAGAGAAAGTGCACACAACTTGTGTTGGGAGAAAAAAAAAAAAGTTGTGCAAACATTTCTAGACAGAAAAAAAGGAAACATCTGACACACTAAGAATACACTGCTAGAGTACTTCTAAGTGTTAGATTCCATGACTGATGTGCTTAAAAATCTGTTGTTGAACTTAATCACCAAATGTATCCTTTCTTTTCAGAACAGTTGAATCTCTTTAAATTTTAGAAAGTGTTGCACATAAGCTAACTTCCAAATGCAAATTGTTTATCTTGAAAAAAAAAAGGTGATGCACACAGTAGATTTTGTTTTCCAAATGCAGAATTGATTAAATTTTCATTAAAAAGCTTCATGAAACAAAATAAATTTTTTTTCTTGGAAATCACATGATTTATTTGAAGTCAAGAAAAAACAGCTTTTGATAAAATAACTGGTATATTCCTGTTATTTCTTCTCTAGTTATCAGAGTGTATTGGAAGTGCGCTTACCCATGCAAGACTGCTAGAAAAAGGATATAAATAAGGTCATAGAGAATGGTTTTGGCGTGCTTCACCAGAATTCTTGGACAGCCCTTTAAGGATTTTTAAACCATATATTAAAAGTCAACCAGTGACTGATGTGCGGCTGCAGGTCTGAGAGACTAAAAGTCCATCTCAAAACCAATTAGAAAAAGAGTTGTGGAAAAAAAAACCTGTGGACTACTCTTGTCCATTTTAGAATGATTTTGAAACTGAATCCATTTTGATGGGACATAATACTATATGAATTGGACCTTTTTTAGATGCTTTGAATCTGCTGCTTTTTCAGAATTAAATTTTAGGCTGGCATTTGCTTTGCCCTAGCAAAGACAAAGGATAAGCAAATGAAAGATCATATTCCCGACTCAGGTAATAAAACTTTTATTCTTTTGTGCTATATGTACATTCTACTATACCTTTTTTTGTGCAATTTACTATGATAATTTGAATTCCACTTTGCAGTGAAAGTTGAGAGCCATCACCTAGGCTAAAACCTTCAGAAAAATTTGGTACAAGGAAGATTTTGTTTTGTTTTGCTGGTTTTGTGTTAAGTTGCCAAAATTTAAAGGTAGACATAATGGACAGAAAAGTAGAGGTGATGACTGAACTGAGAGAGAGAGCAGCGACTGGTGAAGAATATATTCCTGCTGAATGGAAAAGGGGCAATTAGCTCCCTCCCCTCTCCCCCCCCTCATTTATTAAAAGGGAAAAAAGGAAGACCTGGTCAGTCAGTCTCACCTCAGCATCCAGTAAGGTCATGGAGCTGATCTGAAAACTGTGCTAGGGCACATGGACAATAAGGGGGTAATAGATGACAGCCAACAAGGCTTCATTAAGGTGTCCCTGACCATGGCAGTGGAGTTGGAATTATATGATCTTTAAGGTACCTTTCAACCCAAATAATTCTATGGTTTTTGTCTAATGCCACCCCTAATACAGAAATTAATACAAATTCCTCCTCATGGAAGTTAAGTGTTTCTGCTTCAGAGTCTTTGACAAATGGTAATAACCAAAAAATGCCATTCGAAAGGACTTTGGCTACAAAGTTAAAATACAAATATTTCAAAATCCAATCTCCACTTTTGTTATATTCATTCAAAGATGGAATCATACATTTCTGATATGACAAAAAAAAAATAAAAACTTATGAACAGTAACCGGATTAGTACAGAGTGTTGAGTACCTAAGCTATTCTCTCTGCACATTTGTAGAATATAAATTCTGTTGTAAGAGC
Organism: Amazona ochrocephala; assembly: GCA_039720435.1. Classification (NCBI taxonomy): domain Eukaryota; kingdom Metazoa; phylum Chordata; class Aves; order Psittaciformes; family Psittacidae; genus Amazona; species Amazona ochrocephala. The sequence goes on from CM077880.1 coordinate 25,992,294, forward strand.
TTTCAGTGCTGTAAATTGTCATACACACATACTTTCTACCTTTGCTTTCAGTTTATTAAATCTTCAAAGGTTGTCTACCATATTTTTCAGTCATAGCAGGAATTCTTGAAAATGTTCCATTTTCAGGGAGATGTACTAGTGAGATTAAAAGAAAAAAGATCTCTGAAGTTACAGATTTCAAACACATTTGTGCTTTGGACTACAGGGGCTGTTATTTGCCATCATAAGTTCAATGATTATAGGATGACAAATGACCCTCAAAACACAGTAATTCAGCTCCCATTTGGTTAAACACTCTAGTAGATATGCCTATACTGCTTTGTTAATATCAGTCCTGAAGCAGCCTTCAGAGTAAGTTTTCAATACTGCAAGGCTGCATGTGTGGCTTCAGGTGGAGCCAGCAACTCCCCAAACCTTGTCCAACTGTCCCTAGCTTCTTATCATAATTTTAGCATGGTTCACAGGCCACTATTTATTACTTAATGGAGATATGTGAGATGTACCAAAACCTAGCAAGATATCTTTTGAACAGACTTTCTCATAAATTTTCCTAAAATTCTTTCATGGTCCAGTTGGAAATACCACCCAATCAATTTAAGCAACAGTGAGCTGCAATTTAGATCTAAATGTATCAGCAAAAGCTGAGATACTACATGGAATTTAAACAGCAAACAGGTCTTGTGCTAATTTTCCATATATTAATAAATTTAACTGAAAAAGGACTAAAAATACATATTTGTAAGAGAAAGCAAGCTGATATACAACTCTTTTCTTGGTTGGTAAATTATTTGACAGTCAATCCCAATTTCCTTTTAGCAGATCTACTAATTTTCTGCTATAGTCACCATAAGCAGTTTGCTTGGACTATGTACTGCTTATGTTGAGACACTAGCAACCCTTGTCACAGGATATTATTTGCTCTGCACAGCTGGGTGAATGAAATATCTTAAATTATACAATAACATAACATAGAACCAATAGCAAGCAAATAACAACCAGTACTGATTTTCCATGAAAAAGATATTTCTGCAAGAAAGACGGAAAATTTGAGAACCAGAAAACACCTATTGCTGTTTTTTTGGCCAGCATTCAACTAATTAGTCGCAACCAATAATGCAGAAGCAGAAATTACAATTAATTTGGTTCTCATTTAGAGAAGAAATGTATATTTTTTTTTGTGTCTCTTCTAATTTGTCACAATTTAAACCCAGCCAGTAGTAACTCAGTACCATGCAGCCACTCACTCACCTCCTCTTTCTTCCCATTCCCCAGGGTGGGATGGGGAAGAGAATCAAAAGAATGTAAAACCCATCTGTTGAGATAAGAACAGTTCAATAGCTAAATAAAGTAAGATACAGTGACAACAGAAAGAATACCAACAATAACAGTAAGAAACAATAAGAGAAGAAACGAAAGCTCAGAAAACACAAATGATGCACAGCAGAATTGCTCACCACACGACCAATGCCCAGCACGTCCCTGAGCAGAGACTGGTCCCTTGCTGATAACTCCGCCCATTTTCTATACTGGTCATGATGCACTGTGGTGTGGAATACCCCTTTGGCTAGTTTGGATCAGGTGTCCTGTTTCTGCTCCTTCCTGGCTTCTTTTGACCCTCCTCACTGGTAGAGCATGAGAGACTGAAAAGTCCTTGATCAAGGTAAGTGCTACTTAACAACAACTAAAACATAGCTGTGTTGTCATCACTGTTATCAGACTGAAGCCAAAACACAGTATTGCACCAGCTACTAGAAAGAAAAATAACTGTCACAGCGGAAACCAGGACATTATTTTTAGTTTTGGTTAAAAGTCAGCTTATAATGCCAATTTAATTTAAAAACAAAAACAAGGAAAAATGAAGCAAAATAGTTACCATTTAATGATAAAAAAAGGATTTGTTCCTAAGGTTAGAATAGCTTTTATGCATGAGAGAATTCTTAAACTGATTAGAAAACACCAACCATAAGTGATCATCTCTAGCTGAATGAAACACTAAAGAACAATTAAAACAAACTTGTGTCTGTGAAGGCCGTTAAGTCTCCATAATAGACCAAAAAAAATGACACCATAAGTTCGCACATGCCTCCACATTATTCACAGAGTAACACTTTTTTGACTCACTCAAAGATGACAATTTTTCTGCTTTTTTAAAAGTTAAAAAGGAAAAATAACTTTACTGTCATACCTGCTACGGTATGAATACATGTGTATAAAAACCACCCACGTCTTGGAAGGCAAACACAGGGACTGTGAGAATGAAGACCCTGGGCCTACTGCAGGAGCGGATCTGATTCGAGACCATCTTAGGAACCCGAACGTACACAAGCCCATGGGACCGGATGAAATCCATTCACTGGTCCTGAGGGAGCTGGCAAATGAAGTTGCTAAGCCACTGTCCATTATATTTGAAAAATCATGGTAGTCAGGTGAAGTTCCCGATGACTGGAAAAAGGGAAATGTAACCCGCAGTTCTAAAAAGGGGAAAATGGATGAGCTGGGGAGCTACAGACCAGTCAGTCTCACCTCTGTGCCTGGCAAAATCTTGGATGATGCAGATTCTTCTGGAAGGCATGCTAAGGCACATGAAAAACAGCAAGGTGCTTGGTGACAGCCAGCATGGCTTCACTAAGGGGAAATCCTGCCTGACCTATCTGGTGGCCTTCTGTGATGGGATTACAGAACTGATGGAGAGGGTAGAGCTGTTGATGTCATCTACCTGGACTTGTGTAAAGCCTTTGACACTGTCTCGCATGACATCCTTGTCTCTAAGTTGGAAAGACATCAATTTCATAGGCGGACCACTCGGTGGATAAAGAAATGGCTGGATAGCCGCACTTAATGAGTAGTGCTCAATGGCTCAATGTCCAGCTGAGGATCAGTAACGAGTGGTGTCCCTCAGGGATTGGTGTTGGGACTGGTCTTGTTCAACATCTTTGTGGGGGACATGGACAGTTGGATTGAGTGTGCCCTCAGCAAGTTTGTTGATGACACCAAGCTGTGTGGTTCAGTTGACACACTGGAGGGAAGGAAAGCCATCCAGAGGGACCTTGACACGCTTGTGAGGTGGGCTGATGCCAAGTGCAAGGTCCTCCACCTGAGTCGGAGCAATGCCAGGCACAGCTACAGGTTGGGCTGGGAGGAGATTGAGAGCAGCCCTGCGGAGAAGGACTTGGGGGTGTTGGTCGATGAGAAAATGAACATGAGCCAGCAGTGTGCGCTTGCAGCCCAGAAAGCCAACCGTATCCTGGGCTGCATCAAAAGGAGCGTGACCAGCAGGTTGAGGGAGGTGATCCTGCCCCTCTACTCTGCTCTTGTGAGACCTCACTTGGAGTCTTGTGTGCAGTTCTGGTGTCCTCAACATAAAAAGGACATGGAACTGTTAGAACAAGTCCAGAGGAGGGCCACAAGGATGGTCAGGGGACTGGAGCACCTCCCGTATGAAGATAGGCTGAGAAAGCTGGGGCTGTTCAGCCTGGAGAAGAGAAGGTCTCCATGCAGCCTTTCAGTATCTGAAGCGAGGTTTTAAGGATGCTGGGGAGGGACTCCTCATGAGGGACTGTAGCAATAGACAAGGGGTAATGGGTTCAAACTTAAACAGGGGAAGTTTAGATTTGAGATAAGGAAGAAGTTCTTTCCTGTAAAGGTGGTGAGGCACTGGAATGGGTTTCCCAGGGAAGTTGTGAATGCTCCATCCCTGCTGGTGCTCGAGGACAGGTTGGACATAGCCTTGGGTGACATAGTTTAGTGTGTGATGTCCCTGCCCATGGCAGGGGGGTTGGAACTAGATGGTCTTAAGGTCCTTTCCAACCCTAACCATTCTATGATTCTAAAAGCAGAACTCAGAGATCTTCTGATACTCCACATTATCCTGAGTTAAAGAAAAATAGTTATTTTCCTGTGGTTATACGGCAGTTTTCCCAAGTCAAAACTGAACTTAAAAAGAGTATCTTATGTTTTATTGGTGTGTACATGAAATTTATTTCCATGATATATTTGCGATTTGTATCTAAAGTACAACAGGTCACTCAGCTCAACAAGCAGTCTACTGTTAAAAAAAAAATCACTGTTTGCACGTATAGTAATAGCGGTAATGTTGACGCACTATATTCACAGCTGATTTTTATGGTGCATTTATTCTCAAATGCTTTGATTTATAGAGACAAATAGTAAATTCTTTTAAAAGTACCTATAGGAGGCCCGAAGAGTGATTTAAACTATTAGTATGACTGTTTTGGCATAACAATGTGTAATCTATAATATGAGAAGATGGACCACCTGACCACTAAACCAGATTATTTGTCTGGTATACATTTTCTATTTAGGGCCACAGAGGACCATATAAATTTTAGGGACAGAATTCAATATGTATTAAATTGCCTTCTCACTACTTTGAACTCTGTCATCTACAATGTATCAGGAGAGGTAAAGATTACATGTAAAATTACTTTCACAGCTTCTTACACAATGACAGTAAAGCACAGCAAGCGTTTGGTAAAAACAGACTTTGAGATTATAGGAATCTTTATGAAGAAGAATCAGAAATTCTTAGTCAGATGAAGTAAAGACTATCTCATCATAGAGACAGCGAGAAAGGCGAGACAATTAGTGCATTCAGGGTGGAAACAGGATGTTTTGCTAAGCTGTTTCCACTGTTTGTCTCCATCTTTCTTCAACTTTATTAACAGCTGACCAAGGCCCTTCTGACTTGTGAGTGCATTTGGATTGCCTAGAAACTACTCTTCCAAATATTATTAATTACCAAAAAAAAGGATGAAGTTTGTGAATAATTATTATAAATGTGAAGCATTGCTTGTGATATAGTCCCAGGTACAGCTGAGCTCCTATTTGATCATGTGCTTATAGCCAGGTTGCTGCTAAATGTGATGAGTTTAATCTTTTGGAAGTGGTTGAAATGTTCAAATCCACCATACAACTTATTGCAAACCATTAATGCATTTTATTAAAAGCTCCAAGGAGATAAATCCAGTGTTATTTGAGTTTTGTGACTGTGTGAATTGGGTCTTTGAATGGAAACGCCAATACCCCCAGTAGAATACATACTGAGATATTGTATAACATATTTTAAGATTCATTAGAGCAGGAGTATAAGAGATAAAACCATTTAGCATTCTTTTGTCATTGTGCTGACTGACAATATTTTATGTCAACACTTTTGCAAATGTATGTGAACAGTATCATCTCTTTTACACGTTGCAGCTCAATACAAAGATATTTCATACACTGTAAAAGAGATTTCAGTCCAAATGAAGAGTAACATGATCTCAAATCTGACTTTTCGTATGCTTTATTATTATAATAAATATATATTATATATATTATATATATTGTATTATATTTAACAAACTCTTGTTAAACACCACTTTATTTCCTCTAGTCATGCCTTTGGCAATACTCTTTTTTTCATGCACTTGTGGGTGTGCTCACTGCAGTTAGAGAGACCATCAGAGGCTTCCCATATGTATGTCTATATGCTATGAATTCACCTACAGAAAAATCTAGACTACCAGCACATGAATCAGGAATACACCACAAAAAACAAACAAACAAGCAAACTAACGAACAAACAAAAAAACTAGAACCAAGAAAAACAAACCAAAATAAAATAAAAAAAAAAAACAAAGAAACAAACAAACAAAAAAAACAACCCAAAACAAAGCAACAAACTATTTACTAGGAAAAAAAGAGATAAAATTCCTGGCACTGCTGAGCATACACTTTAGAGTAACAAGAACATTCACTGTACAGAGATCAGGCTTTGCTATTCTGTGATTCACAACAATACCTATAAAATTGTCGGGCAATAGTTTTAAGACTAAGACTGGGAATGCAGGAAACTTGGTTATTTTAGGTATGCAATGGTTTTAGGAGTACAAATGATTAGTACTTTGCTACTAAGGCAATAACTAGGAAACCTGCAATCCTTCAAGTCACACCTACAATAGTATATGATAAGAATATGTAGATTAGGAAACATTCAAGTATATCACCAAAAGGTATATAACACAGACTAAACATATGTTATTAATAATGACTGAAATTTGAGTATGTACAGTAAAAGAATGAAGTAAATAATTTCAAAAATAACTTCAGTAAATAACTGCTAGATGACTGCAATGAGTCTGATCAGTGTACATTTTGGAGCTAATGATCCAAAGAACTATTAACCTGAGCAAGTGCATGCCTGTTGTGTGCTACATGTATAGCTGTGTCATTAGGCCTCTGCTGCAGGATAAGCTTAGCCCATCCATGGTAGCAGAGGAGCCTGTAGGCAGCTCATACTAATTTCTGGCAACTAAGCCACATAAATGACCTTGCCTTTAACTAAAAGTGTGACAACAAATTCTCACATGAACATCTGCTCACAGTAAAAATTATGTCTTCTTATAAGAAAATCTTGTAAGAGCTCAAAATACCAAGATGAGGTAACCTTTCCATGAATGGGACCTGTACAGCATGCAACATCATCATCAGAGTCCCATTCAACACCTCACAAACTGAGCTTCCCAGCACCTGAAGGGATGTATGGCTGCCTCGGTCCTCCTCTCTTTCTTTGTAACATTAACTGTAGCTGATAACTACAGTGTCAACAAAGTTAATAAATGGCACTTTAAACAATATTTTATGGAATCCAAGTGCCTTTCTTATAGGAATAATAATGAACCAGAACCTAATGGTGCAAAACTATCCCTCATGGATAAAAATAAGCAGTAGGAAAATTAAAGAAACAATTTAAACATATATATAGAGAGAAATGTCTTGGCTTTTGGAGACCTGAATAAAAAACTTTATTGACAAAGTTATTTTTTTTTCTGAATCTGTGATAAATATAGTTGAAAGAGCTCTTTTTTGATGGAACACAAATTATTTTAGCCCAACTTAACATTGGCCAATAGGCAAACTGCAACCCTAGAACACCAAGAAAGGGAAAGAAACATAAAAATCCTGATGCCATAAGAAAGAATGAGACACTTTACCTGATCATATAAGAATAAGAGGGTTTAAAATATAAAAAATAGTAGGCAGAAGGATTTTATATTGTGTAAGTAAATGAATGTGTCGAAATAACTGTTATGAAGTAGGAATATACTGCTAGAGTGTGGACATAGAAGTAGATAAAAGCTCTGAAGCACTATGATCGAGCTTTTTTGAATTTTTATTTCAAATTCAAAATCATGCTAATAGTATTGCATTTAATGTTGTTTCATTTCATTGGCATTCACGAGATCTAGATGTACCTAAAAGGTGTAAAATTTATAAATCAAAAAACATTACTTCTCACTCAAAATATGATTAAGCTAATTAAACCAAAGTAATTCCTGAAACCAAGGACTTAGCAGGATTTGCAGAACACTTTGGATATATACTGGGTATAAGGAGTGTCCTGAGGTCCTCAGAATTGTAATTTGGGCAGTAAAATGGGGAGAAGACAGGCACACACAAAGAGAAGAAAACTACTAGCTTGCATACCAATGTAAGCCAAATTTGAGAGATCCTTATTGACGTTTCAAAAGAAAGTCAGCCAGGAAACATCCCCAGGCAGTAAATTGTGGGAAAATAACACTAATTTCAGCACACAATAAGTGACAAATATAGCCAAGCTCATATTATTATCTATGATCAAACCATGTCATGGAAATTAAATTGGCAGCATAATACTGGAAAGAGAATTACAGTGACCAGAATTTAATACATGTCAGTAGCAGAATACTTCAGCATGTGTTGTGGGCAAATGCATATGTCCAGCATATAACCCTAAAATGCATGTCCATTATGGTAATGAAAACTGTCATCAGAAACATAGAAGGAACACAGGCTAGATGTGAATTGGATTCCAACAAACCAGAAGGAAATCACTGCTGGGAAAGAAATTGAGCAGAGGGAGATTCTGTCAGATAAAGAGCAATGTTGATGAAGGACTTGGAACACCTTGAAATGACATTTAATCAGGATCATATTTTTCTCCTTTCTCTGCTGTAACTTCAAGAAATTCAATCTGCCTATTCTGGCTAGGAAAATAAATTTTAAGTATAAGCACAGATTGCTCATAGTTACCTCCATTTTGTTGTGAGTTTCTCCTCAGTTCTTAGTATACATATATTGCTGTAATCACATCTCAAGCATAAGCATGTACTTAAGTCAGTGCAACTCGGCATTAATACAACAACAAAATCATCAAATATCTTAACTGAAGAAATAACTTGAAATAAAGCTAAACAGCTTTCAGCTGTGTAAACATAGGCATCTAGTGCTCTTTTAGGCTCTGTTGAACATCTTCCCGGGGCTACAGCTGCAACTTCAGGAAGGCCCAGGTCTCCCATGAAGATTGTTTTGTATATGCCAGATGTATATGCCAGATGGCACATGGTAGCCTAGACCATTTTGAAATGGCACATCTATGTTCAGACAAATTAAACTTTTCCTATATGATTTACATGCCTAGAAAATCCTGAATAGACTAAACAGGTTTTCTTCATTTTTCTGGGGAAAGGGGGGAGGGATTTTTAAAGACCATGATTATTTTGATGTTAATCAATCACTTTGTTGAGCACTACTGAAATCGTTAATATCAGCATGAAATAGCGAAAAGCTGATGGAGTAACTTGTCCCATTCTTGTTTTTTGTTATAATGCTGAACATGCAGGAGTAAAACCCCTTTAACTTTAAACAATCAGATTTCCCACTTGTTATTAAAAAATGAAAAATTATTCACTGCTTAGCAAAAGTTATTGAGACATGAACACCAAAGTCAAATCAACTGTGAAAGAAACATAATGTCGTTAATATCCTCAGAGCTGCGGCCTTACAAATATATTTTATTGCTTGATGTTAGAAAATAGTCCCTATAGGGCCCTTGTGCATGTGACAGAAAAAGCAAAGTTGAGAAACAGCTTAAATGACAGGAAAATAAAGTGCAAAGTGGAGAAAAGGAGAGAAGAAAAGGTGAAGTCACATATATTACTTTTTTTTTTTTTTTCTCAGAGGAAATTAGCAGTCCTTGCATAGCAGGGGAAGGGTACGGTAGGAGGAAAATGAAGATGACTTGAAGAAAAGAAAGTATTGGTATAAAAGCTAGGATTAAAATCATAAGATTTCAGTGAAGGAAATTGAGTCATACATATTCTAGTACATGCTCCCCAGAGGGATAGAGAAAGCATTATTTGTGATGTCACTATGCTGATGAACACTGAAGCAAGAGAACGGGACAAAGAACCAAGGGTACGGAAATAAAAGCACCCAGAAGAGTCAGTCATCATCTGTGACAGATGGTAGAACTGTTTAATTTGTTTGTCTACAGTTTTCTTTATGGCACTACTTTGATGGGAGCAGAAGGTCAGTTTTTCCTGGAAAACAACTGTGAATGGCCATCTTTGGAGAAATCTCAGGAACAACCAGGAGGAGGGGCAGGAAGGAGGAATACTGCAGCATAGGTGCAGAGACTAAAGCATTTGGGGTCTATTGATTAATTGTTTTTTTAAAAAAAGCAGTCAAAGAGAGCAATTTTACTGTAAGGTCCTGTACAAATTGAGGTCCTGTCACCATATCATAGGAAGAAAGGCAAAATAGCTCAAGAGCAGTGCTGAAAGGGCTGAGCCGTGACATAACTTATGCAGATAGATTAGAGGTCTGCTGAGAATGCTGACAGGCCAGCATTTGATTTTGAAGGGACATTAAGGGAAAAGCAGTGTCAGCTTGGCAGTGCAGTGGTTCTGAAGTGATTAACTGCTTGGTGAAGGGTTAAGTAGTTAAAACTCCCTGTAAAGTTCACTCTGGGTTAAATGCATTCAGCATGAGGGTCAGTGAGCCTTACACAGCAAATAGAACAGTTATTGAGGCTATGATCATTCACTGGCAGGTCGTGCTCTCCAAACTTAATATATTGCACAAAATATGCATTTTGTGAATGAATTGAAAAATTGTAATGTGTCCATTCAACACATTACATCTTATTACAGCAACAATCCCGCACTATAGTACACAAAATGCCTTTATTAAACAATGCTCATCTCTTTATTTAATATAAAAACCAAATAATGTAATACTTGGTTTATATTCATCTGCTCTCTTTAAATGTAATGCCCTTGCCACAATGTCCCTTGCGCTTTGATTACCATTCACTGGCAGAAGAAGTTAGTAATTAGTCTCGAGGTCAGATGTCTCAATTTAACTAATTAGATTTTGAAAAAAATCAAAGATGACCATGAACAGAAAAAAAATATTGCTACTACAATGCAGTTATATGTACTGTCATAAGCTGGTCGATATGTATAGCTGCATTGGGTTTACTTGGCAAGGTTTCTGCTGGGATGGGATACAGGGCTGAACGCTGTGAGAATAAGCCAGGAACCGCTTCCGTGACAGACACAGTCAGTTCCAGAGAGCTCAAAAATGGACCCACCACTGGAAAAATCTGAGCCCATCAGCCAAGGTCCTCGTGACTCTGTGAAAACATATTTAAGAAAGGGTAAAAACCTCTGCACACCATCAACTGTGAGGCAGAAGAGAAAAAACAGGAGAAACAGCTCTGCAGACACCAAGGTCAGAGGAGAAGGAAGGGAGTAGGTGCTCCAGGTACCAGAGCAGAGATTCCTCGGCAGCCCATGGAGAAGACCATGGTGAACAGCTTGTCTTTTCCACCCCCCACACCCTGTCAAGGACCACGGAGCAGATATCCATGCTGCAGCCTGTAGAAGATCTCACGCTGGAGCAGGTGGGTATGCCCTGAAGGAAGACGCAGTCCATGGACAGCCCACAGTGGAGCAAGTTTTCTGGCAGGGACTGCGGCTCATGGAGAGCAGTCATAGCAGGAATAGGTTTCCTGGTGGGAACTGCAGTACAAGGGGCCCATGCTGGATGGATCAGTCCATTCCTGAAGGACTGTACCCCATGGAAATTATCCATGCTCTTATAGTTCTTGAAGAACTGCAGCCAGTGGGAATGACCCATGCTGGAGAAGTTTGTGAAGGGCATCATACTCTGGAAGGGAGCCCATTCTGGAGCATGGGAAAAGTGTGAAGAAGGAGTGGCAGAGGTGGAGTGTTACGAATTGACTGCAACCCCCATTCTGCATCCCCCTGTACCCCCAGAGGGAAGGAGGTAGAGGAGTCAGGAGTCAACCTGAGCCTGAGAAGAAGGCAGGGGTGGAAGGAAGGTGATTTTTTGGTGTTTGTTTTTCACCATCCTACTCTAGTTTTAATGGGCAATGAATTAATTTCCCCAAGTCAAGCCTGTTTGCATTTAGTGGTAATTGGTAAAGAACTTCCTTGTCTTTATCTCAATCCACAATCTTTATAATCTTGTTTTCTCCCCCTGTTTCGTTGAGGTGGGGAGTGAGAGAATAGCTTGCTGGGCATGACAGCAAGCGAAGGATAACCCACCCCGCCAGCTCCTTGTGCTTTAATAAAAAATCCCAATTGAGAGTAAACAGATTATTTACAACATAAACAGGGTCATTTCTTGGTGACAAATCAATCAGAAAAATGCTAATTACATGTGCTCTAGTAGACTTGTATTAATTTATTAGTAATTAAAATGAGGCACACATCAAACATTGATCCTAATAGTAGCCAAAAGGCATAACTGCCTTTTTGCTGATTGACAAGACAATACTATTTAGTTCACTGCATTAAGACTGCTTATAAATTATTTCATATGCTGTTCTGGGTTTAGCAGTAGCAGTCATTTTTCTCCTTCTTGGTAGCTGGTGCAGCACTGTGTTTTTGACTTTCGGCCTGAGAACAGCGCTGATAACACCAGTGTTTTCAGTTACTGCTTGATAATGTTTTGGTCTGACCAAGGACTTTCTGAGCCTCATGCTCTGCCAGGGAGGAGGGGAAGCCGGGAGGAAGCAGAAACAGGACACCTGACCCAAACTGACCAAAGAGGTATTCCATACCACAGCACGTCATGTCCAGGATGTAAAAAAGGAGGGCAGAGACCCAGAAGTGTGGGGGTGCACTGCTTGGTTGGGGTGGGTATCGGGTGGTGAATGATTGTATTCATTCCTTGTATTTGCTTTGTCATTATTACTATTGGTGGTAGCAGTAGTGGTTTTGTGTTATACTTTAGTTACTAAACTGTTCTTATCTGAACCTGTGGGAGTTGCATTCTTTCGATTCTCCTTCCCATCCCCCCGGGAGAGGGAGGAAGAAAAAGGAGGGAGTGAGTAAGCAAAACTGCGCGGCTGAGAAGCTTAAACCATGACATATGCCCAGACCCCTAATGACACACTAGAAACAGTATTTAATGAAAATATAAAAGGATATTTTTTTTAGAGAGAAATAAGGTGAATTTTGTGTTATTCTGAATGTCTTACCTATAAACCAAATTATGAAGATACATATTCCTTTTATGGTTTATTATTGTGTTCAGTGTGCAAGAGCACAAACATTTTAGCACAAACATTTATCTCCAACGCAGACATTGAGACACTCAATTTTGGAATGCTTAACAAAGTAGCATCAAAAAGTATTTGTACAGACAATAATGGAGCATAAATTCATATGTAGAATCATATCAGTGACTTGCATCATATTTGTTGAGATTCTGGAGCTAGCAAATAAAATGTCTGTAAAGTAGTTTGTCTCAAATTCCTCCTCTTGCATGACCTCAAGCACCTCCATAAAAAGGAGATATGTATAGTTATGTAGATCTTGGTAATTAATCTGAACTAATACGGAGTCAATTTGGGATTTGGGTTAGCAGCAACTGGTTGACAGATGTCTTTCCCAAACCCTTCTTAGTCTAGCTTGTGGGGAAGTCTTCCAGCATACAGATGTTGACTTCCAAGCCCATTTAAGCAGAAGAGGATTAAAACCTGAGGCTCACAGCTCTCCAAGAAATATTCTACACAGTGGGTAGACAATAATACAGAATATATTTGATGTAATACTTTGCAGTCTGAGCAAACCAGGTTTGATCAGAACATGACAAGCACATGGAGCCTCAGGCAGAGAGAAATCTGTTCACTGAATCCCAAATACAGAATCATAGATTCCCTTGTGAAAGATACAGAAACCTAGAGGAACAAATTCAGGCTTTTCAGTATGATTTCCTCTCTCACTACAAATGCATATATTGAAAACTTGCATAACTTACCCCTTATGTGCTACTTAATAAGATGTCAAGACAGTGGAAAAGAGTCAGAATTAATTTCAGACACGAAGTTTTCTTTTTAACCATTAATACAGAATGGATCATATTTTCCTCAGTTTTGTGGAATCACATTTTTGAAGTGCTATATGTGTGGTTTCTGATATACTTTATTGTGAGAATAAGTCATATAGACTTTGTTCTTGGAAAGTATTTTGTGATCTCAGTGAAATTTCTTTGGCTTGCTTTTAACTTACTACGCTTTTGTGGAATTTCTTCTGATGGTTTGATGTGAGTACCTTTTTATTAGTAGTAATATTTTATTATTTTATTATTTTAACTACCTTGACTTCTTTTAGTTCTCAGTCCACCCTTCTAGTTCCTCCATTTTATTAATTTACCTATTTAACTTTAAATTTAACTATTTAACTTTAGTTTTTCAATATCTTTGTAGAAGTTCAGGTATGTCTATATACAGAAAATTCCATATTAACTTCTTTTTCATTATCAATTCATCATCATGTCTCACCTTGAAGCCCCATTGGAATCTTATCTTTAATTTTCCATCATCTTAATCTCAGGCATTTAACATTGCTAGCTGCCTTATTTATCCCCTCTTCTGAACACAAACCTAGGTACGGAATCTGACATTTGGATTTGTTAAATTTAATCGCATTAATTGTTGTCTAATGCTCCAATCTACCTAGATGCCTTTGCCACACATCTTGTTCCTCAAGGGAGCCAACGGAACCTCCCAGTTTGGTATCATCAACAAACTTCCTAATGGTGTATTCATCTCCTGCTTCCAGACCACTGACAAATATATTCAACAGAGCCTCCCCTAGAACTGAACCTGCTGAACGTGGATGACAACTGGTTGGAAGCCAGATGTAGCCACATTCACTATACCCCTCTAAGCCCTGTCATTCGGGTAGTTCTTCACCCAGCACAACAATGGGATTACAATCAGAGAACAGGAAAACAGTCACCATTAGGAGATGTTTTAATCAGTATGCAATTTTGAAAATATTACTGGGGTTTGTTTACTGTTTGGTTGGGTTTTTTTATAATAAACTATTATTTCACTGTAGAGAGAGGAGAAACGGAAGAAAGTGGTGCACTTAAATTATGTCCTCGTTTCACCTGGGATAAAGTTATTTTTTTCCTGGTAGCTGGTACAGTGCTGTTTTTCTGATTCCGTCTGATAACAACTCTGATTGCACATTGATATTTTAGTTGCTGTTAAGTAACATTTACCCTGATCCAGGACTTTTCAGTCTCCCGTGAGACTCTCTGCCAGTGAGGAGGTGCATGGGAAGCCAGGACGGAGCAGAGACAGGGCAACTGTCCCAAACTAGTCAAAGGGGTATTCCATACCACAGCACATCATGCCCAGTATATAAACTGAGGGGAGGTAGCTACAAAGGACTGATCACTGCTCAGGGACATGCTAGGCACTTGTCATGTGTGGTGAGTAATTGTATTGTGCATCACATGTTTCCTGAATTTTATTCCTCCTTTTTTTTTTATTTCTTCATATTATTATTACTATTTCCTTCATTTCAATTATTAAACTGTTCTTATCTCAGCCAATGGGGTTTAACTTCTGATTCTCCTCCCCATCCCACCTGGAAAAAAGAAAAAAAAAATCCCACCAAAAAGCACAATGAAGTAAAACTTGTAAATAGGCAATAACTATAGGTACGAAAAAATATCTCTGACTAGAAAACTTAGTTACCTTCAAAATCTGCACAAACTTTCAGTTTAAACAAAGATAATGTTTTTCTTTTTCTAAGAAAACCTTCATTTTTCATTGAGAAGAAATTTATGTGGAAGATTGAAATATTCTTAACCATTAATAAAACATCTTGAGGAGATGAGGATATTTCAAGAAGAATTTCCACATTCCACATTCTTTATCCTTCCAAATCTATGAGGCTGAGGATTTGATACTTATTTTATAGATTGAGGAAGAGTTACGTGAAGAGGAAGAGTTACATTTTACCTTGAGTTTTATGTAAGAGCAGTGAGATCTAGCAGTGATTTGCCTTCTTTAGTCTCTCTTAGCAATTTAAATCCGCTGTGTCATATGTTATTCTACATGGTTATTCATACAGTTTGTTAAAAGATGGTATCATACAAAGTAACAGAATTTCTCATGAGATTTTCCTGCTGCCACAACTAGTATTTTGAATCTGATTTTCATTGTGAAATATAATCAATTGAATTTGCATGGAAAGTGACATAGACTGGTTTTAATTGTCCAGAATTTAAAGCCTTAAAGAAAGGCAAATTTACCTTTATGTGGTCAAATACAGCTGTTCTTTTTAGTCCAATTCCAGGAATATAAACACTGTGAATATGACATTAACAGTTGCAAAATAATTTAGAAGACAAAATTCCACAGCCAAAGAGGGTGATCTTACAAAGAACAGTTCCAATTATCTATTCATTCAAATTTAAAAAAAAAAAAGATGAAAAAAGTTAGATTACAGGAGAGTGATACATTTATTCTTAATCTCTAAGCAAATCAGAAGGTCACAGGAAGACTTAGCTAGTGAGAGAAGAGTAACAAAAATGTGCAGCCACAGAAGTCATTACCCTTTCTATAGCGTAAAAGCTATACTTTTTCAATAGATCAGTTTTTTGTTTTTTTTTTTTTTTTTTGCCATTGCACTTTCTCTCAAAATGTCTTTTTCCAACTTTTTTATAAGAAAAAAGAATCACCTGTAATAGCACATGAAAAATGTGCCATGTTAACACCCTAAAATACAAGACACTGAAATCAGTTTTAAATCCTAGGTATTATTTTCCTATTTGGAGGGAGAAATTACCTTGTATTTTTTTCCCATTTTAAGACTGTCTAAACATCTTATTTTTTTGTAATTATTTTTAAAGCATTCTACCTGCACAGTTTAAAACAACTGAACTGCAGGCAGCATAACAATATAAACCAACTAAAAATGTATTTTGACTTTCAATGTTCATCTTCTCAAGATAAACACTTTCAGAAAAAGTTCTGATTGCCTTTAGCTAAATTTTATGAGGGAATTTGGATGAATTTTTCTTCAATTTCCCTCCATTATGTCTATAACTATTTACTTCTAGTAGGGTACAATAACTTCCACTTATTGAACATGTTATGAATGCACTTTAGGTTAAGCATACAATTAATTGTTTTCTCTTTCCTGAAATATGATCAAAGATAGTGTTTGCAGGCTCATGAGCAGCATTCCCACATTTTTTGTATTAACTGCTCATGAGCATTACTCTTGACTGTGTGGTAAATTAGCTTTCACCTCTCTATATTGGTCAGGATTCTTATTTGAAGAATACCAGCTTTGTGAATTATTTGTATCTTCTTCAAAGAAAACCATCAGTTCTTTCTCTCAAGTCCAGACCTAATTACAGATCATTTAGTAGTGAGGAACTACAAATCATATTGACTAAAGGCAAACACAATACCAACAGAAAAAATGTTTCCAGCTTCTACGTATTTATCTCAATGAAAACCACCTCCTGCCAGACTGAATTCTACCCCGTTTATATTGATTCATAGCCAATTTTCCAATTAGAAAAGAAAGAAGTCATTGAATTTCAGTCTTGACAAATTTAAGGTAAAAAGCCACATTTCACTATAGAATCATAGAACAGTTAGGGTGGGAAAGGACCTTAAGATCATCTAGTTCCAACCCCCCTGCCATGGGCAGGGATGCCTCTCACTAAACCATGCCACCCAAGGCTCTGTCCAATCCAGCCTTGAGCACCCCCAGGGATGGAGCATTCACAACTTCCCTGGGAAACCCATTCCAGGGCCTCACCACCCTTACAGTAAAGAATTTCTCCCTCATATCCAAACAAAACTTCCCCTGTTTAAGTTTGAACCCGTTACCCCTTGTCCTCTCTCTACAGTTCTGTCGTGGTTTAAGCCTCTATAACTCATGTAGTCGCTCTCTCACTCACTCCCCCCTCTTTCTTCCCCCCAGCTCCGGGGTGATGGGGAGAAGAATCAGAAGAATGCAACTCCACAAGTTGAGATAAGAACAGTTTAGTAACTAAGGTATAACACAGATCACTACTGCTACCACCAATAATAATAATGACAAGGCAGATACAAGGAATGAATACAATTGCTCACCACCAATACCCAGCCCGACCAAGCAGTGCACCTCCCACCCTTCCGGGTCTCTGCTCTCCGTTTTTACATCCTGGACATGACGTGCTGTGGTATGGAATGCCTCTCTTTGGTCAGTTTGGGTCAGGTGTCCTGTCTCTGCTTCCTCCCGGCTTCCCCTCCTCCCTGGCAGAGCATGAGACTCACAAAGTCCTTGGTCAAACCAGAGCATTACCAAGCAGTAACTGAAAACACTGGTGTTATCAGTGCTGTTCCCAGGCCCAAAACCAAAAACACAGTGCTGCATCAGCTACCAAGAAGGAGAAAAATGACTGCTACTGCTGCACCCATGAAAAGTCCCTAATGAAGAGTCCCTCCCCAGCATCCCTGTAGACCCCCTTCAGATATTGGAAGGCTGCTATGAGGTTTTCTCCAGGCTGAGCAGCCCCTACTTTCTCAGCCTATCTTCATGCAGGAGGTGCTCCAGTCCCCTGATCATCCTCGTGGCCCTCCTCTGGACTTGTTCCAACAGTTCCATGTCCTTTTTGTGTTGAGGACACCAGAACTGCACACAATATTCCAAGGCACAGCTACAGCTTGGGCAGAGAAGAGATTCAGAGCAGCCCTGCAGAGAAGGACTTGGGGGTGTTGGTTGATGGGAAACAAAACATGAGCTGGGAGTGTGAGCTCGCAGCCCAGAAAGCCAACCGTATCCTGGGCTGCATCAAAAGGAGAGTGGCCAGCAGGTAGAGGTAGGTGATCCTGCTCCTCTACTCTGCTCTCGTGCGACCCCACAAATATTTTTCATTCACACCCAGTGAAAGACAAAACATTCTAATACTTCTTTCTTTGTATTTGAACCGTTAAGGAATGGATTTTAATAAACATACATAAACATACACAAACATGCGTAAACATACATAAACATACACAAACATGCGTAAACATAAGGGAGGGGTCCAAAATAAAACCCATCTTTTGCTATCAAAATGATCATGTTAAACTGAAAAGTATGCTTATTTCTCCTGCTCTAATAAAAATAGCAAATGCAGTCATATTGGGTGAAATTTATGACATAAACTGAGCTCTTATTTTCAGTGATCCAAAAATATTGGTGATATATGTGTTGTCTTACATTCGTCACTACTTCAGATAGAAAGAAACTGGTGTGGAAGACCATAAAGGAAAAAATGCAATAAAACATATATGGTTTCTCATGAAAATAAATAATTACTTCAAACCATACTCATGGTTTATAAATTTATGTATTAGAAAAAACTAAGAATATAAAATTATTAATTCATACAGATTGTTACTGCACTTTCCGATATTAATATCTCAAAAAAAAAAATTGCTACGTAACCTAAAAAATCACACAAGAGAACTATGTCTAATGTATAGTACTCAGGAATGTAAAAATACTTTTTACTATGACCTTGAAACTCTATGAATGTGGATGACCAAAAAAACTGATTATAACTTAAAAATATTTGTCTCAATAGTTAAAAACAGTTGTAGTACAAAAGATTATCTGGGTGAATACATCACATTTCATCAGCTGCTATTGTCCTCTACTCACTCAGCTTCATCTTGTTTCAGTTTGGATTTCAGTTTGGATTTCTACGCCTTCTGGAATCGTAGAATCTCTGTATATATTTGTTCAGGAAACATTAGTTCTTCAGGAAGTTTTTTTTAATTTCCTGAAAAAGAGAACATAATTGCTACCAAAATCATTACTACATATAATGAAATAAAGCATAGCTGACACAAAATAATACATCATGTTTGAGAAGTGTTGTCAAGTCCTTATTCCACTAATGTAGAAAGACAAAGATTAAGCAACAAAAATCAACTTTGGTTACTAGATTGTAAAGTTACAATTATAAAAGTCCCACTACTGAACTTTAATTCTTAATTATTTGGCTGTACCCAGAGTTTCTTTTTTTTTTTTCTTTATCTTATTTTATTTAATTTTTTTTTTTTGGTATTACATTTTTTTTCTGTGTTTTGGAATAGCTTGATATTGCATTACTTTGATTTTTGAGGTAATGTTTAAGTTTTTGTACGTATGAAACCAATTAACAATTTATATCTTGCTTTACACACACACATACACTCTTGATACCTTGCTTATATGTGGCCAGGGAAAGAGCAATGCTTTTGTTTAAACTCTTCCTGCTATGCACAGTGAGGCAGACAGCTGCTAAACAAGGTCAGATTGCTTTATCAGTCTTCTTTAGTTGCTGTCAAATATGCAGCTGAAAATAATGTATGTTTTCTCATATTCTGACATGTTGACTGTGAGCTAGCCTTCCACATGCTCTGATAACATGAAACAACTTGAATATTGCTCACTCAACAGAATTTCTAGCAACACTTAAAAAATGAATCATCAAAGAGTATTTTGGGGTCCATTAAGGAAAAAAAAAAAAAGAAGTGAAAAAAACTCTTCTTTCAATATGCGAAGTTATACTCACAGGTTATTTCCATAATTGACTCCATTTTCATTTATGAGGAATCCAGTTCATTTTGAAAACCAGCCACACAGTGATGGAAAAAGAGGAAAATTGCAGCCATTAAGCACAGAGAGGAAATGTGTGCACCAGCTTTAGCTCAACATGAAAATTAAATCCAAACTGCTACAAACGAGGTCTGGGTTTTAATGTTAATTGTTCACATGCCCTCAATACGAATTATTCACACTAATGTACTGCATTAGCCAAGCCTGTCACTTCTACAATTATTATTTTTCTTGTTGTTGTTGTTCTGTAAATGCCATCTAATTTTGTGTCCATTGTGGGAATTCAGGTAAGCTGCTTTAGTTGTAAAAAAGTTTGGAGCATAACATTTAAGGCTGTTGCAGCAGTTTCATGGATCATTAACAATTTGCTAATATTGTTTTAGCTTGCAAATTAGTGCAGCTTAGTGACTAAAGAAAGGTTCCATAGCTGTCATCAATCAGGCTAAAATTCTTCATGCATGAGATGAAAAACGATTTTTAGCCTTTGAGGCTCAGACAGCAATTACTGTAACAACAACAACAACAAACCCCCAACAAAAAAAAAAAAAAAAAAAAAAAAAAAAACAAAAAAAGGAGGAAAAAAAGTGGTGGCTGGTGGGGGGAGGGGTGAAGAGGAGAAAGAGAGCTACATAAAATGCTGTTAGCAATTCTGTTATATTTATTTCTTCTTGCACTACAAAAGAACTAATGCATGCTGTGTAACCATGCCTTAGCTCCATGCTACACTAATGAAGTAACAAACTTTAGGGGGGAAAAAAAAGAACCTTTCCTGGGAAATAACCAGAGATTAGTGGATAAAGAAAGAGAAAATATTAATAAATAACAAAAGCCAGCAACAGCAACAAACCACACAAAACCCCTCAAACAAACAAAAACCCCACAAACCAAACTAAACAAACCCAAAACCTGGGAGTTTAGAAGTACTTTTTCTTCAGGCATCCACACATTCTTCTTGTATTTGCTGTCTTTGAACGTTTGAGTGACTGGGTTTTATTCACACAGATGTTCACACATACCAGAGCCTTAGCTTCCATGCTCGAGTACTCAGCAAATTTGAAACACCGTGAACACACATCTTCCTGGAAGAGAAAATCTCAGGCTTCTCAGATTCTCTTGGCAGAGACCTACAGCAGTACAGTTAGGAAGCCAACAAGCAGTTCCTGGGGACTACTCAACAACTCAATGCAAAATCTGTTATCACTGAATTTCTACATAGTTATTAGGGGTTTCAGTCCACACAGAATGAATGTATAGCGCACAATGGAGATTCCTTGACTGTCCAGTAGATCAGAGGGCAAGGACAGATGGAGGATAGGGAGGAGCAAGGCAGAAACTCTAGTGCGTTATGCCACTCTCAGCTACTCTCTTGTAGCATAAACTAGTATGTGATCAGTGTCTTCAGCATCACTCACACCATCAAAAAAGTAGATTTCTCGTCAGGCTGATTTAAATTTTGTTTTTAACCAAGTTCTGTCACTCAAAATATTTTTCTCTCATCCACCATCTTTAAATTTGTTCATACTCTCTTTTCCTGTTGCCTTCTCCACACACCTCCTTGCAGCCTTTACCAGTTTCACAACTTCACACAACTTCCCATCAAATCTTCCTCTCTCACGCTGCTCTCCTCTGTCACTTCTAGTATCTCTCTTGATCTCATCTACCTCCTTGTAACTCTACAATCGTCTCTTTCAAATATTTCACTTCTTTATGGAAGCTTATAAACTCTATCCATCCATATACAAAATGTATTTTGAGGAAGTAAAAATATAAAGTGACAAAAATATCATTGTGATAATACCTCTGTCTTCTTCAAACTACATACTTCTCTGTATCAGGGATAGTACAGGTTGCTTTTCACTTGTCAATAATAAAGACATGCAGGAAAGGGTATGTGCCTGTACAGTACCCATTGAAGTTCTCATCTGTCTTTAGCTTAAACCACTGGTGTCTCTAGTAGAGAGGTGGGGCATTAATCTGAGAACAAGCAACACTGTGCCATCATATTTTGCACAGTTTTGTTAAGGCTACTGCAACGAAATGCCTACATTTTTAAATTTATCAATATGTTTTTCAGGATCAGAGTCTATGTTTCTTATGCTTATGAAAATATGGAATTTAATCGTCAGATATACCCATAAGATTCCATAAAGAATCCATAATTCAGCATGAGTAACCAAGATCATGGGAAACATATTGAGAGAGAACACTATTTTATCATGGTGCCACAAGCCAGAATATTGAAATAATCAATATTTTCTAAAGAAAAGAGAGAAGTGTAACTGAAAACTGAGGAAGTTCTAAAATATCCTTTTAAAATGTTTATTTTGGGCTTATGTTTACAAGACATTGGCTTTTTACATTTTTTCCTGCCTTGTAAAATATTTTAGTTGTGCCTGTTTTCCAAGTGGTTCAGATGGGTTATACTTCTGAGGAATAGAAATAATATCATGTCATTTATGTGATGAACCAAAACTCAAACCAACTTTTTTTTATTTGACAATTGCAAAATTGTTACAGCCAATCAGTACAGTAAGAAGCCAGCAGTAAAGAGATGGACAAATAAGTATTGTGGACAAGAAATTAAAGACTTGATAAGTTATTTGATAGAAATTATTTTCTTAGCTTGGTTTTTAAGATATTAATAAAGGTAATAAACAGTGATTAGATTTATCAGAAAAAAAAATATTAACTGTTATCGTAACTAGGCTTTCGGCCAGTGTCATGTTTTTAGAAGACATATTTTAAAATGGTAAATATATTATCAGCTCTGATTTAAAATTCAGCTTAACTTAATGTGAAAGGAATGATCTTCTAATTAAGTAGTGCCATCAAAGTGCATAGTTATCTGTGTTACATCTATGTTAAATAATGTTGATTAATATGTGGAGTTAGAATGTCATGCTTGTCTTAAGTTTTATGCTAAAGACTACTCCCACTGGTATACAGGTAGTCGCAGCTGTCACATCACAATTGTCGAGAGTGAAACTGGATCTCTGTACCAGAAGTTTGCAGCACCAAGAAATTTGGTGAGCTTATTAATTAAAATAAGGGTAATTTCAAGTATTTCCAGTATTTTTCAAAGTTTCTCTAAGTGATGAATTTTGAATTTTGAAATTATAAAAAATGGTAAAATACTGGCACTTACTGAGCCAGTGAGGAGCAGTGTATAAAACAATGTTTCAATAAAGATTTTAACTGGGTTTTAGCATTGTTGTTTTGAAGATAGTTGTATGCAAAACAGCCTGTAAAATCAGGTGATTGCATTTAAACATTTCACCTTGATTACAGCAAAAAAATTACAGTACAAACAAGATTCTTAATATGCCAAAAAGTTAAGTTAATTATATACTATATTTCAGAAAGTCTTAAACTGTACGTAGATAGCATATTTTCTTGGTATTTTAAGTGTTAACCACACTTCTGATAGTGTAAGACACAGGTATTTCTAATAATGACATTTACAATATAATTATCCAACAGGACAGCTGTATCAGTTAATTTATTTTATATCTCTACCACATAACCACATAATGCTATCCATCAATTAAAAAAAAAAAAAAAAAAAAGAATAACTTACTGTGGTTTATTTCTATTTAAATGGACAGGTTTTTATCAGCTTGACAAAATGAGTTATGAGTTCTATTCTCAGACTTTCCTCCAAGAGTTAATTTAGGAATGTCAGATACCTAAAATTAAATAATAATAATAATAATGTTAAAAGAAGAGAGAGAAAGAAAACACTTCTCTTTGAGCATTTCAAAAAGAGTGCCTTTTATTTGCCATATTTACTAATGCAAAGTGTTCTGCTTTACCTGACAAGAACGTGGTATATGTTCTTGTGAAATAATTTATTTTGTAGTGAGCTTATTAGCATGCAGAGTAAATATTTATTCTCCGTAAATAAATAATCCCTATTTATGCATTTAGCACAAGGGAAAATAAAAAGAAAAACAAGTGTTCTTAAAATACATTACAGACTTTTCCAGTTAATATTTCAGAAAATTAGTCAAACTTCTCATTCAACAAGTTTTGATGGAAACATGCAAAATAGCTAGCAGTAGAGGTGTTTTAATGTTATCTCTGGCTGTACAATCCGTCTTTCTCTATTTCCAGACACAGAGTATTTATTTATTCATTCATTTTTATGTATTTATTTAGTTGAAAAGATTCTGTTCACGTTTAAAAATTCTTGTACATCTCTAAACTTCTATCATAGCACTTCTATCATGAGCACTGTTGAATTAAAAAAAAAGAAAATAGTTCTATTTGCAATAAATTAACTTTTTTCATGTCATGTGAATGGAAACGGAATAGAAAATGATAATGTTTTTAATACATTATCTCCTTACGGGTAAGCAGTTGGCTTTCAAGGAGGAGACTAAATAAAATGTCTAACATTTATATGGAACAGATGCTTCATAAATAATCCTTAAGTATCATTCTGGTTCATTTAGATTTCTAAAGAAATATAATGATAAAATTAATTAAAGAATAGAAAATTATTGGCTTTCTTGAAAATACTAGTGCAAAGATAGAGTTTTCTAGGAGGAGTTCATGCTGTCTATAAATCAACTCTTAGTTGAAATTTTTACTGTCAATGGAAAAATCTGCCTGTCCTCAGGGCTGCTTGAGTTAGGCATAAACATCAGTAGCTTGACTGTACCAATCAAAACAGTGATCTAATCACTGTCTTAAGGCAAGGAAATCCCTGCCATCACATCCATCCCCAAACCATCTGGCTTTCTAATTATGCTAGAACTTAATTCATTTTACTTTCAGCTGGCAAACATCTCAAAGCAAACACCAAGTGAATTTCCAATATAAGATTTATGTTACACCAACAAAAAATATTCCGTTAAATTACTCAAACTATCCAAACTTCACTACGCTCCCTACAGTCCTGCAGCAAAAATATTCAGTAGATACACCATACACTCACCAAAAGGATAGTAACCGCGCAGAACTTAGACAATATCATTGCTGGATGTACTACTCTTTTTCCAAAAAGCTGGAATAATTTGTAGTTACTTCCTCATTATTCTTTTCTGTGCATAATGTGGATGAAACTACATTGCCTATTTGCTAGGAATTTTACTATTTTTACTACTGGATAAATGCAGCCTGTATTTTGTGAAAGGAGATGTACATCTCACTAAAACCTGTAGAAAATTAAAAACCACAACCGAGGCAAAATAAACCATCAAATGCAACTGCCATATGCTTGTGGTTTCTTTTCCCAAACCCTTCATACATCTTTTGACAGTAGTCAGTAAAATACTAATCTAAAAAGGTCAATTTAAACCTACTGTCATTATTTAATAAATATATTACACGCGATGTTGCATTGCTCGAACTGTGCTTACAACAGTACTGTGGGCAGAAGTACAACAGAGGGTTTCCACCTTCCAGCACCCAATATTTGTTAATCTTCTAAATAGCATGCCATAAACTAACCCTACCTCCCTTCGAATATTCCCAAAACCAATCACCAGATAAGTTTATGATTTCATTTAATAATTTCTAAGTATTATATACATTTTATATAAGTAACTGTCAGAAAATGTGATGCCCATCTCTAATCACTATTTCAATTGGACTAAAACTCTGTTCAGAATATGTTTGCAAAAATGGATAAACTACGTATCTAAAGGCAGACTAAGAGATGAAGAACAGGACCTGTGTGTGAGATTAATGCGCCTAGTTAAGGCTAGGTACAAGGTGGTTCGTTCTTACATACTATAAGCATAGTATCATGAAAAAAAAAAAAAAAAGAAAAAAAAAGCTATTTCAAAAACCTTAAAAAATGAGGAAACCCCCTTCCACAGAAGTTGTCAAAATACAGAATAGCTTAAGAGATCTTTGTGAAATTCATGTGGGGAATGGCAATGTGTCGTGTCTCCAACCTGATAGGTGATAGTTTGGCAAATATGACAATCTCATTTAGACTCTCCTTTATAGCTGTGCTTCTTTATGTAAACAAAGAAATACAAATTGGCTTGACCAAGCTTTTATACCTTACACGAGGAACATGTTATTTAACACTGGGATCAGTCTTACACTGGCCAAATAAATATTTAGTTGTACATGCACTTTGTCACTAAGATGAAAGACTGAGAGAAGAGATTTCTGATGAATTAGGGCACAAACCTAGAATGGAAAAGCTAACCTGTGAGGAAAGTACCCTGTGGTCACCAGATGGGTTTGAAAACAGGACCCTCCTGCATAATTTGTTTATGTTATTCAGTTTCAACGCTATTCAGTTTCGACTAAAACTTTGCTATTGATTGTGTGGAAGACAACTTCCTTCTTCAAGTGACAGAGGAGCCAACAAGGAGAGGTGCCATGCTTGACCTTGCCCTCACCAACATGGAAGGGCTGGTTGGAAATGTGACACTCCAGGGCAGCCTTGATTGCAGCGATCATGAGATGGTTGAATTTGAGATCCTCACGACAGTGAGAAGGGCATGCAGTAAGCTCACTGCCCTGGACTTCAAGAGAGCAGAATTCGGCCTCTTCAGGAACCTGCTCAGTAAGGTTCCATGGGATACAGCCCTAGAGGGCAGGGGGGCCCAAGACTGTTGGTTGATATTCAAGGCTCACCTGCTGCAAGCTCAGGAGCGATGCATCCCAACTAGAAGGAAGTTTAGAAGGAGGGCAAGGAGACCTCCTTGGATGGATAAGGAGCTGCTGAGCAAAATTCGAAGGAAAAAAGAGGCTTATAAAAGGTGGAAGCAAGGTCAAGCAGCCTGGGAAAAATAGAGGGATGTTGTCTGGGAAGCTAGGGACCAGGTTAGGAAAGCTAAGGCCCACTTTGAATTAAAATTCACTAGGGATGTTAAGGATAACAGGAAGAGATTCTATAGGAACATTGCAAATAAAAGACAGGTTAGGGACACCGTGGGCCCTCTCCAGAAGCTATCGGGAGAACTGGCTACCCTGGATTTGGAGAAGGCTGAGGTTCTTAATGACTTCTTTCCCTCAGTCTTCACCGGCAAATGCTCTGACCACACCACCCAAGTCTTGGAAGGCAGATGCAGGGACAGTGAGAATGAAGACCCTGGGCCCACTGTAGGAGAGGATCTGGTTCAAGACCATCTTAGGAACCTTAATGTATACAAGTCCATGGGACTGGATGAAGTCCATCCATGGGTCCTGAAGGAGCTGGCAAATGAAATTACTAAGCCACTGTCCATCATATTTGAAAAATCCTGGCAGTCAGGTGAAGTTCCCGATGACTGGAAAAAGGGAAATATAACCCCTCTTTTTAAGAAGGGGAAAATGGTTGAGCCGGGGAATTACAGATCAGTCAGTCTCACCTCTGTGCCTGCCAAAATCTTGGAGCGGATTTGCCTGGAAGGCATTCTGAGGCACATGAAAACCAACAAGGTGCTTGGTGACAGCCAGCATGGCTTCACTAAGGGGAAATCCTGCCTGACCAATCTGGTGGCCTTCTATGATGGGGCTACGGAACTGATGGACAGGGGCAGAGCAGTTGATATCATCTACCTGGACTTGTGTAAAGCCTTTGACACTGTCTCGCATGACATCCTTCTCTCTAAGTTGGAGAGACATCAATTTGATAGGTGGGCCACTCGGTGGATAAAGAACTGGCTGGATGGCCGCACGCAAAGAGTAGTGCTCAATGGCTCAATGTCCAGCTGGAGACCAGTAATGAGTGGTGTCCCCAGGGATCGGTGTTGGGGCCGGTCTTGTTCAGCATCTTAGATGGTGACATGGACAGTGGGATTGAGTGTGCCCTCAGCAAGTTTGTTGATGACACCAAGCTGTGTGGTTCGGTTGATACATTGGAGGGAAGGAATGCCATCCAGAGGGACCTTGACACGCTTGTGAGGTGGGCTGATGCCAACCTGATGAAGTTTAACCATGGCAAGTGCAAGGCCCTCCACCTGAGTCGGAGCAATGCCAGGCACAGCTACAGGTTGGGCAGAGAAGAGATTGGGAGCAGCCCTGTGGAGAAGGACTTGGGGGTGTTGGTTGATGAGAAACTGAACATGAGCCGGCAGTGTGCGCTTGCAGCCCAGAAAGCCAACCGTATCCTGGGCTGCATCAAAAGGAGCATGACCAGCAGGTTGAGGGAGGTGCTCCTGCCCCTCTACTCTGCTCTCATGAGACCTCACTTGGAGTCTTGTGTGCAGTTCTGGTGTCCTCAACATAAAAAGGACATGGAACTGTTAGAACAAGTGCAGAGGAGGGCCACGAGGATGATCAGGGGACTGGAGCACCTCCCATATGAAGACAGGCTGGGAAAATTGGGGCTGTTCAGCCTGGAGAAGAGAAGGCTGCGCGGAGACCTCATAGCAGCCTTCCAGTATCTGAAGGGGGCCTATAGGGATGCTGGGGAGGGACCCTTCATAAGGAACTGTGGTGAGAGGACAAGGGGTAATGGGTTCAAACTTAAACAGGGGAAGTTTAGATTGGATATGAGGAAGAAATTCTTTACTGTAAGGGTGGTGAGGCCCTGGAATGGGTTGCCCAAGGAAGTTGTGAATGCTCCATTGCTGGCGGCGTTCAAGGTGGGGTTGGACATAGCCTTGGATGGCATGGTTTAGTGAGAGGCGTCCCTGCCCATGGCAGGGGGGTTGGAACTAGATGATCTTAAGGTCCTTTCCAACCCTAACTATTCTATGATTCTATGATTCTATAAAAGTCTGAAATATTTTTTAAAGATAATACAGTCTATGGTGTTTACTAAGGGATCTTAATGTCTTTTTCTGATAGAAGAAAAAATGTCGTCTTGGTGATTTTCTGACCTATGTGTAAGAATAGGAATAAACACACTGTGTTATGCAATACAAACACTTATTTAAACCTAACCCTGGCTCCCAAGATTCTTCTCTATTTGCTCTCTCAAACAGAAATGCCTGCAAGTTTAGATACATATTTCCTTAAGCAAGGCAGGCACGGCATGAAGGAAGCACTATTTACTTTGCTTTGAAAAGAACACAATAGAAAAGGTGAAATATATAAAGACGTGACAAAGATCTCCCATGATTGGAGGTGTATTTGGGAAAAAACAAACAAAAAACAAAACGCAAACCAAACCAAACCAAACCAAACCAAACAAACAAACCCCCACCCCCACCCCCACCCCCAAAAAAAAAAAAAACAAACCATAATTTCACACCCAGTTTTAAATTACATTCAGGGTTCTATGAAGACATTGATCCAGTAAATGGGCTTTCTACTGACGGGGAACAGCAAGCCTTATGCTGTTCTGCAGGAAGAGGAGCCAGGAACTGGAAATCACAGTATGCAGGCAGAGCAGGAGCTCTACCACTAAGAGACAACTTTACGGAGTACAGATGCCAGAAGAGCAGAGGACTGGTGGCAGTTACCAGGGTCAGCCAACAGCCCTGTGGTTGCCATCAATGTCCTTTTAGTGACAGCACAGGTCTAAG
Organism: Amazona ochrocephala; assembly: GCA_039720435.1. Classification (NCBI taxonomy): domain Eukaryota; kingdom Metazoa; phylum Chordata; class Aves; order Psittaciformes; family Psittacidae; genus Amazona; species Amazona ochrocephala. Next base: position 26,021,458 of record CM077880.1, read on the forward strand.
ATCAGTCCAGGAAGCCAAGTCAGTGATGCCAGGCCAGGGACAGCAAGGTGCAGTGCCAAGCAAAGGCACAGCTACAACGAAACCCGCACAAGGACCTAGGTCAAGGGTCTGAGCTTAAATGCAGCTCCCAGGCAAAGGGGACAGAAATCCCTAAAAAGACTCTCACAGCTCATTCTCACAATTTATGTGTTCGATCCCAGGTTACACAGCTGAGCAAAATCAGAGCTGGTTTTGAACAAAGACAGCCAGACCTCCAGGCATGGGGGAAGAAGCTGCAGATGCTGTTAGTTTGGTTAGCATACTGATACCTGCATCAGTCAGACTATTTTTCCAGTCGGCAGGAGTTTAAATGCTGTGAGAGTTTAAATTCTCAGCCTTTGTAGAAAACAGGATGCTTCAAAGAAGCAGCATATTGCCTCAAGATTTTCCAGCAATTTTCCTTTTGATTTTACTGAGGTCAGTACTGATCAGCCATTTCAGTTTTAGCAGGTACTCAGATTAGAGGGCATAATATAATGCAAAAATAACAACAGCAAAAAAATCTAGCACGCAGCTTTAGACACACACACACAAAAAGGTGGGAGTTTACAAAAAAAAAAAGGCAGGAGTTTTTTTAATACAGTTTTGAAGGATTCCAATTTAACTTGCTTTGTAGATATGAAGAGTTTGGAAACAGAAACGTATGTCAGAGGTCCATTTATCTAATTGATTTACCATCTTTTAGCCAGAAGAAAGCACTTTTCCAACTGTTTCAGTAGTGCTTCCAAGATACTGTATGCACTTAAACTGTTTCAATGAAATTTAATTATAGCTGTTTGTTTAATAGCTTTATCAGATTGTAAACCCTTTATCTCAAAGCTTATTAACAAAATGAATGACGAAAAAATAATGCAAATTCTTCACTGTATTTTTTTACATTAAAGAATCTTTTACTTTACAGATGGGCAGATATGGAATACTTCTTTGTTTCCATAATCCTTTACCACTTTAAATAGGAATCTTAAGCTGAAGTTTAGGAAAGAACAATTTTCAAGCTCTGGAAGCTGGGAAGCAGGTATTTCTACAGCACATAGAAAAATGTTTCCTCAAATATCTACTCATTCTTGTGGAATATAACTAACGTAAGACACCAGAGTATTTTTCAGCTGAGAGGTTTTTTTTCTTTCTACTAGGCTTGATTTGGGCACGATGATATTTTGTTCCCTCCTTATCACCATACGTAGAGCTTATATGTCTCCTGGACTGTAAATTTTGTTGATCATACCACATAGCTTTCTACCTTAAGGTTATTGAGTTTGAGTACTAGCATAATGCATTTTAAACCTGCATGATGTAAACTTTATTTGCAATATGTATTTCATCCATTCAACCAAGAGGTGACGCTCTTGTGTTTCTTCCTCTCCACAGTAATCTACAGACAACTTTATCGAAGTCTTTCAAAAACATAAGGGATTAAATATAGCCAAAGGATTTCATAATAAAAAATCTTAAAAAAATTAACTATGCAACACCCTTTCTGAGCACAGCTTCAATTACTGTGAAACTGTGAATTCTGGTTGTAGTTAATAGTGTGGAAAGAACATGTGATGAGGTCTAATGTCGAACCACTGCTGGGTGCTAAAAATTATGGAAGGAAGAGTTACCAACTTTGAACCACTTGTTGCTAAATAATAACCAGTCTGCTTCAACTGTATTCCCACCAGCCTCATGTTTACTTACACCACCTAACAGGATAAGGAAAAAAGTCATAGAAGTCAATACATCTGAATTAACACTAGCCAAAGTAAATGAAAATAAATACTTATACATGTATATATATAGTTTTAAAAAAGCCCAGAACAACACCAGAGGTCGAACTATAATGAAAGTAGTTTAGAAAGAGCTGTATTTGTTCCATTTTTTCCAGCTCCAGCTCCATTTCAGGGCTATGAAATTTCTATCTATTTTGACAGAAATTCAGGTCCACATTACGGTTACAGAATAAATCTAGAGTCATACTGTTATATTCATGAAAAAAAGGCAAGAAAGCAACTTCTGATCTTATACTCCTGTAATACACCTGTAAAAGCCGATTAGGAACATTTTGCTTTTGCAAATAAAATACCAATGCTGCAGAAGGAGCAATGAACTACAGAACCAGACATCATCCTCAGAAGGTCTGTGAGATCTTCAGTAACTGCCCAACATCACAGAATTCCACTGAGGAAGGAAGAAGTGGTTTACAAACTACTATAAATGGTTTTACTCTTATTTAAAACAACCTAAACCAGATAATCTGTGATAAAACTTCTTATATATAGAACTAATCTTCATTCTTTGGCAGGTTGCTGACCATTTAGGAGATCATTAAAAGCAGTCATAGTAATTCGGCTTTTTCAAGTTGAACCTCTTCCAGCTAAATTTAATCACCCCCATTAACACAATCAATTTAGAGTAACTCCCGTGAATTTGAAAATGGTATAGCCTTGTGCTTAGTTCTATTTTCAGTGATGTGGCTATAAGCTTGAAGACTACATAAGCATTTCAGATACTACATTTGTGAGCTTCTCATGTCCCCAGTTTCAGGGAAGACAAGATGCTTTGCTACATTTTCATTGTATGTTTTTCAGTACAAACTAAAGATGTTATTATCACTGCTAAACTGCTTCTGATGTGTTTCCTTTCCTCGTGCTCATCTGTTTGGTAGTTTTCAGTAATTTACTTGTTTTATAGTGAAAGGTTCACCATACTTACAAGTTAGGAATCGATGATGTGGATGCAATCAGGACGGAGATTTTTATTAGCTGTCATCAAAGAAAGCCTCCTGTGCTGTTTCCTGCCCTTGGCCCAAAATCCTTTTTCATTCCCCTGGCGCGGCCAGTCCCTGCCCCGATGATGCCACCATAGGACCAATTCCAGACAGCTTCAGCTTACCTTCAGACCCATGGAGACTCTCAGCCCCACTAGCTGACCCCTGGCCTGCTCCAAACCCTGTCTGGGGGCAGGCAGAACAGGGATTCCTTGCCAGGGCCCATCCCACTGCCTTTGGCTTTTGGCAGTGGGACCAGCCCTGGCTATGAAGCCCTTCCCTGACACCCCATGGGGAGCCCTCCTCACCTACAGCACCTGGCCCAAGAGAGCCACCAGCCTGCACAGTACTCTGACACAAGTCAGCAAGCTTTAGCTTTTACCCTATGATATTCTAACCAGAGGGGATTTACATTTGAATTCTTTATCCGTCTTCTGTTTGGTGACATCATAGCATTTATTTTTAATGTAAAAACCTGCTTGAAATATATACCTTTTTATGTGCAATATTTTGTCACTAATTTTGACAAAGAGTTAAACAAATCCATTTAGATTTTTGGGGTTAGATTCCATTGAGTTTTTTTTGTCTGGACTGTGTATAAGACTTAGGCACAATTGCTCAGGCAGGTATTTCAAGGGATGTAAGGCTGGCAGCAAAGAATGCCAAAAGTGTTGGTTGCTTATATTTTATTTTATCGCTTAGACGTGTGGCACCATTCATGGGTTAGCCATCTTGTGTCCTGAATTAGACCAGAATTGGTATTAGTCAGATTATTGACAGTCAGTATTCATGGCATTCAGTGGAGCTTGTTTTCTTGCTGTCTTTTCTGAGTGAGTCACCTGTATTAAATACCTATGAAAGGACTACTGGCTCACTCATATGCACACACATACACAGGATAACAGAAGCAATAAAACCCACCAGGCATGTCACATTATAGATAGTATCTGATTCTTAATTATTATCCCAGACTTTTTTGATAAAAGATACATTAGAAAGAAGTCTCACCTCTTGGGTTATATTTCTTATAATCACAGGTAGAAGGCACTATCCTGCATCATGACTTTGATGTAAATGCCCCGCAAAGACACAGAAGAAACAGATTTTACCTTTAAGATTCAGATTTCCTTAGGTAAATTGCCAGTGTGACATATTTCTTTCCCCCTCTATATACTTTCTCATTGATTGTCTAGGCAGTTCAGACCTGGCTCTGTCACAGCTTTGGAGAACACACTGCAGGGATCCCTGAACATGAGCATAATCCTTATTTGGGTCAGAGTAGAGAAAGTCTGAAACTTGAATTTAAGATTTTGAGTTGAGTTGGAAGTCCTGGTGGCTAGGGGTAAAATCATATGAACCTTTCCCCTTAAAGATAAGGATTTTTAAACTGAAACTGCATTCTTACCTAGGCACCCCTTTGACGTGAGTCTCTTTTCATTAACCCCAACAGAAGATAATTCCTAATCAGTTTAAGAGAAAAAAAAAACAACCCGAACAATAAAAGTCATAGTAAATCTTGCTGAAAAGGATAAACCCATGAGTTCTTACTTTACTGCAATATTTCACTTTAATTCCATCTTAATACAAATGCTACAACTTTCTTATTTATAAAACTATAAGAAAATGTAACTGGGAAAGACATTCATATTAATGAACTGAAACTTTTAAAGCTGATTAGTCATTTTATACCAACCTCTTTAAATTCCAAAGAAAAATGTTTCCAAATTGATTAGGCTGCTTTGAAATTGTTAGTCAACACACCCAGAACCCTGTGGTGATGTTGTTAAAAGCCAAGCAAAGATTTATTTGCTATATGCTTGAAAAGGTCAGAGAAAAAAGTACTTACACAAGGACAATGCACACAGTTTTATATAAACACAACAAGGTAGTAAGTTCAAATATTTGCCCAAATAGAAATAACTCCTGCCTGTCATTTTTAAAATGACCTTCCGATTAAAAGAACGCAACAAAGTATTTGTGATGAATTTGAAGAGGCAGTAATTCAGGTTTTCACATAGACCAATGAGGCTGGGGATGTTTCACTCAGATTGGTTTGTTAAATATTTTATGGATTAGTTTTCTCCTTCTATTCAATTGGAGTGTAATCATCACATAATATCTTCTTTACTGTTGAGGAACATGTCAAGAGGCTTTTTATATTTGATTATTTATTTGTAGGGCAACTAATTTATTCATCAGTGTCACTTGGTTACTGTACCTGTCTTCAAGAGCAATTTTCTATTATATAATCTGACAGAACCGTTCTGATGAATCAACGGATGTAGCAATCTGAATAGAATTATCCCTAATGCTGGCTAGCAGAATGTATCAATTGCTTCTTGCCTTTCATAGAACAAAACAAAAACCTAATCTCATTCAAAAAAAAAAAAAAAAAAAAAAAAAAAGCACCAGGCTTTCACTGGGTTTATTAATTAAATTAAAATGATTAACGTTTTTAATTGTTGATATTATTATCAACACTTAATAATAAAAGTTGTTCATTACACATGTTATTTTCATCTACTTATGATTACATTGGGTATGGTTGGAATTGAGTTCACTTCATAGCTTTGGATTTGTGACTAATCCCATGCTTGATAACACACCAGTGTTTCAGCTGTTACTGAACAGCGCTTGGTGATGACAAGGCTTGCCCTTTTTTGTCACTTTGCTCTTTGTGCCCCTTCAAAAAAGTAGGCTGGTTAAGGGGCAAGAATTTGGGAGAGGATACAGCTGAAACAGCTAACCTGAACTGCCCAAAGAGATGTCCCACGCCTGATGATATGCTGCTCAGCAATAAAAACTACAGGGGAAGCTCTCTACCCTGTCTTCCAGGGTAGCTGTTGTTCAGAGATTGTCTGGGCGCCAGTCTGCCATCAGAGGTTGTAAGAAATTGTCTTTGGATATTTTTCTTTTTCCGCTTATTCCTTCATTTTTTAAACTGTCTTCATCTTGATTCCTGAAGTTTCTTGGTTTTGCTTTTCCTGTTCTCTTCCCCAGTCCCAATGAAGAGGGAGTGAGAGTGAGAGACAAGTCATGTGGGTGCTTTGTTACTGGCCTGCGTCAACCCACCACAATGATATATACGCATACAGGTATCAAATCTCTATGCCAATACTGGAAATCATATTTTGATTATTCTGTACAATGGTCATGCATTAAGATATGGATCTGTTTTAATAAACTGTTTCACCTAGATATATCTGGAAGACCTGATGAGCTGGTGTTTCTGAGATGTGCCTGCTCATTGATTAACAGATCAGGACAGGATGACCTAATTACCATTGCATGTATCCACATATTCACACATCAGGTGAGTTTAGGTCAAGTGGCCTCTCAGCTGAGCAAACTTATGTCCCTAGACCATCCCAAAGCCACACTATCATACATACCTCTTTGATATTAAGGTAATGCTAGAGTTTATAAATAATCCAAAACAATAAAGAAACATAGATTCATAGAAGAGTTGTGGTTGGAATGGACCTTAAGATCATCTAGTTCCAACTCCCCTGCCATGGGCAGGGACACCTCACACTAAACCATGCCACCCAAGGCTATGTCCAACCCCGCCTTGAGCAGTGCCAGAGACAGAGCATTGACAACTTCCCTGGTCAACCCATTCCAGTGCCTCACCACCTTTACAGAGAAGAACTTCTTCCTTATATTCAGTCTAAATTTCCTCTGTTTAAAGATACTTTGGCTTCCAGACTATTCTAATCCACAATCCACAGAGCTGCCAACTGCAACCCTTCACATACTATGTATTAGACCCTGAAAATCATTAGAATGCCTCCCAAATGATAAAAATGGACTTCTAAAAATTATATTTACCTTTTTGTTCCCAGTAGATCATCTTTATGGTTTCATTCCCTGCTCATGTGGGACACGTCTAACTTAAAAAGTAAACCCCAGAATCTTAAAACAACCAAAAAAAAGAAAGTAAAAAAAAATGTATAGCAAGTGAAATTTTAAACAGGCAAGTAAACAGAATCAAGTTTCAAATAAAATAAAAAAATGCCACTGTGATTACACATGACTTAGTCCAAATCTCTCTGAAGAAAATAATACAAGGTTTCTGAACAGTTTTGTATATGCTAAGCATAATTCTCTGCCTCTCCATGTATGTGTGCCGTGCCACCCAGCGGGTGCAGGAAGAGCTGATCTGTAACCGCGCCGCCGCCCACAAGAGGAACCAGAGGCCCTCTAGAGGTTGAAAAACGAAACAACAATTAATTTTATTTTAAACTGAAACTGTGTCCGGAGGAACAAAAGTGTTGGCAAGTTCATATTCTTATAAAAGATACGAAGTAGAAGAAAAAAAGGCGAAAGGAAAGAAAAAGGAGAAATAGGCTCACTGCCCCGTGGATTCAGTGACGTCTTCTTGGTCAGGAAGTGAAATCCTTTCAGCTGTGGCCCCTGTGGTCAGTGTCTTCGCAGTGGTCCATGGTGGAGGGGTGCTCGCCACATGCTGAAGGATGGTTTTGCCTGTTTCTAGGGCCAGGAGCTCTTGGAACCCTCCCGCAGGTCAGACCCATCCGCAGGGGATCTGCTGAACCCCAGACCCGGTTCACCTTGTGCCCTGAAAGGCGCCGCAGGCTCTGTCGCTGTCTGCAGGGAGTTTGTTGCTGGAGCAGTGATCTTCACGGCCTCAGGGCAGACAGCACAGGAAAGCATTCCCCGCCTTGGTTGAGCAGGATCGCTGCTGTGCCTCAGGCCCTTTGCCTGAGAGATAACGAGCTGTCAGTTCCTTCTGTCTTCTAAGTTGTTTGAGACCAACACAAAAAAGGGGCTCTTGACCATCACGTTATGCGTTTAACATATGTGCAAGCCTAATGAAGAATGGTGATGTAGAATAATCATATCTAAACTGCTTAAATTTTTTTCAATTATACCGGCATGCTAATTTGCAAGTCAAGAGATATCCCCATTTAAAGTTACACACAACCATTTCCAGTGTTTGCAGCTCTCCAGTTGCTTTGAAGAATTTGCTTATTTCTAAGTGGTTTTCGTCAATATAGAAGCTTGCTTTGTGCTTATGATCAGTTACCTACGAAGACCATGCATCTTTGTTCGGAACATGTGCCTGCAGATTCATCAATATATTCTTTATTAGGATTTGGACACATTTCTCTACTAAAAGAAATCAAACAATGTTACTTTTCTGGTTACACTTCTGATAATTATTAACCTTCAATCATGTACGTTGTATAAGTGAATATATAATATTAATATTTTATTCTGTGTAAAACACTCTTAAATCTGCATCTTTGAATATGTTTGCATCCTTTACAGACTGACTTACTCTACCTACAGTGTAAATTTGTGGCTTCTCTTTTCCCATAATCCAACTAAGTTAGAGAAAAATCAACTCTAAAATGGAAGCTAGCATAAACTGTCATGTCAGGGTGTGCTGCCCTTATTATCTCAATTAACCTTCCAGCTTCCATCCAGCTACTGTGAAACTATGCAACAGGATCAGTAGACACTCAGAGCTGCCTGAGTTTGACTCACAGTTACTATTTCAGCTCACCACTACTACAAGAAAGAAGCTGTCCTGGTTTAAGCCTCTCAGCCCTGCAGTTCACTCACTCACTTCCCCCTCCTTCTTCCCCCCGCTCCCAGAGGGATGGAAAGGAGAATCGAAAGAATGCAACTCCCACAGGTTGAAATAAGAACAGGCCAGTAACTAAGGTATAGCACAAATCACTACTGCTACCACCAATAATAATAATAAGAGAAATACAAGGGAAGGGAATACAACCGCTCACCACCCGATACCAAGCCCAACCCAGCAGCAAACCCCCGCCTTCTGGGTCTCCGCCCTCCATTTTTATAGCCTGGGCATGATGTGCTGTGGTATGGAATACCTCTTTGATCAGTATGGGTCAGGTGTCCTGTTTCTGCTTCCTCCCAGCTTCCTCTCCTCCCTGGCAGAGCATGAGGCTCAGAAAGTCCTTGATCAGACCAAAACATTACCAAGCAGTAACTGAAAACATGGATGTTATCAGTGCTGTTCCCAGGCCGAAAGTCAAAAACACAGCACTGCACCAGCTACCAAGAAGGAGAAAAATGACTGCTACTGCTGAATCCATGACAAGAGCACAGTGGGACAATATTCCACTGGCAAGCAAACTGCAGTGCCAGAGACTGATACCCAGTCACTAGTTGGAAACTATAACGCAGAAACAGTTGGAAACTCTAACGCAGAAACAGTTGGAAACTATAAACTATTTGCAGAGCACCTGTGTGTACATATCATATATCATAACTTTTGAGTGTTTACTATAGGCCTGTATTTCTTTTGCCTGCCAAGAGGCATAGGTGGAGTCATGTTCCAAACAACAAAGGTAGTTATTGTACTGGATTTCATGATTTCTCCCATCTTTCTAGAATTCAGGGCTCCTACATATGCTTTAAGATGTGCATTATCTTTTCCTACAATCCAGGAAAAAAGAAAAAAAAGAATAAAAGAAGAATCTTCTACAGGGGCTACACTTCAACTGTGCTTTACATCATGTTTTGTAATTGGAACAGCACAGGTAAAGACTGCATCAGGCTGAGAATATCAGCTTCTCCAGCTGTGCTCTTGTCCCCCTTATTTCATACAAGTGATAAAGAGCAAGGGACTTGTCTCCTTTCGCTGAGCAGAGAACTTGGGAAAAGAACTATAGGAGAGAACTGTTTCCTGGTTTTCTGGAGGGGATATCCTCAGTATCAGTTTTACTGCAGCTTACTCAAGCATCTGACTCTTTGCTGAATAATTACTTTATGAGCAAAATTTGAACCTTTATCTTACGAGGAAGTTGAACACAACCTTCCTCTTCAGGTGAGGAAAGGTTTTTCTCTCAGTGCTCAAAATGTAAAATATCTGCCCACCTTCCCCTCCTCCCCCAGTACTCTGTTTTAAGGGGAAGATGATACTTGGAAAAAGAGAGAAGCTTCCAGGCTGTTGGAAGTCTCTGCTACATGCAGATGATGTTCATGGTTTCTCAGAGCAGTTTCCAAATGCTTGTATGGGATATTTATAATAAGTTTTCTTTTCCCAATCAGCTCACATGAAATCCATCTACCTTTCATAAGTTCTCATTTTAATTTTGAGAAATTAACAGGAATTAATTCTATTTTCACCCTCTCTTAAGAACAGACATATATATACAATTCTTTAGGCTTGAAAACAACAATCAGAAGTGACTCATCCATTTGGATCTCAGAAAACTTTTGGACAGGTTCTTGGCAGTTGGAAATGTATTACCTGTCTATCTGCTACTTTCCTGCATAGGGAAGGAATAGCAACGATTTCAGTAATTAGCACAAGCCATAGAACAAAAGTCATAGATTGGTTTGGGTTGGAAGGGACCTTAAAGATCATCTAGTTCCAGCCCCTCTGCCATGGTCAGAAACACCTTCCACTAGACCAGGTTGTCCAGACCCCTGTCCAACCTGGCCTTGAACACTACCAGGGATGGGGCAGCCACAGCTTCTCTGGGTGACCTGTGCCAGTGCCTCACAACACTAATCATAAGGAATTTCCTCCTTATGTCCAATCTGAATCTATCCTCTTTCAGTTTAAAACCACTGCCCCTTGTCCTGTCACAACAGGCCTTGGTAAAATACCTGTCTTTCATATAAGCCCCCTTTATACATTGAAAGGCTGCTCTAAGGTCTCCCAGGACAGGCATAGTCAGTACAGACTGGGAAAACACTAACTGAATTTTTGCCTCGAGCAAATGAATAAGTTGGGTGTGTTCAAGAAAATAAATTATGCAAACAACATTTTGATCATTAAGAAGTGCAAATGTTTCCAGATGTGTCTGGAATAGATTGTGAGTGTCAAAAATGGCAATAGCAAATAAGAAAATGAAAGTACAATTTGAATGGAGTAATCATTAACAAGGTTTTCTCTATCCAACCCTATAACTCACAAAAAATTAAGAGTGTTGGAGGCACTCAGAGTATGTGAAAGACTCGGGGGGAGAAAAACCATGATGATTTTGTACCAGGAGCCAAGACTGCTCGCAACATCTAAAGAAACCAGGGAGCAGAAGAAAGCCCAGGGAACCTCATGACCCCATCCAGGACTATGTACAGCACACTGATTCATCCTATTTCTCTTTGGGACCATGACATCTCTCCCAAGAAATAGAGAAGTGGTGTGATTTGTAAAATTACATAAATCTCTGATTAAAGTGTTTCGGTATCTAAATACCTTTAGCCTTCAAACTGTCATTAGGTCTTAATCTGCAGCAGTGTGCCTAGCTATTGCTCTCACAAAGCAATATGTTTTCCAATAAAACATCTGCTTTTCAGTTAGAAATGTGAAAGTTTGCATAATTAAACCACTTGCTTAATAATTTAATGGAATCACTTTATATAATGTTAAAAAGCCTGGTGAATTGTCCCACTAAATACTTCATTAATGAAAATCTGCAAGACTTTAAAGTATGCACAGTCGCACACAAATCAAGACCTGGATTACAATGGAGGCAAATGATATTCCAGACTGTAGGGAATAAATAATTCCTCAATTTGACTTAGTGAAGCAACTTTTTAATTGAGTTGAGTACATCTTTACATTTTTGTTTGTTGGTATATTTACCCTTGGGATACAGCATAACTTTTTCCTTATTTCATTCTCTACTTTTCTGCCTATGTATAGGAAACCTGTCATTGATGACCCTGAAGACTGGCTGTGGATGGCGCCTAGTTATCTGAAATATGTTTGAGCCAGATACAGAGAAGGCTTAAATTAGCAGAGCTATTAAAGACAGCTGACTGATGGGATTGTGTATGCACATCGGATCGGTCCTCTGTTATCTGACGGGTGCATTTTCATTGATAGCTACAGAATCTGTTTCAGATGAGCACACATTTCACCCAAACATATCATTTCTGTGGAGAAAAGTGGTAATTAATAAACTGCATTGTCACTAGGGTCATCTTTCAAATATATCACCCATATTGGATAATGAATAATAATAATAATAATAACCACACAAATCAAAACAAAATGAGGACTCTATTGTATAGCAGGATTGTTTGTCTCCAAAGGGTGGGTGTGGGAGGCATCAGAGTTTTCTAGTTCTGATATCTGCTTTCTTATGTGAATCCCATTTATCTCTTTCACCTTTGTATATAGAAAGAATAAAAGACTACATATAATACACAAAATATCAATATAAACATAAAACATAAAAAATATAATAAATATAAATATAAATTATATATAAAAATATAGTCAAGATTTTTTTTTTCTTTTTCAAGTTTCTTACTTCTCAGTCTTTTGAAGACGCTACAGCTGGTTCTTTGGGTTTAGTTAAGCAACTAAATGTAGATAATTATAAAGTTTTTGTTCTCTGTTTAATGTATTAGGTAAATTCAACCACAAGATCTCTGTAACTGTTTTGAAGATGAGGAAAAGGGAAAAAGTCTAATTTTATGTGTGCGTACTTGAAGAAAAATGAAATAGACTGTGGTGTAATTTAAAGCTAGATTAGAAAAAAGAATTGCTTATTTGTCATGTTAGTCTATCTTTGTTTAATTACTTACTCATGGACAAATCCCTAAAGGTTTGAAATCCTATTTAAGTTCTCTAAATGAAAGTTTGTCTTTAAACAAAAGGGTCATGAAACCTTAAATAAGGAATCTTAGAAGTCCAGGTGGAAAAAAGAATGGATCTGTAAATATTTAAGAACAACAGAGGTCAAGAATTTTGTTCTGAGAGAGAATGTGTGATTTTTGGTACCTTTTATATTCTGCAATAAACAAATACAGTTATGGTTTCTTTGTCTTCATGTTAAATGGAGGTGCTATTTAGTTAAGCAGGAGCAGTCTTACCAATTAAAGCTGTGCAATGGAAAACATTAAAATTTGATTTGAACCAATGAAGCCTTTTTAATAAAATACAGTAATAATTCTTGTGTTTATCTTAAGCTGATCTTATCATAAGATATATATGTGTGTGTTTGGAATGTGTTACAGTTATAAACAAAGTGAAGATAGCCCTAGCTGCTGTGAAAGGTGAAGGAGAAAGCAAAGAAAAATATTAAATTAATAAGAATACAGGGATGTTGTCCGGGAAGCTAGGGACCAGGTTAGGAAAGCTAAGGCCCACTTTGAATTAAAATTCACTAGGGATGTTAAGGATAACAGGAAGGGATTTTATAGGTACATTGCCAATAAAAGACAGGTTAGGGGCAACGTGGGTCCTCTCCAGAACTTATCGGGAGAACTGGCTACCCTGGATTTGGAGAAGGCTAAGGTTCTTAATGACTTCTTTGCCTCAGTCTTTACTGGCAAATGCTCTGACCACACCACCTAAGTATTGGAATGTAGACGCAGAGACAGTGAGAATGAAGACCCTGGGCCCACTGTAGGAGAGGATCTGGTTCAAGACCATCTTAGGAACCTTAATGTATACAAGTCCATGGGACCAGATGAAATCCATCCAAGGGTCCTGAAGGAGCTGGCAAATGAAATTGCTAAGCCACTGTCCATCATATTTGAAAAATCCTGGCAGTCAGGTGAAGTTCCCGATGACTGGAAAAAGGGAAATATAACCCCTCTTTTTAAGAAGGGGAAAATGGATGAACCGGGGAATTACAGACCAGTCAGTCTCACCTCTGTGCCTGGCAAAATCTTGGAGCGGATTCTCCTGGAAAGCATGCTGAGGCACATGAAAACCAACAAGGTGCTTGGTGACAGCCAGCATGGCTTCACTAAGGGGAAATCCTGCCTGACCAATCTGGTGGCCTTCTATGAAGGGGCTACGGAACTGATGGACAGGGGCAGAGCAGTTGATGTCATCTACCTGGACTTGTGTAAAGCCTTTGACACTGTCTCGCATGACATCCTTCTCTCTAAGTTGGAGAGACATCAATTTGATAGGTGGACCACTCGGTGGATAAAGAACTGGCTGGATGGCCGCACGCGAAGAGTAGTGTTCAATGGCTCAGTGTCCAGCTGGAGACCAGTAATGAGTGGTGTCCCTCAGGGATTGGTGTTGGGGCCGGTCTTGTTCAACATCTTTGTGGGTTACATAGACAGTGCGCCCTCAGCAAGTTTGCTGATGACACCAAGCTGTGTGGTTCGGTTGGTACGCTGGAGGGAAGGAATGCTATCCAGAGGGACCTTGACACGCTTGTGAGGTGGTCTGATGCCAACCTGATGAAGTGTAACCATGCCAAGTGCAAGGCCCTCCACCTGAGTCGGAGCAATGCCAGGCACAGCTACAGGTTGGGCTGGGAGGAGACTGAGAGCAGCCCTGCGGAGAAGAACTTGGGGGTGTTGGTCGATGAGAAACTGAACATGAGCCGGCAGTGTGCGCTTGCAGCCCAGAAAGCCAACCGTATCCTGGGTTGCATCAAAAGGAGCATGACCAGCAGGTCGAGGGAGGTGATCCTGCCCCTCTACTCTGCTCTTGTGAGACCTCACTTGGAGTCTTGTGTGCAGTTCTGGTGTCCTCAACATAAAAAGGACATGGAACTGTTAGAACAAGTGCAGAGGAGGGCCACGAGGATGATCAGGGGACTGGAGCACCTCCCATATGAAGATAGGCTGAGAAAATTGGGGCTGTTCAGCCTGGAGAAGAGAAGGCTGCGTAGAGACCTCATAGCAGCCTTCCAATACCTGAAGGGGGCCTATAGAGATGCTGGGGAGGGACTCTTCATTAGGGACTGTGGTGAGAGGACAAGGGGTAATGGGTTTAAACTTAAACAGGAGAAGTTTAGATTGGATCTGAGGAAGAAATTCTTTACTGTAAGGGTGGTGAGGCCCTGGAATGGGTTGCCCAAGGAAGTTGTCAATGCTTCATCCCTGGCGGCGTTCAAGGCGGGGTTGGACATAGCCTTGGATGGCATGGTTTGGTGGGAGGTGTCCCTGCCCATGGCAGGGGGGTTGGAACTCGATGATCTTGAGGTTCTTTCCAACCCTAACTATTCTATGATTCTATGATTCTATGATTCTATGATTCTATGATTCTATGATTCTATGATTCTATGATTCTATGATTCTATGATTCTATGATTCTATGATTCTATGATTCTATGATTCTATGATTCTATGATTCTATGATATGTATTATTTTTTTACAAGTGAGTAATGAAGAAGAATTGTCTGAAGACAAGAGTTTAAGCATGTGCTTTTTAAAGCAAGTATAGTTTAAAATATGATATGTTTATGGACTAGATTCTGTGATGGTGCATTCATCACAAAACTGAACTGATTATTCACACACAATTAGATTTAGTTAGGGTAAGGACTCATATGGACACTTTAATCATTTGCTTCTTGAATTGAAAAGGGTTATACATTTGATTTACTGTCATCTGATGGGTGATAAAGATCAGCTAGTTGATAAATGTTGCAAATGAATTTGCTGATTGAAGCTATCCTTTCATTTGTTTTGCACAATAATTAAAGATTAATTAAATCAGGCATGCCTCTAATGAAAGACTCTTACCTGAAGTTGGGAAATACGAAACAGACCAAAAAGAAAATTCTTCAAGGAGCGAGGGCTTGGATAAGCAGAAAAGGGAATCTTTTTATTGTTCTGCAGTTATTGATGCAAGCAATGTGTAACATTCACACTCTGTGTATTTAGAACAATAATTATATTTGGACCTGACATTAGTAACATTCAAAAATGAGTGTATAATTGTCGTGGTTTAAGCCTCTATAATTCACTCAGTAGCTCTCTCACTCACTCCCCACTCTTTCTTCCCCCAGTAACAGGGGGTTGGGGAAGAGAATCAAACGAATGCAACTCCCACAGGTTGAGATAAGAACAGTTTAGTAACTAAGGTATAACACAAACAACTACTGCTACCACCAATAATAATCATGACAAGGCAAATACAAGGAAAGAATACAATCGCTCACCACCCGATACCAAGCCTGACCGCGCAGTGAGCCCCCACCCTTCCGGATCTCTGCCCTCTGTTTTTATATCCTGGACATGACATGCTGTGGTATGGAATAACCTCTTTGGTCAGTTTGGGTCAGGTGTCCTGTCTCTGCTTCCTCCTGGCTTCCCCTCCTCCCTGGCAGACCATGAGAGTCAGAAAGTCCTTGGTCAGACCAAAACATTACCAAGCAGTAATTGAAAACACTGGTGTTACCAGTGCAGTTCCCAGGCCCAAAATCAAAAACACAGCACTGCACAGCTACCAAGAAGGAGAAAAATGACTGCTGTTGCTGAACCCATGACAGTAATCAATATAAAACTTGTAAAGTTTTGTGGATATTGTTTTTGTGTGTTTGTTTTTGGTTTTTTGTTTAGTTGTTTTTTTTTTTTTAAGTGGAAATGAAGCATATGTTTGACAGAGGTAAGTATAGACTTTAAACTGAACAGCTTCTAAATCCACTAATGGTGCAGAACAAGAGTTTTTCTGATTAGTGAATAGAAAGTAGTTACTTATTAAAGGCAGTCTTTTGAAATCCTTTTTTGTTCTGGTTCAAGTGCTTCATAGCATTCAAGAAAGCATGTCTGTTTGTCATTATGAATGCCTCAAAAAAAAATCACTTTTGTAATGACTAACTAGGTTTGTTCAAATATATGACTATATATATTCTCTATAGAAAATATATTTATATATACATAGATAAATATATATATATTTTCTATTTGTGAGATCTTTTTGTGTGTGTGTATGTGTTAGACACTGCTGAATGAAACATCTCTAATATGCCCATGTGTTTTCTTGTATTGCTGTGCCAGAAGGTATCTGCTAAACTCCCTGATACTTCACTATCACAATACAGGGTGTCAGAGTTCAGTTTCTTAACTTGTGATTTAAACTCATGTTTTAAAGTAAAAAAATAGTGTCCTGGGTTCAGCAGTAGCTGTCGTTTTTAGTAGCAGTCAGCAGACAAATAGCAAAAACAAAAGTAGAGAAAACGAAAAACTTGAAAGGCCAAATCATTTTTTTCAGAATGATTTGGTGGAAAATAGATTAACACACCAAGAATATTGCTAGTCTAAAGTCACTTACTTCAGGGTCTTTCCAGGAAGATGCAGGAAAAAATCAAACCGTACTTCAGTAAGAGACATGTGACTTAAAAAACAGAAGTGTAATAGTTATCTACAGTGTATTTTAGACACCTATTTTCAGTGGAGTGAATTGCTCTTATAGGTGATGGTCAGTGTAAGAAAACAGTTAATTTGAAACCTAATGTTTAGATGGTTAAAACTATATCATATGATCCCAGTCCTTGTTTTGAAAAAACAAAGTGATGTAAAAGAGGGAAGATTTATTTATAATATTAATATAGATAGTACACTTTTACATAGAATAGAAATATACTCTTGTTTGAAGATGGAAGGGACTATGCAAACTTTCCTTCTTATTTTATGCTTTATTTTTTTAAAGCATCTGGTGGTTGGCAAGATACCTCGCTAAACCTCTTAGCTGCCAGTAGCTATAGATTTCGTTTGTTAATTATATCTTTTTCTTTAAGCAGTAAGAAAGCTACTGAATTAAATAAATAGTTGCACAGGTTAGAAGAAATAGAGTCATAGAATAGTTAGGGTTGTAAAGGCCTGTAAGATCATCAAGTTCCAATCCCCCTGCCAAGGGCAGGGACACCTCACAGTAAACCATGTCACCCAAGCTCCGTCCAACCTGGCCTTGAACACCGCCAGGGATGGAGCATTCACAACTTCAGTTCTGATTGATTTTAAATAATTAGAACACTAATCTCATGATAATTC
Source organism: Amazona ochrocephala (assembly GCA_039720435.1). NCBI lineage: Eukaryota > Metazoa > Chordata > Aves > Psittaciformes > Psittacidae > Amazona > Amazona ochrocephala. The sequence goes on from CM077880.1 coordinate 26,038,953, forward strand.
TTTTTATTCATGAATTACTATAAGTTCCCATAGCAGTTTTTAATTACATTTGAATTAAAAGTAAGCACATGCTTTCTCAGGATACCTCCCTAATTTTATATTCCACGGGCCATTTTATGCTTCCACAAGCCACTAGAGAATTGATGGAATGGAGGAAGATCTTTTAAACATAAGCAGTGCATATGGGCAGAGTTTTCTTTGCAAGGATGTTAGGATCTAGAGTATACTGGCCAAGGAAACTGTCAGATTTTAAAATTGTGTCTGTTATTCTCCCAGAACAGCCATACTGGCATATGTCAGGGGTTGGACCAGAGCTGCACTTTGTGCTACAGATACACAGTGTGGAGCAATGCAAATTGCTGGCAGCTTTTTTTAACTTTCTGTATCCTGAAAACTTTGCTCTATGGTTGTGTGACATGGCACTGTATTTGCCTATATAAAGAGTCACATCTGGCCCCTTATGTGATGGTTTTGGCTGAAAATGTGACATTGAGTAGAATCAGAAGAGATGCTAAAACGTCATTTCTCTTGAACAGTATTTCAACTTGAACAGTAATTGTAATAGCAACTTTTGCTAACATTATACATCAGGTCATACTTTTTGCAGCCATAACTCAGAATACTGTCAGAAGTGCCAGTGGAGCTGTGGAAGTGATTGTCCTGGGTTTAGCTGTAACAGTTATTTTTCTTCTTCTTAGTAGCTGGTGCAGTGCTGTGTTTCAGCTTTAGTCTGAGAACAATACTGATGTTTTAGTTGTTGCTGAGTAGTGCTTACTTTGATTAAGGGCTTTTCAGTCCCTCATGTTCTGCCAGTGAGGAGGGGCACTAGGAGCTGGGGAAGCAGAGACAAGGACACCCGACCCGAACTAGCCAAAGGGGTATTCCATACCACAGCACGTCATGCCCAGTGTAGAAACTGGGGGGAGTTACCCGGAAGGGCAGATCACTGCTCAGGTCGGGCTGGGTATCAGCCGGTGGGTGGTGAGTGTACTGTGCATCACTTGTGGTATTTTTTTTTCCCTTCCTTTGTTAGTTATTTCCCTTATCATTATTATTATTAGTGGTAGTAGTAGTAGTTTTGTATTATACTTTAGTTATTGAACTGTTCTTATCTCAACCCGTGGGGTTTGCAATCTTTCAAGTCTCCTTCTCATCTCACCCAGAGCAAGGGGAAAAAAAAACCAGGGGGTTAGCAGCTTCATGGTTCTGAGTTACCAGCTGGGATTAAACCACAACGGTGACAAATTTCACAGGATGAAAATCTACATTAGGACAAAATCAGGAATGGAACTCAATGAGTTTTCAGATCTGTGCTTGGCTTGTTCTTCCAAGCTTGCAGTTTCTGATAGCTTGAGAACTAAGCCTTCTAGCATATTATTACCAAAGATTGAACTGAAAGTTAACTTGAAAACACATATGTATGGAGTGAGACTATTGCCTCCCTGCCCATCAGAAAATACTATAATGGGAATTTGTGTTAGTGGAAAATATGCCTCATGGCTCCCATACCGTTTCGTATTGATTGGTAATTGATTGTCATCACTGTTCTGATATTAGGATATGTTTAATACGGAAGCTCATGTGTCAAGTATTTACCTTTGATGTCTCTGATTTCTCCTAGAGGTTGATTGACTCAGTGATAGAAATCCTTTCATGTACTTATGAACTGTTTGGATATAAACTATTGCTTTCACTTTTGTGTTGGATAGCTGTGTTTGAGATACTTTTTCCATATTTCTCCTGTTCTCTTTATCATGTCTGTTTAAAATTTCTGAAGGGAAATATACTGAAGACTGAAGTCTGTACAGCTTCAAATTCACACTGTTGCTTTTAAATAATTTCAAAACTCATAATTTATTAAAATTAAGAATTAATTTTGATTTTAATATTTATAAAGATATAAAACCTCATGTCGTGGTTTAAGCTTCTATAAACCCATACAGTCGCTCTCTCACTCACTTCCCACTCTTTCTTCCCTCCGCTCCTGGAGGGATGGGAAGGAGAATCGAAAGAATGCAACTCCCACAGGTTGAGATAAGAACAGTTTAGGAACTAAGGTATAACACAAATCACTACTGCTACCACCAAAAGGCAAATACAAGGAAAGAATACAATAGCTCACCATCAATATCAAGCCCGAGCAAGCAGTGCACCCCCCACCGTGCACCCCCACCACCCTTCCAGGTCTCTGCTCTCCGTTTCTACATCCTGAGCATAACATGCTGTGGTATGGAATAACTTCTTTGGTTAGTCTGGGTCAGATGTCCTGTCCCTCCTTCCTCCCGGCTTCCCCTCCTCCATGGCAGAGCATGAGACTCACAAAGTCCTTGGCCAGCCTAAACATCACCAAGCAGTAACTGAAAACACTGGTGTTATCAGCGCTGTTCCCAGCCCCCAAATCAAAAACACAGTGCTGCACCAGCTACCAAGAAGGAGAAAAATGACTGCTGCTGCTGAACCCATGACCCCTCAATACTGGAAATCAATGTAATATTAAGTCAGAGAAATTTAAAGTTAACAAGCCATAAATGAAAAAATAATCTGAAAATAGAGTTCTTTTGAAAATTTTACTCTGACAGATCTGTATAGAAGCTTTGAAAATATCCTTCAATTTTTAATCAAAGTTGGGGTGTGAGAAAATAATGCAACTCTTCACAAATTCTGTCAGTTTTACTGACACCTCAAGAGGTTATTGCTGTTTACCTGCCTCCAACCACTGTCACATTTGTGAGTCATAGTTAAATGATAAATCAAAGACATCAGAAATCGCTCAGAGCGCTTTGTATTTTTGCAGTGAGAAATGTTTATGCTTTCCAAATATGAATGTCATTGTGGTTGTACTTCACCCATTCTTGTTGTTTGTTGGGGTGTTTTTAGATTTTTAACATTAATTCTAGCAATATTTAAAATCCTGGTGCTTCTCCTAAAATTGTGAACAATTAACTCTATGTTATTTCCATGACAGTAAGACTCACTGCTCTGACTCCACTCTCTAGTTTTGTTTTAGTCAGATGTGGACTTCCTAAATGTTACATTGGCTGACTATGAGAAAACAAGTCATTGTAGTCACAGTGTCCAAATAGGACAGATTCTAATTCACAGAATCTAATTTATTAATCTTTAACCAACCAATATTTATACACACAAGACTTTTTTCTCCTCACAAGTCACTCATTCTGCAAGTTTTGTATTTATACAATATATCACTAATTTGAGTTAGAAAAGTCTGAAAACACATCTTGTTTATCAAAATTTAGCTTATTAGAGCATCTTTCACAGTACTGAAGTTGTCACTTATAGAACAGCTTAAAAGAAAGATGACCTTTTAAGTCATCTTCTTCTTAACAGGTTTCTATTACCTAATAAACTAAAGTCAAAAGAGACGAAAAAATTAACTGTTTAAAATTTTATGTTGGAAGCCAGATAATTTGAATTTGACCAAATATGGCATTCAATTATTTGTGCATGTGAACTTGTTACATGAACCAATTATTGTTCCATGATCTTTCCTAGCCTGTTTCAGACTTTCTCCAGCAGAAAAAAAAAAAAAGTCCCTTTCAGAACACAAAAAGCTTTAACTTAAACAGATGCCCAGAAGTGAGTAGTTACCCTACCAGGAGGGAGGCAGATACTTTTTTTTTTTTTGTGAAGAAAGCACAAAGTTGCTCTTGTAATAATGTGACTGTCTTTTGTAATCTTGTGGTTACTTCGTGTTTCAATATCAAATTTTGACATAGTGTTATCACATATTTAGGCAGCACAATGGAGAAAGAATAGATCAGCGTAACAGACTATATATTTCTTCTGGTCCTAGTGAAAAATCTTGGAAAATGCCTGACTTGAGAGTGCAGGTCTTAGGACTGGCCTGCAGTCACCTTGGCCAGAGCTGGGCTGAGGTGGTTTCAGCTCCTGCCTCATGGCCACGTGCTTGTTGCCTCCCCTGGCTGAGCCTGAGCTCTGCCAGTGCCTCCACAGGAAGGGTCTGGCAAACCCAGTGGGTCACTGTCCTGCAAACAGGAGCCCCAGTAGGGGCTGAGCTTTGGGAGGCTGTGGGACCATGCTCACATTCAGCTGGGAGCACCAGAAGGCAGCAGCCCAGGATGACACTTTAGAATAAACCCCGGCTGCTTCCAAGACAAAGGGGTTCCAGATCGTGCCGTTCCTTGCAAAGAATTTAGGATGATGATGATTTATCGTAAAGTGCTCCTCTGTTCTTCTTGAGGCTGACACCATTACTTTAACACCTGAAGGGATATTGCAAGGGTAAGCACAGTATCCAGTGAACAGGGAAACATAGCAAGGGTTTTAATGAGGTAATAATTTCAATTGTACTAGGCTTTGCTGTTTCAAACAGTTTGAACCACTACATTCTTAAAATTAAGTGGATTAGCACTGATTTTTCAGCTCCATCTGTATGTTTGTTTCCTTTTTCCCAGAACTAGTTTGAGTGTAGTTTTGCTGGTGATGCTTTCTGAGAGGCAGAACCTCCTTCTTCATAGAGAAAAAGAATTCTTATGATGCAATAGGAATGACATGAAACATTCAGTAGCTAGAGATATTTTTGGAACCCTAAAGATGAAGCATTTCCAGCAGGGTTTTGGCATCAGGAATAAAATAGTACTAATTTATTGGCAATCCCAGCTTCTCAGCAAGAAATTTCAAGGGAAACTAATCAAACCAATAGAGAAAAATAAAGAAACAAACAAACTAACTTGCCTTTTCATGTGCTTTGGAGTAGGTCCTACCCTCAGAGTAAAGTCTTTTCCATCCATGCTCTAACAAATGGTGTAACCCTGGATTTCTTGTTTTAGTTTAATCAAGTGATATGACCATAAACATTTTGTCATGCATCTACTGCACTGTTTAATTTTGTCATAAATCTACTGCACTAAGTTTCTTTAACTTTTTGTTAAACCGGTAAACTAAGGTCAAGAAAAAACTCATCAGTTGCTGAACAGCATGTTTCAGAATGACCAGAAGTAAATAAAGGCAACATAAAAGCTTATTAAAGAGAGAGGAGAGATTCAAAGATATTTTAAAAGTACAATTTTCTCACAGAGCATTGAAATTTTTCCTTAAAAAAAAAACACCAAAAAAAAAAAAAAAAACCAACCACCAAAAAAACCAAAGCTCCCCCTCAAATTTTTCAAAGTCAATACAATAGACACAGTAACACAACTGAAAGATTGATACAGCTTTGCTGATTCATAAAGCATGGTCACATTCATGACTCATTAACACCAATTTTTGCTCAACTTTTCAATCAAAAATTAAGAAATTAATCCAAGCAATTGTATGAGTTTTTTACCCTACATTTTTGTCTGTTAGGACTATTTTCATGGTGAAATTCATATCATCCGAACTAATGATTTAGGAATTTCACTTTTATACAAGCTGGTGTCATCAAGCACATTTATTTCTTTATTTAGATATTTTGGGGAGCAGTAGAAAAATAATTTTCATTGTTCCTCCATAATACTGAACTGGGATCACTAGCAATTAATCAGATATGAATACTTGGTAGTCACTGGTCGCATAAAATGTGACTACAGACTGTTACTTAAGAGAAAAAGACAACTTATTTTTGGCTTTCAAATCCTTGGACAGGATTTTCTCTAGCGGCTAGGAATAATATGCCATATTATTTTACAATAAAATTTAACCTAAAATAAGCCAGAAACCACCATACAATCAACAGTAAAGAAGAATCATAGAATACTTAGGGTTGGAAAGGACCTTAAGATCATGTAGTTCAACCCCCCTGCCATGGAAGACATAAAGAAAAATAAAAAGATATAATACCAAAAAGGAAATCACGGACACTATTAAGAAATAAAATAAAACAATCATAAAGACAATTTTAGAAATATGGGCATCAAAACGTATTAATAAAAATCAAGTGTTTGATAATAAACAATAATAAAATTAAGATCATATTTAGTCCCCTTTTATTGTGAGTTTTTTTTTTTTTTTTAAATGCATAAGGAAATCTGTTATTGCACCACACAGGGTATATTATTTCTGGTATACATTTTCAGCTGTACGAAAGAATTTTGAATTCTTTTTCCTATTTTTTTCACACCACTTCTAAATGCTCATAGCCAGTGTTGATTTTTTAATTTTGAAAATAAAACATTACCCTAATGAAGTGAAAAATTAATTGAAGCTGCTGATTTGAGGTATTTTTCCACTAGAAGGAGAAATTAAACAGATACAAACCAAATCAAAAAAACAGAACAAAACTTGTTTTGTCAAAGATAGTAACAATCAGACAGAAAATGTCTGTTGAAAGACTTAAAAATTTGACTTAGCCATACTAGTTTTTTTTCCTGAACTACTCTAATAGTACTTGTACAGGACATTTGCAAAACTCCCATACACTTTCCTTAAGTCAAAGCTATACTTCTTAAAATGAGATTGAAAAAAGCAAACTCTGATTATACACTTGTATAGTACTCAGGACAACAGACATAAAAAGCCCCCTACTGTCTAAATTGCATGTATTGACTGAGATTTGATGAATGAGAAGAAATAGTGGTTTGTTTGTTTTTTTTTTTTTCTATTTAACAGTGAAATCACACTGAAAAACAGGCCCTTAAAATCCCAAGACAAAAGCTTAATTTTTAAAAACAAGTAATTAGTGCTAGAAATGGTAGACAGACAATCAGATGATGAATATTTTCAAATTTTTTTTACTGGTAACACATGCAGGGCTTTATTTAGCTCCACATTGAAGATGATTTGGAAAATTATGGAAAAATTAGATATGAAAAAGCTCATAAAATATTAATTCTCCCTTTCTTCTTTAACTAACCTCAAATCTCCAATATCCTTCTAAGAATCTGGCAGATACGCATTTAAAAAAAAGTGCACATAAAGGCAGATTCAGCATTACAGAAGGCTGGGGAGAATATTCTGCAAAAATAAAAAGGCTATTGTGCAAAATGTAGGGTATTGTTAAAGGAATGTTAACGGTGTCAAGTATCATCAATTTTTGAACAAATCTTTCTGTCCCTGAAAGTATTTACAGGTGCTGCAAACTTGCTGTTGAAAAGTAGTTCTTGTGAGGACATCGCAACATAGTTAGCATGTTTTTAAAAGGATGGAGGAAAGCACTTTCATCTTGACCCTGTAGGGTACCTTGAGAAGAGGTTACAAGGCAAGCACTATCAATGGTATGAATCGATAGAAAGAAAAATCAATAGGGAACAAGAGACATTGCCCTTGCATTATAAGGCTCCATTTCTTGTATCCTGAGTACACATTAATTGATCCAATGGTACCTATTTATGAACACCAGTTTTCACCATCTGAAGAAGAAAAAAAACAGCCTTGCTTTTTGAGGTTTAAAAACCATAGAATGGTAGTTCATAGCATAAGGAACTGCAGTGTTTGTGGGATCATAGCAGAAAGATGCAAGTCACTTTTGAAAATATCAGAATTGTGCCATTATATCTTGCAGCTATTCTGAATTAATGGTTTCATTGTGTGAAATAAGGCACATAGTTGACCCAGAAGAATAAGTAGCTAGGTATCTTTTGCCATAAGACTACATAGTCAGTTGCCTATACAGTTAAAAAATTGAGTTTCACAGAGTAGCAGAGATGTTTGTTTACTTCTGGAAGTAAAACTCTAGCCCTTTAATAGTTTACTACTGAACAGTGTCATGTTTCTATAAAAAGCAGTGAAATCTCCATGCCTAACAATCTGAAGCATATGGGGGTTTGGAGGGGTTTTTAATGAACACTATAAAAAAACACTCTCTCTAAATACTGCTTAACATGGTTATTCATATACACACAAAGTGCCCTTCTAGCTCCTATTAATATAAATCTTTCTGAAAACTAGTCCACTGGTTACCTTTAGACAGTGATATTTTCCAAAGGGGACTTTCTTTTGTGTGTTTTTGCGATTCTAATCACTCAGCTTTCTGGGGCAGGTTGGCATGGGAGAACCATGCATCCCACGTGGGAGATATGTAGGTCCTCACCTCACTGGAGCATCTTCATAGCTGCCATTTCATAAAATAGTCCTCTTGCAGCTCATACTTACAGCTTCAAATGACCAGCTGATCCATGTTTCGTGATCAGGATTATGTAAGAGCAATGTGAAAGTATCTTCACAGAAACTACTTTTAACCTGCACTATTAGTAGAAAAAACACTATTAGTCACATATTTATGATTTCTTTTTCATTTAGAGAAGTGAATATAATCTGGCGCAGGGGTGTGGGTAGGAAGGTGGGGGGAACTACAGTGCTTTGCCAGAATTACGAATTAATTTCATTGGAAAAAGTCTGTCTGCTTGATTAAACCATATATTTATGCTAGTAATGCCAATAGTTGCAAATTTTCAGGGCTCTGCCTCTTCTGTTTGCACATTTGTTTATTCCCCAGGAAAGATTACCATCCCTGCTTAATTCCATTGCTGTGCCACTTTACTGTAATCTGCATTTCCTGAAATGATCCATTAAAAAATATAAAAAGGTTTAGTGTGTTTTACTGTCAGAGTGGCTTGTATCACTCGTCTGGTTTAGAGCAAGGCCACACAGCCTAATCATCACACCTGAGGGTGTCATAAAATCTTGCAAAGGACAGGGAGCAAAATATCTTAAATTAGATCCTCCTCCATGGAACAGTAATGGAGAGTGGAAGCCACAAATAGAAAGAAATCAGGCCATGTCACAAATTCCACATCTTTTACAGCTGCAAGAAAGCAATCAAATTCCTATGCCCATACCTCCTCCTAGCTGAGTCAGCCCATATATATCCTAGAGGTAGAAAGCAATATAAAGAAGCAGAATCTTTACTGCTTTAGGTATGAATTGTTTCATAAGGTCACTGACCTTAAGTGTACTGGGGTCTCAGTTTTTAGAGGGATTGTACAACTCTTATTCAGGCTTTATTCCCAGATTGCAGAAATGCGTTTCTTATGCACTGCAGCAGTAAAGAGTCGCTATTTAGAAGAAGTAATACATTTTCAAAATCATACCAAAATGTGATGTGTTGACCCTGGCAGAACACCAAGTGCCCACCAGAGCTGCTCTATCATCCCTCCTCAAGTGGACAGCGGAGAGAAAATATAACGAAATGTTCTGGGGTTGAGATAATGACAGGGAAACAACATTCACCAATTGCAGCAAAAAACTCAATTTGGGGAAATCAGTTTAATTCATTATCAATCAAATCAGAGTAAGATAATGACAAATTAAACCAAATCTCAAAAACACCTTCCCTCCACCCCTCCCCTATTCCCAGGCTCAGCTTCACCCCTGATTTCTCTACTTCGCCTCCACCAGTGGCATCCAGGGGGATGGTGAACAGGGGCTGTGGTCAGATCATCATGTTTGCTTTGCTCCTCACACTCTTACCCTGCTCCAGTGTGGGGTCCCTCCCACAGGAGACAGTCCTCCATGAACATCTACAGCATGAGGTCCTTTTCATAAGCTGCAGTTCTTCATGAACTGCTCCAGTGTGGGTCCCTTCTATGGGTGCAGTCCTTCAGGAACAGACTGATCCAGCGTGGGACCCCCATGGGGTCCCAGCTCCTGCAGCAAACCTGCTCCAGCGCGTGCTCCTCTCTCCATGGGGCCAAACCTCCTGCCAGAAGCCTGACCCAGCACAGGCTACCCATGGGGTCGTAGCATCCTTCTGGCATCCCCCTGCTCCAGCGTGGGGTCCTCCCTGCTCTGCAGGTGGAATCTGCTCCACCATGGACCTACATGAGCTGCAGGGGTACAGCTGCCTCACCATGGGCTGCACCAGGGGCGGCTGCAGGGTCATCTCTGCTCTGGTGCCTGGAGCACCTCCTCCCCTCCTTCTGCACTGATCTGGGTGTCTGCAGGGGTGTTTCTCTCACGTATTCTCACTACTCAGTCCAGCTGCAACTGCTCCTGAGTAGTGACTTTTTCACCTTCTTAACCATGTTATTCCAGAGGCGCTACCACTGTCACTGATGGGCTCTGCCTTGGCCAGCTGCAGGTCCATCTTGGAGCCAGCTGGCATTGGTTCTGTCAGACACGGGGAAAGCTTCCAGCAGCTTCTCACAGAATCCAACCCAGCTACTATAGTAGCACCTCTGCTACTATAATCTTGCCATGCAAACCAAATACAGAAACCCACTGGAAAGATTTTGTGCAATTGCGCATTCTGTAAAGATTTGTGTCCCTCTCATGTACCTAATGCCAGCAGTCAAGACTTTTTTTTTTTAAAAAAACCTGAACCACTAGTAACCTACATTAGTGGAAGGAAAAATTGTGTAATCTATGAATTTAATCATTTAATACAGCTGACAGATATATCCTTATGCATATAATGTGCTTCAGGCTAAACTTAAACATCTTCAGTCACATCCTACAATATAGTTGTCACAGTGAAAATACATTACCTGTAGCATATAAAAATCTTTGGATATTGCACTCATTCATTCAAGATAAAGAGATATGGTAGCCCTTAATAGCTTAAAGGAGCTTGCCAAAATATCACCTAAAGAAGTGGGATTCAAATCTGATTATCCATTTGACAGGCTTTAGAAACAAATGGAAATTGTCCCAGGCATGCTGACAAGTAAAAGATAAGAAAGGAGAGCTGTCCTCAAATGGTTCCTAGCCAGCCAGACTCATTAATTTCTTCCAGAAGATTAGATATCAGCTTGGAAAATACAGTGTATTTCTGAGCCACTTAGACAACCCTAAAAGTTAACTTCTGAAACTGAAATAAGACACGGTTTCATAAAATGCATGCACAAATCATAGAATCACAGGATCAACTATGCTGGAAAAGACCTAGAAGTCAAAAGATCAAGTTCAACCATTACCCCAGGACTTCCAAGACCAGCACTAAACTTGCTCACTGAAAGCCTCATCTACCTGGGTTTTGGACACTTCCAGGGACAGTGACTCCACCACTTCCCTGGGCAGCCTGTTCCAATGCCTGATCAGCCTCTCTGTGAAGAAATTTGTGCTAATATCCCCTGGTGCAGCTTGAGGCCATTTTCTCTTCTCCTATGGCTTGTTACTTTGGAGAAGAGACCGACCCCCATCTCACTACAACCTCCTTTCAGGTACTTGTAAAGAGCGACAAGGTACCCCCGCGCCTTCTCTTCTCCAGACTAAACAACCCCAGTTCCCTCAGTTGTTTCTCATCAGACCCATGCTCCAGACCCATTTCCAGCTTTGTTGCCCTTTTCTGGACTGGCTTCCAGCACCTCAATATCTCTATTGTAATGAGGGGCCCAAAACTGAACGCAGGATTTGATGTGCAGACTCACCAGTGCCCAGTGCAGGGGATGATCACTTCCCTAGCCCTGTCAGGTTGGATGAGTCCTAGAGCAACCTCGTCTAGTGGAAGGTGTCCCTGCCTGTGGCAGGGGCAATGGAACTAGATGATCCTTGGGATCCATTCCAACCCAAACCATTCTATGACTCTACGTATTTCTAGAAAGCAATTTTCCCTTACAAAATAATACAGTTTTTGTTTTGGTAACTCATGTGACTTAAGAATCTGGCTAGACCTGCTCAAGGGAGAATCACAGCTTTCAAGAATTTACTCGATGGCCACTTCAAGCCTTTGATTCCATTTCTGCATCTTTTTCTAATCTTTTCTTTCCAGAAGACTGTCTTTGCAGCTTTGTCCCGAAGTCTTCTCACCTATTTTGCCTGACTTAATTTGCCATAATTGCTGTTAAATAGAATGGTATGACTCATAAACCTTTTAAGATCCTGCAGTTCTATGTGCACAGCAGCACAAGAGTGCAGAAAAAGAACTTATCTTCCTTTTACACTTCACACTTGTAAGGCAGAACAATGTTCTCCGACAACTGAGAGGAAGATTCAAGGAAAAGATTTTTTGAGACATGCTTAATTAAATAGTATGCAACTTCCATTATTTTTGTTCCCATGCACATTAGAGGGCTCCCAGAAAGCCTATTGAGGTCAATAAAGATTTTCTGTTACTGAGCTTATAAGGCTGATTCCACAAAGAGGAGAAATTACTTATAAACCCTAGTTTGTTCTCTTTAATATTCTTTATTTACAAAAAAAAAGCATAAGGTTACAAACACTTTTTTCTTTTGACCACAGTATAAACAAATAGTGGTAAACATTTTGTTTCCTCAAAAATTCTTAATTATATTAGTCTGGAATCCATGTTTTCATAGAAATTTCTGTTTCCTTTTAAGATTAGACCTATGGCTGCTGAATACTTCAACTTATGTCAGCAGTAATATGTCTTTGACAGATGATTACAGGACTGAGGTACCATTTCATAAAACAAGCATGGTAGCCATTCTTGCATCTGTTCATAGGTGCACTACAAGGTTTTCAAATGCTATCAAGGTCTATGAAGTCATCAAATCAGCTAAATAAGACAGAAAGTTATCACCTCCTTGTTGAAGTTTTCATCCAGAACTGAAATCTTGAAACACACAAAAAATATTCCAGTGGCCAGTGAGAGGCAGATATGACAACTCAACAGTGTAAAAATGTTGAAGAATCTGCCTGTCACACACATCTTGTTCTGGTCTCTGGTAGCTAGATTCTGGATGATTTACACATACCCTTTTCACATTTTGAAAGATATTCTAATAACTTCAAGAGCCATCTAATTCATTATTGAATCTCCTTACATCTAAGCAGGAAAATAAACTCTAGATTTCTATTAATAATTCGTGTATTATTTTGGAAGTAGTGTGTTCTGTAGTCTAAATAAGGGGCTTAGAGCCCAGTATACTTGTATTATAGTCAGTCTAGTGTATCCTCTGTGGTTGTATTTATTATATTTGTAGATCAGTCTGTAGAGCAGCTGAGAATACTCAGAAAGCTTAAAAAGTGAGTCAGCATTCAGATCATGCATCTCTGATTGTTTATATTGTAGGCTGAAAAAGTAATTAGGATAGCGCCCTATGTGAGTGATGTACGTTGATTATTGTTAGCTGACCAGTGAAATGTGAAGGACAACCTAGGAGTTGGCAACTATGATTGGAACTGATAAGCTTGATTCCTGCAAAGAATAAAAACAGATTAGTTTGCTGTCTTCAGTCAGATTTGTACTAAAATTGATGTGCAAGCATATGGGTTTGTATGAATAAATAAGTGGAAAGCATGGTGACCATAATTATTGTTCAGCTATTCCTTGATCAACTATGTATCTCTTTTACACATACGCGTACACACACACTGAGTATTCTTTCTGCTTGTAACTAAAACTATTGACAGCATTTCTGGATGTGCTTTTATTAATATCATCATTTTGAGGAAATTCTTTTTGAGTGCATAGGTAAAAACATTATTAGAAACAAATTAAATTCTTCACATATAAACAAAAAAGACTGGACACTGCTATTGTCTAGTGAAGAACAATCAGAATAATCTTATCTGTAGTAAAAAATTGTAGTTTAAAATAATTCAGAACAATAGAAAATCAAATGTAAAGCCAAATATATATATTTTATTATGTTTGTAGTAGCCAACAGCGCTTGCCTCAGATAATTTCTTTTCCTTGGCTAAACTGACTCAAATTGCGCTTTAAGAAAGGCAAATACTGGATGCTTTTCTTCTACTTTCAAAAACAGTTCACTTGACATTTTAAAAACTACATGTAATTTTCCAGATACTGAGGTCCCAAATTTGACATTTAATAGCCAAATCTCTCTCAGTTCAGAGCAAAAATGAAGAAATGCTGTGAGGTGAAAGTGCTTATTATTACTATCAGGATAATATCTACCTCCACACTTAAAAATAATCTGCCTTTGTAGATGAAGCAGAGGTGCTGATTACATACAATGATGACTCAGTAAGGATCATGTAGACAAACAACTGGAGAGGGTGAAGCTTGAAAGCTGTGTCCAGATTGTTAGCGTAATGACAAGTTCACCACAAATCATTGTCCTAGGTTCAGCAGTAGCAGTCATTTTTCTCCTTCTTAGTTGCTGGTGCAGCGCTGTGTTTTTGACTTTCAATCTGGGAACAGCGCTGATAACACCCATGTTTTTAGTTGTTGCTCTGTAATGTTTACTCTGAACAAGGACTTTGTGAGTCTCATGCTCTGCCAGGGAGGAGGGGAAGCTGGGAGGAAGCAGAGATAGGACACCTGATCCAAACTAGCCAAAGAGGTATTCCATACCACAGCACGTCATGCCCGCTATATAAACTGGGGGCAGTTACCTGGAAGGGCTAGATCACTGCTTGGTCGGGCTGGGTATCGGTCGGCGGGTGGTGAGTGGTTATATTCTCTTCCCTTGTTATTTCCCTTACCATTATTATTATTGGTGGTAACAGTAGTGGTTTGTGTTATACCTTAGTTACTGGACTGTTCTTACCTCAACCCATGGGAGTTACATTCTTTTGATTCTCCTTCCCATTCCTCCCTGGAGCAGGGAGGAGGAAAGGTGGAGTGAGAGAGCAGTTGCGTGTTTCTGAGTTACGGGTGGGCTTAAACCATGGCAATCATGTAAATAAATAACTAGAGAACTGAAAAAAAATAATAAGTCTGAGCATTTCTACATTTCTTCTGGTAAGGAACTACTTCTGAAAAAGATAACTCCCATTCTCTACATTTGCCTTTCTTTAGAGAACAGCTGAAGGTACTAGTTCAATAAAAAGAAAATTCCAGCATGCTTAAATACTGATTATTTATTGTCTACCTTGGGGTCAGATTATTAATTTATACCAATGCCCTTGATAAAGATGTCTAACAGTCATATTAGGAAATATAAATAATACGCTTAGTAAAGATTTATCTTCAAGAATGAATTGAGATTAAAAAGTCATAGGATTTAAAATTGATTTATAAGTGCTTAACTTGCAGAGTAAGTATGAAGCATAAAGTACACTCAAAGTAGATATCTATAGCTCTGTGCATTAAAGAATATATTCCTTTCTACATTTGAACATGATATATTTATCACAATATGTCTGAGTAAATCTACATGACTTTATCTGTGTTATCTATGGTATCTGTCACCAAAGAGAAAGAAAGTTTGAAATAGCCATGTAATTTGCTGCTTCAAAAATATCCTCAAACTATGAATATTGCCTGTTATTCTGGGGCAACATGCAAAATTGCTATGTTGGATCGTTAACATTGGATTTTGATGTAGAAACTGCTCTTAAATAGATACAATTTTTCTTATTTTGATGAGTATTTTGCCTTGTAGCAGGGCTGAATGAAACATTTGCAAATATTCCAAACTGATTTTGGAATTAAAGCTTCATTAAAAACCAAACAAACAAACTCACAAAAAAACCCCATAAAGCTGCAAAATATGTCCCTTTAGTAGTTTCATAGAGGCAAGGAATCTCTTTTTAAATAAAACCATTAAGCTCCTTGGTTAAAATTTTTTCTTTTTTTTTTCCTTTGGGGTGGGGGTGGTGCAATTCATCTTCTGTTACTAATTACATAAACAAAATAATAGTACTAACAGTTCTAAAAGCTGGCCACAAATGCCAGGACATAATTTCAAAATTAATGTATTTTCTTCTGTGGATTGGGCCAACTCATAGTTCAAGACAAATGGCTCTCTTACTAAATCTTTTTCTCCTGAGATCTGTCCATTGGTGTTTGATGACATTGAACACTACTACTTACGCTTTTTTGGTTATTAAACTAATTTTTTATGAAATTACTTCATATAAAGCCTCTAAGGAATAAATATAGCTGAATCTCATTTAATCTGAACAAAACCAAATTTTGAATTTTCACATGAAGTGAAAGTTACAAATTTTGATTGTCTGGGGGAGAAATCTTTATTTCTGTCACTGTTTAAGCCTAGCCAGCAGCTAAGTACCATGCAGCTGCTTGCTCACTCCCTCCCCTCCACAGTGGGATGCAGAACAGAATCAGAAAAGATGTAAAAACACATGGGTTGAGATAAGAACAGTTTATATACTGGGCATAATGGGCTCCGGTATGGAATATCCCTTTGGTTAACTTGGGTCAGATGCCCTGTCTCGGGTCCCTCCTAAATTCCTGTGCCCCTTCTCACAGTCAGATCCATGAAAGACTGAAAAGTCTTTCATCAAGATAAGCACTACTGAGCAACAAGTAAAACGTAGGTGTGTTATCAGCATTTTTCTCAAACTGAAGCCAAAACACAGCACTGCACCAGCTACTAGGAAGAAAATTAACTCTATCCCTGCTGAAACCAAAACAATTTCATAAGAGCCCAAATATTTACTTTTCAAATCTAACAACGCATTTCTCAGGCTGTAGTCAGAGTGGTCGTTCAATTTATTTCTTATGTAAAATTCTGTAAGTGTTAAAGCAGAGGTCAGAAATTGTTATACTCTACATCATTATTTGAAAGAGTAATACATGGTCAGACATGCTTGAGTCAGGTGGTCATAATTTCTTTAAATTAAATAAATAAACCATATACCATTAACGTATTTTAGACTTTTAAGTCAGCCTGATAGTAGTAGGCTGACTATTAACAATGAGTAAAAAAAAGAATTTTTCTCAAAATTCAGGCATTATTGTAGTTACTGCTAAACTACATAACCAAGATATTTGGATTTTCTGTCTTCTGTGGGAAGATTGTTTTTTTCATAATTTCATATTCCTCTCACTAAAGCATAGGTCCATGAAGAAAAAAGGTTATTTTTGTAAAAGATGCAATCTTAAAATTCATGGCAATCAGTGTGACAATTCATATTTTAAGCCTCTCCGAATAAAGATATTTCTACATTAAAAAAAATATTTTAAATTTCCTTTTGTTTAATATAAAACTATTCACTAATATGATTTCAATTTAATAAACAAGGTGCCAAGTTCTTATTGTGGTTATAAAATGGCTCAACTTTAAAATCAGTTACTGAACAGTATATAAAATGGAAATACTAATAAGGTATATTTATCAATCCAGCAATTAATTTTCCTCCTGTGCTGAATTCTAGATATGATATCATTGATGAACCTGATTAAAATACTGATTATGCATCAATAATACAAGGAGAAATTAATTCTAAGCTAATAATCTAACATCAAATATTAAATTTCATTATAATATTGATCAGAACATCCTTTAGGTCATTTAAAGTCTGCTCTCCCTCAGCATAAAAATTTACAAGACATGACACAGCTGGATGTTCTTGTTTTGACTCAGGAACGTATGAAGGTTTCTGAGTTATAACAGCAAACTTTCCATAAATGTTCGCTATCTGTGTGCTTTCCATATATCCATTCAGAATACACTGTATGAAAATTGCAGAGCACACTGTCAGATAATTACTTACAGAGACATTGGTGACAATCTGAATGACAGATCTCTGTGGACAAAAAGCATCCAGAGTAAATGAAAAAATGGAAAAAGATTATAGGGTAAGTCTAGCCTGGTGAATTACAGTTGCACTTTGTCAGCTGTAGAAGTAGAATAAGAAAAACTTTATTTTGTTCTAATCATAATTTTCATATTAAATACACTGTAAAATCTTTTAAAAATGTGAGATTTTTGCATCTATCTGAAAGGTAAGATTAAATCAAAAGATGTGTGTGGTTCAGTATCCTCTTTTCATTGGTAGCAGATACTTAGAAAAAGGTTAAAAGAAAGGGGAAAAAATCTCTAAAGGGAGCTGATTTCATAAGTAGCTGCTAGTTTTAAGCTACTAGTGACTGAAGTGATTCGAAAACCAGAGTTATATCCAAACTACTGCACTTGCTAGTTACCATCCTCCATGAAATTTGAAACCTATTTACATTTTTAGCTTAATTTATTCTTTGGAAATATTTTCTGTTTCTGCATTTGCTGAAAAATACCCCAATTTTTTTAGTCTTAAAACTGTCTTTTAATAATATCTCTGTGTGGACCTCACGATACTTATCATGCAGGCTTATCATTAATTTATGCAGTGTTATTGCTCTCTTGTTTACTCCAAATGTCTTTCCTCAAAGTAACAAACACTGTCATTTTGACTGCATCTGAACAAAAAGGTAATGATTTTTTAAAAGAAAATCTAAGTAGAATTCCTCCAGAAAAACAAACAAACAAACAAAAAAAAAACAAAACAAAAAAACAAAAAAAAAAAAAAAAAACAAAAAAAAAAACCTGTTATTGTGTATTTTGAGCACTATCTGTAAATAAACTTAAACAATGTTTCAAATGACATATTTTGTATGTCATTTTATAATGTGATTACTCATACCATGAGGCACTGGAAAAATTTTCATTCATTTTAAGGTACTAGTCTTTTTTATTTCACTTTAAATACCTCAGTACCATCACAAAGCATTGTCACCTCACTATTTTAATCAATTTCCAGAACTTTTATGACTGTACTGTGCTGATGTCCTATTTGGGATCCTTACTGATTGCCTAATTTACTGTGAAAACTGATCTATTCCTGCCATTTGTTCTTTCATAACTTAAACCAGTTAGTAATCCAAGAAAAGATTTTCTCATATCCAGTTACAGCTTAGTTCCTCAGGGTAGAATTTTTATAAAGCTTTTCTAAATCCATATACATTATATCTGCATGTAGAGCTCTTACATAGAATACTGGAAAATTAGTGACAGAATCGTAGAATCATTAGGGTTGGAAAGGACCTCTGAAGATCATCTAGTCCAGCCCCACAATTTCTTTCCAGAAAAAACAGGTTGCTTCGACCCCTATGCAAAGTACTGATCTGTGTCTGCTGATTGCTTTCTGTCAATTGTTTAGAATACAGCCGATTAACT
Organism: Amazona ochrocephala; assembly: GCA_039720435.1. NCBI lineage: Eukaryota > Metazoa > Chordata > Aves > Psittaciformes > Psittacidae > Amazona > Amazona ochrocephala. The sequence goes on from CM077880.1 coordinate 26,057,621, forward strand.
ACAGTTTTTTTCCTTTAGTAGTAAACAGTCATAAGATCTGCACTGACCCAATAGGACAGGTCCTTAGCCAGAGGTGGGCTGAGCTGGTTTCAGCTCCTGCCTCTGGGTCAAGTGCCTGTTGCCCCCCCTTGTTAATATTTTTAAATATTAACAAATAGAAACACTTATGTTTACTTTTTTTTTTTTTTTTTCCCAAGATCACATCAACAAACTGTTTTTATAGAAGGGACATACACCTATAAACAGATGTAGGTGAAAGCTCCAAAACTGCCTTCTTTTCACCTCTGCTTTCTATGATCCTTCATCCACTGCCCTCCATTATCCTCATTACTGTGATTGTTGCACCAAGCTGCAGCTCTGAGGACAGACACATTGCAATATCGTGCTGATACAGATAGTAGTATCCCGATTCCATTCACTTCACAGCATAAGAACAGAACAAATTACTAGATACAGGGGCAAACTGTCATTTCTCAACTTTTTAAGTGTCTTTTTTCTATAGTGCATAGTTGTATATTATAAGAACATTTGAATAGTATTTCAATCTGTGGAGCAAAGCTGTTTTAAAGCCCAGTACCACTCACAACACTCGTGAGCTACCAAGATTCTTGCCATATGGTCTTTCATATATGTCGCTCTATCAAGATTGCACAGACATCAGGTTTGTTAATTAGTAGATGTACACAGACAAAGATTGCTAGTTCACTTATAAAGAAGAAAATATAGTTTAAATTAGTGAAATATAAATATATCAATCAGGCTGTGTTATCATTACATCAGGATTTTGCAAATGCTTATGACATGTTTCTAGGTATGCGCTACTTCTTTAATAAGTAATATAGAGACTAAATGGCAGCTGAGTAGCCTGTTCAGAGCAATTAACTTAAAGCAGATGGCACTACAAATGCAACTCTTAAAGGGTCTCCTCTTGTTTGGGATTTTCACCTTCCATGTTGGTTTTGACCCCTGGGTGAATTAAGGTCTTTAATGACAGATTTAAGACGTCCCTGACATTTGATTAAGCAAACTTCATACTGAGATTGTATTAAATTTTAATATCTGTCAGAACTGAACAGCAGTTTCTATTGGATGCTTTCTAACTATGCCTAGTGCTTAGTATCATATAAAGTGACTGATAGCTCAGAAACTACAAATCCTGAGAAAGCAGTACGAGCACAAAGATCTGCTGAACTAATAACAGCTTTCAAACATTAACCCTAAGTGCCAATAGTGTCATCCCCAAAGAGGATGGTTAATTTTCAAAGACATGAAGAAATATGGAAAGTAATGTCACTAATTTTCGAAGACATGAAGAAATATGGGAAGTAATTTCACCGAACTATATATAGAATGCATCAATACATTATATTTTTTTTTAAGTATTTGAAACATCTGAGTGCTGAACCTTCAAGAAGCACCATGCAGTAATGGAGGCTGATTGACTTCACTGATGTATGTGTATGTGTGGATATCTGCCCATCAAGATTTCAATTCAAATTTGAGGTCTTGTGTGTGTGTGTAAAGATATCAGTGAAACATTTCTCACATTGTAACTGAGGCTTGAGAGACAAATCAGTGTTGAAGATGTGTCCATCAGGTACGTTCTGCATTAAAAGGAACAGAATTGACCCCAAGATCTCTGCAATTTTAATTCCATCATACATTCCAATGTCATATAAAGCAATGTTTTTTTGCAGGGTTTTTTTTTGGCTTTTTTTTTTATTATTAGTAAATAATCCATCTGTTTTGCAATAAATATTTATTATCAGTAAAAGGAAATATATATCTATACAGGAGTTCTCTTCTTGGGATAGAATAGTTCTAACAAATTTTACACTTAGATTTTATTCTTGTCTAGGGGCAGAACCCATTTTTTTTTTTTTAACTGATTTATTTAATTGATGAACGAGGTTTTAATTCTGGGGATTTTGATTCAGATAAAATGTGACACATTTTCCACATTCTTTCACCAGGCTTATGTTAAATGTATGAGCATGAATCAGCATTTGGGTATTTGGGAGATCTGTAATGACAAAACAGTAGGATACAGTCCTCCAGCTGTTACTTCCTGTTACAGAAGAAGGCAGAGTCATTATCAGTCATCAAGCTATATTGGAAAAAAAAAAAATTCCTTCTCATTTGCTTTGACCCAGTGGTTACTCCAAATGCTAAAGGCACAAAATTTGGGGTACAAAATTTCCTGGTTCTATTGTTTCACATCACCTTTATTTTCAGGAATTTTGATTTTTACATGCGACATTTAGAAATCTTAATTTGTTTATATGAAAATGCTGGTTGATCAAAAGCTGAAGAACTCTTCCAGGTATTATAGGAATATCAACTATTTTCATGCAAATATGAAGGGTTTTTTTTTTTTTGTTTTGGCTTAGTGTTGTAGTTTTGTTTTTTTTTTCAATTTTCAAAAATCCTCCAGCAGATATAATAACAATTAAACCACAGTGCCTGATGATCCTGATCCCAGATAATTCAGTTTTCAGTAAGCCCCATTGCTTCTCTATCTTCTGAAGTAAGTTAAGGATATTTAGGTACATTTTTATCTTCCCCATTTAGAAGCAGTCTCCAATTGAAGTATGTCTTGTTTTGCTCAGTAAAATTTATCCATACCTATCATGATTACAAAGTATTACCTGCCAAATTATTTAGGAACGATTAAGACAGAAGCTGTTTAAAAAAGTAGAATTCCCAAGTCAAAAAAAGAAATGGAAAAATGGAAAAGTTCACTCTTGCTCTTCAAGATAACATATTTTCTCCACAATGTGCTTTTCTAGTGATTTATGTTGCCTAATAGGAATTTTTTTTTCCACAGTCTAATGATATACAACTTATTAGAGGAGCCTGGGGCTCTTTCTCTGCATCTGAGGTTCAATACATTTCTGTCTGTTTTGTTTGTGTCTACTGTGTTCAGTGATGCCCCCTGGACTATCCTACACAACTAGTGGTCATTAACTGAAAAGTCTATTAAAACATACCAGCAGGGTAATAAGGTTATGTGATGAGCAAATATGAGCACATTAGAAAATATAAGTTTTATTACACTGAAATAATCTCTTTCAAATAAAGCTGTTGAATTTTTGCCCTTTAGATATCCAAAGTCTAATTCTGATTTACAGTGAAACACGGTATTTTGTTCTGATGGTTGATTACTTTCCACAGAATATGCTTATTATCACTAAATAGACCAATTTTCTTATTCTTAAAGAAAAACACTTTATATTTTGAAAAAGTTTTCATTATTTCAAAACATTTAAAGTTAAAAACAATTGCTTGAGTAGGTCTTCTAGTGATAGATGGCCAAAAACATGGCAATAAATTTTTATAGATCTTTTAAAATGAACACTAAAAAAAAAAACATGCATTAGAAACCAGCAGCAAAGAAGATTGTGCCACTTTTCTATCAGGGTTTTTCAGGCTTTAAAGTTTGTTGGTTTTGATCAAACACAATAAAAACCTTAAACTCATCTTGTTATTAGTGACAAAAAGGCATAAACAGAAATTGCTACCGGTACTTACTTGATCCAAAATTCTCTTTTATTTATATGTATGTAAGCCAGAGTTTCAAATAAACATATACATGTTGTATCATAATTTGCATAGAACAGAGGACTAATGTGGCTTTGCAAATCATCTGCAGGCAAGATGTCAGTTTGTGGGACACCCACATGAGTCCTTGTCTGCCACCTGCCCTTGGAAGACTAGTTTCCTATATCTAGGAGACTCTTTTTGGTGATTCTGTCTAAACTATAAAGCTGCAGTAAATACTCTCTCTAATATATCAGTTCAGCCTCTCCTTCTGGCTCCCGTTTAAAACAGAAACATCTTCTATTGCATTCAATGATGAGTGCAACCCATGGCACAATGCAGTGAATCTGGATGTCTGCCAGATCAGCCTGTTGATCCTAGAAGGTAATAGCACTAAAAAAAGAGTTGAAGGATATAGTAATTAAAATACTTCAACATAGTTCTCACCACAGAGCTGTAGATAAGAACGTTAAGAAGTGGTCTTCAGATATATAAGTATCTTGAAATACCTAATAGTGTAAAGCATGTAGTTGATAAATATTTCTTGAGGGGAGAAAAAGGTCAGATGATGGGATTTACTCCTTTTTAACACTTCAATTTTACATATATTTGTTATAAAAAGATGGAATAAAACATTTTTAATTATGTTTAGGGAAATAAAAAGTTTACTACTATAGTAGTACTCAAACTCTGTACGGTGTTCAAGTGACAGTTAAATGACTGAGTGATTCTCATAAAACAAGATTTTCTTATAAGAGCAAATCACAACTATTTTAAAAACTTTTTATGCTCACCTTCAATTACTTCGGTAATGTATACTTATCAAACTATTTAGCTTTTCACAAGGAAAAAGTATCAACTTAATTCTGTAAATATCAAATTACAACTGCCATTAGGTGAAGTCTATAATAGCAGCAAAATATTTCAGGGAAAGAATGGAGAAGATGAAATACAGATATAATATTACATTTAATGATAATGAGCCAGAGCATTAACCATTTTGAAATACCTGATCTGAAAGTGTAGCAAGTTTACCTTTACTACTCATACTCATAATTTTTGAAAAGATATGAAAGTGATTAATTGCCCTGCTTGTAACACGTTAGTTCTGAAATCTGTGAGCTTTTGTTTGGGATTACCTGGCAGAACTGTTGAAACAATAGTCCAAGAACTGAAACAAGAGTCCAAGCTCCTGTTTCAGTGTTAAAATAAAAAGGATTTACGTGATAAACCAGAATGCTTGTAAGACTTGGTGCAGTATGGTAATTATTTAGATTTTACCCAAATACAGAAGTCATCATACAGTTTTTCCAAGCAGATGGAGGTATAATAATAACTTAGTCTACAAGATGTGAAGAGACAGCTTCCTGGAATGTGTCCGCTGATGAATCGCCATCAGACAATCCTGAAGTAGAGAAATAGGATTTGTCAAGGAATTATCAGCCTAAAGCAGCAATAAATCATAGAATCATAGAATAGTTAGGGTTGGAAAGGACCTCAAGATCACTAAGTTCCAACCCCTCTGCCATGGGCAGGGACATCTCCCACTAAACCATGTCACCCAAGGCCCTGTCCAACCCAGCCTTCAACACTGCCAGGGATGGAGCATTCACAACTTCCTTGGGCAACCCATTCCAGGGCCTCACCACCCTCACAGTAAAGAATTTCCTCCTCATATCCAGTCAAAATGTCCCCTGTTTATGTTTGAACCCATTACCCCTTATCCTATCACTACAGTCCCTAATGAAGAGTCCCTCCCCAGCATCCTTATAGGCCCCCTTCAGATACTGGAAGGCTGCTATGAGGTCTCCACACAGCCTTCTCTTCTCCAGGCTGAATATCCCCAACTTTCTCAGCCTGTCTTCATATGGGAGGTGCTGCAGTCCCCTCATCATCCTCGTGGCCCTCCTCTGCACTTGTTCTAACAGTTCCATGTCCTTTTTATGTTGAGGACACCAGAACTGTACACAAGACTCCAAGTGAGGTCTCACAAGAGCAGAGTAGAAGGGCAGGATCACCTCCTTCAACCTGCTGGTCACGCTCCTTTTGATGCAGCCCAGGATATGATTTGCTTTCTGGGCTGCAAGTGCACACTGCTGGCTCATGTTCATTTTCTCTTCCACCAACACCCCCAAGTCCTCCTCAGGGCTGCTCTCAATCTCTTCTCTGCCCAACCTGTACCTGTGCCTGAGATTGCTCCAACCCAGGTGGAGGACCTTGCACTCATCATGGTTAAATTTCATCAGGTTGGCGTCAGCCCACTTTGCAAGCATGTCAAGGTCCCTCTGGATGGCATTCCTTCCCTCCAGTGTATCAACCTTTATGTATCAAATCTTTATGTTGTCTACATTATAATGATATTTAAAGCCATTTTAGGTATTAATTTAAATCAATGTAACCACAGCTAGAAAACAAATTTCTTAGATGTAAAATTTTAAGGTGGATGTTAGGAGGAATTCACATAAATCCCATTAGTCACAATAAGCAGGATTTATGTACTTATGTGTGCTTATGTGTTACTTATTTGTGCTTTGTATACCAGGATAAATTGTTTTGTAGCACACAGAGATTTGTAGAACACAGACGTACTAACAGTTTCAGACCTACTGTGCAGGCACAGATGATATTTACAGCGAACTAATTGCAGTCTGGGCCTAGTGTGTCTATGCAATACAGTTAATATATATAAACACAGGGTGCATCCTTCACACCTGAAATTTTTGCACTGGTTTTTCATAACACATATGTATGAGTTCAACACATCTGTGCAGTCATTTTATTTAGACCATGTGCGATGGTCACTCATCCTGAAATTTAATAGATTTACTGGAGAAGAAAAAATAACCAGACCCAGCATGGGTCCACCACATGCCATAGTTCCTTCTGGGAGCCTACACCAGCTTGGGTGCTCCATGGACTGCAGCTTCCTTCAAGACATCTCTACCTCCTTCTACATGGGGTCCTTCAATGGCTGCAGCGTGGATATCTGCTCTAGCATGGTCCTCCACAGGCTGCAGAGGAAGAACTTATATTACTGCGGTCTTCACCATGGGCTGCAGAGCAATCTCTTCTCTGGCACCTGGAGCAACTCCTCCCCTCCTTCTTCACTGACCTTGGTGCCTGCAGGGATGTTTCTCTCATATATTCCCACTCCTATCTCTCCTCACGCTATTGTGCAGCATTTTTTACTCTCTCTTAAATAAGTTATCACTTATTTAAGCATTATCATCCACATCACTGATGTGCTCAGCTTTGGCAGTGGCGAGTCCATCTTGGAGCTGACTAGAGCTGGCTCTGTCCGACATGGGGGCAGCTTCTGGCATCTTGTCACAATAGCCACTCCTGCACCACATCCCTCCCACTAAGACTTAAAAAACTTACCATGTAAATCCAGTACACATTGCTAATTAATTTCTTTGCTTCAGAAAGCTGAACACTTAAGTAGGTAAATAGGATAAAAAAGGTGAGTTAGAAAATGATTTTTCCACATTTAATGATAGGCATGAGAGGGAGAGATATAGCCTCTCTTAGCAGTTAGAGTGTTAAAAAAAGAACAGGAGCTGTTGGTCTTCCTGTGACAGCAAGTAACAGCATTTTCTGCTTTCTTTCTCTTATCAGACTACTACATGGAATATTGCCCCTTCACTGGAGTCAAATGGTTTTATGGATTACATTGAGAAGTGGACAGAACTTCAATAACAAATCATTTCCAAACAGTATTTTCTCTTTTTCATTATCAGTGGCATACACTTGATTGACAGCATCCATCTTAACAAAAGTATATTCCCAGAGTTTTTGTGATGTTCTCAGTACAGTTCATGAACACAACCTCTAAAGAATGAGACAATGTGAGGACAGGAGTCTTATTTGGTTTCTTATTTTATTGAACAGCTTTACTGCCATAACTGTAAGCTTTGCACTGGGATTACTCACAGTCTTGCCTGTCAAACATCTTCAAGTGTAAATAATATACCTCTTGCTTGCTCCACTATTAGCTGTTAATTCACTCCACTGCTATGTTCTAAGCCTAGCAAGCATGATTTTTTAAAAATATTTTTTTTTAGTTTAGCGCATACTTGCTAACTTGCTAGTACTAATTTAAAGCTATTAAAATTTAGCTATTATGAAAATTATTTAGCATTGTTATGCAATGTACAAATACATGTATTTGTTCAGGGCGGGTTATAAACAAATCATAATAGAAATTAAATCTCTACTCAGTAGGGACAGAGTAGAAATGTCTCTATTCAGACATTTCTCTACATGTCCATGAGAAATGACTTACAGTCTCTCAAGCTAAGTTTCTTGTTTCTGATAGAATGCAAGACTAACAAAAATCAGTAATAATCTATGTTTCTTGTTCTTTATTTCTCTATTTTTAAAAATAAAGTTCGTTTACGCATGTCACAGACTAGAGGGTTACCTAGCCTGCTAGTGATAGAGATCATGACTGTGGGTTCATAGGATTCCATAAGACACAAGGACAAAGAAGCTTCATCCTCTAAATGTCCCCAGCTAATTAGAGATTATCACAATACAAAGCCAAACAAACGAACGCACACCAGTGGCAGGTCTACTTATGATTACTAAAGCAAATATATTAACATTCAGCTATTGCAAATTGTTATCAGCAATCAATAGTATGGCAGCAATTAATAATAGCAGGAATAAATAATAGCAGCAACAAGAATATATAATATTATAGGTTACTACAAACATTGATAGTAAAGCAATTTATCAATAATATAACAGATATATATATGATAGTTTATTTATATGAATATCTACAATATCAAGTGCATTAAACAGATTTCAGAAGGGGGCCAAACCATTCCAGAGGACACCTAACTGTCCCAGAAGTGGAAGGAATAACTGAATCACCTACAGAGGTAGACCCAGAGGGGAACCAACGCACATAATGGAGTTTGAAGCCAGCCAGGTGTCCTCAGCGAAGGCTCAAGATCTTGTAGAATGTTCACACAGATTGAAGAGAAAATTCTTTACTGTGAGGGTAGTGAGACATTGGAATGGGTTGCCCAGGGAAGTTGTGAATGCTCCATTACTGTCGGTGTTCAAGGCTGGGTTGGACAGAGCCTTGGGTGGCATGGTTTAGTGGGAGGTGTCCCTGCCCATGGCAGCAGGGTTGGAACTAGATGATCTGAAGGTCCTTTCCAACCCTAACTATTCGATGATTCTATGATTCTATTTAGGAAAGAGGGAAGTATGTGTAGCACAGAAAGCTCTCGGAAGGAGAAGCTCCACTTTGGATAAAAGTTAAATAATTTTCATATTGTAGAGACATAAGAGGGAATGCTTAGAGTTGGAAGGGGCCCTAAAGATAATGTAGCTCCAATCCTCCTGCCATGGGGAGCAACATCTTCCACTAGACCAGGTTGCTCAAAACCCCATCCAACCTGGTCTTGAATACTTCTAAGGAGCATCCTTTTCAGTATTTTTTTTTCTTTATAACCAAGTATAACCAAGTCTTCTTTATGGTTGCTTACATCCACATGAAGTAAAATAAAATTAAAAAAAAAAGCAAGGAAAAAAAAAATAAAAGGCACATAAGCATATAGTGATTTATGTAGCCTTTCTTGTACTGAACCAAGATCTTCATTGAAATTGTTTTATTATATATTTATTGTTATATTATATGTTTATCTGTTACCTATGGAAATAAATAATGCTAATAGAAACTTCATTCTGCCTTTGACTTTAGGACATGATATGCCCTTTTCCCAGATGGTCAGAGATCTTCTTCATTTTAGGTAATAAAACAGCCCAGGCAAAATTTTTTTCCAGAATGGGCAGAAGAACCTTCCCATTTACAATCAGTTTAAATTCTAATTTTAAATTATTAGATGATGATAAATGCTATCTTACATTACTGATCTCCAAAAGACATCATAAACAAATGGAAAATATCCCTAAAGCTAGTCCAATATGAACTATGACAAATACGTTCAAGCTAGTGAATGAATTGAGAACATCCGTAAAACAATGATCTGTTTCTGAAATTTACAGGGTTTTTTTTTTCTATTAAAGTCTCATAAGGGAGAAAACAAAGAGATGTGACTGTGATTATCAGTAGAAAACCTGAGAATACAATGAAAGTTTTCAGTCATTATACAACATAAAAAGTAGATATTTAGTAACAATTTTCCAATTATTAAAATCAGAAAATTTATAAAAGCTATAAAATATCCCAAATGATAAAAAGATGTAAGTGGCAAAATGCCTAGGTCTACTATCCAACCTTTCTTGGACAGTTTTTTTCACAATCTGTTGAGAAAAGATGAAGTATCATGTTTTCCTTTTCTTAATGTACTTAGTCTCATGATATTGATAAAGCATTTAAAATAGAATTCCTTAAATATTCAGACTAAAACACCTTAGCTTCATAATATCAATCAAAAATATAAATCTGTTTTCAGAATTTAGCATAGATGAAACCAGTTGCCTTTCAGAGACTACCATAAACAATTAAATCTTACATAGACCTAATCCCACTGGATTAACTTTTTTTCGATAATTAAGAAGTTCCAAGTCTTAGACTGATTATTCTGCTGTAAATATTTTTAAGTTATAATTCAACATTTAATTCCTTGCACATTTCTACATCACATTCAGTTGAGATTAAATAGTATAGAGCACTGTTTTGTACTTAACATGTCGCAACACACCTTCACAAAGAGAAAATTCGCGTGACAGAAAATTTTGTGATAAATCCCTCAGCCCTGCTCAAATGGAAAAGTAAACATACACCTGTGACAAAATACACTTTTCCATCTGTTTACTCTTCTACCAGTCATAATGAAATGACTACAAATTCAGACAAGATTTTGAAAGAAAAAAACCCTAATCTCTTTAGCATTTCTGTGGATTTTTACTTTAACATTGAGTGAAAGTTAAATATATATTTAAGAAACGTGATAGCTTAAGAACTAAAAGAGGACCTCTGAGGAATTTTAGTGATGCTTCTTTGTTCATACTATTTCTAAATCAATCATTTTCATTATATTTTCACTATAAGCCAAATTTCCATTAGGAGCTATTTCACTATTTTCACTGTAAGATAAACAAGAACTTTCAGCAGGAGAAGATTCTATAAAAGCAGAATGAAAAACATTAAGTGAAAGTGATTGGCAGCTGTAAATTAATCTCAATTTATAAAACCAAACATGCAAGGCTAGCTCAGATGAAATGCACGTCCATACAAGCTTTTGAAAAGTTTATTACTTACCTAAAATATTTCAGCTACATATTCCAGGCTTCAAGAACATTGAAGCACCAGCATAAGTACACTTACCATAAAAAATGTGTGTACTTTTCAATGCATTGATAAAAATGAAGTTGTGCAATAGAGTATAGTGTACCTCAACTCTATATTCAGCATTTAAGATGTGTAAAGTCAAAAAACAATGCTTTATTGACAAGTACCCTGTGGTCTAAATTTAGTGGCTAACAGATTTTCAAATTAACTAGATGAATTGTATAAAACAAGTGATCTCATACTGTAAAAGGTTACCTTGTGATAGATGTGTTCAATCCCTTTAGATACAAAAATTAGATATGAAAAGGTCATAGAAATGCTTAACCATAGCATAATCAGGTAATTAAGTCAAATAATTCAGATCATCACTGAGTGATTAAAATTCATGCTAGTGACACCTGATTAAAATAAATATTTTTTGATCTCTACATAATTGCCTGTTATGGTAAAACAACTAGCTCAGTGCATGAGAAAAGAGCTGTGGATATGGTCTGCCTTGATTTGGGATGTTTGATCTGGATTCTCACACAGTTTCCTTGCTAATGAACTGGTAAGATATGGACTGGACAGATTAATAGCAAATTTGTTGGAAAAATTGACTAAACTGCTGAGCTCAAAGGGTGATGGCAGTTAGCGGCTCAAAATTAGACAAGCGGGGTTCCTTGGGGTCTGTTAAATATCTTTGAGAGCTGTTAAATATCTTTATAACCAATCTGGAGAGAGGATTAAAAGTACACTCACTAAGTTTGTGGATGCCAATTGAGAAGAGAAGTAGATAAGGATGGAGAGAAGAGTGATCTCAGCAGGCTGGAAGACAGACCAGTGAGAATTGCATAAAGCTTAACAAAAATAAATGTGAAATCCTGCACCTGGGACAGTATAATTATAAAGTCTGTAACTATAAGCTAGGAACTGATGGCTAAGAAGCAGCTATGATTAAAAGGCACTAGGATTTCTGGGGGTCAATAAGCTCAACATGAACCATCAGCATGCCCTGGCAGCAAGGAAGGGCAACAGCTTCCAGGTATCCATCAGAAAGAGTGTCCCATCAGACTGTAGGACATGATTAATCCACACTACTCAGACCGTGGTAGGTGAATCCTGGAAAATAAATTGTTCTGATCCTCCTAGTTCAAGAGAGGCATTGATCAATACACAGGAATTAGCACAGGACAACCAAGAGGATGATACGGCTTGGGAACTTCACTTATGAAGAAAAGGAAATTGAAGGAATGGGTCTGTTCAGTCTTGAAAACAGAAAAGCTGGGACTGGTGGGGATGGGAGAGGGGTAGAGGGTGGGGACCCATTTTCCAATCATATACTCAGTAAGTAAAAGAGAACATGGATGAATATCTTTACAAGGATGCAGAGTGACAGGACAAAAATGGGTGGGCACAAGTCGTAAATGCTTCACTGTGAGAACAAATAACCATTAGCATATGTTGCTTGGAGAAGTGATGGAACCTCTCTCATCAGAAACATCCAAGACTTGTCCTAACAAGGCACTGAAACAGGGACCTAGAAAACCTAAGCTTTTCCAATTATAGAAGGAAAGATAATTTGTGAAACACCTTGGATGATGTTGTTAGATATATTTAATAATTTATTGTAGCTTAAAATGCACTAAATATGTTTAATACTTGAACTATCATGAGGTAAAAATATATATTTCCATTAATATATCCCTCAGTGTCTTATGAAAAGGTCATCTTGATTTAAAAAGGAAAAAAAAAATAAAACACCAATCTGTTCTGTCACATAAATTTTATTACATTTACATGAAGTTCTACCTCATGAATAAGAAGTTTCTTATCCTTCTCAATACACATATATGATTAATTGTTTGTCTTATCCGTACAGTGAACTAATCTGGAAGTGTTTTCTTGTAAGGCACAAGTTTCTTAAAAAGGTTATCCTCGTGAGAGTTGGGCTTGTTCAGCCTAGAGAAGAGACAGCTCAGAGAAGGCTCTTACTGAGGCCTTTCAGTACCTTAAGGGGGCCTACAGGAAGTCAGGAGAGGAACTTTTTACAAGGACATGTAGTGACAGGAGAAGGGGTAATGGCTTCAAGCTAAGAGATTTGGATTAGTTATTAGGAAAAAATTCTTCACTATGAGGTTGGCGAGACATTGGAACAGGCTGCCCAGAGAAGCTGCAGCTGCCTCATCCCTGGGCCAGGCCTCAAGGCCAGGATGGGCAGGGCTTTAATCAACCTGGTCTAGTAGAAGGTGTCTCTGCCTATGGCAGGGGATTTGGAACTAGATGAGCTTTAACATCCGTTCCAACCCAAACCATTCTGTCATTATAGGACTGTATGAAATATTTTAACTCTATTCAGTACTTAAGAAAAGGGTGGTGGGCCAAAACTGGCAGTTATCAGTTTTAGCATCGGATTATCTTAATGTTGAAAAATTAGATATTTTGGGGGTTTTGCAGTATTTATTACATATTGATATTGATTACAAAGTAGGACACTGGAGAAGGTTTTACATTATAAATGAACTGTAGACTGACAATTTGTCTAGCAATTGCCTTACCTTTGTGAAGTTACCTTGGAAAAATGCTTTTCAATTCACAATCTTGCATTTTTTCAACACTGATGTTCTTTTGGTTTTATTCTTGTATATCCTTGTTTGCCAGATTTTCTTTCCAGTAGGAATTTAGTTTCAACAATTTACATATGTTATTCCAAATATATCTACTCCAATTCACTTTGTTGTTTCCACCTCCTCTCTCCAGTCTTTTCTTTATCTCTTGTGTTGATCATCTTCCCAAACCTTTTTAATGTAAATGAAACATTCAGTACTTGGCCTTAGGGCTGATTCATTGTAAATGAAGCATTCTGTTTTATCAGGGGATGATACAGGTATGATACACTACTTTCAAAACTGTTATGATTTTTTATACATTTGTGTGTTATAACACATATATACTTTTCCACTGAGATTTTATACTATCTATAAATAACATGCACCAATTAATAACATGCATCATAAATACTCATTTCAGAACACTGTTTCTAAGCTCTCCTATTCGCGCTTCCCTTTTGGTCTTTTTCCTGCATATCACAAGTTTGCCACCACCCAAAAAATAAACGAAAAACCCAAAACAAACAAGCAAGCAAACGAACAAACAAAAAAAACCCAAGGAAGTATTCAAAATTAAATATTCCCTGATGTCTTTCTGAAGCAGAATTATCCCCTTCGAATTATTCTTCCACTCATATAATTGAATTCTAGGAAGTGCATGATCTTAAAATACTGAGAACACAAATCTAAATAGTAGAAGCAAATATGGGTCAGCTAGTCGAAAGTATTCAGCCAGTTTCCCTTTTTAATTCATTTGCTTTTCACAGGCTCTAGTCCTTAACGGTGACTGCCAACGACCCCATTGAACCTTATAACACAAATGACTAAGTGCCTTGATGCAGGTATGCTGCTAGTTCTGAGAAAGAGGTACTTACATGTTTTTTACTGGAAACAGCTGTAGATAATGTAGTGATTCAGCTTTATTTGGTTCTCATCATGTAGAGAATGAAGACCTAAGCATGCAGTCAGGATGCTTTTTATGTCTGTGCAAATTTATAAACAGTTAAAACTTCTGTCTTCTTTATTTTTTTTTTAAGCAAGCTCAAGAAAGACTGTATGAAAGTGCAATTTTATTCTTCTTTAGGATTTCATTCATGTACTCCTCACCTACATTAAAAGTCAACAGCCTGAAATCAGTGAAAAATTTTAGAAGAGACAGTAAAGGAGTGTGACTTATAGGTTCAAATGCATTTTTAAAGGAAATTAAATATACATCTTTTCTTTTCGATTCTAAGCTTTGAATTTGAAGATATTGTCAAGTTTAATTCCAGTTACTTTCACATATCTACATATGCCATATGTCTTTAATCTATTTGGGTTCTATGACACAACCTAAAGTTCACTGGAACAAAAATGTTCCTTGAATTCTATTGAGATAGTAAATGCTGCAGAAAAAAAAAAAAAAAAAAAGTTATGCTTGTTTTAGAGTCTTGCATATTTTTTTTCTTTAATTCACAATTGGATGCAGAGTAAAATTATATCATTTCCATCTATCTCTATTGGCATTTCATTTGACATGTACTTACTTCAAAATGGAGACTGACTTCCTGTACATTCTTTTTTTCCTCACAGACAAAGATCTTTGCATGCACCTCTATTCTTCCTCTAGATGAAAGCAGAGGTTTCTACTTGCTCTAGAAACTCTTGAAAGCCACATTTTCATATATGTAGAATGCATTAATCTTATGAACATCATAATTAGTTCTTATGTCTGTTCTCTTTATCTGGCCAATGCTTTCTCTATACATTAAACACTTCAACAGCATCAGTAAAAATATTTCTAGTGCATCAGCACTGGGGTTAAACATACCTGTTTTGAGCCACTCAGAGTAACTCTGATCTCAGAAACCACAGGAAGCCCTTTTTTTTGCTTTAACTTCAGACAACCTACTTATCAGAAATTTGTCTAGATAGTAAATATCTTTGCACTGACACATTTTGGCTACATTCTTTGTACAACTGGCTCTTCAGTTCTTTTTCTTCTTATTGTTTTGCAACATAATATGTAATTTAAAAAAAACCAACAAAGCCCAGCACACACACACACAGAAAAACAACACAAAACCCCACAAAAAAAATTGAAGTACAATGTAGGATGACCTACAACAGAAACCTCTGATTGTTAGTTCGGTGTGGATAAAACCTATCCATCATTTCATAGTTTCATAAGGAGACATCATTTTTTCACCCTAATAGTGTGGTTAGGGGAACAGGACCAATATCTAACCTTCTTTTAAATGAAAGAATTAGATATTTACCTTGTTGGGAGACTGCTAAAATGTACAGGCTCTGACTTACACAAACTGCATGCCAACACCTCAAACCTGGAATTTTAAAACAAATGTAGCCTCACATTTACACGATCCTTGTCTACTTGCTGACTAAAAAGTGCTGGATCATAGAATCATAGAATCATAGGTTAGGGTTGGAAAGGACCTTCAGATCATCTAGTTCCAACTCTCCTGCCATGGGCAGGGACACCTCCCACTAGACCATGTCACCCAAGGCTCTGTCCAACCTGGCCTTGAACACTGCCAGATTTGGGGCATTCACAACTTCCTTGGGCAACCCATTCCAGTGGCTCACCACCCTTACAGTAAAGAATTTCTTCCTTTTCCACTAGGCTACTCTGAATCTCTTCTCTGCCCAACCTGCAGTTGTGCCTGGTATTGCTCTCCCTGAGGTGTAGGAACTTCCACTTGGCATGGTTAAACTTCATCAGGTTGGCATCAGACCACCTCACAGGAATGTCTAGGTCTTTCTGGATGGCATCCCTTCCCTCCAGTGTATCAACCAAACCACACAGCTTGGTGTCATTGGCAAACTTGCTGAGGGAGCACGCAATCCCACTATCCATGTCACCGACAAAGATGTTGAACAAGACTGGTCCCAGCACTGATCCCTGAGGGGCACCACTCGTTACTGGTCTCCAGACGAATATTGAGCCATTGAGCACAAGTCTTGGCATGCAGCCATCCAGCAGTTCTTTATCCACCGAGTGGCCCACCTATCAAATTGAAGTCTCTCCAGTTTAGAGACAAGGATGTCATGTGGGACAGCGTCAAGCGCTTTGCAGAAGTCCAGGTCTACCGTGTCCATCAGTTCCATAGCCCCATCATAGAAGGCCACCAGATTGGTCAGGCAGGATTTCCCTTTAGTGAAGCCATGCTGGCTGTTACCAGCCACCTTGGTTTTTTTTCATGTGCCTTAGCATGCCTTCCAGGAGAATCCACTCCAAGATTTTGCCAGGCACAAAGGTGAGACTGACTGGTCTGTAATTCCCTGGCTCATCCATTTTCCCCTTCTTGAAAATGGGGGTTATATTTCCCTTTTTCCAGTCATCGGGAACTTCACCTGACTGCCATGATTTTTCAAATATGATGGACAGTGGCTCAGCAACTTCATTCTCCAGCTCCTTCAGGACCCAAGGATACATTTCATCCGGTCCCATGGACTTGCGTACATTCAGGTCCTTAAGATGATCTCAAACCAGATCCTCTCCTACAGTGGCCCAGGGTCTTCATTCTCACAGTCCCTGCGTCTGCCTTCCAAGACTTGGATGGTGTGGTCAGAGCATTTTCCGGTGAAGACTGAGGCAAAGAAGTCATTAAGAAACTCAGCCTTCTCCAAATCCAGGGTAGCCAGTTCTCCTGATAGCTTCCGGAGATGGCCTACATTGTCCCTAGTCTGTCTTTTATTTGCAATGTACCTATAGAATCCCTTCCTGTTACCTTTAACATCCCTAGCCAAGTTTAATTCTAGCTGAGCCTTAGCTTTCCTCACCTGGCCACTAGCTTCCTGGACAACATCCCTGTATTCTTCCCAGGCTGCCTGTGGATCCAAGTGGTTTGTGTGTTACTTATCTATTTATATTCAAGTGTTTCTATATATTCAAAATCCTAGACAGAATCTCTGTGTTTAAAACAGGAAAGGAAATTGTTTGAAACAGCGTAATGACCCCAGTTTATAATTGCTCTTTCAGCTCTCCAAAATATTTCTTTTTGCTAAGGTTTGGTTGTTTGTTTGCTTGCTTGTTTTCTCCAGTCTGTACTTAAATACAATACAAATTAAAACAAAAAAAAAATGGAGAAGCTATTTCTCAAAGTTCAAAATTATTTCATGGTAAAATATACTAATGTGGTGTATATTTCTCACACTTTTTTGGATATGTATTGCATGATGAAGAATTTTGTTCCTTGTGAACGTTAAAAGTCTAAAACATCTGCTGGATAAGGAATATTATTTTAAAATATTTTTTGTTTACATTACCTTTACTAAGCCAGGTTTCACATTTCATGCTTTGGTGGTTTTAAAGTTGTTTGTTGCTCTATATTTCTTATCACTAGGGAACATATTGAGAATTCCTGTCACTTATCTGACTTCAAGAACTTGTGCACTGGACTTGTGCAAGTTTTTCACAGAAGATAAAATGTCTTTGTTTCACGCCACCAGAGAGCACTGTTGGATCATTAAGATTTGGGTTTTTTTCTTTCTAGACTTTAGCTAAAGTAATGAGAACCAGGGAGACAAATAAAACTTTGTTAAGTATTCTTTCTTTCTTACCACATGACAAATGTCACCAGTACATAAGACATAATAAATCAATTGGTCTTTTACTGTTTATAGTTCTGCATTTGTTCAACATTTTTTTTCTTTTAAGGAAATGAAAAGACCAGTGTTCCCAAGGTTGCAATCAGTGATGCAGTTTGTACCATCACCTTTCATAGATTTTATTTTGCTCACCAGTCCAGTGGCACAGCTGTGAACTATGTCATAGGACAACTACGAAAATCATTTCTGCTTCCTCATTCAAGGAAACAGAAAATACTTCTCCTAATGTCTCAGGAAATGATGTGCCAAGAAGGTGAGGACTGTGCTACCTTGCCACTGTGCCAGTCAACACACCCTGGCAGAAGCCATCAATTCATTCAAATTTACAGGTGATTAATGCAACAATCGTGGCAAAGGCAATTGCATTCAACTAGGAAAAAAAAACGCATTACATACTAATTTATGTTAAATTCTCTTAATTCTGAAAGGAAGTTAAGCACCACTCTGTGTAGGTGTTTAAATGAAGCTTTACACTAAATTAACTGCCCATAGGTTTGAGGGTTTTCTTGTAATTCAAATAATACCTGTTACAGGGACCACTAAAACTACCTAACCACATGGTACTTCAGAGTTTGGGATTTAATTTTTAAAGACATTTTAAGGTGTTGTTTTGGATTTTTCAAAGACAAGAGAATCCAAGATTATTCAAGGTCAATTCAGAATTTCCCCTTTAAATTCAGATGTCTACATGAATTTTTATTTTGCATATCGGTGATGAAAATTTTTCAAAAATTGAAATTAACTTACCTTGATGAATTAATTATGAGATTTCTGATGTAAGTATATATAAAAAAATCATATAAAAATATCTAGAAAATTATATGTGCTCTAGGAAAAAGAAAGTCCTCTTAAAAAATACGTCTCATCATTCTCTGACATGTAAACTTAATGGCATATTTGTTATATTGAGAAATATTTGGTGAGAATTCTCTTCTTTTTATTACTAGGAGAAAATCTAAACTGCTAATATTTTTATTCCATCCTTAATTCTATCAAATTTTTCCTAGTCTTTATTTTAATATAAGGAAATTATTCTGAAATTATGATGTAATGATTTAGTTTTAGCTACAATTTTCTCATCACACTAACGCATATTGAAATCTAAAATTCTCGGGTTTACTGATTATTTCTAAATAGCACACAACGTCAAACAAATGCTTGTTTTTTTTTCTTTCCTCAGCTTACCTTATACTCATAGTGAACTCTGGAATAGAATACAATGCAAAGCCACCTTTCAGTGTTTCTGAAGTGCTGGGATAAACAGTCAGCAGATTTAGATTAGCTATAAAGGAAGAAATTCTTTACTATGAGGGTGGTGAAACACAAGAACTAGTTGCCCAGAGAAGTTGTGGCTGCACCATCCCTGGAAGTGCTCAAGGCTGGGTTGGATATGGCTTTAAGAAACCTGGTCTAGTGGAAGGTGCTCCTGCCTATGGCAGAGGGGTTAGGACTAGATGATCCTTAATGTCTATTCCAACCCAAATCATTCTATGCTTCTGTGAGTTTATGATTCTGTGATTATAAAAATCTACCCTATAACTGGCTTTCTCATGTTAACCACAACTAGGGTGATACAGACTATACTGAAATCATCTAAGAGTCTCTGTTGGCTCAGAAATAATAATAGAAAATACTTCTTTCAATGATATTAATTCTTGTCCTTCTCCTCCAGGCTTTCACTCAGCTAAAATGTGAACTGGAATTTCTGCTTGGGTAAGGACTTAAAAATATGTATATATTCAAATGCAAAACAGGACAAATGTGATAACCTGTTTTTTTAATTATTGCATTCTTCTGCTATAACATTTTTGTCATATCTATATCATATGCTGTTTACATGTAAAGTTCATTCTCATGCTTTAAAAGCAAATAAAACTAAAAAATATTGAAAAATATTGTTTGTAAATGCAACTTCAGTTTCATAATTTTGTATAACTTCAGCAACAGTTTTATAAAGATATAACGACAGCAACAAATAAGAACTTGGAAGAGGGTGAAAGGAAAAAAAAAAGAGGGTTTTTTTGAGGAAGAGCGGATTTCTTTTTTCCCTAAACTAATTTGATCCTCTGATTTTTCATTAACCACATGTAGTTCCTCCACATGCCATAAGTGTATTGCTTCATGATATTAGGAAGAAGTTCTTTACTGTAAGGGTGGTGAGGCAGTGGAATGGGTTGCCCGGGGAAGTTGTGAATGCTCCATCCTTGGCAGTGTTCAAAGCCAGGTTGGAGAGAGCCTTGGGTGACATGGTTTAGTGGGAGATGTCCCTGCCCATGGCGGGAGGGTTGGAACTAGATGATCTTAAGGTCCTTTCCAACCCTAAGTATTCTATGGTTCTATGATTCTATATTAGTAGAATATCAGCATTTTTGTGATTTCAAGCTGTTTATGGATAACTGAGAAATTTAGTCCAAAGTAATCTCTACTGACAGGGTCTATATGTAATCCAGTTTCCAAAACATTTCATATAAATCAAAGATCAAAAAGCTATCAAATTATCAATCAGAGACAGAAAATAAAAACAAGGATAAAATCTTATTTGTGGCTCAGGGGTTAATTTGAATCTTGAAAAGCTTGTGTGCAGTCACTACGATACAAATTTCCAGGATGACCTTAAACTAATTATTTAGGGTCTGATTTTTGAAAGGACATTATATAACAATAACACCTTGGAATTTTTTAAATTCAGAAGCTCAAAGGATTCCTCTTTCCAGTTTCATTGTAACAGTGTAAGTAGAGAGCTGGAGGTTAGTAGCAATTTTGGTCCAAGTTTGAAAGACAGCATTTTGATTTTGTGAGTTAAAAAAAAAAATAAAATTTGCTTCATGACATGTCTTCAAAGACCACACCCAACTGTATTTATTAGAACTTCACATCAATAGTTCTCTTTTGTTTACACAACATAACCTCCTACGCTACAGCTCCCACAACTCTTAAGTCTAGGAAGCTATCATCACTATATGACAGCAGTCTTTACAAGTACATCCCACTGCTAGGAAGCTAATTCGAAAGACAGCTCACATCCTCTGACAAGATTTATTCAGTTTGTTGAAGTAATGGGCTATGTTTTAAAAGAGCACAAATCAAAGAACGAAGGATCTTCTGCCGTAGGCTATTCTACCTTCTCCTTTTTACCATGTGTGATTACAACATCTCTCATATTAGTAACTCAGGTTTTAATATCCTTTCCTAGTAATTAATGGCTCATTCCAATAAGGTCCCATGTCTTTACAGTTATAGTACCACGTGGGATTGATAAGTTTCTGTTATAATAACTTCTTTTTTTCATTCTGAAAATCCTTTTTCAGTAATTGCATTGATGTGAAAATTTCCTCCACATTACTTGTGAAAATCAAGTATTAAAAAGAATCTTAATAAGTGCAAATCATATTTTAATCCAAAACCCTTCTTAGTAAAGCTCTTTAATCAAAAAACCTTTCAAAATGCTGGCAAAAATAGGACTAGATTCATGAACTTATTCAAATGACTTGACAGAAAAAATAGGTCTGTGGGATGCAAAAAAATCCCACATTTCTTGTGAAACCTTTCGTTTCCAACATTTTCTTTCACTTTGAAACTTTATATTCATTGGACACTTGCAATTTTTTTAAATTAATTTTTACTCTGTAAACCATTTATATTCTCTAAGGTAAAGGCCATCATCCTGATTGCAAAATCTGCTACATTTGAGCAATTATAAAGTCATTGCATTTCGAAAGAATAACGGGATGTGCAATTTGCATTTGATGTAAAAATTAAACATACAGCTCTAAGAAAGCAACCACACTGACCCTGTTCAGACATCAAAGCCTTTGCTGAAGTCATTTTTTTGTGTCTACGTAGGTCCACAGTCCTCTCTGAAACACTAAAACACACTAGCCACTCCCTACTTGTCTCTTCTGCTTCTTTGCTTGCCAGCTCTGTTTCTGCTAATAACTATGTAAGAAAAAGCTTGTCACCTTGGCCATTTTAGAAGTTTGTTAAATGAATTCATGTGGAAAGATAATGAATCATAAAGTGTAGAGAAGCATGGACCCACTGTGAGAAGAAATTTTAAAGCACACAAAACTTTAAAAGATATTTCTAAACTAAAAATATGCAAGTAAGCTAACAATCTTTTCTGTTCCTGCAGAAAGAAAAAAAAATAAATTTATTATATAGACATGATTTATATACGGTAGTATTTTGTAATACTTTTACATAGGGAATAATCTAGTTATGGAAATTCAGAATATTTCCTCTCAACTAACAAACAAACAAATGAACAAAAAATCCAACCAAGCAACCAAAAGAAAAACAAAACAGTTCACTTTCTACAAATACTCTAGTAGATCAATGGAACAGTCTCATTCCTTAAACTTCTCTTTTAGGTTGGAAAGATTTTGCCTTCTCCAAAATTTAAAACCATCACATTCCCGTTCATTACTCCCTTTCCCAGTGCAATGCTCATTTCTAAAAGTTGTTATTAATCTCCTGTAAGATGCTGAGCAGCAAAGAAAAGCCTAAAGGAATATCAGTAACCTGAAGAAAAAATCTGCCTTCATGAAAGTAAAAATTCGTCTTACAAATTAAAGTATATTAGCATGCATAGCTAAGCAGTTTATAAATTCACTTCTATAATTGGTCATGCACAAATTTCTTTTGACACCAGTTGGGGTCCACTGCAGAAATGTAGTACACAGCTAGAACTGCACATATATCTCCAATAACTCTTCATGGACTATATAAGGAAACCATCTGTCATTCATCTTAAACTTTTAACGAATTAGAGACTTATTTCCTACTTCACATGGAATAGCTGTGCTAGCAACTTACATGTATTGTTGCACCCTAGTCACAGGATTAGTTCAAAGGGTTCTGGAAACAAAATGTTTTTCAAAAAAGTAGAGTTCAGGCTACTGGAGTTATTACTTAAGGATATGAATAAAAAGTACCATTTTAAATATCTCAAAAGCAACATTTTTCATTATTGTCACTGATAACAACTGTAAATTTATTGCATCTCAGACTGGTTCACCGACAGTAGCTGAAAACTGTACAGTTAAAATTGACATATGAAGGTCCCTCATTTCCAAGTGAGAGACCTAACTACCAAATTATTATGATCATAATGGCACATCTTTCACCACCACTCCACATCTTACCCGTTGTGGTGTTCCCATTAAGTCCTCAAACATCTTCTGAAGAAGCAGGCTGCTTAAACGTGAATCACAATACAGCTCACAGAGGCAGATATCTACTCAGAAAAGACAATTCTGAATATCTATGTAAGGATAAGATAAACCATTCAGGAAACTTTTAGGCTTAACTGTCTTATCCTTTGATCCAGAAAACCTTGTGAGCACAAGTTACGATTTTTACATTCCTTTGGGGTTCTACATACAGAACAATCTCTTTCATACTGCAGAGAAAAAGGAATATTCTGCAGCCAACAAGGTCTACTTTGTTGGAAGAATAGAGAATGGAATATACGGATTATAGAAAACATTGATTCAAACTCTGAAGACAAAGCTGGAGACAAAACATCAGGTAGCCAATGCCAGCTTTTAACCTCTTGTGAAATACTTTGACACTAGCATGTCCTCTTTGCATGGTTGTGGGAGAACCAAAGCCAGGAAACCAGACAGATGCACCCAAATGTGTGATATAAGCCTTTTTACGAAGAAAATTACTGCAGCCTTTAGATCTTATTTCCTTAAAACTTTTTTTCTCCATCTTTTTATTAGTACCAAAATCCATTGTATTACAAATCCTATTATAAACATTTTGGGTATCAACTACTGTGAATGCCAGTGTTAGAAAGCTAGATCTCACCATTCATTGTAACTTATTCACCAATATTTTGAATCCTCCTTTCAAGCCGAGACTTCTGATAGCACAGTGTTGCGCTTTAGAATGCCAAAGACACTACCTGGGTTCAGTACACAGTGTACAGTTGGATTTTGACCATGTAAAGACATTTCATAGAGTCATAGAATCATGGAAAAGTTAGGGCTGGAAAGGACCTTAAGATCATCTAGTTCCAAACCCCCTGCCATGGACAGGGACACCTCCCACTAAACTGTGCCACACAAGGCTCTGTCCAACCTTGAACACCGCCAGGGATAGAGCATTCACAACTTCCCTGGGCAACCCATTCCACTGCCTCACAACCCTTACAGAGAGCACCATGAGTGTACATTAGGATGAAAATTTGCTTGTGATTATTTTAAAATTTTGTGGCATTTGGGGGTTTGTTTGTTTATTTGGGTTGTTTATTTTTTAATATACTAAATGAGTCAGTAGCACATTTTAAACTGTGACAGAAGCTCTGCAAGGCAATTCCAAAGTCTTCTAAAAAAACCAAAGATAACTTTTGAACTAATCATATGAAGTCCTGACCAAATAACAGCACATCACTAGTAACACAGTGCTGAATAGGAAGCTTTCTGGTCATTAGAGAATGCTAAACCCACCACAATTCTGAGCTGTTTCAATTCATTTTGAACCTCTATTTCATTGCAAAAACATAAATAAGAAATGAATTATTTTGCTTGTGATAAGTTGGTAGAGAATGCTGTTATGTACATGTCCAAAACGTAGATGTATGAATAGTAGTAAAAATAGATTCAACATTCAAATTTGCAAGCTAGAAGTAGGTTTAAATTTCCAGAGGACAAATGCCTCTTTTAGGGATATTTCTACATGCGCAAGAGTGACTTAATGGCTTTAGCCAGACCTGAAAATACAAAAAAGCCTTTGATATTTTGTTGTGGGTCACCTTGTTTTCTGCATTTTTTTCTTGATCTCCACTGGCTTTACTAATATCTGAGTCTTGTTTTAAGCTTGCTGACTGCATTGATTTGGTATTTGCTATGCAGTAAGCTGGCACTAAGAAGGATTTTGATCTTTAATCTGGTTCAAAGGATTCTAAGCAGCTCTGATTGCAGCCATAGGCAATACATGCACTAAATGAGATTGAAGGACAAATTAAAATAAATAATGCTTGAGTAAATCACTTTGTTGTGGTTAAATGTATTTAACAATTTCATTATCCCCTGCAAAGCAGGTTTTAAAGAAATTAACAAATGGCTTTCTTTTTTTTTATGTAAGTATAATAAATCTGTTTCCACACAGAAATACATTATAGTTGTGTTTCTACTCCATTTATTGCAATAGCTTCAAAGCTTTTGAGTAGAGGAAGAGAAGTCAGAAATCTGTAAGACATATCACTATATTCATTGCCAAAAGTAAAGCATGGGAAATCAGTTCAGGGTTTCTTAACTATTACAGTTAGCTTATGTAATCATGTTTTAGGCTTTTTGACTACCAGCAGCTCCTGCAGCCAGACAATAACAGCTTCATATAGTTTGTGTTGCTCTAAGAAATAAAGTCTAGTAATGAAGTACCTAGAGAAAGAACAATGAAAAGCAGGGTTATTTCATCCAGTTATTTTAGTAATCTTCTACTTGCCAATGTTTACATTCCTTAAAGTAAGATTTTTAGGGTGTGTTGCTATATTTGAAGAAAACTGAACTATATACAAAGTCTGACACTGTTATAAGGGGAAACACTAGGAAGGAAAACACAGATGGCTAAACAAATATTACTACAAGAAGTAAATTAGTAGAATAACTAGGATTTGTCAGCAGATTATCGGTTAAACATGATAATCTGATAGACTAAATCCTGTTTGGCCATAAATCCAAACAAACAGACAAAATTATAGACATTGAATCACCTTGGGACCTATTATTGTCTGTTACTCAATTATTTCTCTGTATGGGAATATGTTTGTAAAATTTAATGTCTATAAATATGAAATGTCAAAGCAGCATATGAACCAGTTCAGAAGGAATTGTTACAGAATAATGTTTTAATGACCTTTTCTGACTTCTATTTTTTTCTTTTTCTACTTAGATGCATAGTTCTGGGGGACAAAAACCCTCCATGTTTTCAGTACAACTTGGTGCTCTTCTAGAATTCGGGGGTAAAGTCCTGACCATATCTGTATTATTGTTAAAATCTCTGTTGATTTCAGCAAGATAAGCATTCAAACCATGTTGGATCAGGAATTGTTCAATATTAAGGCAGCATTTCTCCAGCTGCTGCTTTTCTGTCCCTTCTCTGTGCACTGATATTTCACCCTGTATTTTTAGTCCAGGTCATTCTATGTGGTAGGACTCAGGAAATATGAAGGATTCTTACACATTACAACTAGCTTTAAAAGCTTTTTTTTTTTTTTTTTTTTTTTTCTGTGTATATCAAGTAAAAATGCAGTTTGACTCATCTTGGAGAAAAGTTTTGATGCTGTATTTAAAAACAGCTGGAGAAAGAGTTCATTTCCACTGAAAGAATTCCCAGTAGCATAAGAAATATTTAATATGGATTTATAGCTTGCTTCCCTCAATATGATTTAAAACTGTACTTCCCAGCAGAATATTTGAATTACCAAACCATACTGTGCTCCAATGCAGTAGGTGTTAAACAAGCCTTAAGAGAGCTGTAAAGGTAGAGTTCACCAACAAGAAGAAAACAGAGGCTTGGGACAAAGATGCCCAGAGGATATGGTCTTTTAGTTAGGCTGAAGGAGGAAACTACATAAGAAATAGATGTAAAATACTTGTTTCCTCTGGGAAATGAGAAATGTTGGCACAATGCCCCTAACTTACTTAAAGGAAAACATTAGTTCTTCTTCAAGGAAAGATTAAAAAGTTTTTTCATGTGAATGCCAAAAATAAAAAAAAAAAAAAAAAAGGGAGCGGAAAGGAAACATAACATATAGGAGATCAGTGCTTAATTCCCTGCAATGTATCAGCCAGATGGAAAATATAGAGTTGGTTTACCCTTGTGACCAAGGTAGCAGGATATACGATAGCATGGAACTTCTTCAAATAGCTCTTAAGAAGGCAAAAGCCTAGAACTGATGTAAAAAACTGGATACAACTTTGGCATGCTAAAAATATGTATCAAAATTATCAAGTCGTATTGGGATAATCCCTGATTAATATTAACAGTCCCATTCATAGGATTCTGAGAAAGGAAATAAGAGACCTTCACTGGATGCTTATAGACCGTAAAGAATATTGTAAAATTAAATTAATAATGCAACAGGTTCGCATTTGGTGCAGTTCTGAATGTTTTTAATCAAATACTGTACCATTTTATGTGAACTACAGTATTTAATGACTATCTTTTGGATAGTTTGAATCAATTTGATTTAGCAATAAAATGCAATAGGTCCCCTGGATCTTCTTGCTTAATCCAGAAAATATTTAGTGGTCTATTCAGGATTTTGCTTGACATTTTGAGAGCGTACTAGAAGATTACTTGCTGGTAAATGCAGCTAATACTTTATCTTGTTTGACAGCATCTACATTATTTGATATCCTGTGACATCTTTGTGTTATGAAGAAGCACCATGAGCCGCTGTATATTTATTTAAAAACAAACAAATAAACAGATGTTTGTGGCTGGTCTTTTCATAATGCACCAAAACTGCATTTTGATTTCTATTTCATTTTAGTCTATTGTAGTGGTTTAAACCTCTATAAACTCTTGCAGTCGCTCTCTCACCCACTCCCCACTCTTTCTTTCCCCAGTCCCGGGGGAATGGGGAGGAGAACCAAAAGAATGCAACTCCCACAGGTTAAGAACAGTTTAGTAATTAAGGTATAACACAAACCACTACTGCTACCACTACTACTACTAATAATAATGACAAGGCAAATACAAGGAAAGAATACAATGGCTCACAATCAATCCCAACCCGATCAAGCCATGCACCCCCCACTGTGCACCCCCCACAGTGCACCCCCACCACCCTTCCAGGTCTCTGCTCTCCGTTTTTGCATCCTGGGCATGACGTGCTGTGGTATGGAATAACCACTTTGGTCAGTCTGGGTCAGGTGTCCTGTCTGTGCTTCCTCTCTGCTTCCCCTCCTCCCTGGCAGAGCATGAGATTCAGAAAGTTCTTGGTCAGACCAAAACTTTCGAAGCCGTAACTATAAACATCAGTGTTATAGTGTTGTTCCCAGGCCGAAAGTCAAAAACACAGCATTGCACCAGCTACTATGAAGGAGAAAAAATGACTGCTGCTGCTGAACCCATGACATCTGTTTAATATTATTTAACTTTATTTCATCCTCTCCTCTCCCCTCCTCTTCTTCTTTTTCTCCTCTCCTTCTCTTCTCCTTCTTTTCTCTGTCTGCTCCGTTCCAGTCCAGTTTAGTCCAGTCTGGTCTATTCCTTTCTCCAAGTATTTCATGAACACTTTTTCAGCAGTCTCTGTCAGTATACAGGAACATGAACCAGTCATTATGGGAACTGTTTTTTATATTAAAGGTTGTTGTTACCTTCTGTCAAAAAAGCCCCATCAGTGGTCCCAACAGATTCTTCTTGCCACCTTTAAATCTTACATCATATGATTTACTCCTTTTTCTCTGATCTTGTTTCTATTTGGTTGATTTGCCTGCTAATACATGCAGCAGCGATCTGTTGATTATGTGCATCCACAACTGGAGTTAGAAATTCTTCTTTCAAGGCAAATTCATTTTCTTCCTTCAGATTCATAATTTTGACCTTGATGTTGAATTTTCTAAGAGTACCAACTGTTCTTAGTTACACTGTCTTGTACCAAAATAAAACTATTTTTATCAAGGTGTGCTTTTTACCAAAGAACTATGTTGTTTATGAATATTTTCTTGAAATCAAATAGGCATGGAATAGTTGTCAAGTCAAACCCTTAAATCCATGCATGATTTTTCTAGAAGTCAAACTATGGAGGTCAGTGGCTTAAAACTAGTGTAAATGCTGCAAAAGTGTAAAGGGATTTGAAATGGCTCTCCAGCTGAATGATCACAGGTGATAACACAGGCATTTTTATGTTTTCTAAATCTTTCCTGATTTTATATATAAAATTTATCATCAGAGAAGCTCAGAGACAATTGAAAGTTTAACAGTAAATGGGCTGATTTGGTCATTATAAAACCAAAAATATAGGACCAGTGACCTTTTGTATTAGTGACTTCATAGTATAATATAATCTTTATGTACCACTATCAGAGTTAAAATAATTTCTTGGCCACAAAAGGCAGCATGGGTAGTAGGAAGCATTTACATATGGAATACTATTCTTAAGCCCTTGGGTAAAGTAAATTCTTTAGTAAGGTCTTTCTGCTATATTATTTCTGGTTAATTTTCTTGCCTTTCACTGTAGTTTGTGAATCGAGGTATCTCCAAAACACATTTTGTTCAACAAATATCATTTAAATCGCTTTCTTACTTTTTTCATTATTTTTTAAAATTAACATTGATCAGGTGTAATCTGCAAATTTTTAGAAGACAGGTAAATGTTACAATATGTACATTAAATTATGCAGTTATAACATGTTAAAAGCATTAAATATAGACAAATTACAACACTCAGTAGTCTAGGGGCCCTAAAAATTTAATATGCTTTAGCTGCAGGCAAGAATCTAGCAGCTACAGGGTCGGAGGAAGAGGAAGGTGTATTGGTATCATGTATTTTGCTGGCAAAAGTAATGCATCATCAAACCCCTTCTTTCTGTTTTATTACTGGAAGTTCTCACAAATTGTCATCTAGTGCATATATCTATGCAATTACTTATTGCTCTTTTTTACATATTTTGCAAAATTGGTAGGCAAAACCTCATACAAAAGAAAAATCTTATTTCAATGTTTTCACAATAGTAAGCTTCTGCATATTTTATATTCTTTTATGTTCTGAATACAGTATTTTTTCCAATAAACCTTTTATCACAATGATATTTCACAGAGAAACTTTTTTTTTTTTTTTTTTTTTTGACAAATATCCTGTAGGAAGAAGCTATGTTCAGGATATGGATATTGAGACAATATGAAGGGGCTACGGAACTGATGGACAGGGGTAGAGCAGTTGATATCATCTACCTGGACTTATGTAAAGCCTTTGATACTGTCTCACATGACATCCTTCTCTCTAAGTTGGAGAGACATCAATTTGATAGGTGGACCACTCGGTGGATAAAGAACTGGCTGGATGGCCGCACGCAAAGAGTAGTGCTCAATGGCTCAATGTCCAGCTGGAGACCAGTAACGAGTGGTGTACCCCAGGGATCTGTGTTGGGGCCGGTCTTGTTCAGCATCTTTGTGGGTGACATGGACAGTGGGATTGAGTGCGCCCTCAGCAAGTTTGCCGATGACACCAAGCTGTGTGATTCGGTTGATACATTGGAGGGAAGGAATGCCATCCAGAGGGACCTTGACACGCTTGTGAGGTGGGCTGATGCCAACCTAATGAAGTTTAACCATGCCAAGTGCAAGGACCTACACCTGGGTTGGAGCAATTCCAGGCACAGCTACAGGTTGGGCAGGGAAGAGATTGAGAGCAGCCCTGTGGAGAAGGACTTGGGGATGTTGGTTGATGAGAAAATGAATATGAGCCAGTAGTGTGCGCTTGCAGCCCAGAAAGCCAACCGTATCCTGGGCTGCATCAAAAGGAGCATGACCAGCAGGTCGAGGGAGGTGATCCTGCCCCTCTACTCTGCTCTCGTGAGACTTCACTTGAAGTATTGTGTGCAGTTCTGGTGTCCTCAACATAAAAAGGACATGGAGCTGTTAGAACAAGTGCAGAGGAGGGTCACGAGGATGATGAGGGGACTGGAGCACCTCCCATATGAAGATAGGCTGAGAAAGTTGGGGCTGTTCAGCCTGGAGAAGAGAAGGCTGCGTGGAGACCTCATAGCAGCCTTCTAATGTCTGAAGGGGGCCTATAGGGATGCTGGGGAGGGACTCTTCATTAGGGACTGTGGTGAGAGGACAAGGGGTAAGGGTTCAAACTTAAACAGGAGAAGTTTAGATTGGATCTGAGGAAGAAATTCTTTACTGTGAGTGTGGTGAGGCCCTGGAATGGGCTGAACACATTGCATCTGGGGTTTACACAGAGGAAATATCAACATTTTCTCTTTTGCAATACTTTATGTGGTTAGGTTAAAAACTATAAAACAGCTCATTAAAATTCATAAATGTGTTTACAAATTAAGACAAGTTTTTGATCTTCCAACCATCGCAAATATTATCTACAAAAGAAGCTGAAACACCAGACCTACAAGGAAATTCAAAATATGCAAAGGTTTTATCAGAAAACACAAACATTATCTTTCCTGCAGCTGTCAAATCAGTAAAGTAAAATTACAGCAGTTTTCAAAATAAATAAAAATTCTCACTTTGTGCTTAGGCTTAGGCTGGAAGGGCAAGAGAAAGTAAAAATGGTATAACACTTTTAATACAGCTGAGATGAATAAAAGCATAGTCAATGTGAGGTTGACTTGGTTAAAATATAGGATGAAATATTACTTCTAAACTATCAGTCTAATGCCAAGTTCATACAGTCAAAGCTACCTTACCAAGTTACAGGCACATAATGTTAATACTTATATTTTAATGTATTTTTCACAAGATTCATCACCAACTAATGCACATATTATCTATGGGTATTATCAGCAATTTATGAATTCTTCCTGCTGGGAAACTTCACCTAAGAAGAAAGAAAAATGCTTGCTACCTTATTAAAAATCAGCCAGAATGCAGACCAGACTTTAAATCACATTAGTGCAGGATAGATCTGCTGCAAGAGGCAAAATTATTAATCATAGAGAGGGAATGTTACATCACTCCTGATATCATACGGAGGGACAGTGAAAGAGCAATGCCTTACTCACCAGACAGATAGAAAGATGTACAGTCACCATAGAACAAGGTTTTTGTCCTGCTAGGGTCTATTTCCAAGCTCTCCTACTTCATTAGCAGAAGAAAAAGAAAGTCACCAAATTTAGAGTAAAATAAATTTCCAGAACACAAAGTCCTAGATATTTCTGCACTGTACCTGCATTTTAGTTGTTTGTTTATGCTTTAGAACACATGGAAAAAACGAAGCAGTAATCCATCAGATGACATAAATTCTATGGTGTTACAAAAAATGACAGTGTGACATTTCCGATAGTAGAACCTTAACTTCTTTCAGGCTTTAGGGCTCACAAGTGATAGAGCATTAAATATAAATCACATTGAATTTGACTAATAAAACAAAGTTACCTTCTTCCATTAAGTCTATATTTTAACAAAAAATGTTTAAACTAAATATGAAATCATCTAAGAAAAACTTATAGATGTAATGTGAATCATTTCTAGATCAGTCAAAGAAATAATCTCGGAAAATGTCAGAATAAGAAAATCCATCAGTACAGACTGGATATGTATGTAATCAGAAAAGTAGCTTTCAATTTATAAATGACACATCAAAAGTGAATTTATGCTCAAAAAATACACATTTACTCATTTTACCACAGAGAAGACAGAGCTCCAACGTCAAGCCATGCACTAGCACAATAATATTCCTTTTCTTTGTATAATAGCAGGTTTTAAACTGAGCAAATATCAAAAAAAAAGGCTAATGAAAATGTGTTTGCAACAGCATCCAGTCTATGATCATAGAAGAAAGGTTAATTATCACAGCATTTTTTAACAGTATACCAATAGCATTGATCAAAAGCATTATTGATATCATTCACTATGTTGAGCTGTATCTTGTCCCCAGATAGTGAGTGAAGACCCTCTTAAAATATTGAGATTATGCATCTTCTGGTTTCCTATTGTCCAAGTTCTTTTCTTAAGCATCCTTTCTTGTTCTCTGTGGCAGCTTCACTTCCTTACCATCTGAAAGAGGTGTTTTCAAAAAAATAACACAGAAGAGACTGTGAAAGTCACTTTGATGCAAGTCCCACCTAGGATTAGATTTGCTGTTTTAGAAAGGTTATTAGGGGTAGTTTTACCTTCGATCTCCTCACAATTAAATGGTACATTTTTGTGGTCATCAGTGCTGACCTATTTCACCCTTCATTGTTCAGTACTGATTCTCCACTGGAAAATCAATACTGTAGGGAGCATTCCTGCACTATACTCATGCGGTGGGACAACAAAGCCTAAGAATGACGGTGTTGAAGACTTATATATCTCTCTGATAAATAAGAAGAGCAATACATACCCCTCTAAGAATGAACTTGGCATAGATTTAGAAATTAATGAAGTTTGCCTTCCCAAAATGTGCAAAAAAATTTCCACGTTGACTGTATTAATTTAATTTATTGCATCCAGATAACAGCTACTATAGTAAACTTCAAAAAACTCCTGCACTGCATGGCTATCCATTGTGTTGAGAACATACCAAATTGTGGGTGAAAAACACAGCAGTTAATCTTAAAATAATTATGCAAGACAAGTCCATATGAAACTTTTTTTTTTTTAATTGAGTATAACAATTTTAAATGAAGGACTGGAATTTATGTGAATGTATCAGCTTCTACGATACCCAAAGAAATGACTCTTTGGGAAGTTACCACAGTAAAAATTCTGCTGTCTGCTTTTTCCAGGAAATGGCAGGGAGCATATCACTTTGTATTGTGGGGATTCATAAGACTTCAAGTTTCTTTATTGCAAAATATTTCCATGCTCCAGTTGTAATTTGTAGGAAAGATTCTGGAAAATTAACCTTTTTAGTATCAGTACAAGTATTTGAAAGCAATTTTTGCAATGGAAGTATTTTCATGGTCGACTTGAAAAAGGTGATATTTAGTTTCTCATATGATTTTTTTTTCTTTTGTACAATGTGATGATACAACAAAATATTTGTGAGCCACTTGTGAATTTCCAAATTTTAAGAGAATTAATATCAGGTGATTTCAGTAATGTTTAGTTTGTGTAAGTAATTTTTAACAGTTACCTGTAAAAGTAACATCTATTAATTAATTCATCTATTTATTAAATTTCAGGGATAGATACACATTTTATTAAATAAGCTGTTATGCCTGAGATATCTTACCCTTGTCTCCTATAGAAAATGTACAGTCGTAATAACATCATTCCCGAGAAAAGTCCTCCAGCTAATCTTGATTCATCGTGCTACTTGATGCCCACATAGTAGAACTGGGACCATTTTATCTTTTCATAATGTTTTTTGAAGTTTATGGCCATGGAAAAATCCATGCAAATATATCGGTGAAGTAAATGATATACGCAGGTCTCATACAGAGTATCAAAGAATTATGGTGACTTTAATCCCTCTAGAAGCAATAAGAGACAGGATGAAAGAATTTGCTAACAAATATCCTAGATATATTTTCCCATTCAGATGAATGAGTTCTTAAAACCAGAAAAGAATATTATAAGATAAATTTATAGTAGCTCTAATACTTTATGTTAAGGAATGTTAGGAGCAAATCTACCTCCAGCAGTGCCAGCCTGGAAATCCCTCCTGCCAGCCACTGAAGCCCAGTCTTGTTTCCCAGGGACCTGCGGTCTCAACCCATTCTTGTTTCCCTGGCACCTGGGGGCTCAGCCAATTCCAAAGGACAACGGCACCTACATAGAGGACTCACACAAGA
The DNA here is from genome assembly GCA_039720435.1 of Amazona ochrocephala. Classification (NCBI taxonomy): domain Eukaryota; kingdom Metazoa; phylum Chordata; class Aves; order Psittaciformes; family Psittacidae; genus Amazona; species Amazona ochrocephala. The sequence goes on from CM077880.1 coordinate 26,092,051, forward strand.
CACAAGCACAGCCAGCCATGTCCTCGCCTCCTCTTGGGCTGGCAGACGCAGGAGATCATGCAAAATATTCTCCAGGTTCACAGGCACACACACGAGTGAATCCCCTGAGTACTGGCACAGCCTCTCTGTACAGCTGGCACCTGTGTCTACATCCCAGCCCCTTTACTTACCCCATAGGTCCCCTACTCACACACTGATGTAGCTCACGTGTGCTTGCTGCACACATGCATCACATGCATACTCATCCCACAGGTATCCCCAGTTGTGGGTTTCCCCGATCCCAGCGTGGATCCAGCTGATACCTCTGCCCCAGCTTGATGCCTCCCTACTCACTCACTGATCCTTGAGGTTTGCCAGCGAATGCACATGTACAACCCATGAACACGAAGACTGGGGAAGATAAAGACGGCCAGAGTCCCAGTGGCTGACAACCAGCACACTGCCTGTGCCCTGAGGTCTCGCTCCAGCTGCCAGCACTGAGCTCTTTAATCACACCAGTCCCCAGGTAGCTGTTTTTTGGGGACACATTGTTCCCATCCCATGGCTGGAGTTAAAGACCTCCACTCACTGCAGTACCTTATGCTGAGACCCCACTTGCTCCCACAGCTGATACCACAGGCCAAGGGGCACCCACACCCTCAGTCAAGAATCCAGTAACTTGCAACTGATTTTCACTTTCACAGAGCTCTCACCAATAGCTAGCACTTAGTCCTTTCAGCACACACACACATGGGGGAGAGAGTGAGGTTACACACAGAGATAGCTAATAAACGGTTTAAGAAGATACAAGTAGAAAGGATAGACTGTGCTCATCAGACACAGGGTTCAGCCAGACAAGTGTACTGACTGGTTCCATTGTACATGCAAATGGACCCTTTTATACCCTTTCTGTGTATTGTCCCTTTCTCTCCCTGATTTAGGTCCCCTGTATGTTCCCTCAGTACAGCCCCACTGATCCCCTTGAACATCCTGGTCCCTCTGGTTTGCACTCTTATTATTTGTGAAGTCCTGGTTTGCCTGTAGTTTTGTAATAGCCCGTTAATTAATGCATACCCCATTAAATAGTGCGACTGACCATAAGTGCTTCTTGTCTCTGCCTTCATACTGAAAGTCAGGTTTGTATCTCTGTATATTTTGTCTGTGGCTTTTCCCTTTTTCTTAGAATATTTGACAAGGTCTTCAGATAACTTTAGTAAAATAAATATTTTCATGTTCCACCTCTCTTACTGGTTAGTGTTTCTGACTATGTTTGAGTCTCATTATTGCCTGGTCTTATTTGCATCTGTTTATGATATCGTATATGGCTTTCTCCTTTTCTTATTAACTCCTTTTGCACTGTAAATACCACCGACCAGACACAAAGTATCAGATGATCTTCTTACACTTTAATACTGTTACAATATTTTACTTACCTCTTCTTAGACAGCATATTTCAGCCTAGTGCTCCTTCTACATGTACAGTTCAAATGTAACAAATTAATATTTTCTTACAATTTTTTTTTCAGCTTCAGATTTTTTTGAGTGCTAATGATTGCATAAATAGAATTTGATTACTTTTTGAAGTAACGACTTCTTTCTTCCTTTTTAGTAAATGCATGCCTTCATAAATTCCTGATATCCCTCCTTCTGCAATTTGAGTGAATTTTATTCACTATCAATTTGTTCCAATTTCAACCTTGGACAGAAATGGGTCAAAGGGCTTGACATGCCGCTTAACTAAAATCTCCTTCAGTTTAGCTATGGACTGTATAGCACTCAATTATTTTTGTTTCTCTCTGTGAAATGAATATTAAAAATGCTTCTATGCCAAATCGATGATAATTATCACAATTATTGGTTACACTTTATATTCTATGTCATCCTAAATTCGATACAGTAGACAAAAATATTAACACTAGATTTAAATACAAGATTCATTCTTTTACTTGCATTTCTAACCAAATACACAAGTTGCCTTCACTGGCTTGTTATTACATTTGTGTGTTAGTTTGCCATTTCTCTGGCCAACCACTGTATTCCATCTGTGAAGGTCTCTACAGGTTGTGTCATTAGATTCCCAAGCTGAAAAACTTTAGACTTGAAGAAGAAGAGACAGAAGTTTCATAAATTAGGATGTCACATATCTTTATTGTACATTATTACAGTGATAGTATAAGTTTTCAGGGGCAGAGGAGGCTAACAAAATTCCTTTGGAAATTATAATTTTTTTCCTCTCACTATTTGATTAATCTTTCTGGCTGAATTCTATCTCATTATTATTTTCTCATATTAAAATTAAAAGAATGAATGTAAATGCTCTCAGTGAAGTATTTAGTAAGGGTATCAACAACTCACAATGAAGTTTGGGTGGGAAAGAGGAATATTTGCTCTTTTGGGAGCTCAGCAAATCTTCAAGTAGTATAAATATTAGTCCAAGAACTCGTTTTCCACGGAAATAAAAACAAATAAAGAAGACTTCCTACTCTTAGGAATTCGGGAAAGTAACTCAGAAACAAACAAGTGTCTTGTCAAGACACTTAACACACAGGGCAGAATCTCTTCTCCTGCTATAATACTGAATTAGCTGAAAAAATCGAGATCTTTAAAACTACCACTCTAGACTAAGAAGATCATTGCTTCAGTTCTTATATGAACACAATGAATAGTCATATGTGTATACTTCTGCAGAAAATATTAATTGAGAACCCAAAAAGTATGTGTGCCGCAGCAGAAAAAAATACTCTCTGCTTCCATCTCCTGGTGGAGAGACACAGGCAGAATTTCATTTACATAAATTTTTTATTCATAATTTCTTCAGTGACACATGGGAGTGATCATCACTATACACAAACTCATAATTAGTTGAGAATTGGAATTGCATGGAGAGAGGTGACAAGGGATTTCTTTCATGTAGCTAAAAGAACATCTGTGAGGTAAGGACTCACAGATGTTCAAGCATCCTGCAAGTTATTAGTTGTCAGGTCCTGCAGACTATATGCTGTTGAAAGGTGAAGTATAGGTGCTCCATAAATCCAGTGGCTATTTTCCTAACAGGAAAATAAAGTTGCATTTCACAGCTTTAGGTCTTGCTTGTTCATTAACAGAAAGGAAGCATAGAGCTCAGATGATCAGGAAAGGCCTTGTTTATTTATTTGGGTTTTTTGTTACAAACCAATAGAAATTCCACCCTGGATCATAAAACGTGCCCTAGTGACATTTTCTTTAGAATGCTTCATTTTGAATCGAAGATTAGTAACACAGAATTTCTGAAAATTTGAATAGAAGCTTCTCTTGCTATTAGTCTTAATACAACAATAGCTTGAACTTAAGTAACAGTCAGGATTTTATGGAAGAATGACAGACTGTGCATCCGTATTAAGAAATAATTTCATTACTTTGTTTCAGTGCTCTAGTGCCCTAATCATGCCTGCAATGATGTGAATGCTTTCTGTTCAGGAACGAATTAAGCTGTTAACTTCTCAGGGAACCAGATCGCTGTACACACCCATATCTGCACTCAAAAGACAGTATGAATAAGTTCTGTCTCTCCTGCTTGAAATAGTCTTCCAATAGCAGACTTACTTCTCTCCACTCAATGCCATTCTTTGCATCAGCAAACTTCATACTTTCATGCTACTTCCCACAATATACATGTGCCAGTTTCAGCACAGTGCTGTAAGAAAACAACCTGTAGAGTTGCAAAAGCCTTCTCATTATTCATTTTTCTGTTTCAGGTATCAGCACACACAAGCTGGAAGAGATCATCTACCTTTAGGGAGCTTGTGTTGTCTCATACCTTTGCTGTCAGGAGGATACCCAACAGTATTACAAGTAGGTCACTTGCCATATGGTCAACACATCGCAAATGGTTACTGTTACTCTCAAAATCATGTTATGAGTACAGGAAACACAACCAGTGTGCAGGGCCAGGAATTTATTGTTAGTACAATTAATGTTTCAACAGTGTCATCAACATATACCAAAGAGTTCTTATTCTTATTACTCTAATTACAATAATACTAACGCTAATAGTCCAAATTAGCTAATGAGTACAGAAAATACTTCCTGATGATGCAGTTAAAACTGTTCTTGTCTAACAATACTTAGGTAACCTCTAAATTTTCTTGTGCATTGTGCTCACCCTCACAGTACTGCTCTAGTCCTAGGCTGACTGTACTAGCTAGTCTTCCACAAAAAAAGACTTCTTTAAAAAGAGTGCTGGGAATTATGACAAATCATCCTTACTTCTCCCCCTACTAAAAGTATAACATTAACAGTGGAGAGCTTTTTTCTCCTAGGAGTTGAATCTGTTTTCAGCTGATTTTGAATATTCTCTAGCATAATTTTCTCCATTTCTTTTTCTTCATTGGTTGCCAACTCCACAATGCATTTATACTTCTTTTCTCTTTGTTAGCCCTAACAGCAAATTCATCTTATTCACAGGGTTGCATGGTGAAAGGAATAGTATCTTAGAGCAGGAAGGAACGTGTGTTCCTGTTCTTAAGGTTTTGCAATGTGAAAAAGGATACTTATGTTTTATATAAGGGCAACAGTGCTTAAATACCTTGCAGGGCGCAGCCTCCCATGCAGATGTGAAGGAAGTGTTTGAAATACTGGGACCAAGAAACACAGCTGGGGTAGGGGGATGCAGGTATATGTTATGTATGAATTCTAAACTGCATGCAAACAAATAGAATTATGAATTTCTCTCCCACCTTGGCAGTCTGGGATGCTGATGATAAAGGTGTCAGGCTAACACAATCTGAAAACCCTATTATTTCTGGGGCCATTCCCTGTGAAAATGAGCAACCATATTGACTGCTTAGGTTGTAAGGTATAACAAGGTATAACATGAACTATAACTGTTCATTATCTTAGCTATTCTAAATCAGTTTCTGTCAGTTGATGACAAAATCTCAACAAAACCTGTAACTCAGAAAATGTCCTAGTGAGTGTTCAGTATCTGGATGAGTCTTCTTGATTCAAGCTAGCCACACATGACCACTGGCAGCATCAGCTGATGAAATAATCACAGATTACACAGGCATCAGAGTGCTAGCTGGCCCACAATGGAAACTAAATGAAAAGATGATCGTTACGAAGTTCGCAGTTGCAGCAGTTTATGGGGAGGGACCCTTCATTAGGGACTGTAGTGAGAGGACAAGGGGTAATGGGTTCAAACTTAAACAGGGGAAGTTTAGATTGGATATAAGGAAGAAATTCTTTACTGTGAGTGTGGTGAGGCCCTGGAATGTGTTGACCAGGGAAGTTGTGAATGCTTCATCACTGGCTGTGTTCAAGGCGGGGTTGGACATAGATTTGGATGGCATGGTTTAGTGGGAGGTGTCCCTGCCCATGGCAGGGGGGTTGGAACTAGAATCATAGGATAGTTAGGGTTGGAAAGGACCTGATGATCATCTAGCTCCAACCCCCTTGCCATGGGCAGGGACACCTCCCACTAAACCATGCCACACAAGGCTATGTCTAACCTGGCCATGAGCACTGCCAGCAATGGAGCATTCACAACTTCCCTGGCCAACCCATTCCAGTGCCTCACCAACCTTACAGTAAAGAATTTCTTCCTCAGATCCAATCTAAACTTCCCCTGTTTAAGTTTGAACCCATTACCCCTTGTCCTATCACTACAGTCCCTCATGAAGAGTCCCTCCCCAGCATCCCTATAGCCCCCTTCAGATACTGGAAGGCTGCTATGAGGTCTCCACACAGCCTTCTCTTCTCCAGGCTGAACACCCCAACTTTCTCAGCCTATCTTCATATGGGAGATGCTTCGGTCTCCTGACCACCCTTGTGGCTCTCCTCTGGACATGTTCCAACAGTTCCATGTCCTTTTTACATTGAGGACACCAGAACTGCACACAATAATCCAAGTGAGGTCTCATGAGAGTAGAGGAGAGGGGCAGGATCACCTCCTTCAACCTGCTGGTCACGCTCCTCTTGATGCAGCCCAAGATACGATTGGCTTTCTGGCTGTGAGTGCACACTGCTGGTTCTTGTTCTTTTTCTCATCTACCAACATCCCCAAGTCCTTCTCCACAGGGCTGCTCTCAATCTCTTCCCTGCCCAACCTGTAGCTGTGCCTGAGATTGCTCCAACCCAGCTGTAGGACCTTGCACTTGGCATGGTTAAACTTCATCAGGTTGGCATCAGCCCACCTCACAAGCATGTCAAGGTCCCTCTGGATGGCATTCTTTCCCTCCACCCTATCAACCGAACCACACAGCTTGGTGTCATCAACAAACTTGCTGAGGGTGCACTCAATCCCACTGTCCATGTCACTGACAAAGATGTTGATTGAACAAGACTGGCCCCAGCACTGATCCCTGAGGGACATCATTTGCTACTGGTCCTCAGCTGGACATTGATGTAGCATATTCTACAAGGCCTCATGAGCATCTAAGGGGACTCATAATGTTAAAATGAAATAACAAGTAGTCTCATATAAATTAACATTTATAGGTAGAAAGTTTGATAGACATTTGAAGATAACAGACTTCAGGACTTGTTAATCTTCAAAATCATGCTCATCAACAGCAAAGCAAGCTAATGACATTAAGAATTCTCCTTATCTCTTCAGCATTGGCTTTACTTTATAGCCATCCATTTACTAGAATTTGTTTTGGAATTCAAAAAATCCCCAAAGATAAGTTTAAAGAAATCTAAAAAATATAGAAACAGACCAGTAGTGTCCAAATTTGCATGCAGAATACTTGTGAAAAACAGTGAAATAGAAATGTAATGGAAGTGTAGAAGAATCTTAGTAAATCATAAAATGGTTAGAAAAACCCAGAACAGGAAATGCAATACTTATTGAACAGACAAGAGTAGCAAATATTTCTGTTGAAATTAGCAAAGTGTTCTGGTTTTTCTTTTTAGAACTGAGGTAGTGTGTTATTAGAAGTCTTAATAATAAACCTCTCTAATAAGAAGTCACCATCTTTCCACTTCCCTTTTAGTAGGGTTACAACATTTTTGCAACAAAAGAGAAAGTCAGATCGAAGCATCTGATGCTCCAGAAGGATTTCAGTCAATGGTGGTGGGAGGAAGTGACTTCCAAGAACGGTCCATTGCAGCTTTCACTCCACAGTGATGAAAGAGTCCTGACAACAGCAGGCAGACACCACCATGCTGCGTGTAAAAAGAACAATCACAGAAGGTGCCCTAAATATTCACAGTGTCTCAGGCAACACTTGGAGTATGAAGTCTTCTCACAGCGACAGAACTGTGGTGCAGCCTATAGAAACCCACTTTTCCTCTCCATTCAAGGCTATAGCTTTGAAAAGTGAGACTTTCCATATGATTTAAATGAACTATATCAGGACCAGTGATGACTCAGTAAGATAACAGTGCCATGCACATACCTGGTTGATATTTCCAAATAGTTCTCCTTTGTAAATAAAGCAGTGAATTTCTTTAGGTTTACAGATACATGTATATACACACACACATATATATATATATGTAAATTAAAACCAAAACTTAGATGCCATTATGCTAATTCCAGCAGTTAGAACTTATTACATATATGCCCAAATTGCAGCATGATCACGGTTAAAGAAAGATTACAACACAGGGAACATCTATGCTGTAGATTTCAGTGTGTTGCTGGAACATTTGAGGTAAGCCCATCTGGGGTAAGCCCATGTAAGGAAAACATTCTGTCCAATCTAACACACAGCCAAAGAGCAACATGTGGCTTAATCCACCCAGCCAACCAGTCCATGCTGCAATGGTTAATATGCTTCCAGTACTCTAGTTACCTTATAAAAAACTTGCTCAGCATTTGCAAACTACACTGCAACCTGCAAAAAGCATATAACTTCAGAAGAAATGGCCACTAGAAATGCTAATATTATTTTTCCAGGGGTTTTAGTTGTCTTAGCTGCTTGTTAGAGACTTTTTATTTATTTTATTTTCAGATTTAATGGATGAAGTGATGAGATCTGTGTGGGTTTCTTTGTAGACATGAGGCAAAGGATGCACTAGCAGGTGTATACCATAAACCAACAGTCAGCAGGGAGAAATTTTTTGCTCTTCTCATGTACTGCTTCTCTTTTTGTTGTTAGACTCATTGTTACCTATGAATACAGAGTGCACAAAGGAGACTTTTGAAGAAAGAGTGGGAAGTGAGTGAGAGAGCGACTGTATGGGTTTATAAGCTTAAACCACGACAGTTTCTTTTTGGCGCCCAACGTGGGGCAATTAAAGGGTTGAGATAACAACAGGATTAATAGCCACTCATCACAATGCTGATTTATTGGCTCTCAAAGTTGTTGCTCTGGTTTTCATGGTTTCAGTCTGTTGTACCTTACTTACAGCCAGTATTTGTTATCTTAGCACTCAGGTATGAGTTTTGGGCTAAGGTTCTTGTTTCAGTGTACTTTATTGGAATGGCTCGTGATACAGGTGGGCTCCAGAAGCAGGGAGGAGCGGACGGGGACATGGATGTGGACGTGGACTTATACCTGGCAGCCCGGCTGCTCTTTAAGGTCCAGGCCCTCATTTTCGCCTCCGTCTTTGAGAGGCTGTGCGGAACCGAGGGGGGGCGGCCCCGGGAGCCGCCGGCGGCTGAAACGGCCCGGGGGACCGGCGCGGGGGATCAAGAGGCCGGGAAGTGGGAGACGGCAGAGAAGCCGAACCCCGCAGCTACAGAGCGGCGAGGGGGGGCGGCGGCCGATCTCAGCCCCGCGGCGGCCGAGAGCATTCCCCAGCAGCCGCCCTCAGAGCCCCGCGAGCCCGAGCCCCAGGAGGATGCAGGAGACCACGCAGCACTTCCCAGCAAGGCAGAGGAGGAAGATGTGGACTCAGACAAAGAGCAGCTGGTAGTGAGAGAGCCGGCAAGCACAGCAGCTACACCAGCCCCAGTGACAAGTACAGCAGCGTCATTTGAGAGTTCTGAAGGGTTTGAATGGCCTTTGGGTACCCTTGAGACCTGCCTGCTGATTCTGGTAGGGATCAGCATGCTGGCATGCATACAGAGTGTGTTTTACCCACAACCATTTTCTCTGGTCCCGAGAGTTAAGCAGAGTCGGGTGTGGGCCTTGTCTGGGGTTAGGCTACCATGCAGGGTGACCAAGAGATTTTCCCCAAGGATGGACAGACATGAGTGGCAGGGTGTGTGGAACACTATAGGCGAGTATCTAGTCCCCTGGGCCCCTCCAGTGCTTTGGAAGCATTGGAGATGGAAGGCAGCTGTATGGAGTCCCCAACAACAAGCTGCAGAAACTGCTGGAGGGGAGAGTGAATAATTTTGAACCTGGTGGGCCTACGACACTTTAGGCCATCAGGGCAGAGATGCAACATGCAGATGGACTCATGGTCGAGGGGTGGACTTAGCAAAGGACACTGTTGCCCAGGTTGTTGACGAGTGTGAACACTGCACAGAGTCTCCTGCTCTGAAAGACTGTTATAAGAGATGGAGCCCGATATAATGGACTGGATGGGCTCAGCAGCTTTATAGGGATTGATCCATGCACTGAGGGATGATCTCTCTCCTTCTCTGTGTGTGTGTGGATGTATACATACATATATATATGATGGTATATTGAAAATGTGGGATCTGAGCATGATGTGAATGGTATGGAATAAGGGGTGGAATGTCCTGGGTTCAGCAGCAGCAGTCATTTTTTCTCCTTCTTGGTAGCTGGTGCAACGCTGTGTTTTTGATTTTGGGCCTGGGAACAGTGCTGATAACACCTGTGTTTTCAGTTACTGCTTGGTGATGTTTAGGCTGGCCAAGGACTTCCTGAGTCTCATGCTCTGCCAGGGAGGAGGAGAAGCCAGGAGGAAGGAGAGACAGGACACCTGACCCAGACTAACCAAAGAGATTATTTCATACCACAGCACGTCATGTCCAGGATGTAGAAACGGAGAGCAGAGACCCGGAAGGGTGGTGAGGGTGCACAGTGGGGGGTGCACTGGTGGGGGTGCACAGCTTGATATTGGGTGGTGAGCAATTGTATCCTTCCCTTGTATTTGACTTGTCATTATTATTATTGGTGGTAGCAGTAGTGATTTGTGTTATACCTTAGTTACTAAACTGTTCTTATCTCAACCTGTGGGAGTTGCATTCTTTCGATTCTCCTTCCCATCCCTCCAGGAGTGGAGGGAAGAAAGAGTGGGAAGTGAGTGAGAGAGCGACTGCATGGGTTTATAAGCTTAAACCATGACACTGTGATATTACCGTGTAAGGAAATATATTTTTTCTAAGTCAGTATCGTCGTTTAAGCCCAGCCGGTAACTCAGAACTATGCAGCCGCTCACTCACTCCCGCCCGTTTTTCCCCTCTGCTCACTGTGGGATGCAGAGAATAGAAAGACTGTAACTCTCACGGGTTGAGATAAGAACAGTCCGATAACTAAGGTATAACACAAAACCACTGCTGCTGCCACCAATAATAATAATGATGCAGGAAATAACAAGGGGAGAGAATATAAAACTAAAAAGGGAAGGAAAAAAACACCAACCAATAAACACAAGTGATGCACGATACAATTGCTCATAGTCTGCTGACTGATACCCAGCCTGACCTGAGCAGTGATCTGTGTCTTCTGGGTGACTCCCCCCAGTTTCTATACTGGGCATGACGTTCTGTGGTATGGAGTACCCCTTTGGCTAGTTTGGGCAAGGTGTCCTGACCCTGCTTCTCCCCAGCTTCTAGTACCACTCCTCGCCGACACAGCGTGAGAGACTGAAAAGTCCTTGATTGGGGTAAGCATTACTGAGCAACAACTAAAACATTGTTGCATTATCAGCAATTTTCTTAGACTAAAGCAGAAAACACAGCACTGCGCCAGATACTAAGAAGGAGAAAAATAACTGTTACAGCTGATCCCAGAGCAGTCACCATGTACATTTTTTTTGCCACCTACAGAAACCAGTAGAAGAGCTTCTGATTAACAGATGTCTTAAGGGAAGTATTGTAAATCACAAGAGAGAATTCAATTCTGTATGTTTTTAGGCAAATGTAATTGACTCTTCTTAATCATCTCCCCTTCAGATCCATGTGGATAATGATGATCTGTATAACAATAAAAGAATGACAATATCTTGATCTAGTTCAGCAGCTTACTATTTATTTTAATGTGCTTAAGAAAGTTAAGAATGTAGCCTCTAAATGACAGCTAGCTATATAAAGGTATTCTGAAGAAAGACAACACAGCACCTTCAAAATACTTTACAAGTGTCTTTTTCTTCCCTCAGATTTAACATTCTGTCTCTTCAACAGGATTACAGTTATGTTTGCTGAAACATTTCATTCTTTTTTAATTATAGGCTTGCACGCATTGTCAGCCCAATTTTAAAACCCATAGTGTGGATCTCCTGTATATAAATAATAAACATAGCAATGGAAAATTTATTGCCTTGTTCCTATTATTTCACTTACTTTCGTTATAAAAAACATTTTTACATCAACAATTGTATATTAAGACATCATGACATGGAAATTAAAAACAAATCACTATAAATTGCTGCAACTGTTAATTTTAAATGGAACTAAATGATTACTGATTAAGCGCCCCTTCTCTGACATGGTGTGTGGTCTTAAATATATAATAACCTATTTTAATTCTGAACTTTAAAGTTGTGCCAAAGTGATCGACACAAAGCTAAAGAGATAACAGCTGTTGCTAGTAATGAGAAAATAATATAACAGTTCCAACAAAAGGTGTTTGATGTCAGAATAAGATTTTTATGATCAACTGGCTTTTCGGAGAAAAAGAGAAGGTTCATAAGTGTCTTAGAATTTGTTGTGATTTGCGATCTTTTTTTCCTACAAAAAAAGTTATTCATAATAATGTGTGCACATATTTCATTGTCCCAAGTATTGCCGATCTTTAATAAAAGAAAAAAAGTCCCTTTAATATAATGAATGCATAGGAGCTCATGTTGCTGGTGATTACATGGCTTACATGCAAATAAGAATAAAATGCATAAACCAGAAAAAGTAATATTTGCCATTCCTAGTAAAAAGCTGCAACAAACCCAAGGGGTCCCTGCCCAACAAACAAAAGCTCCTGAGAGGCCTGTGCCTGGGAAGGCTGTAGGGTCATGCTTGCACTTGGCTGGGAGCAGCAAGAAGGCAGCAGCCCATAGTAAGGAAGCATGTGAAAATAAAACCAAGGAGATCCCAATGCTGAGGAGCAGAGGTCCCCCACCATGAACATCACATTTGCCTTAGGAAAAGACCTCAAAATGCTGTTTACCCACCACAGTCCAACTTCTTGAGGAAGATTCCATTGCCATCTAAAGATGACAAAAGATGTTGGAAGGGTGAGATCTAAGAATGGATTTTTGATATAATGATTTGTACTACATTTTTATTGAGGCTTTTCTGACTTGGACTGTTGGATTATTAATGCATACATGACAATGACATAAAATTTTTAGCTCTATATATATGATGTGCTTTCTTTTGCTCAAGATTTTTAGAGTTACAACGGTTTAAGAAGGTAGGTTTGAGAGAATTGTAGCCATGTTTAACACAGAAAATGTAAATTCATATTAATAACATGTTAATATTAATAAAATAAAGCAAGAATGCCTGAAGAAGAAAGTTCTGAAGTAACATATGTAGAGAAAAAAAAATCAGTTTTCTTATTGGTATGAAAATAAAAGTAATATCAAAATAATAATGGTTTGGGAGCCAAACAGCACATATGTAATTAGTTTTATGTACCATATACTACAAAATACAAAACTTTAAGGGTTAAGCATGAACTGTCAAAGCAATTTTATTTTCAAAGGAGCCGCTACTTTTGCAAGCCAAGTGGATAAAGATATGCTTTTATTCCCCTCTTTTAGCTCTTTTGGGAGCCTTGTCAATATAAAAGGGTTCTTTGATCAAAACACATATACTACCATGCTTACAGTGTATTTCCATTCTAAAATACAATCATCTGCAATTATTTTATGTGGATATAATTTTTGTATTACCCTTGATGCTAGCCAAGGCAACATTTGCTCAGTTTCAGTTGAAAGATAATACTTCCAGCTAATAGCTTTGCAAGGTCACTCTGGAATTCAAGAGTTAATGTATGTGTATTCATATCTAATATAAAAAGTGAAAATGAGACCAGAATTTGTTGTTGAAATTAAAACTTAATGAACAGCTCCATTGACAATGTACAAGACACAACAGAATTTAACTGTTCCAGATTTCCATCAGGTTTTGAAAGGTTATATAATAGAGATTTTTTTTTCCCCACAAAAGAAATAAGCAGCTGTGACTGCATAATACATAAATGAAGCCTACCCTTTCAGTGACAAACAAACCCATACAAGTAATTGCTTTGTTAAACAACACTTGGCATATTAACATTGTCTAGCTGTTTCTACTTATCATTTCCAGAGATTAAAATTAATTCCCTTTAAAGATACTCAAAAAAAAAAAAAAAAAAAACCTAACAAAAAAGAAGAAATGCAGTCTTAAATGGAGTATATGCCTTAAAGGAATTCATTGAATGAAATGACTGGCTCCTTGAACAATATAAACCTATAACTCTAGTACTTGGACAACAGATTAATTGACATGATTTTGTTTTTACCTTTCTGTTTCAATTAGGTGGATAGCATTGTACTGTAACTTAATAAAAAATTGCTCAAAAACAATGAAAGAAGAAAATGTATCAATTTTATTTGCGTAATGTTATCAGTGGGATAATAAAGGATACTGCAAAAATCTGACTGACAGAAGAAAATGGGTCCATCACAATTGTGCAAATTGTTCCATCAAACAAATGATACTTACTTGTTTGACAGTCTGAGAAAGAAGTGAATAAATTAAGATGAGAAACAATTTTTAGCTCCTTGATCACAATTTTATGGTCATTTATACATAAATGTGTTGCAAGCAATTTATTTTAAAAAGTATGGACTTGAATTGTTGCCATTTTCTGGAGGTGAGGGTTTTACAGTAATTTCCATTTATATCGATGAAGTTGCAATGACATCTTGAAAGATGGATTTAAATTTTAACAGTTTCCCAAGATTCAAAGGTCTGAATCTAAAGTCAATTTTTTACATATTGTAAGAACCACACTTCAGCTGTGGTTGCTGAATTCACTTCAGAAATTAATTTGTGACCATAAGCAACTGAGAAAAAGAAATTTAGCATCCAAAGTTTAAAAAAACTAATAGTGACCAGATAAATACGCAAAATGCCAATTACTCTTCTTTTCAATGGCAGCTGTCAAAAGCAACACAACAAAATGCAAGTTAGTGAACCATGAAAAAAAATTCTCTGACTTTAATAGGCACTAGATTCAGGTTCTCGCAGCATATTTCACGTATTTTTGTTGAATATGCATAGTAAATGAAGAACAGAAGAGAGAATACAATAATAATCCTTTACTGATTTAGTTCCAAAGCTTTTCATGGTGTTAACTTTCGTTTTTCAGCAGAGTTTAAATATTTATTGTAATGTTTTCTGTGTGATGTTTGATTAAACGGTAATTGATTAATTATGCATACAATTAATTTCTATCATGCCTGTCACCAATTGCTTTAGAGTAATATCCATAACTGTATTCTATCATGACAGATAATGGATGATTAATTTTAGTTGACAGTATAAAATATCAAAATTCTTTTAAATTTTGTTCTCCAAAAGTAGGCCTGAGATCTATAAGGGAAATACCCTAGTTTGAAATTCAACCTATTATACATGATGCTGTTGTGGCTTAAGCCCAGCCAGTAACTCAGAACCATGCAGTCACTTGCTCACTCTCCCCCTTTCTTCCCCCACCACTCCCAGAGGGATGGGAAGGAGAATTGAAAGAATGCAACTCCCACGGATTGAGACAAGAACAGTCCAGTAACTAAGGTATAACGCAGAACCACTACTCTTACCACCAATAATAATAATGAAAAGGGAAATAACAAGGGAAGAGAATACAACCGCTCACAACCTGCCAATCAATACCCAGCCCGACCAAGCAGTGATCTAGCCCTTCCGGGTAACTGCCCCCAGTTTATATAGTGGGCATGATGTGCTATGGTATGGAATACCTCTTTGGCTAGTTTGTGTCGGGTGTCCTATCTCTGCTTCCTCCTGACTTCCCCTCTTCCCTGGCAGGGCATGAGACTTAGAAAGTCCATGGTCAGACTAAACATTACCGAGCAACAACTAAAAACATGGGTGTTATCAGCGATATTCCCAGACTGAAAGTCAAAAACACAGCACTGCATCAGATACTAAGAAGGAGAAAAATGACTGCTACTGCTGAACCCAGGACAGATGCCAGATGGCAACATTTGGCCTAAAGTTTCCTTGCTACTCCAACTTCTCCCAGCACTGGGACACACTTCTTTGCTTCTCTGGCTGTTAGCAGTGAGCAGACATAGTAATGTTGAAGCTGGGTATACAGCGCATATTTAGTGGTAACAGATAAGGATAAGAAACAGTTCTACAGTTTTCCTGTTTTATTCCTACTTTACAAACTCATTAGTTAATTACTGGTACCTAATAATACAATGGCATTTGAACACTGCTCTTAATAACACGCTTTTGGTCAGCCCTGAATTGCTGAGCCAGTTAGACTAGGGTCCCTTTGAACTGAAATATTACTCTCTCCTCTCCTCTCCTTCAGCTGTCTCTGTGGAAATCTGCTATTGTGCAGTGGTTTTTTTCCTTCAAATACATCACAGATAAGAGCAGAAGAGAAATTTGTACATGATATATTTGGGGAAGTACCAGTGTGCTTGTAGGAGCAGTTGAGACCTCACAGATTTTTTTCTTTTTAAGGATTTTGTGCTAGCACAGCAATCCATGGCTAAGGTATAAACAAAAGTTTTGAACACAAAGCTTTTATGAAAATAGTATCACAAAATAATTATGGATATTCCAATAAATATGATATTAAAATATAATTAAATTTCAGCTTTTCCCTACAACCATTTAAAGTTTTAATTTAGTTTCACTAATATATTTAACATTCAGCTGCAGTACTGTATAATATTTCTAAATGTGTATAAATTTAAGGTTTTCAGCTATTAAAAAATTCTGAAGGCTTTATGCCAAAATGCTAAAATCTTGTAAAGACATCTCTCAAAAAAGGGGACAGAGCATTACCCAAGTCTAAAAGCCCTAATTTTAACAATGATTGAAATTGCAATGAGAAATTGAAATTATTGGTGTAGAAACTCTGTAAACAATCTGTCCTGCAGTAACAGATCTTATGCATAATTTTAGTCAAATTGCAGGCAAAGTTAAGCGAGCCTATTTAAACTGTTATTGAAAAGAAAGGTTTTCTAAGTGCTTGTATTTAGCACTTATGTGCCTAAGTTTAAAGTTACAAAGCAACCTGTACATTTCAGCATATTTAATATTAATTTTGTTAGCTATCCAACTTTGGAAGTGTCTAGTACTTTTAAATAAGTCAGTTGTTTCTTTATTCCAGAGCTGCAATGGAGGGCCAACAGGCATGCTTATGAAACCATTTGCTACGCTCTTAAATATTTCTTGTTAAAGCTGGAATGCCAGAACATTTTTCCATTTGTTAATGAATACCTTAAAATACACAAACAATAAAACTGATATTGATACTTGACAACAGCAATTAACGTATGGCCATCATATTTGCATAGTCTCCTTAGAAGAAAAAGATTAGAGTATGGCTCTAAGGCACCAAATCTGCATAATACATGTTACAACACACACCCGCAGTAATTGGATATATTGCTATAAACAGTAGGTAAAACGCCTTCTATATTCCTTTTAATCTTGATTGATTGTCTCTGTTCAGCTCATGCCCTTGTGTATCTCTTTTGAGAACTATACTAGACTTACTTAAACAGGGGAAGTTTAGATTCGATATGAGGAAGAAATTCTTTACTCTAAGGGTGGTGAGGCACTGGAATGGGTTGCCCGGGGAAGTTGTGAATGCTACATCGCTGCCAGCGTTCAAGACCGGGTGGGACAGAGCCTTAGTGGTTTAGTGCGAGGTGTCCCTGCGAAAGGCAGTGGGGTTGGAACTAGATGATCTTAAGGTCCTTTCCAACCCTAACTATTCTATGATTCTCTGATTCTACATAGAATTAAATACTCCTGGCTCACAATGAACTGCTAATACATTACAATATCTTTAGAACACAGACCTGATTTCTTATGAGCTTATATATTTTTGAAGTACAACTTTTTGAAATCAGAACTTGCATGATTAGAAAATCAGATAAGCAACGAGAAAGAAGCTTTTCACAAAAGACAGAGTTAAACCACTGATTTTTCTTTTGTGTTTCTTAGTACATATTTGTTTATAAAAATTCTCATACTAAAATGATTAAGAATATTGTTATTTAACTAGTATAGGTTTGATAATGGAAACATATAAGAGATATTTTAAATATATAATTAAATACGGATATATTAGAATCATAGAATAGTTAAAGCTGGAAAGGACCTTGAGATCATCTAGCTCCAACCCCTCTGCCATGGGCAGGGACACCTCATACTAAACTATGCCACCCAAGGCTCTATCCAACCCTGCCTTGTGCACCGCCAGCAACGGAGCATTCACAACTTCCTTGGGCAACCCATTCCAGAGCCTCACCGCCCTTACAGTAAAGAATTTCTTCCTCAGATCCAATCTAAACATCCCCCATTTAAGTCTGAACCCAATACCCTTTGTCCTATCACTGCAGTCCATAATGAAAAGTCCCTCCCCAGCATCATTATAGCCTCCCTTCAGATACTGGAAGGCTGCTATGAGGTCTCCATGCAGCCTTCTCTTCTCCGGGCTGAACAGCCCCAACTTTCTCAGCCTATCTTCATATGGGAGGTGCCCCAGTCCCCTGATCATCCTCATCGCCCTCCTCTGGACTTGTTCGAACAGTTTCATATCCTTTTTATGCTGAGAACACCAGAACTACACAAAATACTCCAAGTGAGGTCTCACGAGAGCAGAGTAGAAGTCATTAAGAACCTCAGCCTTCTCCCAATTCAGCCAGTTCTCCCAATAGCTTCTGGAGAGGGCCCATGTTGTCCCTAGTTCTGTCTTTTATTTGCAATGTAATTATAGAATCCCTTCCTGTTATCCTTAACATCCCTAGCCAAGTTTAATTTTAACTGGGCCTTAGCTTTCCTAACCTGGTCCCTAGCTTCCCAGACAACATCCCTGTATTCTTCCCAGGCTGCCTGTTCTTGCTTCCACCTTTTAGAAGTCTCTTTTTTCCTTCAAAGTTTCCTCAGTAGCTCCTGGGTATCGGTTGGCGGGTGGTGAGCAGTTGTATTCTGTTCCCTTGTTATTTCCCTTATCATTGTTGTTATTGGTGGTAGCAGTAGTGGTTTTGTGTTATGCCTTAGTTACTGGACTGTTCTTATCTCAATACTTGGGAGTTACATTCTTTTGATTCTTCTTCCCATCCCTCTGGGAGCGGGGGAAGGAAGAGGGGGAATGAGAGAGCGGCTGCGTGTTTCTGAGTTACAGCTGGGCTTAAACCATGACAAACTCACAACTTTTATCTCTTTTGCTCTTAATCTTTGCCCCACTCTGCTACGGGTCAGGGGCAGTGAGGGAGTAGTTGTGTGGTCCTTAGATGCTGGCTGGGATCAACCCACCATAGAGCATGAGTATTACAAGTTAAAATCATTAAAGAAATGTGAAAACTATTGCTCGTAAGTTCCTCAGAAATGAAAAAAAAAAATCCATCTTTTTAAAACGTGCAATTGGCCAATATTTGAATATTAGAAAAATTTATATTTTTTTTTAGTTGGAATAGCTAATTACTTGAAACTATAGAGGGGATTCTAGGTAAGTGTGAAAAATTTGAAAATGTTCAGTACTGCTGATATTTATTAAAAATAAAATTAAAAATCCAAAGTGACAGTAAATTAATTTCTATCTTTGTATTCTCAATAAGAATGTATATTTCCCAACAGTGATGTATGAACAGCACATGTAGCATGAAGAAAGTTAGGAAACTCTGAAAATCTCAAGGAAGAATGAGGATATTGCTTTCAATCAGAAAGACAATTTCACAGATTAAATGGAGAAAGATGGACCTGAACAGATACAACCTATGTTCGAAGCTATAAAAATGTGGTGTAGTGATAATAATATAAAAAACTTTAGTTGGATCATGCGAGTCCATGAGACATTAAATTTTTGATATTAATGCATCAGATATCCCATGAGATAATTTTTGTAGCTTTTCTCTCTTCTAAAGACATCATCAAGTTAAGTTGAATCTCAAAGATTTCATTTTACTTAGTCCCAATAGATAGATTAAAGAGAAAGAAATGAAAAAATGCATAAGGGATGTGCTATCTACTTTGTATTCATTTCTGTCTACTAGAGTTATTAATCTTAGCGCAAAAGCCTTTGAACTAAATTTTTTTCTTTTTTTATTTAAGTAGTCCATCCTCAATATTTTTTAAAAGTCTTGCATTCCTGGGAATTATTAACCTTTGATAGGGTTCATTTTTATGTTTTTTCTGTCTATGTAAGAGAAAATGTTATCTGGCTCCACCGTAGCTGGAACCACACTGACACTGTGTGTTACAAATTAGAGCTTAATATTGTTGGCTGCTGAAAACTGATGAGGGAGGTGTGGGATCAATGCTTTAAAATGTTCCTAGTTTCAGGGGATCCATAAAGGGAAATGCTAGGAAGGGAGGTGACATACAATATAGCTATATCCTGGTTTAGCTTTTAGATTAAATTAGGCCTTTCAGGTAAGAGTTAAGTCTCCAGCAGAACTTGGAGCAAATCCTTGTTCATGCCTCAGGCTGGTGTTCACCCTCTTCATTTGTCTTAGTGTGATCCTGTGGCTTGTTTTCTATCCCACTTTATTTCTCTGGTACTTTCTACACTGTTATTTATAAACTCTCTCTTGAAGCACTGTACAGTTAATTACTTTCATATATTTTCCCATTTCTTGTCTTATTTTATGGATCATTCCCCTACTGATTCTTCAGAAAATCCTACTGTTACCATGTATTTGTCAAAGGGCCAATGATAGCCCAAAAACAGAGAAAAAAAGAAACAAGCTTTTTTTTTCTTTTCTTTTTTTTTTTTTTTTTTTTGGTGCGTGGATTAAATGCCTTAAACTAAGTGTCATTAAGCTGAACATACTGCTAGATTGTTTTCATGATCCCCGTGAAACTAGGCTAATGGCCATTGCTGTCTTTTGCTTTCCAAGGTGCTTGTTAATCACTTGATATGAAAAAAGGCCTGTACAGTTACCCATATCATAGGTCTCTCGAAGGCCTACTGTCTTAGATTTACTTGAGTTTCTATAAGCATGAAAAAAACTTCAATCACAGGAAAGCCTTAGTGGGTGATAAATGAGGCTTCTCAGAGTGCTGCGTTTGAGCAAATGTATGAGTGTCATGTAAAGAACCTTAGTTCATAGCCACAACTTCAGACAAGTAACTTACCCATGAAAGCCTAAGCCTTAATTTTACCCCATTGTTTGTCTATAAATAGCAAGAATATTTTTAAGAATTAATATTACTCAAAAGTTTAAATATGCAGAAGAATCAATGCTCCAAAGATTTGGACATTGACCTGAGATGAAGGAAGCTTAGGTGTTGTATCATCTAATATTGAAGCTTCAAAAATTTTAAGTTTTAAACTTGACTTCTCTTTTTAGGATTAATTTTAATTTGATTATGTGTTACACTGTGTGACTGTGTTGGTTGCTACCTCTTCTGAGGAAACCATCCTACTTTAAAAAGCCTTAATATATTATTGAAGTTGACATTAACATAAAGTGATCATTTATAACTGTCTTCATCTGAAAGAGTAGTGGAGGTTCTTCCGTCTGCCAGGCAGGTGTAAATACTAGTGTTTTCCTTCTCTACTCCTCTCTTTCCCCACAGGACTAAAGTAATGTATTCTGCAATTAATGTTTCTACCATGTAAATAAATAAATAAATAAATTAGCTTTTTTTTTTTTTTTTTACATATCTTCCAGTAAATAAATTTCTTAGGTGCCATTTTTCCTTCCCTTTCTATTCTGTTTCTTTTCACCCCTTCCTTTATCATCCCTGCCCTTTTTCTTCTGTTCCTCTTCCCCTTCTCTTTCTCTTTCCTATTCTTCCTTTATATTCCTCCTTTTCCTTCCCCTTTTCATTTTTCAGCATGAATCTAAATACAATAATATTTAAGTTAAAAATCTTCAATTACAAACAAGTACATGCATTCAGAGAAAGAAAGTGAGGCAAGAGGGAAGGAGGGGAAAGAGAGGAAGGAAAGAAGGGAGGAAGAGAGGAAGGAAGGAAGAAAGGAAGGAGGGAAGGAAGGAAGGAAGAATGGAAGGAAGGAGGGAAGGAAGGAAGGTGTGACAGAATCTAATAGTAGATAGAATGACATAATCACAATTTGTTATTGTAATAATTACTTCCCCTTTCTCTTAGTATGACTTGGTCTACTTTTGATTCTATATCTGTATTCAAAAAAGCCATTAGGGGAGGGGAGGGGAGGGGAGGGGAGAGGAGGGGAGGGGAGGGGAGGGAAGGGGAGGGGAGGGGAGGGGAGGGGAGGGGAGGGGAGAGGAGGGAATTGGGGTTTTTTTCAGGGAAACCTTTCACCAACTGCTCTCATCTTCACTATCCCCCAGACCAAAATGGTTCAATAAAAAATTAATCTGATCTTCAGCTACATTTGTTTGTGGGGTGAAGTTTACACTGAGTTTTACTACTGAACACTTAAACAGGTTTTCTGAAGTGATTATCCTCTACATACATCTCCCCAGAAATAAACTCTTGTATGATAATTCCTTGTTTAAAATGAAACTTAACCATAATTCTTGTGTGTGTTCTTTTTTCTTCTCAGAGGCAACTAGAGGATTAATAGATAGTTCGTGGTGTGCTCCACAAACTGTTAATTTCCTGCTTTCAAGATACTACTAGACTTCTAATTGAAATAAAATGATTTTTCTTTTTTCCAATCCACTAAAAATAATCAAATTAATATCTGTTTAAGCAATGAATAGTTTTTATTTGGCAGGAAAACATAACTTGATCAGATTTTAAGGCTGAGGAGTTTTGTGGTTTTTTGTGGGTTTTTTTGTGTTTTTTTTTTTTTTTTTGTTTTTTTGTTTTTTTGTTTTGTTTTGTTTTGCTTTTTGTTGTTTTCTTTTTATATTTCTTTGTCTCTTCTTGTGGAAATTTGGAATAACTGAGCAGTTAGAATTCATGATCTACACTTTCATGTCATTATTATTGCATTAGCATGAAATTATGGTTCTAGTTAGTCATAATTATACTCATAATTATTCAATTTATCACTCTAGGTCCTCCTGGAAATTTTATTGGAAGAGCTATTAACATTAATAAATTGTTTTTCTTCATATCCATATTATTAATTCACCTCATGTGTGATATGAACTATCAGCCATAAAATTATTACAAACACTATTCTCTGTGTAGCTGGTTTAATGATGTAGAGTCTGATAACCTTTAGCCAGTTTTCTGGTATAGCTGTTTGTCTTCCTCACCAAAGGTAAACAGAGGGAGATAGGTAGACAGTGAAATATTCAGTCCCAAACGCACCCAAGACACCTGACAGAATTATTTCTATTTTAGCATAGCAGCCTTGATGGTTTTTAAAATGTGTGAGGAAACAAACAAAAAACTCAACAACAAAGCCCACCCTGATTTACATATGTCAGTTTTTGTGAAGTCAGTTTCATCTGACAGATATTCCCGGTCAAACCCACAGAAATGCTTGACAGAAAGCCAACAGCTGCAAGATACTGCGACTCACTGCAAAATCCAACTGAGTTTGCAAGTACTTTTTTCTGGCACTTTAAACTTTGGATGCACAGGGGGATCTTTGCAATGTCACAGAGCTTTCATCTGATCTGTATCCAGAACTGATGCATCAGTGTAATTGTTAAGAAAACAAGGAGCAGATTTTCTGAACCTAAATTAGCGCTCTGCATAAACCTGCACTATTGGATCTACCTGCACATTTTCTGAGTCATATTCTATCATGTATTCATGTAGAAATATTTACATGTGTGTGTTTGTCTGTAGATGTATACCTACTCTGGCTTCTTTGTTTCTTACCTACTAGCCTTCTGACAATCTTATAATTGTGAGGTTCATCATTGGCTACTAACCCTAATATGTGATATAAATGAAGCAACTCCATTTTTACACATCAAAATTAATGTCCACTTATTGGGTTATAGTTTAACACCTTTTTTTTTTGTGTGTGTGTGTATTTGAAGAATGTTGATTTATGCTAAAATTGAAAATTACTTAAAAAGGGAAATATTTCTTGGGATAGAAAAAAATAGATGTAACAAAACAGTTTTTAATGTATATGGCAGAGGGCAGAGAAACAGCAATTTATTACCTAGCCCTGTGGTTCTTATAGAAAAAATATCAATACCTACATTACTGTGCAGTTTGATTTTTTAATTGTCAATTCCTTGTTCTTTCCAATACAAGAGGTCAAAATATTGTAATTGACATATAATCTTTCATTCAATAAAACTACTGACTTATGTTAGATCTTGACATTGAAGCTGGAATTTTGGGCTTTGGAGTACTTTCTGCTGTTCCTTCTTTCCATTTGTTTTCATTGAAAATATTTAATTATCATTTCTAAATCCTTCATCTGTAATTCTGTAATGCAAAAGTAGATAGGAGCAAATTCAAAACCTAAAGGTTTTTAAGACTTTTAAAATGTGGTATCAAATAATAATATTTCAAATATTTTTAGTGTCTTTTCCTGAGTTCTGGAGAATTTGTTAACAGTGTATAGTACTTTTATTAATACTTTCTACGTAAATGTCTCATTGGAGAGACTGGTATAGAACCATACAACAGACATTTTTCCCATGTATTCCCACATTGCATGCTGGTTTATGTAGCAACTAAATTATTCAAAAACTTATATTTAAGTTAAAATTGTTGCAAAACTAAGGCAGCGGGTAATTAGCATTAAGAAATAAAAGAAGTGATGATGATTACTTCCTCTCTAGGTGTTAAATGTCTATGCTTTACAAAATCATGGAACTATGAACACAAACAGAATTACTAACATAACTAAAACTGAAAAGAAAAAGCCTCTCATTATTTCAAGTCCTCTGTGAACAAGTTTCCAATCTGAGTACAAAGGTTTTGTGGATCTGCTGTGGTTCCCATTAACCAGCTCTGAGGCAGTTATACCTTAACCAGAGCATGTATCAATAGGTGCATTCATACCATGATTGCATTGCAAACTGGAAATTTTGTACATATGTGTACCATTCTGACTTTCTTTCTCGAATTAGTGTAGTACTTTCCAAACAAAAATAACCATAGAAATCAAATCAGTGAAGAAGGTATCCATAACTTTTCATATATGAGAACATTTGCTGTAGGATTCTCTGCCATTCTTTACATGTAGTTGGTGTATTTATCTGCTTGAATTTATAACAACAAGCATTTGTTAAGCTCTTGTCTGAACTGGCTGAGCATTGCAATGTTGGGACAGATAAAGAAGAATAAATTAAAGATGCTTCTGTAATGGATATTGCTGACAAGGAAGTGTCACTGGAGTTACAGATGGATTCAGAACTGACACTGAGAAAAGGTATTCAAATAATTAATGACTAAGTGCTCATTGAGAAACGAAGTACAGATCAGGGAATGGCAGAGGAAGCTGTTGGTGGTCAGTTTCAACCTAAGGAAGACAGATGGAACAAGAATAATTTGAACCTGAAAAAGAGTTTGCAGGGAACAGGTCAATAGATAGACATCCAAGTACAATCAAGGAGGAAGCTGGCTTTCTTTGAAGAAGATAGGCAGGAAATGTAAAATCAAGGTTAGAGGATGAGAATGCTAATAGAGATAATTCTTAGAACAGAGAACTAGAGAATAAAAGTTTAGGAACCGAATGCATGAAGAGAAAACACCTACTATAGAGTCACAGGTGAAACTAAAAGTGTAAGGAAAGACTTTAAGGTAAATATGAATGCAGAATCCCAACTGATATTGCAGAAAACAGAGACAGGCTTAGCATAACAGATAAAGTTACAGCCAATAAATATAAAAACTGATTCATCCCAAAAGAGTAATATTTTTTACTTTTTTTTTTTTTTTTAAAGCAAGCAATTCAATTGACCAATTTATAGCAAGCCTTGTAAGGAATCACTCTGGGTAATTAGGAAACCATATTAAATATGCTTTTCCCAAAAGATGGTGCTAAAGATGCTGCAGATGTTCTGGTTTATCTGTCTGACCATTATAACTATAGTCACACACAATCACGTCCCATAATTTTGGCATTTGTAATCCAGTAATCCAGGAATTTAAAAGACATTTTTTTACCCAGCTCATAAGAATCTAAATCCTTTATTGGAACTTCTTTAAATGTAGCAGTAACTTAGAAAAAAATTCATATTTATCTGCAGAAAGCAGTCATGAAGAGCCTTGAAATGGAAAAGGGATTGCATTTGAGCCATGTGATCACAACAGACATGTACCGAAACATCTCCCAGGCTACATATTGACCTTTCTGTTTGAAATAATGACAGAAAATTGACAACCTCAATAGCTGTTTCTCAATATTTCTTGTTAAAAATATTAATTTCCTGCTGCAAATGGGGATTTACAAACGGTTTTCCTAACCTACCATATGTTACAAAATGTGTCACAAATACACATTTAGAATCAAATAGTACTGTATACATGCATAACCTGTCAAGCTCTCTCTAAGGTTTGCCCAGTTGGTGATAGGCAATGATCATACCTGGTGAATAATGTCTACTCCTATTTTTTTTTTTTTTTTGTTGTTGTTCAATGTGCATGTTACTGAAATGATAGAAAGAACAAATCACACATTAGAGGAAGATCTTTTGAGATTCATAGAGCTATCTATGAATTCGAATTCCTTTAGTGTTTGTTTTTTATTTTCCCTGAGGACTTAAAGATAGATTATTACATTAGGGTAACCTATATTAGGTAATGAAAATGAACCCCCAAAATCTCCAGCTTGCATTGGGAAAAACTATCAGACAATAAAGATGGCAAGAAAAAAAAAAAAAAGTGACACTTTAATATAATTTAAATATTAAAGGCCTCTCCTTTAAGGGATTAAATAATAGTTACAAGGACATGCTGTCCTCTGACTTTGATAAAGAATCGAAAGAATCACTGAAACCAAAAAAAGAACATATTAGAATAAAGAAATAGTCTCATTCCTAAAGCAACTCTCTCTCTCTCAAAGAAAAGTTTCTGCCTAGAATGTTCCACATGAATGACTGTCTTCCAAAGAAAAACCATTCACCTCCAAGGGATTCAAACATTATTATAAAAAGGGAGAGATGAAATTTCAGACCAGTGTCATTGAAGGTTTTACTTATAAAATCTGTAGGAATTTTTATATGGCTATTTACACTTTAGGAGGAAAAGAGAACAACAAATAAAGAAAGCTCCTTCTTTTGTCCGCATTTGCAGTCATTATGTTGTATCATAGAATCATAGAATCATAGAATAGTAAGGGTTGGAAAGGACCTCAAGATCATCGAGTTCCAACCCCCCTGCCATGGGCAGGGACACCTCCCACAAAACCATGCCATCCAAGGCTATGTCCAACCCCACCTTGAACACCGCCAGGGATGAAGCATTCACAACCTCCCTGGGCAATCCATCCCAGGGCCTCACCACCCTCACAGTAAAGAATTTCTTCCTCAGATCCAATCTAAACTTCCCCTGTTTAAGTTTAAACCCATTACCCCTTGTCCTCTCACCACAGTCCCTAATGAAGAGTCCCTCCCCAGCATCCCTGTAGGCCCCCTTCAGATATTGGAAGGCTGCTATGAGGTCTCCACGCAGCCTTCTCTTCTGCAGGCAGAACAGCCCCAACTTTCTCAGCCTATCTTCATACGAGAGGTGCTCCAGTCCTCTGATCATTCTTGTGGCCCTCCTCTGCACTTGTTCTAACAGTTCCATGTCCTTTTTATGTTGAGGACACCAGAACTGCACACAAGACTCCAAGTGAGGTCTCACGAGAGCAGAGTAAAGGGGCAGGAGCACCTCCCTCAACCTGCTGGTCACGCTCCTCTTGATGCAGCCCAGGATACGATTGGCTTTCTGGGCTGCAAGCGCACACTGCCGGCTCATGTTCATTTTTTCATCAACCCACACCCCCAAGTCCTTCTCTGCAGGGCTGCTCTCAATCTCCTCCCCGCCCAATCTGTAGCTGTGCCTGGCATTGCTCCGACCCAGGTGGAGGACTTTGCATTTAGCATGGTTAAACTTCATGAGGTTGGCATCAGCCCACCTCACAAGCGTGTCAAGGTCCCTCTGGATGGCATTCCTTCCCTCCAATGTATCAACCGAACCACACAGCTTGGTGTCATCGGCAAACTTGCTGAGGGCGCACTCAATCCCACTGTCCATGTCACCCACAAAGATGTTGAACAAGACCGGTCCCAACACCGATCCCTGGGGACACCACTCATTACTGGTCTCCAGCTGGACATTGAGCCACTGAGCACTACTCTTTGCGTGCGGCCATCCAGCCAGTTCTTTATCCACCGAGTGGTCCACCTATCAAATTGATGTCTCTCCAACTTAGAGAGAAGGATGTCATGGGAGACAGTGTCAAAGGCTTTGCACAAGTCCAGGTAGATGACATCAACTACTCTGCCCCTGTCCATCAGTTCCGTAGCCCCTTCATAGAAGGTCACCAGATTGGTCAGGCAGGATTTCCCCTTAGTGAAGCCATGCTGGCTGTCACCAAGCACCTTGTTAGTTTTCATGTGCCTTAGCATGCCTTCCAGGAGAATCCGCTCCAAGATTTTGCCAGGCACAGAGGTGAGACTGACTGGTCTGTAATTCCCTGGCTCATCCATTTTCCCCTTCTTAAAAATGGGGGTTATATTTCCCTTTTTCCAGTCATTGGGAACTTCACCTGACTGCCATGATTTTTCAAATATGATGGACAGTGGCTTAGCAACTTCATTTGCCAGCTCCTTCAGGACCCGTGGATGGATTTCATCTGGTCCCATGGACTTGTATACATTCAGGTTCCTAAGGTGGTCCCGAACAAGATCCTCCCCCACAGTGGGCCCAGGGTCCCCACCCTCACCGTCCCCGCGTCTGCCTTCCAAGACTTGGGTGGTGTGGTCAGAGCATTTGCCCGTAAAGACTGAGGCAAAGAAGTCATTAAGAACCTCAGCCTTCTCCAAATCCAGGGTAGCCAGTTCTCCTGATAGTTTCTGGAGAGGGCCCACGGTGTCCCTAACCTGTCTTTTATTGGCAATGTACCTATAAAATCCCTTCCTGTTATCCTTAACATCCCTAGCCAAGTTTAATTCTAAGTGGGCCTTAGCTTTCCTAACCTGGTCCCTAGCTTCCCGGACAACATCCCTGTATTCTTCCCAGGCCGCCTGACCTTGCTTCCACCTTTCATAAGCCTCTTTTTTCCTTCAAATTTTGCACAAGGCTTGCACTAAGCCTCTGTTACAGAGAAGTGGGGACGATAACTGTAACAGAAGGACTCCTTTTCTCCTGCCCTACCCATCAGAGCAATACAAAGCTTCCTGTCTTCTATGCAGTGACGCTGTTGCTTTTAGAACAGCTAGACACTGACTTTGTGAATTATTTCAGGCTTCTTTCCATCTCCCTGATAAAACCGATATCTAATTGAAAGAAATATTCCTGATACCTCACAAGGTATCTGCTGCACATGAAGCTTGCCTTTTTGAGCCTCAGGGTATTGTCTCCACAGAATGAGCAAAGTGCCTGAGACTCTGCTGTTTTGGTTTTACAGCAGCATTTCTGCTTTCAGCTTCATGGACTTTTGCTGGCAGCTTTTGTGTTTTCTTCTTACTGCCACTGAGTCCAGTATTATTTTAAAGTATATTTACATGCATATTGTGGAAAGTAGTATATTTCATTTAGGATTTTTGTTTTCCTGTACATTTTTGCCCTGAATATATCTTATGATGCTTTTCTAATATGCTGCTTGTGGCAGGCTCTTTGCAGACTTGTTCCCACTACAGCATCCCTTCCAGAAAAAAAAGAGATGTTATACTAAGCAGAAAAGGATTTCTTCATGGAGAGTGCTGGACACAAAGAGTCCTGTAAAGTTCTCTTTGGTTCTTTTAGCTGAGCAAACACTTGGATTTCTTAAAATGTCTGCCTGGATAAGGTCATGCTTCAGTGCATTACTGCATAAACCATTTTAGAGGACTCTTAAGCATGCTCCTGGAAGTACATATTCTTGTTAAGGCAAATCAAGGGGTTTGCTTGGCACTGTATGCACTTGAAAACAAGCAAGAGGCACTTCAGTTAAGTCCAGGAGTAGTTTTCATATATGTGTGTACATTTCATAGGAATAGAGGGAGTGATGTTGAGAGAAAACTCTCTATGTTAGGTAGAAATAATAGTATCCGAAGTTATCAATATTGCCTGCATTCTTCAGGTACTGTTATTTCTTTCTTTTTCCATAGGTTTGATGACTAAATTATGACTTGACCAGGGACATGGGATGGGTTAAAATACTCCTTACTCTTCCCCTTAACACAAACATATGTGAGTTCCATATGGAAAAATATTTTTTCTGTTTATTAAATTTCAGCTACCATCTTATTTTCTGGCTCTTTAAAACTCCCACAGAGTCAGATCTGCAAAATGGGTATTTAAAATATTATTTTTGCTGTTAACTGTGGCTTAGGAAAGTAGACATACTGCTCTTCATATGAGTTGCTGTAGTTAGTCCTTCCTGATAACTGTTCTTAAATTGAGGCTGTGAAATAGGTGTCCTATGAGATGGATGATTTCCTTTTCCTAGTTACACTAGCAGCCATTGTTTTGTGGCCTGACTTCCTTTTGTATCTTCTTGGGATCTATGGCCAACCCAACTATAGGACACCGTGCAGCAGTGGCATAAATAAGTATCAGAAAATATAAATATAAATTAAACACTTTTCTGTTATCAAAGGTGCATTACCTTTGCCTGCATTCTTTAATTTCCTTTTGTTTGTTTCAGAGAAAACATTTAAAATCCTGGTACAATTTTGAAGCAGTATTGAAAATACTAATAAATAAGCTGGTAACTGCAACAGCTGGTATGATGTAAAGAAAGAACCTAGTTTCCAGAAAAATGTTTGTAGATAATACAGTGCTTCACAACGTAAACTCAGACATCTGTAACTGTTATTATTAAAACCTGAATCTCTGTGATTAAAGGTGACTTTCTCTACTTCAAAAGCTGATTCTAAGGCCCCAGTGGAGTTAGTCTATTTTATAACCTCAGTATATTGCACATTAATAATTTTTGTAGCTCATTATATATCAGGCATATATAATACACAACAACCAATATAATCTTGTGAGTTTTCCATTTAGTGTGAATTACAGAACTTCTTTGGACCAAAGGATAAGGTCAAACCATTTCTCTCCCCTGAACCTTTCGCATACTTCCATGTGGTTTGGAACATCTAATTCATTACCAATAATGCACAGAAGGAGACCAGAAATTGTAAGGTCAGTCTCAGCTATTAGGAAAAGAAAATTAGTATTGAATTATTTGGGCATTTTTTTTTATTTAAATACTGAATGATTTTTTTTTCTATGATGTCTCAACATTATTTTAATAAATGTAACATTTAATCAATATGGAAATCAATGATGTATCTATACCCTTAGGGATTTTGTCAGATCTGTGATACTGTCTCACAGGAACAGCTGGGAAGACATTCACTGGAGGCAGATATCCCTATAGGTGATTTACTATACTGCTATTGTGGAACTCGCAGGATAGTAATTGGCACACCTTTCAGGATGGTTTTATGAAAAACAAGCATGTCACTAAATGTAATATACGTACACCTGACTAGAGCTAGCCCTTTAAAGTGTAGTGGATGCCTTGGTGATGAAGGATACAGAGAAGGTGGAGTCACAGAATGCCTTCTTTGCTTCATCTACAGTGCTAATGGCAACCTTCAGGAATCCCAGACCTTGGATGCAAGAGAGAAAGTCTGGAGAAAGAAATGGCTTCCTTGGTAGAGGATGATCAGGTTGGACATCACTGATCATTTATGCAAACTTGACACCCACGAATCCATGGGCCAATAGTTATCCTGTGTTCCATGATGAAGAGCACTTCCAGCACGTCAAGGGAGGTAATCCTCCCTTTCTGCTCTACTCTGGTGAGGCTTCACCTGGAATACTGTGTCCAGTTCTGGGCTCCCCAGTTCAAGGAAGACAAAGAACTACTGGAGAGGGACCATCAGAGGACTGCAAAGACAATTAAGGAACTGGAGTATCTCTCTTATGAGGAAAGGCTGAGAGAGCTAGGACTGTTAAGCCTCGAGAAGAGAAGACCGTGAGGGAATCTTATGTATGCATAGTCTTTTGGGTGGATGTCAAGAGGGTGAGCCCAGACTCTTTTCAGTGGTGCCCAGTGACAGGATAAGGGTTAATGGGCAAAAACTGAATCACAGAAAGTTGCATCTAAATATGAGGGAAAACTTCAAAAGATTGTAGAGTTTTCTTCTCTTGAAATATTTAAAAGCTGCATGTACCTGGACTTGTGCAACCTGATGTAGGGCAACCTACTTTGATGGCGGGCTTGCACTAGATGATCTCCATCCTGAACTATTCTGTGATTCTATGATTAAGCCTCAAGAGTCACAGCCATCAGAATCTTGCAAGCATTTTAAAACAGTTAGGAAGTAAAAATTGCATAATTAAAGAGAAATGCTTAGAATAGATTGCATTGCTGTGGGTGGGTGGGGGGTGTTGGTTGTTTTCTTATCTTCTTTGGCTGCCTAACAGCATACCTTTTGAGGCTTTTCCTGTGAAAGTAAAAGATGGTAACAGTATCTCTTAGGGGGTTCTATTGTTTAGGCATTTTTTCCCTGTCTGCAAAATTTTGGTTTCCTCATTTAAAATTTTGATATGTCTTACAGAAATATAATTTAAATAACAAAATAATATGCAATATGTATTTCAGCTGACTCTTAAAAATCAATAAAGATAACTTCCCAATTTAGAGAAAAGTGGACATTTAGTAAACCAATTAAAGAAATTGCAAGCACTTCTTTTATTTGACATTGCAAATGTGGGTTTGATGCTTGACCTAGTTTTGTAGTTGTATCATTGAATTGATAATGGCCACAGCTTGGAAGGACAATGATAATTTAAACATCTTTTAAAGCATATTTGTGTTAGAGCTGCCACGAAAGTATTTATCATAGAATCATATAATCAAAGAATTGTTAGGGTTGGAAAGAACCTTAAGATCATCTAGTTCCAACCCCCCTGTCATGGGCAGGGACACCTCCCACAAAACCATGCCACACAAGGCTCTACACAACCTGGCCTTGAACACCACCAGTGATGGAGCATTCACAGCTTCCCTCAGAAACCCATTCCAGAGCCTCACCACCCTTACAGTAAAGAATTTCTTCCTCATATCCAATCTAAACTTCCCCTGTTTAAGTTTGAACCCATTGCCTCTTGTCCTATCACTACAGTCCCTAATGAAGAGTCCATTCCCAACATCCGTATAGCCCCCTTCAGATACTGGAAGGCTGCTATGATGTCTCCACACAGCCTTCTCTTCTCCAGGCTGAACAGCCCCAACTTTCTCAGCCTATCTTCATATGGGAAGTGCTTCTGTCTCCTGACCATCTTTGTGGCCCTCCTCTGGACTTGTTCCAACAGTTCCATGCACTTTTTATGTTGATGACACCAGAATTGCACACAAGACTCCAAGTGAGGTCTCATGAGAGCAGAGGAGAAGGGCAGGATCACCTCCCTCGACCTGCTGGCCATGCTATCCTTTTGATGCAGCCTAGGATACGATTGGTTTTCTGGGCTGCGAGCGCACACTGCTGGCCCATGTTCATTTATTCATCAACCAAAACCCCAAGTCCTTCTCCGCAGGACTGCTCTGAAACTATTCTCTGCCCAACCTGCAGCTGTGCCTGAGATTACTCCAACCCAGCTGTAGGACCTTGCACTTGGCATGGTTAAACTTCATCAGGTTGGCATCAGCCCACCTCACAAGCACGTCCAGGTCCCTCTGGATGGCATTCCTTCCCTCCAATGTATCAACTGAACCACACAGCTTGGTGTCATCAACAAACTTGCTGAGGGCGCACTCAATCCCACTGTCCATGTCACCATCTAAGATGCTGAGCAAGACCCGTCCCAACACCGATCCGTGGGGGACACCACTCATTACTGGTCTCCAGCAGCACAATGAGCCATTGAGCACTACTCTTTGAGTGCGGCCATCCAGCCAGTTCTTTCTCCACCGAGGAGTCCACCTATCAAATTGGTGTCTCTCCAACTTAGAGACAAGGACATCATGTGAGACAGTGTCAAACGCTTTACACAAGTCCAGGTAGATGACATCAACTGCTCTGCCCCTGTCCATTAGTTCCGTAGCCCCTTCATAGAAGGCCACCAGACTGGTCAGGCAGGATTTCCCCTTAGTGAAGCCATGCTGGCTGTTACCAACCACATTGGTTTTTTTTATGTGCCTCAGCACGCCTTCCAGGAGAATTTGCTCCAAGATTTTGCCATGCACAGAGGTGAGACTGACTGGTCTGTAGTTCCCCGGCTCATTCATTTTCCCCTTCTTAAAAATGGGGGATATATTACCCTTTTTTCCAGTCATCGGGAACTTCACCTGACTGCCATGATTTTTCAAATATGATGGACAGTGGCTTAGCAACTTCATTTGCCAGCTCCTTCAGGACCCATGGATGGATTTCATCAGATAGCATGGACTGGTATACGTTCAGGTTCCGAAGATGATCTCAAACCAGATCCTCTCCTGCAGTGGGCCCAGGGTCTTCATTCTCACTGTCCTTGCGTCTGCCTTCCAAGACTTGAGTGGTATGGTCCGAGCATTTTCCGGTGAAGGCTGAGGCAAAGAGGTCATTAAGAAACTCAGCCTTCTCCAAATCCAGAGTTGCCAGTTCTCCCAATAGCGTCCAGAGAGAGCCCATGTTGTCCCTAGTCTGTCTTTTATTTGCAATGTAATTATAGAATCCTTTCTTGTTATCCTTAACATCCCCAGCCAAATTTAATTTTAACTGGGCCTTAGCTTTTCTAACCCGGTCCCTAGCTTCCCAGACAGTATCCCTGTATTCATCCCACGCTGCCTGTCCTTGCTTCCACCATTTATAAGCCTCTTTTTTCCTTCAAAGTTTCCTCAGCAGCTCCTTATCCATCCAAGGAGGTCTCCTGGCCCTCCTGCTGAACTTCCTTCTAGTTGGGATGCAACACTCCTGAGCTTGTAATAGGTGGTCCTTGAATACCATCTGAGAGTCTTGGGCCCTTCTGTCCTCTAGGACTATATCCCATGCAACCTTACTGAGCAGGTCCCTGAAGAAGACAAAGTCTGCTCTCTTGAAGTCCAGGACAGTGAGCTTGCTGCATGCTCTTCTCACTGGCCTGAGGATCTCGAATTTGACCATCTCATGATTGCTGCAATCAAGGCTGCCCTGGAGCATCTCATTTCCAACCAGCCCTTCCCTGTTGGTGAGGATGAGGTCAAGCATGGCACCTCTCCTTGTTGGCTCCTCTATTACTTGCAGAAGGAAGTTGTCTTCCACACGATTGAGGAACCTTCTGGATTGCTTGTGCTGGGCTGTACCATCCCTCCAACAGATATCAGGGTGGTTGAAGTCCCCCATGAGAACAAGGGCCTGTGAGCATGAGGCTGTTCTTAGCTGTCTATTGAGCACTTCATCCACGGAGTCTTCTTGATCTTGCGGTCTGTAACAGATCCACACAATAATGTCACCCATCGCTGTTCTCCCTTTAACCTTGACCCACAAACTCTCTGTCGACTGCTCACCTGTCCCCAGACAGAGTTCCATACTCTCCAGCCTATCCCTAACATAAATAGCAACTCCCCCTCCCCGTCTGCCAGGCCTGTCTTTCCTAAAGAGCCGGTAACCTTCCATTCCAACACCTCAGTCAGAGGAGCCATCCCACCATGTTTCTGTGATGCCTATGATATCATGCCCCCATAGACATACACACATCTCTAATTGCTCTTGTTTGTTCCCCTTGCTATGGGCGTTTGTATAGAGGAATTTGAGCCGAGCTCCAATTGAAGCCAACTTATTGGCTGGAGAAGCTGGAATATCTCTGCATTGCTCTGAAAGTTTATTATAGGTGCTGGCAACTGACTGGGTGTGTTGGTATAGAATGATGCCCCCCTCCCCCAACACATCTAGTTTAAAGCTTCCTTGACCAGTCTGGCAAGCCTC
Organism: Amazona ochrocephala; assembly: GCA_039720435.1. Lineage (NCBI taxonomy): Eukaryota > Metazoa > Chordata > Aves > Psittaciformes > Psittacidae > Amazona > Amazona ochrocephala. The sequence continues at coordinate 26,127,232 of CM077880.1, forward strand.
CTACCAAATCCACTCTTCTCTCTTTTTGTCAGACCAACTCCACCAGCCCCCAGTAGACCTGGCCTACTAAATTGTGTCCCATTTTCAAGGTACTCAAACCCCTGACTATAGCTCCACCCTTCTAAGAAATCATATAATCTCTCTGCTACTGTTTTCTGATCTATAATCCAAAGACAGTAATTCTTTCTTTTTTCTCAGTGGTGAATTAATGAATGCTTTTCCAGTATTTTGTGGTGCCATATACAAATATTACAATTACAGAGAAGCAAGGAGCATATGATATTAATGCCAAACAGATACAGGGTTGAACTTGGGATGCTGGAAACCAGCACACTCAGGTACAGCTGTAATGAGTTCATTAGTAATGCACGACTGGATTAAGTAGTTGCCACTGTGCAGAGCCTTGTCTAGAGCTGTTACTTGATATATTATTTTGACCAGAGACAGATGCGCAATGATCTTTTCTCTTAAGTTTTGGCAATGCCTGTCATGTCAATACAAATTATTGAGCCGTTAGAAAGACGCTGTAGTTGCCACACTGATACCCTTTTTATATTCTTCCATGTATAAGAACTGCAGATTCTCAAACTGGATATTTTATATAACCTTTATGAAGCACAATTTGAAGTAGCTTGTCTTCTTTTTTTCTTCCTTCCTGAAAATGTTTCTTCTAGCCATCATGATAAAAATGTACTCCTGTGACAAAACCACCATGTTCCAGGATTTTATCTTTCCCACCACAATGGCAGCACATCCCATATGGTTATGACACAGCATAGAAATTTCGCCACATTGAGGTCACTTTTTCATTGCCTGATACTGGTAACTGGGATGCGGATAAAATTATATAGCTTGAAGAAGAGTTTTTATGGTATCTATTTCCTTAATTTCGTACTTTTCCAGAAGATAGAATCACATACAAATTCAATGATGTGGAAATACAAACGCAAAACTGAAGTTCTGGATTGCACACATCTATTTTAAGACAAGTAAGTTGAGAATTAAATACCATATTATTTTCTTCTACAGAGTTAATCTCCACTTCCATTATAATCTTTGTCACAAGATGAATTATCTTTATATGATTTTCTCTTCTCATTACATTCCTTGACATGAATATAATCATGTGTCCTTTTTTGAATGAGCAGATACCTTCAGAACTCAGAATAATTCTGCCTGTGATGCTCATAAGCAGTAACTCCAGAACAATTCAAAAGAATTAGTTGTACTTGAATCACCACGCAGCTGAGCAGATATTTGCCCACAGAATACTTCAGAGTTAGCACTCCTCTTATTCTTATGCTAAGGTGAATGTTACCATTAGATGACCACATGTTCTTTCAGGTATTTTCATTGTGTTTCAGTACTTGGTCATTCCCTCCTTCTGAAAACAGATTTATTCCTCAATAACCAATTTTACAACTTGGCAATCTCAAGTAAACAGAATGGATTTATACATTTTCAGTGTTCCACCAAAACAGCACTGCCTGATCACTTTATTACCATTACTGTTTTGTTACTGTTTAATGTTTTCCAGCATTGTATTTTCACAGTACTAGTATTGTTATTTCTTCTTGCAATAAGGAGCTAGCCAAAAGTCGTGACATATAAATTGGATTTAGTTGCAGGATAATGGATGACCCAGGGAATTGCAGGCCAGTCAGCCTCACCTCTGTGCCTGGCAAAATCTTGGAGCAGATTCTCCTGGAAGACATGCTAAGGCATGTGAAAAACAACCAGGTACTTGGTGACAGCCAGCATGGCGTCTCTAAGGGGAAATCCTGCCTGACCAATTTGGTGGCCTTCTATGATGGGGCTACAGAACTGACGGACAGGGGCAGAGCAGTTGATGTCATCCACCTGTATTTGTGCGAAGCATTCAACACTGTCCCACACAACATTCTTGTCTCTAAGTTGGAGAGACATCAATTTGATAGGTGGACCACTCGGTGGATAAAGAACTGACTGGATGGCCATACACAAAGTGTTGTGGTCAAGTGCTCAATGGCCAGCTGGACAAAAAAAAAAACAACAACAGAGCACCTTACTTTTTGCTAATTTCAACAGAAATATTTGCTACTCATGTCTGTTCAATAAGTATTGCATTTCCTGTTTTGAGTTTTTCTAATCATTTTATGATTTACTAAGATTCTTCTACACTTCTATTACATTTCTATTTCACTGTTTTTCACATGTATTCTGCTTGCAAATTTAGACACTACTGGTCTGTTTCTATATTTTTTAGATTTCTTTAAACTTATCTTTGGGGATTTTTTGAATTCCAAAACAAATTCTAGTAAATGGATGGCTATAAAGTAAAGCCAATGCTGAAGAGATAAGGAGAATTCTTAATGTCATTATCTTGCTTCACTGTTGATGAGCATGATTTTGAAGATTAACAAGTCCTGAAGTCTATTATCTTCAAATGTCTATCAAACTTTCTACCTATAAATGTTAATTTATATGAGACTAGTTACTTCATTTTAACATTGTGAGTCCCCTTAGATGCTCATGAGGCCTTGTAGAATATGCTACATCAATGTCCAGCTGAGGACCAGTAGCAAATGGTGTCCCTCAGGGATCAGTGCTGGGGCCAGTCTTGTTCAATCAACATCTTTGTCAGTGACATGGACAGTGGGATTGAGTGCACCCTCAGCAAGTTTGTTGATGACACCAAGCTGTGTGGTTCGGTTGATAGGGTGGAGGGAAAGAATGCCATCCAGAGGGACCTTGACATGCTTGTGAGGTGGGCTGATGCCAACCTGATGAAGTTTAACCATGCCAAGTGCAAGGTCCTACAGCTGGGTTGGAGCAATCTCAGGCACAGCTACAGGTTGGGCAGAGAAGAGATTGAGAGCAGCCCTGCGGAGAAGGACTTGGGGATGTTGGTAGATGAGAAAAAGAACAAGAACCAGCAGTGTGCACTCACAGCCGGAAAGCCAATCGTATCCTGGGCTGCATCAAGAGGAGCGTGACCAGCAGGTCGAAGGAGGTGATCCTGCCCCTCTCCTCTACTCTCATGAGACCTCACTTGGATTATTGTGTGCAGTTCTGGTGTCCTCAATGTAAAAAGGACATGGAACTGTTGGAACATGTCCAGAGGAGAGCCACAAGGGTGGTCAGGAGACCGAAGCATCTCCCATATGAAGATAGGCTGAGAAAGTTGGGGTGTTCAGCCTGGAGAAGAGAAGGCTGCGTAGAGACCTCATAGCAGCCTTCCAGTATCTGAAGGGGGCTATAGGGATGCTGGGGAGGGACTCTTCATGAGGGACTGTAGTGATAGGACAAGGGGTAATGGGTTCAAACTTAAACAGGGGAAGTTTAGATTGGATCTGAGGAAGAAATTCTTTACTGTGAGGGTGGTGAGACACTGGAATGGGTTTCTGAGGGAAGCTGTGAATGCTCCATCACTGGTGGTGTTCAAGGCTGGGTTGTATAGAGCCTTGTGTGGCACGGTTTAGTGTGAGGTGTCCCTGCCCATGACAGGGAGGTTGGAGCTAGATGATCTTAAGCTCCTTTCTAACCCTAACTGTTCTATGATTTTATAAAATGGCGCTCAAGCCCACTCTTTTGTTTTCTTTTGCTGTTGCTATTTCTGTGATCCTGTTTATTTCAAAGTCATGTACAAATTCCTACTCTCTGCACAATACGAATCGGAAGGTAATTGTTGTCAATGCTAGAGGAAAAAGACAGGTGTCATTTTTCTATAATATCTAGGTTAAAAACACTCTCTTAGGACTACATTTTCTGCCTGGGTGTTCTATACGGTCTATCCTTCGCACACTGCCTTTTTTTTTCAAATCTGTGTATGCTCACTGGGATCACAGAATCACAGACAAACCTATGTTAGAATGGAATCTTAGTCCAACCTCCTGCTCAAAACCTTATATATCTTTAAGACTAGAGCAGGCAGCTCTGGGCTTTCTCCAAGTAAGCTCTGCAAACCTCTGTAGACAGTGATTCCCTAGCCTTTCTGGGCAACCTCCTATGAGGCTTGCCCCCTCTTCTGGTGAACCATGTTTTCCTCTCCGGTAACTGCAGTTTCCTTTGATGCAGCACTGTGACTATTATGCATTGATCTTTTGCTGTGCATCTCTAGCAAGTGTCTGGCCTTATCTACTCTATATTTCACTTTTAGGCAGTAGACGACTAGTGCCTCTCCAGGCTAAATATACCAGTTCCCTTTTTGTCTCATATGACGTGTTCCAGCTCCTTAACCATCTCTTTGGTCCTCCGTCTGCTTCTCCCCACTGTAATCTCTCTCTAATGCTGGTGAACTGAAATAGGACAACATGCTCCAAAGGTGGGCACTTGAGTTGAGTGACAACAGTAATGCTATATTTTTGGTCATGAATCCTTCATCACTTCAAGAATATGATACAGAGTCTTGAGGACCCCCAGGTCCTTTTCTGCAGATCTGCTCTCTAGCCAATCATTTCACATTCCTGTATCTATTTGTTCCTCATCTGAGGCATCTTGATCAGTTGGCAAAAGCTGGTACTTTATGAAGTAGCTCCTGGAGCTAAGACAATCTGATTCTACACACAAGTGCAATTTTTGCCTACTGTTTTTATCCTAAAAGCAGTTCACTTCAGGTCAAAAAAATCAAGTTTTAAAGTTATATCCTGCTCCCAAAATAGCTGTTAAAATCTGACTTTAACAATCTTTACTCCCTAAGACTGTTGCCAGTTCTTCAGGAGGCTTCACCTTTTCCTTCCTGTTCACTCAAACCCAGTTGTGGAGATTCATGCTTTCCAAAACACAGCTTTGGCTGTTTGACACCAGTTTCACCTCTGATTCAAATCCCTTCTCCTTGGACCAGCCCTTCAGGATGAATGATCTATTTTTCGCCTTAAAGAAATCTGTTTCTCCAGCATAAAAAGTGAAGAATGGGAGGTTCAGCCACTTGTCTCAATACGTTTAATAGATCTCACTCTCTTGATAAGGGACTCTGAATTTTTAGTATGGGAATAATACCTGAAATGGACTTCAATTATTCACCCAAGGCAATTAGGAAATCAGTAATTCAACAAATTACAAATGGCACAACCTCTTTTGCTGACATTTTTTCATAATTTCAACCCAAAACAGTGTCTCCGTCAGAGTCCTCCTTACTATACCAGTGTTGAAGATAAGTTTTTACCTGCCCAGGCTTTTTTCTTTCAGCTGTTAAGATGAAACTTCCTTCTTTTACTGTGATACTGAAAAACATTTATCTTCTCTGTGAGCAGCTAAGGAAAACGCTATCTTGAAGACAACTTTTTAAAAATCTTATTTCTATACTTATATTGAGTGCTCAGGGACATGTCAGACCCTATAATAAAATAGGGAAAGATGTTACTGATGCCCCAGTAAGGAGCTCTCTCTTGTGGGATGATTTGTTTGATTGTTTGTTTACCACATTTCTTTAATCAGCCTTCTATGGTTTACCTGCATTTTGCCTGGGTTAAATATAAATACGTTCTAGTGTTGGCTAAGGTACTTGCCAACTTCAAATAGTATTACAGGCAAGGCAGCTCTGGAATCTAGTTTATCACAGTGCTTGTCATACTTTGATTTACCTTATTACTGTGACAGTATTTCCCATATTGACTCCACGATTTACCACTGTGACTAAATGATCATTTACTGTAATTGAAAAAGGTTTCACGGTTTCATTGACCTATTTAAATTCAGTCATATCTGAGAGAACCATACGTTATACAACTGCATGCACACAAGCACAGAAGCTTAGAAGCTCAAACCTAACATGTCCACCGGTGTATAAATAGTAAATTACACGTCAAGCAAATGTCTTCTGGATTGAGATTAGAAAATAACCTGAACCTGAAGCGGATAGTTTTCATCATTTCTACACTACTTAGCCCTGTCAACGTTTAAATAAAGAGAAATATCTTTTTTATGCAGCCCTTCATCAGATTCTCTCTCTGTACTAACTCCATAGTAATTAAAAGAAAAAAATGTCTTGGACGCAAACCATATTTACTGTATCTTCAGATTCAGATGTATGCTTCCATCTACACATTTTATTTCAGAATCTTGGCCTTGCATTTTCTGTGTATTTTCCTACTCCTTACATATATTCCTTTTCAGTATTCTTTTATTCTTTAGCTAGAAGATGAGCACAGATTTGATGAACTCTGGGTTGTAATTTCTGATATGTGTTACCCTATGATCAAATTGCTGAAAGTGAATCTCTGTTATGTTGCATACATATTTGAACTAAGCAATTCATAGTCAATCTTTGGTAACCTCTGAGGCAACACAACAGTGTTACAACAGTGGGATATAATATCAGTTCTTAGCTATAAAAATAGGAAACACATCATAAATCCTTAAAAGAATTACTTCAATACTTTCAAAGTACTGACTTCTCAAGTTGTTAAGGATCTAAGGAACATTTCTGTAGGGGATAATTTTAATGAGAGAAACTTTTGAACATAATTCAGAGAGGAGTTCCTTCACACAGTTACTTCCCTCATTCTGATTAGTTATGGAAGAAGTATTTGTTTCCTTAAACTATTCATGGCCAACATAAATTGCAGACAATTCTCAGTTGTTTGAATGGAAACAATTCCTTTTGATCTTTTTCCTCTCCATACAGCCAATGCATGCAATTTAAAATAATGAAGCAAAAAGCCATGTGTGAGAAAGCACACACTATAACATCCATAAGGATACCAATGTCTTGACTTTATTTAATATTTAAAAGGGTGCTAGCAGATATTTGCAACAGAAACAACAAACAGAATGAAATTTATTTTGAGTGGAACTAACTACAGCAGGATGACATTGTAATACATGGAAGTAACTATCCATGAAAAAAAAATTGGAAGTGTGTAGAAAATGGTCTAAAAATAAAATCTTCTATTCCCTTGTGGTCTTTTGAACTAAAAATCATCTGAAAATATTGTTATTTATTTAAGCAAAATAATGCATTAAATAAAGTAAATTCTGAGCACAGAGCAGCAAATCTGTTGAATCACAAATCTTTTTATTCTTTTAAATCAGTATTTAAAGAATGCAAAAGAGTAAACATGATGAAATTAAGGTGGGGTTGGACATAGCCTTGGATGGCACGGTTTAGTGGGAGGTGTCCCTGCCTATGGCAGGGGGTTGGAACTCGATGATCTTGAGGTCCTTTCCAACCCTTACTATTCTGTGATTCTATGATTCTATAAACCTGCAAATAAAGTACTGCATAAAACATACTATATTTAGAGTTTGCTATTTCCACTACATTTCAGCTTATGAATGAGATTGTAATGTTAATATACCACTGAAAGTGTTCCCTCAATGTGTGAAACTGAAAGCTAACTTGAAATACTTTTTCTTCCATTATCACAAGTAAAATCACTAATTGCTCAAAAGTGAACTTGGTCAGCTTTTTAATGGGTGTTTAGTTGGGTAGGTGTGGAACTACTTATCATGAAATTGGTCACCTTCATTTTATTAATAGTGTTCCACTTTTTTCTTCTCAGCTACCTAACAATTTTTCATACAAATGGAGTTTGTGAAAAAAGAGTAAAACCAAAATCACAGTGACAAAAAAGCTCCCCCAAAAAATCTCATGCAAGAACACTTCCTTTCACTGATATGACAATATATTTTTCTTATTTTGCACAGTAACATTTCTAAGAATGCTCTCAGCCTGTAGCCAAACATTTTTCTGAGCAGGCACGTATCTGAAGGCAGTTGCAAGGTTCCTGCTATTTTAGCAGTTTCTGAGATGCAGCAAAGAGACAAGATAGTAATTTGCTGCAACATGATGCAACTCACTGCATCACAGGGAGCCTCCCAGTAGTGTGCAATATACTTTCAGAGCTCAGTTTGAGGCATGTCAAATTTCTGCTACACTGCAGCTCTGCTGAGACATATGTAATTGTCTGCAATTGAGTTATCTTTGTTCAGTGGTGCATGCTTCTTGCCATGTTCACAATGCTAACAAAAAAAAAAAAGGATGATCAAATGGAATCCAGGGCTGCTGCTCTTTTTGCAAATTCAGTTAGATTCCTCCAAAATCACTGAATGCAAACTGAGCTAGTGAGTGCCTCAATACTGTCCAATGTTTCTGTTAACATTAGCATTTATATTTTCAAAATATAAATGACAACTAGAAGAAGTCACACATGAAAGAATACTTAAATAATTGGTTTATTTTTTTTTTGAAGAATTTTATTCTTAGTGAAATCATAAGTCAACACAAACAAAATATGGTTCTATTTTATCGTACTTGGTTGGAAATATATGATCAGTGCTTGAAGGGGTGTTAATTAATAGAGTTGTATGTACTTCAGTGTTGTTCCACTAATAGAATCAAATAAGGATTTAAACTAGTCAGAAAAGAGACAGGTGTGTTGCCCACATGTTCAAGAACAAAGAAAGCATGTCCTACACAGTTCACAGCAAATGATCACCTCTGCCATCACAACCAGACATGGTACATGGAAAGTGCAGACTTAACTAAAGTACACCTGCTAAGTATATGTCTTTCTGTTCTCTGGAGTACTTTTTGTATCTTTGATTTAATGCATTCATATTGTATGAAAACCAGACTACCTCATTTTTTAGCCTTTATGTAAAGTCAGAAACCCTATCAGTTTTCATTACACTATAGTACATGAAATATACAAGTAAGGTCAAATATATTTGCTTTCATTATGGAAGCAGACTATTATTATCAATATTTGAGTAAAAAAAAAAAAAAAAAAAACAAAACAACAAAACAAAAACTAGTGAAAAAATGCCATAAACATGGTCTAAAGATTTGATTACTTGTATAGTGATCAGTTTCTGATTTTGAAGTCCTTTATTAGAAAACCACATTAGATTTCAATCTCTTAAGACATAAAAAATTAAAACAAATTTAAGATACTAAATTTAAGATATTAATTTAAGGGTAGAGCAGTTGATGTCATCTACCTGGACTTGTGCAAAGCATTCAACACTGTCTCACACAACATCCTTGTCTCTAAGTTGGAGAGACACCAATTTGATAGGTGGACTACTCGGTGGAGAAAGAACTGGCTGGATGGCCGCACGCAAAGAGTAGTGCTCAGTGGCTCAGTGTCCAGCTGGAGACCAGTAACGAGTGGTATCTCTCAGGGACTGGTGTTGGGACCAGTCTTGTTCAACATCTTTGTCAGTGACATGGACAGGGGGATTGAGTGCACCCTCAGCTAGTTTGCTGATGAGTCCAAGTTGTGTGGTTCGGTTGATATGCTGGAGGGAAGGAATGTCATCCAGAGGGACCTAGACACGCTTGTGAGGTGGGCTGATGCCAGCCTTATGAGATTTAACCATGCCAAGTGCAAGGTCCTCCACCTGGGTCAGAGCAATGCCAGGCACAGCTACAGGTTGGGTAGGGAAGAGATTGAGAGCAGCCCTGCGGAGAAGGACTTGGGGGTGTTGGTAGATGAGAATATGAACATGAGCCAGCAGTGTGCACTTGCAGCCCAGAAAGCCAATCATATCCTGGGCTGCATCAAGAGGAGTGTGACCAGCAGGTTGAAGGAGGTGATCCTGCCCCTCTCCTCTGCTTTCGTGAGACCTCGCTTGGAGTATTGTGTGCAATTCTGGTGACCTTAGCATAAAAAGGACATGGAACTGTTGGAACATGTCCAGAGGAGAGCCACAAGGGTGGTCAGGAGACCGAAGCATCTCCCATATGAAGATAGGCTGAGAAAGTTGGGGCTGTTCAGCCTGGAGAAGAGAAGGCTGCGTGGAGACATCATAGCAGCCTTCCAGTATCTGAAGGAGGCTATAGGGATGCTGGGGAGGGACTCTTCATGAGGGACTGTAGTGATAGGACAAGGGGTAATGGGTTCAAACTTAAACAGGGGAAGTTTAGATTGGATCTGAGGAGGAAATTCTTTACTGTAAGGGTGGTGAGGCCCTGGAATGGGTTGCCCAAGGAAATTGTAAATGCTCCAAATCTGGCAGTGTTCAAGGCGGGGTTGTGTAGAGCCTTGTGTGGCATGGTTTAGTGTGAGGTGTCCCTGCCCATGGCAGGGGAGTTGGAACTAGATGATCTTAAGATCCTTTCCAGCCCTAACTATTCTATGATTCTATGATTCTATACGTATAAAACTCCAAAGGTCTTTTTAATTACCTTTATAAGATTCTCTTGATTTAATTTATAAACTCGTATGACTGGAAAAGTAAGTAAAATAAATTTTGTTTCATGTTTCCTTACACACCGCGAAGCTATGCAGAAATCAAACTTAGATACTACTCTCAAACTACTCTCTAGAAAATGTTTTAGGTCTGTCTACAAAAAGAGCCAAAACAGTGTTATGTCGTAAGCAGACCTAAATATTTATGTAATGGCACCTCAAGTGTAATACTTTCTTTATTTTATTGCCTTATTATTTGAAAACTGAGGATATAACAGGTCTTGATCTCTAAACATCCCCTTAGATCAGAATCTAAGTCACATTTCTGTTTATTAAATTCACGCTAATTTCACACAGATGTGTTGAGTGAAATTAATTCATTAAAAAGAGTTGTAAATCACTCCTCTCTTTGCCCATCACATCTTTTTCTCCAGTGTTCCCTTCCAACCGGACGAATTTGTTTCTAAGTTCATAAGGTAAATATTCTTTATTCATCAGTTCTAAGGCCTACACTTTGGCTCTTCAGCAGGCAAAACCCGTGCTATTCTTGGGTGTTTTCCAGTCCCAGACGCTGCCACAGACATGCCAGTACTTGTGAGTCTCTTCCTACCGACCACATCCCATAGAACTGCTCCCACAGTGCACAACCCACCCCTTTCAGTGGGCCATCACCCTGATCCACAGAGCTCTCTCTTTTACAAGACACAGTATACTGTGGTGTGAAGTAAACTGTGAGGGAACAATTCCATAGTTTATTGTCCTGGGTTCAGCAGTAGCAGTCATTTTTTCTTTTTTCCCTTCTTGGTAGCTGCTGCAGCCTTGTGTTTTTGATTTTGGGCCTGGGAACAGTGCTGATAACACCAGTGTTTTCAGTTACTGCTTGGTGATGTTTAGGCTGGCCAAGGACTTGCTGAGTCTCATGCTCTGCCAGGGAAGGGGGGAAGCCGGGGGGAAACAGAGACAGGACACCTGATCCAAACTGACCAAAGAGATTATTCCATACCACAGCACGTCATGTCCGGGATGAAAAAGAACTGGGGGCCGGAACCCGGAAGAGTTGTTGTTTTAGTTCACAGCTCGGTCGTCGGGTGGTGAGCAGTTCTATCCTCTTCCCTTGTATTTCTGTCGTTGTTATTATTATTGGTGGTGGCGGCAGTGGTTTGTGTTGTACCTTGGTTGCTGGGCTATTCTTGTCTCGACCCGTGGGAGTTGCATTCTTTCGATTCTTCTTCCCCCCCCCCCACCCCCCCCGCCCCGGAGTGGGGGGGAAGAAAAAACTCTTCCCTTGTATTTTTCTCTTGTCATTATTATTATTGGTGGTAGCAGTGGTGGTTTGTGTTACACCTTAGTTGCTGTACTGTTCTTATCTCAACCTGTGGGAGTTGCAGTCTTTCGATTCTCCTTCCCATCCCTCCAGGGGCGGAGGGAAGAAAGAGGGGGAAGTGAGTGAGTGAGCAAAACTGTGCGTGGCTGAGAAGCTTAAACCAGGACATTTATAAATAAAAGAATTGCTAAAACTAACATAATTTTAAGATACAGAGAAGTATTGTGCAAGAGAAGCATGAGAAAATTTATTTTCAAATTGGTCATATTTGTATGCATGCATTTGATCATGGCCTAGCCCTCAATTAACATCCAATTCACATAGTTAAAGACCAGACACAGAGAACAATTGAAACAAAACAAAAAAACAAACCCAAACCAAACAGGAACCTGCTCAGTAAGGTTCCATGGGATACAGCCCTAGACGGCAGGGAGGCCCAAGACTGCTGGTTGATAGTCAAGGATCACCTGCTGCAAGCTCAGGAGCGATGCATCCCAACTAGAAGGAAGTTCAGCAGGAGGGCCAGGAGACCTCCTTGGATGGATAAGGAGCTGCTGAGCAAAATTCGAAGGAAACAAGAGGCTTATAAAAGGTGGAAGCAAGGTCAGGAGGCCTGGGAAGAATACAGGGTTGTTGTCTGGGAAGCTAGGGACCAGGTTAGGAAAGCTAAGGCCCACTTAGAATTAAACTTGGCTAGGGATGTTAAGGATAACAGGAAGGGATTTTATAGGTACATTGCCAATAAAAGACAGGTTAGGGACACCGTGGGCCCTCTCCAGAAACTATCGGGAGAACTGGCTACCCTGGATTTGGAGAAGGCTGAGGTTCTTAATGACTTCTTTGCCTCAGTCTTTACGGGCAAATGCTCTGACCACACCACCCAAGTCTTGGAAGGCAGACGCGGGGACGGTGAGGGTGGGGACCCTGGGCCCACTGTGGGGGAGGATCTTGTTCGGGACCACCTTAGGAACCTGAATGTATACAAGTCCATGGGACCAGATGAAATCCATCCACGGGTCCTGAAGGAGCTGGCAAATGAAGTTGCTAAGCCACTGTCCATCATATTTGAAAAATCATGGCAGTCACGTGAAGTTCCCGATGACTGGAAAAAGGGAAATATAACCCCCATTTTTAAGAAGGGGAAAATAGATGACCCAGGGAATTACAGACCAGTCAGTCTCACCTCTGTGCCTGGCAAAATCTTGGAGCAGATTCTCCTGGAAGGCATGCTAAGGCACATGAAAACCAACAAGGTGCTTGGTGACAGCCAGCATGGCTTCACTAAGGGGAAATCCTGCCTGACCAATCTGGTGGCCTTCTATGAAGGGGCTACGGAACTGATGGACAGGGGCAGAGCAGTTGATGTCATCTACCTGGACTTGTGTAAAGCCTTTGACACTGTCTCCCATGACATCCTTCTCTCTAAGTTGGAGAGACATCAATTTGATAGGTGGACCACTCGGTGGATAAAGAACTGGCTGGATGGTCGCACGCAAAGAGTAGTGCTCAGTGGCTCAGTGTCCAGCTGGAGACCAGTAACGAGTGGTGTCGCCCAGGGATCGGTGTTGGGACCGGTCTTGTTCAACATCTTTGTGGGTGACATGGACAGTGGGATTGAGTGCGCCCTCAGCAAGTTTGCCGATGACACCAAGCTGTGTGGTTCGGTTGATACATTGGAGGGAAGGAATGCCATCCAGAGGGACCTTGACATGCTTGTGAGGTGGGCTGATGCCAACCTCATGAAGTTTAACCATGCTAAATGCAAAGTCCTCCACCTGGGTTGGAGCAATGCCAGGCACAGCTACAGATTGGGCGGGGAGGAGATTCAGAGCAGCCCTGCGGAGAAGGACTTGGGGGTGTGGGTTGATGAAAAAATGAACATGAGCCGGCAGTGTGCGCTTGCAGCCCAGAAGGCCAACCATATCCTGGGCTGCATCAAAAGGAGCGTGACCAGCAGGTCGAGGGAGGTGCTCCTGCCCCTTTACTCTGCCCTTGTGAGACCTCACTTGGAGTCTTGTGTGCAGTTCTGGTGTCCTCAACATAAAAAGGACATGGAACTGTTAGAACAAGTGCAGAGGAGGGCCACGAGGATGATCAGGGGACTGCAGCACCTCCCGTATGAAGATAGGCTGAGAAAGTTGGGGCTGTTCTGCCTGCAGAAGAGAAGGCTGCGTAGAGACCTCATAGCAGCCTTCCAATATCTGAAGGGGGCCTACAGGGATGCTGGGGAGGGACTCTTCATTAGGGACTGTGGTGAGAGGACAAGGGGTAATGGGTTTAAACTTAAACAGGGGAAGTTTAGATTGGATCTGAGGAAGAAATTCTTTACTGTGAGGGTGGTGGGGCCCTGGAATGGGTTGCCCAGGGAGGTTGTGGTTGCTTCATCCCTGGCGGCGTTCAAGGTGTGGTTGGACATAGCCTTGGATGGCATGGTTTAGTGTGAGGTGTCCCTGCCCATGGCAGGGGGGTTGGAACTCGATGATCTTGAGGTCCTTTCCAACCCTTACTATTCTATGATTCTATGAAAGAAGCATTAATTTGACATCACTTGTCAACTACTACCTAGACGTACACTGCTCATACTGCAAGGTAAAAATGTCAAGGTTTAAAATGGTAGATATTTGGCAACAATTCATCTTCCCCTTCCAAGACACACAAGCTGAATATCACTGTTCCATCTGGCTAATCTACTAGAAGAAGGCACTTCAGTTAAGCTGATTGCTTATAAAATATGCTGTACCAGTTCCAGCTTGGTCACATTTGTCCTATTTACTTTTCTTCTTTTCTCAGGCTAGCAATGGATGATTCTGAAAGACCATGGCAAAACAGAGGTTTCAGATGTCTTTCAATTCCTTTCTTGAAGCAAATATATTTTTTTGTAGCCTAGTGTGGAGTCTGGCTGCTTTTCATGTTCCAATTAGTGAAGCAGATGTGAAAGGTTCATTATCATCACCTGAGCCTTCAATTTAGCTTGAAATGGAATACTCTTAACTATGTAGTAGTTTACTAGTTCTGTTCTTTTCCCCTAAATGCATATAAATTTCTGTTATAAGTTATGTCATTTTAACTTTAAAAATATTCTCTGCTCCTATTTTTACTGCTCCTGGACAAATTTTTGTTCTTGGTAGGTTAATGGAAGTTTTGTCATAATTATCAGTGGGAACAGAAGTAGTTCTTATAATGTGATAATTATTTTAAGCCAGATTTTAATATATAACAGACAGTACTCTATTACTATATTATCACTTCATTAATTTGCCATAAGATATACTGATAAAAATGTATTCAATACACTTTGTTATATGTCAGTTTAAAATAATTTTCTATCTCATTATCAGAGTTCGTCTCCATAATAAATGAAAAGCCTTATGCATATCTGAGAGATTACTAACTTTTAAAATGCTTTTTCATGCACTGGTCTGATGAGTTCAGGGGCTACTGAGCACAAGCTAAGTCCTTAACTAAAGCTCCAGTACTTGGGGAGCTATTCAATCCACACCAGGGTTTTATTAAGAGCCACCTCAGTGATTTCCCTTTTGCACTGCACAGAGGGGAATTATTGCACTGCAGCAGAGAAACCATTACCAGCACACATCAACATGGGCAGTCTAGGCAGGAACCAGAAATACAAGACTCCTGCAAAATAGCCAGAGAGTAGAAATATTCCAGCTAGGTAAAAAGAGGCAGAGCAGCCACTACAGCACAGTATTGTCTCTTTTCATAGTCTAATTTCCAGTGAACGATTTGGAATATATAAAAAAAAAAGAAGCAAAACCCTGGAAAATAGATTGTTAGACTTTATACTGCAGGCAACAGGAAGCCAGTAACATGATTCAAAGAGCAGACATGTCTTACCATGAATGCAAGGTAAGTTTCCATGTTGAGGAAAGGACTGTATGAGGCCAAGATGAAAAATGAGGAGGAAAGCTGCATTAGTTTTGTCACAGCCTAACCAAACAGTTGACAGAGTGAAATAACCAGAAAGATTTGCACAGAAAAGAAAAAAAAAGAAAAAGAAAAAGGTGGGTATTTTTTCCTTCATCTAATACAGTCAAAGTATCTGCATCTCTCTATTGTCTGTGGAGAGACTCTACGGAACTAATTTAGATAAGATGCCTTGCATTTTAGGCAGCTCCAGTGAAAGGAATCTTAATGAATGCTGAAGAAATTTATTCAGTGCTAACAGGAAAAGAGAAGAGAAAAGTGGATAGAGATTACTGGGATATCTCACAATAATATCTCCTGACATTTAAAAAAAAAAAAAGGGGGGAAAAATAAAGGATGAAGAAGAAAATGAGACATAAAAAGTAACCATTCAGACTATGCAGACATTCTTGCAAATTTATCACCTTTAATAACATTAATAAATGTAGTAATATTTCCAAATACAGTATCATGAAATTACACAAGAGCAAATGCGCTATACTTATATTGCATAAGCGATGCCTAGGCTAAAAAATAATGTCCAAAAAAGCATACTTTTTCCAAGTACTGTCCAGTAATTTGCAGCTTCGTGTATCAAAGTGATTTTTAAGAATTTAGAAAACTTCAATAAATTTATTCACTAGATTTGTCAAGACTTTCCTTAAACCAAAGTGTGCTTTCAGTGTTCTCAGCATCCTGAAAGGTGCCTTACAGATTATGCTTTTGAGAAACTATCTTGTAGAATCCTATTAAAAATAGAATTTGAAAATTTGGTTCAACCTCCTTCTCAAGGCAGGGCTAAGTTCAATATGGCCTCCTTTTGTGTTACCTGTTAGTTTCATCCAATGTCCGTAGTTTTTCAAAGGGAAGAGGCAGAGAAAAATTGTTCCATATTCTTTGCCTCTAGACTGGTTATAGAAGCCTTCTGTCATCTCTTCTAGGTAACTTTTTTTCAGACTGAAGTATCTGAAACAAACTTATAACTCACGTCAATGCTCATGTTCCTACCCTTGATAACTTTCTTGCCATTCACTGAACCATTTATGATACTACTTTTCTAATACTAATTTTCTGTATTCATTTTGAGACTGAAGGACAAAAAAAAAAACCAACACCTTAGTATTCAAGAAGTACCTTGGATTTATACATAAGAGTAATCATAGTCTAGCATTTAGAATAAGCAGGCCAAGGCTCCTCATCACTATTGAACAGCTTACAGTATGAATACATGATACTATGCTGGGGTTGGGGGAGGAGTGTGTCATGAAAATATGCAATATTTAATAAATTGCAGCCATGTTTGAATGTTCTAAGGTTTTCTTGCTCCACTCCTTGGTAAAACAACCCTTCTGGAGGCTGACTCTCAGCCAGTGAAAGAAACAGATGAAGACTTCTAATATATCAGTAACTACCAATACTTCTTTAAGCCTCATGGTATTACGATATCAGACCAAAATACAGTGTGGCTGGGAACACAGGTAGTTTCTGTTTCAGACTTACCATTCCATGGACTCCTTTGAAGTATTTTTATCACTAAGGTGTATGTAATCAGTGCAAAAAGTAATTTAGAAATCACTGAAGCAGTTTTGTCAGCTGTTTTGGCATTATTTTGTAATACAACTGCTCTGGCCCTTAAGCCTCATGCTCTGCTTGGTGTTTAGTACTACCATGAATAAATGAATATCATGGTGCAAACATACAAAGCGCATGAAGCCATAAACAAGAATTCATTGTTCTTTTTCCACACAAATTTTTAATTGTGTATTGTGCTGGGGTTTTTTTCACCAAAGCAGTAAATCTTCATAAATTGATCAATCTGAAAGTAATGTATCATTTGGAGATTTTTTTTAAGAGGGCATTTATGAAATCGAGATATTAAGCTGCTAGTTTATACTGATGGCAAACTTCTGTCCTGATTTCATCTCTAGCAGTTATTTTTCTTCCTAGTGGCTTGTGTAGTGCTGTGTTTTGGCTTTAGTCTGGGAATAATACTGATAACACACTGATGTTTTAGTTGTTGACAAGTAGCACTTACACTGTAAAGGACTTCTCAGTCTTATGCTTTGCCAGTGAGAAAGGGGCACAAGAATACAGGAGGAAGCAGAAACAGGACACCTGACCCAATCTAGCCAAAGGGGTATTCCATAACACAGTACGTCACACCCAGTATATAAACTGGGGACAGTTACCTGGAAGGCCAGATCACTGCTCAGGTCAGGCATATTGGTCATTGGGTAATGAGCAGTTGTATTGTGCATCACTTGTGTTTTCTGAGCATTCCTTTCTTCTCTTGTTGTTTCCTATTATTATCATTATTGTTATTGTTAGTATTCTTTCTATTGTCACTATATTTTACTTTATTTTGGTTATTAAACTGTTCTTATCTCAACCCCTGGGGTTTATATTCTTTTGATTCTTCTCCCATCCTTGCTGGGGGAGGGAAGGGAAGGGTGCGAAAGTGGCTTCGTGGTGCTGAGTTACCAGCTGGGGCTAAACCACGACATCACTGAATGCAATGTGAAAACTCCCCTGCATTAATTTTCAATTCATTAAATTTTCAAATTAAAACATAAGGTTAACAAATCATGTTACTTTTTTTTTGAAAAATTGCTAAATTGTATTATTCCAGTTCAGTACAGTGTCATCTATTTATTAAGTTACCATTATATATATCACTAGGGCCTCTACTGAATATGACAGTTACATTTCCCTATTCCAGTTGAATGCTTTCTCCACAGTCCATGAGACTGCTATAGCAATTACAGATTAGCAAGTAAACATTCAGTAAGTACATGCTCTAAGATAGTGTCTAATTGAGGATGAGTGAGCATCAGTTGAAACTGAGGAAAACTGAAAGAATGAAACTCCCACAGGTTGAGATAAGAACAGTCCAGTAACTAAGGCATAACACAAACCCACTACCTCTACCACCAATAATAATGACAAGGGAAATACAAAGGAAGAGAATACAACTACTCACCACCCGATACCAAGCCCCACCCAGTAGTGAACCTCCCTCTTCCAGGTCCCTGCCCTCAGTTTTTACATCCTGGGCATGACGTGCTGTGGTATGGAATACCTCTTTGGTCAGTTTGGGTCAGGTGTCCTGTCTCTGCTTCCTCCCGGCTTCCCCTTCTACCTGGCAGAACATGAGTTTCAGAAAGTCCTTGGTCAGACTAAACATTACTAAGCAGTAACCGAAAAAATCAGTGTTATCAGCACTGTTCCCAGGCCGAAAGTCAAAAACACAGTGCTGCACCAGCTACCAAGAAGGAGAAAAATGACCACTACTGCTGAACCCACGACAGTAAGTCACTCATTAAAAAAAAAAAAAAAAAATGGAAAATTAAACGCATCAGTATTAAAACAGGTTTTTATTATTATTTTAGAGAAAGTATTTCTAACCAAGTTAAATAATTCATGTGGAAAAATAATTCACTTTATCCTATACAGGCAAAAAATGCTTTCATATGATGCATTGCTAATACCAAATGAAAACATATTAAAACTCTTTCAGGATTCAGTATGATCAAACATGTTGTAACATTAAGTATATTTATGAAAAGAAAAAAAAAAAAAGCTTTTTTTTTTTTTTGTTATTTCCTTCTAGACCACAGAGTAGGTTCCACGCCAAAAAGATAGTAAAAATACATTTTATTGAGGTGAAGTCATCCAATAAAATTATTGATCATCTTATCTATTATGGATCAAATGAATAAAGAATTGATGAGAAAACTACTTTAATACAGTGAAAATTCTCTTAGATTTTTTAAGGAATTGTCACAATTCATGTCTCAAATAAATTTACTAACTGTTAAACCACATGATTCATATAAAAACTCTGAATGTTATAAGTCTAGCTCCATGTAGATATTAGCTTATAACTTAATTTGGAGGCAGAGAGTAAATGCAGAGCGAGAATGCTCTTGTATATTTTTGGACATGAGAACTATAGTTTTTTGTGGACTCCAGTAGGATTTAAGGATCTTTCCTACCAGAGATGTAGTTTGACATGCAAATATGTAGCAATAATCTTTAAATCTCATTATATTTCATGAAGAAAACAGAAGTATTCAGAGACTGCCATATCTGAGCTCTCTAATATGCCTATATGGGGTTTGCCATACTCCTAAAAATCGTACAAAGGTTTGGGTTGGACGGGATCTTTAAAGATCATTTAGTCCACCCACCTATCCCATCACCCACCCACCCTGGAGGCTGAACTATATGTCCATGGCCATGAACTTCTTCCATTAGACCAGGATGCTCAAAGCCTTATCCAACCTGTCTTTGAACACTTTCAGGGATGGGTCAGCCACAACTTCTCTGGGCAACCTGTGCCAGTTTCTCACCACCCTCACAGTAGAGAATTTCTTCCTCATATTTAATCTAAACCTAACTTCTTTCAGTTTTAAGCTGTAGCCCAGTGTCTTGTCACTACAGGCCCGGATGAATAGTCTCTCAGTTTTCTCCATTTTTCTTAGGAACCCCTTTTTAATATTGATACGCCAAAACTAAGCCTTCTCTGAGTCTTCTCTTCTTCAGGCTAAACAATCCCAACTGTCTCAGTCTTTCTTCACAGGTTATAAAAGGTTCTCCTGATGATTATCTCTAGACATGAGACAAATTACATCAGATGAAACCCACCATAATTTCTAGTGGAAACCTAGAAAAAGTGTAAGCCTGTTGGAGTCCAGTAATGCACAATGGCAGACCTGTGCACACTCAAAAGGATCCACTCATATTAAAGCGACTACCAACTATCAATTCTCATTGCTGAAATTTGGCAGCTATGAAAAATTTTATGCTCTGAATAACCTTGAATCTGTAAAATGGAAAGAAAATAATTTTTTTAAATAGAGTTTTGTAAATTATTTGTATAAACATTTCCTGTTATATGAACTTATAAATTACAAAGAAAAAACTCAAAATTAGAAATCCGTTTATAAATATAAAAAAATTTAGACAGGTATGATTTCACAAGAACTACTAAAGTACTTATGAAATTTTATGTAACAGGGTAGAATTTCCTATGGTGAACTTGTTTGGTAAATATATTTATTATATTGACAAATGAAGTCAAAACTACAAAATTTGAGCTCTCAATGAGAGTGATACTGAGAGTGATCTTTAGCAATACTGTAATTGAAAACTTTTGTCTAGAAGGAAAATAAATACTTGGTCTGTCTCTTTGAAATACGTAAATAATAACACATACTTCTCATATTTATAAAGGCATAATGTAATCACATATGGGCAGTAGTGCTCTATATTTTGTAAGACTTAGATGCCAACTGTTCTTTACTAATTAAAATGCAAACAAACTCTCACTTGGATACAAGACCATGAATAACAGTGACAATTGCACCTTGCCAGTTCACAATTCAATTTCACCTGTGCATGCCATTTTGTGAATTGACTGTTTTTCTTCTACTTGCAAATAAATGCATAATGAATGTTTATATAGTTATTTACAACTTTAAATTTCAGTATTCTGTGTTTTGTAGTTTGAAGTTCAGTGACACATGACCAAACATATTAAATAAAACAGCTACAATATATGATGAAATGTTTTTCCCCAAGTGACTTTCTACACCAATATAGAGATACTTTAATTTATGGAATTATTTTGATGGTGAATCAGATCTTTAAGTTTGCCTCCAGATCTTGTATCCTTTTTTTAATTATTATTATTATTTCACCTGTGTAGAGAAAAATACTGAAAAAAAAAAAAAACAACCAAAAAACATTATAAAATCAAGTTTGCTTTGCACTTCAAATACCAAAGGTTTACATAAGAGAGTGAAATAAATTACATCTATTTCTATGCAGTGTCCAAGGGCAACAAGCATGATTTTTTAATGTATCCAGCCTTATGTTCTTGTCTTCTTTCAGTCAAATATTAGAGTATCTTTTCAATAAAAATTCTCAGAATGCTTTCAGATGACTGTAAATTACTTCTAAATTATTCTTCAGCAAGAGTACAAAGCTCCATATTACAATTCAAATCCTAAAACACTACTACCTTTTGCCAGCAAAACTTTATATTTGCATAATATATCTCATAGCTTAATCTTTCTTTAGCTATCACCCTTCTATGACATATTTTTACTGTAATTGCACAGAGAATGATGAAATTCTGAATGAACTAATGTAATTTAGCCTAGACAAAGACCTAAATTCACGTGAAAACGTGATGCAGCTACTCATGTAGAGGCATTTACTGTCAGTCAAGGATCCATTGGTATCTGAGAATTGACAGGGAACTGGCAGTTATGAATTTGCAGCAAAGAAACTGGAGTTCTATGCTCTGCTAGGCACCTCAAGCATGTAAAATGGCATTACACCTAGCTCAGGCAAATGAATCCCTATGAGGCTACTTTTAGGTGACCCAAATCTCTCTCTCTGAGCTTTATTAACTCAATTTATGCTCTTTTTGAACATCTCTATGGCAAGAATGAATACACCTTGCATTCAGGCAGCTCATGAGCATACAAACACCTTCATGCAGGCCTATTCATACATGAATTGGAGACATTCTGACTTCCAGGTACATAAACCTCAAGTGGCGTTGACCCCCAGTTAAGATTATTATTTGCAGAGAAAATATCATTATACATCATCAGATGTATGCTGCAACTAGGGCAGGGCTGTACAATAGATACTGATATTTGGAATTAATTTCAGTGTTTTAATTTTGCTTTAATATCTTTTATTTTTTTTCTGTTATAGGATACAGAGTTCCAGAGAGCTCATCTATCAGCTACAAATTAAAAAGGTCTGGGTTGGGGATTCGAAGATAGTAAGAGTTTCAGAGCTACCAGTTCTTTTAGGGTTTGGTCAGCACAGTGAAAAATAAGAGTAGCAACAAAAAATTAGTCCACTGAAAACACTGCAATAAATTAAAAGCTTTTTACACGTTGCTTAGGTTGATTTTCCCATGCAAAGAAAAGGGGAAAATAATATAGTTGTTGGGTTTTCTTCTATTAAGCAATGAATTCAAAAGTGGATGCGGTCAGAGGTATTTGATGGTTAGCAGAGCACTATAATTGTTATGTTGTATCTTAACTATGATTATGTTTTTCAATATTGTATATACTTAATTACTTTCTTGGAAGAGAATTGCATCTAAACACAAATACTCAGAACAAAAGTAAAAAAATATAAAATGTTCAAAAGCTTATTTAGAGTGGTTAATTACGATTGTTCCTAATCTCCACTGGAATAAGTGGAACTCACCAGTCAGATCATACCAACAGAATTTCCATCATAATGAAAGAGTTAGAGAAACAAATTAAAAAAGACTTCTTTTCACAACAATGACCCTGAATAGTAAAAATAAATTCATTCAAAGCAATACCCAAGAGTTATGCTTATTATCGTAACCAACAGCACACAATCACATTTTCCTATTCCCTAGTTGTTCAGGAGTAGCAAAATGCATATTAGACTCGAGATCCATTGCAATGGGCACACACTTTTTCCTAATGAAGCAAGTCTGTCAGAGGAAAAGATGGAAAAAAAGGTAATTAGATCTGACTGGAAAACCTTTGGCTTAAGCTGTGGTCTAGAACTGACGGGTTCTGTCAATATTTACAGAGATTTATTGCTATGCCATATATGCTCAGAATGACACACATAATGTCTTATTTTGAAATGGTTTTGTGTGTTTAAAGTACAAGAAGATTTTTTTTTAATGCATAACATTTAAAATTAATTGCAGGTTTTGGTCTCTGGTTTAATTGAAAATAAACAGATTATAAAAACTATGAAAGCTTATCATAATTTTCATAAGTGAAAAGCAGGTAGTGAAGCTAACTTATAAAAATATCTCTGCCTATTTAAAAAATTCATTTTACTTAATTTTATAGTATTATAGCATAATTTAAAAAGCAATTAATAACAGAATTGTAAATATATGGTTTTAGTAGCTAAGTTCTGTTAAACATCAACATTATGTTCCATTCACAAAGAGGGGAGAAATAAATCAGGATAAAAATGTATATAATGATAAAAAGGAGAAACTCTGACGTAAGAGGAAGACAATTTCTTCAACATTTAAAGTGTGCCTCGTGAGAGCTTTATGTTTCAACATATCAAGTGTCAATAACTTATTAACATATTTTCAGATGATGGGCAGCTAAATATTTCTTTAAATATACAATGGCTGACAGGAAACTTCTTTCTAGAAGAACTCTGTGGTAAGGCTTATATCCAGCATTTATTATGGTTTCAATATAAAGTTGAATCTTGACCTGTACACAGACAGGGGTAGATACATGCTTTATTTCCATTTCCTTTTAATTTTTTGCCTTGAAGAATACACAGAAAGGAGACCTAATTCTGAATATAAACTGAGATCTGTTATATGTGCTAAGAAGGGAAATAGGAAAATTTGATTAAATTCTTGGAATTCACATTCCTGAAATCTGTAATACCAATCAGCCACATGGTGAATAATTGCATTCTCACCTCTGTTTCTATTTCTATTCATTTTTTTAACTGAAGTTTTATTTTCACTAAAAAAAAAAAAAGGAACAAAGTTATATTAATTTTATATTATATTGTTTACATTGTTTATACTAAGAGACATAAGCAAACTGTGATGGGAAGGGAAGGGAAGGGAAAGGGAAAGGGAAAGGGAAAGGGAAAGGAAAGGAAAGGAAAGGAAAGGAAAGGAAAGGAAAGGAAAGGAAAGGAAAGGAAAGGAAAGGAAAGGAAAGGAAAGGAAAGGAAAGGAAAGGAAAGGAAAGGAAAGGAAAGGAAAGGAAAGGAAAGGAAAAATTTTTACTTAGATCTAAAATTTTGTCTTCCAAGGACCCCCCTTCTTTCTATATACCCATGCTCCTGCAGACAGGTTAACGCTGTTTCTCCTTTCCTACAGAGTACGAGAACTGTTTCTTGTTTGTGAAGTTTTTCGAAATTCCTCTCTAAAAGAAGTGAACAGGTTGCCTTATAGGAAAGTGTAGTAACTGTCTTGACAAGTAATTGGTTTGTGGCACTTGCTGCCTAATTTAGCACTGGTTTCTGTTTTGAAGAGAAAATGCTGAGTATGCTGAGTGAAAACACATTGCAAATTCATGTCTTATCTCTAACAGCTGGTTTTGCTGATCATGGAAAGTCAGCTGAACATCTACAAACCCTGTTCAGTCCCAGATCTAGAAAGAGAGGGTCATAAGAATGAAAAATATGCTGGCAATCAGACAGGTCTTCCTGTGGGCCAGCCCATCAAAAGTGGTGCTGAGTGTATCTCAAGAAGGCAGGTGATGAATCAGTGAGTCAGGCTAACAGAAGGATGTGAAGAAATTGACAGCTCTGTCAACTAGCTCTTGGCAGAAAGCAATTAGTTTATGAAGAACAAGAGAAATAAATTATGCAGAAACTGTCAACATTTAATTAGAGGAATGCTATCCCAAAAATACAGAATTGCAGCAAACTCTCAAGAGGAAATACTGATTTCAATGAAGGGGCAGAAAGAAAAAGTACAAATATCCACTGAAAATACTTGTAATTTATTTCCTTCCTCTTCTCTTTCTTACTTTGCAGAACCACTGTCTTTTTTACTTCATTTAGTTAAAATAAAAAAGCAAGAAACAAGATTTACTTTCTGAATAGTAAAATATAAGGGAATCACTTCAATGACTGTCAAGAAAGAAATGTTGCAACAAGAGTCCTGAATTTCAAATGTCTCATTCTTTCTTAATGTAAACTCATAGTGCTTTTACTTTCTCCTTGTCCAAAATCCTATATGGTTTATGACAACATATATAGGGTGTGAGAGCTCTTCAATAAGAAATTAGAAAATAATTTCTTTTTTGGGTTATTTTTTCTTCTATTTTATCAGTTATTTTCAGATTGCATTATGCTTCTTTAATTTTTAGCTTTGCACAGGAAGCATTGTAGTAACTTAGTTCTTTTTTAAAAGCTCAGTTTCTTTATATTTTCCATTGCAAAGAGCAATTTCAGTTGATATTGGGCATTAAGATGTGTTTAGCTGTATTTCTTATTTTATTTTATTTTTTTTTAATATCACAATCTATTATTCACCTATCACTTAAAAAGACTGAGAATCTCCTGGTAGCATGCACAAGACAAAAATCTATTGTGTCATACAGAGACAAACAAAAATAAAGTAGATACAGCCACTTTGTCTTTAGAAATAAATGCAATTACAGCTAAAAAATTAAAGAAATAAGAAGCAAAACCACAAGCAAGTTATAGATTTTGAGGGCATTAATCCCCTTTATTTCTCATCAACAGATGGGTAGTTTGTATTCAATATTGTACCTTTTGTTCAGGGAAGATAGCAGTAACAGAAGCAACTATCAGATAGTGATTCAAATTGTGCTATCGTGAAAGAAAACAGTCCAGCAAAAACTAAGGGAATCAGAGACTGTCCAGAAAAGGAAATAAAGCTTCCTACCAGAAAGATCTAACTGGCTTAATAAGTCAGTCATACTGCTACTTATACATGAAAAATAATATTTTTTATTTCTCATAGGGTATTAGCTTTGTTCCCTTTCTAAAACAAGCATAGCTGATATATGTATCAATAACTACACCTCTTGGGAATACACATCTACTTTTCCCACTGGATGCCACTGTTTGATCAAATTCAGGAAAAAAAGATCCTGGAAAAATCTTGAAAATCTGTAGATGAAAGAAGCCATTACTTTAAATTAAAACAGAAGTTCTTTTGGAAACGCATGAAGCATGTTTTATTAAAATGTCTGAAGCACAATTACTGTGGTTTTAGTATGGATTATGCAAAATTGGAGATTGTTTAAGGGTATTAAAAAAGAACTTAATTTTTACTGTACCAGAAGGATTTTTACAAAAATAAGGTCATGATAGGATGATAGAACAAATTTCCTATGTATAAAAGGAAAACGTATTTGTTGAATAATAGATAAATATTTCAACACCTTACTAATTCTTTGTATGAGTTTGTAATTTGAAATTCACTGATGAAGACACTAACATTAAAATATTTCACAGATGGAATATCACATACTTTTTTTTTCTTCTTCTTTACAATGGAATTACATCAGTTTGAACAATTTCAGTTATTTCTAAAAGCATATAGTCTAATTTTATTGTCACTACAATCAATGGTGTTTTCATTACTCACTTTCAGAGGACGTGACCAAGCCAACATGAGTATGCTGAACATACTGACTTAGCCGTCTAACTCCTTGAAGTAGCTTGGTTCAAGAGACAACAATAATATTTAAACAATAATAGATATTCTAGTACAAGATAAGAAATGGCCTTTAAAACTCTAGGTTCTCAAAATACAATACTATCAGACAGGAAAATATGATAAGAACATATCAATAAAACAGGACATAAGATGCTGTGAAAAAAACAGACTACAAGCAAAATGAATTAAATTTTAAGAGACTATGTCAAAAGTCAAGGTATTACCAGAAATTTAAAAAGAAACATGGGAGGGACAAGGTGGTAATAATACTGTAAATCTGTTCTATCTAGATGACTATACAGTAGTCATTTGCACAGCATTTGAAACTCTGCTTTTGGAGTTGCTTTTTTTTTGTAACATGAAGTTTCATATGAATTCTGAGAACACAACACTGTTTTTTTTAAATGTTTCATATGAAATCTTCACATTTGTAAGTACATTCCAAAAATGTACCACAGCTAAGGAATTACAGTTATCTTATAGGGACAGAGTATTTTTGTTATGGTAACATGAAGTAATCTTCCCCCTTACTCTTCAGCATCTTATACATTGCATATAGTTTTCTGATCTGTTTACATTATAATATTTCTAGAATTCTGGAAAAGCATCATACCTTACTCTGAAATACATCCATAAAGCTACTTTATAGAATCATAGAATAGTTAGGGTTGGAAAGGACCACAAGATCATTAAGTTCCACCCCCCTGACATGGGCAGGGATACCTCCCACTAAACCATGTCACCCAAGACCTGGCCTTGAACACTGACAGGGATGTAGCATTCACTACTTTACCCTAAAAAGGAACTGCTGATCATCCTAGGTTTGATAAATTGCCTGAAGGCAAGAATAACAAATCTTTACCTGCATCACAGAAATGTATATGCCAAGTTTTGAGCAACACTGCAATTCATTATTTTAAGACTCAGTTTTCCAGATTACTTTAAACTAAGACTGCACACTAAACCTTGAAATATTTGTAAAGTTTGGGTATAGAGTAACATAACTTTCATTATACTTTTTTACAGTGTCTTCTCAAATTCTAGATCACTCCTGCTTCAAGCCTTTTTTCAGCAGAGGAATTGTTGGCATAGGATAGTCTCTTTGGCAGGGAAGTGGAATAGTAGGAGTTAAGAACTGGTAACAAGAAATAAACTGAGAGTGGGGTAAAAACCAAATCAAGAAAAAAAGGAAGGATTTGGTAAAAAGTGACAAGAATGGGGTCAAAGACAAAAAAGAGAAACAAAAATATAAGTGCTTTATAAAAGAGTATTTTTAAGGGAAAAACAATAAAGATTTTTGTATTTATTCTATTACTTATTAGTATTGATTTGTGGAGGTGATTAGCTCAGGTAGAGCTAATAATTGCACTATGCACTTTTATCAATATAGACATGTATGTGTGTCTGTGTCTCTATGAGTGTGTGTGTATGTGCACCTAACTGTGCAATTCTATATATGGAATACAGTCCTAGTTTCTTTTTGAAGCTGTCCCTAGCTCTGAAGAAAACTTTGAGCAGTGTATTGGGGGGGGGGGGAGGAACTCAGACATCTCTCAGTTTCTTATACAGGTGATTATGAGGTTAAAGTAAAAGTCTTCTAGGCACTCATACAAAGTGCATGAAGGTGAGCAGGAATTCCGCAGTAAAATTCAAGGAGTTTTGGGCGCAAGGCAAATGCAAGTTTTCACATACTCTCACAAACACTGAGAAAAGCCTAACAGTCTTACTATATAATTTGCAACTGTTTTGAATGCACATGACAGCATATTTCCTTTATTTTCTTTTTCATCGAGAAAGACCTTATTTAACCATGTTTTATAATAGCATAAAAGCTAACATGAGCTGGTTTTACAGGAAAGAGAAAAGCAACGTGACATGGTCCAGAGTACAAACCAGCCAGGTAAGAGCCTCAAGGTGGCAATGCTAGAAGACTGCAGGAAAAAGGCACGTATCTCAGATGAGAGCTGATTTGTGTCAGAGGAGCCTGAAGCAGGAAAAGCAAGCTTCTGTGCTCCTGGAGCTGGAGGTACAAACATGTCTATACCCTGTGCCACAGGTTTGCAGCAGTACATGCCAACATTGAGCTGTTCAAGCATTATAGGACTTTATAGAGGACAGTTCAGGTGAATAAGCCATAGCAGGGCCGGGGATTTATGCTCAGGGCAATTAGTGCTCTCTACTGCTCCCATAGCAGTAACGGTACAGGAATGGGAGGAGAAAAAGGAAGACAACGTGGGCTTAAATGAGCATTAGAAAATACCACTGTAGATTAAATACAGTGACAGGTAAGAATGGAATTCAGCTGAAGATCATTTGATAGTAAAGCTTCCTTTTTGTCTTAACATCTAAATAAATTACAATAAAACATAATAGGACCTGATTCTGAAAATACGCTTATGAGCAATATCAATTACATCAGTAAATGAATGTATGTTCTGTGGGATGGAACCAAGGCTAGCAGTACTGCAAATGCCCAAAGTTAGTGTGCTGATCATACACGCAGTGATTGCAAAGCACTTCTGCATGTCTGAAATCTTTATGAAAACCCCTTCGTATCAACCTGTTTTAATATTTCCTAAAATGGCCTGCCTAAAATCAAGCCAGCCATGAAATAGAGCTATACAATCTGACTTAGTTCGCTCTGTTTATGCACAAAATAATAATAGTCTCTGTACTGTCATTATTTGATGTTAAAATTTTCTCTTTGTGCTTTTGTTTTTCTTTTTCCTTTTATAAGAAATACTTAAAGCAAAGTCCTGCCGGACCTATCTTGTCATTTAAATATTTTCTAGACCTACACTTTCTCTTCTTACCCTACAGTCTTTTATTTTCTTTTTTCTTTCTGTGATTTGTTGTGGGTTGTTTTCATCTCTTACTTCAAAGTCTCACTAAGAACTTTCACCTGTAAGCACAGAAATTTCGAACAAAGAGCTCTCTCTAGATGATAAATGAAGTACAGCCTTTTAGATTTATCTGTTGTTTAAGTTTTAAAGTAATTGCTAGAGTGAGTGTGGTTACCATGCTTTACTTGAAGACAGTGCAAAACAAAAGAATTTCCATCTGAAGCAAAGCTATCTTTCTGTGGTTTTCATGACCCAATTAGAAAGAAATTCTCCTATGACATTTCCACAGATTTTAATTGTCAAATCTTGATTCATAATCTGTGATGATGAAAAAATATATGGATACATTATTTTCTTTGGAAAAAAAATTTTTGCAAAGTCTAGCTATAGAATTATATGACATTAAATACTGTTAAAAAATAAATTTATCTTTAGGACGGATTTGTGACTTTACTCCTGATGTATTCTATCTGAGCCACAGTTTATTTTAAGGATTTTCCAATATCAAAATTGCTCATAATTCTATTGATGTCAGTGGAGTCACTTTGAGTTTTGGAAGATAAAAAAAAATGATCCATTTTGATTTTTTTTTTCTGAGTTTCTGGTAATTATTGGAACATATAAACTATCATTTTTGGAGACCATTATAAGCAAGTTATATTTTTCCTAACATTTTTTAAAATATTAAGAACACAGCTAGGGTCCAGTGAAGGTCATCATTCTAGTGTAGTATAAAGTCTTCATTATTTGAAGTGTCTAAAAAAAAACCAAAATCCTTCTATTGATTCTATTTATTGTTAAAATTAAAACTAAAATCCATTGCAAGTCTTCAATATGGAAAAGTGGATTTTTATCAAAGGGGTTAGAAAAAACACATCTCAAGAACTTTAAACTCTAAAATATATTGTACTCCATGACCTCTACATATTAAAGTTAGTAGGAGATCTGTCTTTACATTTTGGTGATAAAACAACAGCAGCTCTCTTTCTGAGGAAACACACTCTAAAGTAAGCAATATTTTCCCCAAACTTCTTTTCCTATTTTAAACTACTTTATCTACCTCAGATACTGTTGTTCAATCTGCCAGTACTCGAAAATATTATACAAGCAGACATATTAGATATAATCCCTGCCCCTGAAGAGTTTCATTACATATAACTACAATGATATGAGACAAGGAAAAACGTAAGAAAGAATTAGCAGGGGATAACGGGAGAGAACAAAGGAAATCAACTATGAAATCCTCAGTTTTAATAGTGCTTTGCATAACTTTCTGTTTAGCTAGATTTTTATCTTTCACAGAAGAGTAATACAATAAAAAACAGATGAGAGCTGTGGGACAGATGAGAAAGCTATGAAAGTGAAGAGATAAAAAGACTATGCAGGCAACAAGTAGGGACAACTGAGGGAAGGACATGTAAAATGGAATGTGTGCTTTTAAGAGCTTTGAACGAAAAACAGTTGCAGTCAGTGCTGAGGGAGTGGCGTATGGTATATGAAGCTGATCCATAAGAATACAAGAGTGCACAGATTAGAGATTTTTCTGACTACAATACCCATTGAGCAATGGGAAAAAAAATCTGAGGAGAATTATCATATGGCTGTGAAGATATAAAGACAAAAAAAAAAAAATAAAACCAAAACATTAATATAAAATTACTTTGGGCTTTGAAGGATATTTGTTGCAAGAAAGAGAACAGCACTGTCAGAAAAGCTAACTTCTGTCAATACGAAGATGTTCAGGAACACAGGCAGTGCAAGTGAGTCTGGTTTCTTCTCACTGATGTTTTGCTTTCTATGTTCTTTCTTTTCAAATTACCTTTCCCAATAGAAATGAAGGTCTCCTACTCTAGAGGAAGGATGCTTCGACATGCTGTGAAAGCATCTGTGGAGCCATCTGAGGGAGTGTGCTTCAAAAGGTATTTACAGCACTACAGAATTAACTAGCAAAGCATCAGTGTATTAATGTATTTTCTCTTCAACAATCCCTTCTTGCATTTTTTCTGCTGTCTTTTATCATTTTACAATTGCCCATGAAGGAAAACAACAGAAAATTTAATCTGCTTCCTTTTCCTTTGCCTTTTTTCAAATCACCAAGTACATTAAACTGCTTTGTGTCTTGACTATATACAGTGCAAACACAATATAAGTCCTGTGGCATTATACGAATTCAAGCCATGGCAAAGAATTAAGTATTTCTCATAGAATCACAGAATTGTGGATCTTGGAAGGAACTTCTGGAGATTATCCTGTCAAACCACCTGCTCAAAGAAAGGTCAATAAAAGCAGGTTGCTCAGGAGCACACCTAGCTGGGTTTTGAATGCACCCCCACCCCCCCAAGGACTGAGACTACACAGCCTCTCTAGAAAATTTTCTCCAATACCTAATGACTGGCAGGGTAAAATAAGGGTTTTTTCATTTATTGAAGTGGAATTTCTAGTTTCGAATTCTTGGTTCTTGCCTTATCACTGCATATCACTGAGAAGAGTCCAGCTCCTTCATTTTCATTCCTCACCCATCAGGTATGTATAGTATGAGTAAGATCCCTCCTGAGCCTTCCTATCTCCAGGTTAAACAGATCCAGCTATCTCAGCCTATCTTCGTATTACAGGTGCTTCAGTCTCTAGAGAATCATAGAATCATACAATGATTTGGGTTGGAAACGATGTTAAAGGTCATCTATTTGCAATTCCCCTGCCATAGGCAGTGACACCTTCCCCTAGACCAGGTTACTCAAAGCCTCACCCAGTCTGGCCTTGAACACTGCCAAGGATGAGGCAGCCACAGCTTCTCTAGACAACCTGTTCCAGTGCATCACAACTCTCATTGTAAAGAATTTCTTCCTTATATCTAATCTAAATTTGCCCTCTTTCATTGTAAAGTCATTCCGCCTAGTCTTACCACTACACAGCCTTGTAAAATGTCCCCCTCCAGATTTCTTGTAGGCCATGCTTAGGTACCGGAAGGCTGCTACAAAGTCCCCTCAGACTCTTCACTTCTCCAGGCTGAACAACTCCAGCTCTCTCAGCTGATCATCTTTGTGGCCCTCTTCTGTACTCACTCCAACATGTCCATGTCGCTCTGATGCTGAGAGCCCAGAGCTGAATGCAGTGCTCCAAGCAAGGTCTCATGAGAGTGGAGCAGACAGAATCGCCTTCCTTGACCTGCTGGTCAGTCTTGTTTTGATGCAGCCTAAGATACAGTTGGCTTGCTGGGCTGCGAGCCCACACTGCTGGGTCATTCTGAGCTTCTTGTCAGCCAACACCCCCAAGTCCTTCTCAGGGCTGCTTTCGACCCAGTCTCCTCTCAGCCTGTATGCGTGCTTGGTATTGCCCTGACCTTGCACTTAGTCTTGTAGAACTTCATGGATTTGCACAGGCCCACCTGTCCAGCTTCAGAAGGTCCAGAGCCTCTCAAGAGCAGAGAAAGCAAATAACTGCCATCAAAGATTACTATTTTTGTACCTATCATTGGGCATTCTCCAGACAGTCTGCACTGTACTGTAAAGACCAGGACTGGGTGCCGTACTCCAGATGTATTTCATAAGTCCTGAAAACCGAGGAAGGATCACCTCTTTCAGGCTGCTGGTAACACTCCTCCTCATTCAGCCAAGAACAGCATTCATTGACCTTCTTTGACATAACGTTGGATAGTCAACTTGGTGTCTATCAGGATCCCCAGGTTTTTTCTGAAAAGCTGCTTATCAGCTGGTTAGCCCTCAGCAGGAACTGGTTGGTGCCTGGGGTTATACTTGGCATTTCCCTTTGCAGAAGTTCATGAGGATGTCTGCCTGTTGAGGTCCCTTTGAATGGCAGTAAAACTGTCAGGTCTAACCAACACTCCCGGTTTTGTGTCCTCTGCAGTTCTGCCTTGGGTGAAATATATCTTGTCGTCCATACCCTTAATGAAGTGAAGAAGTATTGGTCCCACTCTTGATCCCAGAGGCACACTATTAGTGATTGCCCTCAATCTGAACTCTGTGCCACTAATGATGGCCACTAGTGATGTGCCACTAAGTGGCCTTTGATCCTGGCAGGTTTTCTAGCTTTCAGTTCATTTCAATGTCCAATTAACTAGTGTGTAATTCATCAGTTTGTCAATGAAATGCCATGAGGTCGTGGAACGCCTTGTCAAGCTATACTACTCTCTCTTCATCCACCCTGCCAGTCATTTTATCATAGAAGGCGATTATCAGGTTGATTAGGCATGATTTCCCCTTCATAAATCCATGCTGACAGCCCCCAAGAGCCACCTTCTCCTTCATATGCTTGGAAAAGTTTTCCAGGGTTATTTGCTTCATCACCCTCCTGGTGATTGATGTGAGACTCAGCAGCTCACTAGAGGAGCACCAGATCCTCCTTGTTGCTCTTCTTGAAGATGACAGTGATCATTACTTTCCCCCAAGCCTCAAGAACCTCTGCCCTTTGCCATGACCTTTAAAAAAAATTTGAGTTTTGTCTTACAGTATCAGCTCCCTCAACACTGCTAAACAGATAAGCTGTGATATACTTCAGTTGTATCACACCAGGTCTCCTAGACTTGCGCCTATCCAGTTTGTTTAAATGTTACCTAGCATTTTAGAGGAAGGCATGGTTTTCCACAATGTCATGATCCTTCATGTTTTCATACTGCCTTGTTTTTGCACAGTATGACTGTGACCAGCCAACATTTCCACTTTATGTCATAACCCACGTTCTCATATGTCTCTGTGATCAGTAGGTTTCAATTTTTTGAAACTGTCATACCCATTTGGTCTCTGAGCAGCCTCTGATTGCCTGCCTTTTTTTTCCTTCAGAAAAGAAAGTGCTCATATCTTGAAAATATGTAGAATTTTATATATATACAGATATATATATAAAAGAATGCACAAATATGTATTAAACATTTAATAATTATGCATATATATATATTTTAGCTATATATTAATATAGAACTATGCATTTGTATATACATGTATACAGATACAAAAGTTCATTGCATAGATTCATAAAGGTGCAGGTTAGCTTGGAATGTGAGTTGACCCTGCTGCAATGCCTGATCTCAACCCTTATAAAGTGGGACAGGCACATCCTACTGCTGGAGTCTTATGTCACCACATACGTTGAAGAGCAAACTCTGGTGAAACTGCACTGGGAGACCAGAGATTCTCTGTGAATAATGATTAGTTTTACCGAAATGAATTTTTTTCTTTAATTTTTAATTTTTCTTTAAAAAAACTTTACATTAAAAAAATCCCACCAACACCATAAATAATCCACACAAACTAAAAAAAAAAAATCCAACTCAAACAAAAAACAAAACTTGGAAGTAACAAAGAGTCTTCTATACAGAAAGAAATTTCAACTAAATCTCTGATAGGGTCACAGAAAACATCAACTGCCCAAAACACAATTCTCAAGTGAGCTGCAAGCACAAACATTTGACAGTGGTCATAATTTAAAAATTATTTATAATGCATTCTTGCATGTTTTAAAAAAATACAACAGTATTTGTGGTTCCTAAAGGATTTCTTCAGTGTATTTCAACAGAAGTTGATATTTAGAATTCTATTTCTGGTAAAGTTTATAACAACTGTTTTTTTTTTTTTTTTTTTGGTATTAGGTAGATCTATCATTGCAGTTACTTAGTTGTTTTTTTATAAATCAGACTCACAAAATGTAAAAAGATCTAAAGTGTACTCTTATGTGGTAGCTGTGCTGTGCAAGAAGCCCATACTGCATTAATATGAGACAACATTCTTACACACTGCACAGAAAGATGAATCCCCTGAGGTTTAAGCTATTAGCTTTAGGTGGAATAGGTAGCATGCTATTGTGGAATATTAACAAGACAAAATGGCAACAGGATATTTAATTCCCCATTAGCAGGAAACTAGAACAGAAGCAACACAGAATGAAATAAATACAAGACAAGCAGCAGACCCACCCTTTGCTTCCCATATGGCAGACACACACGCCAGAGTAATATGTGAGTTGCAAAATACTCTTATTTGCTCTTTTCTTTGTCCACGTCTAGAACTTCTGGCAATTTGCTAAAATCATTGATGATTTTAAAAGTATGAAAATGTTGTCAAGTAGCTGGTGAATGCAATTATGATATTACATACACAATTTAAATGTATCAGCCAAACATACATCTGCTTTCCTGTCATGATGTTGGAGTACTCTCCTTGCATTCCTTTACAGCTTCACTGACCAACATGCTTGATAGACATACACTTGATAGACTTTCTGATCAGCTGTAGGATGTCTTTCAAAGTTCTGACCCAAGGGGAGAAATTTAGTTTTAAACTGCTGTAGTGAACAATAGTTATCAAATTGACTAAAAGCACAAAACAGGAAAACGGTAGAAGAAAAATATTTTACATGTATTAGCTATTAAAATTTATTATGGTTCCCAAGCTAGTTTGCAGTAAGAAGGTGCTCACTTTTTTCAGGTTGATGAAAAGCAACTAAAAATCCCACAAAACCTTAAGCTGATGAGAGTAGACCTCGAAAAATGTTATTTTTAAAATTAACAAGTCAATATATATCTCAATAACTGTTTACGCCCATAATATTACAGTCTTCCTGCTTATTTTCAACTCACAAAGTTAAACATGAGAAGGCTTTAATTTTATTCTGGTATATGGGTGATACATTGAAAGTGTTTATCTCTTAGTAGAATTTTTTTTAATGAAAATATCAACACAAATGTTGTTCGCGATTGTCTAGTTGAATGCTTATAAGTACAGGTACTTATCCCTGTACTTGTCACTTCATTCTCTATGTGCTAACATTGTAGTTCAAGCTCTGAAAAAAACAGGCTTTTTGTTGTAGAAATCATTTGCTCAAAGAATTTGAATTAAGCATTAAGATACTTTTTTATTGTTATTATGTAAAAAGAGCTCTGGCATTGAGAATATGCCCTGTAAGATTTGTAAATTTAAAAAAAAGGTGTTACTAATGGGAGGGACTTGTTTCATCATTTAGATGCTCTTTTATTGGTCAAATTATGTTCTCAGTGGTTGGAACTGTAGGTAGCTTTAAATATCCTGTGTATACATTGCAGCAATTAATAATCCAAATATTGTAATGTTATTGGTATTTTCAGAAAATCTAATAAGAGCTAATATCATATATCAGAAATCATTACCCCTAACAGAACTTAAAGAGCTGAAACCAGAAAATACAAGCCTGTCTTTTCAAGTGTTTTTGTCACTGAGGATCAGACATATGCTTCATTTCCTCTGAATGTCATTAAATTACATTCATATAGTCCTTGGAATGACCTAGGGAATGCACTTTGTCTACATTCATTAGTCATGTAAAATTTTAATTACTTTGCTCTTCTTAATATATTTTTTATTACATTCATAAAGATCAAAGAGCATTCTCTGTTGGCTAATACAACACCTGATTCTGTTGTGCTACTAGCTTAATGTAGCCTCCTGAATAGGGTAGATGGTGGTGTTATGAAAGGGTATGGGTTCAATTTCTGTAGAGGATTTGCTTTCATTAAAATTTCTTTTATTAACATCTACCTTCTTCTTACTGGGATGTGACTAAATTAATTTTTAGTTTTTAATTATTTTTCTCATATTTCTAATTGGCATATCCAGAAGCCTGGGAACATGAAAACAATAAGGAAGACATTAGAATAGCAAAAGAGATCTCTAGACAAACTTTGCTATTTTTATACAAAAAGACTGTCTTATTATTTTGAAAAAAAAACCCTTCTCATTCTGACTTTAACTTCTAAAGGAAGTTTATAATTTGATCTGCAGTTAATCTGCAGTTTGAGCTGAACAAGATTTGATTTATCTTATGATTAATAGTGGTATTAAGAATAGCAGATACAGCAGCTGTAAAAGAATAACTTAATTGTTTTATAACAGATCATGCCTTGTACTGGTTAAACAGATATCATCATTTTTCTGTGAAAGGATTACCTTGAACCGTTGTGAATTAGTTCCGGATTATCAAGGTCAGTCATAATTATCTGGTGGGTTTGATTGTGAGCATTCTTTTCTACATAGGCCTAGCTATTATCTTATTTCAAAACTCCGTCTTCCATGCCAAGAGTTAAAAGACTCAAAAAGGCCTCTCGGGTATGTAACCTGCTACCTACTACCAAGATGCATCTGTTGTATCATCATCTCACACACAGGGTGCAGCTCAAATTGTGTTACCTCAAAAAAAGATATTGTAGAATGGAAAAGATTCAGAAACAAGACAAAAAAAGTGACAACACTTAATGGAATGACATTCATTTACTTACTTACAGCCAATCTGCAGAACTCCTTTCCACTGGATGCCTTAGACGCTTAAGTAATTATATAAATTTATAGAGAATTGAACACAGTATTAGAAGACACGGACGCAAATACTTACTAAACATATGGGAACTTATAGGAACATACTTGCTCAGATAATCTCAGAGCTGGTGGATTTGGCATTACTAGACTAACAGCTTCATGATCTTAAAGGTTTTTTCCAACATAAAAAATTCTGATTGTATGAACTTAATTTATTTGAAAGTATTAGAGCAAAGCTTCATTGTATATATTCCTACTGTTATGCTTTTTCCTAGGCGTGAACTTTCATATGTCATTGAAGACAAGCTGTGGTCTATAACAGTACAGATGTTTTATGTGCCTTAAATAGGCTTTAGGTGCACCATTTTCCACAGACAGGAAGGCTGGTTCATGTTCTAGTAAAAGATAAACAGATATGTACCAAATATGAAGCAAATCCAGACTCAACCATATGCTAAGACATAGCTTGCTCCACATTTGGCAACAATTTACTTGTACAAGCATGCTCATAACAATACTGAAGTCAGGGCCGTAAGAACCTTGAGAACTATTTAATTCAGTAGGAAAAGAAAATACTGTTCTCTTTTCTTGTTCAGGCTCCTGTCTATCTGTCTCATTCAATGACGCCTGTAACTCTTCTCATACAGATTCAACTGTATGTGATTCAAGGTTTTTGATAGTTTAATATAAATTTGATATGGTCCAGCTGCATAACCTTGACTCAAAATTCTATGACAAGTGCCAAGTTGTGAAAAAGGACCGTGAGAAAGTACATAGGAAAGAAACCTGAGATTGCTGATACAGGGATAGTTAACAGTTCAAGGATAGAGGAGGGAAAACGCTAACATGAAAATATATACATTCCTAAAAAAAACCCTCAGTAAGTCAGAGAGCAGCTCAGCAGCACTGATATCAATGCATTTTAAAGAGCCATGCAGGCTTACCTATCTGACCTGATTGATAACTGACAAGCCTGCAAAGACCCTTTAACTACCTTAGTGAAGGTGGTGAACATATTGATGGTTAGCTAAATAACTCCTTTGCCCTAAGTATCTATCATGTGTGTTAGTCATGGATATCTATCTTATACTTCCAACCTATGTGTAAAGAAACTTTGTGGAATCTCTTCACACGAAGTGAGAGGATCCCAGAAAAAGTGACCCAGAGAGGAAGGGCTACAGCATCTTTTCAGGGCATTTCACACTCTGCAGGAAAATACATCTTGAGGAAGAAATTCTTTACTGTGAGGGTGGTGGGGCCCTGGAATGGGTTGCCCAGGGAGGTTGTGGATGCTTCATCCCTGGCGGCATTCAAGGTGGGGTTGGACATAGCCTTGGATGGCATGGTTTAGTGGGAGGTGTCCCTGCCCATGGCAGGGGGGTTGAAACTCGATGATCTTGAGGTCCTTTCCAACCCTTACTATTCTATGATTCTATTCTATGATTCTATGATTCTTCAGACGTTGACCTTCCTCATGCGCTCATTAGTTCATGGCAACTGTTCTCTTAGTATAAGACAGGAAAACAAATATACACTTCCGCTAATTTTAAATTTTACCAATCTAAAATGTTAAAGGACTTGTTTATTGTTCATCTCAGTTGTAATAGAAAATTTTGCCTGGTTTATAATTCACATAATTTATCTTCTTTCAATGCTGATAAGTTATATGAGTTCAAAATTTGACTTGTTCCAACACATGTAAATGTTAATTTTCACCCCATTACCTATAATAACATGCAATTATTTTACAATTGTAAATACAGTTTGGAAAAGCAATGACCATTAAATTTAAGAAATTTGAATCTTCTCTCTGTGTGGAGTTCATAGGCTGTCTTTCATTTGACAGAAACTGCTTTTATAAATAAAACAATGATATTTATACTTCTTTTATTTGAAGCTACTCTCTTTGTTTTGTATTTAGCAACTGCTTTTTATCATCACATGCAGTCTCACAGAATACTTCTGGAAACATTGCAAATGGCTTATTTCAGAGAAGTCCTATTTCATGTTTAGGCCAATATTCATTAGATTATTGGGTTTTTGTGTTTTTTTGTTTTTGTTTTTGTTTTTTATTTAGACATTGCAACTAGGAGATATTCTGAAAAGAAGCAGTTTGCCCTGTCACATTTGTATTTTAAATATAGAGAATCATAGAATCATAGAATGGTTAGGTTTGAAAAGGACCTTAAGGTCATCTAGTCCCAGCCCCACTGCCATTCGCAGGGACATCTCTCACTAGGTCAGATTGTTCAAGATCTATTTCTTTGCAGATCAAGGTCTATTTCTTACAGTCTATATCTCTGCAGTTTGGATGATACTTATAGCAATATTTTAGCACGGTATATTGACAAGTGTATGTGGCTGCTCAGCTGTGTCATGTTCTACCCTTAGAGTTGGTTCAAACACAGTTCTGAAAGGTAAGATGAACTTGCGCATGTATGTGTGTATGTGTTTCAACCTTGAGGAACTATGAGCCATGCCACTAAATCAGACATATTAGTACAGTTATTGATTCTTATTATCACTGATGGTTTTATAATGGTTACTCAAAAAATCCCTTTGGCCTTTGATACAGCAATGCAAATCAACACCTAATTAGCTCTAGTCAATCAAAGGAACATTATTTCAGTATGGTATGCTGCACCATGTCCTCTTGCCAGCAGTAGATCACAGATTTTTAAGTATCTGGTAGGCTCAGGATTCCCTACCAATCACAAAAACACTTGAGGCTCATTAGTGAGTTTGGTATGAAGACAGTGTTGATTTAGACTCTCAGACATTGCTTAGATGTCCAGGTTCAGATGTGCAAGGAAAATTCTGCTTTTCTCAGCTTAGTTTTCTTTCCACATGCAGTATTTAATTTTCCATATAGAATGTGTAGAGTTTCAGTTAACCACAATTGTAGCTTTAGGTTTTATTTCTTCAACAATCCAAACTATTAAAGATTAAGCAACTCTTCCTGGAGAGTTCAAAAGTGTGGTAACATGTCTGACTGTCCTCTGCAATCCATATCAGTTAAATAAGTAGCACTTTCTCCT
Organism: Amazona ochrocephala; assembly: GCA_039720435.1. Classification (NCBI taxonomy): domain Eukaryota; kingdom Metazoa; phylum Chordata; class Aves; order Psittaciformes; family Psittacidae; genus Amazona; species Amazona ochrocephala. The sequence goes on from CM077880.1 coordinate 26,167,976, forward strand.
TTTCTTGCTGAGGAATGTGAAACAGTGGTTTGGAAGCCAGTAGACTTCAGTCAGAGCTAGTAAATTCCATCCTAGTTCATACATCTAGAATTTAGGATATTGCTTTTCACTAACAAGTCCATTGTAGAAATACCACAAGAATAGGCACTTTGCCTGTGTTTAGTTATTGCAATCTTGACAGCAAAAATTCTCAGACTATAATTAATTCTTCACGATTGTATTTAGATACTTTCAGTCTTCCTTAGTGTTTAAAAAAAACTCAAACCAAACCAAGAAACCCACCAGCAAAAAACTCTCATGTCCTCATTTTTGAAATGTTGCAGTGCTTGTCTTATGCACACTGCAGATCTGTAGACCCTGATAAATGTTTTACGTCAATCAGAATCACAAAGTTTTGCTTGGTTGAAATTTGTGTTGTTAATTTTACCTAAAATATCAGTTTTGATGTGTCCTCCCCCTGCAATATTTCTAAACAATTTCAATGTTTATGACATTGTGATTACTAATAATATCAAATCATTATTACTTGAAACAGAAAACTGCACAACGCATTTCCCAGTTCACTTACAGTTTACTTAGAACATTCATTCATAGTTACACAGCTGGAAGAACAAATCAGATGCCAACTCCAACACAGTACTCAGAAATGGAGGATTCTGCTGACACACCAGTAATGTCTAGGTTGGAGTTCACAAGGTCCTTGAGAGGAGCCTTTTCTTTTCAGGGTCATATAAGAGCTTCTCTCTGCTCTCGTGAGACCTCACTTGGAGTACTGTGTATAGTTCTGGGGTCCTCAACATAAAAAGGACATGGAACTGTTGGAACAAGTCCAGAGGAGGGCCATGAGGATGATCAGAGGACTGAAGCACCTCCTGTTTGAAGATAGGATGAGAAAGTTGGGGCTGTTGAGCCTGCAGAAGAGAAGGCTGCATGGAGACTTCATAGCAGCCTTCCAGTATCTGAAGGGGTTATATATGGATGCTGGGGAGGGACTGTTCATGAGGGACTGTAGTGATAGGACAAGGGGCAATGGGTTCAAACTTAAACAGCAGAAGTTTAGACTGGATATAGGGGGGAAGTTCTTTACTGTAAGAATGGTGAGGCACTGGAATAGGCTTGGATGGCATGGTTTAGTGGGAGGTGTCCCTGCCCATGGCAGGGGGGTTGGAACTAGATGATCTTAAGGTCTTTTCCAACCCTAACTATTCTATGATTCTATGTTCTTAAGGTCCTTTCCAACCCAAAATGTTCTATGATTCTATGATTCTATATTTTGCCCTCTTTTTCATATATGAGATAACTCTGGACATGATCAGTGTTTCACAGCTCATTGCTGATATTCATACATGGTAATGGTCTTGTGCAGTTACAACACACTTTATCTGTCCTATTATAAATTCTTGAAGAGTCAGTGAGTCTACTTATCTCCAGAGCTCATCAGTCTTGGGTAAACTTTCACATACCAGCTTCTCAGCAGGTGCATTTCCTCTCTTTATCCTGTTGCTTTCTCATAAGTAGTTCTCTATCCACACCAGCAGGCACTCATAGAATCCATTTTATCACACAAAATTGCACAGGAGCTTCTAATACATTTGCAGAGTATGGTTTTGAGAAGAAATAATAGAGAAGTGTGAGCTCTTTTTTGACTACTCCTTGATTTTCCAAAATTTCTGGTTTCCGCAATGAAACTGTCATCCAATGAATACCAGTATTTTTTGCAGTTGTGTCTCAGTATGAAACAGTTTATCCATTCATGCAAAAACACTCAAGACTTAAGAAAATATCTTAATCCTCCTTGTGAGGAAATGGAAACTTTTCAAAGCGCTATTTTTCCTTTCCTATTATTATCTACTGAGACCCAGAATAATTCTGTAGCTAGGGCTCTCACCTGGGGTATCAATAATCCAGTTATGATTCTGATTCGATCAAAAATTTCGGTGTTAATCTCTAGGATTCCAGGTATGTATCATCTGTCAGATTAACATCTGTCTAGTTGAAACAGTCAAATTTTCCCTAAATAAGTATTCTATGGGTTAGAAAAAGCAAAAAATTTGAAAAACCAGGTCAGAAAGATCATGTTAAAACCCTCCTATGTCATAATGAGTGGGCTACTGACAACACAGACATCAGCATAAACCTGTCCTTCTCTATGTTCTATATCGTATCTTTTCATATCGTGGCCAATTTACAAGCACAGCAGTTTTTAACATTGCTATAATGAATAATATCACCATTGTTATTAATAATATACACATCATTCATAGTATTCTGAATTCCCTGAAATAATCTTGAGATGAAATAAATAGGTTGCAAAGCTAACTCTACCTTTTTTTGGAGCATTGGTAATAAAAAGAGGTATCTAGAAAGCAGGAAAATTTGACTGTAGAGTTGCTGATAATGGACATCTGATGAAGACCTGATTTTCATGAGTGAGTTACAATACAAAATAAAAGGACTGTGAGCTGAGAAATGAAGAAGTAATATAGGTCAACCTCACATATATATTAGGAAAAGATTCTGAGTTTACACAGATTAGAAAAATGAGGCAGCACTGAGATTTATATTAGATGATTATCACGTATGAGATTAAGGATTACCTGAAAAATAATTCTACTTGATGCAGTTGCAACCACAGAATAATATCTGAGCTAATGACATTAGAGGTGTTTTCACCACCTAAATATTTTATGTATTTAAAGGTTACTTTTAATTATAAGTCAAATATTTCAAAAGCTGAAGCTGAGAAAACTCCACTTTAAAGATATAATGCTACAGTTCTCTATGTTTCCAATGGAAACCTGTCATATCTGAAAAGTCAGTAAAACCTGAACTTCTATTTCCTTACTACGATATGATTATTTTCGCAGTGTTGTTACTGAGGGACTGTAGTGATAGGACAAGGGGTAACAGGTTCAAACTTAAACAGGGGAAGTTTAGATTGGATATGAGGAAGAAATTCTTTACTGTAAGGGTGGTGAGGCACTGGAATGGGCTGCCCAGGGAAGCTGTGGATGCTCCATCCCTGGCGGTGTTCAAGGCCAGGTTGTGTAGAGCCTTGTGTGGCATGGTTTAGTGTGAGGTGTCCCTGCCCATTGCAGTGGGGTTGGAACTAGATGATCTTAAGGTTCTTTCCAACCCTAACTATTCTATGATTCTATGATTCTATGTCTGGCCACAGTGCTGTTTGACTTTCCACAGAAAGACTGTTTAATGACAAATTTTTAATGTGAAAGAAATAAAACAATCACATAGGGTGAAACTGTAGAAAAGTCTGATTTTAAGCCAAATATTGTCTAACAAATTATATTTTAAATTAAAATCGAATGCTGGACATTTCAGTACAGCATATTCTTCTCCAATTTTTCATTTTCAGTGATCAGAATTGCTATCAGTTGTTATACATACCAAATAATGAAATACTATACAGATTTCTTGAGCATTTAGGAATTGTTGGAGAGTCAGTTCAGTGATATCTTGGGAGGAGTAACCTACCAAAAGGAAAAGATGCAAATGAACACTCAAAATGTCATGCTGTTTAACAGCAAACCCCATTTTGTTGCAGCTGCAGGATGGCATTTTGGACATAGTCCACTCATCTCCCCTTGCAAAGGACAGAGAGAATGCAGCTGCTGTTAAACATGTTTTCCACTGGTACCATTTGTATATCAGGCCACACAGTGAAATAATTAAGCAAACAGCTGTTAAAGGAATTGGGACAGGTTTACCTCTGATATAACACCACACATTTCAGTTTGGCTATGCTTAGAGTTTTTTTTCATTTTGTTTTAGTTTACATATACTTTCAGTTGTTTTGCTGTCTCTGAAGTTTATACTATTCAATATTGTAAAAAGCAGCTACAAATTATTCTAGGAACACAGCTAGCTGATGTTCAGTCACAGAAAACTTCTTATCCAGGTTATATGAAGCCTTTGATTGGAAGCCTTTTAGTTACATTTTAGGTCAGAGAAAAAGAAAGAGAGCACTTTTCATTTTTCATCAGTTCGTTACTTGAAAAATGTAAAACAAAAATGGACAAAACATCTGCTGGTGTCAGAACAATCAACAGAACTAGACTAAGGTCATGTAAAACATTCTTTTCCAGCTATATGTATCAGATCTGTTATATTTTATCGGAGCAATTATTGCCATATATAATCACAGAATCTTAGAATATCTTAAGTTGGAAGGGACCCATAAGGATCATAGAGTCCAGCTACCTCACAGGGCTACCTAACATTTAACTGTATAACTAAGAGCATCACCCAGACAGTCCTTGAACTCTGGCAGGCTTGATTCCATGACCAAACACCAACCTGTTCTGAGGACCAACCACCCTCTCAGTGAAGAACCTTTTCCTAATATCCAACCTGAACTTCCCTGACTCAGCTTCCTTCTATTTCCTTGTGTCCTGTTACTGGTCACCAGAAAGAGATCAGGACCTCCCCCTCCACTTACCTGTGCTGAGGAAGGTGTAGGCTGCAATGACGTCAGTCTCACCCTTCTCTTCTCTAAGCTGAATAATGAGCTCAGCCTCTCCTTGCAAGTCTTGCCCTTAAGACCTTCTACTATCTTGGTCACACTGTTCTGGATGCTCTCTAATAGTTTGATGTCTTTCTTAGACTGAGGTGCCCAAACCTGCACACAGTACTCAAGGTGGGGCTGCATCAGTGCAGCGTAGAGTGGGACAATCACCTCCATTGACTGGCTAGCTATGCTGGGTGTCTTGCACTCCAGGACCACAGCTAAACCTTTTTGGTGTTCATACACTCTCTGGTGAATTTCAAGAACAAACAACATCTGTATTGATACAGCTTTGAAATGATAATCTTGGTGCTAGTATGCACAATAGACTTTTTCTGTAGCCGCCTTTTGTTTCATAGTATTTCTCTTTTTCAGTCCTGTTTCATACTACAGTCAACAACGCAGTGAGAATACTATGTTTATATGACAACTCACTTCAGTGAATGCAGTAAAACTTTATCTGAATAGGCAAGTAAAAATTGAAACTGCTCTTAGGTATAAACTCTTTTTTCTGTAGTGCTTAAATAATAAAAAAGACTGGTAAAAAAAGGACATTGCTAGTAGCAATGAAAATATACAAATATAAAAGAATAAATGGAAGCTTAAATAAAATAAAATACAAGCAGAAAAGGTGATATATTAGAAAAAGTAAAGAAGAGTGTAACCGGACACCTTATAAGATTGCTATTTAAGACAATCTCATAAATAATCATACATTTTGTAAAGACAGAGGCATTTCTTAAAATGAAAGAATTGATTGAACCCAACAAAGTAAAATCCTTAAAGTCTTCTTGAATTAATAATAAAGGTTTCCCTGCAGCATCTGCAATAATTTTATATATAGCATTTATACAAAGCAAATGTTTTCTATACTAAGTTCTGTAGTTTAGTAATTTGTAACAAAAATCCAGATTTCACAGCTGAGCACTTCGGTGTTAAATTTTGCATCAAGTCTACGTGAGTCAAGGACACAGTGTACTTATTAGATATTTTACTTATTCTAGACCCAGCTCTAAAAATGGTTTATTCATCTTACGTTTAACTATCTAAGACTAAATTGCATTACAGAAGATCTGGAAACCCCCTCTTCTTCTTCTTTTATAATTCTTTTTCCATACGACAGAGAATGAGGCTGGCACTTGCATTTGGCACGTCTGGCACTCTCTTCAACACACTCAACCAATTTTGGAGTGAAAAATAGAGTTTCATATTCCTATCCCATAACTAGTTTTCTCCCATCTTTGGGAAGAAGGTATTTGATTCTCCCAAACCAGCAGAGGGAAATCAGTTTAGATCTCTCACAGGCCAAGCATCTTTCCTCGCAACTAAGAGTTGTTTGTGAATACAAAACATGAGGTAGTCCTTCTGCCTAATTATTTAATTACTTATACTTGAAAATCTTAAATTTTTCATACAGATACGGTACTGTAATGGGGGTGAACACAGAAATAAATATGACTTGAATCTAAAATTGAAAATAGCAAAAAAAATTGTAAAAAATAAAACCTGTCCTTTAAAAAATTGTCACTGAAATTGCTATGAAACTGTGTAGTGTGAGGCAAGGAGCAGGTCACAAAGTTCAGTGTCTGAAAGAAAAAAGTATCTGGAATAGCTAGGAGTTGTCTTTTGTAGACTGTTTTCTCATTGCAGTTAGTGAGGAGATCTGTAGGTTTCCAATATTACGTTAAAAAAAAAAAAAAAAAGGAAGACCAATATATGTTGCCACAGTCATCAGGAAGAGTATCTTCATCCTTGGCTCCAATGGCAAATTATATATACCCAGACTGAAAAAAAGAAAACATAACACTAGATAACCTCCTCTCCAGTCTCTCAATAAAGACATCTGTCAGTCAGCTACTGTAAGCTTAAATCATAGGTTTAAACTAACGATAGCGTGTATGGCTTGAAACTAACGTAGTAAACATGGACAGTGGGATTGAGTGCGCTCTCAACAAATTTGTCAATGACACCAAGCTGTGTGGTTCGGTTGATACATTGGAGGGAAGGAATGCCTTCCAGAAGGACCTTGACACTCTTGTGAGGTGGGCTGATGCCAACCTGATGAAGTTTAACCATGCCAGGTGCAAGGTCCTCCACCTGGGTCAGAGCAATCCCAGGCACAGTTACAGGTTGGGCAAAGAAGAGATTGAGAGCAGCCCTGCGGAGAAGGACTTGGGGGTGTTGGTTGATGAGAAAATGAATGTGAGCCGGCAAAGTGTGCTTGCAGCCCAGAAAGCCAACCGCATCCTGGGCTGCATCAAAAGGAGTGTGACCAGCAGGTCGAGGGAGGTGCTCCTGCCCCTCTACTCTGCTCTCACGAGACCTCACTTAGAGTCTTGTGTACAGTTCTGGTGTCCTCAACATAAAAAGGACATGGAACTGTTAGAACAAGTCCAGGTGAAGGCCACGAGGATGATCAGAGGACTGGAGCACCTCCAGTATGAAGATAGGCTGAGAAAGCTGGGGCTGTTCAGCCTGGCGAAGAGAAGGCTGTGTGGAGACCTCATAGCAGCCTTCCAATATCTGAAGGGGGCCTACAGGGATGGTGGGGAGGGACTCTTCATTAGGGACTGTAGTGAGAGGACAAGGGGTAAGGGTTTAAACTTAAACAGGGGAAGTTTAGATTGGATCTGAGGAAGAAATTCTTTACTGTGAGGGTGGTGAGGCCCTGGAATGGGCTGCCCAGGGAATTTGTGAGTGCTCCATTGCTGGCGGCACTCAAGGCGGGGTTGGACATAGCCTTGGATGGCATGGTTTAGTGTGAGGTGTCCCTGCCCATGGCAGTGGGGTTGGAACTAGATGATCTTAAGGTCCTTTCCAACCCTACTTATTCTATGATTCTATGATTCTGAAATACAGCAAACTGTTCTAACTTGCTAACACAGAGAGAAAGGCATGTTTTCCTGATGGGGGAAGGAACATCATGGGACTGGTAACAACTAAGGAGACAGTAAATAAGACCAAGGATGCTAGCCTTGGAGACAGCGGAGTGGTACACAATGTGAAGTGAGACTGGAACAGAATAGAAGCGAGGACATACCAACTGCCAACTCAGCACTAGGACCTTGCGAGCATGAGAAATCTCTGAGGTCAAGCACGAGGAATGTTGTCGGTGACCACCAGAGATCCCCACTCAGCAAGAAAATCCATGCATAATTAGAATGTAAATATTATGATTAGTTCCTGGACATCTCGTGAATATGTAAATAGTTTCCTGGAAAATCTATAAATATGCATGAGTATGCTAAATATATAGCTGCTGCTGGCAAGTGATGGGTGTGCTCACCTTGCGAAGCAATTCATGTGTGTTCCCAGAGCTGTAATAAAGAATGTGTGCTTTCTAAAACTCCAAATTAAATCTTAGAGAGTTTCTCTGATCAACTTTTACAGTAACACTTCCACTGGCCATAGCATCAGTTCAGTCTATTAAACTCATTGCAGAAAGTTCAGACTCTTGAGGCAAGTGATTCACAAAGTAGCTGAATTCTCACAAGGTAATTGTGTAATTTACTGAAAGGTTATTCTGTTAACTGCGTGTTGCATTTATAAAATAAGCACTTTTAGTTGCTTGTATGAAATTGAAAAAAAAAAAAATATGCTATTCCACTCTGTTATCAGTCATCTTTCCTTTCCTAAGAAGCACAAACATTTTTCATTATCAGTTTTCAGCTTTCACTTTTTCTCCTGTTGGCAAGAATCCACTACTGTTGCATTTTTCATTTTCTGTGTCAAAAAGCTCATCGGAGTCATTGCGTAAACTTATTGTGCTGTTGACTTTTTTGAGTGGATAGTCAAGTAGCTATAATCCCTTTTGTAAGCATGTCATAATCCGGCTACTTTATTAAACAAGCAGGAAGCAGAGAAGACAATGGGGAAAGAGAAACAGGAGATTCTTCTCTCTTTCTGTCCCAATGGAAAACTGGTTAACTTGACTTAAAATCAGGGTCTAAGCACTTAATGGATTCATTAGCCAGCAACCAGTGAGTTACATATTGAGGATCCTGTTCCCCTGGGGTCTCTCCTCCCTTTATAAACCCTCATGTTCCTTTCATACTGCTTTTCAAACAAAGTCTTTCTTTGTTTCAGACGTCTCTTTGTAATTCCCTTGGTACTTCAATCCAGTTGATGGTCACCTTCCTTTTTAACATGATCTGTTTGGGGAAAATGACCTCCTAGACAGATTTGTCTGTTACATGCTTTAATGCCCTCACTCTTATCTGAAATATGCGCTCTGACTGTCTTCTTAGCAGATAATTTCGACAGGTCTATTTTGTGGTGTACATTAGGCCTTTGGTTTGTATGTACTCCTTTCCCGTTTGACTAGACTTCTCAAATAGCTGTACATTTCTATAGGAATAGACAAGTTATTTTCCTTTAAAAAAATCTCTGTTATGCTCTTTAACTCATAAGTTTGCTTATATGCTAAGACTTCTTGCCCATGCTGTTTTTTTTGAGCACTTTTCATACTGGCATACACACAGATAACTTCTCAGGAGACTGACTCATTTTTTTCTTGCCTGCCATAAGCCCCTTCCATGAAAAGCAAGAGCATGGCTTGTATCATTTGCTTTTCCTCAGACTTTTAGATTTTACACTTAATTATGGCCTTATGTTTCCATTCACCATTATTTATAGCTTGAAGCATTTCCAATAATAATACTAAGCTTCTATCTTTCTGACATCGAATCATTTCTACTCAACAGTCCTTGTGCTTTCCAAGCAACATCAGCCACCCACTCTTGCCATATAACTGTATGCCTTTCGCTCCATGTGCACTTTAGTGTGGTGTAGAAAACTTCAGGTAAAGAAGACCATAGCAGTATCTATTTTTTTAATCACTCATCTGTTCACAGTTATTTCCAATAACACTGCTAGCATTCAGATGAGTGAACAGCAAAGGGTGCCCATGGCGGGGGGGGGTTGGAACTCGATGATCTTGAGGTCCTTTCCAGCCCTTACTATTCTGTGATTCTGTGATTCTGTAGTAGCCAGTGAGTGGAGGTGGAGTTGCTGTCTCCACAGCTGTCTGAGGTAGCGCATCGCCCCGGGATTGTTAAATCAAGCGCGCCAAAAGGCTCATTCTTTTTAGCCACTAGAGGGCTACCAGCCGCTACCCGTCATCTCCGCTTGTGTACAGTGATTGTGAGTTTGGGAGGATTTGGTGTTCTTTTTGTTTCCTCTCTGACATCAAGATAGGACCATGACACAAAGACCACATAAAATTTATTGATTACAGCAATGACAATGTGGGAAACATCTGCTCTAATTAAGTCTAACACTAGTTCCTTCCTGCATAACAATACCTTCCTCTTTGTTGTTCCTTCTCTAGTAGGCTCATTTATATTTCCTTGGAAATTTGATTGAGTGCCACAAGGAGTTACAATAACCACAAATGCTAGCCAGCTTTGTCTAATGGTTTTCCACCCGTTTCCTTCAAGACTTCAGATGGAAGTTTACCTGGCAGAAGGTGTCTTCATGTCCTTCAGTGTTAGCGAAATGCTGACTGCAGCCTGCGCAGTGAATCTACATAGTGAAATGCAGAATTTGGTTGCTTTTCTCAAAGAACCTTTCACAGGTGCAAAAAGCGACAGGCTTATCAGCAGACTTACATGTGACAATTTTATCTTTGCAATAAATGAAAGCTTTATTTCCTAAGCTTTTTCCTCAGATTCCCTCATAATATTTGCATGTCTGTTGTTTTTGTTGGCTTGCCTTATGATTTATTATGCAATGTTAAAAAAATAAAAAGGATGTGGTCAGAGAAACTGTATTTCTAATTATAAACAGTGTACAGATGGAAAATTTAGTTTATGTTTACCAATGTTTATCACTAAGATGGAAGTAATATGATTTTCTTACAACACACTGTTTTGATCTTATGGTCTTGTTCATTTACTATTTTTGCTATTAATTCTGGATTAACTAACTTTGTTGGATAAAGAAAATTTTCCAGATAAACAGTACTCTTCATAGATTTCATTTTCCATGAATCATAGAATCATAGAATAGTTAGGGTTGGAAAGGACCTTAAGATCATCTAGTTCCAATCCCTCTGCCATGGGCGGGGACACCTCACACTGAACCATGCCACGCAAGGCTCTGTCCAACCCTGCCTTGAACACCGCCAGCGATGGAGCATTCACAGCTTCCCTGGGAAACACATTCCAGTGCCTCACCACCCTTACAGTAAAGAATTTCTTCCTCATGCCCAATCTAAACTTCCCCTGTTTAAGTTTGAACCCATTACCCCTTGTCCTCTCACTACAGTCCCTAACGAAGAGTCCCTCCCCACCATCCCTATAGGCCCCCTTCAGATGTTGGAAGGCTGCTATGAGGTCTCCACACAGCCTTCTCTTCGCCAGGCTGAACAGCCCCAACTTTCTCAGCCTATCTTCATACAGGAGGTGCTCCAGTCCCTGATCATCCTCGTGGCCTTCACCTGGACTTGTTCCAACAGTTCCATGTCCTTTTTATGTTGAGGACACCAGAACTGCACACAAGACTTCAAGTGAGGTCTCATGAGAACAGAGTAGAGGGGCAGGAGCACCTCCCTCGACCTGCTGGTCACACTCCTTTTGATGCAGCCCAGGATACGGTTGGCTTTCTGGGCTGCAAGCACACTTTGCCGGCTCACATTCATTTTCTCATCAACCAACACCCCCAACTCCTTTATTTAGCTATGAACTTAAAATTCACATTTCAGACAACTGTTCAATAGTTTCCACAGATCCTGCAAGCATTATGGCAATCATATTAATGTAGATACCCATGTTGTTATTGAAATGAAAACCAAAACCAAACAGTTTTAGCATCATCCATCAGGTTTTATTCAAACTTTTTCTTTCCTAAAGTATAGAATATTGTCAATATGGACAAAAAAATGATAAATTACCAAAGTGGTTTCATTTGTGGGTTTTTTTGCTTTCAAGTTATGCTGTTATGTTATACTTCAACAGCTAAAAATTTGCTGCAAGCAATCCCCATTTAGAATCATTGAAAATCCTGTCACTTATCAAGTTAAAAGCATGTTATTATTAACCTCTACTTTCAGTCTTCCCCACCTTTTCCAAAGTGCATCCATGATAAGAATTCCACTTTGCGACGAACTTTTAGCCCAATCCTTTTTTAGGTCACAAAATAATCCTGTATGTTATATATATTTGAAATAGTATTTGGCTGCACATGATGTTTTCAATGGCTGAAGCAATAGTCAGTTGTATCCTTCAGAATTGGCTATAGAGGATGTTGTGCTATGGTGAGTAATCATCACTTGCATCACTGTTTCCCTGCCACTATCTGATCTTATTTCCAATACCACTAGTTTAAGTCAGATAATGTATTTGCATTTTCACACAACAGGAAGAACATAATGAACAGCACAGCTGCTCACTGTGTCTGTTTTCCTTCATTCCCTAGTGCTTTTTGACTAAGGACAATGGCAACATGTTTCACTGTCAGAAACAAAAAAGCAGTAGTTAACATGTGACAGAGCAAAGTGAAGCCCATATTTTGAATAAAAGAGCATGCAGCAGAAACTCTGAGATGAGAGTTTGTATTTTTTAACATTTTTTAAGCCAGAGTCTGAAACTTCACTTTCTGTGCACTCTGCTCTTTCATGTCACTACTGGGAGGCCTGGAAGTAACATGCTAAAAGCATGGGTGACCCCCGATGCACATATGGTCCAGAGGCAGCATGACCTGCTCGTCACATTGGGCAGAAAACCCAGTATGTCACAGTATAACAAATGCAGGCACATGACCTTCTCTGCTTTTCCTTAGGGTGTCAAGCACTTATATTCTGCATTTCTGTCTGGGAAAAATTTTGCGAGCAGGGAGGTTGAAGGCAGAAACTCGAGGATCACTTCTCTCAGGTATAGTTAATCATCACAGAGCAGCCTACTTTTACCCAGCCTTTAAAAGCTTGGTTAAAGATCCATGGCCTGTGACAAAATAGTGTTGCTTCCATGGGATTCACTGCTTAAGAGACTTGCTATTGTAGGAAAGGGCAAATCCAGCTTAAATGAAAGATGCATTATAACACTGAGCAATATTGGAGGCAAAAAAGCACAATTCCTTCTAGGAGCCTCTTGCAGCAAACTAGACACACGTAACTTAAACATGGAAACAGAAGCAAAAAAACCTCTTCACCAGGAAAAGAATAAAAAAAAAAAGCACAGCACCCAAACAAGAAAAAAAACCAACCCCACCCCCTCCCCAAAAAAAAGACAAACAAAACCAAGGAAAAAAAAAAAAACCCAAAAAACAAAAACAACTTTTTTTTTTTTTTCTTTTTTTTAAATGGAAGTAGATCTGTTTACTTGTAGTTTGTTTTCAATCAGACTATGCTGTCTTTCCCACCAGGAAAAGGAATACACTACCATGAACAACTACATGCTTTTGTAATACTGCAAGGGAATTGCATATCAAACCAGAAGATCTAAATCTTCCATAATTTGAAGTCTGGGAAAGCTATGATGAAGGGCAATGCTACATCTTTAACAAATCTTCAGGAAAAAAAAAAAAAAATCCCTTAAAAAAGTGAATGCATATACAAGGCAAAACTGAAATTATTTAACCTCAAAGACCATTTTAATAGGAATTCTATATGACTGACTCTTCAGTTTTTTATAGTTTTCTAGGAGACTTATGCAAAACCCGAAGAATTGAAAAGGAACTCTTTGGAAGTCTCTATCTTGCTTTCTCCAGTACACAAGAGCAGACCAATAAACACAGTTGCATTTTAAATATCATTTCAAATAAGAAAATAAGATTACATCCTCCAGATACACCGTTCACAGTAAGAAAAATATTATTCTTTACATACTTCAGCAGGTGAGTATATTCAAAGGCATACTCTCCTTTCCCTTCCCTTCCCTTCCCTTCCCTTCCCTTCCCTTCCCTTCCCTTCCCTTCCCTTCCCTTCCCTTCCCTTCCCTTCCCTTCCCTTCCCTTCCCTTCCCTTCCCTTCCCTTCCCTTCCCTTCCCTTCCCTTCCCTTCCCTTCCCTTCCCTTCCCTTCCCTTCCCTTCCCTTCCCTTCCCTTCCCTCCCCTTCCCTTCCCTCCCCTTCCCTTCCCTCCCCTCCCCTTCCCTTCCCTCCCCTTCCCTCCCCTCCCCTCCCCTTCCCCCTCCCCTCCCCTTCCCCTTCCCCTCCCCTCCCCTTCCCCCCCCTTCCCCTTCCCCTTCCCCTTCCTCTTCCCCTTCCCCTTCCCCTTCCTCTTCCCCTTCCCCTTCCCCTTCCCCTTCCCCTTCCCCTTCCCCTTCCCCTTCCCCTTCCCTTCTCTCCCTTTCCTTCCAGTACCTGGAGCACTTCCTCCCCTCCTTCTTCACTGACCTAGATGTCTGCAGAGCTGTTTTTCTTGCATATTCTCACTCCTTTCTTCAGTATCAACTGCTCCAGTGTATTAACATTTTCCCCTTTTTAATTATGTTAACCAAGAGGCACTACCACTGTTGCTGATGGGCTCATCCTTGGCAACTGGCATGTCCATCTTGGAGCTGGTTGGCATGGGCTCTGTCAGAAGAAGGAGAAGCTTCTAGCAGGTTCTCAAAAAACTCACTGATGTAGCCCTTGCTACCAGAATCTTTCCATGGAAATCCAGTACAATTTAACAGAATGAAGAAACACTTTATGTATCTGGGAGTGTGAAAGAAACATCATAGAATCATAGAATCATAGAATAGTAAGGGTTGGAAAGGACCTCAAGATCATCGAGTTCCAACCCCCCTGCCATGGGCAGGGACACCTCCAACTAAACCATGCCATCCAAGGCTATGTCCAACCACACCTTGAACGCCGCCAGGGATGAAGCAACCACAACCTCCCTGGGCAACCCATTCCAGGGCCCCACCACCCTCACAGTAAAGAATTTCTTCCTCAGATCCAATCTAAACTTCCCCTGTTTAAGTTTAAACCCATTACCCCTTGTCCTCTCACCACAGTCCCTAATGAAGAGTCCCTCCCCAGCATCCCTGTAGGCCCCCTTCAGATATTGGAAGGCTGCTATGAGGTCTCTACGCAGCCTTCTCTTCTGCAGGCAGAACAGCCCCAACTTTCTCAGCCTATCTTCATACGGGAGGTGCTGCAGTCCCCTGATCATCCTCGTGGCCCTCCTCTGCACTTGTTCTAACAGTTCCATGTCCTTTTTATGTTGAGGACACCAGAACTGCACACAAGACTCCAAGTGAGGTCTCACAAGGGCAGAGTAAAGGGGCAGGAGCACCTCCCTCGACCTGCTGGTCACGCTCCTTTTGATGCAGCCCAGGATATGGTTGGCCTTCTGGGCTGCAAGCGCACACTGCCGGCTCATGTTCATTTTTTCATCAACCCACACCCCCAAGTCCTTCTCCGCAGGGCTGCTCTGAATCTCCTCCCCGCCCAATCTGTAGCTGTGCCTGGCATTGCTCCAACCCAGGTGGAGGACTTTGCATTTAGCATGGTTAAACTTCATGAGGTTGGCATCAGCCCACCTCACAAGCATGTCAAGGTCCCTCTGGATGGCATTCCTTCCCTCCAATGTATCAACCGAACCACACAGCTTGGTGTCATCGGCAAACTTGCTGAGGGCGCACTCAATCCCACTGTCCATGTCACCCACAAAGATGTTGAACAAGACCGGTCCCAACACCGATCCCTGGGCGACACCACTCGTTACTGGTCTCCAGCTGGACACTGAGCCACTGAGCACTACTCTTTGCGTGCGACCATCCAGCCAGTTCTTTATCCACCGAGTGGTCCACCTATCAAATTGATGTCTCTCCAACTTAGAGAGAAGGATGTCATGGGAGACAGTGTCAAAGGCTTTACACAAGTCCAGGTAGATGACATCAACTGCTCTGCCCCTGTCCATCAGTTCCGTAGCCCCTTCATAGAAGGTCACCAGATTGGTCAGGCAGGATTTCCCCTTAGTGAAGCCATGCTGGCTGTCACCAAGCACCTTGTTGGTTTTCATGTGCCTTAGCATGCCTTCCAGGAGAATCTGCTCCAAGATTTTGCCAGGCACAGAGGTGAGACTGACTGGTCTGTAATTCCCTGGGTCATCTATTTTCCCCTTCTTAAAAATGGGGGTTATATTTCCCTTTTTCCAGTCATCGGGAACTTCACCTGACTGCCATGATTTTTCAAATATGATGGACAGTGGCTTAGCAACTTCATTTGCCAGCTCCTTCAGGACCCGTGGATGGATTTCATCTGGTCCCATGGACTTGTATACATTCAGGTTCCTAAGGTGGTCCCGAACAAGATCCTCCCCCACAGTGGGCCCAGGGTCCCCACCCTCACCGTCCCCGCGTCTGCCTTCCAAGACTTGGGTGGTGTGGTCAGAGCATTTGCCCGTAAAGACTGAGGCAAAGAAGTCATTAAGAACCTCAGCCTTCTCCAAATCCAGGGTAGCCAGTTCTCCCGATAGTTTCTGGAGAGGGCCCACGGTGTCCCTAACCTGTCTTTTATTGGCAATGTACCTATAAAATCCCTTCCTGTTATCCTTAACATCCCTAGCCAAGTTTAATTCTAAGTGGGCCTTAGCTTTCCTAACCTGGTCCCTAGCTTCCCAGACAACAACCCTGTATTCTTCCCAGGCCTCCTGACCTTGCTTCCACCTTTTATAAGCCTCTTGTTTCCTTCGAATTTTGCTCAGCAGCTCCTTATCCATCCAAGGAGGTCTCCTGGCCCTCCTGCTGAACTTCCTTCTAGTTGGGATGCATCGCTCCTGAGCTTGCAGCAGGTGATCCTTGACTATCAACCAGCAGTCTTGGGCCTCCCTGCCGTCTAGGGCTGTATCCCATGGAACCTTA
Source organism: Amazona ochrocephala (assembly GCA_039720435.1). Taxonomy (NCBI): domain Eukaryota; kingdom Metazoa; phylum Chordata; class Aves; order Psittaciformes; family Psittacidae; genus Amazona; species Amazona ochrocephala. The sequence goes on from CM077880.1 coordinate 26,184,289, forward strand.
CTGAGCAGGTTCCTGTTTGGTTTGGGTTTGTTTTTTTGTTTTGTTTCAATTGTTCTCTGTGTCTGGTCTTTAACTATGTGAATTGGATGTTAATTGAGGGCTAGGCCATGATCAAATGCATGCATACAAATATGACCAATTTGAAAATAAATTTTCTCATGCTTCTCTTGCACAATACTTCTCTGTATCTTAAAATTATGTTAGTTTTAGCAATTCTTTTATTTATAAATGTCCTGGTTTAAGCTTCTCAGCCACGCACAGTTTTGCTCACTCACTCACTTCCCCCTCTTTCTTCCCTCCGCCCCTGGAGGGATGGGAAGGAGAATCGAAAGACTGCAACTCCCACAGGTTGAGATAAGAACAGTACAGCAACTAAGGTGTAACACAAACCACCACTGCTACCACCAATAATAATAATGACAAGAGAAAAATACAAGGGAAGAGTTTTTTCTTCCCCCCCACTCCGGGGCGGGGGGGGTGGGGGGGGGGGAAGAAGAATCGAAAGAATGCAACTCCCACGGGTCGAGACAAGAATAGCCCAGCAACCAAGGTACAACACAAACCACTGCCGCCACCACCAATAATAATAACAACGACAGAAATACAAGGGAAGAGGATAGAACTGCTCACCACCCGACGACCGAGCTGTGAACTAAAACAACAACTCTTCCGGGTTCCGGCCCCCAGTTCTTTTTCATCCCGGACATGACGTGCTGTGGTATGGAATAATCTCTTTGGTCAGTTTGGATCAGGTGTCCTGTCTCTGTTTCCCCCCGGCTTCCCCCCTTCCCTGGCAGAGCATGAGACTCAGCAAGTCCTTGGCCAGCCTAAACATCACCAAGCAGTAACTGAAAACACTGGTGTTATCAGCACTGTTCCCAGGCCCAAAATCAAAAACACAAGGCTGCAGCAGCTACCAAGAAGGGAAAAAAGAAAAAATGACTGCTACTGCTGAACCCAGGACAATAAACTATGGAATTGTTCCCTCACAGTTTACTTCACACCACAGTATACTGTGTCTTGTAAAAGAGAGAGCTCTGTGGATCAGGGTGATGGCCCACTGAAAGGGGTGGGTTGTGCACTGTGGGAGCAGTTCTATGGGATGTGGTCGGTAGGAAGAGACTCACAAGTACTGGCATGTCTGTGGCAGCGTCTGGGACTGGAAAACACCCAAGAATAGCACGGGTTTTGCCTGCTGAAGAGCCAAAGTGTAGGCCTTAGAACTGATGAATAAAGAATATTTACCTTATGAACTTAGAAACAAATTCGTCCGGTTGGAAGGGAACACTGGAGAAAAAGATGTGATGGGCAAAGAGAGGAGTGATTTACAACTCTTTTTAATGAATTAATTTCACTCAACACATCTGTGTGAAATTAGCGTGAATTTAATAAACAGAAATGTGACTTAGATTCTGATCTAAGGGGATGTTTAGAGATCAAGACCTGTTATATCCTCAGTTTTCAAATAATAAGGCAATAAAATAAAGAAAGTATTACACTTGAGGTGCCATTACATAAATATTTAGGTCTGCTTACGACATAACACTGTTTTGGCTCTTTTTGTAGACAGACCTAAAACATTTTCTAGAGAGTAGTTTGAGAGTAGTATCTAAGTTTGATTTCTGCATAGCTTCGCGGTGTGTAAGGAAACATGAAACAAAATTTATTTTACTTACTTTTCCAGTCATACGAGTTTATAAATTAAATCAAGAGAATCTTATAAAGGTAATTAAAAAGACCTTTGGAGTTTTATACGTATAGAATCATAGAATCATAGAATAGTTAGGGCTGGAAAGGATCTTAAGATCATCTAGTTCCAACTCCCCTGCCATGGGCAGGGACACCTCACACTAAACCATGCCACACAAGGCTCTACACAACCCCGCCTTGAACACTGCCAGATTTGGAGCATTTACAATTTCCTTGGGCAACCCATTCCAGGGCCTCACCACCCTTACAGTAAAGAATTTCCTCCTCAGATCCAATCTAAACTTCCCCTGTTTAAGTTTGAACCCATTACCCCTTGTCCTATCACTACAGTCCCTCATGAAGAGTCCCTCCCCAGCATCCCTATAGCCTCCTTCAGATACTGGAAGGCTGCTATGATGTCTCCACGCAGCCTTCTCTTCTCCAGGCTGAACAGCCCCAACTTTCTCAGCCTATCTTCATATGGGAGATGCTTCGGTCTCCTGACCACCCTTGTGGCTCTCCTCTGGACATGTTCCAACAGTTCCATGTCCTTTTTATGCTAAGGTCACCAGAATTGCACACAATACTCCAAGCGAGGTCTCACGAAAGCAGAGGAGAGGGGCAGGATCACCTCCTTCAACCTGCTGGTCACACTCCTCTTGATGCAGCCCAGGATATGATTGGCTTTCTGGGCTGCAAGTGCACACTGCTGGCTCATGTTCATATTCTCATCTACCAACACCCCCAAGTCCTTCTCCGCAGGGCTGCTCTCAATCTCTTCCCTGCCCAACCTGTAGCTGTGCCTGGCATTGCTCTGACCCAGGTGGAGGACCTTGCACTTGGCATGGTTAAATCTCATAAGGCTGGCATCAGCCCACCTCACAAGCGTGTCTAGGTCCCTCTGGATGACATTCCTTCCCTCCAGCATATCAACCGAACCACACAACTTGGACTCATCAGCAAACTAGCTGAGGGTGCACTCAATCCCCCTGTCCATGTCACTGACAAAGATGTTGAACAAGACTGGTCCCAACACCAATCCCTGAGAGATACCACTCGTTACTGGTCTCCAGCTGGACACTGAGCCACTGAGCACTACTCTTTGCGTGCGGCCATCCAGCCAGTTCTTTCTCCACCGAGTAGTCCACCTATCAAATTGGTGTCTCTCCAACTTAGAGACAAGGATGTTGTGTGAGACAGTGTTGAATGCTTTGCACAAGTCCAGGTAGATGACATCAACTGCTCTACCCTTAAATTAATATCTTAAATTTAGTATCTTAAATTTGTTTTAATTTTTTATGCCTTAAGAGATTGAAATCTAATGTGGTTTTCTAATAAAGGACTTCAAAATCAGAAACTGATCACTATACAAGTAATCAAATCTTTAGACCATGTTTATGGCATTTTTTCACTAGTTTTTGTTTTGTTGTTTTGTTTTTTTTTTTTTTTTTTTTTACTCAAATATTGATAATAATAGTCTGCTTCCATAATGAAAGCAAATATATTTGACCTTACTTGTATATTTCATGTACTATAGTGTAATGAAAACTGATAGGGTTTCTGACTTTACATAAAGGCTAAAAAATGAGGTAGTCTGGTTTTCATACAATATGAATGCATTAAATCAAAGATACAAAAAGTACTCCAGAGAACAGAAAGACATATACTTAGCAGGTGTACTTTAGTTAAGTCTGCACTTTCCATGTACCATGTCTGGTTGTGATGGCAGAGGTGATCATTTGCTGTGAACTGTGTAGGACATGCTTTCTTTGTTCTTGAACATGTGGGCAACACACCTGTCTCTTTTCTGACTAGTTTAAATCCTTATTTGATTCTATTAGTGGAACAACACTGAAGTACATACAACTCTATTAATTAACACCCCTTCAAGTACTGATCATATATTTCCAACCAAGTACGATAAAATAGAACCATATTTTGTTTGTGTTGACTTATGATTTCACTAAGAATAAAATTCTTCAAAAAAAAAATAAACCAATTATTTAAGTATTCTTTCATGTGTGACTTCTTCTAGTTGTCATTTATATTTTGAAAATATAAATGCTAATGTTAACAGAAACATTGGACAGTATTGAGGCACTCACTAGCTCAGTTTGCATTCAGTGATTTTGGAGGAATCTAACTGAATTTGCAAAAAGAGCAGCAGCCCTGGATTCCATTTGATCATCCTTTTTTTTTTTTGTTAGCATTGTGAACATGGCAAGAAGCATGCACCACTGAACAAAGATAACTCAATTGCAGACAATTACATATGTCTCAGCAGAGCTGCAGTGTAGCAGAAATTTGACATGCCTCAAACTGAGCTCTGAAAGTATATTGCACACTACTGGGAGGCTCCCTGTGATGCAGTGAGTTGCATCATGTTGCAGCAAATTACTATCTTGTCTCTTTGCTGCATCTCAGAAACTGCTAAAATAGCAGGAACCTTGCAACTGCCTTCAGATACGTGCCTGCTCAGAAAAATGTTTGGCTACAGGCTGAGAGCATTCTTAGAAATGTTACTGTGCAAAATAAGAAAAATATATTGTCATATCAGTGAAAGGAAGTGTTCTTGCATGAGATTTTTTGGGGGAGCTTTTTTGTCACTGTGATTTTGGTTTTACTCTTTTTTCACAAACTCCATTTGTATGAAAAATTGTTAGGTAGCTGAGAAGAAAAAAGTGGAACACTATTAATAAAATGAAGGTGACCAATTTCATGATAAGTAGTTCCACACCTACCCAACTAAACACCCATTAAAAAGCTGACCAAGTTCACTTTTGAGCAATTAGTGATTTTACTTGTGATAATGGAAGAAAAAGTATTTCAAGTTAGCTTTCAGTTTCACACATTGAGGGAACACTTTCAGTGGTATATTAACATCACAATCTCATTACAATCTCTTTCAAGGAAACAAATGATTTATAGAATCATAGAATCATAGAATAGTTAGCATTGGAAAGGACCTCAAGATCATCGAGTTCCAACCCCCCTGCCATGGGCAGGGACACCTCCAACTAAACCATGCCATCCAAGGCTATGTCCAACCACACCTTGAACGCCGCCAGGGATGAAGCATTCACAACATCCCTGGCAACCCATTCCAGGGCCTCACCACCCTCACAGTAAAGAATTTCTTCCTCAGACCCAATCTAAACTTCCCCTGTTTAAGTTTAAACCCATTACCCCTTGTCCTCTCACCACAGTCCCTGATGAAGAGTCCTTCCCCAGCATCCCTATAGGCCCCCTTCAGGTATTGGAAGGCTGCTATGAGGTCTCCACGCAGCCTTCTCTTCTGCAGGATGAACAGCCCCAATTTTCTCAGCCTATCTTCATACGAGAGGTGCTCCAGTCCCCTGATCATCCTCGTGGCCCTCCTCTGCACTTGTTCTAACAGTTCCATGTCCTTTTTATGTTGAGGACACCAGAACTGCACACAAGACTCCAAGTGAGGTCTCATGAGAGCAGAGTAAAGGGGCACGAGCACCTCCCTCGACCTGCTGGTCACACTGCTTTTGATGCAGCCCAGGATACGGTTTGCCTTCTGGGCTGCAAGCGCACACTGCTGGTTCATATTCATTTTTTCATCAACCCACACCCCCAAGTCCTTCTCCGCAGGGCTGCTCTGAATCTCCTCCCCGCCCAACCTGTAGCTGTGCCTGGCATTGCTCCGACCCAGGTGAAGGACTTTGCACTTAGCATGGTTAAGCTTCATTAGGTTGGCATCAGCCCACCTCACAAGCATGTCAAGGTCCCTCTGAATGGCATTCCTTCCCTCCAACTTATCAACCGAATCACACAGCTTGGTGTCATCGGCAAACTTGCTGAGGGCACACTCAATCCCACTGTCCATGTCACCCACAAAGATGTTGAACAAGACCGGTCCCAACACCGATCCCTGGGGACACCACTCGTTACTGGTCTCCAGCTGGACACTGAGCCACTGAGCACTACTCTTTGCGTGCGGCCATCCAGCCAGTTCTTTATCCACCGAGTGGTCCACCTATCAAATTGATGTCTCTCCAATTTAGAGAGAAGGATGTCATGGGAGACAGTGTCAAAGGCTTTACACAAGTCCAGGTAGATGACATCAACTGCTCTGCCCCTGTCCATCAGTTCCGTAGCCCCTTCATAGAAGGCCACCAGATTGGTCAGGCAGGATTTCCCCTTAGTGAAGCCATGCTGGCTGTCACCAAGCACCTTGTTGGTTTTCATGTGCCTTAGCATGCCTTCCAGGAGAATCCGCTCCAAGATTTTGGCAGGCACAGAGGTGAGACTGACTGGTCTGTAATTCCCTGGGTCATCCATTTTCCACTTCTTAAAAATGGGGGTTATATTTCCCTTTTTCCAGTCATCGGGAACTTCACCTGACTGCCATGATTTTTCAAATATGATGGACAGTGGCTTAGCAACTTCATTTGCCAGCTCCTTCAGGACGCATGGATGGATTTCATCCGGTCCCATGGACTTGTATACATTCAGGTTCCTAAGGTGGTCCCGAACAAGATCCTCCCCCACAGTGGGCCCAGGGTCCCCACCCTCACCGTCCCCGCGTCTGCCTTCCAAGACTTGGGTGGTGTGGTCAGAGCATTTGCCCGTAAAGACTGAGGCAAAGAAGTCATTAAGAACCTCAGCCTTCTCCAAATCCAGGGTAGCCAGTTCTCCCGATAGTTTCTGGAGAGGGCCCACGGTGTCCCTAACCTGTCTTTTATTGGCAATGTACCTATAAAATCCCTTCCTGTTATCCTTAACATCCCTAACCAAGTTTAATTCTAAGTGGGCCTTAGCTTTCCTAACCTGGTCCCTAGCTTCCCAGACAACATCCCTGTATTCTTCCCAGGCCTCCTGACCTTGCTTCCACCTTTTATAAGACTCTTGTTTCCTTCGAATTTTGCTCAGCAGCTCCTTATCCATCCAAGGAGGTCTCCTGGCCCTCCTGCTGAATTTCCTTCTAGTTGGGATGCATCGCTCCTGAGCTTGCAGCAGGTGAGCCTTGAATATCAACCAACAGTCTTTGGCCCCCCTGCCCTCTAGGGCTGTATCCCATGGAACCTTACTGAGCAGGTTCCTGAAGAGGACAAAATTGGCTCTCTTGAAGTCCAGGGCAGTGAGCTTGCTGCACGCTCTTCTCACTCTCCTGAGGATCTCAAACTCGACCATCTCATGATCGCTGCAATCAAGGCTGCCCTGGAGCGTCATATTCCCAACCAGCCCTTCCCTGCTGGTGAGGACGAGGTCAAGCATGGCTCCTCTCCTTGTCGGCTCCTCAATTACTTGCAGAAGGAAGTTGTCTTCCACTTAATCTAGGAACCTTCTGGATTGCTTGTGCCGGGCCGTACCATCCCTCCAACAGATATCAGGGTGGTTGAAGTCTCCCATGAGAACAAGGGCCTGCGAGCGTGAGGCTGCTCCTATCTGCCTATGGAGCACTTTGTCCAGCAAGTCCCCTTGGTCAGGCGGTCTGTAACAGATCCCCACAATAACATCACCCACCGCTGTTCTCCCTTTAACCCTGACCCACAAACTCTCTGTTGACTGCTCACCTGTCCCCAGACAGAGTTCCAGACTCTCTAGCTCATCCCTAACATAAATAGCAACTCCCCCTCCCCGTCTGCCAGGCCTGTCTTTCCTAAAGAGCTGGTAACCTTCCATTCCAACACACCAGTCATAGGTGCCATCCCACCATGTTTCTGTGATGCCTATGATATCATACCCCCATAAACGTGCACACATCTCTAATTGCTCTTGTTTGTTCCCCATACTAATGGCATTTGTGTAGAGGAATTTGAGCCCAGATCCAATTGAAGCCGGCTCATTGGCTGGAGCAGCTGGAATATCCCTACATTGCTCCGAATGTTTACTGTGGGTGCTGCCAACCGACTGGGTGTGTTGGGATGGAATGATGCCCCCCTCCCCCAACACATCTAGTTTAAATCAAGATAAACCAAAACCGAAGCAGTCTTGTATGAAAAGAAACAAAACACTGGAGAAAAAGGAATAATACATTTTACATGCTTAAGTTTAACAAACAATGAAAAATAACAAAACTTAAGGTTAGCAATGCAATGAAAGATTCTGAGAATTAGGGAATAAAAGATGACGTAAAGTCTATAGACATTTGCCAGGGAAATCAAGCAGTATATGGTAAGGGTTTGCCAAAGTGTTAAATGCAGGTGACAGTTAAATGCAGGAAGGAGACTGAGTTAATGAGGGTGTATGAACTGTGAAGTACATGTAGAAGCATGCACTAAATTGAGCAGATTACCACTGCCCAGACAAAAAACAAAGCTAAAGGAAATGTAGTTTGTGGTGGTCGTTAGCTTATACTCAAGATGTCCACACTGGTGTAACTGCAAAAAAAGAGGCCAATACTGAAGATGACATCTGAAGTAACCTCAGGAAGAGATGTAATCCACTAAAATGGCTTTCAAATTCAAGCTGATTAATGGGTTGAAACACTAGTCTGCTGATGTTAAATGAGCTTAGATACCCAGAAACTGGAAATAATTTAGAATTTTCAAAGAGCAAATAAATTTGAGAACGCTAATGCAGTTTTTAGTAGTTTTATTTGGAGTTCCCAGTTTAGATTTTAAAAAGTATTTCAGTTCAACAATTTTAAGGAAAAGGAGGCAAAACTAATATTTTTCCAGTTAAATTTTTTTTCCATTTAAAATTGTTATAGCATTTTGTCCTGGGTTCAGCAGCAGCAGTTATTTTTTCTCCTTCTTGGTAGCTGGTGCAGCGTTGTGTTCTTGATTTTCAGCCAGGGAACACCGCTGATAACACTGTTTTCAGTTACTGCTTAGAATGTTTTGGTCTGACCAAGGACTTTCTGAGACTTATGCTCTGCCAGGGAGGAGAGGAAGCCGGGATGGAGCAGAGACAGGACACCCGGCCCAAACTGACCAGAGAGGTAGTCCATATCACAGCATGTTATGCCCAGGTTGTAAAAAGCTGAGGGCAGAGACCTGGAAGGGTGGGGTTCACTGCTTGGTCGGGCTGGGTATAGGTGGTGAGCAGTTATATTCTTTTCCCTTGTATTTCTCTTGTCATTATTATTATTGGTGGTAGCAGCAGTGGCTTGTGTTATACCTTAGTTACTGGATTGTTCTTATCTCAACCTGTGGGAGTTGCGTTCTTTCAATTCTCCTCCCCATCCCACAGGGAGCAGGGATAAGAAAGAGGGGGGAGTGAGTGAGAGAACTACACGGCTGACTGGGCTTAAACCACGACACATTTGCATCAAGAACCATTGAATTCATGTCTTCATCAGGGAATGTAGTGATAGGACAAGGGGTAATGGTTTCAAACTTAAACAGGGGAAGTTTAAATTGGATATAAGGCTGAAGTTCTTTGCTGTAAGGGTGGTGAGGAACTGGAATGGATTGCATTGGACAGAGCCTTGGGTGATATGGCTTAGCGTGAGGTGTCCCTGCCCATGGCAGGGGGGTTGGAACTTGATCTTAGGGTCCTTTCTAACCCTAACTATCCTATGATTCTATGAAATTTCGGCTGGTTGTGTTGTTAAAGCCGTTTGGCTAGGTATCAAGGCTGTGGCTACACTTGAGACATTAATTCCCCAGGTGGTTTATGATCTCATTAGCTAGTCATCTACGTGGATGATATAGTGGACTGCTGTACGATGGGCTCCCTGAGAGAAGGATGAAATTCTAGCTGCCTTTGCAACAAAGCATTGGATTAACTGGTGCAGAAGCTCTCCATTTGAAAATTTTGGACTGCCTTGAAGACTCTCCCAGGCAACACTGGCAGCGCCTATGCTAAATCACACATATCAATGTGGTGTTCTTCCTGGGGAAGAATCTGGACCTTCTGGGGACTCCTGAGGAGTTATTACTGCAGAACTGATTAAATTCTACATAGATAAGGTACTTGTAAATACTCAGAAACTGTTCTTCCAGCTGCAGACATTGTAAGACAGTGTTTTGTGTACAGTTGCCATAGTTAGCTGCTTTGTATGTGGTTTGAGACAACAAGAATGAGTGTGCCTGAGCTGCGTTGGTCCTGTAGGAGCACAAACCACCTGCTTATGAGAACTTGAGAAGTGAGCAGAATAGTATCACAGGGAATCTCAAACAGTCCATCTGAAGACATTGTTGTAAGAGACTGACAGCCTTCACCTTCTAGCCAATGACTGAGCACATTGCTGGGAGTGTTGGATCTTCTGTGTAAGCATTACACTACTGAAAGAGCTCAAAAAATTCAGGATATTTTAACAAATGTTCTGTGATTGTCTGTGCAGCAACTTCTGATTAACAACAGATAAAAAAGACCAGATCCACATACTTGTATCTGTAATTCTGAGTATAACAAATAGTATGGCTGAAAAAGACAGATTGCTGCACCTCTCAAGTCCAAAGCATATTGGAACTATCAATCACATTTCAGGTCCTGCTCCATAGCTGATTTGTTTGTATCTGCTAAAAAAGACAACTTGATATTCAAGCTATTGTAACTGATTATGTTAGAATTATTATTTGAAATAATAATCCATTTTACACAGAAGCATTATTTTTACTGTTATGATTGTTAGCATATCGAAAACCAAATACTGAAACCAGTGTATTGTAAAGCATTTGTGAATTAATTTGCTATTGGTATCGCTGGGTATTTTAGACTCCAAGACTAAATTAATTCACTTTCAGAATTTTTATCTGTGATGCACAAGTTGGAATTTTCACAATGGATAAGGCAATATATTTTAGCTCCTGTTTTTAAAATATGATACCTTAAATAATTCCAATGAACTTACCCTGATGATGATGACACTTTTCTTTGAAAAGAAAAAATAAAGTTTTTATTAGGCAAAACCATTGCAACAAACTGAAATGTAAACATTGTCTTTTCTACAGTGAAATTGTGATGTTAATGCTCAAAAAATAAACCAAGTAGGAAACATAACATATTTCATTTTATAGGAGTAGGAAGATAAAATTTAAGTGGATTTCATGGATTAAATATCAATAGGAATTTAAAACTTTCTGAAAATATTTAATAATTTTTTTGAACGGAAGAACGTGATGACTAGTCCTGTCTTTTAATTAATTCAAGCATAAAGATGAATTTTATTGTATGCTATAATTTGATAATAATGTTTGCAATAACCTTATAGTTTATTTATTAAACAACCCATTCCGTGTAGGAAAGCAATAAAGTTTTCTGTTTCATAAATGTAAGTGAATCACATAAATACTTAGAAATTTGAGGTTCAGTTCATCCACTCTTCTTATCTTGAGGTTACCTAGGATGTGAGCTTTCCCAATGCAGTTATTTCTGGCACCATCCAAAAACCTACCAGTAGAACATGACATTAAGACCAAAGAAAATATATTTTTTGCCATGTGTCAGTGCTCTTCTCCTAAAGGGCCCTCTCTAACCACTCTTCCTCTCCCTCTACCACTTTATAAGATTTGGCCAGGGTGGGGGGAGGTGTGAGGGTACTTTGAACAATGTTTGAAATGCCTCATTTCATGATGAAAGGATTCTCAGCTAAAAAATCATTATTTGACATTGTAATTTTAAAGAAAGGATGCAAAATTTTATGTGTGTATATACATACACACTATATATATATAAAAGTATATAAAGGTATATACTATATTTTATATACATATGCTATATATATAAAGTATATACCTTTAGTGGATTTCCATCAGATTTATTAAAAGTCTTGAAATTTGGATGATTGCAGGCAGAAATGAAATATACTTTAATTTTCCAAATGAAAACATGGAAATATTTTTTTATGTATAATGTTTTTTCTCAAACAAGATTCCTTTAAAAAAGTTTTTCTTTTCTTGTTTTTATTCTAGTAGAAATTCCATTTTAAAAGAACTATAAATGAAGCAACTGTACAAAATGCAAAACAAAAATGTTGAGAAAATATTAACATAAACGTTTATTTTTCTTAATTTTTATTTATTAAATCAAATCATGATTGGAAATATCATGATTTCACAAGCTTTTAATAATATCATCTGTATATTTAGTGATAGTGTCCAAAATTCTACATGAAAATTACTGCAATTTTCACTACTTAATAAATAAAAATGTTTCTCTTCCTAATACACTATTAGAAAACAATTTTTATAATGAAGCAAGAGATAAACACATCTTATATCCAAACAGTGAAAAAAATGCATCTAGGCAGAAAAATCTTTTTATTGCTAGATCAGGATAGTTTGTCCTTACTCAAGCATATAGGCATACTGAGTGTTTACATATGAAGCATTAGTTGATCAAGCAATAATGCCATCTATATCACTGGATTAAATAACCATTAATGAAAATGAATATTGCTGATTTTTACCCACGTCTAGCTATGCCATTTTTTAAAAAACTGGTTATCAATAGGTTTAGTACTATTATTAATTTAGTGATATATCCATCCCAGACAGAATCTATTCCATTCTATTTTTATTTTTATATCACCTCCATTACGGTAATAATCATCAGCTTTCACTGATGCATAAAGTACCATTAGTAATACTTTTCCTGTGAGTTTTGTTCTCTTCATCCTAGGCAATGATTATTGTGATATAAGATTTTTTTGTAGAATAAAATATAATCCATCCTTGACTAATTATGCATCAAATGACCATTTAGCTGTTTAACTCCTGTAGCCCTTTGGAGCTTTGACTCGTAACAAGCTCAGGGATGCCAGCTTTTTTTACTTTTATGAGTATTTGTCTTATCACTGCAGAATTCATTGATCTTTTCTAGTAGAGCATTCACAATGATAGCTTTTATTAATGCTCTTTTCAGCTGGAAAGTTTGTTGTCTGAGTAAGAACTGCTACCAAATATTATAAACAACCAGGGGCTAGTGGAAAGAGTTCTACATGAGCCCAGGCTAAAGAAACTTAAAACCTGGCAGACAAATGCATTACATATGCATCAGCTCCAAGGTTTTTGATCCATTCATGTAATATTCCTTTTGTGTTTACTTCTCAATTTACACTTTTTTTTTTTTTTTAAAAAAAGGGAGAAAAATGGTGGAAAGTTTAGGAGTTGACTGTGTTATCAAACATGTCTGAGACGTAAAATATTGCATAAAAGTTTGAATGTCTCAGTATTGTGCAATCGCTTTTGAGCAGCAATTACAGCATTTCAGTGATGATGTCATGAATGAGCACCACAAGAAGTAAATAAAATTCTGAATATCCAATGTTGACTTTTTTTAACAAGGTAAGCTTATTATCAAGAAGTCAGAACATTCTGCACCTTTAAAAGAAGTCAACATATTTCTTATCTCCTAGAAAAATGGCAGAACCATCTTCTACAAAGAATTATGGATTCTGTTATTGTTTTAGTTAATTTTGCACAAAAGTTTACGTTCCAGCTTTACCCTGCCCCACCTGTCAACTCTCAGTACTTTGTAATTGTTATGAATCAGATTTATGAAAGGATTTAATCTCCTATCTCTTTTTGAAATCTTAGCCTTGTTGTGAGTCTGTTAATCACAACCATCAGGCTTAACTACATATTCAGGAATGACCATACACGAGGTGTAGGTAAATGTTTTGGAGCATCCTCTATATAAGCTGAAGAGACACACAGCTTTGAAGGCACCCCTCTGAACACCAATACCAGCTTCCCAGTCATTCTGGAGTAGAAGTTAAGTAGTCCAACTCACTGGTATGTGTCTTGTCACAAAGAACTGCAGTCAAAAAACATTTTGTACTCATTTTATGCTCGGATTGTGCCTGCATGTAGCCTTTTCTAGGAGGAGATTCAGAGCAGCCCTGTGGAGAAGGACTTGGGGGTGTTGGTTGATGAGAAAATGAATGTGAGCCGACAGTGTGCGCTTGCAGCCCAGAAAGCCAACCGTATCCTGGGCTGCATCAAAAGCAGTGTGACCAGCAGGTCGAGGGAGGTGCTCCTGCCCATGGCAGGGGGGTTGGAACTCGATGATCTTGAGGTCCTTTCCAACGCTAACTATTCTATGATTCTATGATTCTATGAAATGCCTGCATTTTAAAATCCATGCTAATTGTTATTAACCAGTATTTCCGTAAGGCATTGTTATTACTTGGATTGGATGGTACAGTAGAGTAAGGGCAAGATCCTGGAAATATATTTCCAATTCACAGGTGAGAAATTCCAGAATTCAAATGTTGTTTTCAACTATTTTTCATCCTTTTTTCCCTCTTGCTTAATTAGTCTATATATTCCTGAGGACAAATAAAATTTCATGTTTTGTGTTAGTGCAACCCAATTCATGCTTATCTCACCATAGCAAACCTGTATTAGCCTGTACCTCTGTATTATACCCTTGCATATATATTCCCTAGTGTATGTCCCTGTGCAAATTCATCTCATTGTATTAGCCCTATTTAGGTTAACACGATTAAGTAGAAGTACCAGCATATGGGTTCGGCAGTCCGTTTGTTTCAGCTGAAGCTCTACTAATGAAGAAGATGGCAGTTGAAAATGCTAATAAAGCCAGAGCTGGCATCCTCCCTGCACTGAGCTGAATCATGAAGCAGTGAGACCTGAAGCCTAGAATGTCTGCAGTGGCATGGCAGCATTGTTAATGAAGGATGCATCAGAAGTACAAGCAGTAGCTTAGACGTGAACTTTCTAAATCCTGACTCTCAGAGCAGAAAACAATCCTGGGTGATGCCATTTCCTCTGGATATACACTGATGGCTGCTGCAAAGAGACAGGTCAGCATAAGGTGGAGCAGTCAGATGAATTTCTAATACAAAGAGCATTTAGAAACAGGTTCAAACCTCAAAAATATTCAAGTGAGGATATGGATATAGTTGAAGTTAGCTTATTCAATATGATTAAAGAAAATTCATATGCATCTCTTTCAAGGAAACAAATGATTTATAGAATCATAGAATCATAGAATAGTTAGCATTGGAAAGGACCTCAAGATCATCGAGTTCCAACCCCCCTGCCATGGGCAGGGACACCTCCAACTAAACCATGCCATCCAAGGCTATGTCCAACCACACCTTGAACGCCGCCAGGGATGAAGCATTCACAACATCCCTGGCAACCCATTCCAGGGCCTCACCACCCTCACAGTAAAGAATTTCTTCCTCAGACCCAATCTAAACTTCCCCAGTTTAAGTTTAAACCCATTACCCCTTGTCCTCTCACCACAGTCCCTAATGAAGAGTCCCTCCCCAGCATCCCTACAGGCCCCCTTCAAGTATTGGAAGGCTGCTATGAGGTCTCCACGCAGCCTTCTCTTCTCCAGGCTGAACAGCCCCAATTTTCTCAGCCTATCTTCATATGGGAGGTGCTCCAGTCCTCTGATCATGCTCGTGGCCCTCCTCTGCACTTGTTCTAACAGTTCCATGTCCTTTTTATGTTGAGGACACCAGAACTGCACACAAGACTCCAAGTGAGGTCTCACGAGAGCAGAGTAAAGGGGCACGAGCACCTCCCTCGACCTGCTGGTCACACTGCTCTTGATGCAGCCCAGGATACGGTTGGCTTTCTGGGCTGCAAGCGCACACTGCTGGCTCATGTTCATTTTTTCATCAACCCACACCCCCAAGTCCTTCTCCGCAGGGCTGCTCTCAATCTCCTCCCCGCCCAACCTGTAGCTGTGCCTGGCATTGCTCCGACCCAGGTGTAGGACCTTGCACCTGGCATGGTTAAATTTCATTAGGTTGGCATCAGCCCACCTCACAAGCGTGTCAAGGTGCCTCTGGATGGCATTCCTTCCCTCCAACTTATCAACCGAACCACACAGCTTGGTGTCATCGGCAAACTTGCTGAGGGCGCACTCAATCCCACTGTCCATGTCACCCACAAAGATGTTGAACAAGACCGGTCCCAACACCGATCCCTGGGGACACCACTCGTTACTGGTCTCCAGCTGGACATTGAGCCACTGAGTACTACTCTTTGCGTGCGACCATCCAGCCAGTTCTTTATCCACCGAGTGGTCCACCTATCAAATTGATGTCTCTCCAACTTAGAGAGAAGGATGTCATGGGAGACAGTGTCAAAGGCTTTACACAAGTCCAGGTGGACGACATCAACCGCTCTGCCCCTGTTCATCAGTTCCGTAGCCCCTTCATAGAAGGCCACCAGATTGGTCAGGCAGGATTTCCCCTTAGTGAAGCCATGCTGGCTGTCACCAAGCACCTTGTTGGTTTTCATGTGCCTTAGCATGCCTTCCAGGAGAATCCGCTCCAAGATTTTGGCAGGCACAGAGGTGAGACTGACTGCTCTGTATTTCCCTGGGTCATCCATTTTCCCCTTCTTAAAAATGGGGGTTATATTTCCCTTTTTCCAGTCATTTGGAACTTCACCTGACTGCCATGATTTTTCAAATATGATGGACAGTGGCTTAGCTACTTCATTTGCCAGCTCCTTCAGGACCCGCGGATGGATTTCATCCGGTCCCATGGACTCGTATAATTCAGGTTCCTAAGGTGGTCTTGAACAAGATCCTCTCCTACAGGGTCTTCATTCTCACTGTCCCCGCGTCTGCCTTCCAAGACTTGGGTGGTGTGGTCAGAGCATTTGCCAGTAAAGATTGAGGCAAAGAAGTCATTAAGAACCTCGGCCTTCTCCAAATCCAGGGTAGTCAGTTCTCCCGATAGTTTCTGGAGAGGGCCCACGGTGTCCCTAACCTATCTTTTATTGGCAATGTACCTACAAAATCCCTTCACTGTTATCCTTAAAATCCTTAGCCAAGTCTAATTCTAAGTGGGCCTTAGCTTTCCTAACCTGGTCCCTAGCTTCCCGGGCAACATCCCTGTATTCTTCCCAGGCCTCCTGACCTTGCTTTCACCTTTTATAAGCCTCTTGTTTCCTTCGAATTTTGTTCAGCAGCTCCTTATCCATCCAAGGAGGTCTCCTGGCCCTCCTGCTGAACTTCCTTCTAGTTGGGATGCATCGCTCCTGAGCTTGCAGCAGGTGATCCTTGAATATCAACCAACAGTCTTGGGCCCCCCCGACCCCTAGGGCTGTATCCCATGGAACCTTACTGAGCAGGTTCCTGAAGAGGACAAAGTCTGCTCTCTTGAAGTCCAGGGCAGTGAGCTTGCTGCACGCTCTTCTCACTCTCCTGAGGATCTCAAACTCGACCATCTCATGATCGCTGCAATCAAGGCTGCCCTGGAGCATTACATTCCCAACCAGCCCTTCCCTGCTGGTGAGGACGAGGTCAAGCATGACACCTCTTCTTGTCGGCTCCTCTATTACTTGCAGAAAGAAGTTGTCTTCCACACAATCGAGGAACCTTCTGGATTGCTTGTACCGGGCCGTACCATCCCTCCAACAGATATCAGGGTGGTTGAAGTCTCCCATGAGAACAAGGGCCTGCGAGCGTGAGGCTGCTCCTATCTGCCTATGGAGCGCTTCGTCCAGCAAGTCCCCTTGGTCAGGCAGTCTGTAACAGATCCCCGTGATAGTGTCACCCATCGCTGTTCTCCCTTTAACCCTGACCCACAAACTCTCTGTTGACTGCTCACCTGTCCCCAGACAGAGTTCCAGACTCTCTAGCTCATCCCTAACATAAATAGCAACTCCCCCTCCCCGTCTGCCAGGCCTGTCTTTCCTAAAGAGCCGGTAACCTTCCATTCCAACACACCAGTCATAGGAGCCATCCCACCATGTTTCTGTGATGCCTATGATATCACACCCCCGTAAACGTGCACACATCTCTAATTCCTCTTGTTTGTTCCCCATACTAATGGCATTTGTGTAGAGGAATTTGAGCCCAGATCCAATTGAAGCCAGCTCATTGGCTGGAGCAGCTGGAATATCCCTACATTGCTCCAAACGTTTACTGTAGTTGTTGCCAACCGACTGGGTGTGTTGGGATGGAATGATGCCCCCCTCCCCCAACACACCTAGTTTAAAGCATCCTTGACCAGTCTGGCAAGCCTCCTACCAAATCCACTCTTCCCCTTCTTTGTCAGACCAGTTCCACCAGCCCCCAGTAGACCTGGCCTGCTATACTGAGTGCCATGTTCAAGGTACACAAACCCCTGACTATAGCACCACCCTTCTAACCATTTATTAACCTGCCCAATCGTCCTAGCCTTTTCAAGGTCCTGCCCTGTATCCTAGAGAATTTAGCTCAATTGCTTGGAATAGCTTAAATGACACTAGAAGCACATGCTTGCAAAGGACATGAACTCACTAATTTTTTACAGAGATAGAGAAAAGAAATCAGCTGTGATGCAATAAATAACTGTATTGGATTGCTGACATTAGAAGAAATAGAGATGGGATTTTGTCTGAATTGACAAGTGGCCTTTGGTTTTGTAAACACAAACTTGTTCTTTGTAATAAATGTGTCTAAAAATCTTATTGTACCTGAAAATCGTATCACTCAGCCTACGTCCCTCTGGAATTTGGAAAGAAATCCTCTTTAAGATTACCAACGTCAAGCTTTTAGCTTCTTTTTTTTTTTTTAATTATTTACATTCACAGTGATTTGAAGATACACATATTTGCAGATGCAGAATTATTTACAAGATAGAAGATTAAATTGGAGTTTTTAAATTGAGATGAACTGTATATGTAGGGGTCTGTTACACTACCTGAGGAGAAGAAAGTGACAAAGTAGAAAATGGTTAGTTATGAATATGGTAATAACTGCTTTAAAATGAGTTTATATCATGGTTGGTTTTATTTTTGTTCTTAATGTTTGTTAATTCCACTTAATTTTTATGATCATGATTGTTATTGTTGCTCCCAGTGTGGGTTGTTATTGCTCCTGAAGAGAAAATCTTTCATCAAACTTTTATTTGTACCCCACAGCACCTTCAAAGTCTGATTCTTTTCGTTCTTTCAAGGTCCCACTGAATTGCTTATAAAGACTTCTCCTGGCAAAGTCCAATACTGACAACATATTTTGTTTAGGACAAATGGATCTGGAGATAGATCTACTTGGCTTTAAATGTGAGGATTCAAATGTTTGTATGTAAGTGTTCAATAATGATTCTTCCTTTGCTTGTTTAATTGCAAAGTCATTTATTACTTTCCTTGCCATGGACAGAAATAAGGAAAATAAATTTAAAATCAATACCACACCTGCATATTTGGATGATATCTTCATTTAGTTGAAGCAAAGGTTGACATTTTTGAGAAGTTTTTAGATTTCCCACATCTATGCATAACTACTTCTGAGCATTTTACCTCTGGAAGAAAAACAGTCAAACAGCAGTAATACAGTGTCTTTGAAAATCACATTTTTTACATTAGAATAAATATTTAAAGGTAAAACAGAAGGCTCTAGGATATGTCATTTTAATTTTTTTCTACAGGAAACATTCTAAATTTTTGAATGGAAGATGAGTATTACAGCTGCAGCAGTTAAGTTGTGTTTATATTGGTAATATTGTCACCACAAGAATGTGGTAGGACAGTTGCCTGATGGACGACTTTTCTTGAACAGCCATTAAAAGAAAGTAGATAAGTCTTGCTCCTGATACTTGCTTTAGCTGTCGTCTGAAATAGCTGGAATAAGAGAACCACCTCAGTGAGCGATAGGCGTCTTGTAACTGTGCTCATGTTAGAAGTGGAATTAATGTGACTGCCTAGTGGAAAAGTTACCTCTATAGTCAACAGATTGATACATTTTACACTGTAAATACCTGAAATAAGATAAATCTTACTGTCTTTGCAGGACAGCTAAGTATACATCACAAAAATAGCATAGACACAGAGATAGCATGGAACCCACCAAAGAAGTTCATTACACCAATATTCTAGCACAACTGGAAAGTATGCTATAATTCTGTTCTTTTCAGAGCTAGTAATTTAGGGATATCTTTCTTACAGCAGGCTAATTATCAATTTATGATACCTTTGTGCAGTTTACTTATGCACATTGAACTGTGCATGATCAAATGCATTTCCATTAGGTAAAATTACGGAGCTTTTGCAGGCAATGTGTGCTTTCATTTCAAGGGCTGTATCTACCTTTTATCAAGTGCCAGACTGAATCTATCTGGACTGAAACATATCTAAACAGATGATTCATTACTTTTTGATCTATTCTAATCTGTAGTGCCAGAGATATCCAGGTAATTGAAATCACAATCAGCTGAAAACCTGAAAATTTTCACCCCCTAGTAAGACATGCATGACATGGGTATGTTTTCAAAACCTCCAGTATTCTCAGATTTTATGTCTAAAGTGAACTGATATGATCTCCTCAGTATAATTTAAAGCGTATTATACCTCAGAATCAGTAGCTTCTGAAATGGAGGCATTTTCAGTTCACAACAATAGATAATTTTACTAGTGCTTCTTCAAGAAATTAGAACACATCTTGCCTAAAAGTCTTCAAGGAAAGAAGCACCAATCATTTGAAGTTCTGAAATTCTTTTTCAGAAGCTAATTACAGCCTCCGTTAAAAAATTTCTTGATTTTTATCTACTGAAATATTATACCAGCCATTAGGTAAGTCAGTGGATTAAAAAACCTCAAACTCAATGGTCATTTAAACCTTGACTCAAAGCTTCCTATCCGTATGGCCTGCACTGTTTCATGTACTTATCTTTGAATGTTTGGGACTGAAAGTGTCCAGAAACCTTGATTGCTAGCAGAACTTTAGCATAGTTTCCACCTGCATATGCCTGGGGAAACCAAACCGTGAAGCAGTATTCCCTCAGCAGTTCACAGTAAAATTCATAAAAGAAACCTTGCCTTGCATAATTGTAAATGTTAGTTTGCATACCCACTGTGAGAATGCCGTAATCTAGCTAAAGCACTGAGAACCTGCCTAGAATCAACCTTAGGGCAAACTCTCAAAATGAAAACAGCTAAGATAGCATGAGGTAGTGTTTAGAGTAAACAGGAAGAATCATAGAACCATAGAATAGTTAGGGTTGAAAAGGACCTTAAGATCATCTAGTTCCAACACCCCTGCCATGGGTAGGGACACCTCACACTAAACCATACCACCCAAGGCTCTGTCCAACCCCGCCTTGAACACCGCCAGCGATGGAGCATTCACAGCTTCCCTGGGCAGCCCATTCCAGTGTCTCACCACACTCACAGTAAAGAATTTCTTCCTCAGATCCAAACTAAACTTATCCTGTTTAAGTTTGAACCCGTTACCCCTTGTCCTCTCACCACAGTCCCTAATGAAGAGTTCCTCCCCAGCATCCCCATAGGCCCCCTTCAGATACTGGAAGGCTGCTATGAGGTCTCCATGCAGCCTTCTCTTCTCCAGTCTGAACAGCCCTGACTTTCTCAGCCTATCTTCATATGGGAGCTGTTCCAGTCCCCTGATCATCATATTTTGATCATAATTAAATTACAATTAAGAGAGTTCCTCCAGGTACCTAGGCAGATGTTTACAAAGGTATAATTTGGTGGAATGTTGATGGTTATTATTGTAACTGTTAGGTCTCAATCTTAAAATTCTAAGCTGAAAGTGTCCTGAAGAAATGTTTGATTAACACAGGGTTTCATTGTAAAGCATGTGCCTTTCTTTCAAAAAACCTGAAGCTATTAGTGCAAAGACACAGTTATTTGGACCTAAAGGTATCCTCAGGAATGATGTTTGCAATTTTATGATCCCAAAAGTTTTGAAAGCCAAAGGTAAAGTCCTGAATATTGTTTTGATTATTTAGACAAATATCTTTGGAGAAAACAGAATTCATGTGTGACTAACCAGGGGGTTTGCATGGAGCATTAGCCTTTCACATACTTATGCTCAGTCAGAATCTGTTTAATCATCTTCAGGAGGCAGCGGTTGTACAGCAAAAACAGATAGAAAAGTGAGTGAAACATTTTGTTTCTGTGAAACCCAGACAGGTAACAGACAAAACTGAAGTCACAGCAGAACAGTAGCTCACACTTTCCCTTCTTACTGTGCCATGTTTACCTTCATGTGCGGAGATTAGGGGCAGGGTTCAGTTCCTTGTGAATATGAAAAGAATCAAAATATGAGTACTGCTTCATGTATCCCATCATGTTTTACTTAATTACTTGAACACATATTTGTGCAAATTTCATAGAGACATGTACAGACCAGGCAGCTGTATCTCACCAGAGGAAGCAGAATATGTCTACAAAATCTGTCACATCACACACTCTTTATTTGTACAAATCTGATCTGTGTAAACATTAGCAAAGCCTGTAAAAGTTTTTGCATTTTCCACCACAGGGATATGAAATGTGAACAACAAGGTTTTTTGTTTTTCTCAGGGCAACAGTCCAGGCACTACTGATAAAACAAGTGCAGCAAAAATCCCCAACCAAAACAAACAAAAGCTGTCCTTCCAGTCTACAGCAGCAAGCAAGAGTAGTCACGTGATTTCATCCTATATATTAGGTTCTACCTTAGGGCAAAAAGAATAGTATAGCAAATTGTGAAACTGTTGAGTTTTTCAGCTTTGTTCTGTTCAAAGGCTTCCTTATTCCCATTTGAGGGTAAAGACAACTTCAAATATTATTTTCTTTCTGGAAACTTCAGTGATATAACTTCTTTCTGAAACCAAAGACTCAGCATATTATATATAACCAAAAAAAGATGTTGTTTTTTTTTTTTTTTCCCTGATCCTCTAATTACATATTTCTCTTTTTTTTTCTTTGACCAATATATTTATTTTTTTTGTCTTTACTTCATGTTCACTATCATAGCCCAAAGTTTCAACCAATTTCTCTCTACCTCTGACTTTTCTTGTGCTACTATTCTTGTTATTTTCTCAAACTTGGGTTGTAAGCAAACAAGATAATAATTTCCTTCCTTCCTTCCTTCCTTCCTTCCTTACTTCCTTCCTTCCTTCCTTCCTTCCTTCCTTCCTTCCTTCCTTCCTTCCTTCCTTCCTTCCTTCCTTCCTTCCTTCCTTCCTTCCTTCCTTCCTTCCTTCCTTCCTTCCTTCCTTCCTTCCTTCCTTCCTTCCTTCCTTCCTTCCTTCCTTCCTTCCTTCACAAATTTGATAGTCAAGCATGAAGTAATGTTTTTTCTGCATCTTTGATCCAATAATAGATATGGTTTGCTCTGTACTGTCATTTATACAAATAGTTGTGATATCTATACTTCACAGAGAGGTTGGACTGGCCTGGATTTTCTTTGTTTGGGAGGTTGTATGTGTGCTTATATTGTTTTCACCATAATATCTGATGCAAGCATGTTCTTTGTAGAAGACAGAGGGAGAGTACAGAGGATAAAAAGGAAGAATAAAAAAAAAAAAGAAAAAAGAAAAAAAAAGTAGCAAAGCAATAGGAGAGCTGGGTAATTACTGTTAACTACAGTAGCATGTTATCCTATTAATGTTAAGTACAAAAGTTTCTGAGCTTTTGCTTCCAAAATGTCATGCCAGACAAGACCTGGATTATAGCTAAAATTTTTAAATCTTCAGAGTAGAGAAGTCCTACATTTTTATAATAGGATGTGAGCAGTAATGCTCTATTGTCAATGACAGCTTTGCAGTTACCTTTGGCACTAGCTGCATTTCGCATTTGACATTTGGAGTAGTGAGTTATTTAAATTTCACCTTCAGGAAATGATTAATAACAATGTATTTCAGTGAGATCATATTTTTAACAATTGTATAATCAGTTTATATAGTTTAAAATGGGGACATGATGCGATTTGTAACCCATGTTACTACCATATTCTCTGTTTTGCAGAAACTCTTTAAACAAAGCCAAATATGACCAGTACAGGAAATGAAAGTCCAAGCACTGTAAGGCTTACTAGGTGTTCTGCATTTACTCTGAATCATTCACAGCATGAAGGTCTTGGGATCTTCAGTAGGAGAGGGCAAGAATTTCACAGCCAGTAGAAGTCAACAGTAAGCCAAAACATCAATGGACAACGATTAGTAAGTATTTGTAGCAAAATCATTAGTCCTAATGCATTGGTTAACTTTGAAATTGTATGTTTATGGTTTTTCTTCTACTTATATGCCCAGCTTGGTAACAATTAGACGCAGTGGGACAAATTCTATCATCTGTTACTAAAGACACCTGTCAATGGTATACCAAAGCATAGTAAAATATATCTGAGAGAAGATATAAACAGGAAGACAGATTTGTGATTAGGACCATCACAACAGAACTTGAGGAGAATAATTATTCTGCTATTATACAGATATATCTTCAGAACTACCAGATGATAAGTAGTTATAGGGGAAAAAAAAACTAAGGGAGAAGACTTATGAGTTTTATTGCTCAATTTAAGTGTAAATGTTCATAAGGTTCCCACATAACTGATTATTTTTTATTTTTTTTTAGATAGAAGTGACTCAAATATCAAAATCAATATAAATGTCACTTAATAGAAAACAGTCTCCGTTTTTTCTTCTGCTTTCCTTTCCTTGCTCCTCTTTTCTTTGTTCTCTGAAAAAGTCTGTAAAAAAAGGATAAAGTGCATCGAAAAGTCTTCATTATTGCTTATGTAATTTATGTAGAGGAGTATTCTAAATCAAATGGATCACTACAAAGTTTGAAAACATCCCAAAACAAGCAAAAATTGAGTATCAGGATCTCTGAAAAATGGTAGACTATGCTGCCACCCAAAGGCTCTGTTTCTGGTTTCTTTTATAATATAATAAGTTTCCAGGTAGCATAAATATTTAGTTACTTATTCCTTGGTTGGTAGTCATGATGACTGATGTGCCAGCATCATTAATTTAATAAAAGATTTTGTGTGCTTTACTTTAGTTCTGAAGCTGCTTATGGCTCTTTTAAAATAATATTTTTTTAACTGATTAAACACTTCTTTCATATTTCTCTTTGACCGTTGTCAGCTAATGTATTTGATTAAGGTGTTACATGTTTTGAATTTAACAGTAGCATTTTCACACTATATAGCTTTCTTTTCTTCACCAAAGAAAGAGTATAAAATAGTAGCCACTTGAGCAGAACTGGTTGTACCTTTTTGGAAATAGGAATGTATATCTTTTTAGTTCTCTCTCATTTGTAGAGAATGATTGATCTGGATCTCACTGGATAACTTACAAACAATTCATCTCATTTTTTTTGTGGGTGTTTTCTTGTTCACAACATATGCATATCTAATTTGCCTAAGTCTGACATATGGTTTTCCAGAACACTCTATTTGTCTGGAAATTTATGTGTTGTAGACAGATTTGGAAATCCTGCTCCACTCTTTCTTCTACTGTGTAATTGTGTGATTGTGTGCTGTATAATTTGACAACCTCCTCTATCAGCTCATCAGCATAACCTGCAACATGCATAATAATTACAGTTTCATTTCAGGAAATACATGGGAAAGGGTCAGAAATATGTCAATGTGTCTAACTCCTTCTTCTACCACATCTGTTCTACTTAGTAGTTGGACAGAATGGGACTGCCGTATAAAATAATAATGCATTTTTAAAACTGGAGTAATCTTTTATGCTGTCACACTGCACATTCAATGTTATTCCATAACTTGTCTTTCTAAGGATTTTCTTAAAAAATGAGATATTTTAATAATATTTTATGAAAATAATTACAACTGCATTACCATACACACAGAGTCGTCCTCCACCAAGGCTTGAATTACATCAATACATGATAAAAAGTTAAATGTAGAAGTTCTATGCAAAATTTAGCATTATTTAGTGGGCCACAGTTAATGTTAACATTCTTGTCATAAATGATTTCCAGATTTATAAAGTTTGGTATAGACATCTGCTATGTTATAAATGGACCACCAGAAGTATATATGTAGATAGATATATCTACGTATTCACCTAGCTATTCACCTTCTGGACTATACAAAAATCAATTTAATGAAATGTCTCTAGAATTTTATTAACTTTTTTGTGAATTTAATTTTGATATACATTATTCCCTCTAAAAGCTTTTGTATCCACAAATTTTATTGCTGCTGTTTAATAAGTGGTCACTAAATATTTTCAATGTTTTTTCAAAAGACCATTTTTTTACAGTAGACTTCATTCTTTTTAATTATACAATAAGTAGACATGTATATACATCATATGCACTGTATAATTTCTATTAGAATGTTTCATGTTATCACTGCAATTGGTGCATAATTTATTTGTAATTCAGTTTTCTGATAAATATTAAAAAATGCTGGAGAAAATGTTGCATGTGATGGTTCTTTATATTTCTCCTTAAACTTCCAAATTCAAAGTAAATGTCAAAGATGACTTGCAGAAGCAAAACAGCAAAATATAATTCATTGTCTGCAATCCATGCCCATTAACTACTATATGCAAATACTCCTCAGAAATTGCCAGAGCCTACAGCTAGTGAAGAGAGGAACTTCTAAGCATACTTGAAATTAGAGCCCTTTAAAACAAAGATGTATTCAGGGTAAACTATCTTTCTCACAATGCAGCTGCAGAAAGAAAAGCTGACATTGCAATAGACTTGTCAGAACTACTTCATAAGAGGTGGTCTGTTTTCCGTCTAATGAGAAAGCTAACATCAAGGACACTGTCCAATTTGGCATTTTTTGTCAAAGATTCCAGAGGGGAAAAAAATAGTTTTAAAGAAAAGCACGCACTTTTTTTTTTAGATTTTGATTTACACTGAGCAACAAAAATGTTAAATGTTACAGTGAGAAAGGTGATGAAAAACTGTCTTCAATAGATTTGTTTTTGTATGAGTCCTTGTAGTAAAAAAACAGCCATTGAGGTATTTTCCTTTTTCGCTAAGACAAAAAAAAGTCAAAGAAAAATGATTTAAGAAACAATGTGTTCAATTCTGAATACAGTCATTAAAATATACTGATATGCTATATCAAAGAAATGTTAAACAGTGATAGAAGTGAGCCATATATGTAAATGCATATGCATATGTATGTGTACCTGTATATGTACATGTACATGTGCATGCACATGCACATGTATAAGTATATAGCATACGTATCCACACAGACAAATAGTCTGAATTCCCAAACTTGAACCACACTGGTGACCAAATTCTTAATTACTTAAATCTGTTGTTCATATAAGCAAGCATGATCACAATCTTCTTTAATTGCTCTCTCTCTCTGTATTTTCCCCCTCTCTCCCCCCCTCCTCCCCACCCCCCCCTTCCCCATTTAGAGCTGGATGGTTTTCTTTGTTTTTTTTGAGATCTTTGCTGGTAAAAGCTGGTCAGTAGTGATACCTCCGATCCTTTTCTGATCTTTAAAGTAAACATAGAATCATAGAATCATAGAATAGTAAGGGTTGGAAAGGACCTCAAGATCATCGAGTTCCAACCTCCCTGCCATGGGCAGGGACACCTCCCACTAAACCATGCCATCCAAGGCTATGTCCAACACAACCTTGAACGCCGCCAGGGATGAAGCATCCACAACCTCCCTGGGCAACCCATTCCAGGGCCCCACCACCCTTACAGTAAAGAATTTCTTCCTCAGATCCAATCTAAACCTCCCCTGTTTAAGTTTAAACCCATTACCCCTTGTCCTCTCACCACAGTCCCTAATGAAGAGTCCTTCCCCAGCATCCCTATAAGCCCCCTTCAGGTATTGGAAGGCTGCTATGAGGTCTCCACGCAGCCTTCTCTTCTCCAGGCTCAACAGCCCTAATTTTCTCAGCCTATCTTTATACAGGAGGTGCTCCAGTCCTCTGATCATTTTCGTGGCCCTCCTCTGCACTTGTTCTAACAGTTCCATGTCCTTTTTATGTGGAGGACACCAGAACTGCACACAAGACTCCAAGTGAGGTCTCACGAGAGCAGAGTAAAGGGGCACGAGCACCTCCCTCGACCTGCTGGTCACACTGCTTTTGATGCAGCCCAGGATACGGTTAGCCTTCTGGGCTGCAAGCGCACACTGCCGGCTCATGTTCATTTTTTCATCAACCCACACCCCCAAGTCCTTCTCCGCAGGGCTGCTCTCAATCTCCTCCCCGCTCAACCTGTAGCTGTGCCTGGCATTGCTCCGACCCAGGTGTAGGACTTTGCACTTAGCATGGTTAAACTTTATTAGGTTGGCATCAGCCCACCTCACAAGCATGTCAAGGTCCCTCTGGATGGCATTCCTTCCCTCCAACTTATCAACCGAACCACACAGCTTGGTGTCATCAGCAAACTTCTTAGTTTGATTCTCCCATATCCTTTTCTGTTAGGGTAAAATTTTCAGTCCTCATTCTTAGACAAATACCTAGGTGAAAAATTCAGTATGCCCAGAAAATCAGACAGAATTTTCTTTTTTTCCTTCAGTATTTTTATCTTTTGACCAATTTCAGAATGAACACTGATGTCTTTAGAACAGATATGCTTTCAGCAAGAAGAACAATTATTTAGCAATGACTTGAAATCAGTAAAATATGTTGATTGCATCTCATCATATCTGATATTTCTTTACAGTTAAACAATACTGAATTCCTTCCTGAGTTACAGGATGAAAGTGTATGCATTTATCATTCATTTAAGAGAACAAGAATTTTTGCAGTCAGTGATGGTGGTCTTTAAATTGGACTAATGTCAGTAATTGTACTTTTTTGATTCACCAACAAAATTTTTGAAAGCATTACAATAAACTCTCAGCTTATATACATGACATTGTTTGCTATTGCCTGTAACAGGATTTTGAAGTAAAAGATGGACCTGTCTTATTTCCTAGGAATATCAAAGCCACAGGTCAGGTATGTCATTCACAAACAAACTAAAGTCAAAGGTAGCATATACTAGTAAGTCTCTCTATTTTTTCCATTTCTAATTCACATTTTATTACTGAAAACTGTAAAATAACTAACTAATGACTCTTAAGCTTTAAAATAAATTTTTGTTGATCAGCTCTAACTCAAACCATTCACAATTTGTTGTAACAACTCACTATCATGGTGTCCTGGGTTTAGCAGTAGCAGTCATTTTTCTCCTTCTTGGTAGCTGGTGCAGCACTGTGTTTTTGATTTTGGGCCTGGGAACAGCGCTGATAACACCAGTGTTTTCAGTTACTGCTTGTTAATGTTTAGGCTGGCCAAGGACTTTCTGAGTCTCATGCTCTGCCAGGGAGGAGCGGAAGGCGAGAGGAAGGAGAAACAGGGTACCTGACCCAGACTAACCAAAGAGGTTATTCCATACCACAGCACGTCATATCCAGGATGTAAAAACAGAGAGCAGAGACCCGGAAGGGTGGGGGTGCACGGTGGGGGGCTGCATGATGGGGGGTGCACCGTGGGGGGACACGGCGTGGTCGGGTTGGGATTGATGGTGAGCTATTGTATTCTTTCCTTGTATTTGCCTTGTCATCATTATTATTAGTAGTAGTGGTAGCAGTAGTGATTTGTGTTATACCTTACTTACTAAAGTGTTCTTTTCTCAACCCGTGGGAGTTGCATTCTTTTGATTCTCCTCCCCATTCCCCCTGGACTGGGGAAAGAAAGAGTGGGGAGTGAGTGAGAGAGCGACTGTGTGAGTTTATAGAGGCTTAAACCACGACACATGGTTACAGTAGTCTTGAATCAACTACTTCTTGCTTCTCAATGAATTACCATTCATTTTGAGATTAACTGTTGAAATAAAGTGTTAAATATTCATCTCTATGATAAAAATATATTAAATGCTTAAAGAAAAAAAAGAATTGGTAGTCAGGAATTATCCAGCTTTGATCATGTGTTAATGTGTATCTCAAAAGACTCTGTACTACTCTGTAGTAGACTTAAGCAGAAAATTAACATGCCAGTAGGTCCTCATGCTCCAAAAGAGGAAAAAAAAAAAAAAAAAAACAGCCATGATTTGTCTGTATGCTGTTTTCTGAAGGACTTTAGTAGCACTTTCCTGTTCTGCTCTTGACTAAGACCAGTACTCTTTGTTTCTTCAAAGCATTTAAAACTATTGCCAACATGGTCAATATTAAAATCGTAAAGAAATGAGGCCTTGTACTCCAACAGTTCCACAAGACTTGAAGGAATCTTCCTGATTTAAACAGATTTGTAGCTCTTTGCCTACTTTCTCAGCATGTTGAAAATGTCTCCACAAATTTCAGCAAAGACTCACTCGGATGTGATTAACTTCATCATGGTTGGACTGCCGGAACTTTATGGACTAAAAGACATATCCCTTTAGTGTTTGTACACAACTACTTCTTAAATGTTTGAAAGAACTTCCATCAAATGCTTTCTCTACGATGAAGTTAGTTCAATAAGGAAACATAAGTGGTTCTTTTTCATGATAGCTTTAATGGACTGGTATCAAATAACTATGTCAGATATCTCAGACTGCTCTCTGTATGGTGCTATGATTGTATAGTGTTAATAATACACTTAAGGTGCTCTTATTAAGCTTTAAAAAAAATGCTTCATAAATACATAAAATGATTTTGCAAGTACATGGTCCTGACCCATTCAAGCCTCTGTTTCTCACCATGTAGGTTTTTTTTCCTCTAAATATATATATATTAAAGCATGAAAGAATATTCATCTTCTGCTCAGTATTTCACATGATTTTATCCAGGGAGAGTCTGCACATCAAAGGGTTACAATATCAGACAGTATAACATTCTACAGAATAATCAGGAGCTTATTTTACAGAAAAGCCCTAAATATGTCATTAAGTATATAACAGATTTTAAAAAGTGCCTGAGCAGATTAGGTCTATTCAGTTGACTCTAGGATAGTCAGATGTCTTTGAAAGATGTGAAATTGAAAATATGACAAGATAGATGATGTTTGAGTTACCAGAGTAGAGCTACACTTCTAATATGATATCAAAAAGTGGATATATTTGGCTGGCGGAGAGTAAAAGTTGATTGGGTAGAAGTGAAAGATCTGTGGAGAGATGGAACGATTTAAAAGATAATTAATGAAATCTATGCATGTAAAGTATGAATCAGACTCTTAATGCTATTATAGATATACTATGACAAATGTCATCACAATTGCACAAAATCAGGGTGCAGCTTTCCAAGACTGTCTCTTTTATCCAATGTGATCTACCTCATGAAAGTTTATAAATAGTGAAGATAGAGAAAAATTAAAGCAAAAACAGGAAGAAAAGCTTATCACAGGAAACACAAGATGACAATTTCATCTTGCTGTAGAGGAGTTAGATCAAAACTATTGACAAAAAAGCTACCAAAAAAAGAGAGGGCTTGGTAAATTTCTTTGTGCACAATACTGTGGTTTACCAATATGAGATGCTGTAGACATCACACAATTAACATCGAAATAGAATAGGTCTATCAGATGATTTTTTTTGGTGGCTTTTTCAGTGAAATTCACAAAAGTACTCTCTTAGCTCCCAAATAGTGTGCAGATGAAACTATGCTCAAAGATTTTTCCTTTTCTTAAAGCTTTCTTCAATGCCAACTGAAGCGAAGATTTCTGTCTTTCAATTTCAATGAGCACTGGGTCAGACACTGGAAATTTTCTCACTGTGGAATTTTTATTTGACTGTAAAAGTACCCACTGAATTTAGTGTAATCAGTAGGATCTTTTAATTGCAACACCATAATTAAAAACAAATTTTAAAGCAAAACATCTTCAGGTTTAAATACATAAAATAAACGATGACTGAAATGAGTACCTTGAATCCCACAGAGACTGACACTTCCTTCTTCACTTTACCAGTGGTAGCAATTTTTTTGTTTCCTTCTGAGCAAGTTATTCTGTCAGTGTCAAGGTCCATACTCATATGATGTTCATATTAATAACAGATATTTTCAAACTGAAGTCTCTCTCTATATAGAGAATTGTTAGTGTTGGAAGGGACCATAAAGATCATCTAGTTCCAAGTGCCCTGCCATAAGCAGGGACACCTTCCACTAGACCACATTATTTAAAGCCCTGTCCAACCTGCCCTTGAACACTGCCAGGGATAGGACATCCACAGCTTCTCTGGAGAGCCTGTTCCAGTGTCTCACCATCCTCATAGTGAAGATTCTTTTCCTAATATATACTCTAAATATACCCTTTTTCAGTTTAAAAGCATTCCCCCTTGTCCATTACATGCCCAATACATGCCCTTGAGAGTCCTTCAGTTGAATACTGCTTCAATTCTTCCCTATTACAGTAGTATTTTTAAAAAACAGCAAAAAATCTCATATAAAAAGGGGCAAAGTCTTCATGGTAAAGCTCTCAACCTATGAGACAAATAAAATAACTTAATGTCGTGTGTACTATGTCCCTGGTTTGCAAATTATATCTTCTTTTTGTAAGATGCATCTGTTACTCTGAATCACATTCTGTTATATTTGAATTAAATGAAAGCTTAAAGCACAGAAAAAAATAAGAAATGGGATAAATGCAGAGTTTTTTCTGGCAAATTACTCTATTTGACTTGAAGTCACAGCATCTTTTCATTATAGTATGTCTCATTTGTAAGAAAGCTTCAAGAGTGCAGCCTTCAAATAAAACATAGAAATCAAAGGTTCATCCCCATTTCCCCTGTGAATATGTTTACATCCAAACTACTAACAGGCTGTATCACTGATGAATTTGCCCTGTCTACTGATGTTCCATGAACACCTGAGGTGACACAAGAGGCTGGAGTCAGCCTTTATGGTGTCACTATTTCCTCTAAATGATATTTAGGTTTGGACATACTCAGTAACCATTTGGACACAGATCCCAAAGTGAAGGAAAGTTTCATAGAACTACCTTGAATAAAAGCTGTCATAGCTCCAGCATTTGGTTCACATGGCTTCCCTGCCTATACTCACATGCCTAGAAACAACAGGAATTTTGTCATTCACCTGGGATTTCATTAGATTTTACTGAGCTACAAAAGTCTATAAATCCTATACAAATGACCATAACACCTGCACAGGTTAGCTGCACATTTCAAGTGCATTAAGAGTGATATAACTCAGGCTGTAGGTTTTTGAAGCAGCAGCTGCGAATTTGAGCAAAATAATGAAGATACAGACCTTGCAACTCTTTGTTGTGATGCAGGTAAGCACTATTGTGGAAAAAAAGACAAAGCAGACTAACATATAGCACAGGAAAGTAGGATTCTGTATAGGTGAATTTCATCTTGGCAAATCTATAGATTTTTTCCTATGATTTATATAAACTTTCTTGCTTGTTTTTCTATATTGAGAGCTTGTTTCCGCATTTTTAGTAGTAAGAGAATTTTTTGAGGGAAGGGGATTCCCCAAATTTTCTTATTCTGTAACTTTCTCAACCAGCCAAACAGTATTAACAAATTCTTAAACACTAGGATATCTTCAGTTTGGGGCATTTTATAGATTTCTTGTCCCATACCATAGCCAGACATGGCATCACGACGTTTTAATAGCTTCTTTGTTTTATTTAAAATTGCTTAATATGTGTTCATGGATACCTGATCACAGTTCTTTGTAATTTTTTCTTTTATTTTCTGGCTAATTACCTGCTGAAACAGTCAGTTAGCTGTCCAAAGAAATGTGTTTTCATACACAGGGGTACCCCACCTGAAATACTGATATTAGATGTTTAACAGTTTAGAGATCAGACACTGTTTTCCAAATGGAGATTTTGCCAGCAAAGACAGGAATTAGAAAAATCTATGCTTTTTCTTTACAGTTAATTAAGCATGTAGAAGTTTTTGATTTGGTTTGGCTTATTTTCTTGGTTTTGTGTCCAGAAAATCAATACAGTTGTATGATGGAAAGTTGCTCACTGGTACACTTTCATTTTTCCTCCTCTCTTCCACTCTTCTGTATGAAATACGACCACATTTGTCATTATTAATTCAGATCCTTCAGGCTTCAGAATAGCTCTCTGATGCAACAATTAATAGTCAATTTAAATATAAACATCAGGCTATCTTCAGCTCTGGCTAGAATCATTGATTTAATTTCCTAATGACAGAAGAATTAAGTAATAGGCCCTAAGCAGGAATGCAGGCAACCATGTGAAACCATGTGCCAAATTGATATTTCAGCAACTCTGATAACTTATTAGGATGACAGCCATGGGATGTCACAGGGCTGAATGATAAATCTTCAGTCTGCTGCTTTCCTACTTCTTCAAAATTATTTTTCTATTGCAAAACTAATTGGCATATGTGTTGACAGTGTCATCTTTAGTAGAGTTTAAATTAAAAAGCTCACAATGTTACTAAATGCTGTGAAAAAGTGAAGCAAATCATCTTGCATAATTAACACACAAGGATAAAGGAGGTTGGAATCCATTTCACATACGGCCAACCCAAGTCGGACATACCATTTAAGCTCATTTATGGTTGGATAACAGCACTTAAGTACAGCATAGGCCTTAAGTACAGCATAGGGAGAATTTCATGAAAGAGGAATAAATTGGAAAGGTAGGTTTAGAATTGCAGGCATAAAAGCACAAAATGTCAACAGGAGCAGAACAAACACATCTGAAGGCTGAAATAAACTTTTGGCTGCAATGAGGAATTTTGGGAGGAGGGGCAGACACACAAAGTAGTCATGAATCTTCTGTGAAATATTCATGGAATACGTTTTCAAATGATTAAAAAGGGTCAGTAAGATTTTAATAAGAAAACCGACAGTTATATGTACAAGTCAAATTTTATATTTTCAAATAAACAGAGAAATTCTTTCAACTAATTAATAGCTCTGCTGTTAAATTAGCTTCCATTAATTTCAGTAGCAGATTTACCCTGCTTTTAGAAGAACCAACAAAATATATCTCACCTACTTTCTGAAAAATATCACTAGTCTAATGCAACCTTAAAAGAAGCTGATGTTTTCCTACCATCCTTGTAGTGTGCTAAATATTGACAGAACTGTAGAGGTTTCAGCTAGTTACACCCAACTGGCATGTACTTCGTCATACTCCCTTTGTCTTGGTTTGGTTCCAGAAAACTACTACAGAAGGGATTTATTTCTAACCCTTGTCTTTGGCTAAAAGACACCAGCTTTTCAGATTGTCTTGAATATCAAGCAAGCTGGGAATGCTCCATGGTAGCAATAGTGCAGCTGTATTACAACCTTAGGTTCTAAAAGGAGGTTATGTGATAGTTGTTTGTAGCGCTTGCAATGTGCAAGAAAAAGCTGTACCCAAAATATAGACAGTGCAACTCTAAACAACACTAAGAAGCAGAAGCAACACTCTGAAAAGGATTTGTTAATCAGTATATGAAGCCAATATACCCTGCAGAAGTATACTTCTGCTGTTCTTCTTCATACTGTGATTTTCTAGTGATTTTCTACAGTACCTAAGGAATCAGATTTTGGACAAACAAGCGTCTTTGAAAGTTAACACAGACAAGGTGTTTTGAAAATCACAGTTTCAGGAGCAGAAACAGGGTGGGTATTCCATAAATGACACGTGTGCCTTCCTTGAAGCATTTCTGTCCCAGAACTCATTTGCAAGACTGCAACAAGCTTTGCGTAAGGGCAGAACACGCTGTTCCTGCTGCAAAAAGAAACCAGGGCTGGACTGTAAGAATGTACATCTCACTAATGTATAACTAACTGCTGGATATAACTGAACTGCTAAGCCCTCCCCTCTCCCAAACTCGACAAAACCAAATGAACTAAAGAAATATGAGTTTCTCTATCACTATGCCTACGTGGTTGTGACAAGTAAATAGGTGTAGGAACTAGTTACCCTGTAGTGATTAGAGTGCTTTTAATGCTAAAAGTAATAAGGTATACCAGTTATTTAGACTTTCACACACTTGTTCAAAGATTAAGAGAGATGATTTGAGCTGGTGATTCCTGTGTGAGTTAAAAAGATGCTTGTATTAGTAAAAGAGACACATAACAGCTGAAGCCATTTCATAGAATCATAGGACCATAAAATGCCAGGTTGGAAGGGACCTCAAAGATCACCTGGTCCAACCTTTCTTGGCAAAAGCATAAATTAGACTAGATGTCACAGCACCCTGTCAAATTTTAAGTGTCCAGCTTTGGCAAGTCCACAGCTTCCCTGGGGAGATTATTCCAATGGATGATCTCACTGTGAAAAATTTTTGTCTTGTATCTAACTGGAATCTCCTCAGGAATAGCTTCTACCCATTACTCTTTGTTTTCTTCATGTGAATCCTTGTAAAAATGAATCTCCATCTTCTTTGTCGCCAAATACTGGAACATGGTGATAAGTTCTGCCCTGAGCCTTCTTTCCTCAGGGCTGAACAAACCCAGCTCTCTCAGCCTTTCATCGTACGGTAGGCTTCCCAGTCCTTGGATCATTTCTGTGGTATCACTCAAGATCATCTCCGGCCTATTCACATTTTATTTACATAGCAGGTAACAAAACTGAACACAGCATTTCAGGTGTGCCTGACAAGCACTGATTAGAGTGGGGTACTGACTTCTTTATCTCTGCTGGTGATGCCCTTGTTCATGCAACCCAACATCCTGTTGGTTGTCTTAACCTCGGCTGCACACTGTTCTCTCATACTGAGCTTGTTGCCCACCAGAACCCCCCTCCCCAGAGTTCCTTTCCACAGAGTCATTCTCCAGTCAGGCAGTTCCCAGCCTGTGCTGCACTCTTGGAGTGTGTTTTCCCAGATGCAAGACCTTACCCTTGTCCTTGTGGAACTTCATAAGGTTAACCCACTCTTCCATCCTATCCTGGTCTTCCTGCAGGGTAGCTCTCCCTTCTGAAATATACACTTCCCCACTTAGTTTGGTACCATTTGAAAATTTTGTCAGGATGCATTTAATCCGATCATCCAGATAATTTATGAAGATATTAAACACAGTTGGGCCCAATATCAATCCCTGGGGGACCCTAATAGTGACAGATCACCAGTTTGAATGGGAGCTATTTACCACCACCCTTGGGGTGCAGCTGGTCAGCCAGTTCCCCACCAACCACACAGACCACTTGCCTAGACTGTAGTGAATCAGTTTCTGAAGGAGCAGGCTGTGGGAAGACATAGCAAAAGCCTTGGAGAAATCCAGGCAGACAAGGTCTACGGCTCGTTTGACATCAACCCAGTAGATTTCTTTGTTGTAAAAGGTGATCAGGTTTGTCCAGCACAATTTTCCCATGCTTGAGGCATTATTTGTTTCTTCAAATACTGTAATGGCTGTATACGAATTTTCTGAGTAGTAGAAAATTTCACAACTTTCAAAGAAATAAACCCTATCATGTATTATGAGTGATATAACTCTAAATAAGCAAAATAATTCAAAATGTGAACAAAAGAACCAGAGACTTAACCTTACTAAAAGGTCAAATTCTGCCTTGAGATACATGAACTTTAAAGCAATGCTCATGGGCAGAGATTAGGCCCTCATGTGCAGAGTACAAATTTAGCAAATATATTATTGAACCTATGGCTCTGTAAAGAGGTTTCAAAGTCATGTGTGTTAACTATGCTGCATGGGGACAGGCTTTTGCGAAGGGGTTCAAGAGGACTGAAGGTAATTGGCTGTTGGTGGTAATGATAGTCCTAAGGATTTCTGACAGTTTAAGGTGACATAACTGAAATAATTTATTAACAGAAAACTTACAGTTACACTGATAAAAATAATTTGAGTGTGGAATTCTATGGACAGTTGCTGCTGCTCTGATATTAAGGCTGTTCAATTTTCTTTTACAACCTACCATTTTCAGTTGTATAACATATTCCCAGACTTCAGGACTGTGGATTGACAAGATTGATACTTGGCTTAAAATTGATGGTTTTATTATTACTGTATTCAGATTTCAGTAAAACTGTAGGGGATTTTAATTTTATTATGTTTCGGGGAGCACGGTCAGCAACAGATGCTGCAGGTAGTTTTACCTGCTTTTTTGTTTGTTTTCCATCACCTTTAGAAAAAGTCTCTTGTGAAAGGTGCATGTTTCGCAGGAAATGTTCTGTGATCCAAATGGTACCTTACTAGAAATCCTTCCTTTAGCTTCCACTAAGCTTTATTTAAACAACCGGAATTGCTATTTGGGGAAGGAGAAAGAAACGAGCAAATAAAACTGCACAACAATATCATAGAATCATAGAATCATAGAATAGTAAGGGTTGGAAAGGACCTCAAGATCATCGAGTTCCAACCCCCCTGCCATGGGCAGGGACACCTCCCACTAAACCATGCCATCCAAGGCTATGTCCAACCCCACCTTGAACGCCGCCAGGGATGAAGCATTCACAGCTTCCTTGGCCAACCCATTCCAGGGCCTCACCACCCTCACAGTAAAGAATTTCTTCCTCATATCCAATCTAAACTTCCCCTGTTTAAGTTTAAACCCATTACCCCTTGTCCTCTCACCACAGTCCCTAATGAAGAGTCCCTCCCCACCATCCTTATAGGCCCCCTTCAAGTATTGGAAGTCTGCTATGAGGTCTCCACGCAGCCTTCTCTTCTCCAGGCTGAACAGCCCCAATTTTCTCAGCCTATCTTCATATGGGAGGTGCTGCAGTCCCCTGATCATCCTCGTGGCCCTCCTCTGCACTCGTTCGAACAGTTCCATGTCCTTTTTATGTGGAGGACACCAGAACTGCACACAAGACTCCAAGTGAGGTCTCACGAGAGCAGAGTAAAGGGGCACGAGCACCTCCCTCGACCTGCTGGTCACGCTCCTTTTGATGCAGCCCAGGATACGGTTGGCTTTCTGGGCTGCAAGCGCACACTGCCGGCTCATGTTCATTTTTTCATCAACCCACACCCCCAAGTCCTTCTCTGCAGGGCTGCTCTGAATCTCCTCCCCCCCAACCTGTAGCTGTGCCTGGCATTGCTCCGACCCAGGTGTAGGACCTTGCACCTGGCATGGTTAAACTTCATCAGGTTGGCATCAGCCCACCTCACAAGCGTGTCAAGGTCCCTCTGAATGGCATTCCTTCCCTCCAACTTATCAACCGAATCACACAGCTTGGTGTCATCGGCAAACTTGTTGAGGGCGCACTCAATCCCACTGTCGACGTCATCGACAAAGATGTTGAACAAGACCGGTCCCAACACTGATCCCTGGGGGACACCACTCATTACTGGTCTCCAGCTGGACATGGAGCCACTGAGCACTACTCTTTGCGTGCGGCCATCCAGCCAGTTCTTTATCCACCGAGTGGTCCACCTATCAAATTGATGTCTCTCCAACTTAGAGAGAAGGATGTCATGGGAGACAGTGTCAAAGGCTTTACACAAGTCCAGGTAGATGACATCAACTGCTCTGCCCCTGTCCATCAGTTCCGTAGCCCCTTCATAGAAGGCCACCAGATTGGTCAGGCAGGATTTCCCCTTAGTGAAGCCATGCTGGCTGTCACCAAGCACCTTGTTGGTTTTCATGTGCCTTAGCATGCCTTCCAGGAGAATCCGCTCCAAGATTTTGCCAGGCACAGAGGTGAGACTGACTGCTCTGTATTTCCCCGGCTCATCCATTTTCCCCTTCTTAAAAATGGGGGTTATATTTCCCTTTTTCCAGTCATTTGGAACTTCACCTGACTGCCATGATTTTTCAAATATGATGGACAGTGGCTTAGCAACTTCATTTGCCAGCTCCTTCAGGACCCGCGGATGGATTTCATCTGGTCCCATGGACTCGTATACATTCAGGTTCCTAAGGTGGTCTTGAACAAGATCCTCCCCCACAGTGGGCCCAGGGTCCCCACCCTCACTGTCCCCGCGTCTGCCTTCCAATACTTGGGTGGTGTGGTCAGAGCATTTGCCGGTAAAGACTGAGGCAAAGAAGTCATTAAGAACCTCAGCCTTCTCCAAATCCAGGGTAGCCAGTTCTCCCGATAGCTTCTGGAGAGGGCCCACGGTGTCCCTAACCTGTCTTTTATTGGCAATGCACCTATAAAATCCCTTCTTGTTATCCTTAAATATCTATTAAAAAAAAAAAAAAAAAAAAAAAGCCAAGCCTAAAACAGCAGTAAAACCCCCAAGCAACCAAGAGACAACCAAACAAAAAAAACCCAAACAAAAAAAACCCAGACAACCAAGGTTCTCCATAAAAGCAGAAACCTAACCAAAAAAAAAAGCGACACACAGGGGAGGGAGAGTTGCTCTTGTTTATTGAGTATGATGAGTGTTTAAAGTGCTTCAACACTGACTTTTCTTTTGAGGTTAGTGTTCAGTTTTTTTATTAGCCTGTTAGGAATTAAGACCCACATGCTAAGAAAATGCTTTAGGCAATACTTTTGAAAACTTTTTTGTGCAGGAAACTAGGGAGGAAGAAGAAATTGATATCTAAGTTGCAAACTCCTCCATTGTGCAGTAAAAAACAATGTGATTTTCTAGTCTACTGTGCATGGAGGAGCTCCTGTTCTCTAGGAAGAATGAGAGAAATAAAAGGAGAGGGTTTGGGTTCTAATTGTTCCAGGAGGCAACCAGAGGCTAGCAGGTAGGTAAGCAGAGTTTCAGGGTTTTAGCTTTGGGTACCTAGGTGCATTAGTTTCAGGGATTTACATACATTTTTTTCCTGATAAGTCCTGCTTTAGCTAAAAAAAATGGTTGCATATAGAAATGTAGTTTATTCACTTGTTTATCATCATCCATTCACATCCAATCACATGGAGTTAGGTGCTCTGCTTTTGGTCTCCAGTACCTTAGATTTCTTTAAATATAGTGATGTTATTCAAAGAATATAGTGGTATTACTCAAAGACTCTGGGTGTACCTTAGGATGCTCATTACCTCACAATGGTTAGCATTAGAAGAGATTCACTTGTTTGTAGAGCTGAAAGCTTTTGTTGCCAGACAATAATTATATTAAAGTTTTCTTTTAAAAATATGCATGCAGTCAATGCATTTTACCAATGTAGTACATCAATCAAAGCCGCACACAAATTCAGGTCCCTATCAAGATGAAGAAATATCAAGATGAAGAAGTATCAAGATTTTTTTTTTCTTGTGTTGCGTTTTCTCATTTTTAAGTCATCGCCAGAGTCAAGGTAGATATTTCTGATATCATATAGTATGATGGGGACATGAAACAGTAGTGTGGTAAGAATTTTATAATATGTGACAGGCAAAATTAGGTATTAGACAAGATCTTATGCTGTTAGCAGAATCCTATTACCTTATGATATTATAGACTTATATCCCGGTACTAGTATGCTATTTCTTACCGTGGATTCTTCCTTTCACAGAAATGAATGACCTGTACTTCAGCCTACTTTCTGCCTTCATAGCCATTCATATGATCCCACATTTAATCAAGCAGAAAACCAGAATTCATTCTAAAAAGAAATTCTGAAAGTTAGTCTGTGGAGACTTTCACTGGTGTAATTTTAATTTGACTCTGTTACCCCTTTGGTCTGCAATGTAGACACATGAATGCATGAACACCATCTTTTAGTTACAAGCATTAAAGGCCGGATGGAAATCATGTATTAGGTCACCTTGCACAATTTTTTCTCATGCACAATAACAAGATTAAAAGAACTGTAAGACAGCTGTCAAAGTAGACGTCTACATAATATTTGAAAAAAAAAAATGTGAATACCTGAATGCAACTGACTCAATTGTTAGTGGTTTTCTGAAGAATGCAATAGTTTCCTAAAAGGTACATATGCACTGCCTAAAGGTACATTTCTGAAGGATTAAGTTGTTATTCTTCAACATATTCATAAAATGGCATAACAAAGTGTATGGATTATTCATCCGTCAGTGATAAATAATAATTAATTTATTTTCCTTTGTTCATGGCTTCTTTTCATATCTAAGAGTTTAGAGAACAGGATAAATTCTAGG
Source organism: Amazona ochrocephala (assembly GCA_039720435.1). Classification (NCBI taxonomy): domain Eukaryota; kingdom Metazoa; phylum Chordata; class Aves; order Psittaciformes; family Psittacidae; genus Amazona; species Amazona ochrocephala. The sequence continues at coordinate 26,225,424 of CM077880.1, forward strand.
AATAACTAATTACACTTATATCTACCTTTTATTATATATCTTTAGAAAATAGCCATAAATGATACTTGGACTTTTTTTAGCTATTCTGTTAAAATTTTTGAGAACCTTGAACAATATTTTCCCCCTTTACTATACAATAACTTTTAAATATTTTTATCTTATTGGAAGATCTGTAACAAATAGATTAATTACAACCCAACCGCTCCAGCATCATCCCTTTCACAGCTCTTGTAACATACTCTAATATGTTGCACTAGTCTTAACTATTAGACATAAGGCAGAGCTTATGTTTGCATTTGCTACTGCACATCATTTTGCCTGAAACATGATATCACCTTTCAGAAGCATTAGGTATCAAGCTGACTATGACTTCACTTGCATGCAGAAGGAACAGCTTCCCCTTATTTCATTATATCACTGTGAGAAGTGGCTTAAGAGGAAAATAATTGTGCTTTTGCCAGAGACCTGATTAAAAACAAAACAAAATAAAACAAAAAAAATCATAAAATTGTATGAAAAATCTTTTTAAATATAGTTGTATTTGTTTATCCTGAAAGTATTTCATTTTTGGAACTTTTGAAATGCATTGTGAGAGAAAATCGTACAGTTTGCTTTTAAATAGCTCAGTTGTTTCACAGGAAAAATAGAATGTCATGAACTGCCAGTTATTTCAGTATACAGAATCAATATATTTTCAAAGAGCTTCCCATTTCCATGCAATAAAGATGTATTTAATTGCATTCAACCACCTGAAAGTCCTATCTTTAGATCATCTGCTAGAACATGAAAACGCCTGCAGCTAGTACTACAGTCACCATATTGCTGAATTATGAATTGTGCTTTCAAAGACACAAACTGCTAACTTTGTTTACATGATTAATGTTAACCAAAAACTTCATAAGGATTCAATTTTAAGTCAGGTTTATTAATGAAAGGACTTAGTAGGAAGGACTAATGGAGGGAGATTAATGGGAGAACACTGGGTCGGGAATGGGCATTGATGAGAGATTTCAAACCATTTATTGGCAATTTAAAAAATAGCACACCTTTGAGAATCTGACAAGGAAAGTCAGAAAAAAAGTGCAACTGGGGTGTAAATGTGAGGAATAATATTATGCATAAAGACTTCCGAATCAGAAATACAGCTAGAGAGAGTGAGCGATTACAGGTTGCCACTGCTTAATCACATTGAGCTATTCTTGAAATATGTAGAAGAAGCTATATGTTCCCCAAAATAATCTGAAATAATATTCAATTATTATTTTTTTAAAGATGGAAACAAACAAGCAAAATTACGCAATTCTTCAGTTACAGTACGCTTTGTATGTCACCGTAAGGATTCTGCCAAAATAATTTTGTTTCTTACAAAGATGCAGATCTTTAGATAAATTATAACTCCAGCCCATAATGGGAATTACGTAGTATGGCACTTTCTTTAGTGCCACTCCTGGTTTTTATGCAATGTCCCTCTAAAGTAAATTATATAAATAAAGGATTGAGTTCTGAGCCTTACACCTCCCATGAAAATTGACTCCCTGTTGGCCAGGAAAAAAAGAAAAAAAAAGACCCTAACTCTCATATTTTTTCTCTGCCCTGGTTCAAGGAACTTGTTTTCTTTCAGAGGAGCAGCACAGTTTTTTAAAAAGGTGTGTTTTAATCCCTTCCTGCTTTCTTCATCTACATCCTTGTCTACAAATTGGCAGTTGCAGCAAAATTTTGGGAGGCAGCAGACGTGGGTTCAAATCCTGGCAAACTGAAGTGAGAAAGAAAAAAAGTCCTCCACCTCCTGGAAAAGTGCACTAACCACTGTGATATTATGAAAATAAAATGGTGGTAGTAGCAGCATTTGAAAACGAAGCGGCAGCTACTACAGTAGGGTGTGAACTGTTTGATCTTGTTACTATGTGCTAGGAGCTCTCTGAAAAATGTTATGAGGTCAAGCCCCTGAAGGGACTTGCACACAAAAGTGTTAGTTTCTGAATTCCAGCCAGGCATAGGCATTTTTATAACAATACATATCTCAGCAATCTCAAGTTTGAGGGACCTGTGGCCATATTCAGGACAAAGATTTCCAGGTATATAAGGAGTGCTTAAAACTAAGATTAAAACCAGATAAAAATGAGTTGTTATCAAAATTAGATGTCACTAACCTTAGGAGGATGTTTGACTTTCCAAGATCACAGCTGTTGACATAGAACATAATGTATTCTATCTAGCTCCTTCAGGGTCTACACACACAGAAGGAGGGGAAAGGGGGTGGGTGGGGTTAGGTCTGTGCCATTGTTTTATTCTGGAAGTAAATTCAAATTGCTTACAAAAGCATTTCCTAAAGTTAGCTAAACTCTCAGATTTCACGACCCAGCTTGCAACTTGGTGGAATAACAATTTCTGTGTATTTTACTCATTTGACTGAAATGGCTAATCAAGTAAATATTCACCTAAACAAGCATATTAATATAATTAATTAAACTATCAATAGAACCATTTTAATTGAGGTCACAGTAAAGACCGAGCTAATAAATTACTATTCTCAAATATCTTAACTATTCAAATAAAACAGGTAATCACTGAATCATGGGTTTGACATCAGATAAGGTTATTTTATATTAAGCTTGCTTTAGAAAATGGAATTCAGAGTCAGTAAAACTGGAAAACAGGCAATTCCAGTCACTGCAGTGAAAATTTCCTACCAAATGCAAAAAAATATGCAAGATGTATGTGTTCTCCATTTAAGTGCCTGTTCTTAGCTAAGCTACTTGACAAAGGTTTTAGATTATTAATCAAGGAAATTGTCACTCTTTCTAGCTGTGTTAGCTAGTCATTAAAAATATCATTCCTACTAAAAAAATATTTTAAGTAATACCATTTTTTAACTCCCTTATCTATTGATTTACTTGTTGGCAGATGCATTTATTTTAGAAAACTACAAATGGTGTTTACTCCTACACACCTGCATTTGTGCATAACTACACAAAAGGAAAACTTGATTAATGCAAAATTTAAGCTTCTTCAGCTTTGTTTCTATAAAGAACTTGAACTTAGCTCATTGATGTAGAAAAACTGTGGATGGAATTTTGATTGGAACTCCTAGGAAAGGTTTTTGGTAACAGACAGATAATTGATGCCAACAGTATAGGTCTTTCATTTGTTTCTCCACTGGATGTTATGCCAAAAGAGGGAAAAGATATGCAGCCATTGTCACAGGGAGCCCAGGTGGGTTTGTTACCAGAAGAGAATCTGAAGCAATCTCAAGTCATCTCAGCTATATTGACATGGCAGGACTGGCAATAGCAATAGCAGGGAAATAACCATTCCCGTTCCCTAATACACAAGCAAGCATGCAATCCAGAACTGCAGCTCCTCCAGGGCAGTTTAGCCCATCACATCTCTGCTCAGGTGAACAGGACACTCCACCCTTCAGAGGCGTCTGGTCTACCCATGTACATGGCAGTTCATCCTTAGGCTCCAGCTTCCACAATATCCATGAATTCTAACTCCTTGTTGTGATGTATTAGCTCTTTTTAACCGCCTACTGATTTCTGTGGGAGTTTGTCAGCATAAGCTACTGATGGCTTTGTAGTTCTGTACCCCCAAGCAATAAAAAAGCTTCATCAGAATTGGAAATCTTTTTCAAATAAATTCAAGAAATCCTGTTAAAATGCTGAAATAAAATTATTCTGAAAAATTTATATTTAGACATCACAAAAGGTGCTGTGTCTATCACCATTCATATTAAAAATTCCCTTTAATCATCCTCTTTTTCTTAAGAAGTTATTAAATATTTGGCTTATCAATTAATTAAAATATTTGCATTAATTTACATTAATTAATATTAACTTTTTGATGGCTTCTTACCTTAGAACTGATGAAACCATCACAGGACCTTGGTGCACTAAGTATTTTAATAGTCAAAAAACAATGAAAGGAAAGGCCCACATTTAAATTTACTGCTCCTCAACTAAAGGATAGTTTTCTTTAACAATTTAAAGAACCAAAGAGTTTTCCTTCGGGAAGTAGAAACTTTTTCCTTTTTTTTTCATGAAAAGTACCTCCTGGGAATTATTTCACAGAATAGATGTTTTTTATATCAAAGAATGAAGAATTTCAAGTGTTTATAAAGCAAATCAGTTCTAGATGGTTGTTTCTGTTTCACTGTGAAAAATAAGGAAGCGTTTTTTTTTTTACTTCTGTGACTCCATTATAGACAGAGGTACCTAGCCTCATTTTGAGAAGACAGCTTACAGTTGCTACTTCATCACTTGATTCCTAAATTTTGTATATCTTACATCTAAAAGCGCTCAGAAAACACCTAATATAACTTCAAAAGTCATCATAAACAATCCAAGTGTATATACATCACAAACTGCATTACAGAGATTCTCTGCTAATTTGGAGAACCTGTATGAAGAAATTCATGAATACACTTTGAATTTTGAGTCTCAATAGGTCTCTAATTCATGCTGAAACTCTGCTTAGACAATAGAGTTGATTTGGATTTTCTGCTGAATTTCATTTTTTTAATCTCCACATGCCACTATGGAGGGGTGCAGTGACAATTGTAAAATTTAATGAGACAATCTGGGATAATCAGAAATTTTATTTTATAAGCAAAACATCATCTAAAAGTAGTTTGTCCTCAAAAATTTTGGTTAAAAGCTATGCAGGCTTTGTAGTAATAGTAGCAGTGCCAGTAGGTTGCACTAGAATCATGGAATCATAGAATAGTTAGAGTTGGAAGGGACATTAAGATCATCTAGGTCCAGCCTTCTGCCATGGGCATGGACGCCACACACTAGACCATGTCACCCGAGGCTCTATCCAACCTGGCCTTGGACACTGCCAGTGATGGAGCATTTACCTGTTCTTTAGGCATCCTGTTCCAGTGCCTCACCACTGTCACAGTAAAGACCTTCTTCCTTATATCTAACCTGAACTTCCCCTGTCTAAGTTTGAACCCATTACCTCTCATCCTGTCACTATAATCCTTGATGAAGAGGATTAGGTCTCAAAGTTAATTTGAACGTGAAAAAGGAAGCGCAGCTCTTTAAAAGTCTTTGACAACTACAAAGAACAATTAAGAATACTAACAAACATGATGTAATGAAGTTCATGTAGGCTTTTGTTTATCAAAATAAAAAAGAGTATTTCATTTTAGAGATCTTGAAAAATACGTGCTTCAAATATCTTTAAGACGCAGTAAGAAAGGACTGGGAAGTGTGAGCATTGCTAGTGTAGCTAATGAATATGATTCAGCGCTTCTGATCATCCACATCTCCTAAGATAAGATATTTCTTTTTCATGGATCAGGAATGGACACTCTAAGGTGCCCAGAAGATATTTCTGATGTCAATAGAAACATTGTTGCATATTACTGGAGCTGTTAAAACTGTTGCAAGAGCAAATAGGACAAAAGAAACCAGGATGAATATGTCTGCAGAAGTGGAAACCTGACAAACACCAACATACTTCATGCAGTGTTTTTCTCTCTCTAACCTCTCCCCTTGGAGAATAATGAATCTGGAGTAAGAACTGGAATAAGTCTTAATTATCATTTATTCTCATTTTGGAAAGGTAATACAATTCTTTCTATAAAGTTTCCCCTGACATACATGCTTAATAGTAACATATAAAATTCTGTATCTGTAATATAACAGATGTTGCCATCCATCGCCATATACAATAAATACCAAGAGCAGTCACTGCATCTGCATAGCCTCAGATAAAATTCTGACCTCAGCCTGAAGTATAATGGCCTGCATATTTATGTGTCCCAAAGGAACTTGGACTCCAGTGACATACTCTTTTTCCCCTGTGAACATGCAGTGATATTTCTATTTTCACTTGCCTACACAAAAAGTTTATTACTCTTTATACTCATGATTTAATTTTAGAATCAAAAACAGAAAATATAAGCAATGTGCTTGTCATGGCCAAAAAATATTAACTGAGCTTTAACTTTGTTGCCATTTTTTGTCCCTCCCTTGTAACAAATATGAAGTATCATAAGCTTGATTCTTGCTCTGAGGTAAAGCTGACACTTTTAGCTCTCAGTCCAGTAATAGGAAAGAGGGCAGTGATCTTTTAAATACAACTGATTCGGTGATTTAAGTAATAAGAAAGCAGCGTTGCAATTGCTGGCAACCAGAGGATGAATGTTCAAGCCCAGAGCACCAAATTCTTGCCATGTGCCTTAACGAACAAGCCCTTGGTGAAGATGGGATATCATTTGTTTCCCTACCTCTAACTGAAACTGTGCTATTGTGAAAAGAATACAAGATCTAGAAGAGTAGAGAGTGAATTAGTGATTCAGTAATCTAGTGAAGCTGCCAAGGGCACTGCTCACTTCCTTATTCTTTTTCCATCATCCTAATGTGCACGTAAATACTCCCTTTATTCTCCTCTACCTTTTCCCAATTAAAAGCAAACAATGACTCTGGTACAGTGATGTTGTAAACGTCACAGTGCTGTAGGATTTCACCAGTTCTGATTTTTTTAGCAACTTTGAAGCTCTACAGAACAATTTCCAATTTGCATTTCATCACTACCTTGATGGAGGAACAGCAGTGAGCTTGTGAATTAAACTTGCTAGATTAGGGAGTTTGTGCGCAACAATTCAGATCTCTGGTGAATGGCTTACTGCAGCCCTACAAATCATTCTGTCAAAGCAAATTGTGCTGTTAAAATAAGCATTTAAAACAGTGCTCCCCAAATAGGTAATATGGATGTAATTGAAAAACCCAAAGTGCATACAAATATTTGGAAAAAGTGAGCAGAGAGGGAATAAGTAAATGGGAGAAAACCCCTACAAACAAACAAACAAGGAAAATGCAAATAAACATTAATGTAGAAAGAAATATCCTTTACTTTTTCATCAGCTGCAAATAACAACATACTCTTGGGCTTAACTTTTCACCTATTCAGCACACAGTGCTATCTACTGAGATGTGACGAGGAATCATGGGGAAAAACAAAGAAAAATTTATGCCTCATACGTCTCCCACTGAAATGCACTGAGAAACATGTAATCTTCTGCAAATGCCTAGAAAACATCCAGCTAGGTGCTCTTCATTTCATTAAACGGCATCATTGATTTCCATGCGAAGTTACAACTAAAAGAGAAAAAAAAGGACAATAACAAATGCTAATCCTATGATAATTTTTTTAAATGGAGTGAAATGTTTTTTAAAAAAAAAAAACACAAAGCAAAACAAACAAACTTCAACAGTGTAGAAATTCACACCAAATGAGTTCATAAATTTATGAACCCTGCTATAATCTATGCTGTATCGCATGGTAAAAGGACTTCACTGTTCAAGTATTTATCAAAATGAACAGCAGAAGTTAGTATGTGTACATACCTCTGGCACTCATCGTAAATGCTAAGAAAGAATAAACATGAATTAGTTTTTCTCTCCTCCCCATCATCCCAGTATAAATCTATATATTAATAAGCAGGGGATGTAATTAGTAAAATCAGCTTAAGAGATTAATTGGTTCATATTTTTAAGATTACAAAAATGCATACTGAATACCCAGTTCAATTCTCTGTATTATTAAGAGCAGAAGATTTTAGGTTAGATAAAGATGCTAATTCAGGGTTCTGTTGGGTAGATCTGTTTTCAATAAACACCTGGGCCAACATGAATCCCTTCTTCATATGCATGGAAAGGAAAAGAGAATATCTTAGTAGAACAGCATGAGCAGTGGGGTTTTATGGATTGACTGAAAAAAAAAAAAAAGGGGGGGCAAAAATAAAGCAAACACACCTTTCTTTGTTGAAAGGAAAATCTCAGCTATTTATAGATTCCAATGAATTTATATTGAAATGCATGAAAATAATTTCTTTGTGACCTTTTACCCACACACCTCCACCCCTCAAACCCTTCCTCCCCCCGCCCCCCCCCCCCCCCCCCCCCCCCCCCGGAATTCTTAACTAATGTTTCAGTTGTTTAATAAGTCTTAACATGGTGCTAAAATATATTGCTCAAATCTTGTCCTTTTACCCACTCTCTTTAAATATCAACTAGTCATAAATTAAAAAGGAATATCATCAAATGTTTGCCATTCTCTAAGATTAAGATTTATCCCTTAAAATAAACTTAGTGGAATACAGACTATGGAATTTCTGAAATTTTCAGTACAGTCACTTTTGCAAAATTGTAGGATGACTTTTGATAAAATAAAGCATCTGTGTTGCTCTTCCGAACATCAGGGGTGCATATTTTATATATAACAAAGCTTGGTCCTCAAAATTAAAACCAAAGATCAGTTCTTTTTGGTTGGTTGGTTGGTTTGGTCGGTCTCTTGCATATTGGCAGAGTTGGCACATTAGTATTTCCTTTTGAAGAAAATTGTGTCATTAGAAGATACAACAAGAATTCAAGCTTTCACATTTGGAAATACTTCCACTCCAATCACTCTGTGAAAGTCCCACTTCCTCAGCATAATTTAGGATTGATTCTCTTCTATGCATGTAGAAAATAATGCCCTAAAATTTTGTAACTTTTCCTGTTTCCTTCACATTGATAAATGAGGAGTAAGACATCAAACATGTCCTGTTTATTTTTTCATATCACCTACAGCTTTAATTGTGTTAAAAATCACAGAACAAAACTTGTATGGAAATATTTTTACAGAACCTACAGGCAAGCCTGTGGCTTTTGTAATGACCCAAAATTTTAACACCATTAACCGATCACTTCCAGATGAAGCTATTCGCTATTGTCTTGTTTCTTCAATGCATTTGTTTAACAAGTTACTGAAGGCTGCACAAGAAGGCAGAGTATTTACATAACTCTTGTAGGCCTTCATTCCATTCAGATAGGATGGTTAAGCATATTTTAGTCATGGAAATATAATTTTAACTCACAGCTCTCTTTATCTTCCTCTTCTTTTTCCTTCTTGCACAGACCATGATCATATTTTTTATTTGCTTGTTTATTTCTGTAAATTCATACTCCCACTTAATATAGAGACAAAAAAATTTTTAATATGGCATGAGGAAGAATTCAAATATGGAAAGAATTTGACTGGAAAGTGAGGGAGGAAAGAAGTACTTCTATGAATAGTTATTTAATTAATTGATGCATTTCTAGATAGGAAAGGAAGCTTAATGAATATTTATGACTGTGGGCTATGAACTGAATCCATTTTTCTCCTTCCCTGAGGAGCAAAAATATTTGAACCAGTCTTGGCAATGTTTTCCTAGGGGTTAGGGTTTGTTTATTTTTTCTACCTGCCATTCTGTGCAATTTATATTTGGTTTATCCCTTCAGATCATTTGTTCTTGAAATTTTGCTGTAAATGAAGGAGAAAATAACCCTAAACCACCATGAACTGACAGAAAGAAAGGCCCAGTCATAAAGAAACTAAAGAAAGTAAATCTTTTCTTTGAGTACCATAAATTGTGTCTCTTGATCATCATATTGAGTCTTGGATCTCAAGACAGATGCCTTAGAAATATGTGGGTTTAGATAAGAATTTGGGGTATTGGGACACACAGGAAGCTTAATGTAGTCCCTGCTGTATCACGTAAGTGAGCAATTTAGATCATCAATGATATTTTGTTTCATATAATAGTGACCAGAGTTAGACAAACTATGGCTTCTTTAGCAGTACTGGGGAAAGCTGTCCCCATGCAGAGTGAAATCATATTTTATGGTGCATTCAGTTTTTTTTGGGGGTGCTTATTTTTTTTTTCTGGCCTTAATGATTAAATTAATTAATTGCTAATCATATTGACTGTAAAGGGAATATTTGACATAATTACAAGGGGGTTTGATACTTTCAAATAAAATTTATAGGTATTTTGAATGCAAATACACTTTTTTAATGCCGTGCTTTTAAAATATCTACGTTGGTAATTTTAAATGTTTTAAATTTGCACACTTTATGGAAGCAAAAAGTTAAATGAGAATGTGCTTGTTGGACGCATTTCACGCTCGTTCCATTGTGATTCTTACATTGCAAAGGAACTCCTCTCAAAAATTTGTAGGAGAGGAAAACATTTCTAAACTTAAGACTAAGAAGTAGTTCCTTGATGACACAGAGAATCAGTAGATAAATACCTATATTGATTTGTGGGTGTTTCTGACTGCTATCTGGGGTATCTCACAGTGAGGAGTTTAAAAAAAATGTCAGCTTTAACATGTTTTGAGGGAAAAACTTCACTTACTTATATTAAAACACAATAAAATACAGGTATTTCTGTATTTCAGTGTAGCCCTTGGCAGAAAAACTTTCTGAAGTTTTGCTTAATTTATTGTTATGGCCACTGTCTCCAACTGCAAAACTGACATCTTCCTACATTCTGAGTGAATTTAACTTCTGGACATGCTGATCTCCTTTTCAGTTGCAGAACAGCATGGAAAACCTCTGTCCTCTGGACAGATGGTCACCAAGCTGGGCAACCCTTGAAGTGAAGCTATTCCCTTCTTTCCGTGTCAGAGAGCTTTTTTGATGTCGGTAAAGATATTTTTGTTCTTATTCTTCATTCTTCCCTCAAAATGTTAATTGAGACAGATAATAGTGATGATTTTCAATCATATAGGTGCATCATCAAATCTCAAAATCCCCAAGATAAGGACTACCATCAGACTCAAAGTTTGAAAGGCACTTTGAAGATTAAAACTTCTTCAGAATTGATGTTTTTAAAAATACTTTGTCAGATGTAGAATATATACAAATGTTTGAATAAGGCATAGGACTGAGTTGGAATATATGCATATAATTGTCATTTTATGTATATCATCTGCTTTATCCCTGCTATAAACATATCTGGAATTTAAAGCCACCTCTCTGAACATTTGTTTACCTTCAGCAATTTCACAATTTCATAAGAACCAAAAAGTACATCCCTGACTCAATTTATATCCCAAGTCATCTGAAAGGTGAGATGTCAAATAGGATAACTCATATCTAAGCCCAAGTAGAACCTACAAGCTGAACTTTATTTTGATCTTGGCTCATTCACAGTGTCAGTGGGGACGTACTGGCAAGTTTTCCCCAATACACAGCTGCATCCAAGGCTGACAATAGGGCTTATGCCTTCCTCTTAGTTAGCCAGTAACTCTGAGAAAAGTTCACAGAGAAACAGAGAGAACTGGACTGAATATTCTTCACTGACCACAATATCGACAATTTTTTTAATTGCCTGGCTCAAATGCTTACATTCTAAAACTCCTGCTGTCTGGATTAAAGAGAGAATTTTAATAACTTCTGAGATGCACTAACACTGGGATACTACCTGCAGTGAATTTAACATTGCTTTGACAACATCAGCACTGATAAAACATCCATTTTATTGTTTGGCTGCAACAAGTGCATGCTTAGTCATCTGGCTACAACAAAATCGCACTCATTTTCTATCATGAGGAAGATAAGCCGGACCTGAGCAGGTAAGTTCAGTACAAATGTCACCAAATGTTTGCTAAGATTTTTGAGAAAAAGCAGGTATCCAACTGCCTGTGTGACGAAGCCAGACTAGGTCTTCTGTATGGGCAATCTTGAATAGGCTGTGCAGAATGCCCTTTGATAAAGTTTCCAGTTTTGTAGAACCCAACAATCAAAACCTGTTGTACAGGGTGCCATTGTGTTCCTTAGGAAGGATGGTATTCAGTAATATTGAAGTCCCACTGTGGATTTAGCTTATTGTATTTCTATAATCATTAATTTTAAAGGACAAAATGTGGTTATAAAAACTATCAATCAACCTCACTCTATTAACAGAAGTAAGGATGTCCATAAACAAACTATTCTGAAGATGGGATGTTCGTTAATAATGATATTCAGAGCACTTTATATATTGAGAATATCCCACAGATACATTTAATTCTATAATGATACCCTGAATCTAAACCAGTTCCATGGTCAGAATTGTTGGTTGTTTTTCTTCCATAGAGGAGCAAGACCAGAAATTTGAATTTTGTGCTCGGAGTTTCTCATACTAAGAAAAGAAACTTATTGTGTCCTTCCCTGGATAACAATGTCAAAGAAAGTGTTACTTAGAAATGTGTCAGGGTTTGGCATTAGCAAGACTTGATGCATACTATTTATACAAGAAACTCTTATGCTTCACTTAGTTCCTTTGATATCCTTGGAAGAAATGGTCCCAAGTAGGAAGTGTGCGCAGTGCCTTAGAATGAGTAAGGACATTTTCCTTTACTTACTGCATGGAGTGTTGCATGTACAGCCACTAAGATTAATGCTAGAGTTGGAAAGACTACAACATGATGGTAACGTTGAAGTTAGGAGTGAGAGGACAAGGGGTAATGGGTTTAAACTTAAACAGGAGAAGTTTAGATTGGATCTGAGGAAGAAATTCTTTACTGTAAGGGTGGTGGGGCCCTGGAATGGGTTGCCCAGGGAGGCTGTGAATGCTTCATCCCTGGCGGCGTTCAAGGTGGGGTTGGACATAGCCTTGGATGGCATGGTTTAGTTTGAGGTGTCCCTGCCCATGGCAGGGGGGTTGGAACTTGATGATCTTGAGGTCCTTTCCAACCCTTACTATTCTATGATTCTATGAGAGTAAACTGTTGGTTAGGTTATGTGTTTGGACTTCAGATCTCCCAGCTTAGCATACTCATTTATGGCAAACATAGAAATAGATAATTAAAGACTGGACAAGTATGATGATGAAGTATGGTATTTAATCTGTGTTGGATAATGCACACTCGTTTAGCTGTCCATTGTATGATACTTGATCAACATTTGCAATTTCAAAAGTGTCTCTCAAAATTCCCCTTGACCATTGATCATTTCACAGACTGACCAGTTTCATGTGTTTGTTTTTAATATCTGTCAACTTTTTACGTGCAGTGAAAGAACAAATGGCGTACATTTTTTTCTCTCCTGGTACTAGCAAATGTCAGCAGCTATCTCCATATACTTTTATTGTGTTGTCTGATTTATAAACATTGGTAATGATTCACTAAACTGCTTTCCACAGAAGTGGTAGAGGTGACACGTGTAGCATTTATGTTGTGTTATGTTATTACTATTTGAAAAGCTGGTGATCAGTTAGCTGTGCAGAAAACATCTGTCTTAGAAAGAGTAAAATTGGTATTTTGCATTCCAGCAAATTCCCAATAGACATTTCTTTCAAAAACTCTCAAGAACAGAGGATATCAATAGTTAAACAGAGAAACAATAGATAAAAGACTGGGGATTACTTAGGAGGCTTGTCTGTAAAGAAAAAAAAAAAAAGTGCTTTATTCATTTATGATGGAAGTACAGAGCGATGATGAAAACCTGCAAAATACATAAACTGAAAAGCATCACAAAGAAGTTTCTCTGTAAGTGCTAGAGAATTCCATCATAATTGCTAGTAAGTCTTTGTTATCTTCCACTGTATTTGAGAAAAGCTGTACAAAGCATTTTGCTTAGGCTGTGTTTTGGTTTTGCTTTAATAACTGAAATGGTGCTCACTTCACAAGACATTTCCTCGAGAGACTTCCCATTGTACATGCTTGAGATTACTATGATGGATTGTGATTTGCGGTACATCAAGTGAGGCCTCCCAAGTGTTGCTGCATTCTCACAGAGGTTAGACGATATTCAGCACAGAATACCTTAAAAAAAATATTTCGGTTGTGGCGAGAAAACATTGCAAAAAATAAAGGCGCACCCACCCACCCTCACTCTCTGTGGCTAGTCCACTTTTGCTAGTAGGTTGGAGCAAGCCTCAAAAGAAGGAGGCACAAGTTTGGGAGTGAGTTCGCTGATGCTGGATAACAATGTACTGGTGTGACTTTAAATTTTTGATGCATTTCTTGATTCTGCTGCATAAAAATAACTGTTGGAGTAAAAAACCAACAAAACCAAAAACTAACAAATCCTGAAACAAAAACAAAAAACAAACAAAAAAAAAAAACACCAAGCAAAACCATACTGTGATGCTACTACTTCTAGAATTTCTTAAATTACTCTATTTGGGTGGTTCCAAATTACCACTGAAACACTTATAATTTTTTTAGAAACTTAATTTAGAGTAATCCTACATTAGGAAAAGAAAAACCTTAATTATTCTATGTCTATTCCATACTTCGAGAGAAGTTTACTTATTTCATTTACAAATAAAGGTTGTTATATACGTTGCTATTATTATTTATTAGTATTTATATCACATTCATTTTATTTTAAATAAATATTTATTTTATTGTTTCAAAAGTCAATAAATCAAGTGTAGTAAAAAAGAAAAATAGACTGAAAAATAAAACTGTACTTTTTTTAGCTTAAAAATTGGCAGTGTCTAGAGGAAATTGCACAATTGTCACAACCTGAACATAAATGTCTTTTGTTTAACTCATGTCATTAATTAATTGTCCTGGGTTCAGCAGTAGCAGTCATTTTTTCTCCGTATTGGTAGCTGGTGCAGTGCTGTGTTTTTGACTTTCGGCCTTGGAACAGCACTGATAACACCGATGTTTTCAGTTGCTGCTCAGTAATGTTTAGTTTGACCAAGGACTTTCTGAGTCTTATGCCCTGCCAGGAAGGAGGGGAAGCCGGAATGAAGCAGAGACAGGACACCTGACCTGAACTAGCCAAAGAGGTATTGCATACTGCAGCACATCATGCCCAGGATGTAAAAACTGGTGGCAGGGACCCGGAAGAGTTAGTTCACTGCTCAGTCGGGCTTGGTATGGGTTTGAGGGTGGTGAGCGACTGTATTCTTTTCCCTGGTTGTTTCCCTTGTCATTATTATTATTGGTGGCTGCAGCAGTGATTTGTGTTATACGTTAGTTAGTGGACTGGTCTTTTCTCAACCCATGTGAGTTGCATTCTTTTGATTCTTCTCCCCATCCCCCCAGGACTGGGGGAAGAAAGAGGGGGGAATGAGTGAGTGAACTGCTTGAGTTACGGCTGGGTTTAAACCACGACAGTGATTCACTCATGTATTATTTTTAAAAATTCTGTATCTGTCTGACACTGTTGACATACCACGTCCTTTGAGTTTCTCCTTCATATTCAGAAATCAAGGCAATAAGTTCACTTCATAAAATATTATTAGACGTAAGTATTGTCCCTGACCTTGATCAGAGTGTTTGTGTTAAAGTTGAATTGCATTTCATGTGTTTTGATGACATCTCTAAATCTTTCATGGATTCAATATATTGTCATCACAACAAAATCTCAGACAGTCATAATATAAAATAGGGACATTCTGTAAGCTAATACTTGAGACTTAAGTGAAAATTTGTTTTATTTAATCCTTGTCTTTTCCTCAGGCTCCAAAACATGAAACGCACACTAATACATTCAGGAAAACTGAGACAATTCATTTTTGTCTTGAGATTTCATCATATGTGTTCAGCAGGACTGAATCTAGCAATGGACAAAGGAGAGACAGCTTTGTCTGCCGTCATCATCCATACAGTTGATTATTTGTCTAGAGGTTGTATGGCAGAAATATGAAGTAAGTTACTTCTTCTGAAGTCTCCTTCAACTAATCAGAAATGAAGGCTGTTCTATTACTGAATATGCCAGTATCTGCTGATATGTGAGTTGTGAATGGATGGCAAAGTGCATAAAGTGTCACATTAGATATTTTTGATGAGAATAAATAATTCTGGGCCATTTTAAACAAAGATCTAGTGCAATAATATGTTCTTGGGAAGAGTCTTGAGAACAAAAGATTTGGAAAACAGTACATTCATTTACCACTGTCATCACAAAGGTGTTGATTCATTAGCAACGCTTTCATAGGAGCAAAGCTCTGATATGCTTCAGAAAGATTGCTAGTGGGTCTAGACTGCTCAGTCAGGAAGAATAATATTATTTCCACACAAGAAGAATCTTTTGTCACAATGTGCTCACACTGAAGAATGAAAGCAAATTACTCCAGCAACCAGTTTCTTTTCTAGTCATCTCTTCAGACTGAATTGTGCCTCTATTGGATCACTGACAATCATTTCTGACCTGAAAAGACCAATCAAGGAGTAATTCCATTGTCAGTTTTACAGATGGAGGTGCTATTACTTTGACGTTTACATCAGCAGCCAGCTCATCATGTCAGTATTTCTGGTTTGCAAACAGGTATGCAATCAAAGGGACCATCTCTGCAGTCATCAGGATGTGACGGGTAAGGTCAGCTTGTCTTTCTTTAAAACATACTTGTGATCTGTGTGAAACTCCTCCTTATAACTATAGACAACATTTAGAAATTCAATAGCAAGCACTCATCTTGTGCATAGATTCATTCAGTTGATGTCAAAGCTCTTGAATAGCAAATGATAAGCGCTTCATTCCATCTGGTTTTGTGTAGCAGAGATTGACTCCAATGCCATAGACTGAAATATTACAAATGAAAATCAACGTCTGTTTGTCATAGTGGATGAGTAGAATTTGATGTCAGTCACTTGCTCACATTTTTGAAATACACTTTGTGCCAGAAAGTCCATTTCCATGGAACTGTCTTGTCAAAGATGCAGAGGTGTTTGATGATCATTGCTTTTTGTGGCAGGAAGCGTTAGCAGAAATATTTAGAGACCTTGCTTATGTTTTGACTGAGAGAAATTAAAAATTGCCTTCACTTTCTCCTGTGACACATGTACGAATATATTTAACCTCTTTCTATAACTGCAGCATCTAATAGTCCCTTTTCTGCTTTCACTGCTGGTGGGTCCCTCCATGGGCTGCAGGGGGACAACCTGCATCGCCGTGGTCTTCTCCACGGCCTGCAGGGGTATCTCTTCTCTGGCACCTGGAGGACATCCTCCCACACCTTTGCCACTGATCTGGGCTGGTTCACATTTTCCTCACTCCTTTCTCCCACAGCTCCACTTCAGTGTTTTTTAAGCATGTTACGGCAGAGGTGCCACCAGTGTTGGTGATGGGCTCAACTTTGGTTAGTAGTGGGTCCATTTTGCAGCTGGTTGGAAGTGACTGTCTGATATGGCAGGCTCTGCTGTCTGTTCACAGAAGCTACCTCTGCATTCCCCACACTACCAAAAGCTTGCCACATACACCAAATACACTTCCCTGTCTGTGCTTTTGTGAAACTTTTGCTCTTGTCCAGCAGCTATGACAGGGATTTGAACATGACCTCCTGCTTCTGGATGCAGCTCCATGGTCACTGCTGTTTATTCTGAAACTTACTGATTACCAGATGATTACTTGAAGCACATGATTGTCATTCTTGTAACCAAAAATTTCAGTTGCAGTTGTGCAACAGCATGCATAGTGCTGAAGTTCATCAAGTGAATATAATTCTTTGTGCTAAATGACCACATGAACAAAAAGAGCGAGGAAAGAGAGAGGGGGGGAAGGGGAAGATAATGAGAGGAAGGAAGCAAAGAAGGAAAGGAGGAAGGAAAAAGAAAACACACAGTGTGTTCACATGCTCGTTACTAGTAAGATAAAGACTGCATAAAAATGCTATTATAAAAAACTGTCCAGGCATATAATCTTTTTTAAATGGAATCTATAATTAATATGAGCGTTTGGGCATATCTGTGTACTAAGTTATGTGTTTTATAAGTCTGGTGTGTAAAAAAGAAGAAACCATGGCAATGAAAGGAAAGCAGAACTGATTAAAATAACTTGTTACTTCTGTTGGTTGACAACTGGCAATTTGGAGAAAAAAGTCTCATTTGAACAACACACTAATGATTTTTAAAAGTATTTTAAGCCCTCCAAAACATTTTGCTTGATAGAACTATTTCAAAATTAGATGTAACTCTTCTAATTTAAAGCAAATTAAATGGATTTTTTCTTTTGAAAATATGAAATATAAATGCTTTGCTCTTTCATAATTACAAAATATACGGTTAGCATATGAGAGGCTTCAATGTGGCCGAGTCTGCATGTATTGTAAAAATAATGCAGAAATGTAAAAATAATGTTCAACTATCATCTCCAGTAAATTTGCATTCTGTCATCTACCCCACACCCCTCCTAATAAGCACTTTGAAACAGGGAGAAAAGAACTGTAGAGAAACTACTGGTGACTGACACACAACGGTGTTTAATCACTGAAAAGTTAGCAAAGTGCTCAGTGAAGGCACTTATGCCAGAACAGGCTCAAAGGAAAGAGTTGTGGTCTGGCTGAAGGAGACAGCACAATTCACATTTTGGTGGAGCCACAGGCTGCCTAATTGCAAGGACACATATTCATGATCTCAAATCCATGTCTCCACGTTATCTTTATTTCTGTGCAATGCCGCGTTGTGAGGTTTTTCTATTCCAGACAAGTCTTATGCAGGTGCACCTACTTAGAAACAAGCAGAAAGGGAAGACTGTTTAGCAGCAAGAGTTAGCTGAGCTGTTCTGATCCCTAAACATGTCTCATGTCTCTTGACAGTCTGGCAAATGCATTTTTAATTGGTATTTAGTAGCAACAGACATTAAGTCCACTTTATATTAGTCAAAAGTTTATCTTAAATTTCACAGTACCTTGTCTCCCCAGCTAGTTATAGCTTTGTAAATCAGTGAAATTAAAGTTAATTTACATTTCAGCAAATGTGTTAAGCCTTTTGCAAAAATATCTGTAACTGAACCTTAATTTTGTCCAAACTCTTCCACAGGGGAGTATCATCAGCCAACAGATGTTGTAAAACTAGCTGATACATTGCTGAAATGCAAAAAAGGAAGTATACTCTCTATGCTGAATGGGAGATGAAGTATATATGTGTACAAAGTGAGACTGCAAAAATAATCTCAAGATTGAAGTCAGTTCTAAACTAAGGCAGGTGACAAAAATGAGAAGAAACAGGGAACTCAAGAGTGAATAGGTGCCCGGAGAAGACATATTCTGTCACTGTATCCAAAATCACTTATAAGTCAATTGGGCGTCTGTGTTTCTGTCTCTATACATACCTTGCATCTTCCTAGATGGTAAGAAACTATAAAATAAAATTGGAGAAAAAGGCAAGTACCCAAACTTAAGCCAACAAGATTAAAGTATGTAAAAAGAGGCGTGAAAATACACAGAAAATTTATCTGAAAAAAAGTGAGCTATTAATATTAATTAAATTAATATTTATAAAAAGACAGTTACATGGTCAACCTGTCAAAAATAAATATTCAATTAATATTTAACAAAAAAAAAATAAAGAAAACATTTTGTAAGTCATGAAAAGCCAAAAAAAAAAACAAAACCAAACCAAAAAATCACAAAGCTTTTCAAAGAAGAGTTATGGAAATGATTGAAGGGATGAATGTACTTACTTATTAGAAAAGATTAAAAACATAAATACAGATAGTTTAGTGAAGTAATAAGGTTAGGGAACAGAGGAAGACATAATAAACAACTACAACATCTGAAGGCAGTAAACACCAAGGAAGGAAAGGAATAATTTAGCCTGACATAAGAGAGTATAATTAGGAGTAAAGAAATTAAAAAGTAGAAAAAAATACATTGGGCAGCATAAAAAAATCCCTTGCTTGTAAGATGAAAAAAGATGGACATGATGAGTTCATGTCTAATGGCAATAGATAAAAGGACTGGAAAGTATAAAAAACCAAAAAAAATATGAAAAGGTAAAATATTTGTTCATAAAGACTGCATGCAACTGCCTGACTAGAACATTTACATTCTATTGACATTTGCGAATTTGTATTTTATTTTGTAATTTTATAATTTTTCCTTTGTTGTTTATTAATTTCAAAAATTAACAGGAGAGAGTCTTTCAAATGTAATTCTCCCTACTTCTGTGTAAGTCTTTACCAGTCCCTGTTATCTCATTGAGCTTTTGTATACTGTTTGATGTGGGAAGTCCTCTGGAATAATGAAGAAAGTTTCCTGCACACTCACACTAAACATCTTCAAACACATGTGCAAGCGTGGTGATTGTTCCCCAAATCACAGAGCTTTCTTTTATACCTTTTCTTCTATTTCTTATCAAGTTCAGACTCTTATCACAATCTCTGTTGTTTTCTTTCCCATCTCCCCTTTCCCTGTCTTCTTGCCTCTCCTCACAAATAATTTTCTGCAAGTTTTCCTTTTTTTTTCCTTGCAAACACACTCTTGTCTTTCTGCCTCCTTTCCACCATTACTTCCCATATAATCCTTGCTCCTGTCTCCATTCTCATCTCTATCTCTTTTAACATCCCTACAGCTGTTTCAACAGTGATGCGGAATAAAAAACTTAGTCCCGCATTACTCCCCTGAGCTTCCTTCACTTCTAGATTTCCTCAGTCAAAGACAAGCTCCTGTGGTGGGAGGAAGAGAGGCCAGTGCATATTTTTTCTATGTTATACGTAGGAATACTGTACCAACCTATATAATTTCTGGTACAATGTAAAAAATAATTATTCAAAAGGCATGCCACAGATCCAATTTCAACAGCAATTTTCAAGCCTGTTTTCTGATTTTCACAAAAATAAGGTATTTCCAAGAACATTCTCTAGGACTTTGTTTCTTTTTTTAGAAAAAAAACTGCCAGATTTAAAAAGCGAGAACCTCATATTACCATGAGTTTTAACTGAAGGACAAGTGAAGTAGCTCAGTTATTAGAAGACAGCCATGAAGAGGCACAGGGCTGAGCAATAATCTGCCTTTCTGTCTTCACCTTCTGTTCCCAAGAATTTGATCCAATTGTAAAGGCAGGCAAATACTTTCCTGCTGTGTGTTGGGGCTCCTCAATTCCCTCCATCAATCCTGATGCTCCATTTCTTAACTAATGGAGGTTATATACTAGCAACATTCAGACTTACGTTTACATTTTAAAACCATCCTAG
Organism: Amazona ochrocephala; assembly: GCA_039720435.1. Lineage (NCBI taxonomy): Eukaryota > Metazoa > Chordata > Aves > Psittaciformes > Psittacidae > Amazona > Amazona ochrocephala. The sequence goes on from CM077880.1 coordinate 26,246,100, forward strand.
ATTGTAGTGCTTTTATAAATGTAATGCACACATTTAATGCTTATCTTCCTATTGAGAGATTTAAGGTGTAAGCTAAAAACAGATATAGAAAAGTAAAATTAATCATTAGTGTAAAGGTACATTTTCATATCTTTAGGTACAGAGGGGTGAGGGTTTTTCTACTTTTTTACAGGTGTACTGCAATACTTAGATTTCAAAATTATACTTGGCAACTTTTTAGGAAATTACATGCATTGTTAAGATTGATTTCTTAGTTGATAGTAAGATCAATTTTGAAACAAACTTCAAAATAAAGACCATCTTCCAGACTCTCCAGCTAGCTGGACTGTCAGTAAGGCCACACTGGCCTTGATATACTACATAAAAGAACAAGCATGTCTCATGAAAGGACCCTAAAAGGTACAGGCTTTTTCCTTAGTTTGAGCAAGTGGAAAAATATCTGTAAGAATGCCTCACAGAATAATTATATACAAAGAATTTCAGATTTGTTTGAAGTACCATAGCTGTACAGTTCCTGCCTTGAAACTCTGCTTTGTGTACCATGGCTTTATAAGATCCTTACCTTAAGCTTCACTGAAACCCCCAAGGAAAGAGACACTGTAAAAACAGTCCCTAAAATGATTTGCTTTTGAAAATGATACTCAAATTGCATAATCCAGATGATCATGCTATTTTTTTCACTTTGTCTCAAGTTACAAATCCAAATTAAATCTCATCGTGTGAGTTTCCTGATGCAAGTGCTGTTACTCAGTTATTATTTTGAAGATCCTGAACTTAGAGCTCAGAAATGGCTCGCCTTAGCCTAAGGAAAGCAAAATGTGCTTATGTGCTCTTTTGAGAGAGTGGAACTAATATATAAACATGTAAGTGTGCATGCAAGTGACTTTCCATATGATGAAAATAATAAAAATAGTTTTACTTTGCATTTTTATTTTTTAATAAATATTCTTTCTTGAGAAACTATGAATAAAAACAATATTAAGAAATCCCTCTAACCCTAAAATCCTCAGATTCTGTTGAGGATTTTAATAATTGTTTTACTTCCAATTTTGCAGTCTGTCATTTTCTGGTGGTTCAAGTAACCCTTTTTTTCATCTTGATTTTGATTAGATGACTAATAGATGGCTCACGATGTGTGTTGGATTTTGCAAGCTGTGGGATATTTATACAATCGTAATTCCTCTTGAGTTGCTCAGTACACGTCCATTTGGGAACACTGAGCTGGTTTTAGTGATAGCTTAAGATCAAACTGTAAGGCATGATGACAGTCTCTCATCTGTTAAAATTCTAGTTACTTACTAAGAGGTGTCCCTATATTCTCTTCTGACTGGGCACATTAGCAGATCGTAGGTCATGTGCAGAAGGAAGTATTACTGTGAAGTGTCAGACACCTGCTTGCTTTGACACTTTAAATGTAGTGAACTCTAAATAGGGTTATCAACAGCAGCCAGTCTAACTGGACCTGAATAACACTTGCAATCATCTAAGAATAAGGTAGATGTAGTACAATGAAGTATCAGATTGAATCTGCAAATAAAACCTATAGAAAATTCCAGCAAAGAATTATGCAGGAAGCAGAAGCAGTATATTTAGTTTACAACAACATAACAGTATTTTTTGTTGTTGTTTCCATTGTGAATGCATCTAAACATTAGTCGAATTCTTACAACTTCCTTCTCATTAAGAGTTCTACATCCTTGTACTACCAGGAATATCAGCTAAATGCATGCTGTATAACTGAATATGTGTTCTGCATTATCAGGCAGTTCAATACATTCTATCTCTATAAGACATGTCACAAAGAGAGTGCTAATAAAATGTTTCTCCACTGAACCACGAGATTCTCTGGACTACTACATTTTAGACATTTATGTTACTGTGAGTACGACTGGTTTGTTCAGGGTCACACCCACTTGTGTCATATGGATCACAACGCATTCTGGGTGAGCAGCTAATATCTTAAAAGCCTCCACCATCTCAAAGATATATGAGCTTTGGTCTAAGCATTCCACAAATCTCCTCTGGTGCGGGCAACACATTAATTAGAAAAACAAAACCCTTTTCACTGCCATAATAGTTCTCAGCTGTTGCAATGATCTCTTTGAAAGACTTCTTAGAACTTCTTTATGCCTGATAGACATAAGAGTAGTCGCAAAATCCAGAGGACAGAATGTCATTTTAAAGCTGGTTTTAGTTAAATACCTCTCAAATCTCCTGCTAAGCACTTCTTTGTGGAACCAGTAGATACCAGTAGCTACATGTGGTTGCTCTTTCCCTTTTAATATTTTCAAACTAGTAGCAGGAAGGTTAGAACATGTCAGAATTTATTTATGAGTGGCTGCCACTAACTGACCCTTTTTAGCCAGGGTGTTTTCTAATAAGTAAAGAATTAGCACCCAAAGAATAACTGTTTTCAATTTCCTGTCTTAACTGTGATATAAGTATTACCCTTTTGAACTCTATCATCACCCTCTTACTCATCTGAAAATTATACATAAAATTAAAATCAGTAGCTGAGAATATAATTTGCTCTATTCCAACCACAGAAAAAAAAAAAAACAAAAACAAAACAAAAAAAAAAACCAAACGGCAAGAGAGTTTGAATTTTTAGACAGCATATTTCATACTGCATTCAGGTAAGTCTACAGTCACTTAAATAATAGCTTTTGCTGTCCAGATCTCTAACAAAGACTAATTTCAACATGATACATGTTTGAAAATTTTTCTTTCCATGTCCTTACAAAATTAATCTGACAGGACAAGAAAAAAAAAAAAGAAAAAAATACTGAGATAGCAAACCTTTATTTTGTGTGTGATGTATGTGTTCTGTTAGATACCAGGTCCCATCCCATTAATAGTAAGGTCTTAATTCTGAAGTAAGCTAATAACAAAAATGCCTATTTGTTGGTTTGTTTTTTGGTTTTTTTTTTTGCCACTATTTAACTTTTTTTTTTCATGTTTGTGTTAGCTATCCTGATTTGTTAATTGGTGTTTCTTTTCACTAAAAAGTCTTTAACATTGTTTAAGCATTCATTTTGTTCATAGTTTGAATTTTCTTAACCTTAAAAAAACCCTAATATAGTCTCTAAAAGACTTTTTAATTTTTTATTCCACCATAAAAACATTTACCACACTTTTGTCTTCTCCTGCTCTCCAGAGATGGACAAATATACAGCTGAGAGACACCTGAAGAATTCAGATTATATAGACTTTGTTCAAGAGTCAAAAACAAGTACAGCTTAATACAGAGACATAATGGGGGGGGGGGGGGAATGGACAATATAGAATTAACTTGGGGAAATATAATTTATTACCAATTAAACAGAGCAGGATAATGAGAAATAAGAAATCTAAAGCAACTTCTCCCTACCCACTCCTTCTTCACCAAGCTTAACTTCACCCCCAAATCTACTTCTTCACTGAGAGAATAGGGAAGGAATGAGGGTTAAGGTCAGTTCATAATGATTAATCTCTACTGATTTTTCCTCCTCACACTCTTCCCCTGCTCCAGCATACAGTCCTCCCCACAGGATAAAGTCCTTCATGACCTTCTCCAAGGTGAGCCCTTCTCACAGGCTGCTTTACTTCAAGAACTGCTCAAGTATGGATCTTTTCCATGGAATACAGTCCTTCAGGAATGGACTACTCCTGCATGGGCTTCCCATGAGGCAACAGTTCATGCTAGAAAACTTGCTCCTGTATGGATTCCCCTCCAGAGGCTGCAGTTCCTGCCCAGGAGCCTGCTCTAGCACAGGCTCTCTCCATGGGCTGCAATTTCTTTCAGCACCCTTTCCTCTACTGCAGCAGTGGATGGCACAGAACTGCACATCCACAGACGGCAGTGAGGATTAACTTGCTCCAGACTGGTCCTCCATAGGCTGTAGAGGGCCAACCTGCATTACCATGAACTTCTCCATGGGGTGCAGGGTAATCACTACTCTAGCACGTGCAGCATTTCCTCATCTTCCTTATTCACTGCTCTAGGTGTCTGCAGGGCTGTTTCTCTCAGACACTGTAACCCCTCTCAGTTTTCTACCATTTCTTAAATATGTTACCATGCAGGCACTACCTACATCACTGATAGACTGTTTTGTCTGTCTTGAGGCTGGCTGGAATTGTCTTTGTCTGACATGAAGGCTGTTTCTGGTGTCTTCTCTGCTGCCAAAACCATACCATGTAAACCCAGGGCATCTTTTAAATAAAATAAAAAAAAATCTATCAAACCAGAATCATAGCTGGTGTAAAACAGCCATTTCAGCAGCAGAAGTAAGATGACCTGATGCATGAATAGAGTGCAAGTGTATATACATGTATATATAATGAGATTCATAGATTAATTACCAGTAGTTTGATACAGTATAAAGCCTTATATCAAATATCCTAAATTGTATTAAGCCCCAGAAGTCAATACTCTAACTTACCCCTCTGTCCAATCATCCCAATCTAAGCTACATATCAAGGGGCCAGAAGTAGTGCAAGAAAAGGTATAAGGTCTGGTTCATTCCCTTGAAAGAAAACTGAACTTCATCGGGATAAGGAAGACTCCAAAAAGAAGCCAGTGCTAAAAATAGGTGACAAAAACACAGCTTTTGTAAGTAACTGTTGAAAAATAGTGATAGAGACTTCTTGGCAGGGTAGTTCATTTTCAGAATATCCACCAAATTATTTCATCTTTTGTATATCATGGCTATGCCTACAGTAACCTCTTTCACCAACATATTTTTATATTAATATATGAATTTAATCAATTGTGAAACAGTGGAATTGTTGTTATTAATATTATTGTTATTAACACAGCAGCAGCAGTAATAGCAGCAGCAGCATGAAATTAAAGAAAATTCCACTCATAATAGCTACTTTGATTACAATTTTCACGGAAAGAATCTAGGCCTTGGTGCTAATATTAATTAGTAAATGCTATTAGAAGAACAATATTAAAGAAGAAAAAATTAAAAAAAAGGAAAACAAATGAGCAAAAAAGAAAGAAAAGAAAAAAAGGGGAAAAAAAAAAAAGAAAAAAATAGCTTTGCTGTTCTCAGAACTGCTACCTTAACCATTAACAGATGGACACGTAAAAAAGTACAAACAAGCACTGAGATGAAATCTGGAAAGGAATACAAAGAGGTGTTGCATGAATAAGTCTGACATAGAGATTCCTAAGATTTCTTTGCCAGCTTCAAAACTAGTAGCAGTAGGTGACACCTTTTGCTGCGGCAATAAAGCTGTAGATATTTCTGTACTGACTCGTGTCTGCTTAAGTGTTCTGTGTGCCACAAGAGGCTGCACACAGTTGTTGCAGTTTAACTCAGCTCGTAACTCAGCGCCATGCCACCACTCACTCACACCTCTCCTTCCTTTCTCCCTCCCTGGGTGGTATGGGGAGGAAAATAGAAAGAATGTAAACCCTATAGGTTGAGGCAAGAAGAGTCAGATATTTAAAATAACAAGCAATATACTACTGGTTCTAATAATAATAATATTAATAGGAATAACAAGGAGAGAGATACAAAACTGAAGGGAAAAAGGAATAAAACAATAAACCCAAGTGATGCACAATACAACTGCTTACTGGTACCCAGCCTGACCCAGGCAGAGATCGGTACCTTCTGGATAAATCCCTCCAATTTGTATACTGGGTATGATGGGCTGTGATATGGAATACCCCTTTCCATACCACATGTGGAAGTTGAGTGTTTTCCATCTCCAGAGGTCTTCTGTAATGTTTTGTATAGCTTCTCTACAATTATCTTTGGCAATATTCTCCAATCCTTAGTTAAACTTTCCTCCTAAAAGGATTTTTAATTTTCATCTGTGTTCCTATTATTGATTTTGGTGAAGATAGAAGAGAAGCATTAGAAATAATAAGAAAACTAGGAAGATATGTCTATAATTAACTTACAAAATGCTAAAATAGCTTTGTTGCTAAGAGCTGCGTTATCTAGACCTCTCACAGTGGATGGAATTATATTTGCTCCAGGAGACATGTACTTCACTGGTCGAAAAATAAAAGTCATAAACAAGGAGAATGCTGTGGTGGACACCATTTTATTTTTTGTAAGAAATATTTGTGCATCATAATATGTATGAGTGTTTCACATTGAAGGAATTATAGTAGCTAATGAATGGAAAATAATTTAAAATCTAATGGACTTGTGGACTGATGCATATCAGAATATAGTTGGAATAAGAGTTACTAGTATTTGGCCTTAGTTTGAAGCCTAATGCCATGAGTAAGAAAGGTTTGATATTTATTTTTTCTTACCTTTTCCCTGTCATGCCCCTGTATTAAGCTGTATGGATTCACATTGTGGTAATTCATTTTTAAACAGTAGCTTTCCTGCAGAGGATGAATTTGGACACAAATGCCTAAATAGCAACTTATTGGTTTCCCACAAAATCCCATGCTAAAAAAAGATCAGCACATTAATAGTCTGTACGCATTTCATATTAAAACAACCAAGAGGAAAGGCAACAAAATCCAGCAAGCTGAAAATCATATAGAATATATGTAAAATGACTAATGCCCTCATTTGCTTTCTTTCTTTTTCCATTTTCTTTTGATTTGGAGGACCTGCAAATAATCAAATATTTGCTACATGTACTTAATGTAACAAGCCAAACACCAAGTTTCATCATTTATTAGTTCAATAGTAATTTTCATGCAGAACAAAAAGATGCAGATTTTTGGACTTAGATGAATTAAAAAACTGATTTATAACAAAAAAACTAAAGGGGAGTGTGTGTTTGTTCTTGTTAATGAAATAGAGCTAAAGAATGATACATAGCTAGAATTTTTGCATATGTGTTTTCCCAGATGTCTGACTGCGTGTTGGCATAGCTCTGAGGACTCTGATTACTAATGCAGTTCCTTTTTGATGAGAAAGAGGAATGCTTGGGTAACAAAAACTTCTTCAGGCAACTAGAGGAAGCCCTTCATACCTGTAGGGGACTTCAACTACCTCAACATCTGCCCAGGGAAGTTGTGAATTGCCCAGGGAAGTTGTGCGATTGAGTGTGTCCTCAGCAAGTTTCCAATGACACCAAGCTGTGTGGTTCGGTTGATATGCTGGAGGGAAGGAATGTCATCCAGAGGGACCTTGACATGCTTGTGAGGTGGGCTGATGCCAACGTGATGAAGTTTAACCATGACAAGTGCAAGGTCCTACACCTGGGTCAGAGCAATCCTAGGCACAGCTACAGGCTGGGCAAAGAAGAGATTCAGAGAAGCCCTGCGGAGAAGGACTTGGGGATGTTGGTCAATGAGAAAATGAACATGAGGCAGCAGTGTGCACTTGCAGCCCAGAAAGCCAACCGTATCTGTTGGAGAATAGCTAACAGCACAAGGTAACGATTCACTGGTGGAGCTCTGCGAGCAATCACCTGTGTAAGTGTGATAACATCTGTTCTAGCTTGTTGCTATGGTACATCAAGAAACCATTACCAGAAGATGTAACCATGGTAATAATGAGCTAGAAAACCAATAATGGACAAGGACAGTCTCTCCTTGAGCCTTGGGGAAAGTACCTAGGAAGATGGTATCAGGTAGAAGAATGAAGAGAAGACTGATAAGCAGACCACCACTGGGAAGGACTTGGCAAGATTGTGTTGTATGGTAGCCAATCATGTTATAGCACGTTGCAACATTCATCCAATCAATGTATGCGACGTGTATGTAATCAGAGTAAAACATATATAAAGCGATGATTTTTGCTAATAAAGTAGAAGCTTGCTCTATCAACCATATTGGGTCGTCTGCTTGCTTCCCCCACGGTCGCACGTATCCTGTGCTGCATCAAAAGGGGTGTGACCAGCAGGTTGAAGGAGGTGATCCTGCCCCTCTACTCTGCTCTCGTGAGACCTCACTTGGATTCTTGTGTACAATTCTGGTGTCCTCAACATAAAACGGAAGTAGAACTGTTGGAACAAGTCCAAAGGAGGGCCACGAGGATGGTCAGGGGACTGGAGCACCTCCCGAATGAAGATTGGCTGAGAAAGTTGGGTCTGTTGTGCCTGGAGAAGAGAAGGCTGCGTGGAGACCTCATAGCAGCCTTCCAATACCTGAAGGGGGCCTATAGGGATGCTGGGGAGGGACTCTTCATGAGGGACTGTGGTGAGAGGACAAGGGGTAATGGGTTCAAGCTTAAACAGGGGAAGTTTAGATTGGATCTGAGGAAGAAATTCTTTACTGTAAGGGTGGTGTGGCACTCGAACGGATTGACCAGGGAAGTTGCGAATGCTCCATCGCTGGCGGTGCTCAAGGCTGGGTTGGACATAGCCTTGGGTGACATGGTTTAGTGGGAGGTGTCCCTGCCCATGGCAGGGGGGTTGGAACTCGATGATCTTAAGGTTCTTTCCAACCCTAACTATTCTATGATTCTATAAGTACAACATCAGACACAATCCAGGCAAGTACTACAGAGTTGAAAACAGTCTACAGACACAGTGCATTTGTGACCTAGATAAGTGAGACACTTTTTGGACCTGATGGGTCACAGGGCTTCAAACCAGATGATGCACAGAAGGTCTTACCAAACCTACTTGAGAAGCTTCGTAATTGACAGTGTGAAGAACTGAGTATTTTGTGTTACCTAATTGAAGTATGTGTATGTGTACATATACCTACATTCCATTTTGCAATTACCAAATATGTAAAAGGTGTTATATTGCTTCACATTTTGTTGTTTTTTTTTTTTTTTTTTAATTTTTAATAGTTTTAACATAAATTTTATTGAATTTGATTGATCTTTGACAGACATAAATCTCAGTTTTTCGGCTGGTGTTTATTTTTTTTTAACCTCTAATGCACCACAGAATCAAAGAATGGTTGAGGTTGGCAGAGACCTCTGGAGATTGCCTAATCCAACTCATCTGCTCAAAGCATATTCAATTAGAGCAGGTTGCCCAGAGCTGTGTCCAGTTAGGTATTGAATACCTCTGCAGATGGAGACTGCAAAGCACCTCTCGGCAACTTGTTACTGTGTTTGAGTATCTTTACACTAAAAAAGCATTTTATTATGTTTAAACACAATTTTTTATATTTCTGTTTGTGTTTATTGCACCTTATTCTGTCACTGGGTACCACTGGGAAGACTCTGGATCTGCCTTCTTCTTACCAATTTATTAAATACATATATATAGGTGTTTGCACATTAAAGAGTATTTGAATAATTTATTCTAAAGTTTTAATGTTAATTCTATTTAAAAGTTTTATATAGCAACATTTAAAGAGGGGATGAAGGAATCCGGGGTAGGGGGGAGAGGGGTGGGGACGGTTGTAGAATTTCCTTTCTTGGTTTTTGGTTTAAATAAATGATTGATCCTCACAGGAAACTGATTCAGAAATCCAGATCAAATTCATTCAAATTCTTTCAGTTAATGCTTTGGGGGTGAGTGGGTGAGAAGTATTCTGTGTATACTCTGAATGCATTTCTGCAGATCTTCCTGTCGAATTAGAGGAATATCATTTAATTACAAGTTAACATATTCCAGACAGTTGATCAGATATTAAATTTTTTTGAGGTTTGATAATGTACTCTTAAGTCTTGATTTGGTGTTTCTATGCAAACTCAGTTCAGGGTCAAGCTGTGAAGAATCCTGGCAGAGCTTGTATTCAATTTCAGTCTCCTTAAGTACTGAGATTGGTAATTTACCACATTCAGGCATCCTAAGGTTTTCTTGGAAATCTGGAAGCCAAAGACAGCCCTTGCACCTTTATTGTTCATCTGCTACCAATTAAGCCAGCTATTAGGCAGAAGCCTGATTCTCTTGTCCCCTTATGAACCTTAAACCAAAACATAAGCAGAAACATATCAAAGAAACCAAAGCAATATCATTAAAGTGGTATGCTCACAATGACATCTTGTCACCCAAGTAAGTGGCTTACATTAGAGCAAGGCACACAAAATCTCTCTTGATTTGCATGGAATTTAAGTCTTCTGCTGTAACTGAAAATCAGGCTTGCTCACTATATTTATGTGAAAAACTTCATAACCTAATGCATGAAAATAATGGCTGAAGTCTTCGAAAGGCATAATCATTCTTTAAAACTCAGACATCAGCCTTTCTTTTAAGCTTAACAGACAAAATATGTGCATCCTACTGACACTTGCTCAAAGCTTTAAAAAATATTTTATTTAATTGAAATAAATATTCCATGTACTCTTATAATAACCACCACATTGTCATCACACTAAGCACCTTTGGTTTATGAGCAAGCATGTTTTACAAGCAGATACTTTAATTAGAGGAAAAAAAAATGACACCTGATAATTGCTGAAAGAACAGGAATGAGCCATATTGTTTATCTAATTCTTGTGTTGCAGGCTGTGGCCTAACCTAATCTCTTCTGAATGCATAGTAAATGCAACACAGACATTTTTAAATAATAAACCTCTAGAAAAAAACAGGCAGAGGTCTGTTAATGTGTTGGATGATGAATCTCTTATTTATTACTGATCTCTGTATTCAGAACCAATACATTCTGAACTAGCAAACATTTTTCATATATTTTTAGAAAATATTGAATGGCTCTTAATCAGTAACAAGACTTTTGTCTGTTTCTACTCAAAGTAAATCAACAAAACCCTACTGCATTTCATTAGAAAAATAATTTTTTTCTAATTCTTTTTTTTTTTTTTCTATTCAAGTTTGGAAACAGAAATCACCACCATTCCAACCTAATCTCACCTTTGTGCTACTTTGTCACGGGTTCTCATCCGGATGATATTAAAATATCACACATCTGGTCTAACTAAATATGGAATACAAGTGTGTATGTACTAAGCAGTATTTAATGAATAAATATAATTTGATGAATAAGTTTTGGACTCAGAAAGGTTTCCTTTCACAAATCTTTTGCCCCTCTTGAAGCCTATTACTTTCTCTTTTACATTTCCTTAACAGTCTTTTCCTGTTAAGACTGTGTCGTTATACTCCTACAAAACTCAGAAGAGAATAACCATAGAGGGCATGAATATAAGAACGTGATTCTGTTCACTGACTAAAAACTATAATTTTAGGTATCTACAAACAGATATCTAGTTGTTTAATGGCTGTTTATGCTCCTATTGTAGTCAAAGTTGAGGGTAGGACTGAGCAGTATAAAAGCAGGTATGAGAACTCCATGATTTTCCCTAAGATGTCCAAGATGCCCGCACAGGACTGGAAGGTAATGGTATACAGGAAACCTCAACCATCTGAAGCAGCCGCAGAAAGCCACAAAATGTATTTCACATGACACTCCACTCCTGTTTTTATATTCTTTGCTCCCACATAGGCAGTTTACCCTAGAAAATATTTGGGAGCATTATGCCCTAGATAATGTCTACTTTGGAGTAAACTAAATGCATTTGAAAGCAAACAAAGAGACAAGTGAGCAAATAATCCCCCCCAAAAAAACAGTAAGAAATAATTATGGGACACTAACTTCTTTCTGAGGTTTATATAATGACACAAATCTTTCTGTTACAGTCTTAATTGCAACAGAGGGATTTGTATCTGTGCAGTAAGAATGACAGACCCTAAATGAAGAACAATCAAACTACAGATGCTATGTAAGAAAAGGAAATTCAGTGAAATGTTTCTGAATTTATCTACTACATCATGTTGAATTTCAGGAGTGTCAGGCTGTGTCTCAGCAGGTATTTTACCCTTGTTACAGTGATATTGGCATTCAGTTAATGTACCAACTTCTTTTCGTGGAGAAATAGCTTCTGCTGCCAGCCCATAGTCACTTCTTTACAAGTCATGGTACTTTCAGATAATTCCGTTTTCAAAATGGCCATGCACAAGGCCTGTACACATTAACAATAAGTACTTGCAAGCAGGCAAATAGTGTGTCAAGTGGATGGGGCCAGATTCTTCTGGTGCCAGGTGATAAGAGGCAACAAGCATAAGCTAAAACACATGAAGTTCCATCTGAACATGAGGAAAAACTTCTTTACTGTGAGTGTGACTAAGCATCGGAACAGGTTGCCCATAGAGATTGTGGAGTCCCCTTCCCTGGAGATATTTAAAAGCCCTCTGGACACAATACGCAGGTCGAGGGAGGTGCTCCTGCCCCTTTACTCTGCTCTCGTGAGACCTCACTTGGAGTATTGTGTGCAGTTCTGGTGTCCTCAACATAAAAAGGACATGGAACTGTTAGAACAAGTGCAGAGGAGGGCCACGAGGATGATCAGGGGACTGGAGCACCTCTCGTATGAAGATAGGCTGAGAAAATTGGGGCTGTTCAGCCTGGAGAAGAGAAGGCTGAGTGGAGACCTCCTAACAGCCTTCCAATACCTGAAGGGGGCTTATAGGGATGCTGGGGAAGGACTCTTCATTAGGGACTGTGGTGAGAGGACAAGGGGTAATGGGTTTAAACTTAAACAGGGGAAGTTTAGATTGGATCTGAGGAAGAAATTCTTTACTGTGAGGGTGGTGGGGCCCTGGAATGGGTTGCCCAGGGAGGTTGTGAATGCTTCATCCCTGGTGGCGTTCAAGGTGGGGTTGGACATAGCCTTGGATGGCATGGTTTAGTGGGAGGTGTCCCTGCCCATGGCAGGGGGGTTGGAACTCGATGATCTTGAGGTCCTTTCCAACCCTTACTATTCTATGATTCTATGATTCTATGTGGTCTAGGTGACCCTGCTTGAGCAGTGGGGGTTAAGCCAGATGACCACCTTTGGTGTTTGAAGGTTGAGGTCATCTGGCCCCCAAACCTCAGTGATCAAGTGTTGAAGGCAAGATGACCACACTCAACCGTTTAGGTTGAAAGAGTTGTTTTCCCTTTCAACCTCAGCCATTTTGTGATTCTGTGAAATAAGCATAGTTAATATTCTAAGAGTATGTATTTTTTAAGACATTCTCTTTCTTACTGATTTTTCTTACTCAAATTTTTTTCTAAAACAAACAAAAAAGAATAATTTTGAAAATGCTGTAACTGACGTGAAAATCTTTTAAATGTCAGACCCTAATTGTTATTCTTTTCATAAATTACAGATATGCCAAATTGAGTTGATTATATATTACTTTTTTCCTCATAAATGTCATGCTTGCAAAAAAAATGGCATTTTTAACACTGACATTAAATCACATGAAAGAAATAATACTGTTGCCGGATTCAACATTCCTCTGTAATAGTCTACAGCATAACTGTTCTGTCTGCTGTTATATAGCTGGAGAAGAAATTTCATCCTCATCTCCCAGCTATATAACTATACTAAAAATAACGTCAGCTAATATCAGCACTTTCTTTTTTGAATCTCCCAATCAGTAAGCACTGAAATAAAGGTTTCATTTTTGAAAGATTGAATGTACTATAGTAATCTGGGTTTCATTTCTTAGAAAATTCCATTGTTTTTTTTTGTAATCCTGATAACACATTTTTAAATTTCTTCTGAAAAAGAATGTTCCTAAACCACAGTTAATTCAAATAGTTTTGTTGTCATAAAATGAAAAAATTCTGAGTATCTAAAGTAGGGTTTTTCAAAGTATAAAAAGGAATTTCATTTTCAAATTCATTTAGGAAAAAAAAAGAAGAAAAAGAAATCTTTTTCCTAGAATGACAAAACAGGATGTTTCAATACTAAAACACTGGGGAATTTTTGCTATTTCCCTTTCATCTTCCTAGAAGACACTTTACGTTGCTGAACCAATTTAATTTTAAAAGTTCTACTTAGACTGGTTTAGTGGGAGGTGTCCCTGCCCATGGCAGGGGGGTTGGAACTAGATGATCTTAAGGTCCTTTCCAACCCTAACTATTCTATGATTCTATGAGTCTATGACTTATTCAAAATAAATGTGAAAACCTGTGAAGACGGAAATCTAAGCAGCCTGAAAAAAAAAAATAGTTCTGATAGGGATGTCTTGGAAAACAAAGGACAGGTATCCCTGCTGATTTGGCTGGATGTGTCAGTAGTTGTAGTGAAAATTTCTCAATTACCTGTATGCAAGATAGCATGAGGCCCAGTTTGGGTGTGCCTGCTCATTCCAGCCAGACAATTCTCCTTGGTCAGCCAGTCATTTGTACCCTTTCCCTGCTGCTACTCAGTGTCCTACAGGGCTCTGAGATGTCATTTTTGTGAAGGGCTTTTTATGGAGTAAATAATTCCATGGACTAAGGTGAAACCCTCATACACATACATGGCACCAGGTACTGGGAGGCTTCTGGTTCAAACAAAGTAATGGCATGTCATGGTTTAAGCTTCTATAAACCCATGCAGTCGCTCTCTCACTCACTCCCCACTCTGTCTTCCCCCAGTCCCGGGGGAATGGGGAGGAGAATCAAAAGAATGCAACTCCCATAGGTTGAGATAAGAACAGTTTAGGAACTAAGGTATAACACAAATCACTACTCCTACCACCACTACTAATAATAACAATGACAAGGCAAATACAAGGAAAGGATACAATAGCTCACCACCCAGCTAAACCAAGCAGTGCACCCCCCACCGTGCACCCCCACCACCCTTTCGGGACTCTGCTCTTCGTCTTTACATCCTGGACATGACGTGCTGTGGTATGGAATACCTCTCTTTGGACAGTTTGGGTCAGGTGTCCTGTCTCTCCTTCCTCCTGACTTCCCCTCCTCCCTGGCAGAACATGCGACTCAGAAAGTCCTTGGTCAGACCAAAACATCACCAAGCAGTAACTGAAAACACTGGTGTTATCAGCACTGTTCCCAGGCCCAAAATCAAAAACACAGCTCTGCACCAGCTACCAAGAAGGAGAAAAATGACTGCTACTGCTGAACCCATGACATGGCAGTACAAGCAGGGAGACAAAAATGTTTTCATAAACTTGAAAGACGTTAATGAAACTTTTCTCCTCTTCTCATTATAAAGGTAAGAGACATTTAAAGGCTATTGAGCTCATTGCTGGACCATGACAACTAAACACACAACCTTTTCTCCATTGTATGTCGTCTGGGGTAAACACTTTTTTCACCCTTAGTTTAGGTATTAAAATGATTTCTGGTAGATATAATACAAAAGATAATTGGAAAGTCCAACTATATACTATGTATCAACTCATCTTTAAAATGAGATGTAGAGGAAAACTTTATACCAACACTCCATCTCTTTTTTTTTTTTTTTTCTGATTTCCTAGTTTATCCAGGATTTTCAGTCTGATTCCCAACAAGAATACAAGCTTGAACGAGTTGATGTTTTTGAAGAGCCTAGTGCTATAGAAAGGTTATTAACAAACTTTGAACCATAACTCTGTATGGCACTGCAGGAACCTTATCTATACAAATTTCCTCCACCTCAATGATTAATATCACACTTTGAATAAACATAAAACACAAAACTGTTTCTGAGGCTGGGGGGAGGGAAAATAGAGTATATTCTAAATATTTTTCCCTTCACAAGAACAGTAGCAGCTGCAGAAGTCTTGATTTGGGATATTTGATTGGCTGCTGCATCCAAATGTTCACATAGACTTAGTTACAATTCCATGTTCTTCAAAGGTACTGGACTTTATGTACATTATGTACAACATAATGATTATGCCTAGAGATGGCATAAACAAGAAAGTGGGAAATTAAAATATGCTATGACGCATCTAAAATCATGAACAGCATATATTAATGATTCTCTTGTAAACTATGCATAAAAAGATATTTCACTTGCATACTGTTTTGAGAATAAATTTCTCAATTTGCTACCTATGTGTTTTAGATCATAGATTATTAAACTGTTTTGAGCTGGCATGGTCAAATGGTTTACTGTCTTGTAGACAGTAAACAGTGTAGTATTTGTTATTAGAATCTCTTTTTACAAGGAATGAAGCCTCAAAGTTAAAATAGTACGAGCAAAATGGAAGGACAGAGATGCGGAAGGTGATGAAAGAGAAAATGGAATGCAGAGTTTAACTTCTTTGCCATCATAAAATAAGATATTTAACGCAGACAACACATTCTAATATTCCCCAAAGACAGTACTATAAATTGACAAAAGTATGTTCTCTTCAGTAATGTATAAGGTTCATTTAGTGTGTTTAAAGTAAAGTGTTGCTGGGATATTATATCAGAAGACAGTTTCAATGAATTAAGAGAAAAACAATATAAAAATAGCTTTGATTATTTTAATTAATTTGCAAATTCAATGTAAAACCTTTCGCAGATTAGCTGAGAATTTTTAAAGTTTAGTCAGCTGAAAAAGTACAAGCAATAGCCATTATGCCTGGAATACACTACAGGTTAATTTGTAACAGCTTACAGGGTCTGAACTGTGATCTTCAAGAGATGCGATGTTTTGCTACTTTCAGAGAATTCACTGATGTTAAATCATAAAATAAATTATGCTTATGTCCTCCAAGTAGAAGATGCAGCTTTTTGCAGAGTCAGCAGTGGATAAGTTGTCCATATCTTCAGGTAAAATATATACCAAATCCAAGAAAGTTGTAAAGAAAAATGAGTTTCTGTATTCTGCTCCTACCTTGCCTTTTCTCAGTGAAATTCCTGTTACTTTAAATGACTCATTATCTTTGTACTATATACTCACTGAATGGGTGCTGGAACATATAGTCTAGATCATGCTTTGCCTAGAAAGGCTGTACCAGATGATCCTTAAGGTGTCTTCCAACCTGTTTCTCAGATTCTATGATACGTGCAAACAGGACCCATATAATTGTTCTATTAGATTGTTCTTTTTTTTTTTTTTCCCTCATTAAAATTCATTTTTAAAACCTGCTCATTGTATATTATGGTTTCAGTACAGCCCGCAGTGACAGTTGACCAAAACCACCCTTATTCTCAGCTTCAAAACTTACACTTTCTGGGGTAGTCAATAAGTGAAAAATGGCCAGCACATGTCTCTGAAGTATCAGTTCTCTTGAACTGGCCATGGCACCTGGGTTATTTTTCCATTCCATAAAGATAAGCTATCGTAGTTAAACAAAACTAAATAAAGTCCACCTTGAAAAATAAATGGAAAGCCATGAGAGATTTGACCACATAAACCCATATTAGTTTGATGAATCTACGACATAGGGAAACCAGTGAGCAAACTAAGGATTTTATTCTTGCAATCACTTGGAAGTGCAGTACCCATCAACCTTAACAAGTCTTGTGTAAGCATGTCAATTGCTGAAAAGACCGTAGAAATCTTAACAAAGAACAAAACAAGCAAACCAAGAAACAATAGGATTGCAGTTACAATTGTTATTCTTTGAATAAAACTTAATATTGCAAAACCGAATAATTGGAAAGCATAGACATACAATCAGATCTCACAATAAAGTTTTCTTTCCTTTTACCATTAGTATTACTATCTCTGCATTTCATAATATAATTTAATTTTTATGTACAAAATCTTCTGAAGGGTATAAATGCATTTCAGCTCTTTGCAGTGGTAATTCAGTTTTAAACCATGCATAAAAACTCAATAAACAGCAAAATGCTAATAGGTTGTATATGGGCTATGACCTTTCCTAGTTATTTTTCAATATTTTGTAGCAGTTAAGAAACATTCATTGAAATAAGTTGAGAGAATCTTACTCTACTATTTACTTTAGAAAAATGAATGCTTATCAAATGGACTTGAATTGATAATAACATGATAGTTCATGCTTGAGAAACCTCACAATTGCCAGTGTGAAGAACCGGATATTGTCTCACTAGCATAATTATGTAGAGAGTGGATTGTATTTACACTTTGCATGACCTTGAAAACAGTTTCCCAGACCAATGTCAGAAACAATTTTTTTAGTATTGCTGATGCTGCCAAGCAAATGGACAAGACAAATAAAAATAGAAATAAAAAATAGATATTCTGATAGTAGATGGAACAGTTGCACTTTTTTTCTTTTTTTTTTTTTTTTTTTTTTTTTTCAGAAAACAGCACCATAATTATGATCTATAATTTAAAATGCAGATTTCTTTAGGACATTTCACAAAAAGAATTTAGGATTACTGATTTCTTCTATGTTATAAACCAAAATTTGAATAGGTAATCTTTTTTTACACAAACTCAATCTTACTTAGTACATAGAATCATAGAATAGTTAGGGTTGGAAAAGACCTCAAGATCATCTAGTTCCAACCCCCCTGCCATGGGCAGGGACACCTCCCAGTAAACCACGCCATCCAAGGCTACGTCCAACCCCACCTTGAACGCCGCCAGGGATGAAGCATTCACAACTTCCCTGGCAACCCATTCCAGGGCCTCACCACCCTCACAGTAAAGAATTTCTTCCTCAGATCCAATCTAAACCTCCCCTGTTTAAGTTTAAACCCATTACCCCTTGTCCTCTCACCACAGTCCCTAATGAAGAGTCCCTCCCCAGCATCTCTATAGGCCCCCTTCAGGTATTGGAAGGCTGCTATGAGGTCTCCACTCAGCCTTCTCTTCTCCAGGCACAACAGACCCAACTTTCTCATCCTATCTTCATACGGGAGGTGCTGCAGTCCCCTGATCATCCTCGTGGCCCTCCTCTGCACTTGTTCTAACAGTTCCATGTCCTTTTTATGTTGAGGACACCAGAACTGCACACGATACTCCAAGTGAGGTCTCACAAGAGCAGAGTAAAGGGGCAGGAGCACCTGCCTCAACCTGCCGGTCGCACTCTTTTTGATGCAGCCCATTCTGTTAGGCAACTCCAGTCATCCCTCAGGTATTTCTTCATATAAGGCAATCAAGGATACGGGATATTAGCTTTGTACATCTGCGTAGAAAACCAGCAAATAACAAGAAGAAACATCATTGTTCTTTGAACACGTATGCACATGCAGAGAAGCAAATATGCATGTTCTGGAGAAATGGTAAAAGTGCTTCTCTTCTTTAGATGAAGTTATCACGAGAATATTATGTTTCTGGAATATGTCGCATCTGCAAAAGAGACTTTATCAGGGAAAATTATAAGAGTTTTCACAATTCTAAACCTATGCTTATATAATTCTGTATTTTTTTATTACAAATAAAGTCACTATTTATAATTAAGATAAGCTTAATTGCTGTATTCTTTACATACTGTATAAGGGATAGTACATAGAAATCAACATTTTTCACTTGCACTATCACAGTGTTCGTTTGTTTGTTTATAGAAAAAAGTCTGGATATGTCCCTTTAATTTGGTTTACAGTAAGTGTCTACACTGATTTCAATTCAAGATGTGTGTTTATATTAATAGTAATATTAGCAGTTGATGCCTGGCATATATCCTAGAGGTAGCACATGATCTGTCTTGTTGCTCCTCATGAGCAACAAAATGTTTAGGACACTCCAGACATTTATTTTCACATGGCAGGTTTTATCCTCTGTGAAACTGTTATATGTTAATGGGAAAAAAAATGCTTTTGTACTCAAGACTTGAGCTGTCATGTAGACAGTGCATTTTCCTAGTCCCAGTTTAAGCAATCGTCATGTTTCCAAATTGCGATTGAGCACTCAGACCATTACGCTGATCTGAAATGTGGACAATAACCAAGATAATTCCAAGTTGCAGTGTCACCATGGTAACTATGCCCTGGGTCTATGTCATGGGTTCAGCAGTAGCAGTCATTTTTCTCCTTCTTGGTAGTTGGTGCAGCGCTGTGGTTTTGATTTTGGGCCTGGGAACTGTGCTGATAACACCAGTGTTTTCAGTTACTGCTTGGTAATGTTTAGGCTGGCCAAGGACTTCCTGAGCCTCATGCTCTGCCAGGGAGGAGGGGAAGTCGGGAGGAAGGAGAGAAAGGATACCTGACCCAAGCTGACCAAAGAGGTTATTCCATGCCACAGCACATCATGCTCAGGATGTAAAAACGGAGAGCAGAGACCCGGAAGGGTGGGGGTGCACTACGTGGTCGGACTGGGGATTGGTGGTGAGCAATTGTATTCTTTCCTTGTATTTGCCTTGTCATTATTTTTATTGGTGGTAGCAGTAGTGGTTTGTGCTATACCTTAGTTACTAAACTATTCTTATCTCAACCTGTGGGAGTTGCATTCTTTTGATTCTCCTCCCCATCCCCCCGGCACTGTGGGAAGAAAGAGGAGGGAGTTAGTGAGAGAGTAACTGCGTGAGTTATAGAGGCTTAAACCACAACAGTCTACCCCAGAAACTTTGCCTGGCGCAACGTTGTCAGCTAAGACATCAGGGAATTTTTTTAATGATACTGCTTAGACCACCAAAGGCCCTAATGTAGACACCGCAATTCTGAACAAAAAAAAAAATGTCCTTTTCTTGCATAGCTAATTTTGTGTGGGAAGCTGGTATATACTGCATCCAAAACCCCCATATTTTTATCAGTAAAAGCTGCACCTACTTTTAGAGCTTTTGCTGAAATAGGTGTTAGCAATCCCTCTCTAGTTCAGACTAGCCCTTAGCAGTATAAAGCAATTAAAGATAATCCTGAGCACGCCTTGAAAGGATAATGTTTTCTGTCAGCTCTTTTTGTTCATGATTTTCAGGTGTGCACTTTTCTCTACCACCCCTGCAGATCATGTAATATAGATTGCATACTGATAATGCAGGCTGTTATCAGTAGGTGTTCCTAAATAATGAACAGCCCACTGTAACAGCTTTCCTTACAAGTAACTAGCAAAAGACAGCTTTAGCCTGCTGTTTTGAACTATATAAATCATAGCATTTCTAAAATAGAAGCCAACCTTGAGGCTTTTAAATCCATTCTTGAGCACCTAAGGGTGCCTTTCAAATCCCATTCATTTCAGCTTCCAAATTATATTTCATCAAAAAATGACCATCTTTCTTAAGGTTAGTGAGTGACCAGACAAGCGCAAACACTTGTTCTGAAGCTACAAGGACCCTTACCCAATATTTCAGTCCCTATGGAACCAGAACAAGGCACAATGTTCTCTAAATGTCCTTATCTTGCATATCCATGTGAGAGGCAGCAAAAGCCTAGATTATAACAGATGAGGAAGCATGTTTCACCCTCTTGAATGTGTCTCCATCACATTGTAGCAATATGTCTGGTCACATATTCTTCTGGGAATTACTATGAAAAACCTTTGCAGTGTGCTACATTGGTGAAGGTTCCGGGTCTCTTATGGGTTTAGCTTTAGTTTCCTTTAGCTACTTTTTCAGCAGAAAATCCCTTTCCATTACAGACATCACTACGTACACAGTAAGAGAAATCTCAAAAAGGGAGGAACGCAGTGTGTTTAATAAAATTATTTTTCCCCGAACTGCTGTCCACTGCTATTTCATTCGTTCCATCAGGGTTTCTCTCAGCAAAGACTAATTACAGGAAAAGCTGTACTCATTGTTCTGCTCTCTCTTTCATCTTCCCTTCTGCAGTCTTTGGTGTTTATTTGATCAATTTATAATAGAAGATTTTCCTTATGAAAGTCATACTTGCATTGACACAGGTACTGCGAAGAATTCTGGAAAAGTTAGAGAAGTAGACTGTAAATGATAGATTGCACAATTGGCAATTGAAGTTCAGAATTATTGTAAACTCTAATTTACTGCCAGAGATAGAACCACGATGTGTGCCAGTGATTATGGCGTCCCTGTTTTCACTTATCTTTCTTTCTATAAACATTTTTCTGGAAAGATATCCATAGGAACATAAAGAATACAGGGATATTCTCCAGGAAGCTAGGGATCAGGTTAGGAAAGATAAGACCCAGTTAAAATTAAACTTGGCTAGGGATGTTAAGGATAACAGGAAGGGATTCTATAGGTGCATTGCAAATAAAAGGCAGGTTAGGGACACCATGGGCCCTCTCCAGAAGCTATCGGGAGAACTGGCTACCGTGGATTTGGAGAAGGCTGAGTTTCTTTATGACTTCTTTGCCTCAGTCTTCACTTGAAAATGCTCTGACCATACCACACAAGCCTTGGAAAGCGGACACAGGGACAGTGAGAATGGAGACCCTGGGCCCACTGTAGGAGAGGATCTGGTTTGAGACCATCTTAGGAACCTGAACGTATACAAGTCCATGGGACTTGATGAAATCCGCCTGCGGGTCTCGAAGGAGCTGGCAAATGAAGTTGCTAAGCCATTGTCCATCATATTTGAAAAATCGTGGCAGTCAGGTGAAGTTCCAAATGACTGGAAAAAGGGAAATATAACCCCCATTTTCAAGAAGGGGAATATGGATGAGCTGGGGAAGTACAGAGCAGTCAGTCTCACCTCTGTGCCTGGCAAAATCTTGGAGCGGATTCTTCTGCAAGGCATGCTGAGGCACATGTAAAACAGCAAGGTGTCTGGTGACAGCCAGCATGGCTTCACTAAGGGGAAATCCTGCCTGATCAATCTGGTGGCCTTCTATGATGGAGCTACGGAACTGATGGACAGGGGCAGGCAGTTGATGTCATCTACTTGGACTTGTGCAAAGCATTTGACAATGTCCCACGTGACATCCTTCTCTCTAAGTTGGAGAGACATCAATTTGATAGGTGGACCACTCGGTGGATAAAGAACTGGCTGGATGGCCGCACACAAAGAGTAGTGCTCAATGGCTCAATGTCCAGCTGGAGACCAGTAACGAATGGTTTCCCTCAGGGATCGGTGTTGGGACTGGTCTTGCTCAACATCTTTGTTGGTGACATGGACAGTGGGATTGAGTGTGACCTCAGCAAGTTTGTCGATGACATCAAGCTGTGTGGTTCGGTTGATATGCTGGAGGGAAAGAATGCCATCCAGAGGGACCTTGATACGCTTGTGAGGTGGGCTGATGCCAACCTGATGAAGTTTAACCATGACAAGTGAAAGGTCCTACACCTGGGTCGGAGCAATCCGAGGCACAGCTGCAGGTTGGGCAGAGAAGAGATTGAGAGCAGCCCTGCGGAGAAGGACTTGGGGGTGTGGGTTGATGAAAAAATGAACATGAGCTGGCAGTGTGCGCTTGCAGCCCAGATAGCCAACCATATCCTGGGCTGTATCAAAAGGAGCATGACTAGCAGGTCGAGGGAGGTGATCCTGCCCCTCTACTCTGCTCTCATGAGACCTCACTTGGAGTCTTGTGTGTAGTTCTGGTGTCCTCAACATAAAATGGACATGGAACTGTTGGAACAAGTCCAAAGGAGGGCCACGAGGATGATCAGGGGACATGGATCGCCTCCTGTATGAAGATAGGCTGAGAAAGTTGGGTCTGTTGTGCCTGGAGAAGAGAAGGCTGCATACAGACCTCATAGCAGCCTTCCAATATCTGAAAGGGGGCTATAGGGATGCTGGGGAGGCACTCTTCATGAGGGACTGTAGTGAGAAGACAAGGGGTAATGGGTTCAAACATAAACAGGGGAAGTTTAGATTGGATACGAGGAAGAAATTCTTTACTGTGAGGGTGGTGAGGCACTGGAATGGGTAGTCCAGGGAAGTTGTGAATGCTCCACCACTGATGGCGTTCAAGGTGGGGTTGGACATAGCCTTGGATGGCATGGTTTAGTGTGAGGCGTCCCTGCCCATGGTAGCGGGGTTGGAACTAGATGATCTTAAGGTCCTTTCCAACACTAACTATTCTATGATTCTATATCATCGTTATTTTTGTCACAGTCTTGCCTCTCTCTACAAAGTGAATTATTTCAATGTATCATTAGTCTTCTTGGATTTAATTTAAAAATTTTTTCCTGAGTAATTGTAAGGGATTTCAGTATGCTTAAATTATTGGTCCTTTTCTCTCCTATTCTCAACTGATTAATTTAAAAATACGAGCCATATGAACAGCACTTCCCTATCATCCTTGTTTTTTAAAGAAAGTGTTGCAAACTGTGGTCTTCTTTTCCTCCGAAGGAAACAGCTTTAACACAAGCACAGATGGCTTGGTTGGAGTCAACTTACAGTGTATATACTAACAGAAAATGAAAATGAAAGTGCAAAATAAAATATATATTAAAAAAACAGAAAATAACATGAGAAGGAAATCATAGAATAACAACAAAAATATCAGAGAAATAAATTGAAATGTCAGCATTTCCATTACATATCCTTATTCTTAGAGGGTTTATTCCATGTTAAAGACTCTGTAAAGACTAAAACCTGAGACATGAAATACGACATTTCAGTCTAGCAACTAAATTTCTCTCATATATATTGGGGAAAGTTAATTTGTGTTATTTTGTTAATACTATAGAGGTGATTGAAAGGCAGGTACAAGTTGGAATCATTTCAGTCTATCTCTTGGAAGTTAGATAAATGCTAACATAAAAAGTAACTGTAAGAAGAAAACCACACCTTTAAGATTCAGGTTTTCTTAATAAGTTTTGGTTTATACATGTTTGGAACTCTGATATAATTTTTCACACTTGGTATTATTGTTACTGTATGTAGCTTTAGACTACTTTTGACCGTGCTTTACAATCAAGCTTGTCCTTACAGTTGAATGAAGTCTGTGTATGTATATGTCTATGTATGTGTGTGGGCCTACATGCATATGCATACATATACTATATATACATATAATTTTAAAATTATACTTGACACTACAGACTCACTTCAATTCCTTTTTCCTTGCCAATAATCTTGTATTCGACTGCTGCACGGTTGAAGAGAGCCCGGAATATTAGGAAATGTTCTGGTGTGTTTTGAACAGAGCTGTCATGCCTCACACAATGAGCACGAGACTGAGACATACGGCATTTGGTTTACACCTTCTCACAGCAACACTTCTTTACCATATGTTTTTACAGTGCAAAACCAGATCATTTGTCATACTTTGTGATCCCACATGCCTATCATAACTGCATGCCTTAGCTGTGATTTGTCAAACAGTTCTGCCTGTCGCATGCAGGCCAGGAGAAATACCTTGCTACTACGCTTCAGCTAGAAGAAGGAGGGAAGGAGGTCAATGCAGCAACTCAGCATCAAAGGAATTCCACCACAAAGTAACGTTGTCTGCCTACAAGCTAATGTTATCACAGTGGTTCCCTCCTTGAACCTGTTGAAGACAAATTTTAGCAGCCAGTGAAACGGATTGCATTTCCATACAATCTCTCAAAACAAAACTATCAAGCAAAATGCATGTGCAATTACACTACAGGACTTTGAATGGAGGTTGAAATTTTTGTTGGAATGCCACAGAATTTTCAATGTATTGATGCTTAGGCTGAAACAGAAGTACACACAATTATGTCAACTTACCACAGAATATTGAGAAAGCAGTTTGCTATGCAGACTGGTGCATAATTGTTAGCATAACTAGACGTTTATTATTCCAATTCCTTGGAGCATGGCAGTCAAATATTTCTGCTCAATATGACAGTCAATATTCACAGAGAAGCAGAATACATAATTTCCTTCTGCCCAGCAAAAGAAGCTATATATATAATCCTGAGATGTCTGACTATATTACTGGTTTTAAGGTTTCCCAGTAAACACTTCCTTCCTTCTCCTTCCCTTCCCAGCTCTATATGTAAATAACAGCATTTCCTCCTGGATACAAAGTTTTCATTGGAAAGGTTTGAATGCTCTCAACCTACTTACTGAGCAAAATAATCTACTGCTTGCCCTATATGAAACTTCACATTTATTCTTCTTAGTGTATACATATAGGAAAAAAAAAAAAAGGGAGAATGTAGACACACTATAAAAAACATGCCTTTAGAGGACATCTGGAATATATTTCTCAATTAATGGCAAACTGTGGCCATACATGTCTCAGTATAAGAGTACAGAGAATCACTAATTCTTTGCTGAATAAGTAGTGCTGTGCTCTTGACCATTCAAAAAGGCTAGGTGAATTAAAGAATTCAAAATCCTATTAATATAAGGATCTAAACTTCTGAGTTTGGTAACTCAGCAATGACTTTTTCAAAACACCTTAGGTCATTAAAAAGAACATTCGCTATCAATAATCCAAATAATCCAAACAGTTTAGTCAAACTAATGTAGAGGTGTTATTTTGTTTCCCAGTAAATGTCTAGAAAATAGAAATTTTAAAGAATGGAAACAGGAATGCAAAGTGAGATTTACAGTTCTAGATAGCTCCAATATCTGTGCATTGTTATGAAATGCATCAAAAGAAGCCTGAGCAGCACGTCAAAGGAGGTGATCCTGCCCCTCTACTCTGCTCTCATGAGACCTCACTTGGAGCATTCTGTACAGTTCTGGTGTCCTCAACGTAAAAACGACATGGAACTGTTAGAACAAGTCCAGAGGAAGGCCACAAGGATGATCAGGGGACTGGAGCACCTCCCATATGAAGATAGGATGAGAAAGTTGGGTCTGTTGAGCCTGGAGAAGAGAAGGCTGAGTGGAGACCTCATAGCAGCCTTCCAGTATCTGAAAGGGGGCTATAGGGATGCTGGGGAGGGACTCTTCATTAAGGACTGTAGTGAGAGGACAAGGGGTAAAGGGTTCAAACTTAAACAGGGGAAGTTTAGATTGGATCTGAGGAAGAAATTCTTTACTGTGAGGGTGGTGAGGCACTGGAATGGGTTGCCCAGGGAAGTTGTGAATGCTCCACTGCTGGTAGTGTTCAAGGCCAGGTTGGACAGAGCCATGAGTGATATGGTTTAGTGTGAAGTGTCCCTGCCCATGGCAGGGGGGTTGGAACTAGGTGATTTTAAGGTCCTTTCCAACCCTAACTATTCTATGATTCTATGATTCTATGAAATACAAATGGTCCTTTAGAAGAAAATGTATAACTTTAAGTTCAGCAAAATGTCTAAGAGAAATGTGTTTGGTTGTCTGTACTTCAAAACTTTAAAGAAATCTATAGTGTGTTTGTGGGTCTTGCTGGTAGCACTTTTGATAATTTTACTTATATATTGGTAATTATTGACTTGTCCTTTTGTTATTTTTATTTTCTGGACTGTAACTATCATATTAGTTCTGCAAATTAATAGCTTGTTATTTTATAAATTCTCTCTTGCCAATTATCGTGTGTTTGTACAGCACCTATCAGCATGTGCACTTTTTGGGTGCTATTATAATTTGTGAAATATATTAATAATAATTTCATTACTGAATATTTCCTATAAAAGGAAATCAAATTACTGATGTGTGACATCTTCTGCCACATTTACACTTTTCAAGTAAAGAAATGCAAAATTTTCTTGCAAGTCTTAAGTGCAACATGATGTCCATGTACCTCAACTGACAGACACCAGGCATTCACAATTAACTCTTTTTTTGTCTCCTAAAAATAAGTAAAACCAGCATAAATTAATCTCATTTCCTTCATAGCATTACTAAAAGTCAATTACAAATTTAGTGACAAGAACAAAATTTGAGAGTGAAACACCTGCATGCAATCAGTTTGTGATGTCTTAGCCAATTAGGAGAAAAGTATGGGGTAGGTCACAGTTAAGGCTTTGACAATTTATTTCTTCTAGTCTGACTTCCTCTTTGATTTTAGAATATAAATAAATTAATATGACTAGTTATTAAAAAAAAAAAAAGCCAACAAACCCCACTCCCTAAGTTGTTGTTTTTTTGTAAAAGACATTGACACCCTACCTAAGTTTAGTCTCTGAAGATCTGAGCAACCCACAGTCAGAGCTTGGTAAGAGAACTTAGGGCTCCTTCTAAAACACAGAAAGAAAGAGCTAATTTATGTTTGTTTTTTTTTCAACAAGACGCAGATGCCTAGAAATTCAGGGCGAATATCTAAAATTTCCAATTAATTTTAACTATGCAATTGCTTATACCACTAAAAATGTATATAACTGCATCACATGTTTAATGATAGACTTAATTTTTAAGTAACAGCATAAATAGTATTTCTGGAGAACTTGAAGGAAATGGTTGTTGATCTAATTTGAGTTGTTAATAGTCTGCCCACTCAGTCTCGATTATGTAATCAATTCCCACTTCAAATTCAATCCCATATATACTAAAGCAATACATATAAACAACCATGTCTTTCATGAACCAACACACAATAGCTTCATTTTTTTTTCTTTTTTAATATTTTCCTGTCATTCCCTCGTCTCACTTTTCCCTTTATTTTCGCAGTTCTACTCTATACTTTCCCTGAGTTTTTCAGAACTTCCTTTTCCCAACTTGTTCCCATATTTGCCGTTATGTTGTCATTATTGCATAGCCACAATCACGTCCCTTACCTTACATCAGCTTGTTTCTCCAGTACCCCTTTTGACATTTACCAGCACCCAGCCTCATTGCTTCTCTTGCTCACATCCCATTCCAAAATTTTCAGCACTTTAGTTTGATCTCCTCATATTTCCAAGCACCATAGTTCTTTGCATGATATTACTTATTTATTTTTTTTTGTTTGACTTGCTGTGTTCTATCCAGATGATAAACAACAAAATATTATCAGTCCTTCCAAGACATATGGCAAATAGGGAATACTTATATTAATTTTCTTCCACCTGGAAAGACTAGACTACCTATGTTGCCCATGGATGTAGTGAAAGATTCATAATATCATAAAAAATGTGGTGAGAATCTATCTCAAAACATTAGATAGTATGTTTCCTCTCTGATGGCATTCTTGATTGAGAAACTTCAATGATCTGGATTCAGTGATGGAGAGAAATCTGAGAAACTGTTTAAGGGTAGTTCTCTTTGAAGATAACTGTAGTTTTACTATTGCTAATTTCAAAAGAAATAGATCCAGCTAAGATAATCCAAAGACTGTTTCTTTTACTGTACTGCAGAATCATAGGGAAGATTCTTAAGCATAAAAAAAATTACATACCTTTTAATATATATGATTGTTTTCTTACATGCAACAATCAAGTTGAATAGGATTAAAGAGTGAAGAGTTTTAAAAAAAGTTGCTTGTTTAAAATTCTAAGACTTTATAAATGAGAGAAAGTGTTGCTCTTAAAAAAAAAAAAAGTTTTTTATCTCTGGTTTTTATATCGTTTATAAACTGAGTATTTTGTAAATCAAAGCATTCTTTTTGGAATATTTTTTTTTTCAGTTGCAACTTCTCTTTCTGTAAATTTTCTCATATTTTTTAAGCACTTCTTCTCTCAAGACTGTAGGAAAAAATTGGACATTTTGGTTAACTGAGACCATTTCAGACTGGAAATTTCCAGAAATAAATGGTTCCCATTTGGCAGTGTTTAAAATTAATCCCTTTCAAACTAGTTTGCAGTGGATTTTTATTAAGCTAGCATTAGTACTACTGTCAAGAGGGAAAAAACACAGTAAAGCCCTCTCTCTTGACCTTTGAAATAACAGTTAACCCCATCATCAGCAGGCACATTAAATAAGACTGGAATTAAGGGATACCAGTTGTGCTAAAAAGAAGGAGGAGATTGCATCTGACTTAAACTTATTTGCCATAAATTTTGCTTTGTTGCTTGTCAATCCATCTAAATGAAGATGTGTGACTAAGCTGAGTTTTTATCAGACTGCCTCTCTTTCACAGGTTCCAAACCAATGAATTTGTAAGCTAGTGATCTGTGGTGAGACTGAAACAGCCACAGGGCCTGTAGTGTCAATGTCCTCTATTCTCTCTAATGTATAACTAGAAATTTGAAAATAGTTGAACATGTCTTTTTTTTCACTTACTAGCTTTCAGACTCACATGAAGAATTTACTTTCGTGATATGACTGTTTCAATCTTTTCATGCCTTTCAGTAGTGACGAGTAGAAAAAGGCTCACTTAACTCCTGGAATGATGTTTTGCATGCCGACAGCTCAGCCAGTTGCTGCTTTCATGAAAGCCAGTAGCTTGACTAAAATTGTTATAAGTTTCTAGGAAACAAGTATTTAATGTTTGCAAATTACTGCTTTATGTTTAAAAACAATTATTGCAAGCACTTAATATCTGTTTTATTTTATCACAAACTGATAGTGTGGTTTGGAGACATTCAGATGTGATTTGCTCCTCATAAGATTTATGAACAGTGGCAGAGACAGCATTTTCAATTCTTCATCTGCACTTTTCAAAATATTTTCATAAATACATTCAGGCTAGCAAGTGCATCTTTGGATACACACCTGCTTCCTTATTGTAAACAATAATTTACACATTTGGCATTTGCTTTATCATACTGATGGCAACCGCAGTTGAAAGACCACAGTGAAGGACACAGATCAAAGTTTAATTCTCCGTATACCAATTTGCAGCTCTTCTCCTCATTCCTTGCTGCGCCATACATTATATATTTAGAATGCAATTTTTTTAAGTGTCATCTGTTTTTTATCATATACTATTAAAAGAAAGGACCAGTTGATATTTTGTCTTATTACATATCTAGATTTCACTAGAAATTGATAAGATAATAGAAAAAGTAGTATAACAAAGATACAATAGCTGAGGTCATAATCATACGTGATTATGTTATCTATGCGTGTGGAAGAGTAAAAGAGTTTTAAATGTGAAAATAAATTCTGTGTGCGAGAAAAACCATATGCAAAAGCAAAGCAGGAGAAGGACTCTTCATCACGGACTATAGCAACAGGACAAGGGGTAATGAGGTCCAGCTTAGATAGGGAAAGTTCAGGTTAGGTATAAGGAAGCTCTTTACTGTGAGGGTGGTGAGGCACTGGAACAGGTTGCCCAAAGAAGTGGTAAATGCTCTATACCTGGCAGTGCTCAAGGCCAGCTTGGACAGATCCCTGGGTGACATGGTCTAGTGTGAGGCATCCCTACCCATGACAGGCGGTTGGAACTAGATGATCTTAGGGTCCTTTCCAACCCAACCTATTCTGTGATTCTGTGATTCTACATTCAGATATTTTCAAACTTTCATGATATACATGTAAGAGAGTTTCCCTGGTGTCCTGGGTTCAGCAGTAGCAATCATTTTTCTCCTTCTCGGTAGCTGGTGCAGAGCTGTGTTTTTGATTTTGGGCCTGGGAACAGCACTGATAACACCAGTGTTTTCAGTTACTGCTTGGTGATGTTTTAGTCTGACCAAGGACTTGCTGAGTCTCATGCTTCTCCAGGGAGGAGGGTAAGTCAGGAGGAAGGAGAGACAGGACACCTGACCCAAACTGTCCAAAGAGAGGTATTCCATACCACAGCACGTCATGTCCAGGATGTAAAAAACGGGGAGCAGAGACCCGGAAGTGTGGGGGTGCACGGTGGGGGATCCACTGCTTGCTTGGGTTGAGATTGGTGGTGAGCTATTGTATTCATTCCTTGTATTTGCCTTGTCATTATCATTATTGGCGGTAGCAGTAGTGGTTTATGTTATACCTTAGTTACTAAACTGTTCTTATCTCAACCTATGGGAGTTGCATTTTTTCGATTCTCCTTCCCATCCCTCCAGGAGCGGAGGGAAGAAAGAGTGGGGAGTGAGTGAGAGAGCGACTGCGTGGTTGAGAAAAATAAACCATGACACCTGGTCTGAAGAAACAGTACTGCCCTTTGATCTCCAGCTGGTCATATTAGTTCCACTGGAACTGGAAAATTCAGAGGTATCAGAAAGAAGTTTGGTGAGGACTGGACTTGTGTGGCAGGCATGAGCTCAAAGACAAGTTTTGGGCTAAAAACTCGCATAAAAGGTTATTATATATACCTATATATAAAAAGAAGTATATATGTTTTTCTGAAAAAGGTCTTCCCAATACTCTTGTGCATTTCTAAAACCTAAGAACACCTTCAAAATCAAACTGAATAATAGGAAAAAATATCAAAGATAATATCTCATGGATTCTGAGGACTTTCTGCACTAGAAAAAAAAAAAAGATAATAATTTTGACAAACATTTATAACGTCTGATACATATCTATGTATGCATGAATCGAAGAAGCAGCTGAAAGCATTTCTTGAGGACATAAGTCAATGGAGAACTGACAGGCAGTAACAACTGGATTCAATCATCCCCAGTAAGATACTTTCCTCATATTCAAAGCACTTAGTCCTTGAAAAATCTATAATTCAGGACAGCCAAAAGGGTCATCCAAACAAACAAAAAAAAAACCAATATTCCAATATGAATCACTGCTTAATGAAAAGAGAGACTTGGAACAAAGGAAAGAAACTTAGTGTCATGGAAGAACCATCACAAGAATACAATGGTCTGACTGAATTCATGAAAATCACTTGCAGGAAGATGCATCCAGGACTGCTGTTTCAGTGTGTTACATAAAATCTTTTATAAGCAACAGTGAAGGCTAATGCTGTTTCTGAAAATCATTTTTAATGAATCTTGAAATTGTAGTTTTGGTCAGTTTGTCATATTATTCACTAACTACAGTAAAGCAGACTGAAATTTAATTTTAATTTAGGGTTCATTAATGTTTCCTATTGCTATCATTCCTTTTATATGCTGGTGAGTTACAGGGTACAATGAGGCTTAAAAAAAATGCTACTATTGTTGCATATTACCATAACTGCATTAAAACCTACTGTCACTGGTTTTTTGTTCATTTCTCAGGTTACTGAAATTGCAAAGTGATAGAAAAATTTCTTGAAGACAAACCAGACTCAAAATTATATACAGCTGTCTGGTAATACAACATTTTTGTGGCTTATGATAATTAAACAAAATTAATTATTAACTATGAGCATAATCATCTCACTTCACTTTCCTTTGACTGTGATTCAAATTCAGATGGTTGTTTTATTTGTTTTTTAAGTCCATGTCAAATTAAGGTTTCAAAAAAAAAAGAGAATGGATCCTATTAAAAAGCCAAACCAAAACAAAACCCTGTATCAGAATATCCTGTATTCTTACCAATAGGCAAGGTATAAATTAGTGAGACAGTATGTAAATTTGAATGAAGTATTTCACCCAAAAAAAAATAAGTTCAGCAGAAATAACAAATCTGGTACTGCTGAAGATAGAAATTAAGAGCACTTATTAAGAACAGATAATAGTATTACAGGAAATACAGTGAATTTCAACAATCTAAAAAGTATTGGAGTGGAAAAAAAATGAAATGCTTTTTTCTTCTTTTTTTTTTCTTTGACTCAGTATATCAGACATTAAAAGTCTGCAAAAGATGACGCATTATGAGGCATTAAAAGCGCAGTTAAGCTAGTTAGGGGAGATTAAGAGGTAAACACACTAACACACTGTTGTGGATTTTTTATTCTCTCCTTTTTTTTAGTTAATCTCAACAGCTGATAATGTGAGAAAACATTGAGGGCTCAATTCTGTCACCAAATAGGTGTCTGAGCATACTTGGAACAGTCATAATGGTATGGAAGGTAAGTAGGACTGTATGGAGCTAGAGATCTTCCAAAGAGGCTGCTGGAGGCTGGGGCAGATAGGCAGGGCATGGCACAGAATTTTCTGTTTAGGCACCTGACTCAGTGTCACCATATTCCTGTTCCCCTCTGATAATAAAGTTACTGTGACAGGTTCTAGTATAAAACTTCAGATGGACCTACGGTTTACAGATTACCTGTCATAGAACCCAACTGTATTTTGTCACTGTTTTATTCTGAGAATGTGTCAGGAAGACAATTTTAGGAAACCTTGCTTTGACACAAGTAAATGAGTGATTTATCATCAAAACTGGAATATTTTTCTGATTTACTGAAAGAACTAGACAGTCTGCAGCAAAGTAAGTTGGAAATAGGGTGTTACTTATAGATCATATTTGGATGAAATTGAACATTTTTTCTTCTTGCTGTTTAACAATGCAAAATATGATTAAAAGCTGGAGTACAAAAAAAGACGAGATAAAGGATCCCAATGTTGAAGACCACCTTGACTGAAATATCTTTTCTATTATGCATATTTGGGGACTTGTTTAAAGCAATCTGACTTTTTGTTCAAATGGACTTCAACACTAAGCTGAAACATATTTCCTTTTTCTTTACTCATCCTTGCTCACCTATCTGCTACAGTTCATTCTGAATAGCAAAATCTGTAAATGAACTGTGTTGGTATTGTCCTGGGTTCAGCAGTAGCAGTCATTTTTCTCCTTTTTAGTAGCTGGTGCAGTGCTGTGTTTTTGACTTTAGCCAGGGAACAACGCTGACACACAGATGGTTTTTGTTTTTACTAAGTAATGCTTACTCCGATCAAGGACATTTCAGTCTCATGCTCTGCCAGTGAGGAGGGCACAAGAAGCCAGGAGGAAACAGAGACAAGACACCTTACCCAAACTAGCCAAGGGGGTATTCCATACCACGGCACGTCATGCCCCGTATATAAACTGGAGGGGGTTACCCAGAAGGCCCAGGTCACTGCTCTGGTTGGGCTTGGTATTGATCGACGTGTGGTGAGCAATTGTATTGTGCATCACTTGTGTTTGTTTTCTTTTAATTTTTCCCTTTTCATTTTTTCATTTCCCTTATTATTATTGGTAGCAGTAGAAGTACTAGTTTTGTATTATACCTTAATTATTGGACTGTTCTTATCTCAGTGAGTGGGGTTTACATTCTTTTAATTCTCCTCCTCATCCCACTGGGATACAGGGAGGAAGAAAAAGGAAATTGAGTGAGCAGCTGCGTGGTTCCGAGTTACCAGCTGGGCTTAAACCATCGCAGGTATATACTTATTTAAACTGAGACTTATGTTGAGCAAATACTAAAACATTTACTAAAATGCATTTTTTAAAAATTGAGCATCTCTGGCAAGTTTTGTTGCAGAGCTCCTAAAGTACAACAGCAGATAGATTAAAAAGTAGTCAAGTCTGTTTGTGAAACTAAAATAAATAATAAAAAGTCCTAATACAGAGCTGGTTGCAAAGAAAATGAGAAAGAATAAATGCTGGCAATTCTAGGACCTTTTCTAATGTATTATAACCATGCTCAGATTATAGCTTGACCTCAAAGATGCAGTTGTGAGTGGTTTAAATGTTTCATTCATCATTCATTAACATTAATTCTTCTTTCATTCACTGTCACTATTTTTTTATTTTTATTTTTTTTTAGTAAAAGTTTAGCTGTGGGGTTGATTTTTCGGTTGCCTGGTGTTTTCAATGGAAGCCTGAGGAAAATATGCATTGGCAATATTTTGTTCACTTTCCCTGGAAATTCTGCTTTCCATCACAGATGCATGAGAAAAGAAGATGAGAATTTTTACTAAGTTTTTTTGTCCCACAGTCACTTCCTCAGTTATAATCACTGAATATTTGTCATTAGTATGACTTCCATTTCATATTGCATCAGTTTCTAAATATAATTCAGAGAAAAAATGTCTTAGACACTAATTCTTAGGTTAGTGACCACTTTAAAATAACATGATGTGGTTGCTATTAAAATGCAATTCAGCCTTTCAACAGACTGCTTCTGCCTGACAACTAATTTTTTTGTTTCTCCCTTGTGTAGTTGCTTGAAACAGTCCCCAGTGTAGATTCAGACTGACTGTAACGCGGAAAGGAAAAGCTGAAAAATGAGCAATGGGAACGGCTTGCTGATGAAGTTGAATGGAGAGCTAGTAATGATATTGATGACATTACTTAGCAGACAGAATTCAAAATGAGAATTCATTTGTCATCATGATATCATCAATCAGCTTTCTATTGCCTTGGGTAATAGGTTTGTGCTTGCTTGGTGCAGTATAAACTCTGCTATAGGACTCTTTTTATTTTGCACATCTGTATGAAAGTCACACACATCCCTGATGCAAAAGGAAGCATATTCAAATCTAGCACTTAAAATGATTCAGACAGATTTCTAGACAGATATTTTAATGAAAAATTTACAGTAAGTTCCTCTAATCTTGGGATGCAGGATCAGAAGTCATTGTTACTGAGTGCTTCAGTAGATACAATCTCTTTGGCATTGATTTCAGAAAATCAGTCTTTTCAAACAAAATCCAGTATTCCTGATCTTTCATCCCCTGAACCAGTATCATAGTCTCAAGAGCCTGGAGGCTCTACTACCTCTTCCAAGCAGCTGAGATTCCTGGCTGAGTCATCGAAGAAGAGAGGGAACTCATCAGACTTCATCAGCAGTGCACTCCAAGGTTTTCCTCTCTCCTGTCCAATTTGGAATTTCCATCTTTTTCATCTCTTTTTTCACTCTTGAATTCCAGTCTTGGCTTTACCAGGGCCACTTTCCATTTTTGTGCGCATACACTGTGATTGTTAGTGCTTTACTCTGAAGTAAAGAGAGTATCTGCTCAGTCATGAAGGAACTGAGAATTGTCCCCTAGGAAGTCACCAGAGCCATCAATGGCTCACCCTACCAGTCCTGTGTCAAGGCAGGGGGGATTAACCTGAGAGTCACCCAGGGTGCTGAGCAAAAATTTTGTCACCACAGGGATCTGCCAGCTAACTGTAGCAGCAAAGGAACTACCAATCAGAATCAGCAAGTACATTTTCTTTTAGTATGGTTACAGTACTAAAGTCTTAGTAATACGTGCAGCTTGGAGGTACCCTAGACCTCATTAAACAGCCTGATTGATCATCTGACTGTTGGAAAGGTTTTCTGTGTGAGCGAATGTTAAACCAAATGTGTTAATTTGAGGGTATCTTATTATGCCATCTCATTTGCACTGTTTTCTATCATTTTGATTAATGCCTATATTGTGACTAATATATAGAAGGGATGAGGGATAATATGCATAAAACTACAGCCTGTGGAGTTCTTACCTTCATTCTAATTTGTTCATCTACCCAAAGAAAACATATAATAACAGAGAGGGAAAAAAGTGTTAGCACTATTTTTCAGTCTTATGAAATTAATAAATTATAAATTTATTTATTAATTTTCTCTATATATCATCTCTTCTACAAGATGGGAATCCAGTAGGTTTTATTTAGTTAAACATCACAATCACACAAAAGAAAAAGCAATTTATATACTTTTTAATCGAAGCAGAATAAATCTTTAGAAATGGTTTTAGTATCTAGAAACATTACCTTATTAAGCAGATTCAGGGGAATTCAGATGTTCCACTTCAATGAGTTTATAATTGTGTCTTGGACTACATGAAGGTCATTCATTTCTCCAGGACCCTTTGGAGTACATTTATAGCTCTTCAGAAAATCTCTGCAGAACTGAATTTCATTTGCTTTATCTACTTTGCTTCTCATTGTGACAATTCACAGAAGCGGAAGAATTTTTATTCCTCCTGTTTACAAATGTTGAACAGATAGATAAAAGCAAAAGTAAATGTTGCTATAATTAAGCAATTTAAAAAAAAATATAATAGCTACTAAGTAGGTAATCCGTAGGATAATTTTACATATATTAGGCTGTGTTACAGGGAATTCTTAAAGCAGACCACACTTCCATGATCTTCAATTCTTGTGAACATGGAAGAGACTTATGTGGTTTTCATCATTTTCTTCAACAGAGTGACTCCTTAAAATAATTGACCTGAGTAGAGTTCAGTGTATATTACTGTATCTCTTCTGAAAATCTGAACTGAGAAAGCTCTTACAGAGAAAAAGAGAAGACAGCATCCTAAGTCTCACAATTATACATGGAAACATCTGTCACAAGATTCTCCCAGAGGAAAAAGGGGCTTCTTTAAATTGGTAAATGTATGGTTGTAAATCTAAATTGCAGTTCTAGACAACTGCACTTGAGGGTGTTTGAAGAGTGCGTTGTCCGCATATTGCTGTGCTCTGTGTACCATCAGTAGAACAGACATACAAAGTTTGACACTCTACACCTGACTCTCCTGTATATCTGCTTCCAGCCACAGCCATGATAAGCTCTTTCTGAGGACAGTAAAAGACCTCTGTAGTACATGCAAGCCAACATTCTTATGAGGTATGACAGCTATAAATATAGACTCATTTTTGTGAATAAATGCATGGTGTTTTCACTTCTTGTAAGCGAGGGTGTGTCAGTTTCATTGGATGCTGGATTATATTTGCCATTGAGCCAATACGTGCAGCCAGCTTAATCTGATAATTAGATTTCAGATAGAAATACAGTTTGGCAAATTACTTTGAATTATTTTTTTTCAACTTGTTATTTCATCTTCTGAAAACTCCTTTACACAAAAGTAGTCAAAATGGCCTTTGTTTTGTGCAACGGAAGATTAAGAGCAAGAGAGATTTCATCCTCTGTAGCTGAGGCTGCCAGCCTTGTCAGAGGCTCCTGTTGACTGAAGTCTACTAGGTAACAAAAATGAAGCAGAAGGGGAGCAATTCTATGACCTCTTTTTAATTTATTTTCTTTTTAATCTATCAGCAATCTTTGGTCATGGCACTCTGCAAGGAATAACTTATTATTGCTAAATTTGTTCCTATTTCTTTTAACAGAGCTGACCGAGTTCAATTTAAAAGTACTCATTTGATTTTCTCCCTGTCCTTATAGAATCATAGAATCATAGAATAGTTAGGGTTAGAAAGGACCTCAAGATCATCGAGTTCCAACCCCCCTGCCATGGGCAGGGACACCTCCCGCTAAACCATGCCATCCAAGGCTATGTCCAGCCCCACCTTGAACACCACCACGGATGAAGCTTTCACAGCTTCCTTGGGCAACCCATTCCAGGGCCTCACCACCCTTACAGTAAAGAATTTCTTCCTCATATCCAGTCTAAACCTCCCCTGTTTAAGTTTGAACCCATTACCCCTTGTCCTCTCACTACAGTCCCTAATGAAGAGTCCCTCCTTAGCATCCCTATAGGCCCCCTAAGGCTGATCTGGATCCTCCCTCAGGATGAGGCAAGGCTGTTGTCCTGCTTGTGGAGGCATTTACTGACTTGTGCCCCCCGCCAGGCAGCCACATGGGTGTGGGATAGGTGCTACCTTCTGCTGGGTAAGTCAACAGTGTCTCTACCGGCTCAAAACCACACACTGGAGGGTGTGAATTTGCACGAGTGTGAGGGGACAGAGGATTTTTGCTGTGTTTTTTAAAGTCACTTGCAAAAACAAGAGGCAGATATTGAACCGGAGCCAACATCTGTATCTTCATAAGACTCAATCGCCAGCCTTTTGCTGACTCCAGAGCAATAAATATTCGGAGCCTTAAAGGCTTTTCTTCAATCTGCTTAGGAGAAAGCAGTCTCAAACAATGGCCAAGAAGGGATCTTCCCAACCTCAGCTTCAGTGGATCAGCTCAGGGAGGGAACAGACCTCACCAGATTCTCGCAGCACCACAACTCCTCATTCTTTCTTAATGACAAAAAATGAGGAACCGCCCCCAGAAGCCAGCAATTTAGAGCACAACCACACACGCAGCAGATGTGGGCCAGTGGAGGAGACAAAAGCCTCTCACAAGGTAGGAGCAGGAACTACCAGAGAGAGGGAGGGGAAAATATCTAAGATCAGAGCTGCCATCACCCCTGTGGTGGAGGTGGACCCCTGGCCTCACCTCTACATGTGGATTCAACCAGTTCAGATCCTCTTTTAGGCTGCATATGGAACTTTTCATCTTCAGAGCACTTAAGAGGCATGTGTTAATCCTCGCAATGGCCTGCCTTGGCAGATAAGTGTTTATTATCTCCGTTCCACAGCTGGTGGGACAGGCGCAGCGGGGAGCCACTCATTGTTGAAGACCCCGCGCAACCTCAGCTCCTGGGCTCCTTGAAAAACACAGCCAGGGTGCCTGGTTTGAGCTCATGAAAGGAGCCCCAGGGAGCCTGGGACACCTCCGGGACCACTGGGCAACTGCAGCAGGTCTGGGATGGCCACCATCCCTCAGCCAGTGCTTTCCAGGGGAAGAAGTCTTTCAAACACAAAGCCCCAGCACACATCTCTGCCACCTTTGTACAGTAGGTCAGGACAGTGGCACTCTTTTATTATGGACAAATTAATGCCCATGGAGATTAAAGCTTTATCTACTGCCGGCTCAGCCGCATCTGACACATGCAGGGCTGGGCTGACATCATGTCCCTGTGCACTGGAGGAGCCACATCCCCACAGCACCTTCAGCACCATATCCTTCTGTGCTGGGGACTAAATGCGTCTCTTTCCTCCACCCTTGGCTTCTCCATCCTACTCTGAGCTGTCTTGTGCATCACCAGCCTGTCTGCTCTGCCTTTTCTTGCCTGTCGAAGACAGTGTTTGACAGATAAACACAAAGAACAGAGGGCAGAATGGAGATTCATGGCCAACATCAATGTGGTTGCAGCACCCATACATTAACATCAGTTTGACACTACCACCTCTGTGCAGCAACAGACAAACATGGCAAAACAAAGGTCACCCCTGTTAGTGTTAAACCACCACCCCAGCCCCAAACACGGAGCGAATCAGTGCTGAGCCACCAAGGAGGAGGGAGGAATTATCCTTACTGCTTGTTCTTTTGTGTTTTGCTGAACACAAGAACTGGTACTCTGAAAGAGCTGTTGATCAATCTAATGACTTTTAATGACACAAATAGGTAGCATGGAAAACAGAAGAAGGAGAGTCCTTTGATCTTTTCAAGTTATCAGGCTTAATGATAGGGGAAATTTCTTATTAATATATATAGGAAAGCTGCCTTGGCCTAGTCAGTCTCTAATATTGCTGGTTATTCAAAGCTTTTAACCTCAAATTAATTAAAATATATGTTATACCAATTGACTTCTATTATTTCAGGATCAGAGAATCTTATCATGCTGTCATTATCTTAAGTACATGGGTTTGGTTTACATAATGTGCAGTAATTATAGTGATGTCCATTAAAAACTTATCTTTTCAAATCATTTTAGTCATAGGACAAGAGGAAGGGGTTTTTCTAAAAATATATATTACAATAAATTTTTCTATATTAGAGTACTTTTCCAGTTGGAAAGCTTATTCATTCTCCGTACTTTTTTTCTTTAATGAAAATATGTGATAGCTATTAATGAAATACTGTAATTTATTTCAATAGTATTCATACCTGGAAAGCAAGAGAATTTAAAAATTAAAATCAGTTTTTAAAAAAATAAAATAAAATAAGTGTTTTGTGCTAAGAAATTTTGGTGAATCTTTTTAATAAATTTTTAATTATTAGGTGGCATCTAATGGACTAATGGTAATGTTGGTGTTTTTTCTTTTCTACATTACAGATATTTGTGTGTGCCCCTCTTTGAAAATAATTTTTAAGGCTTTATTTTTTTTATTTCCTATCATGTTTTAATTATACCTCCTTCTTTTTCCCTTTTCTTCCCATTCAAAGCTTTCTAGCTTATCAAATATTTCTTATTCACCAGGAAAATAAAAATTTGCATCTCCAACAGAATCATAAGTGCATCAATTTTTATGTATTGGTTTGTTTTTCAAAAAAGCATCTCTGAGCATCTCTGTTGCTTCTCAGGTTTGGGATGATTCTTGCAAAAATATTGATTTGCACTATTCTTCAATTACAGCTGCAATTACAGCGCAATTATCTTCTATGATTCCCATGGAAAAATTGACAGCACATTGGTTGACAATCTGTTCTTGTTATTGTCTATTAGGGACTATCTTTCTGTTAAATGGTTTTACACAGCCAACATAATGTAGTCCTTATTTCTTAAGTGTTATCCTATTGCTCCAAGAGTAATGCAGGGTAATAGGACAATTGTCTTACCAAAAAAAAAAAAAAAAAAAAAGGGGGGGGGGGAGGCAAACAAAAACTGGATACAATTTGTCATTAGTATTAAAAGTAAAGTAGTGTGAAAAAATATTTTTGCTTCTGGACTTCTATTTTCTTTTATTCTTAACAATTTTGACTGCAGATTCGGAGGTTTTACCATGGTGGAACATATTCACAAGTAAATTATATTTGTAATATAAAATGTCTTCTACACACTATATTCTGTAAAGTAGTATGTTGCAGTGCTGCTTTTTTGACTGCATTGAACTGAACTACACTGTAGTGACCAGAAAATAAATATATCAATTTAAGTGTTGAAATTAGAATATTATTAAAAATTAAGGTGACACACTGAATATTTTTCAAAATGTTCAACCCTCAGCCTATGTGTTGTATTACCTCATATTTTTACAATGTTACACCTAAACACATAAACACAACATCTTTTTTACCTGCTTCAATGGTGTTCTTTGCAAAAAAAAAAAAAACAGCAAGCCCACAACCCAAAACTTAGTCAGCTACTCTTCTAAATTTCACAGAATGTTCTCACAGTTCCCTTACCTTAATGGTGAGCGTGGGGCTTCAGGAGCTCTTTCCTATAAATTAGGTGGAAATCCTTCAGGTTATGGCACTTCCCCACTGTGCTGTTTCACGCCGAGAGTAACCTACCTCATGTCTATCACAAAAAGCTCCAGTTTTTTAGAAATTGGCTGGTTTCCAAGCCAGGGGAGCAGCACCTTTATAGTTCTTCAATATCTTTCCTGTTCAAAGGGCCAATGAAAACTGGAAACAGGTGTTCGGGTTTTTTTAATATCACTCTTGCCTTGGAAATTAAATAATTGTATTTTGCCAGATTCTCTGAAAATCGTTTAACACTAAACATCAAGATTAAATCATGCATAACAATATAGTCATTAATAAAACAGTTGCTAGGTTTTGAGAAAGCTTTAGGGAAATAAAACAAAGCTGGGTTTAAAACCACTGGCACATAATTCCAGTCCACAATTTATAATCTGGTTCAAAGTGGCAGATTGCCAACACAGGTCAGATTGTGATCCCAGGATTTTGTTTGGACCATATCAGTCCTTGACGTCAGGTTGACTGGTGATTATCTGCTGCAAGCTCAGGAGTGATGCATCCCAACTAGAAGGAAGTTTAGCAGGAGGGCCAGGAGACCTCCTTGGATGGATGAGGAGCTGCTGAACAAAATT
Source organism: Amazona ochrocephala (assembly GCA_039720435.1). NCBI lineage: Eukaryota > Metazoa > Chordata > Aves > Psittaciformes > Psittacidae > Amazona > Amazona ochrocephala. The sequence goes on from CM077880.1 coordinate 26,288,458, forward strand.
CAAAGGAAAAAAAGATGCTTATAAAAGGTGGAAGAAAGGACAGGTGGCCTAAGAAGAATGCAGGGATGTTGTCTGGGAAGCTAGGGACCAGGTTAGGGAAGCTAAGGCCCAGTTAGAATTAAACTTGGTTAAGGATGTTAAGGATAACAGGAAGGGATTCTATAGGTACATTGCAAATAAAAGACAGACTAGGGACAACGTGGGCCCCCTCTGGAAGCTATCGGGAGAACTGGCTACCTTGGATTTGGAGAAGGCTGAGGTTCTTAATGACTTCTTTGCCTCAGTCTTCACCGGCAAATATTCGGACCGCACCACCCAAGTCTTGGAAGGCAGACACAGGGACAGTGAGAATGAAGACTCTGGGCCTACTGTAGGGGAGGATGTGGTTCAAGACCATTTTAGGAACCTGAACATATACAAGTCCATGGGACTTGATGAAATCCATCCGCAGGTCCAGAAGGAGCTGGAGAATGAAGTTGCTAAGCCACTGTCCATCATATTTGAAAAATCGTGGCAGTCAGGTGAAGTTCCTGACGACTGGAAAAAGGGAAATATAACCCCCATTTTCAAGAAGGGGAAAATGAATGACCCAGGGAACTACAGATCAGTCAGCCTCACATCTCTGCCTGTCAAAATCTTGGAGGAGATTCTCCTGGAAGGCATTCTGAGGCATATGTAAAACAGCAAGGTGTCTGGTGACAGCCAGCACGACTTCACTAAGGGGAAATCCTGCCTGATCAATCTGGTGGCCTTCTGTGATAGGGCTATGGAACTGATGGACAGGGGTAGAGCAAGTGATATCATCTACCTGGACTTATGCAAAACGTTTCACACTGTCCCACATGGCATCCTTGTCTCTAAGTCAGAGAGGCATCAATTGGACCACTCAGTGCATAAAGAACTGGCTGGATGGCCGCATGCAAAGAGTAGTGCTCAATGGCTTAATGTCCAGCTGGAGACAAGTAACGAGTGGTGTCCCTCAGGGATCGGTGTTGGGACCGGACTTGTTGGTGACATGGACAGTGGGGTTGAGTGTGCCCTCAGCAAGTTTGCCAATGACACCAAGCTGTGTGGTTAGGCTGATACATTGGAGGGAAGGAATGCCATCCAGGGGGACCTTGACACGCTTGTGAGGTGGGCTGATGCCAACCTGATGAAGTTTAACCATGACAAGTGCAAGGTCCTCCACCTGGGTCAGAGCAATCCGAGTCACAGCTAAAGGTTAGGCAGGGAAGAGATTCAGAGCAGCCCTGTGGAGAAGGACTTGTGAGTGTTGTTTGATGAGAAAATGAACATGAGGCAGCAGTGTGCGCTTGCAGCCCAGAAAGCCAACCATATCCTGGGCTGAATCAAAAGGCGCGTGACCAGCATGTCGAGGGAGGTGATCCTGCCCCTCTACTCTGCTCTTGTGAGACCTCACTTGGAGTATTGTGTGCAGTTCTGGTGTCCTCAACAAAAAAAGGACATGAAGCTGTTGGAACAAGTGCAGAGGAGGGCCACGAGGATGATCAGAGGACTGGAGCACCTCCCATATGAAGATAGGCTGAGAAAGTAGGGGCTGTTCAGCCTGGAGAAGAGAAGGCTGCATACAGACCTCATAGCAGCCTTCCAATATCTGAAGGGGGCTATAGGGATGCTGGGGAGGGACTCTTCATGAGGGACTGCAGTGAGAGGACAAGGGGTAACGGGTTCAAACTTAAACAAGGGAAGTTTAGATTGGATCTGAGGAAGAAATTCTTTACTGTGAGTGTGGTGAGGCCCTGGAACAGGTTGCCCAGGGAAGCTGTGAATACTCCATCGCTGGCGGTGTTCAAGGCTGGGTTGGACATAGCCTTGGATGGCATGGTTTAGTGGGAGGTGTCCCTGCCCGTGGCAGGGGGGTTGGAACTAGATGATCTTAAGGTCCTTTCCAACCCTAACTATTCTATGATTCTATCCTTTACATAGCCATTTTCTGAATACTTTTAGGCACATACCACCCGAAATTTTTCTTATTAGCGCAGTACGTTGTCAGTATTTTTCAGTCAGTCATCTCATTTCTGAAAGACTTCATGTAATTGTGCTACTCTAAACACACTCATACCCTATCTAGGGCTGTTGTTAAGTGAAAAGAAATAAATAAAACTCCCTAATTACTAAATGAGCCAGTATTTACATAGTATGTCAATTAACTAGTTTACCAATTCACTCCATTGTCTAATCAAATAAACTGTCTATTCTGTGGTGATGTAGTGGCCTGGATGCTGCTTACACACTTTTTCCAGTTCACTATGTTTTCCCCTGTAGAACTGAGCTGTCTTTATTCGTTTTGTTCTTATGAGAATTAAATACAGCTTTGGAGAATAAAAGCCCCGTTCTATTCTTAAAAAGCCTATTTTAAGGAAAAGATACAGGAAGAGCTACCTCAAAGTTCTAGCAAATGTTTCTCTGGGCCTGTAAGGCCCCTGCTCAGGGACAGAGGGACCTTGGATAACCCCCTTTAGAAACCAACCTGCATCAGAAGTTCCCATTGTAACAACCTCTGTGCCAATTACTGGCACTCGCAAACAATATCCACTAGTCACAATTATTTATGTTTTTATTAATTTATTTTCAAAGACTGAAGAAGAAAACCATTGTCTCAGGACTTCATTCTAAATATTGACTTCCCTAATGTTGACAACACTGATATTTATAGAATATTAAGAGCTGCAAATGAGCACTGGGATATGCTGAAGCAGAGTTGAGGATGTTGCTGTATGATACCTAGCAGCTCTAGGGGGAAATATTTCATGATTAAATCCACTCCTCCAGTCTGAAAAATCTCAGCAAGTACATTTTAAAATCTACCTTCTAATATTCCAAACTCATTTTGCTGGAGTGGAATATGCCCAAAAAAAGAGTTTTCTAGTTGTTCCCAGAGCTCTTCATAGGAGCAATCCACTTCCCACTAGCTCTAATAGTGTGTGCCTGCTACAGTCCCACATTAGATTATTTCTTTCACTTAGATACTTCTTCTCTGTAGACATTAAGTCATTCTGGCATCCTTACATAGCGCTTATGACTCTTTGCCAGTCTCACCTATGATAAGTATGTGATCTTGTGGTGAAATATCTTCTTTTATACGTGAGATAGGGCAAACAAGGCAACAAAGAGTGCAAAGTGACAGCTTTTCTTGTCCTGCTCTCAGCTTTTGTTTCAAAGGGAATGTGACTCACATTCTCACGCAGAGATCACAAGAGAAGTGATTATTTCAATAGCTCAGCCTGTCATTAAGAAGATACACTTACAATAGTCTGAACTTGGGAGTATCATGAGAGTTTTGCCCATTCTTGAATTTTAAAATATTCCACGTTACACAGATAGTAGGAAATCATTGTGCTTCAATCATTGTTAAAAAGGTACTTAACTACACAGTCACTTTATACTGAAGATACTAATTAAAGATTTTTAATTTAGTGCATTTAGCCAAAAAAATACACTTCTAAATAGTCAATGTTTTCAGCCCACCAGCAAATTATAAACAATCTAGGAACAGCTCATAGGTATGTTTCCCAAAGCATATGCATTTCACAACTGCCTAAGTGCGATGCTACCTTCTCCATACACATTCAGAAGAATCTCTTCCATCCTTGCCATTTTCAATCCTCTTCACTTTATGAACCTGAAACTGTTTCCAATCTAGATTAAGACCCTTGATTAGCAAATTGAAACCTGATGACAAGCTTGGTTTTCATCATTATCAATAGTCTACTACTATGATACTAGGACATTAACCAGGCCAGTGAATGTTCCCCGGTATTGCACCTCAGTCATCAATATTGAGTATTTCCTATTTGTGCCAGTAAGTGCCACTCCAACAATCCCCAGGCAGGATTTAGGAGCCATAACTTCCCAGGAAGTATCCTGAACCAGCAGTTTGGATGTTGCATCCTTGCTCTCTAGATTAAGAAAACTTATTAGTATAGACACATGCCATTCTGTGCAGTTGGCCTAAATGCTTAGAAGTGTTCCCAGCATATTTAATCTACTTGCAAAGGTTGAAAATCTAAAGGCCTTATATTGCAATAATTTATTGCAGCATAGCAAGCTTGTTGGCTTATTTTTCCTTTCTTTTTCCAGCTCTTCGTTGTGAGAAAAAGGTTTTAGCTGTTTAACTCTTTGATTTCTTATTGTGGTAATCTTGATTTCCGTTTTCATCTCATTGTCATTACAGTGAATTCAAACCTTGAAAATAATGGTCTATTCAGACCCATGCCTAATTTGCATTTATTGCAATTTAATATGAGGAAATCTGAGGCTCCTCGAGGCACGCAATAAATAATTTTATCTCAAAAATATGAATTGATACCTTAAAATACCAGGTCTCCAGCTTCAGAAACAGTTACAAATTATGTGCACATAATTTCACAATCAAAAACCAATAGGCCTTTAGACAAACCTGAATATATTTTCCTTGGGTTGCATATAAAAGAATTTTGCTCTGTTATGCAGAAGCAACTACCAGGAATGCTCCAAACTGTGTTGCTTTAATTAAAATAGCATTTCTAAGACTTTCTACAGCACCAATCATAGTCATGGCAAGAGTAGAACAAATGCTCCTTTTTTGTACTCTTCTTTGAATAGAAAAAATTAGAAAATACATTTCAACTTAATATTTGCTAATGTTCCCTGTATGTGAAACAGGACTCACTTTGCCCATAAGCTAAATTAATAGTAGTCCATACCCGATAAAAGAATAGTTAAGGTTCTCGTCTCTCTTGTGATGGTTTTGAGTACATATAGAGCAGACATATTGCATAAACAAGGGGGTTGGAACTAGATGATCTTAAGGTCCTTTCCAACCCTAACTATTCTATGATTCTATGAAGTAGTCAAGTTATCTGTTTAAATTTCAAAACTCTAATATAAGACTCTATGCTGATATAAGCAATACCTTTGTTTTGTTCTCCTACTAAGAGACCACCACCACTAGGTTTTCCTGAACTACTTGGAAGGTTACTTGTACCATTTTCAAAGTTATTTCTGAACCTTTTTAGTGTCTAGCTAAACCTAGGGTACATGAAAAGAAATGTTAACCTGTAAAACTTGTATATAGATAAGTGAAAAAGAGATGCAGGGCAAGAACAAATCTATGTGTATGCCAGATACATTTAATTTATCCGCTGTATGATGCCTTTATTTTATTAAAATGATTTCTATACATTTCTAACACAGTGCTAGGAGAGCTCTCTTTTTCTATGGAATTACTAGTGACACAATTCTCAGGGATAAGACTTGTTTAACTAAGAACTACTAATTTACAGAGCCGATGGGAAGTGAGGCTGCGGTGAAGAGCTCGGCGTGTAGAGAGCGCCTGCACTGCTCTCCTGGGAGGAGGGTGCAGAGTGGGCTGCACTCTGTGCTCCCTTGTAAAAGTCCTCCTGCAGCAGGTGGCTGAGCTGCAAGATGCTGTTACTAAGCAGAAAGGTGTCAGGGAAGCTGAGGGGAAACAGCACTGCTTGCTCCAGGACCAGAGTGGGCAGGGGCCTCAAGTGTCTACCGTTGCTCATGCAGGAAAGGAGGCCGCTAACCCAGGAAGCTGGGAAATAGTAACAGAAAAAAGAAGCAAAAAAAAAAAAAAAAAAAAAAAAAAAAGAGGAAGAGGACAATTAAAAGCAAGGGGCTTCCTCCTACATCTGTTGACCCCACCCAGAACCTCTTTGCTGCCCTGCAGTGGGCTGATGAGGAACCGTGCTCCCACCAGGAGCAACCAACTGATGCACTGGTAAAGAAGATCACTACTGGTGCTGCCAGGAAAAAGCGGCGGGTTGTAGTAGTAGGGGACTCTACTTTGAAAGGAACAGAGGCACCCGTCTGTTGGCCTGACCCAGGATCAAGGGAGGTGTGCTGCCTACCAGGGGCATGGATCAGGGATGTTGCAGAGAAGCTGCCTGCTCTAGTCGGTCCCACTGACTATTACCAGCTTCTAGTGATACAGAGCAGCCCTGCGGAGAAGGACTTAGGGGTGTTGGTCGATGAGAAAATGGAACATGAGCTGGCAGTGTGCACTTGCAGCCCAGAAAGCCAACCATATCCTGGGCCGCATAAAAAGGAGCATGACCAGCAGGTCGAGGGAGGTGATCCTGCCCCTCTACTCTGCTCTCGTGAGACTTCATTTGGAGTATTGTGTGCAATTCTGGGGTCCTTAACATAAAAAGGACATGGAACAGTTGGAACAAGTTCAAAGGAGGGCCACGAGGATAATCAGGGGACTGGAGCACCTCCCGTATGAAGATAGGATGAGAAAATTGGGTCTGTTCAGCCTGGAGGAGAGAAGACTGCGTACAGACCTCATAGCAGCCTTCCAATACCTGAAGGGGGCCTATAGAGATGCTGGGGAGGGACTCTTAATTAGGGACTGCAGTGATAGGACAAGGGGTAATGGGTTCAAACTTAAACAGGGGAAGTTCAGATTGGATATGAGGAAGAAATTCTTTACTGTGAGTGTGGTGAGGCACTGGAACGGGTTGCCCAGGGAAGCTGTGAATACTCCATCGCTGGTGGTGTTCAAGGCTGGGTTGGACATAGCCTTGGATGGCATGGTTTAGTGGGAGGTGTCCCTGCCCATGGCAGGGGGGTTGGAACTAGATCACCTAAAGGTCCTTTCCAACCCTAACTATTCTATGATTCTATGATTTAAATTATTCAGGGTGAATTTTAATATCCTGCAATTCAACCACAAGGCAATATTTTTGCAATTAAAAGCTCTTCATAATTACTGTCACTTTTCTGGATTTAAGAATATATTAACCAAGAATTTTTCGGCATAATAGAACATCTTGCCTTTAAAAATTTGGTAATGTTACAGGATAAAGGAATAGTTTAGTACCCTCATGCAAAATATTTCTGAAATGGAATTTCTTGTAAAGAAGGTTAGATATTTCCCCCTCTTATAACTAACTTTTCAATTAAATTTTTGTTAGTATGACCACTATCTATATCAACATTAAATTTCCTGTTCTCTGAAAAGGTGAGTGTAACTTTGAGACTTGGATTATTCCTGTTATAAATGATCAAGGGCCAATTTATAAAAATAAAGTAATTTATTGTAATTTAATGCAAAGAGGCAGTAAGCAAAGCAGTGCTGGGTGCAAAGCAGCACTGGGTGCGTGTGGAGTTTCTGCTCCACCAACACGCACACCGGGTGGGTTAAATGAGCAGGTATTTATCGCACAAGCAGGGATATTACAATTAGTTCAGGTACTCATTATCAGAAGTTTCCTCCTCTTTTGGCGCTTGCGCACTGCCTTCCGATAATTGTGGGCCGGGGTCTTCAAGATGAGGTAAGAAATCTTCCTCTTGTGGGCAGGGGTCTTCAAGTGGTCTTCCTCAGGCTGCACTTTTCACCTTTAGCAGGTTGAATGCCTCAGTTTTCACAATTAATTAAATATTAGCCATGTCTGCAAGTTTCTGACAATTGGCTAAAATTTAGAACAGTGTGGTTGTCAAACAACTGATAAGCAAACCAGATGTGCGGATGAGGAGTACACAAAGTTAGCAGATTTATGGGAGACTCTGTTTTAGGGGAACTACTAAAATCTCATTAGCACATCAAGCAAGCAATTAACAAGCCAGACACGGGATGAGGAGTACACAAAGTTATCAGATTTACAGAAGACACCTTTTAGGGGAACTACTGAATCTCATTATCACAACACAGAATTAGAGCATAAACATTGTAAAGAGGGCCATTATCACTTCACAGACTTGTAACATTGTAAAAGGGCTTTTTCTACTTCAAAGACTTACTTTGTTCTCTAAGTTAAACTAGAAATATTTTAATCTCATGTTTTAAATACTTGCTTATAATCAAGGGAGTTACAAATAGTGATTTTTATTAATGTTGCCTTAACAATGTGAACATAGTAGCTCAGAGTTTCATATAGTTAATTATTAATGGTTTCTCACTTCATAATTTTCCTCGCCATGTTTTATAACGAACTATTACTCTTAACACGAATCATAGTCTTGTTATAGCATAATGCTAATCAAGCTTAACTTACACACCTTGCTTAACTGGCAAATTAATAATTTACAATTTATCAGCAAATTAACTGTTTACATTTATCACATTTCAAAGCAGCACTCTCTGTCTCATTTCACTTCAGTATCTCTGAGCAGGCAGTTCAATTTCCAACCAGTGCTGTACATAATTTCTACACTATGGACTATAAATTTATACAGAGTAGTATAATTTTCATGTGGTTCACAGATTATGCCATTCTTAAAAATACTCCATTACTCCTTAGTAAAATCATTAATTTAGAGTAGAAGAAAAGCAGACTTCCAAGAGATATGCTTTGGTCTTGCTCCCTCATGTCTAGATTGATTGCACTGCTTACCTAACCCGTGGTCCTTTATGTATTACTACTGGGTTTGTTTTTGTTTTAGAGACAATTTCATTTTACATAACCTCATGAACACAATTCAGAAGTTACAGTGTAATTCTTAAAGAAAGGTAGAAATGAAAGAAACAAGGCAAATAAATGAACAACATTCTGTTTCGTTGTGAAAGTCGCTATGAAACGTAAAAGTTTTGTATTTCTTGCATAGGAAAGTTTGTTATTATAGCATGACATGTTATCATAAAATATTGAGAGTTTTAATTACTGCTCAAAAAGCATTCCACAATGAAGTTTCAGTGTACTGACAGTTCCACTACTAAGGAAAAAAAAAAAAACACAACCAAAAACAACAACAACAAAAAAAAAAAAAAACCAGCAAAAAAGAACTAAAACCAAATCTATAATGAAAAAATAAAAACGACAAAAAGGAAAAAAAAAATAAAAAAAATAAAAGAAAAGGAAAGGACATAGAGAAGGAAAGGGAAAGAAAGAGAAAAAGGAAGAGAAAGGGAAAGAGAAAGAAGAGAGAGAGAGAAAGAGAGAAAGAGAAAGAGAAAGAGAAAGAGAAAGAGAAAGAGAAAGAGAAAGAGAAAGAGAAAGAGAAAGAGAAAGAGAAAGAGAAAGAGAAAGAGAAAGAGAGAAAGTGAAAAAGAGAGGTTTTGTCTGGGCAATCATAGACTCTGTTACAATAGGATATTTCTGATTGATGATATCTGTAAAACAGCTGTTAGAACCACTCTTCTTGCACTTATGTTCCATTATCTATAAGATATTTCTGGTCTATTCAGCAGTTCTTTTTTGAAAGCTTCCTGTAAAATATAATTAAGGTATCCTATCTCATCATGGCCTAGCTCTAGCATTTCTACTAAATGGAGAAATAAAACATCAAATATATCTCTGCAACCATCTCAAACAGATTGCTGTGGTCTGCATTCTACCTAGCAGCTGCAAAGAGAGGTACAAGAAGGAGCTTCCCTCATGCCTTCAGTCAGTCTGGAAAATAACCAAACCAAAAAAGACCAAAGTGTCTTACTAGTTAATTGAGGTCATGCTTTCCTGAACTTAGCAGTACAGGGAACTTTCCATTACTGTTTCAGAGATACAAGAATGAGAATCTCACTGCATCCCTCTTTCCATCCCCACACTGCAGCACTGCAACCCAGCCGTCAAATAGGCATCAAGTTGCAATGTTCCTGGAGGTTCTGAACTGTATAACCCTCTTCAAGACTCCAAAAGGATTTTTTGCAGGACTGCCACTGTGCTCCAGATACAAATACTTTTCTCTACTTGACAGCAAAAAAGCTGCACCTCTACCTTTTGTAAAATTGTATCTTTTTACTGCTTTTTCTCCTTTCCAAGTACTAAGAGATTAGATCCTGACCCTGTCTATTTACAGCCATATCTGGAATATGAATATCAATAAGAATATGCAAGAGATAATAATATGAATAGACAGACAAACAAACAGGCCCAAGATAGACAAATTTTTTCTGTGAAGAGAGGCTGAGACAGTTGGGGTTGTTCAGCCTGGAAAAGAGAAGGTTCTAGGGTGACTTTATTGCCACCTTTTAGTACTTAAAGAGAGCTTATAAGAAAGATGGGGACAAACTTCTAGCAGAGTATGTAGCAATAGGTCAAGGAGTAATGGTTTTAAACTAAAAGAGGGTAGATTTTGACTGGATGTAAGGAAGATATTTTTGATGATGTAGGTGGTGAAACATTGGAACAGGCTGCACACAGAGGCAGTAGATGCCACATCCCTGGAAATATCAAGGTCAAGTTGAACATGGCTCTGAGCAACCAGGTGTAGTTAAGGATGTTCCTGCCCATTGTAGAGGGGCTGCGCTGGAAGCAGTTGGAGAAATACTGCGGTATATCTCATGTTGGCTATGTTCTTTCATTTTACCTAATACATACATCTGACCCTGTTATTATTACTTTTTTAGTTTTGTTTTTTGGTTTTCCCTTTTTTTTTTTTTTTTCTCCTGAATGAGCATTTAGCTTCAAGGGAAAGCAAGTGTCCCCTCTTGCTATACACAAAAGCAATAGCTCTTGTCAGTACTAGGTCATTTCCAAGCTGCCTTTTTCTCCTGCTGCTGATGTTAAATAAGTGCAAGATGGATTGGTGATATTGCCGCTAGCAATTGCAACCAAACCCTCCTGGGTGCAAACTTAAGGCAGCATCCCCTGGCCTTCCTGAGTAAATGCATTTGCAAATGTTTTCACCTTGACCAAACATATCAAACTCATAATCTCAAAGTGTTTCTTGCTGGTGGAATGAAGTAGCTAGCTACCAGGAGTGGGAATTGTCTCCCTTGTCCCCAGTTGTTTCCAATTACAGACCTTTCATGTTTTACTAGCTCTCACATCAGCCAATTCACTTGTATCACATGCCATGTATGACTACAGAACTAGGGCAAAATCCTAGGACCATTGCCTCTAAGGAAGTTTCTTACACTCTCTGTTAAAAAAAAGAATGCAGGCAAAGTGAAAACTGAACTTGCAAACTCTATTTTTTTACTGTACAGATTTTAAATAGCAGAGCAGAAAGGGAAAGAGCAACTCGAAGACGGAAGCTCAAGGCAAGTGTGTGGTAGACAAAGGATAAAATTGGTACCAGTGCCAAATCTTATAATAAATTACTGCATTTAATTCCAGCACTAGCTGTTTTCATTTATGCATATAATTAATCCCTAAAGTGCATAAAGTTTTTATTCAATATTAAATCTAAAAAGGCATAAATTGAAAACTAAAATAAAAGGTCCCTACTCACAAAAAGCTTCAGCAAATAATTCCAGCCCATTATGACAGAATTTGTAAGCAGCAGCAACTTTAATATTAAAGGATGTGTAAAACAGAAGTACAGAAGATAGAGGTGAAGGGGGAAAAAAATCTCAGACAAGAAAGGGCTACCAAAAAGAACCAAGCAGTAATTTATCTAGTATGTACTTAGATTTCTCAGTTCAGTCAAGAGTGATTTTGACTAGAAAACAAAATTAAAATCATGTCCTATCTCAGTTACACACTTTTTTATTTTCTTCAAAAGAAGAATAGGGAAGCAAAGGTAAGACACTTTAAATATTAACATTTTATTTAGTGTATAAATGTTCAAGTTGAGAAGGCCAAAGGGTGAAAGGAACGCTCTTACTACATCTTATGACAATGTCACTCAAAAGATAAGAAAACTAATAAGTTGAGTGTTTCGCAGGGTTTTCCCAGTTACTTATGTAACAAGGCACACACCTTCTCAGTCTTCAGAGGGTCTAAACTTGAAGAAAGAGCCAAGAGATTATGATGACCAAGAGTCCCTTTTTGTGTGTGTCTCAAAACAACCCAGAAGACAGAAGGAACTGAGAGCTCGTTTTCATTAGGGCAAAGGGCAGGGTGGCACAGCAGCGATCCTGCTCCACCAGGGTGAGGGAGGCTTTCCCATGATGTCTGCCCTGAGGCCGTGCAGGTCAACTGTCCTGGCAACAAATTGCCGGGAGACAGAGACAGAGCCTGCGTTGCCCGTCAGGGCACAACATGAACTGGGTCTGGGGCTCAGCAGAGCCCCTGTGGTTGGGTCTGACCTGCTGGAGGGTTCCGAGAGCCCCTGGCCCTAAAAACAGGCAAAACCACCCTTCAGCGTGTGGCGAGCACCACTCCATCCCGGACCATAGTGGAGACACTGACCACAAGGATCACAAGGACTCCAAGGACCACAACTGAAAGTACTACAACTGAAAGGATTTCATTCTCAGACCAAGAAGATGTCACTGGATCCAGGGTGGGGTGATCCTATTTCTGGTTTGTTGTTGTTTTTTTTCCCTTTCTCCTTTTCTTCTTCGACTGTCTGTCTTTTATAAGAATATGAACCAACCAAGACTTTTGTTCCTCATGACACAGTTTTAGGGAAGTTTACAATAAATGTGTTTGTTTGTTTTCAACCTCTGGAGGGCCTGTGGTTCCTCCCGCGAGCTGCACAAGGTGGTAGCAGATCAGCTCGCCAGCCACCACCAGGCAGGAAGGAACAGAGCTGGGTTAGTGTGATTCTGAACCCTATTTCAAAGCTCTGTGGCTACGGTGTATGTTTCTCTCAAACCCAGTACAGGCATGACTTAAGAGCTCAGCAGTTTGCTGAACTGAGGTCCCTATATGCTCCTTTTGTATGAGGGAGAATGCATTACAAAACAGTGAATTCAGAGCTTTGCTAGGGCTGTAGGAAGGTTGGAAGGCAACTCACACTGACTTTCAGGGTAATCTCGGCATGCAACTCCCAGTGAGGCTTGTGAAATGTCATCCTTAACTGACATTGAAAATAACCTTATGTTATTCTGCATTAAAATCATAGTTATTTCGTATGATTGTCATAGAAAATTATTGAAATTACACAGTGATGCATGTCAGCTTTTCCATATCACCACCCAATAAATTCTGCAATTAACCCATATCATTGCTCTAATATCATGAACTTTGGGGAAATCTTTTCAATTAGAAATTCAACAGTAGGAGTGAAGAATTGGATAGGATGCCTAAAATTGAATTTACTTTGTTCGTTTTCCCTTAAGGTTAAAATACGATTTTGAAAAATAACATTTTTTCTTTATATCTTTTCTTATGGGCTTTTTCCTTCCTTCCTATAGAATTAATGAATGAAATAAAGTCAGAAAGCATGGGAGTAAAAGTCAAAGAAGATTTGTGCATTTATTGAGAGATTTCATTTAGAATACACATAAATTAGTGGTAACTGTTCTAATCATCATCAAAAAATGAATACAGACTTTTTTCTGTCTCATTTAATTCTTGGCAAGGACCCCAAAGTGAGTATTTTTCACTAAAAATTTTTAAAAAAACAAACCAAGCCAAATCAATGCCAAACAAGCCCAGAAAAATTACAAGAGCTAAACAGCATTTAATCTTTAAGAAAATGTATATTTTCCATTTGTAAATAAACACGATGAAATACAAAGTGCTTATCACAACCAGTCTGTCTACTGAACTCTCTCTATTGAGAGAGAAATGGGGTATATTTTCTATCCTGAAGAGGTCAGCAAGTAAGAGGGCAAGTGCAGACATATTCATGGAGTTTTGCCAGAGGCGACAGCTTAGATGTTTATGACTTTAGTGTTTTTGCTTTGGTTTCTTTTCATTTTCTTTGTTGCTGTTTCTTTACCTATGTTTTGCTTTTATAACTGTTTTTATAGTGTTGTTGGCACTGACCCAGAAAACACAGCTCAAAGTCCACTTTTTGCATGAATGTGTTTCCAGATCCTGGCCTCAGGCTGGTTTTACACAAAACTAGAATTGAGCTTCTCAATACACTTCTATAGTCTCAGTGAATTTTTTTCCTTTCACATTCTATTTTCATGTTCTCATGCAAAAGGATATGAGGAGATCTCAGTGACTACAAAGGCTAAAACATATGCCCTGGGTTTAGGAAATCGGCTCCAGAAACTTCATAATCCAGCTCTAGAGTCATTGCGACTTCTTCATTCTGGCACACTGTTAGAACAGCAGTCAAGGTGAGACTTTACAGTTGTGCAACAATGCAAATGAACTATGAAGAAGTTTACAATATTCCTTTGCGATATTCCCATACGTGACTGTTCTTGATATGGGGAATTCTTAGGGCACAATTCACCAGCAGTACAATAATCTCCATTACTCTTCAATACACTTATAATGATGGCTATTAAAAGTTTAATTATACTTTCTAGGAGACTGTTCTACCCATTGAAATAATAAATGAATGCTGGCATTAAACAACTTGGACAATAATCATTACTGTTCTGAAACAGAAAGATATGTCCTTTGCCAAATGATACGAGACTATCTTTAAAAAAAAGCTCAAGATCTAGTTCATATTGAATATAGGATTTCTCATTAGTCAGGAAAATATATCAAGTTTGCAGGAAAAGCTCCTAATTCAGAAAATACTTCTGTCCAAGTTCAGTTTCCTTATTCGAGTAACTCTAATATGTCAAGGTAAACTCTTTGTAGAATAAAAGTATCAAACTGAGGAATTTGTTTCTGAACAAGCCTCCAATCAGTTTACAGTCAATGTCAATCACTGCATTTTGTACATCTGGTGGGCACATGACTGCTGAATTCCTTGTAGTTCACACTTAAAGTCCCTTCTCGAGCCTCCATGAAGTCATTAGTTACTCTGGTTTGTTAAAATTCTGTTTAGAGTACAAAATAATGAAACACATTAAGAAATTATTTTCAAGGGTCAAACATTGTTTAAAGAAAGGAATTTTCTATAGCACTTTTCTTTTTTCAATCATATTAATTTAAGGTTGCACAGAATATCAATCTTACATGAAACTGGCAATTAAAGATTCAGATTCACCAAAGGACAGCATTTGAGAGGGAGGTACCCAGAACACCCAGCATTAAATCTAGATTCTCCAGAATGTCAATCAACTGACCTAATGTCTCTTGGTTCTTTTTTCCCTTTAGTACCATTCATCAGTCACAGGTATGTAGTAGCTGCACTCTCCTGCTAGAACCTCCAAACAAATTCTATGATTTTATATCCACTGATGCAATACAAAGCCAAAAGAAGAAATTTCATTTATTCTGCTCAAAAGCTTGTTTGTTGATTTGTTTTCATAGCATGTGTGATAGAGGAGTTAGAATCTATAACCTTCCCCCAGCGGTTGAATTCCTGCCTTTTTCTTTATGAGTTAAGTTTACTAGCTTTTGAAAACTCAAAATCTAACCTAAGGGTTCAAGTCCCATTTTCTTCTCATGCACTTTGTTTTTTCAGACAACAGTTTTGCTGACTGTTAGATATTCTATGAGAGAAATTAAAACCTCTGAGCTCACTGTTTGCAGAGCTCTAATTCATGCCTTGGTGGCAAGAGATGTAAGTTTCAAGTTAGCCTCAAAATATAAACTGCTCAGGTACCTATAAAGTGTGACTATGTAGCCAGTGTTTGTTTTATAGGAAAAGTATTACCTTTTCTATAGAGGTAGTCCTGGCACTGGCATGCTAACTTGAATCGTGCAGAATTTTATTTCTCTGGTTTCAGAGATACCTCACAGAGAAATAAGTCTGTGGTAAGTGCAGGCTGGAAGACATTCTAACAATATGAAATCAAAATCTTTCTTTTGAAATAGTGCTTACAGGTTTCAGTAGATCATGAAGACACAAACTGCCACACAATGCCACTTCCATGTTACTTGGAATGATGGTATATTAATTTTTAACAAAATTGACACAGATTAAGAAACTCTTAATGGCAACCCATACAAAGAGTTAACATCATCTAGGGATAATTTCCAATTGCTTAACAAGTATAGGAATAGCAAATAAATCCCTAAATTCTAGAAAATATTTTAAAATGTGTTTTCCTTTTATTGAAAATGTTGGAAATAATAAAATCCATGATGCCATTAACATTTTTGCTTCCTAGTAAATGAAAAATAGATGTCAATACTTGATTCTTATTCAGTGCAGACTTTAATTGCTTTGACTTCTTGTTATTTCCATTGCTATGAAAAGTCCAATGACCTCTGTGTTACAAGAGAGTATCAGAAAACATGGAAATATATTTCTATCTTGAGATGAAAAATACTATTAGCATTTCATGTTCCAGTCTGTGGTGGGACTTAATTCCTTTATAGATGTACTTTAACTGAGACCTCAAAAGGAAACATGCTTATTTCTTCTCTCTTTAAAGAGATGCAAGTAAGATTCAGACAAATTGGTGTTTGTGAACATGCATAAAAAGATCTTTCAGTTTTCTAGTCCTCCTTTTTTGCTTCTGGAAATTTAGACGGTCACATGCTGATTCATTTCACTAGCACATTTTTAGGAGCAAACTAACATTTCAAGTTAAAATGACATTTTTTTCTCATTTTTATTTTGTATTTTGTATTAAAATAATGATCTGTTCATCCATATGCTCCTGCGGTAAGAAACAGGATTTCTTTTTTCCTTTTTTTTTTATTAGCATTGTAAATTGATTATAGAGAGAAGCCTTTCTATAGTCCAAAACTTCCTTATTAATAAAGACCAAGATAGACAACTGAGCTAGACAACTAGGATGCTGTTTAGCCCAGTGTTGAGGTTTGCAATAGCGGGGGTGGCACAGAAACTGCAATGAGAAGTCACTGAGGATTTTGATTTTAAAATGTGTTCCAACATGAAAATCCTGATTTCTGTTAAACATCAGGTGCTTAAAAAGCCCTTTCACAGTGAAGTTATTATCGGTGATTTTGGCTTACATATCTGTTTTTTCTAGTCTTTCCCAGTGCACAGCTAGATTCTTCCCTGCAGTATGTAGGAGGCTATCTGAATTAATGTTTCTGCAGTTTACAAAACATCTTGTACTACATAATTTTGCTGGATGGAAAAAGCTGGAATTAGATCTCTTTTGGCACACTCAGTGCAGCCACTCAGAAATGAGCTGTCCTGTTGTTCCCTCTCTGAAAAGCCATTTTGTCTTTATCATTGTAGACTTCCATCTTGGTAAAATTGCATTACCACAGTGTGATTTCCATGGACTTTATTTTAAACAGAATTATTTAGGCTATTCTCACAAAATCTAAATCCTCCTGAGAGCCTCTAGAGCGAAGGTTAATTCTGTTGCCAGCAGCTGTAGCTTCGCCTTCTGAAGCTGAAGCTCATGATGGCAGCAATTACTGGCCATCTCTGTTCTGTTAAATCTGTGTTTTTCATTTGATCAAATATGTCAAGCTTTTAATTCTGTGTAATCATTGATCACATGAAGTACCAGACCTTCTTGTTTCAGCATCATTCACATCTGCTGCTATTTTCCCTCCACACAGGTAAAATGCATTGACCTAGAACATACTACTTTAACCTCAGCACCCTTACATGGAAGACTGCTAACTGCTTCTGAAATATTATTCCCAACCATTTGAAATCCCAAGACATGGCATACTAGCTGAAATTCTTAAAAAACGAAACGACAAAACCAAGAAAAAAAAAAAAAAGGAAAAAATAAATCCAAACAAAAACTCTACCCAAAATGACCAAAGAACCACAAAGCCTAAACAAAATAAAACAAAACAATCAAACACCATCCCTTTTGGCATCAGACACTTGCTAAATTTGCAATGCTAACTACTGCAGCATTTTTTAATCTTATCACAAAACACTCCCCAGCAGACAACTGCCATTTACATTAGATTCAATAAGTGCCTGTGGTCAGGAGGAAATAGTGAAAAATAAATAACAAACTACAGCCCTTACATTACACCTTTTTCCACTAGATATTGAGGAAACTGAGTATAACTACATTCTCCCTTGAATACACAGAAGTATAACAAGATAATGAATCCAAAGTACCTAAAGTTCCAGTAATGGTCCCAAAAGCAGAGTGCCAGAAACTAAAATGAGGTGAAGAAATGCTATCACAAAGGGGAGCATAAAGCCTTTGATCTTTAAGAATCCTGTGGATCATGCAGTTTGCCTGATAAATTTGTTACACAGTAGAGACCTTCCAGAATAACTGGAGAATGCTACTCTAATGATTGGTAAGAAGTATGTCCAGACTGTAAAAAGGGTTGTTTAGGTTTTGGTATTTTTTTATTTTTTGTACCAAATTTTACGTAATGTAAAATAATGCGTAATAAGTACCGTCTATTAAAAAAAAAAAAAACAAACCAACAAAAAAAACACCAAACAAGCCAACAAATCAAACCAAACAATAACAAAAAAAAAAACCTAAATCCAAAAAAAAAAACAAAAACAAACCAAATCAAGCAACAAACATTACCACATCGCCAGTTTCAGCTTTTTGTTCTGCTTTGATTTCTGAATTATGTATTTTCAGCTCAAATTTCTAAACAGAAAACTACTTAGCGAGCAAACTGGACTTTTCATTTTGAAATATGCATAAATGGGACTCTGACTATTTTAAAATTTCTTGCATTTGTCCCCATTGTGAATAAATTCATATAACAAGAGCATTTCCTTCAAAATTTCTGCTTCAATACAACTGCATTTTCTGATACTTTCAAGAAATTTTATATTGCTGTAAACATAACAGCCCGGTGGCATTACATAATGCTCTGATAAACCCAGTAGAGCCATTTACTATTTTCTCACTGCGTACGTGAATTCTACGCATGCTAATGCACAAAATGGGGAACTCCTAGAACAGGAATACCTTTCCACCACTCAGATAAAACCTGTAATCACACAGCTGTGAATGTTTTGCATTATTAGCATGCCATGATACTCTTTCAACTTTTCAAGATGAAATTTCTGGCACAAGATTGTCTTATGTGGCTTTTTTATGTTTGTTCAAATTTGCACCTTTTTATTTTTGCATTATTCACTCACAGAATTTTACACTTTAAAACTGTAACTTAGAAGCATAATTTTTAAACTTGATGTAACAAACTCGTTCTTCAAGTTTGGGAGGGTCTACATGCAATATTTTAATACAAGAAAGGAAAATAGCTAGAGTGTACACCAAGCAGGGTGTTATATCTTTTGACAACATCTAGTAATGCACATTCTGTTTTATAGTAACTTCTAAGACAGTTGTATTAATTTGGCTTTAGACCTGCTCTTTAACAAGGGCTATTTACTGTACATGGCAAGTTTAGAAGTTCAGCCATTTTTCAACAGTCTGAATGATAAAACATGGTGATATTTTTGAGATGAAAGTTCATCACTGCAAAAGTTCTAATACAAAAACATCTTGAGAAAAATAGCTAAAAGAGAAAGAACAAGAAAATACAAGTGGATAGAAATTAACAAAGAAAATTTCCAAGCAGGTGTTGAGCATCAGAAGGTTTTAATACATTTGAAAGTATTTGAAACATGTTCATAATTTGTTTTGGGGTGTTTTTTGTTTTGTTTTGGCTTGGCTTTTTTGCTGCTTTGGCCAATCCTTACTCACACTTTCACCCTAGTTTTCATACACTCCGGTAGGACAGGGAGACATAGATAAACAAGATCACCTATATAAATATTTTTCATCTTTTTTTAATAATGGGCTTTCTTTTGTTTTGCATGACTTTCCTGTAGCCTCTACTTTTCAGAGTTTAATTCCTCAATAACTGAAGGAATGAGACACATGATTCTTAGCCATTCCAAACATCACCCTAGTTGGGGAGCACTTAATTATTCTAATTGCTGGCAGGAGCTATCTAGCTTTTCACAAGCTGCTGTAAAACTTCCCAGCACATTTTAAACCTTCCCGTGTCTCCCAGAAGGGAACTACACTTTGAAAATAAATGTATGTGCCGTACTGTGACTATGCAGCATTCACAATATACCACATGTAAATCAGGACATGGAGGCTTAAACCACAGTGTGTATTTTTATTTTTACTAATATAAACCTTTGGTTTCCTCTGTGTGGATGTGGACATCCACAGAGTAAATAGCTATATAACAGGTGTTAGACAGTTCTTTTTATACACAAATAAGATAAACAGACACATAGGCATTATCCAGTTCATCTTAAGGTAAGCATTAAAAAATGCTAGAAAAATCATAGAATCGTAAAATAGTTGCGGTTGGAAAGGACCTTAAGATCATCAAGTTCCAAACCCCCTGCCATGGGCAGGGGCACCTCACACTAAACCATATCACCCAAGGCTCTGTCCAACCTGGCCTTTGTCCTGGGTTCAGCAGCAATAGTCATTTTTCTCCTTAGTAGCTAGTGCAGCGCTGTGTTTTTGACTTTTGGCCTGGGAACAGCACTGACGACACCGATGGTTTTAGTTAAGGCTTAGAATGTTTGGTTTGATCAAGGACTTTCTGAGTCTCATGCTCTGCCAGTGAGGAAGCGAAGCTGGGAGGGAGCAGAAACAGGACACCTGACCCAAACTAACCAAAAGGGTATTCCATACCGCAGCACGTCATGCCCAAGGTGTACAATCTGGGGGCAGGAACCCGGAAGAGTGAGTTCACGGCTCGGTTGTCGGGTGGTGAGTAGTTGTATCCTCTTCCCTTGTATTTCCCTTGTCATTATTATTATTGGTGGTAGCAGTAGTAATTTGTGTTGTGCCTTAGTTACTGGACTGTTCTTATCTTAACCCATGGGATTTACCTACTTTCGATTCTTCTCCCCATTTCTCCCCCCCCCCCCCCCCCCCCGAGTGAGGGGGAAGAAAGAGGGGAGAGTGAGCAAGCAAACTGCTTGATTTCTGGCTTAAACCATGACAGTTCTTTTTGGCACCCAATGTGGGGCATGAAGGGTCGAGATAATGACAGAATTAATAGTCACTTGTCACAATGCTGATTTATTGGCTCTCAAAGTTGCTGCTCTGGATCTCACAGGTTCAGCGTGTGGTACTTTACTTACAGCCGGTATTTGTTACCTTAACATTTTTCAGATATGGGTTTTGAGTTAAGGTTCTTGTTACATTGTACTTTATTGCAATGACTTGTAATACAATAGACTCAGTGATCATGAAACTGACCCAGCTTTTGTTCCCAGTGTGGTCACCAACAGTATACTTTGGGAGGTATATAATAGAAGTGTTTAGCAATTACACATCTCTTTTCACCTCCTCGCTTGGTCAACCTGTGAAGGTGACATTCTTTTATGCTCCCAGCCCCCCCCACCAGACCGTTTACAGCATCATTTGAGAATTTTGAAGATTTTGAATGGCCTTTAGGTACCCTTGAGACCAGCCTGCTGGCTGTGATGGGGATCACCATGTTGGCTTGCTTACCGAGCGTGTTTTACCCATGACCATTTTGTCTGGTCCAGAGAGTTATGCGGGGTCGGGTTTGGGCCTTGTCTAGGGTTAGACGGCGATATAGGAGGTCCAAGAGGTTTTCCCCAAGGCTGGATAGTCACGAGTGACAGGATGTGTGGGATAGCATGGGCAAGTATCTAGGCCAGTGGGCCCCTCCAGTGCTTTGGAACTTCACCAATGAACAAGTACAAAATACAGAAAAATTAGTAAAACACTTAAAGGAGGTGTGTTGTCATTCTGGTCACACCAGAGACGGACAAATTATGGCAACATGCTGGGGCTTGGCCTATGCTTACAGAGCCCTGTTCAACACCATCCAGCACATTCAAAAGGAAAAAAATGTCCCTGAATCTGAGGGCGGAGCAGCAGACAGCGCAGCTACTCCAGCTCCAAGCACAGCAGCTACACCACCCCCAGGGACAAGTACAATAGCTACTCAAACTTCAAACATAACGGGCAGTACAGCTACTCCAGCTCCAAGTACAGCAGCTACACCAACACCAGCGGCAAGTACAGCAGCTACACTACCACCAGTAACAAGTACAGCCGCTACTCAATCCCCAGTGACAAGTATAGCAGCTACCTAAACCACAGTGATAATCACCACAGCTAAACCAGAGGATCAACTTGTACAAATACCGGTTGCCCCTGTATGCAAGACGAAAAGCAAAAAAGAGGCAAGAAAGATAAAGCAAGATGAAGAAACAACGTACTCACCACCTGGGACAGCATCTGACCAGGAGTCATCATCACATGACAAAGAAGAAGAAGAAGAGGTGACTTCCCGATCTCAGACCTCAACCGAGCTATGGAATATACGAAAAGATTTTACCCATCAGCCAGGGGAGCACATTGTCACCTGGTTGCTCCGATGCTGGGACAATGGGGCTGATGTTCATGAACTAGAAGGTAGTGAAGCCAAACAGCTGGGATCACTTGCTAGGGAAGGGGGAATTGACAAAGCAATCACAAGAGAGAAACGGTCCCTCAGCCTTTGGAAGAGGCTCTTGGCAGCTATGAAAGATACATTTCCATACAAGGATGAAGTGAGTGGCACTGAGGCACAGCTCCTCCTAGTACCCCAGTTGCCCGTGCTGGGATGGATGTTCAAAGGGAGGGTCTCCTCTACATATCATGCAACCGATGCTACATGGAGTAAGTGGGCTGCACTAATTACACAACGAGCTCGAATAGGAAATCCCAGTCATCCAGGAATTCTAGAAGTCATCATGAACTGGCCAGAGGACAAAGATTTTGGAATGTCACCACAGAAGGAGGAGGTGATGCATGCTGAAGAGGCCCCACCATATAACGAACTGTCAGAAAGTGAAAAGCAATATGTTTTGTTTACTGATGGGTCCTGTCGCATTGTGGGAAAACATCGTAGATGGAAGGCAGCTGTATGGAGTCCTCGACGACAAGTTGCAGAAACTACTGAAGGAGAGGGTGAATCGAGTCAGTTTGCAGAGGTGAATGCCATCCAGCTGGCCTTGGACGTTGCTGAATGAGAAAAGTGGCCAGTACTTTATCTCTATACTGACACATGGATGGTGGCAAATGCCCTGTGAGGACGGTTGCAGCAATGGAAGCAGAGCAACTGGCAACACAGAGGTAAACCCATCTGGGCTGCTGCACTGTGGCAAGATATTGCTGCCTGGGTGCAGAACCTGGTGATGAAGGTACGCCACATAGATGCTCATGTACCCAAGAGTCGGGCCACTGAGGAGCACCAGAACAACCAAGTGGATAAAGCTGCTAAGATTGAAGTGGTTCAGATGGATTTAGATAAGCCAAAGAGCATGGCATTGAGTGGGTATATCACATCCCCTACCATGCTGAACCCATGACAACCAGCTTCTGGGAAAATCAAACGATACAATAGGCTGTTAAAAACTACACTGAGAGCAATGGGTGGTGGGACTTTCAAACATTGGGATATGTGTTTACCAAAGCCCACTTGGCTGGTCAACACCAGAGGATCTGCCAACAGGGCTGATCCAGCCCAGTCAGAACTTCTACATACTGTGGAGGGGGACAAAGTTCCTGTGGTGCATATAAAAAGTTTGCTGGGGAAGACAGTCTGGGTTATTCCTGCTTCAGGTAAAGGCAAACCCTCTCGTGGGACTGCTTTTGCTCAGGGACCCAGATATACTTGGTGGGTAATGCAGGAAGATGGGGAAGTCCGTTGTGTACCTCAGGGGGATTTCATTTTAGGGGAAAACAGCCAATGAACTCAATTGTATGCTGTTGCCTGCTATGTAATACTTTTATAGCCCACCAACTAGATGTCTTCAAGTCGTCAGTGACTGGCCCTCAGACCATCATCCCAACAAAGACTGAACTTTAATGAAACCGGACGAGTTCTGCTGTAAAGGAACAATTAGCATCAGCAGGCAACGATCCAACACTGCACACAGCCTCCCCTGCTCTTAAACACTGTTACAAGCGATGGAGCTTGACATCATGGACCAAATGGACTCAGCAGCTTTATAGGGATTGGTTCATGCACTAAGGGATGATCTCTCTCCCTCTCTGTGTGTACGTGCATACCTATACATGTGATGGTACATTGAAAATGTGGGATCTGAACATGACGTGAATGGTATGGAATAAGGGGTGGATACTGTCCTGGGTTCAGCAGCAGCAGTCATTTTTCTCCTTCTTAGTAGCTTGTGCAGCGCTGCGTTTTTGACTTTCGGCCTGGGAACAGCACTGACAACACCAATGTGCTTAATTACTGCTCAGAATGTTTGGTTTAATGAAGGACTTTCTGAGTCTCATGCTCTGCCAGGGAGGAGGAGAAGCCAGGAGAAAGCAGAAACAGGACACTTGACCCAAACTAACCAAAGAGGTATTCCATACCACAGCACGTCATGCCCAGGATGGAAAATCTGGAGGCAGAAACCTGGAAGAGTGAGTTCACATCTCGGTTGTCAGGTGGTGAGCAGTTGTATCCTCTTCTCTTGTATTTCCCTTGTCATTAATATTATTGGTGGTAGCAGCAGTTGTTTGTGTTATACCTTAGTTACTGGACTGTTCTTATCTCAACCCGTGGGAGTTACATTCTTTCGATTCTTCTTCCCATCCTCCCCTAGAGTGAGGGGGAAGAAAGAAGCGGGAGTGAGCTAGCAAACTGCTTGATTTCCGGATTAAACCACGACAGCCTTGAACACCACCAGGGATTGAACATTCACAACTTCCCTGGGCAGCCCATTCCAGGGCCTCACCACCCTAACAGTAAAGCACTTCTTCCTTATATCCAGTCTAAACTTCCCCTGTTTAAGTTTGAACCTGTTACCCCTTGTCCTATCACTACAGTCCCTAATGAAGAGTCACTCTGTAGCATCCTTATAAGCCCCCTCCATATACTGGAAGGCAGTTATGAGGTCATCATGCAGCCTTCTCTTCTCCAGGCTGAACAGCTCAAGCAAGAAGCCTTTCCCTTTCATTCTTAGTTTCAAGGGTCCCTATAAATGTAGCATGCAACTTCACCTGTGGAAAAGTAAGAGAGTGCAGCAAATGCAAGGGTCAGAAATTATCTAGGATGTTGACCTACTGCTGTTTTATTTCTGCTGAGGAGAGATTGCCACTGCAAAATGGAAAGAATGTGCTTTAATAGCTAAATTGACAGGGTATCCCACTGAATTCTTTGAAGAAATGGATCTGCTTAACAGGAGATCATATACATTCTCATGTGTCGCCTGAGGGTTCAGTTGTGCTGCAGAGCTTGTCTACACAAGGCTGTGCCAAGCAACTAGGTAATGAGCTTTACAGCTAATTCCTCATGTGTACACAAATAAGGCTTTCCTGAGGGGTAACTTTCTCACCTTCAAGGAAGGATTTGATTGCGCTTCAAATCACTGCATGCAGACATTCTATCAGCAAGCTAGGATACCGTAAATTCAGATCTAATCCAACTGTGCCCTGTGCACAGGGCACTGAACTACAAAGAGGAGTTTTGTCATTATTACACAAAAGATTCAAGATCTTCAAACAGAGAAGAAAGTATCTTTACAGCTGCTTCCTAGAGTAAGTGGATTGCAAGAGGGGCCCACAACAAGAGCCAACATGCAGATAGCACTAATTTGTCACCAGCAGAGGCCCGCGGCAGCAAACTACTTCCCTATCTCAGAGCAAAGGATAAACAGAAAAAGAACTGTGGCTCCTGTAGATATCCTTTGGGGGAAATGATTATCAAAGGGAGAATTGCAGGGCAGTAAGGTAACCATAGAGGGAGACTAGCAGATTCAAAGGCACCACACAAGCCAGGGAATAGTGCATACATACAAGACAAAGAGAATCCTTCAAAGATACGAAAAGCTCACAACTTCTTTCATAATCATTAAGTCCTACAAATAAGAGTTACCTTGCGTTATAATGAAAATCTTTTTCTGACAAAAGGGAAGACCACATGTGTGAGAAGCTTAAAATTTGCTGTTAGTCCAAATAAAATGTAAGTCTATTAGTGCAATTTTTCTGATTAATTTAGAAAAGTGGTTTACTTTCAATAGCAAAATAGCAAAACTTCAATAGGCTACACTTCGTAGATAAAACCTCAATGAATGATAAGTAAAATTAAGGTTACCTGTGGGATTTTTCTGCCATGTTAGCATATTAGATATCAGTGAACCCAGATCTTGGAAAAATGAAACAGAAACTGGACAAGCTTCTACAACATATAACATAACATAACATCTCTGCAACATAACACTTCGTCTTTTTCCAAGCTCCATATAATAAAAGACATATGGTTGCTCTGCTTCTAAAGGATGTTGACTGTGGGCTACCATATCTATATGATTCCAATACTTTGTTTCTTTACAAAAGCACCTTATTTTCCTAATAGTATTGTTGTTGAACTAACACTGAGAAATAGCGTGGGACTTAAAAGTAGCAAGCTCAGCTAAAAAAATGAAGGTATTCTTATTGATATTACCATCTTTCAGGTGGTCTTACCAGTTACACTTCTGGCATGGATGTTTTTGACATGCAAGTCTGGATGACATAACCGTTTTCATTCTGGGGAAATATTCCACCCTAAGATAAAGACAGCAATAGAAAAGCATTGATTCCAGTTCCATTGACTGGATTCCATGAGCTCCATCACCAAAAATGAACTTTCTACTTCCACTCGATGTATATATGAATAAGCTAGAAAGAGTTCAAGCTCCCTGAGAAGAAAAAAAAAAAAAGGGGGGGGGGGGGGGGGGGAGAAAAAAGTTATTATTGATGCTATCATTATTTTTTCCTACAGTTTCAAATAGAATCTTTAAACTTGCATGCATTTCAGCCTGGCTTTGATTATACACTGATGGATAACTTTAGACATCCCAATTATAAGTTGATATTTAATCTTTTAAGCAATTAAATGTGATACTGGAGACATTCTTTCCCATTTGTGAATTGCGGTTACACCCTTCTTGCTCTATGGGTTTAGTTATTGGCGGTTCCCTACTTCTTCATCCATGCCCAGATAAGATGAAAAAAACAAACCAACAACAAAAACAACAAACCAAATAAACAAAACATGAAAATTAAACTGTTTACAAAACAGCTGAAAAGTTCCTGGTGGATAAAGAAAGAAGCCAGAGGACACATCTAGATTTCCTCAAGGGTGACAAAAATATATCAAGTATGTTAGTTTTGGAAACAAAATTTACAGAGAAATACCAAAGACACTACATGAAAATGCATCTTTAAGTAAGGATAACACTGTGTTTGGCAAATGCTGGGGTGTATAGAATCATAGAATCATAGAATAGTTAGGGTTGGAAAGGACCTTAAGATCATCTAGTTCCAACCCCCCCACCATCTTGCAATTGTAAAATTTTCCACGCCATAACACACAGCTTTATAGTTATCTGCTGAAAAGTTAACTCGATAAGTCTGTTGTAGTAAAGAGGGTTGAAAATTTCATGGAAGCAATATATATATATATATACTTATATGTATTTCACAAAAATAGATAAAATAAATTTAATGGTGTAGTAACAACACTTTTCTACACAACTAGAACTTCAAGGGGCAAAGAAGCAATTTACCTTAGTAAAAATGGAATTATATACAATGAAATTAAAGCATTATTTAAATATGGATATTACTCTTTATTACAAGATCTGTTCCGTGACATGTAAAATATTTTTTCCAAAAAATGAAAACTGCTTCTTGTTCTGTAACAAATAGTAACACACTAAAGCTGCACAGTTAAAATAGATTATTTGAAAATTGAATCTTAATCTACTGCAATTCATATTTATTAAAAGGTGAGACATTTTTCAAATGAATGAAACTGTTCTATAAAAATCAATTCACTGTACAACAGTAACATATTACAAACTTGCAGTTAAAATTTAGTCATTTAAATGGGAGGAACACTAATCCAGCAGTAAAAATTCCATTAACCCAGCAACATATACTCATATTTAAAAAAATAAAATACCCTGCATCTGTGAGGCAGTATGGGGTATCTTGAGACTCAGTAATTGTTGGTTAGTCATGAAAAAACAGATTATCATACATAACAAATTTAAAGCATACATTTAGGACTGGGACAGGAAATGACTTGCAGAAACACTTTTATCTTCCATATACAGTTCTTGGCCTCAGTATCGGATATTTGACATAAAACGAATGGGTTTGTTTCAGTTAATTGTCTTAATGCAAATTATCAGATGACTGGAGACATGTAACTATAATTAACATTATACTTTTACCAAAAACATAAGCTAACACAAGCTATTCACAGATTTTCAATTAATGAGATTTCTTCAGGTCTTTCTGATTTTCTGAGGGGTGTTGCAGAAGTTAATTTTGCTTGCCTTTTTAATATTAGACATTAAGCCAAAAGGTAGAATTTAGAAAATAGACAACTTATTAGCTTAAGTAGCTGAAGTTTTCTTTTATTAAGAATAACACAGACTTGCATTGTGGAGCCCATCTTCAACTTTACATGTCAATGTGAAACTTCAGACATTTACCATTCCAGATATGGCCGTTATGATCACGATTTTGCAGTTTAACAGACTATCTTTTCCTCCTCAAAAACTCAAAATAGATGGTGTGGACCATATTAATCATTTTTAAGCCATTTGTTGCAACAGACTAACATTCCCTTTTTAAGTTTTCATGTATAAAATACAGAAATTTGTCAGGAAAGTGACAGTTGTACAAAAGTTATGTCTACCTCCGTCCATAAAAAAACCTACCCCATTTCAGCCCAGTACAAGGTTTTTGAAAGTTGCAGTTTTCACAAGTAAGAACACTCACCCTTCAAATCTGACACTCTTCAATCATTCTATTTGAACCAGGTCAGCTACAGTGGTGACTGAAAGCCACACACAAAAGTAGTTGTAGAAGCCCACAATGTCAAAATAGCTTCTACTTTTAGTGTGTAAGACTGTGCATCAACAAGTTATGCTGCATAAGGGAGCAAAAATGTCTCACTCGTTACATGTGATGAATAGTTCCATTTTAAGTGTGTATTACAAACACTTGCTTCAGCATCGACTACTTTCTAGACAAATGATGACTATAGTTCTCAATAACCATTGTCAAGTCTAATTTCGTCTGCATGTTACTGCACTTCAAAGTATTCCTGATGCATAGTTTGCTCTGCAGTGCCACAACAGTGAAAGACTTTGCCAAATTTTGCTTGAGGCAGATGGATGATTTTGTTAGGACCATTATTTCTCAGGAGAAACTGAAATTTGTGACCATGGCCACATCCCACCACATAAGCTTCTTTTGCATTTTAGTATTCTAGTGAAGTTATTTCCTAGTTATGTTTCAATATGTTTAGCTGTTGAGAAAATTATTTCAAGAAAACCCCAACTTGCTTTTCTGTAGATATACAAGCAAGCTTCAGCATAATTAAAGAATTCACTGTGAACAGACAAGCCCTTAGAGTTTCATTCCATGTTACCTGCAATTATGACAATGGTTGACAAGACAACAGAGGTGGCTCCATACCTACTCAAACCTATGAAGACAAGCCAACAACATTTTTGTCAAGACCAGTTAAGGAGAAGCTCACAAAATGTATCCCACTTGTGAAAAAGAATCACTAGATTGTTTATGGGCTTTGGGAAACTGAAGAAACTATCTTTGGATATATAGATTCAAACTGCACACAGATCGTAACTCGCTGGTGACGCTGTTAGCAATGAAAGGATTCAGATGAGCAGGAATGCAGATTGCCTGATGATCAGTGAAAATGCTTCCATTTATGTATGACATAGAGTATGGAACAGAAACTGAAAATGCAATGGCAGACTGCTTATCTCATCTGCCCTTATTTCTACCAGATGCCCAGATAAATGATAATATAGAGTGCTTGCACAGATTACAAGCATGCTTACTACAGTACAGGAAAGAAATTTAGAACTACAATAGAACACATCTCATTCATCAGAAAAGTATGTGATTTCCTGATAAGGTGGCCTAACAATCTCATATATCTTGGTCCATTTCTACAACATCATGCTATACTACAAAATGAATAGGTTTTTTTTTACAAAATATCTGTGACAGGCTTTTCACTGGCTTTTATTTTTTTTTTTCCAATGCATACAGTTGTTGCATGACAAACATCACCAACTGTCAGAGCAAAATAGTAACTGGAACAACTCTTTTGGTAGCCAGAATTCTGAGTTCTTGTTAATATTGGTCTAAAGCTGAAACCAGCCTTATGTCAAAAATGCATTAATTTATATGCTATCACCACAAACTATTCCTACACTTTAGGTATCATTAGAATGTCTTTTATTGATACTTAAGGCCCATTTGGTCACACACTGACATAATTGCTATTCTACTGCCTTGGTAAGTTATCTGAAAAAATGCTTATAAACTTATTTTCAACAAGCAATAAAAAACAATCTAATTTTTTTCAGAATATCTCCAAAATCTTTTTTTTTTTTTTTTTCTTTCTTTTTCTTAAAAGGAAAGATTTTATATGCAGGCAATGAAGAACATTCTGTCTTCAAGACAACAGAGAGATTGAATAGTTTAATAAAACTTTGAAAAAGATTGCTAACCTGGAAGGAAAAGCTTGAAAATTCTTCACTAAAATCTTCCTACAAAGTTACAAGGTAGCATGTCATCCAGTAATTCAGAGAGCACTGAATACTGATTTACTGCATGGATGGAGAATGCATAGAAAGCAAAATGTTCAATGTAAATGGACTACCATTGTCTTACCCTGAAAGATCACAATCAGATACAAGGCAGAGGCCAAAAGGAACAGCAAAGGTTTGAAATATACACAGATTGGCAGCAAAAATCTTGAAATATACAGTTCTGAAACTTTTACGATCCAGAAAGACCCTGAAAAAAGATCTCACATAGTGTTTCTCTACTGTTGATTTGATTGCTCCTTGTTTAATTCCACTGCAATAGGAAATAAAGATTGAGCATCACTAAGTCTTGCTCTCTGCTTCTGGTTCAGATCTTTGAAAGTATTCTTGCTGTCTTTCCACTCTCAAACACACAATGTAGCAGCTGTCATCTGTGCAGAGCATGCTCTTCACACTATTTTATGATGGCCTGTGAGGCAGTCTTTACTTTGTTTTATAAAGATGTTAAATCTTTACTTAATACTGGTAAAATAGACTTCCTATCTCCTATACACAGCATTTCAATTTACATATGCAGTAAGCATATACATAGAAATATCATGGTGTCCCTCAGGGATCGGTGTTGGGACCGGTCTTGTTCAACATCTTTGTTGGTGACATGGACAGTGGGACTTAGTGTGCCCTCAGCAAGTTTGCCAATGACACCAAGCTGTGTGGTTTGGTTGATACATTGGAGGGAAGGAATGCCATCCAGAGGCACATTGACACACTTGTGAGGTGGGCTGATGCCAACCTGATGAAGGTTAACCATGACAAGTGCAAGATCCTACACCTGGGTTGGAGCAATCCCAGGCACAGCTTCAGGTTGGGCAGAGAAGAGATTCAGAGCAGCCCTGTGGAGAAGGGCTTGTGAGTGTTGGTCGATGAAAAAATGAACATGAGCCAGTAGTGTGTGCTTGCAGCGCAGAAAGCCAACCGTATCCTGGGCTGCATCAAAAGGAGCATGACTAGCAGGTCGAGGGAGGTGATCCTGCCCCTCTTCTCTGCTCTTGTGAGGCTTCACTTGAAGTATTGTGTGCAGTTGTGGTGTCCTCAACAAAAAAAAGACATGGAACTGTTGGAACAAGTTCAAAGGAGGGCCACAAGGATGATCAGGGGACTGCAGCACCTCCCGTATGAAGATAGGCTGAGAAAGTAGGGGCTGGTCAGCCTGGAGAAGAGAAGGCTGCATGGAGACCTCATAGCAGCCTTCCAATACCTGAAGGGCGCCTATAGGGATGCTGGGGAGGGACTCTTCATGAGGGACTGCAGTGAGAGGACAAGGGGTAATGGGCTCAAACTTAAACAGGGGAAGTTCAGATTGGATCTGTCGAAGAAATTCTTTACTGTGAGTGTGGTGAGGCACTGGAACGGGTTGCCCAGGGAAGCTGTGAATACTCCATCGCTGGCGGTGTTCAAGGCTGGGTTGGACATAGCCTTGGATGGCATGGTTTAGTGGGAGGTGTCCCTGCCCATGGCAGGGGGGTTGGAACTAGATCATCTTAAGGTCCTTTCCAACCCTAACTATTCTATGATTCTATGATCATGTGCAGCTGGAAGGACAAGGTTTTTAGTTATGTGTTTGGAAGCCTTTGTACATGTTTGCAAGAGACTATAGATGCATTTCAGCTGGGAGTTCCTATTGCAGAGAACTTCTTAACTACCGCCTAAAACCACTGCAGTGCACTGTAATAAGATTTTAGTAGCCAAAATCCCCCCAGATATTAAATACACTGAACATGTCCCTAGCTCTCAAAAGCCAGAGGAATCTGTTCCTGCCATTCTAGCTGTTTCCTTCTATGTACTGTGTATTGACTATGACCAGACTTCAGAGGGGAAAGCACAGGATGAGCCCATTGTCTAATTGCAGTGAATTGCTGCAGTCATTCACCTAACTGATTAGGAAGATGGTCAGGTGCTGAAGTGCAAGGTGGGTTCATAGATTGTTAAAACTTTTACAGTGGGGAAATGTGACTGCAAATATATTGCACTTCATGATTAAAGGGATTTTTAACGTTAAAATGCTGATAAGCTCAAGTGTTACAAATTTGTGCACTCAACTCATTTTGCTAGTACAAGATACTACAGATTATATGATGGCAAAGAAATTTTTACGCTGAAGAGGGGAACACATTCTACCTTTCTGTTTTCTTACAACCAGCATATAAAACAGAGGGAAAAGAACTAGAAACGCTTAGCTTTCCTTTTACTCAGCAGGGTCAAAATCAGAATAACAACATGATCCATAGTACTTCTGACAAATATAAAAGACATTTTGTGTAGTATAACCACAGCAAATGCAACCTAAAGCTCATTAATCTACAGTGGTTTGCATCTTCAAAGCATTACAAACACAACAAACTCTTCACTATTTCCCACAGCATGGATGTGCCCTGGTGAAGTAGTCAGAGACAACAGGCACAAAATGACCTCCAAATCACTCTCTGGAGCCTTAGCTGTCATTAGTAGCAACAGAGTGTAGATAAGATTTTCAAAAAATCCTATGTGATTTAGGAGCTGCCAGGCTGGTAGATGAAATCTGGCAAAATTTCTTCAGCACCTGAAGATGGTAATATTCCACAGTGATCTGTTTCCTTCCTCAGTTCAGAGTTAATTCCTCTAAAATAACTTCAGTTGTTTGCTTCTATACACAGGAATTAAACCCTTTTATTTTCTAAAACTTTTCAGGCACAGGAATATATAGATTTGTGTCCTCAAAGCATCTGTGTACCTTGGGTGACAATTGATCCATTGCTTCTCATCATTTAGTCCCAAGTTCTCAAAAGTGTTTTGGTGTTTCCCTTTAGGGGAAAGAAAGAAAAAAAAAAATAAAAAAACTGGCTGGAACTTAGACATCTGGGAGAAATAACTGAATTTCAGAAGTCCCCATTGAGCATTTTCAAACAGTTCACGAAGTAGGATCTCAGAAAAATGTTTCAGAATTTTCCCAAAATAAATTTGCTTTCTAGAACACTAGCAACTGCTATATAAAACGTTTTAGGATGAGCAGGGATCTTAGAGTCTGTACCATAGTAGGGTCAAAAATTATGAGTTGTCCTAAAGCCTGCAAAGAACACCAGGGTTCACAAAATCTCTTGCTGTCTGATTCTTACAATCTGAGGAGAAAGAAGTCTTGTGGCTCTGCCTTTCTCAAGGAATTGGACACTTCAGTGGTTACTAGATTAAAAAGAAAGCAATTTTAGGAATGAGAACTAAAGAAATGCTTCCTTTCTGCTCCTTTTGATCCCTACATTACTCATTACACTTTCTTCCAAAGGGAGACTGAAAGTCAAGGCCAAGCCTGGGAGGAAGGAGCTATCAGTTCAAACCTCCCAAGCCTGAAGGAGAGGACATGTCACCTTTCCCAACACGACACTGTCCCTGCTGAGAGTTCAGTGAGAGAAATACATCATTCCTGATGTGTGCCAAGAATGTTTATGTTCTTCTATGTTTAGGTGACATTTTAGATATGGATTAAAACCAGCATATTGCCATATCAGTGTGGTCTTATTTTGCACAGTGTTTAATTTTAGATGCCTCTGAAACTCTCACAGTAACAGCAAAGATATGTGGGGTGTTGTGCAGCGCTAGACTTCTGTGCCTATGTTTGTCTTAAGTTCCAATTTAACTGTTTAATCTCTCCTACAGTTTTTAGCAACATGGTCATTAAAAAAGCATTAAAAAGATGTTACTAATTTGTTTTTTTCTGGCTATGCTTGCAAAAATGAAACAACAGCAGTATATTAACTCTCCCTCTCCATTTAGAAGCTAGAATCAAGATGGGATGTGGGCCTGGAGGTTTGTTGAATCTAATGAAGTGGGCACAGATTTTAGATTTCCAAAGTTTTCTTATTAAAGTTTGTGCTTCTGACAGGGTTCCGACACTGTAGATAGTGTTATTTTCTTGCAAAAAATGAAGAACATAAGTGAGAAACCTTTAAGGATATGCCATAAATATGAGCCCAATGGTGAGATCATTACATGAAGCTCTTGTTTCTTCTCCCTGTGTTAGAAAAACCTCATGGCAAAGCAGGGGAGTTGGAAAAGTGTGCATAAGTGATAATCTTAGCTTGTCAGAAATTGAAGCAAGTTCTTATAAAAGGACTTGGCTGGATTAAAATACCTGCAGATTTATTATTTTTTTTTAAACCAAACATATATTTATTTGTTTTCTGAGTTTTGAACATTTAACATATGCTTTTCTCTAAAACCCAAGACAAATAAACCTTTTTTTATTTTTAAATCAAAGCTGAGAGTCTCAAGAAATGTAATAATGCTGGAATCCACAGCTTCAGGAAAACCACCAATATGAGTGAAACAATAAAAATGTCAGCATTATACTCTTGCACAATGATTTTGCCATTTTTATAAAATTCATTTTATAGAAATAAAA
Organism: Amazona ochrocephala; assembly: GCA_039720435.1. NCBI lineage: Eukaryota > Metazoa > Chordata > Aves > Psittaciformes > Psittacidae > Amazona > Amazona ochrocephala. Next base: position 26,323,010 of record CM077880.1, read on the forward strand.
TACGTAATGTATCTTAAATTACAAAAGCAGTTAAACATTTTATAAATACTTGCTTTGTTCAAGTGCTTTACATCAATTTTATCCTTTAGCGTGTTTCTTAGGTTTCTTTCCTATTATCTGAGACTACATTTTGGGTTTGTTGGGGTTTCAGCATCTATATTGAAATACTTTTTTTCTTCTCTCTTCAAAACTTAACCAGCTTCTGCCACTCAAACTGCTTAGTAGTAGGAATGGACAGAAAATACTTATGTATGTAGGAATTTTAACCCCTTTCTAAGGATGACTATACAAATATATTCCTGAAGCAAGTAATGAACTGAGACATTTTACCTCCCTGTTGTATTTTATGAATCAAGATTTCTGTACTTGACACTGGATGTTAATTCACACAAACCATGTCTAAACATCCTCTAAACACTGAAAACAACTGTTCAATCAACCCAAAAATGCAGGCAAGGTACATATGAAGAACCGAGACTTATCTATATGTAAATCATAAAATCACAGAATAGTTAGGGTTGGAAAGGACCTTAAGATCATCTAGTTCCAATCCCCTACTACAGGCAGGGACACCCCACCCTAGGCCATATGACCCAAGGCTCTGTCCAGTCTGGTCTTGAGCACTGCCAGGGATGAAGAATTTACTAGTTCTCTGGGCAACCTGTGCCAGTGCCTCACCACCCTCACAGTAAATAACTTCTTCCTTATATCTAATCTAAACTTCCCCTGTTTTAGTTTGAACCCATTACCCATTGTCCTGTTGCTACAGTCCCTTATGAAAAGTCCCTTTCTGGCACCCTTGCAGGCCCCCTTCAGATACTGGAAGGCTGCTAGGAGGTCTCTTTGCGGCCTCCTCTTCTCCAGGCTGAACAGCCCCAGTTTTCTCAGCCTGTCTTCATATAGGAGGTGCTCCAGCCCCCTTATCATCCTCCATACAACATTCTGTAGGAAAGGAGGAAAAACTCAGCCCTCACGCTCAGGGCATCTACCTGTGTTTTATATGCAGCTTCTCAGCATGGTTTATTAGCTTAAGACCATGCTAACTAGCAACATGGCCTCTGGTTTGGAAATTACCCTCGTCTTCAAGGTTAGAATATATTCAAGACACACTCATTTTCGCCTGTGCAGGAGTACCTTGCATATGAGATATGGATACTGAAGCTGAAGGGAAATACTGTATTCCCTGGTTTGTCAGCATCAGCTGTTTGGCTCACAGCAATTTCAAGAAATCTAAAAGGTACTGTCAGTTGTCTCTCTGATTCTGTGTATCCTATGGGGTTTTGACTGCTCAGGCAAATAGGACTCTCTTTAGCCTTGCTGCTTCTTGATTCTTGTATGTTTGTATCTCAATTTGAAAGGACCCTTTATTCCTGGGGCTGTTGTGGCTGTGGTATAGCCTAGATATATGTCTCCAATGCTGATGTTAATCCCTGAAGCCTTTTAGCCAGTGTCATAGCACCAGCCTGATTTATCAGGCTTGATTGAGTCAGGGGTTTTCAATTTACAGTGAAAAGAAATAGAAAAAAAATGAATGGATTACGACATGAATTATATCTATTCAAAACAACCATACAAAACTTACATATACATATTAAAAAAACAAAACCAAACAAACAAACAAAAAACCCCCAGCTACTAGATAAGACAATCATAAATTAATAAAATCTAAAAAATCCAGAATGTAACTCTAGTCCATGGAAAAAAAACCAAACTCTAAAGTCTTGGCCAAAACTCAAATAATGTCCACTTGAAGTGGTTAGATGCTATACTCAGGAATTCATGCGTAGGTATGAATGATAAGTAGTGAATGTGTTGGGGTGCCAAGTGCACTAGTAAGCCTTAATGTTCCTGAACAGCCCCACCTGGGGCCCCCACCTACACACATGGTTCCAGGAGCTCTATTTAAGTTCAGCTCTGGGAATCTCCTTTTTCCCTGAACTATACTGGGTGAGTGCTGTTTTTTTGCTTCACAGTGCCTGACTGTGAGCACCCCAAGTACAGAGCTGGGCTTGTGGGCTGGCTTGACAATGATTCTGCCTGGCAGGTTCAGTGCATGTGATCCTAACTGTGACCTGTGGACTGACTTCTTGACTTAACCCAAGACTTGTCTCATTACTGTGATCTGGGTTCTTGATTGGATCTGTCCACCATCTCAGATTTTGTCCTTCATGTCTTGCTTGGGTAGCATGCGATGAGGCTGTGGCTTGTGAGGCCCTTCTGGTTATGTTACCCCCCTTAGATCCCCAGCCATTAGGGAGCAGCTGGCCTTTGCTGTTCTCTGAGAGGATAGATGTTCAGGTATTGAATAGGCTGTCATAAATGTCATTTGTCTGACTTTTGTATTGATTAATTTGTTTTTATACCACATGTAATTGCTGTAAGTCAAATCTAGTGAAAGGTGTCCCTGGCCATGGCAGTGGGGTTGAAACAAGATGATCTTTTGGTCTCTTCCTGCCCTAACCATTCTATAATTCCAGGGTTTTCTAACAAACTGCAAGGTTGAGTGACTGAGATTTGAGTCTGTAGTAGAAAGGGTGAATATTATGTTTGTAATAAACCATGAAGCCATGTCAGGTTGTGTTCATGGTCATATTTCTGTTACTTGGCAGAAAGCATTTCTGGCATATAATATTGATATTTCATGTTACATTGCAGAATTCACTGCACTCTTTAGTTCAGTGAAGTTGAGATGCTGAGTAGAAACCACTCAGGGTTTGAACCACTACTTAGTTTTGTCAACAAACATTCTTGAAACTAAAATGATAATTGCAATTACTAAATAAATATGAGTGGTTCCAAAGGAAGTTGCAGGAAATTCCTATAGATATAATGAAACATGAAAACCACCTATTTGGTCAGGAGAGAATCCTGAAATTACTTCTGTATCCAATAAGAAAAGCCAGCAGATGCTTGAATTACCAGTGCAAAGCATAAAAAACACACAAGAAAGTCTTAGAAACTCTCAAATGGTTTTAAGAGCTTGTAGTTTTTCTTTTATTTTCTGTTTTTCTTTCTTGCAAGCTCCCAGATGAATCATGTATCAAAGTAGGAGAAGGATATTACTAGACTCACATATGCAACCTGATATCAAGAAGGTAAGAAACCCAAACTGTAACTTCTCTCTGCATCAAAGAAAGAACTGGATTTCCTGTTTTCCACCTATATTTAGGGGTGTTCTCTAATTTTTGAACATGAAGAGATCTCATTCTGTTGCTCTCAACTTTATCTTTTGTTCATTCTTATTAAAAAAAAAAAAAAGTCAAACTATTTCAGTTTGGGTAGCAAAGAAGATTGTTGTTGTTTGTTGCCATTTTTGAGACTAATGGCTATGAAAACAGTGATATACACCTCTTTGAAATTGATGTCTAGCTTACACTGAGTTTAGGAACTTATCCTTTCGTAAGTATTTCCTAAGAACTAGCTTAGATGCTTTCAAGATTAATGTAAAAGACATTGGGCATTTAATTTTTGTTGCATCTTCCCATTCTTTGCACAAGAAGCTTGGCTGTCGGGGCCAAGAACAGTAGGGAAAAAAAAGCTGGGTGTGGGGCTCTGCAGTAACTGACAACCTCAAGATCTTAAATGAAAGCTGAAAACCAAACCAGAACTGAAATATATTTTTCAGATTTTTTTATTGCATCTAGGATTCCTAAGCCCTAGACCATTGTCCTAGGGGCTTGGATCATTGTTTTTGGAATCTAGGAGCAGACAAAATTGTTACAAGTAATTCTTTATGCTTTGGATTCTATAGTTTAAAAATATGGATTTGATTTAAAAAAAAAAATCAGTGGCAAATGTACAAAGAAACTTATTTTCCCAAGGCCATATAAAAGGGCCTGACTTTTTAAAGCATGAAAATAGGAGGATTAAATTCCCTTAGGAAACTCCGAAACAAAACCACCAAAAGTTTAATGAAAATTCGTTAAGTACTTATACTTTCAACATTGCAGTATGTATAATATAAAACAATGTAAAAAAGCTACTGAAATGGTAGTTATGTTGTCGTGGTGTAAGTCTATAAACCCATACAGCCGCTCTCTCACTCACTCCCCACTCTTTCTTCCCTCCGCTCCTGGAGGGATGGGAAGGAGAATCGAGAGAATGCAACTCCCGCAGGTTGAGATAAGAACAGTTAGTAACTAAGGTATAACACAAATCACTGCTGCTACCACCAATAATAATAATAACAAGGCAGATACAAGGAAAAGGAGAATACAATAGCTCACCATCAAATATCAAACCCAACCACCCAGTTCACCCCCACCAGTAACAATAATGGCAAGGCAAATACAAGGGAAGGATACCATTGCTCACCACCCAGTAACAAGCGGTGCACCCCCACCACCCTTCTGGGTCTCTGCTCCCCATTCTACATCCTGGACATGATGTGCTGTGGTATGGAATAATCTCTTTGGTTAGACTGGGTCAGGTGTCCTGTCTCTCCTTCCTCCTGGCTTCCCCTCCTCGCTAGCAGAGCATGCGACTCAGGAAGTCCTTGGCCAGCCTAAACATCACCAAGCAGTAACTGAAAACACTGGTGTTATCAGCGCTGTTCCCAGGCCCAAAATCAAAAACACAGTGTTGCACCAGCTACCAAGAAGGAGAAAAAATGACTGCTGCTGCTGAACCCAGGACATATGTATACAAACTTTTTAAGGTATGCTGTAAAGGAAAGAGCAGGGTCAGAGTGAAATGCTTCTTGTTTTGCTAGTTATTCAGTGATTGCTTTCTTGAACGAAGACTTCCAATTTTTTCCTCAAATTAAGGTTCACTAGAATAAACATATTTCACCCAATCAGTGTAATTAGAAAGAAGGATACTACTATTTTAATTCCTGTGTCTAACTGAAGAGTGAACTGTCCAAAATGATCATGGCCTTTCTGAGGTAGAAGAAACATTAGATGAAATAAATTTCAAAGACAGGTGTGAGTTCAGCTATTGCATAGAAATAGGTATATAGAGCATGTTGCTAATCACTGTATTTTGGAGATTATGCAGGAAGCTGTGTGAATCGCCCTTTGATTTGCACGTATTGCTGGGGAATGGTGCAGTCTATTCTTTTTGCTAGGTCTTGCTAATTAGCCAGTTCACCCATGATGTTACTGAGTTTGTACTGTAGCTGCTGTACATAGAACATACCATGGTGAAAAAAAAAAAACTCAGCTCCTTTCATTCTGATGTTGACATGCTTTGAATTTGCAAGGTTTACTGCACTGGACTCCAAAGTTGAGTTTTCATAGGTTTGGGTTTTTTTCTTGTGTGCTGTCTGCATCTGCAACTTTATTTTTCCCTATGGAAAATAGCTCATAAAAGCTCTAGCACAATACAGATCTTTACAGCTCAGTTATAAACCTACAAAGCCAGGGGTGCTGTATTTCAACAAAATACTGCCAAACCCTTAACTGGAGGGATGCAAGCAACAACTCCCCTAATATTCAGTTTGTTATTACATTCCAGAAAAGAAAGTGTTTCTATTGACAAGAAAGAAGGAATTTAGGGGCCAGTCAAGTGTTTTAAATTGTTGGGGTTTTGGGTTTGGTTTTGTTGTTTTGTATCGGTTTGTCTTTTTTCTTGGCATTTTATGTTTTCATCTACCCTGGCCTCATAATCCAGTGCTGAACCAGTAACTGAAGTGCTGACAGGCATTTCTATGATTGCATGATAAGGCATGGTCTCTACTCACCAGTCATTATAATAAATATTGCCTCAATTTCTTGTTTTTTATGCAGTCCAATACAAGATACAGTAAGACATAGTAATGCAATTTTTGAAACACTAAATCACGAATACACCTTTGTTATCACCTGAGATATCATATCCCAACAGTTTCAGTGAGTGACCTATCAGTGGATGACTGAGAAATGTCTTCTAAATGGAAAATGCTACTTCTACATATCAGGCTGCTTTTTATTTTTAATGGGTTGGGGTTGTTTTTCTTTTTTTCAGAAATTCATAAACATTTAAGAAAACCATTTTTTTTTCCTCTTATTGGAGATTTATTTTATTTTTTTTGTCTCAAGTACCTACAAATATAACATTACCTGGAAATACATTCTTCTTTCCTACTGCTGGAAAAATGAAGTCTCAAAATATGGCCTTAGCTCCAAATAAGGTATGAAGCAAAATATCAGTTGTGAATAGCAGCCTCCAAAATATTACTGGACAGCTGTACCCTTATTTGAATTCCGGAAATGCTACTTTGAAATATTTTCATTGCAGAAAAGTAACCGCTGACAAGAACTTTTGCAGTGTGTGAAGCAGAAACATGTATCTGGTGACATTCTTTAAAGCTGAATTTCAGAGAATAATAGTTGCGGTGTTATTAGCTCTTTTTATGAGCAAAGGAGATCACTGTATATATATGTGAATTTAATTTGACATTCCTGTTAATGCTTTCAGCTTAATAGTCTTAAAACATAAATAACCTCAACAACAATAAAAAAATTGTTTTTTTTATTTACCCCTCCTGCTGTCTGCACCTTCCTCTGCTGTGCATTCACTCTCTCTCCAAATGTCAGTGGGGCCAGTCTTCCTTCAAGTGAGGGGTATCACATCAAGCTGTCCTGGAACCTGCCCTGGGAGGAGTTCAGCACAGGTGAATGGATTCCCTCCCAATCAGTTTTAGCATTTGCTTGAAATAACTTTGTTTTCTTGCTCCAGGCTTCTGCCTTTTGTCTGCTCCCAGTTGAGGTGCGAGTGTGGACTCAGCCTTCCCAGGGGCTGTTGTTCCACAGACCCTTCCCATGGAGGCACTGGCGTAGCTCAGGCAGGGGAGACAAGCACTTGGCCCTGAGGCAGGAGCTGAAACCAGCTCAGCCCAGCTCTGTCCCAGAAGAGCCCAAGCCAGCCCTGAGACCTGTGCTGTCAAGTCAGAGCAGAGCCTGAGGACTTTAAAGCTGTGCAGTGGGTTGACCCTGGCTATTGGCTAGGCATCTCCACAGCTAATTGGTTACTCTTCCCCACTCACATCAGGAAAGGGGGAATAGGACAAAGAAAAAAAAAAAGGGGGTAGGGGGATGAAAACAACAAACAATAAAAACACCCTTGTGGGCTGAGACAAAGCGTTTAATAGGTGAAGGTAAAGGGGTGTGACGCAAAAGCAATCACAACCTTTCACGACAGTACTGATGTTGGAGTCATAGCCATCTTGGAAAGCAAAAGCCTCTTCCCCTTCTTCCTCTATCACATTTTGTTGTTGGCTGATCATAATGTTATATGATGTAGAATTCTGTTTGGCCAGTCTGGGTCAGCTGTCCTGGCCATGCCTCTCTCAATCTCTTGCCCATCTCTAGCCTATTTCTGGGGGGGAAAAGAAAGCCTTGATGCTATGCAAACACTATTCAAAAACAGCCAAAATACTGTTGCGTTAGAGCTGGTTTAGCCACAAATCTAAAATACAGCACCAGATGGTTGCTTTGAAGAAAGCTAGATCCATCCCATCCAGACACAGTACAATTTGTAATAGTGAAAATCACATTAACTGTGCTATAATTGTGATTGGCAGTTAAGTAGAGGAAATGACAGAATAATGTTTATATTTCTTGTTACACCATATTTTCACACAGTGCTACCCACTTTTTCTGGATCTATTGAAATACATTCATTTTCATGTGATTGGATTTCATACATTATTTCTGATTTCTCAGGAAGGTTTTACTTTATGAGCATAATTTAATGAACATTGGGAAGCATTTGTTTTTATTATGTTATGCCTGTCTTATCTTTCAAAAATAGTTCACTTTGACTAAGTTGAGAAAGAGTTCAGGAAGGAAATAATATCCCATAAAATTTCATTTTCATATACTCAAAGAAAGTAAAGTAACTGGAGAATCAATTACATTGTAATACCTTGGCAGAGTTCTCAGCACTGAAAAATATGTATTATTTGCAACTCTATTTTCGGTAAGTGATATTACTCTCAAGAAACTGATAGATCAGAATCAAAGAAATTAAAAATTTTGTTCTCAAGCTGCAGTGCCAGGCAATTCTTCAGAGTCTGATGAAAAATGACTGCCAGGAGTTAAATACAAGAATAAGTTAATACTGTACCTGCCATAAGAGTGCAGAAAGAAAAAGTAACATTATAATGATCAGCTATTCTAAGGGGTCAGAAACCTGAAAATTGCCTCTCCTGAAAAGAAACATTTTTACTGTCATAGCTTTTATTCATTCTCTAGGTCACTACTTTCAACAAAATGCATCAGTGTTTTTGGCCTTCCATAGAACAGAAGCATTAAATATTTAATTCTTATTTTTTTAATAAAAATGCAGGTGAGGTTTCTAGCAATGTTTTCAAGAACTAGATGTTCAAATAGGAATTCAGAAACATCAACACATACAGAAAATTGGTTTGTCGCAGAGTAAAAGACAAAGGTTTTACGTAGAGTATTGCGACAATGATCATAATTATGTCTGAAGTAAATCATGTGATAGTGGTCAGCTTGTGTCATACTGGGTAATTATAGTGGTAGCAGATAAGATTTTTTTAGATTTTTTTGTAAAGTGGGTTTCAGCTTTGGCTTGAACTTATGTACATGGAGTTACAGAAAAGTGAATAAAGGTCCTCAAGCAAGTCAATCAGTCCATAGATAAATAGACACACATATTTCTCAGTCAAATTGCTAATATCTAATATTAGGCTACATGTGTAAAAAATTCTTGTAACTCTAAGAATAAGAAGAATTAATGATAACATTAATTAAAGTTAATAATATTAATTTTTAATATTAATAGTAAAGCAAGTGTATTGCTTTAATATTAATGTTATTATTTGCAAAACACTGGTAAGATGAGGCATCTGAGTTCAGCTTCTCAGCTGAAATGGTTAAGATATAAGTTTTATTTCACTGGTTTTCTGGCTTTTCTTTTTTTTTTGCTGTACATCATACTGCCTGCTATCCTCTTTTCTAGCATCGCAGCTTTGGAGAGGGTTTTTGCCTTTTATGGATATTTTCCTCTTCTTTACAAGACAAGAAAATGGAACTTCTTTCTTTAAAGGAGAAACTAAGCGCAGTACCATTGGGAAAAGACTTCCAGGTCAGTGGCAAAGAACTATGACTCTCTGATGGTTGGTTACATATACTTGAAGCCTTCTGTTCAATCATAATCTTTTTTATTGTGTAATGATTTTTCAGCTCCGTGTAGCCATGCTGTCAGGCTGTGTTGAATATGCCTTAGCCAGCTTTGAGAGCAGTAGGCTAAGCCTCGCTACAGATGGAGTCTGGTGAAGAGCTATTAATTAAATAGCCAATTAGCCATCTCTCATGATGGCAGCCTTCAATGCTGTGTGACACAGCACGTATCAGCTATAACTCTACAGGATTGATCATCTTTTGAGAAAAGTTATGCATAGCCACAGAAGTCTTAACACCCAGATGACTTCTTCACATGACATCTTGCTATCCATTTTTCAGTTGCAATGAATTTAATAGGTTCATTGTGTCTTAAAAAGAAGTGCCCGTTTGAAATTAAAGCTGCAGCTAAGATAATATGCAACAGATCTTGTTAAACAGAAAATAAAGAAAATATTGATTTTTTAACATAAACTGGAAAGAAATCTTCCAACAAGTTTAACAAATTCTGCTCAATAAATTCTCCTTTAAAAATATTTTTTTGTGTTATGAATCAGCTAATAAAAGGCACTCAATAATAATAATAAAAAAGAGTATCATATGGGCAGCAGTATATTTATATGAGAAGGAAAAAAAGAAATAGAAGTCTTGGAGACATGCGCATTAATATGGGGGGAGAGGGGGACATGAGAAGACTAAAATAATAAAGATTTATAAGTAAGACAAAACCTAAACTAGCCTGCAGCCAAGGGAAGAATTGCATTTGTCTCTTTCACCTTTGAGAAATCAGAGGTAACAAGACTGAAGAGGCCAGCTATAAGGATTCTACTCAAGGGAAGCAGCTTTAAGTTCTGCCTTGGGCTTCATGAGATCTGACTGCCAGAGGCAGCACAAGAGATGCTGTGAATCAGCAGCCCTTCTCTGTGCGCTCTCTTTGCCCAAATGTTATGTTTAGATTCCTGCTCGTGTTTTCTCCACCTGTGTCCCCCAGCTTGTTGGAAGACCATATCCTGCTGTCCTGGGTTCACCAGTAGCAGTCATTTTTCTCCTTAGTAGCTGGTGCAGCGCTGTGGGTTTGACTTTCGGCCTGGGAACAGTGCTGATAACACCAGTGTTTTCAGTTACTGCTTAGAATGTTTTGTCTGATCAAGGACTTTCTAAGCCTCATGCTCTGCCAGGGAGTAGGGGAAGCTGGGAGAGAGCAGAAACAGGACACCTGACCCAAACTAGCCAAAGAGGTATCCCATACCACAGCACATCATGCCCAGGATGTAAAAAACTAAGGGCAGGGACCCAGAAGGTTTGGGTTCACTGCTGGGTCGGGCTTGGTATCGGGTGGTGAGCAGTTGTATTTTCTTTCTTTTTATTTCCCTTGTCATTATTATTATTGGTGGTAGCAGTAGTGGTTTGTGTTATACCTTGGTTACTGGACTGTTCTTATCTCAACCTGTGGGAGTTGCATTCTTTTGATTCTCCTTCTCATCCCTCAGGGAGTGGGGGGAAGAAAGAGGGAGGAGTGAGTGAGCAAACTGCATAGCTGAGAGGCTTAAACCATGACATCTGCATCAGAAAGATGGGGAATGAAAATGTTTCACTGAGGATATAAAAATTAAGAATCCCATTAACAAATTGTGTCATACACTAATATGTCAAGAAGTGAAAAAAACCTGCTGCTCCTTATGCTCTTCCACTGCTCCAGCTTGGACTGCATCCCACAGAATACAGTCCTTCCCCCAGGCTGTAGTTCTTCACAGACTGCTCCAGCTTGGGTCCCTTTCATGGGGTGCAGCCCGCCAGGAACAGGAAGCTCCAGCATGCGTCTCCTGCAGTGTCACAGTTCCTGCCAGCAAACCTGCTCCAGTGTGGGCTCCTCTCTCCATGAGGCTTCAGGTCCTGACCAGAGACCTTTTGCATGGGATCTCTGCGGTTCGAAGCTTCCTGCAGGGCATATTCTCCATGAGCTCTAGTGTGGATATCTGCTCCATCATGCTCCACTGTGGACTGCAGGAGAACATTTCTGCACCACCATGATCTTCTCCATGGGCTGCAGTGGAAACTCTGCTCCAGTGCCTGGAGTATTTCTTCCTTCACTGACATGTGCATCTGAATGGTTGTTTCTCTCACTTTTTTTCACTTTTTTTCTCTCACAGCTGTTGTACAGTGTTTTTTACTCTTTATTAGGGTATCATTTGTTATCACAGAGGCACCACTGCCATCACTGATGGGCTTAGCTTTGGCTAGTTCGGTTTGGACCTGACTGAAACCATCTTTATCTGACATGGGGCAGCTTCTGGTGTCTTCTCACAGAAACAACCCGAGGAGCTTCCCTGCTACCAAAGCCCTGCCACAAAAAAAAAATACCTTACCAAATTAAAAAACAAAGAGTATCAGTGTAAGTGTAAAATTTCACAAAGTCTTCCAAAGGAGAGTCATACATACAAAAGTTATGGATTTTATCACAATACGTTTGTTTTCTGTTTGACCATGAGGATCCTGTAAGTAAGAAACGCAAACCTGATCGAAAGCCAAATGAACCCATTAACTGTGCTTCTGGTGAATGTTAAAAATACTAATAGAAATCAGCCAATTAATTTTTCACTGCCTCAGGTACTATAAACTGTTTTTAACTTCAAAGACATGCAGAAAATTCCTAAAAAAAAAAAAAAAATCATGTTACTAGGCACTACTGAAAGTGTAAGTATGCAAAGTAATTTAAAAACGTTACAAAGGATAATATACAAGTAAATTATTAGCTGTCACTTTCCCACAGGGAATAATTGTCAACCTTGAAAAAAGCCACCCAGTCATCAAAAGATAATAGGAATCCCTAAACCACCCTGAAAGTAAAGTACTAACAGCAGTTTTATCTTTTTACAATTAATATTAATTGTTCCTTTGACCCTAAAATCTTGATTTCTTGAGCCTGTAATTGACTTACTTTCAAGTCTTTCTGTTAAAAAAAGAAAAGTAATTATTGTCAGAAATAATAAACTCGTATTAATCACAATTAAATGCATTAATGTCTGATTAAAATTTTTAATCAATCATGCTATTCTATGTTTAACTCGCTAATGTTGGGACCACTAGAGTGGACAGCCATCTGCGCCTCTGTAAAATTAGAAATATGACGAATTATAGCTATTGGTAGTTTAGGGTTATACCATGAATACAAATTATTAAGGCTGTGACAATTTTAACATACTGCCAAAAAAAGGTTTATCATCAGCTGCATTTGTTGTTCTTGTCATGGAAAAAAGAAGTACCTAGGAAACATCTGCACTTCCCTCATCAGCTTTTCATAATGTTTTACAAATAATGAGAGGACAAAGTTTTCCTGACTTTATGTAGCATAAATTGTCTTTGTCATAGTTAGTGCTACAGTCTGAAAACCATATGCTCCATTTCCACAACTCTCATACACTGGAAGATCAAAACTGGATGCAGTACTCTAGATGCATAGCACTAATAAACACTGAATAAAACAACATAACCAGGTACCTCAGTCCACCATCCATGCCACTGCTAATACAGCCAAAGATGCAATTAGCATTCTTTACTATTAAATCCAATAAGCGTTTACAATGTGTTTAAATACCTGTCATAGAATCATAGAATAGCTAGGGTTGGAAAGAATCTTGAGATCATCTAGTTCCAACCCCCCTGTCATGGGCAGGGACACCTCCCACTAAACCATGCCACTAAAGGCTATGTCCAACCCCACCTTGAATATTGCCAGGGATGAAGCATTCACAACTTCCCTGGGCAACCCATTCCAGAGCCTCACCACCCTCACAGTAAAGAATTTCTTCCTCAGATCCAATCTGAACTTCCCCTGTTTAAGTTTGAACCCATTACCCCTTGTTCTATCACTACAGTCCCTCACGAAGAGTCCCCCCCAGCATCCCTATAGGCCCCCTTCAGGTATTGGAAGGCTGCTAGGAGGTCTCCACGCAGCCTTCTCTTCTGCAGGATGAACAGCCCCAATTTTCTCAGCCTATCGTCATACAGGAGGTGCCCCAGTCCCCTGATCATCCTCGTGGCCCTCCTCTGCACTTGTTCTAACAGTTCCATGTCCTTTTTATGTTGAGGACACCAGAACGGTACACAAGACTCCAAGTGAGGTTTCACGAGAGCAGAGTAAGGGGGCAGGAGCACCTCCCTCGACCTGCTGGTCACGCTCCTTTTGATGCAGCCCAGGATACGGTTGGCTTTCTGGGCTGCAAGCGCACACTGCCAGTTCATGTTCATTTTATCATCCACCAACACTCCCAAGTCCTTCTCCGCAGGGCTGCTCTGAATCTCTTCTTTGCCCAACCTGAAGCTGCACCTGGGATTGCTCCAACCCAGGTGGAGGACCTTGCACTTGTCATGGTTAAACTTCATCAGGTTGGCATCAGCCCACCTCACGAGGTCCCTCTGGATGGCATTCCTTCCCTCCAATGTATCAACCTAACCACACAGCTTGGTGTCATCGGCAAACTTGCTGAGGGCGCACTCAATCCCACTGTCCATGTCACTCACAAAGATGTTGAACAAGACCGGTCCCAACACCGATCCCTGGGGGACACCACTCGTTACTGGTCTCCAGCTGGACATGGAGCCATTGAGCACTACTCTTTGTGTGCGGCCATCCAGCCAGTTCTTTCTCCACCGAGTGGTCCACCTATCAAATTGATGTCTCTCCAACTTAGAAGGATGTCATGCGAGACAGTGTCAAAGGCTTTACATAAGTCCAGGTAGATGTCATCAACTGCTCTGCCCCTGTCCATCAGTTCCGTGGCCACTTCATAGAAGGTCACCAGATTGGTCAGGCAGGATTTCCCCTTAGTGAAGCCATGCTGGCTGTCACCAAGCACCTTGTTGGTTTCCATGTGCCTCAGAATGCCTTCCAGGAGAATCCGCTCCAAGATTTTGCCAGGCACAGAGGTGAGACTGACTGCTCTGTATTTCCCCGGTTCATCCATTTTCCCCTTCATAAAAATGGGGGTTATATTTCCCTTTTTCCAGTCATCGGGAACTTCACCTGACTGCCATGATTTTTCAAATATGATGGACAGTGGCTTAGCAACTTCATTTGCCAGCTCCTTCAGGACCCTCAGATGGATTGCATCAGGACCCATGGACTTGTATACATTCAGGTTCCTAAAATGGTCTCGAACAAGATCCTCTCCTACAGTGGGCCCAGGTTCTTCATTCTCACTGTCCCTGCACCTGACTTCAAAGGCTTGTGTGGTGTGGTCAGAGCATTTGTCAGTGAAGACTGAGGCAAAGAAGTCATTAAGAAACTCAGCCTTCTCCAAATCCAGGGTAGCCACTTCTCCCGATAAGTTTTGGAGAGGGCCCACGTTGTCCCTAACCTGTCTTTTATTGGCAATGTACCTATAAAATCCCTTCCTGTTATCCTTAACATCCCTAGCCAAGTTTAATTCTAACTGGGCCTTAGCTTTCCTAACCTGGTCCTTAGCTTCCTGGAAAACATCCCTGTACTCTTCCCAGGCCGCCTGACCTTGCTTCCACCTTTTATAAGCCTCTTTTGTCGTTCGAATTTTGCTCAGCAGCTCCTTATCCATCCAAGGAGGTCTCCTGGCCCTCCTGGTAAACTTCCTTCTAGTTGGGATGCATTGCTCCTGAGCTTGCAGCAGGTGATCCTTGAATATCAACCCACAGTCTTGGGCCCCCCTGCCCTCTAGGGCTGTATCCCATAGAACCTTACTGAGCAGTTTTCCGAAGAAGCCAAAGGTTGTCCAGTGGTTGCTGTTTTCAAATCCATGTAGTTATGCAGAAACATATTGTAAAAAACCAAAAAAATACAAAAAAAAAAAAAAACAAACAAACAAAAAAAAAAAAGCTGGTTTTATTTTTTAGTCTTAGTGTCAAAATAAAGATACTATCTTATTCCTTCCAAACCACAGTGTTTCTTTTTATCCTTTTACATTTTCTGAATTATTTTAAATGCTACCTCTAAGTATGTATTCAAAACAGACACGGAAGGCAAATATACAATGAAGAGACTTTCTCCACTTGTATTGTTCCAAGTCATTGGTTAAATATCATCCCCATGAAAAAGATAGACAGTAATCACCTTGAAGCATTTAGGATTTAATATTCTTTCTCCTTGGTATATATTGATCACAATTTGTGATTATGTTTTACCTGAAATAATGTTTCTTTTTTTATTAAAGAGTACCACAGCTGATGGATCCATAAGTGTCTCAGCTTCTGACAGAGCTGACATATGTCTTTGAGGCTTTTAGGATGCCAGAACTTGAAACAGGAGTAAATGTCTGACTTTGTGCCTCATGAGAAGAGATTGGATTTGGACAAAAGTTACTAATGAAATAAGAAACTGGACTTCAATCTTGATTCTGTGAATTAAATTATTTTATTATTAACATAAAATTACTTGGTTAATAGTAATCTTTCATCTAAATGTACCTGATGGTTGAGGCATTACAATCTAAATCCAGATTTTGTTCTAAATTTCATGATGTCAGCTCTTTTTTTTTAATTTAAAAAAAGCCTTGGATCATTGGATATTTCAACAAAAAAGTAAAGAAAAAGAGATAAAGGCATTTACTTTGAAATAATTCTTTGGTGATTTTTATTCATTCAAAATTTTAAGAAATAAAATGATAGACACAGCATCTTAGTTCTTGGAATGGCTTCCGTATTGTATTGGGTTAATTTTCCTGAAGCATCCAATGGCAACTTCAAGGTAAGCATAGTCACAGCGTATGAGTTTTGCAAGAATGTAGCAAAGGAGCAATGAAACAATGAAGGAGAAAATCTAAACCTTTGTCATTAGTGTTTTCAGTGCTTTCCTGCCGTTATAAAGAAAGACATCTTTTACTTTCAGGCTATGTCACGCTTCACCATAATGAGCACAAAAAAATGCAAATATATATCGATTTTATACAGAGGTCACTGCAAGTGACAAGCAATCTGTCAAAAAGTTAGCAGTCCTAAGTAAGAAAAGTAATTAGAAAGATGACTATAACCTTTTTTTAATGAATAGCAATAATAAATTACTTCCTTGGTGGTTTTGTGACCCTGTCAAGTTAGCAAGATGGTCTATCCTGAGTCCATTCTATGTTTCAATCCCAGTCTCACAGCTGTGGAAAATAGCATCATTCATTAATTGATCACTGATGATTTGCATGTGTAGTGGGCAAGAAGCACTCAGGTTCATCTTCTCTGTTCTCAATAGTTCTTGGCAGCAAAACTGAGGGACATTTGTCATCCTTAGGTCTTGAATGTTGTTTTTATTTCTTCTTGGTATTGTTGCTCGAATAGTTCACTTGTCAGCATCACAGCAGGCTAGTGAGCAAGAAGAAGTAACAGCTTTAGTGGCCATGAAACACATGAAGTATAGCATGACGCACATGAAAAACACCTTCCCAAAACTAGCACTGCTGTTCTGAGTTTCATTAAAGCGATTATCCTGTAAAGATATACTTAAGAAAATCTACTTGTATACATTAACTACAAGTTTTGCCTGCTAGCACTAGCATCTTTAATAAAAGACAACTGTCAGTGAGTAAACATTGTGATTGGCCTCCAGGATTTTGAGTCTTTCTGCACTTGAAGATACATAGCACCAGACAATACAGTAATTGGAATATCTTTTTGCTGCATATGGGGTGGGGAGTTTCTTACTCCTAAGAGATAAAATGCAAGAGCTTTTTCAATATTTCATTGTGGAGTAGGGGTAAAGGAGAAAAAAAGCCACATCTAATTCCTTTTCAAGCAGAACATCCAGTGAGGCAGTACCTGAGAGCAGTGCGTGCATTAACACAACTGGTGAATTTAGCTGTCATAATTTTCAAAGCAATCCTGCCTATAGGCTAACACTTAGGAACTTTCATAAATAGACTTCTTAACTGTGTCTCATGGGCATGATTAAAGTTAATCTCTCTCACAAGGTTTTAAGGCAGCCCTTTTTCCTGGTACTAGTATCTCTCCATATGTGTATAACAGTATTACAGGAGCTAGCGCGTTAGAGATAAAACCATCATTCCCTGGGTATTCAGTAGAAAAATAATTTAGAAAAAATAAATAATGGAGAAACTATAGACTGACATTGGTGATTTTTGGGACTGCAACTTTTTTCAGAAATCTGTAACTTTTTTAAACAGAAAAGCAATGAATGAACATACACATTCTCAGCTATGACAAACACAGCAAGAATATATAATTGCAAAAATGTGTCAGTTGGAGTAGAAAAGTGACACTAAAACTTCTAAATGAGGTTACATCTCCTCTTATATCTACAGTTAATGCATTCTGTGGTTTATATAGAATCATAGAATCATAGAATAGTACGGGTTGGAAAGGACCTCAAGATCATCGAGTTCCAACCCCCCCGTCATGGGTAGGGACACCTCCCACTAAACCATGCCATCCAAGGCTATGTCCAACCCCACCTTGAACGCAGCCAGGGATGAAGCATTCACAACGTCCCTGGCAACCCATTCCAGGGCCCCACCACCCTCACAGTATAGAATTTCTTCCTCAGATCCAATCTAAACCTCCCCTGTTTAAGTTTAAACCCATTACCCCTTGTCCTCTCACCACAGTCCCTCATGAAGAGTCCCTCCCCAGCATCCCTATAGGCCCCCTTCAGGTATTGGAAGGCTGCTAGGAGGTCTCCACGCAGCCTTCTCTTCTGCAGGATGAACAGCCCCAATTTTCTCAGCCTATCTTCATACGAGAGGTGCCCCAGTCCCCTGATCATCCTCGTGGCCCTCTTCTGCACTTGTTCTAACAGTTCCATGTCCTTTTTATGTTGAGGACACCAGAACTGCACACAAGACTCCAAGTGAGGTCTCACGAGAGCAGAGTAAAGGGGCAGGAGCACCTCCCTCAACCTGCTGGTCACGCTCCTTTTGATGTAGCCCAGGATACGGTTGGCTTTCTGGGCTGCAAGCGCACACTGCCGGCTCATGTTCATTTTTCCATCAACCCACACCCCCAAGTCCTTCTCCGCAGGGCTGCTCTCAATCTCCTCCCTGCCCAATCTGTAGCTGCGCCTGGCATTGCTCCGACCCAGGTGGAGGACCTTGCATTTTGCATGGTTAAACTTCATCAGGTTGGCATCAGCCCACCTCACAAGCATGTCAAGGTCCCTCTGGATGGCATTCCTTCCCTCCAATGTATCAACTGAACCACACAGCTTGCTGTCATCGGCAAACTTGCTGAGGGCGCACTCAATCCCACTGTCCATGTCACCCACAAAGATGATGAACAAGACCGGTCCCAACACCGATCCCTGGGGGACACCACTCGTTACTGGTCTCCAGCTGGACACTGAGCCACTAAGCACTACTCTTTGTGTGCGGCCATTCAGCCAGTTCTTTCTCCACTGAGTGGTCCACCTATCAAATTGATGTCTCTCCAACTTAGTGAGAAGGATGTCATGGGAGACAGTGTCAAAGGCTTTACACAAGTCCAGGTAGATGACATCAACTGCTCTGCCCCTGTCCATCAGTTCCGTGGCCCCTTCATAGAAGGTCACCAGATTGGTCAGGCAGGATTTCCCCTTAGTGAAGCCATGCTGGCTGTCACCAAGCACCCTGTTGGTTTTCATGTGCCTTAGCATGCCTTCCAGGAGAATCTCCTCCAAGATTTTGCCAGGCACAGAGGTGAGACTGACTGGTCTGTAATTCCCTGGGTCATCCATTTTCCCCTTCATAAAAATGGGGGTTATATTTCCCTTTTTCCTGTCATCGGGAACTTCACCTGACTGCCATGATTTCTCAAATATGATGGACAGTGGCTTAGCAACTTCATTTGCCAGCTCCTTCAGGACCCTTGGATGGATTTCATCCGGTCCCATGGACTTGTATACATTCAGGTTCCTAAGGTGGTCCCGAACAAGATCCTCCCCCACAGTGGGCCCAGGGTCCCCACCCTCACCGTCCCCGCGTCTGCCTTCCAAGACTTGGGTGCTGTGGTCACAGCATTTGCCAGTGAAGACTGAGGCAAAGAAGTCATTAAGAACCTCAGCCTTCTCCAAATCCAGGGTAGCCACTTCTCCCGATAGCTTCTGGAGAGAGCCCACGGTGTCCCTAACCTGTCTTTTATTGGCAATGTACCTATAAAATCCCTTCCTGTTGTCTTTAACATCCCTAGCCAAGTTTAATTCTAAGTGGGCCTTAGCTTTCCTAACCTGGTCCCTAGCTTCCCGGACAACATCCCTGTATTCTTCCCAGGCCGCCTGACCCTGCTTCCACCTTTTATAAGCCTCTTTTGTCGTTCGAATTTTGCTCAACAGGTCCTTATCCATCCAAGGAGGTCTCCTGGCCCTCCTGGTAAACTTCCTTCTAGTTGGGATGCATCGCTCCTGAGCTTGCAGCAGGTGATTCTTGAATATCAACCCACAGTCTTGGGCCCCCCTGCCCTCTAGGGCTGTATCCCATGGAACCTTACTGAGCAGGTTCCTGAAGAGGCCAAAGTCTGCTCTCTAGAAGTCCAGGGCAGTGAGCTTGCTGCACGCTCTTCTCACTCTCCTGAGGATCTCAAACTCAACCATCTCATGATCGCTGCAATCAAGACTGCCCTGGAGCGTTACATTCCCAACCAGCCCTTCCCTGTTGGTGAGGATGAGGTCAAGCATGGCACCTCTCCTTGTCAGCTCCTCAATTACTTGCAGAAGCAAGCTGTCTTCCACGCAATCGAGGAACCTTCTGGATTGCTTGTGCCGGGCTGTACCATCCCTCCAACAGATATCAGAGTGGTTGAAGTCTCCCATGAGAACAAGGGCCTGCAAGCGTGAGGCTGCTCCTATCTGCCTATGGAGCACTTCGTCCAGCAAGTCCCCTTGGTCAGGCGGTCTGTAACAGATCCCCACAATAATATCACCCATCGCTGTTCTCCCTTAAACCCTGACCCACAAACGCTCTGTCGACTGCTCACCTGTCCCCAGACAGAGTTCCATACTTTCTAGCTTATCCCTAACATAAATAGCAACTCCCCCTCCCCGTCTGCCGGGCCTGTCTTTCCTAAAGAGCCGGTAACCTTCCATTCCAACACACCAGTTATAGGTGCCATCCCACCATGTTTCTGTGATGCCTATGATATCATACCCCTGTAGATGTGTACACATCTCTAATTCCTCTTGTTTGTTCCCCATACTACGGGCATTTGTGTAGAGGCATTTGAGCCGAGATCCAATTGAAGTCGGATCATTGGCTGGAGCAGCTGGAATATCCCTACATTGCTCCGAATGTTTACTATATTTGCTACCAACCGACTGGGTGTGTTGGGATGGAATGATGCCCCCCTCCCCCAACACATCTAGTTTAAAGCATCCTTGACCAGCCTGACAAGCCTCCTACCAAATCCACTCTTCCCCTTCTTTGTCAGACCAGTTCCACCAGCTCCCAGTAGACCTGGCCTACTATATTGAGTCCCATGGTCAAGGTACCCAAACCCCTGACTATAGCACCCCCCTTCTAACCATTTATTAACCTGCGCAATCCTCCTAGCCTTTTCAAGGTCCTGCCCTGTATCCTGGAGAATTGACGAAAAGACAATCTGAGCTCCAGAGCCCCTAACCACCTCTCCCAGAGCTCTGTAGTCCTTCTTTATGGTCTCCGGGCTACTGCTATCTATATCTTCATATTTCATAGTATGCTATGAGAATGACCTGATAATTGCTTTTTAAAATACAATTATTAAATCCTGCAAACATCAGGGGACTGAGAATCTTTCTAGGCTACCAGTCTTGTCATATGGGAAGAGTCCAAAAGCCCACTGAGTATGTAGTGTTTATGTCCAATAAGATGCCAAAATGTAATTAAAATTTTTGAATACTTACATGCTAGCACATTTGAAAGAAAAAAGCATTATAAAGGGAAAGAGAATATAATTTATCACATTAAAATAAGGATGTTGAAGAAAAGTGGACTGCATTTTAGAAACACTGCCAACAACCAGTCATGCATGTCTGTTCTTCTACCAGTGTTAATCTTGTGCATTGTACTTTTCTTTCTTTCCCTTTTTAAAAATTTTTTGTCATATTTGAAAAGTATGAAAGAGGAACATAGGAGTCGTGGGTAGAAACAGGCAGGGAAGAAATAGAGGAAAAAATGCAGTTCTATCACCTCATTTTTTACCACATATCAGTGGTAAATCTGTGAATTCACCCAGTGATGTTCCATCACCCAGGACAGTCTGAAAATCTTGGGCATTACAGTTTTCCTTTTCCACTGAGGGATATAGGCATATAACTGCAGTATGCCCCTATTCAAGCAAAAATTATATTTATGGTCTGAACTGTTGCATTTTTGAGGTGGAAATTAGCAAGTATTTAGGTTATATTACATAGTTTTGTCTTTGGTTTCAGTGAAAGGAGATAAAGGGCAATACTAACACAGTATTTTATATAGAGGTTTGTACAAAAGAATAGGACTACTGACAGATACCTCACCTAACTTGGATGGAAGAATTATCACTTCTTGCCACTTCATCATGTTATTCATGCCATTTATCTTGGAGTCAACAAACAGATACCTAATTTGAGTATAATACCTAGTCTCCTTCCATAATAAGAGGCAAGTATTTCTACATACCACTTCATCCAAATCACAGATAGGAAGGATGTACGCCTCTTGTAACACATTTCTGTACAGTGACTACAGTTCTTTGCATAGGATTTTTGGAATCCCTGAAAAAAAAAAAAAAAAAAAAAATAAAGAAGAGTGGAAAAGGCCCAGTTAAGGATTTAGGCCCAGAAAAAGTCAATGAGACAAGCATCAGAATTCCAAGCTTTTAAAATACGTCTATGTGGTTTCATAAAACTGAAAAATCAACTTCATTGTTCTCTGTTTTTTCCCAACTTTTCGTATAATTGAACACGTCTACACCCACATCTGGGTAAGTATATCAGGTATGGAGCTCTCCAGATCTGATTTCATTACTTTCTTCCTGTGAGTTGTGCAGGTCTTTCATTTAGCAACAAGGGAGAGAGAACCACTATTTATTCAGACAAGAAGATAAAACATGACTAAAATATTCACAAAAGTCACTGGGGGGAGGGAAGTTACAGTCCCTTAAAATACTTAAAAGCACATCATTTCTCAAATGTTAAGCAGTTAAATGGAAAATTCAAGTCTTGAATAGATTGCAACAACCAATAAGCAGCTATGACCTCAAGCTACAAAACTGACACAGGCTGATGCAAATTCAACACATGTAGATGTAAGAGTCATGCCATGCAGGTGTGTTTAAAAAAGAAAAGCAACAACATCCTCTTTATTTTTTCTTTTCCTTTTTTTTCTCCCCCCACCCTCCGACACCCTTCCAATAGACAGGTTTATATTGTATTATTAGGATAATTTTATATGGATCAGTCCAGAGTTAGTGCTTTTTTCCTCCTAGAATCAGGGTCAAGACTATTTTAACAAGAATAATGACCAAAATTTTTACAACATAAACTCCCAAGAATCAGCTGCGAAGACCAAGCTATTACTTATATCAGTAGAACTTTCTCACCCAAGCTCAGCTAGAATCCCTTTGTAAAGGCAGAATTTTGGAGTGCTGGCTTTCTTATTTCAGATTTCCCCCCAGTATTGCTTACATGACTTCCTACCCTGATCTAGCTGTAGATCGTTCAGATCTTCTTCAGTCACCTAAGTTGTCACATACCAAATATTTCTTACAGTGCATGCACAATTTTCCCCCAAAAGAAAAAGAGATTTAAATGTCTTTGGTTCCATATAGCTTACTATTTAGGAGACCAAGATGACCTTTGCAAAAGTTCAAACATGAATAAATTGCTGTGCATTTACATTGCCGAAGTGATAAAAAAAAGTCTTTTTTTGGCAATGGTTACCCTCACAGTAGCAATCCCTCTCTGATTGGCACCAGTGATTAAAAATGGATGGTATAATAAAGCCATTGGATTTTATCAGAGCACCTATCATTATGATTTGACAATGTTAGTCCTGTTACCAGTGACAAAGATGGCAATTTTTAAAGTTCCTGTCTTTATCCAGCATATTTGGAGACTATCCAATACATTTAAGGCAAAGTTTCTTCTGTTGAGGAAGGCCAAGTTAACAAGGCTGATGTGTGATTCTTCTTGGTAGCACTGAAAGATGGCAGAATAAGAAAGAAGGAAGATAGCAGAAGCTGCTTACAGCAACAGCAATGACATCGTAAGCAGTTTCACTAAGCTGTCAAAAGACAGGATGCCTGACAGAGAATCTCTGCTAATCTTGGTACATGAAATGACAGCCACAACGTTCTGTCTTGGAAGAAAGGAATTCAGCAGCTATCCAAGAAATGGAAAAAAGAGTAGTGATGATCTAAGACACGCAGCTTTCCAAGAAACATAAACATTTCCGTACAGAAATGTGCATAAAGTAAAACTAAATTAGTCAATTGCCTAATGGTTTTGGCCTTTGTTAATGAAAAAATGGTCACAATCAAATTCAGCTTCTCATTTATAATCTGTTCAATCTGTTGTGGAATGCTTTGATGCAAGCAAATCTATGCTTGATCATTAAAAATATGAGATCAAATAGAGAATTAAAGATTTTCTCTCATGGACGCTATAGGAAGCTTATTGTCTCAGTGAATATTTCATAGATGGGATTTGTATAAAATCATACTGAAAAGTTTCAAAGTACATGAAGCAATGACACCAGATTTAAATCTAATGACCAGTCTAATTATTTAAATATTTCTTGTACCACATTAGGTCATATGTGAAGCCCAGACTTGTAGTCCTCCTTGAGAATGCACAGAATGCACTGTAGTCGTACCCCAGATCACAGAATCAAGTAGTTATGACGAGTCCTCATAGAAACTATCCCAGACTGAATGAAACGTAGTTGGGAAAAGCCAACTTAGTTTTACCAATGGTAAATCATGCCTGACTAACTTCTTCTGACTGACTTAATCACCTTCTATGACTAAATAATATCTTCTGTCAACATGTGAAGAGCTGTGGAAGCTATACCTGGACTTCAGCAAAGTGCTCGATAGTGGCTCCCACAACCTTCTAGAAAAACTGTCATGATTCAGACTGGGTGGGGCTGTCTGTGACATGTATAGGAAAGTTGCACTGGCTGAACTCAAGGTGGTGATCAACGGCTTTTACTCAGGCTGACAGTCTGTTGTAAGTGGTCTCCCCATAGGCATCAATACTAAGCCCCACGCTGTTAAACATCTTCATAAATGACCTGGATGATGGTACTGAAGGCACTTTCTCTGGGTTTACTGATGACACCAAACTGGGTGGTAAGGTGGACATGTCAGAATGGAGAGCCATCCTACAGAGAGACCTGGACAGCCTGGAGGAGTGGGATAGCGAGAACAGTTTAAGAAAGACTAGTGAAAGATGCTGAACCTGGAACAGAATAGCCAAAGAGCCCAGAACAGCCTGGGGTCTCTGTAGCTGGGGAGCAGCCTTGTGGAAAGAGACCCAGTGATCTTGGTGGACAAGCTGAACATAAGTCAGCAGTGTACCACTACAGCAACAAAGGCAAATTGGATCTTCAGCTGCACCTGCAGGGGCATTACTAGCAGAGAGAGAGATGTGATCATTCACTCTTCTCAGAGGAAAGACTGAATGACCTAGATCTTTTCTCCCTGCAGAAGAGAAGGCTCTGGGGGACCTCATCACAGTATTCTAGAAGTTAAAGGGCAGCTACAAAGAGGGCAGAGACTCTCTTCAAAGAAAGCCACATGGGGAGGTCAAGGGGCAACTGGTACAAGTTGCACTGGAGTGAGTTTGCGTGTTCATAAAATAAATTTTCATTTACAGTAAGAACAATCAATCACTGGAACAACCTCCTCAGGGATGTGGTAGAGTCCCCATCACTGGAAGTTTTTAGGTGTGATTGGACAGAGTGCTCGATAATCTCATCTATACTTTCTCACAAAAGGTTGGACCAGGTAATCTTCTGAGGCCCCTTCCAACCTGGTCTGTTCTATAACGCTATGATTCTAACTTTCTGTGCATATTTTATATGATAGATCTGCAAATACACAGAAAGTCACAGTGAGATTCATTGCACATGAGAAAAGAAGCTCTTATGGCTTTTGTGGTTAAATCATTTCATGTTTATCTCATCACTCATTGGAGGATACTTCTTCCATATCCTTGATTCTCCAAGCTACTAATAATTTTCTTTAATTTTGTAACTCCTACATATCTCACTTACAGCAGCTAGTCTTAAACATTGTTCTGAATCCATGCTCAACACTCCTCAGTCTCTTCCTGAGGGAAAAGCTTCTCCAAAAATTGTAAATATATTGCTTTTAATTTCACTGATTATCCTTGGGTTTTGTACTGTCAGAGCATCCTGGGTTGAGCGGTAGCAGTCATTTTTCTCCTTCTTGGTAGCTGGTGCAGCGCTGTGGTTTTGACTTTTGGCCTGGGAATAATGTTGATAACACCAATGTTTTCAGTTACTGCTTAGTAAGGATTGGCCTGATCAAGGACTTTCTAAGCCTCATGCTCTGCCAGGGAGGAGGGGAGGCTGGGAAGAAGCAGAAACAGGACACCTGACCCAAACTAGCCAAAGAGGTATTCCATACCACAGCACGTCATGCCCAGGATGTAAAAAACTAAGGGCAGGGACCCAGAAGGTTTGGGTTCACTGCTGGGTCGGGCTTGGTATCGGGTGGTGAGCAGTAGTATTCTCTTTCCTTGTATTTGCCTTGTCCTTATTATTATTGGTGGTAGCAGTAGTGGTTTGTGTTATACCTTGGTTACTGGACTGTTCTTATCTCAACCTGTGGGAGTTGCATTCTTTCGATTCTCCTTCTCATCCCTCAGGGAGTGGGGGGAAGAAAGAGGGAGGAGTGAATGAGCAAACTGCGTGCTGACTGAGTTACAGCTTAAACCACGACACAGAAATAAAAAGAAAATGTAATTCACTTTCCATGTGGCTTTCAGTATGTTGGATTTGGTTTCGGAGTTTGGTTTTTTTGTTTGGTTGGTTTGGGTTTTTTATCCAGCACATCCAGTCTTCTTTCACCTAAAGGAAACAGCCTCAGTCTTTGCTTATATATTGTCTTCAGCTATATATAAAAGATATATTTTATTTAAACATGTATTTATTTATGAACCAAACCATTCTAGTTCATCAGAAATAAGCACTAGTAAGGCATAGCACATTTTCTATAAAGTAGGCAGCCAAAATACATCACTTGAAGTGCTTACTTCTCTCTGTTGACGGAGAAGAATAAGTTGAATAGCTCAGAAATCGAGATCAAAAATTGAATGGATTCACTTTGCTCTTTCAACAAAGTACAAGACAGTTCTACTTATCTTTGGAAGGATTTTGATTTCCCATCCAGTACTTCAAGACTGTGGCATGTAATACCTTGTGTATTGACATGTTAAAGTACAATAACAGATTGGATTGCTTGTGCAGGGCCTGTTGGTTTTCATTACACTCTCTTTCTCTAATAGGTGAGCCAAAAATTGCAGTAAGCCACTGAAACAATACAGTAGTCAGAGTAACTTGATGTCCATATGTAATAATTCACATATCACAGAAGAGACCTCATAGTATCTCTACAACCAAGATGGTTGGCCAAATCATAAGTAGATATGGAGGTCTGTGGTAATGACTGATCAGGAGTCCATTTCAGAGAGAGACCAAGTTTGCTGGTTTTGGTTTGCTTGTTTTTTTTTTTCCTAAACAGCTCCGTAAGTCATGAGATGACAGGAAAAATGATTCTTCACTAAGTACACAGAAAAATCATATGAAATTACTGCAAGTAATTACACACTTCTCATGAGTATGTAAGTTTTCTTTTCCTCTTTCTGGTAAGATTATCCCAGAAAGGCTGCACCAGTCCAGTAGTTCTGTTCTTACTCTACTAAGGGCGGCATATTAGAGCAGTTGAAATATTTCGGTTGATAGAAAATGTCAGCAGATATGTTGGAATTCACACAGCATGCACACTTAAGCAGGAGCTTTTATAAAAAGCACATATTAATCCAATTAGAGAATATAAAAAGTATTTCAGTAAGAGATGTCCAAGGTCATGGAATGTCTTCCCACACAATGAACAGGAGCAACAAATAAAACAAGTAAAATAGAGTGATCACAGAATAATTTAGGTTGGAAAAGATCTTTAAGATATTTTATTGTAATTTCTAGGAAAATATGTAAAATATAAAACCCCCGACACTGTGAGGTAACAAAAAACCATATGTAAACCTTCAGTATAAGCATTGTAAGCACATTGTAGCTTTTAAAAATTATTTCAATATGAGACACCTGAGCTCTGTAAATTGGAGAAACTTGAGTGGAGACAGACCACTAAATTTCTTACACTCTACCATGTCAGCTAACCACTACAAAAGGGAGAAAGCTATATGTCTCACTCTTTGTATATATTTTAGTTATGAAACGTGTTAAGGTTTCACTCCAAAATGGATGCTTTTTCCTAGCTCCTCTGAAGACATGTAATGTCAATATGCATTTTTAATATATATTCCCCTCATTCCCACATCTCTATGCACTGCAGGTCCAGATACATTCCTGATATCTGGCCCAAGACTGAATTTAATCAGACCTGGTGTCCTGGGTTCAGTAGTAGCAGTCATTTTTCTCAGTCTTAGTAGCTGGTGCAGTGCTGTGTGTTTGACTTTCAGCCTGGGAACAACGCTGATAACACTGCTGTTTTTAGTTGTTGCTAAGTCATATTTACTCCCACCAAGGACTTTTTGAGTCTCATGCTCTGCCAGGGAGGAGGGGAAGCCAGGAGGAAGCAGACACAGAACACATAACTGAAACTAGTCAAAGAGGTCTTCCTTACCACAGCACGTCATACCCAGTATATAAACTGGGGGCAGTTACCCGGAAGGGCGAGATCACAGCTCGGGTCGAGCTGGGTATTGGTCAACAGGTGGTGAGCGGTTGTATTGTCTTTCCTTGTTATTTCCTGTCTTTCCTTGTTATTTCCCTTGTCATTATTATTATTGGTGGTGGCAGCAGCGGTTTGTGTTATACCCTAGTTACTGGGCTGTTCTTATCTCAGCCCATGGGAGTTACATTCTTTTGATTTTCCTTCCCATCTGTCCGGGAGCAGGGGGAGAAAGAAGGGGGGAAGTGAGTGACAGGCTACATGGTTCTGAGTTACTGGCTGGGCTTAAACCATGACTCCTGGAAAAGTACGGAAAATGAGTGTAAGAAACCAGAGAAAGACCTTAAAGTATCAACAACTGACCATAAATTAGGTGATATATTTGCTTTCCTTCTGAGGAGGTAGCTATGGTGTTTTGATTAGCCTGAAAACTCATAGTATATTTTTGTCATTTAGTAAAGTTTGAGGATGCTGAAAAGACAGCAGTGAAGTAGTAGGAGAGTATAGCACTAAAACTGTAGCACTAAGGTAGAGTAGGAAATAAAGGTGGGATTATAAAGTATTCAACCTCCTCAGATCTCCCTTTGGCAAAATTTGAAATCTCTCAAAGAGCACAAGGTACTGGAAGTGAAGTTCCATTCCATATTGATAAGCCCTTAATTTCATTTTTGCTTCAAAGTAAAAGCATGAGTCAACAAGAGGAGAACTTTCAGCTACATAAAAATGTTATCTGTATTAATGGGGCAAGTCCAGCAAAATGATGGCTGGAACTGTTGAAAAATAGAAGATAGTTTAAATTATGCTGATGTGTCTATTCCATTTCCTCAGCAGACTATGAGCAGCATAATTAGATTGTTTCTTTGCTCTGTGTCTAAAGGGCATTCATTCCTTGTATTCCCTCTCCCTTTTGCAGCAAGGATCTGGGAGTGATATCCTGTGATATTAACACTGTCACTAGAAAGCAAACCGTTAGCATGCTTTAGGCTGGAGTACGACTTCTCTCACATAAAACCAGCAAAGATACCTGTGTAGTCACAATGATCTGAACTATGTAATGTCTGAAATAAAGGTACAGGTCTCAATATACCTTCAATATACCTAACAGATAAAGGGACATATTTTAAATTTTAATTTCATTTTCTCTGGCTTACTAGTGTGTTAAAGGGTAGAATTTACTGATTACCTAATTTTCACCTACCATTGAACAGGACAACATGAAGAACCCATTTAAACCAAGCCTAAGTTCTCTGCCACTGTCACTCCACTGTGAAACTCCTATAAAACCAAAATGATAGCAAAATGATAGGATGGATTAAGGTGTTTGAAGGGCTACAGTGAGGATAATTTGAGATGTGTGTGTTCCACGTAGTCCCCAGCTAACACTCCAGAAGAGTCCAAGGTTGCCCTGGTCCCAGGTTGAGCTCAACTTGAGGTTAAGATATCTAAACTTCAGTGTCTACTTCAGTGTCTACTTACAGCTTTCCGTACAAAAGCTAGTTAATAGACTCAAGCTAACCACAGGAGTCTGGAAAGCTCGATTGATTACATCTAGTGCTGCTTGAAAGGACCTAGAGTACCTTAGATGTCTACATGGCAGGTATAATATGAGGCAAAAGTGAAACTCACTCCCATCTTGAGCAGTACTGAGCAGCCAAGAAAGATATGCTCTGACATCATGACTTTATTAGGTGACTGTTTAACCAATAAATGTTCTTCTGGAAGTCTCCTTTAGTGGCAGCTGAGTCATTTGGTATGCCTCACTCACTGTACTAACTAGATGCTTAGAAACATGCCTATAGCCACCTGCATGCAGACACACAATAATACAGGTTTCTTAACCTTCAATTGCATTATTTCTATGATGATGTGCAACCACTCTGTAATACACACAATATTTTAAAGGTACATGGCACTTCTTTATTATGAGCTTCATCATTATGAAGTTGGCTTACATATAGTGAAATCTACTTCTGAAACTTTACTCACAAAGCCCCTTAAATTCAGTTGTATTTCCCACTGAATAAACGAGTTAGAAGATGAGCAATAAAATTCTGGAATTAATTTTTCCAGAAACAAGTCACTGGAATGATGAAATAATGGGCTAAGATGTTAACATTCCTCTCAAATTTTACCATAACCAGCATGATCAGGTATGAGCTATACTGACTAGGTCATCTGCCATCTCTCTTCAACATGTCATTTTCTGAAAATTAAATAATTGTCATACTGGCGAATGATAATGTACAATTGCTGTGGACTTGAATTTTGAAGAGCAATTCCACTTTATGGCGTTGGTAAAAATGCTTGACTGATGC
The DNA here is from genome assembly GCA_039720435.1 of Amazona ochrocephala. NCBI lineage: Eukaryota > Metazoa > Chordata > Aves > Psittaciformes > Psittacidae > Amazona > Amazona ochrocephala. The sequence goes on from CM077880.1 coordinate 26,353,230, forward strand.
TCCTTTACAAATGCCATGTGCTTAGAAATGCTGCTTTCTGCACTTAAAGACAGAAATCCAAAAGAGGATCCAACTCAAAGAAAAACTAAATGTGTATTGACCTTGTCCTCACCAACAGGGAAGGGCTGGTTGGGAATGTAACGCTCCAGGGCAGTCTTGATTGCAGCGATCATGAGATGGTTGAGTTTGAGATCCTCAGGACAGTGAGAAGAGCGTGCAGCAAGCTCACTGCCCTGGACTTCAAGAGAGCAGACTTTGGCCTCTTCAGGAACCTGCTCAGTAAGGTTCCATGGGATACAGCCCTAGAGGGCAGGGGGGCCCAAGACTGTTGGTTGATATTGAAGGATCACCTGCTGCAAGCTCAGGAGCGGTGCATCCCAACTAGAAGGAAGTTCAGCAGGAGGGCCAGGAGACCTCCTTGGATGGATAAGGAGCTGCTGAGCAAAATTCGAAAGAAAAAAGAGGCTTATAGAAGGTGGAAGCAAGGTCAGGCGGCCTGGGGAGAATACAGGGATGTTGTCCGAGAAGCTAGGGACCAGGTTAGGAAAGCTAAGGCCCACTTAGAATTAGACTTGGCTAGGGATGTTAAGGATAACAGGAAGGGATTTTATAGGTACATTGCCGATAAGAGACAGGTTAGGGACACCGTGGGCCCTCTCCAGAAGCTATCGGGAGAACTGGCTACCCTGGATTTGGAGAAGGCTGAGGTTCTTAATGACTTCTTTGCCTCAGTCTTTACGGGCAAATGCTCTGTCCACACCACCCAAGTCTTGGAAGGCAGACGCGGGGACGGTGAGGGTGGGGACCCTGGGCCCACTGTGGGGGAGGATCTTGTTCGGGACCACCTTAGGAACCTGAATGTATACAAGTCCATGGGACCGGATGAAATCCATCCAAGGGTCCTGAAGGAGCTGGCAAATGAAGTTGCTAAGCCACTGTCCATCATATTTGAGAAATCATGGCAGTCAGGTGAAGTTCCAAATGACTGGAAAAAGGGAAATATAACCCCCATTTTTATGAAGGGGAAAATGGATGACCCAGGGAATTACAGACCAGTCAGTCTCACCTCTGTGCCTGGCAAAATCTTGGAGCGGATTATCCTGGAAGGCATGCTAAGGCACATGAAAACCAACAAGGTGCTTGGTGACAGCCAGCATGGCTTCACTAAGGCGAAATCCTGCCTAACCAATCTGGTGACCTTCTATGAAGGGGCTACGGAACTGATGGACAGGGGCAGAGCAGTTGATGTCATCTACCTGGACTTGTGTAAAGCCTTTGACACTGTCTCCCATGACATCCTTCTCACTAAGTTGGAGAGACATCAATTTGATAGGTGGACCACTCGGTGGATAAAGAACTGGCTGGATGGCCGCACGCAAAGAGTAGTGCTTAGTGGCTCAGTGTCCAGCTGGAGACCAGTAACGAGTGGTGTCCCCCAGGGATCGGTGTTGGGACCGGTCTTGTTCAACATCTTTGTGGGTGACATGGACAGTGGGATTGAGTGCGCCCTCAGCAAGTTTGCCGATGACACCAAGCTGTGTGGTTCGGTTGATACATTGGAGGGAAGGAATGCCATCCAGAGGGACCTTGACATGCTTGTGAGGTGGGCTGATGCCAACCTGATGAAGTTCAACCATGCTAAATGCAAAGTCCTCCACCTGAGTCGGAGCAATGCCAGGCACAGCTCCAGGTTGGGCGGGGAGGAGATTGAGAGCAGCCCTGCAGAGAAGGACTTGGGGGTGTGGGTTGATGAAAAAATGAACATGAGCCGGCAGTGTGCGCTTGCAGCCCAGAAGGCCAACCATATCCTGGGCTGCATCAAAAGGAGTGTGACCAGCAGGTCAAGGGAGGTGCTCCTGCCCCTCTACTCTGCTCTCGTGAGACCTCACTTGGAGTCTTGTGTGCAGTTCTGGTGTCCTCAACATAAAAAGGACATGGAAGTGTTAGAACAAGTCCAGAGGAGGGCCACGAGGATGATCAGGGGACTGGAGCACCTCTCGTATGAAGATAGGCTGAGAAAATTGGGGCTGTTCAGCCTGGAGAAGAGAGGGCTGCGTGGAGACCTCATAGCAGCCTTCCAATACCTGAAGGGGGCCTATAGGGATGCTGGGGAGGGACTCTTCATTAGGGACTGTGGTGAGAGGACAAGGGGTAATGGGTTTAAACTTAAACAGGGGAGGTTTAGATTGGATCTGTCGAAGAAATTCTTTACTGTGAGGGTGGTGGGGCCCTGGAATGGGTTGCCCAGGGAAGTTGTGAATGCTTCATCCCTAGAGGCATTCAAGGGGGGGTTGGACATAGGCTTGGATGGCATGGTTTAGTGGGAGGTGTCCCTGCCCATGGCGGGGGGGTTGGAACTCGATGATCTTGAGGTCCTTTCCAGCCCTTACTATTCTGTGATTCTGTGATTCTGTGTATTACAGAGTAGTACGCTCTTTTGTACAGCTAAGAAACGTGAATTATTTGTTGCTATTTTAATCATCTCAGTTCCAAATCTTTTTTTTTTTTTTTCCATGCACCACCTGGCATAAAACAACAGGGTCAGATCCTAGAGACAGACCTTATAGCACTATTCCACACATTATAATGCTCCTGTAGGTCAGTTAACACAGCTTTGGGCATGTGCCATGTGTTTTGACAAAAGATGGCCCAGAGCAAATATTATGGCAAGTTGAAATATGGTGAATGGCTGAAAGGCAAGACAATGAAATGTTACAGACACCTACAAGACATAAACTTCAGCTGTTGTATTAGTTCAGCAAAAGGAAATTGAAGATATAGATGGTCTGCTGTAACACAGATTCATTCACATTCACATTCACATTCACAGACTGGGATTAAAAGATGTGATATACAAAAGGCACCATAGGAATATAAGTGTGTCACCAACACCTAAGACACTCATGTCCACAGCAAAAAGTTGCAATTTCCCAGAGATGCTGTGAAAGGTGGGTACTTTTAAACCAAGCTCAAGAGAAACTATCATGGCCTAAGAAGTATTCACATTATCAACAAAAAATCTAGAATTTGCAAAATGAACTCTTGATTTATAGCACTGTGATATCATATTAAGGAAGAAATATGCAAGTGATGTGGGGTAATGTTGAAGTTCATCTTAAGGCAGTTTAGCTTAATATGCCTCTGTTGAAGATAATTTTTAATGAGAATGAATCTATGAATGGCAAAATTTGCTCTAGAATTTATAATCTGTATTACAGCTGTTATGTGGAATGCTCCTAATTTAATAGTTTTTAAATGTTCATATTAACATACAACTTCAAGATGTACCCAGTTTTGTAAGCAGAGATATGTAATATGAAGTAATTTTATAATATTGCTTATTGGTTTCTTTGCATTGTAACATAGCACTGGGGCTCTACTTCACATTGACTTCATCATAAGACTTCCTAAAAAATATTGGCGTGTAAATGTGAATTTATGAAGTTTCAGGGTAAAAAGAGTCAAGCTGTATTCACTTTAATCTGAATCAGGTACACTCAATTTCTTTAGAACTACAGCATCTTAGTACTATTTATGCAGACACAAATAGAAGTAGGAAATTTCACACAAAAAAATTAAAATATACTTTGAGAAACAGATCATTTTCTGAATACTGAAGATATATAACCACAAGTTCTGAGTGAAACAAGAGGTTTTTGAAAACAATCATGTATGATCATCTTATCATAGAATCATAGAATAGTTAGGGTTGGAAAGGACCTTAAGATCATCAAGTTCCAACACGCCTGCCATGGGCAGGAACACCTCACGCAAAACCATGTCACCCAAATGAGGCATATAAGGTAACATATAAAGCATAAATTGATATAGCTGAGTTACAATTGCCCTGACAATATTTTTTTTTCTTCTAGATCTTCGTCTTTGATTCGTAGTATTAATATTTTTTTCGAAAGTATTTTCTGTGTGCAAATTTATGTAAGTTAATTATATCTATCTGATACTATTTCCTGTCTCTGATTCTTTGCAGCTGTTAACCATACAACATACATATACATATATATATAAAAACATAACTGAGGTTCAGATGAAGATAAGATTTCTGTCTGCTCCTGTACAAGACTTTTTACAAACGTCTTCAAGAATCCAGTCCCATAAAAGAGCTTTCAGTATTTAGCAACTCCCTACACCAGTTATTTTAACTTTTTTTGCAATTAAAATTGATTACCATCTTCCTAGGAAAAGGAAAACCTTGATTCCACCTCTCATTTCTCAAGAGGGTGCAGTGTCTTCAACAGAAGAAAGTGTGTATACGGCTGATTATATGGCATCAGAAATGACAACACAGATTAAGCATAAGGAAATGTGCAGAAGTAGCTTTTGTGACTTATACAGAGAAATAAAAACGATGTTATTTATGCTGCAGTCTAAGAGCTGAAAATCTAACCAGCTCCAGTTAAAATATTTTGGAGCTTTCTACAACTGATGCATGACTTGTTCATAGATAACATGGGTTTTTTTTCTAGACCCATCACTTTCCATAGGAATAGAGCTCTGATTTTTGTCTCAGTGTAACAATGGATAAACATTGAGCAGATATGCTATGCTTGTTTGGTAAGAGCTACTTTGTTGAAGTGTTTGCATCAGTTATGCTTAGTCATACAGAGCTGGAGCCGCAAGACTTGGCTATAGCATTACTGAACACTGCAGCACCTGAGCATTGCTGCTTAGGGGATTCCTGAAGCCTGGAGCTATGCATCCAGGTTCTCTAGACAATGCCTGTGGAGATATAGGCAGCTTGAAAATAAATCTATGCTGCAGATTCATATGACTGCAACTTATGTAAACAGATGCAAGTTAGCTTTAGATCAGCTTTGGTACAGAAAACAGTGCAGCCATTGCAACATAGAAGCCAGGTTGCGTCTGCATTTTGCATTAAAAACCTATTGGATAAAATAAATAAATAATGTTATGGCCATATATCAGAATCAAAACTTCCCTTGCCAAGAAGTGACCTTATTTCTGGGCCACGGAGTCATGCTTCTTTTCGCTTACTCGCTCATTTTCTGCCTCTTGAAATTTTCTTTCTGCTATACTAGCACACATGTTGAACAGAAGGGCAGTCACCTTTCCTCTGTAGCTTGTCACCAGGCGCTCTGCTGAGGGGCAAGAGAGATGTGGGTCAGTTCCCTTCAAGCCGAGTTTTGACAACCCTTGACAAACACTGTAACAACTAAGCAATTGAATCAATTACATATAAAAGCTGAATGCCTGCTGGATTCCTCTAGCTGTTTTTTGTAAGAAAAAGATGAGCCTTATTTTGTATAACTTGCACAGCCAAATGACTAAAATTTACAGGAATGTACCCAAGTCCAGAAGAGAGCTGCTACTTTTTTTCTGTTATTTTTAAAGGTATAGTTACCTTCTGTCATTGATTATATTGTGATTTAGACGTCATTAAAGGAAAGTCTTGATATAAAATTGAAAAAAATCCAGAATTATTTCCTAATGTGAATGCTTTAGGAAAGTGACAGCCTTCATTATAACAAGCTTTTCATAAGCTGCTATGATTTACTTTAACCCTGTTGAGTGTTCTGGTTGATATGAATGCCTCTTTCACATTGCCAAATTGTATTTATGCATTCTACTTCTGAGAAAATATTAGGTATATAAAATTACTTTAAAAGTAGGAATGGCAGGTACCAACCTACCTACATGCTTGCGTTGATCAGGTCCTATATTCTTCACTGAATCTAGGCCTCTGGAAAGGAAAAATTGTGGTACAGTTTGAACAGCCGGACAGGGAGCAAGAATATATGCGTTGCACCTTTTACTAGAAGTTTCAGTTCTCCAAACAAGAATAACAGAAGCCTCAGCACACTGCTTATGCTCTTTGTGCGAGGGTTCATGCCAGTGTTGTGAAGGTTGTTGTAGGAGCATAACTGTGCAGCAGCTGAAGTACATAGCTAGCTTGTCACAGAGTAACTTCCCCATGGAACAAATTGGAGCAGATGGTGCCAATCTGAATCTTGGAGTACACAGCAGTCTGGTGCCCTGTGTCCAGAGCAGAGCCACAGTCAAGACCAAGGTAAACAGTAATTCCAAGTAAAGCGATATTTATGGCTCTGACAGGCAAGACAGAAGAGAGTTGAGGTCACTGACAGATAAGCAGTTAAGAAAGAAAGTAACTTAGAAGGTCTATAAGAAACAGAAGTTCTTGTTTGAGGTCGCATTGTAAAATCTGCCCAAGGTATTCATTGTTTATTCACTCAAGGGTACAAAAGTGCTCATGAAGCAGTGCTGTGGATGTATTACCTGAGCTACCACCAACTACAAGCTGTATATTTGGACTGATATTGGAAGAAAATATCAAACTGTATGATCTATATCAAAATTTAGTTTGTTCTATTTTCTAATTTAAAGATTATGTTTCAGAATTACATCTGAAGTAATCATTTAATTATATGCTATGTTTCATTTACTGTAAGACATACAAGATAACACAGTGTTTTGTCCACCTACTATAGGCATAAGCAGTTTCAGCAACAATATCCATTGATTTTCTCCTACATAAAATTTCTTGTCAGTTTGACCTTTCCAAGGACTATCAAGCAGTCTTGGTTTTACTTTCATTCTAGTGTGTTCTAGTGATATAAAAAATATTAACATAAAGTTAACAGCATTTAAAAAAAAAAAAAAGAGTTATGTATTTTTCTCTGATAGTTGCAGGAAAAAGAAAGCAGCATTTTTGGTTTCTGTCTGACTGATTAGGTGTCCAGAAGAACCGAAGCTGAAAAAATAATCTTTTAGCAAATTTGCCAGTAAAATACCATGTTTATGGTTCAAGGAAAACATGGGTCCCTGGTGGTATTAAGAAAAAGTTAAATAATATCCTTTGTTTATTACAAAAAAATGTTTTATTAATTTATTCAAGGGAATTAATATGTTGACTAATGCAGTGAATTAGTGTACACTGAAGAGACAATTATCAGCTGAAGAATAAATAAAGGAAGTACATGCCCAATTAGTGAGTGATTCAGTGCAGGTGGCTACCCTTGTCTAGGTTAAGTAAGTAGTCTCTAGAGGTGATGACATTTCATGAACTGTGAAAGAAAACCTTAACAAAGAGGTAACGCATAAATCTCTCTTATGATTTGAAGTCTGGGATTCAATCTATGACTTGACAGAAAAGGCGCATCAAGCTACAACTCTAGAATGGAAAAACAGATAGATAGGGCATCTGCTTTTAAAAACAATATTTAAAGAATAAACTCACATTGCTGCAATTTTGGGAGTTGTTGCCAAGATGCATTTTTCATACTGCCTGCAATTTCAGTTGCTTTCTAGTTCTTTTTTTATAGAAGAAGTCATATGGGAACAAGTGTAGGAATCTGCATGTGGGAATGTCCTGGGTTCAGCAGCAGCAGTCATTTTTTCTCCTCCTTGGTAGCCGGTGCAGCGCTGTGTTTTTGATTTTGGGCCTGGGAACAGTGCTGATAACACCAGTGTTTTCAGTTACTGCTTGGTGATGTTTAGGCTGGCCAAGGGCTTTGTGAGCCTCATGCTCTGCCAGGGAGGAGGGGAAGCCGGGGGGAAGCAGAGACAGGACACCTGACCCAGACTAACCAAAGAGATTATTCCATACCACAGCACGTCATGTCCAGGATGTAGAAACGGAGAGCAGAGACCCGGAAGGGTGGTGAGGGTGCACGGTGGGGGGTGCAGCCGGTGAGGGGTGCACCGGTGGGGGTGCACAGCTTGGTCGAGCTGGGTGGTGAGCTATTGTATCCTTCCCTTGTATTTGCCTTGTCATTATTGTTACTGGTGGGGGTGTACTGGGTGGTCAGGCTTGATATTGGATGGTGAGCTATTGTATTCTCCTTTTCCTTGTATCTGCCTTGTCATTATTATTATTGGTGGTAGCAGTAGTGGTTTGTGTTATACCTTAGTTACTAAACTGTTCTTATCTCAACCCGTGGGAGTTGTGTTCTTTCGATTCTCCTTCCCATCCCTCCAGGAGCGGAGGGAAGAAAGACTGGGGAGTGAGTGAGAGAGCGACTGTATGGGTTTATAGCTTAAACCACAACAGTTCTTTTTGGCGCCCAATGTGGGGCTCGAAGGGTTGAGATAACGACAGGATTAATAGCCACTCGTCACAATGCTGATTTATTGGCTCTCAAAGTTGTTGCTCTGGTTTTCATGGTTTCAGTCTGTTCTACCTTACTTACAGCCAGTATTTGTTATCTTAGCACTCAGATATGAGTTTTGGGCTAAGGTTCTTGTTTCAGTGTGCTTTATAGGAAGGGCTTGTGACACGGGTGGGCTCCAGAAGCAGGGAGGGGCGGACGGGGACATGGACGTGGACGTGGACTTGTACCTGGCAGGTCGGCTGCTCTTTACTGTCCAGGCCCTCATTTTCGCCTCCGTCTTTGAGGGGCTGTGCGGAGCGGAGGAGGGGCGGCCCCGGGAGCCGCCGACGGCCGAAACGGCCCGGGAGACCGGCGTGGGGGATCAAGAGGCCGGGAAGGGGGAAACGACAGAGAAGCCGAACCCCGCAGCTCCCGAGCGGCGAGGGGGGGCGGCGGCAGAGGCCAGCCCCGCAGCGGCCGAGAGCATTCCCCAGCAGCCGCCCGCAGAGCCCCGCGAGCCCGAGCCCCAGGAGGATGCAGGAGACCACGCAGCACTTCCCAGCAAGGCAGAGGAGGAAGATGTGGACTCAGACAAAGAGGAGCTGGTGGTGAGAGAGCCGGCAAGCCCAGCAGCTACACCAGCCCCAGTGACAAGTACAGCAGCATCATTTGAGAGCTCTGAAGGTTTTAAGTGGCCTTTGGGTACCCTTGAGACCTGCCTGCTGATTCTGGTGGGGATCAGCATGTTGGCATGCATACAGAGTGTGTTTTACCCACGACCATTTCGTCTGGTACCGAGAGTTAACCAGAGTGGGGTGTGGGCCTTGCCTGTGGCTAGACTACGATGCAGGGTGACCAAGAGATTTTCCCCAAGGATGGACACTCATGAGTGGCAGGGTGTGTGGGACAGTATGGGCGAGTATCTAGTCCACTGGGCCCCTCCAGTGCTTTGGAAGCATTGGAGATGGAAGGCAGCTGTATGGAGTCCCCAACGACAAGCTGCAGAAACTGCTGGAGGGGAGAGTGAATTATTTTGAGCCTGGTGGGCCTACGACACATTAGGCCATCAGGGCAGAGATGCAACATACAGATGGACTCATGATCGAGGGGTGGACTTAGCAATGGACACTATTGCCCAGGTTATTCACGAGTGTGAACACTGCACAGTCTCCTGCTCTGAAAGACTGTTATAAAAGATGGAGCCCAGCATCATGGACTGGATGGACTAAGCAGCTTTGTAGGGATTGGTCCATGCACTGAGGGATGATGTCTCTCCCTCTGGGCGTGTGTGTGGATGTGTATATATATATATATATACACATGTGATTGTATATTGAAAAAATGTGGGATCTGAGGATGGCGTGAGTGGTATGGAATAAGGGGTGGAATGTCCTGGGTTCAGCAGCAGCAGTCATTTTTTCTCCTCCTTGGTAGCCGGTGCAGCGCTGTGTTTTTGATTTTGGGCCTGGGAACAGTGCTGATAACACCAGTGTTTTCAGTTACTGCTTGGTGATGTTTAGGCTGGCCAAGGGCTTTGTGAGCCTCATGCTCTGCCAGGGAGGAGGGGAAGCCGGGGGGAAGCAGAGACAGGACACCTGACCCAGACTAACCAAAGAGATTATTCCATACCACAGCACGTCATGTCCAGGATGTAGAAACGGAGAGCAGAGACCCGGAAGGGTGGTGAGGGTGCACGGTGGGGGGTGCAGCCGGTGAGGGGTGCACCGGTGGGGGTGCACAGCTTGGTCGAGCTGGGTGGTGAGCTATTGTATCCTTCCCTTGTATTTGCCTTGTCATTATTGTTACTGGTGGGGGTGTACTGGGTGGTCAGGCTTGATATTGGATGGTGAGCTATTGTATTCTCCTTTTCCTTGTATCTGCCTTGTCATTATTATTATTGGTGGTAGCAGTAGTGGTTTGTGTTATACCTTAGTTACTAAACTGTTCTTATCTCAACCCGTGGGAGTTGTGTTCTTTCGATTCTCCTTCCCATCCCTCCAGGAGCGGAGGGAAGAAAGACTGGGGAGTGAGTGAGAGAGCGACTGTATGGGTTTATAGCTTAAACCACGACAGGGAATCTTTGGTGTTTGATTTCTAATTACTTTGGATACATTTGGCTGGCAGTTTTATGCAGAACAAGTAGAAAAAAAGAATCAATCATTTACAAGTTTCTTCTAAGTTCAAGTTGTTGAATAGTTTGCTAGACCATGCTGACAATATTGAGTTTTCATTAGGTTTTACAGGAGACAACTCAGACAGAATTAAATCAACTAAAGATAGGTTGACCTCCTACTGCTCACACCAGCCTTCACTTTTGTTTCCGAACAGTAGGAGAAAATCCATCATGAGCATTTGCTTTTGCAATGATCTGTTTTATTATTTCAGCTGTGCAACTGCTACAAGAACAGAGAACTCTCTTGCCAAAACCAGGATGAAAGCACTTAAAATTGTCTGTGGGAAGCCTGATGAAAATTTACAACCACCACAAGTTGGTCACATAGATTTGCATGTTCACATAACACAGAAGGTATACTGTGCTAAAGCTTTTAAGTTTTTCAGCCCAGGATGTATTCCCAGAAAAGACTTCTACATTTTCTGTGCAGTTAGGCAAACAGAAGTTTGTTTGCAAAAGTCTAAAAATAATTGTGATACAGGGGGCCACACTAGTTTTTCACATATATAAATATGTCTATAATACTTTTATTCCAAGGGTCTTTGCACTGTTCAAGAAATCTATTAGCTTTTAAAAGCCATCTTTTGAAAGAAAATAAAGGTTTGTTCTGTTTAATCCCTTTATTAAAGAAAGAAAAAGTATGAAGTGATCTGCATAATTTAGACATTCAGATGTGACTTACTGCATTAAATCTTGTCTCTCAGCTCACCTCACCTTTCCTGCCATGTCCATTTTTGAAACTCACTATGCATTTAAATTTAATAACCACACGGAATTAGACCTGTAAAGTTCTTAAGCAGTTTAACTTGCTTTCTCTTACAAAGGCTCAGAGATTTCTCATAGGCCAACTATTTTCCTATAATCTCCCTAATCTTTCCAACCCTTGCCTAGCTCTTACTGATATAAAGCCATACTAGCTGGAGTTATATTGCCACAAGAAATCCCCATGGTGAGTCAAATATGTATCTAATGAAAGTGAAAATTAATTAGCTTGCTTGTATCTCAATAGATTACATCAGACTACATATTAATGAGATATTAAATAAGGAAAAGTTGGCATATAAATATTGAGTCTAGTGAGAGGCTAGGTCAATAAACAGAGACAATCCACTCCTTTCCCCATACATTTCCTACTGTAAACAGTACGGGATTATGGCACTCAGATACTTTATGGTCAGAGTCCATGTCTACTTCTTTTTTGTGAGGTGCAGAGCATTTTTACCTGATCTGGGGAGTCCAGTTAATCTTTAGTCTCTAGGTTGTTTTCCCTGAGCTTTGCCTACAAAAACTGGAGAACTCACTATATAGCTGGAGATATTTTCTTCCACTTTTCCCTTCCTTTTTCTACTTCATCATTCTGTCTTCCCTCATGCCAGACAATTCTCTCCACAAATGCTGGCATAGCTCCTTTATTCTCTAACAGCACCAAAATGTATCCTTCATAACTAAACTGAGGTGCCAGTATTGTACTGGCAACCACTGAGACATCTGTCTCCTTCAATATTGGAGAGGATGGACAAGTTGATGCAGTGTAAGAGATGCCATTGCCCTGGTTTAGCATTTCAGGAATACTGAATTCTTCTTTTGCACATTGTACACTTCCAATAATCCTAGTTTTATGGCACTTGTCGTTTTCTTGGTTTAGATTCAACAAAGCTGGCAAAAGCAGAGTGCTTTCAAAGCCTTTTTGAAGAGTTTTTGACAAAAGGTGATCCAAGATTCCTAAAGATTTTCCCAATGGAAATGCAAAGATCCTGGCCATACAGCTTTAATGGAGCAGCCTCACACTCAAAATGATGTCAAGTAGCATAAGAAAGCACCCAGGTTTGTTTGGATGTCTACATGAGAAAGACATGAATCCAAGACAAAGGTACTAAAATTCTCGTAAGAAATTTTTAATAGAAAATGAAAAAAAAATAGAGATTAACAGTGCATGATGGAAAAGGATTATGATGACACATGTTCGACTAAAGCTGCTTCTGGGGTAGGCTGAAAGACTCTGGTACATGCAACAGCACGTCTTTCCCTGAGACAGTGCATGGCCAAGATGCACAAAGTATCAATAAAAGATACACAAAATGTCAATAACTAAAGCTATCATCACAGAATGCTTGTGCCCCTCAAGTAATCTTAACCAAAATGCTAGAACTGATGTAATAATTTGCACATTCTTTATAGAATTTTTCTTTTTTTATAATACATTTTTTATAATTTTTTATTTTTTATAAATATATTTTTTTTTAATTTTATAATACCTCCTTTTTAAAAGACAAATTGTTGTAAATCTCCTCATAATTGTTTCTTTTTTTTTTTTTTTTTACCCCTAGTGTATATTTTAAGAAACTTTATCATCTCCTTTTCCTTTTCTTCCCAAGGTCTATCTTGGAACTTATGAAGAACAAAGACATCATAAGAACGGACATATTAGATTAAACCAAATGTCTGTCTAGCCTGGAATTGTCTTTTCAACAGTGCCATTTAACTGATGTCTGTGGACAAGTAAGAACATAAGAGTTACCCATGACACTACAACCTAGGTCTCTTCTAACCTATAACTGTTTGCAGCGGAGGTACTTCCTGCATTTCTGTTCAGTTTCCTCTTGAATCCACATACACAGCATCCTACAGACAAGACTTCTACAGGACTGATACTGGGTGCATCATTTGCTGTGTTTTTGCCTAACTCCTACTAGCTTTTCACATTAAAAGACTATTATATGTTAGCAGAAGACCATTAATAACAAGATTCATGTCATAAAGAGGTAAAGAAGGAGTTTATAATGAACATTTCAATTTTTGCTTTCTATAAAATGTCAGCTGTAATTCAGGAATTTGTAATTCTTTTAACTATAATACTGATACTCAGTAGCTAGAAGTATTTTCTATATTTTTTTGTATAAACACAAGATGACAATTTTTTTTCTTTACAATCTTTATAATATTCCTCTCTTTAAGAAGAATAAAAGTAGTAAAAATTGCATGGACCACTAGCGATCTTCAAGAATCTCACAGATTCTACGTTACTGCATTACAGAAATCCAAGGGATTAAAAATTTTGTCTGATGGGCAGTATAAATCTGATTTAACTCAGTGTATGAAGTTAAATATCAAAGTTACATATGCACAAACACAGAGCAATTGATACTAATTGCTCTAGCACAGAGCCTAATTTATTTTGGGAATGATAATTAAGGAAATGTAGTATGTTAAATACAATGAGTGACATCTCTGAAATTACATTTCTGTCAAAGATTAACAAAGAAGTAGACGTATGCTCCAGTTCACCATAAACATGGAATAGAGCTGAATACTTTTCAGATTTGATTACAAAGTCAGTGAGTACAGCAAATGCAGTAGATATTGTGTGAATATAAAACTCCCACACAGAGATCTCAAAAACAAATTTCTCTTTTCATCCTAAATGTCTGTTTTCAGCCTAACCCTTTCTCACACAAATAGCTTATATAATCTTGGGCAAAAGAGACTATTTGCACAAATTTTCTTGTAAGAAAGGCATACCTTAAGTTACCACTAGACATCTGCACACCCTCCCCCTCGAAATCCCCAAAGACCAATTTAAAGTATTGAGTTAAAGGGCTACAATGTTTTGAATTGGGAGCAATAGTTCAGTTATAGTCAAAAGGCGCTGATTTTTTTTTTATGTGCCTGCTTTTACTAAATTCATTTCTTCATGATTTTGGAACAAAAGTAGTCTGCACCTTAATGCGTTAGTAGGTAGAACCATTGAAATATGCAGAAACGATAAAGGGAGAAAAAGAAGAATAAAAACTCTTTACAGCACATAAAATGTTTTTGTCTAAAGTATCCTGGAGGAAAATATTCACAGTACATGCTTAGAAAGCAACAATCAAAAAAGGTTACAGTAAATCCTAGCAAACTAGACACAAGCTTGAAATCATAAGGTGGCAAACGGTTCCTGCAGATGCCTGAATAATCACACACATTATACTGAGATGATTCTATTGCTTTACAGACCACTGGCTTTTTCTAGAAGTAGCCAACAAAAAAGTACAACAAATATGTAAACATATAATGCGAAAAATAGCCGTCATATAAAAAGGAATTTGGATGTGTAAAGCTCATATAAACATTTCATGCTTAGAATTCTTAGCATATCACATGTCATCCTCAGAGGTATACCAAAGATTCTTACTCTTAGCCATACAGCATACCCCATGCCATCTACCCCAGACAGCTTTACACTTTTACAGTGTTTCCAAGTCCTTCCTAGGCCTCGTCTACCTCACAGGAACCATAAATGTATCAAAACCCAATAAAGCTATGGAAGGATTTCTGCCCTGCTTTCACCAACATCCATCATTACTTCTTAATCCACCTAAGGGACCAATCCTTCCTTTTCTCCTCAGCAGTGATTTCACTGCTTCTATGTGCTGTAATATGCTCTTATAGGCTGCAAGCTCCTGAGAGCTCTTAAGCAGTAGGAAAGCTGTCTCCAGCAGCAGTGAGGTGCTGGATAATTTATCACAAGGGCATACTACTCACAGCACTGCACAAGCTTTTTCAAGAGTACATCTGAGTAACAGAAGCCACCTGCCTCAGGCAAGATAAAAGGAGTGTGTCACAGGTTTTTATCAGGACCACATCTCACTCTAGATATCAGCTAGCATGGAGAATTTCTAGCATATCATTTCTAGATATGAAATAGTCTTCAGAGCCCCCTGCAAGGAACAGATTATTAGTTCTGGGCATGTAAATTATGAGTTCCTGTCTTGATTATTTCACTTTACAGGAAGCTTCCTGTTTTGCCTTCTACAGATCCGACACACAGCTATCTGTGCATCAGCTACTTGTCAATCTGTTCTCACAGCTGTCCTCTTGCAAGGCTATATTGCCACTTTTTTGCCTATGTTCCTACAATTGGAAATTATAAGCTGTGAATTACAATTTGTAATTTCTGATTGCAGAATTCTGGTAAAACATTATGTCCAACTTCACTGTGACACCAGTAATAGATATGCTCGAAGCACTATGTCCCACTGGATGCCAGCAGACCATGAATGACAGGCATATTCCTGTCATGAAGACCAGTAGTTGCCAGTATTGTAAGGTATTCTAGGACCTTATCTGTCAGTTCAAAATATTCAGACACACCAAAACCACCTACATTTATATTATTCTTCATGCCTGAGTATTTGACAGCTCCTGGTACAAATGGACATCTTATTTCAGTCTACAAAATCAACTTGGTCAAATGAACATCTTATTTTAGTCTACGGAATCAACTTCTATGGTGGGAAAGTATCAATCTGCATTCTCAGCAATGACAATTACTTCCACTGTGGCGTTCCACACGGGTCCCACCTGATTATCAAGAAGGCAAAGGAACTGCCCTCAGCTCTGTCTCAGTGATCTTCACATATGCTATGAAGTAGTTCATTATCTAAAGGAAATGTCTGTGATATCAAGTAGAGACCAAAAATGAGAATATAATCAGAATCACTATGCACATGCTAAAACCTGAGCAAGAATATACAGGTGTTCCGTCCAACCTGAATGTGGTCTCAATCTCAAGGCTAAGCAAAATATAACAGAATTTGACTTTATACCAGTAAAACTTCCACTTCTTTTTTTTTCCCCTCTCCCTCTCCCTCCTTTCCTTCTTGTAACAATTTTATCCAGTTTTCTTTATGTCTCCAACCTTTCTGTAAAGAGCAGGCTTTTACACTGGTTGTTATGACAACAGCAGAAGCCTGCCTATACTTACTATCCCATACCACACTTCTTTGTACCTTTCACTGAAAACATTTTCAGATGTAAAAAAATATTAATTCCCTCTCATCTTGGCTTCCTATCACCTGAGAACGAGTGGAAAATATTCTTTACATGGGAGTACCAATAGCTCCTTCTTCCTTGTCAGAAAATGCATTGCCCAATACATACAACCCAAGACAATTTTACCAGAATGGATACACTTGAGTCTCTACCTGTACTGGGTCTGGCTGGGATGAAGGTAACTTCCATTACAGCAGCCTGTATGGTGCTCTGCTTTGCATTTGTGGCTAAAACAACATTGGCAAACACAAGTGTTTTGGCTACTGCTGAGAAGTGCTGGCACAGTGTCATGGCTTTCTCTTTTTCTCTACGCATGCCACATCCCCTCAAAAAGTAGGGTGAGCAAGAAAATGAGAGGGGTACATTTGGGACAGCTGACCTGTATCAAAGAAATGGATATTATATATAGAATCATAGAATCATAGAATAGTTAAGGTTGGAAAGGACCTTAAGATCAACTACTTCCAACCCCCCCGCCATGGGCAGGGAAAACTCCCACTAAACCATGCCATCCAAGGCTATGCGCAATCCCGCCTTGAATGTCGTCAGGGATGAAGCATTCACAACGTCCCTGGGCAACCCACTCCAGAGCCTCACCACCCTTACAGGAAAGAATTTCTTCCTCATATCCAACCTAAACTTCCCCTGTTTAAGTTTGAACCCGTTACCCCTTGTCCTCTCACTACAGTCCCTAATGAAGAGTCCCTCCCCAGCATCCCTATAGGCCCCCTTCAGATATTGGAAGGCTGCTATGAGGTCTCCACGCAGCCTTCTCTTCTCCAGGCTGAACAGCCCCAATTTTCTCAGCCTATCTTCATACGGGAGGTGCTGCAGTCCCCTGATCATCCTTGTGGCCCTCCTTTGAACTCGTTCCAACAGTTCCATGTCCTTTTTATGATAAGGACACCAGAACTGCACACAGTACTCCAAGTGAGGTCTCACGAGAACAGAGTAGATGGGCAGGATCACCTCCCTCGATCTGCTGGTCACGCTCCTTTTGACGCAGCCCAGGATACAGTTGGCTTTCTGATACCATGCTCAGCAATGAAAGCATAAAGAAAGAAGCTGGAAGAGTGAACACTGGTGGTTGTGGTGGTTTTTTTTGCAAGTAACTGCTGAAGGCCTGCTTTCCAGAAAGTGACTAAACACCTGCCTGCAGACAGGAAATAGTCAATAAATTCCTTATTTTGTTTTATTTGCACCTACTTTGCTTCATTTATTAAACTGTCCTTATCTCAACCCACAAGTTTTCTCACTTCTACTGCTCTGATTCTCTCCTCCATCCCAATGTGGAGGGAGAGTCATTGAGGAGCTGTGTGGGAGTTTAGTTGCTAGCCAGGGTCAGCCCACAACATTATCACATTTGTATATCCGCAGAGAGATACACAAAAGTATTTACTGCTCTCCCTTGCCCTATATTAATTCCTACTCATCTTTCTTCCGGTTTTCATGTTCAAGACATGACTTGTTGAGAGAACCACATAGGTCACACCCAGTATCTGTAGTAAAGAAAAGGTAGCAGTACTCTCTACATTCCTACTAAAGAGGAAGAAGGAACACAGCTACCATCCATGCTTCCATCAGCCTCTTTCATAATGAAGTCTCACTGCTTTACCCTATGTTGCCTTCGGAGGCGTGGCTACCTGGTTCAGGAACGGCACAGGCAATCACCTACGCGTGATCGCGCGGTCCATCAGCACGCAAACACCAATGTGGTGGACGGCAAATGGCGTTTATTGAAGAGTGACACAACATTATATAGCTTAGATTTACAACGTCACTTCCGTCTGCTTACATCACAAACTAAACGCGGGCCCTATCTGCTGCCTCTCTGAGGCACGGTGGCCTGGTTCAGGGTCGGCACAGGCGATCACCTACTCGCGATCACGGGGTCCATTAGCACGCAGACACCAATGTGGTGGACGGCAAATGGCGTTTGTTGCAGAGCGACACCGCATTATATAGCTTTGGTTTACAACGTCACTTCCGTCTGCTTACATCACAAAGCTAAGACCTGGGGAGGGGCTCTGTCTTTCCGTTACAGCGCGACATCTTCCGACCACCAAGCCCTGGCTGCCTACACCTATCTTTCCGTACAACGCGATATCTTCCGGTCGCCAGACCTTAACTGCCTACATTTCCCCCCTCCCTATACTTAAATAAACTAACTAAAATATAATAATTTAAAAACTAAATTTGTTATTCCTAATCTATATCTTATAACAATATTAAAAAATACACATGGTAAACTAGAATGCACTTTATAACAATCTTAAAACATATATGTGATAATCTTTGAATAAAAAACATAAAGCACTATCAAAATTCTATAAAAAGATTCCACACAGATATAGAATATAAAATACAGAGGTATAGTATAGTGACCCTGTAAAATCAACAAACCGGCTCCAAACGGCGTCATCACAATGTACAGAGGCAGGCTCAATATTGGCGGACGCCCTTGCCGAAACTCTGCCTCCCTCACATTGTATGAGGCTTGGGCTTCTAGATTGATTAAAATGCACACTCGTTTCAATGCAGGTGGCCAGCCTGCATTGGAAGGAATGGCCTGCTGTATCTATAAAAGGTTTACCATGGCCAGTCAAAAACATAAACATACTTATATTTGTTTAGCTTTTAGTATATAAATGTCACAAAAAGACTATAAAAACACAATATACTTGCCTTATTTTGTCTTTACAATGAATACTAAGAGGTGACACTAAATGGGTACATTCTTAAAGCAGTTGCTGACGTTCTACCAAAATCAGGATCACACAAAGGCATTGCTGCCCCCTCCCACGGATAATATTTTGCCGTTGTCTGGATTCTGCTGGTGTGGAATTCTCAGGCTTGGACTGAATGCTCAGCTGTGGAGTGGACGGGATGCTTGGCACCGGAGTGTACGGGTTGCGGGGATGTTCGATGATGTGGTCCTGTGGACAAAAACTCACCCATTCTTGTTTAAAAACGATCATCCCTGCTCCATCAAAAATCATTTTACAAACATGTCTTATATCGAACAGGAGCATATCATCTCCCCTGAAAACCCTGTCTATAAGGGTGGAAACCATGGCAGAATTAAGTCCCTTATCTGCAATTGCTTTAACAATCGCTTGTATGTCTTTAGGATTTACAGGTGAAAAAATCCTTTGGTCCCCATCCGTAACTCGAACCGGGAACACTAACATGGCCGGTGGAACCCATTCAGCACATGCAGTCTTTATTTCTTTCCAGTCCGTGAAAGAAGTGTTTTTCTTTTTAAATTTCTTTTTATTACGGGTAGAAATAGCTTGACTGTTAAGTGCACATGCCCATGTTTCTTCCTCCTCTGAATCTAGACCACCTGTGAGCCACCCGTCCCAGCTAGTGTCTGATCCAGAGTCAGAACTCGACTGACTGTTTACTTCCGGGTCTTGAAACTTTTTGATTGGGCTCCGGCCCCGCCTACTTCTCGGACTCTGGCTCTGCCCACTTCCCTTGCAGGCTCCGCAAGAGAGCTGTGCTTTTTCTTCACTCCGACCCTGCCCACCCCCCTTGCAAGCCGGCCATTCCCCCCCTTTTAACTCACTCCGCCTTCTACCCGGGCTCCGGTCCCGCCCACATCCCTTGTGGGCGGGCCGTTCCCCCCCTCTTGGCTCGCCCTGTCTTTCAGGTGGTGAGGTATTTGCCTTATAAGGGCATTTTTCCGAATGGTCACTCAAATTGGCTGCTCGCCCCTCACACACACTTCCCTCCCCTTCCTGTTTATACACGCTTGTTAATCCTAGCGCTTCCTCCCTGTTCCCGCCAGGGGCATCCTTGCCCCGCCCTTCCCCTTGCCGCTCGGCGCCATATTGGGGCGCATAGGGCGGTGGTCTGGCCCAATCATCCTTGGACTCTGATTTCACCGCGGCACCCCTAGCCACCTCCACCAGTCCGCCCCAGAAGGATTTTGCTCGTTTCTGTCCCTCCGTACGCAGGTCGGGGTTCGGAGATTGAGAGGACGTACTGCCCTCTCGCAAATCTTTAGACTTAGCAAAATCATCATCGTTTAGGGAGTGCAAGGTCTGTGTGGCTGCCCCGACTCCTACTTTTGGGGTGACCAACAAACAGTCCCTTGCCGCTATCCAGGTCTCCTGCTCTTGTATAGCTTTCTGCAGGGCCTGTTCAACTTTCCCCCACGACTTAAGATTTTTCCCAGAACCCGAGAATATCGTCTCCTCAGCTAACACTTTAGTGCACTTATCCCACACTTTAGAGTGGAGAATATCCACCGGCTGGTCAATGACCCCAATTTGCAAAAGCCTCGCAATGGCGAAAATAAAATCTTTAGGTTTACAATCAATACCCCACCGCTTATATAATTCTGATACAACCTTCACAAGGGCCTCCATCATCCTTGCAGGTCTGGGAGCGTCCCCCCGCTGGGCTGGTCCCGCTGCTCCGGCCGCCGTTCACCCGTCCAGGCGATTTTCCCGGGTTTCGGCACTACTTGTTGCCTTCGGAGGCGTGGCGACCTGGTTCAGGAACGGCACGGGCAATCACGTACACATGATCGCGCGGTCCATCAGCACGCAAACACCAATGTGGTGGATGGCAAATGGCGTTTATTGAAGAGTGACAGAACATTATATAGCTTAGATTTACAACGTCACTTCCATCTGCTTACATCACAAACTAAACGCTATTGGCTATTAGGAGAGGGGCCCTATCTTTCCGTACAACGCGGTAGCTTCCGGTCACCAGACCTTAACTGCCTACAACCCTATACTTTTATTTTCAACCTGCTGCAGGCATACGACTTTGGATCAGGTAATGATACCTAGAACTTCCACTTTATCATGAGATGATGATAAAAAGCAGGACTTCCTAGAGGGGAAGCATTTCAGGGAACAAGACTATGACAAGAGAGAAATATTTTTTTCTACTAGGTTATGATTTTCTTCTTGAAAAGTAGTAAATGTTGCTGGTCTCATAAGTGCTAGAAAAAGAAATAAAATCTGAAAACTGCAGCCACAATAATTCTGTATAGGCCCAGCACACAACACTTAAACTTTGGTACCAAAGTGCTCTCAGTGTACCAAAGACTTGGCTTGAGAAACTACAAAGCTCATTTTCACAGAAAGACTATGAGCCTGGGACGGGTTAGAGAAGGAACTTTACCAACACTATTATTAAATCGCTCTGTCAGGCAACAGAAATCTACTGCAAGTCTACACCATTCAGGATCCACGATAGTGTTTCATTTCTATCTAGATATGTGGGTCACCTGAACCTGAGAAGAAATACAGCAGCTCACTTCTAAATCCCCACTTGGCCAGAATCAGGCATAAGGTTCCTACCAGTCTAATCATGTTGCTTCATGGTACAAGGCAATCACACTTTTACATCTTTTTCTAAGGCTTCTGGTACCGAACATTATTGTAGAATGAATGTAACTGAGCCACAGACCTGCTTCAGAACAAGCATTTTATGTGTCAGTGCATGCAACTATTTTTTCACTATGTGTAAACAAGGAAAAATTAGAAACTATTTAGCACTCAAACTCATTAGGATTAATAACGAGAAATAACTATTGAAAGAAAATGAAAGCTGAATATCATCAGGATATAGTTGGTATAACCATATACGTCAGACATATGTATATGAAGAGCTGGTGAAGTCCAGTATTTTCCATTGGTTTAAAACCAAATAAGCACACAGGAGTATAATGTAGAGAACAATCCTGTATCAGCAGAATGAAATACAGAAACAAGTAATTTTCAACTGTAATGTAGAAGATTTCTTCAGCAATATAGCTTCTTCTAGCAATATAAATGGCATATCTATTCCATGGTGCACTGAATGCTGCTTCTTCTTGGGGCTCAGAGTTAGAAATAGAAAATTCCAGGTTAAACAGAAAAAATTCACTACAGTCCATACTAAAAAAAAAAAAAAAAAAAAAAAAAAGGAGGGCAACAACGTATCTCAAAAGGGTAAAATGTACTGTAGGTAGAGATTATTAGTAAGAGTTTCAGTCTCATGCCTGAATATGTTTCCAGCAATGACTAAATGCACAGACTAGTCACATACTCAGTGACATACTAAAAACTGTGCAATTTATCTTATGTAACCTTCCTCAGAGTATTGTTGATTGAATTACAATTGGATTTCTGCCCAGAGTGATTATCTAATATGATAGAAAAATACACAGTCCAAGAACAAATTAAGATTTCTGTGAAAAAATAAACTATAGTATGGCGCTATCCACTTAGGCATTAAATATAGATATATAACTGTATGTGCAGATGATAACTGTGATATGGCTGAACTTCAACTGGTTTCCAGTGAGGGCTTACAACAAACATGTACACAAAGGACAGATACTTCCTTTGAAACATTTGGAGGGGATAATTGATTTCCACAGTACACTTTTCATAAACAATCACTGTACTTGAAACTTCTGAAGAAGCAGCTCAAGTGTGAAAGTCTCTGCTACTAAATCAAAAAGGTAAAGAGAGTTCTGTATATAGTAATTTTCACAAAAGAGAGAAAATGAAAGGCTATAAGCAATTTGAGTAGTCATGCAATATCAGTCAGAGGATTTTAACAATTTTTCTTTTTTTTTTTTTTGAAAGAAAAGATTGCCAAAATATATTATTTTAAAACTATAAGCTTTGCTTTCCATCCAGGACAAAATACCTGTAAAATTATACAGCTTTTTTTGCAATTAAAATATTCATTATAAAAACAGGTACACAGTACATAGTATGATTTGTGATCAGTTTAACAATGTAGTTAAGAAATCAAACAAAAAGAAATTACTAACAACATCTACATAGTTATTTAATTACTAGTTAGAAACAATTTAAAAATTTAATATTCTATTTATGATTTAACAGATCTTTCCAAGAAAAATTTTGAGGTTTTTGTATGATTGATCAGAGGTATAACTCCAGATGGACACTTCACTAGCTGTCTTTATTTAAATTATAATTTTTTTTTTCCTACTTTTACAATAGTCTTTTCTCTTAGTTTACTGATGAGGCAAGCTTCAGCAGAAGTTTGGTCTCCTAACTCATGATAAAAAAAATCCGTGTAAAGAACTGTAGCATTCAAAAAACAATGGTAGGATAAAACCATGAACTTTGTTGCCCTCCTGAAATAGCCTCAACATGCTACACAAAAAGGGTGGCCAGAGAAGTAGGATGCTCTTTCCACCACACAAAAGTTGCAAGTTACCAACAGATTTCATACCTGAAAGACAGCTACCAAACAAGACCTTATGAAAATATGCTTCATCCACATCTGGCAGGGTAGAATACTTTTTAATAGATTTACAATCTTCATGATTTTGCCAATGTCTAAGAAAGGGAATATTGGTCTTGTTCCACAGACAACATACCTACACATCTTTAATATTTTTAGAAGTTAAAATGAGTCCCTACAGGTACCTTTGAAGAGTATATCATAAAGTGAGTTGTGTTGCTCCTATATTCTTAAGATGCCTGTATGAAGAAAAATCTATCAGGGTGCAATGCAATGATAACAAAAGTGTCTCAAATGGGCTACACACTGGCAAGAAAATAGGTGGTTGAAAATGAATTATGTTCCAAATGCTTCCGAATATTGCAGAACAATTTTTTTTTGTTGCAGTTAAAGAAAACTAGAATTTGTCTAGTATTAACATTTTGTATTGCTCTGAGTAATTTGTGAGGTAAGAATGTGACGCTTTCTTCTTGTAATCCAAGTCCATATGTTCTGTAAAAGCAATGACTGTTTTACCATATATTGATGGTTATATTCACTCAAAATATTTTTATGCACCTCGAATAATCCTTATGCCCTCTTCACACAGAAAAATTTTCTTTAAAATACTTACAAGAAAGGATACATAAATATGAACCATAGGTAAAAGTAGTTAACACAGCAGCAAGCTATTGTGATTAAAAGCTGAAGATGGGTTGTGAGGCACTGGAATGGGTTGCGCAGGGAAGCTGTGAATGCTCCATCCCTGGCGGTGTTCAAGGCTGGGTTGGACATAGTCTTGGATGGCATTGTTTAGTGTGAGGTGTCCCTGCCCATGGCAGGGGGGTGGAACTAGATGATCTTAAGGTCCTTTCCAACCCTAACTGTTCTATGATTCTATGATTCAATTATAACATGCTTTCAACATTAATACCATAAACATACCTGATAAATCACATGCATAAATGTTCTGGATGATGAAAATTACAGGGAAGGATAAAGGCATGGTCATGACCCCTATCAGGGTATACAACAAGGACACAAAGGTATATAGTAGGGCTTGCATAAGATACAAGTAAGAGAGTCAAAGGAGTGCAGTTGACTCTGATAACACTAAAGACCAGTGCTGTGAAAGTTACATGCCTAGAGGAAGAGAGAAATCTCTAACTTGTAAAACACTTCAGCTGTATCTTGCTGTAACTGAAACATCCCTCTTAGAATTGCTACCAGAGTCTATAAAAGTCTTGAGAGCTGTGAAGATAAATAAAGATAAAGGAGTTAAAGATAAATGCTAAAATAGAAAACATAAATTCAGTCATTTCAGGCTAATATTTAATAGTCAAGGTAAATTATAGCTTACTGTCCTGCTATAAATAAGGAAAAGTATGTATGAAAAGGAACAAAATGAGGTACAATGAAGGCAGATGTAATTTGAGGTAGCTCCTTTGGAATCAAAGTGGATTTCCATCTAATGAGGATTCTTTCCCACAAGCTGCTTTACACACTTAAATAAAACAATGGACAAGGGAAGCAGGTGGCATAAACCATATCACGGGAGCACGTAGTAATGGATTGTTACAAATAAAGAAGCTATATATTAAAAATTGAAAGGATGTGATTTGTTAAAACTCAGTTTTGCTGAATCTGCTTTGTGGTACGACTATAAAAGGATCCCAACCTCCTGTCATGGTTTAAACCCAGCTGACAACTAATTACCACACAGCTGTTTGCTCACTGCCCCCAGGCTTGGTGGGATAGGGAGAAGAATTGAAAAAAAAAGTAAAAACCTGGTAGATTGAGATAAGAACAGTTCAATAATTAATAGTTTAATAATAGTAATAGCAATAGTAATAGCAATAGTGTGTCGTGGTTTAATCCCATCATGCAGTTTGCTTACTCATCCCCTCTCTTTCTTCCCCCAATCCTGGGGGGGGGGAGGGCGATGGGGAGGAAATCGAAAGAATGCAACTCCCACGGGTTGAGATAAGAACAGTCCAGTAACTAAAGTATAACACAAACCACTGCTGCTGCCACCAATAATAATAATGACAAGGGAAATACAAAGAAAGAAAATACAACTGCTCACCACCCGATACCAAGCCCAACCAAGCAGTGAAACCCCTTCCAGGTCTCTGCCCTCCGTTTTTCCATCCTGGGCATGACGTGTTGTGGTATGGAATACCTCTTTGGCTAGTTTGGGTCAGGTGTCCTGTTTCTGCTCTCTCCCGGCTTCCCCTCCTCCCTGGCAGAGCATGAGGCTCAGAAAGTCCTTGATCAGACAAAACATTCTAAGCAGTAACCGAAAATGTTGGTGTTATCAGTGCTGTTCCCAGGCCGAAAGTCAAAAACACAGGGCTGCACCAGCTACCAAGAAGGAGAAAAATGACTGCTGCTGCTGAACCCATGATATAGTGTAATAATAATAATCATAGAATCATAGAATCATAGAATCATAGAATAGTTAGGGTTGGAAAGCACCTTAAGGTCGTCTAGTTCCAATCCTGCTGACATGGGCAGGGACACCACACACTAAACCATGTCACGCAAGGCCTGTTCAGGAACCAGCTTAGTAAAGCTCCATGGGATAACGCTCTAGAGGGCAGGGGGGGGCCAAGACTGCTGGTTGATATTCAAGGATGCTCCAAACTCAGGAAGTGTTACATCCTAAGTAGAAGGAAAATGCAGCAAGAAGGCCAGGGGACCTTCATGATGGAAAAGGAGCTGTTGAGAAAACTTAGAGGGAAAAAAAGAGCTTATAAAAGGTGGAAGCAAAGACAGGTGGCCTGGGAAGAGTACAGGGACATTGTTTGGGAAGCTAGGGACCAGGTTAGGAAAACTATGGCCCAGTTAGAATTGAGTCTGGCAAGGGAAGTTAAAGATAAGAGGAAGGGCTTCTATAGGTATGTAGCAAACAAAAGACAAATTAAGGACAACGTTGACCCTCTCTGGAAGCTAATGGGAGAACTGGCTACCCTGGAATTGGAAAAGGCTGAGGTTCTTAATGACTTCTTCACCTCAGTCTTCACTGGCAAGTGCTCTGACCATGCCTCCCAAGTCTTGGAAGACAGATGCAGAGACTGTGAACACAAAGACCTTAGGCCCATTCTAGGAGAGGATCAGGTTCGAGATCATCTTGAGAACCTGAATGTGCATAAGTCTATGGGACCTGAAGAAATCCATCTGCGGGTCCTCTTGGGAAAGAGCGATATGAGATTTATCACACAACATCAGTGGCATAAATCATGTTCTAAAACTGGAGTGGCTACCTCAATAGATGAATTTGTTAAATGTTGCATATGATATAAAACAAGTGCTTGCTGAGGAAGAATGTGAAAATCTACTGTGAACACCATAAATCCAATATGATTTACATATTCTTTTTTTGAGGGCTTGGGGAGAGGACAAAACAAGATCAATTCAGAAAATATTATTTTCCTTCTGATGGAATAAATGGACCCAAAGAGTCAAGGAAGCAATATAAAAAAAAAAAAAAAAAACATCCCTGAGTCTTGATATTTCTGCTTTAGCGAGTTCAGTTTGCGTGATACCAACCTTGGAAAGAAAGTCACACTGTATCTTAGAAAAATAAAAGCGTGACTAAGACACAAAAGCAAGTCAAAATAGGACCGAGTATACTTTAAAAAAAAAATATTATAATAATCTTAGTATAATAAAATCAGAAAAAAAAGAAAAAGAAATTAAACAGCTTCTGAACAGACTGCCCAAGGAAGATGTGAATGCGCCATCCCTGGCAGTGTTCAAGACCAGGTTGGACAAGGCCTTGAGCAACTTGGTGCTACTGGGACCATAGCAGGAGGGTTGGAAATAGATTATCTTAAGGTAAATTCCAACCCAAACCAGTCCATGATTCTAAAACAAATTTGATCGAAAATGTAAAGGTTCTTTTTTTCAGGTAAAGATTTTGTAAAAAAAAAAAGTTTGATAGGCAAAAGAATTATTTCGGGGAGAAAGCATTCTGTTCAGTTCAGAATGGAAGATAATGCTCGTTGACAAAGCAGAAACAGAAAGGTACAGGAAAAAAAAAAAGCAAAGAGGAGTGGAATAGGGATTTTTATTAATGTTCTCAGGATCCAAAGTCTGCCTGATCAAAGTGAAGACTTAAGTTCACTACATTACTTAACTGCATATACTGTCTTGTTCATATGTTTGCCATATTGTTGTTAATAACCCCTTGCCAATTTTCCTGGTCCTGTTGAACCTCCTTACATGGGAGAGAGGCAGCTTGCATCAAATGCTGGCTGAGGATGACACTCTCAGGCAAATAATGGTGTGTCAGCATACTCTTCTGTGTTCTGCCCTGTCACTTATAACACACTTAGTACTTCCTGAAGTTCATGATATCTGCCTTTTAAATGCTGTCTACCTGAAGATTTGCGCAAATGCCTCCTCTGCCAGGAGTTAGACCCCACGTGTTGCATACCAGTTTTGCTCTAAAAAGTCACTCCTTACAATTTTCCTGAATATCAAACATGATCTCAGCTTCAGGTCAAGCCCTTTGTTTGTTTGGGACTCTGTAACCCTGTTTTCACTCCTCTTGTTACTCACCTAGTTCAGCTGTACACGGTCCAGCGGCAAAGCTCTGACATGACCCTGCTACATAACCTGTGAGGAAATTTTAAGTCATGCAAGAAGAGAAAGATGAGGTTACAGACAAATCTGACTGTGGAGACACTCACCAACAGTAGTTCAAGGTTTCAAAAGGAAAAACACCAATATGGAAGACCACAAAATCATATTTTAAATAAATAAAAAAAAAAAAGAAAATCAAAGACAGCAATTAAGCAACACTTGGGAACTTTAATGAGGGCAGATGAGGCCTACCCTTCACCCTTCTCACTCATTCCTGACCACAGGCAAGGATTCTGCAGGCGTCTTACAGAGGGTAGCGAGCATCCTAATGTTTAACTACTAGTTCTTTAAATAATAGTTATCTTTAGTGTGCATTTGTAAGTAATTGGTTCGTATGAGTGTGTGTATGTATGCCTCTCCCTTCCTCTGGAGAACGTTTTGCATGCAGCTGAGAGTGCCTAAACGAAGTCATGCAGACTAATATAGGCAGGAAGTTTTAGGTCTAGGGAGAGCTACAGGTGATCCTAATTTTTGTGTGTTTTCTACATGTGCGTATAAATATTCATGACAATGGACAAGAAGAAAATCTGAATAATCTTATTTTGCTTTCATAACATTGAATTCCAGATGGATGGCTGTCTGCTGGGACTCTGCTAGTACGAATGATCAAGACATGGAAAAGAAGGAAAGGCATTTAGGCAATTTTATACATGTGAAAGAAAAAAAAACCAAACAACAATTCAAATACAATGCTTTCTACGAACAGTGTGAAGGCTATAAAGTTCGGCAAGAAAAAAAAAAGACAAACTCTGTTCTCCATTTCCCTTTGAAATAGAATCTAGAAACAAATATACATGAAAAAGACTTCTCAATGTGTGTGATCACATAGAATATTACAATAATACCATACTGGACTTCTATCGAAAAAATCATACTGAGCATTATATGCAGTAATGCTACAAATCCTCACATAATTTCTCTGGGACATACAGTATTTATTATTCTTTTCTTACTTTTTAGTTTCCAAAACAGTATTTTAAGTACAAAACAATCTCGGTTTTCAAGGTCTGTATCATGCCTTGGTTTTTAATATTATAAATGAAATTTGGGTGGTGGGGGTGGGGTTACGGGGTTATACTTAATTTGATGCTAGGGGTGATGGTATTGGAAATTTATTCCTAACACATGGATTTTCAAGAAGAGATTTGAATTTAAGGGTTGATATTAAGGTAAATAAAGGTACTTTGAATTTTGCAATGCACTTGAGTGTGTTATTTAATCTGATAGTCATTTATCCATGCGATTCCATCTAACATTAAAATGCTTCACATTTTGCTTCACACAGTAAAAGTGCTTGCAGAGACAAATTTCAAGATACATGTATTGGAAAATCATGGAAATCAAAGAACATAGTGTCAGCGCAAACAAACAGGATGGCAACACAAAATTTCTTTTTAAGCATTCCGGCATGCCCAGCAAGAACTAGGAAATTATCTGCAGAAACAGGGTAGATTCTAGTTGAATGAAGTAGTACAGCTATTACAAAATGTGATTCCTCCTATTGCCAAATATGATCTTTATGCTAAAAGCTAAGTTCAAAGAAAGTAAAGTTGCAAAGTTTACATTTTACAGGTAATATTCAGATGACTTTTCTTTCCTGACACTTCACAATGCCAATTCTAAAATTTTACAGCTACTTCAATTTTCAATGTTAAAATTTCCTAGGTAAATCACAATCCATTTATTCATGTTCATACTTGTCGTGGTTTAAGCCCAGCCCTGGTAACTGCCCCGGGAGGTGTCCCCTGGTGGTGACAACCCCAGCCTGTCCCTGGCTCTGCTACCGTAGCCCCATGTTGGGTGCCAAGAAGAACTGTCATGGTTTAAGCCCAGCCGGTAACTCAGAACCACACAGAAGCTTGCTCACACCCCCCCCCCCCCTCCATACTCCCACCCCTTCCAGAGGGATGGGGAGGAGAATCAAAAGAATATAACTCCCATGGGCTGAGATAAGAATAGTCCAGTAACTAAGGTAAAACACAAACTACTACTGCTGCCACCAATAATAATAATGATAACGGAAATAACAAGGGAAGAGAATACAACCTCTCACCACCTGCCAACCGATACCCAACCTGACCTAGCAGTGATCTAACCCTTCTGGGTAACTGCCCCGAGTTTACATAGTGGGCATGACGTGCTGTGGTATGGAATACCTCTTTGGCTAGTCTGGATCAGGTGCCCTGTTTCTGCTTCCTCCCGGCTTCCCCTCCTCCGTGTCAGAGCATGAGACTAGAAAGTCCTTGGTCAGACTAAACATTATTGGGCAGCAACTAAAAACATTGGTGTTATCACCTTTGTTCCCAGGCCAAAAGTCAAAGCCACAGCTCTGCACCAGCTATTAAGAAGGAGAAAAATGACTGCTACTGCTGAACCCAGGACAATACTGCTTACTATGGGGGTAACAAATGTCTGTTTGTGCTAGAAATTTAGTTTATTCTGTTAATTAGGGATTTATTAAAATAGACAAGCAGAGTTAAATTTGCTTTCAGCCTAACAGATCAGGCCCCAAACAAACGACATTAACTACTACTTCTGCCAGTTACAGGAGGAAATAGTGAGAGCATGCTGAGTTAATGCATTCAAGATAAGTGTTCACTTCTGTAAGAAAAGGCTCTTCCAAAAGGGCACGCAATGAAAGAATGTGTCCTAACTATTGAGAATTGAAGCCTCAGAGCAGATGGGATTTTAAACATTTCCTATTGAAGGTAGATGAAATTTAAAAGAACATAGATGAAAATCTAAGATTTATGTTTACAGTATATGTGGCTGGCTAGGCAACAAAATTTCTAGTGCTTGCGTTAAAGACTATAGGTGTGGGGGAGTTTGTGCTGCAGGGGGCTAGGGGTGTTACTAAAAAAAATTCTATACAGTACCAAGACATGGGATCAGAACTTGCATCTACCTGCTCTTAGGTAAATGGATACTGAAAGCGTGTTAAGTTAGACTTACAAGCACTTCTGTTTCGTCCTCTGCACATCACTTTCAGCAGAAACCACATAAAATAATCTAACTGAAAGCATATATTCTGGTTATTAAAACACTCTTTTGGAAGATAAAAGGGAAGGGTGGCTTAACATCACTTACCAAATCCTTATATAAAATGTACAGGAGGTATACCTCTTTTAGGAGCTGTTTTCTGAAATAAAGCACTGACTTTTGTTTTCTGGGATGAAGAAAAGGTATGGAAACAACATTCCTCAGAAAACTTCAGGTTGAAAATCTTCATTAACACAGGGGAACAGGGCTTATGATGCATCTTTGTCTTCTGTGGTATTTGGCTAGATTTTTGTTTCTTCCATCCTTATTCATGTACAAGGTGAGGAGAATGTGCTTGTGATTTTCCTTGTGTAGTGTACAGAAAGTCTGCCCTGAGACTAAGAATTTCGATGCTCTTCCTGAATTTTTGCATTGATTCTTATGGGTCAGACCTTGAAAGATGTAACATAGAAAACTCTGAATGAGTACCCATAACATGTTGTAAATTGCCTAATACCAAGACGAATTTTAAGAGGAACTTAGAATAAAGAAAATTACATTTCAGTATGCTTTCATCTGAACCATAATGATTAATAAACTCTTAGGATATTGTAATTTTCCTTCTTTTTTCTTTTTGGCTTCCCCTTTTTTTTTTTTTTTTTAGCTTGATGAAGATAAATCCAACTATTTTATCATAAATTATAAGATTAATCATAAATATATGATGGTCTTTCATTTGTTTCTTTTTCTTAAAGATACAAATTTTTGTTCCTCACGCAGTACTATTTTATACTGACAACCATTCATAATCCTTTTTTTCCATGAGTATTTGATGGATTTTGAAGCAGACTGTATAACAAAGGTATCATTAATTTAGAGCAAAATACATTTTTGTCAATAAAAACCCTGTTGCTTCACACAGTGCTGTATAAATGTCAGTCCAGCTTCATCTTCTCTGAAGATGTCATCTTGAGAATTCACCTTTTTAACTACAGTTACATCATATATATATTATATATATATGCGTCTTGCGCCATTTTTGTGTCAGATAAGGTGAGGTTTTTTGCCCCTCAAGATTTGTTGTAGGTTGCCCAAATGTGACACTTCTTCATGCTTTTTGAAAGTCTTCAAGATTCTGGATACCCAGCTAATATCAGATGACAAGATTCCTTATTCTTTCATAAATACTGTGCAGTCCATGGAAGAAAAGTTATTTTAATGGGTTATTTCTTTTCCTATTCTCTTTTACACTGTATCTATTCTATCTTGAAATTTTCAACTTCTTCCTTCACTGATCTCTTATTTGCAGTGTTCAAAATCTTTTTAGAAATCTAGTTAGCATCTCTTAATACACATATCTATTTCAATTATCTCTTTCTAATATCCCCTTTATCTGTTTTATCAATATTTTCAAATATATATTTAATCTCTCTCTGCATTTTTAATATCCTTTTTGTCTTTTTTAGCATTCTTCTCAAGGTCTGTAATTCACAATTTTCCTTTCCATTTGATGTCTCTTAAGGAAAGATTAAGCTAGTAATTTTAGAGAAATGTTTGTTTCTGCCAAATTGATAATTGTATAACATTGTTATTCAACAAAACCATCTACTGCAAACTTTTTGACACAGTAAACATTTCTTGTTAATTGATCCCTTTCTAAATGTTATTACATTTATTTGTAAATCATTCCTTCAGATATGGCCAGCTTTAAATTAAACATTAATTCTGGTACTTACTCATGCCTGCCTGAAAAAGATTTGGACAAACACAAATCCTGTGACCACAGTACAATTTAGCATTTTAACTGTTTTGGTTTCATGTACTGGTCACTATGAAAAAGGCACCTGTTACTTGGGTTACTTTTCTGGTTTCCAAGGATCATTGCTTCAGCCTCAACCTTCCCTTCCAAAACTCACAATTTTCATATATATCCATCTTTCATGTTTTCATTTTATACTATGTCTATTCCAATAAATGTCTGTGCTCCTAAAATCAGTCATAACCTAAACTGTATTATCTCTATAAACCATCAGTACTTATCTGAAGATATCAGTCTTCTTTATATTTTATAACATTCAATTAACAACTCACCTCCATTTGTCATTCATACGTCTCTCTGTTCTTTCTATGACACATTTGATATAATTCTCCCCCATCATTCAGTCCACATAACAGTTCTGCCTTTAGTTCCTTAATGGACTAAAATATAACTCTTGAAATTCTTATTTCTTTATATTAAGAGTACATTCTTTTGTATTTCAATATGT
Source organism: Amazona ochrocephala (assembly GCA_039720435.1). Classification (NCBI taxonomy): domain Eukaryota; kingdom Metazoa; phylum Chordata; class Aves; order Psittaciformes; family Psittacidae; genus Amazona; species Amazona ochrocephala. Next base: position 26,386,409 of record CM077880.1, read on the forward strand.
AAAATGAGGCTTCTCTCACACTTTAGCTGGCAATGTCACCTAAATTTTCCTGCAAATCCTTGTGCCATTTCACACCCTTAATGGTTGTATGATTATGTTCATTTTTTGGGTCTGTACTTTTATTTCTAAAAGTAGACTTTCCAGTTCTCAACACTAAAAGTGTCCCCGGGGTCTTAGACCTGACCTTCATCTTTCTAATCTGGAAAAGACTTACACAGGCATAATCATACAGACATACATACTCTCAATGAAACTCACTTACGCACATGGCTTTAAGGAATCAACAGCTCGCAGGCCCTTGTTCTCATGGGGGACTTCAACCACTCTGATATCTGTTGGAGGGATGGTACTGCCCAGCACAAGCAATCCAGGAGGTTCCTTGATTGTGTGGAAGAAAAATTTCTTCTGCAAGTAATAGAGGGGCCGACAAGGAGAGGTGCCATGCTTGACCTCGTCCGCACCAACAGGGAAGGGCTGGCTGGAAACGTAACGCTCCAGGGCAGCCTTGATTTGGCCTCTTCAGGAGCCTGCTCAGTAAGGTTCCATGGGATATAGCCCTAGAGGGCAGGGGGGCCCAAGGCTGTTGGTTGATACTCAAGGATCACTTGCTACAAGCTCAGGAGTCTTGCATCCCAACTAGAAGGAATTTTAGCAGGAGGGCCAGGAAACCTCCTTGAATGGATAAGGAGCTGCTGAGGAAAACTCAAAGGAAAAAAGAGGCTTATAAAAGGTGGAAGCAAGGTCTGGCGACCTGCGAAGAATACAGGGATGTTGTCCGGGAAGCTAGGGACCAGGCTAGGAAAGCTAAGGCCCACTTAGAATTAAACTTGGCTTGGGATGTTAAAGGTAACAGGAAGGGATTTGATAATTACAATTGCAAATAAAAGACAGACTAGGGACAACATGGGCCCCCTCCGGAAGCTATTGGGAGAACTGGCTGAACTGGGAGAAGGCTGAGGTTCTTAATGACTTCTGTGCCCCAGTCTTCACTTGAAAATGCTCTGACCACACCACCCAAGTCTTGGAAGGCAGACGCAGGGACAGTGAGAATGAAGACCCTGGGCCCACTGTAGGAGAGGATCGGGTTCGAGACCATCTTAGGAATCCGAACATACACAAGTCCATGGGACCTGATGAGATCTATTTGCGGGTCCCAAAGGAGTGGGCAAATGAAGTTGTTAAGCCACTGTCCATCATATTTGAAAAATCATGGCAGTTCGGTGAAGTTCCCGAAGACTGGAAAAAGGTGACATATAGCCCCCATTTTTAAGAAGGGGAAAACGGATGAGCTGGGGAACTACAGACCAGTCAGTCTCACCTCTGTGCCTGCCAAAATCTTGGAGCAGATTCTCCTGGAAGGCATGCTGAGGCACATGTAAAACAACAAGGTGCTTGGTGACAGCCAGCATGGCTTCACTAAGGGGAAATCCTGCCAGACCAATCTGGTGGCCTTCTATGATAGGGCTATGGAACTGATGGACAGGGGCAGAGCAGTTGATGTCATTTCCCTGGACTTGTGCAAAGCGTTTGACACTGTCTCACATGACATCCTTGTCTCTAAATTGGAGAGACATCAATTTGATAGATGGACCACTTGGAGAATAAAGGACAGGCTGGATGGCCGCATGCAAAGAGTTGTGCTCAGTGGCTCAATGTCCAACTGGAGACCAGTAACGAGTAGTGTCCCTCAGGGATGGGTGTTGGTCTTATTCAACATCTTTGTTGGTGACATGGACAGTGGGATTGAGTGCGACCTCAGCAAGTTTGCCGATGACACCAAGCTGTGTGGTTCGGTTGATACATTGGAGGGAAGGGGTGCCGTCCAGAGGGACCTTGACACGCTTGTAAGGTGAGCTGATGCCAACCTGATGAAGTTTAACCATGTGTCGTGGTTTAAGCCTCTCATCCACGCAGTTTTGCTCACTCACTACTCCTTTTTTCCCCTGCTCCCAGTGGGATGGGAAGGAGAATCGAAAGAATGCAACTTCCACAGGTTGCGATAAGAACAGTTAACTATAACTAAGGTATAATACAAACCACTACTGCTACCACCAATAATAATAATGACAACAGAAATAGAAGGGAAATGAATACAATCGCTCACCACCTATACCCAGCCCAACCAAGTAGTGCGCCCCCACCCTTCTGGGTCTCTGCCCTCCATTTTTCCATCCTGGGCATGGTGTGCTGCAATATGGAATACCTCTTTGGACAGTTTGGGTCAGGTGTCCTGTCTCTGTTTCCTCCCGGCTTCCTCCCAGCTTCCCTCTCCCTGGCAGAGCATGAGGCTCAGGAAGTCCTTGGCCAGCCTAAACATTGTAAGCCATAACTAAAAACATTGGTGCTATCAGCACTGTTCCCAAGCTGAAAGTCAAAAACACAGCACTGCACCAGCTACTAAAGAGGAGAAAAATGACTGCTACTGCTGAACCCAGGACACCATGCCAAGTGCAAGGTACTACACCTGGGTCAGAGCAATGCCAGGCACAGCTACAGGTTGAGCAGGGAAGAGATTCAGAGCAGCCCTGATGAGAAGGACTTGGGGGTGTTGGTCGATGAGAAAATGAACATGAGCCAGCAGTGCGCGCTTGCAGTCCAGAAAGACAACTGTATCCTGGGCTGCGTCAAAAGGAGTGTGACCAGCAGGTCGAGGGAGTTGATCCTGCCTCTCTACTCTGCTCTTGTGAGACCTCACTTGGAGTATTGTGTGCAGTTGTGGTGTCCTCAACATAAAAAGGACATGGAACTGTTAGAACAAGTGCAGAGGAGGACTACGAGGATGATCAGGGGACTGGAGCACCTCCCATATGAAGATAGGATGAGAAAGTTGCGGCTGTTCAGCCTGCAGAAGAAAAGGCTGCGTGGAGACCTCATAGCAGCCTTCCAGTATCTGAAGGTGCGCTATAGGGATGCTTGGGAGGGACTCTTCATTAGGGACTGTAGTGATAGGACAAGGGGTAACGGGTTCAAACTTAAACGGGAAGTTTAGACTGGATATAGGGAGAAAGTTCTTTACTGTGAATGTGGTGAGGCATTGAAATGGGTTGCCCAGGGAAGTTGTGAATGCTCCATTGCTGGCGGTGTTCAAGGCTAGGCTGGACAGAGCCTTGGGTGACATGATTTAGTGTGAGCTGTCCCTACCCATGGCAGGGGGGTTCGAACTAGTTGATCTTAAGGTTCTTTCCAACCCTGACTATTCTATGATTTGATGTCAATTCTTACATTTTCCAGAGGACCTTCATATTGTGGTGGGTTAACCTTGTGTGGAGGCCAGCTGCCCACCAAAGGCACTCTATTGCTGCCCTCCTCAGCAGGGCAGGGATATGGAGAAAATAAGATAGAAGGCTTGTGGGGTGAGATAAGGGCAGGGAGAGATCACTTCTCAATTTCCATCATGGGCAAAACAATTTCTTTCCAATCAAATCAGAGTAGGATAATGAAAAATAAAAAATAAATCTACACCACCTTCCCCTCACCTTTTTCCCCTTTTTCCCAGGCTCGGCTTCTACTCCCAATTTCTCTGCTTCCTCCCCAGAAGAGGCATAGGGAATGGGAAATGGGGGTTGGCACACGTTTCTGCTGTTCCTTCTTCCTCAGGTGCAGGACTCCTTGCACTCTTCCCCTGCCCCAGCAAGGGGTACCTCTCATAGGAGACAGTCTTCCATGAACTTCTCCAACCTGAGTCCTTCCCACATGCCCCAGAGTGGGTCCCTTCCATGGTTTGCAGTCCTTCAGGACCTGGCTGCTCCAGCATGGGTCCCTTCCATGGGTGCAGTCCTTCAGGAACAGGCTGCTCCAGCGTGGGTCCCCGCAGGGTCACAAGTCCTGCAGCAAACCTGCTCTAGTGTGGGCTCCCCTCTTCATGGGTCACGGGTCGTGCCAGGAGCCTGCTCCAGCGTGGGTTTCCCACAGGGTCTTCATAAATGTGTATAGAGAGTAACTAACAACATGGTTCAGAATTTCGTTTAGAGGGAAAATCCATAACTAACCATAAAAAAGCACTTTCTTTGCCACTGAAGTTATGTCTGCACTGTTATTAAACAAAACAATGTGAAACGAATCACAGAACAAGTAAAATTTCAAATTTCTAAGGTGCTCCTTTTTTGGGTGGGGGTGTTTATGTGGATTTTGTGTGGGGGTGTTTACGTGGATTTTGGGTGGGACAGGCATATTTGTTGTGATATTCTGACTATGTCTGGAAAATTTCTCATCAGAGACTGTTCATGTCCAGCAAGATCACTTCCATGAGAAAACAGCTATATAAACAACCTTTGTGTATCAGCTGTTGGTATTTTAAATACCCAAACACATACAGTGAAACTAAGGAAAAGGCAAAGTGTGTCAGAAATACTTTGAGCTGGTGGTAAACATGTAATTTTTTCCACTAGAAGACTACATGAAAAGTAAGCATCCTCAAAGACTGGTTTTGTTTCATTTTTTTTCCTCTTCTTACCTTCTGTGCCTCTGAGACTGCACTATTCAGAGTATTTCATCTGTTTATGTGTTTATGTATTTATATTTAATTCTGCAGTTATGGATTTGCCAGTTATTACACAGAACACAAATAACAATATTGGTACTTTCTCTCTGATTAAAGTCTATTATGGATGTGGCTTCAGGTTTTTGCATTTACGAGCAATTCTTGATTTATGTTCATAATATGCATTTTAATTTATGAAACAAAGAAAAAACATCATAGATATTCCAGAATGCTTAATTACAGCCTGGACCATTTAAATCATCTACATCCATGGCTGGTAACAGTTTGTTTCATCCAGAAGGTATGTAGCATGGAAAGACTTAACCTACAGTAAGCTAAAAGTAGAGAAATGGAAAACATTCCAAGCAATGTGTGACATATTGCAGCAGTGGGTGTTTAAAATAGGTTAAAATCTGCTCTTAGCCAAATACCAGTGAGTCAAGCAGTCAATGATTTAAGTGAAAGCAGCATTCTGATTTCTGTAATAATGTTACAAATACATTATTTGGTGTAGAAGAGATTGTGTCAAAAAAGAGATATCTCAATTTTCTATTTATACCTAATCCCTTTCAAATAACAAAAAAACAAAATCCAAAAAACCCATAGCAAACCCACTGTGTTTATTAATCAAAACTATTTTGTTTCTAAATAGATTGAGAATTTTGAAAGAGGGTGCCTTAGATACAAACTAAGGAAAAAAAACCCAAAACAGCAAAACAAAAGACCCCAAACCAAACAAAAAACCAAAGGCAATGCAGAATAACATATCCAGATACTGTTAGCTGAAAATATCCTTTTAAATCTCAGCCAATGCCTTAACTAATTAGCCTTATTAACATAATCATAATACTTCTTGGCTTCTGAAGGCCAAGAAAAAAGTTTGTATTTGGAATCAAATGTATTTTAATTATAACGAATATTACATCAAGCACACTCTAGAAAGGAATAATTTTTTTATTAGAGTTAGCAAGCCTCAAAAGCACTTCAAGAAAAATCTGCTTGCAAATCCTAACCAGTTTTTTGTGCAAATAGTTATTGAGGAATTCTTCATGGTCTGAGAACTTAAAGAGTTCTTATTGTTCCTTCAAAAGCCTTTAAAAGCAAATGTACTTGTTGACTCAGGATGTCAGTCTTTCAGAAGCTAAGCATTAAACATTTAAGGAAGAAGACTAATCTTATGTTTATTAACCCCTGCTCTGAAGTCATCAAAGCCAGATACCTTTGTTCACTTAAAATTAAGTCTAAGCTTATTAACCTATTTTACAAACAAAGATTAATTGCTGTTTTGTGCTTCCTTTTGAAAGGAAATAAGCATAAATTGACTTTAATTGGAAATACACCATTATTTTATGAATTGTATATCCTGTCTATAGTAAGTTTATGACACAATAGAGAAAAAGTGTCAGTAGTTTCAGCCTACATACACAAACATTTAATTAAATTGTTTAAATGGTACAAAACAATAAGAGAACTTAATAGAGTATGGGCTACTTCGTAGATGCGGTTTCCAAAATGAATTAAATTAATCCCTGTGTTCTCAACTTTAAAAAAGTATCATCACATTGCTTGTTTGAAACCATGGATTATGTGCAATCTTATAGTAATCACTAGAGGTATTTGAATGACAATGTGATGGCAACTGAAAGTAGATATAAATAAAAAAGGTGATTAAATATAGGAAATAAAACATGGATACTGGAAGGCATTTGGGGAGTCCTCAGTTGTAACAAGAAAACATCTTCCTACCAAAACCATATTTTCTCAGTATAATGCAGTTGTGAAAACTATAACAAAATAAACCAAGAGCTTTCCCTGAGGGAAAAACAAGCAAACAACAGCAAAAACTTCAATTAAGTTTGGTGTAAAAGATACAAAACATGATACTGATGGACATTACTATAGCAGTACTGAAGTCAGTTTACATAATAAACAGGGATGTTATATTTATTTATAGACATACTATCACAAAAGAAGTGATGTGAACAAGAAGTTAAGACAATTTCATTTAAGAAAAGTTTAACATGATGACACTTAAAAGTTGTGCCCCTTTTCTATTTACCATTTCTCTGAACAGTAGCAAGTGTGCATGCAACAAAAACATAAACCAAAATGTTTAATACTGATCAAAGGATTGCACCTCATAAAAAGCATAGGTAGCCTGCTGTTACAATAAGTTATCACTCAGACAAATAATTTATCAGGATTCTTGGGGAGCAAAAACAAAATTCATGCCCCTTGAATGGCATGATAAAACTGCTTTTGGCTTCAGCAGTTTCACCTAACATTGGCAACTTGAACAGGTTACCAGCAATATCTTTTGTATTCAAGTTTAAGTTAACTTCTAACAAACAGTGTTATGCTGTGGGTAAAAGGGAACACAATTGTTGACTCAGCAATTCTTTTTTTTTTTGTGTGTGTGTGTGCAATTAATATCTGAAAAATCTAACTAAAATACAACAAATACTCACTATTTGTCCATTTAAGCAAGCACTATTACTCTGTGTATTAATATGCAAAAGCTTCATTTAAGCTTCGTGTAGCCCTTTAAAGTGCTACACAAAAACTTACTAATATCTACCCCTTCCTTTGATGCTGTTCTCACCCTTGCAATGTTCCTTCAATGTCTATGAGACATTATCCAACAGAGTAGTTAGGGATAACAATAGCTAGCCCTCTATACCCCAATGCCTTCACTGGGAGAGGTGTGATGTTCATGGAGAGGGTCTTCTCCTCATTACTGGTGTCTACTTGGGTCTATGTTTATGTTCCCTCACTCAGGGCTCCCGCCTTCTGCCTGCTCCAAGCTGTGGATTGAGCATGCCCTTACAGTTTCCTCAGGCTCAGCCCAGCACTTATTTGTTGGGCCACAACCCCCTGGGTTTTGTAGACCCTTCCCACAGAGGTGCTGGCAGAGCTCAAGCTCAGCCAGGGGAGGCAACAAGCGCTTGGCCACGAGGGAGGAGCTCAGCTCAGCTCCAGCCACACTGAGTCTTGAGCCTTGAGCTTAAAGCTTAACACTTACGATCAAAAGTTGACTTTTGATTAATACTGAAAAAAAAAAAATGTTTTGCCCATGCTCTGACCCAGTTGCATATTATGTTTACTCCACGTGTAGGATCCCAGTGACATTTGACACTAGTTCCAGGAACAGAGCATATGACTCACCTCACATTAAGCACTTGCCTGAAGACTGCAAGGCAGGATATGTTGCTGATATGATTTTCTCTTTACTTTTTATTAAGCATTTAAGCAATTCCTACCTGATATAATTTCTCTGGATGTTAGCTAGGATAAAGTTCAGAATGTAAGACGTGAACTGCTGCGGTGATAGCAAAACACTCAATAATTCTTGACACATGAATGCTGTTAGACTTTCTGCAAAATGAAATAATCATAAATTACATATACTAATACTTTAATGAGATTTAGACAGCTCATACACGCAACACAGAAAGGAAATAATAAAAAAGAAGTAGAAATTTGAAGTGATAGGATGCACCTAAGTATTTTGGAATATCAAAATAGTCTTCCTTTTCTCTTTGCTACTTATGCTGCCAGGCTATCTGGTATACCATGAGCAACATAGGACTTGACATACAATGAAAAAATAAATATAAAAAATAACAAAAAAAAAAAATAATAATAAAAAAAAAAAAAAAACAGCAATCAAGTAACAAAAAGACCAAACAGTGCCAAGTAAATCAACCCATGAACTTACTTTTTCTGGCCTTGGTTTACCTAACTTCTAAGGTCCTGGATGTTTAACTTCATTAGGCTCTAAACTGTATAATTAAAAACAAAGACATTCCTTGGAAAGCTTACCTATTCACCTAAACGTCCCTCTACTGCCAACGGAGACAGATAGCTTATGTCTTTACGGTTATATAAAACAGCACCAGGAGGCAAAGTCAGCATTGGACTGCTGATCATACATACTGCTTGACTGTTTGCATCCTTCCTGGCGTATTTTAAGCCATTCTAATTAGCACTTTTCAAGACATTGCCTGGGCATGATTTAGGTGTTAACATATGCTAGGGATCATTTGCCATAGGCAATAGTGACAGTAATGGACCATCTGTCTTTTTCAGCCCTACAAGGTCCTCCAACATTAGCCCATTTGGCTTTGTATCTTTAAATGCCCATTACATGATTTCACCCCACACACCAGGGCTGGCCACATAAGCTATCAGTTATTACTGTGAAAACATCCTTGTAATGAACTGTAACAGCTCCCTTCAGTTTCTTGACTTACTTTGAACTTTGAATCCCTTCCTTCACACACAGATGCACATACACACAGAATTTGAATTATTTGTTTGGCTGTAGAGACACCATATGGGCCCTGAAGAAGCCTTGGGCCAAATACTGTACAGTGTGAATTTAGTGAGCCTGTGCCAGCTGGCCAGAGCATTGTCTCTGATTTTCTTTAGCAATATGACATAATGCCCTGATGTGGTTTAACCCCAGCTGGCAACTAAGCACCTCACAGCTGTGCACTCACTTCCCCCAAAGCAGGATGGAGAGGAAGAGAACTGGGAAAGTAAAAGTGAGAAAATTCGTGGGGCAAGAACAGTTGAATAACTCAAATATTATAATCAATGATAACAATTACTGTTATTTAAAAGGAAACTAAATTAAAAAAGAGAGAGAAAAAGAAAACCTAAGTAAGACAAGAAGTGCAAATAAAAAGAATTGCTTACCCCTAACCAAACAATGCCAAGGCAGACCTTGAGCAGTGGTCGCTGGACAACTTCCACCCAGCTTAATACACTGAGCTTGGCGTCATATAGTATGGAATATCCCTTGGATCAGTTGAGGGTCAGCTGTCTCAGCTGTGTCCCCTCCAATTTCTTGTGCACCCCCAGCATGCTCAATGTGAGGTTGTGTGAGGAGCAGAAAAGGTCCCATCCTTGAATGAGTGGCTCTGTGGAACTGCAGTTAAACAATGACACCTCCTCATTTTACTGTGGCAGCCTGCAATAAAATTAAGGAATTAATTTTCTGTCAAAAAGTTTTCCAGAAGGAAGTATTGAAGAAATATCATTTTTCACAAGAGCTTGCAATCAAGAACAGGTCTTGTTTTGTCAGTATTACAGCTACTAATAATGAAAATATGAGAGTTGTTGCATAAAAGAGTGTTTTTGTAAGGAATCTAAGCTTATTCTTTGTCATTAACATTTACACGTCAGTGAATTACAGATCAGTGTTTTTACATTAATTCTGTGTTTCTTTCCCATGCACTACCTTAAGTGCTTGCCATTAGGTACAGGTGTGGTTCCAGATTCATATAGTGTGAGCACATCTTTTGGCTAATCTTTGTTGTAAAAAGATAAAGCATATTTAAACAAGTTTTCTGGTTTATAACTCACTGAAACACCATAATTTCACTGTAAGCCAGAGCAATTCATCATCATGTAAGTTTAGGGATTGACTAACAAATTATTAGAAAATTATGTACCCACTGTAAATGAGAAAATGCTACATTTTTGCTATCATTATTGTTGCATAAAGTCAATCTGTGAAACATCAAAATGTTTTAAACACAGTTCAAAAAAAATAATTTTCTTGAATCTTATTTCAGTAAATTATTATGCTCCTTTTTCTCACTTTTCAAAATTTGGTTGATTACTCAGCTTCTTTAATCAAGTTTTTGAGTGACATTTAAAAGGCCTATATAAGTGGTGTTGGGAGACATAAGTAAAAGACTGTTTCACCAGTCAAAATAGTAGCTGATGAAGTGAATACTGCTGAGAAGCTGCAGAATGTTTCAGAAGAACGCTAGAAACCACTAGGAGGAATAAATTTGAAAGTCTTAGAAGGAAAGAAGTAATAAAGACCTGTTAAGATACAATAGAAACTTCCATTGATACAGTAAGTTGATCTTGGCTGGCTGCTGAATGCTCACCCAGCTGCTCTCTCACTCTCCTTCCTCAACAGGATGAGGAGGGAAACGAGATAGAAAAGCTCATAGATTTTGATAAAAAAAGGAGATCACTTAGCACTTACTAAGTAAAACTGGCTGAATTTGGGGAAAACTTATCCAATTCATTGCCAGTAAAAATAGATTTGGATAGTGAAAAACAAAGACAAAATTAAGATACCACCCTATCCCTCCTTTCCTTAGGCTCAACTTCATTCTTTTATTCCTGACTATTCTGCCTTGGGTACCGCAGAGAGCGTGAGGAATAAGGAGTTGTGGTCAGTCCATAACCATTAATCTCAGCTGCACCTTCCTCCTCACATTTTTCCTGTGCTCCAACATGTGTCTTCTGTGGGCTACAGTTGCTTCAGGGCATATCCACCTGCTTCGTCATGGCATTCTCAACAGGCTGCAGTGTGGCTATCGACTCCACTATGGTGTCCTCCACATATATTGCATTGGAATCTTTCCTCTGGTGCCTGAACCATTTCCTTACCCTCCCTTTTCTCTGATCTCAGTATTCTTGGGTATATGTATCTCACAATTTTTTTCCTGATTCCTCACCAAATGTACAGCATTTTGACCTTTTCTACATATATAATTACAGAGGCACCACCAGTGTGGTTGATGGGCTGATGGGCTCAGGGTCTGGCAGTGGGTCCCTTGAACCAGATAGGTCCAATACATGGCAGCCCTTAGCCTCTTCTTAGAGAGGCCAGTTCTTCAGCGCTCCCACTACCAACACCTGGATATGGACACGCTGTACAGTAAGAATAACAAAAGTCAGAAATTGCTTGCAAAGAAATCACCTGTGTGACAGATTTCTGTAGAAAATTATAGTTACATTGGTGTTTGTGATCTGATGTGTATGGTGCCATACTTCTAGGTCTGTTAACAGTGTCCCCAGGTAGTACAGACATTTCCTGGCGCAGCTCCTATGAGCTTAAGATTCAGTCCTCTGCCTTCTAGTGTATGTAACTGCTGTGAAAAGAAGCAAAATAAAACCTGTTTTGCAAAGGAAGAAAAATTCAGCGTAACTCCACCAAGTTCTATGGGAATATGATTTGCAAGAAATATGGCAATCAGCTCCTCTCACATCATTTTTTAAGGCGCGTGTTACTTTTTGTTGCTAAGATATGAAAAAACATATATATTTAGAGATGATTTTTTATTTCTTATGGAAATCATCACAACCTACTTTATTTCCCTCATCAATCTTAAAGACTGCGCAGATTAGTAGAATTGCACCTGATATGATGTACTAAGTAGGTCAACTGCCATTTTGTATCCCTTTGCTCCTTCTTTCCCGTTTACTAACGTTACTTTGCTTTCAGCATATTCTCTTATGCTAAACATTTTCACACATATTCAAATAAACAGAATAGCCCACAGATTATAAGAATTTAATTTTACCTGAACAATTAAATTTTTTAAAACATTCAAAAATGGTAACTTGTTTTCCCACCAAATTACTTGATAAAATATTTTTACTTTTAGTTGAAATCGAGCCAACAGAACGTCAGAAAGCAAATGTAAATGTAATAAATATGATTACTCCCTACAGGAAAACAAAACTCCCCTGCAGTGATTTAAATCAAGGGTACAAAACTCTTTATCGGTTTATTCCCCCCCCCCCCCAACTTGGAAGATTCTATAAAAATGTATTTGAGGATGCTTTGTTATACTTGTATTAGTGGGTTTTGTTTATCCATGATGACTGAAGAGTACCGTAAGCCTCAGTGATAACAATGGTGTTTTCACTTCTGCATTCTTTCACCGCATCTGACATATTTCTGCTGGCAAATTTACTCCCCTCCTCATGCTTTGGGCTGTCTGGATAAAAGTCAGTCTTGTAAATCCAGTCTTAAATCCATAAGTCATTATTAGCATGTATTAGCCCACTAAGAATCAAGACCTTTTCCGTAGACACCAATCCCATTGTCATTATTGAGGCTGCCCTCAGAGAAGGAAATTCCTTTGGACAAATTATGTCTAGTGGAGGTACAGACCATTTTCTCCAGCACTACCTCGGCAAGACAGCTTTGGCACAGAGAGAAAGGGTTGGTGGTCATGAAAATTAGCATGATGAAACAGCTTCCATACGACACAAAGAAGAGAAAAGGGTGGAATCTGGTAATTTTCCAATAACCTTGGTCTTAGACAAAGGAATTGAGTCTGCCTGAACCTAACAGACAGTTGCTTCTTGGAGTTCACTGAAACTGTCTACGCTTTTCCAAAGTATGCTTTATTCAATTTATACTTCCAAAGTACCAAACCACAGTATCAGAGTAAATTAACTGTGAGATTCCTTCGAAGCATGTATTAATACGTAAATTAATGAAAAGTGGAATTTTAGTGTTGGAAAAGAAGTACAAGAATGGAACATACTCAAAAAACATCACATATTACATTTGAAAGTTAATTGCTATTACATCACCTAATTTCATTAAGTATCATATGGCATTACTTATGGCTTCACTAAGGGGAAATCCTGCCTGATCAATCTGGTGGCCTTCTATGAAGGGGCCACTGAACTGATGGACAGGGGTAGAGCAGTTGATGTCATCTACCTGGACTTATGTAAAGCGTTTGACACTGTCTCACATGACATCCTTCTCTCTAAGTTGGAAAGACATCAATTTGATAGGTGGACCACTCGGTGGAGAAAGAACTGGCTGGATGGCCGCACGCAAAGAGTAGTGCTCAGTGGCTCAATGTCCAGCTGGAGATCAGTAACGAGTGGTGTCCCCCAGGGATCGGTGCTGGGACTGGTCTTGTTCAACATCTTCGTGTGTGACATGGACAGTGGGATTGAGGGCGCCCTCAGCAAGTTTGCCGATGACACCAAGCTGTGTGGTTTGGTTGATACACTGGAGGGAAAGAATGCCATCCAGAGGGACCTAGGCACGCTTGTGAGGTGGGCTGATGCCAACCTGATGAAGTTTAACCATGACAAGTGCAAGGTCCTACACCTGGGTTGGAGCAATCCCAGGCACAGCTATAGGTTGGACAGGGAAGAGATTCACAGCAGCCCGGATGAGAAGGACTTGGGGGTGTTGGTCAATGAGAAAATGAACATGAGCCGGCAGTGTGAGCTTGCAGGCCAGAAAGCCAACCGTATCCTGGGCTGCATCAAAAGGAGCGTGACCAGCAGGTCGAGGGAGGTGCTCCTGCCCCTTTACTCTGCTCTCGTGAGACCTCACTTGGAGTCTTGTGTGCAGTTCTGGTGTCCTCAACATAAAAAGGACATGGTACTGTTAGAACAAGTGCAGAGGAGGGCCACGAGGATGATCAGGGGACTACAGCACCTCCCGTATGAAGATAGGCTGAGAAAATTGGGGCTGTTCATCCTGGAGAAGAGAAGGCTGTGTGAAGACCTCATAGCAGCCTTCCAATATCTGAAGGGGGCCTATAGGGATACTTGGGAGGGACTCTTCATTAGGGACTGTAGTGAGAGGACAAGGGGTAACGGGTACAAACTTAAACGGGGGAAGTTTAGGTTGGATATGAGGAAGAAATTCTTTCCTGTAAGGGTGGTGAGGCACTGGAGTGGGTTGCCCAGGGAAGTTGTGAATGCTTCATCACTTGCGGTGTTCAAGGCTAGGTTGGACATAGGCTTGGATGGCATGGTTTAGTGGGAGGTGTCCCTGCCCATGGCAGGGGGGTTGGAACTAAATGATCTTAAGGTCCTTTCCAACCCTTACTATTCTATGATTCTATGATTCTATGCAAAACTAAAATGAGACAACACTGGCAATTTATATTTTCATTCCTTGGTTGAGAACTAGATTCACAAAATAATGTTTTCTCCCTCATGTACATGCTGCAAACAACTAAAAATGTCTCAAGGTCCATGGCTTAGTATTTTCTTCAGCAACTAAGTTGCCTACTGTAACTTGTTAATTGCTGTAGTCAGGACAGCTTAATCACCTTATTGGTTAAGTATTTATTTTAGATAAATCTTATTTGGTCTTTTCACTGAGATGGACAATAATGAAGAGTCCAGGCTTATTGGTAGTCACTGAAAGGTTTGACAGCTGTGAGACAGATGCTTTGGCTTACTTCTCTATGAAACCTAATGCAGCCGAAAAAGGAACCTCTTTTTTGCTAGGTTTGTGACTACAGAAAATTAAAAACAAACAAACAAACAAAAAACCACAAACAAAGAAAACCAAAACAAACAAAAAAAAATAAAAAAACCACTTTTGCACCTAAGACTGCATTTATAAATCAACTGCCCCATACCAGAACAATTTCTTCAACTTGAAAGTCGTAGAATCATAGAATCATAGAATAGTTAGGGTTGGAAAGGACCTTAAGATCATCTAGTTCCAACCCCCCTGCCATGGGCAGGGACACCTCCCACTAAACCATGCCATCCAAGCCTATGTCCAACCCAGCCTTGAACACCGCAAGCGATGAAGCATTCACAACTTCCCTGGGCAACCCACTCCAGTGCCTCACCACCCTTACAGTAAAGAATTTCTTCCACATATCCAATCTAAACTTCCCCTGTTTAAGTTTGAACCCAATACCCCTTGTCCTCTCACCACAGTCCCTAATGAAGAGTCCCTCCCAAGCATCCCTATGGGCCCCCTTCAGATGCTGAATGGCTGCTATGAGGTCTCCATGCAGCCTTCTCTTCTCCAGGCTCAACAGCCCCAACTTTCTCAGCCTATCTTCATATGGGAGGTGCTCCAGTCCCCTGATCGTCCTCGTGGCCCTCCTCTGCACTTGTTCTAACAGTTCCATGTCTTTTATATGTTGAAGACACCAGAATTGCACACAATACAGATAAGTGATATTCCTTCTGTTTCTTTGACAGTACTGGATTTATAATGCTTTAGATCTCAAATTCTCCATTAAGAATTCCTGCTATATAGGAATCCAACCATACCATGCTTCACAACTAGCATTTAAAAAAATCTTGCATAACTTATTCTGCTTAACATGGAAGAGTCATCACAATTGTTTTTGTAGGGTTGAGCAGCCTCAAAAAGGCTTCTATTCTACTCACATAAAAATGTTTTGAAAGTTTCTAAAGAAAAATGTTTAGATCAACATTTGGTAATGTTGAGCATTGCCACACAGAAACAAGCTCCTAAGAGATGTGTCTACACTCTTAAGTATTTTCACAACCTTTATTTAGTCAGATTATATACAGGTGTCTGTCAGGAAGAATACTATGCATTTTTAACAGTCAAGTAAAAATATACATTAAATATATATTTTTGTATCTTCATATTTCATTGGTTTTGATTCAAAATCTTGTTGCCATAATAAGAAAATAAATCTTTTCACTTTAAATAACTTCTTTCAAACTTTGGTTAGACAAAGTTTTAACCATGTGCAGCATATTTCTATTAAGATGGGTGGAGTTTTGTTCTCTTTCTCTAGGCCTTTCAGAATTAATAAGGGAGTGATCATCAACTCATACTAGAATATGCTATAATCTTTCTATGATCACTACTGTCAATATTTTACTCCCACTGTGAACAGAATTGAATTTTTCATCTACCCAAATGTGCAGACCATAGAGATATCAAAATCTATGAAGTGGGATATAACAAACCAAATTCTTTTATCTCCAGAAAGCTGAATAAATCAATGTGAATGGAGTTACTCTGCTTTGCCCAAGTATCAGAGAAAACAGAATTTTACATGATTGATTCAAATCACTACTCAACTTGTGAAAGATGTTTTAAAGGAGCACTCCATCTAACACTTAAATACAGGATGCTATAGTCAGAAAATATCACAATTAAATCTCCCATTTATCAAGACTTTAGTAAATTTATTTCTAGAACTTTTTAAATGGAGGTGAGCAATTTGTTTTTAGGATCAGTGATTTGAACAGAAGACTGAGAGGGGATAAGAATGATGTTTAGAGGTCTGTGAGTGATTTGCAACTTGAATTCTGTCAAGAGCTTTATGCATGTAGCTGAATCTCAATTTCTGAATTTCTGAAATAAAGTTAATAATGTAACAAGAATATTGGGAGGTCAATAATTGGTTGTAATCCTTTTTTTTTTTTTTGCAGTGCCGGATCAACATATTAATATTATTGCAATAATTTGCTGAAGTTCCAAGGGGACATTAAACATGACCCACATTCTCCAAAACAGCCACTTTGACCTTGGGAATAGGATTTAGAACTGGAAGATGGGAAATTCAGTTATTTTTCCTGTAATTACCCAAATATCTGTGAATAATATGAGGATTTATTGTTATTATTTTGCTTTTGCTTCTCCTGTAAATACTAGGCCATGTCATCCAGTACTGCATCAATACTGTTTAACATCTTCATTACTGACCTAGGCTATGTGGGAGAGGGCACCCTCAGCAAGTTAACAGATGGCACAGAACTGGCAGAGGATGCTGATAGACTAGGTGTGCTGCCATACAGAGGGACCTGTTCAGTCTGAAGAAAAGGCTCAGGAAGATCTTACCTGATTGGAGGGAATGAAGATGAGGCAAGCTCTTCTCGGTAATGCCCAGTGATAGGACAAGAGGCCACAGGCACAAACAAGAGTGTGAAATTTCAGCTGAACAAGATAAAGCACTCCTTTACTATGAAGTTGATCAAAGACTAGCATTACTTGTCAAGAGAAGTTGTGCAATCTCCATCAGTCTTCATCTGTTGTAGCTGACCCTTCTTGAGTAGAAGGGTTGGACTATCTGAGCTCAATAGGTCCTTTCCAACCAAAATGATTCTGTGACTGTGAATTTAGTACTGCAACTACTCTAAAGTGTCCACACTACTGGAAAATACTAGACTGAAGTCCTGTAATGAAAAAGTACCATCTTGCACATATTCTGTTAACCTTACAGATGATTCCTGTCCAGCTCTGCTTACTGAAAAGTAGATATAAATATCACTGGTACTTTGAGTAGATTGTTTCTCAACCCATGTACTTCACCAGACTACTTTCATAGCCAGTGTGTGAATTACCCCTTTGTGAAGGTAGGATCTAGCTATGTCCACTGAGATGATGTGTAACTATGGTTCCAGTCAGTTTTAAAGGTGACACAGTACAGCCTTTCATAAAAAGGAATCAGAGAAGATTTCAGCGTATAGCCAGAAATTACTTGTAACATCAAACAGATATAATTACGTAAATGGTTTTAATATGTTTGAAATTCAACAGAAGAAAGTGGAACAGGATAGATTTTAGTTATATTACATGGAATCTTCAGATTTTTCATGTCCTACTGGTGGGTTTGGAGATTTTTCCCCTATTAGGTTGCATTACGTTGCTAAAAAAGACTGCAAAGGCTCCATCATTCAAGACTTTTAAGAATGGTTTAAACAATATCATATGACATCATGCTTTAGGCAGGAAGATGGTACAAGTGTGCATTTTAGTTTCACAACTTTATACAGTGGGGAAAAGAAACATGATAATGAAATACAGTCTACTGTCATTCCAGCAACTACACTATCATCTTTTGCTTAGAAGACTTGGACTGCTGTCCTCTTGGGTAGGGGCTGATTGAAACCCCAAGGTCTGCAATAAAATTCCAATACCAAGACAGCTTGTACTGCTTACTTCAAATAGTGAACGCATTAAAGAAGTGGATATGATAATGAAAGATACAAGGAAATAGACTTAAAATGATTTATTTTATGATTTTGAAAACAAAAGCACAAAACAGTTAATAAGAAATGGATGCTGTTGGGCTACCTACTTACAGGCTGGACTATAGAATCCTAACAACAAGAATAATTGCAACACAAGCTTACTGCTTTCAAGATTGTACTTAGACTGAAAAGTATTGTCACAAATAGCAGCCTTTTAAAAAGACCTTGACAGTTGTTCTGTGGTATATATTTGTTCATGTGCCTTAAAATGGCACTGAAGACTGGGTTGATCTGAGACTTAAAGTAAAAGAAACAGTAGTCTTTAATATCTTTAGTGATGAGCAGCCCTTGTAACTCTTTTTCTTATTTCAACATTAATTCAAGGATCATGGAAAACAGCCTCAATAGACTGCTGAGTTATAAGTGGCTGTTGTATATAGCACAAGGGTAATTATGACGAATGTAAGGCAATGCAACTGAAGATTACTGTGATGCAAGCTGATTGTGTTCTATTTTGCTCAAGACCCAGGGAACACTAAACTACTGTGCTTGTCTCTTGAACACAAAAGAATAGCTGGCAACTTTTGTCAGTCACTTGATTTTGAAATATAATAGCCACATTTTATTCCTTCACTCGCACCTCCTCGGCTGCACCTTTCCGCACTCTGAGATTCTTAGTGAGAAAAAGCATAGATAGATAGGTCTGTGAATGCAATCTATAGTAGGAGCATGTCTCTTGTGGTGTTTTGGCATACCATCTGCCACCTGCCACAACTGCATGGACAGATATATGCCTACAGATGAGGCACAGGCACCTTGTGCAGAAGAATTAGTAAGGCTTCCCATGCGCCTCTCACAGACATGGACTTCACCACTCATGAGCATTTCTGTATCTTGTCCATCTTTTCCCAATGGGGAAGAAATTAGCCTCATCACTCTGCCTGTATTGCAAACTTATTAATTCCATGTATCTTTGAGCTGCTTGTAGCTGATTTAACATATGTTCTTCTTCCCCTTCTGCTCTGCCAGCGCACTTGCACGAAAAGATAGCATATTGCTAACAGCATGGGTGGAAACCTCTGCTAGATGCTAGTGATGATCGGTACTGTGCACATAACCCCATGCCAACAACTTTTTTGCTGGTCTAGTGTTCTGGGGTTCAAGCATATTGCATTCCTAAGTACTTAGTAAAACATATACTCTTCTAGTTTAGCAGCATGCCATAATGGAAAGGTTCTTTAATTGAGGGGCAATGTGTGTGTGGCGGGAGGAGGTAGGGGGTTCCAATGTGTTACTTTCAATGTATTTAATACAATTACTTTGTCTCTGTAGACATACACCTTATATATCATTCCTCTCCCTTCTGCTACAATAGACTTCCTGTCTTTTACTTACCACTTTGCATTAATGGAATGAATGCATATTTCATACTAAACAGTATTGTTATCTTTATCCATAGCATCGTGTCTCCGGCTTTCTGCCTCAAGACTTGTTTAAACAGCAAGTAATTTCTTTATATTACTATGAAGAAACTTTTTTTACTGCAAATAACGTAAATATATTTTTCAGCTACTGATAGAAAACATTTAACAGTGTCATCTGGGAAATTAGTAGATCTGGAAAAACTGTAGCGTGAACTGATACCTGCTTCTTACATTAACATCCATAAAGGATTTATCTTCCTATATGAAACCAAAATGGATTGTTCCCATTGCACTATTTTTTCATATCATAAGGAAGAGCAAAAGCCTCTCTTGGTTTAAAGATTTGATATGTTGGGGAAAAAAATGTTTTTTTTTTTTAAGAAAATGTCTGACTAGAATTTCTTTTACCTTCACTGACTTAAGGAAAAATATTTGCAACCAGGCTGAGTTGTTGTCAACTAGGTTGGATTTGATTTGCTATAGCTAGCACAATCCCATATATAAGGTCAACAGTTCATTAGCCTATGTCTATAATTTTACATCCAGATACTCTTACATTCTAAAGAAAACAAATTCCATCACTATGGGCCCAATTCTTTAAGTACTGAGATAAATTTCCTCCGATCAGTGTAATGCATGTACAGACACGTTTTCACTTTCAGTGTATATTACAGCAAATAAAGAGCATAGACTTGAAAAATAAAACACCTCTAGAACAAAACCCTATGTTCTTGAGTTATTTTTATAAATCCAAGTCTTTGAGTACAGAGAGAACAAACTGTAAAGGCATTCATTATATGTGTGTTCTTAAGATAGAGCAATGCTTCTAAAACTAATCGTTATGGGAGAAGGTATGTTTTCTTACAAGTTTTCAAACATTAATCTAGAATTTTGCAAGTGTTCTGAGTATTCTGTGTACTAAAATGATGTGCTTACTGATCTTACCTGGATCAATGTTGTTAAGCTATTTACTCTCCTTAACCACTCCTTTAGGGAATGAGAAAAATTCAGCATTGATCTAAGTAGGTGCAATTCTAAAGACTAATCTTGATTTATACCAGCTTACACCTGAGATGAATTTGGTGGACTCACTTATGCATGGGCCAAATGAATGACTGCATCACATCAAGTGACTGGAAACAAAAGCATTTTACTAATGTCAGCCTCATTCTCTGAACACTTGAAATTCTGTGTACAGCTCACAAAAGCTGGTTTTGTGGGCAGACTTGCACAGGCATAAGTCATTCAAAATAAAATTAAAAAAAAAAAAAAAAAAAAAAAGCCGCAACAAAAACCAAAATCATACTTTATCTCACATCTTTAAAAGCTGTTTCTGTAGTCTTGGAGATGTAAAACTCACCATGCGTTCTGATGAACACATACCATGGTCTGGTAGGCATGATCCAGATCAGCAGTATAACACTTCTCACCCCGTGTACATTTATGTTTTATTTTGGTGGAACCTTAGAGATTTTCCTATTAGGTTCTTAGCTGCTGTAGAAATGTATGGGTTCCTTCATGTTAATTAGAACCTAAAAGAGAAAACTATGCCAATGAAAATTGCAGAACCATAACATGAGCAACATCTTTTTTCTCTCATTTCTGTGCGTTGCTTGGCTTAATGAAACATACACAAGAGCTTTAAATAGAACAGAAAGTAGAACATTGCTGTTCCACTACTTTTTAATTTTAATATTTCATAATACCTCTTATTATGGTTCAAACAGAAAACTGAAGTGAATTAAAACAACCTGCTACCACAGGTCTCACACAGATGTGGAGAAGATGCAGACTTTAATTGTTTCTATGCCATGGTGCTAAAGCACTATTAATATTAATGAAAAGACCAGGAATATGTTATCTGTAAGTCTTACAGAAGAATCATTTAGGCCTTGGTCAGGCTGGAGGTACAATAGAGGTTATCGGAGTAATTTTATTCTCCTGAGCACCTGCTGAAATCTCTATTGAGTGAGCAATTCCAAATACACAGTTGATGTGAAAATGTCTGTTTATTTCACTTTGTTCTATTAAGAAAAAAATACAATGGCTGGGTAGAACTATCTGGTTCACCTTTCAATGACTAGTTACATTGTTTCATTGCCTAATCACCATGAAAAATTACCCATATTTCTGTCAGGAGCAGTACACAAGTTGCACATTAATCCAGAAACAAAACCTTTGCCTACTATTCCATGTCTCCCAGTAACTGCTCAATTAGTTCAAAACACTGATGTATAGAACGGACCTGATCAGGACCTCTCCAGAATCAACTGTCCAAAGACTTGAAGTTTAGCTGCTTGCAAGGAATGAAAGGGTTTCATTGTCATTGAAATCACAGTGACATAAGGATTATTAATTAGTTTGTTTGACAAATCTGCTTGCTTACAGTTTCATATTTTTGGGGTCTTTTTCTTTTATTTGCTAGTTAATTATTTGCACAACAAATTTCTATCAGAAATTGAGATGGATGAGACCTATTCAATGAATTATTGACTAATATTATCAACCTAATACATTTTTCTCTAACTCTCTGCTGGTACTAAAGACTCTTTTTTTTGTCTTTGATGAGCCCCTGCAGTATAATCATCACCTGTCTCAAATATTTTCAGGGTGCCTTATTTCATCATTTTACATCAACCAACATTACTTGTTAGGTTATACTCCTGCTTCCAGTTTTTTGGATCCACACAGATTCACAAATTACTTTGTAGAACAAATGAGTAATACTCTCTCATTTTGAAGCAGTGATACAAAGACTACAAGGCTAGTGTTTGTGCAATATTCAACTTCAAAACTCCAGGATTAGAGAAGTTTTGAGAGCTCAGTGGCCTAAGAAGTGTGCCGTAGCCCACCATGTGCTATCAGACAGGCACTGAAGAATGTAGAACTTGGCAAACTGATTGTTTAGAGAATACAGAGAAATGTGAAAAAAAGCAATAAAGATGCCAGAGAAACTCAGAACCCGAATTCAGTTGTGTGAGCTGATTTCAGTGTAAAATTTATTCAGACTAAGGAAGTTCTAGCTTGTTAGGAACTTGACACACATTTTTGAGAAGGAAGTCTAGGAACTGATGTCATCCATGGCTTTCAGGATAGCAGGTAGATTCCTGCAGTTAGTAATTAAAGTCTTCAACATACTTAACTCTTTTTTTTTCACCTGCGATTTCCAAGCAGTAATCCCAAATATGTATACTAGCCAAAATATTTAACAAATATTTAATCAATCCATACGTCCATGTTGTGCTTTGCAACATGAGATTTGTTATTCATATGCTGTGTAGTACCTACACACAGTCTTTTACTTGAAATTACCTCAAGTTCATTAGCCATCCTACTGCAAAACTCCTCAGCATGTTTTTAAAATCATGTCTCCAAGCACCTTCAAATGATCTAATCTTATACCCTTCACAGCTTTTTCTTCATGATACTGGACTTGACTGTCATGAAAATATGAAGCATGGAAGAATGGAAATTTTGTCATCCTTGATATTGGGACTGAAAGAAATTCACATTTTCAGTTGGCTCCTGCTCAAAAAAACTTAACCTTGTGATAGAAACAACAAAGTATATGAGAAAGGAGATTAAAAGTGTGAAGGAAACCAGAACAGTTAATATGGGGCAAATCGAAAGACCAGACAAGAAAACAAATAATTTTACTTCAGATTGAAAGATAAACCCAAGTATTTATATAAAGCCCGAAACATATCACTTTTCAGACAATGGATTTAAGTATTCTCTACAGCAGTTCTGGAACCAATACTTTTTTCTAGTACTAAAGTACAGCAACAAAAATTATTTCAGCTCCTAAGGCACCATCTTCTTTGGATTATCATGAGTAAAGAAAATGTTTCTAGTAACAAAGGTTTAAATATTGTTCAGATTAAAATCAGTGACTGCTGTATGATGTCAAATTATAACTCACTGTAATTTGAACTTCTAAATACAAAAGAAGTGATAAAAAGGGACGCTTCTTTCAGATACTTTGGCTGTGTTTGTCTCTATCAAAGAATCATAGAATGGCTAGGACTGAAAAGGACCTGAAGATCTTCTAGTTCCAACCCGCCTACCATGGGCAGGGACACCTTCCCCTAGAACAGGTTGCTCAAGGCTCTGTCCAACCTGGACTTAAGAAAAGCTTTTTGTAAAAATGTCACATGTGCAGCCTGTTCTTCTTATAATTTACCTGACAAAAGGAAAATTATTTTATGCCTAACTGCTAACTTTTCTTTCTTAAAAAAGTTATTTCAGGAATAGCTCCAATGAAGGTGCAACACATAGAATTCTATAGGAAAAACAATCTTGTCTTTTTCACTTTTTCTATGATTAAGATGTCTTAAGCTTTATTACCAGATCAGCAATTGCCAGATAACCTTGGGCAAACTATTGGTCTTTTTATGCTTCTGGTTTTTCCCTTAATGAAAATGGAACAAATCACAATGACCTTTTAGTACCTCATGTAAAACATTCACAGTTACACCAGCTGCTTCTTCTTTGCAATCAAGTGCAAGATATAGTCTCTTTCCTCAGTAGTGTCTCTGAGTACCTTTAGATTGATGTCGTGGTTTAAGCATCTGTAAACTCACACAGTTGCTCTCTCACTCACTCCCTACTCTTTCTTTCCCCAGTCCCAGGGGAATGGGGAGGAGAATCAAAAGAATGCAACTCCCACAGTTTGAGATAAGAACACTTTAGTAACTAAGGTATAACACAAACCACTACTGCTACCACTACTACTACTAATAATAATGACAAGGCAAATACAGGGAAAGAATACAATAGCTCACCATCAATCCCAACCCGACCAAGCCGTGCACCCCCCACAGTGCACCCCCCACCATGCACCCCCACTCTTCTGGGTCTCTGCCCTCTGTTTTTACATCCTGGACATGACGCACTGTGGTGTGGAATAACCTCTTTGGTCAGTTTGGGTCGGGTGTCCTGTTTCTCCTTCCTCCCGGCTTCCACTCCTCCCTGGCAGAGCATGAGACTCAGAAAGTCCTTGGCCAGCCTAAACATTACCAAGCAGTAACCGAAAACGCTGGGGTTATCAGCACTGTTCCCAGGCCCAAAATCAAAAACACAGAGCTGCACCAGCTACCGAGAAGGAGAAAAATGACTGCTACTGCTGAACCCAGGACAATAGAGAAGAACAATATGAATCTAGAGCCAGACAGATAATCTTTGCTGTTGATTCAAGCAAATCAAGCATTATACTGTTATTGACACCTAATCAAAAGAACTGAGTTTCAGATCTCTCATAGGATGGTTTGCTATATGCTGGGACAGTGCTTGATATCATTTTACCTGTAACTTTCAGAAACCTGACCAGTTAAATTGGACATCTGAATGTTGGGAAATGTTGGTCCATACCATGAATAGCCATTTGCTGTTTGTTTTGGTTTTTTTTCCATACAGGATTGCAAAAGGCACACTTGAATACTCAGACATCTAGCTAAGCTTTGCTAAGGAGACTATTCTAGTGCATCATGAATTCTTCACAAGAAGGGCAAGAAGGATGACTCAGGGAATTGCAGGTTGATCAGCCTCATCTTGATCACTCCAGTATCCAAAGATGATGGAGAAGATAATCCTGAGAACTGCTTCCAGGCACATGAAGGGCAAAAAGGTCATGATGAACAGTTAGTACAGCTTCGCCAAGTGGAAAAAACTTCTTCAGTGACATGGTTCACTTGGTAGACAAGGGCAAGACAGTTGATAATGTCTACCTTGAGTTTAGTAGGGCTTTTGATATGCTTTACTATCATCATAGATAAGCTATTGAAGTACAGGCTGGATGAAGAGTGAGGTAGATTGAAAATCGACTGAATGGTTGGGCTCAGAGGGACCAGATAATCATTGGCATCGTGTCTACTCAGAGAACAGTAACTAGCAGTGTACCTGAGGGGTCAATACAGACCAAGCAATCAATCAGTACACAGCACAGGAGTTTCCCTCTTTTTACTGTGAGAGTGACTGGCACAGGTTGCACAGAGAGGATGTGGAATGTCCATTCTTGGAGATATTCAAAAGCTGTCTGGACATATTCCTGATCAACCTGCTCTGGATGAGTGCACATGATCAGGGGTAGTGGATCAAATGACCTCCTGAGGCCCCTTCCTATCTCAAGCCTTCTGTGACTTCAGGAAATGTAGGATATTAGATCTGACCTGTGGAAAAGAGGAAGATATTGCAAAGCTTGTTTGTGTACTCAGAGCCCTGACAAAAGAGGTAGAGGTCAGGAACAGTATTTTCAAGTGAAGTCTGAAATATCCTTCAGTATGGGAATATTATGTTCATAGAGTAGAAAAATAATAAATGTAGGATTATATAGGATAAAAATCAGCATCTTTCAGATTATCATTTTTAAAATAGTCTTTCAGTTGGTTTTCTCCCTGTCAACATCTCCTGGTGCTTTGAGGCAGACAAGTCTATTGCCTTGTCTTTGGCTGCAAACAGGCTGTGAACAACCATGTTTGGTCTACGTCAAAATGACTAATGATAGTCAAAACAGACAAAAACAATGAAGAATATTTTTTCTCTTCTCTTCATCACATTTCATTCTTCTCTTTTTATATTCATTTTGGATAAATAAAGACTAGCGTAGAATTTAACTGGACTTCTCCTTCTGGGTAAAACAGAGGAAATCTGGAAAAGCAAAGCACAGACTGTTCTTAAAGTAGATGGTCTAGACAGAAGACAGCAGTTCTCATTGGCATTTTTGCTTTCCAGACCTTGCAGCATTTTCTTTCAGAAATTCCACATTTCCCTCCAGAGAAGTTTTGTACCGAGACATGGGAGCTCAGCCAGTGAGCTCACAGTCAGTGAGTTCAGAGGAGTCATTGCCTTGGGTGTTGGAAAGCTTAGGCAACAGTATCAATGTGCTGTGGTTTAGCAGAATATGTCATCCATCCTGAGGCTCCCCTGGGCAATTTGGGGCACTCAATGACAATGACCATGTAGAAAAACTGATCCATAAGGGACGAAAACAAATCCAGAGAGGAATGATGCCATTTAAATTCTGTGCACTGAAATTCTTTAATGGCTATTAGAGGATCTTTTGGTAACTTAATATGACATAGTCATAGTAGTGAGAGCCAGTGGTAACTGATGAAATAAACGGTATGGTATCAGTTCAATTGCTTTCTCTCATCCGATTTACAGCTCAGACTTTAACATGAAAGATACAAATCCAGGAGTGTTTTCTTTAATGCAATCCTAGTTCTTTATAATATATGTACATATTTTATGGTTTAAATATCTTACATCTAGATTTATTTTAAGGCAGTTCCAACATCTGTTGAAACATGTTTTAAGTAAGATTTCCCACTTAATTTGATGCAGCAAATCTCCCTCCAGGTTGCAGATAAAAATGAACTGCAAGTGAATATGGTGCTTTTCTGCAAATACTCCCTTTTATAAGTATTTGCAGTGAAGATGAATTAGAACTAATATTGTGCATAGGTGAACTGGAATTAATAGTATTCATGCTGTTGGACTATGCTTCTGCAGGAGCAGAATTTAGCAAGCAGAAGGTCACTACCTGAGATGTCAGCTTAAAGGGTTGTTTTAGTAGAAATTCTATAGAGGTACTGAAGCAAGCAAATATTTATAAACTTTCCATTTATTCTTGCGATTTTTTTTTTTTTTTTACCTCATATGATACTTTCACAGCTTAATAAAGACTAAATTATGTCTTCCCTATACACTGTGATGACGCATTTGCCGGTGGTATTCTAGTCTCAATCACACTATCTTTGTTTCCACAACAGTGTTCAGAGAGTGCAATTTAGCATTCAGATTTACTAAGAATGACTTTTTATAAGGCCAATGGTATCTAATATGCACAAGTACTTTCCCTGAAATAAATGTGAAGTATAATAGTGGCATTTTTCTCAGTGTAGATGGTAGTAAGCCAGTTATAACAGTGTACCAATTTACATCTAAGTCAGCTGAGCCATGTAACCAAGAAAAAGCTGCTATAATGTAAAAATTTGAGTGTTATACTTCATGAAACAGGTTGCTCGCCTGACATAAGTTGCTGCTACTTGGTAACTTGGTTAATTGTAGTCATCTGTCTATAGAAAAGCACAATTTCCATAGAAATAATAACGTATCAATTGTGTCTCTGTTGCATTGTATTCTTACATTTTGCCATAATAATTTTCAAACAGGAAAAAATTTCAGAGCTACGGAAAGAGGGAAAACACAAATATGGACCTATGACATCTGTAATCTACATTTTGCTTTTTTACCTATCTGTAATTTTATAGTACATTGGCTGTAGTTAAAAGGTTTCTGATGGGTTTACTGCTAGAGTTAGCAAAACCACAATTTGGATCTGTAAATGCAATGAAGTCATATGTGACCATTCTTATTAGACAGATTCTTCCAAGCATGGTGAACTTGAGAGTACTTCATTAACATTAGGGTTTTTCTAATACTTAGAAAACTGCCTGTTTGTAAAGCATTGTCAAGAAACTACTCTAACAAGGGGAAGAAATTTCTGTAGAAACCTGAAAGGTTAAATTAAAACCAAATTTCTTGGTCTCAGAGATATTAAATATATATTTGCAGCAGATATAACGTAAAGCTAATAATAGCTTCATAAACCTACATTTTATGTCTTCGAAGCCAAAATAAGTTCAGCAGAGTAATTAAAACATTAAGACCTAGCCTAAAAATTCTTACATACTTAAAAACAGCCAGTGGGTTTTATGCTCAGTTGTAGCTTGCAAAAATAAAACAACTAAAACAAAATAAAGTAAAATGAAATATAAAATCTTCTTTGTCAAACTCTTTTAAAAGCAGTTTTATGAACTATTAACATAAACATTTCAATTCAATGCTATTATAATGTTTCAACTGAAACAGAAGCCATGATATTTTAGAATACATAATGAAGAACTATTGGGTCTGACACATACTTGATTATATCATATGTTTACACAATTATCTCCAGTAATATTGGGTCAAATCTGAAGGTAAAACACAGAAGAGTCTTAGGATGAACATGTTCATTCAGTTTCTAGAGCAAGTTGGGGGACAGCCTAAAATTCTTCTCAGCCAAATCACGAGATGAATACTTGGTATTATGCAACACTGAGTATTGACTTCATATGCCTGGTATTTCTGTAGAAGTCAATTTCTTCTCTGAGAACCAGATGGAGAAGGGGCTCTTTATGAACTCTTAATTTTTCTTACTATCCTTTCAATTATAATCCTTCCTATTAATATAGTATTTGGAAACAAGGCTAATGATACAAGAGGTACTGTGAAAATAAAGATCTTGACACACTTATCTCCTCTTCTTATTTACGGGAGGACATAATTCTTACCCTCCAGCTTCCAAGGAGAATAAGCATACGACCACCTAATTTATGCAGCCAGACAGATTAACTGTAAGCCATTTTTCAGTTATATAGATCAGCTTAGGGTCAGAGCAAAACATCTCTAAACATTGTAGAAGTCATTACTAGTAATGAAAATTAGCACCTCATGAATACTGTGTCAAATGCAAGACAAATCTGGGTCCTGAATACATTTATCTATGCCTTTAGATCTTGACACACATAAGCTCCACAGGTATCCTTGGCTACATGAGGAGGAATGTTGCTATCAGGTGAAGGGAGGTGATTCTTCCTCTTTACTTAGCATTGGTGGGATATACCCAGAGTCCTGGATCCATTCCTGTGCTGCCAGCACAACAGAGATATAAGCATACTGGAGTGAGTTCATCCTGGGTCCACAAGATGAAGGATCTGGAGTATCACCCCTGTGATGTAAGGCTGAGACTGTTCAGCCAGGAGAAGAGAAGGCTCGGGGATTTTACCAATGGGTATAAATATCTTATGCCAGGTGTAAAGAAGACAGAACTAGGCTCTGTACTTGACATACTGTACCCAGTGACAGGACAAGAGGCAACGGGCACAAATTGAAACACAGAAGATTCTGTCTGAACATTGGGAAACACTTTTTTCCTGTGAGGGCAGCCAAATACTAGAATAGGTTGTCCAGAGAGGTTGTGGAGTCTCCATCCTTAGAGATTTTCAAAACCTAATTAGAAGCAGTCCTAAGCAAACTGATCTCAGTGATTCTGCTATGAGAAAAGGTATTGGACTATATGTTCTCCAGATCATAAATCATTATGTAATATTTCCAGATGTTTTTAGTTAAAGATCTTGATAGTGACTCACATTTATAATTCTATAAAGCCATGCTCAAAATATTTAGCTATGAGGTAATACAGGTTTAGATGCACAAATTTACTTTTTGTCTAAAGCTAGTGAGTTTGATGACCTTTTATTTCTGTGCTTATTGTCCTCCATTTC
This sequence comes from Amazona ochrocephala, assembly GCA_039720435.1. NCBI lineage: Eukaryota > Metazoa > Chordata > Aves > Psittaciformes > Psittacidae > Amazona > Amazona ochrocephala. Next base: position 26,416,144 of record CM077880.1, read on the forward strand.
TGTGCTAATTTACTGATTGATGAAATGAAGAATAAGACAAGAAAGTTCGATGCCCTTGCTTTAACCACAAGGATCAAATTCAGATTTAATTCGTCTAGACATATAATTCTCATCACTTTAAAATGGATATTATTTAAAAACTGAAATGACCTCTTATTAGTGTGAAATATAACCATCATCCTGCAGGGTCCCAGGCTGTCATCATCAAAAGAAGAGAGAAGCTCCACCAAACTCAAAAGCACTTTTCCTCTCTTACAAAAGATTCAGTGCATAAACAACTCAGTTGAATATAATCAGCTGATGGAAAAAAAAATATTTAGCAACACAAAAGCTCCTACAATAACTCATATGACTCACCTCCAGGTTTTTCTTTCACTTAAGCAGCTTGATTTTGGACTTTCCTTGTGAGTTATAATCTTGCAGTTTCTGGACAAATTTCATAAGGTAAACTGAAAGAAATGTATTACCTTGCATGTCACCTTCTGTCAAGAAATGGCAGGACTTTAATTTCACCATGATATCAACTTTTCTTAGCTTATTTCTGATCAATGTTCAGGGCTATGACAAGTACCTTCTCAAAGTCTAGAAATAAATACTGAACCAAAATGCAACCTCTTATCTGAACCTTTTAGAGCTTTGGGGGATTTATTAGATAGTGAAAAAACAACTTAATGTTTTCCTTTTCACCTTCTCCAAAAGACACAGACGTTTTGGCACTAAAGAGACCATCACAATGGCCAAATTCTAAGTTTACATACATGGTTAACTTTCTGAACACACTGAAAAACAAGCACATAGGGAGATCAGGAGGACCTCAATGTTTTCTTTATCCTTACTCATTTAACCTAGTAACATTTAAAATAACCAAACAGAGGATAATGCATACTTTGTACTTTCTAATAAACTGTGGCAGGCGGAATTTGCTACCATAATCATGTGTAGTTGTTGGGTGGTATTGGAACCATAGCAGTAATAAGATCAAAATATTCTAACATTGGCATGCTTTCCTGTCACAAATAAATAAATTTTGACCAGGAAGAACTGGAAGACATCTGAGCTTTGACTGGTATCTATACACCTCTCCTACTAATTATACTATTGAAACGATCATGGAATCATAGAATCACAGAATAGTTATGGCTGGAAAGGACCTTAAAATACAATACAATCATAGAATAATAAGGGTTGGAAAGGACCTTAAGATCATAGAATCATAGAATAGTTAGGGTTGGAAAGGACCTTAAGATCATCTAGTTCCAACCCCCCTGCCATGGGCAGGGACAACTCCCACTAAACCATGCCATCCAAGCCTATGTCCAACCCAGCCTTGAACACAGTCAGGGATGGAGCATTCACAACTTCCCTGGGCAACCCATTTCAGGGCCTCACCACCCTTACAGGAAAGAATTTCTTCCTCATATCCAATCTAAACTTCCCCTGTTTAAGTTTGAACCCATTATCCATTGTCCTCTCACTACAGTCCCTCATGAAGAGTTCCTCCCCAGCATCCCTATAGCCCCCCCTTCAGATACTGGAAGGCTGCTATGAGGTCTCCACGCAGCCTTCTCTTCTCCAGGCTGAACAGCCCCAACTTTCTCAGCCTGTCTTCGTACAAGAAGTGCTCCAGCAACCGGATTATCCTTGTGGCCCTTCTCTGGACTTGTTCTAACAGTTCTATGTCCTTTTTATGTTGAGGACACCAGAACTGTACACAATACTCCAAGTGAGGTCTCACGAGAGCAGAGTAGAGGGGCAGGATCACCTCCTTCGACCTGCTGGTCATGCTCCTTTAGATGCAGCCCAGCTCAGCCTTTCTGGGCTGAGAACCCACACTGCTGGCTTATGATAAGTTTATCATGATGACTGTACAGAAGGCCTAACATACCTAGGATACATCAGGTGAGCTGCAAAACAAGAGTAGTCTTTGCAGGGATACTAAACTTAGCTCACATATTGCACATGTTATAAAAAAAGATAGAGCAAATATGATATGTTCAGAATATGTCAAATTCCCTTACTTACTAGGAAACATTACTATGCCTCTGTCTACCTGAGGTCAGAATTGGAAATTTCCCAAATTCCTGTGTAGGAACAGATCAGAAAACAAACATGACACTCAGCCTGCTGCATATATTTTTGGGGGTCCCATAGATGTCTTTGGGAAACAAATTAAAGCTAAATATTTAATATACTCTCTGCGGCCCCTACTTAGGCACCAACTAGTGACTGGTTATTTGACAGTGCAGCTGAGTGACCATTTTGAGCTCTTGTGTGAAGCAGCACAAAGCCATGTTGCTCTTTTTAAGAACTTACTCATTTTACTAAAAGCTTCTGTCAAAGTTGAGAAGGAAGCAATTACAAGGCTAACCTGAAGAATAAAGAAATAGAAAATTTTGATTACATTTACTGTAGCTATGAAGTAATTTCTGACTAACATAACCATTTTAGCAAAAAAAGATGCAATACTAAATACATGAAACTTTTGCATTACTACATAGCAGGAGAAGGAAAAAAAAATTCTCCTTGTTTCCTGTGCTAAATTTCAGGCCTAAGTGTTACATCCTTTCGTATGCCACAATATATTTTTGTTTGGTGTACCTCTTGCTTTTTGCTAATTCAGAAACGTTTTGTTTTGTTTTTGTGTATAGAGTAAGGTTGCCATAGTGACAAGAATCCTTATTAAACCCGAGTTAGACAGAACAGAAGGGCCAAATTATTCAGTAGTAGTGTGCCGGTGAGAGAACAGAGTAGATCTGCCCAAACTCTAATTAACTCCTTGATAAATGCTGTTTAGAGACCATGTTAATTACATACGTAGCTAGTACACCATAGCTTCTATACATAGTTAATACTTGGGGACTGGAAAAAATATGGCAAAGGCCCTTGAACTAACTTGCTATCATCCCCTTAGTAAACTTCAGGCTCTAATTGTGTTTTTTCTGAAAGCAGTAGATCTAGATGGGCAAAAAAAGCTCCCTCCATTTGGCATTTTGTATGATAAGCATGAACTAAAAAAATTTAAGACCCCAAAGTATGCAGTTTTGCCTGTCCAAATCCCAGATCTGCACTGAATACACTAAAAAGGGTAGATCAGATTCATGTGTTATTTGTTAGCTTCTTATCACAGCAGTGAATATAGAGTTGCTTTCTATAAATACCTAGTTTATGCTTTCTATTGGTGTATGTTTGCATGCAAATCTAACATCATGTCATTTAATTGTAAGAGGCAGAGTAATAAGTGTGAAGACAAATATTTCACAGACCTAATCAGGAATTATCCCTTTAAATCACTATTATGTGTTGAGAACTACTCTCAGAAATCAATACCAGGCAAAGCTATCTAAAAGGTAATTAGAATTCTGCAGTCTACAACATGCTCATTTTGGATGCTGACATTATGTCAAAGATGTCCAAAACCAGGAAGAAAATTATATTGTTGGTTTTTTTGGTTTTTTTTTGTCACAGTTTAGTGAATTTATTTTTATGCTGAGTAAAATGCAGCCTCCTTTATAATACTTAGGAGGTTTTTTATGAAAGCTTGTGAACTTTTAATTTTTCAGAGATTTTGATGATCTTTTTTTTCCTATTGCTAACAGCTGCACAATTCATCATAAAGCAACATGCCTCATGCTACTAACAGGAAATAACAGACATAAAAAACTGATTCACCACAATACTATGCTTTTTATTCATTGCTGTAGAATAAGTATAATCACATCTGTAACATTTTTTCCATGTAATTCAATATTTATGTTCAGAATTATGTAAAAAATCAATTAAAAAATCCAACTCTAATGTAATATTTGGTATTATAAATATGATTTTCTGATTCAAAAAAGGTACAGAAAAGAAAGGAAAAATTGCTTGGTAGTTTAGAAGTGCAATGTATTCCAAGTACCTTGTGCATGAGTTTCTTTTATGTGCTATAATTTGACAGCATGACATTGTGTACCTCTGGGACTATCTCTTTTTCTCTTAAGTGTCCTAGGTTCAGCAGTAGCAGTCATTTTTCTCCTTCTTGGTAGCTGGTGCAGGGCTGTGTTTTTGGTTTTGGGCCTGGGAACTGTGCTGATAACACCAGTGTTTTCAGTTACTGCTTGTTAATGTTTAGGCTGGCCAAGGACTTTCTGAGTCTCATGCTCTGCCAGGGAGGAGTGGAAGCCAGGGGGAAGAAGAGGCAGGACACCTGACCCAAACTGACCAAAGAGGTTATTCCACACCACAGCACGTCATGTCCAGGATGCAGAAAACGGAGAGTAGAGACCTGGAAGGGTGGTGGGGGTGCACTGTGGGGGGTGCATGGCTTGGTTGGGTTGGGATTGATGGTGAGCTATTGTATCCTTTCCTTGTATTTGTCTTGTCATTATTATTATTATTATTGGTGGTAGCAGTAGTGGTTTGTGTTATACCTTAGTTACTAAAGTGTTCTTATCTCAAGCTGTGGGAGTTGCATTCTTTTGATTCTCCTCCCCATTCCCTCCAGGAGCGGAGGGAAGAATGAGGGGGAAGCGAGTGAGTGAGCAAAACTGCGTGACTGAGAGGCTTAAACCATGACACTTAGGCATACGCACTTTCCCCTGATCACCTGTCATGGCCACTATCCTTTTCATCCAACTGAGAATGAATATTGGAGGTCTCTCTCGAGGCCATCGGTTCCAACCTTTAGTCTGTCAAAGGAGGATAAATGAGTGGAAGAATTCACATCTTCTCTCTAGTGATAAGTGTTCTTTCTTGGATTCAGCAGTCCTTTTTGCACTTGGCCTGATACGGATTGAGCCTTGAATTACTTTTACATTTGAGGCTTGTTTTTTTGTCTTGGGTTGTTTTTTGTCTTTTTTTGTTTGGTTGGTTGGTTGGTTGTGGGTTTTTTTTTTTTTTGGTGGTTTTTTTTTTCCCTCTTTTGTTGGGTTTTTTTGCCTCCAAGAAATAAGGGCCAAAGACATCTGGAAAGTTTAGTGGTTGATAAGAAATCTATTTCACAAATTTATAATACATTGTATTTTCTCAGCCACTCTTAAATGATGTTTATATCTAATTTGAATTTGCAAGAAAAACATTTATATTAAAAGAGTTTTTGGATATGTATTCTTGCAAGTTCAGAAGACAAGCAGTAAATTAATAACACTGAACTACTAAGAGACAAAAAAATGGTGAACAAACTGCTCCTCTGAGGAATGTATGAGTAAATGAGTCTTTCAGACAACAAATGATTTATTTATCATTCTATCTGTAATACTCCATGCTATAATATTTTCTCCCATATATTGATCCCAGTTTCAGAAACTTGACAGGAAATACACTGACTCTGCAAATAATGGGTTGAATGTTTGCTCTGATCTTGGGCCTCAAAAATCTGTTCAGCAAGTTGTATACCTGTCTGTCAATTTAGAAAAATGTTTCTATTTCAGTGCGAATTATGCTCCAGCAAAAAAATATGTGAAAATATTTTGGAGCCAGGGAAATTAAACACAGAAATTATTAGTTTCAAGAAGGTCTTATTTTCAGTAGGTCAGAAAACGACCTACTAAAAAACATCTCAAATGTTGCAGTGTTCACTAAGGCAATGTTTACATGATCATGAAGATCTGTATAATGCATGCTTTGGCAATAATTAGATGCTTAGTAGAGTAATTACTTTGTGAATAAAATCAAACAAAATCAAGTAATTAACTAACAGGCAGAGAATATATTAAGACTTGTACTAATAATTATTCAAGTTCTGATTTAGCAGGGCACTTTATACATTAATAATATAATACTGTATGGACTAAACAGAGGAATATACAAAAATACTTATGTATCTCAGGGTTACTAGAATAAAACATTTGCTTTGCATATAGTATAGGATGGTTTATTTTTTAAATATTCTAATTTTATGTAAATGTGAAACAGGCAGAAGTTAAAAGCAAGAAATTTGAGTTAAGTGCATTTAAAAAGAAAAAGTTCTCACAGAAATTGTTGAAAGACTCTGCTTTATGAAATGCAGCTCTTTTTCTGCAGAATGCCACGGAAAAAAAAAAAAAAAAAACAAAAAAACAAACAACAAAAAACTTCAAGGTTATTAGTATATATTTATCACTTTACTTCCTAAATAAAAATATTAATATATATTATAGATTATTTGTGTCAGTCTTGACTGACAACATATATTCCACTGGTGAAACTACTTTGTTGTTCATACAAAATGCATATTTCTCAAGACAATTCACCAACCCACAAATAATTGCTTATCAGGCATGAGGAAGTATGTTGGGTAAGACTGAAGGAAATTGGAGGAGAAAGAAAAGTGAAACCTTGGAAAGTAGAAAAGACAGAAGAGAAAGGCACCCAAAACACTGTAAATCCAAGACTGTTCCAAAAATTAATCCTGTAGGCTTGAAAGGCTCCTACTACATCCAACTGGACAACTTATAGGTTTACAATTAGTTAAAAGTTTAAGATTCTCTCTAGATGAAAATAAAAACTTCATCAAGTTGTAGCATTGAGCCACAGGTAATCGAGTTGTTCCCATTCACATCCACATGCACACACAATGTATAAAGATATCCCTTATTTATTTATTTACTTTACATAAATCTCTTTTGTTGCAAAACGAGTGAGAGAACAAGAAAGAAAACAGAAAAGAGTAAGAATGAAATTCTATCAGATCATAACTGGACTCTCAGCTCGAAGATCTCAGGCACTAATCCTACAGAATGAGTTTCTATGTCAGACTAAAACACCTAAAATTTAGGTGTTTTATTCTCAGATTAAGTCCAAATTAAACAGACTTTGAAAAGTTAACTTTCATTTCATAAATCCCTGGGTTAAGAAATGCAATTTTTTTTTAAGTAGGTGTAAAAGCAGAGAGAGAGAGAATTTTCTTATGTAGTTAAGAAAATGTACTGTAGTATTTCATTTGCAAGCTAGTATTTAATCTGTAATATACCTGTAAATATTTTTTTAAAATAGTCTTTCAGTGCTTTAGATAGTAAGATAAAAGAACAGAAATCAGGCAGACAGTTTCCAGCTGAAGACCAAGTTTTGGTTTATATTCTGCACCTGACATTAACCACAAATTGTTGGTGAGGAGGAAATATTTAGGTATTTCAAATCTTTAATGATACTTTTCCATTGCATATCCTTTCAAATATCAACTGTACGGGTCTTAGGAATGTCCACATCCTTGGGTTTAACAACTTTTACTTAGTTTAATTATCTTATCTACATCTTGAGAGCTATGACCTAATCAATCAGTACAACATTTAAACAGTGTACTAGGAAAAATAAATACATAAATGCATGCATACATATTTCTTCTCACTGTTTACACCATCTGTCTGATAATTTCATAGAAAAGCCTCATTTTCAATCTGTGAGAACAGACAATGATCATTATCGCTTCACAGTCCCCAAATAATTTGTGACTATTTGTGTTCTATTGCATTTATGCTTTGGTGAGGGACAGTTTCAGTATTTTAGCAAGTGCAAGTATACCTCATCTGCCAAATTAAAATGCCCATCAACAACAGCAAAGAACGCAAAAGGATGAGAAGCATATTTTTCCTTTTGCCATACTGAATTCTTTCACTACACTTTATTGAAGTTTCCACTGATTTTTTTTTTCCTTATTACAGTTCTAGTCTCCTTTTTCTAATTAAATAAAAATTACCAGTCTGTGGTTTTAGAGACTGCTTCCTGAGCCTTTTTTTAAATCAGGTATCCCAATCCTGAAATTTTCCTGATTAACTATGAGGAATTTGTATTATCTTTTCCCCTTTTTTAAAGAGAAATTTGGAACTTAAGCCTTATGTAACCCTACTTTAGAAAACCGAGTATGAATTTGTTTTATCTCTTGCCATTTAACTTAGGTTTAAGCTGATCTCTGATCTTGAGGCATTGCTATGCCTAGTATCAACAAATGTTAGCCAAGTAATTGATGATTCATTTTCCAATTTCATCTTTTTAACTGTCCCACTGTCAAGTATATTCAGTTACTTCACTTGATGATTTTAATGTGAATTAGGGACCTCCCATTAAAATTTAAAATGTTGCCATTGTGGTGTTAATGTGCCTAATTTAAACGTAATATCGTAGAATAGTTAGTGTTGGAAAGAAACTTAAGATCATCTAGTTCCAGCCCCCCTGCCACAGGCAGGGACACCACACTCCAGACCATGTCACTCAAGACTTCATCCAGCCTGGCCTTGAGCACTACCAGGGATGGAGCATTCACAACTTCTTCGGGCAACCTGTTTCAGGGCCTCACCACCCTCACAGTAAAGAACTTTTTCCTTTTTTTCTAACCTGAACTTCCCTTGATTAAGTTTAAATCCATGCCCCCTCGTCCTGTCACTACCGTCCCTAAAGAAGAGTCCCTCTCCAGCATCCTTGCAGGCCTCCTTCAGATATTGGAAGGCTGTTATGAGGTCTCCACGCAGATTTCTCTTCTCTAGGCTGAGCAGCCCTGATTTTCTCAGCCTGTCTCCAGTCCCTTGATCATCCTCATGGCCCTCCTCTGGACTTGCTCCAACAGCTCCACATCCTTTTTATATTGAGGACACCAGAACTGTACACAATACTCCAAGGGGGGTCTTACAAGAGCAGAGTAGAGGGCCACAATCACCTCCTTTGACCTGCTGGTCACACTTCTATGAAACAATACCTTGTGAAAAAAGACAACACTGGTAGAAAAGAGGAAAAATTTTGATAAAAATGAAGGCTGACATTCAGATGGATCCCAGGCTAATGGAAATAAGATTTTTTGCCCTGCAGGGAAGTTCTGTTGCAACCCTAAACACTATGAAATTTGCTTAACTGAGAGCATAACAGAAGGAAGGGACCTGTTCTTAAAAGACATAGTAGAAACTATGTGAATAGAGTTACTATAAACTGTAAAATTTTATAAAATTACTAAAGACTATAAAATTATTAAAAATACAGAATTTTCAATTAAAATCTCTGACCTTCTGGGTTTTTTTTCTTCTTTTAAAAAGCTGAATAGCATTTTAAGAAAACCTAGTATCTGTTACTTTTCACCTGATTAATTTACAGAAAATATGAGTAAATTCTACCTCGGGAAAAGTGGGGTTCTGTAACATTAGTCACACTAATCAAGAAATTTAATCAAAGGATATTTTTGAAAGAGCAACTGATAGTAGACCGTATGGTATTGAATTAGGTGCTGGCAGTGACAGGTTTGCCAAGTGTGGTATCACACACTGGACACAGTCATTCCATTCAAGTGACAGCTGGAAACCTAGGTAAAATACCACATGATAGTATGTTAATTCAGTAAAAATAACAGTCATTGTAAACTATTGTTTCTAAAAATTCATGTGTAGCATGCACTTTTATGATGCTTTCAAAGTTGCACTGATCTTTGCATAATGTGTATTGTGCAGCAACTTTCATTTTGGGAAAAAAAAGCAGCAACACTATTTTTGAAGCTGATGGTGCCTTTGATTTAATGGTACTTCATTTCTGTGAAGAACAGTCTCTCAAAAAGTATCTAATTACATTGGACACTTTTAAGATTTGGCTCGACAGGATGCTGGGACATCTAGTCTAGGTCATTCTTTGCCTAAAAAGGTTGGACCAGATGATCCCTGAGATCCCTTCTAGCCTGGTATTCTATAATTCTATGAAGGTTGTCAGGAGCATACTTTGTTTATAGCTTTGCTATTATCCATTCTCCAAAGCTACTTTAATGTGCTTTCGTATTTGTCTTTCTGGAAAAGCACATATTTTGAAATGTGAGCTCATTTTGGTACTGTTTTTTTGCAGGACATGAAATACAGCAAATTCAGAAATGACAATAAATTGTGACAAGACAATTTAAAATAGATTTTTCTGCCGTGTTTGCAAATGTTCACTGTTGTGGCAACATTCTACTGAATGACAGAGTGAAAGAAAAATGCAGCTATTGAGCTTATGGGAAACCCTATAAGCACTGACAAATCTGCTGTGATGCTAAGAAAACAGTTTAGAAGATCTAAGTTTCTCATAATAACCTTTCACTCTTCAAATAGAAATCTGGTAATATAGGAGCTACATCTCTACTACAGTTCAAATGAAATGAAAAATTAGCGCACACCAAGTTCTGTGCTTGTACAGCACAGCTAATAAGCTAGCTACACCACACAAAACATGGTCTGTATAACCTTTATAGGGTTATCTCTAAGTAAAGAAACAGCTACTGCTGCTGAGGTGCAAAATCCCCTGTGACACACAATGTTGCAACTTTGGAGACATTCCGTTTTATTCTGGATTATTCTAGATCTGTTTGGACTCAGAAACTGTCCTTGCTCTATGGAATGCTTTGACAGCAAATCAGAAAATTCTAGTTTTAAAGAATCTAGTGCCAGTTAGGTAGGATGGAGAAAATTTAGCATATGGCAAGTGGGATGATGAAGGGAAAGGACAATTGACAGGGACTAACAAATTTAGAATTGCTTAGTTCAGAGAAGAAGGCACTGAGAAGTGATAGAAATATGTTTACTGTTTAAGGTGTGTCTAGGCAGAATAACGGGTATTTTATTCTGAAATACTTGCACTTCTCAGGTGGCAGTGGTAAGATATACTTAAATTCTTTTCCTACCACTAATTTCAGACATAAAGGTATCCCAGCTCAGCTCCTGCCAAATCATGATTTGTTGTTTAATTCGGTGGTCAGTAGTAGGATGGATTGTGTCTAGACTGCAGGTAAATAGTTGCTAAAAGAAACTCAAAACAGCACTATTGCAGAGAAAATAGACAGCTTGAGTTTAATCAGAACTGCAACATTAGGTCTGAAGTAATGAACAGTTGAAAGAACTCAGAAACAAGTACAACCAGCAAAAAGAATTTGGAGGAGGAAAGTAGAGAACATAACCCAGAAACAGAGGGATATGCACTAGGATCCACTTGTGTGAAGACACTTCACATGAACATGAAGTGAAAAGGGATGTACAGGGAAAGGTGTCATAGCTTTGCAAGCAGGAATGTGAAAGAAAAAACACATGTCCCAATAGTTAAATTGTTAATGACTATAGTGCATCCTGACACCCTAGAATGAAAAGAGAGTCAAAGGTAACAAATTCAAGCATTGCGAAAATTATGCAAAGTTCGTAAATTGTAGGTTATAGAGATTATTGGTTGGTGAGGGAATACTGAATTTTAAATTTGTGAAGAGTACTAATGAAAGATCCAACTAAGCATAGCATATGTAAATATGCTAAGAAGTTGTGGCGGAAAGAAAAGGGGAAGAATGTATAAGCAAAGAAGTGACAGAGAAGCAACTCCCTTCTCAAGTGAGTTTCTACAGACATAGTAATAAAGGTTAGAAAGGTTTTCATTACTATTCTTAATAAGTATGGCTTTTTATGGAAATAAATATGTAGGTGAGAAACTAGAAGTAAATATGACAGAGGAGGCAAAGGCAGTATGGATAGATTACGGAGAGCAGGAGTTTGTAAGCAAATCAGAGAACTTGTGAAGTAAAGTTAAAGGATTTAACTTTAAGCTACAGGCTGGGCAGAGAAGAAATTCAGAGCAGCCCTGTGGAGAAGGACTTGAGGGTTTTGGTTTGACGAGAAACTTAACACGAGCCAACAGTGTGAGCTCGCAGTCCAGAAAGCCAACCGTACCTTAGGCTGCATCAAAAAGATGCTTTTTCCAGGTGGGTCAAAGCTCTTCTAAGCAGAGTCCAAAACAAGTAAATTCAAGTTCAGCAGAGTCCAAAACAAGTAAATTCAAGTTCAGGTAATGTTGCTAATGGACAGAATATATCCAGCGTGAGAGCCACTTAAAGATATTATTCCAGTATAGCCCCAATTAGGTGTGACAGGTCTGCGTGTTCGCAGGAATGCATTAAATATTAAGGCTTCATTTTACACTGAGAACCATGCAAGGAAAATGTTGCTTGATGGCAGAAACCAATAGACTGTTGAACTGTCATGGGTTCAGCAGCAGGAATTCTGCTTATAGGAGTGTCAAGATTTCTGTCATACAACCCAAGCTGATTAGCCTAAATTTACACAGATACACAGATGAAAAGACTCACTGGTTTCAATTATTTGATCAAACTATTAAAAGAACAACTACTTCTAAAATTTTAATTTAGGCATGGATTTTAAACATATATAAAGAACCTTTTTCTCTAAATACTTAGCGATTGTGCATGTCATGCTAGCAGTTTATCACTAATTTCCTTCATCTGACCAGCCACAGGCAAGCGGCACTGTGTTTCATCTCCCAGACAGAGGATCAAGAAAGGGGATATCACTGTCTCTCTTATCCCAGCTATGAGAAGACAGAATGTAATGGTGTTTCTCCTGACTGACAGATGAGTGAAGAATTCAACCAACTGTGTCCTATGGCTCAGGTTATTTCCCTCAGAGTGCATCAGAATAAAATTGAAAAATAAGTTCTTTCTATAGAACTGACATAAAATAATTCAAAAATCCTATAAACAACTATCATTCTTTCTAAAAATTGGAAAGCCAACCATCTTTCTATGGCACAGGCTGGTTCTCAGACTACCTGAAATTCCTATTTGGTCTACTTAATTCAAACATGTTTGTTCTTGTTCTTCCTCTCTGAAACCTCCCTCATCTTGAAAAAACAGCTTTTTTCTGTTACTTTCAGTTCCTATTGGAATTTCTTCTGTATGAAGCTAAAGGGTAATAACACAGAAATGAATGATAGAAAATATTTAGAATAGTGAGATGCAGCAATTATCTGTGTTAGCACTTGAAGAGACAGCGTTTTCATAAAATTGCTTGTTGCCATTTTCCCTCCTGAGGGTTAAATTTTTTTCTTTGAAGCTTTTTAGTGTTTCCAGAAAATATTTTCTTTCAAATGGAAAGAAAAGTCAGCAACCCACAGCCAAAACAAAAAAAAAAAATAAAAATGACCTGCAGCTGAAATGAAATTAATATTCTGTCTGAGTGTGCCCCATCAATTTCTGTGTGACTACCTCATATTCATTAATGCAACCTGTCTTTACACAACATAAGAAACAGGATAGAGACGTAACAGTCATTCTCAGCTATAACCCAGATGCCCTGCAGTACACCTTCCTCAAAAGAAACAGTGGCACTGTTACCAAAGCCAAGTCAAGAAATCCTTTTCTGCTCTGGACTAGTTGTAATTAATGTTCCTCTGCTGAACAGGTTTAACAAAAAAAAAAAAAAAAGATATATAGAGAGATATATATACAAACTTACAGATTTTGGGTAATACAGTATTTCAACATTGGGAGAACATATGAGAAAAGAGGCACAGCAGACCTTCAAAGTTTTGGAATACAAAATAGAACAAAAACAAGGCAAAAACACGAAGATGAAACTATGCAACTGTCATGTGATATTGTTAAAACATTTCTTTAGCAGACAAATAATGAACAAGATATGCAATACCTTAAACTGAGTCAGATCAGTTTTAGATTTGACGTAATAGTGCAAAGAAAACTTGAAAGTGTTCTTCAAATTAATCTTTAAATTATTTATGAGATATTTTTATCATCCCTGCTTACTGAAGCTTTCAGGATCATTCAGCATTTTATGTGATATTTCAACTGAGAATGGCAAACTGGATTCTGTGGTATGTGGGATAAGGTTTTAATACTTCCTGTATCTCTCCTCTCTTAAAAAAAAAAAAAAAAAAAAAAAATTATTCTCAGCAAGGTGGCTCTGATCCAGACTCAATGACTTCCATTCCTGGTGCTTTGACCCTGAGGAAGCCTCCAGATCCTGTGGCATTCTAACACTTCCTTTGTGTTCCTTCTCACACAGTCCAGGTGACTGTTGTTTTTCTCTACTGCCAAGCTGCTGCTGGCTCATCCTCAGTTTTCTGTCTGCCAAGACATTTCTTGCAGGGTTCCTTCCCACCATCAGTCCCCAGTCTGTGTCACTGCAAAGATTTCTTTCCTGGGTGCAGGAATTTAACTTTTTCCTTGTTGAATTTCACAAGGTTCTCATTCCTTCTTTGTCCGGCTTGTCTAAGCCCCTCTGCCTCAATTAAACTAGGTCATCTCAGTTTGGTGTCACCTGCAGACTTGACTGAGACTATATATCATTGCCTTCTCCAAGGCATTAATAAAGAGGTTAACCAAGACAGATCCCAAAATAAAGACCCCTGTGGTACTCATCAGCCTGCAGGTTGAGTAAACTCCATTAAAAATCAAGTTTGATCATTCAATCTATTTTTTACCCATGTATTTATCTACCCATACAGTCTAATATCCAAGTTTGGATACAAGAATATTGTGGCAGACCATGTCCAAAACTCTGCCCTATGGATTACATCTATGGATCTCCCCTCATCCACAAATCCAGCCATTTGATCTTCAGGGCCAGACAGGTTGGTCAACATGATTTACCTTTTGGTAAGTTATGCTGACTCTTTCCAAACACCTTTTTCTCCTTCAGTGCTCCAAGATCAAGGTGAGGCTAGCTGGGCTTTCACTCTCCTGGCCTTTTTCAAGATAGATTTTTGAACATTTCCATTTCTTTAATTGTTGGAGTCCTTCCCGAGTCTCCACGACTTTTCAAATATGATGGAGAATGGCCCTGTAAGGACTTCAGCAAATTCTCTTACATGACATAGCAGTGTTTCCAAGTTCGGCTTTATAACCTACCACTCTTTCTGCCCCCTGTACATTATAATAAAAAAAATGAAAAGAGAAGGATTTGCTTGATGTAAAAAATCAAGAGAAATATGCTGTCTCTCTACTTTTCCATAGAATATAATGCTGTAAGAGGAAAAGTACTATCATTGCCTTTCATCTCTAGTCATTGTTGAAGATGAGTGTACCTTGAAAAACATTGCACATCCTTTTGATAAATCAGACACTATATGAACAAGCCATATAATCTGTAATGCTTCTGATTTTAAGATGAGTATTTTACCTTTACTAGTTAGTATTTTCTTTACTTTTTTCTTAAAAAATATACTTTATTATTCCAACATAAGAATGTTCTCAGTCAGATCCTTCCAGTCTCCTACAGCATGAGAAGAAGCTGAATTTCAACAAAATTAAATGTTGAATAATTTAATATATGGCTATTATTTTTTTACTTTTAATATAACCAGTGGAACCCAATGCTGTGATGCTAAGTGCTCAGCAAGATTAAAAAAAATTATTGAATCTAAACATGGACTTTAATAATAATATAATTGGGATTTTATGTTATTATGGATATAAATTTTTCCACTTTACATTGTCAAACATTCAGAGTTGAAAAACTGTTTTATAAACAGATTATAATGTAATTATGGTATATGACACTGGTTAATTGTCAAAGAGAAAGTAGTAAATTTTTAGAACAGATCATTGGTCAAATTTCTAATGCAGCTTTGTTGTTTTCCTTGAAACATGGAGAATTTGTACTTAATACAAATTAATACAAACTATTTGATTATAAATTAAATGGCTTTCACACAGGCATTACGTAGCTCTAACACAACTGCAATCAAATCCCCATTTGATGGCAATTTACAAGATAAATTGCTTTCATGAATATGAGATAATTTATAATCCCTGCAACTACACCCAACCAAATCCATGTTGATATGCAACAGCATCTTTGCACTGCAGAACATTCCTTATGAGGAAAGGTAACTATTTCTTATTGGAGGAAACAGATTTGTAATTAAATGCAAACCAAGGAAGTTTAGGCAGAAAGCAGTAGAAAGTCAGAACAGAAATTCTAAAGGTTTCTGAACTGCTATACATACATAACTGATTTAATTGATAGAAAAAAAAAATCTTTAATATCGTAGCTATTATGACCTATGGAAGTTTTCATGTGAAAAACATATCTCAGTGCATACTCTTCCTTTCTTCTGCCAAAATACAGAAATTTCTTTCCCACTTTAAAAAAATTATGGTATCAAAGCACCTTGAGCAGAGCTTTCTGTCATGAGAGACAAAGGAATATTCATATATAAAATCCAAATCCTGAATTAGACCATTTGGGGATCTACAATGTAAATCTGGGAAACAAACCACTTTAAAAGAAGTGAAACTTCATGAGAAATCTGAAAAATTTGCCATCCAGCTCCATGATGAACCAGTGACTTTTCAATAAAAATCAAAGAAAGCCCTCAAACAGTCCCCTCAAACAGTCTCAGCAGCTAGAGAACTAGACATCAGGCTTGCACTCAAACACTTCCAGTGAAAACAGGCAAACAGTCCTGACTTTTCAGTTGGATTCTTTCAATTTAATTTAAATATCTAAGTAGTCAGTGGAACTAAAACTTGACCTTTGATATCTCTGATGCCAAATTAATTTTTTACTTACTAGTTTTTGGCTTTTTATATTCTTCCAACCCTGCGCCTGGGAAAATGAGGGATTTTAGAGTTAAAATTCTGTAGGGCTGTGTTATGTTCCAAGAGCATGGGGTAACATTAATTATGACACTGCAACAGGCCTGCCTGCAGATGGTGTGCCCAGGCAGAGGATCTGATGCCAGTGGCTGAGCTGCAGAAGATGGTGAGGAGGCTGCATAACATCAGAAAGGCTGAGAAGGAGTTGGACATCTGGTTCCAAGTGCAGTCTGCAGCAAACCCACAGCCAAGGGCCAAACAGCCAAAAACTTCCCCAATGACACACACAGAAGGGAGGGAGGCCAATATTGTGGAAGAATGGAAGTTTGCAAATAGTAAGGACCTGCAGTAGGAAGAGACCTTCCCTGAAGTCTAAGTTGCCCTTGCAGAACCACTTCACCGCTCTACAGACTGAAAAAAGATCCCTCATGCCAGGAGAGACATTGGAGCTGAGTAAGGCAACCCAATCTGACAGAACACAGCCAGGGGTTCAGCTACTTAGACATGGGGCTCACTTTGAGAAACCTTGTCTACACGGTTCTGAGGAGGTCCATCCGTCAGAGAAGAGGAAGAGCATCAAGATCGTGGAGCAAATCCTCCCAGAAACTCTGCTATGCACATGGAAAAGGAGGAGGTGATTGGTGACAATCAGTATGGCTTCACTAAGGGCAAACTGTGACTGACAAATTTAGTGGAGAAAGACTTAAGTGTGCTGGCTGATAAGAAGCTCTACATGACCCAACAGTGTGCTATTTTAAGCCAGAAAGCCCATCCTGGACTACATCAAAAAAAGCATAACAAACAGGTCAAGGGAGGTGCTTCTTTGCTACCCTGATCCACTCTCATGAGACCCCACCCAGAGTTACTGTGTTTAGCTCTGGGGTCCCCAACGCAAGAAGGTTTTGGATCTGTTGAAGTGAGTCCAGAGTTGAGCCACAAAGTTGATCAGAGGGCTGGAGCACCTATGAAGACAGGCTGAAAAAATCGGGCTTATTCAACCTGGAGAAGAGAAGGCTGAATGAAGACCTTAAAACAGCTTTCCAGTACCTAAAGGAGCCCTACAAAAAAGCTAGAAAGGGACTTTTTACAAAGGCATGCAGTGATATGACAAGGGTCTTTGAGGGTGAGGAGGCACTGGCACAGGTGGCTCACCTAGAGAAGCTGTAGCTGTCCCATATCTGGCAGTGTTCAAGGCCAGGTTGGAAGCGGCTTTGAGCAACCTGGTCTAGTGGAAGGTGTCCCTTCCTGTGGAAGGGGGGCTGGAACTAGATAATCTTTAATGTCCCTTCCAACCCAAACCACTGATTCTATGATTAATAAAGTAATCTGTTATTGCTTGGCTTCCAAAATCTTCTGGAAATGAGTAGTTATAATGATTGTTATTTATTTCCTTTTGAAATGAGAAGGCTGATAAATAAATTTCAGTTACTTTTCATGTGTAGTATGACAGCACTAGAAAAAGATATGGTATGATATATTTCTTGGAGATTAATCTTCTTGAAATGCAGAACCAAAAATAGTCAACCAGCATGCAAATATGAAACACATTTTCTGACTCCTAGGCACTACTTGTCATTTGTACAGCATAGCATATAAACAGGATCTTAAAAGACTGAATTAATGCCATAGTATTCCAGTCACAGTAATTTCCAAAAAAATAGTTCTTCTCCAGATAATATCTCAGTTTAGTGCCTGTGCAATATCTATAGCTGCACCTGTTAAGTGTTTCTTCTCTTCCTGAAAGCAGCTGTCAGATTCATACCTGTAACATGACCAACACTGCAAATATTGATTAATCTTTTATGGCTAGTGACTGACTGAGCTTGACTGGCGTGTGCAACGCTGGCAACCACAAGCTTTATGGTAAGTAGCTTCACAGGATCTCTTTGGCAAAAGCTGATCTGGGATGCAAAGCACTTGAACGTCAATGTTTTTACTTAGACTTTGGTACTTGCTACACTGGGTAGTTAAAGAACATGTTTTAAATATAAGAATACTGGGGAGGGAGTGGAGGTGTGCTAATGGTGTGGTTTTTGGTTTTGGTTTTCGGTTTTGGTTTTCGTTTCTTTTACTTTTAAAAGTAAATCTGTTACTCATTTAATCTGTTACTCGTTATGAGTGGGCTGCATGGAAAACATCAGTTTTCCAGAAAATAAAAGCTATTGGCTATTGATGGCCTTCATGGAAAATAGGAGAGTTATAATACACATATTTATCAATGTTGTTTTTCAGGTGGTTGAGCCTGCCCACCTGAGAGGCCGTTATTAAAGAAAGAAAAAAAGAAAGAGAAAGTAGTTGAAAGAATGGATTAAAATCTGTCAAACTTGGGCAAATAACTTACGCCAAAATTTTAAGTTTCTAGAGGTGTGTTCCTCCTAAACACATGCCTGTGAGCAAGGAAAAAAAGAAAACACTTTTGAAGGTGTAAATATCTTGCCTACCTAACTTAGGGTCCTGAAATTAATCCCACCTTGAAAACACACCACAGGACAATGGGAGTGAAGTCTGGACATGATAAAAAGATATCCATGTGCAAGGAAAAATTACAAAATTCAAAAGGTGTCAAAACTTTAATAGCCTTTCTTAGGTAGGGAAGATGACTCTATCATCATAAACTGTTTGTGGGGGCGCTGGTTCTGACATTATACCTATGGCAGAGCTGCAGCATAGAGGATAAAATAGTTTGGGATACAGCCTAAGCAAAGTCAAGAGGTGTCAGAAGCTTCTCCAATACAAAGAATGGCTGGGAGGATAGTGAAAGAGGATTCAAGAACAGCTTGTTCCCAGGCACATCTACACTGTAAATCATAGCTTAGCAGTTGCAGTGACATTTTCTGTAGCAGATATCACTTATATTGGATATAAGTGATATAACAGCTATCCTTCAACTACCTCAGCTCATCATGCTGCCCTGCAACAGAATGATAATAAACATAGCGAAGATTAGGGAGCTTCAAACTCCTGTTCATTAGGACTTGACAGTCTTTCCATGCAGAGAAAAGAGATAAGCCAATTTTGTTGTCATTTGGATCATACTTCCCTGATGAATAGATGCAAATATTAGGTCAATTTGCACTATTTTGTGGGGCAGAACCATTTGGCCATTTTTGTATCACTGGATTTCCGATCAGGCACAGAACAAATGACGCACATACATCCCGGAAAGTGTTATAGCTCAGAAAATGAATAGCTATATATATTTGGTGGGTCATTAAAAGTGAAAGTGTTTGAATTTTGAATTATTATTACAGTGTATTGTCATAAAATTATATGGAAATTCATCTAACTCTTTAAACCAAACAACAGACATAGGAAAAACTCTAGGCAGTATAGGTCTATATTTAAACTTATCTTGCTCAAATTTTCCCTTGCCTGGAATTAAATTTCACTTTGGAGACATCTGTAGAATTTATTTGCACTACTAATTTAGTGAATTAGAAGTTATTGGCTGTTAGATAACACCACTGAAATAATGTAAGTGGTGAGTGCTCTGCAGCTGGAGTGAAAACATGGACTAGGAGCTATTTGTTACCTCTGAGACTTGAATTAATTCATTCCTTGTGGCCACCAACACTCCAGGAAGCCGTCCATGTTGTTTTCTGGGAGATCAACAACCAAAGCTGTAGGCATGGGCTATGAGAAGGTTTCTGTTAAGTTGCAAGTTCATTAAATCCTGTTCTGAACCAAAACGAAATCCTTATGTCCCAGACTGATGATAACAGTCGCTAAACTATTAAGCTGTTGAAAGTAATAAAACAGAGAAACATATCATTCAGACCTTTAGAGAACTTTGGACACAGATAAAGGTCTCATGCCACCTTGGAGAAAAAAACAAACCAACTTTTGTCAAGAAACTACCTTTGCTTCCATTTAAATCATTAGTTAACCCTAAAGTCAACAACGTAATTGTGTCTTCCTTAAGCTCACCCTTAGAAAGAAGAGATGGCCTCAAAACTGCAGTAGCCTTAGTTCTATGTCTAAAGGGAATAGCAGTGGCCATGCTTCCAAGGCTCTCTTGCTATCTTTTTACTCCTCTGTTCATCATTTCTTTGATACTCTGCTTTGCTAACACTTCTTGACACCTCTTTTATATGTCCTCTACCTTTGAGTGACCTTGATTCATCTAAGAGGATGACATGATGAAAACGTAACTGCTCACAAAAAGGCAACAAGGATGCTCACAGAATGACCTGAGGGAAATAGTCAGACTCATAGATGAAGAAGCTGCAATTCATTCTGGGAAAAAAAAACTAACAAAACCCAGTCTCTGAGAAACCATTTAACAAACCCGATGGTCCTGTTTGCTCCTCTCCACCCTCCGTACCACATACCCCGTACCTATACACTTAAATAATGTATATTTCTTAATTCTCTGGTCCCTCACTACATTAATTCTAACCAGAAAGAATTGTTTTGCTATCTATCAAACCTCTAGCCTCCGCTTTTCAGAAGCACAAACTCAACAGGTAGTAGAGGATCGCTACACTTGTTCAATTCCATAGAACAACATGAAAGATGACCGAGTGAAATGCATTCAAACTGTGTTTTGTGAACTAGTCTATTTTCTGTATATCGTTTATTCTACAATAAAAACACTGTTTTATATCCAGGCAGATGGTTGCTCAGTTGTGATGAACGTGATAGTTGACTCAGCTGCGTGGGAGCTACTGTTTCAGTATTTCAGGCCAACCCATGAGAGTGGGCCCTTATCCCTTTGATGTGAACACCAGTGGATGTATGAATGAATATAAACGGAAGAGTAGCTGCATTGAAAAATCAATGTCTTTTGTTTTGATGAGAATGAGAGGCAGCTATAGTATATAGAAATTTCTTCTTGCCAGGAGATTGCTGAGAAACTGTAAATATGCTCATCAGGAACCAAGAGTGTGTCATTTTAGATCAGATACACTACCAAAGGTAAGTTAGCCTATTCTTGTGTATGTTTTAAAGGCTTTCAACTTATCTAAAGTCTCATTAACTATATATTGGCCTTTATCATAATGGTGTTGGCCATTTTTAAATTACCTTGAGCTACATGTTTCCCATGATACATTCAAAGGAAAAGACAAATTATGTCCATTATTACATGAAGTATACAAATCCTTATCATGCATATTAGATATTTTCCTTCAAAATATTGTTTATTCATTTAAAATGCTGTTTGAAGTGTGGTTTTGATCAAGACTGTGATATTTAACTATATAAAAAAATGCAAAAAAAATAATGTACAAGTTCTTTTATCCTTAATGAAACAAAAATAATTTATACTGAATTGTTGAAAGATAGACTCAAGGACCAGCAATGAAAAGTTTTTTAACAGCTAAATTGCAAAAAGCAATTTAACCAAAGGGATATGAAATGTAAATGCTGGCAAGCCCTTAACTATAGCATTGAAAATGTTCTAATATGACACTAATCATTTTATCATTCTTCAAAATATAATGTTCTGCAAATGGAATATAGTAACTGAGAAGCCCACTTCAACATAAGTCAATAAACTAATAAGCTTGTTAAAATAAAATAAATGTTTGGCTGCAGTCTTTGAAGAGCACCTATTTATTTTTAAATCCTCTGAAATAAAAGAACAGAAAAGGGAATAAATCTTATTACAGTAATAAACCGTCCCTCTTGGATTTTGTGATAAATTAATGATTAGCAGTCTGCTTATATATGAGGCTAAACAGCTGAATTCTTAGAAATTAAGAAAAGAAAGTCAGCAGCCATATCTATTTCCTCAAAACTTCTGTAATAAATATAGGTTTTCTTGACATATGTATATGCTACAAGAAAAAGAATCTTGCTATCAAATTTGAATTTCACAGAATCACAGAATCACAGAATAGTAAGGGCTGGAAAGGACCTCAAGATCATCGAGTTCCAACCCCCCCACCATGGGCAGGGACAACTCCCACTAAACCATGCCATCCAAGGCTATGTCCAACCCCACCTTGAACACCGCCAGGGATGAAGCATTCACAACCTCCCTGGGCAACCCATTCCAGGGCCCCATCACCCTCACAGTAAAGAACTTCTTCCTCAGATCCAATCTAAACCTCCCCTGTTTAAGTTTAAACCCATTACCCCTTGTCCTCTCACCACAGTCCCTAATGAAGAGTCCCTCCCCAGCATCCCTATAGGCCCCCTTCAGGTATTGGAAGGCTGCTATGAGGTCTCCACGCAGCCTTCTCTTCTCCAGGCTGAACAGCCCCAACTTTCTCAGCCTATCTTCATACGAGAGGTGCTCCAGTTCCCTGATCATTTTTGTGGCCCTCCTCTGGACTTGTTCTAACACTTCCATGTCCTTTTTATGTTGAGGACACCAGAACTGCACACAAGACTCCAAGTGAGGTCTCACGAGAGCAGAGTAGAGGGGCAGGATCACCTCCCTCGACCTGCTGGTCACACTCCTTTTGATGCAGCCCAGAATACGATTGGCCTTCTGGGCTGCAAGCGCACACTGCCGGCTCATGTTCATTTTTTCATCAACCCACACCCCCAAGTCCTTCTCTGCAGGGCTGCTCTCAATCTCCTCCCCGCCCAACCTGTAGCTGTGCCTGGCATTGCTCCGACCCAGGTGGAGGACTTTGCATTTAGCATGGTTGAACTTCATCAGGTTGGCATCAGCCCACCTCACAAGCGTGTCAAGGTCCCTCTGGATGGCATTCCTTCCCTCCAATGTATCAACCGAACCACACAGCTTGCTGTCATCGGCAAACTTGCTGAGGGCGCACTCAATCCCACTGTCCATGTCACCCACAAAGATGTTGAACAAGACCGGTCCCAACACTGATCCCTGGGGGACACCACTCGTTACTGGTCTCCAGCTGGACACTGAGCCACTGAGCACTTCCATCTTTCTCAATCAATATACTTCCAGTTGCATCAGCAAAGTTGGCTTTCATTTTTGGGTTGCAAGGCTGGTGAGTCTAAATAAAAGGCTAGTTACATGCACTTAGTTTAATGGGGAAAGAAAAGTAATTTGGGAAAAACATCTTCTATTTATTCAAAATCTCAACTAGCAAGCATGTTACAAGAGGTCTGATCAAATGGCTGCTCACTCAATGGAGGGTTATAGATTTATTTGTAGATCCTTCTGCTTCTGAATAAATTTGGCAATAACCTGGGCAGAAATTTCAGTATCAATTTTAATTAAAAAAAAAAAAAAAAAAAAACAACGCAACAAAGAAAACCCACACGGTTCCACAGGAATGCCAGGAAATTTTCTAAACAAAACCAATGAATCATAGAATCATGAAATCGTAGACTAGTTAGGGTTGGAAAGGACCTTAAGATCATCTAGTTCCAGCCCCCCTGCCATGGACAGGGACACCTCCCACTAAACCATGTCTCCCAAGGCTCTGTCCGGCCTGGCCTTGAACATCGCAACTGATGAAGCATTCACAACTTCCCTGGGAAACCCATTCCAGTGCCCCATCACCCTCACAGTAAAGAACTTCCTTGTATCCAAACTAAACTTCCCTTGTTTAAGTTTGAACCCGTTACCCCTTGTCCTACCACTGCAGTCCCTAATGAAGAGTCCCTCCCCAGCATCCTTATAGGCCCCTTTCAGATACTAGAAGGCTGCTATGAGGTCTCCATGCAGCCTTCTCTTCTCCAGGCTGAACAGCCCCAATTTTCTCAGCCTATCTTCATACAGGAGGTGCTCCAGCACCTGATTATCCTCGTGGCCCTTGTCTGCACTTGTTTCAGCACTTGCATGTCCTTTTTATGTTGAAGACACCAGAACTGTACACAGTACTCCAAGTAAGATCTCACAAGATCAGAGTAGAAGGGCAGGATCATCTCCTTAGACCTGCTGGTTTCCAACAAATTTGTGCATGGTGGTTGCTAGAACTGTATCATAAATTGCTCTCTCTCAGACATCAGAGAATTCTGGAGGGGAGAAGGAAGACTGAGAGGGAGAACTTTGCCTGGGGAACAGATTCTTTGGTATCTGTTTGATAAGCATAAACCCCTGCTCAAGCTTACTTCCAGAATTCTCTTAGCAATCCTCACCTTTGTGTAGGTAAGGATTGCTTTGTGTAATTCTCAGGGTATTGAGGCATGAAGTCATTCTCCATTCTTTCCTTGACAGACTATCCAAGTAGGTGTTCTTCTTCCCGTCTTTCTTTTCTTTATTTCTGGAGAAATTCTGCATTTGTGGTGCCTTATGTGTGTCACAGTGGCACTTCTGTTTGTTTACATTATTTTACATCAACTGATTCTGTATATAACACTCATTATAACAGAGATGTAGTCAAATTTGCCATGTTGTTGCATGGATTATAAAAGAGAAAAAGGATATAGCTCATGACCTCCTTGTTCAAGCAAAATGAAGTCGAAACAAAATGGCTTACTTGTGCTGTTTTCAGACTCAAAGACCATGCTTTTTCCTGAAAGAATTTCTAAGGTCACCTTCACAGATAATGTCTTGCACTGCTGAGTAATTGCTTTACAACTTAACTTAAAAAAATAAAAAAGTGTTATCTGTGAATTTTCCATTTTTTTTTAGCGAAGTGTTAGCAATACCAGAATTTATTAGCAATATTATATCCGTAAGATCTTTGATTCTTCAGAATGTAGGTTCCTAACAAAAAAAACATTAGAAAAGATATATTTGTAAACACATGGTACAAGTATTGCAAATGGTGACTAGTGAGTGACCTTAAGTAAGTCGCTTTGATAAATAAATTATTAGTAATTTACCTTGTCTTGCTAAAGACTGTCAGAAAAGCAGGCAGATCTGGGTTTTGACTGGGTGTGAGAACAATGAAACCTGTTGCTCTCCCATCAATACAGTCAGAGGCAGATTTTTTAAAAGCAATCCTCAATGACCTCTCTGGCTCACACATACGAAATAGTATCCAAGCTCTTCTGACCGCTTTGCATAATTCATAACGTTTTAGGCTGACCTTCCATGAAGATCCAGAAGGAAAAAAAAAATGAGTCCGAATGATAGCTTTTCACTAGATCACCTGAAGAACTTCTGTTATTAGTTATTCAATAAGAATGGAAGTATGAGAAGATAGCAATTGTCAAAGGCAAGTTAAAGCAAAGAAATGGGAAACCTGAATTAATGTCTCCTAACTGAGACTCCAAATCCAGAAGCCTACTCACCCTTGTTTAGATCTTGTCAACAGGGATTAACAGATGCTTCCACAAGCCATTTATCTTAGCTGAAATGTGAATTACTTTCAAGTGATACTGTTTTCTGTATCACTTGACTATAAGATAGGTACACACCGATTTTGCCATCTCAAGCTCTTAAACCAAATGAAATCCATACAGGCAGAAACATTAATTCATAATTAATGATAATGCTGTACTGTAGCTAACCCTTAAATTATGTATTCTACATAAAACTATTGCTGGACAGATATTTGAGAGTGGACAGATTACTTTCTAGTTCTGGAGTGGTAACTTCAGTTCCTTTAGAGTACATACTTACAGAACACAGGACTTTTACATAATACTAGGCTAGACACTGGAACAGCATTTTGGAAGAGCTCTGCAGTACTAGACTGTTTTCTTGAGAATAAATGAAATGTTGGTCTGTAAATTTAAGTCATTATTCTTAGATGCTGTGAGTTTCTTTTTACACTATAGATGGCAGAATATTACGTACTTTATAAGGGGCTTTGAGTAGGCAGCTCATTAGGTGTGTTTTATATTAATATTAATGTTATTTTTTAAGATGTTTGAGGTATAGAGCAGTGTCTGGTCATCCTCAGATCACTGTGGCTTTCGATTATATCAAGATTACATTAAAAAAAGCCACTGATCCCACCTTATTCAGAAAAAGAAACCAGTGCAACAACCTGCAAAAAGTGTGTCTTCTGCTTACGACAAAGGCTGAAAGGGCAAGTGATTACCCCAATTCTAAATTCAAATTTCTCTCTCTGTCAGCAGTAAGCCCAAATTTTAAAGAAACATCATCCATTCTCCATTCAAAGCCACAGTCCTTGGTGGAAAATATTTCCAAAGTGTTTCAGCAAAGAGGCAGTAGAAAGTGGTCTTCTTTTACAGATTTGCCTATTCTTTTACGAATAGAATCAGAGAAAAATATTCCTCTCCTAAACAGAAAATTTCAGGCTAAAGAAGCATAAAGGAGTCTGCTGTTCTGGAAGAGGTTGAAAGCTATGGAAAATTATACTGAATTTTTCATGCATCATCTCAAAAGGTGCATTCTGTTGATGCAAGATGTTTCAGATCATGTCACCTAGTCAATATGGAAGATAAGCAAAGTCTGGTCTTCTAAATTTAATTTACAATTTTAAAAAGTTTAATTTAGAGGTTCAGAACACTCCTTCCTTCCACGTAGCTTGTTTCTTCTCTATTTATCATACTTAAATCTTTTCCATTTGTCACTTTTAATTTCCTGTGGGATGAAAAGTGAAGTAATCATGATCTAAATCCTCCCTTAAACCGAGATAGTAGAAAAAGTAGTAGCCTGTTAAATCTTTTACACCTAAAGAGTTTCTACAGTTGGATCTAGGCATTCAAGTGGTTGTCAGTGAAAATGAAGAAAAATTTTCTATGAAAGTTAGCTAATGTAAGACCACTTTGTCTTCTGGAGACTGTATGATAACTAAAGCAGCTATTGTGCTGTGTCAAGACTCTAGTTTCATATTTATAGGCTGAACAAATAACAAGGCACCTGAGATTCTCAGGTATAACAAATTGGGTCCTAATGCCCATATCCCAGTTTGTGACTGAAAACTCTATACCATTTCTTTATGTCAATCGTTTTAGCCTGACAGTGAAGGATGATAATCTATCACCTGGTTAGGCATAAAAAAGCTACATCAGGTGCGACATGATTAAGCAGAGCAGCTCTTTACTAAGGCTCAGGATTTTGC
The DNA here is from genome assembly GCA_039720435.1 of Amazona ochrocephala. Taxonomy (NCBI): domain Eukaryota; kingdom Metazoa; phylum Chordata; class Aves; order Psittaciformes; family Psittacidae; genus Amazona; species Amazona ochrocephala. Next base: position 26,443,294 of record CM077880.1, read on the forward strand.
AGGGTTTTAAGATCAGACATTAGCCCCTCTGTGAACATCCCAAAAACTGCAGCTAATGTAACATTTGGTTTCTAAAATTATCCATTTTCTGTCTGTCAAGTTGTTTAAAGCAGGTTAAACACTGACGTTACTCTGAGCCCTAGATAAACTAAGAGACCCTGAGGCCAAACTCTTAAGCAGAGAAGACTATGTGGCAGGTGGAACCAGGTTCTAAAAAGAGGGTATTTTTCATATCCCACAGGAGAAACGTTAAAAGTAGGCACTATTATGCAGCCAGGCAACAGGATGATCAAGATTTGTAGGATAAGAGTGAGAAAGAAACAAAGCTAGCACAGGAGAAGATGGGAAATCATTATGGTCTTAGAACACTGGCTATATGTAAAATTCTAGATAAATTGAGATAAAGATAAATTTTAACCTGTTGGCACCCCAAAATGGTTAATTACTATTATTGTTGTTCTTAATCATGCATTTAACCTAAACATGATATGTTTCTTTACATATGGTATGATCAAAATGAGAGGAGTAGCACACAGAAGCATTTCTAACTGGGAAAGAAATGAGAGAATGAGGAGCTCAAGAAATCATTTAACGTGTCAAACACTACATGTGAAACCTACTCAAAAAAAAAAAAAAAAAGTAATGCTTTCATACAGAATTGTGGCAGTGCTTATTTAGAAGACTGAAAAGACACTCATCTAATAAAATTAGTAGCAAAAATTTTACTATGTTAGCATTGTAATGGTAAGAGATACCTTATACACATTTTTGGCGTGTCTCTAGATCAGTGTGGCAGTACATCCTCTTTAGTCCCAATTCAATTCTCCAGACTATCAAAGGGTAATAATGTGTCAATGCAAGATTCCAGACCTACCTGAGTGCTGTTATCACAGGGTCCCTGACAGGCAGAGATGTCTTTCAGGTAGTAACAATGATCAGCACAGTTAAGTGGAAGGCAGTAAGGAACACACCAAAATTCTGACGATTTCTAGCAAGTCTGATGCCAAAGGCTGGTTAGCTTACATGCTCCAAAGAAAGAAAAGGCAGAAAAACCTACAAGAGAAATTCAATATGCATGAATTGTTAGGCACGTAGCCTCGTCCAGAATTGGATTTAAGTGCCTATGATGGAATTTAGGTATCTGAGGTTGGGATCCATCTGCCTTAATTTAACATTTAAACTTCTAAATTGAAACATTGTCAACTGATGTTAGAATAAACAGGCAATTCAAAGGGCAAATCCTCCAAAGTACCTGTTTTCCCATGTAAGAGGTGATGCTATCATCTTTAATATTTGTAAAAGACTCTGATGTAAATAATTTCCCCATAAAAATTCCCTGTAGATAAAGAAAAAAAGTACAGTAATTTTCTCCTCTAGTTTTAATAAACAATAAATTAATATTTTAATATCTGAAGCATGTAGTTTAATTATTTTTCTTTTGGTTTTGGTTTTGTTGTTTTGGTTTTTTGTTTGGTTTTTTTTTGAGTAAGATTATCTTATATATGGGTTTGTAATAAAATACGAGTAAGATGTGCAGAGAGATGTCAACATTATGAACAGAAGATATAAGCTTTTAAAAGTGAATAAAGCGATATACATATACTGTGCCCATTGATTTTATCTTACCAAGAATAAAGACATTAGTCACAATTTTGTCACACCAACAAAATGTTCTATTGAGAACCCTTAAGTGTGTACCATCTTAAGTGAACTACCAACAAACTTGTAAAATGAATTTTCTGAGGACAAACAGACATGGAGCAACAATTTTGTTCATAAAGTTTTACATTTGAAGGAAAATAGTATCATATAAAATTGTCTGGGTTCAGTAGTAGCAGTCATTTTTTCTCCTTCGTAGTTGCTGGTGCACTGTTGTGTTTTTGACTTTCGGCCTGGGAACAGTGCTGATAACACCGATGTGTTTAGTTGCTGCTCAGTAATGTTTACTCTGACCAAGGACTTTGTGAGTCTCATGCTCTGCCAGGGAGGAGGGGAAGCTGGGAGGAAGCAGAGACAGGACACCTGACCCAAACTAGCCAAAGAGATATTCCATACCACAGCATGCCATGCCCACTGTATAAACTGGGGGTAGTTACCTGGAAGGGCTAGATCACTGCTCAGGTCAGGCTGGGTATCGTTCGGCAAGTGGTGAGCAGTTGTATTGTCCTCCCTTGTTATTTCCCTTGTCATTATTGTTATTGGTGGTAGCAGTAGCGGTTTGTGTTATACCTTAGTTACTGGACTGTTCTTATCTCAACCCATGGGAGTTACATTCTTTCGATTCTCCTCCCCATCCCTCTGGGAGCAGGGGGAAGGAAAGCGGGGGAGTGAGAGAGAAGCTACGTGGCTGACTGAGCTTAAACCACGACAAAAATTAACATTATTTAGTAATAGCTTTACGGAAATATGGAAGCTTTTAATAAGACTACATTTCTGATAGGTTATGAGAATATCACAGAAAACTTAGGCTTCCTCTGTTATCAGGATGTGATCCAATACAATGTGTGTTTATGTTTAGAGATCTCAGTCTTCTTTGTGCTCTTTTATTCGTACACAGATACAGAAATTATGATCATAAAATCATTTCAATAAATATCTCCGTAAATCCAACTCATTACAAAGCCAATGCATCACATATATCTTCCCAGGCAAAATTATCTTTCAACTTTAAAGAGTTTCCTTTTCTTATGCAAGTAATGTTTTAAAGTAAAACTGTACTATTCAACTTGCCCAGAGGAAAGTTAAGATATTACCCATCAGAGGTATTACCTACAATTCTTGCTTATCCCTAATACTTTTTTGTCTTATTAATGCCAATTTCTCTCAAGAATAAGCTGGTGAATTTGCTTCTCACTTGTTTCCATGGAACTGGAAAAACACTTTCTGCATTGCAACCCAGCAATACACCTTTTTAAAAATCAGCTTATTTCTATCCTTCCTTCTAATTGCAGAACTTCTTATTCAGAGTATGGATCTTTCTTTCATTGCCTTGCTATGCTGCGATAGAAATGCCTTTTAGAACAGGAAGATCTAAAGGAGATTTTCTAAGAGATGATTAATCACAAGCGGCCATGCTTAGTAGCCTATTACTGCACTTTTACGATGGAGTAATTCCATTGAAATCAATGCAACCACAGAATACTGTTGTAGTTATTCACATCCAAGTTTTTAACATTTCGTCTATTTTGATATGTGCATATCAGAGGCTTTAAAATGTCAATTGAAACTAATTAAATTATTTGATGTTATGACCTTTGCAGAGTAACAGTATCAAACAGGTATGAACATTCTTAATGAAGTGATTGAAAACATTCTAAATCACATTTTCACTAAAAAAGTGTGTCATAAAGTGCACCACTTCTAACACAGCAACCAAAGCAATCTTCATTCAGGTATCTTAGTATTAGTCTTACTGCAGCAAAGTCGCTGAGACAGGATTTTAATTTTTATGTGTAAGTAGTGTAAATGTACAGGAAAGTATGTATTCTGTCCTCTGGCAACTTTAGGGTGTTAAACATACTTCCTTTTCCACACAGGAATGAAGACAGAACTTGCTAAATATGCTTAGCAAAAGTATGTCTCTTGCTATTAATTCCAGCTCAGAAAGGTCAGACTGCAGTTTTTCTTATTCTTTCTCTCCTATCTCACACATGCACTTTAGAAGTGACTGGGAAAATTTGGACCTCAGAAATCTTCTGCCAGAAAATTTAATTCAAAGTTATACAGTTTCATGAAAATTTTTACTTCATTAAAACAGTAAATTTCAGAAAAAATTCATTTTCTCAGAAATATTTCATCCAGCTTCCTGGACAACAACAGTGTTCATTTTCTCTTACAAATTATTAAGAGTAATAACTTTCTTTTCTTCTTGTTGTTGTTATTATTCTTTGAAATCTGTTCTTCTACAGAAAGTACCTCAGGTTAAATGACAAAACAAACATTTTAATTCTGATCATTCATCAAATCTATGATAATTTTTCACAAAAACAATTTGTCTTTGGCCTGGAACACTGACTGGCAAAATCCCAGTTTACAGCACATGTTTCATAGCTCACAGTGAAGATTTTATAAATACCTTACAGTCATCTTCTGAAATCATTCATTTCATGATATGACTGAAAGTCATTCCTGGAATTATAGGTGTTCTATTACACTATTTAAGTGTTCTAATGAGTCATTATATGAAATACCTGAAAGTGTCAGCCATTTCATGAAATGCTTGGTATCACTGCTTTAGTTGTGCTACAGTATTTAGCATTATGACATTAAATTCATTACTGCAGTGAAAAATCAATTTTTTCCATGGAAAAGAATGTCCGATCAAAGTCCCACTGATAGAAGCAAGCAGACATATTTGTCATATACCACTCACAACCCCACAGCTGCTGAGGCCTTGGGCATCGTGCCTTTCCTGTACTTTCTTAGACAGACCGACCTTCTCTACTGTTGTACTTTTATTCCTGGGCAGTTATTTCTCAACATTTGTCACTTCGAAAATGAAGACAATCACAGGGAATTTTTAGTGCGCCCTCAGCAAGTTTGCCAATGACAGCAAGCTGTGTGGTTCGGTTGATACATTGGAGGGAAGGGATGCCATCCAGAGGGACCTTGACATGCTTGTGAGGTGGGCTGATGCCAACCTGATGAAGGTTAACCATGCTAAATGCAAAGTCCTCCACCTGGGTCAGAGCAATCCCAGGCACAGCTTCAGGTTGGGCAGAGAAGAGATTGAGAGCAGCCCTGCGGAGAAGGACTTGGGGGTGTGGGTTGATGAAAAAATGAACATGAGCCAGCAGTGTGCGCTTGCAGCCCAGAAAGCCAACCGTATCCTGGGCTGCATCAAAAGAAGCATGACCAGCAGGTTGAAGGAGGTGATCCTGCCCCTCTACTCTGCTCATGAGAGACCTCACTTGGAGTATGGTGTGCAGTTCTGGTGTCCTCAACATAAAAAAGACATGGAACTGTTGGAGCAAGTCCAAAGGAGGGCCACAAAAATGATCAGGGAACTGGAACACTTCCCATATGAAGATAGGCTGAGAAAGTTGGGGCTGCTCAGCCTGCAGTAGAGATGGCTGCGTGGAGACCTCATAGCAGCCTTCCAGTACCTGAAGGGGGCTTATAGGCATGCTGGGGAGGGACTCTTCATTAGGGACTGTAGTGAGAGGACAAGGGGTAACGGGTTCAAACTTAAACAGGGGAAGTTCAGATTGGATCTGAGGAGGAAATTCTTTACTGTAAGGGTGGTGAGACACCGGAATGGGTTTCCCAGGGAAGTTGTGAATGCTTCATCCCTGGCGACGTTCAAGGCAGGGTTGGACATAACCTTGGATGGCATGGTTTAGTGGGAGGTGTCCCTGCCCATGGCAGGGGGGTTGGAACTAGATGATCTTAAGGTCCTTTCCAACCCTAACTATTCTATGATTCTACGATTCTACGATTCTATGGTTTTACTCTATTTTACTTTATTTTATTTTATTTTATTTTATTTTATTTTATTTTATTTTTATTTTATTTTATTTTATTCTAAGCTAACCTATGCCCAAGTCTGCACTCAGACTTGCTCAGTGATGTGCAGCAAGATGAGATAGAGATAGTATAAAGTAGAGGCAATAAAACCACTCATCTTCCTATAATTGACCAAGGCAGAACGGTTCCATGGAACAGTTAAGTGTCATAAAAGACACAGATTAAAAAGATCTGAAAAGGATTGGTTTTAACAATAAAATGTGCCATGGGAAATACTGTAGGAATTAATTGGGTTTGTGTCCCAAGCAGCTTCTTCAGGGGAGGAAATTATCAATGATAATTTTGTTTCACTGTTTTGGAGCTGTACTGCTGGAGACCAGGGTTTTCTAAATGTTGTGGAGGCTGAGGGAAATGTAAAATAAATAAATGCAAATGTTACAAAGCCAAACCAAATACCTGGCATCCTGGTTCTGAAAACAAGTAGTTATTCGGTGATGCCATATGGCTGTAGGGTGAAATATTAATAACTTCAAGATTTCAGAAATAAAATTATTGTGGAAATAATTTTAAATATTATTTTATGTTAATATAAATAATTAATCAAGAACTGAGCATTTCCTCTTGTTGCACTCAATGCCTAATATTGTTATTCATTGCACAAGCATCCCACAAGCCAACCAATTGCAAGAAAGTAACAGTCATAATCTTGAAGGGGAATTGATTTTTTTTCCATTTTTTATGATATATTTTGTCACATTGAAGATAACTGAATACTTACAACTTTCTTCTTTTTTATGCAGCTCAGTTTGGGAACTTTTAAGTTTTTCCATGGGTGAAAAAAAGAAAATAAGGGAGCAGGCATGAACCAATTAATGAAGAAATGAGGACTGATAAAAATAATAATAAAAACTTACATATAGATGGATCTTAAATTCTACTAAGTGATAAAATAGAACTTATTGCCAATAGGTAATGGAATAATCTACTTGCACAGTTAAAAAAAAAAAAAAGTTTAGCTCTTATGAGGTATTTCAGAATATTTTTGTGTGTATACTGAATAAGGGCACTCCCACTAAAACCAGCTTAGTGGTTTATGAAAGTCTCTTCCTGTAGTCATGCTGTCAGTGATTGCCTTTGCTCATTCACAGTAGAAGGAAATTAATCTGAGGTGAACAGATTTGAACAGTGGGAAATGTATGTAAGCAGACACTATTTTATAGCTGTTTAACTAATTTGGAGACATTTGCAGAAAACACCAGGCATGACTCTTAATATTTAATTCTTTTTGTGTGGATTGCACTGAATTACTGTGCTGTGTGAAAGTCAGCCGAAGACACAGCCCTGTAATTTTTTATCATAGCAACATTCCATTGCAAACAATAGTTTTTCCTGCACTAGGATGGTAGGATGGGAGCGTTAAAAATAATTAGAATTTTCCAGAATTCCAGTTTTCTTTGTCTTTCTCTCTATACTCATCACATTGTGCAAACATTTGCTACCAAAGAAAAGCTTCCTATGGCTCAGTTTCCACAATCTTTACTCAGCTGGATTACACCAGAAATCTCACTGGTTTTATTAAAGGAACTGAAATAATGGAAAGCACAGGACCTGTCTGTGCAGCCCTTGGATTTCATCAGGTTCTTATATCACATACATCACTATATAATTTAATATCTTACAGAAGAGCACAGAAAGGACAACATCCTACCATTTAATTTCAGGTATTTAAAAGCATCCATTTATATGAGTTTTATTGTTACTTGTTTATTTTGGGAAGTTATCTTGGAGTCTTGAGCAGGTCCTTGAGGAAGTTTCTTGTCTTGGACTGACTGCAAGGGTCTAAAGGTTGTTTGATGGCACTATATTAGTTATCTATTTAACAATTTTCCTGTATTTCACTCACTTTCTACAAAAGTAATACAGAATCTAGGACAATCCATTAACAAAGTGCTTTTCTAATGTATTACATATCAAAAAGGAAATAATTGACAAAAGTCCCCAAGGACATATAGGACATAGTGCCACCACTGCTCAGTAGCCCAGGGAGATTGTATAGCTGAAATATAGCAACAAACATATCTTTGCAACTGCTCTTTCTTCTACCCTTGTGCTTTATCAGAAGGCTTCAAAACTGGAGTGGAAGGCAAATACTGCAAACAGATTGCATTGTAAATTGTAAGCACATCTGATCTAGCCAACAATCTTGTGTTCATTCTGCCTACAAATGTCAGGAGTAGACATGATGGTTTCAGCTTAGCCACATTTCCTCCTCCTTTCTTAGAACAGAATGTGGTTTAAGAGTCTTGGTTGAGCATTAAGATTACTATGTTTGAGTGATTAAAATAACTCTATGTTATCTTTGAGATTGCCAAAAGTGTTTTAGGTCATATTCACGTTCATAGTATCCTAACAAACTTTATTAAATTATGTGTATTTTTAAAAAATTATGTTAACATATTTTACTGCCTTATTACATATAGATTCATATAGTAAAATAATGTAGACCTTGAGGAAGACAAATGGGATGTGCATTTTCAACCCTGCCCAAATCGGATAATAAAATTAAGTCTAGTACTTTCTTAAGGCACTTCTAGCACAAGAACCTTTTTACATAACAATTGTAAAGGCAAAACACTAGTAATTATGAATTCAGGGCTCAAATGTTAAGTGAAATTTAATTTTTTTTCTGTTCAGACTTGGTAATGGGTGACTGGATAGAAATTATTTTGAAAGCAACAGTTAAAAAGAGAGGAATCTGTTTTATTTTACTCCATATGTACACAGTTGCTCTTACAATGAAAGCAGGTGGGATCTCTAAAGCATATAAGATTGAATTCTGCTCCTGAATATTCCTACGTAAATGGAATTACACAGATTTCTTTAGTGGAAGAAATCAGCCACCATTTTGTTGCATGGATAAATTAAACAGAGTAACAGTATGTCTGAAGAGAAAAAAAAAAAAAAAACAAAAAATTATCTTGAAATTTCCACAGTACAGTTCCTAAGATTTCCTAGCATTGCATTTATACTCAGAAGCAAAGTTCCAGCATTGCTCAATTGCTATAACAAAGGGCGGAATTTTGCTCTGCTTGGTTTTCTCAGAGAATGGAACACTTAACAAAATAATGCTGTAAGGGAGCAGACAAAAGTGGGCTACTAATTTTACAAATGATCCTCTGCTACTGCCAAGTATTTCAGAAAGTTGGCATGAGCCTACTAGCAGGAAATGTCCCTCTGTGCAATAGTTCCTGAGGAATGCCAACAAGTATAGAACAAAGAGGAGTCTGAATGTGTCATGAAGCGGTTTCAAGCACAGGGGGGCAGATATAAGGCTATGGAGTTACACTAGGGATACACTTGGCTCAGAGCTTTTGAACTATGAGTTAGCAATTTCTACTAGGAGAGCTAAACATTAAAAGCATCCAGTTATTTTGGAAAAAGGAAATAAGTGCCCCAGAAGACACCAGTGAGAAAAGCTTTTGCTCTTAGCAGCTTTGTCTTAAATGGACAAATTTGTGTTCGGGTTGCAGCCACAAAAATGGTACACTGGTAAATGGAAGTTGTTGAAATAGAATGTATTAATCCTGCATCTGCTGTCCACCCATTTTCTAGCTTCTTTGAAACAATCAGCTTTCCCAGGACACTCTACATTGTTTGTCTGATGTCATGACAGTTTCACTAGATATGTAGTAAAGGCGCAGCTTGCAAACTGAATAACCAAAAGGAGAAGACCAAAGTGAATAAATGACCAGAATATCTACAGGGAGTGCAGCAGACATAGAAACAATCAAATTGAAGCTTTGGGCAGCAAGAAAAATATAAACATGCAGCAGGTGCATGAGTGTGAGCAAGAAAGATCAGAGACAACAAACAAGAGGAATAAGTGGAGTACGTAACACAGCCCTGTAGAGGTGCTTTGAGAGTCTCTTTCAAAGAACTCTTTATTGTTAACTAACCTTACTGTGTCCTGCATTTACAAACATGCATATAGCACCACATTTCCTGCCCAGCTCACTAGTTTGACTCACTTCTGTACTCTACAGAACACTCTGCATCTTTTCCACATTTTATATCCTCTTTTTCCAGGAGGCAGGCAGCAATCACAAACAGGAGGGGTTTCATTCACCCCAGGTGTCTGAGGTCACTGGGAAATGTTTCTTCCTCACCTCAGCAGCACAACCAGAGGGCATTAAGAGTCGATCCTCTGACTCTCACTTGGTGTTACCTTGCCTCTTCTTCATCAGCTGCTCAAATGAATTGACAGTTCTGCCCATCAGCTGCCAACCAGCTATACGCAGGAAAAAGGAAACATATTCCAGTTGCTGTTTACAGATATATTTCATGAGGTAGGAATGATTCATTTCAGTTTGTCTTCTCACCAAAAGAGTTAGTGTCAAAAGCAAACATAAATCCTTTTCCTGGCTCCTCAGCAATAACACCTGTATTTGGAAGCAAATGCAGGGATTCAATGAAAATAGGACGACTATAATTCTTCTCAAGATTCCTCAGGTATGTGCCATGCATTCACAGAGAAAAGAGCCTGAAAGAACTTCAGATTAGAGCAATCTATCCAGAGAAGAAAAAAAAAAAAAAAAAAAACAAAAACCAAAAACAAAAGAAAAAAAAACTTTCCCTTTTACTGTATTCTCAGCATTTAATTGGATCTTCACACAGTTAAGTTCCCAGCGACTGAAGAAGGGAAATGTAACCCCCTTTTTTAAGAAGAGGAAACCAGATGACCCGGGGAACTGCAGACCAGTCAGTCTCACCTCTGTGCCTGCCAAAATCTTGGAGCAGATTCTCCTGGAAGGCATGCTGAGGCACATGAAAACCAACAAGGTGCTTGGTGACAGCCAGCATGGCTTCACTAAGGGGAAATCCTGCCTGACCAATTTGGTGGCCTTCTATGATGGGGCTATGGAACTGATGGACAGGGGTAGAGCAGTTGATGTCATTTCCCTGGACTTGTGCAAAGTGATCGACACTGTCCCACACAACATCCTTGTCTCTAAATTGGAGAGACATCAATTTGAGAGATGGACCACTTGGTGGATAAAGAACAGGCTGGATAGCTGCACGCAAAGAGTTGTGGTCAATGGCTCAATGTCTAGCTGGAGATCAGTAACGAGTTGTATCCCTCAGGGATGGGTGTTGGGACCAGTCTTGTTCAACATCTTTGTTGGTGACACGGACAGTGCGATTGAGTGTGCCTTTCAGCAAGTTTGCCGATGACACCAAGCTGTGTTTTGGTTTGGTTGATATATTGGAGGGAAGGAATGCCATCCAGAGGGACATTGACATGCTTGTGAGGTGGACGGATGCCAACCTGATGAGGTTTACCCATGCCAAGTGCAAGGTCCTACACCTGGGTCGGAGCAACCCAGGCATAGCTACAGGTTGGGCAGAGAAGAGATTCCTAGCAGCCCTGCGGGGAAGGACTTAACATGAGCCAGCTTCAGTATGCACTTGCAGCCCAGAAAGACAACCATATCCTGGGCTGCATCAAGAGGAGCATGACCAGCAAGCAGGTCGAGGGAGGTGATCCTGCCCCTCTACTCTGCTCTCGTGAGACCTCACTTGGCATATTATGTACATTTCTGGTGTCCTCAACACAGAAAGGATATGGAACTGTTGGAACAAGACCAGAGGAGGGCCATGAGGATGATCAAGGGCCTGGAGCACCTCCTGTATGAAGACAGGCTGAGAAAGTTGGGGCTGTTCAGCCTGCAGAAGAGAAGGCTGTGTGGAGACCTCATAGCAGCCTTCCAGCATCTGAAGGGAAGCTATAAGGGTACTTGGAAGGGACTCTTCATTAGTGATTGTAGTGATTGGACAAGGGGTAATAGGTTAAAACTTAAACAGGGGAAGTTTAGATTGGATATGAGGGAGAAGTTCTTTACTGTAAGGGTGGTGAGACCCTGGAATGGGCTGCCCAAGGAACTTGTGAATGCTCCATCTGTGGCGGTGTTCAAAGCCAGGTTGGACAGAGCCTTGAGTGTCATAGTTTAGTGGGAGGTGTCCCTGCCCATGGCAGGGGTGGTGGAACTGGATCTTAAAGTCCTTTCCAACCCAAAATTTTCCATGATTTTATGATTCTAGCTTTCCATCCTGCATTTGTTCTAGCTGGAAAAAGAAAAGACTGAAAGGGAGATACCATGTGAACAAACCAAAAATCTGGAATAAATTCTGCTGAGTTTGGAATAATGTCTTAGCTTTGTAGGATTTATCTGTCGCATTCTGAAGGAAAGTCATAAATAATTACACAAGTAAAATTAGTAAAAAGAAAATACATAGATATGGGAAATTTTAGGACAGAGAGCTTTTCTGAGTTATCTCCTCAATTGAAACCCCCAGTCAAGCCCCATTTTGAAGCTAGGTGAATTAGAGGATCTGTTGTTGACCCAGGTAGAATTTCACCCCATTATTAGTGCTTTCCTTATGAGACGTTTTTAATTGATACATAAAAATCAGTCAATAAAAGAACATGAATGACAGTTTTGATCATCAGTCTTTGACATTAATAAAGGCAGAGTCAGTGAGGCATTGATCATTAATAGAGCTGATCTTTCAGTATTTCTGCAACACTCTTCATTCTTCTTTCTGTTCATTCAAAGAGTATGCAGCAGGTTCAGGTACTAATATGGCTTAGAAGTATCAAATGCTACTTAAGCAAGCATCAAAATCAAGGAGTATTTTTTATTGAAGTTTCAGTCAGCAATGTTGATTTTCAGAAAGCATAATAGTTATGGCTGACTCAAGTGATGAAGGCATAAATAGCATTACGTGAAAGAGTGAAAAAGCATAAGGATGCTGGAAATGATACATGAAACTGTGTTCCAACCCGGAATTTAGGTCTAGCTCTTCTAAGGAATACGAATGAAATTAACTTAAGCTTTTAATACCCCTCAAACTGGTTACAGGAGAGAGAAATCCTTATTCTTTTGCAGACCAGAGTGTTTTATAACCAAAATGGAAAATTTCACCACAGTATTTTTGCATAAAGCCTGGTAACCTGTGTACTACTAAAACAGATCTTCCAGAAAAATTCACTTACATCAAGAATGTTTTGTCTTATATTTTCAGGCTTGAGCTAATTGGAGCAGTAAGTGAGAAAATTCAGACTCACATTTCCTACATGAATTTATGTCCTACAGTTTTTAGTTGCATTTGATGTCTTACTTTTCCTGGTCCAAGAAAGCTACTCTGTACTGCCAGGGAAATGTAAATTGATCTTAAAGCTACACTTTTTTGCTAAAAGGGATTTATTTCAATACCTCTTTGTCTGGTTGTTTTCCCAACTTCACATGTACTTAGAATTTAAATGCAGTTTTAATCCCCAGCTAGCTGTTTACTTGCTTGAGGCCTGATCACCCTGTAAATTAGGACACCCTTAAGGTGGCTGCAGCTGATTCTGGAGGCCAGTTTGGCCAACCTGGTAATCTCAGAATGAGAAAACAGGCTCTGAGCAATCTTTTCCTATAGTCATAGTTGTACCAGATTCATGAGGCTCTAGACATTTGGTGTTCCTAAATTGCTGGGATTAATATGCCTTAAAGAATGCACTACACGATTGAGGCAAATCATATAAATTAGTACTTAGAAAAATCATAGTGCTTTATTTGACATGACAGATGGCATTAAGTAGATAAGTTCAATTATTTGAGGAAACAAGCCATGCACTCTATAAATACACCTAACAGTATTTCAGCAGAAGCTAGGTGTCTAGAGCGAGACTTATACTCCAAATCTAGACACCAACTTTGAGCTTATGCATGCCATTTGCCAGCAAAGCTAATCACTCGAATATTAGGCTGTGGTTAAGACAGGTATTTCAGTTCTTTCAATATCTCTCTACATTCTGGGTTGTGTGTCTTTCCTGCCTTACAAAAATGCCTCACCATCAGCATTATAATGGAAAATGAGAAGAAAAGTTCTCCCAAACATGGCCTCAAAACTGAAGAACTAAAGCAAATGGAAATTACAGGTAACCACGCTACAAATATCGTAAATTCCGTCACTGAGAGCTGCATCAGGGAATATTTTGGACTATAACTTTTGTTTTGGATTCTGCCAGTGAAAATTCTGGACACATTGTTGGGAGTTCAGTTGTTAAAACTCACAGACAGCAGATGACAGACACCTTACATGCAGAGGTACATACTATTTTTCTCCCAATAGCTGGTGGTCACCATTAGCTCTCTTCACTATTGTGCTAATAGTTCACATGCTTCTAGGACAGCAACAGGGCTTCCGTCTGAAATTTCAATTCACAGATCTAGTGCAAGAGCATGGAGAGAGCCTGCAGCACTGTATAACAGTATGTCTGCCACTGTGGAGAGCTATTTGGCTGTGAACTGGCATGTAAGCAATCCAGACAACTGCTCGACAATTGTAAGGTAGTAACCCACAGGCACTGAGGCCTCGCCTGAGGGTTGCTAAAGTTCGTGTACATGTGTTGGAGAATGGTTAACAGCACAAGGTAACGGGTCACTGGTGGAGCTCTGCGAACAATCGCCTGTGTGTGTGATAACATCTGTTCCAGCTTGTTGCTGTGGTACATCAAGAAACCATTACCAGGAGATGTAACCATGGTAATAATGATCTAGAGAACCAATAATGGACAAGGACAGTTTCTCCCTGAGCCTTGGGGAAAGTACCTAGGAAGATGGTATCAGGTAGAAGAATGAAGAGAAGACTGATAAGCAGACCACCACTGGGAAGGACTTGGCAAGATTGTGTTGTATAGTAACCAATCATGTTATAACACGCTGCAACATGCATCCAATCAATGTATACGACATGTATTGCAATCAGAGTAAAACATATATAAAGCGATGATTTTTGCTAATAAAGTAGAAACTTGCTTTATCAACCATATTGGTTCGTCTGCTTGCTTCCCCCACGGTCGCATACATGCAGAAGTCTTGAGGAAGTTGGCATGGAAAGCTACTGAGAGAGATGTGCAGGAGGGAACTGATAACTTCAGCCTTGAAACATATGCTGTAATAGTTAACCAATCATTAAGCTGTTACTAACACTTAGCTAAGAGATATTAACCAATCATATATTAAGCAGGACACCAAGTAGAATGTAGGTGGAGAGCACTATGTGCGTGGACAGAGGGTCTGAGCGAATCCTATTCTGTATTTAGTCGCGTGAACAATGTATGTATCCAATTAGAGTTGCGTGTGTTAATGATAGCCAAGTAGAATGCCTATATATACTGAGCTATCTGCGCAATAAACTTGGCACAGCTTGATCATATTGGTCGTTTATGCTGTGTCCGGGACTTCTGTGTCAACATGCCACCTTGGCTGAAGCCTTGTAGAGTTGCCTGACTTCCACCATGAAACTTGGTGCAAGGAGTGGAGGCATGTGATTGCACTACATCCGATGCAACAGTAGTCACTCCATGCTGCAGCAGTCACTTTTTCCCCAGGAGAACAGATGTATTGGACCACAGTCCAGGCTCCTGCTGACACTCTAAGTGTAGCTTTAAGCAAATTTCTAATACCAGAGCAAGAGTGAACAAAATCAGTATTATCCTAAGCCAGGACTGAAGGCACACTACAGGAAATCCCAAGTCCTAATATTTATTCCTCTCACTAAATTACTTTTTATCTAAGTGTTTGCTAGTATATAAGCTACATGCAGACCCCAGAGCAGAGATCAAGCTTAATCTCCTCTCCTTACACTCTATATCAAATGACATGATGTTAGGATCAATATTCTCAAAACTATAAGCTCAGATACTGCAGTGGCAAGGCACCACAAACACAGTGAATAACCCTCCATTTTCTGTGTTGTTATGTGTTCCGGAAGAGTGAAATTAGTAACATTTAACTGATATAAATAATTTGTACAGCCTTGTTGGGCCAATTGTTAGAAGAATAATGTTAACAGAGATTATATGAGGAGAATTATCCATATTATTATAGATGGGAATCAAACTTTTTGATCAGAACAATCAATTTACTTCTGTATGCAGTTAGAGTCCTCCCAGATGTCCTAGGGTGTTTGATTTAGCTTTTGATTCTCTGGTTGAACTGAGAGATGTGTGAGAACTCATGTACACAGACAGCTTTCTATTAGTTCTACATCTGAGGAGGCTCAAGAGTATAAATTAATCCTTTAAAAGTCAATTGTAACTTACCTTCATTAAATTGGCTCAAGATCATTTTGCTTGAGATAACAGCATACGACTAACTTACACATTTTGCGAAAACCTGCTTCTTTCGCTACCCCCTTCCTTTCTTTTTAAAAATCTGTTTGCTTTTCACATCTGCTGTCAAAGCTGTAAGAATAGGCACGTCTTAAACTTTTGATTTTTCAGGCAGGAGAAAGCTCTGGTGCATCCAAATGTGCGATATACTACTATGTAAACACTACTTGCTCCTGAATTGCCTCTTATCTGACTGGAAGGACAGGAATCAAAGTAGATGAAAAGGCAAAGTGGAAATGGTTGTGCATCATCTGGTGGATAGCCAGCTTCTACCTATCCAGGAAGTTTGTTGCTAGTATTTAATATGTACTCAGAGCTCTTGGTTTCCCAAGACAGTGGCAGAATACAAACACTGGTACTTGTGTTAGGGCCAATGCCAGCAGAATGAATTCTGCTACACAGACAGATGAAAACAAGCAGAGCTGCAGAGTTCATTTTTCCTTGAAAATTTCTCATGTCTTTAATATATTTTTTACTCAATGATATCTCTCTCCAAGAAAGTTAATTTAGAGGAACATCTCTGAAGGGAAGTGAACTCTGGGGAGAGCTACTACTTTATCTGGAGGGGTTGCTATGGAGTGCAAAAGTAACATCAGGCTTCAGAAGCCTGAAGAATTGGAGAGGCACGTTTACTTATATTGGTGAGTATAGACACTTGCATTTGGATGAATCATTTCATCTAATTCAGTGTTTAAAACTGTCAGTCACCTCTCAGACTGGTCCATATAGACTGTATACGTTTATGCCATTAAAACTGGCAGTAATACGCAAATGAAATGAGGTTGGATTTAGCACTTTATCTTTCCTAATATCTCACATGGATTATTTTTCCCTGACATATCTTGTGTTTACATTATTATTGTCTAGTTTCAGGTCTTTCTGACTTACTGTATAATTTGCTTTTAAAAACCAGGTCCTTTTCCCTTTATTTTCCCATTGTCCCTATAACTTTTCTAATTTGAATTACTTTTTGGGTTTTTTTTAATCAACATTCACTAAGCTTCCAATATCTGTAACTTGAGATGTGTTTGTAAGGAGAATCTATTTGCTCTGAAGTGCTTCTTGGTTCCAAGAATTCTGGTGATGGTGCTCTAGATCACTTTCTTGAAGGCATGTTCCTATTTCCAATTAACTATACTTGCAAAATTCTTCAGTCTCAAAAAAAAAAAAAAAAAAAAAAAAAGAAGTGAAGCTACTCAAGGATAATAACAGGTCTGTAGGAAAAATTTAAACAATCACTTCAGCTGGCGTATCTTTCCCGTTTTGACAGCTGATCTCAAAACCAAACACGTTTCAGAAGAAAAAGCCAGAGTGTTTTAGCAAAATGTTTAAATTAGTCATACACAATCATATCAAGCAAAAAAAAGGCCACAGCCAAGTTACTGAATGTAATATGCAATTGATTTTTTAAAAACCTTTATTTGCATCTTCCCATCTAGCATGGGGGTGTAATAGAAAGATGTATGGGTATTAAAATTCTCATGCCCTGGCTTTTCTACACTGAAAAAAACCCAAACCTACAAGGGCTTATGGGCAGCATAGAGTGCCAGCAGTCATGGGAAGTGCTTAGCAGTCACGGAACCTTGATCTGAAAATGGTGTAGCACCAAGTAAAATCGTCTGATCACTAGGCTGATACAAAGTATCTGTGAACAAACAGTATCCTGAGAACTTAACAGAAGGGTTAAATTCCTTATTTTTGCCCTATTTCATGGTTACCCTTCTGACCCCATTTCCTGCTGTTTAGCTTTTGACTTCGATTTCTCTCTAATTCTTGTACTTTTGACATTTTCCAATTTCTGCTTCCCAACTTCAGTATGTTCTGCCTTGACAGCCTTCTGGCTTTCTCAGCTCAGCCTTCTCCTAATCATGACTTCAATAACCTGTAGCCCTGGACATAGCTGCGACACTCACTTACTGCTCAAAACTTCATAGAGTGGAGCACCTCAGATATGTTTAATTCTCCTCTTGTTCTGTTGGAAGAACAGGGGACCAGTCATAACAGACCAACATTTTGCCTTTTTTTTTTCCCCACTACACCTTCTGTTGTTTGGACTTTTTTTTCTTTTTTTTTTTTCTTTTTTTTTTTTTTTTATATATATATATTTGGGTTCAAACTTAAATGGGGAAATTTAGGTTAGATATAAAGAAGAAATTATTTACTGCAAGAGTGGTGAGGTATGAGAATGTGAGAAGTTGCTCAAGAAAGTTGTGAATGATCCATTCCTGGCCATGTTCAAGGGCAAGTTGGATGGGCCTTTGACCAACCTGTTTCACTGTGAGGTGTCTCTGTCCGAAGCAGGAGGGCTGGAAATAGATGATCTTAAGGTCCTTTCGAACCCTAAACATTCTGATTTAAATCACCCAATCACAGGATATAGATACAGCATTTTATTTGAAAAGAAGAGCTCCATTTCTAAATGCAAACCCTTAATTAACTTGGTGTCTTAGGTAAGTTGAGATCTGTCTTTTGGCTGTCTTGCATTGATAGAGATATATGGAAATGATGGAATCCAAATTAGAGTTTAGAGAGACTTTGAAGGGAGTTCTGTATATAAGTACTCCAGTAATATTCAATTTTCCTTACATTTTTGAAACTGATATGAAAAATTGTTGATGAAATACATATCCTTCTGTTAAAGCTTACAGAATACAAATACTTCAAGAAACAAACAAGTTTTTTTGAAATTGATTCCTCCTCCAATAATGCCAAATCCCTTTCTTCATTTAATCTTGTAAAGGATTTACTACTCATAAGATAAAACCCCAATTTTTCCAATTAACTCTTAACAATATGCTTTAATTAGATAAAATTATGTAAGATGATGTTGACATAATCTATATAAGCTGTATGAAGTTCCTTTATGTCTTCCTCAGTCTCTCCAAATTTACATATCTCCTCATGGTGCAATAAGTATTTTAAATGGAGGAGAAAGACATAAATGTAATTAAAAGTACTGTTGCACCATCTCCTTATAAATATTTTATAAGTTTTTATATTAAAATGAGTCTGAACACAGTGAATTTGATGAGTATTAGAAGCATCTGTTGAATACTTGATAAAGACTAAATTCACTTTCATTGAACAATAATTTACAAAACACAATGCAAATCTTTGGATAATAGGGCATATCTCAGTATAACACATTGGGGTTTATACCTTAAGGAGGTAAGAATGACTGTCTTACTTCCTTCTGTGAATAATTCCAAAATTCACATCGTAAGAAGATGGCATTTGAAATTTTCTAGGCAAAAAGTTTACATCAACAAGAAGTTATTAGCATATAATTTATGGTAGTATGTTTACATGCAAAACCCCACAAATTATTAGGTGTTAGGCATCTCATTGTATAATTCAGATACATTCTAGTTATAATGAAAGACATCGTGAAATTTACAATGTACTGAAAAAAACTCTTGACTGTTATAAAATCTAAAACCAGAACAGATGGAAAAAGACCTATCAAGCTTCATTCTCAAATGTTCTGAATCCTTGGCTCCTACAGCATAGTGTCAGCACAGTTACAGGTCTATGTTGCTCAAATTTAAGCGTGCAAGCACCCTAAATATGAAGAGATTCAAAAAACCAGCCTGATGTCAACTGAATTATCCAACTGTATAAAGTAAAAGGTGGTTGAAAACATAGACATATAAATAGACATAAAAGAATATATTATGGGCATTGGATTCTTACATATTTGCTCTTCAGTTCATGACAACAAATTCATTCAAAAGGCAGACTTTCTAGTGCCAAGCCCATTCTGCCACTTGTTTCAAACAGTAGAAAGTGGTCACTGGTTCACGGATATTATTAATTTAATTTATTTAACTTATGGGAATTTTAATCAGCCTGTTTTCTAGTAATTTATTCCTCTTAAAGATACTATGGTGACCAGGATCTTCAAATAGTTTATGCAATTATGTGGATATTTGTATGTGAAGATGCAATGACACATAGCCAGTATTTTTATAGTTTAAATAAAGGCCATAACAAGTTTTACCAAGCATAATAAACCATATAACACTATAAGTTTTAGTGTTTTGTGCTCCAAAACCCAAGGTCAGACACACAGACACACCTACACACCATCAGAGATCTGATAGCTAAATAAAGAAGACAAGAATGGAAATAATTTCATTCTAGGTAGTAGAGTTGAGCTGAAGGAATACTTCACCTCATTTCTTCATCACTTCTGCCAGCACATACCTACTAATTAGAAGGCATCAGACATTCCTAATTGCTAAGTTGCAGCATTATTTGGACAGAAAAGCTCTTAAGCCCAGACCAGGTGCAGTACATTGCTCCCTTGAATGCACAACACAAAGAATGATGAAAAGAAAGGGGAAACAAAAAACCAGAGGCACCAGCCTTTCTTTTATCATTAATTAAATGACCAAAATCACTTTTATGTAAGAATATGATCTAATAATTTGTATTCAATAAGCTGTTTCCCTGCCCCCCCAATGGCATGATCTGTCTCTGCTGGGTTTGTCTCACATTCCTAGTTTTCTAGTTTCTCTACATTCAGAGTTGTTTGTCTTCTCTTCCATTTCAGAACTATTTGTGAATGAGCAAGGTTTCTATTTAAAAATTTAAGCAGGTTCTTGTGCCACAAATAGTCTGTAGCTTAAACTTGGTATGCTAAAGGAAAGTCAGAATTCCATTCCTGAGGGAGGTCACTTGATACTGCTGCTTGAAACACTTCAACTGATAAATTTCTCATTAAATTAGACACCTCCACAGTGGGAAGAACTGCCTTTTATGATCCTACTCTGTGTTTTATGTATAAGTGCAAGGAGCAAATAGTTGTTAAAAATGATTCTGTAAAACATGACAAAACTCTGGAACCAGAACAATGATTTCAGACACTACTGGAAAAAGCTAACTGCTTTATCTGAAGGAAATTTTATTTAGTAACTACTTGCTACATTACAATACCTTGTAAGACACCTGATAAATATTTTATTGAGTGTTCAGTTCCTAGAGTACATGAAGTACAGATGAAGACATCAACAAAAATAAATGGATTTTCCCTAATAGCATGATATGTTGAATATTGGTTTATGTCCTTCATATTAATGTAATCAAAATCAAGTATAAAGTGAAATAAAGTGAAACAATATTGCTGTCTGTTAGTTGTAGTGTTGGTAGCACAGCAAATGTGTTCCACCTGTCACCTCTCTAAGACAGCCAAATATCCTGCCAAATCACATCAAATTTTGGAAGCAAAAACGTACAGACAAAAAGAAACCCTGAAAATTCCTCCATGGAAAAAACAGCAATGAATCACTAACTCGCTATTTATTTTAAGTTCAAAAAGAAACTTGCATTTAATTGAGGAAAATTAACACTATCTTACTGAGCACAAAAGAATAAATATGAATCCATCATTCTTTGCATATATATGTTTTTACAAAATCTTAATTGCAGACAATTATGGCCTATACCATTCAGGCAGACTGGTAAAATACGTATCAAGTCTAATGATAAATATTCACTATTTCATGCCACCTAAGAATCCTGTAAAAGTTTGTCTGCCACCTATAACATCCTTTAGCATTTTCAGTAGCCTGTCTCCATCCTTCACAGGGACATTTCCATCTCCAGAGATACCCTATCCTGTTACAAGACAACCACATCTCATTTGAACTAGGGCATTTAAAAAAACACAGCAGCACCAAGAAAATACAGAAAATCTGTGGAGAGTGAGGCTCATAAGATCATGATAAAGTTTGAAATGTAAGCAATCATGACCAGAGGTTTTCTCCCGACTTAATGAAACTGTTCCTTTTCTAGACCAAATAACTGAAAGTATTTTCTGTATCTGAAGCTTCTGGTATAGTCTCTTTTTGACTTACTGACTACCAATGCCGCAATATATTTATATTCCTTATAATTCTGAATATAAAGAAAAATAATCTATAACTTCAAGTTATATATTATGCAAATAAAATTATATGCTTGCATATCAGAACACATAAACAGTCATTACTAATATCCACTCAGACCATTTTTCAAGGCACTTAGCACCTCCCAAATGTTTAAGATATTATTTAATTTATATTGTAAATTATGGTTTCAATCCTTTGAGGGATTTGATCAACCTTGAACATTGCAAAGTGCTGTCAGTTACCATGATTAATGTGGGAATTGTGGAATTTTATCAATGTTGTTCTGGATCCTGAGCTGTCCAAAGTGAATGAAAAAAGAAAACCAGCAATTAACCTTGCTATACAGAATTGTTTGTTAAAAAAAAAAAAAAAAAAGAAAAAATCCCAAGCAGACAGTAGCAGTCTGACAAGAGACAAGATTACATCACTGTGTTCATTTCAGTTGCTTGAGCACTGAGTAACACTTAGGCTGCACGTATAAAGTTCTTGATAGCAGTCTTAAAATATTTTCTTTCCTCACCATATCTTTTTATTAATCCTATTGTTTTTCGTTTTTTATCTTCTCTCTATAAAGCATCTGACTTAGTCAAAGCAAAAGGGTTCATCTTCTGCAACAGTATTGCTAACCTGCAGCTAGGAAGGCAAAATAAAATCAATGGTTTCAAAAATTCCATGCCAGAGGATTTAATTCTTTGAGTGGCAGATAAGACTATGTGATATGCCAGTCTTTTTTCACCAGCAAGGATGCATGGGAGAGCAGGATTCAAGATTAAAATCACCTGCTCTACCTTTTCTAATCCCTTTTTACTTTATGTGGATTTAGCAATGTATTCTGTTGGAGAAAGGAGCATCAGGCTTCGGAGTATATTCCTTTTTCTCCAAATTTATTCTTTTTCCCCTGAGGATAGTTAATACCATCTAAAGTGAAAAAGAAAGCAGGAACTGCTCACATGAAACCCCTAATTAATTTTTCAGTACTTTAACTAGGTTTTCAGCCTGAATTCTCTCTTCACAATTGCTAAAAATCTTATTTTTGTTAGTAGTGATGTTTGATACAAAGAAAGGAATCTAGGGATAGCTTGATCTGAAAAGCAAAAATAAAAAATACTGTTATTAGTATAAGTGGGGCTTTTTCTTTTCTTGATTGGTTTTGTTTGGGGTTTTTTTAGAGGGTGGGGGTGGTTGCTTGGGGATTTTTTGTTGGATTTTGTTTGTTGGGGTTTTTTTATTACCCCTGCTTCCTTCTTTTTTTAAGCAATTTTTAACTTCCTTTCTGAACAAAATCTTCTCTCAGGTAATTTCAAGTAGAATATTTCTTTCACAGCAGCATCTCTGAATGATGTGTGTTAAGAAGCAAAATAAATTGTCTGAACCATTGGTGCAGACTGACACGAGAGTTCTTCATGTTATGAATGTAAGGATCAGCTTTGAAATCTTTAAACAATACTTTAGGCTGAGTAAAATATTCAAAATAAATAGGCTATCTGAAAAAAAATTACACTTCTGCTTTTCAAAAGATAATTCTACATGTACTCTGACACAAAAAGATTTGAAGATGAAATCCAATTCAATCATTTAGTAGGTCCAGCCCTAAAATTGGTATTTTAGGTAGAAGAGAGGAACCAAAAAAAGATTAAGATTGGGCTGACAAATTAAGTGAGCTTCAAAATAATTTTTTTTGCTTCCTAATTATTTTTTTTATTACTGCTGTGCCAACAGATGCACTTTCTTTGATCTCATGTTAAAAAGTATTACAATTCTGAAATCAAAGGAAACAAGGTATGGCAGACGATAATCTCTATCCACTTCATACAGGGCACAAGAATAATTTTTAAGCCATGAGGCAAGCAACAACTCATATAAAGAAATATAGGCTGCGGCTGGGTAGGACTGAAATTTTCCTATGGAGGAAAAGGCTTGGAAGTCAGAGTTTTTATTTGTTTTTCTAGTAGGTACACAGTTTGCCATAAGCTACTGGGACTAACCACCCTGTGATAATATATACTTGGATGCGGAATTAAGGATACATTTACAGTCCTATTGAGTATGTTCCTTCATTTTGCATACTTAATTGCACAAATTAAATCTCAGGAATACCTTTTTGCATGCACTATATATCTGATAACATAAAAACAGAGGAATTCGCCCCCCCCCAAATTCACTACAGAAAGAAATTTCAATTAGTTTAAGTATTCACTGGTAATTCTATTTGTCTAAAATTTCAAAATCAATGCCTAATTTCCTTTTTTCACATTCACTATTACTTGCTCCTGTTGAAAACATTTTGAAACATCCTAGTTTTGTGTCATGCTTGTTTTGGTCTCTTCCAAAAATTATAATGTCATCATAAATATTCAAAGACTCTATATACCATTGCATGATTTGTTAATTAAACCTTGATATTTCTCAGGTGCTGTTTAAATATTAAACATCAATCTTCTTTAAGACTGTGGTTTTGCATGTGTTGCAAATAGCATGCTTATTTTATATTTAGACTCAAGCTCAACTGAAGTGTTCACAAAGAATGTAAAGGCTCTACAAAGTCCTCACTTGGATGCTGCAGAGAGTTCATAAAACTGAAGGCTTGTAATAAACAAAACTGATACATAGCTGTAGAAAATAAGATAGGAAGAAGTTTACGGACATGATACCACTCCCTTTCTACAAATGGTGGAAGTCTGGACATGCTTACTCTACCCAGTTTCCTCCTCATTTTTGTTAGCATATTTCACTATAATCAGAATAATGTCTTTCTGAGGCCAAGAGTGCAGTGAAGTCCCTGTTAGCAGTGCTATTCTCTGTGTTCAGGTTTTACATTTCTCAGGGACAAGAAATCCTTCTCAACAAAGCATCTTTTATACAAGCGCAGATAAATAGTTCTGTTTTACCAACACGTTTAGTAAACAGATGAAAACATTGCACAAATTCATGCACCTTAACTTTATATATATATATATATACACATACATACACGCACACATATTTGACCACCTAGAAGAGGTGATGAATCAATGGGTATGAATAACAAAGGAAAGAATTGGTTCCAGCATTCAGTACTCATCACTTTCCACTAAATAGCTCTGTTAAGAGCAGGCTGATTTCCACATAGATCCTTAATATCTACATAACAGATTCTGTCTTGGTCCTCCTTCTGAAGCTATGTGTAACCTACTGAAATATCTCAAGCTAAGAGAGTCACTAGTAAACATATCCAAAAAAGGAAGTTCACAGGTTATAGCACCTTTACAATGAGCTATCTGGTAATAAACAACTCATTTTCTTGTCTAGACAGGGTCTGCGACCTCTGTAACCTTTTCTACAAAAGGAGAATTTACAACAGACTCCATAGATATCTTTCTGAAGTTCTGAATAATAGCAATTTTATTATTTAATTCTTAGTAGCCCTCAGTTTGGAAGCCTGATCAGCTTATTCTCTGAGCAGTAGCAGAAGTCATTTTCTTTCACAATTAAAATGACTAATTAAAATCTCTTTGTACACACACATATGTAAACTGCAGCCACCATTTCACATATCGATATACAGCTACAGTAATAATTCACTGCTTTGATTTGCCTGATTTGGCTTTCACCACTTTTTAATTTTAAAGAATTAAATATAATAATAATAATACTTGAGTATCAAATATTCAAACATACATCCAATGCTAGATAGGACTGATAATAAATCAAAGAAACCGGGGAGGTCTAACAACCTCAAAGAATTTTAAAGAACATACCAAGTATTTCTATAGCTAAATATTGTGAGATCACCACTTTGTTGTGTGAGATCCGTTAGAAAACTACTTCCAAAAGGCTTCCATTCTTTCCTAGATATACATCTGCAGCTCCTACAGCTGTAATACAATAGACCTTAATTTTCTGTGTTTTACTGTTCATCCAAACTGCATCTCAAAGCGCTTTATGGGGGTGCAATAACAGACTGAGCAAGAAATTACAATGTAGTTTTACAATGAAGTGACTACAAAATGGTTCTGTGGGGTTTTGTGTTCACTATGTCTCACTGATCCCGGAACAAATTTGCTTAGGTTAGCTTAGTTTATGAATAGCATATTGAATAGCATATTGATTTATTTATTAGCCACAGTGCTTCACATTCCATCTAGGCTCTGCAAATCAAATCAAGCTGAGTTTTTCTTCTCCATATGCATTTTAAACACTAATAAAAGATCTTACAAATTAAAAAAAAAAAATCATGCTGAAAAATGGAACCCAACCACTCAACAGCTAGTCTTTAACTAAAATAGACGGGAAGCAGCGTCTATATCATTTAATTGGTCTCATTTTAATCCATGTGTATTTCCATCTTGATTCAGACTTTGAAATATCCAAACAGAAGAATTTGCACTTGATACTGGTTATTCTAAACATCTAGGAATGTATTTTCCGTGGATATTGATTTTTACATAAACTGTTTTTTAACATTACTAAAATTTCTTACACAGGAATTATAATCCTCTTGGATTTCAGTTTAGCAGAAATTGTTTTCACTGAGAAATAGTAATTCAGTAATTTGCCAAATCTATAAGTACATAAAGACAAGACCTTGTTTCAAAAGGGTTGCAAAATAGTTTATAAGCTGCGCAACAAAGGATAGAGATGATGTAAGGAATAGAAAAAGATCCTGCTTTAAAAGGGAAAATAATCACAGCATCCAGATGTACTCTGGTTCAACAGTCTACTTATTGTTAACCTAGCAGTGTAGGCACCATCCTTCCAGCAGACAGCATGGCAGGTGTGATCATCATACAGTGATCTGAAACACATGAAGACATCCATATAACTTAGAAGTAGATTTTGGCAAGACCTGGAAGAACCACAGGTATGGTAGTGAGAGAAAAATGAAGAAGGTCCCAAAGCTGGTGTCATCAACAACAGATTCAAACATTAGAGCAACCTGTCTGACCAGTGATAGAACTGGGAGATGCATGACTGTTTTGAAATCAAGACCAGGATATCTGTGTTAGATCAACTATAAAAAGTTCAGCAAATTCCCAACACTGTTTGTTTTGGTAGTAACACACAACATGAAATATTCAGTTGATAATTTTATGCCTATCACAGGTAAGAAATACAGTCTAGAGGCTGGATCAAAAAAAGAAAACAAACAAACAAACAAACAAAAAAAAAAAAAAAAACCAGAGAAAAAACAAAACAAAAACCAACCAAACAAAAAACCCCAAAATAACACAAAGAAGTCAGTCATATCAATGAGAAACACACTGGAATAAAGTTTTCAGGTGTTCCATTGTTGCTTGGGTTTGGTTTGCTGCTGTTTTGCTTATGTTTGGTTTTTTTTTTCTTGTGGTCCATACTGTGTATATAAATGATAATTAAGATACTTGATTTCACTAGTTACAATTATAACCATACTTTCATTTCCTGCTATAAAAAGAAACTGCATAAAAAACATTGCAGCAACTTAAAAATATCCATCCTCTGATTAAACAATAGAAATACTACAGAATTCACTCCCATTCAGAAAGTCTGTATTCAAGACATGAGAGTCTTGACAGCTACTCAGTCACCTAGAACATTTATCAATGGGCCATGCATCTTATCAAGATAGTAACCAGGAAATTGTTAGAAGGTCTTAATTCTTTTCTCTGTGAGAAAGTGACAGCTGAGCTGGAATTTCATTAAAGTTCAAAGACTTTCAGTGTTATGAAAGCAGACTGAATAGAATCAAGCCTGAAATGCACAAGTGTGCAGGATTCACCTGAATCAA
Source organism: Amazona ochrocephala (assembly GCA_039720435.1). Classification (NCBI taxonomy): domain Eukaryota; kingdom Metazoa; phylum Chordata; class Aves; order Psittaciformes; family Psittacidae; genus Amazona; species Amazona ochrocephala. The sequence goes on from CM077880.1 coordinate 26,470,619, forward strand.
CACTGGCAAGAAAACACATGGATGTCTGCAATATAATTTGCTATTCACAACCTGCCCTGACAAAAACAAATTTGTTGTAAAACTTGTACGATGTGCAAGATTTTTTTAGGAAGCAGTAGTACTGGAGTAAATAACATTCTGTAGCAATTCACGTTATCAACATATGACACTGTAATGCAAGTATAGAGTATCATTTAGTTTCTTGCATTAGATGTCACTCTTATAAAATTGCTTTCAGCACTCCATATGAGAATGTAAGAATTGCCATAGAGGAACAGACCAACACTCCACCAAACAATGCCAATGGAGGGGAAAATTTTGTACAAGCACATCTGTGAAATTTGATTCAGTTGAGACACCTGGGGTCTACTCCCCCCCTCTTATTTTTTCCTTCTTTTTCCCTCAAAGTATTTCCAGTCTCCTGTGGGCTTCTACAGGACAGGGTCTTCTCACTGAATGCAACTAGGAAGCATGACCTAGTACTCAAGTCAAATAATTTCGTGTTCTATGCATTAATAAATTATGCCTATTTGCCCTAATCTGACTGTAGGATATTAAAGTGCTTCTCATGTTGCCATATAAATTTTAGGGGCTTGGGATTGTTTTATTCTGTTTGTGGGTTTGGTGTTTGGTTTTTTGGGTGGTTTGGTGGTTTTTATTATTTAGATGCTTGAGAAATGCATGATTATCATAGAGGTTTAAGCCTTCTATTTACTAGTATGTATAATTAACACACACATAGTTCCAATTAAGTATCACTGAATGTAAAACATGCATAAATCTTTATCACTTAGAGATTATGCTGTAGAATAACTTATTTTATTTGGTGTGCTTGACAGCATTTGGGCATACCGAATAGCAATGTCATGATGACTTTCTGAAGTAGTCACATAGCTTGTTGCTTATCAGTTACGTCAGAAAGGGAGTTGTGCTGATATTACTGGAGGCATGAGAGTCACACACAGCTTTCTTTAAATAAGGTCCACCATGGAACATTCCAAAGAAGCCAGCATTGTTTTTTTTTTTTATTTTCCCATCTCTAGCTTTTGAATCTAGTCACTTTAGAAAGAAGAATGTTTCATCATGGTTAACCATCATGTCGGATTTTCAAAATAAATAAACTAAACAAATTTCAATTAGATGAAATTTCAAACCATATTAATTTCACTGAAGATATTTATTCAGTATACGGAAGAACTCAAAAAAAGCAAGTTGATATGGCCTTTAACTGAAAAGGTGTAATCTTGTCTTTCATGTAGGTTCTTAACATTATTTCTTACTGGTTTATTCCACTAGAATAAAGACCTTTGAGGAGTGTACGTGAAACACAAGACCTTCCTCCATTGGATTTGGCCACATGGGTTCTTGTTTTCGCTTGCAAAGTTTGGATATATTGTTGCCCAACTTCAGAAAACTCCAGATACAGAGGATTTTACAATTTTCTTGACATTTGATATCTTTGGGGTAGTAGAAAATCTAATTTCATATCTTTCCAGTTGAAGAGTCAAATAAATACGGAGTTGTCTAAGAAGCAGACTATCTTTATGAAGTGGGTAACATGGCCCTTGGTGAACTATCTCAGTGCAATGATGTTGGCCTTTTGTTTAGAGGGGTGGGCAGAGGAGAGAACGCAGTAACCAGCTGATCTTCAGAGATGATTTCCAAATTCAATCCAGCTTCGATAATCACTTGATTAAATAGTTAAGCAGTCTCTGAATCCACAAGCCCTTCGCAAGACATGGACACAGTTCTGCCAGAAGTCAAACTAAAGTTAAGACATCTTTGTCTTGAGGTAAGAGAGAGAAGAAACTCTTAATTGTAGGAATCTCACATATTATCTGTTGGTGGAATGGAGTCACATGTATCAGAAATACCATTGAAATGGATGATTATTGAGTAGCATCAGGAAAAATAATTCCTATGTTCTCCTGCTTATCAAAGGATGGAGTACGTGGACATTGAAAATTGGTATCACTTGATAGTAGGCATGGAGAGTGGTCATGCTAGGCCTCATGCAAAACCATGTGGAACTGAAGAAAGCCTTCCTCTTATTTCAAGAGTACTGGGTCAGATTCCTGTAATGGGTCAGATTCTTACAATGTGTCTGTCATCTGGGGAACTAAGCCAAGGCTTCTTACTATGGCTGTTAACTGTTGTTGTTCTTAAATGTAAATACAGCCCAAATAGGAATTGAATGACCATTTTGAGTTTTGCTAGATAACTCCTGACCAGAACTTCATTGCTATTCATGCTTAGAATGAGTAACATGCTGAACTAGGCTTAGCATTTTGTACTCTGCTTATGACTTATGTTTGATATATTAGAAAGCTAAATATGACAGAGATTGAGAGTTCAACAGTCTCTGTTCTATCTTTATGCTGAAGTCTTGCAGTAATACTAATTGGGGATGAGATTCTGCTACATACTGCTCTTTTTGGCACTGGTTTTGTCACTGAAGTTTTCCTCATACTCTGTAGCAACATGGAACACCATCAACTTTGTTCTTATCCTTCTAACAACTACAAAAGAACTCTACACTGAAACTGAAATAGAATTCAAATATCATGAGAGAATCAGAATACATTTTCACTATCCAGGTATTTACTCAGTCTTGTTTCTCTCCTGAATCATACTTTAAAATTATTTTCCATTTTCATACTTCTGTTTCAGAAGGATAGATGTTATTAAATGATTAAAAGAGAAGACAGCTGACCATTATAGGAATGCACTGCAGTTTGTCATTTTAAACTCTTCCCCACAGGAATGTATGCTTTATATGACATTCAGTCCTTCCATCTCCTTAGATAATCATGTACAGCCAAATAAAAAATACCTGCTAGCATTCCAAGCTGCTTTAGAAGTATGGTACACAAAACATTTTCTCTCATGGAACCATAATACAGTCATATAATCTTGCTTTTCTACTGCTATCTGTAGTGTAACTAGGCTTCATTCTGAGTTCTTGTGTTCAGCAAAGTTTCATTTCTGTCCTTTCTAGGAGAAAGATAGAAATGAAAATGCTTTCAAAAAATATTAGATAGAGGGACTGTGCAACAACTGAGGCACGGACTCCAGTTGTGATGCAACCGAAATCGTTTATTGAGCGAGATCATAGGCTTTTTATAGACACCTGCCTAGCAATTAGTAATTGTTAGTTTCTGTTAGCTTCTTTTTAGTACCTTCTGCAACATCTATGCTTTTCTCAATCAATCACATTATCGTTCAAACGCCTTTCCTGAACAACTTATTTGTTCTCAGATGTATAAGCACATTTCTCTGTTACCACTTTCTGCTACATTATTACTTTCCATTTTCCCTTAAACGAACGTTCTTTTTTCCCCTCAGTCCACATTGGAGGCTCCCATTAGCTACTGGGAAAGTCCCGAGTACAACATTACATCTTTGTCTTCAGTAATTTCATTGTTTCAATGTCTACAGTTCTCGGAGATTATCTCGGTGTTCTAACTTCGACTCCTCTTGACTCCCATGGTTTGTAGCTGATGAGGGTCAGGATATTCGTGCTCTTATTCAGGACTGCTGGTGCATTTTCTTGTGCAGCACTCCCCACAGCACTGTATATAGATCAGGACTGAGATATGGAAAGACTTACGATGACCTCCAGTCTCTTGCTCTAGCAATTACTATCTCACTCTCTGTTTAAAATTTGAGAGGTAGCACAGCTTTTGTAATCTACCCAGCTAAACTTCCAACAACAGACTTTTAGTAATACTTGCATATTTAATAGCTCACATAGCTATGTTCATTTATGATTCTCAAGTTTTCTGTTTATTCTAAAGAGAACTTAAAGAAACTGCCATTGCACCAGTGCTCCCAGTGCAAGGGGACCATGGATGAAAAACACATCGTTATTATCCCCCCAAGTTATTTTTAAAACCATGGCACTAACAAAGGTCCCAGTTTTGCATTTATTGTCCACCAAAAGCATCCTACAAACACCAAAGCAGTAACGTGATTTATATAACAACATGAAATAAGGTAATGTAGTAACTCATTTGTTCAGGTCATTCAATATATAAGAAAAATGTAGCAGAGAGCTCAAAGGTCATCTTTCACTAGACAGACAGGAACTTCTCTAAGACCAGACACCGAGTCAGATTTGCAACCCAGGCAGTTTGCTTGCTATATAAGAACATCCCTGGAACTATTCCTGGAGGAATCCAGACTTCTGGGGAAAAATAAAACCATGGATATTACCTAGATCTAGAACATAATCAGGAACAATTGGTTAACCATAAAACACAGCATTCTGCATTCAGATATTTGGTAACAAATACGAGATACAGAAAATGGTTTGAGTTTCTTCCCAAAATATCCTGCCAGATCACCTGACAAATGAGCAGCCTGAATACAGTGACATTTCAATATGCTACCAGAACAATATGGACTACCAAGATCAGACAGGTGCGAGATAACTGTAGCTCAAGTATTGCATTGAGAAAAGCATTCAAGTAATCAGAAAAGGCTGATACTACTGATATAGCTAGAAATAGCAGATATAGATGCATCTTGTGTGTCTATAGCATAATTTTATTAAGAAAATGTGACTGGAAAACCAAAGATAGGTTTTCAACAGTGACAAAAGCCAAAAAATTCAGAAAGCAATTTCGTTGAGAAAAGGTGCCCAACACCAGAATACTATTGAACGGAAGGTAAAATATACATGGAACTCCAAAAAAAGAGGATAAAATATAGATGTTAAATTCCTGATATTAAAAGCTAAAATATGAGATGTTCCTTTTCTTTCTGATGCTTTTTTTTTGTCTATAAATGCTATTTCTATTGTGTTTTTCTTAAAAAACTAGAAACTAGATGTCTGTGTTCACTATTTTTTTCTAAAAATACATGAAAATGCTTGTGCTAAATTAGTTACAAAATGTCATGATAACTAGTTGGAAAAATCATACAGCGTGTCATGAAAGAAAATGAAGTCACAGTAAATGCTAACAAAGATATTGTAAAGAACTGAGCTTGAAATAAAATCCTGACTTGTGGGTCAATTGCTGCCAGGCTTACTGAATTAAATCACAACTAAAACAAATTGGTGTTTCACTACAGAAAACCAGCTGAGTCACACTTTTTAAAACAAAACAAACAAAACACAACACTAAAAGCAAACACCAAAATAGGAAGTTAACATGCTTGGCATATAACTCAGCCTGATGGATTGTTTTAAACCAACTTTGTTTGGATTAGTACATTAATTTCTTTCAGTAATACATGTTCCTATCATGTTTCAGATTGGAATAGCATTCACAACAGGCCTTAGACTTTGTCTCTGTCAGGGCTTATAGGTGCTCCAAATATTTTTCAGCATCTCCATAGAAGAAACAATTGCATTCTATATGTCAATATTTTCAATTAGTTTGTTTTTTATCTCAAGTAAACATATAAATATATTCTAACGACCCTATAGTGAGGTCCATGAAAAATCTGTAATTTACTTCAGAATAAGCAAAATAACATCCAGAGTGCCGGATCACTCCTTAGGATATGCTATGGTGAGTCAGATCAGAAGTAATTTTGTGTCAAACAGTGACTAGTGGCAGATATCAAAGAAAAGGGTCTGAGAATAATGCAGGACAGTATGTCATCCCTGTAGCATGCCCTCCCACATGCCAACCAGAAACCTAGGTATTTTCTGCACAGGAGGTTGCATTTCGACTGCATTCATTACCGATCCCTTTTGGAGTGAAATTCCATGAGGTTTTTATTCCTTTGAATTTTTGTTAAAGTTCAGCTTCACAATTTTCTTCAGCAAGAGTCCTACAGTTGAGTTGCATGTTGGAAGACAAAGACTTACCACTGCTCATTGGTGCTTGATTATTTCAGTGCTAACCTGCTACAGCCTATGTGCAATCTCGAATAAGGTTTTCCTTACCTGCTTTATCACAGTGAGGAAGTTACAGATATGCATAAACAATGTGTAATCATTGTCCATACTGAATATTCGTAGCTGTGTAATGACCTATTTAGCTACAATCATACTTTCCATTTGTTGCATAGCAGCTCAATTCCTTAAAGAAATTTAGGCAGAAGACATCCTTAAAAGCTTTCTAGGAAGCCAAATACCTTGTAACAGTCCACTCACCTGTCTAAATGATCCCTTATTCACTCAAGTAGACTTTAATTGCCCCTAGGAAATAAGAATTTCTTTACTGATTCTGGCTGGGACAAGAGTCAGTTTTCTTCACAGTAGCTAGTATGGACTATGTTTTGGATTTGTGCTGGAGACGATGCTGATAACACAGGGATGTTTTAGTGAAACGCAGGGATGTTTTAGTTACTGCTGAGCAGTGCTTACACAGTCAAACACTTTTCTGCTTCTCACACCAGCACACCAGTGAGTGGGCTGGGACTGAGCAAGAGATGACTGAACACCTCTCTGCCCATGGAGAGTGGTGAATGAATTCCTTGTTCTGCTTCGCTTGTGTATGCTGCTTTTGGTTTACCTATAAACTGTCTTTATCTGAACCTATGAGTTTTCTGACTTTTGCTCTTCTGATTCTGAAGAAAACGTCCCCCACTGAGGGGTAGGGGGGGAGGGGGAGTGAGTGTTTTTGTGGTGCTTATTTGCTGGCTGGGGTTGAAACACACAGTTTGTAACACTGTTACATTACTATGCTTTCTAATAATTTGCCAAAGAAATCTGTAGTATGTTAATATGACATTAAATGTCTAGAAAAAGGAACATCATGTCCTTCATCACGTTTGCTACCCTCTTATACATGTCTCATTTAACAGTCTAACTAATTAATGTATGATATCCTTTAGTACTTTCAGTGAGTTGTTTCATATGGGTCTTACAACTTTTCGCATATGTCCTGGGTTCAGCAGTAGCAGTAATTTTTCTCTCCTTCTTAGTAGCTGGCGCAGCGCTGTGTTCTTAACTTTTGGCCTGGAAACAGTGCTGATAACACGGATGTTTTTAGTTACTGTTCAAATGTTTAGTTTGACCAAGGACTTTCTGAGTCTCATGCTCTGCCAGGGAGGAGGGGAAGCCAGGAGGAAGCAGAGACAGGACACCCGACCCAAACTAGCCAAAGAGGTATTCAATACCACAGCACGTCATGCCCAGGATGTAAAACTGGGGGCAGAGACCGGGAAGAGTTAGTTCACAGCTCGGTTGTTGGGGGGGTGAGTGGTTGTATTCTCTTCCCTTGTATTTCCCTTGTCATTATTATTGGTGGCAGCGGTAGTGGTTTGTGTTATACCTTAGTTACTGGACTGTTCTTATCTCAACCCATGGGAGTTACATTCTTTCAGTTCTCCTTCCCATCCCTCTGGGAGAGGGGGGGAAGAAAGGGAGGGGAGACTCCAGAAACTGTGCAGTTTTTTTCTAAATTACAGCTGGGTTTAAACCACGGATTATGTGTGTTACTGATTTTTTTTTAAACTTTCTGTACCTATGGTTTTGTTTGAGATATAACTTCCAAACAGACCATGTATAAAGTAGGGTTTCTAAGCCCACTTTTATGGAAAAGCAATGCAACTAATTTCTTCAGGTTTTTATGTGTGATCTTATCTTCGAGTGATTTTTCTTTACTTCAGTGACCAGTTTTTCCATCAGCTCATGGCCTTCACTGACACAGGTAACCCTGCAAACCCCTGCAAGCAAAATGTGGTATTTTTTCTGAGTGCAGGTCCACACTGTCCACACCAACATTTACAAACCTGCAGGATAAGTTGCGTATATTATCAAAGCTCCTTCTTTATAATTTCCTCCTTAGCCTGTAGCTAAGGAGAATCTCTATCCCTTATTAGATCAAGGGGAAGCATAGTGAAAAAGGATGAGGAAAAGGCTGAGGTAGTTAGTGCTTTCTTCACCTCAGCCTTTAATACGAAGACTAGTTGCCCTCTGGGTACCCAGCCCCCTAAGCTAAAAGATAGGGATGAGGAGCAGAATGAAGCCCCTATAATCCAAGGGGAAATGCTTAGCAAGCTGCTACACCACTTGGACACACATAAGTCTGGGGACAGAGGGTATCTGCCCAAGGGTAATGAGGGAGCTGGCAGAAGTGCTCACTGAGCCACTTTCAATCATTTATCAGAAGTCCTGCAGAGTTCCCAACTGATTCAAGGCTATCGAATGTGACAACTGTCTACAAGAAGGTCTGGAAGGAGGACCAGGGGAACTACAGGCCTGCCAGCCTGACCCTGGTGCCAAGGAAGGTTACAGAGCAGAGATTCATGACTGCATTCACACAGCCTGTACACGACAACCAGGTGATCAAGCCCAATCAGCACAGGTTTGTGAAAGGCAGGTCCTGCTTTGCTAACCTGGTGCCCTTCTACGACAAAGTGAACCACTCAGTGGATGAAGAAAGGCTGCGCATGTTGCCTACCTAGACTTCAGTAAAGCCTTCAACACCATTTCCCACAGCATTCTCCTGGAGATACGAGCTGCTCATGACTTCAACAGGCATACTCTTCACTGGGTAAAAAACTAGATGGATGGCCAGGCACAAAGAATTGTGGAAAATGGAGTTAAATCCAGCTGGTGGCCAGTCATAAGTGGTGTTCCCCAGGGCTCAGTACTGGGGCCTGTTCTGTTCAGTTCTGTTTATTATCTTTATCAGTGATCTGGAGGAGGAGATAGAGTACACCCTCATTGCGTTTGTAGACAATACCAAGTTGGGCAGGAGTGTTGAGGGTAGGAGGGCTCTACATAGGGATCTGGACAGGCTGGATTTATGGAAACCTCATACAATAACTGCATGAGGTTCGACAAGGTTCAGTGCTGGGTCCTGCACTTGAGTCACAACAACCCCATATAATGCTACAGGCCTGGGGAAGAGTGGCTGGAAAGCTCCCTTGCAGAAAAGGACCTGGGGGTGTTAGTAAACAGCCAGTTGAACATAAGCCATCTTGCTCCCAGGCAGCCAAGAAGGCCAACAGCATCCTAGCTTGTACCAGCAATAGTGTGACCAGCAGGACAAGGGCAGTGGTTGTCCTCCTCTGCTCAGTACTAGTGAGGCTGCAGCTCGAATTCTGTATTCAGTTCTGGGCTGCTCACTACAAGAAAGATACTGAGGTGTTGGAGAGCATTGAAAAAAGAGCAACAAAGTTGGTGGAAGGTCTGGAGCACGAGTCTTTTAAGAAGTGACTGAGGGAACTGGGGTTGTTTAGCCTGGAGAAAAGGAAGTTCAGGGGACACTACTTTCAGCTACCTCAAAGGAGGTTGTGGGTGCCATTCTCTTCTCTCAAGTAGCAAGTGATAAGACTAGAGGAAATGGCCTCTGCATGCACCAGGGGTGATTTAGACTGAGTGTCAGGAAAAATTTCTTCATGGAAAGGATTGTCAAGCACTGGAACAGGCTGCCTAGGGAAGTGATTGAGTCACCATCCCTGAAGGTGTTTAACAGATGTATAGATGTAGTATTCTGGGACATGGTTTAGCGGTGCTAAACTTGGCAGTGCTGGGTTAACAGCTGGAGTTGTTGATCTTAAAGGCATTTTCCCGCCTAAAAGATTCTATGGTTCTATAATCCTGTGATTTTAAACCCCTGCCACCACTGTCTTGTCTCACATGTGATGTTCTTTTTCAGTCATAGCTACCTGTTAAGATTACAAGCAATTACAGAGATTTTGTAGTACATTTTGATGCACTTGTTTATTTCATGGATTTCAATCTTCTGAAATTCACATTAAAATACTGTGAGATCCTTTTTCTGTCTTGCTCCTTACTTGAAAAAAGCTAAATAAAACCAAGGTATATTATTTTTATATTATTCAACTTCTGAGATGAGAGAGATCTTTCTTTGCTTCTTACATATATATGATCAGTTTAGCAATATGACAATAAGATACAACTAGGATTTTGATCTCTGATTCAGTGTTGGTGGTGAATGTCAACAGGGAAAGAAAATGCCCCTGAGGACATGGCATGTGCATAGAAATGAAGGCAATGCAGCATAAGAAATAGGGAAAGTTTTCCCTTTTAGGTAATGAAAATCACAGAATGCTTTGAAAGTGCAATAAATAATGTAGCGCAAGGCACATAAACACTAAACCCCTTTCATTCAGCAGGAAAGTTAAATCATAGACTGGGAATAGACTTGAAAACATGCTAAGTGCAATAGAAAAAAAAAAGGCAAAAAAAAAAAAAAAAGCTACTTTCTAATGTAAAACTGAGGCTCTAGAGGATAATTTCAGATTCCACAAATTCTTTCAGCTTTCCCTTTAGTACCAAAATGATGGAGATATTAAGGCATTTTGTTTCTGTCTTTATCAGCCTATTTGACTTCCCCAAAGAAAGATTGCTTTATTTTTAAGGACTTCTGAAATATTTAGAGTTCTGTGATGTGTCCTAGAAGAACAACTTAAGCGTGTAATGATTGCTGCAGTTTTCTTTCAGTCAAACAATTGACTAAGGTATTACCAAGTACCAGCCTGAATTTGAGCGAGGAAATAAACAACCTATGGCTAGCAGCAATCATGGTCCTGTCATCACTGCTGATGTATGGCCCACCCTAAGTCCTGGTACATGATTCAGACCTATAGATGATTCATCACCTCGTCACAACCAATAGAAATATCAGTAGGTGGAAGCTGAGACAAGGAGGCACAAAAGCAAAAAATGTAATCAGTTCTAAGTAAGGTTAAGTTTGATGGCTTTGTAATGGAAAATAACTGAGGTGCTTGAAGGTCCTTGACATTGTTTTAGGTCCTTAGGACCTTAGGACAAAAAGTGTAAGAAAAACAAAATAGAAAAGCAGGACCTGGGGATGGGGAGTATCTGAGACTAGCGGATGTCCAGGATTCAACACAGTTAAACTAACTGATAAGTAGAAGGGCAGGATGATTGCTATGTCTGTAATGTTAATTAAGCTAGTGCTTCAAAGACTGCCAGAAGTTATGAAAATTGTTGGAAGAAGTAAACAAACCTCAAAGACCACCAACACATTTTTGTATGCATGCGGGAAACTTTCTGGAAAATTATGTAATTCAAGCATAGCCTCATGAATATGTATGTATGTTCCCAGTGACTGTATAAGGATGGCTTGTGTAGCAATACGGTGATACACGTTAGGAGGAGCTATACCCCGTGTCTCCCAGAGCCCAATAAAGAATACCTGCTTGTCAACTTGAAACTTTGTTGGCGAGTTTGTTTCTGGAGTTTTCTCCTAATCAAAGCTGAAAATACGTAACCTTATAACAGATTCTTAGGATGCAATTCTTGACAAAAACAATTAAAAGAAAAAGAAGTCACTTCAAAAAAAGAAAAAAAAAAAGAGAGGGTTACTCGCAATTAGGAAATGCCCTACCTGGGGAATCTTGAGTCAATGAACATTTAAATACTTATACAGACTGCAATGGCCGGAATCCTTTTCAAGACATAGGACGTACTTGCAAGCCTGTTCCAATGACCTGTGGTGCTGTGCCAGCAGAGTCTTTGTTGCTAATCAAACAGAAATTTCAATGGACAAGAGAAAAAATAAGATTCAGTCCTACGTTGTGTAGATTTTGAGAATGACAGAAAGCTTATATCTTCCCTTGGAGAGAGCATAATTTCTATAAACCCTGAAATAAGCCTTGGGAAAACAGAAATAACAATGCCAGGGGAAAACAAACAAAAAACCCAGACAAACAAAACCAACACAAACACAAAATAAAAAGCAAAAAAAATAAACAAACAAAACAACCAAAGCCAATCCCCTCAAACAAAGAAAACAAGCTGTAAAAATAGGAATACATAATGCTTTGAAAGCCGCAATTTTTGGCCAGGAGTATGTACTCATGACTTCCTTCTCATAATTTAAATGATGGGAAAATGGGTTCCGCAAAATAAGAAGGCCTGTGAATTTTCATGAAGAAAGACAAGATATTCAGAAACGATGAATTATATAACAAGCAGTTCTGAATTATCAGTTGTGATTGGCTTTAAAGCCATCAGGAAATTACTCCTGATAAAAAAAGGCTAAAGACTCAGTATAAGCTTTGATTTTTACGCAATGGATACTGCCACTGCAGATGCAGAATAAAGTATTTTATACTGTTGCCTCTAGGAGGCGTGGTGGCCTGGTTCAGGGACGGCACAGGCAATCACCTAGGCGTGATCGCGAGGTCCATCAGCAAGCAAACACCAATGTGGTGGACAGCAAATGGCGTTTATTGAAAAGTGACAGAACATTATATAGCTTAGGTTTACAACGTCACTTCCGTCTGCTTACGTCACAAGCTAAGACCTGGGGAGAGGCTCTGTCTTTCCGTTACAGCGCGACATCTTCCAACCGCCAAGCCCTGGCTACCTCCATTTCCCCCATCCCTATGCTTAAGTGAATTAGCGAAGATATACTAATCTAAAAAATAAATTTTGTTATTCTTAATGTATACCTTATAACAATCTTAAAAAATATGTATGACAAACTGGAATACACTTTGTAACAGTCTTAGAAAACATATGTAAGAAACTTTGAATAGAAAATATAAGGCACTATAAGTGAGATGCTATAAAGAGGTTCCACACAAAATATAAAACACAAAAATGAGGTATGATAACCCTGTAAAATCAAAAACATGCTCCAAACAGCGTCATCGCAATGTAAGGAGGCAGGCCCAGGCTCTGCCACCCTCACGTTGCATGAGGCTTGGGCTTCTAAACTAGCAGAAATGCACACTCGTTCCAATGCAGGTGGCCAGCCTGCATTGGAAGGAATGGCCTGCATCTATGGAAGGTCTACAAGGGCCATCAGGAAATTACTCCTGATAAAAAAAGGCTAAAGACTCAGTATAAGCTTTGATTTTTACGCAATGGATACTGCCACTGCAGATGCAGAATAAAGTATTTTATACTGTTGCCTCTAGGAGGCGCAGTGGCCTGGTTCAGGGACGGCACAAGCAATCACGTACACATGATCGCGAGGTCCATCAGCACGCAAACACCAATGTGGTGGACAGCAAATGGCGTTTATTGAAAAGTGACAGAACATTATATAGCTTAGGTTTACAACGTCACTTCTGTCTGCTTACGTCACAAGCTAAGACCTGGGGAAGGGCTCTGTCTTTCCGTTACAGCGCGACATCTTCCGACACCAAGCTGTGTGGTTCGGTTGATACATTGGAGGGAAGGAATGCCATCCAGAGGGACCTTGACACGCTTGTGAGGTGGGCTGATGCCAACCTGATGAAGTTCAACCATGCCAAGTGCAAAGTCCTCCACCTGGGTCGGAGCAATGCCAGGCACAGCTACAGGTTGGGTGGGGAGGAGATTCAGAGCAGCCCTGCGGAGAAGGACTTGGGGGTGTGGGTTGATGAAAAAATGAACATGAGCCGGCAGTGTGCGCTTGCAGCCCAGAAAGCCAGCCGTATCCTGGGCTGCATCAAAAGGAATGTGACCAGCAGGTCGAGGGAGGTGATCCTGCCCCTCTACTCTGCTCTCGTGAGACCTCACTTGGAGTCTTGTGTGCAGTTCTGGTGTCCTCAACATAAAAAGGACATGGAAGTGTTAGAACAAGTCCAGAGGAGGGCCACGAAAATGATCAGGGGACTGGAGCACCTCTCGTATGAAGATAGGCTGAGAAAGTTGGGGCTGTTCAGCCTGGAGAAGAGAAGGCTGCATTGAGACCTCATAGCAGCCTTCCAATACCTGAAGGGGGCCTATAGGGATGCTGGGGAGGGACTCTTCATGAGGGACTGTGGTGAGAGGACAAGGGGTAATGGGTTTAAACTTAAACAGGGGAAGTTTAGATTGGATCTGAGGAAGAAATTCTATACTGTGAGGGTGGTGGGGCCCTGGAATGGGTTGCCAGGGACGTTGTGAATGCTTCATCCCTGGCGGCGTTCAAGGTGGGGTTGGACATAGCCTTGGATGGCATGGTTTAGTGGGAGGTGTCCCTGCCCATGGTGGGGGGGTTGGAACTCGATGATCTTGAGGTCCTTTCCAGCCCTTACTATTCTGTGATTCTGTGATTCTGTGACCGCCAAGCCCTGGCTACCTACATTATACTATATCACTTCTTCAGTTTACTTGTTCTCCATACTTGCTTCTTAATTCATGTACAGATATGCACCTAGCAAGTTGCATAACATCTCTCTAACCGTAATCCCAAAACTTAACTTTGTCAAATTAACGTGGTAGGGCTTTGTGTTTTCTTTTTTTGTTTTCTTTTCTCGTTGTGTTTGTCCGCTGCTGATGATTTTATATTGCTTTTGGTAGCTCCTTAGAAGAGCTGTATTTCATGCTTTATCCATTTAGTTATCTCTTGGAGCCTTGACTAGTATTTATAGAAGTTACTGAGCACAGCAAAGACAGAATAGACTTCAAACTCTGTAAATGTCTATTTCACCACTTCATATATATGCTCTGTAGCTAACTTCTTGTTTCTGTATTAAAGTTCTCAAGCTGCTGAAACTCAAAGATTTATTTTTGCTGGTGAGTATTGAGACAAAGGGGGGTACAAAATTACAAACTGAAATATATAAACCTTTAGAATCAATTTTAATTAATGTTAAGTTTGATGGCTTTGTAACAGTAGTAATGGAAAATTACTGAGATGCATGATATACAGATAAAAAACATAGAGTACAGCTAGAGAACATACTGAGAATTCTTGTACAAGACAAACTGTTGTAGTTGACATAGTTTAGGCCTTTATGACCTTAGCACAAAATGAGTGTAAGAAAAACAGGCTAGAAGAACAGGACGTAAAGATAGGGAGTATCTGGAATGGCAGGGGCCCAAGATGGGCTGCAGTTAAACTAACTGATAAGTAGGAGGATGGGATGATTGCTATGTCTGTGGTGTTAACGAATCGATTAAGCTGGTATAAGCATCTACTGCTCCTGCTTCAAAGGCTGACAGCAGTGGTGAAATTGTTGGAAGAAGTAAACGACCCCGAAAGATCACAACCACATTTTTGTACGCATGCGGGGAACCTTTCTGGAAAATGATGTAATCCATATGTAGCCTCGTGAATATGTATGTATGCTCCGTAGCTATATAAGGACTGCTTGTGTCGCAATACGGAGACACGCATTAGGAGGAGCTACCCCCGTGTCTCCCGGTGCCGCAATAAAGAATACGTGCTTGTCTACTAGAAAACTTTGCTGGCGAGTTTGTTCCTGGAGTTTTCTCCGAATCAGTATCTATGACCTTGTAATGTCCCCAAATTTATTTCTGAAGTCTGAAAAGCGTGTTTGAAACATGGTTTCTCAATAGGTGCATGAAACTTTTGGCTCTTTATCTCAGGGTGCCCTTGTGCAAAATGGATAAAGTAACCAGATCACTGGATAACGCTTAGTTTTGGAGCTGTTCGGGTCATCTTCACTGCTTAACAGCTGCCACAGAGCATGCCTGGAAGCAATAACATTCGAATTCTGAAGTCTAAAACATTTCCTTGCACTGACATCTGAGAAGATTCTCAGGTGTCACAACTGTCACCTTTTGATTGCTTTTACTATTTGCTGAAAGCACCTGGAAGTCTCCTGTTCAGGTTGCTCTGAGGCTGACAATGCCTCCTGAGATCCTTTCTTTTGTGACTTAATTGCACCACTCTTAGAAAGGCACTCCAGACACTCATGTTCAAACTGAGTCTTTCATATTAAAATAAGAGTTTTCAGTAGTGGTATACAGTGACTTCTTGCATTTCATGCATCTTTGAGGGAATTATCTGTAGACCTTTAGGGTTGCAAACAACGAAGACTGAAAACCTGAGCTCCTATTTATCTCCTGGAAGTAAGATTAAACTACTTCCTCCCTTTGTTTCCTTGAGGTTTACCTTGGTGATGTCCTTATTTTAGGTATGTCCAGGTACTGTACTTTCTCAAGTAAAAGTCATGCAGTTCTCTAGAATATTGTGAAATGTAAACAGCAAAAATAATAAACAGCAAAAGAAAATCATAAAATCATAGAATGGTTAGGGCTGGAAAGGACCTTAATATCATGTCTTGGGTTACCCTTGCTTACTTAATTGAGAAAAAATGTAAGGAGATAGTAAAAGCAGAGAGGAAAAGAGAAGAAAAGAAAGGTGTACAATTTCTTTCTCACGAAAGAGCAACAAGAATTTTTACCAGTGAATCAGCAATCACGAAAAGCACAGGTAAACTGATTTATGTATAGCATTTTCTGAGCTACTGTGTGTTGAACCTCAGGAAGATGACAGCTGACAGTTTGTACTGGAGGAGAGTTTGGCAAGGCAATGGGACAACATAGTGACAACCAGTAGCAATCTGGGAAGGCAGTTTTATGGTAGGTACTTTGACAGAATGTTCATTCACTACTTCACTATCCATGCTCAGTAGGTACAGAAATAACTGCAGCCTGGAGCAATGACCACAGAGAAGATCTGATACCCTCGTTCAACCCCTGTCAATATACAGCAATTTCTTGCACTTTCAAAGGACAACTGGTGTAGCTTTAGGGCTTTACTTCTAATAAATCTAAACTTATATGTCTTTATAATTAGTTTAACACAAGTCTGTGGGATAAAAAAATGCCACCAAAATATGCACCCTGTTAATGGAAGATGAAAGAACATCAGGGTTTCACACAAAATTCAGAATGCCTCCTAATAAAACTCAATAGGAAGCCAATTCTAAGCATACAATTTAATTTTAGTCCTGAGATTAAAACCAGGGAGAAGACTCACAATTCATTAATTCCTGCAGGAAATTAACTCCAGATTCAGGATTTGAAAGAAAAGAAGACTAAACAAAACAAAACAAAAAAAAAAACAAAAAAAAAAAAAAAAAGAAAAGTGAAACAAAAAATATCGGGAATTAAGCATAAATCACTCATTTTCATAAAAATGCTACTTTTTAAAATAAAGGTTTTTGAATGTTGTATTGGGTCAGTATTTATATTGTTTCAAATATTCTTACACTTATAGATTTAAAAAACAGATACCTTTATACAAGGAATTTTATTTAGTAGCTGTAAAATGATCTGCTGTCTTAATAGTCAAAATTGACACATATTTATGAAGGACACATACAGAAAGTCAAATATTAATGGATGAGAAAATGCAAACCACACACTCACATTTTGAAAGGTTAAATTAAAAACATTCACTTTGCTCAATTTTGGGGGTCAGAACTTCTGATTTTCACTTGTGGCTTTTCTTGTAGTTTGTGGTTCAAGTGAAATATAAGTCAGTGTTAGCTTCAGATATTTTAGTATGTCTGGGAGGTTTATCCTACTAAAGTACAATGACAAATATTATTTGGTAGCTCTGTAGATTTATGCCTAAGGCTTGGGGTGTGGGCTTTTTTTTTAGATGTATATAAACATAAAAACAAAATGAAATGTTGGAGGTCTCTCCAAGATGAATTATGCATGGTATGCAAGCAACAAAATCCCCTTAAACTATTTGACAACAACCATAAAGTAATTGCTTAATTCCATCCCTATGTTTTTATATACAAATATAAAATTCCAAGTACTCTGCATATTGTTAAAGCCCTCGTTGAAACTTTTTTTCCCTGTTCCATTTGCAGGATTTAAAAAAAGGAAAAATTAGATTGGGAAGCATAGGTCCAAAACTGATTTAAACTCCTAAGGAGGGATGTGAAATTAGGCAGGTCAGTCTGAGACTGAGATTATGGAAAAATCCTTACACACCTCAGAAGTACTTAAAGCCCTTTTTAGTGACCATTAGTGTTTCCTAGCGTTCTTTGTAAAAAAATTAATCAAAAGGGCTTTAGTTTTCATAAGCCTTAAATCTTTACAAGGCTCCTCGCTTTCTCCATGATGTGCCAGTGTGTGCTGGCATTGTCTGAAAGAGTTTGTGTTCTGATGCTGACTGGTATAGATTTGATAATTTTTGCAGTAGCTAGTATGGGCTATTGTTTTGTGCTGGAAACAGAACTTATAATACAGGGATGTTTCCATTGTTGCTGAGCAGTGCTCACACAGAGCCAAGGCCTTTTCTGCTGCTCACATCACCCCCTCAGCAAGAAGGCTGGGGGTGCACAAGTTGCTGGGAGTGAACACAGCTGGGACAGCTGACCTCAACTGACCAAAAGGATATCCCACACCATATCGTGACATGCTCAGCACATGAAGCTGGGGGAAGAAGGAGGAAGGGGAGGACATTGGGAGTGATGGTGTTTGTCTTCCCAAGTAACCATTATGTGTGATGGAGCCCTGCTGTCGTGGTGATGGCTGAACACCTGCCTGACCATGGGAAGTGGTGAATGAATTCCTTTTTTTACTTCGCTTGCATGCACGGCTTTTGCTTTACCTATTAAACGGTCTTCATCTAAACCCATAAGTTTTGTCACTTTTACTGTTCTTTTCTCCCCCCCATTCCCTCTGACAGGGAGTGTGGCTGTGTGGGCTTAGTTGCCAGCTGGGTTAACCCTTTACAGTTTACAGTGGCATGAGTACATCATCCCTATAATAAGAAAAGAGAGTAAGCCCGTGAAATTAAATAAGGTAATAAATAAATAAAGTAATCAGAGATAATAATGCACAAATGCACAAAATTTTGCTTTGGGACAGAGGTCTCATTTTAAGTGATGAGAAATAAACATCCTCTTAAAATGCCTAGGGAAAAGAAGAAGGGAACGAAAAGGAAGGGAAGGGAAAACGGATAATAAAACTAATTTAAACTTGTTTAAAAAATCCCCCACATTTACAAGGTTGCAAGATTCTGTAAAATGTATCACAGTAGGGTGAGTCAGCCCCCCCAGGTCTCACCCCTAGTCTTAGATCTCTGTATGTTTTGTATTGAGAATTGTATATGAAACCATATTCATCTTAGGAAAAGCACATCCTTTATAAAAGCCTGACTGCGTGTACATTTAGCATGGATTTTGTGAAATCTCTGATAGTTGAAAGAAGTTCCCACAGACAGCTGAGAGTGAATCACGAGAGAAAGTCTATAACGTTCCCCTGTCATTGAAGTCTTTATAGTCTGCACTGGCAACGCTTTCAGCCAACACAGACTGACGATTTCTGATTTTAAATACAGCCATCCAGCTGAAAGTGCATTCAGAAAGTTCTTATTTAAAAAAGACAAAAAGTATGCTCCTGTTTGCTTTGTACTTCCAGTTTTAAAGGTGTGGATATCAAAGGAGAAAAAGCCTCCAAACAGAATGGAGGGTTGAGGTCCTGTAAACTGTGTTCTATAGGAAGAACCCCAGACCTGAATGCAGTCAGGCTGAGTCCTATAGGTGTTCTTGGTCTACAGTCTTTATAGCCTTCAAACTATGGGACAGAAGGAGGGTGGGAGGAAGGGAGGAAGGGAGGGAGGAAGGGAGGGAGGGGAGGAAGGGAGGGAGGAAGGGAGGGAGGAAGGAGGAAGGGAGGGAGGAAGGAGGAAGGGAGGGAGAAAGGGAGGGAGGAAGGGAGGGAGGGAAGGAAGGGAAGGAAGGGAAGGAAGGGAAGGAAGGGAATGAAGGGAGGAAGGGAGGGAGGGAGGGAGGGAGGGAGGGAGGGAGGAAGGAAGGAAGGAAGGAAGGAAGGAAGGAAGGAAGGAAGGAAGGAAGGAAGGAAGGAAGGAAGGAAGGAAGGAAGGAAGGAAGGAAGGAAGGAAGGAAGGAAGGAAGGAAGGAAGGAAGGAAGGAAGGAAGGAAGGAAGGAAAGGGAGGGAGGAAGGAAGGAAGGAGGAAGGAAGGAAGGAAGGAAGGAAGGAAGGAAGGAAGGAAGGAAGGAAGGGAGGGAGGGAGGGAGGGAGGGAGGAAGGAAGGAAGGAAGGAAGGAAGGAAGGAAGGAAGGAAGGAAGGAAGGAAGGAAGGAAGGAGGGAAGGAAAGGGAGGGAGGAAGGAAGGAAGAAGGAAGGAAGGAAGGAAGGAAGGGAGGGAGGGAGGGAGGGAGGGAGGGAGGGAGGGAGGAAGGAAGGAAGGAAGGAAGGAAGGAAGGAAGGAAGGAAGGAAGGAAGGAAGGAAGGAAGGAAGGAAGGAAAGGGAGGGAGGAAGGAAGGAAGGAGGAAGGAAGGAAGGAAGGAAGGAAGGAAGGAAGGAAGGAAGGAAGGAAGGGAGGGAGGGAGGGAGGGAGGGAGGGAGGGAGGGAGGGAGGAAGGAAGGAAGGAAGGAAGGAAGGAAGGAAGGAAGGAAGGAAGGAAGGAAGGAAGGAAGGAAGGAAGGAAGGAAGGAAGGAAAGGAAGGAAAGGAAGGAAGGAAGGAAGGAAGGAGGGACAGGAGGGAAGAATGGAGGGACAACAGGAAAAAAAAGAGTGAAGGTAATGTAAATAATAAAATAATAATTGTAGTAGTAATAGATTGCATTAATACACCTGGAAGAAACTTGAGAAAAGAATCAGGATATCAGGAACCTCATAATGAAATAAGATATAAGCTTTTATCTGAAACTCAGAGCAGATCTCAGTGCAGGCAGCAACAAAGTCGTGCCAGTGGAGTCATATAATCTTAATTATACCTCTGTCTTCTTCAAACATTACACATGCTAATCAGTGACTAGAAAAATCAACAGGTAATGCCTTCTGTTAGAATTGCGTCAGTTCTGTTCCCAAACTCCCTTAGCATATCAAATAGGGCATATTACTTTGCAACAGTCCACTCTTCCGTCCTTTAAGGCTATGCACTTTGAACTTGGAAAGGTAAGTGTTAACATATGATACCTTAAGTTGGACAGCTGAATTCCTAATAAAACAGTACTTCCGTACTGCTCAGCACTATGGATAGAATTTGGCTGAAATCACTAAACTGTGAACTGGAAATAGAGCTTCCCATACATCAAGAACACAAATTGTTCAAGATATCATATTTTTTTTCTTTTTTTACCTTAGCCTTCAGTCTCACAGCACTGAATGGCAATGATCTGGGTGAGACCTTCTAACAGTCTTCCAGTCTTTCAGTCCCTAAAGGGGACCTGTAAGAAAGCTGGAGAGGGACTTTTTACAAGGGCATGAAGTGACAGAACGAGGGAGAATGACTTTAAACTGAGAGTAGATTTAGATGACATATTAGGAAAAAATTCATTACTATGAAGGTGGTGAGACACTGGAACAGGTTGTTCAGAGAAGCTGTAGCTGCCCATCCTTGAAAGTGTCCAAGGCCAGGTTGGATGGGGCTTTGATCAACCTGGTCTAGAGGGAGGTGTCCCTGCCTGCAGAAGTGGGGATGGAACTAGGTGGTGTTTAAAGTCCCCTCCAACCCAGACCATTCTATGACTCTATGAACAAAACAGCTCAGTATATTTGTATCCATTTTGGTTTTACCTTTGTATTTCTGTGGTCTCTGGAATTTCTTCTTTGCAGAAATCAAGCCTATATATGTTTCTATATTCCACTTAACTTTCAAACAGTTTTAACAAAATCTCCTTAGAAATCTCATTCTTTCAACAAAACGAGGCAGTTGTAAAATTCTATGTTATTTGGAGAAATTTCCAGGAACGCATCAACAAAGTTTAAGTTGACACACAGGTATTCTTTATTGTGGCACAGGGAGACACCAGGGATAGCTCCTACTAGAGTGTCTCATCCAAGCATCAACCAGGCTGTGATTATAATGTCCTTAAACGTACGTATCCATTAGATTATATACAGGTTCACTGAGTTACTTACACATTCCATCATACTTCTAGAATTCCTCCCCCACGCACAATAAAATGTGGCAGTGAGCTTTGGGACCCCTAGTGGTTATTTCTTCATCATCTTCCTCTTCATCACTTTGTTTTAGGATCATTGCTATATCAGTAACCACCAGTCCGGTTCTGGCCAGTTCTTGCAATGCTTATCTCAGCCATTTCCATATCTCTGTAGTTGCTAACAAAGCCTAACATCCTTGAAGTCATTTATTTACAACCCCATTCTTCAATCAACCCCATTCTTCATTCTTAACAGGAAGATGTCAGGACTTCTAAATATACGGTGTGGATGCACTCTTAACAAACAAGATACTTCCTCTGAAAAAGCTGGCCAAACCTGAAATTTGCCCTATAGAAACTAATAGGGAATCAGAGGGCCTCAGGCAATCCACAAATCTAGGTTCCTGTTATGGAGATTGATTGACTTAACTTAGCAGAAATGTGAACAGCTTGCAAATGTGCTACAGGGCAAACTCCCATTTAATGAAAGTATCTCAGAGTCATTGGACCAAATTTTTCTCATGCAATTTTGCTGAAGTTGCACCAACACCAATGAAGTAAGATTTTGCCTCTTGTTCTGTATTTCAAATTAAAATATCAAATACAGGAAAATGAAGAGTGTGGGAGAAGGAAGGAAAGCATATGAAAATAAGTCTTATAGAACAGGAAAGAATTAATGTAGCTTTCTTCTCAAATCAAAATCTGCTGAGTTTATTTATGATATCACTTTCTTCATATCTACTTCAGAATAAGAGAATAGAGCTCATTCTGTGTGGAGATATCCTGAGATGTCCTAGAGATAGGGCGTTCCAAATTCTTAACCACTATCTTGTGCAGTAAATTTTTGTGAGAAAAGTATTTAACCCTCAAGTTACACTAGCATGATGCTGTCAAACCACTCAAAGGCTACTGCAACATCCTTCGTTTAGCAAGAGTCACTTCCTTTCATTTGTCTGAGTCTTGTAAGCAATGAAGTGAAAATTCACAGCATCTCTACAGACAGAACTTATGAGTTTGATGCATCTGTGCGACAGCATGTGTGTTCATCTGCAGTATGAACAGCCCTCCATCCTCCAGGAGGAAGAGAACTGGCAGCAAGCTATATAGAGAATCTCCTCTCATCTGTCTAGTGAACCAGGCCTCCAAGGAAGCAAAGAATCTGAGCTCTCTGGTTTGTCTATTCCCTGCATCAAGAACAACTAAGCAGGCTGGTGTTTCCAATCAATAAGTGGAGTTGGGACCCCAAAGTTATTACTTACTTATTTCAGAGTGCATCAAAAAAAGCTTTCTCGAGAATATACTATTTAAACTGAACAACAAATGTTCAAGTGCTAAGAACCAGCAGATTCTTGTTCCCTGTAGAAGCTAAATGTATGCTTCTAGCACATTTCTCCTACACAGTGAGAAAAAAGAAACCCTTTGTGGAAGTAGTACCCTCTCATGTAATTAAGAACATGTTTGAAAGAAAGTTATGGCTCCAAAACTCTCCCTTGTGCACCATAAACACATGTGCATGGTCTTCCCTCTTTTCTCAGGCTTCTTGATTCAACAGGCATTCTCACACACAGACCTCTTTCACAACATGTTCAGGTTGAGCCAGCAGACAGTGTGCCTTATCTCTGACAACTCCTTCTAGACCAGGTAAGAAAACGTTTTACTAGTGACTTGGCCAGTTAGCAAGGCAAAAATCACTCTGAAGCTCTACACTAGAGATCATGTTAAACGATTCCCAGTTTCAAAAATCACGTTGAAGTAACTAGATACTGCCCTTTCATGGTTACAGACACAGGCAGGAAGTGGTTCTTAGTCAATTGCCATAACAACCTTAATGGTTCAATTTTCACCTATATTTTCTAACTAACTCTGTTGTTTCTTCTGTACTAATATAGTGGCTTAACCTTTTTGCATATTATCAGGTATGAAGATCTCATAAAAGACTGAATATCCATTTCATATTAGAAATTAAAATTGGATTACTTTTGACAACTTTGTGACAGGATATTCGCATATGATGATAGAACAACAGCTTTTGAGTTTTGGGTGGAGCCAGATGACTAAAATATCAAAAATACCTTGAATATGAAAATGTGTATATCTGAGTCAAAAATATCATTTACTTTGTGCCACTGGTGCAAACACTGGAGATGACACAATTCGCTGGAGTTTTTGTATCTCTGATAATGATCATAGTTGTAACAGATTCTGAACTAAAACACCTTCAATATTTTAGGGTACCTCATGTATTTACAATAACTTTGTAAAACAAACAAAATAAAACAAAACAAAACTAAGAGTCAGGCAGAAAAATTGCTTATTCTTGTTCTTATGTATTGCTTTAGAATAAACAGTATGTAACAAACATGAGGTTATGGCACATCATAAAGTTATATGATCATTTTTTAAACAAATTGCTTCCATAAAGTTGAAGTTTGAGGTTTTTAACTTGTGCAAATTTTATGTTTTAGATAAATCAAGATAAATTTTAAATATTCTAAATGGATTGAAATTGCATTAATATTATTGTAAATGGTAATTATAAAATGAAGCACACAAAATCTTCCAGTTTGTAGTCAACTTAGTGAACATTTTTGTTAAGAATATATCAGGGAAAGATCAATTTTTACACATGAATAACTTGATTTTTGTATTTCAGATTCATATGCTTTAGTCCCTGCAGCAAAACTTTCAGCTGAGCAGAAAATATTTTTCCAATGAGCAATTTACTAAAACAATCACATAAATGTAGTCCTAACACTGCATGAGCTACCACTGTGACAATTTGCCATGACTTATCTTTCAAATTTAAAACTGCTGACATGATGACAACAATGACAAATAACGAGAGCAAATACATTACAGTACAGGTTAGCATTCTTTTTGTAATTGTCACAGAATTGTGTCAAATGGACATATAGCTCCTGTTGTGGATAATTATCTCATATCTTTGTTCAACTCCAGTTTCGTGCTGTGTATAATAGTTTACAGCTCCTAGAGAACAAGTGTCACCTCCCCAAAACAGAGCATTACCTATCCTAGATAATTCTTCATGTTATTGCTTAAAGTTTTCATTCTCAGTATTTTGTTTTGCACACCAGTTACTTTTTCCATTTTTGTTTCCCTGTATACTTACTGTGCATTTCTAAGAGAAACAGTCATTAGTAACTTCAGAGTTTTAGCAATTTCTCATCTTCTTTGAAAATGAAGAAATAAGGAATTTTGTAATAGCTTATTATTTATTATAACTTAGTATAAATAATACTTAGTGTTCAGTAATTCTTTTTCAATCATTCCCACCTATTTAAAAAGAATTAAAGAATAAATAAAGCTTGCCCAAGAAATGGGCATTCTTACTGTTGTGAGATATAGTTGTTCCTTTTTAAAGAAGGATTTAATAGAACTGCAAATATGTCAACAGAGGATCTAAAGACATTACATGCTTTACAAACTATTAAAGAGTAACCATTTGCCTCCTATTAACTCCTATTCTAAATAGACTTAAAAGCTGCACTGAAAACAAATTTTTGGTAGGTATAGATCTTCATGAAAGACTGTACTTCCCACAAAGAATTTGCATGATAGTTTTCTCCATTTTCCAAGCCATAAAATAACTGATTATTTTTTTAAATTAAAAGGTAAATAGAAAATACATCAAAACTACCTTGTACAGGAAACCAAATTACGAAAACAAATAAAAAAAGAACCACACACAGACAAATAAAATTCTATCAAAAAAACCCTGCACCAAAACCCTTTTGAAAACACTTTTGGAAAATTACTTTTGCATGCATTCAATCCATCTAAAAAAATAGAAACTTAAAACATTGAAAATTTACTCCCTCTAAGAATGTGAACATGTATTTCACTACACTGTGATCATCTTAGATTTTAGAATTTCTAAAATTTTCCATTTCTTTGATAATTTGCATAGGGTGAGAAGAAGGAAGCTATTTTCTGATAAACTGATATACATGCATAGACTTCGTTTTATGGAAAGGAACATGATATAACTGTTATTGACTTAACAAACAGCATGCATGTGAAAATTTGAACTGAATTAAGTATTTTAAAATTTTACTTGCTGGAAAAATAGTTTTTTAATTTCCCATCTGATAAACGTATACATTCAAAATTATGATTAACATATCAGTCTTTTACGCAGCTTATTAGCCATTACATACACAAGAACCTTGCTTTGTTATGCACAAAACTAGCAAGAAATAAACTAAACTTTTAAAGAAATAAATCTTACTGTGATATTCACCTTTTTGCAGTTTATGACAATACAATGATGAATTGTCTTGCAGTAACACTCACTGAAGTCATGAAAGGTTAATAACTCATTTAAACATTCATTACATGTCCTTATCAAAGTCATCTTAATTTCACAAAGACATCTAAGTTTCTCTTTAGGGAAACACTCTCTCAGGATTCAAGTGTGATTCTTTATTAACAAAATGGCAAGTGCAAAGTTATATGTCAAAACCCTGACTGATGATGCTGCAAATTGGTTCTTCCACCAAAGCAGAAGACTTTAAATTACTGCTTTTTAAAGGTGTGCTCCCTCACAGGCAATTAATGTGTCAGTTGTCAGTCAGGATTATTTAATTTCCCAGTGAAGGCTAAGAAAATGGGTATAGCAAATTGATGAACAGAACATGGTGCTGCCCACAAAAGAATTCTAATAATACTGCTGGTTTTTTACATTTACTGGGCCTAAAATACAAGAATTGAAATTTCAATATGTCTGCAGTATATGAAAAGTTCTTAAAAAAATCCCAACCAAATTCAAAGGGACTTAAAAAAAAAAAAAAAGCCAACAAACCCGCAAAACAGGGCTTTCATAGGAACATATTTTTCCTAGGTGTTGGTAACTCTCCTCAATAAGCATAATAAAATTACTGTTTGCAGTATATCTGTTTTGTTATTTATCTTTTTGGCAAGCGATGTCCCAGCCAGCCCTATCTCATAATGAACAATAGTTCACCTAAAAGCTGTAGGTAACTAGGTTTTGAATATTCTTTATAACTGTGATTCAAGACGGTGATTTTCAACTGATGTCCTATGCCTTAAGAATGTCCAAATGTCCTGAAATCAGGCACCTGTATCTACATTATTAATTTTTCCTGTTCATATCTGAAGTGTACTTCAGCAGTGAATTTGCAAGTTGAATCCAATTAAATGCTGTTCAGCTCACATTGTGCAGCATTCTCAGAGAATTAGCTGGATTCCTTGTGGATGAAATAAAATTGGAAAATGAAAGCCAGGATGTCTAATGCACTCTATCAGTTGTTCAGCCCATAAGACCACACTAAGGCCAGCCTGAAGTATTCTCTCAGAAATGATAAAAATATGGGCATCAGGCTCTCAGCACCAGTGTATAAATCTAGTTTGACTGAACCGCATAATTTGCTTATGTACACATAGCTCAGATCTCTCCTGCTGGTGCTGTTCCACTTGTCATCTTATAGGGGCTTTTCCAAATATAAATATTTCGGTACACATGTAAGGAGCATTGTAACTGAAGTAAATCCAGAGAAGTTGAGAAACAGTCCATATAGAAGAAGTTTGGTGTGGAAGCAGTCATCCCAGTTATGTTTTCCTGCTTACAAGTGCTGATGCCTTAAAAAATGAAACAGCATAAAAACATAACCCTGCCTTTAAATAGGATAAATGTTTGTTGTCTACACAGATGGGATTTTATAAACCCAGAGGGATAGCATATAAATAAGGTCATATGTAAGTTTTCGAGAAAAATGAGGCCATATGCAGTAGCATTCCATTCTCCAAATAAACATGATCATCAAAATTGCTGTCCTGACATATGTCAGATTAGAATTTCTAGCATGCACTATTACTTACATCTATTGTTTTTCATTTTATTGATTCACAATTCAATTTTTCAGCATTCCAATAGCAAAATGTGGTATTTCTATAAACACAGCAGAACATATTTAAGTAATTTCATTTTAACATCTTTAACATGTTGTTTGAGAAATTATTATCAGAAGAATATAGTGCTCCCTTGAAAAAGGCTGTTGTATACTGGAAGTGTAAAAAATAAGGTCTTTTCATGTATTCTGATCAACCAGATATTTTATATCATAACAGGGACCAAAACATCCTACACGCAGTTTTCTTGTACAAGTCTCTACCTAGTGACATGAAATGATGAAATATATCCGATATAGTTACTTACTTAATAAATGTATAAAATTTAAAAAATACAAAGGTTTGTAAGCTGAAAAATAGGCAGGACAACAGAAGTTTCATTTTTTACACTGGAGCGCTTGTACTCTCCTTTACCAACAAGTAAAACAGACTGCTATTTAATTTTTCTACTTTCTCCCTTTACAGACCTCTAGGAAAAAATAAATATTTGAAATGTAATGTAAATGACATTTTTTTGTAATTTTCACAGAAGGTCATGTTTCGATGAAGAAAGAATGTACTGTCTTTCAAAATCTAGTCCAAAACGCATGTCGACATTAACGTGCTGCTATACAATCTATGCCACAAGAGTCTTTCGCTTGTTCAAAGTCAGATTATCATAAGGATACATAAATAAGGACCAGGTGGCCAGGAATGTGCAACATACTGTTGAAACATCTATGCATTGAGGATAGGATAACAGAGTAATTTAGATAAAATATTAATTTTATGTATGTAAACATTTTGAAAGTATTTTTAAATGTGAGCAACAGGATTGCATACAAGCACAGAGGTCTTTAAAAAAATATTGAATGGGATGTACGCTGGAGAGAAGGGGTGCCATCCAGAAGGACCCTGACATGCTTATCAAGTGGGCTGATGCCAACCTTATGAAGTTTAACCATGACAAGTGCAAGGTCCTACACCTGGGTTGGAGCAACCCCAGGCACAGCTACAGGTTGGGCAGAGAAGAGATTGAGAGAAGCCCTGTGGAGAAGGACCTAGGGGTGTTGCTCAATGAGAAACTTACATGAGCCAGCTTCAGTGTTCTCGTGCAGCCCAGAAAACCAACCATACCCTGGGCTGAATCAAAAGGAGTGTGACCAGCAGGTCAAAGGAGGTGATCCTGCCCCTCTACTCTGCTCTTGGGAGACCTCACTTGGAGTATTGTGTGCAGTTCTGGTGTCCTCAACATAAAAAAGACATGGAAGTGTTGGAACAAGGTCAGAGGAGGGCCACAAGGATAATCAGGTTGCTGGAGCACCTTCCGTATGAAGACAGGCTGGGAAAGTTGGGACTCTTCAGCCTGCAGAAGAGAAGGCTGCGTGGAGATCTCATAGCAGCCTTCCAATATCTGAAGGATTATCTGTTAGGATGCTGGGGAGGGACTCTTCATCAGTGACTGTAGTGATAGGGCAAGGGGTGATGGGTTAAAACTTTTAACAGGGGAAGCTTAGATTGGATATAAGGAACAAGTTCTTTACTGTGAGGGTGGTGAGGCACTGGAATGGATTGCCTAAGGAAGTTGTGAATGCTCCATCCCTGGTGGCATTCAAGGCCAGGTTGGACAGAGCCTTGGGTGGCATGGTTTAGTGTGAGGTGTCCTTGCCCATGGCAGGGGGGCTGGAACTCGATGATCTTGAGGTCCTTTCCAACCCTAACTATTCCATAATACTATGATTCATGTTTCACTAATGCCAAGAGCTTTTTGCTTTCTGAAAAATTCTCTCATTTCCAAATTTGATTTAAAGGTCACTTTTTAGCATAAAAAAATGTACCAAGTTAAATTTATTGGATTTCCTTATATCTTATTAACATTTATATTCAAAAGGTCTATTATTAGGTGTATGTAAGTACACTGTGACAGTCTTTGTTTTTCTTTTCTAGAACACAATGCTTGTTTGAAAAGGACTGAAAGCCACTCTCAGTGCACTTGGCCACATGTATTAAAATATTTAATAGCATTTTCCTTACTGGAAGGCTTGTCTGAGGAGCTACTCTTTTCTGAATCATCTCTATTGTGGCATCTGTCTCACTTTAAAATTCATTTACATCTCAGTCATCTTATTCTTTTTTTGCAACTTGACAGAATAGTTTGAGCTACTGTTAAAGATCCAAACCATGTTTTTAATTCCTCATCATGAGAAAATTTCCTGGCCCAATAACAAGGTTTTCCTTCATTCATTTCCTCCAGTATTAAAAGTGGTTGTGTTTTCACTTCACTGATCTCCACACATGTACTCAGTTTCTCATAAAAAATCATCCAGATTTAAAGCTGTTAGGAAAAAATAAAAATTAAAAAAATCCCTGACTTCTGCACTTGTTGCGTTTCTTTCCTGCGGGTGGCCTTTGTGCTGTTCTCTTTCTGAAATGCAAAATTTACTCACGAATCAACAAGAGGAGAAAAATATCTTTGCATAAAGATGGAGCCAAAGCAGACAGCAATTGCACTCTGAAATGACACGGATGGAAGGATCCTTCTCTGTTTCATGATTATGTAAAAGATTTGGATATCTTTAGAACAAAAATTATCACCAGTAAGCCAAAGAGTTTTGGAAAAGAAAGTAAGTTTTCTCTGAAGAAGGTTATACAGCAACCTGGGGCTGCAGTGATATTCTGCCAGATAGTGATTCTCCAGAGTGACATGAATGCTGACAATTTTCATCCAATTCCAGGGAAGAAACTTGAAGGCTTGACACAGCTTTTCCATTGAATAACATTCCTGAAATTTAGTTCAACTTATTCTAAAGATGGTGTCATTCATGGCCAAACTGTTCCTTATCTTCAAATACATATTCAACTGGAATGTTGTCAGGAAGAACAGAAGGAAGAACCAGGCAGTATTTTTTTTTTAAGTGGTTTTCATACATTTTTATAACCTAACTCTCCTAAATATACTTTTTAATACATGTAGTTTTCCTTCAGAAAAAAAATGAAATTTCCCGCATTCCAAAAGCAAGTGAATCACTGAGATTTGCACGCAGCCCAGGGACCAGAATATAAATATCTGCTATGGTCTTGTTTCTAGACCATCTCTGGGTCTTGTTTCTGCATGCTGGGACAAAGAATGCTGTCAGATCTTAAGAACTGTTTCCTACCACTGAAGCTCAAACAAAGATGACCTCCACAGTATCCTTTCAGCCAGTGTGACATCTCTGAATTTGTATCTGTCCTCTGCTTCAGGACTAAAATTATCCTGTATTATTTCTCGAACTGATAGAGCAACCATTCTTGGAAAAGTAAATTGGGTGTATTTAGAGCACCAGGTCAATTTTCTTCCATCACTGTAAATGCTTTGTGCATTTCCATATTCTTTTTAAATGTAGAATCCCACAGAAGCCAGGAAGCTACTTGTCACTAGATTCAATGGGAAAAGAAACAGCAGGAAACAAGGCAAGGCAAGAAAGATAGAAACGATCTTGCCACTGTTCAGACACAAATATTAAATTAAAATTGTGAACATTCCAAAGGGAAGCTACTGCTGGGAAATCACAGACTACACAGATTAAAATGCGTTTGTTTAAATTTTCTAACATCCCTGGCACTTTTTAAAGAGGAGCTTTATTTTATTATAGGAACACAAAAAGCAACTGGAAAACCTTTGAGGATTTAATAATGAAACACACTTTCCTCTCCAATGATTTCCTTCACATGTAAAAAAATTACTGTAATGTAAAATGTATATTTGGATTAGTTTTAAGAGAATGCAAATAGGAATGACAGAAATGCCAAAAACCTGCAAACACAAATCTCTCCAGTTCCTTTACTAGGGAGATCTCTCTGTAGACCAAAGATGAAGGAGATAACGAATTTGGAAACAAGCTTGCACCTTTCTGCTAGTGTCAGCAACATCAAAGAAGGGAAATATTTAGAAGAAAATACACAATTTGTTTCCCTTATCTTCCCCTGACTGGGAAGTGATCAGTCCTTCCATTCTCAAAAGTAATCACACAAACTTTACCTATCAGAGCTACTGTCCTTAGTCTAATTATTGCCTTTTCATCAAAATGTTTATTGCTTAATTCTATGCCTTTACTTAGACACTGAGATTCTTGTAAGACCAAATCTAGCAGTGACCTTAAACTTAAGGAAACATTAACAGCTCTGAAATCATCCTCCAGATTCACAAGGATATAGAAGAGCAGTGGTCAGCAGAGACACGTAATTTTAGTAGTACAGACGTTAAACATTATAATTGTAGAGCAAAAGAGAATGTGGGAGGAAGTGTATCATGAGGGAGTAAGTCATGAACATGATGCAGAGAGGTGAGTTGAGTGGCTAACAGCCTCATAAAGTGTTCAAACCTCTGGACTTAGGTATTTTGAGGTGAGGCTTTCTTAATTCCTCTTGCAAAACAGCTCCACTAATAAAATATGTAATGATCCTTTTTAATAGTACTTACCCAGACCACTGGACTATAAGTATTTTACATTTTCACCAGCTGGAATAGACCCATTATAAACTTGTGCCTGAATTTCATATATTCCATCTAAACCAGGCTTCTTCTTCCCTCGAATGTTGTACAAAAAAATTCAAAACCCAGAACAACAAAAAAACCAAAACCAAACAAAAAATCCACAAAACCAACAAAACCAACAAAAAACAACCAACCAACAATAAAACCAGATGCACACACACAAAAAAAAATTAAACAAAAACAAAACAGAAAAACCTGTTCTTTTTACAATGCACAATGATAGCATTCATAACCCAGGATCCTGAGTGGAGAAAAGCATCTGTAGTTCTGTAGTGAAAGATTAGTGTGATTCTTATGTTCTGCAGCCATGAAAGTCACAGAACCTTAGCCTTTGTTCTTGCACTTAATTCAGCTTTATCAGCTTCCCACTCAACAGATCACTGAGAATCCCATTCTGAAGAGCTTCCTCTCCTCATGCACAATATATTGAGCTTAGGTTCTTAATTTTGTCCTGAGGGTTCAGCTAAGCAATGAATCACCTCAGCTAATTTTTGCATATATTGCAAATGTGACAGTATTTCAGTGATGCCAGCAATATCACACTTTTCTCAGGTTCAACATCTTTTAAACTACCATTCATGTAGGTCTGTTCTTCACACTCATTATGCACCATGCCTTGAAGTTATATTCTGTATCTTTTAGTTGCAGAATACAAGGTGTTTGGAGACTAATATCAGGTTACCTGTGTACACTGCCTTTGGAAACCAGCATGCCATATCCATTTATGGCTCAAGCAGATTGAACAGAGCTCAAAAGTACTTTACATGTATTAACTCGGCAACTCTACAATAAAATTCACATGTAACTTAACAGGAGACAAGTATCAGCATAAGTTTCAAGAGAAAGCTGGTGCAGGCATTAAATCTGAAAGCAAGAATGATGGTTTGAGGGCAGGAGCCTAAAGAAGAAAGGATTTAAGGAGGATAAAGTGCACTCAGCAAATGAAAAGCAGTTCAAGTGAGGCTGAAGACAGAATGTGTTATAGAGATTGTCAGTTAAAACGCAGAGTGAATCAAAGTAGCCAACAAGGAAGATGGGCTATTAAAGATGTGCATACATGCATATATACCAATGTGTTTCTAAATATAGGTAACAAACTGTAGGTAGGTATTATATCTTCAAAAATACCCATATGCTGCATTTGTTCTACATCTAGCACTGGTTTTCATGAGAAGTAGTCACTCTTCCTCCTCCTAGACATGGCACAGTTTGTTTTAAAAGCCCCGTGTCTTGAATTTCCAGATCTTCAAGGCCCATGCATAATCCACCTACAGGAGGTTCCCACCTTTGTTCTGTCATCCCTGGTACAGACATTCTACAGAGTCTTGCAAGTACCAAAGGTGAAGGAAGTCTTGATAGGAGTGTCGGAGATAGGCAGGAAGCTACGGCAGTCACAGGGTTCAGGTTGGGTGTAAATAAATATATCTAAAGGGATCCTGGCTTTATTTTGAGTCCGGGTAGCTTAGTTAAAGAAGTGTGAGGAAAGAAAGTTCCTGGAATCCCTCCCTTCATACATCCGCAATATGACTGACTGGGGCAAGAGTTTTTATGAAGAACCAAGGTCTAATAACAAGGCAATGCAAAATATATGATTCTATGATTCTGGTCAACAGGACTCTGTGGATGAAGCGCTCTATAGACAGGAACAGCCTCACACTCGCAGGCCCTTGTTCCCATGGGGGACTTCAACCACCCTGATATCTGTTGGAGGGACATTACAGCCCGGCACAAGCAATCCTGGAGATTCCTCAATTTTGTAGAAGACAGCTTCCTTCTGCAAGTAATAGAGGAGCCTACAAGGAGAAGTGCCATGCTTGACCTCGTCCTCACCAACTGGGAAGGGCTGGTTGGAAATGTGACACTCCAGGGCAGCCTTGATTGCAGAGATCATGAGATGGCTGAATTCTACAACCTCAGGACAGTGCGAAGAGCGTGCAGCAAGCTCACTGCCCTGGACTTCAAGAGAGCAGACTTTGGCCTCTTCAGGAACCTGCTCAGTAAGGTTCCATGCAATATAGCATGCAATGTAGGGAGCAGGGGAGCTCAAGACTGTTGGCTGATATTCAAAGATCACCTTCTACAGGCTCAGGAATGTTCTGTCCCAACTAGAAGGAAGTGCAGCAGGAGGGCCAGGAGACCTCCTTGGATGGATAAGAGATGCTGAGGAAAATTCAAAGGAAACAAGAGGCTTATAAAAGGTGGAAGCAAGGACAGGTGGCCTGAGAAGAATACAGGGATGTTATCCGGGAAGCTGGGGACCAGGCTAGGAAAGCTAAGGCCCACTTAGAATTAGACTTGGCTAGGGATGTGAAAAATAACAGGAAGGGATTCTATAACTACGTTGCAAATAAAAGACAGGCTAGGGACAGCATGGACCCTCTACAGAAGCTGTCGGGAGAACTGGCTACCCTGGATTTGGAGAAGGCTGAGGTTATTAATGACTTCTTTGCCTCAGTCTTTACCAGAAAATGCTCTGACCACACCACCTAAGTCTTGGAAGGCAGAAGAAGGGACAGTGAGAATGAAGACCCTGAGCCCACTGTAGGAGAGGATCGGGTTCGAGACCATCTTAGGAATCTGAACGTATACAAGTGTATGGGACCTAATGAAATCCATCCGCGGGTCCTAAAGGAGCTGGCAAATGCAGTTACTAAGCCACTGTCCATCATATTTGAAAAATCATGGCAGTCAGGTGAAGTTCCCGATGACTGGAAAAAGGTGAAATATAACCCCCATTTTCAAGGAGGGAAAATGGATGAGCCGAAGAATTACAGACCAGTCAGTCTCGCCTCTGTGCCTGCCAAAATCTTGGAGCGGATTCCATGGAAGGCATGTTAAGGCACGTGAAAACCAACAAGGTGCTTGGTGACAGCCAGCATGGCTTCACTAAGGGGAAATCCTGCCTGACCAATCTGGTGACCTTCTATGAAGGGGCTATGAAACTGATGGACAGAGGTAGAGCAGTTGATGTCATCTACCTGGACTTGTGCAAAGCGTTTGACACTGTCTCCCATGACATCCTTCTCTCTAAGTTGGAGAGACATCAATTTGATAGGTGGACCACTCGGTGGATGAAGAACTGGCTGGATGGCCGCATGCAAAGAGTAGTGCTCAATGGCTCAATGTCCAGCTGGAGACCAGTAATGAGTGGTGTCCCCCAGGGATCAGTGTTGGGACCGGTCTTGTTCAACATC
Organism: Amazona ochrocephala; assembly: GCA_039720435.1. Classification (NCBI taxonomy): domain Eukaryota; kingdom Metazoa; phylum Chordata; class Aves; order Psittaciformes; family Psittacidae; genus Amazona; species Amazona ochrocephala. The sequence continues at coordinate 26,505,726 of CM077880.1, forward strand.
TTTGTGGGTGACATGGACAGTGGGATTGAGTGCACCCTCAGCAAGTTTGCCGATGACACCAAGCTGTGTGGCTTGGTTGATAGGTTGGAGGGAAGGAATGCCATCCAGAGGGACCTTGATACGCTTGTGAGGTGTGCTGATGCCAACCTGATAAAGTTTAACCATGCTAAGTGCAAGGTCCTACACCTTGGTAAGAGCAACCCGAGGCACAGCTCTAGGTTAGGCAGAGAAGAGATTCAGAGCAGCCCTGCAGAGAAGGACTTGGGGGTGTTGGTCGATGAGAAAATGAACATGAGCCAGCTTCCGTGTCCTCTCGCAGCCCAGAAAGCCAACCGTATCCTAGGCTGCATCAAAAGAAGTGCAACCAGCAGGTCGAGGGAGGTGATCCTGCCCCTCTACTCTGCTCTTGTGAGACCTCACTTGGAGTCTTGTGTGCAGTTCTGGTGTTCCCAACATAAAAAGGACATGGAACTGTTGGAACAAGTCCAGAGGAGGGCCACAAGGACGATCAGGGGACTGGAGCACCTCCCGTATGATGATAGGCTAAGAAAATTTCGGCCGTTCAGCCTGGAGAAGAGAAGGCTGCGTGGAGATCGCATAGCAGCCTTCCAGTATCTGAAGGGGGCCTAGAGGGATGCTGGAGAGGGACTCTTCGTTAGGGACTGTGGTGGTAGAACAAGAGGTAAGGGGTTCAAACTTAAACAGGGGAAGTTTAGATTGGATATAAGGAAGAAGTTCTTTACTGTAAGGGTGGTGAGGCACTGGAATGGGTTGCCCAGGGGAGTTGTGAAGCCTCCATCGCTGACCGTGTTCAAGGCTGGGTTGGACAGAGCCTTGAGTGGCATGGTTTAGTGTTTGGTATCCCTGCTTATGGAAGGGGGGTCAGAACTGTATGATCTTATGTTCCTTTCCAACCCTAACTTTTCTATCATTCTATGATTCTGTGTTTGGTTTTTATAAATGCAAAATAAAACCAGTAGAACATGAAGGCAAAGGAGATTTTATTTAGAATGACTGATTGGCTCATATGAAGTGGACAAGTAATATAGCTTAGAATGATTATTGCATATATAACAGAAATTTGACAGAAATTTGGACTTTCTGTCCCTGAATAAATATGCGCATTTTTTATGCTCTCTTTCTTCATGTTAGATCAATAAACTGCCTTTTAAAACGTTATTAACGCATTAAAATCAGCGTGATACAGACAGTATGAGTCTGCTTATGCTTTCATCTTTGAAAAGCCACTGCATGTATGAACAAAATCAAAACCTAAAGTAAGACCACACATGGATATGTATGCAGCATACATACACACTATTGTTGTATTTCTTCATGAAATTAATAAATTTCTTCCATTAAAATATTTCAATAGAGAATATACTAAGTCTGTCATTTCAGAAAGACTGATTTCTGATACTAATTCCCAACTCCACATTGTATTCAACACAGTTAGCATCAGTCATTTAACCCTTGCTGTCTGGTGGCTGAGCTTATTAATAATAACAATAATAATATGTACTTCAAACACTAGCAATAGGACAATAGAAGAATATTCCCTGTTGTCATGGGTTCAGCAGCAGCAGTCATTTTTTTCTCCTTCTTGGTAGCTGGTGCAGCTCTGTGTTTTTGATTTTGGGCCTGAGAACAGTGCTGATAACACCAGTGTTTTCAGTTACTGCTTGGCGATGTTTAGGCTGGCCAAGGACTTTGTGAGCCTCATGCTCTGCTAGGGAGGAGTGGAAGCCGGGAGGAAGGAGAGACAGGGCACCTGACCCAGACTAACCAAAGAGATTATTCCATACCACAGCACGTCATGTCCAGGGTGTAGAATGGGGAGCAGAGACCGGGAAGGGTGGTGGGGGTGCACCGGTGGGGGTGCACCGCTTGATACTGGGTGGTGAGCAATTGTATCCTTCCCTTGTATTTGCCTTGTCATTATTGTTACTGGTGGGGGTGCACTGGGTGGTCGGGTTGATATTTGATGGTGAGCTATTGTATTCTCCTTTTCCTTGTGTCTGCCTTGTCATTATTATTATTGGTGGTAGCAGTAGTGATTTGTGTTATACCTTAGTTACTAAACTGTTCTTATCTCAACCTGTGGGAGTTGTATTCTTTCGATTCTCCTTCCCATCCCTCCAGGAGCAGAGGGAATAAAGAGTGGGGAGTGAGTGAGAGAGGGACTGTATGGGTTTATAGACTTAAACTACGACACTTGTCAAAAATAGAGTGGAGCAAAGAGGAATGCAAAACACTACTAACTTTGAACAAGGATTATGCTACAGATTCAGTATAAAAGCATGAAAAGATGAAATTTTGAGAACAGATGTTATGCTAAGTGTCCTGGACATATAAAAAAGTCATTGATTAGCAAAGATATATCTCTAGAGCATGTTACATCGAGCTAATATTTGGGTGCAAAAGAGAAAGATGCATATTTTTCATAATCAGGCATATTCAATTGGCATAAAAATCTTTCCTTGCATAACATTTTCACAAATTCCTCTGCAAATTTTATATTTGTCCTGGGTTCAGCAGCAGCAGTCATTTTTTCTCCTTCTTGGTAGCTGGTGCAGCACTGTGTTTTTGATTTTGGGCCTGGGAACAGTGCTGATAACACCAGTGTTTTCAGTTACTGCTTGGTGATGTTTAGGCTGGCCAAGGACTTTGTGAGCCTCATGCTCTGCCAGGGAGGAGTGGAAGCCGGGAGGAAGGAGAGACAGGGCACCTGACCCAGACTAACCAAAGAGATTATTCCATACCACATCACGTCATTTCCTGGATGCAAAAACGGAGAGCAGAGACCCGGAAGGGTGGTGGGGATGCACGGTGGGGGGCACTGGTGGGGGTGCACTGCTTGCTCAGGCTTGATATTGGATGGTGAGAAATTGTATTCTTTTCCCTTGTATTTTCTCTTGTCATTATTATTATTGGTGGTAGCAGTAGTGATTTGTGTTATACCTTAGTTACTAAACTGTTCTTATCTCAACCTGTGGGAGTTGCATTCTTTCGATTCTCCTTCCCATTCCTCCAGGAGCGGAGGGAAGAAAGAAGGGGATGTGAGTGAGAGAGCGGCTGTATGGGTTTGTAGAAGCTTAAACCACGACAATATTCAATAAGAGTTTAGATTTAGGCTCCATTACATCCACATCTACATTTCACAGATTGTGAAAGAAGCAAAAAAAAGATCAAGCAAAATTACATATCTGATCCTGAAATGAAAACAGACAAAGGATTTAAAGAGGCTTTTCTTCTTTAGCAAATACCTTAAAAAGAAAGACAATTTTAATTTCACTGGTAATTCTAACAATTCAGGTCTGGATAGATCTTACCAACAGCAGCATCGATTTCCATTACATAAGACATCAGTAATAGTATTATGAGGCTAGTGGGACAGCTGAACTTAGTTCATTTTCTAATAAAGATGGATAATGGCTTTCCTACTGAAATTCAGTTTAGACTTAAGTGTTCATTCACCACATTTTGATGAAGGCGATAAGAGATCTGGAAAGAGATGGAGGAGAGGACTGTGCTTCAGCAGTAACTGTGCTTTTCCTCAATTCTATTTGAAGTGTATCCTCTTTGTTTTATTCATTCAATAATACAAAGGGACTCAGATCAACTCTGCTTCTGTCTTCCATTATGCTACAATAAGTGCATAACTGGACCCGTGTACTCTAGATTGAGCAGTGAATGCAGAAGACGGAAAAATTAGAACAGCATAAAGATACTTCTAAATTACAATTAGGGTCTGCAAACATGACAGGATTTGAAAAACAACCAAACAAAAAAAACCCAAAAACTCCAAACAACATTGGTGAATGGAATTCTTTAAAAACAAAGAAAATTTTTAAAAACAGAATTTAGGGACATTTGAAACAAAGTTTGACAAGCAGTTTTAGCTGAAAAGAAAAATTTGGAAATTATAAAATTAGAGTTTGAAATTGTCTAATGAAATACCACATTTAAGAAATACTGAGAAATTACATTTTCCAAATTTGTCATTTGGATTTTCTTGCAGAATAACACCACCAACAAAAGACCTTTTTTTCTGAAACAAAACAAAAACCAACCAATCAGAAAAGAAGGTTCAGAAAGGAAAGTCCAAAATGGCATTAAATATTTCTGGAGAGTATGTCAGCTGAAATAAGTTTTTAATAATCACATTATTTCTTTTTCCATTACTAAATATTCATTTGCTTCCGTATCTGCTCACTGAAAATTATATTGCACTCTATGTTCAGCTGGCCACTAACATATTTGTTTCTCTAGCTCTATTGCAAATTAATTCAAAACAGGTAGAATATTAAGGAAAAAATAAGGTTATTCTGAGAATGAATAAAAAAGCTAGTTGAAAATTAATACTGCTTTAAAATTTTCATTATTATAGTGTACATACCCATTCTTTGTTGCTGCCTTAATCAGCTAAGTTAAATTAGGTGAAAGTTCTGCTACTTAGATTAAGCTGAAAATGCATCAACAAAAAATTATAGTCCCGAGAATCCTCTCAACACACCAAAGGCTCTTTAATACATGGTAAGCAACAAACAGCAGGAACAAAGAGATAGTGGCCTTGTCTTTCAGGTATTTCTTTTGTTGCTGTGACCTGCTGCAGCTCAGAATTCCATCTGACACCTACCATGTCTCCAAAACAACCTGAATAAGGTTTATGGAAATATCTGCAGTTTTTGAGAAATTGTGGTTCTCATTAAAGTAATTTCAACTACATTTTCAAATTCTCTGTCTCACAAAATAATTCCTAAAATCACATATGAGAAAGTACCACTTACCAATTTGGTTCAAAGCCAAGAAGAGCTGACAAAATATGGTGTGAATTTTAACGCTGTAGAATCACAGAATGGTTAGAGTTGGAAGGGACCTTAAAGATCATCTAATTCCAGCCCCTCTGCCATGGGACACGTTCCACTAGACCTGGTTGCTCAAAGCCCTGTCCAACCTGGCCTTGAGCACTTCCAGGGATGGGGCAGTCACAACTTCCATGGGCAGCCTGTTCTGTGCCTCACCACCCTCATATTAAAGAGCATCTTCCTAATGTCTGTTATAGACACGTCTGTTATAAGGTCTTCCCTGAGCCTTCTCTTCTCCAAGCTGAATAACCCCAGCTCTCTCAGTCCGTCTTCATAGGAGAGGTGCTCCAGTCCCCAATCGTCTTTGTGGCCCTCCTCTGGACTTGCTCAAGCTGGTCCACATCTTTCTTGTATTGGGGGCCACAGAGCTGAACACAGTACTCAAGTACTCATGAGAGCGGAATAGAGGGGGAGAATCACCCCACTTGACCTGCTGGTCACACTTCTTCTAATGCAGCCCAGGATGCAACCTACATTCCTAAATTAGTAGTCTGAATATCATGCCTTTATTTATTGGCTAACTTTTGAATTATTTTTTATTTCTTCATGAAAAATAAGACAAATTTGAAATGCAATATCATAGAAAGGTACTATATTCAGCAGTGCCAAAACCAGCATGAAATTCATGCTGACCTGTAAGTAGTTTTATTTAAGTTTACTTGGTAACAATGCTTACTTCAAATTTTCAGACATAAAGCCAAAAGGTCCAGAGAGGCTTTTATGAAAATGAAAAGTACTGCCCCACAGAATTTAATTTCCATAATTTTTCCAGGGAGATTTTAACTATGGAATGGGGTAAAAGAGATCCCCAGAGAGCTGTTGGCCTGGGAAAGAGTTCTGTTCTTGTGCCAAAGGGTTTATCTCCAAGTGGTAAGATTTTTCTCTGAGGTCCTAAGCACTCTTGTCTCCAAACGCACTCAGTGCCAGAACCTTTCATAAAGGTTTCTCATGTGAGGTGTTTGCTGTAAGAGCTGTCATAAAGATCATGGAAGAAATAACACAGTAGTCACCAGAAGAGCTGCAGGACTCCCTTGAGACCCCGTTTTAATGCTGATATTTTTTAAAAGCTGATGAGTAATGTAATTGAACAGAGATTTTCTCAGTGGTAACAGAGGTAACAGCCTCAAGTTGTGCTGGACGAAGTGTAGATTGAATTAAGAAAAATTTCTTCAGAGAGAAGGTGGTCAGGCATTGGAACAGGCCGCCCAGGGAAATGGTAAAATCACTGTCCCTGGAAGTGTTATAAACCCATGTAGATGAGGCCCTCAGTGACACGGTTGAGTGGTGGTCTTGGCAGTCCTGGGGTAATGGTTGGAATTGATGACCTTAAAAGTCTTTTCCAACCTAGTTGATTCTATGATTCTAAGTGGGGGTATGCACGTATTTATGAATTACCACTGTTAACACACCCAGTATTACCCATAAAACACACAGAATTGTAGGCAAGCCACATTAACAGACTGAATCTAATTCCACATTCCTATAATTTCTCACTTTTTCTGAAACAGAACCTGGGTATCATAGCTATGATCATACAATAACATAACCTGGTATGTCCAGAGTTTTACATTGGAGTCCTCAACTTAAAGACAAGGAGCTACGTGTACCAGAAATGCACTACATAAACATTAAATTCATAGCAGAATTCAGACACATCTAACTTCCATTGCTCATTCAAATACTCATTCAGCTGCCTCCTACCATGTCACATTGCAAGTACAGACTTCAAGCAGGGCACAAAATTCATGTGTATAAGCATACACTGTATTTCCACCCCCTAATTTCCCAGTTGCCAACTATTCAAGGTACAGAAGTTAAAAACACAGTAGTCACTGTAAAGAGTAGCAGCACTATCTTTTCTATTGGCTAATTTCAGCACAAAGGCACTTTAAAGAGTCAAGCTGGAAATACATTAACAATGAGACAGATGAAAATAAGAAAGTTCATCTGACAGGTATGAAAGTGGCCATTTAGAAAAGATCCTTGGGGTCTTTTATTTCACAGATTTCATTAAAATGCACACAAAATTATCTTTCCCACCTAGGAATCTGAATTTTAGTGAAGCATAGGAAACTCAGTAATTTCTTTAATGAATAACCTGAGATCACAAAATTCTACTGTTTTCAGCAAAGCTGGAACAATGATCGCATTGAAAATGGTAAACTGATCCAAGGCGTGGCATGTTTAACCAGTCTTGCTAGTCTTCTTCTGTGGTGGATAAGTAGAGATTGACTCCTCCAGAGAGCAGTATGGTGTAGGATTTTATCTGTGGTGCTCTAAATCACCCTGCAGAGGAGCCAATTTCTGAATACCAGAAAACTCAGAAAAGACTATCATTACATAGGCACCTAAATTAGATGTCTAATTTTAAGGAAGTTTCATACAACTTGCCTGAAAGCATTTTAAAAATAGGCAATCTTCGTAAGGAACAGAGCAAAGGAAAATATGTGAACAGCAGATTTATGCAATCAACCTAACAACTTTACATTAGAAAAATAAGATGCATAATGAAATATTGACACAGATGATACAGCAAGCACGTAGGTCTTCTTTTTGTTCTAGGAGATTTGCGTATGTATACACATGTCTACATATAAGAAGGGGAAGGGAAAAGAAAATAAGCACAGAAGGATTATTTGTAGCAGGTAGAAGGTAAACTATCTCCAGAGCAAGCTGCTTCTGAAAAGGACAGGGATTTACCACAATACAGTATTTAGCTGGTTTTGACACACTTTGGAGAAAGGGAAGCATCAGCACAATAGCTGTCATCACATTCAGGGACCATAGCCAGAATGTATAGCATCTGAAATGAATTAGCATTTTCTGAGGCTCTCTATTGCTGTGACTTTAGCTAGGACTGAGCATCTCTCGTGATTCTGAGGAATAGCATGTACTCTGCTAGTTAATCATGAAATAGGCACCTGGAATGCTGGCCAGGGATGTGCTGGCTTATTTGTATACTGGGCAGGCTGTTTTTACCACACATTAAGGTGCTGCAAATTCACTAATGTCAGCATAAAGAAGGAATGGGAATGCAATCACAAAACACAGCTGGTAGAAGAAATCCTTTGTAAAAGGTCTACCTCAGTGGAAGGTGTGGCATTTGGCTTTGCCTAGTGTATCTACTTTGATACTCAATTTGTAGAACTATCTTAAGCTGGTGGTCTATTTTATGAAACTGTAAATAGAGAATAACACCAGAAATTAGCCCTGGAGAGAAAATATATTTTCCTGTCATTCTGAACATGACACTTGAGAGAGCTGTTGCCTCAGTCAAAAAGGGGAGAAGATTCTGCGTCATGCCACTTCCAAGTTTCCAACAAGAGCATTCTAAAACGAAAGACCAGATAGTCTGTGATACAAAAGTGTTCATTCCATTGATAATTAACCACTGAAGACTCTATCATCACTGGCCAAATTTGGAGGTCTTTATTCACTTGGGCTTGTGAACCCTAAGATCTCAAGGTTTAGCTAAAAGTCTTCAGAACTGCTCTGCACAGTGCATAGACCTAAGCAGTATAATCAAGGTACAGAATATGACAAAAAGAAAAAGAATTTCTGTTACTTACACATGTCAGAGGGAGACGAGAGGCTTTGCTGATGGGACTGAACCATTGCACTTATTAGGACTGTTTTGTTTGTCACTTTTCTCAGTGTGTGAAACTTTTCCTAGCATCTACCAAGTTAGGAAGATGCCAGGTAACTACCTATACAGAGTATTTAAAGCAATTTCTCTCAATAATTTTCATTTTGCACAGCAAATCCTTATAGCCAGCCAATCTGATACTTAGGAAATCCAAACTCATAAGAACATTGCAGCATCCTTTGTGATCTGCTACAGTCCTGAAAGTAAATGATAGCTGTGATAATCCATCTACTTATTCAGAAATAGCTGCAGCCTCCTAAAACTCTTTGTTGTGGTTTAAAAAGCAAACATTTCCAGAATCAGAATGTGAATAATAAAGTCTATTCACAAAAAAGCAGAGGAAAATGTAAAAAAAAATAAAAATAATGAAATATATATTTAAATGTAATTTTCTCTTTTTACTTTATTAAAAAAAAATAAAATGTAACACCAGGAACTTATTTTCTTTAGTTGAATATATATCTGTTAAATTTTTTTTAATCAGCCCTCTCTGCCTCATTTGCTAGGGTTATGCAGCTTAAAAAAAAAATAAATCCACTCAATTTAATGCTGCAGCAGTGGAGCAGCAGGGCATCTTCATAAAACCATGTGATTATCCTTGCAAAAGTTCTGTGTGCATTTTCTGGCAGTGAAGAGAACCATTACTATTGTTACTAATGCTGAGAAAATGGTATTTCAAATAAAAAGAAAAGGACTTTATTAATATAGAATTCCTCATTTCCTAGTGCTGGTTATTAGTGATCTTTTGCTATTGCCTGTAGTTTTTATTCATTTTCACTACAGAAATTTTATCATGCTTTCATTCCTGCTCTAATTTTCTTTCTTAATGCTCATCTTCAGAAGATAACAGGCAGCCTGCACTACTGCACTGCCTTTTAAGACCTGAATAAGAGAAACTTAACACAGGACAGAAATATTGTTTGGAAAAGAAAGCATACAAAAGAATTTCTAGGAATTTCTTGCTTCCATGTCCTTTTCTCATAAATGCTATGTACTACTATCTTGTTTTCCAAAGGTTTAATAAATTGCTGAAAATTCAACTCTAATCCAATCAAGAATTTAAGCATATACTTAACTAGAACTTCAACATCCATTTCTTTGAAGTAACCAACCCTACAGAATTCTAAACTGAAACACAATCTGAAGTGCTTTGTTGAAGAAGGAAGAGAAGCAAGTTTTCAGGTTTGGTTTCTAGAAGAGACAAGACAAAAGTACCTTCTATATGTCATGCCTCTGTTCTTTCTAGTGTATATATGATCCTATTAACTTAGACAACTTGATACAAAATAAAATCAATGGCATATAACTTTAAGAGGGGTTTGGCTGGTTGGTTACTTGGTTTGGGGGTTTGTTTGGGTTTTAGTTTCCAGGTCATAAATGCTCTGAAATTGGGATTATTCTTTTTTAGAATGCTCCTCAACATTGGTACTCATCATGTGCAAATTTACTTATCACTTCATTGGGTTTGTAAGGCAAGAAGTGCATTGCAGCGAGTCAGTGCATTATGGTTATTTTGGATCAACCAAGGTACACAATTTTTTTTTATGTTTTCCTACAGAACAATAGGACTAAACAGTGCTGGCGATTTCAAACACTGTTTTCTGTGACTCAGGAGTATATATAATGACTTCAGTTACTTTCATTTTCAGTCTGGAAGACATACAAGAAAAAGGCTACAACTATTATGTATGGGCTCAGATTTATTGACAGTATATTGCTGGAGATATTTGTTGAAGTATATACAGCAGTAACTGCTAAAATACATGACTTAAAATTAGGGTTTTTAATAATGGAACCAAGGATAATATGATGATGTTTCCTGCTGCATATTCCTTTTTCTTTTGGTTTCTAAATCCTGAATCTCACATCTGCTTTTTTTCAGCATGCATATCTTGAAGAAAAAATGGTACTTCTTTAACTATCCTCATCTCTTTCCTTACACTTTCTTCCTCAATTAACTTTTCACAAACATCCTAATAAAATACACATAAACGAAACAACAGACAAGCAAGTTTCACAAACACATATTTATATACATCTAGGAGCTCTAAGGCCAAATTCTGTCTTTTAATGTGAATTTTGAAGAAAGCCATGTTTGAATCCAAAGTAGTAATTTCATCTTGTCAGAGAGCTGTAGCCAAAATCCTAATTGTCTTTTTAACGCTAGAATCAATTTGTGAGATCAGGTGCCTTTGAAAAATCATAGAATCATAGAAGTTTGTTCCTTACAAGAAAGTCTCACCCTTTATTTTTTGTTATTCTATATTTATTTTAACCATTTTATAGACCTAAGCCACATTAGGGTAAATGCCTCATGCCGATTCCTCTCCCCAGATGATCAGATAAGCAGCTTGGAATAGATGTCTGATCTCCAGTAAAGTCAATTATGCTGAGCTGTATCTTAAGCCAAAGCAAAGACATGAAAAGCAAGCCAAAGGAAAGACCTGTAATGCATTGTACATTCCTTTTGATTCTACCCCCTCTCCTGTCTTTTTGACTGCAATGATGAAAATCTTGGCCAATAATAAGCGCTTTCAAAAATCCTACTCATAGCTTACAAGTATAGAAAGATAAGCTAAGTGACCAGCTCAATCAGTTTTCTGTCATTTGCATAATGCCTGCCCAAAGGAAAGGGCAACTCTAATCCATTTTCAGATGCATCAACTATCCAGTTTAAGTGGTATTATACTAATATGTCACATTATATACATTAAGTGTTTGTAAAACTCACAACAGTCTTTGTATGGTCTACAGAAATATAACAGGTTGCCATTACATTCAATATAATTCCTCTTCCAAATCAATGTAATCTGCCATGAACTTCACATTAGAAAATCACAACATGAAACAACAAGAGGCACTTGGAATCTTTTCTATTACTTGGGTATCCTTCACCTTAGGCTTCAGCCATCTTTTTTCACTTTTGTGAAATTTCAGTTTAGCACTACCTGGTGTTGTTTTATCAACTGGGAAAGTTCAAGATTAAAACATTCTCCATGCTTCCATACTGCTTTCCTGCATGCAAGAGCTTATGTTTACAGCAATTTTGACAGGAAAAAACCCCCAACAAAACAAAACAAAACAAAACGAAACCCCAAAATCAGTGAACAAGAAGCGTACAGAGTAGACAAACAGCTTTTCTTTAATTCTCCTTGTATATGAATTCTTTCAGTTGGACCTCATCTTCACGTAACCATATATTTTTTGTCTCAATAAGTAAAATTTTTAAAAGCTTACTTAATGCATGTTGAAGTTTTAGAAGGTATTTTGTGCATTTCATCTTTTGTCATTTTCATACACAATGGCAATAATGCAAACAAATAGAAACTTTTTCTTCTGAGTTCATGCAAGCATGCCCATTTTTAAACCAAAAGAAAGATGTCATTACAGACTAGTGGTATTTCCAGAGGGAGCATTGTAATTAAAAACAAATGGTATGCATTCACATAAAAGCAGAGATAAGTCTACGCAATAAATAACAGATTTAGATTCATGTTATTCAGTAATGTGTAAGAAAATGGTTACAAAAAAGTTTTTGCCATATATATGTATGAGTACACAACGTACCTATTACTTTTAGAATAAAAGATTCCAATGCTCTTTTAGCAAGCCTATTTGCAATTAATTTCAAGAAATGTGATTCTTTCACTAATGAGAAGGGTGGCTAACAGACCACTAATTAATTTACTAAATAAAGTCCATGTGAAGAATGGCTTAGTAGTATGTGTTCATCTGTTCCAGGAAACACTTCATTAAAATAAATTTAGATACAAACTACCATGTCAGGGCAGTTTTTTATAATAAACCTTTTTGCAAGAGTTTAAAATACGTCTGAACATATTTGCCATAACAATAGATAGATATGGGGGGGGGGGGGGAAATTGCTTCTGTATCTTCAGCCAGAACTGTAACCCAGAAAACATGACTTTTTTTTTCACTCTTTTTGCCAAAGGCTTTAGACTCTTCCCTGAGCTGAGAACGCAAGTTTCAGATCTGGCCTGGGCTCACCCTAGCTGGTGCGAGGCTGAGCTGGCTTCAGGTCCTCCTTTGGGTCTAAGTGCTTATTTTCCCCTGTTACTGCAAAAGTGAATATCACCCCCACTGCCTGAGCCTGACCTCTGCCTGTGCCTGAGTCTGGGAAACCCAGCGTGCTGCTGCCTAACAAACAAGAGACCCAAGGGGGCGGGGGAGAGGCTGAACTTGGAGAGACTGTAGGGCCATACTTACCCCACAGCTGAGAGCAGCCAGAAGGCAGTAGCCTGCGGAAAGGAAACGTTTAAAAATAAATTCAGGTGTGTGAAATTGAAGACAGAGGGTTCACCCTATGTCCAGTCCTGCCCGAAGGGTGCAGAGGAGATGATTTGTTGCGCTCTGCGGTTCACAGGAGAAATCAGAGGCCCTCCAGAGGTTGAAAAACGAAACATTAATTTTATTGTAAACTTCCCTAAAACTGTGTCAGGAGGAACAAAAGTCTTGGCAGGTTCTTATTCTTATGAAATACACAAAGAATAAAAAAAGGAGAAAGGAAAGAAAACAGAAATAGGCTCACCACCTCATAGATCCAGCCATGTCTTCGCAATCAGGGAGTGGAAATTCTTTCAATTGAGGTCCTTTCAGTTGTTGCTCTTTCAGTCCTTGTGATCCTCGTGGTCAGTGTCTCCGCTGTGGTCCATGGTGGAGGTGCTCACCACACGCTGAAGGACGGTTTCGTCTTTCAAGGGCCAGGTGCTCTTGGAACCCTTCCGCAGGTCAGACCCATCCGCAGGGGATCTGCTGAGCCCCAGACTCGGTTCACACTGTCCCCTGATGAATGCCGCAGGGTCTGTCGCTGTCTCCAGGCAGTTTGTAGCTGGGGCAGTTGACCTTCACGGCCTCAGAGTAGAAAGCACAGGAAAGCATTCCTCACCTTGGTAGAGCAGGATCCCTGCTCTGCCCCTGGCCATTTGCCCAAGCCATAACGAGCTGTCAGGTCCTTCCTGTCTTCCAAGTTGCTTGAGACACCCACAAAAAGGGGCTCTTGACCACCATGCCAGACTCCACACGCAAATCTCCCATGCACTTCATAAATAATCTGCTCCTTCTGGAGAACATGTGATGTTCCAAATTCATTAAAGCCTTTCCACCCTGCAGCTCATGAGGCATACTGAAGTGTTGACCATAGATCCCACAGGGACACTGCAAGCATGAAAATAAGACCCTTGTATTTTCACAAGGGTGAAAATAAGGTAAAAAGGGCAGATCCTAGCCAGTCCACATACAACAATTTAAAGAGTATTATTGCATACCTTTTAACATTAATTATTTATTTAGACTATTGGGCTGTTAATAGCTCATTGGACTAACAAATATTCATAGGTGAAGGTAGATTATATTCTTATTTGCTTACAGCAAGATTTCAGGTGTAATACTACATAGTCACAAGGCTAAACTTAAATAATAACTTAATAAACTTATTAAATAATCATAAATTTAATAAAAATAAATAAAAATAATATTAATAAAATAATAATAAACTTAATAAACTTAGTAAATAATAACTTAATAAACTTAATAAACTGCTAAAGAACAAAGTTGTTTGGCTCTCTCTTTTCCCACTTCAATGAAAAAAATTCTGCAGCCATTACATAGGAATGAAAATCTTGGGAGAGAAAGAATAATTAAAGACAATCAGGTAATGGCTCTTCTTCTTTCCTGAACTCTGCTCTCATACACTTTCTATGCCTGAGTATTAAGCGCAAATTTCCCCTCTTCTCTCTCCTCCCCAAAGAAGGTTTGTCTTTTCAACACCCACTGACCACTGAAATGCAAGGTTAGGAAGGCAAGTAGCTAAGACATGCAGGGCAACAGAAGATATATGCAGCATCACCAAAGCAAATGTGTACCTGTGAACCAACTTGGCTGTCTTTGTTAATCTTTTAATCTGGAGTAGAAGGTTCTCTCCATGATTTCCTTTAATAGCTTTGCACATGGAGTGAAAGAGTGAGTTTTATGCAGTTCCATGCACCATGTTATGATTTGTACTCATACCATTTAAGGTTTTGCTTTTATATATCACAAACTGGGAAGACTTTGTCTAGGTCAATATTTAGTTGAAAAAACTCAAAGGAGCAATCGGAAGCTTGGGGGCTCTAAGTGCTCTACTGCAATAATATGCTGAATGGCACAGCCAGGCTCCAGTGATATGCTTTCAGCTGAAGCAGGACAAATACTATCTTTTCAGTCTTAAAAATTATGTGTGATGTTGGTGAGTGAGGTAAGCACATAGCAGGTGAGCTAATGATACTTACTAATATTACTCAAAAATGAGAAGTGCTATCCCTCATTTCTTTCCTGAACTACTCCAGATTCCTGTGCATAGAAAACAGATCAACTTTGGAAGTAAGCTGCAGTCCCATCAGTGAATGGTGTGATCTGCCTCCTTATATCGCACAAGCTATTTTGAAAATTTCCCCATTTTTCACATCAAGGCTGGTTTACAAATTGCTGTGAGCTTTACACGCAAAAAAAAAAAAATAAACATAAAGCTACATTATGATCACATTTTTAAACATTCAGAATACCTTAATTTACATTATGGACAAGCTAAACAAACAAACCAAAGACACAAATAATCAGCTCAGCTTGCTACTCTTATTCAGCTGGGTGTTCCTGATTTCCCTTGTTGTGATACCCTTTTTATATCAGCTGCCATGAGATAAAAGACCTCTTTATGAAGGGATAGGTTGATATCTCAGTTTCAAGGGTAAACAAAACAATAATTGCAGATATCAATAATTAAAAAATATAGCAGTATAGTTGAAAATAATGAAAAGATACCTACATTCTAAATCTGGCAACATATTCACATAGTCAGTTTAATCACAAGTGATGCTTTCTTTATACACCTGCCTGTATAATGAACTGAGATACTATAAGACATAGTGTGTTTTTATTTAGCCTGTATGAAATTTGTTTCTGAACACATACATTTGCTGATGGCATAACAGTAGACAATGAATAATTACAAATAGCGAATTTCAGTGTTGCCATGTCTTTCTGTTTAGGTAATGAGTTTTAAATTTAATTTAAATTTAATTTAAAAAACATTAAAAGGCATTGTTAATAACAGTGTGATATGTTAGCAATAATTTCTAACTTAATATCTTGTTGTACCCAAGGAGCACAAGGTCAACTCACAAAGCTAACAGTTACTTAACATTAGGTAAAACAATCTCAATAGATAGAACATTTTCCACTCAGAAGATCTTGCTGTTTTCTTCTTATGAGGACATTGAAATATAATTATAATCTTTCTACATGAAGATATATATATATCCTACCAGCGTAAGTTCCATATTAACTAAAAGTGATTCTTTCCAGCTGCACTGTTAGAAACTAGAAAAAACACTTCACCAATTCATAGAAAAAGAACCTGGAGCTCACAGCGGAAGCAATGTGTGGAATGTTTCTGGACTAGGAAAACAGTAATACATGTTTGGAGATAATCTAATCTTAATAAAGATACAAACAAACAAATGCTACATCTGAAAGAATATGAAATCATAGAATCATAGAATCATAGGACAGTTAGGTTTGGAAAGGACCTTACGATCATCTAGTTCCAACCCCCCTGCCATGGGCAGGGACACCTCCCATTAAACCATGCCACCCAAGGCTCTGTCCAACCTGGCCTTGAACACGGTCAGCGATGGAGCATTCACAACTTCCCTGGGCAACCCATTCCAATGCCTCACCACCCTTACAGTCAAAGAGATTTTTGAACTATATGGTGTCCCTGCCCATGGCAAAGGGGTTGGAACTAGATGACCTTAAAGTCCTTTCCAACCCTATGATATGATTCTATTGTTGCAATCAAGTTTGAGATTCATTGTGAAATTGACAGGAATATCTCAGACCTTGATATATGGAAAGGTGAGCCTTAACATGGTAAGGGTGAGTACAGTAATATAAGCATTGGAGAA
The DNA here is from genome assembly GCA_039720435.1 of Amazona ochrocephala. Taxonomy (NCBI): domain Eukaryota; kingdom Metazoa; phylum Chordata; class Aves; order Psittaciformes; family Psittacidae; genus Amazona; species Amazona ochrocephala. The sequence goes on from CM077880.1 coordinate 26,522,201, forward strand.
CATTGTAGCTGAAGATATCACATATGTAGTTTGATAACTAAATTACAGCAGTTTGGACTGTGGGGAAAGTTAAATTTGGAAAGCAGTGTTCACAAACTGTTATAGAGCCCTAGAGTAGAATAAGAGATCAGGAAATATTGAGACAGCTAAGGGAATCTTGTAAATAGTTGTAATATTGATATGAAGAGATTTAAATTTCCTGGATATTGATCAGAATACAAATTGCAAAAGAGATGAAGGAAGAGTTCCAGGTATTGCCTGGTAATTTTCATAGCAAGATCCAAGATCATTGGCTGTTTTGAATTGTATCTTAGGAAGTAAACCATACACATTGTAGCCTGAATGTGCTGGAAACCAGAAATACTGACCTTTGATCCTATAACAAAGAAGGTCATGAGGCTATTTCATTTCTATTCTATGCATTTATATTTCCATGTCTGAGTTGTGGGCTGCTGTTCAACACATTTTCTCATTCAGGACAGAGGAAATAAGTGAAGGAATAAAGCATGCAAAATCTGAAAGGAATATTGACTACTCTGAACAAAGTTGTTTGTTCCTCCTCTCTTGGCAAAGAGTTCCTAACTAGATCAGTGTATTCTCAGCTGGTGCAAAAATCTAATTAGAATTAGGTTGTTGAATCTGTATGCACCGTTATCCATTATCTAGTACATGGGTTTTGATGAGGAATTATTAATTTCTTATGATTTTTATCCAGCTTACATACAGCTGTTCTCAAGCTTTCAGATGAAGCTCTGTTCTTTTTATAGTAGTTTGGATGACTCTCCTCTTTTGACTTTACACTCTTGCAGTGCTCAGAAGACTCAGGGGCCCATAGAAGTCTTCTTCTCATTTTTAGCCTGTATGTAGAAATCCCATGGGAGATGGCTTAAGGTTAGCATAGCAGCCTTATGCTAACTAAACAAACCCTGTTACTAATGAAGGAGAAGGTAGTTACATGTAGTGAGTCAGTGGCCACCAGGTAAACTGAGATCTGGACTAAGCCTTTGACCTTAATTTTCTCTTATTCTTCCATCTTCCTTAGCACAGAATGAATGTGCTATGTAGCATAGATGTGGGGCTTGGAACAAGGCAACAGTGATGACTGAGGACACGAAGGCTACCTTTTGGAACTTCTCCCTCTTTTACCAAACACCTTCAGTATGCCGTGTGTAGGGGATTACTTGCAGCTTGAGAACAAATGACAAAATCCACTGCATGATGCTCTGTTGCAAAACAAATGATGAAACAATATACACGGAGCATTACTTTACCTTAAAGCCCCATCTCCCTAGCTTCCCCCTGTATTTGGTAGAGAAAAAGAGGGTTCTCTAAATGGCAACTTGGAGAATGAGCCTCTAACAGTTGTTCTGAGTGGTCTTCCTCCCAATGATAATCTTCCTAACCCAAAGTTTTCTTGGAAAATATTCTATAGTTATCATAAAACAAAATTTAGTTTACTTCTCTGATGTACCCACAGAAGGTTACTCCTGTGTATTGTAGGATCTTCAGTTATAGAGCTAAACACAGCTCTGAGCTTAACAAGTAATATCACAAGGGACTTGTGTAAATCTGCTTTAGCATGAATTCAGCCCTAAGTTTTTATACTAAGTTTGCGTAAGTATTATAATAGTTTTAACCAGAGTGCTCAGGTTCAGAAAAACAGCATGTAATGTTTTGGGTCTTTTCTTGGGTTCTGTGTGCTTGAAATTGAATGCGTGAATGAAAGATATGAATAGACATAATTAACTTATTTTTTCTTTCTCTCTCATTGCTTGCAAAAATCCACCTCTTATCCTCTTATTTTTTATGAGTAGGTGTACCCTCTCAAAAGCCACTCTTTAGGAACTATTCCCATTGGAATTACCTGAGTGAAACAACCACAAACAGAAACAGCTGTATATACGTTAATTTAACTGGAATAATTCCATGTGTTATTTAGCTATTACTTTAATATGCTACAGTTGAGCTGGATTATCATGAAATACCTGTCTTTTAAGTAAGACTTGGAGAAAAAGCAAAGGGACATTCAAGTCAGATTTTTTTTTTGACAGATGTTCAGACAGAAGATAGATTTCTGTCCTGTTGATGTTGCTTCCTTCCCTTCATGAGTTTGATTATCTAAACCCAGCATTTTTAACAGAAAAAGTTCTTTAAAAGAACAATGAATAATAGAAAAAGTGTTATGAAATTTGAAACAATCTGTAACTTAATGAATATGTATTACTTTCCATAACATTTGATGCTTCAGTCAGTGTAAGTAATGAACAGTGTCCACTAAGTCGGTGGGTATGCAGCATTTTGATATCTATTTGTTATTCAATGCCACTCCCTTTCTCAACTAATTTTACAGCTCTATATTCAAAACTATCTTTGAAAGGAAAATTCCTAAGATTGCTATAGATTTTTCTTAGCCATTTCTCAAGAAAAATTATCTTTGTTTCTCAGTGACTTTATATCATTACTGTCTTGCAACAGGAATATGTGCTATTTCCATTTTACAGATGCAAAAAAGGAGATATACAGAAATTAAGGCTGGCCATATCCAATCACCATCCTCAGGGCAGTAAGAAGAGCATGCAGCAAGCTCATTGCTCTGGACTTCAAGAGAGCAGACTTCGGCCTCTTCAGGAAACTGCTCAGTAAGGTTCCATGGGATATAGCCCTAGAGGACAGGGGGGCCCAAGACTGTTGGCTGATATTCAAGGATCACCTGCTGCAAGCTCAGAAGTGACACATCCCAGCTAGAAGGAAGTGCTGCAGGAGGGCCAGGAGACCTCCTTGGACGGATAAGGAGCTGCTGAGGAAAATTCAAAGGAAACAAGAGGCTTATAAAAGGTGGAAGCAAGGACAGGCAACCTGGGAAGAATACAGGGATGTTGTCCGGGAAGCGAGGGACCAGGCTAGGAAAGCTAAGGCCCACTTAGAATTAGACTTGGCTAGGGATGTTAAGGACAAAAGGAAGGGATTCCGTAGGTACACTGCAAATAAAAGACAGACTAGGGACAATATGGCCCCCTCTGAAAGCTGTCGGGAGAACTGGCTACCCTGGATTTAGAGAAGGCTGAGGTTCTTAATGACTTCTTTACCTCAGTCTTCACTGGCAAATGCTATGACCACACCACCCAAGTCTTGGAAGGCAGACGCAGGAACAGTGAGAATGAAGACCCTGGGCCCACTGTAGGAGAGGATATGGTTTGAGATCATCTTAAGAACCTGAAAGTATACAAGTGCAAGGGACCGGATGAAATCCATCCGTGGGTCATGAAAGAGCTGGCAAATGAAGTTGCTAAGCCACTGTCCATCATATTTGAAAAAGCATGGCATTCAGGTGAAGTTCCTGACGACTGAAAAAGATGAAATATAACCCCCAGTTTCAAGAAGGGGAAAATGGATGAGCCGGGGAACTACAGATCAGTCAGCCTCACGTCTGTGCCTGGCAAAATCTTGGAGCAAATTCTCCTGGAAGGCATGCTGAGGCACATGAAAACCAACAAGGTGCTTGGTGACACCCAGCATGGCTTCACTAAGGGGAAATCCTGCCTGACCAATCTAGTGGCCTTCTATGATGGGGCTATGAAACTGATGGACAGAGGTAGAGCAGTTGATGCCATCTACCTGGACTTGTGTAAAGCCTTTGACACTGTCTTACATGACATCCTTCTCTCTAAGATGGAGAGACATCAATTTGATAGGTGGACCACTCGGTGGATAAAGAACTGGCTGGATGGTCACACGCAGAGTTGTGCTCAATGGCTCAATGTCCAGCTGGAGACCAGTAACGAGTTGTGTCCCTCAGGGATGGGTGTTGGGGCCGGTCTTGTTCAACATCTTTGTGGGTGACATGGACAGTGGGATTGAGTGCGCCCTCAGCAAGTTTGCCGATGACACCAAGCTGTGTGGTTTGGTTGATACGTTGGAAGGAAGGAATGCCATCCAGAGGGACCTTGACACGCTTGTGAGGTGGGCTGATGCCAACCTGATGTAGTTTAACCATGCCAAGTGCAACGTCCTCCACCTCGATCGGAGCAATGCCAGGCACAGCTCCAGGTTGGGCAGAGAAGAGATTCAGAGCAGCCCTGTGGAGATGTACTTGGAGGTGCTGGTCAATGAAAAAATGAACATGAGCTGGCAGTGTGCGCTTGCAGCCCAGAAAGCCAACCATATCCTGGGCTGCATCAAAAGGAGCGTGACCAGCAGGTCGAGGGAGGTGATCCTGCCCCTCTACTCTGCTGTCGTGAGACCTCACATGGAGTCTTGTGTGCAGTTCTGGTGTCCTCAACATAAAAAGGACATGGAAGTGTTGAACAAGTCCAAAGGAGGGCCACGAGGATGACCAGGGGACTGGAGCACCTCCCGTATGAGGTTAGGATGAGAAAGTTGGGGCTGTTCAGCCTTTAGAAGAGAAGGCTGCGTGGAGACCAAAATAGCAGCCTTCCAATATCTGAAGGGGGCCTATCGGGATGCTGGGGAGGGACTCTTCATGAGGGACTGTAGTTATAGGACAAAGGGTAATTGGTTCGAACTTATACAGGGGAAGTTTAGATTGGATATGAGGAGGAAATTCTTTACTATAAGGGTGGTGAGGCACTGGAACGGGTTGCTCAGGGAAGTTGTGAATGCTCCATCGCTGGACGTGTTCAAGGTGGGGTTGGACATAGCCTTGGATGGCATGGTTTAGTGGGAGGTGTCCCTGCCCATGGCAGGGGGTTGGAACTCGATGATCTTGAGGTCCTTTCCAACCTAACTATTCTATGATTCTATGATTCTATAATTATTTGAAAAACAGATCTGGTTTTCTTTTTTTTGTAGCACTGCTGGTTTTACAACTGTGAGGGCTTGGTATTTCTAGCTTTTAGTTACCCATCCAGTTTTTGTTATGGTGCCTTGAGTAGAGGGGATATCCTCATTTTGACAGATACTCTGCAACTTATTATTTCTCTAAAGGACAATTATTAATATCTAGCTCAAGTATTGTTTTGTTCTTTAGTTTCAGCTCCCAGAAGGTTTGTAAATTTTAAATGTCATTTCACTTTGAGTCCTGGGTCTGAAAAATGACCAAATTTATCCTTATGAAAAACATTCACATTTCAGACAAAATTATGAAAATAACAGAAAGTGTCTATACCTATATCAGACTATATATATAGAGATCCTGTTTTACTCTTAGCCTCTAAATCACAAGAGTTCCTTAAAGAAAAGCAATGACACTCAATTTTGTTAAATTAATAACAATTCGTGACTGCATACCTATATGCAAGCTAGCAATGTGTCCTAATTCAGGAACAAAATGACATTTTAATGCTTTGCTTTACAAGTTACATTTTTCTAAAGCATTGAACCAATGGAAATCAAACCAAACAGAGCCACTAGACAGCAATCTGAATCTGGAAAAGGACAAGGAATTCTAGGAAGGAATTTGAAGAATATTTTTTTCTTCAAGCCGAGGAAAAAAAGCAATTTCGTTTCTATGCAGAAATTTTTACAATGCTTTTGTCGATAAACCAAATGTTACATTTCTAAAAAGTATTGGAAAAGAGATCTTTAAGAACTTCCTCTTATATATTCATCAGTGACATAATTGGTAGGGTAAATGGTACGCATGAGTATATATTTTCAGTTACTGACATGCAAATTATTGTTACTTTGTACTGTATGCCAAACCCTGTTTTCAGTCTCTTATGTGGCTTTTTGCCAGTGCAAATGCTTACTTTCTAATAATGAATTCAGTCCACAGCAACACTTCACATATTTCAAATAGCCCGACTATAGCTGCATATGCTATGAAGTAGCAAATAGAAATAACACAAATGTATTTTGTATTTTCTCTGGATAGCACACTGTAACATGTGGCTGTATTGAGCCTTGCATAACAGGTCCTCATTCTCAATGCAAATCCCACACTCTATAGAAATACAAATAATAGTATCATGTGTGAAGCCCCAAAGGTTGCACTGATATGTATACATAGCCACAAAATAATTGAGAAAGCTTAAGAAATTCAAGGAATTGAACAGTTCCACAGGAGTCATAAAAACAAAAGGAGTCGAGCAGAGTTGATCACAATGCTGGGTTCAACAAGGAGATGAAGAAAATCCCAGTTCTAATTCTATTTATGTCTTACAATAAATGCTAATTGGATTTTAAAGAAAATTTGGAATAAAGTCTAAAATCTTGATTATTTCACAGCTACTGACTGCCCTAACCACAAAGCTATCAAGCCAGGAGACTATATTTCTTCTTTAATCATTCTTTATGTCTGTAAAGCCTTGTGCCAACAGATGAGCAAAGGGTCTGCATGCAATAGCTTTGCTCTGATAAATAGGGAACTTTCACAGAATATAGGATACATAAATCAGATCCCCTGACATGGCTGTACGAATTTACTAACCGCTAAACAGGAGTGTCTCTTGCAGCTGCATGCCAGTGGCAGACCTGTAATTCCTTCTTGCTAGAACAGTCATTGGCATTTACACTTAGCAGAGTAATCTGGGTGTTCAGGTTTTGCATAGATTGCCACCACAACTTTACACCATTCAACAGGTAAGTGAGGCCATGACAGAGGATGAGAGTTAATTCACCCCCTACAAGAAACCAAATTGATATTTGGTTTCCTGTGTGCCTACACACATTAAACTAGCTTTAAATTAACTCTGTCTAGTCTATGAAATCAGCAGTTCTCTACTCTGCTTATTTCAATGGGAATAGTAGCAGGAATCATAGAGTAATAGAATGGCTTGGGTTGGAAGCAACCTTATAAATCATCTAGTTTCAATGCCCCTGCCATGGGCAGAGACACCTTCCACCATACCAGATTGCTCAAAGCCTCATCCAACCTGACCTTGAGGACTGCCAGGTATGGAGCAGCCACAACTTCTCTGGACAAACCCTGCCAGTGTCTCACAACCCTCATAGTGAAGAATTTCTTCCTAATAGCTAATCTAAATCTACCTTATTTCAGCTTAAAGCCTTTCCCTCCTGTCACTACATGCCCTTGAAAAAGGTCCCTCTCCAGATTTCTTGTAGGTTCCTTTCTTCCAGCGTTATTGGAAGGTTGTTATAAGGTCTCCCCTGAGCCTACTCTTATCCAGGTTGAACAACATCAACTCTCTCAGCTTGTCCTCATAGGAGAAGGTTTCCAGTCCCTGATCATCTTCATGGCCCTCCTCTGGACTCACTCAAGCAAGTCCAAATCCCTCTTGGGTTGGGCGTCCCAGAGTGTTTTATAACTCAGAATCATAGAATCATAGAATAGTTAGGGTTGGAAAGGACCTCAAGATCATCGAGTTCCAACCCCCCTGCCATGGGCAGGAACACCTCCCACTAACCATGCCACCCAAGGCTCTGTCCAACCCTGCCTTGAGCACCACCAGGGATGGAGCATTCACAACTTCCTTGGACAACCCATTCCAGTGCCTCACCACCCTCACAGTAAAGAACTTGTTCCTTATATCCAATCTAAGCTTCACCTGTTTAAGTTTTAACCTGTCACCCCTTGCCCTATCACTACAGTCACTGATGAAGAGTCCCTCCCCAGCATCCTAACAGATAATCCTTCAGATATTGGAAGGCTGCTATGAGATCTCCACGCAGCCTTCTCTTCTGCAGGCTGAAGAGTCCCAACTTTCCCAGCCTGTCTTCATATGGGAGGTGCACCAGCAACCTGATTATCCTCGTGGCCCTCCTCTGACCTTGTTCCAACACTTCCATGTCTTTTTTATGTTGAGGACACCAGAACTGCACACAATACTCCAAGTGAGGTCTCACAAGAGCAGAGTAGAGGGGCAGGATCACCTCCCTCGACCTGCTGGTCACACTCCTTTTGATGCAGCACAGGATACAGTTGGCTTTCTGGGCTGCGAGGGGACACTGAAGCTGGCTCATATTGTTTCTCATTGAGCAACACCCCTAGGTCCTTCTCCGCAGGGCTGCTGTGAATCTTTTCTCTGCCCAGCCTGTAGCTGTGCCTGGGGTTGCTCCGATCCAGGTGTAGGACTTTGCACTTGTCATGGTTAAACTTCATAAGGTTGGCATCAGCCAACCAGCTGGATATTGAGCCATTGACCACAACTCTTTGCGTGCAGCCATCCAGTCAGTTCTTTATCCACCGACTGGTCCACCTATCAAATTGATGTCTCTCCAATTTAGAGACAAGGATGTCGTGTGGGACAATGTCGAACGCTTTGCACAAGTCCAGGTAGATGACAGCAACTGCTCTACCCCTGTCCATCATTTCTGTAGCTCCATCATAGAAGGCCACCAAATTGGTCAGGCAGGAGTTCCTCTTAGTGAAGCCATGCTGGCTGTCACCAAGCACCTTGCTGTTTTTCATGTGCCTTAGCATGCCTTCCAGGAGAATCTGCTCAAAGATTTTGCCAGGCACAGGGACTTTACAAAGACAACTTGGGCTCATTTCATTTAGAGGTTGGCTTTAATAGGATGTACAAGTCTGTGTAATTCCTTCATTGAACAAGGTCCTGAATCACCTAAGTCAAAAACTTGCATAAAACATGCAAATAGCTGTACCACTGAAATGAAGTTTGCATGCTGCATATTACGTTCGGTAATGAAAGCAGTATTGTGAAAATGCCTCTTAAAGACAGAAAAGGAAACAAATGAAAAAGGACTGAAAGAAAAAAAAAGAAAAAAAAGTTGTGCATGTATTGTTTTGATACCAATGTATCATGAGCTATACCTTTCATTGACTTTACCTGTATCATTTTTTCAATAGCACCATTGCGTGCTGACTAAAGAGAATATTTCTTAAGATAAGGCCAGATACCAAATAGTTTTCCTTTCACAACATTATTTATAACTCATTAAACCTGATTAAAATGTTACCAACATTTTAGAGCTAATTTCTGATTTGATAATACATTTCTTTGATGTTACGGATACTTAAAGTTGTATAAAACATGCAGCAAAGATTAGAGCAATATTCCTCTTGTTTTTCACAATTCAAGTGGCATTGCTAAACAGATTGTTTCAGAATTTTATCTGAGGTTCATGCAAAACATTTTAATGAAACAGGTTATTTCTTTCTACTCTTTAACAGATATTTTTTTTGTCCCCATCAGAAGAAACAATTTCTCATTAAAGAGGTAGTCACCAACAGTCTCCAAATTAATAGGAAATAATGTAAAAAGTTTTCTGCCTTTCACATTTCATCTCTTTCAGTTTCCTGTTGGTAATTTCAAAGATATTCTGTGATAGATCCATCATGCGACAAACAGCCTCAGAGCTGAAAACCAGCAAGAGATATTAATGGGCCTGCTATTTAGTAATAGTAAGAATGTACTATACTCTAAATGGCTTTTTTTCCACCTTGTAAATTGAGTCCTCAGTATGTCCTTGATAAATGAAAAATACCTTTGGCATGAGGAGACCAACAGGCAGCCCCTCAGACATTTTAAATTATAATTGCCACAGCAGGCCTCTTTGCAACAGAATCGTGACCAAAATCTGAAACCAATTTTATAAACAAAATTTTATAATGGTATTTGACAACTTCTTTTTCTTACTACTTCACAGGAATCATTTGTGTCAGGAGGACCGGCGGCAGATTCAACCCGGGCATCATCAGCCATTTCCGGCCCATTGCTGAGGTGACTGTCTTGCTAGGGGAGGCCTGCAGCACCTGATCGGGGGGGGGGGGGGGGGGGGGGGGGGGGAGGCTCGGCGTCTACGAGCTTCAGCTTCACCTCGGAGCAGCAACTTGCCCTGAGGGAGCTTCAAGTCCTCGACAAGGCCTGCCCAGGAGCCTGCAGCTCCGCGGAGGCGAGAGGCTGACTCAGAGGGGGCAGCACCAGGAGGACCGGCGGCAGACCTGACTGGTTAAAAACCTGCCCCAGGGAGCGCGAGCGACCCAGAGCGCGGCAAACAGGGCGGGCTCGAAGCAATCTGCGCGGCAGTTCGCGCGGGCAGGCGAGCGGGGTGGTGAGCGGGATGGTGAACACTCGCCGTACGGGCAAGGCTCCGTCTGGGAGCTCTGCTTTGGCTGCGCCGGTGGTGGCCAGCATAGGCACCCAGACAGAGCCGGCGGGAAGGGAGGCTGTAGTGCAGAGCTCGGGGTATCCTAAGGGAACGGTGAGCAATGGGCAGGGCTGCACTCTGCGCTCCCTGGTGGAGGTCCTCCTGCAGCAGGTGGCTGAACTGCAGGAAGCTGTTACCAGGATGAAAGGTGTCAGGGAAGCTGAGGGGGAGCAGCACTGCTTGTTCCGGGACCAAACTGTTCCGGGGTCTCGAGTGTCTACTGTTGCCCATGCAGGAAAGGAGGCTGCTAACCCAGGAAGCTGGGAAAAGATAACAGAAAAAAACAACAAAAAAAGGAGGAAGAGGGTAATTAAAAGCAAGGGGCTTCCTCCTATGTCTGCTGTCCCCACCCAGAACCGCTTTGCTATCCTGCAGGGGGCTGATGAGCAACAGCGCTCCCACCAGGCGCAACCAGCTAGTGCACTGGTAAAGAAGGTCACTACTGGTGCTGCCAGGAAAAAGCGGCGGACCATAGTAGTCGGGGACTCTAATCTGAAAGGCACAGAGGCACCCATCTGCCGGCCTGACCCAGCCTCAAGGGAGGTGTGTTGCCTACCAGGGGCTCGGATCAGGGACGTGGCTGAGAAGCTGCCTGATCTAGTCGGTCCCACTGACTATTACCCACTCCTGGTAATACATGTGGGGGCTACTGATATAGATAGCAGTAGCCCGGAGACCATAAAGAAGGACTACAGTGCTCTGGGAGAGGTGGTTAGGGGCTCTGGAGCTCAGATTGTCTTTTCGTCAATTCTCCAGGATACAGGGCAGGACCTTGAAAAGGCTAGGAGGATTGGGCAGGTTAATAAATGGTTAGAAGGGGGGTGCTATAGTCACGGGTTTGGGTACCTTGACCATGGGACTCAATATAGTAGGCCAGGTCTACTGGGAGCTGGTGGAGCTGGTCTGACAAAGAAGGGGAAAAGTGGATTTGGTAGGAGGCTTGCCAGACTGGTCAAGGATGCTTTAAACTAGATGTGTTGGGGGAGGGGGGCATCATTCCATCCCAACACACCCAGTCGGGTGGTAGCACCTATAGTAAACATTCGGAGCAATGTAGGGATATTCCAGCTGTTCCAGCCAATGACCCGACTTCAATTGGATCTCGGCTCAAACGCCTCTACACAAATGCCTGTAGTATGGGGAACAAACAAGAGGAATTAGAGATGTGTGCACATCTACGGGGGTATGATATCATAGGCATCACAGAAACATGGTGGGATGGCAACTATGACTGGTGTGTTGGAATGGAAGGTTACCGGCTCTTTAGGAAAGACAGGCCTGGCAGACGGGGAGGGGGAGTTGCTATTTATGTTAGGGATAAGCTAGAGAGTATGGAACTCTGTCTGGGGACAGATGAGCAGTCGACAGAGAGTTCGTGGGTCAGGGTTAATGGGAGAACAGCGATGGGTGATATTATTGTGGGGATCTGTTACAGACCACCTGACCAAGGGGACTTGCTGGACGAAGCGCTCCATAGGCAGATAGGAGCAGCCTCACGCTTGCAGGCCGTTGTTCTCATGGGAGACTTCAACCACCCTGATATCTGTTGGAGGGATGGTACGGCCCAGCACAAGCAATCCAGAAGGTTCTCGATTGCATGGAAGACAACTTCCTTCTGCAAGTAATACAGGAGCCAACAAGGAGAGGTGCCATGCTTGACCTCGTCCTCACCAACGGGGGAGGGCTGGTTGGGAATGTGACATTCCAGGGCAGCCTTGATTGCAGCGATCATGAGATGGTTGAGTTTGAGATCCTCAGGACAGTGAGAAGAGCGTACAGAAAGCTCACTGCCCTGGACTTCAAGAGAGCAGACTTTGGCCTCTTCAGGAAACTGCTCAGTAAGTTTCCATGGAATATAGCCCTAGAGCGGAGGGGGGCCCAAGACTGTTGGCTGATATTCAAGGATCACCTGCTGCAAGCTCAGGAGCGATGCATCCCAATTAGAAGGAAGTGCAGCAGGAGGGCCAGGAGACCTCCTTGGATGGATAAGGAGCTGCTGAGCAAAATTCGAAGGAAACAAGAGGCTTATAAAAGGTGGAAGCAAGGTCAGGCGGCCTGGGAAGAATATAGGGATGTTGTCCGGGAAGCTAGGGACCAGATTAGGAAAGCTAAGGCCCGCTTAGAATTAAAATTGGTTAGGGATGTTAAGGATAACAGGAAGGGATTTTATAGGTACATTGCCAATAAAAGACAGGTTAGGGACACCATGGGCCCTCTCCAGAAGCTATCGGGAGAACTGGCTACCCTGGATTTGGAGAAGGCTAAGGTTCTTAATGACTTCTTTGCCTCAGTCTTTACCGGCAAATGCTCTGACCACACCACCCAAGTCTTGGAAGGCAGACGCGGGGACGGTGAGGGTGGGGACCCTGGGCCCACTGTGGGGGAGGATCTTGTTCGGGACCACCTTAGGAACCTGAATGTATACAAGTCCATGGGACCGGATGAAATCCATCCATGCGTCCTGAAGGAGCTGGCAAATGAAGTTGCTAAGCCACTGTCCATCATATTTGAAAAATCATGGCAGTTCGGTGAAGTTCCCGATGACTGGAAAAAGGGAAATATAACCCCCATTTTTAAGAAGGGGAAAATGGATGAGCCAGGGAATTACAGACCAGTCAGCCTCACCTCTGTGCCTGGCAAAATCTGGAGCGGATTCTCCTGGAAGGCATGCTAAGGCACATGAAAACCAACAAGGTGCTTGGTGACAGCCAGCATGGCTTCACTAAGGGGAAATCCTGCCTGACCAATCTGGTGACCTTCTATGAAGGGGCTACGGAACTGATGGACAGGGGCAGAGCAGCTGATGTCATCTACCTGGACTTTTGTAAAGCCTTTGACACTGTCTCACATGACATCCTTCTCTCTAAGTTGGAGAGACATCAATTTGATAGGTGGACCACTCGGTGGATAAAGAACAGGCTGGATGGCCGCACACAAAGAGTAGTGCTCAGTGGCTCAGTGTCCAGCTGGAGACCAGTAACGAGTGGTGTCCCCCAGGGATTGGTGCTGGGACCGGTCTTGTTCAACATCTTTGTGGGTGACATGGACAGTGGGATTGAGTGCGACCTCAGCAAGTTTGCTGATGACACCAAGCTGTGTGGTTCGGTTGATACATTGGAGGGAAGGAATGCCATCGAGAGGGACCTTGACATGCTTGCGGGGTGGGCTGATGCCAACCTAATGAAGTTTAACCATGCCAAGTGCAAAGTCCTCCACCTGGGTAGGAGCAATCCCAGGCACAGCTACAGATTGGGTGGGGAGGAGATTGAGAGCAGCCCTGCGGAGAAGGACTTGGGGGTGTGGGTTGATGAGAAAATGAACATGAGCCAGCAGTGTGCGCTTGCAGCCCAGAAAGCCAACCGTATCCTGGGCTGCATCAAAAGGAGTGTGACCAGCAGGTCGAAGGAGGTGCTCCTGCCCCTTTACTCTGCTCTCGTGAGACCTCACTTGGAGTATTGTGTGCAGTGCTGGTGTCCTCAACATAAAAAGGACATGGAACTGTTAGAACAAGTGCAGAGGAGGGCCACGAGGATGATCAGGGGACTGGAGCACCTCTCGTATGAAGATAGGCGGAGAAAATTGGGGCTGTTCAGCCTGCAGAAGAGAAGGCTGCGTGGAGACCTCATAGCAGCCTTCCAATACCTGAAGGGGGCTTATAGGGATGCTGGGGAGGGACTCTTCATTAGGGACTGCAGTGAGAGGACAAGGGGTAATGGGTTTAAACTTAAACAGGGGAAGTTTAGATTGGATCTGAGGAAGAAATTCTTTACTGTAAGGGTGGTGAGGCCCTGGAATAGGTTGCCCAGGGAGGTTGTGGATGCTTCATCCCTGGCGGCGTTCAAGGTGGGGTTGGACATAGCCTTGGATGGCATGGTTTAGTGGGAGGCGTCCCTGCCCATGGCAGGGGGTTGGAACTCGATGATCTTGAGGTCTTTTCCAACCCTAACTATTCTATGATTCTATGATTCTATGGATGAAAGTGTAGAATTAGATGAAAGCATTTTCAGTACCATTTGGTCCTTGCTGTTTTGCAACAAGAACCCCTGTTGTGCCGACTGTATGAGATCAAGAAGAGAGAAGACACATATTTAGAGTTACATGCTCATTGGTCAGCCAGTGTGTCTGCCTGCATTTAAATCCAAAGAAAAACTACAAGTTTTTAGGCATGTAAAAGCTTGCAGAAGTGGTGAAAATACAAGATGGATTTTATCCTTCTGACTTTAAAAAAAGAAAAAAAGGAAGAAGAAGAAATTGTTACAATCAGTGTGCATCTCTATGTCTATTAATGTAATAATTCTGAAGGAAAACATTTGTTTTTAATATGAAATAGTGGGGATTTCAAGCAGAATGATGTGTGATCCTTGGTATAATTGTTTTTAAAAACTATTGTTTGAATTACAGCAAGAAACGTTTAAATATATCATCAATTTAATATGCAGTCTTCTATTAGAAAGCAATCAAGAAGCATTTGTAATGAAGGAAATCTTCTTGGATTTTAAGGTTCCCCTCCCCATCCCTTTTCAGTTTAGTTCAAAAGCTGCAATGTTTTTATGTCATAGCCAAAGCAGACTGTCGTGGTTTAAGTCTATAAACCCATACAGTCACTCCCTCACTCACTTCCCCCTCTTTCTTCCCTCTGCTCCTGGAGGGATGGGAAGGAGAATCGAAAGAATGCAACTCCCACAGTTTGAGATAAGAACAGTTTAGTAACTAAGGTATAACACAAACCACTACTGCTACCACCAATAATAATAATGACAAGAGAAAATACAAGGGAAAAGAATACAATTTCTCACCATCCAATATCAAGCCCGAGCAAGCAGTGCACCCCCCACCGTGCACCCCCACCACCGTGCACCCTCAACACCCTTACGGGTCTCTGCTCTCCATTTCTACATCCTGGACATGACGTGCTGTGGTATGGAATAATCTCTTTGGTCAGTCTGGGTCAGGTGTCCTGTCTCTCCTTCCTCCTGGCTTCCCCTCCTCCCTGGCAGAGCATGAGACTCACAAAGTCCTTGGCCAGCCTAAACATCACCAAGCACTAACTGAAAACACTGGTGTTATCAGCGCTGCTCCCAAGCCCAAAATCAAAAACACAGCGCTGCACCAGCTACCAAGAAGGAGAAAAAATGACTGCTGCTGCTGAACCCAGGACACAGACATATACCTCTTTATTTGAGTTCAAAATGCAATGTCAGACATGCTGTCAGGTCCAGAAAGAAAAATTCATTGTGTTCATGATTTCATAAAATATAATGTCAACCCAAATAAAATAACATAGATTTTTTAAACCTGTTCAATTAATAAAACATCAGTTTTGGCACTTGATATCAAAATTTGCATCCTACTGGCATCCTTATCATTCCAACGCAGGATTGTTATCTTCAATGGTGTATCAGTGGCTGAAGATGTCATGTCTGAAGCTTTCATAAATTTCAGAACCTGTTGACCATTTGCATATATTTTAAATAATATTTGAAAAAAAAGCTTCAAACAAGATCCCTAATCTTTTTCTGTTAGAATTACAAAGTAGATGAATCTTTCATCCCTTGTGAGCTTTAATAATATGTATAGAAAGAACAAAAAAAAAGCTTGTTCCTTAAGCAACAGAGGCAAATTATTGAGTGTGGCTTTATTCTGTTTTCTGTATCATTGATCACAGTCATTAGGCTCTAGACTTGTAAATATTAATTACATTATACTGTGAAGTAAATACCCACAGATCAAGGTTTTTTAAATGTGTCTTCCTTAAATTAGCATCCTTAATCTTTATGTGGGGTTTGCAAAATTTCAAAACTCCTACTGGAGTCACAGCGGCTATATAATACCACTACTGCAATCCTACATCATTTTTCTCATGAATGTTTCCCATTCCTTTATACTGCTAGAAATGCTTCACACTGCTGTTTGGGAATTTTGCTCGGCATCTTTGCTGCAAGTTCTATAGCATGTGACCTTCAATTTTTTAATTTTAAGTCTGTGCTGGGCTAATGTTGGAAGTCCCTGAAACAAGACAAAGGAGAACTTGCATAGAACACATGATGTAAGTACATGCAGGTTAGAAATGGAAGCAAGTTCACATGAGCTCATTGACCAGAAGTCTCTTATGCTGTGATTTATAGCTTTAGCATTGAACTCTATAGATCATCTCAATTTCTGTAGCTGTGCACTTCAAAGTTTGGCAAGTCTTTTGTGGAAAGAAAGACCCTTTAGGTCTGTGTAGCTGGGACATTGATATGTTTCTCATTAAGACAAACAACCCTGGGATACACATGAAAATAAGATGTAACTGCTAATCTCAAGAGGTTGTCCCAATACCTACAATGTGAATAGAATTTTTCAAAGATTTGTTCCACTAAAAAAAATAACAACAAATTTATCTGTGGACATACACTAATTGATTCATATCATATGCAGAACAATTTATTAAAAACAACACTAAGGGTCAAAGTAGTGGAAAGAGTCTTCGCATTCAGGCTAGGGTATAAAACAGTTGTGACTGCCATTCAAAAGCCTTATCACAACTCCATTGTTACAAGCTCATCTAGTACTGGAAACAATGCAGACGTATACTGGAGCTGGCCTCAGTAAGCTGCAGTAACTGAAACATTCAGGATTTCCTAAATTATTACAAAGGCGCTCCATGCTCCAAGAAACCAAAAGAAAGATGTGCCAATGGCTAGGGCTGTTTAAAGTGTCTGTCCTTCCAGATACAAGTTCAGCGATGTGCCTTTAAAAAGCTGAAGCAAGGCACTCTGAAAATGTCAATAAACACTAGTATCTTATGAAGATGATAAAAGTCATTACCAGCTGCAGCTACTAACATGCTATGCTGCCCTGTGAGCAGAAGGGAGTGCCCTGCACAGTCTTGGACACCCCAGCTTGCTGTAGGCTGTCATAGCTCGACTCCACAGTCAACAGCATGGTAAACCATGGTAACATAGCTGAAGAAGAGTTTTGTGTCTGCATAAAAATGTCTTATAATCATCAGTCTCCAAGTAGTAGGAGTTTGAGAGCTGCTTACATGCATCATTGTTAGACTACTATGCACCGCATTCTCAGAAAAGTTTTAATTTTTGCTGTTTTGTCCTTTTAATGAAGATACAAAGAAAACCATGAAGAGCTAATCTCTGTGATACATTGATCCATATATGTGAGATATAGGGATATTTTTTACCCTTGAGAAATTACTTGTTTTGTCTGGCCTCAGTAAGAAAGCATAAAGCTTTCTGAGAATATCTTTCATTTGGATATGATACATATGATAACTTATATTTATTCATTTGCTCCCTGTAATTGCCATGTTTCAAATAAGGATCCAGGAATGCCATGATTTACGTGCACGCTCTAATTTCTGTTTAGTGACCTTCACTAGAATTAACTTAAACCCAATGCTCATAAGTATAGCATAGCTTCCTCCTGTACCTGGTCTTCAGACCAAGCCTAGTCACACTAATGTCAAGGTCAAAACTCGTGTTGATTTTCCTGAGAGAAAGATGAGGTCCATTTATTGCACACTGAAGACCCTAAAGGCTCTTTTAAAGCCTGCAGTAAACCAATCCCCTGTTGTACTGTGGCTGATTAATTCTGTTGGAATTATTCCCTGAGTAGCACTACATTGCAAAACATTTTTTTTTTTCATTTCAATTTCTTTTTTCTCATACCATTTTATTGCTTTTAAACTATTCCCTTTTCTTTATCTTTCATGATCAGCTCCAGTGTCCTGTTAGGCTAGCAAACAAATTTACTGAGAGGGCAAGGAGCAGACAATGAAACAAGAGCAAACAGAGGAGCAGAAAATGGGAATAATTGGCAAAAGAGATGCTATTTCAAATAGTTTCAAGAAGTTATTCAAATGTCTCTACTTTCATTTCTGTAAGGCTTGCGAAATCTTATTATTGCCTCAGCTTGCAGTAGTTTAATACCTTTTAAAGTTAATATTATTTCCCTGGAGAGGAACAAACAAAAAAAATAGAGATAAATCATTGAAGTTTTAAATGAAAGACAATTTTTAGTTCTTTTTTAAAAAAAAAAAATAAAAAATTATAAATTCACACATCAGTCAAATGATTTAATTTTTTTGGCTTGCATTTTTCATAAATTTTAATATTTTATTTTTTTTATTCTAATCCTTTTTCAAAACAGAAAACAAGAAAGTATTTCTTCAAAAGATACGGAGAAAAACTGTTATGGCTTTTTCAACCACATAATTTTTTCCTCATTTTTCCCCAATATAAAATCATCAGAATAATCCAATTTCATGAAGCTTTTTTACTCTACATAAAAATCCAGAGTTAAACTACTTTCATATTAGCCAAAACATATTTCCTTAGTTATACTGATTAGTGTCAAAGATAACAGAGGACTCATATATATACAGTCACATTAATGTACATATACAAACGTTCATTTGTAGGACCACGTGTGTTGTGTATGTGTTTACCTTTCATCCCAACTAATGTTCTTTCCTTTGCAGTTCATATCACCACCTGTAGATTGTCCTCCAAATATACAGTATGCAACATGGCATAACTCTCAATTCACTTTTCCAAATGCTCTGAAAAAGGCAATGAATACTGAGGAGAGAGTTGTCTTGAAATGCCTATATTCCCTTGAAGGAAAGTAACTGACAGGAATTGACAGTATGTTCCTCATTAGACCTCTTCACCTGAACTCATTTTTCATTCTCTTTCTGTTGGTGTTGCCTTTTATTGTAAGGGGATAGGTTTGTGAAAGCTGCTTTGTAGAACCAGTGAGTAACTAAGGCAAGCTGTGAAGCTGCTGTGTAGTGTACAAAATTATACTCCACTAATGAAATCAAACTATGTCTCCTTATGGGATTAGCTGGGAGCTAATTAAGCCCTCTCTGCTTCTAAATGACACAAACCTGTCAGCAGCTCCAGGTCACCATTTTTAAAGCAATGGTGTTTCTAGCATTTAGGAGTTGCAGAGCTTGTGCCATTTATGACATGCATTGGTTTCCTGTCTATATCAGGGATCAGGGACCTGGATCACTTACTCTGAAATGCACACTGTATCGACACTTGCAATAATTTTTCAAAGGACAGCATAAGACTTAGGAGAGATGGTTAGTGAAAGAGAATGCAAAACAAAGACACACAGCAGGAATGCCACAAAGCACTCCAGAACTGTCTGAAATATAGCTGTGATTATAACGATGCTGCCCGACAGGATGAGACTGCATGTTACAGTAGGAGTATTTCAGAAGGCTTATATCAGTACTGTGTTCTAAGATCATGTGCATTTGCATATGCACTGTGCTCTATTAAAACATGCTCCAGTAGGGGATCCAAAGCTTTTTCAAATATACCTTATTTTAGCTACAAATACAGGGAATGGCAAGTACCTATGTGCCGCCGTTCAGGCTGAGGCACTTAACTTGAAACCACTGTGACTTGCAAGAGGTGGAACTACCATCCTCCAAAAGATTTACCCAGCCCTGAAATCTGTCACTGCCACAAGCTAATGCATTAGCCAATGGCTTAATTTTGTTAAGTTCATGAGCAACAGAAGCCATTGCCTTGATCTTTTCATTGACTTTACTAGATTTTAGATTAGACCCCTTAGGAGCTGAAAGGTTGACAGTTTCAGCTGCCATAAGTTTTAGTAATGCTTTAAGAACAGCCAAAGTGTTTTTTTAAGGCTGGAGCTTTTTAGGTATTTTTTTGTTCTTCAAAAAATTGTCTTTTCTTGAAGTGTCCACTATGTCTTTATTGTATCAAGCTGCACTTCAAATTAATTTCTCCTCTAAAGTAAAAGGTTTCTGAAACATAAATCATATTTTATGAAATAAAACCTGATATCACTCATATATGTAACTTAAGTCATATTGCAATTGGATTCACAGGCTCTGAGTGGAAAAATCTAGTCAATGTCAATGATTTCCCTTTCATCATCAGGCAACGATTTTCCATGTTTCTATAAATAAAAAAAGCTGCCTTGCACTTCCTTATATAATGCCTACATATTGTCTTCAAAGATTAAGACCAAAATTTCCTGAAACTACCAGTCTCTACCACTACTACTACCACTACTACCACTGGCACTATCTACAGCTGTATTTCATACGATCAAATGATGGGAAAGTAACCATGTTAGAAAGTTATATCACAACGTACATAAATATTGTCACATAATGTAACTTCTCTAAATTCCTTGAATATTTGAAAACTCAATGAAGTTGTGGGCAAGCACTGAATTTAAAAATATATTTTTAATCTTTAAAAATATCAAGGATTATCTTAATTTTATTGAATTTTTTTATTTTAAAACTTTCAATGACAAAGGAGCAGTAAAGCACGCTGTTATTATCAAATCATAGGATCATAGAATCAAGTAGGTTGGAAAATACCTTTATGATCAAGTCCAACCATTCCCCCAGCACTGCCAAGGCCACCACTAACCCATGGTACTGAGGGCCTCGTCTACACGGTGCGTGAACATTTCCAGGGATGACAACTCCACCACTGCCTTGGGCAGCCTGTTCCAATGCCTGAGCACCCTTTGGGGAAGAAATTGCTCCTAATGTCCAATACAAACCTCCCCTGATGCAGCTTGTCCTATCATTTGTTTCTTGGGAGAAGAGACTAGCCGTCTCCTGCCTCCATCTTCCCTTCCGGTAGCTGTAGAGAGAAGGGCATTCAGTAAGCATGGGCTCTTCAGAAGCAGCTAATTTCTAGGTACTTAATCTGGGAGAGGGAACTATTTTCAGTAATTTTAAGGGAAGGAATGAAAAGGCTGCAATGGAGAGTTTTGGGTTATTTCTTCTGTATTTGCAGTGATTGAAAGCTGCCTGGTGGCCCTGGGAGAGTGTAACCAATTTGTTTGAATAAGCTGTTCTTAAGTTTCCACTCTAAGACACTTGCAATCATAGAATCACAGAATTAACCAGGTTGGAAAAGACCTTGAAGATCACCATGTCCAACCATTCTCCAGCACTGCCAAGGTCACCACTAAACCATGTCACCTCATCTACATGTTTTTTGAACATTTCCAGGGATGATGATTCCACCACTTTCTTGGGAAGCCTGTTCCAATATTGGAGCCTCATCCATTGTTCTGGCTCAGTGTGATATTAAAGGCTGCTCCCTCCCTCCCGGTGATGGTCCGTTCCCTCCTGCCACAAGCTGATGGTTATTCTCACAGGATGTTCCATGTGCCAAACATCACTTTAATTTGAGACTAATTGTTTCTAAGACTAACAAAGCATCTCTAATTACTTACCAAGGTCTCAGTGACAACATATTGTTCTGTTAGGTTCTTGCCTCTGCCTCAGGAAAGAGGAATGGAGACTCCTATTGTCAGATCTGCGTCTGGAACGTCCCATATGGGCTTTGCACAGCAAGTCTCTTTCACTGTGAGACCCAAGTGCAAGCCATGGCATTCTCTCAGGATGATCGATTCCTTGTCACCCTCGGTGAGTACACCCATAACATGGGGTAATACTTATTTAATAAAATGTTGTCATAAAGACCACTTTTTAATTCCTCGATGGGCTGGAGATGACGTTTAGAAACAGAGCTCCATTTACATTACAAATATGCATACTGCGGTAGACCAAGAAAAATAAGGCTTTCTATAATATTTTTGAGTTTTACAGAGTGTTTTCCTTTATTTTACATTAAGTGACAGATTGCTTCAAGAAGAATAAGTGACAGATTCATAAAGATAGGGCTGTATGAGGTTAGCTGGTGTGCAGTGCAGCGCAGCCTGGGCTGGAAATCGCCCTCAGGGAGGTGGCTGGCACAGAGGCTCTGGCTGCTTGACCCCATCTGGGATTGTTCAATGACATTTAACCATGGGGCTGCCCATGCCTCAGGAGTGATTCCATTCTACAGACTTTCAAAGGCAAAGGAGAGGCCAAAACACACCAGGCACGAGCAGCCATTGCTTTGGCTTCATTGGAGACTTCAGGGATCACTTGTCTATTGTAAGTGCTCATCTCTCTATTTACTTTTGGGGTATTCTGGATGGAGACTGTCACTTGGGGTGTGTTTACCCCACTCCTGTGAGATAAGAACTTCTACTTTTTATCAGCAGAAGTGTTAAATCTATGTGTGGGATCACACAATGGAAGTGGGGCTCCTCTCCTTCAGGCCATGACACAGAGCAAAAGTGTTCAAGCAAAGAACAGTGGAGCTTCACCCTCAAGTCTTTAAATAAGGCTGTCTGTTGGACTGTGTTTTCTGTTTTATTAAGGCCTGAAATTCCCTATAGGGATGAAAACAGTTTTTTACGTGAAAAGCACCTCAAGAAACACAGATTTAATGCTGGTAAACATTTTGGTGATGGGACAAAGCAGCCAAAATGTGGTTATCAGAATGCTCAGGGGTATGTGTATGTGATGGTGGTGAGAAGACTGAAGACCAATGTTGAGAATGACAGATCCAAACCACCAATCAGCAGCAACGCAGCAGTGCTCAAAAAACTGAAAGCCTTAATTCCATATATCTTTTTATTTCTTTAGATCATTTAAAACTGTGCATGTAGGTCCTTAAACTTATGTGCCAAAATTACTTTTATTGCAAAGCATGTTAAAGGAGAAGGTAAAAAAAATCACGTGACACTTCTTTTGGGATTGGTCTGATAATAAAAAGAACATCTGAGGGAGATTAAAAACTGTATGTTGCTTTTTGCAATATATGTAAGCAGTATTAAAGTGCTGCTTCAAGCTGTGTGAATACTCAAACCATAATCCAGGGTTGCTTCTTACAAGCTATAGAACCTAAAAAATGGGAATGCCTCATTGTGGAGGGAGAGAGGAAGGAACAGACATTTTTTCTCTTCTCTATCAGAAATCTCCCTGTCTAGCCATGACAATTATGTGCATTATCAAGAAATATATAGCATGTGACCCACCCCCAAATGTTGCAGTCAAGTAGAAATCAGTGTTATATTCCCATGACAGATTTAACAGAAGGTACATCCATGGGTATGAATATAACATCCATGGTAGTGCTAGGGTATGAGGAGTCTTAAGATTTGTTAAGATGATTTGGTCATGCTTGTCAAACCTCAGCATCTCTTACTCATTTCATTCTTTTTGTATTTTTGCATTGAATGCTGGGGTGTTTTATATTGAATGCTAAGATAGAAGACTGATACTAGTATCCAAATTTAACCTTGTGCAAGACAGCACAATCCTGTGGAGGCTGACGTTTGCTGGGCAAAGAACATGTATGTGTGATTGGTACATGCTTCGCCTCACATTGCTGTCAGCTCTTCTCCATGCTGGTCAAAAGTAACGGCAAAAACCTATCCTAAAATTTTGCAGAACTAATCTTTGCAGGAAAAAAAATATGTGGAAAAGCAAGAACTAAGCAGAATTGTGATCCCTTGGAACATTGCTACAAGAAACAGATCTTTGGTGCTTTCTATAAGGATAGAAACCTTTTGTTCTGGCAGTTGATTTGTGTGATAGTTGAAGAAACTGCATTCAGCCTCTACTAAGTTATTAGCTGTTGAAACAGAAATTTTTCCACACACCAATGTTTTTAGATGCAGAAATTAATAGTTTAATAATGCAAGGTAAAAAGAAAATGTAGAATCTGCTTAGTATAAGCTTTAGTATATTAATTCAATAAAATTTTCATCACCCAGTCTTTCCAACAGAAAAAAAATCCTGCCACATATATAAGCAATTTAGGGGAAGATATGACTATGCTCATAGAGAAATTATTTTCACATACTCATCTTTAACATACATTAGCTTTCCTCATGAGCCTCTGTTTAATACAGCAAGATAGATCTTTGGGGAGGAGCACGTGACGGGTGTTGGTCTTGGTGAGCAAGTGGCTGCATGGTACTTGGTTGCCAACTGGGTTTAAAGCAGGATGCTGGTCCAACAAGGGTTCCCTCTATGCTGTCCAGGTTTTCATGGACACTGTGGGTCCACAGCTCCTTTCAGGAAACCTGCTCCTACATGGGATCTTCCATGGGCTGCAGGGAAACAGCCTGCCTCACTATAGTCTTCACCACAAGCTGCAGAGGTACCTGCTCTAGCACCTGAAGGACCTTCTCCCATCCTTCTTCACTGATCTTGGTGTCTATAGGGCTGTTTATGTCTTTTTTTTCTCACTCCTCTTTGGTAACTCCACAATTCCTGCAGAGCATTTTTTTTTACCCTTTCTTAAATATATTATCTCAGAGGAGCCACCAGCTTAGCGTACGGGCTCAGCTATGTCTGGTGGTGGGTCCATTTTGGAGATGTCTGCAACCATCTATGCCCAGCATCAGGCAGCCCTGTCCTTCTCTCACAGAGGTCACTCCTACAGCAAACCTCACTACCAAAACCTTGCTATGTCAACCCAGCACAATGTGTTTAACTGTTAAAGACAGTATGAGGCATGTGGCTGAATTGTCATCTGACCTTCTATAAGCTTCTCCATCCTGCAAGCTTAGATCTTTGACGTAAAGCGTCAGCAAAACTGGCAGTAGCAAAAAGCAGCAGCCAATTTTTCTGTGAAGATTGTCTAAGATGTTATCAGTAAACTCAAAATTATTATTCTGAAAGTATTTCCTTAATTCATTTTCTTTAGAAAGAAATAAAAACATAAGGCACAACATGATGAAATGATGCAACTTACTTTTACTATATCAGCTAGGAGCATGCATCACATCTCATAGCTTTTTACTTCCCTTGCAGCAATTCAAAAACAAACTCATTGTCAAAAAAATCCACAATCAGAAATGTAAATAAAAATATTTGAGCTACAAATAAAGAATGAAAGCCTTACACACCACACAAAGGATATAGAAGAATCATCCACTTAATATAAAGGCTCTTTTAATAACAGTGTTCAGCATCTTTGGGAACACTTTAGAGTAGTAGTGTAAAAGACCCTAGGCCCACTGTAAGAGGGGATCTGGTTCGAGACCATCTTAAGAACCTGAACATGCACAAGTCCACGGGACTGGATAAGATACAGCCGCGGGTCATGAAAGAGCTGGCAAATGAAGTTGCTAAGCCACTGTCCATCATATTTGAAAAATCATGGCAGTCAGGTGAAGTTCCAAATGACAGGAAAAAGGGTAATATAACACCCATTTACAAGAAGAGGAAAATGGATGAGCCGGGATCTACAGACCAGTCAGTCTCACCTCTGTGCCTGGCAAAATCTCGAAGCAAATTCTCCTGGAAGGCATGCTGAGGCACATGAAAAAACAACAAGGTGGTTGGTAACAGCCAGCATGGCTTCACTAAGGGGAAATCCTGCCTGACCAATCTGGTGGCCTTCTATGATGGGGCTGCAGAACTGATAGACAGAGGTAGAGCAGTTGATGTCATTTCCCTGAATTTGTGCAAAGCATTTGACACTGTCTCACATGACATCCTTGTCTCTAAATTGGAGAGACATCAATTTGATAGATGGACCACTTGGAGAATAAAGGACAGGCTGGATGGCTGCATGCAAAGAGTTGTGCTCAGTGGCTCAATGTCCAGCTGGACACCAGTAACGAGTTGTGTCCCTCAGGGATGGGTGTTGGTCTTATTCAACATCTTTGTTGGTGACATGGACAGTGGGATTGAGTGCGACCTCAGCAAGTTTGCCGAGGACACCAAGCTGTGTGGTTCGGTTGATACCTTGGAAGGAAGGAATGCCATGCAGAGGGACCTTGACACACTTGTGAGGTGGGCTGATGCCAACTTGATGAAGTTTAACCATGCCAGGTGCAAGGTCCTACACCTGGGTAGGAGCAATCCCAGGCACAGCTACAGGTTGGGCAGAGAAGAGATTCAGAGCAGCCCTATGGAGAAGGATTTAGGTGTGTGGGTCTATGAAAAAATGAACATGAGCCAGCAGTGTGCGCTCTCAGCCCAGAAAGCCGACTGTATCCTGGGCTGCATCAAAAGGAGCATGACCAGCAGGTCAAGGGAGGTGATCCTGCCCCTCTACTCTGCTGTCGTGAGACCTCACTTGGAGTCTTGTGTGCAGTTCTGGTGTCCTCAACATAAAAAGGACACGGAACTGTTGGAACAAGTCCAAAGGAGGGCCACGAGGATGACCAGGGGACTGGAGCACCTCGTGTGTGAAGACCGGCTGAGAAAATTGGGGCTGTTCAGCCTGGAGAAGAGAAGGCTGCGTGGAGATCTCATAGCAGCCTTCCAGTATCTGAAGGGGGGCTATAGGGATGCTGGGGAAGGACTCTTCCTGAGGGACTGTAGTGAGAGGAAAAGGGGTAATTGGTTCAAACTTAAACAGGGGAAGTTTAGATTGGATATAAGGAGGTAATTCTTTACTGTAAGGGTGGTGAGGCACTGGAATGGGTTGCCCAGGGAAGTTGTGAATGGTCCATTCCCGACTGTGCTCAAGGTCGGGTTGGGCAGAGCCTTGGATGACATGGTTTAGAAGGAGATGTCCCTGCCCATGGCAGGGGGGATGGAACCAGATGGTCTTAAGGTCCTTTTCAACCCTAAGTATTCTATGATTCTATGGTTCTAGGAAAATTAAAAGGCTGTAAAAAAATATGTTTCGTCACATTTCACAAGAGCACAGATACACAACCAACATTTATGCAAATTCTAAAGAAGTACTAGGAACTGTTGTTTACATTTCTGCTTTCCTTCAGTAATTCATACCCTTGATGTTGGTCCTAGCAAACAATAACTTGCTTGAGATAATTTTAATACAATCTGTATGGATGTAAATGCACCATTCCTTTCTACAAAAAAGTATTCACATGGTTTAATATCATATTATTGTAAAACTAATTATGTATGAAAAATGACTTACTAAATTCACAGAAGAGGTTACTCTTTGGTTCTCCAATCACACAGAGCAGCCATATGATTCTAATAAAAAAACTAGCAGTGATTTACTTTAAAACAAGAAAAAATAACAACACAAATTTTCTCTCAGAAACATGTATCTTCTCTGAAACTACCATTTTTTGAGTTGATTTGAGAGCAAAAGGGCCATTACTTGCTGAAGCACCAAATTATGTCTTTGTTTTTGAGTCAGGGAGAATAACGTCTGACTTCCATGATGAAATTTTAGTTGCAAAAAATGACAGTACTCTATGAAATTTTAGAACTACTTTGAAATTTTCCTTCTGAAAAATACACAAGATGTAAAACCATGCCTTCTCTGTTTTAAAGAATAAAAATCCAGGGTAGAGAATCTGAACATGCTGTTAAGCAAGTGCATGTTTATCACTGGATAGTGTGAAACTATACCTACAGATAGTTTCCCGGGATATGCAGATATAATGACACTTTCGTAAACCTGGTGAGACCTTCCTGGATTCTACCTTTTCAGATCTCATTAGCCAGGTGTCTGCCTGCAACAGATGGTAAGAGATAATTTCACATGCAGCACCTATTGCTGTCCTTCTCGTGCAAGCATCAAATGAAGTAATCATATTCAAAGGATGAGAGAAAAAAGTTACTGTTAAAGCTGTCATTGTCAAACTAAACAAAATCACAACAAAAAGAGTGAAGTGAAAAAACTGTGTCTCAGATATTTCATGTAACTGCATCCAACAGGAAATTGGTGGTAGACATATGAGCAAAGAAATTACAATTATGACATAATTTTCAGTGGTTTATACTCAGTTGCAACTACTCTCTTCCACACACCCCCTTTTTGTTTTATGATTCTTCTTTGATGAAGAGATAAAATGGGAGAGAGGGTAGCAAAGAGAGAGAGACAGAATATATTTCTATCAAATTTCTTCTACTTCTTAATTTCTCTTTCTTCGCTTCTGGCTGTTTGGGATAGGTATTAGCTGGTGATATCAGTAGAATCATAGAATAGTTCCCAGTTTAATTAAGGTCAGGAGATCAGCAGCACCTTACACCAGTTTTGGTTCTGCCTTGTTATGCAGTATGTAGTGTAAAACAGCCCAGACTTACTTATTTATTTTTCCATTTTAGCAGTTGTATGGGTATTAAGTAATCCAAGCAATATTTAGCTGCTTACGGCCATGTATTGTATTCTCTCTGCTGCTCCTGGTCTGGAAGAAGAGAAGTGCTTTTTAGAAATGCTTCATAAAAGTAAAATATTTGAAAGAAAAAGTATCTGATACTGGAGATATCACAGGGAAAAAGGAGAGAAAATCCTTCCTGAAAATATTTTCACTGACAAAATTAGCAATGAATGAACATTGCTACATTTCTCACAAAACAAGTTCAATGTTTGTTGCTTTTCAGAAGAGTGAGAAAGTTTGTGTTTGATATGAATTTAAATGCTTTTGTCAATGAACTGCACAGGTAATAAGCTCCCTTGGCCAATATGGTCTGTGAAAAGATCAGATGATACATAACAAGGTCAAGTATTATTTCTAAAGCAGACATTTTAAGGAATTATAGCATTTACTCAGGCATTTCTCCTAACAGCAGAATCTGTTTCAATGGTAGGAGTTTCAGTTCAGGGAGCTAGGCAGTATGAAAGCAAGCAACTCAAAGAATCCTGTCTTTTAAATCTGAGCCAGATATAATTCCTACATGTAACTGCATAAAATGGTGTAAGATTCCACTATAAAATCTAAATGATTTATTACATTGACATGGAGCACAGGTGAACATATTTCTTCCTTTTTCACTGATACCATTAAGAAGTATTGCTTCATTTATCTTATATATTCTACCTTCATTTTTCATATATATTTTTACCTTCAACACTGGTTAGCAGGCTGCAATATAAACTTTCGAAAGAAACTTTTGGTACTCAAATAATGAGATTTCTTTGCACAAAATACAGTTCAGGAGGCTTTGAACTGTCCTTCTTTTCCTCCTTTCTTCTTTCTGTAAGGAGAATATTAAAAATAAATTACTGACCAATCTTGAAAGAAGAGAAACATTAAGCCCCATCTTACTAACTGTCCTCCCTTTTTATATGTAAACAAACTTAAAATGTTCTTAGTTGGCAAAAGCATGATAGCAGATGAATATAATTCATACTTCAATGTCTATGCCATTGAATAATGAAATGCATTAGTTCTTAATTCATATAGTGAATAAATCAACCAGAGGATTAGTAATACAATCAAGCCATGGGGGAAAAAAGAATCTCAACATCAAAATAATCAATAACAGGGTGCATTTGATAATAGTATCACAAACAAGCGTGTTTTAAAATATGGGAAAGCAAATCACTCTTCCCTCGCCTCTTCCAGGATATCAGTAGCTGCAGCCAAGCTCCTCAGGGCAAAACTTCAAAATTTAGCAGAGGCTGAGTTGCATAAGTGAAGCGTTTACCAGGCTTGAAAACATCCTCTGTGCAAATTGTTATGAACAGCTTTCAATGAAGTTGCAATAGTAACATACAAGGGAAACACATGCAGCTAAGAAACCCAAGGGGAAAAAAAGCAAAATACTTACTAGCTAATGCAAAGTCTAGTAACTAAAGCACAATAAATTATAATATCTGCCTTTCTTTTTCCAATTTTCTCAATGGACTCACTACAAGCTATGCAAATTAATTAAAATCTGATTCTTCCTACTGTTGAAGACAAAGTCCCAAAAGCCAAAAATGCCTTTTTCAATCAAAAAATGTTGCTCTGGCCATCTTTCTGTGTTGCTGCTGACATTGTAGCAATCCTAACTGTCACTGTGCTTTCAGGTATTCCTGCTAGCTCTAATGAAAATCTGCACGTCTGAGAAAATGTTTCTGCTTTATTAGAAAGTTTCCACACAATTAAGATTGGTCTGAGGAATCAGAATTAACAAATTTTGTTTTTTAAACAGTTAACTGATTCCAAATAACTGGCAGCTACACTTCTCCTTTGATTACGACACTTTCCAGGAGTTGCTCTTCAAGATTTACTTTCATTTCGGCCCTGAGATAGTTGTTTATAGGCAGCTATGCCAGGACTAAAGAGAATGGCTTTATCCAGTACAGTTTTTCAAAATTGCAAGAAACCTTGTGCAGAATAATAATTTAAATTTTCATTTTCATTTAACTTCTAATTTTAAATGTGTCATGTATTCACACACACATTAGCAGAGGCAACATTCCCCTACCATAAAAAAAAAAAAAAAAAAACAAACAAAAAAAACAGAACTACCATACTAGGTGGGGAAGACATAAACATATA
The DNA here is from genome assembly GCA_039720435.1 of Amazona ochrocephala. Lineage (NCBI taxonomy): Eukaryota > Metazoa > Chordata > Aves > Psittaciformes > Psittacidae > Amazona > Amazona ochrocephala. The sequence continues at coordinate 26,552,291 of CM077880.1, forward strand.
TAGTTTACCACACTGACAAAGCTCAAGGGTATCACCAAGGCTTCTGCCACAGCGGTAAAACTAATACATACTGTCCTGGGTTCAGCTGTAGCAGTCATTTTTCTCCTTCTTAGTAGCTGGTGCAGTGCTGTGGTTTTGACTTCAGCAGAGTTTTATTCTACAGTGACTTCTCAATGTCACTTATTAAGAAGCTTTTATTTTATTACAGTTACAAGTCAGTTACTGGACTGTTCTTTCAAATACAGTGTATTTAAAAATAAACATTGAAAATATGTGTCATGGGTTCAGCAGAAGCAGTCATTTTTTTTTTTTTCTCCTACTTGGTAGCTGGTGCAGCTCTGTGTTTTTGATTTTGGGCCTGAGAACAGCGCTGATAACACCAGTGTTTTCAGTTAGTGCTTGGTGATGTTTAGGCTGGCCAAGGACTTTGTGAGCCTCATGCTCTGCCAGGGAGGAGGGGAAGCCAGGAGGAAGGAGAGACAGGACACCTGACCCAGACTAACCAAAGAGATTATTCCATACCACAGCACGTCATGTCCAGGATGTAGAAACGGAGAGCAGAGACCCGGAAGGGTGGTGAGGGTGCATGGTGGGGGGTGCAGCCGGTGAGGGGTGCACCGGTGGGGGTGCACAGCTTGGTCGAGCTGGGTGGTGAGCTATTGTATCCTTCCCTTGTATTTGCCTTGTCATTATTGTTACTGGTGGGGGTGTACTGGGTGGTCAGGCTTGATATTTGATGGTGAGCTACTGTATTCTCCTTCATAACTGAAGTATGTTTTCCCAAAGGAATTGCACTACCATTTGATTTAATTTTTAATTTTTACATTTTAATCAAAAAGAACTGTTGTGGTTTAAGCTTATAAACCCATGCAGTCGCTCTATCACTCACTCCCCACTCTTTCTTCCCTCTGCTCCTGGAGGGATGGGAAGGAGAATCGAAAGAATGCAACTCCCACAGGTTGAGATAAGAACAGTTTATTAACTAAGGTATAACACAAATCACTACTGCTACCACCAACAATAATAATGACAAAGCAGATACAAGGAAAAGGAGAATACAATAGCTCACCATCAAATATCAAGCCTGACCACCCAGTACACCCCCACCAGTAACAATAATGACAAGGCAAATACAAGGGAAGGATACAATAGCTCACCACCCAGCTCGACCAAGCTGTGCACCCCCACCGGTGCACCCCTCACCGGCTGCACCCCCCACCATGCACCCTCACCACCCTTCCGGGTCTCTGCTCTCCGTTTCTACATCCTGGACATGACGTGCTGTGGTATGGAATAATCTCTTTGGTTAGTCTGGGTCAGGTGTCCTGTCTCTCCTTCCTCCTGGCTTCCCCTCCTCCCTGGCAGAGCATGAGGCTCACAAAGTCCTTGGCCAGCCTAAACATCACCAAGCACTAACTGAAAACACTGGTGTTATCAGCGCTGTTCTCAGGCCCAAAATCAAAAACACAGAGCTGCACCAGCTACCAAGTAGGAGAAAAAAAAAAAAATGACTGCTTCTGCTGAACCCATGACAATATGTTAATAATGAATATAGGTGTTTCAGATATAAGCGACATTAATTTCCCAAATCTCAATTAAAAAAATAGAACTAAATTCAGGACAAAGAATATCTACTGAAAAATCAATTTAAAGAAATCTAACATGTCTTTATTACAAGCAAAACTAAGGAGAGCAGTTGTATAAAATACAGTACAAATATCTGCCACATCATTTTTTAATGCAAATCTGGGACTACACAAGTATGTAACCTCTACACTGACATTATTAAGGAACTGTGCTTGTGCTGCAATGGACTGTAGTGTTGTGTAGGAAAAGAGTATTGAAAAATACACATCACCCATGAGTTGTCTAAATCTATAGCTCCTGAAAACACACTTTATTTCCCCACTTAAGAGTAATTGATTGTACATATTAGTTCTAAACCACTCCAAGCTGGCTAAGGGCTTGAATTCAGGTGGTATTTAAGCCCATTTCTTCCCTGATGACTATGCAATATTTTGCCTGACCAATTTAAAGTCCTAAGTCCTCACGCAGTTACTCGCAAAGAGATTTCCAGTGAAATAGTTTGAATTACATGTGAATAAACAAAAAAAAAAACAAAGGGAATGTTTTCAGAAATAGTCCAAGACAAACAAATGCATGTGTAAATATACATTTCATATAAATTCACACACCTGTGAATTTTCTTGAGACGTGCAGTCTTCTTGTCTTCATTCTATATACCCATCTAAATAACGGAAAAAAGAAACTTTACTTTTTTCTATTATACTTTTCATTTTCTATAAATTATTTTCTATTTCGGGATCTTTGGAGAAACTGTCAAAAAACTTTGAAAAAATGAGCATCAAGTGGGTACACACTTCATAAGTATCCTAACAAGCAGAGCCAGAAAGTAGAGTACATACATGCATATCATAGAATCATAAAATAGTTAGGTTGGAAAGGACCTCAAGATCATCTAGTTCCAGCCCCCCTGCCATGGGCAAGGACACCTCACGCTAAACCGTGCCATCCAAGGCTCTGCCCAACCTGGCTTTGAATGCCACCAGGGATGGAACATTCACAGCTTCCCTGGGTAACCCATTCCAGTGCCTCACCACCCTTACAGTAAAGAATTTCCTCCTCATATCCAATCTAAACTTCCCCTGTTTAAGTTTGAACCCACTACCCCTTGTCCTCTCACTACAGTCCCTCAGGAAGAGTCCTTCCCCAGCACCCAGATATGCCCACTTCAGATACTGGAAGGCTGTTATGAGGTCTCCACACAGACTTCTCTTCTCCAGGCTGAACAGCCCCAACTTTCTCAGCCTGTCTTCATATGGGAGGTGCTCCAGTCCCCTGATCATCCTCGTGGCCCTCCTTTGGACTTGTTCCAACACTTCCATGTCCTTTTTATGTTGAGGACACCAGAACTGTACACAATACTCCAAGTTAGGTCTCACGACAGCAGAGTAGAGGGGCAGGATCACCTCCCTCGACCTGCTGGTCACACTCCTTTTGATGCAGCCCAGGATACGGTTGGCTTTCTGGGCTGAGAGCGCACACTGCCAGCTCATGTTCATATTACTATCAATCAGCACCCCCAAGTCCTTACTGCAGGGCTCCTCTGAATCTCTCCTCTGCCCAACCTGAAGCTGTGCCTGGGATTGCTCCAACCCAGGTGGAGGACCTTGCACCTGGCATGGTTAAACTTCATCAGGTTGGCATCAGCCCACCTCACAAGCATGTCAAGGTCCCTCTCGATGGCATTCCTTCCCTCCAATGTATCAACCGAACCACACAGCTTGGTGTCATCAGCAAACTTGCTGAGGTCGCACTCAATCCCACTGTCCATGTCACCCACAAAGATGTTGAACAAGACCGGTCCCAACACCCATCCCTGAGGGACACAACTCGTTACTGGTCTCCAGCTGGACATTAAGCCACTGAGCACAACTCTTTGCCATCCAGCCAGTTCTTTATCCACCGAGTGGTCCATCTACCAAATTGATGTCTCTCCAACTTAGAGAGAAGGATGTCATGTAAGACAGTGTCAAAGGCTTTACACAAGTCCAGGTAGATGACATCAACTGCTCTACCCCTGTCCATCAGTTTCATAGCCCCATCATAGAAGGTCACCAGATTGGTCAGTCAGGATTTCCCCTTAGTGAAGCCATGCTGGCTGTCACCAAGCACCTTGTTGATTTTCATGTGCCTCAGCATGCCTTCCAGGAGAATCTGTGCCATGATTTTGCCAGGCACAGAGGTGAGGCTGACTGACCTGTAGTTCCCCAGATCATCCATTTTCCCTGTCTGGAAAATGGGGTTCTATTTCCCTTTTTCCAGTCGTCAGGAACTTCACCTGATTGCCATGCTTTTTCAAATATGATGGACAGTGGCTTAGCAACTTCATTTGCCAGCTCTTTCATGACCCACAGATGGATTTCATCTGGTCCCATGGACTTTTATATGCTCAGGTTCTTAAGATGATCTCAAACCATAACCTCTCCTACAGTGGGCCCAGGGTCTTCATTCTCACTGTCCCTGCGTCTGCCTTCCATGACTTGGGTGGTATGCTCAGAGCATTTTCCGGTAAAGACTGAGGCAAAGAAGTCATTAAGAACTTCAGCCTTCTCCAAATCCAGGGTAGCCAGTTCTCCCAAAAGCTTCTGGAGAGGGCCCATGTTGTCCCTAGTCTGTCTTTTATTGGCAATGTACCTTCAGAATCCCTTCCTGTTATCCTTTACATCCCTTGCCAAGTTTAATTCTAACTGGGCCTTAGTTTTCCTAACCTGGTCCCTAGCTTCCCAGACAACATCCCTGTATTCTTCCCAGGCCACCTGTCCTTGCTTCCACCTTTTGTAAGCCTCTTTTTTCCTTCGAGTTTTCCTCAGCAGCTCTTCATCCATTCAAGGAGGTCTCCTGGCCTTCCTGATAAACTTCCTTCTAGTTGGGATGCATCGCTCCTGAGCTTGCAGCAGGTGAGCCTTGAATATCAACCAACAGTCTTGGCCCCCCTGCCCTCTAGGGCTGTATCCCAAGGAAACTTACTGAGCAGGTTCCTGAAGAAGCCAAAGTCTGCTCTCTTGAAGTCCAGGGCAGTGAGCTTGCTGCACGCTCTTCTCACTCTCCTGAGGATCTCCAATTCAACCATCTCATGATCGCTGCAATCAAGGCTGCCCTGGAATGTCACATTTCCAATCAGCCCTTCCCTGTTGGTGAGGATGATGTCAAGCATGGCACCTCTCCTTGTTGGCTCCTCTATTACTTGCAGAAGGAAGTTGTCTTCCACACAATCGAGGAACTTCCTGGATTGCTTGTGCTGGGCCGTACCATCCCTCCAACAGATATCAGGGTGGTTGAAGTCTCCCATGAGAACAAGGGCCTGCGAGTCTGAGGCTGTTCCTATCTGTCTATAGAGTGCTTCATCCACAGAGTCCCCTTGATCAAGGTGGTCTGTAACAGATCCCCACAAGAATGTCTCCCATCGCTGTTCTCCCATTAACCCTGACCCGCAAACTCTCTGTTGACTGCTCACCTGTCCCCAGACAGAGTTCCAGACTCTCCAGCCTATCCCTAACATAAATAGCAACTCCTCCTCCCTGTCTGCCGGGCCTGTCTTTCCTGAAGAGCCTGTAACCTTCCATTCCAACACACCAGTCTTAGGAGCCATCCCACCATGTTTCTGTGATGCCTATGATATCATACCCCCAGAGACGTGCACACATCTCTAATTCCTCATGTTTGTTCCCCATACTACGGGCATTTGTATAGAGGCATCTGAGCAGAGATCCAATTGTAGCCAGCTCATTGGCTGGAGCAGCTGGAATATCTCTACGTTGCTCTGAATGTTTACTATAGCTGCTGACAAGTGACTGGGTGCGTTGGGATGGAATGTTGCCCCCCTCCCCCAACACATCTAGTTTAAAGCATCCTTGACCAGTCTGGCAAGCCTCCTACCAAATCCACTTTTCCCTTCTTTGTCGGACCAGCTCCACCAGCCCCCAGGAGACCTGGCCTACTAAATTGTGTCCCATATTCAAGGTACCCAAACCCGTGACTATAGCACCCCCCTTCTAACCATTTATTAACCTGCCCAATCCTCCTAGCCTTTTTTAGGTCCTGCACTGTATCCTGGAGAATTGACGAAAAGACAATCTGAGCTCCAGAGCCCCTAACCACCTCTCCGAGAGCTCTGTACTCCTTCTTTATGTTCTCCGAGCTGCTGCTATCTATATCAGTAGCACCCACATGTATTACCAGGAGTGGGTAATAGTCAGTGGGACCGACTAGAGCAGGCAGCCTCTCTGCAACATCGCTGATCCGAGCCCCTGGTAGGCAACACACCTCCCTTGAGCCTGGGTCATGCTGACAGATGGGTGCCTCTGTTCCTTTCAAAGTAGAGTCCCCTACTACTACTCGATTCCTCATTAGCCCCCTGCAGGACAGCAAAGAGGTTCTGGATGGGGACCGCAGATGTAGGAGGAAGCCGCTTGCTTTTTATTGTCCTCCTCTTTTTTTGTTGTTTTTTTTTTTCCTGTTACTATTTCCCAGCTTCCTGGGTTAGCGGCCTCCTTTCCTGCATGAGCAACAGCAGACACTTGAAGCCCCTGCACACTCTGCTCCTGGAGCAAGCAGTGCTGTTTCCCCTCAGCTGCCCTGACATCTTTCAGCCTAGTAGCAGCTTCCTGCAGTTCAGCCACCTGCTGCAGGAGGACCTCCACCAGGGAGCACAGATTGCAGCTCTGCCCATTGCTCACCCTTCCCTCAGGAGAGCAGTGCAGGTGCTCTCTACACCCCGACCTCTGCAATGCAGCCTCCCTTCCCATCCTCTCTGTCTGGGTGCCTACACTGGTCATTGCCGGGGCAGCCAGAGCGGGCAGCCAGACCGAGCCCTGGTCATACGGTGAGTGCTCACCATTCCACTCACCTGCCCATGCAAACTGCCTTGAACCCTCCCTGGTCGCTGCTCTCTTGGTCCCTCACACTTCCCGGGACAGGTTTTTAACCAGTCAGGGCTGGTGCCCCTCCTCCTGGCTCCACCCCCTCTGAGTCAGCTGCTCGCGTCCGCTGAGCTGCCAGCTCCTGGGCAGCCCTTTTTGAGAACTTGAGGCTCCCTCGCTGCCTGCTGCTGCTCCGAGGTGAAGCTCCTGGACGCAGATCCTCCCCCCGATCAGGCACTGCAGGCGTCCCCTCACCTGCGTTCATGTGCTAATACTTACACACCCAGCTTCAAACTTTTTGGCGATTCTAAGGTTGTAGTCTTTATTGGGATCATTATATAGTGTAGGAAATAAATGTAGTAAAACTCAGTGACTGCAAGAAATGGAAAATATTATTAATTTTAAACAAAACTTATTTTAATCACTTCATACCATTGTTTGATGGAATTCATTCACTTATGCTCTGTCACACTCTGATATGCAGAGAATCACAGAATCATAGAACACCTCAAGTTGGAAGGGACCCATAAGGATCATCAAGCCCAAGTCCCTGTTTCTTACAGGGCTACCTAAAACTAAAACCACGTGACTAAGAGTATCATTTGGACACTCCTTGAACTCTGACAGGGTCACTGCATGACCACTTCCCTGGGGAGCCTGTTCCAGTGACCAAACACCTTCTCAGTAAAGAAGCTATTCCTAATATCCAATCTGAACTTCCCTGCTGTATCTTCATTCCATTTCCTCATGTCCTATCCCTGGACCCAAGAGAGAGGAGATCAGGACCTTCCTCTTGCAGGACCTATACTTTGAGGAAGGTGGTAGACTGCAATAAGGCCACTCCTCAGCCTTCTCTTCTCCAAACTGAACAAGCCAAGTGACCTCAGCTGCTCCTCCTAAGTCTTGTCCTCAAGACCTTTAATCATCTTGGTCTCCTGCCTCTGAACAGTCTTTAATAGTTTGATGTCCTTCTTATACTGAGGTGCCCAAAATTTTACACTGCACAATGTAAAGTGGGACAATCACCTCTGTTGACTGGCTAGCTATGCTGTGTTTGATGCACTTCAGGACCCAGTTGGCCCTTTTTGCTGCCAGGCCACACTGTTGATTCATATTCAACCTGCCATCAACACAAATCCCCAGATCTCTTTTTGCTGGGCTGCTATCCAGCCTCTTGTCCCCCATTTTGTTCATTGAACTGGAATGACCCAATCTCAGGTGAAGAATCCTGCACCTGCTTATGTTAAATTTCACACAGATGGTGATTGCTCAGCTCTCCAGTCTGTCCAGATCTCTCTGTGAGGCCTGTCTATCCTCAAGAGTCCACAGCTCCTCTAAGTTTAGTATCATTCGTTAACTTAATGTACTTTCAATTCGCATACCCACATCTTTTATTAAAAACAAAGGGTACAGGCCAAAAATTGAGCCCTGGGGAACCCCATTGATGACTGGCTGCCAGCCTGATTTAACTCCATTTACTATACCCCTTTGAGACTGACCCATCAGCTAGTTGCTCAGCCAAAGAATTATGGGCTCACCTGGCTGTGTACTGGACAGTTTGTCAAGAAGTATATTGTGTCAAAAGCTTTGCTAAAATCCCAAAACACTATTTCTACTGTCTTCCTTTGGTCAGCTAGATGGGTGACTTTGTGGTTAAAAGGAAATTAAGCTGGCAAACAGGACTTTCCCCTCATGAACTCATACTGGGTATGACCAGAGATTTCATCGTCTCTCAAGTCTTTTTCAATAACTCAGAATAACCTTCTCCATAATTTTACCAGGCACTGAAGTGAGACTGACAGGCCTGTAATTACCAGGGTCTTCATTCTTACCCTTCTTGAAATCTGGAACAACATTTGCCAGCTTCCAGTTGACTTGGGGCCTCTCCAGCTTGGGTCAGCTGTCCTAGCTGTGTCCCCCAACCAGATCTTGCCCACCCCTAGCCTGCTGGTGAGAGGTGGCATGTTGGAGTGACAGCCTTGCTGCTGTTGTGTATTCATCAACACCTTTCTAGCTAAAAAGCTAATAAAAAGCACAGCACTATGAGGGCTGCAATGGGGAAAATTAACTCCGTCTTATCCAGACCAAATACACACCTCCTTTCCTAAGATCTTAGGACACATTATTACTTTCATTTCTTCCTACAATGAGACCAGTTCATCAGTTTGCCATTGATATGACTCTTTTCTGGGACAGAGAGGATATTGCTCAAAGTTAATCATGTAACTGAGAGCTTTACTGAATCAAAGCTCCAGGCTTGTTTTCCTTTTGCATCAGAAAATGGATGGATTTAATTTTATTTTCCACTCATAAAACTGCTTCCATTACATGAGAATTCAAATAATTAATTATTAGTAAAACAGTAAAGCTGCCACTGCCTATTATAGCTGTGTCCAGCTTTTGCAGGCCATGAACATATCTAGCAGCTATTTTTCACTGCCAGAGTTGAGCAGAAAACAGAAAAAAACCCAACCTTTATTTCCACTTTTCTTTATGAAAAACAGACCCAGTGTTTATGGAGCTAAATCTTTCTCTGTGGAAATTTAAGATCTTGGTCCACTGTAAATATGCAAAGCCTCCAGAAGTCAACATGTGCTTTGGAGGTGAACCCTTCAAGTTGAGCTCCTTGGTATTGATTTGTGACCTTATCTTGTCAGCATGAACATCCAGTAGCTAACTTAGGAAGTATTTCTCGTTAAGGTGTATGGACTATGAATGAAATAAACTTCAACAAATGTGCAGTGTCAGAGCACAGGCAAAGTGCAGCACGCGTTTTTAATAAAGGGAAAACAATGCACCTGACAATCTCCTCTAATTGTACCTCTCACTCGGTTTATGCTTTATTCCACCTAACATCTCTGTTTTAATCATCACTGTAGCTTCTGCTTTTGTAATTTTTCTTTTTTTCCCAAGTGAGTGGCTTCATAGAGGGCTTGATACTACTCAATTGAATTCAGCAATAATATTCTCATTGACAGCAATGGCTCAGTACCAAGCTCATCTCTAGCAAAGTAAGATTTTTATTGCCACTGCTCTAAACTGTTGAGTTGAATACTCTTCTCTAGCTGTCTATTTCATGTATTAATTCTTCACTAGACTCACATGTTCTAAAGCATGAAGAAATGGGTATGATCAGCTGATCTAATATCTTGCATAGTGTAGAGCATATAATTTCACCTCATCCTTGTAATGCACTCATTGCTTTCAACTATACCATCTCTTTCCGAAAGTCATGTTCACTTGAATGAGTGACATCATATAAGGCAGAACATATTGTGGCCTTTGATAAGTTGTTCTAATGGCTCATTAAATCACTAAGCAGCTAAATTTCAATTTTCAGTATGTTTCATTTATGATAAAGTCACCTCTTAAACTTCTTTCATATAAACCAAAAAGTATGTCTCAGTTAAGACACACTGTCAAACCTTGACTATTTTCATATCTGTTTTCTGAAGCTGTTCCCATCTGTCATCTTTGCTTTAAAGAGCTTCACACAGTCAGTATTCAGGTAATGACCTCACTAATGTAATGTACTGTAGTAATATAATCTCCCTCTTTCTATTCAATAGTCTCTTGCTTATTGAGACTCAATACTCTCAAGCTATTGCTATTGCCTGCCATGGGAACTTCAAAGTGCTTTCTGATTGTTCATTTTTAAAATTTATTTGTGCTTTTCTATGATGTTCAGTGTTGGTTAGTTGGTTTTATATTTAACTCTCTTAAAGGGCAAGTGAGTTTTGTTGCTGAATAGAAGAGAGTTGTCTAGTTGTCTATATGACAGCCAGTATTTGTGTCATCCCATGACCTCACTAGTTATGACTGCACTTTTTTCTATGGACCTTCCAGCTACTTGAGTGGTGTCTCAGAAGCTTCTGAAACTGTTGTTTTTTTTTTATTATTTTATTTTGATTAGTGAATACAGAAAAAAATAACAAACCATCAACTAACATGTCTTCTTACAGAACAATCTCCAACTTATTTAAATAGAACTACAACTGGTTGTGGAGGCAGTTAAGTTAAAAAAGATGATGCGCAGGGAGTTGCAATCATACTGCCATTTTTTAGTATCTCGGGTTCAGAGTCTCTGTGCTCAAATGGAGTTTGTGTGTCTAAAAAAAAATAAACATTGTATTTTGAATTTTGTCTCTATCTTTAGTAATTAAGATACCAGAGTATACATTGCAGGAAGCAAGACATGATCCGTTTTACATATTAATTTTGATTTATTAAACAGACTCAAATTTCAGGAATCCTGTGTTAATCTTCCCTTTTAAACATGCCGTAGATTAAACATTGAATCACGGTTTACCTAACAAAGTCAGAACCATAGAACTATTTTCAAAACCCTAGCTAAATTCCCCAAAGCCTAGAAGACTATATTTAGTATATGAATTTAAATTGAGCATGTCCATGTAATTGTAAAAGAATATGAAATAAAAATGAAATGTGTAGAAATTCAGATAAATCAGAGATTGGAAATAAGAAAAAAAAAAAGATGAGTAGGAGCCAAATGACAGAAAGAAAAACCCCTAGAAAAAAGAAAAGTAGCTTAGAACTATAGTGTTAGGAATATATCTATGGCTTTGTGTAAAAGCTAGACATTGTTATTTAGCAAACTTGTTATTTCCCATTGCAATTTAAATCTCATGCAACTACAGTCTGATAGCTGTTGTTAAATCAGCAGGTCCAGATAATTTTGCCTCCATGTGCCATAGAGTCAGCTGAGGAGATTTCTTGATCATCAGTGATGATTTTCAATAAGTCCTGGAGCACTGGAGCATTTCCAAAGGGCTGGAATGAAGCTAATGTTATGCCAATATTTTAAAAGTATAAATGGGACATCTAATTATAGGCCTGTCATCCTGACATTGATCCCAGACAAATTATGGAAAAAGAGATATGGGATTTGATGAATAACCTATTAAAAGAGGATAATATAGTGGCAATCAGCAATAGGCTTATAGGAAAGACATACTTTTGAACTTGCTTGTAAGCTGATCGGGAAAAGCTGTCATTGGACTGATAAGGATGATGCTGATGGCCTTGTTTTACTTCTATAGGCCATTTAGTTTCATACTGAATACACTGATTAACAAAAAAGAAATTGAAAACACCAATATTATACATATTAAACTGAATAAAAGCTTCCATCATGTAGGTTTTAATATACAAGTGTATCTAAAGAGACATCGATGGACATGTCTTTTTCTAATAAAATGCCAAAGAGAGTATTTTTTACCTTATTTGCAGCCTCAGTAAAACACATGAAAACACAGCAACTGCAGGAGCAGTAAATGAGGAAATGGAAAGGTTGCTGACAAGAAACTGTCATCCACAAGACATCAAGGATACAACAATTTATTTTATTATAGACAAAGAAAATGATGTCTCTAGGGACAGCATTGTAGAGAACACTTAGGAAATGGGAACTCTATCCTGAGAATTAAATTTCCAGAACCTTGGGGATGACAAACAGTAACATAATACAGATGGAAAAGCCTAATGTAATCCTGACCTGTGCAGCGTTCAGAGTATTTCTCTTGAAATATGTGGTCTATCTCTGTACTCCTCAATTAAACCAGTACAGAGAAACATGACAAAATTATTAAAACATAAGAAAATAAATCTCACACCTAAACTTAAGGTGCTGCTTTAATTTTTCATATGTAGCAATTTCTTTTACTTCTTTTAGCATAGTGTACATATCAACAATGCCGGGAGGAAGAAGTCAGCTTTCATGACTATCCCCAAGGAGTCCAATCTGCTTAGAAAATACAAAAGATGATGGAGGATTCTTTTGACCATAAAGTGTTTGTACTTACATTCAGAACAGAAATATGTCTGTGGAAAAATGTGATAACCAGAATCCGTTCACCAGAGAGTGAAGCTTCATTTCCTCCTCCCCCCAAAAATCAGACAAAAGCAAACAGAAAGTATAGTTAAATCTTTAACTGTGAGTCTGTTTGACTGCAATAATTTCCCACCCTAATGGACTTCCTCAAGTCAACACTGATACATTATTCCCACAGACTTTGCTCTTACTACATACTGTGCTTCGTCCCTCCTAGTGAATTCAAAAGCATTTATGAGATGTATGGTTGATTCCCCATCCACAAAAGCATTCTAACTGAGATGAAATTATTTTCCAAAAATTATTTCAAAGAAGAATTAATTCAAGAAAAAGTGCCTGGTGTTACATGAGATATCAAGTGAAATTATGATTTTACGTCACTTAAGATTTAATAGTGTCCTGAAACAATGACCTCTGATTAGACCAAGAGATCTCTGACTTTTGTTAGAACTTGCCAGTTCTGACAGAAGACAGCTTTGAAGAACGTAAGAAAGCAGGTAGAAAGTTGGCAGATTTGCAAGATATCAGCAGCCTAATTTTACTGATGTCCTCAAGCTAGGTAATTTGCCCCAAATTGCACAAGTCAGCATTGTGTCTATTGTCCTGAGCACTCAGGGGAGTAAAACAATACACATAGTTCTCTTCCTGTTCTTCACAGTTAGAGATGTACATTCAAGTTGTTTGCTATATCCCCATCCCTGAAAAGTATGTAGCAATAGACAGGGAATAGGTGGGAATCCATAAATTGTTTCCCTGCCCTTGATACCATCTTACACACCAAAAATGGCAAAAAATACCTGTAGCCAGCAACAAAAGAAGTAGCACAGATGACTTCTTTGTACAGCAGGAAGTAGAAATATTGCAATGTGCAGTCATAGTTTGCGTCTCAGCGTAGCTGGTTTTCATTTATTTTGCAACAAATTTGCCTTTCTTTGGAACATAACACAAGAAGTATTATTTTCTAAATGTTTGTTTTATTTCTAGAAAATACTTCATCACAGAATGCAATTTCTGTATTTTGAGAAATGAAGAATATCTGCTTTTTTTTTTTAAGACTAAAATGTTATGCTTTGAAATGCTTCAGTTTCACATGGCTGTTTATACAGCAACTTATTTTGAACTCCTTTATTTCTCTAAGACTTCAGTTTTTCTGCACTAAAATATAAAATTGTTTGCCAGTGTTCCCAGTGCATTCTAGGGAACTTCTGTGAATCAAAATTGAGCTTTATATTATAAACATAGAATTTTACTTTAGTGGATGTTATCCATATCAGTTTCCATTGAATTCAATTGGTACTACCTAAGACTCTCAAGCAGCAATATCAAGGACAGACTTGATTCCATAATGCTGACTAAATCAGGGCTCTTCCATACAGCAGACAAAATGGTAGTTGATGAAATGGCTGCTTGTTTCAGTGCTGATGGTTCAGCTGCTGTCCTTTGTGAAAACAATAGCAATCAAACATTTAAACTGAAGATTTCTCGGAAAATAAAGCTATTTTGAAAACCAGGCTTAGTACAGAGCTTTAAATTGAGTTTGCATCTCCAATGCTACTATATAGTACCAGCAACTTAAAGCAAAGTGAAGCCCATGCAAATATCTGGAGTTTTTCCAAGTAAGGAATGATATTTTTGAAAGCAAGCAATTAATAGAAGCCTTATTTATTAAATACTGTATAAAAATTCCTAAATACTCCTATTGAAATCTGGTAGAGCAGCTTTTCCTCAAAGAGCAGAAGCACATATAAGATAGAAATTTCCAATGACAGAGTTAAATTTTCACTGGAGAATGAATTTGCAGCAAGGTTAAAAAGCTTTATTCTGCTATTAACTGATTGACAAAAACTAAGAAAATTACTACAAATGTAACAAATTAACTGGTTCCTAAATATTTCACAAACACACATTGCCAAGGTACTGTAGTGTGAAAATAGTGAAGCTTTATGCATTATACAGGCATTGTGAGTATGTTTACATCTAGGAGGTGATCCTAGAAATCACAAATCGAGCTCACACTAGAACAATTACTCATTTACGTTAGATGATAAGGGTAACAATGTTAATGATAAAGTCTCTATTTTGACCCCTCAAGATTCCACTAGTGTGGAAACTATTTTCTGTTGAGAGGCCTGAGATTGGGTTGGTTTGCTTTTGGTTTTTTCTTTCTTAAATATATGCCTTATTCTGTGTGGTGAATGTATGGCTAAAGGAATTTCAGTCTGGCACACAGTCAGAACACTAAGCCTTGGAATATATTTAAAGAATAGACTATACTAGACTAGACCACTTTAGCTGGAAGGGACCTAGATCACTGAGTCCAGCTGCAATATTATGTCATATATTTTACAGACCTAAAGCCTGCTAGTATGCTGATATGTTGACTGCAAAATTATAAGATGACTCGGTATTATTCATGCTCTAAAATGACACAGTAAAAATTATGAAACAAGAAAAAACCATCTAAGGCTAAAGCTAGGCACTGATAGCAAGAGATCTGTTTGGATACTTAGGGTCAACTAGCTGCCCATGACAGATTGTGCTCATACTTCAGTTCAAAGAAATGTCAATGATGATTAGTAGTAAACCAAACCCAGTGTCATTTCTTACTGGAAAAACCTCAGTTAAGTTTTTTCTCCTTTTTTTAAGAGGATCATTCTGGAAGATGGAGGTTCTCTGCCACATCAGCAAGAGCACAGCAAGAATAACTTGACCTTCACAGACTACACAGTGAAGTTATTTTCTCATCAGGCTAGGGAAGTCAATTTATCTATTTTACTACAAGCTCTAGTATATCTCTAATCAGCTGTCATGGTTTAAGCCCAGTCGGTAACTCAGAACCACACAGCCATTCTCTCACTCTCCCCCCTTCCTCCTCCCAATCCCAGAGGGATGGGAAGGAGAATGGAAAGAATGTAACTACCACAGGTTGAGATAAGAACAGTCCAGTAACTAAGGTATAACACAAAACCACTGCTGCTACCACCAACAACAATAACGATAAGGGATATAACAAAGGAAGAGAACATAACCGCCCACCACCCGCCGACCGACACCAAGTCCAACCCCTGCAGTGTTCTAACCCTTGCGGGTAACTGCCCCCAGTCTATATAGTGGGCATGACATGCTGTGGTATGGAATATCTCTTTGGCTAGTTTGGGTCAGGTGTCCTGTCTCTGCTTCCTCCAGGCTTCCCCTTCTCCCTGGCAGAGCATGCAACTCAGAAAGTCCTTGGTCAGAGTAAACATTACTGAGCAGCAGCTAAAAACATCGGTGTTATCAGCGTTGTTTCCAGGCCGAAAGTCAAAAACACAGCACTTTACCAGCTACTACGAAGGAGAAAAAAATAACTGCTACTGCTGAACCCAGGACATCAGCTTTTATAGGAGTGTATACCCAGTGTGAACTGACAGTTCCTTGTGTAGTTGAACACATCATCAATGGTTCCTAGAGCTCCAGCAGACAAAGTCTGAGCTTTTAAGAATCCCATTCTCTTGAAAAATTAAAAATTATGACATGGCACAAGCCCAGTATTTAAAATTGGTTTTATACAGCTAGCTGAGTTGTCATCATGTATTATTCTGTTACTGAAGCCAATTTGCACAGAGCTTCTCAAACACTGATATCTGAAAGAAAAACCATCCAAGCATTTCTTTGAATGTGAGCCAGAAAATACCTTGCTCTTTAGGCAACCGCAATCACAAATACATAGAGATGGCTCTCCTATGCATCTTTAATTTTCTACTGCTTTCTACTGATGACCTCAAGCAAGAATTCTTAATTTCATTTTTGAACATATTACCTACTGAATTATAAATCCAGAAATACTGACAATTAGCTTGAAGTAAATTAATTTTAATATAATCATAGAATCATAGAATCATAGAATAGTTAGGGTTGGAAAGGACCTCAAGATCATCGAGTTCCAACCCCCCTGCCATGGGCAGGGACACCTCCCACTAAACCATGCCATCCAAGGTTATGTCCCACCCCACCCTGAACGCCACCAGGGATGAAGTATTCACAACTTCCTTGGGCAACCCATTCCAGGGCCTCACCACCCTTACAGTAAAGAATTTCTTCCTCAGATCCAATCTAAACCTCCCCTGTTTAAGTTTAAACCCATTACCCCTTGTCCTCTCACCACAGTCCCTAATGAAGAGTCCCTCCCCAGCATCCCTATAGGCCCCCTTCAGGTATTGGAAGGCTGCTATAATCTGAAACTCTTATTTGGATCTTATCCTCCTTTGGCAGTATAAAACAAGATAATTTGCATGATTAACTGGAAAACTTTCTCTATACTAAACATGTATTCATGAAAACCCAGGTTGTTTTATTTTCTTATGTATTTCAAAATGAAACTGAACACAGACCTTTCTTGTAGAACCTAAGATTCAGGAGTCTACAAAATAAGTATATTTAAAAAAAAAATATTTGAGAGAGCAGATAACTCAACTATTCCTATCAAGACAATAGCAATTATCTTTCCCAAAAATCTTAATATTAAATGTGGGAGTAAACAGTAATGGTCTTATTCCAACAACTTGCTTTATCATGAGCCACAGAATTAATGTCTGAAAGGGTGACAAATTATTTAATGCTAAGGTGACCATTACCTAATTATTTGTTGTCACTGTTATGTACCGTTTTGTTCATAATCACTCCTTCTTAGTTTGCAGTATGATGGAGACAATATTCATGGACACTTACATTTTCTCTAACTGTAGGAACAATACCTGCATCACTTGTTATGCAATTTAGTCAAGCAATTTTTGTTTCTTTGTCATAGGACGTTTATCCTTTCTGAATTTCACTTAACAACAACTTAGCCATTTCTAAGAAGGAAACAGCAACAGTTTTTTTGTCAGATTGAAAAACACACTGTAAAATTTCCCTTTGAATGTCCTTATGTCTATAAAGTCCATATCATAAAATTCAATTTTGCAAGGTATGAAGCTTGTGTTGAGAATCTGTCCTCTACATTAAAACTTTATTGAAATTAATCTGAGCTTTGAAAAAGCTGGCAATTCTCACAGACCCCCACTGAGTTTGCCGAAGCTCTCCTAGCACCTCAAGCTGACCAGTGTGGCTATTCGTAATGCTATTACATAAAATAAGTATATTCACCTTCTATTACAACATCTTTGCATAGTAGACTTGTGGAGAGCTATTTGGCTGTGAACGGGCACGTGAGCAATCCAGACAATTGCTTGACAATTGTAAGGTAGTGACCCACAGGCACTGAGGCCTCGCCTGAGGGTTACTAAAGTTCGTGTATGTGCAGAAGCCTTGGGAAAAGTTAGCACGGAAAACTACTGAGAGAGATACGCAGAGAAGGAATGTTAACTGTAACCTTGAAACATATGCTGTAATAGTTAACCAATCAGTAAACTGTTGCTAGCACTCGGCTAAGTGAAGTTAACCAACCAAGTGTTATCGAATGTTCTACCGTTCTGAAACTTTCCTATAAAAGGCATGATTGCGCACATTAAATTGTTCAGCGTGGATCACATTGATCTGTGTTTCGTTGTTCCCAAACCCCCGCATAGACTTGTTCTTACCTTTCTCCACATCTCCACTCCTCCTGGTTCAACCAGCGTTGTCATAGAAAAACTATTTTCCATATGGCTTCTCTGTAGTCTGAACTGAGTTCTACCTCTTACCTGAAACTGAAATGAGAAAAACTGTTTTCTGGGTTTGCAAGGACATCTTTCTCTTTTGCATCCAAACAGCACAAAAAAGGGAGCCACACAAATCAGATACAATTCTCATGGGATAGTAGGTGAGAGCAGCCAAGGGACAAAATATGTAGCCCAAGACTACAAGGGAGGGTCATCTGTCTAAGCAAAGTTACTATATCTTGAGGAAGGGATATTAAAGATAGGGACTGAGGACTGAAGGGGCTTGCTTAGGAGCATGATGAAGTAGAGGAAAGAACTGAGAAAAGACTGATCATCTTCTTACAAGAAGTCTGAAGGGAGCAGTGACGAATGAGGACATAAGTTGGGGACCAGGAGCCACTGTGACAAGGAATAGTATGAGACAGAACTGGGACTGGCTGAATAAAAATCTGGGATGAAAAGAAAGAGAAATAAGATGAGGTAATAAACTTCAGTATGAAGCGTAAGAGAGGAATCTAGTGGACAGAGAAAACATTACAGTGGTAACTGGGGCCTGATCGGAAGAGATAGAGAAGGGACAATAAGAAGGAAGATTTGAAAAGCATATGAATAAAGACAGAAAAAAAAATATGGGAGATTCTTGAAAGAATATTTGTCCTGGTACCAGAAGCTCTTTTTAGAACAAGAGCAACATAAAAAAACAAATAAATAAAAGTCTTCCCCAACCCTCCCCCACCCCGAAATAAAAGGTAGAATAGTCACATGGAGAAATGTCAGAAAAAATTTATCAACACTAGAAGCACATGCCTCTTCCCCATTTGTCTGCCAGTTAGAAATATCTGTACAGTACCTGTATATAAAGATAATGAATGGGCAATAATTTTCATTTATAAAACATTCTAGAGGAAAGGCAAACAAAGGAAAACAGTATTAGTCTAACCAATTAGTTCTTAGCAGTTTGCAAAATGGACAAAGATTCAGGGCCTTCCTGATGTCACAGAAATATTCTCTCTTCACCCACCTAATAGCACAAACTTGGGTTTTAGCTTTACTCTATCATCCACACTAGAATAGGTCCAGCTGACGGAACTGAAGGTGCTTCTCATCCAGCTGAAGACTTGGGTGGAAATGCAAATTGTATCATACATTGGAAATTTTTAGTTTCTTCAGCTTGCTTTTACAAGAATTCGGAAGATGTGTGAAAAAATCCACAAGACATCTACAAAGGCAACATTCAGATTCCCAGATTTCCTCACTGACCTGAGGAGTAATAATTTGTCACAAGGTATAACTGAAAGTCAGAAGCAGTGAAAGCAGATGTTCTCTGAAAAAAAAGGACTTGTAGGTCAGGTGCTGAACCTGCCCTCAAGAGACCAGTATTCATTTCCCAATTCAATAACATATTCATTGTATAATATGGAGCAGAACTGTGTCTCTGCTTCTATTTACAGGGAAAAGATAATGCCATTTAACAGACTCCAACTGCAACATCCTCAAACTGCTATGAATTGCCAAAGCTTTCTGAAAATTGTGTTTTCACAGCGTTGTCTGTACAGCCTCTCCCAGGAAGATGCTGAAGCATAGGAATGAGCAGGCATTTCCTTTCCCACCAAATGTTTTTTTCTCCTGTGATCTGCTAACCTGACTGGTTTTGTTACTGTCCAGCAACTCTCACTGTATTGTCCTGGTACCCATAGTCAAACTCCAAGCATGTTAGCACTTTGAGGAGTCTTTCAGCTTATATATCACCTTGTTTATTCTTGCACCTACTGAAAAATCTGACCTCTTCTCCTTTTGTGGATTCTAGCTTTGTGGAGAAGCAGGGATGGTGGCAAAACCGTGTAGATAAATCCTTAGAAACATTTTGGACACAGTTAAAAGTTTAATAGCAAAATGTGGACAGAATACTATCTGGTGCTCAGCAGCCAGTCCACCTTCTCTTCTCTCTCCTGCCTCCTGCCCCCTGCCCAGTCACGCATAAAAAACCCAAGTTCTTAATTACATATTGGAACATGAGCCTGAATAACATGGGGCTATGACCAGGAAAAGGGAAAAAAAAAAAAAAAAAGGTGATATCATAAAGCATAAAAGTAAGTTTTTAAAAAACTTGTCTCTAAGGAAAATATATTTTTAGAAAGTTGTCAAAGCAACACTGGTGAAACACCACCTCTGCACTAAATTGTCCCAGTTGGATGTCTAATGTGTTAGCTTTGAAAAAGTGATCCTCAAGTTATGCTATAATTTTACACAAATCTTCCAGGCATTTACTAAGTGATTAAGAGGAAACATATTGTGGCTGTATTATGGATCTTTTTTACTGGAGTCTTAAAAATGCTGCTTCAGACATGCCTTTTTTGCTGCTATTTTTCAATACTGATTCTGTTTTATTTGCATTTGGCAACTTATTTCTTTATTTTTCCAAAGATTCACATAATAATTTTTCTCATAAAAATGTTTTGAAGCTGTGTTTACTTTAATAATTTGACAACAATACTGTTTATGTAATGTTTGAAATGTCTATTTCAGATTAATTTTATACTGTTTATATTGCAGATTTTGAGCATGGAGTTTTCTGAGGTAGAGAACTGAACGTTTTCCACTCAGGCTATTTTATGTTCATTAATGAATTTATTTTGATAGAAAAATTTTAATTGTGGGCTGAACTCACAATGTCACATATTTAGTGTTGGATTCTTTCCTTCCTTTGGTCATAGAATCATAGAATAGTTAGGGTTGGAAAGAACCTTAAGATCCTCAACTTCCACCCCCCCTGCCATGGGCAGGGGCACCTCGCACTAAACCGTATCACCCAAGGCTCTGTCCAACCAGGCTTTGAACATCACCACGGATGGAGCACTTGCAGCCTCCTTTGGCAACCCATTCCGGTGCCTCACCACCCTCACAGTAAAGAACTTCTTTATAGCTAATCTAAACTTCCTCTGTTTAAGTTTGACCCTGTTGCCTCTTGTCCTACCCCTACAGTCTCCTAATGAAAAGTCCCCTCATCTTGGTCAGAAAAGCCCTTCAAAATTAACAAAGAAAGTTTAAATGCAGGTTTTTTCTCCCATATCAGACACACTGTTTTGAGTGAGAGGACTTTTCTTCAGTAGGAATCTATCATTCTTATTCTGGTTTAGGGTTTATGTAAGGTAAAGAGGACTCTGTTCTGTATGTTTTGAGTCAGAAACTGAAGCCTTCTCTTCTCAGGCTGAACAGCCCCAATTTTCTCAGCCTGTCTTCATACAGGAGGTGCTCCAGTCCCCTGATCATCCTCATGGCCCTCCTCTGGACTTGTTCCAAGAGTTCCATGTCCTTTTTATGTAGGGACACTGCACAATACTCCAAGTGAGGTCTCCCAAGAGCAGAGCAGAGGGACAGGATCACCTCCTTTTACCTGCTGGTCATGTTCCTTTTGATGTATAATACTAAATCACAGTCATTCTTAAATCCTAATCTTATTTTAGGCCAATTTTATATTCACAGTTATAGTATTTTGTTTGCACTTGTGGTACACTGACATTACATTGAATGGGCAAGAAGAATAAATTATACATGTACGATTAATTGATAAGAAATAGAGAGGAGTCTAGGAGTACCTTTTTGTAACAATAGCTGCATGGAATGAGCAGGATTTTAAGAACTGGTTAGCACGTTGGTACATCCACCAAATTCTACTGAATGCCTCTAAAACTCACCAGATGTAAGGATAGTTTGAGGATTATGGTTCAAGTAATCTCAGTGCTAAGAACTGATCCAATTGTGAATTCTAGTTTGAATCTTCTAATTTACCTGATAGTTAAACACCCAGGTGCATGGGTGTTGTCATTGTTCTGAAGCATCATCGGTACCTTGGACTTTTCTTCATGGATCTTTTTCTCTAATTTGCTTAGGATTTCAAAGAGCTGCATGCTTCATTCCGGTATTGGTCTCTACTGCGTTAGAAAAAAAGACATTAACAAAACCAACAATGAAAGTCTAAGCTTCAAATGTAAGATCTTGTAAAAAGCATCTAGAACCAGGTTAACTAAAATCTCAAATAAGCCTTTTTTCAGTTGGAAAACAAAAAAAAAAAAAAAAAAAAAAGTTAAAACCAGGTTACTCCACTCTAAAAAATGCATAAGCTTTTTTGTTTTTTTTGAAGGGGTGTTAACACACTGCACTGCTTGTTAAACTGGTCCTTCCAAATTACTTGGTAGGGCACTGCCTGACATGTAATCAGAAGATGTAGTGTGGGGCAGAGAAGTATGCTGTAATATGCTGGAGGCTGCTGAGAAACCACCATTAGTACTCACTACTGTCTGCAAAAGAACTATGTGTTGCAGTGCCTGATCAGCAAGGTAAAGGGAAAATTTTGCTTTTTTCCCCCACAGTCAGGGTGATTTTATATTCTGAGTATATCTAAATAAAGCCAGTGTCCAGAAAAACACCTTTGGAATTCTTCCTGCTGAGTTCAAATGATACAGATTAGTGCTTTACTCTGTGACCAAGTGTAGCTTCCACCCACGCTCAAGCTAGAGTGCAGGTCTTCTGCACTGTACAAAGGCATATAGCATTAGCACTTTGCACAAATGCCACAAATTATTCTGACCATCCGCATGTCTGACCTGAAAATGCTACTGTCTGATAAACTGCTCTTTCTATTCCTTTCAAACAAATGAAAAAATTATGTAATGGCGTAAAAAAGAATAGATATAAAAAAAACTTCCAAGTTGCAAAACATGGAGATAGTAAAAAAATCTAGGTTGATACCAAGAAAAATGTTTCCCTTCTTTGTCAATCTGTTGAACATAAAGTTTCTTCTTTTTAAAAAATGCCTCAAATATAACAATATTTGGATCAAATGATCTCTACGTTTCTTATTTCTTTTTGAAAAGTAATTTCAAGGCCCTTATGTAGAAGGAAGTTTAGCAGGAGGGCCAGGAGACCTCCTTGGATGGATAAGGAGCTGCTAAGCAAAATTCGAAGGAAAAAAGAGGCTTATAAAAGGTGGAAGCAAGGTCAGGCGGCCTGGGAAGAATACAGGGATGTTGTCCGGGAAGCTAGGGGCCAGCTTAGGAAAGCGAAGGCCCACTTAGAATTAAAATCGGCTAGGGATGTTAAAGATAACAGGAAGGGATTTTATAGGTACATTGCCAATAAGAGACAGGTTAGGGACACTGTGGGCCCTCTCCAGAAACTATCGGGAGATCTGGCTGCCCTGGATTTGGAGAAGGCTGAGGTTCTTAACGACTTCTTTGCCTCAGTCTTTATGGGCAAATGCTCTGTCCACACCACCCAAGTCTTGGAAGGCAGATGCAGGGACAGTGAGAATGAAGACCCTGGGCCCACTGTAGGAGACGATCTTGTTCAAGACCACCTTAGGAACCTGAATGTATACAAGTCCATGGGACCGGATGAAATCCATCCAAGGGTCCTGAAGGAGCTGGCAAATGAAGTTGCTAAGCCACTGTCCATCATATTTGAAAAATCATGGCAGTTCGGTGAAGTTCCCGATGACTGGAAAAAGGGAAATATAACCCCCATTTTTAAGAAGGGAAAATGGATGAGCCGAAGAATTACAGACCAGTCAGTCTCACCTCTGTGCCTGGCAAAATCTTGGAGCGGATTCTCCAGGAAGGCATGCTGAGGCACATGAAAACCAACAAGGTGCTTGGTGACAGCCAGCATGGCTTCACTAAGGGGAAATCCTGCCTGACCAGTCTGGTGGCCTTCTATGATGGGGCTACGGAACTGATGGACAGAGGTAGAGCAGTTGATGTCATCTACCTGGACTTGTGTAAAGCCTTTGACACTGTCTCACATGACATCCTTCTCTCTAAGTTGGAGAGACATCAATTTGATAGGTGGACCACTCGGTGGATAAAGAACTGGCTGGATGGCCGCACGCAAAGAGTAGTGCTCAGTGGCTCAATGTCCAGCTGGAGACCAGCAACGAGTGGTGTACCCCAGGGATCAGTGTTGGGACCGGTCTTGTTCAACATCTTTGTGGGTGACATGGACAGTGGGATTGAGTGCACCCTCAGCAAGTTTGCCGATGACACCAAGCTGTGTGGTTCGGTTGATACATTGGAGGGAAAGAATGCCATGCAGAGGGACCTTGATACGCTTGTGAGGTGGGCTGATGCCAACCTGATGAAGTTTAACCATGCCAAGTGCAAGGTCCTCCACCTGGGTCGGAGCAATGCCAGGCACAGCTACAGGTTGGGCAGGGAGGAGATTGAGAGCAGCCCTGCGGAGAAGGACTTGGGGGTGTGGGTTGATGGAAAAATGAACATGAGCCAGCAGTGTGCGCTCTCAGCCCAGAAAGCCAACCGTATCCTGGGCTGCATCAAAAGGAGTGTGACCAGCAGGTCGAGGGAGGTGCTCCTGCCCCTTTATTCTGCTCTCGTGAGACCTCACTTGGAGTCTTGTGTGCAGTTCTGGTGTCCTCAACATAAAAAGGACATGGAACTGTTAGAACAAGTCCAGAAGAGGGCCATGAGGATGATCAGGGGACTGGAGCACCTCCCGTATGAAGACAGGCTGAGAAAATTGGGGCTGTTCAACCTGGAGAAGAGAAGGCTGCGTGGAGACCTCATAGCAGCCTTCCAGTACCTGAAGGGGGCCTATAGGGATGCCTGGGAGAGACTCTTCATGAGGGACTGCAGTGAGAGGACAAGGGGTAATGGGTTTAAACTTAAACAGGGGAAGTTTAGATTGGATATGAGGATGAAATTCTTTACTGTAAGGGTGGTGAGGCACTGGAATGGGTTGCCCAGGGAAGTTGTGGATGCTTCATCCCTGGCGGCGTTCAAGGAGGGGCTGGACATAGCCTTGGATGGCATGGTTTAGTGTGAAGTGTCCCTGCCCATGGCAGGGGGGTTGGAACTCGATGATCTTGAGGTCCTTTCCAACCCTAACTATTCTATGATTCTATGATTCTATGAACGTATTAGCTGTCCATCTGCTGTATAGTGCTGTTGATATATCAAAATTTCCCTATTATGCTTTGCAATATGCTGGAGCATTCTTAATTAGAAATGGATCAGAAAGTAAATATTTTAACTGTATTAAGGCTGATCTGAAAAATTTCTGAAGTTTGTAGTTTACTCAGTAACTGTGCAAAATTGAAATATTTACTTTTTCATGAAGAAATGCCTGCAAAGACATGTAAATTAATACAAGGCACAGTCAAGCTTTTTCTCTAACTGCTCTAATTCAATCTATCAGATAGTTGAGGATGTAGGCTCTATCTGTAATTCTCATTTTTTTGACCAGAAAATACTTTCTGAATAATAAAATATCAAAACAGAACAAAACAAAATGAAACCCCCTTAGATTTGATATGTTCCCACTAACTTTTCCAGTTTTGATTAATAGATATATATTAACAAAATTTGTTTCATTACAAATTCCAACCTGTTCCTTCTCCAGCATTCTCAAATTTTAGTGGTTTAGATAAAAAATAGATACAGATCTAAATAATTTCCATTTTAAAACCTAATCCATATAAACCATTGGTAGCCAGAGTGAAAATAAAAGCAAGATACAGCCTTTTTAGTGCAGCTGTGATCACAATAGGCTTAATCACATCAGAAGGTTGAACTTAGGATTGTACTTCTTGATTTCTAGTATTGCTGCATAGTCTAGAAACTGAAACTGAAACTTAATTACAAACCACTGCCATGCATTCATAGAGATAAGACAGACGAGACTAATAACAGCTATTATTGCTTGATAGCCTGTTAAAGAAATTGCATCTGCCATCATGATTTGGCCATTGCCTCTCTCTGAGTGAGAGAATAATAAGTGTGTTTTATTTGTACTATAACCCACTCCTAAAATAGAGATAAAATCAATTAAATTTTAATAACACCTCTGAGTGGAAATGTACTTTACATCACCCTGTATCATTTGGTTGGCATTGATTTAAGAGGTAAAAAGAGATATGATTTAAAAAAGCCAAAACAAGCCACTTAGTTAGCAAGCAGAAATCACTTCTCACAAATGATAATTTAATAAAGTAAACATACAAGTCTGCAGCAGTTGCAGTTACCAAGAAATTTGTCTTGGCAGAAAAAAAGTCATAGAAGAATAGTTAAAGCCCTGAGCCTGAAACACGTAATCCTTCAAATGTGAGCATAGGAAGCATGAAATACTGCAAGAATCTCAGGGGGTCAACAGTAGAGTGTCAGGGTCCAGTTCTCCCACCCAGGTGATTCCAGGTTTTCTTTCAATACAGTGGCATGCATGGCACATTCTTCCTTTTTTTGATGTAGATTTCAAGTCCCTGTAATAAATAGATTGTTTAAACAATTGGTTATATTAAAAAAGATTAAAGAGCAAAGAACAAGCTTTCAGCCTTGAATATCTTACTTTAATGAACCCTTTCCTTACGGCATGATAACCAAGATAAAATAATTTAAATTTTGAAAAATAAGGAGTTTGGTACATATTCTAATACTTTCAACTGTATTTAAAACTAGGCCTTTCACTGCAATGCCTACTTTCTTGGGCATTCTCTCACTTTCTTAAATTATGAGAAAAATGGATTTTTTTTTTGAATGCTAATTGTTATTAAAGAATATTATAAGATTGAGAAAACTCAGGAGATTTTAAATTAGCTTATGTGCTTGTCCCGGGTTCAGCAGCAGCAGTCACTTTTCTCCTTCTTTGTAGCTGGTGCAGCTCTGTGTTTTTGATTTTGGGCCTGGGAACAGCACTGATAACACCAGTGTTTTCAGTTACTGCTTGGTGATGTTTTGGTTTGGCCAAGGACATTCTGAGTCTCATGCTCTGCCAGGGAGGAGGGGAAGCAGGGAGGAAGCAGAGACAGGACATCTGCCCAAACTGACCAAAGAGGTTATTCTATACCACAGCACGTCATGTCCAGGATGTAAAAACAGAGAGCAGAGACCCGGAGTGGTGGGAGGGTGCACTGCTTGGTCGGGCTGGAGATTGGTGGTGAGCGATTGTATTCTTTCCTTGTATTTGCCTTGTCATTATTATTACTGGTGGTAGCAGTAGTGGTTTGTGTTATACCTTAGTTACTAAAGTGTTCTTATCTCAACCTGAGGGAGTTGCATTGTTTTGATTCTCCTCCCCATCCCCCCAAAACTGGAGGAAGAAAGAGTGGGGAGTGAGTGAGAGAATGACTGCATGAGTTATAGAGGCTTAAACCACAAGAGTGCTGTTAGTTATCCAGTTCCTCTGTAAAAGATGGATATTCTATGAACACATATTTGAGATCAAGTACATGAAAAATTATAGCAGGCTCAAATGTTCAGAACTCAGGATATGTTCCTCTAATAAACTGCTTTGATTGAGGTAGATGTTTGGTAACAATTATGGTTATGGTCATGATTTTTATCAGCACAATGCACAAAATGTTACACAATACGGGGAAATTATTCATAGGAATCAATAGTGGTTTATATGCAGGGTTGTGGTAGTTATCAGTGAAAGCTGGTGTGCTAAGTCCAGGACCAGTGAAACAGTAGCATAAGCTTAGCCTTAAAGCTCAGTGTCATTTATGTTTTGCAAGGTTGTGGTAACACACAGTTTATGAATGAAGTGGTGCAGAATTTGGATGTAGGCAGAAAGGACAATACATTCCATATAATGAAGAGTGACTCAGAGGCAATGGGTATTGCCAGCAGGACAATGCCAGCTATAAAGAGCAGGAGAATCCTGACCCGAGAACCAAAACAAACAACTACTAGCAAAACCAGATTTGTAAAGTGAGATTATGGAGTGAATTTATTTCTTTCTGTGATCAGTGTCTGAACGTTCTACTGTAAAGTTTTTGAATGTCCCATATGAAGCAAGGCTACCTCTGACTTCACCTGTTGCAGTAGAGAAATATAATAGACTCTTATTTTGGCAGATGCAAATAAATATATTTTTCCAGAACAATACTTCTTATAGTCAGGAGTGAAATTTTGGCTTCATTCATTAATCTCCATCTATTACAGTACACCTGTCCACAATCATTTGCTGATGAGTTCAGGAGGGCTAACAGCCATCCAGGAATCATTTTGAAATAGAATCTGCAGAGTATGGCTTGTACTATTTCTTCTCTAAGGAACTTCTAGTTAATGACAACAATGACTGATAATCCTTTCACACCTGTTCACATTTATATTCCAAATTAGAGTGGGATCTGATGGCCTGGATTTGATGACATCACAGTTGTATATGAACTCCAGAGGCTACTCAGCAAGGATTTCAAAGACAGCAAGAAAAAAAGCATACCCAGTGAAATCAAAACAGATTCATTTTGCGTGTGAGCAATGTACAATTCCAGTTTAAATAGGTTGAGATTCTGCTTATCTGAACATGAATTGAATCTCTCTTTTGGGTAAAAGATTACTACTATCATGAAGGAAAAAGCTCAACATGGGAGAAAAAAAATCAGTAAACACAAATTCTACATACTTTAAACTGATGAGAATACGTATCAAACAGTTTCTGATGTGTTTCTCAAAGATGTACACAAGTAAGCAGCTGATTTGACCCACAGAAATAATTCTGTGGGTTTTGAAAGAAAGCTGAATGAGATGTAGATATAGTAACAGATTCTGAAGCTGCATATGCTGGGTTAATATCAAGTCACTCCTAGTGAGCAGAGCAATGTAAGTAAGATTCAAATCATGCAAATATCATTCAGCATCTCTTATATTTTAACAACACTTCACAATACTTTACAAGTGAAAGTAGTCAGCTTGGTTTCCAAAGCGATATTAAAAAATTCAACTTCATTTCCATAGACAGAATAAGAACGTTAAAACTAAAATCTTAAAAACCCTTTTCCTGCCTCTGAACTACATCCTCATCATGGTTCTGAATGAAGCCAGGAAACAAAACACACACACACACACACACACACACACACACACACACACACATATGAAAGACTCTGTAAGAGATGATTCTTTTTTTTTTTATTTTATTTACAGAGAAATATTTTATTCTTACAGCATTGATATGTTAGAGCAGTACTGCAATAGACAATTTGTCTTGATGAAACTGTGACTGCTACAAAAGGTCATAAAATCTTTCTTATTTGATATGATTCTTCTCAATCATATGCTCATGTGGGTCTTTGGTAGATGATGTACATAGTTTAATGTCAATGCAACATCTACTGCTGAAGCTGCGGTCAAACACTTGACACCTATGCAATTAACCCCAATGCAGTATCTGTATTAGGTCTACTTCCTATGATAATTAACAGGGTTAACCACATCAGTATCACTCATATAGTGCATTTGCAGTGCTTGCTGTTGACCTCATAAATTAAAATGTAATAGGTCAGCATCTTGAAGGTAATATATGCTTGCAAAAAAAAAGTATCTTTGCAATTTGTTATATCAAGTATTAATACATGAAATTACGACCATTATGATTTCCTATACCTTTCATTTGCAATTATGTATGAGATTGCAATTATTATTAAAGAACCTTTATTCCATTGGAATTTATAATTTAATCATGAGGCTTAGATGTAAAATATTATTCATATACATTCCGTGAATAGCTGTAAATGAACAAAATTGCTAGCATATAGGTAATATATTTTCTCTTATATTGCTCTCCTTTAATTTTCCCCTCAATTAAATTTTGGGCAGATGAATTCTAAGCTCTGTGATGAGAAGGTATCAGTTCACATCTAAGTAGCTCATGGAGAATTATGAAACAGAGTGCTGAGATAATTAAATAAGTATTAAGTGGATTAGTTGGTCACATCCCAAAGCTCCAATAGGGCTTTTCAATGGGAAAGAATGCGAAATTACTACAAAACCTGATGGTAAAATTTCAATAATGGATTTAGCTGTCTTTGTGAAAATGAGCTTTTACTTTCTGCCATATTTTCTACTTGCCATCTTACAACAATTACCAAAGGGTAATGACCATATTCTAATTATTAGCTATTTGCAGTGTTAGTTTACATGGAAGAGAAATGGTCTAGAATGAAAATTAGACTCCTTGTATTTCCCAGATGTATTTCATTAAATCTGTTAAATACAGAATTTTCCAATTTCTTTTTTCAACATTTGCAGAAAACATGGCATACTATGGGCATGTTTGTACAATTCTGTGGGGCACACTACAAAAAGTACAGTGCTGATGGGCTGTGGCAGGCACATGTTGCAGTTGCTGAAATGCAAGTTCAAGTCCTGAAAGTCCAATAGCTGCTTTAACAACCTACATACCTGAAGAGCACCAGAGTTGCTATTTTCATCCTTCAGTGAAGCCTCCTTCTTGCCAAAAACCCAAAAGGTAACATTCCAAATTATTTCAATGGGAATGGAATTCCACCCCCTGCCTTACTGTGAGGCTACCCAATTTAGTTTAAAATATTGAAGCAATAGAGAACTTATTGTATGCCTTGGAAACTAGTTCAACTATTTGATGGCTTAGAGAGTATAAAATGCAATTTTTAAAAAAAAAATGTGATTTTTATCTATATTGTGAATTTTCCTAAAGATTTATAAAATCACAGAATAGTTAGGGTTGGAAAGGACCTTAAGATCATCTAGTTCAAACCCCCCTTCCATAGGCAGGGACACCTCATACTAAACCATGCTGTCCAAGGCTCAACCAAGGTCCAAGGTCCAGCCTGGCCTTGAATACTGCCAAGGATGGAGCATTTAATGCTTCTGTGGGCAACCTGTTCCAGTGCCTAATTACATTTCTATGAATGAAAAAACTTAGGGTCAGAAGTTCAGAATTCTGTGGCTCAATATAATATAGTGTGAAGAACAAATTGAAGTATTCCAAATTAATTAATTTTAGATAGTGGATGAATTAAGACAAAAATGTGGGTTACATTTTGGGTTTCTGAGGTTGGATTTTGGTTTTTCTTTTTTCCGGAATAGATTAAAAGAGACTTTCAGGTTTTCAAAGAAACAAAGAGTGTTGCAGAGATACAGATCTCAAGGTATCTGGATGTCTCATTTTTTAAATTTTTTTTTATTCCAAAATACGGAATCTAAGTACCTTTACATTTTGGATGCTAGCTATTTTTTCTTTTTTTTTCTTTTTTTTTTTTTTTTTAATTTATATAATGAGCATTTTCCAGGGGAAAATAAAAAGTTCATATTTCACATTGCTTAGTTTTGAACAGTTACTTAATTAAAGTTAATACTTATAGCAGGATCAAAATGTTTTAATTTAAGTGGTGTGTCAGAACACAAATAATACTTTTCAGTAAGTAAAAATACAGAAAGGACAATGCATTGGACAAATACAGGAGTTGCTCTTTCAAAGACAGTGACCAGACTTCTTAAAGTGACAGTCACAAGGACTACAGATAGAAATAAACTGGAGTGATTGCTACTTTTCTCCTTCCACTTCAGAAATCTGAATTATTCAGCACCCTGCCTACTGGCAGAGTTCCACTGCTAGCCACATGATGCTACCCTGGCATGGCAGACTGAAGTGACAACTCAGATTCAAAGTTGAAACCCATAAGCAGTTACAAGCTGCTCTAAAGTGTCACTTTAAAAAGGCTTGGCATTCTCTTTTCATGTCTGTGTTCCAATTTTCTCTATTTTGTATTTGGCCTCAGGAAAGGTACTTAAGCAAACACAAGGGAATTGTTTCATTGCAGACGTTCAAATGTATATTAATTAATCAAAAGTCTAGATAATAATTTTTCATAGGGAATCTGTACAGGAAATATTTGTCTTATCTTTGAATTTCCAGTGTTAAAAATCTGATGAATTAGCTTTTAATTTCATGTCTAATTCCCTGAAAGTCATATGTTTTTGACTTATGAGCCTTGTCCTTTCACATGAATAATACTGTTACATTTTTAAGTGTTTTGCCTCTTTTCATGCCAGGACACATCTTCCTGGAAAACCCTCCCATTTTGTTTCAGGTATTGATCTCTGCTGGATTTCTACTCTGGATCTCTGAAGAGAACTTTTATTTTGAGACTCAATTTAAATTCTCAGTAACTAAAAGCTAAACTTCCCAAGGTATTTCACTACATATGCTTTTCTTCAGTAACACCCCTGGCTGCAGCTTATGAATTACAGATGCATCCTGACTTTTGAAAATATTATTGAAAGAATCTTACTTTAATAGGCAAAAAGCTTGTGGATATCTTAACGGTTTATATTCTTTTTTAAAAATGTAAAGCAACAGGCCAGATCCATAATTAGTAGACAATAGATAGCAATGTATCTATAGAGAAGACGTAGCAAACATGAGTCATAGCAGAAGAAATGCTTAGGTTGCCATACACAAGACAGCTCTTTATCACCAGTTCTTTGAGGTACCTTCTTTACACTAGTGCTTTAAGATTACTCTCTTCAGGACGCATAAAATTAGTAAACTGAATATAAAGTTTTTTACTGAAGTGAATTTATGCAAATGAGTCATTAATGCAGTCTTCAGGATGTTGTCAGCCCAATCTGTTTCTATCTTAGCATTAACTTCATAACATATGTTTGCATCTATTTTATGATACTGGTAACACTTCTCTCATGTGAACCAGGAATTGGCCCCAAAAATTTTGAGTAGTAGCAGCTTGCTATACAATACAGGAAGCTAGCGTGCAGATCCTTTAAAAATGATTTAAAACATTCCCAAAATATCGCTTAAATAAATTGCTCTTTTAAAGGATTATAGAATAAATAGATAAATTGGTTCTACCCATTACACTTTCTGATGTATTGCCTCATGCTAGGCTATACTGCAATGTGCCACTTCTGGTGAGTTTCCTACTTTGTTTCCTTAGCATTTCAGATATGACATGCTGCTACTGTGACTAATACAAACTTACAGGACCTAAAGAGACTTGCATGACAGGAATAATAGAATCATAGAATAGTTACGGCTGGAAAGGAACTTAAGATCATCTAGTTCCAACCCCCTGCCACAGGCAGGGACATCTCCTACTAAACCATGCCATCCAAGGCTATGTCCAACCCCTCCTTGAACACCGCCAGCAAAGGAGCATTCACAACTTCCTTGGGCAACCCATTCCAGTGCCTCACCACCCTTACAGTAAAGAATTTCCTCCTCATATCCAATCTAAACTTCCCCTGTTTAAGTTTGAACCCATTACCCCTTGTCCTTTCACTGCAGTCCCTCATGAAGAGTCTCTCCCCAGCATCCCTATAGGCCCCCTTCAGATACTGGAAGGCTGCTATGAGGCCTTCACGCAGCCTTCTCTTCTCCATACTGAACAGCCCCAACTTTCTCAGCCTATCGTTATACAGGAGGTGCTCTAGTCCCCTGATCATCCTCATGGCCCTCCTTTGGACTTCTTCCAACACTTCCATGTCCTTTTTATGTTGAGGACACCAGAACTGCACACAATACTCCAAGTGAGGTCTCATGAGAGCAGAGTAGAGGGGCAGGAGCACCTCCCTCGACCTGCTGGTCACGCTCCTTTTGATGCAGCCCAGGATACGGTTGGCTTTCTGGGCTGAGAGCGCACACTGCCAGCTCATGTTCATATTATCATCAATCAACACCCCCAAGTCCTTCACTGCAGGGCTGCTCTGAATCTCTTCTCTGCCCAACCTGTAGCTGTGCCTGGCATTGCTCCGATGCAGGTGTAGGACCTTGCACTTGGCATGGTTAAACCTCATCAGGTTGGCATCAGCCCACCTCACAAGCGTGTCAAGGTCCCTCTGCATGGCATTCCTTCCCTCCAGTGTGTCAACTGAACCACACAGCTTGGTGTCATCGGCAAACTTGCTGAGGGCACACTCAATCCCACTGTCCATGTCACCAACAAAGATGTTGAACAAGACCGGTCCCAACACCGATCCCTGGGGGACACCACTCATTACTGGTCTCCAGCTGGACAGTGAGA
The DNA here is from genome assembly GCA_039720435.1 of Amazona ochrocephala. NCBI lineage: Eukaryota > Metazoa > Chordata > Aves > Psittaciformes > Psittacidae > Amazona > Amazona ochrocephala. The sequence continues at coordinate 26,586,017 of CM077880.1, forward strand.
CATTGAACACAAGTCTTTGCGTGCAGCCATCCAGCCTGTTCTTTATCCACTGAGTGGTCCACCTATCAAATTGATGTCTCTCCAACTTAGAGACAAGGATGTCATGTGAGACAGTGTCAAACGCTTTGCACAAGTCCAGGTAGATGACATCAACTGCTCTACCCCTGTCCATCAGTTCTGCAGCCCCTTCATAGAAGGCCACCAGATTGGTCAGGCAGGATTTCCCCTTAGTGAAGCCATGCTGGCTGTCACCAACCACCTTGTTGGTTTTCATGTGCCTCAGCATGCCTTCCAGGAGAATCCGCTCCAAGATTTTGCCTGGCGCAGAGGTGAGGCTGACTGATCTGTAGTTCCCCAGCTCATCCATTTTCCCCTTCTTGAAAATGGGGTTATGTTTCCCCTTTTCCCAGTCATTGTGAACTTCACCTGACTGCCATGATTTTTCAAATATGATGGACAGTGACTTAGCGACTTCATTTGCCAGCTTCTTTAGGACCCGTGGATGGATTTAGCAATAAAGAGTACCACTGCTTTGTTTTGCGCACACTGCTTTGTGTAAAACAATGAAAAATTGTCTTTCTTAATAACAGAGACAATACTTGTCACTGGCATTTTTTTAAAAACAACCAAGAGCTACAAAGAAGTGAGCAAGTATTCTAAATATACACATGAAAATACATTTTTTGCTTGTGCAGTCTTTAAAAAAGCCTCTCCTTAAACTGATTAATACAGAGTTGGTACATAAATAACAAGTTGATTTTTTCTGCTTCTGCTCTCAATAAAAATGAAATTTCAAACCCCATAAGCTTTTCTTTTTTTTCCCCACATTTTAAAAACTTTGATAGCCGGCTTTACACTTCACAGTCTGAAACATTGTCTGAATTTTTCCAAATTCATTTTTGAGAGTGCCAGGTTGCAAGAACTTAGAAATTCTCAGCTGTTATCCAGTATAAAAGGCATTAGGAGCCCACTGAGCAGGGCCTGAAATTCTGGGCTTCTGAAACTGTTTCACAAGGTTTTGAATGAAGTGCAATTTTGCTGTTGCAATAACGAAGAACATGGTCCAGGCCACTTATGCCACAGAAAAGACAGACTGGAGAGGCAAGGCTTATAGTCTCCTCATCACAGCCTGGGGGGAGCAGGAAGAAAAAGGAGACAACTGTGACAGCTACAGATAGGAAGGTCTTCTCACTCCCTAGCAGTAGCTGCTGTCCCAGCTTCAATCTTTTCAGCTGTCAGCAAAGCTTTCCACAGCTCTGGCACACTGGGGAGTGCAGGGGTCCAATGACTGGTTTTCTGACTTCATCAAGAAACTGGCTTGGAAAACCGTACAATTAGATGCTGCTCTGCCTTCTTTCTAAGTTACCATTTGTAACAACTGCACTTCAGCTATGCTTCCACTTTGTTCTCTTCATCCTGGTCTCATGAATCATGTACTTTGAGCTATAAAGTGATCCTGCTTTGTTATATAATTAGTCTATAGCAAGTGGTCATGGTGAGATATGGATTTGAAACCATGGGATTGAAATGGATATTTTACCTTTATCACCAATTTCTTGCATGATTCATAAAATACTATATAAAAATTTGGCAGGACTTTCCTTTTTTCTGATTACACTTTGAAAGAAATTAGTGGCCCATGGGCACTAATAGCTATAGAAGCTAAAATAGAGAGAAGTCCAGTCTCTTCTTTCTGCTTTGATGAAGACACTTACCTTCAGGTAAATCAGAGCCTAAGCCTGAAAAGCAGTGGGATTTTAGGTACCAACACTGCATTCCTCCATATTTCCTTAATCTCTAATCAATGCATGAATATTTTGAAGTATCTAATTTCCCTGTGTACCACACAAGCTATCTCAGTCATATATTTGAATTTTACTCAACCCCCCCTGGGTACTTAGAATCATAGAATAGATAGGATTGGAAAGGACCTTAAGATCATCCAGTTCCAACCCCCCTGCCATAGGCAGGGACACCTCCCACTAAACCATGCCATCCAAGGCTATGTCCAACCCCTCCTTGAACACCGCCAGCAAAGGAGCACTCACAACTTCCCTGGGCAACCCATTCCAGTGCCTCACCACCCTTACAGTAAAGAATTTCTTCCTTATATCCAATCTAAACTTTCCCTGTTTAAGTTTGAACCCACTACCCCTTGTACTCTCACTGCAGTCCCTCATGAAGAGTCTCTCCCCAGCATCCCTATAGGCCCCCTTCAGGTATTGGAAGGCTGCTATGAGGTCTCCACGCAGCCTTCTCTTCTCCAGGCTGAACAGCCCCAATTTTCTCAGCCTATCGTCATACGGGAGGTGCTCCAGTCCCCTGATCGCCCTTATGGCCCTCCTCTGCATTTGTTCTAACAGTTCCATGTGCTTTTTATGATAAGGACACCAGAACTGCACACAAGACTCCAAGTGAGGTCTCACGAGAGCAAAGGGGCAGGAGCACCTCCCTCGACCTGCTGGTCACGCTCCTTTTGATGCAGCCCAGGATACGGTTCGCTTCCTGGGCTACAAGTGCACAAAGCCGGCTCATGTTCATTTTTTCATAGACCCACACACCTAAATCCTTCTCCACAGGGCTGCTCTGAATCTCTTCTGTGCCCAACCTGGAGCTGTGCCTGGGATTGCCCCGATGCAGGTGTAGGACCTTGCACTTGGCATGGTTAAACCTCATCAGGTTGGCATCAGCCCACCTCACAAGCATGTCAAGGTCCCTCTGCATGGCATTCCTTCCCTCCAGTGTGTCAACTGAACCACACAGCTTGGTGTCATCGGCAAACTTGCTGAGGGCACACTCAATCCCACTGTCCATGTCACCAACAAAGATGTTGAACAAGACCGGTCCCAACACCTGCCATTGAGGGACACAACTCGTTACTGGTCTCCAGTTAGACAGTGAGCCATTGAACACAAGTCTTTGCGTGCAGCCATCCAGCCTGTTCTTTATCCACCGAGTGGTCCACCTATCAAATTGATGTCTCTCCAACTTAGAGACAAGGATGTCATGGGAGACAGTGTCAAACGCTTTGTACAAGTCCAGGTAGATGACATCAACTGCTCTATCCCTGTCCATCAGTTCCGTATCCCCATCATAGAAGGCCACCAGATTGGTCAGGCAGGATTTCCCCTTAGTGAAGCCATGCTGGCTGTCACCAACCACCTTGTTGGCTTTCATGTGCCTCAGCATGCCTTCCAGGAGAATCCGCTCCAAGATTTTGCCTGGCGCAGAGGTGAGGCTGACTGATCTGTAGTTCCCCAGCTCATCCATTTTCCCCTTCTTAAAAATGGGGTTATATTTCCCTTTTCCCAGTCATTGTGAACTTCACCTGACTGCCACAATTTTTCAAATATGATGGACAGTGGCTTAGCAACTTCATTTGCCAGCTTCTTCAGGACCCGCGGATGGATTTCATCCGGTCCCATGGACTTGTATATGCTCGGGTTCCTAAGATGGTCCCGAACAAGATCCTCTCCTACAGTGGGCCCAGGGTCTTCATTCTCACTGTCCCTGCATCTGACTTACAAGACTTGGGTGGTATGCTCAGAGCGTTTTCCGGTGAAGGCCGAGGCAAAGAAGTCATTAAGAACCTCAGCCTTCTCCAAATCCAGGGTAGCCAGTTCTCCCGATAGCTTCTGGAGAGGGCCCATGTTGTCCCTAGCCTCCCTTTTATTTGCAATGTACCTATAAAATCCCTTCCTGTTATCCTTAACATCCCTAGACAAGTTTAATTCTAACTGGGCCTTAGCTTTCCTAACCTGGTCCCTAGCTTCCCGGACAACACCCCTGTATTCTTCCCAGGCTGCCTGTCCATGCTTCCACCTTTTGTAAGCCTCTTTTTTCCTTAGAATTTTGCACAGCTGCTCCTTATCCATCCAAGGAGGTCTCCTGGCCCTCCTGCTGAACTTCCTTCTAGTTGGGATGCATCGCTCTTGAGCTTGCAGCAGGTGAGCCTTGAATATCAACCAACAGTCTTGGCCCCCCTGCCCTCTAGGGCTGTATCCCAAGGAAACTTACTGAGCAGGTTCCTGAAGAAGCCAAAGTCTGCTCTCTTGAAGTCCAGGGCAGTGAGCTTGCTGCACGCTCTTCTCACTCTCCTGGGGATCTCCAAATCAACCATCTCATGATCGCTGCAATCAAGGCTGCCCTGGAATGTCACATTTCCAACCAGCCCTTCCCTGTTGGTGAGGATGATGTCAAGCATGGCACCTCTCCTTGTTGGCTCCTCTATTACTTGCAGAAGGAAGTTGCTTTCCACAAAATCGAGGAACTTCCTGGATTGCTTGTGCTGGGCCATACCATCCCTCCAACAGATATCAGGGTGGTTGAAGTCCCCCATGAGAACAAGGGCCTGCGAGTGTGAGGCTGTTCCTATCTGTCTATAGAGTGCTTCATCCACAGAGTCCCCTTGAGCAAGGTGGTCTGTAATAGATCCCCACAAGAATGTCTCCCATCGCTGTTCTCCCTTTAACCCTGACCCACAAACTCTCTGTTGACTGCTCACCTGTCCCCAGACAGAGGTCCATACTCTCCAGCCTATCCCTAGCATAAATAGCAACTCCTCCTCCCCGTCTGCCGGGCCTGTCTTTCCTAAACAGCCTGCAACACACCAGTCATAGGAGCCATCCCACCATGTTTCTGTGATGCCTATGATATCATACCCCTGTAGACATGCACTCATCTCTAATTCCTCTTGTTTGTTCCCCATGCTGCGGGCATTTGTATCGAGGTATCTGAGCAGTGATGCAATTGAAGCCAGCTCATTGGCTGGAGCAGCTGGAATATCTCTACATTGCTCTGAATGTTTACTATAGCTGCTGACAAGTGACTGGGTGCGTTGGGATGGAATGTTGCCCCCCTCCCCCAACACATCTAGTTTAAAGCATCCTTGACCAGTCTGGCAAGCCTCCTACCAAATCCACTCTTCCCTTTCTTTGTCAGAACAGCTCCACCAGCCCCCAGTAGACCTGGCCTACTATATTGAGTCCCATATTCAAGGTACCCAAACCCCCGACTATAGCACCTCCCTTCTAACCATTTATTAACCTGCCCAATCCTCCTAGCCTTTTTAAGGTCCTGCAGTGTATCCTGGAGAATTGATGAAAAGACAGTCTGAGCTCCAAAGCCCCTAACCACCTCTCCCAGTGCTCTGTAGTCCTTCTTTATGCTCTCCCAGCTGCTGCTATCTATATCAGTAGCACCCACATGGACCACTAGAAGGGGGTAATAGTCAGTGGGACCGACTAGAGCAGGCAGCCTCTCTGCAACATCGCTGATCCGAGCCCCTGGTAGGCAACACACCTCCCTTGAGGCTGGGTCAGGCCGACAGACGGGTGCCTCTGCTCCTTTCAGAGTGGAGTGCCCTACTACTACGACTCGCCACTTTTTCCTGGCAGCACCAGTAGTGATCTTCTTTACCAGTGCATCAGCCAGTTGTTCCTGGTGGGAACGCGGTTCCTCATTAGCCCACCCTTCAGTGCAGCAAAGCGGTTCTGGATGGGGACAACAGATTTAGGAGGAAGCCCCTTGCTTTTAAATGTCCTCTTCCTCCTTTTTTTGTTGTTTTTTTCTGTTACTGTTTCCCAGCTTCCTGGGTTTGCGGCCTCCTTTCCTGCATGAGCAACAGTAGATACTTGGGGCCCCTGCACACTTTGGTCCTGGAGCAAGCAGTGCAGCTTCCCTGACACCTTTCAGCCCAGTAACAGCTTCCTGCAGCTCAGCCACCTGCTGCAGGAGGACCTCCACCAGGGAGCACAGAGTGCAGCCCTGCCCATTGCGCACCCTCCCCTCAGGAGAGCAGTGCAGGCGCACTCTACACCCCGAGCTCTGCATTGCAGCCTCCATTCCCATCCTCTCTGTCTGGGTGCCTACACTGGCCACCACCAGGGCAGCCAGAGCAGAGCTCCCAGACCGAGCCCTGGTCATACGGTGAGTGCTCACCATTCCACTCTCCTGCCCATGCAAACTGCCTCAAACCCGCCCTGTGCACCGCGCTCCCTGGGGCAGGTTTTCACCCAGTCAGGGCTGGTGCCGCGCCTCCTGGCACCGCCCCCTGTGAATCAGGTGCTCGCATTCGCTGAGCTGCTGGCTCCTGGGCAGCCCTTGTCGAGGACTTGAGGCTCCCTCGGTGCCTGTTGCTGCTCTGAGGTGAAGATCCTGAACCCCGATCCTCCCCCCGATCAGGCACTGCAGGCATCCCCTATCATTTCCAAATAAGTGGCAGCCCAACCACAACTGAAGGAAAATTTCTATCTCCAACCCCGTTGCAGGATGACAGTGCAAGCTAATGGGGAGAAGTTGTTCCATCTTATCTTCTTTCCACCTTTAAGTTTGCACCTCGATACTGAAACATGTTGGGGCTAAAATTTCATCTTGGATATTGCTTATTGACCTGTCTGCAGTGGATTTCATTCTTTTCCCCTACAGGTTTTCAGTGTTGTTGTTGTTATTGCTGTGACTAATACTATTTTTTCATTGTTAAAATATAAAGATAAAACAGATATTCTCCAAGTCTAAACAAAATAGTCACCAGGGACATCAGTATAAGGGGTATAACTAAGCCCTTGGGAGTGCAGCAAGAGAGAATCATTCTTCCAAAAGATTCTGTTTCCAAAGTTATAGACATGGGGAAGGAAGATAACAACTGATACAACAACCAAGTTCAAGAGCAAGAGAAGAAAAGAGAGGGAAATGAAATACAGAGACTCAGTAAAGTTACTTATTGAGAAACAAAGAAAAAAGTCAGAGAAGAAAAAGAAATTTCTGTTACACTCTGTTTTACCAACACTGGAAGCCTAAATGCATTTTAATTCTCTGTAAGATACTTACTATAGATCTTTGAATGAGTAGAAGTGCACAGGGTTATTTAAAGATTTTGTATTATGTTAATACTTTTTAATGGTGTTTTATCTGCGGAGAAGGACTTGGGGGTGTGGGTCTATGAAAAAATGAACATGAGCCAGCAGTGTGCGCTCTCAGCCCAGAAGGCCAACCGTATCCTGGGCTGCATCAAAAGGATCGTGACCAGCAGGTCGAGGGAGGTGATCCTGCCCCTTTACTCTGCTCTTGTGAGACCTCACTTGGAGTATTGTGTGCAGTTCGGGTGTCCTCAATATAAAAAGCACATGGAATTGTTGGAAGAAGTCCAAAGGAGGGCCACAAGGATGATCAGGGGACTGGAGCACCTCCCGTATGACGATAGGCTGAGAAAATTGGGGCTGTTCAGCCTGGAGAAGAGAAGGCAGCGTAGAAGCCTCATAGCAGCCTTCCAGTATCTGAAGGGGGCCTATAGGGATGCCTGGGAGAGACTCTTCATGAGGGACTGCAGTGAGAGAACAAGGGGTAGTGGGTTCAAACTTAAACAGGGGAAGTTTAGATTGGATATGAGGAGGAAATTCTTTACTGTAAGGGTGGTGAGGCACTGGAATGGGTTGCCCAGGGAAGTTGTGAATGCTCCTTTGCTGGCGGTGTTCAAGGAGGGGTTGGACATAGCCTTGGATGGCATGGTTTAGTGGGAGGTGTCCCTGCCTATGGCAGGGGGGTTGGAACTGGATGATCTTAAGGTCCTTTCCAACCCTTACTATTCTATGATTCTATGATTTCTAAACCTGAGTTTTAGAGAAAACCATCTATAGGGAATACATTGCTTTGTCATAAAAGATAGTCAAAACAGAGAAATGTCAGTCACATTTACATTTAATACTGGGTGTTAGTTTTACTGGTTGTATGAAATATACTCATTTAAGGGTTTTTCACCTTTCATCTATAAATGCAAAAAAGGCTTCTAGTAGTGTTCAGGCATTTGCACATATAAGAAAAATATGTTAGTTGTTTGGAGAGATGCTTGAAAACCTTTCTGGAACCCCTGCTTTCTCTGTTTATGACAATCTTCCTCCTTCTCCATCATTATATGTAGGATGATTTTCCTATATATAAGTTAATAGTAATTCAGATAGGTTTCACAAAGGAACATCTGCACTCTTTCCTTGTGCTTTTTCTCTCTTCTTGTATTGTATGACTTACATGCGTATCCTCCATTGAAGTGGCTTTAGTCTGGTTGAAAATAATATGTGAGGGTATATGGAATGAGAGTGTCTGGTCCCTTAACGGTATCTGCTAAAGGACCTATGTACAAGAATACACAGAGACAAACCTGACAGCACAAGATGACAGGGGGTTGTGATATGAACAAATGAGGTCAGTTGTACAAATCAGTAAGAATATATGGAGAGTGTGAACATCTGTTTTCTTCAGTTGGAAGGATAAAAAAAGGGAGGGAGGCAACATACAGACACAAACCTGACCAATTAGCATTAACAAAGACAAACCTGATCATTAGCACTAACTGATATGCAATGTCCTGATGTGCAGGCAAACCAGGACATTGCAACCGATAAGGATATGAACCTGAGCGTCCAGGATGTTGAAGGATGTTGGTGGAATCATGTCAATTGATGAGGCAATGTGCAAGGTAAGGGGAGGCAGGGAGGAACAATGTGGGGGTAGAAAAAAGGGAGTGCTCTGGACCAATCAGTGCACTTGTCTGCCTGAGCCCTGTCTAATAACCTCAATCTATCTTTTCATATCTTCTTAAACCTTTTCTTAACTCTTTCTCTGTGTAATTTCACTCTCTATCTTGCTTGTACGGGTGCAGTGTAAAGACTAAGTGCCAACTACTGATAAGACCTGTATGTGTTGTGAGAGGAATTTGGTGCCAGCCATTGAAGTCAGACCAGTTCTTATTATGATATAAAAAAGTCTTAACCTTATGTATAGAGGTAAAAATGAGATTTTGGACTTTTTTCTTGATTTGTCTCTAAAATAATGGTTAAAAGAGCACAGTATGTATGAGCTGTTTGAATGTGTCATAATGATCTATTTTTCTCCAAATTTCTGCTTCTGCTATAAAAATATAAAATAGTAGGCCCTTTGTAGATAAAAGGTAGTTAACAGCTCCAATCTTGGTATTAGTCTGTGGTAACATACCAGTCAGTGAACTTCTTATTTGTAAAACTTTCATACCGAGAAACCAAACTGATGTCCAGATTCTGATTAAAAATCACTAGTAAATCTGCATTAAATTTTTCTTCCTATCACCATATTCAAATGAAAGGCAAATAAAATGAAGGCTCCTCCATAACAGATATCTAAATTAGAACCTAGTTAAAAATCAGTCTAAATGATGCTCACAAGGTTGATCTAGACTGCCAGAAAACAAATTTCTTACTCCTCCTATTACTTGTCAGCTCCTTCCCTGCATCAAAACAGAAGGTAAGTGTTCTGAAATTTCCAAGATCTTTAGAGACTCTTCAGTTAAGTGTATACAGTGAATGTGGCACAAAGGAAGTCACAGGAAAGAAGCAAGACTCCCAAGAACTCTTTGACTTAGGCATGAATTCATGAGCAAATGTCAACTAATGACATGCACTGTTTTGTGTAGAATCACATTTTAAAATCAGCACAATGAACGGGGAGCTGAGTCTGTGAAAAAAAAAAAAAAAAAAAGCAAGCAATCTGATCAATAAATTTCAGTCTGTGTCAGGAGTCTGATTACCATATCCCAGATATAGTCAAAAGGACATACAGGGCACCAATCAAAGGTCAGAATACAGTGCATAGCTATAATTGAGTGTACCACTTATAAAAAACACTACAGGACTGTGAAGTGCCCTTAGTGAATCAGTGAGAAAGACTAACTGTAGACATTTTTAATTCAAGAAAATAAAAAGGACAATCTCTTCTCACATTTTTTTCTAGAAAAAGAAAAGCAACAATTTACAGCAATACTTAACAAACAAACAAAAAGCAAGCTGCCTTCCCAGTAAAATTCTAACTCACAGCAAAAGCTGATATCTGATTATGCATCCAGACATCGGTTCAGATCTTCATCTTGCAAGCATTATTTCTTAATGCATCTGTAGGTATTTAACAGGAGAAGGCAATACCATTCTTCTAATAGCAAATTGAGTATACAGAAAGGAAGGGACATGTGTCTGAATGCATTCAGCATAGCTGGTAGACTCCCAGTTACCTGTGTCCGTATCTGTTGCTCTAGAAGCATGCAGCATAAATATGATCACATTGCATAATATGTTAGCACCTGTGTAGCTGTGACCATTTTGTAAACTAAGTCAGAAGAAACTGACAGGAATTTAAGGAAAAAAATATTAAGCTTTCATTGAAACACCTATGGATAAGACTCCAAAGCACTAGGCCATATTGTTCAGATGTTATATAGCATTGTGCCTTAACAAATAGCTCCATTGTTTCTATTTTATTTAAAAAGCTGAGGTAACAAAACTTCAAACTCTACAATGAATTCCAAGTGCTGACAGATGTTAATGATTATAAAATTTCTTCCTCCAGTGGAAACATACTCCTATGAAATACTTATTTTAAATAACTATTTAAGTTTTAAGTTACAATAGATCAAGAATGGCACCTATGTATTAAACATCTGCAGTGCAAATGTCTATTATTTTAAATTAATTCTCATTTGTGTCTAAAGCAGCAGTTTTGGTCTATCTCATTAGTATTAGGATAATAGGATCATTGGATAATTTAACTTGGAAGGGACCTCAGGAGATCTGTATCTGGTTAAAACAGGGTCAACAATAAAGTCAGACCAACCTGCTCTTGAAAACCTCCTAGGATGGAGTCTGTACAGTCCCCCTGAGCAAGCTTTTCCTGTGCTCTCCTTTATCACTAAAAAGCTTTTCCTTATACCAGGTATTTCTTTTACAGGTATTACTGGAAGGTGATTAATTTTTGCATCAGAATGTATTATTATTTCTACTTCTTCAAGCAAATGCATCAAAGAAATATAAGAATCACAACTTAGTTCTAAGAGTAAGCTGACACTTTACTTAGGGATAGATCCAAAACTACCCTTAAGGCAATTTGAAGTTCAACTTTAATGAAATGTAAATAATTAAATTCAAAATTATACTCCACAAAAGTGGTGCCTAATAACACAGCCTAGATTGTTTTTTAGCTCTGGTCACTAAACTTACTAAGATAACTACAGAACTTGTAGGTTCCTTGCAGCTCCTATAAATATTGATAATTAATTGATTAATGTTAGAGACATGCTTAATGAAATATGTAAAATTTATAAATGATAGATCTTTAAATATACAGTTAAATTCAACCCTGATTACATCGGTAGTATAGGCAAGCAATTTGCCTTCTTCATAAGTGATTCTTCCAGGCAAGGCATATTCAAGGCTATAGCAGAGTTTCTTGTCTGAGGCAGAAGCAGCATGCTTAGAAATCTAGCTAGCTGTACTTCTGTGCTGATAGTACTACAGTTCCTCACTGGTATGGGCAACTGGCTAAAGTCCAATAGGTTGTTCTCCTTCTTCCCTGTAGTGTATGGATTTGTAAATTTTCCTGGCCTGACACTTAAAGCTCTCCCCTTTGCTTGAGGAAAGCTTTATCCCACTGAATGTGTCACAAGACAGACTTGCAGAATCATAAAAACACAGACAAAAATCTACAAAAAAAGCTCCTCACTTTTCAGAGGACTTGTACCCCCTTACAACCCTCTCACGAGTTCATATCCACCATTTGCCTCAGGGAAAGAGCCCTTTGTCTGTGGTTCATGTTCAAGGAGATATGATTTCTACTTTACCCTCACATGCAAGTAATTCAGTCATAGAATCATAGAATCATAGAATAGTTAGGGTTGGAAAGGACCTTAATATCATCTAGTTCCAACCCCCCTGCTATGGGCAGGGACACCTCCCACTAAACCATGCTATCCAAGGCTATGTCCACTTGCATTCTAATAGCAGAAAGAAAACAGGTTGTATTCTTTTGGGTCCCATTCAGACTATTAACAATTAGTAATAGTATGCTCCTTATGGTTCATAAAAGAAGATACAGTAACCCATACATAGCCAGCTACACCCATTCTTATGCCCTGTGGTATCTCGTGCATTAACATGAAGCTGACAGAAGACACAATTCAGGATTTAGATAACACCAGCAGCCTTTTATGGAGTAGCTGCAAGCCCTGAGATGGACTTCACAGCATACACCTGCCTAGCAAACAGGGTGGATGGAAGAGGGGACTGAACACTTCAAAGTTCATTGCTAGATCTGCAGTTCATCTAGCAGGATGAACATGGCAACTGATCCTTACATCCTTTTACAAATTAAATTCCATCTCCAACAGCAGAGTGAGGTAGTACTCCATGACCTCTGAATTTTCTCCCAGCTTCCTGTGCACTAGGAAGACTTAGAGGAAGGACTGAACATGCAGGTTTACATGCAGCACATAACTATCTTCAGACAGGAATTATATGGCTATAACTGCATAAAAAAAGTGAGCTAAAGACTCCAATCACCTTTTCATCCTGCAGGATGGCACCATATCTGAAGACATAATCTCTTTCTATTTTTCTGACTATGGCAGTGTATCCAGCAAGTGAATGATGCAGTGTCTTTCAGGAAGGATTCATATCCGTTAGAAGCATGAGGGCCATGTGATTTGCCCTCTCCTGTCTTCATCAGAGTTTAATTCACAGCCATTGCATAAGCAACATGTAAGTCAGATGGGTGAGGCTGGAAAGCTGATTAAATTGTTTGTCTGGCCTAAAATACTTCCTATCACACATATTTTCTTTTATCTTTCAAGTTTTCTTTCTTTTTACACTTGCTACTTTGGCATTCTGAAGGGCAATGCTCATTTTAAAATATGTATAGACTTCATTTAAAATAAATGCATCTAAAACCCTCTGGGGCAAAACTATATTTGGTGTATCTCAGCTAATTTCAGTGGACTTAGCTCCACTAACCAAGGTTGAATCCAGGCCTATGTCCTCCTGTTTTTCATGAGCTTAGAGAAAAGAGACTCCTTCAAATATATGAGGTTTTTGACATTCTCTTCCTCATTGTCTAGTTTTGTTTTACAGCATTAATAAAAACTTAAATTAGTGGGATTTCATGAATTTATGTTTGATAACATTTTTGAGCAGTGTGATAAAATCAGCGGAAATTAATGTAATCATTTCCAGCCAGATTCAATAACTCTAATTACCAGCATTTCTAGTCCAACCGCATAATATCTGCTTAACTACCCAGTGTACGGAAGGAAATTTAACTACCGCTGAGTCAGTGTTCTTTTATATTTCTGTAAGGAGAACAATCAGAAGAGCAAATAAATAAAAAAATGAATTTGCAGATTTCTGTTCATCAGAGAATTATCATTAGGGATACTGCAGAGTTCCATAGAAATATATGAAAAATCTAATCAGGAATCTTTTGTGATAGTGTATTTATAATTAGTGAAAATTGTATGACCACATTATATGAAGCAATGTGACATCACAGTAGTGCATTTTTAAATTAAAAACATCCCTGATATCCTGAAATAACTAGCTCTTTTTTATATGACATATTCATGACTGTCTTTGTACTTTTCTACACCCTCTTTTTTTTTGTATTCTACTTGACTGAAAACGTTTTCATCTGGGACCTGAGCATGATGCAAATGGTGTGGTATAAGGAGCAGATATTGTCCTAGGTTCAGCTGTAACAGTTATTTTTTTGCTTCCTAATAGCTGGTGCAATGCTGCGTTTCAGCTGTAGTCTGAGAAGAGTCCTGATAACGCACCAATGTTTCAGTTGTTGCTAAGTGATGCTCACTCTGATGAAGGACATTTCAGTCTCTCATGTTCTTCCAGTGAGGAGGGGCACAAGAAGCCAAGGTGAAGCAGAGACAGGAAATGTGACCTGAACAAGCCAAAGGGGTATTCCATACCACAGCACATCATGCCCAGCACATAAACTGGGGGGAGTTACCCAGAAGGGACTGATCACTGCTCTCGTCTGGCTGAGTATCAGTCGGCGGGTCGTGAGCAATTGTATTTTGCATCACATGTGTTTATTGGGTTTTTTCCTTTCCTTTTTTAGTTTTATATTCTCTCCCCTTGTTATTTCCCTTATCGTTATTATTATCAGTTTTATATTATACTTTAGTTATTAGACTGCTCTTATCTCAACCAGAGGTTTTATATTAGAATCATAGAATCATAGAATCATAGAATAGTTAGGGTTGGAAAGAACCTTAAGATCATCGAGTTACAACCCCCCTGCAGTGGGCAGGGACACCTCCCACTAAACCATGTTTCCCAAGGCTCTGTCCAACCTGGCCTTGAACACCACCAGGGATGGAGCATTCACAACTTCCCTGGGCAACCCATTCCAGTGCCTCACCACCCTCACAGTAAAGAACTTTCTTCATATATCCAGTCTAAACTTCCCCTGTTTAAGCTTTAACCCACTACCCCTTGACCTTTCACTACAGTCGCAGATGAAGTGTCCATCCCCAGCACCCTTATAGGCCCGCTTCAGATATTGGAAGGCTGCTATGAGGTCTCCACACAGACTTCTCTTCTCCAGGCTGAACAGCCCCAACTTTCTCAGCCTATCTTCATATGGGAGGTGCTCCAGTCCCCTGATCATCCTCATGGCCCTCCTCTGGACTAGTTCCAACAATTCCATGTCCTTTTTATGCTGAGGAAACCAGAACTGTACACAATACTCCAAGTGAGGTCTCACGAGAGCAGAGTAGAGGGGCAGGATCACCTCCTTCGACCTGCTGGTCGTGGTCCTTTTGATGCAGCCCAGGATACGGTTGGCTTTCTGGGTTGTGAGAGGACACTGAAGCTGGCTGATGTTAAGTTTCTCATTTGCCAACACCCCCAAGTCCCTCTCTGCAAGGCCATTCTCAATCTCTTCTCTGCCCAACCTGGAGCTGTGCCTGGCATTGCTCTGATGCAGGTGTAGGACCTTGCACTTGGCATGGTTAAACTTCATCAGGTTGGCATCATCTCACCTCACAAGCATATCAAGGTCCCTCTCGATGGCATTCCTTCCCTCCAGTGTATATCAACTGAACCACACAGCTTGGTGTCATCGGCAAACTTGCTGAGGGCGCACTCAATCCCACTGTCCATGTCACCCACAAAGATGTTGAACAAGACCGGTCCCAATACCAATCCCTGAGGGACACCACTCGTTGCTGGTCTCCAGCTGGACATTGAGCCATTGAGCACAACTCTTTGTGTGCGGCCATCCAGCCAGTTCTTTATCCACCAAGTGGTCCACCTATCAAATTGCTGTCTCTCCAATTTAGAGACAAGGATTCTTTTGATTCTCCTCCCCATCCTGGCCAGAGAGAGGGAGGGAAGAGGGGAGGTGAGTGAATGTCTGTGTGGTTCTGAGTTACCAGCTGGGCTTAAACCAAGACAACATCTATGTAACTTCTGCTGTTGAATTCCAAAATAAAAATTTGATCAGTATATTACTGATTTATGGACATTTGACTTGCACAGATATTTCAAGATATTTTTATCTAGAAAATCTGCTATAAAATACAGGCATAAAGTATGGAAGATGCTGGCATTTTTTGCATTATCACAGCTGACTCTCGACTCTAATTGGCATGGTTTAATATTTTTTAAGTTATCCAGCTATTAATAGTCATGATGCCTCTGATACCTCAAGACGACAAGCTGAGAAGGCTGAGATTGTAATGTTCACTTGTGTGATCACTGGGGATGGAAGAAGTCGCTACTTTAATATAGGATAAATAGGCAAAATAGCTACTTTTTCCGCACTGAAAGCCTAATTATTTGTATGTCCAGAGACAGTCAAGATTTGGCAAATGCTCTTGCATTTTCTAGGCAAATGTAACAGTTCAAAGTATGTTGGGGATATGCAATTATAATTTATTCTTCTCAAGGCTGCAAATAAAGTGATTCACTGAGTTTATTATATGTGGCTCAACAAACCAGGAGATTTAAACAGATACAGCTTACACTGTATCTATTGGTAAATAGATTTGCCAGTATCTATTACCTTAAAATAAACATTCTCATTAAACAGTGAACTTGAAGTGCGGATTTTTTTCTAACATTATTATTTCCTATAACGGAAGGAAATTCAGTCTTTAACTTTGGAAAATAAGTTTACTATCTAATATCAGAAAGACATGCTTATTTAACTTTCTGCCTATATGTTCCAGCAGTAAATTTCAATGTACATCTCTATGCTGTTCACTTTGACTTATCTACAAACCCAGCTGAGGCATACCAAAGACATAGAAATCTACATATCTTGTGTAACATGTATGCCCAGAAGTTCAACTATCCCTTGCTATTTAATCTGAAGTGAATATAAACAGGTGATTCACTGTTAATCTGATATGTTCATCACATAACTTTTTTTCCTGAAGAAAAAGAAATTAATTTCTCTGCAGAGTAGTGGCACAGCACCACACACTGCTCTAAATTCCTGAGTTTGGTGCCATTCCTCTTCAAACAGATATATATCAAATTTAGTATTGCAGGACTGGTAAACAGTTAACAGTCCTGAGTGTCTGTCATTTCTAGAATGAGATACTAGGTCCTGTTTATGTTCTCAGCTTGCTTTGGCTAATTTAATTCTTCTCACACTCTGGCCTGCTGCTATATTTTGTTGATTGGAGCTTGTGCTAAGCATATTTTTTCTTCTATTCATGCAGAGACCCCCACCTTTATGGTGACTGTGACATTCCCAGTTAAATTCACCATCTCAAGGAATCAGAACACTTGCTCTTGCTGGGAAGTGCAGTAATCACTAATGCTTAGAGTTGTGACCGATATTTTAAAAATAATTGATTTAGAGGACAATGACCAGATTCTCTCAGGTGAATGTAAGGAGGAGCATCAGGAACTCTAAACATCCAATTTTAAATAAGTCCTCATCTTAAATAAGGCACAGTGATAGCTTACCCAATGGGAACTCAGAACACCTGGGAAAACAGACTTTCTTCAGGAAACCCAAGCTTTATTTTTAGATGCCCAACACTCTCAGGCATCATTTAATGATAACATAAATATTACTTGTACATATCACCATAAAAATGCCATTGTTTACTTCAGGATAATTTTTTTCTAAAACAAAACCTTCAGAAAGTGGTCTAATATAGTGTGATTTTTTATTTATTTATTTTTTTTTTTTTAATGCTTGTAGAAGTCTACCATTCAGTACCAGCTTTTACAGAACTATTTTTGATCATTATTTTTGGTCAAACATAGTTCCCAAAAGATTTAATTTTTTTTAGTTCCTTATTCAAGATTCACATTTCTATTTGCAAAACGCAAAATGCACAATCTCAGCTGCTGCTTTGCAAAGTGGCTACAACACTTTGGATTGCTGAGTGTATAAAATAGTAATCACTAATAATAATGAACAATAATGATCCAAATGCCCAAAGTATATAGCTCAACCCACATGTTTAGATATGAAAAAAATTATATTGTTTCATTTATGCTTTGGACCCTGATTTTTTTTTGCAAACAAGAGAATAATGAGGAGAGAAAAGTAAGGTAGCAAAACTGCTTCACGAGGAAATGTAGAAGTTACTGATGATCCTGCTGAATACAAATGTCCTACCAGATCTAGAAGCTAGTACAAAAAGAAGGTTTGGAGGAATTATGCTTTTTTTTCTTTCAAGCAAAGTAATTATTAACAGTTCATTCACAGATTTCACTCTCAGAGGCCTTATCTATTTATTAAAAGAGATTAACTTTTTCACTCAGGTGTAGAATAGAAGAGCTTAAAGTGGTAGGAGTACTTTTTTATTATTTCTCCTCGCTGATTTCCCCCCATCCCTGATATTCAAACAGTCTAATGATTATTTGCCCTCTTTCAAGGAATAAGTTCCAAAGTACAGCAGACCCAGTAGAATTCTTTCTGCATCTGTCCAAGACCTTGGCATACTTCCCTGTGCTCTTCCAGCCTCAACCCTGAGGGCAGCCAAAGGCAAAAGTATTTTCAGCAGACGGAGAAATGCTGTATGCTTCAGGGATTTCTGGATGACAGATTTTAAACTGTAACCAAAGTAGAGGTGTGATTAAAAATAACAAGAGCCAAAATCTGCCTCCGAATTGTAAAGGAAAATGTGCTAATTCAGCTTTTCTCAATATCATAACTCATGACTGAATCATTTCTAAGTTATTTACAAAAGTTAAAAGCAGGATCAATCTCTTACATCATTTGTTCCATGTAACACAGTAAAACTCTACGGTACATTTTGCTGTCCTTTTTTTTATAACCAGGACTCAGATGTTTTGAAACTGTCCTTGCTGTGTATAAGGTCCTGATGTCAAATACCTGTGTATCTGTAGGTTGTTTAGGGCTTTTATTTCTTTAATTCAAAAGAAAGTTTGATCTTTTCATCATTCCAAAAGGAAAGTATATAATCACAACAATAAAAGTAACAACTGCTTCTGTAGCTAGCTAAGTCACTGCTTTTAGACATATTATGGCAATAAAGTCATGTAAGGTAGTGAGTAATCTCAGCTGAAACTTTTGGAAAAGTGTGGAATTAGGAATTAATTCAGCATAAAGGAATATTTATAGCTACAAGATTGAAATCTATTCTGTACAAGTGTCCTGGGTTCAGCAGTAGCAGACATTTTTCTCCTCCCTGGTAGCTGGTGCAGCACTGTGCTTTTGATTTTGGGCCTGGGAACAGTGCTGATAACACCAGTGTTTTCAGTTACTGCTTGGTAATGTTTGGGCTGGCCAAGGACATTCTGAGCCTTATGCTCTGCCAGGGAGGAGGGGAAGCCAGGAGGAAGCAGAGACAGGACACCTGACCCAGACTAACCAAAGAGGTTATTCCACACCACAGCACATCATGTCCAGGATGTAGAAAACAGGAGAGCAGAGACCCGGAAGGGTGGGGGGTTCACTTGTGGGGGTGCACTGTGGGGGGTGCACTGTTTGGTTGAGCTGGGGATTGGTGGTGAGCAATTGTATTCTTTCCTTGTATTTCTGTTGTCATTATTATTATTGGTGATAGCAGTAGTGATTTGTGTTATACCTTAGTTACTAAACTGTTCTTATCTCAACCTGTGGGAGTTGTATTCTTTTGATTCTCCTTCCCATTCCCCAGGGACTGGGGGAAGAAAGAGTGGGGAGTGAGTGAGAGAGCGACTGCATGATTTTATAGAGGCTTAAACCATGACAACAAGGAACCAAGTCCACCTCAGTAACGGCATGTATGTTGGTGATTCTGCCACACATCTTGAAAGTAAGTATGGTAATTGAACAAGTGATGTGTAAATTTAGAATAAATTTGCTTATTCAAGTAAAATCACAGGCAGATATTAAAAAATTAGAAGCCTTATTATGACTATAAACTAAAACCTGTTTTAATTTTAATCAGAGCTCTTAATTTCCTATCTTTGCCCATGAGAACTTTAACCCTTTCCAGCAAGGTTTCTAGACAGGATTAGACCTGGAAAGTCCCTGTTTTTCTTGGGTCAAATGGCTTTGCCACACCAACTCACAAAATGGTTTTCATATCTCATTCCACCTCATTTTTACTTGGAAAGTATAATAGCTTCCTATTATCAGTTTATTGCAGCCAAATTACAGAAAGTAGGCTGCTTGAATCCTCCCACCAGTCCTTTCCATTCAAGAGCATGTTATGGATAAAATGAACACCCCATCAATTCAAAATTAGTAATACATATTTAGTGCAATTAAAGACCTAACAAACTAACCAAATAATTACTGCTACTCCAGTTATGATGATATTAACAATCATTGTCCAAATTATATGAAGTTAAAATACACAAACTACTTTCTACTTGTATAGTGCTCAGTCTAAGGACTCTGGGGAGACCTTATTGCAGCCTTTCAGTACTTATAAGGGACCTATAAGAAACTTTTTAGCAAGGCCTGTTACAATGGCATGAGGGGTGATGGTTTTAAAATAAAGGAGGGGAGATTCAGGCCTGACTGACATAAGGAAGACATTTTTAACAATGAGGGTGGTGATCATGGGCATCTTCAACAATAACAGATTGTCCAGAACTGAATCCAACCTGGCTTTGAATGTCTCCAGGGATGGTGTATCTGCCACCTCTCTGGGCAACCTGTTCCAGTATTTTACCACCCTGCTTCTGGAATTCCTGGTTACTCCTAAAGTGATTTTTTAATAATACAATTTGTCTTGCATATGTCAGAAAGATGACTTGGTTCCCTGCCTTTTACCCCTGACAGCCTTGAAGAGCGTTCTGTACCTACATCTATTCACACTGATACTCTAGAATTAGACCTGTTATTCCAAATCAGCCTTGTCCTCTCAGACCATCATCCCTTTTCCTTTAATCAGTTAAGCTGTCCAATTCTCACATTTTCCTAGCTTTACAACCCTAGCTCACAGATTCCACTTTCATGTCTAGGTGCTACATCAATCACTTTTACATCAGCTAGAAAGTGACAGATTCACTTCTATTCCCCACCAGGTTTTCTATCCTATCTCTTACCATCAGGGGCAGAAGGAGTGATCTTTTACGGCAGGGCCTTCAACTCAGATCCAGGACTGAAGGAAGAAATGTCAAAGCTTTTTTGTCACTTTTTCCTCTTCCTAGGGAATTGTTGCTAGGGTGGAGAAGGAACAAACAGAAGGAAGAGATATCCCTGCATTAAAAAGGTGAACAAAGAATCTGTGGTACTAACCTTGTTCTTTCTGCATCTCCCTTTCCATCTAATTTAGGAAACAAAAACTTCATTGATTATACCACCCAAAGAGAAAGGCCTGTGGAGAAAGTCTTTTTGTCCTTAAGAAAACTTACTGGACTAGGCAAGCTTCCAATGTCACTGAAAATTCTTTCCAGTCCCTGACAAAATCTTATTATTAGAATTTTAATACTCTTGATTGGAAGCACTGTCCTGATTAAGCATATATTATAAGTAGGGTTTTTTTACACATTTCGTTTTATGCAGTAGGCAGAAATAACATGTAGATTCAGCTGTTCTTATAATTAAGCCTCCAGTCTTAATCAGATAATTTTAAACCATAGCGTGTTACATTTCAAGACACTGAGGATTTCTGACACACAACCGCAGCAGTTGTAATTCACACATTTTAGCTTTGGGTTTTATTTTTGGTTTGTTTTTTTCTTTTTTTTGAATGGGTTTCTGGACATATCTACTTCAAAGCAATAATAATTTGTATGCTAAGTTTGTGAGTCTTGCAACTGACGATATATGTGTATAGATTAAGATTCATATCAGGTACAGAATTAGAAATTGTGGTAGAAATAATATAAAGATGACCAAGAAGTTACAACCATGAAGCTGATGCTAAATTGTTAGCAACAATGGTTATGGATCTTAGGGGCGCTCAGTCCCTGAAGCCAAGATGAACAAGCTTGAAAGCTCTTTGACAGAGAAGTCAGGAGTATGAAGTGGAATTCTCAGCTTTCTCCATCTTCCTCACTTATGCTAGATGCATCTATACTACTCAACCTCTCATTTGAGGGCTCTCATTTGCTCCTTATGGTGCTTGTATTGCACATTTTTATTTTTTCCAGTCGACCTTGTGTATTTGGCAATTTGCTCATTTGCAGTCCCTTGTCCTTATTTTGCATTTTGTTCCCTAACTTGAAAGATCCATGATTTTGATGCCTCGTCACAATGCATACATAGCTGTGCAAAATATCTATGCATTTTATTTGGCTATGCCATCACAGTATTCCAAAGTATTTCCATACTATTGTTGATTACATTATTGTAGTACACTTACAATTGAGTTTGAGGCAAAATAATATTAATTATATCCTAATCAACACACTTTCATCCTGTATGTGTCACAGGTGTTTGCTTGTGCTGCATAACAGTCATTACAGTATTTTTGTCTGGTACTCATTTATCAACTTGAAGACCAACAAATTTCCTGGAGTACAAATGATTCATATTACACCATGGCCAAGTGAAAGAGGCACAATGGAAATTCTCATCCCCCATGGGAGCTCTTGTGTGTTCCATTGCTCTTTACACAATATGGGTGGGCTTCATCCTGCCTAGATGAAGATGTAAATTTCTATGACTGAGATAACTGCCTTAGGATTTGTTTAGTCAGTACTCTTGTTCACAGAAGAATAGATGGTTTTAGGTTGTCATGCAGCTAATAAGATGATACAAACCCATGATGTGAAATTTTCTGTCCATTTGCTATGAAGGGAAGTCGGGGTAACTAGCTCAGATATCTGAGCCTAATGTCTAATTTAGGACAAGAACGGAAAGTCCTCCAACTGAAACGGTGAAGTCTGCAACTCTGTATTTCATCTGTGTAGCTGAGTAATGGAATTCTCCGTGTTTAACTTGCAAAATGTAATAACATAGCATATAGTAAATGGCTGAAAATCCAGACCCATTAAAATCAGTAGGAGATTCAGCATGCCACCAATTCTAGCCCTGTATTTCTTGCCTTCAGAACCAGAAAAAAGAGGGATAGATTTCTTTCCTGGGAAAGTAATTAATGGAGTTAGTCGACTCTTTTCTGCCATCCTATAGAATCATAGAATAGAAAGGGTTGGAAAGGACCTTAAGATCATTGAGTTCCAACCCCCCTGCCATGGGCAGGGACACCTCCCACTAAACCATGCCATCCAAGGCTATGACAACCCCACCTTGAACACCGCCAGGGATGAAGCATCCACAACCTCCCTGGGCAACCCATTCCAGGGCCTCACCACCCTCACAGTAAAGAATTTCTTCCTCAGATCCAATCTAAACTTCCCCTGTTTAAGCTTAAACCCATTACCCCTTGTCCTCCCACCACAATCCCTAATGAAGAGTCCCTCCCCAGCATCCCTATAGGCCCCCTTCAGGTATTGGAAGGCTGCTATGAGGTCTCAACGCAGCCTTCTCTTCTCCAGGCTCAACAGCCCCAATTTTCTCAGCCTATCTTCATACGAGAGGTGCTCCAGTCCCCTGATCATCCTCGTGGCCCTCCTCTGCACTTGTTCTAACAGTCCATGTCCTTTTTATGCTGAGGACACCAGAACTGCACGCAATACTCCAAGTGAGGTCTAACGAGAGCAGAGTAAAGGGGCAGGAGCACCTCCCTCGACCTGCTGGTCACACTCCTTTTGATGCAGCCCAGGATACGGCTGGCTTTCTGGGCTGCAAGCACACACTGCTGGCTCATGTTCATTTTTTCATCAACCCACACCCCCAAGTCCTTCTCTGCAGGGCTGCTCTCAATCTCCTCCCCACCCAATCTGTAGCTGTGCCTGGCATTGCTCCGACCCAGGTGGAGGACTTTGCACTTAGCATGGTTAAGCTTCATTAGGTTGGCATCAGCCCACCTCACAAGCATGTCAAGGTCCCTCTGCATGGCATTCCTTCCCTCCAACTTATCAACCGAACCACATAGCTTGGTGTCATCGGCAAACTTGCTGAGGGCGCACTCAATCCCACTGTCCGTGTCACCCACAAAGATGTTGAACAAGACCGGTCCCAACACCGATCCCTGGGGGACACCACTCGTTACTGGTATCCAGCTGGACATTGAGCCACTGAGCACTACTCTTTGTGTGCGGCCATCCAGCCAGTTCTTTATCCACCGAGTGGTCCACCTATCAAATTGATGTCTCTCCAACTTAGAGAGAAGGATGTCATGGGAGACAGTGTCAAAGGCTTTACACAAGTCCAGGTAGATGACATCAACTGCTCTGCCCCTGTCCATCAGTTCCGTAGCCCCTTCATAGAAGGTCACCAGATTGGTCAGGCAGGATTTCCCCTTAGTGAAGCCACGCTGGCTGTCACCAAGCACCTTGTTGGTTTCCATGTGCCTTAGCATGCCTTCCAGGAGAATCCGCTCCAGATTTTGCCAGGCATAGAGGTGAGGCTGACTGGTCTGTAATTCCCTGGCTCATCCATTTTCCCCTTCTTAAAAATGGGGGTTATATTTCCCTTTTTCCAGTCATCGGGAACTTCACCTGACTGCCATGATTTTTCAAATATGATGGACAGTGGCTTAGCAACTTCATTTGCCAGCTCCTTCAGGACCCGCGGATGGATTTCATCCGGTCCCATGGACTTGTGTACATTCAGGTTCCTAAGGTGGTCCCGAACAAGATCCTCCCCCACAGTGGGCCCAGGGTCCCCACCCTCACCGTCCCCGCGTCTGCCTTCCAAGACTTGCGTGGTGTGGTCAGAGCATTTGCCGGTGAAGACTGAGGCAAAGAAGTCATTAAGAACCTCAGCCTTCTCCAAACCCAGGGTAGCCATCCTGATCAAGTCAAAACCAAACGCAGCTATCACAGAAGCTAATTCTTCTTCCAGATCAGCTTCATAAGCTACATTTACTTTTTTTACATTTACTACATTACTTGTCGTTTAGAAACAGGTGTTACTAAAATAGCATCAGTTTATAATTTATGTCCACGTTAAAGCTTAACCTCTAGCCTAGATTTATCTCATATTTGCTCTTTCTTATGAAAATGTATCTGAGTTTAATAGCATGAGAGTATATTTCTTTTGAAATGCTGTCTTTGCATTTTTCCTAAATGCTACTTGGACAGACTCCCATTAATTTCAGTAGATTTGTTTTAGGTCTTTTGTTAAGTAAAACCATTCTATTTTAAGAATTCTATGTTGCCAGTTACAATATTTCTGTAGAGAAAATAATTTTCAATTTATTTTTTAATTCAGCATATCACATAAAGGTACTGCAAACATAACAAATATGCAGAGATTTATACAAATTTGAAATCCTTTTTAAGTCAATATGCCAAGAATAAGTAATAGGAGATGATTATATAAATTACATCTATAAATTATATCAATATGAAAGTTGATGTGATTTAAAGTAAGAAGTAAAAATAGATGTCTGAGATAAGAGTGATTGAAAAGTTGATGTAAAACTGATGTGATTTAAGCCCAGAAATTGAAGCAGACAGGGAAAACAAAGCTATTCAAAAATCTGATGTAGTTCTACATGAACAATGGAAATGGTGAGCCAAAATAAGATCGATATAAAACTTAAGGAGATTTAAAATGTGAAGCTGAGAGGTAGAATAGGTGCAACTGAAAAACCTGTGTGATTTAAACAGAAGACAGGAAGCAAGAACCTGTAGTAGAAGTAAACAAAAAAAACTTACTTTGTTTGGAGAGAGAAACAAACAGATGGATTATGATTTATAAATTTCAAGAAGGAATACACAGTATTAGATCACCTGCTATGCCCTTGTCAATGTCCAGAATAAATCCTGCATTAGATCCGTGCTAACTCCCAAAACTAAATGCCAGGCACTTTTAAAAGAATTCTCTTGGATTTCACTATTTTTTTGGACAGAATTCTTTTTTGAAACTGACGTTTTATGTGGAGCCTCATGCATTTATGCCTTATGCACCTGCAGTTTCAAAACCTAAGATTTTTACCTAATCATCTGTCCCTTTTTATGACTCAGCCATGGCTTTCATACCTACCTTCTGCTCCATGCTCATCTGTATTTCTCAGAATCCAAAAAGACACAGCAGAAACATGCTGGCTTCATGTTTTTGCAGTCAGGGGGTTTCAGAGACCTTGAATAATACCCTCCTGCGTTTAGAAAGCAAGGATATGAAGTGAATATATTATGAGTGAATCCAACCCTGGCATTCACACTGACAGCTCCATGGTTCTGGACAAGACACTTCATGTTTCTTCACCAACTCCCGTTTTTGTAAAGCTATGATGTAAACATTTCTCTGTTTGTGGTCTGTTTCAGTGATTAACTGAGTTAGTGGGTGTTTAGACCACTATCCCTGCAGGTTTTTGGCAAAGGAAAACTCGAGAGTGATGCTGGTGCTGTGGGGAGGGTAACTTTGGGGAGTGAACAAGGAGAATCTGGGAGTGATTACACCGGGGCTGGGCAATAAGTAACTTTAAGGTATGAATGACTAGTATTATTGGATCAAACCCTAAAATACCTTAACAACGTCAATGGGAATGATGTGATTTAAACTTGAAGTAAACCTATAATTGTTAAAAGTGCATGTATTGACATTCTAGTTGGTCTGCAGTAAGATTAGAATTCTTGGACAAAAATATTAGTCTCCTAAAATACGGAATATTGCTTGCATCAGCTGATGGAGAAGTTAATCTCTGAAATTCTTTTGCTCCATCTGAGTTTTAACATTTTTGTGAACCTTCTGATATAGGTCTGATTT
Organism: Amazona ochrocephala; assembly: GCA_039720435.1. NCBI lineage: Eukaryota > Metazoa > Chordata > Aves > Psittaciformes > Psittacidae > Amazona > Amazona ochrocephala. The sequence continues at coordinate 26,612,027 of CM077880.1, forward strand.
AGGAGAAATTTGAGGTTTTATCCTACTTAATACAAATTTGACTGTTCTGTACATGATTTTAACTCATAAATAAGCTGCGTCATCATTAAAAGGATATAAATAAGCAAAGGGCACCACGGCTATAAGGGTGGAACATGCACTTGGATAAGGCAGATGTGAATATAGATATGTTGTTACTAAATCAATATTTAAATTCAATTAATCCTTTGTCCATTTTTGATACTGCTTTGAAGATGTCAAAGTAGTAAAATGATCATAGAATCATAGAATCAGCTAGGTTGGAAAAGGCCTTTAGGATCATTATGTCCAGCCATTATCCCAGGACTAGCAAGACTACCACTAAACCATGTCACTAAGGGCCTTGTCTAACATGGTTTTTGAACACTTCCAGGGTTGGTGATTCCACCACTTCCCTGGGAAGCCTGTTCCAACGCCTGGCTACCTTTTCAGTGAAGAAATTTTTCCCAGTATCCAATCTAAATGTCCCCTGGCACAGCTTGCTTTGATATTCATCCAAGCATAAGTTAAGATTCATGACTAGGGCAGGGAAGAAAGTATTTAATTAGCATCCAATCTGCTTACTTGCAGATATTTTTTTGTTGCTAGTGCTTTTTGATGGCACTCTGCCTCTCACTTGGTTCTACTTCAAATCCAGATATTCAAGATCAAGCCATTATAAAGTTAGGCTTTACTTCTGAGCCCTACTGTCTGAGATCAATTAAACTGTTCAGTATCTAAGCCTATATACATATATATATTTGTGTGTGTATATGTGTAAAGTCATCATTTATCTCTTTGACAGAGAGTGGATTACCCAGCCACTGTCTTAGATTATTGTTTACAGTAGATCAAGGAAAGGAATTTGAATTTAGTGTACATAAGACCATTTCTCCATTTTCTTCAAGGTAGACAGGCACTGCATGAAACTCAACAGACCTACATCCTAAGACCAGCTATACTACTAGGGTTCTCTGCTGCTTTGTCCCAAGTCATTAAAATATGCTAAAACTTTAAAGAAAAGCAATACAAATATACAAGACTTCCCTAAGAATATGGCTTTCTTCTGCTGTACTCCTTCATGATTCATTAAGGGCCACGAGCGCATGGCATGTTCTCTTGATTCTTCTTTTGGAAAGGCTCTTTTTCACTTTGACAGAAGAGACTGGAGATTAGACACTGCAGATGGAGATTCAACCCGGGCATCATCGGCCATTTCGGACCCATTGCTGAGGTGACTGTCTCGAGAGGGGACGCCTGCAGCGCCTGATCGGGGGGAGGCTCGGCGTCCACGAGCTTCACCGCGGAGCAGCAACAGGCACCGAGGGAGCCTGAAAACCTCCACAAGGGCTCCCCGGGAGCCGGCAGCTCAGCGGACGCGAGCAGCTGACTCAGAGGGGGCGGCGCCAGGAGGAGCGGCACCAGCCCTGAGTTGTTAAAAGCCTGCCCCAGGGAGCGCGGTAAACGGGGCGGGTTCGAGGCAGTTTGCGTGGCAGCTCGCGCGGGCAGGCGAGAGGGACGGTGAGCACTCGCCGTATGACAAGGGCTCGGACTGGGAGCTCTGTTCTGGCTGCCCTGGCAGTGGCCAGTGTATGCACCCAGACAGAGCCGGTGAGAAGGGAGGATGCAATGCAGAGCTCGGGGTGTAGAGAGCGCCTCCACTGCTCTCCTGAGGGGAGGGTGCACAATGGGCAGGGCTGCACTCTGTGCTCCCTGGTGGAGGTCCTCCTGTAGCAGGTGGCTGAGCTGCAGGAAGCTGTTACTGGGCTGAAAGGTGTCAGGGAAGCTGGGAGGAAGCAGCACTGCTTGCTCCAGGAGCAGACTGTGCAGCGGCACGAGCGTCCACTGTCGCTCATGCAGAAAAGGAGGCCGCAAGCCCAGGAAGCTGGGAAACAGTAACAGAAAAAAAAAAAAAAAAAAAAAAAGGAGGAAGAGGACAATTAAAAGCAAGGGGCTTCCCCCTAAATCTGTTGTCCCCATCCAGAACCACTTTGCTGTCCTGCAGGGGGCTGATAAGGAACCACGCTCCTGCCAGGAACAACCGGCTGATGCACTGGTAAAGAAGATCACTACTGATGCTGCCAGGAAAAAGCAGCGTGTCGTAGTAGTAGGGGACTCTACTCTGAAAGGAACGGAGACACCCATCTGTCGGCCTGACCCAGTCTCAACGGAGGTGTGTTGCCTACCAGGGGCTCGGATCAGTGATGTTGCAGAGAAGCTGCCTGCTCTAGTCGGTCCCACTGACTATTACCCACTTATAGTGATCCATATGGGTGCTGCTGATACAGATAGCAGTAGCCCAGAGAACATAAAAAATGACTAGAGGGCTCTGGGAGAGGTGGTTAGGGGCTCTGGAGCTCAGATTCTCTTTTCATAAATTCTCCAGGATTCAGGGCAGGACCTTAAAAAGGCTAGGAGATTTGGGTAGGTTAATAAATGGTTAGAAGGGTGGTGCTATAGTCAGGGGTTTGGGTACCTTGAACACGGGACTCAATATAGTAGGCCAGGTCTCCTGGGGGCTGGTGGAGCTGGTCTGACAAAGAAAGGGAAGAGTGGATTTGACCCTTTACTCTGCTCTCGTTAGACCTCACTTGGAGTATTGTGTGCAGTTCTGGTGTCCTCAGCATAAAAAGGACATGGAACTGTTAGAACAAGTGCAGAGGAGGGCCACGAGGATGATCAGGGGACTGGAGCACCTCTCGTATGAAGATAGGCTGAGAAAACTGGGGCTGTTCAGCCTTTAGAAGAGAAGGCTGCGTGGAGGCCTCATAGCAGCCTTCCAATACCTGAAGGGGGCCTATAGGGATGCTGGGGAGGGACTCTTCATTAGGGATTGTGGTGGGAGGACAAGGGGTAATGGGTTCAAACTTAAACAGGGGAAGTTTAGATTGGATCTGAGGAAGAAATTCTTTACTGTAAGGGTGGTGAGGCACTGGAATGGGTTGCCCAGGGAAGTTGTGGATGCTTCATCCCTGGCGGTGTTCAAGGTGGGGTTCGACATAGCCTTGGATGGCATGGTATAGTGTGAGGTGTCCCTGCCCATGGCAGGGGGGTTGGAACTCGATGATCTTAAGGTCCTTTCCAACCCTAACTATTCTATGATTCTGTGATCCAGTTATTCTTTTTGATCTTGGACTGCTGAAAGTCTTCTAATGACCGTTCTGCACTCAACAACGCTCACTTCCTCCCCCCACCCCAAAAAACAAACAAACAAACAAAAAAAATAAGGATAAGAAAAAATAACCCTAAATGCAGCAAAACCTTCTAGGGTTGGTGCAGTAAATATTCTATATATCAGAGATGAAAGAAGATTTTTTCCTGTGATTAGCAATAACTTCTCATGGCATATTCCAAGGGGAAGTTACTGTCATCAAATAGCTTTCAGCCATCATATAAAGCTTTAATATCAGCTGAAGGTCATTACAAAGCTCATGGAACTCAAGGCAAATGTTGCCTTTGCCTTTGCTGGAATGGCGTAAGAATTAAACAGCAGGGAAGTGGCATGACAGAAGACCATAAAGACAAATTCAAGATAAAATTGAATGAAAGGAAAGCAAAAGCAGATAATTAAATTAATAAAGAGAATAGCTCAATGGACAAGAAGATAATGAAAGGAATAAGAACTGAAGTATGTGAGACACTTAGCCAATAGAAGGTACAACACCAATCTTAGCTAAAAGCAGTAAAGGGAAAATTGCCTTTTAAACAGAAATTTTTAAAAGTGCATCAGAAGCAGAAGGGTGAAGAATACAGTTGATGAAATGCTGCTTAAAAGATCTTCCAGTCTTCCCCTCATTTTTCTGTTTATTTCACCAATCAGGTGTTTTAAGTTTTTTCTGGAGTAATCAGCAGTCAATACCTAAGATTGTCTTAAAAGAACCATTTACAGTTTGTTTGAAAGGCATGTTAAAGCTTTGTATGTCTATTTGTTACAGCTTACAGCTAGCTAGCAAAATTTGCAGATGCCATATTTGCTATTATAATGGCCACAGTTCCTTCCTGATTTTGCCATCAGAAACAAGAACACAGCCATTATGTTCATTTGCTCTAAAAATAAAGCAGTCACTCCCTACCAGTCAGGAACTGCAGTCATATGGCATGCATAGCCATTAAAGAAGAAAACACAATATCAGATAATTCTTTTCTATCACAGTTTTGAAGAAAGTCTTCTGAATTGGTCAGTTAAAAGATGCAATAAAAAAGCCCCAGCAGTGATCTGTACCGAGAGGCAAGTAAGTAGAGGGCAAGATAATGTCACTTACTAGACACTGTTGTACCTCCCTAGTATGCATTCATTTGCAGTTTCAGTGGAAATACAAATGTTTTTGAGGGGAAAAAACATAGCAGTTATTAGTATCTTTACTTTGTCTAATACAGTGCCTTTGAGTTCCACTCATGGACAAGGACCTCACTGTGATTAATGTCTTACATGGGTAACAATGTTCAATGCTTCTGTATGGGTGTTCTGTATCGCAGGTAAATCTAACCAATAACTAAATAAAAAAATAAAAAAAAAAAAATCAGATAACTGACCTTAGGTATGCCTTTTTCAGCCCTGCTGCCCTTTGCAGCTGGACTGAAAGGTTCTCTAGTTAGTCCCATAAAGCTCTAGGCTTTAGCTCTAGGCTTTTTGACTCTTTGTTTTTCTCATAACAGACTATGTTGTTTCAGTGTGCGTCAGTTATGCCCCTGCAAGATACTCAGTCCTTGGAAAAAAATCAAATAGAAGCAGAGATTCAAATACTACTTTTTCTGATCTATGACAAAAGTTTTCAGGAAACAGACAAGAGATTGTTTAATTCAAGTTATGACTCATCTTTAAGCTGGATTACTTGGCTTTTTCTTTTTTTCTCCCAAGATTTTTTTGTCTCATTCCTTGTGCATATATGATAATGTACTGCATATTTGTATCCATGACCTTTTTAGAAATAAAAAAAGTAACCAGATTTCTAAAACATAAAGAAAACATTAGGATGCAGTTTTAACATGGTGAATTGTTTTCAAATCCAAATTACTTGCTTTAACTGGAGATTATAAATCACCAACTACTTATGGACTGGTATCTTATGATTAGTTAAGACAGTAGCCAAAATTACAAAACCACATTTTTTAGAATACAATTACATCATGTAGCCCAGAATAGATATGCCTTAAGCTAGTTTAAAATGTGGTATCTTGCTTCTCTGACTCTTAGCTAAAAACTTACATTTTCCACAGGTTGAATGTTAAGATACAGACAGGTTGCACACTTAGTGATATTCAGGTGGCCTTTCATCAACTTCTTCCAAGAGATATTTATTATGTTATAAAACACCTTTTCATTTTATTCGCCCCTTCTTGGTGAATAGCTAATTTCCTTATTGTGAAAGATCAGTTAATAATACATCTACAGCATTATGCTATTATGTATCTGTCTTTTTTCCTTGATTTAAAAGGAAGAGGGTGACCTCCCAATATACCTAATTTAATTTTAAAAAATAACCTTGCAAATTGACTTGCCAGAAACTAATATTAGATGAAATCTTTGTTCAATTGAACCCAACTGTCATTAGTGATTCCCTGTAAAAGACTTAATCTACAACTGTAAAAAATCTTTACTAAAGTTGTCAGGTTTCATAAAATAGCTATTTTATTAAAGAATTAGTGATGCTGATTCTGAAGGATTTGCAGCATTTCAGTAGAAAGCTTGGATCTGATTCAAATTTAGACCACATTTTGTATTATTAAATTTTGGTAAAGCTGAAAAAGTGCCGCAGTACCTACTATGGGAATAAGTCAAGAGTATAGGGTTTTAAGAATGTGTTATTTGTTCTGGGAATATGAAACTTTTTTTTTCTATAAAAAACAGCAACTGGATCATTGGAACCTTTTTTCACCAATCACCATTAATATGACTAAAGTTTTCTTTTTACCTGAATAAATGCTATGCTATAAGTAGGTCTGAGAATTTCAGTATTAAAACAGCAAAACAATTTGAAATCAATTTAAGAGTCAAATATATTTAGCTTTCTTAAATACTCAAGCAAAGACACAACCCTTATACTGAAAAGCTGAAAATTCTTTTCACATGTCTGGAACAAACTCTAGAAACATGCAAAGAAAACTGAGGAAGTAGATTCTGTAACGCCTAGGCTGCGCAATGTGGGAAGTGGTGTCCCACCAGAAAGAGTGAAATACTATCATTTAAAATTAAAATGCATAGATCAAAGTTCTAGAGAAAAACCAAGCTCTGGCTGGATGAAAAATAGATGGGATTACCTCCTTTCTATTGTGACTTCTCTATGACTCTTTTTACTTACAAAAAATGCTGTGAATTGCATGAGGAAAAAAAATAGATTTTAACACCTCAATTATAACGTAGTCTTTGTAATAACCAGTGAACAAAAGTCACAGTGTGTATGCTCAGTGACTCCTTCATATGTTCAACGCATGTGTGAGTGACAAAGACAGTAGGATTCAGTGCACCCTCAACAAATCTGCTGATGACATCAAGCTCTGTGGGATGGTCAACACACTGGAGGTCAGGGATGCCATCCAGAAGGTCCTTGAAACGCTTGAAAAGTGGGCCCATGGAAACCTCATGAAGTTCAACAAGGCCAAGGTCCTGCACCTGGGTCAGGGCAATCACAAATATCCATAGAGACTGGACCATTAATGGATCGAAAGCAGCCCTGCAGAGGAGGAGTTGAGGATATCGGTCAACAAAAAATTGGATGTGACTCAGCAATGTGCTTGCAGCTCACAAAGCCAACCGTATGCTGGGCTGATTCTCCCTCTCTATTTTGCTCTTGTGAGGCCCCACCCAGGAGTACTGCATCTAGATCTGGGGTCTCCAGGACAAGACTGATATGAATCTGTTAGAGTGGGTCTAGAGAAGGGCCACAGAAAATTATCGGAGGGCTGGAACACCTCTCCTGTGAAGAAAGGCTGAGACACTTGGGGATGATCTGCCTGAAGAAAAGAAGTCTCTGGGGAAACCTTATTACAGCTTTTCAATATTAAAAGGGGCTTATGAGAAAGGTGGAGAGGGCCTATAGTGACAGGAAAAGAGGCAACGGTTTTAAACTGAAAGAGGGTAGGCTTAGATTAGACATTAGGAAAAAATTCTTTATGGTGAGGGTGGTGAGGCACTGGCGCAGGTTACCCAGAGAAGCTGTGACTGCGCCATCCTTGGCAGTGCTCAAGGCCACATTGGATGGGGCTTTGAGCAACCTGGTCTAGTGTGAGGTGTCCCTGCCCATGGCAGGGCCTTGGAACTGGATGATCTTTGGGTCCCTTCCAACTCACACCGTTCTATGATGTATCACTAGGAGTGATTAATGTTTTTCTGATTTGTATCTAAATTGAGAAAAAAACTCTTAGCATGTCTTAGTATTAAAACATAAATGAGTTGGCCCCAGAATTCGTAAGTGAGAATTGGTTTTAATTACACTTGAATTTACATGCGAATGATGTTTTAGAAGCTTAGTTATTGGTAGATAGGAATTTTTGAATGTACCCTAAGTGATAGTAAATAATATCTAAAGATAATTTTCTTGTTTACCTGGTTTTGATACCTGTAATAGAGTGCTTGCTAGAAAAACAATTTTAAAAAAAGTAGGTTGAGTTTATTGATTTTTTTGTCTGACATTTGATATATAGAGAGGAGATTTACATAGATAAACATGATATATTTGCATTGTTGTCATGTCTCATTTTTTTTACTGGCACTCATAAGTTAAGAAGCTTTCTTCATTAATTTCCATATAGGTCAATGACCTGTATAAAGCTCTGTGCTCTAAGCACTTTTATGCTCTATAAATTCCATTACATATTAAAAATATTATCCCCACATAGCAAACTATATGTTAATGAATAGCTGAGTGAGTAAAGTGCATACTGAAAAATGAATAAAGATTTCATAAGGCAATTAAGCTCAGCATTATGTTTGCATTACTCTCATATTTGCATTACAGAAAAGTATTGTACAGTCAGAAAAGTGATATGAAGATAGATGTGTTATTATTGTGAAACTCAACAGCTTTCATAACTACGTTCTTTGTTCTGTTTATACCATGCTGAAAAATAATTTGGTTTAAAGCTATAACACACAGTATGTCAAGAATAAACCTTTTTAAATGTACTACTGATTTACAAAAGAGGCTAATAAGAATGTGAAAACATATTGACCATTTGTACTAGATAACTGATTTACAAGAGTGAAAAAATGACTGTCATACAAAAGGCAAATATATTACCATTTTTCAAGTAAGAACCCGTCTTTTCTGATATAATTGTATTTTGCATTAAATCATTATTACTGCTATTTAACATTTATATTGAAGTATTGCCTGAAGAACTACTCATTCTACTATAGGGTGTATAAAATAAAACACAGCCTATGATATAGAATGTTCCTTTGAAAAGGAACATGACAGAGGAGCAGGGAGGTGGAAGCTCTTGAAAGAAATAGATTGAACCAAAGCCTCAGGTAATTTGCATGATATATACTAATTGGGCTTCATACGAGCCCAAGCACAGTATTTTGTTGAAATTTAAGAATTCTATAAAAAATAATCTGATGGAAAACTTGTAAGATTTGTAAATCTGTTGTAAATATATAGCATGAATCTTCTGGGAATCTTGCTTAGAGTCCTGACAATTTACCTGCACGATCCATCAGCAGTTTTGGCTTCCTAGGTGTGCAGTTCTGTAACGATGGCTCTTTGTGGTGCCAAGAGCCATGCTCTGGTGCTGAACAAGCAAGACCTTGAACTGAATTCAATGTAGCTTTGAATACATTGCTTGGGGATTTGTGTTAATGTATCTGCATGGTGTTACTGTGTGCACTGTTGACATTTTACTTAGAGATAGGTTGGCCGAAAGATATAACTTGGCTGACGCAGCTGCGAGCCACTTTGATTGCCACTGGGCTGAGGAGCCCACAGCTCCTGAGTACTGTAACATCAAGCAATTTTTCCATGTTGGCTAATCTTGAGCCATGTGGATTGAACCCAGAAGCATGGATTCTGGGGTTTCTGGGATACACAGTTGTAGGTGACCCAGATTTTCCATTGTTTAAGATAGGGCTCTGTTTTCTTTCACCAAGAAGAAATGGTAATTTTGGGTTCTGTTTAAATTCTGGATTAAACCTGAAATTCAAACTATAAAATCTTTCACAAAATAAATTACTCTTCCCTGCACAGGTCTAATTAGGTATAAATGATGAAGAAAAATGAAGTAATCAGAAGATTAATGATGAATGCTTGCTACCTCAGGGCCTCTAGCAGCTACCTTTTCTCAAGCTGAGAGGTAGAGAATGAGAATTCTAGCAATGAAAAAAATGGCCATAATAAAAACTGATAGTAGTTCCCCTAAAGCAATGTTTTTCAGCCTTGCCAAGTAGATGCCTGTTTATTCAAAACTAAATTTTTACTGCTACCTCCACCAGTTGCTGTAAAAGTGCATGCAAAAATACATCAGTGGTAAATCAACAGAATTTACTTGTGTGACTCTGGAAAAGGTCATCAGAGAATACTTTCTCCTGAGATTAGAGTGTTCAAGAGCAGGTGAGTGAAATTATCTTCATTTCAGATGGTAATTGAATTTTCAGCACTTCAGAAACCCCCAGTTGCCTCTCATGACACCATGACTCTGGGAAGGTAAAATGAAGTACCTTTTCTGCACCTGTATCTATTAGATTGTATTCTGTGATATCCATGTTTTTGATAATGTGCTGAACCTATAAAACATTATTAGTCTGGTCAGTTAAGGAGCACCATTCTTTTTCCCACTGTCATTTAAAACATCTAAGAAGTTTGAAAGGTTTGCCCTTACAGAAGCCATACCCTATTGGGCTATAATTGCATGAATGCTGTATCGCTCTGTCTATAATGAAATTCAGAACCAGTTTCCTTGGAGCAGATAAAAGACTCACTGCTCTGTAATGCCAAGGATCATATATGGCTTTTTTATTTTATTTTATTTTTAACCTAAGATAACAACTTCCCAATCTCTTGGAACAGTGTGTGGTTTATTAAGGATATATTGCATATCTTCATTGCTACCTCTGCTATTTCACACTTCAGTTCCTTCAGAATTCTTGCATCAGCACCATCTGGTCCCAGTGATTTACTGCCCTTGAGTTTTTCTGAGTTGCTCAATAACATCTTTCTTGGAAGCATCAGCCTTTGTTAAGCACACAAATTAATTTCTTACAAAAAATATTTTGAGTCAGGAAATTTCCTTATTGCCCTTGCTAGTAAACATGGGCGTAGAAAGCTGCATTTATTTTTTGCCTTGCTTTGTTTGCTTTGTTCATTATTTGGTAGTTCAAAGGACTGGCAGTTGTTACACAGTTTGTTTGCTGTTTTCTGAAAAAGTATTAGGTTTCTTCCAGCCTCTTAAAGTTTTGATGATCTTGATCTTCTTTCTCCTTTACTGTCTTCCCTTATAATTTTATTTCTCCTTTTGTGCATATTTCTCAAGAGTTTAATGGGATCTGGGTAAGACTATGTTTATGTTGATGTGTACCTACATTATGTTATTAAGCTCTCAAAAAAATAAAGATTGGGTACATTTTGGATCTCAAGCCTGTATAGAATGAGGAATTAGTATATTATGATTTTCCCTTGCAGAATTAACCATGCTGTGGTGAGGTGTGGCTTTGCACCTACCTTTCTTGCCAAGTGCCTGGGTAAAGTATCCTAAAAATGTCCACCTTTTTTAAGTTTGTGCATATGAGCACCTTGGGGTAGGGAGGGGAGTCTAGGGCAATACCTCTTTATGGGCAATGCCTGACCTCTAAAGAACATAATCTTTATCTCTGATCTCTGCAATTCATATGAAGTGAAAAGGAGCTTCAAAGTTTTTGAAGAACAGGTCACCGCTTTTCTTCCATCCATTTTTCCAGAAGGAAAACCATCCAATTTAACAGGACGTGATCAACTGAAAAACAACTGGAACCTGGTTGCTTCAGGGGTCACCTTGCCTCAAAATTTCCACCACAAACCCTTTACTTTAATAAATGAATTTTCTGATGTATTGCTGTCATTTCTTAGGAGAAAAGCTATTCTCCTAAAGCTGCAAAGAAATGCTTCAGTGACTTCATATATCTACAATCTACAGAGGCCTCCTGAACACATTGGAACGTTTTGTGTATATAAAGTTATTTACATTGGAATGCTAAATAGTCATATGATGGCAAGACAAGAAGCACAAGGTTCACTGCTAAGTTGTGGCTGAAATATAGGCAAAATAATGGCATATTAAAGTTTGTTTCTTTTCCAGTATTTATAAAAACTTCAAGATTTTTTAAAAAGTGAAATTGAGACAATAATATAAAATCATCAGGAAGGAATGGTTGCATGTTCATGCTTTTCATAAATTTAGTATTCAAGTACTTACAAATAAACATCTAACATAAAGCTTTTGCTTGTATTTCATTCAATTAAAGGTGAAGTCATATGACCCTCTACATTGGGTTTGGCTGGAGATCAGTTTCCCCACAGCAGCCAATATAGAGCTGTGCTTCTAGCTTTAGATAGAATGGTGCTGATGAAATGTCAGTGTTCACACAGCATCAAGACTGTGTCTCCAACAAGCTCCCTTCAGGCGGGGGGTGACCAAGAGACTGGGAGGGGATATAGCTGGGACAGCTGACCCAAACTGACCAAAAGGATATTCCATACCATATGGTATCATGTTCAGCAACAAAAGCTAAAAGAAATGAGGGGGAAGGCATTTGTTATAAAGGTGCTTTGGGGTTTGGGTTTTTGTTTGGTTTGGGTTTGTTAGGGTTTTTTTTTTTGTTTAAGTGCCTTCACCTTGACCAATGAGTTTTTAATCTTGTTTTCTCTCTCTACTCTGCTGAGAGTCAGCTTGGTGGGCAGCTGGCAGCCAGACAAGGTCAATACACCCCACCCTCATACATACACTCTATTCATTTGGTGGAATAATGTAGGTGGGTTGACCTATTTATTTGCAAACCGTGTGGTCCTGTGTTTCATTTGAATGATGTTTAGCAAGCTTCTTCAAATGCATTCACGAACCCATGAGCGTTCCTTAAAAAATTATTAAAATCTCAGCATAATGCTTTGTGTAGGGCATCAAATCTCTCAGTCAGGTTTGATGACAGGCTGTTTGGTGGCAGGAATTTCTGTTGCCAGGGTCCTTGCAGATCAGCATTTTCAGCTGGATCTGGTGAGACTTCCAACACTGCTGTTCTGCTCAGTTCTTATGATCCAGCTACTCCATGGAGATCTGTGTGACCACTCCAGGACATTCATGGTCCATTGCTGCAGGTTGCTTAAACTAGGTACAAAACATTTCCTATCTTAATTATGTACTAAAGACTGTCCCACTTGACCATATCTGCACATGAGGAGTAGTTTCGACTGCCTATTCAAAAGCATATTTTGTGCACAGTTTGATCAAATCTGTACCAGGAACCACCTAGTGGAGTCTCCAGGAGGGCCAAGGATTATAAAATTATATATTTAAGTCAGCCTACACACTGCAGGAGCTGCCTGAAAAATGTTCACGATGGTGTGATACAACTGGCTGGGGAGATACTGCATGAATGAGTCAAATATGTGAAGGTGGCGAGGGATTCAGTCAGTTACGTTGTCGTGGATCACTCCATTCTTTCAAACCCATTCACCGTAACATGTCAGCCCATCTATGCAAATGGATAGCTGAGGGGATGCTGAACCACCTGGGGAATTAATGATTGGAGTGCACTGGGTATGAGCAATGACACAGCCCTGATTCCCAGCTACTCTGTAATTACATTTGTAAGGATGAACTGTAATTTGATCCTTATAACTTCAGTTTGGCAGTTCTTTCTGCAATGCCAGAAGTTAGACAATATCTTGTTGCGGAGATTTCTTCTTTCTGTCTTAAAATCAATCTGCAAACCAGACTATACCTTTGAAAGTTGTAGTTCTCAAAGTTACACTGGGCTTGGAAGTTGAGAAAAATTTTCTTCTTTCTTCTGGAGGGTCCAATGTATTTCCTTTCTGCATACTTTTCTCTAGGTGATTACATAGCCAGTCAGGTCATCAAGCGTGACATAGTTTTATTATTTTCACCACTAAGGCAGCAAATGAGATAATCATGTATGCGCGTTCTGCTTCCACCACTCCATATAGCAAATGATCTTGGAAAGCTCCTACACTTTTCTCCTTGAATATTTGTGTATGTATATGGGAAGTCAGAGGGTTCTTTTACTCCACTGAAACTTTACATATTACTAGGACCATATCTGTGCTGGTCTTTTTTTCCCCTATTTCTGTAACAGTTTCTTTTTCTTTTTTTTTTTTCCCCTAATTAAAATTCACTACTTACACAGTAAAACATATGTGAATATGTTTATTGGATTGTAGAGGGACACTGTGAATATCCCTTTACATTCTAGAGTCTCAGATTGAAGCTGAGAAATGAGTTTTGATTAGACTAACCAGGCTAGGTTTGGCAATCCTAGTAAGAAATCCCATGCTCTTCCTTGAACTGACAGCACACATCTCAGGGGTGGCCTGGACATACCATGGCCAGAGTTGGGCTGAGCAGGTTTCAGCTCCTGCCTCATGGCAAAGTGCCTGTTGCCTCTCCTGCCTGAGACTGAGCTCCGCCAGTGTCTGCATGGGAAGAGTCTGTCAAACCCAGACTGCTGGCCAACAGAGACCCTGATGGAGCAGAGCCTCAGCTGGGAGCAGACAGAAAGCAGCAGCCTGGGGTAAGGAAGACTACAACAATTGTCTGAAAGGCATCCTTCATGTACCATGAACATCGTATCTCTCCCAGTGAAGGTCTTAGGATATTAATGGCATACCATGTATCATTGGTTTATATACACCCAGTGCTATTTGACAAAGAAAACTTTGAAACTTTCAAACTTAAGATCCAGAGGGAAAATGGAAGAGTGACTATAAACCAGGAACAGTAGTAGCTAATAGGTTGTTTACATACAATTTTTTTTGCATTATTAACTAAGTTGTTCTGTTCCATTATGATAATTTGGACTTTTGGGCTGTTAAAGCATTAATTCCACTGACAATAAATTCCTAGCTCCACATATCTGCTGTGTTTCCTTTTGCCCATAACAAGATTTTGAATGTAACATTTCTAAGCCCTTGTGGCTTGCTTTGATCCAGCAATTTCCAGCTGTGTCTTCTTTGAAACAAACTCTGCATAATCACCTCTCAACCCCTGACTGCTGAGCCTGCCCTATGGTTCATCTCAGAAAACTCCATCTTTTTCTGTATGCCTTAGGCTACATCATTCGTGTTGTTTTCCATATGTGAACAACTCTCTCACCTATACTTTCTTGAGCGCAGTTGATGAAAGATGAAACTCACCAAATGGATGACTTTCTCTGGATGACCTAGCTGCAGTCTCCTAGAGGAACAAAGCCTGCTGGAATGAGTGACCACACAAGCAGCAACAGCAAAATGATGGAGTCCCAAGATCCTTTTATAGTTCATGTCATACTCAGACTTACATCATTCCCTGAGAAAGCATTTTCTCTTAATGAGTAATTTTTTACTATAGGGTAGAAAGTGTCATAATACCTGAGAAATATATTGACTACCCTGATGCAGACAGATGTGCTGTAATGATGCAAATTACTTTCCTTTGATTGTATTACTTCATGAAAAGGTATTGTCTAGAGGAAGTTGGATGCTCTTAAGGTGCCTTTTTGGCTAGGAAAATATGAGTTTTCTAAAGGCCAATTGAATATTGCTCTGATGTTTTACATTATTATAGCCCAAGATCAAGCCAAACATATAAGGAACACAGAAAGTGTTAGTGCACACTGTGAGAGTTGGACATTTTCATATGAACACAAGTTATTTAACCCATTAATATGTTTATGTATTTAATACAATGCAAAGCAAACAGTGCAGTTCAAATGGGTAATTATTACCACCTGCTTGGAATTATTATCTATATGTAATTTACATTCTAAGTAAGATCAACACTGCATCATAAGCCTGATCCCATGTTCTCTTCTCTGTTAAAATTGTTCCTTTATCCTGGACAGTACTGGCAGTTAATTTAAAAATAGATATCACCTTTGAATTCACTTACTGAATTGAAAAGAAAAACGATAACATGATTTGATCTATTGCTATAAACACAGTGTTCAAAATCAGGCTTTTCAGAATGGGTTTTAAGAATTTAAATCATAGAATCATAGAATGGTGTGAGTTGGGAGGGATGTGAAGATCATCCAGTTCCAAGGCCCTGCCATGGGCAGGGACACCTCACACTAGACCAGGTTGCTCAAAGCCCCATCCAATGTGGCCTGGAGCACTGCCAAGGATGGGGCAGTCACAGCTTCTCTGGGTAACCTGCGCCAGTGCCTCACCACCCTCACCATAAAGAATTTTTTCCTAATGTCTAATCTAAGCCTACCCTCTTTCAGTTTAAAACCGTTGCCTCTTTTCCTGTCACTATAGGCCCTCTCCACCTTTCTCATAAGCCCCTTTTAATATTGAAAAGCTGTAATAAGGTTTCCCCAGAGACTTCTTTTCTTCAGGCAGATCATCCCCAAGTGTCTCAGCCTTTCTTCACAGGAGAGGTGTTCCAGCCCTCCGTTAATTTTCTGTGGCCCTTCTCTAGACCCACTCTAACAGATTCATATCAGTCTTGTCCTGGAGACCCCAGATCTGGATGCAGTACTCCTGGGTGGGGCCTCACAAGAGCAAAATAGAGAGGGAGAATCAGCCCAGCATACGGTTGGCTTTGTGGGCTGCAAGCACACATTGCTGAGTCACATCCAATTTTTTGTTGACCGATATCCTCAACTCCTCCTCTGCAGGGCTGCTTTCGATCCATTAATGGTCCAGTCTCTATGGATATTTGTGATTGCCCTGACCCAGGTGCAGGACCTTGGCCTTGTTGAACTTCATGAGGTTTCCATGGGCCCACTTTTCAAGCGTTTCAAGGACCTTCTGGATGGCATCCCTTCCCCCCGGTGCACCACTCAGCTTGCTGCATCAGCCTCAGGGCTGCTATAAATCCAATCCCTGACCAGTCTCTACTTGCGCTTGTCATTGCCTCTACCCACATGCAGGACCTTGCATTTGGCCTTGTTGAACTTTATGACGTTCCCATGAGCACACTTCTCAAGCATGACAAAGTGCTTCTGCATGGCATCCCTTCCCTCCAGTGTGTCAACTGCACCACACAGCTTGGTGTCCTCAGCAGATTAGCTGAGGGTGCACTCAGCCCCATTGTCCATGTCATTAATAAAGATATAGAATAACGCTAGTCCCAAATGGACCTCTGAGGGGACACCACCTGTTACTCATCTCCATTTGGATAAAGTGCTGTTGACTGTAACTCTTTGAATGTGACCTTCTATACAATTCCTCATTCATCAGATATTCTATCCGTCAGACCCATGAATGTTACATGGGCCCGTGTCAGAGGCCTTACAGAATTCAAGGTAGATGGCATTGTAGCTCTTCTGTCATATACTGGTGTGATCAGTCCATCATGTAAGGCCACCAGATTAGTCAGGCACAATTTGCCACTTGCAAAGCCATGTTGGCTGTCTCTACCTCTCTGGTGTCCATATACCTTGACATAGATTCCATCAGGATCTGTTCCATGATCTTACAGGGCACAGTGTTAAGGCTGATTTGACACTAGACCCTGGATCTTCCTTTTCAGCCTTTATCTATATATTTGAAGTCCTCTACAGTTTCTGAAATAAGAATTAATAATAATTTTCAAGTTTTCGAAACATTAAACATACACACAAATACTACTAGTGTTTCATTAAATACTTTTTGACACAGGTATTATTGAAAGTATGTTTTTGCAAACATATTTAAGATTTTAAGTGATAAAGAATCCACTAGCATTCACTCGCTATTCCTGTGCTCAATACCACATGCTTTTTCTTGAGCCTAAATTAATCTCTCTTCTGCTTTTAGTTTTTGTTAGTTTCATGCATTTGAAACAAGTAATCTGATTCCAAAAGACATCTATAGTGTGCTGGGAATTTTATTTTTTATTTTCCAGATTTCTCTAACACATTAAACACAAGTCTGTGTCCACATAATTCCTTAAATGACTTTATGAAGGTTGCCTGGCTAAGCCCTTCTATCCAAAGCTCTGAAATGGTGTTCCCAAGCCTTGCATCATTCTTATAGATCTTTTCAAAATCTTTATTTTTATATATCCTTTAGAAGAGTGGAAGTAATGAATAAAGAAGTAAGGATTACCAGGTGATACATTGAAAGCATTGCACCAACTGAAAATATACGTCTGCAGCTGTATGAAGTGTCTTTTAATATCTCTAAACATTCCTAGTCTTTGCCTCCTCTGTATTTACATTTAGCATTATCATAGATTTGCACCACAATACTCTCAAAATATATGTTTAATTTACCTGTTATTATGACTGCTTTTTTCAGCATCTTTTGTTTAAGCATCTTTTTGTTTCAAGTGCAATGCAAATGTTAAGTTTCTACCTGTGGGATTAAAGCCATTTAAGATATTCTGTAGAGCTGTCTTGTACATGGCATGTGTCATACCAATGATGTTAGTATGTTCTTCAGAGTTCCAGCCTATTTATAATGATCTATTCAGCTTTATTGAAAAACAAAAGCATTTGAGATCTTATTTTCTTTTAGATTTTTTTAGGAATAAGCTATTTAACCCTATAGATCTAAACCAATTATAATTTTCTATTTAGCAGTTTTCCTAATTATTGCTGAAATAGAAAATATCTATTTCATTGAAACTAAGAATTTGTCATCAAAGTCTCCTGCGGATGTAATGGAAAAGCATTTGTTGTACTTATTATGCCACCTTTTAAAGTCATTATTAATCCTCTACAACCTTTATTTAAAGAAAACTAACTTGAAAACAACAAAAACCTGCAACACAGCATTACACTTTTCTACATTCAGTAGCATCATTATTTTTTCTGTATTCACTTATGCGCTGTTTTCTATGCATGTCCCTGGTTAAATTCCTAAATGCATTTACTTCATTGGCAGGGTCACCTCGACTTGCGATCTCAGCAGACGCAAGCAGATGACTCAGAGGGGGCGGCACCAGGAGGGGCGGCACCACCCTGACTGGTTAGAAACCTGCCACAGGGAGGGCGGCGAACAGGGCGGGTTTGAGGCTGTTTGCGCGGGCAGGCGAGCGGGATGGTGAGCACTCACCGTATGACCAGGGCTTAGTCTGGGAGCTCTGCTCTGGCTGCCCTGCTCTGGCTGCCCCGGCAGTGGCCAGTGTAGGCACCCAGACAGAGCCGGTGAGAAGGGAGGATGTCGTGCAGAGCTTGGGGTGTAGAGAGCGCCTCCACTGCTCTCCTGAGGGGAGGGTGCACAATGGGCAGGGCTGCACTCTGTGCTCCCTGGTGGAGGTCCTCCTGTAGCAGGTGGCTGAGCTGCAGGAAGCTGTTACTGGGCTGAAAGGTGTCAGGGAAGCTGAGAGGAAGCAGCACTGCATATTGGAGCCGTTCCCTGTCCCTCTAATAAGGCAAGGGGGTTTATTTTCTCCCCTTTAACGCAATAACAAATGCCCATAGCATGGGGAACAAACAAGAGGAATTAGAGATGTGTGCACATCTACGGGGGTATGATATCATAGGCATCACAGAAACACGGTGGGATGGCTCCTATGACTGGTGTGTTGGAATGGAAGGTTACCGGCTCTTTAGGAAAGGCAGGCCCGGTAGGCGGGCAAGGGGAGTTGCTATTTATGCTAGGGATAGGCTGGAGAGTCTGGAACTCTGTCTGGGGACAGGTGAGCAGTCAACAGAGAGTTTGTGGGTCAGGGTTAAAGGGAGAACAGCGATGGGAGACATTCTTGTGGGGATCTGTTACAGACTGCCTAACCAAGAGGACTCGGTGGATGAAGCACTCTATAGACAGATAGGAATAGCCTCACGCTCTCAGAACCCTTGTTCTCATGGGGGACTTCAACCACCCTGATGTCTGTTGGAGGGATGGTATGGCCCAGCACAAGCAATCCAGGAAGTTCCTTGATTGTGTGGAAAGCAACTTCCTTCTGCAAGTAATAGAGGAGCCAACAAGGAGAGGTGCCATGCTTGACCTCGTCCTCACCAACAGGGAAGGGCTGGTTGGAAATGTGACGCTCCAGGGCAGCCTTGATTGCAGTGATTATGAGATGGTCGAGTTTGAGATCCTCAGGACAGTGAGAAGAGCGTGCAGCAAGCTCACTGCCCTGGACTTCAAGAGAGCAGACTTTGGCCTCTTCAGGAGCCTGCTCAGTAAAGTTCCATGGGATACAGCCCTAGAGGGCAGGGGGGCCCAAGACTGTTGGTTGATATTCAAGGACCACCTGCTGCAAGCTCAGGAGCGATGCATCCCAACTAGAAGGAGGTTCAGCAGGAGGGCCAGGAGACCTCCTTGGATGGATAAGGAGCTGCTGAGGAAAATTCAAAGGAAAAAAGAGGCTTATAAAAGGTGGAAGCAAGGTCAGGCGACCTGGGAAGAATACAGGGATGTTGTCCGGGAAGCTAGGGACCAGCATAGGACAGGTGAGGCCCACTTAGAATTAAACTTGGCTAGGGATGTTAAGGATAACAGGAAGCGATTCTGTAGGTACATTGCAAATAAAAAGGGAGGCTAGGGACAACATAGGTCCTCTCCAGAAGCTGTCGGGAGAACTGGCTACCCTGGATTTGGAGAAGGCTGAGGTTTTTAATGACTTCTTTGCCTCAGTCTTTACCGGAAAATGCTCTGGCCATACCACTTAAGTCTTGGAAGGCAGATGCAGGGACAGTGAGAGTGAAGACCCTGGGCCCACTGTAGGAGAGGATCTGGTTCGAGACCACCTTAGGAACCTGAATGTATACAAGTCCATGGGACCTGATGAAATCCATCTGCGAGTCCTGAAGGAGCTGGCAAATGAAGTTGCTAAGCC
Source organism: Amazona ochrocephala (assembly GCA_039720435.1). Taxonomy (NCBI): domain Eukaryota; kingdom Metazoa; phylum Chordata; class Aves; order Psittaciformes; family Psittacidae; genus Amazona; species Amazona ochrocephala. The sequence goes on from CM077880.1 coordinate 26,631,920, forward strand.
ACTGTCCATCATATTTGAAAAATCATGGCAGTCCGGTGAAGTTCCCGATGACTGGAAAAAGGGAAATATAACCCCCATTTTTATGAAGGGGAAAATGGATGAGCTGGGGAATTATAGACCAGTCAGCCTCACCTCTGTGCCTGGCAAAATCTTGGAGCGGATTCTCCTGGAAGGCATGCTGAGGCACATGAAAACCAACAAGGTGCTTGGTGACAGCTAGCATGGCTTCGCTAAGGGGAAATCCTGCCTGACCAATCTGGTGGACTTCTATGATGGGGCTACAGAACTGATGGACAGGGATAGAGCAGTTGATGTCATCTACCTGGACTTGTGCAAAGCGTTTAACACTGTCTCACATGACATCCTTCTCTCTAAGTTGGAGAGACATCAATTTGATAGGTGGACCACTCGGTGGATAAAGAACTGGCTGGATCGCTGCACACAAAGACTTGTGCTCAATGGCTAAATATCCAGCTGGAGACCAGTAACGAGTGGTGTCCCTCAGGGATTGGTGTAGGGACCGGTCATGTTCAACATCTTTGTTGGTGACATGGACAGTGGGATTGAGTGCGCCCTCAGCAAGTTTGCTGATGACACCAAGCTGTGTGGTTCGGTTGATACGTTTGAGGAAAGGAATGCCTTCCAGAGGGACCTTGACACGCTTGTGAGGTGGGCTGATGCCAACCTAACGAAGGTTAACCATGCCAAGTGCAAGGTCCTACACCTTGTTCAGAGCAATCCCAGGCACAGCTCCAGGTTGGGCAGGGAAGAGATTCAGAGCAGCCCTGCGAAGAAGGACTTGGGGGTGTTGGTCGATGAAAGAATGAACATGAGCTGTCAGCATGAGCTTGTAGCCCAGAAAGCCAACCGTATCCTGGGCTGCATCAAAAGGAGTGTGACCAGCAGGTCGAGGGAGGTGATCCTGCCCCTCTACTCTGCTCCTGTGAGACCTCACTTGGAGTATTTTGTGCCGTTCTGGTGTCCTCAATATAGAAAGCACATGGAATTGTTGTAACAAGTCCAAAGGAGGACCACGAGGATGATCAGGGGAGTGGAGCACCTCCTGTACGAAGGTACGCTGAGAAAGTTGGGGCTGTTCAGCCTGGAGAAGAGAAGGCTGCATGGAGGCCTCAGAGCAGCCTTCCAATATCTAAAGGGGGCCTATCAGGATGCTGGGAAGGGACTCTTCGGGAGTGACTCTCTTGAGAGGACATGGGCTAACAGGTTCAAACTTAAACAGGGGAAGTTTAGATTGGATATGAGGAAGAAATTCTTTACTGTAAGGGTGGTGAGGCACTGGAATGGTTTGCCCAGGGAAGTTGTGAATGCTCCATTGTTGGCGGTGTTCAAGGCGGGGTTGGACAGAGCCTTGTGAGGCATGGTTTAGTGGGAGGTGTCCCTGCCCATTGCAGGGGGGTTGGAACTCGATGATCTTAAGGTCCTTTCCAACCCTAACTATTCTATGATTCTATGATTCTGTATAAGTGTTTTAAAAGTCAGTGGAATAATGGATAACAGTGGCATAATACAGACTCCTAGTCTACTACTGGCTCTTTCAGCAGAACTCATGAAAAGTTGTCTGTATGATGAGGGCTGAACTACTTGAAAATTCAGGGCTGTAACAAGGACAAGAAAAGAAGAATGGTGTGGTACCTTTCTACTCCAGAAGGGATACGAAGTGAAGCAAAATATTTGTCGCTGCTGTTGTTGCTATCACGTAAGAGCTGTACTGAATCTCTACAGGTACATGGATGCACAAAGGGCCAAGAAAAAGAAAAGGAACAGGATAGTGTGTAGACGGCTCCAGGAACGTCAACTCCAAGCTGTGGGATTACACTGTTATCCTCTGTTCTCCCTGTTACACTGGACATTGGTTCTTCTGGTTATGTTAAATTCAAAATGTTAGGAGATAGTCGAAAGGCAGCAGATTATCACCCACTGTTTCCAGAAGGCATAAATACATAAAACCTTCTGGCAGCTCTGCAAGCAAGAAGGAGCTGATCATGATTGGCCATTTCAGCACTGAATTCATGCATATTTCCCTCAATATTCGCAGTTCCCATTCCTAATGGGAGCTGACAGAATGTAAATGAGTTTCTAAAGGAACCAGCAAAAGTGGCAATTTTTCTCATTTAATCTTCAGATGAGCTGTCTGTCTCCCAGCTGCTGAGCTTCATTAGAATTCTGAAACTAATTTCACCTATCAACACATGATTATTGGTTTGAGTGAGGTTTTTGGGATACTCTGAGTAAAAATCACTCTACAATGTAGAGCTGGCTCAATAAAAAAAAGAATGAATAGAATAAAACTGGCAGGCTTCAGAACAGTCGGTTCTTACTCTGAAGAGAACTTACATCTATCTTTGGAGTCTGATAAAACTTCATCCTGTATAGATTAGCAATGTAACAAATATGTGATATGTAGGAAAGCCAGAAAGAGATTACAGTTTATTTATTAGCATAACAACAAGTTAGAAAAGATTAATTTTTTTTTCCATTGACAAAAGCCAGTATCCAAGAATAACTGTTGTGAATTCCTAAACAAAAAAAAAAAAGTGTATGAGATTTAAATTATAAAAAAAAAAAATAGAATATCCTGCAAAACAATAGAACCAGTAATTGATTCCACTATGTAAAGTGACCTTGTTTTAAGTATTAACACTGGACAAATATAATTTTTCCATATCTTTCCTGCAGTCATGCTATGCTCCCCTCCAATTTTCATTATTCTCTCACTTTTTCTTAATCAAGCAATCAGTTATGTCTGTTTCTAAATCTATGAAAACCACTGATGCCATCACAGTTTTGTCATCCAACCGTATGTATACAAAGAAAAAAAAAGTTTTGCATATTATAATTTCTCCAGGAAATAACATGTATCCGCAGGAGATAGCTTTAATTGTTGCCATGATGCTGTGTCCTTGGCACTGGGCAATTGTGCTGTGCTGTGATTGCCTCCACACTTATTACCAACAAATCTGTTCTTTGTCATTTGTTTACAGGGGTATTTTGTCTTTATGAATCACTGTGTGTTCATAACTAGATGCACTTCATTTTTCCCACTGCTTTCATTTGAGAAGTCAGGTTTTCACTAATCTTGCAAACTATCCACTGCTCTCTTAAAGAACAGTTCATTTCTCACAGTAATTCAGCTTCAACCTAGTTATCAGTTATATCACAAATAAATTGTCTCTATTGGTCCATCTGTTATCTGTACAGCTTACATGATTTAGCTTTATTATGTAGGGCTAACAGAATGGCTAATAGTCTCAGCTGGCAGCTTGTTTCTCGTAAAGAAAATGCCTTTCCCTTGTGATATTATTGGATGCACCACAGCAGTCTTGAAATTTCTAAGGAACTTTGTCTAGCATTTTACATTCCCTTTCTTTCTCCCAAAAGAGCATTGCTCTCAGCTTGCAACACAACGTTTTGTTTCCAACTCTGATTTCTCTGCACTACTACCCACTTTAACTTAATGCAATTTTACACCAGGAACCTCTGACATGGGTGTTAAGGGGCCGCAGAGGCACTGAGCAGAAAGAATGATGTTTACTTCCTATTCCTCACTCTCCTGGCAGTCTGCAAAAAGGGAAATGCACTACAGCAGAGATGAGCATCACTGGGTACGCTGGCTACTGGTCACCTGTTACAAAAGAAACAAGCTAACACTAAAAGAGAAAACCTGTTGTTCAAGGTCACATGGCTATTTTCTTTCTACAAATCCGAATGTTCCAGGAACTTCTAGAAGGACTTGGTGTTGAAATAGTTTTGTAATTCCTTTTCACTTCAATGGGCAGTGGAACATAGGGATTTCTTAAAAAAAAAAAAAATAATTAAAGAATGAGGAGTAACTGCACAGATTCGTACAAATGTCACTTGTGTTCACAAATTTAAACTTAACAGCCACTTTCCAATCAGGCACTTACAAAGAATGAAAAATAAATTTTCAGCTACTTATGATTCTAGCATATATATAATCATAGAATGAATGGTGAAAAACTATATTATATCATATGTATAGATTCATATCTTAAGCCTAAAAAGGACATTCACATGATACAGCTAAAATAGTCTGAAATATGCTACAAGATATATAAATGCAGTAGCGTACAGTTTGTCTGAAAAACTTATAACTGTTTCAGAGATCCTTGCTAGTAGTCTTCCAGACTCCCATAGTTAATGATTGTTTATTACACGACTGCAGTTTATGAATGTGCTTGCTGAAACTATTTTTCAGAGTTTCTAAACACTAGTGTTCTACTTTTCCTGTATTCTTACTTCATGGTGCTTGGTGTTTCCCCTAAAATTGTGCTGCATGGATAAGAAGAGATAAATGCAGGTCTGAGGCAGGTGACAAGGAGGGCTGGTATATGGAAAATGGAAAAGGCAAATAACACTGGAAATAACTGGGAAATAAACCCAGTAAAATAATGATGCACCAAGAATCCAAAATAGTCTATGGAAGCCTAATTTATTTAATCAGAACTGCTGTGATTGGGGTGATTTACCTTTCTTAACTATAGTACTGTAGTATTATATTGTATTTGCATTATAATGAGATTCAGTCATAGTCAGCCTTTTACCTCAATGTGGCACGTAAACAAGCAGCCTTTTTCTTTCAAACTAGATTTGTCAATGTTCCCTCACAAACTCAGGCATATTAATTCCTACCCTCAGGAGCATTCAATTTGATCACATGCTATAGAAACAAGCATGGTTAAAGCACTTTTCAGAGTATCTGCCTGTACACTCTATGACAGTTTTGGTATCTCATTCCACATTTACTGGAATAAACACATTCTTAGGGCGAGTATACAATGGACAAAACTCTTTCCAAAATATTTCATTGCTAGCTAGAAAGTGTGGACTTTTTGTACTTCTTTTTCTTGCTCTCTTTTCAGGTAATTTTTCTATTTTGATGGTAATTCTTCAAGAGGTTATGTTCAGAGGCTCTCACTAACTGGATTTCTGTTCTTGATTGATAACTCCCTGATGGTACTTAATCTCATAATGAAAAAAACAGGTCCCAAGAACAGATACCACCATGTAAGTTATTAATATGAGTACTGCATCTTAAAGAAAAAAATCCCACAACAATTCACTACTAGGTAATAATTAAAATAGGAAAAGAAGCAACTCACTAAATATTGCTGAAATGAAAACCACCCTGAATTGCAAAAGCAGCTGAAGAGTAGGCAGCCATGAGCAGCATATAATATTTGCATCACAGAGATACAAATTCTGTTTTTCAGTTCTAATAACAAACTCTTACCTCCTCATATGATTTCAGTTATCTGACTGATGGCCCTTCTTCTCTGACACATAGAATATTTCAGAGAAACTCACAGCTTCAAGGGTTCATTATAGGAAAGGCAGCACATTGACAACTCACACAGCCTCAGGGACAACTGCTATTTCCCTGAAATGAGTGAGATGACTTCTGTTGTTTCCAAAGCTTTCTAATCAATCCTAGAAATTTCTAATCAGACAAAGCAGGAAAAGTACAGCTGAGGTTGTAAAGCTTTATTTAACTGTGTCTGAGTTGTTTTTCTCGTTCTCCTATTCTTCTCTGTATTGTGCAAGATTTTTTTGCTTCAGAGATTTAACATGGATTTGGTGTATTCAGGAAAAGATGAGGATGCAGGTGTGGCATTCTACTTGCTTTTACAAAAGGATGTTCAGAAAGAGCATGAGTCATTGCTACATACTACATTCTGTGATATAGCTGATATTAAAAAACCCAGGCCATCAGAAGTGGAATAACCTTATTTCAGGCTTTTTTCTCCCTTATCATCTTTATACATACATAGCATGCATTATACTGGACTGCTAGCCATGGTAAAACTCCATTTACATAAATGTGCTACATGAATTGAACTTGATTTTTTTCTATCCTTTTCTCTGGGTTTCTAGAACTATTAATGTGGAACTGAAGCTTTTTCGTAGTTATAAACGTCATTCACAGTGGTAGGTTATACTTATTCATTTGCTTAATTAGTTCATTTATCAAATGGATGTGTTTCATTTTAAATGAGCCTGATTAAAAGCCTGTCTTTTCTCTTGGTTGGTTGGACTCCAGCTTGGCTGTGATCTGATTTCATGAAAACCAGCCAAAAAGTTTATAGAATGAAGACATGAGCCTGATCGATCTCCAGTTCCTCCTGTTGTGCTCAGAAGAACATTAATAACAAGTAATTTTTCTGAAATTACAGAAAATGAGGAATTTTCTTTCATTTGTCTGCTGAGGGCAGAGTTAAATTGGCCTCATCATTATTATTATTTATATTGCAGTGGTTTCATTGTGCATGTTACAAATGTGTAATACAGACTCTTCCAAAGACCTTACATTCTAAAGACGGGAGACAAAGGGTGAAATGAGAAATGGAGACAGAAAAAGGTGAAGTGACTGCTTAGAGACCACACAGCAAATCATAACAAAACCTAAAATAGAACAAGCCTCTTGTCTTTCAGTTCACATTGTCTCCAAAATCACCAGTAAAAGTTCATAAATTCTTTGAAATAAGTTCTCTAAATGTTGAATACATTTTCTTGCTGTCGAGTGAACATCTGCTGTTTTCTTGGCAACGGTTCCAGACATTTTGAGGCACATAATATGTTTTGTTCTTTTGCAACATTCATTATGGTACTTCACACAAATAAATATAATAAACCATGCTGACATAAAGCACATATTACAATATATTGCACGTAAGGGTTGATAAGAATGGGCATAGGAACAGATCAAACTTTAATGGTGTGTTTGGAACACTTTGTGTACATTTCTGTTGGAAACAGTGCACATGGAAGGAAATCAAAGAACTATGTGTATGCTGTGCAACACAAGAGTGAACAATACCCACAAGATGGAGAGTTGTTCTCACAATACTAGTATTAGGTATGAATAAATCAATTTTGGTCCGGGAGTTGGAGTGTTTTTGACAAAATAGTAAATACTGCTCAACTTGTATGTTATTTTAAGGCTGATGGTTGGATCTTGCTTTTCAATGCTTTTTTTCCCAAGGATCTACAGTAAATTATAGCCTGAAGCAATGGCAGAGCAAAATCATTGCCAGCAGATCAGCTGCAACACAATCAGAACATGGTTAAGGGAATGACTAGCAGCGAACATGGTTATTGGAAACAATTACTAGAGGACTATTGCATGAGTACTAATGAGGTACCTGGTTCTTTGGACCTAAAGAAATAGTTGACATAAGTGGCTTATGGTGAATAGCCATCAGGACTTGGTAGTTTTGGTAAGGACATTTGGCCTGTCATTGTAGGGCCCAGAAAACTATGTCCTTAAAATTCTCCAGAACTTCATACAACCATAACAGCCTACTTTGGTTTAATAATTTTGTGATTTGGATGAAATTGATAATTAAAAAAAAAAAAAAAAAAAAAAAAAAAAGCATGCTCGAGACCCAACTACAGCTAAAGTCAGTCCAAATCCTAAAAACAATCTTTGTGATTTACAGCCCATCCATGGGGTTTACTGAAATAAATCACAGCATTTGAACTCATTGAGCAAAGAAACTTCAGAGAGTTTTGGCTGTAGGAACCTGTTTTAGTTGTATCCAAACTCCATATCTAGGCAAGATTACAGTCTTCCCATCATATTTCTCAGGTATTTGTTTTCCTGGGAAAGAAATATGGAAACACAGAAGAGAAAGAGAGGGAGCAGGTTTGAGCTGGTCAGGACCCAGAAGAGGTCAAGTACTCCATGATATATATGCAGGTCCAGAGAGCAGGAAGTCTTTATCCCACTGATTCTCTTGTCAATTTATGGGCCCAAAGAGCATGAATATTAAGACTATAGCCACATGTTCTAAAGTTACCTTTCACTAAATGTAAAAAACCTGAGAATTTTGGGGTTGGTGGGGTTTTTGGTTGGTACAAATGCCTATTTATACCCATACAGTCAGGGTGGTTTTGGCACAACCACACCACAAACCACAGCACAAAATGCTGATATAACTGTAGAGGGAGGTGAAAGACAAATGAAAAGCAGCACAAGGTAAAAGCCTTTGTGACGACTTTAACTTCAATGCCAATTTCAGCACAGAGTGCCAGCTACAGGGAAGGGTGCGATAGATATCTCCTGATCTATGGTACCTTTCTTATAACTGTCTTCAGTATTTTAAGACATCATAAGATATTTTCTAACACTTTCCCTATTCCCCATCATCGACTGTAGAAGCAATCTACATGTCTGTGTGCCTATAAGAGATCAAATATGGCCTTAGAATGATACTTCCTAAGTTTAATGTTCTCTGAAATTAGAAGAAGCATCCTGTTTTCCAACAATCCTGTTGGTGCTGTTAATGATTTATAAACAATCATCAATATGTATTAAGGTAATGAACAGTTAAGCTTCCTTTTTGCTTAGCCACAGAAACTTAAATATTGAAGTATTAGAGAGAGGAGTAAAATCACTGAAAACAGAATAAATACTATTACCCTTGAAATTTAGTTTATTTTAGTAGTACATAGACTCTTAAACAAAATAATACATCAGAGCATAAAGAACCACATGTCCAGATTTTATGAATTCAAAATATACTTGATCTTTGCTAAGGTTGTGGAGATAGCTGTGCACAAGGCTGACCCAAACTGGTGGACACCTTTGTTATTCTAACTAAACTAGACCATGATATTTCTTCTCTTATCTTCCTACCTCTTCCAAATCACAGTGTAATTATTTCCCTTCTCATTTTCAGTTATCGTCTTCATCTTACTGTAGGTTTCCTCAGTTTATTATTGACTGCATTTGGCTAAATTCACAAATGTCTTGTTTTCATTAGTTTCCTTTATGAGTTCTTAGTTCTATTACTCTTCAGTGTCAAATTAAGTTTTGTATTTCTGGAACAGCACATTGCTATGTTGTTCCCTGCTGTTCATCAAATTCAGTCAAGTGATTTCTATTCCAAGTTAATAAAAAATTTTGGTATTAACTAATTATAGGAAAAATGTTTCTATATATAGAAAGACAGAGAACAAAAGATGCATATGCAGTTCTAATAATTTTAATCAATTCCTTAGTCTGATAGGTCTTTAATTATACCAAGCACGGCTTCTTATAATCCTAAGGCCAAAATGCTTGTTTGTCCATTACTTTCTTTCAGTAACATAGCCAGCACAATGGACTCCAATGTGAATTAGGTCATCCACTTAGATAAGCAGTAAAAAAACCCAACACCTAATAACAAGCCAAGTAACAGATCTTTTGAATGCAGTCTGACTCTTAGGATATTCAGCATTTGACAGAGGAGATCTGGATTTTTTAAAAGCAAAAACATGCATCGTCATTCCCACAGGAGTTCCCTAAACATCAGGTTATGAGCTAAACATGTTGAAAACAACCCCTGTCTCTCTGAAAATATTTCACTTTTTGTAAGTGCATACTTATCACACTGCAAAGAATGGGCAACTAAGCAGACAGTCTAGTGGGATGGGCTGTTATGAACTGTTCATACAAATAGGGCTTTCATGAAAGACGGAAGAAGAGCCAGTACAAAATTCCCACTAGGCTGATAATCAGCATAAACAGAAAGAAATTCGGGGTTTCAATGCATATGATCCTTCTTCTGGGTCTGGGAGAACCATGCTCATTTACAAGACTGCTCATGGGCAGTATGCACAAAACATTTGCAATTCCAGTTTGATCAGCATTCACTAGTAAGCTTGAGCTGATGTCAAAATAAATGCCTTTATCTTCCTACATCCTAAGTTAAAACAAAAATAATTTATCGGACTTCCGGAATATATTGTTTCTAGTACCTTGTAGCAGCAATGTGAACTTCAGTTGAAAAGATCAAACAAGAGAGGTTGTACCAAGGACAAAGCAGGACAGAACTTCAGCAATGAAAGAGCAGTGGTTTGTACTAAGAATGGTGATGTGCATGTGTGAAGGTGATTCAGTAAGACACTGAATTCCATGTAAGTCTTTAAGTTGTGAAAGAAGAACAAGATTAAGTGCATGGAGAAAAAGGAATGAGACAAAACCCCATAGAACAAAACTGGTGAAACTTGAAAACTCAATTGTAATGACAAGTTAACAGTGTAAAGATTGTATAATGTACTGCTATCCTCCAATTTGTAGCAGACCTATTTTAATGAGACAAATACTTATAATAATTAGAAAATACTTTTTTCTTTATGACCATGTGTGATTCTTATTAATTTTAAATAGATGGAAGCCAGTGCTGTTTTATTTTATATATTATATTCACGTAACGATCGTTTATAAATCTTCCTGTTGTTTATACTCATTAGGATCCAAACATAAAATCTGACAACTAATCAGTATAAAAAAGCATACTTTATAACTTGAAGCAAGGTTGCAATGTATCTTCCATACACATCTTTATGTACATTTAATGAAGAAAGAATGGGAAGCATGTGCGTATATCCATTTAGTATGCACATATGTACTACTTCAAACAGATAATGGCTATGATACCTGCATGAGCCTTCTAACTGTAGATTACAAAGCATTTTCAATACTTTTCAGATCTATGAAGTGTACGATACATATGGACCATAATGGCTGCATAAATGTAAATCAAGAGTTGCCTTAATAGTTGTCCTGGATTCAGCAGTAGCAGTTATTTTTCTCCTTCTTAGTAGCTGGTGCAGTGCTCTGCTTTTGAATTTCAGTCTGGGAACAGAGCTGATAACACCAATGTTTTCAGTTGTTGCTAAGTAATGTTTACTCTGACCAAGGACTTTCTGAGCCTCATGCTCTGCCAGGGGGGAGGGGAAGCCAGGAGGAAGCAGAGACAGGACACCTGACCCAAACTAGCCAAAGAGGTATTCCATGCCACAGCATATCATGCCCACTATATAAACTGGGGGCAGTTACCCAGAAGGGCTAGACCACAGCTTGGGTAGGGCTGGGTATCAGTCAGCAGGTGGTAAGCAGTTGTATTCTCTTCCCTTGTTATTTCCTTAATCATTATTAATATTGGTGTCAGCAGCAGTGATTTGTGTTATACCTTAGTTACTGGACTGTTCTTGTCTCAACCTGTGGGAGTTATATTCTTTCGATTCTCCACCCCCAGTCCCTCTGGGAGTGGGGGGAGGAAGAAGGGGGGGAGTGAGCGAGCTGCTGTATGGTTCTGGGTTGCTGGCTGGGCTTAAACCACAACAATAGTAAAATGATTTTTTTTCCCAGGCTACTGAAAAGACTACAATACATCTAAGTGGTTTTGGATAATTGTTGCATTGTCTAGGAAGTACTTGTGATGCTTCACACATCTTTTTTATTTCTTCAAGGTACTGTCTCTTTTTAACAACTGACATAAATTTTTAAGGCACTTGGAGAAGGACATTTCATGATTTACTTCAAGAATCCTGGCTTTAAGATCAGCAACATGATAGGTACTGTTGGCAGCGCAAATTAGAATACCTCTGAAGCTCATCCAGCTTATGCCAAGCATTAACTTGAGCCCATCAGCTCTCAGAAAAATGTGTTAATAAGGCCAACTATCGTGTTAACTCTCTTATCTGGGTGAAATGAGCCATGTGTGTGCAAGAAAGCATGTTTGCACACCCCACTATGTGGTTTCACATAATGTTCCAGGCATATCTTGGCAGTTCAGTGTTTAAGAATTCACTTTTCATTGCTTCATACAGCTGATTACCCATACACACACTATGCGATTGAGTACACAGTGCAAGGGACTATTTGTTAACAAATGTTCTGTGCCACGGATGAGGTGGCACATAATTACGAAGACACAGATCTTATTTTCCTTTCGTTATTTTTTTAATGCGTGTTTTAAAACAAGTAGTAAAACATATTTGCTCCCCAAAATTTTTTCAGTAACAATTTGTATTAACTTTATTTCTAGAGTCTTAACATTTTTAGTCTCTACACTTGTCCCTTGTTAAAAAATACTTGGAAGGATTTATAATCCCACTCTTCATTACAACAAATCTTTCTTTTCATATCTCCGTATCTGTGAGAATAGCTGATGATGCATTCTTTCTTTAATTATCATCAATAGCAGCTTAATGTGGACAGCATTCAAGACCAATGCAGACAGCTTTTCATGGAGCTATATTAACACATGAGATAGCCTAGAGCTAAATCTAAGACGCCTTAACATTGCACCATTCTGACAGAGCCTTCTTTTCCTTTGGGCTGCGTTCAAAGAATGGAATGAAATTCATGTGAAGAAATCTGTCCTACAAAAGTGACCAGGAAATTATAAGCCCATCAGTTTTACCTCAGTGTCTGCGAAGATTAAGGAGTGAATCTCTCTGGGGGCTATCAAAAGACAAATCAAGCATTTGACTGGGAAAAGCCAGCATGGATTGATCAGAGGAAATTGTGCTTGACAAATCTGATTGCCATCTATGACAAAGTACCCTGCTCAGTTGATGCAGGCATAATGTACCTGGATTTCTCCAGGGCTTTCAGTAGGGTTTCCCACTACCTCCCCCTTCAGAAACTGACTCATTGTAGTCTAGGCAAGACACCTGTGAAGTGAGTGGGGAAATGGCTGACCAGCTGCACCGCAAGGGTGGTGGTAAATAGCTCCTTTTCAAACTGGAGACCTGTCACAAGTGAGGTCCCCCAGGGATCGATACTGGGCCCAGCACTCTTTGATGTCTTCTTAAGTGATCTGGATGATGGGATCACATGTAGCCCGATGAAGTTTGCTGATGACACCAAACTCAGTGAGGAAGTGGACACTTTGGATGGGAGAACCACCCTACAGGAAGACCAGTATAGGATGGAAGAGTGTGCTAACAAGAGCCTTATGAAGTTCAACAGGGACAAGTGTAAGGTCTTGCACCTGGAAAACATAATCCAAGAGTGCAACGCAGGCTGGGAACTGCCTGGCTGGAGACTGACTCTGTGGAGAGGAGCTCTGGGAGGGGGGTTCTGGTGGGCAACAAGCTCAGTATGAGTGAGCAGCATGCAGCTGAGGCAAAGAAAACCAGCAGGATGCTGGGTTGCATGATTAAGGTCATCACCAGCAAAGATAAAGAAGTCAGTATCCCATTCCAATCAGCGCTTGTTAGGCCACACCTGGAATATTGTGTTCAGTTTTGGTCCCTCCCATACAAAAATATGTGGACAGGCTGGAGAGGGTCCAGAGAAGAGCCACAAAGATGATCCAAAGACTGGGAAATCTGCCATATGAAGAAAGGCTGAGACAGCTGGGTTTGTTCAGCCTTGAGAAAAGAAGGCTCAGGGAAGAGCTTATTACCATGTTCCAGTATTTAAAGGGTGGCTACAAAGAAGATGGAGACTCCTTTTTTACAAGAACTCACATGGAAAAGAAAAAGAGTAATGCGTACAAGTTACTCCAGCAGAAATTATGATTGGAAACAAGATGAACATTTTTTGCAACAAGAAAATTCAGCCATTGGGATAACTTCCCCAGTGGAGCTGTGGACTCCCCAACACAGGACGCTTTTAAGATTTGGCTGGGCAGAGTACTAGGCCAACTAGTTTAGGTCATGCTTTGCCAAGAAAGGTTGAATCAGATAATCCTTGAGGTCTCTAACCTGGTGTTCTATGATTCTATGATATCTTTCATGGAAATACCTTACGGAGATTATGGTGAGGTGAACATCATGAGTACATTAGATAATTACCATGTTATAGTGAATTACGTAACTGCAGAGAGCAACGTAGAACTGATGCACCTATTTAAACAGAGTATGTATTTCCCTAATGAATCATCAAATCATTGAATGCTTTGGTTTGGAAGGGGCCTTAAAGATAATCTATTTCCAACCCCCCTGCCATGGGCAGGGACACCTTCCACTAAACCAGGTTGTTTAAAGCTCCATTTAATCTGGCCTTGAACATTTCCAGGAATGGAATATCCACTTCTCTGGACAACCTGTGCCAGAGTCTCACCAGCCTCACAGTGCCATGTTCCAATCTAGCCTGTGGATTTCCCTAAATGAAGATGGGAAGGTGTGAGCAAGTTCCTCCCTGGACCAAATCTTCATTTAATTGACAATGAGACTGTTGGTCTACAGGTATACCTCAGTGTGTTGGAAGCAGCAGAGAGGAACTGACCACAACCCCTCCACCAACACTGTGCTGCCCAATGGGGGAGTTGAGGCAGTAGAGGAGTTTGGGAATGAAGGAGTGAAGTTGAACCTGGGAAAAAGGAATGTGTTGCTTTAATTTTCTTTTTCTTTCTCACCATCCAAATCTATCTTAAAATGCAAAAAATTGAATTAATGTCCCCCAAGTTAAGTCTGTTTTGCACAGAAACTGGTAAGAGGTCTACCTGTCTTTATCCTGACTCACAAGCTTTTTCATATTTTCTCCTCCTGTCCTACTGAGGAGGGCGAGTGAGAGAGCAGCTGGGTGGGCATCTGGCTCCTGGCCAAGGTCAACGCACCACAGTCAGGAACAGAAAAATATCACAAACACATGAATCCCACTCACGTTTTACCAAGTAAATCCTTTGTGTACTTCCCAGGGGAAACATGTCTCAAAGGAGGTCTGAAATTGATTAAGAAAAAATGATATAAATTATTTCCATGCCAAGTCCTACATCAATGAACAGGAGCCTTCAGAGCTCTTCAGATCTTTCAGGTCAAGTGCTTTTAATATTACAAATTCTTGGTTAACTAACTGAGAAGATGTTGATGTATTTCTCTGATTGCAGTTAAGAATTCAGGCTGCCTACTTATAAAAGTTAATATTTTTGAACCATATCACAGTAAAATTAGACATGCTTGAAAGGCAACATCATACACACAGATTTTCAAGAAAATATTTTAAAGAGAAAGCTTCATCACTGGATGCATTATATTCACTTCTTCCCAATTTATTTCCCAGGGGCTCAGCACAGATCTCTTAAATATGAATACAGATTAAAAAGATTTTACTTCTTTGCCTTAGCATCTTTTAAGCTTACAGTGAAAGAAAAAAAATATATCTCTGATTCTTCACTTAGTCATACTCAAGTTATACTGTCTATGGAAAAAACACCTGGTAGAACCAGAAAATGTTTGACTCCTGGGAACTGACTTCAGAAGTTAATCTAACTCCACCTAGTGTTAAAAGAAGAAATCATGGCTTTCTTGTTTCTGTTTAAAATAAGACGGGCTCTGGAAAAATTAGAAAAAGTGAATGACTTATGAAAAACTGAGAATTTTATTTTTACTTGAATTTTAAGGTAACATTTTAAGATATAGTCTTTATACAGCCACAAAACAACTTCACTTTTATATTAAATGGAAATTAAATAAGATTATAACTAGAAAAATAGAGAAGAAACACTGGGGGAAAAATAACATTCAGTTTTGAAATATAAAGTGCTTTGCTAAATAATGTAGTTGAAGAAAAGACTGTTGGAAAAAAGAACTCAGCATCTTCATAAAATTCAGGAAGTCTCTGAGAAGAATCATAGAGTCATAGAATAGTTAGTGTTGGAAAGGACCTTAAGATCATCTAGTTCCAATCCTCCTGCCATGGGCAGGGATACCTCCCACTAAAACATGCCACCCAAGGCTCTGTCCAACCTGGCCTTGAACATCGCCAGCGATGGAGCATTCACAACTTCCCTGGGCAATCCAGTCCAGTGCCTCACCACCCTTACAGTAAAGAATAATCAATACAGAGATATTGATGGCAAAAAAATGCATGGACATGCCCCATGAAACATCAGAAAAAATTAACAGAATCTTTGGGGGTAGAGGGTGGGATTTTGCACGCAAACACTCATATTTTGAGAATTTGTGACTAGTAACTCATTCGGATGTTGCTTTTTTTTTTTCGCTCCCAAACTGCTGGTGAGCAATTCATGGTTATTTCAATTTATTTTTTTTTTATTTTTTTGCAGAATGATTACTGCTATTGCTTGATCTCTTGGTTGTTCACACGTACTTTGTTACTCTTTATTCTAAATTTAAAGCTGCTTTGATTACCTACGCAAGTCATCGTGACATCAAATAGACAAACCCAAACTCTGCACACTGTGCAGTGTTCAGCTACAGAAAATGAAATATCCAAGAAAATAGTGAAGTTTATTTTGTTGGTTTAAGGTGTGTTATACATATTCATATGAATGTTTGTACTGCAACTTGAACCATTATACACTTCAATTCACTAACCAGGACAAAAATCTTTCCCTGAGAAAGTATCTGTGGCTATGGTTTGTGTTTCTTGTCATGTACCAAAATGAACAGTCAAAGCTGAAGAAAAAGAATTATACCCACTGTTTTATACTACATGAATAAATATAATTCTTTCAATAATATATATATAATAGATTTGGGAACCATCATTCCTTATCAGTCATATACTGAGAATGCAAGTCCTATTTTAATGCTTTTGTCAAGTGGTATATCTGCAAATAGTACAATGAGCAGTCTTCAGAAAGAAGTATTTAGAAGAAAAGTCATGAGACTTTGATAGGTCAGCTCCTTACTGAAGTTCATAAGGTTATTTGAAATGTTTCCATTAGTTGAGACCAACAGAAAACACCTTTATTTCAGTGGTGTATAAATAATCCTTTCTATGAGAACAATCTCTGTAATTATATCACCACTTTGTCATAGACTGTGTTGAATTCTTAATCCTGGCACTGTAAATGAATATAGAGAGTACCTACTGGAAAAGAATGAAAATCAACAGGCTTGAAAGGCTTAAAAAAAAATCCTTAACTTTCATTGAATTCAAAACTTGAACTGATATTCGTACTATTAATAGAGGAAATCAGAGCCTCAGAGGTCTGTTTTTTCATGGTAGCAATAGTTACCTAAGAACAGTGCACTTTCTCCATAGGCCTATAAACTTGTAAGAGGTGCATAGCAGCTATTTTATTATTTCTAATTTAGTCTTCAAGAGATAGTGAGGCAAATTTCAAAGGCACAATTGGTAGCCACTAAAGTGACTCAACATTCTCTAAAACATTTTCTAAGATGATGTAATTTCAGTATACATGGCAGGGGGGTTGGACTAGATGATCTTAAGGTCCTTTCCAACCCTAACTGTTCTATGATTCTATGATTTCCATTTCTGTTTTCGCAAACATGCACTTTAGGTCAAGACAGATCTCAGATAAAAATGTAGAATAAGGACCAAATCTAAAGGCCTTAAAAATAGGCCCTGGGGTTTGGTTTGGAGTTCAGTCTTCTTTATACATAACACATTTTTCACTTAAACCCATTTTATATAACAAAAAGAACAGACAAATATGTATTTTCCTTCCTAACATAATTTTCTATGCTAAAGAATAGATAACTGGCAATTTGACAGAGCCAATACATTTTCACAGTTATTTTGTTATATTGCTATGAACAAAAAGCTCAGCTGTACTTCCCAGTTTACAGGAATGGGAAGTAATTAATGGCTACTTTTATACAGGGGTGTTTTTCTGTTTACTGTGTGCCCTCTTCATTAAAAAGTCCTGTCTGGATCAAATGAAAGCATTGGTATCAGTTATTAAGAATAGCAATGAAGAGAAATGTTGGGATTGGGGGAAAGGTTGTATACGTGATTAACAAAGATACTAGTTTGAGATAGAAATCTCCTCACTAGATTTCACTATGACATGATGGAAAAAAAACCCCAAGTAATTGATAAACTTTGTAAGGCAAAAATAATAATAATAATCAATAACAACGACTTAGTCATTGTTTAAGCAAAATATTGTACAAACCTTGCCATTTTTGTATGCTATTTCAAATGGTATGTCATTGCAGAACATCTGATTGGTTTCTTTTTTGAAATTACTGTATTAATTTTACCCAACACAGTATCTTAACTCTATATTTAACATGTTATTTCATTCCCTTTAAGAATGGAACTAGTAAAAACTTAGATGATGGGAATTTGATACATTTTCTTCACTAAATTTTCCATTTCGATACAGCCCAGGAGAATGAATTCCATTACACTGGTGGGAACTAATCACATCAAAATACACTGTTAAAACCATAATCACAAGCACTGTTGCGAATGCTCCATCGCTGGCAGTGTTCAAGGCTGAGTTGGACAGAGCCTTGGGTGGCATGGTTTAGTGGGAAGTGTCCCTGCCTATGGCAGGGGGGTTGGAACCAGATGATATTAGGGTCCTTTCCAACCCTGACTATTCTATGATTCTATGATTTATGTACACAACCAGTGAAGACATGCAGACATTCCATGATTATAAGGAAGAATTCAATTTATTTGTGAATTGAGTTGTTCTCTGTAAATGTCTGTCTTAAGATACCTCAGTGTTGATAATTTCCAGTTTGAGGCATGTTGGTAGTTAAGGGTTTCTGCAGTCTGAGCTCATGCTGAGCAAATGAACAAATGAAGGCAGGCAATGTAGAAGGATAAAAGAAAAAAAAAAAAGGAAAAAAGAAGGTATATAATAAACAAAAGTTAGATGCTCTTGGGCTTTAAAAAACAGAAAAGAAAAAAGGTAAGACAAATGAAGTGAAAGAGGTATGGATTCATTCCACTTAACTTGAGATAGCCTGCTGGTTTGGAACATCAGTCACTCTAGGTTCCCTCCACAGAAAAACAAACTGGGGAGAGGAACCTTCAGAGGGTAATTTATCCCATGTAAGAACCAAGTTGTCTCTCGTGGTATGTCTCACACTGTTAAGTACAGGGAAAACCTATAGTGCCCTTGCTCCCATCACGGGTATTTCACTTTTATTCCTGTAGGTGTACTTGAGCTTAAGTAAGTGAGGGGCAAAGTGGCAAGAAAGTAGTAGGACACGGAAGCTGACAGTTGGAAATGAGCAAAACTAAAAAGCAGGAAAGAGAAAAAAATGAAGCACAAGTTAATTGCCATGGAGGAGAAAAAAATCACATAAAGGAAACCGAAGGACTGAAGAAAGAAGCAGGAAATCACAGGGAATTCAGAACAAAAAAAAATGCTTTTATTTTTATCTATAAGATCAAATGAACAGGTATGAAATTAATAAAATGAATTAAGAGGCCATACTGCATTTATTATTGTTTATATTATTCTTATGTTGCTGTAGGCTGGAATAGCCCCAGCTAATTGCCAAATTTCTGTGTATATATGCCATGTGGTTTGTGAGATATAAAGCTGGTGATTGTTTGAATTATGCTGGTACTTGTGATATTTCAAATATCTCAAATTATGTAAAAAAATATTACAGCCATTCATGCAGGCAAAAATTCTCTAAGCAGCTTTGGTGATTTCCCAGACCCTCCTGAGAACCAGTGTCAAAATTCCCATGAATGACCTTAGCGCAAGATGTACATTCACTCACTTTAAAGGGGGAGGGGGAGGGGGAAGTGTGCAGAAAATGAAAAAAAAAAAAAAAACATATTAAATGAATTTTTAAGCCATCTACGGTAAAGCTGGTTAACAGCATAATTCAATGCTTATTATTTGTTCACTGACACACATCTTGTTAACTAAAAGGCTAAAATACTCCAGTTCTTTTGAACAGAACACTATCTTTGATTTGGGAGTTGTGCGGCAACTAAACACGCTTAATTTACACAGGGTATTTAAGGTGTTAAATGAACCATAAAGGGCAGATTACAGAGATAAATAATCCTTTTTCCTGAAAATGAGAGTTTGGGCGCCTGGGTCTCCATTTCACTGATGCAGTGTGTGACACTGAAGGACCTGGCTATCACTTTCTATAAATGGCTTAACCTTCAGCTTTGTGTGGTCTGTCTAGTACTATACACTGTCAATTAAAGAAAATCAATAGCTGGCACTTCACTGCTGAAAACATGGAGCCCCTTTTGGAGTTAAATAATTAGTTTAGAAATGCTTCAGGCAATAATTAACCAAACTAGACTTATTAAGAATACTTACCTATGGCATTTTTCCATTTCAGAGTTGTTTAATATCTATCACATAAATTTTCAATTATTTAGAATTAAGCATTTCAACCTTTAACAATGTTACAATTAACATTGTTTGACTGGTTGCTCTTTTACATGATAAATCATTCTCAAATCACAACACTTTAGTGAACCTTTGGACCTCATGTCATCTTTTTCGGTCTAGAAAGAGAAGCACATGAATTGTTTGATTCAGAAGTCTCTGATTTAAATTGCTGTTCAATACTCAGGGAGAGGGGTAATTGTTCTGTATGTTTCTGTTTAAATCACAGATCATGGATTGGATTCTACAAAACATCTGCAAAAAGTATTCCCATTTAAACCGCATGAGAGTGAAAGGCTAATACCCCGGGCTGTCAGTGGGATTTTTTTCTTTTTCCTTTAGACGGAATAGGAAGCTATGGAAGACTTTAATGGTGAAGCCCAATGATGCGTCCAACACATTTCAAGCTTATATTATGTGACTTAATGACAGAACAAAAAAATGTCATTCATATTGGCTAGCTACAGTATGGCTAAACAGCTGGCTGGAAATAGAGAGTGGAAAAAGGAAGAGGTCAGTTTTGTTAGAAAATATGTTCATATTTTTATAACTAGCTGTGGAATGATACAACTGAGGCTTTAGCAATTGCTCAATGTGAGGGTGGTGAGGCACTGGAATGGGTTTCCCAAGGGAGTTGTGAATGCTTCATCCCTGGTGGTGTTCAAGGCCGGGTTGGACAGAGCCTTGGGTGACATGGTTTAGTGTGAGGTGTCCCTGCCCATGGCATTGAGGTTGGAACTTGATGATCTCAAGGTCCTTTCCAACCCTAACTATTCTGTGATACTATGATTAGTATTCCTCTTGAAGTCAGCAAAGCTTCTAAAGTTCCCAAACACATGTAAAAGCTTTGCAGGACCCGGGCCACCACCTATGGCGCTGTAGCTGTTATGACACTGGAAATTCAGCATGACAGGAGAAAAAGATACTTCATACTCCTGGGTTTTGTGATTTTTTGATATCCTTATACTCCTTAAAGGTCTCTTCCAACTCGAACTGTGCTATGATTCTATGATTCTACACAGTGGACTGAACTATGGTCCTGCAACCATTCTTATCCAAGTAATTTTGAAGAGCAAAACAGGAGAATTTCACAGGGCTGGAGTTTGTGTCTGTGTGCGTGCACACATAGAATCATAGAATCATAGACTAGTTAGGGTTGGAAAGGACCTTAAGATCGTCGAGTTCCAGCCCCCCTGCCATGGGCAGCGACACCTTCCACTAAACCATGCCATGCAAGTCTCTGTCCAACCCAGCCTTGAACACCACCATTTTCTTTCTGTAACAAATTTGTATCTCTTACTCCTTAGGTTACACATGCTGTTGTTACTGTGCCAGCCTACTTCAGTGATGCTTAGCACCAGGCTGCGAAGGATGCTGGGACTATTGCTGGGTTGAATGTGATGCGCATCATCAACAAGCTGTAAGTATTCTGTCCCGTCCTGCCCACTGCTCTGGGGAGAGGTGGTCCCAGTGTCCTCAGTTTGGTTGTTCATGATTGCTTACCTCTTATAAGAAATCCATGCTTCATCTTTGCAATTTTATGGAAAATATCTTTTACTAGAACATTCACACTAATAAAAGGAAAGAACAATCCTATATCCCAGCTTTGTAACTGAACAAATTAGCCATCTTCAGCCCCTCTGGGATCAGTGGAAGGAATTGTGGAAACTCCATATAGAATACTATCCTTTTATCTCCTCTAATTGAACTGACTAATGGATAAAATTAGTATTGTAGGTAATCTTTCTCCTCCAGTGCCTCAGGAATTTAATGAGCATAAAAGTACACTTCATCTCACAAGGCTTTAAAAAACCACAACAAACCAGTGTAGAAATTATCCATCCCAGATTACTTTCTGTATTTTATAAAACCTATATTATTGATTTAATAATATAAAGGTGGCTAGTCAGGAAAATCAAAAATAAAATCATAATGATTTACCCTATAAACCAAAAAGCATACTTATGGGAATTGAGACACCCTAAACTAAGGTGGAAGAGAATTGTCCTACTTTAATTCCCCTACCTATCTTGAAATGCAGAAGTGTAAATAATGTAAATTAGTTATCTAGCTTAAGTTACATACTTAAGCCTGCTCTACAGTCTCTACAAAGAGATTCAGTTCCCTGGCCACTGGCACATATCCTGCATTAGTATATATACCTTATCTTCTGGAGTTGATCTACTGGCTGCAAAAGGGTTATAAGCAGCTTATAGAAGGGGCAAATTGTGGCCTCATTTTAGTAGTATAGAATGTAAGCAGCTATATAGCTAGTTGTTTAAAGTCTCATTACAGTCAATGGAGATCAAGCTAGTAATTTGTAGGCAATTCACTAGGCCAAATGTTGATGTCTGTCTTAGGATAAGGTAAATTGTTCTCAGGACACTATTAACTGTACTTACAAAAATCCCAACCTACTATAATGGAAGCCCTGAAAAAAGCTCACCTATGCTTGAGGCTGTTAAGGTGAGGCAAGAAAAATTGTACTCACAATGCCTCATTTTAGGTATAAAAAAAATTAGAAATTTTGAACTTGACCCATTTTTTATTTCACATTAGACCTTTTTCTGACCATTATCTTGAAATTTCTTTTATATGACTGTGCCATATCACATGGCTCCTATTTCCACTTAGTTCTTTCAGATTTATCATTGACCTCACATACATCAACACTCACATTATATTAACAGGAAGGATGTACTGTTTTCCTTCCATGTATTTAAATTCTAAAGGTTAATTCAGTTACAATACTTTAGGCTACATCCATAAAAGGTTTAATGAAACACAGTCTACCTCACACTAGTATTATTTGAGTGACATTTATTTATTTACAGCAGTTGAGGTCCAGTAGGAGCAAAAATTCTGAAAATGCCAATATTTATTCATTATAAAAATTCTGCCAAGGAAGTATTCATTTAGCCGATATGTTTGATGCATGTTTGGGAAAAAAACCCAACATAATGTGGCTATATACTTATCTTCTCTAAGATGCAGGGTTTGAGTTCAGCATAAAGGTAGAAAAGATTAAAAAGAAAACATGCAACCACCTGAAATCATTATAAAAATACTTTATGGATTATAACATATGTTTCCAAATAAGATGCTGAAAGATATTTGTTGAAGTCCAAGGTTACAAGAAAATAAAGTCAAATGGTGCATTTTATTATTTCACACCCTTTATAACCTCATGGGCAAATGCTACCCTAACTGTGAAAACAGATTGATTAATTTTCCATATACACACATATTGTTATAATCTTTCATTGATCTTCACCTTATTTGTGTTCTTTTGCCTTTCATGGATTGTTTACCGCAGAAAGTCTGAAGCACCATTGTTAGTGATACTCCTGTGCTCACTGTAGACCTGACTCCTTTGCTTACAAGAATTTAACTCTGTTTTGACGAAGCTGAGGGAGGTCTAAACAGAGAATGAAAACCCAGCCCTTTTGAAATCTCTGAAAGAAATGCCATTTGTATTTGTATTGGAACTGTATTCGCCTGATGTCTTAGAAGGTGAGAATGCAGTCAGCCATCTTCTACAATATTGGGTTGTTCTCTTTACGTTCAAATTTCTTTGCAAACATGCTGCCTGCAAGGATATAGGGGTATTCTTAATCTTAGTAACCATTGTACCTCATTTTATAAGTGCCATGTTGTGTTGAAAAGATGAAGAGCCAAACATTGAGGGAAAAGAACCATTAACAGGGTCTAGAGGTAGGATACCGTGAAAACTGAAGGAACAACATAGGGAAATGCAAATGGAAAACAATAACTGTAATGTAGATAATATTTCTTATATCTGTATGACCACAAGTCATCCTTGATAACAGTTTGGCATGAAATAATTATGCAAGCCTCTGTTTACTTGGGAAAAGAGCCAAGTTTAACAAAATCAACCATTAGCATGAAAGAAAGGTTGAGTATCACTGCCAAGTCTGTCAACTGCAAGTTTTTGGAACAATGAAGATTACATTTCTTTGTTCTCAATAAACTGCCTGCTATATCACAGGAAGATTTCTTCATTTCCCCAGAAGTATTGTGAAACTACATCTATGGAAATTTATTATAAAACTGACAGCTTTTAGATGCCTTCTACAGAAAAGCATCCAACAAATATTTAACCTCCGAACTGTCAAACATCTTTGCAGGTAATCAGGTGATGCTTCTATACTCAAAATCAAAGCTGTATGTTGTTTGAAGATTTCCCAGAGATAATATTTGAGATCCACATATATTTTCTGTCACTTTTTGAATATGCTGTCTGATAACCACCTATTAATTGAGGAACTTCCAGAGAATTTAGAGCATCCTCTGTCACAACTGACCTTGTCTGTATCGGTGGAAGAACAGAGCACATGTGTGAGATCAAAGTATTGGCATTTTCTCTGACATGTTTTCAGTGATGAGGAAAGCAGATGGAAAAAACATATTAGATATTGATCCCTTCCTCATTCCTGCATACCCTTTAATTAGGTTTAGATTGTAAACAGTGCTATTGTGTCTTGTGGCTGTATGCATTAAATGGTGACGTGAACAATGCCTATGTATATTTTAATATATTAGTCAAATTGAGTGCTTTGGACTTACATGCACTAGAAATACAGACCCATAGTCATGTCTCAAAGTTTCTTAAAAATTACATTTTATAAGAATTAGAATGCATTTTGTGAATGCATTATGGGGAAATATACTAATCTTTCCTTTAAGAAAGGGAAGCAAAGAAACTCAGATAAGGATCCATTGTTAAAGGTTATGTTCCAAGTGTGCAGACAATGCAAACTAACTGGAGCAGCAATAGGTCATGATTTCTGTTCTTTTGTTATGCCACAGCTGTCACTGCAGCTCCATCAGCATCTGCCAAGCCAGAATCAAGCAAATGAGCAAATATGTCTCTCTGTTTTACACAGGCAATGGTACATCACAAAATTATCCTTCACAGAGCCGATGTGAGTCCAGCAGAGCTTATCAGCTTAGATCCGTTGACATGCAGGAATAGCTCTCGAATTTCAGAACTAGCTCCCTGCTACAGCAAGACATATCGACATATTACTGATCCCAGGCTCCTATGTTTTGCCATAACAGCAGCAGCCCTGAGCAGACAGCTGAGTAGTCTGCATAATTCCCCTGCACACTTTGAATTCTGGAGGGGTTTATTAGCAAAGGATCTGTGTTGCGAGAATGTAATTATGCTACAGAGGGTTCCTGGTACAGGTGATCCTTGCTATCAGCTATTAACGTAGCCTAGATTCAGGAGTTTGGTTCAGAGACATACAAGAATTCCACACCAAGACAATTCATGTTTGAAAGCAGTAATATTATCTTTGTTTTTTCTTTCTATGGATCATTGAACTTCTTACTGTTTATGTTGCAGATTAATGTCTCTAAGAGAAATCCCTTCACTATTGGAGATCTGTCTATTTACTGGGTAGATCTTCTTCAAGCTGGCTGTTAAGAACATTGCAGTCAAAAGCTAACACATTTTCTACTAGAGCATTAAAACGGTCTTGTTTTTTGGTTTGTTTGTTTGTTTTTAAAGTGGGTTGCACTCCACCATGGTGGGATGGATCAGAAAGGCCAGCATGCCATACATAAAAGTTACAGAGATTCATGCTCAAGGGCACATAGATTTTTTTAAAAAAAAAGTTATCAAGATTTAGCAAATCCAGATTTTTCCTTATAAAATACTGTTCATTGCACTCACATCTAATCTATACAACATGCAATCGACTTATTTATTCCTTCCTCCCAAAGCAAAACCAACCAGAAGTTTTATGAAGTGATTTGGGGGAAAAGGAGGTGGAGAAGAAGGTAGGAGTATCATCTCCCAGTGACTTTTGTTATGGACTAACTATTGTTATTGACTTCACATGGAATGGATACAGCAATGGTCAGCAATAAACTTTAAAATAAACTCAGTGAGATGGTCTGAATGGAATAGTCTAAATGAAGTGACTAGTCTTCAGCAAATATGAGCACATAAAAATAGATCACAACTCTGTATTAGTAAATGCAATACAGTTCTCCATTGATGGCAATAGACTTCAGTCTACAGCCAAAGAACTTCTAAAGTCTGTCTCAGGTACCTGGAGTTGGCTGTATAGGGGAGCAAATACCTTTTCAAAGGCTGTTGCTTTTCCTTATTTAATCCAGTGAAAATAAAACTAACCCCAGAGACAGGAGATGAAACAGACATGGGAAAAGGGAATTTTCTCAGTCCGAAATGAGATCTTTGGAGAAGTAAAGCTAGACTTCATTGGTGTCATTAACTTGTTCCTCAGTTTCCTTCAGGTCTCGGCACCTCTGTTAAGAAACTGAATCATGGTTTTTACATTGATTTCTGCAGTTTGGAAATATTTATTACTTTTAAAGTTGTTATTTAAGTGGCACTGAGGATCGGTAGAGGTTTTCTTTGAAGACAGTTGTTATTAAAATGTACTGGATTATAGGCTAAATCCCCTGAATTGCAGCTAATGAAGAAAGCTCTGAGTGGAACAAAAAAAAAAAGCAATTAAGGAAAAAAGAAAACACCCAAACACATTCACAGCAGGCAGGAGAGCATGTGGCTTTGTGGAGCTTTTTGGGTGAAATTGTCCAGTGGAACCACTGGGAGGAAACATCCAGATTGTCTGTAAATACCCAAATGGGATACCTTCCCTGCTGGATGCACACTGCTGGGTGTGCGCACGTTGCTGCTGATGTCTCTGCAGTGCACACCACCAGGGACAATAGATTGTTCAATTATGCAGT
Organism: Amazona ochrocephala; assembly: GCA_039720435.1. Classification (NCBI taxonomy): domain Eukaryota; kingdom Metazoa; phylum Chordata; class Aves; order Psittaciformes; family Psittacidae; genus Amazona; species Amazona ochrocephala. Next base: position 26,658,523 of record CM077880.1, read on the forward strand.
GAAGAAATGCTAATTTCTTCCCACAGTTGTCCTTTGTCTCCTCCAGGTACATTCCTTTGCTTTTTCCTACTTCACACTCTCACAATGAAACAACTTTTACAGCAAGATGTGCTGCACCAGCTGTCCAAATCCAGGTCCAGCTGGGTCCAACCTACCCACAGCAGGGCACAGATGACACACTCGGCCAGCATGGTGGTGCCTCTGGGAAAGCATATTTAGAAAGGGCAAAACACTGCACAACAGTGAGTAGCGAGAAAAAAGATTGTTGGAAACAACCCTGCAGACACCAAGGTCAATGGAGCAGGTGGGAGGAGATCCTCCAGGTGCCAGAGTAAAGATTCCCCTGCAGCCTATGGTGAAGATGGTGATTATCTCCATGCAACCTGGGGAGAGACCATACTGGAGCAGAAACCCATGCTGCATGTGGTGGAAGACGACATCCTGGAGCAGGTGGATACGGTCTGAGGGAGCTGCAGCCTGTGGAAGACCAGCATAGGAGCAGGTCTCCTCAAGGACTGCAGCCCACTGGGAGGATCTGCACTGGAGTGAAGAAAAGTGTGAGGAGGAAGGCATGTCAGAGAGGAGCTCTTACGGACTGACCACGTTCTCCTCCATTGCCCGTTCCCCTGCGCCACTTGAGAATGCAGGGGGAGGCAGAGGAGTTGGGAATGAAGAAGTGAAGTTGAACCTTGAAAAAAAGATGAGAGGTGTTCTTTCAATTTTGTCTTTTTTATTACAATCCAAACCTAGTTTAATTGCTGATACATTGAACTAATTATCTCCAAATTCAGTCCATTTTGCCCATGACATTAACTGGTAGGTTATCTGCCTGTGTCTGCCTTATTTTCTGCTCCTGCCCTGTTGAAGACCAGGAGTGAGGGAGAGGCTGTGTAGGCATTTGGCTGCAGACCAAAGTCAATACACTCCATGTATAAAATGCAAATAATACACATAGACAGGAAGACATTCCCTCTGTGGAGTCTGCAGCTTGTAAGTGTACGTACAGCACAGAAGAATCTCACTAAAATCTCAAAAATGTTGTTAATAGTAGCACAGAAGATGTGAAAATGAAGTTTCTCTTGCAAAGACCAACACCCCCACAAGGCCAAAACAACCCCTACATTTGGCAGGCTAAATATTTCTCCCTCTACCACCTATGCTATATGGACTGCATCTCTGAATTTGTTTACCCCTGTTGCTGTCATAGCTCATGATTATAACAGAAACATCATCTATGAAAGCAAGAAAGACAATAAGCTCAAATCAGACACAATGCACATATGCAGTATGTATACATATATAAAATATATATTCAAGATAAAATTATTTAATTAAAAAAATATTTAAGATAAAGTTGTACCTTACCCATACCCAGATAACACCACAGTTTCTCCTTATTAATGATCCATTTTCACATAATTTTAACCCAAGAAAGGAGTTCTAATCAGGGACTTGAGATCGGAAAGAGCAACGGTCTTACCATTCATATGACACATATGTACTATCTTGTCACATTTTCAAGTAGAAGAAAGGTCAAGTTATTTCATTACATAAGGGTATTTTGCTGTTCTCAATTGCTCTGAGGTGAGCATTTCATCCCTTGCACGCTTTTACGTCTCACACATTTAAGCCCTACTAATGGGATTAGAGAGCTATGATAATTCATGACAGTAGCCATAAACTCCTGTAGATTTCTGCAGAACTGCCATTAGCATTAAAGGGAGTTACCCACCAGAGGACCAAAGACTATTGATACAAACAGCATCTTCCACAGACAGTCTTCTAAACAGTAATTTGGGTATCCTAAAGCTCTCTAGTCATCCAGGAGAAATTACTCTGATGTCAACAATTTAGCAGTGGAGAATCATCTGTTCCTATATAAGCATTCATAAGAGACTCTCAAGCAATGCCTTTTTCTTGTTTTGGTTAGTGCAAATATCTTCCATTCTTGAGCCTATTGTAACAATAGAAATAATAGGAGCTGAGACAGGTGTAGAAAGTTTAATTCTCTTCTTGTGAGCTTCAAATTTAAAAAGGGAGTTCAAAAAAATCATGATAGAAAGGGCATTAAAATTCATGAATGCAGTATAATATAATTTTGATCCACACAGTTTTTCAGGGATTGTTGTCAGCTTCTATTCCACTGTTAGCCATTATTAACAGCAAATATGACAGATACACTAATGAAATCGATTTGGTCATGTTATCAATTTAATTCAAAAATGTAACCCCATTTTATTACCATGTAAGTTATAAATGCTTATAGGCTAATGTCATCTGTCACTGTAAGAGTTCTCTGCTGGACTTCTTAATAACTAAATGCAGGTTTATTTTAATTTTATTTTTTAGATTTTAAATTAATTACTTCACTACAAGAGTAAGCATGCTGTTTTAGCTCATGGTAGCACTGAAATATTGGTGAATGCACTCTAGTAAGGGAAACATTTCAATGAAATGAATACAGCAATGCACTATTGCCTTGCAACCTGATAGGCGCTATAGCTGAACAATAGATTACTCTGCAGCATACATTCCCTGCAGCCGACTCATTATCTAAGGGATAAATACATTCCTAATGCCCCCAGAACTGGTGCATCTTGTTGAAAGGAAGTGTTTGAAGGTAAAATGAAAGCAGCGTGGTCCTCAGACACATACTTCCCTCACTATTATTAGAAGGCTCTGCAACGTTTTCCTTCTTGTAGGTGGCAATAATTTTTAGGAGCGCTGATCAGTTGTGGAAAACACTTTATGGCTTTTACGGTGTATCTGGAAAAATAACAGATAAAGCTAAACATCATTATGACAGATGACACCAGGAAGCATTATTAGACACAGATTTCTGAATTATTTCATTGAGCGAGTAAATGTCTAAACTTAGGAAAGCCCTCAGCTCTGAACATAACCTTAGGTATCATCTTAACAAATAGAAAGAGGAACAACAGCTATTTTCTTTCAATTTTTACCTCTGTTCTTCAAAAAGTACTGATGGATCCAAATAATTGCCATAAAAGCTGATTGCCTTGCTTCCAAACCCATGGTATCTTTACATGTGAGTAGAAAGCCAGCAAGTTTTATTTTGCACATACCTGGGCTTCATACTCCTAATTCTCCACAAGACAATGACAGAATAATACAAGACTCTAGAAAAGCATAATTTTATTTTTTAACAAGAGATGCTGAAGAAATTCTCCATTCCTGTTCTTCTCAGAAAGGCAGCAAAATGCAGTAATTTCAGATTATGCATTCTATCTATAATCCCCTCAGAGAACCAAACCTGTGGCACACTAGCTATCTGGCATAGAAGTTCACAGGTAATAGCAATGTCATGAGCTGAGCTTTTAGTTTGCACTCTACTTCCTCCTGCCAAAACCACACTAGTAGTAAAATCAGGCTGAACATCCTTAAAATAATTCCTTTAGAACTATCCATAGTCATTGCAGTGTGTATGTCTGCACAGCACTACAGGCTGCAACCATTCCTGACCCGTTGTCTGGCCTGTTGCTGTGGCTCCTAAGTGGGAGATAAAGATGAGGAAAGGAAGCTTGCTGAGTGCCTCAAACTGCCTAAAGACTCTGCACTCACCATCAAAATAATATGAACTGACCTTGCCATGGTGCCACTTACATTCCTTCAAGTAAGCAGAGTAAGATCTAGCAGAGCGTTCAGCTTGTAAGCCTTAGATTTTGTTAACCCATGGAGAATAAGGCATTTCTCAAGTAGAGGGGTACCTCTCTAATCTGAGGGGTACAATTAAAATAACAAAGATTTCCGAAAAGCTGTCCTCTAAGACTTGCTGTATTTATTTCATAGTTTATAAAATTTCCATGTATTCTTGGGTTGGAAGAAGCTCTACAGCAGCATACATAGGTTCCTAGAAAAGTCTTGTTTTCAAAACATACAAGGTGTGGATATTTGCTCCTCTCAGGAACTTCCTGTGTCTCTTAACACCCACACTTTTTGTGTTCATCTGTGTGTGACTCTTCATTGCATTTTGTATTCCCAAACTTGCTCTGTCCCTCCATGATAACAATTGAAACAGAGCTAAGCGTCCAGGACAAAGGAACCAAGCAGCCTGCTCTCTTCCCTTTAATGTACATGCAGTATGCTAAATGTAATCTGAAATTAAATTCCTCAGCCATCTCAGAAACACTTATAAGGTCTACTTAGCAGTAAAGTGAGTATTTTGGAAGAAAACTACCAAAAAGTAGTCAATTTACTAGCAACGACCTTCCAAAAGAGAATATGTTGGTGTTTGAAATGATCTAGAAAAGAAAGGGACTCAGACTATTTTTGGATTATTCTGATTCCACCTCTGCTAGAATCTATTACTAAGAGTTTCTCCACTAGTGGCTTAGCTTAATGAATTTTATTCTTTTTCATCAAACCATATATAGCTGATCACACTGAGAAGCAGTTTAACTCATCTGGATTTCTGCATGGCTCACTGCAATTCTGGGCATAAGGGAACTAAAACTGTGCATCAGGAATGACTTTCCATTGTGAAGCAGCTTGTTCCCAAGCCAGAGGTTTATAGAACAATCTAATCCAAAGGAAATTTCACATCATCACAGTTGAAAGGCAACACTCAGTAACACTCAAGCATCAGTAGTCAGTGTGTCCAAAATGCTGCTGGCTGTTGCAGTAGGAGAACAGGAAACAGACATTTAACTTCTGGTTCTGCTATGCCAAAAACTCAAAGGTATGGTTGTAGTTACTTGTAATTCCTACAAACACTGGAATATCTTTACAGCTGAAAGAAACTAATATGTGATTTTTCAGATTCTTGAAGGCCTTAGATCTATGTGATATTAACTGAGGAGTAAATAGTCAGTAAGACTTGGCATCACTTTTGTACCAATGTATTTCCAAAAAGATCTGATTTCCTTGATTATTGAAACTGGTATTTCCCATTTGAATCTGGTGTCTCCAAAGGTCCCACCTTACCTCCAGACCACAGAACTGGTGGGATAACTTGGTTCTGCTCCTGTATTTAGGTGTCTGTATAGAAGCTTTTCCTGAGGGAGTTATGGAAGCATTTACATCATGAACAACAACCCCAATGTTATTCCTGTTCAATTAAACTGAGGAAAATCTATGTGCTTGCAAAAGTTTTTTAATATTATTTCTAAGAAATAACTATCAAAATGTCCTTCTTTTGAGAATTCCAGCAGTCTTTCATAGGTGTTCCTTCTCAGGCTTTTCCATAACCTGCCCAGACACTGGACACCACTACATTTACCTGGGGTTACTGTTTTCTGCCCACAGATCAGCTGAATAAGAAAAAACGTATTTCTAAAGTGAATAACAATGCCCTTAAATGCTGTTCATGTCCCTCATCCTTTCATGTTTCACTTGACTTGTTGCACAGTTCGTTGATTAATCCATTAGCAAAGCCTCTGTCTTCAGGCCTTTAAATAGATTTCTTCCTGCCACAAATTTCAGTCGTGAGGCAAAGCTTTCTACTCTTCCTACATTTGTCCTGCTATCTCCAGTCTCCATGGAGTAAGAAGTACCTGGAACATAGTAATGAGTACTCAATATTCTCAGCATTCCTCTTTCCTAACAGAGTAAATGGACCCAAATTTTCTTTTATTTTTGGAGCTGGACATGTCCTATCAGCTTTTAAAAATCACTAAAATGAAAACGAGCACACAATTGCATGGAATTCTAAGTGCTATGGAGTAGCATTAGGAGATTCTCCTATGATTGCAATAGCTTGAGTAACAATGAGGTGACAAGGAGCTTGGGAAGCATTACAATTATTTTTCTCCTTTTTGTGGGTTTTTCTCTTTTTTTTGTCAGTTTCCTGTGCACAGTGAGGTCGTCGTTATTTACTCAGCAAGAATTCCTGCCCATCCAGAGCTCGCCCTAACTTGATTTACTTTCCACGGGCTGGAAGTTACATTATTACTGTCATGTTGCTCTTTTCAAAATTCTGGGAAGAAAAAAAAATCTGTCTGTAGTGAAAACCAAGTCCTAGATGGCTTCATTGAAGAAGAATTGTAACTTGTGCCAAATTAAACATCGCTTTCTTCAAGCCTCGCTTTATCTTTTTTTTTGGCTGCTAATCGCATATCAATCAGGCTAACATGCAGTAAAGTTGTAGCCTCTGTTGAATTTCTGTTCTGGAGGCTGCTTAAATACATTTGCATAGAAGTGACTGGAGGGTGTGTACAGAAGCAGCCCACATTTGTTTTCATCTATCCATGTGGATATATTCTGAATATACAGAAGTAAATATATTACCCTACATACAGGAGTAAATATATTACTATTGCATTTACATTAGTCACATGATGGAAGGGACCTCGTTACTGTCTCTGGGGCTCTGTGAGCTCCTGTTTTGTGCAATGTTTTGGTACATTAACAACTTGCTCAGGTTGGTACTGCCAACCTGTTGTTACCACCTTCACAACTTGGTAAGGAATTTTGGATGTCAACATTTCCTGCCATTATAGTCTCTGCCTTAGGTGGCTGACAGTATTCCTATGCCTGTGTAAGAACCCATACTAAACCACCTGTCTCTCCTGGAGCGTATTGCAGGGTACATAGGATTCTTTCTATGTAGTGAAGAAAGAGAGATACTTTACTTGCTCATGGCTTATAATGATTTAAACTACTGCTTGAGGTAGTGCTCAGGATCCTTAGCTAATGTAAATTAGCTCTCTGCAATATGAGCTCTCAATGTAAGGAACATGCTTACATTGCTCCTTTGATTATATCAGATCTGATACTCATAACAAAGACAGCTTTGGTGTTTCTACTACTAAACCTTTTCCTGGTTGTTTTGACAGTTCTTTGCAGAACTTCTCTTTTTTTCCTTTACTAGTTTTTTTTTTTTTTTCTTTTTTCCCCATTTTAGGTGTTTTTACATCAGCAGCCTGTATCTTTTTTTTTACTTCAGCTGTTGTTTGCATGTTATTTGACAATATTTTTTTCAAAGAGTTGCTTTTTGGTTACAAGCTGATCAACCTTTTCATTTGCCCAGGTAATTTTGGATCAGCACAGCATGGTAGTGATTTAACGTCACTTTCACTAGCTTAAAACTGGCAGCATCAAGCCTAGAAAATACTGGCTATGGTCTGTCCAAGCCAGCTGTGGAGGACATCAGTGCCACTAGCACCTTGTGCCTTGTCACTACAGATATGTATCCTAGGGGTCCTCCAATGGCTTGCTTGAAAAAGCACAGCCAACACAGATTTATCATATGAAATCCATGACTAGACCCAGGCACTGAGCAGCTTGAAACCAACATTATCATCAGTCTCAAAAACAGGATGGAAGAAATCTTTCCCTTTTTCACATATAGAATCGTAGAATAGTGAGGGTTGGAAATGACCTTAAGATCATCGAGTTCCAACCCCCCTGCCATGGGCAGGGACACCTCCCACTAAACCATGCCATCCAAGGCTCTGTCCAACCTGGCCTTCAACACCGCCAGGGATGGAGCATTCACAACTTCCCTGGGCAACCCATTCCAGTGCCTCACCACCCTTACAGTAAAGAACTTCCTCCTTATACCCAAACTTCCCGTTTAAGTTTGAACCTGTTACCCCTTGTCCTATCACTACAGTCCCTAATGAAGAGTCCATCCTTATAGGCCCCCTTCAGATACTGGAAGGCTGCTATGAGGTCTCCATGCAGCCTTCTCTTCTCCAAGCTGAACTTTCCCAGCCTGCCTTCATACGGGAGGTGCTCCAGGCCCCTGATCATCCTCGTGGCCCTCCTTTGGACTTATTCCAACAGTTCCATGTCCTTTTTATGTTAAGGACACCGGAAGTGTACACAATACTCCAAGTGAGGTCTCACAAGAGCAGAGTTTTACATACTTGAGGCCACAATGACTTTATTTGAAAGAGAAATATATTGAAACTCCTAATTTTCGGTTTTCCTTCTTTTTTTTTTCTTTTGGTTATATTTTGTGGCCCATTTTGTCTCTGCAGATCTTCATATGCCTCTCATGTCTTTTCTAATCTGTGTGATTTACTGATACTAACAAACCATGCAACCTTAGTGTTCATATTTTTAGTCATAGTCAAAAGCAGTACAGGAACTTGTGCCAATCCTCCCACAGAATGGCTATTAGCCACTCTCTATTCTGCTTTATTGTAATTTACTGTAATTTACTTCTACTTTTCCCCTAATTTTTAGTTTATTTTTAATCAGTGATAGACTTACCTTTTACACATTACCCATGGGTCTCAAATTTTAAAGACACCATATTATCAGTAGAATTCTTATCTCTGCAGTTAAATACTTGCTTTCTTATATCCCTGCTTCAAATTTTATCACTTTTGGCTCCCCTAGCACTTACTGAACACTAAAAAAGCACTTAATAAGTACTAAATACTCCAAAATGAAAAATCTTAATTTTTATCTGGTCTTGTTTCTTTTCAGTTTCCTTCTTGGCTTCCTTTCTTTATTCAAGTCCCAACTTGAAACCAGATGACCCTTTATGATTTTCACCACAAAAGTGGCAAACAATTTTCATCTGCATTAATAATTCCCTCAGAGAATCATTACCCAATTCCAGCCACAAAATTACAGCTATTATCAGGACGTCTGGGAAGCATTTTCTGCATGGTTGGAGCAGGAGTGAAAGTACCTGGAAATCACTTTACCCTTACCCCATCTTGAAGTTCCTTGAAAAAAAAGCTGGTCTGCAGGCTGACATAATTTATACTGACAGAGAGTGGTTCTTACAAGCCTTAATGATGGCAACCTGTTGCTTGTGCTCCCTGGGAAGCAGTATGGTAGTTGGAGGGTCTTTCACCTTCCAAGGGTTCTCACCACCTGAGGAATTCTCCTCTGACTAAACCTGTTCCAGCAAAGGTTGCCTTGGGAATCGGAAACTGGGGCTATTTCATGGTGGTTCTAACCCAGTCTTTACTGGGTCCATTCCCAACCTCATAGAAAATGATACTCTACATCTTACTGATCCAATCTTCCATCTGAAACAGTTTCAAGTCTTGGAAGGTTATGTGGCAGCAGCTTCCATTTTCCTGTAATCTTTCACTTTGTCCCTTTAGTGGGAAGAGTGATTGTGTGTGTAGATGTATGCAACACTCCATGTCAACCCATTCCTGGTCTTTGGTTATTACTCATGTACATGTTATTATTCATATAAATCACACAAAGAAGTTTAATAGCAAATGCCACCTTCTGTATTTATTTTAATGGGAAAGGTACTGCATATTATGTAGGTTTATGGGTTTATGTAATGAAAGTTGCTTTTGATTTTTCCCCTTGAACAAATATTCCAATTCATTTTTCTTTTTTCTGGTTTTGGTTTTTTTTGGGGGGTTTTTTTTTGGCTTCTTGTGGAACACCTCCAGTACTGGTTTTTGCTTTTCTTTCCACCTGTTCAGTGGCCCAGGCAGTCAGCGCTGGGATTTTCCTGTCAACCAACCGATTTACCACCTTCTAGTTCAGCTGAAACTCATAGCCATGTGGCCTTTTCAGACACAGTGTTGAGTTCTTTATTTTCTTCTGGAAACTCTAATTAGTAGTCACAATTGTGATAAATGGGCTATATTAGATAGTAAGTGCCTGGGTAAAAGATTTATGCAACAGCATGTGGGTTCAGTTTTGGTAAACAAGTGAATGATTGAGGATACCACATGCATAAAACCTGAGCTACTGCAGAGAAGAAATGAATTGTGGAAAAAAACCAAACCAAACCAAACAAATATACCCAACAACAACCCAAAGCATAATTATGAAACTGGTGAATGATGTGTCATATTGTTTGCTATTGTGTGTTAATATTTGCTCCATTTGATATCCCAGATGTTTAAAGCAGTATTTTAATCTGTCCCTGTCAGAGCTAACAGAGAAGCTTTTTACAAAAAAGATTTAAAGGTTTACTGCATTTCTAGAGGTTGTTTTTATTACTCCATGTTGCGTTTTCCATATTCTGCTGTTCCCTTTCAAGTGTGTTTTCAAAAAGTTACTTGTTTGCAAGCTGAGAAACGAAGGATATTTAATAGCATTCAAATAAGACATTCCCTTCTGTGTTTCAAATTTTGCTTTGGAAGAGGCACATAAAATAATTTCAGAAACAAACATTTTTTTATACGTAACTTAGTTTTGTAAAATCATAAGTTCACAATATTCTGAAAACATTGTTCCTGAGAGAGAAACATTTCACCACTGCTCTTAGAGTAGTAATTCACAGTGACAAAGGCAGCCAGTATATTTTGTTTGTTTAAAACTGTACATTTTGGAGGAGGAGAGAAAAGTACAAAACACACTTTAAGTGCCTTGAAGTGTCTGTTGTACACAGGAGACTCAGCAACTAGAATTTGTCTCTGATGAATAATCAGAATATTTGGCTTTGATATTTCTTGCCCAGAGTAGACCTTATAAATGATGCACATGTACCTTTTGTTGAGCATTTAAAGTACTCAGAAAACAAAGACATAAGCTTGCATATTCAGAACCAAATGGAAGGTACGATTTTAGATTTAAAGATTTTCAGATTCCCATTTCTAGGTCCTCTAGTGTGATCTGGTTTCCAGAAAATAAATTACCTTCATCTGATCTATAACTGAGCATACCAGAATAAAAGTACCCCAGACCTGAAAAAGGGAAGGGTAAAACTTCAATTTCAAAACACAGCCCATATTCTCAATTTACCATTCCATCACTAAGTCTTCCTCTCTGTGCCCCCTCTTTACGTATAATCTGGTGAAATTCCTTTGGTGATGTCATGTTCAGGGAACAAAAGTCTCACTTATAAAAGGATTTTCTTTATTTTTCATAATTTAGCTGAACCAACACAAAACTGAATACTGTAAAGCAACAAAAATGATGTTACATCTTTAATTGTTCTGTGTTTGCTAAATAAGGCTACTATACTCCCTTTAAAATAAATAAAAACAGAGAGTTGGTAGAGGGAGGGTCTGGCTCTTGAGGTCTACATGTACAGCAAATGTATTTACCATCATTTATTGCATGACAATTTAAACCTGACATCGGTCATTTATAGTGCATTCAGTCCATAACACTTTTCAAGTGGCTGGGCTTTAATTGCTACTTTGACACTGGTCAAAATACTACGATTAAATAATAATTTTGTATCTATTTATTGAAGACAAAATGATCTATAGCTCATGTCTCCTGTAGCCTCTGCATTAAATAAGCCTCAGTATTAGAGCAGGCCTTAAAAAAATGTCTTGAATCAACTTGTCATTTTTGTACCTTTCACCTATGGTCACTTCAACAATCTCTATATATTTTTCTTTAGTAGAATAGAACTAGTATAATACTAAAAGTTAATTGGAATATTAGGTAGTATACTTGAAACCATAATACATTTTCAAGGAAGAAATTAAGCTCCCTTGTTGATTGCATTATACGAATATGTACCAAACTTATATACCGAAAAGGGAATAAAGTTTTGTTTCTCTATTTTATCATAATTTCCCCCTCGTCTATGCTGTCTTTGCTAAATTTTCACAAACCAATAATGCCGAAAATGTGGGCTTTCTAACCATGAGGTAAACCACTGAAAATGGGATCAAGGAACAGGCTTCAAACTGACTTTTACATAAAAGCGGAGGGTGGTGAGGGGGGAGAAGATACGGGAGAGAGAGAGAGGAAGAATGAAAGGAAAGAAAAGAAAGAATAGGAAAAATATGAAAGAAGAAAAAAAAGAGAAAAGAAAAGAGAAGAAAAGAAAGAGAAGAAAAGAGAAGAGAAGAAAAGAGAAGAAAAGAGAAGAAAAGAGAAGAAAAGAGAAGAAAAGAGAAGAAAAGAGAAGAAAAGAGAAGAAAAGAGAAGAAAAGAGAAGAAAGGAAAGGAAAGGAAAGGAAAGGAAAGGAAAGGAAAGGAAAGGAAAGGAAAGGAAAGGAAAGGAAAGGAAAGGAAAGGAAAGGAAAGGAAAGGAAAAGAAAAGAAAGGAAAAGAAAAGAAAGGAAAAGAAAAGAAAGGAAAAGAAAGGAAAAGAAAGGAGAAAAGAAAAGGAAAAGAAAAGGAAAAGAAAAGGAAAAGAAAAGAGAAAAGAAAAGAAAAGAAAAGAAAAGAAAAGAAAAGAAAAGAAAAGAAAAGAAAAGAAAAGAAAAGAAAAGAAAAAAGAAAAGAAAAGAAAAGAAAAGAAAAGAAAAGAAAAGAAAAGAAAAGAAAAGAAAAGAAAAGAAAAGAAAGAAAAGAAAAAAGAAAGAAAAGAAAAAAGAAAAGAAAAAAGAAAAGAAAAGAAAAGAGAAAAAGAAAAAGAAAAAGAAAGCAAGCAAGCAGAAAACTTTGCTGTGAAGAGCAATGAGTAAAATATTTTACACTCTATTTTTATCAGTACATAAAGACAAAAAAAAAAAAAAAGGAAAAAAAAAAAAGCCTTCCAACAGTGCAATGGTTGAATGCATTTATGTAATATAAACAACATTATTCTTTGCTTTTTCTACACAGTCCTCTCTGGTCATGCTTTACATCCAGAATGTCCCAATGGAAGAAAGCAAATGATACCAGTCACTTCAGAGACAACTGAAGTAATAAAACACAACTTAACTCTGAACCACTTGTCATGACTGTCAGAGTTATCACGTTAATTGTTAAATAGGATTTTCTACAAATATACAACATATAAAAACTGTTAAATATATAACTTTAGGCTTTTCAAAATACATTTAATGATCTCTTTCAAACAAGTGTTACTTTTTGTTTTGTCTTTAATTTGCTTTCTGGTGCTAAATGGTGTTTCAGATGAGACATAGGCCACAGATGACCAAACATGCTCTTTGCAAATACTGTATTATCCAACTTTAACTATCAAAAATGCAACTGTAGAAGAGGCATGTTTAACTGGTTAAAAATGAAAATGATTTTAGTACGAGAAACTCAATCTAAGTACAGAGGAATAAAGGTGCCATGTAGACAGTTTGTGTTCTTTTTGTCCAAGTTTTTCAAACTCAGTGCTCCATTATGTTCTCTCGAACGTGGCATTTCAAGAGTAGGTCTCTGAGTTAGTTTTTACTGCAGTTTTCCATAAAGATTTCTGCTGAACAACAACATCTCAGCTTTTTGAAAGCTGGAATCATGTCTTTGTGGAGACCTCTTACAATTTAATGATATAACTCTGTTAACAGTAAGATTGTGTCCACTTTAAAATAGATTTGCTCTTTGGTCTATTGTATATACTGAAAGTATAAGAAAATAAAAGCAATTCAGACAGTTTAGGGCACAAGAAGAGTTTCTCTTTTGCACCTCAGTGTCCTCCCATAGGCAAAACAGTCTTCTCTAAGGCTGACTGGGATGATACTCTTCATTGTAGCAGACTCTTCGAATTAAAACATGTCGGTAACAGCAAGTCCAGCAGTGGTGTGTAACGCAGATGAAACGTTAACCATGAACTTTTTTGTATTGCTAATGCCCAAGCATATCTCTTTTGTCTAGATTTCTTAGTCCAGTGATCCTTAATATGGTAGAACAAACTTTAGCTCATAATGTAGAGGAATTATGCTGTCATTCATGAAATACAGAGAAACAGACAGTTGAGTTGATGACATATAACGGATGATGATCAACAGCAGTGAAACTTGACTAAGTAGCTCACACAGAGCCTAAACCACTCCTACGAGGATTCTGTGTTGCTGCATTTGTCAGGAGACCTGTAAATCAATAAGAACAAATGAGTCAGTGTCTTAAGTTAAGATCCTGGTTTATCTTTGCTGTCCATTATTTTCAAATATATTGTACTGTGATTAGTGAATTAACAGTTACTGAATTAGAAGATATTTATTTTTCACAGCAAACATTTCTCCTGAGAAACAACATATGAACAAACCTATATTTTAATTCATTATAAATATTTACCACTTTAATAATTATTTCTAATAAACTCATGAATAGAAATGATAATTTACAATTACTTCAATGCCACAGATTTTCTACTAAGCTCCATGCACATTCCTTTTTATAAAAATAATATCACAGAACGTTCTTTTACCTGCATTAAAGTTACATATAACAATATCTAATACACATGGCAATAAAAATGACTATTTACTTTTCATGTATGGGATATGATGAGAAATGGGCGTGAAAGCCATGGCCATTTATTAAAAATGCAAGGGTGTTTGTACTGGAGGCTTTTCTGCATGCAAGTTTCCAATGAGCACTAGAGCGCGCCTAATTTAATCAATACTGCCCTCTAGCGATGCTATTACAAATGTAAATTAATGTAAAAAATGTTTATTAATAGTCGATTTAATTAGAAAATTGTTTTAGTAGCACAGCAATAAAAGAAATAAAACCAAACCCAAAACCCAACAAAACCTCACAAAATAATGGAATGGGTAAAGGACTGCCTGATTGATGAACCTGTTTAAAATAAAAATGGAATGAAAACAGAGGTTTAAAAGAGAAACAGAACTAAAGTTCACACTATTAAAGAAAACAAGAGAACTGGATGACAGCTCAAACACAAATAAGAAAGTGATGACTGATTTTATATAACAAGGAGCCAGCTATTCATGCTTACCCAAAATAACAGTTTAGAAATAGTTTCAAAATTACACAGATATTGTACAAGACAAAATGTTTTGAGATGTATTAAGCAAGCATGATGGTTACAAAATGCAGTTTGGCATTGTTCTGCCTCCAAACAGTCAGAACTGTTTACTGATGGAAAAACCATGCATAACTCCAGAAAATATTGAACAGTGAATGTGAAAGAGCAAAATAAATAAGAAAAAACAATTCACTTGGTTCAAGCCATGTATTAGATTTAGAATTTTTAACCTAACCCTCAGAGCATTAAATGAAAGAAATACCTGCCTCCAAGTCAATTTAGTGACAGCTTGAAACATATGGATCTCTCTCTACATGTATGCGGAAAGATAGATAGACAGACAGACAGACACAGATGGACAAATACTTTCCTTATAAGGCATAAAGTGTATATCACCGATTTCTGCTTTTGTCCTCTCACCTTTTCCAGGAAAAAACACCCCAGAAATCTTGCAAACAGCCTTTCCTTTTCGGACTAGTGATCAGATCTCCAAACCACATGGCCTCAGACAGGCTGAAGGCAAAAAACCTGGTTGATTATTGTGGTATATTCCCCTTTTTAAATATACGTTCAGCAAGAGAAATTAAAGTTTTGCTTCTATTAATTTTTCTGTTTCCCCTTTATACTCTTTCTTGGGGTTTCCACTATGCCCCTATTTCTCTTCCCATTAGAAAGAGTACAACTTTAAAGGTAGTCATATTTTTTAGCCAGCAAGACACAAAACAAAAGATTTATGGTTTACTATGTTTGAAAGTAAACTACAATTGTGTTAAGAATTAGGCTGAGTTAGCTCCATCTTTCCTGAATTATGCTGGAGTGGCCTAAAGCTAAAAGCAACAGCATAAACTGCTGATGGACTGTGTGTTCGGTGTTTTCACAGTGTGCTTCTCTACCAATATTGGTCCCAGGCTAGAGAGAGAATTCAGGTACAACCACATTCATTTGCAGATACCTGCTGCTTTGTCATTTTATGGATATAAAAGCTTCCTTCCTAACTTGCTGTCCCTGTCTCTACTTCACACATCCCTGCTGCGTGAATATGGTATCAACACTTTAAAAGAAGGAGAGAAGAGGGGAGACAATTATGCATTTTAAAAATGCTGAGGCAGGGCAGAGAGCAAGTTTGAAATAAAGTGATGACAGGAAGAGGAACAGATTAGAGAACAGGATGTGAATTTACAACTTTGGACAATGACAGGAGAAAATGGAATGGGGGCAGGAGGGGGAAGAGAAGGCATAGGTTAGCTAGAGAAGTTTAAACATCATTTATTAATGAAGGCATGAAAAAGAAGTAAGATAGGTAATAGGAACAAATGATAGAAAGGAGACAAAGGATAGAAGAGAGCATGAAGAGTGCAGAGAAGAGGAAGAAAATGTATACCTACCCTCCCACCTCCTGTTTTTTTCCCTTGTATTCCTCATTACGGATAAATTAATCACTCCCCAGAAAACCAGAGAGCAAAGAGAAAAGAGAGATTCTCAAAATGACCATAAAAGGGACTTCTTTATACTAAAAGTTCAAACCATAGAACAGAATCATATAATTGTTTAGGTTGGAAAAGACCTTTAAGATCAAGTCCGACTGTTAATCTAAGACTGTCAAGTCTGCCACTAAATCATATCCCTAGGTGCCACATCTACACATCTATACCTCCAGGGTTGCTGACTCCACAGCTTCCCTGAGCAGCCTGTTCCAGCGCTTGACAACAGTTTTGGTGTAGAATTTTTTCCTAATGTACAATCTAAACTTGTCCTGGCGCAACTTCAGTCCATTTCCTTTTGTCCTGACCCTTATAACTTGGGAGAAGAGACCAAAACCCACCTCACTACAACCCCCTTTCAGGTAGGTAGTTTTAGAGAGCGATAAGGTCCCCCCGAGCCTCCTTTTCTCCAGGCTAAACAACCCCAGTTCCCTCAGCTGCTTGCCACAGAACTTTCTCTCTAGACCCTTCACCAGCTTTACTGTCCTTCTTTGGACATGATCCAGCACCTCAACCATGAGCACCCAGCTTCTCCAGGGGAATGCTGTGGGAAATAGTGTCAAAGGCTTTAGTAAAGTCTGCATAGACAACATCTACAGCCTTTCCTCATCTACTAAAGGGATCACCTTGTCATAGAATGACACCAGGTTAATCAAGCAGGACCTGCCTTTTGTAAAACCATGCTGACTGGGCTTAATCACCAAGTTGTCCTGTATAGACTGTGTGAAGGCACTCAAGAGGATCTGCTCCATAACCTTGCCCTGCACAGAGGTCAGGCTGGCTGGCCTATAGTTCCCCAGACCCTCTTTACAGCCCTTCTTGTGGATGGGTGTCACATTCACTAACCTCCAGTCAACTGGGACCTCCACAGTTAGCCAGGACTGCTGAGAAATGACGGGAAGTGGCTAAGTTCTCCGCCAGCTCCCTCAGTATCTTTTGTTTCTTTTTTTCCCTTCACTTCTGAAATTTGCAGCAGCATCAGATTGAAGAGAGTCTGGGTACTGATTGTATACGACAAGATTTTCTTTTCTGTCCATTTCTACACAGGACTCATGGCAGCACTAGGTTGCCATCAGGTACCATTGTACAAGTCTGGGTTTTTTTTTTCACTGACTTCGATGAACTCAGAATTTCTTCCCTGTGCTTTAGACAGCAGGTTCAGTTCCTTCTGACAGAGTCAGATGTTCAGGCTGTATGTCTGGAGAACTCTTGAGCTTGTTCAACTTTGAGAGACTGAGTGAGCGTCTAGTAGCAGAGATTAAAATATTACCATATGTTATCTGATTTTTTTTTACGTGATGGAAGCCCAAGTTCCTGTGTGCTCCACAGAATTCTGTTCAAGCAGAAAAATCATTTTCCTAACCGCATATTAATAGATAACCCAAAGCATAAGAAACAGTGCATTTCATATGACCACATATATCTTCTTATAGTTTTTGAATGGCTTGAATATGTCCTAAGAGTGTTTACACAAGTGTTACATAGTCCACTTAATTCCTCTTATTCTGGAGGGAGTAGAATAAGGGATGAATACCATTATCTCCAACTGCGTCCTAATGGCAAATAAAGGAATTTACTGGTTCATTCCTATGAGTCAAAGACAAAGACAAAACATTATGCAAGCCACCTTGAGGAACTGGGAATATGTGGTGATTTTCTAACAGGATTTCCACCAAAAGAAACCCACTCAAAACCCTCTGTCTGTCCTTCAGTGTGGTATGATTGAATTTAGTGACAAAATGTTTTAATTTCTTATCACAAACCAGAAAACTGAGCCAGCCTTACTGTAACTGGCAAATATTTTCAGAGTTAGAACTGAGTTTCAAGCATGTCTCGCCTGACCTTTTATTTTAAATAAAACTTGCATAAAAAAAAACAATTCCATGTCAAGCCTGGCAAAGCCTTAGCAGTTTAATTTGGTTTCCACTCTCTATTTTTTGAATAAAAATGAAAGTCAGAGTGAACCAAAGTCATTATTTTTGCTACAATAGCCAAGTGCTTTTACATGATTGCCTGTTGAAGTTACATTGACACGCTGTGATGACAACTCTGAACTATCTATCATGTTTCCAGCACTGATTTCTGGAATTTTTCTGGATGCCTATAGAGAAATTGGTCATATTAAAGAGATTTCAGCATTGCCTAACAAATGAGCTACTTCTCTAAAGTGTGTAATGTGCACCTTCAACTACAGTCTTAAAAATTACTCTGTGAATCTTAGAATTCTGCATGGCACACATCAATGTAAATGGCTTTTAGTTTTGGCTTGGCATTTTTTGTACAAAGTTAATTCACAGAGATGGATGTAGGTTGGGCCAGTCTCTGCCTCACAAACCTACTCATAATGGAAACATTTCCAAACCTTTTACCAACTGGTGGCAAGTCAGATAAGCAACATGTCTTTTCCCCCTGCTTCTGCAACTGTCTGTTCTAGGTCCCTGAATAACTAAGCATGTATAATGCAGAAAGAAAGATATAAAAGCATAAAAATGCCCAAGGAAAATCTTATGCTACCTTGCAAGATACCTCATGCTTTATGGGAATAAAAATGCAAATTACTGGTGATGATCCAAGCAGTAGCAATGACCTGTTGTATTTATGAGAACTCCCATAGTCCCTCCTGAAAATTTATTCTGTTTTTCTCTCTTCCTCTCCCTTTCTCCATGCTGTTCATACATGCAAATTGAACTGTTTAGTCTTCAGGAAAATACAAGTTAATCTAATTTTAAAGTGTCTGCAGCTATTAAGAATAAGATAAAGCATGGATGCAACTATACTTAGTAGTGCTGCATTCTGACTCATTGAGCTAGCTATAGGAAGGATTCTTCAAATTGTAATACCTGTAGAACTACGAATAATAACATTGATCAAATTTAGTATCTGTGCTTGGGCGAATGCTTATAAAAAGCATCCTAGTGTATCAGGTACACAGATATACTTTCCTGAGCTGCACCCCAACAAAGGAGCATTCATGAGCTATGGACAGCAGAATCCAATCACTAGCCACCTTCTAGAACATGCCCTTTTTTAACATACACTGTCTGGACTGGGTTTTTTAATCACTTCTATTACTCAAGTCAAGCACAGAAAGAAGTATTTATTCCAACCCTGAGACTCTTCGCAAATGAGATATTTTTTCCAATAACAATTATTTTAATATTAATTATCTGTCCAGAGCAAAAACCAAAAAGTGCCATTTCCCCTTAAATAACACTCCCAGCCTTATCTTCTCAATTCGCTCTGACCACCTGCCAGGACTATCATTTTGATTATTCATTTCCTTTTCTATGAGAATTCTGTTTGTCTCATACTACCTTTTTTGAACTTACAAGATCTTGGAATGTGCTAGGTCAGACCATACACTCCTCCTTTCTTCTGAATTGCCCATTAATCCATAAGCAATACTAGAAACGGCAGTGGGACTGTTCTTATAACTAGATAATCCTTACAGTGAATGAAACTGTTAGAACAAAGTGTTGTAACACAGCTGACCATGGGTCATGTAGGTGACCTGTGTCTAAGAGCTCAGCCTTAGGCATATATAATAATACAAGCTTGCTTTGCATCATCCGAACATATGCTAAGAAAAAGCAATGGAGGTGGCAGAAGAGGTGGCAGCAAGAATATCTGTGCTCAGAACATTCAAAGCCGTTGAGCACAAAGGTGATCATGGAGCAGAATTTAGAGCTGTTGTGGATCAGGCAGGTCTCATTCTGCCCCTGTGAAAGTTTAAAGCTAGCTCCTTGAAGCAACATGGATAGAAAGAGGGTATGATGAAGAGGATCACGCATTTTGTAAGGCATAACAATGCAAAACAGAGTGTCTTAATCTCTGATGTGCTGGGTAAAAACCAAACATACTTAAAATAACGCTAGTGAAAGGCTTTGAGCAAATAACCCAATTGTATCTGATTTCTCTTTGCTCTTTTAAAATGGTTAGAGGTGTAGCAGCAGGTAAAACTAAGAAAGGTTTGTACTGGCACAGAATTGTAAACTTGAGAAACAACGACTTCTCTCCCTCCCTTTTACTCTTCAAATAAAAGCAACTGCAATATTAGCACAACTGAAAGTGTGCAAGGAAAGCCAGCAGCTTTCCTCAGGTACTGAAAAAATACCCTGGATTTACTATTCCTGAGACTTTCCTCTAAGGTAGGAGAGAGTTTCAAACTAAATCAGCAATGAATCTAAGACTCTATTTTTATTTAAACGCAGTAACTTCATGTATTATGAATTCTGAATATTCATACCTACATGCCTATATTGAAAGCATACTCTTTATATATTAAAAAATCTTAACAAAGACATAACCGCAATTACATAAAACATTACTCTGAAAAAGTGCCTTAAATATTTGTGTGCTAATAAAAATCTATTAAATATAATGATCTTCCATAAATAATGCTTGTATTGTCACAGAAGACTATCTCATGAAGACGGTGATGTGAATTTTAATTATAAAGTTACTAATCTACTTAATTGAAAAAAAGGAAAGAAAAACCCCAACAATCCATATCAGTCATTGCTGAAGTCCACAAACAAATGTAAAACTGCTACTTTTTCTTCTCTAATTTGACAAGAAGACTGTTCAGGGGTATGTGTGAGTGACATTTGATTGACAGGCAGCTGGTCTGGAGCAAAATCTCGCACTCACAATAGAAATTGGAACAGTGATTTCCTAGGATTGATTGTGAAAGTATTTAAACTTAGATGAGTAATACACTGAAAAGGCAACATGCTTTTAGATGGACTATTTAGGATATTTCATCCATTAAAAGAGGTAATTTTGACTTACAAAGCATGAGCTTGAAATAGAAAGTTCAACTGCAAGTAAAGGAACTGAATAGTCAGTGTTCACCAGCGAGATACTATGTCTGCTTCATGTATTCCACCTGACAATTTATTGCTTAAGAAAGCAGTCATGTTTAGCATCATTCCAGAAAGCAATGTAGCACAGCAGATGACTTTAACAGGCAATCTTTATAAATATGTACGGGAAATAAATCTCTGTATTTCAAATTGCTCTGCTTAGCCTTTGTCTGTGACTTGAGGAGAAAGTAGTAAGTGAACAACTGTGGGGAGAGGGAATAGAGAAGGAACAGATATCTGTAGGTCAGGTAAGAAGAATAAAGGAGGGATTTTATTCTCTCATAGCCCTGTTTGAAAACACAGGCAAGAACATACACAGCATTCTTCTATAGAAATAACACACAGGCATCCACTGCAAACAGAAAAGCAAGTATGGTCTTCAGTAAAGCTCAAATGTACATGGCCATGTATATAGAAGAAAGCCCACCACTGCTCTCAGTCCTTAAACCGACTGCAAACGGCACATTTTTCAAAGGAAAAAGTTTCTGAACCAGAATTTATACATGGAAAACAACATAAGCATATCTCAGTACAAATTAATTCAGCTTTTTGAACATTGATTCTATTCACTTTGCAAAACCAAAAATTTCCAGCCTGACAGATTGTTACACTCTTGTTAGCAGGTTTATGAGATTTAGTTCCTGGCCTCAAAGACACGTTATAAAATGTGAAAAATTCTTCCCTAAAACACCTCACCACAGAAACAGTGAGGTTCTTCAGGGAAGTGAAAGATAACGATCTCATCTAAAATATCCTTTTGTACACCTATGCTCATCCTCCAGTTTTAAGTTTTGCATGACTATAGCAAAACTGGAAAGAACAATGAGACAGAGAATTTAAGGATCATTACCCCAAACTTGCCAATTAAAACATTTTTAATACCTTAGTTGGCAAAGCAGACAAGCAGACACTTAAATATATTATACTGTGTAGCGCTTTGATTAGAGGTGCAAGCATATTTAAACCTAACAAACCTAGGGATACATACAATGCAGTAGTTCAAAAACCAACCAGTGTGTCACTGTCTACTGTAGGCAGAGCACTCTGCTCACTGTGCAGCATATTGGATCTGAATTCTTTGGCAAGATCACCATTGCCCTCCCTATCCCATTTCTGTGATATTTTGGCAAGCTGTGCTGTGGTAATCAGATTTCTGCAGTAGCCTGAAAACAAACAACAAAAGAGGAAAAATAAACTGTGGCAAATGTCAAGGAATTTTCTATAATTTACAATGAATTTTACACAGACAAAAAACAGAACTATATAATAAAAGCAGCTGCAACACAACTTCCAGAGAGCAGGGGAGGAAGTGAACTTGGTCTTCTCTTGACACACAAAGACAGCAGTCTCAGAGAATCTTAGCAACTCATCTAGTTCCATGTGTCTCATAGAAGTGGGGTGAAACCCCTGCTTTATAGTAACCTTTCTCAACCAGATTTTAGGGATTCCTAGCCTATTGTCTCTTCCATGACAGCCCTTAACTCCCCATTATTACAATCTCCTTGGATCAAGATCAGATTAAGACCTAAATGTGGGTATCTATATGTAAAGATAAAGCTCAATCTCAGTCAAGTTCAACAAAATCTAGAGTTCGATTCTGCCTAAACATAGATGCTTAGTGTCTGTGAGACATACTTGAGCATCTGCCCTGACCTCCAGATGCTGCTTCAAAATGCCTTGTCATATATTTGAACTCCTGAAAACATCTTCAGACTCCTGAAACATCTAAGCTTCCCTGGGCATATGAGTTCAGAGAACTGAATTCTGCACTTTCTTTTCTCAAGCTGAGGAGACCAAAGCAGCTCGTGTTTGTGACTCACTGGGCCTCATTTTGTCATAGGCGACCCATTAGACCCTAGTGTAACTCTACATGCATTGCTGCCCAAAACGTATCTTGTGATTGAGCATTTCCTCTGGGTTCAGTCTCACAGATGGCAGGGAAAAGAATAAGATACCAACCTTATGATCAGTCTCTGTGCCTAAAATGCAAGCATTTGTGGGTCAGTTAGCTAAAACAACAAAACAGACCATGAACATTTATGTGGGTCCATCCTTAAGAAATGTCATTAAAGAGATCACACAATCCTAGAAGTTCAAGGGGATGGGACCACGGATAAGCATGTTATTACACTAAGCACATGTCATTACAAGTGTTAGAGGTGCCGTCAAATTGTTTCTTAGAAACATTATCCGACCTTTGTTATCTTTCAAGGGTTGTTTTCACATTATAAGAATGACAAATAGCAACATCAGACCCTGAGAATATTTAAAAATGATTGAGCTATTTAAGAGATATTTCTGGGTTAAATCAGAGTAAAATGTTTTCCATTCCTCACTTACTTGAATCGTAGGTGTGGATAAACACCTTGCTGGTTCATAAAACAGTTACTCAGATGAAATTCAACGAACCTGAGAAGCAAATAAGCTTCAGGAGAAGACAGGGATCAAGATGTAGTATTGACAGTGTCATTAGTGAATCCAGTGTGGTGGATCACACAGTACCTTTGCTGTTCATCACAGTACCATTTCAGAGTTCATAATCTAATGCAACAAGCCAAACCTAGGAACCACTAACTTATTTTTTAATATAACATTTGATACTTTAGGACATTATTCTGATAATTATGGTAAGATTTTTGCTGCTGAGAACTCACATGTTTCTTTTTCTCATCATAGATTTTCTCAGACTTGAAAAGAATATACAAGAGATTTGAAAGACTTCAGCTGCTGGCAGCTATCAAGCCCTTGGTTCCTCTGGTATGTCTGGGTTTGTGAGGGGGAGGTTCTCAAGACAGAAGGAAGAGATATCACCATGTTTTAGCAGTTACAAGAAAGTACATCAAAGTTAAGGGGATAGGTCCTAAAATATTAACTATAGTCCAGATGGCCTGCGTGGGTGAAACTTGAGAATGTTTAATGAGAAATCACACAAAACTCAGATGCTATAGAAACAAGAGACAAAACAGAAAAAGAGGAAAATGTATTACTGACTCTGCCAGACATGCTAGGCAACATTTCACAAATATCAGATGGAAGAAGCCATGATCAGCCTTTCTTCTGAGGTCAGGAATTACATGCAACATAGAACACGACTAATGCACAAATGAAATTACATGGTTTGAGTTTCTGCTGTCAGAAGGAGACCTGTATATTCTCCTCAGAACAGGTCTTGGCTTAGGCTATGGGTTTCTTGAAGATGTAATTTTATCAGGGTTAATTAACAAGAAATAGTCTCTGTTTCTCTGACATTGGCCCTTTTTCAATAATTAAACAGAAATGGAAAAAAGCAATTTTTTATTTTTTTTTTTAATAGTAGGACAGGAAATATGCTGTGTAGGAGACAATGTGGGTGTGTTCCACAGATTCTGTAAGATTCACAGGGACCACTGTGGGAATTACAACACAGGCAGGAAAGCTATTGAAAGATATGCTTGCAAGGTGCAAGCATAAAATTTCCCCCAGCATTCATAGCTGTTTGTAAGGCTTAGCTGCAACTCTTCTCTACACCCAATGATCAACTCTGTTCTTGAAGCGTTTTATCACTGTTAGACTCAATAGGTGCTAGAATATGTAAAATTAGTTTTGAATAATTGTGCTTAAGAAAAAAATGGTATTTCAAAAAGTTAAACTTTCATTTTAAAGTGAATCAATTACTTTTTCATTTTGCATCCCAGGAGTAGTACTGTGCAATAAGATATGCTACTATGAGCAAATACTATTTATTCTGACATTTATTACTGAAATAATTAACATCAGTTGTTAGTAAGAACTGAATTGAATGTCTTATTTTCAGTGTCACAGTGATATCTGCTTGTACTGTAATGGCGCCAGACAACAGAACTGTGCATTGGAATAGGTTGCCCAGAGAGACTGTGGAGTCTCCTGCAGAGATATTCAAGAGCCATCTGGACACAGCCCTGAGTAATGTGCTTTAGGTGACCCTGACTGAGCAGGGAGACTGGACTAGATGATCTCCTGTGATCCCTTCCAACCTCAAGCATTCTGTGATCCTGTGATTCTGTGAAACTATGTAATACCTCTATCTGAAAAAGAAAAACCTTGGTTGTAATAATTATCTCATTGGCCTTTGGGCATCTAAAAGCCTAACTTAGGATTTTGTTAGTCAAGGACAATTTATGGAAAACCAGACAGTTTGAGGTCAGTTTGACAGTGCATACTGCAACTATGTACACTTACCATGGTTATCTGATTTAGATGCCTCCAGTTAGAACACATAAATCATATCAAATACTCTAAAAGCATATGTCCTGATAGTCTTCGAGGAAAAATACAATTGCTTTTATTATGTAAATGAAATTTAACCTCACCTTTTTGGAAGGACCTATGTCTCTCCACTGATGATGGACAAGGCAAACAGCAACTAGCTTCTGAAGTCATGTGACTGGTAACTTTGTTATATAGAGGAATGTATCTCATTTTCACTAATTATTATTTTTTATACTTTAAAAAATGTGTTGCTTGGGGTTTTGCTTTTTTTTTTTTTTTTTTTTTTTTTAAATAAACAACTGAATGCTACTCAAGTTCTAAAGATAAGATGCTGCTTCCATTTTCCTAGAAAAAATATTTCAAGCTAAGATATCAGCAGGAAAACAGCTGCTTTTCTAATTAGTACATTTGATGCTTAGCTTCTTTTCATTACAGAACAGAGAGGGGACACTTTGATATAGATGTTATCAGTGTTAACTGGCATGAGGCCCTACTAATTTAAAAATAAGACAATCACAAATAAAATGTATACCTAAAAATTATTTGTTCAATATATCCTATTACAACACATCAGTAGTAATGAAACGCATTCTAATTGCTACTGATACATCATGAAACAATGTCATAAGAGTAATGGAAATGATAAATATGGTGAGATACTTTAGAAGTTTCTTTTGGATTAAAAAATTAAAAGTATTGAAACCAATGGAAAAAAATAAGTGAAAATTCCAAGTTTTAACAAATATGATTAGTTATTGCTCTGACAGATTGTTTACTTAACAGGCTCAGAAGAGTTCAAAATTAGCAACGAATCTTCTCCCTTTCCTTTTAAAATCTGCATGCTGGCACACTATCTGACTAAAAGTTAGGTGTGAGGAGGGTTCACTTTTTTACAATATATGCACTGTCAAATCTTTAAGCTTATTCTGATAAAGTGTGCTTAATTAATTGTAATACTTGCTCTTCATACTGACTTCTAAAATGCAAACCAGCTATATAAATAGGTAATAGAAGACCTTTTCAGCCTGATTTTCAGTTTAAAGGTGTACTTATGTTGATATTTGATCACACTAGTGTTCTTTAAACACTAGAGTGTCTGCTTATTCCACCAATAAGCTCCGTTTCTGAGAATTTTCACTCAAAATCTAGCCCTGTGTTAAGTCAGAGCTCTGACATCTGAAACACTCTGGGCTGACTCCAGATGGAAAAAAATAAAAACATTATCTATATTTGCCAGAGGTCATCTTTCCTAAAGATGGACCAGGCACCCATGGCCAAGCACACAGAAATCGCAGTGGTCCACTTTGCCATCTAAATTAACAAACAGGTGACTTGAAAATGATCCTGTCATTCCTAGTAATGATACTGGTCTCATCACTTACAAGATGCACACCTGTCTGATAGGCCAAAACCAAATGAACAGCATTAAAATTTTGGAAAGAAATTATACGAATTGTAAGCAGACATAACTCAGAAGCTACAGATTCAGATCTGTATTAATGGAAACAAAGCGATAAATACATTTTGATTTAAAGCCTCATACATAGTTTGATTTGAAATTCTTGCCAAGATTCATCAAAAGCTGTCAATTGCCGTTTGCTGTGCTAATTTGAGACATTAATGTACTTAAATATAAGTATACTTTTTTGTTTTTCTGCAATCGTGCAGATTCTCCTGAGACCATTAAAACTGGCTTATTTCCCAGACATCTCTGCTAAGGATACTCTGCTCATAGAAAATGCAACAAATGTCCTCAAGTGAAAAGTGTGGCAAAGCACTTCTGTTTGGCAAGTTTGTGAGTTAAAGGAAAGAAGTGCTTCATTCTCAAGATAAGAAAGATAAACTGAATTCTTGGCTAAGACCTTAAGGATTACAAAATGACAAATAATTAAAATAAATGCTCTGTGGACCTTTTGCCAAATAAATGTAATTAGTTACATGTTGATTAAATTTCTGATATTTAATATCTGTAATAAAAAGCTTTTGATTTATGACTGTTCAACTGTATGACCAAAGACTGTAGAAGTCTCAATTCAATTCCTACCACAAATAAGGCATATGGTCTGTTGTAATATTTAAAATACCAGCTAATGGCCATACTTTACCTTCAACATAGTTCACAGCTATCAATCACATATAAATGAAAGCTATTCACTGGACTTCTGAAGAGGGAATAAGGGGTATACTTCTGGAACACTAAATCGTAGAAAGAGGTAAGGGGCCTAAGGATGTGTTTAGGTGCAGTATCTGGAAACAGCAAGGCTGTTAGCACAGCAGTTATTCAACTTTATTACATCAGAGAAGCACTTAGCTGATTTGTGTGAGTTTGCAGGTTCTGGTTAATACTTCTTTGGTGGATGTCATACAGTACAATCTCCACCTGTTCACAGCTCCAAGTCTATTTTTAATCAGATGATGTGTAAAGAACTGTTCAAGTATTTTCTTCTTTTTCATTTCTTAAGGTTCCCTTCAAAAGAACATCATCTCTGCTAGGTTGCAGTACTATGTTCTCCCTCCTCCTTACAATGTTCCTGTGTATGCACAGTGGTACATCTAAAACAAGAAAGGTTTAGTGTTTGTCCTCCCTTACTTTAACTCCAGACGAGAGACAAAATAGATTTCAATTCCTACACAGAAAAGAGAACAGAGCAGGAGTTTCTTTGCTTCACCATTTTTAGTTAGGTCTAACCACTAAGTCCAAGGGGTTCAATTCAGTAACACCAGCATGCCATGTGCAGATCTCTCAGTGTACTGAATGCTGATGGATCTGATCAGGCTCCAGTGATCACGGGTGCTTGCCTACTTTTCTTCACCAGGAACAGCTCCCAGTAGCAAAGCCAGGTGGTAGCTGTGGGAACCGTCTGACACACGAATAAATTGCAGAAGACCAGCCACTTCTTTGAAGAGAATCAGTCTTCTACAATCTTCTGCCTTACATGTACTATGTGACAAAAGTCTGCAAAGGGAGAGGTAGAGCAGAATACCTGACTTCTGACAAATTGACTTCGTACAAGCTTGGACAGCCCCAATCCCCAGAGGTTCCCAGAGCTATTAGTCCCCAGGCACTTAAGTCTGCAGAATGACATTTAGACTCCATGAAACCTCCTGAGGGACTGGATTCTGGTATTGTCATAAAAAGGTGGCTGGTGCACTCTTCCCTTGCTCTAGTATTTGAGGAAATTACCTTTGTATTCAGCACTTTGTGCAGAAGCCCCGAGTACCAATATACACCCGATCAGCCTCAGCTCAGACTTAAGTGAGGGAATATGCACTTAGTGGATATCAAATGCATGTAGCTCAGTTTTGCCACAGTAGCCACACCTCTGGGTGCATGCAGAAGTAAAATGATATGTCTATAAGCAACTATATGCAAACAATGTGCCTGTACTGCCTGTAAGGGAAAAATAGATTGTTTATGAAATGACAAGGACCAAGGATACTAGGCAGGATATTTGTTGAAAACAGTCTTGGATTTCAGCCTTATCAATAAACCAGGAACAGAAGATACAGAAATATACTGCAGTACAGAATTCAAGTAAAGTATGGTTCCATTCAAGAAAGCCTATTTCCCTGTGTGCTGCCTCTGATAATCTGCC
This sequence comes from Amazona ochrocephala, assembly GCA_039720435.1. Taxonomy (NCBI): domain Eukaryota; kingdom Metazoa; phylum Chordata; class Aves; order Psittaciformes; family Psittacidae; genus Amazona; species Amazona ochrocephala. The sequence continues at coordinate 26,687,198 of CM077880.1, forward strand.
TCCATTAACATTTGTGCCTTAATCACCACACCCAATCTACTGAAAAACATTTTTAAATTCACATTCTTGACCTCACTGTTAGAAAGCTCTTACCCTTGTATTGACCATGGGCTATAGTCCTCAGGAATTATGAAAATTTCTCCTATTTTCAAACCCCTTCCTCTCAGTTTCAGAGACACAACCATTCATTTATTTTCCTCTTGGATATAAGGAAGGTGAAATTTAAGGCATTTTGGCTGTGAGTAGCTAGCAAGGACAGCAGATGTACCAAAAATTTCTCTGTGGTTTTGAACAGCACTTCCTCCATGGTAAGGCTCCTTTTATCATTCATGTTTTGTAAAAACAGAAACACCACAAAAATACCCCCAACCACGTCTGATGAAATTTTGCTAAAATATCTTATTTAATGAAAAATGAAAGTAAAAACATTCCACAAGCGGAATCTGGCTATCAGAAACAAAGAAAAGTCCTATGGATTATGGTATATGTACATTAAAAAAAAAAAATCTGCCACACTGGCCTGGCTGTTTAATGGTAAAGATTGCACACTACTTTGCAGAAGATTGCTTATTTTCTCTTCTACGATTTTCATTTGAAAACAATGCAAGTGTTTGACCAAATCTTCTAAGGACATGGAGATATCTAGTAGAAACCAAGTATCTGTATACACATGTAAACTGCCCTTAAGGGAATCCCTTTCCGGCTTCCTCAAACTCACCTCTCATGATTACCGCCTGCTGACTGAAATTTAAGTAGAACAAATGAGGGGCAAACTTGAAGGTGAAGTGGTGGACTGTCCTGTGTTTCATAAAAAAGATTTTATTTGGAGATGAAATCTTGCTACACACCTCAAGTTAAAGCATGAGTCCCTTAGCACATGGGATCTTAAGACATGTACTTGGAGGAAAAAAAAAAAAAGACTGCACATAACTGTTCAATTAAACTGCAGTTTTGACATTCATTCTACTAACAAGCTGTAGGAAGGCTTTACAGAGGGATCTGGATAGGCTGGATTGATGGGAGGAAGCCAGTGGTAAGAGGCTCAACGAGGCTCAGTGCTGGGTCCTGCACTTGAGACACAACAGCCCCATGCAACGCCTTGGGGAAGAGGGGCTGGAAAGCTGCCAGGAGGAAGAGGACCTGGGGGTGCTGACTGATGGCCACTGAGCATAAGCCAGCTTGTGCCCAGGCAGCCAAGAATGCCAATGGCATCTTGGCCTGTATCAGCAATAGTGTGGCCAGCAGGACCAGGGCAGTTGAATATTGTGTTCAGCTCTGGGCCTCTCGCTACAAGGAAGACATTGAGGTGCTGGACAGCATTCAAAGAAGAGCAGTGAAGCTGGTGAAGGGTCTGGAGCACAAGTTTATGAGGAATGGCTGAGGGAACCGGGGATGTTTAGTCTAGAAAAAAGGAGGCTCAGTGGAGACCTTATTGCCCTCTGCAAATACCTGAAAGGGCATTGTTGCAAGATGAGTGTTGGTCTCTTGTCTCAAGTAACAAGTGACAGGACAAGAGCAAATGGACTCAAGTTGCAGCAGGACAGGTTTAGATTGGATATTAGAAGAATTTTCTTTACTGAAAGGGTTGTCAAGCATTGGAAGAGGCTGCCCAGGGAAGCTGTGGAGTCAGCATTCCTGGAGGTATTTAAAAGACATAAAAAGTGGAGGCACCTAGGGACATGCTTTAGTGGTGGACTTAGCAGTGCTAGGTTAATGGCTGGACTTGATGATCTTAAAAGTATTTTCCAGCCTAAATGATTCTTTGATTCTATGATCCCTCATGATCATTAGAATAGCTAGGGCTGAACTTACTTATACCTAATAAAAAAAAAAAAAAATCAGCCACACCTTCAGTTGCAGGCAGAAGTTACTGAGATGTCAAGACAGCGTGCCAGGAAGACATGGCTGTCCACTGATTTACGTGTAAGACAGGAGTTGCATTTATCATAGAATCACAGAAAAGTTAGGGCTGGAAAGGACCTGCTGTGGTTTAAGCAGTAACTCGCACAGTTTGATCACTCATTCCCCCCTCATTCTTCCCCCCCTACTCCGGGTGGGGATGGGGAGAAGAATCAGAATGCAACTCCCACGGGTTGAGATAAGAACAGTCCTGCAACTAAGGTATAACACAAACCACTGCTGCTACCACCAATAATGATAATGACAAGAGAAATACAAGGGAAGAGAATACAACTGCTCACCACCCAACGACTGAGCCATGAACTATCTCTTCCGGGTTCCTGCCCCCAGTTTTTACATACTGGGCATGACATGCTGTGGTACGGAATACCTCTTTGGTCAGTTTGGGTCAGGTGTCCCGTCTCTGCTTCCTTCCGGCTTCCCCTCCTCCCTGGCAGAGCATGAGGCTCAGAAAGTCCTTGGTCAAACCAAACATTCTAAGCAGTAACTGAAAACATCAGTGTTATCAGCACTGTCCACAGGCCGAAAGTCAAAAACACAGCGCTGCACCAGCTACCAAGAAGGAGAAAAACGACTGCTACTGCTGAACCCAGGACAGACCTTAAGATCATCTAGTTCCAACCCCCCTGCCATGGGCAGGGACACCTCCCACTAAACCATGCCATCCAAGGCTATGTCCAACCTGGCCTTAAACACCGCCAGGGATGGAGCATTCGCAACGTCCTTGGGCAACCTATTCCAGTGCCTCACCACCCTCACAGTAAAGAACTTCCTCCTTGTATCCAATCTAAACTTCCCCTATTTAAGTTTTAACCTGTTACCCCTTGTCCAATTACTACAGCCCCTAATGAAGAGTCCCTTCCCAGCATCCCTATAGGTCCCCTTCAGATACTGGAAGGCTGTTGTGAGGGCTCCATGCAGCCTTCTCCAGGCTGAACAGCCCCAACTTTCTCAGCCTGTCTTCATATGGGAGGTGCTCCAGCCACTGATCATCCTCATGGCCCTCCTTTGGACTTATTCCAACAGTTCCATGTCCTTTTTATGTAGAGGACACCGGAAGTGTACACAATACTCCAAGTGAGGTCTCATGTGAGCAGAATAGAATCATAGAATCATAGAATTATAGAATAGTAAGGGTTGGAAAGGACCTCAAGATCATCGAGTTCCAACCCCCCTGCCATGGGCAGGGACACCTCCCACTAAACCATGCCATCCAAGGCTATGTCCAACCCCACCTTGAACGCCGCCAGGGATGAAGCATTAACAACTTCCCTGGGCAACCCATTCCAGGGCTTCACCACCCTCACAGTAAAGAATTTCTTCCTCATATCCAATCTAAACTTCCCCTGTTTAAGTTTAAACCCATTACTCCTTGTCTTCTCACCACAGTCCCTAATGAAGAGTCCCTCCCCAGCATCCCTATAGGCCACCTTCAGGTATTGGAAGGCTGCTATGAGGTCTCCACGCAGCCTTCTCTTCTCCAGGCTGAACAGCCCCAATTTTCTCAGCCTGTCTTCATACGAGAGGTGCTCCAGTCCCCTGATCATCCTCGTGGCCCTCCTCTGCACTTGTTCTAACAGTTCCATGTCCTTTTTATGTTGAGGACACCAGAACTGCACACAAGACTCCAAGTGAGGTCTCACGAGAGCAGAGTAAAGGGGCAGGATCACCTCCCTCGACCTGCTGGTCACGCTCCTTTTGATGCAGCCCAGGATACGGCTGGCTTTCTGGGCTGCAAGCGCACACTGCCGGCTCATGTTCATTTTTTCATCAACCCACACCCCCAAGTCCTTCTCCGCAGGGCTGCTCTGAATCTCCTCCCCGCCCAACCTGTAGCTGTACCTGGCATTGCTCCGACCCAGGTGGAGGACCTTGCACTTGGCATGGTTAAACTTCATTAGGTTGGCATCAGCCCACCTCACAAGCGTGTCAAGGTTCCTCTGGATGGCATTCCTTCCCTCCAACTTATCAACCGAACCACACAGCTTGGTGTTGTTGGCAAACTTGCTGAGGGCACGCTCAATCCCACTGTTCATGTCACCCACAAAGATGTTGAACAAGACCGGTCCCAACACTGATCCCTGGGGGACACCACTCGTTACTGGTCTCCAGCTGGACATTGAGCCATTGAGCACTACTCTTTGCGTGCGGCCATCCAGCCAGTTCTTTATCCACCGGGTGGTCCACCTATCAAATTGATGTGTCTCCAACTTAGAGAGAAGGATGTCATGGGAGACAGTGTCAAAGGCTTTACACAAGTCCAGGTAGATGACATCAACTGCTCTGCCCCTGTCCATCAGTTCCGTAGTCCCTTCATAGAAGGTCACCAGATTGGTCAGGCAGGATTTCCCCTTAGTGAAGCCATGCTGGCTGTCACCAAGCACCTTGTTGTTTTTCATGTGCCTTAGCATGCCTTCCAGGAGAATCCGCTCCAAGATTTTGCCAGGCACAGAGGTGAGACTGACTGGTCTGTAATTCCCTGGGTCATCCATTTTCCCCTTCTTAAAAACGGGGGTTATATTTCCCTTTTTCCAGTCATCGGGAACTTCACCTGCCTGCCACGATTTTTCAAATATGATGGACAGTGGCTTAGCAACTTCATTTGCCAGCTCCTTCAGGACCCGCGGATGGACTTCATCCAGTCCCATGGACTTGTATACATTCAGGTTCCTAAGGTGGTCCCGAACAAGATCCTCCGGGCAGGATCACCTCCTTCGACCTGCTGGTCACGCTCCTTTTGATGCAGTCCAGGATACAGTTGGCTTTCACTGTTATAATTAAATTCTATTGAAATTTCAGGAAAAGTCTTCACAAAGATTCCCTTTTAAGGCCAGTTTCTTTGATAAAAGATGCTAATTTTACAAAATAAGCTTTCCAAAAGTTCTCCTTACATCGTGTCTTTTACAAGCTTTTATGGTATCTGACTTAAGTTTGGTTTCTTAGAAAAGCATCATCCATACTCAGTCTTATTTTTTCTGGAAGAATAAAAAAACATGCAGTTGTGAGTAATAGTAGATCACTCTCATTCCTGGTGATGGTGTCACCTGGACCTTGTTCAGGTACTTTGGAGAAGACGTAGGAAGCTTAGAGCGTATTTCCATTGCACTACGTACTCTTGACCTAAACAGTTTTTATTCAAAAGGCAGAACTTTTGAACTTCCTAAAATATTGGGAATATACACACACATATGGTATTCAAGTTTAAGTGCAAAAATAATTATTTTAATTGAAAAATCTATTTGGTGTGCCTGATATGTTAAGAAAACACTGAAAATGATAAAAAAGGTCTAAAACAACTATCTTCACATATCTAACATTAGCATACAATCAGTTCTTTCTTGTACATCAGTTGACTTCATCTCTCTTCATCCTTTCAGTCTAATGCTTTGTCACACAAGTGGAACAGTGAAATAAATCAACCATTTATTTGCTTTATTGCATAAATCTCACAGCAATAAAATGGAATTGATCACATAAAGAAATTTAAGTTAGGTTTCACTGAATCCTAGAGATGCTGTAAATTAATCATGCAAGCTGATATTGTATTTCCTCAGGGGAAATATATTTTAATAGACCTTCTCTGAACGTTTTCCTCCTTTAAAACATTTATAAATGTTGCTACTATTCTTATTTTTTCTAAGGTGATTAAGTCATTATTTTTCCCTAGTGTCATGTGTTGCAAAACAAATCATTACTTAGAAAAATATGCAACAAAATCGCAGGGAAATTTAAAATAAAAGCAGAAATATAACTTCAGCAAATATTAATGCATTCTCAACCGTTGTTTAAATCAAAATAGTTGACACTGCAAGAGGATCCATAAAAATGGAAAGCCATACCATTATGTATCATGTAATACTATCCTGAGTTGAGTTTTAAAGGAATGACAATTGAGCTAGTCAACTCATCCTTTGCATCTAATTGATACTGTCCATAATACTGTATATTAAAGCACCAAAAAATATATTTCATTAATTTCAAAGCTGCTTGATTTATAATATTAAAGAGTATAGTTTAAATTGCCATTGGGAAAGTACAGATTAATGATTTTATGTGCACAGATGTTATTTAAAATAGGATTGCTACAAACTCACAAATAGCTACTGAACGAATATTGTTAGTGCAAATTCTCTTCACTGTCATGTCTCTCTTTTGCAGAGCCCTGAACTGTGAAAGTGCAGTCTCTGCTTGCTCTTGAGGTCCTCTATTAAATCTGCCCAATATCTACTGATTTGTGCAAATCATGACAATTCTGTTCTGACAGTTATCACTGTCTGAGAAATTAGAAGCACAGTATGAACATTCTTGCATTAGTCCCCACAGCTGAAATGAACATTAAAAAAAGTAGAGATCTACATAAAACTATGACCATGAAGATGAAATCCCCTTCCCTATCTCCAGTCAAACCTGAGTAGTTTATTATGAAAATGCAGGATTAAACCATCTCAAACTAGTGACATCCGTTCCTTTTATAATCCAATATGTGATGGGTTTAGTTTGTTCTAAGACTATTACTTCTAGAGTGATAACTGTCACATCTGTGTGGTTCTTAACCTTTAATACTTAAAAAAAAAATTGATGTAATTTTCTTACTGCTATTATTACTTTCCTCTCTGGTGAACAGCTGGCTGGTGAATCCAGGTTGAAACACTCCATTGTCAGACAATCAAAGTCATCATGAAGCTGATTCACTATAAAGCGGTTTAAGTGAAAGGAAATCATGCGTCATTTTGGCATGGAAAAAGGCCAGCAAACTGTATCTGATTTAGAGTACAAACTCATGGTTGTTTGTGTACAGTCATATGGGTGGGGTAAAACCTAAATAATTTTTATGAGACAAACTTGTAACAGCATGGAAAATAACACTAAACTTTGCTACACAGGGTAGATGTTGACAGGAGTACACGGGATTCTGTAGCAAAACCATTTTCTTTACATTTCTATAATGTAGTTTGGTTCACTATTATTCAAAGGTAATCCAGTTAGATTAAGGGCATAGTACATGTTTCTAGTAGTCTTGTTCTTTGTTACCATAATTTGAAGTGACTGACTCTTCATCATCTTTAGACAAAAGAGGGCATATATACAATGAACCAAAAGGATGAAACAGGGTAATTGATTGCAACAGTAAAGCCAGTGCAAATCTGCTAACTCTACCAGACTTTCCAGATATAGAAGTAAAGGTGTTTTCCTTAAACACAATGCTAGCACAGCTATGTAATTCACTCTCAAGCCTATTCTATTCTTCTTCTTTCTTGCATCATAAGCAGTTGCTTATTCATTTGTTTCAAATCTAATTATGGTGCAATCAAAGAAGGAAGTGGAACAGCTCACTGGTCTGATAGAAAATGAACTCATTAAAAAAAAGGGAAAAAAGACTTTCTGTCAGATCAGTGAGGTCAACTGATTTATGCACACAATTGCTAGCTGCAAGAGATGGTCATGAATTTCCAGCCAGGCCTAGAAGAACCTCCTTTTCAGAGCAATGCAAAGCTATATGGAATTAGCTGCAACCTTACAGTACTTCCTGAGAAAGATAAATACAAGGGTAATGACTAAGAGATGCAATATGCTAGAAAAAATTACTGATTACAAGTTATCTTGCAGCATTTACATGATCAAAATAACGATTGCTTTCTATACAGACTTTGAACACATAGACCTCAAATAGACCCCTTCATTAGCTATTAGGCTTCCAACATTGGAACTGGCCTTTCTAAGAACCATAAGCTTCAGAAGAAGGTCACTGTACTTGAAACGATTATCACACAATTTCAAGTAATGTCAGTTTCATGAGGACTGGGTTTCCCCTTTTCCCAGGAACTAGCCAGCTATTTGCAAACTACCCATATATTTTGCAATTTAATCATTCATTAACTAAAACAAACTTGACTTTACAAAAGCTACATACCAGATCGTAAGTGGTCTTCTTAACTTTCACTTATCTCCTTTCCTTTTCTCTTTATCTGACATATTGATTCCCACACATTTGCAATGGAAAGTTTTGGGGACAAGTCATTATGTGTACAAGAGCTGAAATTATGGCTGCTGATCATTTTAGCTGATTTCTATATTAATCTGTATGGATTTTCTATATTAATAGGAAAAGTAATAGCTCATATCAAGGTTCAAGAAGGTAATTTGTAATTTTAAAGATGATTCACAACAGCAATCTACCAACCATGAAACATGTTCCAAACAAAGTTTAATGATGAAAGGAAGTATTGTCCTTCAGTCCTTTTCATTTAACAAGCTAAAAATGCTTCATTTTCTTTGCCAGCACTGAGAACATTTCGATTTACAGTGGATAAAACAGGATAAAGTGATTACAACTCAAGCTGGACAATCATTCTTTAGAGACAGACTAAGTATATCCAGATCCTGCCTAAAGAACTTTAGAGTTTATTGTCTAATCAGAGGTCAAGCTTGTCAGCTGTTGTTGAGATGGCTCAACCTGCAGTGCACTGTCCACAGCACCTGGGATGAAAGGATTAGTGAACCACTCTTTCCACTATGTGGATCAATAGATAGAACACTCTCACAGATGCCTCAGATTATGATTAATGTGTTCAGGATGTTTTCCTGTCGGCTCTTCAGTTCTTTTAGTATAGTTTGAGCTAAAAAAACCCTATAGTTGCTTTGCTGTCAAGAAGCCTAATTTCCATGTTTTGATGGCGGCTATTGTTTTGCTGTTTGTGAACAGCATACTCCTGTCCAGAGAATTTGCCCAGTTTACATGACCAACATATCTGGTTAAACACACCAGATGAATAGAGGCAGCACAAAGCAAGGGACCATGGCTGATCAAGCATGAAAATGAACATATCGGACCTTAATTAAAAAAGGCATCATGTTACCTTACTGTCCAAAACAGGCATTTCTGCTGGAAAGAACTCTTGTTCTTGAAAAAGCAATACAGTTAAGAATATATCACATGAAGTTCACTCTTACTCAAGGAATTAATATTGTTAACTAAGAATATAAATGACCATTTTAATTCATCTTTTAATTTGCTTAGAGAAGAACAATGCAATATCAAACATAAGTTACTGGAAGGGATGCTTTTAAATCCAGTTAATCAGGTTACTATTCATATGTGCTACCATTTGGGTAGTAGTGTGTGTACAGAAGGACGTACTGTCATATCACCTAAAGGTAGTAATTTTTGCCTGTGTGTTGAAATATTTTACTTGCACCTTCTCCCAAAAATGCAAACTGTTTTCAAAAGAAACTTCAAACTACAAGTTCTGCTGTAAAAGTTGACTTACTGACTTGCGTTACTATGTAGCTAGCTTTTCTGCATTCAAGAGCAACTGTATTTTCCTTTTATGACACGAAGCATTGTTCTTTGACAAAGAACACTGTTTTCAATTCAAAGCTGTTTCAGGTTGTATAAATATAGAAAACATTCGACGATGCAAGATAGGATAAACTTCTGGAATGGCACATACCTTACACTAATGCAATACATAGAGACACCAAATAAAATACCTGAAGGGCATTTGTGTTGACAGTGCCCGTTTAAGTAATCATATCTTGTTGATGCAGCAAGACTGGAAAAATCTTGAGGTTTTTTTTTTTTTTTTTTGTTCAGTGTCAGATGTCTTGGTTTTAAATACTGTGAGATGCTGAAATCTCCATTCTTTCAGAAGCTGGCAGTTCTGAGCATGCTACATACTGTAGTACTGAAGTGAGTGCAGCAAAGCCAAACATCGTATTTCTCATCATATTTCTACATTTCCATTTTCTCCCTTAGCCTATAATTTGAACAGTTTGTCTTTGTCCTTTTCAGAAAATACTCCCTTTCCAAATCACCCCTCAAATAGAACAAGCTGCCAAGACCGAAAGGCACATGCAACACAGTCATGATAGGCTGTAATTGGTGCTGTGGGTGTTAACAATTACAATGGGTGCATTTGGTATTCCAACTCAGTGTTACTTTTCAAGATAATATTTGTACACACAGCTACTTGCAGTCCACATTGTACATCATCAATAAGGATTTTCTTTAAGGTATACTAGGCATACAGATCAAGAAGGTATACCATTGTTTTATTAGTAGGGCTCTGGTATCTTTCATTTCTGCATCATTTCACTACTGTTTTCTTCCTGTAATTACGTTCTGATGGCATTTTCAGGATGATGTGATATACTGGTTTCTATGAGTTACATATATCTACCATATACAGCATATTACATCCGAACTGGGGCACTTAGGTTTCTTTATAGTGATTTTAGAAGGATGTATATAGGATTTAGTGTGTATATCTAGATTTAGCATTTTAAGTGTTAACAAAGTAGTGGTTTACCCTAGTGACAAGCATTTTCAATACCCCAGCATTCTTCTAGTTTGAGGAAGACTTTTTATTATGCTATGTGCACACACAGAGTGGATGCTATAATCATGTTAGGAATTACAGAAGTGCTACCTTCCACATTTCCCATATCTAATGCAAAAGAACTTTTTACCAATCTGATGGTGTGAGAGACTGTCACGTGTGACCGCCCCTACTCAGGCACTCCCTGGAGGAGGTGCCCTTTGCTTGGTAAGATTCTGAATCAGCAACCCTCAAGGAGTACCTCGGGAACAACCTGGTATATGAGTTCATTACTACCCTTCCAACTCCCCTGAGAGGGCTTTCATGTTTTTTCCATAATAAAGCATGGGAGTCCCTGCTCTTGCATGGATTACAGGAAGCAGAAAGACTAAAAAGAGCCAGCACTCCCTGCCTCTTAACCTGGAGCGCTCTGAGCATCTGCAGTGGGCTCCCTAGTTCACCATAGTGTATGATGAGCTACTATGAGCATCCTATCATGCCATTCAGTCTCTGCAATGCTCCAGCCACATTCCAGCATTCTGTAAATGCTGTCCTGAAGGACTTGCTTCATACCTACGCCTTCATAGCTTTCTTCATAGGTATACCTGGATGACATCCTGGTGTTCTGCACCTCTTGAGAGGTATGCATTGACAGCATCCAGGATGATTCTGTGCCAAACCGAAAAAGTGCTCCTTCCACCAACAGAGGGTGGAATTCCCGGGGTACCTGTGGTGGACATTTACTTGCACATAGACTACAAGGAGACATCACAAGCTGGCAACCCTCTATAGCAGAGGTGCACTGTTTTTCAGGATTTACTAGCCTCTAAGGATATTTCACAAAGGGGATTTCCAGTATGGTGGCTGCTATAAGGACATTCACTCCAAAGAGGGTTTGATTTTCATAGGTGCCTGAAGCACAAGCAGTTGCAGCTTTTCAAAAAGTAAAATAGGTATTCACTGTAGTTTTTATCCTAACCCTGGTCTTTTACTGTAGAAACAGATTCTCTACCCTGCAACTTTTTCTCTAGGTAGCTCACCCTACTAAGAGGACTTATGCCTGAGATAATGAGCTCCTTGCAATCAAAGCTGCCTTGAGGAGTGGCAGCACACCTGTGAGGCAGCAGACAGACTGAAAATGGTGACGACCAACCACCACAGCAGTATTGATAAAGCAAGTGCCTCTCCCCCCACTTTGCCTGCTGGGCATCCTTCTTTTTGTGCTTCCCCTTCTCTTCCCATTGGCACTGGAGACCCATCCTGCAGGTAGTGCATGTTATGGACATGTGTGGCTGATTGTCTGGGTAACATCTGAAGCTGTATTGAAAGGTCTCTGCAAATACCACAGTGTACCTTAGAATCATAGAATAGTTAGGGTTGGAAAGGACCTAAAGATCATCTAGTTCCAACCCCCTGCCATGGGCAGGGACACTTCACACTAAACCATGCCATCCAAGGCTATGTCCAACCCCACCTTGAACGCCGCCAGGGATGAAGCATTCACAACTTCCCTGGGAAACCCATTCCAGGGCCTCACCACCCTTACAGTAAAGAATTTCTTCCTCATATCCAATCTAAACTTCCCCTGTTTAAGTTTGAACCCGTTACCCCTTGTCCTATCACTACAGTCCCTAATGAAGAGTCCCTCCCCAGCATCCCTATAGGCCACCTTCAGGCATTGAAAGGCTGCTATGAGGTCTCCACGCAGCCTTCTCCAGGCTCAACAGCCCCAATTTTCTCAGCCTATCTTCATATGGGAGGTGCTCCAGTCCCCTGATTGTCCTCGTGGCCCTCCTTTGCACTTGTTCTAACAGTTCCATGTCCTTTTTATGTTGAGGACACCAGAACTGCACACAAGACTCCAAGTGAGGTCTCACGAGAGCAGACTAGAGGGGCAGGATCACCTCCCTCGACCTGCTGGTCACACTCCTTTTGATGCAGCCCAGGATATGGTTGGCTTTCAGGGTTGCAAGTGCACACTGCCGGCTCATGTTCATTTTCTCTTCCACCAACACCCCCAAGTCCTTCTCCGCAGGGCTGCTCTGAATCTCTTCTCTGCCCAACCTGGAGCTGTGCCTGGCATTGCTCCGACCCAGGTGGAGGACCTTGCACTTGGCACGGTTAAACTTCCTCAGGTTGGCATCAGCCCACCTCACAGGCATGTCAAGGTCCCTCTGGATAGTATTTCTTCCCGCCAATATATCAACCGAACCACACAGCTTGGTGTCATCGGCAAACTTGCTGAGGTCGCACTCAATCCCACTGTCCATGTCACCCACAAAGATGTTGAACAAGACCGGCCCCAACACTGGTCCCTGGGGAACACCACTCATTTCTGGTATCCAGCTGGACACTGAGCCATTGAGCACTACTCTTTGCGTGCGGCCATCCAGCCAGTTCTTTATCCACCGAGTGGTCCACCTATCAAATTGATGTCTCTCCAACTTAGAGACAAGGATGTGATGTGAGACAGTGTCAAAGGCTTTACACAAGTCCAGGTAGATGACATCAACTGCTCTACCCCTGTCCATCAGTTCCGTAGCCCCTTCATAGAAGGTCACCAGATTGGTCAGGCAGGATTTCCCCTTAGTGAAGCCATGCTGGCTGTCACCAAGCACCTTGTCGGTTTTCATGTGCCTTAGCATGCTTTCCAGGAGTATCCGCTCCAAGATTTTGCCAGGCACAGAGGTGAGACTGACTGGTCTGTAATTCCCCGGCTCATCCATTTTCCCTGTCTGGAAAATGGGGTTATATTTCCCTTTTTCCAGTCATCAGGAACTTCACCTGCCTGCCACGATTTTTCAAATATGATGGACAGTGGCTTAGTAACTTCATTTGCCAGCTCCTTCAGGAATTGCAGATGGATTTCATCCGGTCCCATGGACTTGTATACATTCAGGTTCCTAGGATGGTCTTGAACCAGATCCTCTCCTGCAGTGGACCCAGGGTCTTCATTCTCACTGTCCCTGCGTCTGCCTTCCAAGACTTACGTGGTGTGGACAGAGCATTTGCCGGTGAAGACTGAGGCAAAGAAGTCATTAAGAACCTCAGCCTTCTCCAAATCCAGGGTAGCCAGTTTTCCCGAGAGCTTCTGGAGAGGGCCCACGTTGTCCCTAACCTGTCTTTTATTTGCAATGTACCTATAAAATCCCTTCCTGTTATCCTTAACATCCCTAGCCAAGTTTAATTCTAAGTGGGCCTTAGCTTTCCTAACCTGGTCCCTAGCTTCCCAGACAACATCCCTGTATTCTTCCCAGGTTGCCTGACTTTGCTTCCACCTTTTATAAGCCTCTTGTTTCCTTCAGATTTTGCTCAGCAGCTCCTTATCCATCCAAGGAGGTCTCCTGGCCCTCCTGCTAAACTTCCTTCTAGTTGGGATGCATCGCTCCTGAGCTTGCAGCAGGTGGTCCTTGAATATCAACCAACAGCATTGGGCCCCCCTGCCCTCTAGGGCTGTATCCCATGGAAACTTACTGAGCAGGTTCCTGAAGAGGCCAAAGTCTGCTCTCTTGAAGTCCAGGGCAGTGAGTTTGCTGCACGCTCTTCTCACTGTCCTGCGGATCTCAAATTCAACCATCTCATGATCGCTGCAATCAAGGCTGCCCTGGAGCATCACATTCCCAACCAGCCCTTCCCTGTTGGTGAGGACAAGGTCAAGCATGGCACCTCTCCTTGTCGGCTCCTCTATTACTTGCAGAAAGAAGCTGTTTTCCACACAATCGAGGAACTTCCTGGATTGCTTGTGCCGGGCCGTACCATCCCTCCAACAGATATCTGGGTTGTTGAAGTCCCCCATGAGAACAAGGGTTCTGAGAGCGTGAGGCTGCGCCTATCTTCTATAGAGTACGTCATCCACCAACTCCCCTTGGTCAGGCAGTCTGTAACAGATCCCCACAATAATGTCTCCCATCGTTGTTCTCCCTTTAACCCTGACCCACAAACTCTCTGTCGACTGCTCACCTGTCCCCAGACAGAGTTCCATTCTCTCCAGCCTATCCCCAACATAAATAGCAACGCCCCCTCCCCGTCTGCCGGGCCTGTCTTTCCTAAAGAGCCGGTAACCTTCCATTCCAACACACCAGTCATAGGAGCCATCCCACCATGTTTCTGTGATGCCTATGATATCATACCCCCGTAGACGTGCACACATCTCTAATTCCTCTTGTTTGTTCCCCATGCTACAGGCGTTTGTGTAGAGGCATTTGAGGCGAGATCCAATTGAAGCCGGCTCATTGGCTGGAGCAGCTGGAATATGTCTACATTGCTCCGAATGTTTACTATAGCTGCTGGCAAGTGACTGGGTGTGTTGGGATGGAATGACGCCCCCCCCCCCCCCCCCCCCCCCCCCCCGAACACATCTAGTTTAAAGCATCCTTGACCAGTCTGGCAAGCCTCCTACCCAAACCACTCTTCCCTTTCTTTGTCAGACCAGCTCCACCAGGCCCCAGTAGACCTGGCCTACTAAATTGAATCCCATGTTCAAGGTACCCAAACCCCTGACTATAGTACCACCCTTCTAACCATTTATTGACCTGGCCAATCCTCCTAGCCTTTTTAAGGTCCTGCCCTGTATCCTGGAGAATTGATGAAAAGACGATCTGAGCTCCAGAGCCCCTAACCACCTCTCCCAGAGCTCTGTAGTCCTTCTTTATGGTCTCTGGGCTACTGCTATCTATATCAGTAGCACCCACATGTATTACCAGGAGTGGGTAATAGTCAGTGGGACCGACTAGAGCAGGCAGCTTCTCGGCCACATCCCTGATCCGAGCCCCTGGTAGGCAACACATCTCCCTTGAGCCTGGGTCAGGCCAATAGATGGGTGCCTCTGTTCCTTCCAGCGTAGAGTCCCCTACTACTACGGCCCGCTGCTTTTTCCTGGCAGCACCAGTAGTGACCTTCTTTACCAGTGCACCACCTGGTTGCGCCTGGTGGGAGCGCTGTTGCTCATCAGCCCCCTGCAGGACAGCAAAGTGGTTCTGGGTGTGGACAACAGATGTAGGAGGAGGCCCCTTGCTTTTAATTGCCCTCTTCCTCCTTTTTTTGTTGTTTTTTTCTGTTATTGTTTCCCAGCTTCCTGGGTTTGCGGCCTCCTTTCCTGCATGAGCGACAGTGGACGCTCGTGCCGCTGCACAGTCTGCTCTTGGAGCAAGCAGTACTGCTTCCTCTCAGCTGCCCTAACACCTTTCAGCCCAGTAACAGCTTCCTGCAGTTCAGCCACCTGCTGCAGGAGGACCTCCACCAGGGAGCACAGAGTGCAGCCCTGCCCATTGTGCACCCTTCCCTCAGGAGAGCAGTGCAGGCGCCCTCTACACCCTGAGCTCTGCACTGCAGCCTCCCTTCCCATCGGTTCCGTCTGGGCGCCTACACTGGCCACCGCTGGGGCAGCCAGAGCAGAGCTCCCAGACCGAGCCTTGCTCGTACGGCGAGTGTTCACCATCCCGCTCACCACCCTGCTGGCCTGCCTGCGCAAACTGCCACGCAAACTGCCTCAAACCCGCCCTGTTCGCCCGCCCTGTTAGCCACGCTCTGGGTCGCACGCTACAGCCATGGTAAGAAAGGGGGCTGCAATAACTTAGTGGTATCTTAAGATGTCTCTCTAATCCAGCTCTAAACACCTGCATTGTTCCTATACCTCTAACTGGAGCAAGTAAGTACCAAAGATGGATCAACATTTACATATCTATTTTTTTTTCCCATCCCAGAGCACTGATGCAAAGGAGAAGGAAAGACCTTTCATTTTCATGCTCCAGGTTTTGAGTTAAAAAAAAGGAGGCCCTACTATTTGCATTGGCCCTTTGAGTAATGCACAGTTATACTGGGGAAGGCCAGCCATAGAATCTTTCACAGATTTTCTCCAGCTGTGCTTGTTCCTGGCCAGAGATCTCCTTTGTACTATTTCATGGCAGATTTGATTTCTGAAATTTTATTATCTGTCACCACTATTCCAGTGCACATTAGGAAAACATAAAGGAAGACTTGTCAAAATGTCTACTGTGTGTCTGGCCCTCATACTCAGTTGGACAATTTCTTCTCTCCCTTACATGTGTGATAGCGTGTTTAAAACAAAATTTTAAGCAGTATTTTATTTACATAATCAATGTATCTCTACCAAATTATGATTTTGAGATTTTCAGCAAAAAATTTCTCACTTCCTTCAACAACTAGATAGAGAAAGTGCCTTCCACAGGATCTTTTTCGCTTTTTCTTGACCTTATGACATAACACAGGAAAGATCTTTGTGCAACATGGTTTTTATCAGAGCTTCATCATTACTGATACAAGTATTTTAACAATCCTTATTCTTGATAATGAGCCTAAGCCTTCTCTTTTCTTAGTTTTCTTAGCTTACACCCTTCATACTATCTGGCTCTTTCTGACTTCATCGCACTATTTGTCCAATTGGAAAATGCAAGCTATCTAGCACATACTCCATTTATTGCAAAAGGTCTTGTCAGACTGTTAATACAGAAAAAAGTTAACTGTAAAAGAGGTTTTCTGGTGCCTTTTCTTTAGATCAGTCTGTGTTGTTTTGGAGCTTTGCACGTCAGGATATCTCTTAAGAAAACATTAACCATTTCAAATGAACTACAATTTCTCTAAAAAGGTCATATACACTTAAAAGTAATAGCAAAATCCTGACAGTTGCACACAGAAGGTGTAAAGACACAATATGAAAACAACATTGTAGAAGAAATAAACTGTAAGTGAATATGTAAAATAATGCAAATTTTAATAGCACCAGCTTTCTGTAATACAAACTGTGAGGTGCTATTAGCAAAACAAGCAAAGATAAAAAGAACAGTAATGTCATAAACACAGACAAAAAGTAGCAGATGATGTAAACAGTACTAAGCATTGCCTTTTTTTGAAGCTCGGGTCACAATTTGTCTAGGAACATTGGTACAGAATACTGGACAATGCTGTGGTTGTGCCTAATCATCTGTAAATTTGATTACTGCAATGACCATTTATGATTTCTGCCTTGCTAGCTTGACAGTGTCAGCTGTTAAGTGTACAGGTCCTGATTTACAGTACTGAGATTTTGACCACACAGCTTTGTTGCTGTTGTTCTTGCACCGCTCATCAGCAACCCCCTGAGCTTTGGCTCTGCAGCATTTTGTACTGTAACATTTCAGGCTGACATTTCTTGTAAGGCACTTGATCCACCATTCCAATAGACAGTACCCCTGAGCTTCCTTCATGGGCAGAGTCTTACATGGTACTGTTTCCCTGTTATCAGCCCTTGTTGTTTTACCAATTGCTCCTCATTATGCCCTTTTAACAGCTGGTAGGATGCAAGGGATACCAGTCATTGCCAGCTGAACCACCAGACCTTGTTCCCAACTCATAGGATATCAGGTGACATCGAAAAAAAAGCTCTATACTTCTCCAAATGCAGGAACTGTAATTTCACCCAGTCCTTACCAGGTTCCTTGCAGGCTTCAAAACTCTCTAAAAGCCCTTCATCTCCCACATGTATCCACATAATATCAAGATACATTCTGGCATGTAAGAATAATTTTCAACTTTTATAGAAGTGGATTTATTAGATATGCATATGTAGAAATATACTTGACACACACTGTAGTAATTTTTCATACAGAGCTCTCCTGGATTCTAATGTAGAAATACATACCATCCTGCAAGTTACACAGCCCTATTAGACTGAACAGAAAATATTTAGGTCTTGGAATCAGTTTCAACAGAGACTTTTAGGTCTGGGTCAGAGAGCTTGATTTAAGTACCATCTGTATCTCCACTATCTCTAGACACACCATAGGACATTTTTCCTTCTTCCTCCAAGGATCGAATGACCTTCCGCCTGACATTCGAGTGATTCTCTTTAACATTTTAAAGTTAAATGCAAAACATTTCTCAGATTTACTTCCCACTTGATAAATATACACATGGCTGCACCTGTTATTCTTTCCTCTTTTTGCCCCCTGGTACTTGAAGGACAGATCATAAATCTGAGACAGGTTGTATCTGGCTTTGCATGGGCTTGCAGTGAATCAGACAAGAGGGTACAAGGAGCTCTTCCTGCTTCCTTGAGCATCCAGCAAGGGGCAGACACAAGAGACAATCTCAGCTCTGATTCAGTAGAGCTCTGATGTGCACAACTGGTGTATTTAATATTTATAGAAGCACAGAGTGCTAAAAAAGGAACTTAGGCTGTGGTCTTCGCATTGGGTCAGCAGTGGAGTTTGGTGTAATTTCTTTATGAACTTCACTCACAAATACAAACCAGATGAGACCAAAAATACTAGCAAATGTTGTCTGGATTTCTTGATTAGATTTACAGCGCATTTCAAAAACAAATCCAAAACCCAAAGTAAAATATTCCCCTGTCCCCTCAAAAAACCCAAAAGGGACAATGACAATAAAATTAAATATTCTGTCTCAGTTGACTCTTACACATCATAGGCAATGAGAAGGCCCAGTGCTCAAGGATCACAAATAAATTGTACCCTTTGAAAAGAGCAAAGGAATGCAGGATCCATCAATCTCCTGAATATAACAATTTCACCCCCTTCATACAGCAATTGCACCAATCACACTATACATTAAAATTGCTTATGCTTCTTAGCTTATTTGAGTCTATTTCAAAGGCTACCTCTATTGACAATCAGAAACCTTCTAATTTTAAGATCACAGTTGTTCATTGCAACTATTATAATTCAATTGCCCTTCTGTCTGCATTGTCCTTAAACCAAGTAATTCTCTTTGGTGTTTCATTTTTTGCCTATGTCTAATGTGCAATCAAATACCATTGCAGACTGAGCCAAAAAGACTATTCTTTTCAAAAAAGAAAAAAAAAAAAAAGGTTATTTTATGAAAGTCTTGTTTGTGATTATTATGCTAATGCTTTCCTTTACATGTTGCAGTTTGAAATAACCTTGAACGGTGAGTACAGCTAACCATGGTATCTAGATGAAGCTTCATTTTTGTCTTGCACAATGGCATTAGTGCTTTTTAACTGAGGATATGCTTCTCCTGGTGCTTGCAAGGGTAAGTAGCACTTACCTTATCACAGTAACTCATATTTGTTGGAAGGCTTGGTGCAGAAATGATGGAGTTAGCAACAAAAAAAGCATATGAACACAGTATACTCCTGTGGAATTAAAGAAACTGTTATAATAGGACCTAACTTTGAGCTAAAGAAAAAAACCAAAGACGTGTTGTTGCTAAGGTTTTGGGTCAGACAAACTAGATTAAAATAATACTTGGTTTAGCCTTGGGAAAAGAAAAGTAGCAAATTGGGAATAAGGAGTTCTTATTACAGTTAGAAACAGATAAATATAAATAAGACCAGCTAAGTAGTTTAAAACAAATAACTAAGGATGGAAACAGTACTGCATTGTAACTATGAGGTTGTAATTGAATGGGAGGGTTTAGGCATTTTGAAGTTCTTTGATGAGTGTCTCCCAATATGCTGTTGGTGTGATTAGCCACCACTATTTCTAATGAAGATGTAGTGTCCATTATCCAGTTCACCTTCACTTCTCAAATAGAATAATTTGAATACATAAAGCTTTCTATTTGGGACACTGAAACTTAGAGCTGTACTACCACCACTCTTCAACATTACTCATAATGAAAACACAGATTAATTTAATTTGAGGGCAACAGGTGTACTACTTTTAATGTCCTTAGCAATCTTGTTTTTTTTTTAACTTTTTCCTTCTTTAGTTTTGTATATGCATCATCAAGAATTACACTGGCAAGTCTAATGCCCCATGAAAAGTTTCGTTTCCATTTGTCTTCTGGAAATTCTCATTTTATTCTATAATATGTAAGGTTTTACATCCTTTGCAGTTTCCCTGTTTAATCCTAATGTCTCATTCATATTGGTTATTTGTCCAGTTTTGAGCTTTTCTGCAACATCTTCTAGCTTTCTGCTTAGGATACATGTTCAAGAACATCTCTGGACATGGACATTTGGAAGACAAAGGACTTCCGGTCTTCTTTCACATTCAAGTGAAATGTTAATCTGAGCTCCACTGCCTGTAATAGTAACTAATTGCTTTTGTCTACCATTAGCTTGCCTATTCAAAACTGATATCTTTCATTATATTCTTCCATTTAATTAAAACTCAATTACCTTATAATCATGCAATCCAAGTCTATTTTCTACAACTGACATTTAGTTTAATGTCCTCACTACTTAGAAAGCCAAGTTTAAAAGCAAATCAACCTTACTGGTTCATTGATGAAGGAACCTGATCACATTCTGACTGAACTCATTCTTTATAACTAGCTTTTGGTCAGAAGCTCTAGCCCAGAAATGCATTAACTCTGCTGCACACCATTTTCTCAGGATACACACTGACAAGACTTTGTATGTTCAGCCTTCAGACTGTGGTGGCATAAAACTCTTTCATGGCAGGTAAGCTTCTTCAAGGCATTCCCCTCACTGAGAGCCAAGATTCTTGAATGCTCCAGGGTATTGCCTTGGATACTCAGTAGTACTGGTAGGGCTCTACCTACAGTATTCCCTCACAACCAGGTGCAGTTTCATTTCTGTTGCATTTTGCTTTAATTTTCCACACTGCAAAGAATGTTCTCCCCATTGCTGTTATCTTTTTTTTTTTTTTTTTTTCCCTTTATTTTTCTCACTCAGACAATGAAAACCCATATTCTGGAATGAAATATAAAATACAAGCCTGAGTTTTAAACAATAGAGACTATGGACATAATCAACATCCATGCTTTATCAGCTTTTTACTAGCCATGCTGCAACAAAGTAATTTCCTTCACATAGATGATGAAGCAGGGTACTAAGAAAAAGACAGGTATGTGTGAGATGCAGAAGGAGTGGTAGTAATACATTTGTCTTACTTATTTTCATACTAGGCTTACAAAAGGGAGGTCCTCTAGAATTAACTTAATAAATGCTGTGCTCTTTTGCATCGCTCTGCAACCTGAAAGGAAAATTTCTGCATGATGCCCTTTCTCTGAGGGCTTTGGGGTTTCAGCTACGTAATTTTTCTTTTGAAACCATGACTTTCTTTTCAAAACATTCAGTCAGACTCAGGGAAGATCCCATTAATGTTCCATGGACTGTGTGGCTTCATATATTAGTACTGAATGAAAGAATGCATTTTATCAGTATGAGTGCACATCAGCACGTTTTTAGGACAACATTGGGAGGTTATACCACAACCTTTGTAGGGAATACTGGCAAAACACTATTAATGTTATGAAGCATTCAAAATAGATTAAGATCACATAGCCAAAGACTACCTTTTGCACAGAGTGCTAACCCGTTCCCTACCATGGATGCCTCCACTGTGACTGAAAAAGAGCATTCAAGTACATACTCAGTGCAGTGGGTTGAGCTGGGCCAGATGCCAGGTGCCCACCGAAGCTGCCCTATCACTGACTTTCTCAACTGGAAATGAAAGAGAAAATATAATGAAAGGCTCATGGGCCGAGATAAGGACAGGGAGAGATCACCCACCAGCTACCATCACAGGCACTTGACTGGTGGAAAATTAGTTTCATTTATTATGAATTAAGTAAGAGCAGAATTATGAGAAATAAACCCAAATCTTAAAAAAACCCCACTGTCTTCCCCTTACTCCTTCCTTCTTCCCAGGCTTAACTTTACTACTGATTTCTCTACCTCCTCCCCCAAGAGGCACAGGGGGATGTGGAGAATGGGGGTTGTGGTCAGCTCATCGTATGTTGTCTCCACTGCTCCTTCCTCCTCAGGGGAGGCCTTCTCACGCTTTTCCCCTGCTCCAGCGTGGGGTCCCTCCCATAGGAGACATAGTTCTGCATTAGGGACTGTAGTGATAGGACAAGGGGTAACGGGTTCAAACTTAATCAGGGGAAGTTTAGATTGGATATGAGGAAGAAATTCTTTACCGTAAGGGTGGTGAGGCCCTGGAATGGGTTGCCCAGGCAGTTGTGAATGCTCCATAGCTGGCGGTGTTCAAGGCCGTGTTGGACAGAGCCTTGGGTGGCATGGTTTAGTGGGAGGTGTCCCTGCCCATGACAGGGGGGTTGGAACTAGATGATCTTAAGGTCCTTTCCAGTCCTAACTATTCTATGATTCTATGAAATCCTCCAAAATGAGTCCTTTCCACACACTGCAGTTCTTTACGAACTGCTCCACTGTCAGCAGTTCATAACGAACTGCACCATGGGTCTCTTCCATGGGTGTGTTTTTTCAGGTACAGACTGCTCCACGTGTGGGTCCCTTTCATGGGTGCAGCCCTTCAGCAACAAGCTGTTCCAGTGTGGGTCCCCTGTGCGGTCTCAAGTCCTGCAGCAAACCTGTTCCAGCACAGGCTCCCCTATCCATGGGGCCACAGGTCCTGCCAGAAGCTTACCCCAGCGTGGGCTTCCCACAGGGTCACAGCCTTCTTTGGACATCCCCCTCCTCCTACGTGGGGTCCTCCCTGGGCTGCAGGTGGGGATCTGCTCCAGCATGGACCTTCTTGGGCTGCAGGGTACAGCTGCCTCACCATGGGCTGTACCATGGGCTGCAGGGGAATCTGTGCTCTGGTGCCCAGAGCACCTCCTCCCCTCTTTCTGCACTGACCTGGGCGTCTGCAGGGGTGTTTCTCTCAAATCTTCTCACTCCTGTTCTTTGGGCTGCAATTGATCCCGTGCAGTGACATTTTCTCCTTCATAAATACGTAATCCCAGAGGTGCTACCACCACCACTGATGAGCTCGGCCTTGGCGAGTGGTGGATCCATCTTGGAGCCAGCTGGCACTGGCTCTGTCAGACATGGGGGAAGCTGCTGGCAGCTTCTCACAGAAGCCACCCCTGCACCCCCCCTACTGCCAAAACGTTTCCACACAAACCCAATATACTTTTTCTGACAATATGCACATGCGAGTCTGAAAGCAGAACAGTGAATAACATTTCCCCAAATTAATTGGAGGTCACTGTTCTCTGGGGGCATTGCTTCAATACCGCTGCATTTCTTTTCACTCTTCATGCTGGGGTCCTGATTTACACTCATGTAATTCCAGCGTAGCACTTAGCCTCTGTAATGAGACTGCAGCATGAGTAAAAACACTTACAAGCAGATTTTTATCTTCCTGTAAATTAACACTTCTGCAAGAATGTCAAATGATCCCGCTAAACACAATGAGCTGGCCATGTCTCAAAATTAACTTTCTAGTCATTGCTCCAGCCCACGTGGCATTTGATAAGTGCTGCAACAGCCAGGAAAGACCATGTTAATTATCACATGACTAGTATTTATACCTCTATTTCTTGAAACGTTATTCAGTCATTAAAGATAGTGAAAAATGGCACTATCCAGAATGAATATGGAATGAATATTCATAACACAGCTAATTGTCACTGACATCTCAAATTTCATTATAATTTCTGTTTTGCTTAGCACTTTCTCACACTTGCAATAAACCCATCACTATGCTATTTAATTACCAACTGCAACAGAAGTCCAGACAAAATTACATATACACAATAGCAGCCTACATTTCATAATCAGCTGTATAGTTAGAATGTTTAGAGAAATGTTTCTTATACTGAACAGATGTATTTATGTGGCATAACAGATCTTAACATGCTTAACAGAATGTCCCACTTTTTTTAATAGGCATTGCATGTTTAATTCACAGCAAATCTAATAATTCGGGAGTTTCTAAACTTGTTAGTGGAACTAATATAAACTTTTCCCTTCTACTGAGACATTATAATAGGTTTTATTTACTCTGTGCATTTCATCATTCCTTTGAAAGTGCAAGTACGAAGAATACATCTGAACAAAAAGGCTTGCAAGTGAGCCATTCTAATGCTTACCAAGACCATTATTTTTCTTCCAGGCTTGTTAAGCTCTTAAATATGTATTTGTATCAAGCTAATTTAAGCCTACGCTTTTTGTGTAATATCACCTACTTCACATACACATAGACAATAAAGGAGCTTAATTTAAAAATGGCTACAGTTATAATGCTGGCTATATAAAGCCAAAGGGAGTTTATTTTAGCTTTAAAAATTGACTTGGGGAAAATTAACAGTGAACAAGCATATTAAATACCAACTGCTTCAAACCATACCGACTGCTGCTGCTGCTAAAGAAAGTGCTATCTAATTTAAAATATTTCTCAGACTTTAAAGAGTACTTCTCTTACAAACACTTTACAATACCTTTACAAACACTATTGCTTCAACCATGTTAAAAAAGAAGCTGTTTATTGGCAGCTGTTTAAAACTGACAGTTTTGAACAGGACGCTGTGATGAGGG
The DNA here is from genome assembly GCA_039720435.1 of Amazona ochrocephala. Taxonomy (NCBI): domain Eukaryota; kingdom Metazoa; phylum Chordata; class Aves; order Psittaciformes; family Psittacidae; genus Amazona; species Amazona ochrocephala. The sequence goes on from CM077880.1 coordinate 26,711,669, forward strand.
TGTCTGTTACAGAGAGAAAGCAGTCACCTAGGGAGGAGAAATAGTGATGGCTCGATCATGATGTATTTACCAGAGTCGCTGGGACTGTGAGTCAATGGATCCTCCTTTCTGTGAATGGGAAGAAGTCGAACCTTAACTAGAGGGCGGTCAAGCCACACTGAACTGCAGGCCTAGCTGCAGAACGCCCACTGACTTCTGCTTGTAATAAATGTCAGCCTCTGAGGCTGTTATTTACAAGTTGTTTCTGTAGTAGCCCTGAGACTCTCAAGGCATCCTAAGTTGCAGCATTATGCACAAGATCTTTCCATCAGAGCAATCAAGGTGACAAACACTGAAGCTGACAGGTCACACCACCAGTACATTTTATAGCTATTAACATTCCTTTTGTTTAATGGTCACTTCAAAAAAACAAATGTAAGCCATTTTAATTTTGATAAGAAAATGTTTGTGTATCTATAACAAACAGTTTCTCTCAACTTAGGCGTGCTATCATCTTTCCTTTCCCTTTTCTGCTGCAGAAGACTCACAGACATATATACATATATAAAAGCAGAAATGACAAAAGAGCTGAATGTATGAGAAAGTTTTAGGCCGATTGTTCATATTCATTCTCTAAAATGGGTAACAGGCAACATTTGAAAAATTCTTTAAAGGGAAAAATTAGTGCAGACACTCAGTTTAAAACTGATGCTCTCTGTGTGGCTTTCAAAGAAGCCGTCCATGATTATTCCAACTTAAATAAACAGTGAATGGGAAAAGCTCCAACAAACAACTATATGAGAAGGTCGTCATACAAAGACTCTTTCTTGACAAGTAATTGTCTGGTGACACTCACAGGCCTAGTTAGCTGCCCCCCTCCTAAGAGAGACTAACAGCTAATAACTGTCAAAGTTCTACCAGAGATCATATTTGATACTCATAATATTTAAAACAGGACTGTAGGAAAAGAGGTCTTAATACTGGGAAAAGAATCAGTGACGTGGAAAAAGCACACAAACTTCAGCACAATTAATTTGTTAATCTTTGTCACTACCTATGGTCACCAGTGTTTTTCCTACCCCACAAAGCAGCTAGCTGTCTGATGAATACTTATGTGGGAAATATGTTTAAATATGTGAAACATAAAGACGCATTTTAAGTGAATCGAATAATACATTTGTAAGCATGCGTTTAAATGAGACTTTACACAAGATTTTAAGCAAGTCTTTCCTTGAACTCAGTCCTTCATCATCAGTTAATCAGCTGGGACTGATACTCAGCTACTCCACAGCTACACTGTGGGAGTGCACAAGTGTGTGAAACGGAGCATAAGATCCAATTCATGGCTAAAGTACTCCCAAAGATCCTGGAGTCAGTGTTAATGGCCTGGATTCTGCAGGTAGGTCAAAGGTAAAAAAGTATATAATTCTTGAAACATAATTCTTACTCAGAACTCACATTGGTAGGCCCGTAGCAGCACTGCCTTAAATTGTGTCTATCCACCAAAATTTCTGTTTAGCAGGTGCTCATTGGCTAGTACTTATTTTGGACTGGCTTTAAAGTAAAAGATTAAAGACATTGAGTATTGATAACTAAATTAAAAGGGCTGGCTGCCAATAGCTATAACAGTAAGTAAAGAATAAAGAGCATTGCCTGTTCTCTGTCCTCTTGACCATGCAGAACAATCATTAAGAATTAAATGCTGTGATTCAGACCCCCTCCTCCTTTTTCCCCAAGAGGCAATGCCTCACACACCACCAAGTATGAAGTACTCTGGGAACAAAGCCAAAAGTATCAACTCATTCTCTGAATGAGAACAGCTCAAAAATAGGTCTTACCCAAGAAGGAGCAGCAGGGGGAAGGAAATGACAGTGTTTCCTATTATTGCTTATAATGCACTTTTTTAAATGCAATGAAATTTGTATTAACACATCTTTTACTGTCTCAAATGAAGTTCAGGATTTTGGCTGAGAGGCTACATTAAAAATATGTAATAAAATGATGTTGTTTCCTTTACTTCTAACTCATTCTTTCACTTTTGCAATAATATACATAATGTAGCTAGAATGACTTTTGTATAGGGAGGTCAGGTAATTCACAGCAACTGATGATGTGTGAAGTTTTGAAGGAAATACTTTCCACAGTTCCATATCCCTCCTTCTCTTTTCCCCACCAATCTCTGCTCCTGGCAGATATATAAAGCAGCTGCATGATACATGTATATCAGCTTATACACATAGACTCGCATAAACCCTTGTGGTTAACCTGAACAGCTACAGTGATTATTTAAACTATTCTACAGAAAACTAAAACACAACTAAAAATACAGCTGAGAAAGAGACCCTGCTGTTGGCCAAGGTTTGCTGTCTTAGACTGGTTGTACTAAAATAAGGGAACTGACTTCATTGTAATTGAAAGTTAAGAACAAATTACATCAAAAAATAAATAATGCTTGCATCTCTTTTTAGTTACTCAATTTACTTATGAATGACTCAGTTGATTTTTCGAAGGGTTTCTCTCTTGCTTGCAGTCACCTGCTGAATGCTTTGAAATACACGTTATTTTCCATTTGGAAAACATGTTGTGTTGTTTTTTGTTTTTCTGTGTGATTTCATTTCTAACGATGCTCAACATTAATGTCACTTTCCTATTTATGCTGTTTGCATATTGACCTTGATGTCAGCACAATACTGGCTCTGGATGTGGTTAGTTAAAATTAGTTCCTGCTGTTTGCTGAGTAGCAACAGAGCATAAAATAGGGATGATATCTGAATCCTCCAAAACCAATGGCTGTTGTTAAGTTGCTTTTAAATGTTACCTCTCCTTTGATGACTATAAGGTAGAATGGGTTAAACACAACTGGTATTAAATTCAGTGGGATTATACTGATGATTCATCTAATCAGGAATGTTTATCATAAAGAAAACATCAACTACTCTAGAGGCTGTCACTGGCCGCACATGGATGTGCTGATGTCAGAAAAAGCTGCTCTTGCAGGTGAGAGCCACAGGAATACGGGGGAGGGCAGTCAAGTTTAGCAGAATAGAGTAGAGCAGCAATAAACAAGCTCTGAACCATTTGAAACTGGCTGAGCTCCTCCTCCAGCATCCCCTTTCCAGAGGTCTGGCACCCTCTGAAAAGGCTTCAGTATGTAACGGATGAATCAGAGAGTATTCCTTGAGGGAATTCCACTGCTGCACGGCTCCTCTTTATCTCTTGTTCCCTCTAGTGTAACACAGTGCATGCAGTTACCATGTTCATATACTCAAATGCCAGATTTGCACACAAATGCAAATGTTTTCATCTTCATAATGAATATGCCTCCATTTTCTTAGGGTCTGCTCACAACGACTGTAGTCTTTAATGTCTGATCAAATTAGGAGGATGTGCATATGACTTTTATAAACTTCTTGGAACAATTCTCAGATCACCGGTCTGTGTATTTTAACCATTAAAATTCCAACATCTTTCAGCTGATCCAAGATGAGTTTTCTTAAACACATACTGGAATGGGGCACATCTTACATACTTCTAGCATGAAAAAACGAAACAAAACAAAAAAACATTACAGTAGGTATATGATAGTTAATAAAATACAGTGAAGATCTGAATGGTTTTCTTGACTCCATACAGTTTTCTTGATAACAGACTTTCAAATACCCAGTGTCCAAAACGCAAATGCTCCTCCAAGTGGTGCCTTCCTGATCTCTAAGGCACATCTTTTATTTGTTTTCTTATTTTAGTCTTTAGTTAGTTTATCCACTGTCTCAAAAAGTTTTACTGTTGTCAAAGCATTTTTAAAGTATTTCCGGAATATGTTATAAATCCTAAGTGGCAAATATTCACTACTCAGACATGAAATCAAAACCTTTGATCTGTCTTGATTTTTTTCACTACATATGTTAGGCTTGATTTTAAAGTCTTCTTCATACAAACTACCTTTTTGCATGATCCTTTCAGCAGTTTTAAGAGTTCATGTAATGGCATTTTCAGCAAAGACAGAACAGGACTGAAGTCAGTAAATTCAGTTTTTTTCTGGAATATACGCAGAAAAAATTGTTATTTTTATCCTATGCACAAGTCATTGGATAATATTTGTATTGCCATTGGCAGTTTGAAGCTCAGTGACAGACTGTACATCAAAATCACAACATGAAACTCACCTGTAATCAAAGTATAGATTCTGTTACAAAACTGTATGAATTCTGGGGTCTTTTCCAAAAATTGAAAAATAAAAAAATCGTTTATGTTAAAGGAACAACTGGGCTAAGTGGAAATATATACACAAAAGAAAAAAAGAACCATTTCTGCATCCAATCGGTCCTGTGAATACTTATCTGTAAAGCAAGAAATACTGCGCTACTCATGAAAAGAAGTACTGTTTCAAGGTAGGGATTTCTGATTGAATTCCATTATGATAGACTCATTCTGGAGCTCTTGCTCCCCAAAATTTTGTCATAAGAGTAACTGTTGCACCAATTTTTCCATTAGACCAGTTTCAGAAACTCTCGTTCATTTTTCCATCTACTCAGCCCATGGCTTTCAGTAACTCTCTCAGAAAATGACAGACTTTCCCTCCTGGCATGCCCTCTCCAGAGCTGTGACTCCCTTTGGAAAGAGGTTAGCTTGTGCAATATAGACTAGATAATGCCAAAAGCAGACTTTTCAGATAGACCAATCACTGCAAGTCATGCATGCTTTCCTCCACCTTTTTGTCACCTTCTCTTCTTAAATTTTTAAGTCTGCTGGGAATCAAACTGGCTGCTGGCATAAGAAAGGTATTCTTAGAAGTCACTTTGTTGGGCTTAATTATCGCTGTGATGCAGAAGGACTTTTAATTTGCTTTTAAATTTTTACTGTCCTTGGTAGAATATTGTTGAAGGACAAAGTAGACAATGTAATAAATGTCACGGTATATTACAGAATTTATATGAAGCTTTAAATCTTTCTTGGAGGCAACTTGAAAAAGTACCTGACACTTTAAAATGTAAATCTCTAAGGAAAATGTCCCAAACCCACCCAACCCTAACCAGAAAAAAAGACAGTATTTGAGGACCTTAATTGATATTCAACAATATTCCCGCTAAACCACATCCTGCATTCTTATATTTAAGAACAAATTAAAACCAAACCAAATAAAAAATCACCCCAACACCCCCCCCCCCCCCCAAAAAGACCCAAAACAAAACAAAAAAATCCCTGTTTTACATGTCAATTTAAGAAGAGTTTAAGCACATAGGACCTGAGTTGTAGAGGTGTTTCCAAAAGCCCCTCCACTTCCTCCTTGATTTCAGGACACTGCAATTCTTTTTAAAAATTGCCATTAACATTTTCACTAAAGGACTTTCTCCTACGATAGATTCTTTTCTCCTTTGTAGGTGTAAACTGTACAATATTTTCCTTATGAGCCTGTCACAAAGCAATCCATGCAAGCCTTGCCTGCCATTGTTTCCACCTGAACAGCACTGATCAGTTAAGTGCATTTTTGTATTGCTTGTTTCCTTTTTGCTTTTTAAATCACAGGGACATAATTTAGTGCCACAGAGAAAGACTGTTGACATCTACTATTAGAACACTCCTTTGATGAGAGAGCATAGGGCAGTACATCATTTTACTTGGATCAAAATGGATTGGTAGGACCAATCTAGAGTCAGATTAGGGTTTGCAATTTTATTGCTCAGTAGTAAGTATCCATGGCATGATGGCCAGTTGCATCCTGCAGCTGCTCAGCTATTACGTACAGCCACAGCAGTCACAAAGCCCTGAGCAGTAGATGTTGCTGTTAATTTGAAATAGCCACTCTTTTCCCAACATCCCTTTCTCTTTGTTTGGACTAGATATTGAAGCAACAATAACAGAACACCTTTGACTTGTATCTGGAAACCTTCAGCTTTCTATAAGGGCAGTCTTTTGCTCTGATTAATAAAGCTTGTTTTCAGCTCTCTATCTCAGAACTATTTGTCGGCTGTGAGCTTTTCTTCCCTAAACCAAAACTGCTACTGAAAAAATGCGAAGATTGTAAGAACATGAGCAGGAAGGTTTTATTAACTTTTTTTCTCATCTAATTGGTGTTTGCCATAATCATGCATACAGTTTACCTACATCTACCTAATTCTAATGCAGGTTTACATCAGACTGTTAACAAGCGATCATTTACAGGGATAACTACCGTGTAAGATCCACACTTCTGTATAAAGTGGTTTTAGCTATTATTCTTGAAAAGAGCATTTCAGATTTTCATCTCAGAGAAAAAAAAATTCTTGTGCATTTTCAGTCTTTATTTTCTGCATTCAACAGCCTCCTCCTGTATCATTGTTCTGTTTCCCCAGTGCCGTCAGTTTAAATCAGTCTGCAGTTTCTGTAAGTCATTAAGAAATTATGACATAATAATACATAGGAAAGTCAAAGTGAACTAATAATATTTTCCTCTTGGCACTGCTACTGTTACAGCTTCACCAAATTCCTCTTTGTTACTCTACCAGAAAAGCAGAAAGCACACTTTGCCATCACGACAGTTTATTCTTAGCGAGGGACAAAGAATCATGTCCTTTTGGAACCACAAAGTCAAGAAAATGTTTCAATTTATTTAAAAATATGTTGTAACTGAGAAACTGCAGGAGTTTTTGGTTTCCTTTATTGACATTTTATCTCTAATTCTCCACGAAGTGGGATCAGTTATTCCTTTTGCTCATCAGCATTAGAATCATTAAAGACAGTGAAAGGCATTTAAACTTTCTAAGACCTGAATATTGATCTAATTAAAAAAAAAAAAAAAAAAGAAAAAACCAAACACAACTCTTTTCAGATTTATTTTTATTAGATTTAGTACTAAGAAATAAAAAAGCACAGGAACTACAGAACAGTCATGCCATTCTTTACTAAGGCTGACATTTCTGGGAACATGTTCTTCTCCATCAAGCCATGTCATTCAGGGATGTCATATTTATCCTGTCTGCTGTTTGCCTATGCAGACTCTGTGCATGGTAGACTAAATATACCTGTGCTTCACTGCATTCCTTTTTTCATCTAAGACTTTTTTTGGAAGGAGTATGAGTGCCTTCTACATGCTAGACTTCTCTTTACCTGTATTTCTGTCCTCAGATAGTCACACTCAGGCTCTCTTTAAAGGTAAAAACTTGTAGAAAACTATTAATTTACCCATATAGTCTAGGTATTTTAAGGATGCAAGAAGTCACTCCCTGCTAGGGTCTGCTTCTCTCTGTAGAATTTAAATGGGAGCCTCAATATCTACACTTCACTGAATCCCATTCCACGTCTGTCTTTTTGATCCACAACTCAATGTGCAATTAAACCATGCCTTTATCACTCTACAGGAATCTAGTCAACAACTGAAAACTAAAACCTCTTATCATATTTAATTAGGCAATTTAACTATACTGATTTCAGAATTGCACTTCTTCTTGATTCACATTTGAAAACAAATCCCAGAATGTTTAGAAAGAAACTGTCATGATGAACGGCAGCTCAAGGAGCTTTCCAAATCATAGTATCAGTCTTTACTGATATATCAAGAGAGGAGCCTTTGCCATGACTCTAGTAAGCTGGGGACCAAGAACAAAAATTCTGATGTTAAAATTCAGAAATACATGGAACTGGAACTGCCAATAGTAATAGCCAATAGTAAGCCAGTACTGAGAAGTTAAAATGCTAATCTACTTCTTTTGCCTCTCTCACAATAAAGGCATTTGAGTCTGGTTTCAGTTAAATGTAAACAGTTGGGTTTTTTTAAACTACCACTATTGAGAACATAATTTCACTAAATAAGAAATACCTTACATAAGAGTTTTTTTCAGCTTTCAGTTTAGAGTTGAATGAAGATCAAAGTCAGTATGAAGCCTTGAATTGCGTACGGATAACAGCATGCCTCAGCAATCTTACTAGAAAACAAAAAGCCTGAAATTGTATGACACAACACTTGTATAATAACGTTCTCAAAGATTATTTTCCAAATGAAAAATACTGGAAATGTATGGCACCTTCTAACCTCTTGAGACTGCTCTTCCCAGGCAGAAGACCAAATGCAAAGCAAAATTCAATAGAGCCAGAACAGATCGAGGATGATCAGGGGACTGGAGCACCTCCTGTATGAAGATAGGATGAGAAAGTTGGGGCTGTTCAGTCTGGAGAAGAGAAGGCTGCGTGAAGACCTCACAGCAGCCTTCCAGTATTTGAAGGGGGCCTATAAGGATGCTGGGGAGGGACTCTTCATTAGGGACTCTAGTGATAGGACACGGGGTAATGGGTTCAAACTTAAATAGGGGAAGTTTAGATTGGATATGAGGAAGAAATTCTTTACCGTAAGGGTGGTGAGGCACTGGAATGGGTTTCCCAGGGAAGTTGTGAATGCTCCATAGCTGGCGGTGTTCAAGGCGGGGTTGGACAGAGCCTTGGGTGGCATGGTTTAGTGGGAGTTGTCCCTGCCCATGACAGGGGGGTTGGAACTAGATGATCTTAAGGTCCTTTCCAACCCTAACTATTCTATGATTCTATGATTCTAATTTACATCAGCCTGTATCTGGGAGAAGATACCGCTGGGTGAATGCCAATAATGAAACTATAATTCAGGGGATTTTAAAAGAAGAAATGCAACTGCTTATCTAACACCAAACCTTCTTTTTCTCATGAGTGAAACTGTAAAGTTACAGAGTTATTAATGCTATGTAGTGACATTAAAAACAATATGTATGCATACCCTTACAGGAAATGTAGGAAGTTTTAACTTTTTCCACCTTGTGTATGAAACCCATAATTTGGACACTTGGAGAGCCATACAAGTATATGCAGCCACCAAATATTTTTCTTTTGTTTAGGTACTGTATGATTGACTGATTCTTAATAAGTACAAAAATAGCTGCAGGCAAAAGACAATACTAAGCTTGAAGTGCACAGAAGTGTGCTAAAAACCAGATGCTAGCCCTCAGGTCTCCCTGTATAATTTGTATACGGTCGCGATAGTAAAGTGATTCCTTAAGCATATTTTCTAGCTTATTATTCACCACTATTTTATTTCATGTGGCACTTTAAAATGCTCTTTTATACCTGGGTTGCTAGAACAGGATATCAGCAGCTTTTTGCTAGTGCATATAATTGAAAGGCTGCTACTTAAAGCAGGCACCATTAAAAAATCTGAATTCGCCAACAGTTACAACCCAGTTCTGCACCTAGAATAGAAAAGTAATTATGGCATGCTGCTGTATTGAAAGTGTTGGCAAATCTTGATCTTTCAATGGTGACCCCTGTTCACAATAAGAACCATATACCTTGAGGCTTTTTCTGTCATCTATCTATACATATTGTAAAGCAAACAGTATAAGTAGGTAAGATAGAAAGAATTCTTTTACCAGGAATTACACTTTAAATTATAAACTCTATTAAATTTCAAAGTGCCTTTCCAATTTTTTTAAATCCTGTCTGTTCTGTTAATTTCCATGGTGATGACTGAATTCCCTTTCTAGAAATGAGACTAGAATCACCTTGTTTGTTTCTTCTTTGTGAAAGCACTCCCAGTGGTAGACGTGAAGTACTTAATACCACTCTTCAGCTTCAAAATGAACAGCATTAACAATTCCTGAGCACACATTGCTCAAAGGGGACAAAAATCAAGTGACTTTGAATTCTAATTTTGCCAGAACAGAATCCTGCTGCCTCAGGTGAAACCAAAATAAATCCTCAGTACTGCAAAGAATGTGTGTGTTTTATTATACAGATGTGTCCTAATGGCACTTCATACAGTGCAGCACATTAAGTACACTTACTATCTGACAGCTTGTGCGTTTCGTTAAAACAGGAACATATTCGTCATTGCTGAGGTAAACTCTCAGAAGATTAGGAGGTTAAAATTACTACGTGTAGTGCCTTTTTTTGCCAAAAATGGCCTTGAATGTGAAGGCAGCAGTGAGCTGACTTGAGTCTTATATTGTTGTGCATAAACTGGATTTGCACTAACTGTACGGTACTGATTATACCTTCAAGCAAGATTTACTTTCCTGTAGAATATCATCCCTCTTCATTTACTGAGCTAAGTACTTCAGGTGCATTGTCTTGTCTAGCATAAAATACAAGGGCTTGTTTTTAAAAAGTCCGCTGGTAAATGAAGAGTTACGTATGTCTTCATTTATTTCAGTCATTTACCATTTATGCATTTAAAATGATTGTAAGTAAGACAGTTTGATGCAAAACTGACACTAATGTTGTACAATTAGCGTAAATAACCTTTGGGAATGTAGTGGCAATGTTTTCTATCCCTGTGTTATCCCATCTGGAACACAGATGAATGCCAGCTTGATCAATCACATTCAGGTGGGTTTTACTTTTTTTAACAAAAGAGTTAAAATCCCTGGTTTTTTTTTGTTGCTGGTTTTTTTTTTGCCTTTTTTTTTTTAATACAATTCTCAAAACTTAGTCTTTTATCTAAATAAATAATGCAATTAACAAATTCAGAGAATCTCTGCCAATTCATGGAATACAAAACATTAAAAAAAAAACCACAACTTGGAAATGAAAAGTAAAAATATTGTCCTTTATTTTGTTTACTAAAAGTGAGAAAACTAACTTCATGCTGTAACAGTTTGTCAGTGGAGATTGACTCACTTGTATAACACAGCTGCTGCAGCAGCCTCTCTGGTATAAGAACACTGATTTATTTCTTCTTAAATGATGTGCTATTAAATCACAAAAATGTTATTTCTTTTACTTTGTTGATAGTAGGTTTGTATTTTAAATGCAGTTGAGGCCAGTTAGGAAGAAATAACTAAGCTAAGACAGGAAATTTTTGAGAATTCAGGGCAAGTGTTTCCACATTAGCCTGAGCAGAGCTCATTGTGTTCCCTTTTTAATGTAATTTCTGTTCTAGGAATTTAAGATACTGTGGAGTCACCAAGCTGGCACACAGAAATCCCACTAGCAGCACAATGCTGGAGAGTACAGCTCAGGTACCTTAAAAATGACACAGTTTGTAAGAAGGAGAAGCAAGGCTCATTCATTTGATTTAAGAGAAAAAAACAAGGACCAGATTTCTCAGAATGCACTGATTTTTACTTGGCCCTCATTTAGGACAGTTCTCATGGGCAGTAGTACATATTAAAACAACACAATACCTCACATTTGGCTTAGTAGAATTTGAAATGCTGCTTGCCATAACCTGAGACATCCGTCTTTTTTGCAGAATATAAATCTTCCTACACACTTCAGAATGTCTGTGTTTCTGTTGAGTACGACACATCTACAGATTTGTAGCAGTATTCTAAATGTTACTCACTCTTCAAGTAAGAACAGAAATCCAATGTACTTTTTACTTGAACAATAGGAGGAGTGGTTGTTATTCTAGATATTTTGCCTCAAAGAACAGAATGATGAATTTCAGTTTCATGAGTGACCTGAAGTCCAGAAATCCAATACAGAAGTTCTAAGCACATAAGAGGACAGAAACAACAGTGTCTGTGACTCTGTACTTCATTGGCATAAATCTGAAAGTCTATATAGACATGCAGACCTTGCAAATGTCAGAATTTGATAGTAAACATTTTTAGAGGGGTAAGAGAAGTATTTCCTCCTGTTCACGCCTCTTTGCAAAAGTGAGACTGATCCCCACGACACATTGAGCCCCACTGATGAGGTCTTTCAATTCCTTGTATCTTAACTGCAACGTTCAACACCTTTGTTGGTGACATGGACAGTGGTAATGAGTGCGCCCTCAGCAAGTTTGCCAATGACACCAAGCTGTGTGGTTTGGTTGATAAGCTGGAGGAAAGGAATGCCATCCAGAGGGACCTGGACACGCTTGTGAGGTGGGCTGATGCCAACCTGATGAAGTTTAACCATGCCAAGTGCAAGGTCCTCCACCTGGGTGGGAGCAATGCCAGGCACAGCTACAGGTTGGCAGAGAAGAGATTCAGAGCAGCCCTGCAGTGAAGGCGTTGGGGGTGCTGGTTGATGAGAAAATGAACATGAGCCAGCTTCAGTGTTCTCTCACAGCACAGAAAGCCAACCGTACCCTGGGCTGCATCAAAAGGAGTGTGACCAGCAGGTCGAGGGAGGTGATCCTGCCCCTTCACTCTGCTCTCATGAGACCTCATTTGGAGTATTGTATACAGTTCTGGTGTCCTCAACATAAAAAGGACATGGAACTGTTGGAACAAGTCCAAAGGAGGGCCACAAGGATGATCAGGGGACTGGAGCACCTCCCGTATGAACATAGGCTGAGAAAGTTGGGGCTGTTTAGCCTGGAGAAGAGAAGGCTGCGTGGAGACCTCATAGCAGCCTTCCAGTATTTGAAGGGGGCCTGTAAGGACGCTGGGGAGGGACTCTTCATGAGGGACTGTAGTGATAGGAGAAGGGGTAAGGGGTTCAAACTTAAATAGGGGAAGTTTAGATTGGATATGAGGAAGAAATTCTTTACCGTAAGGGTGGTGAGGCCCTGGAATGGGTTTCCCAGGGAAGTTGTGAATGCTCCATAGCTGGCAGTGTTCAAGGCTGGGTTGGACAGAGCCTTGGATGGCATGGTTTAGTGGGAGTTGTCCCTGCCCATGGCAGGGGGGTTGGAACCAGATGATCTTAAGGTCCTTTCAATCCTAACTATTCTATGATTCTAAGTTGAATATTTCACACAGTTTAAGTTTTGATTTCACAGATTAACTTATGAATTTTATTGCCTTTGTTGCAGTCACATATAGTTATCTGACTGAATATACTTTCCTATAATAAAATCAAGATGGACACGTGCATGACTGTCAAGATTTCTTAAGCAGTCCTTGAGGTTTTTGCAAAGGCTTTCCCCTGATTTTACTGCCACATTTTAAGCACATAGGGAATAATTCTTACGGACTAACATTCTATGAAATTTTATATTCCTTTCAACAAAGGAAATGCACCATGCTTTAAAATTGAAAAATTATGCTGAAGGCATTAAATACTCCAACAGCAAAACTAAATCTTAGCTACCTTATCCGTTTTAATGTAGAGGTCTACAAATCTGTCCTTTAAATTAAAAATAATGAAATATAAAGTTAGAATTTTAGTAAAGAATTCACATGTAGAACTGGAATCTTCTTACTTGTGATATGAAGCATTGCCAAGCTTTTATAAAAATCAGTGCCATCTAAAAAACTCATGGAGAAATTACTATAAGCCAGTATCCAATCATAATTGTTCTCTCACATTCTTAGTTACTAAAAGTCATACTATGATTTTTAATTTTATAGGGGAGGAAATTTCTCCAACCAGCTTTCAAAATTAGAAGACATGATTTTTAATGCAGTATAAATAGAAAGCCCCATTTAACTGTGTTCTGCACAGACTACTCTTTAAACCAGATGATCATAAAGATACATTATGCATGAACTTTTATTTCATAGCATTTACGTTTTCTCTGTGCATGCAAAGGAATTCCCAATTCAACCAAAATGCTGATAACCTTCAGTCTGGAAATTGTGCTACTTGAGAGACATCTGGATTTTAAAAAGTAATAAAGGTTAAAAAAGAAACCAAACCAGTTATTAAAACTAGCTAGGTGGCTGCCCATCAAATTGTAAATAAAAACGGAGCACATTCACCAACCATGCGTCTACAAACCCGAACCTTTTTCTTTTGCAAATAAGTCACTTCTTGGCCCTAAAAGTTTTAGCCTGTAGATAAGTAACATGCGTAAGAGTGAACACCCCTCATCATCTCTGGAAAAATACACAGTAACACAAATAGTGTGAGGAGGTAAATGAGCAGTTCTGAGCTCTGCTACAGAACAATATTGATTGCTTGGTAAAGTGTGAATAGGAAAAAAAGAATAAAGAATATTAGTACTACAAAAAAAAATATTACTTCAACATGAATAAAGAATGAATGGCATTCTTACAGGATCATATACTAGATTCTGGGCTAAAATAACTTTACAAAGTGCTGTGGGACTGACTAGGATGAACATGACCTTCTTGTAAGAGGCTTCTCTGATACACATGTAAAGTGAAGACCTTCGTTACTGAGTTAGTAGAGCACTGCTGTCGAAGATACAGCCAATTTTCGAACAGTATGTTCAATTCTGCTAAAAATGTTATCTAGGAGATCTTATAAAATGGAGGGGTTTCAGAGGACATTTGAGGAAACAATTAGGGAATGAAAACAGACCTTCTGAGGAATTCAAAGAGCCAAAAATATCTTATCAAAGACTAGTAGAGAAGTGACGTAGTCACGGCCTGTAAAGATCTCTACAGTTCTTATCATGCATTTTCCCATCCAGCAGACAAAGGTAAAATAAGATCCCATAACTGGTTGTGGATGACAAGTTTGCCCTAGGAGTGTAGTGAAATTTTCTAACTGAAAACTATTAGAAGCATTTATATATTATCACTTTTGAGTCTCACCACTTGATGTTTTAAAATCTATTTTGTAAGCTTTCCTAAAATTTGCTTTTTAGAACATTGTTTAATAACATGATGGTCTTTCCCAAACCTAATAATCTAGAGAGATCTTAAATGATAATTGGTACTTCTAATATTAGAGGGTAAATTAATTTAGTAAATGATTCAGAGAAAATACCAAGGCTAATTCACAAATACCCTAAGTGAAGTAAGATCATCATTAAACCTCTATTTCATGAACAAATTCATGATTTAAACACATTTTTGCAAAACCTCCTAAGATTAATTTCTTTTTTGTCAGGAAGTCTCTTTATTCATGAGTTCACAGTTCTTTCAAAAATTGCATCAATTGTAATGGCATCATTTGGGAAGGCAATATTTTGAGTTAAAATCCTGTTTACTTAAGCTTTATTTTTTTCAGTGTAGTAGGATGTGGACTACAGATAATTTGAACAGCAAAATCTTCTATCCTGTGGCAAGCATTCATTCACTTTTAAACTCCAGGTGTTTGTGACTGTGTGCTAAAGCACCATAATGAAAACATGGAATTCTGGATATATATAACAGGTTCAATTTTGTTTGCTGGTTAAAGATCGAGAGACCAAAAGATGGAGCCTGTTAACAATACTGTATGAAGAAAGAGAAGTCACTGCAGTCTGAAGTAAGCCCCACTGGGGGCCTAACAAGCACCTGCCATTTCCACACGGTGAGAGATCAATCAGCCTCTGTATGCAGCAAGTGACCTGCCAAAAACTGAACCACCAGGCAAGACAAGAAAAGTGATCAATTCCCTAAATTCTGTGCTCCGCAGTCATAAAATGCTGCACTCTAAACACTCACACTGTCTTTGCAATTGTGACATCTCAGTCAAGTTCAAAATCTGCAGTGAAACTCCAGTCTGATATACAGAAAGGAAGGTATACAAAGCATAGTGGAAAATAAATTCTATTGTTGCTGTGTAAATTCAGTTACACCATGAGGAAAATTATGAAGTACAAACAGTCAGGTTTTTGTTCTCATGTACAAGACTGCAGTTTAAATTTTGCAGACTTCAGTTCACTGCATATTTGACTTCTGCTTGCAGTGGAGCTCTGAGTTGGCCAACAGAAGAATAAAACATTCTAAATATGTACCAAACAATAGTGGCAACTGGAAATGAAAACAAGAGAACTGGAACGTGGTATTTGTCGATTTGCTAGAATGGAGTTATCAACACCCCTATAAAGTTCACTTACTATCAAGCAGAAGAATAAATAAAGAGTAAAATAATATTGCATATGATTCCAGGTTCTACCAAAACTCCAGGCTGTTGCTGGCTTGGGTTGGTGCCTTAGCACATGGTTACAGTTAAACGTCAAGGTAAGGAAGACAGTCTCAGTTTGCAAAGATCAGAAACCATGAATGAGATCTCCAGGCATGACTACTGACTATTCTTTCATCGGTAATCAAGTACTCACACCTTAAAAGATGACGCGATCAAACAAAATTGTCTCGATTTCTAGGAAAAGCACTGAGATCACGCGCTTCCTATGCAATTAACCTGGTTCTTTAATATTATCATGTCCTCTCTCAGGTGCTCTTAAAGGTACGTTCCCATAATATAAAGTGTGATTTTTCATTTCCTGTTATACAGAAGACAGCTGTGAAGCAGTGGCACAGTAGTAAATAGTCCGTTATACAGAAAAAAAATCAGAGCCTTATTAGAGGTATTTGTTTGCATTTACCCTTCACTACTGTTACAAAGAATGATGATTATAACGAAACCACCCAATTAAAAAAGTCCAAAGGTGTCCTTTGATGCAACAAAAGATGTCCAGATGACAAAATGAAAATAGAGGACAGCCAAAAAATTCCAAATATCAGAATAGTCTTCATTAGTCGATTGGACAAATACTTTTGTTTGAAACAAAACAGTGGAAATAAATAGTCTGATCTTCAGAGAAAATTGTTTGTTTCCCATTCACTTGAGAAATTGTTCGAGAATAGTTTATCCTTGCACAAATATTACCTTTGACATATTATCAAAGTCACTGTCTGCAGAGGTTATCTGTTGAGCAAGGGACTGTAGCGTTAGTTCAAGAGAGATCCACAGATGGCTATAACTTTTCCATCAAACTTGCAGAAAAAACCCCATGATTTTCATCATATACAGTCAGGCTTTTAAACAGTTCGTTCGCATCTACCAGTTCCTTGTTTAGTTTGTTCTCTGGGACTGCATTTAGATTTCAGCAAAATCCATCTTCCTATTAGTTTTGCTCCTAAAATACCCTTGTTGATATATTTCATGTTAATATGACACCATGTGGATTGTGCCGCTCTTCAAACTGGGATGCAGTTCTGACTTCGCTGAAGTGAACAGGAAGACCTCCATTTATTTCAGTGGGATCATAGTTTAACATAGACTCTATAAAACCTGTCTTCACGGTCTGTACCATAAACTCTGTTACCACTCAGTGACCTGAACAAGTTCAGAACATTAAGTGAATTAATTTGTACATTAAGGAACAAAAAAAAAAAAAAAAAAAAAAAATCACTGACAGTTATGTAGAAAATCTGTAAGCAAATAATTAAAACAAGCACTTGATAAACAAAGAACCCCCTGAAAACAAACCCAAAGCAAAAACCCTAACAGAACAGCATACGTGAGGAGGCAAACTGAAAATGTTTTTTCCATACAAAACAGAATACAATGGAAATTGTGTGACATGTACCATACTTGCCTATTAAATAAAAAATAGGAGACTGCATTTTTGGCTTTCAAATATCACCAAAAATATACCTTGTACTTCTGTGTGAGAGCAAAGTACACAAACACTGAACAATGCTGCAATCTTTCGTGATTGCTTCTTTTTAACAGAAAAAACAACCAACCAACCAAAAGATTTCAGGATGACAAACAACTTACTAGCAAGATAAGTGTATGAATTCTGTGCCACTTGGTCTTGCTGAGATACAGTGCCTATGGAAGAGATTCAATGGGATAGCTGTGCAATAATACTCAGAATACAGACTGAATTATTTCTCCAAGAATCCCTATGATCATATTAATAGTAGGAAAAAATTAAATTATGTCTGTTGTAATATTTAGATACCATACATCAAGACAGCACTTTTACATCATCTAATATCCAGCTTTAGCTAGTCCTGGAAGTGCTTGTGCTCTCTAGCCATGTCTCAGTTTGATCTCAGCTTTCTCTGTGCTGTTACATTAAACATTGATGTGTACGCATTGATACTGATACACAGAGAAACATGTTCTGGGGAGAATCCTGTCTTTTTTCTGCCTAAGCGTCTTTATGATCTCTTGTGCCTAGCCTAAATTCCACCTACCTTCCCAGAAAACCTGCAAAAATGTTTATGGGCAGCCACAATCTGGAAAGCAATGGAAAATGCAGCTCTTAACTCCCAGGTAGCAACCTAATGGCTATCATCAGTATTCCTTGCAATGTATCTATAAAATTTCATGTTCACAGCCTGAAACATATTGAAAAGCTTCCAAGAGCTCATCTTGGAAGGTTAACTAAAAAATTGTAAATATTAATTCTCAGGTATGTTTAAAGCATGCCACTGAATTTCTCCTGGATCATTAGCAGGCACACCATCCAGTTCATGCTGAAAAGGACTTCTGTTACAACGGCAGCAGTATTTTAGAAGACTACTTTGCTAACAAATTAGAAGGACTCCTCTGAGTATTCACAATACATGTTTACCAACTATTTTAATTAAAACACATATCTCTGTAGTTAACTGGAAACCTATATTTCAGCCTGGCTGCTTTATTATGACTTTCAAGTTTCCTGTATCACACACTCATATGTTTTGAAAAACAAATATAAATAAAATATGACAGAATAAACACTGATTAGAACATTTTGGAACATCATTAACATACCAGATTTACATGGCATAAATCTAACATCTGCAGTGATATAAAATCCCCCAACATCTTTCACATCACGAAGATGCTTTTTCTTCATTTGGTACAATAAATAAAACAGTGTATTTCTTCTACTTCACATTTAACAAGAAGCCAATGAGTGCCATTACAGCATGTTAGCATAGAAGATTAAAAAGGAGAAGATGGAAATACAATGCTGAGCCGTTCAAGTAATCTGTTAGCCCAGAATCTAGAACAAGAATTATCATCTCCATCAGACAATAATTCATTGTACTGGAAGTCTCCAAGAAAAATAACCTAGATTACAGCATCACCTCCCTTGGCATTTTTCTCATTTCTTGATTTCCATCACCAAAATTGTACAGTGGAAATTTAAACAAACAACCTATTAAAGCTGAGGAAAACTATACACTTAGGCACTTAACATGCAGAAGGTTCTGAAACCATCTCTGTTGATTATTCATGACCCATATTAAAACCCGGTTTACATAGATGGGTATTATTTTTTTCTTATTTTTAACAGATTTTTTTTTAATCTTTAAAGAAAATAATAAAAATCTGCCCCAAATTGACATTTATTATGAAGGTCGCCAACTGTTTGCATAAAATACAATTATATTACAATTATATTGACAGTGTGCTTGCATAAAAGTGCAATAAATATCATCCATTTTAACTCATTCAGAGCCTGAAAATGAAAGCCCAGCTTAATATGCAGCTGCCAGATTTTTGCTTCAGTCAAACTGTTTTACTTAATGTGTATTGGTATGAATAAATCAGATACTGTGCCTTTATTCAGACTAAAAAGCATCTGTAGTCTACCTCTATTGAGAGTGTACAACTTATCTAATAGTAACAGACTTGTTTTGAAATTACAGTATGTCCATCTGAAGTATTTCAAACCAGACAATTCAGCTCCACTTCAGGTCTGTAGAGGTTCATCCAACAGAATGTGAAGCATTTAAAAATCACCCTACTCTGCAAAGTCCTTCAGACAAATAATTGTTGAAAAGCTCTTTGATTTTCAGTTCTTTATTTACATAGACCTATTGTGGTAGCAACCTATCACCCACAAGTTTTTTTCCTCCTTGCTTTTTTTCCCTTGTTGGAATCCCTCTGCTTCACAGAGAAGTAGGGAAATTCCTGTTTGTATTTCAGAAAGCCTGAATGCAAGAAATTAGGTATTTACAAGCTTCCAAAACCAGCAAAGCCACTGTATCAAAAATGAGAACACAGATTCAGGAATCTGCAGCTAAACAGCCACAACTTTAAGTTCTTAACCTTTGCAAACTAGTCTGGAAACCAAAATGACCAGGCTACTAAACCACTGTACCAAACTACTTCCCCATGTCAGCACTGCAGTGGACTGGGTGTTGACCAGACACTGACTTTTCTGTCTGTTGAACTGTCTGCCCACCTTCCTCTTCCACTCAGCTGAAACAACCTCAGAATGCTCCCTCCCATGCCATCATCTGTGTCCCAGCCGTTTCCTCCCCTTTCCACGTGTATATTACACACCCTACCAGGTGTGGGATCCTACACCTTATCCCACACACTTCCCAGGTGAAGAACTATTACTCTGCATTATGGTTACCTACAAAGTAAATACTATTTACTACAGTTCTCAGATTAGTCTGAAAACCAGCTTATTACTGTCCAAAAATAAATTCTTTTTGACCACTGTCCGTTGCAACTCAGGGCTTTCTCTTTTCAAATCACATTTCAGATACATCACCTCTTTTTCAAGGACAAAAAAGAAATGTATGGAAAAAGAACAATTTTAATTACATGAGACCTAGTCATAGGCTCTTCAAACTCTTGCTTATTTGCCTTTATCATGTTGTATTACATATGTCATATAAGATACATCTTCACCTCCTATTTTTACATGAGCTTTTAGTAAGATGATGGTAATGACGGCTCCTTTATCTTTATGATTGTGTTCCTTTGAAATTTTTATATCTAAAAATGTTAACAGCAGTACAATCTCCCTTGCTAACAGCAGGCTGGTCTCACTACTAGGCAAGAGAAAGACAGGTTCATCAGAGCAAAGATAGTAGTTTTATGAAAGGAACTATAGCTGCTGGATTTCTCATACTGATTATGTATTTATTTCTTGCGCTTTCTGCATTTTTTATGTTCATCCTAATTGAAAGAGATTCATTCCACAGGACTGTGAAAGTCAGTTCATTCTCCCTAGAAAGCTCAAACTGCTCCAGTGAGCAAGTCAAGTAAGTCAGCTTGCTGAGACTCTAGGGGAGGCAGAGCACTGGAAGTGCAGCAGCTCCTTAGACTGAGGTCCCTGGTCATTGCCCTATACCAGCATCTAACTCAAATGACCCAAGTGACCAGCCACACTGCAGATGAAAACTCTCTGATTTACCCTTATCAGGGCTGTGCTATCTTCAGAGGACTCAAGAGTGATAAGGAGATTACTAATGTTTAAGATGCTGATCATGACAAAGCAGCAAGGGGGATCTACAGCAAGGCCTTAACTGACACTACTTGTCTGTCCGTGGGCCAGTAACCATCTTACCTGAAAGCTGTCTGAAAGTTGGCAGATGATACTGCAGGGTGCAGGGAGTATATCATTTCAGTCACACTACAAACACAGAAATATGTCCTATTTTAGGGGTTAATAATCTTTAATGCCGTGATCTTATTCTTTCATCTTTTTCTCTTTATCAGTTCCTAATGGGATAAAATTTTTAAAGAAGATTGTTCCAGAATTCCTGGTACACAAAGACAGTATCAGAAAATTAAGAAATATAACCAATTAGCTTCCTTCTGCACTGATTATTAGGCCACCTAAGAACAACCCACTTGGAAATAACTTTTGAAACACATTATCTTATGGGCATTCACAGAAATCAGTTTTATTTTTATGGAATTTGTTCATTTACTGAAAAGGTTAAAGATCTTCTAAAGTGTTCGATTATTCATGAACAACAGACCTCTTCTACATATACCATGAAGAAAACAAACAAACAAAAAACCAGCACCTGGAAATCATAACCAAAACATAAAGAAGTAACAGCATGAAAAGAACGTAAAAGATTATCAAATCCCCAGCTGCAATTTGATTACTGCTGCCATTACGTACTAGCAGTGAAAACCCTATGTTTTTCTTACATTATTTAGTACGCTTAGTACAGAGCAATGCAATGTGATGAAATATGCATACTTAGTGCTGATCAACAAAGTATTACTGAACCAAGCTCAATAAATTCAGGTCTTCCGTGTCCAGCAAGACTTGGAAACACCATCAGAATCAGCAAATAAGGTAAGAGAAAGGGGTTTCAGTTCTGCTCTTGTGGAAAAGGAAAAAACAAAGGTGAAAAAATTCTCAGTAACTGCCCAGGGTAGCTGTGGCATCACCATCCTGGACGTATTGAAAAGACATGTAGATGTGACACTCAGGGATATGGTTTAGTGGTAGACTTAGCAGTGCTTGGTTAAGGGTTAGACTTGATGATCTTAAAGGTCTTTTCCAACCGAAACGATTCTATGATTCCTGACATGTCTACCTCTGCCTTTGTAAGCAGACACAAAACTATAATTTAACAGGAAACCTTATGTCATGAGAAGGTTTATTTGGGAACATTCTCATCTCTGAATATGGAATTACTCTATTCTTGAATTAATGTACAAAGAATTCAATGCAATTTTATTAATGCAGCATGCTGACAACTTAAAACTTGTACCAAGAATTCATAGTTGATGCTATAGTCAATACAGTACAGTATGTATTCAGTCTTGTTGATGCAAGCAAAAAATTCACAACCTATACATGATTTGTGAGTAGGGCTGTGCCTGGACCAAGGCCTCATTGAAAATGAAAAAAAAGGGTGAAGAAAAAATAAAAAATACCCAGAATCACTTATAATACTCTTGGGAGCTCCAGTAAACATACATGATGTGCATCATTTTGTCAGCAAATCTGTGACAACTTTAGACTTTAAAAACATGTGTTATGTACAAAATCAATCAGAAATCAGTCTGAAAACATCAAAAATAATACTAACTTTACTACTTAACAGTCCTAACTCATCAACACTTTAAAAGATCTTTAACCTTTTCAGTAAATGAACAAATTCCTTATGTTTCTCATCATGAGGTCTAATAGCTCCTTCTCAAACTATTGAGTCTGCAGACCACTTTCAACTAAATTTGACTGACATCTCAAAAACACTAAGTCCCTGAATGTTTGAGAGGCTGGCAATAGGACAGAGTAAAAACATTACTAATGACAAATTAATGTTTATTGATGCTCCTAATGTGGCAAGGACTAGAGCTGGATGGACAGTCAGCATAAACAGCCTGGTCTTACTGCCAGCAGGACAAAAATGAGAGGGTATCAATGGGATTTTGTAGGAGGGAAGAAGCACAAGATATGGTAGGGAGGGGAGGCAGGGTACACAGAAGAGAACTAGAAGCACTTGCAGGTTCTGAGATGGGCTGGAAGTCTTGGAGGTGTTTGGTGATATGAAGGACAGCTAGTCAGGATTACAGGCAATAAAGGCCACTGCTGCATTAGTTCCCCCAGTTCACTGGACAACCTTGCAACTTAAAAACACCACACATATGAATTTGTATTGCAACATATACTAAAATAAATAAATAAATTACATCTGGTAACTGCAAATAAGTGTAACTTTGTCCTTTGTCTTGGGTTATTTGTTTTGGGTTTTTATTTTCATAATATGTGATTTTGATTAAGCTCTATAACACTATAATGAAGATTTCCTTGAAAAGTCATGCAAACCCTACTGTGCAGATATTTCATTTTTTACAACCTAGCCACAATACTCTTTTAAGATATGGTGCCAAATTTTTATGCAATGCTTGGTTTCATGGCAGAATTCTTTGTATGAATACATTTATATGGCAGATGTTTTGTGCATGTCTATTTTTGTTTTCCTTTCAAAAATTGTGTTATGTATGCAAATTCCCTCTACTTCAATAATTTTTTTAAGAGCTAACAAATATGCTCAGTATTGTGTCTTCCATTAGGAATAGCATTCAAATACAGACTGCCTTTTCAGCAAGTTTTGCAGTACTTTGGGATATACTCCAAAATTTTTTTGTTTCATTTTTAAGTTCATTAATTTGACACATTAAAAAAAAATATGCATTGTAAAATCCTACATTTGCAGCTTTCATTAAAATGTCTATATTGCAGAGAATGTGACTTTTGTCGGTTTCCTTTATTTCCTCACCATGAAAGACAAAACAAATTTATTCTTTTATTAGAGTTAGATTTTTATTTTATATGTTGAATCAAAACCAAATAAAAGCTTGGCACAAAACATGCGGCAAGAGGATGATTTGGCCCATTTTTCTTTTGATTTTCGTAAATGAAAAATAAAATACTACTTCCAGGGGATGGAATGGGAGTGGATTTCTGCATTGCTGAGTATATATATTGATCTCATAATACTCAGCTGACAACCCATCAGAACAGTGTGACTATTTCAGTAATGCAGGTGAAGATGTTTTCATGCTCCCTTGAGCGGAACAGCTGCATAGTATGCTACCAAAGTACTCTTGGCCTGACTTACTAATACAATTTTAAACATCTGCCAGTGGTCTTATATTTTTTTATAGTTAGTACAAAGGACAAAGAGATTACTGACAAAACACAGCCATCTGACAAAGCTTTCATATTGTAATTAGAGGATCTACTATGTAGTATTTTTTTGTATAAATATACACATTAATTCTTGATTGATTTCAGTAGAGTTTGTTGCATCAAGAATAAGAAGAAAGAGAAGACAGCAGTTCACAAAGGCAAACCAGAAATTAAAGTCATTATGTTTAATATGACACAGCCTACTGAAAAATGGGATGACTCCCATACCTAAAAAGTGCAGTACACACTTAATCTCCCTTCCCAAAAACAAATGAAATAGAGGTGAAAGCAAAGCTGTCCTCCTCCAGGTCAAATTGTTTCCTGGAATGAAAACACCAGGGAATGATTTGACTTAAAGACAAAAATGTGACTATAAAAATAAAGCTAGGCATCAGACTTAGGTATTTGGAATCTGCCTCCCTCAAATTTCCGACCCTAACTATTCTATGATTCTATGAAATGCATTTTGCATCACTCCCCCCGCCTCCACTGAACAGCTTACTCCAGTGCTACATAGGCAAATATGATCCTCTGGATTAGCTTCATTTGCCAAGATAGGCAATAGCCTGGGTTTAAATTCCCTAATGGCTCCAAGTTCTTCTTCCACAAATAGCAATTTATTATTGAAAATTTTCAAAAGTCTGAGTAAAAACTTTGCAGTGCTCACTTGACAAGTAAGGAACATGAAAGGATAAGGCAAGCTGCCTAAAACCTTATGTTATGTCATAAACATCTAAACCTGCTAAATCCAATCTTTTAATTTGCATGGTTTTTAGAATTCGTATTTATTACATATCTCTGAAGATAGTATGAAATTAACATTTATAATGAAATTTAAAATTTTTACTGGTAAGGCATAGTTAGAAGTATGTATTCTGAGGAGATGGATAGTCTTTCTAAGCTAAGCCCCTTCTGCTATCCTCCAGATTCAGGCAGACAAGAACATGAAGTGTGGCTATATCACCACGATGAGTCAGGAGAGACATGGCTCTACCTCAACCAAGGATGATGACAACAGGGACATGCATATTTTTCATATCAGTCTAGTAGTTAGAACATTCATCTAGGGTGCATCTAGGCATAGTCATCACAAAGGGGATTGAATCCACGGTTCCTGCATTCCAGGAAAATGCCATGATCCCCAGGCAAATATCCTGAATCAGGTTATTTTTCAGTCCTCTTCCAAAAGCTAAAACACTGTGCTGCAAAACTTCTCCCATGGAGAACAGACTGGATAGTCTGTCCAAGCCCAGCAGTTGACACTCAACAGGGAAAAAAACAGAGGATACAGATCTCTCTCCATAAAACATATAATCAATTCTATAATGACAAATTGGCATTTTATATTGACACACCTTCAGCCTGAAGAGATTTAATTGTCTTCTGGAGATACCTAACCTGTCTGTGTAGCCACTGGGGACAGAAAATTCAGTATCCTGGTGGAGATCTAGATAGGCACCTATTCCTCTGGATGGATAGTAAAGCTGGGCACATTTGCTCACATCCTTGGCTTAGACAGATAGGTTATGCCTAGTTATGAATACAAACAAAAATTCGTGTTTCTAAGAAAGAAATATTATCATATAATTGATGTTCTAGTCCAAGCCCCAGATGTGTCAAATCTCACAAAATGAAAAACTCATATAATTGGCTTGTACCTGATCTTTCCCATGCTTTAGTTGTATGTCAAACATCTAGAGAATATTACAGAATAAGGATGTTCCCTCCTCAACCAAAGCAGCCCTGCACACCTTAAGACATCACCCAGACCACTAAATGCACCTTCAGTCATATGACTCACTTCAAATGGAAGACAAGAATTTACCTCAGAATTCTGCAAAATATCATCCTTCACTAGAATGTATCTCTGACTAGGCATAATAAACACCACCATTCAACCTCACCCCATATAAGACTAAAGTGTCATTCAAATGAGTGACAAAACCCCTTTAAGGACTATCTAGAGGGAAAAGGATTGAGAAGGCTGTCTGTACTGCTGTAAGAATTAAGTATCAGTTCTCCCATAGCTCTAGCAATTTCTCTTTTTTTCCTTTTTACATATTTGGCATTGCCACACCACAGAATGACTCTTTTGTGGCTGCAACAAGAATTTTTGTGTAAGGGAAAAAGCCACTCTCAAAAGAGATTCTCGGGACATCATGGAGAAAAAGGAAGAGGTAGGTAGAAAAAGGGAAAGAGCAGCAAGAAGCCATCACTGATACTGGCCTGAGTGGAGATTCACTGATTCTTGCTTCATTCAAAGTAATAATTTTACTATTTTCAGTGATTTCAAGGAGATAGGAAGTAAGTTCATTCTGCCTTAAGGGAACATCTCCCACATCAGTATGTATTCTGTTTCCTGCAATTTAGTGGAGACACCCTCAACTTTCTATTTAAAAACTTGTCTATGCACATTTTTTACTGCTAAGTCCAAACTTGCTGTGATTATAGACTACTTCCACTTAAGGACTAATTATGGCTACAGGATGCATAAGACTGATGTAATACTGAAACGAGGCCTAACATTCATCCATACCCTTTCAGTCACACAAAAGAAGATGAAATATTACTCCATGGCACAATTCAATGACAAATATCTGTGACCAGTGTCTGGCAGCTGGACACACAACTAATCTCTGTGAGAAAAATTAAGTCTTTCTGACGACTCAAAGCAATTCAGAGTATCATGACTCTTTCCCTTATGAGTTATTCCACTAAGGCTTTTATTAAGATGGCTAAAAAATAATCAGAACATCGGAGCTAGTAAAGACAAATCAGTTTATCTATTTCATATCTTACCAATACAAGACACATCCCCACAGTACTTTTTCTAGGTCTTTGTCCAAGCTAGCTTTGAACTGAACAACTATTGGAGTTCCCAGGTCTGAGAAAGTATTCCACAGCCTAATAGACTGAACTGCTAATTTTTTTTTTCCTCCCAAATTTTTCTCTATCCATACTTTTGTCTCTGTAGGCCACTTCACATGCTTCCTCTTCCTCTGTGATTTTTCAGTGTTAAATTAGTCATAGATTGTTACTGACTTCAATTCTGTCTCCCTCGTTAGACACATTTTAGTTAATTTAATAAATTTTTGTGCTTTATGCAACTCCACACAGACAATTCCACATGTGTCTGGCTGCTCTTTGATTTTCCTGTGGGATTAGAATGTGTTTTACCTACATTTTCACAGGAGCCATCACCAGTTACATTTTAGCTTCTCCGGGGATTTTTACATTATCTTACAATCTTTATGGGTATTCTTTTAGATTCCATTTAAGTCTTAATTTACATCAGACTTCAGTTGCCAACCTTCCAACAAAGGCAAACTGAAGTAAAATAATTTCAGGGACAGAGAGAACTGTACAGGAAGATTTCTAAACACGTGAGGAGAAGTTCCAGAAGTATTCAGCTATACCTTGGTTTCAGAAGCAAAGTGAATAAATTCTACATAATGTGAAATAAGTGTTTCAGCACCAGAAATATGCCCGAGTGCCCAAAGGACTCTTAATCTGCTGCCAATGCTCAAACCATGCCTAAGTCATCTGTACAGCTCTGTATCCTGCGCACAAACATGACCAAGAAAGAGACGTACATCTCTTATGTCTTACATGTATTAAATGGAAAGAAAAATGTTTGGCCCCTATCACAAGATTTAGGGTCTTAATTATTATTTGCATTTGGCCTCTAAAATTTACAACACACTTAAGTGCTGCAGATCTCAACCAAGTTCTTTTGAGCTGCTCACAGAGATTAACTACATAACTTTCATTGACAACATGCATCTCCCCCCTTTTTTTTTAATTTTTGTATTTTTACGACTCATTGGTCAGAATGGCTCCTTGCAAGCTGTTTCTGGCTGTATTATCACATATCCAGCTAGGTGTCAGGAATGTGTCTCCAAAAGATTTTTCCCACAGCAATATCCTGTTTCCTTTCCAGTCACCAAAATTATGTCCTTAAGGGAATATCTTTCAGTCTTAGATGACATCCAGATTTCTTTACTGTACCCAGAGATGTCCATCAGTAGCAATAAATACTTCTCCAGAAATCAGTTTGTCACCACATCACTAACAGAGGGACAGCATACAAATTTAGAATTGCAATGTATGTCCTTATAAATGCTTCAGTGTAAATGGGGAGGTATATTAGTGAGTAGAGAACCCCCACTCCAGAACAGTACAGCATCCTCCATAGTTTAGGACATGGGCTTTCAAATATCTTATGCCCTTCACGTAGGATATGTCAGTGTATTTCATATGAGGGATATATTTCATATGCTTTGCCTGCACCTCAGAGGTAACTTTCAAAATTCCTTTGTACGTGCAAATAGGGAAGAATAGCAAAGTTATCTGAAAAAAAAATAACTAGGTATCTATATCTGGCAGGAGTTTTTGATGGCCCAACAGGCATTGGAACTACGTAATTAAGACAGATATATGCTATAGGTTTTGGCCTAAAATAACTTAAATTGCTCTGTATCTCTGTTATTCTGGGTTTACCTGCAGTATTGTAATCAGAAGCCAATATGGCTGAAAACTAACTTGGAAAAAGTAATGCCCGTTTGGCATCTCAGACATTTCCACAAGCACGTAGTGCCCAAAACAGGAGGTAAAGCATATATAGCCATAGTGGGGTGTGAAAAAATGGCTCTGGGACAGTCTGGATTTAGACTGGTCTAGACTACCATGAAGCTGCACTGTCAGTGGAAAAAAAAGTCCTAGTCCTCTATATTCTGGTGTTTGATTTTACTGTCACACCCTTGCCTAGTTAATTTGGAACAAGGATCAGACAGTTATATTTACTTCCAACCTCCTGTCTCTGCCATGTAATGAGACTGCCAATCTCTAATGAAACACAGGAATAGTCCAAGCATTGGGCTATCACTTTGCCATGACACTGTAAACTTAAGTGTCTTTCTGCATACCCTAACATGTTCGTATGCAAGTGAACAGCAGAAGTAGGTGAGAACAAAGTCTTAAAGGCAGGAATTAACTAGGTAGAAAACCAGAAAACCTTACCCTTTAGGCCCGCCCCCAAAGTAATGAAACCTGCGTGCAGACGTAATGCTGCTAAATATTGGAGCTCCTTTCCAGGTGCGTTCCAGAAAATATAGCAGGTAATACTGGAAAACGGAAATGTCTCTTATGTGCTGCCTTCCACAGATTTTCAGTAACACTTGTGAACATGACATCTTTTATGCTTTTGAAACCATTCTTAACAAAATACCATTAGACCTTTCACAAATCTGTCACTTCGTGGGCCACCTCGACCTGGATCAATACACTCCTGTTATCTGTTATTATGCACTGTTCACAGATCCTCCATCAGTAACTTGTTGAAATAGCAGTTTTCAATGTGACAGGCCATTCTGAACTGATTTTCAAGTATGATTTTAAGAAATAATGTGTCAAATGCTTTATAAAAATCCCTGACTATAACACCTATTTAATTTTCTTAATTCTTGTTTGGGTAACTGTTTGTTTTGCTCACCCCCAGAATTCTAGCTTCCTTTTATGATTTAACAGAAGTCTTTGGGTGTATTATTAAAAAAGGAAATGTTCCAAAATGTATATGCATGCGCAACAGCTTAATCTTCTAACACTTGTACCATGAACATTCTCACTGTGAGAAATGAGTGTGCAATAATTTTAGCATCATTTTAAATTCTTCATGTTGATGTGACATACCAGTTTTCAACATTATAGTTTTCCATTACATGCCCATAAAAAGCATGATTTAAACTATTCAAGCTCTGTGCTGTCTTTTCCAGCTTTCTTCCTCAGTTGCACTATCAAATCTATTTTTTCTTCCACATGTACAATGTCCCTTTCAGTTCAACTACATGGCATATAGCATCTACTGAATCACTTCTTACAGTGTGTTGTGCTACTTACAGCAAATCAAGAAATTGCACAAGTAATCTTTAGGGTTGCTTTCTCAGATAGCCTCTCTTTGCAATCACTTATTAAATGAAAATTGATTTTCTCATATTCATGCAAGGAATTAGAACCTTTAGATGATGTCAATCTATTGTGAAGCAGACATGGCCAGTGTGGGCACCACTGTACCAAATTGTCTGGTTTAGGAGATGAGGAATGAGAATGAATGTTGCCATTCGTCAGCTCCTTCACGACCCATGGATGGATTTCATCAGGTCTCATGGACTTGTGGACGTCCAGGTTCTTAAGATGAAGATCAGTTATTTTCCACGAAGAAGTGTATTTTGATAAGGATGACGGAGAATAGAATGGGTCGGGTTCAGTACTTTGGAACAACAAAGGAGTGCACAGCTTTGAAAAGAATGTACTAGTTGAAGCAATACTAATACACAAGAGAACTTGCATATTATGAAGCAGTAGCATGTCCCCACTTGATTTAGGTTCTTCAGTTTCATGAGGATTTTATTTCTATTTAACTTCCTCAGTGTGTGAGGGACTTAAGACATGGGGCCACCAAGACCATCCCACCACTCCACTTGTAAGCCTATCTATCTCGAGCTACTATTCTTTTTTCACATAAGAAGTAGAAACATGACTTCTAACCTCTCTGAGACTTAGGACATCCAACTCACATGCTGACTTGCTTGGAAATTATCAGAAAAGAATCTAGTTCCAGTACTGCAGTGATTTTAACCCATTTGTAAATTATGATACTTTTTGTAATTAGAGCAATGGAAACTCTGCTCAGCAGAGTATAAAAATGTCTTGAAAGCCATGAAAATAAGCAGTTTGAATCTAGGTCTTAAGGTACCAATCTATAGAGTGTACACATAGCTATGACATGTCAAGAACTGGCATCTTCTCTCATAATCACTGCTAGTACTCCTGAGAAGAATATCAGATTAATACAGTAATATTAGAATATTCAGGTGAAGTTCTGGACCATGACTAGGACTGATCCTGTAGATGTGCAGCTAGTTACATTACAATGAGATGTTAATTATGAGTAACCTAGTTCTGGTAGTTCATATGTACAGTTACACAGCCAAATATCACGACTTTTTGATCTTAAAATATCTGCAGAGAATATTCTGTAAAAGGCGTTCATGCTCTACCCATTCTCAACTTGAAGGTAGAACATTTAATGTTTTAAGACATAAAAGGTATTTCAGGCTAGCTTCCAATTATGTTAGTGGTCTCAGAAAGCTTCATTTAAATAGCAATTTCAGGACAACACTATTGAGACCTCAGTTGGTTTTTGAGGACTCCATGATGCATAATGCTAGATGAAGCAATGGTCTCAGAGCTCATGAAGCTCTAACTGGATGACAGCAGGAGTTAAAGGACACAGATGGCTCTTAGTAACAATAAGGATAGTGATTTTCATAAACCAGATTTCTAGAAATCCAACAGGAAATCAGAATGAGGATGGCTGAGGATGATATCCAAGAGAACCAGGCTGATTTAATGCTCTATTTTGTCAGGTGAGTATTTGTGAGAGCCCTTTCTGCTGCTAGCTAGATATCTCACAATGCAGTGGCAGGCATGCCATCATGAAGAGGGCCACACAGAAAAAGGGAAGACATAGAAGACATTGGGACTCACAATTGTGCATGTATATGGACTTTGAAGCAAGGATGCATGCCTGGTGCCATAGCTTAAAATATAGCCAAAGGTTCTGATTCTCCAAAAATCTTGGCTATGAATGACAGAAAATTCAGGATCATGACTTCCTGCTTGTTTCTAAAAGCTATTCTTTGGACTGGAGTGAAGGGATAAACCAGCCTCCTGAAAAATACCCTCTTCAATCTTGGGCTCTATGTAGTGTTCCTCTTACAGATAGGACAGTAAAGGAACTCAGTAGATGAACTGCTGACAAGTGGATTTAATGCATCTGTTTTTGACCACTTCTGACAAAGGGGAAGGAGGAAACTTAATTTTGCATGGCATGCATGCCTGCATCTTTCTACTGCTCTGATTTGGTGCTGTCTGAAAGCTTACTTTGGTGGTATTGTGTCCTGGAATGACATAGAACTAGAACAGGTGGAATGTCTGAAAACTTCTAAAACCACCTTAACCAAATAAAATCAGCTGACCTGTGGAGGTGTGAAATGTACATTTAGAAACACTTAGAGCAGAAATGTAGGTGAGGCTAAGTACAGGAATGCCAAGCTTACATGAGTATCTAACAACAACATATATATCACCAGTAAGTACATTTATAAATAACAGTATTTTTATTTTTAAGTTACTCCGAATCTCTAAACCTCTTAAAATGTTAACTTAGTACTCCTAGACTCACTAAGGTAGGTAGCTAAATATTGTTAATCTTATTTTTACTGCTGGGGAAACTGAGGCAGAGAGGTTCAGTGACTTACCCAAGGCCACAGAGGGAGTCACTGTCAGAGCCGGGATTAGAGCTCAGGAGTTTCTGGCTCCCAGTCCCAAACTCAGACCACTAGACCATGGCCTCAGGACATTTCCAGCTGGTCTTCAGTCTAAAAAAAAGTAAATTCTCAAGTATGTTACAAATATGTAACATATATATATATTTCTTTTTTACTTTGAATGTAATGGGATGAATGAGAACACATTGCTTGTAAGTAAGTGATGAAAGCAAAACACTACTTTTTATCTGAGTTACCTTTATCATACATACGTGTATGATAAAGCTCTGCAGAAAAATCTTGATTTAAACTGCAGCCAATAAAAAAAGCTATTGTATTTTTCAGGGTAAGGAACAAATTGCCTTTCCAATCCAGCCACGTCATTTATATTAATGGTGAAGAATGCTAAGTTGCTCTGCGTGTAAGTAAACTCTATTAAGAAAGTCACATCCCTTGGTGAAGCTAGATCCTTAATAAATTTCACTAGCTAAGCACTGAGCATCATGTCAGAGTAATTATGCCTTTTATCCACTGTGAGCTTTCTCTTAGCTTCTTCATACTCCTTAATTTCCCACTTCAGCTAATTTAGCAGTAAAATTGCAAAGGTTTTAAAAGGTTGGCTACCGAGGAACTGGCACATGAATGTTCTGTTAAGCTCCATGCATTGAAATCACATCATGTAGAAGAAGGAATTAATTAAGTAACAATTAGGTGGTGATGGATCATTGACAACATATATACACTTTGGCGCTAAAATTAATCTTCCCTGTAAATCCAATACATTATGTATATTCCCATCTATGTGCTGGCAAGTTTTATACTTGAAACATAAAATGGACAGGCCCATCAGCAATTTCTTAAAAAAAATAAAAAGGCATATCTGCTGGCACTATTGAACCTACATACTCTTTATAAACATCATATAGCATTTTTTAAAGAATTAAAAGAGTCATATGAACTGCAAAAGGAGAAGAAATTTTTAAGGTGGGTGATTTTAAAGTGACTGTAGAGACATTTATTATACGAAGGTACTTAGTCTGTTGAAAGTGCTAACAATTGTGTAATATTCTCTTGCTATCCTCTTTTGCAAGGTACCATACTGTTTCCTTGTATCGACAGTCAGCTGCTTAATACATAGTTTGGCAGTTAGCCTGGTCAGTCCTCAGTTCTAAAAGCCTCTTAGCAGATGAAAAATCTTTGGTTCATTCACACCTTGTAGAAAGGATGACAGGGCAGAAGAGACATCCAGATACATTTAGAGTATACTTTGAGCCTGATTTTCCTTTCCCTTGCACCTTGTGTAGTCATTTATAGCAGCGCAAAGCGAGCACAAAATGATTATAAACCACTGCTACCCACGTGAGGCGATAATTCTGATTTGGTTGCATTATTTCCAACGGTGATCATAAAAAGTGCCAGGCAGTAAAAAAAACCTGTCTCTCCATAGAAAGTCTGCACAATTTTGACACAAAGCATAACGTAGCAGCAATGCTCCCCAAGCTATTTAGAGAAATTGTACTTTTGCTTTGGAGCTATGGGTATTTTCATTCACTGTTTGCTTGGTTTTTTTTTTTTTTTCATAGAAAATATACTAAATATTAAGCTCGTCTACAGAAAATGAATCATATTTTTTCCTTTTTTTTGGGGTAGAAGCATATATAACTGTGAGTCCTAAAGTATATTTCTCATGTGAAAAGGAACTCGTGTTGGAACTCGATGATCTTGAGGTCCTTTCCAACCCTTTCTATGATTCTATGATTCTGCATAAGACCTCCATTAGTCCTACCGTGCCACATGCTACTTGTAAATACACTACTTAAAAAGTTGTGATTCTACACAACCTCCTGGAATTAGTGTGAAAGCTGGTATTACCACAACAGCTGGTCTTAGTCCATCAGAGTTCAATACTGCTCTGGCTTTAGTATAGGTGGCAAATTATTGTCTTTGCATTTACCAAACAGTGATATCTCTGCTATACAATCTGCCACCACTTGATAATGCAAGACCTGCTGACAAGTATCTTCAAGATATAAACTAATGTTAGCAGGAAAGACCTGCAAATATTAGATTAACAATGTGTGTTAATGAAATTGCAAGTTAAAACATTAAGGACCTAATCTGGCTGTCACTGTACATGTGGTCAAGAATTATTTCTAATTCATAACAGACATTTCACGTATAATAATTAATATGATATGTTTGGGCATTTATTTCCCCATACTACCTGCTGGCCATTTTCCTGGACCTTCCCAGCAGAAAATTCTTCCTATTGCACTTAGATGCCATGATGGGCCTCGCAACTCAGGCGTATTGATTAAGAGCAGAAATAGAAATTACTTGATTGCATCAGCAGCTGTTGACTTAAGAGTACTGATACAGTAAGCAATGTGTCTTGGTGTTTCTGCTAGAAAAATTACTTTCTTTTAATCACAGTCATATACTTCATAAGGTCAGCCTAAGACGTAGTTCCCAAACCGATTAATTACCATTGTCCAAAGATTACTCTTCAACAAAGTGGCTAAAGAACAAATGAACATACACATTTTATTCTTAATATTTCAGTAATTGGGGTTTCTTAGGTGCCTTTTTTTTTTTCTCTTTTTCCCATTCTTTTCCCCCCTCCCCTCCTTCCCCTTCTGCATTCAGTGCTTCTTTAAGTATTCTGAGATGCTAGTCTGGCTTGACTGAAAAGTACTGTGTGTTTGTTGTGCGTCTGCATGCGTGATACCAACTGTTGAAGACTGCTTGATGTTAGATGAGGGCTTATGCTCAGAGCTGTTCTACAGTTGGCTCTCTGGCAGAATCTCTCCTCACCAATGACAATGATATCTCTGTGTGGGGGAGAGTCTGTTTTACAATATTACACTTGCCATGGCCTTAATTTTACTGATGGGGCATGATTTCATTTATGTTAATCAAATTCATGAGTCACTCCATTCATGTCAATAGGATTAAAGAGCTATGCAGACAAGTGAGAGTTCAGAATCAGGCTTCTGGTATTTACTCTGAAAGGATATCTGAATCACTCCATTAAAGATAGATAGTGAAGGATAGATCTCTGCTTTCTTTGCATTATTCAGTCATACTATTAGCACGAAACATCAAATAAAGAACTACAATGACAGCTGGCAATGTGTCACAGTACACGGGTTTTCTGTTTACCTTGGGTATAGAAAATACACCTGAATTAAAGAGATTTAGGATAATATTTCAAGTATTACAAAGTTACTGCATTAGGTCTCCTTGCTCTTGGAAGTTTGCATTAATGCTTCAAAAACTTATTTCCTTCCTTTGTTTTTTTATGCCACTCTTACATAACTTGAATGCAAAAGATCTATGGGCAAACAATGTTTAGTAAGACCTCAGAGACTGCGTTAAGTTTTATAGCCCTGTCCATAAAGAATATTGTGTCTGGTAAATACAGGAGCATCAAAACAGTGGTCACAATTCATAAAGTTTGTTTTGTAGGTATCTATCTATCTCATAAAGCACTATCAAATCTTCATCCATTTCTAAAAAGTGAAAAACATGCTAATTTTCCAAAATATAGGCATTCTAAAACAATAAAAGGTTTTGTACTGGTGTCTGTCTCCTGCTCAGACAGAGAAATTGTGCAGGGGATGATGTGCCTTAATTTGGTCCTCACTGGTAAGTACTTTGAAGACTAAATATTCTTTACATTGCACTCATTTAAATTACACTCAAACTCCATGTAAATCTTAAAAAAAAATAAAAACACAGGGGGTAAAGTAATTCTAGAGGCCTAGCAAGCTATCAGAAAATTGCTCCATTATACTTCTGCGGAATTTTTTCCATTTTTAAGTTAAAGAGTTGTTGGCATTTGAGAACATTTTCTAGAAATCTGGTTGATATATTACAGGCCCTAGAAACTATTACTGTCATATATATTCTTAGGTACACTACAAGCACATGCCCCAAGACACCAAATCAGAGATTTGAGGGGTTTATCAACAAACCAGGACTGAAAGGAAGATGAAAGAATGGATCTCTTACTATGTTTTCTATGTGTCTCACTGACTGTCTCACTGAAAACTAAAGATCTGCCTGCACACCTTGCTTTTCTAGTACAGTTGGAATAGCAAAAATACTTTCTCTCCAATTCCCATTAAAAGCTTTCTTTTCACCCTTCTAGACCATGTGTTCAGTTTTATACCCTATGTTTCCTCAGCACAAGAAAATTCTTGTATAGCGAAGCAATAAGACTCTGTCTTCAGGCTGAATACAAATACTAGCTAAACCACGGGTGCCTTTTAAGGAAACCTTGATATAATTTTCACCCTTAGTAACTGTGGGAATTACACATTTTTCTTGCCTTTGATATAACACTGCTGCGTATTTCAGTGTGCACAGTTGGGTACATAGCTTAATTATAAGGCAACAGACTTTACCTGTCTGTGCCAAAAAACGATTAGAAATCTCACTCCTTGTTTTTCAGTAAACTAAAGTGAATGAGAAAC
This sequence comes from Amazona ochrocephala, assembly GCA_039720435.1. Classification (NCBI taxonomy): domain Eukaryota; kingdom Metazoa; phylum Chordata; class Aves; order Psittaciformes; family Psittacidae; genus Amazona; species Amazona ochrocephala. The sequence goes on from CM077880.1 coordinate 26,748,352, forward strand.
TGAAGAAATATAGAACAGAGAAGTAACCTACCGTGGTTGTCTTTATCCGTCCTCCTGGTTGCGTACAGGTCCAGCCTGATTTATTGATTAGCAAATCACAGCCTTCTCCTTCTAAACATGGAAGCATTTCACACCACTGTTTTGTTTTGATAATTCGTGCTATGGAACAGAAAAGAAAAAAAAAAAAACAAACACAACCAAAAACAATTGGCAAGAGAATTCATATTTCACTTATCTCTAAACACTTTCTCATTTGCCTTGTCTATTTTCACCATCTGATAATGCAGCCATAGGTTATGATGTAGACAGCCCTAGGCAATTTACAAAATTATTCATAATACCTGCTATGCCAACAAATTTCATAATACAAATAGAACTTAAAACCCAACAATAGCCCAAAGGAGAGTTGTAAATCAAAAGAACATAAAAGTTAGCTAATTTTCTAATTCCATGCTCCTTATAGTCAAGGAAATATTGTTGGGGTGGCTAACAACTTAATCCTTTCTGTTAGAATATAAACCTGGGCAGACACTCCTTCTCCCAAAGTGCTTACAGTGTAAATAGACATGAGACACACAGTGGAGAGATTAAGAATAGAATAAAAAGTTAGAGGTGTTTAAAATTACAAGAATTGTGGAACTCTGTAATACTTGCAATGGTAGGGGCTAGAAAAGGGCAAGAACTAGGAACATAAGAAGGACTGCTGTATATGAAGTAAAGGTTGGGAAATCATGAAGTAGCAGACAATGAGCAGAGGGAAAAGACTGGTACAAATACCCTTTTATCCTGCAACTGCAAGGGAAAAAAAGGCCAGTCAGGAAGGTCCTCAACTGTCTGACAGGTAGCGTGTTGTGTGTTTTGTGGCTCCTCTTAATGCTTGCATCTCTGGTAAGCGGGGTCTGCAAAATTTCCTCAAGGTCACACACTGCAAGTAGTCTTGGAAAAACACAGCTCTGACTGCATTAAAGTAGATGCAGATAAACTGTGGGGAGATCATTTCTTCAAGGCAGGGAGAAAGGGGCCTGTAATTCCTGTCGACTTCTTTATGGATTATACTACTTTTGAGTTCATCTCTAATATCTGGGATTCTTCTCATAGAATATTAAGCAATATGACTAATATCTAACATTTCATTACTCTTTCACTCTCCCCTTGCAGGCAAAATTGCAGGGTGAAGTGTTTGGGATACTTTTGATAAAGTACATACACAGAGATGCATTCAGTTGCATGGTGCCATATACTCATGGTAAACAAGGTAAGGTCTCCCAAACAATTCATCTTTTGTTCAGCTGGTAAGTTGTTGTCCACAGAAAATGGTACTCAGTTCCTTCAGTGATCATGTCAGTAATCCTGGGCTAGACTATAAGAAATCTTCACCACCTCGATTTGTATGTAAGCATCCTAGGATTAAAGGGCAGAACAAGTTTCACAGAGAGGAACACAAATTGTCTTCCTCTGCGTTGATGCTTGACACCAATACATGCATCTTCAACTGTCATGAGCCCAACAAAAAGAGAACTACAGGAGAAATACTTAGCAACATAAGCGTATGAGAAGCTGATGATGCTCTAAATTAACTTTGGGTCCACAAAGCTTAAAAGCCAGTATTTATACCCACTGGCAGTTGCAGCTCTTTATGCTCACCTGAATGTGTGATTCAGACTCCCTATGTCCCTGACTTCCTCTATCTAGAACTGGCATTGGAATACAATTCCCAATGCCACTAGATCATGGCAAGAAACAGAAGTGTAATTTAGTCTTTTAATAAAATCCTTTCCAATATTTTGACATGAAACAACCTGTGTCCTCAGTCCTGATCCAATTGTTGGTAAGGTCCAGGAATTTAACAAACACAGATTTCTTTCAGGTGAAGCTCAATCTGAAATTCCTATTAAGATTTTCAATACAAGAAACACTTTAGCTCCCAAATGTCAACATCATAGGAATTCGCACTGTTCATTAGCCAAGATATATGTATATATATATCACTGGAGGAATGATTCCCAGACAATTTTCATAACTACAATTTTTTGAAGCAAATCCACTAAGCTTTTATAGCACATAATATACAGAAATCTGGAATTTGCTTGGGGTCCATAGGTACTGCGCTACAGAGAAACAGATCATATCAGTTTTTGAGGCTAACATCTCATTTGAGGCTAACATCTCACTTGTAACAGGTGATAGCCTCATCCCTTCTGAGTGAATCCAGTAGCAGGTTTTACAGAAAAAAGCTCAGTAAAAATGTTAACATGAAGCCTCATCCATTTGCAGGTGTATATTTTGCAATTCACAGATCAAAATGGCTATTTCTAGCAATGTTTAAACAATGTGAAGGATCACTGAAAGACTGAATAGTTGGTTAAAATTAAACATATGTGCTAGATTGCCTTTACTATCTCAGGTGGGAGGTTTTCCTGGAAACACAATTTGAACTAATCTTCACAAAAATATTTCCCTCCTCTGTGAATTACTCAGTGTTTGCTTGGTTGTTATCTCAGAATGCAGCTATTGGCAATGTTACAAATATATGGAGTCAAAGCTCTGGGTATTGGCGATATCCACACAAATTTAGAACACACCAAAATTATTTTACAGGGGATGAAGTCTAAAACATTTCTGTGTTAAGTGTATAGACTACCTCATGCATTTACGCCTTGAGAATTGGAACAACTACTTCTGGGGGAAAAAAACTACTCAGCTCACATGGCTTAAAGCAAATCAGTATCAAAATGGTTTATTAATTTATTAATGACATATAACCAGAAGCAGTGTAGGATCAATACCAGTAACACAAAACAGACCCCCCTTCCCCAGGTCTCTCCCCTGCCACAGATCTTGACAGCTATTTTATCCAGCTCTTCCTCCTGGCCCTGCTTTGTCTCACAAGCTGTACAAACACAGAGGCACTTGCATCCCTGCCTCCCTAGACCCTGCTTTCCAAGCCATTTGCCACAAGCAGGCCAGCAGGCACCCCTACACTAGGGCATGAGCTGAGGTCTATCCAGTCACACTGCTCAGTCACACATGGGCAGTCACAGTTGCAAAAAGGGGGGCCATGCTCATGTCAATGGGATTACATCTATTTTCGCATTTTCACTTTTCAGTTTGTCCATTACAGCAGAGTAGCACAGTGAAGCTAAATATATAACATAGGGAGCAGGCAAAGTATACAATGGTTTTATCAGCATAGTATCAAAGAATTTCTATCAGCAATTGCAACTGAGTTACACTAGCCAAAGCAAAGCAATAGTGTATTTCCTGAGGCAGTATAGTTGCCTTTTTACTGTGTATATTCACCAGGGGTGAAATCCAGCCCTCTGCAGACAAGACAGCAAAAAGCCTATCAGATTCATCAAATCCACTCCAAGCTCCATTATAAAGAATTAAGTGGCACTTAAATGATACATAGGCTTTGTGCAGACCTTCTGCAAAGAACTGAATTTCATCTTAAGAATCTGAGCTGACACTACTTTGCATCTCCTAAGAAGGGCTGTGCCCCTTCACTTAAACTGAAGTTAACAGGAACTGACAGTGCTCAGCACAACATAGAATTGCTTTCGTGGGTAATACCATCTGAACTGGAGAACAACTGGAGTCTGTCCAAGGGTTTTTCATACAAACAGATCTGAGGTGTTGCAGGCAAGCAGAGGTTATACGAACACAACACCAAGCTACTCACCAGCGTTCGCCACTGTTTTGTAAGACCAAGAAATTTGCAATGGATTTCAAATTATTAGTAAAATAAATACATAGAAGTCTGTGTTTCTGATCAGCACAGCCCAGTTTAAGACTGTTCAACTTATTAGTGCTTCAGAACACCACACATTATTTTCTGTTAAATACTGCAACTAGAAATGTTTTGTCACTAAGCTTCTTACCTGGTTTAACACTGTATATACACTTCCCTATAGAAAATCAGCTTTATTTTCTGTGCTTTTTTTGCTCACATTCACTCTACACTCAGGCAGTTATCAATTACAACATCTCTAGTTAATCTCATGTCTGAAAATCAAAAGCTTTTTGTGATAGCAAAAAGTGAGACAAACCTTGCTCAGCAGCAGCAAATGCAAAAACTTACAGCCATCTAAAATATGTTTGATTAAAACATTCAAATAGTTACAGCTTGTTTTCTCATATTTTTCAAATGCTGGAGAATGAAACTGGAAAAAAAGTAAAAGAATATATTTTTTTTCATCAAATACGAATATTGATTAAACCAGCATTTGGATACTGAGACTTATGATTTCAGAATACATTGTGCTCATATGCATCAAAATTAATATTTACAAATCATCATGTGAACCACGATACATGAATTAAAAAAAGATGGCTTAGTTGATGTTTATCAATCAATTCCAGATACCTGAAGTACTGAATGGAAGATTCTTTGCAGGAAGGAGGACTAATATTCTGTTTTGAAACATGCTTCTTAAATGAGAGTTTAGCTCTCCCATACTTCTTACAGAATGATGTTCTCCTTCACTTTTGGGTTTGTTTTTTTTTTTTCCAATGATAACTTGTAGCCATTAATGAAGGACGTAGAGTATGACTTGGAAAAAAATTTCCTTTTTGATTTTCATACATTTTTTCACTGATGTTTCTCTTCAACTTAGGAAAGCTGATCAGCATAGCCTGTAAAATGCCTTTGGATTCACCAGTTTAGATGTAGCTAGACAAAGCCTTTTATCCTAGTGTTTCAGTTTTGCCCTATTAACTCTGAACGGGATCCACATATTTTATAATTAATGACCTCCAGCTGATCCCAACTGTTTCTACCATCCCACTCCTCTCCCAGCCTCTCTGTTCTCTTTACTTCACATTTTTCCTTTTTCTTGTTTCCATTTCGTTCAGCTGCGGCTTTTTGCTCCGACCATTTTTCTCCTCTGCCCTATCCAGTACATACATACTACCTATCTATTAAAGATCCCAGAACACTCTGCAGAACTTACTACGTTTACGTAGTTTTACCTACGACTGGTAAGTGCTGTTTGCTATCTCCATTTTGCACAGAGGTTCATCAACTTGACCACGGGCACACAAGAAATATATTGGAGAGCTGGAAACAAATACCCATGAATTCTTAGTGGTCACTAGAATGGAGATTTTCTCTGTCCCATTTTCCTGCATTAGAGCACGTTTTCATACATATATATATATATATGAAATTAAACAACAGCAACAAAAATATGCAAAGTAATGGGCTTTTAAAACATCTATCAGTTAAACTGCAGCAGCAGGAAAGAGGCCAGCAGAAACACAAACCAAATCACAGTACTTTAATAAGACATTGCAATCATGAACTGAATTTCAAGCATCAATTTGACTCTAATAGCGTATAAACCCCAAATGTTAATCTATTTTACTATACAACAAGGAAACATCACAAACCTTGGGTACCTTTTACAGCAGTCATTCTGCTCCACTTAAAAAAATGGAAGCAGTGCTAATCCACAAAGAGTTAGCTCGTCTCAATTATTTATAGGGCATCTAGATCAAAGACTGTTTAGTTCTAAGAAAAGCAATATAGCAATGTCTAGACACCCATTTTATCATTTAGCTCTTGCTGTCAAGATTGGGAGGGATACTTGAACTGAACTTGAGAAATATATAGAAAAAAGTAATTTATTGTGAACTACAGAGGCTACAAATTAAGACCAGGTAACTAGATCAAGAGTAAAAGCCTGAATGACAGGGCAAAGGCTTTTCCTGCAGCTCACCCCTATCATAATTCTAGTAAGGAAGAAATTTCATTGCAACCTCCAGATTGAGAAGACACCCTTTAATAGTGACCTGCTTGGTTGACCATAAACAGTGCAGACTGCACCATGCACTGTATTTGGGAGGAGCAGGATAACATGCAACATGTATTTGGGAGGAGCAGAATAACATACAGGAGATGGTCTCCAAATATGCAGTCATTCATATCATCCCAAACTAGGACTGCCTAAGGGGCACTCCCGCCTGTTACATGAATGGTTCCTAGGAATTCTGCTGTGGCAAAAGAGTCTGCCATGTTAAGGTGTGTGAATAGAAGAATGTATGTAGTAAATCACAGTGGCATAGGTTTAACTACTGCATTTAGCAAGGCATCCAGGCAGCTATTTAAAGAGGGTACCTAATGTTTTGCTGCATCTTAAGAATCTGTAAAATAAATATGTACTGACAGCTTAGGAAGGAGAAAGTCCAAAGGTACTCCACAAATCAGAAATTGTTATTAATACATAATAAATCCCCAGAACACAAGACAGAGGATAAAAACCACGAACAAACAAAAACCCAATCAAAACAATTAAGCAAACAAAAACTGAAGTATAATCCAGATTCTAGGAGCACTCTCACGAAATTCAACAGCTCTTATCTTCTTTCCTGTTTGCGTCTCCAAAGAGCAGAATTTCCTCATTATGATACCCCAAACAATAAATAAATAAGCATTCAATGAAAATAAGCATATAAGAGTAAATGCACAGAAACACAAGATATCTGACCTTTTTGTAGTGTAGAAACAAGCATGTATCTATCTGCCCTCTCTCTTTTCAGTTCTTTGAAAACCTTAATACTATGCAACCCACTGATCTAGTGATATGTATCTTCGATTTGTCTACATCCAGATGTTCAAATATTTGTACGACAGAAGCACAATTCTAAAATGGAAAGTGTCCTAAAAACCAGCTTCACAGTCAACTTATGTCCATTTTAATTTTCAAGGGCCAGTTTTCTTCTGTTGGTAATTGCTCTCATTTGGGATTGTAATATTTCTCTGCATTTGTTCTTAACTCCTTAGCCTTTCACTGGCAATTACTACAGTTGTTTACATGGAAAATTAATATAGCAAATAATGCTTATAAAGCAATCTACAAAAAACTGGGAAAAAAAAAAAAAGCCAGTATCATTTACCAAATCTCATATGGTCACAACAAGCACCCTAATGGTGGTAATAAATAATAAATAAAGATTAAATCTACACATTGAATTTTATTTAGGCACAATTCATGTGCTCGTAGTCTCTTCTAAGTTGGTGGTTGGGGGTACATATCAAAATGCCAATGCTTTAAATAGGCAACCTAGCCCACAACTTCGCCCAGGATTTCAGCACTTCCCTGAATATCCACAGATGTACATATTCACTGGTTTTCTATCTGTGAATGATGCACTGCTTCATTGTCTGTGGGTAGCTAGTGCTTGCTGTCTAGTAAGAGATGCTAATTGAACACCCACCCTAGAGAAAGCCTTTGTCAGGACACAGTGTCTTCTGCTTCAGTCCCCTGCTGTTCTGCTCTGCTGTATTCAATTAGTGTGCTGGAAGCAAAGTAAAAATTACTAAAAATCTGATCTGTCATATGCCAGCAAAGAACCCTTCAGAGATCAGGTTTTCATCACATTTCAGTTTGCAGCCAGCACACTGAGAACAGCAAATTTAACTGGAGAGGGACAGCAATTTCAGACCCAAAGAGGAAAACCTGAAGAGAACTGTAAAGGATAGAGACAAGAGAGGCATAGAATGGAAAGCAATAAGAAAACAGGTAAGAGAAAAAAAGAAAAAAGAATACGGCTAGAATGGAAGGAAATAAAGAACAAAGCCCCGCTATATGTAGTAGCTACAGAAGGAGATGACAAAGGTCAAAAACTTGTGCAACTTGCTCAGTGGAGTCAATAGGCCGACTGGGTAAATGAAGGCTGAAGACAGAACTGTTGTTGTTGTGTTTGGTTTTGTTTTGTTTTGTTTTTTTCTCTTAAGTACACCAATATCACTCCACCTAATAAAAGCAAAGTACTGCAGTGGAACACTATGTTTACTGTGATTGAAAGAATAATGTGTGACCATCGTTATGTTATACAGGGAAGGCTGGGAGCTACGGAAGAGGGAGGACCCCAAGAACTTCTAGTTGTGAACCATGTGAACATTATCGAGGTAACCACTGCATAGACAGCAAATTAGGAATTCAAAAGGAGGAAGCCACAGTAGGAATAAAATATGCTCTAGGTTATATGGTAGACTGTGATTAGTGCCATGGAACGAAGCTGGGAATGAAAGATTATAAGTCTGGTAGTAGAAAGAGAGTGAAGGAAGGGCATCAGGAAGGTTATAAATCAACCTTACAAGTGTCTGAAAACAAACTGAGCCTCAGAGTATTGATACACATGGATATGGGTGATAAAGGATTCCTGGACACTTCACCCTGCCTGCAGCTATACATTTGACTGGACCATATCTGATTCTGTACTCATGAAACACACACTAAAATCATGGCCAAGGATCAAGGTCCTTCTCGGGACTCTAGCTGCAAAGTGCTCTTGTACACAGGCTTACTAGGTATGTTTAATGAACTCTGCACTTGCTTTGTAAGGAGGAAAAAAAACCCAACAAAACAGTAAAAGAAAAAAAAAAAAAAGAAAAAAAGAAAGAACTGGTCTTCATTCCTTCATTTAACAACTGCTTTTGCATGGATGAAACAGTTAAGGATCAGAAGGTGAGACTCCATGCACATGAGAATTGAAATCTGTTAGTCTTTAATATTTTTAAAGCTATTTCTAGGAATTTCAGTTAATGTTCTCCATGTGCATTCAAAGGACAAGCATTTAGCCAAGTGGTTCTCCTCTAGATCTTATTGCTTTTGGTACTTTCCAAGCATTTACACTGCTGCTGTGACATGGTGGTGACATTGTATTGTGCACTGAAAGAGATAATAATTCAGCTGTTTTCAAGTACAATGGGCTTCCTTTGTCAACAATCACAGCAACGGGAAACTTTGCCCTCCTTTTGTCACATATGTAAGAACAGAGCATGCAAGCAAATTGAGTTGAAATGAGTTCGACTAGCACAGAAGGAGATGAACAGCTGCTGCTATGAGAACAATTAAAAGTATTCAAAAAGGAAACTCAGCAATGAGGCTGTACTTATCCCATACCCCCTGTGATTTCTCCCTATTCCACAGGACTTGATGCCGTGTTACAGTAAACTGTATGCTCTTTGGGGTATGTCTGTGTCTTCTTGCTCTGATCAAACAGTAAAAAGAGGCTATAGTTATGCTGGGAATTTTAACACAAATCAATGCTACATGAATGCAAATTAAGAAAAAAATAATAAAATGAATAAAACAGGTGAAAAAAAGAGAAAGTAAACCAACTATATAGTACCATCTTTCACTGTGAGACTGAAATCAATATAACCATTTGTGATTCTTTTGAAACTTGTGTTCTTAAGTATTACTTTGTCAGTGCCAGAGGAAACTTGCCGTAGTGAACCTTAATGATCTTCAGATAGCTTGGAAACTGGCCTTTTCTCATGACTTCTGGCTTCATTAGCCAGTCTTTGACCAACAGAGGAACAAATGTGTTTAAATACAGCAAAGGTGTTAGTTTATACAACATGCACCGAACTGGTACACTGTCCATGAGAAACCCTGTTACAGGTAGATGTATTATATCTTGATTGCACAGTCAACCATGCATCTTTTCAGACAGCAGTTTGACATCATGATTAGGCAGAATATGATTTCTGACTGACAGATAAAAATGTGATTTTTTTTTTAATGTAGCTTTTCACATATGCATAAAGTACTACTGCACCTCACCTCAAACTTACAAGATCTGAAACATTTCCCCCCTTTTTGTACTTAATTTCAGCAAAAACTTAGTAAAATGTTCTCTGTATATATCTCAGTATTTGCTAAAAATGGAAAAAAATGACAAATGACTGCCTTATATTTATACATGGTTTCTATTTTTACTTTATTTTTAGACTACTGGAAATTACATCAGGAAAAGATATCTTCAAAAGACAAATAATACAATTAATCTCCAAAACTCAGCTAATGCATGGATATTTTCACCTTGTGTATGTAATGCACAGGGGAAATGATTTTCAAAGATTCATCATATTCTACTTCATAAAAATTTTTCAGATGTTTTATGAAGCACATATACTACAGCTCAGAAGGAGCTCCACAAAGGAAATTGTCACTGATTAAAAGGAATAGCCTTTCTTCACTTAACAGGCAATATTTTATTTATTGGAACATATCCAACAGACCTATGCACATCCACAGAAGGTATTTTAAGGGCCAATAGTCTCCTTGTCCCCTTCACCATCAGACAAAAATGTAACTTGAAATTTTTAAAATGATGTCTGTGAAATCAGACCAGAGGATTGGTCATGGGGTAAAAAAGGGGCAAATCCTGTCTCTTTCCTAAAGCAGGCAATATATGTGCTCATATAGTACAGCCATTGTGTTTGCAAGCAGGAGTCCTGTCCCTTCAGAAGCAGTACAGTGGAAGTTGGTTGGGCCACAGGACATAGTAACAGCACAGACAACATACTCTGACTTACTTTTTTGAACTATGAACTCTGAAAACAAGGTGCCGTTAGCACTTGTGATCCTGCAGCAATGGCTCACACTGTTAAAAATCACAGCACAGGGCACAAAGCAATTGATCAGGTCAGGTCACTGCAAGTTAAAACTACGTTCTTCTATTGCACTTCTTTACAAGAAACGCAACGGAATCACAGGTTTTAGAGACAGAAACAACCAGTTACACTAATCTAATCTGATCTTCAACTTTATGAAGGCGATAAAATTCAATCCAGCAGTTTCTGTACTAATCTCAACAACTTCTGGTTGAGACACAGTGCATCTTCTAGGAAGACTTCCAGTACTGGTTATCAGAGAATACTCACATTTCTACAAACTCTTAAGGCAGCTTTTACAATTCAAAAGCAAAAGGCAAAACTCCTCAGTTATACAGATTTTTGTATTGTTTCTACAGGAATCCTATTTAACTCTCATAGGAGTATACTTGTCTTCCCTTACTAAATGATTGAGTGGTCTGCTGTTAGCTCTAATGAAAACATGTCACTGACAAAACCGTCAGTGTTCCTAAAGGTCAAACACAGAAATTTTAAATCTCTTCTGCTGCTTTGTTTTTTTACACTGAAAAACATCTTAAGAAAATAAAACAAACTGCACATCAAGACTGGACACAAACAAGAGTTTAAAACCCCACAAACTCAGCTTGGTTCCACGTCTGCAATCTTAGCTTTTGAAGATGCTGATGGAAGCAAGCTACAATACAACACCTGAAGAAATTCAACTGTTTTCTTTTTTAACAGTGACTGTCCGCAAAAGTGCTTTATCACCCAACACTTTGTTTTACAGAAGCAATGGGGAAACCTTATTGGAAATATTTATACTGTGTAACAGTACAAACAGTACAAGTTTGCAGTCCTGACTAAGATAAAACTTGCAATGGGTTTCTTGAGAGTTCCTTTCAACTAACCGCTGCTTGACTGAGTCTGCAGCTTGGAAATAGCCCCTTGCAGATTAAGAAACCACAACAGCTAGCTCTCTATGCCTCTCTTAAGTACAATACTGAGCTACTGAAGGGTTCATATAGCCTCAGCATTTTAAACATATGAAAAGAAAATAATCTTTCAAGAGGTCTTTCCAGGGAAACTTCACAAATTTTCTATACCTTACCTAGCAGCTCTAAAAATGGCCTTTTAAATTATCCTTGTATGCAAAATTATATAAGCATGTACATATACATGTATGTATATATCTACTGTATTAGGGATAAAAGTTCCTGTCACTACTTCCCTTCAGTATTTTATCTCTGGTCAGCAGGATATTCTGTCTAACCACTGCAGTCATATGGGAATAACAGAAACAATTCTAATTGAATTGTAGCATAATGTGCACACTTTGTACTGTTGGACTGAAAACCCACTCTCATAACTTCACCTGTGTTCTGAAGTTCAGAGCCTATTTACATGGCTTAGTTTCTGGAAAATTATATAGTGAATTTATAGCACAAGAGCCACTTTTCACTAGCTCTGCTTTTTACAATTTGAGCTGCACTTTCATAGAATCATGGAACCATTGAATGGTTTAGGCTGGAATGGACCTTAAAGATCATCCAGCTCCAACCCCCTGCCATGGACAGGAACAACTTCCATCAGACCAGGCTGCTCCAAGCCCCATCCAACCTGGCCTTGAATACTGCCAGGGACAGAGAAGTCACAGCTCACAGCTTCTCTGGGAAACTTGTGACAGTATTGCACCACCCGCACCGTGAAGAACTTCTTCCTAACATCGAATCTAAATCTACCCTGTTTCAGTTTAAAGCCATTACCCCTTTGTGGGTGACAGGATAGAAATAGTTAACGAAATGGATCGAGGCATTATCGCCCTGGTCGGGCTTAAGCCTTGGGAACGGTAAAAAAAACACCAGGTGTTAAGGCCCTGGTAAGGCCTAAGCCTTGGGAACAGTAAAGACAAGAATGAAGTGCCAAGATCGGTTAGCAAAACAAAGCAGGTGGTTTCCAAGACAAAGCAGGATGTGCATCTCAGAAACAGACCAAACAATGTAAATATTTGTAACCCTTGGTAGTTTTGCCGAATTGGGATGATAAGGAAGTAAGAGAGTGGAAAGTTACTGCTTAGCACTTAGTAGACTATAAAAGGGATGCAAGAGGCGAAATAAAGATCTTCAGATTTCACCAGAACTGGAGTCTATCTTTGATATGCCTCAAATAGCACCCGAACAGGAGGAACTCCGGCTAAATCATCAGTGGTGTAGCTCGGCTGAACTCAGAGGAGTCCGGTGGGGGAGCACCAAAGTCATCCGGACACAAACCTATCACCTGGGAGAGGTGATGGGGCCAGTGGGGGAGCACTGAAGCAGTCCGGACACAACGATCACCTGTAAAAGGTGAGCAGCCAGGAATGGGACTATGGGGGGGAAATATTACTAAGGAATAATACTCCATTTTACAGATGTTTTCAGTCCTTCTTAAGAAGAAGGGAGCAACCTTTAAAGAGAGAGACTTAAATTTAATGTTGAAATTGTTGAGGACTCATTTTCCAGAGATTGATGAGTCCACTGTATTTGAGGTCTCTTTGTGGGATGGTGCAGGAGTTAAATTATGGGACGCAGCCACAAAAGGCAATAAGACTGCAAAAAAAATTGTTAGTCATTTAGAGAACTGTTTTAGAGATGCTAAAGTCAAAAAATGAGATAGTGGAGCCCAGCGCCCCCCTCCACCCACCGGAACCTCTGCCCGTCGCTGCCGTGGCTGCGAAGACTGAGGACGGGGATGAAGACAATCCTTTTGAACCGGGGCCCTACTGATCCTGAGAAGGAGCCTGTGCACGCTCATCAGACTGATCTGCTGTTCCTGAGGTTCTGACACCTGATAATTCTGACGCTGACCTGGATAGTCCTTTTGACCAGGGGCCTGTTGGTCTGGAAAAGGAGCCTGATTTATATCCCCCAGATCCTCATGATAAATGGGCAGCTGTAAAGGGAGAAGCAAGATGGGTGGGGGATGCAGATGTATTGTGAGCTTTCCCGGGGGTGTATGTGCCGGATCAAGACCCACGGTGGGAAGGTCTCTCATATGCTCTTATCAAAGATATCAGGCGAATGGTGACGGACTATGGACTTCGGACCCCATATACAACTCATTTGATACAGTCTCTCTGTGATACTTATGTACTAGAAGTTGGCAAATACAGGTATGTCCATGTTTCTGTCAACCCGTAGGGACCTTTCTAGATATTGCTGGCCACTTCTTCTGATGTAGGCTGGCCACCTGCATCGGAATGAGTGTGCATTTTGGTCAGTATAAAAGCCCAAGCCTCATGCGATGTGGGGGAGGCAGAGCTTCCGCAGGCACGCCTGCTGAGGTTCAGCCTGCCACCTTGCACTGCGATGCTGCTGCTCAGAGCTGGTTTCTTGATTGTCTTCACAGGGTCGTTGCACCATGTTCCGTACGTGGGACCGCGTACTGGGAGTAATGATTGTCTGGATTTTGTGTTTCAAATATTGTAGTTGTGTGGAGTGTGCTTGTGGAATCCCATGCATATGTGTGTGTGTGTGTTGAGGGCAGATGGTGTTCTGCATATTTTTTGTTGTCAGGTTCACAAAAAAGTTTTTAATGGGTAGCCGATTAACATTTTGGGCAAGAAAGGGTTAATGCAAAAGTGCAGTTGCTGGCAGGTATTTATGCCTGCTGCTGAGCAGGCTGGCAGCTGTAGCTGTAGCTGCTGCTGAGCAGGCAGGCATGTATAGCTGCTGCCGAGCAGGCCGGCGTTTGTAGCTGCGCAAAGCAGGGTGAGTGACTGAAAAAAAAAAGTTATTTGACAGAGTTTGGTACCCATGTTCAAAAGAAGCTGCCCTCGATTCGGCCCTCAGGGCTCCACTGGTGGAATGGCCGGGATGGACACCAGAGCCGAGGGGTGAAAAAAAACCAACAAAACAACAAAACAAATAAACAAAAGAAGTCCTCTCGATCTATTGAAGCATTGGGGCAGTTTGTAGAGACACCACAAACAAAGCCTAAAGAGGCCTGCAACACACTGGGCGCAACCTGTGGGTGAATCCAAGACTTGGAGGAACAGAGAGATCGTTTGAAACAAGAACTGCTAACTGAAAAAGCAAGAGGGGTAGTGCAACCACAAGCTTTACCAGCCACCACTCAAGCAGCATCAGGGTGGCAGAGAAGGAAGAAAAAAATGGGTAATGACACAGCAAACTCCTTGACTGTTAACACCATGCAGTTTACTTCTGCAGTTGCTTCACATTCCTTTTTCATCAGAATGCCTTTGCTTTAAGGAAACACTTTAACCTGTTTTCTTCTCAAGAACTGATAACCTGGGGGAGGGGATATATTTGTGTCCTCCTATCTACAAGTCCATGGCGGCTGCCTGCAAAGTTTGTCAAGCCTTGCCATGAGCTGGACAGACAAGTGGAGGAACTCAATGCCTCAGCTACAGGAGCTGACCATGAAAACCCCGAGTGAATGAGACAGAGGAAGAGAAAAACAAATGATTGCAAAGCATCACTTGGGGGCAACTGGAAAGTAACAACTTGAATATGTGTGCTTGTAGCTATTACTAGAGGCTGTGATTTTGTGTATAAAACCACCTGTGTTTACTATCCAGTTGCTAGTAAGAAACTACACCTTGTATTGTATGGATTTGTCACTTGCAAAAGAGATGTTAGAGCATGCAAATTTGCAGCAGTTGCTAGAAAATGCTACTACAAAAGCTAGGAAGATTCTAATACAATGGTAGTGGTTATAAAGCAGGTAATGCAACGAATTAAGAGGGTGGAAGAACTCCACTGGTAGGAAACTTCTTTGGCTGGTCCCCCTCTGCCATCAGTATCTTCAACATGCTGCTGCACCCTGTAATAGTTACTCGGCTAACATAAATCTGCATGTGCTTTGCCATAGTAGCAACTTGTTTGTGGATGAAGCAGGTGAAACTCCGCATTGACGATGAGCTGCAAGGACTGAGGCTGGCCAAATGCCTCCTACCACAGTCAAGGGCATGACTGGGTTGGCCTCTGCATTTGCCACTAAGAAGAACCGTTAGCTCCGCTGTTGGCTGCAACCCAGAAGGCGTTGAGCGGTGGGGACACATGCCATGCCAGACCTTGATGTGAGAGATGGCCTCCCCTGATATAAGAGAGCCATCCAGGAGAAAAGGGCAGGCCCAGCAGCCTGTGGTTGGCATATGTTGGAGATATCTAGTCCAAATCCCCTTAAGCCTTGAGACCGGTAAAGAAAACACCAGGTATTAAGGCCCTGGTAGGGCCTAAGCCTTGGGAACAGTAAAGAGAAGAATGAAGTGCCAAGATTGGTTAGCAAAACAAAGCAGGCAGTTTCCAAGATAAAGCAGGATGTGCATCTCAGAAACAGACCAAATGATGTAAATATTTGTAACCCTTAGTAGTTTTGCTGAATTGGGATGATAAGGAAGTAAGAGAGTGGAAAGTTACTGCTTAGCACTTAGTAGACCATAAAAGGGATGCGAGATGCAAAATAAAGGCCTTCAGATTTCAGCAGAACTAGAGTCTGTCTTTGATACGCCACACCCCTTGTCCTATCCCTCCATGCCCTTGTATAAAGTCCCTCCCCAGGTGTCTTGTCAGCCCCTGTTAGATACTGGAGGGCTGTTCTGAGGTCTCCCCAGAGCCTTCTGTTCTGACATGGAACAACGCTAACCCTCTCATAGAAGAGGTGTTCCAGCCCTCTGATCGTAGAATCATAGAATCATAGAATAGTTAGGGTTGGAAAGGAACTCAAGATCATCGAGTTCCAACCCCCCTGCCATGGGCAGCGACACCTCCCACTAAACCATGCCATCCAAGGCTATGTCCAACCCCACCTTGAACGCCGCCAGGGATGAAGCATCCACAACCTCCCTGGGCAACCCATTCCAGTGCCTCACCACCCTTACAGTAAAGAATTTCTTCCTCATATCCAATCTAAAGTTCCCCTGTTTAAGTCTGAACCCGTTCTTCATGGCCCTCCTATGGACTCACTCCAACAGGTCCAGATCCTTCTTATGTTGAGGTTATGTTGGTTTTGTCAGCACGTTTCTTATCTTGCTGCTTTTATAGATGGCCTTCCATGCTTCACCAAGTTTGATAGATCAGGTGTCCCTAACTGTAAAAACTGCAACGTGTAGATTAAACCCAAGGATAAGGCTAGTAACTGGCTTTCTGGTAATAGGGAGGAAAATGATCACAGAGAGGTTTTTTTGGTTTCTCTTTATTCCAGAAGGGAACTATGTATATCTTTGCTAGTAAACAGAAGATTATTCAGATCCCTTATGCCATTATTGGCATAATCTCTATTCTAGAATAATCCGCTAATTCCAAATTATGGCTAGCTAAGTGTAAAGGTAGGTATTTTAACTATCATCCCAAGATTCTGAAGTTCACTAACTGTAAAATGTTCAAGATAAGGGAGCATTATTTAATGAAAACAGACATAATAGTCATATAATAGTTAATACGGAGATTTGCAATTTCTGCCAGGTGGACTAGGAGGCACTATAGTCTGCTGAAAATGTATGCCTCAGAAGAGATGTGACAGCACATAGAAGATGCACACATACAAATTTGCCAGCAAATTCTTTTACTGTGATATGAATACTTTTTTGGTTTTTACATATCTGTAGTGGATGCTACAGCTTCAGTACTGTTTATTATATATGTATGGTCTTGACTACTTGAATCTGTGCGACCCATCCAAAAACATACTGCAAAATGCCAGACTTTCTTTCACTTCCAGTCCTGCTTAAGTTTTCTTTGTGGCACTGCTCATCTGAATCATTGCCTGTTTCTTGCTTACAAAACATACATATTCAAAGCACCATTAGCACAATAGCAATTAACAAAGAGCCTTTTATGCCAACGTGCTACAACTTCATCTCGCACACCCTTTACAGGAAAAAGCTCTTTTCTCTTCTTTCCAGTATCAGTGAAGCACTTATGCCATGTGAAAAGAATGCTTCCTTTCAGTGCAGAGGGGACATGACTGTGCCTTATGTGAATCTACTGTATGTATAACTGAGGGGAGGACTAGATGACCTAAAAAATCTTTCTCATCTCTAACCTCTATAGAAGTTCATGGTATCAGGAATTGCATATTAACAACTAGATGCAAGATTTTGTGTGGAAAGAGCAGAGTGTTCCACAGGATGTTTTTCTTATTTTCTCCCTGCTGTAAAGGATAGGAAAAACCCTTTTAGGTTTGTCACAAGTATAACTGGCAAAATACAGAAAGGACAGCAATTACACTTGTCATTCACAGCACTCATTCCTAAAAACATTGCTGTCATGGAGCAGTAAGTGAGAAGGAGGGAAAACCTGCAGCAGCTACATCACGCTAAAAATTGATGGATTTTGTTGCCAGTACTACATCAAGTTGCCATGCTGGCACCAAGACAAATGTTGAGGTTCCCCATGATATAAGACTGTTCTTTTCCATGGCTGTAGGTGCCATGATCATATTAATTAGAGAAGAACGAGAGAAAGTGGAAATGTCTTATATTTCCTTCCCAATAATAATTTATAGGCAATTCCACAAGACAAAAAAGTAAGTAGCACAGAGTTGGTTATAAAAACACAGAACATGAATCCATTTGCAACAATGGCATATAAGCAATATCAAGGCATTACACAGTAATATAAAGATGTAGGATAGATATGAGGATCTAACTGCCTCAAAATCACCTTCAATATCAGACAGTCACAAATATTTCCAAATGGCTGAGCTACCCAGCCCTGTGACATGTTAATAAACTTGATCATTCAGTAACAGCTCTAACATTGTCTAGATTGTTTTACCCTTAGTTCCCACTAGCACAACCCACACTGGTAAAAGTAGAAACAAAAAAGAAACGACCCCTCAAAGGCTCGTGTGCCTTTATTTCACACTGAATAAGCAGGCACGGTACAGCCTGCTGCTAAGCTTTTCCTTACCAGTTGCTCAAAACATGGACAGACTCTTGGTTACAGCTCCTAATGTGCTGATCAACTGACCCAGAATAACAAAGGCTAAGGGTAAGCAACACAGAAATTACTATACTGGATATGAGGCCTGAATCAGTCTAGTCTAACACCCTGCCTCTGCGAATAGCCAGAGGGATGTGTAAGAACACCACAACAGCCAGCTGTCTCTATTTCTGTATGTTCTAGCAAGAACTGTTCCAAGAAGAAATAACCTAATATGCTCAGATTTGGTTCTCCATTTCTGCTTTGCAAGCTGTTGATTAAGGGGCAAAGAGTGGAAATTGTACATCTCTGAGGAACAATTAACTTCTTTGTTGATCCCCTGAGGTGTACCATAAGCCATAATGCCATAAATTACCTCAAGGAGAATTTGTCATAAATTGATAAATTGATAAATTGATAAATGTGAATTGACTGCATTAAAAATGTTCATTCATTTGTACTTAAAAGTGCCTCTTTTTTTAAAAAAAAAAAAAGATTTTGCATTGCCAATCTGAGGAAAAAAATAGTATAATTTTTTTCCATAGTAATACAGAAAACACTGCATTTGCATCACACATTAATCACAAAATAATTAAAGACACAACAAAACAAATACAATAAATCACATTTCATTTTGCCTAAGATATAATTTAACATCAAGTCTGTATACATCATTAACTACTGTTTGCCATAAACGCTTCACGAGAATGTGTGAACTTACAGCTGCATCATGGAAAAATAAAACTGCATTTAATTTTTCCTGCTTCACCTTCCTCTATACATTATATGAAAATCATCCACAGTGTATACCTTTCCTTCCCTAAAATGCATCCAAAAAATTGCTATATGATAGAACCTGCAAGTTTTTCTACTCACAGACAGTACTGCCTGCCTGAGAAGAGGTATGTCATAGCTACATCACATTATTCTCCCCCCAGCCTGATATGAAATCTTTCATAAATAAGCTTGACTTGCTAATACCCTATTCTGTTCCAGCCAGCTTCTTACACAGCACTCAGCTGTGCTGGACCCAAGTGCCTCTTGGTAGGGTGTGAGCAACGTGACTCTGATTTATCACCTGCTCTCTGACTCCCCAAGGCAAAAACTATATGCAGTGAATGTTTTGCTCAAGATTTTGTTGTTGTTGTTTTCATAATGCACATATATCTGTTAGGGAAAGCAAGTCAATGAAGCAAATCCTGTAGTTAGAGTGGAAGGTACTGAGTCTTGTCCTTAGTTCTTTGGAAAATTTATTTCAGTCTATGTTAGGCCATTGACTGCTTTCCTTAGCACAGCTACACGCCAAAGAAAGCTGCTAAATACACTCTTACTCCTGCCCATTCTTGTAAATAGATACATGTTTAATTACATTAACTTCAAGACACTTATCCAAACATCAATTCTCTCAAGCATAGCAGCTCCCAAAATAACTCTCAAATTTTGAACGACATCATATTAATCTCCTGAAATTCCTAAATATATGCCATGTTTTAGGCATCTGAAAGCATCGTCTGCATAGACTATTCTATTTGGATTCATTGCTTCAGGAGAAAGACTATGACTGCTCTCATCAGGCTCTCTCGCACCCACCCTTAATACTGGCCAATTTTAAAGAAACCCACATGTATAATAATAAAACAAAGTGCTAACACTAAAAACATGAAAATAAAATATTTTAAAATGTTCTGGATCTTAACATTCAGCTTCACACTGGGTTACTCCAGTGTCTTATACCACTTGGGGTGCTAGTAGTTTACCACTACCAACAAAAAGAACTACCTTAAGGAACTCACTGTACTTAATTTTTTCTGATTCAGGTAAAAAATCACCAACTATAAAATGCAGAATTGTACCTCCTAAGCAGACTCTCTGGGAACACACTCATATGTTTTTCTATTTGTAATCTTATAATTTCATGTATCTTTTAATGCAGTTCATGCATAGATCCTGACAAATATTTATGCATGCAAGCACATGTGTAGTATATTTATCCTGACAGACTCCCCTAGATACTCTGACTACACTCCCTATATCAGTCAGTTTCTTTAATATACAATGGAAAATGGAAATACGACCTGTTATTTTCTGGTAAGGTGATGTAGGCACTGGAAAACAAGCCTGCCTGCTTGTCTTGCAATGAAGTATGTTGCCAAAGATATGCATCAGTGAAAGACTTCAAGCACTTCAGGATTCATGCTTCAGTCAAAGATAGTAAAACTAGTACGGTCTTAACTCAGTCAATGAAATATGTAATCTGTCATTACAAAACCGACTCATTAAAACAGAAGTAACCTTGAAGAAGGATTTTGAAAGATTATTTTTAAGATAATGTAAAGAGAAATGTCTGAATAAAATAGTGGATAAAAATAAACCCTGGTTAGGAAAAATCTGTTCACATTTTTACTGAGTCTGATTTTAACATCAAAGGCTTAGCAGAAATACAGTTCTCAATGACTGTCCCATAGTAAGAATCACTGAAGCAGAACTCCAAACTTCCCACAACAGTTTTTAAGATTTTTGCTGGTGATTTCCTTTAGCAAGCTACTAGAGCAAGATGTGACTCTAATGGCTGTTATTACCAACATAAAGAGAATTGTGCCTTTATTTCAACTGGTATAAACCAGAATAATTCCACTGAACAAAAGATATCCATTTACATTGGGGCCAAATCCAGAACTCCTTGTATTTATTAAGAAGTGAGAGTTTCCATTCACTAAGATTCTATGTTTATACATACGCATGAACCGATCTTACAATTAAAAAGATTATAGTTAATATCAGGAACTAGACAATTAAAAATCCATGTTACTTGAGAGGAAATGCAAGCCTGTAATTCATGTCTTAACTGCAGCAGTTGATCCTAATACAGCAAAAAAAGAGCAGAAACCAACTGCATGCAAAAGTGTGTAAGTAATCACATTATTAAAATGTGTGAACTTAAGTAGGTTAAGAAAAAAAAAAAACAACTTTTATATATGGAAATATAAAAACAATAGAAGCTGAACAAAACTAAATATGTAAGTGGAAAACACACAAGCTGTTAATTTATTTCCTGGATGACACTGTAAGGCCAGCAAGATCTACTGTAAATCTGTATTCTGACCTCCCATAGTGTTACCCACAGGAATTCCCTGCATTCACCACTCTACCCACTACAGCTACCAGTAGCTGTAGTAGAACTGGAGGACTGTTTTGGAAAACAAACAGAAAACCCTGAATTTAAAGTTTTCAAACCACAACTTTAGTGACATGTCCCAAAGAACAATGGCAACCCCTGCTAGAAAAATCTTGTGCTTGTTCTGCATTTTTTTAAAGTCAAAGTCACAACATTAGCTCCTTTAACTCTGTATTGCAGAGTTAAGGCTGGAAGAGACCTCAGGAGACTTCTAGTTCTCTTAACTCTCAATCAATGCCTTGATTAGCGCAAACTGAGCTCCTGAAGCCTCATACAGCAAAGTGTGTTTCTTTCATCATCACCAAGACTGCCTGTCCTCCAAACTCTTTCCAATTTTTCAATATCTTTCTTGAACTGTGAACATTAGAACTGGGCATACTAGTCTATTAAAACCTATCTCATGCCCAAGATGTTTAACAATACATTTTTCCATATTCACCCAAGGCTTTTTCAGGCTGATGTCTGTAAGGTGTTCCCCTTTATGAGCACTGTCTTCCAGATCTTTCATTTCAGCATATGTACTGGATCTGGCTGGACTGGAGCTAATTTTCTTCATGGCGGCTAGCATAATGCTCTGCATTAGATTTGTTACCAAGAGAATGTTGGTAATACACCAGTGTTATAGCTACTGATGAAGCAGTTCTTGCACAGCACCAAGGTTTCCTCTTTTTTCACTGTGCCCCCCTTTCCCCCCAGCGATTAGGCTGTGATCAAGAAGTAGGAGGGGGCAGAGCAAGGACAGATGATCCAAATGGACCAAAGGGATGTTGCATGCCATATAACGTCACCTCATCAATAAAAAACAGGGTAGGTTTTCCTAGGTACACATGCTGGCTAGGCATTGGTCTGCTCGTGGGAGGTGGCAAGTGACTGCCTTTGCGTTGCTCCATCCCCCTCTACACTTACTAAACTGTCTTTATCTTGACCCACAAGTTGGTTTTACTTTTGCTCTTCTCTTCCCTATCCTGTCACATCAGCCAGGGTAGGAGTCACACAGCAAGCAAACGGTAGGTGCTTAAGTTACTGACCAGAGTCAACCCACCAAAACATATTAAAAGATACAGCTCACATGGCTACACTGTACCTTCTGACAATGCCACCACAGCATTCATAGATAAATTTTCTTAGCATTCCCAGTCTTGGCCTTTGAAATATTTTGGAGGAAATTGACCTGGGCAGTCTTTAGAGTAATCTCTGCTGCATACTTTCTGGATCACCCCATGCTCAGAAGTGATTTCCTAGAGCTGCTGGAGTTCATGAAGGCACAATCCTCTAGCGCAATTCAGCACACAACTATCTTTCCACATCATTCTTCCATGTCTCATGACTTCACATATGGTTTATATTTTCATAAGGCAGGATGTAGTAAAAATCTTACTTGTAAAAGCCCAACATTTTGCATGGCACATCCCATGAGACTGTACAGGAAAAGCACTACATGTGCAGCCACAATTAGAGCCACAGCCATAAGAAGTGCCCACTAAGAATAGAGCAACCTCACACCTTCCAGTGCTTAGCTTCTACAAATGCTTAGCTTAGCTTCTATAAATGCTAGTCTTTACTTGGGCTCTTGCCCTGACGTTGTAGGTTGAAAGCTGAAATGGGGGTTTCCCAGGCAACTCAGATCTGTCTAGCAGCCACCCATGTCAGCATGCACAAGGTCATCACAGTGTGTTTGCGATTTCCCATAGCATCATCTTCTTCCTTGGCAGCTACAGAAAACAGAGGCACACGGTGCCAGTTCAACCTTGGGTCCTGGTGCCAGCAACCAGGAGCTAGACAGACCTACAATCAAACTTGACAGCCAGCAGCACTGACCAATGTCAATACAACACACAGTAGAAGAAAGCTAACAGAAATGGTCTTTATTTGATCTGTATGTTAAATGCCCTGTGCACCCACTGCTGGTGCTGCCTGCTCCTAGCCACCTAGATCTGCCAGCAGGCACTGGTAAACAACAGTGTGTCCTGGGTTCAGAAGTAGCAGTCATTTTTCTCCTTCTCGGTAGCTAGTGCAGTGCTGGTGTTTTTGATTTTGGGCCTGGGAACAGCGCTGATAACACCAGTGTTTTCAGTTACTGCTTAGAACGTTTTGGTCTGACCAAGGACTCTCTGAGTCTCATGCTCTGTCAGGGAGGAGGGGAAGCTGGGAGGAAGCAGAGAGAGGACACCTGACCCAAACTGACCAAAGAGGTTATTCCATACCACAGCACGTCATGTCCAGTAATGTAAAAACGGAGGGCAGAGACCCAGAAGGGGGGGGTGCACTGTGGGGGGGTGCACTGCTTGCTCGGGCTGGGGATTGGTGGTGAGCAATTGTATTCTTTCCTTGCATTTGCCTTGTCATTATTATTATTGGTGGTAGCAGTAGTGGTTTGTGTTATACCTTAGTTACTAAACTGCTCTTATCTCAACCTGTGGGAGTTGCATTCTTTCGATTCTACTTCCCATCCCTCCAGGAGCGGAGGGAAGAAAGAGGGGGAAGTGAGCGAGTGAAAAAACTGCGTGGCTGAAAGGCTTAAACCACGACACAGTGCAAATCAGGTAGCTGACAAGAGTTCTGGAAAGGTTGTGTGACAAGGGGTAATGGCTTCAAACTGAAAGAGGGTAAATTTAATTAGATATTAGAAAAAAAAATCTTCACTATGAGGGTGGTGAGACACTGGAACAGGCTGTCCAGAGAAGCTGTGGTTCCCACATCCCAGGAAGTATTCAAGGCCAGGTTGGATGGGGCTTTGAGCAACACAGTCTAGTGGAAAGTGTCCCTGCTGGTGGAAGGAGGCTGGAACCATATAATCATGGAATCATAGAACAGTTAGGGTTGGAAAGGACCTTAAGATCATCGAGTTCCAAACACTCTGCCATAGGCAGGGACACCTCCCACTAAACCATGCCTCCCAAGGCTCTGTTCAACCTGGCCTTGAACACTGCCAGCGATGGAGCATTCACAACTTTCCTGGGCAACCCATTCCAGTGCCTCACCACCCTTACAGTAAAGAATTTCTTCCTCATATCCAATCTAAACTTCTCATCCTATCTCGATACAGAAGGTGCTCCAGCCCCCTGATCATCCTCGTGGCCCTCCTCTAGACTTCTTCCAACAGTTCCATGTCCTTTTTATGTTGAGGACACCAGAACTGCACACAAGACTCCAAGTGAGGTCTCACGAGAGCAGAGTAGAGGGGCAGGATCACCTCCCACGACCTGATGGTCACGGTCCTTTTGATGCAGCCCAGGATATGGTTGGCTTTCTGGGCTGCGAGCGCACACTGCTGCCTCATGTTCATTTTCTCATCGACCAACACCCCCAAGTCCTTGTCCGCAGGGCTGCTCTGAATCTCTTCCCTGCCCAACCTGGAGCTGTGCCTGCAATTGCTCTGATCAAAGTGTAGGACCTTGCACTTGGCATTGTTAAACTTCATCAGGTTGGCATCAGCCCACCTCACAAGCGTGTCAAGGTCCCTCTGGATGGCATTCCTTCCCTCAAATGTATCAATCGAACCACACAGCTTGGTGTCATCAGCAAACTTGCTGAGGGCACACTCAATCCCACTGTCCATGTCACTGACAAAGATGTTGAACAAGACTGGTCTCTTCTGAACCATTCTATAATTCTGTGAAATTGCAGCAATGGCATCATGGGATACTTGTTGCTCTTGAAAGCTCTCCTCCTTTGCAGTATACAGTGACTGGGGCCATCTTAAGGGCTTGCAGTAGGAATGTAAATGGGTACTTTAGCATGCAGCGCCACAGTAGGGGTCACATGAGGAAGTTATTTAGGACAGTAGGGTGAGTGAAGCCCTTATAACTACTGTAGCCACTGAGGCTTTTAAACCTCTTTTTAGTTTCTGAATCATCCACAAACACCATGAATGACTTTAAATTTGCTTTCAAGTTAAACATAAAGAATAATAGGCACTACAAATTAAAAGAGAGTTTTACATTAAAAATAGAGCCGTTTAATGGGATCGTCTTCAATTTTTGTGTCTATAGAGGAAGCATATTATAGCAAAACTATCACCTTTATTACATAAAAATGTAATAGATTTTAAAACAAAACAAAAAAAAGGAGTGGCATACTAGGTGAAAAACAGCAATTTAAAGTAGCCCAAAAGATCTGCAAATTGAGATCAACTCATCTTGATTTATTTTTGATATATGGATTGAAACAAACATGCTACCTTCCACCTTTTCAGACTAATTTTCACATATTTCTTTCCAGTACAATGAATGCTTAGTAATTTAAAGAAGAGTGAAGAATTTAATCAGAACTAATTGCTAGTTGAAGGAGGTGATCCTGCTCCTCTATTCTACTCTCATCAGACCCCATTTGGAGCACTGTGTGCAGTTCTGGTGTCCTCAACATAAGGACACGGAGCTGCTGGAGCAAGTCCAGAGTAGGGCCATAAGGATGATCAGGGGGCTGGAGCACCTCCAGTATGAAGACAAGCTCAGAAAGTTGGGGCTGTTCAGACTGGAGAAGAGAAGGCTGTGTGAAGACCTCATAGCAGCCTTCCAGTGTCTGAAGGGGTCCTGTAAGGATGCTGCAGAGGGACTCTTCATCGGGGACTGTAGTAATAGGACAAGAGGTAATGAGTTTAAACTTAAACAGGGGAAGTTTGGGTTAGATATAAGGAAGAAGTTCTTTACTGTGAGGGTGGTAAGGCACTGGAACGGGTTGCTCAAGGAAGTTGTGAATGCTCCACCCCTGGCAGGGTTCAAGGCCAGGCTGTCCAGAGACTTTGGGAACATGGTCTAGGGTGAGGCACCCCTGCCTCTGGCAGGGGGATTGGAACTAGATGATCTTAAAGCCTTTTCAATCATAACCATTCTATGAACATATGATTATGAGAGCCCCCTCAGAATATGACTGACACAAGTGGTCTTTTGACATTTATCATTTTGACATGATAGGCATCGCATCATCTGGAATTGCCTTTTCGCCTATTAGAAATAAGTATCTAAATGAGTGTCAAACATTCCATTCCTAGATTCTCACACAAAAAGACTCAAATTCAACTTCCACTTCCATTAATTCTTTCAAGGCATCCTTTGTTTTCTTCTGTAATTCTTAGACTTGCTACACACCATACGGATAGCTAGAGAAGAGAGTCTTCTACCTCAGTATTATAAAATTGTAAGAAAGAAGTTATTTGCTCCTCTTACTTCCAAAATAAACAATTCCAGTTGCTGTTGTAACAAAGAATCTTCATCTAAAACAGGGTTATCTATTCCTATAATTTTAGACCTAAAAAAAGAAAAGGTTTTTGAATGTAAAGGGCTGTTATAATCAAAATTATTAAGTAAACTAAACTACAGAAATATACTGTGTTAATATATTAGGTAAGATAGCATTTATGGTGAAAGTCTAATTTGTTAAGGAAAAAATAAGATTAAACCAAAGTAAAACTGAAGTAAAGCCTGCCTGATAATATTAAGTAGCCAAATACCATTGTTTACATAACCACAAAGGAAACTATTTTGTCATTCATTGATGTGATACATGCAAGCAATATAATTCAAAGCAACAAACACATAAAATGCCTTCCATCTCACTTAACAGGTGCCTTCAAATGTAAGATTATATAGACAAAAATAATTTTGTTTTACATAGACTCAGACAAATCAGTCTGTGCAATTTTGCCTGAGCAGTCTCTGAAAATAAACCTTTGACAAAATCTCAGATTACCAAAAGGATTTGATTTTAATATTGTTCAATACCATTTTACTTTCAAATTAGGCAACAGAGTCCTTTTTAAAACCAGTGAAGTAATAATTTATCTCATCATCTGACATCCAAGCAAAGCTCTGGGGAAGTTTTGAAGAAGAGATACATAATCTTTCACATAGCAGGCTCATACCAGTTTGGAAGACATAATACTAACAAGAAAACAAATTAAAAAGGCCAAAACCCAGGTTCCTGTGTAGAACAACTTTATATATATATATCTATATATATATACACACATATATAAAATATACGTTTTGATTTATTTTGTTTAAAAAGTGAATACAAAAACCCCAGAGCTAATAATTAAGAATACATAAAATATTATTGACCTACTGTATCAGTAGAGACTGGTATATTGATGAAATATTGATGCCTATTTAGATAAAACCAGGAGTGTGTGTCTAAGTTTGAGGCAGCCAAGCTGATACCAGGATTCTTTCCTCACTGTCTGTTGAAGACTACTTACCAGTTGTGAATTTTGCTGGCAGTTCAGCGGTGTTACTCCATTCACAGCCCCTTTTAGAGGATTGAACAGTAAAGTAATATTCTAGAATGCATTTTACCATTGATCTTTAATGTACTAGGACTTCATATCCACATAGCCTCAGTTACCTGCACTCAAATCAATGATTTAACTTTTCATCAATTTAGAAAGTAAGCCAGAGCAAGAAGTGCTATTTGCTTGGGTAATAGTCTTGTTCAGCCACAGTGTGCCTCCAGGATTTCATGACCTGCACAGCTTCCATTTGGTTTTAACTTGAAGGGAGCTTTGACCCAAAAAAGCTCCAAATGTGCTATGTTCCACCTACTTGAAATGCTGCCACTGCTAGTACCAACAGAGAGGCTTAACCCAAATTCCTTCCAGTTTAAAGAAATCTGAGTGTCAATATATTGCTTTTTATGGCAACTTTCTGCTCCATGGGACCCAAATCAACCAGACCCTTGAAACAGAATTACTTTTTGTCTCCATTGTCTTCCTGAATTGATCAGATCAAATGATACTTGGCTTTCATTCCCTTAAGGTATGTTTTACTGGAATAATAAAAACCCCCAGAACAAAATAACTCCCAAAACACAGAAAAGTCTAAACTGCTGGGTGAAACTTGAGATGCTTGTAAATCAGTCTAACCCTGGTCATCGTTCTTAGACTGAACTGACCTTTCTGCCAGCTCTCCTTTTCAGTGCAATACGGCTTCAGTGATTTTTTTTTTTTACCCTGACAGGTGGGAGTAATGGGCTGACAGGAACCGCATGAAGTTGAACAAATGGAAGTGCAAAGTCCTGCACCTGGGGAGGAGCAACCTCATCATGCTGGGGGCTACCCAGCTGAAAAGCAGCTTGGCAGAAAAGGATATGGAGGTTCTGGCAGGCAACAATCTGACCATAAGGCACCAATCTGTCCTTGCAGCCAAGAGGTTTAACAGTATCCTGAGCTGCCTTAGGAGAAGAGTTGCCAGCAGGTCGAGGGACATGATACTTTCCTTCTGTTCAGTACTGGTGAGGCCATACATGGTGGACTGTGCCCAGTTCTGGGCTCCCCAGTACAAGACATGTGCATGCTGGAGACAGTCCAACAAAAAGAACTAAGATGATTTATGGACTGGAGCATGTCTCACATGAAGAAAGCTGAGAGAGCTGGGACTGTCCAGCTTGCACAAGAGAAGGCTCAGGGTGATCTCCTCAATGTATATAAATCCCTGAAGGAAGACTGCAAAGAGGATGGAGCCAGACTTTTCAGTGGTGTCTAGTGACAGGACCAAAGGCAACAGGCACAAAGTGAAACACAGGAGGTTCCCTCTGAACATCAGGAAGCATCATGTCACTGTGAGTGTGGCTGAGAACTGACACAGGTAACCCTGGGAGGCTATGGAGAGGAGGTATCTTTCGAGGCATTCAAAAGCCCTCTGGACATGGTCCTGGACAACTTGTTCTAGGTGGCTCTGCTTTAGCAGGTGGCTGGACCAGATGAGTTTGCATGCAGTTCACATATTAGCACTAAGTGACATGGCATACATTTCTCCTTACTTGATGGGTCACAGGACTCCTGAGCAGGCAGATGCTGTATTTGTGTAGGGTAGTCATAATTTTATTTTCTGCTTTCTAATCTCATGTAAATTACACCATGGATTCCATGGACAACTCTTTTTTACCTACTGGAGAACTTGCTAAATTGTTTGTTTAGCTCATTATGTACATAGCGCACATCTATTATCTGTTAATTTACAATCTTATTTTATTCCATTTTCACTTCCACTGCCTTTTTCTACCTAGCAGGCTTGAAAAGGATCTTTTATACCAATGATGCATTAACCAAGGAGTGAAAACAGCAGATCTTCTTCTCTCCATATTTACACATCAGTAACACAGATAAAATCATGTCAATATTTCTCTGAAATTATGTTATTACATAGCAATAGCATAATTATCATCACTTCATAGCAATAGTGTAAATTGCACTACTACTGCTACAATAAACCAACAACCACAGTATTTCCGTGCTGTATGAGCCAAAGGAAGCCTCACTTCCAGCAGTGGGAGATACAGATTTAGTATTTAGTCTTCTGCTCCCAAGGGAAATGTCAGCTTTTCTGCTATATTCTCTTTGGCATGAAACATTCTCTGGAAATACACCTGGTTCAACAGAGAATGTTACAATTAAATAGTGAATTCTGCTCTAAAATAAGCAGTTCAATTTAAACACTGAATGTCTCTTCATATTTTTATATATTTTTAAATTATAATAATACATGCAATTACTAGTACGTAGTACTTTTCAGCTCCAGAATCCCACAGCCAAAATTAGATCATAATAAAATATTTCCCTGGAACTTTTTTAATTTCAATAAAAGGTTCTCTTTCACTTCTTTTTAATGTGAATGTTCATTTTAAAGACAACCAATTTAAACACTATAGCACTGTGACAGTGTATTAGAATAAAACATAAATCTGACAGAATTAATTAATGAACAGTAATTACTGTAATTTACAGTAATTCTGTCTGACAGCATCTAATTACCAACAGAGCATCCCCATGACTATAAAGGTAAGCATTTTATTGCTTCTCATTTTTTAATGGGGAAATTGAGGCAGAAATGTTAATTAAGCCCAGAATAACGAAAAATTAGATGTCCAGAATTTGGTCTGTTATGTGTCTGTGCTTAGGTATGAAGTTTCTCTTTTTTTATGGGAATGCTCATTTCTCTCTGGATCTACCTTTTGTTTCAGCATGTTTTCAAAGAGCTAACAGTCTGACTGGGAGAAGCAGGTAAATTTTGCAGATTATGTATTTTGACTGGGTTTTAATTTCTCATAAGGGGACAAATTTCAAATATATCAGTGGAGCTTTTAGATTTTAGTTAGCTGAGTGGGATTGATTATCAGTAATTCAAGTATAACAGCTTTCAGGCTGGTTTTAGAGATTATGCCTCCTCCAAAAAAAAAAAAAAAAAAAAAATTTATAAGAGTGCTCTTTGGATACTGTTTTCTAGAAAAGTTATCACAAGAAACAAGGATGAGTATTTGCAGCATATGAAACTACATGTGCCATTATTATGGTGTAGCATAACACTGCAAATCTGCTCCCTTGCTTCATCAAGATACCCAGAAAATACTTTAGTTCAGTAAAAGCAGTTTGAACAGACACAAAGCCTTAGAGTAGTTAATACAGTCTCAAACTAAATCTATCTCATGTCATAAATTGCTTATGACTTCTGCCTTAAAACTCATATTTTGCATTGCAATCATATATTGACAAGAAGAGAAGGCTGCGTGGAGACGTTATAGCAGCCTTCCAATACCTGAAGGGGGCCTATAGGGATGCTGGGGAGGGACTCTTCATGAGGGACTGTAGTGAGAGGACAAGGGGTAACGGGTTCAAACTTAAACAGGGGAAGTTGAGATTGGATATGAGGAAGAAATTCTTTACTGTAAGGGCGGTGAGGCACTGGAATGGGTTGCCCAGGGAAGTTGCGAATGCTACATCCTTGGCAGCGTTCAAGGTGGGGTTGGACAGAGCCTTGGATGGCATGGTTTAGGGGGAGGTGTCCCTGCCCATGGCAGGGGGGTTGGAACTAGATGATCTTAAGGTCCTTTCCAACCCTAACTATTCTATGACTCTATGATTCTATGATTCTAAGTAAAACAACTTAGAAGTAATGCAGGACACTTAACTGCATACAGAGAAGGGTATGCAGAAGACCGTTCCTGATCAAGTCCATCCAGACATGGATGTTTCCGTCACATTCAGGAACAAAATATACAAGCAAGTGCCAGTGAGAATTAAGATAAGGTAATTTCTGATCATGTGCTCTTTGTCTATCCATTTATTATAACTAGGGGAAAAAAGCCCAGAAGAGGATGAGATGATCAGGCTCATGTACTACGTATATAATCACCCAAATCTTATTCTGCTCCTTTCCCTTAGATTATTAGCTTATCCACATTTATCCTTTCCTTTCCCAGCTTCATCTTTCTGTCCCAGACATGTTTCCCACTACAGTTTCCATATAATACCACGTTATACTATACTTCTACCAATACTACCTTTCCGAGTACTGAATCTCTTACTGACAATATGAAATAAATTACATTGATGGAAGAATAAATTGGTATATGCCCATAGCATTCTGTATATGTGTTTGAACACAACAAAATATGCTTCTCACAAATATATTCATTGGGCAAAGACATGCCAGAGATGGAAGGAATTGTAAAGTTATATTTCTCTACCCTGCTACTTCTATTGTCCATGACAATACAGATTTCTGCATCACAGGCCAAGTCTGCATCTGTGTTCCTCCTTCAGTTATCTATTTAAGTAACAGCTGTACCTTTCTTTGCTTCTAAAAATTACCAGAAGGCAATACAACAAGAAAATAAATGCAGTAAACAAACATGTTTAATAGTATAGACATAAATACTTCTGAACTGGAAAATTCAAGCCTTTCCAAGCAACAGCATATTTCACTGTGCTATACAAACTGAACCTATCCCCTCGGAGTTCATTGTTTCTTGGTTTCTGTTAACACATGAATTTGCTTACTTTAACTAACAGCTGGAAAAGATGAATCATCTAGAACACGACTTGTGAGACTGCACATATCATTGCACAGTCCCAGATTTTGCCATAAATGGCAAAAGCTGCCAGTATTTTCTGAAGCACATGGAAAATTTGCGCAAATTGTTGAAACATTCAAAAGGACAAATATTTCCTCTAACTTTGCTGAACAGTAGAGCCTATGAAGTCACCTTTGCTATTTTATCCTCCTTTTCCACAGAAAGGGATAGGAAGTCAATACAGAAAGCTCACTTTCTATTTTCCAGGACACGGGTAGTGCATAAATGTACAGCATCACCCCTGATTTCTTTCTGACAAATAAGAGAAAAAATGACAGCATAAACAAGAAAAGTAGCCGTTTCAGTGGTCTCAATAGTCTCTGGGTTTGGGTATAAAAGACGTGTTACATATATACGCTGATAGTCAAACATTCCTGTACATTTAGGGAACTGCTGAAATTCTTACAATTCATACTGGTTTGTGCTGTGATGCTGTATCTGAGCATGTAAACAAAAAGATGATGCAAAATGGCATCAGGATTTGACATGGATCATCTGCTCCCCTGCATGTACTTCTAGTGCAACCTCTTTCTGAGCCAAGTGCAAATTCTGCAGATCTTCTTTCCATTTGAAAAAGAAACAAACCCCCAACATTCTGGGCCTCTTTTGTAGCATCAGCCACGTAAACGTGAACTGAGTGCAAATGGAAAATAGCTGGGACTCTGTAATCCTCACAACAGCCAGCTCTAGTGCTTCTGACACTATTCCTAGCTTCACTAAGCCACAGAAGAATAAAACCTGACTTGAATTTTATCACTTTCACTTGCAGATACTGTCAACATCATGGACAAGACAGTCACCTAAGAAAAGTGCTATACAGGCACCTAAAAACCATGATTTGGATGCTTACACACCACGGGTATAACTTTTTGTGAAATAGGGACTTGGTTGTCAGCAGCTTAACAACTTAACAGTGCATGTTTGATAGGGAACACCATCATCCCCTGCATAAATAAGCCTGCAAAAAATGGAGATACCTCTGAAAAATCTAAAAACTGCTCCAAATTACAGTATTTCTCTTGTATTACAGGATGATTCCCCATCTTACCTATGCAGAAGAAGGTCACTCCATTTCATGGGGGAATTTAATATTCCAAAATCTAATTTCAATCTGATTAAGAACAGTAACAACAAAATTCAAATACTGAGATGCTCAGTTAAAAGGGATGCATTTATTGGATGTAAAAGCCCTGGAGCAGTTTGCGTAAAAGTTCCTGGTTACAAGGTCAGCTCCTGAAAGGCTGCAGCCTCAGAAAGCCCATATTTCCTGCAGGTAAGAAGCTGTGTCGGCAATTTGCCAGTATAATTTGTTCTTGATATTTTAGCCAAATTGGACCACTTCAATGAAATATTCCCATTCAAGTATTTCAATTAAATATGCTGATTTTTTTTTTCTTTCTGACTTTTTCTCTAGGTTCCTGAGCATTTCAGTTTCACTGAAGTATGTTTCCACCACTCAGGAATTACTCCACTGCTGAAGGACAAAGCAGGGTGCCTGGAATGCTGTATTACACTTAAACAAAGCAAACTCGATAGTCAGAAGCAATATATTCTATTAGCCCTACTACACTTACCTCAGATAAGCTGGCAGATTAAAAACCTCTTCTTCGGGACAATACAGAATCACAAAAATATTACCAATTTGAATTCATTTACAGTAGAGCTTCACTGTATCAATCTGGTAAGAAGTAGCAGCTTTGGAATGCAGTTCATGCATGAACTACAGCAGCTGCAAAGGAGCTGCAGTGAAAATAAAAATCAAGATTTTCTTTTTCTCAACATCACAAGGATTGATTTCAAATCAAGACCACCTGTGAAATCAAGAACTTGAAAGCCAAGTAGCAAACTACCATGAATTCTAAGGCCTTTTGAAGCCAGCACCTTTCATTTTACCAGCTTTTATAGGTTTCATAAAATAATACAGCAAAAAGACTCAAAGAATTTTGAGAAAATGTATTCCACAGTGGTACAAAAGAGCTGCATAATAAAATATAACACACTCATTGCTCAGCAATAACAGACATTTCTTCCTGCAAGGGGTGGACAGAACATGGGTCAGGCCATAGATTTCATCTGGTAGCTGTCAATTTAAGCAAAAAACATAAGGAATAAAAGGGAAAAAAAAAATCTTGGCTTACAAGCAACTTGCTAAAGCACAGTGCTTCAAACCTACATCTTAGATGTCATTTCACTGGCTTTTTTATGCCCTGTAATCCATCAATATAATATGGCACATCAAAGCTAGACTCTAATCCTTCAAATTAATATTTCAAAAAGATTGCAAGTGTTTTGGTTTGGCTCCTTGGAAATGCTTTTTATTTTAATAAATGGAAGGCAGACCTCAAGATGCATGTTTATAACTTTATTGGTGCACTGCTGATATTGCTTTTTTGACTTAAACCCAAGATACTACTACTGCAGTTAGGAGTTTATTTCCCTTATCACTTACGGGGTATCAGTAAATCTCAAAACAAGGTTTCTCTGGATTAAAAACTGTCACCATTGAAGTCCTAATAGCAGTATTCATAAGAAATTAATTTACTAAGTTTTTATTCAGTTTGGAGCATTCTTAACAGCCATTTCAATTTAGAGGTTAGAAACACAACACACAGTACAATAGTGTTCGTGAAACAGGCCACAGGAATTTTGTCATTTTCAG
This sequence comes from Amazona ochrocephala, assembly GCA_039720435.1. Classification (NCBI taxonomy): domain Eukaryota; kingdom Metazoa; phylum Chordata; class Aves; order Psittaciformes; family Psittacidae; genus Amazona; species Amazona ochrocephala. Next base: position 26,783,322 of record CM077880.1, read on the forward strand.
ATTTGTGGCTGCTACAAAGAATTACTTGAAATAAGGAGAAAACACGTATTTGTTAGAAAACAATGAATGCCAAGCATTACAAATTCCTGATTCTGTTTTTGTGGCAAGATTTGTATCTAGGGGAATTTTGCCAAGACTGAAAGTTCAAATTCCCCTGATAAAGGAGAGGTAGCTCAAGTCAGCTAAGGCAGGGTCTTTTGGAGCACATAGAGGTTGCATCTGTATAAAAAAAGTCAGTAAGAGTCAAAGAATCAAGGTTGCAGGCTTAGACAGTCAGTGCCAGGATCCCAGTGTTAACCATGTATGGATTTTAGGGGTTTACTTCAGTGTGGATCTATCCTGGCTCAAAACGCTGAACATGCACTCATAACTGGACAATACTAGATGCAGCCATGGAACACATCTTCCAGCTGAGTTTCATCCAAAAGGAATTTAGCTTGTAAGCTCTCAGACTGGCCTGCAAAGTATAGTAAATCATGATAATTGGGGATGAATGGTAGATTTGCTCTGAGAATGCTTCAGTCCAGTATGTGTCTCATCTGTGCTTATTCTGGATGCAAATACAAAAAGCGTATCTTGACCCTATGACTCTTGCTTGTACTCAGTGATAGGAGGAACAATCCATGGGAGATGTAAGGTTCCTAGTTCTACTCAAAGTCTTTAAAGATGCCTATCTGTTCTAGAGGGTGAGAGTTACAGACCTAACCTATCTCTGTCTGTTCCCCTTCTGGCATTTACGACGCACAGGAGCTGAGTTTCATAGGGTACAAATAGCAAAAGTTTTTACTATACCACAATGCCTCAGAAACAAGTGAACAGTCCCTTCTCTTCCACCTTCAATTCAAGACATATCACGCTGAAGAAGACTCCAACTTTGTCCCTCTTCTTACACTAGTGCTCCAACAATTTTTATTTGAAATGTGGGTGAGCACTGCCTCATTTTGTAAAAGACCTGATCCTGGTATTTTGGGCCTTCATTCAGTGAACAGATTAAAGAGAGGACTGAAATTACTGGCATTGCTTTCTCGTACTGTACAGTGTCCAACTAAGCAAGACAGGCTCATGTCTGAAGACTTTCAATGTCTTTCCCTCTACCAGCCTTAAAGAGGATATACAGCATTTATTTTACAGGAACTGGATACAGAGGCTTAGTTACATACCCTGGCTCCCACCTCTGATGGTTACTAATTTAAATATAGCGTGCTTTCCTAGATTTATACCAGAAAGAATTATCTGGTGCTATCCTTTTCATTAAATAGATAACATATTTTCTTCCTTTGGCAAAAATAAAACAGATTTTTGTGGAAGGTTCCAATAAAACAAGACAGGTGTGTGACTGAGAAAAGGCATGGTCTTAGTAATCATTGACTTTAATATTCTATAAATTCAGTCTTCACTTAGTTGAGTTCTTCAGGATATAATTTTCCTTATATAATAACCCAACTTTATTCTTGATTTGTATCATAATGTAGTTTTAGAGCTATGCATATATTGAAGAGACTGGATACTGTTCCACAAGGTGTACCCTCTTGTACCTAATGCTTCAAGAAGCAGATATATTTAAGGTTGAAGGCCAGGTTGGACAGAGCCTTGGGTGACATGGTCTAGCATGAGGCGTCCCTGCTTACGGCAGGGGGGTTGGAACTAGATGATCTTAAGGTCCTTTCCAGTCCTAACCATTCTATAATTCTATAAAGATTCCTGAAAAAGACACATTGACTAAGAATCACCAGCTCTTATTGTGTGGCTGGTGAATGTTATAACTCTAAATCACCAATCATGATCTATTGCTATTCTACTGCTGGCTCATTAGTTGCATCCATATCTTTTCCTACTAGAAGTCCCTTAAAATGGTTTCTAATTTGTTGATACATTTTCACCACTAACTGTGAGGGAAAGAGGAAAGATTTTCCTATCTGCAATTGAGTGCTACATCAGCTCGTCTTAGCAAATGGCCAAAAATAAATCAATCACAGTTTGCACTACCTAATGAGATGAATCATTCTGATCAAAGTAGTGATTTACTGGACTACAAGCAAGGGAGTTGGTTGTTTTTTTTTTTTTTTTTTTTTAATAGGACTAACTAGAAAAGATGTTGTTCTTTTAATCTTCATTCTATGTGATAGAATCCTATGTGGCACTAGAATAAGTAACAATGTACCGTTTACATCATTTAACAAAACTAGAATACTGCTCATTGCTCTTATAAGCCTCCTAATCAAGGGAATAACTCAGGGTAAAAAAGAACCCCAAACCTATCATGTTCTTTCTTTTGAAATAGCAGAAGAAAGAATAGGTAGGACTGCCCAGAAGAAGTGACATTTAGGGGTGTGCCACAGCAGTTCTAAGAAATCCCCCAAACACATTAATCTGTTTTTCCATCAACACTCACATGAAATAAATAGAAAGATTTTTTTTCTTTGAAAAGCAAAATATTCTGAATCATTTCCTTCATCAAAGTTACAATGTTTCAATGTTTATGTTAGCACCGAAGTTAATTTAAAGCAGAGAGAAATTTTCAGTGCAAGTTTAAGTGACAGTAAGGTCATTGTGAAGGAGATGATACTTTCCTATTCGAAATGAGTTTATGTATATACTGGGTACTGCATTGACTTCCATTGTCTGATTAGGATTTGATTATGCTTGATTACACTACTCAGAATTTCCTTACCAGCAACTGTTTTTTTTTTTTTTTTTAATTTTGCAATGTGTTTATTTGCATCTTGATTCTATTTACAACAGTTTAAAGAATAACTAAGATTATATCATATCAAAGGTAAATAGATGATAAAACCTCAATAGTTTTTCAAAGATAATTTAATTGCAAGTTGGTAGAATGCTTCTGCACATGGCTAAAGTCACTGGGTATTTTATGATCTTTTGTGAAAATCAGGCACAGTTTTATCTGCAAATACAGTTATTCCAGTGTGGATAATGCATAAATCTACAAAGACATTTACTAATCACCTTTAGACTTTTGTGATGGCTATTTATGACAAAAGTTCATAATTACCAAATTTTTAAATAATAATAGTAAGAGCATAACGGGATGCCAGTCTTACTATTGATGCTATAAGCATCCATCACAAACACACTTTAACTCGTTTCCTAGGATTTAAGAACATTTTCCAAAGCAACAAGCAGAAGTAGCCCGCTTAATTTTTTTTGTCTGCTCTTGATAAAGAGTTTAATCCCTTTGAAGACAATCCCGAAATGACTGTTTACTTAAATGGGTAAAGGATTTTACTCAGAAAATAAATAACAAACAACTCCACACTGCCTTAGAATTTCACATTTAAAATGAGAGTAACTGCTGTCTAATCCCAGTCATCAATACGGAAGCATGCTATAGTTACTGGATACAACAAACTCCAAGTTCAAGCTATTGCCCGTCACCTCATTTGGACAACATATCCTAAAAAATAAGGGAAAAAAATAATTTAAACGTCTGGAGATGCAAACATTACAGGAAATAAGTTTAAAGTAACCAATAATGTGAAAACTTAATGGGACGCATTCCCTAGAAACACCACTCCAGGGCAGTTTCTACAGAACTGACTTTGGCCCATTTCTTTGTGTTTCATTACTACTATTGAAACAGGATAAGAATTATAAAGACATGGAAAAAAAAATAGTATCTCTAGTATTGGGTGATACAAATCAGGTTTTTTTTTTCTTTTTTTTTTTTTTCCTAATCACATCAATAACTGCCACCTCGGTAATAAAATCATTCAGGACAACAAGATCACATAGACCAATGTAAATCTTTGGAGATGAGAAGTACTGGGTCATTGGTTCCGGATTTTCTGCTGAAGTTACTCCATGGCATCAACTCGGAGCAGCAACACGCACCGAGGGAGCCTCAAGTCCTCGATAGGGCTTGCCAGGAGCTGGCAGCTCAGCTGACGCGGACAGCTGACTCAGAGGGGGCGGCGAAAGGAGAGGCGGCGGCAGATTCAAACCGGGCATCATCGGCCATTTCTGGCCACTTGCTGAGGTGAGTAGCTCGAGAGGGGGCGCCTGCAGCGCCTGATCGGGGGGAGGCTCGGCGTCTACGAGCTTCACCTCGGAGCAGCAACTTGCCCCGAGGGAGCCTCAAATCCTCAACAGGACTTGCCCAGGAGCGAGCAGCTGACTCAGAGGGGGCGGCGCCAGGAGGAGCGGCACCACCCTGACTGGTTAAAAACCTGCTCCATGGAGCGCGAGCGTTCAGGGTGGGTTCAAGGCAGTTTGCGCGGGTAGGCGGGCGGGGTGGTGAGCACTCGCCATATAACCAGGGTTAGGTCTGGGAGCTCTGCTCTGGCTGCCCCGGCAGTGGCCAGTGTAGGCACCCACACAGAGCCGACGAGAAGGGAGGCTGCAGTGCAGAGCTCAGGGTGTAGAGGGCGCCTGCACTGCTCTCCTGAGGGGAGGGTGCGCAATGGGCAGGGCTGCACTCTGTGCTCCTTGGTGGAGGTCCTCCTGCAGCAGGTGGCTGAGCTGCAGGAAGCTGTTACTAGGCTGAAAGGTGTCAGGGAAGCTGAGGGGAAACAGCACTGCTTGCTCCAGGACCAGATTGTGCAGGGGCCTCAAGCATCCACTGTTGCTCATGCAGGAAAGGAGGCCACTAACCCAGGAAGGTGTGAGACAGTAACAGAAAAAACAACAAAAGAAAAAAGGAGGAAGAGGGTAATTAAAAGCAAGGGGCCTCCTCCTACACCTGTTGTCCCCACCCAGAACCTCTTTGCTGCCCTGCAGGGGGCTGATGAGCAACAGCGCTCACACCAGGCGCAACCAGCTAGTGCACTGGTAAAGAAGGTCACTACTGGTGCTGCCAGGAAAAAGCGGCGGGTCGTAGTAGTCGGGGACTCTAATCTGAAAGTCACAGAGGCACCCATCTGCCGGCCTGACCCAGCCTCAAGGGAGGTGTGTTGCCTACCAGGGGCTCGGATCAGGGATGATGCAGAGAGACTGCCTTCTCTAGTCAGTCCCACTGACTATTACCCCCTTCTAGTGATCCATGTGGGTGCTACTGATATAGATAACAGTAGCCAGGAGAACATAAAGGACTACAGGGCTCTGGGAGAGGTGGTTAGGGGCTCTGGAGCTCAGATCGTCTTTTCATCAATTCCCCAGGATTCAGGGCAGGACCTTAAAAAGGCTAGGAGGATTGGGCAGGTTAATAAATGGTTAGAAGGGTGGTGCTATAGTCAGGGGTTTGGGTACCTTGAACATGGGACTCAATTTAGTAGGCCAGGTCTACTGGGGGCTGGTGGAGCTGATCTGACAAAGAAAGGGAAGAGTGGATTTGGTAGAAGGCTTGCCAGACTGGTCAAGGATGCTTTAAACTAGATGTGTTGGGGGAGGGGGCATCATTCCATCCCAACACACCCAGTCACTTGCCAGCACCTATAGTAAATGTTAGGAGCAATGTAGAGATATTCCAACTGCTCCAGCCAATGAGCCAGCTTCAACTGGAGCTCGGCTCAAATGCCTCTATACAAACACCCATAGGATGGGGAACAAACAAGAGGGATTAGAGATGTGTGCACATCTACGGGGGTATGATATCATAGGCATCACAGAAACATGGTGGAATGGCTCCTATGACTGGTGTGTTGGAATGGAAGGTTACCGGCTCTTTAGGAAAGACAGGCCCGGTACGCGGGGAGAGGGAGTTACTATTTATGTTGGGGATAGGCTGGAGAGTCTGGAACTCTGTCTGGGGACAGGTGAGCAGTCAACAGAGAGTTTGCGGGTCAGGGTTAAAGGGAGAACAGCGATGGGAGACATGATTGTGGGGATCTGTTACAGATCGCCTGATCAAGAGGACTCTGTGGATGAAGCACTCTATAGACAGATAGGAACAGCCTCATGCTCACAGGCCCTTGTTCTCATGGGAGACTTCAACCACCCTGATATCTGTTGGAGGGATGGTACAGCCCGGCACAAGCAATCCAGGAAGTTCCTCGATTGTATGGAAGACAACTTCCTTCTGCAAGTAATAGAGGAGCCGACAAGGAGAGGTGCCATGCTTGACCTCGTCCTCACCAGCAGGGAGGGGGGATGGTTGGAAATGTGACGCTCCAGGGCAGGCTTGATTGCAGCGACCATGAGATGGTTGAATTTGAGATCCTCAGGACAGTAAGAAGGGCGTGCAGCAAGCTCACTGCCCTGGACTTCAAGAGAGCAGACTTTGGCCTCTTCAGGAACCTGCTCAGTAAGGTTCCATGGGATACAGCCCTAGAGGGCACGGGGGCCCAAGACTGTTGGTTGATATTCAAGGATCACCTGCTGCAAGCTCAGGAGCGATACATCCCTACTAGAAGGAAGTGCTGCAGGAGGGCCAGGAGACCTCCTTGGATGGATAAGGAGCTGCTGAAGAAACTTCAAAGGAAACAAGAGGCTTATAAAAGGTGGAAGCAAGGTCAGGCGGCCTGGGAAGAATACAGGGATGTTGTCCGGGAAGTTAGGGACCAGGTTAGGAAAGCTAAGGCCCACTTAGAATTAAAATTGGCTAGGGATGTTAAGGATAACAGGAAGGGATTTTATAGGTACACTGCCAATAAAAGACAGGTTAGGAACACTGTGGGCGCTCTCCAGAAGCTATCAGGAGAACTGGCTACCCTGGATTTGGAGAAGGCTGAGGTTCTTAATGACTTCTTTGCCTCAGTCTTTATCGGCAAATGCTCTGAGCACACCACCCAAGTCTTGGAAGGCAGACGTGGGGACGGTGAGGGTGGGGACCCTGGGCCCACTGTGGGGAGGATCTTGTTCGGGACCACCTTAGGAACCTGAATGTATACAAGTCCATGGGACCGGATGAAATCCATCCGCGGGTCCTGAAGGAGTTGGCAAATGAAGTTGCTAAGCCACTGTCCATCATATTTGAAAAATCATGGCAGTCAGGTGAAGTTCCTGATGACTGGAAAAAGGGAAATATAACCCCCATTTTTAAGAAGGGGAAAATGGATGAGCCAGGGAATTACAGACCAGTCAGTCTCACCTCTGTGCCTGGTGAAATCTTGGAGCGGATTCTCCTGGAAGGCATGCTAAGGCACATGAAAACCAACAAGGTGCTTGGTGACAACCAGCATGGCTTCACTAAGGGGAAATCCTGCCTGACCAATCTGGTGACCTTCTATGATGGGGCTATAGAACTGATGGACAGGGGCAGAGCAGTTGATGTCATCTACCTGGACTTGTGTAAAGCATTTGACACTGTCTCACATGACATCCTTCTCTCTAAGTTGGAGAGACATCAATTTGATAGGTGGACCACTCGGTGGATAAAGAACTGGCTGGATGGCCGCATGCAAAGAGTAGTGCTCAGTAGCTCAATGTCCAGCTGGAGACCAGTAACGAGTGGTGTCCCCCAGGGATCGGTGTTGGGACCAGTCTTGTTCAACATCTTTGTGGGTGATATGGACAGTGGGATTGAGTGTGCCCTCAGCAAGTTTGCCGATGACACCAAGCTGTGTGGATCGGTTGGTACGTTTGAGGGAAGGAACGCCTTCCAGTGGCATCTTGACACGCTTGTGAAGTGGGCTGATGCCAACCTGATGAAGTTTAACCATGCTAAGTACAAAGTCCTACACCTGGGTAGGAGCAATCCCAGGCACAGCTCCAGGTTGGGCAGAGAAGAGATTCAGAGCAGCCCTGCAGAGAAGGACTTGGGGGTGTTGGTTGATGAGAAACTGAACATGAGCCGGCAGTGTGCGTTTGCAGCCCAGGAAGCCAACCATATCCTGGGCTGCATCAAAAGGAGCGTGACCAGGAGGTCGAGGGAGGTGATCCTGCCCCTCTACTCTGCTCTTGTGAGACCTCACTTGGAGTCTTGTGTGCAGTTCTGGTGTCCTCAACACAAAAAGGACATGGAAGTGTTGGAACAAGTGCAGATGAGGGACACTAGGATGATCAGGGGACTGGAGCACCTCTCGTATGAAGCCAGGCTCAGAAAGTTGGGTCTGTTCAGCCTGGAGAAGAGACGGGTGCATGGAGACCTCATAGCAGCCTTCCGGTATCTGAAGGTGGCCTATAGGGATGCTGGGGAGGGACTCTTCATTAGAGACTGTGGTGATAGGACAAGGGGGAATGGGTTCAAACTTAAACAGGGGAAGTTTAGACTGGATATGAGGAAGGAATTCTTTACTGTTATGGTGATGAGGCACTGGAATGGGTTGACCAGGGAAGCTGTGAATGCTCCATTCCTGGCGGTGTTCAAGGCCAAGTTGGACAGAGCGTTAGGTGGCATGGTTTAGTGTGAGGTGTCCCTGCCCATGGCAGGGGGGTTGGAACTCGATGATCTTAAGGTCCTTTCCAACCCTAACTATTCTATGATTCTATGATATAGATGATTTGGGGACTCGTCAGAATAACCCCTACATTTTAGTTTATACATTTTGGCTAAGAAAGACTTGTCAGTTTTCTTCAAGGAAGTTATTTACATGTTTCAATTTAAAAAACCCAAATTAACGAAACACAATCATGTTTTCTCTTCTGGAGGAGAACAGATCATACAGAGGACAAGTCTGAAAGACTACAGGAATGTAATTTAATGTTCAGGCATACAACACAAAGTTGTATGGTATTTTGAGTTGTTTTTTTTATCTGAGAATTGATGATAAAAGGGCCGTATTTTTTTTTCAACACTTCAGTTAGATCTGGTTTGCTGCTAGTTGAGCAGTAATACCATGAGTGTTGGCAAACTTATTTGGAAGACTGGTGATGAGTTTGGCTGCATACAAATTTTCACACTTGATCAAACTGACAGTCCATCGAGTCTGCAGATAGTTGTAATTGGACTCTTCTAAGTCTCAACAGTTTTCAGGTCGTCTTCAGTGACAGTCAGTCTACCTAAGATCTTGTGTATCTGGTGGAAGCACCCATCTCTTTGCATTGATTATCAGAAAAGTGTATGATGACGTCATCTGTAGTTAAAGGAGCTTCAGTTAGGTACCAAAAGTTTTATGGAATTAGTCCTTGGATTGTGCTTGTCAAGAGTGTTTGTCAACTGAAAATTGTGGATAGGTCTGAGAAACAGAAGAATCACTGAACATTTTACTGGTGTTTCTGAGAGAAGGAGTTAACATATTATTGATCATTCTGGCTTGCAATTTAAAAAAAAAAAAAGTGATGTGTTGAACTGTAGTTGCATGCATTTGTATGTAAAAGATGCAGACTCCAGACTACATAATTTTTATGTTTGTAAAGGAAGACCGGAAGTCCTCTCTCCTGTGTTACAGCTGCTTAGACAGATTCTGATAAGTTGGTCATGACCTCTTTTCTTCACTGCACTTGCTACTTACACATGAGTAACTGCTGCAAGAAGACTGCCTTCTTTGAGGAAGAAATTCTGTACTGTGAGGAAGAAATTCTTTACTGTTGGTGAGGCACTGGAATGGGTTGTCCAGGGAAGTTGTGAATGCTCCATCGCTGGTGGTGTTCAAGGCCAGGTTGGACAGAGCCTTGGGTGGCATGGTTTAGTGGGAGGTGTCCCTGCCCATGGCAGGGAGGTTGGAACTAGATGATCTTGAGGTCCTTTCCAACCCTAACTATTCTATGATTCTGTGACTGGGCAGACAACAATAACAAGGAGATTTGAAACTGTGTTTACATACAAGTAACATTTTCACTCTGTTTTCCATCCTACAAAATCTTATCTTTGTATCTCCTGATAGTTTTACTAATGTCAAAGAGACCACAAATGTTCTTAAAACCAGAGACTTGAGCTGTGTCTATACCAGAATCCATTTTTGCTTATAAATACATTGGTTTATTTATAACAATCTATCTTTTAAACAGTGGTGCTATTACCCAGATAGCATATACTCTGTATGTGTATTGGAGGTCTGTACAAGCTACAGGCTCATCTGATTGGCATAAATTATATCAGTAAAAACCTGACATGTACATACAACTTTGTCTGCAGCATCAGTTGAAAACCAGAAAGTGTATCTCCAACTCAATTATGGTGGAAAAAAATTGCGAGTATATTTGGACTTATTTCTACTTGTTAAGCACTACACAAATATTTACAAGTAAGCATGTGTGCTCCCAGAGTTTTTGTTTGTTTGTTTGTTTGTTTGTTTTAAAGAGGGAAAAAAAAGGCAAAAATCTATTTTAATTTTGAATGGAAATTGAAAACCAGTTACTCAGCTGACTAATTCTGGCATCTCACTGCATGTAACTATAATACTGAAGAAAGTACTAATAGTTCAAGAATACACAACTGAGGAAGTAAAAAGCTAAGCAGCAGGAGTTGCCTGCAGCAGAGGTAGCATTAATTCAGTGATAATCTAGACTTCCATCCCCACAATATATCCTAAGCCCTTTACCGGATTACAGAATTCAAAAAGATAAGAAAAATGAGGAGTTCTTCAAACAGCAAGGTAGATTTCCTCTGTAAGCAACTGGTAACTCTACCCAGTTCTGAAGTGACATATGCGTGTTCATACATTACCTCCGTATCTTTCCTTTAGAAGGGTAAACAAACCTCAGCTTATGACAGCCTCCTCCCCAGGCTTCCCCCCTTCACTGAATTCTGTCTGAGAATGAGAAATCATTCTGCCTGAACAACTGATTTCCTCTCCTTTCGGAAGAGCCCTAGTTATGTTCTGATGATTGAGGTGTTAATAAACAGATTGTCAAAGTGGTCCAGAAAAAAGCAAATTTAAATACCTCAAATTACGATGACTCAAAGTAAGAGCTCTGGATATTCATGAAGTATTCCATAATCTACTATTTTAATAAAGAACTTTAACACCTAAAAGAAAAATACTCAACCTGAAGACTTCCTTAATGCGTAATTGCCTAGGGCTGATGGGGTCTGGAAAGTTTAAAAAAATTGTTTCAAGTGTATCTAACAGTGAAATTAGGAGAAAAAAAACAAACCACAATGTCATCTGTATTAGGAACGAAAAATGTCCTGCATTTGTTTATTGGGAATTAATAGTTCTGTGGTCCTCAACAGGCAATTCATAGTGTATTCAGATGTTATAATTATGCCTGAGATGTTCTGTGGGGGGGAAAAAGCCACAAATAAACAAAACCCCATAACACACCCATGCATTTGAAAAGAAAAAAACCTGTTTTCATCCAGCAAATTAAGGAGTTTGGATGCTAAATTCTCTAAAGATACACTTCACTTAACATGTTCCCTTTCTTCACAATTTGCCTACATATTAATGATCTCTGAGATCTTCCATGGCCCAGGATAGCATCCCCATTCCAAAGAATGATTTTCCTCACAATTTGCTGTTCTTCTTACTGAAAGGTGAAAGAGAGAAAACTGGCAGAAGGTAAGGGAAGAACTCAGCATAGAAAGGATTCAAATGGGCAACAAAGACCAGATTCTGTAACCACAGCAGGATATTGCCTTATGAAGCTCAAGAATCTTTCCAATGGCAGGTAACTTGAAACACCTGAAAAATGTGTCATGTACTTCTTGGGGCTGGTACAAATAACCTAAGACTGTCACTAGTCATTTTGTGGGAAAGTCTGATTAAATGATTTGCAATATCTAGGAACCTTGTAGCACTAGCAGGAAGATCATCACTGCCGTTGCCTAGAAGCTACTCTTCCCCCACCCTACCCCCCCTGAAATCCCTTGCGTTTTATCAAATGCCTCCTAAGACAAAAAAACTGAGGCACAGACCCTTTAGGTTCTTCCATCGTATATAACTCGTGCAGAGACCATGTTCTGCTTTTTACAGCAAGCAGGGAAGAGGTGTTGTGAAAAAGGCAAGACGGCAGCCATCACATGATATACTCACTCTTTTTTCACATATAAGAATGTTTGATTCATAATCCTGGCATTTTATGTTGTTTTGAGGACTTGCTAAATCATTAGTGAAAACAAGGACTGGGCATTTTTAGTAGTTTGCCTTGATTTCAAATGGAAGGGACCCAGCTGACTTGTGTAGCTCATGCATCCTGGAATGAACTAATGCATACAGTGGTTTTTGCATGTCTCCACATAGTTCGTGTCAAACCGCAGTGGGTATGTCATTTGTTTTAAAACTTTGCTTTCAGTCTCCTAAAGAATCTGAATCAAGTAAACAGAATTACTAACTACTGAAAACATCTTTATTAATATACTTATTAATAATTAGAAATAATAAACAACCTATTGTTCTTCACCAGTTTTTGCAAGTATCCCTAAATGTTATTGTCATCTTAATGAAACACATTTACCCGTGGCTTTCACCTAAAGAATAAACTATAACCTACTTTAATTATGACTTGCAAATACAGTCATTCCTCTAAGAACAAGACGTATTTTACACCGAATAGCAAGCCAAGAATTGTGGACAATGACGCTTAGAGATGATGGAAAGCTCTGCCTGAATAAGTGTGCATGCCAGGAGACTTTGGCAGGCCATTTCCCATACCTTGGGGAGACACACCAACATCATGCATCAAATGTGAACATCCCTTCACACGGCATTGTCAGCTTTTACACACTAGAAAGTGAATGATTAAAATTACTGGCTATTGGATGAATTGACAACCCAGTCTCTGAAAAGATGATCAATATACAAATGTTCCCATTATCATGGTATAATTCACACATTGTGAGGAACATACAGTAAGTCAGAGTACCTACAGACCTACATTTAAATATGGAGGGATACTAACTTCTACCCTAGCTTCTGAATCTTATTACATGTGAAACTTGAACCAGACTCATTGCAACTAATGGAAAAATATGCTTAACTTTTTGACAGCTCTAATTGGGTGATTAATTCTTCCTTATATTTATCTGAATTGGAATTTTTTGCCCATGATCTCAGGGAAGCAATGACATTTTTCAATGGAATGAAGTGAGTTGATGGAGCTATTGTGAACCATGACTATCTCTATACAATTTAAGAGGGAGAGAAAACTAGGGCATGTACTGTGAATCCTAACACTGTGTCACAATGTGGTAATGAAACAGAACAGTAAGACTCTGCTGCTGTGAATAAAGAAGTTAAGACTGTCCTCACACTGAGGTGAGTATGGAGTCTTTCTACAAAATGCACTTTGTTCAATAATGAAACAACACTCACTTCTCATTATATCTTGTTATCACTTCAGGCCATGGCCAAAGCCAGTCAGAAATTCCCATTAGTAATGGGAATCTTTTCAGGTGTTGAATGCTCATCAGTAAGGAAGACAGACAACACCCCTTACTCAGTTGAGGGAAACAAGACATGCTTATTCTGTCACAAGGATTCAGACAGCCTTTCAGCTCCCACAGTCTAAGCAGCACTACCCCAAAGCACTGTTTCTGATGACTAACTTCTCCATGCACATTCTGCACAACCCCTTCTTAGATGATGAAATAAATTCTGTTTTCAAACCATGCTAGCTGTCCCAAATTCCTAGATTAAAATGGCCATTTACAGCCAGTATCATTTTGCCTGAAACTAGCTATGAGAGTGGCCTACTAAATTGTCCGTGCTTTCCAGAAACAATTTAATGGAAAAGTAGATTCATTTATATAGGCTTAATATTGAGTCTTTTGCCCTAAAATACCATGTGCTAGCGTCACACTGCATCCAAAAACTGGAATAATTAACTTGTGCTTTTGAACAAGAACATTTTTAAGCAGTAAGGAAAAGGAAATTCATTGTGCACAGCTTTAGATATATTGTTTTTTTTAAAATGCAAATTGAATTATTTTTATATACCCTGATATAAATTGTTAGTATAATGAATTAATCTGTACAATCTCCCTGTAAGAGATAAGAATGCTCTGTAATTTTTGTGCCATCTGATATGAGGATGCATAAATACATACCTAAGGTAAAGCAGCTTCTCAGGCAATTGTTTTTCACTAAGGTTTTATGTATAGCAAAGTTTCTTTATGTTTTGCCTGATAAAATTAAATTATAATTCCAAGCTAGAATTTATCACATTCTCATTACAATGACGTGAGAAAATTTGACAGTGAACACTTGTCCAGGTTAGAAATAATTTAAAATGAAAGTCTATAATTAACTGAAAAAACTTATTTAAACAGGCATCTGTAATTCAATTTTTTGTTTTTACCCAACTTTTTATTATTTTTTTAAATCATATATATATAGCTATTGCTACTTTTCACTTTCATTGCTACTTTCTAGCATATTATGGAAAAAAAAGCCCTTTGCGAATGTTTCCATTAGTAAACTTTATAATAAGAATTGCATAAACAAATGACTAATTTTGAATATGAACTGGTTGACCGCACAAGCAAATTCCTACTTTCTCATAGTAAATATACCACTTTGTCAGGAAAATCAGTGCAGTAAACATACGGTGTTTTCACATTACGTATTTTAAAACTGAAACAAATACTGAACCAAAGCACTTTGTTCCTGAACAGAATGAATTGAACATCATTGATTCAGGTTCTCAGCAAAGAGGTATTTAAAAGAGTGTAGACGTGGCACTTACTTAGGGACATGGTTTAGTGGTGGACTTGGCAGTCAATGGACTCAATGATATTCTGACCAATCTGGTGACCTTCTATGAAGGGGCTATGGAACTGATGGACGGGGCAGAGCGGTTGATGTCATCTACCTGGACTTGCTTAAAGCCTTTGACACTGTCTCACATGACATCCTTGTCTCTAAGTTGGAGAGACATCAATTTGATAGGTGGACCACTCGGTGGATAAAGAACTGGCTGGATGGCCGCACACAAAGAGTAGTGCTCAGTGGCTCAGTGTCCAGCTGGAGACCAGTAACGAGTGGTGTCCCCCAGGGATCGGTGTTGGGACCGGTCTTGTTCAACATCTTTGTGGGTGACATGGACAGTGGGATTGAGTGTGCCCTCAGCAAGTTTGCCGATGACACCAAGCTGTGTGGTTCGGTTGATACATTGGAGGGAAGGAATGCCATCCAGAGGAACCTTGACATGCTTGTGAGGTGGGCTGATGCCAACCTAATGAAGTTTAACCATGCTAAGTGCAAGGTCCTACACCTGCATCGGAGCAATCCCAGGCACAGCTACAGATTGGGTGGGGAGGAGATTCAGAACAGCCCTGTGGAGAAGGACTTGTGGGTGTGGGTTGATGAAAAAATGAACATGAGCCGGCAGTGTGCGCTTGCAGCCCAGAAGGCCAACCATATCCTGGGCTGCATCAAAAGGAGCGTGACCAGCAGGTTGAGGGAGGTGCTCCTGCCCCTTTACTCTGCTCTCGTGAGACCTCACTTGGAGTATTGCGTGCAGTTCTGGTGTCCTCAACATAAAAAGGACATGGAACTGTTAGAACAAGTGCAGATGAGGGCCACGAGGATGATCAGGGGACTGGAGCACCTCTCGTATGAAGATAGGCTGAGAAAATTGGGGCTGTTCAGCCTGGAGAAGAGAAGGCTGTGTGGAGACCTCATAGCAGCCTTCCAATACCTGAAGGGGGCCTACAGGGATGCTGGGGAGGGACTCTTCATTAGGGACTGTGGTGAGAGGACAAGGGGTAATGGGTTTAAACTTAAACAGGGGAAGTTTAGACTGGATATGAGGAAGAAATTCTTTACTGTGAGGGTGGTGGGGCCCTGGAATGGGTTGCCCAGGGAGGTTGTGCATGCTTCATCCCTGGCGGCGTTCAAGGTGGGGTTGGACATAGCCTTGGATGGCATGGTTTAGTGTGAGGTGTCCCTGCCCATGGCAGGGGGATTGGAACTCGATGATCTTGAGGTCCTTTCCAACCCTTACTATTCTATGATTCATGATTCTATGATATTAAAGGTCTTTTTCCAGTTAAATGATTCTGTGATTCTATAAACTATATTCATGCGAATTAGATTCTTTACCCCACAAAAAATATGAGACTGCTGACAAAGTCTTCTATAACCCTTACTAATGTATCTGAACATTTATCTGGGTGCAATCACACACCCTTCTTAGAGGGAAAGTGTGTTTTCAGTATCATCTTTCATCTCCATGCTAAAACCTATAGCCAGCCTTTGCCTCTCTGCTGAAACAATCAACAGAAGTCGAAATCTGCATTAATAGAAATGGTGTCCTGTGATGTCTTACAGTGTGGGATTCAGTGTTCCCAGTTTAACCAGTGAAGTGTACTTAATACAGCCAGGTAGTTCAAGGTAGTTCAGCTCACCTTGAAGTAGACACCTAATAGTAGGTAAACTCAATTTCTCCTTGCGCTCCATTGACTAGAGCAGGGTTTGCTTCATCTTTCACACATAAACATACATCCTATGCCTTCCAGAAGGGCACACATCTTGCTCATTTTATCCCATATCTGTCAGACCAAGCTCACTGCTTTGAACACTGCCGTATCCTTGCAAAAAATGCCCATAAGTGGACAACTAAATCAAATACTAGAGCTCCATCAACTATAACAGCAGCTTAGACACCTTATGACATGTAGATAATTGAATTTAGATACCTTAGCACAGACGATTTCAACTGAGAGCTGAGACTCACCCTTGTTTTCTCTTAGACACTGCATTGAGCTCTCATTCTTTCATATCAGTTCAGATGGGTGAGTTTTGAGGCTTACACATGATAACTTGGATTTAAACAGAAGCTGATGACTTACAAAAAGCTTCGTGAGCAGTAATAATCTGCTAAAGTCAGCAAATTTAGGCACTGTTTCCTTTTACAATTATCAAAGGATTTTTTCAAGAGCAAACAAAACCAAAAACAAAGTATACAGAAATGCGTAGAATCTGCGATCATAAAAACACACAAAAAAATAAAAAATAAAAAATTAAAGAAAAAACAAAACCAAACAACAAAACAAAACCAAACCAAAACGGATGGAAGGACAATATAATTTTAAACATTCAGAACCCACCAACAGAAATATAATTTAACATCATGGAAAGAATTTTAGGTTCTTACTTACCCCCCAAAAACCTGCTAGTCAGATGAGATGGTGCTAACATACATTCTGATAAGAGAGAAAGAAATTAAAAGCCATCTTCCTGAGAGGTTTTTCTAATTGTATGCTATGTCTGTGAAATAAGTCAAGAATATAAAAGAAACGCATGTCTAGAAATAATGCAAAAGTATCACGGAGGAGAGAGTAGAAGGGATGTGCTTGTAACAAATAGTCTTACACGGTATTTAGGAAACTGTATTTTTCTTTTTTTTTTTTTTCTTTAAATCTGCAGCACTGCATGCTGAAAGTGACCTACATCACTCTCCATACAGTACATCAAATAACCCATTATTTAACAAATCAGTGAAGCACCTCTACTAAATGAAAGGAACCTATAGCTTTAATCCCACTTCGATTAACTTCATTCTTCTCAGAAAGCAGACCTTAATTTATATCAATTTGCAGTAATGTGTACAAGAAAATGCTACTTCACTTACACATGCTGTTTGACAGCAAAATGAATTTTTCAGGCATGTGGATACACTATGATGATTCCAATAAAAATTGCCCCTAGTAACAATGAAGAAGCTGAACACTTTCTGTCTGCTTAAATGATTTCTTTGGTTAGACAGATGATGAGGTTTAATGATGTATGTTGTGAATTCTCTCCACTCACAAATACAAGTAACGCTTTGATCAGTGGAAAGACCTCAAGGGCATTTGGTACAGCCATTTAAAATTTCCTGTACATTTCTGCAGACAGACATTTTGTTACTGTATTCAGATATACAATTATACATTTCTGTAAAGGTTCAATTCAGTTACGTATTTCTGAAGGACAGCAAACCAGGATGTTATTTTTACCAATAGTGAGACCAAGGAAAGGAGTCTTTCAGCATAATGTTTCAGAAGTGGGGCAATCTAAATGCAATCAGTTAATGACATAATTAGGCACTATACTTAATTTAGGTGGCCCAATTTTGTTGAGTACCTACATTTCTCAAATTGATTGATTATTTTTCAGTAGTCTTATATCTATGTAGCATTTATCAGGGTCTACAGACCAGGTCTTCAAAGTCAGTCAAACACGTATCTCTTATTTATTTGCTTGAGTATAGTGTGTCTTACAAGCTGATGCAGAAATAGAAGCTCCAGTATAATTTGAGCATGTACTTACTTTTGCAGAATTAAGCCTAAATCCATAGCAAGATCTGCTCAGATGCCAATGAGATGCTCAAAAGTTCTGATCAGTGGAAAGACCTCAAGGTCACCTGGTACAGCCATTTAAAATTTCCTGTACATCTCTGCATGAAATTATTCCCTAATCCTATAATTGTCTCAAGCCCCAGAGAAGCCAACATTTTTGCCAAACAAATGCATACAACTAAGTCTTGATCTGCCAAAGACATCCGGTAACGAAACCCCAGCAGATCAGCCAGTTAATTTCTTTTGCATCTCAGATGTTATCACACTTAAGTGTATGTAAAACATACATGATGGAACAGGTTTGGCAGCAGGAACAGACCACCTGTAATCTTGTTTGTTAGCACACACACAACAGCCAAGGGTTCCATTGGAGGGATAGTCAAGAGAGAGGTAGGATCCCTATTTGCAAGTTGCTGCGCTAACATGAAGCAGAACCTGGATCTGGACTGCAAGTGCCTTAGCCTTCAAACTGTAAGATACACATCTGCCTCTTCTCTACAGCCTTCTTTATTTGAATGACTACTGAAAAAAAATTATTACCAAGTGGAACATCTACAGCAGAAAGGACTGGGATAGCCTTACTCCAAAACAATCCATGTCTGAAGACTGAAGAATTCCCTCCAGCCTGAGATATAGGTTCAAAATGTTGCTTCACTTCAGGCATAACAATATTATAGAATGTGTTTGACCATCAATGGGAAAGCAAGGTAACCACAGGGCTTCAGTACGTTATGCAGGTGAGGGAATGGTTGATTATTTTCCAATTGTCAGGACTAACTACTGGACTCTGTTAAAAAATCAAATATCGAGGATCCCAACAACATGTGTGAGCAGAACTTGACATTGCAGTACCACCTGCAGATTTAGAGTTGAATTAAACTCCACAACAAAGTTAGATATCTGAATCCAGACCTCTACTCACACGCAGGTATCTAGCGCTTTCTGAAGTGTCCTTAGGCTGCCTGGCCTCCAGCTGGTGATTCAAAAAGGTACAGAACTCCTGCAAGTCTCCTGCCAAAACTGACAGCTTCAGGTTGATGCTGTTGATATTGTAGAGCATCTCAGGTGCATTAGGTGCCTATCATGAGGTACGTGAGCAGAGCCCTTTGTCCATGCAATCCAAAGAATCTAGAGAGTTATTCACCTGATCAAATGAAGTGACTTATTTTACTCTGAATGGCTGTTGACTACAGACTAGACAATAAGATACTAAAATTCAGGTAGGTTCACCGCAGTACTGAACATTGCAATATTTAGGCTCTGTGGCAGATTTATCCACAAAATAATCTGCCTCACCACAAAATGGTTGCCAAACAATCAAACAAATAAACATGTTTCCCAAAGCTGTCAAATCTCACTTCTGGTTTTCAATTCTGTGGTTGACATAAGCTCTCAGAGCCAGTGGTGAAACTTATACTAAGGAAATGTTTTCTTAATGGTATTTCTCACAGACTGTTGAACAAAACATCCTCTCAGGAAAGTCAGGTTAGGATTTGGGATTTCTAACTGAAAAGAAACATGCCAGTCCTGAAATTCCTTCTTTATATCATCTTTGATTATTTTGCACTGTGTTACACTGTGAGCACATGTATAATTACTGTGGCAGCAACAAATCCAAACATATGGATTTGTATGCTTTGTGTCGATCTTTGTTAAAAGGATAACAATCTGTACAAACACAAACCAACCCTGTTGCCCTTCACTCTTCCCTCCCTCTGGAGTTACCAATATACTAAGAGTAAAGGCAGACAATTTACAAAGCTTTTTGATGTTTAAATATGTAGACATCAAAGCAAATGTTGCATTTTTGCAGTAAAGTTTTATTTATACATAACTTTAAGCGATATCTAGTCAATTAATTAAGAAGTGTGTATCTGACTTAAGTCTGGATAAAACATTGCTAAAGTAAAAGTGGATTTTGAGTTTTGGAAGAAAAGAAACCCTCTATTTCATATATAGCTCAAGAAGAGATAGCCAACTGGTTCTTTATCAGTTCAAGAAATAACAATTCATTGCACTTCTGATTTCTTGTTTAGACATTGATTAGTTCAACCTTACGGTAAGTTTGGAAGAAAGATATTTAGCTATTATAATAACCATACTAAAGTGATGATATTTTATCATGGCCATTAACAACAACGGTAAAATCTGGCTTAGATGATTGAAGTAATTTCAAAAAAAGGAAAAAAAAGTACCAAAACCCAGTAGCAAACAAAAACGAAGACAAGCAGGTAACAGGTTTTGGCAGCACAGTTTTCATGTGATGCTCACTCTTGGGCTCAACTGTGTTGGTAGTTGAAGTAGCGATGCACCCAAGCAAATTATAGCTTTCCTGAGGACAAAATGAGGGGGTGGGGGGAGCACCATGTGTTTAAAATTAGAAACTCTTCTCAAAGCTGATGATTACAGTTAAATATAAATGAGTGAATCCAGCCCATGACTGTCAAACAGAAACAGCTCCATAGCCCTAAGGGCCTTTCTTAAAACCATCTGAGTTCTAGCCTGCTATAAGAAAGGTGATCAGTCACGCATCCAACAATCATACAGGGGAAAAAATACTCAGTAAGCGTCTTAAGATATTTGACCCCAAAGATTTGATCTAATATTCTTTATATAATATAAAATTATCTCACTTGACTTCATCAGAAGTCCCTGAGGAGCTATTGCATAGTCACTGCTACTGTGTTTTGTTAACTGCCCATTTTTTCCTCAAATGAACCTTGCTGAAGATGCCTATTCATTTCAGCTTTCAGAAAGGTCACTCCTGATTTTGAAAGCATGGATGAAATACAAAAAAACACTAATATTCTTTGTCTGTTTTTATGATTTACTCATTTCCCTGTTCACTTGTTCCTTTTCTTCCCTTCACTCCCCCTCTTTTTCCTTTTGGCTTATGCTCATTTTGTGCATGGATGCCTAAGGAGAAAAACAAAAAAAAAAAGCTTCATAGATGCTTTTTCTCTTTTAACAAGTTAATAAAGAAATAATAGTCCAGTATGAAGCTCTATTGGAAACACAGAGTCTCTTTCTTTATCTGGCAGATACAAGCAGCCTGTCTCCTAATCAACAGCAAGACATCGAGCTAGAAATTCTGCCAATGATACCTCTTTTATTCAATGGATAGTCATTCAATCAATATGAAATGCATTTCAGCCAAGAAGGGAGCTAAAATTTATCAATCTTAACTAATCTGAAAAAAACTAAGCAAACAATAGAACAACAGCCAGGAACTGTATAGGCCTGTTTACCTGCTTATTTGCATCTTTTTCCTCTGGTAATACATTATGCCAGTATAAACGAGTGCACGAGCAGTGCCTGAGATTCACATTTATTCTTCTAAAAATCTACAGGAAATCACTCAAGCTATTGCTCTTGCAAGAAAAACATCCACATTGCCATGGATTTATTTCATATTACACTCTTAATTAGCTCATATGTGCATAAAATTTGAAAATAAAAAATGTCTTTCCTAATACAAGCAGACAGGGTTTTCAGTGTCTCAAATCCCATTTATTTTTCTTTCAGATATGATACAGCATATGAAAAATCTGGGGGCTGCCTGAAAGACTACATATATTAGAACTGAGGGTTCCTACAAGTAATATTTAATGTCAGGAAGTAATCTCTTCTGTGCAATTATTTACTTAAAAGAATTCTTATTTAAAGTGAGAAACTAAAAAAATAGCTTTAAAATACAGTGGACACTTTCACTGCTTCTACGAACTCTGCAAGAACAGAATGATGTATTTTTGGTTATATTTAATTTTTTTCTGGCTTTTTTGGTTTTGTTTTTGTTATTTTTCCCCTGAAGATTGGACCCCTAAAGAAACAGGGAAAGTGATACACGACCAGGTTCTGAAAAACAAGAAACTGAAAGGGCGTTTTATTTTCCCCTCAGGCCTTTTGCAGTTACTATAATCTTAGGTGATCTGTACTTATTTATTTTTTAGGCAGATTTTTTTTTATGCTATCTCTGATCCTTTAAAATTGTAAAAAGGTTCCATTTGTTTTCAGATTTTAGTGACTTCAAAAAATTCAGCTTCATTTTAAACTGTCAAAGCTCATACTCAGCCCAAAAGTAATTTCAACAAAAATCAGAAATGTCTTCCTGACACTCACTAATTTGACATGATGAGACACAGTGATTGGGAGGGGTGGAAACATGATTAGCAAAGCCTTATAGTGAAGCAACCACAACACACTGTGTGCAGACTGCTCTATACCATAGCTACATCTCTCTCAATCCCTGAGTATCAGCCTGACTGATAAGAAAACTCTCCTGACTTAAAAACTCATACACATTGTACCTACCCTATTTTCTCTCCTGAAAAAAGATAAAAAAATACTGAAATCAACAAGAGCCTGCAGCTTGATACTTTGCTTGGCTGACAGAAGAAGAACTGATTTCACCCATCAGTAGAGATGGGAATGCAGAAAATGTAAAATGCAACACAAAAATAAAACAGTGACTGAAATTTTATATCTGGACATACTCAGTGATGATCGGCTAAGATTTTTGCAGGGCATAATACAGAACCATCTTCTTTGTGACCTCACTGCACATTTTCTCTGCCCGGTTTGGCAGGCACATCTGCTCCTGGAACAATTTGCATGAGGCAAATTTTAATTGAGTCACTGAAACACATAGCCATAGTCTGCGAAAACCAAATAGACCAATCCTGCTTTTGCATCAGACATAGGGAAAAATGCAACTCCGAGTAATTAATAATAATTGGCCTAGCAATGTTCAAGTATTTCCAATCTTTGTTGGTTTACATATTTCATAACTTAATATCTTCCTCTTTCCTTTTCTAAATGAATCCCTTTCTTTCCCCCTGCAACAATATTTTTATTACAGCATACACTAATATGCTTCTTGGCCTATTAACCTGCTCTTCTAAAGGGAATTAATCTTATCAACCAAGTTACCCAGCAAAACAACAATATTACTAAAAAAGTTAGAATTTTACCCCACCTTCAACCAGTCGTATCAGTAAAATAGTAATTTCACCCCCAATTAAGGATGATTAACTTCTGAAATAAGCAAAACAATTTACATTTCTCTCTTACTTGAAAATAAAAAGGAAAATAACAATACAAAACCAACTGCATTAGAACAAATGTTCAGCTAACACTTTATTAAAATATAAATGCTGATATGAAGGTTCCTGCCCAAGTTGCCATGCTGTATTATCTTACATCAAAGTGAATATTTTTGACCCTTAATTAAAGTCTCAACCCTGTAAACTAGTTTTAGGAGTATCTATGTATGTTTGTGTGCATACACAGAGATCACACTGCTCATTACGTACATAATCAGAGTTTTCTCAGCACTGTCAGTGTTCAGCACTATCTCAAGATGGCAAACAGGTAGCCACATACAGCTCACGAACAATTCACATCTGGTTCTCATGCTGGGACTGCAGTATGTGGCCAGTCTGTTGACTTTAGGATTTTGGGATAATCCAAACTCTCCGCTAGAGAAAGTGAAGCAGCCAGGTTGTAGGAGTATGTCTGGTACTGAGCCGGACACCTAGCCCAGCCCTACAACCAAGGAGACATTAGGAGCATTTTGACAGCTACGTAAGAGCTGCTTTCAGAGCAACTCCTCAAAGCAGCCCCACTAAGGAGACAGCACATAGTTCTGGATCTTGTCCAAATGGAGCTGTTGAAATGCGGCTCATGAAGGCATGAAGTCTGGCCAGCCTAACCCACCCTAAGGCTGAGCTAGTTGACATCAAACAGTGGTCTGAAGCTTGGGGAGCTCCCTGGCCAGCTCTGCCTATCTGTGCTGACTCGAATTGATGGCCTGAGCTCAGGCAACCTACAAATGCTCTCTGCCCTAGCAACAGAAGACACAAGTAGCCTTCTAGGAAAAAACTTAAGACACACTTTCTGGTCACATACCAATACCTCAAAAGCAAACATAATACATAAAAGTGGAGACAGCAGACATGACCTAATAATCTCATACAAGTTTCAAGGAGAGGTACACTCAGCCCTGAGGTAGATGCAGCATAGAAACCAATCTTCCTTGTCTTCTCATAAGTGTCCATGTACCCAATGGCGCACCATGTGTGTATGCAGGATGAGGGTATGCCATTTTTTCCGTGGAAGGACCTGTTTGAGGTCCCTTACTGAAAACAGGGAACACCCACTATATCCAGAATAGACTGATAGTCCTCTTAGAGAGGAAAAAGGAAATGAGCTTTCACAACCAATGCTTTTAGAAAGCTTCAGAATTCTATTAGAGGTGGAATAATTTCTTTAATAATGAAAATATTTTTACTGGTTGTACATGGAATTTGTACAAGAAAATGTAAGCAGAAAAGCAAAGCTCAGCAATACACTTAAGAAAAGGGGTAGG
Source organism: Amazona ochrocephala (assembly GCA_039720435.1). Taxonomy (NCBI): domain Eukaryota; kingdom Metazoa; phylum Chordata; class Aves; order Psittaciformes; family Psittacidae; genus Amazona; species Amazona ochrocephala. The sequence continues at coordinate 26,807,690 of CM077880.1, forward strand.
AAAAAAACTTGTAATTGTGAAATGGGGCTGAATTAACACTGCAATAAGAGTTCTAATTTTTGCTGTTTCTAATTCTGTTCGTAGTTGTTCAGCCTTAGAGCACTGAAGTGCTAAAAAATATTTTTATGGTTTGTGTACTATATTCTTGCCAGGCATATCTCTAAAGTTCTCCTTCAAATGTGGTTATACACCTAGAAAAGAAGCCACCTATTTTTCATTTTGCTTTTTTTAAGTACCCTGACAATTCTCTGAAAATATTGCAATATGCACTATGGTTCTCATAGAGTACTGGCTGTAAACCCATTACGAATCAGAAATTGAGTCAAGAAAGCATGCAGGTATACACAGTGTTTTATAAATACAGAGATCAGGCCAAAAGCCAGCACACTGTAAAATGGGAAAGTATCCAAAAGAGAGCTTTATGCTGTTCTCAGGCATAAATATTTATCAGTGCAAGAGAATGTGACATTCCTCCACAAGCAAGGAGCTTGCTCAGAAAGCATTCCAGAAGAGACAGAGGGGAGAAAGAAAGAAGGGTAAAAAGAACATAGAAAACTGTTGCCTTTATGATGTCAAGCTGGGTTATAGCATAAAGCCCCATCTAAGAAGCTGAACTGATTACTGTTACTTTTGTTGTCAGGGAGAATGAAGCCTCTTCCAGAACAGCAGCCATCTCCTGGAGTTGCCAACCACTGAGTGCAGCACGACCAAAATGGCAAAAGATCATTATGCCACGTGAAAGCTGGAGATAATTTACAAGTTGATGCATGTGCTATACGAAAACAAGCGGGCTGTGAGCATGCACCACACTCATTAAGGCATTACACACCTTTTCTAGCTTTCATTTACTTTCCGAGAAACACAATCAGCTTCTCTAGTTTCCTAATGAGTATAATAGACAATCATGTAAAGTAGACAACTGCTTGGTAAAAATGAGGTGGAGAACTGCAGGCAGTCTATTAGATGTAAACTTGTTTAATTCTTTAATTATGTGTCTTTGATCAAAAGCAGCTCACTTGGAAAGATTTTTTTAAAAAGCGAAGTAATGAGCATTCACTTTTCGTGTACAGCATTGACTGTTAGGCCAACCTGATATAACTGTGGTATCACTGATTATATGTCAAGCACACTGCTAAAAATTGAGATAATAAATGTTACTTACAGCTATTAAAGCTTTTCTTTTTTGGAGACACAGTCCTGTAAGAGCTGTTCTGCACTTTAAGCTTTTCTTTCCATCTCTGTCAATAATCTCAGGGAATTTTTAAAAGAGGTAATTGAGGCCATTTATCTTTCTTCCTTTTTTTTTTTTTTCTTCTTTGTCCTCAACCTCTTTTTTTTTTTTTCATCATTAACCTCAGAAATCTCTATTGAAGATCTCTTCCCTATTACTTCCAACACCTCATAGTGTTCCTTGGACTTCATCTTCTGACAACCCTTAATCTAGACACAATCTTTTCAAGCATCTCCTACACAGCACCTATTTATCACATACGACTATTTTCTTCTCATCCCCTTCCTACCTGGTCCATGGAATAATTTTCTCTGTTCAGTCTTGTTGTTTTGTGAAAGGCACAAAAGAGTTGCAAACAAAGTCATTGTTATTTAGTTTTTACAATCACACTAAATTATTGGCCTGCAAGTGGTGTGACAAGTGGTGGAAAAGTTTCAGAAACCCCTGCTCCAATTTTTTGCCTACTGAGCATAAACTAGTTTCTACAATCTTTGACTATGCAAGGTTCCAGCCCATGTTATCAGGGACTGGCAACGAAATCAGCAGCCACACACAAAATCAGAGAATTCACCATCAAATGGCTTTGATCCCAGTCTGAAACATGTCATGGCAAATAGGGTCTAGAATGGGCTAAAAAACCCTTTCAGGGGCTGCCTACTTCAATCTAACTTCCTTGAGGGAAAAAAAAAAAAATAAAGTAAAAGCACCTAAGAGACTGAATTAGGAGGAAACGAAAATATAAGAATGCATAGGAATGGTCTGAGCAGCTTTCCTGCAGCTTGCTGCACATCAGGAAAATTTATAGATACTGATGCACGGCCCTTTACAGAAACTGCTATTGCTCTCCTGCAACTGTATCTTATACAAGGAAGCCTGCGAGAATATTAAGTACTGCACCTCAAGTTCCTTTTAATTAATTTTTAATGCAATTTTTATTTTCTATAAATGAAAAAAGAAATCATAAAAAACTTCTGCTGTACTCAGATTCATCCCAAGATGTATCCTCATGCCTCCACAGTTCAGATCTGCATAAGGTTTCAGTAAGAAAAAGAACCTACATGTTGGATAGAAAGTTCCTGAATTGTCTTAATTCTCAATACAGCCAGAGTTTGTGCAGATTATTGCTTCATAAAAATATAAAATAAGCACTTATCAGTATTGCAAGAGGGATGACTAAAACCAAAGTATCAAAACAGAAAAAAAAAAAAAAAAAGGATATATACAATTCTGAAAACCTACTTTAACTCCATGTGTTCACTTACTGAAATTCTACAGTCCAGAAACTACTCCAGATCCTGGAAATAACAGCATATTTGCAGTTTCCTCTCTATGTCCAGCATAATGACCTAATTCTCTGATACCCTTCTTAGGGTACATCTAAAGCAGTATCATGTTTTGCCACACACTGCCTCCAAGTTTCCTTTCTGGGTACAATTACAAGATCATTAGGATTTACTTGGATTTTAGAATCAAGGAAATTTTCCTTGACTTGCATGAAACGCTGATCATGTTCTTTCTTAAAGATAGATTTTTGGACAGTTTTCAGGAACATTTTCAAGACATTAGTGGCTTCTGACTGTGATGACAGTTCATCATGTAATTTATATTAATGCTAACTTTCAGAAAAACAAACAGTTTTTTTATAAAAGAAGGGAATATTTCTAATATTCTTCTAATTCAAATTCCACTTACTTCTCAGAATCATAAATTACACCATTAAAAAGCAGCATGAGTGCAAATAGATTTTATGTTAAAGAAGAAGATTGACAAGGGTATGAATTGCAATTATTACATGCACTAAGCAACTGTGTTCCAATGTAAATGAAAAAAAAATCTTATCACTGCAAATTGATACTATTAAAAAAGTAAAAGACTTCAGTTTCATATAATTTCTAATTGCCTATAACTAGGCTCTTTAGGAAATGGATCCTGGTTTATCTATTTTAAAGTCATAAAATTAGCACAGCTCTCCTCCCCCATATCTGTTAGGTCTCATATTCTGCTGTGCTGAGTTTCATTAGTTGTTAGCTATCTGTCACAAAGTGAAGCAAATTCACTAAATGAATAAGGATATTCCATTCCAGCTTGTTCTATACTGAAATACCTGTGGTGTTTCAATTAATGACACACATGCAAATCTACTGAAGGCAGTAAGAAGAGCAAGGAGCCACTATTATAAATTAAAAGCCTGGGTACAGCACTGAAGGGAAGGTATACTCTGTACTTTTTAACTTTTCTTCATTTTTTTAATAAGAAGTAAAATATAGAATTTGTCTCTTGAGAATGCAGACAAAGATTCCAAGGATGATAACTAACAGAAAATGGTTCTACCAGTAGTCTAAGCACTTCAGATTACAGAGTCCTCAAAATTCATATGCAATTGTAATTGTATTTTAGGTTTAGAGTAAAATATTACACTGGAAATATTTTCTATTCTGAAAAGTGGCTAAGATAGTAACGTGAGATTGCAGAGTTACTGCTTGGATTGATGGTAAACAACAGTGTTTCTGTATTGTCTTTGAGTCACTAATGTAACCCAGAAATCTAATTTACCAGTTTTACAGAAGCAGTGCTACCCCCATGATTATTCTCACTTCGTGATTTACTCATCTGTTGATTTCTGCACATCTTCCCGCTCTTTTCACAATGTTGTTTTTTGCTTCATCCTATGCATCAGAGTTAAAAAAGGAAACTTAAGGGCCTGATGTAATTCAGCTAGCCATTTCCTTCCACTAAGTTAACCTGTATATGTAGGAAAAACTTTTATCACTATACATGTGTTCATGAAATATGGGAGTTTATAGCTTGACGGTGCTACATACCTGCACTGACATACTGGCAGTTTTGTTTCCATTGTGGAAAAATCAGGTCAGACTTAGTCTTCACTGCATGTACTAGGAAATTTTGCTTGCGCATTCGTTCATTTCTCTGAACTAAATCTTTGCTGAAGCCTCACTGATTTTAAACATTTCACCAATGACCCTAAATGAGAAGAATTGTCAACCAAGGTTCCTTTGTTATGCATGGAGAGAGACCATTTTTCCACAGAAAGTAAATCAGCACAACTCAAGAACTTCTCATATTTGAAGGTTCTTATGTCTCTCCACTGATGACAAAGGCTGCTTAAAGAGTCTAAGATCCCAACACGGGGGCCTTTGAAAAACTCCTGATGTTAGGTGGGATCAACCTTGGCCCTAAGCACTGCTGACATGCTGAAAGCGCTGCATGCAGCCATGGCATGGATGATCATCTCAAGAACTTCAAACCGTCCAATAAATCTGAAAGAATTCATAGCACAGCATAAATATCTTAAGTCTTCCAGTTCTGAAAGGCTGCCTGTTCAGCCTATTCTTTTAAATAGGCTCTAGAAGAAAGCAGGCTGGGGGGAAGAGGAGGAAAATGCATATATTTTACAGGATTTCAGCACCACTTTTTTCAGCACCATTTTTTAAGCCTTCCCCTCACCCCCTTCTTTTTCCACTGACCTTTTCCTTAACCAGTTGAGTAGGGACAGGAACACAGATTACTACAGCAAGATAAAACTTCACATAATAATGGGATGAGAAGGGCATAGGAAAACATTGCTTACCTAAACCAGAACAGCAGAGAAAGAAAAGAGGTTAAACTTTCCGTCTTTGAGTGAAAATCATGACCTAGTGATCCAAATGAAAGATTAAGAATACGGGGTTTGTTCCCTTTCTTACTCCAAATAAGTTGTCTGAATTTAATTATTTCTTATCTTTCCTATGCCACTGTTTCCATGTCAGCATAATAAAGATAATAGCTCTTCCTCATAAGGCTACTGCAAAGTTTAATTAATTAATGTGTGTAAAATACTGAGCAATTCTTAGAATGGTACTGTAGAAATGTGAAATATTATTAAACTGTGAGTTATTTTCCTATAAAATTAGACCCTTTTGTCTAAGTAAAAATAATTGGTATGACAAGAAGATTGAAAACTTTTAAGTATAACATAAAAGCTTGTTTATAATGATGAGGTTGTCAACTGGCACCACATACTGCAGAAACTGTGGTTCAAAGACTATAGCATGACAACAAAGAATTATTTTGGCTACCTTAGCTGCTTAGTTCACATTCATATGTATTCCAGTATTACTATTAAAAAAATAAATTACAAGGATAAAAGAAACAAATGCACATCTGACAAATCTTTACCAGCTTGACAGTTAAAAATATACACCTCCACAGCTGGAGTTTTTGATGGATATTACAGGAGCTAAACTTCGGAGTTCTTTAACAGACATTCAAAACCATTAAAGCACAAGTTTCAAGGAACAGAACCCAGAGAGATCAACAATCAGAAATTACAGAAGATTATTAAGGAGATATTTGATACTTGCAAAAGAAATCCAAGGTTTTATCTCATGGGAATTCTGGCAAGCAGCTTGCCTGTGTGTTATAATAAGGAATGACTATGAGAAAAGCAGCATGCTGGGAATAAGCAGAAAGTTGACAAAGATGATGAAGGGCAGATTTTGACAAGGATTGTTTCAGTCAGGCTGACTTCCTTGTAACAGAGAGGGTGTTTGAAGAAGGGAGGTTATGAGCTGAAGAGCAGTAAAATTAGTGAATAATCCAGACACGTAGGAAAAGTACCATGTGTTCTTTTAACCATCTCACTTTAGACAGGAGCTATGGCAGAAACTCAGTCCACCTCTTACATTTCTAATCCTTAAATGTGATCACAAAAGTTTGGCAACACCACTTCTTCCCTAGCAGTGAATCCTACCATGTACTGAGGGACAAGCTAGTGTGTGAATGAGTAGTTAAAATTCCTCTCACCACATCTCTTACCTTCAAGGGAGCAAAGACCAGATGTTACCTTTAACACAGATGTATTGCCACTGAGCCTCAGTCACTATTTGGTTCTGCAGCTCCCATAGCAACTGCTATTAAGTGCTAATAATATGATTAGGAGAAAAGAAAGAACTGCTTGAATGACTAAAAAGTAAAAGCATTTTACACCAACACTGATAAAGCTGCATATCTTTACACCAGATGTTCTAGGAAATGCAACTGAAAACACTGCTGGTGACATGAAGAAGAAAGGTTGAAGTACATTGGATAATGCATGGTGGAATAAGTACTGCTATCTCGTTTTTGCTGTGAGGTAGCAATATGCTATATAGCAGAGTGATGAGTGTGCCTTAAAAAGTATAGATTGAGTGATAGATACGAGAACTGAATGACTTGCAAACCAAATGATCCTATCTGAAACCAAAAGAAATGGAATTCCTCTATAAGATGTTCAAGCTGGGACATTTTATGATCGTACTAAAAAGGAAGAAACAGTGACAGCACAAAGAAAATAATACATGGTTGCAAAACAAAATTCAAGACTGTAATTCAGCTGAGGTCTGCTGATCCCAAAAAGCACAAAAGCACAACTCAAACAACTTCTGAATGACAATGAATGACTGAATTCCAGCCTCAGTAATTCAGCTAAAATCATGATGCAACATAAAACAGCAGAACAAAACTCTTGAATCTGTTTCTTACAGTCTGCAGGTGAAAAATGTCAAAAAGCCAAAATGGCAGCAGCTACCGTTTGTGAATTTTAAACAGATAATTAAAATAAAGAAAGGCTCCTGTACACAGGCAGGAGATTTAAAAGGTTAATGAAGGTATAATAAAGATGGAGATCTGACTATGAATGCAATAATGACTTGAAAAACAAATGTTAATGATGGGTAGAAAAGAAAGCTGATTAAAATAACTTCTGTTGAACTCTCACCTTTTTCTGGTCATTTATTATACACATGTACATGCTGAAATATAAATACATATACAGCTGGTATCTGAATAGAGATACACACCTAAAGATATCTTTTCACCACAAAAGATCACTGAGCTGGAAAGCCAGTTGGAATGTAGATACTTTTCAAAGAGAGAGCAAATTACTAAGGCCACTAAGAGAGCATATGCATTTTTATCAAAAACCTAACACATACTTTTTATTTCTTCTACTTTAGCTTGACAAGCATCCATAAGAAGCTGAAGGTTTGTGTAGCTGTCACTAGGTCTTTTATCTTTTCTCAGTATTTTGAAGCTATCTAAATGTATGGATGGCAGAAACAACTTCAATATTATTGTGATATTTTCCTTTTCCAGCCAGGTAAGCTGGGTGGCAAGACAGGATGCAAATACATACTTCCTATCACTGACTTTCAATTTGCTCAGGGTGGATGGAGCAAAGTTATTTATTTCTCCATAGTAAGATTTACAAAAGGTATGACACAGCGTTTGGGTTAACATGGTAGCCATTAGGAATAATATCTTTGAACACCATCTTCAGCAATACTTTACATTCTTCAGAGCTTTTGAATAAAAAAATGCAACACATTTTGACAGTGTCAGGTTATTTCTCATTTTCCATGAAAGTATTCTTGTGATAAAGTATACTCTGTCTCCTATTCATAAAATATCTCAAAAGATCCAAAACAGTCTCTAAACTTTTCCCTGAATCACTGAAAACTTACATTTGAATTAATGTTACTTAAAACAATTTAAACTATAATCTTGATTAACTACAAACGTAAAATGAGGACAAAAATGCATATATGTTTGGTTGAATAAAACATGTTGATGATATTACTGTTCTCCCTCAGGCCATATCTCACTAAGTCAGCTTTGAAAGAATGAAAGCTCTGCTTCTGAATCTATCTACCATGGGGTCTTCATTCATACCCTAACTTAAGAAGCATTTATCCTGCATACTGTATACAGCTGCAATACTGTTTTTAACCTGTGTAAATAATAGTTGCTTAAATCTATATTTTTTCAATAGAAAATGATCTGTCTTATTCCTGGAAAAGTAAAGAGAATTAAGGAGCTTTATAAAATATATTTACTGATGGAATAGCCAAAGCACAGGGTTTATCTGAAAGATCCTCTAGCTCCAAATTCAAGTGGCACTATCTCAGAGGACCTGAAAGTCCTAAAATGTATGTTTAATTTTATAAAGCTTATCATCAACACAAAAGAGATATAATTCAGCAAACCCTCCCTGGAATTAATGTATTGAGCACAGAAGATGAAATGTGTGTGCCCACAGAAACATGAATTTAAATCTTTTTTAGGACTTAAAAAGTCTCCATTCTAAGGAGAGTTTGCTGAGCTTACCAGCTGTTTACTGGGAGTCCAAAAAAGGTTAGAAAGGACTCAATGTGTTAATTTATGTCTCCCTGCCAAAGTGTGAGACTGACTATAACCACCACTAGCAATGACTCCTCTTCCTAACCATTCCCCTTTACCAGATATTTGGAAAGTGACAGTGTAGAAAATGTATGAGTGGTCTTAATCCTCTGAATATTTTCTGTGTGGGAGGAATTTGTGATGATGGTAGGTTAGCATACATTGCAGGAGACATGCAGAGCGTCCTCAATAAATTTCAGCTTTGGCAAGCATGTTCTCACTGATTTTATAATTGCTGACAGTTGTCAGTTGGCTGGGACTAAGCTACAAGATGATTGGAGTTGAGAGTAAGTGAAGCAGAGAAACTGCATAAAAAGAAAAGGAAAAGAACAGAGTGCTCTGGCAGCAGACATGAAAGGAATCAGTAAAAAAAGCAGGATCCCAATACTGGGGATCAAAATAACAGTGGAATAACCTGTGGTAGGTCACTCTGCAATGTCTGGATGTGTAAGAAAAGGGCTAGTCCCCAAGGCAGCATCAAAGTCAATCCAGCAACACACAGAATGCATACGTGGTCTATACACAACACACACAGTGAGCTTGTAATGACATGCAGACAGACATCCTAGCCTCAGATTTAGCTAATTCAGTGGACCATAAGAAACAACTGAACACAACAATTGCTGGAGATAGTAAGGAGCAGTGTGAGAAGGTGACAAAAAGGGCATAGAGCAGTGGTGAGAAGGGAAGTCCTGTCCTTAAAGGGGAGAACCAGGGATCTTCTGTAGAAGAGCCTTGCAAGGCCGTATCTAACAATGCCATAAAAGGCCAAGGTTACCTAGGTAATGGTATCAGAAATACCAAGTTTGAGTGTGGATGTAGGACAGGACCACCAAGGCCAGCAAATGGGAAAACAGATCTCTGGGTCTGGTCCCTGGACAGACCACAACCTGGCCAGCTCCTGACCCATGGTGTGCATGCATGTGTGTCATTGTGTGACCACCATCAAACTCTTATCCTCATCAGCTGAACAAGAGCGCTATGGGTGTTCATGGGATTGCCCCTTCAGGTACGGCTTTCTTTGTTGGTCCATTTGGATGACTGAACCTCACAGTGTGTCACTTATGTGTACATGTGCACCTCTGTGTGTCTGTGTGTGTATACCTCTGGAAAACATGCTGTCCTTGACACAGGCTAGACCAGAAAAATAGAACAGCAGCAAATGGACTTGGAGGAGAAATCACCTGGGCTGGAAAGGGTACAGGATTAGTATTGTTGAAACACAGCGTATCTCTGGAAGCACTCTGCTCCCACTTAATGACTGTGGGGTTTGCACCTGGAGATGGAGAACCTGTGCTGATAAAGTAAAACTAAAATTCAAGCTGGAAGTTTAAAGGAGTTGCACAAGTTAAATCTATGTCCTCTGTCTAGCTAGGAAAAACTCATTCCTCTCTCTCTCACCTGCCATATTCATGCTTATGTATATACATGTGTGTGTGTATAACTAAGTAGATACCACACTTCACTGTAAAGTTTGTTTTTGCTGGACAGATAAACGATGAATTTGTATTTCTTTGAAGGTTTATTTGTTGGTGATTTTTTTGGGGGAGGTTTGTTTGTTTCCTTTTGCTTTGTGGGTGTGTGTATTTTGATAAATCATTACTTACTAATGCAGGCAGGAAGGCCATCAATAATCTGAATAAACCTGCAGCCACGCCTCTTCCTAATATTTGATACTGTTTTCAAATATGTCACTCCAAACAAGAGCAATTTAATGGTGATAATGTATTTCTAGTGAATCCAAATACTTCGTCATGAATACGAGCTTTCATCTCAAAGATGGTTTATCAATAGTACAGCCTTGTCAGGAGAATATCCAAGGAGATTTACTGATATCAGCACACCAAACTAATTGGGCCATTATTACTTATTTCCTGCATCTGTGTTCGTATTTCTGGTTTTAACTATGTCATTACACAGAAATAACTCTGTAATGCCCAATAACGCTAATCAGTTAGGATCTATATTTGTACAATTTAGTATGTAGCTTTACAAAAGAATCAAGTAAGTGTGCGCACTTAGACTGACACCCTTAGCGTCATCCAGCCTGCTACAGAAGAAATCAGAGGACTCAGTCCACTGAAACAACTTCTTTCAAAGTGTATGTGTGTCAGCACACAATGGATAATCAGTGTGCAAAGCTGTCACAGCTGGATGCCCAATTAGAGATCTCTGAGGCTGGCCTCTTAACACTAATTTTCATTTCTGATTCAAATACCTGTGGAATGCTTGCTTTGCTTCCCTTGCTATCAATTTTTACAGCTTTTTCAATGGAAATTCATATCATACTTTACAAAGTCTGCTTATCTATTTGTCTTGAAGCAAGTAGATTGATTGTTTTCATTTTAATAGCATTAATTTCAGATGTACCTCATTTAAAATAGAAAAAGAAAGATTTTAGAAAATTCCACTTTAAATTTAAAACTAAAATGTCTTTATAGTAATTATTGTGGAATAAAATAGAGACTTTGGATTGTAATAGTAAATGTATATACTTGAAACCTAAGTCTTCCATTTTGCACATACTTACAGATGAATCTATCTGAGCATGGAATAGTACTTGTGGGGGTGGTAGTAACCATAACTGTCAGTTATGATGCCACTACTGCAATGCTGCTCTACTCAACATTAAATCCTAGTGCTGAATGTTTCATGGTGCATAAGCAATAAAGCACAGAAGTCAAGGAAAAAGAAGTTTGGTTGTATCCTGGGCTCCGCTTGTTATCCCCATTGTTCAGAATCACAGCAGGCATAAATCAGTATACCTTCACTAACTTCAGCATAGCTATGCTATATACTACCCATTTCTGGATGTCATTCACTATGTCTTTCTACTCAGGAATACGGGAGCAGGTGTACATGTATTTCCTAAAGCTGCATGAACTATAAAGATACACATCCACACATATCAGAGGCATATTATCATCAGAGTACAGTTGCTAAAGCCAAAGGAAGTGTAGAGACAGGTAAGACAGTATTCAGACTATATAATTTGAAACCAAAACTCTGACTGTGAAATTGGTTTGATCTGTAGACAAATGTCAGCTCTGTGCCCTATTAAAGTTGCAATTGTTTTAAAAGGACATATCAGTGAGCCCTGAAATGTTGAATAAATGTTAATTGGAAGTCAAAGAAAATATCATGAGTAAAATAAAATATACAAAGAAAAGGCACTTTCAATCTGCAACAAAGTAACAGCTGGATATAACAAAGAGAAACATTGCCAAATGGTCAGGTTCCATCTTAACACAAGACAGATACTGGAAGATAGTTAATTTTAATGAGCACAATCCTGATTTTTTTTTTCTTTTTTTTTTAAGTAGCAACCATGAAAATACATTCCTTTTCAAGATTTAATTGCATGATTACATTGATCGTTGAGCTACTTATTAGCTGTCCTACCTATGCTTAGCAGTGTGAAGATGCATGGGGTTTATGATTGCTATACAATAGTGCATCCATGTAAAGCATTAAGGATTTGTATAATCTAATTAGAATGAGGAAATAACATTTTGTAATGTTCTACCTTTTTATTATTCATCCAAGACTAAGTATTATGAATGATTTTTTTAAGTACTTCAATCATTTTTCTTTGGTACATTTGTACAGTTTGACAGCAGCAATTTAAAAATGAAGGCAGAAGAGGGATTTGATTTTTATTTTTAATTATGGAAATGCAATCTTCTTCACATTTACTTTCAAAATGACTACAGGCTATTAACTTAAGTGAATGGTGAACAGAGAAGTGAATAATCACACTGCAGGTACTGTATAACTTATGAAATTACACTGAAAGGCTGCTAGATGTAATACTAAAGTGAAAAATCATCAGAACACTGTATTGTATACCATAGTTATAAGTAAAAATAGCATTTTGTTGGAATGCAGCAATCACATCTTGTTGTGGAGTAGCAGCCATGAATTTTATGGGTATACTTTTTTCTAAATCCTGCTAAGTATTTTGCATCTTGGCAAAATCTTTTACAATATTTTAACCCTAATAATGAAATAAAACCTGGCTATTTAAATGCATGTAGCATTACCAATGTCACCAGTCTAACACAGTCATTGAAAATCTCAAATACAGTAATTACTATAATATTGCTGGATAAGAAAAAAAAAAAAGAATCTAAGGTCAAATGATACCTAGTTCAAAAAAATTCTAGTAGAATATGCCAACGAATGCAATAAACTGACATTGTTTATTCTGTGAGAAAACAAGACATAAAAGCTTAGTTTGATATGAGTCCATGAGAAATTTCCCATTGACACAATCTATGCAACTATTTGGGGTTTTTGTCTTTTTTGTCAAAAATGGTATTCACATTTCCAGTTCTGCTAATCTGACACTTTGACTGTATGTTACTGAATTTTCCCTCTCTCACATTCTTGGAAAAGAGATCTGATAAACTACTTCTGAATTTGTTAACAGCAACAAAAAAAGACCATCTTACTATTCATTTATCTTCAATATACAAGTGCATCTGGAGAGTCATCCATGGGAAAGAATATAATAACTGTTAAACTGTAATCCTTGGCTCACTACCTGTATTCCCATACTCTCCAGAGAAGCTTTGGTTTTAGCCTTGAAATATAACCAGACAACTGCAACGGAATCAGTCAATCAATGTCATGAAGGCAGCTTCAGCAGCCTTAACTAAACACTCCATTTATTTTTCAATAGAGAAAAATGAAGGAAAAAAAAATATTAATTCCACCTTTCCATATTTTTTCCATTTTTTCTCACTTTGTCAGGCCTTGCTTGAGTGATGAAAGGTTTTGCTGCCCTAATGTTTTACTATAGCAAAAGTTTTGCAGTCTGATTTGTTTAAGTATCGGTAACAACAATATGCCTACACACACTGCACTGGAAATATCCATGTGAAAAAAACAATCAAACAGACAAAGTAAAGAAAGCCAAAAAACAATCCACAAGCAAATAAACAAAAAACCCTGATAGTGACCACCTGACCTTAAAAAGCAATGGATTGTGAGGAGTTACAAAAGAGTTTTCTTCTCTAGACAGTAATAATAGGATTCCCTGACGGATTTCTGTGTATTTCTTAAGGAGCTGAATAATCCTCTAAAAACTGGGTAACAACAGAGGGAAGAATGAAGGAAACCAGCTATAAGCTTTAGGCTATTAACTTTAGATTCTGCTACTGGGTATCCCACCCAAAGGAGAGAAGAACCCTTCCAGAATATGAACTTGTTCTTCTGAACTGCACTCTGAAAACGTCCATCAGCTACACAGGAACTTTTCACATGAACTCTCAGGAGGTCTCACGCTTCTTGTGGCATAGAATAACATCCAAAAGGGGTATTTGTGAAAAGGAGAGCAATTTCGTAGTGCAGATTCACATGAACATAGACATATGAGAAAGATCTTGTTAATGTAGTTAATTAGTACAGATTGTAGCTTTACATGCAAATGAAGTACCATACAAGTAGTTTTCACACTACTCCCAAGGGTAACATTTTTATTATATTTCAGTTTAGATATTGGACTTTTATATACAGGACAGCAAAGAAAATTTGAGATTATATATATATATTGAAATGTATATTCCAGGTTAGAGACCTCGAAGGCCTAGTTTTTCACTAGTTACCCAGTTTGTTCTCTTTTCTCATTTTTATAAACTAATGCAAAACATGTTCCATGTGGTCAGAAGAAGAGCTGTCTCCTAACTTATTATATCACAATCTCCAGACGGTAGTGTTTTAACTGATAGATTTTGTTGACTGTTACACAGCGGATTTCTGTAAGCAGATACGTTTTAGCCAGGAGAGAAGTTTCTTAATAGAATTATCTTCAAATTGAGAGTGCAAGCCATTTCAAAGAGTGAGGAAAAAACTTTACTTGTAACACAAGATTTTACATTATCCTTCAGCTGTTACTATTCATATATGTGATCAGCACAACACATAGAACCAGTTTCTATTAGCAGTGCAAGTTTTAAAAAAGTTTTAAAATTAGTTCTCAATAAATAGATCAATAAACTCCAATAATTAAAAAAAGCATGTCATCTCTGCATATGCTTATCTATGGCATTATACCACATTCTTTTCTATTGTTATTTCAACTTCTATTACTATTCTTAATTCAAAATAATCCCTATTTGGTGGGTTGATCCTGCCACATTTTAGTTTTCAGATGTCTCATCCTGCTATGCTTCATGGACTGCATCAGCACTTCAGATCAATCTAGTCTACAGTCATGCATTACTCATCCCATTTCTGTACCTTCCCTCGTTTGACTCCCTATCCATACTGCTGCACATTTATGGGGACAGATAAACCAGAATCTTTGGGGGCTGATGGACTACAAAGGTTTTGTCACCTTTTACTATTATTTATCCCTTCTTATATGTTGATATGGCAGTTATGAAACAGCACTATTTTCTTCATTTCCCAGAAGGGCAATACAAGAAAGGGGATGGAATATATCCTGTGCAACATCAGACATTCATCTCATCTAAAAGTGGCTGTCTAAAACAGTTCAGATGAACGAAGTCCAGTAGTGCCCATTTCTCTCCAATAAATAGAGAGAGGCTTAGGATGATTAGCTGAGATGCAGTCACCTGAAGTTAAAGAAGATGAATCCAAGTCCACCTGTCCAAGGTCATCCAAGAAGTTTGAAAAGACATTTCAACTCAAATCTCAGGTTTATATTTTGCACACTGGAATTCCTGAGAAGTACAGCGATGGAATATATTTGTCAGAACAAAGAGAAAGGTTTAATGGTGTAGTAGTGTTCCTGTGAACTGAAAGTAAGCTTTTAGTTTATACATGTCACAATTCAGGAAACAAAACTGTCTTCAGAATCCCACTTGCTATAAATTACTTTTCAAAATAAATTTAAATTTCTCTTCAAAAATTAAAAAACTGTAGTTGTGGTTTATATTGTTAATTCCAATTCTTTAAAATAACCAACTCCTTAAGAAGAAAGTGCATTTAAAAAAATAAGTCCACAGTTTTAAAAATCAAATACATAGATTTGAGATCTCCTTGCATCTTGGTTCATGCATTATTTTAAGCATAAGCAAAATGAAGAGTCAAATGATGAATATGTGAATACTTGTATTAAGTGGTGTACAAGAAGAAGGGATCTAAATGCTATTGAAATAATTGAGCTATTGAAGGCTGACTTGTTCAGCAAATACAGAATGTCGCTGTTACACTGAACAACACATTCTGTTGGCTCTGGTAATGATATTTTACGCAAAAATTGTGTTAGTAGAGCCATAGTAAAACCTGACACTACTTTTACCGATAGTTTTTATGACTTTGTAACATTCCATGATCTGGTCCTTTGAAAATGAGTTGAGCACTGCATATGAAAGCAACACACAATGGATTAGAAGAAGATTTTCTTCAGTGAATAAAATTGATTGTTTCTCCTTTCATTCACTTTGAGGTCCTGGTTTCACACTGGTTTTTATAGTATATACCGTCATTCTCAATTGAAAATGTGACCCGTTAACGTAAGGTTGAATTATTAGCCAACACAGAATGACTTTAAATTCCAGTTCTCACCAGGAAAAGATAATGACAGCATCAAAAACTAATTGCTTCTCAAAATTTTTTTTTTATTTTTTTTTTTCTTTTCAAATGAGACACTTTCCTAGTCCATATTAGTCAGGTGCTGGCCTGACAGGGTACTGCACACTGATGGAAAATGAAAATCTCCTATGATATTCACATCTACTCTTAAGGATTGAAATATTTTTGAATGGTGTGCTGTATGCTTTGCTTCACCTGATTATGGATGGTTCTAATGTCCTTTTACCTGCATTTGCTATAGAAGACCGACAGCTGCATTTTACTTCTAAAAATTAGGACTGTTAAGCCACAAAGAAATTAAGCCACTCTGTCCTGCACAGCTGTTTTCTATGCAGCTTTCATTAACAGTTAGTATTCCTGTATTTTGTAAATGAGAATTCACACACGTAGAGTGAAAGCTAAGCAAACCAACCTTGTGTCAGTCATTGAGTTATTTAAACAGTGTTTTTCCTTTAACAATAAACTGCATGTTATGACAATCCTAACAGGGGTTGACTGATACGGAATTACACTGGTAGAGACTCTGCAGCTGAGCTAGCATCAGGTTCTCCAGAATTTCTTACTGGCCATCCATTACATAACTAAATTTTCCTCTCAACAGAACTAGGTACATGCTGGGGAAGTGAAGATATGACATCAGTTTTTCTTGTCACTTCTGAAATGGTTTTTACTTTAAATATAACTAAAGAAACCGGGAAGGCTGCAACTATGCCCTCTAATAGGGCTAAAAAGGATGAAAGCTTTTTAAAATCCTACATAGGACCAATTTAGCTCACAGAAAAGAAACTTTGATTGCTCCAATCAACTACGTTATTTTCTCAGGAAGCCCACCTGTACTAGAATCTGAGAATAGATTTCTGTACCAATTAAATACGTGTCTCTCTAAACTACACTTACCAAAAGAATACTTGCTTACAAAAGGCAATAAAACTAAAAGCTGTAGGTGTATTCATTCTCAGAAAATCTCCAATTTATTTCCTCAAAAATAAAAAACATGCAATGATTCTGTAAACTAAACCACTGGAACTGTTCTGGAATGAACAACATTTTCAGTCCTCATTATGATTTCTAGCAACTCAAAACAGCGTGTTCTGCTTGTATAATGAGTATTTAATTTAGACTCATATGCACACTCACTTCTATACAAGCTCAATTCCATCATAGGCATCCTTTTTATTTCAGTTACCTTGATTTATCCTCAGAATCAGTTTGAAGACTGCAATATATAGAAGTGAATAAAAAGGATTAAAAGCAAAAAGAGACCAGGTCAAGAAATATGCATAGAAAGAGTTGCTATTACCATCAGGAAGTAGATCTCAGTAGATCTGCTTTTACTCTGAATTTCTGACTTCTTAATAAAGAACATCTCAAAGGCAAAGAAAAAAAATAGAAGGGTTATGTTTTCAAACACAGAAGAAGGGTATTATTCTTTCATTAACTATCTACCATTGACTTCTATTTCAGACTTCTTCCCAGTGTAAAGTGAAATGCAATATGTACATACAACTACATGAACGGTAGGAGGGAGGACCTGCTTTTTGCAGGTTTTGCCAATCACTACTAACACAATGGTGAGTAGATTAACAGATACTGCCAATAGTCTCTGGGGACATGCAAGTACATTAAGATGACTTTGCAATGCATCACTCCTGCTTACCATGTAATTAAGTTACAGTTTTCTGTATATAATTTCATTAATATGGATTAGTCAAAACATCAATGCACAAATAAATGCAGACTTGCAAAATGTGTATGTCGATAAAATAAACATAGTGTTCTAGTAACAAGGTAGGAGTCTAACTTCCATAAGAAGCCTGTTCGATACTGCTACTCAATTGTCATTCAGGCAGGTAACTGAGGT
This sequence comes from Amazona ochrocephala, assembly GCA_039720435.1. Lineage (NCBI taxonomy): Eukaryota > Metazoa > Chordata > Aves > Psittaciformes > Psittacidae > Amazona > Amazona ochrocephala. The sequence continues at coordinate 26,825,560 of CM077880.1, forward strand.
TATCTGAACTGTGCATTTATAGTCACCTCCTTTTGACAATGCCTCATTATTCTGATATGCTGTGAGAAAGACTTTTTTTTTTCAGTTCATTGAAGGTGGACTGTTACATTTACTTGTACCAGATCTCTGGGATAACATTACATAAAAGCAGAGGTGAAAAGGAGGTCTATGCAGGACGAATTAACCAAGTTAAGGTAACACGTAAGTGAGCTGGCAGTCCATCACAATAGACTACAGAGTCAGCAAAGAATCTGTCACATTTACAGTCAAGAGGAAAATGAGATTTGACGGAAACAGAAATTGTGTCTAACTGGTGAGAAATGATGTGTCCAAAATTAATATGGCTTTCATACAGTACTTTGATTTGTATCTTTCTGATACACAAATATTATGGCCTTTAGAACCTTACTGTTCTTCCTTAACTGAACATCTTACAAATGGGAGCTAGTGACTAAGAACCAAACCATCTAGCCACAGTCCTTTCAGGGGGCAGGCACTGTTTCATGTTGAAAGAGAAATGAGGAACTCATTTTCCCCTTTTTCTTTTTCCCTCCTTCTTCTCGCTCCTTTTCTTGTTACTTCACCCTACTTTCCATTTCCTTTGAAAATTAATTAAACTTACAAGTGTGTACAGTTCTATTTGACACTTGTCCATAGTTAGCTTTATATAATATTACTTAGAAAATAAAAATTGCATGCAAATTGATGTTTCCAATCTCACCATACTGTCAAAGCCTTTGAGAGGGCAGAATTGTCATAAACTAATCAGGAGAAGGTAAGAGGTTTTGATTTACTGACCTTTAGTTTATTATTACAGCTAATGTCATGGCAATAAATAAAAAAGGAAACCCATAAATGCTGCACAATATAACACACTTTTAGATCCCTCAGAGAGAGAGAAAAAATATATGGGCTCCTAGTTAAGTATTTCTATCTTGAAATATTAATATCTATATCTTTTTCAGCCTGCGTTATTCAGAGGAATGACAAATAACATCTCCTGGCTCAGTTGTGTTTGCAGATTAGTACTCTTTGAGTCAGAGAGAATTAAACTCTTTCACCTCCCACAGCAAAGGTAAAGGTGATGAGTTTCTATTAATAAAGCTAGTAAAATCCTACATCACAGTAGACTATCGCAAATTAATCACACATTTCCAGCACCACACATTAAGATGTTGTATATTAAAATAAGATTGGTGCAAGGAAAAATGACTCAAACCTAAGCACAAAGACATAGAGATTTACAGCATTGTTCTCCAGAGAACAAAATGGCTCACAATCCTGTAGAGCTGTTTAGAAAAAACAAACAGATAAAACAAAAGCAAGACGACTGCTGTCTTCTGGAAAGATGGGTGGGTAACACAGTCTTCAAGCATAAAATAAATTATTAATTATGATAATTCATTCATCTGAGCTTATTTTCCAGCATGTTCCCTGTTGGTTTCTTAATGAGGCTAATAATGTCTAATCTTTACAACTGAGAGTCTCAGAGGAAAGTTTACACTTCAGGATAAAAAACAAAAAACAAAACAGAACTAGACAAAGTGTCTTAAGAGTAACTTCAAGTCTCACTGAGATAGATCCAAACAAGTGATATTGTAATCCCCAGAGGAAACTCTATCCAAGTTGTGCAGACCTGTGCAGTTGTGGCATAACTGCATCAACACACTAGAGCTCCTAACGTCCAGAAGTGTCTATTTAGGTATCTGAAGCAGATTAGAATCAAAGAGTAGGCAGGCGTTACACCTTAGTACTCTGCCTCACGTGATACAGTAGGTATTTCCAAAGCAAATCCAGGTATTACACACATACACAAAACCCATATACATATGTATAATCTTACAATATGAGGCAAAATGCAATTTTGATAGCTGTTTTCATTTGAAAGGCGGATAGTGGGAGACAGCACTTTTCACATGGTCTTGCAATCAGGCAGGTATAGATTCACTTGTCTTGCCTGCAATGCTCCACACACACCTCACTTGCTTTTCAGGAGTGCCTTATAAAATAGCCTCAGTATGTTCCCATGCCTGCTGCTGTTTATCTGTCATCATGCTGAAAATAAGGCAACCTACAAAAAACACCATAAAAAAGACCCAATATCCTAAACTTTCAAGTGCTACTACTGTTCTAAAATATACTGAATTATTGGAAGTGTGAAAACTGAAACTAACACCTTATTGTGAGACTAGGTAAAGCCACAAAATTATTTTACTTAAAATATCCTGACTATTCCTGGCTAATTCTGACATCTCTGATAATGACTATGACCATGACTGTGACTCTGACACTGTTGAGTATCTTGTCCTGAAATGACAATTTGTGACACGGAGAGACAACAGGAAGGCAACGAGTAGGAAAAAAATATATCTTTAAATGAGTAAGTAATAAATGTAACCATGAAAGATACTGCATCATAAACATGAAAGCTACTATGTAGGTATTGTTTCCACCAGTATTACTGCCATATATAGTGTACAGACCCAACATATGAATTAAATATGATCTAATGGAAGATAATTTTTCCACTTCTGCAGAAAACCCACTCTCATACAGTTCAGGGGATATTACTAGGACTGTGAGCAACTACAAATGAGCAGTTGCAAAACGTAAGATTACAAAGTTTTCTTGCTGTTGCAAAAGAGCTACAAATTGGCACGTAACTCCTCTTTTTCCTTCTTTTAACACTAAAAGTATTATTGGCTGTTACAGAAACTCAAATACTTGATCTGATCACTCTTCAATCCTTAGATTTTTTTCAGCTTATCTTTTAGTTCTCTCAACACTGATAACTAATAATTATTTGCAGCAAATCAATACTTTTCTTTAAACCATCAAATGCTCCATGTATCAGGACTCAGTGTTCTGACTCATGGCTGTTAAAAATGTAATAAGAATATAAAACCCCCCTCTTAAACAGAGACAGAACAGGCCTAAATATGGAAAAAGGATGTAACTATGATACACCAACAGTGTTTTCCTCCAAGACTGCCAGTGTGTTGCCAATAATTTATTAACATTTTGATGATAAATGTCATATTTGTCCTTTTTGTTAAAGAGTTTGGCACTTCACCTACTTATAAAACTAATTCTTGCAAATGCAAAAGAGTAGTACTCACAGAAAGCTATCTGTCCAGTCTGTAAATAAGTAAAAGACTTATAGTTTAGATGTTTCCCAAAGGAAACTGGTTGATCTAAAGATGCAATAACTGCAAAGCTATTTCCGACCATGCCTCATTCGAAAAGCTATGACAGAAATAGTCTCTTCTAATTCTGCCAGTCCCATCCTTTGGACAACCATGCAAGACTTGATCATAAAGATGTATCTTCCTAATACTGGCTGATGATTAGATTATGTTTGAAGAAAGGGCCTGATAAGCAGTGAAAGGCAGACATCTACCTGTTGAAAAGAAAAACTGGACATTTAAAGGTAAGTGAAATCACAGACAGGATCATAGACTTGCAGCATCACAGAATCATTTAGGCTGGAAAAGACCTTTAACATCGAGTCCAACCATTAACCTTACACTGCCAAGTCTACCACTAAGGCATGTCCCTAAGTGCCACATCTTTTAAATACTTTGAGGCTTTTGAATACCTCCAGGGATGGAAACTTAACTGCTTCCTTCAGCAGCCTGTTCCAGGGCTTGACACCCTTTTTGGAGTAGAAAGTTTTCCTAATATCCAATCTAAACCTCCCCTGGTGCAACTTGAGGACATTTCCTCTTGTGCTATCACATGCTACTCGGGAGAAGAGACCACCCCCCACCTTGCTACAACCTCTTTTCAGGTAGTTGTAGAGAGCGATAAGGTCTCCCTTGAGCCTTCTGTTCTCCAGACTAACCAAGTCCCTTCACAAGCTCCTTGTCAGAGAAAATATATATAAAACAAAGACAAGTACATTGATGTTAAAATTACAATAATTTTAACAAGCCCAGAGCACTTTCTCTTCTTCATATCTCAAATTTTAACTAAAATTTTTAACAAAAATAAGCATGACATCAGACTTGTAGCTATTACAGTAGGGCAAAGGAGAGTGATGCTTGTTTGATATGGTATTAGTAAGTTAATAATGTGATAAATCTACTTATTACTTAGCATTAATCCCAGATACTATTGAGAAGCACTTGATAAAATCTGCTCTTAGAGAAATTACTTTCTCCTTGTTTGAGGAATGCATCTAATTAGGTTTGAAAATGGCATCTGATCTGCTAATCTAACAATTCAGAATGAATTGGTCTCTCAGGTTTTATATACTGATAAATCTACAACTGCTGGGCTTTTGGTAGCATTCTCATTTTTAAGTGTTTTTGAGATGAATCAATGCACATTTGGTCAGATCACTCTCTCTTTCATCTTGATTAATCCACTGAAGTTAATGCTTTAGACTTCATCTACAGCAGAATCTCCTTGAAAACCTGGGAAGGTACGTTAATCATGGAAGCAAGGTGATGCCACATCACAGTCCTTAATATCCCCATACTGATAACCTGATTAGTACATCTAAAATGTAAGGGAACTATTTTTAAGACCTGAGGATCTGAGTTTTCAATTTAAACTTTGTATTACTGACTACAAGGAGTTGATTACTTTCATCAGCTGCGTGAAAATACAAAAGGAATTCAACCAAATGTGCAGTAGCCTTCAGAGAACTGCACAAGCAGTAAAGAATATTTTTATTCAAGCAATGTTTGAAATATAAATATACATCAGTAATATACATCAAGTATAAAAATTGAGAGTACTATCAATGTTGAAGACATTTATTGATACACAACAAACATCAAAATAAAGAGCACAAATACAAGACTATCCCATTTTTTGTCTCTGACTTGCTGCATAAGAATCTAATTTTCCTTCTCCTTCTGAACATGCTCAATCGAAAAGTATTCAGTACAGCACAGTAGTAGCAGTTATTGAGTATATGACAAAATGACTGATAAAGCAATAATAAAATGTGATTAATAATTAAATAATGTATTTATAATACATGACCCTCTTGCAAAATATGAATGACAGATATCAAAGAAGCTCAGAGCAGCCACTTTCTGCATCGAGTCATGTTTTAGAAATTAGGACATTCCAAGTTATATTTTGCCTTTTCAAAAAATACTCTGCTAAAAAAAAAAAAAAAAAAAAAAAGACACTATGTTTTAATAAGGAGCTGCTGTGCTTTAAGCCCAGAAACCATGCAGCTGTTGCCTCACTCCCCCTTCAACCTCCCCCTACTCCTGGAGGGATGGGAAGGAGAATTGAAAGAATGTAACTCCATCGGTTGAGATAAGAACAGTTTAGTAAACTAAGGTATAACACAAACCACTACTGTTACCACCAATAATAATAATGATAAGGGAAATAACAAGGGAATATAACCGCTCACCACCTGCCGACCGATACCCAGCCTGACCCAAGAGTGATCTAAGCCTTCCGGGTAACTGCCCCCAGTTCATATAGTGGGCATGACGTGCTGTGGTATGGAATGCCTCTTTGGTTAGTTTGGGTGAGGTGTCCTGTCTCTGCTTCCTCCCGGCTTCCCCTCCTCCCTGGCAGAGCATGAGACTCAGAAAGTCCTTGGTCAGAGTAAACATTAATGAGCAGCAACTGAAAACATCGGTGTTATCAGCGTTGTTTCCAGGCCGAAAGTCAAAAACACAGCACTGTGCCAGCAACTAAGAAGGAGAAAAAATGGCTGCTACTGCTGAACCCAGGACAGGAGCTATTCGGGCTTAGGGAAGATGCTGTCTATCATTATGAAACCAATGATGGCACTCGAGGGGATACTGCCTTATGTGAAATTTTTATTTCTTTCAGTACTCACTTTAAGTGAAATCAGTATTTTGGCTAAAGCATAAGCACATATAAATGCATGTAATTTGCTAACAAGTTAAAATTAGAACAAGATAGAATACGGGAAGATCTTCTGAATTCTAACTCAGCAGTTGCTTTAAGAAACTTTATTCTATACATCTGGAACACATGAAAGACATATCACACTCAAGGGAATTTCAGAAGTCTCAATTATAAATATAGCCAGTATTCTTAAGATTGCTTTGGTTTTGTATTAATAATAGAAAACTTTCCATATGCACACAAGAACAGTGGACTGCCACATCAGTAATAGACAGTTGGCTGAATTTAACTATTTTTGAGATGTTTTGGTGGATGAAAGAATGAAAACCCTTGTATGCCACAAAAGCCTGAGGTTCTAAACTCTATTTCATTTAAAAAAAATCCAAAGTGTTAAGTCATTTCTGTTGGACCAGAATTTCATCCCTACCATTTAGTTCAGAGTCAGTCTTGTTCCCTATCAAAAAAAAAAAACAAAACACATATATATATATATATAAACAATCTACAGAATCCCTCATATACTTTAGTAGAAGCAGACTGGGTTTTTTAGTAATCTGAATAGTGGCTGGCCTCTAAGGCATTTTGTTTAGAGCATTTTAAAGCACAATGGCACAGAGGTTGAGAATTTTCAGTGGAAAGAGGCACACTACAATCAGCACCTGAGTCACAACTGTAATAAACAATTATGAGAAGCTCTGAGAGGCCTGGTAAAGAGAAAAGACAAACTGTTCTGAAAATCCTTCCCCTGAAGAGAAATCAGAAGGAGGGAAGAACCCTAAGAGACCTGCAGTAACTTCTGAATACTAATTGTAGGCATTTACCATTTTGCACCACTTCCACCTTTTCCAATGATAACGGAAATTCACATCAGACAATTCCCGAGACAGCATAACCCTCAGTGACGTTAGTCTTACATACTGAGAGGTAGTACAACCTCAGATCTTAGGTTCCTCCAGAAAATGAGGAATACCCGAATGATTTGTGAAAAATGTGACTTCTCTATAATGACTCTGAAATTTGTTGCACAGGTAGGAATAAAATTCAATTTTATAGGATATTATTCAAAAAACAAATCTTTCTGCAGATCTTCTGCTTCTTTAATTCACCACTGAAGGTTTAACATCCCAGTGAATGAGCTCTGATTACACTGCTTGCCTGGACCGCATGATAGTGTCTTCTTATGTAAGTATAGCCTTGCCTTGCCAACTGTACAGGCAGCCCTGTCTCAATTTTCCAGCTCAGCTGTGCCACCTCAATAATATTCTTTTAACATATTTTTTCTCATTCTGACTTCAAAGACATGATACTGTAGAATAATGCTGACTGAGCACCTCTGCTGTTAATATTTGAGCTGAAAAAGTTATTCAGTTTATTCCAAAAAAGGTTGGCAAAGACAGAAAAATATTTCTATAAATGCTGAGAAAACAGATGTCTGGGTGGTTGAAAGAAATACTCTGTGCCCTTTTAAGAGAAAGGGTGGCAGCCTGAGCCCATCATGAGTCATGAATTGATTGGAAACTATTCTCACAGGTCCATGACTTGCTTAGTAATTTTACCTCTGGGCGTTTGTTTTTGCTTTTTTTTTTTTTTTGTTTTTTTTTTTGTTTTGTTTTGTTTGTTTGTTTGTTTGTTTTTTCTGGTTGTTTTGTTTTTTCTTTGGGGGGTGGGGGGTGCATCAGGAAAGTTATCAATTGGAAAAATGAGAAATCCCACAAGAAAGACCAAAGAAGGGCCACAAAGATGATTAGAGGGCTGGAGCACCTCTCCTGTGAAGAAAGGTTTGGGCTTCTTCAGACTTGAGAAGAGAAGACACAGGGGTAACCTTATAACAGTCTTCTAATACCTAAAGGGGCCTACAAGAAATCTAGAGAGGGACTTTTTACATGGGCATCTAGTGATAGGACAAGACGGAATGGCTATAAACTGAAAGAGGGTAGATTTAGCTTAGATATTAGGAAGAATTGTTTTACTTAGAGGGTGGTGAGACACTGGAACAGGCTGCCCAGAGAAGTTGTGGATGTCACAATCTCTGGCAGTGTTCAAGGCCAGACTGTATGGGACTTTGATCAACCTGATCTAGTGGAAGGTGTTCCTTCTCATGGCAGGGGGATTGGAACTGCATAATCCTTAAGGTCCCTTCTACAATTCTACAATTCTGTGATAGTGATGGAAAACTCTGGAGAGATTCAAACTTGATTTCATCTTTTAAAAATCCCTGCTGTAGAGCCAGCAGGACGCAGAGCTGGGTGATGGACAGAGGAGCTTTATGTAGATGAGAAATTGTCCAATGGGTTTCACTGATGTTTCTCTGTTCACTAACAGAGAAAGAAGAGTAAAGTTTGGAAATCATAGAAAAAAATTTATAAAGGAATATCTTTTTACGCATTTTCTCCAAACTAAGCCCACATGCCTAACTCTTTACAATTTGATGTCATATCAAACTGGTTTATTAATTTTTGGCTCTTCACTGTTGCCCCTTTCTTGGTTCCCATCTTCTCTACACTCGCTTCTCCCATTTTCTTCCCTTTCCTACCCATTCCTAGTCTCATGCTTAACAAAGCAGAACATATTATTTCCCTAGTCTGTCTCTTGGAAACAGATTTAGCCTCAGGCAAGCAGCTGGAATAAAGAATTTCAGTTCAAAAGGATAAAGTTTAGTAAAGTTATAAACAATCAAAACCAAAGACCCACGTTTGTGTTAGACAAATAATATGCTAAAAGATGTACATATAATATTCATAGCCTAATGTATACTCAAAATAAATAAATAAAACCCTCAAACCCAACTATGCCTGACATCCTTTTGGCAGAATACTCTGGATGGAAAGATTTATGCTTTTGAGACTAAAGTTAGCTTAGAAAAGCAGTTGCAAACACAGCAGTGGGGAGTATGTTTTGGTCATTCACCAAAAAAAGGGTGAAAAAAAAAAAACAAAAAGGAAAAGAAGGCAGATAACCTAATCAAAAGGAAGAATATATTTTCTACTTCATAGGTCACCTAACACTCTAAACACTTTGAACTCTCCCCTGTAATTCTTCCAATGCCAAGGGACCTTTGGACACTGGAGTATAAATAACACTAATTTGTTTGCCAGCATGCAGCTGGATGTACCGTGAACAGGAGAGAGATACGGCAGCATTGACATAAGAATTAAGGTAGCTTCCTTAAAAAAAAATGAAGAGAGGGAGAAAACATATTGTCAGACGCAAAAACGTTATCCTTTCCTTTTTGGCACACTCAAATTATACAAACCAGGGAAAACTGAAGCTTTTTTTTTTTTTTTTTTTCAAACATGTAAGACCACTCTTCCTAAAATAGTGTGAAATCAGCTGGTACAATGATGATAAATTCAGTCTCGTATAGCAGCAGAACAAAGAACTGGGGAAAGATTTTTCTAAGGACTGGAAAATCTTAGGACAAAAAAAAAAAAGCGCTTTTATATCTATGCAATGCAAACCAAAATTTATGCTAACATTAAAAAATGCAAGAAGATCATTACAGACATGAGGAATTTACAGTCATCACTGACTTGCACAAAGTAATGATTTGAGTTTTAATGTACACAGTTTTGGTTTTAATCCTTTAAATCACCAGCTTTGTGTCACTACCTAAAGTAAAATCTAAACGGCTGAGCAGCACTCTGATTACATATGATAAATACTAAGTTGCTGCACACAAAAAGGTTTTAAAAAGTCAAGAACAAAAGTGTTAAAATCAAATAGTTCATATATAAAGCTATCAAATTAATAGAGCATCTGAAAGCTAATGGCGTCCAGTGAATCTGGTAAATCTGTACAAGTTAGTGTGAATGCTACATTCAATCTCAAGGGCTCGACCAAAAGAACTTCACAGCTGCACCAGTGCACATAAATGGGTAGCAGAAGTGAGAGGAATTAAGGGATGTTTTTCATTAGATGTTATGAGACAGTGGTTATACTTACATTGCTAAAACAATGCTTTAAATCTGCTATATCTTAAAAATAAGTATCTCTTACTTTCCACAGCATGCCAATGAGATGCAGGATGGAAATGGTCTACACGCTCCATTTTCATAATCTCTTTGGCAATCTGCATTTTCATGAGTGCACTATGCTATATCATAAACCAGATGGCATTACACAATGAAACTGGGTAAGTTGACTAAAGACAGAAACAACTATTTGTACTATTAGAGAAATTCTGTAATAGTGCATAAATGGTAACATATGGGCAATTGCAACCATTTTCTCTCAAAATATTGTCCACTTTGTAATTGTGGCTGGGTATGAAAGCACATATAAGAAGCTTAAGGATGAATTAAGGCATTTATGCAGAAAAAAAATACTACCATCTCTAAGTTGGATTCTTCTGAGTATCGGAATTTAGAAATTAAAATCAACATCACAAAAATCCCTTTTAGGACTTACAAAGCAACAAAAATTTTTAAAATATAAACCAAATATGTTCCTTGTTTGAAAATAAAGAGTTGCCATTTTATGAGAGGTATGAACCACCCCATTCACCTTCATGTGGCATTATTTCCGATAAGCCATCATTATATTTTAATAGCTTGATTCTGAAAATTTTTCCTGCTTTTCAAAGCATGGAAAAAAAGCAAGCATGCATTACAAATATCAATTAGTTACTGTGAATAAAACTGTATGTACTGATATATGTAATGCTATATGAGGAATTCTTGGGAGTACACAGAAACCAGTAACAAATAGGAGGTCAAAAAAACCCCAATAGTCAAGGCAAAAAAACAAACACCCCCTCCATAAAGGAGGAGGATCTGAGAAATTGACTGTCTTCTCTGGACATTGCTTCAGGCGAGCATTATACATATAGTTGTCGTAAGTGAGGCTGATATTAATTAACATGTACCATGTCCAAAATAGTTGAATGTCAAAAAATGTTTAGACCATTTATTGTTTTAAATACCCTCCTCTAATGCTTTGTCCTGATCCACAATTGCTTCAGAGATGCTTTTGAATATCTTATCCTGTGAGTGAAGACAAAGGCACACAGGAAGTTCCATTTCACACAGTATACTTCATTTTTTTCTCACTATTACATTGGTTATTGCTATTTAATTAGTGTTGTAATCTATTTTGAGAAAGCTCAAGACAAGCACTAGAAAAGGCAAATAAAGAACCTGATGAATACTGAATAAGGCTCCAGAAAAATCTCAGAAATGTACTTGAGATTTTGAAAAGATAAACAGGTTCATGTTTTTCTGCTTTTTTTCAAAACATGGAGAAACAACCTGTTATATTAAAGAAATAAAATGTTGAAATAAAGTGTTTTATTAAAAGACAACCTAATTGGAAAGGTTCTATTTGGTCTGTTACAGAACAGGATTTTTCAATCATAAAAAAATCTAAATGTTCCTAAAGAGCATTTCTACGAATCTGCATTTTTTCCCTATGATAAACATAAGGTAATTTCAAAAAGCCAGTGCTTTATATACCAACTTACTGAAAATAACAACTAAAAACTTCATAGACATTGGCAGAGATGGTTGGAGACATGAAACAGTGCCTGTGAACTTGCATCTGCCTTCTCTGTATATACAACACCTTTATCATTCACACTTTCACTTCATAAATTCAAGAGATGAGGGAGTTCGTAGTTTTGAAAGATAAATTCTAAAAGGGCAGAATACTTTGAATTACCTTGAATATATTTTCTATCCAGGGAATATTCTCTTGACAAACCCAAATAATATCCCCCCAAAAGCTCTGAGACTGTTTCTTATCAAACCCCTCATAAAATATAAAAACAATTGACACAGTTACATTTTTTGTAGCACTATAGAGTTTTCCTTTCTCTATGTCAAACTTCTGATATGAAAACGCAGTAGAAATAAAGAGAACTAAGTAAAGCAGGTCAAGCTTCTTGCATCGTGTAACTTTTAACCAGAACTCTCACAATTAACACAAGTTTGTCTCTCCCTCTCAGGTTTGAAAGATTTTTTTGTTGCAAAGATTGGGAGACAAAAAAAAAAGATTTAAACAGGAGAATTAAGTGTCAGAACCATACTATCAGTAAATGTGTTTTGTTAGTAAATATTCAATTTGTCCTCTAGAATCTCATGCCATTTTACAAACATTTCTCGTTAAAATATTTTATCTGCTGTACAGATTTACAAACATGTGCCAACACATATGATTATCAGCCAGTGCTACACATCTATTTAGCAGTTACATCAAATTTGTAGACCTATGCAACAGTAACTGTTACATTAATTTGTTTAAAGATTTTTAAAACTGGAAAGAAAGACAACTCCTTGTCAGCAGAACTATGCAAATTACTCTTTGTTCATGTGAAATTGATTCATTTCTGTGAGCAGTCCATGACCATACTGGTGTCATGGGTTCAGCAGTAGCAGTCGTTTTTCTCCTTCTCAGTACCTGATGCAGCGTTGTGGTTTTGACTTTTGGCCTTGGAACTGCGCTGATGTCATCAGTGGTTTCAGTTACTGCTTGGTAATGCTTTGGTCTGACAAAGGACTTTCTGAGCCTCATGCTCTGCCAGGGAGGAGGGGAAGCCGGGAGGAAGCGGGGACGGGACACCTGACCCAAACTGACCAAAGAGGTATTCCATGTCCCAACACGTCATGCCCAGGATGGAAAAACGGAGGGCAGAGACCCGGAAGCGTGGGGGTTCGCTGCTGGGTCGGGCTTGGCATTGGGTGGTGAGCGATTGCATTCTCTTCCCTTGTATTTCTCTTGTCATTATTATTATTGGTAGTAGCAGTAGTGGTTTGTGTTATACCTTAGTTACTAGACTGTTCTTATCTCAACCTGTAGGAGTTGTATTCTTTCGATTCTCCTTCCCATCCCTCTGGGAGTGGGGGAAAGAAAGAGGAGGGAATGAGTGTGCAAACTGCATGGCTGAGAGGCTTAAACCATGACAGTTCATTTTGGCACCCAACCTGGGGCTCAAAGTGTTGAGATAACAACAGGATTAATAGCCACTCGTCACAATGCTGATTTATTGGCTCTCAAAGTTGTTGCTCTTGATTCTCTTGAGTTCATGGTTTCAGCCTGTTGTACCTTACTTACAGCCAGTATTTGTTATCTTAGCATTTTTCAGATATGGGTTTTGGGTTAAGGTTCTTGTTCCACTGTACTTTATTGGAATGGCTTGTAATACGAGTGGGCTCCAGAAGCAGAAGGGGACAGACATGGATGTTGACTTGTACCTGGCTGTCTGGCTGCTCTTCACCGTCCTGGCCCTCGTCCTCGCCTCCGTCTTGATGAGGCTGTGGGGAGCCGAGGGGGGGTGGCCCCGGGAGCTGCGCACGGCCGAAAACAGCCCAGGAGCACAGCCCTGGGGACCAGGAGACTGGGAAGGGGGCAGCAGAGGAGCTAAGCCCCATGGCCGAGCCCAGCCCCACAGCAGCCGAGAGCATTCCCCGGCAGCCGCCCAATGAGTCCCTTGAGCCTGAGCCCCACGAGGATGCAGGAGACCACGCAGCACTTCCCAGCAAGGCAGAGGGGGAAGATCTGGACTGCGACAAAGAGCAGCTGGTGGTGAAAGCCGGCAAGCACAGCAGCTACACCAGCCCCAGTGACAAGTACAGCAGCGTCATTTCAGAGTTCTGAAGGTTTTGAATGTCCTATGGGTACCCTTGAGACCTGCCTGCTGGTTGTGATGGTAATCACCATGTTGGCATGCATACAGAGTGTGTTTTACCCACAACCATTTTGTCTGGTCCCGAGAGTTAAGCAGAGTGGGGTGTAGGCCTTGTCTGGGGTTAGACTACCATGTAGGATGACCAAGAGGTTTTCCCCGAGGCTGGACAGTCATGAGTGGCAGGGTGTGTGGGACAGAATGGTCAAGTACCTAGTCCACTGGGCCCCTACAGTGCTTTGGAAGCGTTGGAGATACAAGGCAGCTGAATGGAGTCCCCAAAAACAAGCTGCAGAAACTGCTGGAGGGGAGGGTGAATTATTTTGAGCCTGGTGGGCCCATGACACTTCAGGCCATCAGGGCAGAGATGCAGCATACAGATGGACTCATGATCAAGGGGTGGACTTAGCAATGGACACTATTGCCCAGGTTATTCACGAGTGTGAACACTGCACACAGCCTCCCCTACTCTGAAAGACTGTTACAAAGACGGAGCCCGATATCATAGAGTCATAGAATAGTTAGGGTTGGAAAGGACCTCAAGATCATCGAGTTCCAACCCCCCTGCCATGGGCAGGGACACCTCCCACTAAAACATGCCATCAAAGGCTATGTCCAACCCCACCCTGCACGCTGCCAGGGATGAAGCATTCACAGCTTCCCTGGGCAACCCATTCCAGGGCCTCACCACCCTTACAGTAAAGAATTTCTTCCTCATATCCAGTCTAAACCTCCCCTGTTTAAGTTTGAACCCGTTACCCCTTGTCCTATCACTAAAGTCCCTAAAGAAGAGTCCCTCCCCAGCACCCCTATAGGCCCCCTTCAGATATTGGAAGGCTGCTATGAGGTCTCCATGCACCCGTCTCTTCTCCAGGCTGAACAGCCCCAATTTTTCTCAGCCTATCTTCATACGGGAGGTGCTCCAGTCCCCTGCTCGTCCTACTGGCACGCCTCTGCACTTGTTCTAACAGTTCCATGTCCTTTTTATGTTGAGGACACCAGAACTGCACACAAGACTCCAAGTGAGGTCTCACGAGAGCAGAGTAGAGGGGCAGGATCACCTCCCTCGACCTGCTGGTCACGCTCCTTTTGATGCAGCACAGGATACGGCTGGCTTTCTGGGCTGCAAGCTCACACTGCCGGCTCATGTTCATTTTTTCATTAACCCACACCCACAAGTCCTTCTCCACAGGGCTGCTCTGAATCTCTTCTCTGACCAACCTGGAGCTGTGCCTGGGATTGCACCGACTCAGGTGTAGGACCTTCCACTTGGCATGGCTAAACTTCATCAGGTTGGCATCAGTCCACCTCACAAGCTTGTCAAGGTCCTTCTGGATGGCATTCCTTCCCTCCAGCATATCAACCGAACCACACAGCTTGGTGTCATCGGCAAACTTGCTGAGGGTGCACTCAATCCCACTGTCCATGTCACCCACAAAGATGTTGAACAAGACCGGTCCCAACACCGATCCCTGGGGGACACCACTCGTTTCTGGTCTCCAGCTGGACATTGAGCCATTGAGCACTACTCTTTGCGTGCGGCCATCCAGCCAGTTCTTTATCCACCGAGGGGTCCACCTATCAAATTGATGTCTCTCCAACTTAGAGAGAAGGATGTCATGTGAGACAGTGTCAAAGGCTTTACACAAGTCCAGGTAGATGACATCAACTGCTCTATCCCTGTCCATCAGTTCCATAGCTCCATCATAGAAGGCCACCAGATTGGTCAGGCAGGATTTCCCCTTAGTGAAGCCATGCTGGCTGTCACCAACCACCTTGTTGGTTTTCATGTGCCTTAGCATGCCTTCCAGGAGAATCCGCTCCAAGATTTTGCCAGGCACAGAGGTGAGACTGACTGGTCTGTAATTCCCCAGCTCATCCGTTTTCTCCTTCTTAAAAATGGGGGTTATATTTCGCTTTTTCCAGTCATCGGGAACTTCACCGGACTGCCATGATTTCTCAAATATGATGGACAGTGGCTTAGGAAATTCATTTGCCAGCTCCTTCAGGACTCGCAGATGGATTTCATCCGGTCCCATGGACTTGTATACATTCAGGTTTCTAAGATGGTCTCAAACCAGATCCTCTCCTACAGTGGGCCCAGGGTCTTCATTCTCACTGTCCTTGCGTCTGCCTTCCAAGACTTGGGTGGTGTGGTCAGAGCATTTGCCGGTGAAGACTGAGGCAAAGTAGGCATTAAGAACCTCAGCCTTCTCCAAATCCAGGGTAGCCAGATCTCCTGATAGCTTCTGGAGGGGGTCCAAGTTGTCCCTAACCTGTCTTTTATTTGCAATGCACCTATAAAATCCCTTCCTGTTATCCTTAACATCCCTAGCCAAGTTTAATTCTAAGTGGGCCTTAGCTTTCCTAACCTGGTCCCTAGCTTCCTGGAAAACATCCCTGTATTCTTCCCAGGCCGCCTGACCTTGCTTCCACCTTTTATAAGCCTCTTTTTTCCTTCGAATTTTTCTCCGCAGCTCCTTATCCATCCAAGGAGGTCTCCTGGCCCTCCTGCTAAACTTCCTTCTAGTTGGGATGCATCGCTCCTGAGCTTGCAGCAGGTGATCCTTGAATATCAACCAACAGTCTTGGCTCCCCTGCCCTCTAGGGCTATATCCCATGGAACCTTACTGAGCAGGTTCCTGAAGAGGCCAAAGTCTGCTCTCTTGAAGTCCAGGGCAGTGAGCTTGCTGCACGCTCTTCTCACTGTCCTGAGGATCTCAAACTCGACCATCTCATGATCGCTGCAATCAAGGCTGCCCTGGAGCGTCACATTCCCAACCAGCCCTGCCCTGTTGGTGAGGACGAGGTCAAGCATGGCACGCACTGGATGGACTCAGAAGCTTTACAGGGATTGGCCCATGCACTATGGGATGATCTCTCTCCCTTTCTGTGTGTGTGTGGATGTACATATATACATGTGATGGTATATTGAAAATGTGGGATCTGAGCACGATGTGAATAGTATGGAATAAGGGGTGGATACTGTCCTGGGTTCAGCAGTAGCAGTCATTTTTCTCCTTCTCAGTACCTGGTGCAGTGTTGTGGTTTTGCCTTTCGGCCTTGGAACTGCGCTGATGTCATCAGTGGTTTCAGTTACTAGTTGGTAATGCTTTGGTCTGACAAAGGACTTTCTGAGTCTCATGCTCTGCCAGGGAGGAGGGGAAGCCGGGAGGAAGCGGGGACGGGACACCTGACCCAAACTGACCAAAGAGGTATTCCATGTCCCAACATGTCATGCCCAGGATGGAAAAACAGAGGGCAGAGACCCGGAAGCGTGGGGGTTCGCTGCTGGGTCGGGCTTGGTATTGGGTGGTGAGCAATTGCATTCTCTTCCCTTGTATTTCTCTTGTCATTATTATTATTGGTGGTAGCAGCAGTGGTTTGTGTTATACCTTAGTTACTAGACTGTTCTTATCTCAACCTGTAGGAGTTGCATTCTTTCGATTCTCCTTCCCATCCCTCTGGGAGTGGGGGAAAGAAAGAGGAGGGAGGGAGTGAGCAAACTGCGTGGCTAAGAGGCTTAAACCATGACATCTGGCAAACAGCCTGAGAAGTAAGAAGGAGTGCTGGTTTTATCCTCTTAATTAAGAAAGACCCAAATCAAACATGAAGCAAATGAAAGCTGAGGTGCAGAGGCAAGACAGTCGTGCATGACACAGATCCAAAAAAAGGCTTAAGCGTGAATGACCCCAAAGCTTCTTATGGGATCAGCTCTTTGTTGTATGCAGTATTCACGTGTTTCATAGCACTTTTGGTGAAAACAATTTTGAATAGTAAAGAGGAACGCGCAACAAATTTGCAAAGATCTAAACCAGCCGCACTTCCTCAGTGTGGGGACACACTTCACGGTGTCAGCCTCTGTTTTACTAAAAATTTGCCTTTTGCTATTACCTGTTGTGAGATTTTCTGTGTCCTGTAATGCATTATACAAACAGTTACCTACTAACTTGGTGTTTCCTTAAAAATAAGGACAGAGACTATAATGTCTTTTGAAACTAAGATGCCACAAATGTGAAATCCTAGACTCCATGAAGTAAGTTTTTGCTTCATATTAATCCCAGTTTACAACAGCATAGTTGAGCATTCGTGCACTTTAACAAAAAGATGTACATCCTGTGATTCATCCACGGACTTCTGCCATGTGTATTCATCATCATGTAGGGGGGAAAGGTTAAAATGAAATAAATTTCTTGGTTTAGAAGTTATCTGCTTTCAGCTGATGATTTTTTAAAGATACAGGCTTATAATTCTTGTGCATTTGGCAGTGCCTGCATCAGTG
The DNA here is from genome assembly GCA_039720435.1 of Amazona ochrocephala. Taxonomy (NCBI): domain Eukaryota; kingdom Metazoa; phylum Chordata; class Aves; order Psittaciformes; family Psittacidae; genus Amazona; species Amazona ochrocephala. Next base: position 26,843,310 of record CM077880.1, read on the forward strand.
CTACCAGATTAATGCACGGCATTATTATAATGCAGATGCAAAAATAAAATTTAATTATTTTAGAATGTGAATCTCATTCTAGTCAATGGTCAGAACATTAGCTTATGGTACTGGTCATACCGTCCAGTTAATATTCAAGCCATTTTGGAAGTTAAGCTTCCTTCAGATTTCCTCAAATTTGACATACAAAATCACGAGCAACTATTAAACTAGGGGAATTATTTCAAGGGCTGGGCCGTGGGATATAGTTTTTCACCCTGCCTGTGCTGGGTGTTCATACTTGCGATATTTCCACACTACCCTAATAACAAATATGCTCAGCATGATAACTTGGATAAATTAGACCCACACTGACATAGATAAATGGCTTCCAGTACCTGAACTCAGTGCTAAGTGCTACTGTGGGTATCTCAGAAAGATACCCACAGAGTTAGATACAGGCTAGATGAGCAACATATTTCTTGTTAGTTACATATGAAAGACAGGGAACTTCTACACTGACTTCTTGTTTTTGTCGGTGTGATAGGAGTTGGTAAATTGAAGCCGGTGCAAAACTTTGTGAAGAAACATAAAGAGTTGGGGAAAACATTGAAATCTTCTCCCACTAATCTGCGCTTGATTGAACACAATCTGCCACATGTGTTACTTTAGGATAATTTAAACTCTGAGTTACATACTATATATATCTACAGTTCAAGATGCTATTAACAACTGCATTTCACAAAACAACCTCTCTCTGGGCACATAGTATGTTGTACCTATCTGATAGGTCTAAAGTTGGCAGGCAGACATTGCAAGTCATCCACATCATGGCCCTCATCTCTAGAGCCTGTCTGTGCAACAACCAGCCATCTGCTTTCTGGACTCTCTGATCTCCCTCTTCATTTAAGGCCAGCCCTATGGAGAATGGTGGCAGCAGTGGTTGTCATCCAGCGAACAAATATCACAACAGCTCCTTTACTTTTTTATACTACCTGGAGAATGTGGAATGGATTATATTAATTATAAGTCACCTTGTTAATTGCATTCTGCCTGTTGAGTTGAATCTGTTTAACCTAGAAGTTCTCTAAAGAGATGTAATAAATTTGGGTTATGTAAGTATTTGTAAGTTTTCTAATTACAGAAAACCTCTGACACAGAAAAACAAACAAACTCCAAAAAAAGTGAAAAAGAAAAACAAACCAAGAGCCCTTTTCAAGCAATAGGATGAAACATTTCATACTACACTGTCATTCTGTCAAATGTCACATGCTCAGCAGGCAAGCCCTGCTCTGTGGAAACAGCTGGGTTGTGATTTTCATTGAGAATTTCACTGAGCACTACACAGCTCAGCATTCATCCAGACAGTCCACTGCAGTGTAGTATGGATATACTCAAGCTATCTCACAGTAAGAGCCAGGTACTGGAAACATAGCAACCATGAGGTCTTCACAAGCAAATAGTGCCCTCTATTTTTCAACCTTTCTAATCCAAAGTGAGCAAAAACACTGAGATGGTATTTATTTTTTTTTATCCTGAGATTTCACTGGACTGTCATTTCTTCTCTGTTTCATCCCTCCCCACCACAGTCTACTCAAAAGTATGTAGCATTTTCTGTCTGCAAAAGTAAAGACTGCTATGTAGATACATCAGTTAATCTTTTTATGGAGATTCCTTCACATTCTGGCCTCGAAATACGATTCACACTTACAATAAGAAAGTAGGAATAAAGAACAACACTGCTTGTATTAAAGAAACTGTTACCATTATTTTGCATTCAACAAGGTAATGGATAAGGACACGTAAACTATACAAAGATTTCTCTTCTTCTTTTGAACACCATTTTTCAGTCTCACAGTTACATTGGAATAGAAATGCCATGGGAACAGTTTCTTCCTTTCCTAAAAAATATCAAATTGCCTACCTTTTTTTTTTTTTTTTTTTTTTTTAACTTGCAATTATTCATGACCAAAACGGAAACTAAAAAGTGAAAAGAAAACCTCCAAGGAAAATGATAAAAAATAGTACTGTAATAAAATAGTAATACAAACTTTGGAAATCTGCTGTCATATATTTCTGTTCTCTAAAGCTGGAAGTTACAGAAAAATGTAAATGCCATGTTCTTTGATGGGTAGTCGATCTTGTTTCAGAAAGACAAAGAAAATATAACTTAATTCTGTGTGCTACACTTATCCTTTCAAATGATGGCACTGGAGTAGTACATAATATATAATATACTTCTTATTGTACTAGAATGAAGGCAAGATGACCACAGTCCTACATGCAGTGCTGGAACTGATCTATAATTAGCCATTTGATTTTCCCTCTCTCCCTCCAATTCAACTCCTTGAAATGCTTCTTACTTATCAACTGTTTATGACAAAGAGTTACCTGGTAAAAAGAACTGAACTAAATTCAAACTGAAGATATGCAGAAGTGAAACTTAGTCTTGGCTTTAACAGTCTCTGTTTTGACATTGTCTCTTAAACCAAGATCACAATTTTCATGCAATCGTTATCTGGCTGTGTCACAATCCATGGTGATTCTGGGCAATCACAACCTGCCTTGCATGCTAGACACAAACACTGCACATACTGAACTCCATTTTGTGCTTTGATGACAATTCTATATGAAAGACTGCAGATGGTGCCTGCTCAGCCATATCCATCCCATCCACTCCTACCAACCTGTCACAGGATTTTTTAAAATGAGGTTGTGATTCCCTGTGGCCACTTTTGTAGAGTGCACAGGCAGTTATGTAGCTCCCATAGTAGCCAGACTTCTCCTAGCAACCTATACTACACAGTATTGCCAGTTCCCTTGCTGGCTCAACCTTCTTCTTCCCATTGCAGCCCTGTATTGCAAGAGCAACACAGGGTCAAACAGCAAGCTGAAATGAGGCTCCAAGCAAGCTAAGCCACCTCAGCTCCTGGCATCTGGGTGAGGGTTGTGCAAATGTTGCAACCAGGTCTGGAAGAACTGTCATGCCTGAACTGGACCTACTCCGAATGGGGTATCTTGAACATGGTGTGGTTGCTCTTTTGAGTCTGCTAGGGCCTGCAGTGTGGATCTAGACAGGCTGGTCTTATGGAGTGATCTAATACAAGTTCATACATAGATAATGACATCAACAGCTATTAGAGCTAAAAGCTAGAAAAGCATTTCTTTACTACAAGTTGATCGATGCTATGATATGCACACACTCCTCAGGAATTACGTTTCCAAGAGTTATGAGGTGACTTTTTTCTCAGTGCATATAGACTAGTCAATAATTCCTTTCATTAACTTGAGTAAATGAATTTTTGTTTAGATTGTAGCCTTAGAAAACAGCTACAGCATGTCAGCTATAGCCTCAACACTAGGGGAAAATCAAGAGTTAATCTTCTGCCTAGATAAAAACTGCTTTAAAATTAAAAGTATATAGACTTTCTTTTATGTAGTAATTTCTCCCATGTTGGCCATCACAAAATGGGGCTGAGCCACTACTCTCAGATCACTTTTCCCTGAGCAGAAGTCTCCTGAGTGTGGTGAAGAGGTCTTTTCTAAGAATGTTGTTCTGTGAAGTCTATGGGGATAAAGGGAGGAAGAAAGAAAGAAAGTCCTGATTACTGTGCCCCACACAATCTTTGCATACAGTCTCAAGGTATGAGCTAGACCTTGGTACACAAAAAGGAACTTTCCATTTGTACATTCAATCAACACGTTTCCATACAGACATACACACATCAATCTCTTTTAACCTGGTTTACATTAACATTTTGGGAAATAAAAATCCTTGCAAGGCTGTTGAGAGCAGACTCTTGCACTTTCATTGATCTTTGCTTAAATTTTAATAGGTGTTAAACGGGTACCTTGGGTGGATGCCAAAGTGAGTAATTTTTAAGAGAGAGGAAGACAAACAAAGGATACTTATTAATGAACAGATTAAAAAAGAATACAGATGTGATTCCCATTACAACATTCTTACTACACCCAATCTCTCGTGGTAGAAACTTTAAATTGCCAATATTGGTTAGCAGCAGAAAATAGTAAGAGATGCTGCAACATATATAGTTTTCTGGGCATGACTGTTTCTTAAAGTATTACATAAATTCCAGTGTTTTCTGACAACACACTTCTGGGCCACAAAGTAGTTAGCTAGCAACTACTGAGAACAAAAATGCCAAACAAACCAGTACACCATATGGAAGCTCTTCGCGGAGGGGTAGGGGTGTGGGGGGGGAGGAAGGGGAAGTGCGTGCATGTAAAAAAAATAATAAGCATGCAAATAAATAAATAAATCCTACTAAACAGGAAAAAAAATGCTAGGAATTTCAGGGAGCATTATGCACACCTAAAGAATTAGGAGGCTATACTAAATGTAATTATAATTCCACTTCTTTCACTACTTTGCTAAAGAAGTTAAGAGTGTGACAGTACTTTTCAGGACCATTGTGCTAGCGCATAAAAAGATGTAAATATTCTGCCTAGGTTACTGGAAAAAGAAAATGCTAAGTCAAAAGTTACTTGAGCTGATCAAACAGTTATGCATCTTATTTTTATTTATTTTTTTTTTTTTAATATTTTACATTTAGAATCGGAGCAATTTCTCTTACAGACAGATGGTTTAATCTCCTGTTGGAGGAGAACAATATTCAATCCCAGCTCTGACAAGCAATGGCTTTAACTTGAAAACATCTAAGGATGGGTAAACTGTTCCAGCTTCAACCTACCACTACTGAGGTAAGTTGCATTATGTCTTCTCTGTAACTCTCCTTCTAGTACTCATACTCTCCTTCCCACGAGATCTATCTCATTGTTCTTTGCCCTCCTCCAACTCTCTTCATACATCATACTTTATATCTTTAATCATCTTGGTATCAGGTTTTCTGCAAGTTTGATAGGAAAACATTATTAAATGCAGTAGTTAACACTAATGCTATCAGAAATGGCTCTGGACACTTAAAAAACATCACCCACAGAATTCCAGCTAGTTCAAAATCAACCCCTTCTGGGAAAGACTGCTTTATGGGGGGTAGCTCTGTCTCATGTAAAATCTACCTCATCAGAAAGACCTCACTCTGATTTACTTTTCATTTCTTCATTCTACCCTACTTTCAAACTTTGGAATAAGTCATAGAAATATAAATATTATAAATATTTCATAAATTAAATTACTATTCTAAGTTTTAAATGTGACATCCTAAAATAGCAAAGTTGTTTAGGATTTACACAGAAACATGTTCTTGTGTCCAAATGACTGCTCTAACGTTTTTATGGACTTAAATGTTTTCTTTCATCTCTTCTAAACTGTGGCACATGGAGTGGTGATTTGATCAAAACCTCTTAAAACTTGATCCTTTATAAAGACGGATGAAAGCGATGACTTTGAGAGAGACAGAGCGATGACAAATTGAATACAGGGAATACAAACAAACAAGACAGTTAACTGCTTTACAAATAAGAAAACCCTGAATTCTCTTTTTAGGAAGACTTTTATGTTCATTTAGTTGATAATCTGTAGAACTACTGCATTGCAGAAAACAATTGAAAAAGGAAATCTCACACAGGTTTCATATAAAACTTGTTGCTTTATGATTTCTAAATCTTAGGAAGAAAGTGATCAGCAACCTGCCAGGTGCTTATGAATTTACTTTTAATGGAAGGTTAAAAAACTATGAATGTTACAAACAGAATCTTTTATTCATCTACATTCTATTCTGCACATAAGGAAGAATAAGCTTATTCAGTACACTTAATATCATAACTCCACAGGTTTCCCAAATGTGCCTATGAAGTAAATCAGCTTGTCTGCTGGATGAGATTTAGGCTGTCTTGCCAAAATTCTGTCAATTTAACTGAATTATTTCACAATTCTTTATGATGTGGACTACTGTCCACATGAGAGACTCATTTTTCTTATGTCATTGGACCCAAAATGTGAGCCAAAGGAGAAGAAAATATGGTTTTACTCCCCCATTTAAAAAAGCTTTTCACCTTGCAAGAAATGCACTATATGGCTATTAGTGAATAATTGTGTCCTATGGTAAAATTGCTCTGATGCAGACGGTGAGGAGTTTGTAAGAATGAGAACTTTCCGAGGAAGATTTAGTTAAAAGCCAGGAGGTAAACTGTAAAGGTAAAAGTGACAGAAAGCAGATCAACTTTTGTAACCCATTATATCTGGAATACTGCTATCCTACTTAATTCATATAATGGAAAGGTTATAATGGCTTTATAGTAAGCATTACTTGTGTACCTGAAACCTTTCTTCAGGACTGAGCCAAGTGCAAAGATTGCTTACAGGCCAAAAGGATGTAGCAGTGAAATTTCTTGGGAGATAATCTGATTTTCAGTAATTACTACTTTTAAACTCTATGGCAATTTTTTTTATCAAATGACATATTTTTTGCTTGTGTCAGATATCTAAAACCTTTTACACATGACTGCACTTGCTATGGAATTATTTTGCTAAGAGAATGCTAGTATAATGTCAGCACCATCAATGTCTTCATCTCTGAAGTGATCCCATCAGAGATGTGGGGTGACTGGTATAATCTCATTACTAGAAAACAATTTCAAATATGTCTATAGCACTAATCCACTGAACTCAGAAAGAATTTCACTGGCCTAAACTGTCAAAAACTCATATATGGAACTGCATGTAGATGAAAAGAATGATAAGCAACATTTCTGTTTCTAAATATCCTATATTTGAGACTTATCACCTATTAGAAAAAAAAAACAAACTACTACAGAAGACATATTTACGTAAGTCAGTGCTTTATAACTTAAATGGTTTATCAGTATATGCACAAAGTTTATTGTTGTTTGTTTATATTGTGAAGCTAAAACTGGATGCAGTATTTTACATATGGTCTAATGAGTACTAAATAGATTGGGAATAATCGCTTCCTTCAATCCAGTCGCTCTCCTTCTGTTAATATAGCTGAGGCAGCTGATGGCCTTTGCTGCCAGTGAGCTGCTGACTCCTGTTCAGCTTGCTGTCTGCCAAGACCACCAGGGCCTTTTCTTCAGACCCATGGGTTATCAGCCTCTAACACTGTAAGGGATTCTTCCTTCTCAGGGTGGGCTTTGCACTTCTGCTTGTTGAATTTCATAAGGTTCCTGCTGGTCCACTCCTCCAGCCCATCTGGGTTCCTCTGAATGGCAGCCCTGTCTTCAAGCATATTAATTGATACAGATATGAGGGGAGACCTTACTGCTCTTCATAACTACCTGAAAGAAGGTTGCAGTGCAGTGCGTCTTGGCTTCCTCTAAGTAACAAGACGAAATGGCCTCAAGTTGTGTCAGGGGAGGTTCAGATACCTGCATTTTGTGACCACACCTGATGTTCTGGTTTCTCCTGCCTATTTTACAGGTTGCATGTATTTTTGCACAGACATCTGAGGCAGGTACCCCTTTGTTATTCTTTGCAATTTCTGAAGTCCCTCTTCCTCCCATAACTCAGAAACTTTTGCTTTCTACACTCAATTCCCCACTCATCCACCAGATTCCTAGTTTAAAGCTCTCCTTACCAGGTTGGCCAGACTTCTGGAAAGAATTTTCTTGCCCCACTTTGTCAGATGAAGTCTGTCTCTACCTAGGAGTCTTCAGTCCACAAAGTGAATCCCATGGTGACAAAAGCTAAATCCCTGCTGTTGACACCAGCTGTTGAACTTACATGTTACTCAGCAAGATTCATCTGCTCTCACCTAAGCTTTTCGTTTTTACCAGAAGGATTGAAGAAATAACATCTGGGGCTCCCTGTCACTCAGACATAGAGCCCTGTAATCGTTCTTGGTATGATGAACCCCTTCCCTGTCAGGGAATTTTAGTTAAATTTAGACAGCTTCATACTAGCTATTTTCACCTCAGATATCACTTTTAATGGGCAGCGATATCAAGACATTCATTAGCAAGTGGATTTACTGTGTGGGGTTTTTCCCTTGTCTTCTCCATTTTCTTTCTGGCTTTACTTCTTTGGAATTACTGAAGCTGATCACAAATAATGAGGCTGCTCGGGAAATACTGCTCCCACATACACAAAGTCATGAAACAAAAAGCTGATTAAGGACAGCCTGGTTTGCTGAAGTTAATATTACTTAAATGCATACCTTCACCAAGAACCTCAGTCAATGTTTACCGCCCAGCTGTGAGGATATTGCAACGATTTAATCCAATAGTGAATTTCTTTTCACATCATAGAATGTGATTCCATGGAGAACATACTAATACAATTATGCTAAGAGGCTATTTCATTCCTTTTTGGAAGTACGAAATTCAAGACAAATTACTAAAATTACTATAATAAAACCGTGCTTTTTGCAACTTCTCTGTAATAATCTGGTTAAGAAACCAGTGATACTATAGTATATGTAGTTGTTTCACTGGACAATATGTGAAAACAACCTATGTAGTAAATATTTCATTGTAGGTTGAGTCATAAATGGTAAGGTAAGAAAGGGGGGAAAGAAAAAAGGAAAGCTCATCTGTTTTCTGATGAACACAGTGAATGAAAATTACCTCCTTCACCTTCATTGCTTTGGACATGGAAAGAAATATTTTCTTGATTCTTACAGCAGGAATTCCAACTTTAACCCAGTGTGGTGGCTGATGATGTCTCTGAATAGCCACAATAGTATCAGTATCATATTATTTTGGAAAATTGTTCAAATATTTCAGTTTTCCATCAGAAGGTGCAGACTGTAGGCATAAGCATGAAACTAAATTGACTTGATATTAAAATGAGTAAAGACAGCGCTGCATCAAGTCCAATGAAATTGCTGTTTTCTCATGTAATCTACATTAATCCTACTCTCATTTAGAAGCAAAGAAATTTTTACATTCATGCCTTGTAGCTAATGCCATCAGCGCTGTGCGAAAATAATAACATTTCTGTAGACTTCAGAAATAAATTATTTAAATAGGATTTTGTCATTCCTCTCATTTTTCCCTTTTCTGTTTTGTTTATAGGGCACCTCTGGCAAAGAAAGGTTAGATGAGATGCAAAACTGAGTAAATGGCTCCAGCTGTCCTGCTGACTTTGTTTGTGTTCCAGTCCATGGCAGCAAAAGGTGCAGGGTGAACTCTGTATTGCATTCAAGCAGCATGAGAGGTGAAGTGTGTGTGAGTCTAGACAATGCCAGGAGAGGCAACAGTATGTTGTACAAAGGGTCTTTCTTATGCTTCATTTACTGCAACCTCACTTGCCCCATTCCCCAGTCTCCCTTGACTCCTTGAACAACCTGAAAATCAATGAAGTTTCAGAATGACATTTCAAGCTGATTAATTCAGTTGACTAACAGAATTCTACCTACACCATCTAACAAAATACTGGACCTATTGGTAAATATATTAAGCTTAAGGAGACATTTTAATCACTCAAGACCAGCTGTGGCAATTAAAAACATACCTTGCCCTTGGTGCCACCTGTTTTCAAACATAAAATAAATGTTGATACTACATTTAGACATTAAAGATCTGAAACAGTGTGACAGGACATGAAACAGACCTGCTATTTTCTGGGTAGCAAAACCAAGTGTGCAGGCAGAGCATGTGCTATGCCAGTGTTGAGCACCAGTGCTGCATATACTAGTACCGCAGATAGGTATATTCCTCCCTTTTTTTACAATGACACTGAGATTTGCTACGCATCATTTTCATTTCCTCACTCTCATTTGAAATAATTCTTTAGAGAAATGAAAATGGGATATATGACTTCTGCCAAGTGTTTTGAGTTGCTGTTCATTCCACTTCCTGCTCCAAAGTGAGGTATCTGCTGTTGTCAAGTATTTTGTCCCAGTATCAGATACCAGTACTAGTAACCCCAGAACAATGTCTGCTACAAGATACCCAGATTCATCCCAACTACTGTTATCTCAACTGTTGCAAGCAACTAACAGCAAAATAAATTATCATGTTTTGTACTCTCATGTCCTATAAGTTACCAAATTCTAAAATGCTGAATTCTACATCAAAATGTTGACACATGAAAAAAGGCTGTATGTGCTGCATATGTAAAGATCTAATTTGTATGTAAAGGATTTGAGCACAAAGTTGGCAAATATAGCTACTGTATCCACAGAAACAAATGTTAGATGTGTTACACTTCAGTATGCACTGTGGAGTGAGCCATAATTAATCTGTTACACAAAATCACAAATACTGAGTGTCTAAAAGAAGGAGAAAATATAAACAGCATTAAATTAACCGTAGACTTTGAAACTGTGCTAGTATTACCTTATCCACAAAAAGCTCTGGTTCATTTTGACTGATGAATCCTCATAACTCACTGACAGATTGTTATGATCTCCTAAACAGTGAAATGTGGTAATGGGCATGCAGTAATCAATATTATCAGCAAATCGCAATCTCAGATAGCTACTCTGTGTTCAGATTCAAGGGAATATGATAACATTCTTGCAGCTGACAGCCATAAAGATCTTTCAATTTTTCAAAGGACACACCATTCATCTTTCATATAAAAACATTACAGCAGAAAAGTCCTACAAACGGAGCAAATTTTGCACAAGCCTCAAATCCTTATGTGCTATATTTCTGCATTATTTCAAATTTCTGATAGTTTTTTTTTTTTAGTCTTTCTTTGATAAAATGGAAAGGAGCTCTCTTGTAGACTACAGTCAACAATCACCAGTCCAATGCTAGAATCACAGCCAAAAATAAATAATAATTCAGAAGTTATTTCAAAGGAAAGAAAGTAAATAGGTATCAGAAAACAAGTTCCCATTATTCCAGTATATGAATTTTAGATCCCATTAGTACAAGAAAAGACTGAAGTGTTCCACTGTACAGGAAATGGGACTTGCACCTAGAAGATCTCTTAATTACATACATACTTACAGGAGAAGCTTTTATGGAGAGTTAGGCCTGCCCTGTCTTTAAAATCTTTGGTAATTAAGTTACAGTCCATAAAGAAAGCTTATCATATATTTAGAGAGACACTGCACAGTGATTTCATCATTCATTATTTTCAAAGATCAAAGATTATTCTTTTATAGAAACAAATGTTTCCAAGCCATTATGACAGCTGTAAGTCTTATTCAAGTGACAGAACTGGTAAAAGCATAACTGAGAAAACGTGTTTTCATTTAATCAACAAATGCCATGAGCTTCCTCAGTCGAAGGATTCCTGTAAGAAAGACTCTGGCAGAACCAGACATTTATCAATAAAAAGATCTGATATGGAACTTTCTGAAGAAGAAGTTACAGGATTTTTTAAGGAAATTAAACCAGAGAAATTTATAATTTATTTTTTTAATAATGTGAAGAAATTACCTGATTTTTCCTCTGTGAACTAAAAGTATATTAAACGAAAGTCTACTACCTCCTCCACTGAAAAACTCAAAAGTAATAGTTTAGATTGGGAATATCACTCAGGTTATAAATCATGTGAGAAATAAAGAAATAACTGGAAAAAGACTCTGCTGTACTGTTGCCTGAATCTGGAGGTACTGACTGTTTATATTCAGGTGAGATTTTACCAAAGAGCAGACATGAATGTTCCATGAAAACACTGCACAGTGCAACACAAAAGAAACTGCAGTGTCTTGGTCAGTAATCCAGAAAATTACAAGATCTGATTGACCTTCAGTGGCACACATTCAGGAGGTCAGGCTGCGGCTGACTGGTTTATCTGCACTCTTAAAGCAGACACAGCAGAACATGGGTCTTGGGTCTGGGATGCAGAGTTGGAACAGAAGCCAGAGAAACAAGCATAACACCAGCTCTTCAAAGAAGACTAACTACACAGGGGACTTGTATGAAGCAAAGATGAACTTTGGTAAATCTACGTAAAGTCTAATTGCAGAACATGAAGTACAAAGATAGTATACAGTGAAGTACTGAAGGAAAATATGAAAGTAACTGTACTACAACTCCCTCAGGTTCTGCCTTGAAATCCATGTTTTTCATTTCACAGGAACAGAATATGGGTAATCATAGAATGGTGAGGGTTGGAAGGGACCTTAAAGATCATGTAGCTTCAATCCTCCTGCCATGGGCAGGGACACCTTCCATTAGACCAGGCTGCTCAAAGCTCATCTTATCATGCTTTTTAGCTCCAATACATCACCAATCCATGTTTTATTCACACACACTGAACTCATGCAGCTAAGGGAGGCTAATATGAATACTCTAGAAACAGCAGGCGCAGTGTATGTACGTGACCTACTGCATCTTATTTTTTTTAAACACTATAATTTCTCTTTATTGACTTAACTACATTTGAAGTAGACCATCACTGCACCTTTTTCTTGGTTTTGCTTGTCTGTTTTCATGCTGTATTTCCTCTTCTTTCCACTCCTAACTCATGCCCTCTAAACACAGCATTCCTTTACATTATGCTAGCTACATCTTCCTCTGCTAGTCTCTTTTCTTCTCCCTCCAAATTATCTCTATTCCTCACTACTAGTTTTTGTAAAAATTACTTGTTCCACCTTTACTGGTTTTCTCATCCCTCCCTCAACAGACATTCATAATGTATTCACAACATAATAAGGAGGGCCTAGAAATGCCACTGGTCACCTAAAAGACGAAAGAAGTATATCTGCTAACCAAGGAGTTTTTTGAAATCCAGACTAATGTTCAGGTAGAAACCTACTGCATCCTGAACCATCCTACTGCATACAAACTATCCCCACTGCTGGAAAATAGGATTGTGAAGGGATTTCTACCAGGACACAATAGTTGGAAGGAAATTCATGGGACTAGTATTCCTGATCAGCTATAAGAAGTAAGCTATTTTAGTAACGCTTTAAGAGATTCATGTTTTCTAACATCATATGTAAAATTAAGATAAGCTTACAGGGATACATGAACATGTAACTTTGTTAATATGGATAGAAAAAGTAAAGCTGAATGATAAGAAATTAAATCCCTTGGAAATACTTTACAGATCTACTTCTCTAAATGTCTTTCAAGAGTAGCTTAAACAGAACTAAAATAAAGTATTTGCATTTTGTGCTGATTGACACAGGGATGGTCCTGGAGGAGTTTGTACTTGAGCATACAAACGTGAAATAAATTAGCACGCTGAGGAAATTAACACTAATGTAAATACATTCTTGAATAGTCCCAGATAGCTAATCCCTGGGAAGAATAACTTAAATTCTGGTTTTATTTATGAAAATGGATTCTATTAGAGTTCTACTTGCTAAAAATGCTCTAAGCCTTAGGCTATGCCTAAAGGCAGAAGCATTATATGTGCTGTAAATGCCAACTATTTCAAGTATTTCTTCTTAAAGTTACCTTAAGTGTAGCAAAATTATAATACCACATAATGAGTTTGACATTTAATTACATTAGCAGTTTACATATATATGAACTAATTTCCTGTTTGAATTATTTTATAGATCTAATTAAATCATAATTTAAAATACTATTAATCTTTGTTAATCAGCAGCAGTGAATGAAGATGCCTCAAAGTAGTAAGTTTTATATTCTCTTTCAAGACTTCAAACAAATCTAAACAACTTGTAGAACTAATCCAGTAATGAGCATAAAAGCACTTAGCATGTAAAAATCCGAGAAAGGAGTGCAAAAATCCAAAAATAATGAAGAATTAAATGCCTGCAATACAGCTCTAAAAATTGCCCTTATAAGAATTACAATCATATACTTCTACAATACAGATGTAAAACTAGTTAAGAAACAATACAAAAAACAACAATGAAAAAAAAAGTTTTAGGATGTCAAGGAAGAAAGATTTTTTGAGAATTTGAATTCCCAAACTTCACCTTTCTTTTTTTCTATTATTCTAGAATATGTTTTAATGTCTTACTAATCAATAAAACTTCATTCATTTCCCGTACAGGTGATCTCCATAGTGTTGTTTAAACAAAAAACGAAGTACGCAAACTGACAGAATAACTCTTTATGCACATCAGCTTCTTTCAAACATGTCAAAAAGACATTATATTAGAGATATGAGGTCAGGAGTAGTTTTGGCTGGAAGCTCAGGTCTAGAATCAATTATTTTACACAGGCATTTAACAGATTGTGAAAACATTCACAACTTTGCTGATAGTTAAAAAAAATCCTACTTTTTCAGTGTATTTTGATTTAGCAGAAAAGAAACAATCTTGACTTGTAAGGGTTTGAACTAGGACTCGTGCTTTAACTAAAGAATTGCCAAGTACAGAACTTCTGTTGAGGGTTAGGAGTCTTGTAAACAACCAGTGAATTTTTTTTTCATTTTGAGACTGCATGAACTAACATTATGTTATAGGCAGCCTCAATTACATTTCTAACCACTTGATAATCATCATAACCTTTCAGCTTGCAATAAATTAAAGCTTTCATTACAGCAAAAACAAGATAAAAAAAAAAAAAAGGAGAAGAGGGAAAGAGAGAGGGAGAGGGAGAGGAATAGAAGAAAGATAATAAGAAAGAATCATAATGTGGAAAGCAATCAGATAAAATGTTTGTCAGCACAGCCAATTCACTGCTCTACAATAAAGAGAATTTTTCCAACAGCAATTGACTAATTACACCAGACTGGAAAAAAAGACCTGATTCTGGAGATGCAAGGCTAATACACCGACAACAGCTTCCCAACCCATCTCAGAAATCCCCCTTTTCAAACAGCAGGGGATGACACTATCTCTTTATGTTAAATGAGCTACCTTATCACAGTTAAGTTCTCTCTGTTTTTAGCATCACTGCCCTACAAAGGAACATGGAGGTCAGAGGAAATAAATTGAAAAAAGGCCAATGATAACCTTAAGTCTAATAACCTTTCTTTAATGAGAAAATAGCACAACAGTAAACCTTGTTTAGTATGATGTTTGCTAACAAGCAATGATGAACAGGAATCAGAATGTCCCACAACCAGGAAGGTGTGACGCTGCAGGTTTTACTGAGCTGGAACTGAGAGGTGCGTATGCTGATGGAAATACATTATTCTGATTGTTAGAAAGAAAACTGTGAAAGCTACAAAGAGATCTTATACCGCTGTGAAACCAGATGACAAAATGGCAGCTGAAACGCAATCTCAATAAAAACAAAGTAATGCATGTAGAAAAAAACCAGCTCTAACTATAGATATACAGGAATGTAGTCTAAATTCGCTATTATCATCTCAGAGAAAGATCTGGAAATCAAACTAGAAATGTTTCAAACAAAACATCAACCCAGTGCTCAGTAGCTGTCAGAACTGGAAGTAGAATGATACAAGTTACTAAGAAAAGAACAGAGAACAAAACAGAAAAAAAGCCCACCATTACGAAGACACACAAGCCATAGCACCTAGGCATTTGTAAAACTGAAAAGATACAATTGAACTAGAAGGGTTCAAAGAAAGGAACAAAGAGGGTCAAATAACTGGAATGCCTCATGTGGACAAATTAAACAGGCTGATCTGCTGGAAGACTACACGTATACATGTACACTATTATGAGTGCCACCGGAAAAGAGAATCACCGCTTATAACGACACACAATAAAAGAACTAACAACATAATCTAAAATTCCGACACAACCAACTATGAGCTAATTGGCTGTAGATATTATGAAGGTCCAACTCTACATGGGTTCAAACAGCAACTATTAGAAAAGCCCTGGGAGACTACCTAGGAGAAAAAAGAAAGAGAGAAAGATGGAAGGAAGGAAGGAAGGACAGAAGGAAAGAAGGAACAAAGGGAGAGGGATGGAACATGCAGTCTTTTTAGTAAGTGTCTGAGACTACCAGAGCTAAGAGGGTACTTGATGGCCTCTTACGCTTCCTTCCCTCCCGCACAACAGGATAATGCAGGATAACGGGCTTCAAAGAACTACCACCTTCTTTCCTTGTCTTTTAAGCCAATATAATATGACCCTTACTGGACACATCATCCTTCACTCCTCATGGGTAAGATTTTTGTGAATTTAATTGAAAACTCCTGACAAGATCACTACTCTGTATTATGACAGGAGCAGAAGGATGAGTAATAATGGATTATAGCATTTGATTAACTGTTCTACAGTTATCAGAAAGCAAATACTCAGAAGCAGATGTGAGATGTTACTCCTCTCTCATGGCAAAACTTCAAATTACTTTGCATTAAATTACCTGTGTCTCCACATGAGAAATCTAATATCACGTTTTCTATTTTCCCCATCCTTACACTGAACATACTTCAGTCTCCTCAATCCTAAACACTCATTCACTCTCCTTGTCCCACAAAGCTCAGGACCAATGCACATTTTTTAAAACCAAAAATATACATACAATACACATATAAAAAGTATTCACAGAGGATAAGAAAGGGGATGAGAAGATGTAATGTCTGTGGAAACATCCTTGTCCTGTTGGAAGAGGAACAGTTTCATTCATACTTTAACTTAGAGTACTTTTAGAAATATTACTATCTATTAAGTCCCTTGTAGTAAAAGAAGAAGGACGCCCTGGTCTGAACAGTCTACCCAAGAGAAACGGGAGAAAGTAGGTGAAGAAAGTTCTGCACATAAGTTACTTGCGAGAGGAAGTTTTTCCCCCCCAAATTTGTGAAAACTCTTTGTCACCAAACACAAGATGAAAAGAAAGTCCTGCACCAATCTGGATTTCAAGCAGCTCTTAACGTTAGCAGGCATAGTTAATCTTAGTTTAGACAACTGGTGGTATTTCCAGATTCTCTTCCTAGGGTGGTGAATAGCTAATGAGCATCTGTTAACAGGTGTGTGAGAAAATCATTTGATGTTGAAACAGTGACTTTTACAAAAGATGGCCAGAAATGAGGAAACTCTGGAGCTGCACCAACATGGATAACTTAACTAGTTCACTAATATCTTCCTCTAGGAGATCTATTAGTCCAGTTGATTGAATCATGCATAATGGCTATCCCCTCCACCCTCCCTTTCTTCTTTTACAAAAATATTAAAAAGCAGCTCACTGGAAGGCGACAGTAAGGATATTTTCAGAGATGTATGGCATTATTGACTTCCCTGTTTCACCTTTCCAGTTGAGGTTCTCACATCTGTCACAAATATGAGAACAAAATGGGCTTCTGTTTCTATCTACAGGTGAATCTATAGTTGTGGGTTGTTTTTTTTTTGCAGTTTCTTTTTTTTTAATTTCATCTATGTTCACTGCTAATTACAGCTTTTACTCTCTTGGAAAAACATGCTATTACTACTGCAATTATTCAGTTCTTCTGTATTGCTTTTTGATCACCTCATTAGCCAACCTCTAATTTCACTTAACTGGGCCACAATGTTTAGCTTTTTGTCCTTGTTTCCATCCTCTCCTCATCCTCTATATCTTTCTAGGTCTTCTACACTCCTGCTCCTTCTCATAAAAGCGCAGTAGTCGAGCATTCAATAACACTACTAAATAAAAAAACAAGTTCCCAAGAGTAAACACCATTAAAACACCACAGTTTGGCAAAATATCCTAAACCTAACAGAAATATATAAAAAGTAAAAGAAAACATCTTCGGACACTCAAAAAAGTTATTAAAATGCTGCTAAGACTTTCTCTGTTCTATGCTGACTAGTTCCAAAATTCTTAACTCTTCTTTCTCTTATGCAGGCTTTCTGGCATACCCACAGTTCTTACAGTGTTTTCTACGGTTGTATCCCCTTCACACCTTTTCCCTTCAGCATCATTTCCATCATAAATTCTTATCATCTAGCTCTCCCATCTCTCAGCACAATTTGATTCCTCTACAGCCCTACAGAAATGAACAAAATTTGAATAAGATTATCATTTGTCTAGTAAGTTCTATCCCTTTCCCCATTTTCTTTCAAATTAACTCTTCAGGGCAGGGACTACTATTTTGAGTTTATATAGTATTCAGCATAATGGACAGTGATCGCTTGTCCTTGTGCACTACCAAAGCAGCTATGTGCAAGAATAACAACAAGAACCTTGCCAGTCATTATGTACAAATTCATTAGTTTTTTTCCTAATCTTACTCTTTCTGGCCCACTGAAGATGTCAAAGTCTTTCCCCCGAACCTGGTCTCGGTTTGTTTTACAGGATGTGACACACTTCTGATGATCGGAGAACAAAACGATCGCACACTAAATTATCAATATATCATTATTCTTCCTAAAATGCATTTATGCGAACTAACGTAAATACCCTACTAAGTACACTTTCCAGTCTAAAAATGTTTTTGAGTAAGGGTATGGAAAGTGTTACTTTCTTTTTATGTTAATGGAGTACTTACACAGATGTATCCAGCAGCTCCACTTTCACACCATTTTCAGAAAAGATTTGTATTCATGATTATATGGGCAACTGTACTATTTTGTGAGTACCAGAAAATGGTAGCTATGCAATCTACACCTGAAATGGAAATCAGTACTGCTCCACTGAATGCAATGATAAAAAAACTTTGTTAGATAAAGAATCCTTATGAAACATATGAAAACCATAACAATTTGGTTTCAGTAGCTACAGAATATCTTAAAGGAGACAGGAAAGTCCTACAAAGATATGCCTTATTTTTCTCAAAACATCTACAACTGTTCTTAATGGAACTCTTATAAGTCACTAGTTATCTCTACTTACTCAACCACTCTGCCTCTACAGTATAACGAAATTCTGGCATAAAGATAGTGCATCCTATTAATGGAAGTATTATGGACACAGATGGTTATCAAGGCTACATACTGTTGAACACCAAGGCTATTTTCTAGCTGATATCACACAGTATTTGGACTCAAAAATCTGGGACACAAGTAACTTCGTAGAAAGCATACTCCAGTATTCTGCACAAGTCTTTACTGATCAAATCCAGGCAGGCAATATGAATATTCTCAAAATTTTCTTAAACCTCACTTTCAGAGGCATCACAAGAATTTTATACTGCTGTAATTTCATTCTACCTTAATCTTTTTCTTCGTGCTTATCCTGTGTATATATCTTCCCTGATATATTTTCATAATAGGTATCCTGTGCTTACAGTACTATTACATATAACTTTCATTTAACTTTATCATTTAGGCTTAAATATTGCATTCAGTTGTCACTATAGAAAATCAGAACATTTTATACTATGGGAAAGTAAAAATAACTAGAAACAACTTCTTTCTGGTAAATGTAGGTGTAGCATTCCCTAATAATTGAAAATTTAAATTTTAAGAAGTATTGCACAAATTAATATTTTAGTAAAGTTCCATGATTTTAAAAAAAGACTTTAAAATAATGTTGAAAAAGAAAGCCAGCAGGACCATTTTAGCAGGATGTCATGCCTCTAAATCTCATCATAATATGATATGAACCCAAAAGTCAAAGGCCCAGGAATGCTATTTTTCACTATTTTAATAAGGAAATTAAAAAATTCCAGAGTAGGGAAAATAATCCAACCCAAACTGAAAAGCAGTCTGAACAATTATTTTATTTTCTCTTCAAAATGGAGTAAGAAGATCTTGGTATATTGCAAAATCTTTGTCAAACCTGTCAGTAAATATATTAAATCCAAAATATATTTATTACATTACATACTTTCTTCATATTTTTTTCTAAATCATGAACTGAATAAGAAATCCTATTTCAGGTTTTACTTAACACTAGAATTGAAAGATATTTTCAGCTACAACTTCACCTGAGCCAGAATCAAAAGTTTTCCGCCTTGACACCCTGTGCAAAGCTAAGTATATAACAGAAGCTATACCACAAATCATTCATCTGACCTACAGACGTGCTCTGAGAAAACTCTGCATCAAGACTTCAATAATTAGTGAAGCAAGACTACTAACTTTTTTAAAACCAGGAAGTTCAAGGTGTAATTTTTAGAAGTGAAAAGTGAAGTTGGAAATGCAGCTTTGTAAGGCTGTAAACAGTCAGCTTGTATAATAACATTAAACTATCATTGCTTCTCCAGTATTCACCTTTGTATACAGAATCATAAAAAAGTTACCTTGAGGCTTTTTATGTGCTCAGTTTTATTTCTGTGCATATTTTTTGAAACCTCTTTTTACATGAACCAACAAACTGCCATTTGCAGCATCTCCCACATGCAGTCCATTTCATCTGTACTCCAAAACCCACTCCATGTGGCTTGTTCCACAGTCTTACAGAGCCTAAATTACTCCACAAAAGACATATTTACATGAAAAGCAAGAAAAAATGAGAGTTTCATGAGTTAACTCTGGTGCTTTTCCAGAACAGACATAAACACACATAATGAAGGAGAAATAAATAATTTATCCAAATGAAATACGACTTCAGAACCAAACTATTGTGAATTTGGAAGAGTAAGAAGTGTAGGTAGGGGTCTAGTATTACTCTGGCAAGGATACATACTCCTAGAGGAAACAAAGTTTCATTAATCCCACAGTTAAAAGAATATTTTCTTTTTACTTTATTTAATTATTTATTTGTATATATTTTTTTTTTTTTTTTTTTAATTTTTGGTTTCTGGTTTACAACCAAATTAACACAGAACACTGGAACCAAGAGTGATCCAAGGTTTCATAGGTGTGTGCATACCTATTAATGTTGTTCATATAATACTCCCTATTGCAAATAAAAGCTTGCAGTAGATTATTAGTAGATTACATTTAAAAGTACACTATTTAAAGTAGCTGTCACTAAAAGTTAATAAATGGAAATCATTCATATTAAGACCTTCAGAACTCAAATTATTTTATACAAGAATCCTATCCCCTTCTTCAAATTTCTTTCTTACTGGAAGCTTGTCACTGCATTGATTCCATCAGTTTTTTAAATTATATCTATCCAAAAGAGTACTGATCCAGTAAATTCAAATTCAAGGAAACAGGTTAATTAGCTTCAATAGCTTTCTTAATTTGACTATGAGGTTAAAGTATGCGAAACTTAAATTATAAGAATCTCAAGACAGGAATCATGTCTCTCTGTCTGACTAGGCTTTTTTATTAATTCTGTAATAGGATCCAAATTTATGGTCATGTTCCAGATATAGTCATCAACATCTGAAAGAGAATCAAAAACTACTTCAAGTACAGAAACCTTTCCATAATCTTTGTTTGCACACTGGGCACAATGTCATTTTAGAATTCTCTACACAAAGAACTGGCACCACTTAATTCATAATAAATTAGTTTAGCCATTGTAACAGACAGATGGCCTCTTACACTGGTTTAAACCTGACTTGAGTCCTCTGGCTTGTCCCGGAAACTACTCTCATGAGTATAATAAACAGCTTAGGACAATTACTACTGATAGGTTACTTTGTACAGTACTTTTCACTTTCTCTTTTACAGGCTTTTTTACTTGCAAAGTCATTCTCAACCCGACAAGTAATTCTGCCGCAGAAGCACTAATTGTTGGGGAGCGTTTTGTGGTTTGGCCTTTCAGCTCCTAATTTATTCACTGTAATGCCACATGATGACAGTAATATAAAAGAATTGTATATTTACTCTATGCATAAAACTTTATACACATACATATAAGTAAAAATAGAGGTAAATCTGAAAAACAGCACACAAATAACACAAAATAAAATGTCATGTTGCGTAAAGTACCTACAGAACTAAAGGCAGCATTATACCCAGCATATAAATTTTGTTCCTTAATACATTAACCAAAGGGTTCTAGAATGTGCAAAGAGGTTCAAAACTAGCCAGACTCTGTGTTTACCTGCAAGAATACACCAAAATGTGCTGGATCAGTACCTGATGCTGCCAACAAATGCAGATAATGCAGTTTGTATCACTGGTATAGGAAGCCAGCACTAACTGATGAAGTTACAAAATAATCAGCCTGATTTGAATCAAAATGAACAATGCTAAGATACTTAAAATATTCATACAGGCCAACACTTACACTTCTGAGGTCTGACAAATGCAAAACTGCGAATCCCATTTGTTTTGCAGAAAGAGTCCAAGTATTGCTCTTCAGGAAATCTGGTACTAAAAGTCTAGCAGTAATTTCCTCACAACAAAGACCCACCCCACTGTTCTAAACCTAGATTTCCTCCTGCCCCAAAACCGAGAGGCAGTATGCTTCAGCAGTTTATCTGCCTCTTGGCTAGCACTGCAAAAAGGAACTGCCAGCATTCACTAAAATTACTAACCAAGTTGTCTCCATTTGAAAATCTGAACTTTAGATAGAGACTGCACAAAAATACAAATTGAAAGAGACAAAGAGACACCTGTGGAAATTTTTTGAGCTCCTCTGAGATGAAAGGCACAGAGAAAACCTTGATGTTATTAGCTAAGACAGGGTACGTTCCTGATCCAGTTTCACAAAGTCATATTACATTAAAATTGGGTTCCAGATGCTTTGTGGGAAGCATTATTAGTCTTACCATGAAGCTTAAATTCCAATTGGGCACAAACAAGCTGCTGATGCTCTTTAGGCAGGTGACAGGCCCCACTAAAGGGATCCCATCAGGTATCACCCCCACATGACCATACAGTAAATCAGAGTGGGGACATGCCAGTGCATGTAAACACCTGATGTACAGCCTGGCTCACACACATTACAGGCAGGGCTATGCCAGGACCTACACTCAGTGCTCTAGTCCTTCTTTCCACACTCCAAACCTTATCTTTCCCTTGGCTTCATAATTGTATGTAATGATTAAACTTCCAAAACTTATGTCAAAATTGAAGTATTCTGACCTAAGGTTGTTAAAGCAAGAATGTAAATACACTGAGTCTAGGGTAAGTACTTACTTTAAAAAAGCTGCTCAGAATTGGTCAATATTCTTAGCAAACAATCAATGTTTTACGGTTAACAAAATTAAAAATTCAGTAAAGCATGCTAAGTTGAAGCCTGAAGTTTAAGATATGCTTGCTGATCTGTGAAGAAGACGCCTACATTACCAAAGAGAGCCTGTCCTTAAAATCTTTTGATTTGTATTTCATATACTTCAGGTAGTAAGTTTTAGCAATAGGTTTAAAAAACGCTGATTATTCTCAAGGTCAGGAGAACTGAGTCTTGCAATTGCATAGGCCTATTATGGGAGATATTTAAAATCTTAACAGAGAAACAGTAATAAAGGGAAATATAGAAAGTGATAATTGTATAGAGAACAGGTGATTTTTTTCCATTGCCTATTGTTATTATAATGCCAGTGCTAGTCTGTACCTCAAAACATCCTATTCACAGAATAGTTAGGGTTGGAAAGGACCTCAAGATCATCTAGTTCCAACCCCCCTGCCATGGGCAGGGACACCTCACACTAAACCATGCCACCCAAGGCTATGTCCAACCTGGCCTTGAACACCACCTGTGATGGAGCATTCACAGCTTCCCTGGCAACCCATTCCAGTGCCTCACAACCCTTACAGTAAAGAACTCCCTCCTTATATCCAATCGAAACTTCCCCTGTTTAAGTTTGAACCCGTTACCCCTTGTCCTATCACTACAGTCCCTCATGAAGAGTCCCTCCCCAGCATCTTTAGAGGCCCCCTTCAGATACTGGAATGCTGATATGAGGTCTCCATGCAGCCTTCTCTTCTCCAGGCTGAACAGCCCCAACTTCCTCAGCCTATCTTCATATGGGAGGTGCTCCAGTCCCCTGATCATCCTCGTGGCCCTCCTTTGGACTTCTTCCAACAGTTCCATGTCCTTTTTATGTTGAGGACACCAGAACTGCACACAAGACTCCAAGTGAGGTCTCACGAGAGCGGAGTAGAGGGGCAGGATCACCTCCCTCGACCTGCTGGTCATGCTCCTTTTGAAGCAGCCCAGGATATGGTTGGCTTTCTGGGCTGCGAGCGCATACTGAAGCCAGCTCATGTTCAGTTTCTCATCGACCAACACCCCCAAGTCCTTCTCCACAGGGCTTCTCTCAATCTCTTCTCTGCCCAGCCTGGAGCTGTGCCTCAGATTGCTCCAACCCAGGTGTAGGACCTTGCACTTGGCATGGTTAAACTGAAGAACATTACAACTGAAGAAAGAACAATTAATAGAATTTTTCCTTCTTTTTTTAAAAAAAATTCAAACACCAAACCAGTTCTATCCTTTTTCTGAAAAGCTCCAAAAATATTATTTATTTTATTTTTTACTCCATTGTGACACACAGTCTGGACTGCTACATCCAGAGTACCTTTGAAGGTCCCTTCCAACACAAACTATTTTATGATGATTCTGTGATTCTATCTTCCCTTTGTTGAGGTGATGAACTTCCAGCCTTCCAGCTGACTGCATTCTAT
Source organism: Amazona ochrocephala (assembly GCA_039720435.1). NCBI lineage: Eukaryota > Metazoa > Chordata > Aves > Psittaciformes > Psittacidae > Amazona > Amazona ochrocephala. Next base: position 26,867,360 of record CM077880.1, read on the forward strand.
TCTGCCCTGACCCACTCTCTCCAACCTCTTTGTCTTTTCCTCTTCCTTCTTCTAGCTCTTTCCAGCCACTCTATATCAAGCAGCTTTGCTGCTGTCTCCTCCTGCCTTTGCTGCGTACCATGATAGCAGTGTCTTACCTAAAACTGCACATTGGTGGAGAATGCAGCACTTCGGCAATACTGCCCCGCAGGCCGTTACTTCCCTTTTTTGGACCTGTGGTCCACATCTTCCCCTCCACAAGTGACTGAATCAGCAAGCATTAGTGGGGAGCCATTTAAGACTGCTACGTGCGGGTTGGAGATTTACATTGTGCAGAGCAATAGAGAGAGTCTGGACATGGGTCTGGGCTGAGTGCACTCGTGACATCCAGCAATAGCTGCTTAGGGCAGTGTCAGAGAGGCAAAGGAGTACCACTGCTGTAGCACAGAGGTACTGAACAAAGAGGACTTTGGAGTGCAGTAAAGGCCCTGGGTGTAAGGGTAGGAAAGTCAGTGTGTAACGTAGGATACAGAGAAATAGTGAGTAACTTTGGAGTAAAATATGGAGTACTGAGAAGACTGGATGCCTCCTACTTTACACACAGCCCATCAAAGGTATTGTCCAATTCTGCTTAACTGCCAGTGATTAAAAAAAAAATAAATAAAAAAATAAAAAAAAATCTTTATTGATTGCTTTAGGGGGAAGAGGTTCAGTGAAAGAAGTGGGAATTAAATGGCTGGAAGGCGAGTCTGACTAAGGCAGGTTGATAACTGCCAGCTTAATTTATTTCTTTATGTAAGACAAATTTATCATGGGAGCTCACAGTATGTACAATAAACTGAGTGTACATTTTGTATGCTTTAAAAAATATGGAAAGGACAAGAAAATTCTTATCACCTTCGGGCTTACTTTAGCTTTGTGCTGCATCCCTTTATTTCATGCATTTTCCTCCCTTCTTCTTGCATGTGCCACTCTGCCTTCAAATGAGAGTCTGTTTCACAATAAATCACCCTGTTGTGTACCATGTCAGTCATATTTGCTTTCACAATACCACTTTTTTTCTTGCTTGCTTCAGACTAGCTCTCATGTCCTTTCTCTTCTCTCTTTTAAGAAGAGGCAATTCTTTCCATCATCTCTTCTCATTTTTCTCCTACCTAACCCTTAGGATTCAACCTTGATTTCCCATTTAAATTGGGGCTTAACCTTGTCCTCTCAAAACGGATGAGCAAGAGTAGAGGCCTTCTGTGTATGCCCTTATAGGAAGGATGATAGAAGAAAGACTGAAACTCTCAAAGAAACACTTTGAAATAAGCAGGCAGAAATTTTACTTTCCAACTTCCAACTCATAACATCATAGAATCATAGAACAGTTAGGGCTGGAAAGGACCTTAAGATCATCGAGTTCCAACCCCCTGCCATGGGCAGGGACACCTCACACTAAACCATGCCACCCAAGGCTATGTCCAACCTGGCCTTGAACACCACCTGCGATGGAGCATTCATAGCTTCCCTGGGCAAACCATCCCAGTGCCTCACAACCCTTACAGTAAAGAATTTCTGCCTTACATCAAATCTAAACTTCCCCTGTTTAAGTTTAAACCCATTACCCCTTGTCCTATCACCACAGTCCCTAATGAACAGTCCATTCCCAGCATCCTTATAGGCCCCCTTCAGATATTGGAAGGCTGCTAAGAGGTCTCCACGCAGCCTTCTCTTCTCCAGGCTGAACAGCCCCAATTTTCTCAGCCTATCTTCATATGGGAGGTGCTCCAGTCCCCTGATCATCCTCGTGGCCCTCCTTTGGACTTCTTCCAACAGTTCCATGTCCTTTTTATGTTGAGGACACCAGAACTGCACACAAGACTCCAAGGGAGGTCTCACGAGAGCAGAGTAGAGGGGCAGGATCACCTCCCTCGACCTGCTGGTCACGCTCCCTTTTGATGAAGCCCAGGATATGGTTGGCTTTCTGGGCTGCGAGCGCACACTGCCGGCTCACGTTCATTTTCTCATCAACCCACACCCCCAAGTCCTTCTCTGCAGGGCTGCTCTCAATCTCTTCTCTGCCCAACCTGGAGCTGTGCCTCAGATTGCTCCGACTCAGGTGTAGGACCTTGCACTTGGCATGATTAAACTTCATCAGGTTGGTATCAGTCCACCTTATAAGCATGTCAAGGTCCTTCTGGATGGCATTCCTTCCCTCCAGCGTATCAACCGAACCACACAGCTTGGTGTCATCGGCAAACTTGCTGAGGGCGCATTCAATCCCACTGTCCATGTCACCGACAAAGACGTTCTGAGAGTAGAAGAAGTTTGGAGGTCTTTCCCTCTTATCTGATCCTCGCAACACAGATAATTAACAAAAGGAATCATCTACATACCCTTACGTCCTTTTGCAACTGTACAAGCAAGGACGGAGTCTGTCAGTAGACTACAAGTGCTCTCAGTCTAGGACTGTATGAAACTTGCTTATGAAGTAACTTGCATGCCTATGATATCGTAGAAATAATACAACAGTAAGACATAAGTAAATAAAAGTGCAGTAATAACTAAGGTTTATTCAGGATATGAAAATGTCAGCTTGAACGTCATAAACATTTTTTCCTCCTGCAGTATGATCTCAAACAGCAGGGGAACCCAACCTATAACAGCAGGGAAAACCCAAGTCCTTTGCATCACCTTAAATATGTAGCTTCCTACAGTTTTGTCTTGAAAGAGGATATTTTCTCAGAATCAGCTACATGCAGAGTATTCTGAAACAGGCCTACAAAAATACCTGGCCTTAACTACTGTGTTCTAGAGACTGGATGTAGTAGTGCCATTAATGTTGTCACTAATTTAGCAGTCAAGTTTAACATTTTCTAGGACTCTTCTAACACCATCTATCATCACAGATATTAAATCTAAGGTAAGTTAAAGTGGTATATAGCTTTATAATGCTATTTCTAACAATATTATAGTCTTTCTTGATGCACTTTAATGAAACATTTTGTTTCTGTTTATAGTTCTCTGTGCTTAATGAGATAATTTAATATGAGGGGAAGAAAAAGAGTAGCCCTTGACTATGCTGCTTTCCCATAGTGCCAGAAGTATAATTTAGCTATCGTTTTATGTCACCCATTGATTGCAGGGGTATTTACAAAGGCTCATCTCTCTATATTCTCTCACTGGAGATAAACATGCTTCTCTGACAGAAGCCCACCTTCACACATTAATAGTTTTTAAAGTTTCGCTTTTCCCACTCTTCTGGAAATATGCAGAAGATAGGATGACAAGCAGAGGGTAATACAAACATGTTACATTTTTCTCCTTAAGCTGCCGCTAATCAGTGAAGACAGTGGCTTTTCCAGAAGGTAGTCTGAGCAGCTGATGGTCTGAAGTGTTTATACATGTTACATTCAAGCAGAAAACCTGCTATGCTAGTCATCATATGTCCTCTTCAATCCCGTAAGAGAGAAAAAGAGAAAAGCTTTCAGAAGCAATTCCAGTATTGACACTGTGTGACCTTTCACATGGCCATCTCTTATCACTGTCTGCAAAGGGAGCTTACAGTGACCAAGCTCCTGAATTTAGGAACTTCATGTTGACCTATTGCCTCTAGTTAGCTAATGAATCAGACTGCAAACTGCAGACTGCTGCAGTTGTTGGTAGTGCTCTGCCACAAGATATCCAGCACAGAAAATTCTATCCAGTGATGCAGTGTATACTTATGCAAATGCATAATATGTTCTCCAGTATTTTGTCCAGTTCAATTTAAAATGTCTGTAGTAATTAGGCTTCTAGCCACTCCCTCAGAAAACTGTTCCATAATCACATAAACGCCAACCATTTTTCTGTGCTGCAACTGCCATCACAGCACGTAGATGAAAGAGGATTAGACTACATGGGTGACTGCTTAGGAGAGCAGAGGAACTAAAGGAAACGAAGCTGTTAGTATTGATGAACTAATGCATCCAATAACACATCAGGAGGCTGAAGGTGTTGTCTCTCACATGAAATGTGAAAACAAGGCACTAAGCATTAGAGACAATTAAAGTTCTCTCAGCACTCTTTGCACAGTACCAGTGTTAACCCCTGGTTCCTGGCCACATTCCAAATCATGTAATTAAATTCTGCTTTCCTAAATATTTCTCTTCCCTATCATTTAGAAAGACATCCATCTCTTAATATGAAATGCTATACTGATGTCGCGTTTAACCTCAAAGGAGGAAGCTTATGAGAGAAAAATAGTTCCAGTTTGGTCACTTTGTTATAGGTACAAAACTTAGAAAAGCATTTCATCTTAAATTACATTTTATTCACACTTAACCCAGATTTATTTCCCTTATAAATCCAAAGTGTTTCCTCTCAATCTTTTACGTATAATTCAATCTTGTAGAAAATAATCTGCCAATTTGTCACCTAGTTATTTAAACCTAATTCATCTACATCCCTGATTTGTTACTCCACAAACATTCTTAGCTCATGGACGGAGATCTATAGATATACTTCCCATTATGAAGCAGTTTATCTCTACTCAGCCTGAGAACCCACAAACCCATACTGGGCCTGACTTTCCAGCTGGGATTAGTACTCACTCTCTGCTATCTGACTGCTGAAGAGTGAATCATTCTGTGGAAAACACAAGCATTACGCAAAATCCCAATTTGCACCTTCGTAACACATCCAGTCATAGAATATCTCCACTTGGAAGGCCCTCACTAGGATCATCGAGTCCAACACCCTGCTCCTCGCAGGGCTACCTAAAACTAAACCATATGATGAAAAGTGACATCCAGATGCTCCTTGAACTCTGACAGGCTCAGTGCCATGACCGCTTACTTGGGAGCCTGTTCCAGCAACTGACCATCCTCTCAATGAATAAAGCTTTCCTAATAGAATCATAGAATAGTCAGGGTTGGAAAGGACCTTGTGATCATCTAGTTCCAACCCTCCTGCCATGTCCAGTCTGAACTGGAATCTGAACCCCTGATGCAGCTTCATTCCATTTTTTAATACCCTACCACTAGCCATCAGAGAGAGGAGATCAGTACCTCCCCCTCTACCTCCCCCCTTGAGGAAGGTGTAGACTGTGATAAGGTCTCAGACTTCTCCAGGCTGAACAGGCCAAGTGACCTCAGCTGTCCTCCTAAGCCTTGCCTTCAAGACCTTTCAACAACTTGGTTGCCCTCCCCTAAACACACTATACTCGTCTGGCGTTCCTTCTAATATTGAGGAATCCGAAAATGCACACAACACTCAAGGTGGGGCTGCAGTTGTTAGGTACCAAATACTTCCTACCTGCTTGATCCCATCCTAAGCAGTTTTAATTTGGTTTGATTTGGTTTCATTGCTTGGTAGCGTTTTATGTTTCTGGTTATTCCTGCTGTGGATTCTCAGTCAGGAGGGGAAACCTAACTTATCTCCCTGTATTTCTTATAGACACTGCCACTGATGCTGCAGCTGTTTGTTTTCTACTGCTCACTTTCTGTCTTGGGGTTGAACAGTGGTATTCCTTCCTGAAAGACAATTCATTCTCTAACTGACACTTGACATTCATGACCAAAGAGAACAAATGTATTTTACGTGAGCATGTTTATAAGATTTTACCAAGTCTGTGAGATTATTTAGATAAGAACTATTACTCAACTTGATTTGGAATGTCACATGTCCTTAGTTTGGAGAGGAAGTAAGCAATTGGAGTAAAACTTAAATTCCTGTGCATTTCTAAATGAAAAGTGACCCACAAGGTGGAAATTGTCATAATGTGTCAATACCATGAGAAGGGCAAGCTCGTGAGTCACAGAAACAATTTTACTTCAATTGACAATATTTGGGAAAATCTACAGTTCTGAAGGAGTTGTCTAGAGGCAGAGGAATGAAAATAAAGCATTGTACATGCTTGGGGCATCTGTAAGTACAGATGCAATTGTGACTGCATATATGAGTGCTGGGGTGGGGAAAGGGAGAAAAGACATTCTTCAAGTCATGTTGAAAACTAAGTTTTATATATATGGTGCTATCAAATGCATAATTGCCATCCTTCCTCCATTGCCTAAGCAAAAGAATATAGTTGAGAATACTTCTTTTTTTTTTTTTTTTCCCAAAATTATTTCTAGGTAGGAGTAAATATTCTACATTATTCTAATGTACAGCACGAGTTCCCAATGCTTATTTCATAAATGAGCACATGCAGCGGTTGGAGCACTTCAGAAACATCATAACAAAAAAAAGCACTAAGAGACTACAAAGGCTCAAGAAGGTATATAAGGGTATTTTGTTTAAGGGTATTGTTTATATAAGGGTCTATAAACAATGACCAAAATATTATTCTATTCCTTGTAAGATACTAGAATACTGCAGTACATTAGTACATCTAATTATCTAAGGGACTCTTAATCAGGGACAGCAGCAACAGGACAAGGTGTAGTGGGTTTAAACTGAAACGGGAAGTTCAGGTCAGATATAAGGAACAAATTCTTTATTGTGAGGCTGGTGAAGCACTGGAATAGGCTGCCCAGGGAAGTGGTAAGTGCTCCATCCCAGGCAGTGTTCAAGGCCAGGCCAACACAGCCTTGGGCAACATAGTCCAGGTTGATGCAGCCCTGCCCCATGGCAGGGGGTTGGAACTGGATGATCTTAAGGTCCTTTCCAACTCAAACCATTCTGTGATGCTATGAAATAAAATAATAAAATCATAGGACAGTTTGGATTGGAAGGGACCTTTAGAGAACATCTAGAACGAGGTCCTTGCCACTGGCAGGGACATCTTTCACTAGGTCAGGCGGCTCAAAGCCCTGTCCAACCTGACATTGAATCATAGAATCATAGAATAGTTAGGGTTGGAAAGGACCTTCAGATCACCAAGTTCCAACCCCCCTGCCATGGGCAGGGACACCTCACACTAAACCATGCCACCCAAGGCTCTGTCCAACCTGGCCTTGAACACCGCCAGGGAGGGAGCATTCACAACTTCCTTGGGCAACCTATTACAGTGCCTCACCACCCTCACAGTAAAGAACTTCTTTTTTGCATCTAACTCGAACTTCCCCTGTTTAAGTTTGAACCCGTTACCCCTTGTCCTATCACTACAGTCCCTAATGGAGTGTCCCTCCCCAGCATCCTTATAGGCCCCTGGAATGCTTCCAGGGATAGAAAATACATAATTTCTTCACTGTTCATGGAACAACCTGTTCAATCACATCTGTTTTGCTACCCTGATCATAAAAAAAAAAATCTTTCTTATGTTCAGTACGAATTTATCCTCTTTCAGTTTAAAATCATTGCCCTTTGCTCTGTCACTACAGGCCTTGGTAAAAAGTTTTTCTCTCCCTTATAAGTCCCCTTCACATATTAAGGGGTGTAATAAGGTCTTGCTGGAGCCTTCCCCAAGATGAACAACCACAACTCTCTCAGCCTTTCTTCACTGGTGAGGTATACCAGCCCTCTGATCATTTTCATGGCCAAATAGTCCCACTCTCCTCCTACACTTGAATCTTCCACACTGCACAGTACACTACTCCTGATCTATCAAAATGTCAACGTAGTATTATTCAATCTTTTAATTTCATATTCATCCCTCTTTGCCTTTTGGTTTTATTTCTTTTAAAATAACATACCTTAAATGCAACGAAGTTAAATGTATAATATTTACAGTGAGGAAACATTTGCAAATATCTGCAATACACCCAGGATAAAATAATACAAACAGCACATTAACAAGGATATGAACTATTCAAAATGTGAAAACTAAAATTCCCATTTCTGAAAATCATTATAGTCCTTTCTTTTTTTCCTCTTTTCTTTTTTTTATTTTGTTCTTTTTTTTTTCCCAGTATGGATAAGACACTTGAGAATGATGAAGCCCTCCAGCTATCAGGCAGTTTTGCTTCAAGTTCATGACTTAGGATTCCATTAATGATCAGTTCTGACCCCTACACCTCCCTGCAGACTCATAGAGATAATGAGAAGAGAAGGGAATTATCAATCAAAACTAATGTGGCTTCCTTGTAGATCCTGAGTTTCTGCGTTAAACAAAACCAGTCAACACCAACTGAAAAGCATGTTAATCATAAGGTATGAAAAAAAGTTTTATCGACTAAGATTCTATAGAAAATAATACAGCTACAATGCTGGCAAATTATGAAAACTGCATTAAAATTTCAAAAAGGTGGCGGTTTGTGGTTTTCTGTTTTGGTTTGTTTTGGTTTGTTTGTTTGTTTTTTAAAGAAGACTTTGATTTACAACATAAATTGTCTGAACACTTTGACTTCAGTTATCTGAGATCCAACTATTGAAAATTTAGGAATCTGGAGTATCTGGATCAACGTCCTGGGATTTCTCATAGCATAAAAGTAACCAGGACTCAATTCCAGAACATGAGAATCTTCTAATCACAGAATTCAGGTAAGCAAATTAAGGACTGTCATCCTCATTTCCTTGAGCAATTAAACAACTCTCTAATACCACTTTTCCTCTTATCAACTGTTTCAACTTTCTGGAGGAAATCACAACCTATTTTTGAGCTATAAATACATATTGAACAGAATTACTGGAATCTACTGAACATTGAAATGCCCATCCCACACTTTACAGGTTAATATACTTGTATTCTATGAAATGCTTTCGCATAACAAATCTGATTTTCAGGTGGATGCAATAAAGAATGCAAATCACGGGTGCATGTATACACACGTTGTTTTCATACTGGGCAAAAATAGAGAATAATTGCTATCTCCCAATCTCTCACAGGCTCCAGCTTAAAAAACTGATGAAGCTTGACTGACACACAGGGAACTTACACTGGTGATAAACCAGATGCTATGTTGAAGCATAATATCTTATTAAAGTAATGCAACTGAGGTCATTGCTGTGGAATTTGATCACAGAAAAGGGACTAGGGACTGCTAGCTGTAAATAATAATAATATAGCTAAAAGTGCAGGCAGACTACTGTCATAATATCACAAACCCTACATTCATGAATAAAAATTTCATCACAGCCAAACATACCAAATATACATTATGACTCTCTGGGTCTAGGAATGAAGCAATCAACACTAAATCAAGCTTGAAATCAGGGTGAATATTGATGCCATTTTTTCAGATTACATTAGCAATCTGCCATGCTTAAAGACTGCTAGAAAAAAAATAAAAGAGTAAATCAGCACTCTCTATCATAGGGACGCATTTCAAGAAAATCTCTGTTCTTCATGCTCTGCTCAGACCAAGGCCTGAACACTGCATCTTCATTTTTAACAACTCCAGTTTTATATATCTGACACACACTGTCTTTCATTTTTTAGGAAAAGGCCTTAGCTGATGTAGCAGAATAGATTTTGGTAATCAACTCAGGACTGACTCTAAGAGCTACGTTGACAAGTGCTATCTCAGACAATGCTTGTGAGGTTTAAAAGCACTTAAATTACTTACTCTTTTTGCTGCAATAATTGACACTTGCATTTCAGAGCTCCAGGAAACATAAAGCAAAACTGAATATATTCTAAGGCACTTCTCTCCATTAAACAGTGAACAAATGGTAGCCAGGTACAACATAATGCATTTGAAGGTTGCAAAAATTAACAGCTTTGGTACTCAATCTTCAAAACACTCTCTTGCCAGAAGCTGTGACACAGTTGTTAGCTAATGTTTTCTGGTCAGTAGGTTAGCAGGTCATGCTTCCTATGCCTACTTCCTTCACAAATGACTTTGCATTAATAATTGAAGGTCAAAGGTCTGATTCTGCTACCTTTACTTCAAAGAAACCTCATTAAAATCAAGACTACATAAAGAATAAAATTAAATTAAAAATAAAAATGAAAATAAAACACCACCACTAAGAACTTTTTCTTTTTTGAAAGCAGAAATGTTTTCTTAAGCCACAATTACATTCTTAACATCCAGTATATTATAAATAAACAAAATGTGCAAAAGCACACTCTGTGTCCTATTTAGGAAAACTAAGAGAAGGATATAATTGTTTGTTTGGAAAATGTGAGTCTTTATGGTAAAAGAACACCCAACAATTCTTTTTGGTTGTTGTATTCTTAAATTAGCTGTATTTGACTTAGTATCAGAGACAAAACTAGCTTTCCTCAAACCTAATTTTAGGTAGATTTCATGTTCTGTCCAGAAGAAACCATTAGCAGCTGTGTTTGAAACTTCTAGAAATTAATATAAACAGAATGGAAAATTCTTTGAACTACTATTCTTTAAACTACTAAAAGGTAAATTCACAGTTGGATAGTTATTAGTCAATGGCCAATTTATCTGACAGCTTTATTTGCAAGCAGAAGATTAGAGCAAAGATAAAATGTTCATTTATTCTTTCATACATAATTATGTTTATTGCATGTACAACTATTTTTTTTAACTTCTAGAATAAACCTACAGATTGAGGATTTGGCTTGTGCCTTCATTTTAATTTGGGAACTTGGTATATGATTGTAGATATCGTTAACCTTTCTGAGCTTTGATTACAGAACATCCCTAACATTATCCAGGAAAGCAAAGAAGCATCTCCTACATTGTCTTGCAATTATCACTCCTAGCAAAGGGCTCAACATCTTAAGTATAAACATTTCACAAAATAAGAAAGACCTGTGTTATTAGATCTTCTCACAGCTATGCTGAAAAGCTTTAAAAAGATTAATTATAGTACTTGGACATGTAAGTTAATGGGGAGCTCTATTTTTCAACTGATGAACTTCCCACTTATTTTTCAAATGTGGAGTATTACATAAAGAACCCTCTCTAATTACACAATATCTCAGCATAGATCCTGTCATCCCATTCTCTGTTTTTGTAAAATGATGATCAAGAAAACTGAAAGCAAAAGGAGATTTGAAAGACCTTCTTGAGTGGCCAATAAAATAGATAGATTAGACAGATTAGACAGATAGACAGACAGATAGATAGATAGATAGATAGATAGATAGATAGATAGATAGATAGATAGATAGATATAGATAGATAATGTTCTCAAATATTAAATTATCTCAAACTTTCCATACTTGGAATCTAACCTAATACAGCAATTAGAGGATGAGGTATAGTCATGTCTTCTTACATGTACATTCTGCTAATCTAATCTCTCAGCATCACAGGTGACTTAAGGCAAGGCAGAACGGAGAGTACCAGTACATCTGATTTATCTGAGTCACTGAAGATGAGACCAAGTACTCTAATAAGGTGTCTTTTACTCTGTCGGGTATAAAGGAAAACTAAAGTTCCTAGGTTAGACAACTAACTCTGGATACCTAAGTTACAGCAAACGAATCTCACCACAGGCCATAACTGACTGAGGAAAAATTGTATTTAGCTCCCATTAGATGATGAAAACCTCCTATTTTCCCTTATAACTTTGTTTTATAATGGGAAACACACGTTGAAATTTTAATTGCTAAAAAATTCTTTTGCTGAGGTTACAACTATGACACAATAAAGTCATTGTATGATTCTATGGCTCCTTTCTTAAGTCTGTTAGAATAAAGCAGGAAAGGAGAATTACTGGATATTGTATCACATTATGAAAAAGACAGTTAAGAAACTGTCTTACAGAGTACCAAAACCAAAATGCAAAAATAGAATGTGCATGATGTTCTATATTTAGCTTTCTGGGTAGGCTTTGCAATCTCCTTTGAGCTGTCTTGTTTGATAACCACTGGTAAGACCAAATTCTGAGGCAACAGTTGGGTGTTCTCAGCAATATTTTTATCTGAGGACTCAAACCAGTCAGCCTTCTAAGGCAATCTGTGAATTTGTTATAGCTCTATACGCACACAACTTCTTTTTACTTTTGTTAACTGAGCCTAGATCAAAACATACAATTTTGCATCAACTATTTTCAATATATCTCCAAATTTATTTTTAATCTGAAAGTTTGCTAATGGTCTTGCATGGGCAGACCTCTCTTGAAGATTGTCCCACTGTGAGCATCTGATTTAGCTGTAACACAGGAATTCATCTATCTCAAAAAGTGATTTCAAAGTGAAACATTTTCATACCTCCCTGTATGTCAGCAGTTTTCCAGCTGCATGCAATCACTGCATCTGCAGTGAATCATACAGAATCATAATTTTAAGGAGGGATGTATGCTGGACATGTGAGGTATATTCAGATACTGTATTCCCACTATAAGTGTTTTCTTCAACAACGTTAATTATCACACAGGAGCAGTCACATTAGCTTCCCAGTGGCATAAAACTGTTCAGTCTCTTTTACAGCGGTTTTGTTGAGGGTTGTTCTTTTTTAATAAAAAGGTAAGGAATAAAAAGTAGGGGGAAAAGAATGCCACTTCACTGCTGATCCTATCATCACATGCAAAACATAACAGAGCATTCCCTTAACATTCAAATGCATATGAAATTAAAACAAAAGTGAAATTCCAATTAAGAAAAAAAAAGTAACTGAAATATCTATACTATTAGTAATACTGTCTAGGGGGAATTTCCATGATATTGCCATTACTATTTGGGACACATGAAAAATTCTTGTATGCAGCTTTTATTCTTTTATGAGACGCTATCAGTTTTACACCACTCTTGTATTGGCAGAAACTCATTGAATTGAACTTTGCTTCTTACCATCAACACAGGCTGGCCTTGCTCTTGTTGTACCGGCAATCTGTCCTTTTTTACATGCACAGCGAGCTGTTTGTCGGGCTATAGTCCTTCGGGGCTGACTGCTATCTCTGTCCAAAGTAACAATCTCACATGTACCTGCAGCCAGTTGACCTGGAAAAAGAATCAGCAACAGGTACCAGTCACTGAATGCACTACAGGCAATGTATTACAGCCAAATAGAGTCATGGCCCTATGTCACAGCAGACACTCCACAACAAATGGGCAGCCAGCTGATGGATATAATAAAATGAGATGACACACAATTTTTCTTTGTGGTGGACATATGAATACCCTGCAAATGGGTTTTGTCAGAAAATGATTATTGCTCCATAAAAGCCGGAGGGCTGAGGTTACACAGGTTACTTTTACTTATGTTGCCTAAGTAAAGCAACAGTCTGCTTTTAAACAATGAAATTCAAAAGGTATGCTCTTTATGCATTTTAGGAAAAGAAAATATAAAGAATATTGAAAACAAAAAACTTCCCCACATGTGCATGAATATAATGGAGTCTTAACTGCTTTGTGTGCTGGTTTTGAAAGAAAAAAACTCTCAAAGTATGCTTGTGCTTGACCAGATTGTCAGTCCTTTGGCTCTCGCTTCATCTAAACAATGGTAATTCATTCTCTGCCTGACTCCTATTTGAAGTAACTGGTCTTTTTTTGTTTTACTAAATTTACTATGCAGACATCCTGCAAATGGCAGTAAAATGACACTGCACCATTAGCTCAGTAACATTGTTTGCTTTTTATTGACTTCTCCAATTTATGTAGCTTCCCCTGAATACTGAGGAAATCTACATCACCTAATTCTGAATTTGGACCATGTTATGAGATGCAAAACAAAACCCACAAAAGTTCTCTGCAAAAACTTATTTTATGCAGAATAGTAGTTTGAAATAAATGTTATACATTTTGAATTATGCACTTCCTCTGATACAACCAACAGTAGGTTAGCTACTAGTTGGAATACTGCATTTTGGTATACTAGTTGGTTACTAGTATACCAAAATATTACGTTTTACAAGCAAGGAAGATACATTATTTAATTTCAATGCATATGAAGGCTGAAAAAAATCTCGCATATCACTTGGTATTACACATAATTTTTGATTTTTTCTGGTACAGTAGTAAATATAATTTCTATTGTATTCTGCCTTTGCAGGCAATCAATTATAAACCTTCAAATGAAGATGTGGAAAAATATAATCTGCAAATCACAAGCTTACTATGTTTTGCTTTCACAAAAAACTAAGATTGGAAAAAATGCAACATTGTATTTATGAAAATTGTCCAGTTTAAGTAATAATCACAGTAAATTATTTTTATGCTGTTGAAATACTGAAAAAGACCAGTGAGACAAAAAGCTGAAATTTTAAATTTATATTAACCTCACAATTAAAAATAAAAAACAAAACAACCAAACAGACCAACAACACTCCCCAAAGCAAAACGCAAAACTCCCTGAAGTGTATGTGTATGGCATGCAAGTCTAAAAGCACAATGATATTTCTGAATACTGCATTTTTTTCCATTCAGAATACGAGTTTACTCATTCTATTGCTCTCAAAACTAGCTTACAATGCTTCCTATTGTGTGGATCCTGTCTTGAAGCTGCCAGAATAGCAAAATACTGTCAATATCATTGTGACTGGTGCACTGCTAAGACACCAAAATTTTGTGTTGCCATGATTCCTATACTGCAGTGAATTACGTGGTAAAACTGAGGACCTCAAAGACGAATATGGAACAAGATAGTCTACAAATTTATGAAAATATGTGATATACATGTAAGTAATATACATTAGGCATTTAAAAATACAGACATTCACTAGAGTGAATACTTTCACCATAGTTTTTAATGGCTGCTAGCAACTAGAATTTTCATTTATGGTCAGTCCTGGGGTTCTACTGTTCTCTACCCACTCTCTTAATAAAAACATCTTAGGATAAACATATACTGATGAAAAGATTTTTACTCTATCATATGCTAGTCTTTCGTTTCCTCTGAAATCTTGCATTACACAGCAAAGGTTTAGCAAGAACGATACAGGCACATAATTTTCCAAGTAAGGACAAGGGAAATCAAGCTAGAAACTGAAACATCTTGAACTGAAAAAAAAAAAAAAAATTCTTTTTTCCCCCATTGATAATGTATTTCATTCTGGGTTGCAGATATATTGCTCCCAAGGAATAGAGCTGTCTTAGGAGACCATGTAAAAAACACATACTCAGAGGTGTATTTAGATCTTGACCCCTTAGGCATTTGGACATCGTGATTATGGACATGCATTGAGAATACAAATAGAATGGAAACCAAAGAAAAAGTGGGAGCATAAATGGTTTTGGTAGGAGGCTTGCCAGACTGGTCAAGGATGCTTTAAACTAGATATGTTGAGGAAGGGAGGGATCATTCCATCCCAACACACCCAGTCAGTTGCCAACACCTATAATAAATGCTCGTAGCAACGTAGAGATATTCCAGCCACTCCAGCCAATGAACTGGCTTCATTTGGAGCTTGGCTCAGATGCCTCTATACAAACACATGTAGTATGGAGAACAACCAAGAGGAATTAGAGATGTGCGCATGTCTACGGGGGTATGATATAATACGCATCACAGAAACATGGTGGGATGGCTCCTAGGACTGGTGTGTTAGAATGGAAAGTCACAGGCTCTTTAGGAAAGACAGGCCCGGTAGGCGGGGAGGGGGAGTTGCTATTTATGTTACGGATAGGCTGGAGAGTCTGGAACTCTGTCTGGGGACAGGTGAGCAGTCGACAGAGAGTTTGTGGGTCAGGGTTAAAGAGAGAACAGCGATGGGAAACATTATTGTGGGGATCTGTTACAGACTGCCTGATCAAGAGGACTCTGTGGATGAAGCA
Source organism: Amazona ochrocephala (assembly GCA_039720435.1). Lineage (NCBI taxonomy): Eukaryota > Metazoa > Chordata > Aves > Psittaciformes > Psittacidae > Amazona > Amazona ochrocephala. The sequence goes on from CM077880.1 coordinate 26,882,820, forward strand.
CTCTACAGACAGATAGCAACAGCCTCACGCTCGCAGGCCGTTTTTCTCATGGGGGACTTCAACCACCCTGATATCTGTTGGAGGGATAGTACGGCCCGGCACAAACAACCACGAGGTTCCTCGATTGTGTGGAAGACAACTTCCTTCTCCAAGTAATAGAGGAGCCAAGAAGGAGAGGTGCCATGCTTGACCGCGTCCTCACCAACAGGGAAGGGCTGGTTGGAAATGAGATGCTCCAGGGAAACCTTGGTTAAAGCAATCATGAGATGGTTGAATTCAAGATCCTCAGGACAGTGAGAAGAGCGTGCAGCAAGCTCACTGCCCTGGACTTCAAGAGAGCAGACTTTGGCCTCTTCAGGAATCTGCTCAGTAAGGTTCCATGGGATACAGCCCTAGAGGGCAGGGGGGCCCAAGGGTGTTGGTTGATATTCAAGGATCACTTGCTACAAGCTCAGGAGTGTTGCGTTCCAACTAGAAGGAAGTTCAGCAGGAGGGCCAGGAGACCTCCTTGGATGCATAAGGAGCTGCGGAGGAAAATCTGAAGTTAAAAAGAGGCTTATAAAAGGCGGAAGAAAGGACAGGTGGCCTGGCAAGAATACAGGGATGTTGTCTGGGAAGCTGGGGACCAGGTTAGGAAAGCTAAGGCCCACTTAGAATTAAAATTGGCTAAGGATAACAGGCAGGGATTCTATAGGTACATTGCAAATAACAGACAGGTTAGGGACAACGTGGGCTACCTCCGGAAGCTACCAGGAGAACTGGCTACCCTGGATTTGGAGAAGGCTGAGGTTCTTAATGACTTCTTTGCCTCAGTCTTTACCGGCAAATGCTCTGACCACACCACCTAAGTCTTGGAAGGCAGACACAGGGACTTGGAGAATGAAGACCCTGGGCCCACTGTAGGAGAAGATCTGGTTCCACACCATCTTAAGAATCTGAATGTACACAAGTCCATGGGACCTGATGAAATCCATCCAAGGGTCCTCAAGGAGCTGGAGAATGATGTTGTTAAGCCACTGTCCATCATATTTGAAAAATCACAGCAGTCAGGTAAAGTTCCCGACGACTGGAAAAAGGGAAATATAACCCCCATTTTCAAGAAGGAGAAAATGGATGAGCTGGGGAACTACAGACCAGTCAGCCTCACCTCTGTGCCTGGCAAAATCTTGGAGCGGATTCTCCTTGAAGGCATGCTGAGGCACATGAAAACCAAAAAGCTGCTTGGTGACAGCCAGCATGGCTTCACTAAGGGGAAATCCTGCCAGATTGATTTGGTGGCCTTCTAAGATGGGGCTACGGAACTGATGGATAGGGGTAGAGCAGTTGATGTCATCTACCTGGACTTGTGCAAAGCATTCGATACTGTCCCACACGACATCCTTGCCTCTAAGTTGGAGAGACAACAATTTGATAGGTGGACCATTCGGTGGATAAAGAACCGGCTGGATGGCCACATGCCAAGAGTTGTGCTCAATGGCTCAGGGTCCAGCGGGAGATCAGTAACGAGTGGTGTCCCTCACGGATCAGTGTTGGGACCGGTCTTGTTCAACATCTTTGTCAGTGACAAGGAGTGGGATTGAGTGTGCCCTCAGCAAGTTTGCCGATGACACCAAGCTGTGTGGTTCGGTTGATACATTGGAGGGAAGGAATGCCATCCAGAGGAACCTTGACACGCTTGTGAGGTGGGCTAATGCCAACCTGATGACGTTTAACCATGCCAAGTGCAAGGTTCTACAACTAGGTCGGAGCAATCCCTGGCACAGCTCCAGGTTGGGCAGAGAAGAGATTCAGAGCAGCCCTGAGGAGAAGGACTTGGGGGTGTTGGTCGATGGAAAAATGAACATGAGCCGGCAATGTGCGCTTGCAGCCCAGAAAGCCAACCATATCCTGGGCTGCATCAAAAGGAGCATGACCAGCAGGTCGAGGGAGGTGATCCTGCACCTCTACTCTGCTCTTGTGTGACCTCACTTGGAGTACTGTGTGCAGTTCCGGTGTCCTCAACATAAAAAGGACATGGAATTGTTGGAACAAGTGCAGAGGCAGGCCAGGAGGATGATCAGGGGACTGGAGCACCTCCCGTATGAAGATAGGCTGAGAAAATTGGGGCTGTTCAGCCTGGAGAAGAGAAGGCTGTGTGGAGACCTCATAGCAGCCTTCCAATATCTGAAAAGGGGGCTATAGAGATGCTGGGAATGGACTCTTCATTAGGGACTGTGGTGAGAGGACAAGGGGTGATAGGTTCAAACTTAAATAGGGGAAGTTTAGATTTGATGTATCGAAGAAATTCTTTACTGTAAGGGTGGTGAGGCCCTGGAATGGTTTGCCCAGGGAAGTTGTGACTGTTTCATCCCTGGCAGTGTTCAAGGCCAGGTTGGACAGCCTCGGGTGACACGGTTTAGTGTGAAGTGTCCCTGCCCATGGCAGGGGGTTTGGAACTAGATGATCTTAAGGTCCTTTCCAACCCTAACTATTCTATGATTCTATGATTCTATATGACATGTTTAAGTGTTCCTGAAAGTATGGGTTGCCATATTCACTACAGTTTGTAAGTCTTTATACTACCAATTTTTCATTAAAAGGTAAAACATATAATGTAGCAGAATTGTTATACAAACCCTAGTTCAGAGGAAAGGAGCTAGTTTTACAGCATAGTGAAGGTAAGTAAGGACTATGTGCCGAGTAAAAGAACAAGGAAGCTTTCCGTCAAGATAATCAGTGAAAGCAAAAGCTTTCCAGGGAATGCAAGCAGTCACTATCAATAAGAATGCCTATAGATCATCTTTTCTGCTTTTGGACCTGTCCAGTTTTAGATATTTGTAGGACCATTTTAAGCTATTTCTAAGCTATTTGGCTTTTATGATTGCTTTCAGCTGCTTAATTTGTTTAGAGATCATATTTTTTTCTGGGCATAGTGGCCTCAATTTGTTGGTGAACTTTGAAAACCTAATACCTAACCTAAACCTGATACCTACATGAGCACAACTGTCGTACAAAGAGAATGTCACACTGCCTTTCACAGAATTCTGTACAGCTATTAAAAATAAGGGAAAATTAGAACTACTTTTAAAACATTTCACAGATTTTTTTAAGATCATTTTTCTGTTGCCATTCATGTTTCCCTGGCAGAAGAAAATCACTGAAAGATACGGTAAATTAAAAAATATTCTAGAGCTGCAGCAGTTCTTCCCACACATGACATAAATATTTTTTGGTCATTGTGTCACAGGGTGCAAATACTGCAAGTATACATCCAGTGTTACTTGGCTTTAGATGGCTCTAAAGCATGAGAAGTATTAGCTAAGGTTATGGAGGCCCATCTCCATCAAGAGAGTCATCCTGTTGTAAAGCATGTCCTTTTTGCCTCTCATTAAGTACAGGGCAAGTCTACAGAGTACCTTATTTAGGGGATACGTATGCTACTTTGGCTTTTTAACAATTTAATCTAGAAATGTAAGGTAGAAAATGATGTAACAAAAGCAATATACTTCTTGTAAGCACTGAGTTTCAAGAATCAGGGTACATTTCTTTTTCAGGGAAGTTAACAAAGTGACCTATTTCAAAGATATTAATGAAAAAAGACCATTCATCTCTGAGCCTCTGCACACTTTCCATGTCACTACTAACCACAGAGAAGAAATCTCAAAGCAGCAATGGGTGGATCTTTAAAGGAGCTTTTCCAGTTGAGAGACAGATTAAGAGCCTAAGGAACAGTCATAAAGACTCCATTTTTTCAGTAGATTGTACTTATGCACTTACACAAAGCAGTTCACCACTTCTGAACATGAACTAAATACTCTTGGGGGGAAAAAAAGGCAAGCACCATCATAGAACTCTTGATTCATTCTAGCTTTGCCTGAAAGGTTTTCTTCCAAGGAAATAAAATAAAATAAATAAAATGCAATAAAATTAAATTTAAAAAAGAATAAAAATAAAAATAAAATAAAATAAAATAAAATAAAATAACAAAATAATCATTATTTTATGGACAAAGCATAAAGATTATTTCAGTTATAATCATCCATGTTTTCAATTAATGACTTTATTTGTTGCGGTTATTGGTTTAATGTTATTATTTTATAAATATTTATTTTTGTAAGCTTATTTTACTAGTTAAGACCTCACTGAAATTTATTTGATTTTGTGTTGCCAGCATGTGTTTACTAAATACAGAAAAGGATTGGGTTCTTTAAGGTTCTTCTATAATGTTGTACTGCATTCTTAAAATGCCAATTGATATGTCCCCTCACCCACTGCAAACACACATGCTTCTATATGGAATTCTTTCAGAAAAAAGGAAAACTACAGGATTCTTAATTAAAACGTAAGTCAAACCAAACCAAAACCAAAAGAAAACCCACAGCCATTAAAATGCCAAGTACAACAGGATTCGGCTTTTAGCCTCCAGCTTGCCCTCATGACCTTGCTTATAGTAGTTGCTGTACTCAGCACCTATTTTGTTTTTTTCTCAATGAAGTCCACTGTGATCAGTAGTGAAACTGGTTTTTGTGAGACTTTCATGGAACTCTGTAGGACTCAGTGAGTTTAGGTACATACATTTAGCAAATGGTGCAGGAATTAACTCAAGGTAAAAATTACTATATTTTTAGAAGTTATTTAGTACTTCCATTCTTGAAAGAAAAATGTTTGCCATTGAAAAGTTTAAAAGTAAATGGCACTTTTTTATGTGTATTACTAAGAGCCCTTTGTCAACTATATACCATTGCTGCAAGAACGAAGCTTTTGAAAGATCTATATTGTCCGTCATAGGCAAAACCCTCAAATAGTAAATATTTTTGTATTATATGGAGGGTACCTAGGATAACATTTTAATTTTCTGTGGATTAAAATATTTTTGTTCTCTAATAGGACATAAATTCTGCCTAATCCACATTGATTACAGCAATCCAGTTATAGATGTTATGAATTTTTCATTTATGTATGCTGAAAAGCTGAAGACTTTCCCTCAAATTCATTTAAAGAAATAAAATCAGATTATGAACTCATGGTATCTGTGGGTACAATGAAAATAAAACTTGATCTAAATATGCAGCTCTTCCCAGGGTTTTAGATTTCATGCTCATCCAGAAAATCTACTTCTGAATTGTACATGCAGGCTTACATTATAGTTGCAGTGAACAGTTTTTCCATGCATCACCAATTTGATTCCTAGCAACACAAGCTCTTTTAGTTCAAAATGCATCAAGTTAGATGTTATTAAAATTCTTGGCTAGATTCAAACACTCTTTTGTCAGCGAACACAATGCAGAAGTTGTTTCAAAATCAGATCATAGGAATACATTCAGTAGTTTTCTATTACAATATTGAAGTCTTTCTGACAACAGAGCCATGCCAACTCATTAGTAGAGCTGAATATCAACAATTCCTACTGAAAAAAGAGGGAACTTCAGTACTTAGTGTCACTCATGATTTGCAGCTTGATGTTAACTTGAGTAATGAATATCTAAATGTATTTCAATTTAAAAAATAAAAAGCATACATTTAAGTGGAATTTGAAATTGTTATACATCCTTCCACAAAGAAAATGTCCTGAAAGAAGATGTCTTACAGTGAACATAATCCAATTTCAGACAGTACTATTACCTTTTATTTTCCAATTTTAGTTCAGAATTAGAGTGATTATGGGAAAGATTTGTTTGCCCCAAAGAACCACACTGACTTCTAAGCTATAATAGCAAAATTTGTGGAAATCCAGCTAGTATAAAACAAGAAAGAGCAACTCCACAAAACTTCTGAACTCTCTCCCCTCCGCCCCCCATATTTACTCTAAACTAACAGACTAGAACTGGCTCTGCATACACGGGAAAAATGGGGAAAAAAAAAAACCTGTTCAAATGTATCAGCACAATTTCAGAGTAACTATCAAATAAGAACATTGTTTCTCTCTCCTGTGATACAAGGGCATTTCAATTTTCAATGCAATCTATTAATGGAAACACACTATTTCCTTTTCTTCTTGCTGATGTCACTGACACTAAAATCAGTTGCTTCCAAGATGCTTCACGTATCATTTAGGACCTCGTACCTTTCTATTGAAACAAACTTTGTAGCTGTTTAAGGGACAGACTACACAAAGCAGTTCTTGCTAGTGGAGTTAGACAACCTGTTTAAAATATTCTTTATTTTATCTTGAGGGTATGATTATGCTGTCAGTAGAAGCCAGGATCAATGACATTGTCTGAAACAGAAAGCAACTAATTTGGATAATCTTAATTTACTGCTGTACCCCACAGGTGCCCACTAAACTAGAAAGCAGCAGACCACATTTTTCAAAACTTTCCACATGTTTACTTCATTACACATTTACATTCATTTGGCTGGAATCAGCCTTACCAGGTGACCTCTGTAGCTTCCCAGTTTTTAAAGGAGTGATTGTGGATTTTAGTGGTATAAAAGAAGATACTTTGTCTCAAAAGACATGGTTTTAGTGCTCATTTTATGAAGGAAAACTCATTGTAGACCCTAGTTAAGTAAAACTTACGAATAACAAGAGAAAAACATAAGGAATGCCTTCTTCTTTCAAGAGTCAGCTTGCATATTTTCAGAGTTCCACAGCAACAAACCTACATTATGTTGCCTTAGTAATTACTGATCTTATGGCAATTTTCAGACTACCACTTAGCCATCTCAAGCACACAAAGAGCACAGACATTAGGAGGGTAAGAAAATAGTTTTCAGCCCTTGATTCTGAAATAAGAAGTAAATTTTAATTAAGGTAGATTCTACTCTTCCAAATAGCAGCACAGGAGAAAAACAGAGTCTGTGGAGATTCAAGATACATTCAAAATCTATTCTGAGATTTCTTTTTTTTTCTCCCAATACGACTAATGTCATAACTTATTGCACCTGACACTGCTATTGGATGTAATTCCTTAATTTTTTTTTGTATAATTAAGAATAACATAACAGAAAGAAAAAAGGCAAAATCAGAGTTCAGTAAAAACAAACTTCAAGATTCAAATTTCTGAAGGGAATTCTCTAACAGAACAAAGAGGAATTTCAGACCTGAAAAGACTTGAAAAATCAAGCCAATGATATATGAATAAATGTAGAAACAAGGCATTCATATATATGAACCTAATTCAAAATGAATTTCTCTATGTGCTACACTACTTTAAAAAGTAATACGCACTGGTTTTAGGGCACAGCAATGTCATTTCTCAAGTTCTTATACAGTCTCAAGTCAAAACTTAACACATTTGATATGCAGCACTTTACATAAAAGAAAGAAAAAGAAAACCATGGCACAAGAATAGTACTGAAAGAGAAATCTATGTCAGGGCTAGGAGGGCTGCAATAGGTCTCACTGTCCCTGTATGGCACACACAGCTCACAGCCCAGGACCCCATTCCAGTCCCCCAGGGCTGCCAGCCTCATCTCACTGATGCTGCAGCAGGGCTGGTCCCAACTCTCCACAGCCCTGCCCTGCCCAGCCATGGGCCCTGCAGAGCAGGCCACCCATGGGACCACAGCCTATGCCCATCCCAATGGAGGTCACTGGTGCCTGGGGCTGCTCCAGTGCCTCCCTGGCTGCCAGGCCCTGCCCTGGGGATGATCTCACTGAGTCCAGCATGAAGGCTGGAAATCCATCAGGCTGCATCACCAGGAATACCAGTGACACTTGCACCCCTCATTTCAACACCAGAGATCACAGCTTCCAACTTTGAGAAATGTCTTTAATAGACATTCACACGAAGATCAACCAAAGGAATCCCCCTAAGGTTGATTCCATCAATATTATAGAATTAATCCCTAGCCTAGTAATTTATGGGGTTTTGTATCAAGCTTCCATGTCTCTCTTTGTGTAGCGACCTAAAAGCAGACCTTACAAATAAGAAGATCATTTAACCAATCCTACCAAAAAGAAGTAGAAATGACAAGGTATTTGAGGCCTTTCTCTTTAAATAAGTTCTGCTTCTGTGCAAGTCAGTGTGAGCTGTAAATCTCAGCTACAGAGACCTCCTCCAAGGAGGACGGATCTGCAGCTCCAAGGGCTTCCTGTTCACTCCTCTTCATGAAGGTTAGGTAATAGTTTCTGGAGGCCTATATTGGTTACAAAATGAAGTAACTGCATGAATTCAGCATTTAACAAAGTCATACTTATTTGCATTAGTTTGGAGTGGCTGTCACTCTATCACTTACCTAAAAATTTTGTAAACTGTCGAAAAAAAAAAAAAGACAAAGAAGAAAAACACCTTTCCATGTCTTTACCAGCCTCTACATGTAAAATAAACCTAGTCTGTTTATGAAACAAACAGAATAGCCATAGGGGGAAAAAAGTTATCAGAATGATGTGGATATTTCCCCTGAGAAAGACAGGAATAAAAAGCACAGGTTTGTCTAAAAACCTACTGACATTTGTTGGAGCCAGAAGCTGTATGTCAGGAACGAACAAGTCTGTTGTGTTAGCAAAATATGTCACTGCAGCGAGCATGAAATCAGTTTGAAGGAACATAAAGATAAATCCATATATCAGAAGCAGGTATAATACAAAAGCACAGGCAAACATTTTTTTTAAATTCTTAAGCTTTCCTTTTTACAATCGAGATATCCACTGCAATATCCTGGCTTCAACAGCAGATTTGGGATAAATTTCGGTCCAGTACATGCAATGTGGGAATAGGAGAATCCATTTGCTGAGATTTTGTTTTGTTGGATCCTGTCCTTATGTCTTATTCCTCAAACTGCACAAATAATCATAGAATCATAGAATAGTTAGGGTTGGAAAGAACCTTAAGATCATCGAGTTCCAACCCCCCTGCCAAGGGCAGGGACACCTCCCACTAAACCATGCCATCCAAGGCTCTGTCCAACCTGGCCTTGAACATCGCCAGAGCATTCACAATTTCCCTGGGCAACACATTCCAGTGCCTCACCACTCTTACAGTAAAGAATTTCTTCCTCATATCCAATCTAAACTTCCCCTGTTTAAGTTTAAACCCATTACCCCTTGTCCTATCACTACAGTCCCTAATGAAGAGTCCCTCCCCAGCATCCCTATAGCCTCCCTTCAGATACTGGAAGGCTGCTATGAGGTCTCCACACAGCCTTCTCTTCTCCAGGCTGAACAGCCCCAACTTTCTCAGCCTATCTTCATATGGGAGGTGCTCCAGTCCCCTGATCATCCTCCTGGCCCTCCTTTGGACTTCTTCCAACAGTTCCATGTCCTTTTTATGTTGAGGACACCACAACTGCACACAAGACTCCAAGTGAGGTCACACAAGAGCAGAGTGGAGGGGCAGGATTACCTCCCTCGACCTGCTGGTCACGCTCCTTTTGAAGCAGCCCAGGATATGGTTGGCTTTCTGGGCTGCAAGCGCACGCTGCCGGCTCATGTTCATTTTTTCATCAACCCACACCCCCAAGTCCTTCTCCGCAGGGCTGCTTTGAATCTCTTCCCTGCCCAACCTGGAGCTGTGCCAGGGATTGCTCTGACCTAGGTGTAGGACCTTGCACTTGTCGTGGTTAAACTTCATCAGGTTGGCATCAGCCCACCTCACAAGCATGTCAAGGTCCCTCTGCATGGCATTCCTTCCCTCCAATGTATCAACCGAACCACACAGCTTGGTGTCATCGGCAAACTTGCTGAGGGCACACTCAATCCCACTCCTTGTCACTGACAAAGATGTTGAACAAGACCGGTCCCAACACTGATCCGTGAGGGACACCACTCGTTACTGGTCTCCAGCTGGACATTGAGCCACTGAGCACTACTCTTTGTGTGAGGTCATCAGCTGGTTCTTTATCCACCGAGTGGTCAACCTGTCAAATTGATGTCTCTCCAACTCAGAGACAAGGATGTCGTGCAGGACAGTGTCAAACTTGATCTTTGCACAAGTCCAGGTAGATGACATCAACTGCTCTACCCCTGTCCATCAGTTCCGTAGCTCTATCACAGAAGGCCACCAGATTGGTCAGGCAGGATTTGCCCTTAGTAAAGCCATGCTGGCTGTCACCAAGCACCTTGCTGTTTTTCATGTGCCTCAGTATGCCTTCAAGGAGAATCCGCTCCAAGATTTTGCCAGGCACAGAGGTGAGGCTGACTGGTCTGTAGTTCCCTGGGTCATCCATTTTTCCCTTCTTAAAAATGGGGGTTATATTTCCCTTTTTCCAGTCATTTGGAACTTCACCTGACTGCCATGATTTTTCAAATATGATGGACAGTGGCTTAGCAACTCCATTTGCCAGCTCCTTCAGGACCCGCAGATGGATTTCATCAGGTCCCATGGACTTCTATATGTTCAGGTTCCTAAGATGGTCTCGAACCAGATCCTCTCCTACAGTGGGCCCAGGGTCTTCACTCTCAATATCCCTGTGTCTGCCTTCCAAGATTTGGGTGGTGTGGCCAGAGCATCTGCCAGTGAAGACTGAGGCAAAGAAGTCATTAAGAACCTCAGCCTTCTCCAAATCCAGGGTAGCCAGTTCTCCCGAGAGCTTCTCAAGAGGGCCCACATTGTCCCTAACCTGTTTTTTATTTGCAATGTACCTATAGAATCCCTGCGTGTTATCCTTAGCCAAGTTTAATTGCAAGTGGGCCTTAGCTTTCCTACCCTGGTCCCTAGCTTCCCAGACAACATCTCCATATTCTTCCCAGGCTGCCTGTCCTTGCTTCCACCTTTTATAAGCCTCTTTTTTCCTTCAAATTTTCGTCAGCAGGTCCTTATCCATCCAAGGAGGTCTCCTGGCCCTCCTGCTAAACTTCCTCCTAGCAGGGATGTATCACTTCTGAGCTTGCAGGAGGTGATCCTTGAATATCAACCAACACCCTTGGGCCCCCCTGCCCTCTAGGGCTGTATCCCATGGAACCTTACTAAGCAGATTCCTGAAGAGGCCAAAGTCTGCTCTCTTGAAGTCCAGGGCAGTGAGCTTGCTGCACGCTCTTCTCACTCTCCTGAGGATCTTGAATTCAATCATCTCATGATCGCTTCAATCAAGGTTGCCCTGGAGCGTCTCATTTCCAACCAGCCCTTCCCTGTTGGTGAGGATGAGGTCAAGCATGGCACCTCTCCTTGTCGGCTCCTCTATTACTGGCAGAAGAACCCTAATATTTAATTGCCATCCACAAGTAAGTAAGTTATATTCTATGCAACAAGAACTGTGTCATTATTCTGTGCCTGTGGCAGGTTTGAAAACCTGGAGGCTACAGTATGCAGCTGAAGACAAGCGCTACCTTACAATATCTAGCCTTGTTAACAGGCCATATGCTTAGCAATACCTATGAAGGAATAAAAAAATCAAATGATGGACACTTTCTGTCATTCACTGCACTCTTAGCAGATCGAAGTAATATCTTTCGAAAAAGCCTGTTTATTTTGGCTACTGCCTGTAGCACCACTACTCCTCCCTTTTTGCACAAGCTTATGACACAAAAATCCGCTTTCTTTCTAGTGATAGCATGGTGATGCAGATGGCAGATTGACCCTGAAACCGTTAGGTAACAGAGAAAGTCTCCTACTACCCAGTGTCATTCTTCTGTTATTTTTTTTTTTCTTTGCTGAAAGAGTCCATAAACATTCTCCATACAAAATATAGTCTCTCAAGACTTTGTACTCTGTGGTACTGCACTTAGTGAGAACATATAGGTACACCAGCTCACACGTAACCACAGGGAAATATAAACTGTAACGCGGCAGAAGTAAGCATTGAAAAATGAAGGCACTGAAGTAGCAGGGTGCCCATATCCAAGAAGAAAACATATTTCAACAATTTTCAATGTCTTCCTACACCTGAGAAGAAATAATCCCACTGAATAACATATGACATTAATCAGAAGCATTACGGATGAACCCAAATCAAGGTTTGATGCTGAGAATCTTGAACAAAGGATCCTTAAGCTCCAAAGCTTCAATCTCTTGGAGCACCTCTCCATCTCTGCAGTGACTATAAAGAGGAAATTAATGGTGCGTAGGTTCAATTAACCTGGGTGCTAGCATGAATTCTCAAATCAAGCACATCATAAAGACAAAAACAGAATAACAACTATTGTCTGCATCTGCTATTTCTTCTTGCTTAGCTCTCAGAATTTCACTACTGATTGTAATGCTCCTCAACTGTACCTGTCTCTCTATATTTACAGCATGGAGCAATGAAGTCCCTCATTTAGGTGCTATACTGAGCACATGACTAGATTTAACACACAAGTCCCACTACTGCATCAAAGGAGTTTACATTTACATTGTCTGAAAATCTAGAAAAATGAGATGCGGTATGCTAAATAAATACATCCTTACAGTTAGACTACTAGAAAACTTCAGCACCAACCAGAGGAAGTGAATTTGACAGGCTCCTTAACTGATTTGAGTGATGGCTTTCATTTTAAAGGTTTGTCTGGGAGCAGTGCTTTACACAAGTGTGACAGAGAAGCATGAGTATGCTGGCCATTATTCTCAGCTGCTCTACAAACTTGGAGAAGTGATTTTCTATCTGGGCCAGCTTCACTGCTGCATTTTCCATTTTTATCCATTTTGCTCAAAATGACTTATGAAACAGGTGCATGCTGAAACTAGAAGTTTTCATGGATGAAATCCATGATTTTTATATCCTCATTTCTAGTCCTGCAAGAAGATAACCATTTATGGGATAAGATTCTCTCTGCACAACTCAGAGGAAGGTGACAGCAAAAGAGATTTTAAGTTGTTCACATATATCCAAGTCTGCCCAAAGACAGTGCACTGAACAGGGACTAAAGTCATCCCACCCACCTTTACAAATCACTGAAGGGCTCACCATTAGAGACATACACAATACCTCTTCCTGTTTTCCATTTATTGGGAACAGTGTCTTCTATTCACACAACTAAATGCTCAGTACATGCTCACTTCCATTATTTCACCTCCACACCATATAGAGGGACTTACACTTAATGGAGATGTGTTATGTATGTTCACACCTGATGTAGAATAAATCTCAAGATACTGAAAAGCTGAAAACATTAGAAGTGTACAAATCCACTCTCTGCTAAACTTAGCAGCTGTGAAATAGACACAAACAGAACTATTAACAACTTCAAAGTACATGTTCATACCACAGGAGGCAATGTTGAAAAGTCTACACTGGTGACCTTTTAAAAAACTTTAAATTAACCTTTTTTATTAGTATTATTTCCTCTGTAACAAGGTTCATCTTTTTATGTACTGCTTATAAGTTTTACTAGCTAATAAAAAGTTAAATTATGCTATCAATTTCCCAACGAATGCCTAATAAATACTACTTCCTCAGACCAAGGTCCTTAATAAAAAGGAATGAAAATAAGCCTGTCACTGTTTTACTCGGCATTTTGAAAAGTGTTTTCTATTACTCATGGTGCAGCATCCTGAAATACGCTTCCTTAGACATAGTGTAGTTAACAGCTTTCTAAACACAAAAAATGTGTAATTAAATAAGCATACAGACATATATGCATACACATATAATTCACAGAGGGATGTGTTGTACTATATGAACTTGAAGTTGGAGATGACTAATGCATTGCTTCTCATATTAATGATAAGACATATGCAATTTGCCAAGATCCTTCACAATAGCTATTATATTAATTTTACCAAACAAATCAGTAAGCCTTCTCTCTATGATACTGTAGTCAACGGATGCAACATTTTTACAAGATGTAACTTTTAGCCCCACACAGAGAAAATTTTCAAAGTAGAAACTACTTTTTTAAAAAGAATGCCCACTGATTTCTAAGGGAATGCCATATGCAAAGAGATCAATCAGGATTTAGCTATGCTTTTTATTCTTTTTACTCACCTACTTGCTATAACTTTAACATGACAGTACTGACTGTAGTAAATATTTCAGTGTTCTGACTGTGTCTGATGGATAACATTAAATTATCCTCTCAAATTTGGGTTTAAGTATATCATAAACCATCATAAACTACATTACATCTTTCATCGGATAAGTCTCTAGGAAGAAAAATTAAGAGGATGTGAGATTTGATCAGCTCCATGGGTCACATTGAAGCAGCACTGACCAGAAGTTCTCTCCTGCAGAGGACAACTTGAAACTGTCAAGTTAGAGAGCACTGAGCTTAACTAAGTGCTGCTCCTCATCCAGAGGAAATGCTAAAGGAGAAACATCAACATTATGAAGAAGCATTAATATTTTCTGCCTTCCTTTTGTTGAATATACTGAAGTTGTTTAGGTCAGTGTCATGGTTTAAGCTCACCTGGTAACTCAGAACCACTCAGCCGCTAGCTCATTCCCCTCTACCTTCCTCCCCCTGCTCCCGGAGGGATGGGAAGGAGAATCTAAAGAATGTAACTCCCACGGATTGAGATAAGAACAGTCCAGTAACTAAGGCATAACACAAAACCACTACTGCTACCACCAATAATAATAATAATGATAAGGGAAATAACAAGGGAAGAGAATACAACCACTCACCACCTGCCGACCAATACCCAGCCGGACCCAAGCAGTTATCTACCCCTTCCAGGTAACTGCCTCCAGTTCATACAGTGGGCACTACGTGCTGTGGTATGGAATACCTCTTTAGCTAGTTTGGGTCGCGTGTCCTGTCTCTGCTTCCTCCCGACTTCCCCTCCTCCCTGGCAGAGCATGAGACTCAGAAAGTTATTGGTCACAATGATCATTACTTAGCAACAACTAAAAACACCGGTGTTATCAGTGTTATTCTCAGGCTGAAAGTCAAAAACACAGCACTGCATCAGCTACGAAAATGACTGCTACTGCTGAACCCAGGACAGTCAGTGATACTGATACTGCGTTTCTGTGGTAATGGTATGTAGGCAGCAGAAAGTATAAAATTCACAGACAGGAGAATGATCTCACAGGGATGAGTAAGAAAGCAGCAAAGGGAGATTTTATTGAATGAATGTTTGCACTCACTAAAGGTAATAAAACTTGAATGATATCAAGCAGCTAATGTACATATATGAGATACACATGGGCATGTTGAGCACTTATGGCCTGCCCTTCTTATTTTAATTTTCCCAATGGCAATATAAAAGCTTGAATGAAAACTGAGGATAATAGGAATCAGAACAGAAAAGCTGGCAATAAATATTTCATTAAAAGAGGGTTTCTGAAAGGCCATATAACCTTTTGTCTAAATGCTTCAAATCCAACATGTATTAGGTTCAAATAAAATAAAGTTATTTTCATTAGGCATAAGTAATCTGAATTTATACAGCAACTATTAAAGAGAGAGTCATTATGACACTAAGACAAACCCAGTGATTCAGACCGAAGATTTGGTAGGGTATCCCTAGAGAAAACAGGCAAACACAAACATTTAGTACCTAAGGGGTAACCAAGGATACTGAACTGAATGATTAATCACAGCTGAGATTAATACACATCACATTATTTGTGTGTATGTTGATGCACACATATATGTATTTTGGTCTCATGCTGAAGAAGGTAACAGCAGAGGGAGACAGTCATTTTGGAATAAAGGGAATACCACTTAACTTGGCTGCAACAGAAACGTGAGCCTGGTTGTATACAGGTGGCTGCATACAGAAAGCAGTGATTGTGTCATTATCATTAAGAGGAAGCCTTTATTAAATAAGAATTACATAGTCTTGGTTTGAGAGAGGAATGACAAATCAAAAGACTGGGATTCAGTTTCTGATGTTGCCATGTATCTTCTGTACTCCCCTAACCCTAACCAGTTTGCTTCTGTTAAAAGGAGGATAAAGCACTATTTACGGTCAAACTATGCCACCATCAAACTCACAGTAGCCCAGAGCTGAAGCCATAAGAATAGTAGTATTAATCAGAATTCAGTTCTTCTAATCATCTGAAACCTAATGAATTATAGAACTACAGTCATTCTCTAGGCTTAAGTAAAAACGGTTGTACATCTTCCGTACAACATGCATCTTTGCATAATGACTAATTCTGCTCTCAGTAAAATCAATGGAAGTTTTACCACTGACTTCACAGACAAAAATACAATAGAATAATGCGAAAGTCTCCAAACTCCAGCACCAGCTTCTTAGCCAATTAGTGTTGCATCATAAATAACTGTGATTCTGACCAAGGACATTTGTCAAACGAGTTTTTATCCAAGTGAAAGCTCTATTTTAAGAATCATTCACTTTGTATGACTTTGTATGTACCACAAGTCATGGTAGCAGCTGTGAACAAAGGTGCTCTGGGATCAGGAAGCAGAGATAGATGTAAAGCCAAAGGCACACTTCTTCAGTGCTGCACTTGGCTAGGCACCATATGACAGCTCTACAGTCTCTTTATCTTTTTTGAACTAGATGACCTCCAGGCTCTCCATCCAAACCAAATCATTCCATGATTAAACTATTCAAATAATGTACCAGTATACACTAGTGTACACTGTGTGTATACACTTATATACACTGTATCTCTACTCTCGTATACATAGCTGCTTGCAAACGGCTGTTGATGTTTCAGTCTTTAAAACCTGTGAATTTCATTCATGCTCCCATTGTAGCAATTTCAAGTGGACAGTTTCTCTTTCCTACTGCTTCCTGATTTCATATATTAATATCAGTTTGCTGCAACAGAACTGCTTTGTTGATATGGGATAAGCTTATTCCAATACCATTCCATTTAATATCTGAAATCTGGTATCTTCAATCAAATGAAGCTGGTTACTGCTGGAAAAACAAATTCAGTAAAAGATCCAAAGCCCTTAATAAGAGTGAAATCTACATATAAACTACTTCTGACTACGCAAAAGTATTTAAAATAATATAAAAATGAATGTAGGTATTATAGAAATTGTATGGGTGCGTACATACAGAAAGCACCTATATGCATAATGTATAATATAAATTGTGCATATTTAAAAATTTTTAGGGTATGTTCCATACTCAACAACTTCAGAGATGATGGAATATTGTTTGACGACATAACTGAAATCTGCAGTAGCGTCTGACCAGAACACACAAGTAAAATTATTGACTAAATAACAATATATATATATGTCCATCTGTTTTATGGATGGCTTATAGATGACATCTACTAGGAAAGAAAAGTAAATTATGGATCAAACATATAGACTGTAAAAGAATGTTTCGATGTACACATATCGCATCAAATTGACAGGTATGCAGGGCTGATCTAAACTTTATGCACAAAAATGTATATATTGCTACTGACTCATATTTTCCTATTAATATCAGCAGTACTATTCCCCATGCAACGTGCGCAGTTCTAAATGACTATGAAAAAAGAAAGTAATGAAGAACTAAGCCTCTGAACTGCAAGGAAGGGGAAATTTGGCTCTATTCTCAACAATGAATATTTAATGGCTCCCAGTTCCACTGACATCTGACAATACTTCCCAACAATCATCCTTTTCACCAACCCTAGCAGTAAAGACAAGAATAAAAGACCAAGATTGGACTGCCTGCTTAGCCCTTCACATAAACCTCTGCACAGTCAGGCAAATGCTATAAAGTCAGAAGACTTTCTCCTCTGTTTTTAATAAGATTACACAAGTGGTATATTGCATCCTCTGCTGCACACTCAGAGTTTCACTGATTACTGAGATTGTATATACAATCTTATACATAAATGCATACCCACAAACACAAACACACGCAGGTGCATATCATAACCTATCATATCCCAGGATCAGAAATATCTCAAGTTTTTTAGCCTTCCTTTTACTAGAAAAAAACATTGACAGTAATTACTATGTGATCAGTGCACAACTGGAAAAAAAAAAAAAAGGCAGTAAAAAAGAGAAAACCCTCAAGATATCTAGGCAACCAATCCTTTCCACGTTGTAACAGCTCTCTTGAGTGAAGAGACTTCCTTGGAGTTGGTGAAAAATTAGCATCTTTGCCAGAGTCCCTTGGTGACAAAAGACACAGATTTTGATACTACAGCCTTAAATACAAAGAAGTAAAACCAGCAAAATATAACAGAAAATAAATCTATTTAATAATCTGATTAGTTTTTACCTTCCATTTTTCCAGTGGTGGAGCTGTATCCAGTGACAGTGTAAACATTTTACTTTGCACAATACAAGAATCACAATAGAAGAGTGTAATTAGCGCTGGAAAGACATTCTCAAGGAAGTACTTTGATTTCAAAAGACTGTTGGAGTGACTGTCACCCCTGCTGTGCTTGGATTCTCTCTTGATACGTATAAAGTGCGAATGCAGAACGCATTATTATGAAACTCACTCACCCTTGCATTTGTGTGCTCATTGCTTTTGCCATCTTGTGGTGACCAAAAATAGAAACCTACACAGCAGCATATAATTCACACTAAAATAATGTTGCTGCATTTTTTTAATGAATTCTTCATTGCACGTGCTGAAGATCTACAACTCAAGCCATGTTCTGCATTTTGTCATTTATCTAACAAATGTGCTCCTTTTAAGACTGTGCTCCCTGAAAAATACAAACCATAGTGGTAACATTTAAAATAAGCACAAATATGAAATTATTTAATGCTCCACAAATGTCCTCCAAAGAATTTTATCAAAATGCACTGAGACCTTTTCTAAAGGAAGTAAAGTGCTTCTAGTCTCTCAGCACATATAAAGGCAATACCTTTATAAAAATTGCTATTAGCCCAATTACAAAACAGTTTAAAGTGTGATAAAAGAAACTGGATTTTGACTTCATAAACCAGGCAATAACTATTTATGGAACAGAGTCATTTGTGGGCTTTAGTTTGTGGTTTATTCTTCAAATTATCAAGGAAAGGTATGAATATAAAGTATCTACCCCTTCTCACTTTAACTTTTAAAAGAAGTAGCACATTTTTGAGTTAGTGGTCCCAAGGGAGAGAAGATGCGGCCTTCTGTTGCTAAGCAAGAGTTTGCCAGTTATTTCAAGCTTTAGCTGAGTACAAGCAATAATCACTACTGCCTGAAATATATTAGAATGAAAGTACATGGGACCATTCATGACACTTCATCAGCATGCAGGAGGCAAACAGAGTGACTGCAGTGATTGAATACAGGCTCAGACTACTGGCTTTAATCTCCATCTCATTCATTCAGCCTTTACTTTTGGCACAGCTGCATGATAAACACTGTGACACTCTTCCTTGCCCGCCCTCCTTTGGAATCCCATGATTGCTGTGTCTATGTTTGTTACGTATTTAAGGTAGTCTTTTTTTTTTTTTTTTTTTTTTTCCAAAAAAAAGGCAATCAGTATTCAGATATGGGAAATCTACAGGTTTACTACTGTTACTCTCAAAGCACCATTATTTTACAAAATCATGTCAACTTTTCCTCTGCAGACATCTTAAACCAAAACAAGGTAATTTTATAATTAATACCAATTCTTTCTACTACCTTCTGTACAAAATTGCACATATACAGCGAATGTGTATGTGTATGATACAGTATTCCTGGCTTACAGTGGTAAGCCAGGAATTTAAATATCATTGCTGATGTTAACAAAATTCTGATGTTAAAGAAATTTCAGTTCATTACTAAGTTTTTGGGAGGTTGTTTTATTTTGTTTTAATTTTGGGGTATATCACTCAATTCACCAAGAAGAGCTCCTATGCAATTCCATATCACCAGTTCCCTAAATTTGCCTTGGCTTTATACTCAGCAGGTAATAAGGGTCTTGAACAGCTTAGAAACATTTTTAGCTTAAACATACTATGGTAAAATTAATGGAGTTAGTTACATTGTAAAGCCAGTTAGTAAGCAGTAGCAACCTCTGCAACTCTGCAGCTGGCTAGTAATTGTTCTGCTCATTTGGCACTTGTGTCAAAAAAAAGCTTCTATTTTGTATCACACCTTCCTCACATTAAAATACATAATAGGTTTTGGGAAATCTGTCTGGTCTGCTTCAAGAACTTAGCCTGAATTCACCTGCTTAATATGCCAGACTCCCTGAAACCATAAGCCTGCTACACAAAAGCTATGTGCTCGCTTTTTGTATTGAAATTGATGCTGTTTGATCACTGCAGTGGTTGCAATTTAATAAAAAATGCAATCTTAAGCCAAATAAAATACTATAAAGAACCCATTTAATATTCTCTGCTCTAACTAACATGGGAAACAATTTACAGTTTAGCTGACTGAAAGTGTGTGGACATCCCTTTATGTTCAGAGATAAGTGGGACAGAACCCTGAGGAGGGCTGGTTCCAGGGTGCTCATTACTGATGTGACGATGCCATTTTTTTTTATTCTCAGTTGTATCCACTGCCAAAGAGTTACTGAGCAGCCAACACAACAAAAATAGAAAAAAACACCACACCCTGTTCATGCAACATTCAACACCATCTCTTTCAACTAAGTAAAGAGAAATTGATAGGCTGCATTGAAATGTGGAGATAGCAAACAGATCACTGAGTGAAGGAGACAGAAAAGATGAACTTTGCAGGTTCCCAGGGAGATGCAGAAATATCCTTGGGATAGTTACGATAAATCTTTTAAAACACTCAGTAAACTGCAATGCCACCTAAAGGACGGGACTGAAAATTTGCCTCCAGAAAACAAAGCAAAATCTGCATTTTTTACTCCCTCTGCATATCCAGGTTGAGCCTGCAACAAAGTCTACTAGATTTCTAAAGCATACAAAACATTCTCTGATCCAAATGTTACCAAAGACAGCAACAGAGAAGTGGAAAACTAAGTATTTTAAAAGACCCACTTGAGCTTTTCTTACTTAAGTAGCAGCAAACAATCCAGCACCTTCTATTTCTAAGTACTCTTACCATATTATGCACTCACGTATTATTAAAGTACTAGTTTTGCTACCTCTTTACTTCAATCAGAAAAATGATCCTTGAATCTGAAGAAAAACCTGTCCATCAACTGTGAGAGATGAAAATCTTCTAAGCAGCAACAAGAAAGGGATATAACACACTTGATAAGACAAACTAATCTTATGACCTGTATATCCTTATGGAAAAGGGAGCTAGGATGACTCCATCTCCACTATACCACTAATGCGTTGAATTGTCAGCCAAAGACTATTACATTTATTCAACACTTTCCTACTATGGCAGTTCTATCTTTCCTGAAAACAACCATTCACTGTAGCAATTGGTCAGTAATAATGAATGATACGACTAACCCAGCTCACATGATGATTTTTGTTATTCTTTATTTGAAAATAGAGAATGTTGCCACCACAGAACCACCACAAGTTTCGGAGCCTACTCAAAATGTTCATACTGGTTGCTTAATTTGAGCAATTTCTCCTTAATTAAAAAAACAGGTTTCCTCGCTGAGAAGTTAAATGTACTAACAAAAACATCAAACCAAACCAAAATACCACAACTGTTCAGTGGGGTGTAAAATCTGATTTATGACAAATAAATACATATAAAAAAGAGACATCTATTAAAGTAACTGTTCTATCAACCGCTCTTCTTTTTAGTGTAGAAGTTATTTAGGATGTATTTTAACTGGTGGATTAACAGACTAATAGACCATAGAAAAGGAAAACTGACAAGTGATTGCAGGTAACATACCAGCTTACTGGAAATATAAATGACGATTATCACAGGAGACATCATCAGTGTATTGTGACCTGCTTAAAAGAAGAAAAAGTCTTATTTTTTTGATTCCAGCAAAGTTAGATTTTTCCTTTTAACACCATCAGGCAGAGCAGCTTGCTCTCTTGTCTTTTTTCCATCTTACTTCCTTTCCTCATTAAATGTAGGGCAAGAGCAACCTTGCTTTCCAGTGTCAGGATTTATGAATTCCCATTCACGGTGTCCAAAGACTTGCCACACAACCATGCTGACCTTGGTTGAAAAGAAAACCACTCTGAATAAGTTTAATGAGGATTTGAAGAAATGGCCTTGGAGGTGCAGTTCCAATGAAAATGTAATAGTGTCTACATTTTGCCTTGTACCTTACGAGAAGGCATGAAACAAATTACATTTGGCATTTTACATTTGCTAGCTTCATTTCTCACACAAGTTGCTTACACAAAGGTACTAATAAAAATTGCCCAAATGAGTCATAATACCTTTCATCTGCAGCATTTCATTCCTTATTTTTTTTTTTTTTGGCTCCAGAAATAATACATTAAGACAACAGAACAGTAACACAGTATCACTGTGGATACACTTATATGTAAGTTATCAGACTTCAGGGGCAGCTGATGACTGCTGAAGCCTAAAATCATTCTGTCGATTTTAGCTGGAAACATTTTTTACTGCTCTACTAACAAACAGAACAAATTCTGCTTACTGTTTTGGGATTTTTTTTATATTTTAGGGAGATTGTGGTTTTGGTTTCAAACACGCACCACTGCTCCACCGAATCATAGAATCATAGAATAGTTAGGGTTGGAAAGGACCTTAAATCTAGATATCTACTCTGCCTTTAAAATAAACTAACCCATCCACACAAGATAGCTAGTGTATTTTAGTATTTTCCCCCTCCACCTAAAACAAATTTCAGACATCTGGTTGTATTTGTCACGTCCTCCTTTTGGATATCAGCGGCCATAAATGCGATCAGGCTGAATTTCAACTGATACTGCACTGCACAGACATGTCAATGTCAATGACAGGAGAGATATTTAGCCCCTGAATAAACTTGGGTAGCTAACTGCTAGACACAAAGGTAAGTAACTAATTGTGTAAGACAGATCACAACAAAGCCGCATGCTTATCAAAGGCCAGTAAACTCAGCTGACAGAAAATGAGACCTGGTGAGTAAGACTTCAGAGCCCAGAATGCTCTGCAGTGTGTCTCGAGAAGACAGCAGGATTCTTCCACTGACTTCAGTAAGAATTGTGTAAAACACTGTATACTATTTTCTGCTCATATAAACTAGTCCACACTCAGTGCTGAGAGATTCATATCACTGACACAAATCATAGAATCATAGAATAATTAGGGCTGGAAAGGACCTCAAGATCATCAAGTTGCAATCCCCCTGCCATGGGCAGGGACACCTTGCACTGAACCATTCCACGCAAGACTCCATCCTACCTGGCCTTGAACACTGCCAGGGATGGAGTATTCACAACTTCCTTGGGCAACCCATTCCACTGCCTCATTACCCTCACAGTAAAGAACTTCTTCCTTATTTCTAAATGGTCAAATGTCATTATTAATATGTCTTTCTCTTGTACAAATTTATATGCCCTCACAATCAGAGTTTGAAAAATTACCAAAATGGTGCAATCCAAATATAATCCTGCCTCCAACTCTTTGGAGCTCCCTCAGCTGCTTCAGCATCTGACCAGAAGAGGGTGAGTGAAAATAAAAATAATATTTCCACCTCTGTGCAATAAAACTGGAAAATTAAACTCTGCAGCAGAAGAATTCTAACCTACATTCTGCAGGTACAAGTTTAATGTGTTCATGCTAGAAGAAAAACTTTCAAGCAGAACTCAGTGCCAAGCTTAGCTGGAATAACCTGTGTTCTGTAGACTTCACAGCTTGTCTCTTGAAAGTTCTCTGGCAACGTGTGCTTTTTCACATTTTTCAGCTAAATCAGAGCTCCAAATGCAAAATATAACATGAAAGAACAGTGAGTGCGTTTGCGACACTCCTTGAAGAAATCAGGTACACATAAGGCAATGACTATATTACACGGAAGTGTAAGTACACTCTAATGTAACTTTGTTAAATTCATTTAATTAAGGAAGATCAGTATTCTCTCCGAACACTGGTACATATCACTGATAATCTGCTTTTCAGTAAACTTAGCTAGGTATTAAAGAAACAATACACATGACAACTTGGCACGGTATTTCAAACCACATACTATCACACTAATTATTCACAATGCTGGACAAGTACAGGCGCAGAAGTATGGAAAACTTTTTACTGAAATTGTGTGTTCCTGATTACAAAATTGAAAGGAAGCAACTTATCTACATGTCAACTGTGGCACATTGGAAACAGTTCTACTGGAGAACCTGAACCAGTAGTTACCAGGGGTTTTGGACAAGTTTCTCGTTGCACTCTGCAAAATTCTCTACAAACAATCAGCACAGCTGCAGCAAGGTAAATAGTAAATTTTACTTTAGTGTGGTTACGCACACCTGTGCAGATTGTGGATCAGTGACAGTCTGCAGACACAATTTGGGGATCACTGGTTTATGTGTCATTCCACAACATTTAGAATCTAGGTAAGGTTTTGTGGAATTTGTTATAATGCTAGACAATATCTCTGCCAATGAAATAATAATCCTGTGCATCATATTGCTGAGTGATTAAATCTGGTGTTCAGTTTCAGAAATTAGCTGATGTTGAAGAAAATTTCTGAGGCAAAGGACTGACGATGCAGCAACATTTTTAGATGTCTTATACAGAATATGCAAAATACATAGTACGATGCCTTAAGCAACTACTCATGCACCATAGTGAAACAGCCCATATAATAACAATGATTAGTTTTGCACTTGCTAAATGTTGCCAAGGTTTGCTGAATCCCTAGTGAGCAAAACTGTTTTTGAGGAAAACCTGTACTGTGGAGTGACAGCCTTTGTAACTGCGGATTTCATCAATGAACAGCACTTTCATCAAAAAAAAACTAATGGCTATCCCAAATAGTTAAGTCAGGAACAAGAAGCATTAAAATGATGTTTTACAAAATGCCTGAAGGGCACTGCAGCTGCAAATCCAGCTACATGCTTGTGGTTCGAACCACGTAGTACTGGTACGGACATCACTGCTTGCTCCTCTCCAAATGTCTTCAAAAGCCACATACAGAATATGAATTTCATATATACCTTGCTGTCTTATGAGACATAAGGTATATAAAATTTAGCATCACTCACCTTTTTTTTCTTTTCCCCAACAGCAATTTAGTAACATATATGCATTAGCCATGCTTACGTAAAAGCTCATATTTCAAACCTAGACTAAATGGGGCTAATCCCATCGCTATTATTCTTTAAAGCCTTTTATCGAACAAAGCCTTAAATCACAGGCTTCAGACGAAATCTTGATCTTTTCTTTATTATGCCATGACAAAATCTATTATTATAATCATGAGGAGAAAACCAGGTATTTCATCAAAGCATTAACTGAATATATATTATATATGCCCTAAACACGTAAATGAAGAAGATTCTCAACAATAAAAATGTCTTTTAACAGCTAGTGCACCACAATCTCTTATCTTCTCTTCTGTGCAATACGTTAGACAAGAATATTTGGAAAACTTTCTCTTTCTCCATGTTACTTAAAGATCTGCAGCAGATTTTGAAGATTACTACAGGAAATTGTGACAGACTCCATCTGGTGTAAGACAGTGCCATTCCACTGAAATAAAATACAGTACAAACCCAAAAATCTGATCCTTTGAGAGAAAGCTTCAAATCATCTGAAGATATATGTATGCGCTTCAGCATTAATCCTACCTTTGTAAATATACGGTTTATATCTTCTTCTACTTTCAATACCTGTCACATTCACAAATCAATCATTTTTGACTTGCAAAAATGCTACTTTAAAAATCCTGTTGAACTAAAATTTCTTTCCAACAGCATTACATGGTTATTACTTTTTAATAATTATTGTGTTTAAAAAATTCATAATTAGAATATTTGGGTAGATGCAAATATCACTTTTGGCTATTTTTTCCCCTACTTGTTATTTACTTTTCTCTGGTAAATGTAGCATACAGCTTCTAAAGGCCTCTAGTGATTTTTTTTTGATGTTTTGAGCTCCTACCTTCTAATTTGTCTTGAGCAAATTTCCTTTTCTTATTTTTCTATTACATAAGTGCATTCCCCAGGATGATTATACTCAGAGTCAATTTGTGAATGAGAAGGTTTTTGCCCTTCTCATTCATTCTTTTTAAATGTTTTCAAATGATGGAATCATATCTTCTTAAACATGCATCCTTTTGTTACATCTTAAATATTACTTTGGGCTTCAACTCTTATTATGCATAACCTAGGCAAGTAAAACAATGAAAGGAGACATTTTAACTTTGAATTTAAAATGCATTAATTAATCACAGGTTTGAGAAGTGAGACAATCTGCACACCTACACACTTACATGTGTAGGATGTACAAGTAGCTGAGGAAATGCTCCCCGAAAGATGTTGCAAGCAACATCAACTAGAACAATAAATAAACAGGCATTTATTTATACATAAGAGTCTGAACTTTACGAAGTTTGTTCTAAAAGGTTTGAAATTTGAAGGTATTGCTGAACATGAGATTATTGCAGTAGGAAACATGCCTTCAGGCCAGTAAGTACTCTGAGGTCTCCCATCTGAATCTGTCCCTGTCTTACTCAAGCTAAAAATACAGGAGGGGGAGGAAGGGGGATGAAAGGAAAACATCTGTCAGTCCAATAATGCTCTGAACCTCAGACCCCTCTCCTAGTTGCATCGGATGAAAGGAAGGTATTACACTTTTATAACCCAATTGAGACCTACTGTACACAGTATTTTATACAATTCTGTTTTTTTTGTTACTCACACAAGAGAAAGTGCTATGTTGAGACACAAACTCTTCTTACTCAAACTAAAGATTAAATTATTGCATCTAGACATAATTGCTTACAAACCACATGTATCTGTAAATACTGTTATACGTATACTAATAACGTCTTAAGTTACTTTATTTTAAGTAAAGATTCAAATATATTCTCTTTCTTCTTCAACACAAAATTCAATACATGCTTTATATGTGATGGAAGCAATTAGAAGCATTTATGAGGAGATGAACAATTTTGCCCCTGTCACCTTTAAATAGTCTATTTTGAAAGAAATAAATAATTTAGGACACAACATTAAACTGTGAAACATAGCATAATTACTCTGGATCCTGATTTTGCTTAGTTGTAGGAAGGAGCGGGAATTGTTTAAACACATTCTAAACTGTGCCAGAGCCTACGTGGCCTACAGAGAAACTGGAAGTATGCATCTTTGAGATACCAAAGTATAACAGCATTGTAAGAACTCTACTGACAACTGTGATTAGCTAGAGCATATGCTGACCTCTTTCAGTTAACATTGCTCCATTCCACTAGCACAAGAGATAAGACTAAACAGCCCAGAGGATCTCTGTTAACTTTGGAGGAACATACAGGTTCCCTTTCTTTCTCATTTCAAATCCTGCAGCAAAGTAAAAGAGAGGTTATTCACTCTGTAATTCTTGTTTCAAAACATTTTGTCTATATATGTATTCACAGTGCAGGGTCCATATGCTCATGTTGCTTCAGAAATATACACGGCAAATGAGTCCCAGTCCCTCACCTCTCCACACTACTGGTAATGAATTAGAACTCCATTCAGGTCTTAGGTTTAAAACGTCCAAGGAGAAGGAGGAAAAGTTATGAATTTACAATGAGATTAATCACCTGAGGAAGGGCTGTTAGAGACAAATTATCTTTTTTTTTCTCATGATGTTCTGTAACACAGTGGTGGCTCTAAGCATCTTATATTTGAAGAACAGTTTCTGGATCCAAAGTTGAATAAGGACTGTAAAAGGTCTCTTTCAACAGCAGTGTCGCATCAGCAGGTCTGTAAGGTTTGGGGGATTTCAGAATGAAGCTCTAGGTGGCAGCTAGATGTGCAGCCTCCATATGCTAAGGATGGAGGCATTCTGAAGAAAGTAAGACATCTATGTTAATCTAAGGTGGCTTCAGTTCAGCAGACAAACTGCTTCCCACACAGTTAGCTATCCAGTAAGACAATCTGTTGAAACAGCTGATTTTTAGCTCACTTTGTTGTCATACGGACAAACAAGGATTCTTCCTGAAAGGCCTCATCTTGGCAACATAGAAAGAGACAGCTTGCCTGGGAAAAGTGTAAGAAGAACTAGCACATACAGTGGGGCAAAGATAGGCAGACTTGGCTTAAATAAAATCCAGTGCCTTAGTTAGCAAATAAAGGGTGTTTTCTGAGCATAACATACCATAGAAAAATGTGGGGGAGGAGGGTGTAAATATGTATATACACCATATTCATGTATAAAGAATCAGCAGCAAGGATCCAGATTTCTCCCCTTCTCTTGCTTGGAAAGGAATACCCTTAAGGAAAGATGAGAGAGGCTAAAGCTGTCTGAAGGCCCAAAGGGCTGGCCCACCACTAATCGAGCAATTAGGTTAAGGTATGGACTATGTTAACATGTTGGAGGAAATACTATTAGTTGCTCTGCAGATTCAGAAGTATGCTCTGCAGGACCCCTGAAGCTGGTCTGGCTCTGTCATTTTCTTTTGATGTTCCAGCCAAAAATACTGACTTCAGGAAGTACCTCATCATTCTTCACCTTCCTTTTATGTTCCTGTTTACACTGGTTCATACAGTTTACAATTACTGAATTGTCATTACAAGGGTAAACCCTTAAGTTATTTGGTGACTGAAATCTGCTAGTGGCTTTTAGTGAGCCACACAACCAGAAAGAATTTCATGTTACTTTCCTTCTTCTACTGCAAGTTGCAAAACATGTATTTGGTGTACATTATTTGTAGCTAAGGTCCTTTCTACACATGCACAGAGATCCTGACACATCTCATTAGTGTGAGCTCCAAGACAGTGATGTATATACTGAACTTCAAGGTCAACTGCAAACTCTGATCTCTGAGATCACTGAAGTGAAATACCCATCTAAGGAAAGAGGAATTCATCACTATTAACTTAAAAAAAGTAAGTGGAACTGAGGACTGATCCCTGTATCTGCTATGTGCTATCCACAGGGAGATCTTGCAGAGCTATTCACTACCCCAGGGAAGGATGATTAGGCAAATCAACCATTAGGAGCTATATAGACACGTACTATATAAGCAGGTAACAGTCTGCTGTTGAAGAAGACAATCCCTATAAATAAAAACAGCAGAAAAACTTCAGTTAATTTGATAGCAAGTTCAGTTGTTTCAGCATTCAAGCATATAGGCAACTAAAAAGAAAGGAGGCCCTGGCAAAAGAGAGCTGAGGAAAGACTGTGTTCCTTCAAAAATTTAGATTCAAAACTAGAACAACATTCAGTTTATTTCACCTTGAGCCCCAGGAGAAGTGAAGATAGGCTGTGAGAGCTGGGTTGTTCAGCCTGGAGAAGAGAAGGCTCTAGGAGACCTTACAGCAGCCTTTCAATACTTAAAAGGAGACAGGGGGTAATGATTTTAAACTAAAAGAGGGTAGATTAAGGTTAGATGTAAGGAAGAAAGTTTTTACAGTGAGGGTGGTAAGATACATGTCCTGGGTTCAGCAGTAGCAGTCATTTTTCTCCTTCTTGGTAGCTGATGCAGCGCTGTGTTTTTGATTTGGGGCCTGGGAACTGCACTGATAACACCAGTGTTTTCAGTTACTGCTTGGTAATGTTTAGGCTGGCCAAGGACTTTGTGAGTCTCATGCTCTGCCAGGCAGGAGGGGAAGCCGGGAGGAAGGAGAGACAGGACACCTGACCCAGACTAACCAAAGAGATTATTCCATACCACAGCACGTCATGTCCAGGATGTAAAAACAGAGGGCAGAGACCCGGAAGGGTGGGGGTGCACTGGTGGGGATGCACTGCATGGTCGGGCTTGATATTGGATGGTGAGAAATTGTATTCTTTTCTGTTGCATTTTCTCTTGTCATTATTATTATTGGTGGTAGCAGTAGTGATTTATGTTATACCTTAGTCACTAAACTGTTCTTATCTCAACTTGTGGGAGTTGCATTCTTTTGATTCTCCTTCCCATCCCTCCAGGAGAAGAGGGAAGAAAGAGTGGGGAGTGAGTGAGAGAGCAGCTGCGTGAGTTTATAGAGACTTAAACCACGACAATACTACAGCAGGTTGCCCAGAGGTAGTAGATGCCCCATCCCTGGAAACATTCAAGGTCAGGCTGGATGGGGCTCTGAGTAACCTGACCTAGTTGAAGATGCCTCCGTTCACTGCAGGGGGAGTTAGACTAGATGACCTTTAGAGGTCTCTCTCAACTCAAACCATTCTATGATTCTATGATTCTATGATTCTACAAAATGTACATTAAGACACTTGACATCTTTGCCAAGGTTGATTGTTCAGGAAAGAGCATCACTCCATTTTCACTGGTGGGAAAACACTGGACTGTTCATATTTTTTTAATGACATTTGGTGTCACAGAAACTCCAGTGTTTTGATCTTGTACTGACGTGGTACAGTCTTCCCAGAGGTAAGTGATCGGTGCTGAAACAAAGACGTTTTCAGCCCAAAAACGTTACTGAGACCTTGAAGTAAACATCTTGCTTGCCAAGATACACAGAGCAATGAACTTTAATTTTAAAGTTGCAGACTGCCAACATAACTGTTCTGATCCTGAATGTCTTAGTTCCAGTATAGGTCTCGAGCCTCTTCAATACCAGGAATAGTTTAAAAAAAAATGTGAAAAAAATCCCCAACTTAGACCAGTTCTGTTATTTCCTATTCCAATAATTACCTTGTCAGAGAAGTCTCCAAAACAAGGAGAAAGGGTCAGGTGCAGAAAAGTTGAAACATGAATAAAATACCCATGATATACGGGATGAAATATGAAGCTTGCACAACCGCAGACCTGAAGACTCCCATGGCACAAAAAGTACAAAGGGGGTGGAACTAAAGAAAAAAAGAGGTTAAGTGCACCCATTTTCTTTCAAAATCAGCACATTCGTGACTAGGTCACTGATACATCTCTAGGGTTACTGGCATTTGAAACAGGATATGGAGACAATCCTTAGTCTAGATTTGCAGTTAACTGGATTCAGGATGACAATTTCCCATGGAAAAGCTGAAGTGCCAACTATTTGGATGTGACTCTACTCAAGTTGGATGAGCCTAATGGCAGGATCCTAATTAGACTCTGAGAAAACTGTATCAGGAACTTGTGGGGAGCAGGATGCCCATCCATTTCACCAGTGATGTGGGGAGCATTTTCCCCTAATAGCATGTTCTTGGAGAGACTGCTTACCTCAAAGCTTCTTGTAAGATCTAGGAAGTGAAGCAGAACTTCACTGATTACTAAATTCCATCACATATGTTTGCATGTATTTTCAGTAGATATTCTTGGTATCTCTACTGTCCAAAATTCAAATCCAGCCTAAATGATGTGATTCATTTAAATATGATTTCCTCTAAGGCAAAATAAGCAATCTCTCCGAGTACAAAATTTTGAAGAACAGTGGAAAAAGTGGATTACAATTGTATTACCAGTACTTTACATTCTTCTCAATCTTATTAAGATGTTTGAAAACTGAGGATGTGGTATGCACCATTCATTTCCACTAGCAGCTACAAATCACTGGTGTATAAAACTTAAAAGAAAGGTTCTCCACGTATTTCTGAAGAAAAAAGTTTTGAATGCTCACCAGAAAAACTTTTAAGCTATGTTTTCCATGACGATTCTATCTACCATTGGAAACTGGTTATAGCACTTATCACCAATGACCAATTATCCAAAAAAAATTATTGTCAACTCACTGTCATCAAGTAACTATTTATCACTAATAAATACATTTTTGCAACATTTTTCCTCAATATATCAGCCTAACAACCCTTTTATTAAACAAATAAACCAAAACTATCTCATGATTACACTTCTGTTCAATTCTTGTCACCACAGACTGATGTCTTCTCACTGATAATCCTAAAAAATATCACCGAAACTGGCTTTTTTACAGCAATAGTAAATGACATTCTTGTTTAAAAATTCCTGCCATCCTAACTTATTTTTCAATTAGAATTCATTGAGAATGCAGGATATTTTCTGGCTAGGAATTAGTTACATTAAAGACTGGCAAACTATGTACACTAATAGCAGCTGAATTGCCTTTTAGTCAGTTATACTACTATTTGTCATGGGATAACAATCTATAAAAACGTAATCTATAAAATTGTTTCCATTTTACCTTAAAGCAAGATTTGAAAAATACGCATCTGTTTACTACATGTATGCTCCTTTGTCTTATGACAAAGTACAGATTTGGGTTCAATGGTCATTGCAATGGGATAAACCAAGAGCATTTCAGCCAAAAGTTGAAAGTATGGAGATCTACAGTAATATAGAAAAACATTAATAATAATATGATGTTTTAAAAAGTGGGATGCTATAAAAATAGTATGATGCTATAAAACTAATTGTTAAAGACCTCTAATAAAGTTTATAGTATAATTTCATGACACAGGCAGTGGAGGCACCTTCCTCAGGGAGATTTAAAAGTAGAAAATAGGTGGTGGGAAGTGCACTGAAAAATCTAGTAGCTTTCATCTTTAATTTCTACAGGGTATGAGCTACTTTCAGTACCTTGGTGTAACTGCCAAAAAAAGAAACCAGAACTGCAAATTCAGATCTTCATTTAGTTCTTTCAGTACACCTCTTATAATAATAAGTGCACACCAAGTGATGAAAGACTGGATATCTGGGACACCTTTTGCCCTGCTAGCCACTCTGAAGAATGTGGCGACTTTAAAGAGCAGTTAATATATGAACCACGCTGTAACTAAAACAGCATAAAGGCCCAGGATTCAGAGGAAGAGAGCTCTAAATTGTGGACTCAGTGACAGAATGGGATGTTCTCCTACATTGCCTTCAATCTGAAGAGCATCACTCCCTAGAAGTAATCTGGAAACTCATGAAACAGGCTATTAAAAATAAATGTTTACCAAAAACTCTTCCAGAATTGAGTAGAAAGCTGGAAATGTCTGCTAACCCAACAGAAAAGCCAAGAAGTAAAGGAATATGCACACACAGGTTTAGAGGAATCTTCATTTCACAGCTGGGGGCGGAGCGGAAATGTCTACAATAGATTCTAAGAAAAACACCAAAATCAAAACAAACCAAAGCAAAACAAAATATTAATAGTTTGTGAAAACACATGCAAGAGCATTAAGTCATACATATGCAGCTGTATTCCATTCCCCTGTTTTCATACACACCTCTTCACTCATTATCATTCGCATGTCACGCATGCGCACGATAGCATTGTTGACAACATTTCATACCTTGTCCATCATAATGCCATCACTGGTAAGAGAAGAACCGCACCACTACTATGATCTTGCAAATGCTAAGAAAATGTGGTAGGCAAAGAATCTTGGGCAGCCTGAAAATCTCTGCAGCAAAGACCTAGAAGCACTAGAGACAGTGAGTCTGATTTTGACATTGTGGGATTTTGTCTTTAAAATGGTAGGCCAGAAACTCTTACACTCTGATGGTACTGCATAATCACAGAAAATGCAGTGATTCCATCTTGCTATCAAGATGAGCTGTAGGACCAATAGGCAAAGGGGAAAAAATGCAAAACTGACAGGGGAAATTGTAAACATTTGCTTCGGCCCTTTAGGTACTGTTAAGTACCTGTGTTTCAGCACTCCTCTCAAGAGGCTGCATGTGTCTGTGCATGTAATTATGGTATAAAACTGATAATATAAAGAACAGATAGAATTAATAGCCTTTACTAATTTTACAGTACAAATAGCAATGTAAATATCATTCAGCTTCAAATTTTTTGTCCAATGGTGTCCTGCAGCCCCATCCATTAATTCAAGAAGTGAGTTTATTATTTTTTTCTAATAGCTTGGAAAGTACAGGCATATGAGTGCTAAGGCTGGCTGATGAATCGAATTCACTTTGCACCATTTTCCCTTCAACACGGGTGCAATAATGTTGCATTTTTAAACCATATGAAACTACATGTGAAATAATGTGCTGAACTTAAAAGGTTGAGAACTTTAGTTCTGCAACTAAAACCCTTGCAGTGAAAATGAGACTCAAAACAGTTTTCCAACACCTACTGAAGCATCACTGAAGATTAAGCTACACAGTACTCTGCACTTCCACCATTGGATGTCCAGGGACTGCAGACATAAGGCATCTACTAAATCACACACACTTGGCAACAGACTAATTCAATCTGGGATCTCCCAAGTGATTGTTAATACAATACCATCCCCTACCATTTAAATATTCTTATGCACTTAATAGACACCCCTTCAATGAATCTTTCAAGTAGTTAGATTGTTAACTTACACTGCAGCATTTAGGTGGAAGTACTGAAGAAAATCCAATCATAGCCAACACATGAAGTACACATATTATCATAAAAGGAGAGCTGAAAAGGGATTTCAGGATTTCTGCACTAATTCTCTCAATTATTTCTGCATCACGTGCTTGCATATTGCAGTAAGATGTGTGCGTGCCATAGTAACCAAGCCTGTTCCCTAAATATAGACGCCCCTCACATTTGACCTAGCACACTAGTATTAAATAATTTTGCTGAAATTTAGTGATTCTGCTCCAGTAAGACAGTATTTAATAATTTTGCACTGAAGTAAATTACTGAGTTTACTTCTACTGTCAAAGCCATTGCCTCTTCCCAAACAATTGCTATTCCAGGACTTAATTAAGTAAAACCAATAAATAAGAAGTTCATCATTGAACCCAGACATGACCAAGTATATAACAAGACAGTATCTCCTGAAAAAGATACAGCAGGAACGGGAATATGCCATGAAATAATAACATTCTACTAACTTGAAATTGTACCATGTTGCAATTGAAGTTCCTGATGTGATGATTCAACAAATGTGAGTTAGATAAAATATTCCTTCTGATTTTACATTATAAAACCAAGAATAACTTGATCCACTACCCAACCACCTGCTTTAAAATTTCATCTAGTTAACAATCTAATGTACTGAGACCAACAATTTGTTCTTGGCAAGAGTCAAACAATTTCCTGAGAGTTATTTAGCTCTAATTTGACAACCTCGTGTGATGGAAAAATCACTTGTTTCTCTTGGCAATTTGTCCCAGCGGTTAATCACGTCCCTACTGAAAGTATTTGCCACATATTTAATTTGAATTTCTGGCTTCAGCTTCTACTAACTTGCTTTGCTAAATTAAAAAGCCTTTTATTACTAAGTGTTTTAGACACAGTTATCAAACCACCTCTCAATCACATCTATGATAAGCTAAACGTATTCTGATGCATATGAAACTATGTCATTTTCTCCTACCAAAACCACAGTTTTAGCGTTTTCTTCACCTTTTTTGTTTCCAGTACTAAAAAGAAGAGCCACAGTCAAGTATTAGTTCTGCTATAATAGGGAACATAAAGATTAGTTTCAACCACTGTTCCATTGGCAGGGATACTTTCCACTGCACTGAGAAACATTAGGAGTCCTTCTGCCTTCTGGCCTCCCACTGGTGCGCTGAGATCTATTAAACAGGAAAACTAAGAGGCTGGATATACCCTTACCTGAATCATTGAGGAATCATGGCTGAAGGTGGGATTGGACATAGCCTTGGATGGCATGGTTTAGTGGGAGGTGTCCCTGCCCATGGCAGGGGGGTTGGAACTAGATGATCTTAAGGTCCTTTCCAACCCTAACTATTCTATGATTCTATGAAAACTATCAATTATAAATTTTAATACACACATTCCTCAGAATTCATCATCTGGACAGGAAAAAGATAAAAACAATTGCATAAATATGACATATATTTCTATATGACTAAATATACAGGCCAAGAAATGATCCATGTCCTTAAAGACAAATGGAACAAACTTTTTAACCAATATTTGTATGTTCATGTACCACTGTCCAGGGCAAACTCAATGGGTTACAATACCATGCATTCAGGGCCAAGTTGCCTCGGGACTCATGCACTGGCCCTGGAACCCTAAGACACAACTTGTATTCCCACTGGGGATTCGGAGGGACAGACAGTTCAAAACACCCAAATCAAATGTTTTTTTCCAGTGTCATGCTGAAAGAAAGTAGTGTATTTCCTAGGTGTGATTTGAAAAGCTCTTTTTCAGAGGGCAAAATTTACCTGGCTAGAGCTAAAAGATGATGTGATGTGGGAAGAAATAAATTAAACTGGCACAGTTTTATTTCTGCTGCCTATTTGGAGTGAACTCTGAAGTAAACTAGGTTATTTCCACCCCCTTGAACCACAGATAAATATTATAGATATCTCCTTCAAAATGTAAGTAAAAGGACATAAGCAAGAGCTGGACAAGCAAAACACCAGACCAAATTATTAATAAAGCACATCTCAAGTCCAGACACTTCAAAAATACTGCACACAGATACAAATTCTTTACTTCAGACAATCTTCATAAAATGTTCGAAACTCGTACTAATGAAAACAGTCCATGTATAAATGTATTTGGTGCATGCATAATACTCTACACTAAAAGCTTCTTTGTACTTAAAAATAAAGAGAATTTTTGCACCTCTGTGCAAAAAAATTACCAACTGAATGTTCTTTTACTGAATTAAAATCTGATGTTGATTAGAATAAGCACAGCCAATGGGTAAAACCCCCTGTATGTGTGATTATCTTTGTTTAGTATTTTTTACTTCAAATACTTTCGTTCACTTGAGATACTTTTTAAGTATCTCAAGTGAAAGATTAATTTATTTTCTTTTAAACTCAGAGGAGGAGCTGTTCAGAAAAACATTAACTAGATGAACACTTCTGTTTATAATCTGAAGAGGAATTATGCAGTCTAGATGGCAATTTTTATCATCATATCACAGAAGTGCTTCGTGATTACAATATTTCCTGCATACAAAATTCTATCATAAACCAACATTGCCTTATCATAAACTACGTAATACTATGTATAGAAACCATGCAAAAAAAAAGAAAATGTTACTTTAATGTTCATGATTATATGCCAGAAATCATTAATCTAGCTGCTTGACCTAGATTTGTTATATTGTACACACAGCAGCTGTGTTCATCTTCCTATGGAAAATGATGGAAAAGAAACTATACAATATGAAATCTGGGTCCAGCAATAATTTTTGACTGTTCACTGAGCTCATTCACAGATACTCTGTATGAAGAGTAAAAAAAAAAAAAAAATAGTTTCCTCTTACAAATGTAGCTTTGCCAGATCTAAGAAATAAAAACATCAGGCATAGATGGAATCAATTTTCCACAGAAGGAAAAAAAATAGTTTATTTTCCTTGAACACCAGTTTATCCAAAAGAGTAGGCTACTAAGGATTCCATTTCTAAAGATTCTGGTTTGTTGATTTACTTCTAAATGATTCAGTAGTTGGCTCTAAAGCATAGAAAGGTGATGAAAAATGTGTCCATGCTAGCAGTTTTATATTCTTAATAAATAACCATTAGCTATATTCAGTGCTGTGCATGGAACCATGCAAAAATAATTGTAGTGATGGCACGAGTATTTAAAATATACCTGCAAACAGGGGGTGAAAAGAGAATCCTCGATACAATCATATAATGTCTGAACACTATCCAGTGTTTGCATGTTTGCATATATTATTTATATTCTGGAAAGAGATGTACTTTGCTTTATAAGTAATCCACACCAGAAATATTCATAGCCTATGAAGTAACTGGACAGAAAAAATAGAAGAGTTTCTCAATAAAT
The DNA here is from genome assembly GCA_039720435.1 of Amazona ochrocephala. NCBI lineage: Eukaryota > Metazoa > Chordata > Aves > Psittaciformes > Psittacidae > Amazona > Amazona ochrocephala. The sequence continues at coordinate 26,920,053 of CM077880.1, forward strand.
TGTGCCACAATTTTAAAAAAGTGCATTTTTTTCCCAAGAGCTACTGCCCCATAGCTTCAGACAAAGCAACTTTTAATACAGTCATTTTACCTGATAAATTTAATTTACATTACCTGACAAATTTAATAGTAAAAAGTACTACCTCCCACTCTGCATGCCACAGAATATAAGAATGTCATATTAAATCAACTATTAACAAAACAGGATCTGCTATGTTCCCTAAAGCCCAATGTAAAACTATGTGAATATGTGTTCATAGGAAACACATTATTAAAATATATATGAAATGCACAAAAATACTTTCACAAATTCTTTAAAAATAATAACAAAAGATTAGCATTTAAGATTAATTTGTTGCAATCATTCATTGTCTTATTTTTTCATTTATTTGATACTGAAATTACTTGTTGAGGTGAGAAGCTCTGGTGCCAGCAGGATCTGCAGTGGAGTGCTCTGGCATGGTGCACAGAGTTCCTAAAACCAGGGAACCACAAGGGGAGCCAAGAGGCCACCAGGGGCCCACAGCTAACACAACAGCAGCTGAGGGGAACTGGACTGAGGCAGGAGAAATGGTGGCCAACCTCTTCACCAGAGAAATATTACCAGAAAAACAAGTAATTGTGAACAAGTTTTATAAACCGAGCAACTGACAGACACAAGACTGCAAGTGTATTAATTACATGATATCAGCTATTTTTTGAAATTCCAGTTGTTCTCTGGGGTGGGTATTTTGTGTTCTGTGTTTTTTTATTAATTCATATACATAGAATATATCTGAAGAAAAGGCCAATCTTTCAAGCACTGAATCTGGACAACTACTCATGGGATAAGCAGGAGGTAGCAGATGAAAAGATCATTTTTTTTCTCCATGGTACAGATAATCAGGGTCTTTTCTCTCACTTTTTGTTATTCAAAGTAAGTAGAAATTAGATGCTTCTTGAAAACAAACACCGATATTTAGGTTCTCTCTTCAAGTCAATGTCATACAGTGCTCTGAAGGGTACCACTCTCCCAAGAGCACAAGGTAATATATTTCAAGGAGCTATTTGTCTTGCAGCTATGGAAAATAAAGTGCTAGATAGCACCGACTGTATACTTTCTTTCTCCTTTTGATTTCCATGACTCAGCTTTCACTGATGCTTTAGAGGAATACAATAAGAATTAGGAAAATAATCTTCACTATGAGGGCGGTGAGGCACTGGAACAGATGTGGCTGCCCCAACTCTGGCAGTATTCAAAGCCAGGATGGATGGGCTTTCAGCAGCCTGGTCTAGAGGAAGATATTCCTGCCCATGCCAGGTGGGTTGGTCTCTTTAAGGTCTCTTCCAACCAAAAACTCTATGAACATGGCTTGAATAACCCTACCACAGAAGTTAGTGCTGTCTGTGTTTCCTGTGTAGAATCCTTGCACTAAAGGAGTGATGGGAAGTGTATCATATCAGGTCTTCACAGGGATGAAGTGATGAAAACAGAGGAAGAAGAGCTCTACATAATCCTTCCAAAGCTTCCCTGGGGATAGGAGAAGTCAGATCCTCTGACTTCCATGCAAAATCAGGACTTACACCATAAAAACTGACAATAAATACAGCTTTTTCCGTTCCTAACTGCTGGCTGAGGATGGTCTAATGCAAGTTAGAGAATAAGAGTAATATGCAGCCAGAATAAAAAGCTACCACATTAAAAAAAAAAAATTGTTATTAAGATAAAAATCTTCTCTTCAAATACCTAAGTATCAGAACATCTTATTAAAAAAACAAAACAAAACAAAACAAAACAAACAAACAAACAACCCAGGCACAATATATAACAGTACATAATTTAAGAGATATATAATCCACTTAATCATTGTTTCTATCTTTACTTCCACACAGATGTCCTGAGTACACAATACATTGTGACATTTTCTTAGTCTGTTCTACACATATTCCGCATGTAGATTAAGACAGCAATGTTGAATTCTTCCAGACCTGACAATTCATGGTGATGACATAATTCTAACAATGTGCAGTCATATCACAACAGCTTTTTAAAGAGAGGAGAGCTAAGTATGAAGATTCTCTCAAACTGGAAAACCATACTTTAGAAAATGAAAGTCTGTTTGTACCAATTATCACCAAAAGGAAGAAAAAAAAAACCAAAACAAACCAACACAAACAAATGTAAAAATTAGAGTATTTTGAGTTCTTATGCCACTAACTTGCTAAGTGAACTTGGCCAAATGATCTGGCTTCTTTTGTGAAAATAAACCAAATCAGAAAATATAAAGGGTTAAAGGAAAATCTAACTAACAAATAAAATAAAAACAATAAAACCACAAAACCAAAAAGCAAATGTGGAAAATACCCAGCAGATGGTACATCTGAGATGAAGCTTCTGAGATGAAAGAATCCCAAAAGCAGGCTAAAAAAACCAACATCTTTTGGTTTGCTTTCATAGTATCTGTACTAAATAGAACTATTTATATCAAGCTGCATGAAATACCAGGGCAAATCTTTTTCAGGAGATTATTCTATTAATCTGTTCTCAAAAATCTAAATTAAAGGAAGTAATGTCTTTTCTGAAGCCATAGAACACTACTATAGAGTAAAATATAAATTATCAATGACAGTTGGCCGCATCTGAAAGAATAAATTTGCCCATCAAGTTTTAAAATACAGCAAAGTCCAACAAAGGCCACTTAAAACTCACAGCGCAGAATTGGATTATTTGTTCTGAAATCACTCTGGTGAAGTCTGTGCTGTGTTTTTGACTTTCAGCCGGGGAGCAGCGCTGATAACACCGATGTTTTCTATTGCTGCTCAATAATGTTTACTCTGACCAAGGACTTTCTGAGTCTCATGCTCTGCCATGGAAGAGGGGAAGCTGGGAGGAAACAGAGACAGGACACTAGACCCAAACTAACCAAAGAGGTATTCCATACCACAGCACGTCATGCCCACTATATAAACTGGGGGCAGTTACCCGGAAGGGTCAGATCACTGCTCAGGTTGGGCTGGGTACCAGTCTGCGGGTGGTGAGCAGCTGTATTCTCTTCCCTTGTTATTTCCCTTATCATTATTATTATTGGTGGTAGCAGTAGTGGTTTGTGTTATACCTTAGTTACTGGACTGTTCTTATCTCAAGCCGTGGGCTCTACATTCTTCGATTCTCCTTCCCATCCCTCTGGGAGCAGGGTGGGGGTGGAAGAAGGGGGAGTGAGCAAGGGCTGCATGGCTGATTTGATGACTGGGTTTAAACACGACATGTATTTAACACAGGAATAACACAGGCCTGCGTGAAGATCTATGTAATGGGAACTAGAGGGGCAACACCACCAAATACTTTAGGTCACTACAGCCATTCCTATGCTCTTGTATATTATGCTGATAACACTTTATGACGAAAGTGCATAAGGGAGATTACAGTGGAAACTGGTGATACTAAACACAGCACTATTATAGTGTTCCTCATTTGTTGCAACAGACTTTTTATGTGCAATTATGTAATTATGATTCCTAAAGAAAATTGAGATCTTCATTCCTTTGCTGTTAAGAGGTTTAATTCTTGCATAATCCAAATACCCCATAGTAATAGATTTGCTGCCTCTAGTCCATTATATTTGGCAGATACAATGTGATGAAAAGTTCATACAAATTCTGATTTCAAAAATACATTATTCCAAAGATAACTCTGAAACAATTACTAGATGATGCACTATAAACTTCAAGTGTTTTTGCTGATAGATTTTTAAGTACCTCACCACTAAAGGTACATTCACACATTTGGAACAAAAAAAGGAAACTAATTTGATGGCTAGACATCATCAAATATCTCTGACATATTAGTCTGAAATCACTTACCTTTGAAATAGTTACAAAAAAATGAAAAACAACATCAGACAACATTATATGAGATACTTTCCCAGACTCTATGTAATTTTTTAAAGAAGATGCTCACCAAACAAAGCCTCTGTTCAGATGGATGGCACTTATTTCCTAAAAGAACATGCAGTTACTTCTACTAAATGAAAGTTTGTTGTTGGATTCCAACTTTTAATGGAATGAAATTAGCTATTATTTTTGTTCGCTCTTAAAATTTTGCTTATGAGTGAAACAGGCACAATAGACCTCAGCTACAATGAACTCTTTGCTCTATTTCCTCATAAATTTTCAATCTTTCAATTAATAGCCCTAGCAAACTGAAGAAGCAGCAACTATGAAGCCCTCATGATCATATAATTTTGCTTGCTAATATGGCAGCATTTACTAAAGGGTATTAAAAGAAAATATGGACACTTTTATTGTTCTCCTTGAGGCAGAAAATACTGCAGTGAAGAGGTTCATTAGTAAATATTTTACCACTGTCCAGCTGCCTTACAGTCAATTACGTTCAGTTAATGTCTATCTTAATGAAGATCTTGACATACAGTTATAATCACAAACTGTCCACTCCAACGTCAGTTTTCTGTTCATGATTGGTACTTTGTTGGCATAATATAACAAACACTTTCTAATTATGTTTCAGCTCATTAAAATTAAGCTAGAATTCAATAAAAGCAACTTGCAACATGTTATTTATTTTAGCAATGATATAACCCTATTCTAGAGAAGATTCAAAAAGTAATAAAAAAAAAGGAAAACGCACAGACTAGAACTATAAATATTGTGCCTAGTCAGTACTGAGGATCACTTTCAGTTGGTTATTAAAGTTATGATGCAAATATTCCCTATAGCATATCAACACACTCCAGCAATGCTGTGTTTTGGAAGAGAAGACATATGAAAAAAAGAATACCCCCAAAACACAAAGGTACTTCTGCAACAGATTTCTCTTGGATTCAAAAGTCATGGAGGTTGCTATGCATGAAAAACAGACAGAGATCTACAAAGATGAATGCGTTTGGGAAATGAGAATATTTGGAAGTGACAGAAAATGAGATATTTAGCAGAACATGCTTCACTGTTTCTTATGCAGATTTGCAATTAGAATATATCCCCTGAGTTACCACTCACGAAACCATGAGAACATCCATATTACTTGTGGGAGGAGTATTACCTAGTATCAACACATTCATATCTCAGTCACCAGGGATGAAAGGGATGGCTGCCCATACTGAAGGAAGGGTAACAGTTCTAAGGAAGTATCACTGACTACCACTGCCCGAATACAGATTGTACACCATGCCACTAACTTGACTTTTAGGCCCCTTTTAGATGAAGGTCATTTCATTAGCTTCACAGTGGCAGAGAAGAAGAGAATATATTTTTCAAGATGTTAGCATTGGGGAAAAAAATGGGACAAGAGTCTTGCCCTCAACTTCACAGCTTTATGAGGGTACAGCTGAGACTTCAGCAGATTGTTATTTTACGTTGTTACTGATAGAGAAAAAATCCCAGCCTGTAATCAGGAAATTACTATGAGGAAATAATATTTCAAAATATCCTTCCAATGAAAGACATGTCTAGTTAAAGCACTAGGAATAAATATATTGTTGCTCTATGAAGAATATGTGAATTTTACATGAGCATTTTTACAGCAGAAAACTGCTATTTATCACATGTATTATGCAGTTCTCTAATTTTATCTATTACTTTGGAACTCTTGTATTAAATCTTTTCTAGCTTCCTCATAAATATGTTTATAATACAGTAAACTGTAATTTTTATGAAAGTGTAGGGAAAAACACCCCGAGAGAAACATTCCCAATTTTCACAAGAAGACATCATCCAGGTGCTGGATTTACCAGATACCCCATCTAATGTTAACAATTTAATATCCAGTGGAGGGGGAAACATTACTTCTCTCAAAATGCTAAGTAATCCAAACGTGAAATTCTTCTCACCCCATTCTCATCTGAGCCCAGGTACTGAGATACATTTAAGAACTTGCTTACACTCTTTGAAGCCTGGATATATGCACAACAGTTGTACTATCACTGTAGACTACCAGTCAGTTAAGATTGATCTGAGTAAGAAAAATATGAAAACGCACAAGAATTCAGGTTGATGGAGAATTTAGAAAAGCTGTCTTGTACATTCAGCTCCTTTCCTGCTTCGAAGAACAAAGTGATAGACAGATGTGATCACAGACTTCAAAAATCCAAACTCCAGATTCAGATTGTGAAAGAGTTAAAGTTTAATCATTTGAAATACAAAGAAAGCCTTGACAGGAAAAATGCTCTTTTTATAAGCACACAAAAGGTTGTAGATGCATGACTGGAAGCATTTTCTGATTTTATTTTTTTTTTTATTGTATTCATTGAAAAATAAAAGGTGGGGGGGTGTTTACATATTTATCCAAAAAATATACTTGCTTTAGACACAACTCCTGAATTTACAGGCATTATAAAAGCTTGCAAAGGTCTTAAACTAATATGAAATTGATTTTTTTTTTAAAGTTTTGTATTACCTAGATGTAAATTTTCTCTTGCCCCTCCCTTTTTCTAAAAGAAAAGATGGCATAAATTCCTTTCACCTAATGACATCAACATTAAACTGAGTTTGATTTACCTTCCAGTTCCAAGTCTTGTAGTGTGTGGTGTCCCTGCCCATGGCAGGGGGTTGAAGTAGATGATCTTACAGTCCTTTCCAACCCAAACCATTCTGTGATTTTATGATTTTAAAGTAAATGAAACAGAAGAAAGGAGATTTCTCCATTCTGCTGAGGCTTTGGTTTGTACTGTGTTCTCCAAATCTGCCCTACCCAAGCAAGCAGCAGATGCCACTTCCCTGTATCATTTATGGGGAATAGATATTTTTGGTTTTCCATTGCAGGTTCAGAATTTAGCCAGTACTGTAGAACTAAACAAAAGTCTCAAAGATAAGCTAATATTTAAATGAGTCAACATTTTGTATGCTTGGTTCTTCTGTTCTTCTGCAAGAAGGGTCAGTAAAAACTGCGCTATTCCTCTCACCCAGAAACTAACATTGGTTCACACAAAGAGATCCTGACATAAACAGAATACCAAGAAAGAAATACTGGCAGTGGTTAGGCCCTCTCTGCAAACTAAAGCTGTCTTCACACTGAAATATCTAAATGTGAAGAAGGGGAAAATGGATGAGCCGGGGAATTACAGACCAGTCAGTCTTACCTCTGTGCCTCGCAAAATCTTGGAGCGGATACTCCTGGAAGGCATGCTAAGGCACATGAAAACCAACAAGGTGGTTGGTGACAGCCAGCATGGCTTCACTAAGGAGAAATCCTGCCTGACCAATCTGGTGACCTTCTATGAAGGGGCTACGGAACTGATGGACAGGAGCAGAGCAGTTGATGTCATCTACCTGGACTTGTGCAAAGCCTTTGACACTGTCTCACATGACATCCTTCTCTCTAAGTTGGAGACACATCAATTTGATAGGTGGACCACTTGGTGGATAAAAAACTGGCTGGATGTCCGCACGCAAAGAGTAGTGCTCAGTGGCTCAGTGTCCAGCTGGAGACCAGTAACGAGTGGTGTTCCCCAAGGATCAGTGTTGGGACTGGTCTTGTTTAACATCTTTGTGGGTGACATGGACAGTGGGATTGAGTGTGCTCTCAGCAAGCTTGCAGATGACACCAAGCTGTGTGGTTCGGTTGATACATTGGAGGGAAGGAATGCCATCCAGAGGGACCTTGACACGCTTGTGAGGTGGACTGATGCCAACCTGATGAAGTTTAACCATGCTAAGTGCAAGGTCCTACACCTAGGTCGGAGCAATGCCAGGCACAGCTACAGGTTGGGCGGGGAGGAGATTCAGAGCAGCCCTGCGGAGAAGGACTTGGGGGTGTGGGTTGATGAAAAAATGAACATGAACCGGCAGTGTGTGCTTGCAGCCCAGAAGGCCAACCGTATCCTGGGCTGCATCAAAAGGAGTGTGACCAGCAGGTCGAGGGAGGTGATCCTGCCCCTTTACTCTGCTCTCGTGAGACCTCACTTAGAGTATTGTGTACAGTTCTGGTGTCCCCAACATAAAAAGGACATGGAACTGTTAGAACAAGTGCAGAGGAGGGCCACGAGGATGTTCAGGGGACTGGAGCACCTCCCGTATGAAGATAGGCTGAGAAAATTGGGGCTGTTCAGCCTGGAGAAGAGAAGGCTGTGTGGAGACCTCATAGCAGCCTTCCAAATACCTGAAGGGGGCCTATAGGGACGCTGGGGAGGGACTCTTCATTAGGGACTGTGGCGAGAGAACAAGGGGTAATGGGTTTAAACTTAAACAGGGGAGGTTTAGATTGGATATGAGGGAGAAATTCTTTACTGTAAGGGTGGTGAGGCCCTGGAATGGGTTGCCCGGGGAAGTTGTGAATGCTTCATCCCTGGCGGCGTTCAAGGTGGGGTTGGACATAGCCTTGGATGGCATGGTTTAGTAGGAGGTGTCCCTGCCCATGGCAGGGGGGTTGGAACTCGATGATCTTGAGGTCCTTTCCAACCCTAACTATTCTATGATTCTATGATTCTATGATTCTATGATTATCAGGGACCAGTACACCAACACAGAAAAACTGAAAGCTATGAGGGACTCAAGCAGTTTGAGTTAATCTCAACTAAGAGAAGAGTAGAAATACCCTACGCTCTGCCTCTACCACATAATTTTCAAAGCAGGAGAGGAAATTCATGAAGGAAACACTGATTTTAGTGGCTAGCTACAGCCTAAAGTATTGTAAGCGTTTACTGAGAACCCCCAGGAGTGACTCTTTTACTTCTTGAAACATTTTTTTTAAATCCAGCAAAGCAATATCTAATTTCAGTTTGTAATAGACATCAGACATTTTTGCTCCTTTTTTTAGCACTTAAAATTGTAGTCCCACACACATGGACAAACAAACATACGCATTCTTCCATTAAGAAAGGAAAAAAATCTTTTTAAACAATTCAAGAATAAGCTAAAGTTTCACTCAGAAAACCTTGTGAGCAGAAGAAAAACTCAGTATTTTCAATAATAGAGATAAAAAGATTAAAAGGTTACAAGCTTGTGAAAACAATAAGGACACCTGCTTTTATAAGGTACTATATAAAATCAATGAGATAACAAAAATCACCGAGTGACATAAAATCTTTTGGCCTCTGCCAGCTGCCTTCATCTATTGCACATACAGGCTGTGTGCCTCAAGCCTGCAGAAGAACTATTGAGCCACTGGAATTTTCTTCAAACCAGGCTCAGCAGGGCTAGGAAATCATTCCATGAAACTACCGAACAATCAAAGCCAAGGTTACACATGTTGTTGAGTCCAGCAAACAGCAGTGAGGTAGCATTTTTGGTTCATAATTATGAAAAATACTAAACCCATGCAAAATTAGTCAACAAATAGCTTAACTGATGAAAATTCAAACCCTTGCAGAGAAGTTGTTTGTTTCCCAACCATGTGATACACACCATACACCTGAGGACAGTCCATCTTTCTTGTGTTCTGCTGGTGTTCCATGTAATGCTGGGTGGTGAACAATCACCTCCTTATTCCCAGCCAGCTCTGCCAGACAAATACAACTGGAATTGTAGCACTGTTTCATATTGTGCTGGGGCAGACCTGTCTAAAAATTGAGTGACCTTAGTCTATGCCACGCTGCAGGATTTACCAGCACAGAAATAGTGTGAATCCGATCCTGAAAGTTTTTTTTTTTTTTATAGTAGGACAGAAAGTGTAAATTTTAAAAGCATTTAACCATCTTATTTTAAAACTGAAACTTGAATTGTATAAAAAGCTCTTCTGAAACAACTTTTATACTCAGGTGTATCTCTAGATTATCATGTAAGGAAGACTACTGAGCAATGCAACTCCATAGCACCACTTCATCAGCCTATATTGAAATACCCCTCAATTCATACAGTTCCCAACACAGCAGCATTATCTACCTCAGACATTCCAAGATTTTACAGTTTACCTCCTGATTTGAACAGAGAAGTTATAATAATTTATTATTATTTTTTTTTTAGTATTTAATGTGCATATTACAAAAATGCATGCCAGGAATGTTCTGCATTGCTACATGGTAACCAGATATGTTAGTAGCAGTGGGCATCCAGAAAACAGAATGTTAAAACCTGTCTTGAAGAAGGCAATTCTAGGCTAAACAAAACCAAACTTCCATCATACAAGTCAATAAACAGCCACAATAATTTTGGGGTCTTTTAATCACTGTTGATCTATACTGCATTCCTTCAGAAAGCCGTCAGTGAAAAATGGCCATCCTCTTTGCAAGTCTAAAACAACAAAATGTTTTTCTTTTCTTTAAAAACAACAACCACAAAAAAAACAAACAAACAAACAAACAAACAAAAAAACACAAAAAAAACACATCAAAAAAAAAAAAAAAACACAAAGAAACCACACCCCCCCCCAAAAAGAAACAAAAACAAAAAAAACACAAGCAGTTAGGGAACATAGGTACTTGAGGACCACCCTAATTCTGTTGACCAGATGCTTGTAAGGGTTGCAAGCGATTGTAAGGGTTTCTTTCTGAGCTCAAGAACATTACCTTCTCTAGAAAACTACTGCCATTGAAAGCAGAAAACTTGCTGCGAACCTGTCCTCAAGTAAGACTCTGATAGGGCACTAGCAATTATCTAAATATAGAATATTGTGGGCATCCTGCAAGCTTTAATGAGTGCAATAAACACAGAAGCACAAACAGGCAATTAACCTCATTTTCTTTGCAAACAATGTCCAGAACAGACTTTGTGATATCATTTACAATATAAAAAACAAGCGCCGCTGGGTTTTTAAGATACAAACACTAGGTTTATCTATCAGCAAGATTATTATTTGCTCTATGAGCTTGAGAAGTGGGCCCATGTGAACTTCATGATGTTCAAAAAGGCCAAGTGAAAGGTCCTGCACCTGGATTGGGGCAACCCTCAGCATCAATAAAGGCTGGACAGTGAGTGGACATAGAGCAGCTCTGTGGAGAAGGACTTGGGGTATGCATGGATGAAAAGCTGGACATGAGCTGGCAATGTGCACTCACAGCCAAGAAAGCCAACCATATTCTGGGCCGCATCAAAAGAAGCATGGCCAGCAGGTCAAGGGAGGTGATGCTGCACCTCCACTCTGCTCTGGCGACACCCTACCTGGGATACTGCATCCATCTTTGGATGTCCTCAGCACAAGAATGACGTGGACCTGTTAAAGTGGGTCCAGAGGATGGCCACAAAAAGTATCAGAGGCATGGAAGACCTCACCTATGAGGAAAGGCTGAGACGGTTGGTTTTTTTCAGCCTGGAGAAGAGAAGGCTGTGGGGAGACCTTACGGCAGGCTTTTAATACTTAAAAGGGGCCTATAAGAAAGATGGGAACAGACTTCTTGTAGGGCCTGTTGCAATACGACAAGGAGTAATGGCTTTAAACTAAAGGAGGGTAGAATCAAACTAGATATAACAAAGAAAGTTTTTATGATGAGGGTGATAAAATTGGAGCAGGTTGCCTAGAGAGATGGTAGATGCCCCATCCTTGGAAGTGCTCAAGGTCAGGTTGGACAGGGCCCTGGGCAACTTGGTCTAGTTGAAGATGTACCTGCTCATTGCAGAGGAGACTGGACTAGATGACCTTTAAAGGTTCTTTCCAACACAAATCATTCTATAATTCCTTGACAGGTATAGACAAGTCCTAAGCAAATGTCCTTTAGCTGTCCCAGATGGTAAGAGCAGTCCAAGAAAGACAATGCTTTAAAAAAAAAACTAGGCACCTCTAATGACACAGTAATGAAACCCTTTAATTTAATCTTAATTTTAAAACAGAACAGGTTTTTTTAAATGCATTAGGTCAGCATAAGTAGTCATCCAAAATACAATGATGCTTATAATCACAAACAACTGTAAAAAGGCTGTAAAAATATATAACTGTATAAATATATAAACTGCATAAAATAATAAATATAATAAAATATAATATATACACTGTATAAATATATAATTTATATAAAATATATAATATATATGTATAAATATATAACTAAAAATATAAACTGTATAAATATATAACTGCATAAATATAACTGCAAAAATACATAACTTGTGAGACAGATAAAGAAAGTTGCCTAGTTTGTAAATAGATGTTATATTTGTAGATGTTAAAACCTTATGAACTCCCAGATACTACTGCTGCTTCATAGCTGAGTTGTGCAACTATATATAAACTCATTCTCCGCAACAGATTTTTTTTTCTTTCTCTCTTGCTGCTAATTGTGGGGCTTTTTTAAAGGTTTTTTTGTGTGTGTTTTTTTGTGTGTTTTTGTTTTTTTTTTTTTTTTTTTTTTTTTTTACTGTTAAAGTTAGTCTCCATGTAGTTTATCAGATTGGTTGCAATAAATTCAAAAGAACAAAGCCTTTGTCTTTGGTACACTGATATATCACATTAAAGAAGTGAAAACTTCTTCACAGAAATCTCTTGAAGTAACTCAGCGGAGAGCTTAAGGAACAATAGGTGGTTTTGTTTTCATTTATTTGCAGTATCTGGCCCTTCCGATAAAAAGCTTGGAAGAAAGACAAGAATTAGTAACAGAAGCCCAGAACTTCCAGAGGCACAACTAAATCAAATAACACTGAGGAACCAAGGAAAAGGTTTAGATTAATCTGACAGAACTAACTGGTCATCAAAGCAAAGTTTTGATATATATTTATATAATAGGAAAAAAAACGGTGTGAGGAAAAAAGAATTAATACAAGGATACATTTGAATTTTGTCCATTTTAGTCACAAATTTGGTGCCCAAATGTACATGCCAAAAGACTCATCAAGTGTCTTATTTTTCAATGTAATGTTCTCTGGGCATCTAGGGTTTTACCTTTAATGTGCCTACCACTACTTCATCATCTGTGGACATCTAAAGTTTGCTCTTCCTTGTTTCTACTGCTGCTTCAGTAAGAATATTCTATCCTTGCACTGATTCTACCATAGTCTATACCTAAGTTGTCGCTGCTGGAACAGAAATTGAAGCCAGATCTCCCACAGCCCAGGTAAAAACATTCAACAGTAGACCCTGACTCATGCTGCTTCTGACCCCTTTTTGCTCCACAAACGGGTAGTTCTTGGCTGTTCAAAGGAACAACTGTTTTCATGTAGCTGCGCAGATGTGGGGATGTCCCACCACATTATACACAACAGCTTTGTGCCAGTCTCTGTCCTGAGAGCTGCAAGCAAACACCCTCAAGGTGACAAAGAAGCTTAGGCCAGTAAAAGCCATAATCTCTCCCAGATACTGAAGACGTAGGTAATACCCCCACTCTCACATTAACATACATCTCTCCTCTGCTTCCAGCTCTTTAAAGCAACAATAAGAATTGAACAGCACTTCAGAAGAAGTGCTGTGGTACCTATCCGGTTGTGGATTGCAAATGAAGGAAGATCCCATCCTGAACACCCTTGACAATCTGAACAGATACTGATCTCCAGGGAGAAGAGGGGTTTCAGACAAACCAGCTGTGCTTATTGTTTCCTACAGGCTACTCTTAGGCAGTTTCAGGCAGGTAAAGCAGGTGCTTACCCCATTTCCTTTACACCTCATTCCGTGGCACCTATTTTTCCCCAGGATCATACAAGGAGTCATCAAGAAATCGTAATGTAGATTTCTGAATGTAGGTACCAAAACCTTTTCCTGTACCATGAAATTAGTATTCACCAATATTCAACTATGAAATCTTACTTTACCTAGCAACTGCTGTTTCCAAAATCCGTAGAAATATCTTCTACAAGCACAAGCTACAGATTTCACAAGCACATTTTTTCTCCTAAAGTCTACATCAACTGTTCAGTCCTGAACTGCCACAAAATAGGATTGTTACCCACCTTTCAAAAGGGAAATGCACAAGTGACCTCTTTTTACTCCAAATGGCAATACAGATACCACAAAAAAGTGTTCTTTAACTATGTCAAATAATGAAAATATAGAACATGTATTACTATAAGCACAACAGTAGGTCAATAATTTATTTTTCAAAAACTGCAACTTACTGACTCAGTAGATGTCCCAGTAGGATACCATAAAATCATAACTGATATCCCCTAATAATCTTTAACATCACAGTGTAAATGTAGAAAACCACCATGTAATTCCACAAGAAGAGGCTTTTAGGGGAAAGAACTGGCTACACAAGCAGGAGTCAGATGACCTAGATTCAACCCAGCTCCTCTACTGACTCAGGGCTTATCTACCCAGGGGAAAAAAACCTATAATAGCTTTTCCTACAGACACTCTGATTCCATTAGTCCTAAAATTTGTTTGTTCAGGTAATCTAGTTCACTTCAGAATTTAACTGAACAAAGCATAGAATACATGCTATGCTTGAATTTCATATGCCAGCTTATTTTGTTCAGTGTGTAAACAAGATACAATGATAAAGCTCAAAATAATCAGTATATCATTTTGTGCTTTGATTTATTCAGAAGATAAATGGCAATAATTTATAAACCAGAATAGCATTTTTAATCTGCAACTATTGAAGAACTACGTCTAGATCCTCAAATACTGTCATATGTATCTAACACAGACAAGTAATTGGCAATTTTTTTTCTTAATTGCTTAATGATTCTGGCTTCTATTACTCAGCAGCTCAAAGAAACATTAGCTAGTGCCAGGGACAGAAGAATTTAGAAATACTTCTTGAACAAGAAGGCAGAAAATTGGTTTCCCTTATAAGAAAATTAAAGAAGCTGCCACTATGTATGCACAAAATCATTTGTTAAATTGCATGTTAGGGTGCAGTCAATTAATACAATGCATTTAGAAATTCTTTTAGATTTCACTTATCCATTTTTATGGAGCATCTTTGAACTGTAATTTAAACTGAAAACAATTCATAAGTGAATATAAAAAAGTTTTTTGCTCCATCTGTATAATACAGGGAAACATAAATGAGCAATTATGTCTTACAGTTGATCAAAACATAAATTTAACTTCTGAAGGTGCTGAATTTCCACCTGACTTTAATGTTTTAAAGCTACAGTTAGTCTTGCTACTTATTTATGTTTGTAATGGTCTGATATGCAATACCTGCATGTTTCCTAGCATCCCTGTCATTTTAGTAATCAAATTGTATACCTGCTTGTTTGTGCAGAGAACAGTTAAGCCTTCTTAAGTCTGAAGAGTTTGTTTTCAATGGAAACTACACCAGGAAAAGATGGAGTAGTATTGTCTGATGGAATTAAGACAAAATTTATCTACAATTGAATATCACAAACAAAGTAGCACTGCTAAATGATTAAAGGCAAATATTTTTATTGAGGGCTTGCAATATTCCTGCACAGAATTTTGAATCTGTAAGTCTTACGCAGCCTTGGGTGACATGGTTTAGTGTGAGGTGTCACTGTCCATGGCAGGGGGGTTGGAACTAGATGACCTTAAGGTCCTTTCTAACCCCAACTGTTCCATGATTCTATGATTCCATAATAGCCCTACCCATTAAATTTCTTCATAGTAGCTCATATGGAGCTATGTTTTAAATTTGTGATGAATAGTGCTGATTGATAATTCAGGGATGGTTTAGTTATCACTGAGAAGTGTATACACAGAGCCAAGACACTTTTCTGCTCCTCACATCACCCAACCAGTGAGCAAGGGTGCACAAGGAGCTGGGAGGGGACGCAGCTGAGACAGCTGACCCCAACTGACCCTAGGGATATCCCACACCATATGGCGTCATGCTCAGCATGTAAAGCTGGGGAAGAAGAAGAAAGGGGGGGAACATTCAAAGTTGTGGCACTTGTCTTCTCAAGTAACCATTACACATCATGAAGCCCTGCCTCTTTGTCACAGGTCTCTGACAAACATGATATGATAAAGCACTGCAATTTGCAAATTACATTATTTCAGAAATTCTTCACTTATTTTCTTGCAACAGTGTTTCTCATATGTTTTGCTCCTTTCAGTAAAAGTTATTTTTCACATAAAACAAAAAGTTTAGGTCTACCTCACAGAATGGTAAATTGGTTTTGCCTTTACATCTTGTAAAGTTTCAATGTGGCATACTAGATGGAAGAGGAATCAGGGTACTTTTAGGAAACTGTTTCTTTGTTTCCTGTAAGGATTTCAAATATTTGACAATTAACACCAAATAAATTTGCATTTTATCTAAAATACATTGAAAATGAGGTCTTGACAGAGAGTTAACAGTCCGCTTGTATTTGTGGGCTGCTTCCAGGAAGCTATCTCCTCCCCCTTCCCTTAACACTACCCTACAGACACTTTAAAATGTCACAGCAGTCTTTCCCTTCTGCATCAAAATTAGACTGATCACTGCTACCACTTACTAAGATTGCTGATTTAGCAATAGTAATAGTCACATGTTCAAGTCAAAATTTGTGGCCACCCCCTCTTGCTTTCAAAGTTTGTTTTTTTAAAATCCCAAACATAGATACAGATACAATGTCTGTTTATTGCCAGGGTAAGGCTAATAGCTTTTCCTGACCACAATCTGAGTCCTCCCTTCAAACAAGAAGGATAAGCAGAAGGAGGAAGAAGTTGTGATTCTACAGAACCATAAAACTCTTAGTTGCAATATTATTTCACTTTTTTTAATGCTACCAGATCTTCATATCATTCGCTGACTATTTTACTGGCACCATCACTAGACCAGGCTATCAAGGCTTTAGACAGTCCCTTCAAATAGTGATGAATGTTCCTAGTATTCCATATGTTTTGTGACATTTGAGACACCAAAGTACTACATTTAATCAGTGCAATATGCTTCAGTGGTTCTCAGCATCACACAGTCTCAAAGTCAAAAAAGCAACAAAACAACATCCCCCAAAATCCTTTTAAATGTGATACTTTATCACAGTTGCCAGCATAAATTTTCCATTAGTGACAGCTAGTTTTTCTTCCAAATCCACATATGTACCACTTTAAAATATTCATTCCATTTATGGAACACATAGAATTATGCAGTGTGTTATAGTATGTGAACACCCATAGCCAGATTCAAAACATGCGAATGAATTTCACTAAAATGTGAGGAATGCTGCTGAGATATTTTTTTTCTTCATGATGCAAAGACAGTATGTCCTGAGTAGTTTAATAAAATTTCAATTAATTAGCTATTTGGAAGATATATTTGAGTCTTTCTAAATATATTTTACTATTCATGTAAAAAGACTATTTGCTTAACTCTCTCCATTAACAACTCGAAGAAATTTCAATTCCAAAAATAGAAAAGTTAGGCACATTTGTTTCCAAATCACTTACTGCTGATTATTCATTATCTCTTCAATATTACAGGTTTTCCTAGCTTATTTCTATTTTTTTTATATATTATAACCCTAACTATTCTATGATTCTATATAAAAATATCAGAAAATACTAGTCCTGCTAACATAAGGGATTTTTAACTTTGAAAAGATGAACATAAAAGCACAATAAATTTCAGAAATTATAAAAAAGAAATAATCATAATACTTTAATGCTCCTTAGAGGAGGACTTAGAGACCTTAGAGGACTGCATAATGTAAAACCTGCTTCCCTACCTACAGTCACATTTGGAAGTCTCAGTCCATTAATCAGGCATTTCTCGATACTCAAGGCAAGAATAAGACCACAGGAAACTGAAACAACACCCAATCCCTTTGTGTTGTAACTAGTGAATAGAAGCACAAGAAAAATAATAAAATAATTTTGTTTAATCATGAAATAAAGAGAAATGATTACACACAAAAAAAATAATCTTAATTTCATCTCCTGCAATGGTGTGCACCCTCCCCCAGCCTGACCTTTACTTCCCAACTCTGGTCAAGCAGTAACCAGCGGTTGCGGTAGTAATGGATGTGTCTGGGTTGTGATTGCCACATCCAACCACCCAACTTAATTCCTCAGTTCCTGGGAAACAGATAACAACAAAATAGCCAAAGGCTAATCTGAGGAAGTGCACCACCCCACTCAACCACAGTCCTGGTCAAGGTCCAACACAAGCTAAATTTCTTCAGTATGCAAACATGCATATGAGTCAATTACCTTACTCCATAAACAGTGGACAGCTCAGGGTCCACAGGGCTCTCCTGCACAGCACTAGGCATGCCACAATCTCCCCTTGAGTAGGGACACCTCTCAAGGTTACTCCTTAAGCCTGAGAGGTGCCTTGCCACAGGGTTCTTGGTAAGTGATGCTAAACTGAAATCTTAGCTAAGGGATATAAAGGATTGATTATACATACATAATTCTTTAGGCATAAACTGTTGACCAAGTCTGAGACTAAGTCTGGTCCAGGTGTACCTAGACTCCTCTCAGAGAAGGAATTTAGACGCAATCGGGTCCTTTCTGAACCTCATGATTCAATGGGAGGGTGTCCCTGACAGTTTTCTTCCGACCCTGTCCTCTGTGCAGTAAATACTCAAGTGTACCTTGCCATCAAATCCTGTTAAATCTCTGTTGCGTTTACTACCAAATTTTGTTAAATCACTGTTTTGTATCAATAAATGTATTGCTACTTCCCTCTTACAACTGAAGTGCGTCACTCCATCCACATCTTCAAATACACCACTGAACCACTGGAAGTTCTCCCTGTTCTAAAGAGAGAATGGAATTACTGTGATCCTTTAACTCAAAATATCCATTAATCTTTTGCATGAGCCTTTTTCCAGCAAAGAATCATGGTCCAATATAAACAAAATTTTCTAAACAAATCTGTTGAGATCACAAATCTAATGCTACCCTGTCAACTATCAACTCTTCTTCAGTTCTTTCTTCTTTACTGTTTTTGCACAGCACTGAAAGATCTGAGTCCAAGGCTGGGCACTACAGTAGTACAAACACTCAGGAATAACAGTTACTATGTGAGTTTGAGCTGAAGTAAAATTTTAGGGAAATACTTATGAATATACATACATTCCCTACTATGGATGCAAGAATTTTACTGTTCAGAAGAAAACATAGAATCATAGAATAATTAGGGTTTGAAAGGACCTTAAGATCATATAACTCCAATCCCTACCATGGGCAGGAACGCCTCACACTGGACCATGTTGCCCAAGGCTCTGTCCAGCCTGGCCTTGAACCCTGCCAGGGATGGAGCATTTACCACCTCTCTGGACAATCTCTTCCAGTGCCTCACCACCATCACAATAAAGAACTTCTTCCTTATATCTAACCTAAACTTCCCCTGTTTATGTTTGAACCCATTCCCCCTTGTCCTATTGCTGCAGTCCCTGATGAACAGTCCCTCTCTGGCATCCTTACAGGCCCCCTTCAGATATTGGAAGGCTGCTATGAGGTCTCCATGCAGCTTCTCTTCTCCAGGCTGAACAGCCCCAACTTTCTCATCCTGTTTTCACACAGGAGGTGCTCCAGCCCCCTTATCATACTCGTGGCCCTGCTATGGATTTTCTCTAACTGCTCCATGTCCTTCTTATGCTGAGGACACAAGAACTGCACACAATTCTCCAATTGGGGTCTCCAGAGAGCACAATAGATGGACAGGATCACCTCCTTTGACCTGCTGGTCACACTTCTTTATATGCAGCCCAGCATATATCCAGTAAAGTTTGCTTTATTACATTTATTAGACTAGATTTATTAGGATTTACTAGATTTGTCGTTATCTATGCAATAAACACATCCAAGTACTACCAACGCAATCTATACTTGGCAGACTTAAAAATAGTAACTATTTGTCTTTAAATACGATTTTTAAAGGACTTGTTCCAGGAGAAATACACTATATGAATGAGTAAAAATTAAAGAATAAAATCTGATTATTTTTGGATGATACTGTAGAAATAATGTAAGAAGATTGTATTGAGCAGTAAGCAAACCTGGGCAACATAAGGAAATTAAAACTAGAAAAATAGAATTGAATACAGCTGGAAGGCTGATTTACAAGTGATTCTGTCTTACAAAGTAACTGCTATAGTACCATAAAAAGATAGTGGTGCTAGTAAACATTGAGTCTAATATGACTGTACAACAGAATATAGCAATCAAAGTGCTAACCACTCCTAAGGGTATCCCATCATAGGCCTCCAGTGTGAGCCTGTCTGTGGTATAATA
Source organism: Amazona ochrocephala (assembly GCA_039720435.1). Taxonomy (NCBI): domain Eukaryota; kingdom Metazoa; phylum Chordata; class Aves; order Psittaciformes; family Psittacidae; genus Amazona; species Amazona ochrocephala. The sequence goes on from CM077880.1 coordinate 26,939,976, forward strand.
ACTGGTACAATTCAATTTAAATTATGGCAGATAGTTTGGATACCTGAATACCATTAAAAAAATTAGAGAGAGAAATTAGAAGTAATTTGGAGAACAGCTACTAAAATTATGAAAGAGTTGAAGGAACTGAGTTTTGTGTAAAGGCTAGGAAAGTAAAAAGACAGTAGAAGACAATGTGGCATCACTGAGAAAGGACTAAACTAACACAACAGCTTCACCATAAATCCAGTGCGCAACCTTGGGCATATTTCCCTCCTCCGTGTTCTCCACCTCCCTTTTCTTCTATTTTTTTGGCAATTTGAGTATCTGCACAGATGTGGACAGACACTGAACTCATTCTGTCTGTGCTGCATGACAGCTGAATGGGAATCACCTCCAACCAGAAAGAGATTTAGTGAGACTGTGGTGGAGTATCCAACCTAACAAAGCATGCTGTCATCTCTTTATATTTACAGTCTCTATGGCCAAACTGGATCATAATGCTTGGTTTTGTAATGTAAATAGAAATATTTCTAACATCAGCAAAATGACAGCAAAAATAAATGTATCAAAATACTCATAGACAGTAATCTTCATCTGTCTATATAGAGGGAATGTAGCCAAAGAAACGTAACATGTGACGGCGTTATCATATCAATACACATCTTTGGAACATGCCTTAAACACAGCCCCAGTCAGCAGTTCAGAAAACAGCCCATCGGGAAATGTATTTCCAGACTAGTACCGTCTGTGCTATCATTTATTTTGGACACTCCAGCATTCAGCTATAACAGTCCTTGAGATAGTACCGGTCTTGCAGACAGAATCAGGAAGTGCTGATATCACCTAACTCAAAACCATATTGTGCCAGCTAAGACAAAGGGAAGTGTACTTCAAGCTTCAAAGACTGTAGGTTCAGGTAAACATTTTTATGACTAGTGAAATCCAAGCTCAATGCTGCCATGGCTATACTTTTACCATTACTCATACAATTTTTTTCAAATTGGATTGAACATTAGATTTGATTTGCCTTAGTGTCATATCTCTATCGTGATCTGGATTAAGGTATTGAGTGCACCCTCAGTACATTTGCAGAAGACACAAGCTTGGAAGACAAAAAGTGGGCCGAAGTGTTGATCTGCAGGAGGGCTGGAAGGCTCTATAGAGGGATCTGGACAGGCTGGATTGATGGGCTGTGGCCAGTGGTATGAGGTTCAGTAAGGCAAAGTGTCAGGCCCTGCACTTGGGTCACAAGAACCCCACGCAATGCTACAGGCTTGGGGAAGAGTGCCTGGTGGAAAAGCTGCCTGGCAGAAAAGAACCTAGGGGTGCTGATCAACAGCTGTCTGCACGTGAGTCAGTTTGTGTCCAGGTGGGCAAAGAGGCCAATAGCATCCTTGCTTGTATCAGCAATCAATGTGGCCAGCAGGACAAGGGTGCTCATTCCCTTCTGCTCAGCACTGGTGAGGATGCACTTGAATACTGTATTCAGTTCTGGGCCACTCGCTACAAGAAAGATACTGAGGTGTTGGAGCGTGTCCAAAGAAGAACACTGAAGATGGTGAAGGGTATAGAGAACAAGTTCTGTGACAAGCGGCTGAGGGAACTGGGGTTGTTTAGTCTGGAGAAAAGGTGGCTGAGGGAAGACCTTATCACTCTCTACAACTACCTGAAAGGAGGTTGAAGCAAGGTGGGTGTCAGTCTCTTCTCTTAAGTAACAAGTGACAGGACAAGAGGAGCTAGCCTCAAGTTGCACCAGGGGAGGTTTAGATTGAATATTAGGAAAAAAATTCTTCACTGAAAGGGCTGTCAAGCACTGGAACTGCGGAGTCAGCATCCCTGGGGGTATAGATGTAAGCGTAGATGTGGCACTTAGGGACATGGCTTAGTGGTGGGCTTGGCAGTGTTAGGTTAACGATTGGACTCGATGGCCTTAAAGATCTTTTTCACCTAAATGATTCCATGATTCCAAGACAATTCTCTTTCCAGTTGTTTCTGTGTATTTCTCAACTGTATTTGTCATCTTTCATTAATGACTACTTTCATGTCCTCAAATTACAGAAAATTCAAGGAGTTTCTGTTTCCTTTTATGAGCTGGAGAACCTCTGCCCTTATTTCTGCAAATCTGGTTTTTGAAATGCGGCGCTTATCTAATAAATCATGTAGAAATTGCTCCTTTGCTAATTAGCACAAGTTGGATGGCTAGGAAAATACTAGCAGACTGCATTCAAAGCCTTTGCATTATGACAATTATGCTAATGCATCTATGATGCATTTTTCTTACTTTCTTTTTAATTGTAGAGACACAGAACACAGTTCTGTGAACATCCAAAATTGATGGCACTTATTATCAAACTGAACACTGAGCTCCTTTCTGACTTCTAAGATTTTATGCTGCCAGTATTTTTTGTTTTGCTTTGTTTTTTAAACAGCTGTCTCTAGAGACTCATAGGCATGAGCAGCTCTAAAAAAGATCCTCTCTTCCAATACTTGGCTCCGTAATTTAAAAGACGCAGCCAGCATCCTCTCCCTGCAGACATTCACTGAGGCAAATGGGAAGACTCCTATGAGTCATGGTACAGTGAAGGCTAAGCCAGCCAGTCTTCCTTCACTTATTTCATAAAATTTGTGATCAGAAATGTAGTTGCCATCTGCAGTGCATGCAGATTATATACAGATTTGCATCATGCATACCTCTGAAGGGCAGAAGCCAAAACTCATCATAACTGCCTATGTACGAAATCTGTAAAAATTTGTGATGTTTGTGCACAATGCTATGTATAAACACAATGCCTAAAAATCAGATCTCAGAAATTGAAACTCACAGAAGAGTGATGATCATGTAACTGCAGAATAATCTGCCACTGAAGCTGTTGATCATTAAGCCATACAGTCCTATTGTCACTCTATGTGTCAGCATTTCAAGGCTCTGTTCCTCTGTTGATCTATTTGTAAATTTTGCCAAATCTCTAATTATTAGGATTTATTTCTTTTGCAGAGGTAAGTCTGGCTGCTGCTTAGCTGCACTGCCAGTGTCATTTGTACTTGTCCAACAGTACCGGGGCCAAAGATAGTAAAATACCCAGCCTCAGCACCCTGTTCTGGGGTACAGGCAAACTTATGCAGAACAGGAGCTAACAAAATGTTAGTCCTAAATTTGTCCCTATAATTCCCTGCCTATGCCCAGAAATCCCACCTAATCCCAACAAGATTTTTTGGGGTAAGAACTAGTGGCTACAATTCCCAAAATGCTACAGCCTGAGTGCAGCAGTAGTGTGGATGTCATACTTAAGCTCATCTTTAAATTGTGCTTAGCCTCAATATTCAAACCCCATACAGAAGTGCAGACAGGTAACTGCGTTACTTGCCCTTAAACCAGTTTTTACAATTATTATTGTTTTCACATTTAAACACTTGGAAATAGTACAGGATTGCACCCACCCTGCTCTGCCCACTGATACATCAGCCACAGCAGACTCAGCGGGACAGAATGTGTAGGCACTTGCCCACCTGCCCAGATCACAACATGCCTTAATGCAAAACTGCCTTCAGTTGGACATTTTAAGCTAAAATGCTGAGAAAATTGCTGGCATAGTTGAAATACAGCACGGGTGTGACTGCTGTATGTTCTGTGCTGCCAGTTTTGCTGCAACGAACAGTAACTTCCAAAAGAAGCCTGTTAATACCTGAGAGCTATAACGTTTTACGAGGGTGCAGCCACATTTACTTTAGCTTCTTTACTTTTACTTAGTCTATCAAAGCACGTATTACGATGAAGGCTTAAGTGCAAACTCTTCTCTCCTTCAGGTAGCCATGACATAGACAAATAGCCTTTTAAAAAACAATCAGAAAGTGAAACTAGAAGCCTGTCTTCAGCAAATTGAACAAAGCATTATAGAAAATTAAAGTATCAAAAAGCCTACAAGCATACCTAAGCTTATTAATCTTAAATTTCAATACAGCCTATGTAATATAGGCTTTCCTTTGAGTTACAGAAACATAAATGATTCAGTCCAGATTTTTGTAGAAGATAGATACCTGTCACAGGAGATTGTTTGCTCACCTCAGGGGACATACTGTTTTCAGAAAGACCACGCATGCCAAGCAAAGCAGAGCTCATTTTTTATATGTGGTGATGGCTACTATTACTGGGCTTAGACATGAAGTCATTCTACAGTCCCAAAGTAGTTTTCTATCAGGCAGTCCAACAAGGCCTGAATGGGTCATTCCCTCTGACTGACAGCTACGCTGTAGTACTTACAACTTGCAGTGGTAGCCCCTGTCATTGCAGCTGAGCAAACACCAACTACCTCTTCTCTCTCTTTCCTCCTTTCATTTCTAGACATGATGCCAGCAACACAGCTAAACCCCTACTCGTAGAACTGATAATCACTTTCAGATGTTCATACAGAAAGCCATTACAGGACCAATCATATTTGTAGCAATCCCAGGCACAGCTCCAGGTTGGCAGAGAAGAGATTCAGAGCAGCCCTGCGGAGAAGGACTTGGGGGTGCTGGTTGATGAAAAAATGAGCATCAGCCGGCAGTGTGCGCTTGCAGCCCACAAAGCCAACCGTATCCTGGGCTGCATCAAAAGGAGCATGACCAGCAGGTCAAAGGAGGTGATCCTGCACCTCTACTCTGCTCTCATGAGACCTCATTTGGAGTACTGTGTGCAGTTCTGGTGTCCTCAACATAAAAAGGACATGGAAGTGTTGGAACAAGTGCAGATGAGGGACACGAGGATGATTAGGGGACTGGAGCACCTCTCATGTGAAGACAGGCTGAGAAAATTGGGGCTGTTCAGCCTGGAGAAGAGAAGGCTGTGTGGAGACCTCATAGCAGCCTTCCAATATCTGAAGGGGGCCTTTAGGGGTGCTGGGGAGGGACTCTTCATTTGGGACTGTAGTGAGAGGACAAGGGGTAACGGGTTCAAACTTAAACAGGGGACGTTTAGATTGGATATGAGGAAGAAATTCTTTACTGTAAGGGTGATGAGGCACTGGAATGGGTTGCCCAGGGAAGTTGTGAATGCTCCATCCCTGGCGGTGTTCAAGGACGGGTTGGACAGAGCCTTGGATGGCATGGTTTAGTGGGAGGTGTCCCTGCCCATGGCAGGGGGGTTGGAACTGGATGATCTTAAGGTCCTTTCTAACCCTAACTATTCTATCATTCTATGATTCTATGTTTTCTTTTTCCTAGTAGCATTATAGTGACTTCTACTATTTCAAAAGCAACATATTTCTGCCTTTTAGCTAGAACGTCATTTTCATTTATTATGACTAGGAGGGCAAATAATCGCAACTTGTGCTCCTCAGACGGAAGGTTCCTAATCCATGAATAAAAGACCTTCTGCAACAGATTATAACTATGTCTTAAAATCATTATTTTATATGTATCTTTAGCCTAGGATAGCTATCATTTTTGTTATTTTGAGCTATGTGTAAAAGCTAATGTTTACTGTTGTCAAAAAACATTATGCTCTTTCAGAAGATGAGAAGGCTTAAACCACTACTGTTACTAAACTTCTGGGATAATCACTACACATTAGTACTTTAATTAACAATTAAACTTGACTGAAAGACTTCGTACCTTTGAACCTAATGTCTAATTTTCAAAAACGGCAAGAATTACCTCAGTGCATAAGTCTTACTGAAACTGAAGAATTAATTAGGAAACCAAACCTCCTCAACATGCGCCTAACTTTAAAACAACCTTTCACCTCAGCACACTCATCATCAAATCTGCCATCAACATACACTGCAGCAAACAAATCTGCACCAGAATGAAAAATGTAAAACATGCCTCTTCACAGCAGAGATAAACACCTGACATAATGGAGACATCAAACAGATGGATCCCATGCATGCATACACACACACGTAGGGCACCAAATACTGTTACAAAATTGTGTAAGTCAAAGTGAACAGATCTTCCAAGAATGAACCCATATGTGAAAACAGCAATAGACAGGACACACAGTTAATGGAAGAACAGTTTCCACAAAACAGTTATTACATTTCTGATCACTCAACCTCTTTCTCAGCACAGTCTTACCAAATACCTCTAGAAGATAAGCTTAGGAACTAAAAGTTACAGCTTTGCCAGATACTAAAAATCACAGACCTAACAATGACACATTATTATTTCTCTCACATCCTCAACCCAGATAACTCCTCCATGTTCCACAGGTAGTAATTATCTGTCTCTTTTCATCCCACAGAGCTAACAGTGTGAATACCTCCACCCTTGATAGCAGCTTCTACTGTCCCAGAGGTAAAAAAAACCCTACCACTGTTTCTCAAACTGTATATTAAATGAACATAATTAAATTAAACAGAACAACTATTTTCAGAATTCAGTGTTTTATTTCAGTTTCGAAGAAATGCTTTTGTACCCAGGAACTGGTTTATTTTTCCAGTGTCACTTGCTTATGCATCACTCTCATGCACACAAACACATATAATGAAAACTTACAAATATACATGCGCACATTATAATATATGCATGTGCATGCATATTTATGTATTTCACACATATATATATCTGTAAAACCTCTTAATAAATGTTCATAAAAACCTTGCCTTACAAAATCATTAAGATGTTTTCAAAGCTTACGTTATGAAACCTCACAAACACATACTGGTTTGATTAGGCAAAAAGAGATAGAGATCATACAAAATAGGGACTGTGAAAAATAAAGGCCTTATCTCACCACCCCCCCTTACGCTGGGGGCGGACATAATTATTTTAGACTATTCTTAATACAGATTTGTCTCATGTATTTTAAACTTCCAGAAACCCAGATGCCTCGAAATTTGCAGCTGTGTCATATATAAAGAGTTTTCTTGTCCCAAGTCTTCAGTGTTATAAAGTATGCTGATTATTTTTCTTCTACTTGTTATTATTTGGGAAAAATAATCTTTCATAAATTAGAAGGCAATTTTTTGCAATATTATTGATATATATATATCTATATACCTATCTATATATATACATATACAACTCTCAACCTTTGTGTTCAGTATTAACAAACATTCTTTTGTCCTTACAATATCTGGTGCTGGTTATTGTTTCTCCCCTCTGGACGCTCTCAAATTAATCTATTTCTTTCTTTAAGCAGACCAGGCAAAATCTTTCTGTGACATCCCACCCACTGAAGGAAGCTCAGCAGCAACACCCATGAGTTGCAGATGACACTCCCGTTTGCATGTCTCAGGACTATTTGCGCTTTTTTATGCAAAGGAACCACATAATTAATTTCAGTTTATGGTCTGTTCTAACACCAAGATATATTTACACACTACTACTACCTACACACTGATTTCCCATTTTGTACATAAACATTTGATTTCTTATTTCTAAGTTGTAATAGTTAGCATTTGTTTTTATTGAACTTCATCTACTGATTGCAAAGTGTTCTTCCAATCTCACAATCTCATTTTGAATCTCACACTAAGAAGTGCTTTGAACTCTTCCCATCTCCACACTATCAACAAAACTTTAAAAAACGCTTTCTATTCCAAACAGGGAATCTTTTTTACCATTCTCTAGTTACACCTAATTATACCAGTGGATCAAATGGAATATAGAGTCCTCTAAATTTAATACATTTTGTGATCATGGTTGAGTAAACTAATTCAGAAAGTACAGCTTATGGCAAAGAAAAGAAACAGCTACAGCTTTCTGACAAATAACCCCTGATAAAGACAAAATGCCTCGATAATAACAAACAAACAAACAAACAAACAAAAAAAAAAAACACAAAACACAGCCCACATCACCACCCCCCAAATAAAACAGAAATGCAAAGTGTTTCCTTCACTGCATAGTTCCTCGAACGTGAAGGAATACATACTGTCTACAGGAAATCCTACAAACCTATCACCAAATCCACAATTAGGTGTCAAAAAAACCTCCAAATCAGATTTTTAAAGAACTTTGTATTACCTTCAGATTTTCAAGTACATAATTAGAAATGCATAGATGTGAACAGGGTAGCACAACATTTCTGAAAAGTATCTATTGAGCTTTATAAGCTTTTCCTAGTAAGAAAAAACAAATATGTATTTTTTTTATTTTTAAAAAGGTACATGATAATTTTGCACAGACTTGTATTTCTTTCATAATCACACAGTTCCAGGCAGTGGAGGGATAGAAGAGGGGATAGCGACAGGAGGTAATCCATGAGGGACAACTGCCAACCACATCACCTCTAAGAAAGAGAATGTTGATGCAGAAAGGTCAGCAGGAAAAAGTGGAAGTGTAACAACTTAAGAAAGAAATCTAGATAATAAAAAGGTACGGTAAATGATTTTTGAACCATGCAGGGCAAAGGATGGAGAACAGATAAGTATATCAAATACCAAAGGAATGTATATAAATACTCTCAAAAATGCTGTCTTCTCAGGTAGCGCAGTAAACAGTAATAAACACTCTTCCACCCTAAATCCTATTCAACTCTTACAGTAAATGGTAGTATCTTTGGTTCAAATCTCCCAAAACACCATTCAAATATGATTTGATTATCTTTACTAAATCTCTATAAGGTAACTATAGTTTGTACCACTTGACAAATGCATTGATAGAAACAGTGTAACTTGTTTACAGTCTCACACAATAAATGTGGCAGGATGAAACTATTTCAAATACGAACCCTCTTCATCATCTGTAATATCATCCTTCCTCTCCACTTTTCCAAGTGTTTCCTGAAGACTGGCACTGTCAACACCTACAGCAGAAAATTCTTTTTTCATGATGAGCCCTTAACTGTGCCACTAGATATGCAAACAGAGTAATACAAGCCACCTCTTTTGGAAAAACAAAATTCATTTATGGGTGGGTAACTGAAGCTTGTCAATATCGAAAACAGATGCATATATGTTCTGCCAGTTTTACTATACATAAGCCAAATGGATTCGAAACACCCCAGCTCATATTCATGGCAAAACGTAAGTTAACACAATCAACAGTAGAATTAATAGCTTAAGAACAGTTCACTGACACTGACCTTTTGCGGTCACCTTCGAACTTCTTCCAATAGCAATTTTTTTTAGTTGCTAAACTGAAGAAGAGGAGGGTTCAAAGGTTTCAATGTTAAGCATTACTGTAAATGATGCATTCTGTTACCACTGAATGAAACAGTCCTAGAATTAACAGTTCAAGCATTTCACAAGAAGCAAAAAAATGTGTTCCACCATGGGGAGCCATAAAGCAGTTAATACATAGAAATATATCAATACAGAAAATCGTATCAGTATGAAGAAACAATAAGTAAACAAACAGTTTCTTAGGAAACTCATGTCCTATATTTGATGGGTCATTGATTCTTAATACTGCTCCATAAATCATCACACACAAAGTAAAGCCCCATCTATTGCCTTTAGAGCTGGAAACTGGCACAATAGGCTGACACATGCTTACACCTACACAAACACATGGATTTTTCCACTGCCACCACGCACTGAGCAGGGTGCAGTGATCAGCTGTTGCTTGGAAAGGAGCTAGTGCTGCAGTGCAGTGCAGCAAATGAAAGCTGCCACTTTAATGTTTTGAAGCTGTGGCTTCTGATTGTAAGGATGGATTAAGATATGCTACACCTCTCTCACAAACCCATTCTGGGATTCTGGTAAGCTTTCCTAGCCCTCTTGATTGAAAAAGGAAAGAAAGAAAGGAAAAAGGAAAAGTGTACAGAATCTAGCTGGTAAAATACCATTTCTGTCTCCCTGCAGAGAGCACAAAATATTTCTCCATATTAATTTACCCTTGGAAACTCAGACTGAGGAAGCACTGCTATCGCTCAGTGCAGGACTTAACCTAACTGGGAGAGATTTCCTAGTTTTGAGAATTTCTGAGATTTCAATATTATTCCTATTTTGAAACAAAATTTCAAACCAAAGCTACCCCTTTACAGACAAGATATAGGAGCTACCTAAGTATTGGAAAACTGGGAAAAACAGCACGGCTCACAGAAGAGATGCACTTTGGCATGAAAATCAGCTATAAGCAATCATTTAGGATATATTTTTTTACATACCAGTTTCTTCTCTGCACAATGCTACAATTAAATATTTTTAAGATAATAGATCTATTTGCCTCTTAAGATATAATAATAATGGAAGTCACACCGAGTCTTAAGGGTTAATAAGAATCATTTGTCCTGAACCTGAAAAAGTATTTCAGAATACTATACTCAAGGAAAATAATACTGCTATTTCAAGAACTTCCCCAAAAGTTCTATATTGCCCCCTACACCCCAAAAGACTAACCCCCAACTCATTACTCTTTCCCTTTACAGAAGATTAAATTGTTCTAAGAGAAGGGTTAGTCGGTCTTCTGACTTTTAGCTCTGCTCATCTCATCTACCAGTGTGTATGTACAATGACTTAAAGTTGAAAAAATAAAATTTTATTCCACTCTAATATGCACCTACCTCTTGCTGCTCCACGGGAGACTCTACTGACCCACTGTTCACCCTTAAGTCCAGAAAAATGCCATTCATCTCCTACTGCTGTCCAGAGTCTTTGCCATCCTGTATTAGGGCTACTAAACAGACCTATCATATGATTAAGCAATAAAGAAAAAAAACTGTGTATCTTACATACAGAAGGAAGTTCATCGGGCATCAAGCAAGCTGTGCTGCTGCTGCATCTGAAGCTACAGCTTTTACCAGGGTCTTCCTCCATTTCCACACATCTGAAAACAGCATGATGACTTCTGCTAGTCAGCCCTGTTGCAGATTCCTTCACACACACACACATACATCAAGTCCTGATTCACAGAATCATAGAATCATAGAATAGTGAGGGTTGGAAAGGACCTTAAGATCATCTAGTTCCAACCCCCTGCCATGGGCAGGGACACCTCACAGTAAACCATGCCACCCAAGGCTCTGTCCAACCTGGCCTTCAACACTACCAGGGATGAAGCATCCACAACTTCCCTGGGCAATCCATTCCAGTGCCTCTAAACTAAACTTCCCCTGTTTAAGTTTGAACCAGTTACCCCTTCTCCTATCACTACAGTCCCTAATGAATAGTCCTTCCCCAGCATCCCTATAGGTCCCCTTCAGATATTGGAAGGCTGCTATGAGGTCTCCACGCAGCCACCTCTTCTCCAGGCTGAACAGCCCCAACTTTCTCAGCCTATCTTCATACGGGAGGTGCTCCAGTCCCCTGATCATCATCGTGGCCCTCCTTTGGACTTCTTCCAACCGTTCCATGTCCTTTTTATGTTGAGGACACCAGAACTGCACACAAGACTCCAAGTGAGGTCTCATGAGAGCAGAGTAGAGGGATTAGTAGAGTAGATTCAGTAACAACAGCATGCATTTCACGCATTCCCAAATAGTCATTCCTTTCATTGTTTCAGCAGTGCTGAACTGCTCTCCACCCTCTTTCATCCTGTACCTCTACCACTGCACCTTGGTTCATCCGTTTCACACACCTAAATCCATGCACTGTCAGCCACTGATACCCACTGTTCCCACTTGCCATGCGCCTTTCAGCAGGCTTTCAGTATTCTTTGCACTTCTCATCTTCTATTTATTTCATGTTTCTTATGATGCAGGTAGTGTTTCTAGGCAGCTCTTGCACCTGGGTTCTGCAGGAAACAAGTAGCTGCCATAATTTAAAACTGCTCAGCTAATTCCAGGGTAAAGGGCTCCTATTTGAAGGTAATGGTGAGACAGACTATGACATAAACTGGGAGAAAAAAATCCAAAATGCCTTGGAGTGGTTTTCTTGATGTTTTTCTTGACAATATAGTTCAAGGGCATCCAGAAGGCAGCACCCTGGGCCAAAGAAACATAAGAATGAACCCAAGCAGGTCCCAAGACTGAAGAGGAGTGGGCTTTCACTACAAACATCACACCCTGCCAGCAAAGACCTCCAGATGATGACTCTGCAGCTGCACCCACGGCAGGCTAGGAGAAGCCATCAACCATCAATCTGAGGACTTAAAAGAAGCCTGGAATATTCAGCACAGAGAAAAGACACTAGGGTGAGTTTTAATAAAACCATTTCTATAACCACTTCAAGGGTGTTATTAATGAGATAATAAATGTTAGTATTTTTGCAACTGGAATAATAACTATTTCTTTCATTCTGTTTAGATACAAACATGTTTGGGAAGATATTCATCAGAATAAGTTGTGCCTCTATGTGTGGTATGTTTTCTGTTGACCACAACAGGATCGTATTTTGAACAAACTCCATTACAACAGGAGTCTAGAACGGTTTTCATCTCATTGACTTTAGCAGGTAATGTGAAGTAGTGTTTAAGTATAAGAAACACTATATGATGGTATCTTTTCATTACATTTCCAAGAGAAAAGAGGGAAAGTGGAAAAATCACAATAGCATGTAATATTTTCTCAAACTAAAGAGTCGCTGTAGTTGTAAGATGGCGATATAACACAAAAATATAAAAACAATAAAATAATCTTAAAATGTAAATAACAGAGGTTTAAAACAGGAATGCAAATAATTACGATTTAGAAAATATTAATGTTTACAAAGCTGTAGAAATGCAATTCTTGGATTTTTCTATCCTAACAACTGCTTAGAAGGAGGGACACACTTGTGGAAATTAATCTGGCAGCAGAAAATCCAAACACAGGAAGGAAAAATTCCTAGATCAGGCTAAGAAAAAAATATGAAGATACCTAAATTAGTGCTGTCTTTAATACATCAAGATCTGAGTTGAAGTGCCACACAGGTAAGATATCTTAAAGATGTCTTATTTCTAGAGTTGTAAAGATGTAGCAATTTATTCCTCGGTGTAATGATTCCAGTAGGAATCATGAGACAAAATGATCCTCCAGGTTAAATCTTTATTTCAGGATAGTATGAGTGCTTTTGGGCCCTCACCTCTGCAAGCATTCATTGGAAAACTAAAATAAGGTAAGAAAGGTTCTTCAAAGGATTGATGCTCTTCAATTTTAACTTTGGATCTCCTGCAACACTGAAGGTCTGATACCACAAATATTAATTGCTTGACACTCTATTGCCTCATTTTTTTATTTTTTATTTTTTTTGGTAAGCTCTGTCATATAAGCATGCCAGGGTGAAATGACTTTAAATCATGGTAGTATATACCTTCTCACATAGCTATAAATGACCATGAGAGGTGGCAGTCAATGGATAATTGGGCCCATTGTGACCACCAATTTCAAATGAGGACACATGCGCTTTAAGACAGCAGGCAGGTTAGATTCAGACTTTTTCAGCATACATGCCTCCCCTGTATACTATAAACAACATGAGCCAGCTTCTAAGTGATAGACAAAGTGTTATCAAGTCTGTTGCCGCTGGGTTGCAGAACTGCAGAACACTGCAAGGATGCAAGACATCTGACAGACTGAAATTCATCCTTCAGTGAGATGAAGGTAGTAGTGAGCTTAAGTGTATAAACCCTTGCTAGGAAAATCATGGCAAACCAATAAAGTACCTTGCTTTTGTATTGCCATACCACAGACTGTTCCACTGAAAGTGATGCATCTCCCCTACCAAACTTCAAGGAAGGAAGAAGCGATTTCACATTCTACAGCACAAATGATCCGCATGACCACTTCCTTTCTTATTTTTTTTTCTTGCTTAAAGTTCTGAATATGTTCTTTCAGTTGGAAAGCTCTGTCACCAACACTCATTCAGAATACACAGAAAATTACTTACAGAGCCAGACAGGATAAAGGGTTTCTTTAGGTTCATCTTAAAAATAAAGGGACTTCCTAAGGACGTTTTATGGACACACACAAACAGTTTGTCACACATGGGATTCTGGCTTGAACTCTTCTTTATTATTAAAATGAAAGTTAACCAACAGAAATTACTTCCCCACAGTGAGTAGGGTTTTCCTGGCAGTCACAGACTATTGTCGAAGGCAGCAGATACTGCCAAGGACAGCAGCTGTACTGTGCCAGAGCTGTGCTCAATTTTATCATTTTTACTTCATTGTGTTGCTTGTTTTCACACTTCTAAAGGTGTCTTTCTATGCCAGCTACTTTCATAATAAAAGCCTGACTGTGATCAAAATGTTGAGGCAATTCCTCCATGAATTGCTCACAGTGGGCATAGCTTGACATTTGATGCATTTTAGAGATTGCACCAGAACCAAAAGAATGCATTCTGGGACTTCACTTGTCATTTCATTTCTTCTACGTGACAAGAGAAGGCAAGTGAGGGATATTTGGGGGGAAAAAAAAGAGATCCGGGAAGAAAGACCTGCACAACAAATGCTGAATTTAGACAGAAAGATAAATCATTATCCAAATACAGTCACAAACTACACATTTCAAAATTTTAAAGCACAGAGGATCAAACTCCTTTCCTTGGCCTCATTGCCTTAACATATTTGATCGCATATAGTTTAGATAGTGAGAGAAAACATGAATAATTTCAAAAATCCCTGATATTAACCCTACAGAACTCAACACATTTTCTGTCATACAAGGAGATCTATCCCCATGTGGATTAAAAACATTAAGAAAAGATACCAGTTTGAGGTTTACAATGATATACAGAAAACATTACCCATCAGGTCATTCTATAAATAGCGTAGTACAGAAATATATGGGGCACACTCTTCTAAAAAAGCGAATTCGTATTTTCAGTCCACAATCAGAAGCAATATAAAAGACAGACACTGGAATGTGTGCCAAGTAGTATGCAAAACCCTACGAGTTCTGCAATTTATCACATTAAAAACAACATATGCTTTGTACAGTAACAAGAAACTGACTTTACCTTACATTTGTAACTTTTTTATTACACTTTTGTCCAATAATCCATCTGTGAGCCTCCTAATGCTCTGACTACTATTTTATCACATAAACGTTTACAGATTTTCCTTTTCTAACTCAGTTCTCAAACATTCATTTAGAAAAAAACCTAGTAAGTTGTGTAAAACAATAGTGAAGGGAGAGAAGCTCATAAGTTTTCTAGCTAGAATTTCAGAAAAAAAGGCTGCAATAAAAGTAAACAGAGCATGTATTTTAACTAAATATGACTTATATGTATGTATTATATGAGTACGCATATACATATAATGTACCTGCACGCACATAAACTGGTGAGAGATTAGTTAAAAACCTGAGCTCCCTCACAGTGTAAAAGCAAAATCCACATAAATTCTGAGGACTTTACTGAGTCTTCTAACTTTCGCTCTCTCAAAGGTACTCCATTTTCTTACATATCATGGTAACATTTAAGTACTAAAATAACATAACTTGTCAAGAGTTCAGCCATAGTAATAAAAAAGGGGTGGTGAAATAATCATGGAATCATAGAATAGTTAAGGTTGGAAGAGACCTTTAAAGATGAAAAGACTAACTGTAAATTTACCCCTGCAAGTTCTTCCCCATGTCACCCAGTTGTGCTTCCACAGTTATTAATTTAAGAAATCACTGAGGACGAATAAAGAAGATACTTCTTTATCAATACGTTTTATGCAAAGATCAAGCAGGCCAAATTTCTGAGTAGTACAAATTACTTTTCCCTTCTTTTCTTCACTAATTGTTATTTAAGCGCTACACTATACACATAAACAAAGCAAAAAAAGTAAAATTTCAAAGAAATATTGTCTTTAAAACCGAGTTTGAACTTTAATTCTAATTCCAAATTTGAGTAATAACTTTCTCAATCTCTTTTTAATGCATAGAATCATAGAATAGTTAGGGTTGGAAAGGACCTTAAGATCATCGAGTTCCAACCCCCCTGCCATGGGCAGGGACACCTCACACTAAACCATGCCATCCAAGGCTATGTCCAACCCGTCCTTGAACACCGCCAGCAAAGGAGCATTCACAACTTCCCCGGGCAACCCATTCCAGGGCCTCATCACCCTTACAGTAAAGAATTTCTCCCTCATATCCAGTCTAAACTTCCCCTGTTTAAGTTTGAACCCATTGCCCCTTGTCCTCTCACTACAGTCCCAAATGAAGAGTCCCTCCCCAGCACCCCTAAAGGCCCCCTTCAGATATTGGAAGGCTGCTATGAGGTCTCCACACAGCCTTCTCTTCTCCAGGCTGAACAGACCCAATTTTCTCAGCCTATCCTCATACGAGAGGTACTCCAGTCCCCCGATCATCCTCGTGTCCCTCATTTGCACTTGTTCCAACACTTCCATGTCCTTTTTATGTTGAGGACACCAGAACTGCACACAGTACTCCAAATGAGGTCTCATGAGAGCAGAGTAGAGGTGCAGGATCACCTCCTTTGACCTGCTGGTCACACTCCTTTTGATGCAGCCCAGGATACGGTTGGCCTTCTGGGCTGCAAGCGCACACTGCCGGCTCATGTTCATTTTTTCATCAACCCACACCCCCAAGTCCTTCTCCGCAGGGCTGTTCTGAATCTCTTCTCTGCCCAACCTGGAGCTGTGCCTGGCATTGCTCCTACCCAGGTGTAGGACCTTGCACTTAGCATGGTTAAACTTCATCAGGTTGGCATCAGCCCACCTCACAAGCGTGTCAAGGTTCCTCTGGATGGCATTCCTTCCCTCCTAAGTATCAACAAAACCACACAGCTTGGTGTCATCTGCAAACTTGCTGAGGGTGCCCTCAATCCCACTGTCCATGTCACCAACAAAAATGCTGAACAAGACAGGTCCCAACACCAATCCCTGGGGGACACCACTCGTTACTGGTCTCCAGCTGGACACTGAGCCATTGAGCACAACCCTTTCTGCGCGGCCATCCAGCCAGTTCTTTATCCACCGAGTGGTCCACCTATCAAATTGATGTCTCTCCAACTTAGAGACAAGGATGTCATGTGAGACAGTGTCAAAGGCTTTACACAAGTCCAGGAAGATAACATCGACTGCTCTACCCCTGTCCATAAGTTCCGTAGCCCCATCAAAGAAGGCCACCAGATTGGTCTGGCAGGATTTCCCCTTAGTGAAGCCATGCTGGCTGTCACCAACCACCTTGTTGTTTTTCATATGCCTTAGCATGCCTTCCAGGAGAATCCGCTCCAGGTTTTTGCCAGGCACAGAGGTGAGGCTGACTCGTCTGTTTTTTTTAGATGCTTTTGCTGGTTTCTAGCACTGACAGTAGGAAGTGAATGGAGAGAGAAAAGTGGTTTATGTTTGATAGAAGCATGGCTTTGTAGTTTACTGAAAGTAACCCAAGCATCTGTTCTTGATTGAAACTTCATTCTCCAGGCAACTTATCATTTTTATTCCGTTGCTAGACATATCACAATAAAAGTAGATTTGCTCAGCTTCGTAGCTGAAATCTATATGTTGAAGGATGTGTATAGATACCAAAATATCTGTAAATTTGCACTGCCGTGATACCAATGCATGGAGAGAATCCTTTTTTAATAAGCCACCAATTTCAAAGCATTCCTCATTTAAAATATCCCGTCCACGCTGAACAGTAATAGGAATAAAGAGTGAAAGACTAGAGAATCACTGTTTTAAGTAGAATAAAAATCTAGTGTTAATTGCTTCCTCCTTTTTTTTCCCCAACGGTATCACATATATGAGTGCATTTATTTACGCATTATTTTTCAGGCACAAAGGACAACTTTAAAGCATACTCGTTCTATGTAAGCCACCTATATTGTCCTTTTAAAGAGACAAGCTTATTTACAACTCCAGTGATTGCAATTTGTGTATTATTCCCTCACCATGGTTACCAAAATAGACAAATAAGAAAATTATTGATAACTAGCTAGAAAAAAATAATTGAAGAAAATGTATTTTTCATCTATTATGCCAGCAACTGAAAAACTGGAATAAATAGGCCAAAAGCTATAACACTATTAAAAAATTGTGTGTGTGTGTGTGTATGTACTTATATAGTTTACTGAGTCTTCGAACTCAAAGGTATTCCATTACCATACCTTTCAAATCTACCATGGTAGCATTTCAGTACTAAAATAATAAAACTTGTTAGTAGCACAGCTATAGTTGAAAAAAAGTGGTGGTTAAATCATAGAATAGTTTACACCAGAAGAGCAGATCAGGTAGTCCAATGCCCCTACCATGGGTAAGGACATCTTCTACTAGACCATGTTGCTCAAAGCCCCATTCAACCAGGCCTTGAACACTGCCAGGGATAGGGCAACCACTACTTCTCTGGGCAACCAATGCCAGTGTCTCACCACCCTCATAGTAAACAAGTGTCTTCTTAATAGCTAATCGAAATCTACCCTCTTTCAGTTTAAAATTATTACCCCTTGTCCTGTCATTACACACACTGGTAAAAAGTCTCTCTTTACTTCTTTTAAGTCCCTTTTAAGTATCGAAAGGACAAAATAATGCCTTCCCAGAGCCTTCTCTTCTTCAGGCTCAACAAGCCCAACTCTCTCAGCCTGTCTTCATAGGAGAGGTGCTCCAGCCCTCTCATCATTTTTGCGGCCCTCCTCTGGCCTCACTCAAACAGGTCAATTTTCTTCTTGCGCTGGAGACCCCAGAGCTGGATGCAGTACTCCAGGTGAGGTATTACCAGAACAGAGTAGAGGGGAAGAATCACCTTCCTCGATCTGCTGGCCATGCTTTTTATGATGCAGCCCAGGATACGGGTGGCTTTCCGGGCTGTAAGTGCACACTGCTGGCTACGTCTAATTTTGTACCCATCAGCATGCCCAAGTCCTTCTCCATACAGCTGCTCTCAATCCATGTATCCTCCAGTCTGGATACTGGGGATTGCCCCAATCCAGGTGCAGGACCTTGGCCTTGGCCTTGTTGAACTTAATGAGATTGACATAGGCCCACTCTTCAGTCCTGTCAAGGTCCCACTGGATGACACCCCTTCCCTCTAAGGAATCAACTGCATCACTCAGCTTGGTGTCGTCTGCAAACTTGCTACAGCTGTGCTCCATTCCACTGTCTATGCCATTGATAAAGACATTAAATATTACTGGTCCTAGTATGGACTCTCAGGGGACGTCACTTGTTACTGGCTTCCACTTGAACACTGAGCCATGAATTGGTATCTTTTCAGCTACGTAAGACTTAGACATCAAATCCTGAATAAAAATACCATGAATGTACACAAAATCTCAGCCCCAAGCATCCCAAATAGACCAATAATAAAGGTCCAGTCTGCTAACTCAATTTGAGATAAACTTTTATCACCTCCCTATCACCAGATTCAATTTGCAGTGCGTATTGGCTTCCATTCTAATCCCCCAAACTTTTCATATATTTCCACAGAAATGTAACATAAACATGCAGGCTCAAAATACCACTGTGTTAGGATTTTATCAACCTAAATCTGTCTCAAGGGTCAAGCTTATATCCTTAGACATAGGACAAAAATAAGTTCTTACAGAAAACAGAAACAGCTGACTAGATCAGAAGTCAATTGATACTCAAGGACTGCAAAGGTTTTTCTGGTTGGGTGGGTTTTGATGATCTTGGGGGGGTTTTCCCCCCTCTCCTGCCAATGTTTGGTTTGCATTTCAATAAAAATGCAACTCCAAATTTTATTTCATTACTTCTCGTCAGAGATGTCAGGGCTAGAAACTGTTCATGAATCAGGATGCTCAGTCTTCAGCAGAGTGTCAAGCAAGATAGACCCAGCTGCTCCCAAGGCAGCAGTGCACCGTAGAGGGATGTATCTCCAAGGTCATCCGGGCAACTTCTTTCAGCACTATCAGCTAACAATCCATAGAATGAAATTAAGACTCTACTGTACTCTACATAGATTTATATGTAGGATGAGGCTCCCATCACTGTGGTGGAGCAGAGGGCTCCTGTCATCTCCAGTGGCACAGGAACAGCCATTACATACACTGCACTGTCCCGCCTCTCATATAGGTAACTGCCTACAAACACTCATTGGGAGTGAAGGAAAGAAGAAAAGGAAAGATGACAAATCACTCACCACAGCTATTGGACTAAATCAGGTCTGGGACAGTGAACAGGGTGCCTGCGCCCAGGTGCTGGCTGTGGGGCAGTCTCTGTGAGGAGAGGCCCTGTGCCGGGCACAGCCAGTTCCAGCCAGCTCCAACCAACCCACCACAGGGCACGGACAAGACCTTCGGCCAATGTGGCAGTGCCTCTGGGAAAATGGGTTTAAGAAAGCAGAAAACTACCAGAGACCAGGGAGGAGAAAAAAACACCCCTGCAGACACCCAGGTCAGTGCAGAAGGAGGGGAGGAGGTGCTCCAGGCACTGGAGCAGAGATTCCCCTGCAGCCTGTGGTACAGCCCATGGTGAGGCAGTTGTGCCTCTGCAGTCCATAGAGGTTGTGGAGCAGATCTCCACCTGCAGACCAGGGAGGACCTCACACCCAAGCATGGAGACACTTCCTGCAGGAACTGTGGCCAATGGACAGCCCACGTTGGAATAGGTTTATCCTGAAGGCCCGCAAACTATGGAAGGACCTATGATGTGAGGAAGGAACTTGCCTTTTAGCTGCATGCAACTTCAGAATTTCAGGAAAAATACATAAGACAACAAAAAACCTGATTGTTCATGGGTACATCAACACATGAAATCTCTAAGTATCACACTGGATCAGCTACCCTGTAATGGCTTTCTACAAGAAGGGAAAGCCGTAAGGAATTACAGGCTTTTGTAAAGATGAACTTGGTGGAAGTAGCTCTTAACACAGGAAAGGAATAAAGGAAGAGCCATCAGCAAGTTCAGCAGACTGGGAAGGAAAAAAGAATTTTGCTCCTACGTTTATGATCGAATAGAAAAGGGAAAGTACATTAAAACTACTACGGTAAGCTTGTTAATGGAAGATGTAAGAAGGTCAGCTACAATTCCAGCAGGTTACAAAAAGGAGTAAATTCCAAGAAACCAGTATCTTATCACAAACTTCAAGTGGTCCCTCTAGGATAATCATATCCAAAAAAAAAAAAAAGAGAAAAAAAAAAAGAAGATAAATAGAAGGAATCATTGAATTCCATGTAATAAATAATCTTATGGGAAGGTTAAGGCTAAAATCAAGGGTCTGGGGCTTAGGGCTCTTTTCAAAATGGTCTTGATATTTTAGGTCTGAGGGCAGAGATGTGCCAATGACAGCTTTTTTTTTTCCCATTAACTCATTCGTTGGTGTACTTTGCTTAAAATAATTTCTATTATAAATCGCTTATAGAGAGCTAATGACACATCTTATTAATCAGAAGATTTTTTTAAGGGGAGATATTTTTCCAGCATAGTTATTGAAACATCAAGCATGGATGACTATTAAACCAAACTACTAGGTCTACAAATTCATAAGAAAAATACTTTGGTTTCTGCACAGAATCATATTTAAATGACAGTGACACCATGACTTTCCAGTTCCCATTACAAGTCTATCTTTCCTCAAAATGCCTTGCAACATCACTCTTCTCCATCTGGACCTCTGTCCTGGTCTTCTTCCCATATGTCTAAGATACTTGCAAGTACATGTTTGGACATTTTGCTTCATTCATTATGACCAGAGAATGATTATATAATTACAAGATCTGACTATTAAACAGCAGGCAACTAAAATGTCTGTCTTTTTGGGAAAACAGGTTTGTTTTGTTTTTTAAAGTAAAAAGGGGGGGGGGAAGAGCATATAATAATTAGATGGGAAGAGATGGGAAAAGTTCCAAACCCACACATTTAAAAAAATATCTCAGTATAGTTCAATAATGAGCACAAAATTATATATGCTAACTATCAGAAAGCACTGACTTTAACATTCTTGATTTCAGAGTAGAAGCATTTTAAAGGTTAATTGAGCCCACATATTAATAGAGCCTCATCTACAAGAGATGAAACAGTATCTCAGCAAGGACACTTGGTACAGTTGCAGTCCTTGGTGCTTCTCCTCTTTAGTCTGTAACTCAGCTGGAGGCTAGTAGAAATAAACAATGCTTTAAAGAGAAATAGTAAATTGAAAATCACTCATTTTTAATAGATAACTTTCCAAGTTATTACTCTTCTGAATTATTGAAACCACCAAAACACTCACTTTTGTCACATTATTGATTACTATAATTTTTTGCATTATGCATTCATCTTGAGTAGCGAGACCAATCTAGCCATTTCCTTTTTATTTTACATCAGTTTTTATTTTGCCCATCAGATCCTAGCCAATTTTTGCAGGTGAAATTTTAAGACAAACTAAAAGATACTCCCCAATTACCACTGACATTTTCTCACCCTTTGGTACATAGAAAGTCCTTACTGAAAGTTAATTCAAGGTGATGGTGTCCCCTCGCAGCTTCACTAACCACAGTGATTCTAAACAGCTCTTGGTCTGGTCTACAGGATAACAGACCTAGATGCAACTGTAGACTAAAAGTTGCTGTACTCCGGTATTTGCTGTACTTATTAACAAGGTACATGACAAGTTACTCATCATGTGTTGACGGGTAGGACTTAGCTAAGAAAAACAATGTGTAAGAGAGCCAAGAATAGTTCTTTTTAGTAATAATTAAAGTTATTAATATTTCACCCTGAGATCATTTGACTCAAAGATGACATCTTTTCTTGCAGAAAAATTCCAGTATTTTGTGGCAAGTACAACAGGTACACACATAATCCATCTAAAGGCACAGTGTGCTTGTAACAGCCTATTTTAAACATCAGGGCTTGTGCTTTGTTTATTATAACATGCATATTTGCAACATGAAGTGTTAGCAGAAGGTAACTCGTAACTCAAGGAAACAAGGTTACTGACACAAAATAGTTTTGAAACATCTAAATTTGTTTTATTTACCCCAAATAAGTGGCATTAGTATTGACAAATAAATATAAAATCTTATTATTTTCACTTACTTCAACATCTGCTTGGCCCTCAAGAAAAATACTCAACTATGTTAAATAGCTCTGTAATAGTATCAGGTTTTCTCATTAGCAATTTGTTCTCACTGACTTTGAGACAAAGTTCTAAGTGAAGCCCTAATTATTAGCATTATACAAAGATAACTTCCATTTATGAAAATTAAATCATTTAGCAACTTGTATATAGTTAATGAAGCATAATAAATATTAAACTAATGACATTGTAAGTCCACAGAAGATAATATGCCAAAGCAATTCACAGCCACCAATCGCTACAAAGACAAGTCTAAATTTTCACAAGCATACTCAACTCCCCAACCAGATATGAGGGATTTATTACTATTATTACTGTTGTTGCTGCTGTTGCTGCTGCTGCTGCTAGCGGGGAGTATTTTTTTCACAAAGTTTTAATTTTATTACACAGCAATGTTTTAGACACCCTATGAATAGCTGGCAGTATGAAAGAAAACTGGAAGACTAATAAAATTAATGATAAAAATTTATGATAAAATCACATCAAAAGATCTGTTTACAGAAGATGAGGAACAAAATGAGTATTTTTCAAATAACATCTATTATACAGCCCTTAATTTTCCTTTCAGCCTTATGGAGAAGCTAAGCCATTTTCAACTGAAATTAATAATGTGCTTTAACAGTGTTGGGCATTATTTTACACACAGCAGGAACCATCACCTGTCTACCTGCAAATTAAGTACTTCAGTGAAAACCCAAACACTAAAGGATTTTTTCCTTCCCTTTCTCCCCTTTCCTCAAAGCCAGTGGGAATTAAGTCTTGACTGTCAGCTCAGAGATGCAGCGATGTTCTGTCTTTGCTATCTGCCAAAGGGCGCAGAAATGCTGCACCAGGTAGGAAACCAAATACCAACCCTAACTCCAAGTCACTGAGCTCCTGCCAGCACAGAAACTGGATCTTCATTTCATATGAGCAGGCAGAGGCTATGTCCTCCAAGAACCTACACCCTTCCTACCAGCAAGAGGACACTGTGCAGCACTGGCAGCATCACAGAAGCCCTCGTTGACTCCTAAAGGACCAACTGCAGCTCGGTTTCAGCAGCTGAGGAGATGCAGCTGCCAGTCCGCAAGCGACAGGTCTGCAGCGGCCCAAGAGCAGGGGCTGGAGCCCTCGTGGCTCAAAGGAAACAGCCTCCAGCAGTGCTCAGAGTAATCAAATCAGGCAATTCCCAGTGAAATGTTAGTGTTCATGGGGCCGAATTCACGAAAGCCTCACAATTTCAATAATGCTGGCACCTCCTTAAGGTCGTGACCTGGAAAATCTTCTCTTCTGACTCCGGTTATGAGACCAATAACGTACTTCACATTAGGGTACTCATGTCTGTCCAGATGCACGGTATCCACTTAGTCATATAATAACAAAAAGAATCGAACAACCTTCTCTTTTACTGTAGACCGTTACACACCAAGCAAAATTAATATTTAAGAGGTAATATTACATGGAAAGGTTTTATGACTCTATAAAACTTTTAAAACAAAATACAAAGAACTTTTTTAGTAAGAAGACAACTGAAGACTTAAGAATATCTGCCTAATGTTTATATACATATAAAAATAGAGGTATATAAATATAATAATTTTATACATTATTCCATCTATATTATCTTCATAAACAATGTATTACATGACTGATTCGTGATTATGTAATGCATCATCATTATAGTTTGGGGGGGTAATATATATATATATATGATTTTTTAATGAATGTGTATCTATTACATAAAAAGCATCCCTATTCTGGAATGTTACCATTTTGCTGAAAAAAAAAAAAAAATCTGTTGCATAGATTATTTTTTTTTAAGACTCAATGAAGTTTCCTTGTCTTGCCAAATATGCTGGAAGATATCTTGTCAGGAATTATAATGCAAAACCTTCCTCTTACTCACCCAGTGGTAGAATGAGCATCACTCCTTTGGTAATCACTTCCACTAACCTATTAAGGAAACTTGATAGAGTGTCCAGTTATTAAAATAACAAAATCCACACCAAATTAGTTATGCCCAGATCCTGAAAGATACGTAGCTACATGCACATATACATATACACTCATATTTAATTGTCTCTGAGTACCAAAATTGTATTTTAAGTATATTCCACTTATGTCTGTGACTCAAAATGCCACTGCTGCACCTGAGGGATGAGTTCTGTATTCAGAACCCAAAGAATCTACTGAATTCAAGGAAGATGTTGAGCAGAATATTTTTGTTCTTGTCTGTTTCCTTCCTTCTCTTTTCTTGCAGGTGCAGTGTGTGTTTGTGTGTGGAATAAAATGGCTGAAAACAGTTAAAACAAGTAAATCCCAGACAAATAGTTTCCTCAATAGTATGGCTTCCTTCATGCATGGTAGTCTTTGGCTCCTAGGAGCAGACTGTGAAATCTGTGAATCTACAGAGACTGCCAGATTTTCTGCTGCATCAAAAATCTGCTGGATGCAGCAGATCCATGATGGGATGCAGCCAGGAAGTGTTTTCTATTCCAGGCTCCGAGAAAACAAGGCCTACACAAGGAAATGCTTTTACTTGTCACATTCAGGAATGACATCCAGTCATAACACAACTACGGAGACAGCCAGAGTATACTGTGCTCCAGCTACTTTCCTGGCATCTCCTTCACAATAGTAGTAGCAAAGAAGGAGGACTAGCATTGACCTACTATCTCTACAGCCACTAGAGAAGTTAAAACATGGGACTATCCTGCGCCTATCATCTCCCATTCATGGCAGATGCTCAAATGGGGACTTTCATTCTCACTGCTAATCTTGGGACGAACTCACTGAAACAGTTTCCCTAAACGGCTTATCTCATATGCTCCAGTGTTCTTTTGCAAAGCAGATATGAGCACTTCAGAATGGAAAATGAAAGCCATCTTATGCAGATTTGCAATGGCAACCTCGTGAGCTAAAAAATATGAATATCACAATCTGGCATCAGACATATAAAGTCAGGCTGACTCTGCTGGAGAACAACAAAGGAAGTCAAGTAGCTAAAAAAATTGTCCGGTTTCAAAAATTATATGAGCCTGAAAATGACTTGTTTAGTTCCTGCAGTCACTGGACCATGTTCAGAAGAAAACAGATAGATGTTTGCAGTAATGCAAGAATTCTTGAAAGCCTTTCTAAAACTGTCTTCTCTTGATCAAAACTCTCTCATTATGCTCTGCCCCTTCCATGAAGATACTTCTTCTTTTAGTAATGCTGCCAACAGCTACAAGATGTTCCATTCTTGGCTATACAGCAAATACATTTACTTATTAATCAAATGAACCAGTCTCCTTAGCACTCTGCTTTTCAGATTTACTGATTCTCGAACCAAAAAGATGAGGAGGGGAGGAAACTTCCTAGGAAGCTGCCAGAAGCCAGAAAGCAAGGGGCCACAAAATTGTTCAGTAGGTTGCACTAATATTCTGACAGTTTCCTGTCTGATGCATGTGGATATGGTTTCCACAGACTGATTTCCCTTTGATCTCTAAAAAAAAAAGTGACTCAGAGAATATTACTCCTTCTGATGCAGAAATGTCAGGAGGAGTAGGAGAGGGAGGAGGAGTAAAACTGACTCATCTTGAGAGTCAGATTCAACAAACTGCAGATATATTATCCATCAAGATGACTCTAATCAAAAATATGAGCAATAGATTATGCCAGAGGATGAATAAGGTATCTGAACTAAGCTGGCTGCAAGGTCACTAAAAAGTACCAGCATATTGTGCGAAGAGAGGTCATTTTGATGTGATTAGAGATGATACAGTTACTTCAGCTAATACAGCTTTCCACCTCCTAGAGTTACATGGGATGGTAGAATTACAGTAGTTTCAATACAATAAAAGAAAAAAAAAAAGAAAGCTATTGAAAATTATTATTTCTTTTCCTAAAGAAATGAGGGAATGAAGTGGCAGGAGGAATGCAGAAATTCCACTAGTCACAAAAAAACAATTAAAAAAATCTGATTCTGCCCACTGAAGCTGAGTCAAAGCATCAATCAACAGCAATACCCAGGCATATTTTTACATCTGTTGGCCACACCACACCACAACAGCACTCTGATTCCAGTAACAGTGTTACAGAGAATCAGAAGGAAGGTCTTTGGAGATCTGGAGATGCCAAATGACCAAACATTTGCTCAAGATCACACAGTGCATTTGCAAGCTATATGATGTTCAGTAGTTTCACATTTAGTCAGAGCAGATTATAGAAACAAAAGCACAGAAAAAGCTTGGGAAAAACCCACTGGGTCCCCTAACCAAGAATAGCTTTTAAGAATACTTTGCATTTTTGGATCCAGGAGACATTTGCAAGTAAAGTGAGTGTAAACGCAGCTAAACCAGGAACAGGTGTTATTCCTTGTGAGTCTGACTCCAAACCCTTCACACCTGTCCTCATGAAGAAATAAAACAAAGATAGTACATATATAAAAAAGAAACAGAACAGGAGAAAACACTTAATGAATAAAAAAAGGAAGTGCCTAATAACAACAGAGAAAAACTGCTGTTTTGCACCTCATCTGTATTGCATCTCACAAACAAGTACCTTTTTCTTTTAATCTTCACACTAATTTTGCCTCCTAAAACTGGGTATGCTTGTCACCAAATTCAAATAAAAGAGTTTAATTACTTCTGCTGGCAGTAATTTATAGCCTGTAGATTCTTGCTAATTAAGAACCCTAATCACTGTTTCAATCTTCTCCATCATAGCTCTATCACCTGGTGTGATTCATACCTGCTGGCTCCCTTCAGGCGCTAAAGTCATATATCAGAAAGACATTTCCTAGGTTAAAAGTAAACTTTTAAACTATGTAAGTGCTAAATTGAGGAGACTGATATGCCAAGATTTTATTCTTGCAAGTTTTAAACAAAGCACCACGGTTCGTATATTCTGTAGAAAGTCAATGTTCTGAAAAAGTCTGTAAATCAACTTGAAAATATTTTTTACTTCTAAAACAAGATGGCTTAGGACAAGAGTTTTTCATTTATTTGCTAGCTTTTTCTTGAAACTAAAAGCTCAAAAATAGCAAAAATCATGAATACCAAACTTGCACAGCCCTGTTCAAAAGAACTTAGGTGGTCTTTTATCTAAATATTGCCAGGATAAGACTTACTTCTGCAGTAGTTCCCCAAAGTTTTGTCTATATTGAAGCTTAAATGCATGTTCATTTAAGCTTTGAATGTATGTTACTGTACCCCTGGAATAGCATGTAGTGTAATTCATCCTTTGTAGTAGTTTCCATTTTTTCACAAGCATATCTACTATTAAAAAAAAAAAAAAAAAAAAAAAAAAATAAACCCAGTGTAATCAATGGAGATTTTACAAGAAAAATGAAGGATGCCCTAAAAGAGACCATCTTTTTTTTTCCCCAAAATCCTTACAATGTCATTCTCAATTTTCTTTTGTGCAATGAAGCATTTTTAGCTCTTCTATGCCTTTGTTTTTGATAAGTTAATGCTTTAAATTTGATGTAATATGCAGTCCTTCTTATCCATAATAAGTTTGAAACAAACGGAGGGGCATTTTCAAACACCTTGGATATGTTTAATGTACTAGTTTGAACTGCTGTTCTTATCAAGCAAAAGCACAGAAACTTCACCTGAACAAAACATGCTGGAATAGGCCAAAATTAACAACAAAACCCTTATTTTTTTCCCATTTTGATTTGATAAAAATACAGATTTTGTAAGTCTAATCCACAGCAATTAAAAAGTAAAATTAAAAGTTTTAAATGTTAATAAATACAATAAATCTAAATTTGATTGATGGAAGTAAGCCTGGGTTTGTTTAATTAGAACCAAAAGGTCTTCTACGGCTGATATTCTATTGTTTTACAATTTCTTATGCGACAGTGGTTTTAAGGGTAAAATATAAAATCCTAGATCTTGTCATGCGCTGCCACAGGACTTCCATAACGATCACTCTAAACAGGCTGAAATAAGAGATATCCACATTTAAATAAACGTTATTACACTTGGTAGAACTTCACTTTTCTCATTTGCAAAATTTACATAATTCTACACTACCACATGTGGGTGGAGTAGGAGCTCAAAACAAATGAGTCAATATTTTTCTTCAGGAAAAATACCATTAGCAGAGCATTCATGAGCAATCATATAATCACAGGCAACTGTCCCAGACCCATAATATATGACGACAAACACACGTTAAAGAAATAGCTCAGACAGACAGAGAAAGCTCTCAATATGGAAAAGCCAAGTTGCTATTCCAAAAACAATGAAATAAGTAAAGCTTGACAACTTTCCTGTAAGCAATTATAGCACAGTCCCCTCAGCTGTAAAATGAGATTATTAACATTCCTGTTCTGCCAATCTTTAAATCCTTTGCCTAGTCATACTTGAAACCCTTCAGTGCAACAACCTTCTCTCATCTCTAACTAAAATCTACCTTAGTGGGTTCTTTGTATTTTGTTGAAGAACAGGAACTAAACCCACAGATTTTCTAAGGCTTAGGTGACTACTGCCTAATTTGTCTTTGAATAATTGCATGGTATAACCATAATTGTCATAGACAGGAGTAACAAGTACAAAGAAGGAAATATTTGTCACCCTAGCATAATGGTGTAGCATAGAGGAACACAGGAATAGAGGCCGCAACACTGGAGACATAGAATGCACTGTAGGGAGGTAAAAATGAAAAAATAAGAAAGTGGACCCTTAAAGACCCCAAGGCTGTAAAAAACCCACCAAGGGTCAGTTAAAGGAATGCAGACCTGCGAACTGGGCAAAACCAGATGCTGGTGTAACAAAGAGCATAAAGAACAGCACCAAATATGTTAGAAACTCTGTATGTAATAGATTTGATTGCAATACGGATTTGCAGACTGAAGAATAAAAACAAGGTGTAATGCATGACAGGGAACATGCAGTAGCAGTCCCAAGCAGACAATGGAGTGAGGATGAAGAAATCACCACCATCAACATCACAGTCCTCCTGGCAGAGGATGAAGGAACCCTCACCACAGTCATCATACTTCCCCGAAGTATCACAAGCAAAGCACTCGTGATAGTGGTAGCTCACCGCAACTGAAGGCAACTGCCTCAGGATACAGAAAAGCAAGGGAAAGATGAACATAATATCATTGAAAGGAACAGCTAGTAGGAAGTCTGCATATAATATCTGCATTATTTATTATTAAAATATTTCCTAGTATTCTTTCAACTTATTTCCTCTTTGTCTGGAATAATTAGATCTGGACTAAAAAGAATTCTTTGATTAGACTGTTATGATTTAAAATACACTCAATTCTTTATTTTTCACCTAATGTGTGTCCTCCGGGGCAATAACAAGACTAGGAGCACAACACCTTCCCAAACTTATTTTCTGACCTGGTTCATATGACTGCAAGTCTTCCTTTATTTTTTTTTCCTACAACTTTTCTTGTGCTCAAGTTCCTGATCTCCAAATTACTCCAAAAATAACTAATACAGGTTTGGAAGCCAGGTGCAACCAAACAACTAACCAGAGTACCCAACTAATTACATTCAGGCTACTTTGGCTTTCTTTATTCCTGCTTCAATGCAGTACTAGTCCTCCTGAACTCAAAACAAATTTCTCACTGACCCTATCAGTGTAACCTCAGTTCTACCTTGTCAAATCTGATCCCTGATCAGATATAATTATAATTGCGGTAATTTTTTAGACAACAGATAATCTCTCTCTCTCTCTAAACAACCCATTTCCTTGTCCTGTACATTGGTCTCATCACTTACTGGGAGCCAAAAAATTTGACAGGGAACATATCACTCAGAGTCAGAGTCCCTGAGGAACAGACATGTGCCATGCCACTTTGCCACCCACTGTTCTGAATCACAACATGCCATGAAGAAGTGCTAGAGACACATGGGATGCCTCTTAACAGTAGGGAAAGTAGTATCTTTTTCAATAGCCTCTTTCCTAACTTCTATTAGAAATCAGTTTTGAGAAATTGCACCTGAGACAAAGGCAGAAATGAGCAACTTTTCCTGTGTAACAATTTTAAGAGTATTTTTTTTAAAAATACTTTTCTGTATTAAACTCACTCTTTTGAATGTGCATGTCCTTTTTGGATTGCTAAGACTTTAAATAGACCTGTAATAAATTCTTGGGTCCATATATGGTATGCTCTGCTTTGCCCATAGTAATATTTTGTGTTTGTATAATTAACATAGGAAATACTTATTAAGAAAACAACCTTTGGGTTAAGCTTTATTGTAAGATACTGCCTAGATGAAGAGTAGCAACAAACTTTCAAAAGACTATGCAAGCAGTACAAAATATAACAAAATTAGTTTTGGAAAGCCTTGAATGAAGCTATTCTCTCAGCAATGCATCAACTCATCATAAGCCCAGAAGTACTTTTCACTTAACCTTCAGCGAGTTATGTTCTGTATTTGACAGTGAGAGAGAAGGAATCCTCAGGTCTCCCGCGAAACTACCCAGACCTTATATACATAAGAATACGCTAGATATGGTCATGTCGCTCACGCTAGGATCTATTATGCCCAATTTACTGTGAGCAGTCAGAAAACTTCAGTGGTATCTGTTTACTGTCTTCCACTGACACATGCATTGTTATTTGTCTATTTTTGCTAAGAAAGGTGGGAAATGAAAACATTTATTTTAATGAGATATGCATTTTTTCTTTTTATTTCTATGCAATCAACTTATGATTTCTGAAAAGAAAATTAAACATGGAGACAGAGAACGTTTTCTAATAAAAAAAATATAGCAACAGCTTTGTTGCAAAACAGCAAAGAGAACCTCCAAGAAGTTTTCCATGATGTCCCAGTGAATCTCTCTACCTCTTGCCAACCAACCAAACAAATGCAAATGTTTTCTGGTTTTCATAGTTTCTTTCCAGGCAGTCTTGTTTGTTTAATTAAATTACACGTCTTCCAATAGAATTTCAAGGCATAACAAATTTTCTAGCCTCAAATTGGGAAAAGAACCTTCTAGCTCTATCATCTTCTTCTGAGATAAATATTATGCTGCACAAAAACATCACTGAAAATTAAAAATAAAATCATTTCTTCAGAAAGATGTTGAGAGGGAACCCTGAGCTTCTTAGAGAGAGCTTCCTAAAACTAACAGTATTGTCTCCATATTCTATGTTTTCTTATGATTTCCTTTTGTAATATGAACTGCCCTCATACCCACCAATATAAAAAATAACTATTTTATGTGCATGTCATAAACTCTGTGTTAGCAAAGTACAGATATAATGAGCTATTGAATATTCTGACAAGCCTTCAGGAATATATTCTGATTTTATAAACGCATGTTTTATTTTGGCAATGTAATGCCTTTGCAATTAAGATAAATGAGATAATCATATGCTTATAACATATCACACTGAAATTTTAATTTTAGATATCACACAGCCCAATAACAAGTTTCTACTCCAAATGGATCATACTAAGAGATATATAAGAAAGTTCCCAAAAACTCGGTATCAGTGCAGTCATGTGAACAGAAATATTACAGCTCTTTATTGGTTTCACACCATGAAAGCCACTAACTTTCAGTTTTGTGATGTTATTGAACACAATTTGATCAGCTATTTTATGCCACTGTGCATAAAAACAACAAAAGATACAAAACAAATAATAAAATAAGAATTTGTTAAAGTCAACTGCCTTGTCCCATTATAGAGATGATAGGCAGAGAAAAGAGGCAGTATGTTAGATTCTAAATTGTCAAGCTCTATTAAGAGAAAGTCATTTTGCTCTGATTATGCCAATGAGAGCAAAAGAAAAATTAAACAAGACAGCATGTTTTTCAGTAGTTTAAAAATATGTAGTTACATAAAGAAGAAGAGTCAAAGAATAAATGCTACATCTAAATCATAGTTTCTACAGGAACCTTATTCCCTGAAGTGAAAATTCGCTTTCTTAATTCATTCACTTTCAGCTCTTTGGGTGTGATTCTGAGGATATGTTCCAAGCTGCTGACACACACTTTGCTCCTTTTTTACCAATACGTATTGGTTTCCAACTCTTTTGTCTGCATTTTCGCAAACCTTCAAAACACCTGGAAAACACACAGGGTGATGCATTCTGGTATTGTTTTTCAGCAAGTTAAAAAAAAAAAGGAGGGGGGCACTAAAAGGCTGAAGTGTCTCTGTATATAGATATCACTGCTGCAACTACTAACACTGAATTCTAACATTATTCACTAACCAGTCTATGAAAGAAAAATACCAGAGAAGCAACTCTCTTTCCATAAACTACCCTAACAGTCAACTGGCAAAATAATTATTAGGAAGAGTCTGGCATCTTATTTAAAACAGTTTAATACCAGTCTTCACCACCAAACCCCTCTAGAGATGTATGAAGTACCTCATGCTTTAAAATGCCTCTGAGAGTCCTCTCAGTTAGAAAAAGTAGCTCTCATAAAATAGCTTTACAGCTGAAGAGCTCATTTTTTTCACAGAGAATCATTCATAACATCGTATGACACATAAAACCAGCAGAAAGTTTCAAATACCTAAGCTAAACTGAGTGCTGCTACACTACTAGTCACCTCAGAGTTAATGTCAGATTTGTATTAAAAGCATGTAACTTCATAAAACTCAATTTATATACATCAAAACAACCCATAAATGCACTCAAGCTAGCAAAATAATATTGAAATTAACTTCCTGCATTTGGATTTCATGAGAAAATGTTACATAAATACATTAGTGAAGGTAGTGTTTTACTGAGCAGTTTTAAAAAAATAAATTACTTAATTCCTATTGTAGGAAAAGTACCTCCAAAAACTCAAATGTAAGCAGAAAAAAACCCAAAACCACCCCAGTCTTGTTGAACATAAAAAAACCCACAGAAATCACAGATCTGATACAAAAGCCTTATTAAGAATCCAGTTTGTTTCCCTGTCACCCTGTAGTTCAAATCAAAACAATATATTGATCGCCTTTTCAGCTTTTCAAGGAGCTTATTTAATAAGAGCTCAGCATCCTGCTCACTGTTTTAATGTCAGACAAGTCTTTGCAACTTCTTTCAATTTGCCCAGGTATATATGACACTCAGGAAGATTATTTCAAATTTGTGTAACAGAAGTCATACATCTCATTCAATAACATCCATTGATTGCTGTGTGTTCATAAGCCTTGCTGGATTTTTGTCTCAGCAGAATCTAATAATTCTCAGTAATGCATTATCAGCAAAAATAAATAAATAAATAAATAAATAAATAAATACATAAATAAATAAGAATAAATAAATGGTGTGTCCCAAGGTGCTTTACAAGGAAAATTATGAAAAATGAGCCTCTAAAAAAATTCAATATTTCTAAACCATATAGACAAACTGATAGAAGCTAAGTTTGCCAATGTTAATGTGACCTTCTGTTTCCCTTAGGAAATTCCCTTCTTTCAGAGAGAAGCAAACACAGCCACTTGGGCTGCTCAAAAGGGTCACGTATTTATGTTATGACAAGCATTGATTACACAATTTTGAAAAGTCACTTAATGAATAGCAGTAAAAACTAGCTTGCAGTGGAAGTCTGCCAAGATTCTATTTAGAAAACCACATTCAGATATATCAAAAACGCTATATAAAAAAAAAAAAAAAAAAAAAAAAAAGAAAAATTTGGCAATATATTACTTATGCTCCAAAACTGAATTTTCTAATTAAGTGGAAAAAAAATGCACTTTGCTTCACCACAAAGTGTCATTTTAGCTTTAAAAATAACTCCTTCTTTGAAAAGGAAATGGGAGCTAGTAAAATGTCCTTAAGGAAAACAAAATAGCAATTTTGTACCATATATTTAGAAGCTTGACTGATTATTCAAAACTTCTATGTGCTGTTACAATACTGCAAACATACCAAGTGTGCATCATCTAACAGAGAGGTGTTCCTATGCTTATGATCTGCATTATCCCAGTGATACCATGGCACCCCAAAATAAACGGAAATAAAGAGTGAGGAGACAATGACATATTAACACTCATCCAAGAAGAAATAAAGGCAGCATTCACTGGGGCTAAAGTAGAATCCCAAATTCAGTGTCAGGAAAAATTATTTCGCTGATTAGCTTCTGGAAACAAAGACCCCAAGCACAGTATGTCATTTCAAGCTCTGGAACCTTTTATGCCTTTTTCCAGTATAGACTCTACTTCCAGTAGGGGCTAGATACATCTCTAAACCACACACACACACAAAAATATCCTGCATGGATGCAGTTTCTTGGCAGATATGCAGCATATAAACTAATTTTATATCACTACTCTAGAGACCAAGGTACATATTGAAAAGTGTGAACATCTACAAGTGTAAGCATCACATGCATCCTGATACAACTTAATTAGGGAATTTTTAATGATCCCTAGGTAATCCCATGTAAATCTACAAAAATGTAACACTGTTTGAAAGTACTGGTTGTGTCATAAAATGTTAAGTATTCAGTTGCAAAACAGACTGTGTTATACATGAATTATGATACCTTTTAATTCTTGAGGGCCACAAAAACAAGACTGATTTGGCAAAGCTTTTTATATTAATCTCAAACAATGGCATAATCTTCCTCTTGTTCGTCTTTATTTCCTTCCTTATGCATTAATATCCACTTCCTTCTTTCTTTGTTCAGCCCTTCACTTAATACATACTATGGCCCCGATGGCCTGTATATACACTGCTCTCCAGGAGCTTCCTGAGAAGCAACTACAAGAGCAATTGTAGTTGCAATCTCCAGCTGAACATTCTGCCTAGCGGCAGAGAATCTCCAGGAGATTGCCCACCTCCAAGAATCAATTTTGTGTCAAACTAACACATCCTTAAAGCCCTGGAAAGAACACCACCCATCCACCCAATACACTCTCCACCACAGCATGTGCAACCACCAAAACATGCAGAACCTGCTTGCGATGAAGAGGACTAGGAGTACTTACAGCAGGTCACAGTAAAGCATTGCTATAGGGAGAACACTGGGGCAGATCCTAATTAGAGTAACAGCAGTGGCCATCTACTGAGCAGCTGGGAATACTCCAGCACTTGCAGTGATCCAACACAGGCAGCTGAGCACTGAAGGAGCTTCACAGTATCCATGTTCACACCCTGCCTGGGCCATGGTGATTTTTATTTGTCCTCTTATTGCTGACAGTAAACATTCACAAGCTGGCCTGTGGGACACAGAAAACACCCAGAGACTGAGGAAGCTCCTCATGTTGGCAGTAGCTAAAACAGTCAAAGCAGCAGCAGTGTGAAAGGAGTAGAAGCAGTTGGAAGGTCCTTGGAAAGTCACTTTGGTTTAAGTGTAATAAAAGGGTAGGTATCTTCTGACATGCTGAACAGTTTATTTTCAAAGCAAGCCTTCAGATTTTAGAGGCTCCTTGTCTGAGCATCCATTAAGAGCTGAGGATGTGGCTCAATGCTTTGTGAACACTGTAATTCAACAGAATTTTATCAGGTAAGCAGTATCAGCAAAGCAGGTAGGTATCCTCATGTGATTAATGTTCATTTCATCTACATCCCTGGAGAAAAAAATACCAGAATTCTGGGACATAAAAACCTCAGACAGGTAGAAGATACTACTGTCAGTGATCAATAACATCCCAGAGTGGACATGGGATTGTTAAGGCTGTCTCTGCAATGCCTCCAGCAAGGCTGTCATGATTCCTGAGACACCAACCAGGTGTAAAGTATAATGTAGAGGATGAGCTGTAATAACAACGATAACCATGCAGACTCACTGCAGAACTGCTGTGCTACACAGTTGCACGAGCCTGGTTATGGCTAGTTTCCAGAGCTCAATTCATTTCTGCTTCTAGGCTCCAATTCAGAACTAGAAACAAATGTGCAACCTCCCTTATGTCAAAAGCAATGCATCACAGAGAGCCACAAAGGTTATCTTGCACATTTAAAAAGCATCACCCAGTATGTGGCTATCTTATGTCTAAGTTCATGGGTTTACTGGGAATAGAGACAGCCTATAATACAAACTTAAGCAGTTCTGCACTAGCCTCCTGGGAGATCACCATGATCCATGAGATAAATTGGGCACATAGCAGCACAGACAGATAGCTTGTGGGCCTGACTACTGCTCCAACTCTTGCCCTTTTATTTCAGTGTTGATACCAGCTTGGTTTACAATAAGGTTGTAATGGTCAAGAGGATGCAGAGCTGAAGCAGTAATGAGGTCTCCTGAGAGCTCTATGAGGTCTCAAGGGCTGTAGAGAGTACAGGTGGATCAAGAACAGCACACCTGAGAAAGACTTAGACCAAGCCTGTAGGACTGGTGGCACCTTTGAAAGCATCATTCTGGCTTCCAGTAAAGACATGTCCATTCTGTAGGACCTGCAAATCTAAATGATGAACAAACACTCCAGCATGAGACACTATCAGCAGCATCGCAGGCTTTTAGGCTACATTTCTAAGTAAGCAAAACAAGCACAGCCACAAATTCTAGATGAAACTCTTAACTGTGCAAGCACTCCCCATGCTCCAGTGCTCTTATACTTTCTTTGCTAGAACGGCATCCATCTGATACTGCTAATTTTTCTCCCACATTTCAAAGCAAAACAGTAAAATCAGAAGGCAACAGTTTCAGCAGGAATGTTCTATTATTAGCTCTGCACAGGCATGGACAACTCACTTGCATATACTGTAGTTTAAGCTCTCAAAATGTTATAAGAAAGAAAAAAACCACACACCAGCTTCAAAAGGTATTGTGAAAATTAGCTCATTTGTTACATTTTTAATTCTTTAAAAGAGAAACACTGCACAAAGATATCATAGTGCTATAAAACTGTAATAGTCTACACAGGACAAATGTTGGCAAAGGACAGAGAGGATTATGGCCTTCAAGTAAATAATTTTATTTCATAACTTGGCATTTTTATGGACCTTATCACTGTAAAGTCTGAACAACTCACAAATACTAATTAACTGAGCCTGTTTAATTATTCTCCCTGCTTACACGAGGGAAACCCTAGACCCAGTCCAATCTAAGTTCTTTAACAATAGATGAGTCAGAAGGAAGGAAGGACAAAGCACAGTATGTAATATATACACTGACCTAATACATTCTTCCAAGAACACTGTGTGAAACAGAGCGACCTCTAAGTTATCTGAACTCCTACACAATGTCTCATGGTGCCATACATGAAACATTTATAAGCCTCTCTGTGGTGGGTCTGAATGCTCTATACTGTGTGCATAACCAATAGGGCTTAAACTTGTAAAACAGAAACATTAATATATTCAATGCCGATTCCCTTAAACCCAAGCTTGTTTCTTGAAATATCTGTAATAAAGAATCACAGATTACAAAAGAACAAAACAAACAAAGCCTAAACCAACACAGTATTACAGTTATAAATCCATCTATAAGATAAAGTTATTTCTTGCTAACAGCAAGACAGTACCAATCTGCCTGATTTTTCTTGCATGTGCTTCACAGAAACTACAAAGTAAGCACTGGTGTAATCATTCCATTTCATTAAGCTGCTAAAAAAGAAATCTGTAAGTGCATATAATATGAAAATTATCAGGTGCACTACAGCAATGCTCAAAGCCCTCAACCCTTCTGTTGAAGGCTTGGGGGAAAAAATAAAAAAAAAAAATCAAAGCAAACCAGAAAGATATGTCTATAAAAAACCCCAGAGATTTCCTATCTATAGAGTGATTTGTATTACGCAGGAAAAAAATATACGGTATTTACTCAGCCAGTCAACAAGCACCTTTGGTGAAAGAGATGTCAATGATTAAAGGAGCATATCACATCTCATCCAGTTTTGGTTCTGCTTTGGTTTTGTTTTGCAAAACTTGAAAACCTAAGTCTCTTCCCCCTTTTCAACAGTGAGGGAATGATCCTACTAACAAACAGTTTCAGTGCAGTGCCAAACTGCAGCTAACATTTCAACTAGGAGTAGGAATTGGTGATGAAATACCAGATGGGCTCTTTTTCAAACAATATTTGGGCTGGTCTCACCTGTCTTTTTGTACGCAGATGTTTCCTTTTCTCAGTTTTGTTGCCTTGAATATCTCCTCATTCAGGTATTCAAGGCACTAACAGTCTAACTCATCTGCCCATGCCTTACCTTCATCTTCCTTTTATCATGGTATGTCTGCCTACTTCTAGGGCAGAGCCTGTGGTAACAGTAACATTGTTCCTGTCAATCCGCAGACCATAACTAATGTAGAACATCCAATCACATGAAATAATGTCAGGGGAAGATGGCTACGACAAGCTTGGAATTCAGTACTTACTAGGCCAAAAAAAGAAATGTAAGGATACTGATTGGATTTCTCTAGATAGATTTTCAGTTCCAGTGCAACACCAAAGCTAAACACAAGCAGAGTTTCTAGATGCCTGATACTGCTCAACTAAGCACAGAAGCAGGAACTGAGGGATTGATGCATATCCTTGCAATACAGGAAGCTTTGAAGTCATTTTTGTACAAGATGACACAAAACTTAAGAATTCAACACCACCTTTACTAAAGCTCTGAGAAAACAGAGGATGTCTTCTTCCTTTTCCCTCAACCCAGAAGACAATGTTCACACATAAAAGATGCTACCTCTGCATGAAACAAAAATAACTAGCCTGCTGGATGCTACTGTGCAGCCTTCTCACATACAAATCCCTGCTTGGAGCAACGTAAACTGGCAGCCACCTCCCAACAATTTTTTGGCATTTTTAGCAAGTTGCATACCCTGTGCAGTCCTGAAGGTATGCTCTCAAAGCAAGTAAAGTTACTGGAGGGCTGCAGGGCAGGACATGCAGCCCAAACAAGAAGCTTCCCCATACAGACACATACCCATGGCAAAGAGTAAACCAATCATTTTGTGGCATTATTCTGGCTATTTTGAGCAGAAAGCTGGACAGAAGACTGTCCGTATACCAAACCACAGTGCGGAAAGGTGACTGTTGTCCTCATCAGTCCACCACAGACTGTTTCCTGCAATGGATATACGAAAGGAGAGAAGGACAACGAACTACTAAGTTTGGTAAAAGACTCTTTCTGTTCCTTGGAAATGACAATATTGCAGTTGTCTGCAACATTACTCCCCACCCTCTCCCTTTTTTTCCAGTTCAGAAAACATTCCATTGGAAATTACAAAACACTTCTCTCCAAATGGGCTATTGACCTAACAAACGATGTCTTTCATTAAAACTTAATAGATGCAAACCAAGTTAGCTTAAGCTCACTCAAATTAAGCTGTTGGCTTAATTTGGTTACAGAGCATTTTCATCTGGAATTTTTTACTAGAAATTCTTTTTTTAAACAGTTTTAAAACAATGGGTCTACCTCAGTTCTTAGATCGAATACCAATGGTAAAATAAGGTGAAAACTCTGCCAGTGCTCTATTCCACAACTTATAATCTTATTTACAGCTAATGAAAGAATACTTTATATTAACTACCTTTTCATGTGTCTAAAGTGAAGTTGCCTGTGAGATTTTGTTTCAAAAGATGATGACAGCCTCTGCCTCACTCTATCCAACTGGCTGCATTACATGCAATTTAGTATTCTGATCCAACATGAAACAATTAGATCTTGCTGACGGATAGCATCAGTAACTTCAATATACTTCCTGACATTGAATATCCTTGTTTACAGTATCTGACAAGCAAAGGTAACTAAAAGAAAGCTGACAAGCTTTGCATCTTCATGACAGCACACAAGGACGGATTGTGTTATACTTCATGTGCATGTTCACAGCTGGCACACTGTCAAGGGGCACTGTAATATGAATTAAGGTCAGCATATGAATCACAATGTCAGTGTGTGCACAGCTGGACCCTTAAAACCAGATGCAAAGACTCATATCTTCCTACTACTATATTTGCAGATAAGGGAATCTACTAGTTCATGATTTCAAAAATATCCCTCAAAATAGCAAAAATTGCAGCAAAGTGTCTTTCTTTTCCTGATACTGGCCTCTGTGAATACTTTTTGTTTGCTACCTTGTTTAAACAAAGAGTAAATAGGTACCATTCTCATATTATTCAATTTCAGATCTGTATACAGAAAGATCCTTCTCCATGTGCATCATCTTCGTATAATATGAAGAACCTGGGCTGCCAATAGTTCTTTCAGGTTTTCCAGGCAATTGATTGTTTCCTTGCTTACATCTTAGCAAGCTGACCTGACAGAAGAGTCCCTGGCAGGAGCACAGAGGCCATGGGAAGTAAACCTCTGTGGTCTAGAGCAGTAATCAAGGTCCCTGTACTCTGTGTGGAAGACCCTGGATATCTGGGCTCACTGGGAGTGAGGTCAGCTTTCCTAGAACAATTAAATGAAGGAAGAGGATAATCTTTAATATCTTGGAGTCAGTTTTTATTGTTTACCATCAAATAAAAGGAACCCTCCAGAGTAGGTGAATCTCTAACTCTACAGATTTCATGGCAACAAAGCAGATTTACATGAGTTTCTTTCCACCTGCTGATGTTTTGCTGCAGACTATTGGCACAGTAGCTCAGGTGCAGGGATCACCAGGAGCCCTCTGCTCTGGCTGCCTGCTTCACTGGGAGCAGTGCAGCAGCACCAGCCTACCCTGCACCCATTCATGCTGGGGCAGGGACGGGCAGGGTCAGGGTGGTGGCTCACCTCTGCTCTTCCATCAGGCAAAATGGAGCTACAGAACTGAAGACTATCAGGCAGTTTAGATTAAATTAACCCCCATTTCTGAAGGGCAGCCATTCTGCTCAATGAGCAGTGTTAATATGCCAGCTATATTCCAGACTTATTCCAAGTTTCATCGTCTACAGGCTAAATACATTGAGTGTTTGGTAATATTTCTTATTTAAAAACATGTTGTTTGTGTTAATATCACTTTATTCTGACTACAATTAGTTTACACTACATTGAAAAGCTTATTCTATTGACCCAGAAGCACAGCAAATTGAGAAAATTAATGACATGTTAAAATAACATTTTTTCCCTCTATTAAACACGTTGAATTTAGAAAAAAAAAATCCAGATGTATGACACAAACTGTGGAGTGTGCTCCTCTTAACAGTAATAGATGAAATAATTGAATGAAAACATGCTAAGCGGAAATGGCCTTAAATGTTAAAAACATGGAAGATAGCAGCACAGTAATGATTGTACAGAAACACCTATTCTCATATTTTCTATTTTTGCATAATCATACCATTCAATAACGCTCCAGAAAGATACTGTGCACTGCAAATTTTAATTTACGCAGCATGTAATTCAGCTGTAGTTCGAGACAGCCTCACTTCTTAGAGGATTAGAGCACAGTATTATTTTAATGTTGCTCCACAAAGACATTAATTGAACAGTGTAGAGATAAGTTCAAAGCTGGTGGAATTTCAGGCCAAGAAAGCTTTCTAGCTATCTTTTAAAATGTCTTTGTAGGCATTTTATCAAATTCTGCAGGTTTGCTTGCTGAAACTGATAAATCTTATTCACATTTGAGGAATTTTAACCCAGCCTGTGCAGTGACTCAAATGAGCAGTGTTTAGATCAGTTGCACAGCTTTCCAACCTGCACAGAACTTCTTCCTTTGCAAGCTCTTACTCCTCCTGCCAGAATTAGTCTATGTATCCATTTTCTATGAGCCATGTTTGTGTTAGAGAAACACAAGCCAGAATCTCGTCAGCTGAACTCGCTACTTGCTTCCTAAGCGCCGCTACTGCTGCAGCCACTGAGCAGAATATTTTGATTCCAAGGATAAGATTTATAGCATCTCAAGTTAGTAAATAATGAAAATGTCACAGGATATACAAATCACACTTGCAGGGTTTAAACTCTATAACAGTTTTACTTGTTGGGTTTTTTCGTCCAAAGGTTTCAGCAGGAAAAAACTCTATTTGAAAGACATAAAGACATCTCCAGCTTTTGCTGCAGTATGTGAGAAACATACATTACAGTAAAAAGTCACAGCCTAAAATAGAAATCCTGAATCAGCCATTACTGTGAGGCAATGTAAATACTGATGTATTTACAGATGAAAGGAGGTCACACGACTCAGCCAAAATATTCCATTTTCAGAAAATCAGTTTGTAGGATTTAAAAAAAACCCTGTAAATTTACAGTCAGATTATAGGCAGCTAGGGTACACTGCCTTCTCCAGTAAAATATGTACTTCCATATAAATCCAGTTTATAGTTTGCACTGTGCTGCAAATGTGTTAAGTCTGTTCCTTTTAAAAGTGTATTAACAATTTTCAAAAGAAGATAGAAGATGCCATTTATAAAGCACATGCCTCCAAAATCCTCCTGAGAGCAAACGATACAATGAAAGGGCCAGCAGAAGGTAATACTTTCATCACTCTCTCTGACATATGGGACCAGGACAGAATTTTGAGATCAGTCCATAGGATAAAGTATGTACTTCATGAGAGAATTAGAGGAGGAAAACAGCTTCCAGGAAAACAATGCTGCTGCTTCACTCAGTGTAGTTCCTACAAGTTCATAGTCCTAAATTCTGCAGTGAATTTTAAGATTAGACATCTCAGGATCTCAGACCATCCAATTTATGCTGAATAATGTCAGAAAACTCTCCTTGTTTGGTTCAAAGCAAAACCACAGTTTACCGAAAAGAATCGTGAAT
The DNA here is from genome assembly GCA_039720435.1 of Amazona ochrocephala. NCBI lineage: Eukaryota > Metazoa > Chordata > Aves > Psittaciformes > Psittacidae > Amazona > Amazona ochrocephala. Next base: position 26,983,211 of record CM077880.1, read on the forward strand.
TTCTGATAATTTTTCAGTGAAATTAAGTCAACTAAGTGGTTCCTATAAAACTGGAAAATAGTTTCACAGCATACATCTCCTGCGCAGTAATCTTCCACTTAAAAGCCAGTAAAATGTTACTACTTCAAGCCACTTATGCTGGTTTGAAAGAGAAAGTTGAGATGTTCCCTCACAAATGAAACAGGTGAGCAATGTGAAACAATCTTCCCTAGGAAAAAAATTATGTATCTGGGAACCCAATTTTACCTATTCAATTGCTATGTTTTGTTTGTTTACATCAAAGACACATATGTCATAACTAAAACCCAAAGCTTTTCTGTTTCAATTTATGTTTAATAATTTCCAGTTTATTCAGTGGGGTCTTTTGGTACTCCTAAATTTAAAGGGTTCTTAAATTCTGCTCATTGCAGGTAGGTTAGACTAGATGACCTTTGAAGGTCCCTTCCAACCCAAACTATGCTATGATTCTATGAAATTTTAAAACAGAAACATGTGAAACTCTGAAATTATTTCTCTTGTACACCCTCATCAGCTGTTTACAGTAAAAATACTTCAAAATACAAAACCAACTTGAAAAGCCCACATCCTTAATACAGTGGAAAATATGGAGTCAAATTCACAAGACAATAAGCTTTTTTTTTATGGATATAAAAGCCAGAGCAATTCCAAACTCCATTTCTCAAACAGCAGGTATCAAAAAAGGAAGAAAAAGAGTTGCGCAGTTGTCACAGAACAAATCATCCCACTAATTCTTCCACTGATACTTTTCCTAAGCCAACTCAGTGAAAATCATCACACATTTTGAGTGGCCTTATTGCTATCAACAGAAAGACAAAACACAGAGTATGAAATTAGACTTGATTCATTCAAAATTGATTAATTCAAATACTGATTGCCATTGCTAAATTAACCACTATGAGTTCAGTTCTGTTAAAAAATAATAATATGTTTTTTTCTGATTTAATTATGAAAGTCTCGAATATTATGTGATATAAGTCCTAAAAAAAAAAATAATTATCTAGTTATACAAGCTTATATTACTTTTGACCAAGCCTTCAGAGACATAAGACATCATTTTTAGTCTGAAAATCTAACCTCCAAATGGCAGCTTAAACCCGTATCAGATCTTAAATCTTGCTTTTTGGCCCACTGTTTTTATGTGCAAAATAAAATGTTACTGCAAATGTGGTTACTGAATTCTTTTTATCGTACATCTAAATTAGAAGCTCAAAAGAATTTGGAGACACAAATTTCAGAGGCATTGTTAATACAGAGAAAGCTCAAAATACAACACAGGAAGAAACTGAATGCCTTCCTGATGATGGGTTTAACAGAAGTGGGATGAGAACAATGGAGTGGAAAGCAAAGTAGGCAGGAACTAAAAATAATTTATATGAAAAATCTGGATATTTACTAGTTGGAATTGACAGAGGAGGGAAAAGGACTAGAATTATGAACTGACAACAGATTAACTATCACTGTTATGAGGCTGAGAAAGGACCACTGCTATCCCTAACAAATGGGAACAGGAGAGTCACTGCGAAAAAGAGGGAGGCAAGTATAAACACTAGTGCTCAATGCCACTGCAAGACAATTAAAATGAAGATTATACCTTTTCAAGCCACTGTTCGTGAGGGAAGGAGTAATGCCAAGGGTACTGCAAGTGTATGTTTCTGCAGTCATGCTGGAAAAACATTTGTTTTTCTTTAGTGTTCAAAATAAAGGCTAAGAAGGAAAATGGGGATATTCATAATTTCAGCAGGGATAAACACTGAAAGAAGGTAAAGTGCAAAATAAGAAATGGATACATGCTATGAAAACCTTAAAGCTGAAAAAAAATCTCATTTTTCCAGGAACAAAACCACTGAAATTTTGAAACAGACCATGATAGGAGTAAGGGGGAAATAAACTTCCCATAAACTCAGTTTACAGACAGGAGATAATGTAGCTGAATATAATATATATATAATGCAGCTGTCGTGGTCTATGACTGAAGTTCAGGTCCTTAACTTGAAAAATTTAGTTAGATGAATAAAAGTTGGGAAGGGCAAAAGAAGAGATCAAAAAGGCTTGAGCAACAGAACAGTTGCAGAGCTGATCAAGACAGATGGGACCTACACTGTTTATTAACTTTTCAGCTATAAGGAAGCATTTAATACATATAGCTATGGCTGAAGTGGCTTTTTGCCAGCAAGTGCTTCAGTCTGCAAGCTCAGAATTTACTGTTACTAACTGATAGGCAGCAATTGTCTTTGACTAGTTGACAGGGGTATAATTATTCTCCATCTTCCACCTTTTGTTATAAATCTTTGAAAAAATAAGTTCCTTAAAACTAATGACATATAATAATAACCATTTAGTCAGAATATTCACGTCCCTTGCATACTGCATTCATGAAATAGTCTTCACCTTCATATTCACAGTTTATGTACACCCAATACCACAGAACACGACCATGTACTTTAAGTGTGTTTACTCAATTTTCATGATGCTGAACATTAAGGATATGTAACTAAGAACGTTTTTGCCTGTACAAAAAATGAAAAACATGGGTTCCAAAAATATAAGTAAACCTTTCACCATTTATGTGAACTAAAGATTCAATCAGTATACCATTTATGTGGTCACAACATTTCCTATTTTCATCCAAAATCCAAATTGCAGACATTATACACAACTGAAAATCAGAACCAGTGCTCTTACAAATAAAGCACGTCCACATTGTTTCAAGCAGTCGCTCTTGCAGCTAGAACAAAATTTGGTCAGACTACCCCCCCACAAATGTGCATTTAAGCCTGCCCAGCCTCAGAACCATATGTAAACTTCACAAAGCTTCAGGACAGCTGGGACTGTGATACAACTGAAATACAAACTATGAAGCCTTCCTAGCAGAGGGGTGAGGCAAAGACAACTACTGTTTCACTAGTTAAGATCCATTGCACATAACTGTACACAGAGACCTTCTGAGATATTTGCAGACTTTAGTACATGCTGTTCTAGCTAGATGGGTTAGAAAAGAGTTCTGGTTACTTTATTACCAGCAGCACAGCTTAACACTATCAAATGTCATTTCAGAAGGGAAATCATAATTGCAAACTACAGAAATTATCCCACAGAAGGACAATGTGGGTTTCATTGACAGAGCAGCCTGTCTTCTACATGCAGGAATACAAAGGGCACATTGTATTACTGCAGTTTAAATGAGTCAGTATGTTTATATATGATTCAAGCATGACAACGTCTAAAATATGAGCTAATCTATCACATTCACAAATACAGTAAAGTATCTTTGCTTGAGGGGACGCAAGTCATAAGGTTGTAGCATCATAATATGCTATAGACAGAGAATAAAAAGCACTTTGACCATGCACAGTTCGCTCCTAATTTGGACATTTTTTTTAAGATTACTATGCATAATTACCTCTTTTCACTACTTCCAAGCTTCTCCTTCTGTGTGATACTACAACCATTCCTAAACTCTATACCATGCCAACACAGTCCACTGCCATATATCAGCTATGATGTCCCACATTCAATGTTATTCAATGGCTGGAGCACCAGGCGGAAGAAAGAAAAATGGAAAGGAGATGAAAGTACTCGTCTAAAAGTATCCTGCAGTGATATAACATTGTCTTTTGAGAAGCATCCCAAGACTCTTCACAAACCACATCCATGGAAGACAATTTCTTGCCTTTCTAAAACTTTTAGGTACTACTAAAATGCAAGAAATTTCTTATCGTACACAGCTAGAGAAGGAGGACCTAACTGATATATCAGTGATGATATAAAGAAAGTCCAATAAAATTCAATTGAGTATAACCCCTTCTGTTTTGGATTCCTTTTCTATCTTTCTAAAGAAGTGGCATGTTCAGAAACAAAGATCCTCCTTCCCCAAAGTGCCAACACCACATCAATCATCTTAAGTACAGGATTCAAGTTCTCTTCAGCTGCCAGTCCAGATAGAGTGTGTTCAGAACCCATTACCACATCCATGAAGTAATGCAAATGGTCTTTTAAAATACAAGTATATGTCTTGTATCCCAGTCAGGATACCACTCCTCAGTGCCCTCAGCAGGTCCTCCCTCCTTTGTGGCAGGGAGAGGAACACCAGTGAATGCTACTTTCAAATTTGCGGTTCACCACATTCTGCAACTGCAGCCCAACAATCACAAATAAAGTACCACCTTTATGATTTAATTGGGATAAGTATGTTAGGATTTACAGAGCTCTGTATGTGTTTGTGCCTTCTGCTCCAGCCTTCCCACATGGGAATGACTGAGATCACAGTAACCACTCAGAGTAAATGCAGACGTAACAGATGAGTGCAGCATGAAAATCCAGGAAGGCTGTAGAATCTCCATCAAAAGAGGTCTTAAAGCAGAGCAACAGTTTAGGTGGGCTTTCAAGTTATTTTTTACAATTCTATAGAGAACTTACATGTAAAAAAAAAAAAAGAGATTCTAATAAATTTATAATGGAAAAGAACACTTTGAAACAGAACTGCAGCTAAAAAATGGTAAAATACCCTACTGCTGTGTAGTAGTAAGTAGTTTCTGTCATTACACTTCACATATTCAAAAATGAGATTTATTTTTAAATCTCACATATCACCATGGAAGAATTATTCAAACTATAATACTCAACTGGATCAGGCATCAGCAAAAACTTCACCTTAAGAAGTTACACAGCTCAGACATACCATGAACCAAAAAGTCACTGGCCATCATCAGTGCAGCTAGATCCAACAAAACAGTATGCAGAAATCATTAGCTGACGATTGAAGGAAAACATTATTTCTTACACAATTCATAAACAATATAAAATACATAAATAGTACTGAAAGTAAAACCAGGCTGTTTGCTCACTTGAGATATGCAGTAAATGAACAAGTTAAACGACTCACCCTGCAAATTGCTCCATAAAAGTAATTTGCTCAGTTTGCTGCACATGGAGTTAGAAACCTAACAGAGCAGACCATGGCACTCAGAACTAGAGTTTACAATACTAACAGTGCACAGTACTATAACCAGCCTTTTGAAATAGCAAAAATGGATCTCACTATTAACTCTATCTTTTGGTCTGTTTACCAACACTCACACAGGTAAGTTTGTTCTATAAAAACAGTATTAGTGAATTAAATAGAATTAAAAAGAAATTTATAGAACCATAGAATGGCTATGAGAAAAGACAGAATACACTGTCCTGCATATTTAAAAATCACCAATATTAAATGCATAGCTTCTGCACAACAACAGAACTGCAACAGATTCCCATGCTGAAAAATACCTGCATACTTTATACTTTTTTTAGGAAGGAAACCCAAACAACGATCATCTTATGAACAACATAACTAGAAAGCTGATTGGAAAACGCTCTGTTTGCATAACTTACCAATGCCTTCATGTTTTATTATGTTTTGCACAAATGCAAACTATTTGAGGTCAACCCTACAAAAGCACTAAATATGCTCTTTCTCATTCACGAAACTTGAGATACATGTCTTGCAAGTTAAGAGTTTCCTCAATCTAATACATCAGATTTAGAAAATTTTTGCAACCTACATGTTACTATGGCAACTTTTTTGTTTTTTCAAAATGTAAATTAACAGTGAGGCTTCATTACAAACTCTCTATTTCCTTTGTGTCTGTGCATACTCTTTTCTCATATATGGATTCAGAATAGCACTTTCTACTTTAAACGGCTACAGTTTATATTAGAAGATGTAGCTACATTGACGAGTCAGGATTAAATCTCAGTAAGCACATCTCTGCTTAACCTTGACCACTTTTAAGCCATAACATCAATGAGTGCAGCAGAAAGCAAAGGAAAAACTGAGTAGTTCTATGGCAAAGGTTTCTCTGCTTGGCTTTTATAATGATAAACTATTAGAAAAGGAAAATATGCTGCAAATTGCAGTCCTCTTCTTGCTCTTTTTACTGCTAATTCCACTGAAATTTTTCTATGTTCTTGGCTCTTTTCCTAAGGGGAAAAAAAAAAAAAAAAAAAAAAAAAGCACATAACTCTGCAGAAGAAAATATGATTGCTCTGTTTTCTTCTGAAGAAAATCGTGTTTTTGACATGCCACTGTAGTACTGGACAGCTTTACTGAATTCAAGAACCTGTCTGCCTAAAGATGCACAGGTGTCTGCAGTTCCCGTTACAGTGAACAGGAAGCCCAGAGATAGATCTGACATCTTCAACATCATGTCAGAAAGTCATAGCATTAGAATGAATCTGAGAGACAAGCTACTCCTTTTAATTTGACTTCCATCATTTGTCTGCTGAAAAAGGGAGGTTTGCAAATCTCATCTTGTGAATCATTTTGAGACTACTCATTAAACTACCTGTAACAAATAGAGATTTTACATTCATTTTTCACCATAATACAAATTACTAAACATACATGCCTGTGAACTGGGTTTAATATCAAAAAATATTATAAATCTAATGCACTTTAGTTCTCACCATGATAGATCTTATAAAATTGAAGAAAACTTAAAAGGATAAATAAATGTACAATAAATAAATAAAACTACAATAGATAAATAAAACTACAATAAAATGTAAATGAAAATATACAGCCTTAACTACATCTGGACTTGGTCTCCCCAGCATGGGCATCTGAGCACCCTGGTCTAGTGGAAGGTGAAAGCTGTCCCTGCCCATGGCAGGGGGATTGGAACCAAATGATCTTTAAGGTCCTTCCAACCCAAACCATTCTATGACTTCATGATTCTATGACCTGCACTGGCTTCCTAAGGGATCAGTTGCCTGGAAGTTTGCAACTGAGTCATCTAGTGAAAAATTCCCATGTAAACAAGAGGAAGTAATTATAAAAAGGGCACAAATTCCTTCCTCATCTTAGTTCTTAGTACTAGAAATTAAAATTTTCAGACTGTATTCTAACAAAACTAAATCAGAATACTGGTAATTCATTAGCTAATACACAATGCCCTAATGCCCAATGAACTAGATCATATGGCCAGCTATATTCTAACCTAAAAATCAGACTGGAAGAATTTTACAATAGGTAGAGGGACAGTCAAAGCTATACATAGAAGCACACAGGCAAAGCTAGTATGAAATTTATTTCTAAGAGAACCTAGAAAACAGGGAAGAAAAGCACAACATTCAGAATTATAACAGATTCCTTGACCATCTCTTTTTTTGCCGATACATGCATGCTAAATGAAGCTGCATTCACCTGGGAGAGCATGCAAGGCAGAAGGCAGACAGAGAGTACTGGAAGTAGACAAGGCCCACTGAAGAAATTAGGCAATTCTAGCTGGAGAGATGCATTAAGCCTGTAAGAGACACTGAGGAGAAACGATAGTTCCTAACTTCTGTTATTTTAACTACTTGCTCATGTATAATTTACTAACCTTTTTCTCATACTTTTTTCTGTGAACTACGAGTGTCTCTAGATTTGTTAAGTGACTGCAAGAATACAGTTTTGGCTTTAGGTAAGGCCTCAGTGCATAATTAAACAGAAGCACAGACCACTAACACTAATAACTGGAGGATGTAGTTACACAACAGCCATACTTTTTAGCATCTGTGGAAAAAGGAAAACAACTGCATGTTACCAGTAGCAAGACAATGTCACCAGGAGCTGGAGTGCGTGCATATGGGACAAGGAACTGCAGTACAAAGCAGAACTTGCCCAGTGAAGTACAGGCATTGAAAAGAGCTTCAATAGGAGTTACCTTTCAAAGTCATTTACGTCACACATCTCACAGACAGGACACTTTCCCAAATGAATAAACCAAGGCAAAAGCATACCAAAGTAGAACCTCATGCTGCCCAACACAGCTAAAACTGAGGCCTCAGTGAAAACATCAAGAAGTTCACCATCAACTCAAATAGAGACAAGATTTCATTCCTAACATCAAATAGTGTACTCATTTTCTCTAACCACATTGCTTCCCTCAACTTTCATACCTTACAAATTACTTTCTGAAGACTGTCACTAAAGACAGTTTACTTGTAAGTGAAAAGTTGTGCGTGGCAAAATGCTTTTGGGCTCTGGAAAGTGAAATAAAAACGAAAAACACCCATCTTATAATGCATTTTTTATAAATAACACTACAAGTGATGTATATATATCACAAGAAATGGATATTTCTCTAGTTATGAACCAACCAGTAGTAACAATAAACCTATTGAGCCTTGGCGTGAAATTAGTAAGTTGAGATGGCCAAGAGAATGCTCAACCCATATGCTTTATTATACAATCTCTAATTGCAGGCCATAGAAGTTCTTGGGTCTTCAGCCCACTTGAAAATCATGCCACTTATTACTCAAATAAAAGGTAAAATACATTTTTAATTTTGTTATATTCTTTAGGGAAGACATGAAACTTATTTAAATGCAAAAGGTTCTACTGAATTGTTAATCAAAATAATGGAAAGGTGAAAAGAGTCAATAAAATGGGTTTCTTACGATATACTTACCAAAAAAAAAAAAAAGGGAAAAAAATACAAAAAAAAAAACAACCAAGCCACATAGCAAGGGAATTTTTATCTCTAAAGGCTTGACTCTAAGAATCATCAGCATCCACTATAATTCTGTAAAATAAGTTAAGGCAGCATCTGGTACAATCTATATATATTTTTATAGCCAAGCACACAAAAATGCTTACAACAGTTACGAGATCTTCTCATAATAAATGAAGCTAAAGATTCTTTGCTTCATCTACCAGCATGCATTAGAATAACAAAGGCAAAAACCAGAACAAAAGAGGAACCCAGAAGCACATACATTTTTTTTAATGGCTAAATAATACTGTTCAGGCATTAACAGAGTGGGAACTGCCAGTATACAGGAAAAAGAAGAATCTTACAATCATTTAGTTTAATCTCAATTAGTTCATAGCCATAAGCAAGGTGATACTCAAGCAGTGACCGTTTCAAACAACTGTTTGATTCTCTTGAGGCTAAATCTATTCCCAGATCCGCGATGCACATCTCCAAAACATGTACAACTCTGAATAACGGAGCAGTGGTTTGTTTTTTTCTTCCTTAAAGACATAAATTTGTACTGAAAGAATCATGATGAGAACCATGTAATCTAATTCAATAAAAACTGCAGCAAAATACAAAAGTTATCATATAACATCACTGTCATGATTAATTAGCAGTCACCACAGAACCACATAAAATGGGAGTGCTTTTTGACAAACTACTGTAAGGGGGTAAAGAAACTGTGACTTGCAATACAGTAACTCGTAGAAACTTTATTTCCATTAAGACATGTTAGTGCCACTGAAGGAAACAATACCTATTACCCAACTCTTCTATGCCTTTAAGCAGAACAATGTTGTACTGCGTAACTGTTCCAGAGGCATGAGCAAATTCCAGACAGGATTTGCTCCAAGCACAGGTTGCAGACTATGACTGTTTTCAATTTGAGTGGAAGTTTTGGTAGCAGAGGGGCTATAGAGGTGGCTTCTGTGAGGAGCTGCTATAAGTTTCCGTAATGTCCAATAGAGCCAATGCCAGCCAGTTCCAAGACAGACCTGCCACTGGCCAAGGCCAAGCCCATCAGCGGCACCGGTGGTGAATGTGGAACAATATATTTAAGAAGGTGAAAAAAACCCTGTGAAGCACTAGCAGCAGTCAGAAGGGAGCAGTAAGAATACGTGAGAGAAACACCCCTGCAGACACTCAGGTTAGTGAAGAAGGAGGGGAGGAGGTGCTGCAGGTGCCGGAGCAGAGATTCCCCTGCAGCCCATGGTGCAGCCCATGGTGCAGCCCATGGTGAGGCAGCTGTGACCCTGCAGCCCATGGACGTTCATGGTGGAGCAGATTCCACCTGCAGCGCAGACAACACCTCCACACTGGAGCAGGGGGCATGCCCGAAGGAGGCTGTGACCCCATGGGAAGCCTGCGCTGGAGCAGGCTCCTGGCGGGAACTGTGGCCCCATGGAGAGAGGAGCCCACACTGGAGAAGGTTTGCTGCAGGTCTTGTGACCCTGCAGCGGACCTGTACTGGAGCAGTTCATGAAGAACTGCAGCCCATGGGAAGGACTCAGGTTGGAGAAGTTCATGGAGGACTTTCTCCTGTGGGAGGGACCCCACACTGGCACAGAGGAGTCCTCCCCTGAACAAGAAGGAGCAGCAGAGACAATGTCTGATTAATTGACCACAGCCTCCATTCCCCGTTCCCCTGCACTGCTCATAGACTGAAAGAGGTAGAGAAAATCAAGTTGAGCTCAGGAAGAAAGGGGAAGAGAGGAGAAGGGGGACTGAAGTTGGTTTAAGATTTGGCTTTGTTTCACATGAACCTACTCTGGTTTTGATTGGCATTAAATTAATTTCCCCAAGTCAAGTCTGTTTTGTCCATGATGGTAATTGGTGAGTGATCTCTCTCTGTCCTTGTCTTGACCTACAAGCCTTTCTGTCAGCACAATTTGCTAGTTCTCATTTTGCTACTGGATTTGAAACCCTGCCGACATCATAAAAATTGGACAGTGTTGTATCAAGGTACACATCATGACAGACAGCAATGAACCCAAAGCTCTTAATCAGCTGTAGCACGAAACAGGCACAGGTTGACACAGAACCCCTCTGAAGCCATTTGCTGCTCACCCTGTAATGGGGCTGGTTCTGTGCTTCCCATACTACAGGTCAGAGCAGTCATGGGGCCACCTGGAAATAAGCCCTCCAGGTGCTGAGGAAACAAGAACAGACTGGCAGAACTCAAGAATCCTTAAGCCAAATCCTCATCTCACAAGACAGATACTGATACTCTATGATACTGAATGATACTGATACTCTAATTTCACTGCTCTTTGTACACGAAGAAGAGTGAATAGAGCAAGGCCCTGCTTCAGAACACCATTAAGTCCTAAAGAGCTTGCAACAGAAACAGGACTTAAAAGAGTGATCTTTAAGTACATGAATCATGAGATTTTTCAGGTTTGGGGTTTTTTGGTTGGTTGCTTGCTTGCTTTTTTCTTTTTAATTACATCTGCAACTCATAAGTGACATGATTTAGCTAATAAAATACTTAAAACACTGGTTATTTTCTTGAAGTTTTGTTTGTCCTCTGAATACTTTCAGATCCTAGTGTGTCTTCTCAAGAGCCTATTCACTTTAGCACTCAACAGAATACTACCCGAAAGTCAGACATTTAAATATCTTTCACTTTTCTAAGTTTCAGGCAAGTGCACGATTTGGAGGATAACACTTGAAGGGACTCCAAGAAGTCATGTAGTCTGCCTGCCTGCTTTAACTTAACGATACTGCTCCCAGTAGACAATATTTTAAACTGAAAGTAAAACTCTCCTGTTCCACAACTCCCCAAGAAAATCTATTCCAGTGCTTAAATGCTCTTGCCATTGGCAAGTCTTCCCTGATGCACAGCACAAATTTGCCTTCCTGCAATCTTTCCTAATGTCTAACCTAAATCTCCCTCAAATCAGTTTGCATTCACTGCTTCTTGTAATCTTCCCACTTTACAGAAAGAACAGTTTGTTACTCCTACAGCAGAATTCTGCCCAGTGAAAGCTCTTATCCAGCTAGTAATCTTTTCTCTAAACTCAATAACTCCCGTCTCTTCAGTACTTCTTTCTAGGTCATACCTTTGAATGTTGTTGTTATTCCATTTGTTCTCCTGTGGATCCACTTAATTTGGCCTCCCTCTTTCCTCATGTGTGACTGCAATTAAACATCTATAGCCTTGTGGCATGTTAGGAAAAAGCTGAGATCCAGAATGTAATGGTTTATTATAAATACAATTTTTCACCTGACGAACTAACACAATACTCTACTTACCTCCATATGGTCAAAAATAATAAATCACCCACATGAGAACACACACTAGTACAGCATCTGCTTTTAGAAAATATTTCAATACGTATTGATCCATTACATTATTTTTTTCTGGTCATTTATATGTTAATTTGCTGTTTGGATAGATGCCAAACACGTTACTCATTACTTTTCACAAGACTAACAACAATTAGTACGAAGACCTATTGTTCTGACTAGCATTTACTTGTGAACTGATGTAGTGCCAAAGGTAAATTATAATGAATAGGCAGATTCATTATATTGTGTTAGATTTCTAGAACAGGCATAAAAAGCACATTTGGACAAATAATCAGATTATGTTATTAAACAGAACCTTCTATCACTATGGGTTGTAAGTGACAAGAGGTTATAATTTCTGAGCAAAATAAATCTTTGTTAAAATCCAGATATTGGATGGAATAGATGCCTGGATTGGACTTGTATGAACATGCACTACAGTTGGCCAGTCATACTCGGCTAAGCCACCAATTCCAATTGGGACCTCTAAATACTACTGGAAAACAAATACTGCTGTTCTTATTAGTACAAAAGCTTCTTTTGCCTCTTTACTTCGTATGATTATAAGAAGTTATTTTTAAATATATATGAGAAGAGAATAATTTTACCTATTTTTTGACTTGTGAATTAAAGACATTTATGGCATTTCTTACACCAATTCTATATTGAACTTTTGACCTCTAAGTACATGCTTTTTTTCAATGTCCCTTTTTAAATTCAGTTTAAAAAGATCTCAATTGTGTCTTGTTTTTATTCCAGTTTTATATTTGATACAGAGCATGCCTGTTAAGAAACAAGAAAAATAAATACTAGTCAACAGATCAAAAGCATTCATTTTTGTATGATGTGACTTACATCAGTCCCTAGCACTGCCTTTAGGAACAGGTAGTGATGATAAATCCTGAGAAAGCTCAATAACTCCTCACTTGCGCTCTTGGGGCAAGAAAACAGGCAGTCGTAAAAAGGCTACTGAAAAACTGTTACTAATTCCTTTTTCAAGTTGCCCAGTTGGGAAAAGGAGGGGGTTTATACCATCTCTGGTCCAATTTCCTATGAAGACATACACACATTTTTCCTTTTCATCACCCAAAACCAAAGCCTGTTTCAAAGCTACCTTTTATGAAGCAGGAAACTGCCAGACTCCCCCTCTTGGTACATCCCAGCACAGCAGATGCCAGAGAGAACAGCTTTCTCTCCTCCCTGAGAAAACTATTGAGAACTTTTGGCTACAAAGATTCCTTTCACTGCTAAACTCATCAAACCCTATCGTTTAAAAAAAAAAAAAAAAAAAAAAAAAAAAAAAAAAAACTCTGAAAATACCAAAACTTTTCAAATACCAAGCTATTTTATCTCAAAGCAGGGCCTTCTCTCATTTTTCTTCAGTACGATATGCCATGCACTGTGAAATAGCCACTTGAACTGGGTCTCCTTAATGTGATTTATTTGCTATAAAACTATAAAAAACCTGCAAACAAACCTCCCATACTTGTTACCTTTCACATTTTCTTTCCTTGTGCAGTATTTATGCAAGCTTAGGGCTTTGTAGCTGCCAAATCTGTTTCCTGGATGTAAAGAGAAAACTTTCACTTTTGCATTCAGGGCGTCTCTCTAGCCTGCTGTGCTGCTCTGATAATTTCATTCACATCTGCCTCTCCACAAGCCCTACCAATCAGAAGAAGAGAATTATACTACAGTATGTTAAAAGTAACAAACTCTACCAAAGCAGACAAATTTGCAGCTGAGAAATTTGCACTGTCCTCAACATAGCTTTACGATATATATAGGTAACATATGCAGCATATCTGGTATGCAAGATATCTTACAGTTCTGAGACACAGGTGAAGTGCAAAAGGGAAAACTTAAAAAAAAAAAAAAAAAAAAAACAACTTCCACATAAATCCAAACTTTTTTCTCCACACTCTTAAAAGCAGTTCATTATTCAATTAATTATTTCAAGGTGGGGGGTTTGATGCTTAAAAGGTAAAAGAAAAAAAAATAAATAAAGGAACGAAAGGCTGGCAATATTATCTGCTGTAATAAGTCACATTCAAATGCTTTCCAGGAAAATTTGGAGCACCAAACTCTCCAGAAGTTTTAGAAGATAACAATTCCTTTCTTCAGTATGTTTTGCGCAGCAATAAACATGAGTTTTACCAACTTTACAAAGCTATCAGGTTATAAGAAGAGAATGGTCTGAAAAAATTATCTTGAGTATACTGTCAGAAGACATTTCCAAGCATTAGCAGAGGAGTAGCAGAGTTCTTTGTGGTTACACAGCTAAACAGAATAACATTCCTTATTATTTTCAGTGTCAAAATGTATACCCTAAACCCACAAAAATACGCATAAAGCTTCTTCCGTACTTTTAGAGCAGGCTAAAATATTTCAATCTGTAAAAGGTGACAGAATAAAGATATTAAGTATAAAACTTAACCAAGTTATTACGTGTAATAAATGCATTATTTTAAAGAAAGCGCTGCAGCATTTTTTGCTATTGTGAACACTAATTCCTCTGAATGTGTTTGATAGAGAAGTACCCACAACTGTGTAACCAACAATTGCTCGCTTTTGCCTAAAGCCGAAAAAAGTGGTAATTACGAAAAATGTGCTAAACCTTTTGAGGTTTTTTTTTTTTACACATAAGATAGCTTATGTGAAAGACACCTTATTCATGTATGTAAGTATATACTAAATACGCACAAATTATACTAAAATTCTGGTTTATAGCCGTAATCACCTGGTTACAACATAAGTGTTGCAAGTGTCTTTCCTCCACTTAACTGCGGCAGCAAATCAATAGAAAATCACCCTATTTTACACAGCTTACTACTGAATATCTACCCAACAGGTTAAGAATGTGGTTCTAAGATCTGAATACTCCAATCCTCTATACTTCAAGTAAGATTCTTCAGACTGAATCCATGTTTCTGTGTTGCCCCTCTCCAAACAAGGTTCACATCACCCTAATCTCATAAACTATTCAAAATATTAAACTGCCCTTGGCAGATAAGACATTCCCATTTCTTAATGAGCTATCATAGGATAAGCAAAGCTTTAAAGTATATCCAGGGCTGTAAACACCCTGGCTACAATACACATACGCTTCTGAAGTTACTCCCTGACTGCATGACTTTCAATGGGATTCAAAGAGACATTTAGAAACTGTATGCTTTCCTTTCCCCATTGCTACTGTTTCTGAATGGTTAAAATGTTCTACTAGGTGAAAAGGGTACTTGTCTCGGGGCAAACGAATTCCCACAATTAATGTGTGCAGCATCGACTCTGTGTTTTTCAGTCCTCTTTGAATAAATGTGTTAAACAATATATAAATCATTTAAAATCAGGCGTGGGTAGCGAATTTAAATCCTTATTTTTAATTCTCAATGGTGTATGCAAAAAGTTTTAGCTATTTTGATTTTTAATGCCCCTTCATACTGGCGGCAGCTGACTAGAGTATGTTAAACTGCTTTGCAGTAAGATCAGACAAGCATGGGACTGCAATTATATACCACAATACCCTTTTCTGGGTTCACAGCTCTATTCATCTTTTAGAAACACTGAAGGACATATTGGACATAGGGGAACGGATTAGCCACAGGATGACCTCTATTTTCACACAAACATCTAAGTGTGGAAAAATGGCACCCTGTGTCACCCATTCTTCACTTCCTGAAAAAAAACAAATTCATGAAAATAGACATTTAAACAGCTCTTTCCCACTCATCTCATAACAAGTAGTCATTGTTTCCTAACAACATTTAAATGGCAGTAATGTAATGCTACCACTGAACTGCCCTGATTCAAAAACATATACACAAATACACATAACTACTTAGGGAATCTAAGTTCAGCATAGGAACTAAAATGAAAAATTAACAGTGTGAAAACTCTCAGTTGACTGTTGCAATATACAATCTCATATTTATGAATATGACTGAAGGAGGATTCGGTTCCAGTAAGTTTCAGCTGGGTGTAATGGAAGTTCTACACACTACAGACGTGAAGCACAACTGAAATTATAAAATTATCTTGTGTTAGTAGTTATCACCTATTAGGTGATAACAGTTTAATGTAACAGCTAACATAACTAATTCTAAGTGAGTGAAGGGAAAATGAACACAGAAAAAGACACGTGGCAATTATATTATTTTGAGTTGCAAGAAGTGAAGATTATGTCAGTTTTCTATTAAGACCAGCCTCTGGAAAAATAAGAAGCAGTAAATACTGCAAATCATGCAAAAATAGCAAGAGCATGCATTAATAAATTAATTCAGATCTTTAATTAATTTTACATGTCATTCTTCTTAAATCAGTTGTCTTGCATAGAAAAGAGATGCTCAGTGTATGAACTTCTACTGTCAAATTCTCTCAGGAGATCATGTTATCAGCTAATCTGATCAAGTCAGGCAAACTGGTGGTTTACTTGTTTTTTCTCTGGGACTACAGGAAATTATCCTTCCGCACAAGAAATTATCAAATGAAAACGTCCAGGCATTTAACTTAAGAATTCGTCCACACTGATGAGTTACAATGTGCCCACGCAGTTCATTAGGCTTCAATGGGAAATGAATCTTTTTAATCTTTTTGCCAGGAAATCAACAGCCTAACAACATCATGTGCAATGAGACATTCAATTGCTAATTTTTTATAAAACGTTAGTGTGAAGGGTGAACTCCGATATCAGAAAAGAATTTCAAAGCTTATGAAAGTAAGGTAATAGCCATCTCAGATGTATTCTTCTTTATACATATTTACTTAACCAACTAATGTGGTAGGCATATGGTTAAATGATTTGCTAGTCCTTCCCTCACACTTCTTGCCCTTGTTTTCTTACTGCAAATAATAAAAAAGCAAGTTTTAAAATGAAAAAGGAAATGTTAATCTCGCTTTTGCAAAATGTTTAGAATATATAGCTTAAATCCACCGTTATCTATTTTTCCTTATCTTAAATACCTGCATTTGAATATATTATGCTTAAACCAGCAATTTTTATTTGATATTTTTTAAGTTCTTAATATAGAAAAGACTCAGTTATACCACACAGACTTTCAACCAATTTCACTAAACTATTCAGTACCATTATTGAAACTACAGTGAGGAATACATACACTGCTGAAGTAGTTATACGAAAGGGGTCAAACTGCTATTGTGAAGATTAGCACCCGCCAAGAAAAGGCTGACAACCAGCCCAACACACACAATCTGTATTTACAGTAAGTACATAGTTCTCAGTGTTAAAGAAAGCAGAAATAATTTCCTCACAAATGTAAACAAACTGCTGCAATTAAGTTATCCGACAAGCTCAAGAGCTTCAATCTTCTCTCTGCAGTCCACACTGAGTGGTTGTGATTGCTGGAGAAGAAGCAATGCAAAATGTGTTAAAGTCATTGGTGCATGGCCGCGGTTACTGTTTTTATATATTAATTTACTAGCTTTCTATGCCTACAGTGCAAGAGCAAATATTCTAACTGAAACAAAATGCTTCTCCCTTTATGGATTATTTACAGTAACATGGGTCTCAAAAGCAAGCAGTGAAAGACTGAAGAAAAAGAACAACCAAAACCAACAAACAATCACACAGCATAATGGCAAATACTGACAAAAAATAGCCTGAAATGACTGGCAATACTGCATCCTGCAAAACCTCCTCAAAACGGACCATCTCATTAGACAGAGATGTACACATACACTTGTCCAAGCATTTTAAAAGAATGTTGAATAAGTGACTCTGTGGGAGACATTGCACACAACGCTGGTAAAGCATGGGCAACTTTCTTAAAGGAGAAATCTCTGGCACTGGAGATATATAGATAAGGCTTCTTTATCACTCAAATGGGGCAAATCAGTGTTTATTCATCTCAGAAAAGATCTGTGAAAATGTAGTCTCGTGCTTTTTTTGGACTGGCACTAAACTAAACCCAGTAGTGGCCCTTCAGTGGTTGTGAGGCAGTCGCTTTGCCCAATCTTGAGTGAAACTTTGTCCCAGTCACATAAAAGTTTTTTGCAAGGCTCTGCACAACCATCACTCCAAGCTGTGAGGAGCTCCTTCCTCCAGCAGCTCAAACCTCAATCCCATTACAGTGTTAAAAAAGAATAAGTGGGTTCACCAAAACCCCCCCATACTGTTGTGGTGTGTTTAGTAACACTGTTAAAGAACGGCAGTGGGCTTTCCCATACACCACCAAATATATATACACACTTCTCAGGATTCACACTTGAATTTCAGACTACAGTCTGCTTTATAGATGAGCAATGGAATTACTGTTTAACAGACGAAGAAAAAGAAAAAAGGAAAAGAAAACAGAATAATTTCCCGCGGAACGAGACCAAACAAATCAATCAAAATACAAAAAAAGCGCAATATGAGGGTTACTTCCCAAGAAAATTCCTCTATCCACTTAAACATATTTGTTTTCCACCCAACCCACACATAGGGGGAGAAAAAAAAAAAAAAAAAAAAAAAAGAAAAAAAGAAAGCCTGCCTCACAATTCAAACTATTTTCTCCAGCAAATTGCAATCACAATTTTCTGACCACAAGGTGGAAAAAAACAGGAGCCTTGAAACCATGCAAAGGCCTCTTCCAGTTTCGGGGCAGCCAGGAGGAGAATGCCGAATACCCAGAATTTGCTCTGCCCTGCCCTTTTCATAGAACTTTAGTGCCATCTATTGAAAACCTACCGAACAAGGAAGAGGGAAAGGCTGCCTATTGATTTGGTATAAAAATAAGACGTTTACTTGTTAAGGGTTTTTGGTTTATTAATACTCCCATGACTACTGTTCTGTGGTCATCTGATAGCAACAAATATTTTCTATACATGCCCCATAAAGAAATGAGACGTCGGCTAAAGCACTCAATACAAACAGCATACAGATTTTATAGATATATATACACATTTACCAAGAATGTAAGTCTAACACTACCTATCATCTAAAGGAACAAAAATGAGAAGGCTTTAGCGGAAAGGAAAAATAGCGTGGAAGCACTGCTGTAAATAGAACATACTGGAAACAGTAAAAATAATTAAGGCACCTCCTAAAGACCTCAGTATTAAAGAACAGGGTATGTAGACATGCAGATATAATTACCTTCTTTAAGAAACTGTGAGTGGATGACAAATATAAGAAAACAGCAGATCGCTGCTCCTGCTAGTGCCCATAAAGCTTTCAAGAGCTGCATCTCGGTCTGAAACTCAGTAAATACCCAGAAAGTCACACAATGAATTTCCACAGCGATGCATCAACGCTTCACTCCGTGCGCCAGGCGCGGCGGCTCCCGGCAGGGACCACACTCCCGAGCAGGGCGGGCGAGCCCTGGGCTGCGGAGGAGGGGCCGGGGCTTCACACCCCGCGCGGGGGCAGCGGCAGCGCCGCGCTCTCCTCGCCCAGGCAGCCGGCGCGGGGCCCCATGAATCAGCGCTCCGTCTCCGCGGGAGCCGGGCCGATCCGGCGGCGGGGGCAGGAGGCCGGCGGCGCCGGGCAGCGCTGCGCAACAGCGCCCGCTGCACCGCGGGGCCGCCGCCGCCCGCTCAGGGCGCACCGCCACCGGGCGGTGCGGGGCGCGTGGGGGCCGGGCCCTCCCCGCCGAGGCTCCGCGGGAGCCGCTGCAGCATCGCCGGGCTGCGGGCGCCGTTCGCTCCTTCCCTCGCCCGCCGGGCCGCCGCTCCGCCGCTCGCTGCCACGGCTCGGGGAGGAGAGAGCGAGTGGAGAGGGGAGGGAACAGGGAGGAGGGACCTCTCTTTACTGCAACTTCTCCCGGCTGGCGGCAATTTGTTGCACCCCCATCCCTCCTCCCCCGTCTCGGAGATCCTCTCTGTTGCGGGGAGGTGGGGAGTCAGTTCATCCCGCCGTCTCCGGCGAACGCGGGGCCGCTGGGGGGCTCTTGCACAGATCGCTGGCTTCCCCTCGGGCTCGCATCGCACCGCCCGGCTCCTAGCGCTGCCCCGGCCGCTGCTGCTGGCCCCGCTCCTTCCCTCACCCGCCCGCGGGATCTGCTACCTCCGGGCAGCTGCGCAGAGCGCCTTCCGAGCAGTTGTGCCGGGCTACGGCCAGGGTTCGCTCAGTCTACAGGTTGATGACTCCGCTGCAGCAATTCCCGCGGAAAGCAAGAACGCAAATGAAAGAAATGCCATAAATAAAATAAATATATTTAAAGGCCAAGGCTGGGATTTCGCTGTCGCCCTCCCACCCCAGGGGAAGGACCGAGCCGCCCGGCTGGCTGCCGTAGGGAAGCCGGGGAGGTGCTGCGATGCGGTGCCTCTCCGCGGGGCTCCGCGCTCGGTACCGCCGTTGTGGGATGCACTGCAGCCCTGCCCGTGGGCCGACGGACGGGACTCCACAGGCTGGGCTCCGAGCTCCGTCCCGCACAAGCGGCCGGCGGCGGTGCGGGGCAGGGAATAGCTACACGCTGCAGCGCTTCGGCGCGCGGTGCTGGGGCGGCGGAGGCGGCTGTCCGGGCCGCGCTCCAACCGGAGGCCCCTGCGGACGCGGAGCGGCGCGGCGGGATGCAGCCGGTGTCGGCGGGGTGCGAGCGGCGGCGTGTAACGCGGGAGAGCAGGGGAAAACAGAGCAGGAGCGGGCCAGGGGCAGGTACGGAGCCGACACCGCGGGAAGCTCCGCGGGAGGCTGCGGGCAGAAGGCGGGTGAGCGCCGGGCGGCACGGCACTACAGGGGCACGGCGGCGGGTCCTCCCAGGCGGGCAGCTCCGCACTGAGCTCAAAGTTGCAGTGGTGCTGAAGCCGGCGGTAGACGTACTGCACTACACTGGCAATGACAGTAACGCCCCGGTGGCCGGAGCATTTACCTTGGTTCATCCGGGATAGCCGTGGAAGCTCACCCAGTTTTACCCTAACCAAGTAAGGGTTTGCACGCTAAGAGCTTTGTTTTCATAAGTCTTTGGTTACATGTTTGCATTTACGTTTGATGGGGTTTTAATACTTACTATTTAAATAGTTTCTTGATTTAAAAAAAAAAAAAAGCGGGAGGGCTTCCAGATGCTTGGAAGGACAGATTAATAAAAGATCAATATTTTCTTTGGTTAAACATCTCCCTTGTTGTTGATGTGTGTTAAGTTTATCCCTGCACTTTCTCGTTTTTCACAGAGAGCACAGAGCAACATTAAAAACAACTGTGTTTTGAATTTCGAATTTCACACAAATCCCTATAAGCCCATTTATTGCATTTACTGTATTTGAAGATTACAGCAGTGCAATGTTAAAGCAATGTCATATCTACACTAAAGATATTCCACTGTAAATCTTTCATTCTGCAATGTACACTTTGGTGAGAAATTGGCCATGCTTGGGAGCAGTTCAAGTTGGGTTTTGTTTGTTTATTTGTCTTCTGGGTGAAAGAAAAAAGTGTCAATTAGGTAAAGGAAATTCACACATTTCATACTTTAGCAAATAAACACACATAACCTGACACAGCAGCTTTTAAGTTCACAGATAAGTGGATTTTAGAAGTGTCTCAAACTTAAGAGTTTACACAGTCCAGGATAAGCAATATGTATCTTTCCCTGCGAACATGCTAAGTTTGGAGAGAAATCCTATGAAATATTTCACATATTACTTTTCTTTTTGACTAAAAGCATGAGAAGACCCACTTTCAACGGGTCAAAGTCCCCAAATTCTTTGCCCCTTTTGAGGTGGAAGATGATAGTAGCCCTTCTTACATTTGAAACTAGTCTTATTTGCTTGAGCTTCTGAACTAGATGAACACCTCTGGGCTTCTGTGGGTTTTAGATCAGACCTTTTCATAAGCCAGAACATCAAAACGTGGCATCGGGCTTCCCAGGCATGGGGGAGTTACTCTACACACACACCAGTCTAAGTGGGAGCAAAAACTGGTTCAGCGCTCACGCTGTGCAGAGATATTTAGTCTCATAGCAACGAGGGATTCCAGAAGACTTCCCACTTGAGGGGACAGTGGTACCTGGCAATGCCACTTGCTGCACTAAATATGGTTCACTGTGGTTTTTGTATTTTCTAAATAGCTTTGGACCTTTCAAAGAGGAAAAATCCTATTCAAAAATATTCATTTTCAATTTCTTGTCAGTTGTGTAAAGAGCTATAAAATATTAAAGATGTCTCAAGTTACCAGTGTAGACTTCTCTGGAAGACTTTTCTGAATAAATTCCACCCATAAAATTTTCCCCTTTATATTTCAGGCTATTAAGATTTGCGTCTCCAACTAATGGAATAACACTCATCAAACAACTTCTAAGCTGCTTAGGCCAAGAGAGATCTACAGAACTATCTCACTGCGGATTTTCAGGTTTCTGCCAGAGCTCTGACCCCACGTGTCCCCAGCAACAGAGAGGCAAAAGATGGCAGGTGGTCCCACCAGCAGCTCTTGCCAGGGAACTACTACACAGGAACTTTCCCAGTTGTGTTTTAATGCTAAGGGAGGGACACTCAGCACCTGAACGCTGGTGAAGGGTGGTGATGGTGTTGGAAGACATTTCCAATACAGAAGACAGTTGCAGCTGAGAAAAGTAGTGAGGAGCTGAGGAATGCATTTTCCTTATGATCAAGGAGCAAGAGAAAGTGTGCATGAGACGCATGTTCTGAGTTCTTACTGGAAAGCAGAATCAAAATGAAGTGCATAATTTCCAAATGTGTGTTCTCTTTTGGAAATAGAGCTCATTTGCTCTTTTTACCAAAACTTCAATCTAGCTCCACAGAATTACTAAAACTGGAACTATGCAGCAAAGGCAGCAGCTTTTGCCCAATTCTAGAGATTTAAAATTATTAGTTATACACTGCATTTAATTATGTGAAAGGATTCTATGAAACTTTAGAAGATTTGTTCTTCACTACTAAGATATTTTATAAATAAAAACATGCTAAAATTCCTGGAAAACAATAATGTTCAGATTGTATTCCATACACTTATAACTAAGTTATATAACTAAACCCCTTGTGTTTTCATTTGTGTCGAACACCTTTTGTATAATTATTTTACTCCTGCTCATGCAATAAAACCCCAAATTATGCACAGCCAGTGCAGATCTAAATGCAGGAGCACAAGAGATGACGTTAGCCCATTTTCACTAATGAATTTGGAAACTACTACTGGCTTTGAATCACAAAAAATAGAGCAGACAATATCTATTATTAGGTTATCTAGACCAAACCTTCACCAATGCCCACTGGATTTCATTTTTGTTACTTTTGAGCTACTCAGGCAATAGTCTGTCACCAGTCACTTCAGGTGATTATTCCAGCCCAGTGGTTCTCTCAGATAGAATGTTTCTCCTGATGCTAAGTTTAACATTTTATTTTGTTGAAATTCACCCAGTTCATCCTTCACATATGCCTGAAATGGCATTATAAATCTTTTTCCATTTTGAATCTAACCAAAATAATTGATACAGTGGATATATAGTAATGAATACTGAGGGATATATTTTCATCAATTAGTTTTTGCAGCCTGCAAGTATGTTTTTCCCTCCTCTGTTCTCTGCATTCTCTGCACGCCAGTGGCTGGTTCACATTTTTTTGCTACTGGGCTAGCAGTGACTACAGTAGTCTTCAAAATTGCCATCTGACCATTTCCTTCCACGAAACACCTACAATTTTCATTTGCTTTTCCTTCACTTACCTAATTAGGTGATATGCTCGCATGTTTTTAATAATTTTTTGACATACCAAACCCTGCTTCCTGTTATTTCTCCTAATGGCTAATTCATAAAAGGGATAGTGCAACCTAGACAATTAAGAACAACCAATGTGCAATTTCCTTGCTACACTGCATCATAGAATCATAGAATCATAGAATAGTTAGGGTTGGAAAGGACCTTAAGATCATCTAGTTCCAACCCCCCTGCCATGGGCAGGGACACCTCACACTAAACCATGCCATCCAAGGCTATGTCCAACCCCACCTTGAACGCCACCATGTCTACTTAGAACTTTTGATGCTTTGATGTTTGGTTTGTTGTTTGGTTTGTTGGGTTTTTTTTAAAGTAGTTTTGTTTTCTTTTGGTTTTCAGTTGTACTACTGTGCTGTTCTTTCTTGTCTTCTTCCTACCAGCCTACCTACTTTCTGTTCAGATTCAACATTCTTCCTCTTTTTCATTTATAGAGAAAGAACTGTGCCACCAGTTCATGTCATGTGGACAGCTGTCCACCAGGAACTCATTGCACTTTCTCCAACGTACTAGTCACCATTTGATAATAGCTTTTGGCCACTACTGACAGGGACTGTATAGGAGCTGTCTAAGAAGTGGGAGGTTCTGTGAGACCACTCAGATCCCTGGTAGATTTACCAGATCACTGGTGAATTCCCCCCAAACACAAATCTCAAATGACACAATATGCCAGTCACAGGTACTATGGGTAGCACAGTGGAACTATGTTACCGTGCTTCTCCATCCATGTTGTACTCATGGATTATCTTCCTCGTATCTGCTCATCAAGCAATCTCCCCTGATAGAATTCAAATCTTTAAACAGCTCAATTCTGAAATTTCACTTTTGTCCTCTTTCATTTTACCTTACATGCTTCACCTTTTAGATGGAGCACCTAGTTTTGCAGTAGCTGGTCTGACACATTTAACAGCACAATTATAGATGACTTGGTAACCACCCATTGACTAAAAATAACCTAGCAACTGAAGACACACTTAGGTATTTATACTCAGATATCCCAGAGGAACCCTTCACAGCTCCTGTAGCTGGGGAAAACATATGTATCTTACCAAATGCAGTAGGCTAGGAATCCTCAGGGGTGGGGGCGGGGGAACATAGGGGAAGCAATAACATTGCACAGCTGAAAGATTTTCCAGACAACACTCCGCCAGCTAATCCAACTCTTATCCAACTAGCTCTGCAGTTAAGGTTTCCCACTGAGAACAATGACAGCATTATGACTCAGGGAATTTTCTAAATAGAAAAACCCTCATGCATCTGGGATTACAAAATTTAGAACCTCAAAAAAATCCAGCCTCTACACTGATGGTACTTGTAGCCAGTACTGATCCAAAGGAACTAGTGCCAGTAAGCATATGAGAAAATGCATGAGCTGTAATGATGAGACGCCAGTGAGGAGGGAATCAGGGAAGCATATCCTGTTTGAAGAACCTGCAGTGCTGAAACTCATTCTTGCCTTCCAGAGTATGGAGCTTTTGGGGATTTTTTAACCAAGACGTACCAAGCTTTCATTCAAGCTGAAATATTCTAACCTCTGACGAAAAAGACATCTAAATTATGTGATTTAATTTCTATGGTACATGATTACATATGCTATGGATGCCTATGGATAGCTTTGTATATTTGAGGGGAAAAAGAAATTCAGTATTAAATTGACAGAACTACATGTGTCTTAATGGAGAACTTGTAATACTATAGTGTCTGCATGCCCATCGTTCCCACTCCAAATTTTTTCCGATTTGTTTATAGCCTTCATCTATTCTTGTTTACAAAATATGCCTTCATTAAGGTACGAAGACCTCAGTAGGTAGGAATTTACATCCAGGAGAACTACTGATCTCAAACAGAGAGTCTACAAGGTCTCCAGGGCCTTTCTACCTGCCTCCAGTTGTAAGTTTATTGCCTTACAGTGATAATGAAGTGTTTAAGACCACGTTGGATGGGGTTTTGAGAAACCTGGTCTAGTGAAAGATGTACGTGCTCATGGCAGGAGGGGCGGAACCAGGTCTTTGAAGGTCCCTTCCAGCCGAAACCATTCTGTGATTCTGTGATTCTATGATAATTCAGAGAGAGCATACAACTGTTGAAACTCACAGTCAAAACTGGTGGGCAAGGCATAGGCTGAAATGTTCTGATGATTATGGGGATATTCACAAAAATCACAGTGAAATGGACAGGGCTTATCCTTATATATTTTAAGATCATCTAGAATTTTAAACACTTCTGAAAATATAATTGTTTACTGCCTTTTTGTTTAAGAAAAAGGATTAGTATTATAACTAGCATGATTAAGCACATAAAATTAACAGGATTTAGTTATGAGCCAGCATTGATTCCTGAGGGTCTATTCTAAATACACACAACTAAAATGCTGTAACAATCAGTGAGTAAATTCTTGATTGAAAAATAGACCCATGGAGGAAACCATGCTGAATAAGCAGTGATTCTACGAGTCAAGTCACAGCAAACCTTTATAGAATGGCAAACAGCAGTGTTGTAGAGGAAAGTTAATATGCCAGTATAATTGAGGGTTTTGTTGCTTCCTCCTACCTTAGTGGAGGGAGAAAATGAACCAAATTCAAATTCTACCAGAGTGAATACTACTATGCAAACTCATTCACTGGCAACTTAACGAATAAGCACTTTGACCTATAGCTTGAACTTTAACCAGAGAACTTTCTTTATATTTAATTTGCTGTTGACTTTCCACCTCAAAACCTGGATATCACGAAAATTGATCAGAAGCTGAAGTCAGGCCACAATGGGCACTTAATTCTTTCTCCAAGTGATTCTCACTCTAGTGAGTACGAAAGGCAGCTGCAGCAAAAATGGAGCATATCCAGAACAAACCAGGCATGTCCACAGTTTGCTAGGACAGGTTCTGAACATATGAGGAACAGACAACAACTGCCTCTATAATATCTGAGCACACTGGGTGACATTGCTGAGGGCAGGGGTAATCTTTGGTTGCTAATAACCTAGTAGAGGGGAAACAAATGTTTCAGACAAATGTTGATTGCAGATGCTTTAAAAATTATTCAAATCCTCAAATAAACAATTGAAAATTGTTACATGCACAAAATTAACAAATACTGCATTTTATGTACAAATTCAAAATGAGTTTACCACCATGGCACTCTTTTTTAATCTGAAAATTCTTGTGTTTTCAAGACAGCTACACCTGCATCAGACTGTGACATTTAAAGAGGCCCAGAATTTTATATATTAACTTTCTTCTGGGTCTGTGTTCAGGACTTCATTCTAAAATCTTGAATAAGTAAAGGAGAAAGTGTTTTTTAAATTTATAGTCTTAGAACACAAACTTTTTTGCCATTCTGAAATATAAACCAGTAATTTTACAAGCCATTCATGTATAATATAGTCCACTAGTTCTTGATAAAAAATGAAAAAAGAAGTATTAGCTAGTCTCTAGCTATTATTACATATGGCCAGTTAATACTAAATGGTATAAGATGTATTTTGTTCAGTAGGATGAAATGGAATACTGCAAACTAATCCGAGGTTCATTACCATACTCTGTGGAATTAATACACCTGAGGCCCATCTATGTGCACCTGGGGTGGGATAATGGCAGGAATCGCATATTAATATAACCTTCCCTTGCATGCACAACCTATTCATTATTTGCTCATCTGTTTGGGGTTTGAGAAATTTATTTCTTGTATTTACCAGATACATCAGGGAGCCTATAGTCTACCACAGTCAATGAAGTAGCCACTGTATAGCAGCTTTGCACAAAACTGTTTGTGAAATCCATGTTTTAAACAGGAAACAACCTCTTTGGGTTTGGTTTGAATTATGCTGTTCTAATAGGAAACATTTTTCTGCATAATTCCATTGTTTTAAAATAGAAAACTTTAATTACAACATGAAATGGAGCATCTAAGATTTTGGCATTTAACAAAAAAGCCATATATTGAAATAGTACCCTTGGTACATGAGGCAGTGACAGTGCACGGTCTGAACTAACTTCTGTAAAATCCTGGAGACATTGTAGCTGATTCAGATGGATTTCAGCTGGATAAAACATTACAAAGAGCATTACACAAACACTGTAAGAGATAGAGCATCCTTCTCTGCAGCAGAATGTGCACTCTCCCTGGACACTGCTTATCCTTAAACAGAGAAGTTGTGAAGTGGATCATGAACCCCTCTTTGTGACAGCTCCTGGGAGCTTTTAGCATCACACCCGTGGTGGCCTGTCCCATTCATTGTACTGATCATCAGGCTTTTGAACGAGAGACAGAAAGCTTTCTCTGATTTCTTCACTTAACGCACACACAGTGACAATCCTGCACCAACATCCCATATCTACATTGTCCTTCATGCACAGGTTCAAGTTCACTAGCCTGTATGTTTTTAATTGCCTCTGTCCATAAATGAAAGGGGAGATGAGTCACATTCCTGACTGAAAAAAATGTATAATGCAGTATGTAGATAGTAGAGATGATCTGCCAATTATAGCTTGAATGTGAGTTTAAGTCTTAAACTAGCATATTGGTTAAGCCATGCCTGCAGAAACAGCTTTGACCTCAAAGTCACAGCAAAAATCTGAGCATGATTTACCTCACCAGTATACTAATATAATGGTAATATTATGACATTACATTAGTATAATATTATACATTGAATGGCTACTGTAGTGAAAGTAGACACATCAGAAGTGGGTAATGATGAATTTAAGTTTTTATGTATGAACTACCACAAACAGATTAGATATCGTATTTCTTTTTTAAAAAATATTTTTAACTTTAAAAAAAATGCTTATTGATTTTTTTTAACATTTCAGAGGAAACTGGTATAGTCTATTCTGTCAGTAATCCACAGATTTATAGGTCAATAACACAGTTTATAAACTATATGCTCTCAATCCATGCCATAGTGCTTTGAGAATGTGTCAACACTTGATAATTTCCTTACCCAGCTCTAAAGCATCTTGGAAGCACCCCGGGCAATGTTTCATATACAGCCATTGAGGGTTATCCGCTCCAAAATAGCTGTTATAATCTGAATGGAAGAACCATAAATGATTCAATTGAAATCACTTCTGAAAATGCAAAAGGAAACGAACACAGAATAAACTACAACAGACGGCACACCTGAAGATTTCGAATTGAAGGCTTTGGCGTTTCCCCTTACAATCATCCTACTGTGTGTAACAGCTTGCTGAGAACAGTATTCATAAAACTGACCACTGATTTTAGAAGAGGCTTTTTTGCATCATTTCAGATGTTAACCAAAAACATCCAACGGCATAACTGAAACTTGATTAAAGTTGTCTTTCTCCCCATCTCTCCTTTTCTCTTTGAAAGAGGTTAAGCATTCATATCTTCCCTATAAAGGAGATATAGTACATAGCACTTTCCTAGTTATAGCCTTCGTAGCAAAACTGCACTAAATAAAACCTTAAAAATCTAATGCCATAATGCCACCAAATGTTGGAACCACAAACAGCTTGATGTGTGGTTTCTTTTTTTTAGATTTATAAAGAAACAATGCCAAAAAACAACAACAAAAAAAAAAAAATAAAAAAGACACTTTTTTTTTTTCCACAGAAAACTAATGGAATCAGAACACAAACAGAATTCTATAAAACCAGAACAAATCTAACTCCCAAAACATGATAATTTGACAGTTACTTCTAGGAATGAGGGATTAGCAAAAGACAGTACACTAACTAGAATAATTGGTATGGTTGAAAAGGGTATTTTAGATTTCTTTTGAATGCCAACCACATCTTTTCTTATTTTCTTCTCTTTGTCTACATAAAACAGATCTTTTTTTCTTCCATTAGGAGCCCTTAGGTTTTAATTTTTTTTTTCATAATCACTTCAGAACACTACAGAGGAGAGATGAGAAGCAGGTGTGTACTTTATGTAGTAAACTGAAATATCAAATGATATGAGCAAGATAACTTCTAACTGTATATTAAGTATTGCCTGAGGGATCAGCAATGGTGAAGTTGTTCTGTCTATGCAAACACGTGGAACTGTCATCAATCCTAAAGACATGTCATAGGTATAAAGATGTTTATCAATAATGTTGTCCTATCAAAGTGGGCAGAATCCGCATATGACCAATGACTCCCACTGTGAGAAACAGCTGCAATTCACTTGGCTATAAGGAAAAGTCCTTATCCTTTCCAGCTCATGTAACCATCTTCTACAGAAAAATATCCTCAAGAAGGCAGTCATTAAAACATAATGCAACTGTAATAGCTTGAGTAGGCTTAACTGTTTTCCTTTTCCAGATACACTGTCAAAGATGTGCATCTTTCTTCTGACAGATACAACATTGGACAGAAAATTTTGAACAGAAATTTGGATTTTGAAATTGATTTAAGAATCACTGTTTGTGGTGCTCATCTGTTTTAACTGGCTCTTTATCAGAACTCAGCTTTGTAAACAAGCATCTCTGGGTGTTTTAAACTCTTTTTTTTTCCAAACTGTATTAATTTTTATCATCCGATTATTTTTGTTTGATGCATACAGTGTATCCAAGAGGATTAGTTTGATACAAAATGCAAAATTTTCCCCATTTTTTTAAGAAGATAAAAGTAATCCTTCAATTTACATTTTTCCTGAGTATTTTTGTAGATTTCTTTGTCACTGCAGTAGCCTACTATGAAAATATATTTGTACGAGAATTTTTTTGAAACAAAAGATTTTACTCAAATAATGCCTAATAAAGAGAAATGCAAATAAAGGAAAAGTTGAAAAGACATAGTATGAAACAACTGAGGGGAAATGTTTCATTAACAATTGTTAATGACACTTCCTCTCCTTGATTTCACTGATAGTTTTTCTTCAATCTTCCATCAAGTTATATTAAAAATCCAAAATTTGATGAAGAATCCCCTAATACAGGTCCTTTTACTGACAAACTGAAAGAACAGATAGCTGTACTGTGTTCTTAGCTAAACTCAGAAACACGATACAATACTTGAGGTTGGGAGCTGCCTGATGGCTGTGAATCCAAGTTAAGATTAGGAGTTGATGACTCCCTTTTGCAGTAAGGTTGTAAAACACTTCAGTAATGTACTTTGTCTCATTTTTAGTTCTTCTGTCCATGTTATGTATGTGTATAATCAATGATAATATCAACCCCATTCAATCTCCCATACTCAAGAAAAAAAGTAATCATGAGAAAGCTCTCTTCTGCATTGTGAGGAATGTCAAACCAGTCTATCGATAGCTTACAACAATATTCATCTTGAGAAACCATCATCTTGAAAAGGATTTTAACTGTCACTCATGTGGGAACCTTATTAAAGGTAAACCTATTCAGTGCATATTCAAGCAACAATTGTGGAGGGTGGACTTCAAAGCAAACAAGAAACCCCATGTACCCCAGAACAAATGAGGCCTGTTCTGCCTGTTTAAATCTTGTAATTGACTGCAAGCTTTGATTTCCTACAGTTTGATATTTTTTGAGACCATGACAATTCTCTACATTTAATATAGTAGGAAAGGACATAGTATTTGTTCCCACCATTGGGACATTTATAGGGTCTCTAATGATCACCAGTTTTCATAAACATTTTGAAACATTCTGAGCTACCAATTATGACACTCCTGTCTCTATGAGAAATTTGTTTGAACACAGTCCCTGTATTAAAATGTTTCACACAAAAGTACAACAGAGATCTTGCTTCCCGAGCCATAAAATCTGTAGAGATCTCCTCACTATCCTCTGGGACTGCTGACACTCTTCAACATCTCTTAGTTCCATAATTTGTTTGCTGCCACTAGCTTCTACAACTAAAAACAAATATAAAGCCATAACCAAAACCTTTTATGAAGCCCTGCAGCACCTGTTCATAGAATCATAGAATCATAGAACAGTCAGGGTTGGAAAGGACCTTAAGATCATCGAGTTCCAACCCCCCTGCCATGGGCAGGGACACCTCCCACTAAACCAT
Source organism: Amazona ochrocephala (assembly GCA_039720435.1). Classification (NCBI taxonomy): domain Eukaryota; kingdom Metazoa; phylum Chordata; class Aves; order Psittaciformes; family Psittacidae; genus Amazona; species Amazona ochrocephala. The sequence continues at coordinate 27,014,617 of CM077880.1, forward strand.
GCCACCCAAGCCTATGTCCAACCTGGCCTTGAACACCACCTGCAATGGAGCATTCACAACTTCCCTGGCCTCACCACCCTTACAGTAAAGGATTTCTTCCTCATATCCAATCTAAACTTCCCCTGTTTAAGTTTTAACCCATTACCACTCGTCCTATCACTACAGTCCCTAATGAAGAGTCCCTCCCCAGCATCCCTATAGGCCCCCTTCAGATACTGGAAGGCTGCTATGAGGTCTCCACGCAGCCTTCTCTTCTCCAGGTTCAACAGCCCCAACTTTGTCAGCCTATCTTCATACGGGAGGTGCTCCAGTCCCCTGATCATCCTCATGGCCCTCCTCTGCACTTGTTCCAACAGTTCCATGTCCTTTTTATATTGAGGACACCCGAACTACACACAATACTCCAAGTGAGGTCTCACAAGACCAGAGGAGAGGGGCAAAATCTTTCACCAACAAATCCTCTATAAGGCCTTGGGAATATTGAATATTCTTTTACTTCTCCTTAGTGCTAATGTTCTGAGCCCCATATTCAGATTTTAATACTTTACAGTACTCAGCCAGGCAAATTATCAAATCAAATTACAGTGGCTTACCAATTTGCCTCCCATCAGGTTCAAAGCAATACCTTGTTAACCTATTGTAACTGTGCCGTGTGTCTGAAATTAACATGTATGAGTAAAGTTTATTTCAGAAAGAAAGGACAGACTGAGAGAATAGCTTATACCCTCAAGGAAAAAATAGCGTAGACATTTGAGCAAACTGTTTAACTTTAAAGGCAATTAGGCAATGGAATGACTTGCCTGAGGAGGTAGTTTAGACAACGTAATGAGAAGCGCTTAAACTGTTTGTGAGACAGATACAGATGTAAATAATCCTCCATGTTTTGAACTAGATGAATCAGCAGAGGTATCTTTTCTATTCAAAGGTCTGTCTATAACAATTCTCTTTCTTTGGGAACAGCTTTCAAACTTATGACTGTTTACACCTGTTCTGAATACTAGAGCAAAACTGCACTCCAAAAGGCAGTTTAACCTCACTGTATCATTAGAAAGTAGATTTATTCATAACAAGCATCTATGAAAAACTTGCAACAAAAAAGTCCTTAGTCAGGCAAATGCACATTGTTGCAAAAATGGATTGTTTCTCTAAGTGCTTATATGGCCCCATCACTATAGTACTCAAGTGCCTTACAAACATTAATGAATGTATTCTCACAACACCCCTGGGAGATAGAGATAGTATTATTAGCTAATGCACAAAGAGTAGCTTGTCCAAAGTCACACAGAATGTCTGTGGCACAGCCGTGACTCAAAACTGTGATTTCCTGCCCCCTGCCGTAACCATGACTATGTTCTCCTGTCCATATACAACATTTCAAAATATGGTACATACAACCTCAGATCTTTACACAGTAAGCCTTTCTGTTCAGTTGTAGATCCAACCACTGACTTCATAAATAAAAATAACTTTATCGGGAAGCTTCATTACAGCAAAAAATTTGTGGGTCACTGAAACAATGACAGTTATATGGGCCATCACTGGTTCTGAAATACAAGAGCAATGAAAGAGAATTCCCTGATCATCACATTCAGAACAGGAAGCATCATATCCAGAACATGACTTTGATACCAAAATATTTTCCTTTAGATAATGTGAAGTTATTTCACTATACAGAGAAGTCTGGTTTTGAGAAAAAAAGAGAAAGAAAAAGAAAAAAGAAAGGCTAGCTGTATTCCCTACATAGTTCCTTTTGGATAAACTATTAGTGAAATAAGACATATACAGTATTTTCAGTTTTTCCATTTTTATGAGGTCAAATCTGGAGGGACAACTGCAGTTAAGTGTATTTACCCTTCAATATCAGAGAACAGGATTTGGCTTATACGTTTAATATTAACATGCATATACACAATGTTTATACATATATATAGTTTTGCAGTCATTTAGATTCCTTTTAATGAATTCAGAGATTTGATCAAATGATAACAGGATTCTTTGAATCAGGAGAACAGCAACTTGTCTTTCATTTTGGCAGGGTGAAGCATAGGCATTGCATTTTCCTTAAATGTTAAACAATTGAAGAAGAGGAAATAAGAGGACAACTACATATATAACGGAAAAGGGCATGAAGGTGTCATAGATCACAAAGTGAATAAGGATCCCCAAAATTACAGCATCATTGCAACAGAGTGAAATGTAATTTTGGAATTCATTGGCAGAAACAAAAGGCACAGTCAGTAGTGTCTCCTGAACTTCATTCCTGAAGTTCCAACAGCACTCTTCTCAGTTTGTGGCTTCATGATTTAAAAAGATGTAGATAAATTAGACTTGGTTTTAATTAGAGCTACCAGTACATTAGATGCTAACTGAGAACAGCCCAGCTATCAGATCATCGTTAGTGAATCCAAATATCAGCACGTTAAACAACGTGCTAAATATATATCCATTAGGTGTGATCCTAATTCACATAAGAGCATAGACTAGTTTATATCCTCAGATCCATTCCAGTCTAACACATAATCACTGTACAAATAATACATATAGTTATTCAGACCACTTATCCTCCACGAATCCCTATTCTGGAATCCCTTATTACCTCCTTTTTCTCTTCTCACCTTCCCCCCTCCCTTCAAGTCTCTTTCTTTCTTACTCTCCCTTTCTTTTCCCCCTTTTCTTTCCTCCTCCTTCTGGCCCTCATTGGCTTTATCTCTTCCTGATTTTTTTTTTAATTCCCTCATCCTTTCATCCCTCCTTCTGTTCTTTCTACACGCTTTTAAAGTGACACACCCCTAGCTGGACTGCAAATTCCTGAGGTGTCTGCCATTAGCAACCTTAGCATGTTAAGGAACATCCTACTCTGAGAGACCAGATATCTATTCCTTAGAAGACTACATAAGGATTCAAATTTACATAAAATGTGATTTAAGCTCCTATCTTATGTTCTCTACAGGAACAGAAAACTGCAATGACTGGATACTTCTATTATTATACTATTATCATTTTTATTGCCATTGAGTTAATAGAAAAATTATGAAGATAGACTGTAAATTAGCAAAATTATCAGATTAAGAAACAGCCACTCCTGGTATTGTAGATCTTTGGTGCTCAGTTAGGTTGTAAAACAGCTTTTAATTTTCCAAAGTCCACGGCAAGGTTTTTTGCCTGTTCCTATAAGCTACCTCCTCACATTTGCACATGCAAGAAACCTATTCTGGTTCAATATGAGTATAGATAGTTCTGTTTCATAAAAGCCACGCAAATGTCACACGAAAAGACAACAATCTGGTGTCCTGTACAATCAGTTTGTCTCCTTTCATTTCTTTTGACACTGTTGAAACAAGGACTGGATGGAGATAACTGGAATTGCACTCAAATAAAAGAATATTAGGATTAAATAACTCCAAGTTCCAAGTGGGATGTAGTGCTTGAACAGTCAAACAGGAGTGGAGGAATTGTTTCTAACAAAGGACTAAAGGAAGACTTTAAACCTGGAGCGCCCTCTTGGAGATATAATCTCCTCCAGGACTGCTTTGCAAAAATGAGATTAGACCATGTTATCTGGTTAGAATAGGTTACCATATTCTTCATCCTACTTTGTCCCCAGATAAACAGCTGACTGGGAGAAACTATTCAGTTTTCTGAAACGGTACAAAAGCCCTAATACCAACAAGTGTATTTTCACTTCATGGACTGGCAGTCTACATAGCTGTCACTAAGGATGAGTATGGTCCCTTATACAAACATTTCATATTCACTGGAGTACAGTTTATTAGAATGCCTATATTTATGTGCAGTTTAGAAGTTACTGTATAAAGGATTCATTGAAAAAAATGCCACCATTTCACAAGTCCAGAAGTGAACACATGGAACAAAGTCCTCATTCAAGGAGAAAATGAACCTTTGCCTAGAATGTGGAGGAACCTGCAGGACGCTTCTCAGAAAATCTGCAAAGAAAGACTACAGAATCTAAAAGCGGGTACCAGAGAGCCCACTTACAAGCTGTTAGCAAGAGCCCTCTGCTGTGAAGTTTGTGGAGTGCCTGGCCAAACACTAATGAAGAAAGCCACAGGAATTCCATACTGGAAACTGAAAGTCAAGCTGTTAAATATGAACATATGGAGCTAGGCACGCTGTAGGAGTCACAGCTAGTTGTGATGGTTTAGACAATAGCACCTGTCATTTCTCATACAAAGATCATTATCAACAAAAGGAGTCTCAGAATTGTATCAGTTAAAATGGATGGCTTCATTTTAAATGGACAACCACCATCCCAAACAAAGGGAATGATGCAAAGGGAATGATGATGACTCAGTGAACAAAAAAAAAAAAAATAATAAAATTTTACTTGACATTTGGTCATAAGCATCATTCTGCTAATTATACCTGGAGCTAACAGGTTGTCAACAACATATAGAGGTAAGCTCGCAAAGAACTGCACAAGCAAATTCATTCTCTCTTGTGAAAGGTCTCTCTTTCGCTGCCTGCATTAATAACCTCAAATTTGGGAAATTAATTCTAAAAGACAGTCAGAAACCTACTTGTCGGGTGTTTTCTTGTTGGGTTTGGTTTGGTTTGTCCTGTGTCTATGTTTGACTGTGGGAAAGCACACAGTCCTTCTGACCTTTGCTCAGAAAACGAGGGCACAATGAATGAGAAAAACCTGGGAAATTAATGGTAGCTGCCACATAGGAGCTCGAAGTGAAAACACAAGACTGTCTCATGTAGCCTCATTTCACTAGGAAACACAGATAATTTCCTCTAATTTCATAGAATTCAGAGAATCACAGAATAGCTGAGGTTTGAAGGAACCTCTGGAGATCATCTAGTCAAATGTCCCTGCTCAGTGCAGTGTCCACTGATGATGCAGGTCACACAGGACTGTTTCTCTGTCAGGATGTGGATCACCACACCCTTGGTGAATGAACTGTTGCAGTGTTCAATCACCCTTACAAATTAAAAAAAAAAAAAAAAAAAGAAAGTATTTCTCTTAAATGGAATTTATTGTATTTCAATTTACACCCATTGTCTCTTGTCCTGTCCTAATAATTCAGGCAAAACTTAACCAAACTGGAAGAAATCAAAGCTGACAGGAAAAATTTGTGTCAAATTGTTGATTCTTTCATGAAAGGAAGGCTTCATATCACATCTGGTATTAATTTCACTTGATTAAAAAAAAACTAATTGCACTGTCAGTGGTTAAAAAGTCATAATTATGTTCATAGTCATGTGCAGTAATGTATGTATAATGACACAGTTCAGTCTACAGGAAGAAGTACCATAACAAAATAATCGGTGATAATCTCAGAAAAATGTCTACTCAGCTGTTTCCATGAAGATGGTGCTACTATGTCTTGTCAGATACACCCTAAGGAAATCAATGAGTAATTCAGTCACAAGGTGGGAACCAAACTGGAACCCAACAGACATGGAACTATTTATCTCATATTCAAGAGCTAAGCACACAGACTAAACTAATAGAATTCAGTTTTCCATCTGCACCATAGTAGATGTGGAACAGCAAATAATTCAAATTGTGAAACCAAGAAGTAGGATAAAGAAATAATGTGATAACATGGCCTTTCTTCACGTTACTCCAGTTGCAACAGAAGCTACACCATAAGAGTAAGTGAAACCAAATAAATTGTATTAAACCTGCACATACCATATATTTAGATGAAGTTTTATTGTAGACCACCCAATTTTAATCATAAAGCTCAGGAACTTTAGTAAATTAAAATAAATACTGAGAAATTAAAATATATTCAGAAGAAGAAACTGAGCCCATACTTCAATCTGAGAACCAAAAAAAAAGTTAAAAATAACCGGGATATTGCAAAATTATGTCATTGGGCTGATCAGCTACCTTCTCAGTTAAATTTTGCATTCCTTGTATATGAGTCATCTTTGGTGTATGGGCTACTTTTGTGATCTTGCTTTTGTGGTTGCATGAAAAGGTTCAGTATGTGCAGATCAGAATTTTCATAGAAATGCAAGTGCCATGCAATGGTGGGCAGTTCCTGGGAATATCTAGACTGGAATAAAACTTCTGAAAAGTAAAAGGAACTTAGAAAAGTCTGGTGCCTATCTGCTCCCAAACCTACATAAGAAACAAGTTGAAGACTGTGAGACTTCTCTGTCCTACTTACACTAGAAAAATAACTATTTTTAAGCCTGAAATATGCAAGAGCTACATCGTTATGGAAAACAGAATATTTAGTTATGGTGAGTCTGTACAGTTATAGTATACTTCCGGTATTAAAACACAAGCTGCAGAAACATCTTAGTTTATCTATTTCTGATCTTGCCACTATTAGTGTAAGATTTTTATTTTTTCCCTTTGCCAAAAGTTAATGGCTTTTGTTTAGAAATTGATTATGTTGTATTCAGAGAGGTGAGAATGAATAACTCAGACTCATAACATCCAAAGTCTCAAATCACATGACAGACAGTCGTACATTCCTTGCAGTCAGATGGCAGAACTAACCAAAACAGTCCCTTTAATCTATATTATTAAAATACAGCAGTTGACACTAGGTCAATATTAAACTAAAGAAGAATCAGAAAACACCATTCCCATTCAATTGTGACTGTGATTGTCATTGTCCTTGATCTGCATCTCAGTGAAAAGAGAAAGTGATGGCTGTAGCTGTCTGCAGATTAGGAAGGGGTTGCTTCCTTGGACTTAGTGATGTACTTACAAATTTCTGGAGAAATTACTTCATCAAATAATCATGACTATATAATATCAAGCTTTGAAGACAGCCAGAAAGACTTGGTTGCAAAAAAAAAATATAATGTAGGGTCTTGCTCTTATTTCTGACCTAGGAAAACATTTCTAACAGAAGATGGTGACAGAAGCAGAGTTGTTCAGCTTAACAGTAGCACACAATACCAGCTAACGTGTGTATCTGCAGGCCACCATGGCAAATATGTTTCTTCCACAGGCTTCCGTCCACAGAAATGACACTGCAGTCAATTCCACATACACTTTGGTAATGAGCTAAATGGATAATGCATTATTGCTCCAAAACTTGATACAGTATTGATATTATATACTCAGTATGAAAATGATAGCTACCCGACAATCTAGGAAGCAGATTTTCAAAACACTGACAAAAGCCTGATCTAAGGCAGTTAAAAGTGATTATCGCTAAAACTGGAGGTTTAAGACAACATTTGAAGCCAGTGAGGAACATACATATAGCATATAGAAAGTCAAAAGATCAATAGGATTTTCAAAGTTTGCTCAAAATATCAGAGATTAAATTCCTAATGACTGAGTAAGTGGGTTAAGGAAAATCAGAACAGAATGTTAACTGCATCTTTAAAATTCTGCTGGTTTTATTTTGTTTAATTAAAGGTTAATATTTTGACCTTTTCATTACTACTGAGTAGCATAAAAGAATACAATCATATTGCATGGCACCCCAAAACAAGGGATTTGCAGGGAAGCTGAGGGCAATATTACACCATGCTATAAATTAATGTAAGAAACTAAAGGGGAAAAAAGAAAAAAAAATAATAATACCCAATATCTTAGTTTGCTCACTCTCCCAAGCATTAAATGAGAACCATTTAAAGGAAGGACTTTATCACAGCACTCCTACAGGATAGGTTTGCATCACATTAGAGGATGTAGTGCATTCCCTAAGGAAGAACACTACAAATAGCTGTTCATAATCAATAAGACTTATTGTAAATGCAGTTTTAGAAACTTCTAACAGATCACTGGGATTGAGAGCGCCTTCAGCAAGTTTGCAGATGACACCAAGCTCTGTAGTTTGGTTGATACATTGGAGGGAAGGAATGCCATCCAGAGGGACCTTGACACGCTTGTGAGGGGGGCTGATGCCAACCTGATGAAGTTTAACCATGCCAAGTGCAAGGTCCTCCACCTGGGTCGGAGCAATGCCAGGCACAGCTCCAGGTTGGGCAGGGAAGAGATTCAGAGCAGCCCAGCGGAGAAGGACTTGGGGATGTTGGTCGATGAGAAAATGAACATGAGCCGGCAGTGTGCGCTTGCAGCCCAGAAAGCCAACCGTACCCTGGGCTGCATGAAAAGGAGCGTGACCAGCAGGTCGAGGGAGGTGATCTTGCCCCTCTACTCTGCTCTCGTGAGACCTCACATGGAGTCTTGTGTGCAGTTCTGGTGTCCTCAACATAAAAAGGACATGGAACTGTTAGAACAAGTGCAGACGAGGGCCACAAGGATGATCAGGGGACTGGAGCACCTCCCGTATGAAGATAGGCTGAGAAAGTTGGGGGTGTTCAGCCTGGAGAAGAGAAGGCTGTGTGGAGACCTCATAGCAGCCTTCCAATATCTGAAGGGGGCCTCCAGTCATGCTGGGGATGGACTCTTCATGAGGGACTGTAGTGATAGGACAAGTGGTAACTGGTTAAAACTTAAACAGGAAAAGTTTAGATTGGATATGAAGAAGAAATCCTTTACTGTAAGGGTGGTGAGGCCCTGGAATGGGTTGCCCAGGGAAGTTGTGTCGCTGGCGGTGTTCAAGCCTGGGTTGGCCATAGGCTTGGGTGGCATGGTTTAGTGGGATGTGGCCCTGCCCATGGCAGGGGGGTTGGAACTCGATGATCTTAAGGTCCTTTCCAACCCTTACTATTCTATGATTCTATGATTTCTAGATGATGTTTATATCCCAGTCATTTCTCTGCTCTTGCTTACCAGTTACCGTTGGAGCAAGGCTTCCCAGCACTGCCATGAGCCGTCCCTTCAGCACCACAGCCAGCTGCATCACAACCGACTCTTGCACTGCTCCAACTCCTCGAATTACCTTACAAAATTACATAATTACCTTACAAAAGAAGAATCGTGCTACCATTGCTTTCAGATTCTAGATACAGATTGTTAAAAGACATAAGTTAAACTATTCAAACTGAAATCTGAGGTACCCATTTGTACAAGGAGTCATTTACAATGAACTGGAAGCACTGATAATTTTATAAACAGCTATTTTTGTAGGGGACAACAAAGAAATTCCTTTACAATTACGTATTCATTAAATCTGTATGTGTTTGAAAATCCTGTCAGACTTGCAAGGCAAGAAATCATTTCAGCCCAGCAACTAAGCATGCATAACAGAATTCCTTTAATTATATCAACCAATTAATTATACCAGCTAATTATACCAAATCCCACATTATAAAACTCATTGTTCATATAGGTGGTAAGTGCAGATTTTCCTTCCAAAAACTTTGAGTGTCTACATGACAGAAAATTCCTCCTCTGAAGCACTAACAAACAAGTTCATTTCAGCAACATCTTTGATGTGCTGCAAGACTGTGATTCGCTGTTGTTAGACAGTTAAACTGCTACTTTTTTTTCTTCTCTTTTTTTTTTTTCTTTGTAAATGTTAATTATGCACTTATCTGACTAGAAGAGATTAAGAAGTCCAGGTTTAAAACCAGCACTAACTCCACATTAAAACTCTATCTTGACCATAGAAGCAGTTCCAAAGTTATTGCCTTCTTCTATTGAATGTTTACACCTATAAACAGTCCTTCAAAATTTAGATGTAATTGAAGTATAATAGTTAGGAAGAAATTATGGTTATTCCCTGTTGATATAATGAAGAGATTGCTCATGTTGGAAAGTTCAGAACTCCACCTTGTGGTGATAATTTTAACTATATGTTGAAGAAAAGAATTGGGGAGAAGAAAAGGCACACTGAGATGCAGAGAAAGCAGGAGAAATTCAAGTCTGAACTATGGTGAATACATTCTCTGAAGGTTCATTTGGAAAAACTTGCAAATACACTTTAACACATGGGAAGCAAAGCAAAACTATAAAATGCTTTCTTTATTTGGGGAATAAATTTGCACAACAATGTAATCTGTAATATTCACTGTGAAGACAGGTAGGCCTCCATCACTGCTCCACTTTTCTGTCAAGCGAAATGACTGAAAGTTAGCACATATCTATATTCACAGTGAACGCTCTACGGCTTCCTTTACCTTTCTTCTAGCAACAAATGATAATCATTCTGCTGGAATTGAATTATAAGGAAATCCAGACTGACCACAGAATCATAGATTCATAGATCTCCCAGCACAGAATGCAATAAATAGCAGATAATCAGCAACACAAATTCCATCCCTCAGTGTTCTTATATGAAAAGCAAATACACTGCTAATAAAATATCCATCCTCTTTTATTACTAAAACATGAAAGGAACAGAGGATCTAAGCTTCTGGAAATTTTCTCCAACCTAAAACAAAATGTTTAGAGAATCAGGCTAAGGCACAGAAGCTGGAAGATGCATATACATATATATATGTATATATATATGGGAGTTTCAGGCGCTGCATTTTTCTTCTAATGGTTATGAATACCAAAAAATTGATGTTTCCTTTATAACATAGTGGTTTAATTTTTTATTATACCACAGAATAGGAGGTTCAAGGCTCACAAGTTTGCTGAGCAAGTTAATATGCCAAATTTCTGCAATTCTATAGAAGCTATGATTTATCTGTTTGTGCACTTTGGGGCAAGCACAATGGGTTTTGGAGATCCCTGTTTCCTTCCACTAAACTGGCAAATTGTAATTAAGGATCATATGCTCTACTGCTGATGTACCCTTGTAGAAAACAGACTGAATTAGCACAGCTATTAAAAAAACCAAACAAAATATTACAAATACATTACAAATATTTTGGTTATTTGTTTACTGTCCTGGTTTCAGCTGGGACAGAGTTAATGTTTTTCTTAGAAGCTGGTACAATGTTGTGTTTTGGCTTCAGTATGAGAACAATGCTGATAACGTACCAATGTTTTAATTGTTGTTAAGTAATGTATACTCTCATTAAGGACTTTCCATGCTCTTCAGTCTTTCATGCTCTGCAAGTGAGAAGGGGCACAGGAAGCTGGGAAGGAGCAGAGACAGGACACCTGACCCAAACTAACCAAAGAGATATCTCATACTATTGAATGTCATGCTCAGTATATAAACAGGGGGGAGATATCTGGAAGGGATCAACTGCTTCCCACATCAGGCTGGGAATCGGTCAGCGGGCGGTGAGCAATTGTATTGTGCATCACTTGTCTTTCTCGGGTTTGATGCCCTTCTCTCATTTTCCCTATTACAATTATTAGTAGCATATTTTATTTTTATTTCAGTTATTAAACTGTTTTTACCTCAAACCAAGAGTTTTACCTGTTTCCAGTTCTCCTTCCTGTCCCACTGCAGGGCAGTAGGGGGGTGAGTGAGTGGCTGCATGGTACTTTGTTGCCAGCTGGGGTTAAACCACAACATCTACTAATACTGGTTGTTTTCGGCCTGTTTGCTTGCTTGCTTACAGTATTAATTTCATTAGTTATGTGGAAAAATCATTATCATGCCATAGGAAGTCTTTTCCTGAAGAAAAGGCCACTATTTGAACGTCTTCCGTCTCAGAAATGCTTGAGGTAAAAAACAATTTATCTAGCCTGCCTGGTCATTCCTGGTCAGACATGCCTTCATTACTGGAAGTACCAGTGTGTTGCAAGAGATATTAATAGCTTTACATATGAGCACGTACAAATAGAAGGAGAATTCATCATTAACTATTCCTTTGTCTAAGTCCTCATACACTCCTCATCAGGAGTCTTCTGCAGAAAGATGATACAGACAGCAAAGTAAAGACACTCTGCTAATCTCCTTACAAAGACATTAGAAATAGAGTCTTATCAAAGTTTTTCTGTGTTTACATCAAATCATTGTCTCCTAACAGCTCGCACTAAAAGTAATGTCTGCATGCAAGTGCTATGCACCCTTGAAGTAGGTATTATTTTAGAAGACCATTGTGTAAAGCTTAAAAAACAAGGACCAAGCCTTTTCCACAAATAAATTAGTTCATACCTGTCCCTGAAATATACTGTCATGGAAAATCATGTGAACAGACTCTTGAAAATGAATCCATTACTATAAAAAAATGTACAGAAGCCAAACATACAACACACATATACACTGGTACATTATCTATCCTGACACAAAACTGGTAGCAAAAGCAATAAATAGCTTGCTTACCAGGTTTGCATACAATTATAAACAGTCAGGTTATGACAGAAGAAAAGTTACACCCACCAAAGGAGAGTCAAATCTATAAAGCAGCCATAAAGAATAGTAAACTTTTATTAGTTTTTAGCAAGGCTGCCTCTTAATGAAATGTTGCTACCATTATTCTGTGCAGCACAAACAAAGCAACAAGAATGAAGGCCTGCCAAACAAATGCATGCAACTGCAGCAGAATTCTGCAAGACAATAAGGTTTTAATGGAAGAAATTAAATACTTTTCTTGTCTTCCTTTGGTTCCTATAATGACCAGTACAGCCTACTTTGAAGCAGCAGATTTAAAATTGAGATCAGTGTATGTGTTACTGAAACGTAATAGGCATTAGGCAAAATGGGCAGGCACAACAGTACATCGGGCCAATGCTTCTCCAAACCCCAAACACATAAATTCACACTTTTAAATGCTCGGTTACCAGGGTTATGAAAGATTCCCTTCTCCTTTCAGTCACATATTTTCCCCAGAACAAGCCTCCATCCTCTCTCTGCTACCTCAGATTCCTACTGCTAACCTACCTCCAGAGCTCTCCTAACAACATCAAAGTAAACAGAAGTTTCCTTTGGGACTTCCACATTTCTGTATCTTATTTCTCAAATTCCAATTTTCAAATGTATCTTTTCTACAATTTATGCAGCATTCTCTCTGGTGGTAAAGAATAGCAAGTAGAGTCCTGTACTGGATAATTACCTTCTTAGCTGTGATGGCCCTACATAGCTTGTAAATGTATTACTTTTGTTTCAGTATCTCAAATGCCCACACTTAAGGATGGTTTATGTGCGCACTGTGTCTGTGACAGTACTTACTTTTTATTACGATTTTTATGACACGATGAGTTGTAGAGAAGGAATCCACTGGGAGCAATTTAGGGCCAATTTCTAAGTGAGAAACTCTTTTCTCAACAAACATAACCTACATGCCTTTATCACCACAAATCCCTACATGATCCAATAATCAGAGCTCACATAACTTGTTTTCATCGGTGTAATTGTGCATGGCCTGCCTGTAATTATGTATTGTCTCAAACCCAGAAAGTTTTGGGGTTTTTTTTCAGTTTCTCAGAAATTCCCCTCATCTGCTAAGGCTCAAGTAGCTCAGCTGAGAAGTGTGCCCAGGCACCTTCTGCTGCACTGACCTCACGTATTGCTCCCGCTCTGGCACTGTCACTTGCTGACTGCAAGATGGTACCCTTGTTCACTCTATCTCTTCAAAGCCACCATTTGTGCTGTACGCAGCATCATTATACAATGTTATTGACAGTCCCATGCATTAGGAAAGAATATAAAAGTATTTAAAGAAAATATACTTGACAGTAGAAATTCCACTGAAAATTGAAAACAAAGCCCTACAAAACTAAACAAAATAAAGTCCTGCAAGCAGAATTTTTGTTTCCTGAACAAAAGATATAAAGAAATTCTAGAAAGCATATATATATAAGGAAAGGATCTTAGTAAGGCTTGTGCAATGAATTCCAAACAGTGCTTCTGGTGAAAAACATAATGATTTTACTGCCATATTTTTGGAGAAACTATATGGCTTTCTCAGTTATCTTAAGTTGCATTGCCTACTAAAGTTCTTCAGTAGTATCCTTGTTAGAAACTGTATATTATGTTATGAACTACAGTGAACCACAAAGCAAGACCATAGCTTAGGGCAATCAGCTATGTCCACACACAGGTTATTTGCACATAGTTATTCACTGCACTCAGGTAATCAGGATAACCATTCACATTGATGAGATTTTAAGTCCAACTTTCAACATAGTATTTGTAAGCATCTACATGAAAATTTGTTAGAACATCTGTGGCATTTCATATACTAAATTAGTTTTCCAAAGATCAAGTATTTCCCATTCTCAAATATTTCCAATATGTATAGCTACAGACATAGGTACCTTTCCTTTCTGTGAAAAAATTCAGACAGTAAAGCACAACACATTAGACTGCTATTCCTAAAGCAGTTTCATCCAAAACCTGGAAACTCAGATGGTTTCCCCTTTAAAAGATGGTATCTCATCAGACCAACTTCTCACTTGGCTATGATCTCATTTCCAAGAAGCAGCAAGTATTCCTGATACTGGATGACAACTTTAAAATGATGCTGTAGAATGGCTTTATTTAGATTTAAAAGAGTAATCACATAAACCAACACACAGGTTAGCTATGACTCCATTTTTGAAGTATTTCATAATTTAACATATATATATATACAAACACTATACATGAAGGGGACTGGAGCGCCTCTCATATGAAGATAGGCTGAGAAAATTGGGGCTGTTCAGCCTGGAGAAGAGAAGGCTGCGTGGAGACCTCATAGCAGCCTTCCAATACCTGAAGGGGGCCTATAGGGATGCTGGGGAGGGACTCTTCATTAGGGACTGTGGTGAGAGGACAAGGAGTAATGGGTTCAAACTTAAACAGGGGAGGTTTAGATTGGATCTGAGGAAGAAATTCTTTACTGTGAGGGTGGTGGGGCCCTGGAATGGGTTGCTCAGGGAGGTTGTGAATGCTTCATCCCTGGCAGCGTTCAAGGTGGGGTTGGACATAGCCTTGGATGGCATGGTTTAGTGGGAGGTGTCCCTTCTGATGGCAGGGGGGTTGGAACTCGATGATCTTGAGGTCCTTTCCAACCCTTACTATTCTATGATTCTATGATTCTATGAATATACAGATGACATTTCTTCACAGAAATTTCAAGTATGTTTAAAACCAAGACAAATTACGTACCAAGTCCAAATATGATAATAAGATAATTTACTGGCCAAATTAGTAGTTTAATGTAGAAATAAATTAAGAAAATAATAATTTGCTTTAAGGATCATATTTTGATTGCAAATAACATAACTTCTGACCAAAAAACATTATCATACGACTCAAAATGTTTTAATATTATCTCTGGTTTCAGATACATGTTACATATACATGAACTTCAACATATTTTTTAAAGAAAAGTAAGTATGCCTTAAGAGAATTTCAATTTCCAAGAAAAATTAATTGCTCTTTTTCTCTGCAGTTTGGTTAAACTGATAGAATTTATGTGAGAAAAATGTTCTAATACTAAGTATAATGTGCCCTTTTTTGGTTAAAAATTACTGAACATGGTACCACAAAGCCACATGTAATGCACAGAAAAACTTATTACACCTAGGAAAGGAGGAGGAGGTACCAGAAAGTCATTTGAAAATGTCAAGGGTTAGTACAGTAATGACAGCTGCATTTACAGTAATTACAAAGGAAATGAAAATAAAGAACAATGACCACAGATCTTCTCTAACATTTAAAATATTCAAGATGAGAAGACTGATCTAAATTTGAAAAGTTGTTTTCTGGCTTCAGACAAATTCCTGTCATCTTCTCAATTCTTCTCACTACTTTATTATTCCTAACTTGACATTATCCAAGAATTGCTCACAGGATTTTCTTAAGTTCCCCATGCTGCAGTAAAAATAATTAAGCATAAACCCCCCTCTATACTCTAAAGGGTAGTTGTCATCAGTCAGTTGTGCAGGCACGACAACTGTTTCCAATTTGGAGCATGGCTCAAAGCAGATGCAAACATTCCGTTCATGGCTGTTGGCAGAGGCAGGGTAATAGACAGTATCTAACATCTACTGCTGTTAGCGGTGTGCCAAAAAAAGAACCCTGCACAAGAAAATGTTACAAATCTCTTTGGAAATGCAGAATCCAAGGGAAATCATGCTAGCAGAAAACAGCACTTATTCATAAAATAGTCATGCTCCTAAAACAATCTTCTGATTGCTCGGCTTATATTCATAAAAGGGTCATAAACAATGTTTTATTCACATTCTAATAATTTAAAAAAAATCAGTTTTCCACAGTGCTTTAATAGCAGTGATACTGTATTGCTGTCCAATAGGCACTATCTAAACTACCCACTACAACAGTACACCATTAAAGTGTAACACAGAAAGAAGTGTAGAATTTTCTACATCAGTGAACTACCTAACTAACAATCAAGACAACTTGGGAAATAATGGAACATAACTTCCCTGCCTTTATATGCCTTTTACATATTCCTACTACTTAGAAGAGCACTTTAATGTAAAAAAACAAAACAAAACAAATTTCAGACAGACAATATTAATTCATACTTTCTGATAAGAAACTACAGGAAACTCAAATTTCTCCCCATATGGTACACAGCTCTTAACCATTCAGCTGAATTACAGGAAGACAATTGAGTTTTCACATCTTAAAATGGGAAGTAGCAGGCTAATTGAAACAGTACTAAAGATAGAAAGCTTACTGAGCCCTGAACTATACAGCTCAGCATATAAGGTCTTCTCAGTATAAACAGGGTGATGTGAGAATAGAAGTGTACCCATCTCCTAGGTCAGTATCAGAATATCTCTAGCACAGGTTACAACACCACAAATACAGTCCTCTGTTAATTGAGACCTTTCCGATACGTATTTCTTGCCATTAGCCTATAGGCTCAAACGCTGGCTGCTGGCTTATTTGCAAGACAGAGTATTCATTAGCCCCTAGCAATAATGAGATATACAGTACCATCAATCATGCAAACAGCAACTAGGCAAATATGAATAGTTTCAAAAAGCAGTTCCTGCTTACACCATCGATTCTCCCACCCCATCAATTTATAGAGAACCTGGAAAGCAAGAAAAAATAAAAGAAAACATCATGATGAATTTTATAGGGGATTATAAAAAGCAAAGTCTACTTACTTTGTGGTTATTAGCCTGGATAACTTTGCCTAATAATTTGGGGCAGGTGTTTTAACTTGTAAAAACTAAAAAGCACATTAATATAACCACCCAGAAAGGAATCATTGTTAAGTCATGAAAGACGATATTTCTAAGTGACAAGGATTTTCAGCTTAGAAGAGGAAAAATTTGGAGATGTGATGGTGATGGACAAAATCATGGTGACCTGGGGGAGGTAGATATGGATCAGCTATTCCTCATCTCTTCCAGTACAACAGCTTGGGAATCAAATGAAGCTAGCATCATGCTCTAGGGAAACAGAAGTACACAGTTCTCAACACAAACAGGCCTGTGGAATACTTTGTAATGCTGCAGATGGATTCAAGAGAAGACAGGGCAAGTATGCTGAAGAAAGTTTCATTGAGAGTTACTAATGTGAAAAATCACATCAAGCTCAGGAAAACTCCTATCTGGGAAAAGCTGGAAGAGTTGTACTGGGAAATACTATATATGCATTTCCTGTTTTCACTCCTCCCGAGCACCAACATGCGAGTGCTGATGGAGACAGGATAGAAGGCAAGACAGACCACTGCAGTGAACCCATATGGTCATTCTTAGATTCTTACATTTTTGCTTGAAAGCATCTATTTTTTTCGCAGTAAGTAAAGGAATGAAATGAAAAACCCACAACATTTTCCTTAACATTTCACACTTGCATGCTACCCTTTCAATGATATCCAATAGACTACATTTAAAGTACTCCTGCCTGTTAGTATTGATATAGGATAGCTGTAACATATTGTCAGTGCATTTTATAGGAAATACATGTTCATGTCATAATGGTCCACGCTGTAAACCACTGATGTACTTCCATACATTTCTTCTCACTATGTGTTTTCCATAGGTCTCTAATGTCCCTATAAGGGAAGCCCGATTGCCAGCAAGGTACAGCAGCATGGAAGCCAATGGTGATTTCATAGCGGAGTACCACACTCAGATCCTTTTGTGGCCTTTTGCAGTAAGCATCACACTAAAAAGAATTTAAAATCTGAGCCAATTTTTTACTGCCACTTTTGCTCACCTTTAATAAATTAAAAAAATAAGAGGCATTGAAGTAGATGTAGTATAAGATCAGATGTTGGCTTATAGTATGCATCATAAATTCTGTTTAGCTGACTGTTGTCATTATGAATGCAATGGAAGTTCCAGGGTGGTGTACAAAGGGTGTAAGTCAGTTCTCCAGTACACAGATAAAGCATTTTCTGCAATTTGAGGCATGCAAATTTTTATTACTGGAAATAACTAACATTGCTGGTATCTCTTCTCTGCTTTAACTCTTTGCTGGTTTTGATGTGAATGCAGAATTCCCTTATGTGGAAGGCAGCTTTCAAAATATGCTAGTTTTGCATTTAGACTGTTAGATTTTTTACTTTCCAAGTTTTATCTATTGCTGAATTTCAGTTGCAACGCTACCAAGACACTTATTTCTTCACCACTATGTATGTGGTGAAGAATTTATTACATTTGCATCCTAGATTCCAAGAAATTTTACATTTTAATAATGCTGAGAAATACACAATGGGTTTATGATTAGTCAAAGGTCTGTTAAGCAGTTTTAGTTCATTCTTGTGTCCTCAAATTCAACAATCATTTCCATGACTGACTATTTATAGTACTTCAAAGAGGATTTGTGAAAATTATACTTTGCTTTCAAGGCATTAACCATACCTATAGATACTTCATGAAGAGAAAATACTTTTCTGATTTCAACAAAAATGTTGTTTTAATGTAATAGTTCCAGTATTTAATATTATGCTGTTAATGTTTCTTTCAAACATAATGTGAATGCTTTAAAGGTGCTGTAAAAATACTGTAAACAGTATTTATGAAAATTAGAACAAAGTTATGTTTTATGTCATACACTTACAGCAAATATGCATTGTAAAGAGAAATGCACAAAGAATTTTCTTCCACAAAATGTCAGCTTTTGTTATTAAAAAGAAAAGGTCATTCAATATTTAAAGTGTTTCTGTGCTCAGATTCTATACTTTGGATGATCTGAATAAATGCAAAGAGATGTTTTCTAAAAGTTAACAAGAATATAAATAAAGGTAAATAAATAAGCTGACCCATATTTTCCATTTTCCCCAGAGACACAACCCCAAGATAGAGCTGAAAGGCAGCGCTCTGAAAATACATTTTTACATATGCCCAACAGTGCTAACCGTAAATGTTAACTGCTTCAACAATTACTATGATTGAAAGTCTGCTGAAGACACTTGGGAATCTTTCTTCTTTGGTAAAATTAATTAAATCACAAACATTAGACTTCCATAGTACAATAGAGGGAAATTTTATTATGAGGAAGCTCCCTGCAACGAGTTTATTTGGGAGTATACAATGTGTCAGATGGTACCTATTCAAATAATTTTATTCTTTAAACAGATTGCATATATATCCTTCCTATATGGGTCATAATGAATAAGCAATAAATCATTTAAATATGCTTATTTTTTATGGCTCTATTTGCTTCATTTACACAGAGTGACTCGGAAGAAGAATCCAGAAAAATTCCCCCTCTAACAAGATTTAAACATCTAAAATTTCATTAAGTCTATTTTTTTAGCAAGGTATATTGTAATCTAACCTCAATAGGATACTTGTTCATACCCATATTTTTAAGGTGACAGATTCTTTTACATACATTGCTATCCTGGCTTCAGTCTATGCTACCTGTCTGTCTCTGCAGAAGATGAAAATATTAGACTTAGTAGAGTTTGCATCTATTGCCACATAACCCATCTTTATGTTCACAGCATTCATACTAGAATTGCGAGATGGGTTTCCATCCCTACTCAACCCAGAAATATTGAATCCCTGTCTTACAAAAAATCGGTAGTACTCACCTTGTTTGAAATACTTCCAATCTATTTTCTTGAAACTAGGCTACTGTATAACCAGGAGAGCAAACAATACTGATTCTAAGACAGTAGTAGATAAAAGCAGAAATGGGTTCACTTGTTTAAGGTCTAATGTTAAATAGATATGCATTCAAAGAACTGTATTTGGAACTGAACCTCTACCTTCTGCAAACTCATTGCTCATAAGACTAAAATGAGATCTTTTCTACTTTCTCTCCTGGTACTATGACTATTGAATCCTTTGCTGGCTTACAGCTTTGAAAAGAATCAGTTTAAGTTCTCTTCACTGTGACACCTGCAGCCTGGTTATTAGACCACTTGCCCAAATGCAGATGAAATTTAACCTCCTTTCACCTATCAGGTTATTTTAATCAAAAGACTAGTGTTGTAAGTACAAAAGAAAGTAGGAAGATAGGATCTTCAGTGTATGGGAAAGTATTTCTGATATTTATTGACGAAGAATGAACTAAACTGCCTTCTGGATACACAGCCAAAAGGGAACTGTCTGACTGAGAAAAACACAGACTGCCTACAAATCTTGAAAGTATAGTTAATGTATATGTTTTATATCATGCCATAGTTGATATATGTTAATGTATATGTTGATATACACATACATGTTAATGTATATGTTTTATGTCAAACCCATAGTTGATTTTAAATAAACTTACAAGTCAAGAATTGCAAATACACTGGCGTTAGGTGAGGATAACAGGTTGTCTTTCTAAGTGCTAATTTGCAAACACTTAACAAGTTACAAACAACACAAGAAAGCAATTATTTACTTCTCCCAGCTATCCACTAGATAAAATCAATATCTATTTTCCATATGGCCAGCTCAGAGAAAAAATAGTGGAACACAACCCATGTATTTGCAATTTTTCGTAAATTTCTCAGGGTTCTGAGTACACTTTCTCCCCTCAGGGGTTCAACCACCTGTGCTAAAGTTGAGTGCTGGTACAGCACAGCTGCATAACTTCGGTTCAGACTGCTGTGAGCAGAAGCGGCCTCCCTGTCCCTATGCTGAGAACCTACATCTGAGCTCAGGCTCTCACACTTGGCTGATGGATGAGCTACAGTAGTACCATGCCTGTGCCTGGTCATGTACCCTGACCCAAGCACTTGACTTCCTGGCTTGCATTTGCAAGGCTTGACCTGCCTTCTCACCACAGACTTGCATGAGGATCACCGCAGTGGGGCTGATCCTGGTTACCATCACTGGACCCGATTCTGACTTACTGATTTGACTTCCCAGCCTGTCTGGGGACATTCCTCATCACTTCATTTCACCTAGTGCTCTGGACTCTCCTCTGACTCTGGTTAATGCGCCCAGACCTGCTCTGCTCACCTTGTTTGGGAATGTTAGGACTGGGCCCTTTCTTGGTGAGGGCACAGGTGCCCACCTTTCTGTCATGTTAACCCCCCAACTTACCTTTCCTCATGTTGCAGCTCAGTCATGCTGCTCATTGATATTCCTGATAATCACTGGGGTTTTTAAGCTAAATCAGGGAATGGCCCCATAGTCAGTCACTTTCATTTCCTACAAAGCTAATTTCTTTTCCTACATATTAGAAGACACCACAAAAACTAACATGGTGGCTTGGTTTCCAAGTAATACACTCACTAAGATTATTAGAAATAATGAATAGATTAAGAACTAGTACACAAGTTAAATTAGACTCGAATGATACAGTGAAGGGACAGCTTAAAAATAATACTCAAGTCAGATGTGAAATTCTAGAATTCAAGATATTTGTGGAGAAAAAAACACTATTTCACTCTATGATTTTCAACAGGAAATGTAGCTCAATAAAAGCACTATTAATTCAGTCACTAATGGCACTGGAGGTGTATTTATATTTAGCTATAGCAGGCTAACTGCCAATCCAGTAGCCACATTTAAACACACCAAATAAAAATGCACTGGAAGTACCATACAGATAGTATCCTACAATGAAATTCAGTATGAAAGTTTTTTTTTAAGAAAAAATGAAAACACAAACTCCTAAGACAGGTAGGATAATACAATTAAATGCACTGTTACTACATCAGGTGTAAATCCCACAACTCCTCTTAGCATTGTCTTAAATGTGAAATATTTCCATTATTTCTAAAATAAGCACAGAATAAAAGAAATTCATGGTTATCTAAACACTTCTCTTTGAATTTATGCATGGTTGACATATATAACCCTAGCTAACAACTGCTAAAATGACAGATTGAAGGAATAGGCTTTATACATTCAGTATGATGGTTCTAATAGCAATAGAGAGGGTTTCAGCTGCTACTGATTTGATGTGGGCCTATAAAGAGAGAATCGAATGTTGTAAGTAAATCATAACTCAATCACGTATGATGTATAATATGAAATTGTAATGAGATAAAGTGAAAAAAAGTTATAAATACTTAGGATCCAATTAAGGACCCTATCATAAAATTCTTTTTTTTACAGTCAGCGCATTTCTATAAACAAACTTCATAAACTTTGGGTAAGCTAATGTACAGAACAGATACAATACAAAGCATTATGTTTTTACTATTCACCTCAGATAAAAGTAAACTGGTAAAAATTAATTTCTTAATCTCACCAAACTTTCAGCTTTCAAAGCTTAGATATCCAGCCTCTGCAGCTTATCTAGATTACCTCTAACCTTAGAGGGAAGGTGGGCACCCTAGATGGTTTCACCGTTGCGTTTGACTTGTACATGAAGATGCCTACCTCCCTCCTCCAAATTTAAGTGCAGCCTAGATGTTTAGCTGTGTCGCTATACTACAGTGGTCTAAGAACACAGACGAAGGAAAGCCTATAGGTAGAGCTATCTTCATCTTTCAAATACTAACACATTGGTCATTGGTCTAGAATGTTAGTATTACACAGTTAGAATCATGGTTGGCGTTATTATCCCTCTGTCTTCATACGTTCTTCACCTTAAGCTAGATCCCTGTTGGATGCAGCTAAAGGTGAGGTGGGTCACAGAATGAGCACGCTGTACAGAACTTCAAAGCACCTCTGCACATACTTGCAAAGGAAGAACAACTGCTGTAGTTACGGGTATACAATACAATCTCAATTGGTAAAAAAAGCAACAACAACAAAAAAAGCATGCTGGTACTTAAGGTACACATTAATTAAGATTAAAGAAGCACCCAACCTACTAGACTAACCTGTGCTGGACACTGAAGCAAGGTTTGCTCACAGTCACAAAGCTGTATAATCTATACCACAGGAGGCACAGATCAGATCTGATCTGCACTATACGATCATTTGACAGATCAGGTGTCACTACCGGTTCTCTATTATAATAGGTAGTATCCACACTTTAAAGAAGTTCATCTTTTTGCACAGTTAAGACTTGCCATAGAGTTATTTTGTTCTTACTAAACACTGAACTAAAATCAGTAATACTGACAGAACTGTTCTAAGTCTTTAATTCAATCTTCTTTGCAAATACCCAGCAGTAATGAGTATCATATTTTTGGGGTTTTTCATCAATTTCGTAGTTCAAGGTTTTCCTTCTGTTAAAATTAAATTTTTAAGATTATTTATTCTCACCCATAGGAAGGTTTCATCCATTATGAATATAATACTCTAACTTTAGATTACAGATCTTGATACAAGAAAGAAAAGGGTTGTTGTGGGGGTTTTTTGCCTCGTAAATTATTATTAATTTGATTTCACTTCTTCTCAATTTCTACATAAGAAGAGATACTTGAGTATGATAGTCTGATACTGGAAACTTTCTTATTTAAAAATTGTTTTCTTAATTTGGTTGTTTGCACATGCTTTTGTGGCCCTGTCTAAGCAGTTTGGTGTAGAAAGCAGCTCATAAGCACAACCCACACTGCAAGCTGTTAGAGTAGGACTTGTCCGTAATCCACAGATACTAAAACTTGTTTGCAGAGAACTGTGCCTGTGTTAATGAACCCTTCATCTTACCTAACTCTGTAGCTACCCCAAAGAGTACAAACTATGGGAACTGTGACATTATTGGCTATTTTAAGATCATGAAGCTCTCTTTAGGATTGAAATATCTACTCACAGCAATAACTGGCCATATTCCTAATGGCAAAATATTTACACATTGTGGTTAACCCCGCTTGGATGCCAGGTGTCAGCAAAACCCACTCTTTTATTTCCCCTCCTCAACTGGGCAAGGGAGAGAATATAAAAAGGCTTGTGGGTCGAGATAATGACAAGGAAAGATCACTCACCAACTGCCATCACAGGCAAAATGGACTTGACTTGGGGAAATTAATTTAATTTATTGCCAATCAAATCAGAGTAGGGTAATGGGAAATAAAAACCAAATCTTAATACAACTTCCCCCACCCCTCCCTTCTTCCTGGCTCAACTTTAGTCCCAAGTTTTCTACCTTCTCTCCCTGAACAGTGCCGGGGGGGCAGGGAATGGGAGATGTGGTCACTTCATCAGATGTTCTCTGCTGCTCCTTCCTCCTTAGTGGATTATTTCTCACACTTTTCCCCTGCTCCAGCATGGGGTGCCTCCCACAGAAGAAAGTCCTCCATGAACTTCTCCAATCTAAGTCCTTACCATGGCCTGCAGTTCTTCATGAACTGCTTCAGCATGGATCCCTCATGAGGTCACAAGTCCTGCAGTAAACCTGCTCTAGCGCTGGCTCCTCCCTCCGTGGGGCAACAGCTCCTGCCAGAAGCCTGCTCCAGCACGGGCTTCTCATGGGGTCACAGCCTCCTTTGGGCATTGCCCCTGGTCTGGCGTTGAGTCCTCCCTGGGCTACAAGTGGAGATCTGCACCACCATGGGCCTCCATGGGTGTCAGGGTCACAGCTGCCTCACCATGGGCTGCACCACGGGCTGCAGGTGAATCCCTGCTCCGATGCCTGAAGCACCTCCTCCCTTCCTGCACTGGCCTGGGTGTCTGCAGGGGTGTTTCTCTCATGCATTCTCACTCCTCTCTTCTGATTGCTCCTGGGGTTGCACAGTTTTTCCCCCTTCTTAAATACATTATCCCAGAGGTGCAGCTACCATTGCTGATGGGCTCAGCCTTGGCAAAGATGATTTTTACATTTTCCCTCTCAATATTACATTTTGTTCTTGAAAATGATATAGTAGCAGGGAAGTAAGTTACAAGGTAGAAATAGATTCAAATTAAATTTCAATGAAGTGTTTTTCCCTAGGATACTCAAGACTGCTACTCAACTTAATAGCAGCATACCCATGCAACCTATTTTTAATTGAAACAAATAGTTTACAGTTTCAGCTGAGAATCCTCGAAATAGTTTTTGCATGGGAAAAAAAAAAAGATTCCTTAGGCACAACCAGAGAATACTGTTAGAAGTCCTTTTTAGAAGACCACACAAAAGCATTTAAAATATTAATTAAAAACATATATATAAACAACACCTACATAGATTATTCTTGAATCTGCAGACAAAAGAGACACATAAAACTGAATGTGTATAAGGACAGCTGGTCAAATTCTAGAGCAATCACAATTCTACGGTTTAATCTGTAAAGACAACAGTTTTTATTAATACTCATTTGATACTTGTGAGAAGTTGCTGACATAAATTGATGATTAAGCTGCTATGACCTTCACTGAACCTTAGTAATTCTCATTTGCATTTTCATTAAAGCTGAGTTTCAGTCTCATTTTTTCAAATCTGTAATACCATCCTACTCAAGTCTTTATAAAGTCCTCTTCAAGAGCAATTAACTGGTCTGATAAAAAAAATGTTCAATTTATATGTATTAGTAATAAGAAAATGTTTCAAATGGATACTGATAGCAGGTTAAAATATATCATAGAATTATAGAATCATAGAATAGTTAGGGCTGGAAAGGACTTTAAGATCATCTAGTTCCAGCCCCCCTGCCATGGGCAGGGACACCTCACACTAAACCATGCCACCCAAAGCTCTGCCCAAGCCGGACTTGAACACTGCCAGCGATGGAGCATTCACAACTTCCCTGGGCAACCCATTCCAGTGCCTCACCACCCTTACAGTAAAGAATTTCTGGCCATAGCTGTTATATGGGTGACACAAACCAGTCTGGTACTCTTCTCTAAATTTAATGCTTCCATCCTGAATACAGCTATTAATAGAATTATTTTTAAAGGGACTTCAAAATCAGGAAGTAGCAACTCTTTACAAAGGATGTGATGTCATATATCCATCTGAATAATTTTGGAATCTAAATAGGATAAGTGCTCCACATATCTGCAATACTAAATTGCTCCTCAGAAAAGAAGTGTTTTCAAAAAGGAACATTTAGTCTTGTCTTTGGAATCTTAGCCTTTTCCATATACTAAAACATTCTACCTGTTATTTCTAGTGGCATGCTGATATGTGAACTATATGACAAAATACATTCAGAGAGTCTCTGGTGTAGTAAAGAATGCCAGTATTCTTAATTTTGATTGTGTTACTTTCAAAGACAAAAAATCTGGAGAGTAATCAACTAGCATGAACAATCAGCATTTAAAGAGAGACAAATGTAATAGCTGTTTGCCAAGCCTCGTATGACATTAATCTTTAAAAAATAAATTAATTTTTAAGAATATAGAAGTATTTCTAGTATCTCTACTAGTTTGAAGGACCTAGAGGAGTCAAAAATCTTATTTTCCAAAACCAAATTCTTTTTTTAAGGATTATAAAAGCAGGCAAGTGACTGAAATATTCTTCAGTCTGTTTCTTCTATGTCACTTCCTATAGCGAAACTGAACCTTAACAAAAAATCATAATTAAAAATCCCAAACAGCACAGCCCCAAAGAGATTCATTAATACATATTAGAATATCATGAAACTATTTTAAGCATCATGTGCATAGCAAAAGTGTTGACGGTATTTGAAATGATTGACCTAATTAAGCACATGTTAAAAGTACTCAACAAATTCTAATTCAATATCCATGACTGAGAAGAGATGAAAGTAAAGAGCCAGATGAGTAAGGCAATAGAAATGTGTATACCAATGATGCCTAAATTGGAATACAGTCAAAAGCACCCTTTTCCAGTGCCACAAACTTACACAAACCCCCAAATGACTAGGTATTACGACTTCACACTGCAAATTTCATTTATAAATACTCTGAGAAGAATTAATGAGCAACACAAATCCATATTTAATGTTTGTGTAAATATAATCCAGTTTACTTAATTAGGGAAAACTATCATGAAGCTAGTTATGTTTCTATGCCTAGGACGTATTAAACTTTAATCATTTTTTTTTTCTGTCCAATACTGACAGTTTTGGTTGATATCAAGCACTGGCCTCATCTAACACCTACATTTAGACATCACTTTTCTGCCTGTAACACAGCTATCTATATTCTGCATACTCTCTACCAGAGCCATTCCAGTAACCACTTTAATCTTTCCTCTCACATCTGTCTCTTCATTGTGGGCAAAATGAAGAAATGTTCTATGGTAACATCATTACTAGTTATTGTACAAATTTTCATTATATCCAACTTTTTCCCAGTAGGCACACAAGAATAACCTTTTACAGTGAACAGAGAATGCATTTACATATTTTCTGTTTCAAACATTTCAGGAATAATTTTTCCTTCTTTACCTCACTGAACTCCTCTTGCTTTCAGTAGAGGAAGAATTTCTCTGACATCATGAAAAACCCTGGCAGACATGTCAAGTTCAGAAGATTCTATTTTGAAAATCCTTTCTGGAAAGCGTATTTTTTTCAAAACAACATGAAAATTTATTGTAAAAATGTACACATCCTTTCTCCGGCAGTGGTCCACCATTTATCACTGAGAGATCTGGATGGTCACCTCTTGGAAGTCTTTATGTCTTCTCCTTGTGTCAAATAATTAAATCAAGCTTATTTCTTAATAATAAAATAAAATAAATCTAACACTGCATTATTATATTGGCAAATGGTCATCTATATGTCAAATATTTTAATACCTGTGCTGTCACCAGATTATTTTTAATCACATTGCATCTTCTTTAACTCATATTCTTTTCCTGTACAGACAGACAAATTGAGAACACGTCAGCTAGTAAGAATACTCAACAGTTCTAATTCCACCAGAACACAAAGGATGGAAACATTTTCATCTCACATCTCTTCTTACAGTGAATCGGATATTATTTCATGTATTGCTACAAATATCTTTGTGAATACTTACTTTCAGACATTGACAATGTTGCTTAAGGAATTCCCCATGATACTGATAGTGTGAGCATGACCTAGTGAATTATAGTAGTTAATATCATGCTCAC
Source organism: Amazona ochrocephala (assembly GCA_039720435.1). Taxonomy (NCBI): domain Eukaryota; kingdom Metazoa; phylum Chordata; class Aves; order Psittaciformes; family Psittacidae; genus Amazona; species Amazona ochrocephala. Next base: position 27,042,510 of record CM077880.1, read on the forward strand.
ATCTTGAAACTATTTATCATATTTTGAGATCAAGACCTTAATAGTTTTAAATGTTTTATCTTGTATAAATACAGATTATGGTAATTAAAGCAATAAGCATGGCCTTAATACATCAACCAGACGAGATGCAACATATTGCTTCTGAATTTATAGAACTCACTTCAGACCTGTTCAAACACTTTCTAGAATAATTGTATAGCCTATAAAAAAGCAATTGAGCAATTATCTTTCTGTTGCAGGTTTATATTTGAGATGATATAAAGGTCAATTCCTCATTTTGATCAACTTAAAAAAAGAGAGAACAAGCTAGCCTGAGAGAGCTCCCAGAAACTACCTTTTCTAATTAGTTCTTCACCCCATATTCTGAGAAACTTTTCTGTAAGTATAAATACATAGTGATCAACTTCAATAAGAATTTCAGAAACATGAGCTGATAATCTAACTTTAGGCAGATTCTAAACAGAATACAGTACTGAATGGAAGACTGTATACAATGGTAAGGAACTTTGGTTTATTTCATTAACCTTCCTACAAATCTAGCCTATATTTGGCCACCTTCGTTAGAATGGGACACTAATGCTTTAGCTACTAAAACATCAACTATTTACAGGATAATCTGCTCCACAAATACTGGCCCAAATATTCACAGATATTTCTTCTACACTGATGCATGCAACCTATATAAAAAAAAATAATTAATTTCCTAAATGTGCTTCTGTCATCTCAAGGGAATCTCAAAAATAGTGAACACAATTTCATGAAATATTGTGGCGCTTCCAGGCTACAGTCCAGCCTCCTGCCAGATAAGAATAATTTCTCAGTGAAATAGAAGAAAATTATTTAACTGCTTTCAACAGAACTCTGATATTGCTTTTCATAGAAATCTGACCCATGCTGCACCATCTCTTAGGGTTTGTGTTGTATCTTTTTGTTTATTAGTACAACTAACCAAGAAATGGCTCTTCTGTCTAATAGGAGAAAGCCATGATAAAAATCTCTTCCTCATTATTCTGTAGAAAATGAGACCCCCCTCTACCACACGCCTGATCACCAAGGTTACTATCAATATTAACAAAGTTCTTAAATGCAGGTTAAAGCATAGATTCACCTCCTTGATATGAAGGTTTGGATGAAAAAACCCACAGGAATAGATGTCCTTCCAACAGTGTAAATCTTCCTGTATGCTGAGAAAGTCCATGTATTGATTAATTGACTATGACATTTTAAATTGTGATATATATTTAAAGACTGTCCCTGCATTTCAGTGTTTTCTGCTTTGCATTCAGCTAACCTGGGATAGCAAGTCTTCTGAACTTACCATCCATGAATACACACACTAAGTGAAATTCAGTTGCCTTCTTCTGGCTTGGGAAATCACCTTGCCAGATTGGCTATAATGTCTTGGTGCATATACATTTGCTACATAGCAAATATAGCTTCTGCTAAAAAATTCTGGGTATTGTTTCTTCATTTAAAAGCTGCTTACAACCTTTTATAGAATAGAATCATAGAATAGTAAGGGTTGGAAAGGACCTCAAGATCATCGAATTCCAACCCCCCTGCCATCAGAAGGGACACCTCCCACTAAACCATGCCATCCAAGGCTATGTCCAACCCCACCTTGAACGCAGCCAGGGATGAAGCAGTCACAACTTCCTTGGGCAACCCATTCCAGGGCCCCACCACCCTCACAGTAAAGAATTTCTTCCTCAGATCCAATCTAAACCTCCCCTGTTTAAGTTTAAACCCATTACTCCTTGTCCTCTCACCACAGTCCCTAATGAAGAGTCCCTCCCCGGCATCCCTATAGGCCCCCTTCAGATATTGGAAGGCTGCTATGAGGTCTCCACGCAGCCTTCTCTTCTCCAGGCTCAACAGCCCCAATTTTCTCAGCCTATCTTCATACGAGAGGTGCTCCAGTCCCCTGATCATCTTCGTGGCCCTCCTCTGCACTTGTTCTAACACTTCCATGTCCTTTTTATGTTGAGGACACCAGAACTGCACGCAATACTCCAAGTGAGGTCTCACGAGAGCAGAGTAGAGGGGCAGGATCACCTCCCTCGACCTGCTGGTCACACTCCTTTTCATGCAGCCCAGAATACGGTTGGCTTTCTGGGCTGCAAGCGCACACTGCCGGCTCATGTTCATTTTTTCATCGACCCACACCCCCAAGTCCTTCTCTGCAGGGCTGCTCTGAATCTCCTCCCCGCCCAATCTGTAGCTGTGCCTGGCATTGCTCCGACCCAGGTGGAGGACCTTGCACTTGGCATGGTTAAACTTCATTAGGTTGGCATCAGCCCACCTCACAAGCGTGTCAAGGTCCCTCTGGATGGCATTCCTTCCCTCCAATGTATCAACCGAACCACACAGCTTGGTGTCATCGGCAAACTTGCTGAGGGTGCACTCGATCCCACTGTCCATGTCACCCACAAAGATGTTGAACAAGACCAGTCCCAACACCGATCCCTGAGGGACACCACTCGTGACTGGTCTCCAGCTGGACATTGAGCCACTGAGCACTACTCTTTGCGTGCGGCCATCCAGCCAGTTCTTTATCCACCGAGTGGTCCACCTATCAAATTGATGTCTCTCCAACTTAGAGAGAAGGATGTCATGTGAGACAGTGTCAAAGGCTTTACACAAGTCCAGGTAGATGACATCAACCGCTCTGCCCCTGTCCATCAGTTCCGTAGCCCCTTCATAGAAGGTCACCAGATTGGTCAGGCAGGATTTCCCCTTAGTGAAGCCATGCTGGGTGTCACCATGCAGTATCCCAAACAAAAGAACACTGTAGGTTTGGTAGTTTTCCCATTTTGCCTTTAACTTGCCAGAAACTCTCGGAAAACAGAATTATTTTGGCTCTTAATAAAAGAAAACAAAAAAAAAAGAGCCCTCTGTATCAGCTGTTTTTCAGTTCTGACACACTTATACAGTACTTCCAGTATCATAATGTCATTATTTCCTAAAAAAATCATCCAGAAAGTGCACTTTACCACTGGTAAACTACATGTATAACAATTCACAAAAAAACTGTACATTTTCTTCTCGTAATCTTCAGGATACTGGATGTTGACAGGAAGGACAGAGCACCCTTCTGTCACTAAAACCAGGAAATATGATGTGTATTCTAACTTGCAGTTGTTTAGAACATAATAGTTTTCATGAAGGCTAAACAACACTTCAACACTTCAACAGTCTCATGTTTTTCAGAGGTGGGAAGCTGGGTCTATGTGAGTGTTTATTGAGCATTTTCTCAGCTATCACACTGAGCAGAGCTGCATTCATATGTAAGTCATAAAGAACTTACCTTGCCTGAGGATAATAGTACTAATTAGCTCAGCACTAACAGGAGAAAGAAATGCACACTTAAGACTGATGTTATATCACTATTCTACACCTGTTGTAAAGATGTATTGGATATGAGGCCATCTAGTTTAGGCTTCAATCTTCCTAAATTCCTTGTATCATAGAATCATAGAATCATAGAATCATAGAACAGTTAAGGTTGGAAAGGACCTTAAGATCATCTAGTTCCAACACCCCTGCCATAGGCAGGGACACTAAACCATGCCACCCAAGGCTCTGTCCAACCTGGCCTTGAACACTGCCAGTGATGGAGCATTCACAACTTCCCTGGGCAACCCATTCCAGTGCCTCACCACCCTCACAGTAAAGAATTTCTTCCTCATATCCAATCTAAACTTCCCCTGTTTAAGTTTGAACCCTCTACACCCTCTCCTCTCACTACAGTCCCTAATGAAGAGTCCCTCACCAGCATCCCTATAGGCCACCTCCATTCTGAATTATTTTCCTACTATAATTAAATTTATTAGGTTAACAGATGCACGTACAAGAGTACGTACATTATAACAAATACATATTTTCTAATGTTTGCAAATCCTAATATCTGTTTTGCCGAAAGTATTCATTTAAAAAGAAATAGATTATGCAAATTACAATACACTGATATTCAGTAGTAATACTTTATCATAGAGTACGGTCAATAGTTCAGTAAGATTTCTTTCTCAGATACGAATATAATGCTTTAAAAGTACAGAAAAGTATATGCATACACAGAAAAGTTACGCATAACAGTGCAGCACTGAACTGCATTTTGTTAGATCTTTACAGCCTATATTTTTGTTAAGTTTTATAACTATGAATAATATTTACATATTAAAATTATATTTACATGATTAAAAGCTGCTAATGGCAAAAATGTTACATGAAATGTACTTTTCTGAACAACAGAATGAGGGCTAAAGCAAGGACTGCTTCCTAACTACAGGCTTACAGGCAATTGTTCTTTAATAAAAGCTAAAAAAAAATAATTTCACTCAAATATTCAGATGAAATCTGGTCACAATAGTTCAGATGATATCTATGCATCATTAGAAAGTGAATGGGGTATATTCATTGTAGAACATTTTTAGACAAGCAGTTCATCTTCAAGAACTCATTTCTTTTCATATTTTGAAGTTAAAAGCACGAGACAGATTGCACACTTACTAATATCCTGTCAATCTTTGTGAGTCAAATGAGTTTGAAACCTTACGTTGCTAAGAGCTTTGCAGTTGAATATACCCTATGGTTCAAACATTTTAATGAGGGTTCAGTGTAGTCTGCACTCTGAGGGATCTGGTGCTTCAGGTGGCCCTGCCTTGGCATGGGCGGTTGGACTACATGATCTCCAGAGGTTCTTTCCAACCCTAATGATTCTTTGATTCTGTGGTCTCGTCAGATCAGTGACTGAGACACAGCAATTATTTATTTTTTTTTTAAGATTTGGCTCCAATTACCTCTCTTTTATACCGAGTTTTACTTAAGTCAAAGGCAACAAGAATAGAAGTAGTAGTGCACTGAGGAAATCAGGCAAACTGGTCTCATGTCAGCATTTTTTTAGAGGCAAAGATTACTAAGGAGAGGAATAATAATAATCTCTCAGCAATAAATAAAGTGATAAATCCCATTAAATAATAAAAAGTGACAACTATATGAATAAACTGGCGCTCATGTAGTGGAAAAAAAATAATCTAGATCCTTATGAAGTACTATTTTTACAGATTGCATCTGTATTGCCAGTAAATAGATTCATCCAACTGGATTTAATGGTTATCTAACATGCCGCAATATTTTCTTGATTTTATGTGTTTTTATATTGGTGCCAAGTTTTTAATGGTTTAGAAGACAGTTTAGTAATGAAAGACACAAATCCTACAGGCTCGGGGGATTTTTGCATATAGAATGTTTGTGCACACTTCATATATTATAGAAACTTCAAAAAAAACAAAACACAAGAAATACAATTTAAAAATATCAGTTCTGATTTATTCTTAAACTCCATATACTCTAGGCATGAATGTACTAGTTTATCATTTGGAAGATGCCTTTCTTGTTTATTTAATTGCAAACCAAGTGGCAAGATACATAACTGAACAGGCATTAAAATAACGCCTGTACATGATATACAAACCTTCCACGATAAGGTAGTCATTGGAACCTTAAAATAAATAGCGGAAAGGAGAAATAATTTAGGAACAGGAAATACCTTAAATTCAACCCTTCAATTTTGATTCTTTGTGAGTTCTTTACATGCTTATTTGCAAGCCAAGTTGATAGAATTCTCACAAAAGCAACCCAGAAGATTCACAGAATCATTATGGTTGGAAGGGACCTCTGGAGATCATCTAGCTCAACCTCCCTGCCAAGACAGGACCACCTACAGCAGGTTATACAGTACTAACTAGTCTGAATACAAATTCTGGAAATGATTCAGCATTGATCTAGCATTTAAAGTGAATATCCTAATTAACTTTTGTGCAAGACTTAATTGTACAAGGAATATCATAAAAGCCCATTTTACCCTTGCGGTTTAAATGAAAATTTTACTTTAATTAGTGCCATTACAGTTATGTTTGTTATTTTTTAAATTATAAACAGTAGAATAGTTAATAAATACTGAGGTCTTCTTTTAAGGAACAGAATTCAATAAATACTTAAAATACCATTTTTGGAAGATTGTTCCAAAGCAGAAGGGAAAACTGTAGCAGTAAAAAAAGAACATTGCTGCAACCCATAGCAATAAACCCAATATATCTCATGACATGTCCTTCTACAGAAAGATGGGGAAGAATTAACGTGGTGTTAAATATAATATAAAACAATGATTTCTCTTTCTTCCTTTAGTGTTCATTGCAATTAAAATGGAATCTTTCTTTGCAGCAGCTTGTGTACTATAACCAAGCATCCTTCTTTGTGAGATATTAATGACCACATAATTAACTACAATAATTTCATGCAGGCTATTAATTAGTCATGAGTACAATACTAGGAAGTGAACCACTGTTTTCTGCAGGAAAGAATCCTAACTGTTCAAATGTTGTAAATTCTCCCTTTTTTATTTTTATTTTGGTTTTATTTTTATTTTTGCAGAAACTATCATCTAATCATTTAGTCATCAACTTCTTACTGACCTTGATCCTTCAAATCCTTAACACACTCACTGATCACTCATCTTTTAATCATTTCAGAATGCTGTTAAGTAAAATAATTTTCCAGATTATCACTTAACCACTTACATATACTACTATATATTCTTTTAAATTTTATTTACCTTCACTAACAAGGTACTTTCACTGTTGAGGCCAGCCTCTATGTTTTGGCTGCCAGCCATACTAAAGTGAAAAAATCAGATTGTTCCTCATGTAAAGAATTCCTGTTTCAAATTCCATTCCCAAAGTGAGAGTCTCTGAACCCAACATAGAATCATAGAATAGTTAGGGTTGGAAAGGACCTCAAGATCATCGAGTTCCAACACCCCTGCCATCAGAAGGGACACCTCCCACTAAACCATGCCATCCAAGGCTATGTCCAACCCCACCTTGAACGCCGCCAGGGATGAAGCAGTCACAACTTCCCTGGGCAACCCATTCCAGGGCCTCACCACCCTTACAGTAAAGAATTTCTTCCTCAGATCCAATCTAAACTTCCCCTGTTTAAGTTTAAACCCACTACCCCTTGTCCTCTCACCACAGTCCCTAATGAAGAGTCCCTCCCCGGCATCCCTATAGGCCCCCTTCAGGTATTGGAAGGCTGCTATGAGGTCTCCACGCAGCCTTCTCTTCTCCAGGCTGAACAGCCCCAGTTTTCTTCTTCAGTCTTAAGTTTCTCCTGCTATCATACACTCTGGCAGAAAAATAAGTAATAAAAAGCTTAACAGCCAAGTATTTCACACTGTCTGTTGTGCTAAAACCTCTAATTATCTTTGTTATCCACTTTCTTTTAGCTTATCTGCTATTTGTCATCTTCTAATCTATTAAGTTATTAGCTCTTTGAGTTACCCATTTGAATGGTGTCTCAACTGAGTTATCCATTACCAGCCATTAAGGCAATAAATACTAAATATATTATTACTACCACAATTGCGAAAAGTTCTGTGCATTCCTTTATTGCCATGCCTCTATTTTAGAACCCTCCAGCAACAATTAGGGGATATTTGAGGTAAATGAGGCACAAAATAACTACTGTGCCTTCCTGGCCTAAGCACAGAAATGCTGCAAAGCTGCTTAAAATGAGCTCACTGAAAGAGGACAAATTCCTGACAGCAGTGTCATTTCCCTATCCTGCCACAGAAAATGCCTCCTCTGGCTGTTGGCCCAAGCACCACTGGAAGCAGTATGAGCAGAAAGGCAACCACTACCTTCCCACTTAGCCAAAGGGGAAGGAACAAGCCATTCCCTTTAAAGACCTCTCTGCTGAGTCAACTCAGTTCTAAAAAACACAAACAGGAGTCCTAGCATTCATATGTTGCTGACAAATTAAGATAATGAAGAAGACTGGTAAACTGTTTAGCATTAAGCTCAGTAAGCTTGTAAGTGTACACACACACAAACCCTTGTCGGCTTCTGATCCTAATGAAAATATTTCCCTTCCTGGTTTCCTGTCTTTTCATTATTAGTTTAGAAACATCTATAAGGAGCTTCTCAAGTCAAACATTAATATTATTGTTGAAATTTTCCTGTTGTATTTTGCTTTCTGTAATCAGTATTTTTGTTGCTTATGGACATCAATAAGGGAAATTATCACATTTAAGCATAATTTTTCTGTTGATTAAGTTTTTCATCTTACAAAAGAGCAGCATTATAAAATGAAATGTCACAAGCTATTTAATAATTGACCTCCAAGACACAAAATAATGTTAGCTAATTTCATAATGTTTATTAAATAGATAAAAAAACTAATATGCTTATTAAATATATATATAAACTAACATGCAAAAAGCATAATAAAAATGTTTAACTTAGGATCAGTCCAAAGTTTAAGAAGAAAAGCTGAATATTAATTTTACTAGAAATAGGAAGATGTTTGGTTAAAAACTTGAAAGAAAATCAAAATTTGAAAATTTGAAACTACCAAAGTGCCACAGGATAAATCAGAATTGATTTAGGATACTTCCTACATTTTAATTACTGAACTCACGCAGCTCACAAAGACATAACCTAGATAACTTTAAACATGGTACAACTAACAGCCTCAGAAACCAGACCTCAGCATAGACTACATAGCAGATAAGCATTTACTCAGCTTTTTAGACTCTGTAGTCTGCTCCAAGCATGTACGGCCATAGCAAAACCTGTATGAGATCTTCTTTTAGCCAGGGCAGAGCTACTTTGTACCTAGATGTAACCATAGAAAATATGCAGGACCTCATCTGTTGGGTGATTCAGTGATATGGTCATGCATTCGACATGACACGGTACCTGGACAGACATTATCTGAGGCAAGGCCATAATCTGCCTTTCACCTGCTTCTTCTCTGCCCCAAAGACTCTTCAACTGTGTTTTGCACAGGTACATGGTCACCCCAGAAGAGGTGGAATAGATCACCTCTCTTCCATGAAGGGCTTTTACAGGGTCACTGGAGTGGGTTTAGGTGGCCTTAGAAGTTCTCGTCAAGGCACAGGAAGACAATAAAGAGTATGTATTTCACATGCAATTGAAGAGTATGTATTTCACATTTCATGTTATTTGGATCAAGGGCAATCGTGCAAGTATACAAATTCATATATTAATTACCAAATTTACATTTAAATGAATTATTACCATCCAGTAAAAAACAAACAAACAAACAAACAAACAAACAAACAAACAAACAAAAAAAACCACACACACAAACAAAAACAAACAAAAAAAAAGAGTAAAACTGTAAATTCCATGTAGCTGAAGAGACAGGACACATGCTCTGGTGAAGGCTCAGTTTAGAGCAGGGCATACGAGTGCAGAGTGGCACCGCTGTACAGTGCTCACCTCTGCTCCAGCAGTTTTCATCTCTGTGCACTGCCTTTTTTGGCTGTTAAAAGTCTCATTCTTACCCATTTACCATGAGTATTTGTAGTCCTGATACCAGTAGCTGTGCAAGTATAGTTAGACCATAGGAGGTAAGAACTTTCCCTCCATCTTCTTAAGGAGTAACTTGATATTCAAACAGTAGCATTTCTTATTAGGAGCCACTACATTTTGAAGTTTAAAGACCTAACAGATCTTTAGATTTCTCCCAGATTAACAGCTTTGCTTCATGCCAGCAGCATTCTTTTTGTTTACCTCACTAGTCTGAGTAGCCTGCCTTTCAAATACTGACTGCTCCAAAGAACCTGGCTATTTCTGTCTTACGAGAGTCGACTGACTTTTGTGCAAAAGCATAGCAGCAAGTTAGAAAGAGCACTTGACATGACCAATTTTTTACATTTCTAGGTGAGAGAGTGCTATGGAATTCATGTAAAGACAGCTGAGATGGGAATTAACGGAACAGGAAGAGAAATAAACAACTCCATTTAAATAAATCAGTTCTTTACAGTAATGGAACCAGAAGGATCCTTTTCATTTTAAATGAACATCTTAATCATTGGGAAATTTTGCTCCTAGGACAGTGGGCAGGGAGAGCAGTTTATGTTTTTCAGATCTGTCACTGAGTTATACCCATACACTCTTGAAGACTGTTTTCCTTCAGCCTCTAAGCAAAAATCACTGTGAACACCATTAATAAAGTCACTACTGTGAATTACATTCTTGGAACTCCTCTGTTTCCAAGTGGTTGGGATTTTTCTACAGACACCACACTGATAAAAGAGAAAATGCCATGCACTCAGAATTCAAACTATTATAGTTCACTTATCAGCTGTTCAAAGAAATATTTATACATCAAGTATTCTTGTATTTTCACCAAGCAACAAGCTCTTTAATATACTGTTTAATAGTTGTGGATGTTTAAGAAAGAAGTAGAAAACTAAAACCTGAAAAACTTAAAACACAGAAAAGGATGAAAATTAATGTCCTTGTAAAGTCCTAATTGAATAGTTCAAATTAAAATGTAGTCCAAATCCATTACCGCAAACATTTTAATTCTGTTGCAAACTGCAAGCATATAAATAAAAATCAACTCAATAGATTCATATTTTTTCAAATTTTTTTACGCAGACACATACGTCCGGCTGTTTACCATGGTTTTGCAAATAAAACACATACCGCAGAAAGAAAGATCAGCAGCACATCTTGTAAATTTACTTCAGAAAAAAGTAAAACACTGAAGTTTGAGGGTTCTTAACTTGCAGGTGGTTTAGACATCTGATTTTCAGGAGAACGTACGCTACCATTTCCAAATTTGAGGTTTTTCATAGTCCACAATAAATATTTTATACGCCATAAATTCATGCCTTATTTCTATTCTGGTTTTATTTCATCTTTTTATATAATCACAATAATAAAATACACTCAGTGTTCCCCAGTGACTAAGTACAGCAAACAGGTCCATACTGCATCCTACCGGCTACAGACCCTTGTCAGGACTTCCATCCTGCCCATAGGTCCAGTATGAAATTACAAGTTAAAGGCACAGGATTTATTTAGTGCATTCTTAGCATTCCCTATCATTATATACAGCTGAATCACTGGTATCCTAAGGCAATGAAAAACCTCAGTCACCAAATCTTCATACTGTTGTTGCACCATGTTAAAAAGTACACAATGAACTTCTGATTCTGCTTAGCCCCAGGCTAGGCTTGTTACAAAGATTGTTCTTTCTCTGCCCTACTTTCAGTTCATTTTATCATGCAGAGCTTACAGCCCTTCTTCTAATTTATTTATTGGTCTGAACACCAAAGAAGGTTTCTATTATGATCTGCAACCATAGATGCTTTTGAAATAGATTTTAAACTTAATATCCTGCCAAAACATAATACTTGAGAGTGTGTGAAACATACTGACCAAGCCAACCAGTGATTTAAAAATATGTATACTCAACAACAGAAGATAAAATTAATAGAAAAGAGAATGGCATAGTTGACTTATCTATTGAATTCAGAATTCCATTTACTTACTAGCACAGCTAGTAAATAAACTAATGTAGATGTCAGTTATATATTTTCTCACACCACTGGCCCCGCAAGGTAGTTAGAGACTGCAATATAGCAGACTCTCCCCCTGTAATCCTGTTGATTGTTCCCAACTAAACTAAAAATTGAGAGAATTAGGTCGAATGCATCACTGAATCCACACCAGAATCTGAAAATAGTCATTCTCCATAGGGACACCAGAAAGCTGAGCAGTTTTGCAAATGCCAGTAAACACCTACAATCACCCAAGTACAAGGAGCCAACTCTGTCTCTTCGGAAATAGATTTACCTGCAAGTAGTACTTACTGCTGACCAATAAAATGGTTAAACAAAACAAGATGCTTAAGGGGAATTAAAAAGGTCATATGATCAACAATATTGTAGAGAACATTTGTTTGAGGATGAAAGTGTATTAAAGCCTGCCACTTTAAAAGCACAACCTGCAACACTACTGTCACTGATGCTAGAAACATGAAATGTGAGACTTAAAACTAATTCCAAATTTAAATAACTAAGAAAAATCATTAGAAGCTACTAAAAAAACCTCATGGACTATGTAAAAGGACACATATGTATGCATATATATATACATATATACACACATATACATATATAAAAAGCTATAAAAGCTCAACACTCATTACAGTCTTTATGACAAACGTTTAAAAATGGCAAAAAGCTTCTCTAAATGGTTTCTCAAGAATTTCAGATGAAAACCAGTATGAATATTTTCTTAGCTAAATACTATATCACCCTCATGCTTAGAGGCATTACACGATGATCTATATGTTGAAATTTATGAATAGTATATTCTAAACATGCAGAATGTTTAGGTACAGAAAAAAAAAAAACAAGTCTTCTAAGAACTGCCTCCTGCATTGGCTGTTTTTTCTATTTCTCAATGAAAACAAAGATACAGTAATTCTACTATTTTAAAATCAAAGTAAAAGACTTTCACATTCCAATCTTCTTCTTCTTGCTAAAAATGCATATTTAATTTTCAGTTATTCCAGCACTACAGAACTTTTCTAAAATATTAATAAAAATTTTAGGTCAATTTTGCAAAATTAATTAATGAAAAAATTCCAACTCAAAGCATTTTAAAAAGAAACAATAAGCAATTTGCAAGTTTCTAAGTTTCTGTATTAGAAAAGATACTAAAATAAAATAGATTCAGTAGTCTGAATTAACTAACTCACCATTATGAATTTCATGTCCTAGTAAGGCAACTTTTGTCCTTACTAAGTGATCTTAGGCTGAAAACTGACCTCTTTTAGGCTTACACTTCTTCTGTCTGAAGACTAACACAACTTTTTTTTTGATTCCTGAAGGGTTTTGATTGCACACTGACAGAATAATCAGATTCCACTTTCAGTTGCAATGGCACAAAAGCAGTCATGACTGTGAGTTTTCCACAGTACTCTGCAGAATGATGCTGATAGATTGTTTACAATTCATATTAAATATATGTTTTAGCCTGCGTTCTTCACATCCTTAAGCAGTTTAAGACAGTTGCCACGAACTCGACTCCGGAAACACTTTTCCCTTTCAGGAGCAGGATTTGGGGGGTAGGATGGGATAGTTTTTTCTGCGATAATCTCAGAGATTGTGTTTTTAGTGGAAGTGTGACCAAAGTGTTTGACAGTAAATCAACAGGATGATCCGCTGAGCTGCTGACTCTCTGCTCTTCTCATCTAGTAACAGAGGTAAAATGAACAGCATGACTAATCAACCAACATCACTAAACCTATTTCCTTTAACTTTATGGTTTTTTTGACCCTGAAACATGGTACTATTCCAATAAGCACAATTAGGTAACAGTTTTTCCATTCACATAGTACATTAGAAAACAATGACCTAAAGTATAAAGCAAAAGAGGGTCACTGTCAAGAAATAAATTCATTATGTGGCAAGGAAAGCAGGATAGACACTTCATAGTATTTCTGAATGCTGATAAGAAAAAAGAGGATTGGCTTATTCAGGCAACACAGCATAACGGAACCTGACCATTATTGCTGTTCATGAAAATTAGTGACTTTTGCTTTTTCTATATTCCAATGTAAGCTGAGCTTTGAAAGAAAGTCTCTTCACCGTCTCACTCCATCCCTTTACCTCACACTAAAACATGAGTTCAGGTTCAAATAGTTTCTTTTTGTGAGTAATAAACCATTTATACTTAGAGAAGTACACTTCAAAGGAATGAAGAACTGAAGTTTTCTAAAGGAACATATCAGTGCAAGTCTGTGTTAAAAAGCAATTAAAAATTAGAAACACAGCACTTATTCTGTATATTGCTTGCAATTAAATTAATAAAAATGTGTGCTTAATTTGATTCATCAATTCAGGGTGGAGTAGCCCATGAAAAAAGATAATAGCAGTTACACAGCACATCTGAGACTATTCTCAACAGCACTTGATTCTGGTATAATACTTCTACTATAATAACTTTAAATTAATATTTACTGGGAAAAAATCATAGATGCATTTGAAACCACAGTCTAATCTCTTGTCCTTTCTGCTCTGGACTTCATATCATCTTAACACAGATAGACAGATAGCATGCACATGGTATAGCTTAATACAGCATTTTCTGTTCCTAGATATATCAGTCTTTTCACCTCTGAGATCTCACTTGCCTCTTAAGATATCTGAACACCACAGTAAAAAATTAACTCTCTCTTGTTAGATTATATGGTTGAAACAACAACAAAAATCAGGCATACAAGGAAGTAATACTGATTGCTATTTTCTTGTGCTTGTTTACGCTGTTTATACTGTATGAACCGCATGTTTCAGTATTTCTGCTACTTCCAAGAGTTGAAAATGACAGTTTTTCTTGGAACACTCTATGGCTGCTAGAGACTGCTTTCCCTTGAACAAGCAGGTCTTGACCACCACGAAAGAGAAGGTAAGGTAGGTTATGCTGGTGCTTCTACATGTATCATATCCTCTGAAGTACTTGGGTTTGGTGTCTTGCATGTTCAGGGCCTTATCAGACACAGGATTCTCATCAGGAAAAGGTTTACATTGTGTCAGATAAGCAGAAAGCACTGGCTACTTTATTTACTTTGGCTTCTGATTCGGGCAGTTTACCTAATAAAACTCTGGCACACATGCCACAATAAAGTTTTTGAGATTGACAGCCTTTGCAGCACCAAAATTCCTCTTGCTGCATTCTTAAAGCAAACTGAGGGCTGCTTCATCATTTACCGAGTCTAAAGTCCATTACAAGGCGTTGGGAAATGTTCGAAACTCTGCACGTGACCTTCCTACACTAGTATTTTATGACATCACTGGCTAAAGTTACAGGTGAGCGAACCTGAAACCTGGCTTGGAAATGCTCCTTTAATTTCTGTATTCTTACAACAAAACAACCTAAAATATTACAGTAAATTCAATGTTTCATTTTATTCATATTTCCAAAATATGATATAACATTGCCTTGGCTCAACATCAGTTTGCACTGAAATAGATGTGAATGAAACTACATGTACTGAAGATCTGGAGGAAAAGCTGTGAAGCCCATAGAAGCCTTACAAAGAGACTGAAAAAGAATCTTTAATGTTAGCCACTTGGAACAAAGTGCATTTCTATTATTGATCAGGAACAAACCTAAAAATATTACAATTTAACACTAGCCAAGGAGGACCAAAAAAGTAACAAGTAAAGCCAGGCCAAAAAACTGAATTATTTTCCTGGAAACAATTTAAAACCAATGATTAAAATGCTTAAGGCATGGTCCATGACAGGATTTTATTATTTTAATAGTATCTTTTTTAAATGCAGTTTAATTTTAATGTTAGAAGATATTTTAAAGACCACATAATTTATAAGCCAATGAGACAACATGACCTTAGGATATAGTCAGCTTTTTCCCAATACCTTTTCCTAATACAGAATCATAGAACGGTTTGGGCTGGAAAGGACCTTAAGATCACCTACTTCCAACTCCCCTGCCATGGGCAGGGAGGCCTCACACTATACCACGTCACTCAAGACTCTGCCCAACCCAGCCTTGAACACCACCAGGGATGGAGCATTTACCACTTCTTTGGGCAACCTGTTCCAGTGCCTCACCACGCTCCTCTTATTTCTAACCACCTCATATCTATATCACCTTATATCTAACCTAAACTTCCACTGTTTAAGCTTGAACCCGTATCACCACCATCCCTAATGAAGAGACCTTCTCCGACATCCCTGTAGGCTCCCTTCAGGTACTGGAAGGCTGCTATGAGGTCGCCACGCAGCCTTTTCTTCAGGCTGAACAGCCCCAACTTTCTCCTCCTGTTTTCATACAGGAGGTGCTCCAGCCCCCTGATCATCCTCATGGCCCTACTCTGGATTTGGTCCAACAGCTCCCCATCCTTGTTATGTTCAGAACATCAGAACTGCACACAGTGCTCTAACTGGGGTCTCACGAGAGCTGTCGGGAACTTCACCTGACTGCCATGATTTTTCAAATATGATGGACAGTGGTTTAGCAACGTCATTTGCCAGCTCCTTCAGGACCCGCAGATGGATTTCATCAGGTCCCATGGACATGTGCACATTCAGGTTCCTAAGATGATCTCAAACCTGACCCTCAACTACATTGGGCCTAAGGTTTTCATTCTCACAGTCCCTGCATCTGCCTTCCAAGACTTGGGCAGCGTGGCCAGAGCATTTGCCGGTGAAGACTGAGGCAAAGAAGTCATTGAGAACCTCAGCCTTCTCCAAACCCAGGGTAGCCAGTTCTCCTGATAGCTTCCAGAGAGGACCCATTTTATCCGTAGTCTGTCTTTTGTTAGCGACTTACATACAAAAGCCAATACGGAGAAATTAGGCTGCACTGTGGCAATGATAATCCATAGATAGGTTAGTAAAACAAAAAATCCAAACAGCTTATTGAAACTAACGTTAAATTTATGAGTTATGTATGCCACTACTGTCTCCTCTCTCCAGAGTTCTGATCCACCAGTAATGACACTGTAAAATATAAGAGGCTAGGCCTGAAAACTATTCAATAATCTGACATTTTTTTATTGTATCTTTATTGCAAGTACTTTAGTAACTTGGAGATGATGGAATTTTACTTTTCTGGAATTTGAAAGATTAGTCACATTTCCATTTGATCTACATTGGTTAAGGCACCGTTGTCAGCAAACCTTCTCTACACCAGGTAATTCACAATACAGGGAAATAGCAAAAATAGTGAATTATTAACAATTACAGTGACTCTATATTCACAATTTCAATTAATTTGCATTGCTTTCTCTGTTTACTGTGAATGAAAAAGTCTTGAATCAAGAACTAAAATAGAAAATGGAACAATAAATACATGTAAGGCTGTATCTCCAGACTATCAGTATAATTGGGAGTTTAAATTCAGGAAGTGTAACCACAAACACCAAAATCAAGACCACGTTACAAAAATAAAGGACAAACTTTATTTATTGTAACCTTTACTTCTTTTGGCAGAATATACACATATAATCTAGTATATCTCATTCATATATCAGTACTGGAATGAGTTCCCTTAGAAATTTTCACAAACCAAATGAAGCAGGTGACTGGGAAAAACCAGTATGGATTTACTAAGGCAAATAATACCAGACGAACCTCATCACCTTGCACAACAGTTACGTCTTGTATCAGCATGGGGAGAGCAGTGAAAACTGTTTACCTGGACTTCATTAAAACGTGCGAAACTGTTTCCCAAAGCCTCCTCCTAGAAAAGCTGGCATGATACAGGCTGGATGGGTGGTCTGGGAGATGTGTAGGAAATTGGCTAACAGGCTGTTCTCAGCTGGTGATCAGTGGTTTTTACTTGGGCTGACAGCTTGTGACAAGTGGGATCCCCCATGAATTGATACTGGGCCCCACACTGTCAAACATCTTCATAAATGTTCCGGATGATGGGACTGAAAGCACCTGCAGCCAGTTTGCTAATGGCACTGAACTGGGGGTGAGGTGGACATGTTAGAATGGAGAGCCACCCTACAGAGAAACATGGACAGGCTGGAGGAGTAGAATAGCAAGAACTGTAAGAAGTTTAACAAAGACAAGCACAAGACCCTACACCTGGAATACAATAACCAAAGAGGCCAGAACAGGCTGGGATCTGTGTGACTGATGAATGAAAGGTTAGACCAGAGGTCCCTTCTAATCTGTGCTGTTCTATGACTCTAGGATTCTATCTCTAGACCTCACCCTCTAATATAGAAGGTCATATCAATACCTTCATTTTCAGATGGAAAACTTGAGGAAGAAAAGTGACTTGACTATCTTTCAGTCGTCAGCAGCAGAGCTGGGACTAGAATTTTCCAACTAAAGAATATTCAGTAATGTTCTTTTCAGGTAAATTTTAAAATGTCATTATAAAGGAATGATTTCCACTGATTTATTTTTACTTATTTCCAAATACACTGATGAATGAAAGTCTGAAAAATCCTTTAGATTTCCAGTTCCCTAGGGAACGTTTACTGAATAATTTTCCCTGTAGCTTACAAAGCTAAATAAGATCTAAATTTGTCCAGAGCCAATATTTACATGAACAAGTGGGAGACTTCAAAATATTTAAAATGGGAAGAGGAAACAACTTGGGGGGGTGGGGGAAGAAACAAGGTTTTCAAAATGAGTCAAATGAATCCTATACTCCATGTAGTAAGATGCTGTTTCAAACAGATGTGGAAAAGAACCTAACATCAAACATAACGAATGCAAGACATAAACATGTCTGCAAGTAAAAGATAAATTTAAGACTACTGTGGATGACTCTGTAACACTTTAATCTCAAAAACTGATAGGGAAATGAATTTATAAAGAAATGTCTTTGAAGCTTCCCCATTTCATTAGAGGTTACTGTACAGGTGACAACCAATTATGAGAAACATTTTGTATTAGTTTGTCTACATATTAAAGTACTACATATAACTATTCCTGGCACAAACAAGGCATTTAAACTCTCTGGAATCTTTGAAGTTTGATTGGGATGATACAAATGTTTACACAAGGCAGAGGGAACAGCCAAGTTGATGTCAGCAAAAACGCATCCCCAGTAAAGGTCTGTAGCCATTTAACTATTTTAAAAGAAAAACGGTAAATGAAAAGTTATTGACAAAATGCTTATAATGGCTCCTATAAATTATTCAATATAAAAAATAAGGCAATCTGCTCTTTTAAAATAATTGATGTTAACTGTACAATTTATGAATAGCATACTTATGTTTCTACCAAAAGCTTTTTCTATTGGAATACTATCTACAATTTTATTCACTTAACAAAACTTACTCACTCATCATTCAAAAAATCCGGAAGATAGGCACTTTCAATCAGAAGAACTGAGAATTATTTTATTATACTATTTCAATTAAGGCTTGTGATGCCACATGTCCCATCTTTTTAGCATAGAATCATAGAATCATAGAATAGTTCAGGTTGGAAAGGACCTTAAGATCATCAAGTTCCAACCCCCCTGCCATGGGCGGGGACACCTCCCACTAAACCATGCCATCCAAGGCTATGTCCAACCCCACCTTGAACGCTGCCAGGGATGAAGCATTCACAACTTCCCCGGGCAACCCATTCCAGGGCCTCACCACCCTTACAGTAAAGAATTTGTTCCTCAGATCCAATCTAAACCTCCCCTGTTTAAGTTTAAACCCATTACCCCTTGTCCTCTCACCACAGTCCCTAATGAAGAGTCCCTCCCCAGCATCCTTATAGGCCCCCTTCAGGTATTGGAAGGCTGCTATGAGGTCTCCACGCATCTTTCTTTTAAGGAGTAATCCCATAAATACTTACTACTGAATGCATTACTTCTTTTATTTCTGCTATCAGTTATGCCAATAAAATAATAATCAAGCACTAAGTCAAGTGAGAAGTGTTTGCAAAACCAAGAATTCCCTATTATGAGGAATGACAGGGATTGACTGTTTTGGATATGTTACAGGGTTAAGAATAGTGACAGCACATGAAATATTTAACGAGTGAATGCATTATCTGTCCCGTCAATTAACTGTATGAATTCACAGACTATTTAGACTTTGTAACTACACATAACTCAGTTTGCTGAAAGAAGAGTTTAAATGAATTCATAAATATTTAAACACTTCTGAAGTCTTTCATATCCCTAATTTGTTTTTACGTTTTCAGTCAGTTTTTAATAATAATAAATCAGTAGGGTCTATATGATGATCTATGGGACAAATAGATACTTCCATTTCACCTGCTATTCTGAAAGATACAAGGAATGGATGTTACAGAAGGGGACATGAATGCCTCTTCGGCTGACCCAGAGCCCTGTTAATGCTAGACGGGAGTTTTGCTACTGCCGTCATTAATGGCATTAAAGATTAGAAAACTACCTCAACTCATGCACAGTAGCCAAAGGGTCTTCACCCATGGAGGACTCACCTCTCTCCAGGGCTGGTGTTACCTGAACATTGTACTAGAGCAGTGCTTTAGCAGAACAACAGTACTAGAGAACAGCAATAACTATATTAAGAGAGATTCGCACTCTTTCTTGCAATGTATAGGCTTCACTCACTGCAAGGATAATGAACTATAATTCAAAAGCATTAAAGCTTTAAACCTGCATTTAAATAGTAATTATACTGATTAAACCATTGCACATTGGTTTTAATGTCTGCCCTTTTTCTTCTTCAAAGCAGCTGAGTATCTTGCATGATTAAATACTGAACTTTACAAAGAAGTCCACTGTATGTAACTACAAATAACATTTTATAATTGCAGTTATTTTAATTTTGAGACATCATGTAATCTGTTAAACACAAAAGTTGAATAAGGCCTTTTGACTTTCAATATGCTATAGCAAGTCATCTGCACATTAAATTTTGTGAAAACTCTGTAAAACCACCATAAAAAATGCAAATTGCCTTTTTAAAATCACATTTGTACGGAGATGTGTCCCTGTGGCTTCCTCATATTGGCTGCCAATGACAGAATGCACACCAGAGGTAAATGGAACTGAGCTGCCTATTTGTGCGCTTCAAACACAACTGTGTGCCAACAGCTAGGAAGTATACATACAGAGACACACCTATAGATAGATGTATATAATACCAAGCTTCTTCATCATGGAAAATACAGTTTGAAGGATAAAGCCATGGTAGTAGTCCATGACTGTCATCTAAATTAACAATGCATCAATTGCAGCACTATTTGCAATTCTGTGACAGAAAGCATCAGTATCACATTGCCTCCAAACCCTGCCAAGACGAACATGTGCTGTCAGGGCAGACATCAGTAGAGAACAGAGCTTGACAAGCAAGCACTAATTCCATGCTCTTGGTGAGAATCACTTGCCAATTATGTGGTATCAGTCAAAGGTAATTCTGTATTACATAAATTTATTGCTAAATGTATAAAAATTTTAAAAATAAATTCATGCTCTTACCTTCTATTACTTCATTCTAACCTCAAGAAGTAACCCTTTTCCGCAGATTAAAATTAGTACCCAAGGAAATATGGTCCAGATCTACACAGGTCTGGATTGAGCTTAGATAGATAATTAATGCAGGTTTTGATTGCATTCTGCTAGAGTAGTGTTCTAATTGAATCTGTAACATGAATAGGTCTCGAATACTTGCAGTTAAAGAGCTGAAAATACTGAAAAAAGGAGCTAAAATTTAATTTGGTTATTTTTAACATTAATCTATACTTCTTTATACATTTATTTTAATTCCATGCCAAGTCTAGTTGTCATGGAACTATAAAACTACATTTCCTAAACATCAACTTAGTCAAGCTGTAAATGAGTTCATTACCCATTGGCCTGCTTCCACCTGTTCTTCATATGAGATCCTTCATAATGTATTGTTTAGAGGAAAGGTTTTAAAGTAAAATACACTTCCATTTTGCATACAGAGAAATAGTCTTACCACTAAATTTAAAGCTATAGCTCGCAAGACATGTACATTCTCAGCAAGTCACATTCATTTCCTAAAATGAAGAGATCAAACCAACAAATATCAATACCCAGCAACTGAGGGTCTAATGTGTAAATTTCTCCCCTCACAGCTTTAAATTCACAAGTTTCTCCTAGAAGCTGTTTCACTCTGTTTCAAGTTAATTTGCTAATGTCCAAAGAAATCTTAAAACTCATTGCACAAATTATTTCTCAATAACTATAGTATTTTATTTAATAACTGGGTTTTATTGCCTATGTATCATTCTGTTGGCACATTCAGTAAGTTGAGTATCTTCATGGAAGGAAAGGTTTCTGTTTAACTCAGTTTGATCCCTCTCCAATTTAAAAAATACACATTAAGGTCAGGGTACTAGACAGAATATAGTTTGTCCTTGTCCTGTCGAACATCTAAAATGCGGTAGATAACAAGGCTCAATACTGATATACTCTTGTATGCAAGATGCAGGGCTAATTTTGCAAGTTTGCTACTAAGTCAGTAGCAAACTGACCAGGTGTAAAACTCAGAGAGGTCCTGGTCTTAAATTACATAGATAAAGGAAGGCACAAAACAAACACTGTCAGTTGGCTGATAATGAGGGGCAGTTTCATTCTTTGTAGCCAGGTCTATACAAAACACATGAAACGACTGTAAAGACTCCTTACTCCCTGATTAGAGTTACTAAATAAAATTATGCATGTCCACAAGCAGGCTAATCAATGGAAAACATTAGCACAGCAGCAGAATTTGGTATCCAACGCACAAGGACAGGATAGAGGCATCCTTCCTGCCTACACATCACCTTCCGGCTTCGGCACTGCTGCTGTGCATGAACAGCCTTCAGCCTGGGTTTAAGCACACCATGCACAGCTGACTGCTTGTGCACATTCTGACCTGGCCTTGTGTCTATAAAAATTTTACAGTTATGCAATATCTGTGATTAACTATATTCCTGCAAAAATATGTATTTTTTTCAGTGCTGTACAAGCCAGTCTTTTATTAATTTACCACAACAATCCAGTAGGATACTAAATACGAAGAGTGTCTGAGATAAAAACTCCTGTGCTAAAGACTAACAATTAAGTCAACGTTAAGCTCCTAATAAACAGATTATGTTTTAGAAATAAATCAGTAACTTGATATCCAAACCTCTGTGCCATATTGCTAACATTTAAACCACTTGATCTCCTCAGATTTAAAAAAAAAAATAGCTGATTTTAGGGCATTAGGCCTGGTTTCTCTGAAATATATGACTAGAATTATTCTTAATAAATTAACAGAACAGAATGTCCGTATAGGAATTATTTGGAAATAATTACAGCAGAGTAACTTATTCTGTTCCACTTCCCTTCTATAGATAAAACTTTGCTTTAATGGAATTCTATTTCTAATTTCAGAAGAATTGCTCTCCATTTTCCCCAAGTGAAAGATGAGACTCAAGTTCATTGTGTTCTGATCACTTTACACCTTATACCTACAAAATGGTCTTCAGTTACTAATCTTTGTTGTCACTAGACTCAGAGGTCCCATTCATCAAACTATAATCATCCATTAGAGAATTTTTCAAAACATCTCTGGGTCCAAGACATGACAGTATCCCTTTACAACTTTCATTTTTTTCCTAAATATGAAATCACTTCTGCACAGAATATACATGCACAACATCTTTCACTGTCAATTTGGAACATAAATGTGACCATCCTTCTTATCTAAGGGAAAAACAGGACAAGGAATGGATGCATGCCATTTCAGAAAGATGCACATTTTACAGAAGCAAAAGAAACCATTTTTGCTTCAAGGAGCTATTTTTTCTTATACACATTAGTAGGAGATAAATTGCCCATCATTGTCTGCATCCATCTTGAAGACCTCCTTGAGATGCCTGACATTACACCTATCAGGGGCCAAAATCAACCAGATTACATGATGGAAGAAGGCTCAGAAGGTGAGGCATGTAGGAAGTGTATTTCCCTCTCAGACAACTAGATCAGCTAAATTATAAGCAATAGCGTAGAAGTCATGGTACAAATTGTATCATATTTGAAATGCTACAGTCGATTTAAAGAGGCTAATGTGTGTCCATGAAAAACTTTACTCCAAAACTCCATTTAATACATAGAAAGCATCTTAAATATTTATAATTAATATTTACTTAAAAA
The DNA here is from genome assembly GCA_039720435.1 of Amazona ochrocephala. Lineage (NCBI taxonomy): Eukaryota > Metazoa > Chordata > Aves > Psittaciformes > Psittacidae > Amazona > Amazona ochrocephala. Next base: position 27,065,966 of record CM077880.1, read on the forward strand.
ATGAAAAATTATAAACTTTATCCCCAAGAAAGGGGAGCAGGGGAGAGAAGAATAAATGAAGTGATATGTAAAAATGGTCTATATGCAAAGACAGTTAGCTGACACTGATACCACTTTTCTCACCCAAGGACCTCAGCCACATCAGAAATAATCTTAGGATTTGCAAACTTTTTATTCCAGCTACCTGTATCTACTTGTTACTGTGAAATATGTTGCCATTCACACAAAAATTATGAAAAAAATCAGTATTCTGTGTTTAAATTCCATGTAAATCAAGCCTAACATAGGTCAGCGATCCCTATTGATTTCAGTTAGCATAACCGCTGTTTACATCAATTAAATGAGAGCAGAAACAAGCCGAATCAATAGCTACTAAACTTAAATATCTCTGCAAGAAGTACTGGCACTTTAAAACGAAACACTGCATATGCATGTGTGTGTGCATGTGTACACATTTAACTGCAAGAACCTGAATTTCAGATCTCAATCTTTCTGCATGAAATTTCAGAGAAATATGTAAAACATATTTGAGAAAGTTGCAGTCCTCATAATTACACAAATTCCAGATGAAGATGGAAAATACAGTATATTATCAAATGGTTAATGCTTTAAAAAATACAGCGTATTCACAGTGATTAGAATCACACTACAGAGACAATCTTAATGCTTACATCTCCTAATTTCTGAGTGCTTGACAATGAGACATGAATAACATTGATGCAGGATATTTTTAGCTTATTTCTTACAGGAACAAACCATAAATCATTGCTTTGGATGCCTGTCTTTCCATCTGGACTCCTAAACTTTTTATTCTTTTGGACAATTTCTTTCTATCTGAAAAACATAGCCCATTGCTTTCCTAGAAGTTTGAAAAAATGGGTCGTTAGGTAGAGAGTCTTACTAGAGGAGAGATCCAGAGAGAACAGAGCTCATAAAACACTGACAGCAACCATCTGGCTAGTCAGATATGTGCATTGGCCAGCTGATCAATATATTTACAGCTGTAAATGAGGCACAGTACGCTTCCTGTCTAGAGCTTTTCCCATGAGGAGAGTGCTATGCTTATTGCAGCAGAGGTAAGAGGAAAAGTTAGGGGTAAAGAATACAAAACCCTAAAAAAACAAGTGCTGTTAGTTCTACTTCTCATAGAACAATATATTTTCTATGTACTTTTATTAACTGTCACCAGAGAAACCAAATCCTAAAGCATTGGTGAAACAGTAAACAATTATTTTCAATCTTTTATATTTACATGCAAAGTGCACACAATGCTCAGAGGAAAAATATTTCTCACTCTAATATCCCCAGAGCAGGTTCTGAACACATGGGGAATGGTGCTTTGTCTTCATGTGGGGGCAACAGGAGTGCCTTCATCACCTGCTCAAGGATTTTAGAGCCTGGTGGAAAAGTATTCACCTCTGCAGACACATCTGAGTCTTTCCCTTGTCTTGCAGAGGGGAGAGCATAGTAAGCTTGGTGGAGCCCTAAGGCAACATCAGTAACTACAGAGTGAGAAGAAATTACACTTTCCTCCCCCCGCCTTTTTTTTTTTGTTGTTTGGTGAGATTGGTTACTTCTCTGTAATTTTCTCTGGCTATGATAGTGATAAGAAATTGGTTTATTTATCTAATAGGGAAAACAGACAATGTATGTTTCTACTTTCAAATTATTTTAAATGAGACCTGAAGCTGCTCAGAACCATGAGAATTATTCAGTACCTAAAATTAAACATCCAAAGTCACAGGAATTCAAAAGAATCCAACACTTTCCTTACAGTTACTCACATCTGCACAGTGAAGAACAGAAAATTGACCTCTGTGGTCCTAATCTTGCTCTTGTATCACCTGCTTTAAAACTTTATTTATCTAATTGTTGGCATAGAGTATCACTGAAGCCTGATTATCATTTAATCAGCCTGATTACATAAAAAATGTGTTGATCTCAGCAATATAAGATAGTTTGGGAACCTCACAATTTACACAGAGCAGTAATTCCAGTAGTATGAATTTTCTGCTGTGAAGATGAGGCAAATAAGTCTTGCAATGGTTAAACATAAAATAGTCTTTGCAGTTTCATGAATGGCAAAGATAAGTCATGAAGACAAGTAGAAATAAGAAAAGCCGTTGGCATGGAAACACAACCATAAAAAATTTCTCATGCTTTCTCAAAACATCAAATTTTGATAACCAGGTTGGATTCCTTGCTCCTTATAGTAAACTATTTGGTGAAACAAGTGCTGGCACGAATCTGTGACAACACATCATCTTCAGTGGCTGAGCAAAGCCATATGTCTAGACTGCACTGCAGTATGAGAGCTGAAGTTTCTCAAATTCCTTGGACAGCATAGTGGAGAAAAAACATCAACATTATCATATAAAATTCACATTTTGGACATCCTGTCATTTTTGACAAAGGTACAACTTGGGTTTTACAGAAGCTCATCTAGCCTTACAGTGCTCAAACTAAGTTAAATTCAGCTCCTTGTTTGCATAGGGAGTAACAACCATTTAAAATACTTTTCACTCTAATGTTACCAGAAATGCAAATTTCTGCTAGTCATACTTTTTTCCTAAAAGGCAGGTATTGTGAATGGTGAACTGAATAACCAGGAAAAAAAAAAAAAAAAGTATTCCAACACCTGCAAAATGTATGCCACTCAGGAGTATTTTATTTTACAGCGATTGATTTTCATATGAGGAAAAGATTATGTCTAGCCCAAAGCCTGGCTGCTGTATTTAAAATTGGAGAAACAGATTTCAAGCATACCCGAAAACTGGGGGATCATTTTGCTACACAGTAGACCTCCGTGTGAAAGGCTTACATGTATAAGGCAACCTTTCTCATCGCTACTTTTTCCCAAGGCTAAGGTCACGAACAGAACCATGATACTGTAATTGAACAGTAGAAATAGAAACGATACAATCCAAATCCCTAAGAGAGGATCTGCAACCAGTCATTGCTTTTGGAAGTGATGGAAAACAACTGCTGCACTTAAATGTGAATAACACTACAACAATACTTTTCTTTCCAACCCAAGGTCCATATATTGTCACATTTACAAGTAATGATAGAAATCTATGGACAAACTGCTTGGCAATACTTATCCGAATCTGTAATCACATAAGAAAGCTAGATCAGAAAAAAATATCTTCAGGCTTCCTTAGACTTTTATTCTCTTCTTCAAATGCACATGTAGCTCAATCAATAGAAGTAATATATGCATCATATTATTAAGAGAAAATAAGACTCTTCAGTAGTTTCAGCAGAAGTTTTACTCCAGGAAAGCAGGATCATTTTTGGCAGCTTGGACACTTAACATTTAAATATAATGTTCCTGAAATGTACCTTATCTTTATGAAGAAATAAAATACCAGTAGAGCATCATAAAATTGTACTAAACAACATGAGAATAAGATTAAAATTACTGACAAAATATCCTCTTTTAACTGTTTATTCTACATAGCAAACTAGCTTAACTCTTTAGAAACTGAACAATAAGAATCTAGGATGTTGGAATTTATCATCTGTATTTGGAAAATTTGACATATCGGAGCATTCTTCTTTCTCTCAGAAGAAAGCTCATTTGATTAGGTGATTAGCTGGGTGAACCATCAGCTGAAGTTTTGACCTGTAATATAATTAAAGAATGCTGCAAAAGACAGATATTACCTAATCCTGCTGCATGAATAAAATGTAAGTTGACATATGCGATGTTCAGCTGATACTCGCATTAGCCACCACTTCAGTTTTCTAGGGACAAATACACCTTGTACGTAGAGAGTATCCTCTTTTACAAGGCTTTTCAGAAAGAATGCCGTTCTAATATGGCTTTACTGAAAACAACATTATTACTATGCTTTCTTCTTGCCATGAGGATAAACAAAATTTACTGCCTGTCTAAATTATACTTCACCAGGCTAATACAGCAACAATGCTGCTTAGAAATTGGATTGCATGTGACTCTGAAAGTGGGACAGGTGAGCGAAAGCTGCCTCTGTAAGTTTCCAAAACAAGCTTTGGGGCCAAATACAGAAAAGTAAGGCAGGAAGGTCTGAATATATGTGCTATGGGAATGTTTAGGAAAAGGATATGCCACATCATAGCATCATAGAATCATAGAATACTTAGGGTTGGAAAGGACTTTAAGATCAATGAGTTGCAAGATTCACCCAAAGAGAAAGTAGACAGTTCACCCCAAGAGAAAGTAGAAACACAACTCTGTGTCATTTAATTCTCTTGATTGCCAAGAGAATTATGACAGACCATTAACTTCATTTTCACCAAAACTCTTTATCCACTTTTTTATTCAAAATAAGTTCTAAAAAAAAAGAAGCAACTTTTTTTTCCCCAGAAAAAAACAAACAAACAAACAAAAAAAAAACCCAACAAGGAACTGTTCTTTTAAATGGCATTTCAAGATCTAGCCTAATCCAAAAGAGACCATAAGCAATCTGTTTCCAGAATCTTTATTGTGTTTTGTGAAAAGCTTTCTGTAAATAAGCCTTCCTAAATTACTTAGATTAGCTTGAGAGACTGAAGTTCTATTTTCATGGGATCTCATATAAAGCTTTTACCAGCAAGTGATCACTTCTGGGACAACGTTTCAGAAAATCTCCACATAAGAACCTTTAGCAACAAAGTACATAATCTTCCTGACACAAACATCCTCTATCCACTTTCTGACTCCATTCTTCTTAGAAAAAAAAAGTTGAAGGAAGTTCTTCGCATCTGGTAACATTATAGTTGTTGTCATTTTCTTTCCTTAAGATTTTTATTTTTAACACTAATTAATTTCTGAGCAAAAGATTAAAGATATGAAAATTTGCACATGGTTGCATAGAAGTATTTAGAAGGTATAACAAAATGCAAAGGAAATCTATACAAAGTCTCCATCATAAAACAGAAGAAAAACTGAAGAAGTCCTGAATTACTAACTTCATTTTTCCCCATGTCTTTTTGAGGCAGAGTTCTTACTCAGCCATGCACCAGAAACAGAACAAGATGACCTCATTTTATGTTATGCTGAATAATGCGTGATTTCAGAAAAAGTCACTTAATTTCAGATAAAGTCACTTAATTACCTACAACTTCATTTTTTACCTTTGAATAATAGGGGCAGTGTTTTTCACATTATCAAAAGATGCTTCAGAGAAGTGAAATACAGTATTTTTCTTCGCAGCTTTATGTTTTATCCTTCAACTACCATATAACGGAAAAGGAAAGTCAAAATTAATTCCTTGGTGAAATATGTGCTGTATTTTACTACACGCTGGCAATTGAATAAAACACTGCTATTGCCCTCTCCTGTTTCTTCTCTTTCCTCTCCTGAAGGATCAGTTAAATGCCAGGGAAAATCACATTTATCTGACATCTGTGAAGTTAGGAGAAAATGGCAAATATCCTATGCAAACGGAAGGAAAAAGGCATTAGGATATGTTTAACACTGAAGCATAAGAACAGAGGGTTGATAACGCTACATAGGTAGCAGTAGAAACCGAAGTACCACAAAGAAGATAAATTATTTAATCATTTTGGTTCAATGATCTAATACAAAAAAACTTCCTAATGAATAAAAATGCTAACTCCGAACTGCAAATACAGGTGGTATCAATGTTGTATTTTAAATAGCATTATCTTATTTTTTCAACTCTAAAAACGAATAGCCAACAAAGGCCCTGGAATGGGTTGCCCAGGGAAGTTGTGAATGCTTCATCCCTGGCGGCATTCAAGGTGGGGTTGGACATAGCCTTGGATGGCATGGTTTAGTGGGAGGTGTCCCTGCCCATGGCAGGGGAGTTGGAACTAGATGATCTTAAGGTCCTTTCCAACCCTAACTATTCTATGATTCTATGAAATACAAAACAAGAACAAATCTGTTTCCCCACTGTTTCAGAGTGAGAGTTTTATGACAACATTCAGGTTTCACACTCCCAAATTAAGTGCTCACTTAGAAGTAGATTATATTCAACAGTCACCCCGATTTTTTTGCTTCTTAGAATACAGTATTTCTAAACCACCACAGTGAATTCCTGTATCCAAAAACCTGCATTTATATTCTCCTGTCCTAAGATTTCTTTGAGAATGGCTGTATCCATCGAGATTGACCACTATCAAGAAAACACTGTTCAGTAGAAAATTTCAAAATTCTCAGCTGAGTTATGTTCCTGGCCACAGGGTCCAGGATCATCAGGGGATGCCTGGGAACCCTTTGAGAAATGTGAGGCTACCTACTGCTGCCAGGTAAGCACATGGTAAGTAAGGGCAGCCACACAGGTTTGAGCCTGAGACAGCTCTAGCAGCTTCTAACAAGCTGAATCAGCTCCCTGTGGCCCAAGAATACATGCAGCCTTTGTTACAGAAGCCCCACAATTAGGGAGGGTCAAGGACCCTTTTAGCTAGTGCTAAGGAGAGGCCAGGGCTGAGGCACAGCTTCCAAAGCACAGCCAACAGAGGCAGGAGAATGAAGGGGGCCTCAGTTCAGACTAAGGCACTTCAGACTTCAGTTCAGAGTAAATGTTTTCAGGTGTGGGGTACTGATGTGCCACACAGCACATTCCCCAGCAGGCACTGGAGCAGCTGCCCCTGCCAGGGTAGAGACTTCAACCCAGATGGGTATTCAGATGGAGGGTGCAGTCCTGTGAGTCCCAGGCTGCAGGGAGTGCCTGGGGCTCTCCCTGAGGCTGGCGAGGTGGTCCCCTTTCCTGAGGAGGTATGCTGTTGTTGAAGAGCTGTGTCACCATGTGGAGGAGTTATGGGAGGAAGTGTGCAGGCTGTACAGTGTCAGAGACCATCAGGATTTTCTCAGAGACACAACAGCTTCAGAGTCCTGAATCCAGCTGCAGTGGAGATACAGGAAGAGTCTGGCCCTAGCAGAACCATCAGTAGAAACTGAGGAAGGCAAAGACTGAAAACTCGCAACTTCAGGCATTAAGAGGAGGGCTCCTGCTCCACCTGAAGGCTTGCCAATTACGAATCATGTTCACTGCCCCTGAAACTCAGAAGCTGGATGTGCCTTCAAGCCAAGTATCTCGGCTGACTGAGGAGCATCAGTGCTCCTAATGTAAGCATGCAGAGATAGAGTTAGGAAAATCAACCTGGAGTTGAATCTGGCAAAGGATGTCAAAGGCAACAGAAAAGGCTTCTACAGTGTGAAAACATAGGTGACAAATGAAAGACTAGTGAAAATGTAGGACATCCCAAGGCTTCAAAGGGCTGGAGAAATGGGCTGCCAGGAACCTCATGAGGTCAACAAAGGGAAGTGCAAAGTCCTGCCCCCTAGGCAAAAACCATCCCATGCACCAGTGTGGGTGTATGGTTCCAGCACCAACCAGCTGGAAAGCAGCTTGGCAGAAAAGGATCTGGGGGTCCTGGTGGACAACAATCTGACCATGAGTCAGCAATGTGCCCTTCAGACACATTGGGTCTTTGGGCTGCATTAAAAGAGTGCTGCGGTCAGGTAAAGACGAGTGATCCTGGAATGCGTTGCCCAGGGAAGTTCTGAATGCTCTATCACTGGCGGTGTTCAAGGACAGGTTGGACAGAGCCTTGGGTGGCATGGTTTAGTGGCGGGGGGGTGGAACTAGATGATCTTAAAGGTCCTTTCCAACCCTAACTATTCTATGATTCTATGATCCTTTCCCTCTATTCAGCAATGGAGGGGTCACACCTAGAGTACTGTTCTCAGTTCGCAGCTCCCCAATACAAGACAGACATAGACATATCGGAGAGACTCCAGAAAAGGTAAGTAAAGTTGATAGACTGGAGCATCGATTCTATGAGAAAAGCTGAGAAAGCTGGCACAGCCTGGAAAAGAGAGTGCTTGGGGGAATATCACCACTGAATGTACATAGCTGAAAGAAGAGTGCTCAAAAGGACAGAGCCAGGCTTTCTCAGTGAACAGTGACAGGGCAGTGTGCACGACCTGCAACACAGGAGGCTCTGCCTGAACATCAGGAAGCACTTTTTCACTCTGAGTGTGACCAAGCACTGGCACAGACTGCCCAGGGAGGTTGTGAAGTCTCCGCCCTTGGAGGTACTCAGAATGCTGGGCAACTTGCTTTAGGCAGCTCTCCTTGAACAAGGGTGTTGGCCCAGATTACCTCCAGATGTTTCCTCCAACCTTGACCACTCTGTGATTATTACATGTAGATTCAAACCAGTATATAAAAACTGTCATTATGATAGTCTCCGTTTGAGGACAAGTACACTCAATCACAGAGACAGGGAAAAAGCTTTTCATCTAAGGTCATTTAGTGGACTGCTACAAAAAAAAAACTACCAAAGGTTTCCTGATACCAGGCTAGTACAGTGTTCACACTGTCTGCCATAATAAAATACACTTATGACAGTGTTCAGACTAGATGCCTTGTACACTCTTCTGTTGAATCCTATTTTATTTATCTTGAAGTGTTTCTACACTTCCACACACATTTAAGTTAAACTGCCAAAACATGATTTTCAAAGGAAGTTTGTTCTGTGCATGATGACCAAGTCAAGCTTTCTACTGAGGATGTAAATTAAATAACTAGTGTAAAGTGCTTACATGCAAATTAGAACATCGCAAGTGGATTTAAGGAGTTTTGTGTCAAAAGTCCTTCTTACAAGGTCAGGTGGCGATAATTTCAACAGTGGTACAAGATGAAGCCCTTCAAATTACCGTGGAGGAACCTGAGCATTTCACTCAAATCTGAAGCTGCAGTATTCCTAAGCAAACTGAGAATTTATCTAACATGTCTATTCAGGATAATTTCTGTGCCACAGAACATATATCCATTATGCAGTACGGTCGCTGCAGAACAGTAAACTACTTCAAATTAACTACAAAGAAGTAAACAAACAGAACCAAAAATACTGATGCTGAACAACCAGTATATCACAGTTCCTACATGATATAATATACCCTCTGAAGATGACAAACATTTTTTAGTATAAGAGAACATTTAAAGATCTGGAATCATTCTAGACATACTGTTACTCAATGCCAGTACCTAGTCAGAAAACTGGCGAAACAGCAATATTTTAAAATGTGACTTAAGCCCTGCTGCATGATAAATTCAGACCTGATAAAGAAAATGGAAAGACAATATATGATGAGAACAGCAATTGCTCTTCTCCAAGTAATACATTTATTCATTTTCCTTCTGTTTATCATGAGATTGTGGTATGTACAAAATCTTTTCTGGAGATGAAACAGAGACTGCACTCTGGCATATGGAGATAATTTTTTTTTTTGTTTACACATGTAAATATATATTATATTTGTAGATAACCATAAATATATAAGAACACATACAAATACAGAATATAATCTGTTCAAGAAATTAAAAATCTTAGACCAGCTCTCCCATTCTTACTTATACAAATTTATGTCTTCTGTAGAAACGGTAAGTATATGAGTGCATGTAAGATTGTGACTTTCACTGACATGAATTTTCATTTGTAGAGTTAGGTGATTACAACCAAACTAGCAATAATTAGGGCTGGCTAGAAGGAAGAGGAAGGGATTTTCTGTCCTTTTTAAACATATTTGAAAATTTTAAATACTGTTCTTTATTAAAGACTTCAGTAGAGTGCATGGTGAAATACAAAATATATAAACACGTTTTAGTATTCTGAAGTATACAGTCACGAGTCACTAACAGCTGCATTTCTGAAACCTGTCCCCACATATCGTTGTACCAAAACAGGTAAGATTGGATATGAGGAAGAAATTCTTTACTGTAAGGGTGGTGAGGCACTGGAATGGGCTGCCCAGGAAAGCTGTGAATGCTCCATCGCTGGCAGTGTTCAAGGCCAGGTTGGACAGAGCCTTGGTTTAGGGGGAGGTGTCCCTGCCCACGGCAGGGGGGGTGGAACTAGACGATCTTAAGGTCCTTTCCAACCCTAACTATTCTATGATTCTATGATTCTAAGATCGCATTAGTAGAGCCAATATTCAGAAAAATTCTAATACAAATGGAATGCTAACACATGTTACTACAGCCTTTGACATGGTGCATGACAAAGACCTCTGTATAGCTTTAAACTGTGCCGAAAGACAATGCCAACTGGAACCACAGAGTAGTCTGCAAGGGTCCTGAGGTATGTCCCTGCCAGTAAGCTAAACAAATTCATGGCGCAGGTTCTAGTACTGCTCTGTAATAATCCCTGATGGTGAACTGTTAGCAAGCTCCCTGGCATGGTTTCACTTCATGCCAGCTAGCACTCCCAGATAATGAGTTAGTGCCAGCTCACATTCACAAGCCAATATGGATGGGACCAGGTATGCAACACATCCCTTTAGTTTAATTCTATAAGCACATCTTTCTAATAACCTTTATTACTCAGATGGTTAAGAGACTCTTTATGTGTGAGACCTTGTCTTCAGCAAATCCTGAGAGTATCAAAATACCATTTCCTCTCCAGACCAGTAGCATGACTGCACCTTATGCAAATGTACCAGTATTAAGCTAGCTGGCTCAAGGCACTAACAGCTGCATGCAGTTCAGTGCAAGTTGTAAAATTATTCCAAGTCTTTGGATATACTCTCAGGTAATCAGCCTATTCTGAACTATATAAACCTTTGGCTAAACTACTAACCTGAGTGGCACCCACAGCCTAAGATAACTTCATAAATTATATTTACCAGTTGCATTCATGTTTGTGGCACATACAACCTATAATTCCCTCCCAGCACCACTGGGATTTACTGACCATCAACTAAGTACTACAGCTGATGAAAGTCTTGGTAGATTAGCCAGACCCGCGCTATACAAAGACAGGACCCAAGTACTACTGTGTGCTTTAGTAGAGATTATAAAGCTCGCATTCTCACAAGGAAGACGAAAACATTTTGGATTACATCAGTAGTGAATGAAAGACAAAAAATAAGGCATGATTGGTGGGTTCTCTCTCTATTCAGGACTGAAAGCCCAGAAGGTGCTTCAAGGATTGAAGACTTTGGCTATGCCTACATCAGCAAATAGGACAGTCTGATAGAAGAAAATCTGTATTGCAAAAAAGATGATGTTGAGTATCTGATCCATATTAAATCTCCCTGAAAAAATTACATTCCTGACCAGATCCTACCTCTTTTGATTCCTTTTGAAAGGAGTCAGATTCCCAATCTCCAAGTCCACTCCACAATATAAACAGTGAGGACTGGGAAACTGTCTGATTTACATTAGATAAACACCTTTTAACTGCATTATTTACATCTTCTACCGGATGGTGCTTTAGGGATCCTTTCTTTCCCAGCCTCTTCTAAGACAAGTAGTGTTCCATCTTTAAGTACTCATATTAGAGGTGGAAGTAAGTCAATTACTTGTGAGGAACCATCTTGAAAATTGTTACTGGAGAAAACAAAGCAACTCCTTGTACTAGTTTCCATGAAGGCACCATGGAAGCAGTACTTACATAAACATCTTGTTTAGGAAAGCCCTATTAGAGATGGGTAGTGATTAATTTAGCCCTAACTGGAACAACCTATGATTTTTTTAAAGTTTTCTTTTAAACCTGACTAGCACATCTGGTAGGAATGGTGGCAAGTAATCATTATTAGGTACTGATGTGACTAGTCAGAGTGGAGAAAATATATGACATGCCAAAGTACCTTTCAATATGATTCATACACATTTGTGTATTGAACATTAATCTTGGAAGATCCTGTTAAAGGCTCAAGAAGTAGCCAGGTAGTTAGTGCTTTCCTGTGTGTTAGAAGCTGAGATATATGATTAGGAACACAAGAATAAGAAATATCCTGGACGATCTAAACATTTTCGTAAGGTTTTAAAATCATACCTGTGGAAAAAAATATTCTCACACATACTTTTTCTCATACATAGCTTTTTGGCGATGCTACTCTCTAAGGACCTCATTGCAATTGAAAACCTGCGTTCTGGATGTACAGAAAAGTGTTTGCTATATCAAAACATTGAACAACAGATTTCTGGCAGGTCCCTGCAGCCATTCAGAATTGGCAGAACATGTGAAGAGAATCAAAATGTAAAATTAAACAAAAATAAAATATCACTTTTGATGATGGCCTCTATGTTTTTTGTCTTAATAATTTCTGTGGCTTGTCCAGTGGTGCCCAACAATTGAACCTAAAGGAGCATTCATTGCTGGAAAATTTCGGGAAACAATCTGGATCTGGTTGATTAATTGACTGCATAATATTCAATGTATTGCAACATTCAAAGGTAGCTTTTAAAAAACTTATTCTCCACTGATTACTGGCTTTCTGTACCATCTGCTCAATAATCCTTTCATCCAGTTTTCTTTCCTTATCATTATAGATTCTTGATGTCATGATCAGAATTCAGAGAGCTTATTAAAAAATGCTTGTTCTATATGAAGGGGTTTTATTTTTATCTCAGGGGAAAAAGGCATCTTTTAAAAATTACAATCTTATTAATATAGAACTGCACATGAGGAAGTTTAACAATTCTGGATCATTTGGAGTACATCTCTAGGGTAATATATGTTATTGAAATATTTTAAATAATTTCTCTTTTAAACCAAGTCAGAAATATTTTCCCAAATTTTTGACCAGAAGGCCAAGCATCCTCAACTGCTGATGTATTTGTATTGTTGCCCAACTGAAACTAAGATGAAGTGTTTTAAAAAGCATCTGTTGTTACACTTGTTTATACTGCTCCTTTAAACAAGCAAATAAAGTAGCCATCAAGGTTAATAAAATTTCTCACTTAAAGATGCACTAGACAGATTACTGATATCAGATTTCACCAAAATGCTTTAGGGAAACCCAGCAGACAAACACTGTTTTCAGTACACAGACAATTTTGTGTAATTCTATGGCCTACTTAACATGAGAAATTACTAGATAATATAATAATCCCTTCTGGTCTTCCACCTATCGGTAAGGAGTGTGTTATCTAAAGAAAGAAAGAGGCAAGATATAAAAGTTCACACTTGGCATGTGCTCTCTAGAGACTACCTTTGGGCCAACTTGTTCCTCTTCTGCTTCTCTTGCCACTTCTGCAGCTGCAGTAGTAGTAATCTGAAATGATTAAACCAGACCCGTAGTCTCTGATTTACTTGCTGTTTCAAATATACTGCCTAGTCCTAAATATTCAAGATGCAAAGCATCTTGAAATAGTCATTGTCGTGGTTTAAGCTCTATAAACTCACGAAGCCGCTCTCTCACTCACTCCCCACTCTTTCTTCCCTCTACTACTGGAGGGATGGGAAGGAGAATCAAAAGAATGCAACTCCCACAGGTTGAGATAAGAACAGTTTAGTAACTAAGGTATAACACAAATCACTACTGCTACCACCAATAATAATAATGACAAGAGAAATGCAAGGAAAAAGAATACAATTGCTCACCACCCAATATCAAGCCCGAGAAAGCAGTGCACCCCCACCAGTGCCCCCCACCACCCTTCCGGGTCTCTGCTCCTCCGTTTCTACATCCTGGACATGACGTGCTGTGGTATGGAATAACCTCCTTGGTCAGTCTGGGTCAGGTGTCCTGTCTCTCTTTCCTCCCGGCTTCCCCTACTCCCTAGCAGAGCATGAGACTCACAAAGTCCTTGGCCAGCCTAAACATTCTAACCAGTAACTGAAAACATTGGTGTTATCAGCACTGTTCCCAGGCCCAAAATCAAAAACACAGCGCTGCACCAGCTACCAAGAAGGAGAAAAACAACTGCTGCTGCTAAACCCAGGACAGTCATGCGCTCCTGTCATAACACACCAAGGGTGTATGTAGTGGGCCTTTAAGAGCCCCTGCTATCACAAAGTTAATTAATGCTGAAAATCATGACCATTGAGATCTACTGCAAATAACTTAATGGCTCAAACTAGCAAACAGGCTCTGACTAGAAACAGAATGTGGATATAGGGGGAGGAATATGTAACTATTTAATCCCAGATAATCTTGTGTGGAATGGAAAAGTTAAGGTATCAAAAAGTTAGTACATGACTGTACTTCTATCTCATGTAACTGAGTTGGAGCCTCTTGGATGAACCTTGACCTTTCAGATCTTTTGAGCAGATAATGAAGATTAATGGAGAGCTTTATGTTTTATCTTGCAGAACATTTCATTTCTTAGGAAGTTTCCGATAACATAAATTTATTTGGCCCTCTAATTGCTAACAGAACATACCTGTATGTCAATGAATATGAGTATTTTCTCAGCTTAAAGCACAAAACTGAATCCTCTGCAATGAAAAGTGAGACAATACTAACAACAATAGTTATTTCATTTTAGTTTTTTTTCAACTGCTTTCTTCAGACACAAAGATGATTCTTGCAGTCTCCCTGAAACATCTATTGGTAAGGTTAACATTCTAGTGCTTGAATACTTCAGCACAGTACAAGTATTTTATTTTCTATTATTTTCTATACATTTACAGAATAAATCCAACAGTCACAAATTCCTTGCATATGTCCTGCTCTCTGCTTCCTTTTGCAAAGTGTATTTAATTATTCTTTGGCATGCACATTCATGAATTTCCAGATTCAAAGAATATTCTTTAAGTGATTAGTCTTTTGATGAACAGTCATGGCTGAGAAGTTCTCATTATGTAAGAGAAACTAACAGAATGTGAAACAGACAGATAACATAATTCATATCATATAGTGAAATCAAACTATCCGAGAAGGAGTAGGATGGTTGAGTAAACACACAATTAAAAATTGTTTTCCAAACTAGCAGTAAAATGGTCAAGAGTGCAGATTTTCAAACCCTCATTTGCCTCAGGGATTTTTAATTTCCTTCAGCAAAACATTTAGCTGAGACTTAAGTGCATCTACTTTAGCAGTTAAAGATACTTAGCTGGCATTAGTCTTCTTGGTTCCGTCAGGGCCACCACAGAGACACCTCCAAAAAACTAATTCTGCCATAAGACACATGCCCAAAATAAGAGGATAAATCGTGGCTGGTTATGCCTCTTCTTTTCTATTAGCCCTGGAAAAAGTCTAGTGAAATGTCTTAAATTTGACACTTATATTTTTAAATGGCTACAAATTGTCCAAACCCAATAAAACTAGAACAAAGGATGGGTTATCTTTCAAGAAAAGCTGAACAGGATATCCATAGCAGCGATCATTGTTCATGCTATGTCTTAGTGACATAGCAGGAAACAAGCCAATTTCTTATAGGTGAACACTCCAACCAGAAGGCTGCACTGGCTGCAGCTACATCCCTTCTCTGACCTAAGGCAGGTAGAAATTCATTTGGTAAAATTCTGGAAAGAATATTCTGGCTGCATAAATAATCAGGTAAGGCACTTAAAGGGAGGGCCTTCAGGTCTAGTTGCTGCATTAAGGCATAGAAAGGAATTAAATGTTTGTGTCTCCAAATACCTGTAAGAGGTAGGATACCACTACAGCTTCCTCCTATCACCCTGTAGTTTTAGGTACTGTGTAGTGCTGTGGCTCCCCAACCTAAGCAACTTTTACCACCTTTTCAAAAGAGAATCAAAAGCAAATACAACCTCTGTGCTTAAACTGCACTTAGTTTGAGATGTTCAAGCCCACTTCTCCCACGAGTGGGTTATTACATCATGAGTTACTACTCAGAAAGCGTGGGCCCTGATCCTTAGAAAACTATCAGATAAATTCCAAGGTACAGCCTTTGGTCCTCAACTCACCAAAGAAACAGTAAAAAAAAAAAAAAAAAAAAAAAAAAAAAAAGAAATCAAACAATCTAAAAGAAAATTGCCAGAGATTGTTAGGTATCATGGTGACATTTCTTTCCATCACTAAGAATGAACTGATGAAAAAGTCAGTCTCAAACAGAACAGGATTTAAGCAGCTATCAGAGTCCAGACCTTTTCAGAGAGATTGAAACTGAATCTCAAACAAAACATTAAAAAATAGCACTTATTACTTAACAGTATAACATAATGTTTATTTATGACACAGCACCAAGTTCTCTAAAATTCCACAACTGTAACTGTAGTGATCGCAACCAGAAAACCACTGCACACTGAGGGGTTTGCTATCCACATAGCAGTTAACCTGAGTAAGTGCATGCCTGCGCTGCTCTATGCTACATGTATAGTTCTGCTATAGCCTGCACTGTGCATATTCCGTGACTGCGGGATAAGCTTAGCCCACCCACAGTAACAGAGGCAGCTCCCACTCAGTACAGTGATTGCACTACCTCTGTGCTGTTGCATTTATCTAAAAATGAGGCAAGAAGTTCTCAAGTGAACATCCTTTTTTTTTGACAGTAGAAATTATTAATAGAACTGTTTTAAGAAAATCCTGTAAGAGCTGAAAAGACTTTTTTCTTTACAGTGTTAGCTCCAATAAATGGCATTTTAAGTGCTGTTTTACAGAGTGTGAGTGCCCTTCTTATTACGATCATAATGAACCAGCACTTCCAGATGTAACACAGTAACCAAGACACATTATGCTCCAGTTGAAATACCACCCTTTAGATCTCAAAATAGCAAACTTTTTCCTACTAACATCTCTGGTATTAAAAATATTTGTCCAGAATACACCACTGTAAAGCCATCTTAAGATATGTCTTAAAATGAAAGGTGAAAGTAGAAATTTTTGAATAAGCTTCAGGTGCAGTCCACACTTCCAGCATCCACAACACTTAAAAATCTGCTTAAGAGTTTACTACCTGCCCAGCTTTTTAAAAGTAGACAGTCCCTAAGGTTTCCTTGTTTCTTGCACTATTTTTAAGAACTTCAAACCTAACGTACCAAACTCTTCAACAATGGCACTGTATCTTACATGGCCAGGAATTACAAACTTGCCCCGATTTTTATGTATAGGTAACAGAAGCATCTGCCTACAGGCATTAAAGATGCTTACCTAAATCATTCCATGTTTGTTACAAGAACTCATTTAAAGTGAGGTCTGGGTCAGGATGAAAATTCCAGAGGCCACAGTGCAACCTAGCCTCCTTTCAGCCATTCCAA
The DNA here is from genome assembly GCA_039720435.1 of Amazona ochrocephala. NCBI lineage: Eukaryota > Metazoa > Chordata > Aves > Psittaciformes > Psittacidae > Amazona > Amazona ochrocephala. The sequence continues at coordinate 27,082,856 of CM077880.1, forward strand.
ACATAGCTACTTAATTGGGTAACAAAAGCTATATAATATATATAATATTCTTGCTCACTAACCTCCTTTTCTCAAGGAGTCCACAAGTCCTGGCAGCTGGAAATACATGCGTATTTGGGATGAGCAGTAAAGTTTAAGAGAGTTAAGAACGTTAGAATGTAAAAATTCTCAAGTCAAATTTGGTTCTTACATCTCTCTAAGCCACAGACTCCAGGGAAATACTCCAGATGTCTAGTAAACACAGAACAGGCACTAACACATAAAACCCTCTCCTGATAATTCCAGCAACTTCTATCGTCTCTAAAACATGCAGCAACTTAGGGGCCGGAGAAGACTTGGGTACTTTTTCTTTCCTGGAGCTGTGACTCCAACTGATCCATTTTCTTTTCTTCTTTTTACCTGCTCTAAAAACAAGGACAAAAAAAAAAATCAGTACTCTTTATCTTAGCTTCTTAAGGATATATGCCCCTATCCTCAGGGAAACACATGGTCTATGAAAAGGCTCTTCCCTCATCTGCATGGTAATTAAGTACTACCAAAGGTGCTAACAGAGAGCTTTCTTCGCCCTACAACAACATAAATACAAAGGTGCTGCAACTGTGACTAGGGAACAACTGTGACAGAAAGGACCATTGCTTAGAGAAAGGACCATTGCTTAGCTATCCACACTGGACTGGAAATTTAATGCTAAGCTTTTTTGCAAGCACTTTTTCATTCAGTTCAATTTGCTTTTACCAATTGTAATAGTCACTGAATCTGGCTTGTTTATTTAAAAAGATGGACAGTAAAAATACAGAAGTATCAAATAAAGAGGGAAGAAAAACTCACAGAGTGTAAAAATCACTACAAAGCCTTGAGTACTGCACTACAAAGCCTTGAGTACTCACTGTCAGATAAACCACAGTTCCAGTGAACAGTAGATGCCTATTAATTTTCCTAAATGACACATTCAAGAAACAAAAGCAAAATAAGAGGAATCATCAGTTTAGCATTTAAGAAAGACACATTTGATAATAGGTTTTTAAATGAAATATCCTCCTCCAATAAAAGTGCCATGTTGCAATCTTGTTAAGCCTATTCACAGTATACCAACTTGATCATCTCATTCTTCTCCTGCTAAAAACCCGGAGCACACAGAATGATAGTCTAATCAACATTTAAATGAATTCACAATACATTGTCTAATCTTGTAAAGACCAAGAAGAATATAACAATACAGCAGCATAGAAACCCTCTTCACTATCATGTGTGGATGAGCTTCCTAAAAGTGACGATCTCAAAGTGTGAAATGAAATTAATGAATAGAGAAATAATGGAGAAAATAGCATTTATAGCCCCACCCAGACCAATGCTGAGTCTCCTCATCTTCCATATCATTCATTGTAAGATGAAGGCAATCAGCAGCATTGGTATGCAAGAAGATAATTCACTTAAATATTTCATCCAAATCTGCTGTTTATTCTATCTCATCACATGAGACAGAATACCTAGAACACACCTATTTCGAGTATGAACTGCATTTTTTAAATGTATTTGCTCAAAACAATAAAGTTACAGATTTTGTACCCTCATGTTTTTATATGAAAAGGTATATAAACTACTGATATAATTCATCCATCAAGATCCATGTAACTAAAGTCTCCTCTAGCCAAACAAATAATAATCCTTTAAGAAAAGGATTATACTTTGCATCAAAGCCCTGAAGACCCAAAGAGTCTATCTGGTTGCACCATAGAAAAGGATGCTGATCTAGCATTCAGGATCTTTAGTCTTTACCACCTCTCAGTGAAATACACACAGCTGCTAGTTGCATTTAGAGAGCTGCTAACTGTATTGCCTTGGAGAAGCAGTTTCTAGGAGGCCAAGTTTAAAACTTTGTTGGATTTATAAATGAGTATCAACTCCTTATGTTATACCATGACATAAATGGGAAATGCCCCTACACTGTTGTTGCCTTTCCCTATATTAGAAGTCTGCATAAAGAAAATATACCACTTTAGCAATGTGCGTAGTATGCTGGGCTGTCATTCTTCTTGCTAACGTTATTTCCCCATGATCCTCTCAGAATTTATTTTCTTATCTGTAGTCTTACAGCTGAATTATAAATTCTCTGGAAGAAAAATGTCTTTATTAACAACTTGTTCAGTACTTCCTATCCCGCATCCTACTCTTTCAAGCCCACAGCAGATCTGGACAAGGCACACTTTCAAATCTTTACCTGAAAGTGACGTATTTGCCACTTTAGCAACAGAAAATAGACAAATATTATTTTTCTTTCATTATAAAGAGAACTAAAGCTTCACCTGTATGTGGTGGCATAATACAAAGGCAATGCACTAGCTTATTCTGGAGTGTTTAGAACAGAAAGTGTTTCTCTCATGCAGTATTCATCTTCCCTGTTGAAAACACATGGTGGTAAGAGATGCAAGAGAGATGGCTTCCACAACACACACATGATGTAGACCATTCAGAGTGAAGTCTTGTCCAAGCAACTCCCAGTTAACCTTTTGAAATCTCATCTTTTCGAGCCTCCATCCATTTTACATAATTGTATGAAATTTAACAAAAGCAAGTGGTAGATTCTCCACCTGGATTGAGGCAATCATGTAACATGTACAAATAGAAGGATGAGAGGCTGGAGAGTTACCCCATGAAAACAGATCTGGGGATTTCAGATGATGGCAAGTTGAATATCAGTCAACAGCTGGGGGGAGAGGGAGGAGGTACTGAGCTCTTTCTGGTGACCAGCAATAGGACACAAGGAAATAGAATGAAGTTGCGCTACGAAAACTCAGACTGGACATTAGGGAAAGGTTCTTCACTGAAAGGGTGGTCGGCTGCTGGAACAGGCTCCCAGGGAAGTGGTCATGGCACCAAGCCCATCAGACTTCAAGGAGCATTTGGGACACTTCGTCATGGTTTAGTGTTAGGTAGCTCTGTGAGGAGCAGGGTGTTGAGCTTGATGGTCCTCCTGAGTCTCTTCCAACTTGAGATATTTTACGAATTCCATGACTGAATTTCTACAGCTTTCCCCTCCCCCCCCCCTTTTTGCTGCTACTACCAACTTGATGTTTTTTCTCCATAAATGAAAAGCCAGTATCTGTAATGAATTATATTATTAGACCAGGAGAGCTATTTGCGGAATAAATACATGTTAGTATATGCGTAAGAACCATATTGAAAACATGATAAATAACAACCTGTATATCATCACTGTGTTATCTATTGGTTTCATTAAATTCTACTTAGACATTGAGAAAGAAGAGGCTAAACTAGCCAAGGAGGATGAATACCATAAGAAAGAATAAAAAGGATTAATTTAAAATGCTGGGGGAAAATTAAATTGTTTACAAAAAGGAAATGACTCCACAGTTTGGCAAGCTGGTAGCCTGAGTCACTGAAAAAGGAGAAGTAATGGGCTCCTTGGCTTGGAGTGCTACATCTGTTTTAATTGACTATCCGCTGTCCTTTGTCACTGCCAGAATTCTAAACACAGAATTAAATAGTTTCTAACAGGCAGCCAAGCTTAAATGTTCCTCAGATCATCTGAGGTAGCCTCGTGTTTTTACAGCTTATGCAGACAAAAAGTGGCAATGTGCTCAACAAAAGACAGCTCCGCTCCCATTAATAGGTGCACTCCATCACTGAATAAACAGGGTCTAGTTAAGGAGAAATCTGCTGTACGTCAATCAGTTCAAGATGGATCAGCTTCCCCATTTCCTTGCCTGATTATTGCCTCTCATGAGCCAAGGTACTCCTACCTAAAATGTTCTTAGAAGGAGCCCTTGAACCATGCAGCTTCTTCTGTGAAGTCCACACACTACAGCAATGAGCTGATAGTTTAATGACGTTACACATATATGCTCCACAAGAGCATCAGTGCTGGCTTACACATGCTGGCTTCTTGTAACATATGTGACATACTGATTTAATATACACTATTTGTGATTCCCATATAGTTCAGTGATGGATGTATAAGCTGAGACCTGCAGCTACAAAGATTTTTGACACTAACTTAGTTGAGATTGGTCTCATTAACATCTATATGACTTTCTTATCAAGTCATATTGCATGACTAATTTATATCTAACAAGTTTATAGTGGTATTTATTTTCTCTATTTCACTGTTTCTCCCACTTGATTTGTTCCTGCTAACTGGATATGATGAGAAAAGTACCTAGTCCTGTGCAGTGCTTTTATCAATACTCACAAAATGTTTTACAAAGGAGATTTATTATTGTGATCTCCATTGCTATCAAAGGAGAAACTTAGGCACAGAAAGGTCAAGTGCGTTTTAAAGTATACTCAGCACACAAATCATAGAGCTAAGCTAACAGGACTCTTGAGTCTTCAGTCCTGTACTATATTAATACAGCTATGTTTTCTTCCCTAGAGACAGAAAAAGACAAAATCGGGTGGCTAATTACAGGTAACCACAGACAACCAATTATCCCTGAATAATCCAGTTTCAAAACCTCTGAATTATTTGATTCATAGATCCCTTGTAAGCCTCTGAAGTAATTAAAACCTGACTGAGGAGCTAAGAGATCTTTAGCTCAAATCCTATGAATAGATTAGCTTGTGAACATAATGTATGATGACTATTAATGTGCTATTTTGCTGTATGAGCAGCAAGTGTAAGCAGCGAGCAAAACCCTACCCAAATTGTATGCATAATAGACTCACATCATCTTTACAAAGCTAAATTTAATATTAAGAGAAAGCATCAAGAAATGTGATTTTATCTCTTATTATATCAATAACAACATGAGATGCAGTAATTGACAGAACACAGCCATATACTTCAAGGCTCCAAGGGATGCAGATCTGTGAATCTTTCCATAAATGAAAAAATTGAACACTGTCTGATGGCAGGGGTGTTGGAACTAGATGATCTTAAGGTCCTTTCCAACCCTAACTATTCTATGATTCTATGATTCTATGAAGGCAGCCTGGTAACAGCAGAATGAACTGTTACTCTTCCACCATTTTTAAACAGAGATTCTCCTTTATTCGGAAAGATATCTTACAATTTAAGGTTTTCTACAATTCTAAAACTACTGTTAATTTTGTATGTTTTAATGCAAAAATATCCTGAATTCTCCTCTTGAAAATGTACTATAGGGTCTAAACTAAGTTAGACATCCTTGAAGTTACATGGAATCTCTACATTAACCATGCAGGAAGCAGAGAGCATTCATTAAACAGACTTCTATTTAAATTTCATGTGTTGAGCAACAAAATTTGTATCACAACCATTGGTCCTTATTTGAAAGGAATGTTCATTAACTCATCCCTATGTCTGAGCTCATTAAAACCCTCAGCACTTCATCAGAGAATGAGAGACTGGCTTTCTTAATTAGACTGAACCTAAGAACACATTTTTAATAGTCACAGCCACTGGATTTCTGTCAGTCACCAGACTAGAGCCTCCCTTTGAGCCATTAAGTACAAACCAGCTTAAGCGTGAACTTGATGCAATGTGAACAGAACGACATCTATCTCTGCGCAAAATCTTGATCTTTTTTCCATTTTCCACATCCATTTTATGTAGGGTTTTATTGCACATCTAGAAACTACAACTGTCAGCATGCCTGTCCAAAAAATACCTAATTTTTAACAAGACTATAAGGCTAGTGCCAATTTGGACCACAGCATTAACAGGCTAATGTTTGGGTTTGTCACATCCCTTCCTCATGAGGAATTCTCTTTGCTGTGGATCTGTCACAGAGCTTTTACAGTACAGAACCCAAGACCCAGGACATGAATGAGTAGCAACACCAGCTTACAATACTAATTGCAGTATGCACAACAAGTGCCTTAGGAAAGGGAGTAGGCATTGCTCCCTTAAGCTTACTTCCACCTGCCCAGATCTGCAACTTTGCACTCCATGCAGCCACATCTTGCATATTCTCTCCTCCCCTCCCAAGAGAATCTGATGTCAGACAGGAAAAGCACGGTTCATCTGCCCAAGAAGGGAGGAAGAAAACTTAAAAACCTAAGCTTCACAGAAGTGCAGCAGAAGGCCATCATGCCTATGGATTCTGCTTTGAGTGCCTATTCCACATCTGTGCTATGATGCCTCATCAGTGACAAAAAACAGTTACACAAGAAGTTCACTTTGTATACTGGCCTTGTTCATCTGATTCCAAACAGCATCCTCACTTCTCTTTGCCTTCTTTTTGCTATTCTAAATGCCTCAAAACTTTTTTTTTGTTCTCTATCTGGAGGTTCTGAGGGTACTTCTTAACTTTTGGTAGCCCGAAGACTAGTCAGGCTTACTTTCATATGAAGAAAGTTTTTTTTAAACAACCTGTCTCCTTTTCTAGAGAGCAAAAAGTGGAGGAAGGGGGCGGGGGGAATATCTCATTTCTAAACATACAATGCAAAGACTATGTAGCTCAAATTTAAAATTCAAAACCCTATTTCAATTATCCTAATTGTTCGCAGTTCTTCATGCCTATGTAAGAAACTAACGCACTAACACTAACAGCTAGGGCCCTGAAAATATGAAGGTGATGAAATATTTCTAATTCTCTATTAGAAGCTTTGATCACAATGGCAGTTTAATGAAAGACTAGAATTAACTTTGCTGAAATGCAAAATTATACTAGAAGACTACATTACACTAACAATGAGGTGAGATTATATAAGCTTTTGAGACAGCATACTGTTGGGTCCAGTTTTTCAGCTGTGCCTTGCAAAGATGAGAAGAAAAACCTAACTATTGTATCTCTGACGCACTGATAAGAAGCTCAGCATACATACAGTTAAAGTGAATAGGAACAATAGGTCAGCATGATGAAACTTGTGAGGAAAAAAAAGCTAGGAAGTGTGGAGGTCTACTAAACAGTTTTATATATACATATATATAATCCCTGAAATGATCTTTAGACTAATTCCTTATAGTGAAAAAAAAAAAAAAAAAAAAAAAAAAAAGAGAGAGAGAGAGAAAGGAAGAAGAAAAAAAAAAAAAAGGAAACCAGATCTTTGGCAAAATAACAGAGAGCAACATGAAAGTGCAGATAGAATTTACAACTGCACTAATTTGAATCAAACTCTGGAAAGCTTCAAAAGGTTCCAAGAACTAAACTTTATAGAATTTTAGTGTAGAAATTCAACAATAATCTGACATCTGCTTCTTTCTTCTGACAGTTATTCTTTCAGATGTACATCACATATATTCAGTTAACACCAAAAGATGAGAGAAAATTTAAGCCAACTGACCTATATCACCTCTAAAGATTTCTCACTAGGTCATCCTATAATCTCCCAATAATACTATGAAGCATCTCATGAAAATTGGAAACATCACTCACTTATTTGCAATACAAGAAGCAAGTTACTATGCAAGGTAAGGCTGGCAATTCATCTAGTCTAGCACCATGCTGATGACTATGGACGGGTTCACCTTCCTCTAAGAGGAAATTCTGCTTCTAACATGTACAGAATATAATGTCTGTGTAAAGGCCTCTCATTAGCCGTTATAAATTATGAATAGGTTCATCTTGTAAATTTTGAGGGTTTATATGCATAATTTCATTTTTATTTTTCCTAGAATTAATCATATTTGCATTTTCCACATAAGGAAATAATCACACTCAATTTTATCCAGCTTTCAACCTCCTTGATTCATCGTTGCATTAAGGTAAATTGATTCACCGTGATACCTAAGAAAAAGATCGTTTTATCAATTTTGAATTTATTTTGTTGCTATATATTTGTTCATTTTTTAATTATTAGCAAGGAAAGAGGAAGATACAAGACATCTACTAAAAAAAAAAAAATATTTTTCTACCACTGTTGTGCTTTCCACTATTTAAACTCTCCACAGTTTAAGTCTGCCCATCTTTGGTCAATTCACTGCCTATCTTTTCTCTCTACTCTCCTGTAATACACGACAAGTCCAGATCCACAAAAATATACACGCAACTATTGTCCTATTTGGATGCTAATTTCTCATTTTTCTAATAGGAAATAGGAACCAAAACATTTAAAGATTTGATTCTTTATATGTTCAAAGCTCAAGGAAAAAAAATAATTCTATTTGCAATTCATCCCACTGAAAGCAATTTGAAACAGATGAGTTTCAAACTGCAAATTCTAAGAAATAAAAAGAAACCAACTGCTAATAACAATGATGAGCCTGAAGCAATTAATGTTTTTTTAAAGACAAACAGAGTAAGTCTGGGTATAATTTTAATCTGTCATATTTTTCTTTCATATTTAATATATTAGAAGCATTTGCTGCTGCTTTTTAGTTACGGCTCTAAAGATGTATTAGGATGTGACAGATCCAAGAAGCCATACTTTTAAATAAAACTTCTTCATCTTGTAAATAGTCCTTAGAATTTCTGGCTTTAATCATCAGCTTAATGAAATCTAATGGATCTGTTATTATCTGTTCCCTTCAGTGTGGTGATGAGGATAAAATATAATTAAGGGTGTTTGAAATAAAGGAACAAAAGCTGAAGACAAGCGAGAAAAAGAGAGATAGATAGATAGATAGATAGATAGATAGATAGATAGATAGATAGATAGATAGATAATAGATGATAGATAGATAGATAGATAGATAGATAGATAGATAGATAGATAGATAGATAGAGCAGCACTGCATTAATAAGAGGTCAAATAAGCTGGAAATAGCTTTTCTACAGCCAGGCTCTCTAAAACATACTTACTGTATGATTCCAAAGCATATTCATAAACCTGAAGTCTTCAGACTTGTTACAGAAACACCTTATGCCCCCTTGTATTATGAACAAAACAAAACAAGTCTGAGTGAACTTGGTTTTTGATAGAATATCAAAGCATTTTTCACTAAAAGCAAGTTGCCTGTATGAAGCAATAATCGTAAAGGAGACAATATGCACTTTTTGCATATTTTGACAATGTTTTACCTAAATTAAGGTGACTCTACAGACAAAGTAAGGTCTGATTAGTTTCTGGTAAGATGAAGAGAATACTAAATTTATGTTAAATATCTACTTTCAAGAAGCTGCTTGTCTGAATTTTGTTGCTTCTTTTATAGCACTGTGATGTTAAAGACATTAGGCAGTGGACAAAATCTTAATTTGAAGAAAAAATATAAATAAGATCATTTTTCACATTCTTGGATGAGGAAAAGCATATATGCTCTTTAATAAATAGCATGATCTGTCTTTCCCTTTCCTAACAGCAGAAAATGTTATATATCTTGTATTATACATGTCCCATTAATAAAAGAAATAATACATTTTATTACAAGACTGTCTTCTCAGCACAGTAGTACAGCTTAAATAAAACCCTGAAAATTTGTACTATGCCCTCTTTGTTTCTTAATTTAAATATGACGATCAATGGGTTTATAACTTAACATCCTACAGTAAAGTTACTTGGCATTCATTCTTTCAGCACACTCAAAAATTAGTACCGGCTTAGAAAAGTGACAGGAAAAAAAACATGGGGTTTGTATTTGAAGCAGCAAGGGAGACAAGATTAAGTTGTTTTACTTTGATAGATGATTTGAACCTGTTCAGAAACTGTGTACAAGAGCTTATTTTCTTGATTTTCCTCCTTGGACACTTTTGGCTGAGCTGCTTTTTAAAGAGGAGACAAATATCTGGAGGTAGATCAGGAGTTAGATTCATCTTGGCTATTGTGTTATTTCAGTTTATCGATGAGATCAATGAAATGCACAAGAGAGAGATTTATTTAGTCTTTTATATAACAAAGAAGCAAAAGCTACCCAACTCCCCACACTATTTCCTTCCTACATCAGCCCTTGAATCTCTTCCTAGATTCTTGCAATGCATGCTACTCTTTTAGATATTAAGTCCTTTGGCTTAACATTTCCACTACAGAGGATCTACACTTTTCCTTGAGGCCTAAGGGAATTTTGCCAATGGAGTACAACTTAAAACTGCTGAGAAAAATGAGAAATGAACCTAGAGAATCGTCACATACAACTAAGCCACCTCATTTTTTTTTTATAAAATGTGTTAGTTGGAAATAAGATAATGCCATTCAGATGTCTACTCCATGCTTCACGAGCAGTTGAAAATAGTGTGGTTTTTTGTCAGAAACAGAAAATGAGTATTTAATGACTGCTATTTTTCAGGGAAACATCGCTAAAAAATTTCAACTTGTTTTCCCTTCTAATAAACAGAGAACTGAAGTTCATTCAATTTTTTTTTCCATTGTCATACATACCTAAGCTCAATACAGTACCAAAATTATTTTTCTATGCTTTTTGCCTGTTTCTTGGTTTTGATGGAATACCAGCATAAAGGAAAGCATCAAGGTGGGTAATTCTGAATAATTTATTCGTGACATTTTGGCTCCTATGAGTAGAGTACATGGCATGACAGCACGACTCTTGGGTTGTCCTCTATATGCAAGGAAAACGCTAATTAGACATTTTTTCAAGAGTAAAAAGTCAAGCAACTCTTCCTTCCCTCTCTTTCGCACAACAGTTGGAGCCAAACGGTTGTTCAAGCTTGTTATAGGGAGAAGTATTCCATAAGAAGATTAGATATTAGCTTAAGCTGCCTTGGTACAACTGAATAAGCATGAGCCTGCAGACAAACAAATGCTAAATCCACTGGCATTATAATTTTTTAAGTATTCAGAAACCTCCAAGCTTTTCTAGATGGAAAAGCATCCTACTACACATAAGTCTATTTCACAGACATACTAAATCTGTTTATTTTGAATAAAAGCTGTATTGTTCAAGTTAAGTTATAGTGTAATAAACAGATTAGGGCATTAGGCAACAGAATTATTAAAAGTGAAAGAGCCTCAAAGTGAAGGGAAAGAAATTGATGCCAAATCCTCTATTTCAAACAAAATGCAATGAAATTTAAATTAAATCTAGCTCAAAATAATTTTCCTTTTGGCATCATAGAGCAGTGCTTTAAGGACCAGTTCAGAAAGTAAATAACACTCCAGGCTGAATGAAAAATTACCCTGTCTCTTTTGATTCAGTGTGAACTTTCAAATTTAAAGCAACCTGCAGTCATTTATTTAGGGCATCTTGTTAAAGTACTGTTTGTTACACCAAAGTAGATAGAAACTTCCAAGATTTTAACTTGCTCCTGGAAATCACACTGCATTTCATCTTTTTTCTGTTGTTCTCAATGGTTTATGGCAATTTGACAGTAATGCATTTGGGCTATATGTAACATTTTCTTTCACCTGCAAAAGCAAAATTCATAGGGAAAAGGCTCATCCTTACCCCTTTCTATCAGAATTTAACAAGCTGGAGGATAGGTCCTATGCTGGACCTTGACTCTTTTACTGTTATTATACTAATTGCTATTATAAAGCAAAATCCTTCATCAAAAGTAAAAAAATAAAAAATAATGATAAAAAAAAGACAGTGATCTTTCCTGAGTAGAAGATTTCCTATTATAACATAAAGCTGGCTATAGCTGTACTTTTGGGAGTATGTATCACTATTTCTGTAGAGAAGTTCAAAGCCTGAAGACAAAGCACTTCTAAGCTATCTTTGCATTTGTTCATTTTTTCATAGGAACAGATTTTGCAGATACTACCAGAAACTGCAGAAACAAGTTTGGGGGTGGGAATGTCGGTTACTTTCAAAAAGTTCTTAAAATACAGCTATTTACGGTTTGTTTAAATTAAAGGGAATTTACAGCTGCCCTGTTTAGCTTTAGAATATTGTGCCAAATACAAAAAAAAAAAAAAAGGCAGTAAATTCTCTTGTATTCAAACATCACTGACCTATGTTTTTATCACTTTCTAAACTTGACCACTATTAAAAATTTTGTTAAATATTAAGAAACCATACAATAGTAAGCTTACAATAGAAGACCTAAATACAAAAACCTCAGGCACCCTGTTTAAGCTCTTTTAAGATAATACAATTTGCTGGCAGGTATATGTTTCAAGAATACACCTATGACAATCTCTACTCAAGAAAGAGCTAAAGAAAGAGCTACCCTTCGTGTCAGTGTAAAATTATCAGACCTTAAGAAACTGAACAAAACAAACCAGAGAATATTAATGGAAAACAAGAACAGGTATTCTTCTCCTGGTTGCACTATTATGCAAATGTCTTAGAGACACACGTTCAATAAGCTCTTTGTTATATTCAGACTTTGTGCTTGTCCTAACAGAAATAGGGAAATATCACAGTGTGCTCTTCAGATAGAACAGAAGTCAGAAAACCCAAATATATATGAAAAGTTACTGCCATAGGTTATCCACTGTAGACACAGATGCTCAGGATGAATAAATCATGCTAACAGACTCCACACTGCAGAAAATAGCAAGGCTTCTGTTTTCTCCTGCCACTGTCAGAGACAGAATACCAGACTAGGCGGACCCTTGGTCTCCATCAGGGGCATTTCTTAGGCTGTTACCTCTGCGTTCAATTTTCAACTGTTACAGCAAATGAGAACATTACCTTCTAGGTTTGAATACTCTATGTTATTCTAATACCACTTAAGCATTTCCAGCACATCTGAAGGAATAGAATTAATTGACTGATCGTGTTTCAGACATTTCAGATAAATCTGGGGAACTTAAGAGGTAACTATAGTAGTATTTTTCTATTTTTATTTTTTTTTTTTAGTGCGTTCTTTTCTGGAAGACTCCGATGTGAAGTTTCCATTGAACTACTTCTATGTCAGGAAGTCAGGGAGTATGCTGTCCTTCAAGGATTTGCTGCCCCTTGCCCTTCTAGTCCAGAGCATCAACAAACACATGTAGCATGCAATTTGCCACCTCTACCTTATCTCATACATAAGGTTGGGTACCTGGAACTGAAGAATGAAAGATCTCTAAAGTAAGTTGCACTAATTCTCCCTCTTATTCTGATGCTACACTGTGGTTTCACTGCATTCATTCTTCTCATTGTTTTGTGAGGTGGGAAACTTCTGTCTACTGTCAACAGTACCAGTTGCTGGGAAACACGCTGCAGCAAACAATTATCCACTCACTGTTGCAGTTTTCAAAAATGGAGTTTGAAAAGAAAATCAGACACGTAAAGAGAAGTAAAGTACTTTGGTCTAGACCCAAATTCCAAAGAGAAGACATGCTTATACTGTTTGCAGTTGTTCTCTCAAGATTTGTGGCTTTGCCTGTTTGTTTTTTGTAACATCAGCAGTATTTTATCACACTATTTAATGAAACACAACTAGTAGTGTAAAGACTCCTTCAGTGAGAAAGCAGGTTTGGCACAGATATAGCTTCTTAATTTGGTTGTCTATGCAATTTGCTGATAAGCTATGAGATTCAGTCTGCTACTCTGCACTACTCTTTTCCCTGTTGCTTACATGCCTGTCATATCATCTTTCCAAAACAACTGTGTTTTTCATAAATCAGTTGGGTCTACTTGAGATCAGCATTGACTTGTTTGGAAAGAATTAGCGTGCACTGACTATTGGCTTACATCTGAATTACTTTGAGATAGTATAAGGGGCAGAATTATGAAGGGTTTAATGATATACAAAACGCTGTGTTGCACCTTTCATATTTTATCCCAAATCCTCTACAGGGGAAATCAAGTAGAAAGACTAAAATAAGTAGGTGAACAGAACTGATAAAAGAAACTAAAAGGTTAAGGCAAGGGAGAAAAGAGCTTGGAAAAAGGTATCTATTTCAGTGTAGAAGTGTGAAAAAATTTCGTAATACACCTGCTTTCAGACTGTTTAGTGCTTTCCTGGATCGCGACAGCAACACATTTTAGCAATAAGACCCACTGGTTTTTGCTAACAACTAAAGATAGACAGGGGCAAGATTTCCTGTTGACTAGTACAACAAGGTCAAACTTTTCTGGAAAGGTCGTGCTGAATTTAATATACAATCATATTCATGTAGAAATTGAGGAGGGTTATACTGAACTATGAAAGAATGTGAATTCGATTTTAGCATAATTTCTGAAGATTTTAACTAGTTTTATCTCTATTAACATTTACAGGGCACCTCAACAAAATGTGGTGACTGATTTCAACCACATCACTAAAAATGTAAACTTTGTACTTTGGTGTAAATCTTATTTGTTGTGCCTTATTATGATGATTAATAATAATAACTATTTGTAGCTGTTTTACAGCTTTTGCATTTCTTTTCCACACTGGCTTGAAAACTCACTAAAGGTAAATGGTTCCATGACATGGCTGAAGATATCTGTAGTAGAAAAATAAAAAGACTTGTGGTTTAGGACACCAGCTGCAAAGGGAAGCATGTGAGTAGAAAACTCCCTAAGAGCTGCCTCATTTCACAGGTCTCTACAACACACTATGTTCAGCTTTTTCCAAGCAGTCATCAATGCCAACTTTAATGGGGACTTGGGCAAAGATTTTTCATATAGTCCTTTACAAGTGCTGTGAATCTCTGTATAGGCAGAACCATAAATTTCTTTAAATGACATTAACAGAACATTTCTTCTTGATGTTATTTTGTAGTGATTTCTAGGCAGGTGGAACTTGGCATTGCCTACTTTCCTTTTATAGCTTACTCTGCATCCTTCTCTAATAAAGTTTCACCTCCAAGTCTTACTCAACTCTGTTCTAAACTACATTAATCCACGCTTGAGGAAAAAAACAGGTCTCTTTTTCTAATCCAAAATTACTGGTTTGGTAGACAAGAGGGGGGAGCAATGGATATTGCCTACTTTAACTTCAGTAAGGCTTTTAATACTGTCTCCCTTAAGATCATCACAGACAAGCCTCTTAAATGAACAGACAAGTGAGGTGGACTGAAAAACAGCGGCATGGCCAGACCCAGAGGGTTGTGATCAGTGACAGGCTAGTGGGAAACCAGTAACCAGTGGTGTACGCCAGGGGTCAGTAGCGGGTCCAGCTCTGTTTAACATCTTCACTAATGATCTGGATGATAGGGACAGACGTACTATCTCAGCAAGTTTGCAGATGACACAAAACTAAGAGGAATGGTTGATATGCCAAAGGATTGTGCTGCTAATCAGAAGAGATCTCAAAATCTGGACATAATCATGGGCAACCAGCCCTGGTTCATCCTGCTTGAGCAGGGGGGCTGGACCAAATGAGGGCAAAGGTCCCTCACAACATCAACCATTATATGAATCTATGAGTCTGTGAGCGACCTGCATCATATATGACTGAAGGTACAGAATTCAACAGAAAGGTTCAAAGCAGAATTAAAAGTAAGGCAGCAGCATCCTATAAAGAATCAAATTGAAATGTTAATTGCATCAGGCTTAACTTTATCTGATACTATCAATTTAATGTCCTCCACTTAATTTAACATTAAATCTAACGAAATAAAGTTCTTTGCCACACACCAATACCAACATGCTTACATGTTGGATAATGCATTATTTATGTGCAAACTTTGGTGATACAAATGCTTGATACAAATGCAGATAAAAATGTCCTGCTTGGCACATTCATATAACATTTCTAAACCTGTGAAGTACATTGAATTATCTTTCATCATACTGTTTGTCTGTTTAGGCACAAACAAGGGATGAAGGTTCTTTTCTGTTTAGTCTCTGTATTTTATAACATTAACATTTTTAGACTCATTGACAATTCATACTATTGCTATGAACTTTATTATAACTAGAAGAAACATAGGGCTGAGGAAAATACGAGACAAATATAGATAATAGACAAAGGTTATTTTTCTGTCTCAATTCAGCCATCTGAAGCAAAAAATCCTAGTTAAGGCTCATCCAGTCACAACAAGAAATACTCACTGGTAACTACATTCTACTAGTTGACTGAACAGGTAGTTGTGACTAAGGAATAATTTACACTAGGAAAACAGAAGCATATAAAATTATCAAGCTAATGATAGCCCATTATTCAGAACCCTCCACAAAATCAAGACACAGCTTCATTTTGTAATATTTTGCAGTGCTTTTAACAGCACCTGGATAAGGAGCAGATGTGAAGATAAAATATTATTCCATAATGCTTTAGGATCATAAATCTCATTTGTGCATTTCCACTCTCATTTAATTTTATATCAGTTCAGGCAGGTGGACTACATAGTTCCAGTAGCTGCATTCCATTCACCAGGCAGTCTTCAGAAGGGAAATACTGTCAGTGTTTGAAAAGAGTTATTGGTATGACAAGGGTAATCATAATAGTGTTTTATGCTTCGGGGAATAATGTAACGCAGTTCTGGTTCATGGGTAGCAGAGAGACTTTAGTTACAATGTACGTGATCTGGTGCATTACTCTGTATTATTAGCCCTGCATGGCATTGCTAAAGAGAAATGGTGGCAAGTCAGGACTAATATAACAGGAGCTACAGTATTCCTAATTCCCCCTTCAACATCTGTTGCATAAAATGTAATTTGCTCATTTGTGCAAGCTGTACTCTTCAGAGGCAATCTCCAGATCCTTTTTTGGAGGTACCTGCCCCAATCTGTACTATTTGAATGCGGCCAAAAACAGGCTGCAATTCAATTTCCCATCATTTGAGAATGCTGCGGTAAGCAACCTGTTTATTTAAATTACATTAAAAAAACAAAGCAACACAGGGGTATGAGTGATCGGAGAGTCAGAAACGAAGAACTCAAAGAGGGATTGGTTTTTTTGTTTTCTAGGGTATTTTTTTTTCCAAGAGGCAGAGCTCTCAGATCACCAGGAAGAATATTACAGAAAGCAGTTAATGCGTAGTTAAAGAAATCGTAATGCACATGAACATATGTTGTTTTACCTAATTTTGATCAACTTAAAAGTAAAAATGCCTTTATTCTTTCAGCTGGGTTTAACATGCCATCTGGTTTAATTATTCCTTAGGTAGCACGCTATAAAGTTAATAGTAACAGTATTGTTAAGCCAATCAGAAAGAACATTTCTGATGCAATTTTTCACCAAGTATGTTTCTCTTAAATCCATTGACTATGAGGTCAATGTAATAAGCTTTTGCATACGTATTATGTTACTGCCAGTGCTTGACAGATGTTAGATCAGAACTGTCACCTCTAGATTGACTCAAATCTGCTTACTCAGTGAAAGAATTCAGTAATAATCTGAAGTGTTCCTTTAATTTAGAGTTTAATTTAAAATAGTTTTTTCTTTACTCAAAAATTATTTAAATAGGTTTAAAATTGTCAGGAAGATATGATGTTAACACCACAAGATCTTTTAGGATTGCCTGTTAAAAGGAAATAAACTGCGCTTTATAAAAGTCATGTTGATTAAAGGGTCAAAATACTGAGAGGCAAACTCAATCCTCATTTCAGCAAGGAAAGATATGCCCAGTGAGACTTCTGAAATCCACTATTTTGTTCAACTAGGCAGTTGAAACAGGGAGTTCATTATTCATTACACCAAAGGGAAGGTAGGGATTTAGGGATTCACGTCAACATCTTTAAATTAAGAAGTTATTTCAAACAGTTTTGCATAATCCAAATTTTAAATAGTCCCAGTGAAGTTCATCATTCCACTCCTGACATTCAACAGGACCTAGTTATTGTTTAAAATCCTAGCTGAAAATTACTTTGTGTTATCTTCAATACTATTGCTAACAAAAAAGAATGCTGTAAAAAATTCTTACATCTGAACATTTTCTTATGACCCTAAAAAATTCCATTTCCCCTGAAAATGTCTTCAGAACTGAGGAGGGGGAGAAGGAAACCAAAACACTCTGGAAAAGAATTTCATCTCAACAGATGCATAAGAAATACTTTATTAAGCAGACAAACACACAACATACTACTGTGAATTTAGCAAAAGAAAGGGGAAGGTTTAGAATACATTATCGGTAGGTGAATGCTTGATACTCTTATAACTACATATTTCCATTCTCAACTGTAGCAATATGTGTTCTCATTCTCTATTCCAGATTTTAGCTATGTACGTGACAAAGAATGTTACATGAAATGTTACATGAAAAAAAAAAAAAAATCCCCTTTAAGCAAACAGGTGTTTTCCCAATTTTTATGCTCTGTTGCCCATTGCAGCTGGCTACAATTTGTAGCATAATACTGCTATTCTAAATTACACCAGTTACACTGGTATTTGGTAACCATATGAAATACAAGAAGCAAAAAGGGCCTTAATTTCTAATCATCCATATGAAATGGAGTTAATGAAAGTCATTTATGATTCCTAACTGCCTCCAATTTCATCCAACCAAGGACTCCCTGAGCAGAAAACAGCTGGGGGACAGGAGGGCTTTAGGGACAAGTGTCATATAACCTTGTGCTGCTTTTAGATTTCCCTAGGTATCGTTTTACAACTACCACTGTGATTATTGTGCTGGATGACTTGTTGATATAAGGAACTATATTTGTTCCTATATTTCAGTATAAATGAAAAACCAGACTAAATAGACCTGTAACCCATAAAATGACAAACAAATCCAATTGGGCAACTTCGGGTACTTTAATGAGTTTTATTAAATGAACAAATGTTA
This sequence comes from Amazona ochrocephala, assembly GCA_039720435.1. Taxonomy (NCBI): domain Eukaryota; kingdom Metazoa; phylum Chordata; class Aves; order Psittaciformes; family Psittacidae; genus Amazona; species Amazona ochrocephala. Next base: position 27,101,219 of record CM077880.1, read on the forward strand.
CCCAAAGACAAGGAACTCTCCCAGAACTCATTTTGGGAAGTCCTAGGGATAAGCATATACAACACTGGCGAATAGAAGCAATTCCAGACGTAACTCAAAACTTGAACATAGAAAGCCTTATCAACCAGTCCAAAGGAGCTAATGAACATGCAAGAGATGTCAAGAGATGAAGAAAGTAATCCATAGGCAATTCCATTTTTCAGTGCAGACTTATAAAACAGGGTGACTTCTCCCCTATCCTAGCCATATGTTCCTGCACACTCTTACACTAGCCATAGCACTCAAGGAAGCTGTCTGTCTGAAAGCCAATTTGACCAAAAGGGGAAAAGGGAGATAATAAACAAACATACAAAAAACAAAAAAAAAAAGGAAAAAAAAAAGTGTGCTGGATGGGGATAATTTCCATGATCTGACTCACAACGTAGTAGGAGCTAAAAGTCACAGTGACTTGAAGTGATTGAGAACCCTGGGCTCAAATGCTGTAAAGTGTTCTTATTTGAATACTGCAGACTGCTCTAATTTGTACCAAGTAAACAAAAATACTGTAGTATATGAACATTTATTAAAACGTTGCTGGTTTGCTATTCTACCATATACAATCACATACACCATGAATAACTGGCAATCAGTACTGGCAGTGGTTTAGAATATATTACAGCATCTGTTTTCTGCTTCAGGAGAATGGCAGCCTGTTCACATTCCACTCTTCTCGAATGCAAATGATATGTGCCCTAAAAGTAACCCATTCATAATCCTTCTCCCTCACCAGCTTGTCCACAAGGGGCATGACCCACAGTCTAGGAAACAGTGTTAGGGGAATCTTCAGGGCTATAGTTCTGATGAGATGCTGCACAACTTTGGAATGTAATAGCTCAAATTAAAAGTGAGCAGTTAAGTTATATAATGGACTGGTTGTTTGGGCGGGGGAGGAAGGAACACAGAAATAAGCTAACAGCTAGATATTACCATCTCACAGCGCCTAATATGAAGAACAGCAACATCCTTAGACAAACAGAAATCTGGAAGAGATCTCTTCAAGTCGTTAAATCCAGTGCCTTGCTATCACAGACACCTACATATTAAAATTAATTTTCCAAATTAATTAAATTCCTTTAATCTTAAACTAACATTGTCCTTGGGTTTTTTTCTTGTTTTCTTTTTTGTTGTTTATTTTCCTGATGTACCTTACTATACCTCTCAGTTGTTGTTTGACTAAACAAGCCAAGCAATTTTAAACTCAATTTCTGAACACCCAACTACTAGGAAACACCCAGTTCAGTGTGACTTTCTGAATAAAAGGAATTATACATAGCCTTGATGATAAAGACTCAACAATGCTGTCCACAGTAACATTAATACTTCTCTATTTTCTAATTCAGCTTGGGGTCACATATCTTTTTCGCAATCCTGGTAATGATTCACAGCTATCCTTCAACTAACCAGCATGCCAAGAATATCTGTTTCTGAATCACAGAATTATAGAATGGTTAGGACTGGAAAGGACCTTAAGATCATCTAGTTCCAACTCCCCTGCCATGAGCAGGGACGCCTCATACTAGACCATGTCACCCAGGGCTCTGTGCAACCTGGCCTTCAACCTTAAATATATCTGCTTCTTGAAGCATTAGGTACAAGGCATTCTTTGATATTATTTAGACCCTTGACTGCAACACAAAATATCCCAGACTTACTTTAGCAAATGATGCCATGATCGAATCATTCGTTGTAATGAAATCAGTTAAACAACAAATTCTACATACAGAGACTACTGCAACAGCTATTTGATTTTATATGTAAAATAAAATGATTAATGCTTTTCATTTAGTAGGAAACAGCTGCACTCCTAACTTTACTATCTGAAAAGCAGGAGAAGAAGTAGCTGCTTAAAAAATCATAAAATTTTTTGTGAAAAATGGCTTCAGCTTTGGGAATAATTGCTGTTGCCAGTAGGTTGTTGGAAAATTACCAGAAAAGCATTGAAATAAAATGTATTAAAACTCAAAAGATTTTTAAATAATTATCAATGTGAAAATGAATTACAAATATCAACTGTTGGCTTGTTCACACATATCGACAGTCAAGAATACAAGACTGCAGCTTAAAATAAATTATTCAGTCACTCTCACACTACACTAGCTACCTAATTGGAAGCTGTTGCAAAGAGGAGCCTTGAAGTATAAACAGAAAGTAGTCACTTAGTCCCTTTCTGTGATTCTCCCTTTTTTACTTCAGGTTCTAAGAATCTGATCAATGACACAAGAGATCCCAAATTATTATGTTTTGCTATCATTTTTCTAGGTGGGGAATTACATATTTCAGGAACAAAAAGCACACTGGGATTCAGTGAAGATTAAGCCTTACCCTATTCTTTCTGCTCCTATGTCAATCAAGTGAAAGAAAATACTGATAGCTTTTCTACCACTTTAATAGTTGTACTGTTCTTTAGAAAAGGAGTCAAACGAATGATGTTGCTGTAGAAAATCTAACACAATATTTTCTAATTAGTGAAGTAATTGTTTTTCTGTAAATGCAGTTACAAGACCTTGATCTTGAGTTTTACTGTGCATGTACAGAAATGTGAATCACATTTATTTAGCTCAAAAGACTGTTCATTTGATTATGGCTGCTGACCAGGTGTTAAAAGTACTAAACAATGCAATAGTCTGACACACCAGTGCTGGACATGTTCCCAGCTGCTGGCCAGAATTGGATCACCTTTTTTCTAAGGAATGTATTCAATAAAGTAGTAAAAACCACTCCTAACACTGCCTGTCAGCTGGGCTTCAGACCAGCTGAGACAGCACCTGTGACTCTGCAGGTTGACCTCCACTTTATAGGAAGACAGCTATATCCATTCTAGCAGACTTGGCAGCTTAGGTGTAGCTGATCTCCAAATAGCCCTACTTTCATCCCAAAGACAGCTGCAGAGGACAAACAGTAATAGCCTGAAACAACTTGGGTCATTTTTCTCAGATCATAAATGCAGGATAGTATAGGCATTTCTTTTCTCTACTATTTTCAGACTCTCACAATGATCACACTCCTATTTACTCCTCAACAGGATCTAGACCTAGAGTGAGAGCAGCAGAATGCACACACAGCATTCAACTCTACCCCATGCAAAGCTGGACAGAATAAACTCTGTAAAAAGCTCCTGTTTAAAGAGGAGGCAGTAAGAACTGAACCCATGTAGACCAAAATAATGCTGGAAGCTGAGCAGAAGTGCTCCAAAACCCAAACTTTCTCTAGAATCACCCCCATTTACGCATTTGTACCACTAAATCAGGTCACAGCTTCAAAGATGTCTTTTCTTCCTCATCTTTGGCTCAGACAGCCATGGCAGCAAAAATATCCCCCTGGCTTTCATCTAAGACTTTCTGGAACTTAACCTGCTTTTCAGGTTGGTCCTGATAAAGCAGTTGCTCATATTATGAGATTTTCATTGCATGTATATAAGGAAGAGGGAACTGTGATTTTATAGGGAAATGAAGTTCCAAATAAAACAAAATACAAAAGCCCATGCTCAACAATAGAAAACATCCACTAAGCAACAACCATGCATACAATATCTAGTTCAAACTTCAAAGGCCTACACTGGTGTGTGAAAGTAACTTCTACCGGCATTGCCATTCCAAGAAAACAATTAAATTTGTCATTCTTGACAATGAAGTGTAAGAAACAAAAATCTTATAAAGGTATTAGCATCATTGTAACACTAATTCTCACAAGATTAATAGAATAAAACACAAACCCAATTTATTCAGAATAATTTTCTCTCATTTCCTTCTTTCACACACAAAATAGAAAGACTTCTCTAAATTAACTGAACTATTTAGTCTACAAAAGAGAGAACGGGACATGCTTGTTGGCAGTGTTGCATGAACCTGAAAGGTAATGGGGCCCGTGAAACTCCTTGAAACTTGTTTTCGAGCTTTACAAAATTAGAGTCTGTACCTCACACTTGAAGTGTCAAAAAAACTAGTTTCTTTTGCCTGATTCATCTACCAGCCAACTTTGCTGCACACTAGAATTTCTTTCACAGATTTTTACTCTGTTCTCTTTAGAAAAATAATATTTAAGTTCCTTGAGGTAACAAGTCTTTTATCGAAGGCAAAAATAACAGTTGCATTATGCCTATCCTGGGAAAAACAAAATAAAACAAAAAAACAAAAAACAAAAAAAAATGCCACAAGCAGTTTTTTTTCAATGTTATTGAAAACATACAAAGAAAATGCATTTATGTCTACAAACATGTTGTTAATGCAAGATCAACATTCTTCCTGGAAAATTAAGATCTATCTCATATAAATTTGCTGTTCTATACACACAGGAACTAGTCAGGCAATGGAGAAAAAAAATCCACTATAAAATTAAGATTGTTGTGCATATGTGTACCCTAATCAGTCCAGACAGAATCACTCTCTAAAAAAGACTGTAGGAACAAATGACAGTAATTTCCAGTATTTGTAGAAGTTCTAGACATAGATATAAAAGTTTTCAAATATTATAGCAGACTGAATTGAAAACTGAAGCATATTTTAAGTGATAGTGATACCTCGAAACTACCTTTAGAAATCTGTCTGATTTCAAAACAAGCTGCATATCTAGTTTTAACAGAAGCAAGAAATACCAAGACTTTGGTAGATACTTTGATAGCATTTGCATGAAACTCTTCTTCCTTTGTTAAGTTTCACTAGCTCAGGCACTCATGCAAATTTCCAATGTGTTTAAACATTAGTCATCTTAAATCCAAGCTCAGGAAAAAAAGAAAAAATAAAAAGAAATAACATCCCTTTTCACCATTAATTCTCTGTCATTATCTGCAATTGATTTAAAAGGGGTTTTTCAACTGTTTACAGACAATATGTCATTCCTTATCGTGTGTGTTTAAACCTGCTCAAATTCTTCATTCTCAGGAAAAAAACATTATGGACATTTTTCTGGAATTATAGAATCATAGAATCATAGAATAGTTAGGGTTGGAAAGGACCCTGAGATCATCTAGTTCCAACCCCCCTGCCATGGGCAGCGACACCTCCCACTAAACCATGCCATCCAAGGCTATGTCCAACCTCGCCTTGAACACCGCCAGGGATGGAGCATTCACAACTTCCCTGGGCAACCCATTCCAGTGCCTCACCACCCTTACAGTAAAGAATTTCTTCCTCATATCCAATCTAAACTTCCCCTGTTTAAGTTTGAACCCATTCTTCATGGCCCTCCTATGGACTCACTCCAACAGGTCCAGATCCTTCTTATGTTGAGGTTATGTTGGTTTTGTCAGCATGTTTCTTATCCTGCTGCTTTTATAGATGGCCTTCCATGCTTCACCAAGTTTGACAGATCAGGTGTCCCTAACTGTAAAAACCTCAACATGTAGATTAAATCCAAGGATAAGGCTAGTAACTGGCTCTCTGGTAATAGGGAGGAAAATGATCACAGAGAGGTTTTTTTTGGTTTCTCTTTATTCCAGAAGGGAACTATGTATATTTTTGCTAGTAAACAGAAGATTATTCAGATCCCTTATGCCATTATTGGCATAATCTCTATTCTAGAATAATCTGCTAATTTCAATTATGGCTAGCTAAGTGAAAAGGTAGCTATTTTAACTATCATCCCAAGATTCTGAAGTTCACTAACTGTAATAATATTAACTGTTCATATACGTAGGTTTTAAATGTATCAAGCAACACTCTTCCTGCCTGAGTATAACCCCAGTAACAGCTACCTTCAATGTGAAAGGAAATATATTTTTATGGTTATCTTTATTGCATTTCATACAGCTAAGCACTGCAACAGTGGATGAACGTCCTAGTGGCCAAGATTCTTGTTAGTATACACAGCTCCTGAATGAGTTAGCCAACATACATTCAATAAGATCTTTATTTTCCAGCCCCTTACCTAAAAGACTACCAATGTTGGGAACTAAAATTCTACCAGATTGAAAAAGCTTTGATTTCCCCACTGTGGCAATGCTTTTGCATTATACAAAAGAGGCAAAAGTAGATGCTCTCACTTTCAGCAGATACAGCTTCGTGACTAGCAATAATGTTTCAGATTCTGGTGCCTATGGATGAGAAAATGAGAAACAAGGCTGGACACAGAATCCAATACCTGAAAGTGAGCACTTGACCCCAGTCAGTTTTCTTCAAATTATTTGCAGCCATACATAAATCTTATACCCTACAAACCACTAAGGCTATTTATCCCACAGTTCTAGAAAGGACTGCTGACCCCAAAATTTAAATATTTTAGGGATTTTGCATAATTTTGGAGGAAAGACCCACAAAAAAAATTACATTTATTTACTGATCAAACTACTCCTAAATGAACAAAACTACTCCTCTCAAAAAATTCAGACAAGATAGAAATTAACCAATACGATATGCTTGTTTCCAAGGAAGCAAAACTAAAATGAATGATACAGAGTATCATACGATCTTCTCATATGTGTATCCCTGTGGTTATACATCCACAGGACATAGGTAAAAGGAAAAGCAACCAACACACAAACAAGCCTCAGCGTGAATGCGCAAGCTTTCATTTTTTAAGGACAGAATTTTCTCTGACAGTTGCCTGTCACATAGTTGTATCCCATGTGAAAAGCTCTCGGTAGACTTTTAAAGAAATGCTGACAAAGTTCGCAAATCAAACTCAGAAATTTAACTTTCAATTCTTTTCAACATGTCAGTAAGTAACTTCAAAATTTTACTTCCTCTATTATTTACTAATATGCACAATTTTTTTTACTTTAACTGAGCTTGCCATATTACCACCAAACAAACAAATTCATGGCACTATCTCTGGTCTTCAAGGAAAAGAAAAAGGCAATTTAGAGATGTAGGAAAAAAATGTTACATTTTGATCAGTTAAGTTCAGCTACTGTGCTACATCCTAAGACAAATACAAGCAAGCATTTATAGAAATACACACAGAGGACAGAAAGGTAAGAACATGAAATTGCTTGAAAGTGTATTTCAGAAACGCTGCTCTTTGATTTTACAGAACAGCTTTGGAACTTTCATTCCACATGTTTTATGTGACCATCCCTTTCAAACAAACACCAGAACCAACTAGCTCTGGTTTAAGTTCTAGCTTCCTGCTAAGTACTTCTGAGAGAGCTGATCCTGTTCCACAACTGCAAAACTGTGTATTATCCAGCCAAAACAGAGGTGCCCCTTGTCACAGAAAACATACATGACCCATGTAATATTAATATGCATCTTAAATTTAGACACCCTTGTCATGACAATGTTGTATACTAATCATATCTACCAGGACACTCAGCATTTTGGCAACTTAAAATGTTTGATCAAATTATACGCACTGAAACAGAAATAGTATTTTTTTCTCAAAGTTGCAGTTCTAACCCTCTGTGCATAATCATATCTGTTGCTTTAACATGCATTTAAAATAATTTAGAATGACAAAAGAAAAATTAAACTCTCATTGTAGATGCATTATGTTCTCTGTGTTCTGCCAGTTTACTAAGTCCTAACAAGGCACACACATGCAAGCATACAAATGCCGTATCACAGAGCTTATAATAGGGCTCAGAGAACCTGATCCTTGTAGAAGAAAAACAACCAAGCCCAATTCTCAAATCTTTGCAGATCCAGCAGTTGTGAGAAAAAGTCTCTACACATATATCAGGTTAATTTGTCTGAGAAGTCACTAGCAAACTGTGATTCACATAGCCGTACTTGTCAAACCTAGTAACAGAAAAGCACTTCAGAAAGTGGCAAGACAAACAGCAGGGCCAATTCACCTGACCCTAGGTAAGAAAAATAAGAAAGCAAAACTGAAAAATATACAAAACTAGTATTTGGATTCTATGCCAACAGAGAACACTAAATTCTAAAACAAGCTTTCAAGGAAATGGACATCAATAATTACAAGCAATGAAAGAAAATGCAGTAAAATATATTTGGAATATGTTCTAATAAGGTAATGCAGGAAATGTTTTCTTGAGTTCTACAAAATTGGTCTTTCATGTGAAAAAAAAAACACACTACAAATTTCAGGGAATTAACTAAATAAAAATTACATAGGTTCTTCATTTTATTTGGCATCTGTGCTTATATTAAAATATCAAAAGACTACTTTCACTTTGTGAAATTGAGGATGAGAAAGGACATCCCTTTCCTGTATATAGAGATGAATTATCTGAGGAAAATATTAGGCAAAGGTTCTTAGTATTACTTATGCTCAATGAAATGTCTTACAAAGTCAGTGCAATATCTGTGTCACGTATTTGTGTATTGTTTTACCTATATTGTCATCAAATGTCAAAATGGAAAAAGATAAGCATTAAGCATTTTGAAATGTCACCAACGCAAATATTATCAATTGCTTTGAAACTAAGTCCTTGGAATTATATCTGAAATACCTCAAATCCACTTATCATAATTACAAGTGGCAGTTCATGCAACTAATTGCCCTAAGAGTTCACAGCAGTACTTTACAGAACTCTGCAAAAGCATAGGAAAGGAAGTCCATATAACACCATGAACTCTTAAAAAGTCTCTCTGGTAAGGCTTTCTAAAGAAGACTGTATTAGAAAATAATTACATTCATAGACAGGGTTAAAGTAGAGATCTCTGGTTATACAGGCAGCACAACCAGATTTGGCCAGCTGTTAAGACTAAGAACATCCATGAAGATATATATATCATGTAAAAAGATAAAAAGCAGCAGTACATTCCTTGAACAAAAAACATATTGATAAAAGAATGAGTATAGAAGGCAACAAATCTCTCCTGATGAAAAGGATTGTAAAAATAGCACTCACATTGAATAACGTAGAATTGGAGGAACCTCTTGGGTCATAAAGCCCAATACCCTACCAAAAATAACCACATAAACCTTTTTCACACTTCACTTTTATTTTTCAGGCAAGGGAGAAGGAAGGGCAGAAGGAGTTGAGGGGGTGGCAATTTAAAGCTTAGTGCAATTCATATCTGCTCTTAGATTCCAGGTAACCATTTCTGGTCTTCTACACCCCTGCAGCTTCTTATATACATGTACACATTGGTCACTTTTACACCTTTTCTTACCTAAATCAGTAGCAGATGAAGGTGATTCAAATGTTTTAATTGCACTATAAAAAGTTGCACAGTGCACACATGTTTAATATTTGCATGGAAGAGACTTAAAATGTGAGCGAAAAAAAGGTAGAACTGATAACCTCTGATACACTCATCTAGAATTCACCTCGTTGCCAAGTTTTTTGGAGAAGACAGTATTTTTAGAGTAGCCAGAGTGTGAAAATACTGGCAAAGAAACTGAAGAATTTACAGTAAGACAAAACACATAGCAAAAAATGTTCAGGATACAAGCTGTTTGCAAAGATGCCTTCAGAAGATCCCAGGAATTTATGCCAACTACATCCCTCAATTTGTACGAATCCTTTGCTGTAGCTAGTTCAGTATCTTGACCTATAGTCTTGATGAATCTGTACCACAAGCTTGTTTTTCTATGCTTTTTTTTCCCCTACAGAAATGCTGAACCAGTTACTTAGCATTAAATATTTAAGTATTAAGCAGAGGCCTTGAAAAATAAATTAAGCAACATTCTAAAGATGCTGCAATTAAGGACTAGATTAATGTGGCAACATACATGTTAAAATCTTAGTAAGTTGTCTGATCTGCTTTATAGCCAACTAAAACAAGCACTTCTGCAGTACAATTTACCTCAAACTACATCACATATCTAAAACAGGTCACATGAACTGCAGTGTAAAAATGTCTATGTTTCCAATGACTTTAAAATGAGATTATGGTAAAAATAGGTGACCATAATACAGAAATCTAAAGAAAGGAAAGACCAGTCATGTTCAGACGGAATTGAAACTATGTGTCAGCCTCTTCTTCTAACTAATCAGGATTGGGGTTCCAAAACATGTATGTTTGGTCTTTTTTAAGCTGATAGCAAAAGGAAAACATCTGCGAAAAGTCTTTCATCATTATTCCAGGTATTAGGCCATACAAAGACATGTTAGGCCAAATGCTTTATAGCAGGTAATTTAAAGGAAATTACAACCTATAAGTAGAATTCAGCGAGAACATTTTTTAAAGCCTCTCAGTTTTATTTTAAATATTGATGTGCTTTTTTTACTGAGCACATACATACACCAATACATATATACTCTCATATTAAAATAAATGTTCAATAAAGCACTCCTGACAGTGTATATTGAAAAAGCTCTGGAACACTTTTCCAATATTTTTTAATAAAATGATCTTGAAGATTAGCACAGAAAGTTATATTACCTCAATTCAGAAAAGTATTTTATATTTTTATGATTCAAGCCATATACAGAACCACTTTGGAAGTCATTCACTGCATAAAAAATAATAGAAAAAGTCACATTTCAGTTGCACAGAAGAAAACTGCCTGTTCAAGGTATAACTAAATACAGTCTATTTTGGTTAAAAAAAAAAAAAAAAAGATAAACTAATGAACCCTTTCAGTAACACCAAAGAATGCAATAAATAACAGGTATCCTCTCACAGCATCTGTTACACTCACATTTTGTTTAATAAAGCCAGAGAACAAAAGTCATAGATTGGTTTGGGTTGGAAGGGACCTTAAAGATCATCTAGCTCCAACCCCTCTGCCATGGTCAGAGACACCTTCCACTAGGCCAGGTTGCTCAGACCCTTGCCCAACCTGGCCTTGAACACTGCCAGGGATGGGGCAGCCACAGCTTCTCTGGGTGACCTGTGCCAGTGCCTCACAACACTAATCATAAAGAATTTCCTCCTTATGTCCAATCTGAATCTATCCTCTTTCAGTTTAAAACCACTGCCCTTGTCCTGTCACAACAGGCCTTGGTAAAATACCTCTGTCTTTCATATAAGCCCCCTTTATACACTGAAAGGCTGCTCTAAGGTCTCCCAGGAGCCTTCTCTTCTCCAGGCTGAACAACCCCAAATCTCTCAGCCTGTCTTCATAGTAAAGGTGCTCCAGCCCCCTTACCAGTTTTGTGGGTCTCCTCTGGATCTGCCAGAAGTGCCAGAAGTCCCTCTACCCACAGCATTTCTGCTTGCAACTGAACCATTTAACACAACATGCAAGAGCTTAGCTTAGCTTAAACCCACTTCTGTCATCTGGCTAAACTGTTCTGCCAAACTTTGCACTGGTGTAGTTCAGTGGAAAAATTAAATATTCCCCTAAAAAGGATACTGGCATCTGAAACTATCAAAAGTGATACAGGCACTTGGGGTTAATAGTATCTTATATTGTCAGCATATCACTTCTTAGAACACATTTGTCATCATCAGAGTTCTAAGATAATCAGAAAAAAAAGTAAGTTCTATAAGCCAAGGTAAAAGCCACCATAAATTCAACTCTGATTAACAAGAACACAGTAAGAATTCCTTTTTACTTTTTGATAAACTTAAAAACCCTAAATTTCTTTTTCGTATGTAGTCACTTCTCGCTTCTGTAAGAATTAAAGACCTTTGAGATGATGCAGCTTTATTAGCTAACAGAACCAGCAGGTTCTACCACTGTGCTTGAGTACAGTTGGTCACTACAAATCTCTACAACACATAAAACAAATCAGGAGTCAGTCCAACCAACATAACTTGCAATTTGAAACATTACCCATCTTCCAGCCATTCTGCTTCAGGCTTTTACTCAGTTTTTGGTACAGAAAATACAAACAGAACACATGTTAACAGTGTTCTGGAATTAACCTCCACATAAAACAAAACTAGAGACAGTCCCAGTTCTGGACCTTCAAAACACTAAACTGAACAATAGGATTATAGCTCAAATTGCTACTTTTAGTCACAGGCAAAGACAGAAGGAATCTTTCTTTTGCCAAGTATGTGATCCTAAAAATATCATAAGATGCTGCCTTAAAGACTCTCCAGTTGGAAGACCAGGAGATGCCACTGGTGGAGGGCTCTTAAAAGACAAAGATCACCTGAAAGCCTGTCTTAACTCAGGCTGCAAAAGAATGAGGCACAGAACATCAAAACTAAAAATAAGTCATACCAACCTGCAGCCTTGAAGCAAATTGAAACCACAAGGAAAAGAGTAGCTAGGGGTCCCTCCAGATACAGCATGTTTTCTCCAAGAGCAGCATATCGTTTGGCAAAATAAATAACACTTTGTTCTAGAGAAGCAACTTTGTTATTGGTGTATTGGGCCACAGGCACTTAAAAGAAGTGCTAGGAGACACAAAATCAGCGATGATATCGAGTAACTAGCTGTTTCTCAGGAAAGAACCAAAGGGGCTGTTGCACAGAGACTCCTTTGAAAAACAGTTACACTCCTCACCCCAGAGTTATATGAGATACTTTCCTGTTATCTGAGAGCAATCCAGTGGTTGAGGAAAAGTGTCTAAAGAAACAGTCCACCCAGAGATCGAAATAAGACACAGGCCACAAAGTCTTGAGGAGATCAACCGATCACCACATGAATGCAAGACCCTCTGCCATTATGCTTATGATTCCTGTACTGTAGAAAAGTCCATTTATTGAAGAACATGCATAAAATCTTTGAAATAAGTCTCTACACTAAAAATATTGGAAAACATAGTCTAAATACAGTTCATATATTTTCAAATAGTCAGTGCATAACATTTTCCTATTTGCAGGGCTAACATAAAAGCATATCCATGAAGAGATGACTTCCCGAAACATCTACAATAAGCAATTTTGCCAGCCATCTGTGCAAAAAGCAGTGCAACTTTCCCTTAAACAGAGAAAAATACAGAACTAAACAAATCCCCAGCCCAACAGCAGAACAACACCTGGTCAAATATGAGCCTGAGCATGAAAACATTCTGGTTTGCATTTAGCTACAAAGAATATGCAGTGCAGGAAGACTGTGCTCAGTCAATGCTATCTATATTTGCTTACGCATTTGACACTTCTGTACATAATAAGTATCCAAGTACATTTTTGAGTTATTGACAACATTCAAGGCACATGCCTAATAAACATTATTTGGCATGCCAGATGCTGGACTACTGGTTGATGCATTTTGGCTTTTTCACATAATAGCTTTATGGTTAGAGCACTCACTAAGAAAGTTGTAAATTACCTTCAGAAACTGAGAGATTTTATACCCTCAGCTCCTAGCAGAGAAGAATGAGTGGCAAAATACCCACTCATAAAGCTAATTTTAGTAAAGGACTTACTTTATTTCTTCAACAGAGTCACTAAGCAAAGAGTGAAAGATCAATGGGACCCCAATAGAAGATGATGCAATCTAGCCTGCATTTACACACTAAGCTAGACCAGTGGGGCCTTACTCAATGCTGCCAATACTGTTTTCACAGCATATGGTAAGAAAAATACAGTACATTGCATAAGCAAAGGGGAAAAAAAAAAAAAAAAAAGCAAGTCAAAGAGGTCTTGGTCTCTCTGCTCTCACCCCTGCTGAAAGATACGGAATACTCTTCAGCCACATATTTAATTGAAAATATCAATGTCTTTCTGGTTCCCCCTCCCTACCTTTATATCCATCCCCCTTTCCCATTATATCCATCTATATCAGCTGTTATATTTGCCATGGCAGTAAGGATTACCAGAATTCCAATACATCTGAGAAATTGTAAATGGTGCTTACTTAGCCTTAAAGGGTTGAGTTCAACATTAAAAGCAGTAAGATGGCATTTCTTATGTTGAGGCCAATGACTTCTATGTAATACATCATCCGGACAGACTAAACACAACAGCTGAGACAATCTCAATGTCAGTTTGGTGCCCACATTGACAGGGTATATGTTGTACAGGCCATTAAGTTCAAAACTCTGGTTTTAATTCAAAAAATGAGCCTTGTTAAGAAGGAGCAGCTGGGATATTATATAAAGAAACAAAGAGTTAGTAACTTACTTTTCATATTTAACATCATAAAAACATTATTTTTTAATTTCTATACATTATTCATTTCTACAGACCAGTTGAATAGATTAAAAAAAAAAAATCCTGTATTTTTCATTTGCAAAAAGCAGAGAAAGTGATCTGAATTATACACTACCATTAACAGGAGCTGTAGGCCTCCATTCAGACGTGACTTGTTTGCATCCAACCTAAATCAGCAGCAATCATTTATCATCCAACAGTTGTTCAGTAGCCTATGCATGATGATGGTACGGTAGCTCCAGTTGGAGAGGTGCGCAGGCGACACCAAGAGCTAATTGCCACCCCTGCTGGCAGTCTCTGACAGCTTAAGGGAACAATAAGACCTACAGACCATAGTAGCCTGTGCCCGTCTTCTACACAGAAAGCAACTCCAGAACAGATGATGAAAAGATACTTCTCAAATCAGCAGTGTCCACCCAATGTGTTAACAACAGGACGCCAATTTTAGGTAAGGTCAATGGAGTATTTTTCACGTGAATTATGGTACGATATGAATCGTATCATGCAAAATCTTTGACACTTCTTTTATTCATGCTAAGGGCTTTATTTTTCTGCTGAAGCTCCACAGATTTAAATATGGAATTAGACTGCAGAATCAGTCACTTCATATAATCTACCAGGATTTCATCATTACAACATTCTCATTTTGTATTCTGCAAGCAAAAGAAATAATGAATTAGGAGAACATAGAACATATCATAGAATCATAGAATAGTAAGGGTTGGAAAGGACCTCAAGATCATCGAGTTCCAACCCCCCCGCCATGGGCAGGGACACCTCCCACTAAACCATGCCATCCAAGGCTATGTCCAACCCCACCTTGAACGCCGCCAGGGATGAAGCATTCACAACTTCCCTGGGCAACCCATTCCAGGGCCTCACCACCCTCACAGTAAAGAATTTCTTCCTCAGATCCAATCTAAACCTCCCCTGTTTAAGTTTAAACCCATTACCCCTTGTCCTCTCACTACAGTCCCTAATGAAGAGTCCCTCCCCAGCATCCCTACAGGCCCCCTTCAGGTATTGGAAGGCTGCTATGAGGTCTCCACACAGCCGTCTCTTCTCCAGGCTGAACAGCCCCAATTTTCTCAGCCTATCTTCATACGAGAGGTGCTCCAGTCCCCTGATCATCTTCGTGGCCCTCCTCTGCACTTGTTCTAACAGTTCCATGTCCTATCCTCTTCCCATTTCTTAGTACTGGGAAAGAACTTGCACTTACAATGCAGAACTGTAAAGTTACAGGAAATATTTTGCATTTTGGAGTTCTAGATTCTTTTTCCTGGTACTACCACCATGTAGCCAGTGTAAACACTGGACCTCATACTGCTTTCTTCCCATACACAGTATTTAAAACAAGAAGGTAAACTTTTCAAATACCATTCAGTTTTGGTGGTTCTTTTCAAAAAAATCCATTTGCTTGCCCTTATCTTAACAGAACAGCAAACCTGTAACACCCAGGGGGTCTAATGTTCTTATGCTTACAAAACAGTTCAAAATAAGGAAAGTCAAAAGCTCATAATAGCCACAACTTTGCTAAAGCTGAATCATATGCTGTTTAAAAAGTTGTTATTTACATATAAAATGCATCTCGGTATTTACAGCAAAGCCAACTGAATAAATGCACTAAAAAAAAATCTGAATCAAAACTGTGTTATTTAGCACGCAGCTGCAATACCATAGAAAATATCCTTAAATTGACCAAACTTTTTCTAACAAGGAAAAATGCAAATCCCAGTTATGAAAGAGAAAAAAATTAATTCAATGTACCCTTACAACACAGAAACAGTAGCTCAAAGAATCTGCTGTAGGTACTTCTCACTAGTCTACTCGTGTTCCTTAATAAACAGCAGAATACATGCCTGGGATCCAAAAATGTCACAACTTCTCTAATTCTGAATTGCCATCAAAGGTGGTCACCCTCTACAAGGATAGCCTTCTGAAGCTGTTTTTATATTCACTGGTGCTTCTGTTAAATAAACTACCTCCTTGGTGGTCAAGGACCAAGGAATATAATAAACAGCTTGTTTCTGTTCCTTCATTTTTGCCTTCTCCTATTGAGAACCTACCAAATCACACCATTTTTCTTCAGTTGGAGAATATTACATGGAATTCATCACTATAGCAACTAACCTAATTGATTTGATGCAGCTTTCTCTTCCACCATAGGATGGAGCCACTATCCCTAAGTATAATCTAAACATTTAAGAAAGAAAAAATTATCAGTTTACCATTTTACCATGTCAAAGAAAACACAACTATGCTTCAGAAATTAAAGTATAAATGAAAGTCTAATGGACTGTATACATATATCCAGAGCACACTTTGTAAATATGCTTGTCTGTCAAGCAGAACAAGAGTATGGTGGTTTTACTGGGTGCTCCAGTAACAGGGCTGACTACTGCACGACAAATACTTTCCCAGAAACAAAAGATTCACGAAGTAGGTGGGGGAAGGGGAAACAACATTCATATAACTGATTCAGGAATACACTTTGTCAGACTAACAGATTAAAATGAAAATAAGCAAGGAAGATCAAAAGTTTAATTTAGTGCTATTAAAAATAGAAAAATTAAAAAGTTCAGGGTTTGATGTAAATATAATAAAATGATACTGTGAGAGATAATCATATATAATGTTATTGTTATTACTTTAACAAGGTATTAACCTTTACTGCTTTTTACATAAGTTGGCTTGGTAACAGAAATAAGTTGGTATACTTCCATACACCTGAATATAAGGTGTGTGGAAAAATACACAACACTTTATACCACTGAGTTCTTTTACTTCAGAAGAAATACAGCAAGGCTGTTATTCGTAAAACATAACTAAGTTGTCACCCCTCCTCCTCCCTACCCCCCAGTAATGGTCTTCTTAAAAAAAAAAACAAAAAAAAAACAGAATGAGGCATCAGATGAAAAAAGACTGAATAAAGCCTAGATGGTTTTTAAGAGAATTCATAAAATTTTCAGTACTGCTTTATGTAGAAATAGCTTCACATTTCCCTCCCACCCCCCTTGATTTTTTAAGCATCTTCACCCTTTCCACAGAGCAAAAACATTTTTTGCCATTTTTCAAATACTACCACTAGAGAAAATGCTCATGGTGCTTCATTAGCATTTGGAATTGTGGTTGTCAAATCAGTGAAACATTACATAAACGGTGGAGTGTTTTGACACTGCATATTTTAAGCTGCATGCTGCTTTTCAGCGCTATATCGAATGAAAAGTGTACTACATGTTTGAGGAACACCATCTACACTAACTGAGGGAACTAACTGGAAACTGGCCATTTAAGCACAGCAGCAATTGCCTTCATAACATCAGCTAACATTTGCTTTGCATTGTTCAGTATCAGTAAACAATGAAAAATAAATAATAAACATATATAAGAATTCAAATGTACAACTTCATTCCTCAGAACAGAATATTTTCAAACCTCTCACTGCTGAATGTAAATAATTTTAAGGCACCAGACTTTACAGTTAACTACTTCTGAGGCTATGCTGATACCTGTACAGAACTTGTATCTTCTTATGAAAAGCCTGGGACTCTCCAGACATTTGTAGTGCAAACTTAAAATATTTCCTATTACTATTGCCCATCTGAATTCCCTTTACACTTGCACTATTCGCCTTGTAATATGTGTTTACTGTGTCACTAATTTCCCTGTATGCACATAAATTCTTTTAAATCACAGTATGTTTTTACTACACTCTCTACATTAGCAGATCAAATATGGCATTATGTACAAAATGAAATTATTTAAAAGTGTGACCTGTTTGACATGATTTTTGAGAAGTGTAATGCAAAATGTGCTAAATTAAAAAAAAATTATAAAATATATTATTCCTTTTGGAAGAAGCCTGTCACTGTCATCAGTAAAGAGAGGCACTATAACATGCACAAAAAAGTGAATTAAAGGCTATCTTTACCAATTACAGTCTTGTTCCATGAAAAAAAAAAAAAAAAAAAAAAAAAAGAACAAAACAACAAAACAAATACACAAAAATGGAGACTATTATACAGCTGAAGGGGAAGGAATGGAATAGAGGGGTAAGAAATGCAGCAGGGATGCCCCCAAAACCAGAATCTATTCCCTGTTCATCATAACCCACACCTATTACAGCTCAACAAGGCAAGCATAGTGTAAAGACTTTTATGCTACAGCTAAGGAAAGGAATACACACTATGGGCAAATTACAGACCACATTCAGCTCAGGCTGGGAAAATACAGTGTATATTCATTCTGGCAAAGCTGTGTAGGTGCCTCTTAATAAATTATATATATTTATTACTGCACAGAAACTCCTTTTTCTATTCTCTTTGAAAGATTCACACTCTGGTACTATGGACTAAATTGCATTTTCCCTAAGTATGGGCATTGCATTTATATTACATACCTGCTTGAAAATTATTCTTGCCAAGAGCAAAAAAAAAAAACTAGCAAGAAAAAATAAAGATTTTTTAAAGTACTAATAATCCAGGCACTTGACTCTTACAGATACCTTATCTGCAACTCAGGGCGCTTAACTGACAATCTATCAAGCCTGAAAGAGAATATACAAAACTCTGCTGATAACCCATGATGCAGCTCTGAGGCTGATAGCACAGGGTTACTAAACTGCTAAGGATATGCTAAAGAAGTGCCAGGGTTTGTTCCAATGCAATCTCACAGTCAGAGAATCACATACTACCCCGGAGATGTTAAAACATCTGTCACTTGACTAAGTATGTGCTTCCTAAAGGAATGAACATAAGCAAAACAGCTCTTGTTCATGGAAGGTGGAGGGGAGTACACGAGTTACATGGAGGGAACAGTCTGGGCGAAAGCTGGCAATATCTGATAATAAACTGTGAGCAGTGGGTGATGGTTACTACCACTGAGAAGTTTGTTCCTAAAATTCAAGAGATGTTTCTCTTTGTACGGGAAATGCCACATCCTAAGGACATCACATGCTCTCGAGAAGCAGCAATATTGAAGCGTTGGTCTAGCTGCTTTACCACAAGGCAATAGGGGGAGACGCATCGAGGTAGCAAGTCTAAGACACAGTAATTACATCTGCCAGCTTGGCCTTGGCCAGAAGTGCTACCTCAGATGGGAAGGCCGTGGATTAAGCCCAGCAAAAGCACCAGGATAAATATGTACTTACTGCAGTAAGCGATCAGGAGACTAGCCAGGATCATGATCGCCCAGAAAGTTGAGGACATGCTTGGCAAAGCGTTGGCATCTTTCCTTCCGCTTCTCCTGGGAGATGGAGCCATTGAAGCCACTTCCCCGGTGGGGATGGGGGGTGGAAATCAGTCAATTTCACCAGCCAGCTCTCCCCTTGACTGATGACCCTTTTCCAAGTGTAATCCTCAAGAAAAGCATCTTCCAACGACCCCGCGGTCCGTCAGCAGCAACATGGTCCTTTTGCAGGAATCATCCTCCAACGAGAAAGTCAAGGCAACTCTAGAGCCTGCAGGACTTCGGCACAGTGGCCGCCACCAGCCTTTCTCCTGTCACTGTGGCGCGGTGGTGGGGTTTACTGGGGCTCGGAACCCTCGTGTGGTGCTGAGCTTTGATCGAGTCCCACGAGTCTTTTTCCCCCTTTCCTTTTTCCAATATGCAGAAGTTGTCTTGCTGTTGTCCTGCCCCTGCCTCTCGCGCCCCGCCCGGAGGCAGGCCGGGCCCGGGCCGAGTGGACACTACCGCAGGGAGCCCAGAACGGCGCCCGCCCGCCCGCGGCTCTAAGGCGAGACCTGCTCAGGCCGCCGCCGCCTCCCGGCCGCGGGCAGCATGGCCGCGGGGGCAGCGAGCACGGAGGGGTGAGGGCACGGCAGCGGCCACCGCCAACCGCCCGTGGGGCAGGGCTCCTCCAGGCAGCTCCGTGGGGCGAGACCGATCAGCCCCTGGCACCTGCGGAGGAGCTGGCAGCGGAGGTGCCCACTAACGGCTGAGGGCAGCTGAGACACGGCGTAGACAGACAGCCCTGCCCGGCGGGCGGAGAAGAGCCCCGTCCCCTGCTGCGAGTCCAGCCTGTTCTCCCCTCCCGGTTGTCCTGCGGGCTCGACGGGGCCGAGGCGCGAAGGGCGGCCGGATTCGCAGCGGGCGGGACACTACAAGGCGGCTCGGCGGCGGCAGCAAGCCCCCTCCTCGCAACGCGCCACCAGCTCCGATCTTAGGCTCCGCCGCTATAGCAGCGCTGGCCCTTCAACTAGAAAGAAGGAGGAGAAGGGGGCCGGCGGTCACGCCCACAGGTGAAGAGCGCACGGAGCGGTCCTTCCCCCAGCGCCGCACCGCTTGTGTGTCCCCGGCGAGCTGCCCTCTCGCAGCCGGGGCAAGCGTCACCCTTCTCCCTAGCTTGCCACTCCCGGTGCCACCCTGCGGCCGGCGGGTCGCTGGCGGGGGTCGGGGGAGCCGCGGGGGCTCACCCGGGGGTTGGTGCCGGTCGTGCGGCAGGCTGTGGCCGAGGGCCGCGGGGCGGAGCGCACTGGGCCCGTGGGTCTACAGGGGAAGAGCCAGATCCAGCCCTTGGCGTCTCCCTACGGCCTTCAGGGGGGAGCCGCCGGGCGGGGAAGGGACAGGAGATGGAAGGGATGGAAGGAGCGGGGATACGGGGGGGGGGGGGGGGGGGGGGGGGGCATCGGCAGCGCCCGCCCGGAACCCCCTCTGAGGTGCTTTGGGGTTGAGACACAGTCTCGGCCGAAGGAGAAGGGCCCAGAGACCAATTCCCGCCCCTCACCTGCACTGTGCGGCTCGAAGTCTCCATGGTGTATTCTGCCTAGGCACGGCCATAGGTGTTAATGGAAACATCCCTCCTGTATTCACCTGCGGTCCTCACAGGGACTGTTGGCACAGCATCTTTGTCGCTGTAGCGGCAGGGACACATCTAAATGAAACCCAATTTAGAGGGCTTTAGTGTGTGCCAGTAGCCTTTATGGTAATGATAAAAACCGGAAATGTTTTAAGAGGAACCAGGTAGTTGAGCTTTTCCATTCGGAGTCTCCATAGCAATGTCCTCAAATTAATATTTTAAGTTCTGCACAAGGTAGTCACATTCCAAGTACAGGCAGAATTGGCAGACTAGAAGAGGAGCTTGGTCACAAAATGTTCCAGTTGTCTGCTCCTGTGTTCTGCTTGCATAATGAAAATACCATGAAAAAGTAGATCCATATTTCTTCACTAGCGCCAGGTTTCTCTGATGATTTGTCACTTAAATATCTGTGTATGAATGTTATGACTTAAAACTGTGTATGAATGATGAATTATTTACAAGACAGCACTGTAGGGACTTCTCTAGTATAGCTGCACTTGACTAGATACTTGGAACTAAGTTCAGCTTTGCACCATAAGGGCATCGTCAATGTAATCTCTTTTATTTCAGATCTGATCTTCTACTAGACTACTTTTCACTGAGCTGGTAGGGTAGTCGGCTGTTGCATTAAAGTATGCTTTACAGAGATGAAGCTTTAACTATCATTTGGGTACATCATCTTCCAAGATGTGACTTTCCTTTATTTTCAGTGGAATTTCTTAATGATTTAATTTAAAAACTAGAATAGAGCACAACTGTAGCATTGAGGCAACATGCTCAGCTTTATTCTTCTCTCCCACGTTATTTAAAAGAACTTTTTATTATTATTTTTTATTGAGAGACTAAATCTTTGTAATACCTTCTATCCCTGACTTAGACACTAGATTTTCTTTGTAAGTCAATATAAATTCCACAGTTCTTCTGGTATTGTGAAGTATTAGTTCAATTCAATGTTGTAAAGCACTACTGTATAATGAGTTTTTTTAAAAAATGGGACTTCCAAATTTCCTATTCTCAGAACAAATGTAAATAAGTATTAAGCAACAAAAAATGCCTCAGCATGATGTGCTGCTGTTCATTGCAATTCCAGGACTAGCATGTAAATTAAGCAGGTTTTCCATATATGTGAAAAGAAATTTGACTTCCATTACAGCTGCAAGCATTGAATGTAGAGTTGAATAACATTTTAACTGGTACAGAAAAGAAAAAGCACAAGTATATTGACAAGAGATATATAGCATGATGTATGGATTAAGAGACTTCAAAGCCATGAGGGATAGCTGCAGCAGTGTAAAGGCTGCTATACATTTCAGTATAGTACACAGAATTTTATATAGTAAATCTTATAGTTTACCCATTATGTTGTGGTTATACAAGAGGATTTCCCTTGGAAATATATCCAGCTTTCTGTCTGAGGAGTGGGAGTTGTGATTACTGTTCACCTAAATAAAGCCTGAAGCTAGATGCAGAAACTAAATATTGCTTTGCTAGTTCTGAAAATTGACATTGTTCACTTGAGACCAGGTTAATTCTTGTGTCAGAGAACTACTCAATTACTTGAAGCAAGCTGCTGCTCACTGAGAATGAGGACCAATGAGCTGGGGCTTTTGTGTTTCTGCCCACATCTACCTGTAACAGCTTTACAAGAGGAGTTTTGAACAAAGAAAGATTTTCAAGCATTGCATTCTGATTTGATTGTCAAAGGCAAGATAAGACTTAAAACCACTCCTTAAAAATGTAATTTTAGGTCACTGCTGATTTGTTCTGTGGGTGAGTTGATCCCCAATAAAGCTCTGGCTGTTCTGCCCTGTTGTGTATTGACATGTGCCTCACCCCAGGGTAACACTACTTACAGACTAAAATCCTACTTGGCAAAAAAGTGTCAGAATGCGGTCTTGAATGTTTGAAAGAATGCTTGCCTCTTTCTTGACATGTCCACTTCACATTGATTTTCAAGGAAAACTTCTCCCTCATCTCCCAAGAAATTCCTAGTATTGAGACTTTTGTGTGTGCAGAAGTGAAGCAGCAATGACTAAACTCATGGACGGATGTCTGAAAGAAGATAAGAAATTAAAAACCCAAGTTAAAGGCTGTATATCAAAGTGAAATAAACTTGTCAGAAATCAGATTTATTTCCATACAATCAAAAACATAGTTCTTCTTCCATCGCTGTTGGAAGACTTAATATCTTCAAGGAAATTAAAATAATACTTAAGCTGTTCATGAAAATAGGTTTTGCTATTGCTCTAACTGAAATTGCAAGCAGAATCTTTCTATTGACTAGAACCAGGCATCATTTGCAGCCTGTTCTATGCTGCATCTATGTGTTGGACAGTTTGCCCATGATGTGTACACACACCACTGCTTTCTGCTAGAATGTCAAACCTTTAAGGCCTGTGCAGCAACGTTAACCTCTATTGCAGATGCAGACTGCAGAGAATAAATCCTGATGTTCAGTTAGCATCAAGCATGTACATGGTAGAAAGAAGGTAACAATCTTTACAGGCTGATTTTCAGTTCTTTTTGAGTTTGCTATTTACTGTCAAAAAAGAAGGTTTAATTAAAATATATAAGATTCTATGACAGTACACTGATTTGATGTACTTCATAAAGAATTTAACCATGCCAAGTACAAGGTCCTCCACCTGGGTCGGAGCAATCCCAGGCACAGCTACAGGTTGGACGGGGAAGAGATTGAGAGCAGCCCTGCAGAGAAGGACTTGGGGGTGTCGGTTGATGAGAAAATGAACATCAGCCGGCAGTGTTCGCTTGCAGCCCGGAAAGCCAACCGTACCCTAGGCTGCATCAAAAGGAGTGTGACCAGCAGGTCGAGGGAGGTAATCCTGCCCCTCTACTCTGCTCTCGTGAGACCTCACTTGGAGTCTTGTGTGCAGTTCTGGTGTCCTCAACATAAAAAGGACATGGAACTGTTAGAACGAGTCCAGAGGAGGGCCACGAGGACAATCAGGGGACTGGAGCACCTCCCATATGAAGATAGGCTGAGAAAATTGGGGCTGTTCAGCCTGGAGAAGAGAAGGCTGCGTGGAGACCTCATAGCAGCCTTCCAAATATCTGAAGGTGGCCTATAGGGATGCTGGGGAGGGACTCTTCATTAGGGACTGTAGTGAGAGGACAAGGGGTAATGGGTTTAAACTTAACCAGGGGAAGTTTAGATTGGATCTGAGGAAGAAATTCTTTACTGTAAGGGTGGTGAGGCCTTGGAATGGGTTGCCCGGGGAAGTTGTGAATGCTTCATCCCTGGCGGCGTTCAAGGTGGGGTTGGACATAGCCTTGGATGGCATGGTTTAGTGGGAGGTGTCCCTTGTGATGGCAGGGGGGTTGGAACTCGATGATCTTGAGGTCCTTTCCACCCCTAACTATTCTATGACTCTATGATTCTAATAATTAACCAATAATGTTCAAGCCAGCAACTGAGTTTTGTCTTTAGATAAAGTAAAATGCTTCAGCTGATTCTAAGTATTGATTTTAGATGAAGAACAGAATAATCTCTGAATGCGCATTACTGTTTAGATATGTTAATTTTAAGCTAAATATAAATAAAATAGGTGTAAAAGAATAGCATCACTAAAACTTCTTTTTAACTGTTAAAAACATGAATTGCATACAGGAGCTGTATAACATCAGCTTTTTTTTGTATCAACAGAATTTTCAGAGGAAGAGCAGTGGAGCTTAATGCTAAGAAATTAAGCTCTTCAAATTTATTTAACACTTGCATTTTCAACACAGTAGTGAAGATACTCTGTATGTCTCTTTGTAACAGTCCATAATATCTCGTTAACAACCATAGCAAGTATCAGAAAAAATGCAAGGGAATTCTTCCATCTTCCTTGAGAAGAAGGGATCAGTGGAGACCGGTCAGGTGGTATAGATTCATGGTTAAAGAAAAGCAGTATTTTTTGTTAGAATTTATGAGAAGATTTCCTGTCTTTGTATTTGCTAATCTTAAGACATGTTTGGAAAAAAAAAATACAAAACAAAACAAAAACTTGAACTGTTCAAATACTTCAGTGATTTTCTTAATGCCTTGTTTGATGCTCATAGTATCATCCATCTATTTCATAGAGAAGGTTTTGCATTAAGGTTCACATTAAGCAGAAAATTACTGTATTTGTGAGAAAGAAAGAGGAAGGAAGAAGGAGAGACAGAGTGTGTGGTTGCATGCTGATTTCATTGTCAAGTTATAATTTAGAGAGCAAGTTCAGTCCTTTAATAACAGAAATCATATTCAAGTCTAAATGGCAGAGAATTGCATATATCTGAAGCTACAGGGTCAGGAACTTAGTTCTCACCCCATATTTCAGTATTTATTTACAGAGTACTTAAAAAAATCATGGAGTTTGATACATGTTCATGAAACAGGCTCTTTTCAAGGTCTGTAACAGTAAGTCCTTAAGAACTACCCGCAATTCTTTTAGTGCACAATCAAAATATATTTAGCAGAAAGCTGTTTCTTTATTGCGCTATACTATCTATGTGCCAGGTGCTGTCACTGATGAGTGCTTCTGTTGGTTATTACAAACCTATAGTTTTGATGTGTTACTCATAGACTATGCCTTTTCACAGTTTTCAGTTTGTGTAACAATTTCAAGCTACCAGTTATTAGTGTTTTATTTTTTTTAGTCATTATTAATTTAGTTGAGCTTTTTCCTAATTTTAATTGCCTGTTAATGACATTATAGTTTGATATAGATGTAGTTTGAGCAGCTATATGTGTTTTTGACTTAACATGAAAGCTTTCATAAGTTACAGGAAATCCTTGCCTCGTAAAACTAGACTTGTGAAGTTGTTCACTGACAGCTATGTCAACTTACCCAATTATTTGCCAAAAGAAACAAATAAAAGCAAGAGAGTGACAGTGGAAATACGCTGCCAATACAAAACATTTTTATACCTGTCTGTATAACTGATGTGTTGTCACAATATCCACATTATTGTTCTGACTGAATGTTATTTATAGACTTTACACTAAAATGCAGAAAAAGCATGAAGGAGAAACACTTACAAATGCATTTTAATTCCACTTTGTGTCAAAGGCAAGTCTGCAGCTTTCATAAAAACTTGGCACCAATATAATATCCTATCAAAATATTTCTGCCTTTTTTTTTCGAAGAGCTCGTTGCTATAGATGACCAAGAGATTAAATGAACTTTTTGTAAAATTACTGCATTCTGACTTAGATCCTTAACATAATGAGATTAAGAAAAAAAAAAAAACAAAAAAGCAAAGCACGTTACTGTTCATATACAAGAACCCCAAGTATTAGAACTAGGGCTGTGTTATAATAAACTACAGCTCTTTATAGCATATATTAAAAAATGTGTATTTTTATGATGTGGGTGTGTAAGATTGTTTCTTTGCACTGAAATTCCTACAACTGATGTGGTAGATAAGTACATTTCTGTCACTTAGCAACCTTTACTGATTCAAAAAATCCACACTTGGGGTATCTGGAATGCTGTTATTGAAAGTGTCTGAAGTTTAACAAATAACCAAATCATACAGATGTGAGTCATTACCTGAGCTACAGTGATGCAATGTACTGGATTTGACAGAACAGGAATAACTAACTTGCATGCATGGAAAATTTAGGAAGGTGAGTTATTACAAAAAATTAGGAAAGAAATCAGAACATGAAACAGCAAACAAACCTGAAATAAATCTAAATATGGCAAATTACTTTCATTATGATTAATAGATAAAGAATAAGAGAGATATAAAATCACAGCTGTGAGCAAATTTCTGGTTTGGAGATCACATCAATTATTAATCAGATCTGTTGTGGGCTAGATCTAATTTAATTTTGTGTATTCAAGTGAAAGGGACACTAAATTCAGTACCTGTTCCAAAGTGTCAAAAAAAAAAACCCTGCTTTTGACACATAACCACTAATAAATGCAATTCTTTTACAACAGATTTAAAGCGAGGAAAGAATCAATGACTTGTTTGGGAATTTATTCCATTTTTGTCTTTTTTTTTTTTTCCTCTGATTTCCGTGTATTAGTTTTCCTTCAATGACACGCTGCAATTTCATGACTTCAATATCACACAGGTATTACAGAGTGTACAGTCACAAAGACCTCTTTTTTCTGTCACTCCTGGTATTTTTCGGTTCTGTATCAGTTAGTTTCCCTATACTATCTCTAGGAGAACGTAATCAAGGTATCCTGTACATGTCTGTGTATGCACTCAGCACCTACCTATTTGAGAGCAAAAGCATCATTACAGGTCTGGTGACTACGTGATCCTGTCTGTCAGGGATTGTGCTTCAAAGCCACATATAGATTTAATATGTAAATCAATATTTCCTTCAACGTTTAAACACACCCCAGAGATGTAATAGCATAGGTGGCTATGTTTCCTCCTGGCATTTTATGAAAATCTCACCACTTTTGCGCAAACTTTTCTGTAGAAGAAAGAGATGGCGGTGTCTAAAGGTAGAGTGCAGGGTTGTGTTCCAAGAGCTCACTTCACCTACTAAAGAAGCCAGTAAATTTGCTAAGCAGCTCTTTGACAATTGCTTCAATATATGTCTTGTTGCCTTAGTTTCCGCTGGAACCAGGAATAGCTAATGGGTTTTCTGTAAAGACCTAGAGCTCTTTGATGAAATGTTCTGTTTGAAGGTGAGGCAAGGCACAAACATCTTATAAATGTCTTGTTAAGAACTCACTTCAGTGGCAGGGCAGTGAGTAGAGTTGTGCTCTGCCTAAGCTGGTACTTGACTTATTAAATTCACCATGCATCTAAACTATCTCAATGTCCTTTCCAGCCCTAACTATTCTATGGTTCAATGATTCTATGGTTGACGTAGAAAATTTCCCTAAGAATAACAAAAATTCTTGGCAAACTAAGCAAAGCTGCAGATTTAAAAGCTAAAATTTTCATCTACAGCTGATAAGACTGACAGATAATGTGGTTTCTCTGCATTCTACCATTTGCCAGTTCAACTGTTGTCTCTTTAACAGTAGAACGAAATGGTATTTCTGGTATCATTATGCTGCCTTTCAGAAAGCAGCTAAGTTTGTGTAATCAGGAAATCCCTCAAACAAATCATCACTTTCTTGAGTGGAAATTAAAAACTACTGGTTGATGACACCAAGCTGTGTGGTTCGGTTGATACATTGGAGGGAAGGAATGCCATCCAGAGGGACCTTGACACGCTTGTGAGGTGGGCTGATGCCAACCTGATGAAGTTCAACCATGCTAAGTGCAAAGTCCTCCACCTGGGTCGGAGCAATGCCAGGCACAGCTACAGGTTGGGCGGGGAGGAGATTGAGAGCAGCCCTGCGGAGAAGGACTTGGGGGTGTGGGTTGATGAAAAAATGAACATGAGCCGGCAGTGTGCGCTTGCAGCCCAGAAGGCCAACCGTATCCTGGGCTGCATCAAAAGGAGTGTGACCAGCAGGTCGAGGGAGGTGATCCTGCCCCTCTACTCTGCTCTCGTGAGACCTCACTTGGAGTCTTGTGTGCAGTTCTGGTGTCCTCAACATAAAAAGGACATGGAAGTGTTAGAACAAGTGCAGAGGAGGGCCACGAGGATGATCAGGGGACTGGAGCACCTCTCGTATGAAGATAGGCTGAGAAAATTGGGGCTGTTCAGCCTGGAGAAGAGAAGGCTGCGTGGAGACCTCATAGCAGCCTTCCAGTACCTGAAGGGGGCCTATAGGGATGCTGGGGAAGGACTCTTCATTAGGGACTGTGGTGAGAGGACAAGGGGTAATGGGTTTAAACTTAACCAGGGGAGGTTTAGATTGGATCTGAGGAAGAAGTTCTATACTGTGAGGGTGGTGGGGCCCTGGAATGGGTTGCCCAGGGAAGTTGTGAATGCTTCATCCCTGGCGGCGTTCAAGGTGGGGTTGGACATAGCCTTAGATGGCATGGTTTAGTGGGAGGTGTCCCTGCCCATGGCGGGGGGGTTGGAACTCGATGATCTTGAGGTCCTTTCCAGCCCTTACTATTCTGTGATTCTGTGATTCTGTGATTCTAAATGACTGTGTGCGAACTGCAGCCTATGAACTTGGTGTACTTTTTTTGAGAAGCTGTCCTGGGTTCAGCAGTAGCAGTCATTCTTCTCCTTCTTAGTAGCTGGTGCAGTGCTGTGGTTTTGACTTTCAGCCTGGGAACAGCACTGATAACACTGATGTTTTTAGTTGCTGCTCAGTAATGTTTACTCTGACCAAGGACTCCCTCTGCCAGGGAGGAGGGGAAGCCAGGAGGAAGCAGAGACAGGACACCTGACCCCAGTATGGTTTCTGTAACTTTAACAATGACTGTATAATGTGCTTAATTCTGAAAAAGATGAGCCACTGAAGAAGATTGATATCA
The DNA here is from genome assembly GCA_039720435.1 of Amazona ochrocephala. Classification (NCBI taxonomy): domain Eukaryota; kingdom Metazoa; phylum Chordata; class Aves; order Psittaciformes; family Psittacidae; genus Amazona; species Amazona ochrocephala. The sequence goes on from CM077880.1 coordinate 27,130,241, forward strand.
AAAATCTTTTATTTACATTGTCATTGCTTCCATGCTTTGTCTGTGGATTGGATAATACCTCATGTAAGTATGTAACTTTCATGACAAATTTAGAATCACATTGCATATGATGAGATAACCCATGGCATTGACTTTCTGGCACTGAATAAGTTTCCAACCAACACATAGCTATTTTTTCTGAATAGTTATGTCTAGGGCAGGTTTCATTAAAAGAACCAAAAATAAAATTGTTGCATTAGTATTCATACAATATTTTCCGACAAGATCAAAGAAATGTTACAATTATTACACTGTTATTCACTCCTCTGAACTCTCTTTTTCTTTCGATTCACATTCTTCTTCATCCTGTTCAGACCATTTTTTTTTTTCTTTTCTATTAATATAGACACAATTTGCAAAGTGAGGTTACTGGAAATAATGATTTTTCTTACAAAAACAAATTTTTAGCTGTCCAAAACTTGTTTGCCTTCTCCACTACGCCTTCATTTTTTCCCCTTCGAAATCTACAAGTTTCAAAATGAGAAGTCAGATGCTTTCTCACTGCATTTGGGATTATTACAATCCATGTTAAGTGGTATTATGTAGCATTTCTGCCTAGCACTTCTGGATATAAACTATATTTGCGTATAGACTACACTTTCCCTCTACACAATACCCATACTGAGTGCTGGAGCCCCTGTGGGGAGCAGGGATACAGACATTCTGTGCTCTGCCACACCTTTAACCCTGCACCACTGGTGCAAAACCCCCCTGCAGTAAACAGGGACATCTTCAACTACTTCATATCGCTCAGAGCTCTGTCCAAGCTGACCATGAGTGTTTCCCGGGATGGAGCATTCTACCACCTCTCCCAGCAACCTGTGACAGTATTTCAACCCCCTCATTGTAAAAATTTTTTTACTTGTATCTAATCTGAGTCTACCCTTGTTTAGTTCAAAATCATTACCTCTTTTCCTATTGCAACAGGCCTTACAAAAATGTCTGTTCCCATCTTTCTTATAAGCCCCCTTTAAGAACTGAAAGACCACAATAAGGTCTCCCCGGAACCTCTTCCGCAGGCTGAACAACCCTGACTCTCTCAGCCTTTCCTCATAGGAGGGGTGCTCCATCCCTCTGATCATTTCTGTGGCCTTCCCCTGGACCCGCTCCAACAGGTTTCCTATGCTGAGGGCTCCAAAGGTGGAGCTTTGATTCACAAGGCTTTAATAAGTGATAATTCCCCAAGTGTTCACCTCTTTGGAACTGATTCATCAGTATTTTAGGAAGGCCTTTATGCCTAGGGGAGATTGCTTCCATCTCCTTTTGGACATACTAACAAAAGGCTGGAAACACTGATTTTGTGGGTCTCTTTGAGACATCACTTTTTTGCTCCACTATGGAGCTTCATGCCAATATCCTGCAATATTATCTCTGGTTGAATAGAACTGCTCTGTGTTTGGAATAGGGTGAGCCACACAATCTGTTAATTCAATTTTCGGTACTAGATTGAAACATTGGTGTGCAAATTTTTAAAAATAATTGAGCTTAAAATGAGGAAATTATATACTTGTTTACAAGACCACTAATGAATATCATAATTCATTTTTATTCTTGTGCTGAGATTAGCAGGACAATAAAACCAGAACTCTAACACATTTCTGTGTCATCATGAGTTAAGGCAATCAGTAGAATTCCTTGACAAGTTGCCAACCCTCATCATTAGGAGCTTCTCTGATGCTTATTCCACAATGGATTTTTAAATCTCATCAGCTGTATAAGCCATCTTTGCCAGGCTGGAAGGACCTTAATATTGTCTGTATTTATTATCTGGACATCGCATGAACCTAACATGACACTTCAAGTCTTGTGCCTGTATGTTCTTGTGTTCTTTATGTTCATAGACTCTTTCAAACAGGCTAACTGTTGACATCTGGTATAACACAAACTTTCAGTTATCTGTGTTGCTTAAACTTGTACAGAACAGTTCTCCTGTCCTGTTCCCTTCCCCCCCCAAAAAAAAACCTCTATAACCAGAATGTCCTCTCATACACAAAAATCTCTGTTTTCTGTCAGGTCTATACCATATTTTAAGCAAGTCCTAAGAAGCATTGGCTTTGAGAACAGTTTGAGCAAAAGATCTTATATAAATTGAAATGTCATTCTGAGAAGTTTTGAAGCGCAAGACTTGTAAAGCTTTTCACTGGTCTGGTTTTCAGACTTCAGAAGTGATTAAAATTGGAGATAAAGGATTTTTTTTGAAAAGGACTTTTCAGTGTTGTATTCATAGGTGATTTCTCCTGCTTTATGATTAACTGTGGTGCTGGATGAAGCTTTCCTACACAGTATTCTTTCATTTCTGTCTTGTCAATTTTAGTTCCAATATAATTTTAAGAAATAGCTTTTGAATCATTACACTTTCCACCTAATTGCAAAGCCATTGCAGGCTTAATATGGCAGGAGCTGAGCCTGTCGATACATACATTTCTTTTAGTTTAACTGCAGTCCATCCACCTTAGCTTCTTTCTAAGCTACTTTTAAGCTTCGATAACATTCTTTATGATATTTCCCATAAACTAAAATGCCATTCACAGATGCTGTGATACTTTCGAAGTGTTGCAGAATCATACACGTCTTTCTAAGGTGATTCTGATGCCAAATGGGTGACAAAAGAGTAGATATCTTTCAAATAATGTCATAATAAGTTGTCATCTTGTCTCTTGCACGAAGATCTGATGAGAATACTTTTGAGACAACATTTTTCAGTGCAAGATGTTGACTTGGCAAAACAAAAGCTTTTTACGGAAATATTTATCTTTTCAGTAGAAGTTTCTTAATGAAGATTTTATCAGGTCCAGAGTAGAATTTCTAATCAGATCCTGAAAAATCGAGATACACCTACCTTCGTGATCAGGGCAAGTTAGGAGACTTGGTTTTAAAACAATTTGAGCTGCAGCAGGTAACTGAGCCTGGACCTAGCACTTTAAAAGTGACTGTCCTCAGTGCTTTAATGCTGTTTTGGGGGTAAATCTCTTTCAGTCTCCATTAATGTCTCTTGAGAACTTTCTAAATATCTTACTTTTTTCTCCCTACATGGAGATAAAACAAATTAAAATATTATACCTATCTTTGCTAAAATAAAATCCTTGTGTTTTCAGAACAGTCTACTTGACGGAATGCAAAGGAGGTGCTGTTTTAAGGTACTTAGGTAGGAAGACTTGTACCTTTGAAGCTCTGCTTAGAGCTTCAGGCCACAGCTCTGTGTTGATTCATGTAATTCTCCTTGCTTGAAGTGGAATTACCTCTATTGGGTGCAGGTAGACAGCTTGACACTTTCTGTTCGTAAGCATTCACCAAGAAAAAAACTTTGGTCTTAATGCTTAAAAGTATGTATGCCATTTGAATAGATATTTTATTTATTTATGCACATTTCATATAGCAATATAAATTCTCTGCTTACAATACCATGCTAGTTTCTTCTTGGGAAGATTTTATTTTCTAACATTTCATGTCACAATAATATGAAACAATTTAGATGAGTCAAGAAATTAACCAAGTAGCTGAGGAGTTAAAAGTCTTCAAGTAGATTCTAAATAATGAGGAGTGTTAACATTGCTGATGGCTACTGTTACAGCACTAGAATAAGAACACAAGGTACACAATATGATTTCTTCTTACTTAATCTGAGCCACCCAAAATTGTGTGAGATGACTAGAGCTGTCAAGTGGGCAATATCCTGAAAAATATCAGAAGATATGTGACTTGAACATAACATTTGTGAAAAACCTTGGCTTTTGGGAATGAATTACTAAAATTTAACTATGTAGAATGAAATTAACTTTAAGAACTTATTATGTGAAAAACAAATTATTTATATTTTTTTTAATTAAAATAAGCTATGATAATAATAGGTAGTGCTACTAAACCTACTTCTTTGGAAATATTTATATAAACAAAGTATCTATTCAGAAAATAAAAAAAAGTGAAGTATGAGTTGCCTTACAAGTGGGACTAGATATTATGTAGACCATGAGCAAAATTCTCTTTACTTTTTCATATATCAAAATAAGAAGAACTTCTCGACAATCAGCTTTTTTAATGTATTATGGCTGAATGAGAAATGACTAGTAGCAATTGAGTTCTGTATATTCTGAAGACTGGGTTACTGAAATAAGGGAAAATGTGGTTTAGTGTAAAACTGTGACTTTATTAATTACTACTTAGCTGGGTGAGAACAGACACTATCTATCTCTTCTTCTATCACTACATACACTTGTAAAAAGTCCCTCTCCAGATTTCTTGTACTCTCTCTTTAGGGACTGGAAGGCCGTTCTAATATCTCCCCAGAGCCTTCTCTTCTCCATGTCGAACAAACCCAACTTTCTCAGCCTGTCTTCATAGAAGAGGTGCTCCAGCCCTCTGATCAGCTTTGTGGCCTTTCTCTGGACTTGCTCTAACAGCTCAATGATTGAAGCCATGGTCTCACCAGGACAGAGTGGATGGGCAGTGTTACCTCCCTCAGCCTGCTGGTCACGCTTCTTTTGATGCTGCCCAGGATATGGTTGGCTTTCTGGGCTGCAAATACACATTGCCAAGTCATGTTAAGCTTCTCATAAAGATTCTTCTCAACCCATTTCTGCCTGGCCTGTATTTGTACCGGGAGTGCCTCGACCCAGGTGCAGGACCTTGCACTTGGCCTTGTTTGCTTAGGCGCAGAGGTGAGACTAACCAGCCTATAGTTCCATAGGTCTTCCTCTTCTCCCTTTTTAAAAATGGAGGTTATGTTTCCCCTTTTCCAGTCAGTGGGAACTTCAGTGGCCTGCCATGACTTCTCAAATATGATGCATTATGGCTTGGCAACTTCATCTTCCAGTTCCCTCAGGACCCGTGGATGCATCTCATCAGCTCCCATGGATTTGTGCACCTTCAGTTGACTTAGACGGTGTCAAACCTAATCTCCAATAGTGAACAACTCTTCATTCTCACAGTTGCTGCCTTTGCCTTCTGCAACTTGGGCAATGTGGCTGCAGCACTTGCCAGTGAAGTCTGAGACAAAAAAAATTATTGACTGCCTCAACCTTCTCCACATCATGGGTAACCAGGTCTCCTGACATAGCTATGGAAGCTTTTCTTGTTGCCCTTGACATCCCTGAACAGATTTAATTCCATCAGGGCTTTAGCTTTCCTACCAGATCTATCTGCTTGGAGAATTTCTGTGTAGCTTCCCTTTTTGTCAGTTTGTCTAGGAACTCCTTGTTTCTCCACACAGGCCTCCAGATGTTTCTCCCTGACTTCCTCTTTTTTGAGATGCATCACTCTTGAGCTTGGAGGAGGTGAACCTTGAGTATTAACCAGCTTCCCTTGGCCCCTCTTCCCTCCAGCGCTTTAGCCCATAGTACTCTACCAAGCAGATCCCCGAAGAGGCCAAAACATACTCTCCTAAAGTCCAGGGTAGTGAGCTTGCTGTGTGCCCTCCTTGCTGCCCTAAAGATCTTGTACTCTACCATTTCATGGCCACTGCAGCCAAAGCTGCCATTGAGCTTCACATCACCCACCAGACCCTCCTTGTTGGTGAGAACAAGGTCCAGCATCGTACCTCTTCTCGTTGGCTTCTTTGTCACATGGAGAAGGAAGTTGTCCTCAGTGCATTCCAGGAGCCTCCTGACTTGCTCATGCCCTGCTGTACCACCCCTCCAACAGATACCAGGATGGCTGAAGTCCTCCTCCATGAGGACCAGGGCTTGTGAACATGAGACTGCTCCTGTCTGTCTATAGAGGGTCTCACCTAGTTGCTCATCCTGGTCAGGCAGCCTGTAGCAGACCCCCAATATAATGTCACCTGTCCCTGCACTCCCTTTAATCCTGACCCATAAACTCTCAGTTGCCTCCTCAGGCAGAGCTCCGGTGCACTTCAGCTGCTCATTGACATAAAGTTGACATCGCCTCCTCATCTCCACTGTCTGTCCTGCCCGAAGAACATGTATCCTTCCATTCCAACACTCCAGCCACAGGAGCCATCCCACCATGTCTCTCTGAATCCAGTAAGATCACAGTCCTGCAGGTGTGTGCATGCCTCTAACTCCTCTTGTTTATTCCCCATGCTAGAATAGAACTTTGGGAAGTTATTATTCAAATTAAGAAGGCATTAAACCAAGTGGAAGTAAATGGTTGGCTTCAGACAAAACAGGTGTTTATTCAGTAAGCACAACTGGAACACCTTCTGAAGGAAAGTGATGTTTGCTTTTAAAGCATTTGCTTTGATTTTCTGTGGAGTCACATAAATCCATCTCTGCAGGGATTTCACTTTTCAGTAGCTTTTGCTGTTCTAAGGTGATGCTCACTTCACACTTCTGACTTAGATGTTAGAAAGTAAGTGTTTGACTTTGACTTTTTCTAGGATACCAAGGGTGGCAGGAAATGGCCCACTGCTATTACACAATCAATTGAATGGGTAGCTGCAGGGTGTTGGCATACCGCAGCCTGTGGCAATGCTGACAAAGAAACAACACACACAGTGGCTGTCTTGAAAAATGTACAAATGAGACAGAAAGAAATGGCCCAGAAGGGCATATACCATTTAATTTCTAAATAGGATCTTACGCTACAGGCTGTACTGTAAGACACTTGTTTTCTTGTACAACATAACCTGAAGCACTGTGGAAACCTGCTCTGATATTCTTGTTCTGAATTGTTCTATGTCACATTTCAACTCTTTTTAGGCCAGAGGTCTAAAAAAGTATGTTCTGCATGTTATTCACATGTATCTGCACTTGCTAATGAACACACAGGCATAACAACTGCCTGGCTTTCTGCCAGAGCCCACACAAAAAGAATAACTAATGCACTAGCTGCGAAACAACACACCATGGGGGATATGCAAACTGATGATCTACCACTGCCTTTGGATCCTTGTTAGTCATGATGAACATCTTTTACAGGTGTCCACACTTTTCCTTGCAAAAAGGGAGCCCAGGTGACTATAGTTGCTGGCACATATGAGAAATCTTTGTTCTTGTTCAACATCTTTGTTCTTATTCAACATCTTTGTTGGTGACATGGACAGTGGGATTGAGTGTGGTCTCAGCAAGTTTGCCGATGACGCCAAGTTATGTGGCTCACTTGATACACTGAAGGGAAGGAATGCCATCCAGAGGGACCTTGACATGTTTGTGAGGTGGACTGATGCCAACCTGATGAAGCTTAACCATGCCAAGTGCGAGGTCCTCCACCTGGATCGGAGCAATCGCAGGCACAGCTCCAGGTTGGGCAGGGAGGAGATTCAGAGCAGCCCTGAAGAGAAGGACTTGGGGGTGTTGGTCGATGAAAAAATGAGCATCAGCCAGCAGTGTGTGCTTGCAGGCCAGAAAGCCAACCGTATCCTGGGCTGCGTCAAAAGGAGCATGACCAGCCGGTCGAGGGAGGTGATCCCGCCCCTCTACTCTGCTCTCATGAGACCTCACTTGGAATACTGTGTACTATTCTGGTGTCCTCAACATAAAAAGGGCATGGAACTTTTAGAACAAGTGCAGGTGAGGGCCACGAAGATGATCAGGGGACTGGAGCACCTCCCGTATGAAGATAGGCTGAGGAAGTTGAGGCTGTTCAGCCTGGAGAAGAGAAGGCTACATGGAGACCTCATAGCAGCCTTTCAATAGCTCAAAGGGGCCTATAGGGGTGCTGAGGAGGGACTCTTCATGAGGGACTGTAGTGATAGGACAGGGGGTAATGGGTTCAAACTTAACCAGGGGAAGTTTAGATTGGATATGAGGAAGAAATTCTTTACTGTAAGGGTGGTGAGGCACTGAAATGTGTTGCCCAGGGAAATTGTGAATGCTCCATCGCTGGCAGTGTTCAAGGCCGGGTTGAACAGAGCCCTGAGTGGCATGGTTTAGTGTGAGGTGCCCCTGCTCATGGCAGGGGGGTTGGAACTAGATGATCTTAATGTGCTTTCCAACCCTAACTATTCTATGATTCTATGATTCTATGATTCCGTGATTCTATGATTCTATGCAATTGAATAGACTGGATGTTGAGGTTTAACCCCAGACAGCAACTGGGCACCACACAGTGGCTGCTAGATCACTCCCCCCTGAAGGCATGGGGGAGAGAATCAGAAGGGTAAAAGTGAGAAAACATAGGTTGAGATAAAGGCAATTTAATAGATAAAGCAAAAGCCGTGCACACAAGCAAAGCAAAACAAGGAATGCATTCACCACTTCCCATTATGATGGTCAAGAGTCCCTTTTTGTGTGTGTCTCAAACCACTCAGAAGACTGAAGGAACTGACAGCTCATTATTGTTTGGGCAAATGGCCGGGGCACAGCAGGGATCCTGCTCCACCAAGGTGGGGAATGCTTTCCTGTGCTGTCTGCCCTGAGGCCGTGAAGATCAACTGCCCCGGCAACAAACTGCCCGGAGACAGCAATGGACTCTGAGGCGCCCTTCAGGGCACAGCGTGAATCGGATCTGGGGCTCAGCAGGTCCCCTGAGGATGGGTCTGACCTGCGGGAGGATTCTGAGAGTGCCTGGCCCTAGAAACAGGCAAAACCGTCCTTCAGCGTGTGGCGAGCACCTCCACCATGGACCACAGCGGAGACACTGACGGCAAGGACTGAAAGGACAACAGCTGAAAGGACCACAACTGAAAGCATTTCCACTTGCTAACTGAGAAGATGTCCTGGATCCTCAGGGTATTGAGCCTATTTCTGTTTTCTCTCCTTCTTTCTTTCTTTTCTCCTTTTCTTCCTCTTCTTCGTATTTTTTATAAGAATAAGAACTTGCCAAGACTTTTGTTCCTCCTGATAAAGTTTTAGGGAAGTTTACAATAAAATTGTTGTTTCGTTTTTCAACCTCTGGAGGGCCTCTGGTTTCTCTTGTGAGCTGCACAGTATGATTACAGATCAGCTCTCCCCTTGCCCACCGGGCGGGAAGGGACATCCATGGTCAGGCAGGTGTTCAGCCATCTCCAGGGCAGCAGGGCTCCATCACACTTAACGATTACTTAGGAAGTCAAACACCATCACTCCCAGTGTACTCCCCTTCCTTTTTCTTCCCCAGATTCATATGCTAAGCATGACTCCATATGGTGTGGGATATCCCTTTGGTAAGTTGGGGTCAGCTGTCCTGGCTGCATCCCAACACAGCTCCTTGTGCACACCCAGCCTGCTCGCTGGTGGGGTGGTGTGAGAAGCAGGAAAAGCTTTGACTCTGTGTAAGCACTGCTCAGCATTAGCTAAAAACCCCTGTGTTACCAGCACTATTTCCAGCGCCATTTCCACCACCAATCCAAACCATAGACCATACTAGTTACTGTGAAGACAATTAACCCTATCCCAGCCAAAACGAGCACACTGGGTTAACCAGGGAAGGCTGAAAGTTAAGATAAAGAGAAGGAAGGAATAAAATGTGAAGGTGTAGCTCTTAGGATAATGTATATAATTTATTTAAACTTCATTATGTTTTGTTTCACTGAAAGGGAAATCCTGAGTGAAATGTTGATTCCATCAACAGGAAGAACTCTTTGAAGAAAAAGGTCAGATAGCAGTTTAAGTCCTATTAATATGACCTATGTATAACGTCAGTTACAATAGTTGAGTAGCAGTAGCTCAATAGCAAAGAAAATCACCAGGCTGCATATCAGAGCATGTAGACTGGGCAGTTCCGTGGAAGATAGTATTTTTTCTTTGTTTTTATTTACTGAATATTAGTTTATAATCTCAGACCTAAGTACAAGTGGCTTACTGAGAATGAAACTAACCAGTCAAGGAAGATGACTGAGAACATTTGCCTCCTTCTCCCAGATGTTCTGCAGAAGAATGTAATGCTCTCTATTGATTCTGAAGACTAGCAAAGGCAAAGTTACTTTTGCAAGAATCCCTCTACCAGAAGGCAATTTCCTTTCTTCATACTCTGAAGTCTGCTATTCTGTTGAGATTCATGCCCAAGAAACTATCATACTGTTTCTCATTTCTTTCTGATCACCGTGTGGGTACTTCAGCTACTTTGGCACAAACCAGAGCAGCTTTAGGAGCAGAAGTTCATTATTATAGTCAACAGAGAACACTAGACACTGCTCAGGGCCAGTTCAGAATGCTTAAAATTAATTGAATTGGTATTCAACTAGTCACTATAATCAATGGAGACAAGGACACAAGTTTTATCATGCCTTGTTTCACACTGGTGAGTTCAACTGGGAACTAAATATTTTTTCTGTTGATTGCAAAGGAAGCCCACCTGTGACTAGATCAGACATTATAGACATTTAAACTTAGATAAGATGGACTTCTAAACCTATCTCTTTCCTCAGGTCAGACAAGCTGTAATCAATACATTAGCTCTTGAATTTGCAGCCAGGAGAGCCCACATAATTATGCCCAGGCCTGACTACGTGGATCAGTGTAGGTGGCAGCTTTGATTTGCCTGAAACTCTTCCCCTGTGTCATGGTTTAAACCACTATAACTCACCCAGTTCGCTCACTCACTCCCCCCTCTTTCTTGCCCCCGCTCCTGGGGGGATGGGGAGGAGAATCGAAAGAATGCAACTCCCACAGGTTGAGATAAGAACAGTTTGGTAACTAAGGTATAACACAAATCACTACTGCTACCACCAATAATAATAATGACAAGGGAAACACAAGGAAAAAGAATACAACTGCTCACCACCCAATACCAAGCCTGACCCAGCAGCAAACCCCACCCTTCCGGATCTCTGCCCTTAGTTTTTCCATTCTGGGCATGACGTGCTATGGTATGGAATACCTCTTTGGCTAGTTTGGGTCAGGTGTCCTCTCTCTGCTTCCTCACGGCTTCCCCTCCTCCCTGGCAGAGCATGAGGCTCAGGAAGTCCTTGGTCAGACCGAACATCACCAAGCAGTAACTGAAAACACTGGTGTTATCAGCGCTGTTCCCAGGCCGAAAGTCAAAAACACAGCTCTGCACCAGCTACCAAGGAGAAAAAAAATGACTGCTACTGCTGAACCCGTGACACCCTGCTAAGAAGTTTAAATTTCTGCCTTAGCAAAGGCTTTGGTTGCTGTCAGGTCCCACAACACACATACATTCTTCTAGTCATTTAGCATAGAAGCACAGTGAGAGCTGGAAAATCCAGGTCCAGGAAAAGCAGAAATAATAATTGCACTGGGAGAGTGGTATTTGTGGGGACACAACAACCCTGTTCTGCAGGTCTGTTTGAGAATTTCAGTCTGTCTAATCTTTAAATTCTCAGAGACTTACTTTCTTCCTGGTGCCGTTTATAGAATGCAGGTTTGGCCCATAGCACTAGTTGAACACCCACTTGACTTTGGACTTAATTCAAATCTTTTAATGCATTTAAATGTTTTCGTGGGAGTGAAAATTTGAGTTAATATTCATGTATCAACAGAATTTATAAGAAACAATTCCTCTCAAAACCTTAATTCATGTGCTGTCTCTCCTAGGGGTGAGGGAGCATATGAAGTCCAAAACTTCTATGTAGCTCCTAGTGAATTACCAACATTAGCTGCTGGTCCTACTTGGAACTACTAACCATGGAAATAAAATAAAATAAATTACCTTGAAATGTAAGTGATGTTAGCTGTTGTGTGGTACTCATCTCCAGTGGGTTAGACAGCCACATAGCTTTACTGGGGTCTGTTTTGATATAGCAAACCACTACGCACAGATCATCCTCATTCACTGATTTTGTTCTGTTATTGCATGAAATGGAAGTAATTGGGGTTGAGCACATTGCTATAGATGAGTGGGTCTTTGCTTTGAGAACTTTCCCTCTGGGGAGAAAGGAGAAACACAACCCCTCACGAGATTAGTGGTTGCATGTGTGTGCACTACATCAGGAACACGGGATCCCCATGTGCCTCACCATCCAGAGCCCCGCCCAGGAAGCAGGGAAGGCTGGAATGGCCTCTGGGGCAGCCCCAGACACCTCCAGGCACTCTGTGGGAATGGGAATGTCCGCCTGTGAGTTGCCTCTGGCTCTGCAGAATCAGGGCTGGAGGAGCCCTGCCTCTACAGCATCACTGGGACAGGGACTGGCAGCTCTGGGCTGAACCGAAATGGGGTCCTTGGCCCTGGGGCAGAGGATAGGGGAGGCCTGGGGGAGGCTAGATAGGCCATTAAGGGCCATTATTGCTCTCTGTGCCCTGACATTTAACGATACCTATGTAAAACATTAAAGGTCAGTTTGTCTTTATCAGAAAGCATGGTTACCTGCTTCTTGATCTTCTAGGCTGATGACCTTTCTTTTCCCATTGTTTTCGCAAAGATAGAAGAAACCAGCAAGGAAAAATAAAAAACGTTAATCTGAGAAGCCATTTTTTGACATTCCCTACCTGTGCTAGGGGGAGGAAAAAAGGTTGAAAATACACTGTCATAAATTTTTAAAGATAAACAAGTGAAATTCAAAATAAAGCACTATAGATTCTTGCAACTTTAAAAGTCAAAATGTTGCACTTCTTATCTCTTGGTGTCGAGGAATCAAATATCTCCCATTTTATTTAACATGGAGATCTGTTCTTCATGGATTCTATTGCAGATTGTTTAAAACAATGAAGTATTTTGTCCTCTGCATTATCTGTTTCTTACCTTTTCTTTCAGAAGTTCACTGCTATACAAACCCACTTTTTTTTTTTTCTCAGCAATAGTATATCAAAGTGTCAAGGGTGATCTAGTTATACTTGGCTTAACAGTTATTAGAACGTATCTTTTAAATCCCAGAAACAAAAAACATCTCAAAATTTATTCATGGCATTGGTTGTTCGCAAATATATTAAATCAGTTTTTTTCATTCACTTATCTACAAGGCTTTTTCATTTATGATTTAATTTCACAGCTGCATAAACTTAACATCAAAAATCAACACATTTAAAACACACAGGTAAAACAAGGGATAACTTACTACCACAAAATGGCAAAGCGTATGAGAGCAGATAAACTTGATTTGTGAGCTGAGCAATAAAATAATCTCTCTTAATAAGGAATTACATATCTTTGGAGTTTAATTACAATAAAGCCTGTCACTGTAAGATTGATGTTGAGCAGTTTTTCACTTCAAACAATCACAATTGAATTGAGAGAACCATTATTCTTAGAGAGATAAGGTCAAGCAAATGAGGCAAAAGTGGGGAAAAATGGAAAACCAAACTGTACTGAAATGAGAGAACATTCCATAGTAAGTCAGGACTTTAAAATACATTACAAGACTTATATTTAAAATTTTTATAAAATGCTAGGTAAAATATTGAGGTAAGATAATAAAATGCTAAGAATTTTTATATGCTTTTTTCTGTTAACCATGCAACCCTGGGGGATCTAGTACCATTTTCAGAACTGTGAATCAGAAATAAATTGCACATTTGCATCTTTCCCAATCTGATGGCCTTCTATGATGGGGCTACGGAACTGATGGACAGGGGTAGAGCAATTGATGTCATCTATCTGGACTTGTGCAAAGCGTTTGACACCATCCCACATGGAATCCTTGTCTGTAAATTGGAGAGACATCAATTTGACAGGTGGACCGCTCCGTGGATAAAGAACTGGCTGGATGGCCGCACGCAAAGAGTAGTGCTCAATGGCTCAATGTCCAGCTGGAGACCAGCAACAAGTGGTGTCCCTCAGGGATCGGTGTTGGGACCGGTCTCGTTCAACATCTTTGTTGGTGACATGGCCGGTGGGATTGAGTGTGCTCTCAGCAAGTTTGCCGATGACACCAAGCTGTGTGGTTTGGTTGATACGTTGGAGGGTAGGAATGCCATCCAGAGGGACCTTGACACACTTGTGAGTTGGACTGATGCCAACCTGATGAAGTTTAACCATGCCAAGTGCAAGGTCTTGCACCTGGGTTGGAGCAATCGCAGGCACAGCTCCAGGCTGGGCAGAGAAGAGATTCAGAGCAGCCCTGCAGAGAAGGACTTGGGGGTGTTGGTCGACGAAAAAATGAGCATCAGCCAGCAGTGTGCGCTTGCAGCCCAGAAAGCCAACCGTATCCTGGGCTGCATCAAAAGGAGCGTGACCAGGAGGTCGAGGGAGGTGATCCTGCCCCTCTCCTCTGCTCTCGGGAGACCTCACTTGGAGTCTTGTGTGCAGTTCTGGTGTCCTCAACATAAAAAGGACATGGAACTGTTGGAACAAATGCAGAGGAGGGCCACAAGGATGATGAGGGGACTGGAGCACCTCCCGTATGAAGATAGACTGACAAAGTTGGGGCTCTTCAGCCTGGAGAAGAGAAGGCTGCATGGAGACCTCGTAGCAGCCTTCCAATATCTGAAGGGAGCCTATAGGGATGCTGGGGAGGGACTCTTCATTTGGGACTGTAGTGATAGGACAAGGGATAACGGGTTCAAACTTAACCAGGGGAAGTTTAGATTGGATCTGAGGAAGAAATTCTTTACTGTAAGGGTGGTGAGGCACTGGAATGGGTTGCCCAGGGAAGTTGTGAATGCTCCATCGCTGGCAGTGTTCAAGGCTGAGCTGGACAGTGCCCTGGGTGACATAGTTTAGTGGGAGGTGTCCCTGGCCATGGCAGGGGGGTTGGAACTAGATGATCATGAGGTCCTTTCCAACCCAACGATTCTATGATTCTATGATTCTATATTACTTTTTCAGCTAGGTATCATATGCCAGCTCTTCTGTGCAGAGGGGACATTTGACTGTATGGTAGGGATAAACTCTGAATTGTTGATTTTCAGGTTATTTTTTCATGCACAAGGTTGTGCAGCCTCAGAATTCACTCTAGTTTGTCCTTATACCTTGCTAGACAAAGGTAGTAGCCTTTTCTCTAAAGGAATGCAAATTTAAAGAGGGAAAATCTCAAAATGATTGTTAAGACTTCTCCCTTTATCTCATAAATTCAGAAGAGGAAGTCCTTTAATCTTCATTTGCAACCTCTTTTCTGGAGCCTTTGCATTTAAGTGAGCAGATTCTCAAAGTTGTAGCAACCTTTATTTGAATGAGGAACCATAATTTTCACATGCTGTACCACAGACTTTTGGCTATAGAAGTAAACCACCTACGGACTCATATAGGGGAAGTGGAAATAAAATGCTTTTCACTAGCCCCACTAGTGGACACAGACTGGTTTATTTTAGATTTGTTTCCAAATTCTTTATTAATGGCTAAAATACAATTTAACAAGGCTGTAATTAAAGTCTTTAAAGGACCCTGATTTTGTAATCACATTTCTTTTTAATATAATATGTTTCTTTTTTTTATGTTTTATATAATCATATTTCATCCTCTTCTTCTTAATAATCCTATTTTGTCTGGGTTTTTTTCCTTTTTGTAATTGAACTATTACAGTATCCTACTCGTATTTGCTTTGTGTGGACTTTATGTCAAGTATTGGCCATTATTGCTCTTACTTCTATTAATCTACTTGAAGGTATATGCTCTTTTTATTAATGTAAATATTCAAAACCTTGTAAAATATGTGGCAAAATATGCCATGATTGTTCTTTTGGAAATCACAGCAATGATATTTTGAGAAGGAATCCAGTTTTTCAGTTCATGGGGATAATATGAAGAATAATAGTGATTGTGATAAATAATGGTTGTGAATAATAATGACTGTGATAAATATGTAGGAATAGGCTTCCTGTCTTTAGTCATATCTCTCTCTCAGAAAAAATCTCTAGGGAGAGAAAGCAGAATCTGGTTTATACGTAGCTCTGGCTGTATCCAGAAGCAAGCATAGGTAATGTATTAGCAATTTACCTTGTTACCCCTCTTAATTCAGCACATAATCTCACATTGCTTTCAGCCTATGAACTAAAGAAGCTACTCAATCTTCACCGCTGACAGAATAAATTAATTAGTAAACATTACTGTAGGCTTTAATTAAATTAACAAAATTTTGTGTAATCTGAAAGAGAAGAGTAGGGCTAGTTTTTTAGACCACTTTGTTAATAAATTAGCTCATCTAAAAGCTGGTGTTTACTCTGAGCTATTCTGGATGTGAATCACTTCTATAGACATTTAAAACAGAATCATCTTTCGAATTCTCATTACTTGTGAATAGCTGTTTCACACTCTCACTGAAAATAATGCATACACCTTCTTACATGCAACTGCATATCAGGAAAACACAGACCCTTCTTTTTTGTTAATGTAATCTGCAAGAATGAAGTGTATCTCTCAACAGACATTATGTAAAATATGTTTCCTTTACATAAAAAAAAGAAAGAACACTTAAGCCTTGTGTCATAATGAGCCAAACACTGAATCACAGAGAATACTTAGATCTGAAGACCTTATAGACTCGATGAACAGCACCAGGATAGCACAGAGAACATAGCTGAAAGATTCAGCTAATAGACTAATAATTGCATAAAAATATCAATGCTTACTTATACATCCATAGGCATTTCCACCAGGCTCCAGCAGTGTAAGAATCCAGACAGGAATTTTGTAATATAAAGTGATGCAGACTTAAAACTGGGAGTGTTGCTTTTGAAACTGCTCCATTATGTGGCAACATAAATGGGATCCCTCTGCAAATTGCACAGTGTAGATGCAGCTGGTGTGCATCAGGGAAGCCCTGAGTCCTGCAGAGAGGGGTCAACTAAAACTCAAGTCAACTCAAACTTCAAAGTCTAGACAGCACCTGAACACTGCTACCGAGGACACCACAGTTGTAACCTGCATGGTGACAGATCATCTGTCTAAAATGGTTGGTATTCCTGTTTAATAAGCTGAGGTATATTTAGATGATATTTGAACCAGATATTTTTAGTGCACGTTGCTGCCTTTCTATAAATGGCCTTACACCCTGATTTTATTTGTTTTATTTTGAGGGTGAAAAAAAACAACAACAAAACCCCAGTATCCCTGTCCTTTCTATACAATTAACAATAACAACTTACACTGGTGCATGATGGGTGACCAGTATCTGTTATGAAGATAGTGTTAATCACAGTGTCTGGAAAGAAAATGAAAGAAAAAAGAAATGTTCAACAACATATTGTATATAAATCAGAAAATTTCATTTACTCATTTATATTGAAATATTTTTCCTGCATGCATTGCATTGTTAATGCATAGAAACCCTCCATTTTCTTTGCCTGGGGTTGTGTAAAGCTTCGATGACAATAAATCTGGATATGCAGGTAGTACTACTCCCTTTAGCCCATAAATTTAGTAAAAAGCAGAGTTTCCAAAAATATATATTGCAGATATAGAACTCCCTCTAGACAGGAAAGCAATATAGTAAAAATGAAGTTCTCCTTTTGCACAGTCCTTTCATGAGAAAGTATATAGCTGCTTTCATTCAATGTATTCAAAACTGTATCTTTCACTCTAAATCATCTGACATGGTATGACAAACACAAATTATATTGTTTTGAGATTATATTACATGAAATGCAAAAAATAAGATTATCACTACTTAAATATCACTTAGGTTTTGAGGGTCAAATAAAAGGAAATAAGAAATTGAACCCGCAGCTTGAGCATTTGTACAGTGTAAATTGTAAATTGCAAGTTTATAAAAAATTAAGTTAAAAGTACATGTTTAAAAAAGATTATTTTAAAATACCCTGAAAGATGAATATGCCCCATACAGAGGAAACTGTACGTATTTTTTTACTTTCCATGTGATATAATTGGTGCAAAATGTCCTCTGAATTCAAGCTGCCCAAGTATCATACTTTTACCTTTCTCCAAGTCAAAACCATTAAACAATCAAAACACAAAATACAGAGAAGATTTTTGATGAATTATGCTTTTTTGCTCTTTAAAATAAGGTCTATGTTAGATAAACTGTACCTTCAGCCTTTTATTCTCCACTCAGCTTCTCCTATTTCTTTTATGGAAACACACTGAGAAGTAAGCTAATAATCTGCTCTTGTGAGACCCCACTTGGAGTCTTGTGTGCAGTTCTGGTGTCCTCAACATAAAAAGGACATGGAACTGTTGGAACAAGTACAGAGGAGGGCCACAAGGACGACCAGGGGACTGGAGCACCTCCTGTATGAAGATAGACTGACAAAGTTGGGGCTGTTCAGCCTGGAGAAGAGAAGGCTGTGTGGAGACCTCATAGCAGCCTTCCTGTATCTGAAGGGGGCCTATAAGGGTGCTGGGGAGGGACTCTTCTTTAGGGTCTGTAGTGATAGGACAAGGGGTAACGGGTTCAAACTTAACCAGGGGAAGTTTAGATTGGATCTGAGGAAGAAATTCTTTACTGTAAGGGCGGTGAGGCCCTGGAATGGGTTGCCCAGGGAAGTTGTGAATGCTCCATCACTGGCGGCGTTCAAGGCTGAGCTGGACAAAGCCTTGGATGGCATGGTTTAGTGGGAGGTGTCCCTGGCCATGGCAGGCGGGTTGGAACTAGGTGATCTTGAGGTCCTTTCCAACCCTAACTATTCTATGATTCTAATATTCCAAACAGACTTTCACAGTTGTGTACATACTACGGTTCATTACAGCTCATACTGTAGGTCACCATATGGTCTGGCTTTTACATCTGTTGTACTTCTGTAGCTCCAAGTGGTGGAACACTTTGCCTAGAGAGATTTTGCAGTCTATAGTTAGAGGTTTTTAAGACCTATCTGGATAAAGTCCTGAGCAACCTGGTCTGACCTGATTTGAGCAGGAGATTGAACTGCAGAACGTCTAAAGTCCCTTTAACCTGAATTATCCCATGTTACTATGAATCTGAGTGAAGTTTAGAAGTTCTTCTGGAGCAAATTCACATGTAGGCGTAGTATACTACAGTGTCATGCAGAGACACTAGAGAGACTTATCTTTGGAACATTGGATTGTGCCAAGTATGCAAGCCATAATGTACCACTTTTGAGGGTATTCGAGCAGCTGTATTTTTAAGCCAATAAGAAATTACTTCGTAATTTCTGAATGGAGCCTATGATTTTAGCTGCTTTCCTCAGAGAGACTTGAAACACTTGTAACTTGACACTGCTCATGAAAAATTGACACAGTAATGGCAACCACTGCGATGGCTGAAGGAGCTGCTCTAAACTCCTGGGGTGAAGCCTGGGTGGGTAGGTGAAATAACATATTATTTAAAGATTCCAGTGTTTCATCTTCTGCTGACAGCTTTGGTGTAGATTACTTCAGCTCTGTATTACTTAAATTGCAACACAAATAATTCTGTGTTTCAAGGAATTCTTCATTAAATAAATATTTTTACTCCAGCTTTGATGTCCATGGATCACAAGCTACTGTATCTGTTACATTTGCCCATTCCACCATTTTCCAACTCTCATCCTTCTTCCTTTCATGTCCACTGAAGCAGTGCCTTTGTCCACATTCCATCTCCATTTTTCATGCATAACTAAACAAGCCTTCTTTTTCTTAGTACTTTTATGAATAACTTCTTTTGTTCCATTATTTTCATTTAGCTGCTGACCATGCCGTTGAAAGAATTGCAGTGAATTCCTCTGCTTTCTAATTCAAAATATAGCCTCTATTTATTTTGGTTTATTAGACACACTTCAGCAGTGTTGAGAAAACCTTGAGTAACCTCCTTTTGTAGCCATTACCCTTGTCGCCAAAATAATATTCTGAATTACCAAACAGTTTCATGGAAGGTTTCAGTCTCCAAAGCAGGGTGAAAAATCTGCTATCACATATTAAGGATAGAGAAACATCTGTTTCAAGAGTTTTGCCTCTAGATACCAAACATTTTCCTGTTTTTTAACTGAAAGCTATGCCAGTTTAGAGTACAGTGATAGTGATATGATCAATCTTCACATGATATTTAGAGATTGCTTATGCTAAAATTAAAATCTCTCTTGGTAGTTTTTTTTTTTGTTTGTTTCATTTTGATCTTTATTCTTGACAGAATTTGCAAGTAAACCAGGGTTAAATATGGTAGTCTTCCCATGAAGGCCTGGGCTGCTGTACCGTATGGTGTTTTTAACTCATTACTGGAGCTGTACAGCAATGTGGTAATAAACTAATTTTTTTAGTGGAGTTATTTTCTTACGGAAAAGAAGATAAAACCAGGTTCCTGATTACCCAAGAGAGGTACTTAAAAAATATAGCTTCCATGAACCAAATGTTTCATCTGAAAGGATTTTTTTTTTAAAAGTTTAGCATAAGCAGTTGTAGACAATGCTAAAATTTACACTGGCAACAGTAATTTGAATATGTAAATTTAGAGTTGTTATATTTTTCAGATATAGTATGTCAGAAAAACTGATTTCTGTAGAAACCAGATTGTGGATATGTAAAATAACCAGAGTGTTCAAAGAGCTGATGTTTCTAGAGTGAGCTTCTCAAGTCAGCGGAAATAACTGCCACTGTGGAGCTCTTGTTGACTTTATTGCTTGCATGTCCCAGTAAAGAGCTGATTGCCTTAATATAATTCAAATTAGCTAAAGACATTGTATAATCCATTAAAAAGACACCCTGCATTTAACCAACTGGCAGTAGTCTAATAAACACAAGACTTTGCTTTCATTACATGACCATTTTATTTCTAATCAAAAAGTTTTGGTTTCCTACTTTACTTTCCCTATAGCACTGTGATTTCTGAATGGAAACTACCCATAGTACTTCAGGGGCTTTTTCCCCTTTCACTTTTTCATAAAATGCATGTCTTGAGTCTTATTTCAGCTGAATATTTGACTTTGCTTGCAAAAATGAGCTTGCACATAGCACAATCAAAATGGGTGTCCTCCACTGCATTTGTACTTACACTTTTTCTTTGTTATTGACTGAACTGATTTAACAGCATTGTTAGCTCCAGATTTCAAAGAAAAAACTCACAAAACCTATCACAAACAGAAGGCTGAGATGCAGGGTTTATTTCTATCTCAGTGAGTATTATCATTCCGAGCTGAGGAGTCCATAATAATCCGCTATTTTCCTAGCAAGAATTGTCCAATGCTAATTTGTTACCATGAATTTTGCTGTGATCATGTGTAAACATCACGCTTCAAGACCACCTCAAAATCTTTTCAAAGCTCAACTGATTATATTTCTTTTGTGTTTGTTGTTTTGTTCCCCCCTCCCCTTTAACTTTTTATTATGTGTATTATTAACATTTTAGGACTGAAAGCTTTGTGTCCTTGTTAGAGCATCTTTGAAAACAGTTTTTTTGATAAAATGTTTCCTGACAATTTCTTAGTCATAATTGTATGGAAGCCTAAGAATAAGATCTTGAAGTCTCTAGAAGAACCAAATGAATAAGAAATATGTGTTAACAGCTTCAATAGAACTCTAAAACTGAAAGACAAATATCCAAGTGTTGCACCTGGCCCTATGAGCCCAGAAGTCTTTGTCTTATTGGGTATTTATTAACTAAGAAGTAGAAAACCACAGATGCTAAGGGCAGTTTCATGTGTTATCAATTGCCACTATGAAACCAGACACATTTTCTAAATGATAAACACACAGATCATAGAGTATATTTCAATACTAATACTTACGTAATCATGAGTTTAAATGCTTGAGGCAATGGTCAGATAGATTGAAGACTAGACTAGATAAAAAAAAACACTCTTCATTCAATTTCCAAAACTGATTCTGGAAGAATAAACCAGAATAAAGTGAAAAGGAATGTTTTTTTCTCATGACTGTTGGAGAATATAGGTAATAGAATTGTCTGTATGTTGGTTTAAAATTACTTAATATTCTAACAACAGAACCTAATAGTGGAAAGAGTATAATGGAAACAAATCTCTCAAACAGCATGAAGCCCATTCTCACAGAGTCTCAAGAGCTAGAGTCCACACTGTGGCGATAGATGCTACAGAAGGCCCTAGGGGACATCAATCTTCTGGCTTCCAATCAGTCTTAAGTTCAGACTCTGCTATACTGTCAAGATATTGACAGTTGTATTTTTACTGATTTTAGAGTGACTTTCTTTTGGGCTGTTTTTCTACCAAGGTCTACACCTCCCATCAATATAAATCCTTCATTTCGTCATCCACAACCAAACATTCTGTAAGAATTGTCACTCAGGTTTCCTGACTTCAGACAGCATGGCAATTAGCAAAATGGAATAAAATTGCATATTACCAGCCAAACCTCAGCCAAGAGCTGTAATAACTGTCCAGGTTCTACAATCTGAATTTGACTAACTTCCTTCTTATATAATTACATTGTTACATGTTGCTCAATTTGCTAATTGACTACATAATTTGCCTGACATACATATACACATTAATCAGTAGTCTTGCTATGCTTTTGTCAGTGGGCATACCTGCAATATTTGCTAACATCCTGACTTGAAAGCATATTTTGAACTATAGCTGTGTTTAAACCCATTATCCCTTGTCCTCTCACCCCAATCCCTAATGAAGAGTCCCTCCCAGGCATCCCTATAGGCCCCCTTCAGATACAGGAAGGCTGCTATGAGGTCTCCACGCAGCCTTCTCTTCTCCAGGCTGAACAGCCCCAATTTTCTCAGCCTATCTTCATACGGGAGGTGCTCCAGTCCCCTCATCATCCTCGTTGCCCTCCTCTGCACTTGTTCTAACAGTTCCATGTCCTTTTTATGTTGAGGACACCAGAACTGCACACAAGACTCCAAGTGAGGTCTCCCGAGAGCAGAGGAGAGGGGCAGGATCACCTCCCTTGACCTCCTGGTCACGCTCCTTTTTATGCAGCCCAGGATACGGTTGGCTTTCTGGGCTGCAAGCGCACACTGCCGGCTGATGCTCATTTTCTCATCAACCAACACCCCCAAGTCCTTCTCTGCAGGGCTGCTCTGAATCTCTTCTCTGCCCAACCTGGAGCTGTGCCTGGCATTGCTCCAACCCAGGTGTAGGACCTTGCACTTGGCATGGTTAAACTTCATCAGGTTGAAATCAGCCCACCTCACAAGCTTGTCAAGGTCCCTCTGGATGGCATTCCTTCCCTCCAATGCATCAACCAAACCACACAGGTCATGTGAGACAGTGTCAAAGGATTTACACAAGTCCAGGTAGATGACATCAACTGCTCTGCCCCTGTCCATCAGTTCCGTAGCCCCTTCATAGAAGGCCACCAGATTGGTCAGGCCGATTTTCCCCTTAGTGAAGCCATGCTGGCTGTCACCAAGCACCTTGTTGGTTTTCATGTGCCTTAGCATGCCTTCCAGGAGAATCCGCTCCAAGATTTTGCCAGGCACGGAGGTGAGACTGACTGGTCTGTAATTCCCTGAGTCATCCATTTTCCCCTTCTTAAAAATGGGGGTTATATTTCCCTTTTTCCAGTCATCGGAAACTTCACCTGACTGCCATGATTTTCCGAATATGATGGACAGTGGCTTAGCAACTTCATTTGCCAGCTCCTTCAGGACCCGCGGATGGATTTCATCCGGTCCCATGCACTTGTATACATTCAGGTTCCTAAGATGGCCTCAAACCAGATCCTCTCCTACAGTGGGCCCAGGGTCTTCATTCTCACTGTCCCTGTGTCTGCCTTCCAGGACTTGGGTGGTGTGGTCAGAGCATTTGCCGGTAAAGACTGAGGCAAAGAAGTCATTAAGAGCCTCAGCCTTCTCCAAATCCAGGGTAGCCAGTTCTCCCGATAACTTCTGGAGAGGGCCCAAGTCCCTCATTTTAGTGCCATTTTCATTTCCTTACAACCAAAGTCCTAGGGGAATTTCATGTTATGACTGTTTGTGTTTCTGTAAATATTAACAGTCTTAGTCATGTCTCTCTTATATGCCATGACATCAGAAGTTGCAAATTAAAGTAAGATAAAGTTAACCACCCCGATTTTCAGTTTTGATGCCTTAAGTCATCAAATTGACCACAATGTTGAGAATGAGATGAAAAACAGCTTTTCTGCCAAGACAGTTCGAATAACAGCTGTGTTCAAATAAATTGATACTACATGAAGGAAAGAGTAAGAACAAGGGGAAAATAAAAGCACATGTCACAACAGTACTTACACATTATTAGATTTTATTTTTTTTTTCAAGAACAACAAGTACTGGGAGCAGAGATCAGAGCCCATGTCTCCTCCTTCCATAGCAAGAGCTATAACTAGTGGGTTGTGGAGTAAACCTCTTTTTTTCAAGTCCAATAAATCTTAAATTGTTTTCTGCAAAGAAACTGCCTTCAGCAGACTGCCTTGATAATGACACAATAACAGAGCAAGTCAAGATAACATTTTTAGGAGTTTGGAGATGTGAATGTTGATCCTTTATGAGAGGAAAACAGTATTTTGGTATCTGTAGTACTGGACTGGTATGTTATCAGGAAATTATTCTGCTTCTCCAGTATGCTTTCTCCTTTTGTTTTGAATATTTATACTGTTGTCATGGCTCCTAAAGGTGAAAGTGGCTTTTTATGGAAAACTCTGACTTCCTGGCTGGTTGGTATTCTGTCTTACAGATACAGTTATATCAGTTCCTAGATTCAATTCAGTTTCTGTGGGGGCATATGATACACTGGCTGAAGTAGATCATGTTAGGGAATGCAAATATATAGAATCCATAGATTTGATAATTCCTTATGTGGGCTATATGGGCAAGTTCACATAGAGTAAAAATTAAAATGTCTTGTCTAAAATATTTACAAATCCTTACAGCATGAGTATTTAAATATATTACATCTCAATATCCTGCCCTTCAAAACAGAACTCTAAGGAATTGAGTTGAACTGAGTTATCTGCATTTTTTCCACTGCAATGTCAAGATATGAATGCTACTGGGTAAATCCTGTGAAAGTAGCAAGCAATTAACAAATAGATAAAAGAACAAATTGAGAAACAAAACCTGACAAATGAACCAATTGGTAAACTGGAAAACTGACAGATCGGCAAATAGCTTGGTAAGAAGGAAGACACACTTGCTCTTTATTGGAAAGGGCAGCTTAGGTAAGGTAGGTTCAGAAAATTAACTAAGATCCTTTTAAACACTGGGTAGTAGTCTTTCACTGAGGTGTTGTCAATGAGAAAAGGAGTAAAGTATAGATAATAAAAAATAGGGGCTTGGACATTCTATTGTCAAGTTGTGTGAAAATTAAGGATTAGCCAAGAAGTTGGTACTCGTAGGATTAGCTACTACTTTATTGCACATAACATTTTGACAAAGATAAATAACTATCCCACACTTCAGTATGTGATAGATAAATGGTAGACCAGATGTCTTGAGTATCTCCTATATGAAGCATGCAATGGTGTTCAGTAAAACACTGCTTTACAGGAAGAGCTTGTCCTTTGCATGCAATCCTTAGGCACCATCCTGATCTGATATGGAAGAGTTTGGAGATAACGTCAAGGGATTATTTTCCCTTGTGGTGGGTTGACCTTGGCTGACTGCCAGACACCACCAGGTGCTCTCTTACTTCCCCTTCTCAGCAGGGTAAGAGGAGAAAATAAGATGGACAGCCTCATGGATTGAGATAAGCACAGGAAGATGTTTTACCAGTTAGAGTCACTGGCAAAACAGACGCAGAATGGGGAAAATCAATTTAATTTGTTGGAAAAAAAAAAAAAAAAGATGATGAGAAGAAAAAAAGACAAAAATAAAACCACCTTTCCTCCTCCCTCTGTCCCAAGAAGTGGAGAAGGGATGGGGAACAGAGTTGGAATCAGGTGATAGCAGTACCTCTGCTCTTTCCTCCTTATACTTTTCCTCTGCTCCAGCTTGGGGTCTTTCCCACGGGAAACAGTCCTCAAACTTTTTCAAAATGGGACCTTCCCATGGGCTGCAGTGCTTCAAGAATTGCTCCAATGTGGGTCCTTTCAACATGGTGCAGTCCTTCAGGAACAGGCTGCTCCAATGTGGAACCCCCACAGGCCACAATTCCTGCCATAATAACTGCTCCTGTGTGGGCTCCTCTCTCATGGGCCACAGCTTCTGCTAGGAGTCTGCTCCTGTGTGGATTCTCCATGGGCTATAGCTTCCTTAAGGGCATCTCCACCTGCTGTGACGTGGGTTCCTCCACAGACTGCAGTGTGAATTCGTGTGCTCCAGTGTAGTCCCCCAAGGACTGTAAAGGGCCAACCTATGTCACCATGGTCTTTCCCAATGGCTGCAGGGGAACCTCTCTGTGCATGGAGCATTTTCTACAGCTCATTCACTGACCAGGGTGGATGCAGGGTTATTTCTCTCGCACTCTTCTTGCTCCCATCTGCCAGAGCTCCTGCACATTGTTTTTTACACTTTCTTAACTATGCTGTCACAGAGATACCACCAGCATTGCTGATGGGCTCAGCTTCAGACAGTGGCAGGTCAGTTTTGGAGCTGGCTGGGGCAGGCACTGTCTGGCATGGGGGCAGCCCCTGGCTTCTTCTCACAGAAGCTACCTCTGCAGCTCCCCCACTAACAAAGTCTTGCCATGCAAACCAAACACAGACTAAAGTCACCCAGAAATCCCACCAAAGCTGGGAAAGTACTGCATTACTCTTAAGGTACTATATCACACCATGAGCTCTGGGCTTTAATGGCACTAGTTCTCCTGGCTCTACTGACTTAAAAAAAAGTGCATATCACCATAAACAGCCTGAAAAATGTGTCTTGAAAAAAAAAAATGCTCCCTCAGTGAAAGATGTGGTGTTCAGTTAATGCAGATGACCAGGTTTAGTTTAGTAGGAAACTGAGATTGTTAAAATATTAGAATGGGCATTACCTAAAATAAGCCAAAATTACCTACAATCATGATTTCATGTATTATTTTTTCCTTTAAAAATTAATTTGAATTATGCTTTGACGGAAAAAAGTAATCAGGTTTTTTAAAAAATATAAAATAGGTAGAGAAAAAAAATTCACAAGAAAGTATGTCATAAAAAAGGAATGATAGATATTCAGAGGAAGAAGCTACATCTAAAGCTTTCCCTTTCTCTGCCACAAACTTCTAAGAACAGTAAACTAGAAAAAAGAAAAACAACAAAAAAGTATATCTCTTATTTCTTTGGAAAGAAGAATTTTCATTTATTCACAAAATAGAGACTCCTGTCATCACCTCCTGCTAGTGTGACACTGGCACAAAAGCAGGCAAAATTATTTGTGTATTGTGGTTTTGTAATCCAACACGTTAGGTGACCTCTAGGGCAGTACTGGGAGATACAGCAGATCTGGCTTCACGTTTATTAATGTCTGATCTATATTTGGGCGATTACAATAGTTCCTGAGAATAACACAAATATTCAGTAAAAAATTATGTTACAAAAGTAAGAGTTATTATAAAATAACAAATGCACTGGAGGAAAAAAGAAGTCATTGAAATAAAAAAAAAAAAAGAAGTCTGAAAACACTACAGCAGAACACTGCCTCCAGTTTCATGGGGTTTTCATGCCTTGATGATAACTATTTAATTAGGTAGAAATAAAGGTACCTACAGCCATTCGCAGAGATACAGCACCTTACTTTTGTGGACCAGTCTCCTGCTTTTAAGTCCTTCTGTTGAAAGCATTGGGAGAATAAAATGTTTCCAAAACCAGAAGCAAAATGGGGAGCTGCTCTAGCTTGCCAATAGGAGAAACTGATCATGAATGGTAAATTCAGCAGTCACAGCAAGACAAGATTTGTGAATGCTCTTTATCGTCACAGCAAAGGGAACTTGCACCAAGGTCCCAAGGTGGTTAATGATGCTGAGCAGCCTCACCTGGGGACCCCTATACCCACAGGCCCAGAAGCCCTGCTTCAACACAGTCTGGGTCCATCAGTCCGTGTTGGAGACAGGCTCTATGTCTACCAGATTTCAGCTGCAGCTGCACTGCAACCATGCCTGGGCCTGGGTTTCTGCAGTGCTGATCTTGACTTTGATTTGCGAGCGGACATCTGAGCCTGGCCATCCCAGGGCTATGTCTGACACTGGGTACCCTCACTGCGCCTGATCCTGACTGCCACCTGTAGGATAATATCCTGGTCCAGCCTCTGCCTATTGCCCAAACCCCAGGGAGGTGTGTTATGCCTAGGGCTGGGACTGTCCCCCTCAGCTGCCCTTCTCCTTGATGGGAGCTGGGGCAGTTGCCTTGTCCCACTTGGCTGCTGTCTCCCTGCCCTGACAGAGCAGCTGGGCTGTGCTGTGCCCCAACTGTTTGATATCCTTAGTTTCTAAATCCTGTCACAGGCAAGGGGTTCCCTAAGCTCTTTAGTTAGGGCAGAGCTGTACATGCACAGAAGTAGGATTTTAGTGAACTAGAAAATGTTAAATTTTTTAAGGGTGTTTGTGGTATCCACTTACCATGTTGGTGCTAAGAAGTCACCCACAGATAAAAGGAAAATAATTTTAGATTAGGTACCTCAATTTCCCTTGAGCTGTACTTTAGGTAGTTAAGTCCTTGACTGGGTCTATGTATTTGCATATTGCTATTTTTCAATTTCACTTTTTATGAAATCTAAAACCCTCGTTGGGGTTAAAGAAAAAATCCAGTAAATGACGAGAAGCCAAGAATCAGGTGTGATGACTGGTTTATTTTTTATCAAATATAACACAAGTATCAGGATGTGTATGATGATGTTTGAGAATTAAATCACTTGATTTCCAAGTTTTATGATTTTGACTTAATGCTGCTTCAAACTCAGTGTTTAGAAGTGGGAGTTTGAACCATTCCCTGTTGGGCAATGCTGCTATGTGATGATATGCCCTGAAACTACCATGCTGTGTCTAAGCTTTGAGAAACATTTAAATGCTTCACTACTTTTAGGACTATGTTCATAACATACCTGACGACCACGTATTGTGTTACTACCTTATGCATGCATCATTCTTCTTGCACCATAGATTACATGGGAAAAGAATGAATGCAGAAATCAAAAGGGCATACAATGAATTTCAACTGTTTTCTATTTTTGTACCTGTCTTTCAGTAAAAGAACAGTAACATAGAGATAAATTCCTGGCTTATCTTTGGATCAACAAAATCATAACAGATATTAAATGATCAGGAAGTTCTATGCACTGAAAAGATAAGGACCGACTATTTAATAGTATATGGTTGTCTTCAACACTGGTAGAAGTTTTGGTGGTATTGCTATAACATATAAAACTCGTGTGAGTTAAAGAAAAATCACACCTAAGCAGTCTGTGTTTCAGGTTTGTTTTAATGACATCTGTCTGTAACAATTACGAGCTTTGATTTGGCATTGCTATACAACATATCTTCTCAAAAGCATACATATTTGAAATTAATTTAGGCTAGAGTAGAATACACTGTGTTCCTGTCAAGCACTTTATCTCCCAATCAGAATATATCCTAATCGTGAGGTAAAAATGTTCTGCTATTCACGAAGTATAACAGTTGAGACATGGAGGGAAATAATATTATTATTGTTTCATTATTGCACAATAGAATGTTAAAAACTAGGATTTGGTCTCTGTGTAGGTGCCTCACTGTGATGTTTGAATACTTGAAAATCATGCTTGTTGGCAATGTGTCATCCTAAATAAACGTTTGTCCTGGGAGTCAGAGCCTTATTTCAATTGCTCCAGCAGGTATTTAGATTAATTATTTTGAAGTAAGTGAATGGATTTTAGCTATTGCTTGTCTAATGGAAGTAATGGTATTCCCTGAGAAACAAACCATAAATATAAAGAAAATCTTTTATATAAAAGGGACCAAAAAAGAATCTAAGTTCCCCAAGGATTTCAGTCTGCAGTTACCCTCCTATGACAGTTTGTTCTCCCATGAGCCTCCAAAAAAAAAAAAAAAAGAAGACATTTAATAATTGAATACATCTAGAGAAAAAGATTGTAGGTTTTGTGCATAAATGCTTATTGTGCAGTCTCATAGCATTAAACTCAGATAGGAACACTTCGCAGCTTGAGGAGCAGAAAACCCACAACTACTAAAAAATTATCACCAGTGTATACACTTATCTGAATAGATATTTCCTCTTTTATACACTAACCTGTATTTTGTCTTGGCACAGAATTTTTATAATTAATCTAACAAATGTTCAATGCAAATTTTATCAAAATATTTCAGAAAAATATCTGGAAACTACTATTGTTTTCAGCTGTACAATAACCATTCTGCTTTTCAGAAACTCAGTTGTTGAACTGTGACAGAGCTTCAACAGAACTACTCTACCTGCATATTTTTAGAGAAGAGTGAGTGCTGTTCACCTCTGAAACAACAGATTCCTTGCACTTATACTGAAAAAAGTATCAGACGGACAGAGATGTGTGACCTTACAGGCTTGTAGGATAATAACCATCCTCAGAAAAGGGTGACACTTCAGAAGCACTCTGACCTTTATATTTTCTACTGATAAGTGGTTAACAATACACTGTCATTAACTGCATTAATTATTGATGCTATGTGTTTCAGACCCCCTTCCACATTGCTTCTAAAGTGTAGCATTGGGAGCACAGGTGTCTAACACAGCATTCTGAGTGCTCTTCCAAAGTCCTGTTGTCTAAAATTTTCATCATCTAACCATTAGGTGAATAAGTTCTTTTTGGATCTTACTTTTTAGTACAGAAATAATTTTTCTGTCTTTAAAACAGAAAGACGTACCTTATTCTTCGTACTTATTTCTCACTTCATCAGCTCTATCAGTATCTCTGCGATAACTGAAATCATCAGACATTTTTACTTCAACTGCAGTGGGAAAAGAAGAATGGTTTTGGTTGCACTGATATCTAGAATTAAGTAGAACACTTAGCCTCTCAGCCAAATTAGTTTTCTAGGAGATGTCTCAGTTAAGCAAATACTCCAATGAGGTGTGTTCCATTTAAATGGAGATTCCAGTACTTCATCTTTCATACAGGCTTAGAGTAACAAATGCAGTACAGAAATAATGTTAAAGAAACTGTTTAGTCTTCTAGGTGAATACAATAGTTTTATTCTCTTATTCAATTATTTTTTATTAGGTTAATTAGTTCAGGACTGAATATGCATTCCTGATAGAAGCTTGCATAGTTTCCAGTGTTTCCCTGACTGCAGGATCATGTTATTTGCCCTCTCTGCTAACACTTTTGTGTTAACTGCCAAGCAGTTATTGATGATTTTTTGAAGCTGCCATTGCAAGAGCTGTAATGAATTGCTCTTTCGCAAGCTGATATATCAACTCAAAAATCTCTGGTTATAAAGACCGTTTAAATCTATCATTAACATGCTACCTTGCCTAAGAATCATGCCCTCTATGCATTCTTACCCTCTGTCCTTTAACTTATGGGATTTCATTATTGTCAAGAACCATAGGAAAACGCATTTTGAAAAATCAGCCTTGATGACTCCTGGTGATAAAAAAAGATGAACGGGTTGCAGAAGAAAAGTAAGTGGAAACCTCAATTTGCATTATCGATTGCCAGTATCTCAGAAGACTCACTTTAAAGCAACCAATAGTTTTTTTCCTTATAGCAGTTCATAAATGAGGAGAGTATTGAGGCGATGCACTAGTTTCACATCACACAAAATCAAATGTCATTGTACTGGGTATCAGGCAGAGCAGACAGGTAGAAGTTGTCCTTTTCACCTATATAAAGTCCTTGAGGGTTTATAATTAAGGTGATTTTAGAGCTTTCCAATGGCTACTAGTGTATCTGCAAGATTTTCCTTGTGATAGGCTTCATCAGCAGGAAAAGTGCTTGATTTCATGATTACCTTCTTCTAGGGCTTCTCTGATTTACTAAATAAAACAAACAAACAAAAAACAAACCCCTCCCCCCAAAAAAAAACAAAAAAAAAAACCAAAAAAAACAAAAAAAAAAAACAAACAAACAAACAAAAAAAAAAAACAAAAAAAAACAACAAACCAAATGAAAAAATCCCCAAAAACCCAAACCAACAAGATAGGACCTTCCCA
The DNA here is from genome assembly GCA_039720435.1 of Amazona ochrocephala. Taxonomy (NCBI): domain Eukaryota; kingdom Metazoa; phylum Chordata; class Aves; order Psittaciformes; family Psittacidae; genus Amazona; species Amazona ochrocephala. Next base: position 27,161,864 of record CM077880.1, read on the forward strand.
AACTTTACATATCAGAAAAGACAAATGAAAGTGCTTTGAGAAATTACCAATATTCTTGCTTCAGCAGTGATTTGAGGAACAAGCTGTAGAATAGTCATGGCAGCCCCATATCCCCAAAGAGTGTTTATCTTCCAAGACTTATCAGCAGGTTAAGAACATTCAGCCTGCAATTTGCACTATGAATATACTATGTTAATCTGAGTGGCTTTTGTGGTCTATTTTTCCCCTACCACTGGACTGTGGTCTCATTTATGAGTTGGGGTTTTGGGGGCAAAGAGGTGGCTTATCTGTGTGTACATGAGCTGGATCATGCCTTTAGAAAAAGAAGACACTTCCTATCATATTTGTTTTACCTGCTAATGAAGACATAACCTGTTGAAATCTCCATCTTTCCCCTGAAGAGATGCTTTCTGATGAAGATAGATCACTATAGTTGTTAAGAAAGGACAAACAGTGTCCTTTATGAAGTGTCTCATGCAAAAAAAGTGCTCTGAAGGAGGTACAACAAATGCTGTTATGTTTTAATAAATATGCACTGCATGGATCTATGATGCTCTAGAGATGTCCTAGAATTTGCAGTATAGACACAAATGAGCATTCCAGCCAAAGGCAGCCTTCAGATGCCCTACAGTAAAACATGTGCTTCACAGATAATAAACTCAAGTTTTCTTCGCTTCCAGCAATGGAAAAAAGACAAGTAATTCCATGTCCAATTACTGTCAAAAAATTAATTTTAGGGCTTTAAGTCACCAAAATAAAATAGCTTGGTTAAATAACAGTTCTTAATTGTGATTTATTCTACATACTTTCTATAAATAGAAAATAAATAGTAAGTTAACATATGATTTTAAATTTATTCTCTTGATAGCTCATAAAGAGCTAAACAAGCATAAGCTAATTTTAACACCTGGGTAGGGAATCTTCAGAAAATTTATAGGTGTCACAGGAAATAAAGTTGGCCATTTAGTGTCATTTCTCTTCAGTGCAGTATCTCCAATGAGCTGGATGGCACTAAGAATGATACCATCTTTTTTATATTAAAAAAAGTTGTTTGAACCCTTTCAAATTACTAAAGCTCCCAAGACTCATTTCATAAAACTATTAACTTGCATACATTGGCTAAAATCCAATATAAGTAATTATAGTTTTGCTATATAAATTCTTCTAAAAATTTCACTGGATGAGGTATACCTCATTACCTGGTACATAATTCCAAACAATGTTGACATGTCTTATCTTAGAATTCTCATAAGAATAAGTGAAAATTGATTTTCTGAGGCAGAATTAAAGCTTATGGTAGCTCAGATGAAGGACCTTTTCTTGTATTTTAGAATTATGTCACAGAGCAAAATGCTACTCAACTTTAGTCCTATTTTCAGAAAGTATATAACAAAGAAAAGGACTATAGAAATGTCAAAGAATATTATAAAATACATAAATGCAGCAAATGCTTCTGAACTTTTGCATTTGGAGTGGTGAAGAAATTCTAGAACTGAGATTATTTCTTTGTGGTTTTGTTTTTGGTTTGCTTTTTTTTTTAAGTTTACCATCCTGTTTTATGAAAAACAATGTAATAAGTGACATGGGATTATTTGCATTGGGAACTGAAGATGCATATACATAGTTTGTTGACAGTTATTTTGTTATGATTGATTTTGTCAGATTAAGCTGAAGAGATCACAAAATTGGTTAATATGTTACAGTGGTCATTAGTTACTACACTACTACTACATTCTTCAGTGAAAAAGGGTTCAGTAAAAGTTTTAATACTTAAATTGTAGCATTTCTTTAATTCACTTCTAAGTGTTGAATTCTAGGGTGGAGTCCTGATCTAGTTGAGGATGTCTTCTGCTCATTGCTGGAGGGTTGGACAAGATGACCATTAAAGGTCCTTTCCAACCCAAACTATTCCATGATTCTATAATTCTAAGTAAACCAGTGGGACCGTTATAAAGATCATAAAAGAACTGTACACTTCCAATTGAGATCCCCAGCATGCAGAGCAGAGGGCTAACCCATGTTTAACAAATATGAAGTAAAGAGTATTGGGATATAGGCATGGTATCTGGCTACCCTTGAGGCAGAATTGTTTAACTCAGATATTAAACAATAGATATTTCTATTCACAGGGGATTAACAATACATATTGTTTCCTCGGGGTAGATCAGAGATAAATACACTGTCAAATAAAAGGATCCACCATTTTTCAGATGTGGCTAATGGCAATAATGACACCATATAATGAAAACAGGATGTTCTTCCATTTCACAGTTGTGTGTCATAACCACTGGGCTATGGAATCATAATTACATAACCAGGGTTACTACTGTTTGTTTTTCTCCTGAACTTATGAACCTGAAAACTACTTAGCAACAGGGATTTGATGCACGCATTCAGTTTTGATCTGAGAAACTATAGCACTTTCAAGAGCCCACAGAGAATTCAAAGCATAATACATATGTGGAAAATAGGTATTGGGTAACAGAGTGCTCTTCAAGATACTAGACTAAAAGTAAAACAAAGTTTGATATTAGAAAGTATATTTAAGTGAGAATTAAGATACTATTTTGAATAATGACTGCTATTAACAAAGGGAATAACACATGAAAAAATGTCTTCTTTAGTGACAAATTTTAAATAAAAAAATGAATGTTTTGTATTCATGAAAAAATTTCATTGTATTTTATTCAAACAGGGAACAACTGATTAAGCCTGTTTTATGTGGGAGAATACTGGATGTCCATTAAGGTTACCTTAGAATTTATAGACTATGACATCCTTAGACCAGTTAATTAAGCACTGTTAGATTGTCGTCTAGTGAGAGAAAAAAGAGGTGCTATTTTGTATTTGAGATCTGGAACAGTGTAACACTGAAAGTAATTTCAAATTTTGTAATGTAGCCAATTAAATGAATCATGGTATTTTTTCTGTTATTATAGAAGGCCGAATAACTATGGTCTGAAATGTGTCATACAGAATTTAAGATAAGGAAAGATAATAACAAGAACAAAGATTGATTTCAAAAGTATTTGAGAGAAAAAGTAGTGATAATGAAAATGAATACTTTTCCATTGTATTTATAATTCCAAGTGACTTAATGGCACAAAAAAGAACACTAAGATCTGCATCACTACAGGACTTGCATTTTCCTGTTCCTTACTATTCAGGAGATGTGGAATATATTATATATACTCCAAAGGTCCATCTTCTAGTACTGGTTGCTCTGAAAGAAATCCTGCTTGTACTCTTTGAAGTTTTTTCTTGTTGCAAACCTGGTAAATGAGGCTGATTGACTGGGAAATTCACTTCAAAAAATGTATCTAAAACACTAGATGCTAACAAATTAAACACCAAAGAATGAAAACAGAGGTTATAGTATTTTAAGTTATACAGCTTTGAGCCAAGTATATGCCAGTTTGGCAGAATGAACAGCTGCAAAACGGTCTGAATCTCATCACCTAGGTCTGCAGCGAGTAAGGGTAAGATTTAATCTAGCTGAACTACCTATACTGACATTCTCTGCCCATCTGAATCCTGCTTGAGCTGCCTTCTTCTCCACTGGATAATGTTTATCAAGAGAGCTGTCTTTATGCCTAACAGTCGATACAGGCAGATCCCTTACTGCAAAATGGTGTGAAACAAATGCTGTTTCCTTAGACACTCAAATTGCTGCCTGATTGCAAAAATCTCAGGTTCACCTACAACAACATTTGATTTAAACTCATGGTTTTTTCTGAACAGATGTTGTGTCTTATTCTCCCCAAAGTAACCTGTGTTATAACACGTAACACCAGCTAAATTAGCAGAAGTCTTTTCCAGTACAGGATTAACTTTTTATTATAAAATTAGAATTATATTAACCCTTACCACAAGGAATAGTAAAGTCCTACAGGTCCTCTTTACTTGATCTAGTAACTTAACTAGATTTGAGGGGAATTGCTCTTTTCTGTCGCAGTAAATTTAGCTCCCTGAGGTGGGCTTGGCTTTCTAAGGACATATCTTCTCACCCTCTGTGTTTAAGATAGCTTCACAGCATCTCTTACTTACCAGCTTTTATTTTTAACCCAATTAATACAGTCAAAATGTAGATGATAGGGCATTTTGTCTCCCAGAAGGCTTCTTGGATACATGATCCTATTATTTATTTAGTTAAGTACATTCTTCAGAGCCTAAATGGCCTTCTTGCCATTCACATTTTCAAGAGCATCACAGTGTTTTTATAAATTGTGTATCACAGAGAAAGTATTTATTGTGCACACATCTGGTAAAGCTAACAGGCTGTGGTATGACATGGCAGTTTTGGCAGCAGGACGGTCTTCCCATTCACCACTTCCCTTACTACCACTCTTATCAGTTCATTACTTTTTCTATTGTGTTTGCTTTACAGTAAAAAATCAAAACAATCCAAATCCACACAATCTGCCTGTATCAAACTATAGCAAAATGATTTTTCTGCTCACCTCAATTTTTCAGACTTCAATGTCTACTCATTTTCTAAACAACAATTTATAAAAGTTTTCGTGTGCATGTTTATTTATGCCCTCTTCAAATCAAGAGAGTTGGAAGCTTTGCTGTGATTTGTGCATGGTGACTCAGCTCTGCATTCCTTTCCCCCCAATGCTGCAATAAAAATGAATTTAAAAATATTATCATTATGAAGTATATTGAGTAAAAGTATTTTAATTAATCAAAAAAAGAGATAAATTATATTGAAACTGGGCTCGGAAATAGAGGGGTAATTTCCATATATAGGGCCCATAAAGTCTCATAAATTTAAAAATTACTGGTGTTAACTTGTATATTCTATCACTTTATTAAAATCTGATGATGTACTTAACACACCTTATATACTTATGAATCTATTAATAAATACTTACTTTTCTTCTCTTTCCAAAAGACTCCCATTTCTATTAAGCAGAGTAGAAATAACTGCTGAATATACTAGATGTAGAGTTCTACAACTGATAAATTTTTAATGAAGCCAAACAATGATCCTTAAGATCTCCTGTAGTTACTTATCTTTTGAGTGAATGAAGTGCTATTAATTGCATTTATAGGCTTTAAATGAAGTACTTCTGATGCTTTTTATTGATAGTTTGCCAGCCAATTTGCTTTATAATGACTAAAATCACAAGGATCTTACATATTGTGGAGAATTAATGTGGTCAATATGCAAATATACATATGCAGTTCTCGCACCTAAGACATTGTATAATTGCACTTTAAACACTTTAAAAGACACACAATGAAGAAAGCTGTGAAACCTAATTAAAATTAGCATTTCATTAACCTGAATTCTAGTAAATTCAATGTCAATTAGTGTATTTCACACAACAGAAAGTTTACTTTTATTTGGCTTTATTTGACCATTCCGCATGTGGTAGAGAAGTCACACGTGACCAAATTGAAATCACTTTGAAACAAGGGCACACATTTTCAGATAGCTGCATTTTGCAATAGCATAACTTATTCTTTCTCACACGGTTTTGTTACATAAATTACAACACAGGTTTTGTGATAAGCTTAACAGCTAAGACAAAAATTCAAATGCATACTTATAGTACCCCAAAAAGTGCATCTCGAAGGCTGTTATATAAGTGCTGTTACATTCAAAATGGATGGCATTGTAAGCTGTTGGATGTCTTAGATAACATTTGCTATGTAAAGGAAAACACTATTCAAACATCACTTTCCTGTGAAGAAAACAGTGCTGTGTCGCAAAATGTCTGAACTCCATATTTTTTATGAACAGATGTTAACAGGAATAGTCATTATATTATGCTGCATTAATTAAATATTGACAGAACAACCTTAGTAGGTGAATTTATTAAAACAACATGGGGTCTGATTAGCAATTAGTAGATTGATGCATTCATGATTATTTGCATGTGACAGCAAACAATCAGACTGTAGAGAGAATATTTCCCACGTTATAAATCATTTTATCCTTTCCTACTATTTGAACCAGGAAATTTCCCACTGGATTAGCAGACTGAGTTGATGACTCCCTTAAATTGTTCAAAAGTTTGTGTTAGTTCTTATGACATTCTGTTACCACTGATTCTGTTAACAACTTTCCTGACAAAAAACCAAACTTGTAATGCAGTTAGAGGTAACAGTCCCAAATTGAAAGGTTCAGAAGAAGTGAAAATAACATTTTGGAAACTTCTTTTCCCTCTGCAAAGCAGGCAGATAAGTTAGTCAACACAAAATAAGCTTCCTTTATTGCCTTGTTCTATTAGTATAAAAAAATTAGCACATCCATGCAGTTCACTTTCTTTTTAATAACTTTAACCTTTCACTGGAAGGTTGAGAGGTTTCTGAATGGTGCCAGATGTGAGTCTAATAAAAATAATTAGATACTAGCTGTTTCATTGATTGGGAAAAAAAAAAAAAAAGGTAGTCTAAACATATTATTTCTTTGAAATAAACCATTTATTTCATTAAGACTGTCTCTGGAAGGTAATTATCTATTATCAGTTGAAATTTATTTTCATGACTTCTAAATGTAATAGATTGAATTATTAAAATTAGGTCATAGAAAAAATACAGTATAAACCTGTATTATATCGTTAAGCAAAACTTTCAGATACCTTTTTTCATTGCTGTACTCATGTATATGCTCAATTATACTCATAACTTCATCATCTTCCACAAATGCCTGTTCAATAACAAGCAAAGCAGTCAACACCTACAGGCAAAGTGCATGGAAAGAGCCAATCCACAATCCAGTGTTGTCTACTATGGATCTTCCTATGATGGCTGATGAAGTTGAAGGCCGATGTCATATGGAGTCCTAATCCATGGCTGGTTACATCTGAAAAGCAAAGTGTGAAAAGTAGAACTGATGGAGGTAAGGCACGTCCCTCTTCTTACTGCACTGTTCCCAGTTCCCAAAAGCAACATTTATTTAACTGAAGACTCTAGTCTGTGATGATACTTCTGTAGCACTTCAGATTCAAGAGTCTAAATGGTTTTAAGTTTGTTTCTAGGATAAGGCACAGGATCAGTAGTTTGAAGTAGCTGGTGCTAAAGCCCATGCAGCTTCAGTGTATGAAGCTCAATAGTTAACTTCAGATCAGTCTGGAATTGTTCTGGTCCCCTATATTGAATGTCCTCACAGTTAACATGGCTCAAATGCAGATAAAAACCAATGAATGCTTTGTTCCCTTTAGGTGTTTGCTGTGGTTTAACCCCAGCTGGCAACTAAGCCCCACACAGTCATTTGCTCCCTCCCTCCCTGTTGGGCTGGGAGAGAGAATCGGAAGGGTAAAAGTGAAAAAGTCATGGCTTGAGATAAAGACATTTTAACAGGTAAGGCAAAAACCACACATACAAGCAAAGCAAAACAAAGAATTCATTCACCACCTCGCATGAGCAGGCAAGTGTTCAGCCATCTCCAGGACATTAGGTTTCCATCACACATAACGATTACTTGGGAGGACAGACACCATCATTCACAACATCCCTCTTCATTCCCCTTCCCCCAGCTTTATATGCTGAGCATGGTGCCATATGGTGTGGGATATCTCTGTGGTCAGTAAGGGTCAGCTGTCCTGGCTGTGTCCCATCCCCAACTCCTTGTGCGCCCCCTGCCTGCTCGCTGGTGGGGTGGTGTGAGGAGCAGAAAAGGTCTTGACTCTGTGTAAGCCCTACTCAGCAGCAATGAAAACACCTCCATGTTGTCAACATTGTTTCATCACAGTTTCAAAACACAGCCCCATACTAGCTACTGGGAATAAAATAAGCTGTCTCTGAGACAAAACCAGCACAGTGCTAAAGAGCATTCAGTGTCTACCTAGAGAAAAACTCATTTAGCTTCTACTTGGACACATTTAGCTAAAGTACACTAAAACTTCAATGGAACTGAAATCATAGAATCATAGAATCAACTAGATTTTAAGATCATCAACCATTACCCCAAGACTGCCAAGACCACAACTGAGGGCTTCATCTAGACAGTTTTTGAGCACTTCCAGGGACAGTGATTCCACCACTTCCCTGAGCAGCCTGCTCCAATGCCTGATTAACCTCTCAGTGAAGAAATTTTTCCTGATATCCAGCCTAAATTCCCCTGACGCAGCTTGAGGCCTTTGCTTTTTTGTCCTATTGTTTGTTAACTGGGAGAAAATATCTCTGTTCTCCCACACATGCTTTATGATCTCCCTTAGGATCATCTGCTTCATGATCTTCCCCAGCACTGAAGTCACGCCGACAGGCCTGTAGTTTCCACTGTCTTCCTTCCTGCCCTTTTTGTAGAGAAGCATCACGTTGGCTAGCCTACCACCCTCTGGGACCTGTCCACTAGACCAGGACTGTTGATAAATGATATAAAGCAGCTTAGCAAGATCCTCTGCCAGCTCCTTCAGCACTCTTGGGTGTAACCCATCTTGCTCTATAGACTAAGTGGAGCAGCAAGTTTCTAACTCTTTCCTCGTGGATTACAGGGACTTCAATCAGCTCCTCATCTCCGCCACCCATCTCAGGGAACTGAGTACCCTGAGGATGGCTGGGATGACTATTAAAGACTGAGGCAAAGGCAGCATTAAGTACCTCAGTCTTTTCCTCATCCTCAGTCACTAGGTTTCCCCTAGTACCCAGTAGAGGATGGAGGTTCTCCTTAGCCCTTCTTTTATTGCTAATATATTTGTAAAAATATTTTTTATTGTCTTTTGGTCAGTGGCCAGATCTAGTTCCCTTTGTGCCTTTGCCTTTCTAACTTTCTCTCTACATAACCTAACAACATCCTTGTAATTCTCATGGGGTGACCTTCTTCCACAGGTGGTAAATTCTCTTTTTATTTTTTTCCTGAGTTAAAGCCATATCTCTCTCCTCAGCCAGGCTGGTCTTCTATGCTGTGTCATAAGTGGGGACAGCCAAGGGACTTGCTAAAAACTTGTGCTATTGCTCCAAACTTAATTGTTCATGTAGTTGCAGTGTTATTTGCACAAACAATGCACCCTGGAGACGTTCCTTTCCAACATTCTAATAATCATTATCCAAAACAGCTACTTTAGAAGGTTTTACAAGAGTCTGGAATAACCAAATATTTCCCTGTACACTGTGCAGTGGCACAGTGGGATAACAGTGGAGCTGAGAGACAATCACTCTGTTTCACAGTCTTGAAAATACCCTTTTTTTCAGCTCTGGGGCCCCCAATACAAGAGGGACGTGGGCCTGCTTGAGTGAGTCCAGATGAGGGCCACAAAGGTGATCAAAGGGCTGGAATACCTCTCCTACTGAGACAGGCTGACGGTTGTGCTTGCTCAGCCTGGAGAAAAGAAAGCTCAGGAGAGACTTCAGAACAACCTTCCAGAAGCTAAAGGGGCAGACAAGAAAGCTGGAGAGGGACTTTTAAAGAGTGTGCAGTGATAGGTGAAGGGGAAATGGCTTGGTTGGATGGGGTTTTGAGGAACTTACCTAGTGAAAAATGACTCTGCCTGTGGGAGGGCGGGTGGAGCTAAGTGATCTGCCTCTATCCAAACGCCCTGCCTCTATACAAATGCCCATAGCATGGGGAACAAACAAGAGGAATTAGAGATGTGTGCATGTCTATGAGCATATGATATAGGCATCACAGAAACATGGTGGGATGGCTTCTACGGCTGGAGTGTTGGAATGGAAGGTTACAGGCTCTTTGGGAAAGACGGGCCTGGTAGGCGGCGAGGGGGAATTGCTGTTTATGTTAGGGATAGGCTGGAGAGTATGGAACTCTGTCTGGGGACAGGTAAGCAGTCAACAGAGAGTTTGTGGGTCAGGGTTAAAGGGAGAACAGTGATGGGAGACATTATTGTGGGGATCTGTTACAGACCGCCTGATCAAGAGAACTCTGTGGGTAAAGCACTCTATAGACATATAAGAACAACCTCACACTCACAAGCCCTTGTTCTCATGGGAGACTTCAACCACCCTGATATCTGTTGGAGGGAGGGAACGGCCCGGCACAAGTAATCCAGAAGGTTCCTCGATTGTGTGGAAGACAACTTCCTTCTGCAAGTAATAGAGGAGCCGACAAGGAGAGGTGCCATGCTTGACCTCGTCCTCACCAACAGGGAGGGGATGGTTGGAAATGTGATGCTCGGAAATGTGATGCTCCAGTGCAGCCTTGATTACAGCGATCATGAGATGGTCGAATTCGAGATCCTCAGGACAGTGAGAAGAGCGTGCAGCAAGCTCACTGCCCTGGACTTCAAGAGGGTAGACTTTGGCCTCTTCAGGAACCTTCTCAGTAAGGTTTCATGTGGTATAACCCTAGAGGGCAGGGGACCCTAAGACTGTTATTTGATATTCAAGGACCACCTACTGCAAGCTCAGGAGTGATGCATCCCAACTAGAAGGAAGTTCAGCAGGAGGGCCAGGAGACCTCCTTGGATGGATAAGGAGCTGCTGAGCAAAATTCGAAGGAACAAAGAGGCTTATAAAAGGTGGAAGCAAGGACAAGCAGCCTGGGAAGAATATAGGGGTGTTGTCTGGGAAGCTAGGGACGAAGTTAGGAAAGCTAAGGCCCACTTAGAATTAAACTTGGCTAGGGATGTTAAGGATAACAGGAAGGGATTTTATAGGTACATTGCAAATAAAAGACAGGTTAGGGACAATGTGGGCCCTCACCGGAAGCGACCGGGAGAACTGGCTACCCTGGATTTGGAGAAGGCTGAGGTTCTTAATGACTTCTTTGACTCAGTCTTCACCGGCAAATGCTCTGACCACACCACCTAAGTCTTGGAAGGCAGACGCAGGGACAGTGAGAATGAAGACCCTGGGCCCACTGTAGGAGAGGATCTGGCTCAAAACCATCTTGGGAACCTGAATGTATACAAGTCCATGGGACCGGATGAAATCCATCCGCGGGTCCTGAAGGAGCTGGCAAATGAAGTTGCTAAGCCACTGTCCATCGTATTTGAAAAATCACGGCAGTCAGGTGAAGTTCCTGACAGCTGGAAAAAGGGAAATATAACCCCCATTTTCAGGAAGGGGAAAATGGATGAGCTGGGGAACTACAGACGAGTCAGTCTCACATCTGTGCCTGGCAAAATCTTGGAGCAGATTCTCCTGGAAGGCATGCTAAGGCACATGAAAACCAACAAGGTGCTTGGTGACAGCCAGCATGGCTTCACTAAGGGCAAATCCTGCCTGACCAATCTGGTGGCCTTCTATCATGGGGATACAGAACTGATGGACAGGGGCAGAGCAGTTGATGTTATCTACCTGGACTTGTGCAAAGCGTTCAGCACTGTCCCACACAACATCCTTGTCTCTAAGTTGGAGAGACATCAATTTGATAGGCGGACCACTCAGTGGATAAAGAACTGGCTGGATGGCTGCGTGTGGAGAGTTGTGCTCAATGGCTCAATGTCCAGCTGGAGACCAGTAACAAGTGCTGTCCCCCAGGGATCGGTGTTGGGACCGGTCTTGTTCAACATCTTTGTGGGTGACATGGACAGTGGGATTGAGTGTGCTCTCAGCAAGTTTGGCAATGACACCAAGCTGTGTGGTTCGGTTGATACATTGGAGGGAAGGAATGCCATCCAGAGGCACCTTGACAAGCTTGTGAGGTGGGGTGATGCCAACCTGATGAAGTTTAACCATGCCAAGTGCAAGGTCCTACACCTGGGTTGGAGCAATCCCAGGCTCAGCTACAGGTTGGGCAGAGAAGAGATTCAGAGCAGCCCTGCAGAGAAGGACTTGGGGGTGTTGGTCGACGAAAAAATGAGCATCAGCCGGCAGTGTGCGCTTGCAGCCCAGAAAGCCAGCCGTGTCCCGGTCCGCATCAAAAGGAGCATGACCAGCAGGTCGAGGGACATGGTCCTGCCCCTCTCCTCTGCTCTCGGGAGACCTCACTTGGAGTCTTGTGTGCAGTTCTGGTGTCCTCAACATAAAATGACATGTAAGTGTTGGAACAAGACCAAAGGAGGGCCACGAGGATGATCAGGGGACTGGTGCACCTCCTGTATGAAGATAGGCTGAGAAAGTCGGGGCTCTTCAGCCTGGAGAAGAGAAGGCTGTGTGGAGACCTCATAGCAGCCTTCCAATATCTGAAGGGGGCCTATAAGGATGCTGGGGAGGGACTCTTCACTAGGGACTGTAGTGATAGGTCAAGGGGCAACAGGTTCAACTTATACAGGGGAAGTTTAGATTGGATATGAGGAAGAAATTCTTTACTGTAAGGGTGGTGAGGCACTGGAATGGGTTGCCCAGGGAAGTTGTGAATGCTCCATCGCTGACGGTGCTCAAGAACAGATTGGACAGAGCCTTGGATGACATGGTTTAGTGGGAGGTGTCCCTGCCCATGGCAGGGGGGTTGGAACTAGATGATCATGAGGTCCTTTCCAACTCTAACTATTCTATGATTCTATGAGCTGTAAGGCACCTTCCAACTCAAGCCATTCTATGATTGTGTGATATTAGGTTACATTTTGCTTAGCTCTTTGAATGGCACAGCTACGTAAACTTGTCTAAAATTGAACTTAGTGTGGCATATATTTCCTGTTAGTCTGAAGTGAAGTCTTTGTTCGGTTACATCAGAGTCAAATATCTCACTTCCATCTCTCTGAAATGATCTGAAAATTCTTGCTTAATCTCTGAGATTAGACTTCATACCTTTTACTCTGTACAAAAGAACTATGAAGGCCACCAGCATATTAATCAGTTCAAGGGGTGGATCTCTCAGTTTTCATAATTAAAGCCACCACGTCTTTATTCTTGTGCAATTTTTGAAGTCTGCTAGACTAATGAATATTACATGAGAAAAATGAATTTTGCTTGAGTCCAGTTTTGCTTTTCATAATTCTTTGATGTCTGTAATTCTTTGTGTCTCAGTGAGATTCTCTGAAGCAGTGAGAGAAATTAAGACAGGGTTGGAACTCAGCACCAGGAAATATAGCTGTATAATTGTAGTGGTTCTGAGTAGGAGTGTAAATGTATGTAATTCTACACAGGATTAATCATTATACTCTAGAGGAAGCATTCTCTCATGGGTGCATACCAAGAAAACAGATAAGTAACATGTTTAAATTATAATTTTTTAAAAGCATAGAACACATAGACTTTTTCTTAGGAAAGGGTATGGCAGCAAGGAGTGCTGCAGTATATAAATAGCAATTAAGCAGTGCAGTGAATATTTAGTTACCCCAAGAAGTGTATAATTTGTTTTTGTAAGTTTTCACTATAACAGTTGTGGTTTTTCTAAACAAACAACTGACTTGCAAAATTCGTAATTTTGATGGAGCATTAATATAGTTCCTTACTTAGATATAGTTTAAAATAATAAATACTATAGAACAATGTATGTAGTTTTTAACTGTGCATATGGTTCTACAGTCAGGAATATTCAACTGCACTTTTGACTTTATCATGTATTTTTCCGTATGTAAGTTGACTGTCATCCTACTTACACTGGTTTGACGCAAGCAAACCTCTTGCTAACTTAATTTAGATTTTTGCTAAAGAGCTCAGGATTTTTCTTTAAATCTAGTAGTTGGCAAAATTATGTAAGCAAGATCTGCAATTCTTTAGGTTTTTAAAGGCTTTTTTTTTTTTTTTTTTTTTTTTACAACTCAATAGAATATTAGCAGCTCATCTTTTTCTGTAAGTTATCTCTCCATCCAGAAAGTTAGTGCATAGATTGTACCATGGAATCCATGTGCAAAGAATTTTTTTTGATGTTATAGCTTCTAATCTTGAACGACACAACATATTATTCATCACCACCAGTGTCAAAATCCCTACAGAAAATCTTTTGGAAAGGACATATTCTGTTTTTACTCATTGAAATGTCTTTAGAATGAAAAATTCTGTAGAAATTATTCTCAAAATCTGTCATATGTTAGAAAAGTTTTGTTTTGTTTTTTTTTTTTTTTCCCATAAAACTATCCCTTACAACTTAATGAAGGAGTTTATTTCCGATATGTAAGTGTGGAAAACAACAAAGAAAAATTATAATAAACTTCAGTTACATTTTGCAAGTGATCTCTGCAGGGTAAAAATGTTACCCATCCTATAAAGTCAGTTTTCAGAAGCATACAACATGAACAATTCTTTATGGATAAGCATTGCTCAGATAGTTTAATCTGCACTTACTTGTAACAGAATGAAGGCACATTATGTCACTCCAAAGCAGGAATGAAAACAATGAGAATATTATAAGGTTTGGGTTTTTATAAAACTTTTTCTACCATTTCAGTAGAAAATGCCTTACATAAATATAATTTTTTGAATGCTACTGGAGCTGTTATGCCATTGGGTCTGAGATGCAACTTACAGGAGTAACTTAGAGAAAACATATCTAGGAAGAGAAAGAGCTTTCTGGAAAATTAGCTTGCTAAAAGTGAAAATGTCAATATCAAATACTTTTTATACACTGCTTAGGAATGCTGCACCAGATGTGGTCTGCTGCAATACAAACTCAAGTTCTCTGCTTAACTGGCACACTACTTACAATTTTCACAGACCAATAAAGCTATGCCTTAAATGTAGTTAGGGGATTTTTTTGTCTATTAATGCTCCATTGGGTGAGTTATTCCAAAATTCATCTTGTATCAGAAATCTGATTCTACTTCATGTCCTACCTTAATTAACAGTTTATATTAAATTTTTTTCAAGTGCTGATACAATTCTTTGGTGTGACCAGTTCTTCCTCTCTATCACCTTTATAGGGTGAAATCACGGCTGAAGGCAAAAGCCTTTTCTGTCTTTATTGAGCTAACCTGAGCAACGTAGCTTTCAGTTTTCTTCCAGGATCATTGTTCATTGCTTTTGTCATGCTATTGTTTTTCCCCAGTGTTCCAGTTTGAATTAATTTTCATTGAAGAATAGTGGCCAGAACTTTCCAAACACTTTTCAGGTGAGATTCCACTAACTGACTTGCACAATGACACGAACACTTCCACAGTTGTTGTTTAAAACAAAACAGAATAGCAAATCAGCATAAAATCATGGAATGGTTTGGGTTGGAAGGGACCTTCAAATGTCATCTAGTCCAACTTTCCTGAAATGAGCAGAGGCATCTTTAATTAGATCAGGTTGCCCAGAACTGCATCCAGCCTGGGTTTAATAAATGGCCAAGTGACTGGAGTCTAAATTTGACCCTTAATGGAACCCTTGCCAGGCAGGGTAAATATATTGTCAGTATTCATACTAAGAGGCCTATTACAAACTATACACTATTTAATATGTCTCAGTGACATGCAAAATTTTTAGATAAGACAGAGTGGAAGGTGCCATAATAATAAAAATAATAGCGAAAATACACAGAATTATATGATTTATTTAACGATAGAGTCCAAGAGAAACAGAATGTTTCAAAATGGCCAAATAAAACTTGATATGCATGACCAAATACATTCAGATGTATATGCAGTGGGAGCGTTATTCCAAGTAATAATGAATCTTGTATTTGTAATCATTGTGCAATAGCCCAAACAACGATCCACTGAGAGGCAGAGATTCAGAGGGTTGATAGAATCTGCAAATGCAGATTTACTGAAGCACATATAAGCATAACGTTAATTTTTCATGTAATCAAACATAGAGGTAACAAAGCCCAAGACTTGTTCAGCAAGCCCAGATTAGAAACAGTATTATTTTATCTATGAAGACGGGAACTTTTGGAATAATTTCTTGACAACTCTCCTGGGTTCAGCAGTAGCTGTCATTTTTCTCCTTCTCGGTAGCTGGTGCAGCGCTGTGGTTTTGGCTTTCGGCCTGGGAACATGATTAAATGTTGAAAAGACTTATTCTAAATAAAAGAGATTAAGTTGTACTTCGATAATGTCCAACATGCTTTCTTCTATTATATGCATCTTTTTGGCACAAAGCAGTCGAACTATGAACAATCTGAGATAAATCACTGCAGGTGCATAAGCTATCTGTGATGAACTTATTCAAAACATATAGCTATTACTAAGTCCACAGCTTATGAAATGTGTAATATAAAGGGGACACTACTGCTGGGTAGCTTCTAGGAATTTAGCAACTGATACATTAACTATTCTCTTGAAATAAACTTAAAATGAGTTCAGAAAAACTGTAGGAAAAAAAGAAAGTCAAGATTAAAAAAAATAATAGAAAGTTGAAGCTGATATAGTAATATCTAGCTAGAAGTGTTTTTTAGTAGGTGAAAATAGCTACTGGTGCTTACCAGGGTTGTCACTACATTTGCACAGCTATGCATTGCACTCTGGCATTATATGACACTGAAATTCACTATGTGAAAAAAGATTTCTTTTACTGTAAAAATTAATTGAAGTGATATGGTAATTCCCATGTTGAAAGCATCTTCAATGTCATGAATACACAAAAGAATTTTCTGCTTTTATTGTTTCTGCCAATAAAATATTATTCTCTGCCACCTGAAATGAGAGTACAAATCAACAGTAGGGCAGATAAAATGAGGAATATTTTTGTAAATAAAATATAGCAGAGCCCTAAACATAGCATGCGATGTGTCCAAATCTGGAAAGCTGAGATATTGCACAATGAAAAACAAGTAAAATTATAATTATTTTCAGTGTACACAATGAAATGGAAACTGCAAGTTACTCTCGCAGTAAATTCACCAGAAGAATATATGTAGCTCAAGAACCACTCAAGCTACCAAGAAAAAAACTCACTCCCACCCCCAAATTAAATGGAACAGGCAAATATATATGTGTGTATAGAATCATAGAATCATAGAATAGTTAGGATTGGAAAGGACCTTAAGATCATCTAGTTCCAACCCCCCTGCTATGGGCAGGGACACCTCCCACGGGCAGGGACACCTCCCACTAAACCATGCCATCAAAGGCTATGTCCAGCCCCGCCTTGAACACCGCCAGGGGTGAAGCATTCACAACTTCCCTGGGCAACCCATTCCAGTGCCTCACTACCCTTACAGTAAAGAATTTCCTCCTTATATCCAGTCTAAACTTCCCCTGTTTAAGTTTGAACCCGTTACCCCTTATATATATATATTCATATTTGAATAACACCTTTATTGACATGTGCACATTTATACTGTGAAATTACTGATTGCACAGTATTGAATTTAACTTTTAATAGAAAGACTGCAAAGCAGTTAATGCATTCCTGCATAAATATTATTAAATATATTTTAAAAATATAAAATAATGTTTACATTCTTGCTCATTCATCTAGCAATTATATTAGCAGAAACTGTTTGCAATTATCTTAATGTACCACCTTTTCTGTAAACCATTGTTCCCAGTGCAGCAATCAAGACCCAGCTAATGACTGATTTCAGGTGCACTGAAGTGCAAACTGAAGGACTTGGGCAAAACCTGTAGAGATTATTGATTTTTTTTTTGTTTTAAACACACAGATTTCTCACTTTATGAAGTGAAAATCATGTTTCTTTCATTTAGTGAAATCTATACCACGTTATCTAATGTTTATGTTTGAAAATTCAGCCAATTATTTTAAAACTTTTAAATAATTTTTTTTACACATTTGTTGACTAAAAGATGTCCAGCTGCAATACTTGCTGTTCAACATTTTCTTCTTTACTACCTTGATGCAAATACAGAACTTTATAATATAGACACACACACACACACACAGAGATATATACATGCATATGTATAACATGTCTTTTCCTCAGCTACAGAAGTATTTAGTCAATGATATCATTACAACTTATCCTAATTCTACCTGGTAATTAGCCATTTTTAATGATTTTTTAAAAATTCTAACTATTCTCTCTAGGTCTGCTGGCCATACATTTGTCTATGATTTCTCCTTTTGAGCTTTCTGCAGTTTTTAGCTTATAGTTTATGCTAAGTATTATCAGTTTTCTCATTATTGAATTTTTTTTGTTGTTGCTTTCTCTTTGTCTTTTAGGCAAAGCTTTTTTTTTTTTTTTTTTAACAAAAACTCAGGCTTCTGGGGAATCTGGTAAGATCTTTTAAAGCTGCTCCTAGATATTGATTGTATTGTGGTGTTTATCTTCTCAGTGTAACTGGATTACAATTTCCACTTTGTGAAACTGACACCCCTACAATATAAAGCAAGCATACATTATCACTTGGGACTTCCATGTTTTTGCACATGTAAACAAATTACAACCACTTGGAATGGCTCACTTTCAGTTCTGGGTACTGCTCCCCTCTATTTCTTGTAATTAAGTCTGAGGTAAAATTCTACCCACAGAGTATGTGGAATCTTGAATCTCCTTAGCTGTAGCAATGATTTGATATGTCTACAAATGCAAAAAGCAGCTTTGTATCAGTAACCCCAGGCTTCTAGCACAAACTGAAGCTCCTCATGTGATCTTTTTCACTGTATGTTAAAGAGAGTACTTAATGAGCACTCTTTCCTGATGGGATATTGTGGTCTTAAGCAATACACCTTCTTTAATGCACCTTGAGTTTTAGTCATTAGGATACTAATTTGTAAGTATTCAAGAACATTTGGAATTGAGTTTTCAATGAGGTGGAGATGAGGCCTTCAATTTCTCTCATGTCTCATTTTGCCCATATATGCTTTCCTTAAAACAGTTTTGTGGAGAATAAGGCACGGACCCCATTTCTGGTTAGAAAATGAAATTGTTTATTTCCCAAAGGTCCAGGGTTGATATAGACTATATGAAGTACCCGTGTGTATGAGCGGCTAATACAATTGGTTAGCTATCACCACCCACGAGGGTATTTTCGCTTCTTCATTGGTTGATACCTTGCTCACTAGTTGCCTTGATTGGATGCCTGCTTCTCGCTTCTTTCTTCCTTCCTTCCTATCTTGCCTACTTTTCCCTGCAATACTCCCAAAACTTTCCCAGCAACATTCCTCTGCTATCTCAAATCTTTCCCAGTAGATAGTCTAGCTCAGAAATCCATCACATCACGGTCCTTTACAACCACACAGTTTGTAGTTTGCAATTTTGACATTCTAATAATGTGGTTCTACCTAATAGATTTCACTGGTACCAAAAAGATTGAATTTATGCTCATAAGTGAGCAATTTATGAGCTGAAATTCTTGCTTTCTAGAAGCCAATCCCTTGGCAGCCATATATAGGAAATTAAATCCTGTATTCTTTTCATGTATAATAGTGATTTAGTGAATTTTCTTCTTAACAACTTGGTTTGGTGCTGAATATTTTATTATTTTTTTTTTAGTGTCATGGTTTAAGCCGTAAATCATGCAGTTTGCTCACTCACTCCGCCCTCTTTCTTTCCCCCAGCTCCCAGAGGGATGGGGTGGAGAATCGAAAGAATGCAACTCCCACAGGTTGAGATAAGAACAGTTTAGTAACTAAGGTATAACACAAACCGCTACTGCTACCACTAATAATAATAATGACAAGAGAAATACAAGGAAAGAGAATACAACTGCTCACCACCCCATATCAAGCCCGACCCACTTGTGAACTGAACCCTTTCGGGTTCCTGCCTCCATTTTTTTTCCATCCTGGGCATGACGTGCTGTGGTATGGAATACGTCTTTGGTCAGTTTGGGCCAGGTGTCCTGTTTCTGCTTCCTCCCGGCTTCCCCTCCTCCCTGGCAGAGCATGAGACTCAGAAAGTTCTTGGTCAAACCAAACATTCTAAGCTGTAACTATAAACGTCGGTGTTATCAGCGCTGTTCCCAGGCCGAAAGTTGAAAGCACAGCACTGCACCAGCTACTAAGAAGTAGAAAAATGACTGCTACTGCTGAACCCAGAACATGTAGCTAATTTAATGTCATGTTTGCTGAATCATCCAGGCGGTCAGCTAGAAGTTTATTTCCCCCTTTCACTGCGATAAAGATTATTCAAAATTATTTGCCATACGCTTAAAATAAAAGATAGCCTGTTTACCAAAGTTTTCCCTCTTACTCTTTCAATGATAGATGTTTGCTCTCAGAATCTTCACTTTCAGGAGTGAAGATTCCAGGTCACTGCATTTCCAAGTGAAGAAGGAAAGTCATTAGTTCATTTCAAATGAATATTAATTTCTTGTGCTTGCATCTGTAGGGAAGAGAAGTCCTTACTGCATCCTCCCATGTTCCTTTATGGTATTATAAAGAGCTAAAGGCAGGATGCAGTTTGTTTACAGCAAAAGCAAAACACTTTTAAGGTTTCCATGTTGAACTGAAGATTTTAAAAAACAGGAAAGTAAGATGAATTTATACTCTTCTCTCTTGATCACAGTTTCAGTTCAGAGCAGAGTTGCTAGAAAAGATGGAGGCATTTGTTATCTGTTCTGGTACCATTTATATCTTGCAAAAGAAGTCTCAGTGTTATTTATTACTTAATCTGCAACTACCATGAACTTTGCTGTTTACATGTACAACTTGGACATGAATCAGTATAATCACCCTAGTTATTACTGAAATCCAGGGTACATTCTCCTCAAGCCATTACTTTTTACCTTTGGATCAATATCAAGTTCTATAGGACTAAGTCCAGGAAGCTGTATGACCCCCCCATGCTAATCTGTGGAAGCATAACTGTGAGTCTGACAAGACATACCTTTATAGACCTTTCTGTGTGATATGAAGCTTTGAACAATTATGACACTTCAGTGAAATACTTCCACCTAAGAGAAAGAGATCGTCACTTCCTGCTCTGTTTATGCTGTATATGGGGATTTTACAACTCATAAATGAACTCAGGCACCTTATTTCAACCTGCTGTCTGATAACTCCCTTCCAGATTGTATACAAAGGCAAAACTTTCTAACATCCGGAACTAACCTAATCTTGAACATGCTGAGAAACTGTACACAAGTCATGCCCGAGAAACGTACTAAATTCTGCCTTAGTCACCCAAAGGGCTTTTTACATACAGAATACAATGCAAACACCTAATACACCTGTATAGGTTTGTAGTATACTCCAAATGCAGTGGGAGATCCTCCCTCTAAAAGTAACACTATAGTAATTGTTTTATTATGGTGGATACCCACTTTCATGGAAAGGTCTATTTGTCCAAGCATTCATTGGTATGAGGCCCAGAGTCAGTTGTCTCCTTTTCCTGAAGGAGACTTATTTCCCACTAATTGGGAAGAAGGAGCTCTTTTCAGAAAAAAACCTTCAGGCTTCTCCAGAAAAGGCAAATAGTGGCAGATCTGTCAAGTCATTGCTAGCAAACAGGACAGGGGAAAAAAATAATTAAATTAGTAGCAAAACCACTGATTCAAGGAGTGCTTTAGGATGCTGTGATAAGTGGTTGAAGATGTGGGCAATCCAGAGACCAAATTTAAGAATTTCCATTCCTAATTATCTCTATTTAGTTGTCTTTATTTAGCAGCATTGTAAGTGTGCTGATTTCAGATGTTTTTCTGCTTAGACTGTTGATCCCTTGGGATACCATTCTAATTTAACTTCCCATGCAGACTGTGGGGACTCTAAGGAAATAGCATCAGGGTTTGGATCTCATTAAGGTGTTACATTGCCTACATCTTCTATTAAATTCAACACCTAGAAGCCAGCAGTGCTATTAATTGTGTTTTGAAGGTCTCTCAGATTGTAAAAAGACTAAATGTATTCGAGTTTGAAAGAGGGGTTCTTAGGTTTGAAGAAAACTCAAATAAAAATAGAATGATGTTGTTCAGAAGGAGCTAGGTTTGATTTCCATTATTTTCTCTACTTGATTTCTGTTGTACCATTTAATCTGTTTAAGTCAACACATTACTTTATTTACAATGCATCACTACAATATTTATTATTCTAATCAAATCTGCAGCTGGTTTTCTTAACTGGAGATTCAGTACTTGCTCCTTCATAAACAGCACTGAATCTTCTGAAATTTAAATATAGTGCTCAAGACAATATGCTCATCAAAACAAAAAAAAAGCTCCCATTCTGTTTCCATTTTAAGGATGTGTTTGCTGCATGTTAATGTTGAGTTCTGTAATGTTTTCCCTTGAAATATCGTATAGACTGCATTTTGCCAGAAAATATGTCATAATGTTTTCTGGTATTTTCAGATGAGCTAAAGTGTATATCTGTTCTTAATCTATTCCCTCTGCTGAGGCAATGTACATCTTCAGCAGCGTATTTAACCAAATGGATTTTTTTTTTCCTTAGCAGATCAAACTGAGTTCTGCTGCAGGCACAGAACTTCCTATTTAAATGACAAATGTCTCTGCTTGCAGATTTGAAAACTCACTTATTGACTCTTTTATCTTGTGTAAACAAATAATCAGCCCATCACCACATTGGTAGGGAAAGTGGAAGAATAAAAGGGGAAAGGATTTTTTGGGAGTACTGCCAAATATTGCATTACTTGGAATGAAAAATTACTTGTTTGCTGTTAATGTTGCCATTGTACACAGATAGTAGACAGCAATGCTGAGAAAGAACAAAGAAAAATCTACAAAGACTCTGTAATACCAAATATTTCTTCACACTTAGAAGGCAGTAAGATTTTTTTTTTTCAAATGACAGCAAGAAGTCCTGTTTTACAACAACATATTTTAAACTGTATTCACAATTAAATTCTGAGAGTTGTTTATTTAAGAACTTTTCAATTTGATCTTTGTCTAAAGAGTTTAAACTTATCATCCAGTTATTCTCTGAGAAGTTTAAAGTTAACCTGTCTTTATATGGTTTTGGGTGGGTTTTTTTTTTAAATAAAGATATAAAGAAATAGATAAAGGTAATGGATGTGAGATATTCCTTGTGTTTTATAGCTCCTGTTTTGTTTGTTTTCATAGCGAATAGTTATGAAGAAAATGAAAAATCAATGGGATCCAAAGAAAATTATGTCTGAGTGGGTTTCTTTTCATACAACAGTGCTTTGAAATGTATTGCTGCTGAAGAACATTTAAAGGGTACATAAAAGCAGCTGGATCGCTCAAGGAATAAGGTGCTGATCAGTGTATGCAAAAGTAACCCTGGAGTGGGTAGGTCTATAAGAAAGAAAACATGTAATGCAGGTTTTAGGTCTAATCTGCAGCTTCTACCATTAAAAAAAATCACTTGCCTTTACTGAAGAAAAAGCATTTATATGTTAGATCTGTGGATCTGCACTGGTAATTATTGGATTGAGATCTGGACAAGATGCTGCTTTTCAAAATAACAGTTGTTCTTTACTTACAAATGTTTTATGGCTCCTCCAAATTATTAAAAACAAACAAACAAACAACAAAAAACCCCACAGCATTTCACGAAAGCAGATGAAAGTTACAGGTTACACCATGAGATCCAGATTCAGTGAAATTGCGGTGTTCTAAATTTGTCTGTTCCCACGGTAATCAGAGTTGCTCAAACCAATAGACAAACACAGATTTGCAGTCACAGATGGACTTTGTTCCTGTCTAATATTAAAATCTGTATTCTTTAGAATTAAAGCTTCCATTTACAAATGTAAAGTCTTACAAATATAAGTCTTCTTTTGCAGCTAGACTGCATAGCAATGGAGACATGTAGGAAAATATAACAAATGTTTGCCATAAAATAACTACATATTAAGACATATTCATTGTTGTGAAGTATTTTATTTACAATTCACAGCAAAACAAACCCTTAAGAAAGTAAACAAAGTCTTTGCGCTAAATCTTCTAGTCAATAACAAGTTTGCAAGTTGAGGAGACAATTTGTTAATCTTAGGTGATACTGGTCTCTCTGTATTTGAGATTAATTTTTAATTTCTGTATATGGATGACTTAGTTTAGTCACCTGCATTTTAAAACATTATAGAAATACTCAAAATCATACTGGAGGAAAATATCATCAAATACTTCTAACTCACACTGCAAAAAAATACACAGCAACATGAAAAATTAACATTTCTGAATTCATATGGAGGATGAACATGTATGTACATATGAGACCAGCAAGCATGTATATATAGAGTGGTTAAATGAGTTCTGTCAGAATACTCTGTGCTACTGTTTTCTAATATCTGAATTTAAATGTAGATTTTGAGTTTGACTTAACTAGATAGTTGCAACAATTTCAAATGTCTGTTTAAGATTTTGGAATAATTTTAAACAGACATTTGTGACAGGGAAATTTTACTTCTAATTAAAAAAAAAAAAGACTTCACACATTCCCCCCCCCCCAAAAAAATTTGTTCATTAAATAAACTTCTTAAATTCTCAAAATTAGTTACCTTTGTATTTTATTTTCTATGTCTTATAGTGATTTTGCTGCCTGTTTACAAATGCATTTGTATTCTAACTGGAAATTTGTGTGGACTGATATAGGGACTAAGATGAGAAGAAAACTGGAGAAAAGTTATTTATTTATTTACTTGTTGTAATTAAAAAGAAATGTAATGTTATAACAAAGTAAATTCAGAAAATAAACTCTTACTGTGTCTTTAGAAGGTCTCAAATAATATCGTACTTGCCTTTTCAGAATCAACTGGGACTTTTTGCACTGGGAGAGGAATAAATTAATTCAACAGAAAAGCAAATAAAATAAATTACTGATGAAATGTCCCCTGGGGGCAATATTTTCTGTCAGATCTAGTGATACAAAATCAATGTTATCACATTAGCCTTTTTATTTGTTCTGTATTTATCTTGGAATAGCTAGAGTAATATTTAACCCTTAAGACCTGTTGCAGCAATATAGTTCAATTGACTGAAATGGGAATGATTTATCATGCCAGCATAAATTAGATCTGGAATATAGTCTTTGTTTTCAATCTTCTGTAGATACATCTTACAAAGATAAGGAGGTTGGAAAGAATGTTATCTTGGCATGTTTTCTAGTCTCTGTAGAAAGCCACACTTTAACTAACCTGAAGAGTTTTACGCATAGTCATCCACAGTCATTATCAGGGAGACACCACCTGAGTTTAAAATTCATTAATTATTTATAAAATTGCCAGTTTGCTTTCTTGTGTTTGCTGGATTAAGAAGCTAATCAAAATCTCACAGCTTTTGCTGTCATTCAAGAACTCTTAAATAGAAAGCAATCTGTAGCTTGGGAATGTTGAAAGCCAAAAGTTAGACTGTTTACATAATGACTAACAGCTCAGGTATGTTATTTCACTAAGGCTGGAATCTATCTCCCTCTGCTATAGATGAATTTCATTGGGAGATTATATATCATGGGCCAAATCTTCAGTTTACTCAAGAAATCAGCCCACTAATGTGGAAGTTCAAAAAAGTTAAAACATCAGCTAAGTTTTTGCAAACATTTTGCTTCCAGGGGACCTTGAACATCATGTGCGTCTAATGATTGTGAGTACATTTTAATCAGGAAAGCTCTCCCAGTAAATTTCAGTTAAATGGCTTGTATGATTGATACTCATGCAAGTATCTACAGGTCTCCAAAGCATGGGCATAGTTTGAAGTGCAAAATAAACACATTGTCTTGAATTACTGTCCAGTATTATTATTCCAACTGCTTGTGCTTGATCTTGCTTTTAAATAGATAAAATTTAAACCCGGAGAGGCATTTTTATTTTAAATCCTGAACTAGTCAGTCCATCAGTCACTAGGTACACTTTTCATATTGTATGCTCACTTGAATAAAATCTGCATTAGTCATACTCATTTTCCACGGGCATTTTGGTCATCAGAAAGACTGACAAGCTGTAGCAAAAATAGAAAGAAAAAGATACCTGAAAGTGAAGGTATTTGTTAACTATTTCCTTCACTGCATAACTGAAACTGTTACGTATGAATAAAAAAAAACCAAATGCATTCATACTCTGAGTAGTAATCCATGGACTGGAATGGTAATTTTGTGTGAGATTTTAAACAATTAAATTTTAGAAACATTTCAAAAGTGCTGAAATTCAGAAAGAATTATCTGCCTAACTCCGCTACACTATTTTGCAAATAATCTGCAAAAACAATTAGCTTGAAATCATAGTGAGGATTTAAATTACATCTTTCTTAGCAGCAACCTGCAATGAAAAAGGTAGAGTGAGAGGGCTGCAAAAGATGCATATGGATCAGAAAATGCCATTGATATCGCTACCATATATTTTTAACAAGAGTTCAAAGAAATTGCTTCATACCATGATGTTAAGCATATTTTTTCCATTATTATTCCAACATGCTGGCAAAAGTATTAACATTACTATAATGTTGGTATAAACCCTCTCAGTGTATCTTCTGTCTTGATAAACTTGATTATGCCTAGGCATGCAAGCAAACTACAATGTAGAAATTAAGTAATTCATACAATATTCAGGAATCAGAGAATGTTATGGAGAGTACTTTTGCACTCTGACGATGGAAAAGAAATAGTAGAAAACCTCTGAATGGTAGATCATTAGTCCTAATATAACTGAATGTTAAACTGAAATTCATCCTAAATAGGGTGGTTGCCCCGCATTAATTGTCCAATCTCAAAGAGACAAGAAAAGAACATCAAGCAGTCCATCTTTCTGAAAACAAGACAGAAACTTCAAGAAAGGTTCCCATCTGCTTAAATGCCAAAGATCTGTAAGCAGGAGAATCACTTTTTTGGTAGATAATGCTGACTATTAGAAACATAAAACTTTCTATTCCTAAGAAAATCCAAAGATGATTTTATCTATAACCAAAAGCCAGATTACAGCTGCATTTTAATACGATGGATCTTTTAGTATTATTTATTACTGTATGCTTCAACTGCAATGCAACTCCTTTATTTGTTTATTTGTAAGTCTATTTATTAAAATTCTTGAGTGCTGGTTTTTTTTTCTTTTTTTTTTTTTTTTTCCTCTCAGAAAAATATGTATTTAATGGCATGGCTTTTGAATGCAGAATTGTGTATTTCATGAGCATGTTATTACCACCCACTGCTGTGAGATACCAGGTACATTTAAGTTAGTTTGGTTTGTCTTGTTTTGTCTTGTTTTGGTTTGGTTTGGCTTTTAATAAGTGGTAAGGGAGGCACTGACACTTCTTTTGTTGACAGAGTATTGGTTTTCCACTCTCAGTTCTATCGGTGGTCAAGTGATGTTAGTATGACTGGTAGGATTACAGTTTGAGGT
The DNA here is from genome assembly GCA_039720435.1 of Amazona ochrocephala. Classification (NCBI taxonomy): domain Eukaryota; kingdom Metazoa; phylum Chordata; class Aves; order Psittaciformes; family Psittacidae; genus Amazona; species Amazona ochrocephala. The sequence continues at coordinate 27,188,724 of CM077880.1, forward strand.
AATTGTCTCTTGAGTACTGATGTTGTGCTTCTTGAGCATCAATGTACTTCACACAGACATTTGTTACCGGTGTAACCTCATAACCCATTTTTTCCCTTTCTTTCTTTTCTGCCTCTTTGGAGTTGTTTCTGCAGCATATATCACCATGATGTTCATTACTTTTTGTTTACTTTAAAACTTTCCTAAGCATGTTAAGTCATGTAATGTCATACTGGTAGCCACATACAGGAGAGAGGGCATAAAAAGAGTTTATGTAAATCCTGCAGATGCTCCACTGAACTAGGGACAGATTGAAATGTCAGTGTGATGAATGTTCCTCATATTTCTATATACTTGAAGTTCAATAGCAAAGAGTTTTCAAAAGCTTCATGTCTTGGACAGACCTGTTTTTGTTTTCTTTGTTTGTTTTCCAGAAGCTTATTACAGACTTCATCTTTCTTATTTTCAACCAGAAACATCATAGAAACATAAGATGGTTTGGGTTGGAAGGGACCTTAAAGATCATCCAGTTCCAAACCCCCTGCCATGGTCAGGGACACCTTCTACTAGACCAGGATGTTCAAAGCCCTGTCCAGCCTCGCCTTGAATACTGCCAGCGCTGGGACAGCCACAGCTTCTCTGAGTGACCTGTGCCAGTGTCTCACCACCCTCACCACTTTTCATAGTAAAGAACTTTTTATATCTAATCTAAATCTACCCTCTTTCAGTATAAAGCCATTGCCCCTTGTCCTATCTCTACTTGCTCTTATAAAAAGTCTCTCTCCAGCTTTCTTGCACACCCCCTTTAGGTACTATCCTAGCTAATCCTTTTGCAATACAGACAGTACTGCGTTGAGTAGCAGTTTTCACAGCTCTGCATTAGACTTGCGAGATTCAGAACAGCTGGGGTTTTTTATATGCCTTTCCTTTTATTTCTGATGATTTTTCAACAAAAAAAATATTAATTGCTCCCAAAATAAGAGTCTTATATTTCATTTTCTGGCTGCAAAAATAAAACTTTATAGACATACTCTGAAAACAAAGAAGTAGAATTCTTAGAAATGTCAGACTTTTAGTCTGCATATAGAAAAGTTTGTTTTGTTTTGGGTTTTTTTTCTGTGCTTTTAAGTCTCAGATGCGAGTAAAGTGACTGAAATGTTTTGGAGGAGGATTGAAAGCAACACACAGAGAAAAAAGGCAGATTATATTACAGTGTTATTGTTTCCTACTTTTCTGTGATTGCTTTGTGGGAGCTAGAGTTTTGAATTTTAAAGTCTTAGGTAAATCTCATATTAAGTTTTCAGCACAGTATTAGCTCTCCTGTCAGTTACTAATGTTCACCCAGAAGGGACTGGCGATACATATAGGTTGTGAGAAGAGACTAAGAGTAATGAAAGTTACCACTCTTAATGAGCCAATGAAATGAGGAATGGTTCTTTAAGCATTTTATGAATCTTCTTTGTGTTTAATTGTCTTAAATACAGTTACGTCCTTAAATTTTAGGACATTGCCAATTGTGGTAATAGACTTGATAAAAGAAACTCAAAGAACAATAGCATCATTCAGGATGCCTTAACATATTGGAGTTGTTTTCCTGTTCGTAAAATGATACGTTCTGGTGTCCAGAAGCTGCTTACTGTGTAGTTTAGTTATTGCCATTAGTTTACATATCAGAGAATTAGTTTTAGGGAGGAAATGTCGCATGACGGGAGTTTGAAATAGCACATATCTTAAAGTACTAACAGTTTAATAAGGGTGTCAGATAATTTTGAGAAACAATTTAAATATCTAATCTGGGTTAGTAGCTGTGCAGTAATAATCATCATAAAAGCAGACACAAAAAATAGTGACAGAAAGTGTTTTGTTGTATCCTATTGTCAGTATTCAGCATGTTCAAAAGCACAAGTATAGATATAATACCTGCCCACCTGAAATTTAATGGGATACTGAATTCATACGAAATTCGGGAGGAAGGGAAAGAAGAGGGACAATTAATAAACCTAACAAAATCTTCACTAAGAGATATTGCTTGGGAGCATTGTCATGTGCTCTTTGTGTTTTGTGTTGTCCAGACTGGTGCAAAATTTCCTGCATGATAATTCTCAGCAGACAATTCCTATTCCAAGGCTCACAGAAACAGGTTACAAAGTCCTTGAGCAGGTAACAGCCATTTTTCTGTTTTCCAACAAAAACCAAGTACATATGCTTTTCCTGTTATTGCTATTTTGGCAATCAGTAAGCCATGTTGTTTTTTGTTTTTTTTTTGTATAATATTGTTCTCCTAAACATCCTGTGCATTACACTGCCATTTCATGTTACTGCAAAAACAGGATAAAGATTTTAGTGAGACATGAAAAGTTCAGGGGAGTGTGTACCCCCTTTTTTTTATGGGAAGATTTTATCCTGGATTTACCTTAAACATGCTCATCAAGGTAGCTCTGTTCGTTGTTGGAGCAGACTGAAGAACACTATGACTAGAAGTGCTTGCACTATACCTATACCAGAAAGAGACAACCAGCAGACAGCTCAGTTCAGGCTTAGGGACTTGTTCATCTGGCAAGAATGATGCAATGGTTTGGCTTTCACACATGTGAGTGAAGTGGAAGAGAGTGTAAAACATCTCCAGTCAGCAAGCATGCATTCAGAATTAATATCTATCTTACAGCTCAATGTACTATAAAATTACCAGGCAATTTTCTTCAGTATTCTGTTTCAACGATGATAGGTACATTTTTCAAAATTCATATAATAGGCTTCTTAGTTAGCTTCTTCACTTTGAATATCCTTTCAGCATTATTGGCAGCATTATAGAGAAAGCTCTTAAATGGGTATGATACTGTATTTATAAAAATATGCAAAGTCATGAGTTAAGGCATGTTGAAATATACTTTTCAAAGATTATTTCTTTCATAGAACAATAACAACTTTGCTGCAATATTGATGTGGTCTGCATTTTAAGTGTTGCAATCCTAGTTTCAGAGATATGCTGCATATCTTAAAGAATCAAAATCCATGAATTGCTGAGATGCCTGTCAAAAACAGATACAGTAATAGAAAACAAGGAAACTTACTATCTGGTTTCTGCAGAAATCCCTTTAATGTTTGATTAATAATATCTCTCAAGGAGTAAAGGGATAAAAAAGAACCATACTAGTAGTTGGGTTAATTTAGGGTTGTTGTCTGATCAATTTCTTACTCTCTGTTAGAATGTGATAATACAGATAACACCATATCTCTTAAACTGCTGTTTTGGTATCAACAGCAAAGACTACATTGTTATTTAGTGAAATGTCTCAAGAACTTTGTGTGCATGAACACTGTGGATATTCTTTCTTCCAGGACATAGTGAAGGAACCTGAAATCCCAGAATTTCCCATGATATGTCTTTTTTCTTATCCTCTAAAAGAATCCCAAATATCATAATTCTTGAAGTATGCAGCCTTTTAAGTAGAACAACTTATAAATCAATGAAAACAAATGTTATACTACACAGAATACTAAACTGAATAGTATTTCAATATTTAGTCATTGTACGAAATGGAGAAGCGTGTCATTCCTGTTCATACCCAGGGCAAATGATCTACCAATAAGCCATAGATTATCCCTGAGACATCTATCAGTCATTAAAACAGATCCACTACTTTCAGTTTTCTCTGAGAACTAACTTTTAAGATTTATTTACTTTTATTTTTTTTTTAAATCTCATGGTATTTTAATTTATTCTAGTAAAGAATTACATGAACACTCACAAGTCTGAATTTTTTCTGCAAAACTCTTCTCTGAGAATTCTATGATGAATTTATCGAAAAAGTATCAGATTTTTTTTTTTTTTAAATTTGAAGTATCTAGTTCTTTGCAAAATTAAATTAAAACATGTTACTTTAAAATAGGCATATGCTAGGTTTTTCTATGAGGAGAAACATACAATGATGAAACCTGTTAAGGAACCAGCTCAAAGTTTTCTGTGATGAAGACTATTCTTTAAGAATAATTTTCCCTAAGGGAATTTGTCTACTTCCTTATTCCAAGCAGATATACTACCATGCTTTATATTTCTGGATAAATAAGACACCCCTGAAACTCCTTGAAAAAAAAAAAATCTTTAAAGAGAAACTCTTTTGATTTAACTAAGAAGAAAAAGGAAATAAAATTATCATGATCATATACGCTCAGCAGAACATAAGCAACATTTTGAGAAACAATGATAATGCAAAGAGCAAACTATGGTTAATATTTCATAAAATATTTGTGTTAACCTGGAAGTATTTAATAGCTATGCTACATCTTCCACCTTTATCTTCCAGTGAAAAAAAAAAAAAATGTAGAATGGAACTGTACAGTTGCACGGGAAAATGGAAAAGAACTTTAAAAAAAATATTGTAGAAGCAGACTAATTTTTTACAAGACTTAATCAGCATTTTGGTTTATAACTGATTCTTAATCTCCATCACTATGACATCCTTCTCTCTAAGTTGGAGAGACATCAATTTGATAGGTGGACCACTCGGTGGATAAAGAACTGACTGGATGGCTGCGTGCGGAGAGTTGTGCTCAATGGCTCAATGTCCAGCTGGAGACCAGTAACGAGTGGTGTCCCCCAGGGATCGGTGTTGGGGCTGATCTTGTTCAACATCTTCGTGAGTGACATGGACAGTGGGATTGAGTGCGCCCTCAGCAAGTTTGCCGATGACACCAAGCTGTGTGGTTCGGTTGATACATTGGAGGGAAGGAATGCCATCCAGAGGGACCTTGACATGCTTGTGAGGTGGACTGATGCCAACCTGATGAAGTTTAACCATGCCAAGTGCAAGGTCCTACACCTGGGTCAGAGCAATCCCAGGCTCAGCTACAGGTTGGTCAGAGAAGAGATTCAGAACAGCCCTGCAGAGAAGGACTTGGGGGTGTGGGTTGATGAGAAAATGAACATGAGCCGGCAGTGTGCGCTTGCAGCCCAGAAAGCCAACTGTGTCCGGGGCCGCATCAAAAGGAGTGTGACCAGCAGGTTGAAGGAGGTGATCCTGCCCCTTTACTCTACTCTCGGGAGACCTCACTTGGAGTCTTGTGTGCAGTTCTGGTGTCCTCAACATAAAAAGGACATGGAACTGTTAGAACAAGTGCAGAGGAGGGCCACGAGGGTGATCAGGGGACTGGAGCACCTTCCATATGAAGATAGGCTGAGAAAATTGGGTCTGTTCAGCCTGGAGAAGGCTGCTTGGAGACCTCATAGCAGCCTTCCAATACCTGAAGGGGGCCTTTAGGGGTGCTGGGGAGGGACAAGGGGTAACGGGCTCAAACTTAAAGAGGAGAAGTTTAGATTGGATCTGAGGAAGAAATTCTTTACTGTAAGGGTGGTGAGGCACTGGAGTGGATTGCCCAGGGAAGCTGTGAATGCTCCATTCCTGGCAGTGTTCAAGGTGGGGTTGGACAGAGCCTTTGGTGGCATGGTTTAGTGGGAGGTGTCCCTGCCCATGGCAGGGTTTTGGAACTAGATGATCTTAAGGTCCTTTCCAACCCTAACTATTCTATGATTCTATGATTCTATGATATTGAAAAAAGGGAATAAAATTTTTCTTTAAAGCTCTTCTTTGTTTAACTGAACCCAAACTATTTAAATGTTAATAGAAAACTTACAGCTTAAGGCTGAGAAAGTTCAGAGGTGATGTGAGTGGGTAGATACACTACTTATATTCCTTTGAGATGTCCAGACTTTTCTGCTGATTTAAAAAAAAAAAAAAATAACAAAAACAAACAAAAAAAATTAGTTCCTCCAGAGAAAATAAATATTTTCAGCTCAAGATAAGAGACATGTGGAACCTTGTGCTTCACATGACTTTCATTCGTCTTACCTGCATGGAGTCCATTTGTATCCGTTTCCTCATATTTCACTTTGTATTTAGGGCATAATCAAAGAAAAATATTGTGGAACTCATAGAGGTGGATCCTCCACACTGATGAATTGAATTTATGCTCTGTAATTTTATAGACTTTGTTATGGCAGCACAAGGAGTCACAGAATCACAGAATAGTAAGGGCTGGAAAGGACCTCAAGATCATCGAGTTCCAACCCCCCCGCCATGGGCAGGGACACCTCCCACTAAACCATGCCATCCAAGGCTATGTCCAACCCCACCTTGAACGCCGCCAGGGATGAAGCATTCACAACTTCCCTGGGCAACCCATTCCAGGGCCCCACCACCCTCACAGTAAAGAATTTCTTCCTCATATCCAATCTAAACCTCCCCTGTTTAAGTTTAAACCCATTACCCCTTGTCCTCTCACCACAGTCCCTAATGAAGAGTCCCTCCCCAGCATCCCTATAGGCCCCCTTCAGGTATTGGAAGGCTGCTATGAGGTCTCCACGCAGCCTTCTCTTCTCCAGGCTGAACAGCCCCAGTTTTCTCAGCCTATCTTCATACGAGAGGTGCTCCAGTCCCCTGATCATTTTCGTGGCCCTCCTCTGGACTTGTTCTAACACTTCCATGTCCTTTTTATGTTGAGGACACCAGAACTGCACACAGTACTCCAAGTGAGGTCTCACGAGAGCAGAGTAGAGGGGCAGGATCACCTCCTTTTACCTGCTGGTCACACTCCTTTTGATGCAGCCCAGAATACGGTTGGCCTTCTGGGCTGCAAGTGCACACTGCCGGCTCATGTTCATTTTTTCATCAACCCACACCCCCAAGTCCTTCTCCGCAGGGCTGCTCTCAATCTCCTCCCCGCCCAACCTGTAGCTGTGCCTGGCATTGCTCCGACCCAGGTGGAGGACTTTGCATTTAGCATGGTTGAACTTCATCAGGTTGGCATCAGCCCACCTCTCAAGCGTGTCAAGGTCCCTCTGCATGGCATTCCTTCCCTCCAATGTATCAACCGAACCACACAGCTTGGTGTCATCGGCAAACTTGCTGAGGGCGCACTCAATCCCACTGTCCATGTCACCCACAAAGATGTTGAACAAGACTGGTCCCAACACCGATCCCTGGGGGACACCACTCGTTACTGGTCTCCAGCTGGACACTGAGCCACTGAGCACTACTCTTTGTGTGCAGCGATCCAGCCAGTTCTTTATCCACCAAGTGGTCCACCTATCAAATTGATGTCTCTCCAACTTAGAGACAAGGATGTCATGGGAGACAGTGTCAAAGGCTTTACACAAGTCCAGGTAGATGACATCAACTGCTCTGCCCCTGTCCATCAGTTCCGTAGCCCCTTCATAGAAGGTCACCAGATTGGTTAGGCAGGATTTCCCCTTAGTGAAGCCATGCTGGCTGTCACCAAGCACCTTGTTGGTTTTCATGTGCCTTAGCATGCCTTCCAGGAGAATCTGCTCCAAGATTTTGCCAGGCACAGAAGTGAGACTGACTGGTCTGTAATTCCCTGGCTCATCCATTTTTCCCTTCTGAAAAATGGGGTTATATTTCCCTTTTTCCAGTCATCGGGAACTTCACCTGACTGCCATGATTTTTCAAATCTGATGGACAGTGGCTTAGCAACTTCATTTGCCAGCTCCTTCGGGACCCATGGATGGATTTCATCCGGTCCCATGGACTTGTATACATTCAGGTTCCTAAGGTGGTCCCGAACAAGATCCTCCCCCACAGTGGGCCCAGGGTCCCCACCCTCACCGTCCCCACGTCTGCCTTCCAAGACTTGGGTGGTGTGGACAGAGCATTTGCCTGTAAAGACTGAGGCAAAGAAGTCATTAAGAACCTCAGCCTTCTCCAAATCCAGGGTAGCCAGTTCTCCCGATAGCTTCTGGAGAGGGCCCACGGTGTCCCTAACCTGTCTCTTATCGGCAATGTACCTATAAAATCCCTTCCTGTTATCCTTAACATCCCTAGCCAAGTTTAATTCTAAGTGGGCCTTAGCTTTCCTAACCTGGTCCCTAGCTTCCCAGACAACATCCCTATATTCTTCCCAGGCCGCCTGACCTTGCTTCCACCTTTTATAAGCCTCTTGTTTCCTTCGGATTTTGCTCAGCAGCTCCTTATCCATCCAAGGAGGTCTCCTGGCCCTCCTGCTGAACTTCCTTCTAGTTGAGATGCACTGCTCCTGAGCTTGCAGCAGATGATCCTTGAATATCAACCAACAGTCTTGGGCCCCCCTGCCCTCTAGGGCTGTATCCCATGGAACCTTACTGAGCAGGTTCCTGAAGAGGCCAAAGTCTGCTCTCTTGAAGTCCAGGGCAGTGAGCTTGCTGCACGCTCTTCTCACTCTCCTGAGGATCTCAAACTCAACCATCTCATGATCGCTGCAATCAAGGCTGCCCTGGAGCGTTACATTCCCAACCAGCCCTTCCCTGTTGGTGAGGACGAGGTCAAGCATGGCACCTCTCCTTGTCGGCTCCTCTATTACTTGCAGAAGGAAGTTGTCTTCCACGCAATTTGGTTTCCGTTAGAAGCCACAAATCTTTTTCCAGTGCTAGAACATCAGCCCAGGTATCTCCATATTCAGTTCCAATTCGCTATCACATTTGCAAGTCAGAAAAGCTTTCTGAAATGAATGATGAATGCATCTTTTTTGTCAATCACATGATAAGCTAGCTGTGAAAACCTGATATGTATGTATTTATATCTCAGACCTTCACAGTTAACTTCCATAAAATGTAAGAGAAATAAAGAACCAACATATTGTAGATAATGTACGTGACAACCAACTAAGGGGAATTATTATAAAATGTTTTTATTTAAAAAAATCAAGCTAATTAGTAGGGCAATCATAATCCCAGCTTCAATACTGCAGAAGCCTTTTGCAACAGAGCCCCAGTGATTTCACAGCAGAGTGGGGACAGATGTGGGAAAAGAGAACTGCTCCTGCATGCAACCTCCATCTCACAAGTTCAGCTGTCTGTACTCCAAAACCCACATTGTTAAAGCATGGTCATATGTCCTTGGCTCAGTTCTATTGGGAAAATTGTTTATTGAGAAAAAGGATATGAAAGTATATAATTCAGGCAATATAAGAAAACTATAGAAGTACAATTGCTAAGTGGGAAATCGTTAGCAGATGAAGAATTCACTGGCGTGAGAAGCTGCAAAACCCTAAGAAGAAAAGCTGTGAATAAGAGAAGAGGAAGTCTACAATATGAATGACCCACACACTCCAAAGAGCAATGGGAATCAACCCTTCCTATACTGACCAGCTCATCCTCATCACCTATCTCACTGAATAAGGTGAGCTTATTAATGCTTCACCTACTGGCATACTTAAGCCCCAGCTAACTATTGGGTCAACCAACAGGTAACTGCTATGTACTCTTGAATTGTTTAGAACATACTTGCAGAATCCCTGAAAATGGCAGAAGATCCATAACTAAGATGACCTGTGAGGGTGGGCCTGAATTATGTGTTCCCTAGGGAAAGAGTGAGTAAGGGAGAAGAATATGGGCAAATTTATTAATTGCTCCGAAGCCTGGCTGTGGAAGCTGGTATAAATAAAAATCTACAATCTGACTGTAAAATGTCCTGCTGCTGTTTTCTTTTTTTTTTTTTTTTCTTTTTTTGTCTTCCTGCAGCTTCCGTTTCTATATCGACTCTATTTAGACCTCTTAGCAGCCTTCCAATATCTGAAGAGGGCTTATAAGGATGTTGGGGAGATACTCTTCATTAGGGACTGTAGTGATAGGTCAAGGGGTAACAGGTTCAAACTTAAACAGGGGAAGTTCAGATTAGATATAAAGAAGAAGTTCTTCACTGTGAGGGTGGTGAGGCACTGGAATGCATTGCCCAAGGAAGTTGTGAATGCTCCATCCCTGGTGGTGTTCAAGGCCAGGTTGAACAGAGCCTTGGGCGACATGATTTAGTGTGAGGTGTCCCTGCCCATTGCAAGGGGGTTGGAACTTGATGATCTTAAGGTCCTTTCCACCCCTAAGTATTCTATGACACTATGATTCTATGATTCTATGACTGGATGATAGAAAAAGAATACATTGCTTTAAATATATCTTGATATCTTTTGGTACTTCATTGATCAAAGCCTTTTTGTTGATCTTTTTTTCCAGCCTTCTTATATTTTTGACTTCTGTTCACAAATAGCCTTTTACTTCAACTGAGCATGACAAGTATTCAATGCTTGCTGGAGCTGTTGCAACCACATGTTTCATAGCCTTACCATGAAAGCTGGAAAAACATTATCTCCAGCTTTCCTTCTCACTTCCCTCCATCTGTCATGTAATCAAACATGCTTTGTATGGCTTTGTTCATGGCAGGATTTCATAGAATGATTCAAAATGGATGATAGTTTTTAGGATGCTTAAATACACTCTACATTTAGTTTCCTTTGTCTGTGTGATACCTTGCACAGGTATTACCACTTCCTTTTATCATATCATCAGAAATATACTCAGCATAATATAAAATTTTCTCCATTAGAGGGATGCATTGTATTTTTCTGCTTTATTTCAGTCTTGAAGATTATAGTTCACATCATCCAGATTCTGTTTGGTTTAACAATTTTAGTATTCCCTTTTTAACTTGTCTCGATTTTTTTTTAAATGAAAAGATTAATTTCCTTAGATTTCTTTATCTACTGTACAGTTAAGACTAGCACCACAATTACCTTTTTAAGTTCATTAGCTGTCATGCAGTACTAATGAATTGGAAAGATATATGCTTTTCAAATGTCACAGTTTGTAAAAAACAATAGGCATAGCCAGTGAGTCACATACAGCTGTAATTCTTTTTTTCTTCCTAATCCTGTAAATGTTCAAAACCCAATCCATTCTTAGGTTTTGTCAAGATGCTTTTATAATCTATTTATAATCTATTTCCTTAAATTTTATCACCTTAGATATCTGATACCTGGTTGTTTTGTTCTCTATTTAAGAGAGTTAAAAAGTGTAAATTGCAGGCAAATGACACTGCAGCTTGAAATCTATCACCGGAAAAATTGCAATCTGGGCACATGGACATTTTAAGAACTGTATCAGTTCTTCTATAGCTTAAGTGTTGACAAAAGAGGCCCAACCATGGGGGAAAGGAACTTATTTAAAGCATAGATTATTGTTATTTTCATTAGGCAACTATCATAAAAATTCAACAAAACAAAATGAAAAATTTAACTGAAATGTTATTTTAGGTGAAGAATAGTGAATGCAGCAATTCTTAAGAATAACAGAATGGAAGGAAGTATAACTCCAGCCACAATTTTTTCAGATTAGAAATAATTTTACAAAGAATATATACAAACCAAAATAATAACTAGTCAAACCCACAAATTATATTCTCAGTTACCCTCATGAGGGATGTCTGCACTATTTTTCTAGTCTGGAGCAAGATCTTACTTTCCATACGTATGTTGATACTTGTAGGAGAGGACCTGGTTTGAGACCGTCTTAGGAACCTGAATGTATACAAGTCCATGGGACCTGATGAAAACCATCCACAGGTCCTGAAGGAGCTGGCAAATGAAGTTGCTAAGCCACTGTCCATCATATTTGAAAAATCATGGCAGTCAGGTGAAGATCCTGACGACTGGAAAAAGGGAAATATAACCCCCATTTTCAAGAAGGGGAAAATGGAAGAGACAGGGAACTACAGACCAGTCAGTCTCACCTCTGTGCCTGGCAAAATCTTGGAGCGGATTCTCCTGGAAGGCATGCTAAGGCACATGAAAACCAACAGCGAGGTGCTTGGTGACAGCCAGCATGGCTTCACTAAGGGGAAATCCTGCCTAACCAATCTGGTGACCTTCTATGATGGGGCTACGGAACTGATGGACAGGGGCAGAGCAGTTGATGTCATCTACCTGGACTTGTGTAAAGCCTTTGACACTGTCTCCCATGACATCCTTGTCTCTAAGTTGGAGAGACATCAATTTGATAGGTGGACCACTCGGTGGATAAAGAACTGGCTGGATGGCTGCACACAAAGAGTTGTGCTCAATGTCTCAATATCCAGCTGGAGACCAGTAACGAGTGGTGTCCCCCAGGGATCGATGTTGGGACTGGTCTTGTTCAACATCTTTGTGGGTGACATGGACAGTGGGATTGAGTGTGCCCTCAGGAAGTCTGCCGATGACACCAAGCTGTGTGGTTCGGTTGATAGGTTGGAGGGAAGGAATGCCATGCAGAGGGACCTTGACACGCTTGTGAGGTGGGGTGATACTAACCTGATGAAGTTTAACCATGCCAAGTGCAAGGTCCTACACCTGGGTCAGTGTGGAAGCATTCCTTTCAGTTAACGGACATGTGAGCAATCCAGCCTTTGACTTAGCTTCACTCAAGCAGTGAGCAACAGTCTTTGTGAGGCGTTGCAGGTCGATGAAAGGGTTAACAAAGGCACTGAGCAGAACATCGTGGCGCCGGCTCAGGTTACCACAAAGAAAACCTCGCAAACCAGGAGCCTGTTGCTATGGACACTTTAAACTACAACCAATCATTGAACTGTTGCTAGCACTCGGCTAAGTGGAGTTAACCGGTCAAGTGTTATCGAATGTTCTAGTGTTCTGAAACTTCTCTATAAAAGGCACGTTTGCGCACAATAAATTGTTCAGCGTTTGATCATGTTGATCGGTGTTGAGTTGTTCCATATCCCCCGCAACAGGTCAGAGCAATCCCAGGCTCAGCTACAGGTTGGGCAGGGAAGAGATTCAGAGCAGCCCTGCGGAGAAGGACTTAGGGGTGTTGGTGGAAGAGAAAATGAACATGAGCCGGCAGTGTGCACTTGCAGCCCAGAAAGCCAACTGTATCCTGGGCTGCGTCAAAAGGAGTGTGACCAGCAGGTAAAAGGAGGTGATCCTGCCCCTCTACTCTGCTCTCGTGAGACCTCACTTGGAGTCTTGTGTGCAGTTCTGGTGTCCTCAACATAAAAAGGACATGGAACTGTTGGAGCAAGTCCAAAGGAGGGCCACGAGGATGATGAGGGGACTGGAGCACCTCCTGTATGAAGATAGGCTGGGAAAATTGGGGCTGTTCAGCCTGGAGAAGAGAAGGCTGCATGGAGACCTCATAGCAGCCTTCCAATATCTGAAGGGGGCCTATGAGGATGCTGGGGAGGGACTCTTCATGAGGGACTGTGGTGAGAGGACAAGGGGTAATGGGTTTAAACTTAAACAGGGGAAGGTTAGATTGGATATGAGGAAGGAATTCTTTACTGTAAGGGTGTTGAGGCACTGGAATGGGTTGCCAGGGAAGCTGTGAATGCTCCATCCCTGGTGGCTTTCAAGGCGGGGTTTGACATAGCCTTGGGTGACATGGTTTAGTGGGAGGTGTCCCTGCCCATGGCAGGGTTTTGGAACTAGATGATCTTAAGGTCCTTTCCAACCCTAACTATTCTATGATTCTATGATTCTGCATCTGCAGTTCACTTTGATTTGGTTTGCAGAAGAAGCTGAAAGGGTGCAAACTTGGTTAAGTCTGAACAGAACTAAACTGAAAGTTATGCTCTACTGGTGCACCGTAACTGATCTGAATAGCTGAAAACCATCCAATGATCACTAATATCTTTCAGAGCACAGTAATAAAGCCATTGTTTGGTTTTATCTTATTGCTTTTTTCTTCCCCCCACCCCCCCCCGGGAGCATCAGTAGCAGAAAAAATAGAACGTGCTTTGAAACTTGTCAGTGCCACTCTACCTTTTGTGAAATTTGTTGAGGCAGATATTATGGCCCTACCCCTATCAAAGAATTTTTTTTTTTACCAGCTGTTAAGAATATTTGTTTGTACTTTCCCTCTGGCTGGTATCAGTATGTTTTGTTATCTTAGCTAAGAAACAAGTAAAAATGAGCTTGATAATGAATGATTCATTTCTTCCTTTTCCTTTTTTCTTTATGTTTTCTGGTGAGACAGAACATACATTGAGGAATTTAAAAATCTTGCTTTACAACTGTTTAAAAAAAATTCCACTATTAAAAAAATGTAACCAAATGCAACCAACCAAACAACCCCCCTAATATTTTTACTGATCTTAACTTTCAGTCTCAGCCTTTTCAAAACTTCCAGGTAATATGGAAAATTCTTCCTGTTGGGTAGTACTCATTTAATGGGTTATGCACCTAAGTAAAGTTTAGCATGCAAAGCAATTTGAAGCCTCAAGTGTGAAAATGGGTAAATGATGACCTGTCAAGGTGCTTAGCAGCTAACTGTCTTTGCTCCCACTATAGTCCTCCAGCCAGTCTGTTTCTGCCATATGATATAACTGGTCTTGCCTACAAACCCTTTTGCAGCCCTGTAAATATTGATTTTTTTTTTGAAGTAGTGAGTAATTCACAGGTAAGGCTCGATAGCTACATGTCTCTTGGATGCAAATAAGAAACAAACGTGATGATTTTGGTCTTATCTAGAATCTTAAGGAAAATAAGTGAGTGTATTGATTACAAACAGTAAAAACTCTGCTCAGTTAAGACAATAACCCCCTAAAAATCCAATAAGTAAACAGCATAAAAAAATAAGTAAACAAGAAACAAATCAAAACAAACCAAAAGGACAATTAACCAAATTAGTCATTTTAGGAAACAATGTTGAAGCCATAAGTTACCTACTAGGCTGTAATTACTAAGTGTATGTTTTTTACTCATACAACCATACAGTGACCTTCTAAAAGGCGTCATTTAAGTCTCCTCACTTTGGAAGTAGACAATTGACCCTTTTAATACAAAAATGTTTCATATTTTATTAAGCAGAAACAAAATACAGCATTATGTAAAACTACTGAAAAGTTCTGCTTTTTTCCTAATACACTGCATTAGACACAAAACCATATTTTTATGCTTCAAAGGATCATGCATCCATGTTAAAAAATCATAGATTTCAAATTCGTAGATTTTATTAGTTCCATGAACAGTCAAAATACTGCCGAAGTGTAAAAAAAAAAGCAAGTGCCTTAGGTATCTATCAGAAATAGGTACAATTCAAGTAGGGCAGGACATAGTATTTGCATGTACTAACATTATCTTATTTCAGCATGATAGCCAAGTAATTCATGGTCCTTTTCATAATGTGTTTTGACTGCTAGTTATAAACTAAAACACACACAAATGCAGCCACATGCATTCTTGGAAAAAACTACATTCCCGTACTACATAACTTAGAAAAAATCAGAAGTTTTCCTATTGCACAGAGAAACAAAGCCAAAGATTTTGAAATTTATTTTTTTTTTTAATTTGATTTTGTAGCAACAATAAACAGGAGAAAGAGAGCAGGCATCACTTTACAACTGCTAGCTGGCAGATGACTCTCCTGAATTAAAATACAGGAGGGCAGTATAACAATAAATATTATGAATGTGTTGGTGCAAGCCTTGAATATCTAGCAAAATTGTGGGGAACAGACTGGGACACCAAAACTGAAGTGAGTCTTTATTATTTTTATATTTTCTGTGGACAGAAATACTTTTATATGGAATTTTCATTATATAACAGTGTAAAAATTTCAAGCGTTTATGAAGCTATGAGAGGACTCACGATGTGTATCATTTTATTAGAGATAGACACCACGAGAAAGAATCTGAATAAATATGCCTTCCAGAATTTCATGTCTGACGGGACAGCTACTTCAAAAGAATTCATTCAACATAGTTTGATCAATGCTCATTTCAAAAAATTGATTTTTTTTCTTTTTTGTTTTCTTACAAAATCCAGATCTAATCCAAACAACACCCCCTCCCCTCCCATCTAAATTTCTGAGTAAATAAAAGAGAATGGTAGACTCACAAACTTTGAGGACTTTCTTGCATACAACGCATCCAAGCAAAAGGGTGACAAGTCGCTTCCTTAGAAGGGACATTATTGACCAGATTAGGAACAGGCTTGGAACAGATATGCCAAACCTGGCACAGAAACAAGAAGATGAATGGTCTCGCAGACAAGAACTGAATCTTCTGTGGGGTTTTGAACATCCAGGTATTGAGTGGGGTTTCTTGAGTGTTTCGGCTAAGAACCGTCTCGTCAAAAACATAAATCACATTTTGGAGATTATCTTTATGCATAACTTATATGTACATTTGAATTTCTCACAACTTTTGTATTTTTTTCCTTTTAACTGTTTGTAATTTTGTAAGAACCAATAATTTGTTTTGGCAGTATAATTATAGATAAAAAAATTTCTAGAGTTTCTACAAAACTGAGGTACTTTGCTCTTTTAGAGATGCAGAACACTCAGATAAAATGTAAGCTAAGAGGAAATAATTGGGTTTCTCAAAAAGATGTTTAGTGGAAGTTAGTTTGTAGATCCTGCTAAATTGAAAGGGTGAGTTTGGGAGCAGGTGCCATTAAATGACAGGGGAAAGTAGAGATCTCCCCAGGCTGGCGTAATTGATTGCATCAAAAAACATCATCAGCAGAAAACCAGCTCTAAATGTTTGGAAAACCCCCTAGTTAAAAAAAAAAAAATCTTTCTGCCACTGCCTGTTGGCTCAACCACGTATTTTTCTTCACTTCTTGCTGGTGGAAACTGTCATTATTTAGGTTTCTTATTATGGTTTGACTATGGTGCTCTTTGTATGCTGGCATAGAATTGAAAATCTGTCAGGGTTCTCAGCAATCTGTAGGAAGCTTGGACAAGTAGGTTTGAAAGATCTCAATTTCAGTATTTACAGAAGATAAGAGAAATTAGTTTCCCACCAACGGGAAAAATATCCCATCGAGAATCTCCACAGTATCTGTTTGCTGTAGGCAGCTGTCTTATTGCAAAACTCATTTCCATAGATTTTGCAGAGAATAGAATGAGATAAGAAAAGATGTTTTGAAAACATTGTGAAAGTCCATGAAACATAGCTGAAGAGGTTCCTCAAAGCTGGGAGGATACAACAAGGAAGACGTGCTCTTCTACACTGTTTCTTTTCGATTTCCTTAGGAATATGATTCAGAATGGAGGGTCTTCTGTTTTCTTTATCTTGACTATTTTCATAACCTTAAAGAAAGCAGAACTTTCTGTTATTGCAGCTGAGTCACAATGACTCATTCCTCTTCTGTTTAGAATGCAGGCTCTGATACCAAACTAATCTTTATTGAAAACAATAACTTCTTAGAAAAGAGAATAATTTAAAAAATACATCTTACTTCTGCAAGAAGTTAATATTAAAAAATTCCAATATGTCATCACAGAGAAGGAAGTTGATTTTCTCAGACACATATAGAAGTCAGTTTTAGCAACGGTTTTATAAGGATTTCATTACAGTAACTGTGTTAAAGTTCCCAGGACTTGAATCATACCGCCAAGATAGGAATCACCATTATAAAGATTATATTATAATGGAATACAAATATTAACTGCCTTTTCTAATAAGGTTTCTCCATAGACTTTATAGATAGCTATTGTCTTCATTAAACAAGGAATTAATTGAATATACAGAAATGTGTCACAAATATTTCTGTACACAGAGGTATATACAAACCAGTTAATAGACACACTTAAATCTTAAGATTGTTGAGGAAAAATTAAAAATCTAATACTGTATTTTAACACATTACCTACCATAACAAAACTATATACCCAGATGCCCTAAATGCCAGACTGAATGTCTAGGAATACATAATTCACATTGCATTACCACCTCCACTGGACTACTTTGACAATTTGCCTTAACATGTCCTTTATTTCACTCTGAAAGAAATATTCCTTGTTTTCTTACTATGAAAGACCACAACTGCAAGAGAAAACATTACTATACATTACTTTTCTCTCATTTGATGCAACTTTGAGGTTTATGATCAAATTCAGCTAATTGAAATATTTGTTACTGCAACTTCAATGCTTTTTTATATTCCTTTTTTTAGGGAGGGGGAAGGGACAAGAATAGCCATAAACACAGTTCAGCAGCTGGTAGAGACAAGCTTATAGCAATATTGAGACAGCAGGTAGGTGGGTGTTAACCAATGGTTCACTACTTAGTGATATTTTAAATACATTCTGTTCCAAATACTGGAAAAATACATAAAAGTGTGAAAATATAGATTATGTGGTCCTGAAATGTCTCTTGTTAAGCACTGGTATATAAAAATCAAATGTAATTCCTCTCTCCTCCATGTGTTACATAGAGTAGCATTTAGGAGAATATGGGTCTGTTTATATAAATGAACATGATAAGTTTCAGTGTGATAAGCTAGTGAAACATCTACTTTTCAGCAGGTGAAAAGCAGAGGAGCATCAGATTGCTTGTAACATTTAGACAATATTGTAATGATGGAGT
This sequence comes from Amazona ochrocephala, assembly GCA_039720435.1. NCBI lineage: Eukaryota > Metazoa > Chordata > Aves > Psittaciformes > Psittacidae > Amazona > Amazona ochrocephala. The sequence continues at coordinate 27,206,825 of CM077880.1, forward strand.
CTTACATCAGGACCAATAGTATTTAAGAGTTAGTTGGACAGAGTTAGCTTACTTGAAACACATCTCCAAGTCAGGCTGTTCATTACCAATAATCTTGGCACAGATTTAAAATAAATTTGCTGAAAAATAATTATTCTCAAACAGCATGTTGGGGCCTCCATTAAAGCACCACTTTAGGTCCATCTGTGTTTTCATTTAGTAAGCTCCCTGAGTCAAGAATGTTTTCTAACTGAAAACTCCCTCATTTTTTTATTATAGTTTAGAATAATTAGCCTGTCAAGAATAGAGACCAACTAAAAGAGACCTAGTAAAAAGAGAAAAGAGCTTGCAGACACAGTTTTATTTCCTTGTCCTCGGTACCAAAATTAGCTGTGGTCAGCTCATTTTCTCACAGAATTTGGCATAATTTCAGTCACCTCAAAGAGAATGTCTCTAGTTACCTACCTTGTCTATGTTTTCTCTTCCTGCCCTTCTCAGTAGTCCTCTGCAAATCTCTTTCCTGTATTCTGTCCTCAGCTTCACCCTCCTGCCACATCATCTGAAAATCCCTTCCCACCACACATGCAAGTTCAGCTGCTGCCCTGTGGTTGGTGCTCTCCCTAGCAGGTCTCCAGCTCACTACCATGGCACTTGTATGAGAATACACCATACAGGCTAAGCACAGCTGAATTCAGGTAGCTAGGGGTGACTAGGAAAACCAATGCTTACCTAGAAATTACACTCACCAGCAATATCAAGAGCAAAAAGAAGAGCTTCTGTTGCTACATTAGTACTAAAAGGCTGAAAAAGCTAAATGTGGGCTTTTTGTGAAACAGGGTGAGGGACTTTGTTACTGCAGATACTGCTGTGGTATTCATTACATTGTCTGCCTCAATCTTCTTCATCAACGATATCTCCCAGACCTCCATCCTTAGAGAATAGGTTAAGGACAAGAATTGCTGGTAGTAAATGAGGGTTGAGTATGAGATTAAATGAATGAAGTCAACCCATATGTGTCCATGAGACCCAAAAGTCTGACTCCTAGAGTGCCAAAAGAACTGGATTATGTCCTTGATAAGAAGGAAGGTAAAGATGAATAAACCTGTTAAAAGAGATCTTAATCTACATAGGTTCAAAGATTGTTCTCTTTTCTTCCCACTGAGATTTTGTCCAGAAGCTTGGATTGCAGACAAAAGCTTCATACTGTGATTCAGAACTCCAGTAAAGATGAAATTGATACCAAAATATTGGCAATTTTGAGCAATCTTATTTGTTTCCATGGGAGACAAAAATGAAATAAGAGTTATTGTGTTTTGCTGTTATCTTTCTGTTTACCTTAGGTATATCTATTTGTAAAGGAAGTTACAAAAATAGACAAAGCTAGCACTGGTCTCAGAAGATGCAATGTGAGTGCAGTGTAATACTACGTGGAGTGGGCTAATTAGGCACTCGAAAAAGCCTGAGAAAATGAGAACCAAAAGAAAGCAAAATCCTAGCACAACTTCTCTCCCTATTGCTGAGGACTACCACCCAAAACTAGCTCAGGTATCCCTTTGCAGAACACACAAACACTACTCCTTCCTTGCATATCATTAGCCCTTCATTCCTAATTCACCTAGATAACATGCATGTAACCTACCATGCAGTCACACTGTTAATATAAACATAAAATAATTTATATTTTAGTAATATGTTGCCATTTACATGCCTAATTCTCCACAAACACTGATTAGCAGTAACTGATGTTATTGATTGCATCAGTACAGGTTACGGGAAAATTAGAATCTCTTACTGATCAATGCGATCATCTGAAAAATGTTAAATGTGTTGCTCATTGCAGTAGGACAAACAGTACTAATTGAAGTAAGGGAACAGATATAGAGCAAAAAGTGAAGTCTGCTTGTCAAAAAAATCTCAGCATATATTTTACAGCCTGAATAGAGACCATTTATTGCTTACAAAAGCAAACTTCTTTCTGAATAAATCAGAATTCCATAGGAGTCTAAGTACTTTTAGGGAGAAAAAAAGGATCTTTCATAAATTAAATTCAATTGAACCACAAAGCAATAACGTATATTCAGTAAGCATTCAAAAATTAAACTGATAAATGTAACTTTTACTCAATCTTATATTCTCTAGATTTAATTAAAAGTTAAATGTGAACTTTAGAGTATGAGTGAGTGAAAGAACCATGGAAATTGACTTTAAGAATATGATAAATGCATACTCTACATGTACCTGTTAGTCCTGTAAATCTAATTACAGCAGAAGAGGAGATAGTCTGAATTCTTTAAAAATACATCTTCACTTGATAGAGTAGCACTCTCTCTGTCTCTCCTTCCTTCATTTGCTTTCTACTCTGTCGTATAGCAGGGAAATGGTTTCAAAACTGAAAAATTTATAACAGCACAATATTCATGGAACACAATATTGCTGCATGAATGTGTGGTTAACCTTTGATATGTAGTCATAAAATAGAAATCTGATATTATAGGGGATTAAGTTTGGGGCAGTTTATACTCAATGGCAAACATTCTATTGGTCTCAGACAACCAGGGTTTGGACTGTGCATTCTGTTTGTCATTTTAAGACCAAGATGCAGATTTATAACATCAGAAACCTTGGCTTTGTCCTAGCATAAATCCAAGATGTTGGGTGTGTAAGCTATAAATGAGTCAATTTGCAAGTTCTTTGATATAAAATGATTGCAGACTCAAAAGGTTGCTGCAACTTCAAAATGACAACACTGAACCGTATGTATGGAATGTCTTTTCTTCATGTAAGAAATTCACTGAAAGGAAAATTGCAATCCATTCTAAACTTGGTGTGTCATATGCCAGTGAGCCAAGGTGAACTGTAAATTCTAGTGTCTGGAAAGCAATGTTAAGATATAATTTACTTCAGTAACCAGCCACTACGGTGGCAAAGAGACAGTTTAAACACATTTTATAACTTCTTGAGATGCTAGTGGACTTTTTAAAATCTCTTCCATAATTTCATTCCAGCTAGTGAAGCCACATATGTCCTTTTAGGTCTTCAGTCTTCCACTAGTAACACCAGCACCATGTGCTAGCAGCAAATATGATATATGACATCTACCTGGATTTGTGCAAGGCATTTGGCACTGTCCCAAATGACATTCTTGTCTCTAAAATGGAAAGGCATGGAGCACTTGATGGATAAGGAATTGACTGGATGGTTGCACTCAAAGAGATCTGGTCAATGGCTCAATGTCCACATAGAAATCAGTGATGAGTGGCATTCCTCAAGGGTTACTATTGGGAACAGCACTCTTCAACATCTTTGTTGACAACATGGACAGTGGGATTGAATGCACTCTCAGTGAATTTGCTGACAACACCAAGCTGTGTGGTTTGGTTGATACACTGGAGGACAGGGAAACCATTCAGAGGGATCTTGACATGCTTGAGAGTGGGCCTGTACAAACCTCATGAAGTTCAAGAAAGCCAAGTGCAAGGTCCTACACCTGCGTCTGGGCAATCCCAAGCACAGCTACAGGCTGGGAGATGAATGGATTGAGACCAGACACAAGGAGAAAGATTTAGTGGTACTAAGTCACTAGAAGCTCAGTATGACCTGGCAACATGCACTTGAAATGCCGAAAGCCAACTGTACCTTGGGCTGCATCAAGAAGGAGAGTGGCTGGAAGGTTGAGGGAGGTGAATGTCTCCCATTACTCTGCTCTTGTGAGACACCATCTGGAGTACTGCTTTCACCTCTGGGGCCCCCAAATATCAGAGGAACCTGTTGTAATGAGTCCAGAGGAGGGCCACAAATATGATCAGAAGGCTGGAGAGCTGGGCTGGAGCCTGTGAAAACAGGCTGAGAGAGTTGGGCTTGTTCAGCCTGGAGAAGGGTCAGGTGAGACTTCAGAGCAGCCTTCCAGTACCTAAAGGAGCAAACAAGAAAGCTGGAAAGGGACTTTTTACAGGAGCATGTAGCAATAGGAGAAGGAGCAATGCCTTTAAACTGAAAGAGGATAGATTTAGATTAGATATAAGGAAGAATTTCTTCCCTGTAAGAGTGGTGAGGCATTGGAACAGGTTACCCAGAGAAGTTTTGGCTGCCCCATCCCTGGAAGTGTGCAAGGTCAGGTTGGATGAGGCTTTAAAGAACCTTATCTATTGAAAAATGTCCCTGCCTGTGACAGGGGAGTTGGAACTAGATGATCTTTAAGGTGCTTTCCAACACAAACCGTGCTATGGTTCCATGTTTTCAGAAGGTAAAGATATAGAAGTTTACTAATGACTAACTTCCTCCTCTCTTTCAACTGCAATGCTGTTTTTGGAAAGGACATAGAGGAACAGCAACTTGCTATGACTTCAGTCCAACGGCTGATGATCCTTTTGATTTCAGACCTTATCTTTTCATTTGTTTGTCACTTACTGCAAAAGCTTTAAAATGCTGCATTTTTTTGGAAGAGAATAGGCATTACAGTACATTTATAAGAAAGAGATTGGTGATTAGTGATTTCAAACCTGTTGTCACACAAAAATGATTGACTGAGACCAGTCATGGCTGCAGTCGAGAGCACTTACTCTGCATATTTAATGTTGGTGGCATGTGTGGTTTTAATGCTCGGGTAGACAGAGAAAGAAAGACACAATGAATATGAGTTCCATCAGTCAGGAATGCTGAACAGCCACCAAAGAAAGAGAAAAGCTTAAAATCTCATTGAAATAAATATCTATTTATTAGCCACTTCAGTGCAAATGTTGACTCCTGGTAGAACAAATTAACCTATGGAAAGGAAAAGCCCTAGTCTCATCATAGAATCATAGAATCATAGAATCATAGAATAGTAAGGGTTGGAAAGGACCTCAAGATCATCGAGTTCCAACCCCCCCGCCATGGGCAGGGACACCTCCCACTAAACCATGCCATCCAAGGCTATGTCCAACCCCACCTTGAACGCCGCCAGGGATGAAGCATTCACAACCTCCCTGGGCAACCCATTCCAGGGCCTCACCACCCTCACAGTAAAGAATTTCTTCCTCATATCCAATCTAAACCTCCCCTGTTTAAGTTTAAACCCATTACCCCTTGTCCTCTCACCACAGTCCCTAATGAAGAGTCCCTCCCCAGCATCCCTATAGGCCCCCTTCAGGTATTGGAAGGCTGCTATGAGGTCTCATAGAAAAGAAAATCTCCTCTTGTCCAAAAAGTGGGACTTGGGTTTTATTGTTTTTGTTAGGGAAAACCAGATCAGATTTGAAAGTCTGAGAGAGGTAATGAAGCTCCATGACCCTAGGTCCAGTCAGTAGTGAGGGTGAGCACACATTCCCAGTACACACATGCCGAGAAATACAGAGTACAAGTGTACACTATGTGTATATATAGGTCTGGCAGCAACAAACTCACACAAACACACACAGCATGAACGGCCTTATCCTGCTGCTCTTTCTGACTGAGCAGGATGGATATCTGCTAGTGGAAATATGTATATGGGCATAGGTATAATGTGCATGCCCCCATAGCTGGGTTCATATACCCAGTCTACCTAGCTGCTGGCACCTGCACATAGGAGACTCTGAGGCCCCAGTCCTGCTCTAGCTGCTGGTACAAGTATCCTCACACACACACGCAGATCCAGCTTGAACTTCCCTGCTCCCCACCACTTCACACCATGGTGTCACTCACCCCCTGGCTCCCAGACCAAGTCACCTCCTACTGGCTTGATCTTTGCTGGTGCTCAATCTCATTTACACACTTCCACTTGCTCCAGTGGCTGGCACCAGACACATCAACCTCCAGTCCATGGTCTGGCTGCACCCGCACTCCTAGACACAAACCTCTGTTTTACTAACCTCTATCTGCCAGTTCTCAAGTTTCAAAATGAACACTTACATACTGAAAAATACCAAAATGGACTGGGCAGAACCATATTAAGTCTCAGTTTAAGTGGAATACCACTTAGAATGTAGAAAATGTCAGCGTTAGAATACAGTATTTTCCCCATATGTTCAGAATTCACAAAAAAAAAAATAAATCTGAGGTAGTTAATTGCCATTTACAAAAAAATTTAAACAGAGTTTTGAACTGAATAAAGCCCTCAGAAGCCTCTACTTGCTTTTATTGCTATCTGTATTCTGTAGAAGAAATGCATGGTGTGTGCACATTCTGAACTGGACCCCATTTGTGATTTTGAGGACAAAGATTGACAAAACAAATTCGGTACTTGGTAAATAAGACACAAAATTTAACAATTAATTTTAAAAGCTTTTTTTAGAAAGTATCACAACTCAGGACTTCAAAAATATCCATTTCCTTCTAGACCAACAATTGGAATCTCAGTAAGATACCCTAAAGCATCGCCATTTGGGATAGTGAATTGAGACTTTAGCATACCTGTGGAAGACTCATTTTAGGTGACCTTAAACTTCTTCTACACAGATACTTTTGAAATATCTGGAGTACTAGAGTATTCAGTACTTATGCAACTTCTCAGCGCTGTTTTGCTCCACTGCCCTGTGACTGGTACTTGAGTACCAGTTTTGAAACTGGATTGTATATCTAGAAGGACTTCTGTCAGGGAAGGACTATAGTACTGCCACACCTAAAACCAAGTGCAAACAAATATGACAAATATGGAAATTTTGGAATAGACGATTTGTAAATAGGAAAATGACTGCTTCTTTCATCATGCTTTACAAAATGTGAAACAGAAGGCAGGATAAAGGGGAGAAAAAACTGAGCAGGCTGGGGCCTTGTTTCAAACCCTTCCTCATCCACAAATTCTCTTGCCAGTTCTCTTCATTCACCCTGTGGTAGTTCAACTCTTGTCTCCAAAATTAAGATGGTGTTTCCCATCTTCATTGTTTTGCTGTGAGCCTAAAATCCATTAATGGTAAAACGACAAAGGTGGCAGCATTTACAAAGATGAAAATGAAGTAACAAAAATGAAAAGTTAAAAAGTGCAGTTAAACAGTGTGGTGTGTTTATGGCATCAAAATGAAGGTGAGTATTAATGTTGGCCATGAATAAAGCAAAATCTATTAAAATTGTATCTATAAAAAACATTTCTATTTTTTTATCATCAATTCTAATATTGAGAACCTCGTTAAGATAAATATTTCAAATTTAAGGAAAAATGCCAGACTGATTGGATAAAATCTGCTTTTGGTAAATTAGGATTTCTTTCAATAGCTATAGTCAAATGGGTGGCTTCCTTCATGCTTCCTTCTACATTCCTGCATTTTCAAACCTAATGTGTTAATAGTTACTTTCCTAATTCCAGCTACTAATTTTATATTTCTTCAGTCATGAAGTATGAAAACTGTTGATGGGTTTAATAAGAAATCCATGCTACTTAATTGTTTTCATCTGCTGATTATTCAGTATGTCTGATAAAGATTACCCAATCTTCCTGACTCTAACACAGCCATCTGAGTTTTATTTCACCTTAGCTATTTTAATTTGCATTTCTATATAGTCATTCCCATTAGCCATCCTGCCTTTGTCCCTCTGTTATAGAGTCCTCTTTATTGTAAACTGAGATGAAGCATTCATTTAATTTTTGAACCAAACCCACATTATCTTTTAGACAATACCCGCTTTTAGCACACTGAGACTCCACTTTCTTTCCTATTTTCTGGAGAAGCTTTTTCACTTGTAATTTCCTTTGCAAGGTCTATCTCTGCTTGACTTTCAGCAATTCTGAATTTATGAATAAGAATTAAGTGAGGTCCACCCTGTGAATAGTCCTATCCACCCCCTGAGATATAGCCCTGCCATTTATTTATTAACAGTACCTTTTCTGTTACAAATCTAGTTGACAATGACTCAGTAACCCTAATCTTCCATTGCCTCTTGTTTATTATCCTCTCAATGCCACATGTTCTCCATTGCACCTCAAGCAGCAGAAATTTACCAATCACATTTAGCAGAGGCCAAATGAAAATAACATGGGAGTCATGCTGTTGTACCTTGCTGTTGTGAATTGTACCATCTTTGGAGGATCAGTGCAGTTTTCCACTTACACATGTTCTACTGAAGCCTTTCTCCACTACCTGATTTTGACTACAGCTTAGTTGTGCCCATTTACTACTTATTTTTCTTTAGCAGAATAAAGTTTAAAAAAAAATAAAAATCTATAGACAGCACTGTCCTTGAAACAATCTATGCATGATTGCTAAAATGGTGTCAGAGGAAACTGGCAAGATGGACTGCTTGGTGCTGGATACCAGTGGCTACAGAAAACTGTTCACTGTAGTTATACCTACCAAGATTTAAGAAAAGAAGGAAGGCAGGCCAAGATTGTCCTGATTCTGTGCCTTAGCTTGGGCCAGTAAGGGACAGGGACAATCTATGATCTAAGTGCTTTCACTCTCTGTTTGTGTAAGATCAGAACAAGAGTAGCGCACAGTGACTGAGGTCTAAAAGGATCTCTTGTGCTGCTGTAAAACAGGAATAATTTTAATGCAGCCATATCAGACAAAGAAGCACAAAGCTTTTGCAGTGAACGGCTCCTAGCTGGCTAAAATCAAGAATACAGTAGTGAGTTGCAGAAACATGGTTTGGCCTCCTTGGCGGGAAGCTCTAAGCTGAAAGTGGGAGCAGAAGGCTGGAGCTCTTTGAAGTACAGTTCTTCTTAGACCACTAGCTTGAGTATCATGAAACTCTAAGGCGCACCCCAAGACTGGGCATACTCAGTACATAAAAACTCCTTCCTAATCCTAGCCAGTGTGTAGTAGGTGCTCTTGCAGAGAAGCATGCTCTTATTTTCTTTATGAAATATACAAATGCACATTCTATGCTGTTGATGTTCTTTTCATCTATATAAATGGTGCATTCTTTAAAGTCATCTTCAGTAGATTATATATAGTCTCTATACTCATGTCCTATACACTGAGAAAAAGGTATAAAGTCTTTGATGTTTTGCTGCTAAATGGGACAAAAGTGCCTCAATATAACTGCCATTTCCCCAGTGGAAATATCAGACAAACCCTCCTCTGTTTCTTTTTCTCCTTTTCTAATAATACACGGAGGAACTTCAAAAAAGAGCTACATATTCATAATAACAAATGAAACTTCACATTTTTCTGGCTGTGGAGACGGTAATTATAGGTTTGCACTTCTAATTGAACCATTGATGAACATGCCCCACACTGCAGCAAATATAAAATAATTGTTAGGCAGACTATGTGGTGTTCTGGGAAAAAACAAACAAACAAACAAAAAAACAAACAACAAAAAAACCCGAAGAGAAATTGAAAGCAGCAGCATGAATCCTGATAATGACTACCCCAATGGCTTATTTCCTAGTATCACTTACTGCCAGGAGAAATTAAACTAAAGGAGGCTGGATATTTTTGCAGAAAATGACAACTTTCTGATTCTTCCTTAAATAACAGTGCATCTGGTGCCCAAAGGCCAATTTTAACTACCCTATCTGTAGGGCGGTATGACCACTCCTGATGGTAAATCAAAGGGGGCATAAGCAAATTTTGTCTTTTCTGGACAAAGGACACCCAAAGAGTCAAGCAAAAAAACACAAAAGGAAGCACAAATGGCATGGGTTAATAACTTCCTACATCTCTGGGAAGGACAAATCCAAGTTTCCTACGTATGACACAGAATGCCACTAGTACCTACCTGCTTTGTATTTGTGCCTCAGTCCAAGGCATTTGTTAGCAGCATACTTGAATATGACAACAGTAAAGAGATGCAAAAACAAAGCAAATCCCCTGTGGTTCTCCCAGGAGCAGCACTAGATCCACAAGTCATTGCTACCAAACAACTGCTTTGTGCAGCTTGAATAAGGGCAACAGAGTCCATCAGTCTCTGAAGTTATTAATATTGAGGGTTTATGCACCTGCATAACTTGATGAGATCATTTATAGCTGAACACTAGAAAGTTAGGAACAGTATATAACTTGCTAAACTTTTATTTACATTTCATGTAAGTAGCTTGGGTTGTATATTGCCATCTGTGTTGTCACAATGGCATTTCAACCAGTTAAAAAATTTATTTAATTCAGGACAGGAAGCGGAAAATAAATTGACTTGATAGTTCTGACTTTTGCTCAGTTTAATTCTGTTGAAAACAAATGCAAAACTGTAAGAGTAGCAGTCAGAGAGAGTTCTGCTGTAATCTAGTAAGAGTCAGATCAGTGACAGTTGCTGTTTTGGATATCCAGGTCATGATTATTAGGGAACAAAAAGAAAAAGAAACTCTTAAAACTAATTACAGAGGATAAAAAGCCAGACACTTTTCATGTTAAGAGCAACTAAAGTACTTGGAATTAGGGACGCAAAAGGTAGGTACTATTTTCTTAATGTCCTCATTGTTCAAAACCAGAAGTTTATTTTTTTTTAAATATTTTTCATGTAAAATTTCACAAGAAAAGGAAGCCTAGTTCTTAAGTATCATTAATCTGACAACCAGTTACATGATAAACAAACAAACCCACTTGAAAGATCATGCAGCAAGAAAGTCTTTTCTTAGTCAAGAGGAGAGACTGAGAGACATACATAACATTAAGCATGCTTTAGAGCATTCACATTAAAGGCTCCTGTCTAACTAAAAGAACAACATCATAAACCTCCAGGTAGCACTTTAAAGCACTTAGACTGAAGCTCCTGTGCTCAGTTGCTTGGCATTTCTGAACTAGCTAATTAATGCCAATATTTAGCACAGGAACAGGTGGGAAAACTAATAACTAATTTCTTCTCTCTTCCAACTCAACAACCACCACTGTCTCTTAAAAATACAATTCTTATCTCTGCCTGCTGATTCCATCTCTTGTCAGCCTCATTGCTCCAGCATGAGGCTGCAATAAACGAACAGCTGGATGCAGCATTCTATTACAAATGGAACAGCTTCGTTTCTGCAACAAGTGCCTTGTTTTAATGTGCTCACGTTGCCTCCCTCAGATGGGTCAAAAAATGTGAACTCTTCTAAAAACACCACCAGCATGTGTTCTGCAAGTGGCACTTGTTCAGTTTGACTACTAAACTCAGTAAGCTCTATTAGAAGATGAAGGAAAAAGGAAAATAAATATATTTTAAACTGTTTTTCAGACATATGTGATAAAAGTAAAGGAAGACAGGACAGACCACAAAATTTTGGCTTTTCATTTAGTGACTCAGTAATAGAGGTATTCATCCAAGTCATTGGTGAGTGCATACAAATGTCTACTCTGAATCAGTTGAAAGAGAAGTTAGTTTAATTGTGCGTGAGTTAAAGCACAACCTTTTCAACTTTTCGCACTCCAGCTTCAATCTGTCTGTATTAAGTACATTGGTAGTATTTAGCAATAGCATATTTTCCTTTTTCTGTTTGAATGATTTTGTTTGTGATCACAAAAGTTTTGGTCAGGCAAATCTAGGCCCATAGCAGCCTCTTCATCTTCAGTTCTGACATGCTCCAAGGTTTATATAAGCATTATCTGAGTGAAAGAAAAGTATTAACACTCTGAGAAGTAACATGTGATCCTAGAACTTTCTTCAGTGACACACATAAGAAATGTTGATAGGGTACTGCCAATCCCTACTAATAGAAGAGGTAAGTGAATTTGCTTTTATCATAGCTTAAGGGAGTGCAATTTATGCTCAGTAACTGTGTAGGGGCATTAGCTCTGCTTTCGCCCTGGGCTGATCATGGACTGGAAATTTTTGCTGGTACTACTTTGTTCTTGACAGAAAAATGTCAAGGTATTTTTGAATCCTTTTTTCTTAAACCTAAAGGTAGCCATTGAAAAGTTTTAGAAATGTTTTAATTACATCAGAAACTGCTCAGCATAATTCCCATACATCTGCAAACAGTTATAGCTGCTACAAAACAGTATCTGTGTAAAACCCTTTATATCAAACTTGTGAACTGCATACGCAACAAAGTTTGGTAGAATATAAACGGGAATTCTAGCACTAGCTAAAACTGTAATGATAAATTAAGTCTAACAAAAAGAAATGGTTGATTGGTAAAGAATAAGTTTACTGCTTTCATGCATGAGTTCAGCTCTGTGCTCAGTTCACACTGTCCTAGAAAGGAGTTAGGTCTTTTTTTTTCACTTAGGTCCTCTCAGAATGCTGAGCTCAATGGATTTAGAACAAAAAAACAGTGGAAATCTAGAGGGAATGAATAAGTGATAATTCAGACTTCACTTCTTCAGATATCAATAATTTGTGTATATTCAGTTACTCTTGCTTTTAAACACCATGTAAACGAGAACATTTTTAAAGTCCACCATATGTTGGCTTTAAATTAATACAGGTGAGTGATGGGAATAGATTGAATGTGTGGGTCTCAAATAAGCATTTGTTTAAAAGTGTCAGTTTAGTAAAAGGAGGCTGTTGAACAGAAACAAACATGTCAGTTTACAGGTGCTCAAATTTATGCAGAACAGGTTATTTAGGCAGGAAACAAAAGGGAATAATAGTGAACTTAATTCTTCAGGAGATAATTCCAAATTCATCCTTTTCTCTCAGTGGCCATTATGTACACATGCATAGATCATTTTCAGGGGTACATTTTAGTAAGTGCTGTGTGTATGAATTGGTCAATTGTTCTAACATCCACTGGTGAAGCACAGAATTCCTTGCAAAAATCTGGCATAGTTTTGCTCTTTCAACGTTTAACACAAAGCACCGTATTGCTACTGAGTAGGGTTCCAGTTCTGAAAGCATGTTATTTATTGCCACTATATTTTGTCAACCTCAAATAAAAAATGTCAAGGCCCAGTTGATTCCTCAGCTGCCATTAAGCAATGGAAATGAGATGTCTCACACAGCAGAAAGATAAGTGTTGCCTGCATGCTTAGGACTGTAAAGATATATATATGTATTTTAACCAATCATTTAAAAACAAGAAGGTTTGAGGAAAGAAAACCCTTACAGGTATCTATGAATATGATATCTATCCATAGTATGGTATATGCCCAACATATGGAATCAGAATGAAAAATTTAAGCCCATTAAGGGCAAGTATGCTGGACTTCACAACTGTCTGTCAAAATAGTATCAGTTTTCCTCTGACTGTGAAGCTATCTCTTTAGAGATAGATAACTCAATCCACTGCATTATAACTTATTGTCTAGTCATAATAATTCACTATTAAAATCTGAAATGTGGCACTGAAAGTGGATTATTAATGACAATTTTTCAGACAAGTTTTATAGGCCAATCCTACAGTCAACATTCAGCCCCACATGAAGTCCATAAACTGCTTTATCCTGATTGGCTTTGCCCCTGAATAATTTTTTTCATATTTAATTCCCAAGTCCTAGTTTCCTGAACCTTGCAATTATCTCCTTTCATACAATGTGCAAATTAGAGTGTTATACTTCTCCCATTTGTTGGTATTGATATTAATTCTTTAGCTACTGGACTTTGGAATTGCAAGTCACTTAAAAGCTCCGTAATTCATCTGGACCTATAGGCAATTACTGAGATACTGTGATAGGAGGTTGTTTCCAGAATTTCTATGGAATTATTTTTCGATAGTATCACTTGCCCTTGTTACTTTGTTCTGCTCCACTACTATAACTAAAACATTGAAAAATGAATCGCATCTTTTTAGAAGAAAAGCTGCTGAATCTTACAAAAAAAAAACCCTTGAACCAGAGGACACAAGCATTAAAGTTTACGGTGACATCTGATGCTTAGGTTTTGGTAGGATTTTTTAAGCATGCTGCCATAAATAACTGTATTCCAGAACAACAATTTTATTCATTTGCAGTTAAAACAAGTTAGTTACCCAAGAGCCATTGAAGTAATTTAATAGCAATGACTAATGACTTCAGAAATATAACAGTGGTATAAATTATTACACTTATTATATAGTGAGTGGTCATAATAAGTAATTAGAAGAAAAGATAACTATGTTTTCTTCCTTCCCATTCCTTACCTACCTGGTAGTAATCCACAATGAAGGACAGTCTCATCTGTAAAACGGGAAAGCTATTTTGAAGCTGGGTACCAGCATATTTTGTATCTGTGTGACATATACGAGCAAAAGACAGAAGTACTTAAGATGGAACAGAACTTCAAGTAGTCTTTAAATCAGATTTCTTCAGAACATAAACTAATAGTTTTAACTTTGTGAAATAATGATATCCAGAGACATAAAAATGAGGCAGGTTTATAAATCAGCACATCTCTGTCTCTCATGTATACTTACAGAATAACTGTCTCTAGGGTTTCACTCTGGTGACAGAAAGCTACATAGTCATCTCTAGGACTTCCAGAAGTGTATTTCCAGCACTTTGGAAGCGTGACTCCTTGTTCCTTGAAGGGTTCCCCTCCAACCAGGGGGTTTCTTTTTCTTGCCAGAAGGTGCACCCTCCATGCAGAGATCTAGTTACCAAGAAAATATTCAGGGTGCATTTATCCTGAGAATTAATTGTATTCGTATTATTTATATATTTATTTAGTATTTTATTGTAAAATACATTTAAAAAAAAATCAAATAAAAAATGTATTTATCCTATTTGTATATCCTATTTATCTTATTTCTAAGATCCAATTATAAGAGTAAAAACAACAAATTAAATACTGTAGTTTAACAGACTGTAACTCTAATGCCTTTTCAACCTAAAACTGCTCACATTCAATTGAACCCAGTTAGAAGCTGTAGCACATTCCAACATAGCATGTATCTATCAGTCAACAGAGTAACGAAGGATGTTGCCAAATACAAAATTTAACAGTGTTTATGTTTTTATCAATATGCTTAGTTGGAAAGGATAAAATTTATTTTTGCAGTTAACATTTTCTGCAATAAGCATATTTATAGTTTTATATTGTGAATATAACCTGGTTTATAAATTCTGAACCGTCACTTCTTAGGTGACAACTAATGGTCTGAAGGTAAGTGGCTTATTATTGAGACAACCCAGCTTGGAAAAGCCTGCAGATGAAGATGGTAGTTCCATAGCAATTTTGTGAACATTATCTGCCAAACCATCCATCCTCTACAAATAGTGTTGACAGAGTATGCCATATCGGAGCTTTGCTAAGGCTGACAGTTTTATTTTGTAGTAACATTTGAGACTTTGACATTTTTTTAATTACAGATTATAATTAAACAAGATTTTTAAAGTATTTAAGTGAAAATTAAATCTCAATTTATATATTTCACTACGAAATTTTCTACTGGCTAAGAGTGTATATGTATATATATCCTTATGGTTAGAGCATGAGCTTCAGACAGACTTACAGTCATGGCATTAGGTCACTGATTCAGAGGCAGTTTTCCACACGCCAATTTATGCTGACAAGAGCGGTAATGTAAGTCAAGATTTCCCATGTTGTATAACACAGCCTTTCCCATGAAGTTGCGGAGAATGTTATCTTGTGTTGTTTCAGCAAAGTCAGGCTTCCCAGCAAAAGTGAAAATTCACTGAAGTTAGAACCCCTGATTTCACTGCACATTTAGATGACATCTTAATGAGAAGTGCCTATCAGTTCTCTCATATTATTTCATCTGGATGGAGATATACTTATTATTCACCTGAAAATAAGCTCAAATTCATGTAATTTCATTAAGACTTTATAAATACTCTTAAAATATTATCTTCTTCTTGTACATTTTTATTGCCTGTAGTACAGGAACAACAACAGCACAGTCCTTCAGTTGATGATTGCTGATATGTATACCATTTCTTCAAAGTAACAGGCATTGAATAGAGCACCATTCTGGTTGATCCAACTTGCAGTAGAAATTTCTGAAGGCACAGATAAGCCTAACAGTTCATGGAGTAACATTACTGTTAATTTCTTGCAGAGTAGGAGTAGATGAGTCAAAAGCATTCTGAAGTGCAGATGACTGCATATTGAGCTGTAAACATAGCTTAAATTTACCTTCATCACTAATTTTTCCCCATTTTCCTTTACTACACTTGAAATAGCCAAAGATCAGGGATTCCAGAACAATAATGCGTGCTTTCATAAAACCTTTCTTCAAGGGATACCTTCTTTTATATGAGACAGATGCTTAAGATAAGACAATCCCTAGATGAAGGAGAAAGAACTGATGGGAAGATCACAGAAGAGTTTGGGTTGTGTAGAAGTCTGCTGTCAGTGGGAAAAGACTGTTAGTGATCTAAAGAAAAAAAATATGCTAACAAATCATATAAATAAACAAAAGAAAAAAACCTTCAATAACTACTAAGAAAAGATAAAACATGTTTTAGCTGAGCATTCAACTGCAGATTAGAAAGAACAGCTTTAATTATGATAATACTAGAAACTAATTTGTGAGCAAGACCCATCAATGTAGCTGTTAAAAGCTACTGAACGGCTCATTAAATTAAAAGAAAGCAGAATTTTCTTTGTGAATGTCCTATCACAACTAATTATTTTTAAATTCCTGAATACATTGTCTTTCATTTGCAAGCCATAAATGAATTGTAGATTTATGAAGTTAGCAGGAAGGTTTTCTTTTTCTTAGGTTATTTCTAAACTGAATACTATGGTGTTCCTTGGAATTTCTTCTACTGCATTTAAAACAGCCACTGACAGAAACAATTGACCATACAATTATATCTCATATAACAATTACCATATTATTAACTATTAATTTTTTTCTTGGAAGCTGAATAATGTAAAAGGTGGGATTTGCTATCTCTGATAGAGAGCAGAACTGTCAGAGCAATTATTGTGCTTCTCAAGTTATATGATTTAATAAACTTTACAGGAAAACCCCTTAACATGCACAGGGTGAGGCTGGTGTTAAGTATTTATGTTGATAGGTGAAGAAGTTCCAACCCATGCAATATCAGATGGCAATTTAGAGTGGAGAGGATTCTGTCACTGGAAAGTATTGCTATTGATCAAAAGATCATTTATTTTAAAAAGCACAATAAAGAGACAAAACCACTGTAAATATACATCAGTGTGAATCTTGTTTTAAGAACAAATTTGAGTTAGAGAAAAGGGAGTGTGAATGGAATACGGGCAGGTAAAGACTAATAAAAATTCAGGCTTCCACCCTGTGTACTGTAACCAAATATTGTAAAGTAACTGCTGAACTTTTGCATCATGCACTGTTTTCAAAAGTGTAGGAGAGACTCATTTTACATCTCAATGACCTAGTTTTCCAGGAGGAAGGACTTCATATCATTATGCATAATCCAGCAGTTTTGAAGCCAGCTGCAGAAGAGAAAACTAGAGTAATGAGGGGAGGAAGGACCACGGGGATTCAAGAGTTAGCACACTGGTGAAAAGGTAGCCAAATATGCCTGCAGGCAGAGCCAGCTCTAGTGCTTTTGTGCGAGTGAATTAAAACTCAGAGGCAAAAGATATAAAGCTCTGGTGGGAGCTAAACCCCCTGTTCCCAAGTAAGATCTCCCGTGCATGCACTGCATGAGGAGACAGAAAGAGGTGGCCAGAGCATTGTGAAAAGCAGATTTTCATCCTTTAGTTAATTTTTCATAGCAGAAGGAAGAGAGCAAGGTAACTAAACAGCAGTGTCTAAGGACACAAAGATAAGAGCCAGGCCTCAGATTCACGAATATGATTTCTCAAGTACTTCTTGATTTCTGAACGTTCCTGCTCCCCTTCAAATGTGTGCAGTTATCTCCCTTTGAAAAAACAAAATGTAATACTGTCCCAGCTGTTTTGAAGGAAATTCCATTTACCATTTCCTTGTAGTCAGAGGATTCAAGTCCCTTCCCTGAGTTGCTCGCTTTCTGCTAACTCTCTTTGATCCTCACATACTGCTCTTGAGTGAGGATTATGCACACAACTGGAAAATACAAAGCAGTTTTCCTTGATACAAATTTCCTTTGGTTATATTTCCCCCAAAAAAATGAGTTACCAAAGAAAAGTCAAATGCCAAATCAAGAATTTCTTTAAATTTGAGTAAAGTGAATAACCGCTGGAAAAACCTGTAGCAAAACAGAGCTTTATATAAATTAGTAATTAATTAGTATTTTGAATCCAAACATGTTTTGAAACAATCAGGTTTGTGCATTATAACAAAGGAGGGAATGGAAGTGTAGTCTCGGGGTATATCCATTGAGTGTCCCCAACACAGTCAGCAACTGTATTGTTTGTAGGAAACTGGGTTAATATACTGTTTCATATTTCTGCTCCAGGAAAAAATATTTTCATAGGCATTCTTGCCCTATCTCTTAGTTCCAAACAGGCACCTCGCTGCAGAAGAGCAGCTGATGATACGCGCTTCCTGATGGCTGAGCCCAAACGAACTACTCTTGCTTTTGTAACTCCTTATTGTACGGCTAATGTTGATAACAGATCAGAGTGAGGAAGGCTAAATGTAATAGTTGTAGCTCATGCCTTCCTAATAGCTTCAAGGCCTGCATGCATAATCAGGAAAAATTGTAAATTGTTTATGTTTTAGCTGAATTCTGGACAGTTGCAGTCTCAAAATTATTTAACAGCTTTGGATTAGCCACATATTATCCTGCGTGAGTCTTGATCCTTACTTTCAATGTCAAGGACTGTGAGGGGGGATTGTACCTGTGTTAGAGGCCCAGTAGTAGACCTCTTTTGCATATAACAAATATTGGTTTTCCAGCCTTTTTGTATGCTAGCAGCACTTTGAATGGGAATGCTAGTGCTAGGACAAGAATCAGTCCTTAAATATTAAACCTCATTCAGATTTCTTAAATACATACTGTACATTTTATTTAAATATCCTATAGCACTGTAAGCTCTCTCTGCAGCCTTAGCATTTCAATTTTTCACACATTTTCCTTCTCATTTTGATTCAATATCCAGTGAAGTCTCATCTTCCTGGTGTATTGCGACATGTTGCTAGGTTTGTAGGTAACGTCTCAGACTATTCTAAAAGAATAAACATTGTTGGGTTTAGGGAAAGTCTTTTTCTCCCTTCTCCCAAAACAAAAGTACATTTTGTTAATCACATGCTGTAAGCAGGCACTATGGCCAAGCAATTGGTTCAGCAGAAAATATATAGACAGAAACGCAAAAGATCAAGAGAAGCTCAATTAAAAATTAATAATACCTGTTCTGTTAAGATCACTGTCACAGATGTGACAATCAAAAAACACCAACACATTGTCAGTGGTAGATAAGAGCTGGAAAAAACCTCACACAATCTGTTACTCGTGGCACCATGTCCACTTTTCTCCCACTGCATCTTTTCCATTAAAAAAGTCTGGGACAGACCCAAACTCTAGATGCAAACCCAAGAGTTTTCTGAGGCCTTAAAAGGAAGAGTTCAGGGAGTTGGGTTTTTTTTTTAGGAGTTTACAAGTTTAGGGAGGGTTTTTTTAGGGAGGTGTTTGGGTTTTTTTTGAAGATCATTTTAGTTATCTGTCAGAAAAGTCGTAGCTCTTTTTTTTTTATTTTTTTTTTTGTTTGTTGAAAGTTTTTGGTTTTCTGACAAAGGCCCCTTAGAGTCTGGTGTGCTAAAAATTCAAGGTCTTCTATAATGTATACCAGGAGCATCCAAGACCATGAATCCTTCATGCTCAAATGTATAGACCATTCATCCTGGTATCATGTCATCTTCTGCGACAAGCATCAGTGAAAGACATTAGTGAAAGACATCCAAGGAGAGGTGGGAATTGAACCCTTTAACAGGAAGGTAGAGGAAGGAAGGGATTGCCAAATATTTAGATTTGGCAATAATATTAGACATGTTAATATTTAGTCTAGGAGTATGGAAGCTTTGTTTATAATTCTGTCTTAGTCTTTCTGTTTTCTCTATAACTATGGATATTCTGGCCATTTGCGGAAATGCTCGATTTTCAAATTATTTCAGTTTTGTCTATGACATTCTTGTGCAATTGTGTTTTTCTGTCTAATCCTGAGCCATAAGGAGACAAATGTCCTACTATCAGGTTCTGAAAAATATCACTTTTATCAGCCATTCCCTGTTTCCTACGCTATGAATGCAGCTCAAAGGAAGAGCTCAGAGCCAGGTTAGACAAACGTCCATATCACATATCTACAGGTGTATTTTCATAGATAATTTTGACTGCTATCACCTCCTGGTCCCAAGCAGTCTCTAATGAAGCTTTGAATTTAGTTTGTGAAGCATGGATATGGATGTCATATGTTGGACCACCCGTTGTAGGCAGCTCGGGCTATAGAAAAGCACCAAAGCCAGCCAAACAAAGCAAAACCACCTACCCTCCTGGTTTAGACCTTTCAATAGGTCAGTGGAGGGCATATTTTTATCATTTTTCCTCTACTTCAGATTACTCATTACCAGTCTAAGAAAATAATAATAATGAGAAGCTCTTCTTTTTTTGTGTTCATAGAGTTAAAAAAGGGCAAATCTGAAATGTTCTATGGAGATAATCTTAGTGATTTTCAGAAAATCTTTAGGTCATTGTTCCATCAGTCTACATCAGAAGTTGCTGTGATTTATGATCAGGAAGAACATTAAAGAATAGGGTTTAGCACAGGTCACTTAAACAAGTTCAATCCTTGAAAAATGAGGTTTTGTTAATCTTAAACTTTTTCACTGTGTTTTGTGTGAAACCAATAGAAATACCTTATTTCTTAAGAATAAAGCATATAAAAAATTGTCACAAGATATATGTTGTGGAAACAGCCATGCTTGAAAAGTGTTGGTAGTCATGATAGAAACAAGACCTTAAAAAGGTCTTTCTATACACATGCAATTTTTTACTTTTCCAAACTACTTATTTATTGTCAGTTTTACTGAGCCAGAAATAAAAAGAAAATATTATGACTCCATTTGGACAGAAAGTCTCATTATGCTGCTTATTAAAATGTTGTACTTGGACTCAACATTCAGTTTGCTACATATGCTAAAAAATAAAATTTAATGTGAACAAGTGGTATTTTTTTCTCCTTTTCCGTCTCCCTTTAAATTTAAAGAATTTGAATTTAAAGCTGACTCAGAACTTACATGCATTACAGAAACAACAATGCAAATGAATAATTTTTAAAGCTATGGAAAAAAAATCAAATGGGAAATGCTTTACATATCTCTGTTTAAAGTAAGACTGGCAAGTACAAATCAAATTCGGAGAATGCTTTTAAGAACCCTAGTAAAAAATTGAGCCATAACCAGAGAAATATTCCTAATAATAAGAACGGAAGTGGCATGATTTTGAAATAAAGAAAAAAATTTGAAATCTGTTTCCTGACCAATGGAAAGCAAAACACAAAATAGAAATATCTACAATCGTTGTAACTGGAATTTCATGAATCTCAAGCTCTGTGGTGCCATCTAAAGAGGTGTGACATAACATACCCGGAGATAAGCTCCTTGAAAAGGGAATGAAACAGTCTCTAAACAAAGATGTACAAATATACTGGATGTCGTCCAGAGGGACCTTGATAGGCTTAAGAGGTGGGCCTGTGCAAACCTCATGAAGTTCCACAAGGCCAAAGGCAAGATCCTACATCTGTGTCAGGGTAATCCCAAGCACAAATACAGGCTGGGGGATGACTGGCTTGAGTGAAGCCCTGAGGAGAAGGATTACTGGGTGTTGGTTGATGAGAATCACATGACTTGGCAGCATGTGTTCACAGCCCAGAAAGCGCAACTGAATCTGGGCTGCATCAAAAGAAGTGACAAACAGGTTGAAGGAGGTGATTTTCCTCTCTCTACTCTGCTCTCATGAGACCCCGTCTGGAGTACTGCCTTTAGCTTTGTGGTACCCAACAGAACAAGGACATGGACCTGTTGGAGTGAGTTCATAGGAGGGCCCTGAAAATGATTGTTGGGCTGAAGCACCTCTCCTATGGAGACAGGCTGAGAGAGTTTGGATTGTTCAGCTTGGAGAAGAGAAGGCTCCAAGCAGACTTTAAAGCAGCTTTCCAGTAGCTAAAGGGGGCCTACAAGAAAGCTAGAGAGAGACTTTTTTAAAGCAAGTAGTGATGGATCCGGGGTAATGGCTTTAAAGTGAAGGAGGATAGATTTAAATCAGATATTTGGAAGAAGTTGTTTCCTGTGGTGGCGGTGAGGCACTGGCACAGGCTGCCCAGAGAAGCTGTGGCTGCCCCAGCCCTAGAAGTGTTCAGGGTCAGGTTGGACAGGGCTATGAGCAATCTGGTCTAGTGGAAGGGATTCCTGGCCATGGCAGGCAGGTTGGAACTAGATGAGCTCTAAGGTCCCTTCCACCCAAAACCACTGTATGATTCCGTGATTCTATGTGTGGTTTTAATAAATATACCTAGTTTGCGTGGCTAACAAAGAGATATTCTTACAGCTGTCTGACACTGTTAGGCCAGAAGAGTTAAACACATTGGGTAATTGCAAATACTGGCAAGGAATTCATTTGCATGGTAAGAACTCAGTCTTGATACCAAATGTTATGTAGTCCCAAGCAAACCAGTGTGAGGTTCTGGGAAAGGATGGGGTAGTGGCTATGGAGAGACAACCCCACAGAAGGTATTGTGAACACTCCTGGGAGACTCAGTAACATGCCCTAAGTATGTTTATAAAATGTGCCTCCCACAGATTTGTTTACTTTGCTCCCATTAGCATTTTTTTCACTTGTTGTGAAAGGGCTGCTATATGAGTTTCATTTAAGTAATGATTTCTGGATGTATATCAGAGCAGCCCTGCAGAGAAGGACTTGGGGGTGTTGGTTGATGAAAAAATGAACATGAGGCAGCAGTGTGCGCTTGCAGCCCAGAAAGCCAACCGTATCCTGGGCTGCATCAAAAGGAGTGTGACCAGCAGGTAAAAGGAGGTGATCCTGCCCCTCTACTCTGCTCTCGGGAGACCTCACTTGGAGTCTTGTGTGCAGTTCTGTGTCCTCAACACAAAAAGGACATGGAACTGTTGGAACAAGTCCAAAGGAGGGCCACGAGGATGATCAGGGGACTGGAGCACCTCCCATATGAAGATAAGCTGAGAAAATTGGGGGTTCTCAGCCTGCAGAAGAGAAGGCTGTGTGGAGACCTCAGAGCAGCCTTCCAGTACCTGAAGGGGGCCTATAAGGATGCTGGGGAGGGACTCTTCATGAGGGACTGTAGTGATAGGACAAGGGGTAACGAGTTCAAACTTAAACAAGGGAAGTTTAGATTGGATATGAGGAAATAATTCTTTACTGTAAGGGTGTTGAAGCACTGGAATGTGTTGCCCAGGGAAGTTGTGAATGCTCCATCACTGGCAGTGTTCAAGGCTGAGCTGGACAGAGCCTTGGATGGCATGGTTTAGTGTGAGGTGTCCCTGCCCATGGCAGGGGGGGTTGGAACTTGATGATCTTAAGGTCCTTTCCAACCCTAACTATTCTATGATTCTATGATGATACAATAATAAATTTCCTGACTGGTAAGAGCAAATCAAAGTGTAATTTTTAGACACTATTCTTCAAGAGCAGGAGGTATTTAAGGTTTGATCTTAGTCATGTAATGCAGGCAAAATTCCTGCTGACTTTTCATATATTTTCTTTGAAAGGGTCATAGCACTGACCCTAACTAGAAAGAAGGCATCAGAGAGCTTTATATCAAAAAAAAATCCCACCCCCAGTATTCAGCAACAACTTTTATCTGGATAATTATTTTACTTTCTGTAAATGGCAAATTAATATGCTTGATCCAAGGACTCTTCTAGAAGTTTTGTGGCATTCAAGAAAACACTGATGCATTCCTTGTTTAGAGAATAACCAATTACTTCAAGAGCCTCACCTGAGCTTGATTCTGCATGTTTGTGGAGGTAGGATAGTGTTTTTCTTTTTCTAATGTTAACTATTTCTGCTTCCGATAGTGCATGGTTAAATTCCTCCTCAAATACCTAAAAAATTGCCTTATTGCCCAGACTAATCTTACATCCTTAGTCATGTAATCAACTGTGGGGCAAGAGGCCGGGTGGTACAATTTGCTTGGGATGGTTCAGGATAAGGCTGGGATTGGGTGTGACTGCAGGATTGTGGTTTCATGCCTTATTTCATTCTGAAGTCTTTTAGTTTTGGCTAGAAGACCAATCTGAAAGGCAAATTTGCTGTTGTTCTTTTTTTTTTTTTTTTTTTTTTTGTGTGTGTTATTTCTGTGGTTTTGCTTGAGTTCTTTTATAAGATTACTTACTGTCCATTTTATTTCTCTTCCAAACTAAATTGCTAGTAAGTAATTCTTTCAGCTGAGGGAGTGGAATTTGTCCTCGCTTCTCCCAGAAGGTTTGCTTTGCCAGATAACTCTTTGTAAGTCAGACCTGTTAAAGTGAATCCTAAAGCCAGCATCTTAACTATCTGCATGATAAATTTCCAGGAGAACTCTTGGATCTGTCACTAGAAAAATCTCTGAGCAAACAGCCTGGCTTAACTAAAATTGAAAATACAGCCTGTTGCTTAAAATCTAATACAAAATGACTGGCTGATTAACTGGTAAAGCAGATGTCCCAGGTGAGTAATGGAATAAAGCATCTACCAGCAGTCAAACAAGATGACTGTACTTTGTGGATAAATTGACACACATACAGAGTACTAATCCATATCTGCTGGTTTAATTGACTAATGATAAAGTGTAATTCCAAATGTAAATAGTGCACAGTTAAGTCCAATGTGAGATACCAGCACTCACAGAGCCAGTGCTACAGCTCCTCTGAAAGTTTGTACCAGGCAGAATACAACCTGTGCAGTGAATGTGAAAATTAGGGAAGGATTGAAAGGCAATCAGCTCACTGGTGGTAGCAAGTTAAAACTCATCACCCCTACTAACTTTCAGCACAGGTTGCCACCGGCAAACAGAAAAGAGAGACGTAGCCAAGAGTAAAAAGGACCAGCATCCTTAACTAGACTGCAGCAACATATTGTTTCCATTTTTAGCATTTACCATGATAATGCAGTCACACTTATTCTACTTTAAGTGGTTTATAGGTATATGACAGATTATTATCAGTAACAATTGGAAATTCCATATACAAATTCATAATAGCATCTCTTTTTCAATGGGAAGTTGTGCTTTCCATTTAGTTATTAATGTCTGGCTGTTTGTCATTACATAAACAGGTAGATTTGATGAATATGCAATGAGAGAGACTGAAGCTGTCCATTTCTCCTCGATATAACCTCCTGCTGCCCCATCCACCTGCTTTGAATTTAATTCCAGAATGCAGCATTTTTCACCATTTTCTCAACTGCTTTCTAAGTGGAGACTCCATCCCAACCACAATTTGTTTTCCAGAAAATGTAGAATACAGATCCCCAAGCACACTATGCTGTTCTTTATTATTATAATTGTTTTTAATATAAAGTATTGCCCAACTACATGGAGTAGCTTAAAGTTGAACCACCCTAATAAATACTCTCAGTTAAAGTGTCACAAAAAAATGTGCTTTTTCAATATAGAAAATTCTAAATTAAAACAGCTTTGCCTAAGGTCTAGAACATGTAACTCTTCTGCTGTCAAATTCTTCTAGTTGGGTAGGTCCTTTCAAATAAAGGAAGCTTCATGGATGAGTAAAATGGGACTATGAATAAATGTTGAATCAACCTGAATGAAGGTTGTACAACATAGCCCAAAAATAGCATGTCAGAAAAGAAGTTGAATTAGAGGTATAATGCATAGCTAAAATTACCCAGTTTAATTTATATCATCAGACTAAATAGTGTTTGGATTTCCACAGCAACTGGCCTCTCAAATTAGAACA
The DNA here is from genome assembly GCA_039720435.1 of Amazona ochrocephala. Classification (NCBI taxonomy): domain Eukaryota; kingdom Metazoa; phylum Chordata; class Aves; order Psittaciformes; family Psittacidae; genus Amazona; species Amazona ochrocephala. The sequence goes on from CM077880.1 coordinate 27,232,329, forward strand.
TTTAAATTGTAGTCTTGCAGATTATTATGGTTTAACTGGGTAAATGCTACCTGGCAAAGGAGATGGAATTACATATTTGTACGTTTCAAAGCAGCTGATTGTTACTTGACATGGAGCTACTTTACTATTACACTTTAGTTTGACATGCTGTAAGATTCTGAATTTATAGAAACATACAATAATTTAGGATCAAAGTTACCTTCAGAGGTCATCTTGTATAACTCTGTGCTCAAAACAGGTTTACATATGTCAAGCCATTCAAAGACACTCTAGTTCATCCTTGAACACCTCCAGTGATAGGTATTCTTGGACATCCCCAAGGATAGATGTTATAAAAAAAAAATACAACATTTTAATAAAAATCCGGACTATAAAGACTTGGTTAGACTGAGGAAGTAGAAAGTGAGACAGAAGGAATAAAAAGAGATCAGACAAAAGAAAGTGTATCTCACTGGATTGCTTTGATTAGTTTTTGTACCATATTTAAGGAACTTCCTACTTGAAATCTCTCCATAACCTCATTCCTCATCTTTGTGTGTCAGATCCTCACACCACTGTCCACTGTTGTTATTAATAATGCCTTCATTTCAGCAAAGATGAAAACCCTTATAGGACATCTGAACATGTCAAAACACCAGCACAACTAATGGATATATATCCACGCTGTCACTGTGTTTGTAACCAGTTTCCAGAAATTCATGACAACCTTGAGGCATATGAACTAGGTGAAGGGTAAAGTTGGGACTCTGAATTTTAGAAGAGTAAACTTTGAGTTATTCAAGTAATTAGTGGATGGGATCCCCTGGAAAAGTGCCTATAAGGACAAAGATGCTGAACAGATCTGGCAGCACTTTAAGGACATTTTTCTTAAAGTACAAGATCCCTTAGTTTTCACATGTAAAAAAATCAGGCATGGAAGTAAGGAGACCAGTATGGCTTAATAAGGACATCCTGGTCAAACTAAATTGTAAGAGCGAAATACACAAGCAGTGAAACTAAGGACATCTACCTTGGGAATAATGTAGGGACAATGGATGGATGTGTAGCGATCATGAAAGCTAAGGCAGAGCTGAAGCTGAATTCGATAAGGGATGAGAAGAATAATAAGGGCTTTCACAGGCAGGCTGGCCAGAAAAAAAAGATTAAAGAATATGTATAAATAAGACAGGAGAGCCAGTAACAAATGACATGGAGATGACTGAGGTACTCAACAATCCTTTTGGCTCAGTTGCCATTTCCTACATCTCAAGCCCTGAACCCTCAAGACAGGGACTGGGAGAATGATTGTAGGAGACGATCTGGTTTGAGACCACCTGAGGAACCTGAGCATACCTATGTGTACTGGGACCGCTACTGTTTGATATCTTCGTTAACAACATAGACATGAGGATCTAGTGCACCCTCAGCAAATCTTCAGATGCCATCCAGAAGCATCTTGACAAGATTGAGGGTTAGGCCCACGTGAACCTCATGAAGTTCAACAAGGCCAAGTGCAAGGTCCGGCAATGGGGTTGGGGCAGTCCCCAATGTCAATATAGACTGGCTGATGAATAGATCGAGAGCAGCCCCTTGGAGAAGTATCTGGGGATACTGATGGATGCAAAACTGGACATGAGTTATGAGTATATGCTTGCAGCCCAGAAAGCCAGCTGTATTCTGGGCTGCAACATAAGAAGCGAGGCCAGCAGATCGAGGCTGGTGATTCTCCCCCATTGACTCTTGTGAGAATCCCACCTGGAGTACAGCATCCAGTTCTGGGCTCCCCAGTAAGACATGCATCTGTTGGAGTGGGTCTAAAGGAGGCTCACAAAAATGGTTAGTGGGCTGGAACACCTCTCCTGTGAAGAAAGGTTAAGACGATTGGGATTGTTCAGCCTGGAGAAGAGAAGGCTTCAGGAAGACCTTATTTCAGCCTTTCAATACTTAAAGGAGGCTTATAACAAAGATGGGGGCAGACTTTAATAGGTACTATGTGACAGGATGAGGGGCAATGGTTTTGAACAGAAAGTGAGTATGTTTAGATTAGACGTAAGGAAGAAAGTTTTCACAATGAGGGTGATAAGACACTGGAACAGGTTGCCCTGAGAAGTTGTGGTTGCCCCATCCCTGTCTGTGTTCAAGGCTCAGCAGCCTTGTCCAACCTGGTCTAGTAGAAGATGTCCCTCGCCATGGCAAAGGGGTTGGACTAGACAGTCTTTAAGTTCCCTTCCAACCTTAACCGTTCTATGATTCCATGATTCTATGATGAACAGTGAAGAATTTTCAGGATATTTCAGTCTTAATCCAGTCCTCCATAAATGATGCACACTGCAGCTGACACCATATTATCACTGCAATATATTATTGCAATAATATCAGTTGATTTTGAGGTGCTTTCTGCACACTGTAGGAGGATAGAAAAGCTATAATTTTGCAAGTAATATCCTACAAAAAAAAAAAACAGAATTTCTAGAGCTATTTAGGTCTATATCATTGGAAGTTGTTCTTTGGTGTGTGAACATACTTTCTATTGTATTAAAATGATGCTACTGTTGGGAACAGGACCATGGAGATCCACAACCAAATGCTGTAACATTTAGATCATAGCTCCACTCCTCTTACCTTTTCCTGCCTCAATGGGTTTTGTATTCCTGTCTGCCCAGTGTCTTAGCTGTATCAGCAGACATGGACTACATTTTTAGCTAAAGAATTAATCTATGTGATGGTTAAGAAACTCTCATTGCAAGTATTGTCTCCAAGAAGTAAAAAACCACAGCACTGCACCAGCTACTAAGAAGGAGAAAATATCACTGCTACTGCTGAACCCAGGACAATGAGGAATTCTATATCTGCGTACTGGGAATGTTTAGATTTGTACTCTAACTTTGCCACTGCTACCAGTTTCTATTTAGAGCTGTATGTAGTTCTGCCACCTGCAGTTGTGACATTCCAGCTTGTGTTGTAATCTTCAGAGCTAAAACTACACAAGGGAGAAAAAAGTAGCAGATGGAGTCATGTCATATACACTGAATACTGCAGGAAAGGCAGCCAGATGACAGATCAGGGGAAAGATCAGTTTTTGTCACTAAGCAGCAGAAGAAAAACTGAATCACAGAAAGAGGGGCATTAATTTCTAAGGGACCAGCTATTAAATGTAGCATGGAAATTGGACTCTATCAGAAGTTTGCAGAATTTAACTTGACAAACTGTATGCAGCAGTGAATTATAACTTTAAACTCATAATCCAAGGCTTCAATGTGGGAATAGAGAAGATAGAAATTAATTAATCAGCAATCTAAGCTGAGAGCAATATTCACATTTAGATGCCTAGTGAAGAGAAGTAAGGACACCAAAAGGACTTACACAAATTATGGGTCATTTGAGATAACAGCACTTAAATCTGTGAAGGTCTCAAAGTTAAATGCATAAGTGGTGTAACAAGACAAATAACAAGTGTTTAATGATAGCAGAAAAACAGTAATAACCTACAATCAGATGGATAATAAATTATGGACAGATGGTAGTTGAAATCTGCAAATATTTCACTGTCCCATCTGCCTTCATCCATTGTTATAATTTTAAATTGGATTCCAAAAAAGATGCTTTTATCCCCTTCTTTTTTTTTTTTTTCAAAATTCATTATCAACATCACGTTGTGTGAATCTGTTTCATGGTTCATTATGACACATCACCAACAGGCCTTCATATTATGAATTTGCAGCGCTGGAAAAAAGCCAGGGTAATTTTGTGTTTGTATATTTTTGTCTTAAAAAATTCTGTTAAATGAAACTTCCTTTGTAAAGAGCATTTTTATTGCAGAAAACATATTGGAAGTTTCACCTCACTCAAGCAATAGTATGACTTTGAAAGTAAAGTACATTTTACTGTCCAAATAAATATGTTGTGCAAACATAGTAGTTTACTTGACAAGCAAATAACATTCAAGGACAAAGTGTGTATTCGCGTTCATTTAGTGATGTTATTAAAATTAACAATAGATATTTAACTTCATGGCTCACAAATGGAGAACAGGAATTTTTCTGACTTGTGATTAAAGCACAATTTCTCTCTCAAAAGGCCAATATGAAACTTGGTCTTTTTTTAACATTGTTTTTTTTATGTTTTTATATACATTGTTGTTCTCAGCTTGAGGATGCTGAAAAATCTCTCTTAACCTGACTCTTAGTTAAAAATAAAAGGAAAAAAAAACCCATACACTTTCTAAGAGCTAGTACAAGGGGATAAAACAGTAGGAGAGAGCACTTTTTTTGTAATACCACTCTTCTTAGCAGGCAGAAGAGGAAGGAAAGAGAGAACTTCAACTCCTTTGAAGAAGGCTGTCCATCAAAGACACCTGCAGTTCCTCAGATGCAATCATTCATTACCACCATCCTACTAGAGGAGAAAAAGGGTTTTATAAGAAACTTAATGAGCTTAATTCCTAAATCTGACAGAGCTTAGCCCCACGTAGCTGAGCTCTGAAATGTTGGTCTTAAATTTAACGGTGCTATGAAATTCTTTTTGTGAAGCGTGGGTGGGGATTGGGAAAAAGAATTGCGAGGGCATCTTTTTAATTCCTGTAGTATTCAAGGGTAGTAGATAAAGTTAAGGGTCAGTTTTCTTTGATTTATACACTCATGCCAAACTAATATGCTAATATCTTATTTAAATCAAGACATATGAATTTGCATACTGTAGTGTTCTATATCCCATTGAGCTCTTCACTGCCTCAGTCTTCTGTGTTCTCCTCGTGCTTCAGTTTCAAGGGCTTTTTAACCTCTGGAAGAATTTATTAGGCTCCTTCCAGATTAAAAAAAAAAAAAAAAAAGGCCAGTTTATTACAACCTATCTAAAAGGATTATTAACTTTTCACATGCGAGACACAAAACATAATCTTTGGTATTTATACACCAAAGAAATATGGTTGGATGAACTTAATTTTTGCATTGAGAGATTTAACTACATGTTAAGTGATATCTAATAAATGTTCACAAAGGTATTAAACTACAAAATAATCAGCAAGAAGGTGATATCTGTGGGTTGATTTTTTTACCCACTGATTAGCTTGCTTTTTAAAAAAAAAAAAAAAAATGTTCTGACTTTAAAAAATAAATGCTAAGTAGAAATGAATGATACTAAACTATTCTGATGCAGTTTCAGCTGTAAGATTTTTTGCAGAAGAATCTTGATTTAGTGAAAGTGGTGCCCCAGAGCACTCAGGACAGTGACAATATATGCATGTCAGGTCTGAGAAGCAGTCACCCTACCGTATAAGGAAACACATATAAGAAAATTTATTGAGAATGTCTAAAAAGAACCCCAAAATCAACAAAAACCCTGTGTATTCAGTTAGGGCTAGTTTGAAAAAAATTCAGTTATATTTCCGTATATATTGGAATATGGTGCACAGTGCTGGTGTCCTCACTGTAAAAAGGACATGGAACTGCTGGAACAAGTCCAAAGGAGAGCCATGAGGATGATCAAGGGGCTGGAGCACCTCCTGTATGAGGATAGAATGAGAAAGTTGGGGCTGTTCAGCCTGGAGAAGAGAAGCCTCCGTGGAGACCTCATAGCAGCCTTCCAGTATCTCAAGGGGGCCTATAAGGATGCTGGGGCTGGACTCTTCATTAGGAAGTGTAGTGAGAGGACAAGGGGTAATGGGTTCAAACTTAAACAGGGGAAGTTTAGATTGGATATAAGGAGGAAACACTTTACTGTAAGGGTGGTGAGGCACTGGAATGGGTTTCCCAAGGAAGCTATGAATGCTCCACCCCTGGCGGTGTTCAAGGCCGGGCTGGACAGGGCCTTGGGTGAATGGTTTAGTGGGAGGTGTCCCTGCCCACGGCAGGGGGGTTGGAACTAGATGATCTTAATGTCCTTTCCAACCCTAACTATTCTATGATTCTATTCTATCCACAATTCACAAGATGCAACTCCAGTAGATGAAACCTTCAGGAATAAAGTAGCCTACTTGCAAAGGAGCTGCCAGACACATAAAAGGAATCAGATCTCAGAAGGTAAGATGACTTGAGGAGAATTGCAGACCACTGAAAACTCAGATGAGGAACTAAGAATCTTGAAACTGTGATAAATTGAAAAGACTTATGAAACCCGTTGGAGAGATGGCAGGGACACTTGTTTTAGAGGGCTTTTAATGTATCTGATAATGAAAAAGGTGAGTTAATTTTGAAAGCTGGAGTTAAATTCTTATATGCTGTTCTGAATAATGAAAGATGAAAATTTAATTTGGAGTTGGTCCAGAAATGGATTGGAAGACACCATTTGAATAACCTCTGTGTGAGATGGTCAATCAGTATTTTCCTGCTGACATGTTCTGTGATCTGAAGTTTCAAAATCTGTTTAGGTGAACTGTGTAATCTTGTTGAGCATTTTGTTAATTTTTAAAATATAAAATTTTAAAAAATAAAATATAAATACAAACTCATTTTTCAGAGTTACATTCAATTTTTCATGTTTCAAAAGTTAAGTGCCGACTTAAAGCTCTGGATGTTTTAAAAAATGTGTTTAAACTCGTTTACCTGTTTCCTTGCTGTCAAAGACATCTGACTTGTGTGCATGCTAGTTCATCATAGTTACTTAATGACACTAATTTAGTTTATATATTTCACCATAAGCCGTGCTATTTTGGTACAGTGTTCCATTTCACACCCTTCTTTCCCTGCAGTACAAGTCTACTTTCTGTCTCATTGTGTTTCAGTATATGAGAGATTAGTTAGAATTTAACAGAAGATGTCAGTCTTTCTCCTTACCTCTTTGTTTAATGTCCATCTTAATAATGAAAAATAATGCTGATCTTACTTACATGAAGAACACTTCCTTGGAAGACTTTCCAATTTTTGCTATATTTCTCATTTTTGATGATGACAGACCTCTATTCATTATTTCATTACCAGCACTTCCCTTTTGTCACTGGCTCTCTTGCCATGGGAAAACCCATGACCATTCTTTTCAACTGAGAGAAATACTTGAAATAATATTTTGAAATATCTTTTTCTGGTTTAAGTTGCAAATTAGGCTTCTTTTCTGTGTAGATGAGCTTCTCATAAGTCTTATTTAAAATTAATGTTTTATGTCAAAAGGGCAAAATTAAACCTTTTTTGACCTGCACTTTTATATATATCTATATCATCATCATGGCTTGGCTTCGCAAATAAAGATTTGAGTAGGGCTTTACCCACACTTACTACAAGCACGCTGATGGCTAAAAAGGCCGATACAGGATAGACAGGTCCGGTTGCAAAAAGCACAGCGAAAAGTCTCCTTAGGTGGTATAGACAAGGCACAGTTCTTTCTGTGTTGTCTTTTCTCCTCAAGACTGATTCTGCGTGTGTTCTCAAAAGACACAGCAGCGTTATGTATGATGCATCTCCAAATCTCCCAATTGGAGGCCATGGTGCTGATGGTAGTCAATACCGCCAAGGCTAAGATATTGTTACAGGGAGTCCTTATATCTCCTCTTTGGGGCACTTCTCTTGCGGCAGCGAGTGGCAAGTTCACTGTAGAACACAGTCTTAGGGAGACGGTGATCTTCCATCCTGGAGACGTGCCCTGCCCTGACCAGCGCAGCTGCATTTTCAGCAACATGGCCTCAATACTGGTAACCTCTGCCTGTTCAAGGACAGTAACATTAGACATGTAGTCAGTCCAGTGGATGTTTAGGATTGTACGGGGGCAGCGCTGATAAAAGCATTTGAGGAGTCATAGGTGATGGTGATAGATGACCCATGATTCAGACCCATATAAAAGAGTAGACAGTACAATGGCTCTATAGACACTAATCTTTGTACTTTTCTTCAGGTGTTTATTATACCAGACTCTTTTTTTATATATATATATTATATAACATATATATAAATATATATATTATACATAATTTACTTTTTTTTTTTTTTGAACAAGCTTAGTAAATAGCAGGTTTTGGTGCTTTTTGGGGGTTTGGGATTCTTTTTTTTTTTTTTACTACATCTACATGCAATAATTTAGATGCTCTTCTAATTTTGTGATTTAATGCTGCCAGAGAGTAGTAATGATTGCACGCCAGGTATTTTGATTTATTTTCTTTTTTTTTTTATTCTACTTTTCAGATAAAGTGGTGAACCAGTTTGTTGAATTCTGACATGGTGGAATGGTATGTTGTAAATAGAACAATTCATCTTTTCTCATTTTACCTGCTGCAACTTCGCACCAAGTTTTATTCAATTTTGAGATAGTAGGAATAGACAGAGACAGAATGGCATTTTTAACATCATTTATGCACTTTCCACACCTATAATTCCAGAAACAACATATATGAGAAAACAGTTCATTGACCAATGCCATGTATTCATATTTATAGTCTGTTTATATTTAAAATAAAAGTCCCAGTACTTTTGTTCTTAGAATTTTTTTTTTTTTTTTTTTAAATTAGTGTCCTGGGTTCAGCAGTAGCAGTCATTTTTCTCCTTCTCGGTAGCTGGTGCAGCTCTGTGTTTTTGATTTTGGGCCTGGGAACAGCGCTGATAACACCAGTGTTTTCAGTTACTGCTTGGTGTTGTTTTGGTCTGACCAAGGACTTTGTGAGTCTCATGCTCTGCTAGGGAGGAGGGGAAGCCGGGAGGAAGGAGCGACAGCACACCTGACCCAAACTGACCAAAGAGGTTATTCCATGCCAAAGCACGTCATGTCCAGGATGTGAAAACGGAGAGCAGAGACCCGGAAGGGTGGTGGGGGTTCGCTGCATGGTGGGGGTGCATGCTGGGGGGTGCACGGCTTGGTCGGGCTGGATGGTGAGCTATTGTATTATTTCCTTGTATTTGCCTTGTCATTTTTATTATTGGTGGTAGCAGTAGTGATTTGTGTTATACCTTAGTTACTAAACTGTTCTTATCTCAACCTGTGGGAGTTGCATTCTTTCGATTCTCCTTCCCATCCCTCCAGGAGCAGAGGGAAGAAAGAGTAGGGAGTGAGTGAGAGAGCGACTGTATGGGTTTATAGAAGCTTAAACCATGACAATTAGTCTTCTGGGTTTTAATTTATGTTTGAAATAGTAATCAATCTTAATTCTTTATATAAATGTAGATTAATTATATTTCCTCTTTTAACAGAGTAACAAGTATTAAATTATTTCCTACAAATGTTTTAAAGAATAGTTTTCTCAGTCTTTACAGACTTTGGGGGCAATGAGAGGCCTAGCTTTTAGTAGCCAAATGTGGGCTGCAGAGCATTGCTCCAAACATGATAGCTCCGAACTGCACCATGGCTTCTTTTTGTGTTTCTAAAAAAAAGGTTTCAAATGCAATAAAAATATGAATAGGTGTAAAGATTTGCTTATAATATGATCCTCATCAAGTAAAAATAAGTTTTCCCTTCCAATTTATAAGAGAAGTATTAGCAAATATAATCAACTTTGCAAGTCAAGATACTTTTTGTGCAATGCACAGCTGAACTTCCAGATTACTGGTCACAGAATATGAGGGACAGCAAACACATAAATGCTGCTAGAGTTGCATGAAATGTAACAAGACAGCTTGATTTCCGGAAACGTTACATTCCGTGCACACCCCCCTCCACCCCTAAACCTAAGGTTTTTGAAGATACTGAGAAAAAATTTGAAAAGCAAACAAGCAGAGATAATTGTAGTTTTTGGAAAGAAAAAAAAAAAAAGATCGGATAGCTTGTTTGGAAAATACTCATCAGTCAAGAATCAAAATTAAAAGACACTGACAAAATGAAAGATGCAAGAATTTGAATTCTATTGTTGAAATACTTACAATACCTTTCAATTCCCTAAATATCTGTGAAGTTCTTATCCATCAGTGTAATTTCTCTTTCTCAGGTTTCTATTCCTTTTCACTCATACCATATTTGAAACCCAAAAGCAACTGCAGATTACCTTACTTCTGATTTAGAGCACAACATATATCAGTATTTAATTCTACCATATTACCATTTCTTTTCAAAATATATTAGCTCTCTCAATATGCTTTTGCTCACAAGATAGAGTCTTATTTTGAGCAGCCTGCCTGCCAATGCAATTCAATGGGTCAGTTTCAGAAGAACGCTGGTGTCAAAATAAACAAGCTGAGATATGTCCATGTTTGTGTCTATGCAGATGGCACTTGCATGATAAGGATTTTTTTGTGAGCAAAGGGATCGTTAGTTTAAACCTTACCCTCATGGCAGTGTTTCAGGACTAGCAAATTTAGTAATGTTCCTCAGAGAACAAGCTACCAAGTGGGAGCTGAATTCCGTCATGAAAGTCTTCTGAAATGGCCTGTCAATGTTTCTTCAAGAATCATCCAGAGCTTGAAATCTGTTATCTATATTGAATGCTCCGTTATCTTTTAGAGCTCTATTGTAATTAACTTGTGGGCCAGACTCAGAAGTGTAGATCTGCCTTATGTTCTGCAGTACTTCAGGTTAAATGTTTTTAATGCTTTCTAAATACCTTAAAATTTCGGACAGATCTTCCTGTTAACTTCCTTATTAACACTTCACATCTTTCTTAGTACATAAAGCAAACCAAGATGGAGTAATTAAGCCTTGCAGAAGTAACGATTAGCACTCCCTGTTGCAGCAGCCAGCAAGGCATAGGCCTGTTGGAATGGGTCTAGGGAAACGCCACAAAAATTATCAGAGGGATGGAAGACTCTGTGAGGAAAGGCTGAGAGGGTTGGACTTGTTCAGTCTGGAGAACAGAAGGCTCCAGGAAGACCTTATTGTGGCCTTTCAGTACATAAAGGGGGTTTATGAAAAACATTTGGATAGAACTTTTAGTATGATCTGTTGCAATAGGAGAAGAACTAAAGGAAGGCAGGTTCAGACCAGATATACTTAAAATATTTTTTACGATGAGGGTGGTGAAACATGGTAACAGGTTGTCCAGAGAAGTTGTATATGCCCCATTCCTAGAAATATTGAAGGTCAGGTTGGACTGGATTAGGAGCAACCTGATCTGGTTGGAGATGTCCCTACTCATTGCAAGGTGGAATAGATGACCTTTAAAGGTCCTTTCAACTCAACACATTCTATGATTCTATGAATATAGGGACACAAGCATTTATTTTTATATTTTCTCAAACTGCAACATTTTGTGTTTCTAATTTGCAGATACTGGAGATAATGGTTTTGAATTTAGTAATCCTGAATTATCTTACTTCTAACAATTTATCTAATTCCTTTCTGAAGCCATGTAATCATTCAATTATCAACCATCATGTGGAAAATAATCATAGAATCATAGAATAGCTGGGTTGGAAAGGACCTTAAGATCATCAAGTTCCAATCCCCCTGCCATGGGCAGGGACACCTCACACTAAACTATGTCACCCAATCCTATGTCCAACCTAGCCTTGAACGCTGCCAGGGATGGAGCATTCACAGCTTCCCTGGGCAAGCCATTCCAGTGCATCACCACCCTTACAGTAAAGAACTTCCTCCTTATATCCAATCTAAACTTCCCCTCTTTATGTTTTAACCTGTTACCCCTTGTCCTATCACTACAGTCCCTAATGAAGAGCACATCCCCAGAATCCTTATAGGTCCCCTTCAAATACTGGAAGGCTGCTATGAGGTCTCCACACAGCCTTCTCTTCTCCAGGCTGAACAGCCCCAACTTTCCCATTCTATTTTCATACGGGAGGTGCTCTAGTCCCCTGATCATCCTCGTGGCCCTCCTTTGGACTTCTTGCAACAGTTCCATGTCCTTTTTATGTTGAGGACACCACAACTGCACACAAGACTCCAAGTGAGGTCTCACAAGAGCTGAGTAGAGGGGCAGGATCACCTCCTTTGACCTGCTGGTCATGCTCCTTTTGATGCAGCCCAGGATACGGTTGGCCTTCTGGGCTGCAAGCGCACACTGCCGGCTCATGTTCATTTTTTCATCGACCAACACCCCCAAGTCCTTCTCCGCAGGGCTGCTCTGATTCTCTTCTCTGTCCAACCTGTAGCTGAGCCTGGGATAGCTCTGACCCAGGTGTAGGACCTTGCACTTGGCATGGTTAAACTTCACCAGGTTGGCATCAGCCCACCTCACAAGCTTGTCAAGGTCCCTCTGAATGGAATTCCTGCCCTCCAGCATATCAACCGAACCACACAGCTTGGTGTCATTGGCAAACTTGCTGAGGGTGCATTCAATTCCACTGTCCATGTCTCTGACAAAGACATTGAACAAGACCGGTCCCAACACCGATCCCTGGGGGACACCACTCGTTACTGGTCTCCAGCTGGACACTGAGCCATTGAACACTACTCTTTGCATGCAGCCATCCAGCCAGTTCTTTATCCACCCAGTGGTCTACCTATCGAATTGATGTCTCTCCAATTTAGAGAGAAGGATGTCACGTGGGACAGTGTCAAAGGCTTTACACAAGTCCAGGTAGATGACATCAACTGCTCTGCCCCTGTCCATAAGTTCCGCAGCCCCTTCATAGAAGGCCACCAGATTGGTCAGGCAGGATTTGCCCTTAGTGAAGCCATGCTGGCTGTCACCAAGCACCTTGTTGGTCTTCATGTACCTTAGCATGCCTTCCAGGAGAATCTGCTCCAAGATTTTGCCAGGCACAGAGGTGAGACTGACTGGTCTGTAATTCCCTGGGTCATCCATTTTCTCCTTCTTGAAAATGGGGGTTATATTTCCCTTTTTTCAGTCATCGGGAACTTCACCTGACTGCCATGATTTTTCAAATCTGATGGACAGTGGCTTAGCAACTTCATTTGCCAGCTCCTTCAGGACCCACGGATGGATTTCATCAGATCCCATGCACTTGTATACGTTCAGGTTCCTAAGATGGTCTCGAACCATATCCTCTCCTGCAGTGGGCCTAGGGTCTTTCTCACAGTCCCTGTGTCTGCCTTCCACGAACTCCATTACTTAATCATCATCATGTGAAGAAGTTCTCCGCTTGTTTATTTTGATACCGCCATTTCATTTGTTCCCTTTCTCAAGTAGGAACTTTATGCACTGTTCACCTATGGACTGCTGTTGTATAGACTTCTACCACATCTGGTTTTCATGCTTATGAGTCTATCTAGCTTTTATTTCATAGACACTCTGGATTTAACCTTACCAGGTCGGTGGAATGCTAACAGCTAGATGGTAGCTTCTGGAAGTATAATTTTCAGGCACTTCCAGTTCTTCTTGTGAATCGTGTTTTTCTTCCCTCTCCCAATGCAATCTCATTTCTATGTTTTTGTCCTGGCCTACTGCTTTTGCCTCATATGCAGCCTTTCACAGGCTAAAATTCTAAGTTTTGAGGACCATGGAAACTGATTAATTCTGTCTGTCTGCTATCACAAGGATTGTATAGATTATGACTCCCCGTGGCAGCCTCAGGGCTAAAATAAGTCTTTCTTACATTTGTGTATCATGGAAAGGTTTTCAAGGATCCTTAAACACTTTAATCTTTTGCTTCTCTTTATAGAAAGCAGTTATTGCAAGGAGCAAGCCCAAAAGGACAATGTGATTCTGGGGGTACACAATTCTGCATCCTTTCAGGCACATTTTACCGCACAGAAATAAACCCAGTCTGTTCCTCCTCGTGCTCTTTCAAACACAGATCTCTTCAAAACAAATTCCATTGATTAATCTGTCATGGCTTTACTTACAAAGTTGCTTCTATACTAGCTTGCTTGGAAACTGGCCCTCTGCTTCATCCTGAAAGGATACTCACCTCTCACTGTCTCAGACTTCTTTTAAAACTGTGGATCTGTCAAACAGGAATGAAAAAAAGAAGACTGCTGGGGAGTCCATCTGTCAGGTGGTAATGCTAAATTAAGTTTCTATATAAAAGCAAAGCCTTTCTTCACTGGTAAAGGGGAGGTGCTCTGAATGTTCAGAAAAAACATCAAATTTATTTTCCTTTCTATGTAAGGCTGGCATTACTAGCTTTTAGATACGGTTATCTCTTGTTTTGTTTTATATTTTCTTTTGTTGTTTTATTATTTTTAAGGTGTTTGTGTGGTTTGTAAAACCTGTGGCAGACATTTGGTGCTTCACAATTCACACACCCAGTTCTGGGAAAGCAATTCATAGCATGCTAAACTAGGTATCAGTGCTCTATATACACTGAATTCATAGCAATAAAGTTCTGACATGCAGCTTGTTTGAATTGGCATGCAGCATCTGGGACTTTCCAGCAGAGCTTAGTATCTCCCTAGCACAGAGGTTGCATTCCGCTAGCATCAAGATTCAGTCTGGCAGAGTCTTAGCACCACTTTCAGCCCTGACGTACCCAACACCTCTCTATGAATGGGTTTCTAGCAGTCTTTACCTCTGATCTCATAGTTATTTGGTCTTTAATTCAGTGATATTTCCAACTTAAAATAGATGGAAGGCCCTGGGAGCTGATATTGACAAATAACTGCCTGAAATATTGAATATTTCAAGATCTTAAGGATGTGAGATTTACTTTTCCTTAATTTGTTTCCTGAATTTAGATTTCTAAGTTTCACCTGCAGTACCACTGGTTGTCCAAAGGTTTTGCTGCATCTCTTCCCAGCTGTTCTTAGAAATGTAGATGGATAGTATGCAATCTTTACCTGTGACTTTAGGAATCCACATCAATGAAAGATTTTCAGTGTTTCACTTGTGCAAAATATGGGTATCTTTTCAAAAGCATTTCCTCTCCCCACTTTCATGACAATTGGTCTTTTTATTATCTGAATTGTTATGCTATAGAGGTATTCATCTTTTTGCTGCATCTGAAAAAAAAAACAGAAACATTGCATCTGATTTGTATTTATTCCCATCAGCATAGCTGCTTTCTTTTTCTAGAGGGGAAAATTGAACTTCTGGAGATCTTGCTAACCATAAAACTGCTGAAGCAAGATCAGGCATTTCAATAAGGAGAGAAAAAGTTAATAAATGGGGACCATTGTCCCTGACTTGAAAATTTATGCCTTACGTCAATGTGGGATCGTTCTCTTCTTGGTTAAATTCATCTAGTAATTTCTGACTAGATGCCTTCGCTGCCTAAGGATATACTTCTTTACAGTTATATAGCACTAGCTGTGCATTTTGATAGCAGAAATGCAGACTACAATTTATAACCTACACGATAATAAGTGAATAGAAAGTTGCCCCTTGGAAGAAATGCTAGAGAGTATATAAAAATACAATATTCTGTTTCAGCTACTTGTACTGAATAGTACTGGAAGAAACACCAATTGGAATTCAAATGCCATTTCTGAGCTTCTTCATTCTTGTTGCTCTAAGAACATAAAACCAATGATGTATTGGCTGTCAAGACAATTCAAGATACAAACAATGCTGAAAAAACCTTGAGATTATCAAAGTAAATTTTGAAAGTATACAATTCTCTGTATTTAGTGCAGTTCTAGGTACTTTACTGTAATCAATACCTTTCCCATGGCACCAGTAATTATAGGAACACACAAGTAAAATGAAAATCTCCCCCCAAATTTTACTATTTAAATAGAAATCTCTATAGGTCATTGAAACTTTGGATCTCCAACAGCACTCTTTCCAAGAACTCTGTGTAGTAAAAGAATAAAAAAAAGAAAAAAATGAAAGCATTTCTTGCAAAGGTTTATGTAAAAATTACGTTTCTAGAAATAAAATTTCTTTAAACATAGAATTAAAATACTTTTTGATGGGCGGTACGATTTACAAGAAGTGAAATAATTCTGGACTGTCTAAGAAAAGAACTAAGAAATCATACTGCAATGACTGATTTGGCAAGACTGTAGTGAGCAAGCAATTTGAAAGAGCTCCTCAGAAAGAACTGCAATAAGGAAAAAAGAGCTCTAATGAGCCTTAGCTCCATGTAGTGGAAGCAGGAAGTAGGAAGATGTTTTCACCTCTTCCTACAGGTATAGAAACAAACCTACAGGGGAATACTACACAAATACTAGAGTACTGCAGTTCTAATGCCATATTTTACAATGGATGGAAATGCTGAAAAATTGTAGAATGTCAGAAACCTTCAGAGACACAAAAAATAGTTAATGTTAACTGAGAGTCTTTAAGAGATCTATGTATTTATTAAAAAAAATAGGATTGAGGCGTTATTTAATCACAGCTTCTAACTGACTTTACAGCGAGAAAGTACAGGATATTAAAGAACTGTTTAATATAGCAACAAACAACACTATGGGAACAAAAGATGTAAGAATTCAGACAGAAAAAGTGAAATTTCTTATCAGACACATACTTTTGGTGCGTAGGGTGAATATCTACCAAAGCAAAGCATGAAGGCAAGGGTAGATTCCCAATATCTCAATGTCAACAAAATCAAACTAAGTGCTTCTGTGGAAAATCCCTGTGTCCTGGGTGCAGCAGTAGCAGTCATTTTTCTCCTTCTTGGTACCTGGTGCAGCGCTGTGTTTTTGATTTTCAGCCTGGGAACAGCGCTGATAACACCAGTGTTTTCAGTTACTGCTTGGTGATGTTTTGTTCTGACCAAGGACTTGCTGAGGCTCATGCTCTGCCAGGGAGGAGGGGAAGCCAGGAGGAAGGAGAGACAGGACACCTGATCCAAACTGACCAAAGAGATTATTCCATACCACAGCACGTCATGCCCAGGATGTAAAAAGTGAGAGCAGAGACCTGGAAGGTGGGGGTTCACTTGTGGGGGTGCACTGTGGGGGGTGCACTGCTTGGTCGGGTTGAGATTGGTGGTGAGCTATTGTATTCTTTCCTTGTATTTGCCTTGTCATTTTTATTATTGGTGGTAGCAGTAATGGTTTGTGTTATACCTTAGTTACTAAACTGTTCTTATCTCAACCTGTGGGAGTTGAATTCTTTTGATTCTCCTTCCCATCCCTCCAGGAGCAGAGGGAAGAAAGAGTGGGGAGTGAGTGAGAGAGTGACTGCGTGGCTGAGAGGCTTAAACCACAACACCCTGTCAGTGCGTCACAGTTATGCCCTTGAAATTGAAATGAGCCTACATGATCAGTCCTAGTAAGTTCTGTCCTTAAAAACAGTCCTTCCCTGTCATTTACAGTTCTACCTTCCTTTTACAATACTATTTTCTTCCTTTACTTTTTGTTTCTTCATAGATTTATATTAAGTGTAAGGAAGAAGTATTCTACTGTACGAGTGGTGAGGCACTGGGATAGGTTGCTCCTAGAGTACATGGTACACACTGCAGTGGCTATATTTGTATGAAAGAGCAGATGTTTCATTGCCCAAGTCTCACTATGCTTCAAAAATATGAAAATAGAAAGTTGAATGCAAAGTGAACACACATTCCTCCCAAAATTATACCTTCACCCTTTCTTTTCTTGGGAAGGGATCGCAGGTTCATAGGCAAGGAGATACTTGTAGAACATTCCAGATGATGTTCCCTGACAGCGAATGACGGGACCAGAAATATGTGGTCCACTGGAAGGGGCAGCTGCCTCTTACTGTAGGAAGAGCCGTTTGAAACATCCTGTAACAAGCTGAATTGTGGTTGGGGGATACCATTGGTGGAACTTGAATGCTATTAAGGTAGTGTGTCCGAGCAGTCTAAGGAGCTGGATTAAGGCTCCAGTCTCTTCGGAGCCATGGGTTCAAATCCCACCACTGCTAGGAATGTTTTCTGGGATGGAATTGATTTACGGAACAGAGCTTCACAACTCACAAAGAGTTATGAAGCAGGTATGTTTATTACGGCCCCGGGTGTGACGGGGGTATAGCTCCACCTAACTCGCACACAGAGAGCTCAACAAGCTGGATATTTATTACACACATACATATTCATCAGATTTTACAAGCATAGGAGGAGTTACTACAATTAATTCCAAGAACTCATTAGTACCATTCCCCTCCCCTCTGTGCCTGCGCACTGCCATCTGGTGGGCTTGGGCCAGGGTCTCCTGGATGAAGTAAAAAGTCTTCCTTGCTGTGCACTTTTCATCTTTGGCACAGCTTCCCCAGCTGGCAATTTTGAGTCTTTTCGAAACTAGTTGAAACAAGTTCCTGTCAGACATTCATCTTCTTGAGGGAAAAGGGTCTCTGATTTTAAACAATGTGTTTCGGTTACCTATTCTATTCTTCGTTATATTTTAACTGGCAAGAGCAAGAACATACGTGTTCCCTACTCTAAGTTAATGCATAGTTTGAAGAAAACTCTAAATCCTTTCCTTGGTCTGTTACTATTCATCACATCAGAGTAATATTGAGTACAAATATAAACTGGGAGTGGAGTGTCTGAAAATGCTCAGAAACCTGGGGAAATGGATCTGGGGTTTGACAGTAATCTCAACAAGGGTCAGCAGCGTACCCTAGCGCCAAGAGGGTTGACTGCATCTTGGGCTGCAACAAACACAGTGTAGCAGTAAAAAGAGGTAATTATCCACTTTATTCACATTGTGTGGCTTGAGAGAAGGAGCCTGAGGGGACGCCTCATTGCTTTCTACAGCTTGCTGAGGAGGGAAATTGGAGAGGGAGGTAGTAATCTCTTTTCTCCAATATCCAGTAATATGACACCTGGAAAGGTTCAAAGATGTGCCAGGGGAGGTTTAGCCTGGACATTAAGAAGTGCTTCTTTACAGAGAGGGTGGTCTAACACTGGAACAGGATCCTTTCCCTTCCCTTCCCTTCCCTTCCCTTCCCTTCCCTTCCCTTCCCTTCCCTTCCCTTCCCTTCCCTTCCCTTCCCTTCCCTTCCCTTCCCTTCCCTTCCCTTCCCTTCCATTCTATTTTATTCTATTCCATTCTACTCTATTCTGAATTTTTTAGCAAACCCATCACCACAGGGTTACTATCAACTTCCAAATGCAGGTGTCACAAGTGAAGAATGGGGTTAATTGAAGAATGGGGTTGTAAATAAGTAACTTCAAGGACATTAGGCTTTGTTAGCAACTATAGACATAAGGAAATGGCTAAGATAAGCATTGCACAAGAACTGGCCAGAACCAGCCTGGTGGTTACTGACATGACAACGATCCTAAAACAGTGATGAAGAGGGTGATAATGAAGAAATAACCACCAGGGATCCCAAAGACTACTACCACATTTTAATGCACATGCGGGAGGAATTCTAGAAGTATGATGTAATGTATAGGTAACTCAATGAATATGTGTGTAATCTAATGAATATATATGTTTTAAGGATAATATAATCACAGCCTGGATGGTTCTCAGATGAGACAGCTAGGAGGAGCTATCCCCCATGTCTCCTGGCTCCGCAATAAAGAATACCTGCTTGTCAGCTTATTGGGTACTTCCTGGAGACTTCTCTGAATCACAAGTAACTTTCTTCCCATACATACATGCCCAGTCAATCAAAGAAATCAGGCCTTCCTGCTGAACCACTCCATATTTCAAATATGGAGTTGTCTTAGCAGGAATTACTTGAATTCTTCTGTGAATGTGCAATAATACCCTCATACAGGCCTAAATTCCTTCTTTTACAGGAACGTGACCTTAAAATATGGCTGACTGATGCAGAACATTTGGTGATTAAAATTGCAGCAAACTTGTGCTAACTTTCCTTCATTGCTCATGACATTCAAAGGTAGATACATCCTAAACAATTCCTTTCATCCTTAACTCACCTCCACTTCTTTCCTTGACATCTCCTTGTGTAATCCCTACAGAGATGCTATTTTAAAATTCAAATAATCATGTGTCCTGGGTTCAGCAGTAGCAGTCATTTTTCTCCTTCTTGGTAGCTGGTGCAGCGCTGTGTTTTTGATTTTGGGCCTGGGAACAGCACTGATAACACCAGTGTTTTCAGTTACTGCTTGATAATGTTTAGGCTGGCCAAGGACTTTGTGAGTCTCATGCTCTGCTAGGGAGGAGGGGAAGCCGGGAGGAAGGAGAGACAGGACACCTGACCCAGGCTAACCAAAGAGATTATTCCATACCACAGCACGTCATGTCCAGGATGTGAAAACGGAGAGCAGAGACCCGGAAGGGTGGGGGTGCACTGTGGGGGGTGCACTGCTTGGTAGGGCTGGGTGGTGAGCTATTGTATTCTTTCCTTGTATTTGCCTTGTCATTATTATTACTGGTGGGGGTGCACTGCTTGGTCGGGTTGAGATTGGTGGTGAGCTATTGTATTCTTTCCTTGTATTTGCCTTGTCATTTTTATTATTGGTGGTAGCAGTAGTGGTTTATGTTATACCTTAGTTACTAAACTGCTCTTATCTCAACATGTGGGAATTACATTCTTTTGATTCTCCTTCCCATCCCTCCAGGAGCAGAGGGAAGAAAGAGTGGGGAGTGAGTGAGAGAGTGACTGCGTGAGTTTGAGGGGTTTAAACCACGACATCATGTCACTGGAGACACCTTTATTTTTCTTTATTGTTTGCCACAGACCCTGGGGCACTGTCCCATTCCTGTCCTCCCTCCCTTTCTCTTCCCCACTTCCCAGCCTGGCTCCTATTTTTAATGTTATCTTCTACCTTCTTGTCTTTTTCGGCCTCCACAGATGCTTCTAAGGACATCTCCACTACTTTTGCTTGGCTGTGGATGCATTGTATTTCAGTTGCTTACAAAGTATTTGAAAATATCTTTGTTTTTGTCATTAATTAAAAACCATAGTATATCCCAAATTATGCCATAGATAATCTGGCAGCAAATGAAGTATTGGGCTGTTGGTGGAAATCCATCCTTTTAGCCAAAATGGAAGGGGCATAGCCTAGGTGTCTGGAATCACAGCTGTGTGTCTTCTCAAATAGAGAGTACTTTCACTATTAAATAAGCTAATAAAGTCCTTCAGGAAGGAATGAAGGCATGGCTTTTTTTTGTAACTATGGTATCTGCACATTGTGGTACCTCCTTACAGCAGCAGTTTCCAGAGTTGTCAGCAGTTACACAAAAAATGAAAAAGTCTGTGGCTTCTTCTGAATGTCATACCTCCACTGTGTGAGCAACTCATTATGACACCAAGGCAATTAAAGTTTAGACCAGAGCTCCCTATTAGATGGCAGACAGTAATATGTTTTAACAGTATCACAATATAAAAGACCAGTCAGCACCTAGATCTTGTGAGACATTTCTCCTAACAGTAGTATTCTGGTGATTACACATAGTTATTTTTAAAGAAAATCTACGACATTACCCTTCTATGATCCTAAAACCCCTTCTGCCAAGCTGCTAAGCAGCTTCTCAGTACCTTCACTATCTAACCTGAAGCATGTGGAGATTATTATTTTAATTAAGACAACATTATGATTAATAGCTTTTGTGTCAGAGGGAGTCAAACAACTCCAGATGTCCAGCGGCTCTTCATATTAGACTGGCAATTATACATAATTCTTGGTTTTCCGTTATGATCTTTACCTGATCACCTCATTCCTCAGACACAAGCACTTCTGGTGTATTTCTTACTGTCCTAATTTGTCTCAGTCTCAGCTGCCAGTTTATAGATGCAAATTTTTCACCTCTCAGGTGTGACCTCCAAAACTGTCAGTTATGTGTATTGTTTCCACATGTATTTAATCTTCAGGATGAAAAAGGCTGTGACTATGCTGTCTGGTCATGTTATCATTGCAGTTACTATAAATGCTTTAACCCATCATGAGATTTTTGGAGTCACTGGGTATTCAAAGCAACAGGACAAAATCATTGTTCAGTCTCCTATCAACCAGTGACTGTGCAGGATAGGGTTTCGTACCTGTCCTATTTAATTTCTCAACTTTAAAAGAGCCAGAATCCTTCTGCTGTCTGATAACATAGGCTGCACCATCTGAACAGTCTTTCAGTTATTTCATTAGGCTAGGAGTACCCATGACTGAATTATTTTATAACAAGAAAATTGAAGTCAAGCATTTCTCTGCTTGCGGAAGGAGATCACTTAATACTTACTTTGGGATGCCATGTGTAGAAGACAGAACACCCATTTTAGCAATGGCAGAATGGACTGACATGTCAGGGAGAGACTAAAATTTTGGAAAGTGGAAAAAAAAATCCTTAGATGGGTTTGTATGTGCCAAAGCAAAACCAAACACTCCCCACACCCCCCCAAAAAAAAACAGCCAAACAAACTAACAAAACAAAGCAAAAAGAAGCAACAACAAAACCCAACAAACCAACAAACCAAACAACTAGACAGAAAACCACTTCAGCTATTTTGTATAATCATAAAAATCATAGAATGGTTTGGGCTGGAAGGGATCTTAAAGATCATCTAGTTCCAGCCCCTCTGCCATGGGCAGGAACACCTTCCACTAGACCACATTGCTCAAAACCCCATTCAAGCTGGCCTTGAATGCTTCCAGTGACGGGGCAGCCATAACTTCTCTGGGTAACCTGTGTCAGTGCTTCATTATCTTCAAAATAGAGAACTTCTTCCTAATGTCTAATCTAAATCTACCCTATTTCAGTTGAAAACTATTTCTGCTTTTGTTATCATGGATTCTCTAATAACTTAAAAAAATAGGCCCTTATAAAAAGTTCTTTCCAGATTTCTTGTAGGCCCCTTTTATGTACTGGAAGGCTGCTCTAAGATCTCCCTGGAGCCTTCTCTTCTCAGGGCTGAACAAGCCCAACTCTCTAAACCTGTCTTCATAGCAGAGGTGCTCCAGCCCTCTGATCATCCCTGTGGCCATCATATGGACTCACTCCAAAAGGCCCATGTCCTTGTTCTGTTGAGGGCCCCAGAGCTGAATGCAGTGTGAGTTCTCAAGAGAGAGGAGCAGAGGGGGAGAATCACCTCCCTCGACCTTCTGATAATCATAGAATAGTTAGGGCTGGAAAGGACCTTAAAATCATCTAGTTCCGACCCCTCTGCCATGGACAGGGATGCCTCACACTAGACCGTGTTGCCCAAAACTCTGTCCAACCTGGCCTTGAACACCACCAGGGATGGAGCATTCACAGCTTCACTGGGCAACCCATTCCAGTGCCTCACCACCCTTACAGTAAAGAACTTCTTCCTTATATCCAATCTAAACTTCCCCTGTTTAAGTTTAAACCATTACCCCTTGTCCTATCACTACAGTTCCTGATGAAGAGTCTCTCCCCAGTTTGCTTGTAGTCCCCCTTGAGCTATTGGAAGCCTGCTATGAGGTCTCCACACAGCCTTCTCTTTGGGCTCAACATCCCCAACTTTCTCAGCCTGCTTTCATATGAGAGATGCTCCAGCACCCTGATCATCCTTGAGTCCTTCCTCTGGACTTGCTCTAACAGTTCTATGTCCTTCTTATGTTGAGGACACCAAAACTGCACATAGTACTCCAAATGGAGTCTCACAGGAGCAGAGTAGAGGGGCAGAATCACCTCCTTTGACCTGCTGGTCACTCTCCTTTTGATGCATTCCAGCATAAAATTGGCATTCTGTTCTGCAAGTGCACACTGGCTGCTCATGCTGAACTTCTTGTCAACCAACACCCCCAAGTCCTGGGGTCAGGTCTGCTATGAACCCATTCATCTCCCAGCCTGTAGTTGTTCTTGGGATTGCCCTGACGCAGGTGCAGGTTCTTGCACTTGGCCTTGTTGAATTTAATGAGTTTCCCATGGACCCCCACTCCAGTCTTGTCAAGGTCCCTCTCAATGGCTTCCCTGCCCTCCAGCATGTCAGCTGCATCACTCAGCCTGGTGTCACTGGCAAATTTGCTGAGGGTTCACTCAATCCCGTTATCCACCAAATAAATTCCTTATCTACAGGATGATACATCCTTCGAATCCATGCCTCTCCAGTTTAGAGAAAAAGATGTAGAGCACGACAGTGTTAAATGCTTTGCACATTATCAGTTTATTGCAAGAGGTAAATGGATAATCTTGTAGTCACTGTATAAGATGAAAATTGCTCAGTTCAGCTGATTAATTATATAATCTGTCTTGTCAGGACTGGTTCTTGGTCTCAGTAAAAATGTTTTTATCAGCTTATTGGTGATGTATATCAACTGGTGTGCAGATAGGATGATGCTACCTCAAGATAAACCTGATATTCTCTTGTGAGTGCTTGTTAATATAGAATTTCTTTTCTGCTATTTCTCTTTCTAATTTTGATGAAGCTGTTAACCCAAGTGTTTGACTTAGTGATGCTTCTGTAACACTTTTGGTTTTGGCTTGGTTTTTTTTCTTTGCAAATTCAAATTTGAGTTCCTTCACTGTTTTCTTCTTAAGCTTTTTTCATCCGAAACACTAAACATGAGCATGCCATTCATGATATTTCTAAACTCAGCACTTTTTTTCCCCTTCAGCTTTGTTACATGTTTTATATGCTCTTCTCCTAGGTGCGGATGAGAAAAGAACCTGATTTTGATCAAACACAATACTTTTCTTGGATTACAGTAGTTCTTAAGTATTAGGATTTCATTCTAAGTGAAATATTTTCAGTTGGTTTCTAATAAAATGAGTTAATACTTTCAAGACTTCCTTGCCCACTGTGTGCAATAAGAGATACTTGTAGGTCCTATTCTCTGTTATCTTCCCCCGGAGCATTCACATGGATGTGGAAACCTTGTTTCTATTATTTCCTGTCCTCAGTAAGTTCCCTGAGATAAAGATAAGAATGTTTTCTAGCTACTTTACTTTTTTTTTTTTGACTTTCATATACTGACAGAGTTTCAAATAAAACAGCAAATCCTTGCTTTGTGTGGGATATGGTTGCTTCTGACAACATTTTGCTGTCCTTTTTATATATCAGGAAGCCAGATTGTGACCAAGGATGTAAAATTTGAGGTATAGCTCACTCTATTATATTCGAAGCACAATAGCTTCATCAGACACGCCTAGTCCAAGATCCCTCTGATAATTAGATATAATTAATTTTAAACAGAATTCTAAGAGAAGTAACTTCTGTAATTCTGGCTTGTCCCTTAAATTCAAGCCTACAAAGTCTATGTCTAAAGTTGCTTTTGGTAAATATGAAGTTTGTAACCTTTTATATAGGATGCAATTAGAATACTTTTGTTCACTATCAGGATAATATTCTAAAGATCTCTGCATAAGTCTTCAGTGAAAAACCCTACAGCATTTGAGGCTTTGTGACTTTGATAAGTACAGCATGTTGTTGAAGAACATATTTTACCAGTGGGAAGCTATTCTACAAAAATCTACCAACAGACTGGATAGGTTTAGTTATTTTTGCTCATATTTATACAGGTTTAAAATCCTCTAAAGGGAAAACCAAATGGCAAATGAAAGCCAAGAAACCATCTCTGAAACCTGGAAAATCAAACAGCCTGTGAATCTGCTTTTAAGGATGCTATTTAAGATATAATTATATTCCCATTATTTCTCCTTTTTTTTTTTTTTTTTTTTTTTTTTTCCCCACCAGTCACAAAATAGAGCAATGTGAAAAGAAAACCCTACACAATTTTAGGTACAAAAGCACCAAATTATTTAACAAAAGCAATAGCTCTACTGTTGCCTTGATATTGATCTATGTCTCTGTTTTCTGGTATTTCTTTCTGACACTAACTTTTGGTTTCCAATGAATTTTAGAGTATAAAATACTGACTATACATTTTGTTGTACAATACCCTCTCTGAGCAGAATCTTACTGTTTATTTCCAGTAAGTCATTGTTGTGGATGTGATGTTATTTTTACTGTAAGTGTTGATATTTTGGTTTTTTTTAAGACACAATTTCTTTAAAGATGATCCATGAGGACTTAAAACAAAGGATCATTAATGTAAGACTTCTTTTGTCTGCTCTATCTTCTGCTGAGTATGTTTTTATTTCTTATTTGAGTCCTGAGTTAGGTGTATATTAAAGAAAAGAAGCCTTGTCCTCTCACTGTGAATCTTTTTAAAACATCCCATCCTTCCCTTAAGTTCTCAGATCTACCATTGAATGTTTTCTGATTAAAAGCTAATGTTAAGGGATTTCCAAATTTATTTCTTCACTACCACCTAAAACTGAGCTTACAGAATCTACTAGTAGAGAAAATGTCAGGGATTGCTTTCCTAAATCTGCTATATAGAGTATGACATGATTTTCTTGTACAGTGTTGCTATTCCAATCTTTTTTAATGGGTTATAAAATGAAGTTAACATATAAAAGCAGCTTGCTTATTCAGACCAAAGATGTAGCAGAGACAAGTAAGTCTCCAGGAAGTGGGCACCTAACAAAGAATAAGAAGAGGACAATCATACAAGGTAATAGTCCCTAAAACACTTCAACTATTCTCAGCTGTGGAGTTTTCCTGAGTCTCTTGCAGTTTCTTTTGGTTGCTTCCCATGAATGTGTTCTCTAGAGAAATCGTCTGGTCATCCTTTTAAGTTGGAGAAATCATTTGCATTGAGAAAATCCTTTCACAAGGAGTACTACAGTTCTACCTGCTGAGTGAGGAACTCCCTCCTTTCCCAGCAGAAAATTTGAGAAAATAACATTTAATTAGGATTAATTTTTGTGTTTAATGCTATAGATCACTTACCTTGATGGCTTTCATAGAATGGTTTATAATACCCACAAAGTTGTGCTTCTGAGTGTTATTGTTCAGAGACGTGTCTCTCATTTTGCATGTGAATTTAGCATTGCTTTTCCCTGTGTGTATCAATTTTCACCTACCTGCCCTGAATTTATTCTGCTCTTTGTATATCCAGATACTCAGTTTGTAAGATCTTTCAAGATATGCTGTCATCCTTAGTATCTTGAATTACTTTGCATCATCAGAAGCACAGTCACTTCTTCAGTGTCCCTCCTAAGCTATTTTTGAAAGTGTTGAATGGCATGGAACTCCACTACTGATCTCCTTGCACCACAGGAACTAACATTTCACTCCTGCTTTCCATTTCTGATCTCTTAACCATCTATTCGTTACCTTTGCCCATGTAAGGATCTCCTGCACTGATGGGATGGCTTCTTTTTTTCCATAAGAGTCTGCAATGAAGAGCATGTAAAAAGTCTTTTGAAAATCCAGACAGGCTGTATTAACTTAACCAATGTTATTTCTGTGATTGTTGACTGTCAAAGAATATCAGTGTATTTCTGGGGCAGAACTTCTTTTCACAGAAGTCTCTGGATTTTGTTTTTGCAAATATGTTTACAGAGGCATTCAGTAATTTATGCATTTAGTAATTCATCTTCTTTTTATCACTGAGTTAATTTGAACTCTTAGATGAATACCATGTAGTTCTGGTGAGTTGCTGGCATTCATTTTGTCTTTGTGCATAAGCACATGAGTTTAACTTCAGGCATAGCCTTGTCTGAGTCCCGCCATTCTCAAATCTTTTAAGGAATTCCAGATGGGAAGTTTCTCTGTCGCTTATATGGTGAACATCAGTTAAAATAATACATTGAGCTTCTGCAAAATTATTTTGTCCTGAGTGCTCTGTTATGTCAAAATGTGCTGTGTACGTCAGCACAGAACCCCAATTTCACCCTTTGTTCTCAAAGTATTGTAAGAAGGGCATGAAAGGAGCTTGGTATTCAAGGCAGGGTTGGACATAGCCTTGGATGGCATGGTTTAGTGGGAGGTGTCCCTGCCCATGGCAGGGGGGTTGGAACTGGATGGTCTTAAGGTCTTTTCCAACCCTAACTATTCTATGATTCTATGATTCTATGATTCTATGATTCTATGATTCTATGATTCTATGATTCTATGATTCTATGATTCTATGATTCTACGATTCTACGATTCTACGATTCTACGATTCTATGATTCTATGATTCTATGATTCTATGATTTGTTTTGCTAGCTGATTTCAGAACCTATTTTTTTTTGTCTAACTATTGCAATAATTATAAGAGATTATTATCTGTAAGCTCTTGATAAAATCATAGAATCATAGAATAGTTTGAGTTGGAAAGGACTGTAAGATCATCAAGTTCCAGCCCCCCTGCTGTGGGCAGGGACACCATACACCAAACCATGTCCCCCCAGACTCCATCCAGCCTGACCTTGAGCACTGCCAGGGATGAAGCATTCACAACTTCCCTGGGCAACCCATTCCAATGCCTCACCACCCTCACAGTAAAGAATTTCTTCGTTATATGTAACCTGAACTTCCCCTGTTTAAGTTTGAACCTATTACCCCTTGTCCTATCACTACAGTCCCTAAGGAAGGGTCTCTCTCCAAGCACCGTTGTAGTGTATTTCATCTGTCTTGATGTGTATTTGATTGATTTTTGTTTGTTTTTTTTTTTTTTTTTTTTTGTCTTGGCTTTTTTTCATAATCATATATCATCCAATTATTTCTAGCAAATGTTGAATTTCCAAGTGATCAGATGATTCCATGAGATTTTAACCACAGCAAATATCATGAAAGTTGCAATAAATTCACATGAAGAGAGAAAAGAATAAAGTGATTCTTGCATATACTTATGTTGGTTTATGTTTCAGTGTATCCCAAAATATTTTTAATGTCTTTTATTTTGGTTACATTATACTGTTTTCAGATTAATCAACCTGAAGTATTCCAACCTAATCTAAGAAAGTACTAAGAATTCCTGAGGAAATTAACTGATATCACATTCATTATTTATCTTGATACGCAAATGCACATAGCTATGTTTTTTTTTTCTGTAATGATTTATGTATATATCGATTTTGGAAACTGTTGCACTGAGTCTTGACCTTTTATCTTTTCCTCCTCAGCTATTTGTCATTAGCTTTCTGCTGGACAGCACTACACACAGCAGGGCTTTTGAAAGATATAATGTATTTATCCCTCATTAGTTCTAGTGCAAAATCTGCCATATTAGTTGACACTGCCATTGCAGATGGCATGAGGTAGCAGGAGCGACTTTGCCTTGAAAGAAAAGAGGAGCTCCACGCATGCATTCTTTCCACAGTCTGCAAAGGAGCAGCTGGGATACTGGTGTTTTCAAGCATTTCCTCCACAGACACCTATCAACGACATAATGTTATTGAGAATTTACTGTGTCACCCAGACTTAATCAATTATTCATTTTCAGACCTGCAAGCCTTACTGACCTTAGATCAGTGTTACCTACCACAGAGAAGTCAATAATTTTTGGCTATTGCATCTTTATGATCATCTTCCTGCTTATCAATTCAGATGCAATATGTTCATGGTCTATCATCATTTCAGAAAAATCATCCTACTTAAATACTCTGTCTTGCCTTTGACTTTTATGCACAGTACTAGGGTAATAATATTCAAAAGCATATTGCTAACTTCCATTCTAAGTATATGTTAATAATATAACATTTTATATTTCAAGAAATTTAGTTTTCCTAAATCACTGCAACTATATCTAGGGCTCATATCTATAAGAAAAAGCAAAGCCCAGGTTCTTCTTTAAATCGTTTTCATAAAACAGCCTATGTAAATGGAAGGTTCAGGGTCAACTGCTAATCATTACTGATCACACAATTTTTGCGTGGAATTTCCTTCTAATTCTACACCATATCGCCTGTAGGGCTTGAAAGTATGGGGGCTGCTCATGGCTAACTGGCAGGACAGAGCACATTTTTCTGATTTTGGCCATTTGCCATTGGCTCACAGCTTCTAATACAACTGCCATCACTACATTTCAAATTTCAATTCCTTCCAAGCTGTCTCATGTATTGTTTGTGTTCCACTGAGGGGTGTAATTTTATTCTTTTCTATCTTAATTATGTTGTGTGTGTGTGTGACAGCTGCAATGGGCACTATCCTAAGTACAAAGTAGACTGTCTCTTCACCAGATACCTAGTAGTTTCCTCCCCATTACTTCTGTCCTCTCTATTGTATCACCGTATAACACATCAAATGTCTGTGTTTAATTTTTTTTTTTTCTGACCAAATTCTGATTTTATTCCTGACACTTATTTTGTGATTGAGATCCAAGTTGGTGGAAAAGGCAATCACAGCTTCAACTGACATTGCTCTATGTCACCCCAATAGTGACTTCTGATCATCTATGAAAATATAACTGCTTTGAAAGCATATTATGTTCATCCTAAAACATGATACAAAATGCCATTTTAACTGGGTGGTCTCCAATCATTATTAAGGAATAAAGTAAATGAAAAAGTGGTTTTAAAATAAAATAGACACAAATCGTAAATTCAGTTCATACATCGACACTTAACTGGTGTCAAGCTGAACTTCAGGGGATGCATGGTTGTAAAGAAGTCAGTGAAGCAGTATATATTGCTCCTGCTTAGGATCTAGCTACTATGTTTTACTTCCAAAAGGTTTCAAAGAAGAAAGGGGAGGAAATAAATAGAATAAAAATATTTACAGAATACCTGTACCTAAAACCAATAAAAATTGCCCAGATTTCTCCCAAATTTGTACCACATTTTGTCATGTTTCTATGGCAGGGTGCAATACAGACATTATTCTTAGGGGAAACAACTCATCAGGTTTCCATGAAAGCTGTATATAATAAAAATCTAGGAAGATGGTTTTGAAAACCATATATATTTATTTTGAGCATTTCTTTTTTGAATCAAGACATGGTTCAGAAATAAAATCTCAGTTCTAGCCAAGAACCTAGCTTCTAACATTTTGTCATGTTTCCTTTACTGGTGCATGAATAAAAAGTCCATCTTTAGAAATGGTTTCTGTGTTATCAGAGACCTTTGCTTTCTACCTGTTAAAGTGTATGTAGAATTATCTTCAGACTGACAGCATTCCAGTTACCTAAATGCAATTTGTGCACACTCATACATTAAAGAAAATTAAATACCATATGGTGCCGAGCCAGTCGCAATTTGTACTGTTTGAAAATAGCACACTTTTGAAACCTGATGATAAATTTTATGGGTTTTCTCTCTCGTTAATTAATGGAAAAATAGCTCTTAAGCATTTATCCACAGAAACACTGCCTAAGCTGTGGCTGTGAAAATTCACTGCAAGAACTATTTACAAGTAAATCATTGCTTAGAAAACATAGACCTATGAAAAAGATATTTCTACTTAAAACACCTGCAACATCTTTTTTTTTTTTTTTTTTGTTTCCTGGAGCCTCTGGTGACACTGTGCTTTTACTGCTCTCAAAAACCTCAAGCAAAGGAAGTGAATTAAGCTGTTTCTGCTATCCCACAGACATGTTAATGTTGCAGCATGACAGAGAGATTCATGGTAAAGTGAATAACTCATTTCCTGGCACAGTTTCAGGATGGTGGCTTTGCCTTCTACTGGTCAGCTGACACAGCTGGGTGGTGTTAGCCAGAAGTTTTATTTAAATTGATGTAAAATATTAATTTGAAGAATATCAGGCAATAGTGAAGCAGAGTTGTTACAAATGTCTGGGTAAAAAGTACTTGGCCATTTTTGTAAATTTTAACCTTTAAAACTTTAGCATAAGCAATGGCTTTTTGTTTGCTATGTGTGAAAGCTATAAATTACTGAAGCAGTAAATAGAGCATTTAATCTTTGTATTTCCGTAGCACATCCATGCTCCACCTGAGACTGGAGGCTCCTTGTATGAGATGCTGGCACATGTGATAAGAAAATATGGAGGGATATTTTTTATTTCCTGAGACAAGCACAAGGCTCTTACAGCTTAGTGGAATTTCTCCCTCACCTGAGTTAGCTCTTCCAGGTCCTTGTGTAGGTAAGGGAAGGAGAAAACAAGTTTTATTATCTTTAATTAATACACAGAGAAAGTAGTACACTTATTGGATACTTTGTCCATGAACACACAGGAGCCCTCTCAAGGCTGGTAGCTGAATCTCAGGTTTACCAAGCCACAACTCGTTACCGGCAAGACTTTCTTTTTTTCAATGCAAAACAGGCCAAACATTCAGCAACTGCTTCAGAAAGTGGAGGAAATGGACTTTGATACCCTTTTAAAGATGGTGGGTGTTTTTTTCCCTCTCCTTGTCTCTAGCGTTGATTAGAACTTCAGTCATTTCCCAGTCTTATGCCACTGTTCATCAACGCAAGTCTGTGCTTTGTGTCATAAATTATGTTTATTTTTTCTATCCTCATGTTTATATAAGAAGAATATGGACTATATTGAAAAGCCTGTTCTAAAAAAAGAGTTGCAAATGCTTTGATATTTCTCAGATCTAAATATATATATGTGTGTCTGTCTAATCAGAAATTTTCCTTTAGCTCTTTCATGGAGTCTGTTTGACTTTGCCTTATTTTTATTAAAAAAAAAAAAAGAAAGATAATTTGGTAATAGAGGAAGTTGTGTATCTTGGAGTTTTAACTCAAAAGTATTCCGTATTTGTGGTTTTGGCCAATTTTTATTAAAAACATTGTATATACTAATTAAAAATAAAAGCTGTGGTCAACAAATATAAGAAATTCTATTATAAGAACATATCTCCTTTTTTTACTGAGTAAAAAAATATTTATTTGAGTAAGCACATTTAGCTCACAAAAATTTTGTTCATCAGTTTGGTGAAATAATCCACACAAATCACCATTTAAGAGAACCTCAGGAAGGCTGAGTGGGGGGGGGAGAAGTAACCAACATTCCTTAGACCAACATATTTGTTCAGCTGTATGTTATTGTTCTATCATGTTTATCTGCTCTGCTCTGGTAACACCCCATCTGGAGTCCTGCATCCTGCTCTGGAATCATGAGCAGAGGAAAGGTATGGACCTGTTGGAGAGGGTTCAGAGAAAGGCCACAAAAATTGTCAGAGGGATGGAGCACTTCTGCTATGAAGACAGGCTGATAGATTTAGATTTGTTCAGCCTTGGGAAGAGAAGGCTCTGGGGAGACCTTATTGTAAAGGGGCTTATAAAAAAATGGTGACAGACTTTTTTAGCAGGAAAGTACAAGGGGTAATAGCTTTAAACTAAAGGACATAAGATTCAACCTAGATACAGGAAAAAAAACCTTTATGGTGAGGGTGGTGAAACACTGGAACAGGTTGCCCAGAGGTGGTAGATTCCCAAACCCTGAAAAATTCAAGGTCAGGCTGGACAGGGCTCTGAGTAACCTGATCGAGTTAATGATGTCCCTCTTGTTGCAGGGGGATTGGACTAGATGACATTTAGAGGTCCTTTCCAACCCAAACTATTCTATGATTCTATGATTCTATGATTCTATGATTCTATGATTCTATGATTCTATGATTCTATGATTCTATGATCTTTTTGTTGTGGGTCTGGGAAATTTTCCCCTGCTAGCTGTTTTAGTGGTCAGATTGAAGCTCTACTTCTTCATATAGCTCTTATCTGGACTTCCTTGGAACCCCATGAAGCATACAGTGCCTTAGGGTATTTGTATGATGAAAGTTCTTCGAAAAGTTGATGGTGTGGGGTTCTCATTGCAACTTTTCCAGGACCACATTTAACTGAAAGCCTCGGCACCTTTCAAGACACACAGATGATGTAAATTATTTAAAAAAAAGTCCTAGCTTTGTAAAAAGTGGGTGAGCAAAGGCCAGGTCATCTGAAAACACTTGGGTTTTTTTCCATTAGGATGCAAACCAAGAGCGGGAATCACCGATGAATAAACTGCCTGTCTGCACCATCAGCAGCCTATACCTAGCTGTGATTTTTTTAGACTCTCATCTGCAGTGGAACCTAAATTCTCCAGGCACCTCACTTTCCATTGTTATAGATTCCTAGGTGCATAAAGATCTGCATCCTTACCCTTACATGCTCAGGATATTCTATCGCTTAACAAAGATGTTGAGTTTAGTATTCAGCTCTCAAGTGAGATTCATCAGCCTTTCCGGTTAAGGATGTTTTTCCACTTAACTCATCTGAGGAGCAGGATACAAAGCATATGTTCTTTGTCCCCTGACTTGCATAAAGTGTAAAGGAGAGAATGAGATATGCATGTTCATAAATGTATACTGGGTATAAACTGCAGCAAGACTGGGGACAGGGTCTTCTTTATTCTCCTTTACTTCCCTCTTTGCTGGTGAATTTTTTAGTGAATTAGTTGCAAGATCATTCTCATAGACATTCTTTCTTTATCGTTTCACTTTCTAAAGGATGCAATGGGATTTGCATCTGGTAGACAATCTTTTTTTCCTTGCTGGACATTACCCCAAGAGGTGGGAGATCGGGAGTGGCAAATGAGGAACTGAGACCTCCGTGGCTTCATGAGATTCTATTTTGTGAGCTACTACAAAAATTAACTCTATTGTTAATAGGAGGCTGACTTGGGTGTTTAAGTGCATCAAATTAAATCTAAAAGAACCACAATCCAGTAAGTCAGTCACAGTTGTGCTTCCGACTGCTAATGCTCCCACATATGGCATGGTTCTAGGTAGAACAATCCAGACAGTTATCTACAGAGAGTCTTCAAAAGTACATTTCCCGTGTCTTATTTCCTACCTAAATACAGCAAGATTAACAATCAACAAATGGTATTAATGTAAGAGAGAAGTAAAATTATTCATGATTGTCTATTAAGTAAATAAAATGAGAAACTATTGTGCATTTGATCTGAAGCAGTAAATCTGCTGGCGTCAGATCATATTTCTGTCATCTTCAGGACACCCAAAACCTCTATCTCTGGATTTTGTTCCACTGTGCTTGTGATAGTTGTGTGTGCTATGATATGATATACCATAACCACCATATATGTAGAAGATATATTTAATGTTCCAGCTGTTCTTTTGCCAAGCAGTGATATTATTTTCTGGCAATAGCAATAAATAATATGAGGGCTACAACTTTATTTTCTGTTTGAAATATATACTAATATGCAAATACTTACATCTTGTTAGTACCTACTGTGCATACACTATTCTTTCTGGGTTTTGAACAGAGCTGTTATAAGACCAGCTATAGCACTTTGCAGTTTTGCTGAGTCTTCTATACTGTGTTATCTGATATAAAAACTGTCATCTATGCACCAACAAAAATATTTGGTGTTGGCTGTTTTTTGAAAAATATTTCTCCCACTGTGGTAGTGGAAAACTATTTCTTCTTATACATGTGCATACATTTTTTGTTAGTCAATTAATAAGTGAAGATATCTATGTTTTTTCCCTTAGAATGGCCACAAAAGAAGACAGTGTTATTTCTTTTACTCATTCTATAACTTCCTAATAACAATGGGTTTATCCTGCTTCTCTTTCATCTTAGAGTAAGGAGAACTTACTAATGTGCACAAATTTCAAAATAATTGATCGTTTTCATCTCTATTCTGTGCACTCTTTTACACTCCAAGTCCTGGCGTATGGCAAAGAAGAATTCCCTGTATCTACAGAGTGAATGAGTTTAGGCAAGGAAGAATTCAATGTGTCTATGGAGCTTAAGATTTACTCCTAGTCCAATTAATGTTTTAACAGTCTAATAGTCCAAATTCTCTAGCAAAGAAAAGTCTTACCAGTTTAAATTGCTAAATTCCCACTGCAACCTTCAAAACTTTGCTAGTATTTACCTTTTTCCCTGGTGCTGTGCTTGCCCTTCCAGTATCCTTTCAGGTCTTAAGGCTGAGACTTCCAGCTTTTCTCAAAAAGAATTGCAGTTGGTGGTGAGCTTTTAATGAGCTGTCAGTATCTGGAGGTCTTTGCTGAGAGAAGGGTGACATTAATGGTGAAGGCGTCTTCCTCTTTAGTCCTTGAACCAGCTTGTGTATATTCTCATAAGTTTCCTTGCCCCAGGCTGCTGCCTTCTGGCTGCTCTAAGCTATGTAGTGAGTGTGCCCACACAGCCTCCCCAGGGTCTCTTTGTTGGGGAGCAGTCTGGGTTTGCCAGACCCTTCCCATGGAGACATTGTCAGAGCTCAGTCTCACCCAGGGGAGGCAACAAGCACTGGGCCTGGAGGCAGGAGCTGAAACCAGCTCAGCCCAGCTGCAGCCAAGGTGAGTGCAGGCCAGCCCTGAGACCTGTGCTTTCAGGTCAGTGCAGAGCCTGTGGCACTTTACTAGGAATGGCAAAAATCTTATTTATCCAGCAACAGTGAACATTTTCTCCTCTTCTGCGGTTCCATCTCTTTATTTTCTTGAAGTCGTCAAGGGCTCAACATAAATGGATAACATAGAGTGTAACAGGATAAGGAAAACTTTTCTTCTATTTTTAATTTATACATATTTTTAGTAGCGGACAAAACGTTACTGGAGCGAGATATTAGCTGTGCCTATTTATGCTGTATTGTCAGTTACTTCCTGAATGTTAACAGAAATATTTTCAGAAGTTCTGGCTGAATCATATTTCAAATCAGTTGGGGTCCTAAATATTTTTTTGTGTTGATATTTCATTCTGTTCCATTGCAGCTCTCTAACCTGATCCTGTGAATAATTGTTCAAACAGTGCTTTCTACTAACTCGGACAAAGCTTTGCAAGGTGACGAAACCCACTCTGGGTTTTTTATATCTTCTTCCAAATTACTTTGGCCTATGCATTTTGCCATTGTGCCTGCAGCTTCATTTGCACTTGTCCAGGTTTATGCTTTGCCAGACTGGCTTTCCAGCAGTGTTTCTGACTTTTTGGTCTCAAGTAAAAATTGCAGTCTAATATTTTATTACACTTCTTTAATAAGTTTCTATCTACAAACCTTTCCTCATGTAACTAAACCTACAAGAATGCCTCTCTATCTTCTTATGAGTCACTGATTTTTTTCGTTGTTTTAATCATTCTATACACCCTGGGTAAAATAAAGAAATAAACTGAAGCTTTTTACCTCGTCTTATTGCTATCATTGTATCGCTGGATGTTTAGTCATAAATAACACTTATAACTACTTTGGCCCTCCATCCTTTGACTTGTGTATTTAATTTCATAGTGAGAGTTGGGAAGACAACAATGTTCTTTTCCCAGAGACCATGTGTCCATCTGGATGGTTTGGTGAGATCATAATTAGAAGATGTTACCTGAATGGTAGCTTTACTCCTGGGAGCTCTTCAGTCTCAGTGGTTTTATCCTGGTGTGACTGCATTTACCACAGGCACTGGTAACAGGTAGTTGCAGTGGAATCTGGAGAGCTCTGTAGTGTACAGTGGAGAAATGTGCTGTCAGGAAGAGGAACGAAGATGGCCAGCCGGATACGAAAAGAAGCTACAGCCAAACTGGAAGAATGGTATCCTTTTAAAGTACAAAACGGTTACCAAAATACCAGTTATGTGCCACAAGTATCAAAGGGTTAACAATCAACCATACATGCAGTGCATGTCCTAGTGGATGTGAACACTGTTGGCAGTATGAATTGACAGAAGTCAAAGCTTTCCACTGAAGTGAAAAAGACAGAGAAAAAGAAATGATTTCTAATCCGCATATAGCTTTTACGATTTGGATGAAGCTGATTTTTTCTCCCTCCACTAAGATTTTATTTTCCAAATGAGAATGAGAGGTTGTTTGCTCAACCTCCATTTCAAAAAGTCTGGTGCCTGGGTCTCCTGAGGCATGTTGTCACAGAGGTGTACTTGCAGCAGATTAAGCCACACAGACCTGAATTTCATGATCTTTTACTGTCTGTCATCTTCAACATTCTTCATTCGGAAATTGTAATGTTTCCCATGCACTCATCCCCTGGTCTAAACATTGCCCCCTTGGTAATCTATATAACACTGATGTAAGTAGTAGAATGAGTTGTCAGCACAGTTTGTATCCTCGTTAAGAAACACAGTTCTGTATTGCTGCTCAAGGTCAGCATAGTCCTTCTGGAAGATTTTACAGAGGGTGCAAATGTCACCTGACGAAGAATATGAAGGCAGGTCATTTGCTGGAATACATATATTTAGAAGCCTGGGTATGAAAGTCTTAACCTTATTCCACAAATTACAGTGTAGAAATGTCCTCAGTGTTCTAAAATTACACTTTTTATATGAGGTCAATATTTCTACAAGGTTTTACAGTGAAACAAGTCTTTGAAGCACAACTTTATCTTCATTTTTTTTTATTTTTAAAAATAAAGGCATTTAGTAGTTACCCTGATATTGGCATACAGTTAAGACTGTAGATTGGGACTGTAGATATAGTAGACATTAAAAAAATCTTGTAAAGTAATGGCTTGCACTGAACTTGGAGCTATAATAATCACAAAAGTAGAAATTATAATAATGCTTATGGAAAGGCAACCCTTTCAGCCTTAAACAAGAAAGAATCACTTCAATGTCATTATGAAGCTATTCACTAGAGTCATAGAGACTGAGGTGTTACAAAAAGGAATTGTAGAAATTGTGTTAGTAGTAGTCATAGTACAGTCATGTCTGAAATCAGTTCTAAAAGAGAAGATTAAGCAGTGATGATAGTGTAGATTTATTTTAATAAATAATTCATTGAAGCTCCTCTACTTAGTGGAAAAGAATATATATTGTTCTTATGAAAATGAAAGTTGTAAGTATTGTTACAGCTAGAGAAAAGTTGAGAGAGTATCATTTTAGAGATCTGACATTTTTCATATTTTTCAGCCTGATTGCTTTTTGATATGTTATCTTATGAGCAGTGGCAAAGAACTTTTAACAACTATTGCAATTCTTAATTAGTTTGACTATGAAAGCTTAAAGATGCTGGTTTTGAGATGATGCAATACCAGCTATTATAAGATACATTTATTATTATAAAATACATTTAGCAAAATAACTTGGGAAATTGCAGAAGTCACAGACTGGGGTTCTTCCTCAGGAAAAACCCTTCCATCCTACTGTGACACTGGTTTTAGTCTTATCATGAGCAGTCTAAAAGCAGAAGAGACTGATTTTGCTTCTTTGCACACAACACTAGACTGAAACCATGATTGGCTGCTATAACAGAAGCTCTCGAAAAATTAATCAAGCTCAGTGATGGATTAACAAAGGCATATACCACCTAACCTGTAGGCACACAAACAGCTGTTTCGACATTTCGAGCTGGGAATCCTGCCCTCCACAAACATATTTGATGCT
This sequence comes from Amazona ochrocephala, assembly GCA_039720435.1. Classification (NCBI taxonomy): domain Eukaryota; kingdom Metazoa; phylum Chordata; class Aves; order Psittaciformes; family Psittacidae; genus Amazona; species Amazona ochrocephala. The sequence continues at coordinate 27,270,859 of CM077880.1, forward strand.
CAGACATGGTCTCTTGGCTGCTTGCAGTTGCCCCATCTGTCAGGGTGGCACTGTGCCCACACACAAGGTGGTATGTCAGCTTTGCTAGGGCATAGGTGCCAAGTAAATTCTGCTGTTTGCAGAGCTTTGCATGTGCTGGTTCTTCAGTAGGAAGCCTCTGCTCTGCCACAGCAAGGTTGCCTCTCAACATGACTCCCTACACTTGATAACACCTGTTGACACTTCGGTATCTAAGGAAGAATACTTAAATAGTATGAGCAAGAAACATTGGTATGCAGGAATGGATTTAGTGATCTGTATTGCACATACACTGCAAATACACTGCTACCTATTCTTTTCTTTTTTTTTTTTTTCTCTATCCCACCAGAAAATCCTACTTTTCAATGTGAGGTAAAAATAAATTAGATTTTTGGAACAGATTATATCCTGGCTCATTTTTCTAGTCCGGACAATTTATGCCATCACTATTAACACCTTCAATTCATTCTCTTTCTTCTTATTCTTCCCTGCCCCTGACCCCATAAAGAAGGAATTGTAGTTATCAACATGAACTCAGCCAAAAAAGAAAATAAGCACAATGGAAAGTGGTTACTGAAGAAACAAAAGAGAAACCTAACCCTTCTGTCTTATTGATTTTGTGGTGATAAAACTGTATTTATCACAGTGGAATAATCCTTGCTTTATCCCAGTGCATGAGCTATGAGGGCAGAGAAAGTCAGGCACTTAAAATGGGCATTGTGCTCGGGCAACTCTGTAACCAGTATGCGTATCTGAGAAAGCACAGGGATAGCTGCCGTAGCAATGAAGGACATAATCACGTAAAGATGAGAAAATTGTGAGTCTGCAGAGATGTTACTGCCCCTTCTTGTAACAATCCTGCTCTAGGGAAGAAGACTGCACTGTCTGGGAGGAACCAAGTTGTTCTGCGTTCTGTTTATTATTGAAATTATTTTCTTTGATGAAAAGCTGAATGAACTGAATGAACTGAACTGTCCTTTCAAAGGACAACACTGTCTTTCAAAAATTTACTCTCATTTGCACATAACTGGTTATTCATAGCATTCAGAAACAGAAGTTTTCATTATTCCTTTTGCATGTTGTAGATTTTTAATTTCATAAGGATGTTCCCTGTAACAATAATGAGACTTTTAGCAACCTTACCAGCTGCTCAAAATTCCTGCTTGTCTTTTCTTCTCTTGTTGCCATATAACTAATCTGTTTTATGCATGACTCATCCCTCAGTGTTTCAATCTTTTCGATTTCTGCACATGGCATCGAAAAACTCAAATAACCTGAGTTTTCAGCTGTGTTTACTCTCTTTTATTTTTCTAATAAAGAATCTAATTTCCAAATACCTATTATATTTTAAAAACCTGCAATGCCCTGATTAGTCATAAATGTTTTTAAAGATCTCTTTTAAAAGCTAGAAATAATCACAAATTGTTTGAAACCTTCCAAAACACCTTTCTGTTCTTATCTGTTTCTGTTTTGTCTACCCACTGACTCTAGTGAGACATGTAAATTGAGTAACTGAGAAAGATTTAATCCAGCAGAATGATACATAAAATCACTTCTTCTTGTATTTATTCCCTCTCTTGACATTAAAAATATCCCTTACTCTGCTTTTCTCATATGCATCTTTTTTTTGGTGTATCTTACTTTTCCTTCTATTTCCATAATTCCCATAACATTTATTCTTAGGCTTCATTTGTGCAGTAGTAGAAGTATTCCAAGCACTCGTTTTCTTAAATATTTCTCAGTTCTCAAGTACACAGTAATGTTTGTCTATTTCTTTCTTTTTTCTTTGTTTTTTTTTTTCCTACTAAGCTATTCTCCATCCCTCCAGCACTATATCACGTTATTCTAACTATACAGTGTATCATTCTACCTCACCTGCCCTACTACTCTATCTCTTAGAGTTTTTGACAAATTATGACCATTATTTCCCTTCTAAGTGTTCTTGTGCCATTCATCATCCATGACATTAAATAACTGCTCTTCTATCAAAATAATATACCTACATCATCTAGTCAAGTGAATATTCAACCATTTTCTATTAGAGATGGCCTGAGACTGTCATATCTGTCCCACCTGGCTATTCACAGATAAATGGATGAACTGAGCCAAATGCAGAAGTCTAAAAAAAAAAGAAAGAAAAAAAAGATATGATGAGGTTTGGGTTTTCAGTTAGAAAAATCCCTTAAAAAAAATAATTTTCTTGTGAATAACAATCCATAGGTGTTTTAAAATACAAAACTTTATAATGGAAAATGTCACTGATGTATAGTATTAGGGGCATTTTAATTCAAAACTTTTCCATGTGAGAGACTTAATTTTCACTTTGTGTGTGTGTGTGTGTGTGTGTGTGTGTGTGTGTGTGTGTATTTCAGCAGTTTAAAGTTGGAAATGCTTAACCTATTGTAATCACACCAGTTGGTAAAATCAATCTAAGGTAAATCCATTCTCTGTATCTGAAGGACAACTAGCTGAAATTGAGTTTTTCACTACCATTCATGTTAATAATCCATATCACATTTTAACTGGAGTTGGAAAAAAAACCCTCAACATTTCCCTATGCTAGAAACAATGACAAAAGACAGGTAGACCTTTTGAGATGTGAAAAATACATTATATGCTTTTTACTATTTTCTGGTTTTAAAGGTTTGTAATTGCGTTAGTACACATGATATATATCATTCATTCATTAAAGAAACCTATTAATATGACCTGAAACTCAATTTTATAAGTAAAAATATCTGGCAATTACATTGAAATCATGGCATTAAATGTGTAGAGCTTTTAATGAGAGAGTAGCTGGCCTGTGAATACTCAAAGAAGAAACAGCTTTCTGTATTAAGAAGAAGTATTTTAGGCTAACATTTTGAAAAATGTACTGTGTAAAGTGTAGAGTCCAGGTGAAAATGAAGGTTTTGTGACACTCAACACTGAGGGTCCTGAAAATTAAACAGGGAATATTATGTTCCCTATTACTGACATGCCATTCAACAGGCTTGGATGAAGGAGGGAAGTGGTAGTGGGACAACCACAAGCCTCACTCATCCCAGATTAACAGACCAAAGTTAGCCATTAGTATAAACCAGTGAATCTTGACTTCCATTGGCTCAGGAATATGAAAATGCTTCAGCACTTATTTCCCTTCTCAAGAACAATGTGCAGTGACGGGATTTGGACGCTATCAGGAAAGCTTATTTATTGTAAAATCATAGAATCAACTAGATTGGAAAAGACATTTAAGATCAAGTCTCACCATTACCCCAAGACTGGCAAAACGACCACTAAACCAGATCACTGAGGGCCTCATCTACTTGGTTTTTGAACACTTCCAGGGATGGTGATTCCACCACTGCCTTAGGACGCCTGTTCCAATACCTGATTACCCTCTCTGTGAAGAAATTTTTCCTAATATCCAATCTAAACCTCCCCTGGTGCAGCTTGAGGTTCTTACCTATTGTCCTATCTCTTTTTACTTGGGAGAAGGGACCAACACACATCTGAATTAATAAAGACCAAATGTCTCACCTGTTCACAATGTAAAAAGACTACATTTCAGCACTCTTCTTTTTTTCCTTCTTTTCTCTTTTTAATTCTTTCTTTCTTTGGTGTTAAGGGAGAGGTCATCTGGAAAAGAAAATCTGAACAATGATTTTGTTTCTGCTAGGCATTACTACTGAAGGCAGTCATGGTACCACATTGTTTTTTTGTGTTCCTATGAGCAGTCTTGCACCTGATGACATGGAGTTATGCAGCTGTTATCAAAGCCTCTATACTCTTCTCAGCTACCGTTAATAGAGACATGCCAATCTCTGGAAGCAACATAGGTTATCTATGATTGCACTAATTTTTCTCCTAACAGATGTAAATGGAATGGCATTATTCCAGAAAAATAGAGCCAATTTTGTCTTGCTGTTTGTCATGATTGATGTCGAGAAGCAAATGATGTGTTTTACTTCTCATTTTCATATATGTGAAATGAGATTCCAATTAGTGGTGCATCACTGGGAGTGTGGTAAAGGAGCTCTGCTTCCAGGTGCATGTGTGTTGCGTGTGAGAGAGAAGCAAAAGGCAGAGCTATGGTTCAGGCCATAGCCTGACCTCCTGCAGCTAACCTGCCATGTCATCTGGCAGGAGAGACCCTGCAGCCCCTCATTTTTATTGACATCCAGGCAGAACCTGGATATGGGCAATCCAGATAGGCAATCAGTCAGTTACCTGTGCGTGAGTAACAAACTGACTCTGCTACAGTTAACAGTACAGTTAAATTAAGCTACAAAGGAGTAATACGTCCACGCCCATCCCTGTGGTACTTGACCTGCCACCTTCATTCTCCTCTGCTACTGAGTCTCTCAGAACTATTCCCTGCACTAGAGCTGTTCTGCTTCTTTCTTTCCCAAAAGGGTATTTTGCTTCTCATGCTAAATGTATTTCATAGAATCATAAAATAGTTAGGTTTGGAAAGGACCTTAAGATCATCAAGTTCCAACCCCCTGCCATGGACAGAGACATCTCCCACTAAACCATGCCTCCCAAGGCTACGTCCAACCCCGCCTTGAACGCCGCCAGCAATGGAGTATTCACAACTTCCCTGGGCAACACATTCCAGCGCCTCATCACCCTTACAGTAAATAATTTCTTCCTGATATCCAGTCTAAACTTCCCTTGTTTAAGTTTGAACCCATTCCCTCTTGTCCTATCACTACAGTCCCTAATGAAGAGTCTTTCCCCAGCATCCTTATAGGCCCCCTTTAGGTATTGGAAGGCTGCTATGAGGTTTCCGTGCAGCCTTCTCTAATCCAGGCTGAACAGCCCCAACTTTCTCAGCCTATCTTCATACGGGAGGTGCTCCAGTCCCCTGATCATCCTCATGGCCCTCCTCTGGACTTTTTCCAGCAGTTCTATGTCCTTTTTATGTTGAGGACACCAGAACTGTGCACAATACTCCAAGATTTGGCATCATTCAGAATATGTGAATATTAATTTCTCTAATATTGGAGAAATTCTGAAAGATACCTTAAATATTAGGTGCTGGGTTGTGAGGACAAAGGGGTTTCAGTCACATATTTTGTGAGTCTTTTGTTTTTAAGGGAGGTTTCCCTTTTAAATCTGTGTTGTGCATCAACTAAGGAACTAGATTTGAGGAAAAATAAAACCAAACCAAATCAATCCCAACCCATACTTTCCTTATAATTTTCCTTTTCCAACATACAAAACCCACCCTTTTCATCTGGCATATCTACACAGACAGAAGCAGATAGACTCAAATTCATTCTGCCCACCCTGCAAGCTGTCTGGCTTTGCTCCAGCTCCCATCCAAAAGCATGTGGCTGTGATGGAGCATCGCTGAGCCTGGACTAATAAACCTGACCTCTCAGGAGCTAAACACAACACTGTGCAGCTAATGTAGCTGTGCAGCTTCTGGCCAGGATGCGGTTTGCTGTTGGCTTGCTCAGAGCATAAACAGAATAGATTCAGGTCTGTCTGCACTTGTGCTTAGAGATTTCTTTCATATTTCTCTGTTTGGTTCCTTTTTCACTACTGCCCCATCCAAATAAAAAAAAAAAAAGTAAAAATCCACTCTTTAATCCTCAGCACACCTTATTCACATAATCTGATGAATATTTGTACCCATACACTGTTGTTTACAGTCCTAGCAAGAAAACATTTGAAGCTGATTCATATTCCAGACTAATCTTTAAATAATTGTTGCATAAATAACATACATGATGACAAATTTGCCTAACTGTACAAATAAAACAGGTAAAAATGGAAAGAAGAAGGACAAAAATGGGTGGTTTTGTTATTTACTTCTAATCTTCCTAAGCATTTAATTTTTGGATCGCAATCTGTTAGTCTCACGCATCCTCCCAAAATGCCATTACCCCACTATTTCCATACCGTGGGCTGGAAAACCAGCAGAATAATGGAGAGCACAAGGAATAGAAAGAGATTTTAGTGACTGATGGATATTATCTATATAATAATAACTCTGAAAGCCCATATTTGGGACAGGGCATGAGAAGTTCTTAGAGATATTATTCTTTTTCTGTATCAGACAGGTGAGCTTTTATAGATGCTAATACTCATGATAAGTATGTGTTGAGGCTCTCAAAATAGATACAGGTTCATTTTCAGGGAGAATCTTTTGGAGTTATATTCCCTGCATATTTTAATGTCTTCACCAATCTGAGAAATCACATCAGTCATGTCAGTAAATGTTGCTGTTCACTCTAAGCGTGAAAAATTCAACTAATGGATTTAGCAGCTCAGGCAAGGGCACTTAAGACACAGCCCTTATCTGATGGCATGTCTTCTAAAATAATTTTTTCTTGTATGAACAGTGCTTAAAATACTATCTTAAGTCAGGGTAGAAAGTTAAACAAAGTTTTTTTCCACAGTATTTGAGGATTTAATTCGTCTTTCATCTGTTGCCTGCTTCTGGAATGCGATGGACGATAAATAAGGGTAGATCTGGCTTGGGTATTTTCTTCCTTAGAAAGATGCATAAGTGCTTAAATGTCAGAGAAGAAAAAAAAATGGCGGAGTTTGAGACAGATGTGTTCAGAGGTAGGAATCTTTACACATCTAGTAAGTAATCGAGCTTAATGTGGGTTTTGCTGTTCTGTGGGCATTGTGCATCTGTGAGTAATAAGGTTAAATACACTAAACATGTAACAGGCTTTTCAGTAGTACTGTGGCCCACCACCAAATCTTCACAAGTTGACAGAGTTGGAAAATTGTTTCTTGTATTTCTGAAAAGTCATAGAATCATAGAATCATAGAATAGTTAGGGTTGGAAAGGACCTCAAGATCATCCAGTTCCAACCTCTTTACAATGGGCACAGGCACCTCCCACTAAACCATGCCTCCCAAGGCTATGTCCAACTCCACCTTGAACGCCGCCAGGGATGAGGCATTCACAACATCACTCGGCAGCCCATTCCAGCGCCTCACCACCTTTGCAATAAAGAATTTCCTCCTCATATCCAATCCTAACTTCCCCTGTTTAAGTTTGAACCCATTACCCCTTGTCCTCTCACCACAGTCCCTAATGAAGAGTCCCTCCCCGGCATCCCTATAGGGCCCCTTCAGGTATTGGAAGGCTGCTATGAGGTCTCCACTCAGCCTTCTCTTCTCCAGGCTGAACAGCCCCAATTTTCTCAGCGTATCTTCATATGGGAGGTGCTCCAGTCCCCTGATCATCCTCGTGGCCCTCCTCTGGACCTGTTCTAACAGTGCCATGTCCTTTTTATGTTGAGGACACCAGAACTGCACACAAGACTCCAAGTGAGGTCTCACGAGAGCAGAGTAATGGGGCAGGAGCACCTCCCTCGACCTGCTGGTCACTCTCCTTTTGGTGCAGCCCAGAGTATGGTTGGCTTTCTGGGCTACAAGCGCACACTGCCGGCTCATGCTCATTTTTTCATTGACCAACACCCCCAAGTCCTTCTCCGCAGGGCTGCCCTGTATCTCTTCTCTGACCAACCTGTAGCTGTGCCTGGGATAGCTCCAACCCAGGTGTAGGACCTTGCACTTAGCATGGTTAAACTTCATCAGGTTGGCATCTGCCCACCTCACAAGCGTGTCAAGGTCCCTCTGGATGGCATTCCTTCCCTCCAATGTATCAACCGAACCACACAGCTTGGTGTCATCGGCAAACTTGCTGAGGGCGCACTCAATCCCACTGTCCATGTCACTCACAATGATGTTGAATAAGACTGGTCCCAACACCGATCCCTGGGGGACACCACTCGTTACTGGTCTCCAGCTGGACATTGAACCATTGAGCACTCCTCTTTGCGTGCGGCCATCCAGCCAGTTCTTTATCCACCCAGTGGTCTACCTATCAAATTGATGTCTCTCCAACTTAGAGACAAGGATGTCATGTGAGACAGTGTCAAAGGCTTTACACAAGTCCAGGTAGATGACATCAACTGCTCTACCCCTGTCCGTCAGTTCCGTAGCCCCATCATAGAAGGCCACCAGATTGGTCAAGCAAGATTTCCCCTTAGTGAAGCCATGCTGGCCGTCACCAAGCACCTTGTTGGTTTTCATGTGCCTTAGCATGCCTTCCAGGAGAATCTGCTCCAAGATTTTGGCAGGCACAGAAGTGAGACTGTCTGTTCTGTAATTCCCTGGCTCATCTATTTTCCCCTTCTTGAAAATGGGGGTTATATTTCCCTTTTTCCAGTCATCAGGAACTTCACCTGACTGCCATGATTTTTCAAATATGATGGACAGTGGCTTAGCAACTTCATTTGCCAGCTCCTTCAGGACCCGTGGATGGATTTCATCAGGTCCTATGGGCTTGTATGCATTCAGGTTATTAAGATGGTCTCGAACCTGATCCTCTCCTTCAGTGGGCCCAGGATCTTCATTCTCACTGTCTCCTCGTCTGCCTTCCCATACTTGGGTGGTGTGCTCAGAGCATTTGCTGGTGAAGACTGAGGCAAAGAAGTCATTAAGAACCTCAGCCTTCTCCAAATCCAGGGTAGCCAGTTCTCCCGATAGCTTCTGGAGAGGGCCCACGGTGTCCCTAACCTGTCTTTTATTTGCAATGCACCTATAAAATCCCTTCCTGTTATCCTTAACATCCCTAGCCAAGTTTAATTCTAAGTGGGCCTTAGCTTTCCTAACCTGGTCCCTAGCTTCCCGGACAACATCCCTCTATTCTTCCCAGGCCACCTGACCTTGCTTCCACCTTTTATAAGCCTCTTTTTTCCTTCAAATTTTGCTCAGCAGCTCCTTATCCATCCAAGGAGGTCTCCTGGCCCTCCTGCTAAACTTCCTTCTAGTTGGGATGCATCGCTCCTGAGCTTGCAGCAGGTGATCCTTGAATATCAACCAACAGTCTTGGGCCCCCATGCCCTCTAGGGCTGTATCCCATGGAACCTTACTAAGCAGGTTCCTGAAGAGGCCAAAGTCTGCTCTCTTGAAGTCCAGGGCAGTGAGCTTGCTGCACGCTCTTCTCACTGTCCTGAGGATCTCGAATTCGACCATCTCATGATCGCTGCAATCAAGGCTGCCCTGGAGTGTCACATTTCCAGCCAGCCTTTCCCTGTTGGTGAGGACGAGGTCAAGCATGGCACCTCTCCTTGTCGGCTCCTCTATTACTTACAGAAGGAAGTTGTCTTCCACACAATCGAGGAACCTTCTGGATTGCTTGTGTCGGGCCGTACCATCCCTCCAACAGATATCAGGGTGGTTGAAGTCTCCCATGAGAACAAGGGCCTGTGAGCGTGAGGCTGCTCCTATCTGTCTATGGAGTGCTTCATCCACAGAGTCCTCTTCATCAGGCGGTCTGTAACAGTTCCCCACAATAATGTCACCCATCGCTGTTCTCCCTTTAACCCTGACCCACAAACTCTCTGTCGACTGCTCACCTGTCCCCAGACAGAGTTCCATACTCTCCAGTCTATCCCTAACATAAACAGCAACTCCCCCTCCCCGTCTGCCGGGCCTGTCTTTCCTAAAGTGCCAGTAACCTTCCATTCCAACACACCAGTCATAGGCGCCATCCCACCATGTTTTTGTGATGCCTATGATATCATACCCCCGTAGATGTGCACACATCTCTAATTCCTCTTGTTTGTTCCCCATGCTATGGGCATTTGTATAGAGGCATTTGAGCCGAGATCCCATTGAAGCCGGCTCATTGGCTGGAGCAGCTGGAATATCTCTACATTGCTCCGAATGTTTACTATAGGTGCTACCAACCGACTGGGTGTGTTGGGATGGAATGCTGCTCCCCTCTCCCAACAAAGTCATAGAATTAAAACCAAATTCTTCTGTCTTCCTCTTGAATACTTGGTAAAGGTCAAGCTGGGTACCAAGTCAGTGCTGGTATATTGCAGAAAGACTGGATACTGCTCTAATTTCATCCTGCATGCTGAGACACTGTCAGACTGTGGAATTATCCTAGACTTTCTGTGCTTCCACTGTACAATTATTTAAGAAAGTGAGCATGCTTTACAGCAGCTTCACTTGCTTTGTAGCCATTTGATTCTGGTTTCCAAAAGAATAGATACAGCAAAGACAGAAAGCTTGGGTTTTGTACAAAACTCCTTGTAAGCACTTCTCCAAGCCTTGTAAGATACTTTAGTATATTTTAGGTTTAGTATAGAAAATATAATTTTAGCTCTTACATTTTTCTACCCAATGCTGTGGATGCCCAATGATTTCTAAGCTCTGTCTTTTGTAGAACTCTCTTCACTTTCTTTGAGTCCCTTGCTTTTGCTCACAATCCCACATCTGTAACCAGAGCCTTTTTGTTTTTCAACACCTGAAGGGCACCTGTAGACAACACTGTTGTTCTGTATGACTTTTATTATAGAGTTAGAGAAACAAGAAAACAAGTAATAAATCAAGCAAAGACTCCCTGAAGGAGTGTATGCTTTTTCACTTGTATACCACAGCAGACTTGTGAATACAGTTGACTGATAGAAATAGAGTATGTGGAAAGCAAATTCACTTATATTTACTTCTAGCTGTTTTCTTCACAAATATTTGAATTGTCTAAGTAAGTGATACATGAACCATCCTGTATGTTTGTCAGAACTTGTAAATTTGCTTCAGTTAATACAGCCACATGCCTAACGGTAATGATAGAGAAACAGAAGATCAGGTGTATCGTATTATATAGTTTTAAAGCAGTTCTACACATGAAGAAATTAAATTAGCTCACCTTAGATTGTAAAATACTGTCATTCAGTTAGATATGAATACCTTAATGAATATTTGGAAAGCTAAACATGAAAGCTAAGTGCTTGGTCTCTGATACATAATCACTACAAGACCCCAAAAGTTGACATAGATCAGCAACAGAGCTCAAGAATCACAGTGAAAGCTGAGACACTAATGAAGTTTTGGGTTTGCCTTAAGGAAAAAAGCATTCAACAGAAACGTGTGATGCCTTTGGTCATTGTGGTTTACAGACATACCTACTTAATATGTAGGAATAAATTTCAGTATTAAAGTATCATCTAAATAAAATACTCAATATAACCACACACAAGATGAAAAAATACAGAAATGCTAACCATGCATACATATGTCAGAATGCTCCCACAGACATAAGCAATGCACTCAACATGATCATGGAATCGTAGAATCAGCTTGTCTGGAAAAGAGCTTTGAGGTCATTAAGTTCCATTGTTACCTCTGGACTGCCAAGTCCACCACTAAACCATGTCACCAAGGGCCTCATCTTCATGGTTTTTCGAACACTTCCAGAGATGGTGATTCCACCACTTCCCTGGGCAGCCTGTTCCAATGCCTGACTACCCTTGATGTAACATAGCAATTTCAGTATTTTTCATCATAGTAGTACTGTGATGAAACATGGTAGTTTTCTTCTGCCAGAAACTTCCTTCCAGCATTAGAATGTCATTTACTCAGCAATGCCTCCTCTCATTACTGAACACTGACTATGAATTTAGCTTGGTGTTGTGCAGTACTGTAACCTGGACTGTAAAATACAAAAATAATGAAAGCCTTGACAACGTAAAAAAAGAAGAACTAGAAAAAGAACAGAGACATGCTTTGAGGAGGGTCTGAATGAAGACAGGCAGACAGTCAAGAAGGAGTGCTTGAGAAATCCTTGTGATTGGCAACAAAAAGGATTTTTAATGCAGAAGCAGCCAGAAACCAGGCAGCTAAAATTAGTGTAGACACTTATATAGAGACGCATGAATTGCTGTCCCTTAAGTCTTATCTGAAAATCTAAGAGATTTTCAGATGTCATTCACTATTTCAACAAAAATGCCGAAGTCCAAATAAAATATTTTGGCAGATTCTTTTTAAAATAAAGAGATTTGAATAAATGTTAGGACTAGTTTTAAGGAAATCCTCAGCTGAGCCCCATATTTCTAATGTCTGAGAGGTATTAAACTATTACAACTTTATGCAACCACCCTGTTATCTCCATCATAATAATTAAAAGTGTACTAAATTGCATGGCATTAAGAAAAGTTACGTGCAAGTAAGCTCTCAACAGAAGAGAGCTTTTTAAAAGCTGTTACCACTAAGTGTGATTAAAGTGTGACTTCTTCCATCAGGACAGATGATGAGCAGCAAATTGCCCACAGTACATGCATATTGAACAGAAAAACCTGCTTATTGACCACCTAAGTTTCTAGAGCAGATTGATGTATCTCAGCTATTTATGTGAATAAATATCAAGAGAATAAACCTTTCATTTACAAAAACTCCCAAGTGGTAACTGCCTAGAACACAGAAAATAATCACAGTATCAGTTCTCTACCCAACAGCACATCGATTAGATATAACCATCTCTCTGGACAGCATAGCCGACAAACATGCTACTTGCAAAGTGCAGCATAAAAACAGTCTCTAAAGTTAGGGTCAGAGTCTTCCACAAGAGGGTGGCTGAGCATGGAAAACAAGCAACATTTTCTGAAGGTGTTAGGTAAAATTGCACTTTTATTTTTAAAAACGCAGGAAACATTTTGAGTAATAATTTTCTGAAACCACAGGAAAGACATAGCAACCTTGGTCTTCTTTTAAAAGAAAAAAGAAATTAAGCTTGCCACATTTGTATTGGAAAACTAATCCTGCCTGTGTTATGACATAATGCTAGGCATTCATAGCACATAAGAAAATTCATTCTACTATCTGGTACAAACCTTATCAAGCTCAGACTAGTACTGCGCTATTAGCCAATCTGTCAATGGAATCACCATCATCCAGCAAAAAGAAAATTGATTAGTCTTTGAAGCTACATTTTGTCATTTAAGCCAGAGCAGCAGTTGGGTTTTGTCTGAAATTGCAACTTTGTTAATTTTTGTCCTAATTAAAATACCTGCATGAGGTACATAAGGTATGAGCATCTGGAACATATTGCAAACATTTTATTATTTTACTGCTGAAAGATTTAGGTTAATTTAGCCTCAAATACTTCACATTCAACTACAAAATAAATGGATGGATATATGATCTAGTTGAAGATGTCCTTTCAGGGGGTTTGGACTAGATGACCTTTAAAGGACCCTTCCATCCCAAACTATTGTATGATTCTGTGATTCTATGACTTATGGATGGGTGGGTGGATGGATGGATAGATGGATGCATGGATGGATGGATGGATGGATGGATGGATGGATGGATGGATGGATGAATGGGTGGATGGATGGATGGATGGATGGATGGATGGATGGATGGATGGAGGCATGGATGGATGGAGGCATGGATGGATGGAGGCATGGATGGATGGATGGATGAAATCTTTAGACCTTCTCCATGGTCAGACTTCAATCACCCTTCCCACCTCCACATGACTGGGAATATCTGAAGAGCCATACCAGGGTGCTTGAGGAGTTGTGGAAAGCAACTAATGACAAGGCTGTTTTGCAAGCAGTCTTTTGCAAATGCCAATATAAGGGGTACATTATGCATGGTACAGCTGCCTGAGGCCAGACAAATATGTTGCAGGTGCAGGACCCTTAATTTGTCTTTGTTGAATTTCAAATGGTTCCTCCCTGCCCATCTCTCCTGCCTGTCCAGACCCTTCTGAATGATAGCGCAGCACTCTAGGTGACCAGCCACTCCTCCTAGTTTTGTATTTTCAGCAAACTTGTTGAGGAGGCACTCTATACCTTCATCCAAGTCTCTGATGAATGAGATAAAGAATACTGGAGTTAATGCCAACTGTTACAGGTCTCCAACTAGACTCTGTGCTACTGATCTCAGCCCTCTGATACCTGCAATTCAACCATTTTTAATCCACCTTACCATCCACTCATCCAATCCGCGGTTCATGAGCTTGCCTATGAGAATGTCATTGGAGACAGTATTGAAAGTTTTGCTGAAGTGCAGGTAGACAACATCTACTGCTCTTCCCCCATCTATCCTGACAGTTGCTTCATCGTAGAAGACAATCAGTTTGGTAAAGCATGATTTCCCTTTGATGAATCCACGCTGACTACCTCTGATTGCCTTCTTGTCTTTCACATGCTTCAAGATGGCCTCCAGTTCAGATATTTGATCATCTCTCTGGGGACTGAGAAGAGGGTGACTGGACTGTGCTTCCCAGATGTGGAATAATTAGGAATTAAACTTATATTTCAAATGCAGCATTGTCCACACATAACGGAAAAATGGACTTTCAGGGCCTCTCAAAGCAGGATGCTGCCACCCCTGGAATGTGCACTCCACAGCGGTTCCCATGCATACACAGACTGATGATGGAGCAGGATGAAGACCTTGCAGACATAATTTGTCCTAACACCAACAAGAAACAGGAACCAGGTGGTACAAGAAACTGATAAACTGCATGCTTGCTACCCTGACTCAGCGGCCTGTCATCTTTTGACAGAATGCCGCCCTCTGTGAGAACTTTGCTCCATTATAATGTCATTATAATGCATTTACATGCTAAAATACACACCCATCTTCAATGCGACCCCCCTCTAAAATGAGACCACCCCCCTCTGAGCATGCACTCTGAATTTTTAGTGTCATATACATTTAAAAGTAAAGCGAGAGAGATTTGCACCAATAATAATAAAGGTATGTATGACTAGAGTCACTCAAGCTCCACCTTGAAAGTGAAAAATAGTATAAAATGACCCGAGAGAGGGCAATATTGGGGAAGATACCATCGTGGAAGATAACATCAACAGTCTCCTGGGACCGGTCGAATGGCTGGACCCTTCTTTCCCCCCCCATAGGGATGCCTGTGGATAAGACTTGCACTGTATCCAACGCTTCCCTGGGAAAACTTAGAATCTCTATAGAGTTACTTTTTACTGTTACCTGTTTATTTTAGAGCCAGGCTGTGTTAACTTTATCGAGCGCTTGCATCCATGTAACTATTATTCGCACATGCTTTTGCAGACAGTATTTGTCACTGGCAATCCATAAGAACCTGTACCTGTTGCATCAACAAACTGCATTGTTTCGGTAGCCAATTGCAATCAATAAAATGCACTGTTTTGGTAGCCGAACATAATTTTCTCACTGAACACAGCCCCATTTCTAGTTGTGGCTATGAGGGCTCAGGAGCACGATTGGACTGGGCAGTGTGGTGCACTATCGGTGAATCCGGATCAGTAAGGCTCGAAATAGTGAACGTGGCTGGACTGGTAGTTGCATATTGGAGCCGTTCCTGGCCCCTCTAATAAAGCAAGGGGTCTGCTTTCTCCCCTTTAATGCAACACCAGAGTCCTCTTTCTTGCCCTTTTTGAGGGCTGGGGTGACATTTGCTTTTTTCCAGTCCTCAGGCATCTCTCCTGATTGCCATGACCTTTTAAAGATGACTGAGAGTGGCCTAACAATGATGTCCACCAGCTCCCTCAGCACTTGTGGGGGCATCCTATCAGGGACCAGGGACTTGCGGATAGTATAGGTGGAAACTATTATCTCATCATCTAATACTGGCTCAAAATGCCCTTGATATTTCTATTTCAACTTTTTGAGCATATAAGATGTACATTACTGCAAGTTAACTCTTTTGGTGACTGACACTATGGGTTTAGCCTGATATAGGTTACTAAGATATGCCTTGGGAAGCAGAACATGCAATAATAACACCTGTTGACAATGATATTCTGTCCTTCCCTGCAGAACTGCAATAGTTGGGTAGTCAAAGAATCTCATGTATCTTTACGTTCAACTGCTTAAGAACATTGCTTTGACAAAGACATTACTATTATTTTAAAGAAGAAGTCCACAACTGAAGTTAGAACAAGTTCACAACAAACACTTTATTCAACAATACAGTAGTGTGTCTGCTGAGTGTTCTTGCCAGAAATCAGTTTTACAATGTTTAGCTCAAAACTGTAATAGATGTCATGACACATCAAGAGGTCTTTATGTTAAAGTGCTACTAATGATTCTTTTTGCATTTCTGTTACAAAACGCGTTTTCTTCATGTTTAGCATAATGCAATTGTATCTCAAATTTTCTATTATAAAAGTGCAAATATACTGTTTTGAAGTGATAATAAATTAACATGCTTATTTATTCATTCCTTAAGTTTTCAGCCACAGCAATGTTACAGATCATAAGTTATTCCTGCCTCTAATACCTAATCACCCAGGTAATAATTCATACCACAATACTGAGGTGAATACACCTTATCCAATAAATCATTGCTGCAGACCTGTCCCATAATTCATACACTTGTTGAAGGTGTAGGTCCCTGCCTTGTGTTTTCATGCTCACTGAGGCATTATGATGGTCTTTTCTCCTTTTTCGTCCTCTAGAAGTCCAACTCTTGAATACAACAGAGACAGAGAAAGCCACCTCTCTTGAGAATTTTCTATAATAGATCATTTTAAGTTATAGAAGACAAACACAAGTGACTAAAAGTACTCTTTTGTTGAACAAAATTGACCTTGATTTCTGTAAATTGTTTACTACCTTTATTGATAATTACTGGACTTAAATCTTTCTCCTTTGCATCTGGAAGTAATGGTTTCTACTTATATGTAAGAAGACCTAGGTCTGGAGAACTGTGTTCCATGCAGATACACTTACCAGCACTGAAATAAAAGTCAGATTTTGGATTGAGAAAGCTATATGAGTTTCCTTAATATATGAATTCACCAGCAAATAAAGGTGGTGCAAAAGTTCTGGGAGGCAAATATATGAGAGAGTTCTTAAGGTATCGAGTCGCTGTATAGAAATGGCTCTGAATATGTGATTGCCATATTAGTTTGAAAATATTTTTTAATCTGCTTGCTTCTGAGTATATCCATTATCATCTGACAATGCCTAAAGGCTGTATCACACTGAAAATACCTCAACTTTTTTGTGATAAATATGTCTTGTGCACTTTAGTTAAGACCTGTGAAAACATTTAAAGTGTATGTGGTTAGTGAAGTGAAATTTGCTGGAATTTGCCACCAATACATAATTATATATGTGTCTATTAGCTCCAAACCCAAGATTTGTTGCTCAGATGTCAAAGGTCCAATTCATAAGCCAGTTTTGGGCACCTTTTGACCTTAACATATTCCTTAACCATTATAAACAGTTGAATCAATAGTGTGTTCAAATGTTTCATGTGAAATGTTTTATGTTTCATGTGAACTGATAAGTATATCATTCTTATTTTATCATCTAAAGTACTTCCGTAACCATGTCTTGAGAAAGTAATGGTATATTTTCATGGAGACATGCCTGTGTTTTTATCTAAAGCTTCACCAGCTGTAGAATTGCTAAAATAATTCCCAAATTTTTTTGTGCTACTATAATCTTATGTTCAATTAATATGTGTGTAAATACCTTCTTCCAAGATATTTTTTATATACCTGTAATAACATCACAGCATGATTCATTTAGTAATGAGAACATGTCATTGTTTCCCAGACATTAGGCAGGTATTCTGCTTTTCCTGTTTTAAACAGATTTGTATTGAGTAGCTGAAGAATGTGAACTTCCCATCAGTATAATTGTAATGAGAAGCTTATAACAACAGGTGCTTTAATCATGTTACAGACAAATAACAAATTTTCAAAGAAATGATACAATTATACTGATCAAATATATGGCACAAATCTAACAGCTTCACAATTTAAAACTATTAAAACTGCAGTATTAAAATGAGACAGAAAACTAGTTCTCCTGAGGCCAACTGAAGTCAAATGAATAAAAAAATAAGGAAGGTATTATTGCTTTTTTCTGCATATCCTACTTAGAGTGTGGTTTAGATTTTTATTAGTTTTGGCTTTTAAATCAAATATGTAACTTACACATAGAATCTTGAAAACCGCAAGTTTGTCACAGAACTTTTTTCATTTTACAGTGTTCTCTAGTTGAGAAATATTCACGTATATTTCATGTTATAAGTAGAACTCTTTCAGCTTACACTATGAACCTCTGCTTCCCACTGGGGAGATCACTTAGATAGGCTGGATTTATTCTCTGTGTGGAATTGTATAGGAGAAGCAGAAGTTCTGAACTTCTGATTCCAAGCAGTTGATGACCATGATTAAGACTGGAAAGGAGAATTTTGTCACAAAACTTGAACATCTTCAATCTAGTTCCATGTTCTGTGAATAATATGCATTTTGTGGAAGTTTCGGTTCCTTTATTTGATTTTTTGCAGCCTTTCAGGTGTATGAGAATCACGATGAAAATCTTCAGTAGAAAATTATGCAGTATATAATTTACTGGTTAGTTTGCTGGTGGGGGTTAAAGGTTATTGATCTCAGATCCCAGGTTAATTTTTTTCAGTATAATTGAATGAATATAGTTGAACAATGTAAATCAGAGTGCATAGTTGTCCTGGGTTCAGCATTAGAAGTAATTTTTTTCTCCTTCTTAGCAGCTGGTGCAGCGCTGTATTTTTGACTTTTGGCCTGGGAACACTGCTGTTAATGCTGATGTTCTCAGTTACTGCTCAGATGTTTAGTCTGACCAAGGACTGTCTGAGTCTCATGCTCTGCCAGACAGGAGGGGAAGCCAAGAGGAAGCAGAGACAAGACACCTAACCCAAACTAGCCAAAGAGGTATTCCATACCACAGCACGTCATGCCCAGGATGTAAAACTGAGGGCAGGGACCAGGAAGAGTTAGTTAGTTAGTTCGTTCACTGCTCGGTCATCGGGTGGTGAACAATTGTATTCTCTTTCCTTGTATTTCCATTGTCATTATTGTTACTGGTGGTAGCAGCAGCTGTTTGTGTTATAGCTTAGTTACTGGACTGTTCTTACATCAACCCGTGGGAGTTACATTCTTTCAATTCTACTCCCCATCCCTCTGGAAGTGGGGGGTGGGGGTGGGGGGTGGAGAGGAAGGGGAGGGGAAACTCCAGAGACTGAGTGGTTTTTCTGAGTTACAGCTGGGCTTAAACCACGACAATAGTCTTTCCACATTTTTGCAAAACAGCCAGTGCGACTTTATATTGAATGCAAATGTGCCAACATCGTGATGCAGCTGGAGCTCTGGTGATGCTAAATTCCTAAACCAACATAGATGCATCATGCAAATTTGTCTTCTCAGAAACAAGTACCCCAAATCCAAATAAGACTTTCTTCGCACTAGATTAAAAAAGGATATGGTTGTGGAACAAAGTTTACTATTTCTTATCTGGAAAATACTGTTAATAAAACAAACTCTAGAGCTATACAGAAGAGACACTAGAAGAACAATTGTTCTGTATTCTAAAATAGCTGAACCAAGATAGTTCATACTGTATCAGCCTTCATTTGTAACCCATGCTGCTGACAAGAACTTTTTTAAAATTACATTGTCCAATGTGAGGGGCAGAAAATTGCAGTAGACTTTCAAATAATTATTAGCTGTTAGGAAATATATCTCTGGAACTTCTTTGGCTATATAACTGCTTTTGGTTCCTTAATCTGTTCAATAATAGAAGAATCAAAAGGAAATCTCAACTGAAGAGTTTCTATTGATCTAATTTTAATGCAGCGTTCAATGGTTGTAAATAAATTGGTATATTCCTTAGTGTCTTGGGAAAATGAAGAGTGAATAGAAATTCTTTACATTCCTATCAGTACAGTTGATCTAAAAACCCTATTTCTATCCCATAGGAAATTCTGACATTGTAAAATTTATTGTTAGTATTAGGATTGAAAAATGAAAGTGTAGATGTTCCGTACTGTAGAGAAATTTGGAAAAAATAGTTATTTAAACATTACTTGTTTCATTTTCATGAGTTTGCATTCCCATGTGATAAAACCAGCATAAAACAAAATATTAAATTCTAATATTGAAGAAAAATTAAAAATAAAGTTCAAATGGAATATCTTACTGAAGTAAGTGTAAGTTACTAAAACTGGAAGTTAATGCTGATTTCTTTCACACTTTCCCTTTAAAAATGTTACTACTGTATTGATACTTCTCTGTTTTCTGATGAAGAAAAAATAATTGCCCCAGATTTACTTATAGTAACATTAATAAATTAAATGCCTGTTCCATAAAAAACAATGGAGAAGTGCATGCATTCAAGAGTGATTTCTTTCCCCTAATTTTGAAATAACATTTTGTGGAAACAGAGCTGATAGCTGATACAAGATATTTTCTCAAGATATTTTCTTCTGATTTTATTCTTTAAATGTTAAAACTATTTCCAGTGTTTTAATATTATTACAGGATTGTAGTGGTTTAAGCCCAGCCAGCAACCCAGAACCACGCAGCCACTGGCTCACTCCTCCCCAGCTCATTCCTCCCTCCCCCACCCGCGCTCCTGGAGGGATGGGGAGGAAAATCAAAAGAATGTAACTCCCACGGATTGAGATAAGAACAGTCCGGGAACTAAGGTATAGCGCAAATCCACTATGCTAACACGAATAATAATAATGATAAGGGAAATAACAAGGGGAGAGAATACAGCTGCTCACCACCCACCGACCAATATCCAGCCTGACCAAGGCAGTGATCTAGCCATTCCAGATAACTCTCCCCAGTTTATATCGTGGTGTCGTGGTTTAAGCCCCTCACACAGTTTGCTCACTCACTCCCCCCTCTTTCTTCCCCCCCACTCCCAGGGGGATGGGGAGGAGAATTGAAAGAATGCAACTCCCACAGATTGAGGTAAGAACAGTTCAGTAACTAAGGTGTAACACAAACCACTGCTGCTACCACCAATAATAATAATAATGACAAGGGAAATACAAGGGAAGAGAATACAATCGCTCACCACCAGATACCAAGCCCAACCCAGCAGTGAACCCCCCTCTTCTGGGTCCCTGCCCTAAGTTTTTTATCTTGGGCATGATGTGCTGTAGTATGGAATACCTCTTTGGTTAGCTGGGTCAGGTGTCCTGTCTCTGCTTCCTCCTGGCTTCACCTCCTCCCTGGCAGAGCACGAGACTCAGAAAGTTCTTGGTCAGAGGAAACATTACTGAGCAGCAATTAAAAACACCGGTGTTATCAGCGCTGTTCCCAGGCTGAAAGTCAAAAACACAGCACTGCACCAGCTACTAAGAAGAAGAAAAAGGGCTGCTACTGTTGAACCCAGGACAGAAAAAAAGGGTCATTTTTGTTTGTTAAAAAAATAATAAAAAGCATTATTTTTGTTTGTTAATCTTGTTAGAAGTTCTTCCACTCAGTTACTGGAACCCACTGATATCAATGGAAGTTTTACTATGTGAATCTAACTCATTTTCAGCTGAAGTATGTTTTTGTGGGTTTTTGTGGGTTTTTGTTGTGTTGTTTTTTTTTTGAAATTTTCTGTCAGTTCTAAAAGTAATATCAAATAAAAAAATATTTTATAAGGTTTTTTACTGGAAAATCGTTTCAACAAAAATTCATTTCTAGAAGCGTAATGACTTATACATAAAGTTGAAGAATTTTCAACATGAAAATGAAATAATTGGTATTTTAAAAAGAAAAAAAATACTTTAAACTACCTAGTCAACCTGATAATTTCAAAAAACACTCAGCTTTGCTCAGTCTTCATTTTCAGCTATAGGAACATTTCTGTTGCTCAGCTTCTCCGTTGTCTCCAAATACTCTTAAAAGAAGCTTGGCTTGCTTCCTTCTCATCTCAGTTCCCCCAATCCCAACTTGCTCAAATTGTTGATCAGTTTGCCTAAGGCTTTGCGTAGCAACTGTGTCTCCAGCGTCTGTAGCCACAGATGCAAATGCATGTGCTCCCATTATGCAGGCTGAAGAGCTGATAGTGTCCATAGACACTTTTCCCATGAACATAGTTGATAGCACATCCTATTTAGGAGGGAATTGATTGCCAAGTCCTTTGAGGCTAGTTCTCTTAGTTCTTTAGTTCATGTGATTATCACTCTTGCAAAGCAATTGGAGGCTGCTGAAGTGTAAAATGAGACTGATTCACCCCATAATTCTATTGCAGACTCTGCTTGCTTTTCCTGTCTGTCAAGTTATTGGGGAAGAATTAATTCCTGCTTAAAAATAATGACTTTCTTCATGGTGATTGGAGACTGGGTTAACTATGTTGTTAGCTTTAGGTGCTACAGATGACTTGTCTTTTAGGAGCAACTGATATATAGAACACAGCTAGCGAAGACCTCTGCTTTTAGGAAGCTGTTTTCTTTTTCATTGTTAATTGTAATAGGATGGGTATATTACTCTATTCCACTTGTCTGTTTTCCAGTAAATTACCCTTTTTATTGTTATTTTGAGGTTATGATGTAGACTCAGGTTCAGCATGAGTTCCTCTGGGCTTATTCTCTGGTTCAGCGCACTAAGGTGTCTAGTAGGAATGCTTTCTTTCTTACTTGTAGAGAAAGAGCAGAGGGCAGAGCTGTTGCCATGATCTAGACATTATCCATTTACAAAAAATCTTGAAACCAAAAAGTTAAGACCTTTTGAAAAATAGACATGCAGTGGTCCCATAATCTAGTGTGGCAAGATGTAAAGGAAAAAACACAAATATATTGCTTTTTCTATAAGACTGCATTTTTAGCTGAAAACATCTTTTGCTATCCAGCTGAAAGGTTGACAAAATGATGCACCAGGATAGGGATGCTTGTCTAGTGTGAAGGGCGGGAAAACAGATTTTGGTTGTTCCAACTATGGAACTAATAATAATTACTAGAATGAATACAGAGTATTGGAATAAACTTACTTTTAAGGAAAAACTACAAATGAGATCATTGAAGAAAATGCAGCCTGTATGCCTCTCTGTGCTCCGCTGGTTCACCTTTCAGTCAGCTCCTATCTAAATCTTACATACGCTCTTTGAAGAAATATGAAAACTTAACTGACATGAGGGTGGAAATGACTGTCACTTGTTCTTGCAGTATTTGCTCCTACCTTCTTTCGGTGGCCTAGTTCCTAACGTACTCAGTCAGGAAATGGCACATCTGCAGCACAACTTCTGCATAAACTTCAGGATAACAGCCTTTTCTATCTGCGCCTCAAAATTTACAGGTTCTAACCAAGCCTGTAATATATCCTAAATAAGAACTTACCATGTCTCCTATAATGGAGATGCCAAGTAACGGGATGAGAAGGAAGGAAACAAGAGGCAATGACAATCTGACTCTATCTGACTTTTTGTGGCACTCAGAAGGGAATAACCCTTTCTTTTCTTTTCCCCCCCATGTATAAAATTTATACTCATGTCAAGAACCTTGGTTTCAAAATCTTTCTGCCCTTTCCCGAGTACTTTAGCCCATGTTAGTTAAGTTAAAATATCTTCAGTGTCTTCAACAGAAGTAGTAGGGAATGTTCTTACTTCAGTTTGAAACATTTATACAGCCTACTGATTTGAGATATAGTAGGTGCAGGTTCAATTCCTTTCAGGTTGAACAGAGTCTGGAATGCAAGTTTTCCACTTGGGAGACACTTTGAACGGAAATCAGCTTGCAGGTTATGATATCTAAATATAAGACACCACATGGTTATAGATTTCGAGTTTAAGCTCCAATTGTCCTTAATGGGATCCTTAACAGTGCAACCACTGCTATCTGCTTTCTTTAGGATGACTTCAATTGTTCTTCATGATTCCTTGGCTGTGCTGAAAGCATTGTCTCTGCCTGCACAGGGAGGTTAGACACAAGGCTTATTTGCAGAAATTTCCACTATGATTGCCTAGAATTAGATGTTTGAATCTAAGCTGAACCACACCCCATGTTTCTCTTTTCTCCCATTACAACTTTTAAAGATCCCAGGAACATCCCTGTCAACCCACTAGTCTATAAACGTGCAAACTGAGCAAACTGTTTGAACTTTTGCAGGTTGCCAGGTGGGCATACTCCCCAACCAGGGAGTAGCTTCTCTACTTATGGGAATGTTAAGTTAGCCATACTAGATGATTCTCCTTTTCTAAACCTATTTGTGAGACAGTTAATAAACTTCATAGACTGTATTACACACTAATTGTGCAACATTAACATTTGAACTACAGGGAGTCTGTAATTTTGTGTATCTTTAACTCTGTTTGAGTATCTCCAAAATTATTCTAGTAGCCATCAAGCCAGTTTTGCTGAGGCTTTTTTATTTATTTATTTGTTTGCATGTGTGCATGTGCTGGTTATTGTTGTTCTTTCTTCCTTAGGAATATATATTTAAATTTCTCTGCTGCCTCACAGTTCTCACACAATGTTTGCTTGACTGTGTATTCTTTGTTCTTTCATTTGGTTTATCTCTCTAGCATGAGGTCCTGCAAGCAATGTTAATAGACCATCCTCTCAAGAGGAATTTATGGGTAATTTTCTTTGGCACCTGAAAGATTTATGATCAAAATATTAAACATGAACAGAAGACCAAACTAAATAAAAGAAAGCTTAATTCTACAGATGTATGCTGTTTTATTTATAGGCACATAGAGCACTCAGAGACCCCAGTTTTACTTCTCAGTGTTATTGCCATCTACAGGCAGACAGCAATTTCATGTCAAGGCTAGGTGAGGGGGCGCTTACATTCAGCACGTTATCAATACCAAGTTCATCCACAGCTTTTGATGAGGCTTTCTGGGACAGATTCAGAAAAATTTGTGAGCTGTACCTGCCTCCGGTGTTCAGACCACATTAGAATTTAATTTCACAGAGCAACACTTAATGGTCAGTGGTCCTCAGCAGGATAAACCCAAAACCTCCTCTCAGGGTCTTTAAGTACTTCCTTTGATTAGCAAACTTTATTTCTCTTCCTTGACTCCTTGGAGCATGCAACTCTACTTTAGTGTTGCCATGTACTGAGAAAGGAACAGCTTAAAGCCAGCCAAAAAATAGCAGCCTCAGTCTCAGCTGAAAGCTTGGAGAGAAACCCTTGTCCAGAACAGCATATAAATTAACTTGAAAGCTTCCATGGTCGTTCTGGTTGATGCTTTTTTTTGTTTTGTTTGTTTGGCTGGTTGTGTTTTGTTTTGATCTGTTCTGTTCTGTTTTGTTTTGTTTTTTTCCAGGAAAAAGTAAAGTATAGTAAAACTACAACTTCATGTTTGACCTCTTTCACACAGGTTGTAAGAAGTTGGCAGAACACAGAACTATCAAAATAAGTGACAATTTTTTCCTTAGTAATGTAATTCAAATGTTATTTTTCATGTCAGGAATAATAGTAGATACCACTGTTTCCTTGGGTGTGTTTACATATACCTGTGTTCTTATATATCTGGAACTAGATGAACTTAAGGTCTCTTCCAACCTTAACTATTCTATGATCTCAAGGATTTCTTGCACTTGTCTGTCTTTTCGGTCAGCTATTGGGATTTCTCCTGCTCTGCACACAGGAAACTTTCCAGTTTCATTCATCACTTGACAGTCTTACTTGCTTTTTCTCATACAGAATGATGCACACAATGATTCCGACAAACTATTCATAAACATTTAATGCTGCTAACCTTGCTTGCTGTTCTTCCTCTGGTTTAGTTGATGCTTCCTGGTGTCTGTAAACTATACCTCAAACTCTCCCTCACAGATAGTCTTTATAGAGATCTCAGATGTCAGAAGGCTCAATCTTCTTTAGAAATTTTGAACCCACACTGTTAATTTCCAAGCACACTCCTGTAAATGATTACAAACTAACATCCTACTCCAAAAGGTTCTCTGCTTGTCAAGTTCTTTTAAAAAGTCTTCCAAATGTATTCTATTTTAATTCTTCACAAACTCACAAATAAACCAGACATCCATTACTATGGTTTTTTAAGAAATAAAGGTTTGATTCTACTTTCTAAACCTACAAAGCAATTTAGGGAAATATTGTTATGAAGTAGGTATTTCTTCGAAAAGGAAAATTAAAGCATGATTGTGTATAGTAGTTTACATGAGTAATAAAATATTCTGTGTTCAGGCAGCAAGTGAAGCTACCAAATTTTTCATGCTTGGTGTTCTGTTCTGTTACTACCTACATTATATACCAAGTAGAATTCAGGTTTCTGCTTTGTCTGTTATAGAAAGCATCATTGACTACATTAGTTTCAATGGCTTCAGTTCCCCTGCTGTGCTAAATCACTTACTTCTTTGTGTGACCCCCATAATGACATTACATGTTAAAAGCACCTTCCAGCCTCAACAAGTCTTAGTCATTTATCTCAGTATTTACTCAAATTCTTTTTATCTCAATTTTTAAAATCTTCCTTCACATAGAAAGCTTTGGTGTGAAATTATAGTATTTAGTCTTATGAGTAGAAAAAAAAAAAAACAAAACAGGGAAAACTATCCTTTCCAATCTTGAAAAAGTCTTTGCAAAGAAAGTCTTTCTGAAGCAAAACTCTACATTATAGAATCACAGAATAGTTAGGGTTGGAAAGGACCTCAAGATCATCGAGTTCCAACCCCCCTGCCATGGGCAGGGACACCTCCCACTAAACCATGCCATCCAAGGCTATGTCCAGCCCCACCTTGAACGCCGACAGGGATGAAGCATTCACAACTTCCTTGGGCAACCCATTCCAGGGCCTCACCACCCTTACAGTAAAGAATTTCTTCCTCAGATCCAATCTAAACTTCCCCTGTTTAAGTTTAAACCCATTACCCCTTGTCCTCTCACCGCAGTCCCTAATGAAGAGTCCCTCCCCAGCATCCTTATGGGCCCCCTTCAGGTATTGGAAGGCTGCTATGAGGTCTCCACACAGCCTTCTACAGGCTGAACAGCCCCAACTTTCGCAGCCTATCTTCATAAGGGAGGTGCTCCAGTCCCCTGATCATCCTCGTGGCCCTCCTTTGGACTTGCTCCAACAGTTCCATGTCCTTTTTATGTTGAGGACACCAGAACTGCACACAAGACTCCAAGTGAGGTCTCACGAGAGCAGAGTAAAGGGGCAGGTGCACCTCCCTCGACCTGCTGGTCACACTCCTTTTGATGCAGCCCAGAATACGGTTGACTTTCTGGGCTGCAAGCGCACACTGCCGGCTCATGTTCATTTTTTCATCAACCCACACCCCCAAGTCCTTCTCCGCAGGGCTGCTCTGAATCTCCTACCCGCCCAACCTGTAGCTGTGCCTGGGATAGCTCCAACCCAGGTGTAGGACCTTGCACTTGGCATGGTTAAACTTCATCAGGTTGGCATCAGCCCACCTCACAAGCGTGTCAAGGTCCCTCTGGATGGCATTCCTTCCCTCCAACGTATCAACTGAACCACACAGCTTGGTGTCATCGGCAAACTTGCTGAGGGCGCACTCAATCCCACTGTCCATGTCACTCACAAAGATTATGAACAAGACTGGTCCCAACACTGATCCCTGGGGGACACCAATCGTTACTGGTCTCCAGCTGGACACTGAGCCATTGAGCACTACTCTTTGCGTGCGGCCATCCAGTCAGTTCTTTATCCACCGAGTGGTCCACGTATGAAATTGATGTCTCTCCAACTTAGAGAGAAGGATGTCATGGGAGACAGTGTCAAAGGCTTTACACAAGTCCAGACAGATGACATCAACTGCTCTGCCCCTGTCCATCAGTTCTGTAGCCCCTTCGTAGAAGGCCACCAGATTGGTCAGGCAGGATTTGCCCTTAGTGAAGCCATGCTGGGTGTCCCCATGCACCTAGTTGGTTTTCATGTGCCTTAGCATGCCTTCCAGGATAATCCGCTCCAAGAGTTTGCCAGGCATAGAGGTGAGACTGACTGGTCTGTAATTCCCTGGGTCATCCATTTTCTCCTTCTTAAAAATGGGGGTTATATTTCCCTTTTTCCAGTCATCGGGAACTTCACCTGACTGCCATGATTTTTCAAATATGATGGACAGTGGCTTAGCAACTTCATTTGCCAGCTCCTTCAGGACCCGCGGATGGATTTCATCCGGTCCCATGGACTTGTATACATTCAGGTTCCTAAGGTGGTCCCGAACAAGATCTTCCCCCACAGTGGGCCCAGGGTCCCCACCCTCACCGTCCCCGCGTCTGCCTTCCCATACTTGGGTAGTGTGCTCAGAGCATTTGCTGGTGAAGACTGAGGCAAAGAAGTCATTAAGAACCTCAGCCTTCTCCAAATCCAGGGTAGCCAGTTCTCCCGATAGCTTCTGGAGAGGGCCCACGGTGTCCCTAACCTGTCTTTTATTTGCAATGCACCTATAAAATCCCTTCCTGTTATCCTTAACATCCCTAGCCAAGTTTAATTCTAAGTGGGCCTTAGCTTTCCTAACCTGGTCCCTAGCTTCCCGGACAACATCCCTCTATTCTTCCCAGGCCACCTGACCTTGCTTCCACCTTTTATAAGCCTCTTTTTTCCTTCAAATTTTGCTCAGCAGCTCCTTATCCATCCAAGGAGGTCTCCTGGCCCTCCCGCTAAACTTCCTTCTAGTTGGGATGCATCGCTCCTGAGCTTGCAGCAGGTGATCCTTGAATATCAACCAACAGTCTTGGGCCCCCATGCCCTCTAGGGCTGTATCCCATGGAACCTTACTGAGCAGGTTCCTGAAGAGGCCAAAGTCTGCTCTCTTGAAGTCCAGGGCAGTGAGCTTGCTGCACACTCTTCTCGCTCTCCTGAGGATCTCAAACTCAAGCATCTCATGATCGCTGCAATCAAGGCTGCCCTGGAGTGTCACATTCCCAACCAGCCCTTCCCTGTTGGTGAGGACGAGGTCAAGCATGGCACCTCTCCTTGTCGGCTCCTCTATTACTTGCAGAAGGAAGTTGTCTTCCACACAATCGAGGAACCTTCTGGATTGCTTGTGTCGGGCCGTACCATCCCTCCAGCAGATATCGGGGTGGTTGAAGTCTCCCATGAGAACAAGGGCCTGTGAGCGTGAGGCTGCTCCTATCTGCCTATGGAGCGCTTCGTCCAGCAAGTGCCCTTGGTCAGGCGGTCTGTAACAGATCCCCATAATAATGTCACCCATCGCTGTTCTCCCTTTAACCCTGACCCACAAACTCTCTGTCGACTGCTCACCTGTCCCCAGACAGAGTTCCATACTCTCCAGTCTATCCCTAACATAAACAGCAACTCCCCCTCCCCGTCTGCCGGGCCTGTCTTTCCTAAAGAGCCGGTAACCTTCCATTCCAACACACCAGTCATAGATGCCATCCCACCATGTTTCTGTGATGCCTATGATATCATACCCCCGTAGATGTGCACACATCTCTAATTCCCCTTGTTTATTCCCCATACTATGGACATTTGTGTAGGGGCATCTGAGCCGAGATCCAATTGAAGCCGGCTCATTGGCTGGAGCAGCTGGAATATCTCTACATTGCTCCGAATGTTTACTGTGGGTGCTGGCAACCGACTGGGTGTGTTGGGATGGAATGATGCCCCCCTCCCCCAACACATCTAGTTTAAAGCATCCTTGACCAGCCTGGCAAGCCTCCTACCAAATCCACTCTTCCCCTTCTTTGTCAGACCACTTCCACCAGCCCCCAGTATACCTGGTCTACTATATTGAGTCCCATGGTCAAGGTACCCAAACCCCTGACTATAGCACCACCCTTCTAACCATTTATTAACCTGCCCAATCCTCCTAGCCTTTTCAAGGTCCTGCCCTGTATCCTGGAGAATTGACGAAAAGACAATCTGAGCTCCAGAGCCCCTAACCACCTCTCCCAGAGCTCTGTAGTCCTTCTTTATTGTCTCCGGGCTACTGCTATCTATATCAGTAGCCCCCACATGTATTACCAGGAGTGGGTAATAGTCAGTGGGACCGACTAGAGCAGGCAGCTTCTCAGCCACATCCCTGATCCGAGCCCCTGGTAGGCAACACACCTCCCTTGAGGCTGGGTCAGGCCGGCAGATGGGTGCCTCTGTGCCTTTCAGATTAGAGTCCCCGACTACTATGGTCTGCCGCTTTTTCCTGGCAGCACCAGTAGTGACCTTCTTTACCAGTGCATCAGCTGGTTGCGCCTGGTGGGAAGGCTGTTGCTCATCAGTCCCCTGCAGGATAGCAAAGCAGTTCTGGGTGGGGACAACAGACGTAGGAGGAATCCCTTGCTTTTAATTACCCTCTTCCTCCTTTTTTTGTTGTTTTTTTCTGTTACCTTTTCCCAGCTTTCTGGGTTAGCAGCCTCCTTTCCTGGGTTAGCATCCTCCTTTCCTGCATGGGCAACAGTAGACACTCGAGGCCCCGGAACAGTTTGGTCCTGGAGCAAGCAGTGCTGCTCCCCCTCAGCTTCCCCGACACCTTTCAGCCTGGTAACAGCTTCCTGCAGTTCAGCCACTTGCCGCAGGAGGACCTCCACCAGGGAGTGCAGAGTGCAGCCCTGCCCATTGCTCACCCTTCCCTTAGGATACCCCGAGCTCTGCACTACAGCCTCCCTTCCCGTTGGCTCCGTCTGGGTGCCTATGCTGACCACCACCGGCGCAGCCAGAGCAGAGCTCCCAGACCGAGCCTTGCCCGTACGGCGAGTGTTCACCATCCCGCTCGCCACCCTGCTCGAACTGCCGCGCAAACTGCTTCGAGCCCGCCCTGTTCGCCGCGCTCTGGGTCGCTCTCGCTCCCTGGGCCAGGTTTTTAACCCGTCAGGTCTGCCGCAGGTCCTCCTGGCACCGCCCCCTCTGAGTCAGCCGCTCGCCTCCGCGGAGCTGCAGGCTCTTGGGCAGGCCTTGTCGAGGACTCGAAGCTCCCTCAGGGCAAGGTGCTGCTCCGAGGTGAAGCTCGTAGACGCCGAGCCTCCCCCCCCCCACCCCCAATCAGGCGCTGCAGGCCTCGCCTCTCGAGACAATCACCTCAGCAATGGGCCGGAAATGGCTGATGATGCCCGGATAAATGTTGAATGTGTCAGATGGAAAGGTAGAGGCAAGAACAGTGTTTGCTCTCCTTGAGTTGAAAAAGTAATACCCCAAGAACATGGTCACACTGATGATTTCCCTGGGGTACTATGGTTCGATATGGTCCCTAAACAAGACTGTGACATGACTGCAGTCTATTCCCTGTCCCCCCATATGTTACGTCTGTCCTTCAGAGGGACTTTCACCATAAAAAAGATCAGATTGAACACCTTTGTGCACATACAATACTATATTTATGTCAGTGTGCTTATTAACAAAAAATTAAGCCCGCATGCTTAAAACCACTTCAAAACCAGAGAGAAATATATCAATCAGTATCTAAACCCTATGGTATGTATTTATGTCCCAGACGGAGAAACATTAATGGACAATCAGAGAATCCTCTAAGACAGAGTAAGTATACAGAATGATCTGTCTTCTCAGAAAGACTGCTGTGACAGTGGCCTTTGAAAACCAGAATCAAAGAGCCAAAGAGGAAAGACGCACTCTGCCTCAGTCCTTGGAGAAGTTCCAGGAATTTTTCCCTCTCTTGTTTTTGGTTGCTTAAACTCATGCTTCAAGGAACCTGCTGGACTTTGCTCTGTGCTTCCTGTCTACAAAGGTTATTCTAGGTGGGCTTCCAGAGCTGTGAAAATAGTCTGGGCTTGCTAAGTCTAACCAAAGATCTTGATATCCAATTGAACTATAAAAGACCTGTCCCCCCT
The DNA here is from genome assembly GCA_039720435.1 of Amazona ochrocephala. Lineage (NCBI taxonomy): Eukaryota > Metazoa > Chordata > Aves > Psittaciformes > Psittacidae > Amazona > Amazona ochrocephala. Next base: position 27,302,142 of record CM077880.1, read on the forward strand.
CCTCATAAAAGCTTCACTGTAGCATACAGCTACAGAATCACAGATGAAAACTTTTTCACATTAGAGCTGGCAGGCAGCAAAAACTATCTAAGCCGTGCTCTCCTGGAAGGGAAAATAAATCAGGCTTGCCAGGGTTTATCTTACCTTTCGCTTGGAAGCATCACTGTGTTAATGTAAGGTGTTGTTTTTCTAGCAGGAAATGTACCAAAAGGTTGTGGAGTTTTTTGTTGTTTGTCTGTTTTTTTTTTGTTTGGTTGGCTTTTTTGTTTGTTTGTTTTTGTTTTTTTTTTTTTCTTTCTCCATATTAATCTGCTGTTGGTAAGAAGAGCACAGTTCCAGAAAGCTATTACAATGTTCTAATTTTATTTCAATTATCAACACAACTCCACCCCTCCTTACATTTCATCATAATGCTAACAATAATGTTACACCCCCTCAGCTCTTCACTTGCCTCCTTTCCCTTCACTTAACTGCTCTTACTGTTTTCCCCTTCTGCTGTTGACTACATTTTTTCACTCCAGCTGAGCCTATGTTCTCAAATCTCCCTCTAGCTCACTTGCATGAGATCATGTCCCCTTTCGTCCTTCACAGTCTAACCACCATGGGCTAAATTTTCAGAAAATTCAGGATACAGAGAAGACACTGTTCATGGAGACATAACTTTTATTTCAGTTTTTGTTTAAGAAATATTAATGTTTAATTTTTTATTTATTCCTGAAGCAAAGTGGCAATTCTTAATGAATACGAAGATTAAAATAATTGGGAAAACATGCCCTGAGACACAAATATTCACGTTTTTCATGTATGCCCAGCTCCTCACTCTGATTTCATGCTCTGATTTAATATTTATGATTTTATGATAAAACTGCACTACTTGGAAACCAATGAGGCTCAGTAACGACAAGGTAACTCCTCAAAAGCAGTGGTGCAGATTGCTGTTTCACCCTGACACATGTCCATTCTGGTCAGGCATTAGCTAGCTGTGCTTGGATTCAACCCCCAGCTCCATACACTTCTAAGGTCTTGTGTTGTATGTAGTGATGGCTACTCTTCATAGCACCATAACATCCAGGAACATACTTTCAGGACAGCTGTCAGTTCTTCCAAGGATCTAATGTAAAGAAATATTCTTCATGGAGACCAGTGGTCTATGGGAGTTCTGCTTTCCTAGTTAGAGGTAACATGAGAGCATGGTGGGAGAGCAAGCAATACATGAATTCCTTAAGCGTGGACAGGCTTTGGTAAAAAAAAAAATAAATAAATAAAATAATGCAGCTCTGAATATATTCTTGCCTGTCTCCTGTCGCTCTTACTTATGATTCTCACTTACAAATGGTATAACCTCTCATAGCATCTCTTCTTTTCAGCCTAGTCTGATTATTTATGGCTGTGAAGTCACTCTGGTCAAGAAAAAAGAGTCTCATTTTACATCCCTTTGACATACTCCTATGAGGTTTGGTGGGGAGGTTGGTTCCAGCAGCTACTTCAGTCTAGCCTGTTAGCATTTGTAAAGATGAGTTTTTAGCACTAAGGATCATTGATGCCTCTGTCACTGTGACTTTTATCCTAATATCCAGAAAATGATATTCAGAAAAACAAACTTTGTCAGGTTTTACCAAGAAATTGAATAGTTTTCTCTTGAACTTCTGTTTCGAACTGGTTTGTTCCATAGGACAAATGAAAGACAGAAAAGGAGCAAACTGTTAAGAGAAGGATATGAGAACTGTTTAAGTTGTTCAATCACCAAAAAATCGTGGAATCATAACCTTAAAAATCTTAATCATGATTCAGCTTACAATGCAAATGAAGGTTGCAATAAAATTATCTTTTTTGCTGTATAAAGTGGAATTCATTAGTTGATACAGAACTTTATTCCTTAGTACCTCACATCTCTTATTTGTTCTTTAAACTGTAATAGTGCCTACAAGGTCACTTTAAAACATAATGCTCCTGCACTGTTGCACTGTAAAAAAAATGTATTCTCTCGGCTCTACAAGCTAGTATATTGTAGAGAAGAGTAGATAGCCTAGAAAAAAATATTTTTAGTGTGACAAACGTAAAGGTGGCTCTCAAAGAACAGTATTTGTAAATATTTCCAATAATTTTATAGCTATCAGCAAAAGTGAATTCATTTATGCTTTGGTCAGTCAATAAAAACTGAATCCTCAGTTTTCATTCATTAAACAGCAGATCTCAGTTCACAGGTAAAGAAAATATCAGTAACTACAGTGCAGGGATTACAGCTAGTGATATACACTAATCAAATGGTCATGCAATTTATTTTTCAGTGTGGGGATAAAAAAGTACTCATACAGTATTTGATCCTGATAATTACGTTTCAAAGTTTGAAAGTCAAAATCATAACTCAGTATGTTTTCATGGTAAAACACCAATTTTAATCACTTTGTCATGGTAAAACATGAAATACTGGAACAGGTTGCCCAGAGGTGCTAGGTGCATAATCCCTGGAAACATTCAAGGTCAGTTTGGACGGGGCTCTGAGTAATCTGATCTAGGTCAAGATGTTTCTGCTTATTGCAAGAATGGTTAGACAGAATATAGTAATTCCCTACTATTCTGCAGTAGAAATTCTTTCACTTACACATTGTTTATATGTTCCACTCATCTGCCATTTTTCTGGCAACATGGACTGCACTCCTGAATGCATGGGTGCTCTGATTCAAAAGGAGAGGTTCATGTTCTTAGCATACCCATAGCACACCTAGTGCTTAGGCAACATTCTTAGGAGACACATTTAAATAAAACATGAGGAGAGGACGGAAACTATTGATCTTGTTTAAGGGGCAAGGAATCTAAAAAACAAATCATTAAACAAAGCCATTATTACTACTATCAGCACTGTCTGAAGATTTTATTCAGCTGAGCTGTTTACCTAAAGGAGAACCTCGGTGAACATTATGCAGGAGTCCAGGGAGAGCCCATGTCCCCAAAATGAGCACTTATAAACACATAGTCAACCACTTTAGTTGGCCCACAGATCATCCAGAGCAAGCAGGAATGTACCTGAATTGCAAATTCTGTATATGGGACTATGTTCTAGCAATGCACACTTCTTCACACATAATTTAATTACACTCTGAAGCTGAGCTTTGTTTTCAGATGCTTAAATATGAATTTACTTAACGTAACAAGAATGATTGCAACATCTAGAGGTGTGCATGCGTGCTACAATAAGGATATAAAAATCTAAGTTGTCTCTTTCTAAGACACCTTTTATATTGCATCCACCTCTGTTTTCTAAAAGAAGGCAATACCATATATTGAGACTAAGGTTAAAAAAATATTTGATTTTGTTTCAAAAACACCAAATACATAGGCGATGAACTGCCCTGGAAGACAACAAAGTGGATTCATTTCTGGCAGGTTAACAGCTCATCAAGTGCAACACATATATAACTGACACAAGTTAGTGTCTTGTAAAGCCTCTTTGTGCATTTGTATGTCTCAAATCCCAAGAGATTTCTGTCTCCTCACATAGCATGGAAATGCATTTGTTGCAAAATAATAACAATGTGTTTAGCATGAACGTCTTTAACAAAGACTCCTGAAATAGCCAAACACACTTATTTCTTCACTTACTGAGAAGTCCTGAGTATTTGAAAAATCATGGCAGTAAGGTGAAGCTCCCGAAGACTGGAAAAAGGGAAATATAACCCCCATTTTCAGGAAGGGAAAATGGATGAGCTGGGGAACTACAGACCAGTCAGTCTCACCTCTGTGCCTGGCAAAATCTTGGAGCGGATTCTCCTGGAAGGCATGCTAAGGCACATGAAAACCAACAAGGTGCATGGGGACACCCAGCATGGCTTCACTAAGGGCAAATCCTTCCTGACCAATCTGGTGGCCTTCTATGATGGGGCTACAGAACGGATGGACAGGGGTAGAGCAGTTGGTGCCATCTACCTGGACTTGTGCAAAGTGTTCGAGACTGTCTCACATGACATCCTTCTCTCTAAGTTAGAGAGACATCAGTTTGATAGGTGGACCACTCAGTGGATAAAGAACAGGCTAGATGGCCTCACACAAAGAATTGTGCTCAATGGCTCAATGTCCAGTTGAGACCAGTAACGAGTGGTGGCTGTCAGGGATCGCTGCTGGGGCCAACCTTGTTCAACATCCTTGTTGGTGACATGGACAGTGGGATTGAGTGCGCCCTCAGCAAGTTTGCTGATGACATCAAGCTGTGTGGTTCGGTTGATACGTTGGAGGGAAGGAATGCCATCCAGAGGGACCTTGACACGCTTGTGAGGTGGGCTGATGCCAACCTGATGAAGTTTAACCATGCTAAGTGCAAGGTCCTCCACCTGTGTTGGAGCAATCTCAGGCACAGCTCCAGGTTGGGCAGAGAAGAGATTGAGAGCAGCCCTGAGGAGAAGGACTTGGGGGTGTGGGTTGATGAAAAAATGAGCATGAACCGGCAGTGTGCGCTTGCAGCCCAGAAGGCCAAACGCATCCTGGGCTGCATCAAAAGGAGCGTGACCAGCAGGTCGAGGGAGGTGCTCCTGCCCCTTTACTCTGCTCTTGTGAGACCTCACTTGGAGTCTTGTGTGCAGTTCTGGTGTCCTCAACATAAAAAGGACATGGAACTGTTGGAGCAAGTCCAAAGGAGGGCCACGAGGATGATCAGGGGACTGGAGCCCCTCCTGTATGAAGATAGGCTGAGAAAATTGGGGCTGTTCAGCCTGGAGAAGAGAAGGTTGCGTGGAGACCTCATAACAGCCTTCCAATATCTGAAGGGGGCCTATAAGGATGCTGGGGAGGGACTCTTCATTAGGGACTGTAATGAGAGAACAAAGGATAACAGGTTCAAACTTAAACAGGGGAAGTTTAAATCGGATATGAGGAAGAAATTCTTTGCTGTAGGGGTGGTGAGGCACTGGAATGGATTTCCCAGGGAAGTTGTGAATGCTTCATCCCTGGCGTTGTTCAAGATGGAGTTGGACATAGCCTGGATGGCATGGTTTAGTGGGGGGGATCCCTGCCCATGGCAGGGGGGTTGGAACTCGATGATCTTAAGGTCCTTTCCAACCCTAACTATTCTATGATTCTACAATTCTTTGATTACTGAAGCTGTTGGCCCCATGTAATAGTACTCAGGTGAAATCAGGTGATCTTTCTCAGGGTTTTTTTTTGGTGGTGGCTTTCTTTTTTTTTTTTTTTTTTTTAAATCAGCATGTTATTTCAGTTATAGCAAAATTTGCAGAAAACTTTCATATGAGACATTTCATATAGGCTTCTATAATATGATACTGCGATGCTCACTTTCATGAAGGCATGTTTAAATCCTATTACATGAAAAAATACAGATTTTTTTTCATAATGACTTGAATGTTCTCTGGGATACAGCCCAGAATATGGTCAGATGTGAGCAGCGCTGAAGACCATCCTTCTCTGACCCTATCACAGAGGCTTGTTCTGCACTGCTCTGTATGAATACTCCAAGTTTACCTATGAGTAATATGCAAAGTTTCCACCTGTCTCTCCACACCTTTAAAGGCAAGTAAAAAAAAAAATTAAACAAAACCAGCTGTGTTTTGATAATTTTCTTCTTTTTTCATTATTTTAGACTGCTTTCTTTTTCAGGTGGTGGCCTGAAAAAAAAAAACACCTATCTTCTTGTTCTGTTGCTTCCACCATCACACAATTTGTCTTACTGCTAGTATATTATTTTGAAGAGAAATATTTTTTTTAATGCTCATTACTAAGTTTCCAGCATTCAAAGGTAAGTTTCAAAGGTCTGACGTTTTGGAAGCACTCTATAGTGTCTGGAAAATACTCAGCTTGGCTCTTATACATGTTTATTTAGAGCTTTGTCAAATGGGTCTGGAAAACAAATTAACATCAAAAATTTTCTTTGAGGACCATCAGAAGAACAGTTCCTGGGTACTATAAAAGAGCTTCACAGGTTTCTCAGACAAGAACTGAAATATGGTCTTGATAAATGATTCTGGCAGAGCTGAAAACTTAGCAAATTTTCTCAGCATCAACTTATTAGTTAATATTGGAAATATTGTCTTATTCTCTTTCCTGCAATAGCCATTAAGGATGTATTACTCAAAGTGCGTTTTCCTTTTCCTTTGAAAAAACAGGTGAACCACAGCCTCTCAAATTAAGCATAACTTCAGTAAGACAACATTTATACTTTAATGAGGCAGGCAACTCAGCCAAATAATGGTGCTAACTCTGTTGCTGCTTCATAATAATCTCTCACCTTCATACAAATAAGTGGAAACCAGGACTGTATAAGACCTAAAACAAAACAAAGGGCTTTCAGGCTAGTAGAAGTCTGAATGTGATCAATCTATTTCCAACATTCTGGAGACTCTGACTGCAAGTTTTGAAGGATGAACTTAGCTGATAAATGACAATAAAGATTAGTCTGAAATATTTACTATCTGTGGTGCTACTAGTCATTCCATCTATATTAATTGGCACTGCCTCTTCTGTGCCAGATGGTCTATTGCAGAGACTGAACATTACCCTCATGGGTTTATCCAAATTATATATTTGATGTTTGGATGAAAGCATTTTACTTTTCTTTACTAGTTGAGCACTGAGAATTACGTTTGTCCTCTTAATGCTATTATTGCTTACAGGTAATGACATGTCATCAATAAATATACACACAGAGGTTTTGCTGGATTATAAGGAAATACAAATATGATGGATTTTTTTAAAATAGCTATTAAAAAAAAAAAAAGAATGAGGTCTTATTAATGTCAGGTTTTACCTCGGCTTTCATGTAAAAATAAATTCTAATGCCCTGTTGCTAAGGCTGTAAAATAATTACTAGAAGCGAAAGTCACTTAAGTGTGAAAGTTTACTGCCTTTCCCAAATCTAAATATTTTGAGGAAGACCTTGTCTAAAATACAGTCATAAGCATATTGTGTTTTGGCTTAATGCCAGTACAGTGTTGCAAGTTCCCCTCCACTACACATTGACTGTCTGAAGGTAAGCTGCTCAAGGGCTGCCTCAAACCCCCAGCACAGCTATTTGACAGCTCAGCTCACCCCCTGACTCATCGTACCATGTCACTCATACCAAGAGTAAGTGCCCTTGGAGGAAGATGGAAAGGAAACGATTCCGTAATTCAACAAGAACATGTGGTGAAGAAGAAGGCTGATGGATTGTCACAAGGGTGGTTGCTACTCGAAGGGTTGAGATACACACAAAAGTCTAGGTTTTCAGTCAGTTATCTTATAGCAGCCATATGGGAGTTGATAGTTTGTTAACTTTTCAATGGTCGCATAAAAAAAATAAACAAATTGTCAGTTTATTTTCTATTATATAGCTAAAAGCTTCCAATGCAGACTTTTTATTAATCACAACATAGGAACATGGCACAGAATGTGTGAGATAAGGAGATCAAGGGCTGGATGCTCTGTGCAGCATGGAGTGTGATAAAAGATGGGATCATCTGTTTTACATACATACACTCAAAGGTTATACCGTGGAGTATAAAAAGAGATAGTCATGTTGGAAGTAAAGGGATAAGGAACTAAAAAGAGTGAGGGAAGTGGATGGGAAGCAAGACAGAAAGCAGGATTCCCTCTGCCAAAGGAACTGCAGTGAACACAAGAAGATAACTACAAAATGGAACCAAAATAGATACTGTTTGTACAAGCAAAGTAGAAGAAAGATGATGTGAATAAAAGGGGAAAAGAGAGTTGGAAGAGATTATATGGGCATACATAGAATTAGAAAGGAAGATTTAAAGCTGAACGGGAAATAAGTAAAGGAATGGCAAAGATGTTTGCACTTGGTGTTTCTTTCTGCTCAAAATTATTTTTCTCTGGTTTAGAAAAAAATAACACCAGAAGGCCATAATCATCAGACACGTTGTCCAGCAAGAATTGTCCTTTGGAAGGAATATCAAATCCTGGCAATTAGACCTTGACCAAAACCTTCTCTTCATCAGGCAAACTGGCAGTGGAAACATTCAGTATTCTCCAGTACACTTTTTGTCTGAAATAAATCAATTACATTGTGGAGAACTAACAAAGCTTGCAGGAAAATTTTTCGCTGCTTGTCCTACAGACAGCTCTGTGATTACAGATTACAGGGGATTAAGCTCATTGGGAATATTTAAATAAAAAAGTCATTGAATAGCTACAACTTGCTGCTTTCTACCCTGGATTCTACTTACTTCAGAACATTCATCTGCTGCAATAAGTGACTTAGGCTGGAAGGAGGTCAACAAAGGCAAGAAATGTGAATGAACAATAATTATCTGCTAAACAAAGTGATGATTCATGAATAAAAAATAGGTAAGATTTTAAAGGTCACTAGACCCAGTTAAACTCGATGTCTAACTCCTGTGTATCTGGCACACACAATATGCAGAACTGCCATAGGGCAATTACTTGGGTATTCATCAGTATGAATAATTTTGGTCTCGTTTAGCACATAGACATACTAAATTACATAAAGAAAATGAGGCATAGTCTCAGATCCATAGTCAGTGGTTTTGTTACGCAGCTTGTACCTCTGACAGAAATTCTGGCACTCTCTACAGCTTTTAACCTTCTTAGGAGATATGAACTATTTCTAGAACCAAGCTCTGAAAAAATTCACCTTTGCAGCCTGGGGCTTAAGGTAGGATCTCTTTTCTGGCAAAGGCATAGGTTTGTAATTTTACAGGGTGCACTCATAGATCACTTTTGGATGGCTTTCAGCCTAGTGCATTAGAATGATTTTACCATTTTATTCAGTAATGCATTGTTATTTTAATTGAGAGGTTATATATATATTTTTTTCTTTATTGCTGCTTTGATCTGTGGCATTTAGAATGCCAGGACAGATCACATCAAGAAAAATAAAAGGCATTATTATATTCTGTTTCTTTCTAACATCTGTGCATTCAACACGTACATAATAAATATTCAGACGTGTTTGCTGCCATTATCTAGAAGGAGAAGTCTGTCACTGGGAAAAATGAAGAGCTATTTAGCATCAGCAAGGCCAAGCTTCCTTTAACATTATGGAGCTGAGCAACCCGATATTCCATCAAAGTCTTTAACAGAAGCATGACAACCTGTGGTAGAGATGTTTTTGTGTGCATGCTACTAGAGTCTTTCCTTAGGATCTTTCCCAGAACTCTTGAGCACAATAAGCACAGGATGTTAATCTTTTCATGGATTGCAGAATATTGCCTGTTAGTAGACCATATACAACTCCTGGATATCATCCTTTGTTTTGGATATCCAAAATGGATAGGGGCAGCCAAGGTCATGTCCAAGATGGGATGGTTATTCACACTCTATTCCACTTCTCATCTACTGGTAAGGTTAAAATTCCCCTTCTTCTTTAAATAAGGAAGGAGAAGCCACTCTTACAGTAAGCTCACAAAAAAATATTGGAGGGATTTCAAACTACAATAGCCTATAATTGCTTGCTTAAGTTTTGTTCCTCTGTTTGGAGAGGCAACGTGGGGCATGGGAATCGCAGAACCTAGCATTAGTTTGCTGGTTTACTAGATGAGCCATTTTCTCTTTCGCCAGCTGCATCTGTAACATGCAGATTTTGGTCACAGTAACTGCCCCTTGAAAAAATGCCTTAAAGTGATATACAAAGAAAATTACATATAAAACTATGTTAGGAATTTGTACAGCTGAAAAATTATGCAGATACATTCCAAGGCAGACATCGAATGGTACAGTTTTTTGCTAAACTCCACAATTGTTTTTAAATGTGGGTGTTGTGTTTTTTTTTTTTTCTTAATTCATGTATCTGAAATAGCTTTTTTTTTTTTTTTTTTAAATCAATTACAATTTAAAGAAATTAAATATTTTAAAATGTTTACACAGTTTCCTAGGAACCAGATACCTTTCAATTATCATCCTTGAAAGATCTTCAATAATTCATGTTCTGTGCCATACTGAAAAGACATGATTTGTATTTTTCTTTTGTCTTCTGATTACCATTACTAGTTCAGGAAAGAAAGAGGGTCAAATTAATGGATTTAACTTGGATATAACATGCAGTTTAATTCAGCATCAAGCTCATGTTCAAAAGCAAGGCTGTAAACACAAATAGAAAGGTCTAAATGAAGTACAGATTTTTGTCCATAATTTCACTGATTTAAACATGAAGCAAATTGTATATTTATAGAAACAAGACTAAACAAAACTTATTTTTCCCACTCTATTTTATTTTCTCTTCCTCTCTTCACCTGGCAAAATTCCTTTGGAATACAAGATACTGTAATCCATATATTTATCCCCCTGGAGAGGAACTGAAGAAAAAAACGCGACAGATGCTAGTCACATTGCTTAATGTACTACTGGAACATGTTCAGAAACTATGGTGATGAGCATGATATAAATAATCTATATAGAAGAGAATCCTGAAACTTCCTCTGAGAAAATGTTCATTAATTTCAATTAGACTTTTACCTGGGTAATGATTAATATGGGCTCATTCCCAGATTATAGATATTTTAGTCTATTTTTTAAATAGACATAATATCATCATGTTTTTCCTAAACTTTGTTCCCAAAGGATTTCTATTTCTTTTCTTTTTAAAAAGTGAATTTTTTAAGCAAAATGTACATGATAAATGGCAGCATCGGAGGTAATAAAAGCCTTGGGAATGATAGTAGCCAACAGATATATTAACAGGCAAAATGCTTATTATCAATTCATAATTTCTGTTGGCCAGGATGTGGCCAGCAGAGTAGAATGGCTGTACTCAATCAGACCCAAAGGGCCATCCAGCTGCGGATTTTTTCTCTGCTCAATCTGGAGATACAGTGGAAGATATGGTGAGCAAAAAAATTTCTATTCTCCCTCCACTCCTGAGTCTATAGACCTGTCTTATCTTTTCCTGATTTGTCTCTTCTCTAAGAACAAGAATCCTACTCACCCTATGTGCTTCAGTTCTGTCCCATTCGGAAATAAATCCACATTTTTAACAGTTGTTAGTTTAATCATTTTGCTAATAACTTACGATTCTACTGTATCTTTCTGCACATGGGAGGACAATAGGACAGAGGCCTGAATTGCCATTTTAAAGGCGCTTCATGATTTAATCAACTGAACATTATCTTGTTCTCTGTTGTGATATACCTTTTGCTAGCAGTTACTAACATTTGCTTTGCTTTTTTTTTGTCTGCTATTGAGCATAGGATTGACATGTTTGTGGAACTAACTCGCATTATCTCAAGAACTTTCTTCTGAGTGATAATCCCCAGTTCAGAGATCATCATTTTATATGTGAATTTAGCTTTTTCTTTTTTCCCCTTGTACATCACTTTACATTCTTCTGCACTGCATTTCATTTTATTGCCCAATCAGCCTCATAAGTTCCAGCAGCAACTCTTCATAGTCAGTCTGCATTTTTCCTGTTCTGAATAACTTTGTATTAACAGCAAACTTTCTAGCTCCCTACAAAAAGCCTTTTCCAGGACTTTCATGGAGACATTGTAAAGCACAAGCCCCACCTCACCCCCCTCTAAAATTCCACAGTGACCTCTCTTTTCAACAAGAATTAGTATTTTATTCCTTTTCTCTGTTTCTTATCTCTTAATCCATGGAAGACTCCCTAGCTCTGAAACAGGCTGTGACTTCTCATTTTCTTTGAAATGTTTGAGAGATGGCTGTTGTCAAAAGTCTTGTGGAAACACAGATAGACTTCATCAAGTAAATCAGTAAATCATCATTATTTTCATGACAATGATTTTTTCAAAAAATGCCAAAACATCTAAGTCACAGAAATTTCCTCTACAGAAAGCATATTGATCTTTCCAAGTAACTTATATTTATCCAGGTTTCCATTAATTCTGCTATGCATTTTGATTACTAATTTACATAATATGGAAGTCAGGTTTAGAGAATCTGGCACTCTGCCTTGTTGAACTTCATACCCTTGGCCACATTCCTCTGTAGAGCTATCCTACTCAGGCTGATCAACCCTCGTGGCCAACTTGGTGTCATCTGCATATTTACTGAGGGTGCATTCAATCCCCTCTTCCAAATCATCAATAAAGATATTAAACAACACTGGCCCCAATACTGAGCCTTGGAGGACACCATTAGTGACCAGTCATCAACCGGATATAATATTATTCACTACCACTCTTTGGGCTTGTCCATCAAGCCAGTTTTTCACCCAGCAAAGAGTATACCTATCCAGGGCATGAGCAGCCAGCTTCTCCAGGAGAATGCTGTGGGAGATAATGTCAAATGCTTTATTAAAGTCAAATAGACAATGTCTATAGCCTTTCTTTCATCAACTAGGCAGGACACCTTGTCATAAAAAGAGATAAGATTGGTCAAGCAGGACCTGCCCTTCATTAACCTTTGCTTACTGGGCCTGATCCCCAAGCTTTGCTTCACATGCTTTATGATTGCACTCAGGATGATTTGCTCCATGACCTTCCTTGGCACTGAGGTCAAGCTGACAGAACTGTAGTTTCTGGGGTCCTCCTTCTTGCTTCTTTTGGCCAACCTCCAATCCTCCAGGACCTGCCCACTAGACTAGGACTGCTGATAAATGATGGAGATTGGCTTGGTGAGCTCCACTGCCAGCTCCTTCAGCACTCTTGGGTGGAACCATTTGGCCCCATATACTTGTGTATGTTTAAGTGGAGCAGGAGGTCACTAACCATTTCCTCATGGATTATGGGGACTTCAATCAGCTCCCCATCTTTGTCATCCAGCTCAGGAAACTTGAGTACTTTGATGATGGCTGGTGTGACTATTAAAAACTGAGGAAAAGGCAGCATTAAGTACCCCAACATTTTCCACATTCTTAGTCACTAGATTTCCCCTAGTGCCCAGTAGAGGATGAAGGTTCTCCTTGGCCCTCCTTTTATTGTTAATATATTTGTGAAATACTTTTCATTGTCTTTTATGCCAGTGGCCAGATTTAGTTCCATCTGTGCCTTCACCTTTCTAACTTTCTCTCTACATAGCCTAACAAAATCCTTGTACTTCTCACAGGGTGACCTTCTTCCACAGGTGATAAACTCTCTTTTTGTCCTGAGTTCAAGCAATATCTTTCTGTTCAGCCAGGCTGGTCTCCTTTCCCACCGGTTTGATTTTCATTGCATGGGGACTGCCTGCTCCTGCACCTTGAAGATTTCATTCTTGAAGAGTGTCTAGCTTTCCTGGACTCCTTTGTTCTACAGTACTGTTTCCTAAGGGAGTCTCTCCAACAGCACCTTAAACAGGCCAAAGTCAGCCCTCTGGAAGTCTAAGGTGGAGGTTTTACTGACCTTCTTTCTGACTTCTCCAAGGATTGAAAATTTGATTATTTAATGATTACTTTGCCCAAGATTATCTCATGACCCACCAGTCCTTCTCTGTTTGTGAACAACAAATCTTCCCTAGCATCTGCCCTAATTGGCTCACTTACCAGCTGAGTCAGGAAATTATCTTCCACAACTTCCAAGAACCTCCTGGACTATTTCTTCTCAGATGTATTGTACTTCCAACAGACATCTAGTAGGCTAAAGTCCCCCATGAGGACAAGGGCTAGTGATCATGAAAATTCTCCCTGTTGTTTGAACAACTGCAGAATCCTCAGAAACATCTATTTTTCCATTAATGTAAGGGGAAATAGGTGTATGACGTAGAAATCCCATTCACACAGATTTTTCGTTTTCGTAAGAATTCCTTTTGAGTGTGCTGACATCTTGTGGTTGGAAATTTGAAACATGCCATGTGTGCATAGAGGTGAGGTAATTACTGCATGGCATTCTGGGATTTTCAGCTCTCCTTGGAGACTTCAGTCAAAGGCCCCATGTTGAAGAACATCTTAGATGTGACTACAGAGCATTGACTTCTTTTATTCTTCCTGGGTTGAAATTATTTTTCACCTAAAGCCTCATAATTATGGGAATGAAATGAGCACTCTCATGTACATTTATTTCCTTCAAGCCATATAGTCATTAAATCTCTGTGCCTGAGACACAGCCTAGAGCTATGAGTATAATAACACTTGCAAGAATACTGCCATGTGTTTGCCAGAATGAACTGCTCTTCTTTGACTGGTTCTTGGCTTTCTTTTGTGGCCAGATGCTAGCAGAAGGAGGGAATCTTGCTCTCTTTTTCCCTGCAGTAAACAGGATGGAGGGCTGTGGTCTAGTTCTTTGGGATATTGTTTTTTTTTTCTCTAAATACTGAATTCCCTGCAAGCCCTTCTTGTCTCATCCTTTTACAGTCTAGAGATGACTTCTATCATTGATGTCTTCTGGCTATTTTTTTTTTTTTTTTTGTATTCCTTCTGTGTTTGTAGTATCCTTTCCATTCTCCCCATCTTTTAAAACCTATCTTCTTTCTTGTTTTTTTCTTTCTTTTTTTTTTTTTTTTCACTCTTGTTCAGCCTTCCTCAGCAGAGCTTTTGTTGTGCCTGTCTGCAGCACAGCAGCTGATTCCACAAAACAAAATTCACCAGCTTTGATACCTTTGTTCTGCTGTGAGTGAAAAGACGAGGAGCACAGCCTGTGTGCATAGCTCAAGGCAACCTAATAAAGACTCAGGGTTGCTGTGAATAGAATTTCCAAGCGGAAGGTCCAGCAGACAGGAAGACTTCAAGTATCTACAGCAGACACTCTTACAGGAGGCAATGCAGAACAGCCAGCTCTTTGGGGGTTAATAAGATGCTTGTGAGGACAAGGGGAGAGTTTTTTGGGTAGTTTCTGCCTTAGGCATAAGGACTGGCATCCACTGAGCTCAGTGTGATAGTGAGACACAGTAAGAGACGCTCTATGTATACAATCTGTCTCCCTCTGTTTGTGTTCATGATTCATTTGTGCCTACATACTCTCAGGAACAGTATGCTGAACTATGTTATTAAACATGGAACTGTGTACATAGCTTCTGGGATTTGTATATATGTCTTATAAGAAGAAAAGAAGGGTTTCAGTAAAATTCTGCCCATATGGCAGGTCAGCATGCATTAGTCTCAATTTTTCTGATGTGCCTGTTCTGAAGAGCCACTCAGAGAATTTATGGAGCCAGCACTACAGGAAATTTCCAAGCAGGAGAGTGTATATATACACATATGTTTCATAGAGGTTTCATGAAGTTACAAAAAAAAAAAAAAAAGTGGTGTGTCAGAAACTAGAAGAAAGGTAATATGATCAAAGTGTACTGTAGCATTAGCATATTCTCAGCACAAGGGAAAAGCTTACAGATATCAACTCAGAGGGTATTTATTACAGATAATGGAAATGGAATAGAATTTAGTGACCTGAGAATGTTAATCTTTTTAGGCAATAATTAATTATTATGACTGAAAAGAAAAAATTGTGATGCCTTCAGGAGTTTTTCCAAGTCAAATCTAGTAGTTACAATGTCAGAAGTTATTTGAGAAAATGAAGAGATTAAGTAGTTTGCGAGATCAACACAAGAATGAAAAAATGCACCTTAGAATAACTGTACTCATCCCAGCGAAATTGTTGTAACTTGGGTGCTTTCACTGCTGATTTATTGTATGATGAAGAACAAGCCTAACAGGAAAATACAGTCAAGACAAGCAGATAGAAAGTCCAGTTCAGATCAGTTCCCTTGAATGGCTCTCTACAGCAAATATTTCTTTCTTTTCCCTGGCTTTGTTACTAAGAAAAAAAATGAAAATTAACTGTTTCTTTTCTTTTATATCTGTATGGGTGTCAGGACATTTAATCTCCATCCCTGTATGATCACAAATAAATGTTATCCTCATTTTCAAGAACTTTCCCCATATCCATAGATAAACTACATTCCATTAAAAATCAAAGTTTTAATGGGATTCATGTTGGATTGAACTCAAGACTTTTCAGAAACCTTTGTGCTGGAAAATGAACTGTATGAGCACAGGAACTATACTTCTGAAAGTTCATTTGTAGCTTCATCTGCTTAGCTGCTGCATTAAACCTTTTATTATCTTTTTATAAACTTTATTATTAACTAAAAAATGCCTACTTCATTCGTAACTCACAAACTGTCAGAAAAGAAAATGCATTTTTTCTTTTCCTTGCCAATATTTCATTGAGAACTCCTCATTTTATTCCCTAAACTCTTTAAGAATTGTGCATTTGATTTAAAACATATCTTATATGTTATTAATATTCACTTCAAGGATTTTAAATGTAGTTCTGGAAGTCATCAACCTAAAAAGTATAGCGGCTGAAAATTCTAGCACAACCTCCAGAAATTTATATTACTGTGAATACTTTCCCTGAGGCCATATATGCTGAAGTGAAACCAATAGCAATAATCCAAGTTGTGTCACACATGCTGACGTTGTTCTTATTGTGATCCCTTAGCACTGACAAAAGATACTTTTCTACTGCTTTATCACCACCCCTGTTTAAGAAGTGGCTCTTCCTACACTTACAACACTGATAAGTGTGTTACCTTTTTTTTCCAGACAGTTTTGGCCACGCTATTCAGAATAATCCTTTCTATTCTGTGAATGAAATCCTAACATGTTTCTGCTTCCACAAAATGCCAGTAATTTTTGTTCTGCTATAACTGTGATGGGATCTGGTGTTATCAAACCCAAAATTTTAAGGCGGATACATCTGTGCCTTCCTCTCCTGGGTTCAGCAGTAGCAGTCATTTTTCTCCTTCTTAGTAGCTGGTGCAGAGCTGTGTTCTTGACTTTTGGCCTGGGAACAGCGCTGATGACGCCTATGTTTTTATCTACTGCTCAAATGTTTAGTCTTAACAAGGACTTTCTGAGTCTCATGCTCTGCCAGGGAGGAGGGGAAGCCGAGAGGAAGCAGAGACAGGACACCCGACCCAAACTAGCCAAAGAGGTATTCCATGCCACAGCATGTCCTGCCCAGGATGTAAAATCTGGGGGCAGGGACCTGGAAGGGTTGGATCACTGCTGAGTCAGGCTGGTTATCTGTTGGTGGGTGGTGAGCGATTGTATTCTCTTCCCTTACTGTTTCCCTTGTCATTGTTGTTATTGGTGGCCGCAGTAGTGATTTCTGTTATATCTTAGTTACTGGACTGTTCTTACCTCAACCCATGGGAGTTACATTCTTTTGATTCTCCTCCTCATCCCCCCGGGAGTGGGAGGGAAGAAAGAGGGGGGAGTGACTGAGCGAACTGCGTGAGTTACAGCTGGGCTTAAACCATGACACTTCTGCATCTAGCAAGTCCTCTGGAAGATCAAAATATTTTAAAATCCTCACTTTCCTTAAATAAAAAGGAAAAATATAGTAATTCAAGTAGAGAAGACTCAAGTAAGGAAAATTTGCTTGTAGACATTCTTTGTCCATTGTCCTTGTTTTTCCCTACTCAATCACCTTCTGAATACCATCACACTCAGATCCTTCTAGATCCTTCTGAAGTCTTTTTGTTACCTGCTCTTCACTGTAGATTCCATTAGTTTCAAGCTCTTACTTATGACTGTAACTATCTCAGCTGTACTCTACTGTCTCCAAAATCCTGTGCCTGGAGAATGCTCATTAACTCCCTCAGGGAAGTAAAAGTCACCCTTCTCCTCTCAGCAGAATCTTTGTACTGAGATGCTTTATTAAGGGAACAGAAACATAACTCCAAACGCACAATAAGGCAGATGTCACCTGGCGCTGTCAGAAAAAAGTAGAAGATACATTTCTTTGCTGGTTAGCAGCCATGGAACAAAGCAGGATGCAATTAGTATCTGGGAAGTGTTTGAATACATGGTGCATAGAGTTGTCAGCATGTGTGGCAATACACACTGAATAAGGAAGGGTCCTTGGAATCATCTTTTCTTTCAGAAGTTCTCTGAGCTTCCCTTGCACTCTGGGCAGTCTGCTGGGTGCAATCTGATTTGCTAAGAACACTAGTAAAACACACTAAAGGAAATTAGTTTCCAAGCACAAGACATTTATTTTAGCTGTGCTATTTTCAAACCTTCACAGCTCAGGCGAATCAGACCCAATTTTCCTTGGAACACTTGAATGCACTACTTCTCAATAAGGAATAAGTATTTGCCAATTTCTAATTTTCTAGGTTGATTCATCAGTACAGCTCTTCAGCAAGTAGTCATAATGCAGTTTATAACAGAAGAAATCCATTTTAGTCTTCTTATATTCCAGAGTACCAAACAGTATTAATCCAAACACTTCAGAAAGATAGATAACTTGCAGGTTAAGACTAGGCTTGGAAAATTTTAATCTCCAAGACAAACATTTCAGAGTGCATGAATGGGTGAAAAAAAGGATTTTAGAAGGCAATATTTAGGAATCTACCAGAATATTATCAGTAACAAACAGTAATTAGTGTGAAAACCAGTAACTCCAGTTAAACTGTCTTTTCTTGGCACTATAAAATGTATTGAAGTGATGGTAATCATGTGATTTAAAAGGGTTTTCTGACTAAGGGTTTACAAAGGATTCATTACAGAAATTCTACAAATATAAACCTATTGTTCATGCATCTTAATTCATAACCCCAAAGTTATTAGTCATAAACATTACTCCATGTTAGTATATCAAACTCATAAGTTTTTTTGCCTGACAATACATTTCGTAATTAAAATTGACTTCCTTTTCTCAGAGGCAACTCCAACATTGCTGACAGGCTCAGCTGCGCTCTGCAAGTCTGTTGGAACTCAATGGAACCAGCTGTGCTCAGGGTGGGGATGATCCCTGGCCTTTTCTCACAGAGCCCACCTTCGCAGCCTCCATACTGCCAAGACCTTGCTATGGATACCCAGTAAAGAAACAAAAGCAGCAGCACATGTCATGGCAAAGTTAGGCTCCTAGGGCTGAAGAAAGTAATGGGCTAAAGCAGTCTCTGTCCTGCTTCTGGTTCTGGACCCTGTAACCTTCTTGAGTAGCCTTAGGCCATATGCTATCTGTTCTCTTAGCACATAAATCATCCATTCCTGAAAAAGCATAAAGTGTCAGATACTATGACAAATATAATATAGGCAATGTGAGTAGCAAAAAGAGATAAATTCATCTTGGTAAAGTCCATGCTAGGGAATATTACAAAAGAAAATATTTCCTTTAAGCTATTACTTTTAGGCTTCCCTGGAAAGATCAGCCATTTTTTTAAAGTGTGCATTTCCCATCTCCTTCGTGACTACAGGTAGGACAGATCTGTGCTCTGAATTTGTTTTATGATCACCCTTCATGTCAAACTGCTCAGAACTAATGTTGAAAATACTAGAAAATATTTGTTTTCACAGGCATGGAATCTTGACATGAATTTAAGGTTGCTTTAGAGAAATATTCCTCTCCCATTCAAATAGCTTCATAAAAATTATCTAGAAACAAACTAGCAATCTTAAAAAAGGAAGGATGAAAGTCTGATATCAAAATAGCTTAGAAAAGGAAAATTCAGCTATTGTCTGAAAGAAAATCTTTAATTTGTTTATAATAACTTGGTTTCTTGCCTCAGTTTCTTCCAGGTTCTCCAAATACTGAGAAGGCAGTGAACGTGAAGAAGATGAAAAGTTATCAGTCCCTTTCCTTTCATTTGTGGTTGGGAAAAGTAAAGTTATTTTCTGAAAACACACACGAAATTAGATTCTACTTGTGACTCTGAATGAAAATTTTAGCTGCATATCTGATAGCATCAGTAACGTCCCAGCTCGAAAAGTTCTTCACAGAATTCTGGAGATCTTACCTGTGAGAATTTTTGCTTCCTTTTTAGGACCTGACTTTGGAAAGAGCCATTCATCAGTCCCCAGGCCAAACTCCTGAGAGTCTAAAGTGTCATTTCAGTGGAAGATTATTTTTACCAGGGAAATTGCAAGCAGTTTCTGGCAACCTGGGAATATATTTTAGAATCATAGAATCATAGAATAGTTAGGGTTGCAAAGGAACTTAAGATCATCTAGTTCCAACACCCCTGCCATGGACAGGGACACCTCCCACTAAACCATGTCACCCAAGGCTCTTTCCAATCTGTCCTTGAACACCACCAGCGATGGAGCATTCATGACTTCCCTGGGCAGCCCATTCCAGGGCCTCACCACCCTTAAAGTAAAGAATTTCTTCCTCATAGCCAATCTTTCTCTGTTTAACTTAAACCCATAACCCCTTGCCCTATCACTACAGTTCCTAATGAACAGTCCCTCCCAGCATCCCTGTAGGCCCCCTTCAGATACTGGAAGGCTGCTATGAGGTCTCCACGCAGCATACTCTTCTCCAGGCTGAACAACACCAACTTTATCAGCCTATCTTCATTCAGGAGATGCTCCAGTCCCCTGATCATCCTCGTGGCCCTCCTCTGCACTTGTTCCAACAGTTCCATGTCCTTTTTATGTTGAGGACACCAGAACTGCACACAAGACTCCAAGTGAGGTCACACAAGACTCCAAGTGAGGTCTCACAAGAGCAGAGTAGAGGGGCAGGATCACCTCCCTCGACCTGCTGGTCATGCTCCTTTTGATGCAGCCCAGGATACGGTTGACTTTCTGGGCTGCAAGCTCACACTGCCGGCTCATGTTCATTTTTTCGTCGACCAACACCCCGAAGTCCTTCTCCGCAGGGCTGCTCTCAATCTCTTCACTGCCCAACCTGGAGCTGTGCCTGGGATTGCTCCAACCCAGGTGTAGGACCTTGCGCTTGGCATGGTTAAACCTCATCTGGTTGGCATCAGCCCACCTCACAAGCGTGTCAAGGTCCCTCTGCATGGCATTTCTTCCCTCCAATGTATCAACTGTGCCACACAGCTTGGTGTCATTGACAAAATTGCTGAGGGTGCACTCAATCCCACTGTCCATGTCACCCACAAACTGGAGCACCTCTCGTATGAAGATAGGCTGAGAAAATTGGGGCTGTTCAGCCTGGAGAAGAGAAGGCTGCATGGAGACCTCATAGCAGCCTTCCAATACCTGAAGGGGGCCTATAGGGATGCTGGGGAGGGACTCTTCATTAGGGACTGTGGTGAGAGGACAAGGGGTAATGGGTTTAAACTTAAACAGGGGAGGTTTAGATTGGATCTGAGGAAGAAATTCGTTACTGTGAGGGTGGTGGGGCCCTGGAATGGGTTGCCCAGGGAGGTTGTGGATGCTTCATCCCTGGCGGCGTTCAAGGTGGGGTTGGACGTAGCCTTGGATGACATGGTTTAGTGTGAGGTGTCCCTGCCCATGGCAGGGGGGTTGGAACTCGATGATCTTGAGGTCCTTTCCAACCCTTACTATTCTATGTTGAACAAGGTTGGTCCCAACAGTGATCCCTGAGGGACATCAGTCATTACTGATCTCCAGCTGGACACTGCTCCATTGAGCGCAACACTTTGTGTGCGCCCATCCAGCCTGTTCTTTATCCATCGAGTGGTCCACCTATCAAATTGATGTCTCTTCAACTTAGAGACGACTTTTGAGAAAAACTATAGTAATTCTTTCATTTTCCCCGGGATAATGAGGAAAGGAAGCAAGTCTATCTTCATATACAGGAGACTCAAAGCACTACCTCATTCTGTTTGAGTCTGCAGTGAAGGGGAAATAACTTCACAGAACGACAATGGAATTACATCCATTGGATGCAAATGACTAACTGGTGTCAGAAAGATCTAAGAATGCTTCAAAGGAAGGTAAGGACATGCATGCAAATGGTGTACAGAAGGGCCCTTTCTCCTCTTGTTACACATGTTGTCACTGCCCTTGAGTATGCTCTGTCAGGGGACAGAAATTTCTTCCTTTTAGTTGTTATAAGAATGATGTTGGAACTCTGCTTTCTTCTGAGATTTAGGAAATGATAATGAACCCTTTCTGCTTGCTCCGGAGGACTCTCATCTGAAGCAAGAGACACAAGAGCTTTGAAAGCTGTCCCCAGCTCAGTACTATTGATATCTGGCCTCGTACCAGTGAAGGTAGTGTTTCTGTGACTGGATCAACTATCTTAGCATGATTTTTGCGTTCGTGCCAGTTGGGAGCCACATTTCACTGTGCACTTCATCTACACACTGGCAGAAGCTAGATTTCCCTGCAGGCTGCTTAACCACCTTGGCGTGGCTCTTGTCCAAATGGTGGCTGGAAGCTGGTTCCTCTGTGGCCTTCTCAATTCTCTTGGCATGAACATTGCTCAGATGCCAACTGAGAGTTCAGTTCCTGAAGCCTGCTGTTTCCATCTGCTAATTCTGAGTGGTAACAAAAAGAGAGGGGCTATCCTTCGAACTACCTCAGGTTAATTTTTATTTTTTTTTTTGTTTGGAAGTTTGTGAGAAAAAAAGTTAAAAAAAGGGAGAGATAAAGAAACACTGAGTTAAACATTCTGTGAAACATCTGTTCCAAAGAGAAATAGTGAGTTCAGCCTCTGTGTGTCTGGGACAGTTCCACCTGGACAATCAAGCTACAGCTGGCTGTAATTAATCTGCAAAGAAATAAAGGCCTGGCCTGTGGGATGTTTTGCTTTACCTGCTTTGTATTGAAAAGTCACAGTGATTTCTGTATGATATACTTCTTACAGATGAGTTCTAGGCTCTTGCTCTTCAATCCTGAACTCTGCATCTCTTTCCTTTATTCATTTTTGTAATTGCTGACTGGTTTGCTTGA
The DNA here is from genome assembly GCA_039720435.1 of Amazona ochrocephala. Taxonomy (NCBI): domain Eukaryota; kingdom Metazoa; phylum Chordata; class Aves; order Psittaciformes; family Psittacidae; genus Amazona; species Amazona ochrocephala. Next base: position 27,324,598 of record CM077880.1, read on the forward strand.
CTTCATGATTATCTGCTTCTTTTCTGAGTGTTCAGTTGAATAGAATTTCTTGATCCTTGACTATTGCAAATTTATTTTTCCAGACTAAAGGAAATATATATATTTTTTTTTGTTTGTTTACTACAGATAGGTTTATCTGATTTTTACCATCTTAAGTGCTGAATTCAAATGTCCCTGTCTAAAGCTACATTTTCATGTAGAGATATTGTCTGGATACACAGAAATATGGAAGTCTCTTCCTGACAAATGGCATCAAGTCTAGATTCTGAGCGAAGATCTATATCTATCTGTATGGAGATGAGGAATGTTTATCTCTTACAAACAGACAAGATAAAGCTGACAGTATTTGCTCCTGCAGCTTAGTGCACCAATGTATCTCTAGATTTGCTAATTCTAAATGACGAAAAGTCCTGAGTCAGACATGAGAAATCATGACATTTCTTCTAAAAACTTATGACTATTAAGCATTTCTAAAATCTGTATAACTCAAATGTCTTTGGCATTTGGGAGGTGGAGAGGTGGTGGGGGAGGAAGAAATGTAAAGAGAATGCTTATTACTGTGAATTATTTAGCAGAGCAAATAGCTTTACAACCTCTTTACTGCAGATGTTAGTAGGCAGGTTTGGACATTAATACCCCTCCTTTGACAAATGTCTTCATATTTTTCTTAATTTCTTGGCTTCTCTTTATTCTGGCTCTGAGTAAGTCCTTCAAAAATATCTGAGAAGAAAGACACTAGATGACCAACCCCTATGAATTTTATATTCCGCTAGTTAACTGGTTAGGTCATACAGTTCTTGTCCACTGTTTGGATTGTATAGTAGGAAGACACTATTCTGCCTATTATTTTACAATCAAATAACTTGCTAATAACTTTAGGTGAATGCATAAAAACTTGTGCTAATAGCATGATCTAAGTGATAGTAATCCGTGGGCAGGTAGTCACTTCCAAAGGTTCTTACAGTGTCTGGGCCCTACAGAGCCAAAAGTTGTGTTGTAGAATTCATTTGTAGCATTTCAATTTCCATGTTGCTATTTTAAAATACTTTTTTGGCAATAAACTGCAGTAAAAGCACATACTGGAAAAGGGAAGATAACTGGTGTCATGCCAGTTATGGAGAGAGTTTTGCTTAGTTATGGAAACACAGAATGGTTGAGCTTGACAGGGACCTCTAGGAACCAACTTGTCCAAGATCGTTCTCAAGCAGGGCCACCTAGAGACAGTTGCCCAGGACTCCGTTTAGATGGCTTTTTTTTTTTTTTTTTTTTATTGTCTCCAAGGATGGAGACTCCACAATGCTTCTAAGCAACCTGTGCCAGTGCTCGGTCCACCTCACAGTGAAATGGTGTTTCTTGGTGTTCAGACGGAACCTCCTGTGTATCAGTTTGTGCACATTAACTCTGGTCCTCGCACTGGGCACCGCTAAGAAAAGTCTGGCTCTATCCTCTTTGCATCCTCCCTTCAGGTATTTATGTATGTTCACAAGCTCCCCCTGAGCCTTCTTCTCTTCAGGCTGAACAGTCCCAGCTCTCTCAACCTTTCATTACAGAGGATGCTCCAGTACCTTTATCATTTCTGTGACCCTTTGTTGATCTCCTGTATGTATGTCCTGGGTTCAGCAGTAGCAGTCATTTTTCTCCTTCTTAGTAGCTGGTGCAGTGCTGCGTTCTTGACTTTCAGCCTGGGAACAGAGCTGATAACACTGATGTTTTTAGTTGCTGCTCAGTAATGTTTACTCTGACCAAGGGCTTTCTGAGTCTCATGCTCTGCCAAGGAGGAGGGGAAGCCGGGAGGAAGAACAGACAGGACACCTGACCCAACCTAGCCAAAGAAGTATTCCATACTGCAGCAGGTCATGCCCATCATATAAACTGGGGGCATTTTACCCTGAAGGGCTCGATCACTGCTTGGGTTGGGCTGGGTATCCGTCGGTCAATGGTGAGCAGTTGTATTCTCTTCTCTTGTTATTTCTCTTTTCATCATTATTATTATTGTTGTTAGCTGTAGTGGTTTGTGTTACGCCTTAGTTACTGGGCTGTTATCTCAACCAGTGGGAGTTACGTTCTTTCATTTCTCACACCCGTCCTTCCGGGAGCAGGGGGACAAAAGGGGGGGGAGTGAGCAAATGGCTGCATGGTTTCTGGTTTTCCAGCTGGGCTTAAACAGTGACAGTTTATCCCTGTGCTCAAGGATCTCTGCACATTAGAATATACACTTCGGGGAAGGAAGGGAATGTCTCCTTCACAGGTTGACCACCTGAGGAGGGGAAAAAAGACGTGTAATTGCTAAACACTTCTATTATATACCTCCCAAAGTGTAGAGGTGGTGACCACACTGGGAAAGCAAGCCAGATTAGTTTCATGATCAATGATCCTATTACATTACAAATCATTACCATAAAGTACAATGAAACAAGAACCTTAGACCAAGGCTCCCAGCTTATAAACACTAAGACAGCAAATACTGGCTGTAAGTAAGGTACGACATGCTGAAATTGTGAGATCAAGAGCAACAACTTTGAGAGCCAATAAATCAGCATTGTGACGAGTGACTATTAATCCGAAACAATGAGTGCTTATCACAAATACAATTAGACACACTCCAGTCAGATCTGTCGTTATCTCAACCCTTCATACCCCACGTTGGGCGGCAAAAAAAACTGTTCTGGTTTAAGCCCAGCCAGCAACCCACTTCTTCAGCCTTTCCATGCTCCTCTGAGTGGCAACATGACCCTCCATTCCTTTCAGGTTAGTGGTGTCTGCACACCTGCTGAGGGTGCACAATCCCTTGTCATCCAGATCATTAATGAAGATATTAAACAAGTCTGTGCCAATCTGTAAATATTTAATGTTTTACTGTTATGTTTAAAAATTAACTTCAATACCAAAACAGGTATTTCTTATGTTGTAATACTATTGATGAACTATAAATGGAAAGTGGTCCATGATAAAGCTTTTTTAACCACAACTGCATATAAAATGCAGTTGAAAAGAAATAAACAGAAATATCCCTGGTCTTTCAGTGATTTATCTGATTTTTAGAAGTGTAGTTTTAATGTCTTAAACAAACATAAAAAAAATTAATATACAAAAATGCAATTATGAACACAAAATTACTAGAGACAGTTTTAAAATTTGGATTATTTTTCTCTGAAAAACAGCCATGTGAATATACTCCTTCTTACTCCTTGTCTTTGTTTTCTTGGAGAGTATTTGGCATAATTGAAGTATATCTTCCAAAATTGATATTTACTGCTGCCAGGGCTGTAGAACTGATACAACTTTATAAGAATTGACTGGGTTATTTTCTCACTGGTGTTCACACACTGCAGGCAGAATTGTTTATATTCTCTTCAATATTTCAGTGCATGTAATATTTTGTTGATATCCATCAGTGGCAGCTCACAGGAAGGAAGAACATTTCCATGGTATGGCTGTTGATGACCATGGCCTTGCACAGATGTAAATGAAGACAGTAATCAGTCAGAATAATCTTGTTACTGCCAGTGGTGTAAGACAGAGAAAGAATGGAGTTTTATTTTCAGAATCCATGTTGGTTTTACAGGGTCGAAATAAAGTGAAAAAATATTTGCACTGTTTGATGTGGTTTAAGCCCAGCCAGTGACTCAACACCACGCAGCCACTCGCTCACCTCTCTCCTCCTCCCCTCCCAGGCAGGATGGGGAGGAGAATCAAAAGAATGTAAAACTCTCAAGTTCAGATAAGAACAGCTCAGTAACTGAAGTACAATCTAATACTAATACTAAGGGGAATAACAAGGAGAAAGAAAACTGAAGGAGAAAAGAAAAAAAACAATAAACAAGTGATGGACAATGCAATTACTTGCCAACTGCTGACTAATACCCAGCCCAGCCTGAGAGGCAATTGGTCCCTTCTGGGTGACTTCTCCCAGTTTACATACCAGCATGACGTGCTGTGGCATGGAATACCCCTTTGGATACTTTGGGTCAGGTGTCCTGTCTCTGCATCCTCCCAGCTTCTTGTGCCTCTGGCAGAACATGAGAGAATGAAAAGTCCTTGATCAGGGTAAGTGCTACTGAGCAAGAATTAAAACATAGGTGTCTGGTCAGCATTGTTGTCAGACAAAAGCCAAGCATAACAGTTCACCAGCTACTAGGAAGAAAATTAACTCAATCTCAGCCCAAATCAAGACACTGATATTCTGATCTAGTTTGCACTTAGAATTACAACCTAAAAACGTTTCCTGTATCATAAGACATAGAATCATAGTCTGGTTTGGATTGAAAGGTACCTTAAAGATCATCTAGTTCCACAAGTTCTGCTATGGGCAGAGACATCTCACACTAGACCAGGCTGCTCAAAGCCCTGTCCAACTTGGACTTGAACACTTCCAGAGATGCGGCATCTACAGCTTCTCTGGGTAATCTGTTCAAGTGCCTCACCACCTTCACAGTAAAGAATTTCTTCCTCTTATCTAATCTAAATCTACCCTCTTCTAGCTTGAAGTCATTCCTCCTTGTCCCATGAGTAGATGCCTTTCTTTACCAGGGCATATTTGAGAGTGAATTATTTTATTTAACATGCTTAATCTTCTTAAGACTTGTGGGACAGCCATCTAAGACTGGTCAGCAACACCTAAACAATCATTCACTCTTTCATTTATTTTATTTTACAATCCAACAATACCTGAAGAGGAAGGAAGCAGTATATTTAGATCTATACAAAAAGATAGCTACAAGGAACCATGGAAGGTTTAGCTGGAATGTCCTTTTCCAGCATCAAGGATCACCTGCTGCAATCTCAGGAGTGATGCATCCCAACTAGAATGAAGTTCAGCAGGAGGGCCAGGGGACCTCCTTGGATGGATAAGGACCTGCTGAGGAAAATTTGAAGGAAAAAAGAGGCTTATAAAAGGTGGAAGCAAGGTCAGCCTGCCTGCAAAGAATACAGGGATCTTGTCCGGGAAGCTAGGGAACAGGTTAGAAAAGCTAAGGCCCACTTAGAATTAAACTTGGCTAGGGATGTTAAAGATAACAGGAAGGGATTCTATAGATACACTGCACATAAAAGACAGACTAGGGACAATGTGGGTCCCCTCCAGAAGCTATCAGGAGAACTGGCTACCCTGGATTTGGAGAAGGCTGAGGCTCTTAATGACTTCTTTGCCTCTGTTTTCACTGGCAAATGCTCTGAACACACCACCCAAGTTTTGGAAGACAGACACAGGGACAGTGAGAATGAAGACACTGGGCCCACTGAAGGAGAGGATCTGGTTTGAGACCATCTTAGGAACCTGAATGTATACAAGTGTCCTGGGTTCAGCAGCAGTCATTTTTTCTCCTTCTTGGTAGCTGGTGCAGTGCTGTGTTTTTGATTTTGGGCCTGGGAACAGCGCTGATAACACCAGTGTTTTCAGTTACTGCTTGGTGATGTTTAGGCTGGCCAAGGACTTTGTGAGTCTCATGCTCTGCCAGGGAAGAGGGGAGCCAGGAGGAAGGAGAAACAGGACACCTGACCCAAACTGACCAAAGAGGTTATTCCATACCACAGCATGTCATGTCCAGAAGGTAGAAACGGAGAGCAGAGACCCGGAAGGGTGGTGAGGGTGCACGGTGGGGGACACTGGTGGGGGTGCACTGTGTGGTCGGGCTTGATATTGGATGGTGAGAAATGAGCTGGCAGTGTGTGCTTGCAGCCCAGAAAGCCAATCGTATCCTGGGCTGCATCAAAAGGAGTGTGACCAGCAGGTAAAAGCAGGTGATCCTGCCCCTCTACTCTGCTCTTGTGAGACCTTACTTGGAGTTTGTGTGACCTCACTTGGAGTCTTGTGTGTAATTCTGGTGTCCTCAACATAAAAAGGACATGGAACTGTTGGAACAAGTGCAGATGAGGGCCACGAGGATGATCAGGGGACTGGAGCACCTCCTGAATGAAGATAGGCTGATAAAGTTGGGGTTGTTCAGCCTGGAGAAGAGAAGGCTGCGTGGAGACCTCATAGCAGCCTTCCAATATCTGAAGGGGACTTATAAGGATGCTGGGGAGGGACTCTTCATTACAGACTGTAGTGATAGGACAAGGGGTAGCAGGTTAAACTTAAACAAGGGAAGTTTAGATTGGCTATGAGGAAGAAATTCTTTACTGTAAGGGTGTTGAGGCCCTGGAATGGGTTGCCCAGGGAAGTCATGAATGTTCCATCGCTGGTGGTATTCAAGGCCGGGTTGGACGGGCCTTGGGTGACATGGCTTAGTGGGAGGTGTCCCTGCCCATGGCAGGGGTGTTGGAACTAGATGATCTTAAAGTCCTTTCCAACCCTAAGTATTCTATGATTTTTTGATTCTACCAGTGTTTTAGAGCGTATTAAAAATTGTTGTTGCTGCTATTGTAAATAAATAATGATTTATATAAATAACAAAAATACAATATTCATAAAAGAATAAAGACAAAATGGATAGGTTTTATTGATTTTGTTTTTTCATATCTCCCTATAAAACTTTGTATCAACTACATATAAACATATACTGCATAAAAAGGAACACATCATTGTTTTCTAGAAAGTCATCTGGCCCTTTTAATATTTTTACCATTGTTTAGCAATCCAATCTTATGTCTAGAGCTTTTTAATTAATAGACTAATTAGACTTCTTTTGCACTTTTATGTTTTATCAAAGTTTTAAGTATTTATTCACCACTTTTCTGACTGAGTATAAAATTTTAATGAAAATTCGTCTGCCTTTAATCTCTATGTTACTTAGTAGTTGAGGAAAAAAGTAATTTGAACTATTAAAAAAAGTTGAGAGTGAATAGAATAGACTCCCTATGGAATGCCTGTGCCAAAAAAATATTTTTTTGTCAGTAAAATGTATAAAATCCCATTCGGCCTCAAGATTTTAAATGAGATTAAAGTTTAGCAAAGACTTTTCCAGGTTCTCAGGAGGGGCTGATTTCCAAATATGTATAGGTAGTGTCAGATTAAGTTCTTAAGGACTGATTTTTCAGGCAAGCTACTAGGAATGTCTCCGATGACATTCGGCAAATGTATGTTAAGTGAGTCCTTCGGATTCAGATCTAGCAATAAGTGTTTTATACATGGTACTCACTGCTCCTTGGGAATTCTTTGCAAGGTCAGAGTCTTAGCCAAAGTTATTTGAATTCCTTTAAATTATACACATTAAGTAGTAACTTGAAAACCTGACTACTTAAAGTAAGTACTGCCAATTTTTAACTTAAATAATGGCCTGACTGCTATGTTCACATAGTTATTTTGCAAGCAGTATTATATTAGAGCTGTGAACTGTTCTTCACAAAGTCATATTTCACTCTAATATGAGGCTTCTTCTGCATGCAGAGTTGTTTGTTCATACTCTATTTATTTCCATAGTAATTGTAATGAACTAATTTCACTGTCAGAACAATCCAAGTCATTCAGAGCTGTGCCCTATGGAATAAAATTTTCCAATCAAAAGGGGAAAGACCAGATTGAAAAAAGATTCTAATTAAATCTAGATCTAGCCTAGATCTAATCCTTCTGAAGTCAACAATCGCTTCTTCAATTAGAATTAATAGAATATGTTAAAAAATCTCCCTATCTACTAATAATGCTATTATATTTCTTTGTATATTTTTACACTGAAACAATGTGCAGATTTCAGTGTATTTTCATTGAGATGGCTAGTTTACTAAGGAGGATAATAGAAGTTATTTGATTGACATATGGAGTTAACATTTAGAAGGATTTTTTGGTAATTATTTGGCATTTAAACCATAACAATGAAACTACAACACACACTCCTCTCCCCCGCCCCAAACACAAACCCAAGGGAAACATTGTGATGGTCCTTGCTATATCATAGGTTAATATTTATGATTATATGTGGACCTTAACTGAATCATAACTGTAGAAGCGCCATAGAAGCTGAAACCAACAGATGTACACAGAGATTAGCTGGCAGGATTGAAGGATGGTGCAAAATGAACAGTCCTATAAAAAAATGAAGGAAGAGAAGGAAGACTTTTGCTGAGTTCAGCGTGGACCTCTGATAAAGGTGGAATGTAGAGTTACAGATCAGGAAATCTAATATTTAACTAGTTTGACCACTTTATAAAAAAAAGAAATACTCAGAAACCTACTAAGATGTGCATTGGTGTAGAGAAGCCTGCACAACATTGTGCTAATAGCTTGCTGTTGGTACAGACACTTCAACATTTTTTCTGATCATGAATTTGTGTAGATCGCGTAGACAACTAACTTAGCCCACCGTTTGCCATTGAAGCAAGTCCATTTCTTTTCTTTTCTATTAATAAGAATAATGTTGAAGTTCCCAGACAGTGGACAGTTTTGTTTTTGGTTTTGTTTGTTTTTTTGTTTTTTTGTTTTTTTTCTAAAAACCTATGAAATTATGGTATTTAGAGAAAGAATGCCCTATGCAGCAGATATATTACTGCCATGGGTTCAGCAGTAGCAGTCAATTTTTTCTGCTTCATAGTAGCTGCTGCAGTGCTGTGTTTTCGACTTTTGGTCTGGGAACAGCGCTGATAACACCAATGTTTATAGTTACGGCTTGGAATGTTTTGGTCTGACCAAAGACCTTCTGAGTCTCATGCTCTGCTAGGGAGGAGGGGAAGCCGAGAGGAAGCAGAAACAGGATACCTGACCCAGAGTAACAAAAGAGGCTATTCCATGCCACAGCACGTCATGTCCAGGATGTAGAAACGGAGAGCAGACACCCGGAAGGGTGGTGAGGGTTCATGGTGGGGGGCACTGGTGGGGGTGCACTGCGTGGTCGGGCTTGATATTGGATGGTGAGAAATTGTATTCTTTTCCCTTGTATTTTGTCTTGTCATTATTATTATTGGTGGTAGCAGTAGTGATTTGTGTTACACCTTAGTTACTAAACTGTTCTTATCTCAACCTGTGGGAGATGCATTCTTTTGATTCCCTTTCCCATCCCTCCAAGAGCGAAGGGAAGAAAGAGTGGGGAGTGAGCAAGAGAGCGGCTGTGTGAGTTTATAGACTTAAACCACGACAATTACAATGTCCAACATTTTCATTAGTGATGTGTATAAATGATGTTAACAAATAAAATAAAGTTAGCAACTGTAAAGAAAATGTTCAAAATTCCCAGTGCACTTTAAAGACTAGAAATGTAGTTTAAAATCAATGAAAACTAATAAGGATACCCATGGAGATGCAAAACTTGCAAAAATTTTCCAAGCATGAGAAAAAATAGATTTTTCCTTTTTTTGGATTTTAGAGGTTCTTTCTAAAGAAAAAACTGTTAGCATTATTTGCCTCTGATAATTTTTAAATATTATTTAATATTTAATAAATTTACCATATAAAATACAGATATATGTACACTTGTATATGTATATGCAAGTGTAAATGATTTACTTTTGGGAAATGACAGTTAAAGCAGTATTGCCATGCAAGACAAAATGATTACTTTTAACAGTGTTCAAGGTTACAGATCAGAACCTGGTGTGGCCTCAAGACTTGGTTTTAGGTATCCATACGGCCTTTGCAGTCAGGCCAAGGTTCAGAAGTAGAACTGTAAACAGAGATATCAATAATTGGTGTATCAGCATGAATAAAAAAAAATAAAAATAAATCTAATTTGCAGAAACCAGTTGCAAAATTAACAGTATATCTTTATGCATTTGGAGTAAAGTATGGAGTTAACATATCCCATTATCGGCTTTGTTTATTTAAGAAAAATAATTCCCCAATTTAATACATTTTCATGTGAAATCACTGTATTTCAAATAAGTAAAGAAAGCCTTCTGGTCAACTAGTTAGATCACTGGTGTAACTACAAACAATTTTCTCAAAAACGTCTGATCTGAAATTTCAGAGACCCCTTTTCCTGCTTTTCATTTGAGATGATAATATCTCCCCTCTGCCAGGGAAGGGGATAGAAAGTAGCTGGCTGAAGGCATAAGCATTCACTCTCCTGCTCTGGAAGAGGTCATTATTTAAAGTAGTTAATTTTTCCTAGTTTTGTTTTCAGTTGTGGGCTTGGTTTTGTTTTTTGTTTGTTTTGGGGGTTTTTTTGCACCACTTTCTGCCAGCCCATCACTTCATTTGTGATTCTGGACCACAAATCCTGAACAGGTTGGCTCTGGAAGAAATATGTGTGAGGGGACAGTTGAGAGGAACAGCTGCAATCACAGAATTGTGATGCTGAGTTGTGGTGGTTTCAGTTTGTTGTTGTTTTTTTGGTTCATTGGTTGTTTTTTTGTTTTCTTTTGGTTTGGGTATAGTTTTGGGGTTTTTTTTAATGCTGAGTTTAGCTGTCTTATCAAATAGCATGAAAGAATCTAAGTGTATAAATCTTACTTATCTTAAACCCCTTATGTGTGTGCCTCTGATCCCACACTGGTCTTAACTAATCAATTTGAGAAACAAAAAAAATAAAGCTACTTAATGCACGTTGTATACACACAACTTATGGAGAAAGAATAACACTTCCTACTCACGAGACTCCTTTTCCACCTTGCATTTAATTTCCTGTCTTTCAGTGTATGAATAGTCTCAGGTTAGTACCCTGCTCTATGTCAAGAGACTTGACTAACTGATCTTCTAATTTCATTTCAGTCCCATAACTTATGTCTACCCTGCGCTTATTTCATTCAATCATCTATGTCCATTTATTGGTTAAGAAAGCTCTCCTTAGCCTCATAATTTGTGTTATTCTTTGCTCATTAAAATTTGTATTTATCTTCCTTAGGCATATATACCATAACAGACAGACAGGTCAAGTTTCAGTTCCAGATATGGAATGGTGTCCTTGTTCTCCTCTTTGCCTACAGATTGACAGAAGCTGTTGCCCAATGTGTAAAAGATTTTTTTCTTTAGATGTCCTTGTCAGAAGCGCCATCCTGCACACCAGTTCAGGGTTAAGCATAAAGCCAGAATATTTTTTTCTATGAAAACTTATTAAAGAAAAAAAAAAGAAAGAAAAAGTTGTTGAGCTCTGCATTATACAGGCATTCTAAATAACGCAGTAAGAAACCATCCAATTCTCATAATGATGTGTCTGTGTCAACTTTTAAAGTTAAATCAAGTTCATGTATTTTGAGCTCTGATGTATGGGGGTTTTTTATAATTCTGCCTTTTGAACACCTCTCAAGAAAATGTACAAAAGATGTATCATGGTACAGAGGCCTTGAATTTCAACAAAAGTAAAGTACACTTTTAATATAATTGATGCTGACACCTATGAGCTAAAAATGGAGTTATGTAACTGACAACAAATGAAGAGAACAAGAGCAAGGGAAGGACTGGAAGCAGTCTTTAGGAAAGTGAAACTCAAGTGTCATATCCTTTCATTTAGAAAAGGTTTCTTCTATTAAATATAATTATTTTTCCTTCAAGTTTTGATGAAGATAAGGTTGCTAGGAAACTCATTCTGTTTTCAGCTGCACCTATGTAAATATGGCATAACTGATTTACACTGATGAAAGCTCCTGGACTGAAATAAGAATAGCTATAGGGTAGTTTTGATGTTTGTTCATGACTAACATAAGGAAACATGTTGTTACAAAAGAGACAAAACTCAATGACCAGTTCTTGCCTCCCAGTCTCTGGGCAACATCTGTTACAAGCCATGAGAAATTAGATTTATGCTACCCTTGTAAAACCCTGATTCCTTTCCAGTAGAGCTGTATGAAATTCTTGGCAATGAAACACACGTCCATACTTCCATAATATCACTCAAGGTAGCTTTGGAACCATGAATCTATGTTTATGGCTCTTACAGATTGAATTCATCTGCTATTATTATTAGGACAGAAGCAGTTATTCTCTTTGTTGCAGGTTCTAAAGGGGTGATGGTAAATATTATAGCTCTTCTTGCACCTATATTTCCTTTGGTGACAGTACCTGAATATGTATTTATTTTTATGAATTGGTGGACATATCCAGCTTGTACAAATGCTACCATGAACTATAATATTCATTATGCTTATCCATCAGAATTTTTGCATGAACTCACTGGGTGACGATTACTGCATCACACCTTTTGAATCTTAACACCACTGGCCATACCAAACTGGCCAACATATCTTTGCACACACCCTAGGATCTATCCATGCATATTTGTTTAAAAGTCTTTCTTATCCGTACCAAGATTCCTGCACAGCTATACTGCCTATTGATGCACCCAGGACATCAGATTAGGTCTGTAGGCAGATTTAATCCGTCCCGACCCATCACAAGAAATAAAGACTTGAGCAATGTGCTGATTTCTGTTATATGGTAGTCAGTGATGGAAATACAGACTATCCTGTAGAAAGCTGCTTCTATCTTCCCCTCAAGTGATGTACTAGATCACATCTTTGGACTAGGACAGTCTCCACTTAGTTGATCAGGAAAGACCAGCACTGACTGATAGCTATAGACTACCCCTCCTCACCTGGTGTGAAAAGAGATGCATGACCGGAATCATCTTCAAGAGAGGAACTTCTTCAGAGCTTCCAAGCCTGTCCCTCACTGGTTCACCTTTGTTTGTTTAAGTTTACCATCAACAAAGAGTGTCTTATCATAGGTTATAAATAACTGAAACATTTTTTTTTTTATTTTACTGAGTTAACACAGTAGTATGCTGCATTATATATGAGCCTATATATAGTAATAGTGTGGTCACAACAACTGACTACCCTGTTTGAGAGACCCGATTATTTCTCCAAGAAATACTATATGCCAAGATCAGAGTAATGATTTATTTTGTAAGAAATACTGTCAGTGTTTCTGCAAGAGTAGATATGAGTCTGTGCTCTTTTTAAGAAAGGTTCCCCAGACAACCACACATTGCTCTACAGCTCTATCAGCAGGGAAATGAATCTTTGACTCCATAGACCTTCATAGGTTATGCAAGTTGTTCCATGAATACAGTGACCACCTAGCATAGGTGCAAAAGATATGCTGCCCGTGTATTACACACCTTCGCAGTCTTAAACTGCAGACAGACTAGCACTTTTGTCTGTGAACAGATGTAACATGAAAGAAATCATGGCGCACATCTTCGTACGGGTGATCTGCATCCCTTGATGCCTTTAGTCATATAGTTCGGTACCCAGATAATCAGGCCACTCAGGGAGTTCAATCAAAAAGTAATGTCTTATATACGAGAATTGCGTTTTGAAATGCCTGAAGGTAGAGAGAAGTTTTTAATTTTTTTCTTTTTAAGAAAAAATGAAATTGAAGCGTAACTCCTGCTGGATAACAGTCAAATGTGCTTTCAATTAGCTGACTATGAGATACTGTATCCTCAGCTACAGCCTCAATGACAATATCCCAGATGCCTTTTGAATCATCATGTCATGCTGTATCCTACAGCAGGGTGTTATGCAGGGTTGCCAAGGAACTATCCTAACTGCAGATCATTTTCATTTAGCCTAACACAACCGCAGTCACTGAGTCTGTCTTCTGGGATGAGATTGAGACATACTGTCTGCAAAATGCATTTATACTCATGCTTCTGGCCATAGTTAGGAACACTGTTCCCTTTCATTGTTCTGCATATTAATTCCATCCCTTTAGCACCCACTAAATAAAGTTGAAGGCCCCACAGCAGTCTGAGCCAACCGCAACATATTGTCTTCCAAGGTCTAGAGCCAGGCATGCCACCTAGCATGATGCGTTTTGTGTCAAAGAAGTTTTCCTTGTACTAAAAAAAAAAAAAAGAGAACCCCAAAAACCAATAACCTCTCTCTCACTTTCTGACAGATTCCCCAGAACCTGCCATAAGGCCTACGTCTAACAGAGATATACCTATGTTACCAGTATTACAATTCTATTGTATCCCCTAGGCACCTCTCTAAAGGTGGTTGTAATGATGTGCCAAGGGGCTGGGAATCCATAAGAAGTTTGAACATTTCAAACATATTTATTCAAATAGAGACAAAGGGGACACCGCTCCTGTAACAAAAGTCACCATGCTTAAAATTTCCATATAACATCAGTCTAAAGTTAAGTTCCAGACAGAAGGTTGCCTTTGGTCATCTGTGCTCCTAGGTGATATGCCACTGGCTACTCCTCTGTTAGACAAGTTATGGTCTGAGGGGAAAAATATTTTTCACAGCAGGCTTGTCTTGTCCTAATAAAAATCTTTGGGAAGGTGAAGAAAACATCAGACCTTCCAGAAATTATCAGATTCAGATGGGGTGAACAACACAGAGAAAACACAGCACTCTGAACCTAGGGGAGACTCACAGTTCAGAAGTAAATGGCTATGTTGGCAAATCTTTCTATAAAGGCTCGATTATCCAATCCCTCTCTAAAGACCTATATCAACCTCTTTCCCTGTGTCCTGGGTTCAGCAGTAGCAGTCATTTTTCTCCTTCTTGGTAGCTGGTGCAGTGCTGTGTTTTTGATTTGGGGCTTGGGAACAGCGCTGATAACACCAGTGTTTTCAGTTACGGCTTGGTGATGCTTTGGTCTGACCAAGGACTTGCTGAGCCTCATGCTCTGCTAGGGAGGAGGGGAAGCCAGGAGGAAAGAGACAGGACACCTGACCCAAACTGACCAAAGAGGTTATTCCATACCACAGCACGTCATGCTCAGGATGTAAAAAACGGAGAGCAGAGACCCGGAAGTGTGGTGGGGGTGCACGGTGGGGAGTGCACTCTTTGGTCTGGCTGGGGACTGGTGGTGAGCAGTTGTATTCTCTTTCCTTGTATTTGCCTTGTCATTATTGTTATTGGTGGTAGCAGTTGTGATTTGTGTTATACCTTAGTTACTAAACTGTTCTTATCTCAACCTATGTGAGTTGCATTCTTTCGATTCTCCTTCCCATTCCTCCAGGAGTGGAGGAAAGAAAGAGTGGGGAGTGAGTGAGAGAGCGACTGCGTAGCTGAGAGGCTTAAACCAGGACACCCTGCCCCACACCAAGTGATACCAGTAGTGCTCTTGAGATCTCTACTCAGACAAAAAGGGCTGGTCTAGCTCTACCATGTACAAAACACCATGACTGCAACGGTTCCATATTTTATCTCCATATACTATTCTATATGATGGATACCTCAACAATAAGGAGGCAGAAATCAATTTTGTTAACTTGAAAGTCAAGTGAACATTTCAATTTTGGCTTGTTTGCTATAACAGTGGTGCCATCAAGCTTTTACTCATTTAATATTAATGTAAACTGGAGGGACTACTGAAATTATGATAAGTTGCTCATGTAAGTCTAGACTAGCTGGTGTTGCTGCTATATGTTACCTCAGCAATAAGTCCTTGTGATGAGCAGCTGTGAATCTAATGGTTTGCAAATAGACTGCTACATTGGGTGCTGAAGTCATAGGAACTGCGAGAGAAAATAAGGTAACAAGAACCGTGTTTCTGTCCCTGTGTTTGGAACATACCTTACATGAAACAGTTTCCCTTGTCATCTTGGTATCTCAAAAGATAGTCTGTTTGAACCAGTAACTGTGCCAAACCCAGTGTTGTGATTTAAACCCAGCCAATAACTCAGCACCATGTAGCCTTGCTCATGCCCCCAGTTTGCTCTCCTCTAAGCAGGACGGGGAAGAGAATTGAAAGAACATAAAAACAATGGGTTGAGATAAGAACAATTAAATAACTAAAGTACAACATAGTGATAATAGAAACAATACCAACGACAATACTACTGCAATTACTAGTAAGGAACAGCAACAACAACATGAAAGAGAACTGAAAATTCAGAAAACTCAGGTGATGCACAATACAATTGCTCACCACCCACTGACCGATACCCAGCCCAGCCCAAGCAGAGATCAATCTCTTCCAAGTAACTCCCACCAGTTTATATACTGGGCATAATGTGCTGTGGTATGGAATACCCCTTTGGCTAGTTTGGGTCAGGTGTCCTGTCTCTGCTTCCTCCCAGCGTCATGTGCCCCTTCTCACTGGCAGAGCATGAAAGACTGAAAAGTCATTCATCAGAGTAAGCGCTACTTATCAACAATGAAAACATCGGTGTGTTATCAACATTGTTCTCAGACTAAAGCCAAAATGCAGCACTGCACCAGCTACTAGGAAGGAAGTTAACTCTGTTCCAGCTAAAACCAGGACACCCTGAATCACATGCAATTTGACTGACCGTGAACTGAAAAGGAGAATAGACCAAACGCTTCCTAGAGCTGCACAGGTTTATGAATCATTCATGCCTTTACAAATGTGCCATATGAGTGTCCAACACCAAAGGAGATTTGGGGGGGGGGGGGTGGGGAGGGGTGGAGGTGGTGATGTGTGTTCAGATCATCTTCTTCTCCACAGGTATTGTGTCATGTAATCTGGACTGTAACATGTTTGCCATTGTCACCCTGTCTCTGTTTCACCCCAGAGTCAATGCTGGAAGCAGAGAAGGAAGAGCTGCTTCTGAAACTTTCACCTCACTGCAACGTGTTCAACCCTGCTCATCCCTGTCTTTTGGCTGCTAAAGCCTGCTTATTGTATCAAGCAGCATTCACCCCCTTAGTAGAGCAAATTAGGAAGAGCCAAGTCTGATAATAAGTGTAGCTTCTCTATGCTGCACCTAGAATTGGAATTTGAGTCTTCACTCCTGTCTCCTTCTCACCCGGACTTCCTTGCCAAAAGGACAGAGCAGAGCTGTAGTGTGCATCTCTGTGCTGATGGAGCAGATAGTGTATGAATTAAGACTTGATTGCTACATCAGAAGCATATCAGTGTGACCATGAGACACATCCTCTGTCACCAGGGAATTCCCAATTAACCTGCTTCAGCAGCTCTTAGGAAAAATCTATATGTACTCTGTGGATTTTATCCTAATTAAAGATGTCTTGACTGTTCTTGCAATTAGTGTTATACCTGCTGAACATGAACTGGGACTTGAATGTTATAACTGCACCAATAAATTTACATCTGTAAAGTGTGTGTCAGCTGTTGGTGGCCCGGAGGCACCTTTCAGAGTACACTCTTACTGGCTTGGACAAAGTGATTCCGTATATAGCAAGGATATAAGATAGAGGGTGATTTGTCTGACATATTTCCAAGGTCTGTCTTTCTCTCCTCTAACATTCAGTCAGCACTTCTGCAGGAAGGGCACAGAGATGCAGGTAACTCAAGCAGGACTCTCAGAAGTTGTGAGAGCAGCTATAAATGAGTTCTATTTCAGAAACTGAAAATGCCACAGATCTGAAGTAGGATTTTTTTGTCACTTGAAGTAGGATTTTTTGTTTTGTTTTGTTTTGTTTTTTTATTCACTTCAAAATCACATATGTATTCAATTCCTTCTGACAACTTTTTGCTTATTTTTTCTTCCTTTTTCCCCCCCAAATTTAAAACCAAGTGTTATAATTTTCTGTACAAGATTCTAGAGCAATGTCCTGGGTTCAGCAGTAGCAGTCATTTTTCTCCTTCTTAGTAGCTGGTGCACTGCTGTGTTTTTGACTTTCAGCCTGGGAACAGCACTGATAACACTGATGTTTTTTTAGCTACTGCTCAAATGTTTAGTCTGACCAAGGACTTTCTGAGTCTCATGCTCTGCCAGGGAGGAGGGGAAGCCTGGAGGAAGCAGAGACAGGACACCTGACCTAAACTAGCCAAAAGGGTATTCCATACCGCAGCACATCATACCCACTATATAAACTGGAGGCTGCTACCCGGAAGAGCTACATCACTGCTCAGCAGGCCTGGGTATTGGCCGGCGGGTGGTGAGAGGTTGTATTTTCTTCCCTAAAATATTCTCTTCCCTTGTTACTTCCCTTATTATTATTATTATTGGCGTTAGCAGCAGTGGTTTGTGTTATACCTTAGTTACTGGACTGTTCTTGTCTCAACTGATGGAGTTACATTCTTTCGATTCTCCTCCCCATCCCCCCGGGAGCAGGGGGGGAGGAAACGGGTGGGGGGAGTGAGAGGGAGACTGCATGGTTTAACTGGTTGCCGCGCCGCAGCCGCCGCACCCTCGGGGCAGAGGGAAGGCAGCAGAGCCGGCAGCGCGCAGCCTGCAAGCCAGTCTGAGTTACGGCTGGGCTTAAACTACTACAAGCAAAGAAGAGCTCAGCTGACAAAAAGGCTCAGCTGACAGTCTCCAGTGACCTAGTCTGTTTAAATGTGCCCTTGATATGGGCAGTCCTTCCCTCCATAAAAATACACCACTGTATTTTTAAAAGCTGGAGCTTTTGTGAGTAATAGATGGAGGAGGGGAGAAAGCAATAAAGGATATACACACAGAGTGAGCAAGGCAAGACGAGAGAAGAGGCACTGGGAGCCAGAGTATCCACACTTTCTTCAAGCAGCAGAAACATAGCTTTTTCATTTGACCAGAAAAGTGAAATGTGTAACAGCTGCCGCAGCTAGGGTAAATGCCTGTGGGCAAGTAGGCAGGTGCAGAGATGCCAATAAATGCTGCAACAGTATCTTTGGTGAATACAGCGCTCCTTATCCTGCTGCTAATCAGGCTGCCACATTCTATGCCACTTCTTAACTATCATCTCATCTTGGATGTTTTCTAACAATGTCTGTTTTTAACCTTCACCTAGACAAAATCCTTTTGTTTTAATGACACCAGCAGTTTTTTAAACCTGTTTTTTTTGTATATGGAATAACCTTGACTGCATGAATTAGACCTCTTACAACTCTCTTAAGAGTTGAAAGATAATATATTTTTAAAGAAATTAATACCTTTCCCTTCATAATTGAAATAATGTTTTGATTTTTTTTCTAGACAGCCTGTGTTCTCTCAGCATCAACTCAATCTACCATCACCTGCTTGTAAAGTCCCTGTTCTTAGACCATTTTCTGCTCAGTTCAGACCCTCATTTGCTCTCTGCCAGTTACTTTAGGCCTAGATGCACAGGAGTATTCAGGCACTTAACTGCCTTAGGTCTTGAATGGAACTGGGGATCTAAGAAGGTCCAAAATTTGCAGTAATTCATATAAATTTGATGAATTTAACAAAAACTTCAGCTCATTACTCATTATTTCTAGAAAGAATAGTAGTTAGCTATCAGTAGAGAAAAGTGTGGTGGAACTATGGGAAAGTTTGCATATAAAATTTATCATGTATTTATTATTGATATTTTCACAGAATCATAGAATCATAGAATAGTTAGGGTTGGAAAGGACCTCAAGATCATTGAGTTTATTTATTCTAACATTCTACACTATCTGAAATTTAATAATTATTCAGCAACTTGTCATTAATCCAATGTTTTTCCACCATTTAAACAATATAATATTAATATTTAGAATTTTTAGCTGTTGATGGAAAAATTCTTTCAGATGAGTGCATATTAAATCTACAAAAGGAAAACTTATTCAATTTCCATGCAGAAATCTCTGTGCAGAAGGCAGGTACCTCTCTCATTGTGGCCTGAAATATTTTCTATTATTTCTAGAAGCTCCATACTTACTTATTAAAAGCATCTTCAGGAAGAAGCTGAAGCTTTCTTGGTTTATCGATTTGTTGTTTCATTGTTTAAGACCCTCATTACTTGTTAGAATTGATAAATCAGTCCTAAAAATTATTTTGTGAGATTTACATCTTTCTTGGGTGCAGGATAGTGAATTTTGTTGCAGTGAATGGTCTAACACAAAATCATAGCCACTACTGATCATTTAGATAAGTCTAGTTTGATCTGTATTCCTGCTCTCTCTTTGGGCAAATAAATAATTTGGGATTGGTTTCCATTTGAGAATACCTCTACTCTGATTTTTTTCTCCGAAGCTTTGAGACCTCCTATGGGAATATGCTATTTCTATGAATACATTTACCAGTAAACTCCTTTTCTAAATTGTTTCTGGGAAGTGAATAAATGAGGAGAAAGGTCAATAGAACTAAACCTCTTTTGAAACTGTTTCTGTTTATCAGAAATTGTTGCAGCACTTTTACAGGTACAGTAATAAACCACATTTATTAATAATAGCTCCTGCATGTACAGCGCTGTTCCTTAAAAGAAAATAAAAGGTTTTATATAGATTATGGGTCTCCTTGCAGAAAGTCTGCTGAAATACTGAGAACTTTTCTCCTTGCAGAAAGTCTGCTGGAGAACCGAGTAAATCTGGTACAGAAATTTGTGGCTAATGAGAGAGAAGCAAAGGCAGGGTCAGCTCTGAGTCATAGTCCCTTGCTCCACAGGGAGGCAACACTCCTCATTATAAACCATCCTGTCACCTGTCAATGTGCTCCTATATAAATCCCATCAGTGTTTCCAATTATTTACTCTGATCTGTGGAGGAACAATACGTTTGTTTTCATTTATCAGCAGACCCTTGAAAAGGAACATGCTAAAAAAACTGAGACTAATAAGTATTTGTTTAGGAAATCAATTTGACTTATCATGAATGAGCAAAGACCCTTGCAATCAGAACTTCCGCTTTTATACTTTTGATTACAGGTCCGTTCTGACTTTATGTCTGAGTAAAGGTAATTATCAAGAGTATAAAAGAGTTCAAATGTATTCAGCTCTTCTGGAAAACCAAAGCATGAGGATCATTCTTGTCAAATCAATAATGAGCTGGAATTCTGCACCATTGTCTACACAATGGCCTTTTATATTCTTATGAGATCTGTGTAATTCTCAAAAGCTGATGCTATGCATTACTTTTTCTTGCTGATCAAAAGTACAGACTGTATGGCATTTACAGCTTTCAAAGATAAGTTCCTATCATAAAGGACTTTTTCCACTTTGATCAACACAAGATAACATTTATTAAACCACTGAAGAGCGTCGTTAAAAAAAATGTTAAAGGTATAAATACAATTAAAAAACCCAATGATTTAGTACTTTTTTCTTTCTTTCTGCATTATTCTTGACACACTAAGGTTTAAAGATATTGCAGTCTTTAGGCACACAATGAGTTATTTCCTGTGCTAGACAGTAACTTTTATTACTTCTGGGATGCAGTAGGGAACTGAAATTACTTCACACTATCATAGAAGTGTCAGCTGGAGTCTCCTGCTTGAACCTGGGCTGTTGCAAGCTGTGCACAGGGGCAGCTGTGTCTGTGTTTGGCAGTCTTTAAGATGCCCAGGATAGAGATTTATGCTTTATGACAGCTACAATGCTTTACTCAAAGGAAGGGAAATGAAAGGTGTAGCAAGTTGGACACGTAAGTTTCTAGACTTCGTATAGGCCAGGTGGCAAACTGAGTTACTACTGTTGAACTTTCAATTTTTGTTAGCTTATAAAGGCTAGCACGAAATATAAGTCTGAATCCAGAGGGTGCACCTAGATGATGGAAGAGACAATACCAGGTTAGAATAAATAAGCTCCCAGCTCCTTGCACACATCTGCAAGAATTCTTTAGTGAGATTCCCCAGAAACCCCAGAATAGAGGTTCCCTCTTGGCAATTGTGTATCTAGGAAGTTTTACGAAATGTGATTAAAACTGAGCAGAGAAGACTTAATAAAAACTGAATACCTTCTGATATGAATTTTTACAAAATTTTAATCTTCTGAATAGTATTATGTATGACATAGCATGGTTTTTCATTTGTTTTTCTTTTTTAATTGCCTTTCAGGTTATTTTTGACGGTTCAATTTATTACAAATGTATGCACAAAAAAGTTAGTGAGGTGGAAAGATTTTGCACATTAACTTCATTATACCAAGCTCTGCATGAACCCTACTTTATTTATATATAACTGTACATAAGCAGCACATAACAGTTTATGTTCAGCTATTGTTGCACAGGAAATTGTATGCAGCTCCTGGCACATAAAGGTTTGTCTATTGTAGCTTGCGGCATTTAAAGTGAGACAAGGAGGCACCAAATGTAATCAGGTCTGAGTAAGGCTGGGTTTGGTGGCTTTGTAATGGAAAAAAACTGGTACTTGAAGGAAGTTGACATAGGTTTGGGTCCTTAGGACCTTAGTACAAAAAGTGTGGGAAAAACAACAGAAAAACAGGACCTGGGGATGGGCACAGTTAAACTGGCTGATGGGTGGAGGGACAGGATGATTGCTATATTAATGAACCCATTAAGTTGGCGTAAACGTCTACTGGGGAGTAGTGAATATCCAGGATGGGAGCAGTTAAACTAACTGATAAGTAGAAGGACAGGATGATTGCTATGTCTGTAATGTTAATTAAGCTGGTGCTTCAAAGTCTGCCAGTGGGTATGAAGATTGTTGGAAGAAGTAAACGACCCTCAAAGACCACCACCACATTTTTGTATATATGTATGCCCAAATGACTATATAAGGATGGCCTGTGTAGCAATATGGTGATGCACGTCAGGAGGTGCTATCCCCCGTGTCTCCCGGCGCCTCAATGAAGAATACATGCTTGTCAACTTAAAACTTTGTTGGCGACTTTGTTCCTGGAGTTTTCTAGAATCAAAAGCCTTCACTGCCCAAAGGTTTTAACCCTCCTCCTCCACATAGAAATATACTTAGTAATTGCATGGAAAAAAAAATAATATATGGGAGCCATTTATCATTTCATGGATAATTCGGAAGTCCAGCGGCCTTAGTACCAGTGTCTTCTTTAGTATGTTGGCATTGTTATAGCTGAGGTGTTCAAAATTGTAGGCTGAATATTTCATTCCCAAGCATGCATTTCTGATTACCCCTAGCTTGTCTGATTATGAATTTAGGAGAGAATCAAGCTTAGAGCTGTTTTGGCAGACTGTATGCTAAAATGATAGGTCAAGCTTCCACACCAGCTGTTGAAAATTGTTTCTGTCATGTCCTGCTTCCCACTGCAGGTGTCTAAAGAGCTCTGTTTCTCATGCCTCTCCTGGTGGAGTGGTCTGCCTCTGTCCAGGCATAGAAGAGCCCCAGCCTCTCCATGGACACAACCTCCCTGACTCAGTTGTAGAAATGGTTGATGCTCTTGTCATGTTAAACACTTTCGAGGGATTTTCAAGGGTAGTGACACACTGGAGCTTCACAGACTTCAACCTTAACACAGCTGATCCCAAATCAGCCACATTCCAAATATGGCCATGGAAACTCCCTCTGCTAAAGAACCAGTCTCTAACCTCGAGCATCTCCTTATATAGGTTTGTGTACGTCTGTCGTAAAACCCTCAAATTTTCTCCGGTACCACTGTATGCCGCAATGAAATAGCATTCTTACCTTGATTCTGCAGCTGAACACGTTCCTTTTTCAACTTAGTACAATGAAGCTTTGACACTTTCAACATGTTGCTGAAGACAATGTAAACGTTTCGCAATTGTGCAAACTGCTTATAGCAAAAGCACAGCAGAATGACTAAAGTATAGTTACAAAGCATGTCATGTTTTGTAACCGTTTAGAAAAAAATGCAACCAAAGGCTAACAAACTGAACTGACTTTCCTTGTACTGAATTAGACTATTTATTTTATTTTGCTACTTTCAGTTAATGGACAAAGCTTTAGTTAGATAGAGTTGCAATATATTCATGATTTTCACAATCTTGTCCATAATCATATTTATTTGATGAAATACTTTTTAACAAGTTGTAATAAGTATAGATTAAAAAGTGAAGCTTTTAAACCTTGGCTATAAACCTGCAAAGCCTAAAAATCTTGAGGAAAAGCTTACTGCCTATGGGCAGAAAATGCATAACGTGTGACAAGAACATCTTGCAAAGATGTTTTGATGAGCTAGAGAAGGCAAGTTACAATGGTCTTCATTTGGTTCTATTATCTCTTCCAGATTTCTGGTGTAAAATGGGACCATGTTGTTAGTTTCTGTTTGCATTCACATTTTCTATTTAGGTTTATAATATTGTTGTGGTTTAAGCTGTAAATCACGCAGCCCGCTCACTCACTTCACCCTCTTTCTTCCCCCCCACTCCGAGGGGGGGGGATGGGGATGGGGAGAAGAATTGAAAGAATGTAACTCCCACAGGTTGAGATAAGAACAGTCCAGTAACTAAGGTATAACACAAATCACCGCTGCTACCACCAATAATAATAATGGCAAGAGAAATACAAGGGAAAAGGATACAGCTGCTCACCACTCGACGACCAAGCTGTGAACTAACTCTTCCGGGTTCCTGTCCCCAGTTTTTTTTTACATCCTGGGCATGACGTACTGTGGTATGGAATACCTCTTTGGTCAGTCTGGGTCAGGTATCCTGTTTCTGCTTCCTCCCAGCTTCCCCTCCTCCCTGGCAGAGCATGCGACTCAGAAAGTCCTTGGTCAGACCAAAACATTCTAAGCCGTAATTATAAACATCAGTGTTATCAGCGCTGTTCCCAGGCCAAAAGTCAAAAACACAGCAGTGCACCAGCTACTATGAAGGAGAAAAATGACTGCTGCTGCTGAACTCATGACAAATATTAAAAGAGCTGGTGTCTGTTTAGAAGGAGGACTTTAAGCACCTTCCTCCACAGTGTCTAAGGAGGCTTTAATAAGGTGTTTATCTCTACCCATGGACTTTGTAAGGTTCCTGCATACTCAGGAGGGTGACTGAAAATCAACAGGAAATGGAATTAAGAGAAGAGCAGAAAGATAAGGAAACTTGATCCAGGTGGGGTTTGGGCATGCTGTTGCTTATTGTTGATGGGATTTGTGGCTTAGATACTGGTCCCTGCTTGCACAGGCTCTGTGCTTTTGCAGTCCGGTATCAAGCTGACGGCTAAAAGCAGATTCTTGCACTTTGTTTTCTCAGGATGGTCAATAACTACCTGAATCACTGCCTGAGCTCAAGACTTTGAACTTACTTCTTGTTGCTACATTGCCTGCTCACGTTTGTCCAAGACTCTGCACAAGTCAGTACAAAGCTTCATTTGTGTCTCACTTGTGAAGCAGGTATAATAGTTGTATGACTGTATGCTGAAGATGAGGATATGAGGATTAGTTTATAAATTGCTAGCAGGTGTGACCATGTGAAAATTTGAGTTCTGACATGGTTTTGTTTGTTTAATTTGGATTTTTTTCCCCAACATTTGTGAAAGGGATGTGTCTAATTTTTTAATAGTAAAAAGAAAGAAATAAAGTATCTGTAGTTTAGTATTTATTAAAGCTGGTGCCCTACCTTCCTTTTTTCTGCAAACCTGGCAAAGTTTTAGAAATTAAGTGTTCAGTCCAGTAGTAACTTGTTTTGAAGCTTTTACCTACCCTGAATCTTACCTACATGATAAATCCACTTAAACCAATCACTGACATAGATGCTGCTAAGTAGAATGAATAAAATGTGCTAATGTGACATGATATTTCAGTTCAAAAAAATTTGAAGCGTTGTTTAGATTTAAATACATAATGATTTAGATAAATGCCATACGTCTCATGATCAATTTTTTCACAAACATTTTTAGAAAGATAATTTAACTCATCAATCAACATGGATATAAAAATATCAATACATCTGTTGTACCACAAGCATACTGGTGTATGCAATAGCAGCTGAACAAAAGTTTCAGAGAACTATGACTACTGAATTTTAAATGATAAAAGAGGTGAACTGTAAAGTTTTAGTTTATGTAACTGAAAGATAAGATTCAAAGTGTATTTTCCATGAACAAACACTAGAAAATCATAAGAAAATATCATAAAAAGTGTAAATAATCTGCATAAAATTTGGAAAGTTTCCTCAAACCCATACATACTGCAATCAATATACCTCCTTAATCTGAAATGTAGTTTAAGCTGCCTAGTCTATTAGAGCCTATTACTAATGTATCCATAAGCCCCAAATGCAGTATCTTCCATAGTAAAAGATATATTCCTTTTATCTCTTACGCTTTTGATCAAACGTGAACTGAGTATAGTTTATCACATATAGAAATATTGTGTTGCTATTTATTATTTGAAGTAACTGCTTCTGCAGCTTTGCTAGAGTGGATAAATGCAAAAAAACTAAGGAAAGCATCTCTGCCATCAACAAAGCTAGAGTAAGGGTACACAAGTAGCATAACTAGTACTGATAAACAAAAAGAATGGAGTGTTTGTCGTGTGTAAGTCATAACCTTAATAGTACCAGGCAGCCACAACCTTAATTCAGTGACTAATGCTATGACATTTCTATTTTTTCCATATGTCCTCTTGCCAGCAAATGCACAATGTAGATGTGGAGCTGCTATGCAAACTAAACTTCTTTTTCATTCTCAAAATGTCATGGTTACATATGAACGTTCTACTTTCCTGTCTGGTAAATAGTCTGCTCAATTTGTGTGTTATATATCTTACAATTCCAATAAACTAAATTTGAACAGAAAAGGCATATTCAATTTTTCTCTTTCAGACATACATTCTGTTTATTCATTTGTATCCCTAGTACTAAATATTGTAGGGTTTTTGTTGTTTGTTTTTTTGTTTGTTTTTGTGCGCGTGTGGCTTTTGATTATTTGTTTTTCTGTGTTTGCTTTCTTTTTTTTTTTTTTTTTTTAGAATGGAATGGCTTGGTTTTATTATAGTGATGCTCTGATGTTACAAGAACAACCAGAGATTCAGTGTGCTATGGGTGTCTGCTACCTAAGGAATATGTGATCCACTCCCATCAAAGCTTAATAATCCTTAGGAAAATCTTTCTAAATCTTATTTCCTTCCTATGCAAAGTTCAGTGCCTGACACTACTATACACTAAACCAAGAAGTGCTTACTGAAATATGTGTATGTACAGAAAGTACATTGTCCCTATACACTACTGTCCAGTGACAATTCTCACAAGCGGAGCACCATTTGAACTGCCACTGGGCATGCACATTTTCTGACCATAGCCGTAAAATATCATTTAAGCAAAATAAACAGTAGTTGCACAGAAATTAATGGCTATAAAACTATTATTGAAAAGCTATTTGAAGCTTTAAGAAGAATTCAAATAATAATTATCAATTTCAAAATGACAATTTTCTGTAAATTTTGAAAGAGGAATTAGTTTGTCCTCGCTACCTAGTTTTGCGATACATGTAGACTTATTTCTAAAGGGATTAGTAGATACTACGATAGCAGATTTCAGACTACAGAACAGTCCCCATTACTCCTACATCATTGTTCATGCACAATCCCAATTGTATCTAGATGTGTTTAAGTTCTGTTTAGAGGAATCTCCTGCAATGACTTTAATGAGCCAAATGACTGCCTATACACAGAGATTATGTCAATGCTGCAAAATAAAAAAGGATCCAGGAAGGGAACTTGGACACTGTATCTCCTTTTATCCACATTGTAGAACAATTATATTGCTTTTTGGTTTGTTATTTGGTAGTGCTTGAGCTACCTCTCTGTATAACAGAAAGCCTGAATATTGACTGTAAGATAGATCATTCCAGGGAATCTCTCATTAGCAATGTGGATAATGGTGTAGCAGATTCCTGTTATAGTCCTCCAGTGCTGTCTGAGAAAGCTTTACAGTCTCAAGAGCTTCCATAGGCTCAAATGCTAGCTGACAGTATATGCAACCCAGTTCCAGTTTCATGTCAAAATCCACTCCAGTTCCTTATGACAAGTTTTGTTTTATTCTGAATACTTTGAACAGAAAACATACCTAAGATAATAATTCCACATTGTGATATGTATTGTTCCCTAAATAGAGCTAAATCGCAATCATGTATCTGAGACACTACACAAGTGCATTGGGGGCAGAGATTTCTTACTGTGACTGATATATTTACTTGTACAGACACTGTGGCTTGGTTTCATGCAGATACAGTAAACATGAGTGGTGACCCTGATGACAGTTTAAGAGCATTCTCTAGAGCCCACATGATGTGGCATGTCTGAGGAGGCCTCCTACCTTATGCAAATAAACTATACTCACTGGTATACCTAGTTGTCTGGGCAATATCAGCAGTTCAGTATATTTCACTATACATTTTGTGTGCTTTCTGCACCTGAACAGGTGCTTATATGTGCTTTTACAGAACAGAAGATCAAGTACAAGGCAGGCAGTTTCAAGAGTACACTTTGAAATCAGAGCTGGCACAGTTTGTGATGTGTAATAAGCCTCAGGCACAGAGCTTCGTTCTTGAGCACCAGCTAATTTTTTTCAGTTTTGTTTTTTTCATTACACTAACCGGGACAGTAGTAATCTTTGTAGCCAGAAATAATGGACAGGTGCACTGGCATTAATGCAAATTTCTCCACCAAAAGTACTTGAATAGTTCTTTCCAACTTTTATACCCTTAACAAATTTCTTCAGGTCACATAAGGAGCAGTCAGCCCAGTCTAGTTAACTAACGAAGTTATTGACAAGGAGTATTGACTTCTTTCTTGGGTAATGCTAAACTGCAAATGTAGAAATTTGGAGAGATTGTAGAGCACAAGGACTCATTAAAATCCCACATCTTTCTGCTCATGTTATTTTTTCTTGTGCTTTTCTTTATGTGATTTTAAGCTTCACCCAGAACAGAACTTCTCTTGTTGTTTCAAGCATCATTGATAGACTGTTTATTCCTTTATCATCACATAAATATTTAAGAAAATAAGCTCAAGTAACTCTTTTTTACTATCTGCTGAGTCGTTTAACATCAATTATATAACATGATGACAATATTTGTCCAACAAAAAAAATTTTGAGCCACAAAGATTTTAGGAAGATATATGGTAACAGCAGTGAAAGTGAACAGAGCTATGACATGGGTTTAGTTTGGCATAATTGCACAAACCTCTAATGCAATGATTAGACACTTGAGAGACTGACTTACACAAAGCATTAAGTATGTTTTATAGCAAAAATAAAAGTATTTATCACTATTTTTTTCTTTTTTTTTTTTTTTGTGTGTGTTTTTGTGTTTCTTTGTTTGTTTGTTTGTTTGCTTTCTTTTAACCAAGGCTAGCAGCAAGGTTGTTTGAATGCCTCAGACAAAATAATTAACAATATGTCCCTTAATGCAACAGCCCTGGAAGAGCCTTCAGTCTGTACTATAAGACATTGAAGTATAAAAAAAACATCACCTCCAGGTCTGCAAGAAAAGGAAGCACTTACCTTCTAGACTGAATAAATGGTGGGAACATGTAACAAAAGAAACAAGAAGAATACTCATTATATCAATGGCAGTTAGTGTTTTTGTTTCGTTCTTCTCAAGCTTAGTCATTGTCAGTTACAGCTTTTCTAGATATTGCATTCAAGGACTGTAGCCTGAATTAGTTAAAGATGTGAATCTAAGCTTCACTGGTTAAACCATTTTGAATCCATGTGTTGGATTTAATAAAATTTAGTGAAAAAAAATAAATCTGTAAATTAAGGCCACTTCACACACTATTTATTTTAAATTTAGCATGTTACTGTATTTTCCTCAAAAACAGATTCTACTCACCCTTACTGCATCAAAGTAAGTTTAAGCTGTTTTTTTCAAGTAATTGGTATTTTAATTCAACAAGGAAAGGATTATCTTAATAATGTAATTCTATAGTTTCTCTGCTTCTGCTGTGTCTAACACTTCAACCTGTGCAGAGTAAAAAATACCCGGTTTTAAGACTTTGCAACAATTTTTCCAGTATTTAATTTTAATTTCAGCTGCAGTTAATATGTTAATTTACCATAAAAACCTGATGTGTTTTTGAATACATCCTTCATGTTCCATTTTTATTTGTCTCTTTCAGATGGTTTATTCAAAGCCATCATAAATGTGGTTTTACTGAGAACCTCATCCCCACCCTCCACTCTGGTCCCTCAGATGGCTGGGGACCCACTTGGAAATTTACTGAAAGCTCAGAAATAAGCTTCTGGGGTTCACCAGTCCAAGCAATCAAGTTTTTATTATCTATGGTACTCATGCCCCCAGAGATCCAGCACAGAGGAAGTTGCAACACACAACCAAGTACATTTGCACAGGTCTACTGGACTAACGAAAATGAAGAAGCCAAGCCTTAAAAAAAAAGCTATCGCAATTGAATGCCACAATCCTAGCTAGGTCTCTTGTAAACAGATGCTTAGAGCAATGCAGAATAACTCGTAAGTTTTGTTGTAGCTCAGCAAAAGCTGAACATCGCAAATAGCTGCTCATCCATTCCACAGCTCAGCCTATGAGCCCGTGGGAATTGCCTCTGTCACTTATTTCTCATTGCTTTGCTTGGATTCATGTACATGGATATGCTGATCTATTACTTTAAATGTTTATGGCTAGGAAAACAAAACCTTCAACTTACTGAGTGTGGATAAAACCTTTTCTGTGGAAACATAGGAAAATGTTGTATCTGTTATACCTGAGGCTAGGCTTTGTTTTTGAAACTTTCTTCCACAACAGTTAGGCATATGCCATGGCATCATGACACAGGATGACACTGTATGAAAATAAGTATAAGCTGCTAGACTACCCAGTGGCATGAGAATGGTTTTCTGGGCTTTCATGTAGCGCAGCACTAAGTCCCTTACATTGTCTTCATTACTTAAAATAACTTGTCCGAAAAGAGAAAGCTCAGATAGCCATTGGTTGCTGTAGATGAGACCTTTAGTTTATTCTAGCTTCGAGCATGCGAGGAGAGTATGATCAGTTATTTTGTAGGCAGCTCTTTCTGTCCCTGTGCCTTCAAGCTCTACCCAGTTTGCTGAGATGTCAACAGAAACCCCAAGGGGTGCAATTTTTGAAATGGATCCAAAGTAGCTTGGCTTATGTTGTGTTTCATCTGAGTTTTATTTTTGATCATAAAGACAAAGGTTAAAAATAGCTGGGATGTTTGTACTGTTCATGAAATAGCAAATATTCTGGGTTTCTCACTGTCAAAACTAGACAAACCAAGTCTGGCAGCTGTGTTCCTGCTGTCGTTCTTGTGTGAACTGTACTGCTGCAGAAGAAACCTTGCATCCTGCTACACTATGCAACAAAACCTGGATGTCTTGACAAATTGATGTACAGTAGTCTTCAGAAGGTGGTCACCTCATGAATTAGGGTGAATTTTAAATGCATGAAATTGAAAGTAACTTTGGAAACAACTGTGGAAAAATTTTGGGGGCTGTATTTGGTCTTTCTTGCTCCCCCTCCCCCTTCTTTCTTTCTTTTCCTTTCTTTAATTTTTCTATCTCTATTTTTCTTTCTCTTTTGTTTTTTGTTCATATCAGAATGAATTCCAGTCTAGTATTCAGTACACTTGATAATAAATATATCATAAGCAAGTCTGTGGAAAAAAAGAAGAGGAAAGTCTTCCAACTGGCAAAACTGAGAAAAGTTTAATTAAAGTTATTTGGCTTTTACATTCTGCATTTTCCCAATTCTTTTGATTCCAAACTGGTTTTGATTTGCACATAAACAACTAACCATCAGGAAGGAGAACATGCAAAGTATAATTTATATTTTTCTTACCTTTTAGTTTTTCCATGTTTAAAACAGGGGTAGATGCTAGTTATTTCAAGGCTAAAATAGCATTTTTAAAATACTTTGACTTCTTCAGAATAGCAAAGTGGTTGCAAAGAACAAATAACATAGTGTTATTTTGCCTCTGCTGTCCTCCTGCAGCATTAGTAAAATTAAATATATGCTTAAAAATATATATACTTAAATATATGCTTGTATTCAAAGTTGCTAGATATGCAGCTTAGAAAGAATGGGAGAAATTTCCTGGATTTTACTTGGTATGGTTGAAAAATGCTAAAAGCTTGCTTTACTCTACCATTTGGTGAGAGAAAACTAAGAAGATAACCTGAGACACACTGAGAAACCATGTGTGTTCGAACAGATAATAAAAGCCTGGCAGAAATCTTGCAGAATCTAACATACAGTTTAGCTGGAATTATTCCCTTTCCTTGGCTTCATTCTTCAGCTGTAACAAAACTGAGGGTGTTTAAGCTTAGCTCACAAAATTATGACAGCAATTTAAGAGAATATTAAAGTTTGGTATAGCTCTGTATTATTTCTCTGTACTTCACAAATTAAGGGGAACAATGTGGCTCAGTCCTATTCGTCTTACACTGTAAATCCATTAAAAAATAACCCAAGCATGGTGTATTCTTTTTGTGAAGTATTTTCACTTTACACCTTAATAGCTCTGAAGTGTTTATAGGAAGTTAAACATAAAAGGCAATAGCTGCAATATGATTAGAAAGAATTTGGATGCCAAATACTGGTTCATAGGATGCAAAATTAAAAATAAAGCAGGAGAGGTTATTCAGTGGGGAGTTTAAATTTTAACAAAGTTTATTGTTTTCTCAGTCAGCTGGATTTCTTTCTTTGTTTCTTTTTACCCTCTTTCTGCAGAAATACATGACCTAACATGAAAGGGGGTAGAGTTATGTTTTCTCTGACAGTTCTGCATCTACCTGAAGCCTCTCTTTCCCTCCGTATAAGAGGTGATGTTGCTGCTCTTACAACTATATAGGACAAACTCTGGTTTTCTATGGATTATGTAAAAAGCATCTCTAAAGGTGAGTGGCCCTTCCAGGAGAATGGACAGAAATCCTACAGACCCTGGAATACCCTAATTCACCTTCTTGTTAGAATAAACTGGAAAAATGGTTATATCAGAAACATGGATGCAACTTCTCAGAATTCTTCCTCTGGGTGTTTCTTAACCCACTTGTTCTTTTAGGAAGGTGTCACTGCCCATGGTAGGGGGTTGGAACTAGATGATCATCAAAGTCCCTTGCATCCCAAATCATTTTGTGATTCTGATTTTATGTACAAAGATGACTTCTCATTAACTACTCACTCTGAATATGACAATTCCTGACTTCTACAGTGCCTATTTACTGTGAACTAATTATGATATATATACTTTCTTTTTTTTCTTTTTTTTTTTTCCTTTTTTCTTTCTTTTTTTTTTTCTTTTTTTTTAAGTACTTGTTAAATTCCCTGAGGCTTACCCAGACAGGAGATACTTAGGTTTGTCTTTGGCACTTCTGATCAAAGGAGTCTCTGAGGAAAAGAGATTGGCAAAACCATCAGTAGGCTTAGGTTGAGACCAGACAAAAGAGAAATAAATGCCATTGCAAAGCTGGCTTAATTCTCACAACAACATTTGGAAGCTGTCAAGAAGACTTAATTGTTATCAGAGAAGAAAAAATAAATACTGAAGGTAATGAAGAAATCCAGGCTGAAGTAGGAATCATATGGGAGGTTTTTAGAATGAAGAGGTGAATTACAGTAGCAAAAAAGGGTACTCTTCAGTTGGTGAGAAGAAAAGGAGGTTGAGGAAGAAGTCAGAAACATAAGAAGAGAAGAACAAAAAGACAATAAGTATTTTTTAAAATGTTGCAGGGAAATGTTCACAAATAGAAGTTCTTAATTTTCAGTGAGACTTTCATAGAAAAATATGTTTTTTCCTGAAGAAATATTCAACATTCTAGTCAGCAATCTATCCCTTGTCCCAGAAAAAAAGCACACCCTTGACACAATTTTGGGGAAAATTATGAAGATATTTTTGAACTTTTGCCATATGGTAAATCTTAGGATCATAAAACACCAGGTTGGAAGGGACTTCAAGGATCATCTGACCCAGCCTTTCTTGGCAAAAGCATGATCTATACAAGATGGCTCAGGACTCCGTCCAGCTGAATCTCAGAAGTGTCCACTGTTGGGGAATCCACTGCTTCCCTGCGGAGATTATTTCAATGGCTGATTGTGCTCACTGTGAAAAATTTTCCTCTTGTGTCCAGTGAGAATCTCCCCAGGAGTAACTTCTGCCCATTATCTGTCATCTTTCGCATGTGACTCCTTGTAAAAAGGGAGTCTCCATATTCTTTGTAGCCACCCGTTGTGTCTTAAGCCCAACTGATAACTCAGTACCATGCAGTGGTTCACTCACTTCCCCCCCCCCTTCCTCCCTCCCACTCCCAGAGGGATGTGGGAGAATTGAAAGAATGTAACTCCATCGGTTGAGATAAGAACAGTCCAGTAACTAAGGTATAACACAAACTGCTACTGCTACCACCAATAATAATGATAAGGGAAATAACAAGGGAAGAGAATACGACCGCTCACCATCTGCCAACCAATGCCTAGCCTTACCTGAGCAGTGATCTAACCCTTCCGGGTAACTGCCCCCAGTTTATATAGGGGGCATGACGTGCTGTGGTATGGAATACCTCTTTGGTTAGTTTGGGGCAGGTGTCCTGTCTCTGTTTCCTCCTGGCTTCCCCTCCTCCCTGGCAGGGCATGAGACTCAGAAAGTGCTTGGTCAGAGTACACATCACTGAGCAGCAACTAAAAACATTGGTGTTATCAGCACTGTTCCTAGGCCAAAAGCCAAGAGCACGGCACTGCACCAGCTACTAAGAAAGAGAAAGATGGCTTCTACTGCTGAACCCAGGACACCAACTTTTAAATTATTCAAGCTAAACATTGTGCATGACACAAAATTTCAAGCAGCAAGGAAAAAGTAAAAATAATTACAACATGATACCCTAGGGGATGTCATTCCATGAAATCTAGGTACTGCTATTGATCTTCATAGAAAATGCAATTTTCAAGTTAATATTGAAGTACTATATGTTTATATTTCCAAGTGCATTAATATGTCCAATAAGAATAAAATGTTACGATGTCAAGTTTTCTAGCATTTGGTGGATATTTGTAAAATAACCATCATCACCTTATTAGCTGACTGGGTAGTTTCTTACTTCAGCATATTTTGATCATAGAACAATTTAACAGGGATATTAACAGGGATATATATATAATCTGAGCTTGATGCTATATTTTATTTCAGATGATAATATAAGTGAAACTATATGAAAAGTTATCCCAAGGAATAAACTTTTGGAAGTATCAATGTGATTTTCAAAATGTTTATACATGCATACTTACATGTGTTATACATACATACGTTGATTTGTATATAGCACCATACAGACATTTTCACCAATCAGGAAGAAAGTATCTTGGTAACAAAGACTACATCAGTTAACATTACTACGTATCAAAACTGCATTTACAATGAAGCTAAGATTAAGATTAAAACAAAGGCAGTGTTAATTACATACTTTATCAATTTAAAGGTTCCCTATGTGAAATAGCAACAGGGCAATCTTATAACTGATGTGCAGACTCCTGCAGTTTATTGCAATTTTGGAAAGAAATAATAATATAAAAAAATTCTCAAAACTAATCTGAGTTAATGCATTTGAAATCATTTAGATTTGTAAAATATGATCCCTACTAGAACAAAACAAATTTTTAAGTTCAAGGTATAGTGTAAATCATAATGGAAAGCTGGTTTTTGGTAAAATATAGTACCTTAAGAAAGCATTATTACAACTCTTTTGAGCAACCATGGATAGCCCCTGACAGGTAGAAGTGGCGAATAAAATGTATCTTACACATTAAATCTGGGGTTTTCATTTGCTATTTCCTGAATTTCCACGTCTCTCTAAACTGTACAGTGTTGCCTTATGATATCTTTGAATGAGCTACTACCCCTGCATGACCCAGCAAAGCAACATCCTGAAAGTAAAAACAGTCTGGATTTCAGCTGGATGGGGCTTTGAGCAAACTGGGGTAGTGGAAGGTGTCCCTGCCCATGTGAGGGGAGCTGGACCGTGATGATCTTTAAGGTCCTTTCCAACCCAAACCATTCTATGATTCTATGATGAAACAAAAATAACAAATCAAAGCTTGGCATAGTGTTGCTATAAGTGCACTTCAAAGTTCAGCTCTAGCTGTTTGAGCACTCACTAAAGCATATCTACACAGCTGTGATCCAAGAAGCTATCTCAACTTGAGAAAGTTAAGGATTAGGAGCTTAATTGTGGTTGTTCAATAATGGTGCTGGAAAGACATAATAAATTTATTCCATGCTAATGCAGTCATAAATTTATTGTCTGTAATCAGTAAAAGTGCATACCTTGTTCACCAACGCACAGCACTGAAGTCCAGGATCTGAATTTCTGCTATCTCAGGGGCAATAAAAAGGTTTTTCTGCGGCTAGATGCTTCATGTTTAATTTATTCAAATCAACAATATTTCAGAGAAGACATAAAAGGAGAACAATTCCTGTAAGTTTTTCTACCACAGGACCTGGCTCTCAGGGGAGATTTTTACCTTCCTGTCCTTTGCTGGAATGACAATGCAGTGGGATGCAAGCAGTCAAGCAGATTTCTAAATGTAACAGAAGTACAGGGCGGACCAACTCTGTGTGATACACAGCTGGTTCTGCTATTCACAGGCAAGGAATGACTGGCTTGGGAGATGGTAATCAACAGCAGTCTTGGCTATAGTGGCCTTGAAGCAGTGGAGCTCAGAATGCTAGGGTGAGTGACAAAAGAGGAGCAAGAATACTGAACCTGAACTTCAGACGAGTATCCTTTAGTGTATTCAGAAAACTTCTTGTTGGAACCCAGCAGGAAGACAGTGTCTCAGTGCAAGAAAGAGGAGGTGGAAGTGGGACAGGCTACAAAGGAAGAATTTAGAAACATTACCCAGGTATGTAAGGATTGTGTTAGAAGAGCTAAAACTCACTGAAATGGTCAGAATGCATCCAAGGACACTGAGATAACTGACCAATGTCCTTGCAAGGCTGCTTTCTTCCATCTTTCAAAGGTAATGGAGATTGGGGGAAATACCTGATGACTGAAGAGAAATACACATCTTGAAATAAGATTAAAAAGGAAAAGCTGGAGGACTACAGGCTATTCAACCTCAGTTTGTCCCTAGGAAAATCATAAAGCAAGCCCTGTTGGAGCACATCTCTAGGTATATGAAGGAGAAGAGAGTGACTCGGTTACTGTCTGACCACCCTGGTTGTCTCTGTGATAAAATGACTGGATTTACAGATGACGAGCTAGTGAGAAATGTCTTTGATATGAATTTCAGCAAGGTTTTTAACATTGTTGTCCTGGGTTCAGCAGTAGCAGTTATTTTTTCCTTCTTGGCAGCTGGCACAGTGCTGTGTTTTTGACTTTCGGCCTGGGAACAGCGCTGATAACACCAATGTTTTGGTTGCTGCCTAGTAATGTTTTGGTCTGACCGAGGACTTTCTGAGTCTCATGCTCTGCCAGGGAGGAGGGGAAGCCGGGAGGAAGTAGAGACAGGACACCTGCCCCAAACTGACCAAAGAGGTATTCCATACCACAGCACGTCATGCTCAGGATGGAAAAACGGAGGGCAGAGACCCAGAAGGGTGGGGGTTCGCTACTGGATCGGGCTTGGTATCGGGTGGTGAGCAGTTGTATTCTCTTTCCTGAGAAGAGAAGTCAATATCTTGACAGCAGGGCTGCCATGCAGAAGGACAGGCTGAAGGAATGGGCTGACAGAAACTTTATGAATTTCAACAGGGCTAAATGCAAAGACCTGCACATGGAGAGGAAGAACCCCATACAGTGACAGAGGCTGGGGACAGACTAGTTGGACAGCAGCACTGTGAAAACAGGCCCTGGGATCTTGTCAGACAGCTAGCTGAAAGTGAATCAACAGCATGTCCTGACAGAAAAGAAATCCAGCAGCCTCCTGGTCTATATTAAAAGGAGTAGAGCTGGTAGATCAAGTAGAGGCATTATCCTCCTCCATTCACTACTCATTAGACTGCATCTGGAGTACTGGACCTAGTTTGGGCTCCCCAATGGAAGATATATGTTGACAAATCGTAGCAAGTTCATCAAAGGGCTACCAAGATAGATGGGGGTTGGAGCGCCTGCCATGTGAGGAGAAGTCCAGGGCTTGTTTAGCCTGAAGAAGACTTCAAGGAGGCTGAACAGCTGCCCCCCCGGTACCTATTCGGGGGTTATAGAGAAGACAGAGCCAGGGTGTGGAAGGAAGGTAAGAGGCAATGGGTGTAAGTTGAAATAAGGTTCATATTGAATATAAGGAGAAATATTTTCTGCAGAAGCAAGCAATGGAAGTTTGGTTGCAAGCAAGTTAACCTGAGTTGTGTATTCTCTGTCCTTTTCTGGAGGTTTTCAGAACCCAACAGCATAAAACGCAGAATAACCTGGTCTGACCACAGAGATTTACTTGTTTTGAGCAGAAAGTTGGACTAGAAATTTCCACAGGTGTCTTGAATCCTAAATTATCACAAAATCCTATACTATGATCCCATGATCTGCTTATATGGCTGGGTGTGCCTGAGCCTACTACATAGCCACTCTTCCTCCCCTTGAATACCCTAGTAGTGGATCTGAACT
Source organism: Amazona ochrocephala (assembly GCA_039720435.1). Classification (NCBI taxonomy): domain Eukaryota; kingdom Metazoa; phylum Chordata; class Aves; order Psittaciformes; family Psittacidae; genus Amazona; species Amazona ochrocephala. The sequence goes on from CM077880.1 coordinate 27,362,447, forward strand.
TCCTGTACATTCTTTTTCAGGGCCTTTCTGCCCTGTGTATTTAATTAGCATGTGTTCCTCTTCCACATCTAGCTTGTCTTTTCATATAGAATTATCCTCTTGGATTTTCTTTTTCTCCTGCTGGCATATCAAGCCTGACACATAGAAGCCCCAAGAAAAAAAGCATTGCTTCAGCAGTGGAAATTAATTACTGTTCCTCACTGGTTCTTGCAGGGTGTCTACTTTATCTTACCATCTTAGTTGGTGCTGCTAACAGTATGAAGTCCATAAAGCTATGTAAAATGCTTGAAACACTAAAATATTACACTGGCCAAATATAACACCATGCCGTAACTTCTCTCTCTAATCACTGACATTATCATTATGCACACCAACTCCTGCAAAGATAACCTGATAAGATGGGTGACCTGATTAAGCACTTCCTGATTGAACAGAGAGCTCCATATTAGCAAGCCTTCCGTTGTGTTTCTGCATAAGGGAATGATCTAAAAAAAGCATATAAAGAGAAAAGACCTAGAAAAACTTATTTTAAAGCTATGGAATATCAACTGTGTAATTCCACCTAAAACAAGAGGAATAGAAATATAATTTTTCATGTATGCAAGAAGTTGGGTTCACTTGCATATTGCAAAACCTTTTTCATTAATGGTTCCTTAGAGACCTTAATTATGCAGCTGTTAATGCTAAATACAAAATTTACTTAAGAAAGAGGAAGAAACTAGTAATATCATTGAAAACAGGTAGAGAGATGGTATCAGTTTATGTTGTGAGTACACTAAGGCATTGCATCTGAATTGCGAGAGCAATGACATTCTATAAACATCGAGGCAGCTCATGTCAATACTATACACGCACACAAAATAATTCACTTGACTCTAGCACAGAGATAAGAGGACATGATCTGTAAGGACTATGTCAGAAGTTACAGGTCAATAGGATGTCAGAGAACGGAGACACCAGGCTATTAGCATTTCCCAGTAAGGCTCACATGTTTTAAATCGCTTGACAAACAAATCCTATGTGGTTGTCCATCAGGGCCATAGGAGGCTGGGTTATTAGATATATACACAGCATCTGAACGTTAGAAATAACCCAGATAGTGTTCTTCATGTTGCATATGTTAGAAGAAATTTAAATTGTTACTTTTACTGGCTCAGTTTGCGTGAAGGACTATGAAAAATTTAGTCCAGAAACAGAAATTTGCAAAATTAAATACAGCATCTGCACATTGTATACCTGGTAAGTACATATGTCATATCCAACATTTGGGACAACTGTGTGATATTACAGTACTTAGCCTAACAGGTTTAAAGAAATTTCATCATCCAGCTTTTGTATAGTTATGAATAGACAGAGTTTGTTCAAGCTGCTGGAGCATCTAGTATTATTGAGTTACTGACAACATGTTATTTACTTGGCAGGAAGGCATGTAGAACAAAAGCAGCATTTCAAGAGGAGCAGAATAAGTAAAACAGCTACCTAGGTGTCAAAGCATTTAAGTAGAATCAAAGTCTGTAATGCATGTTTCAGCTGAACTGTACCTGAAAATGTCAGTGATCATAAGCCCTTGAATTCGATGTTCTACAGGTATCACAGATTAATGAATAAGCACTTAGGACCTCACTCTGTTTTTACTCTTATGCCATGGCATATCACATACCAGTAGAGTAGCCGCATTCCTACGGACATCTAATTTTCATGCTCTGAATTGCTTTGATGCATGGACTTATATTCCTTCATTCATTCATTAGGGAACTTTGATATTTAACATTGGTCTTCCAGACAGCATGTGTTAGAGACCTAGAGCAGACGATGTACACACTGCAGTGACTGTGTTTGTGTGGTGAGACAGATGTTTCATTGCACCAGTCTCAACAGTCACTACATTCCAAAAATATGGAAATATAAAGTTTAATGCAAAGTCAGCACATTTTCCCCAAAATTATATCATCACCCTTTCTTTTCTTGGGAAGGGATCACAGATTCATAGGCAAGGAGATATTTGTAGAACTTTCCAGATGATTGTTCCCTGACAGCAGTTGAGAGCACCAGAAATATGTGGTCCACTGGGAGGAGCAGCTGCCTCTCTCAGTAGGAAGAGCCATGCTTGATCCTTTTTCCTACTATATTTAAAAAATTGATAGAGATAATTTATTTTTAGACATCCTGTGAAAAGTTGATGGTTGGGGGTTACGACTGGTGGAGGTAGAAGTAGTAACATCACCAAGGTAGTGTGGCCGAGCGGTCTAAGGCGCTGGATTAAGGCTCCAGTCTCTTCGGGGGCGTGGGTTCAAATCCCACCACTGCCATGAATGTTTTCTAGGACAGAGTAACACTTGGAGGTGACCAATGACAGCAGGCTCGACAAGCGCCAGCATTGTGCTAACCATGTAGCCAAGAGGGCAAACCCCATCCTGGATTACATTAAACAGCCAACAAAGGTGATTAATATTGGTGGATTCTCTGCTCCCTACAGCTTCCTGAGGCGGAGGAAGTCTTCTCCTTGGAATATGGTGATGAGAATGCATTGGGAATGGTTCAAAGCCTGCCCAGGGGGAGGTTTGGACATTAAGAAGTGCTTCTTTACTGAGAGAGTGAGGCAGACTCTGGGGCTTTCTGGAGAGGTGGTCAGTGCTCCTGGCCCGTCAGTGTTTAAGAGGCATTTAGACAACACCCATAGTAATGTGCTTTAACTTTTGTTCAGCCTGGAGTAATCATGCAGTTGGACCACATGTCCACTGTATGTTCCTTCCAACATAAATAGTTTATTCCCCTCTAATTTTGTTTTCATTTGTCTTCACAATCAAATGGATTAAGCTTTCTGACTAGATTGCATTTTTCATAATGCACTACAGTTACATGACCCCAGTGAATCATTTGAGAGGCAGCTTGTTTTGGGAACTGTGACCAACAATGGGAAATGGAGATGGAAAGCAGCTCAGACGTGCTTTCCATGAATCATTAGAACAGAAAGAGATTATTTTTTTCACCTGGAGGTATTTAGGTGTTTCACTGATATAAAAAAATAGTGACTCCCAAACCTCATCTCCTGACCCTGCAAAGTCATTTTTGTCTTTATCTGCTTTAATAAATCGATTAGTGACCTCTGAGTAATGCATGTAGTTAACACAATAAACATAACTACGGTTTTGAGCAACATAGAGGTAAAGACATTTTTAGTTCTTTCTACTTTCATTTTTTGAGAAAATCGCATTTTCTAGGCTTTTCTGATTCATCTGTACTGTGTTTACTTCCTTGTTAGACATTGTGAGTAAATTAACACTTAGTGCCGACACACCATTTAAAAATTTCACCAGCACCTGCTTTATTTTGGGTGTGGTTCTACTCAACTGTGCAGTAATAGGTGCTTCACAGTACTTCGCACACACATTCAGGAAATGTTGTCTTTAAGCAGCAGTACCCATTCTGCAGTATGCTGAGGTTTGGTATGCATGTTCTGTGTCATGAACAGGTTGTCCCATTCATTTGGCATGGGTACCCTATAACGCATTGTGAACAATGGCAGAATATTAATATTTTGAATTTCCAACCCACACAGATCACTAATCTTAACTCTTGAGCACTTATGACGTTACTGCACACTAAAAGTAAGAGAAAGGGGGAAAATCTTTGCTGATAGACAATTAACTGCTAAAATCAAAACCTTTTCAAGGTTCACAGATGGAAGCAACAATAATATGCCAGCAACAGCTTAATTTATTTGTATTTTTGACAGGCTGGATCGATGGGCTGTGGCCAATGGCATGAGGTGCAACGAGGCTCAGTGCTGGGTCCTTCACTTGGGTCATGACAACCCCATGCAATACTACGGGCTTGGGGAAGAGTGGCTGGAAAGCTGCTCAGTGGAAAAGGATCTGGTGGTGCTGATTGACAGAGCTAAATATGAGCCAGCTTGTGCCCAGGCGGCCAAGAAAGTCAACATCATCCTGGCCTGCATCAGAAATAGTGCAGCCAGCAGGGCCAGGGCAGTGATCATCCCGCTGTACTCAGCACTGGTGAGGAAACACCTCAAATCCTGTGTTCAGTTCTGGGCCCCTCACTACAAGAAAGATATTGAGGTGCTGGAGCAGGTCCAGTGAAGGACAAAAAAGCTGGTGAAGGGTCTGGAGCACGAATCTTATGAGGAATGGCTGGGAGAACTGAGGTTATTTAGTCTGGAGAAGAGAAGGCTAAGGGAAGACCTTATTGCTTTCTACAGCTACCTGAAAGGAAGTTATTGTGAGGTGGGGGTCAGTCTTCTCCCAAGTAACAAGTGATAGGATAAGAGGTAATGGCCCCAAGCTGCACCAGGGGAGGTTCAGATAGGATATTAGGAAATGTTTTTTCACGGAGGTGGTGATTAGGCATTGCCCAGGGCAGTGATAGAGTCACTGTCCCTGGAAGTGTTCAAAAACCATGTAGATGAGGCCCTCAAGTGACATGGTTTAGTGGTGGTCTTGGCAGTCCTGAGATAATAGTTGGACTTGATGATCTTAAAGTCTTTTCCAATCTAGTTGATTCTATGATTCTAAGAATACCTAAAGGGTGAAAACTGTTTTATGAATATTAGTATTTGTTAATGAACAGTTCACAGCATGCCCATCTGGGCCTAACATTCTCAATGTTTAAATATCATTCAGCAGTTATGGAACTCTCTGAAAATGTTCTTCTCCTGCTGATTCTAAAAATGTATTTATTATTTGGTTCTTTTGTTTGTAACCTTGGGTATCAGTAGCACATCTCTACATTATGGCTTATCAGACCTGGAAATATTTGTTTGGAAATAGTTTCTTTTTTAACAGTGTTCATCAACTTCTTTGAGATTCATAAAATGAACAATTTGTTGTTTAAGTCTGAAATTTTCAAAATGGTAGACATCTAGAGCCCAGATTTTTACCAGCTCAGGATATGTTGCAGCCATCTCTTAACTAGACTGAGATGAAGTTATATTTTTAATGCAAATTTCTAAACTTCATAGACACATAAAATCAAAAAGGAAATTGTGATCGCCTACCCTGACTTTCTATGCAACTTTACAATACTGATTTCAGTTTAAGTAAGAATATTTCTCCTAGGAAAATAATCAGTCTTGATTTTCATATTTTTAGCGATGAACTGCCAATTCAACTTTTGTAATCTTTTCCAGTAGTTAATTTCTCAACTTCAAATTATTCAGAATTTTTGTGGTTTCAATTTCCAGGCAGTGGGATCTGTTATAATTTGCTTTAGTAGACTGAAAAACCTTCTTTTATCACATAGTAGTTCCCTACAGCAATACCAAGAGAGAAATCCACAGAAACCAACAGTCAACTTATCCTACAGATGCAAGTCCTCTCTCTATTTCTTCTGTTTTCAACAGACTCTTTCTCAGAGGTAGTTTCAGAACAGGACTGGGGCAACAGTCCAACATTTTTCCATTTATGACTGCATGATCCTAAAAGGATTAGCTATGTGAATACTCCCACTCTCTTTTTCCCCAGTACCACCAACAGTCTTGAGGCTTTTCTTTGAATCTTCTCCAACTTAATAACCTACTTCTTGAATTATGAATACCAGAACTGGACATATTATATTAATAGAAACTAAAATATTGTCAAATGCAAGAGCAGAACAAGCTAGGTATATTTATCAATATTTAATTTTTTAAATTGACAGATTTTGGCCGTATTCTCTGCTCATATTTACCTAGCTATCCAGTAATATCTCTGGCAAAGAGGCATTGCCTTTGAGTAGGGCTTTATTTCTACAGCCCAGCATTCTTTGCTCCAAGGTGCATGCCTTTTTATTCTTCTGTGTTAAAATGTATGCTGTTTGGTATTTAATTGTTTAAAAAAGTATCATGGTGTCCTTTCTGGACATTATTTAGCATTCGTTGCTCATCTCCAGCTTTATTGGTCATTTATTTCATTCCAAGTCTTTCAAGATGCTAAATAATGTATGGCCAATTAAAAGCCAAGCCTGTTGCACCTCAGTGAAAGCACAATCGGTTCTGATCACCTGCTTAAAATTACTGTTTGAATCCTGTGAGTTTTCAGCTACCATGTTCTGCGTGGCTAGATATCACTTCAGCTTCTTATTAAATTTACCGTGTCATAGCAAGTAAATTGACTCACAGAAATCAAGTAAACCACATCACTGGTGCTGTGGACTAACCCCAGTAGGCAGCTAATGTTATTATTATTATTATTACTATCATTATTATTATTATTATATGGGCTACTCCTGTAAAATATCCATAAAATATCCATAAAATGTGTTGTGAGTTATTTTAGTCCATGACTTTGGAAAATGGTGACTGAAAAAGTGCTGGGAGGTAATCAGACAATATTAGGTTCAAGATTACTTAGACAGGTTAGATGACATCAGCTCATTTGGATGTGACAGTAGTCATGACAAAGTAAAAGATCCTTGAGTACACGTGCCAGTAGCTGTGGGTACCAACCAACTTGGGGCTTACTGCTGTTTACAGAAGTGAATTTAAGAATTTGCTGATTAACATTACCCATGAATTAGAGGCAACTGCAAATAAGAGCTTCCACATGTATTTGACCTTTAGAATAAACACCCTCAAATGAGTACCTACATAGGTCAGCATGGCAACAACTTCTGAACAGATTTTTGCAACTCAATTATTTTATCTTGACTTAAATTTCTCCTGGAGAGCCTAGTAGAAGATAGTAATTATTCTTGTACAAAACTAAAGAATATTTTTTTCTTTTGTGGATAGAAGTTATGCATGAAACTTTGGAATGGAAAGTTTTCAAATTCCAAAATAGATCAGGAACAGTTTCAGTGTGTTGCTGTCCATTCAAACTCATGTAAGTGACATTATTGTGTGTAAGTATCAGCTATATAAAGTAGCTCTCTGATCCACAGCTGTCAAGGGACCAACAGTAGGGGATTTTATTTTCAGAAACCATATTATTGATACAATTGATTTTAGAAGAGCTTTCATAGGTTGGTAGGAGGCAGATAGTACTTAACAGAACATTGTCACTTGCATTCATAGAAATCATACAATATTTTTTGATGAATTATTTTTTAAATCTTTTAGACAAAGATTTCTGAGCTGATGTAACATAGTTTTTTTCAAGTACTGTTCCTGCAACATTGCCCTCTGTCCATAGTATTGTCTTTTTCCTTTTGTTTCCTCCATGATTACCTCACTGCAATATCACCATATTTGTCTCATTACCTTTCTTTTCATCCAATGCCTCCAGTGTTCCAGAATACAACATTCTTGTGTGTCTGCACACTTTGCCAGATTTATAGCGATATCAGCTTCTAAAGGTTAGCCACCTTTCAGCATATGTAGTGTTACGTTCAAAATCTCGTTATTGTGGAAATAGGAAGCAAACCTTACATATGCATAAAGCCGTGAACTTATTGTATACATTACAGAAATCTTAACAAGCTAACCATCCAGATCTAATCATTAAAGAAAGAGTAATAATGAAGTTAAAAATTTTTTACACACACTTCTTAGTTTCTGCCCCTGTTCCTTGTGTTATGCTCACCCTTTCCCTTTTCCGCTGGGTCCTAATATTGGTGGTTTTAAACTACTGTGGGTTCTGGTTGGTGGGGTGTTATGAAATGTGTTATTGCAAAAAATAGTGTGATGTTGATGGTTTCTTCTGAGTAATTTTTATATGTTTGCTTAAAAGTTTTTACATCTTTCTCTTTATTCATTGGCATGAATTGGCTCCACATTACAATCAAACTTATTACATATGGTGTCTTTTTTGTATGCTTGATACCATGTCTTTCTTCTTGTTACCCCTGAAACCATTTTTGTCCACCTTTAGATTTGCATCTCTATAACTGATTGTTGGTCAGATGATCCCAGCTGTGAGACCCCAGTGCCAAGAATGTGGTTTCATCTGGGATAGAGTTAATTTTCTTCCCAGTCCTGCACCCCCTCATGTCAAATCTTGCCTCCAGCTTTCAGACTCTTATCTTTTCAGGCTCTTGTATCAGTTCTCTATGTTACACAGAATAATTACTTACTACTCTTATTGATATAAAATTATGCTTATACCACACAAAGATAAAAGAGTTAAAAGGAAAATATATCATGCCAGATCTAACAGTCTGAGAAAGGTAAGGCTGAAGTAGCTCCATGCCCCCAGGTCTAAAAACGTAAGGAAGCTGAAAATGTATTTCCACTAGGTGCATGCACACTGAGAAGAGATATACATCACATATATATGTGTCTGGCCACACAGATAACAGACATAAACACAGAACACTCGTACAAACACAGGTAACAGCAATGGTCCCATCCTGCTCTGCTCTCTGGCTGAGAAGGATGGAGATATGTTATTGGGAACATGTATCATATCTATATATACACACATACAGTGTGAATCCCTCCAGCAGCTGGCCCCATATACCCAGCCTGTCCAGTCACTGTCCCTGCATCCCAGTCTCTCCAGTTGTTGGCAGCTGGACATGCAAATATGTAAAGTCACAGTCACATTCCAGCTGATGGTACAGATCATGACTCACACAAACACATACACAGAGGTGCCTATGACTCCCTGGTCCCATAGCCAGCCTCCCTGTGATCTCACTCTTGGATACACTGGCACTCTCACACCCAGATTTGGCCCTCAGACACCCACACTCACCCCTTGATCCCCAGCCACTTCCTGCTGCTCATTCAGCTTGTTCTTCACTGGTGATCACACGCTTGCACAACCACACTCACTCCAGTCACTGGCACTACAGACCCCATAATGCACATGAAGATGGGGTAAAGAGCCCCTTATTGGAAAATAATTGAAGGAATTTAATAAGAAGACAGAAGAGACCGCAGTGATCAAGCATATGCACAAGACATTACCAGACAAGTGTACCGACCAGCTCCTGCCTACATGCAAATAGACTCTTCTATTCCCTTGTCCCTCTATCTGCCATACTTGTTTCTTCCCAAATTGCCTAAATCCTTCCCTTTTCCCACCTTTGGTTCCTCGCCTAAACATGCCTTAATACATCCTATGCAATCACAGCATGTTTTTATCCTGCCTGCCATACTGTGTGTCCCATGCCCCTCTGCAGGAGCTCCCCTTTAGTTCAAAAGGTAACTGGTCCCAATGGCTCATTGTGATGGGTTTTGCACCTGGACAAAAGGCCTGAGGTTCACCTAGGATAGTCCTGGGAGGCGCCCAGATGGGGTGTCCTTTCCTTTGAGTCCTTAATTAGGGTTTCCCATCTACTTTCATAGAATCATAGAATCATAGAATAGTTAGGGTTGGAAAGGACCTTAAGATCATCTAGTTCCAACCCCCTGCCATGGGCAGGGACAACTCTCACTAAACCATGCCATCCAAGGCTACGTCCAGCCCCACCTTGAACGCCGCCAGGGATGAAGCATTCACAACTTGCCTGGGAAACCCATTCCAGGGCCTCACCACCCTTACAGAAACGATTTCTTCCTCAGATCCAATCTAAACTTCCCCTGTATAAGTTTAAACCCATTACCCCTTGACGTCTCAATACAGTCCCTAATGAAGAGTCCCTCCCCAGCATCCCTATAGGCCCCCTTCAGATATTGGAAGGCTGCTATGAGGTCTCCATGCAGCCTTCTCCTCTCCAGGCTGAACAGCCCCAATTTTCTCAGCCTATCTTCATACAGGAGGTGCTCCAGTCCCCTGATCGTCCTCATGGCCCTCCTCTGGACTTGTTCTAACACTTCCATGTCCTTTTTATGTTGAGGACACCAGAACTGCACACAAGACTCCAAGTGAGGTCTCACGAGAGCAGAGTAAAGGGGCAGGATCACCTCCCTCGACCTGCTGGTCACGCTCCTTTGGATGCAGCCCAGGATACGGTTGGCTTTCTGGGCTGCAAGCGCACACTGCCGGCTCATGTTCATTTTCTCATTGACCAACACCCCCAAGTCCTTCTCTGCAGGGCTGCTCTCAATCTCTTCCCTGCCCAACCTGGAGCTGTGCCTGGCATTGCTCCCACCCAGGTGTAGGACCTTGCACTTGTCATGGTTAAACTTCATCAGGTTGGCATCAGCCCACCTCACAAGCTTGTCAAGGTCCCTCTGGATGGCATCCCTTCCCTCCAATGTATCAACCGAACCACACAGCTTGGTGTCATCGGCAAACTTGCGGAGGGCGCACTTGATCCCACTGTCCATGTCACCCACAAAGATGTTGAACAAGACCGGTCCCAACACCGATCCCTGGGGGACACCACTCGTTACTGGTCTCCAGCTGGACATTGAGCCATTGAGCACTACTCTTTGCGTACCGCCATCCAGCCAGTTCTTTATCCACTGAGTGGTCCACCTACCAAATTGATGTCTCTCCAACTTAGAGAGAAGGATGTCATGCGAGACAGTGTCAAAGGCTTTACATAAGTCCAGGTAGACGACATCAACTGCTCTGCCCCTGTCCATCAGTTCCGTAGCCCCTTCATAGAAGGCCACCAGATTGGTCAGGTAGGATTTCCCCTTAGTGAAGCCATGCTGGCTGTCACCAAGCACCTTGTTGGCTTTCATGTGCCTCAGCATGCCTTCCAGGAGAATCCGCTCCAAGATTTTGCCAGGCACAGAGGTGAGACTTTCCCTATTTTTCTCCTGTTCTTTGGAGTGGTAGAGATGGGTTTTTGATGGACTGATGGATCTCTAGCCATGGGTCTAGGAGTAGCCAGCAGCGCTCCCCCACCCCATTGTAGCTCTGTGCTCTTTTGTGGGTGTGCAGATAACCTTTTATCACATAACCTAAAAGAAGTGCAATTACAGACACCTGGTCAATTACAGAAATTGCCATCATAGCTAAACCAAGTGAAACAAAGCTGTAGGGATGTCAAGAGAAGTTCAGACACAGCAAGCTCTCCAGGCCTCAGTTCCGAGGTCTTACAAACTCCATTGCGTGTGCAAAGCTTACAGGCTGCTACTATCAATGGCTCTGCTGTATTACAGGCCTATGTAGTTACTGCTGGCAGTTACCTGGTATACTAGGTGACACTTCAGAGTCATTTGCTTTAGGCCACAGGAGACTTGATGGCACATTTGGAAGCTGTGCTGCCTTGTTTTCAAGAGTACTTGAACTAGATGAACTAAAGCTGGCTCAAGCACGTGTGAAAAAGCTGAGGTAAAATTAAACATCTCAATTGCTGGCTAGATGCGAATTTATGAAAAAGAAATAACTAATATACCTTATTTGACTGGTTCTATGAAATATCTGTATGTTACCTTGAAAAGACAGACAACAGGTAATCTACCAGAGTAAACTGACAGAATTGAACTGCAGTCACCTTTCCGTTAACAGAGTCAATAAAATCAATGAAGTTGTGCCAAGTTTGACCAGTAGGCAACTTGATTTGAGATGGTAAAATATACAATATATCAATGAAAACTAGTCACCTTATTTCATAATGATGAATGGAAAAGTTGCTTCCTGCCATTGGACAAGACCTGAATAAATTAAAAATAGGTCATTAGCTATGACTGCGATAACATATCTGTTAATTATTAGATACAGCATTTTAGAATCTGTCTTTTATTTGAATTTTTCCATTTAAAAGCATTTCTAGGGAGAATCACTTAAAGAAAAGAAAATAACAGGGACATAAATGACAGAATTCTCTTTGGTTAATTTGCTACCTAAGAAGATTATAGATCCCTTTGCGATGCAGTTTTTTTTTTTCTGTAACTTGTATATGCATAAAATAAATACGTACCTTTTCCAGTTAAGTCCTTTTCTTAGTTTTCTATATGTTTTCCCTTGCAAACCTCTGAACCTATCAAGCAACTTAAACTGAAGGGGAAAGAGGATCTTAGGTCTCAAAAATAATTAATTCTTGGAATGTCTGTGAACATTGGTATTTGAAAACACCTAGTATGTGCGACAAATGTTTTGAAGACTGAAGCATAAGTGCATTATTGCACAATGGGAAAGCCACAGAGAATTCACACTTACAAATGCCCGTGGTGAGCAAGAAAAAATGAGGTTAGAACTTGCAATCTTTCTTTTGGTGCTAAGGTCAGTCAGCCATTATGCACAATTGTTAAGAAACTGGGTTTATTCTGTTGAGGTGGTCATGAAACTTCTACTCCACACTGCACTAAGTCTGTGTACATATTCATTTTGGACTTCACAAAATGAAACTTCCTTGAGTAGAGGTTGAATTCCCTATGATGTGTTATTCTCATAAGAGTTTACCAGCCTTGCAGGTAAAGAACAGTTTTCATTCTGCCTTGCCTTAGCAATTGATTTATGCCTGTCATGGTTTAAGCCCAGCTGGTGACTCAGTACTACTCAGCTGCTCTCTCGCTCCCCCCATTTCCTCCCCCCTGCTCCTGGAGGGATGGGAAGGAGAATTGAAAGAATGTAACTCCCGCGGGATGAGATAAGAACAGTCCAGTAATTAAGGTATAACACAAATCACTGCTGCTACCAGCAATAATAATAATGATAAGTAAAATAACAAGGGAAGAGAATACAACCGCTCACCAGCTGCCGACTGATACCCTACCCAACCCGAGAAGTGACCTAACCCTTCCAGGGAACTGCCCCCAGATTATATAATGGGCATGATGTGCTGCAGTATGGAATACCTCTTTGGTCAGTTTGGGTCAGGTGTCCTGTCTCTGTTTCCTCCCAGCTTCCCCTCCTCCCTGGCAGAGCATGAGACTCAGAAAGTCCTTTGTCAGACCAAAACATTACCAAGCAGTAACAAAAAGCATCAGTGTTATCAGTGCTGTTCCCAGGCTGAAAGTCAAAACCACAGCACTGCACCAGCTACCAAGAAGGAGAAAAATGACTGCTACTGCTGAACCCAGAACAATACCATACAATACCTTCTGTAAAAGTAATCAATCCTGAGTCTCCCACAGCCTGGCTGAAACTGATTGTCCACTTAGTCTCCTTGTAGGAGGACTTCAACAGATCTTCCTCAATCACGTTCATTTCGAAGGTGACCTCAATAGCCTTCACTTTCAAAGACCTACAACATTGTCAATAATGACTCGAAGGATTTAATCCTTTTAATCCTAAGAAAAAAGTGTGGCTTTTGTGGGATATCAGGATTTGAGATATACCTCTATCCTGATATCCTACCATCATTTGTGGTTACATATCTTAATGCTATAGCTTAATGCTATAGCTTAATGCTGTACAATCATAAACACCTCTCAGTCACAGTCATGGGCAGTTCCTTTTATTCCTACTTGGCTCCCCATCTCATGACAAGAATATGTATCTGGAGAATTTTGTCATTGATTTTAAAAGGGGCAGCATTTCTACAGGGTGTTTTGAACAGAAATTGATTGTCCCAGGTTTCTGACTTCGTAAGGTGATTGAGAGGCAATAGCTTGATTATGAAGGAAAATCTACTCTATTTTTCTGTTCCATATATGGAAAAATATATTTCATTCTACCTTGCAGTAAAAAGGTAAGCAGAAGTTAGACGGAAGACTTTTTCTTTGTGCCTTCAAGGAAAGTTCAATTATTCATTGCCCTTTGGAATATAAAATTGTAACTAAGCATATGGGATTTTAGCAGGAGAATCTAAGAATCATTTACACTTTTTCTGATCTGAAAAGTCCTAGTGTTCATTTATGAGCTGCAGTGAAGTTCTCAAACATCATTAATCACTACAGATGGCTACAAACATTTAAAATGTTTTAAGTACCTGTTTGCTTATCAAATGCTCACATGGTAAGCTACCCTCTGGTTCATGTACGTACATTAGTTTTAGAACATATAATTAGCTTACAGTATCTGTACTTGTACTAATTACCAGTCCCCTGAAAGAAGGAACTAAATCCTGTTAAGTAATGGGGGTGTCTGCAACTAAAAAACAGAGATTCTAGACTGAGCAACAGGGCTGGATGACTCAATGTAAAATGCTTGTCTTATTTCTGGTAAGCCTGGCTCAATTCCACAGGGAGCATTTAAGTAAAATAGCTTGATTTTCATTGCCATCCATCAATCACAAGAAAACATCACCACACATAATTTATCATGATCTGTCCTTTCTGAAGAGACTTTCAGGACATAAATAACATAAAGACCAAATTATTTCTCACTCAAATTGGTTGCACTGTATTTGAGGATGTGGTGTTGGATGGAAACCTCAATATGAAGCTCTCTGCCAAAGCACACATTAGAGTGCTTACTTTGCCAGAAGTATTTAGTGGCAATACCATTTATTCACCCTGTCTGGGATGATAGGGTTTAATTCTATCCTTCAGAATGGTTAAATTAATTAAACAAACAAACAAAGATATGATCAGGTGAGTTTACCCAATGTGTGATGAGAAGATTATTTCACTAGGAGATTTCTGTGCCCTGTATGCTAGCTTCACTATAAAGGCACAGGAAAATTCTTGACCTATATAAATCAATATAATTTTGTTAGAGCTATGCATATTTCTATCATCTCTGGGGAAGCTTGCAATTTTCTCATAAACTACCCTAAATCCAGATCTAGTCTGAAGGACTCTGTTCTGATGGCATACTACTGAAAGAATATCACGTGAGCGATCAAATACCATAAAATCATAGAATCGTAGAAAGGTTTGGGTTGGAAGAAACCCTAAAGATCATCTAGCTTCAAGCCCCTTGTCACAGGCAGGGACACCTTCCACTAGACCAGGTTGCTCTAAGCCCCATCCAATCTGGCCTTGAACCCTTCCAGGGATGGAGCAATACTGATCAGCCTTTTTCATAAATATTTTCCTAATTCTTTGTGTACAGTCACTGTTCACACTTGTACATAATCCTACGAGATAAAATACTTTTAAACTTGAATATTATTGTAGAACTAGAATACAGTATCATGTTGTAAACTAGAAATGTAGTTACTTCAAAACATTTCTGCCGTAGCCATACAGTAAAAGCAACCCAAGTCAAAACACATTTATAAACCTTAAGTTTTATTAACTAAAAAACCTGAAAAATTCTTTCATAAGGTTTTGCTCTATTTTATGAACTAGCTTTTCATGTCACAAGATTCAGAAATCTGAAAACTGAGATACAGTTACAATGCTGTACAGTCATTTTGCTGAAGTTAATTAATCAGCAAAAATTTTAACAATGGCTGAGAAACACAGGAATATTTCAATGGCAGTAGATATCTTCCCATCCTTGTCCTTATTTATCTGGAAACTGACTGCTCCCATTTCATTTGGAATACAACTTTGACTGGTTGCCCAGAAGCCAGTTTGTTCCAAAGGATATGTTAGAGCATCATCACAGAAGGTGAATTGTAACAAATCTAGAACGTTTAATACAGATTGATTGAGTGGGATGCGTTTCTGCTCAATCTGGTACTGCCTGAAGAGTTTTACCAAAAGGTCTTAGAAGTTAAAGTCCTACAAGTAGCTGACTAAAATACGTGCTGCTGAGGAGAATGTATAAAGGGACAGATTGAGATAAGAGATTTCTGGTGAATTAAAACTACTTCTAAGCACATCTCGAAAAAGGACTAAACTGTGCAGGAATACAAAAAATATTGACATCCTGTCTCTAAGACATTCCTATTTTAACCCTTCAAATTTTATGTCCTAAACACCTAAATTGTTAAGAGAGTTTTTAATCTCAGAGGGTAGAAAAAATATAAAGTCAAAGCGAGAGTGGCAGAAAGCTTGTTCCTTTATATACCCTCCAGTCTCCTCCAGGTATTCAACATAAAAAAGCACTTTACTTTATATACTTCATTGGTTTCAGATGGAATCAAATTCAAGGATTTCATTTGCAGCTTACCCATTGACCCTACTAAAAAATCAAAGGCTATGCCTTAGAAGTAATGCTTGTTCCCAAAAATCCAAGGCAAAATTTTTTGTTTAATTATGTGTGTACTATAGTTTGACTTTGAAAAGTACTTGCAAGTGAAAGGAAACCTGTCTTCTCAACCCCTTAAATTGGTGTCATTTCAAATAATGGGCCAGTTAATTAACTAATGGGTGTGATTTACAGGCCTTCTTCTGAGGTAAAACGGATTAAATATACCACTTAATTATCTCCTATGGATTGACAGAGTTTATTGGTGAGCCTAGCCCAAAAATTTCTTGAAGAACATTTCCATTGGAAGAACATCAGCAGGTAAAGAGGAACACATGGGACATTCTTCTAAAACATTAATGTGTTTCTCCTTAATAAAACTTGATGTAAAAATGAAAATTACTGCCAAATGTGATGAAAATTCATATAAATTTTAGTGAGTTCTTGTTAAGAAGGGAAGACTGACCTTTCAAAACCTTATAACCTGGTTGGAGAATTTTATAGATTAAATTGAATATTAACTATCACAAATGAGACATCAGAATTATCAGCAATATCATATAAGTTTTATAAGTCTTCTTCACCTTAAGCTACTTCAAACTTCAGTATTTTTTCCTTTATTATGCAAGGCTTTGAGTGCTACCTTCTTATCCCAACTCCAAAATGCGTAATTATATTTGAAAAATTTGTTTATTTATGGATTGATAATAATATACCAAAATTCAGTGAATGCCCCCAAATTTGTCTTGAACTATGTGGTTTTAATTATTTATATCTCAGTAGGTATTTTATTTGACTCTTAAATAAGAATTTTCTGAGTTCGACTTAAACTGTTTCTGGTACTGCACAGTTTTGATATCGCGAAGATCTTGGGCAACCCACTGTGGACAAATGCATGCTGCTGTCAGCCTGTTAAAGACATTACCTACACAAAAATTTGCTTTCAGTGCCATGAGATATGAGAAGGAATTTGAGAAAGCTAGGTTGAAATATTTGCCTTTCTGGTGAGATGAACCCATGAGCTCTTCTCAGCACCATATATCCTGTAGTTCCTCTGCTCTGCCCAGAATAGTCTGGCTGACGGTTGCTGCTTTTGCCAGGTCTCTAAGATCACATTCATCAGTTCCATGACTGTGATTTTTCCATTGCTTGCTGTAGCATTTGTTTTTCCATTTACATCTTCTTTCAGCCAATTCATGTTACGTTCTTGATGTTTTCAAGTGATTTTGCAATTACATTATTTAAGTTGCACTTTCCACCAACTTGAAAATGAGAAAAAACACTCCTATTTACATTCTCCAGGCTGGTTTTGGAGCCACCTGGGCTGGACACTCAAATATTTTTATTGACTTCTTAAATTTTAGAGGACATGATAAAATCTGTATGAAGATCATATTGCTTTAACAATGAACAGAATACAGTAACCACAAAGACATTGTCTTGCAATGCACATCTTTTTAAGTGATAGAATTAGACTTTTCATTTGAACAGGCCTCCTCAGAATTCAAGTTTTTATCAACCTCTCCACCCACCCCACCCCCCGCCCCTCATACTTCTAGCTTTCGGGTCTTCTGTGTTTTGGTAGTGTATAATTCAGTGTTTTTTATTTTAGGTGCATATGTTATGCTTGAGTGCGTATGCTAAGGCTTGATATAAATATGCTGGCTCTACTTGTTGCATACTGCATGCAGGAAGACAAGAATAATATCTTTGATAGTAGCTTTCAACTTAATATCTCCTTAACCCTTTGCCACAGAACCAATAAATTGAGACCAAACAAAATTTAATGTACAAAAACTCAAGTAGAGCTCCATTGACATGCACTACAGACTCAGGATATCACGTGGATTCATCACTACACTGTTGACTCAAGAATTAATTCTTCAGATTTGTGGTCAGTGATCTAAAATGCACAATCACTCACCTGATAAAGTGGGAGCGCTCAGCCTCAAGGAGTCTCCTTGAATTGCATCTGGACTCAAGGGGAGATTCCCTGAGTGCAGACTCACTGCTCCAAGGAGGACCAACTGAAAACGTCTCTCCTGCAGGGCTCCATTTACACCTTAGTTGCATCTGGTCTGAGGTCAAACATGGTCATGTAGCCCCCACATTGTCTGAGGACCGCAGCTTCCTCGTCTTTGTTACCTGCTGACCACCTGTGTGAGCATGACAAGAGCTGCATAGGAAGCTTTCACAGGATTCTATTGGGTCTTGTATAGGGCCTTATTAGGGCCACTGCATCTTCCAAAACCTTCTTATTTAAGAATTTTGTGACTGGAGTGATATTCACACTGGATTTAATGAATACTGACAGTGTCCCGCATAACATAGAATCATAGAATCATAGAATAGCTAGGGTTGGAAAGGACCTTAAGATCATCGAGTTCCAACCCCCATGCCATGGGCAGGGACATCTCATACTAAACCATGCCATCCAAGGCTACGTCCAACCCCGCCTTGAGCGCCGCCAGGGATGAAGCATTTGCAACTTCCCTGAGCAACCCATTCCAGTGCCTCACCACCCTTACAGTAAAGAGCTTCTTCCTCATATCCAATCTAAACTTCCCCTGTTTAAGTTTGAACCCATTACCCCTTGTCCTCTCACTACAGTCCCTTATGAATAGTCCCTCCCCAGCATCACTATAGGCCCCCTTCAGATATTGGAAGGCTGCTATGAGGTCTCCCAATATCTGACATCAATTTGATAGATGGACCACTTGGTGGATAAAGAACTGGCTGGATGGCCTCACACAAAGAGTTGTGCTCAATGGCTCGATGTCCAGTTGGAGACCAGCAACGAGTGGTGTCCCTCAGGGATCAGTGCCGGGACCAGTCTTGGTCAAGGTCTTTGTCGGTGACATGGACAGTGGGATTGAGTGCGCCCTCAGTAAATTTGCTGATGACACTAAGTTGTGTGGTTCAGTTGATAAGTTGGAGGGAAGGAATGCCATCCAGAGGGACCTTGACACGCTTGTGAGGTGGGCTAATGCCAACCTGATGAAGTTTAACCATGCCAAGTGCAGGGTCCTACACCTGGGTCTGAGCAATCCCGGGCATTGTTACAGGTTGGGCAGAGAAGAGATTCGGAAGGACTTTGGGGTGTTGGTGGATGAGAAAATGAGCATGAACCGGCAGTGTGCGCTCACAGTCCAGAAAGCCAACCATATCCTGGCTGCATCATGAACATCCTGACATGACCAGCAGGTCGAGGGAGGTGATTCTGCCCCTCTATTCTGCTCTTGTGAGACCTCACTTGGAGTCTTGTGTGCAGTTCTGGCGTCCTCAACATAAATAGGACATGGAACTGTTGGAACAAGTGCAGAGGAGGGCCACAAGGATGATCAGGGGACTGGAGCCCCTCCTGTATGAAGATAGGCTGAGAAAATTGGGGCTGTTCAGCCTGGAGAAGAGAAGGCTGCTTGGAGACCTCATAGCAGCCTTCCAATATCTGAAGGGGGCCTATAAGGATGCTGGGGAGGGACTCTTCATTAGGGACTGTAGTGATAGGACAAGGGGTAATGGGTTCAAACTTAAACAGGGGAAGTTTAGATTGGATGTAAGGACGAAGTTCTTTACTGTAGGGGTGGTGAGGTACAGGAGTGGGTTGCTCAGGGAAGTTGCAAATGCTCCATTCCTGGTGGTGTTCAAGTCCAGATTGGACAGAGCCTTGGATGGCATGGTTTAGTGGGAGGTGTCTGTTACGTTAAAAGGGGGAAAATAAACCCCTTGTTTTGTTCTCCACTATGTAACTACCAGTCCGGCCGCGTTCGCTATTTCGAACCTTACTGATCCGGATTCACTGATAGTGGTAAACAAACCCCTTGCTTTATTAGAGGAAGGACAGGAAATGGCTCCAATATGCAACTACCAGTCCAGCCACGTTCGCTATTTCGAACCTTACTGATCCGGATTCACCGATAGTGCACCACAATGAGAAATGGGGTTGTATTCAGTGAGAAAATTAGTTTATTGACACAATAGACACAGGTTCTTATGGATTGCCAGTGATAGAGACTGTCTGCAAAAGCACGTGCGAATAATGATTACATGAATACAAGCGCGTGATAAAGTTAACACAGCATAGCTATAAAATATACAGATGCCAGTAAAAGTAACTCTATAGAGATTCTAAGTTTCCCAGGGAAGTACCGAATACAGTGCAAGTCTTACCCACAGGCGTCCCTATGGGGGGGGGAAGAGAGGTCCAGCCCGTTGACCTGTCCCAGGAGTCGATTGATGTTATGTTCCTTGACTCGTCCACGATGGTATCCTCCCCAATATCCCCCTCTTTCTTGGGTCTTTTTATATTATTTTTTATCTTTAAGGTGGAGCTTGAATGACTCTAGTAATACATACCATTATTATTACTCAGAGAGGGGTGATCTCATTTTGGAGGGGGGTCTCATTGGAGATGGGTGTGTAAATGCGTTATAATGACGTTATAATGAAGCAAAGTCCACACTGAGGACGGCATACTGTCAAAAGGTGACCGGCTGCTGGCCCAGGGTAAGAAATGTGCAGCTTATCGGCTTTTGCAAGGTCTCTACCTCACTATACCACGCAGCTTATCAGCTTCTTGTGCCATCTCGTTCCGGTCAGTGTTGCCAGTTACGCAGCTTATCAGTTCCTTGTACCATCTCGTTCTCGTCTTTGTGCTGAAGTTAGGACAAAGCGTAACCGGGAGATCTTCACCTCGCTCCACCCTTCGTCCGCGTTGCCACGGGAACTGCGATGAAGTGCACATTACTGGCATACCCGGTGCAGCTGCATCTTGCCCTGAGAGGCCTTGAAAGTCCGTTTTCCCTTATGTGTGGACAATGCTACATTTAAAATAGAAGTTTAATTCCTAATTATCCCATATTTCCTAATTATTCCACAGTGTCCCTGGCCATGGCAGGGGGGTTGGAACTAGATGATCTTAAGGTCCTTTCCAACCCTAACTATTCTATGATTCTTTGATTCTAATATGCATTGTTAAACATTTTGTGACAAGATTACCAAATATAGTTCAGTTAAAAAGTTTCTGGTCTTCTGGTTTCAAGATAACCTTCACAATGTAAATCAATCTGTGGGGCCTCTGTTGAATTTTTAATAAGGAAGACTAAAATAATATCATCAAGAGAAGTTAAATAATAACTCTTCTAACCTCTTTTAAAAAATACTAGGTCTTTCCTATCAGAAAGAGACAGATTCCCTGAAGATTGTTAAAGACTTAAGTTTTACATGGCCTTTAAAGATTACTCTACAAAATTACCTAATGTGCTTCAGCAGGAGTTTTCCTGTGAACTGACACCTGACAATCATTTTGACTGTGAAAAAGAACCTACAGAATTTAGGCTTGCATTTTAAGATCCCATTTGATGGAATTAGAGTTCTAAACTGATCACACATTTTAATTATGGATGGCAGCATTAACAGTTCTATACAGCACCAGCTTAAAGACTTTAAGTAGTATTTCAATATATAGTATATCATTGCAAGGGATTGGAACATTTTTTTCTGTGTGACATTTTGGTGAAATACACTGCTTCACCAGAGATGCAAGTGCTTCCACACAAATTTCACCCAGAAAGTTTTTGGTTCAAGAAGGAACACTTCCTTGAGAAAAGTAGGATACTATCTGGAGCACTGGGTGTAAATGATCAATGACATCTCAGATCTTCAAATATTGTATAGCGTCTACTCCCAAGAACTACTGCAAGTAACTAGTGTAACAACACACATAAAATTCAGCTTGCTTTGTCACGCTTCTCCTATTCATCTACACCAAATCTTATAAACCAAAATTATAAATATTCCACAGCTCATTGAATATAATGTGCATGTAACTAAAAAGTATCCAGTCTTGTTCTGACTAAAGTCAGTGGAAGGTTTTAATTCAAGACTATAAACTTAATGGAGAACGCATGTTTTGAAGTACAGTTATTCACAAGTGTAAAAGAAAATGCTGTATCTGAAGTACGTAATTAATAAAATTTAGAAATATATATTTATTTTTACATATTCTCCTTTAAAATATTTTTTCCAGGCTACTGGATATGAAAAGACAGAAGATAACAGTCCCTTCTGCAGAGAGTTTATGATTAAGTAGAGCAAATAGATAAAGCATAGTAACAGTGAAAGGAAAAGCTCAGGGCTCTCAATTCATCCCACCTGTCTTCAGGCATTATTCTTGAAAACATAGTTAATAGATGCTCCCTGTGTACTTAGTAAGGAGAGAGAGAAATCTCCAGGGGGACATTCAGATCAAAGACAAGGTATTTTCCTCTGGGGGTGGCTCTCTTTCTCACCAGTATCATAAATAAAGAACCTATGGCAACCAGGGTCCTAATTTAGGAATGTCTGCAGGTGCCTAAAGTCAGACATGATGAAGCAGATCCAGTACAGGAGGTAATGGATATTCAGTCAGACAATAATACTGGCTGTGCAGGTGGAAAAAAAAGTCTTCATTATCCAATCATGGATCAAGACCTAAAGTAGCATGTCAGAAGTTTTATAAATACTATAAATTGGCAAATATTATAAACCTGTCAAATTTTAAAGAAAGCATTATCAGTATGAAAACATATGCAAATATATATCCTACTTTACAACAACTTGTAATCTTACAAGTACAGTATATTCAAGTCTTGTAGGAAGAAAAGTTTTTGACTTGATTGTTAAATTACTAAGTATTATTTGAGGAAATTAAAAAATAAATTATAAACTTTGCATTAAGAGAGCTTCCATAACATTGTTGTGTTAAAAATCTTTGTCCAGGTGCATGATAATATCCCCAGAACCCATGTGAAAGAAGGAAGAGGACTGTGACTGTTGATGCCCTCTCCTTACCCTCTAATCTTTGATCTTAATGATTTATTTGACATATGTGGTTACTATGTTTTTTTCCAAATGATTTAGCTTTTCTCTTACTTTCACAGCTCTGTTCCATATGATTTGTTTTGTCACTGGCTTTTCTGTATTTCTAATGCCCCCCAACCTTCCTAATTAAATGACAGAGTCACGAACAAAAAAGCAAAGTGGAAAATGAAGGAGTGCTTCTATCCTCACATGAAATAAACATCAGGGAGATGCCATTTCTCTACAAATATTTATACCATCACTTCCTGCACTTCCAAGAAATAATTACTTCTCCTACTTTGGAATAACAGTTCTTTCTTAGGAAATGGATTATCCTCACATGTTAATTAATAAGGTAACACCAATGACGGATTTTTTTTTCCTCTAGGTTGTTAAAATATATTTGGAATACAAAGAAACTTGAGATGCTTGTTCATTTAAAACATGCATTAGGAAAGCCCTAATGCTGCACCAATTCATTATTTTATCAATCTTTAAATAAACAATCTGCATCCTTTTCTCTTCTAACCTGTGTGTATGATTTGTATACACCTGCACACATGTTCACATAGATACATCTATATTACACTAATAACGAAAGAGATAAACGGTATTATATTCTTAGAATAAAATAATTAATGAAAATACTTATTACTTTAGAAACAACAGTTTGTGGAAAATACTTTTCTTATGGTTTTAATGGCTTTATTTTGTGATCATCTCTTGCCCTCATTTATGCATTACAGTATGTTCTTACTGTGAAAGGCATTCATGAAAATATATGCAAAATAAGAAGAATTTGTAGATACCTGATTTTGTGTGGTCATAGTCAGATGGACTCATGGAATCTTATGCTTGTATCTGCAGAAACACATGTATGCCAGCACAACTGATCCCAAAATACATTCAGCTGAAACCTGAGATTTTTGAATTGCATCTGCCTCTTATTTTTTAAATTGCATAAAAAGATTATGGTAGACTGTCTGGTTTTCTTTTCTGCTTTCAACTAACATAACTGTTAATGCTTAATGCAAACAACTGATAAAAAAGTCGAATAAAATAAGAAAATAATAAATCTTCAGTGGATTGTGAAACATTTTAATTTTCTATATTGTCTCTTTTTTATTGACAGCTTGCACATATTAATGTTTGGTTATGGAGAATACTTTTTGAGGAAATTATACAGGACTTGGAGGAAAATAGAAGCTAGACAGGGAAAAGAAAATGGAAAAAGGAGGAGGACTTTTGAAACACAAGACTATAGAATGTTCTGGAAAACTTAGGTGAAACCTGGCAAATAGAAACCACTCTTGAAGACACAGTAGTAGATCTTGTCAGTATGTGGGAATATTTATACAGACCAAATGATAAAAATGAGAACAACTCTTCCTAAAACTGTGAACTGACATTGAAATTCTTCTGATGAAGGGGTGGATGTGGGTGAAGGGATAGAAATAGTTAACGAAATGGATTCAGGCATTGTCCCGCTGGTCCTGCCTAAGCCTTGGGAACTGTAAAGACAACAATGAAGGGCAAAGATCAGTTAGCAAAACAAAGCAGACAGTTTGCAAGATAAAGCAGGATGTGCATCTCAAAGACAGACCAAATGATGTAAATATTTGTAACCCTTGGTAGTCTTGCTGAACTGGGATAATAAAGAAGTAAGAGAGTGGAAAGTTACTGCTTGGCGCTTAGTAGACTATAAAAGGGACTTGAGATGTGAAACAAATGGCTTGTTTGCAACCAGAAAGGAGTTGGCTCTTTATGTCTCCACAGGTGGAAGTTTCCATTTACAGTAACCTACTGGCATAAAATGAGAGCACTGATGAAATTTCTTTTTTTCATCTCTAAGAAAGAGGATTCCTAGTATTCTGTAAAAATTTGTGCTGGTTTTGCATTATTTCTATACATCTACCAATAGCCGGAAGGAAGGATAGCAGTGTGTTGAGATGATCTTAAAACCTTCCCGTGTCCTTCTGCCTTCCACTGGAAAGCCAGAATAATCACATTTACAGTAACACTTGATAGAAATTTAGTAGAATAAACTTGAGTCTATTTGTCTGACATTGCTTAAAACTTGATACTGGAAATCTAACATTTATCCCCTAAAATGCAGTTTTACTTGTCATTTCTTGAATATAATCCATGGCTGAAGATTTGTTGTCTGCCTGTCTTCATTTTACAGACTATGCCCTATGCTTATGGCTTTATCAGAATGTAAAAGCTTGTTGAGTGAATTTGTGAGATAAACTCAGACAAATTGATCCAGAATACTTAGCTGGTTTGGTTTTAGTTGCTAAAAACATTACAATAATTTAATACTTTGGCATTATAACTATGTTTAGCTATAAAAATAGTTTCCTTGTAGAGTAATAGGATTTCCATGAGACCTGTGGTGCTTAAACTCTTGGTTCTTCCTCCTGAAGTAAGTAGAACATTATGGAGATGGGAATAGAAATGGAATTGGGAAAATATTGGAAAGAAGAAAATCTCCTTGGTTTTACTTACCTTTTTTTCTTATTTCATCACATTTTCAGTTGCAATTTTCCCCTTGATCCTTATTTCTACCGTCTTCAGACATATTGTGCTTCATGCCCTGTGTGTTTGGTCTGCTATTTACCCTATGGGACTTCCTACCTCCAGCTCTCTGTTTTTTGCCACTGTCTGTATCTTTCTCCAATCGTCATGGCTAGTTCCTTGCTCCAAGTCTACAGACACTGCTAGTTTTCACCTGTTTATTGCGTTTCATGGCTTCTAACAATGGACTTAAAGTGTATATTCAAACTTTCTCTGAATTTGCACTGAAAGTCAATTCTGTAGCTGAGAATAAAGACCTGGTCATTTAGTTTTGGAGTCATAAGTGACCAGAATACTCTCTGTGAAATATAGGGTTTAAGGGCATTAACCAAGGTAGACCATGTTTTTTGGGGTCTAAGAATTTTTTCTTTCTTTCTTTTTCTTTTTTTTTTTTTTTTTTTTTAACTCTATTGTGGGGTTATTTTTTTTGTTTGTTTGTTTTTTAGAGAAGACACAGATACTGCTTTCTAGATAAAACTTACTCTTTTCATGATTTGTGCTGTAGTTTAAGCCAGTCTTCCTGTTTCTTCTTTATCCTGTGATTTTGAAACACAAAAACTTAGCAATTCTACCTTGCGGTGTAGAAATGACCACAAGCATGGATGTAGATACTCTTTTGACTAATTAATTTTAGGAAGGGGCAAGAGAAGTTATCCACTGGTTCTCTGCTTACATCAGCATTCAGGGTTTGGCTGTAAACAACTCTGCCTGTGAGATAAGAGAGTGTGGGAGGAGGAAGGGAAGAAAGTAGACAGACAGAGTCCCTTGGGAGGCAGCCTTTAGGGAAGGTTGGGCATTCTTCAAGATGAAAATCTTAGAGATGCAGGACCTGGCCATTGCCATGTGCCCAGAGATGAGACGGCTGGGAAGGCCAGCCTGGCTTAACAGAGAGCTTTGGCTGGAACTCAGAAAGAAAAGGGGAATTTATGACCTTTGGAAGAAGCGACAGGCAATTCAAAAAGTCTAAGGGTATGTTGCCAGGTTATGCAGGGAGAAAATGAGAAGAGCTAAAGCCCAAGTAGAACTTAATCTGGCTACTGGCTTAAAAGACAATAAAAAATGTTTCTGTAAGTACATAAGTCACATTCTTTTAATCGGCTATTCACCTGCAAAGTGCTGTGCACAGAGGCCCACGTTTTCCAGAAGCTAGTATTTTTCAGAGACTGAACAAAAAAATCAGGATTGAGACTCAGACTAAAAACAATAAAATCACATGATTGAAAGAATACATAACTTCAATCCATAACCGTGTAACTAATGGGTATCTAGCAAAAAAAATACCTGTTATATGGATAGAACTCATACTGATCCTGTTATGTATGTGACGTGAAATTCCAGAGATCTGTTAGCATTTTAACAGCACTGTGAAATGCCACCATGGCATGGAAGCTGTGAAATTATTCCACGGTGAAATGATTTAAGAGAATAACAACAGAAATTTTAATAAAGGATAGTCACAATGCTTGTCAAACCTTTACTCTTCAGAGGCCAGTCTCCAGCAGTTTTGCAGCACTCCTAACAGCACCTTAACTAAAGTTAATTATCCAAATGATATTATAAAGCTAAGTCAAACATGGCTTTGTGGAGAAGCCTTGTGCAATTAAATGGGGGAAAAACCTGTAGAATCATCTAGGAAGGAAATAATTTATTTTTTGTAGGATATTACTCTTTATTAAAATATCTACTAAAATACAAGAATTGTATAGAAAACTAACCCTGTTCTTACAATAGCCAAATTACTTTTTTTAAGAACAGGTACTTTTCTGTAGCTCTAGTCTGTGTTGTCTAATCCTAAACTACAAAACAGTATGTTTGAATGACAGAAAATTTATTCAAGCTAAACCACAGCAAAGACAAAGCCATTCACACAGACTCACAGTTTAACTACAGTTTCTGACTTCCATGAGAATAACAGACTGCCTTACTTGACTAGAATTTTTTGTTAAGTAAAAGGAGTTGAGTCAAATCCGGTGTTTTCTGATGATGAGATCCTGCTCTGTGAGGTCTCTAATACAGTTTTGTCTTTTATATATTGTTTGAGAGGCGTCAGGAGGGTGAAGACTAGACAGAAAAGAATTCCTTTGCTGGGGGGACTTAACACTGTGATCGCCTTCCTGTTCCATACTGGAGAGAGGGGTACAGGTGTGATGGAAAAGGGACTTACCTGTCAGGACTTCTCCTCTCTGAAACTGCTACTGTGCTCTTTCTCTAAGGGTTTTGTTTTCTCTAAAGACTCCAAGTTAATGTTCAAGCCAGAGGTGTACATCCTAAAAGTAATAAAGTTCTCTGGGCTCCACATGCTCACTCCCTTTTTTGTAAGGCATATTCTTTAGTTATATACTTCCAAGTAGAAAATTAAAGTTAATGAAAAAACACCTGTAAATACTTCTGTATGTCTCCTGTTTTGCAGTTGTTTTCAAATAATACACTTGGAGACTGAAATACCAATAATTCTTCCTGCCGTACTGTCCCCATTCTTAGAACAGCTTTTAAGGGTTACATAAATTTCTTTGCTACAACAGTTTTCATCACTTATCCTGAAAAACAAATTGTATTCAGTTTGGTTTGGGCTGATAATCTTTGTCCTTTTTTTTTCCCTTTTTAAATTCAGCCATCAGTCAACCCCAGTATACATAATTTCTCCTTTGTCTTTGTAGTTCTTTAGACTTTGAATTGAATTGAATGGAATAGACAAATAACTTGCAAGCATGATTCCCTTGGATATAATGGAGTTACAAAAATTATGAGCTTGTCTTGATGAAAAATAATTGCGCACATCTGAGCATTGTTTTTCTAAACACCTTCAATGCCAGTGTAGTTAAAAAGCAGCATAGCCTCTCTAATGAGTGAAGCTTAAGACCTCAGATTTATGTGATCACAGATTAAAAGTGGATGCCAACAGCATTACTGCTCCATGTCAGCCTCAAACCCCATCAAAAACTGATTGCTGTCCCTGTAGGATGGATGATCGGATAGTTCATGAAACAGCTCCTGATCACCCGCATTTCAGTCAGCCTGAAATGAACTATCTCAAATCTTTTTACCCTACTATGACATATTGAATACTGTGAAGTTCCAGGAGCTGCTTCCTAAAACGTTCAGTGAACCTTGATATGGGAAGAGCTGACCCCATTAGAGAGCAAGGATGAATGGCTGACTCATTTTAATCTACTGACACATATGTATACAAACTTTAAACATTCACTGTGATTGTCATGCCCCTTTACAGGTTACTTTTCTGCCAGATTCAGATCTATGACATCTGTTATGAAGCCACATTCTGCATGGCACAGGGCACTACCTTTGTGTAAGGGCTTGGATAATTGTATGCCACATTTCCTACAATGGTTTTACTTTCTTGTTTGTTTTGAAACCAGTGAAATTGGCTGAATTATACTTGAGGAATGTACTTGGCTGAATTATACTTGAAGAATTTGGGGTTAGTTTGGATTCCATGCCTACTTTTTTTTTGGCTTCTTTTCCCTGCCAGCAGGGATGTCAATTGTGATAGCAGGCTAAGTAATAATTATTGAAGGTTTTAAGAGCTGTTAAACAGTTAATGTCTGCCAAAAGTTACCATGCTCTAGTATCTTAGATACCAGAGCTATTTGACTGTACTTAGCATAGTATATCTCTCTGGGATTTTATGATGTGGTAACAGTTGGCAATTTGTGACTTACTGATAGTGACAACAGGATGCATGAAACCTTCAGCTCATTTAGCATCAGCACACCTATTAAACATCATTCCTGTAACATGAAATGCAAACAGCTGTGTGCTGGTAAACAAGTTTTAAAAACTATTTAAAATGTTGAAGAAAAAAAGAAAAAGAATCTTTTTTTCTAAAAACAAATTAACTGGCACACACAGAAAAAAGACAGGGTAATATTTTGTGAAACCTGAAAACTATTGTCTTCAAAAGTTTTTGAGAATGCATGTCAGTTAAGGTCTTCATTATGAGCATGGTTAGATGAATATTTTTTGATTAGTAGTTCACTTTCCAAGAAATTAAATTTTGGTCAGCCTGAAACTCATCGGAAATCTCACTGAAATTCTGCAAATCATTTTGTCTAAAAAAAATATAATCTTAGAAATATTCAAGTAGTTGGGACATCTTGAAAATGACAATTAGAAAAGGCTTTACTATAAAGGTGAACTAGAGTTACACTGAAACTTTGGTACTGTTAATAAAACAGACCTGTAGTAGTTACAGTGTGTATCTGAAGTACAGAAGGAATTCAGCTTCAGGAACAGAACAGAATGGAATAGAACAAAGCAGTACAGACTAAAATAAACTAAAGTAGATTAGACTAGAATGAAATGGAATGGAATAGAATAAAATAGAATATAATGGAACAGGATAGGATAGAATAATTTCAATTGGAAGGCACATGCAACAATCATCTAGTCCAACTGCCTCACCACTTCAGGGCTGAACAAAAGTTAAAGTATATTGTTAAGGGCATTGCCCAGCTGCCTCATAAGTGCAAAATACACTTGAGTAACCCAGTTTTCCAAACAAAGTTTTGTTGTTTGGTTGTTTTTTGGTTTTGTTTCTTTTTTCCTGTACCCATACTGATATATCATATGTTCAAATATATTTTAATCAAATGGGAATTGGAATATTTTCTTTAAAGGAGGACATAGGTGGCAGAAAGGAACAAAAAAAGGCTTACTTCAGGGTGCTCTGCAGTGGCTAGCTCCCTCACTGGGTTGAGAAAGAGCAAAAATAGTGTTGTTCTAAATTTTTTTTTTTTAATAAAACAAGTGAGTGATTTTAGTCCATGTCCCTTACCTTCCATAGGAACATCTGAATTATACAGCTAGAGGCGGAGTAGCATCTGGTACCCTCTCTTTCCTCATTTGGGTAGCTTGTTCTAGTACACTCATGTCTTTCCTTGCTCATGATGCAGTGAAACAGTATGATTGCTTTTAACTAAGGAATTAGCCGTTGGCCAAACAAATGTTTATTTTGAATAAGAAATGTGATTTATGTGTGTAAAAAGCATGATTTATATTATTTACTACAAAAGTTCCTTATTTCTGATACAAGTAATTCTTACTACATATGCATATATAAACATAAAGCTAGTTACTGAACAAAGAAACTCCACAATTATTTGCACAGTGCTAATGCTAGCTATCCAGACACCTGAAGATTTGTGCTTTCTGTACATAAATGTCAGTGAAATGGAAACCACTGTTTACTGAGGTATCTTTTTCTTAAAACCCAGGATCTGCTATGCAACAAGCATGTAATCCCTGCTGCATTTTAATCAATATTTTAATTTTCTTAAGAATTTTTTAATGACAGATATAGTTGTTGATACATCAGTTAGAGTTGGTATTTCTGGAAGGGAAAATAGCTTGTATCTGCAGTATGTTGAGTTTTTTCCAATGACAGATCCCCAGTCACCACAGATGTGGTTGACATCTTGGAGAATTTCCAGATTAATGTACTGGCGGAACAAAGCAACAAGTTGCTGCAAAGTGCTGCAGAGGTTAGTTCCATTCTGTCAACAGCTGCAGTCATATTGAATTTCACGTAGAGATGGAGTTACTTAAAAGATTTTTGACAGATATCATGAGATATTTGTGTCTTTTTAAAATCTTGAAAAGCATGTATGAAACTAGATATGTTATCATTTAAAGTCAGCAAAAATCCTCTACTGCAATCAAATTTGCAAACAAAAATGCATATTACAAAACCATTTTTGTAGTGCTGAGGCAACTACATTGTTAGGCAACGCTAACAAGTATAGATTTGAATTTGTCTAGAATGCAGGTGGTTAGCATCGGTTAACAGTCAAACTGCCACCCAGCTGCTCCCTCTCTCCTTCCCTCAGTGAGATGAGGGGTGAAAATAGAAAAAAAAAAAAAGCTGGAACAATAAAGCTCATGGGTTGAGATGATGACAGAGAAATTGTTTCTCAGTTACTGTTGCAGGCAAGACAGGCTCAACTTGAGGGAAACTGGTTTAATTTATTGCCAGTTAAAGAGGATATTTAATTTTAGAAATGAGAAATAAAAAAAATTAAAAAACCCGATATTAAAATCCTTTCTCTTTTCCCAGGGTGAATTTCTCCCCAGACTCCTTTGCCCCCACCAGGCTGTGCAGCAGGGTTGCAGTCAGTATACAGCCCCTTCTCTCTACTTCTCTTTTCACTTCAAGGTTTCCTATGGTTCAGCATGAGTTTTTTTTATGGTCTGCAGTCCTGTCAAGGAAAATCGGCTCCAGCGTGGGTTTTTCATGGGCCACAGTTCCTTTGGGAATATCCTTTTGCTCAAGTGTGGAGTCCTCTATGTGGTGAAGGAAATACCTGCTCCAGCACTGGGAGCACTTCCCTCACTTTTTTGTTTTGTTTCCCTTCTCCTTCACTTGTCCCTCATTTTTTTCCCTTTTCTAAGTATGTTTTCACAGAGGCACTTCCAGCTTTGCTGATGGGCTTAGCCGTAGGCAGGATTTGTCTGGCACAGGACAGTGCCTAACCTCTTCTCACAGAGACAACCCCTGTGTTCAACGAAAGCCACCAAGTCCTGCTAGGAATCAGAAAAGTTAGTACTTTGTTGTCATTATTTCAAAATATCTTCCAGTTAGGTACTCACAGAAATGCTATTACCTCTGACCTATGCACATTAGTTCAAACTTATTCCAGGCCTACCCTTAAGTTACCTTCAGGGCATTGCACACTGATTCCTCATTTTCGGAGATGATTAGCAATTAATCTCTTTCAATTTCCAGGTGGAGTTTTTAATTTTGTGATCAGTACTAATTGATTAAATTATGTAAAGAAAAGCCATTTTTGTCAGATTCCTAAGAGTGGAATAAAGCCTCTTGCTTCACCACACAGCTTCACTGTCCTGATTCCTGCAAAGCTTCAAATCCAGCGCCACTAGGCTTCCCTGTTGCCACACCACCACCACCTAAAGAGAGTGTGTCAGGCACAGAATGGTATGCTAACAACAGAGTTCAAAATGCAATCCTAAATTATGTATTGACTCTTATAACAGAATTTATACCCTGAATATTGATGTCACAACTCTTTGTAGTCTTAGACTACATTGGTATCACCATCCCAAAGACACTGGCTGAATGGCTGTACGCAAAGAGTAGTGCTCAATGGCTCAATGTCCAGCTGGAGACCAGTAACGAGTGGTGTCCCCCAGGGATCGGTGTTGGGACCGGTCTTGTTCAACATCTTTGTGGGTGACATGGACAGTGGGATTGAGTGCGCCCTCAGCAAGTTTGCTGATGACACCAAGCTGTGTGGTTCGGTTGATACATTGGAGGGAAGGGATGCCATCCAGAGGGACCTTGACAAGCTTGTGAGGTGGGCTGATGCCAACCTGATGAAGTTTAACCATCCCAAGTGCGAGGTCCTCCACCTCGATCGGAGCAATGCCAGGCACAGCTCCAGGTTGGGCAGTGAAGAGATTGAGAGCAGCCCTGCAGAGAAGGACTTGGGGGTGCTGGTCAATGAGAAAATGAACATGAGCCGGCAGTGTGCGCTTGCAGCCCAGAAAGCCAACCGTATCCTGGGCTGTATCAAAAGGAGCGTGACCAGCAGGTCGAGGGAGGTGATCCTGCCCCTCTACTCTGCTCTCGTGAGACCTCACTTGGAGCATGGGACTGTTCAGCCTGGAGAAGAGAAAGCTGCGTGGAGACCTCATAGCAGCCTTCCAATACCTGAAGGGGGCCTATAGGGATGCTGGGGAGGGACTCTTCATAAGGGACTGTAGTGACAGGACAAGGGGTAATGGGTTTAAACTTAAACAGGGGAAGTTTAGATTGGATCTGAGGAAGAAATTCTTTACTGTAAGTGTGGTGAGGCCCTAGAATGGGTTGCCCAGGGAAGTTGTGAATGCTTCATCCCTGGCGGCATTCAAGGTGGGGTTAGACAGTGCCTTGGATGGCATGGTTTAGTGGGAGTTGTCCCCACCCATGGCATGGGGGTTGGAACTCGATGATCTTAAGGTCCTTTCCAACCCTAGCTATTCTATGATTCTATGATTTTATGTTGATGTCAGATGCTCTTGTTTAGAATGTTGATATTTCTCTGTAAGCATTGAAAGTGACCAATTCAGTGAGAAACTTGAGTTTCATATGCCAGAGGTGTCTTCAGATCAATTATTTATACCATATTTTAGACTCCATCTCTACTCTTGCAGAATAGGCCTAGGAATAACAGGCTGTCACAAAAGGCTTTCACACAGACATTTCTATTCTGCCTGCTCCTGTTTAATCCTCTCTGGCCAGTACCTTACAGTGCTCCTTGGGAGATTTCTTACAGTGAAAAATACAAGAGGGAACAGAGTAAGAGACTGGTGCTGGTGAGAACCAGGGAAGTAATGATAAGCCACAAAGAATGGAATCATCTCAGCCAAGTTTCTTCTTTTACGACAGAAGCAGGATTGTGTTGGATATGTCTAGAAACACTTCTGTGAAATTAAAAGTAAGGAGAAACAGCCAATTGCATAGCTGAAAAAGTGGGTTTTCCTAGCATTTGTCATAAACCCAAATTACCGAAGTAAAAATGTGATGTAGGGTGTACACGATTCTTTCAAACCTGAATACTATTGAAATTTTAGATGGAATAATACTGATTGCCTGTTTCTGTCAATCTGAGATGATAGAAGAAAGAGCTCTTCAGGTAATTTCTTATATTATTAAAGCACATTGAGTAAGACTATGTTCTCAAAATGCAGAGGGTATACAGCTACAGAGAAGACATGGAAAAGGTAGGCTTAACTCATTCGCGTATTCTCCTGGGGGTTTGGGGTCTGTTTGAAAGAATAGGGTGGACTGTAGCATGATTTAGATTTTCTGGCTTGCCCAGATCCCCTGTCCTGCAGAATTCTAAATTTGTCAGTAATGCCCAGAACTTTCAGAAGGGTTTATGTTGCTAATATCATCCCACACCAGACCTTTGGGGGAGCCTGAGGAAAACGGCCTACTGCTTTCTCCTTCATTTTTTTAATGGGAGAATTCTCTTAGGATTAAGATAGACTTTCTAGGGATCCATTTCTCCCAATCCAGAATTAAACAGGAACTCATAATGTCAGTTCAGTATGAAAATCTTTGAAAGCCTGATATGGGAACATACTGCATTTTATTTTTAGCTAGTTATTTTTCTGCTTTGCACTCCTTATATAAAATCTGTTCAAGATCATATGTATTTGGCAATCTCAGTGAACAGTTCATTAAATTTAGGATTATTTTGCACTACTGGGTGGCTTTGTTAGGAAAATTACCTGGACTATTTTAGGTCAAGGTTGAAGGTATCAGCAAACTGTGGTGGACAGACTTACTAGGTATTCTGGTCACTGACACTCTTTCATTTTTTATCACCTCAAAAAGCTCACTACATATACCTAAACACACTCTGTGAAGGAAAAAATACACGCTGCTTTACTGAACATTGTGCTACCCTTCGGCCAAGCAGGCCATATATATATATATAAATATAATGTTTCTACTGAAGTTCAGTTTCTACAACTATGTTATAAACCACTCGAAGTCATATTTTATTTTTCATGAAAATACTGATATGTTTCTAACAATGTGGAACTGCAGCATGTTCCTGCAGTCAAAACTTACACCAGAATTGGACATTTGAAAGAAAAGACACAGAAGCAAAGGAAAAGGTTAGTAATGGAGGAGCTGTCTGAAATGCAGAGCCCTGTGTTTGAATCATGGGATCCATGTACAATACACAGAAAAAGTTATAGGTAACAAAAGAGCCCCCAGAGAACTCAGGCTGCTGAAGGGGGAATCTACTTATAACCATCCAGCAGGGACATACTGAGGACAGGATGGAGTCTTAACTGTTGTCCATCTCTGTGGCTTACTTGTCCAATAGTCGCCTCTCTTTCTGATCCCCCTTTCAAAGGAACACAGCTGAGCCTTTTCTTCTTTTCTGGAAGCTCAGATGGACCTACTCTTCTGAAACACAGCAGGCAGTGAGTAGCAGTGATAGCTCTGTGGAGCTTAAGCATTATACTTCACCAGTTGAAACATTACTCTGAAATAGGTGACATCCAAGTTCATTTCCCCCTTGGTTTGAAATAATTGAAGCCAACACTCCCCAGTGCCCTCTCCAGCAGGCTGTCCATGCCCCCAGCATGGAGAGGCAGCAGCTGTCTTCAGAGCTATGGAGCTCTGCAGAAAAGAATGCACAGCTTGCTAGTAAAAGAAGGAAAATAAAAGTAGAGATGACTTGGTTCACAAGTAATAGAAGGCACTCCGGAAAATAGGGTCCTGGATCCAGATGCTGCTGGATCCAGGCTGTTTGTTTCACGTTGTATCCAGTGATTTTTTCAAACTGCTTCCATGAAGTTACTGAATCAGTATTAGCTTAAGTGATAATTCCATTGCTCAAGGAAGATGATTTTGATTTTAATGAGGTGTTATAAATGTAAACAAATAAATTATTAAACACCTGTGTGAGAAATGAAACAAACTTTTTCTGGAGGTGTCTGCACAGCCTTCCCTTAGCTCTGCATGTCTCTGCATCTGTCCAGATGTACTATGGCCTCCTTGATGATGCTTTGAAAAGTTCTTGAAATTCTGATATTACAGAACTTGCTTTGAGAAGCAAATACAGTATCTATCCCAGTGACATTGTGCCATAAAGCACATGCAAAGTAAAGGAAAAATCAAGAATATATTTTTATGCTTATTTTAAAAATACTTTTTTTCCTTTCCTTTCTGTTCAAGAAATGCAGTAACACATCAGTTATTTATGTAGCATAGGAAAAACAGAAATCCCAAAGCACATTCCAATTATGAATGTGATTTGTATTTTATAGGCAAAAAGAGTTATCTCCCTAAGCACATTGTTTTCTTTTATCTGTGTGCTTCCTTTAATCCTGTCAATAACCCAGCATGCAGCTGCTTTCTGCTCATAGATTTTTTTGGAAGATAATAGAAATAAACATGCACAGTAGATAGAACTGTTCATGGGTAACATAAAAATACCTGCTGTTCGTCAAGATTTCTGCTTGTTAATTAACTGAAAAAAATTGGCACAGTAATTTTTCTGGTTTTAACTGAAATAGTGGAACGCATTAGAATGAAAAATAAAAGTAACTTTTAGTTAAAGGTATAATGAAATGCTAGCTTTGCATTTATGTTCTAAGGTGCACAAAATGTTTACTTACTATTCATGGCTTGAGGGAATATTATAATATCTATATAATTTAAGTATTAAATTATTCTGCAAGTTCCAGCATTCATGAAACTACCCATATGAAAATCATTTGGTGCAGGAAAAAAAATCATACCCAAACTTATATAGATAATAAATAAGGAGGGTGTTGAACTGATTTGATACACTTCATTGCTACATGAAGCATGTCAAATATGTTCAAATATATGACGTTATATGGTAGTGTGTAAATAATTTCCCCTCCTTTACCTAGAAGTAAAGAACTATTATGGGGTGAGCAACTTGGTAAGGTATGAAAAAGAAAATGATAAGTTTTTTTCATTTAATAATAAGAAAACTCCTCAGCTATAATAAAAATTACTGTGGATGTTTTGTGCTCTACTGGTCAAGACAGAACAACATGCCAATGTAGTTTCTCTGCTTTCCTGTGCATCTCTTGCCTTGTGTATTTAAATCCCTTTCCTTAAGGAACACCACAAGAAAGATCCCATCACAAATGGCTAGGAGAAAAATCTGCTAAAATATATGTCTGGTTGCATTTAATCCATACAGTTTCTCAAATGTATGAAGTAGTAAATACCAGGCTATGATAAATACAAAATTATCTAATGATCCTGTTTTAGGGTAGCTGTATATACTGAAACCAAATTCAAATGGGTGTGTATGGTTACGGATTGCACAGATGGCCATTTTGGGATTCAAATTCACCTCTGTCTTGACTGTAGTTTTTTAGCAGAGTTCCAGTGTTCCACTAGAATATCCGGGACATTTTGCTTGAAGAAGTCTTTCCCAGACAAATTAGAACACTTTACAAAGTCCCAATACTCTCTGATTCCTGGTTCCTGTCAAATATTCTCCTATCACAAACATTGCAAAGCTGTACAGTGAGTGATTATCTTTTACTAAAATTTTTAAGCACCAGAGTAATAGGTTTCAGAGGAACTTACAGTGTCTCAGGAGCAAACACCCTGATGTCTTATAACATGAAATCTAACATTCTTATGAACTGCACACACACACCCCCCCCCTTATATGAATAGTAGAAAATTAGTCTGAGAAATCAGAAGGCCGTACCCACCCTGTGCTTCACCACATAAGAAACTTTAAATAGAGAACTACTTTTCTTCGTGGTGAGTACAAAGTGGATGATCAGAAGCTGACCTTGAAAATGGGCAGTGTAATGGTACATTGTTTTCTGAAGGCTTAACCATTAGAATTCTGATTGCTTACTGTGATTATAAATGAGCTATTACCAATATGTGAAGTGTGCTTAAGTTATAGTGTAGTAAATATGTCAATTTAATTTAATCCAATAAAATTTAATTATGTCATGTGGGTCTATTATTTTGGAAACCATAATAAACTTTTAGGTACAGTAAAGCTTAGAGCAGAAACCAAAGGTAGACAGTAGCTCAACACAGAGAAAGTTGACAGTTGTAAGTATTGTTGAAGTCTGAAGTTAAGTTTTAATAGTACAGAATGGAACTGATTAAGCAAAATCCAAATTTCAATTACAGGTTTGCAACCATATGTAGACAGAATGACCAGGAAACCCTAACCTCCCTCCTAGGAAAAAAAAAAAAAAAGATGGTGCATGTGTGGGAATCTGTGCATCTGTTCCTGAACCTGAAGATTCTTTGGATCACTTAGGTTTGAAAAGCACAGCAACAAAATTATTAAACTTTAAAAAGACTAAGTATACATTGTAGTGACTATCCGAATGATTTGTTGGTAAGTCAACAGCAGCCTGAATTGCTGCATCCTTTTGCTTAGAAATGCGTTCTGATTTGTAATATAGCAGTAACATTTTTCACATGGAATTTATCATTTGCCAGACAGCTTTGACTTTGAGTCCTGACTGGACTTCCATAGGAATGATACAGGGGATTGAACACTGCTCTTATGAGAAGTATGGGTCCAAACTTTCCAACCATCACAGTAGTCAGAGTGGTTTGTATAGATTTTTTATTTCCACTCAAATGTTATAAATTTAGCCTAATTTGTAAACGTTGTACTAATGAAAACTCTGTTTTCTCCTTTTTAGGTTTATTTTCCTATAAAATCAATGGCTTTACTTAAGCACAGTAAGATTTTTTTACATATTTTCAAAAAACTTTCAAACCCAACATTCAAATAATTATTTTTTCACCAAATAATCATTGAGTCTGGAAATATAACTAGTTGTGAAGCTTTCAACACACCTATTTTCCCTTAAACTATTACTTTAAAAAATATTTTCAGGAAAATATTTATTATTTGTATTTTATTGCTAATATTTTAGCAACAATATCTTTTTTTTGGGATCACGATTTCTTCACAAAGCAAAGCAGTAAGAAACAGAGGAAAAATTTAGCTTGTGCAGAATAATGTGTATAGTATAAGCATTTAGGCAAAAAAACAAACCAAAACAAAATCTTAGGCAAAATTTTAAAGGATGAATACTAAAAGACTTCCAATTTTGGACAAAGAAAATATCTTCTATTATTATATACTCCAGCTAGATGGACTTTGATACACCTTTTGTAAATAAGGAGATATTGCCAGTTTAAAATTCCTATTTAAACATCAGAAATGTTTTTTAAATGCTCAGGTAAAAATCACCTCTTATTTTAATTCAGATGTGTAAATTCTCAAATTATAGACGCAAGATCAAAACAAACTCAAAATTGATTCATATGTCACTATAGACTGTATTTAAAATCTACACCAAACTTTAAGGCCAAATCCTGTACATACACACTTACAGGTAACATTTTATTCAACCATACCTCCACCAGTGAGGATTATTGATTGTGTTAGGAAAAAGCTTTATATCAAGGGCAACCAAGCAAATTCTAATAAGTTTTTCTTTCCTTTCCTAAATTCAGTTTTGAACAACATATTCCAAGACAATCAGAAGCAGCCTTTTATGAGTAGTTTGTAAACATCTGAAATTGTAGAGTCATTATAGATGAAAGAGCAATACAACCTATATATCAGTTTCATGAGCAAGGTTATTAGAATAAAAATTTGGAAATTTGTAACTATTATTGCCACAGCTTGAAACAACATTTTCATTATTTTGTAACTTGATTGTTTTTACATATTAATTGTTATAATAACAACTCTAAAAACAAAACGCTTTACTGAATGAAATTGCAGTTAATAAAACTCAATTCTCTACATCGATCAGAAACACAGCAATTTTAACCCTTTCACAGATTTATAAAATGTGCTTGCAAAAAGAAAATAACACAGAGCATTGCAAAATTTTCGTACGCTAAAGACTGTTTCAGTTTCTTCAAGTATCACTTTGAAAAACTTCATGGGAAATGCATGCCAAATACACTTGCTAGAGAACAATAGAAACGTACATATATATTTTAAAGAAAGTTCATCACCTGCATTACTCGTATATTTTATCAAAATTACCCAGTCCTGGAAGTAGTTTTAATCTAGAATGGTCTTTAAATTCAGTGTCTGGCATCCCAAATATTCTCAGCAGCAGTTTGTATTTGCTCTGAATTTAATATGTAATAAATATTTACAAGAACTACTTTTTATCACTGATGTGGCCTTCCTTGTACTCATAGAAATGAAGCACAGTTTGACCAACGAAAAGTCACCTTTCCCTCCACAGTTCCCTGCCTTCCTAATACTACCATCTACTTCTGGTACCTAATTTGTGCAGGTGTAAGCACCACAGAATGTGCAAAGCTGAGAGCAACTGGTTTTAACAGCTCCATTTTAAAATATTTTCAGCACAGATGATGTCAGAAAAATTTGATAGCGTGTTATTTTATGTACTACCTGCAAATATATCCTAATGCTATACCCATAAGGTACTTAGATGAAACAATACATCATATCATATATAAAACATACATGTTTCCTCTATAATCTGTAATAGTTACCATGTAAGAAACAACACCAAGTGTTCATATCCCAATGCTCAATATGATATAGGTGTTAATATATTTACTTTTAAAGAAACCTCTGTTTTAGTAAAGGTAGAAAGTTTCACTGCACTTCAAGTAACTTTATTATTGTGGTCATAAATCTAATTTCTCATCTAAGTTATTTTTCTTAAGCTTATTGTACTGATATTTTCAACAAGTACAGTACAAACAGAAGATAAAAAATGTGAATTCATACACCAGAAGCAGCTGCTTTTCATTTTCATCTTCATTTGTTTTGATCTTTAAATTTTAACAATTTGAATCAATTAGGTTTATAGCCAAATAATAGACTACTTAGCTTCAACCTAAAATTTCATTTGGCGTCATTTTATGTTGAGTCAACCAATTTGAAATCAATCAATGGCATTT
The DNA here is from genome assembly GCA_039720435.1 of Amazona ochrocephala. Classification (NCBI taxonomy): domain Eukaryota; kingdom Metazoa; phylum Chordata; class Aves; order Psittaciformes; family Psittacidae; genus Amazona; species Amazona ochrocephala. The sequence continues at coordinate 27,403,082 of CM077880.1, forward strand.
TATAATACCTTCTCATTCATGTTGACATAATCTCAAGTATATTAAAGCATCATCAATTTAAACATACACATAGGATATATAACAAGAACCAGTAGATCATTTATGAAAAAAAAAAACCAAGAAAAAAAAATAGAAAAATAGAAGGTACTATAAATAGTATACATTTTCTATAAAGTGATTTAAGTCTTCACATTGATCAGTGCATTTTGATTAAGCTGACAAATAGAATACTGAAACATTGAAGACCTTATATCTAATGTAAGTATTTCTTAATTTTTCAAGCCTATTGAATGAAAACATTGAAAACCTTGGTGATTCACAGAACAAGACTTTGTTCTCTCCTTCAAATTGTCAAGTTTCTTCATGGATACTAATTTATCATGTCTTTGCTTGCCAAGACAGGCACATCATTTTAGTTCTAGCATTTATTATATCATCGCCAAGGAGAATGAAAGAATTTGCAGGAGCAATTAAGTAACAGAATGTTCTGTCATGTGAGGCCTATTTGGTCACAATATAAGAAATTAACTAAACGTGAATATGTGAGGAATTGAAGCAGAATGCCCTCTAAGATCAAGGAAGACCAAAGTTACATAGAGAAGACAGACTCTTTTCACAGGATGCACATAAATTGTAGAAACTTTGAAATTACTGTCTTGGTAAGAGAATAGTTTAATTTGTAAAGTTGAGTTCATTTTTTATTCTTATTTAAGGTGGGATACGTAATGCAGTTTCTAACTGGAAGGACCGAGTGCTGACAGCAAAGAGGGAGTGACAGGATAGCAGAATAATACAAAAATCATAGAATTGCAGAATCACAGACTAGTTAGGGCTGGAAAGGACCTTAAGATCATCTAGTTCTAAATCCCCCCACTATGGGCAGGGACAGAAAAATGTCTGCTTCCTGATACTGAACTGCATTGTACAAAGCTTGTGAGCAAGATGAGTGTACCAGAAGTCCCATCTACCAGACATCTTGTAGAAAAAAAGAAGTAGAGAATATGTGTAGTATAGAAAGGGCTGCTCATGTTCTGATAGCCTGTTTGTGTTATTTAAGCTGCTTAGTAGAGATCTTAGAAGTTACTGGGGGCAGAGAGGACAGCACTCTAGCTGTACTTTTCCTGGCTTATGGAGTCTATTTTTTCATATCTTTTTATGTAAAGAATTGTGAACTGAAAATCTGGATCATTCTATTCTGAATACCCAGGTTTATTCTGACTGTGAGCTAACTCAGGTTGCAGCAGCTCTGTGCTACTCCCAAATGAAAATGATTTTAGGTATTTCTTCAATTATTTTAGTATCTAAAATTTCTTTCCTCATAACCTAGAGAGTGTTCCAGAGCCCAGTGCAGGAAATGAGGAGAAAACAAGGAATCAAAATCAATTTTTGCTGCTACCATGCCTATTCTACAGCTGAAGGGGCAGACAACTATATGCTCTAGACAATTTAATGAGTACAATATCAGCATGCTATATAGGGATGACATTTTGGTTTTCATATAGAAGATGTTTTTGAGCTCAGAGCACCATTTGGAAAAAAAAAAAACAAAACAGCAGCTTTGATGACTGCATAAAATTTGTGCTCATATTCACCATGTGTATATCCTGTGTGAAAGTCCAAACTGCAGATACTGAAAAGGTCTCCAAAATCATGACTTGCATAACACAAAACTCTATGAATACCTAGTTTGGTACTCAGTCTCACATTCTGTCACTCCTACTGCAGTTTCATTTGTAAAGACTCCTGCAGCAAGATCTTTCACAAATGACATGTGAAGGAAAACAAGGTTTGGGTGATGGGAAAGGAAAAGCGTCATGATTACTTTTGAGGACTTTTGACAATGACATGAGATTAAGGGACACCTCTTCCTCATCTGAATGTTGTTTGGTTTGCTGGTTTTAGAAGAAATGCTGGTTTTAGAAGAAATGCTGGTTTTAGAGAAAATGGAGAAGGTGTGTAGAAGAGATCTGAATACAAGTCTCATTTTCTTAGTTTGCCTCTCCTTTATCTGCAGTCATGCCTATCTTTGGTTCCTTTCTTTTCCTGTTCTCAGAAATATTGCATATATTACAGCAGTGACATGCTTTAACATGTGGGTTTGATTTCTTTACTTTTGTGGTGAGTTCGTTGCTATTAGAAATACTTATGGACATAGGCAATACATGAAATAGGTTTATGAGAAAAATAACTAGGAAACTGCAATGCCCAACAGTGATATAAATGCCCATATGAATACAGCAGTACAGGTTTGGTTTCCAAAGGTAGTGAAAATATGCGCATCTATAAATTTCAAAGCACCTGAGAGGAAGATTTGTGGCTGGACTGGGTTTCTTGAATTCTGTGAAAGTGCTGCTTTAGGTATCTAGGAGCTTTTGTGAATCTAAGCATAAATGAAATTTGAAAACAGAATTTATATCACACCAGAAAACTGTTGCTGTAAGCAATTCACAGAAGTCATTGTCAAAGTCAGGCTAAGAATGACAGCACTATAAGCACCTTTTAAGGAGTTGATGTAGACTGCACTAGCTGGAGTGCAACATGCTATTGGCACAGGACACTATTCTGATGGAAGACACACTTGAGCTTGCCAAATCAAATACAGTCACCACTGCTGTATCCACAAGAGCAGAAGCTAGATGGTAGCCTGCCTGGAATATTTGTAAAATTACTTTTGAGTAATGTGCTGAAGAAGGAGGTAGCAGTTAATCACCATTAGTGCTTTTAAGAACCTTGCTGTGCTTACCACATAGAATCATAGAATAGTTAGGGTTGAAAAGGACCTTAAGATCATCTAGTTCCAGCCCCCCTGCCATGGGCAGGGACACCTCCCACTAAACCATGCCATCCAAGGATATGTCCAACCCCACCTTGAACGCCACCAGGGATGAAGCATTCACAACTTCCCTGGCAACCCATTCCAGGGCCCCACCACCCTCACAGTAAAGAATTTCTCCCTCATATCCAATCTAAACCTCCCCTGTTTAAGTTTAAACCCATTACCTCTTGTCCTCTCACCACAGTCCCTAACGAAGAGTTCCTGCCCAGCATCCCTATAGGCCCCCTTCAGGTATTGGAAGGCTACTGAGGTCTCCACGCAGCCTTCTCTTCTCCAGGATGAACAGCCCCAGTTTTCTCAGCCTATCTTCATACAGGAGGTGCTCCAGTCCCCTGATCGTCCTCGTGGCCCTCCTCTGGACTTGTTCCAACTGTTCCATGTCCTTTTTATGTTGAGGACACCAGAATTGCACACAAGACTCCAAGTGTGGTCTCACAAGAGTAGAGTAAAGGGGCAGGATAACCTCCCTCGACCTGCTGGTCACGCTCCTTTTGATGCAGTTCAGGATACGGTTGACTTTCTGGGCTGCAAGCTCACACTGCTGGCTCATGTTCATTTTTTCGTCGACCAACACCCCCAAGTCCTTCTCTGCAGGGCTGCTCTCAATCTCTTCCCTGCCCAACCTGGAGCTGTGCCTGGCATTGCTCCAACCCAGGTGTAGGACCTTACACTTGGCATGGTTAAACTTCATCAGGTTGGCATCAACCCACCTCACAAGCTTGTCAAGGTCCCTCTGGATGGCATTCCTTCCCTCCAGCGCATCAACTGAACCACACAGTTTGGTGCCATCGGTAAACTTGCTGAGGGCGCACTCAATCCCACTCTCCATGTCACCAACAAAGATGTTGAACAAGACTAGTCCCAACACCGATCCCTGAGGAACACCACTCGTTACTGGTCTCCAGCTGGACATTGAACCATTGAGCACTACTCTTTGCGTGCGGCCATCCAGCCAGTTCTTTATCCACCGAGTGGTCCACCTATCAAATTGATGTCTCTCTAATTTAGAAAGAAGGAGGATGTGTGGGGCAGTGTCAAAGGCTTTGCACAAGTCCAGGTAGATGACATCAACTGCTCTACCCCTGTCCATCAGTTCCATAGCCCCATCATAGAAGGCCACCAGATTGGTCCGGCAGGATTTCCCCTTAGTGAAGCCATGCTGGCTGTCACCAAGCACCTTGTTGGTTTTCATGTGCCTTAGCATGCCTTTCAGGAGAATCCACTCCAAGACTTTGCCAGGCACAGAGGTGAGGCTGACTGGTCTGTAGTTCCCCAGATCATCCATTTTCCCCTACTTGAAAATGGGTGTTTTTCCAGTCATCAGGAATTTCACTTGACTGCCATGATTTTTCAAATATGATGGACAGTGGCTTAGCAACTTCATTTGCCAGCTCCTTCAGGACCCTTGGATGGATTTCATCCGGTCCCATGGACTTGTATACATTCAGGTTCCTAAGGTGGTCCCGAACAAGATCTTCCCCCACAGTGGGCCCAGGGTCTTCATTCTCACTGTGCCTGTGTCTGCCTTCCAGGACTTGGGTGGTGTGGTCAGAGCATTTGCCGGTGAAGACTGAGGCAAAGAAGGCATTAAGAACCTCAGCCTTCTCCAAATCCAGAGTAGCCAGTTCTCCCGGTATCTTCCAGTGAGGCCCATGCTGTCCCTAACCTGTCTTTTATTTGCGATGTACCTATAGAATCCCTTCCTTTTATCCTTAACATCCCTAGCCAAGTTTAATTCTAAGCGGGCTTTAGCTTTCCTAACCTGGTCCCTAGCTTCCCGGACAACATCCCTCTATTCTTCCCAGGCTGCTTGTCCTTGCTTCCACCATTTATAAGACTTTTTTTCCTTTGAATTTTGTTCAGCAGCTCCTTATCCATCCAAGGAGGTCTCCTGTCCCTCCTGCAGCACTTCCTTCTAGTTGGGGTGCATCGCTCCTGAGCTTGCAGCAGGTGAGCCTTGAATATCAACCAACAGTCTTGGGCCCCCCTACCCACTAGGGCTACATCCCATGGAACCTTACTCAGCAGGTTCCTGAAGAGGCCACAGTCTGCTCTCTTGAAGTCCAGGGCAGTGAGCTTGCTGCACGCTCTTCTCACTGTCCTGAGGATCTCAAATGCAACCATCTCATGATCGCTGCAATCAAGGTTGCTCTGGAGCGTAACATTTCCAAACAACTTTCCCCTGTTGGTGAGGATGAGATCAAGCATGGCACCTCTCCTTGTCGGCTCCTCTATTACTTGCAAAAGGAAGTAGTCTTCCATACAATCGAGGAACTTCCTGGATTGCTTGTGCCGGGCCGTACCATCCCTCCAACAGATATCAGGGTGGTTGAAGTCCCCCATGAGAACAAGGGCCTGCAAGAGTGAAGCTGTTCCTATCTGTCTATAGAGCGCTTCATGCACAGAGTCCTCTTGGTCAGGCGGTCTGTAACAGGTCCCCACAATAATGTCACCCATCGCTGTTCCCCCTTTAACCCTGACCCACAAACTCTTTGTCGACTGCTCACCTGTCCCCAGACAGAGTTCCATACTCTCCAGTCTATCCTTAACATAAATAGCAACTCCCCCTCCTCACCTACTGTGCCTGTCTTTCCTAAAGAGCCTGTAACCTTCTATTCCAACACACCAGTCATAGGAGCCATCCCACCATGTTTTTGTGATGCCTATTATATCATACCCCCATAGACATGCACACATCTCTAATTCCTCTCGTTTGTTCCCCATGCTACGGGCATTTTTACAGAGGCACCTGAGCTGAGCTCCAATTGAAGCCTGCTCATGGGCTGGAATGTCTCTACATTGCTCTGAATGGTTATTATAGGTGCTGGCAAGTGACTGGATGTGTTTGGATGGAATGATGCTCCCCTCCCCCAACACTTCTTGTTTAAAGCATCCTTGACCAGTCTGGCAAGACGCTTACCTAATCCACGCTTCCCTTTCTTTGTCAGACCATCTCTACCAGCCCCCAGTAGATCTGGCCTGCTAAATCGAGTCCCATGTCCTAGATACCCAAACCTCTGACTACATCACCACCCTTCTAACTATTTATTAACCTTGCCAATCCTCCTAGCCTTTTTAAGGTCCTCCCCTGTATCCTGGAGAATTGACGAAAAGACAATCTGAGCTCCAGAGCCCCTAACAACCTCTCCCAGAGCTCTGTAGTTCTTCTTTATGTCCTCGAGGCTACTGCTATCTATATCACTAGCATCCGCATGGATCACTAGAAGTGGGTAATAGTCAGTGGGACTTACTAGAGCAGCCAGCTTCTCTGCAGCATCCCTGATCCAAACCCCTGGTAGGCCACACACCTCCCTTGAGACCGGGTCAGACTGACAGATGGGTGCCTCTGTTTCTTTCAGAGTAGAGTCCCCTACTACTACAACCCGCCGCTTTTTCCTGGCAGCACCAGTAGTGATCTTCTGTAGCAGTGCATCAGCCAGTTGTTCCTTGTGTGAATGTGTTTCCTCATTAGCTCCCTGCAGGACAGCAAAGAGGTTCTGGGTGGGGACAACAGATTTAGGAGGAAGCCCCTTGCTTTTAATTGTCCTCTTCCTCCTTTTTTTGTTGTTTTTTTCTGTTACCATTTCCCAGCTTCCTGGGTTAGCGGCCTCCTTTCCTGCATGAGTGACAGCAGGCGCTTGAGGCCCCTGCACAGTCTGGTCCTGGAGCAAACGTTGCTTCCTCTCAGCTTCTCTGATGCCTTTCAGCCTAGTAACAACCTCCTGCAGCTCAGCCACCTGCTTCAGGAGGACCTCCACCAGGGAGCGCAGAGTGCGGCCCTGCCCATTGTGCACCCTCCCCTCAGGAGGCCAGTGTAGGTGCTCTCTACACCACGAGATCTGCATTGCAGCCTCCCCTCTCATCATCTCTGTCTGGGTGCCTACGCTGGCCACTGCCATGGCAACTTCTGACATTGCAGCGATCTGCACTATGATCTCTTGCCATCTGTAGTATTTGGCAATTTGTAATTTGATAGCTAAGGTTTCTCTGTATTAGACTGTTGTCCAGTCTTTTGTGCTTATTCTAAAGCATCCTGCTTTGAGGACTGTGTATTGAAGGATAATAATCAACAGGTTTTTGTGCTGAAATGGTGTTACATGACTCTAGAAATCTCTAGCTCACATTCAAAAGATAGACTCTGTAAGTAGGAAGGCTAGTATCTACATTTTGCATCCCCTCAAAGGACAGGAGAAAAATCTCTCCTGTTGTGCTCTGTTTTTTATTGCCATTTTGTGTGAGGATTATAAAATGAAAAAGCAACAACAAAATAAGAATACTCACAGAAAAGCCTCATAAAACCCAAACAAATCAAACTGACAAGCCTTGGTACCTTTGCAGTCATATCTTCCTCCTGATAGCATGGAAGAAAGAAAGAGAGGTATGTTTTTCTCAGCTTTTGATCTTGTTGCCAATACAGTCATAGACTTGAAAGAAGATGACAATACAATTTATTTATTTATTTATTTTCCTGGAAGATTTGTTGAATTGTAATTTCATCTACTTGCAGCGGTTTGCCTTTATGTACCATTAAACATGAACACTTCATAAACCGCCATCACCATGTCACCATTAGAATCTTTCTGGTATAGTGCTGAAAGCAGAACATCTATCTAGTTTCTACACAAGAGATCTCATCCAGTTAAACACACATCATAAATACATTTAAAGTATTTTTACTGGTTAAGAAAAGACACCCTCTTGAAACTGAACAAACCTTTAGGTGAAACCATTAGTGAATTCTTCAGGAAGCAATTTGTGTTAAAAGAAGTTAAAGAAAAAAGAAAAATCATATTACCTGACAACATGAAAAGGCAATGTCAGAAATTTCACAAGGGACACAGGCAGAAGCAAGGGTCATATGTCGATGCGTCCAGAAAATATGTAGCATTGATCTCTTGACCTTTGATTTTTTTTCTCTCCCTTGAGAAAACTTACTCTTCTATTCTGATCATGAGGGCAGCATTGAATAATATCTCTATCTCACTGATTTGTTAGAATTTCAAATTCACTTTCAGAACAGCCATAGCAGATCCTCCAACATTGGTTGCTTATTTGATAGGACCAAGGGGCAGTTTAAAAGAGATCTGGAAAGACTCAATGATGTCACATAAAGAGTGATTCTCTTCATCATAAAAATATACTTAAAAAAAGTCTGAACATTCAAGAAGTGCTCATTTTTCTCCATTGGCTGTACTTATATACTTGTCTTGGATGTTGAAATTTACACTATAAATGTCTAAATCACAAGAGATTAATCTTATTTCAAGACACAAATTAAAAACTGAGCAGTTTTTTTTTTTCAATAGCAGGGATTAATTAACATCACCACTAAAGCTAACTGACTTTAAAATATGTTAAACAATCAAAGGAATAGTATCACAATGATCAAGGTTATCCATTTGCCTAATTTTCAAGTTGTTTTAATTTTTTTCATATGTTTTTGATAGTGATTCTGGCCTTCAGCCTTCAGGAAGCAGATAAATCTCTCAGAAGACTTCAATCATATCTGCCAGGCTCATGTAGCTATTTGAGTACTTTACATCTCAAGTCACACTGAATACTGTTTAGTGAGCTGAATTAATTACTCTGTGACTGCATGGAGTACAAGATACAGGAGAAAAAGGACCAGTACTGTTATTGAAAGTGAAAGCATGGGATTTTTTCTTTCTTTAAAAAAGGTTAGAAGTATTTCCATAAGTTAATAATTACTGCAATTGATCTTTTTTGTAAGTTATCTTAAAGCATTTGAAAAATACTATATTTGAAAACAGAAGTACTCTTTATTACATGTGGCAGTTAGGTGCCTTTTTATATGTCTGAAATTTTTCCAGTAATATTTTATAATGAGAAGGCAAGATTCCATGGCCTCATCTTGTATGCACTTCATAAAGTGTATGAAACTTTAAAGAATGAGAGAGTACTGGAAGAAGTGAACACTTGACTAAATGCCTGGCATATTACAGTTCACCATCAGCAGAAAGCCAGAGCAAAGGCATACTATTTGGATCTCGGTCTAGGCATAGACTTGGTCATAGGTGAATATGCTTCTGTTTCAAGTCAGTTCCAGAAAGTGCCTGGCTTTTACCCCTCTGATGTTTTTTTCCCATGAGATAACCACCCCCATCATGATAGAAGCTCAAGCCTGGAATTTTTTTTTAGGATAACTTTGGCTTTCAGAGTGTTGTTAGTGGTTTCAATTTTACACGCATGCCTTAGTACCCTGCAAACACTGCAGACCCACGTGGAATATTGTCTCTCTTTCCCCAACCTCATACAGAACATACCAGGTAAATCAGAATAAACGAAGGGGTTCTCTGGGCAAAGCCTGATACAGTCCCCACTGGAGGCAACTGAAAGAATCCCAGGAATTGAATCAGACCACTAGTAAAAGGACATCAAACATTAAAAATGAGGGATGAATGGATCATAGAGACAAAGCAATAATGTGGAAGGCGTGCTGATTCTGCAAAACATCCGCTAAAGGACGGGAGTACTTTGACACTAATTGAACACAAACTCTCATGTGATTGAGAAGCTTAGTACACTACCAGTGAAACAAAGTGTTTCCCTCTGCTAGTTGCTATAACAGATGCCGTATCTGGGTTGATCTTCAGCCAACTGGGTAGCATCCAGGCCTCAACCTCTGCCAGAATGAAAAGAGCCTGAAGAAAGAAAACACTGTGTGGGTCAAACAAAAAGATGTACAACCTCAGAATTTTTGCAGATCCACAGATCTACAGCTATTGGCAAAAAGATGTTGGAACAAAATTAGTTACAGGATTGAACCCTGTGGGGCTCACCAGTTCAATTTGCTTTAGATAGGAAAGGTTGACTAGCAATGTCCTACATTGCTGACTTGAGAGAACAATACCAGTTTGTGAGTGGCATTTTGCCAGGTCTCAGTACTTCACAGCTCAATGTTATTAAAGATCAAACTGCATAACTGAGATACAGAAGCTTCAATATAACTGTCCTGGCAAAAGATCAATGGTCATCTGAGTGGTTTCCTTTACTTTTGTAAGGGTTTGCTCTTAAACATGTGAGGGTCATCCAAGAAGCCTAAAGTTTTGCCATATTGCATTCTTGCTATCTTTTCATTAATAAGAAAAGGCAGACTGAACACCAGACACTGACTAAAGGATGAAGGCTATAAGGAATTTCAGTCATTGCAAAAAGAACTCTAAAAGATGCATAAGGAGATTGCATGCTTTAATAAAATACATTGTATTTTCCAAAGGAGGTACACAGAAGTGACAGCTAGTGAGTAGGGTGTATTTTACTACATAGTGGGCATTAAGATCCTGGTTATCGACTGCTGAGGATCTTTCATGGAAATTGTAGACCAGTTAGTTTTACTGCTATGATAATTGGTTCTTGTTGGGCTTTTTTGTTTTTGTAGAACCCTGTTCAGCAGAGCATTTAAGCAGGTGTCATATTTACAAACATAAATTCTCAGAGTTTGAAAACCTCTCACAGTTTGGTACAGGATATACACCTAAGTCCTTTGCCAAATTATGGCCGTAATGTTTCTATACGTAACTGTAACAGAGGATTCTGTGTAGTATGAAACCATTCGTACCATTCAGTTAGCATCAGTTCATACTGTGGGCTGGGATAATGTAGCATTTTTTTATATATTTGGTGGTTTCAGAGTTTGCCTTTTGAAAAATTTATATTATCTGGAACTAGTGAATTAGGAGACTGATGCAGAACCTCCTGACAGCTGGCCCTTGACAAGTATAGGCAGCATAGTCAGATTGCAAGCAGCCCGCCCCCTGTCTGACATGGGCAGCCTAAGCAGAATGCTGCCCACATTGTTCATATAGGGTGCGCTGCTCTCCAAACACATTCCCATTGGTGGAGCCAAGAGGCAGCACAACTCTTATCCATGTACAAAAGGCATTTGCATAATCGGTTGCTGCGATAAGACCTGGGCATAATGTGTCCCTGGCAGTCCACCGGAGACATGGCGTTGCTTATGATCTTGTGATTGCTACTGGTGGTTGAGTGGCCAACACAAGGGCATTATTGCTCATCTTTCCTAGTGCTTCAATAAAGTTTTGTTTTATATCATGTGGTCAGACTCCATTAGAGTTCAGATCACAGACACAATTCTCCTTTGGCTAATAATATGGTTCTACAACCAGTTTGACATTGTAACATTTATTTTCTAATGCGATTTCTCACATATATGTCTAGCTGTATCTGGGTACCAAAGTATACCTATAAAAGTTTTATACATGTTTTTAAGTTTGCAAAGATTTAGATACAGTTTACCTATGAATTCAGATTTACAAATGTTTCTACTCGACAATTTCAGTGGCTGTTGTAAGCTTCATTGATGATGGGATGAGAAATGCAGACGAAAACAGAATGGATGCCAAGACCCCTCTGCCAGATATGACAGGCAGGCTTGCTTTGCAATGTAATGCTACATATTTTAGCTTGTCACTTGGTTAGTGTAATTTTATCCCATGTTTTATTTTGCATTTTAATGGAAGTATTGAAATTCAAAATGGCATGCCTACCTGCTTAGTCTTTATATAGTTGGATTTTCAAAACACACAGTACAAATATATACTTTTTTTAATCTGGTAAGAGGTATTGCTGCTAGACTCTCTTTAATATTATGAATTAAAGACAAAGGTACCTAGCTTGACTTGGTCTGAATACACACATTGCAAAATGCAGTAAACAACATTGCAAAACATAATTGTCACTTGGAAATGACACTTTTCTGACTTCAAGGTGGTGGAGATGTTTTGTTGCAGAGTGAAATCATTGCCCACAGGTCAATTCATGCAACAGGGATTTTATTAATGGTGGCTGATGAAAAATCAGCTTGCGTGTTCATAAGGTGATTGAGCACACCATCAGAAAACCAATTCAATAGCAACTACCAAAAAAACCCCAACACCCACCCCCTTGTCCCCCAAATCCCTCAAAATTCTGTTGAATTTAACAGAATTTAACAACATTGTTGGTTTAGCTCACAGAGGATTAAAGCGTGAATGTGATAAGAATTTATGCCCAAAAGAGCAAAAGAGAAGTCCTTCTCCTATTTCATCTAAATTTATTTTTATATATACTATTTCATGCCTTTGGTTCATTCCCCTCCCAAGTTAACCTAGAATAAAAGTATTAAGGGACAACAAAAGAGCACTACAGGGATTTAATTTATGTTTGCTATGTGTTATGAGAGAAGAAAAGAAAAAAAAATCTTATGTTAAATATTTTTTGTGAGCCTCTGATGTTTGGTAGAAATATTAGAAGTTTCTAGAAATCATTTTATGCATAGGTAAAACGTGTACAGAGCGTTGAAAGAGTACGCTTATTAAATTATATAATGTATGAGCATTTGGGTTGAAAAACACTTTCTCAAAAAGGCCTCAGTCAAATTCCCAAGTGAATGACTCTTTCTTGTACAAAAATAAATAAATAACTGTTTATTGTTTGGCACTGAGGGGAAAGACTAAATAAAAAAAATCCATAAACATTTACTACACTGACACAAAAAGAGAGAAACAGTCTTTGGGTTAATTTATGTAGAGCACAATGAATGTTGAGGTGTGCATATAGTCTTGTAGGCTGAATCAAATAGTAAAGATCCCCTAAACTTCAGTGCTCTTTGTGCCTTCCATGTGAACCTCATTGACGAAAAACAAACAACTTGTTCCATAGAAATGCGTGAGACGTTTATTGCTGTCTACACACCCCGTAATCAGGCAATGACTTTGCTTAGTGTTGGTTTAATTCCCTCCTTCTCTTTTCATTCTTTCCCTGATGATTAAAGGCATCTTGACTATACAAATTTGGGATAGTCTAATAAATATGATCTGCAACAGGAAAGCAAATACTTAGCAAGATTTCTGTGCTTTTTAATGGAACAGATGTATTTTAAGATGGCACCTCTGAGCCTGGTCTCTTCCAAGCTGCTGGCAAAATACATTAAGGCGGCGCATTTGCAAGTATACTGAGCACTTAAGCTGTATGTAGTTGACCTCATATTCTAAATACAAGCTCAACAAGCATATCTCCATTTCAGTCACAAGTAATTCCACCTGTAACAGCTGCTTTTTCTGTGATAATCCACTTATCTCTTAAAATTAGGCCTTCAGACTACTCTGAGCTCAGACTTTCCTTCCCCTTTGCCCTTTGATGCCTGCAATTTTGGGAGTCACCTGGACCCATTCACAGTTGGCTATGTGTTCCACTGGCAGCATTTCCTCTTCAAAGTATTGTTTCATTGCCTGGACACCTAAAGGTGTGGAGAAAGTGAAGGCATTTCAAATTGATGCTGATGCATTGCACAGTTGAAGTTCAGAAAACAAAAAAAATGAGCAAAGTAGAATGAGAAAGAAGAAAGGAATTATCATGGACCTTAAATACTGAATTTGAAGAGTTCAAAGAAGTTGAATATTTTTTATGAGAAGTAAGACTATACATGGCTTTCAAAGACATAACAAAATTAATCAGAAGTAATAATTTGAAACATAAAAAAATGGAAAATTTGTGATGTTTTTTTCTTCATTAATACTGTTCTTACCTATTTTTATATTTCTTATCTTCTCCTCTAAAGCAATAGCCAAGACAAGGGATTAATATATGTTTTTTCCAATTTGTAATAAATCCTATGGGATAAATTCTGATTCAGTTAAATCTTTGGGATTATTCAGGTTTTGCCTCATTTTGCAGCGATCAAAACCTGTTCTTGTGGACATAAAAAAATTTTGTGCAAGTCTAATGTTACAATTTAAGAATTTATTTAAATGTAATGTTAGGTTGCCCAGGGAGGTTGTGAATGCTTCATCCCTGGCGGCGTTCAAGGTGGGGTTGGACATAGCCTTGGATGGCATGGTTTAGTGGGAGGTGTCCCTGCCCATGGCAGGGGGGTTGGAACTCGACGATCTTGAGGTCCTTTCCAACCCTTACTATTCTATGATTCTATGATTCTATGATTATATAAGAACCTGAAGGATGGTCATGGATTAACTTTTTAATGTATTTATAAGACAAGCATTTTTGAAATTCTAATGTGTTTTTACTCTATTTTCATGAAGCATGTACTTATCTGCCTGCCCAACAGTGTTTCTTATCAATTTCACCAGGTGCAGAGCAGATAGCTAACAGTGAAAGATTTGAAGCATTTCTAGAGTGAAAACAAAACCAAAATAGATCCCTAAATTATCTAACATAATTTCCACAGCTACTGCAAGGTAATGATATTGTGTAATTACTGCTTGTATCACCTAAAAAAAAAAAAAAAAAAATTGTGTTTCAGAATCATTTGCAACTTGCTCAGATTTCTACCCTGAGAAAACTGTAAGGAAATCTACACAGAAGAAGGTTCATTTCTCAATAACATACCTAAGTATTTCCTGGTCGTATTTTGAAATAGGTAACGATGTAACTCAAAATGTGTAATGACTACCTATATTTGAAATGTTTATGCATGTGAACAATGCTGTTGTCTGTGCTTTTTCAAAGCACTCCAGGAATGTGAGTCTTCCAGGGCTGTACAGTTTAGGTTCTCTATTTATAGAGACTTACTTTATATGTTTTGCTTTACAAAGCATGTGCATGCTTTAGCATAAGCAAAGCTTGTTGTTTGAGTTTAGGGTTTTTTGTTTGGTTTTGTGGGAGTCGTTTGTTAGTGGTCTTTATTTTTGTTACTGTTTTTTAAAATTCCCCCACAGTCTACACATACCAAAGCTTTGGGGAATGTTTTTCACCAGATTTTATAAAAATTGTCACACTAGTGGTTTTATACTTTCTCTTTTTCTTTTTCTTTTTCTTTTCCTTTTTTCTTTTTCTTTTTCTTTTTTCTTTCTTTTTTTCTTTTTCTTTTCTTTTTCTTTTTCTTTTTCTTTTTTTTTCTTTATTTCTTTTTCTTTTTCTTTTTTTGCTTTTGCTTTTGTTTCTGCTTTTGCTTTTTTCTTTTTCTTTCTTTTTCTTTTTCTTTTTCTTTTTTTTTCTTTTTCTTTTTCTTTTTCTTTTTCTTTTTCTTTTTCTTTTTCTTTTTCTTTTTCTTTTTCTTTTTCTTTTTCTTTTTCTTTTTCTTTTTCTTTTTCTTTTTCTTTTCCTTTTCCTTTTTCCTTTTTCTTTTTCTTTTTTTTTCTTTTTCTTTTTCTTTTTCTTTTTCTTTTTCTTTTTCTTTTTCTTTTTCTTTTTCTTTTTCTTTTTCTCTTTCTTTTTCTTTTTCTCTTTCTTTTTCTTTTTCTTTTTCTTTTTCTTTTTCTTTTTCTTTTTCTTTTTCTTTTTCTTTTTTTCTTTTTCTATTTTTCTTTTTCTTTTTCTTTTTTTTTAAAAAAAAAAATTGAAATGTTGAATTATGAATATTCTTCTTCAGTTCTTAAAAGAAAAAATAAATCAAAATTCTTCTTAAAAAAAGCCCCAGTTGATGCAAGAAACCAGATGTTTCACCATTTCTAAGTGATAGCAAAATCATTCTGGAATCTTTCATATAGTACTTATTGGCAAGAAAACTAATTTTACATAATCAAGCAGAACGCCTGCTGTGCAAGAGGTCTGGCTTTCAGACCTAGCTGGCGATATTGTTGTGATATTATTAGTAGTAAAGCGCTGTTATAAACAACAGAAAAAATACAGGATTCTTTCAAATGGTTCAGGTAAATAGTTGCTGGTAAAATATTTTACAGTTAAAATAAGAGACTTTTTTGTATTATTTTAAGCAAACCATGCTGTAGATAAATGTGCCAATTTGAAAACATCTCACTGGGAATAATGGCCATGAAAATCACATGCATTTGAGACAACTCAATTCAAGTACTCCTGATATGCAGAAGCCCAGTTACCTAAGTTAACAGTGAGATTATTGCTGCCCCAACAGCCATGGTAGATTTGACTTGTTGCTTCTATTTTTTTATTTTTTTTCAGGAGTCTTCTAAATCAGTCATTTTAATCAACTTGTGGATTAAACCTTGTGTACAAATCTGTAGTCTGGGAACAATTTGGTGTTAAGATAACAGGCCTGCAGTTTTGCAGCTAAAATCCAAGGCATACTGCACGTGCTTTTCCAGTCAACTGTGTATACCGATGAATGCAGGTGAAACTTAATATCTTAATAGACACACATTAACCTGGTAACAAAAATGTTCTCCAAAATATTTTTCAGACATATAATGCACACGAGGTTTTTTTTAGAATTTATTATACATTTAGATAATAAACCATAGTTACGATGAGGGAACTATTAGAATTTAAAGCGTTAATTCTTCTGCACCTTTCACTATACTATTCCATTTCTGCTTCTTCACATTTTCTAAATCTCAGCTCCAAACAGCAGTTAGTACTTCTTTCATGGAAATCAATGGAAATTCTAGTCACTGTGTGCTGGGTTTTATTTTTAAAAAGCCTCATAAAAAAATTTCCTTATGATGTTGATTTTCAAAGGCTATGCCTAAATAATATGCAAACTGCAAAACCATTTGCTCTGGAGAAACTGAGTAATTTCATAATATATTCTGGCAGTTCCACTTTGGAGTTGAGTGGTCGTGACTTTGTATCATCAATCCTGAAATCAAGGAACTCTTCACATCTATAATTAAAGCTAATGATATATAATCAGCTGCTGTTAATGTAAAATGAAGAATTGTATTTCTGGAATTGTATCTTCTAAACATATTCTGTCAAAGAATTAAGTCAGCTCTGTTGAAAATGTTTTATTGCTGAAACATGAAATGCTGTCTCCCTCCTCTTTAACACACAGAAACTTCCAAATATGTGTTTTTGTGAGTTTTGCATTAGACAATCCAGGTATTTTTCCACATCTCTATGACAATAGTATGATCCCATTTGTGGTGCTTTGATGCCTCTCTCCCATATATATATGGGGATGAAACTGAACCCTTTTTACTATTTTGTAACTTTGAGACACAAGAGTGGTCGACCTGTCTGTCATGGTTATTAGCATGTTTTTCATGTGGTTTGCAATATTGATTATTAAGCAGCTGTCTCTGGAAGAATCAGTTTCAAGATAAAAAATAAGATTGTTCTGGTACTAAAAGCAGGTGATATATTAAAAAATTATGAACTTATACTGAAAAAAATACCTACAGATTTTGTAGTCTTTTATTTCGGTTAGAGATTTACTAAGCCTCGGACATACATGGTCATTTATTTTATATGGCTGTAAAAAATCAGGAAGGGGCAATTTTTCTATCAAAAGATCTTCGTCTTCTCTCATCATAATTTAAATAGCTTTGTATTTTATAATTTTTCTTAGAAGTTCTCTAAGAATATGAGTGTTCTTCTAATTTTTACACTCCAGTATTTTCTGTTGTTTCAAAGAGCAATTTAAAATCCAGTGTATCCTTATTAGCAATATAATCTTTGTTTGGGGGATATAAGTTGTAGACAGCTGCTGAATTGGCAATGTAAATTTAAATTTGAATTTTAGGAAAATAAATGAAAGCCAAATTCCTTACCAAGCTATAATACTCCCTAAAATGTACTCTTCCTGTAAGGCAGTTCAGGTCCCATGGCCATTTAACAGCTTCTCTCTATAGCCTCTGATATTAAATTGCTTTGGCTTTTATATGTCCTTATAGTGTGATAGCATATCTTCTACCCAATTAAATTGCCATAAACTCCTGGAATGCTTGATAAAATACAAAACATTAAACCAAAATAAAAACTGGTGTCTTGTTTGTAGGGGAGTCGCAAGGGCTTCTGCCTCCTTCTGGAACCAAGGAGAGCAGAAGACTCTAAAAGACATCTCCAGAAGCCTGAAGTGTGTTGTGAGTGTTTTAAAGGCAAGGGGTACAAAAAAAAACAAATGTGAAAGCAACGTTTAAACTCAGTTCTTTTTCTTAGGGCTTTAGAAAACTGCTTGTTTTCATTTCTTATGGTCTTCTTTAGTGACAGAAAAATCCCCATCAAATGTCCGTAGTCCCCATAATAATGTATTTGTCAGGTATATTTAAAAAAAAAGTTTGTACATCAGATTTTAAAAATGACAATACCTATAAAATTAAAAAAGAAATAAAAGAAACTGAAAAAAAAAAAAACAACCCCAAAAAAACATTTGAATAGCAAATGTGTGACAGGAAATTATTATTTGCACCATGCTGAATATAAGAGAGAAGATGTCTGTGTGTGGGTAGCAAGTGAAGACAGTTATAAAAGAAGCACTTCAAATAGAAATGAAACTAGTGTAGTATCATAGAAGTAAAAGGTTACTGTCTCTTAACAACATGAAGGAATGACATGGGATGACTAAGGAGGTAAGTGCTTACAGGCAAAAGAAGAATGCAGGACAAGAGCAAAGCAAATACACAGTGTTGTAGGGCAGTTCACCGACAGGAAAGGCAGAAACAATTTCCTGCCCCTCTGTTCAGCTGCTAGATTCCCCAGAAAGAGCAAAGAACATGCCATATGGAAGTTCGAGAAGAGGCCTGAAGAGGGAAATGCTCTTCTACAGAGAGTGACTTGTGTGACATTGTACATTGACAAGACACCGTACTGTAGGCTGTGAAAAGTCCCACAGACTGTTCAACTCTTTATCCAGAGATTGCAAGATTGCTACTTATCCCATTTTTCTCACAAGTAGAATCATAGAATCATAGAATAGTTAGGGTTGGAAAGGGCATTAAGATCATCTAGATCCAACCCCCATGCCATGGGCAGGGACTCCTCACACTAAACCATATCACCCAAGGCTATGTCCAACCTGGCCTTGAACACCGCCAGCAACGGAGCATTCTCAGCTTCCCTGGGAAACCCATTCCAGTGCCTCACCACCCTTACAGGAAAGAATTTCTTCCTCAGATCCAATCTAAACTTCCCCTGTTTAAGTTTGAACCCATTGCCCCTTGTCCTATCCCTACAGTCCCTAATGAAGAGTCCCTCCCCAGCATGCTTATAGGCCCCCTGCAGACACTGGCAGGCTGCTATGAGGTCTCCACGCAGCCCTCTCTTCTCCAGGCTGAACAGCCCCAACTTTCTCAGCTTGTCTTCATATGGGAGGTGCTCCAGTCCCCTGATCTTCCTCGTGGCCATCCTCTGGACTTCTTCCGAGAGTTCCATGTCCTTTTTATGTTGAGGACATCAGAACTGTATACAATACTCCAAGTGAAGTCTCACAAGAACAGAGGAGCAGGATCACCTCCTTTGACCTGCAGGTCATGCTCCTTTTGATGCAGCCCAGGATAAGGTTGACTTTCTGGGCAGCAAGTGCACACTGCTGGCTCATGTTCATTTTCTCATCAACCAACACCCCCAAGTCCTTCTCTGCAGGGCTGCTCTCAATCTCTTCTCTGACCAACCTGGAGCTGTGCCTGGGGTTGCTCCACTTGCACTTAGCATGGTTAAACTTCTTAAGGTTGGCATCAACCCACTTTACAAGTGTGTCATGGTCCCTCTGGATGGCATTCCTTCCCTCCAACACACAGCTTGATGTCATCAGCAAACTTGCTGAGGGCACACTCAGTCCCACTGTCCATGTCACTGACAAGATGTTGAACAAGACCAGCCCAACACCGATCCCTGAAGGACACCACTCATTACTCGTATCAGCTGGACATTGAGACATTGACCGCATCTCTTTGAGTGCGGCCATCCAGCCAGTTCTTTATCCACCGAGTGGTCCACCTATCAAATTGATGTCTCTCCAACTTAGGGACAACGATGTCATGTGAGACAGTGTCAAACGCTTTGCACAAGTCCAGGTAGATGACATCAACTGCTCTACCCCTGTCCATCAGTTCCTTAGCTCCATCATAGAAGGCCACCAGATTGGCCAAGCAGGATATCCCCTTAGTGAAGCCATGCTGACTGTCACCAACCACCTTGTTGTTTTTCATGTGCCTTAGCATGCCTTACAGGAGAATCTGCTCTGTCATGGGTTCAGCAGTAGCAGTCATTTTTCTCCTTCTTGGTAGCTGGTGCAGTGCTGTGGTTTTGACTTTTGGCCTGGAAACTGCGCTGATAACACCAGTGTTTTCAGTTACTGCTTGGTAATGTTTAGGCTGGCCAAGGGCTTTGTGAGTCTCATGCTCTGCCAGGGAGGAGGGGAAGCCGGGAAGAAGGAGAGACAGGACATCTGACCCAGACTAACCAAAGGGGTTGTTCCATACCACAGCACGTCATGCCCAGGATGTAGAAAACGGAGGGCAGAGACCCGGAAGGCTGGTGGGGGTGCACTGTGGGGGTGCACTGTGGGGGGTGCACTGCTTGGTTGAGCTGGGGATTGGTGGTGGGCAATTGTATTCTTTCTTTGTATTTCTGTTGTCATTATTATTATTGGTGGTAGTAGTAGTGGTTTGTGTTATACCTTAGTTACTAAACTGTTCTTATCTCAACCTGCGGGAGTTGCATTCTTTTGATTCTCCTTCCCATCCCTCAGGGAGTGGAGGGAAGAAAGAGGGGGAAGTGAGTGAGTGAGCAAAACTGCGTGAGTTTATAGGGGCTTGAACCACAACATGCTCCAAGATTTTGCCAGGCACAGAGGTGGTGTTGACTGGCCTGTAATTCCATAGGTCACCCATTTTCCCCCTCTTGAAAATGGGGGTTATATTTCCCTTTCTCCAGTCATTGGGAATTTCACCTACTTGCCATGATTTTTCAAAAATGATGGACAATGGCTTAGCAGCTTCATTTGCCAGCTCCTTCAGGACCCACGGATGGATTTCGTCAGGCCCCATGGACTTGTGTACGTTCAGGTTCCTAAGATGGTCTCGAACCAGATCTTCTCCTACAGTGCGCCTAGGGTCTTAGTTCTCACAGTCCCTGCGTCTGCCTTCCCATACTTGTGTAATGTGGTCAGAGCATTTGCCAGTGCTGGACCATATCATCCCTCCAACAGATATCAGGGTGGTTGAAGTCCCCCATGAGAACAAGGGCCTGCGAGCATGAGGTTGCTCCTATCTGTCTATAGAGCGCTTCATCCACAGAGTACTCTTGGCCAGGCAGTCGGTAACAGATCCCCACAATAATGTCTCTCATCTCTATTCTTCCTTTAACCCTGACCCACAAACTCTCTGTCGATTGCTCACCCATACCTAGACAGAGTTCCATACTCTCCAGCCTATCCCTAACACAAATAGCAACTCCCTCTCCCTGACTACCAGGCCTGCCTTTCCTAAAGAGCCTGTAACCTTTCATTCCAACACACCAGTCATAGGAGCCATCCCACCATGTTTCTGTGATGCCTATTATATCATTCCCCTGTAGACATGCACACATCTCTAATTCCTCTTGTTTGTTCCCCATGCTACGGGCATTTTTATAGAGGCATCTGAGCTGAGCTCCAATTGAAGCCTGCTCATGGGCTGGAAAATCTCTACATTGCTCTGAATGGTTATTATAGGTGCTGGCAAGTGACTGGGTGTGTTGGGATGAAATGATGCCCCCCTCCCCCAACACAACTAGTTTAAAGCATCCTTGACCAGTCTGGCAAGCCTCCTACCAAATCCACTCTTCCCTTTCTTTGTCAGACCAGCTCCAGCAGCCCCCAGTAGATCTGGCCTACTAAATTGAGTCCCATGTTCAAGGTACCCAAGCCCCTGACTACATCACCACCCTTCTAACCATTTATTAACCTTGCCAATCCTTCTAGCCTTTTTGAGGTCCTCCCCTATATCATGGAGAATCGACGAAAAGACAATCTGAGCTCCAGAGCCCCATACCACCTCTCCCAGAGCTCTGTAGTCCTTCATTATGTTCTCTGGGCTATTGCTATCTATATCACTAGCATCCACATGGATCACTAGAAGTGGGTAATAGTCAGTGGGACTTACTAGAGCAGGCAGCCTCTCTGCAACATTCTTGATCCGAGCCCCTGGTAGGCAACACACCTCCCTTGAGACGGTGTCAGGCTGACAGATGGGTGCCTCTGTTCCTTTCAGAGTAGAGTCCCCTACTACTGCAACCCGCCGCTTTTTCCTGGCAGCACCAGTAGTGATCTTCTTTACCAGTGCATCAGCCGGTTGTTCCTGGTGTGTGCTTCCTCATTAGCCCCCTCTAGTTCTGGGTGGGTCTGGGTGGGGACAACAGATTTAGGAGGAAGCCCCTTGCTTTTAATTGTCCTCTTCCTCCTTTTTTTGTTGTTGTTTTTTTTTTTTTTTTTTTTTTTCTGTTATCGTTTCCCAGCTTCCTGGGTTTGCGGCCTCCTTTCCTGCATGAGCGACAGTGGAGGCCTGAGGCCCCTGCACAGCCTGGACCTGGAGCAAGCAGTGCTGCTTCCTCTCAGCTTTTCTGACATCTTCCAGCTTAGTAACAGCTTCCTGCAGTTCAGCCACCTGCTGCAGGAGGACCTCCACCAGGGAGCACTGAGTTCAGCCCTGCGCATTGTGCACCCTCCCCTCAGGAGGCCAGTGCAGGCACTCTCTACACCACGAGCTCTGCACTTCAGCCTCCGCTCTCATCATCTCTGTCTGGGTGCCTACGCTGGCCACCGCTGGGACAGCCAGAGCAGAGCTCCCAGACCAGGCCCGGGTCATAAGGCGAGGGCTCACCATTCCACTCGCCTGCCCGCACAAATTGCCTCATCGTGCTCCCTGGGGCAGGTTTTTAACCAGTAAGGGCTGGTGCCGCTCCTCCTGGCACCGCCCCCTCTGAGCCAGCTGCTCGCCTCTGCTGAGCTGCCCGCTCCTGGGCCAGGCCTGTCAGGGACTTGAGGCTCCTTTGGTGGCTCTCCCTGCTCTGAGTTGAGGCTTCTGGATGCTGAGCTTCCCTCCGTTCAGGTGTTGAAGGTGTCCTCTCTTGAGCTACTCACCTCAGCAAGTAACCATAGCCATCAGTTGCCTGATAATTTCTTCTGGGGAGGGGAATTCCAGAGGCCTGTCTACTGTAAAGACTACCTGTACCACTTTTGGTGCCTTGGCATACCTGTGACAGCGCAACATGAAAAATAGTATACGCATGTTTCCACGGAAGTGTGCAGCAGAATTCAGACATGAAATGAGAGCTCCAGTAAATGCCACACAACACTTATTGCAATATTCTTGAATACAAACTGTGGAAAATACAAGATGATGGAAGCTAGGAAATTAAAATTTAACATGCTCAGTCTATCCTTAAGTTACTTGCTGCTTAAATAATCACAGTATTATTACCACAAAGAGTGCCATGGGCAAATTCAATCAAAGTCACACAAAAGCTTTGAAGCAATCTAATCAGTCCAAGGTTTCCACTGTAACATTTCTACTACATGGCTTCAAATGTAAATGATTTGCCTTCTTTAAAGTAATATTCACTCCTGCTTTCTTGCAAATCTAAGGGGCAAGAAAAAGAAGAAACTGTATTATATGAAATACAGACTGATAAAATAACGTGGCTTCAAGAGCTTGACAGCCTAAGTCACAGGACAAACAGAGAAGAGGAGAGGGAAAAAAAAAGGATGAAGGTGTATAGCAGATCTGCCTGGGATATATATGTTATGGAATAAGTGATAGCATAGTAAAGGAAAATAGAAATCAAATTTCTGCTTGAGCTGGCCCGTGAATTTAAATGAAATGTCTCTAAAGAGGAATTTTTAAAAGTTATTATTTTTATTTTGCCATTTATGTACCATTAATCTCTGAGCTGACATTCAGTTCCTAGGCAATAGATTTGGAAATTGTAGTGTTATAAGGGAAGCAAAGTTTTGGTATTTTTACTTGAAAACACACACATTTAAATACATCACTGTGTTTCCTTATATAAATGTAAGTCTCATAAAAAAAATTGACTGATCACATAAAATGAAAACAAAAATTGCTTTTGGGAGATGTGGATTTGAGCTCAGCAGATAGATCTGCTGAATAAGAATGAAGGGCAGCATCACCATTTTATTTGTAGCAAAGACAAATTAAAGCTTTGTTCAGGATTTAATTCTCACTGAACTTGGACTTCTCCCTGAAGGAAAAAAGGGTTGAAGTTTATATGAGTCTGATAAATTGTCCCTGAAGAAAACTGGCGGAATGCAGAGGATTGGTTAAGTCTACAGAGCAGTTTGCTGCCTGTCTCCAGTGTCATTCTTCTCTGAAAACCTTGACCTCTCAATTGCAGGAGTTACTGGCCTCATCAAAACCTTACCTTCAAGTCTAACTTTTTCTATGGTACAGACTAGATATTGCTGGAGTGGTGTGACTGTGTTAAGCATCTTCCTTGCTCTTAAAGTGTTTTTCTCCAATATTCATTACCCATCTATTTGTAATTAAAATAATGATTCACCACTAAGTAACATTTCATGGTGTTTAAAATAGAGATGACATCTAGAAATGAAGAGGCAGAGGATGATTTCTGGGTAAGAAAACTGAGCGGCTAGAGCTGTGTGAAATAGATGTAAACAATTGGCTAAGTTTCAAAAAATTATTTTGTTTCTGCCTGTGGGAAAGTGATGCAACCAAGAAAGTCAGAAAGCAAAATGTAAATATTTGTGAGTTTGGTTTTGGTTTTTGTTTTTCTGTGAACATTGCCAGGAGGTACTAGAATTTTTTATTAACAAATTATTAACAGAAGAAAATGTGTTTTGCACTGATCAGGAGTCACATCCCAGGACTGCTGTGTATCAGATGTTGCATCATCAGTGAATCTTTGAAGACCCTTACTAAGTAAGCCTCGGTGGTAGGCCCACCGTGGCCAAGCTTAAATGTGCAGGTGGGTCTTGAAGCATTTTGGGACCAGTTTCTTGCTCAACAGCTCACTATAGCTTTGGCATGAGCAGATCTCACAAAGTACTACAGTGTAAACATATAGCAAATAAGCTATGCTACAAGTAGCATTCTTCTCCCCTCCCCTCCCCTCCCTTCCCCTTTGGAGATTACTTTCCATTTGTTCGAACCCAATATGTACCTCTCTGTTTTCTGCATTGCTTGTCTCCTTGCTTTATTTGTTTACCTGGAGGCCCTCCTGATTTTGGGCTACAAGTACTTAGGAGAGCAGGTAAAAATTTGTTGATACCTAATTCTTTCTCTTCACTATCTCTATTACTTTACTGACTGTTGGATTAGGAGCTGCTGTAACTGGGCAATACAGAGATGTCCAGGTTACTGTATAAAGTATGTTAAATACTTTCTTATTAAAGGAGGCCATAAAGTCCTTTTTCAAGTCCTACAAATTCCTTGTCTGCCTTCACCAGAGCTTTCACTTTTTACAGATTATATCTAAGTGCCCCAGCCAGAATAAGATCCTCATATAATTTACATGTATTATAGATAATTTTACATGAAATTACACTTTTACATATAATTTGCTGTATCAGGTATAATCTCCTATGCCTTTAGTTCTATGCCCAAAGGCTTATTAAGTGAAAAAGATAACCTTTATGTTATTCATTGTTCCCAGTACTATTATCATACTCCCTATTGGTAGTGGTGTTTCTGTTGTGTGAGGGCTAAAATCGGTAATGAGACTTTGCTTGATAGTAGTACTTATGGGACAAAGCTTCCTTAACAATGGTCTTCTGATAAGGAATCACTTGCATTGCAGAGCTGGATAAACAAGAGATGTACAACCTTGCTGGCATGCTGCAAATCTTGTTGTTATGCATAATTGTTTTATTTTAACTTTATTTTATTACTCATGGTTTGTTTGAATAAAGCCTGTATTCCATGAAAAGCATGAATGCCCTGATGCCCATCCAGCTTGGAAGTGTCTCTGTAATCAGTGTGGTCCATTCCAGCCAGCACCTAGCCATGGTAGATCAGAGCAAGATGAGACTTCAGTTATCTGGTTTTCTCCTCTGCCCCATCTGCTTCAGAAGACAGGTGAAATTGTGTAGACGTGTACTAAGAATTAAGGGATGTAAATGATAACAGCCAGTGACTTTCGATCTAGCTAGATGGCAACAAAGCTGCAAGATGTTTAGATCAATAAAAACAATCAATTAAATGACTAAGATATCACAGATGGCTAGATCAATTAAAGGCAATCAATTAAATAGCTAAGAGATCACAGACGGGTGGATAAATTAATAGTGCAAATAAATCAAATATTCAGGATGCTCAGGAGGAATATAACCTGAGAAGATAATCATGGGGTGAGTGTCAGTGGGTGTAGTGTTTAGAGTGATGGCTGTGCGGAATCTGGTGCAGTTGTGAGAGTGTGTGATGTTCTCTGCTCTGCAGAGTGATTACGTCCAAACTTTTGCCATGCAATCATTCAGCTCTCCTGCCAGTCTCAGTTGTGTTGCTGTTGATTTTTGCCCTTGGTGAAGATTTAACTTTGAAAACCTGTAGACATGGAGAACTTGAATATTAGTCTGCAAAGGCCATCAGAGTTTATAAAGAATGGTAGATTGAATGTTTAGCAAAAGTAAGTTTATCTGTTATAAATTTTGTCTCTAATCAAGCAAAATTGTTTGCTTACACTGTAATCCACAAACTGGCTTTGTTTGTGTGTAAGGGTGTGTTTATGTACAGATAACTCTGAAATAAAAGACTTTTTTTGGCTTATACGAAAGAGGTGATGCCCCTCTGGGGTCACTCTTTCACATATTTCAGCTCATAATTCATCATACTAACACAGAGGTCATAGTTCTGCACAACTAACAACTGTAAACAGAAAAGTATTGCTTGATTTATATTTTTAAAGAACTTGTTTCACAATTCCCCCATTCCCTTCCTTAAATAAAATCCTACCAGCAACACTCCAAATGTAGCTTTTACAGTATCTTTAGTTTCTCTATTCAGTTTCACCTTTTCTGGTTTTCTGCAAAATATCTGTGAGGATTGAAAATTTGCATGGTAATGTTTAGTCTTGGACAAATGTGCTTGTGTATTTTAAAACAGAAAAACAGAATAAAAATAATATCCATTTGTCTCCAGCTGATTTTTACCATCCTACTGATTCAGGATTAAATGTTTTGAGCACTGTTGCAGTGGTTTTTTGCGTTTCTAAGTACCAAAATACTAGGAAATGGGCAGTTGGCTTTGGCAGGAAAGAGCAGCTTTAAAATGGCTAGTGGTTTTGTGCCAAGAAATTTAAATTATCTGATGTCTGTAAATACGGACAGTGGGAAGTGAGCAGCATGACCACTGGTGGTTAACTGAATTGGAAATTTAAGAGAATTTTTGCAGGAGAGAATGAGGAAGTTTGGGGCATTTCGTGCACTACTTGGGATGGCAGTAGGGTGGAGAACTTAATCTTCTGACACTGATTCTAAGTTATCCCCCTACTCTGAAAAAAATAAATCACATATTGAAACTGTCCTCATGGGACGTTGGTTTCTGCAATCTTCTCTGAGAAATTCAGGGCTTAGAATAGTGACGTTCAGCATTGCATAAAGAAGTAGAATAGAAGCAGATCAACTAAATTCAGCCCGTGGTTCTAGTTTTTGAGGAAGGGATAATTTTTTTTTTTTTCTGATTCAGGTGGACAGGACTTTTCCATAAGTATTACACTGCAGTATTTGGATATTACTTCAATAAAAGACAAACCAAATGAGACAGAGTACTGACATATTGCCCTGCTGAAGCTAAAAGCTCAGAAATGTTACAGTCTGTGCTTGATCTTAATTTGCTTTTACATTCACTGAAGAAATATTTGTGAAACAGGTCTATACCTTTCTTCTAACTACCTATATCTACCGTACGAAATCTTTTCTGGATACTGTTGGAGATAATGGCTAAGATAAGAAGATAAACCTCTGGCAGTCCTGCTCCATACTTGTCCAATCTGACTTTTTGCCATTTATTTAACAGTAGTTATATAGCCTTGACATTTCCAAAGCTCTA
This sequence comes from Amazona ochrocephala, assembly GCA_039720435.1. Classification (NCBI taxonomy): domain Eukaryota; kingdom Metazoa; phylum Chordata; class Aves; order Psittaciformes; family Psittacidae; genus Amazona; species Amazona ochrocephala. The sequence continues at coordinate 27,430,595 of CM077880.1, forward strand.
TACAAGCACAAACTAATTAATCTTTAGTTTGCCTTTGAGGTAGGTGAGTCAGTACTCTCTCTTCTTTCACAGATATTGCAGTCAGAGCAGAGGAAGCAAGTGAATAGCCTGAAGTCCTGCAGAAAATTGGTGTCAAACTAAGCATTTTAACTTGGGCCCTCTTGGAAGAGGGGGCGCTTAACCCTGGAATGCTTCCACTTTCCCATGGCAACTGTCTGCGTGATGTGTTATATTTGCAATATTGACTGAGATGATTAACGTGAACACAGAGAGAAGTTTCAGAGCTGTTTGTCTGCAGTATCTGTTATGCACTTTTGAAAGGGTGACAAAGTTTATAGTGGCATGAATGCCCCTTCCAATGCTGCAATTGTACACTGGTTTTTATCTCCTGCTTATGTATAGAATTCAAACTAAATTCTTCACTCTCCATATTCCAGCATACTGAAAGATAAAGGAAAGCCTAATTCACCATCTGTGCTGCTCTTGTCATTAACTTCCAAACAATAATTACTCACACTGGTTGCTTTAATTCTACATATTCTTGTTTGCAGACAAAGCAGTTTCTCCTTCATTGCTAGTATGATGTATTACACATCACATGAAATATTTAAGGAATACATATCCATAAGATAACAACTGGTTTGTCTCATGCTGTCTCAGTTTAAAAGGAGATGCACTTTCTGACTCTGCCAATGTCCAGTCTGTTTCCATGGCTGTGCTGAAGAGAATTCTGACAGAATCATTAAATACACTTGAGTCAATAAAAGAACACTGCTATTATCCTATGTTTCCCTTGGATGATAGTGGTATAGAGTGTGTACTGCTGCAAAATTATCTAAGGCTTTTCATTTGAAAATAGGAAAACTCAGTTTGCTGTTTAGAGATCAGGTTTGCTTTGCAGATATAGGATAAGGCTAAGTAGAAGAGCCTCAGTCCTATACTAGGTATTCTCACTTTATTTTTGACTAGGGGTGAATTTCTACCGGGAAAAAGGTGAGGACCACTTCTTCACTTCTATGGTGGTAATATGCCGATAATTAAAGATAGCCTTTTAAAAACTTTGCAACAGTGGTCAGGCTCTGACGCTCTACCCTGTGTTAATTTACTTGGATGCCAACACAGTATCTGATATTATTTCCTTATCTTTTCTCTCATAGGTATCCTAGAAATCTTATACAGGCTCCAGGACCTCCAAACTGAAAAAGATATTCTAAAATTCTGTCTTGTATTAATCATAGAAGACTCTTTGAAATCTTCTGTTCAGATGATGAAGGCATACTTAGTGTATGAAATCTATATGTCAAACTTATTTATTAAATTTTTGTTTTGTATATATGGGAATTGTATTTAGCAGCTGATGTTCTGATTCTAGAAATTATTGCGTATATCAGTACTCGTGTCAAGTATTTTCATTAAAATCAACAGGATTACTCACTGAAAAAGTTTTTTACTCAGCTGTTGACATATACCCTATCTATTTAACCAGCAAAGCCAACTGAGAGTACCAGCATCTGCCAAACCAGCTGACTCTTGCCTTTGGTTTTATGCATTTATTTCTTTTCATTTCAATTTTCTTTGAAATCTCCAGCCAAAATATACAGGGACTACAACATTGTGCATGTAGTTCTTCACCTAAATTATGCTAGTTTTACACAAATTTGGGAATGAGGGGTATAAATTAGATTCCATGGAAATTTAGTTTCATTCTTACCCAAGTTATTGTTTTTTGATAATGAACTGTGAAATAAAAAGTGGTTGGAAACAATACATCGAGGAATAGAGATATGGTGCCTGTACTGCTCCCAAGCTCCTGAGGAACAATATCTACAAAGTCTGAGATAAGAAATGCGTTCGGGAGTTCCAAGATAATCTGCTTTGCTGGTCTGCACTCAAGGTCAAAATACCTCCTTTTCTAGCTCTTTCGTAAATACTCATTTTTAATAAGATTAAGATGTTTAGTGTACAAATAATCTTGATACCTTTGAGGTAAATGAAATGTGTTTTTCAGTGTTCAGTAATTTTCTTTGTTTGCTCTTTCAAGATGATTAGCAAAGTGCTGAATATCTAGATGTGAAGTTACAGCCCAGTCACCAAGAACTTGATCATTCTTTTGTTAGTCAGATAGTATTTTGCATTAACTCCTTTTTGCCTGAAAATTTATTTCTTCGATTTAGAAATATCAACTGGCTCTGAGGGTGGGACTACAGAGTCATGAACAAGACACTGCTGAGTTCAAGGTACCAAAAATAGAGGTGTCAGGGAGAGGCACTGAGAAGCATAGGGCAATCTCTCAGAGCCAGTTCAGGAAATTTGCTGTGTGGGGTTTTTTTTGTTGTTTTTAGTGGTGGTTATATTTTGTTTGTTTTTTTGGTTGCTTTTTTTTTTTTTTTTTTCTTGTTTGTTTGTTGGTTTGGTCTGATTTGGTTTTTTATTATTCACCTGGCTCTAGTTACTGAGCTGCTAGAACATCCCTGCTAGCATAGATGAATCTTCTTTATTGCTCAGTTATTTGGCCCAGTAGTCAGCCATGTCCCCTCTCCAGCTAGGATCTGAAGTGTGGAGGCTGACTGAGAGGGACCTCATATGCAGGGTGAGAAGCTTTTTCTTACACCTGTACTCAAAACCATTTGGAAGAGGAAACTGAAGCTGGGTTTGCCATATGAGTGGCCTAGAAAAAGTGTTTTTTCTTCAGTCTTTATCACAAGACATGAACTTGGGAACATCAGACAAACTTAATCAATGACTCTGATTAGGGTAAATAGATTAAGTATGTTTTCCTGGAGACCAGAGTAGAAGTCTGGAATTCATTGCCAGGAGTTGCTGTAAATACAAAATTGCAGATAAATTCAAAAATAATTGGCCAAATTCAGAATTATTTCCAAAGATTCTTAAATCCAAAGACATAACCTTAGCTCAGGAAACCAACTTGAAGATTTAAAATGCTGCCAAGGGATTACCAGTGGAAGGGTCATTCTATGAATGTCATTTCTTGCTAAAGCTCCCACTCCTGTCTACCATTAGAGGGAGGATGTGGGTTGTAGCCCTCCATCTAATTGCTTCCTGTGTACCTAATCTAGTCCTTACCATTGTGACTAGTTAAGTTGGGAAATCACAGCATCATAGAAAGGTTTGGGTTGGAAAGGACCTTAAAGATCATCCAGTTCCACCACCCCCCCCACCCCCCCCCATAGGCAGGGATACTGTCCTCTAGACCAGGTTGCTCAAAGCCACATCCAGCCCAGCCTCAAACACTTTCAGAGATGAGGCAGCTGCAACTTCTCTGGGGAGCTTGTTCCAGTGGCTCACCACTCTCACAGTAAGACTTCTTCCTAATATCTAATCTAAATCTACTCTCTTTCAGCTTGAAGCCATTACCTTTTGTCCTATCGGTACTTTCCAATGTAAAAATTCCCTCTTCCCTTTCCAGCTTTCTTGTAGGCCCACTTAAGGTGCTGGAAGGCCACAATAAGTTCTCCCCGGAGCCTTTTCTTCTCCAGGCTGAAAAACCCCAGCTCTCTCAGCCTGTCTTCATAGGAGGCATGAGGTGCAGAAAAGGCCTTGACTCTGTGTGAGCGCTGCTCAGCAATAACAAAAGCATCCCTGAATTATCAACGCTGTTTCCAGCCCAAATCCAAAACATAGCCCCATACTACCTACTATAAAGAAAATTAATACCTCAGCAAAAACCAGAGCAGCTTTTTGTTCGCCATTCTAATGTTCATGGTCTAACACAATTTTTTTTTAATGACAGATTAATAACATACCCGGCCATGAAAACAAACAGTTGTGAAAAGCAAAGGTATGGTTTAAGACCTGAGGGCAATATCTAAAACACTACTATTACCCAAAGACATCACATATTGCTTACAAATAAAATCCAAAAATACAGAACTGTTACATAGCCTATTAGCAAAGGAGAAACAAACATTCATAGAATCATAGAATCATAGAATCATAGAATAGTTAGGGTTGGAAAGGACCTCAAGATCATCTAGTTCCAACCCGCCTGCCATGGGCAGGGACACCTCCCACTAAACAATGCCATCCAAGGCTATGTCCAACCCCACCTTGAACGCCGCCAGGGATGAAGCATTCACAGCTTCCTTGGGCAACCCATTCCAGTGCCTCAAAACCCTTACAGTAAAGAATTTCTTCCTCAGATCCAATCTAAACTTATCATAGAATCATAGAATAGTAAGGGTTGGAAAGGACCTCAAGATCATCAAGTTACAACCCCCCTGCCATGGGCAGGGACACCTCCCACTAAACCATGCCATCCAAGGCTATGTCCAGCCCCACCTTGAGCGCCGCCAGGGATGAAGCATTCACAACTTCCCTGGGCAACCGATTCCAGGGCCTCACCGCCCTTACAGTAAAGAATTTCTTCCTCAGATCCAATCTAAACCTCCCCTGTTTAAGTTTAAACCCATTACCCCTTGTCCTCTCACCACAGTCCCTAATGAAGAGTCCCTCCCCAGCATCCCTATAGGCCCCCTTCAGGTATTGGAAGGCTGCTATGAGGTCTCCATGCAGCCTTCTCTTCTCCAGGCTGAACAGACCCAATTTTCTCAGCCTATCTTCATATGGGAGGTGCTCCAGTCCCCTGATCATCTTCGTGGCCCTCCTCTGCACTTGTTCTAACACTTCCATGTCCTTTTTATGTTGAGGACACCAGAACTGCACACAAGACTCCAAGTGAGGTCTCACGAGAGCAGAGTAAAGGGGCAGGAGCACCTCCCTCGACCTGCTGGTCACACTCCTTTTGATGCAGCCCAGAATACGGTTGGCCTTCTGGGCTGCAAGTGCACACTGCCGGCTCATGTTCATTTTTTCATCAACCCACCCCCCCAAGTCCTTCTCCACAGGGCTGCTCTCAATCTTTTCACTGCCCAACCTGTAGCTGTGCCTGGCGTTGCTCCGACCTAGGTGTAGGACCTTGCACTTAGCATGGTTAAACTTCATCAGGTTGGCATCAGCCCACCTCACAAGCGTGTCAAGGTCCCTCTGAATGGCATTCCTTCCCTCCAATGTATCAACGGAACCACACAGCTTGGTGTCATCGGCAAACTTGCTGAGGGCGCACTCAATCTCACTGTCCATGTCACCCACAAAGATGTTGAACAAGACCGGCCCCAACACCGATCCCTGGGGGACACCACTCGTTACTGGTCTCCAGCTGGACATTGAGCCACTGAGCACTACTCTTTGCATGTGGCCATGCAGCCAGTTCTTTATCCACCGAGTGGTCCACCTATCAAATTGATGTCTCTCCAACTTAGAGAGAAGGATGTCATGGGAGACAGTGTCAAAGGCTTTACACAAGTCCAAGTAGATGACATCAACTGCTCTTCATTCTGTTATATCCCAAACAATAAATTTTTCTTTTTTTGTTCATCTATTTGTTTACTTTTGTTTGGAAACAGTCCAATTTGGAGCCAATAAGAATGAGGACACCCCTCACTTCATGATAGCTGAGATTGCATAATACAGGTGTAATGATGGGAACCTGTTTAACAGTGTTTTCCTTGAAGCATTTTTGGGGCATTTTTTCTGGTGAAGGTTTAAGTAATTTCAAATTAAAAAAAAAATACAACAATTTGCAAGGGACTAAGTTAATCTGGGAGCTCTACTATTGCCATTGGGGGAAAGCAAAGAATGGTTGATAAGGTGGATCTGATCCAGAACTTGTTCAGGGTGCTTATACGGAATGCAAGGCTTCTTTCAATAAAACATTTATTTCTTGTTGTTATATAATTATTTTTTCCTATTTGCATTTAAATTCCTCTTGAATCTTCATATCCTCTGTGCTGCTGAGTTTATGGATCTAAACAGGGCATTGGTTTGACATTTTTACCAAGGTTGATATATTAATAATGACCTTTATTTGGATACAGCTATATAAATACAGTGGAAAAAAGACATGGGTCTGAGAGTGACAAAAATAGAAACAGTTTCTTTGTTTTAACTGTATTTTATGACTATAATTTTTGTGTATTAAGAAGTCCTTACCCTAAATATATACTGCAAAACAACTGTATTGTATCTTCCCCTCTTTGTACTTCATGACACTCAACAGCATGCTGTTACAACACAACAAAGACTAATGAAAAGGCAAAACCAGGAAAATTGCATTCATATATTCCAGCACTATCTTAGGGTTGTAATTTTAATTTATGCAAAGGCTCTTATTTCTTGAAATTAATCTCTAGTGTTCTCATGTAAATTTGTGGACAAGCTCTAAATATTTTTAGATTTATGCCATGCTACTATGCTGTAGGAGAGTTTTAAGATGGTTCTGGGTCCACAGTGAGGGTTCTTATACTCTTGGTATCTAATGTTGTGACTGCTGTGTATATATAACTTGTTTAGATATTGAGTTCCTACATGTCTAAACTTGTTTCTGCATATACTCAGAATTTCTGAAATCTGGGTGGGGCTTATGCCTCCCATTACCACATATATAATTCAGTTATTCATGTTTATGGGCAGGTGTAATTTCAGGTAATCAAATGCAGACATAACAAGAAACTAAGGGTACAGCTCAAAATCATTAAATAAAAGATAAAAATCCAATTCTGTCAGTGTCAGGAATCCCATAGTTCTCTCAGAGTCTGAAAAACTCAGTCTGTTACTAGTTTTTGTCAAATTAGTCTTTTATAGTTTTGATATTCAGCATTCAGCTGTAAGAACCTTCAAAATTCCTCTTTTAAACACTGTTTTTGCTTGAGAAGGGACATGGAAAATGCATTGTTTTCTTTCCCAGCACTTTTTCTGGAGGCTGTGAGAAAGAGAATAGAAGGGCATAAAAAATGCCATTCCAGTTTGACCAAAGCTACCTTTATACCGGTTTTCTGTCTGCTACGGTTAATACAAGCAGATGCTCAGGAAAGACTATAGCAATAAAGCAAAAAGAAATTGATACTTTTTCTACATATTCTTCCAATCTCCAGCTATTCACAAACTGGGAACTTTGCCAGAGTGGTGTGGTTTTTCTACTGTTTTAGACTAGTCACCTAAAAGAAAGCCAAAACAGAACCTGGAACAAAAGGAACCTTGGTCAAATAGAGACTACAGAATTCTGCTTAATATAATTTGATTTACCACTTAGTATTTAATGTATTTCAGAATAGGATTAATAAAATATTGTAGGAAGTTGGAAGGAGGCAAAGTTGATGCTAGAAAATTCACCTTGATTCTGCTGAAAGTTGTAATAACTAGCCACAAGAACAGTAGAAAGAAATAAATATAATAACCTGAAATCAAAATGCTGCTTTTGACATTTTTCAGAATGCTTTGGAATTGCTGCTCCAAAGATCAGCATAAAACACAGATGTGTAACTTATAATATACTGATCACAGAATGAAGAGCTAATAGCTACCAAAATACTGATTTGTTTTGACTTGGGTAGCCATAGAAGGGATTACATGAGTAATGAGTATACCAAAAAAAATTTCGTGAGCAGGCACTTTAGTAAAGCTGTTGAAAGACTGAAGAGTATGTTGGTATTTCAGTGACATGGTATATTCATTTATCATGAATAATGAAGGCACTTATTTTTCACTGGACCAATGTGCATTTTCTTTTTTTGTCATGAAAGTGATAGCACTTTCCCCAGACAAAAATAGGTATGTCTCACCTACATTTCTGTCCAGGTTACAGGTCCTGATTATTTAGTCATCTCATGTTCTAAACAGTGAGAGGGGATGGACATGACACCATTTGCAATTAAATATTAAAAAAAAAAAAAACAAAAACAAAACCAAAAAATCTTAAAAATTACTATACACTATCAATTTTACCCTCATTCCACAATGTGGGCATAATTATTATATGAAATATTTTGCCATTCTTCTTCACAAAATGTGCTCAAATATTCTAGAAGTAACATTTTCCTTGATTGGTATTGGTGCTCAACTTTTGAAATCTACTGGGCAATGCTGAGCATAAGGTACTCATTTACTCTGTGACTATCATCTTACTGCAATATATACTTCATAGAAGTTGCAATTGTAACTGAGCAGGAAATAGTACTCCATTAAGACTAGGGGAGGAGAATGTTAGCTTCAGTTCTGGGAAAATAAGAGTGTGTCTGACTGAGCCCTCAAAAGCAAAAAAATAGAAAATCTGACAAAGAGAAAACAAAAATTGAGAAAGGGCAAAAGTGGAAAGCAAAACAAGGTTTGAGTTCTGTCTAAATTGCATGTCTTTCCTGATTCTCTGAGCTTGATGTAGTGGGAATATTTGCTTCAATGACCCTAAGAGTTCTGCCAATAGAAGTTTAGTTCTCTGCAGGACTGCCCAGAGTGCACCTATCATAAGGTGGAAAATTCAGATCCCTCAGGTTAAAGTACTGAGAACACACCACCTGGTTTCGTTTCAGAAAGCATTATAGAGGCAGAAAAAGCTGCTCTTTCAGCAAGTAGTGTGATAGCAATCAGGAAGTCTTAGTCCAGCAACCTGGGAAGGATTCTGAATGACAAGTAGAAAAGTGCGAAGACAAAAGGAAGAAGAGTGGATACCAAGAAAAAACTGAACTAAAAAAGGACTATTATAAACACAATTTGATGCTGATAATATTTAAATAATAAGCATTATAGGGGAAGCTGGAATAGAAAAATAAAGAGGAATATAGAAATTATTTTAGTGTAGCCAAGTATCTTATTTGCAAATTCATGTTTGAAAAAATACGTAAAGCTGATAAATAAAATGCTAAAAATGTTCCAGAAAGAGGCAGTCTGTCGTGCTTCAAGAAAAGAACATATCAAAAGCACCTTGAACAGGTCAAGAAGGTTATTAGCATACATCTTTCATGCATACAACTACAGATTTTGAAGTTGTGATCATTTAAGATCTATTGATGATCCTTCTACACCTGAACAGAGTGATTTCTTTGTGTAAGTTCCTAGACACAAATTTTTCGTTAATAATTCCGTAATGGAATTTCTCTTCTGAAGTACTCTAATATCTTCTTTTGTGACTTGAAAAGGATGAATGTGAATATCTCTATTGCTTGGCAGTATTTTTCTCTCATCATCCCTCCACAAGGAGAAACATGAAGGTATCAAAATCCATTAAATAAGTTTAAAATTAACCTGTCTTCCTTCCAAAATTTGTAAAAAGGGCACTTTTTTTGTATAAAGGTAAATATTAAAGGGAGTATATATAAAACTGACAAACATGAATAAGAAATGTTCAAAAATGTTTAAATTTAAAATAAAGCACTGCCGTAAGGCACTCAAAGTTAACCTATAAATGAAACTACACATCTCAAAAGAGTTGCAGATGTTCATGTTACCTAACATGTTGAAGAAACCAAAAGAGAAAATTTTGAAACTCAATATATTTTGCTCCTGGATATTTAGAAACAGCTGAGTCACTGTAAGAGACTGGTCATTATGACAATTTCTAGGCATGGAAAGGTCCTTCAGAGTATCCCTGTATATTTCATCAATACAACAGCTTGCCATGTTTTATTTTCTGACATTAGAACAGCAAAAATTGTGGCCCAAATTCATAAATGACTTAACCTTGCAAACCATAGTAAAGTTACTTGCAGCGTAAGTCAGTGTTTAATTTGGTAAGGTAATTATTTTAATTCAAGTAGGTTCTCAGTCCTTCATTGAACTGTATGTCATTCTAGACATTAATTATTCTTGCTCACATGTAAATAACTTCAATATATTGTTTGAAATAGTGCCTGTTTTAGTGTCTGTTATAGCTCTAAGGGGTGTAAAGGAGCTGTCTTTCTTCCCCGTATTCTGTGTCCAGCACATACCATGGGTACCAAAGATAAGGAAGAAGGGCTACTGAATTGACAGAATTGTGCCATACATACTGGCTGTCAGCTTGGAGAGCTAGACTACATTGTCAATGTTTGAATGTTCCCAAAATGCTTGATATTGACATCACATGATTTCTCTTAATCCTATCCTCCTACCTGGATAAATGAGATATTACAATGGATATCAGGGAAGTAAGGAATTTATTTTTTTTTCTCAGCTTAGTTTTTAAGTGAATATTGAGTAAAACAAATCAGCACTTATTTTGCCAGTTAGCAACCTATGAAATTAGGAAAATATTCTTCATTCTAAATGACTTTTAAATATAGTACAAATACATAAACCCAGCAATGTTCAGGTTGTTGGTTTTTTTCTTTTTTTTTTACAATTCTGGTTTCTGAAATTCTAACAATTTCAGTTTTGGAAAATGATTTTATCAATGGTTGCTATTGATCCCCTAGAAATTTTACAGATTAATTTAACGAGCTTGCAGCTCATTAAATAACTTTGCAGCTCGAGTCAGAGTTATAATTCATGGTGGCTACAGCATATTTTCACTTGCATATATATTGTACTGTACTATGGTCTTCTGGTAGAAATACTCACGAAGTACTTGGTGGATTTTTCTTAGTGTGGTCAGTAGTTTCAGTTAGAGTTTCAGGACCTGCATAAAGTTTTATATTTTTCTGCAAATGACATGGATCTTGGTAAGTATATGATTTCTCTACAGTAATAACCTATGCAAAAACATCAATAGAAATATTTGTGGTTACATGTGAACCAGTTTCAACTGATGTATGAGTAACAGAAAAATAATTACTCCTAAATTAAAATACACATATTTTACCCTAGACATTAAAACTCAATAAACCTGAAGTTTAGACTAGATGTCTGTTGCGTTAAAGAGTGTGGGGGGGAAAACAAACCCCTTGTTTTACTTTCGGATATGCTGCTATCGGTCCGACCGCGTTCGCTTATATCGAACCTCTGCTGGTCTGGGAGCCAATCCGACCGCGTTCGCTTATATTGGACCTCTAATGGTCTGGGAGCCAACCCGACCGCGTCCGCTTATATCGGACCTCTAATGGTCTGGATTTACCGATAGTGACAATTAGATATCAAAACAGTATGACTTATTAACTAAATTTATTGGTGCAACAGGTACAGGTTCTTATGGATTGCCGGTGATAAATACTGTCTGCAAAAGCACGTGCATATAATAGTTACATGAATACAAGCGCTTGATAAAGTTGACACAGCTTAGCTCTAAAAGATACAGGTGACAAATAAGAATAACTCTATAGAGATTCTAAGTTTTTCCTAGGAAAGCACTGGATACAGTGCACGTCTTACCCACAGGCGTCCCTATGGGGGGGGAAGAGAGGTCCAGCCCGTCGACCGGTCCCAGGAGTCGGTTGATGTTATCTTCCTTAACTCGTCCACAATGGTATCTTCCCCAAAATCCCCCTTTCTCTTGGGCTATTTTATATTATTTTCACCTTCAAGGTGGAGCTTGAGTGACTCTAGTCATACATACCTTTATTACCATTGGCGAGAATTTCTCTCGCCTCGATTTAAAGGTATATGAGACTAAAAATTCAGAGAGCATGCTCAGAGAGAGGTGGTCTTATTCCGGAGGGGGGTCGCACTGGAAAGGGGTGTGTATTTTAGTATTATAATGAAGCAAAGTTCACACTAAGGACAGTATTTTGTCAAAAGATGACAGGCCGCTGGCTCAGGATGGCAAGTATGCAGCTTATCAGTTTCTTGTACTACCTAGTTCCCGTTTTATCTGCTGAAGTTAGGACAGAGCATACCCGCGACATCTCCACCTCGCTGTATCCTCCGCCTGTTACGGGAACCGCTGTGGAGTGCACATTCCTGGCATACCAGGTATGGCTGCATCTCGCCCTGAGAGGCCCTGAAAGTCCATCTTCTTTTATGTGTGGACAATGCTGCATTTTTAATATAGATTTAATTCCCAATTATCCCAAATTTCCTAATTATTCCACAATGTCTAATCTGTTTTTCTATTTTTCAGTAGCTATTGGAAGACTAGATGACTCCCTACCCCTATTTAGCATAGAAAAAGAGGACAAACCAGACCTATATGGCCCAACTTGGTTGCCTTTGGCAAAAAAGATTATTCTCTAGGTTAGTCTAACATTTCACAAATAATGAAGTTATTATAATAGCACTATAATGAGCTATTACTTGCAAAGTTCCATGATTTATGAAAACTTTGTAAAGCTCAATGTGACTTTAATTTTTAAGTTATCAAAAAGCCATTAAGCCAATAATTTTATATTTAAATGTACCTGAACCATTATAGAAAAATGATTGAAAGGTAAAATTTTAAGATGCCTAATTATTCTGATGAAGGTTTATGAGTACTGGTGAAAAAAAACCTTAGAATATTTTAAATTCTAAATTTACATTAATACCAACAGGATAGTTTTTCATTTAAAAATGTTAAAATATCAACACTTCAAAACATCTATTTTTTTTTCCCTGTAACTTAATGTATTGATTTAATATTTAATTGTTTTTAAAATAAATTATTTCTCTTCATAGAGAATGCCAGATCTGATGCTGTATACCAATTCATTTGTGAAATAGTGACTTTTGGAGCACAGCGAACAATAACAAAATCTAATCCATAGTACTTTTGTTCTTCCAAAGCTCATTGATGTTTGTTGCCTTCCCTTTTACTTTTCAGCATAAGGTCCAGCAATTTCCCAGGAACCTTTCCTACGTCAAATACTCTGCTGTCATTTAGATGTGCTTTTCTTCAATCACAGAATCACAGAATCACGGAATCATAGAAGGGTTTAGGTTGGAAGGGACCTTAAAGATCATCTATTTCCAATCTCCCCGCCATGGGCAGGGACACTTTCAGTCCCAAATCTCTTTATATTTCCTCATAAACACTCCCTTGGACGCAATTACTACTTCTCTCCTCCCGAATATGCTTTGAGAATTCTTTCTTATTCACCCTGCCACCTTATTGACTAACAATAGTATGTTCTGCCCTAATCTTTCCCTTCTTAACTTGTAATTATTTCACTTCTGTTTCCATTTCTTCTCCTACAGCATTTCAATAATTTATTCCTACTGTGGCGCTTTTAAAACATTTTCAATCTTGAATTGCAGTTATGTAAAAGCAATTATATTTTCAACATTTCTTTAGGAGCTGAATATGCATTTGTCATGGGTTAAGCTGTAACTCATGCAGTTTGCTTACTCACTCCCCCCTCTTTCCTCCCCCTACTCCCGGAGGATGGGGAGGAGAATCAAAAGAATGCAACTCCCACAGGTTGAGATAAGAACAGTCCAGTAACTAAGGTATAACACAAACCACTGCTGCTACCACCAATAATAATAATGACAAGGCAAATACAACGGAAGAGGATACAACCGCTCACCACCCAAAACCAAGCCCGACCCAGCAGTGAACCCTCCATCTTCCGGGTCCCTTCCCCTAGTTTTTTACATCCTGGGCATGATGTGCTGTGGTATGGAATACCTCTTTGTTTAGTCTGAGTCAGGTGTCCTGTCTCTGCTTCCTCCCAGCTTCCCCTCCTCCCCAGCAGAGCATGAGACTCAGAAAGTCCTTGGTCAGACTAAACATTACTGAGCAGTAACTGAAACCACTGGTGTTATCAGCGCAGTTTCCAGGCCGAAAGTCAAAACTACAGCAGTGCACCAGCTACTAAGAAGGAGAAAAATGACTGCTACTGCTGAACCCAGGGTAGCATTGAATTTCTATTACAGTATTTCAAGGTTTCAAATGTTTTAAAAGGAGTATAGCTAGAAGAAAATTGTGTTAGAACAGATACACTTGTGATTGTATGATAGACAGCTCTCAAGGAGTCTATTTTCCTTTACTTTTAGTTAAACAAATATGTTTCCTCAAAGTAACAACCTAAGAAGACAGTAAAGGTGTTATGATGAAATCTTTATACTTACCTGTGCTAAAAATGGTAAATGGGTTCTGGTTATAATGAAATGTCCAGTTTGAAAACATAGAACAGAGTCAGAAGATATAGATGTGTTTTGTTTTTTGCTGTAATTTGGCATCAACCTTATTATCAAAAAGATGAGTGGTTATTTCGGTGCTGTATTTCTATGAATAGAGAAGGAAAAGCATTTAGCTGGTATCTTCTAGGAATTGTTTTTTAGAAAACTGTTTCCCAAGGGATTGTTTATGAGTCCTGTAAATGAATTGTAACTTCTCTTATTTTTATAACATATTACACAGCAATGTCTGCAGAAGAATTAATTTCCTAACACCTTAAAAAGGTGATCAGTGATCTTTTTGTACTTTTATGCCTTTCTTTGTGAAGATCTCAAAGAATTTTTTATTGCTGAATGTTTTTGCAAATGTTAGGACAGCACAGTCCTTTTTTATTGTTGTGTGAAAAGTAAAACAAAACCCACTAACTTACAAGATAAGAATAATGAGTCATCATCTCTACAATTTTGAAGAAGAATATATACCAGAAAAACTTAATTACTGTATTGAAAAGCCTCAGCTAAAGTGAGAAGCAGTATGACAAAGAGAGAATGAAGTTTAAAGTTTAACTATTACATTACTTTTTCCCCATGTTTTTCTTACCATTGGTCTCACTGGATTGTTCAGCTCGGGTGCAGCAGGTGACTAGACACTAGAAATAGTTGCAAGCATCTTGGAGGAGATAATGTACATGTGTCTATTTATATGCCTACATATATGTCTATGTATAAACAGATTTTTTGTTTGCTTGTTTGTTTTGATTCAGTTTGTTTTGTTTGAAGCAGGTGGCTGACCATTTCCTCCTGAATTATGGGTACTTCATTCTTCTTCTGCTAGCTGCTTATACAATATTTGGTCTGCCTCTTTATCCTGGTTATGCGGTCTATAACAGACTCCCACCACAATATCTGCTTTATTGTCTTTCCCTCTGATTCTTACCGATAAATGCTCAACCCTATTGTCACTGTCTTTAAGCTCTGGATGATCAAAGCACTCCCAAACATACAAGGCTACTCTACTGCCCCTGCTTCCATGGGTATCTGTCTCTTGTGAAGAGTTTATAGCCATTCATTGCAGCACTCCTGTTGTGCAAGTCTTCCCACCATGTTTCCATGATGTTATACTTTTCCCAATGCACAATGGCTTCCAGCTCCTCCTGTTTGTTGCCCATTCTGCATGCACCATTGTAGGTGCTCTTCAGTTGGGCTATCGATCCTATCATCTTTTGGGCAGGATTCTGACTTGACCGTTCTCAGGCACTTCCATGATTTATAACAGATCAATAACCCTTGCATCTTTGCTGCCACATTGATCTCCATCCCTACCTTCACTGAGATGCAGACTGAAGAACCTTGGTTTAGCACACCATCCCTTAGACATCATTTGCATGCTGCCCCAGGCTTATCTCTAGTGAGCCTGGTCTTGCTTCTTTCCCCCTTCAAGTCCAGTTTAAAGATCTTTCAATGAGCCCTGCTAACTGCTGCTCAAAGATCTTTTTCCCCTTTTGAGACAGGTGTACCCTGTCTCTTGTCATGCGAAGAAACCCACGGTCTAAAAACCTCAAAATTCTGCTGGTGATGCCAGGCTCCTATAAATAGAAATAGAAGTATATAGCCTTTATCTCTAACAAAGAAACATGTTAGAGATAGATGTTATATTGTAAAAAAGCAGTATTTTTGCAGATGTACAGCATCAAACTGATATTAATTAGCATGTTTTTATGAGTCTGTAAAAGGACTTACATCTCAACATTATTTTCTTTATGAAACAACAGCTATTATTAGACTTGAATATTTAAAGTACTTCAATAGCTCAAACATTTGTGGTCAAATATTTTTCTGTTATTTAGGTTTCTTTTAATAGATTTTTAAAAGTCAGTCTTTTCAGAATCCTTCATATTGTCCCTGATGCCTCATTTCATATGTCACATCACTTACCATTATCTGTGTGTATGAACATATGCTACAAATCATAAGTGTTCTTGGCAATTTAGAGAGACTTTACAATTTCTTTTAGAAATGTGCATGTTAAATAAGCTGAAGTAAACATTTTGCTATCTAAAAATGATTTTTTAAAATCCTCATCTTGCTGAAACTTCAGGTAGCTAGTTTTGAATCTGCAATATAAAGCAGAAAGTGGCAGTTATTCTAATATCAGAGATTTACTGGCATATGAATGGGGATGACGAAATGTACAGACCCTGTCATCTCATGACCCCTGGATCTACAAGCATGTGTTTCCTTTCATATATATATGAATTGATTTTCTGAATCCAAAGAGACTTATCAAATGCTTAAAATTAAACATAGAACTGTTTTCAGAGCTATGGTCTTAGATTATAAACTTAAAATTAGAAACTATTTCATAGTAGTTTCTAGTATTATACCGGTCATATGCACCCAATGGATTATGCTAATAGAGCCAGTACAGCTCTTACTTCAACAGCTGTGCACAGACATCCACTCTTCAGAGATAATTCATGCTACAATATGAAGAAGAAGATTAAACAGTTATCTGTTTCTTGGTTACACTCTCAAAAATTACATAAACTTCCCAAGGTTTCATTTTTTTGTTTATAATATCATTTTTAACCAAAATATATTCACTTTGGTCATGCATCTAAATTCCATCAGGTTGATTGTTAATTTATGGCAATGTGTTAAAAATTATTTATAATCTAAATTATCTAGAACTAATGTAGCAGAAGTTCCATTCATGATAAGTGAAATTAATATGCAAATCATATGTAAGACTGAATGCAAATAATGAACAAAACCTCTAAATTTCAATCCTATTTCTCCAGTGCTACAAATAAATAGCTACTTATTGCTAGCATGAATGTTTAACAAATATCAGCAGTTCTATTCTTTCAAGATAATCAGACATAACACAAGAATATAAGATAAATATTGCAGGTGTTATGTGATGATTGTATGAGCCAAGAACATATTGAACATCTCATAGTGTTATCCTACTTGTGGATATTTTGAGTTCAACAATTATATGTAGTTCAGTTGTAAAATAAACATTCCTAATTACAGATCTATTATTAAAATTATTGTATTTCTAAAATTAAGAAAGAAATTCTTTTCATATATAAATGTGTATAGGTAATTATCGGGTATATCATGGATGATCTTAAGCTCTGAAATCAGTAACAAAAAATTGAATTAAAAAAAGAAATATTGAATCTTCATTTTGTAGTTTTAGGCTAAAATAGAAATGTATTGTGCTTTCTGTGATTAATTTCTGTGGGTATTCACCAGAACATAAGAAAAAAATTACAAGAGTTTAGCTGTCTTGTAAGCTTCATTAAAATACCCAAGTCTTAACATTTTACTTCTGTATGTATATTCATTAGAATTCCTTTAAAGAAATTCTAGGTTAAATAGGCACATTTTTATTATTGATTCAAACAAAAGGAGGGTGAGTGGTCCTTTGTGTTCATGCAATCTAGAATAATAAACCTTGCCACTAGTGGTGTAAATTTATTTTGATATGGTTTTGTAAATGTCAAAAAAAATAGAGCTGTTTTTAAAATACTTGCATCTTTCATAAGGAAAGCCTCCACTTCTCTAAATCATGAAAGATTTCTTTCATGCTTCTATCACTGCCTGTCACTTTCTAAATGAAGACGCATTAGTACAAAATATAAAAAAGCAAAATGATCAAAGCTTAGCAGCTAGTACCACAGATACCACCTAACAAGACTATTAATATTTTTAAAGATTATCTTAGACAGAAAATTCCTTTTTCTGTCATCTCTGCTATTCTTTCTTTCACAATATTAAACTACTGCAAGTAACTGCAAAACCTAACTTAGGAACTGTGTTCTGCAAAATCAGGTGCTATTTTAATTATGGGATGCAGGATGCTAGGTGCTCTTGTTGGAGGACAAATACATAGCTTCTTTCTGTACAGCAAAACGCTTTGCCTCCCTATCCGTGTTTATTACATCTGCACTGAGATTTTACAGATTGCTTTTCATCTGGGCTCATACCTGCCTTACACTTGGATGGCAAGATCCTAACAAGGAAGAAATACACAGCTTAAACATGCTAGTCATTCTGGGGTCATGTTAAGAGGTTTTGCTCCTGAGACATCCTTATTAGAAAAACTTGGAAACCAGTGTTATATCATCCAGCTGATACTTACCCTCTAGTGGAAAAAGCTTTATGATCTTCTATGATTGAAGTCATAGAGTCCTTCTATGCCATGTACCATCAAGTTGGGTGCAATACTTCTCTTACCATGAATAATCTACCATTCTGGCGCATTATTCTTGAGTACATAAGGAAAACACCGTGTTTTTACCCAGTTGGACATTAGTGCATATCTAGCATTGTTCAGGAAGAGAGAGCCAGAGACAGGTCAGGCAACATTATAGTCAGGCAACTACTGAAGACTATTTTAGCTAAGAATTGATGACAGCGTGTTTTGGGTTGACCTTGGCTGGATGCCAGGTGCTTTCAAAGCTTTTCTATCACTCCCACCCTCAAGTGGACAGGGGAGAGAAAATATAATGAAAGGCCAAGGGGAAAGATAAGTAGGGGGAGAGATCATTCACCAATTAACATGGGCAAAACAGACTCAACTTTTGAAAATCAGTCTATTACCAATCAAATCAGAGTAAGATAATGAGAAATAAAACCAGAACTTGAAAACAATTTCCACCCAACCCCTCCCTTCCTCCTGGGCTTAACTTTATACCAGATTTTTTCTACCTCCTGTCCCCAAGACCCACAGGAGGATGGGAAATGGAGGTTGCAGTCAGTTCATCACGTATTGTCTCTGCCAATCCAGAATTGGGTCCCCCATGCGGTCACAAGTCCTGCCAGCAAACTTGCTCTAGCTTGGGCTCCTCTCTCTATAGGGCCGCAGGTCCTGCCAGGAGCCTGCTTCAGTGCAGGCTTCCTGCAGGATCACAGCCTCCTTTGGGCATCCTTCTGCTCCAGTGTGGGGTCCTCCAATGGGGCTGCAGGTGGAGATCTGCTCCACCATTGACCTCTATGGACTGCAGGGACACAGGTGCCTCACCATGGTCTGCACCAACGGGCTGCAGAGGAATCTCTGCTCTGGTGCCTGGAGCCCTTTCTACCCTCCTTCTGCACTGACCTGGCTGTCTGCAGGGCTGGTTTTTTCATATATTCTCACTTCTCTCTCCAGCTGCAGTTGCTCATGTGCAGTGACTTTTACCCCCTTATTATATATGTTATTCCAGAGGCACTACCAATGTTGCTGATTGGCTTTGCCTTGGCCAGCAGTGGGTCTATCTTGGAGTCGGCTCTGTCCAGCACAGGGGAAGCTTCTGGCAGCTTCTCACAGAAGACACTCCTGTAGCCCCCCTGCTACAAAAATCTTGCCATACAAACTCAGTACACACTGTTTAATACTTATGGAACTGCAGAAACTCCGCTTCAGTGAAGCAAACATTAAGTCCATTAACTCCAGCATGAGGCAATGTTTCTTTAGAATGCATCACATCGCTGTGATTAAAGTATCTGCTTGAGAGGTAACAGAAATGACCTAACATTTACTTCCTTCCTGCTTCGGGCCAAAGATTTGAACTTTGATCCACTAACTCACAGGCAAAGCTCTTACACGCTAGGGTCTCAGGTCTTCTGAAGCAGAGCTGTTTTTCGCTGGAACTATTCCAAATTTATAAAATACTTTAATAGTCCTATGCAAGTGAAATGGCTCTATCCTTTGATAGTTAGGATATTTTCTACGAGACCTAATAACTCTGTGGATAGCTCCATCTGGACTTCTATCTCCCAGTCCCTACTTGGGACCAATTCTCTCCTGTCGTCTGTTATAGTTGCAGATCAATTGCATTCACCAGCTGTCAGACGCAGAGGGTACATAAACACACAACAGATATACAAAGGACATCAAGATGTGAAATACCTGTTATCTAGCTCCTGCTCCAATGAAGGCAGAGAACTCTGCCAACACAAAACTGAAGGAAACCAGCCTTTTTTCTCTCCAGATAGAAAATTTCCAAAGAGGCAGTTTGAGATCTAGTCATTTCTGGAGGGCAACTACTACTCTAGCCTGAGTGAATATACTTAATGCTATCTTTTCAGAGAGAGGAGAGGAAGAAAACTCCATTTATCTCTTCATGGAAAGGTAAGCCTTAGTTATATTCAGCTTTCTTTTTACACTTGACTTGAAAGTTTTTATGTCTAATGAAACATCATATGTAGGTAAAATCCATGTTCATTTTTTTTCTCTTAGTATCTCATTTTAGCAAGAAAAAAACAAAAGCAAAACACCATTGAAATGGAATGTTTTTTTTAAATTGCTTTTTCACACTGATGCCAGCACTGAAAGCTGACTGATAATTCAGTTTTTTGCTGTCTCTAAATGAAGTGGAAGATATACCTTTTATATGGAGAAAATTAAAACTGATAATTTCCCCTCCAGTGTTACATAAAAAATTACTTTGTATCAATCTTTGTGCTTCACTGTCATGGTTTAAGCCCAGCCAGGAACCCAGAACCACTCAGTTGCTTGCTCACTCCCCCCACTTCCTCCCCCAGCTCCTGGAGGGATGAGGAGGAGAATTGAAAGAATGTAACTCCCATGGGTTGAGATAAGAACAGTCCAGTAACTAAGGTATAACACAAACCACTGCTGCTACCACCAATAATAATAATGATAAGGGAAATAACAAGGGGAGAGAATACAACTGCTCACCACCCGCTGAGTGATAACCAGCCTGACCTGAGCAATGACCTAGCCCTTCCGGGTAACTGTCAACAGTTTATATACTGGGCCTGACATGCTGTGGCATGGAATACCTCTTTGGCTAGTTTGGGTCAGGAGTCCTGTTTCTGCTTCCTCCCGGCTTCCCTTCCTCCCTGGCAGAGTATGAGACTCAGAAAGTCCTTGGTCAGATTAAACATTACTGAGCAGCAACTAAAAACATCAGTGTTATCAGCACTGTTCCCAGGCCGAAAGTCAAAACCACAGCATTGCACCAGCTACTAAGAAAGAGAAAAATGACTGCTACTGCTGAACCCGGGACATTCACATACATCCATGAGACAGAGATTGTTTGCTTTCCTTTGCTAATTCTAAAACTAAATAGTTTTCCTAAAAGTTGGGCATCATTTGAAGCTTTTTGTAGTTAGCTCATAATAGGGATCCAACTGCCTAGAAATAAGGTTACGAATATTCCCTAAAAATCTATCTGGAAAAATATAATCATAGTTCAGTTTATACATCTTATTCTCACAGAGCTCTGATTTACATAGGTTTTTCCTTAATTGGTTTTCAGCCAAGATACAAAAATACATTTTTAATGTCGTTTCTGCTAACACTAAGAACAAGTTGATGAATCAAGTTTAATATCACTCATCCTGTTTATGCTATCTGGGTTTGTATTCTTTGTTTGCTTAATTGGTTTTTTGATGCAAGATCACTCTTCAGACTTATAGGAAGTGGAAAATCCATTGCACCGAATGCATCAGAACAAAGATTGCTATGGAGCTTCTCAGGAACTCCTTTCTGTTGACATGGACACATACTGCCATAGGCTTTCCAATAATTTTGTAATTCTTGGTAGTATGACATTATTAAAATAGTCACCAATCCAAGATTTATTTTAATTTGTCCTGCTTCATCAGCTCTCTGTTGCATTTTAGCTATAAAAAATAAATACAGCTCTCAGTCCTTTAAAAAATGAGAACTTATGAATCAAAACTTGTGTAAGAACTCTTGCTCAGGCTTTCCACCACTGGTCAATCTGCAGTATAGAAAGATTTGCTAGAAATTTTTTTTAAACCTTTCTTTTTGCTAGAAATGCAATTATGATGGAAGATGCTTTGCATAGTATTTTACTTAATGCCATGAGTGTGAATATATGTCTTACTACATAAAATTAGGAACTTCAGGAAGGAAATGCATCTGCAGCACAGCTGTTGCTCAGAATGCTATTTACTACTGCACTTTCATAGTTACTGCATATTCCTGCTAAAGCAGCTTGTCAGCAAGGAATATTAAGTAGGACAAGGAGTAATGGGTTCAAACTTCAGTTTATATATAAAGAAGAAGTTCTTTACTGTGAGGGTGGTGAGGCACTGGAGCAGGTTGCCCAAAGTGATAAATGCTCCATCCCTGGCAGTGTTCAAGGTGAAGTTGGACAGAGTCTTGTGCAACACGGTCCAGGGTGAGGAATGTCAGTCCATTGCAGGGAGGTTAGAATTAGATGATCTTAAGATCCTTTCGAACCCAAACCATTCTATGATTCTATGATTCTGTGTGTTCTTTCCATCACCACATGCAGCTAACTGGAGTCAGGAAGCTTCAACACAGACAGGAAAAAAAACTGTATTGTGTCTAACTTTCCATTGGAAGAACAGCAGTGAGAGTTATGATCAAGTCCACAGGTTGTGCCAGTTTTCCCAGGCCTTATTCAGGATTCTCTTCTCTTTGATAGATTAGATAAAATTATTTCTTGCAATGACAAATCAGAAAGCATTTGGGAGCATACACTTCCAATAGTATGTTAAGGAGATACAACTGAGCATCATTAACCATGTCAGGGCAGATAGATGTGCGAAGCCTGTGGACAACAGAAGGAGGCTGACATGTGAAATGGGAGAACTAGATGGTAAGTATGAGAGTTCAGAGATCTGCTCATGTAGAGTTCACAGTTTGCACAAAAGGGTATATGGCAAGGTGATGAAAGCTAATTTTCGTAAACTAGAAGTATTTCACAAAAACTTTACGGGCACTAATACTTGTTACAGCAGTTTCTGACAAACTTTTTTATCTTTTTTTCATTCATTCAGTATTCTCAGGCAAATCTTCATAATGAACACCGTGATTGGTTGTAGCAAGTTTCATAGAAGGGGAGAAATTGCTTGAGATTACATGTGGAATTGTTCCTCAGTCAGATACAATTAAAAGCAACTGAATAAGTAATCCCTACCAATACTTGGGAACTAGTTAGATGCCTTTTTAATATGTAAAAGATGCTTTATCTTTTATCTCTATCCTTTTGTTTTCTCCTTACAAGTAGTATTGACAAAGGCTGTTAGTATGCAACAAGGACATTACAATAACAACTTTTTTTTACCGCCAAAGTTATAAAAGCAGTAAAACGGACTTATAACAATCACTTTGCACTCCAATTTAAATAGGCTGCTGGGATATTGCTGGGATAAAGCTTTCCAAATTAATAAAGATGTGGACCACAGAATTTCAAAAGATAACAAACAAAAATTAAATCAATGCTCTTAAAAAAAAAACACAAAAAACAATCTGAAACAAAAAAAAACCCACCAAAAAAAAAAACCGCAAGAAAAATTGAAACATCAATATGTTATTTAAATTCCATATTCCTATAAAGATGAACACACTATCTGATATATGAAAATATTGTTATCAGGAAAACCAAAAATAAATGTGGTGACAGTGTGCAGCCACACACTAGAAAGGATAGGGGTTCTTTGCACAGTATTCATGATGAGTTTGAGCAGTCAAGTCCCAACTGGATTTCAGAAGTTACTTCATTCTCTGCTTTGTGCCATAGTTGTTTGACTTCAAGTGCCCAACAGTTGCAAGGCTTTTCCCTGTTCAGCTGAAAAGCTGTCTTAGCTTGAGACCCATCAGGATTTACAAGCAAGTCATATTAGCACATATACCTCAGAAGATGGCAGGACTGGGACTAAAAGCAAAAATATTTTTAACTTTTTCATTATTTAGTATGAGTGTATGGGAAGGAGCTGCTCATTACTTCGAGTAGTTAGAGAACTCCGTTGAGAAATGAGAGACCAGGTCTTCCAATTCCTGACAGTCATGAACTCTTTCTGAACTCCTACTGCCAGTTCTGACCCAACACATAGAGAAGAGGGAAACAGGTGTCTATGGCATGTGAAGACCTTAACTAAGACCCCTATATTGTGGTTTAGACATCTCTATCTATTGCAGTTTATTCATTCCATAGTCAGTATTTTGTATAACCAGTTTAATGATTACTTGGAAGAACATAAACAATGGTCCAGGAGGAGACCACATGCTTCTGCTGTACTAGATGATGCTTACCCACAAGGAAATACCATTCTGTTGCAGCGATCTGCCTTCCGTGACATGAGCTTCTGTAGTCTTGGCTCCAAAAGCTTGTTCGTGGAGCAGGCATGGGGGCTTTGGATCCCATACTCTTCCTAAGACTGACTCCATGCACTCCTCCAGGCAATAGACTCTCTGGCCTTCAGTCACAGCCAGAGTTGGAAAATAGGCAAAATTTTCACTGCTGATATTACATTCATATACTTGTGCTCCCTCACTGATAACATCTATCATGAGCACTGCAAAATTAAGTATTGATAGCGAAATATTTAGTGTACTCTACTGAATCTCTAATCTCTTTATTTCCTTTATTGCCACAAAATATATTTCTAGGTGAGGGAATTCTGGTAATAAGTAGTGATAAGCAGCAGGATTGTTAGCAATTGTTAAAATATCTCATTGTGGTAAATTTGCTGAACATGGAGTTTTGACTTTCAGTTACTCTTATTTCCTCAAAAGGTCATTCTGTAGTTGAACTTCTTGCCCAAGTTTATTTTTACTCAAGACTCATTACCAAGTCCAGACTACTTCAAATAGTTGCTAAAAAACTAAACTGCCTGTACTTTATGAAAACCCCTTTTGTATTTGTCTGATCAAAAAATTCTACTTCTTTCATTAAAAATATTTTGCTTTTTGAATGGAAATTTCCTCAACAATAGAGAGAACTGAGATGATTCTTTCATCTGCCACAGAGTTCCAGGATTTTGTGAAGTCTATATTAGTTTTATGGCGCAGTCTGTTATGAGGAGATAAAAATGCAAAACAAAGGGAAAACAAGTGAGTCTTTAATTTGACTTGAGAGATTCAAAAAGTGGTGACATCCCTGTCAGATTTGTGAAGAGAGTTCTTTACTGAAAATGATAACTAGCTGAATTTATAGCCATCCAGTATCGCCTGTTTAGACAAGAGAAAGGAAATAAAAAGGGATTAGCAAGAGATGAATAATTAAACTGGCACATGAGAGGAAACATACAGACTCACAGTCCAGGCCTATGTAGCTTGATCAGTCAAAATTTTTGTTGCTATTAATGGAATTTCTGCCTGGTTAAGAATTGCAGAGATGAGATTTTTGAATCTTTTTCTTTCCTTCTGAAGACTTCATTTTTTTTTAACCACTAAAGATTGCCCTCTGTGTTCTCAATATTTCTTTTTTCTTTTAGAGTCAGATAACCATTTTCTAAGGTTCAATTTTTGACTGAAACATGGAATGCACTACTTTTTCTTCAGTAGTTCTGTGACTACTGTTGACAAAAATATTCACTCAGCCATCATTCAGTGACAGTATACAGTTTTTCTATTTAATTCCTTGAAAAGTGCCTTGGAACGCTGCAGTGATTGTTTCATCTAAACATACTGGGTATGGAGCACTCAGTTCACCTTACTTTGCCATTGCATTATGTTGGCAGAGAAACAGAAATGAGTAACAGCAAGAATCATTATTTAGCTCTGTGTTTTAAACTGTATCCTAAGAAGCTGGTGCAGCTTGTGGATTAACTTCCCACAACAGTTGCTTTAAGGAAATAAAGACTTAGGGAAATATAGAAGCTAAAATCACGCATAAAATAAAAGTAAATAAAACCAAACTTTGGCCAGCACTTTCCACATTAATTAACTTGAATTTCTGCAACTTTAAAACTAACAGGATGCTAAAATAACTCAATTCTTAAGAGATAAGCTAGGGGCAGATGGTGGCAATAGATTATAGAGTGAAATAGAGCACATTTGGTCTAAAAATAAGCTTACATTAAAGGTACCTGGACATTTGCAGTTTTGAATGCAAAATTTACATTGTAAAAAGTAGATAAAAATGAAATAAAATATTTTCCAAAGGAGGCTTAATTTTAATGTAGGCAGTGCCATTGGGTCACAAACAAGCTAGTTTACGATTTATAGTGAGATTTTGTAATGACAAAAGATACTTGTGCAAGTGTATTTTAATATCAATCATGCACTTCATTCCAGTATACCATCTAATGACAGTCTGCCAGTGTGGTTTGTAGTTGGGGCCCTTCTAAGCACATGCACCTTGGGCTGCTGTGTAATATTCCATTTGTTATGAGATTCACTGTGGCACAAAATGATCAGGGAACTGATGCTACACTCACATGAAAGACATACTGAGAAGTTTTTTTTGTTGGTAGTGCTGTGGGTATTTTTTAAATTCAAATTTTTTACTAAAATCCAGGTCACAGCTCTTCTCCATGTAGCCTCTGTAGAGAGCAAAATAACTTTTGCTTTCATAAAGTGAAAGGTGTAATGAACGGAAGAGATAATCTCTGTGCCTTTTGCTATATTTCAGTAGTAAATTAATGGGCTGCATTCTTACTGAGTATCTACAACACCAACTTTGAAAACTTCTGACATATGGGAAATACAATGTTAAAAAGAGGAGTACTTATGCGCTGGTTTTGCAGAAGCTTGGGTAAAAGCAGTATGAGAGAGGAAAGGAATATTAATCAACTTTTATGTATAAATGAATTTCTGCTCCTTCTTTCAATATAAATGTCCAATTCATGTGTATTCAGCTTCTGGTTATGGAGACATAGAACTTATTGTTGTCTAGTTAAATTGTATTTATCCTTACAACTTATAACCTTCCTCTCACAGCTGCACCGCCTCATTTGTGTTGATTCTGTGTTCATTTTGGTTTGGGCTTTTTTTTTGTAAAAGAGGTAAGTTTTTTGTTTGTGGGAATTATTGTGTGTTTGGGTTCTTTTTTTGGTACACCAGTCATTTGGTCAACAAAAGGGTAAGGCAGTTGTTTTCTTCTCAGCCTACAGTTTGCACCCTTCTCCTGATATTACTGCACAGCACACCGGGGGGGGGGGGGGGGGGGGCGGGAAATGCGTATATAAAGAAGGTACCTTACACATCTGCCACGCCAAATTCACCTTTTCCTCCCTCAGCTCTGCACTGTACCCCTACTACCCCACCCAAACACACGTATCACTTTAATACCTCCTTTTGCCATGGACTCACGCTCCAATAATATTCTTCCTGATAATGTTTCTCCTTTTCTCCTTCAGGACAGCTCCTTGAGCAGCAGCAGTTAATCTACAACTCAACTCTTTGACTTCCCTTCTGAATGCTACTCAGGACTTCTTTCTTCCACTTTTGAAACTGGTCATCTATCTATTCCCGTCATCCCCAAATAATGTGATATATATCCCCAAGGTTAAGCCTTATTGTTTCCAATTTTATCTGTTCAGTCACACTAGCTCTTTTCACCTCATCTGTACTTCTGATTCTTTCTCACTGACACCAATGGCCAAAATGGATCTTCATTACTAACGGGCAAGAACCACAGAGAAACAGCTCCCCCATATGGTGCAATAAACCTGAAAATACATGCTCACATACTCAAACACACACTTCTCTGTCCGCAAATATTAAGGGCAGAGAGACTACCTCGTTTTTTAAGTCTAATATTTCACATAGTTATGGAGTTAGATTAACAATTCATAATAATGAAATGCCACTCTCATACTGCATATTCTTCCAAAGTAAGGAAATTGCTGCAGATGCTGAGTTTGCTGCTTCTTCAGACTTGTTCATATGGAGCCAGGGGAAAAGCACAAGAGATACAAGTTGTACCTTTGGTTAAAAACATGCAGGAACTCTTAAGATTCTGGTGCCAAAAGTTTTTTCCCTGGGGAAAACAGACCTGAAGTGCTACTAATTTCAATATCATATTGTGGTCAGGAGAACAGTTTTCTGCAAAGATTTTATACAGCACATATGCAGTCCCACATCTGTTAATATCCCATGGAGGCATTGTATGAGACAGTAAAATTCTTTGGAGCTCCCTGTGTCCTGATTAGCTACCTCTTTATTTGACTTCTTTCTTTAAAGAGTTAAAATGGATTAAATCCTAACAGTAAAAACAGCTCTGCCTCTTTCAGTATTTGCTTCTTGGAGGGAGCTGTTTAGTGCTGCATGAGAAAATCTTGCACGAGAAAAACAAATGCGTATGTGCTTTTAAATTTTACATTGTGATGTGTTTTGCTATGTATGTGGTTTACATGTTCAAAAAGGTCAAAAGTTTTTGTTTTAAAGTCTTAACAAAGCTCTTTTACAAGGCTAAAAATTTCATCTTTCCTGACTCTTTGATTCATTATTTCATGCATTCTTAGATGAAAGTAAAGCTGTCAGGCCAATAAACATGGAAAGTGTTTCGACAGATATTCTGTTCCTTGCTTTGTTCTTTTGTTCCTTGTCAATAGAAGAAAATAGCTAATAGCCCTGAACTTTTCAATCTCTGAATGATGAAACTATATGGTTCGTGTAACTGTTCAGCACCTGTGTCACTCTGCTCTTCTTCCCTACAAAGAGTAGTCATTACAGCTCCTCCCCATCTCTTTCTCTGCCTTTGCTACATCTTTGTTAAACTGTCAAGGATGTTTGAAAGCAATATAGTTCTCCTTTTTTCTAACTTCAAATTTTGCTAGTAGATTGATAACAGACATTGTTCCCACTGCACCAACACAATTCTTCCTTCTTTGTAAACACAATGCAAGAGAATACAGTATAGTGACAGACAGTTAACCAATATATATTTTTTCCATCCTTTCAATCAGGGCTGGAGAATAGGAATCATCTTTTTATGTCAAACTTTTTAAGCAGAAGGATAAACATCTTCCTATGTCCTGAAAGTATTCAGTTTTTTTTTTTCAGATACCAAAATAAATAGTTGATTTGTCAGAGCTATAATACCTGAAATTTCTATTCACTTAGGTAATTTATGCTGTTCTAGAGACCTAATTGAAAGTAATGGATTTTGATGGGTTTGAAGTAAAATAAGGCTGTCTGAATTGGTGCTCAACTTTGGATGAAGGTGTGAGACAGAGAACTGGCATAAAGATGACACTACCATGCCTTACTTTTAAGCACTCAGGTCCAAGAGAATAATTCAAAGATGAGGTAGATCCACAAGTTCTTTGTAGAATATGTCAGATAAATTAGTAATACAAAAATAGAAGTCAAAATCTCCATTAGGTAAGCCATCTTCAAAGTGGGCATCTAGAATGCATTGCTGGACTCCAGAGCTTGGCTCCTCCAGTTTTCCCTGGCTTTGTCTGACACCTCCTCCTGGTTTTGTTTCTTTCTCGGGTCCCATTCATTTTGGACTATCTACACAAGGGTATAATTTCAACAAGACAGATAAGAAGTGTCTTACCCTTATCCACAGATGTCACTTAATATTTAGGGCACTTTTCTGGGAATCATTCATCACCAGTCATAAGCTTTCTCAAATTTAGCAGCCTTAGAAAGAAAATCTTTTACTTCCGAATTTTTCTAAATGTTATATTATTATTAAAATATATTATCTCTTTCTGGTATATATTTCTTGTTTATACTTACTTCTACTGAACAGCAAAATTTATTCTTGATTGTCAGTTCTAAAGTCTATATTACTGTATTTTTTGAAGGATCACTAGTAGGTTGAGCTGACATCAGATTCCAGTTATTAGATATAAAGTTATTTTCAGAAGAATTCATTTCAGATTTACCTCATTTGTAAAGTGTTGCAGTTCCCTTCCTCTCTAGCCTTGATCAAGTGACATGCACTATTCTGTTGGATAAGTTTGCATAAAGCATAATTTTCAACATACAAGGTTATATGGATCATAATTTTGGCATTTTTGATCCCTACTCTATCATCAGCAAGGAGTATTGCTTTTGAAGAGTTGGGTTTGTTTTTTTTTTTGTTTGTTTGTTGTTTTTTTGTTTGTTTTGTTTTGTTTTTTTTACTTTTGTTTTGGTTTGCTTTTTTTTTCTGTGCTAATACATAATAAAGAAGTTCAAACAATGTTTGACCCATTTTGTTTATTGCCTGGGCAGAGGAAGGCTTTATCTGTTTAAGCAAATGGACATCAGCTGTTCTTAAACTACTCACTGGTATTTAATAAATGTTTAGTAGCAACATGGTGAACTACTGCCCTGATCAGTTTCTTAATTCATCAAATTCATGGGAGAAAGGATTGGCAGGTTTTAATCTTATAAGCCAGAAGGAATTATTTGAAGAGAAAACACATCAAAATCTGAAATTTAAGTGGCTAGAAGAACCTGCTTGGGTCCTAGTGATTCGTGCACATGCTATGAAGTAGTCTAGCCGTGGTTGCAGAATCAATGTGGATTTCTAACCCACTGTCAAGTATTACGAAAACTATGAAAAAGGTATAAGATATAGAAAAGCATTTCAATCAAAGCCCAAAGTCTTATGAAACAGACATGGTGGTGAAATCACAGCCACAAGAAAAAGCACTAAATGTTACCATGACAGTGTATAGCAATATTATGATTATTATGAAGTGTGAAATCAACTTCACAAATAAGTGTGCAATCAAGATGCTTTAGTAAGCTATTCATCTGCGTAATTACTATATTCATACAGACAACCTTTTTTTTTTTTCTTTTATGAGAATATTTTGGTAAATGGTAAGACACAAAGCAAAAACTTTGAATTTTGTGGAGTTATCTTTCAAATATTTAACGTATCCCTCAAAAAGTGCTAATTTTGAAGTCATTTCATAATAAACCAGTTTCTTTCCCTGCACACATTCAGAAGAGTTGCCTTAAGAATACAAAATGGGTCTTTGTTATTACTTATAGTATATGGTTATCCCATTCCCTGATGGTAATATCAGAATACAGATGATTGAATTCGAGATCCTCAGGACAGTGAGAAGAGCGTGCAGCAAGCTCACTGCCCTGGACTTCAAGAGAGCAGACTTTGACCTCTTCAGGAACCTGCTCAGTAAGGTTCCATGGGATAAAGCCGTAGAGGGCAGGGGAGCCAAGACTGTTGGTTGATACTCAAGGATCATCTGCTGCAAGCTCAGGAGTCTTGCATCCCAATTCGAAGGAAGTGCTGCAGGAGGGACAGGAGACCTCCTTGGATGGATAAGGAGCTGCTGAGCAAAATTTGATGGAAAAAAGAGGCTTATAAAAGGTGGAAGCAAGGACAGGTGGCCTGGAAAGAATACAGGGATGTTGTCCGGGAAGCTAGGGACCAGGTTAGGAAAGCTAAGGCCCACTTAGAATTAAACTTGGCTAGGGATGTTAAGGATAACAGAAAGGGATTCTATAGGTGCATTGCAAATAAAAGACAGGCTAGGGACAATGTTGGCCCTCTCTGGAAGTTATCAGGAGAACTGGCTACCCTGGATTTAGAGAAGGCTGAGGTTCTTAATGCCTTCTTTGCCTCAGTCTTCACCAGCAAATGCTCTGACCACACCACTCAAGTCTTGGACAGCTGATGCTGGGACTGTAAGAATGAAGACCCTAGGACCACTGTAGGAGAGGATCTGGTTCTAGACCATCTTAAGAACCTGAAAGTGCACAAGTCCATGGGACCTGATAAAATCCATACGCGGGTCCTAAGGGAGCTGGCAAATGAAGTTTCGAAGCCACTGTCCATCATATTTGAAAAATCATGGCAGTCAGGTGAAGTCCCCGAGGACTGGAAAAAGGGAAATATAACCCCCATTTTCAAGAAGGGGAAAATGGATGAGGCAGGGAATAACAGAGCAGTCAGCCTCACCTCTGTGCCTGTCAAAATCTTGGAGCGGATTCTCCTGGAAGACATGCTAAGGCACATGAAAAACAACAAGATGCTTGGGGACAGCCGGCATGGCTTCACTAAGGGGAAATCCTGCCTGACCAATCTGGTGGCCTTCTATGATGGGGCTATGGAACTGATGTACAGGGGCAGAGCAGTTGATGTCATCTACCTGGACTTGTGTAAAGCATTTGACACTGTCTCCCATGACATCTTTGATGCTAAATTGAAGAGACATCAATTTGATAGATGGACCGCTCAGTGGATAAAGAACTGGCTGGATGGCCGCACGCAAAGAGTAGTGCTCAATGTCTCAACATCCAGCTGGAGACCAGTAACGAGTGGTATACCTCAGGGATCGGTGTTGGGACCGGTCTTGTTCAACATCTTTGTGGGTAACATGGACAGTGGAATTGAGTGCGCCCTCAGCAAGTTTGCCGATGACACCAAGCTGTTTGGTTCGGTTGATACTTTGGAGGGAAGGAATGCCGTCTAGAGGGACCTTGACACACTTGTGAGGTGGGCTGATGCCAACCTGATGAAGTTTTGCCATGACAAGTGCAAGGTCCTCCACCTGGGTCGGACTGATCCCAGGCATAGCTCCAGGTTGGTCAGAGAAGAGATTGAGAGCAGCCCTGTGGAGAAGGACTTGGGGGTGTGGGTTGATGAGAAAATGAACATGAGCCAGCAGTGTGCACTTGCAGCCCAGAAAGCCAACCGTATCCTGGTCTGCATCCAAAGGAGTGTGACCAGCAGGTCGACGGAGGTGCTCCTGCCCCTCTACTCTGCTCTCGTGAGACCTCACTTGGAGTCTTGTGTGCAGTTCTGGTGTCTTCAACATAAAAAGGACATGGAACTGCTGGAAGAAGTGCAGAGGAAGGTCACGAGGATGATCAGGGGATTAGAATACCTCCTGTATGAAGAAGATAGGCTGAGAAATTGGGAGCTATTCTGCCTGGGGAAGAGAAGGCTGCGTGGACACCTCATAGCAGCCTTCCAATACCTGAAGGGGGCCTATAGGGATGCTGGGGAGGGACTCTTCATGAGGGACTGTGGTGAGAGGACAAGGGGTAATGGGTTTAAACTTAAACAGGGGAGGTTTAGATTGGATCTGAGGAAGAAATTCTTTACTGTGAGGGTGGTGGGGCCCTGGAATGGGTTGCCCAGGGAGGTTGTGAATGCTCCATCCCTGGCGGCGTTCAAGGTGGGGTTGGACATATCCTTGGATGGCATGGTTTAGTGGGAGGTGTCCCTGCCCATGGCAGGGGGGTTGTAACTCGATGATCTTGAGGTCCTTTCCAACCCTTACTGTTCTATGATTCTATGATTCTACTATATGCATAAGTTTTGGTTAAATCTTCGATGATCAATGTCACTTGACATTCTAATGCCCTAGCTTAAAATCTGTGAGTAGTTAATATTTTCTGCTAAAATTCTCAAAATGGCTAGAGATCATTTGCATACTTAAATCTTGACTGTGCAAACTGTTTCAGTTGTGTCTATACAGTATAGTTGACTAACATGTACTTAAACTGTATCCACACCTCTGAGCAATGTAAAGAAGTGGAGCAATTCACTCAAGTATAAGTCACATTACTTTAGTCAACTTGGGAAGATGCATGTGGATAGTGTGTGGAAAGCAAACCCACAGAAATTTAAGTCCTGTAAGCAGCTCCTTAGTCTGATAGAATAGGTGTTTCCAGATCAAGAATCAGATTTCACAACAGGCATCTTTTGCCTAGTAGTACCTCTAGGTTACTTTTGTACTCTGAACAGAGGACACCAGAATTCCTTTTTCAATAGATGCTGTCTCATTCTGAAGCTCCCTGCCTTTCTGCTTTTCCCCTGTGAAGAAAAATACTTCAAATTCCAGATCTGAAACATTTTCTGGAGATGCCAGCTACTTTGATAGTGATAGAGCCCTAGTACATCAGGTTCATGACACTGGTGTCTCCACTTAAAGCTTAAGCAGCCAGTGTTGTCAGCAAATCCTGGCCTTCTTGCTTAAAGGAACTTTCACAGAGTTGCTTTACTCTGTATCAATTTGCAAATGGTTGTGCATAAACACCAATGTTATTTAAAAGTAATTTAGACTCTTCAGCCATTGAAAGCTCAAGCTTTAGTGAAAAAGGAAGTCACGTAGTGACTGTTGAGGTTATGGCATTTTAAACTATTTTTTGATGGGTTTTGTTGTTTTGTTGAGGTTTTTCATATTAAAATTTCATGTCTTACTGTCAAAAAAGCCCTACTGCTGCATTATAACCTAAAATATGCTCCTTCCAAAGAACAGTTTAGGGTAGAATAGTTTTCTTTACTTACTGTGTGTGAATTGCTTCCACATGGAAAGGGCTGATAGGTTATTATTTCATCACACATTTTTTCATAGTCAGAATGCATATATGAACACATATTCTCTTTCTTCTCTGGTTATCCTTCTTTTAAATACAAAGGACTTCTGTCTATCTATGAAAAACCTGGAATACTTGTTAAACATTTATTTACAAACCGAACTGTCGAACATTTTTAGAAAGTCATCAGAAAACAGTAATTGTAAGTATGCTCAATCATAAAATCATAGAACTACTGAATAGTTAGGATTGGAAAGGACTTTAAGATGATTGTCCTGGGTTCAGCAGTAGTAGTAACTTTTCTCCTACTTAGTTGCTGATGCAGTGCTCTATTTTTGACTTTAGCCTGGTAACAGCGCTGATAGCACCAATGTTTTCAGTTGTTGCTCAGTAATGTTTAATCTGACCAAGGACTTTCTGAGTCTCATGCTCTGCCAGGAAGAAGGGGAAGCTGAGAGGAAGAAAAGGTAGGACACCTGACCCAAAGTAGCCAAAGGGGTATTCCATATAACGGCATGTCATACTCACTATATGAACTGGGAGCAGCTACCCAGAAGGGCTGGATCGCTGCTCGGATTGGGCTGGGTATCACTCAGGTGAGCAGTTGTATTCTCTTCCCTTGT
This sequence comes from Amazona ochrocephala, assembly GCA_039720435.1. Taxonomy (NCBI): domain Eukaryota; kingdom Metazoa; phylum Chordata; class Aves; order Psittaciformes; family Psittacidae; genus Amazona; species Amazona ochrocephala. The sequence goes on from CM077880.1 coordinate 27,464,999, forward strand.
TATTTCCCTTATCATTATTATTATTCGTGGTAGCAGCAGTGGTTTTGTGTTATACCTTAGTTACTGGACTGTTCTTATCTTAACCCAGGGGATTTACATTCTTTCGATTCTCCTTTCCATCCCTCCAGGAGCAGGGGGAAGAAGAAAGGGGGAGTGAGTGAGTGAGCTGCTGCATGGTTCTGAGTTACTGGCTGAGCTTAAAACGTAACAATCATCTAGATCCAACCCCCCTGCCATGGCCAAGGACACCTCACGCTATACCATGTCGCCCAAGGCTCTGTCCAGCCTGGCCTTGAGGGCTGCTTGGGATGGAGCATGTACCACTTCTTTGGGCAACCTGTTCCAATGCCTCACCACCCTCACAGTAAAGAACTTCTTTCTTACATCTAAATTGAACTTCCCCTATTTCAGTATAAACCCATTGCCCCATTAAAACTATCAGCCCGTGATGAAGAGTCCCTCTCCGGCATCCTTGTAGGCCTCCCTCAGACAGTGGAAGGCTGCTATAAAATTAATATTCCTCACTATGGTTCAGTACTAAAAAAGGGGCTACTCAGGGCCATAAAGCATAGGAAATGTAGAAAGGACTGAGATGGATGAGTATGAATTACACTGATTCATGAATGCTAAGTTGCCCTTGGGCAGTGCTACCTCATGGAGCCAGCACTTATGCAGCTAATTAACTTTGTGAAGGTAATTATTTTCACAAGGATGAACTGTTCTTGAACAATTCCTCCAATACCAGATATGTAAGGCTGTTCTTCAAGCCTTGACATGAAGGTCTTCATTTGCAACTATTAATTTCTTCAACAAATAAATATTTATATAGTTATAGTATTAAACATATATACATATACTTTTTTTTTTTTTTAACTGAAAGTGTGGTAAAAATGTTCTCATTTTATTCTGAGGTGTCCTAAAAATTAAAGTAGAAAATTCAAAGTATTTCAGAACTTTGTTAAAGAACCTTGCAATAATAATATATTTACAGGATTTCCATCATAATAATGATGAGATTACTATTATCTCCATTATAATAATGATGGAAATAATACTACTAATAATTATTATTTCCATCATAATAATGATGGAAATAATACTAATAATAATTATTATGTCACATCTTGGGTCAGACCCCAGATTGATTTACCTCAATAGCTTTTCATGTGAAATCAGCACCAGATATTGTGTAAACAGTTCAGAAAGGAAGATCAAAAAAGTTTGCATCCTTCTATCTCCATTTGGAAGTCTATATTCCAAATTGAAGCAATCACAGCAGCAATAATTCAGTTCCCTGATCAACAGACTGAAGAACAGTATTCCAGTTTGCTCTCTTTACTACTTCTTTTGTTATATTAGTTTTATCTTCTCTTCCCCTTTTTTTTTCCAATGACAATTATTTTATTGCACAATAGAGCAGTATCATCAGGAGGAAAAAAGCCTATTGTGGTAACGAAGTTATTGTCCCTTGACAACACTCTATGTCAGACATGTGAAGGAATCTGTTTAGGTGGAGAAGGAACTTGAATCTTAAATTTCAGGAAATTAAAGAGTTGAGTGTTTAGCTTCCTGGTATCCCTCTCCTACTTGTGAATGACCTAGCCACTAAATGATTATGCAAAAGGAAAATTCATGTATGTAGAAAGAAGGAGTTTCTAGGATGCTTGCAACATGGCTCTTTTGAGGAAATTTATGGGAAAGATCCATGTGAGATATTAAAAATAATGCTTATTTTTTACGATTTCTTGATTTGGAATCAGCTGTGTGCTGAGTGATTTATTATCTTCAAGCATGAGTTGCTAGTCTGGGTCAAGATTTTAGGAAAGTTAAATGTGGAAGCTGTAGTGTCCGTGGTACCTAAGCATTGCCCTAGTTAAAGTGACAATGGAGTGGAAGTTTCTCATTTTGTATCTTTAAACACTTGGCAGCAAATCCTGATATCATTCCTTTTCAAATATATAAGTCTTCTATCAATATGAACATACATGTCTCCAGATAATATTTTGAGGCAAATCACAGGGAGCTAGGCAATGTCTTTGGTTACAAGCGAATCACACGTGAGATATCTACAGCCATAGTATCTCCTGAATCAGTGTTGTGATCCACCTACCCAAATACATACCATAAAGAGACTTCTGCCTGCACTGAGGCAGGAAGCAGAAGGGCTCATGGGAGGACTCTATAGAAAATGTAGAAGACATGAAACTGGTAACCTGCTAGAAACAGACACCACACCAATTCTGAAGAGAGTTTATTGACATCTCAGAGCATTCATCTTTTTTTACCTCTTCTTCTATTGAAACATTCATTCATCTTCTCTGATTAGAAATTTATTTCTAGAATCTCCTTGAAACCTGCTCTCTTCTTCTCATTGATTATTAATTAATTTGTGACATTTCAGGCAAGTGAGAACAGTCTGTCTGCATAATGTCATTAGTCTTAACAATAAGATCTGACTGAGCCTCAGTTATAATTTTTACAGACTGTTTGGACTTCTTGAACAGTATTGTACAGTGATATTAAATTTATCTATAAGCCTATAATTAGAAGAAGTCAGTCCTGAGGCTTACCGTCATATGTAAAAAACATATGTAAAAACCAAAACAACCTGAACAGTTTTAATCACTTTTATGAGTACTGAAATGTATAAATTTGCTACAGATGTATAAATATATATATATATATATATAAATCTGCATCTCTATAACTCAGGAAAAAAAATAGAAGCTTATAAAGTCACTCTGTCTGACAAAGGTAGTGGTTTTGCTTTGCAATGTACTGTAAAAGCATCTTCATTCTTATAAAACTGGTAACGATTATTCTAGCAATATAAAAGAGAAGTACTTTTCTATATCTTGTCTTCAGAATGGTGGTCCAGGAGGCAGAAAATCACTAAAGAGAAGGTAGAAAGAACAAAGTGCATGGATAATTCAGCAGGGCTATCATTTTTAAATTAAGATATTCTTCACCAGTAATATCTACTTTTAAACCTCCCATTAAACCGGAGTATATTGATTCATTTCCAAATATCAGGAACCAACATGACTCTAGAGCTTCCTAACTTTAACAACCACCAGCAGAACGAAAAGGGAAAATTGGCAAGCAAGCAACCTCTATATTTATGCTCAGTGAACCATTGCTCTGTATGTAAAGGATGTAAATTGAAGATCTTGTCTGGCCTTCATCCTAAATTAACAAATCTATTTGTTAGCCAGCTATAGAATATTTCAGGTCTTCTTGAACACCAGTCACTAAAATCACACATGCGGTTCTACTTTACAGTATTTGAAGCCAAGTCACGAAAGATCCAGCTGTGTCGCACACTACACACATGAATTTGCTTTCAAACTTCTGCTTTAATAAACACAATCTTTAATAAAGACTTCTGTGAGTACATTAAAAAACATGGTACAAACAGTTGTTCATGCTTGACAAAGTGCAAAGAACAGCCAGCTAATGAGGGTGAAGAGGTGTCCCATCAGCGTATTTCTATTCAACTTTTGTTTCCCCTAATCTTCAGGTACATAGTACAAGAAAATTATTGTCTTAAATTTCAGAGAGTCCAATTCACATCTGAATTTCAGTAGTCTGATTAAGCACTGCTTGTCCATTTTTTATGAAATTGCCTGAGGTCCCCTAACTTAGCGAACTGATCTTGTTTACAGATAAGCCTGAGAGTGCTTGTGTGAGCCCCAAAACCAGCCTGTTTTCAGCCTTGTGAAAGCTAGACGCCCTGTGGAAGCCACAGAATGGTTATTAATTGAGAGGGAGAATCACTATAAACCATTTCTTACACACTCTATTAATAATAGATAGTAGTGTCTAATTTAATTTTAATTGAAATGTTAAAAAAGCTAATCTTACCCTTGCTCCTTGTCTAATATTCCTTTACATGTTGAATGTTCTAGACACCATAGTACTGACGTTGTGTCCTCACAATGCATTCACAAATTCTAATTGGAAAAGAGTAACAGTGGAAGAAGGAATAGAGGAAAAAAGAAAAGAAAGTCACTTATTAAGTGAAGCAGTATTAAAGTCCTTCTCTTTTACTAGGTTTACAAGAGAACATATCTTCCAGCCTGTCTGATTGCAGAATGACACTTTGGAGAGTCTTGAGCAACACAGATTAAATAAAGGCACCATTAGTGCTTTGATTTACTCAGGGGTATCACTAGCTGAAAATGCTGAAGGGTCATAGAGCGCTGTTTTTCTGTGCATTGACACTAGAAATGTATGCTTCAGAAGCTGGCTGTCCTTTGTAATAGAAGACTGCTTAATTTGACAGGGTAAGAGCAGAAATCTCTCTTCCAAAATGTCATCAGAGTCAACAGAACTTTTTTGGGTAGATTTTCATCCCTGTCTCCAACGATGGTACCTTGTTGTTTGATTGTGTCTTATTATAAAATATTTCATTAACAAGAAAATTATTCTGGTAGTAGTCCTTTGTACGTTAAAAATGGAAATGCTCAATGTTACTAAATAAACTACAGTGTCTTGTGTGTAATAGTGGCTTTATATTATAAATAATATTTTGTGACTTTACGTCACTTTATTTTTTCCAACAGGGAAGTATCTCTTATGTCCTCTCCACAGGTGAAAAAGTGGGCTAAATAATGACACATAATACAATATAAAGGAACCCTCAATTCTATTTTCTTTAAAGCTGAGGAAATACTTTGTGTTAACATATCTGTGTCTGTGTTTTTTTGGTAAAATTTCATACATGCTAGTTTGAAAGGATTTTCTCTTGTGGGATTTCCTCAATTGAAAGCTAGCCTGATACTATCGCCAGCATTGATTCCCTGAGGAAATAAAGGGTTTAGGGAAAGTGGCAAATCAGTTCAAGCTCTGACAATGTTACCTCCCTGAATTATTCTGGAGGATTTAAAAATTACTCAGGTTTCCCAGCCATGGATGCTGCAGGAGAGGGAGGAAATATTCAAAATTGCTTCAGGGAATTATTCTTACTTGCAATAAAACACAGAAGTCTTCATTGAAGTGAGGTGTCTTTTCTGATGGTTGTACCCAAGAAAGCTATCCTAATATCTCTCTGCTTAGCAATGTGTTATTTTTTCTTTTTCTTTCTCATCGCAGAAAAGACTGTTCATGCAGGACATGATCCCAGCTGCAAAATCCTCCTCCTAACAGGAATCTGTCCAAGACTTTAGCCCCAGAAGGGGTTTACCGTCCCTGCCCATCCATTCCTGGGACTCCCAGCTCTTCCCTATGGGCCCAGAAGCCCTTATCAGCCTGAGGCCACCAGTCTCTGCTTCACGGATGTTGTAGGTATTCCTGGCTCCAGCTTCATTTCCCCGAACAGAATTCTGTAAATAGTTCATATCCTGAACAGAGCCTGGGACATATGTCATAGTTTTCTCTGACCTGCCTCCAACTCGCTCTTGGAGAGACCTTAGAGACCCACATTGAAACCTTGTTTCTAGCGTGGTCAAGAGCATTTCCTTTGCTCCCGACTGGATCTCAGCCTCGTCCACTGTGTCCAGACCCTGTGGGACTGTACCAAATCTGTGAGCATGGCTGGCTCTAGGATTGCCCTAAATCCTCCGTGAGGAAATCTAAATGTTATCCTATGGCTTGTCCCCCAATGCCATGTGCTGGATTTCTTTGTGGCGGTTTATGCATCTGCATCCCCAACTGCTGAAGCTGTACCTCTATATAAAAATTAACTTACATTTTGTCAGAACAAAGAATCTACTGGTGAAGAGATATCTGAGCTACAGCCTTTGCTCTGAAGTTCTTATTTTTGGTGTTCTACAAGCAATGGTCATGAATAAAATGGAGTAACTGTCTTTTATGTATTGTTCGATATTGGCAGCTTCTTCCATTTCAAGGGGAATCTCATTTTCTTACTTTTTCTGTCCTTTTCTTTTTCTCTACCTTAGACAATCCTTAATTCTTTTCTATATAGAATCAACAAGATGAGAGATGAACAGCCCCTGCTGTTCCAAATAAACTCTCTTGTTGATTATTGCATTTGCCAAAGAGGCAACAGATGAGAATTTGCATTTCCTGAGACAGAAACTGGCATTGGCCCTAGGTCTTTTCTGTTCTGAGAAAATAAGTTAGCAGTTGAGGAATTTCATAAAAATGAGAGAGTAGATAAGCATTATCTCTAACAGTGCTTGAAGAAAGGCCATTCTGCTTTGTTTCTGTAAAACAATTAGTACCAGAACTAAGAAAGCCTGATTTTCAATGGATTTGTTTTTTTATGTGGCTGATTAACTCTGCAGTTTATGAAAATAATCTCTGATTGAAGTTTTTCTTTTGATTGGGAGATGAATATTAGAGCATAGTAATAAATAAGGAGTAGAGTTCATGCTGAAAATTTTTCCCTCAATCATAACAGTACCAGATTCTCCAGCCTTCTGCCACTGAAGATTTTAAACAAGAAAAAGTGTGGGGGGTAAGGATGATTGGCAAGGCACAGGCTAAATCTATATCAATAATTGAAAAAGACCAGGGACTATTCTCGGGCCCTGAGAGCAAAGGGCAGGACATGGTTCACATTCATGCATTTTCACTCTATTTCATATCAGAATGGGTTAAGCTTGTCCATACTTCCTTTTTAACATAGTTCTTGGACTGCGCTATTACTTGAACCTCGGCTTTGCCTGGAAAACAGTTCCCTGTAGTATAAATATTGCTAGGGCTTGTCGTTAACAAACACAGCAATTGACCTCTGTCGATTGCTATTGCAATTGAAAGTGCAGAGCCTTTGTTCTTTTTTAGACATAGCCATTGGGAAGATTACACACATAAACAGTCTAATCTGGGGGAATTAAAGTTAAAATAATGTACAAATTAATTAAATTTTTACACCTAGTGATGTCTGGTTTTAGAGAGACTTACAGAATCATAATGTAAGAAAGCTCCTGATTTTACTGAATAAAGTACTAGTGCACCTAGCAGAAGTGGGCTTTAAAACATCACCCTATTCTCTGTGTTTCTTTATTAATAGCTTTGTGTGGCTAACTAGCAAAATACATCACTACAGAAAAAGTGCAAAGCACAAGCTTAGCCATCAGCTTTCATTAAAATAAGTGGTCCTGTTTCCATATTAAAATGCAGAGATATGAAACATACTAACTTTGCTGGAATTTCTCTATAATAAGTGCCAATTAAATAATCAGAGTAGTCGTTTTATCAGAACATCTTCAAGTATTTAGTCTTCCATGATGCAAAGAAAATTTGTAAATCATTTATCATAACTTATGAACATCCATGGTCAATGTTTGTGCTGTCTATTTTGACTGCCTTTCCCAAACAACCCTTAGCATTGCACTGAGTACTGTCTTTTTGTCAATTATACACTCTGGTCCAACAATTACAAAATATTTCAACAGTTAGCTACAAAATATTTTAGCTGTGACAAACCATGAAATAAAATAGTAAAGCTGACACAGGAATATTTTCGAATGTCAACATACCTACCACCTATTTCTGAATCAATTGTTTCTGTACTGTGACTTCAAAAAGCTGATTTGTATGTCAATACTTTGTTTGCAACTGCTAAATAGTTTGGTTTTTATTTAAAAAAAAAAACAATTTAAATCGGTGCTTTCAGTATTATTTTTCAGTACCTATATAATGTATACTTTCTTCACAGAGACAGTAAGTAGCCATGAGTGGGGTATAAGTGAGTTATGTGTTTGCTATTATTATTCTACAATGCAATCTCTCTATTAGAGTGTGATACATACTAAGTAGTCCAAAAAGCCAAAAAGCCCTACTTAAAATCCAGTATATTTTGTCAAATTTTTTTCAAGGTTAGACAAAGTCTGAGATTTGTGCATCATACTGTAGTAAAGTTCCTTAATAATTTCCACTGTTATAATACTAATATTATGGCTACAAGCCTGAATCAATATTAATAATAGCAACTAACACCATTCCCCATCCTCCCCACCCCCTGATGTTGGGATCTAAGATCTTGCGTCAAAATCACATGAAAATACTTTGGTATTAAAAACTGGAGGTGTGCAATTTGCAAACACTTCTATAATTCTTCTCACCACTTACAGTAAAATAAGATAGAATTTTATTAGAGAATAGATGCTATTGTTGTGAAGAAGCACAGTCAGAAAGCCCAAATGAAAACAGATGATTGAATGTCAGAAAAAAACATCCTGTCCGAAGAGGTAAAGGCATATTAATTGCACTTTCAATTCAAAGCAATGATAAGTAAGAACACATTCCACTGATTATTCTTTAATAATAGTAAACAAGAGTCTATCTACATTTAATCAAAACATGAATTTTACTTATTTATTCAGGTAATGGAAAGTCACACCTATATGGGTGGCTGTTGGTCTTCTTAGTATGATTATAAAATAAATATGGGCAAGCCAACAAAAATGTTTCCTCATTTCAAAACAAAGCAAAAAAACCCACAACTTTTAGCAGCCACATTTTCTTAGCATCACAAATTTCCATCTTATCTGAACTTTCCACAGTAAATGTGATTGCTTTAATGATGACATTGACCAAGATAAAAACACAGAAAATCCCAAATAAGATAATTTACTCATATCTCCTATCTCTAACAGAGGTTAGTGTAAAAAGTGTGATTTTATGTAAAACTGTTGCAGCTGATGAGTTTGATCAACATTCTTAGGTGAAAGTAATATACCATTGGGAGACTGAAAATTCTGTAGAACAGTAGCAACAGAAGGTGGCTCAGTGGTTGCATTTGCACAGGTGGCTTTAAAATATGCTTCATGTCAACTACCTAAAACCTCAACCTGCTTTCATTGAAGCTGATGGCAAAATTCCCATTGAATTCAGCGGGGGCAAGAACAAAGTTCTTACTATGCTTTCAGAATAATTAATCTCCTCTTCAGTTCTCATGTAATACACATATACTGTCTATAGCTAGTAAATGTCACCTAGGTCATTCCTGCTACACACAAGTGAATTGTGCTTAGATGAGACACCTAGAGTCAACAGTAACCCTTTCTGCAGAAATGGTTGCATAGGACAGTCTTTTGTATGTACACGATTATTAGATGTTTTGTATGCCTTTTATGTATTTCAACAGTTATGAATTATGCATGTGCTGGACAGTGATGTACATAGGACATCAGGAGACCTGATTCTCCGTGAAAGCACTACAGTATGCCAAGATACCAATACATTAAGCTTTCTTGCTTTTTATGAAACACTCTGAGCGTCAGAGTGCACCAACACTATTAGAGTCAGTTGCATAATTACAGGCATCGAAAGACCTTTAAGATGCTTGAAATTATCCTGCCTGGCCTGAATCTGACTCTGCAGAAGATAAAGCTTTCCTCTAGGCGCCATGCCATATCTGGCCATCTCACTTGTCTCAGTTTTTAAGTTGTCCCAAATGTCGCTGATTTTTCTTTAGTAGCAATATAGAGCTCTTAAAGTTTTCAGTTCTGAATTGTCCTCTAGGCTCCATTGACTGCATTGCCTGCATGAAGACATCAAAACTTCAGTATATTGAATCTCACTTCTCAAGTCCAGTCATTGCTTTTGTATTTTACACTAACTCTTGCTTTGATATCCACAGACTATAGTAGAAGTTTTTCACCTACATGCAGACATCTCAGTATCTTGAATCTTGATCCCTGATGCCTGGTACTGAGTGACTCAGAATCTACATAGAAAAAGCATTTGATATCTGATGGATGTTCAACGTAATGGAGAAAACTTAATATTGAGAACCAGACATTGAAAACTGAAAAGAAATATGTACTAAAAATAATTCTGCGTTTTTAGCATTAAGTGCAGCTAATTATTGGAAGAGCTTGTTTAGGGAGGTATTTAAATGAGCATTATATATCTTTCTTAAACAAAACATATCCTTATTCTAAATCTTCCCTCTTTAACTGTTTTGCTTAGGATAGCTTGTTGCTGATTTTTATCTTCCTTATATTTTCCAACAACTTTAAGTTCATTAAAGACCTAAAACTTTTAGTTGTTGCTACTTTGAAGAGGATGAAGAAAACTTTTTGCTTCTCAAACTAAATAGAAGGGAAAATCGCCTTGTCAATCTGGACAATGTTTCTGCATATTGATCAAACATATTCCTTATTAGATTTTTGAGAAAGAAAACTGCAGTTTAATATATATCTAATGATTATTTTTATGACAATCTAAGCAATGATAATTATATTGTGATCAACATTGTGATTAAGATCTGTGTCGATTTTTTTTCCTCAGATGTTTTTGACAAGTTATCTTTCTGGCGAAGTGCTGGTACAAATTGTCGTTACAGATCTATCGTATCTTTAAAATCTTGCACTTCACAATTAAATGCCAGAATTTTGAAGCAGCAGCAAGTAATGTGAACAAGCACGCTTCCTCTGGTTGACATTTCTAAAGGTTTGTCCTTTCTTTGGACTTGTCTAATTTTCCACAGCTATTATCCTGGAGTTTTAATAGTACCTATGTGTTATGTCAGAACAATTCCTATGTGTACTCAAGCTCCACGAGCAGATTTCTCAGCTTCCTTTGAGGAACAGTGTATTCACCGCAAATGAACCAGTGACTAGAAGCCCCTGGAAAATGCATGTGGAGTGATGTATTCCCTAATCAGGCTCTATTCAAGGATAAGTTTTGAAAATGTTCTTCAGTACTTAAAAGCAGGACATTGGTGGACTTTCTATGCTGATGCAGCCTGATAGGAAGTGCTCTTTGCAACCATCAAATTTGAAGGCCGCTAAGACTTTGAGTTTGCCAAGCTCTGGCCTGGAAAATATAAAAAAAAAGCCCTGCCTCCAACTAGTCATTGCATACCTGTCTGGAATGATCTGGATGAGAAAGGGTTATCACCTGGCTCCTGCTGCCTGACAGTCTCTACCTAGAACAGACTTATACAGAGCAATACCTAGCAGTGGAGTATTTTCTACATCAGTTTAAAATGGTAAGAACGTTGGGTCTAGACACTTCATGATAAACTAGTTGGATTGGAAGAAGAGATCAGAATGGCTCATCTATTCTTCCTGCAGATGCTTTATTACTATATAGAAAAGAATCAAGATCCAGGCTATATGATGGCAAAAAACATGAGGGCACATATTCAACTGTAGTGTGGCGAGTCCTATATTCTCATCTGTAGTTCAGGAATGCTGGTGTGTTTTGTAAACTGTGATCAGATAGAAAGCAGAAAAATGAGAAGTAGGGACTTAAAGCCATCATCTCATCTCATTCAAAATGTACAACTTAATTATTACAGAACCAGGATCTTACCAACAGAATTTTTTTCTGACATATTAAGTTTGTATCCTTTTTGCATACAGATGCAATCTGAAGAAAAGGGAGCGCCTCACTGACTCATTTATGCCACCCTGAACAGTCCATTGTTTAAAGACTGTATTTACCCCAGAGGAATTTAAAACCTTGAATCTTCTTGGACAGAGGAATGATTTCAGCTTCCAAATACAATTACAGGTGGACAACTGGATGTCTTTTGGGATAGTTTGGCAATTTTGTTTAGAAAAAGCTGTGAGATTTTCAGAGAAGGTCACCTCACCTTCCCTCACAAGATCTGTGGATTTTACACTATGTATCACAGGAAAATTGTTGCCTCTTGCTTCTAATTCATGAACTTAAGCTTTGGAAAGTTGTGCAATTTTGACACACTTCTGTACCATTATTTTGTGCTGGATGAAGTAGCACTGTAGGAGGCTTTCCACTCTGAATGCTTTTCCTGAGCGTGTTTATTGCACTTCTTCATTGTAGACAGATCCTATTTCTTTAATTCTTGCTCTTGATAGAGACATAATAGACAAAATAGTATTTGCTTCATAGGTATCTCATTCATTTAGGAAATATACTCTAAAATGCGTCCAGAGTTTGAGATGCGTTATTAAAAACTTCAAATACAGCCAGTTTATGTTAATATATATATATTACGTGAACCTTTCTCTACATCAAAATACCTTTATGAAGTTAACATTATCTGCAGAAAAACACATCATTTATTCTTACAGTCTCATTATACCATGATTTTAATTTTTTTTAATCTCTGTAGAAGTTATTTTGAAGCAACCAGGATTTACATAATAACTTAATTTTATTCTATAATTTTTTGCAGCTTTAAAGACATATAATTTGATCCAACAATAAAAAAATGTTCTGAGTAGTCTTTATTTGCTGAAACAATAATTTGTCACATAGGTTAAAAAGTTAGTATTCCATGTTTGCTCATTCCAGCATTCTGTGAATTGACTAAGGCTTTGAAGTTAAAGCATGTGTATTCAAGGTACACAATGATTAGTATGCACAATTTTCACAGTCAAATTCTACATGTCTTTTCAATTTCTTTGTTTTCAAAGTATAACTTATGTTTGGATTCAAAGTATAACTTATGTTTGGATTCAATTGCACTAAACAGAACAATTTCATAGATTCTACTATCAAGTAAATCATGCTTCACAATTACAGGATGGAAATGTGGCTATGTCAATATATAATGATTATTTTGATTGACTAAAACATAAAGTAATAGAAAAAACAGCACTGTAAAAGAAGAGGTCAGAAGGGATTACTGATGAAATTTCCTTCTGTTTTCAGCTATTTTATGAAGTCTGGAGATATCTATATTTCTCTTAAATAATTTTTGTGAAGTTTCTTTTAAATAAGTAAAAAAGCTTAGAAATGAAGGGAAGAAATATTTTTCCTTTCACTTTTGATGCAAAATATCCACAGATTAACTTCTTCAAATATTTACTTAGCTGTTCTGCTTTATGCTTCTGACTTTCTACTAACGCGTACATTAAGTCTGCTGCAATTTTCTGGTTTCACTATTGCATGTGACACTGTGATACTAGACTTAAAATCAGGAGACCTGGGATCTTCATTTAGGTCAGCTTCATTTCCTTGGGCAATTGTCTTAACCACTGCATCAGCAAATTATCTCCCAATGCATGTCTTGTAATCACTGAAAGTTTTGCCAGGCAAGTAGAGGCAGATCTTGTAGGAGCTCAGTATGAAGAAGAAAGAATTAACGAGAACTGGCCAGGACTGGTCCAACTTAGTGGAGAAGAAGAGAGAAGTCTGAATGCACAAATCAGCAAAAACATAACCAAAGCCCAAACAGAGTCAGCTGAGCCTGTCCAGGGCTTGTGGGGCAGCTGCCCCCAAAGAGAATTTAGCCAGCAGATGGACGACAGAAGTAGCCATGGGATTTCTTTTCCTATGCATGTCAAGCCAAAGCTGTTGCACACTGCCTTTTGGGCAGAAGACTGAATTCCCAAGGAGTTTTTGACCAGGAATTACATGTGCATGTGTTTTGCCTCTGAATTCCATGCATTTCTGCTCTCTAATTTGATCAGCAATCTTGAATAGATAATATATTGAAGATCGTTTGTATCAAATAAGTTATTCATGGTGTAACAGAAGCTCGTCAGAACAGGTGTGGTCTCCTACTATGTAGGCATGCAGTATCATGCTCACCATGCTGGAAGCCTCTGATCACTAATGTTTTACAATTAATGAGGAAGACTCAAGTGACATATGAATCTAGACAAAAAACATGTATCTTTTTCTTAAATCTGAATTTAATGGGTCTTAATCTGATCTCATATACAGTAACATGCATAACTAGGTGGATGTAGAGGACCTGAATCTGGCCACATTTTCAGTAACCTGTATTTATAAATGAAATTCCAGCCTTAAAATTCTTGATGCATTGTGTGTGGGCAATAAAATCCTAATTTCAGTCCCCATGTAAAGTCCATATTGAAAAAGCAGGTAGAATGGTAAAAATATTGTGGCTCTGTTAAATCTACCAGTCTTTTCATATCATGTGTTTAAGAAAAATATTTCTGGATTTAATGCATTGAATATTTTATGATGAACAAAACATAAAAGTAGTATGAGTTAAAAAAGTAGAATATTTCCTTCATGAACATTCATTGTCTTTAAAATATTTTAATCCTTTTTATTACTTATTGAGGAAAATTGAACTTATTCATAAACATTATCTATTTATACATTGTATACTTATGACCACATTAATCAGAGAGAAAGCTTTCATAGGCTTCAGCGAAAAATTATTAAGCTGTTTCTATTCTTTGGTTTCGGTAGACTTGTTTCCTCCACCAGTTCTGGAAATGTACACTATATAATATAGTAAGCTATTTCACATTTTCAGGCCAATTTTATGTATCCAGTTTTAGAACAAAATATAAAAAGATTTGTCTTTATTTAGAACATACCTTACATATCTGTTTCTTAATTTCCTGAAATGTGTACCATTTTATACATGATTTCCTGCATATTTTCCATGTGTACACAGGAGACTTTTTCCAGCTCCAGTGGTTTTCCGAAATATCTAGACAAGGTCATGTGTTTCCATTATTACATGAGCAGCTCTTTGGTTTGAGGAGTTGAAGTGGAGGTCTGATGTTTGAGTTATGTCATTCAACTGGCAGTGTGTTGGCTGTTTCAGTAGCAAGGGAGAACTTTTGAAACAAGACAGTGAATCACCCAAGGGCCTGGAGTCATGTCCAGACTCCACCTATTTCACTTTGGAGTGATAAGAGATTTAGGAAGCCATTGTGTTCCTACAATTCTGTATGAACGTAAGAAGTAACGCAACTCTTTATGTTAATCAATTTCAGTAGGGTGCATTTAAATTATGACAAAGTTCATTTTGTTAGCCTTTAATAGTCTCTCTTAGGACTGTTTGGTTTTGATGGGCAACAATATATGATCTCTTTTGCTAGGGCATTCAATTTCTCCTCAAATTAATTTAAATCTTCCCTTCAATTTAAAAATTTTATTTGTCATTGTCATTGTAACACCAATTATTTCTGGCTCTGCCCTCAATTTAGGTGCAAGAATTGGTCTCTTGGTACTGTTCAAAATCTTGTTAGGAATTTTAGGGAGGGATACCGAAGCAATCTAATGATAATTATTTTTGTCATTGTCAGCTTGAAATATCACGTAACCTTTGTATTAAAGTCTGATAATAGTGCTATATTCTACAGGAATATCAGTTGCATAAACTAAACAAATAAAATGTGAATTGGTTGTGAGTCTCTGAATAAATATAGGATTTGAATTAACGTATGTGAAAGCTCTACATTGTAGGCAGGAGAGTTAATTTTCATATCTTTGTTTTGTATTTCATTATCAGAAACTCATTTATTTTCTTTCATTATTCTTTGCCTAGATTGAATTTTCTTAATAATTTTCTTTCTTTATCAGAAGTTCTAATGTCATAGTTCTATTATCTATTTAGCAAGTATTCTGATAATGGCAACACTCTTGCTCTTTCTCCAGACCCCATGTTGATGATGAACACATTCCCTTCAGATATGTCATTTCTGTCAGTTACCTTTATCTTTTCAGTATGGATTTGATCATATGTGCTGTCTTGACGAATTATGAACAGTACTTTAATATGTCTGCAGGATAAAGTTTGCCTTCATAAAAACTCTCAGACATATAACAAAATACAAATTATGGACTCATTTGTACTGATATCCATACTAAAGAAAAGTTCAATGACTTCATTCTTTCCTCTACAGAACTTATTTTTTATAAAAATAGTTGAAACTAATTTATTCCTTGTTCACAGGGGCCTACAGTCTGCCAGCAAATGCAATTCTTCCATGAACCCCACAAGTTTTCATTGTTACAGGACACAGTCCCTGTGATAAACAAGGTCACTGATTCTTAATAAACAGATTTTCAGCCCTGAAGGATCCTAATTTAAATAATTATTTTATAAATTAATAGTATTTTTCTTCCTTTTTGTAAAAGAAATATTTAGATGGGAAGAAACAGGTAATAACACAGTAACTGAAATTCTGTATGTATCGTGAGGTGCAGATGGGCTTAACACCGCTCAAAATTTCTCACGTTTTCAGTTTAACCAATGGAAGCCCAAAAGCAGCTCACCCTAAGAATTCAGCTTCTATCCAAGCTGAGGACTTGAAGAGTCATGCTCTTGTGGTCCTGTTACATGAGAAGAAGCTGTATCCAAGTCTTTTTGGTGACAGGAAAAAGTCTAAATTGCATCTCATCTCAGTTTGCTCACAGATTTCTTCTTTCAGTATGCTTGGAAGGGGTAACCACATGAGAGTTGGTACTGTTTTCTCAGTTCTTTGTTTTACTTTCCTAATTTGATAAAGGAATTTTCTACCCCGTGGGTGTATGTATAACCAACACAGAGTAGAGAAGAGAAGCTTCAGAACAGGGATGAGTGATAAGGAGAGGGCCAGGAGTTCACGGTCTCTGGGTCTGGCCAACTTGCTTTAGATTTTGGCACAAATCCAATGTGATTTACATTCTCTGTGCATATCTTCCCTTTACGCAGAAGTGCTGCTAACTCAGCAGTGTGCTTCTCTTCAGTCAATTTTGAGCTGAGTGTGACTGTGGTTTAAGCTCACTGATAACTGTCTGTCTGGAAAGAAACTAAACAAGTACTGCAATTTTCATTTGAACACATAAATGCTAGAGGACAATCAAGAGTGCTATACCCTGAGAATCACTTTTTCAGAACTCTGAAGCAGATTTTCCCCTTGATGAACTTAGTCAGAAATTAACTTATTAAAAGCCTTCGTGCAAGAATGAAACTTGATGAAAGTTAATTCTTTATGTGGCTACCCATGCACCTCAGTTATAATGAGAAGGAAAAGACGCTATTAGTATTCAGAAAAATGGTGTAGGCTAGGGCAGTATATAAGATATTTAAGAGACAAAAATCACCCAATTGACAGGTTGTAGTCTAGGAAGTCTCCGTTAATATAGCAAGAATATTTTCTGAGGGTAAAGATTCTTTGTAGCTATTAATGCGGCCCTGTAAATACAGTGTTGTCAACATTTGTAACAGGTTCAAGCATCAGGAATGAGGCTTGCCAGGCTTTGTCTGAAGCTGTGTTGGCCTACATGGGATTTTATTTTAGCTTGTTGAGATATAAAATGACCGAGTGGTTGTTGCCTGATTAGTTTCACTTTTGCTGATATTCATATAATTCTGCAGTAGGGCGAGGTTTCTATTTTTTTCTAGGAAACATGTTCTGCATAGGATGAAATATTCAGCATATAATGAAATACCTGTCACACTAGAATAATGAGGTAGTGTAGAAGAATAAAGCCATAGCATGACACTGGAAACCCCAGAGATGTAAGCAATTCACCAAACGAAGAAATAGATATCAGGGCATGGTCCAAAATTGGTTTTAAGTGTAACAAAGAGAATGAAGAACAAGCATCTGATGTACTTCAGACAGGCCATATCTAGTAAATTTAGATGCAACTAACACAGAGGTGCAGATCAGGGAAGAAAAAGGAACATTAAGTATACCAGAAAATGTTTTAAAACAGCTCCAAAATGTAAAAATCTGCTCTAAAAAAAAAAAAAAAAAAAAAAAGAAAGAGGAAGAAATTGTCAACACCATGATCTTCCAACAGAGGGGCTTGGGGAACTGACAGCTCTCTACAAGCCTTTCTGTCCATGTGCAGTTTGAAACTTGCAGCTTTCAGATCCACTTAGAAACACTGGAAGTATGAGTGTGAAAGCAGGGAAAGGGGTGTATCCTAGGAATAGTGAGCGCAACAATTGTGCCTGTATAATTAGTGAGAATTTACACGTCTTCATTTTCAATAAGAGTAAGATCTGGACTAATAGTAATTAATTTCCATATTAGATGTGTCTCTTTTTTACTTCAAGTGTAATCTTAGTAAACAGTGTGAGCGAATGTTAGTTCCTAGGATGAATCTTTAACAGTAAAACTGATAGGTTAAATAATAAATTAGTGGGACCTCTGATTCTTGAAAGCTGCTAATACGAATGATTAATATCTTTTCTAGAGTATTCCAGCGTATGTTATGCATCAGAATATGCCATGTTTAGCAAAGGAAATCCAGAAAAACTGTAAGACATTATATTATGAGATTTTCAGAATGCCTATGCAATGTATTATCTGTTCTGTTCAGTTAATACAACAAGATGGAACATTTAATTATCCTGTTTTGAGCAACTGCATACTATAGCAGTAATTGGTAGTTCATTATCCTTAATGTTGGCCCTAGTTCACTGTCACTTCTTTATCTCTCAAAAACAAACAATAAAGCAGGTCAGATGATGCAACATCATGAGCAAAATACACATTCTTGATGAAAGTCTATGAATAGACAAACACTATAAGGAACAGAGCTAAAAATAATTTATCAGATAGAATCACTTTAGAAATACAGAATCATAGAATAGCTAGGGCTGGAAAGGACCTTAAGACCATCTAGTTCCAGACACCCTGCCATAGGCAAATATGCTTGCAAGAAATCAAACTTTTCATAGGCTGCTATTTTAAAACACGAAAGACTTACAACCCCTCCTGAGGTTCTTCATATTTTTTTTTTAAAGGTGAAAAAAGAAATAGAACAATGTAAACAGAACCAATAAGCTGTAACTGTGCCTGAAATGCTCTACACTGCTGTTTGCTTGGTTGGAGAAGCAGAGTAGTTCATTACCTCTGTTGGTTGTTTTTCTAGGATGATGCATTTTAGGAGACAAATGGTGTTGAGACCTGCACCGTTTAGATGTGTTTAGCATCAGATGCCCATGGAGTAGCCATACTGCTGCTGTCCACCGCAAGATTCTTGTGAGAGACTTATATTGTTAACTCTCAAAACAATCTGCATGTCTAAAACCCACCTCTTCAGAAACCCTGAATGATGTGCATTAGGATGGTGACTATTGAGAACCATCCCATTATGTTAACCTTTAATATTAACACGGGTTATCTTGATTTTTTCCTATATGTAGATTTTCTGCTGTTGCTCACGGTTTCGTACTATAAGGAACAAACGTAACTTGATATCATTTGAAATATTTAAAATATTGCTGACCAAATCAACAAACTACTGGAAGATGCTTTTGTTCTTAAGTAGGGATTAATATATATTTTGCTGAGGGCCTAAGGTCTATTTTTTAGGTTTATGTCTCATTTCTAATATCCATTTAATTAGTTTACACTGTTGCTTAGCGTTTCATCTATGCTTGTGACAGCCTTACTAAAATCAAGTTTCCTTCATAATAATTTCAATCATCATATACACCTTAATTTCAACACACATCTAAGGATCGCAAAGGAGTTAAATGACTTAGACAAACTGCCTGCAGTTTTGCTGCCAACCACGATAAGGTGTATGGACTTCTCAGCCCTCAAAATAGGAAAGAAGTGAAGAATGCTGAGAGTAATGGAATTTAATAGATTTAGATCTGACCTCAGTCTTTGTCTTGTCTGTCATCTTGTCTTCACTTGAGTCCTCATGTCAGAGATGCTGCTTCTCGCTATCTGTCACAGTGGGCTCCTTGGCCCCTTCATAGTGGCTGTCACTGAAAGGACATGCTACAGAAAGTGTTGAGGAAGATTTAATCACCCTGTTGCACAGCTCAGTGATTTAGTATGTTCAGCAATGGTACATGCTGAATCAGCTCTGCCACTGATGTCAGGAATCTCTGACTACTTGGTGATTACGTATGGATTGGTTAAAAAAGCAGTGCTACATAAGAGGAAAATTAGGGTAAAGTACAGTAGAACATTTATAGTGAAGTGGTGTGAAAATCCCAAGCAGCCTTTGCTTGGGATTTTCAATAAACTTTTCAATAAAATATATGCATTTCAATAAACTTTTTCATCACTCTGCACACAGTGATGCCAGAAAAAATTCCTTTCAGATACTAATCCCTTTGAAATACATCAAATGATATGTCTGTAGTGTTAAATAATGTGGCAAAATATTTTTTGCCTTCTCATCTTGAACAGAAGCAAAAACTAAGAAGAAAAACATGTCACTGGCATGATTCTTGCTGCAGATTCATTCAGCTGGAAGTAAAACCAATTTATACTAATAATTTTGCAGATAGAATCATAGAATAGTAAGGGTTGGAAAGGACCTCAAGATCATCCAGTTCCAACCCCCCTGCCATGGGCAGGGAAACCTCCCAATAAACCATGCCATCCAAGGCTATGTCCAACCCCACCTTGAACGCCGCCAGGGATGAAGCATTCACAACCTCCCTGGGCAACCCATTCCAGGGCCCCACCACCCTCACAGTAAAGAATTTCTTCCTCAGATCCAATCTAAACCTCCCTTGTTTAAGTTTAAACCCATTACCCCTTGTCCTCTCACCACAGTCCCTAATGAAGAGTCCCTCCCCAGCATCCCTATAGGCCCCCTTCAGGTATTGGAAGGCTGCTACGAGGTCTCCACGCAGCCTTCTCTTCTCCAGGCTGAACAGCCCCAATTTTCTCAGCCTATCTTCATATGGGAGGTGCTCCAGTCCCCTGATCATCTTCGTGGCCCTCCTCTGCACTTGTTCTAACAGTTCCATGTCCTTTTTATGTTGAGGACACCAGAACTGCACACAAGACTCCAAGTGAGGTCTCACGAGAGCAGAGTAGAGGGGCAGGATCACCTCCCTCGACCTGCTGGTCACACTCCTTTTGATGCAGACCAGGATACGGTTGGCTTTCTGGGCTGCAAGCGCACACTGCTGGCTCATGTTCATTTTTTCGTCGACCAACACCCCCAAGTCCTTCTCCGCAGGGCTGCTCTCAATCTTTTCACTGCCCAACCTGTAGCTGTGCCTGGTATTGCTCCGACCCAGGTGGAGGACTTTGCATTTAGCATGGTTAAACTTCATCAGGTTGGCATCAGCCCACCTCACAAGTGTGTCAAGGTCCCTCCAGATGGCATTTCTTCCCTCCAATGTATCAACCAAACCACACAGCTTGGTGTCATTGGCAAACTTGCTGAGGGCGCACTCAATCCCACTGTCCATGTCACCCACAAAGATGTTGAACAAGACCGGTCCCAACACCGATCCCTGGGGGACACCACTCGTTACTGGTCTCCAGCTGGACACTGAGCCATTGAGCACTACTCTTTGCGTGCGGCCATCCAGCCAGTTCTTTCTCCACCGAGTGATCCACCTATCAAATTGATGTCTCTCCAACTTAGAGAGAAGGATGTCATGGGAGACAGTGTCAAAGGCTTTACACAAGTCCAGGTAGATGACATCAACTGCTCTATCCCTGTCCATCAGTTCTGTAGCCCCTTCATAGAAGGTCACCAGATTGGTCTGGCAGGATTTCCCCTTAGTGAAGCCATGCTGGCTGTCACCGAGCACCTTGTTGGTTTTCATGTGCCTTAGCATGCCTTCCAGGAGAATCTGCTCCAAGATTTTGCCAGGCACAGAGGTGAGACTGACCGGTCTGTAATTCCCTGGGTCAACCTTTTTCCCCTACTTAAAAATGGGGGTTATATTTCCCTTTTTTCAGTCATCGGGAACTTCACCTGACTGCCATGATTTTTCAAATATGATGGACAGTGGCTTAGCAACTTCATTTGCCAGCTCCTTCAGGACCCGCGGATGGATTTCATCCGGTCCCATGGACTTGTATACATTCAGGTTCCTAAGGTCCTCCCGAACAAGATCCTCCCCCACAGTGGGCCCAGGGTCCACACCCTCACCGTCCCCGCGTCTGCCTTCCAAGACTTGGGTGGTGTGGTCAGAGCATTTGCCGGTAAAGACTGAGGCAAAGAAGTCTTTAAGAACCTCATCCTTCTCCAAATCCGGGGTAGCCAGTTCTCCCGATAGCTTCTGGAGAGGGCCCATGGTGTCCCTAACCTGTCTTTTATTTGCAATGCACCTATAAAATCCCTTCCTGTTATCCTTAACATCCCTAGCCAAGTTTAATTCTAAGTGGGCCTTAGCTTTCCTAACCTGGTCCCTAGCTTCCCGGACAACATCCCTGTATTCTTCCCAGGCCGCCTGACCTTGCTTCCACCTTTTATAAGCCTCTTTTTTCCTTCGAATTTTGCTCAGCAGCTCCTTATCCATCCACGGAGGTCTCCTGGCCCTCCTGCTGAACTTCCTTCTAGTTGGGATGCATCGCTCCTGAGCTTGCAGCAGGTGATCCTTGAATATCAACCAACAGTCTGGGGCCCCCCTGCCCTCTAGGGCTGTATCCCATGGAACTTTACTGAGCAGGTTCCTGAAGAGGCCAAAGTCTGCTCTCTTGAAGTCCAGGGCAGTGAGCTTGCTGCACGCTCTTCTCACTGTCCTGAGGATCTCGAATTCAACCATCTCATGATCGCTGCAATCAAGGCTGCCCTGGAGTGTCACATTCCCAACCAGCCCCTCCCTGTTGGTGAGGACGAGGTCAAGCATGGCACCTTTCCTTGTCGGCTCCTCTATTACTTGCAGAAGGAAGTTGTCTTCCACGCAATCGAGGAACCTTCTGGATTGCTTGTGCCGGGCCGTACCATCCCTCCAACAGATATCAGGGTGGTTGAAGTCCCCCATGAGAACAAGGGCCTGCAAGCGTGAGGCTGCTCCTATCTGCCTATGGAGCGCTTCGTCCAGCAAGTCCCCTTGGTCAGGCGGTCTGTAACAGATCCCCACAATAATATCACCCATCGCTGTTCTCCCTTTAACCCTGACTCACAAACTCTCTGTCGACTGCTCACCTGTCCCCAGACAGAGTTCCATACTCTCCAGCCCATCCCTAACATAAATAGCAACTCCCCCTCCCCGTCTGCCAGGCCTGATGCTTTACCTTGTATTACAAGTTATGCAGTAAAAGCACTTGGAAACAAAAAAGCAAAAGCGTCTTTGCCAGCTGGCTCGCCAACCTGGTGAGGAGAGCTTGAAACTACAAATAACAGTGACGGGAGATGACAAACTTCAGTCAAGTGAGAAAATGGTGAAACAGGTTGGCAAGCAAAAGGTGCAGGGCGATGTGGAAAGACAGATTTCAGAATCAGCAAAACAGAGCAGAAAAAGGTCAATCCCATGTGCAGTCACACAAATGAAGGAGAGCCAAGAGGACAGCACTATGGCAGAAGGTTTCACACTTCTTGTGGGAAACCAGCACGGGTGAGTGACCTCAAGTGTCTGTACACTAACACATAGGGAGCATAACTAACACATAGCAGCATAGGGAACAAAAGGAGGAAGTTGTAGGGTTACAATCTCATTAGCAGCGTAGATGTAGTGGGATAGCTCACACAATTGGAATGCTGTGACGGATGGGTACAGGCTGCTTAAGGACATGCTGGGAAAGGGAGGAGGAGTTTTACTTTATGTGAGAGAAAAATGGGAATGCAAGAAGCTATACCTAGGACCAGGGAAGAAGCCCGATAAATAACTCCCAGGATGACAGCTGCAAAGTCTTTTGGTCAACCAAAATACTTCCACCTTGCTGTGGCCAGACAGATTACAGGGCTAAGAAACTGCAGCAAAAGAAACATATTTGGAGGGTCAGTGGCTGTCTTGCTTTTCCTACTTGCTTCCACAGAAGGATCACATTACTGCAGAGACAGCTCTGTTATATAAACCAGGATATTTCTCCATCTGACTCATGTGAGTTTGCTGACAGAAAGGTAAACACACTATTTTTGATTTGGGGATTAGAATGGAGAGGAAGGCAAGCTGTTTTACTCTTTGCTCTTTTTTTTTTTTTTGGTAAATAAATCATTAAAAAAAATAAAAACGTTATGCTTGTCACACAACAAATAAAACTGGTCATAGATGACGGATGCTACCCATATCTCGCTAAGTTATTTTTCAATGCTTTGGGATTAATTTACACAAATAAGTGTCATAAGTAAAATATTTAGAAATATCCATTATATTTTAAAAGACAGAAGAAATAATTGTGGTGAGTTGACTTTGGTGGGCTGCCAGATCCCAACCAGCCTGTCCTCACTCCCCCTCCTCAACAGAGCAGGATGAGAAAATAAGATGGAAAAGTCTTGTGGGACAAGGTAAAGACAGGGAGATCACTCAACAGTTACCATCATAGCCAAAACAGACTTTGCTTGGGAAAATCAATCAAGTTAGTGCCAATTAAAATAGAGTTGGATAGTGAAAAAACAAAAGCAAAGCCTAAAATACCTCTACACACACACTTTCCCAAGGTCATCTTCACTCCTTTTTCATCTTCTCTACTTCCTTCTTGCCCCTGAGCTGTGCAAGAGGGATGGGGATTTAGTGGCTATGAGCAGTCCATATCTGTTTCTAAAGGGTATTTTTGCCCTCTAATTCTGTTTTCCCAGGAGCACCACTACCTTGGCCAAGAGGCCAGGCTATGTCCTATTGTGGGTCGGTCCAAGGAGCCTGGAACTGGCTGAAACCAGTCATGTCTGGCATGGGACAACTCTGGCCACCCCCCACAGAGGCTGCCCTGCAGGCCCTGCTGCCAGTGCCTGGGCATGGAGAGCCAATACAATAACACAGCATCATTAGGATAAAGTGGGAGGGAAGTATTTCTTTATTATTATGAAACCATATTCATGAGTATTTTTTACAATATGCTATTATGTAGTACTTTGAAAAATATGCCTATACTCATATGAGATCTATGTGATAAACACAATTTGGTAACTAAGGGCCAAAACCTCCAAAATCAGGGTGATTCCTACAGCAGTTAAATTCTCATTCATCTGTGTATATTTAAAGATAAAATGATTGTACAGTCTCTCTGTGTCACTTAAAAGAAAAGGTGGTTAAAACTTTGTAGCAAAGGTAATAACAAAATACTGGAAAGTACGTGATCTGCAGCCAGAATACTTTCACTGTGTAGGCTTCAAATCATTTTGGTCTCTGGAGATGCAACCAACCACTAGCAAATTGAATATTGCAGGGTTTTCTAATTGCTTGTTGTCAGTGCAAAGGTGGTATTTCAGATCATGAATTTTAAGTTGTTCATCCTTCCTTTGTTTCATAATTATATGCGTATGCACAAGAAAGGTACAAAGTCAAACCAAGTTTAAATGTTTCAGTAATACCTCTTGAATTTCATATCATAAATTTCTAGTTTTTTTCTACACAGAAGCATAGAAAGAGGGTCCTGTTTGCTGTCTTTGCATGTTCAGCGCAGATTAATCTAGGCATGTTTCAGGTGAACTAGCATGCCTTTTCTTCCTGTAGTCATC
The DNA here is from genome assembly GCA_039720435.1 of Amazona ochrocephala. Taxonomy (NCBI): domain Eukaryota; kingdom Metazoa; phylum Chordata; class Aves; order Psittaciformes; family Psittacidae; genus Amazona; species Amazona ochrocephala. Next base: position 27,489,944 of record CM077880.1, read on the forward strand.
ATGAAATTTTTATAGGTACTCTAGCATTGTTGAAAGCAAATTCTATATCCCAGGTAGCATTTTCCTTTATAAATAAATTTAGCCTTAATAATGGGTAGAAACATCCTAAAATAATGAACCCTGTAATTTGCCCAGGAAATTTTCCAACCATTGTGCATTTGGAGAGAGGTGGTAAACCAAAATGCAAGTACTTAATTTTTTTAAATAGTTAAAAAGCAATAAATGAGAGACAAATGAGAGCAGTTACTAGAACCTGAACTTTTCAGAGACAGACCACATTCTGCAGATGACTTGGAAGTAACTATCATTCTCACTATTGCACCTACCTTTCCTGCAGTTCAAAGCCGAGAGCTATTGAATCCCCATGGAAAGAGGGTGGTCTGCCCATTGAAGCAGGCTTCCTAACTTCTGAGGAAAAAAAAAAAAAATATTAAAAAAGCAGAGGAGAAATCCTGTCTCCAGTAAAGTCAAATCACAACTCTGAAAGCTGCAGTTTGCAAATGCTATTTCAAATACAGGACCCAGATTTTTTTATGCTAGTGCCTTCAAGTTCAAGTAACGCTGAAGTGAACCTTCTGGAGACATCTAAAGGATGAACGTTCTGAAGAAGAGACACTATATAAAACTTAAGATGAAACTAACATTTTAATTGCATAACTTCTAAATCGTGTGGTTTGCTTTGAGCCTGTTCTTAAACTTCAAAAATAATGTGAGACTTAAATTAACTGTAAAATTAAGAACTAAAGTTGTTTGCTTATTTCATGTAAAATTTCATTCCCAGCACATGCTAGCTCAGGTAAGTTATAATTGAAAGCAAAAAATAAAAAGAAAGACATTAACTGTGGCTAAATTAAGAAAGCAGGGCTTACAATGTGAACATATTTGTCAAAATTGAATGCAAAATACATGTTTAAAAGCTGGTTGTGTGGTACCAAAATATTATTCCAAGAAAAAAATTGATAAATATTTTTTACAGAATCAGTATTAATATGCATGTACTTAATCAAAAATAGCCAGTAGGTATTGCATAAACAAAAAAAGAAATCAAAACAAAACAAAAACCCAAACCCAGGGGTTTGCATAATCACAGCCTAAAAACTATCTGAAAGCCTAGATGAAGATTTGTATTCATAAACATCTGATTTTCAGCAAAAGCTGTTATTTCAGTAGTTCTGCAGGTTCTACTAGACCAAGGTGTAGTAGTTCCAAGCAGTAGGCCTTTTATTATTTCAGCATGATGTGGTCTCAAGGATCAATACATTAGGGCAAAATACAAGCCTGCCATTGGTAAGGTCATTTAAGGTGTCTTTCATTCTTCCTTTTTTATTGCAACCATAATGCTAAGAATAATGAAATTACTATCTTCAAAAACAGTTTATGGGAAATCCCATATTTCACTGAAAATTATATTGGAATAATCTATACTGTTGTCATTAAAATTCAGCCTTTTATACTAGATCAAAGTGGAAACTTCACAAAAGAGTCTTTTAGGATAGATGAGGCCTTTCTACACTTCTATTGTGGTGGTTCTCCAACAGTCAGTACGATAGTCTTACATAATTATTGCCACTTAAATTCACATGGTGAATCTGTTTTATTTTTTTCAGATTTCAATACCTTCTCATTTTTGGAGAAAAGCAAGTAAGGTCTCTGCTTTATTCACTGCACATGTAAATACTGATCCATTTGTGTTTGTAACACCGCTTCTCAAAGAAATACAAAACAGTCCTAAGCTCTTTGTGATGTGCAAGAAATTATCCTTAATTAATAGACAGGCTCCAAACTGCAAAACCATAACTGAAGAAACGTCTCTGTTAAAAAAAACAATTCAATACAAATAAAAAATAGTACTTGTGAGTGTTTATATGTTCCACTAGATTGTTTGCCCTGTTGAAAATTGGCATTAAAGTGAGGACATTCTGAGAGAATTGGAGCTGCTCAGCCTGAAGAAGAGAAGGCTGCTTGGAGACTTCATAGCAGCCTTCTGTGTATGTAGTATATACTACATATAGTATATATTATGCATATCTATGTATAGATATACTACATCCTATAGTATCTGAGGGAGGCCTATAGGATGCTGGAGTGGGACTCTTCCAGAGGGATTGTAGCAATAGGACAAGGGGTAATGGGTTCAAACTTAAACAGGGGAAGTTCATTTCAGATATAAGGAAGAAGTTCTTTATTGTGAGGGTGGTGAGGCACTGGAATGGGTTGCCCAGGGAGGTTGTGAATGCTCCATCCCTGGCAGTGTTTAAGGCCAGGTTGGACAGAGCTTTGGGCAACATGATCTAATGTGCCCATGGAAAGGGGGGTGGAACTAGATGTCTTTAGGGTCGTTTCCAACCCTAACTATTCTATGATTCTATGAGGTACTGCCTTTTTAGTAATTATGACAATGAAAGTGAAAAAGGAAGTACCAGTAAAATGTTCATATGTTCCACTTCACACTCAAGACTATCTGCTATTCTAGTGAAATGACCATTTGATTTTCATTATGGAAAGGAGAATATATGTTATTAGTAATAACAGTGTGAGAAATGAGTTACAGATCCAAACTTATAGGTCCAGCTTTTCAAGCTAATTTTTTTTTCCTTAGGTGAAATAGCATGAATGTTTGTTGTTCATTGTTTGACTACTGGTTTCTAAAGTACAGAGGATAAGTGAACAGAAGGCTTTTAGCGAGACACATCTGTAGACTTTTAAGTAGAATTTGTAGACTTTTTGTAGAATTTTAAGCATTTGCAACTTTTCTATTTCAGTGATATTTTGTTCAGTGAGACAGCCAGTAGACATAAACAAAAAATCATTCTTTATGAAAAATAGTGCATCTGTTGTGTATTCCTAGTGGAATATGTCTCATTGTGCATAGATCAGTGAGCATGCCAGAATGCTGCATTTCCCAAGAATATAGCTCAAAGGCCAGTCATCAACAGTAGTATTTGATTTGCTGCTTTTCTAGACATGGAGTTAGAATCTATATTACTTCACATACAAACTTAATATTCTTATTTGCCCTTCCTGTAACTTCTTGAGTTTTACCTAGAAAGCCTGCCCAACAAGTCTAATTTTTCATCCGAGTTTCCTGCTGACTAAAAATAAGCAATTTTGTGTAATTTCTTGATAATTGAACAACTGTATACATTTGTCTTTATTGTCAGTTCTTCACTAAAAGCCCCATTTAATGATGGCTCATGAGAGCTTTCTGGAAAAAAAAAAGAAAAAATATTAAAAAACTATTACCCTGTTCCTCCAACAGATCAAGAGAATTTCATAATTATATGCACACTGACAGATGTAAATTTAAAACTCTATTTAACTACTGCTGTAAAATATATATTTTTGTTGTTTTTATGTTATTCCTTTTTTCTTTGACTATGCAGAAAACTTACCTTATGTACCCATTTTGTCATCTGTTACCCCTCTTTTACATTCGCAGCATAAATATATACGTATTCTCTTTCTATATGTACATATATAGCTTGCTTCTAGTGTACAATTCGCTCTTGACAAGATACAATATAAATAATTCATAAACACAATTTATTGCAAGACAGAAATATGCTGATACAAACTACAGAGAACCACCTTCTATTCAGGGAAAAGCAATATAGTACCCAGTGTTGTAATAAACTGCATATTTTGTTAGTAAAGATATTTTACTGGTTTACTTTTAATTTGTGCATTACAAGTTTTCTGTAGCTTAAGTCCTGATTATTTTTTGTTCATGTCATAGCTTAAGTTTCCAGGGGTGGAAATTAATTTTTCCCACTCTTATCTTTGGTGTGAGCTGTTGAGTGCAAAGTGGCAGTACTTAACCGTGTAATAATCCACCATTCATGCTGAGTTAGCAAAGAGAAACAGGGTATCTCTCCAGATCTCAGCCTGCTGGATGACCTTCTCAAAAGGGAAATAAAAATCATCTCATCTTAAAATCACTTGCTTGATATTGACCTCCATATGCTAAATCCCTCTGCAGGCACATCTTAACAGCCATTTATCTTTGACACATGACTTTCTCTGAGGGCAGAGAGAAACACTTAGCAATATAGGATGTTATTTCCTCAGTACTTAACAATCCCCTAGGCAGACTGGTTCAGATTTCTCCCTCAGAGACCCTTGGGCATGGTGACTTGCCTCCCTGCCCCAGCAATTCCTACCCCTGGAGGTATCTGAGCCAATGACTGTTTCCAGGCAGATACATATCTGCCTGAGAAACAGTCACTGGTGTGTGACTCATCTATGATGCAGTCGTCAGCAGCATTTCTCACCTCTTGAAAGACATCTGTCCATTTTGGTTAATTGTGTTATTAAAAACTATGAGTAATCAAAGTACTACTTTTCATCTGTGAAAGGACAGCTAAGAAATATAGCAAATGTGCAATCTGACACATCAACTATTCTGAGAACATAAAAATGCTAAAATTGCATAGCTAAACTGAGTTTAAAGATGCCAAGATGTTTAAAGAAATTACTACTGTACACATGATTTCATTTGTATATAAACAGTTGATTTTGGTAAAGCTGGATCTTCCATGCAGATTTTATAGTATAGCAGATCCACCATCTCTGTAACATTTTGCTAATTTGACTTAAATTACAGCTCAGAAATGAAGGCAAACTAGTAATGGAATGCTTTTCTTTTTCAGTGCTTAAATGAAAAGAAATAAAGTAGACATGGAATGGAAGTATTTTTTAATCAAGCATAGAAATAACATTTCTAAAGAAACTTTTTGCTTTTCAGAGCCTATTGTATCTTTTTTTCTGTCTGCAGTCTTCAGCCTTACTCTGAGCAGAGGATATTGCCACACTGGACAGGCAAACCATCTCAATAGCAAGTTAGAAGTGCTAGGAATAGCTTTGTTTCACTCCACTGCCTCTTTTGTAGAAGTTCCAGAATACGTATTCTTAGTGGTAGGCTGATGTACAAATGTATTTCAGCCAGCTGAAAACACCATGTACATAAAAATATGTAGCATAAAATGTAATTAAAGGTACAATATCAATCAAAAAAAATTGCAATTACCTAATTTAGGATCATTTGTACCAGCTTAATTTGACTGCTGCATGCAATATCATTATGATACAGACCTAAATTGCAGAAAGCAAACTGTAATTTTCACAAAACTCCCCCTTTATTCACTGCACAAAATATCCGCTCTCTTAATGAGCAAATAGTCAATATTTTGTTTTTTTCTCTTTGTTTCCTTAGAGGTTTCATAGCCCATTTACTGTGCACTGTCCAAACTGCCTGACTGAAGCATTATGTTTTGACTCAGAAAAAGACTCTTCCTGGGTTGTTTGTATATGCTTATTTCATAAGCATTATTTCATTTCTGTGCAGTTTTAAGAAAAAAGTGGCACTATCTGTTACAGAAAATTTGATGTCAATGACACTTTACAGACTTAACTGTGAAACCTTTATTTCAGTTCCTGTAGTCCTGTGCATTCCAACATCTGATAACAGAAGTTATACAGGTTCTACAGAGAGTAAAGGCATTTCTCATGTAGAGTCAACCCTGGCATAGGTTCAAGGCATTCATGGAAGAAATGGTTCAGGAATTTCACAGAAGAGCATTGACAGGGACATATAAATGAATGTTACTGCAAAATACACTTGGACAAAGCATGAAAATGAACAGTGATTGTAACTGGACATTATCTAACTTTTGAGGGCATGTAAAAGATGCATACTGATACTGAACATAACATTTATTTCCCTACTGTTTTAAAGAAAAAAAAAACTGAGGAAAAAGGGAATGTCATCATAATACGTCGTATATTTAATTTTGTTCACGTCAGGACCAAAAGCTTTAACTCTTAGGCTTCTACTCCTTGAGGTAAATGGCATAACTCAGTGACTATAGTAGGTTATTGACATTAATTTTGGTCAACGCAGAAAGAAACAGGAATGTCTGAGTCTTTTACCAACTTCTGAAGAATAATAGGACACAGACATTTTGGGCTCTGGAAGGACAACAACCCCAAGCAGATTACCTTGCCAGCCTTCTGTTCACCTTGACTTCCTGTGTGAAAATATCTGCAACCAGTATCAGTGTTGATTAATCTGGTGCAAATACAGCTTCAGCATTTTTTGGCCTGTTCCAGTTCCAGTTGTCCTTCCCCACTCAAATGGTCTCTACTCTGACATTCTAGAAAAGAAGTACAAAATGCAAAATTTATTTCAATTTTCTTTTCACAAAGACTTTAGTAAATTAACTCGGTGTTAAAATTTTGGTTTTAGCAAAAATGATTTATTCTGCTTACTTATTTCAGCTCCGAGACGGATGATATTCAGCCATGAAGCTTGTTGTATTATGTGAGAGTATGTATAATCTTGGGCAGGACAAATACGAGGTCTATGTAGTCCTCTGAGAAGTCTGTCCCTGCTTAATACAAGTGAATGTAGGAATTACAGTTTTACATGATTTCATCCAAGTTGGAATCACTCACTAGTATTTGCAAAAATGTCAGATATTAGTACAATACACAGACACAGATGACCATTGAGGGTTCATATAGTAGATTAATGAATCAAGTCCATGATTCTCAAAACCAGCCTAAGTCTTCAGGATAAAGGTGGAATCTTTATGAGTGTGAGTAAAACCCTGTTTATGACAGCTAATGTTTACATACTTAACCATGATACGGGAAATGCAGATCTAAATGCAGATATGAGATAAATTAGGTAGGTATGTGTTGATACCACAGATCTTGGGTGAATACTCTGGGTTTTTGACTTTTTGTGAAAAACAGCAGTCTGGGGTTTCATTCAGCCTTCACTTCTCACACTCTTCTACTACTTCCCTAAATAGTTTTCTCCTTGCACCTCTGAGCCAGCAGTTCCCTGCCTGTTTGGCCATGCAGACCATCTGCCCACCACAGTACTTCCAAATATCGTTTCTTCTGTGAAGTCTACAAGCAGAATAAGTTTAGATACTCATAACACAAGGAGAAGGTAAGAACAACTGTAAGGAGGAATGGTCATTGTTTCTAGCACAGCACTCAACAGAAAAAAGTATTGACTAATGCTGCCTTTTCTGAGCACAGGGAGGCTTACAGGAATGTCATTTTGAACACTTTCATCTTCTGACAGTGATGTATCAAGAACAATAGAGTCCCTGTTGTAAAAGAACTTCCTCTGAGTATGCTGTCAAAGGTCATTCCTCTTCAGCTAATGCGCTGGTGGATCTGCATCCATTGCTGGAGTTCTTATGTTTCAAACCCTCAAAGGGAATTTTGCATATGTTTTAAACTAGTGTTTCAGTTTCATGGTTAAAGAAACTTGCTCCCCATTCCCTGTTAGCTGCTGCCATCATTCATCTAGACCTTTGCCCATGAGAAGCTATTGAAGAAGGGAAGAAAGCATGGTCAGACATAGACCTGGTGGATTTTAAACTGCACATGCTGTTATCTAGTAACTAAGTGGTCTGTTAAGGGTGAAGTTGTGCTCTGTGGAACAGAAATCTATAATGAGAAAGACAAAGCAACAGAAATCAGAGCAGCAGGAAAATAAGTAGGTATTTCTCTCAAGACTCACATATCAACTTTCACTTGCTAAAACCTTCCCATGGGAAAGAATGCAAGCATTCTCACATACACATGGATCCTATGTGTTCTGGCTTCAAGGCTATAGAACAGTTCAAAGTCAAGTTGCATAAACTAATCTTTCCCTTTGTAAGCAAACTTACGCTTCAACAAGAGAATAGAAAACCACACAAAGTTAAACAGTTATTTGCTGTGTATTCCTTAGCCTGTGACTGTATTTCTTTAAATAGTGTATAAATAAAAACATGCCTGGAATGAGAAATAATGGTTTGAAGAATAAGTCTGGTGATATAAATTGTAGAAAAAGTATTTTGGGGTAGATTACTGAATAAGCAAAATGTACCAATAGGACAAAGACCAGGTGAAGACATGCAATTTAATTTACAGAGAGGAAAATACTATTCATTGTAAAGTGACAATGTTAAAAGTAAAAACAATCTGTTTCTTTGACATTCTGATTTGTACTGAAAGGTTATGGTACTATACTGTTGTATTCCTAAACAAAGACTCAGGGTTTGGGAAGAATATATCAGGTCTTCCCTAAAATACCCTATTCACACTTTAAGGACAGATAAAACCTTTTAAATATTTGAAAGTACATTCAGAAGTTAGTTCACAAATTATATCAACTTAAAAACTAAAAGAAACAGAATCCTGTGCTGTCTGTCCAATGTTTTTCCTGAGTAGTACTACCTATAAATTCACAAAATCTTCTAACTTTTCCACAGAGTTCACATTATTATCAGTTTTTACATAAACAGCATTCCTAGAAAATAGGTTGCAGTAAAGCTAGCTATTGACATTCATTATACTTAATGTCTGAGAGCATAGAAAGTACACTTAAAACTGAGAACACAGCTTATTCTGAAGTGATTACTTTTGTGTTGCTACAGAAAATGAATGCAATCAACTGACCTTGAGGATTACCTTGCATGTAGATTACACTCCATGTTTTAGATATGCATACAAAAACATTCTATTGCTTTTAATGATATGATGGAAATTCACCCTGTATGTTGAAAAATATTGTTAGTGGACAACTAACAAACTAGTAGCTGCAATTAAAGTGTTTGTGTCTACACATTAGTGTGGGAAGCTTTTCCCTGGTACTGGATTTCCAAAGAAAAAGAGTGCTGGGGAAATAAAGCAGTAAACGAGACAGCCTATGTTATTCCATGAGAGAATAATGCATGCCTGTAGTACAAAAGAAGTTACTGTAATGTCTGTGATGTTACTCTGTGACACCATAAAAAAACAGAGCTAAGATCAAATCATAGAATCATGGAATCATAGAATAGTTAGGGTTGGAAAGGACCTTAAGATCATCTAGTTCCAACCCCCCTGCCATGGGCAGGGACACCTCCCACTAAACCATGCCACCCAAGTTTATGTTTATGTCCAACCTGGACTTGAACACAGCCACTGATGGAGCATTCGCAACTTCCCTGGGCAACCCATTCCAGGGCCTCACCACCCTCACAGTAAAGAACTTCTTCCGTATATCCAATCTAAACTTCCCCTGTTTCAGTTTGAACCCGCTACCCCTTGTCCTACCCCTACAGTCCCTAACAAACAGTCTTTCCCCAATCATACTTATAGCCCACCTCCAGATATTGGAAGGCTGCTATGAGGTGTCCACACAGCCTTCTCTTCTCCAGGATGAGCAGCCCCAACTTTCTCAGCCTATCTTCTTCATGCAGGAGGTACTCCAGTCCCCTGATCGTCCTCATGGACAGTTGTCATGATCGTCTTCAAAGGACAGTTCCATGTCCTTTTTATGTTGAGGACACCAGAACTGCACACAAGACTCCAAGTGAGGTCTCACAAGAGCAGAGTAGAGGGGCAGGAGCACCTCCCTCGACCTGCTGGTCACACTCCTTTTGATGCAGACCAGGATACGGTTGGCTTTCTGGGCTGCAAGCGCACACAGAAACCGGCTCATGTTCATTTTTCCATCGACCAACACCTCCAAGTCCTTCTCCGCAGGGCTGCTCTCAATCTCTTCTCTGCCCAATCTGGAGCTGTGCCTGGGATTGCTCCGACCCAGGTGGAGAACCTTGCACTTGGCATGGTTAAACTTCATCAGGTTGGCATCTGCCCACCTCACAAGTGTGTCAAGGTCCCTCTGGATGGCATTCCTTCCCTCCAATGTATCAATCAAACCACACAGCTTGGTGTCATCGGCAAAATTGCTGAGGGCGCACTCAATCCCACTATCCATGCCAACAAAGATGTTGAACAAGACCGGTCTCAACACCGATCCCTGAGGGACACCACTCGTTACTGGTCTCCAGCTGGACATTGAGCCACTGAGCACTACTCTTTGCATGTGGCCATCCAGCCAGTTCTTTCTCCACCGAGTGGTCCACCTATCAAATTGATGTCTCTTCAACTTAGAGAGAAGGATGTCATGGGAGACAGTGTCAAAGGCCTTACACAAGTCCAGGTAGATGACATCATCTACTCTACCCCTTTCCATCAGTTCCATAGCCCCATCATAGAAGGCCACCAGATTGGTCTGACAGGATTTCCCCTTAGTGAAGCCATGCTGGCTGTCACCAAGCACCAGGAGAATCCGCTCCAAGATTTTGCCAGGCACAGAGGTGAGACTGACTGGTCTGCAATTCCCCCGCTCATCCATTTTCCCCTTCTTAAAAATGGGGTTATATTTCCCTTTTTCCAGTCTTCGGGAACTTCACCAAATGGATGTCTCTTCAATTTAGGGACAAGGATATCATGCAGGACAGTGTTGAACGCTTTGCACAAGTCCGGGTAGATGACACCAGCTGCTCTACCCCTGCCCATCAGTTCCATAGCCCCATCATAGAAGACCACCAGACTGGTCAGGCAGGATTTCCTCTTACTGAAGCCATGATGGCTGTCACCAACCACCTTGTCGTTTTTCATATGCCTTAATATGTCTTCCAGGAGAATCTGATCCAAGATTTTGCCAGGCACAGAGGTGAGACTGACTCGTCTATTATTCCCTGGCTCATCCGTTTTCCCCTCCTTGAAAATGGGGTCATATTTCCCTTTTTCCAGTCCTCGGGAACTTCACCTGACTGCCATGATTTTTCAAATATGATGGACAGTGGCTTAGCAACTTCATTTGCCAGCTCCTTCAGGACCTGCAGATAGATTTTATCAGGTCCCATGGACTTGTGCACTTTCAGGTTCTTAAGATGGTCTCGAACCAGATCCTCTCCCACAGTGGGCCCAGGGTCTTCATTCTCACAGTCCCTGCATTAGCCGTCCAAGACTTAGGTGGTGTGATCAGAGCATTTGCCAGTGAAGGCTGAGGCAAAGAAGTCATTAAGAGCTTCAGTCTTCTCCATATGCAGGGTAGCCAGTTCTCCTGGTAGCTTCCAGAGAGGGCCTACGTTGTCCCTAGTCTGTCTTTTATTTGCAATGTACCTATAGAAACCCTTCCTGTTACCTTTCATATCCCTACCCAAGTTTAATTCTAAGTGGGCCTTAGCTTTTCTAACCTGGTCCCTAGTTTTCCGGACAACATCCCTGTATTCATCTCAGGCCGCCTGTCCTTGCTTCCACCATTTATAAGCCTCTTTTTTCCTTTGAAGTTTCCTCAGCAGCTCCTTTTCCACCCAAGGAGGTCTCCCAGCTCTACAATTGAAATCTTGACTGTACATGTGTATCTTAAGATGCTGGGACTTCTCTTAAACTTCAAATAATTTATTTCCTAGGCTTAAAGATTCTTTTCTCAGTTATTACAACTTGTATGGAAATATTTTGACATTGAGATAATAATTCTTGCCCTGATTCTCAGCATTTTGAAACCATTTTGCTCTGTGTTTTTGACTTCAGTATTAGGTTCTGAAACTGAGCTACAACAATCAGTACTCTAATAACTTCAGTAATGTCTATGTGAGGTGTTCCTCTGGGCTGGATCTAAGTATTGTGAATAGTTGAGCTGGGAGTATAACTCATAGTGGAGATTTTTCTTCAGTTTATTATGTTTTAGTTTATGTAGTAGCTTATATGATAACTGTGCAATCTGGTATAAGGAGCTGAAGAACTTATTAGTGTTATTGGTATAAAAGGCTGAAAACCCCAAGCTATGTAGCACTTCATAAGCACAAAGTTTTAAGATGTTAGTGTGTTAGTATTTTCAGGCTATGTGAGGATTAATTTTGCTCAGCTGGAAGATCATATGCAGGTGATTTGTGGGTCGGACACTGACCTCCTTTGGAGGGAAAAACAATACCTTAGTTCTGCGTTGTGTAACTTGGAAGTGATACCTCCCTGCTGTGTAGCAACCAATACCTAAATTCAATTTTTAAACTAAAACCGTGAAAGCTTTTGGGGAAGAAAGTTCTAATTCTTATCTCTGCCATTGCTACACAATAATGAACAGTTAAAATGTGCATGAGTATACCCAGAGTTTTACAGAAATATCTGGTTTATTCATATAATGTATTTTAGGGACAATGAAACAGGTGGTATCAAATGTGTGCATATACACGCATTTGCATGTGTCTGTAACCCCTAAAAATTTATTTTCCTTGACATAAACCAAAAATTTTAGACAGATGAAATTTATATAGATAATGATGCCAACTGTTATCATTAGTATTGTCTATGTTTCTCTTCATCATTAGCAGTTCAGAAAAACAGATAAAAAAACAAAGCTGTGTTTCATAGATACCAAATTTTTAAACTGAGATTTTAGTTTAGAAATTGCTCAAGGATAATGCCAATTAACTTTCTAAAGAATCTTCATTATGTGAAAATAGAATAAGTAAATACAATGCAGTTAACAGGACCTACATAACCTGAAAATTATAAAAGAATACCGGAAGTGTTTACACATTTGAATTCTTCAACACAAAGGTGGTGGAAAATTGGCCTCACATAAGCAAAGCAGCAATTAATTTGCAGTTTGGAGTTTGTGTGATTTTTGTAATAGGCTGCAATATTTTTTTCTGCATATTTGTTTCCTTGAAAATGCTGAAAATTTTTTTGCAACTCTCATAAAAAAACATCATCAGACATTATAAACGCTGTAGATGCTTCTGAGGCTACAAGTGGATGGAAACCCATTGCAGATATGTAAACTATGTCGCTGTTATTCAAAGTACAGGTCTATGTTGCACTTCACATTCATACTTCATATTTAAAATCTTTTGTAAATACATTTTACCTACTGAATAACAACAATTTGTTAAGAAGTTGTGAACTTTTTTATCACTTCTTAAGTTGTGATGAACTCTATATGCTTCCAGAAACAAAACATATATTTAAAAGAAACATTTTCAGTCTTGCAAGGTTAAAATTAAACCAAGCAGCTTCGTTTGGCTTGTGACTTTATGGAAGTCATAGTCTCCTCCTGCTCAACCTGCTGCTTTGCTCTTGTGGGCCAGCCGGGCATTCAAACATGTGAACCATGCACAGAGCAGACTTCAGTAGCAAGCACTGGACAGCAGCTATTTTGAAGGAGAAGAGGCTGGTTCCTGACAGTGCCTGTGACCTATTAATGTTTTATTTAGCTTTTATATCTAGGTAATTGTTTCCCGGTGAAGCAAGAAAAGTATTTTGAAAAATAAACAAGGAGCAATTTCAGGTACTGAGGTGGAAATCAAAGCTCTATCTTTCTGAATGTTTTCTCTGTGTTTTGTATTTTCCTTGTGTCTTTACTGGAATAAAAGGAGCATAGAGGGCAGTAGCTCTTGAGGAAGCAGACATTACCTGCTTTTTCAAAGTTTGTTTAAAGGGCATAGCCAGCAGCACTGGGAATGGTTTCAAAGGAAGCAGTCAGCTGGGAAAGGGCATGGGGTGAGTATGATTGGTCTCTGCTGTTATTTCTGTTCATCCTGGTTTTACTTACATGGAAATGAGAAAAAGGAGTTCTCCTAAAGCTTGAGTGTTCCCAAACAATTTCAGGCATGAGAAGAAGCAATTCAGCCATACAGGAAAATGATTTTGGTTGATCTAACCACTTCAATATGAAAAGCATGCTATAAAAATGTTGATTTCTCAAGTATCGTTTATCATGTCACATCATATACTAATGTTATTGATTTCTGAATAATCTCATTCATTCTGCAATGTTTTACCATTAGTTTTCTCTTAGGACTAAAAATTTTACATTCACAAAATATTTAATCCAAACATTGTATTATAATGTATTACACTGTCAATCTGTGGTGAAGCAAGCCAAGCCTTATAAAAGCCACAAAGCCCAAGGCTCCCCTTTCTACACCTGCTTGAGAGATAGGATGGCTCTTCTATTGTGTACATGCAAATTAACATGCTGTATCTCTAGGGATGTGAACACTCCTCAGACTTGTCCTGAAAGCACCATGGAATATCACTTCACCTTTCCTTTGTCATCTCTATACTAAGGGCTTTTAAATACAACCTTAGCAATGTGCTGAACCCAGACTGGCATGCATAGCCTCTTTTTTTTTTCCCAAAGAGCAATATGTGTTTTTGATAAGGTGTTGTTTGGCAGTCTTCTGTTTTTTTTTTTTTTTTTCAGACACCTGTGGACTCGTTTCAGTTGTAATTTAATATGTAATTTAATTGTTATATATTCTATAAAACACCTAGGGCCCAATTCATTTCCCTGCCTTTAAAAGTACCTCAGTGATTTATTTAGGAGTTAAATGGTTCCATTGGAATCGTAAAGAATCATAAATATAATTCAAAGCTGAACAATATGTACTTTGTCACATTGTACGAGCCAGGGGTGAAATTCACAAGAAATACGTATAGATAACAGAATTATAATTCAGTGCATAACATATTTCTCTATACTATTTTCCTCAAATTTCTACCAGATATAGATCTCTGAGCATGCTTATATTAAAGAGTTATACCGATATAACAAAATCTTTTCAGTAACAGATCTAGTTAACTTGGTAATAACCCTATAAGTAGATTTAATAGAAGCAATTTTAAACTAATGTAGAGTTAAATTAATTTGAGAAACAGTTAAACTCTTTTGGTTGAACAAGTAAATTATCAAATTCTGCTGATCCATGGGTTAGTGCACTGACAGCAGGGGTTTGCATTACTTTCATGTGATATACATAAAACATATCTAGTAAAGTTAAGAAATCCTTCGGATAATATCTGAGCTACAGTTTGTTTAAAGTTTATCCTTTAATATGGGAGTGACACAAAACAGGTCTCCAGTTTGGCTTCACATTTTCAATAAAGCTCAAATTTTGTTACTTTGTATTTTGCCTTGTGCTTTGCATGTTCATACACACCTGCATAAAACGACTCTACAGTATTTTTAACTGTACTTTGGGCAAGTGCAAAGCAGGTCACAGCAATGGAAAAATGGGCTGTTGATATGTTGGGAACCTGAAGACAAGAAAGAAAATGATGACCTGGTTCTCTTTGTCGCAGTATGAGAATGTTTGTCTGGTATTTTGGGTTCTCATGGAATAAAACCATAAGGCTTTGAGTGCCTCATGTTTACAGTGAAGAAACTTTAAGTAATAGAAAACCAACACAGACATTATAATCTCTGAAGAACTAAGGGAAAATTATGAAAATCTGTTATGTCTTGAATATGTGAAGTATGAGTCCTTGACCTACTATCTGAAACAAATTACACATTTTGTTCTACTGAAAACTAAAAGTAAAGCTTCTGCTTCAAGCATAATTGAAAGTATTTCCTCTCTTAAAGTAAAACCTTATGCTGGTCCATATGAGCCAGCAGCACGTCTTCCAGAAAAAGGTCTTATACTTGAAGCAACTGAGGAGGAGGAAAAGGAAATTTACTGCTAACTGCTCAAGGACTAAAATTGACATAGAAGAATGATAGCATTTGACTTTTCATTTCCTATCAAGGAAAGACAATTTACAAAACTTGTACAATTTAGTAAATTGTCTTTCCTTGATGGAAAAGGACTTTTGTAGATTTTGTAAATTGTCCAGACTCTACTGAGAAGTGTTACCATACCACTATCAAAACACGTTTTCTAATCTGGGTGTGCCAAACATACAGGAAATTCTTAAGCAAGTGAAGCAGCCCTTCTCCCCCAGTTATATGGACTCATTAACAGTAGTTAATTTATATATATAGCAGAATTTTAGACCTATATTTCCCCACTAATTGTTTTCTTTCATTTCACTATTAGATATGCCATCTGCCAGAGATTTATTTCAATTTTCATGAAAAGCATATTCCACTCCTTTGGTAATCTGCCAAATATTTATTAGTTTAGTGCACATGAAGTCAAAAGCCAGCATGTGAAACAGTTCTCTTAGTCAACTCCAAAACTTACAGGAATGAAAGGCATAGTGAAGCATCAAAACCAAACATCTGTACAGATCTGTACAGCATTTGTGCGCGGAGACCTCATAGCAGCCTTCCAGTACCTGAAGGGGGCCTATAGGGATGCTGGGGAGGGACTCTTCATTAGGGACTGTGGTGAGAGGACAAGGGGTAATGGGTTTAAACTTAAACAGGGGAAGTTTAGATTGGATGTGAGGAAGAAATTCTTCACTGTGAGGGTGGTGAGGCCCTGGAATGGGTTGCCCAGGGAGGGTGTGGATGCTTCATCCCTGGCGGCGTTCAAGGTGGGGTTGGACATAGCCTTGGATGGCATGGTTTAGTGGGAGGTGTCCCTGCCCATGGCAGGGGGGTTGGAACTCAATGATCCTGAGGTCCTTTCCAACCCTTACTATTCTATGATTCTATGATTCTATGATTAACCCAGTTTCAGACCATATGAGCAGAAGTGAGTGGCTAAGCTCATAAATTTTGTTTTGGTCACAGCTCTGAGATACATTACAAATTTCAAACAAAGGAATGTTCTCATTTCTTCAGTGCGGTTCCACAGACATATGTAGTGTTATACTCTACTCCTGTTGACCACTTTTTTTTTTTCTTCATTTGCATGCATTAGGAGAGAAATACCACCAAACAGAGGAAGTCTGGCAAACAGAGGAAAAAAGTAAGGATTCTCTCACTTCAGAAGAAGCAACCATGAACCTGACTTTTACTTCCTATATGCTGGCAATTTGTGGGAGACCGTTTTCTATATACCACAGGGTGAGTGAGGCAAGTACTCTTCAGAGGGCTTGTCAGAAGAGCTTAGTTTGAGTACTCTGTAATGCATTTGGGATTTCGTACCAAGCTACCTAGACTACAGCAGCAGCTCTAGAGTCCATTTTCCTCCCTCTGTAGGTGCAGGTGGTTAGGCAGTATGAATGCTTCTGTGTATTGGATGACTGTGCCCAGGTGTTGACAGTGGAGGGGGCTACAGAGGTGGCCTCTGTGAGAAGAGGCTGGGTGCTGCCCCATGCTGGCCATGACCAGACCCAGACACAGCTCCACAACAGACCGACCACAGGACATGGCTGAACCCATTAGTCGAGCTGATGGCACTTCTGGGACAGCATATTTAAGAAAGGGCAAAACCACCTGCAGGCAGTGAAGAGTAAGAAGGTAAAAAGTGTGAGATACAGCCCTGCGAACACCAAGGTCATAGAAGAAGGAAGGAGAGAACATGCTCCCTGCAGTCCATGGATGAGCACACACTGAAGCAGGTGGGTATTTTGCGTGCTCCATGGAGCGACCACACACAAGCAGGCTTATCCTAAAGGGCTGCAGCCCTTGGAGAGGACCCCTGCTAGTGGAAAAAAGTGAGGAAGAATGATCAGCAGAGAGGAACACTTATGAACTGTCCACAGTGCCTATTCCCAATCCCTCTGCATCGCTCAGAGGTAAGGAAATAGAGGATTTGGAAATAAAGGAGTGAGGCTGAGTGAAAAAGACCTGGGGGGAAGGTGGGAAGGTGTTTATATTTTGTATTTGTTTCTCAGTATCTAAATCTACTTTGACAATACCTTAAATCAGTTTTCCACAGGTGGATCTGTTTTTGCCCATGATGGTAATTGTTAAATGATCTCTGTTTTTATTTTGACCCACAAGAGCTTTCCCCCCTTAATTTTTCCCCCTGTCTTTTTTGGGTGTAGGGGGGGGTGGGAAATGAAAGAGAAGCTGGGTGTTTTTCTGTCAGCCAGTCAAGTTTAACCCAGCACAAACAAGAACTGCAACTTCTGCAATTGTTTTTGTTGTCTCAGAATAACAGTATTTTAAAATCTGGAGTAATAACATTTAAAAATACCATAATAGTGGAGTTATTAATGAAAATGTAAGCAAAGAGAGAAATCCATCAGATCTTATAATTCCTCTAAAAACTCAAACCACTTCCTCAACCAAAATCCTGGGAGGTAAAAAACTCTTTTTTAAAAGAGATCAGAGTGTGGAGTGTTTAGTATTAATCATTTAACATTTTAAGTCTATATTTTTTATTTCAGTAGCTTGCTTCAAAAGATACTGCTATCTTGTCCAGAGGCTGTATTCTTTTTTGTGTTATTTAATGTGTTTAATCTGCACTGAGATTAATATTATGCATAAAGACCTTGGGGTCTTTAATTAACTTCCTTCCTGACCAACTTTCTAAGCTAGAAGATTTTTTTCTGGAATGTTTTGATTTTTGATAGTGCAAAACCTTGTAATGTCAGTAAACTGGTGTATTGATTGAACTGACAGAATTCTGTGGGCCAGATTCCTCTTTAAGATATGAGTTGGAAGCAGGAAGCAAAAATTCATCAGGGATGTATGCTAAGCTATTGATTGTTGGCTTCATACTCTACAGTGACTGTATTATTACATGGAAATGAAAAATGGAATTTTACAGAAATTCTATTCAGGTCTTACATGAAGATATGCTTGAATCAGAAAAAGACAATTTCTTGACCCTTTCACTCCCCTTTTTGTTCAAAATAGCCTCATTCTATTTTGCTGTTTGTAACAGTGGCATCTATAACACAGCACCAAGTCAGAAAAGGTTTTGCAAGAGTCTAAGTAAAATGTTACTAAAAGCAACTGGTGAAGAAATTGAAAATCAGTCTGCTGCATCCTAAAGGACTTTGATACAGTGGGGGATTATCTGCTCTGATTTTACTACAGGGCTGTGCTGAGAGGGAAGTAGAGAAGTATTGAGGATCATACAGAGTATTTGAGTTCTGTGATTTCTTGTGGAAAGAAAAAAAAAAAAAGGAAAAAAGAGTGCTGTCACCTTTATGAATAACTTGCTATGGGGATTTAATAGATCAGTGAACAAATATAATACTTTTGTTCAGACTGTGGGATGACACCAAAACCATCTCTCTGCTTCTTTCACAGGATGGCATGTCTAAGGAGAAAGAAATAATGCAAAAGATATGGCTGAAATTGTTAAATAATTTTATTTACTGTTTCAAATTAATATATATTATGTATTAACATATGCATAAAAATACAATTGAATATTTGAATTTATTATCACAACAGACCTTTAATGTATCTTTTACAGGAGGAGAATCAACACTTCTAGGCTCCATCCCTGGCAGTGTTCAAGGCCAGGTTGGACAGAGCCTTGGGTGACATGGTTTAGTGTGAGGTGGCCCTGTGCATAGCAGGGGGTTTGGAACTAGATGATCTTAAGGTCCTTTCCAACCCTAACTATCCTATGATTCTGTGATTCTAAGAGTTAATCTACTGAGTGCCTTATATGTTTAAGTGTTTAGTTTCACTATATGTAACTTTAAATTGTTTCAGAAAAACATGAGTCTTAATACCTCTTCACTAAAAGCAATTCTAATCAAAGTTACAGATAGTAGAATTCTGAACAGAAGCTAGACTTTGCAAGGTCATTAATGCTGCAGAAAAAATATCTCGGGCATATTGAAATGCAGAGCTTGGAATCTTTTATTGAAGAGAAGGATCTGATTTATCATTTATCAAAAATAAAAAAAAAAAAAGGAAGAATTACTCCTTCTGAAACATGATTGAAAGTGCTTTTGTTGTTTTTTGTTTGTTTTGCAGTAGCTCATGCAAGCTGTGAAAGACCTTTTCATCCTGCAGAGATCTAGATTTCTATGTTGCACCTCCAAGCATTTGATTAAGAAAAAAAGAAAGATGGCTATGTATTTCTCACATAACTCACTTTTGCAATAGTTTTCTCTGTGTGCATTGAGCACTGCACTGGAGGTTTAAAATGAAGACTGCTAGTCTGGATTCCTTTCTCTGTTGAGACATAAGACCAATTCTGACCTGTTTTCTTCTCGACAAGAGACCTGCTGTGTTGCAAATGCACAGAAGGAAAACTTAGATCAATTAGAGGACTAGAATAAGGACTCTCAAACAGCAAGGTACCCCTTCATGGAAGCAATCGATGTTTTTCACATGTGTAAAAGCCAGCAGAAAATAGCCAAACTTAAAAGTATTCAAATAAATTCATTCAAATAAAAAGATATTTAAATAAAAAAAGTTCTCAAACGGTAAAATATGGCTAGATGGAGAGAGTTTTTAATATCATATAATTTTAAAATGATTTCATTTTTATGTTCTATTGTTAGGAAAGGGCACAATAAAGTGCATGGGCAAGAGATGCTTTGGATAATTTTCCAAGAACTGGTTACACCAGGGATATATTATATTATGTTTCAAGGCCTTTGTGGGTTCCGTAAAATTCCGAGTCTCACTAGCTGTTTCACAACAAAAGGAGTTGAATTACTATTAAAATTCCAAAGATCTATTTGTTTATCTGGACTAAATTGGTCGGTTCAGTGAAAAGAAAGAACAACAGATTTCTCTGGATGCGTGCCATCTAAAGGTATTTGAATCCACATCTTCACCTCTGCTGACAAGAATTGCAGGTCTTTACGTAGTAAAGAAGATTAACCTATGTGGGAAATATTTTTCCATAGGTCACATGCTAAACATGCATCATTTGAAATTATCTTCTTCAACCCATTTACCAAGAATTATTAAAATAAATTATTTGGAAAATAATTTTGAATACTGAATAAATTAGAGAAAAATTATAATCTGCTCAAGCAAATTTATGCATAAGAGAAAGTAAAATCCATCAAATAAATTCTAGCTATGAATTAATTTCTTAGCTCAAGGCTTAAGTAATAAGCTCTGAAACCAGAGTACTGAACAGTGCAGATACAAAAAATAAAATTTGCATCAAATAAATACTCAACATCTTTCTCTCTTGAAGATGGAAATAAGTTCCATTTTTGTGAGTGCTTACAAACAAATACATTTGAGAAAGCCTAATCATAGATTATTAAGCTCATCCAAACTATTATCAATTTTTCAATATTCTGTTCCCTCAAGATACTATCTAATTTTTATTAAATTAATCTTATTTGGGATAGGTTGGTCTTTTCCTCAATGTTTATCTTCCCTGGTTTCATTTCTGTCCCCTTATTCTGAACCATTTGTAGTCAGTGAAAAATAATACCTGGAGTTGAAAACATTGACGAAGTTAAATATTTAATACACCTGAATTGTGTTTTAATATCTCATTCTGCAGGCAGTATTAGTCTAGTTTCCTAATCTGATCTTGTAAATTTCTATTATTCTAGAATAACTGTACTCTTTCTCTGGTTTTGCATTTATTTATTTTCTTTGTGAACCAGATTAAATGCATTTTTGTGAAGAAGTATAATTTAAATGCAGAAAACCCTGAGAAATGGGAGACAATAGCAAAAAAAATGTCCTCTGTGACATGCTATGTATATGAAAGCATATGTGCTTGGAATGGTCCAAAACCGAAAATGAGAATCTGATAAAGTGTTCAGTCAGGTAAAATATAACTATTCCCATTTCTGACAAAGAATAAAATGCTTTGTTATGTGCTTTTACTGTTCTGCCCAAATTTGATCTTGGTTGCTCTTTATAATCAACACCAAAAAAAAAAAAAAAGATGAAAAAAATAAAAAAAAAAAATATTTTCAGTCCAGTATGTTTTGAGTTCAGTATTTTGTATCTGTTGAAGTTCAAACACAAGACCAACTGCCAAAAACTCTGTGCTGGATCACCTCAGATCTATCTGTCTCATCTTCCTGCTACTTGAAGAGCTGGGAACTATAATAAAATGCTGCTGAAGTTGTTTTAAAAACCATCAGTCAGCTACAATTGGATTTATGAACTTGGTTTCAGTGCTGGAACTGCCCAAGTTGACATTAGACTAATGAGCAACTAATGACAGTTCAGAGTGAAAAGTACTGGCATGAAAAGACGACGAACACCCACTGTTTTTTGTCCAGGAAAGGAAAGGCAAGAGAGAGGGAGGTAGCACAGATTATGGTGCATGGAGAGGGAACAATGATCTGAAGTCAGTGAGGCACAAAGTAAGGCCAGGTTTTAGAAGGGAGAGTTAGTTATACAGCAGGTGCAAATCGGAAGTTTGAAACACCATAAAGAGAGATCAAAGAATTTTAGATTTATTCTTAAATTGATTCCTACACAGATTTACTTGCTGAAAGAGGCATGCATGTGCGTATGGTTTTAGTCAAACCTAGTTTTCAATATAGAAACAATTTCAGCTCCTCATTTTACTCTGACTTTTTTTACCTTATTTCACAGTGCAGTTACAAATATTTCTAACACATATTAAAGTGCCGTGTGCTTCTTTCCTTTCTTCCCAGAGAGCAGTGCACCAACTCAAATATGCTTAATCTTAACAATATGCCAAGACTACAGGGTATTTTGTGTAGTTCTTTATATTTTTTTTAATGTATTAAAAATATAAGGGTGTGATTTCAAGAGAAATAAATCAAGTATTATTCCAACTTCACTGTTTGTATTCCTGTAAATATAATATGAGCACTGCTTATATTTTCCATTATCTAGAGGTGCTGGAAAGTAGACTAGTACTTGTATCTGTAATATAGCTGATAGCAAGTTACAGTGGATCATTCCTAAATCCCACAGAAATCTGATTTAAGCCTTCAGTTTAGGTCAGGCCTTACAGCCTGACTTTTTTTCTCACTGTATCTAACCATATGCAAAATTTCCTTTGGCATCATTTTAGGCCAGTGTTCAGAATGAGGAAGGAAAGTGTTTCAAGAGCTGTGCTTCTTGCCAGACTTGTCTGTGTAAGAGACAGGCAATTTTCCTTTATTCCTTGCAGTGATTTTAATACCGTTTGAACAACATGATTGAACAGCTCCATTGAAGTAAAAGGAAGTGTTTCAGCTAAGTAGAAGTATCCACATTTTCACTACCTTCTTGTCTTTAAACAACCCAACTTCAGTGTAGAAAACCTCCACTTCAGTTGTCACTGGTAGTAGGTATGTCCAAAATCTAGAAGCACAGACCACTTTCACAGAGCTCTGCTTCAGTCCTCTCAAGGGAGAGGATTCAGCCTATCTTTCCCACATTTTACTTTTTTCTCTGCAGACTTTCTTGGAAATATTTGATATCGGTAAATCACATAACCTCACTTCAACTCTGTTGTTGATGCCGTGTGCATTGATTCAGAAATTTATATAACATTAAATTAATTAATTGTTATTACTGCAGTGGAGTTTAGTAATCATTTTGGTTCACATTTAATGCTTTGATAATATTTTCACAGTCAAAGCCAAGAAACAAAACTGACCCTACGACTAGCTTGTCCTTACAAGGTCTTGTCCATATGAAGGCGTTTCCTCCAATTTATCATGAAGAATAGAATGAAAGTTTATCTTCCTCATACAGTAACAGAATGGGCATTTTGCTAGCTAATTCCCCCGGAGAATAAGTCTATCATCCATTTTCCTACAGTGAAAATGTTTAGCTGCATGTCACAGGGCTACCCTGGGCTTGCAAACAGACCTGAAGTGTTCTTTTGTAATGGAGAAATTGACTTATATCATTCTCCAGGGAGAAGATTTGTGAGGCTGGCAAAAATTGCTGAACTCTTCTCACAACTGACAAAAGCTGTTTTTCATAATTAGGAGAAATTCTCATGTTGATCAAATTCTTCACAAAGCTTATTGGTTGCATGTGTGATCACTTGAATTTGCCCGTTACTCTGTTTCTTTTGCAAGCCAGAATTTTCTTTCCTCATGGCAGGAAAAAAAAAAAAAAAAGAAAAAAAAAAGGAGCCTGAAAACTTTCAGTACTTCCCTGAATACTGGAAGTAATATACTATAGTTCCTTACAGATCTTCACCCGTGCACAGTTTTCCTGCATCCTCCAAGAGGACCCATGTTATTTTTTTCTCCCTATAATACCTTATACCTTCCTGTCTTCTTATTGGGTGTTTAATCATTTTGTGATTTCACTATCTGTCCAGCACTTCATTCTGATTGACCAACAGGCAAAGCAAAAGAGGCAGTTTCTGCATCCTTTCCCACCATCATGACACTAATTTGTCTTTTTATTTCTGCTTATATTTACAATGCTTCTCAGCAATTTGAAATGTTTATTACTCTGTCAGATTTGTCTGTGATTGGTCAAAGTGTTTGTTAATTATTAGGAAAGGAACAGAAGATTGACACAGACAGAATGTAGACACTTAAGTGCTATTGTTTGTACTTTAGAAAGTAATCTACCTACTCGTGTTGAACAACAACAAAAATATCCAAACAAAACCTAACCACAATGCAACTAACATACCTTTTTTCTGTATTAAAAATTCTATTTCATAATTATGTATTGGAAAACAAAGTGCTCTTTGCAGTCATCTGAGAGCTATTACATGATAGCCAAGGGTTGCTACTCAGTAATATTTCATGAGAGGAACAGATCCACGGTCTCTTTCAAGTTGGAAGGGATGTCAAGAAATCTCTAGGCCAACCTGTTGCTCAAAGCTTTGAAGCCAGATCAGGTGGTCTAGGGCTGTATCCAGTCTGATCTAGAGAAGCTTCAAGGATGGAGAGAGACTGCGTAGCTTTCCTGGACTACCTGATTGTCCACTTGATGAATTTTTAGCAGTAAGTTTCCTCCTCTTCACTCTGGTGTGAGTTGCTATGTTTCTGGTGTTGTCTCCTCTAGTTAGCATGAAACTAAACTTTGCCAGGGAGCATGCTTGGACTTCCTTTTCCTATGTCTGCTCCAACAGTATTACAGCTGTTGCTTTGATTATGCCTAGGGATAATCAAATGCCTTCTCAGAATGGCCAGGTACATAGGTCTTGGTTCAACAGTGATATAGATTTTTTAATGATCAGTCCCTAAACCTCCAAATTTGGTAGCAGCTGTAAGACTGAAAATTACCTGAATTCCCTGCGCTCTGTAGCAGAGAAGCAGGCTTTTATACTGACTTTCAGTTAGCTATATATCAAGGTGCCAAAACCCAGGCATCCAAGCAAAAACCTGAGAAGATATCTCTGAGAACTTGTTCTTTGCAATATTTTATACTTATGTTTAGGTCTGAGGTTTAAAGGCAAATCCCACAGGTTTTGCAAGCGTTGGCTGTGCTACAAGTTTTCCACTGTGTAGTCAGGAATGTAAAATTTACAGGAGTGGAGAAAACAGAAAGTGCAAGATTAACAAGACTAGCAGTTTATTTTGAAAGAGGTAACATTTCCATTTCCTGGATGCTTTACCTTTACTTTGAATAGAATGGGGACAAGACACACAACCCCTGTGAGCTGCCTTCCCAGCTGCGTATAATAAAACAGGAATACAACTGGAGTGAAAGTGTTCAATTTTTTACTGTTTTGTGCTCTTCAGAGTCATGTAGAAAATGGTAGTGTGGTGCAGTGGTATTTCACTGTAAGGAATTAAATACTAAATCCTTTTTCCATCATAAATTTACAAGGGAGTTCTGGGTTTTTGGCTCCCCCCCTCCCCCCCAGTATTAAAAATAGCTTAATGTATGTTTCATAACAGTTTTATGGAAAGGATGTTGATTCACCTTTCATAGTTGCACAATTAAATGCTTTATGTGTACTATTTTCTATATAAGTAAATAATGTTGCCATGGCATTCTCTATATTTAGAACTGCAAATATTATGTACAGTCAGTGTCTTTGTTCTTTTATATAGAACAGTCTCAAAATTCACCTGCTTAAATACTTCGTGTCTCCTATAAAGTGCTTTTGGAGGAGACTTTCCACATACCTTTCAAAACCTGCTGAACAAAGTTGCAAAATAAAGCAAATAACTACTTTTGCTACATAAGCCACTCCTAAAACTTAATAAGAAAGCATTACTTCAAATAGTTTCTAAGTGTTGATGACTGATAAACATTAAAATCTTAAAACTTTTGAGTAAATATAAAGTTTGGGATTTTTTTTTAATATATTGTAATCCAACTTTAAATGTAGACATACTTTTATTGAGTTACTGATTTCTTAATTCTTTGAATCCTTTAATAAGAGTAAATAATAACAATTCTATAAGTGCTGCACAGAGTTTGACACAAGAAATTGCTGTTATGTGAAAACTGGTTTGTTGTCAGTGTGTTTTTACCAGTTCGGGTGTGAGTTAAAGAAAAAAACAAGAAGCAACAAAGTTCGATAGGAATGTGTGTGAACTTTCTAAAATTCAAACTCATTTGTTAACAGATGCATAATAAACAAAAAAATAGAAGACTGGAAGATATTAGGAATATTTTACCAAAGAATGCAAGTACTGGTTTTGAGTAAAAAAGTTTTGAATTTATGGCTTAATACAACAGTGTCTGTGTACTCATGACGAGATGCTGGAGGGAACAGACATATCACTTTGTATTAATGCATTGTGTAGGAAAATGGCACCTAATCTGACAACATTAAATACCAGAAGTTACTAGCTTTTAAGTTACTGTGGTTTAGGGCCTCATTTTCAAATAATATATTTGAAATTTTGGGTTACAACAGCATAATGTAAAGTATTCTCTGTCTGTCTTCTCATCTCAATAAAAACTTTGGTTTCTGATAGACAGAATATTTTTTGAAAAGGGAAAAATATATTAATAGAAAACAAGGAAAAGTAATATATATAGAGGGCAATACGCGTCAGGAGAAAGCCAGTGATTTAAGGTTTATTTGATTATGGTTTGGGGGGTTTTATTTATTTATTTTTTAATCTGCTTGCTTATTAGTCTGATAAAAATCTAATGTTGTCACACTTTACAGAAGTTAATCACCAATCAAATACATAGCATTCTGGTGAAGCAGGACATTGCTGTGGTGTTTTAAAGGTTGGTTAGATACTCCAATCCATAGTGCACATGCACTTTTATATAGATAGTCTGTTCTACAAAGAGGGTTACAAATTCTTAACCATATGTGATTTCAGCAAGACTACACTGATAGGTCAATTCTCATTTAAATGTGTACTTAATCATGAATGTCTTAGCCTACAAATGACATTTTATTTAACACAGCATTTACCAAAAGAATAATTGATGTCTTCTAATCCTACTGTTATAGGATTATAGGATCATAGAATCATAGAATAGTTAGGGTTGGAAAGGACCTTAAGATCATCTAGTTCCAACCCCCTGCCATGGGCAGGGACACCTCACACTAAACCATGCCACCCAAGGCTCTGTCCAGCCTGGCCTTGAACACCGCCAGCGATGGAGCATTCACAACATCCCTGGGCAACCCGTTCCAGTGCCTCACCACCCTCACAGTAAAGAACTTCCTCCTTATATCCAATCTAAACTTCCCCTGCGTAAGCTTCAACCCGTTACCCATTGTACTATCACTACAGTCATAGAATCATAGAATAAAATCATAGAATAGTTAGTGTTGGAAAGGACCTAAAGATCATCTAGTTCCAACCCCCTGCCATGGGCAGGGACACCTCCCACTAAACCATGCCATCCAAGACTATGTCCAACCCATCCTTAAACACCACCAGCGATGGAGCATTCACAACTTCCCTGGGCAACCCATTCCAGTGCCTCACCACCGTTATACTTCTCTTGATTTTCTTGTGGAGACATCAATAGAAATAATGAGACTCTTACCCTATACTGGTCATGATTAATTGTGTTGAATCGCTTCAAATTATGATAATAAAAGCTCCATTTATTATCTATGTCTTGGGAACAAAACTTCCAAAGAAAGGCAAATACACACACACACATGCAAACCTGAATCATGCTGATATGATATTGCAGATATAATTTACGATCACTGTAAACACACTGGCATATTTGGAGTATCTCAGTAAAATTACAAATAGTCCTGGGTTCAGCAGCAGCAGCAGTCATTTTTCTCCTTCTCGGTAGCTGGTGCAGCGCTGTGTTTTTGATTTTGGGCCTGGGAACAGCACTGATAACACCAATGTTTTCAGTTACTGCCTGGTAATGTTTAGGCTGGCCAAGGACTTTGTGAGTCTCATGCTCTGCTAGGGAGGAGGGGAAGCCGGGAGGAAGGAGAGACAGGACACCTGACCCAGACTAACCAAAGAGATTATTCCATACCACAGCACGTCATATCCAGGATGTGGAAACGGGGAGCAAAGACCTGGAAGGGTGGTGGGGGTGCACGGTGGGGGGTGCACTGCATGGTCGGGTTTGATATTGGATGGTGAGAAATTGTATTCTTTTCCCTTGTATTTTCTCTTGTCATTATTATTATTGGTGGTAGCAGTAGTGATTTGTGTTATACCTTAGTTACTAAACTGTTCTTATCTCAACCTGTGGGAGTTGCATTCTTTCAATTCTCCTTTCCATCCCTCCAGGAGCGGAGGGAAGGAAGAGTGGGGAGTGAGTGAGAGAGCGACTGCATGGGTTTATAGAAGCTTAAACCACGACACAAATAAATAAGTAACCATAAGGCACTAAACTTTCTATTTCAAACGAAGTCCAAGGAAAATATCTCATATAGCTTCTACTAAAAAACATAACTCTTTGTCTTCCTCTGAATGCTTACTTGACTATTTGGTCTGCATTTAAAACCAGAAAGGAGTGTCATACACAAAACATGTTTTGTAGAAACTTTTAAAAATCTTTTTCAATTACAGCAATAATTTAACAGAGCCATGAATAAAAAAATAAAAATAAAAAACCCTTTAATACCACACAATAAAACCACAATATTATTGCAACTATTTTCTTGTATCATTTACTTAGTATACACTACTTCTCTTGGGTCTTTTAACAAGATTTTTTTTTTTGCAGTATTAGCAATGCATTCTAAATGCCAATTTAATGGATCATTTTAACTACTTAGCCACAAGTTTGAACACAATAGCTTTCCAAAAAAGCTCTTTAATAGTCTGTCTTTCATGTTCTTAAGCATGCACTGACATTTTAACAGCTCATTTTCACAACCTTTTTCAATTCCTGTTGCAGCTTCTTCTCTACACATAATTCTACAATATTGTTCTCGAATATAAAATTAAAAATTAAACCTTCTGCAATGTTTTGTGGTATTTCATCCTTCATGAATGTGCTCCTATCTTACTAAACTTCACTATCTGCATAGCAGAAATTGCCTTTATCCTCATTAGATGCTTGGAGATAAAAACTAAAATCTGCTCCTCTTCTGTATCCTGTAATTTCATTCCTTATCCAACTTTCAGAAGTTGAATAATTGCCAAGGAATAAGGAGAGGAAGAAAAAGAAAAAAATTGTGTAGTGTGAGATGATGAGTATAAACAGCGAAAGGATCCAGGGTAGGGTATGGGGTTGGTTTGACTGAGTTGAGTGATTATGCAGATAATTTTCTTTCTGAAAGAACAATACCTAATTATCTAAGGAACAGAGAAAGTAGTGTACTTGTTCTTCCTGTAGTGGAAAGTTTGTTTTAGGCAGATGAGTGTATTTTAAAGGTAAGATGCTCTATTAATTATTCAGAATGCTAAATGCCTGATGACTTTATGTCAGGAATTACTAAATTACAGTCTCGAAACCAGGGTAATTTAACTTATAACTTCCTCATGTTACATATTTTGGCACATATAATTCATAATATATCCCACAAACAGTCTTTATGCATCTTGATTTAAAGTGGCAAAAGAACTCCCCTACTGAGTAATTATAGAGAAAACAATTAAAGAACCTGTAAAGCTCAGAAAGCCATATTCCCTGTATGAGCTGAGCAAAACTGGCTGCAAAACTGGTGGGCAAGGTGACTGAAACCATCATTGTTCTTCAAATATTACAAGGGAAGGGGTGGGCTGGGAAATGGCAAGCATATTAGGCAGTAGAATAAAATTTTTATAATGTACACAATTGATACAAGTTACAAATCAAAGGATGCATAAATTCCTCATTACTTCAGTTCCTCTTGTTTCACTTACTTACAAATAATATAAAATGCAAGTATTTGTGAATGGACTGGATAAATTGACAGTGAGGTGGATTGAAAACTGGCTGAATTGCTAGGTTCAAAGGATTGTGATCAACATGAAGTGCAGCTGGAGGCCTGTCTCTCATGGTGTACCCCAGGGCCAATACTGTTGTGGTACACCATGGGTGTACTCATGTCGCTCACGGTGTATGAGGGCCAGTGCTGTTTAACATCTTCATTAAAGAGCTGAATGATTAGACAGGGTACACTCTCACCAAATTCACAGATGATACAAAATGGGGAGTAGGGAGTGTGTCTGACTTATTAGATCTTGTTGCCATTCAGAGGGACCTGGACATGTTGGAGGAACGGAAAGAGAGGAATTTCATAAAGTTCAGCGAAGGGAAACGCCCAGTTCTGCATGTGGGAAGGAATAACCCATGCCGCTGTACAGGTTACGGGCTGACTGACTGGAAAGCAGCTTGGCAAAGAAGTACCTCTGAGTCCTGGTGGAATGCAGCCAGCAGTGTTGCCAGTAAGTCAGCAGAGATGATCCCTCTGCTCATCGCTGCTGAGGCATATTTGGGGTGCTGTGTCCAGTGCTGGACTCTTCAGTATGTGGGAAGGCACAGACATGCTGGAGCAAGCTCAGCAAAAGCCCATAAGGGTGAGGATGGGAGAGGAGCAGCTGCCATACAAGGTGAGGCTGAGACTGTTCAGCCTGGACAACAAAAGAATCAATGGGTCTCTAAAATCTGTATAAATACTTGATGTGGGCCAGAAAAGAGGTGGGGCCAGACTCTTCTCTGTGGTGCCCAGTGACAGGACAAGAAACAATAAGCACAAACTGGTACAGGAAATTGTATCTGAACACAAAAAGACACTTTTTCTTTGTGAGGTACTGTGTGTTTTTACTGTGAGGTTTTTCAAACACAAACAAATTACCAGGAGAGGTTGTGGACTTCCCTTTCTTAGAGGTACTCAAAACCTGACTGGACAATTGTGCTGCGCAACTTTCTCTGTTGGGCACTACTTTGAGCCTGGGGATACACTGAGATGGTCTCTAGAAGTCCCTGCCAACCCCAACTATTCTGAGCTTTTGCAGTTCTGTCATTTGAATACTTACACATGTATTCCTCAGAAACAGTGTGCAATTGCATAATTATTTAGGGTCATTTACTTTAATGTGAAGGCATTTTTATATTCTTGAGTTTCTTCATAATTTGTGAAGAACCTTCAACTATGAAACTGAATCAACATTAGTCGTAGAATCTGCAACATTTTTAGACCTTAGATATTTTCTTTGTCTATTCAAATCTTGATTGTTCTAATATATTTTTTTCTCCTTCTAGATTTGAGGAGGGCCATCTGTGGAGAAGCAATAATCTACTCCTTTAATTCTGGAAATCAAATTACTCTGCTTTGTTCTGCACATCCATGTTATTGAGAGACTGTATAATTGAAAAATATTTGGTGTTTCAGTTAACCCTGGCTTTGCTGCATTCACTTTTGAAACAGTGATTTATTTGCAAGAATTCCAGAGTTAGTAGATTAGGCAAATATCCTGCATCTGGGCACCAAGGTAAATAACATGACATGATATATTTAGAAAATTATGATATAACCCAGGGGAAATAGAAACAGGAGGGGGATAATGAATTCTCTTGCTATGAAACTGAGGAAAAATTAGGGTAGCTAAAGAGAGAATTTGAGAAAATACAGGGAGATTTTTCTCATTCTCCCCCATGAATAAATCAATATGCTGCAAGACCAAATATTGGCACTGCACATTCATTGTTTACGAACATCTGTATTGTTACTACTGCTAATTCATACAATGTATCTTTCAGAAAATTTAAGGTTGAACTGCAGTTTAGGTGAAGAATTTCTTAATGAGACATTTGATAGAAGTGTTTACTATAGCAATAAAGCAGTAGGCTGGCATGTGTAGGAGGCTACAATGAATCCATGCCCCAAGTGCTTAAAAGCCAAATGTCTTTAAAAATTCTAAATTTATATAAACACCCCAGTTGTTCAAAGCAGTTACATACCTATTTTACTTCAACCGTGTCCTTATTAGGGTTGCTAAATTGGAATGGACTTCTGCTTTCCTGCATCCGGTCACAAGTTTTGTAGTGTCTCTTCTGCACAGATTTTTAATTTTTCCTTAATAAAGAACAGTTTTGAGAATGTTAGTTTCCCTATCTCTTTCCACTAAGGAAAACAGCTCCCAGCAGAAAGGCAGTAAAAAAATATTAAGAAAGCAATTATATTTCCAGTATCGGTTATTGTTTTATAACTTCCATGTTAATGCTTATCTGCTCTATCTAGATGCTTTTTTCTTATCTCTAGCTGCCCATTAAGCAGCTGTTGGTAGCCTAACTGTCACTTCCTATTCACTTTTTGATGAGAAACTTAATTTTGAATATTCACCAGTTCCATCTAAATGTTTACATAATAGCTTGCTACTAATTAAATTCCACTCTCTTGGACTGTGCACTCTGACAGTCTCTCTTCTTTTCATTTTCCCCTTGGTTGTCTCTTTTGCCATTCTCTGTCTTGGCTGTGTGCCTGGAATATATTTTCTGCTCAGATAGAACCTGTCTCCAAAGCCCTCAAAACACTGTGAGCAGGAGCCCCTCACTTTCTTCCCAGTTAAAATCATCAGGATGGAATGTGCCCAGACACACTCATAGCTTCACAGCCCACCCATTGACTTGGCAACTTTGTCCTCTTCTGTTCCTCTCTACCGCTATAAAAATGTCTTCAACAGAGATCTTACATTTATAAATAAGCATGCTGAACTATGTGGAAACCGGCTTTAATCCCATATAGAGTTCACTTGCAAACTCTTTCTGGTGAGGAATACCCTTTATAGCGCAATGCAGAAGCACCTAAGCATTTTGAAAGATATGCAAATAAGAATAAACAAACTTGATTATGACACTTGTGAGGACAAAGAATAATAATGTCTTCTATTCTTACTGAAACTTCAAAAATTATTATTACCTCTATTAATAATAACTCTTAGTACTCTTCAAAAATAATTCAGCATTTCCCATTAATCAGTTAAAAGAGCTCCATGTTCCATGTGCTCACTGTTTTTCTTATTTGGCTGTCAAGAGAATAACTGGATTTGTCAACCCAAAAAAGAAAAAGGCACAAGTTCTGCAAGCTCTCAGGAAACCATTGCAACAGTGGTCCAGTATTACCACACTGCTGTTTGGTTTCCTCTGCTGCTGTTCCCCATGGCTTACCCCTCAGAAACCGTGTTTTAGTGGGAATTGCCTTCTATGATTGCAGGTTTGGTCCAAATTTCTGATAGGGAAGAAAAGTACTGTACACATGACAGTTAGAGTGCCATTGTACACAACCTCCTCTTTAACTTGGGATGATAAAATTATTTTTACATGTACCATACACTTTTGAATGCATTTTCAGGATTTTAATATTTAAAGAGCATTTCCACTGTGACACATTAATATACTTTGAATTAGAAACTCATACAAATTTCATTAAGTCTTGTCAAAATTTCATCAGCAATTATCAATTTTTTGCTGCATGAGAAAGAGAAAACTTAAGCTTTTGCACTCTAATGATGTACTTTTACACAAACATATAAATTGTCTGTAAAACATCCATGGACTCACAATAAAGAGTGGAATAGATTAGTGTAATCATCATGTAATTAATCTTGAGACAGAAATATATTTATGCACTGAAACCGTTCTCAGTGAACTGCAATAAAACATTATAACCTTAATTCCTTCTCATTTTTTTTTTTTTTCTTTTTTCTCGCTTGTGCTGGAGTGTATTTAACATTTGTCTTATGCAAGCATTTCTAAATTGTGTGCTGTGGCTTTGCTCTTTTTCAAATTATGCTGAACCTATCTGAAATGGTACAGGAGGCATGTGCCTTACATAGAATTAATTCTCACAAAAAAAAAGAACAAGAAATGAGAAAATTTCAAGTGTTGAGATACTCCTGCTAGTTCTGTAATAGGTACTGCTCTGTTTTAGCTGGGATAGAGTTAATTTTGTTCTTAATAGCTGGTGCAGGGCTGTGTTTTGGCTTTAGTTTGAGAACAGTGTTGATAACACACCAATGTTTTAGTTTTTGCTCAATAGTGCTTTCCCCAAAGAGGGACTTTTCAGTCTGTTGTGCTTGGCTAGTAAGGAGGAGCACAGGAAGCTAGGAGGGAGCAGAAACGGGACACCTGATGCAAACTAGCCAAAAGGGTGTTCTGTACCACAGCACGTCATGCCCAGTATATGAACTGGGGGGAGCTGCCTGGAAAGGACCAATAGCTGCTCAAGAATAGGCCAGGCATCAGCCTGCAGGTGGTGAGCAATTGTATTGTGCATCACTTGGGTTTCTTGGGTTTTATTCCCCTCCTCCTTTTTCCTTTTCCCTTTCCATTACTATTACTTACTGCTAGTATTATTATTATTGTTATTAGTTATTATTATGATTACTTTTTTTTTTTTTCCAATTATTTAACTGCTCTTATCTCAACCTATGGGTTTTACCTTTTTCTGATTCTCCTCCCCATCCCCACTGTGGAAGGGAAGCAAAGAGTGGAAGGGTGTGAACAAGTGGCTGCATGGTACTGATTTGCCAGCTAGGATTAAACCATGGCAGCTACTAAGAACAACTGTTGTCCTCTCTACCTCTGTGGAAAGAAAAAAAAGATAGTATTGCAGGTAATCATTAATAGTAGGACTACTGGAATAGGAAACATTCTGCGGTCCTCTTTCTGATATGGAACCGGCAGCTTAAAGTACATGGCTGGCAAGGAAAACAAGTGAGAGATACTGGTGCAAAGGAGGCATTGTCTCTTCCTCTGAGCTTAAAATACCACTTAAAGTACCAATAGTGAGGTCTTGGATGCCAAGTCTCTTATTGTATCATTCCCTGTTTTCACTGTCTTTCAGGAGATTAACGGACAACACACAGACTAATGTAATCAAGGTGTTGACAGCGATTTATTGTAACAAACGCGTCACCTTTTATAGAGTGTTTCAAGACACTAGAACTTTCGGCAACATCCGATTGGTTAATGTTTCTTAGTCAAACCTTAGTAAAAGTTTAATGATTGGTTAACTACTTTACCAGTGTCAAATAACTGTCTGGATTGCTCACATGACTGTGTTCATTTAGGTACAGCTCCACACTCTCTGTGCTTCAGTTTTGCTGAGAAAACAAACATGAGCCACCTTTTTGCCAAAAAGACTGAGTATTGTGGGGGGAATCAAGGGAGGAGAAAAAAGTGTACTTAATATTTATTATAAAGGTACTCATATTCTTCCTTAGCATGACTACCTAATATTATTGTATCATCTTGCATGCCTTTTAAGGCACCAGTCTAACTGAACTGCTGTGAGCCTCTTCCACACACAATGCACAAGGAACTGTGTTCTGAAGAGTGGAAATTTTTACAAATGTCACAACACTGAGCAAACATAACATCATACCATTCCACTTACCATTGCATAATATAAGAAATTGATCTTATACTCACCAGTATAGAAATAGAAATAAAATATAGAATAATATTTGTTTAAAGAAAATTACTTGAATGGGGAGCTGTTGGTCTTTTTGAATGGTATGCAGAAAGGAGATGAATTTATTCAGTCTAAAGAAAAGAAGGGGAAGAGGGGATCTTATTGCTACCTACAACTGCCTCCTGTACAGATATGAAGAAGACCAGGCCAGACTCTTCTTGGAGGTAAAGGAGAGGCCAGCAGACACATACTGCAGCAAGGGAAATTCCAGTTCGATATTAGGACCAAATCTGGATAATGATAGTAATCAAACATTGTAACAGATTACCCAGAGAGGCTGTAAACTAGAGGATGGGTGAAAAAGGGTAAAGCAGTATCCTCAAAGATGTTCATTAGAGGGTTTCTTCAGTAAACATGAAGAAAAGTCAGAGGAAGAAGGAAAGTTTACAGCATCTTTCTGTGTCCAAAAGGATATTATGTAGCTTATGTGAAATTTTTCGCATTCAGCCTGAAGGATAAGTAGTACAGGTCTTATCTATTAATTGCACTGAGAGAATTTCTGTAGCCTTCAAATGCTTTTATAGGAGTAGCATTCAATCAAAATAGTATTTCTAGAGCTAACATCACGGTACAGGTCAGCTGTTATCACAGGTAGATAGCTATGAAATAGCTACTGGCTTATCAGAAAAGGTGGATTAATTATGAAAAACATTGTGAGTATTGCAAAAGTTTGTTGTCTGTAATTTGGCATTACACAGATTTGTATTTAACAAATAGAAGGTTACTTTAATGCCCTGAATCAAAACCCTATTTTACCATATATTTCTCAGAAAATTCTAGTTTGCTCTATAGGAAGCAGTACATAGATACTGCAGGACAGTCCTAAATCTAGGATAATTGCTATACATTTCTACCTGCAGTATCGCTATGGGCCGACTTTGGTGTGTTTCTCATGGTGCTTTTAGAGGGAAACTCAGATGTTTCTTGAGTATATTTACTTTCTATTCAGATATCATAGGTACATTACTTAGGGTGATATCTGTTGGAAGAAGTGAGTGAGGTCTTTCTTCACAAGTGCCATCATATTCTTATTGTAAGATATTTGATCACCTCATTGAGAGCATGTGCAGCCTGCTGATGCCATCAGCATCGTATCAGATCCTAGAGATACCTACAATATTGAGAGTTCTTTAAGGATTTCTGTAATAGGCACCTGTTAGATCCTTCATCTGGGAAGTGAGAAACATAACTGATGGGACATTGTGCATTCAGAGTCCACCTTACAGCACATTAATTTCCCTGTGAAAATGAGCCTTTAATTTCTCTTTAACTTCCTTCAACCCCTTGTAGCCTGCAGAGGAATGACACCACCAGGTAACAAGGAATTCTAAATTAAGAAATGTAGCTGACTCTCCATTGTCACTAAGAAAAATATCACCCTTATTTTCAGACAAGATGGAACAGCAGATAATGTTGCTCAAACCAGACCATAGCATTTGTTTTCTATTTTAGAGTTTTAGTCAGTAAATTGCACCTTGTCAAGCAGCATAAATGTCTCATATGACAACCATGTTAATTAATATACTTAGTTTTCTTTTTCCCTTAAGGAATCACAAAAACTTTCATGAAGAAAAACATACATTTGTGTCCCAAATTGTATAAAATTACATATTAATATAAAGGTAGTTGGTTAAGAATTTTGGTTGCTTGACGTTTTTTGTTATAAGTATCTATTTTCAACGTTGCCAGACTTTAACTATTTATTTGCAATTTCCCATCTGCTGAGTATCTGCTATACAGCACACTGTTTAAGAAAATTTCATCTGTTATGGTCTAATGGAAACAAATATAAGATAATACATTATTCTTTAAGAAATGGATGTTTGGGTTGTTTCGGTTTCCTTTTACTAGTAGGTGACACACCTGAAAAAAAGCTTTTTTTCTGGATATATTTATAAAAACAGACCAGCTGACCACCCAAGTTTCTACTGGTGTTTATATCCGTGTGAAAATAAAAAGGGAGAGAGATTAAGATAAAAGGAAGCAAGCCAGAGGAATGGAGACATGCAATTAGATGATTTTTGAGGCCCTTCCAACCCAAATTCTTCCTGAATTAAAATTCAGAAAATAAGTAGTAAAACTCAGAGAACAGGGACTTTGTGATCTAATAAGTAGATAAGATAAGGACAACAAGGCAAACCATGCAGCCTCAACCTGAGTGAGAAAAGACAGAACACTAAGTCACCCTCAGTGGACAATGAAGAATGGATGTAGTAGCAGTTTTGAGATAGCACTTTGCTAGTAAAGTTTCTTAGCTACTCAATCGAGAATTATAAAAGGAAAATACTCTTCTAGGTTGTCTGTAGAGCTGTTTACCTATATGATAAGGAGACAACCCACCGAAAATAGCGCTTAGCATCTCAGGAACTACCAGGTCACAACACTTGCGAACATGGTCCCCAGTAATCTGCATAGAATTTGAAAAAGTTATTCTGGAATTTAATAGCTTCGTAGCTGATTTGTGTACATTTTCAAGCTATGTTAATTTTTAAGGTTTATGGACTAATCTGATACTTCTAAAGCAATCTGCATAATAGCCTTACCTATATATGGCAAGACTCTACCATAATGGAATCATAGAATGGTTTGGGTTGGAAGGGACCTCAAAGATCATCCAGTTCCAACCCCTGACATGGGCGGGGACACCTTCCACTAAACTAGGTTTCTCAAAGCCCATCCAACTTGGCATTAAACACTTCCAGAGAGGTAGCACCCACAACTTCTCTGGGTAAAATATTGCTGGATCAGGTTGTGCCTTCTTTTTATTACAGCTTCTAGCAGGAGCTAGAAACAGATCTGACATGAAGTATATGCCATCAACCAAATCACAGAATCACAGAATCACAGAATAGTAAGGGCTGGAAAGGACCTCAAGATCATCGAGTTCCAACCCCCCCGCCATGGGCAGGGACACCTCCCACTAAACCATGCCATCCAAGGCTATGTCCAACCCCACCTTGAACGCCGCCAGGGATGAAGAATTCACAACTTCCCTGGGCAACCCATTCCAGGGCCCCACCACCCTCACAGTAAAGAATTTCTTCCTCAGATCCAATCTAAACTTCCCCTGTTTAAGTTTAAACCCATTACCCCTTGTCCTCTCACCACAGTCCCTCATGAAGAGTCCCTCCCCAGCATCCTTATAGGCCCCCTTCAGGTATTGGAAGGCTGTTATGAGGTCTCCACGCAGCCTTCTCTTCTCCAGGCTGAACAGCCCCAACTTTCTCAGCCTATCTTCATACAAGAGGTGCTCCAGTCCCCTGACCATTTTCGTGGCCCTCCTCTGGACTTCTTCTAACACTTCCATGTCCTTTTTATGTTGAGGACACCAGAACTGCACACAAGACTCCAAGTGAGGTCTCACGAGAGCAGAGTAGAGGGGCAGGATCACCTCCCTCGACCTGCTGGTCACACTCCTTTTGATGCAGCCCAGAATACGGTTGGCCTTCTGGGCTGCAAGTGCACACTGCCGGCTCATGTTCATTTTTTCATCAACCCACACCCCCAAGTCCTTCTCCGCAGGGCTGCTCTCAATCTCCTCCCCGCCCAACCTGTAGCTGTGCCTGGCATTGCTCCGACCCAGGTGGAGGACTTTGCATTTAGCATGGTTGAACTTCATCAGGTTGGCATCAGCCCACCTCACAAGCGTGTCAAGGTCCCTCTGGATGGCATTCCTTCCCTCCAATGTATCAACCGAACCACACAGCTTGGTGTCATCGGCAAACTTGCTGAGGGTGCACTCAATCCCACTGTCCATGTCACCCACAAAGATGTTGAACAAGACCGGTCCCAACACCGATCCCTGGGGGACACCACTCGTTACCGGTCTCCAGCTGGACACTGAGCCACTGAGCACTACTCTTTGCGTGCGGCCATCCAGCCAGTTCTTTATCCACCGAGTGGTCCACCTATCAAATTGATGTCTCTCCAACTTAGAGAGAAGGACGTCATGGGAGACAGTGTCAAAGGCTTTACACAAGTCCAGGTAGATGACATCAACTGCTCTGCCCCTGTCCATCAGTTCCGTAGCCCCTTCATAGAAGGTCACCAGATTGGTTAGGCAGGATTTCCCCTTAGTGAAGCCATGCTGGCTGTCACCGAGCACCTTGTTGGTTTTCATGTGCCTTAGCATGCCTTCCAGGAGAATCCGCTCCAAGATTTTGACAGGCACAGAGGTGAGACTGACTGGTCTGTAATTCCCTGGGTCATCCATTTTTCCCTTCTTAAAAATGGGGGTTATATTTCCCTTTTTCCAGTCATCAGGAACTTCCCCTGACTGCCATGATTTTTCAAATATGATGGACAGTGGCTTAGCAACTTCATTTGCCAGCTCCTTCAGGACCCGCGGATGGATTTCATCCGGTCCCATGGACTTGTATACATTCAGGTTCCTAAGGTGGTCCCGAACAAGATCCTCCCCCACAGTGGGCCCAGGGTCCCCACCCTCACCGTCCCCGCGTCTGCCTTCCAAGACTTGGGTGGTGTGGTCAGAGTATTTGCCGGTAAAGACTGAGGCAAAGAAGTCATTAAGAACCACAGCCTTCTCCAAATCCAGGGTAGCCAGTTCTCCCGATAGCTTCTGGAGAGGGCCCACGGTGTCCCTAACCTGTCTCTTATCGGCAATGTACCTATAAAATCCCTTCCTGTTATCCTTAACATCCCTAGCCAAATTTAATTCTAAGTGGGCCTTAGCTTTCCTAACCTGGTCCCTAGCTTCACGGACAACATCCCTGTATTCTCCCCAGGCAGCCTGACCTTGCTTCCACCTTTTATAAGCCTCTTTTTTCTTTCGAATTTTGCTCAGCAGCTCCTTATCCATTCAAGGAGGTCTCCTGGCCCTCCTGCTGAACTTCCTTCTAGTTGGGATGCACCGCTCCTGAGCTTGCAGCAGGTGATCCTTGAATATCAACCAACAGTCTTGGGCCCCCCTGCCCTCTAGGGCTGTATCCTATGGAACCTTACTGAGCAGGTTCCTGAAGAGGCCAAAGTCTGCTCTCTTGAAGTCCAGGGCAGTGAGCTTGCTGCACGCTCTTCTCACTGTCCTGAGGATCTCAAACTCAACCATCTCATGATCGCTGCAATCAAGGCTGCCCTGGAGTGTTACATTCCCAACCAGCCCTTCCCTGTTGGTGAGGACGAGGTCAAGCATGGCACCTCTCCTTGTCGGCTCCTCTATTACTTGCAGAAGGAAGTTGTCTTCCACACAATCAAGGAACCTTCTGGATTGCTTGTGCCGGGCCGTACCATCCCTCCAACAGATATCAGGGTGGTTGAAGTCTCCCATGAGAACAAGGGCCTGCGAGCGTGAGGCTGCTCCTATCTGCCTATGGAGCGCTTCGTCCAGCAAGTCCCCTTGGTCAGGCGGTCTGTAACAGATCCCCACAGTAATGTCTCCCATCACTGTTCTCCCTTTAACCCTGACCCACAAACTCTCTGTCGACTGCTCACCTGTCCCCAGACAGAGTTCCATACTCTCTAGCCTATCTCTAACATAAATAGCAACTCCCCCTCCCCGTCTGCCAGGCCTGTCTTTCCTAAAGAGCCGGTAACCTTCCATTTCAACACACCAGTCATAGGTGCCATCCCACCATGTTTCTGTGATGCCTATGATATCATACCCCCGCAGATGTGCACACATCTCTAAATGTATAATTGTCTTACATTCACTGAAATCACTCAAACATACAAAGAAAATACTACCTATATAAATAATCCTAGTGAAGTTGTAGGAAGAGGACACAAACTGGCTTTAGAAAGGAATTAGATATGACTTTGCAGAAATAATACACTGAAAACCACTCCCTGCAGCTCAGTGAACTCATGAGAGCACTCCCAGTGGCAGCGTGCTGTACATAACTGGAACAAGCTCCTTGCTCTGACACCATGTATTTTCACTTAGTCTACAGATAATCTACTAAAGGAACCCACACTTCTGTTTTCAAACTTATTTCTATAATGAGTTTAAGTACTTCATTTTTGCACTTAGAGAACCATATTTTTTAATAAATTGAAATTAATTTACTTGTAAAACTTTTAACTGTTATGTACCCTTTCTCTCCATTTCTATTTTAAAGTCAGAGGATGTCATAATAGTAAACCTTTTCAGATCTATTTATTACCATAGGTATTCTACACATTCAGAAAAAAAAGAGGAATACATTTAGAAAATGGACAAAGCTTCTGTTTGAAAATAATTGATTTAGAGTCCTGAGAAATGAGACTATGATTCATCTAAAATTATTAGCCTGATCTCTGTTAACTTAAGGTTTAGACCTTTAACAGGATAAATTCAAACGGAAATGAAAAAATGGTTTTCTCTGCCAAATTGTACTAGTTTTGTCTGGGATAAAGTTAACTTTCTTCATATTTGCTCACATGGGGTTATATTTTAGATTTGTGCTGAAAACAGTGCTGATAACACAGGGATGTTTTAGCTAAAGCTGGGCAGTGCTTGCACAGAGCCAAGTCCTTTTCTGCTCCTCACACCACTCCACCAGTGAGTAGTCTGGGGGGTACACAAGGAGTTTGGAGGGGACAGAGATGGGACAGCTGACTCCAAATGACCCCTGGGGTATACCACACCATATGGAGTCATACCCATCTATAAAGCTGGGAGAAGAAGAAGGGGGAGCATTCAGAGTAACGGTATTTGTCTCCCCAAGCAACCACGTGCATGATGGAACCCTGCTGTCCTGGAAAACTATTAAATACCTGCCTGATGATGGGAAGTAGTGAATTCATTCCTTATTTTGCTTTGCATGAGTGTGCAGCTTTTGCTTTAACTATTAAACTACTATTTATCTCAACCTGTAACTTTTCTTACTTTCACCCACCTGATTCTCTTCTT
The DNA here is from genome assembly GCA_039720435.1 of Amazona ochrocephala. Taxonomy (NCBI): domain Eukaryota; kingdom Metazoa; phylum Chordata; class Aves; order Psittaciformes; family Psittacidae; genus Amazona; species Amazona ochrocephala. The sequence goes on from CM077880.1 coordinate 27,531,893, forward strand.
GATCCTACTGTGGGGGCATGAGCAAGCAGCTGTTTTGTGCTTAGCTCTCTACTGGGTTTACCCCACAAACAGAAATATATCTCAAGTGCCATTATTTTCACTAACATCGAAATCAGGAAGATACCTGTATCATCTCTTACAGTATTACTGGGGTAGTTTAACAGCACTAGTTACCGTGTTATTCCTGAAATTTCAATTGACTGACAATAATATCCCAAATGATTATACTTAGTCAATAATCCAAGTGTTTATTTTATTCAAAATGTCATGTAAGGACACCTTGCTCTTCACTAGTTAATGTGGTACCTCTGTGATTAATATCTGCTAATATTGAACTTCTGGTTTCCTAAGCAACAGTAACCAAGTGAAAGTTTTCAAAACCTTCCTACTACTAGCTTGATGCTTTGATGTAAAAACCATGGGTTTTTTATTGTAAGTAACAGGACTCAGGATGTTGTTGTTTGACTGTACTGATTACTGAATTGCAGTAGAGTTGGAGATTTCAGGATATAGATACTGAAAATATTTTCTTCAGTTTTGGTTGATATTAGTATGTGATGACTTACTATAGTAAAAATTAAATATATATACACTGTCTCACATGACATCCTTCTCTCTAAGTTGGAGAGACATCAATTTGATAGGTGGACCACTTGGTGGATAAAGAACTGGCTGGATGGCCGCACGCAAAGAGTAGTGCTCAGTGGCTCAGTGTCCAGCTGGAGACCAGTAACGAGTGGTGTCCCCCAGGGATCAGTGTTGGGACTGGTCTTGTTCAACATCTTTGTGAGTAATATGGACAGTGGGATTGAGTGCGCCCTCAGCAAGTTTGCCGATGACACCAAGCTGTGTGGTTCCGTTGATATGTTGGAGGGAAGGAATGCCATCCAGAGGGACCTTGACACGCTTGTGAGGTGGGCTGATGCCAACCTGATGAAGTTTAACCATGCTAAGTGCAAGGTCCTCCACCTGGCTCAGAGCAATCCCAGGCACAGCTACAGGTTGGGTGGGGAGGAGATTCAGAGCAGCCCTGCGGAGAAGGACTTGGGGGTGTGGGTTGATGAAAAAATGAACATGAGCCGGCAGTGTGCGCTTGCAGCCCAGAAAGCCAACCGTATCCTGGGCTGCATCAAAAGGAGTGTGACCAGCAGGTCGAGGGAGGTGATCCTGCCCCTCTACTCTGCTCTCGTGAGACCTCACTTGGAGTCTTGTGTGCAGTTCTGGTGTCCTCAACATAAAAAGGACATGGAACTGTTGGAACAAGTCCAGAGGAGGGCCACGAAAATGGTCAGGGGACTGGAGCACCTCCCATATGAAGATAGGCTGAGAAAGTTGGGGCTGTTCAGCCTGGAGAAGAGAAGGCTGCGTGGAGACCTCATAGCAGCCTTCCAATACCTGAAGGGGGCCTATAGGGATGCTGGGGAGAGACTCTTCATTAGGGACTGTGGTGAGAGGACAAGGGGTAATGGGTTTAAACTTAAACAGGGGAAGTTTAGATTGGATCTGAGGAAGAAATTCTTTACTGTGAGGGTAGTGAGGCCCTGGAATGGGTTGCCCAAGGTAGTTGTGAATGCTTCATCCCTGGTGGCGTTCAAGGTGGGGTTGGACATAGCCTTGGATGGCATTGTTTAGTGGGAGGTGTCCCTGCCCATGGCAGGCGGGTTGGAACTCAATGATCTTGAGGTCCTTTCCACCCCTAACTATTCTATGATTATATATATATATATATATAAATACAAGTCTTGATGCAAAACCGCTACTGAATTTGGATAGTTTCCATTCTTGTTTTCCTGTTTAATTAAAAATCGCAGGCTACTCTGCAGGATTCGAACAGTACTGTACCTGTTTATTTGAATTGCTATTACCAAAGAAGATCTGAAGTTTGCAGTTAGGTTCTCAGCAGTATAGTAGGGACAGTCAGTCTTGGGTTCTTTATCTCTCTCAGACAGAGCAGGGAGCTGAAAACAGATCGTACTACCCAAACTGATGCTCTATTCTCTAGCCTATAGAAGGACTGACACATTTTAATTTGTTCCTACAGTCTGATTTTTATTTTTCAAATTGCGTTTAGGAAGACATGGATTTTTATTTACTTGGGGCAAAAGTAGGGTTTTGCCTTAGTATCAAAACTAATAAACCAAAGAAAATATTTTTTTTTTTGTTAAAGGAAAGTAATTTCTTCAACTAGAAATATTTTTCTATCTTATCTAATATCTTCCCTCATTTTTTGAAATTTTGTTTTTATCTTTAATATGAAATTGTTCGTACAAAAGATATTATTTAGAATTAAGTGAAATTGCTCTCTTTAATAATTTTAAGACTAAAATATTGGCACAAATGCTTCAAATTTAATAGTTTTGTACTTAAAATATTAGGAAAATGCTGGTTGACCTTTTTCACTTATTTGAAAAGTTTGCCTTTCAATCAGGTCATGAATTATTTTTGATTTTGGTAACACTGTAAAATTATTACTGAGGAAGAACAAATATTGAAAACTTGAGAGGCTATAAAATGGAAACAAACATGGAAACTAAAAACAAACTCATAATTCTTTAACCATTGTATAAGGGACATTATCTACTGTCGTGGTTTAAGCTTGTATAAACCCATGCAGTCGCTCTCTCACTAGCTCCCCATTCTTTCTTCCCTCCGCTCCTGGAGGGATGGGAAGGAGAATCAAAAGAATGCAACTCCCACAGGTTGAGATAAGAACAGTTTAGTAGCTAAGGTATAACACAAATCACTACTGCTACCACCAATATACCTCCCAGTCTGCCCTGCTCCTCACTCCCAGAGAGTAATGCTGGGGATGGACAAGATGTTGGGAGGATGCAGAGCCAGAACAGCTGACCCAAACTGGGCAAAGGAATAGTCCATACCATGTGATGCTATGCTCAGCAGGAAAAGCTAAGGGAGAGGAGGAAGAAGAGGGGATGTCGGTGGTTATGGCATTTGTCTTCCCAAGCAATCATTATCAATGCTGAGGGCCTGCTTCCTGGGTCCTCAACATCTGCTTGTAGCGGACAGTACTGAATTAATTTCTCTTTTTGCTTTTTTTTTTTTGTGTACAATGCTCTTTCTTCCTTATCAAGCTACCATTACCTTTATCCACAAGTCTTCTTGCCTTCCATTTGCTTCCCATCCTGCGGGATACTGAAGTGAGTGAGCAGCTGACTAGGTGCTTGTCTGTTGCCCAGAGTCAATCCACCATGCACGCAAAATATCAGATAAAAATATTTCTCACATTTTCAGACTTGTTTTTTACAAAGAGACTGCCAAAATCTCAGTAAAATAAACATACAGACTTGATAGAGTTGATTCGGGATTAAAATATGTAATATGGTGGAAGGGGTCTGGCTGACTTCTGGCCATAAATCACAGAAATATTGACAAAGAGAAAGAAATAGTTAATGGAGGATGCTAAACAAGTTTTTATTTCTCAACTCATTCTGTGTCTTAGATGTCTAGCTCAGGATAGCACATTATGTACCCTCATGCAATTGGAATCCAAAACATGAGTTGTCTTCAAGCAGGGCTACTGTTCTGAGCACTTAACCCCACTTCCTATCCGATCTCTCTGAAAAATAAGGTGATGAATTCTGTCAATTCAGAGTTCTTTTTAGCGAATGTAAATAGTTTATGATATTGGAGCAAGGTATTTCACAATGCTTTCAAATTTTTAGAGGGCAGAAAAGCAGGACATGAGGACATGCTTGCTGGGAATTGAATATCAGGGGAAGGGCAAGATGGTAACATTGCACTTTCATGATCATTTGCATGGATGGATTGATGGGAAGGTGCATGACTATGTAGAAGACAATACTAATCTTCACAACTTTTCATGAGTTTAAGCAAAGTTCAAAGAGCACTGGGAATGTGACCTCAAGGAATGGGTGAAGGGATTTAGAACCGCGATGTTGCTGTATTAGGCTGAGGTGGTCAGGAGTTCAAACAGTATGTATTCTTTTTTGTCTTCTTGTTGTGATTGTGAATGCATTTATCACATAATCAAAATAAGAATACTATTTTTGCCGCAATAGAAGCGTGTGTATTCATATGGTAGTGAATAGATATATTTTGGTCATATGACACTGGTTTTCTAAGTAATATGGCAGAGATTATATTTTAGGAACAAAATGGCAGAGAGAACAGTTGGCCTTTCCCAGTCTCCTTCATGAATTTTCTCTAGGGAGATGTTATGCTTTGTATGAGATTAATTGTTTTGGCAGGCCAGATCGAGGTACAGGTGCTATACTGTCTGCCTAGTTACGCTCAACATGAGCCAGCAATGTGCACTCACAACCCAGAAAGCCAACTCTACGCTGGGCTGAATCAAAAGGAGTGTCTCCAGCAGGTCAAGGGAAGTGATTCTCCTCCTCTGTTCCACTCTCATGAGACCCCACCTGCAGTACTGCATTCAGCTCTGGGGTCCCCAACACAAGAGGGATCTGATTGAGTGAGTCCAGAGGAGGGCCACAAAGATGATCCGATGGCTGGAGCACCTCTCCTGTGAAGACACGTTGAGAGAGTTGAGGTTGTTCATCCTGGAGAAGAGAAGACTGAGGAGACCTTATAACAACCTTCCAGTATCTAAAAGGGACCTACAAGAAATGTGGAGAGAGACATTTTACAAGGGCATGTAGTAATAGGACAAATGAGAATGGCTTTAAACTGAAAGAGCTTTAGATTAGAAGTTAAGAAGAAATTCTTTACTCTGAGGGTGGTGAGACGCTGGAACAGGTTTCCCAAAGAAGTGGTATATGCCCCATCCCTGGAAGTGTTCAAGGCCAAGTAGGATGAGTCTTTGAGCAACCTGGTCTAGTGGAACATGTCCAGTAGACCACTAGTCCATGAGACTAGGGCATTTGGAACTAGGTGGACTGACCTAACCATTCTATGATTCCATGATTCTATGAAATGATACCATGTATCACACTCAATTTTAACATATTTCCTTCTGAGCAGAAGATATTTAATTCTTTCCTATTTAACAGCTTTTATTTCAGGAATGTCATCATTTTGGATTGGAACTACTGTATATTACTATATATTACTCCTTCCTGGACATATGCAAGCTGAAGCTAGGATGTCAGAAGATCTTTGCTACATCAGATTTTCAGAACACAGAATATACATTCAAAGTCCTTTATGGGAGATCTGTTATTCAAAACTGATCAGAAAAGTATTTTCAGGTTTTTGGAACAGCAACCTCAGCCAGTTTACGAATAACTGCCATTGATATTGTAACCAATTCTCTGCATAATGAAGCCAAGATTTTTATTGGCTTTGGTGGAAATGAAAGACTATCAGCTGACAAAAGAATCTTGGCCTTTAAATTTAAATGTCTTCAAAATAAATATTCAAATAATTTCATATATCCCTTCTTAAAAGGAATATTCCATAAACTTGACAACGATTGATTGCAATTATTATTGTATATGTGAACAACTGTTTCATGAAAACAGCTCGTCAAGACAGTATTAATTGCTGTGCAGCTACAAATTCAATCGTGAAATACAGACAGCAGTATAAAAAAATTATCCAGTCCAACATCAACCTTTTGAACTGGAGTTGAAAGAGTCATAGGATTTGTCTTATGAATAAATATTGTGCAAATCTGTCACTACTGAAGTTTTCTGTTTTAAGAAAATTGTACACGATTTTCTCAAATGAAGTGGAAGAAACAATTCTTGCCAGGCTATGGGACAGTGTGGTGCATTCTTCAGACGGGCAATCAAGAAAGAACAGTGAATGATTGAAGACTAAAAAAGGTGGTTTAAGAAATAGAGAACCTTTAAAGAAACAGACACATATTTCTGAAAATTGAATACTTACAGCTGCAGATGCCTTGATGACAACAATTTATGAGATTTTTTTTTTCACTTTCTTTCACAAAACAAGCTAAGGTAGCCTTCTGTTTAAGAAGAACAATTTTGTTCTTGTCTTACCTGCAAATGGGCTGAAAGAACATAATTGTTTTTTCACGATGTTATTGCATTCATGATTTCTCTTTAGCTTTTAATGAATTGTCATATTCATATTTGTATATGGATTTAGAGTTTTGTATTAATTTTTGTGCAGACAGAAGTCATTTAATCTACTTTTGCAGTATGATTTTTGTTTTAACTGTGATATATGAAAATGAAAGTAGTTTTTACGTAAGTAGAAAATATTATCAAAATTAGAATTTGCCAGGTCATCAAGTTCTTCCTATATAATGTCTGAAACAGATTCTTTCTATATCCCAGATACTCACATAATTGCAGATTCGCAGAATGGTTGAGGTTGGAAATGACATCTGGATGTCATCTGGTCCAAGCTCCCTGCTGTAGCGGAGGTACCTTGAACAGGTTGTCCAGGCCAATGTGCAGATGGCTTTTGCATAACTGCAAGGATGGAGATTTCACAACCTCTCTGGGCAGCCTGTGCCTGTGCTCAGTCACCATCACAGTGCAAAACTGTCTCCTGGTGTTCAGAGAGAATCTCCTGTGTTTCAGATTGTGCCCATTGCCTCAGGTTAAGTCACAGGGCATCTCTGAGAAGAGCCTGACTCCACCTTCTTTGCAACCTCCTTTCAGCTATGTATTCCTTAATTCTTAATCATTTAAAAAAAAATATGGTATCAAAAATATAGGCATGGGTCTTTTCTGATTTTTTTTATGGCATTCAAACATACATATATTATAGCTCCTTTGTTGTATAAAATAAACAGTCTCGGAGCTGAGGTAAGAATTTTTGAATGTATAGCTCAGAATTCAGTAACTAAAACCAGATTCACATTTGACAGAGATTTTGGCAAGATTTTTATGTTGATAAAAGAGTCTATTATACATTCTTCTGTGAAAATTCAGGAGAATATAAATAAAAGAAAAAAAATAAAAAAAATAAAATGAAATAAAGTAAAATAAAATAAAGTAAAGTAAAGTAAAATAAAGTAAAATAAAATAAAATAATAAAATAAAATAAAATAAAATAAAATAAAATAAAATAAAATAAAATAAAATAAAATAATTTTGAATTAATTTTTTATTAAACTAATAATAACTTCCGTGATCACCCTCAGTTTGCTAAGAAAACTTGTGCTACAGAAATGCCATCAAGTATTTGAGAAGTTGTATGGAAAATGATTTGATAAGTGCTTTTCATGCCTATTACTCTGGGTAAGCTGCCCTTACATGTTTACATGAATATTTAGTTGCAAGTATCTGCTTCTCTATCATACTGTATAGGTCATACAAGAAGAATTAAAAGGTACTATACAAACCTATTCTCCACAAATTTGTCTTCCTCATGTCATACTGTATTCAGAATAGAAAGATGTGGGTTAATTTCCACAATATTAAAAAAATAAAAAAAAAAAAAAAAGAAAAGAAAAGATTTTAGGTCCTGTTCAGAATTTCTAACTCCTAAGTAGATTGGATCAACACTGTGTGTTTTTAGTCCGGGCAATAGGACTTTTCACAAGAGTAATTGGTTTTGTTTTATGAAAAGAAAGACCTCACAAACTGCAGAATAAACCCAGTGGTAAAACAGAAATGCCTTTTAAGCTACAGCTCACCATCAACAAGAACATCTGCTCATGATTCCCAGTCACAGAGGAAGGATTCCTATTCATATTCCACATATCTGGTAGCAGAGCAGTGTGGTTTGCATCTCAATGTGTGAATTTTGTTTCATGTTTTGTAATTATTGGTCACACAAGTGAATCTTTCAGAATTGCGCACTGGGATCTGGTTGAACATTAGGCCCTTTGAGATGCTAACAAACTGCTAGTGAGGTTATTAACGGCTAGATACATTGTCAGACAGTTAGGACATTATCAGGTAATTTGCTCCTAGAGAAAGCCTGTTATACTTAGAGCCTGATTAAATCTGATTCTTCCATGAGAGGACAACAAACCCTCAACTCTACAGAAGGCGGGTTCATTATTTGGATATTAAATACTGCAGCTGTCCAAAGGGTTAAAAAGAAAATCTTACAAGAACTCCACAGCTGAAACAATTAACGGCGTGGTTTAAACTGAAGGTACTTAATTTAAGGTATGCACAATAAATTGCAGTTAGTTAATGGCCATTAATAAGAAAATGAAACTATTTTCTTCTAAAGGTAGAATTAGGGTCTCTAATTTCTTCTGGGTAAAAACATGGTCTAATGTATTTATTGCACCTGAAAAGCTTGTTTTGGCTGTAATGGATCTTCATCTCCTTAGGTTAAGCAGACAATATAGCACATTTTGAGATCAAATAATCTTTTAGTGAAATACGCTGTTGTGAACTGGCACTCATTTGACAGATGTCCCTGTTTCTTTGGGATCTTTGGCATCATCTAATAGAAATATTTTCATTTCACCACCTGATTCCAAAGACAAGGTAAGGAAAAGTACTCCAGAAGCTGGGCTTCTGCATAGTTCAAATATACGTTTTGACAGCTCTTGGTGTAATAATTTTTTCTACATTCTCTATGACAGGTCTTGACTTCCACTGGGACAATGGCCTGTCTGTAGAAGGTATGACAACTGATACAAAGAAATCATGAGATGATGAGATAAGGCAAGGTTGGATAGAAGGCTACATTCTGTAGAAGGCTACATTAGTAGCTTCTGCCGGCATCTAAGTGGTTGTACCTCTCCCAGAACGTGAGGAACGATTTGGAATAAATGCATAAAAAACACTATTTCACTTCTGTGGGAGCTGTACAGTTGGCTTTTTGAAAATATGCCCCCACATGTGTGAGTTTTAAATATCTAATATGTATACAAAACCCTGTTGTATAAACTAGGAATGATAAAGAAATGGGTAGCAATGACATAAGTGCTCCATGGAGGATTTAGGCATGAATATTGTAATATCACTATCAAAAATCCTGCTAGCCAATTGGAAAATGGATTTTGGAAAACAGCACTCAGTCTGTGATAATTGCAGTTTAAATCCTTAACGCTCCAGTGTTGAAGTGTTTGTTGTTGAGAGTGGACATGTGAGCAATCCAACCTTTGACTTAGCCTCACTCGAGTAGTGAGCGGAGGGATTCATAGGCTACTGAAAGGGTTAACAAAGGATGCCTACATACCGGATCAGTTTACCACAAAGCAAACCCTGCTTGCAAGACAGGAAAGCAGATGTTAGCCTGTCGCTATGGACTTTTCATAAGCTGCAACCAATCATTAAGCTGTTGCTAACAGTTGGCTAAGAGGTGTTAACCAACCAGATGTTATCGAATGTTCCAGTACTTTGTAACTTTTCTATAAAAGGTGGTGCTTGCGTGTAATAAATTGTCAATGTTTGATCACATTGGTCGTTGCTGCATTGTCCGTGATCTCCCGCCGCACTCCAGGAGAATTCATACTCCGTTATATTAAGTGCTCTACAGAAGCAGACTTCAGAAACCCAACATTTAACAAACATAAGCAAAGACTCTGGACTAAACTACGGGACTTTCCAGAAGGTGTCACAATGGAAAGCTGAAAAGCAAGTGCAATTGTTGAACTCACTGCCAACTCAGTTCTGGCTACACGAAGCCTCAGAACAGCATGTCATCCAAAGACAGCATACATACCTTTTGAAAACAATATAATATCTTCTGTGCGATCTCTATGCATATGCAATCGTGGACTGTGATAGTTGGGAGCTTTTTTGCATATTTTGCTCAACAGCATAAGTCTTAACAATGTTGACACTCAACTGAGAATATTATAGTGTTAATAATTGTATTAAACAAATATGAATGGAAATGTTGAGTTTTAGGATTGTAGTTTCAGACTTCAAATCGGCTTGTTGATTTGTCTCTGTAGGCATAAACCTAAGAAAGTTCATGTTTATTTTCTGATGTCTTCTTTCTGGATGCTATTGTTCCTATTGTCTTAGGTTAAGGAGTACAAGATGTCAGTTTCCAAAGAAAATCATCTAGCTTTTGCACAGATGGGGGCCTACCCAATATCATATCAAATCCTCAGCTTCTGGCATCTGCTTCTGCCCAAACTTTTCATTTCAATTTTTTGAAGTAGTTTTGCGGTAATAGAGTGGTGTTCTAGCTAGACCTACGTCCAAACTGGAACTTGGAGCTTTGAGAGTTTGAATTCTCCACTTGCTATTCAATTCATTCTCTTTTAAATCTCATTAAACTCATTAGTCTAAGAGAGACCTAATTAAGCATCCCTGTGGGTTCCTCCAGGCTAGCATATTTCAAATAACACTTTTGTATGAGTTGCTGCTAAATTAGTTTGTATTTGTGACCTCTGTTACTGTGATCCTCTTTCATACTTTTCTGGCACAGTATGAACAGGCAAGATCCCATCTTCACTCAGACCACATTAATTTTTTAAAAAAATAGTAGTTCGGGCTATTAAAGAAGTAAATCCATATGTTACATGGGTAAAACATGGTTTGATAAAACAGACATTTGGGAGAAGTTTCATCAGACTTTGTATTAGGTGTCTATAAAGTATACAACCACATCTGAGCTACTTCTCTGAAATCCCCTTATAGTCAACACAAAAAAGGTAACTTTTGAGATGTTATTCCTCTTATCATGAGGAAGACGCAGGCCATATTAATTGCACTCTAAATGTTTTTGTTTCTCAACATGAATAATAAAGGGAGTCTAGACAAATGGCTCATTCCAGACTTCTAAAATTACGCATCAGGTGACAACTTTGGGTTCAAAAAAAGACAGAATAGGAGCCAAGGAATCAAATATCTTGGTTATATCTGCCCAGTGTGCAGATATTGCTGGTGGTCTTGTGCCAACTGAATTATGCTCTTGAAGCTACTCGCATCCATATTAAAACAGTATTGAAATTACAAGTTTTTATAGCAAGCACTTTTGTTCTTGCTCTTTTAGGTAGGAAGCAGGAATAAATTGAACAGTTACAAGAAAATCTCATTTTCTGATCCAACAGTTTCTCCTTTTCATACAGTTCCACTTCTACTGGTTTTTTTACTTTCATGAGCAGTTAAAATGCAGAAACAATAGTTACCAGTGTTTGTATTAGATAGACCATTTATTTTTGAGGGGAAATTTTGCCTTTAATTGCCTATTCTTGTTCTTTGAATATGTGATTAAGAAAAATAGGTGGCATCTTCTGCAAACTGGAAAAGAATGAACTTATACTACTCTTCTTGTATTTTGCCAGAAAAGTAGTGGTGCTTTTTTTTCCCCTCCATTTTCATACCTATGTATAGACAGATAAACTCTCATAATCCAGACTTATCTGGCAATAAGAATTAAAAAAAACCCCACCAAACAGCTGAAAGATTGCAAATCTACCACATGAAATTGAAACTTCAGTTTCTTGCTATTTCTCCAGAAGTTTGGAGCGAGGGGGGCTTTCATCAGCATAGAATCAAATCCTCACAATGTAAAAAGTATCTAAATCTTGTCTTGGCTCTATGGAAGCCATTAGGGCTATGATTCCTCTTTGTATTCCACCACTTGAACTCACTGTAATACATTCATATGCCATTTGGATGTCAAGAGCCACAAGAGCAGAAGGTGACAGACGACTCCACTAGCCTCCTCACCAGCCAGATTGGAGTTAACATATTTAGACTGGGTGTATGTTAGCAGCAGAAAAGCAGGATGTGATGGAGTCTGTGTAGGAAATTTCCAGGTGAGGAATAGGGTGCACCCAGCACTATTGTTCTTTCCAAAAGGGAGTAGTTCAGTCATTGCTCTTTTTGTTTTAGTTTTCTTTTATTAATTTTCCTGTTGACCTGACAGCACAAGCACAAAGGCTGGATGGAACAATGTCTTCCAAATTACTTCCTCATTGGCCAATGAAGGAAACCAGAATCCTAGGACATTCTGTAGGGTGCCCCTGGGACCAGACCTCTGTATCATCTTTTGAACTAAGGGGAGCTCCTGCCAAAGGGTGTGGGACACAGTATGGGAAGCAGGGAAAGAGTATGCTGTGATTGCACAGTGCATGTTTAGGGAAGGAACCAAGGTGGGAAAAGGGAGGGATTAAGGCAATTTGGGAAGAAGCAGTTATGGGAAATAAAGGGATGAGGGAATAGAAGAGTTCATTTGCATGTAAGCAGGGGCTGGTCAGTATGCTGTGTATGTTCATGTGAGTTCACTGTGTGTGTTATTTGTGTGGCCAGATGTGTAAATATGTGTCTTTCTCGATATAAATTCTATACAGTGTAAATTGCCTATCAGGAATAGGTGCTCAGCTTTGCTTGCTATTGGAGAAACCAGAGGACTGAGTCAGGCTTAAAGGTCTTTTACAAACTAATTCTATAATTCTATGGATTCAAGCCTTAGAGATGGCCACAGAAGACCCAAGTTGTGTGGGAGAAGGTTCTGAATTATATCTGATCATGTAATCCCAACAGCAAGAATCGTCTGTAACTATAAACACATTTCTGTGTGAGTAGCTGTCACTGAAAAGTCATCATTGATTGGATGATAGAATTTAAGGTTGGTGAGTAAGTGTAGCTACTTAGTTACACAAAGAGACTGTCAGTCAAAAGTACAGTTTTCATTCATTGAATGACCCAAGAGAAGTTTTTTAAACTGTTATTTAAGTTTGGCAATGTATAAGGTAGTTACTGACCTGTCTCATGGGAATACAATTGTGGTTTAAACCCAGACAGTAACTCAGCACTTGCTCACCTCTCACTTTTTCTGCCTTCCCCAGGTGGGACTGGGAGGAGAATAAAAAGAACGTAAACCCCACTAGTTGAGATAAAAACAGTTTAATAACTAAAATAAAGTACAATATAACACTATAATTAATAATAATAATAATAAGGGAAATAATAAGGGAAGAAAATATAAAACTAAAAGGTGAAAAGAAGAAAAAAACAACAATAAACGTAAGTGATGCACAATACAATTGCTTACTGCCTGCTGACCAATATCCAGCCGGACCCAAAAAGGTAATTTCCCCCAGTTTGTGTACTGGGCATAATGGGCTGTGGTACGAAATAACCCTTTGGCTACTTTGGGTCAGGTGTCCTGCCTCTGCTTCCTCCAGGCTTCTTGTGCCCCTCCTCACTGGCAGAGCATGAAAGACTGATAAGCCCTTGATCAGGATAAGTGCTACTTAGCAACAATGAAACCATCCTTGTGTTGTCAGCATTGTTCTCAGACTAAAGCCAAAACACAGCACTGCACCAGCTGCTAGGAAAAACTAATCCAGCCAAAACCAGGACAAGAATGAATTGATGTTGATAAAGAAGTTGGTAATCTGCAGGAAGGGTGGCATCTTTGCATTGGATCAGAAAAAAAGAAAATGAGATTAGGTCTCGTGCTTTCAAGAGATGTTAACCACAAAACACCCACAGAATTTCAGTAGGTTTTGGCATTAAAATTATTTGAGAATATTTCAGAGTGATCCAGGGTAACGTGATAATCATTGAGAAACTTCTCTAACTTCAGCAGTGAAAGCTGCTTATAAAAATGGTGTTTTGGTTTTTATAGCTGTTTCATTATATGAAAAACAATTTTAGTACCTAAAATATCTAAAAATGTAGCATATAAATAGTATGTAAACTCCATACTTTACACTGCTTGAAAAAGCAAATGAAAATGAGGTATCACAGTGCCATTTCTTAAGCAGTGCACTCAGGTTTTGCAGATGGGCCTGGAAACTTTTTTGAATAGTTTATTTTTTTTTTTGTCTCTTCATTCTGTGATGCACCTTTTAGCAGGTTTGAGGTAAATTTTGCAGAGGATAAAGAAGTCACAAATCAGGAATCTAAGTAAGTATCCGTTCCCACCTTTAGCACTGATTTTCAGCATATCTTTGCAACAGTTATTTGTTATGGATATGTATCTGTTTCCCCAGATCTATGCAACTATTACTCAATTAACTTCTATTACTGTGAAAATACTATTGCATTGTTGAATACGGTCTTACATTTTCCTTGATACCTTTTTTCTTTTTTTATATAAATATTTTAGAATCCTACTATCCAGTATTCTAAGATTAAATAATTTTATATTAAGGACTATAATGATTTTTTTGTTTGTGGTTTTTTTTTTTTTTTGCTTTTTTTTTTCTTATAAAGAATGAACTTTTCCTGCTGTGACAGGTTGTGAGTCTCTTCGTATCATAAAAAGGACTGCCAGAAAGAGGGTGGACTAAAAGCCAAAACTAAGTGATGTTTATACGGTACAAAAGAGAGAGTCCTCAAGAGTGGTAATTTAAAATCTATAGTCCAAAGAATCTGGTCCTTTACAACCCTAACTATTCTAGGATTCTATGATTCCATGATAAGCTGAATTTCCACAACCTTAAATGGACTATTACGTAGAGATATCCCCAGGCACTGCTCATAGTCAAAAAATCAAACAGATCAGGAATGTTATCAAATTAGATCAACAAGCTGTAATCTCTTTAAAAATTTTCCAAACATGTTTAGACATTTTTGCAAGCCTTACAGCACATGACCTTCTCTTTCTCCGCTTTTTTCTTTGTAAAGAACTTAATTTGTCTGCTTTAAAGAACAATCTTGTAATTCAGAAGTACCCCAAATTAAGAGTTCTCTGTGACTCCAGCATCTGGAATTACTATTTGTGCTGTAAGAAACAGTCATGATGAATGTCATGTGAAAACGAAAATGCCAACTGCCAATTACCGCTCAGATCTCTTGTACTAGTTGTACAGTATTTTTGCCCACCTGTCATATGTTCACATTGCCCATCTGTCAGTCTAACTTGTGGTAGCTTCCAATTAAATTTTAAACAGAGGTGAATACATTTAAAAGTGGTTAAGAGAGGCTGAACTGGATAGGGAAAGGAAGGGAAAACTTGGCCATTACTAGTCCTCACTGAAAGCAAATGACTGACCAAGTGGAACCTACAGTTGGCTGATCAGGATGTAGGAAGGTCAGACTCAGCCATAGCATACTGTGCCTCCTTCCTAGGTGACAGACCAAAACTCTGTGAAGGATACTTTAGGGAGAAGTGTGGAAGGTGAGCGCACGTGCACAGGGAACACTAGGGCCACACACTAAGGTACTGCTTAGGGCCAGTGGTGTTCAGTGTCATAAGAATCTTTGTCTGGGCAAAGCTGGATAATTGCTATAGGTTAGCCTAAGAGATAAAAGACAAAAAATCCCAAACAACCAAAAAATAGAGTTCTGCTTTTTATGGGAAAAACTTAGGTTGTTTTTTGTATTTTGTTTTACAACCATTTTTTCTCATTTTCCTTCATGTATAAACTTGGGAAACTCTTTGGAGTTATTTCTTCTTAAATTGCACTATTTAGCAGCCTTCCAGTATCTGAAGGGGGCCTATAAGGATGATGGGGAGGGACTCTTCATTAGAGGCTGTAGTGATAGGGCAAGTGGTAATGGGTTCAAACTTAAACAGGGGAAGTTTAGATTGGATATGAGGAAGAAATTCTTTATTGTAAGGTTGGTGAGGCGCTGGAACGGGTTGCCCAGGGAAGCTGTGAATACTCCATCCCTGGCGGCGTTCAAGGCTGGGTTGGACATATCCTTGGGTGGTATGGTTTAGTGGGAGGTGTCCCTGCCCATGGCAAAGGGGTTGGAACTAGATGATCTTAATGTCCTTTCCAACCCTAACTACTCTATGATTCTATGATTCTATTTGTACTTGCTTCTCACTGCATAGACATAACTGAGATAAGCAAATCATAGAATCATAGAATTATAGAATCATAGAATCATAGAATAGTCAGGGTTGGAAAGGAATTTAAGATCATCTAGTTCCACCCCCCCCTGCCATGGGCAGGGACACAGCCCACTAAACCATGCCATCCAAGGAGAAGTCCAACCCTGCCTTGAACACCGACATGCAGGAAGGCTTGGCATAACTCCTATTGTGCTGTCATGAAAATGCTAATAATATTCTAAACCTCTCAGATGGGTGCAATTATATAGAGTATAAAAGCTTTCTAATATTAAAGACAAAGGTCAATATGTGCTTTGCTGCTAGACAGGCCTGAGAGAGTTCGGAGGAGCACAGCCTTCCCATTTTACCTTGCAGCTGGCTTTACTTGTTACTGAAATCTAATTCTGCAAGGGGAAAGATGGCAACATAGCAATGCCCCTAAAATTATGCTTTGAAAAGGAATTAATGCTTTCAGCTGCTATATTATAGTGGGGTTTTATTACAAGCTAACTCCAGAGGAAAGCTAAATTAAAAGTCATGTCTCCTAATTATTCCCACCTCCCCCACCACCAAAAGCCTACAAGTCGTCAATGCCTTAACTACAAACACCTTGTACATACAACTTGTACGATAGTTAAGCCCTTCTATGACAAGTATCTACAGAAATACAAATATACAATGCCTAGCATTTTAGGAACAACATTTTAGTGCCCTCTTTTATAAAAAGTATCTGCCTGCCTTCCTTCCCCTTACTTTGGTTAACTAGGAAAGGATGATATAGTTACAAATGTCAAAGATAAATGCGGCTTAGTGTGGGTCTACCAGGCAGAGCACTGAAGAGCCTTCAGAGCCGATACAGTTGCAAGTCACAGCACAATGCAGAAACATCATATTTCAAAACCTACTACCTTGGGGGTCCCTGCACCAAACTCTATCATGAGGCGCAAATATTTACCATTACTTGAATCACAGTTTTTCTTCAGTTTCTGGTGTCCTGGCTCAGGTTTTCATCATAGCTATGCCACTGTAGAGCACGAAAGGGAATTTTTTCACTGTGCGAAACAATAGGAGGCTCAGATTTGTGGAAAATAGAAGAATTCGAAAGTACTTCTGGTATATTACACAATAAATACCTTTTATTTGTGCCCTTCAGGTGGGCAGCTGCTTCTTTATAATCTTCCTTGTCAAAAAATACTATACTCTTTTCCCTCTGCATTTTTAGGATTGCTAGTCAATGTACTCATTAAAAGGCAGTTTCACCATCTATAAGAAATATATTAGCAACCTGATTCCATTTTATAGTACTATAGTTGTCATACATCACAATTAATACTAATTGGCACACTTTAAGCAAGATTATAAAATATTAAAATAGTCATGCAATATACAAATTTTCGCCTTCATCAGAGCAAGGAATCCTTTTCCTCTCCTCTCCTTGCCTCTCCTTGCCTTGCCTCTGCTCATCTCCTTTCCTCTTCAATCCTGACCTCTCCTCTTCAGTCTTCCCCTCTTCTTCTCTCCTCTTCATACAGTTTTATGTACAGCGAAACATCTTCCAGATGAGGCCTGAATTATTAGCTCCATTGTATTATTCCTTCTAATCTATGAATAACTAGCAGTACTCACTATTTACTAGTGATTGTGATGTTGCCTGAAAACGTAGAATCTGTAGGGTTAAACAATTGCAGGGAAAAGAAGGAGCTAAAGCCTGAGTCTTGCTTCATGACTTTTTGGGAAGGATGCACTAAACACCAGGTTATTTTCCTTAATAGACAAGAATAGGTGATCACTTGTCTGGAGGGGGAAAAAAAAAAAAAAAAAGGAAAAAAAAAAAGACCATATAAGCTTATCTTCAAATTTATTACTTATCTCTCAATGAAGAAACTCCTTGCAGTCTTTGAGGGAAACTGTCATGCCTTCAGATCCCTAACAGCAGTGCCTGAAGTATGCCTGTTGCTTTGAACTGCCATCTCAGGTTTCCTAATACTTTTTAAAGGGAGTCTATAAAAGTACATCAAGAATTCTTGATTCTGCACCAAAGCCTAGAAGCCATATTTTGGGGTTTGTTTCTCCTAAATTTCATGGCTTCCAGTGGCCTAACCTTTGGCCCTCAGCACAATTGACAGAAAAAAAAGAAAGACTGGGTATAAAGCCAGGATGTTTCTCAACTTTTTTTTAATTATTTGGCATCTTTTTTACTATATTTTTTAACAGAAATTTATTTTTTCTTTTATTGTATGCACCAGTCCATTTTTCATTCCAGGAAATCTAAATAATTTATGGCTACAGAAAGTGTGAAAACATAACCAAAGCAGAGAGTCAAATCATTCAAATGAAAATCCCAGAAAGACACTTCTTATTTTCTGCTTCGGTTTCTACTGTAGTAACAACACTTAGAGCTCTTAAGTCTCTGAGTATCAGTGAGGAAAAGCAAGTCCATTTCAAGTTGTCCATGACAGAAGATAACAAAGAGCTGGACATATATCAAGAGAACTTCAGCAATATTTGGTACCATGATTTATAAGATGTTGATCTAAACTATAACAACTAAACAACTGCTTATCTGTAATCCACACTACTTTAGAAAAAAAGTAGAGCATTGCAAAGAACTTCATTTAGTGAGATACTGAGATTTCTGCACTTGTTCACTCATTCATATCTGTCTTAGGAAATAAAGCTCACTGACATGAACTGATCCTCAGCCACTAATTAAGCGTCACATCCAAATGGATAAAATTTTCTTCCACTAAAACTCTAGAAGTGGAAGCTTTGGCAGAAAATCTAACTAGTTGGAAGAAGAAGAGCTTCTAATTATTCCTGTTAATCCTGATCATGGGATTTGTTTCTTCTGATAGCAGTGCTACCATGTTGAATCTTCAAAAGATAGACAATTCTTTAATGCATAGCATTACGTCTTGATTGGGTTTATGTGAAATGCATGCAGTTATGTTTGTTCAGGACAGCATTTACCATTCAAGAAAGCTGTTACATTTTTTTCAGGCACTCTAAAAGTATTTTAACTTTGTTTTGACATTACAACCCAACGTACTGGAGATTGTTCCAACCTGGGTGAAGAACCTTTCACCTGGCCTTGTTGAACCTCATGAGGCTCACATGGCCCTACTTCTCAAGCTTGTCCAGGTCCCTCTGGGTGACATCCTGTCCTTCAGGCTTGTCAACAGCACCATTCAGCTTGATGTGATCTGCAATTATACTGAGGGTGCAATCGATCCTGCTGTCTATGTCATTGATGAAGATATTCAGCTGTACTGGTCCCAGGATAGACTCCTCAGGGATATCACTTGTCACTGATCTTCATTTGGACATTGAGTCATTGACCACTACTCTCTGGATATTGCCATCCAACCAAATCTTCATCTACCAATCAGTCACTCATGAAATCCATATCTTTCAAATTTAGATAGAAGGATGTTGTGAGGAATCATTACTAGAAACCTTACAGAAGCCCAGATAGACAATATCTGTAGCTTTTCCCTTGTCTGCTGATGTAGTTACTGCAGTACTTCTACTGTTCAGTTTGATATTGTTACCATATAAATGAACTGCCAAAATATAACACAACAAATAACCTGACAGACAGGCTCAAAGGCCATGAGAGAGAGAAGCAATTCCATTGGTATTTGTTGCACAAATCTATCAGTGGTATAAAAATTCATCATGCATAACATTTCACTGTAAACCTGCTGATCTGCAGAGAAACTAATAATTATGGCCCAATTTAGGTAACTCTGAAAACTCCTGTTTCTCTCTATTGATCATAGAGAGAATGCACAGGTAATATCCAGGTAATTTCCAGTTGTCTCCCAACGTGAAGTACCAGCCACTCCAGGTCTCATGAAGACAATACAAAGACTTTTACTACCACATTAGGAAGCATAATGAAATAATAATTAATGAAATATTAAGAGCTTAGGAAAAGTTGATGAATATTCACATGCAAAGAAAATTGTAGCAAGTAAAATTGAGAAAGAAGTATAAGGAACTGTTTGGCAGTCAGAGGACACTATATTTAATTCAAGAGAAATCTTTCTCTAATGGTAATAAAGGCCACTGTCAAAGAAAAGCTTTCTTCTCCCCTATATGCTCCTACACATAGGGAAATATGGCTGCTTGACTTTGAAAGTAGGAGTTTGTGTGTTTGCAGACAACTGTACCAGTACCTGAAATATGTTATGTTAGAGAGTTATTTTTGTCAGGTCCAGAAACAATTCAGAAAATGTTTACTAGTGATATTCATATACTGGGAATGTATCCACATACACATTAAAATGTGTGAAAATTCTTTTGGAAGCTCATTAATTCGAGGAAAAATATTAGCATTAATCATATGAGGAGAATGAGAAGTAATGAAAAAAATCCAGCTTAAATGAAGTCAGAGATATTCAACTAAAGGTTAGAAACTCATTATGTGGCTTTTCCATGCAAAGGTTTTTCCAATAGTTATTTCACATCTCCCATCCAACCATTTGAAAGACTAGAGATAGAGGTCCAGTATAGGATTAATCAAATCCTATTACACAGTGATTCCCAGAATATATGAATAAGACTGTCGTGGTTGCTGTGACATTTAAAATGCTGCCAGACCATTGCAGAGTCTGTCCCCTGAATTGTACAGGGAACATCAAGTTCTCTTTTTCTCTGTGTTTGACATCAAGATTCATCTTATCTAAGGTTTTATTGGATATTATACAGTCATGGAAATCAAATCATATTGCTGGGAAAAAAAGGTCTAAATTGAATATATTTTATAACTAATGGAGAATCACTGAAAGAATTCTGCTTTAAAAAATTTTGCTTGAGTTTACAGATTCAAGAGAAACCATTTCCATACTTTGGTCCATTGCGCTAGTACAGATTAGAGGAAAATGCTCTGCTTAAAAATCCCCGTCCATCAGGTCAAGATAGAAAACATTTATTTTGATTCTTCATAATCCACCACAAATCTGTGCTGAAAGAATTAAGAAAGAATTTATTTTTTTTTTAAAATTCATCCATTCTGCACTTTAAAAGCCATAACAAAGAATATGTGTCTTTGCCAAACTAAATCTCTTGAAGTACGGTAGGAAATATTATATTTACAAAAGAAGTGAACACATAAGGAATTCCATAAAGATGTGCTCTTCTGCTATGCACAGATGGTCAGATGCAATTTATTTTGAAATCCATCATATATGAGCTGGTATGATTCAGCTTGTCAAATTACATTCTTGACAGGCTCAGTCTTTAAAGAAGTACTAAGGCTTATATAACAGCAGTAATTGGTCAGTGCAGGTCTATTTTCAGAAGCATCTGATGCTAACCAACTTTGAACAAGGGAGCATTTTGGCAGAAAATTATTGATCTCAGAAACCAGACTTAAAGACATGTGTCTCTTTGGATTTAAATTTTTATAACCCCCCCTCCCCAAAATACAAATGAACAACCAAAACACAAACCAAGCAAAAAAACCCACCCCCACCTCAAGCCCCAAATCCACAATTCTGTAATGTTGAATTTAATTATTTTGCTTAAATGGAATTAGAGAGATTTCACCCTCCCACACTACAGCATGATATCCAGAAGAATATCTGAGACAGCATAATTGTTTTTCAGTTGTAAGATCAGACAACACAGGGTTGTATTTCCATCGGTGCAAGCCACCCCTGAAGTCCTGGAGCTGTGCTGTGACTGTAGAAGCCACAGCTGTGTTGAAAGACAAGAGAAAGGGACATGGTAAAAACTTCCAAAGGAGCATTATGGGAGCAATGGCTGCTGGAAGGACTCTGTCAGAAGAGCACAAAGGAAAATGCACACCACCATGGGCTGAGAAAGAGTTCAAGTGCTATGAATGCTGTGAACTATTACAGACTCAGACAATGGGCTGCTACTAGCCCTGTAGAGAGCTATCCACCGCATTCTTTGGTAAAGAAGTGTGATAATAAATAGGAGCAAATGAGGTAGAATGAAGCATTGATTTTTACAGCCATTGCACATAGCTCAGGTGTAAAATTTGCAGCCCAGACAGCCATCCTATTCCAGCCATTCGTTTGCAGGTGCAGACTAAAAATATCCCCGTTTGTTTCTACTTAGCATAGTCGTCTTAGAATCATAGAATTATAGAATAGTTAGGATTGGAAAGGACCTTAAGTTCATCAAGTTCCAGCCCCCCTGCCATGGGCAGGGATGTCTCACACTAAACCATGTTACCCAAGTCTCTGTCCAACCCGGCCCCAAACACTGCCAGGGATGGAGCATTCACAACTTCCTTGGGCAACCCATTGCAGGACCTCACCACCCTAACAGTATAGAGTTTATTCCTTTCATCCAATCCAAACTTCCCCTGCTTAAGTTTTAACCCTTTACCCCTTGTCCTCTCACTACAGCCCCTAATGAAGAGTTCCTTCCCAGCATCCTTATAGGCCCCCTTCAGATAGTGGATATCTTTTGCATATCTGCATATAGAATCATAGAATCATAGAATACTTAGGGTTGGAAAGGACATTAAGATCATCTGGTTCCAACCCCCCTGCCATGGGCAGAGACGTGGCCCACTAAACCATGCCATCCAAGGCTCTGTCCAGCTCAGCCTTGAACACTGCCAGGATAGAGCATTCACAACTTCCCTGGGCAGCCCATTCCACTGCCTCACCACCCTTACAGTAAAGAATTTCTTCCTCATATCCAATCTAAACTTCTCCTGTTTAAGTTTAAACCCATTACCTTTTGTCTTATCAGCACAGTCGCTAATGAAGAGTCCCTCCGCAGCATCCTTATAGGCCCCCTTCAGATACTGGAAGGCTGCTATGAGGTCTCCACGCAGCCTTCTCTTCTCCGGGATGAACAGCCCCAATTTTCTCAGCCTATCTTCATACAGGAGGTGCTCCAGTCCCCTGATCGTCCTCGTGGCCCTCCTTTGCACTTGTTCTAACAGTTCCATGTCCTTTTTATGTTGAGGACACCAGAACTGCACACAAGACTCCAAGTGAGGTCTCACGAGAGCAGAGTAGAGGGGCAGGAGCACCTCCCTCGACCTGCTGGTCACGCTCCTTTGGATGCAGCCCAGGATACGGTTGGCTTTCTGGGCTGCAAGTGCACACTGCCGGCTCATGTTCATTTTCTCATTGGCCAACACCCCCAAGTCCTTCTCTTCAGGGCTGCTCTCAATCTCTTCTCTGCCCAACCTGGAGCTGTGCCTGGCATTGCTCCCACCCAGGTGTAGGACCTTGTACTTGTCATGGTAAAACTTCATCAGGTTGGCATCAGCCCAACTTACAAGTGTGTCGAGGTCCCTCTGGATAGAATTCCTTCCCTCTGGATATCTGCAATAGCAAACACACACAAAATAATGGCCATTTTTTTTGCCATATTTGACTCAAAAATATAAACTGTCTCTGTAGAGGTGTACTTGGCACAGCTTACATGAAATGTCTGGTATGTATTTTGGTATCTAGTAAGAAAATTCTAATTTGCAATGTTTCATTCCCATATGTTTATGGAAGTGTATTTATTCACTTATTCAAGGCACCATGTATTTATTTAAACTAAATTCTATCTTCACAGTGTTTAGTTTCTTCAGGATAACAAAAGGCTGCATACGTTTTCTGCAAAATATGCCAGACATTTTAATGTGAATGAAAAAAAAATCATACTATTTTGCTACAACAAGCCTTTTGCACTAAGAATTTGTTTCTGGAAAATTCCTATTTCTATTCCTATTAGAAATTTAAAACTGTTCTTTCTCTATCTGTCCTATGCACCATATTTTTCAGGCTGACCTCTACCAGGTCCGAGGAAAACTCTAGTTAAACTTTCTAGCCTTCATTTGCAATGTATGTGGATTGTGTCCCCCTCTCCCTTATTTTTATGAAACTATCTGGTATTTTAGTTCAGATGTTCTCAAAAAAACTTGTTTTATTTAACATTAATATTTCTTTATAAACATATACAAATGCACTTAGTGAAATAATGTTCCACATTCCTAATTGCATGTAATGTAGATACAGAAAATAATAATACAACTTTGCTTCTACTATAAATTAATATGGCAGGCAAGCCTAACAAGGTGGTTAAATACCTTTATTCCTTTCTTCCACAAATTTTAAATCTTAAAATATATGCTTGGATATATACTTCAGGTTATTAGAAATTTCTTGGAACACCTGCAGGTGGACAGGAAATATTAAATTTTGAACCTCATATTCTCTGATATGGGACAAATTCTTTTTCTTTACATTTTTAGATTAAAATACTCAATCTTGCATTTTAGAAGAGAACATGTTGGTCCATGGAAAGCATACAGTACAGTACAGAGAGACCATGATGTTCAAAAACAAGACACTGGGAAATTTGCATATGATTGTTTTGGTCTTTAGATTCTTTCTCTGTATGAATACGGATCCCAGCAGGATGCCATCACTACAGAATGCTTATTATAGCAGCAAATTTTGGAGTCCTTAATAGCATGACATAAGAAAGATGTCAAACTCATAAATTAATTTTCTTTGGCTCCTGGGGAATATGATAAATATCCCATGCAGATGCTTTTTCCATCCCACCTGTTAGTACTTTCTTGTAGGCTACATGATTGACTGTTAACTCCTTTTTTAGCAGCAAAAAATGGTGCAGGTACATTGGTTTTCGTTAGGCACTGACTCTCTAATAGTATTGTTGAGGTGCATCTTAATGTTTGTTTTAAAATACGTAGAGATATTGCTTATTTATCCCCAGTTGTTCATGTTGTTTAATCATAGCTTAAAAATTAGTCTTGTAAGCAAATATCTCACTTGCCTAAGTTTTTAATTGTTCTGTTCTTGGTTTTGTTTCTTTCTTTTTCTCACAATAAAAATTGGGCTTCCAGGATCAATGCTTGCCAGAGGTTTACATAAGCAGAGAATATTTCGGTCCCCATTGCTCATATTATATGAATTATAAGAATAAAAAGATTTAGTAATATTAATAAAGGCAGAAATTGAGTTGTTTCATGCACAGCCTAATCATTAAAATGCTCTTTGTTTGATTAAAATGTCAAGAAGACTATTAAGAAGCAAAGACAAAGGCAAACAAATGGCTCACGATAAATAGCCATCTACCAAATCACCAGGACTAATCAAAAACTATTCATTTATATTCTCTGCCTCTGATCCTCTGCTGAGTTCATGGGACTAGCTTGTTAAAGGGTCAAGAGAAATTCTGCAGCTAGACTGGTTGTAAATTGCACAACCATTTAAGCAAGGAGCCAGACTGACTCTCAGCCCTTAGGGCCCAGGAGTGAGTGAGTCTGGAAGGGTTGCCTAGGTCTCTAAAATAGATTGACAAGATTTTAGATAATATTGATGCATATGTAGATCTTTCTTTGCTCAAAAATCTGTTTCTTTTTACGTTATGCTTTCACTTAAGTACCTCTGTGGCTACTTTGCTCTCCCTAAACCTTGCAGAGAAGACATTCTCTTACAAAGAATCAACAGGAGAAAAGCTGATTAATAGATAGTTTATCCTAGCCCGGTGGAGTCATAAAATTTTGAATTCTGTGTCATACAAGAGAGTGCACCCAGAGAAATGAGGCAGGGTATAGGTGTATAAGGTCTGTAACTGTGGCATATTTGATGTAAATTGTAAAGTTACCTACACTAAACAAAAATTGTCCAAATGCTATTTCAATATTGGAGTTGATAAGATAAGCCAGAAAATCCCCTTTTTTTGTGATATAATCTTTCCTATGGGTTTTCCTGCTTATCATGTTGATTAACGTTGCTGTGACTGACTAAAACATCACAAAAGACAAGGATGACCATTAAGTGTAGTTGTACTGAAGGAGGTAGAGGCCCAATTAAATGTACTGCTGCAGTCAAAATGGGTATTCTAGCTGTCAAGAAAATGAGTTTGTAAGAGTAAAAGCATTTGCTGAGAACTGTGAAATCCAAACCAACAAAAAAAGAACTTGTGTTCCTAGTGGAAATAGAAATATTTCTAATTGAAGAAAGACTTTAATGGTTTTGCAGTCTATTCCTCAAGGACTCCACAAGGTAGAAAAATTATGACACCTTGTCATGGTTTAAATCCAGCTGCTAACTCAGTATCACACAGCTCCTCACTCACCCTCCCTTTCTTCCCCCCTCTCCAGATGGGATGGGGAGGAGAATCAAAAGAATGCAAACCCCAAGGGTTGAGATAAGAACAGTCCAGTAACTAAGGTATAACACAAAACTACTACTACTACCACCAGTAATAATAATCATAAGGGAAATAATAAGGGGAGAGAATATAAAACTAAAAGGGGAAAGTTAAAAAAAAAAAACAAAAAGACAACAGACACAAATGACACACAATATAATTGCTCACCACTCACCAACTGGTAACCCTCCAGACCAGAAAAGTGATCGGTCCCTTCTGGGTAACTCCCCCAGCTTAAATACTTGGCATGATGGGCTGTGGTACGGAATACCTCTTTGGCTAGTTTGCATCTCTGCTTCCCACTGGCTTCTTGGGCCCCTCCTCACTGGCAGAGCATGAGGGACTGAGAAGTCCTTGATCAGGGTAAGTGCTACTGGCCAACAGCTGAAACATCAGTGTATTATCAGCATTGCTCTCAGACTAAAGTGAAAACTCAGAACTGTATCAGCTACTAGGAAGAACATAAACCTTACCCCAGCCAAAACCAGGACACACCTGTAAAAATGTAAGAATGTATGAGTCATAGTTAATATGTTTATGGGAAAGTCAATAACAGTATCTACATTAACTAAAGTGCCAGACTTAACATACAGAGACAAAATGGAGCAAAATTAGTCCATTTCAAGCTAGTGAAATTTGAGATGTTGTTTCTGTAGCAAAAAAAAAAAAAAAAAAACCAAAAATTGAAATATAAAAAATACCAAACTATCAGAAATCATCATCTGTTAAACTGTTACATTATACTTGGAATCAGTGTAAAATTTACTATCCACTGTTTCAGAGAGTTCTCACACTGTTTTGCTGCTGTGTTCATGATCCTGACTACAGAACAATTTCCACTCCTAAGCCTGAATTTTGCTAGTATGTGTTTTATGTGAAAAACATTTATATAAACAAGTTCATGATTGAAATAATATTTTCAAGTGGTATTTCAGAACGCTGATAACACTTCATTTCTACCTGCTCCATCTAAATTGGCAAACTGAATGGGAGACGTATTCACAAATGTCGTATGAGGTTGACAGTGTATGTCATTGATGAATTCACTTGCTTGTTCCTCAAACACTACTTCACACATGCGGGATGGGCCTGAACATCTTTGTTCTGAGGAAGATAATTTTACAAAATCTAGAAGATCTATTTATCCTATTTTTAATTCATTTCTTCGCAGATGCCTGTAGAGATAATGATAATAGCAACAACAACAGAGTAATTTACATTTATACAGAAACTGCTATCACAAAGCTTCCAGACCTCCCAAACCATACACAGGAATCAATCCATTAAATGTGACTTCCACCCATAGATGAAATGCCATAGTACTTTTAACTATGCATACCCTTAATATTACTGTTTTGAATATTAAAGTATGAATTGCAAGACAATACTTGCAACTTTTCGTCCTATTGCAAACTGAGCACAACTTTTCAAAACTTGTATGCCAAAAGACAGACTTCTAATCAACGCAATCTTGTTTAGCAATCAGTTTCTCTGCAAGATAAATCTCTCAGCCCTCTCACTGGTGCCTGTTCTGGCACTCAAATCCTTCAAAATTCATGGTGCTTAATTTAGTATGCAAAGTTAGTGTACAGCATTGGTAATGGAAAATACCCTTGACTTCTTCAAGACATTTGAGAGTGGAACTGGGAGTAGAAATCAAGCATACTTACAGTTCTGGTTCTAATTCCAAAGCTGTTACCGTGTTTTGAATCATTATTCTAGACTACTTGCCCTAGAGGATGAGTATCATTTGTCTGTTTTGGTATTAATTCGGCAATACCTAATCAGAGATCCTTTGTAAGAGGACTAATGTGTCTGCTCCATCTGCATTTGACTTCCATCAAGCTATAAGCATATATAATGTGATCAGGTAGAAGGTGCCTTGTGGTTAGTAAAGTCAATGCTACATGGGAAGCATTCTCCTTAGAAATAATAAAGCAAATTGTTTTAAGACACTTTAGAAAACTTTACTGTTTTATAAACAAGTCTGTCTAAACTAGAGTGTGAAAAGCAGCGTGTTAGCAGGGTGGCATGATAACATATTGCAGGGGTAGCAAAGGTTAGCTTTGTTTACCAAGAAAAAAAAATTATGAGTTAAGAAAGGAGCTGCATTTATTGCAATAGGAATTTTATAGGTGCCTGCTTCAGAAAGTTTCTTAAGCTGCTCAGCTGTTGGCAGCAAACCAGAGTATCCTTTTTGTCTTTGAATCTCACAGCACCATGAAGGATTGAAAAGGAAACACAGTTTGAAAATTATGTGCCTATCACTTAACAATGTCATAAAATAACAGGATATTTCTTATATTGCTATGGAAGTAAAGGTTTAGCTCCCTGTAATTCTTAGGAGGTGATGGGGCTCCAACAAAGCATTGTGCAGAGTTCATTCCAATCATACCTATGAGGTTAACTCTGTGTGATGCTGTCCTGGGTTCAGCAGTAGCAGTCATTTTTCTCCTTGGTAGCTGGTGCAGCGCTGTGTTTTCGATTTTGGGCCTGGGAACAGCACTGATCACACCAGTGTTTTCAGTTACTGCTTGATAATGTTTAGGCTGGCCAAGGACTTTGTGAGTCTCATTCTCTGCCAGGGAGGAGGGGAAGCCAGGAGGAAGGAGAGACAGGACACCTGACCCAGACTAACCAAAGAGGTTATTCCATACCACAGCACGTCATGTCCAGGATGTAAAAACAGAGGGCAGAGACCCGGAAGGGTGGGGGTGCACTGGTGAGGATGCACTGCGTGGTTGGGCTTGATATTGGATGGTGAGAAATTGTATTCTTTTCCCTTGTATTTTCTCTTGTCATTATTATTATTGGTGGTAGCAGTAGTGATTTGTGTTTTACCTTAGTTACTAAACTGTTCTTATCTCAACCTATGGGAGTTGCATTCTTTTGATTCTCCTCCCCATCCCCGCAGGACTGGGGGAAGAAAGAGCGAGGAGTGAGTGAAAGAGCAACTGTGTGAGTTTATAGAAGCTTAAACCACGACAGATTCATCTTTGTCTGCTTTTCTGGTAACACCAACTGCATCTAAGAGATCATGGAGGAAATATGCAAACCCTGTGATGACAAAGGGTTTGCACAGTTCCAAGGCTTTTGATTTCCTATGAGAATCTTGCAAAGCAGTCTTTCCATCTGCTATACCTGTTTTTTCCCCCCTAATACATTTCTCAGTAGAAATGGCAGTTTGCTTTAAAATATCCCAACACATTTTATAAGACATTGTACTGTTTTCTATTGTTTCACATATGAAAGGGTATGGATTCTATGGAAATGGCCAAAGGTTAGTATTTATTATGAACTAGTTCTGAAGTTCAAGTGAAAAGGAAGTTTATATTGGATATGAGGAAGAAATTCTTTACTGTGAGGGTGGTGAGGCACTGGAATGGGTTGCCCAGGGAGGTTGTGGATGCTTCATCCCTGGCGGCATTCAAGGTGGGGTTCGACATAGCCTTGGATGGCATGGTTTAGTGAGAGGTGTCCCTGCCCATGGCAGGGGGGTTGGAACTCGATGATCTTGAGGTCCTTTCCAACCCTAACTATTCTATGATTCTATGATTCTATGTTTTAAAAATTCCATTCTTTATAGTGTGTTATTCTTACAGGTATAGAAAATGTTTTGACTTTTACAGGAGCAGATCTTTAAATGCTTAATGTTTACAGCATTTTTTTCAAGCATTTTATTAATCTTTCAAGGACAAGAATTAATAGGGCAGTTTTTTTAAAAAACAATCTCTTTCTAGACAAGAAAGTGCTAACAATTCTATTCTTCATTTTAATTTAGGGTTTTTTTTCTTCTTGGTTGTCATTTCATTATATTTTAGGACTCACTGAATGGAGGATATTTTCTGTTTAACATGTCTGTTTACAGGGAATGGGTCATCCACCAAGACTTAACTGTCCTCATTAGGTGACAACCCATACCTGTGGTGATTCCATACTGCAGGGAAACCTCCATCGCTAATTTCACCTTTCAATGTACTCCCAAACTGAAGTGAGAAGCAGCATAATTCACTTTTTTTCTAGATGCACTTGTTCCCACTTGGAAGTTAGAATTCTGTTGGCTACATCTTCTTAACGAACCGACCCCCAGCCACACAACTTTTATTACAATTGGAAATTAAATAAGTAGCCAATAAAGTCTAGTTAACTGCAAACTAGAATACAAAACACCATAATTGGAAATTAATTTCCATCATCTAACCATTTCTGATCTCGTTATATGAGGATAGGTTGGGAGAACTGAGGATCGATTTAATAATTGTCAGCTATCCAGTGAGTAGTTACAGAGAAAATTGAGACACTCTTCTTGGTGGTATACAGCAAAAGGACAAGAAAAAACAGCTTAAAGTTGCAACAAGGGAAATTCCAACTAGATAATGGGGGAAAAATCCATTACAAAGAGAATTACCAAACACTGGAACAAATTGCAGAACCTTCACCTTTGAAGATATCAAACATCTGAGGAATGCCTGAAGTACCTTAATGTTAGTTTGGAGATGGCTATTCTTTCAGCAAGGAGTGGGACCAGATAACCACCAGATGTACATCCCAATCTCAGTTATTCTGCATTTCTATCTGTCCTGCGTGTAGCAGCAGCAGTCATTTTACTCCTTCATGGTAGCTGGTGCAGTACTGTGTTTTTTGACTTTTGGCCTGGGAACAGTGCTGATAACAGCGATGTTTTCAGTTGCTGCTCAGTAATGTTTAGTCTAACCAAGGACTTTCTGAGCCTCATACTCTGCCAAAGAGGAGGGGAAGCTGGGAGGAAGCAGAGACAGGGCACCTGACCCAAACTAACCAAAGAAGTATTCCACACCACAGCACATCATGCCCACTATATAAATTGGGGGCAGTTACCCAGAAGGGTTAGATCACTGCTCGGATCAGGCTGGGTATCAGTCGGCAGGTGGTGAGCGGTTGTGTTTTCTTCCCTTGTTTCTTCCCTTATCATTATTATTATTAGTGGTAGCAGTAGTGGTTTGTGTTATACCTCAGTTACTGGACTGTTCTTATCTCAACCCATGGGAGTTACATTCTTTCAATTCTCTTCCCCATCCCTTCAGGAGTGGAGAGGAGGAAGGGAGGGTGTGAGCGGACAGCTGCATGGTTCTGAATTACTGGCTGACTGAGCTTAAACCATAACACTATTCAATATTTCTATATTGGATTTAGTTCAGTTTTGACATCTCCTGCCCATTTCCATCATCACAAAATACACAGATGACTTTATGATTTGCTTATGGGTCTGTTTTTTATGGTCAGTCACTGAGGTGAGCTGCTTCACATCTGGCCTGATCCACAGCACAGCAACAGATCTGGGGCACACGGGTGTTTCCTGATTCAGGAAAATGGCAAGGCAGGGCAACGCAAAGGCAGGGCAGAGACCTGCCAGGAGCTGGCAGCTCTCACAGGAGACACTTAGACTTCTTATTTTTCCCATGTAATACACAAACATTCTAAAATCAAATATTACAGAAAAACTTCTTGAATTCCTCAAGTCCTGAGTCAACTACCTGATCCCGTCTGAACTATCACAGCCAGTCAATGCCAGATCTTCCCATTTACACCACTGAAGCATGGCAGAGAGCTATTTCATTTAAAAACCTCTCAAACATAATCAGGATTCTTTAGAGCAATAAGGCAGTGTTAGTGGGATTTTCATACAATTATCACAAGATTAAGTCCTGACAGAAAAGCTATTACTAATCTATTACTCTTACTTACTGGACAAAGCAAACCCACAAGGTTCTCTGTTTTCCCTGAGAAAGGTTTTATACGACATAGCAGTTGAAATAGCTGCTGGAAATAGTTAACGCATCAGGTACTGAAAGACAGAACGACAGAACTGAGGTTCTGGGTAGTAAAAACTCTCTAAAGTAAGTCTCCATTTTTATGTATATGCCACTATATTCCACACTGATATTATGTTTAGTTTCAGTTACATACAACTAAGACTGAGAAAACAAAGGAAAGGATATCAGTAGAAGAAAGGAATGAAATATGAATGACAGCAAAGGTTGAGGAGAGTCAATGTTAAATTATAAATGATCTCTGCTGTCATGAAAACCAGTTTATAAGGTAAAGTAAAATTATTCCAAGGAAAACAGAGACAACCCATTTCAAAATTCCTTTGTTAAAGCAAATCTCAATCAATCAAATGATTAATTCTACCTTTGCAATGTGTCAGTTACAAATGGGAGCAACCAGAATCAATGGTGCATAATTTGTCATGTCTTTGAAAGCTCAAAGATTGTTGATAGGTAAAATACCAATGAAACTAACAATTGATGGGTAAAATATGATTAATATTCTGCTACATGATAATTTTCTTTCTTTAAAGGAAGAGACACTCCTTCAATCAAATTACAGTTTTGTCCTTTTAAGTGCACAATAAATCACTAATATGTAGAGATGTTCACAGCCACCTTTGAGTACATTGATTCACTTATACATATTTGTAACTTCACATGCTGTGCTTTACTAAACATTATAGATATTCCTGTTTGAATATGATTTCTATCAAGTATTTTATATAATATTGTGTGGTAGTAGAATGTTTCACAAATTAATGTATCTGTATTTAGATCAATGAAAAACTGAACATGATAAACTAGGAATACTCCCTTAATTTCTCTATAATTTTTGGAAATTGGAGTCTTGAATATTTATTCAGTCTTAATCCAGGCATATCTAAATAGCCTTTGTTAGCACATATGAGCTAAACTGTATTTGGACAGACTCTTCTTCATGGTGCCAGGTGATAGGATGAGAGACAACAGGTATAAACCAAACCACAGGGAGTTCCACCTGGATATGAGGAAGATCTTTACTGCGATGGTGACTAAGCGTTGGATTAGGTTGCCCAGAGCGGCTGTGACACCTTTCCTGGACATGTTGAAGAGCCATCTGGAAACAAGCCTGAGCAATATGCTGTAGGTGGCCCTCCTTGAGCAGTGAGGTTGGACTAGATGACATCCAGTGATTCCTTCCAATCACAACCAGTCTGTGAAATTTTGAAATGTGGAACAAAATTAATTTTCATTAACTAAGTATAATATTGCTTGTTAATGCTGCATTATTTTGCAGCCCACCTGAGAATTTACATGTTTTCTTTTTTTTGTTCTCTCTAAAGAAATGACTCTATAAATAGCAGCTTTGACTGACTATATTTATCATAGAATCATAGAATCAACTAGGTTGGAAAAGACCTTTAAGATCATCGAGTCCAAACTTTATCCCAGGAATGCCAAGTCCACCACTAAACCATGTCACTAAGGGCCTCATGTACATCTTTTTTGAACACTTCCACGGATGATGACCCCACCACTGCCTTGGACAGCCTGATCGCCCTTTCAGTGAAGAAATCTTTCCTTATATCCAATCTAAACCTCCCCTTGGTGCAGCTTGAGGCCATTAACTCTTGACCTATGACTTGTTACTTGGAAGAAGATATCAGACACCTCCTGGCTTCCTCCTCCTTTCAGGTAGTTGTAGAGAGCAAGAAGGTTTCCCCTGAGCCTTCTCTTCTTCAGACTAAACAACCCCAGTTCCCTCAGCTGTTTCTCATAAGACTTGTGCTCCAGGCACTTCACCAGTTCCATTGCCCTTCTCTGGGCCCACTCCAACATAGTAGTTGCTAGTATAGATGGATAGTAGTGAGAGACCCAGAACTGAACACAGGATTCAAAGTGCGGCTCCACCAGTGCCAAGTATAGGGAATGATCACTGCCCTGGCCCTGCTAGCCACACGATTTCTGGTACAGGACAGGATGCTGTTGCCCGCCTTGGCTGCCTGGGCACAAGCTGCTCATGTTGAGCTCAGTCAACCCCAGGTCCTTTTCTGTCGGGTAGCTTTCCAGTCACTCTTCCTCAAGCCTGTAGTGTTGCATGGGGTTGTTGTGACCCAAGTGCAGGACCCTGACAATTTGTCTTGTTGAACCTCATACAACTGGCTACAGCCCATTGATCCAGCCTGTTCAGATCCCTCTGCAGAGCCTTCCTACACTTCCAACACCCCTGCTGCTCAACTTGGGCTGCAAATTTCCTGAGGATGTATTCTATCCCTTCAAGATTGTCAATAAAGATATCAAACAACACTGGTCCAAATGCGTAACCCTGAAGGACACCACTAGTGACCAGCTACCAACGAGAGTTGACACCTTTTACCACCACTTTTTGGGCTCAGCCATACAGGCAGTTTTTTTTACCCGATGAAGAATCCACCTATTCAGGCCATGAGCAGCCACTTAGTTATAGGCTTCATCTGAAGTCTTCAAATACATGTGTCAATTGACCGAGATAGCTAGCTCCTCTTTATAGTATAGCAGTTCAGGAAAATCATTACAGAAATATACAGCAAAATAACTAAAAGGTTTATGTTCTCTGAAAGGCTTAACAACAGTTGTTAGAAGAGAAATAAGTGCAACACATTGGAAATTAATTTACAGTGATTTAACTGCAACATAACAAAGATCATATAGATTTTTGCAGTATGAGAAATTAGTGCATTCATTTGCTAGTCCAAAATGTTTGCAAACAGGTAAGCAAAATATTTGAGTATAAAATACCTCAGAAGGAGATTTACAAAGACAGGCTACATTTTTCAAGGCATTTGAAAGGTCAGTCTCTTACAATATGGTCAATTTGATGATATTTCCATGCAAGATAGATGCACAATAACAAGTACATTTCAATACTACTGCAAAATAATATGCAGGTTACATGAATACAAAGGTTGAAAGAAAAAGCTGCTAGCTCCACAGGTAAAATCTGCTATCTGTCATTTGTCTTGTTCTTAATGTGGTGAGAAAATTGAGAATAAGACTTTTTTCTTATGCTTTTTACTAATACAAAGCATTAAACACACATCTTACTGGTTTCTATAATGCAACCATAAAATCTTTCCTAATAGCTTCAAGCAACTGTTGAGAATGTACCTAATTAAAGAACACTTAACCTGCTTATCTTTAAGCAGTCAACAAGAGGGAAAGAGTGACATGTCAAATGGGATATTCTATGCAAGCATATGAAATCATCTCCAACACAGGAGGTGAAAGAAATTTCAACACTGAGAAACAAAGGAAAACAAGGAGAAACTTGTAAGGATTAGAAAAAAATCCACTAGTAATAATTTGAGAACTCTTACCTCTTCCTCACCACCAGCCTTTTTCTTTGGAAGAGTTATAACTGACAGCTATAATTACATGAAAATTATTTGCCATATTAGAAGGGACAATTAAAAGCTTTTCATTTCATGTATTTATTTTAATACATATCTTACAAATGTTGCTCTATAATATTCAATATTTAAAAGATGGTTTAACTTCTGACTGCCAAATAACTTCCACGAGGTGCTTGCTTTCTATTTAACTGAATATGCAGCTAATAGCACCTCTCAAATGTACAAAGATACAAGCACATATCTTTGGAACTCATGCGTTTAAATTATGTATTTCAATTATATAACAGTTTCTGAGAGAATATGTAAAACAGAAATGAATATAGATGAATTAATTTTTCTAAAGTGCTTAGGTGAGTATCTACAGGGAAGTGACATAAATCCAATCTCTGATCACAGTCAAGGAGTGTGAGCTAGAGAGGATGCTACTGGTTATCAATGTATTCCACAGTTACTCCAAAGTGAATCATTAATGTTTTTAGTAGAATAAAATATATATCTAAGACACTCTGCATCTAACATGTATTAATCTTATTCAGAGCTACTGAAATAAATCAACACTTCTATATTAGTTTATTAGCTAACATACATTTCACTGGTTTTGGAATGTAAGATTCTGAGAGAAAAATGTGGATTCTCTAGATACATAAAAGCAAGATAGTAGTTTAAGTGACTCTGAATAAGAATCAGCCAAGCTCTCTCTCTCCCCCCTCACCTTTTGTTGTATTTCACTCTTGGGTAAAAGCAAACTAATAAACTCCCCTGAAAATTAAATAAGTTCACTGTTTCACTTTGCTTCAGCTCTAAGATGAGTCGAAGGTTTTTAATCATACTTTCACAAGAAAAACCAAGTATAGAACTATTCATATCTGAGAATTCAGTTTCACTTAATTTAGAAAGTCAACTTTATTCAAAAAATCACATGAAACCATATTAAATTTAACTCTAACGCTCTACAATAAAATAAACCTCATTAGGTAATAGCTGGTAAAGAATTATTAAATATACATCTGAAAAGGGAGTTTATTCCTTTAGGCTGATTTCTAAATATGTATTCCTGGGGAAACATGCTCAAAGACAGAATACTACGCAACACATTACAATCTTCTGAATCACTTGTGTATTGTGCAGCCTTATGTATTCTTATCCAGGCAGCTTTATCTTTATATCAAAGACAATGATATTGAATGTGACTATGCTCTGCCTGTAGATCCTTGTTAGTCTACCATCTACACAACTGAACAGAAAGCCATCTACTGCCACACAACTAATAAAAGCACAGCATGGATTAACTGAACTTTATTTCATTGTGCATTTGGGCTTGGCATTCTCTCTAGATAATGTAGAACAGGACTGACCTCCAAAAAAAGCAGAAATTTTGGGACATAAGAATCTGTGTTAACTGAATCTTGAAAGATGAAGAAGAGTGGCAGACTAGAAATCACAACTGTCTTAGTTCCTGTTTGCTGTAAAGAGAGAGCTACCACCATCATTACTATTATATAATCACAGGGATTACTAGTAGTTAATAGTGTTGAATTCACCAGGCTTCACACTAATTCAGATGCAGCAAACATGCAATTGCCAGGACCTCCTACCCCAGGTGCTGTTGCTGGAGAAGGGTTTGTTCTCAACTGGAGCTTACACCTTACACCTGTGCTGGAAACACACCCAAACAATCATAGGATCAATGCTCAGCTGGCAGACACATACAGAGACCTTCCTTCTTCTAAATTAGGGCTGGGACACTTGCCAATGTAATCAAGATGGCCAAGTTTATGCAAGATTCAGAAAAACATAGAATATAAAGTAGAACCTGCTTTGCCCCTACCATGTTCTGAGACAAAGGATACTGTTTTCTTCCTGATATTAACACTAAGCCTCATTTGATAGTTGTGAATGGCTCTGTAAATATTACTTATATTGAAATAATAATGGATGATAAACACCAAGTACAGTTAACAATAACTTAGTGAACCGGATTTTTGGTTTCTGTATAGCACCACTCAAGTATGAGAGAACATCCTCTTAACACAGGCTTGTCTTTCAAGCACACACTACTGAAATACCAGAAGAAAATTGGAAACCTGACTATATAGATGAGATCATCTGGACACCCACCAAGGTTTGAAAAAGTGAAACATTTCTTCCCTTATTCACTTACAGGATGATCACTCAGCCATCAGCTGATGGTGCTTAAAAAAAGGTGACTGAAACATGCGGAAGCATGGGATGACACAGACTGTTACCTTGTATTGCTATCACTTTCTGATTCCTTTCCCTCTGCAACTAACAATGGGGAACAGTTGCTGTCGTGAACTAAGAGCCCTCTTGATGGTCAATATTCGAAGGTGGCTGGCATGGCAGATGGCAAAAATGCTGACAAAAGAAAAGGTCTTTCAAGTACTGAGGCAAGGGAGTGTTACACAGCTTACTTCTGTGTGGTTCCTACCATCTCTGTTTTGCACTTTTTCACCTCTGTACAGCAGGGAAGGAGCCTATGGGCTTCAGTTCTGTTTAGGTTATTTGTAGATGGCATGTGTATCTAGAGAGAGCCATCAGCTTCCACAGAATGATTCAAGGACGCTTCACATTTCCTGGAAAGCTTGAATCATTGTGATGACTGATATAAATCACTAAAAAATAACCCAAACAAGAAACCACACAATACTTTTATCGATTTATACACCACAGAGCCAGTTTTATTTGTACTTCAAAATGTCATTTATATACCTGTACAGCAGGTGGAACAAGTACTAACAACTGAACAGCAGTCTGTCCTATATCCTTCAAAAATGTTTAATGAAGAATTTGTTTAATTAGCTGCCCAGTAGGTCTGCCAAAAGCAAGCTTACTTCCTTTACTGAAGTGTTTATGCTAGTCAGCACATTGAATAATGTCAAAAAATCAATCTGAAGTTTGGAGCAATATGTTATAGTTTCTGTCTGTTTTGATTTTTTATTTTCCTAGACATAAAACTCAAGTTCAAACTCCTATGTATACAGACTAATATATTTAAGTATTTAATACGTAGCAATAAGAATGTATGTTTGTATAAGTGCTTGCAGGTGAATAACTCATATTTGTACATATCAACTAGAAAACAACTTTTCCCTATATTATTCCCTATATATTGACTAACTATATTTGACTAACTATCCCCAATTTTTGCTTAGTTTCCATTTCCCACCTTTTTTATTTTTTTTTTTTCTCCCTCAGAGTTTTCAGGGACTGTGATGCACCTCCAGAAATACTTTCAACTTAAATAAAA
This sequence comes from Amazona ochrocephala, assembly GCA_039720435.1. Taxonomy (NCBI): domain Eukaryota; kingdom Metazoa; phylum Chordata; class Aves; order Psittaciformes; family Psittacidae; genus Amazona; species Amazona ochrocephala. The sequence goes on from CM077880.1 coordinate 27,570,094, forward strand.
AAGAAACACTGCTGACAATTATGTAATGGTAAAGAGCGGTCACTTAAGTCTACAAGTAATTCTTCAGAAATTGATTTCTTCAACTTGCTTGTACATTTCAGTTACCAAACCTGTCAGACATGTTGGAGATAAGCGAATGGCCACAGTAAAAGTTCAATTGAGAAACGTAGGAGTAAGAGTACTCAGAGTTCAGTACTGCTGATGTACTCTTTGCTTTATTCAGGGACTAACGGAAACAGGTATATGTATTATCATATTTTAAAGGGTTCACATAAAGTCTGGATATATTTCTGTATGATATTGCTCACCAAAGTACAAACTATCATACTCAGCATAGATTTGTGAAGGATCATATTAAACAACTACAAATCCTCATCTGACTGCAACTGTCCAGATGAATGGCTCAGCACCTCATCCAGTAATGAAGACAAATAATAATACTCCTCCTACAAACCTTTTTTCTGCTTAACAATGCATGGCCTGTCCCAAAAAACCACTATTTCATTAAAGAAATGAGAGAAAGCTAAGCCTCAGTTGAAATGCGACCAGCAATAAAAGAAGTTGAAGACCAAGGTTGTTTAAGATCACCGTAGTACAGCACCTGCCCTTTTAATGTCCAAGGAGCCCAAGGTCAGGAAGCTGTGTTCAATTAAAAAACTCAGTTGGGAAAGGAGGATGTAATTATAAAACCCAGCAAATAGGATAGCTAAAGTTAGACTTAAAAAAAAAAAAAAAAAAAAGGAATGCTCTACGGTACTGGCATTGTATTAAGGTGGTTGCAGCAAAGATGCCTGGAGGCCCGTAAGAATGCTTGTATGCTGTGAGTGGGATGTCTGTTTTATGAAGACTAGGAGATATGAGTGTTATGAAAAACTTTGATAGTTTGGTGCAAACTATAACAAGAAATTTTAATCAGGTCGTAGCACCTGTGCAATGTATTTTATATACTCACAGTAGCAGTACGTTCTAGGATTTTTCTCTGCTATGGTTTTTGTTGTCTGATTTTTCTCTTCAATGGTTTTTGTTGGCTAACAAGTGCACCTATGTATTAAGGGTTTGTGGGATTTTTTTTGTTGGTTTTAATGGGGGTTCTTTTGTTGTTTTTTCTTTTTTTTGGTTGATTTTTGTGTTGCTGTTTGTTTAATTTCAATGAGAAAAAAATGCTGGAACATGCTTAATTTTTCATCATTTTTAACTGAGTAAAACAGTGCACGTGAAAGCTTTTATAACTATGGACAAGATACTAAACAATTTTAGGTTTAAATTTAATATAATTTTAAAATTAAATGCTGTAAACCAGACAGATTAAGAGGTGGGGGAAGAGATTTAAAATAAACAAAAAGAATATTGTTGCAGAAAGTGCTGATGAAGGTAGAATATTTTCGACAGAGATTTGTTCTGGAGCAGACCTGCTTCTATCAGGTCACTTAAAAAGCTTGAGTTTGTAAGGGCTAATTATAAAATGAGACTTACACCTTTTTTTGTTCTATTAGTAACCAGGGAGATGGTGCATTGTGGTTTTAGCTTCTGCTCAACAGAGTTCATGTAAGTAGGTTTGATAGCTGAAAGACATATAACATGGAATAGATCTTATGTAAAAACAAAGAAAAAGATATTTTGAAACAAATTGTGAAAAGGCAGAGTCTCATTTGTGTCTTATTTGGAGTTATCATTTTCAGAGTCTCTAGGAAACTATCCAGACTGCTATAGTCACTCTTTTGTAATCCTTCTAATGCACCATTTGCTCCTAACAAGAGACGAACAACTGCCTGACAGTTTCAAACTGTCTTTAAATGACCAGTTCTAAAAACTGCTTACTCCAGGAGTACTCTTTCTATAACTGTGTCAGAAGATAAGTGAAGGACTAGTGGGAATGCTTTGTGCAGTTTGGTCTTGAAGGGCCAGAAATGCCTATGTAATGTAATGCCATGTAAGGCCAGGAAGGCCTAGGTAACCATATCAGGACTGGTGTCAGAAGTACCAGAAAGTGTATTAGAATACCAGAAATAACAGAACCTATATCGATGTAGCAAACTAAACTGGGACGAAGGTGGAGGAAAAAAAGCTGTAACGGGTCATTCATATTGGAGAAAAAGAGAAAGAATTGGACAAATTGTAAGGGGATAATAAGGATTGCAACTATTTGACCAGAGCTGTAGTAACCTGTGGTGCAGCCCTGAGCTTGATCTTTGCAGCCTAGCTAGAGCAATAACCCAAACTTGTTACTCTGTTTCAAATGTCACAAAATGTGCTTTTGTGGTGGTGAATGTCTGAGGAAAGAAGGGGTGTTTTCTTAATGGTAAAAGAGCCAGTTGAATGAAATAAGAATTTTTGTTCTCTCATTGTCAATGCCTGGTTCAGGCCTAGATCATTCAATCTCAAATAAATAAATAAAATCAGTGTTTTCTCATTTGCTGAAGTATGATCTTGCAAGTAGATTGTGTGTGATAGATATCAACTGAAAATCAAAGTAGTTTGCTGACTGATTTTATGTATTTAGATAACATATTTGTGAGATAATTGCTTCAAATTCTTTGAAGCTCTGGGAACCATTATTTTCCAGTCATTATTATTTTTTCAGTACTCTATATATGTTTACACTGTGTTCTTATTTGTTTTGATTTACCTCTGTTATGTGCTTTGGAGAATCAGCAGTCATGGTTAAGACTAATGAAAAGAAGACCTGCGACCGTGATTGGCATTATACATTTTGAGTGAATTTGAACGGCTGAGCAGGTTCTCTCTTGTTTCTCTGTTTCTGTTCTTAAGAATTTTGTAAGCTACAAGTGTATCTTCACTTGTGATCTGTTTCAAAGAATATTTGCTTAGCAAAACAGGCTGTCAACCTGTCACTCAGTTTGGAAAGTAAAATTATTTTGAATTTGCTTTTCCAAGTGCTTAGCCTTAAATGTAAAATAGGGTAGCTTTTCAGAGTAGTTCAGTGCTTACTGCAGTGCCTCCACAAATCAGAATTTAACAGTTGCAACAACAAAAATAATTGGCCACTGAAATAGTGGCATTTTGTCTCTGTATGTATATGGCTGTTATGAAGTGGATTTGTATTGTAAAGGTAGAAGCTAATTAAACTGTAAGTGCATAAATTCTTCTAAAATTTGTTAAAAAAATATCAACAATATTTTATTCCACTTCTATTTTTTTGTATATATTTAAAACTTGCATGTCATTAAATACACCAAAAATATAAATAGAAATTAATCTATGGGAAAAAACTATCTAAAATTTAGCTCAAATTTGCTCAATAGCTTTGCCCCCAAAATAGAATTCATAGGATCAGAAAGCAGAAAAAAATGACATCCAGATATATTCTTTCCTAAGCAATGCAGAGCTTCTGAGAACATTTTTTTTCTGACTTCCATATTTGTGTTACATGAAGTCGGAAGTAAGTAAAAGATTATGTTATTTGTATAGGAGCTGTCTCTTCTTCCTCACTAACTGTAGCAGACTTCTACCAGCTCTGCCAAAAAAGGACTAGTAAAGGATTTTCTACCAAGGCAACTGTTCCCCTAAAATAAGTATGACACCGCTGACTCAAGGGGTATCAGAGACATAGCTCATGAAATGAAACAATGCTTCATGCTCTAATGCCATATAAGCAGTAAGGCTTGACTGCCTGACCTCCCAGTCTTTGTTTTTCTCAGCTTAGACTGAGACTGTCTGGAAGTCATCCTAAGCTTGTTCTTTCCCTCAGTGTGGCATAGAAAGTGCCCAGCTCTGCTCATACAGCTCGTCTGAGGCCTTAATTCTGAACAATCTTGGTGTTTGCTTTGTTCCAACAATCCAGGTGTTGGAACCCTTTTTCGAGGCCACTGCATCATCTTTCATTGGTCTGACAGCCTTTCTGAATTACTGTTGTGACACTCTAAGAACAAAAGCAGTACCAGTTAAGGAAAAATTCTCATTCTTAAAGAATGATACAAGTTGTTGAATAAGTACAATCCTTGATCTGTACACAAGAGCTGTGCTTGCTAACTCTGACAGAAAGAAAAAAAAAAAAAAAGACCTATTGGTTTCAGTTTCCCAAAATAAATACAAGGTATTTTTTTATAGAAGCTGCAGGAAAAGAGCAAAGGAGCTAACGATCATAAGTCAGGCCACAGCATACTCTGGGAGACAAGCTATTAAAAAAAATAAAAATTTGTCTTTCTGGAGTTTTTCCAGGTCATTTTCCCTTCACTCATTATAAGTAGTAGCATTTGCATGAAAATAGGATCTTGGTTTCTCAGGAGTTTATCCGCTTTTTATAATTATCCTCCTGAAGTCATAATCCCGGTTTCTGTGGTAATTAGGTTTTCCACAAGTTTTTAGTGGCTCTTTCAAGGTGAGCATGGGGTAGGCTGTAATCCAGCAGTAGCATCCCAATAGCATCATTAAGACCAAATTATTCCAGTATAGGAGCCTAGAATCATGGAATCATAGAATCATGGAATCATAGAATCATAGAATCATAGAATCATAGAATCGTAGAATCATAGAATCATAGAATCATAGAATAGTTAGGGTTGGAAAGGACCTCAAGATCATCGAGTTCCAAACCCCCTGCCATGGGCAGGAACACATCCCACTAAACCATGCCATCCAAGGCTATGTCGAACCCAACCTTGAATGCCGCCAGGGATGAAGCATTTACAACTACCTTGGGCAACCCATTTCAGGGCCTCACCACCCTTACAGGAAAGAATTTCTTCCTCATATCCAATCTAAACTTCCACTGTTTAAGTTTAAACCCACTACCCCTTGTCCTCTCACCACAGTCCCTTATGAAGAGTCCCTCCCCAGCATCCCTATAGGCCCCCTTCAGGTATTGGAAGTCTGCTATGAGGTCTCCACACAGCCTTCTCTTCTCCAGGCTGAACAGCCCCAACTTTCTCAGCCTATCTTCATACGGGAGGTGCTCCAGTCCCCTGATCATCCTCGTGGTCCTCCTCTGCACTTGTTCTAACAGTTCCATGTCCTTTTTATGTTGAGGATACCAGAACTGCACACAAGACTCCAAGTGAGGTCTCACGAGAGCAGAGTAGGGGGGCAGGAGCACCTCTGTCGACCTGCTGGTCACACTCGTTTTGATGCAGTCCAGGATACGGTTGACTTTCTGGGCTGCAAGCGCACACAGAAACCGGCTCATGTTCATTTTTTCATCAACCCACACCCCCAAGTCCTTCTCCGCAGGGCTGCTCTCAATCTCCTCCCTGCCCAACCTGTAGCTGTGCCTGGCATTGCTCTGAGCCAGGTGGAGGACCTCGTACTTAGCATGGTTAAACTTCATCAGGTTGGCATCAGCCCACCTCACAAGCGTGTCAAGGTCCCTCTGGATGGCATTCCTTTCCTCCAAGGTATCAACGGAACCACACAGCTTGGTGTCATCAGCAAACTTGCTGAGGGCGCACTCAATCCCACTGTCCATGTCACCAACAAAGATGTTGAACAAGACCGGTCCCAACACCGATCACTGAGGTATACCACTCGTTACTGGTCTCCAGCTGGACACTGAGCCATTGAGCACTACTCTTTGTGTGCGGCCATCCAGCCAGTTCTTTATCCACCGAGTGGTCCACCTATCAAATTGATGTCTCTCCAACTTAGAGAGAAGGATGTCATGGGAGACAGTGTCAAATGCTTTACACAAGTCCAGGTAGATGACATCAACTGCTCTTCCCCTGTCCATCAGTTCCGTAGCCCCTTCATAGAAGGTCACCAGATTGGTCAGGCAGGATTTCCCCTTAGTGAAGCCATGCTGGCTGTCACCAAGCACCTTGTTAGTTTTCATGTGCCTTAGCATGCCTTCCAGGAGAATCTGCTCCAAGATTTTGACAGGCACAGAGGTGAGACTGACCGGTCTATAGTTCCCCAGCTCATCCATTTTCCCCTTCTTGAAAATGGGGGTTATATTTCCCTTTTTCCAGTCATCGGGAACTTCACCTGACTGCCATGATTTTTCAAATATGATGGACAGTGGATTAGCAACTTCATTTGCCAGCTCCTTCAGGACCCGCGGATGGATTTCATCCGGTCCCATGGACTTGTATACATTCAGGTTCCTAAGGTGGTCCCGAACAAGATCCTCCCCCACAGTGGGCCCAGGGTCCCCACCCTCACCGTCCCCGCGTCTGCCTTCCAAGACTTGGGTGGTGTGGTCAGAGCATTTGCCGGTAAAGACTGAGGCAAAGAAGTCTTTAAGAACCTCAGCCTTCTCCAAATCCAGGGTAGCCAGTTCTCCCGATAGTTTCTGGAGAGGGCCCATGGTGTCCCTAACCTGTCTTTTATTAGCAATGTACCTATAAAATCCCTTCCTGTTATCCTTACACATCCCTAGCCAAGTTTAATTCTAAGTGGGCCTTAGCTTTCCTAACCTGGTCCCTCACTTCCCGGACAACATCCTTTTATTCTTCCCAGGCCACCTGACCTTGCTTCCACCTTTTATAAGACTCTTGTTTCCTTCGAATTTTGCTCAGCAGCTCCTCATCCATCCAAGGAGGTCTCCTGGCCCTCCCGCTAAACTTCCTTCTAGTTGTGATGCATTGCTCCTGAGCTTGCAGCAGGTGATCCTTGAATATCAACCAACAGTCTTGGGCCCCCCTGCCCTCTAGGGCTGTATCCCATGGAACCTTACTGAGCAGGTTCCTGAAGAGGCCAAAGTCTGCTCTCTTGAAGTCCAGGGCAGTGAGCTAACTGCACGCCCTTCTCACTGTCCTGAGGATCTCAAACTCGACCATCTCATGATTGCTGCAATCAAGGCTGCCCTGGAGCGTCACATTCCCAACCAGCCCTTCCCTGTTGGTGAGGACGAAGTCAAGCATGGCACCTCTCCTTGTCGGCTCCTCTATTACTTGCAGAAGGAAGTTGTCTTCCACACAATCGAGGAACCTTCTGGATTGCTTGTGCCGGGGCATACCATCCCTCCAACAGATATCAGGGTGGTTGAAGTCTCCCATGAGAACAAGGGCCTGCGAGCGTGAGGCTGCTCCTATCTGCCTGTGGAGCGCTTCGTCCAGCAAGTCCCCTTGGTCAGGCGGTCTGTAACAGATCCCCATAATAATGTCACCCATCGCTGTTCTCCCTTTAACCCTGACCCACAAACTCTCTGTCGACTGCTCACCTGTCCCCAGACAGAGTTCCATACTCTCTAGCCTATCTCTAACATAAATAGCAACTCCCCCTCCCCGTCTGCCGGGCCTGTCTTTCCTAAAGAGCATGTAACCTTCCATTCCAACACACCAGTCATAGGTGCCATCCCAACATGTTTCTGTGATGCCTATGATATCATACCCCCGTGGACGTGCACACATCTCTAATTCTTCTTATTTGTTCCCCATACTACGGGCATTTGTGTAGAGGCATTTGAGCCGAGATCCAATTGAAGCCGGCTCATTGGCTTGAGCAGTTGGAATATCTCTACATTGCTCCGAATGTTTACTGTAATTGCTGCCAACCAACTGGGTGTGTTGGGATGGAATGCTGCCCACCTCCCCCAACACATCTAGTTTAAAGCATCCTTGACCAGTCTGGCAAGCCTCCTACCAAATCCACTCTTCCCCTTCTTTGTCAGACCAGTTCCACCAGCCCCCAGTGGACCTGGCCTACTATATTGAGTCCCATGTTCAAGGTACCCAAACCCCTGACTATAGCACCACCCTTCTAATCATTTATTAACCTGCCCAATCCTCCTAGCCTTTTCAAGGTCCTGCCCTGTATCCTGGAGAATTGACGAAAAGACAATCTGAGCTCCAGAGCCCCTAACCACCTCTCCCAGAGCTCTGTAGTCCTCTTTTATGGTCTCCGGGCTATTGCTATCTATATCAGTAGCACCCACATGTATTACCAGGAGTGGGTAATAGTCAGTGGGACCAACTAGAGCAGGCAGCTTCTCGGCCACATCCCTGATCCGAGCCCCTGGTAGGCAACATACCTCCCTTGAGGCTGGGTCCGGCCGGCAGATGGGTGCCTCTGTGCCTTTCAGATTAGAGTCCCCTACTACTACGGCCCGCCGCTTTTTCCTGGCAGCACCAGTAGTGACCTTCTTTACCAGTGCACTAGCTGGTTGCACCTGGTGGGAGCGCTGTTGCTCATCAGCCCCCTGCAGGACAGCAAAGCGGTTCTGGGTGGGGACAACAGATGTAGGAGGAAACCCCTTGCTTTTAATTGCCCTCTTCCTCCTTTTTTTGTTGTTTTTTTTCTGTTACCTTTTCCCAGCTTCCTGGGTTAGCAGCCTCCTTTCCTGCACGGGCAACAGTAGACACTCGAAGCCCCGGAACAGACTGGTCCCGGAGCAAGCAGTGCTGCTCCCCCTCAGCTTCCCTGACACCTTTCAGCCTGGTAATAGCTTCCTGCAGTTCAGCCATCTGCTGCATGAGGACCTCCACCAGGGAGCGTAGAGTGCAGCCCTGCCCATTGCTCACCCTTCCCTTAGGATAGCAATGCAGGTGCTCTCTACATCCCGAGCTCTGCACTACAGCCTCCCTTCCCATCGGCTCCGTTTGGGTGCCTACACTGGCCACCACCGGCGCAGCCAGAGCGGAGCTCCCAGACGGAGCCTTGCTCGTACGGCGAGTGTTCACCATCTCGCTCACCACCCCGCTCGCCTGCCTGCGCGAACTGCCGCGCAAACTGCCTCAAGCCCGCCCTGTTTGCCTGCCCTGTTCGCAGCGCTCTGTGTCTCTCGCTCTCCCTGGGGCAGGATTTTAACTAGTCAGGTCTGCCGCCGGTCCTCCTGGCGCTGCCCCCTCTGAGTCAGCCACTCGCCTCCGCTGAACTGCAGGCTCCTGGACAGGCCTTGTCGAGGACTTGATGCTCCCTCGGTACAAGTTGCTGCTCCGAGGTGAAGCTCGTAGTAAGGATGTATGAGTCTATTATTACATCCAAATGTAAGCAGCAGTAAGTTGACTTTTTTAATTGCTGATGCTGACAACACTTATGTGTTAGAAGCTTAGTATTCCTGAAAATATCATTATTTGCCAATGTGTCCAAATCTAGCCTTTTATTTTTTTTTAATTGTGACCTACTTAAATAGCAGCTGTAACTCAATTGTGAGAGATGGCTCCACAATAGGAATTAATCCATTTAATCCAGAAATATAAAGGACATTCCAGCCTCATTTTGAAAATACAGATAGCCTCATCTTTAATTAAATGTGTTAAAAACTGAATACTGAATGTCATCTAATTGAAGCATTGTACCAAAGCCTTGCTTGGTTTTGGTGATACCTTGTTTTCCCATTTATTTCTGTGCAGATGAGCTCTATGATGCTACTTCCCAACAAGAAAAAGTTTATGGGCCATGTAGGTATGGCAGAATATTTGCCAATTCGAAAAGCTAATTTAAAGTTATCACATCACATACCTGTACCTTGATTTTCTATATCCAAATGAAGTTTCCAGTAATCTTCCCATGACCTTCTACTGAGGACATGGAAAAGTTACAGGTGAAGGATGCTACCTTGCTGACAATATGTACTTGATTTTCAATAGCCTAACATGGCACATAGAAAAAAAAAAAAACATAAAGATAACCATGCTGCCATGTACAACTTTGCCTTCTTTTTCTGTTCTCTACTGCTTGTCATTAGACTATTCTGGGTCCAAAGTGCTGTATTAAAACATTCCTTCAGGGTGGCAATTCTTTTTAGATGACCTATTTACATCAGTAATGGCCTGGCACCAAATCTCGTTATATAATACTCCTGCCCAGGATTGATAGGAAGTACAGAGGCTGAATTTGACCTGCAGAATATCTTGGAAAATAACAGAATTAGGAGAGCTCGTTTGTATTTCTGTCATATTATTAGACATATGTAGATAATGTAAAATAAATAGTGCTTTACTTCTCTTTAAAAACTCTGAAGCTGTTTGAATCTAAGTTCCATGAACCACACATACTATTTTACAAAAATACTCTGAAAACCACCAGCACCATCCCTGGTAAATAAAAACAAGAGAGAAGTAATTTCTGATAAGGATATAAAAAGCGTTATTTAGCATGTGAATGATAAAGTTAAAATGAGTGGCATCTCTCAGGGGCTGGTATTAGGATTGGTGCTGTTTCATAGAATCATAACATCTTTGTTGGACATATGGACAGTGGAATTGAGTGCACCCTCAGCAAGTTTGTTGACAACACCAAACAGTCTGCATGCTGCAGGTCAGGGATGCCATCCAGGGGAACCTTGACAGGCTTGACAGGTGCAAACTGCAAGAAGTCCAATAAGTCCAAGTGCAGGGTCTTGCATATGGATTGCAGCAATACCAAACATAAATACAGGCTGTGTAGAGACTGAACTGAAAGCAGCCCTGAGGAGAAAGACTTTGGGGTCTTGGTTGACAAGAAGCTCAACATGACCCGGCAGTGTACACTTGCAACCCAGAAAGCCAACTGTATGCTCGGCTGCATCAAAGGTGTGGCCAACAGGTTAAGGAAGGTGATTCTCTACCTCCACTCTGCTCTCTGGAGACCCCACCTGCAGTACTGCATTCAGCTGTGGGGCTCCCACCACAAGAAGGACATGGACCTGTTGGAGAGAGTCCAGAGGAGGGCCATGAAGATGATCCAAGGGCTGGAGCACCTGTCCTGTGAAGATAGGTTGGGAGATTTGTACTTGTTCAGCCTGGAGAAGAGAAGAATCTGGGGAGACCTTAGAGCAGGCATCCAGCAGCTAACGGGGGCCTACAAGAAATCCAGAGACAGACTTATACAAAGGAAGAGGGGTAATGGCTTTTGTCAGGGTCCTATTGGAGAAAACCCCAGTGCTGGACCCTGTTTCAATTTGTGATCCCAAGAGTGAAATTAAGACACAAACGAGGTCAAGTACCATGATAGGACAGTTTATTGCAAATTACAAAAAGGCAGTTATTATAAAAAAGTGAAGTTATTGTAATAAATGGGATAGCAATAAGGCAGATTGAAAAAAAGGTAGAAAATGAAGCAAGGATTCAGGATTCAGAAAGAGAGATAGTCACCACCATGGAGACAGTGGTGTCCTGGGGATCCATTTTCTTCATCGTCAGTGGTGGGAGTTCTTCAAGGTTCATAGTCGGTATCGAAGCAGTGTCCCCCAAGAGTCCATCGGAGGTGGGTGTCCTCGTGGAGGCATCCTTCTGGAGTCCCCTTGAAGGTACCCTGTGGAGCGTGTCCTATGGAGCTGCTCTCATGGCAATGTCTCATGGAGGGAGTCCCTCAGAGTCTGTAGTAGTCATCTGCAGAGAGTGTCCTCATGGAGGCGTCCTTCTGGAGTCATCCTCATGGCAATGGCTCCCCGGCAATGTGCCTCTTAGTGATGTCGTTTTCCCCTTTTGTAAAGAGTTGAGGGCAGTACCTCTGCTCTTCATGTCACGTATTACACATTACTGGAGGACCAGTTTCCCTGGTCTTGCAGCCAGCTCTTTGTTTGCACCTGTCTGCACACACATGTGCCTGCAGCAATCCTTAGGATAATACCTCACACCAATCCTCCAGATAATGGACGGAAGAGAAGACTTTTCCCACTCATCCCTCAGGCAATTGGTGTTAGAGTTTTAACTCCTCCCACCCATCTCTAAGACAAAAGATAGGTGGATTTCCATCTCAGCTTCTCAGACCAATTATTGTGACAATGGACAGTGAGTCTGATTTCAGATCAGTCTCTCATAGCTTTAAACTGAAAGACGGTAGGTCTATATTAGATATTAGGAAACAATTCTTTACGGTAAGGCTGAGGAGGTGCTGGCACAGGTTGCCCAGAGAAGTCGTGGCTGCTCCATCCCTGAAAGTGTTCAAGGCCGAGTTGGATGCAGCTTTGAGCAAACTGGTCTAGTGGAAGGTTGTGGGTGACCAGACAGAAATAGTTAATGAAATGGATCGGGTGTTGTTGCCCTGTTCGGGCTTAAGCCTTGGGAATGTAAAGAGAACAATGAAGTGTCAAGATCAGTTAGCAGAACAAAGCAGGCTCTTTGCAAGATAAAGTAGGATGTGCAACTCAAAACCAGATCAAGATGTAAATATTTGTAACCCTTAATAGTTAGGCTAAATCACGATAAGGAAGTAAGAGAGTGGAAAATTACTGCTTAGCACTTAGTAGACTATAAAAGGGATGCCAGACACAAAATAAAGGTCTTCAGATTTCACCAGAACTGGAGTCCATCTTTGATACGCCACAGAAGGTATCCTTGCCCATGGCAGGGGGGTTGAAACTGCATAATCTTTAAGGCCCCTTCCAACCCAAACCATTCTATGAAAAAGGATTTTAAGTTAATGAAGGGAAATAAGACTATATAGTAACGTAGTTATGCATTTGACACATCTCTTCTTTTTTCTGTCACGCTGTTGTTTGCCCTTTTTTTTTTTTCTTTAAATAGCTGTGTGTTCCCTGATCCTTTCAAAATGTTTTCTATGTGTCATAGTATATAAGCTTTCCAAATTCATTGGGAATTCTAGTCTACAGTAAAATATTACCTAATAAAAATTAACCTTTCAGTGAAGAATATAACAGCATGTACAATGTATGTGCGAGAACTGTGATTCATTTTTTCAAGTATACTTTGAGTTGTATTAGAAAATCTTGAGACTTCAAAAATTAACCAGAAGAAAGTTTGGCACAAACTTTGAAATTAAATATTTTAATTGTACATTCACTGTATCTACAGTTGATTACCTCTGATTTCTTCACCAAAATGTTATTAATTCATACTTTTGGCTGAATATATTTCATATTAGGATCATTTGCAGTAATTATCCCAGCTATTTAACTTACACAGTTACTGCAGAATTTATAGTTTTGATTTTTCCAGAAGGTGTTGAGCAGACTGGCCTTGATCCAACAAAGTGGTTAAGCATCTTTCTTAGTTCTTTTCTAGCTCAGCCACTAGAGAATGAGATGATCTGTCTGATCTCACACTCGCAGGCCCTTGTTCTCATGGGGGACTTCAACTACCCTGATATCTGTTGGAGGGATGGTACGGCCCGGCACAAGCAATCCAGGAAGTTCCTCGATTGTGTGGAAGACAACTTCCTTCTGCAAGTAATAGAGGAGCCGACAAGGAGAGGTGCCATGCTTGACCTCGTCCTCACCAACAGGGAAGGGCTGGTCGGGAATGTGACGCTCCAGGGCAGCCTTGATTGCAGCGATCATGAGATGGTCGAGTTTGAGATCCTCAGGACAGTGAGAAGGGCGTGCAGTTAGCTCACTGCCCTGGACTTCAAGAGAGCAGACTTTGGCCTCTTCAGGAACCTGCTCAGTAAGGTTCCATGGGATACAGCCCTAGAGGGCAGGGGGGCCCAAGACTGTTGGTTGATATTCAAGGATCACCTTCTGCAAGCTCAGGAGCGATGCATCACAACTAGAAGGAAGTTTAGCGGGAGGGCCAGGAGACCTCCTTGGATGGATGAGGAGCTGCTGAGCAAAATTCGAAGGAAACAAGAGTCTTATAAAAGGTGGAAGCAAGGTCAGGTGGCCTGGGAAGAATAAAAGGATGTTGTCCGGGAAGCTAGGGACCAGGTTAGGAAAGCTAAGGCCCACTTAGAATTAAACATGGCTATTGATGTGAAAGATAACAGGAAGGGATTCTATAGGTACATTGCAAATTAAAGACAGGTTAGGGACAACGTGGGTCCTCTCCAGAAACTATCGGGAGAATTGGCTACCCTGGATTTGGAGAAGGCTGAGGTTCTTAATGATTTCTTTGCCTCAGTCTTTACCAGAAAATGCTCAGACCACACCACCCAAGTCCTGGAAGGCAGACGCAGGGGCTGTGAGAATGAAGACCCTGGGTCCACTGTAGGAGAGGATCTGGTACGTGACCATCTTAGGAACCTGAATGTATACAAGTCCATGGGACTGGATGAAATCCATCCAAGGATCCTGAAGGAGCTGGCAAATGAAGTTGCTAAGCCACTGTCCATCATATTTGAAAAATCATGGCAGTCAGGTGAAGTTCCCAATGACTGGAAAAAGGGAAATATAACCCCATTTTCAAGAAGGAGAAATTGATGAGCTGGGGAACTACAGACCGGTCAGTCTCACCCCTGTGCCTGGCAATATCTTCGAGCGGATTCTCCTGGAAGGCATACTGAGGCACATGAAAACCAACAAGGTGGTTGGTGACAGCCAGCATGGCTTCACTAAGGGGAAATCCTGCCTGACCAATCTGGTGGCCTTCTATAATGGGGCTATGGAGCTGATGGACAGGGGTAGAGCAGTTGATGTCATCTACCTGGACTTGTGCAAAGCGTTTGACACTGTCCCACATGACATCTTTGTCTCCGAATTGGAAAGACATCAATTGGATAGGTGGACCACTTGTTGGGTAAAGAACTGGCTGGATGGCTGCACTCGAGGAGTTGTGCTCAATGGCTCAGTGTCCAGCTGGAGACCAGTAATGAGTGGTGTCCCTCAGGGATCGGTGTTGGAACTGGTTTTTTTCAACATCTTTGTGAGTGATGTGGACAGTGGGACTGAGTGCACCCTCAGCAATTTTGTCGATGACACCAAGCTGTGTGGTTCGGTTGATACATTGGAGGGAAGGAATGCCATCCAGAGGGACCTTGACAAGCTTGTGAGGTGGGCAGATGCCAACCTGATGAAGTTCAACCATGCCAAGTGCAATGTCCTCCACCTGGGTCGGAGCAATCCTGAGCACAGCTCCATGCTGGTCAGAGAAGAGATTCAGTGCAGCCCTGAAGGGAAGGACTTGGGGGTGTTGGTCAATGAGAAAATGAATATGAGCCAGCAGTGTGTACTTGCAGCCCAGAAAGCCAACCGAATCCTGGGCTTCATCAAAAGGAGCATGACCAGCAGGTCGAACAATGTGATCCTGCCCCTCTCCTCTGCTCTCGTGAGATCTCACTTGAAGTATTGTGTGCAGTTCTGGTGTTCTCAGCATAAAAAGGACATAGAACTCTTGGAACAAGTCCAGAGGAGGGCCACAAGGATGATCAGGGGACTGGAGCACCTCCTGTATGAAGATAGGCTGAGAAAGTTGGGGCTGTTCTGCCTGGAGAAGAGAAGGCTGCATGACGACCTCATAGCAGCCTTCTAATACCTGAAGGGGGCCTATATGGGTGCTGGGGAGGGACTCTTCATAAGGGACTGTAGTGAGAGGACAAGGGGCAATGGGTTCAAACTTAAATAGGTGAAGTTTAGATTGGATATAAGGAAGAAATTCTTTACTGTAAGGGTGTTGAGGCACTGGAATGGGTTGCCCAGGGAAGTTGTGAATGCTCCATTGCTGGAGGTGTTCAAGGCTGGGTTGGACATACCCTTGGATGGCATGGTTTGGTGTGAAGCATCCATGCCCATGGCAGGGGGTTTGGAACTAGATGATCTTAAGATCCTTTCCAACCCTAACTATTCTATGAGTCTATGAATCTATGATCTATCCAGCTCCCCACGTGTGCCAACACACGTCTCAGCTATTAACAAAAAGCGTCATACTGCTCAAGAGAGAAGATATAGAAGGTACGCGCCAAGTGCCACTCTATGGTTTTACCTGCGGTATCACAGAGGCGACATGAGGAAGTGGAGTGAAAAACCTACCTCAGTTCTGGAGGAATGGGTGCATGAAATGAAGAGGAGAGCAAAGGTCAAAGATGATCATCACATGAAATCGGAGGCTTCTGTCTCTGAAGAGCAGGTTCCTGCTGGTCATAGAAAGCTGCTGGGGGTTCTCGTGTGTTGGAGAGCACACGAAGAGGATGACAGAGTTTTGTCACAGCTTGTGAATCCTGTTCAGCAAGTGCTGGAATTTGCTCTGCCCCACGTTGGGCGCCAAAAGGAACTGTTGTGGTTTAAGCCCAGCGGGCAACCCACAACCACACAGCCACTTGCTCACTCCCTCCCATTCCTCCCCCCACTCCCACAGGGTTGGGAAGGAGAATCGAAAGAATGTAACTCCCACAGGTTGAGATAAGAACAGTCCAGTAATTAAGGTATAACACAAACCACTGCTGCTACCATCAATAATAATAATAAGGGAAATAACAAGGGAATAGAATACAACCACTCACCACCCACCGACTGATACCCAGCCCAACCCGAGCAGTGATCTCACCCTTCTGGGTAACTGCCCCCAATTTATATAGTGGGCATGACATGCTGTGGTATGGAATACCTCTTTGGTTAGTTTGGGTCAGGTGTTCTGTCTGCGCTTCCTCCCAGCTTCCCCTCCTCCTTGGCAGAGCATGAGTCTCAGAAAGTCCTTGGTCAGACTAAACATCACTGAGCAACAACTAAAAACGTCGGTATCATCGTTGTTCTCAAGCTGAGAGTCAAAATCATAGCAATGTACCACCTACTAAGAAGGAGATAAAGCGACTGCTACTGCAGTGTCTGCTTAATTTTAATCACAGAAGTAATCCTACTGGGAATTTTGCAGGATCAAGCCTTTCATCCACCAGTCTTTGAGCAAGTATTTTTTCCTTGATTTGTTTTTTGTTATATATTGCTCAAGTTATCTCATTCAGAAATAACTTTTTTTTTTTTTTTTTTTTTTTGCTTAACTGTATATGTTGATCAAAATCCTGAGTGAACATTGTCTTCACTAAGTTATCAAAGCTGCCTGGCAGGATCAAGGATGACTAACTTGGATATTTTTCCTTCATTTTATTTTTTACTGTAACTGTGCAAGAAGAAGACTTAAGAAACCATCACTGCTTTGAATCCCTCAGGAATAGTCAGGAGATAACTGCAGATTCATGTAACAGAACTTCAGATTATTTTTTTGCATTTACTTTATTTATTAAAACCCAACCGAATTATGTAATATTTACTGTTGAGTTTTATACTTCTCATTTTGTTTTCTCTTGTTAAAGCCACACAAAGCAGAAAAGAACACAGGTACTTGCTGCAATACATTTTTGGTTTTTTCTCTGAAAGTTTCTATATGGAAGGTAACTGCCCCAGGTTATTATAAGTCTTGTCCAACGAATTTGCTGGATGCACTGTCCACATTATTTGGAGGCAATCTAGATAAAAATTATAATGGCGTCAAACATGTGATCTGCACAGGCATAGCACGTAAGAGCATAGATATTATAGCGATCAGTCTCTTTACCCAGTGTCACATTAATAGACCACCACAGCTGTAACTAGCTTCACTGGCAGACATGCACCCTAGACACCAAAGATGATCTAGCTTCTGAAACTATAGTTATGTACAGAAAATATTACTGTTCAAATGCAGGATTCCCTGGTATGGGGAAGGGAGGGAAGAAAACAGGTAGGGTACCTTGTTTTTTCCCCCATAGAGACTCAAGATATGGCTGGATTCTGTAAAGAGACCCAAGTATCAGACATGAAATCAGATCTCCAGTTAAGGCATTGCTAGAGAGCAGTCTAGTTGTCAGTTCCCTGCACAGACTGAGAAAAGGAGACAGAGCAGGAAGCATGGGGGACTTCAGGACCCCAAGGATGTGAAGAACCTTGTCTAGTCTAGTGTTTTCATTTTCTTTTTTTTTTTTTTTTCCCCCACAATGTCTAACATAAGCCTTTCAAAACAAATTTTGTAACCATTGCCTCTGTATCTCATTTGACACAGCAGAAGTTTGGCTCTGTTACCTTCTAACTAGTGTTTCAAGCAGGTATTAAGACTTTCCATTAACTACCTTTTTATCAGGCTAAACAAGTCCAACCCAAAGTTTCTCTTCAATGATCATCTATGCCTCAGTGATCTTGCTAGCTGTCTGCACGTGATATTGTAACTGCTAGGTGCAATATTCTAGGTGAAGCCAAACAACCATCAAGTAGACTGGATAATTCCCTTCAATCTGTTTGCTGTGCTCCTCCTTCTGTAGCCAGTATGGATTCTGCCTTGTAATAGGAGTGCTCCATTACTTCCTCTCTAATCCAACACTCACTGTAACTCAACTTCTCAGACCATATGGAGTCATTTTTGCCTCAGATGGTATGGTGTTTTTCTTAATGAACATTTGTAGATTTCATTTACTCTAATTCTTTAGTCTTTAGTTCGATGATAATCAACATGAGCCGGTAGCGTGCACTTGCAGCCCAGAAAGCTAACCAAATCCTGGGCTGCAACAAAAGGAGCAACACTAGCAGGTCAAAGGAGGTGATCCTGCCCCTCTCCTCTGCTCTCGTGAGACCTCACTTGGAGTCTTGTGTGCAGTTCTGGTATCCTCAACATAAAAAGGACATGGAACTCTTGGAACAAGCGCAGAGGAGGGCCATGAGGATGATCAGGGGGCTGGAGCACCTCCCGTATGAAGATAGGATGAGAAAGTTGGAGCTGTTCAGCCTGCAGAAGAGAAGGCTGCGTGGAGACCTCATAGCAGCCTTCCAGTATCTGAAAGGGGCCTATAAGAATGCTGGGGAGGGACTATTCATTAGGGACTGTATTGAGAGGACAAGGGGCAACAGGTTAAAGCTTAAACAGGGGAAGTTTAGATTGGATATAAGGAAGAAGTTCTTTACTGTGAGGATGGTGAGGCACTGGAGTGGATTGACCAGGGAAGTTGTGAGTGCTCCATCGCTGGTGGTGTTCAAGGCCAGGTTGGACATAGACTTGGGTGGCATGGTTTAGTTGGAGGTGTCCCTGCCTACGGCAGGGGGATTTGAACTTTATGATTCCATTCTAAGTATTCTGTGATTCTAATCTTTAAATATTTCAAGCTCCCTCTGGAATGAAGGATCAGACTCCCTTTAGCTTAGAGTGCAAATTTCTCACAAAGCACTGTGTGTGATCACTGTTCTGCAGACAGGCAGGGTGCTCAAAAAAACTATTGCACACCAGCCCTGTAAAGTGCACAGTTTATTAAACAAGTCCACTAATGCAAACCGCTTATGTACCTATATATAGTAAACAAGTACAATAAAGCAAATCAGGTATGTATAGCACAGAGGAAAATTAGCAATGCATCAAATGATTACTGCATAGAGAGAACAATGATTAAAAAGACATACATCACCAATTGCCACCTAATGTTAATCACCCAGGCCCACACTTCAAGCTCGGAAACCCCATTGCAGCCAATGCCAAGAGTCTCAGATAATGGGGATAATTTGTATGTGGAACATCCACCCAGAGGTGAGGCTTCAGATTTGGCTACAAGAGGGTCCTGCTTTTATATTCTTAGAAACACAGCTGAACTTTTGCCAGATATACAATTGTTTACTCATGTGGCCATGCAGTTTCTTGTTTTCTAAGCCACAAGCACTGGCCAGGCGTCCTGGCGTGGCCAAAAGTGAAGAACAGCTGCACTGTTATGTTTTCCTTCCTCTTTCCAACAAATGGTCACAGTGACCATAAATATGTATACTTTATTGAACATGCTTTGTCAAAAAACGACTTTGTCATGCTTCTCACAGTCATGAGTGGTAATCAGCTCTTGGCTAGGTTCCCACCTGTTACAATCACCTTGGCCACCTTTGAAGATGTTAGACGTTATGGCTTTTGGCACTAACTCTTACAGTAGTTGACTCTAAGTCACCACATGAACACCCAATCATCGACCACTGCTGTTTGAGTGTGGCAGTTGCAGCCAATTTTCTTACTAAAACTGGATGCTCATTCAGGGCATACATGTAGCTTTCAAATAATAGCACTGAGGTAGACTGTGTGAAAACCTGTACTAAAATAGAGGTATCCACCATTCACCATTCAGCTAGCCAGCCATTCAAGGACAACTTGACTTTCCTAAATTCATGCTGATCATCTTCTCATCCTTCATTTTCTTAAAAGTGGATTCCAAAAGGATGTGTCCCATGATCTTTCCAAGGAGTGAGATCAAGTTGTTCAGCTTGTAGTTCCCTAGGTCCTCCTCATCACTCATTTTTAAGTTAGTGCCATATGCCAGGGGAAGGAGGGGGGGAATGGATGAGAGGCGACATGGCGCTTAGTTACTGGCTGGGTTTAAGCCACAACAAATAGACATAATATTCCCAGTTGCCAGACCTCTTCTGATTGCTGCAGTTTGCCACACATGATTAACAACAAGTTCACAATTACGTTGTCCACCTCTTCCAACAGTTCAGGTGAATCCCATCTGGTATCTTGTATCTTAACATGTCCAGCTGTTTTAGAGATGTAAAGAAGTGCTAGGATCGTAGCAAGGCTGCTGGTGCAAGTCATGATGAGACATGGAGAAAAGACTAGCCTAAAATTGTTGTCCTCCTTTACCTGTATAGAAGGGTGGGAGTTTTTGCACTGCTTAAAGACTTCGCAGAAAAATACTGCACAATTTTGTGCCTAACTTTTACAGTCTTGGCATTTTAAATTCTTCATGTGTATTGAATGTACAGTGAAAATGATCAGAGATACACAGAGCATGTTTAGAATGCAGTATGATTCACAGCCTTTCAGCAATTTACAGAAGATAGTTTCAAAGATTTCAGATGAATCCCTGAAGTTTTCTTGTACTTAATCCCTTGAAACCTACATTCTTATATTCATATTTTGCTGCTGATCATTTGCTCTTTTCTCAAATCTTATCCTTTGGGCTAGAACTATAGCTAATAAAAACTGAATTCTACACTTCGTGCAAATTAAGGATCTGTTCCACACTGTGATCATACAAATATATTCTGACTAGAAATGTAATCCGACTGCCTGTGATAGGTAACATTAAAATCGTACAGCACTTACTGGAGATCATGCACTCCTGCTTACAGAACTTTTTCAAATTAAATGTCTTTTAATTGCTCCAAGTATCTTCACAATAACTTTGCTTTTCTGATAAGTTTTTACTTCAAAGTTCATATAGTCTTCCTTATTTCTCAGTCTTCCTAAAGGCTAAATCTCCAGCCTTCATTTTCTGGGTGCTTTACTCACTTCACTGTATTAGAGCATGGGTTTCATAAAGGAAGCTTCATCCTTTTGCATGCACTAACAATTCTATTGCATTTTAGTAGGTGCGCCAGTGACACTAGATAATGGTCCATGGTGAAACACACAAAAATACAAAAGTAATGTTTGTCCATGGTGGCTCCCCCCTGAAAAAAAACCCTTTAGCTCCTCCCTGAAAGATCCCGCTTTGGCTAATCTCTGGAAAAGTCCCGACCCTGGGAGACCTTTCTAGATATTGCTGGCCACTTCTTCCATGTAGGCTGGCCCCCTGCGTCAGAGTGAGTGTGCATTTTTGCTAGTATAAAAGCCTGAGCCTTAGGCAATGCAGAAAGACAGAGCCTCATTCCACCCAGGTCAATGTTGTCCCCACTAAGGCTGAGGCTGCCACCTCACATTGTGATGATGTTTTTTGGAGCTGGCTTCCTCATTGGATCATCATTACATGGTCTTTGGGGTTGGTAAGATCATCAAACATCAGAAATATCCTTTACTGTATCTTTTGTTGTCTCTATATTTTCCCTGTGTTAATAAACTGGTTGTGATTCTTTACTGTGTTGCATTTCTCTCAACCCGGAATCCTCGAACTCTGAAACATAATTGGTGATGAGGATGGGATTCAGGGTCTGAGAGAGCATGAGAGAATTATTTGGATATAACAAGAATTAGTGGGGCTGGGTAGAGGAGTGCACAGCTACTGGGCTGCGCCACATATTACGTATTAGTATGTAGTGGGGCCGTGTAGTGGGGCTGCACAGCTACTGGATTGCACCATGCTTTAGTTGTGATAGGACTGTGAGTGGGGCCGTGTAGTGGGGTTGCACAGCCACTGGATTGTGCCATGCTTTAGTTGTGATGGGATTGTGTAACCATGTTCAAGAGGAATCCGCCCTCCAATTCGGCTCCTGGCACTCCGCCAGCGGAATGGCCAGGATGGCCCTCTGAGCAGTGGAGTACTTTGTGGGATAGGTAGGAAACCTGTACTTAGGTGGGGCTAGAGCGACGGCATGAAAAATGCCCCCTTGATCTATTGAAATATTGGGGCAGTTTGTGGAGGTACCACAAACAAAGCCCAAAGAGCGCCTGCATCATGCTGGGCGCATGGGAGGATCCCTGCTTAGTGTGTTTAAAGTAACATGGGGACAAATCCAAGACTTGGAGGAACAGGTAGCTTAGTTGAAACAGAAACTTCTAACTGAAAAAGCAAGAGGGGTAGTACAACAGTAAGCTTTATTATCCGCCACCCAAGCAGCATCAGGGTAGCAGGAAAAAAAAAAAAAAAAAGAACCCCCCAAAAAAAAAGCCCAAAAAACCCCAAAACAGAAACCCATACTACTATCAGAACAAGGAAACTCTATTGAGCAACTGATTGAAAAGCTAAGCCAGGTCAGTTAGGGGATTTACCAGAACTGGGCTTGGACAAAGCAGCTCAGGATCAGGGGAGAGTAGGAAAGAGGTAGATGTGGGAACTGCAATCCGTCCTGTTCCCGCAGTGTGGATAATTATATAAGAAGAAATGCTGATAGTGCACCTGTGTCTTGTTCAGGCCAGGGAGTGTTTGTGTGCATGAGTGCAAGGTTGGGCTGGAAAACAGCCTAAGGAGTGACTGTTTATAGAATGGAGTTTATAGTGACTGAAGACAGTCACTGTGATTGATATGGTTTCTGTTTTGCTTCATAGCACAGATCTAAATCCTCTGGTGTTCTAGTGTGCCGCCCATGTGGCAGTTCAGGCCTGGAGGCAAGTGCCTGGACCAGGGGGGAGACTACTTCTTTCACAGGTGTTCACCAGGGGGTCTCAGGAACCCTAAATGTCTTTTATAGACCAATTAGACAGTGCTATACAAAGGCAGATTGATGGTCACAGGGCTGCTCATGCACCTTTATTTCGGCTAGCATATGAGGGTGCAGGTGGGGATTGCAGGGCTGTGTTACAGGCATTGTCGAACTGGGTGGGGCATGTTGGGATGTCGGAGCAGAGGCTTGTAGGGCTCCGGTATTGGCTGCTGCACTAATTATTCTGGTTTTATTGGTCATATTAGGTCACACCAACCTGCCTGGCCCTTTAACTGCGGGCAATGACAGCAAACTCCTTGACTGTTAATACTGTGCAGTTTACTTCTGCAGCTGCTTTACATTCCTTTCTTCATCAGAATGCCTCTGTTTTAAAGGAACACTTTAACCTGTCTTATTTTCAAGCAAAGCAGATTTGGTCAGGTCTTGCCCTGACTGTCAGTCAACAGCTCAATCCTCATTTGCCATGGGTGTAAACCCTTGTGTTTTAAAGGCAAGTGTGGTACTGTGATCCTTTGGGCCTGCAGAAATGGGAAGAGTCAGTGGAACTGACAACCTGGGGAAATGTTTGTGTCCTCCTACCTACAGGTCCGTGGTGGCTGCCTGCAAAGTTTGTCAAGCCATACCATGAGCTGGAAAGATAAGTTGAAGAACCCAATGGCTCAGCTGCAGAACCTGACCCGGAAGAACCCTAGCGGAATGAGACAGAGGAATTAAAAAAGGAATGATTTGCAAAACATCACTTGGGGCAACTATAAAGTAATGACTTGAATATGTGTGCTTGCAACATAGCTATTAGAGGCTGTGATTTTGAGCATAAACCACCTGTATTTGCTAGCCAGGTCCTAATAAAAAACTACACCTTGTATTGTGTGGATTTGTCACTTGTAAAAGAGATGTTAGAGCATGCAAATTTACAGCAGCTGCTAGAAAATGCTAAGGCAGAAGCTAGACAGATTCTAGATCCTCCACAGGTATGCCCGCTAAGGTTGAGCCTGCCACCTCGCATTGCGATGATGTTTCTCAGAGCTGTTTTCATGATGTTCATTACATGGTCTTTGGGGTTGCTAAGATAATCAAACATCAGAAATATCCATTACTGTATCTTTTGTTGTCTCTATATTTTCCTGTGTTAATAAACTAATTGTGATTCTTTATTGTGTTGCATTTCTTTCAACCCAGAATCCTCGAAATCTGGAACAGTAGGTCTATTGTTGGTTGACACAATACATGAAAGAAAAAAACCCAAACACAAAACCCCAAAACACCCCATAAAACAGGCAGATGAAAACCAGTAAAATTGAAGTGAACAAAAAAGTAATTTGGGTTCTTTTTCAAGAAGTGTTATTTACCTGAAATCAGGGGTATGAAAGCCTTTTTTTTTTTTTTTTTTATCTGAAGTGTTCATAGTTATGTCATTTGCTGGAGGCTGCATAATTTGCTGTGCAATGAAGAGAAACAGAAAGGAGTTGGACTATGCATTGCTGTGACAAGAAACATACCCCCAAAATGAGAGAAGGCTTACAGGAAATGGGTGTAGTATTGGGCTTCTGAAGCTTGGGGAAGAATATAGGCAGTAAGCACAGCTGTTGGAAAGAAAGCACAACATAAAGGGGATCTTATCTAGCCAGAGCCATGTGAGAGAAATGTATATGTGGCTGAGCCCAATATGAAGTATAAAAAAGGAGAAAGAAATAAAATGGGCTTTGAGGAGAGCAAGAGCCTTATGTTGACTTTAACTCACAGAGTCCTGCCCACTAATGGGAGATGCCCAGCATCATGGTGGTTAACATCTAGAGACCAGTAGTAGTAATCATATTTCTGTTGTGGTTCAAGTGTATATTGATTGCAATTCGTATAGTATGCTTGTGTTGAGATTTCAGTAGGATGCTGTATCACTCTGCTGAATCAAAATCCATTGTGAGTCCCCCCCTTGTCAAAAAGCCTCAAATAAGTTAACTCGGATTTAAAGTATTAAATCCATCTCATGTAGGATATCTAAAAGAACCATATAGAGAGCTCTGGATTATGGCAATTGCTAAAATTATTCTTGTTTGGCGCTAACTAAATTTTACCTCCAGATGTCTCACAGTACTCTGGCATTAGATGGTGTGTGGGACCTTAAAAACATACCTAACATCTGAATCCCAATAGAGCTGAGGTATGGTCTATTCAGTGGGCATGAAGAGAAGTCCCTCTGAGCATTCTTCATAAACTGGATATTTTGACCAAATGAACATCCTTGGTGGTGTGCTGAAGACCAAACTACTGACTCATCATCCAAGGTTTCCAGGAGGTTTAACACTGACTAGAAACCGGTTTTATCAGAATCTAAGGCAGCACTAACTGGTTACAGGACATTTTATAAATTCAACACATTTTTTGTCCTTGACAGCAACATAGCAAAACCATGTCCATGTTCTGTCTGAGCAGGCTGTGTACCCCTGCCTTCTCCAGTACCCAATCTTGTCTGACTTGGGACCATTTTGAAGTAACAATATTCAGGATTTGAGAATTTACAAACATGCAAACAGAATAAAGTATAACAAGAACAATTGTTACTTAAGTACCAAATAATGTTTGTGCTGTATAGACCCCATACAGCACCCAGTTTTTGATCTTTTTCCTCCTTATGACAGATGCAAACAGTGAGTGTTGTGATCAGCTGCTGTTTTCCTGGTGCTGGCTTGCCCAATACCAAGTTGCTTTATCTGGAAAATGAGAATGGGCAAGAAAAATTACTCTACAGTCCCTCACTCCTGGCTAGTTTTACCCATGTGAACATGTTAGAAATAGTCAGATGAAACAAGACAGTGCTGAGACAGCACTGCCAGGCTTTTGAGGAAGATGCTGACGAACATTGTTAACCCACCATGCCAGGCACTTGACAGCTGCTACTCTTCCCTGGTATTTGCCGCAGGCTGACCTTGTCCATCCATGTGTAGCCTAGATTCTCTACATAATTTATCTGCTATATTATATATCAGTATGTATATGTAAAATCAACTCTAGCAAAGGTTCAAGGGCTCCAAGTCATTCAAATTTGGAGCTTGAAGTAAAACTCTCTCCTGGGTGCTGGCTAAAAAAGGAAGAGTAGAGTGGGAACAGGACAAGGAGTGACCTCATGGAGATGACAACTATTTGATCCATAAGCATTGTAGCTTGTCAGGCACAGAGAAAACTACTGTTGGCATATTTCACAATTCGGGAACATGCAGCAAAGAGGGGTTTATTTGTTGAAATATACAGCTAAAGAAAGATTTATCAACTCTGTCTTTCATGGACTTCTCATACAAGAATTAAGGCAAACTATATTTTATGTTAGTAAGTGTCTAGCTTCAGAGCTTACTTTGACCAGCAAGTACCCCTGAGTGCTGAAATCACTATAAAAGTGCTTTACTTCTAGGCTATGAATAAAAATTCCTGTTTGCTCATAAGCTATGTGGAGCACAACCAGCCAAGGCTTTCTCTTAAGCAATGATAACTTTTTTGGCTCTTGATGGAAAATTTATGTTCAAAGAGCTCAATTTTGAACTTAGAAAACTGCAACCCTTCTGGAAGATTTTGTGTCTGTTTCCATTCCTGCAAAAATCATGGCAAGAAGTGACATAGTTCTTCCATAATTTAGACCTTCCTAGGGAAGCTATACTGACATTACTGTATTCTATAATCTCTCTGTGCTCACATAATTCGCAGCAATCTATTTAACTGTTTCTGCTGTGAGAAGAACACAAAAGGAGTATTGCTCAGTGCCGAGACATAAGGAAGAGTCTGTTTCTAATATCTATTTATGTTCTGATTATTTTTTACATGGTTGTCCCTGTAATTGAAATCCTAGGTAGTCCCAGCAGCCCAAGGATACATGATTTCTGGGATCTCATAATTTCAAGTATAAATCAACACCATGAGCATGATGTACTAACACAGTGCTTTACCCTGTATATGTTTTAATCTTACAGATCAGCTACAATGCAGATTTCTGAGAGTGTACAGTTAGATAAGTTCCTGGGTTCAGCAGTAGCAGTCATTTTTCTCCTTCTCAGAGGCTGATGCAGTACTGTGTTTTTGACTTTTGGCCTAGGAACAGCACGGATTACACCGATGTTTTTAGCTGCTGCTTAGAATGTTTAGTCTGACCAAAGACTTTCTGAGTCTCATGCTCTGCCAGGGAGGAGAGGAAGCTGGGAGGAAGCACAGGCAGGACACCTGACCCAAACTGACCAAAGAGGTATTCCATACCACAGCACGTCATGCCCACTATATAAAGTGGGGGCAGTCACCCAGATGAGTTTGTTCACTGCTCGGATCGGGCTGGGTATCAGTCCGCGGGTGTTGAGCGGTTGTATCCTCTTCCCTTGTTATTTCCCTTATCATTATTATTATTGGTGGTAGCAGCAGTGGTTTGTGTTATACCTTAGTTACTGGACTGTTCTTATCTCAACCCGTGGGAGTTACATTCTTTGGATTCTCCTCCCCATCCCTCCAAGAGCAGGGAGAGGAATGGGGGGAGTGAGCTAATGACATAGTGGCAGATTCATGGCTGGGCCTAAACCATGATAATAAGCTATCCTTGCAGGACTACATTCAATATATTGAAATTCTAGAGAATAAATTGATCACTGAACATCTCTTACTGTTTGAAAAAGCTCTGAGTTTTTAAAGGTCATGAAGGTTAAAATTTGTAGTGACCTTCATAAACACAGTGCTATGGATGAAACATTTCACACCGCTGCCAAACATATCAAACCACTGCAGCTTTAACTCATATTCCATTAATCTTTAAAGTTGACTCTTGATTACCATGAAACAATGTGTATGACAGTATTAAAATCCAGTTTAATAGCGTTTTTTCAGACTAATAAAACCTATCTGCTTTTGTGGTTCAATGTTTATTAGAGCTGTCAAATGGTTGTCTGCATTCCCTTGCAGTTCATGAAACATTAACTTTCTCTTCCTTTAGAACTCTGGAAACCTTTGTGAGGTGCTTAGAAATCTTTAGAGTAAAAATGGAAAAATTCTTAAATTTGAAATATCTTGGTAGTCAAGTACCAAGTAACAGTGGTACACCTGAATAGTTCATTAGGTCTTGGAAGCTTAATTTCTACTTAAAAATAGAGGAGGCACCCTGGAGGCTCATCTGAATATCAAATTGAATCAACAAACTGTTAAACCTATTCTCTTTTTTAAGTCTTTCATTGGTTGATTTCCTGATTTATTTCATGTATTTTTCAAATTTAAGAACAGATGTTGATACTCCTACAAATACTCTTTTAGTTGCCAATGTGAAATCCTGAGAGGAGAATGAAATCTGTCAGATCCACTGTACGGTATGCATGTGTTGTACACAAATGGAAAACCACCAATTTACAGGGGTGCAGAAGGTAACATAAAAAATATCGAGAAGAATTCAGAAGTCTAAAATTCAAACTACCTTGTGTGAATCAGTCATGAATAATTACCAGCTTTTGAAAAATACAGCTCCCATGAATATCTGTGTGAATTATGACTTTGAATTAAAATTCAGTTGTTACATATTGCTGTATTTATATTAAATTCATAGAGATGTCAGAACAAGTAGACAATTATTATCTGCTAGAATTTTCCAATACTGAATAATATAAGTAGTTCCTAACATGGGAGAGTACTCACCTCCGTGCTTCATCACTTGCTATTGGCTTATGTCTGGTATTATCACATCAGTGTCTGCAGTGGAGCAAAATGTAAGTTGACACAATATAGTGGAAGAATCTTGTTGCACAGGGAAAAAAAAAAAAAAAAGCTACTTGTTTTCTAAAAGAAAAAATTCTTAGAAATTGTGGCAATAACTCTATGAATGAGAAGTTTTTGATAATTGCCAGTTTGGCGTATATGTATATAATTGGTGTATTCTCTTTGATAAGAAATGCATATAGTGGCAAATTTTATTAAGGTATATATTTGGGTATTAGGGTATCTGGATTCTTATTAGAATAATTTCCAGATAGATAGTAATCTGCTCTTGAAAAATTCCCAGTGTTCACATTCGACGCCTCAGACTGTTTACATTAACCAGAACAGTGGTATTGATGGTACAGCTGACACTTCTACAGATGAGACATTCTGGTCTTTTCCCTACGAATAATGCTGGGTTTTTGCTGCACTGTATCCTTTCCATATGTTGCCTGTGGACCAAAACCAATAAATCATGGAAAAGTCCAAGAATATAATTACAGACCACTTTAACTTAAATTTTCTTGGTTGAACACTTACATGAGAATACCCATAGGAGATCAGAACAGACATTTCTGTAGTCCAGCTTGAATTAATCTTATATCTGAATATGGTGAACATTTAGGAAAAAACTTTTAATTCGTGAGTCATCTCATCCAATTGAGGGGCTAGAGGTTATTGCTTCATACTATAAGGAGCTGGATGGCAGTACTGAACAAAGACATTTTCAACCTGGCTCTTTCCACATGGTACTATAACTAAATTTCCTTTCCTCCCAGCTGCTCTGACAGTGGTCTTTCATGGTATGAGTTGCGAAAAGGACTGTGGAATTACTGTAACTTTCAAGAAAAAAGGTGTGAAGCTTTTTTAAACATGATCATTTTCTTGACTTTATTTCCAGCCCCAAACTACAAATACTTGTGTAGGGCTCAGCTGAGGTCTGCCTCACCATGTGGCAGGAATGAGTAGCAAGTATTGGGAGAGAAGGTGAGCTTATAGAGATGTTATTTTAAGTACAATCTAAACAATTTTGGGTTTCTTGTAGAACAAGAGGAGGAATATACGCTTCAAGAATTCAATTCAAAACTTTCTTTATTCTTCAGTAACATCTATAGGGATTTAAGCCAACTTAAATACCTGAAGTTAGACTGGTTGGATCCGGGCCATGGAGCCTCAGACACAGCAGGTGTATATGTTAAACCTCCTCTGCTATGCTCTCCTGGGTCTCAGTTGTCAGTGGTTTAGGGACTCTGAATCTTTTCATCTAGATGTGCAACAGATGGGCATTTCTTTTATTAGTTTGCCTAAGCGCTTTTTGTCATATTTGTTTTTGAACTCCACATCTTAAATAAACTGTGGGGGGAAAAAAAAATCTTGTGTTTTCTTTAGGCTACTGCATGACAACTTCATCATTCATGACATGCATGACCCTTCTGTGGTCATGTTGTGAAAAACAGTGAACTCAGTATCATCATAAAATTAATGATTTTATAAACTGCTACCCACTATTCTGTTCCAGGTTGAAGAACTGGTAATCTCTTCTTCAGCCCATCATCCTGTTCTGTCTCTTTTGGAATTCCATTATATCTCTTTTGGAATTCCATTATATCTCTTTTGATACTGGAAACCAGAATTTCCACTGAATTGTACCCAGTACATGGACACACCATCCATTTATACAGTAACCTGATCTTACTTTATATTTTGCTTCCTGTTCTGTTCCTAACAATTCCCAGGGTTTTTTTTTTTTGTTTTTGTTTTTGTTTTTGTTTTTGTTTTTGTTTTTGTTTTTTTTTGCCAGTGTGGCTGCTAAGTAGTACTGAAAAGGTATTCTTAAAGAATTAGTCACTTCAGTCTTACTTTTCTGAGTGACAGTAACTTATTCAGTGCATCACTGCATATGTGTCATTAAGGTGGTGTTTCTTTTTTCTTTGTGTATTACTTTGCATTAGCTGATACCAATTTTCACTTATTCCGGTTTTTGCTTAACCAGAGAGTACCATGAGTTATTTTTCAACTGTTCATAGTTAGTCTTAAATTAAACATGTTCAATAATTTTCTACTGTTTACAAATTTCACTACTTCACTAATCACTCCCTTTTCCTTGATCATTTAGGAATAGGTTGAAGAATTTACAAGCACAAGTCCCTGAGGATGGGGAATATAATGTTATCTCAACTGAAAAATTACCATTTGTTTGTATTTTTTCCTCTGTTTTAATGAGTCATTGATACATAAAGGAATCTCATCCTACAAAACTTATATATCTCTCGAATGTGGCAAGTAATCTTATCAAAAGCTTTTTGAAAAGCAAAACATGATGTACTGACTAGATCACCTTTATTCACAGTTATTGACTGTTTCAGAGATTGCTAATGGATTTGTAAAGCATAATATTGACTGGGAAAAAAAAAAAGGTTAAATCTTCTCCAAAATACCATACGTGTTCTGATGTTACAATTTCATTTTTTGAACATCTATTATGCAAGCTAGACAAGCTAGTCAGTCCTGGTGCTCTTTTCAAAGAATGACATAGCATTTTAGTTTTTTACCACTGAAGTTCAGCAATTGTCAATTTCAACTTTTTTACAGTTCTTGAATAACTACCCTTTGTCTTGATGATTTGATGCTGCCTAGCTTATGCGTTGGTTATTTGTCTTACTCTATTGAGTATTCAGTTTGAGACCTTTCCTCGACATTCTATATAATGAGGCACCTGATGTGAGAACATAAATAATGAGGCACTGGATGTGAGAACATCTGATCTCCTCTCTAAAGACCATTGATGTAAGCACTTAAGTTAGATTTATTGCACTGTCTTCATAGGCTGTTATTTGAAGTTTGATCTCCTCTTTTACATATATATAGATATGTATATTTTAGGTTTGAGGTTTTGTTGTTTGGTTTGGTTTGGGTATTTTTTTTTGTACAAAACCCTTGAATTTAGTTGGCTGTGCTCTCTATTAGGATGGTGTTTTATTGTTTCAGTTCCTCTGTACTATTTAGAACTGAATTAGGAACTGTTTCTCATCTTACAGGTTCTTTGACTTGCAGCTCCAAGAATAAGTAACTTATGGTAGAACAAGCAACTTCTATTGTACAACCCTTGCTTCATGTTTTTTTCATACTAAAATAGGAATAATTCTGATCTTTTTTATCAATCCTCAGTTATAAAGCAAATTTTGTCCTCAATACTTGCCATTTCATATAATGCAATACTCTTTTTGAATTGTTTCTCTTCTGTGCTCTGCACGCAGGGACAAACCTACCCCTAGTGTGCCTCTAATGAACAAAACAGAGATACACAAGGGATAAATTTGGCCAATTATTTATCTTTATTTCAGAGCCTCCTTTTTTGTTCAACTAGTTGTCATCAATTTTGCAATTTAATATTACCCTCAGTTTAATCTTTTGCTCCTTCAAGGTCTAGATCCTTTGTCTGAAAGCTTTCCCAGCTGAGTTTAAAAGAACTGCAAATGAGGTTTTTCTGTGGCTCAATAGTTAAACCCAGCACTTTCCAATACTTGGGTCATGAGTTCAATTCCC
Source organism: Amazona ochrocephala (assembly GCA_039720435.1). Lineage (NCBI taxonomy): Eukaryota > Metazoa > Chordata > Aves > Psittaciformes > Psittacidae > Amazona > Amazona ochrocephala. The sequence goes on from CM077880.1 coordinate 27,601,919, forward strand.
TGACCAAATGGATCCGTCATGAATAATATCCTTGAGGTAATCTCTTCTTTGTGAGTTATTATGCTTTTTGGACCATCCACTCAAAGTTTTGGTATTGTATATTTTTGCCATAATTCCTTTACAAACGCAAATTTTTAAGTTTTGTTTTATTTTTTTTATCTCTATATTTAATCGCTGTGCATATTATAACACAAACAAATCAGGGGGGTTATTTTCTCTTGAAAGAATAAAAATGTAAGATCCTATGAGCCCAAATCATTAAAGTTGTCCTGCACTAGCTCAGTTTTGTGTCATTGTGTCATTATATCACGTTTAAATTCTACATTTATTAATACTTATATTGCAGTATCCTTTAAGTAGGTTATGCTAAATAGCGGTATCATATTCTTTGCAGGTTTAATTCTTTGTTTAGCTTGAAATTCGATTAAGCTCATCTATTGCTTCATAAGCAACAGCTATTGAAATATTCGACTGGAATTGCTCTGTTCATATTAATTTCGCTGAATTAAGAAATCCATAAAGACATTTCTGTGAGTGACCAGAATCAAAGTCACATTCTTTGTTCTATGGATACAGTTGTCCTGTATAAAGTCAAACCTTCATCTCCTTTCAAAAATTAGAATGAGGGAATTTGATGTAAGAATATTACAAAAGAACATTTTTTTATGAGACCATTTTCCCATGTTCTTTCCGCCCTTAAATAGGAAACATTCACTGATGACAGGTATTAAAAGTTATGAGTCCTTCTAGCTATCACCATTTGGCATTACACCAGATATTAAATCATCTTACCTGTAAGACCACAGTAAACCATGAGCAATGCAGCCAGAAAGAAGCACAAAGTACATTTCTAACTTATAATGGAGTGCAAAGAAATTGCCTGTTTTTTCAGGAGGTGTTTTTCTTTGTCTGTCTCATTGAAAGTAGACCAAACTCATCACACGGTATCCAGTGGACCAAAAATAACAGTTTATTATAACTTGTATATTTGCCATAAGATTCCTTTACAGTCAGGTGTTGGAGAGACATTGTAATTCATTCTTTAACCCTTAACAATGGAAAGGTGACTGGTATATCCTTTCCCATGTTAAAATAATTATTTGGATGTGGAGATTTAGCTTGAATTGTGCCCATCAGTCAATGTATGAACAGAAGAAATTAATTCCTTAGAAAAGAGATATTTCCTCTTCAAAGATCAAAGAATGTTCATCTGTGATCTCATTATGAGGTGGGAGGAAGAGACTAGGGAAGAGGTTTTTTGTAACTCAGGACTGAAATTAAAAACTAATCATTCTCAAACCAAACAAACCCAACATCAAATCTAGTAATAAAGAAAGCCTGCATCCTTAAATAAAAAGCTTTCATCTTCAATACAAGATTTTTCTCAGCAAAGAACTAAGGAAAATATTCTAAGCAGACAAATCTGTAATTTGAAAACATTTTTGATAAAATTGAAAATTCAATAAGAAAAAAAAGTCATAAAACCAATTTGGTCCTCATATGGAATTTTCTAACTCATTTGCTTCAAGCAAATATAAAAATATTGTAGATGAAAAATTTTATTACCTTTTTTATTTACAGTGTTCTTTTCTTCTTGTTTTTCAATTGAACACTCTCGAACACTCCAGATCACAGAAAACGACTTAATTTTGACTATTTTATTCGACTTGTTCATTCTCTGAAAACCTGTACAGGTTTTATTTTGACCAAGAACATTTTTATTCTCTTCGAATTGCCACTCAGCCAAAAATGTTCTCAGATTTAAATGCTGCCACAACATTGTCAAAGTACACTCCACAAAACAAGACACACGGATTCCTGGATTTTGGCAGACAAAACATGCAGTTCAAGCTAAAATACTTTCTTGAATTTCAAGAATGGCAAAGATGTAGAGTCATTAAATGACAAACTGTTTTAGAAGATTGCGAACTGTGGTCGCTCATTCAGTCCTTTTGAGTTTTCCTTACTTTTTTGTACACGTTTTATTAGCCTATTCTGTGCAGAGTAATTTTTCTGTGTTTGAACACTACTTTCACTGTAAAGTCACTCAGCATGTTTCAGATTGCTTTTTGCTTGAGCAAATTAGCCCACATTTTCTGTTATCATATCCCCCATTCTTTGGTATCATCAGTATATAAGTGTCTGTTTATTGGGCTTCCAAATTTTTTATCAGCTTGGACTCTTCTCACAGCCAGCTTTTTAAAAATGAGTAGACCTTTGTGCTGCATAGAATTATCTACACAATCAAAAAATCAGATTCTAGTAATATTTGCAAACTCGCTGTCTAAAACACTACTTGAACTGCTGCTCCCGCTTCTATTTTATAATTTTTCCACTTTTATCATTGACGTGATGAGGGAAGGGATGAGCATGGCAGATATGCTGCAAAATAAATCTTAATTATTATATGATTTGGCATCTTGATTTCTTAGTTTCCACTAGCTGAAAGACCTTTGTTTAGTGTCTCCTCACTGAAGATACAGACTGGATTTGTCAGGGAATTTCAGGCTTTCAGTTAAAAAAGAAACTAAACAACCAAACAAAAAACCACACACACATCCCCACCAACCCTTTGTGAGTATTAGTAAATGGTTGGATGCAATTCAAATAATGAGTATTTTTATGGAGGTTGAATTTGAGAGATTTGGCCCTAGACTTCAAGAAGTTGAGAGGAAAATTGAAAATGCAGACACAGTGATGGATGGAAATAACATTAATTTAAACTGAATACTGGAAATAGAAGGGTAGTGAAAACTCGAAGAGATGACTAAAAAAATAACCTCAGATTAAGCAATATAGAATCTCAGATTAAGGAATTGACATTGCTAAATTGTGTTGAAGGCAGAGACAAGAGAAACAGGTCTATATTTCCAACAGAAGTTGCAAAGAAGCTAAAGAAAAACCAGTTTAAAATCTTTTCTCAATATGTCAAAGAAATTTTTTGTGTGGGAAGACAAGACCTTGCTCAGGAACAGCCTGCCTAAAATGATCCGATGCACTTTCATTTTTAGTACAAATCAAATCTATTTAAATATTTGAATCAGTTCTAAAAAAAATAGAAAACTGCTGCAGAGTTCATTTTATGATCATCCTCTGCTTCTGTCATTCTGCTTTGCAGATTTATTTTATTTGCTTCTTGTCTTTCTAGTTAGTGATCAAGACAATTCACAAAAGCTATAATTAATAAATGTGGTGCATTGCTTTTTCTATGTTTCTGTGGATCATTGCTGCTTATTCATTTAGTGAGTTGAAATGAATATAATGCAGGATTATTCCATTTTTCATAAAAAATTAAATTTTTATCCACTCAATTATCTGCATATCTAAAGGTTGGTTTTTAGTACTTTAGTGTTTTTCTAGCTATTTGGGAGTGTTCACAACCGCTCATTCAGTAATTGCCATATGGCATAAACATCTGAAGTATTTGTAACTCTTCAGATCTCTTTGTTAATTATTTTTCTTCTGCAGACGACAGCAGTAACTTACAATTGCTTAAATTTATAACAGAGATATTCTCTTTGACTATGAGAACCTAATATATTCTTTCACTCAAGATTTGTATAAATCTTACTGGTCCTTTTCCATCCTTCTGTGCAAGTAGCTCCTGTTTAGATCCTTATCAACCTTTCAGATCATCTACTCTATAGGCTTTTCTCTGGCCTTCACAGTTATAAACTCATCTGTTACATATCTATCGAGAATACTACTGATTAATTTCCTTGGTCGGTGGGATCCCTCTCTTTGTATAAACTTCTTAGATTCTCTGTCTTGTAAATGCTGCTTATGTTTGTTTTCAAGGGTTTTCACTAACCATCGTCATTTCTGCTTTACTACTGTTCTTGACTGTGATAACATGTGCTTCATATACTTTCAAACACACATAACCAAGCTTTTTCCCAAGCTGCTCCTAAAGTTTAGGGATCACTGCTCTTCACAGCTACCTTATTTAAAAAAAAATAAATCCTGAAAAAATGCCTATTTGAGCTAAAACCAACTCCCTGTCAAGGTAACCAATATTATGATAATATTTTAATTCTCCACATCTGTCTCTCATTTCTTTCTTCTACTTTTGTACTCAAACTATGAATTCATTTGTAAGATGACATAAGCAAGCCATCCAAGTAGATGGTATCTAGCCAATTGAGATACTGGTTAAGGTCTAGGATTTCTCTAGTAATATTTCTGCGTAAAACCAAAACCAAGTTCACTGACTTCAAACAAGATTAAAACTGATAATCCTATCCTGAAATTCTTATTGCATATATTAACTCTATCACTGAAAAATGAAGATGAGATTTTTCGAAATGTCTCCAATTAAAACCATTGTCAAAAAATGAACAGGTATATCTGTTAGCTACAGTTGCTGGCCAAAAAAAGTTTATTCTGAATCATCACAAAAATCATTGGCTAATTAGGTTTACAATAATTATTTTTTTTTTGCCTACTATATTACCTCAACAGATAATTTAAAAAATAAACTAATTAACCTTTCTAAAGCACCTTTCTAATTAATCATGTCTTTTATAGTTCCATTAGCTATGGGGCCAACCAAGTCCAAGCAATCATATTTAATTTCTCACATATTGATTTATAAAGGATAGTTTATTGCCTTTTGCTCATTAGCAGCTACAAGCAGGACTCCTGCAGGAGGTTATGCCTCTTTTGTAATTAGATCATGTTAGGATACCAAAATGTAATGCATATGTTTTGCAATGAGTTGTGATTTGCTGGAAGGCTAGTAAAATTTTAAAACCTCAGTAAAGTGAAACACTTCATCTGATATAGCTGTTTTCTTCCTTTATACGTCCCCACAGGATAACTCAGTGGCATTAAGATGTAGTCATTCCAGAATTTGTGATGAATTTTTCTTTAAAAGGAGACTTACTTACTTATGAAATGAGGTTTAGCTCTCCTGTAACTGTTAGTTACTTAGTATCTTGAAGCAATTAACAGTATTTCAGAATGTTTAAAATAACTTCAGTCTCTGAATATTTTTATTTTAAAGGAAATATAAAAAGCACTCAAATTAAGTACAGAACAAAAGCTTCTATACATTCCAGCTCCAGGTTTTCTTCAGACAGATTGCAAAAGGAGTTTTCACCATAGATCCGTGAAAACTTTTATTGAGAGATAATGAATCAAAAAAGGATTAATTTTTATTTCATTTTATTGTGAAGCAATAAACCGCATTACAGTATCTGTAGGACATTCTTGTAAAAATGGTTAGATCATTTACTAGATGGATTCAGGAATTTCAGAATGACCTAAGCTCAAGGAGACAAAACATTCATTTTATGATTTCTCTCTCAGTCTAAAGTTCATTTAGTGTTTGTAGTTAGTCATTTTACAAAAATAGAAAAAACAAAAACCCAACAAAATCCTGCAAAACGAACATCAAAACAAACTCATTTTATAAATTAATACAGTGTATGCTATTAATTACCATTGTATATATACATTGCAGCCTTCCAAAAAGGTGCATCTCTTCTAACATCAGTATGCTAAATTGGAATTTGAAGAAGAGAGCTACATCAAAGGCTGTGGACCTCGACCAAATAGTCAAGCAGTCATTTGAAAATAGAATCATAGAATCATAGAATAGTTAGGGTTGGAAAGGACCTTAAGATCATCTAGTTCTAACCCCCCTGCCATGGGCAGGGACACCTCCCACTAAATCATGCCACCCAAGGCTATGTCCAGTCCGGCCTTCAACACCACCAGCAATGGAGAATTCACAACTCCCCTGGGAAACCCATTCCAGTGCCTCACCACCCTCACAGTAAAGAATTTCTTCCTCAGATCCAATCTAAACTTCCCCTGTTTAAGTTTGAATCCGTTACACCTTGTCCTCTCTCTACAGTCCCTAATGAAGAATCCCTCCCCAGCATCCCTATAAGCCCCCTTCAGATACTGGAAGGCTGTTATGAGGTCTCCACACAGCCTTCTCTTCTCCAGGCAGAACAGCCCCAACTTTCTCAGCCTATCTTCATACTGGAGGTGCTCCAGTCCCCTGATCGTCCTCGTGGCCCTCCTCTGCACTTGTTCCAACATTTCCATGTCCATTTTATGTTGGGGACATCAGAACTGCACACAAGACTCCAAGTGAGGTCTCACGAGAGCAGAGGAGACGGGCAGGATCGCCTCCTTCAACCTGCTGGTCACGCTCCTTTTGATGCAGCCCCTGGTTGGCTTTCTGGGCTGCAAGCGCGCACTGTCAGTTCATGTTCACTTTTTCATCGACCAGCACCCCCAAAATGTTTACGTCAACAGAAGCATGAAACAAAAAAGGCAAAAGCTGCAAAGGGAGATGAAGCAGAAGGAAGTTTTGTAATCATGTGGTTCTTTCATGACAGCTCAGTGCGCTCTTCATTTCTGTCTAGGACCTTCTAATGGCTGAATGCAGATAGAAGGAGGTAATTCCAGTAAAGGAATGAGTAAGGTCCATGCTTGCTTTGATTTACAGTATCAAATTTGTTATAAAATAACCTTTTGATTGACTGCAATAACAAAACTGAAGAGAGGGCACGTTCTCAAGCATTCAAGCAACTGAAGCATATTGACCTCAATAGGGAAGGATCAAGAAAAGAAACGTTTAAGAAAATTGTACAGATTGAAGTCCATGGGACCTGATGGGATTCATGCACAAGTACAGAGGGAGCTAGCCAGTGTCATTGCCAGGTCACCATTTTTGGGAGGCTATGGTGATTAAGGAATTTTCCTGAGGATTGGAAGAAGTGAAGACTAGTCAGCCTCATTTCAGTCCCTGGGAAGGTGAAGGAGCTTATAATCCTGGAAACCACTTCCAGGACTGGAAGTGATTGGAAGTTGCCAGCATGAATTTCTGATGGGAAATCCTGTCTGGCAAACCTGACTGATAGCCTTCTATGATGAAATGAGTGGCTTGGTGGACAAGGGAAGGGAAGTATATGTTGATTAGTTTAACTTTAGCAGAGTTTCTGCCATCATCCTCCATAACATCCTCAGTAACGAACTGAAGAAATGATGAATAAAGAGTGGACAGTGAGGTGCTGAAACATCTGCTCTGAGCAGGGGAGTTTGCTGAGATTATCTCCTGAGGTCCCTGTCAACCTAAGTAATTCTGTGATTGTGTAATGAGACGAAAAGGGTCACAGAGCTGGTCTGCAGGAAAATGGCGATCACTGTAACAGAGCAGTAAGGTGCTAGTATTAACATGCTAGTATTAACACGAATGTTAACAAAGCACTACCATTAGTGTTCTTTTAAGAAGTCTGTGTCAGGAAGTGATGAGTAGATGCAGATAACTTTGGGCCTGGAATGGACCTGACACAGTGATACCGTTAATTAATCTGTTCACAGGAAACTGAATCCAATTATCTGAGTGTTCTACTGTTATGAAAGCATCCTCTTTTTTTCCCCAGAACCTCCTGACCTCAAACTTTGACTTGTCTATATGGTCTGAATGAAAGACTTGGTTATTGTCCTTGTCAGGGTTTGGTGATCAAGCTTAGAGCTGCTTCACCAGTTTCCACAGAAAGCACTGGTCAAGTGGTTACCTTGTCCTTACAAGGCCTTGCATGTTATTCATAGTTACCTAGCTGCTGCTGGTCCTGGAGAACTGTACTTCACGAAAGGTCCTCAAGCCCACCTCCAACTGCAGTTTGCAGTTTCCTGGGCTCTTATATAAATCCACCTTTATCACCTGTGAAATCTGGCCAGGCCTTGTGATGTGATCTGTAACTTTTGACAGAATTTCTTCACGGTATTTGTTAACAAGGCACCTCATGTCATATCCCATAGTTTTCCACATCCTGAAGTGAAACTCTGGATTATGCCAGGACCTAATTATGTTGTCTTCAGCCTAAAAAGTCTAATTACACACACACACAAAAAAAATATTTCAGACTGCATTTTCATAAAAAGTTTTGGGAAATAAGTATTTAGATAGGGAAAAGTTAGGACTTGAAACTCTAAGCCTTACTCACTATGTAGCAGAACAAAAGGTAGATAAAAAGGAAGATCATATACGGCCAGTGCAACCCTGTTGTTTTTGCTTTAGCCTTTCCTTTGAGCCACCAAGGAAGGTCAGTTAGAGACAATAGTTGCACTGGGAAAACATTCTCAAAGCTTTCCCCAGGTAATGAGATCAAAACAGTCCAAATTCTATTTTGTATGATATTCACTGTTTTAAAATGCATGCTTAAAACAGTAAGAGGACAATAACCATGAGGCCAAATTCTGAGATCTTCTACTTCTTGCACCTTTTATTACATTGAAGTTTCCTGTTTATGACATTGTGTGTGTCACCTCTAAATTCGACCTGAAGTTTCTGATCCCATAGGAAATAACATAAAAGGATTAATTTACAGAAAATAGACTCTATCACAGTTACCATATGTTGTTTACCACAGCCAGAGCTAAGTGATCAAGGAAACTCTTGAATATATCTAAACATGTGGGTAAGATTTATAGTGCTGCAGTATACGTATTTACTCAAGGTCTCTGTGATACATCACATATTTAGCCAGATTATGATTACTTTCAGTGTATGGTTACTTGATCAGCAAGCCTACTATATGATTCATCCCCTGATCTGGTTAATGTTGAGAGCATGGTGTTGGGTACTCAAATAGCAGTAAGAGGATGGTAAATCATAGAATCATAGAATCATATAATAGTAAGGGTTGGAAAGGACCTCAAGATCATCGAGTTCCAACCCCCCCGCCATGGGCAGGGACACCTCCCAATAAACCATGCCATCCAAGGCTATGTCCAACCCCACCTTGAACGCCGCCAGGGATGAAGCATTCACAACTTCCCTGGGAAACCCATTCCAGGGCCCCACCACCCTCACAGTAAAGAATTTCTTCCTCAGATCCAATCTAAACCTCCCCTGTTTAAGTTTAAACCCATTACCCCTTGTCCTCTCACCACAGTCCCTAATGAAAAGTCCCTCCCCAGCATCCCTATAGGCTCCCTTCAGGTATTGGAAGGCTGCTATGAGGTCTCCACACAGCCTTCTCTTCTGCAGGCTGAACAGCCCCAATTTTCTCAACCTATCTTCATACGAGAGGTGCTCCAGTCCCCTGATCATCCTCGTGGCCCTCCTCTGCACTTGTTCTAACAGTTCCATGTCCTTTTTATGCTGAGGACACCAGAACTGCACACAATACTCCAAGCGAGGTCTCACGAGAGCAGAGTAAAGGGGCAGGAGCACCTCCCTCGACCTGCTGGTCACACTCCTTTTGATGCAGCCCAGAATACGGTTGGCCTTCTGGGTTGCAAGCGCACACTGCCGGCTCGTGTTCATTTTTTCATCAACCCACACCCCCAAGTCCTTCTCCGCAGGGCTGCTCTCAGTCTCCTCCCCGCCCAATCTGTAGCTGTGCCTGGCATTGCTCCGACCCAGATGGAGGACATTGCATTTAGCATGGTTAAACTTCATCAGGTTGGCATCAGCCCACCTCACAAGCGTGTCAAGGTCCCTCTGGATGGCATTCCTTCCCTCCAATGTATCAACCGAACCACACAGCTTGGTGTCATCAGCAAACTTGCTGAGGGTGCACTCAATCCCACTGTCCATGTCACCCACAGAGATGTTGAACAAGACCGGTCCCAACACCGATCCCTGGGGGACACCACTCGTTACTGGTCTCCAGCTGGACACTGAGCCACTGAGCACTACTCTTTGCGTGCGGCCATCCAGCCAGTTCTTTATCCACCGAGTGGTCCACCTATCAAATTGATGTCTCTCCAACTTAGAGAGAAGGATGTCATGTGAGACAGTGTCAAAGGCTTTACACAAGTCCAGGTAGATGACATCAACTGCTCTACCCCTGTCCATCAGTTCCGTAGCCCCTTCATAGAAGGTCACCAGATTGGGCAGGCAGGATTTCCCCTTAGTGAAGCCATGCTGGCTGTCACCAAGCACCTTGTTGGTTTTCATGTGCCTTAGCATGCCTTCCAGGAGAATCCGCTCCAAGATTTTGCCAGGCACAGAGGTGAGACTGACTGGTCTGTAATTCCCTGGGTCATCCATTTTTCCCTTCTTAAAAATGGGGGTTATATTTCCCTTTTTCCAGTCATCGGGAACTTCACCTGACCGCCATGATTTTTCAAATATGATGGACAGTGGCTTAGCAACTTCATTTGCCAGATCCTTCAGGACCCTTGGATGGATTTCATCCGGTCCCATGGGCTTGTATGCATTCAGGTTCCTAAGGTGGTCCCGAACAAGATCCTCCCCCACAGTGGGCCCAGGGTCCCCACCCTCACCGTCCCCGCGTCTGCCTTCCAAGACTTGGGTGGTGTGGTCAGAGCATTTGCCGGTAAAGACTGAGGCAAAGAAGTCATTAAGAACCACAGCCTTCTCCAAATCCAGGGTAGCCAGTTCTCCCGATAGCTTCTGGAGAGGGCCCACGGTGTCCCTAACCTGTCTTTTATCGGCAATGTACCTATAAAATCCCTTCCCGTTATCCTTAACATCCCTAGCCAAATTTAATTCTAAGTGGGCCTTAGCTTTCCTAACCTGGTCCCTAGCTTCCCGGACAACATCCCTATATTCTTCCCAGGCCGCCTGACCTTGCTTCCACCTTTTATAAGACTCTTGTTTCCTTCGAATTTTGCTCAGCAGCTCCTTATCCATCCAAGGAGGTCTCCTGGCCCTCCTGCTGAACTTCCTTCTAGTTGGGATGCATCGCTCCTGAGCTTGCAGCAGGTGAGCCTTGAATATCAACCAACAGCCTTGGGCCCCCATGCCCTCTAGGGCTGTATCCCATGGAACCTTACTGAGCAGGTTCCTGAAGAGGCCAAAGTCTGCTCTCTTGAAGTCCAGGGCAGTGAGCTTGCTGCACGCTCTTCTCACTGTCCTGAGGATCTCAAACTCGACCATCTCATGATCGCTGCAATCAAGGCTGCCCTGGAGCGTTACATTCCCAACCAGCCCTTCCCTGTTGGTGAGGACGAGGTCAAGCATGGCACCTCTCCTTGTCGGCTCCTCTATTACTTGCAGAAGGAAGTTGTCTTCCACACAATCAAGGAACTTCCTGGATTGCTTGTGCCGGGCCGTACCATCCCTCCAACAGATATCAGGGTGGTTGAAGTCTCCCATGAGAACAAGGGCCTGCGAGCGTTAGGCTGCTCCTATCTGCCTATGGAGCGCTTCGTCCAGCAAGTCCCCTTGGTCAGGCGGTCTGTAACAGATCCCCACAGTAATGTCACCCATCACTGTTCTCCCTTTAACCCTGACCCACAAACTCTCTGTCGACTGCTCAGCAAAGCCTGAAAAATTAGGTGCGATCATCAGATGGAAGAGTGATAAGACAAAGCAGAGCACCTGAAGTAAAAAGTTCAGATAGCTTCATAGCATGGAGTGAAAATATGTAATTTCCTGAAGTACTAATAGGTAAAATTATGTGATGCTCCAACTACTGAGCTTATTACTAGTTTTGGTTGTTTAGGAAATCTTTTAAGATAAGAAAATATCTGTTGAAACAAAAAATCAGCTGTCAAAATTAGCTTTAGTGGTTTCACGTTAAATCCTTGTTCTTACAGACAGCTGAACTACTCATGTGTGGATTTTGGCAAACCATACAAATTCAGATATACAGTGTAGAGGTCATCTAACCAAAACCAGTTGTCTTCAAAAGATGCATTTACATCCATGCTAATGCTCTAGGGCCTCTTTTTAGTCAATAGTGAAAAAAGGAAGTACTCATAAGGCACTATTGATTCCTCCTAAGATTAGTGTTTAAATAGGTCAGTTGAATTGCACCCTTAAATCGTTTATTTCTCTCCCTTAACTCAAAAGGGAATGATTAGCTCAGGTTTCTCCACCTAAGATATCTATATTACAGACATCTAAAGTTTGAGTAAAAGACTCACATAGCTTGTTATCACTAAACACCCTAAAAAAAGGTACTTTGTTGACCCTTCTTAGGGTCATTTTCTTCAGTTGCTTTTTAGCCATGTGTGTGGATACTCTGCAAGAAGAACACATATGATTTAAAAGCATAAAGGAAGTATTAGCTAGATCAATGCAAAAGATAGCTAGGATGAAAGCAGTGGCTAATATAAGCAGTATTATGCTCTACATCCCCCCAAAAAAAAACTACCCAAAGTGTCTTTGGTTACCAAATAAGCTTGGGTCATGAATGAGGAAGTTGGGGCTGTTCTGCCTGGAGAAGAGAAGGCTGCATGGAGACCTCATAACAGCCTTCTAATATCTGAAGGGGGCCTATAGGGATGCTGGGGAGGGACTCTTCATTTGGGACTGTAGTGAGAGGACAAGGGGTAACGGATTCAAACTTAAACAGGGGAAGTTTAGATTGGATCTGAGGAAGAAATTCTTTACTGTGAGGGTGGTGAGGCACTGGAATGGGTTGCCCAGGGAAGTTGTGAATGCTCCATTGCTGGCAGTGTTCAAGGCCAGGCTGGACATAGCCTTGGGTGGCATGGTTTAGTGGGAGGTGTCCCTGCCCATGGCAGGGGGGTTGGAACTAGATGATCTTAAGGTCCTTTCCAGCCCTAACTATTCTATGATTCTATGAAGAAAATTGTTTGCCTGCAGTGATCTCTGAAACAGATGCTTAAGTTACTGAATTGCATTTTCTATCTAATTCTTCCAGTTTCTTTTTAATTTGTAATTTTATAACTTTCCATGGCAGTGTTTTTCCTCTTCAGTCCTTGAAAAACTAAAGATCCCTGTTTCAACACTTGTACCTTTATCTTTTCTACCTCTCATGGTGCCAGAGTATGAACTTTCTCATTCGTCTCTCACAAACACTTCAAGGTGTAAACTGGGGGTAACTCATCTGGGCCATGCCAAAGCTTGGACTCCTGAGCCACAGACACTAGAACCCAGAGTGGGATGGGACACGTGGGAGGCAGGGTAGAGTGTGCAACATTCGTGTACTATTGGTAGAAAACGTGAATTGTTCACTATCTGACATTTGAAGGCAACACACTCATCCAAGTACCCACAAAGATATCAAATGATAGTTAATAGTTGTCATTATAACTGTTTCAATTATACTTGTATGAATAAGTTATAAGATTCACAGATTAATTCTGCAAAAGGGTAAGAGTTTGGGGTCACATCTCTGAGACTGTTAAGATGAGAGTTACTACTCTTTTTAAAGGTAGTGACAACTAAGGTGCTGTGTAAAGTAGACTTGCGTCTTACACTTAACTATTTGCTAAATTTTTTGTAAAAATATAAAAATTGCTATCTTAATTCACATTTTACTGGGACATGCAATTATTGAAATTATGTAACTGTGAAGTTGTACTTGTTCACTAAGCAATTCAGATATGAAAATGTCTATTGCTGGTTACTCATACATTAGAGTTGGTTAATATAGGAACTACATTAACAGGATTATTTAAAAGGAATTTGTCTACTGTCAGGATTAGGTCTTTAATGTTTAGTCATGAAAACTTTTGGAATCATGAGCAGTTTATTAAAATACCCGACAATACTATTTTGTAGGATAATTTTAAACACAACTAAAGATATGAGTGGATATTACAAGATTTTTTAAGATATCCTCTTCATCAGAGACTAAAATCATAGAATCATAGAATCATAGAATCATAGAATAGTTAGGGTTGGAAAGGACCTCAAGATCATCCAGTTCCAACCCCCCTGACATGGGCAGGGACACCTCCCAATAAACCATGCCATCCAAGGCTATGTCCAACCCCATCTTGAACGCCGCCAGGGATGAAGCATTCACAACTTCCTTGAGCAACTCATTCCAGGGCCTCGCCACCCTTACAGTAAAGAATTTCTTCCTCAGATCCAATCTAAACTTCCCCTGTTTAAGTTTGAACCCATTACCCCTTGTCCTCTCGCTACAGTCCCAAATGAAGAGTCCCTCCCCAGCATCCCTATAGGCCCCCTTCAGGTATTGGAAGGCTGCTATGAGGTCTCCACGCAGCCTTCTCATCTGCAGGCTGAACAGCCTCATTTTTCTCAGCCTATCTTCATACGGGAGGTTCTCCAGTCCCCTGATCATCCTCGTGGCCCTCCTCTGCACTTGTTCTAACAGTTCCATGTCCTTTTTATGTTGAGGACACCAGAACTGCAGTTAGACTAACCCACACTGGCTTCCTAGTTTGGAGTTCATGCTGATTTCATAACCTCAAGTGTTTGGAGCTTTTAAAAACCATAGAATCATAGAATCAACTAGGTTTGAAAAGAACTTTAAGATCATCAGATCCAACCATTACCCCAGGACTGCCAAATCCACCAATAAACCATGTTACTAAAAGCCTCATCTACACTTTTTTTAAATGGTGATTTGACGGTGATTCCACCAGTTCCTTGTGAACCCTGTTCCAATACCTCATTAACCTTTTGGTGAAGAAATTTTTCCTAATATGCAATCTAAACCTCCTCTGGTACAGCTTGAGGTCTTGTCAAAGAATCTTGCTGAGCTGGTATTCTTTGGCCTTGCTCAGTACTGTGCAGTATAATGTTTGTGTATATATGCCATGCATACCATAGATTTTATGCACTATTTTTTTATATATATACTAAGAAACATTTTGGGGTTTGTAGCATATCATTATGCTGGGAAATACTACTTCTGTGGATTTTTTTTTTTTTTTTTTGAGCAATGGTAGGATTTATCTCACCTGATTTTGATAATATAAGAGCCACCTAGGTAATGCTAATTATATATATAAGTACTGAACACAAATAAGCCTGTTTATGAAGAAATTATCTTTCTCTCTTATCCTCTCCTCCTCCCCTGGTAGTTAGCTTAGATTTTGGATAGGATTTGTTTCATCAAAGTTTAGGCATTTGCAATTCTGATGTCAGTATGTGAGTTAGGTGCCTAGGTTTCCCTTAATAGTCAGATTTGTTCTAGTTGATAGTCAATGGAGTTATTGACAAACTTTAGAAAAAGGTCTCCTCACAGCCCTTCTGTTAGCATCAGTGAAAGATGCCAGTATTTCACTTAAAAATATTTTGTTCAAACATCCTGATTTGACAGATTTTTGTCAATTCAGAATTATACTTAGATTTCTGTTGAGTTTTTGTCATGGACTAAAAAGTGATAACTGCTGTTCCCTACTGATTAGTCTACTTGTCTTTTTGGCTGCTTCTAGGTAGCAGCATGTGCTGCCTTTTTTCTGCCCATGGAGATAAGTGGGTATCCTGGGTTCAGCAGTAGCAGTTATTTTTCTCCTTCGTTGTAGCTGGTGCAGTGCTGTGGTTTTGACTTTCAGCCTTGGAACAGCGCTGATAACACTGATGTTTTTAGTTGCTGCTCAGTAATGTTTAGTCTGACCAAGGACTTTCTGAGTCTCATGCTTTGCCAGGGTGGAGAGGAAGCTGGGAGGAAGCAGAGACATGACTCCTGACCCAAACCAGCCAAAGAGGTATTCCATACCACAGCACGTCATGCCCACTATATAAACTGGGGGCAGTTACCTGGAAGGGCTAAATCACTGCTCGGGTCAGGCAGTGTATCAGTCGGCGGGTGGTGAGCGATAGTATCCTCTTCCCTTGTTATTTCCCTTATTGTTATTATTATTGGTGGTAGCAGTAGTGGTTTTGTTTTATACCTTAGTTACTGGACTCTTTTTATCTCAACCTGTGGGAGTTACATTCTTTCGATTCTCCTCCCCATCCCTCTGGGAGTCGGGAGAGGAAGGCAGGGGAGTGAGAGAGTGTCTGCATGGTTCTGAGTTAACAGCTGGGCTTAAATTATGATAATGGGCTAAGAAATGGCTAATTCCCCTTCCCTTAGCTGAATCTCCACCAGGCTTCAGAAGCTTTCACTTTTTGGAGATGCAAACCTTAAGGCACTAAGAACACTCCTGTTAGACTCTTTAATGGCAATAAGTAGCTTTCTTGTATGCCCTTATGTGGTGGATTGAAGTTGGCTACCAGCTAAGCACCCAACACCTGTTTGCTTGCTTTTCTCTGCAGCAGAGAGGAAAGCAAAAGTGAGAAAACCTAATAGGTCAGAAAAAGAAAAAGACAGCTTAATAAGTAAAGGAGGAAAAAAAAAAAAAAAAAAAAAAAAAAAAAACCTGAAACCCAAATGATGCAAAGAATCCTTTCCCATCACTACACTAATGCCCAGCCAAACTCTGAGCTACTTTGGAAAGACTTTCCCTTCACCCCAGATTTTATTGTTGAGCATGATGGCATATGGTATAGATTACCCCTTCTTTCAGTTTGGGTCAGCTGTCCTAGCTGTGTCATCTCCCAACCTCTTGCCTGTCTTCAGACTGCTAACTGCAGGAACAGAGAAACAGAGAAAGCAGCTGTAACACTGGTGTGTTACCAACACCTGTAGTCACAAATCTAAAACACAGAACAGTGCAGGATGCCGTGAAGAAAATCAACTCCAGCCCAGACTGATCCAGTACATCTTAAATGAAATTATGAATGAAAGCATTGGGATTGATTGAAGTATGCAAAAATATGCATCTAGTATCATAGCTGGCAGAGGTAACGCAAGCCCTACATGAGACACGTGGCCTTTGCAGTAACAGATACCCTAGGTCATCTGGAATAGTATAGGACACCTATTTTTACCTAAAGTTGAATTCTGCCCATTACATCACTAAAACCAGATAATTTAGAGTATTTTGATATTAATTAGCAGAAGTGTTTCCTTAAGCATTAGGAATGCATTAAGCTTTAGCAGTAAATTTTCCATCAAAATTCTCACTTTAATGTTGCATTAAATGAAACTTACAAAACTCAAATTTCTGTGTAGTTAAAAATTTGAACAAATTAATGAGTTGCAATTGCACTGGATTATCATATCATTTAGAACACATACATATTTTAGGATGTGTGACAAAAGCAAGGAAGTTGATTAGATTTTTTCTTTATGGCTTTTGAGGCTTAACAACACCGGGCCAGTTATAGTAGAGAAAAGAGTGACAATTGATTAAATCTGACTAAACTGTTAAAAATCTGAAAGCCAAGATCAGTTAATTCTATATAACATCTAGTTGTGGTCAGACCATTAAAAGAAGAAAATCTTGTATACCACTGAGGTCAGTAAAAGAACAACATTTATGAAACAATTTCTTAAAAAAATCTTTTCTATACATACAAATAGAAAAGAAAAAGTCATGGCATTACTTCAAATAGACTGTATTGCTAGTTTCAAAGATGACATTGAAAACAGTAGTGAGAAAGCTGGTGGGTAGCTTTGTAATATAGAAAGAAAAATGTCTCATTATTCAGAGCTGTCATGGTAGTCTTTTCTTAGTCCTATTTTTAACTAGAGGACAATTTTGTAGCTTCTTTGATTTTACAGTGGGAAATGCAACTAGGTCACAGGATATAAAATTTCATTTTCTACTATCTTAAACAAGTAATTTGTGTTTGATGGAAGTACCTCTTCCAGAGAGAGACACAGTTTTGACCTGATGACATCAAGAAATGAAAATTGTGCTGTTTCTCTTCACACTGTATTCTAATAAGTAACTCTTATGAGTGTTTCTTAAATTTATCTGACTTCAGTCTTTGCTGTCTGCTAGGTAAAAGAAGTCTTTGAATACATGGTTATTCTTTCTTCTGAAAGTACTTGTGCCCTTAATTAAGTCACAGTTTTGATTGGGTTTTATAAGATAAAGAGAGGTCTTAACGTCTGTTACTATGAGGTCTTTTTATATAGTTGGAAATAAAAAAATAAAAAAATAAAATTATTCTCTACCCTTTTAATACTGACATTTTTTTAAGAATTGCAAAAGCACTGCTGTATGCATTATTCTACTATGTTTTGCACATGCTGAATGCAAACATCATCTTACTTAACAGCTTTTATCCCTCTGAGAATGGCATAGTCCTCTTTTGCAAAGCTATCGTTCTAGCAAATCACATTAACTTGTTTTCAACTTCTTTCTCACAAAATCCTTTTCAGGCTTATTGTTATGAAAGATGCCATTATGAAAGATCCATTCTGTAAGTGTGGCATTCATTACTGTTCCAAACCTCTAACTCGCCTTCTGGCCACATCAAAGTGAATGTGTTTGCATGGACCCAGCATGCTGCTGTGTCTAATTACTCTGTGTTAAAAAATTCTGTATTTCTGTATCTCCTCACAAGCTCTTGCCCACTCCAAGACTACTCATGGGGTGAGGGTGGCAGGACACATAATGTGAAACAGAGAAAGCCTTGATGTTCTCCACTCTTCAGCAATAGCTAAAACATTAGGGTGTAATCAAAACTGCTTCAGCTACAAATACAAAGCACAGCACCATATGACCTGCTCTGAAGGAAATTAACGTCATCCTAAGGCATACCCCGTACAACCAGGTGCTCTCAAAATACCTACAAGATCAGGCCAATAATGGGGTATTAACTTTTAACTTGGAAATCACCACCATGATACTTGTAGTCTGCCAATAAATTCCTCTCCGCTATATTTTTGCTCAATTATAGAAAAGATGGCCTCGCTGCAGCCACCTTCAGAAATGAATATGTTTTATAGCTACCTTAGAAGAAAGAGAAAGCTTGAAAGCTGGAAATCATAATTCCGTACTTAGTACAAAATTTTATGCGGCATTACGGCTCAGCAAGAATAAGAGAGGGATGCACTGTATTTGCAATGGTTGTCTCTGACTTCAAAACAGCATTACTGAAATCTGAGACAGTGTGACTGCTCTTACCATGCAATTTTTTTTCAGCCTTATGGGTAACACAAAGCACAGTTTTCAATACTCTAGGGGTTTTTTTTTGTGTTTTGGGGTTTTTTTGTTTTTTTTCTTTTTATATACAAGAAAATAGTTTGGATTGAGGATCTGCCTCAATATCTGCTACCAAAGTGAAAGAGCAGTTACTTGTGTGCCATAGTTGTCACTCTGTATTACCATACAGTGAACATGGACTGAGGAGAAAACATGCAATTTCACTTGTTGAGGAATTGAGGGCTTTCAGCATAAGAGAAGCAACAGCTTCAGGCTGCTAGCTAGAGGAGGAACATGAAATCCTCTAAATGCAAAGAAGTGGAAGAGGAATATATTTTCATGTTTACAGCACTGGTTGATTTCTTATTATTCACATTTTTATTCAATGGGTTCTTAATCATCTTTACAGTTATGAGTCTTCTAGGTCATACACAAAGCCAGAGACAGGCACTTTGAGTTGTGGTTTATTTAAATTTAAAAGCTTTCTAATTACATCATTAGAAAGTAGAGGAGCGTTTGATCTTAACCTATCCATTTTAGTAGTCTGTGTGTAAGGCCCCACCATGAAAGCATCTGAGTATCATTATCTTTATTGTAATCATTCTCACAACATTCTAAGGAGGTAGAACTGAGGCAAACTGAGCTAAAGGCCAAAGCCATAAAGAATTATATGCTATATTCTCAAAGGCAGCTTTCTTCTCTCTCTGTATGAATTAAATCTGCATGTCCTTAGCTCTCAAAAATGCACATGGATGAACAGTCTATAGCTTATTCATGACTATTGCGCGCATAGTTAGATCAAGGAGTTACTGTCTTTATGTGGGTAAGGGTAATACAGGCTTCTTTCTGTTCTATGTCCTGAGGACTGTTCCCAATCTATATAGTAAAATATAACTGGATACAATTTCTTCCCCTCTGCTCATGGCCTTAACGCTTTTCAGGAGCAACATATTTGTATTTTGTGTTAGCTGAAGGCAAAATAGTACTGCTGATATGCCTGAGAGATTTCAGAAGTGATGTAGAAAAGATGCACTTCTTTCAAAATTCTGAGAAATTACCCGGTTTCTAGTAAAGGAAGATTTCTGTGTCTTGAGAAAGCTGGATAACTGAAAGCCAGGAGATTTTTGAAACTTTTGAACTAAGTTATGTTCTATATTGTTTAAAGATGGCAGTTAGCATCCTAACACATACATAGAAGAGGTATATTAAATAATAGTGAAAATCAACTATTTCTTTCCTAAAATTTAAAAAACTTGTTAATTCATCAGTCATAAATGTTTTGAAATTTTTTCTGAGAACTCCAGTTTTGTTTATTTCCCATATTTTATTAAGAAGTAACAGCAAGTTTATTGAGAGGCAAGTGTCTTAATGAACATTAGGCGCATGATACTATTTAAAAGCAAAATGTTTTCCTTACTTTTATGTCAAGTAGAATGCTGGAAAAAAACATTGAAATTGTTCATGGAGAAATCTGGTATCAAATATTCTCTTGCTTTTCATGCACTGAAGAACTTTATGGAAAATTAAATCTGAGAGCTCTAGTTCTATGACTAGATTTATTAAAAACAGTAAAAATTAGGAATAAATGGTAGCTAAAGCAACATTTAGTATGAATATCTAAGACTGAAATCACTTTTAAACATTCTACATATAACTCACAATAGCTGAGTCATACTACACATCCTCCATATCTGCCCAATTGGAATATTTTCTGGTATACTTATTATGTGAATGTTTTTAAGTCATCGACAAAAGATGCCTGCTCAGTCAAAGATGTTTCTCATTCAGAGATGTGTTAGTGGGACTTTAGAATAAAAATTAAGAGCATAATGAGTAAAGGAATGACAATGTAGTTGATGAAATTAATATAGGCTGTAATGCAATGAATTTTTGAGTATGAGTATTGTCTTCTGCTCTGAATAAACACTGGGCTTAGCCTCAAATTGTGTCAGATCAACACCAACTAGTAAGTACTATATGCATTACTGAAATTTCCTACTGAAAGTAGGAAAGCCTGGAGAATGAATGCACAGGAGAAAACATATTCATAGAATTATAAGAGGCTTATGTATTTTTTCCACCGTGTAAGAAATGTGTCAGGAAGGTTAATTCTTCAACTTTTGCTTCTGCTTGAAACATTTTTGAGAGTCTTGTCTACATGGTGCTTAACACAGTGATTAAGCAAGCACCTAGCTGGCAATTATTTTCTCATTCCAAAGCAGTTGCTGTGGACTAAAAGAGATTTAAACTGGTAATTACTAGGATTGCTTTCATTATGTTGAGGACACCAGAACTGCACACAATACTCCAAGCGAGGTCTCACGAGAGCAGAGTAAAGGGGCAGGATCACCTCCCTCAACCTGCTGGTCGCGTTCCTTTTGATGTAGCCCAGGATACGGTTGGCCTTCTGGGCTGCAAGTGCACACTGCCGGCTCATGTTCATTTTTTCATCAACCCACACCCCCAAGTCCTTCTCTGCAGGGCTGCTCTCAATCTCCCCGCCCAACCTGTAGCTGTGCCTGGCATTGCTCTGACCCAGGTGGAGGACATTGCATTTAGCATGGTTAAACTTCATTAGGTTGGCATCAGCCCACCTCACAAGCGTGTCAAGGTCCCTCTGGATGGCATTCCTTCCCTCCAATGTATCAACCGAACCACACAGCTTGGTGTCATCGGCAAACTTGCTGAGGGCGCACTCAATCCCACTGTCCATGTCACCCACAGAGATGTTGAACAAGACCGGTCCCAACCTTGTATACATTCAGGTTCCTAAGGTGGTCCCGAACAAGATCCTCCCCTACAGTGGGCCCGGGGTCCCCACCCTCACCGTCCCCGCGTCTGCCTTCCAAGACTTGGGTGGTGTGCTCAGAGCATTTGCCGGTAAAGACTGAGGCAAAGAAGGCATTAGAACCTCAGCCTTCTCCAAATCCAGGGTAGCCAGTTCTCCCGATAGCTTCTGGAGAGGGCCCACGGTGTCCCTAACCTGTCTTTTATTGGCAATGTACCTATAAAATCCCTTCCTGTTATCCTTAACATCCCTAGCCAAATTTAATTCTAAGTGGGCTTTAGCTTTCCTAACCTGGTCCCTAGCTTCCCGGACAACATCCCTCTATTCTTCCCAGGCCACCTGACCTTGCTTCCACCTTTTATAAGACTCTTGTTTCCTTCAAATTTTGCTCAGCAGCTCCTTATCCATCCAAGGAGGTCTCCTGGCCCTCCTGCTGAACTTCCTTCTAGTTGGGATGCATTGCTCCTAAGCTTGCAGAAGGTGATCCTTGAATATCAACCAACAGTCTTGGGCCCCCATGCCCTCTAGGGCTGTATCCCATGGAACCTTACTGAGCAGGTTCCTGAAGAGGCCAAAGTCTGCTCTCTTGAAGTCCAGGGCAGTGAGCTTGCTGCACGCTCTTCTCACTGTCCTGAGGATCTCAAACTCGACCATCTCATGATCGCTGCAATCAAGGCTGCCCTGGAGCGTCACATTCCCGACCAGCCCTTCCCTTTTGGTGAGGATGAAGTCAAGCATGGCACCTCTCCTTGTTGGCTCCTCTATTACTTGCAGAAGGAAGTTGTCTTCCACGCAATCGAGGAACCTTCTGGATTGCTTGTGCCGGGCCGTACCATCCCTCCAACAGATATCAGGGTGGTCGAAGTCTCCCATGAGAACAAGGGCCTGCGAGCGTGAGGCTGCTCCTATCTGCCTATGGAGCGCTTCGTCCAGCAAGTCCCCTTGGTCAGGTGGTCTGTAACAGATCCCCACAATAATATCACCCCTCGCTGTTCTCCCTTTAACCCTGACCCACAAACTCTCTGTCGACTGCTCACCTGTCCCCAGACAGAGTTCCATACTCTCCAGTCTATCCCTAACATAAACAGCAACTCCCCCTCCCCGTCTGCCGGGCCTGTCTTTCCTAAAGAGCCGGTAACCTTCCATTCCAACACACCAGTCATAGAAGCCATCCCAACATGTTTCTGTGATGCCTATGATATCATACCCCCGTGGACGAGCACACATCTCTAATTCCTCTTGTTTGTTCCCCATACTACGGGCATTTGTGTAGAGGCATTTGAGCCGAGATCCAATTGAAGCCGGCTCATTGGCTGGAGCAGCTGGAATATCCCTTCATTGCTCCGATTGTTTACTATAGGTGCTACCAAACAACTGGGTGTGTTGGGATGAAATGCTGCCCCCCTCTCCCAACACATCTAGTTTAAAGCATCCTTGACCAGTCTGGCAAGCCTCCTACCAAATCCACTCTTCCCCTTCTTTGTCAGACCAGCTCCACCAGCCCCCAGTAGACCTGGCCTACTATATTGAGTCCCATGTTCAAGGTACCCAAACCCCTGACTATAGCACCACCTTCTAGCCATTTATTAACCTGCTCGATCCTCCTAGCCTTTTCAAGGTCCTGCCCTGTATCCTGGAGAATTGACGAAAAGACAATCTGAGCTCCAGAGCCCCTAACCACCTCTCCCAGAGCCCTGTAGTCCTTCTTTATGGTCTCCGGGCTACTGCTGTCTACATCAGTAGCACCCACATGTATTACCAGGAGTGGGTAATAGTCAGTGGGGCCGACTAGAGCAGGCAGCTTCTCAGCCACATCCCTGATCCGAGCCCCTGGTAGGCCACACACCTCCCTTGAGCCTTTGCTTTCCTTCTTTTCCCACTTCTGAAGTCAATTGTTTTCTTCTGTCACTTTCCAACTTTGCAATCTTAACTCCTTTCCCTCTTCACCACCCTCAACTCTCATCATTTTCACCAAGTGAGTGTATACTTGACAATTTTCTCTCCGAGGGAGTCTGACAAGATCTTATTTTCCCCGTTATAAAAATAGGGGTGCAGTTTAGCACACACTTGGCTGAAGTGCAAACATGGAAAGAGGAGGAAATAATTTGATGAAGGTCTATTTAGCATAAATTCAGGCACAGATAATTAGTTTTTTATTTCCATTGATAACCCAGAAGACTGATTTGGTCCTTTAAGGGTTTACGTAGCTGATGAACAGAATACATAAAATACATTGAAACTGCTTGTTTTCTAAATCATATCAACTGAATTAAACACATTTTCAAACTTCTTGCCTATGATGACACATAAGCCCTTTCTGTTGCAGTTTTTGTAATTTGGGACAGTCTTTCTGTGTCCCAATGTCTATCCATTCCGCCCATGCATTTTCAAACATCAGGCTAGTTGCTTTTTTTCTTTTCACTCTAATTTTAATTCCTACTATATGTTTTGTGTATTAAACAAAGGTAGCCATTTGGTGGTTATTTCTAAGTGATTCAGGAATAGGAAATGATTTAACTGCTATAAACTGAAGTTAATATTTTGTGCAAAAATATATGCGTTATATAACCACAATAAATATATTTGTTAATATATGTTAATATATATTTGTTATATTTGGGGGGTTTGAAGGGCTATATAATGGCAGTCAGTGTCTGTATTCTTCCTAAGACTGCTTATCAGGTTGAAATTTTTAGTGAGAAGTGCTGGAAGAAAATCATCAAAAGTCAGGCCATTCTGACCATCTAAAAACCAAAATTATCTGTCATCCTAATTTTGTCACCATTACTTTGTTTCTTTGAAAAGTATTAACTTCTAGTTGTCTATTAACCCTATTGTCTACTATTCATATTGCAACTCTTTGCCAAGTACATTATGAATAGCAGCCAAGACTCTTGGCAAGTCTTCTTGACTCAGAGATATGAGTTTCACCTAGGAGGTGAAAGAAGAGGAGAAAAAATGAAATACCACATCTATATAAATGAAGTGTGATGAGAAGGCTGCTGTCAGCATCCTATTGAAATCATAGCTATTCTACTGAAGGAAGTGGTTCAGTCAAAGCTCAAAATATGTGTTTGCTGGGCAAACACCCCTTAAGTGGCAAAGAAGGACATTCGGAAACAGTGTCTCCACAAAATCACTCATCTTTATGAAATAGACTATACCATAGACAGGAAGAAGTTGGAACATTTTTAGTTGTTTTTTCACCCCACATCAATAGATGCTTCACACTGCTTCATCCATATTACATAGCCTTAGGGATATGTATACACTGCAGAAGCAGTGTGTTCTGCCTACCAGCTTCAGTTCTATCATGAATCTGCGTGAGCCACTGCTTATTGCTAACAGCCTGCTGGTCTCTTTCTCTAGCTGTACTGTATTTCACTATGCAGTTGTCATAGTGGAAGAGAATTGCTCTTGTAGAAACTGAGCCATTTTGTCCATCTTACATTGTTCTGAACCTTTTGCTCTGCAAAGGAGTCTGGAGAGAATGAGAATCTCCTGATTGTATTACTTCTAAGTGAGGGTTTTATTTGCAGTAGAGATATTGTTTTACTAACTAGTCTAATTGTCATCCTGTGTTTGCTTGTGTGATTAATGATTATGTACAGCAGAGGAATTATTTTTTTTCTTCTTTCCAGAGCAAGCTAATCTCTTCATTTCTGAGCCTTGAAAAAGGAGGCTTCTTTGAAAATGAAGGTAAAAGCCTAAGACTACTCTTACCCTATTCACTACTATTATTGCTACATATGCAAAAAAAATTAAGGACACTGTCCAGAAATATCATAATCTGCAATGAATAGTTTAGTGACAGTATTGGCTGGGTATTGATAAATCACCAATGCTGATCAACTTCAAAAAAAAGGCTCCTCCTCAATCTTTTGTTTACATAACTAAATTGATTTTAAAGATCCAGATGAGTAGATCTGCTAAAAAAAAAAAAAAAAAAAAAAAAAGAGGAATAATTTATAGAGCCATCAGCACAGAAATGCCTTTTTCTGGATATTGTGTTATAAGTTATTACTACATTCATATGGGTTCAGACAGCATAGTTTCCTTTCACATGTTATGCTAAGGCACCATACCCACAATGGTAAGTAACTCTGCCTAAGCACATCAATAGACATTTGACTGGCAAAGTTATCGCAGTGCAGCTTTTACCCACTCAAACCTAAATGCTAGCTTGTCTGCAGTTTGGCACTGCCCCAACTTATTTAACTAGTGGTTGTCTTTAGTGCAGACATGATACTTGCATGAAAGATACTAAAGCAAAAGCCAGATGAGATGTTTTAGTTGATGAACTAGCATATGAATGACCTACAAACATTCTGCAAGGTTGATACATGTAGTCATGGTACTGTTCCTAGACCTAAAAAATTAGAAGTCTTAGTCAGAATTTAGATCAAACATGCATCTATAAGCTAAGAAGAAACAAACAGTAGAAAACAGTTTGTAACTGATGGATGAACTGAGACTAGTGTGTTTCTTTTAGGCTGTTGATAGAAGCTTACTCTGGTGTTCAAATATTCAGCCATTATTTGACCCTTGCCTTATGGTGGAGTCACCATCCCTGGAGGTATTTAAAAGTCATCTAGGTGCTGCACTTACAGACATGGTTTAGTGGTGGACTTGGCATTGTTAGGTTAGCAAAAGCACATTTAAGACATTTAATGTAAGCTCTATAGCATCTTACTAGCCTTGAATTCTTTTGTTTTGATGCCCTAAAGCATCTCAGGAGGTTTTAAAGTATTGCTTTTCCGAAGGACTTCTTCTATGTTGTTTAACTCGTTTTCTCCATAATCTAGGTCAAATCTCTTTGACTTTGAATTTATCTTCTTTCTCTTTTTCTGCAAAAAGTTGAAGGTATCTTTGTTCCAGTTGTAGGTTTCTCCTTTTATAAAAGTGATATTATATGAAGATCCAGCTTATAGAATATTGCTGCCTCTTGCTGCTAAACACAATTCGCATTTCTTATGAATATAAATACATTCAATTATGTGACCTTTCAGTTTTGATGGTGTGTATATATATATCAGTTTACAGCTTTTTAATTTTTTTTAATTGCAGCTCTTTAATTGGATAATCTGATTATAAGACTCTTCCAGACTGCATTTTGGCAAGTAGATCCTGTCAAATGTGATATATCATAACTTACCACCATGAAAGATGGACTCGCATTTGACTTTCCAGCTTTTCAAATATCAGTTTGATAATATCACTATCAGTTTCTTCAAAACACTGCATTGCAGGTTCTCTCAATTTCATGTGGTTTAACTCACAACCTTCTGTGATGTTTCTAATTTCCTAGTAGTCAAATTATGTCTGTAATCTGTTAAAACTCAAGCCAGTGTTTCATATCTAACAAATATTTTTTCTCTGCTCACAAGTCTGTACTTCAAAGTTATGTTTTCTATTACCAGAATTTACAAGCAGCAAGAATACAAGTGCAGCATATATTTTTTCTTAGAAGTTGTATTTCATTAAGACAAAGCATTTCAGCCATTGCATATAGGCCGACACTTTCTACATGCACATCCACAAGACCTTTTGCTAGAAATTTCTGCATGCTTCATTCTCTTTCCTCCCCTATCAGTTGGGGGGGAGTGGGGGGATGGGGGTGGTGTGCAGTTGCCTTACTAGCCTTTTTTGGTTTTAGTCCTAATATTTGTCAGACACACTTGGGTCAACTTCATCTTCTTCATAGTTTCATGTCTAACACATTCAAAAAATATATCATCTGCAACATGAAGTTTGCCTACAAAATAGTTATAAAGACTATTTCTATAGTGTGCAAACTTATAAATGCTGATGTTGCTTTTGCAAAATTTTTTCTTGTGCCTTCTATACTAACAGAAAACTTCTGACAGAAAAATGAACAAGATTTCTAATCCTGTTTGTATTCATGCTATGAGATTTCAGTGCTTTTACCTCACACAATTGAAAACTCCAGGCAGGTTGTCTGCTACCACTAAAGTTTTCCAGACTTAAATGCAAGTTTGCAAATCATGTATTTACAACTGAAAGAGAAGTCTTTTCTGTCTCTGTGTTAGCTTCTTTTCTTTTGTTGTCATTAACAGCTGTGAATGTCTTTTTGTAATGATCTGTGACAGTCTTGATCACATGGTCACATAAATAGAATTAAAATATTGGGCAAGCATGCATTAGAGACACTTTCATCATTGTGTATACTGATAGTAAGTTTAGTGTAAAGTTTAGAAAGTTTATAACAGAGGTCCCCAGTATATACAAAGTGGCCTCAAGAACTTGTTTACAAGTATCAGTTGGAAGCATCCATTATTAAAAGGTTGATGCCTGTCTTTTTTACTGAGAGATTTCTAGGTATGCTTTCTATTTCTCATCTCTTTCTGTCATACTAGGCTATATCCTCAGATGGAAGATAATGAGAAAAGTGAATCAGGGTTTACAATTAAATTTACTGAACCCTCATAATTGAAACCTTAGCATAAAAAAAAAGAATATATAGAGATACTAGCAGCCAGAAAGAAAATAAAAGACCTGAATCTACGCTGGAGCTTATAAACAGGACTTGTATTTACTATCACTCATATTTGGAAGATGTCTCCGTGGAAAATTCTGTTGCTCCATGTATGGATTTTGTTCTTATGGAAATCAGAATACAGGTGAGGGAGTATAAACTGTTTAGCCATAGCACACTCCCAAACATGACACATGGGAAACACCCTGGGTCTGCTAGCATAAATAGCTGATATTTTAGCTGAATATTTGTGCTGAGACTGAATTTTAGCTGAGGCTCAATGTTTATTTCAGTCACCTAACTACAACTCATGCATTTAAGCAATTTTGAAATAAAACTAAAATGTTCCAGAAAGCATAAAACTTCCACATGACCATCTATAATGTCCAGTTACCTGGGTCAGCCAAAAGATGATGTAAACATTGCCTGCTTATAAAGTATATTGAACTCCACACTCTTACTGGGCCATTTTCATACTGATCTAGGCTTGCAGAAAGTGTTAGCAGAAGTGCTACTTACAGATTTATTACGATATATTTGTATGATCATATGAATATGAAACATTAAATTATGCATTGCATTTGTGACAGGAATCTTAAACATCTGTGAGGTACAGTAATTTAAAAAATAAATGAATAAATTATTATTTGCTTCATTTGCATTGCATTTGAGGAAAGTAGAGCCCCTTATAGACAGAAATAACCTTTTATAGCAACTGGACAATGCTTAAAGGAAAAAAATGATTCCAAAATTAGAGAAGTTTTCATAGGCTTAACATTTGCTTTCCTGTCCTTGCATATACCCTAAGAAATCATGAGACAGACTCAGTCTCATGGTTTCAGCTGTAACACTTTTGTTTTTTTCCCTAGTAGCTGCTGTAGTGCTACTTTGGCTTTATTCTGAGAACAGTGCTAATAACACACCAATGGTTCAGCTGTTGCTCAGTAGCACTTACCCTAATCAAGGACTTACTCTCTCATGCTCTGCCATTCAGGGGATTCACAAGAAGCTGGGAGGAAGCAGAGACAGGACACCTGACCCAAACTAGCCAAAGAGATATTCCATACCACAGCGTGTCATGCTCAGTATATAAACTGGGGAGAGTTACCCAGAAGGATAGATCACTGCTCAGGTCAGGCTGGGTATCAGTTAGCAGGTATTTTTTTGTGCATCACATGTATTTTCTGAGCTTTCATTTCTTCTCTTGTTGTTTCCAATTATTATGATGATTATAAGTGTTCTTTCTATTACCACTATATTTTACTTTATATTCTTTATTAAACTGTTCTTATCTCAACCTGTGAGGTTTATATACTTTCAGTTCTCCTCTCTATCCCACAAGGAGAGAGAATGAAGGGGTTTGGGGGTGAGCGAATGGCTGCGTGTGCTGTGTTACTGGCTGGATCTAAACCAGAACACTCAGCAATGCGTACCTGTTTCACACAGATAATTTAGAAGCCTGCAGTTAGGCCATCTGGACCTTCATATTTTAGGTCATTGTTTCATGACCCAGATTCTCAAACAAATACCTCTGGAAAGGTTACATTTCCTATCTAAATTTTAGGACAGGGAATTGTTGATTGGCTATCCAGAAAGAAATACAAATTCAGGAGGGCTTATACATCTGGTAAGATTGTACAGTTTTGCTAACGTGCCTTGGCACTTCAGACACAATTGAAATATAGACACTTGAATAAACTCAAACACTTTAATTGGCACTTCAAGTTTCAGTCTGCCACAGGAACCTAAAGCTGAGCTACAGCAAAAGCCCTAGAGAGGACCTAACAGTGTGTTGTAGTTACTGATGTAATTCCTGGAGTATTTTTCTGCCTCCTGAGAAGATCAGAACAAAAGGATTTTTGAGTTTGAGTCCATAACAAATTGGGCTTTGCTAGTACTTTCAAGATGCCTCAGACTGGCTTTAGTTCACCTGAAAAGAGTTTGGAGGGCTTGATGCTTATGGGCCAACACTTTGGAGAACATCTTAGTTGGGGCACACAGAGTTCCAAATCTCACAGTAGGATACAGGTGGAAAAACTTTACTTCTACTCACACCAGGCTGTGTTGCTGTCTGAACTAAGCTATAACTGCAGAACTAGGAGGTTTTAGTTACCTATGAAGGGCCATTTTCAAAACTTTGGCACAGATTCCATGAGAGTTTGGGATCTCCTGACTCAACTGCGAAGGTCAGGAAGAACGATAGGGTGAATTAAAGTCCAAACTCATCTTGATCCTTGAGAAATTGATGGAGCGAATCATCCAGGAAACTATTTTGAAATGCACGAGGAACAAGAAGGTGATAAGGAGTCATTAACATGAATTTATGAAGGGAAAATCTTGACTTGCCAATCTGATAATTGTGTACAAAATTATTGGCTCAGCTGCCTAAGGGAGAGCAACAGATACTCTTTTTGTCAAGTATCAAGGCTTTTGTCAACGTCTACTTTAACATCTTCATTGACAAATGGATAAAATACAGACTAGACAAGTGAATGATAAGGCATACACAAAATTAATTAATTGGCCCGCTCAAAAGGTTGTGATCACCATCATGAAAACCAGTTGGAAGCCAGTCAGTAATTTTGCAAACAAAACTAGGAGAAATGCTGGTAGACCAAATTCTGTCATTCGGAGGGACCTCAACAAGTTGAAGAAATGGGCTGACAGAAGTTCAATAAAGGGAGTTATGAAGTCCTGCAGGACTAATAACCTGGTAATAACCCCATGCACCAGTACAGGCTAAGGAAGCCTGGCTGGAAAGCAGATCTGCATGCAAGGATCAGGAGCTTTAGAGGACAAGTTGACTACAAGCCAGCAATGCACCCCTGTGGCAAAGATACCTTACCTGCTTGTTGCAATATGTTGCTAGCAGGTTGAGGGAGGTGATCCTTCCCTTCTGCTCAACCCTGGTAAGAAATATCAAGTGGTGTGTTCAGGGCTGTGTTCCCAGTAGAGGAGAGACATGGATGTATTAGAACAAGTGCAGTGAAGGGCCATGAAGGTCTCTGCTGGACTGCACTGGACCATCTGTCATATGGGAGAGACTGAGATGGCGTTGCTCATCCTGGAGAAAAGGCTCAGAAAGAATTTTATCTGTGTGTATAGATGCTTGATGTGAGGACTAAAAATTAAAGAGCTAGACTCCTCTCAGTGTTGCCCAATGAAAGAATGACAGGCATTGGGCACAAACTGAAATAGAAGAAATTCCACTTTTTTAGTCTTTTTCAGTGTGAATGTGCTCAAACCCTGGAATGGATTACCCACAGAAGTTGTGGAGTCTTTATTCTTGGAGACGTTCAAAACCAGTTCAACATGTTCCTGAGCAAGTTGCTGTAGCTGATTCTGTTTTGAGGAAGGATTTAGACTAGATGATTTACAGAGGTCCTTGCCAACCTCAACCACCCTGCAATTCTGAGATTTTATGGTTTCTTTCTAAGACACAAGCAGGTTGCTTCCAGTTTGTTAGCTTAATGAAGCTTTACTGCAATTTTATTGCATTATTACAGTGAATTCATT
Organism: Amazona ochrocephala; assembly: GCA_039720435.1. Lineage (NCBI taxonomy): Eukaryota > Metazoa > Chordata > Aves > Psittaciformes > Psittacidae > Amazona > Amazona ochrocephala. The sequence goes on from CM077880.1 coordinate 27,633,364, forward strand.
CTCTCTATATTTATTTTTCTATACTTATTTCTGTACATATTTTTCTGATAATTTCTGTTCTGTGGATGGTTCACTGAACTGTTCCCAGATCAGATGAGTGAGTGCAAGTCTTAAAAACAGATCTGCAGATGAGTCTGTGAGAGGTAGTTATTGACTATAAGTCACTAATATACCTTTTATAAATATTCCTTCTTTATTTTTTTAATTCACCTCTTAGAAACTCATCTATCATTAATAATTGGGGAGGTAAGCCCTACTGATATTAGTTAACTTCCCAAATTAAATGAAGATTCATACTTTTCTTTACAATATTTTCTCAGTTTAAACTACACCCACATTTTGTACTGCTATTTTCCCAAAGTGGAAGGTATAGTTTGTATGCAGTATCTGTCTCTATCAATGGGGGAAACAGTAAGTCAACTAATTCTTTAGTACTTCATCCAGGTGTGGTATGTAAAAAAGAGCCTAAGTGAGAAGGAGGTACATATTTGTTAATGCACATTAAAAAAAATAAAAGGAAAAAAATCTACTACCAAACTGAATAACTCATCTGAAGTAGCTTGAATGTCTCATTGTATTTCAGGACACACTATGAAGAATGTTCTATTGCCTGTTGATAAGAAATTGGTCTGATTTATCTCCGGGGGAGATATGGACTCTCCAGGAAGGACACTAGAAGTTATTTCAATAGTTTTATACATTGTTTTCCTTTTTTTTTTTTCTTTTTTTTCTCTTCTTCTTCCATTTTTTTTTTTTTTTTTTTTTTCACTACTCCCATATCTGGTCTCCCACGCTGCCAAAGAGCGCTGCAAATATGCCCTTTTGGCCTCTTTCCTTAGTTATCTACTACTTCAGATGGGTTTGCGTAGATAGCAATAAAAATCAAAGCTCAGCACCCCAGTTGCCTGGAATAGACTGCTATGAAATACCTTGTCATCTCAGTTACTTTTCTTTAAAAGAATGTCACAACTACACACAATGAAGTATTTTCTTTCTCTTCCATTTAAATACATCTTGATGACATCTTGGAGTGGAAAACTTCTCAGGCATCAGAAAAACACCATCAAACCATGAAACGCAGTTCTAATATGAGGGCATCTCTACACTAATGTTTATGATCAGGAGTTGTTGAGGCAGGGTGGGCTTTGCTTATTATTTCAAGCTGAGAAGTAAATTTTAACAGTGGAAATAATGTCTGGGACCTCTGGGGATCTGAATTATTCCCACTCTGCTGTGGTGTAAGTGTAATATAAGAAATGCTCCAGAGAATCCATTGAGCATGAGTAGGAGAAAGATGTTGTAAAGTAAAGATAAATGAAATGTTCTTTTGAATCCTTTGAAGAGACTTTATGGCATTTTCTTTTTTAACCTTCTTGATCTCCCATACTGCGATCTGTGTGAAGCTGCTGAATGAAACATTTCTTAAATTTTCTTTAATAACCACTACTTAAAGTGAGCTTATCACAATTTTGCAAATGCAGATCTGTTGTAGCTACATTCTAATTTAAAGAGGTTATTGCATTAATCCCATCTAAGACTTGGCAGAAATATAAATCCAGTGAACTCATTCAAGAGACTATGCTCTATATCATCTGCATTAAATACATGAATTAAATATGTGACACCAATGGCATTTTAAGGCTAAGATGAATATGTAAGCAGGAGCAGCCATGGTTGTTTAAAATTTTACACAGTCTAAATTGCAAGGTCATTGCCATAGCGATAAAACCAAAGTTAAAATAAAAACAACCAAAAACCATACAGACCTAATTTCTTTCCCTTTCTGTCTATATGACTATTAAAAAATGCACTCATTTTGTTTTTATCTTTCCCTTACTAAAAGCAACTGCTTGGGGTTTTTTTGGAGGTTTGGGGGGTTTTTAGTTTTGCTTCTTCCCTCCCCCCCCAAAAGGAAGATAATACGATATTTCTGTAAAATGTAAAAGTGATTTATATAGTAAGTTTTGTGAAAACTTTCAAGGTTTATTCATTGCAACTGCCATTTCTAAATACACAGGTTTCATATAAGACTTGTATTTCCTAAAAGATAAGTGAATCACTTAAGAAAAGCTTCTTACATAGTTAGAAGAAGTCTTTCATTACACACACTATCTCAAAAGCAGATATTTTAAATACATTGGTGATCATGAATAAAAGAGATACAACTTAGCTTATAGTAAATGTTAAATCTTCATATGTTTACCTAGAAATATTTTACATTGATTTAGGAAGTTTAAATTCCATTTTTAAGGTAGACAGGGGGATGTGAAACTTTTCCATTCTTCATCCAAAAATGTGTAGGCAATCTGTATTTCTTATTCAGAAAAGGAGTTCTAAAATATCAAAACTACCTTTCTTGGTGTCTCCCTAAATCTTTCACATGAGCTATGCTGGATTTCATTCAGTCCAAAGATTTCAAAAGGGAAATTAAGACAGTCTCACCAATTCTTGTAAAATAGCTTCTACAGTTCTATTTTACATGAGAAGAATACAACATGTCTTCTGTTTTCCTAAGCCATTCCTTTTTATTTTTAACCAAAACAATTACAAATAAAAATACATTACAGGCAAATTTGATCCAAATGATCTAGACATGAAAGCTCTCTTCATTTTCTTCCAAAGTCCTCACTATTCTTTTTCCTGACAAACTAGATTCATTTTTTATAATGAGCATAACTACAACAATATAAGAAAGAGATCTGAAGACGTAAATGCTTTTTGAGTCCTTCTTGAAGATTTCTAATTAAATTCCAATCCTAAATCTAATTACGATACATATTCCATTGACCAGGAAGAGTAGATCCTTGGCAAGCTTTTAATTGCAGTCATGGTGAAGACACACTTAACCTAACATTAAGCTGGATAACTTCATCTGCAGAAGACAGGAACTCAGTATGGATGAGACTATATCTCACTACATCACACTTCAGAGACAGAATCATAGACATGCAATAGAAAGAATCATCTAAACCGAGACTTTTCTCCGTACAAGGGCCATATTGCACACTTCAATATAAAACTATAAGCCAGAAAAATGAAAATAAAACCACTTTCCTTACCCATTCGCACACTGACGTTTTTCACATCATGGCATGTGCTTAACATCTCCCCTTTCCAGATGAATGGCCCACCTGCATAATATTAGTTATATTTCCCATCTTAGAATTACAGAATCATAGAATAGTTAGGGTTGGAAGGGACCTTAAGAACATCTAATTCCAACCCCCCCGCCATGGGCAGGGACACCTCCCACTAAACCATGTCACCCAAGGCTATGTCCAAACTGGCCTTGAATATTTCCAGCAATGAAGAATGCACAACTTCCCTGGGCAACCCATTCCAGTGCCTCACCACCCTTACAGGAAAGAATTTCTTCCTCATATCCAATCTAAAATTCCCCTGTTTAAGTTTAAACCCATTACCCCTTGTCCTCTCACTACAGTCCCTAATGAAGAGTCCCTCCCCAGCATCCCTATAGGGCTCCTTCAGATATTGGAAGGCTGCTATGAGGTCGTCATGCAGCTTTCTCTTCTGCAGGCTGAACAGCCCCAACTTTCTCAGCCTATCTTCATAAAGGAGGGGCTCCAGTCCCCTGATTGTCCTCGTGGCCCTCCTCTGCACTTGTTCTAACAGTTCCATGTCCTTTTTATGTTGAGGACACCAGAACTGCACACAATACTTCAAGTGAGATCTCACGAGAGCAGAGTAGAGGGGCAGGATCACCTCCCTCAACCTGCTGGCCATGCTCCTTTTGATGCAGCCCAGAGAATGGTTGGCTTTCTGGGCTGCAAGCGCACACTGCCGGCTCATGTTCATTTTTTCATCAACCCACACCCCCAAGTCCTTCTCCGCAGGGCTGCTCTCAATCTCTCCTCTGCCCAACCTGGAGCTGTGCTCAGGATTGCTCCTACCCAGGTCTAGGGCCTTGCACTTGCCATGGTTAAACTTCATCAGGTTGGCATCAGCCCACCTCACAAGCATGTCAAGGTCCCTCTGGATGGCATTCCTTCCTTCCAATGTATCAACCGAACCACACAGCTTGGTGTCATCGGCAAACTTGCTGAGGGTGCAGTCAATCCCACTGTCCATGTCACCAACAAAGATGTTGAACAAGACCGGCCCCAACATCGATCCCTGAGGGACACCACTCGTTACTGGTCTCCAGCTGGACATTGAGCCACAACTCCTCGAGTGCAGCCATCCAGCCAGTTCTTCATCCACCGAGTGGTCCACCTATCAAATTGATGTCTCTCCATCTTAGAGACAAGGATGTCATGTGAGACAGTGTCAAACGCTTTACACAAATCCAGGTAGACGACACCAACTGCTCTACCCCTGTCCATCAGTTCCATGGCTCCATCATAGAAGGACACCAGATTGGTCAGGCAGGATTTCCCCTTAGTGAAGTCATGCTGGCTGTCACCAAGCACCTTGTTGGTTTTCATGTGCCTTAGCATGCCTTCCAGGAGAATCCGCTCCAAGATTTTGCCAGGCACAGATGTGAGACTGACTGGTCTGTAGTTCCCCAGCTCATCCATTTTCCCCTTCTTGAAAATGGGGGTTATATTCCCCTTTTTCCAGTCATCGGGAACTTCACCTGACTGCCATGATTTTTCAAATATGATGGACAGTGGCTTAGCAACTTCATTTGCAGCTTCTTCAGGACCCGTGGATAGACTTCGCCAGGTCCCATGGACAGACTTCGCCAGGTCCCATGGACTTGTATACATTCAGGTTCTGAAGATGGTCTCAAACAAGATCCTCTCCTACAGTGGGCCCAGGGTCTTCATTCTTACAGTCCCTGCGTCTGCCTTCCAAGACTTGGGTGGTGTGGTCAGTGCATCTGCCGGTAAAGACTGAGGGAAAGAAGTCATTAAGAACCACAGCCTTCTCCAAATCCAGGGTAGCCAGCTCTCCCAATAGCTTCTGGAGCTGGCCCATGCTGTCCCTAGTCTGCCTTTTATTCTTTTATTTGCAATGTACCTAAAGAATCCCTTCCTTTTATCTTTCACATCAATAGCCAAGTTTAATTCTAAGTGGGCCTTAGCTTTCCTAACCTGGTCCCTAGCTTCCCAGACAACATCCTTGTATTCTTCCCAGGCCGAATGTCCTTGCTCCCACCTTTTATAAGCCTCTTTTTTCCCTCAAATTTTGCTCAGCAGGTCCTTATCCATCCAAGGAGGTCTCCTGGCCCTCCTGCAGCACTTCCTTCTTGTTGGGATGCATCGCTCCTAAGCTTGCAGTAGGTGATCCTTGAATATCAACCAACAGTCTTGGGCCCTCGTGCCCTCTAGGGCTGTATCCCATGAAACCTTACTAAGCAGGTTCCTGAAGAGGCCATAGTCTGCTCTCTTGAAGTCCAGGCAGTGAGCTTGCTGCACGCTCTTCTCACTGTCCTGAGATCTCAAATTTGACCATCTCATGATCGCTGCAATCAAGGCTGCCCTGGAGAGCCACATTTCCAACCAGCCCTTCCCTGTTGGTGTGGACGAGGTCAAGCATGGCACCTCTCCTTGTCGGCTCCTCAATTACTTGCAGAAGGAAGTTGTCTTCCACACAATCGGGAAACCTCCTGGATTGCTTGTGCCTGGCTGTACCATCCCTCCAACAGATATCAGGGTGGTTGAAGTCCCCCATGAGAACAAGGGCCTGTGAGCGTGAGGCTATTCCTATCTGTCTATAGAGCACTTCATCCACTGAGCCCTCTTGGTCAGGCGGTCTGTAACAGATCCCCACAATAATGTCTCCCATCGCTGTTCTCCCTTTAACCCTGATACGCAAACTCTCTGTCCACTGCTCACCTGTCCCCAGACAGAATTCCATACTCTCCATCCTATCCCTAACATAAATAACAACTCCTCCTCCCGTCTGACAGGCCTGTTTTTCCTAAAGAGCCGGTAACCTTCCATTCCACCACACCAGTCATAGAAGCCATCCCAACATGTTTCTGTGATTCCTATTATATCATACCCTTGTAGACGTGCACATATCTCTAATTCCTCTTGTTTATTCCCCATGCTGTGGGCATTTGTATAGAGGCATCTGAGCCAAGCTCCAATGAACCCGGCTCATTGGCTGGAGCTGCTTCAATATCTCTGCATTGCTCTGAATGTTTATTATAGGTGCTGGCAAGTGACTGGGTGTGTTGGGATGGAATGCTGCCCCCCTCCCCCAACACATCTAGTTTAAAGCATCCTTGACCAGTCTGGCAAGCCTCCTACCAAATCCGCTCTTCCCTGTCTTTGTTAGACCAGCTCCACCAGCCCCCAGTAGACCTGGCCTACTAAATTGAGTCCCATGTTCAAGATACTGAAACCCCTGACTCCGTCACCACAGTTGTAATCATTTATTAACTCGGCCAATCCTCCTAGCCTTTTCAAAGTCCTCCCCTGTATCCTGGAGAATTGAGAATAAGACTATCGGAGTTTCAGTGCCCCTAACCACCACTCCAGGGCTCTGTAGGCCTTTTTTATATTCTCCAGGTTACTTATATCTATATCACTAGCATCCACATGGATCACTAGAAGTGGCTAATAGTCAGTGGGACTTACTAGAGCAGGCAGTCTCTCTGTAACCGCCGTGATCTGAACCCCTGGTTGGCAACACACCTCCCTTGAGACCGGGTCAGACTGACAGATGGGTGCCTCTGTTCCTTTCAAAGTAGAGTCCCCTACTACTACAACCCGCCGCTTTTTCCTGGCAGCACCAGTAGCGATCTTCTTTACCAGTGCATCAGCCGGTTGTTCCTGGTGGGAGCTCGGTTCCTCATCAGACCCCTGCAGGACAGCAAAGTGGTTTAGGAGGAAGCCCCTTGCTTTTAATTGTCCTCTTCCTCTTTTTTTTTTTTTTTTTTTTTTTTTCCCCTGTTACTGTTTCCCAGCTTCCTGGGTTAGCGGCCTCCTTTCCTGCAGGAGCGACAGTAGATGCTCAAGACTCCTGCACTGTCTGGTCCTGGAGCAAGCAGTGCTGCCTCCTCTCAGCTTTTCTGACACCTTTCAGCCTATTGAAAGTGTCTCGCAGCTCAGCCGCCTGCTGGAGAGGAGGACCTCCACCAGGAAGCACTGAGTGCAGCCCTGCCCATTGTGCACCCTCCTCCCAGGAGACCAGTGCAGGCACTCCCTACACCCCGAGCTCTGCACTGCAGCCTCCCCTTTGATGGGTTCTGTCTGGGTGCCTAAGCTGGCCATCGCCGGGGCAGCCAGAGCAGAGCTCCCAGACCGGGCCCTGGTCATAAGGCGAGTGCTCATCATCCCGCTTGCCTACCCACGCAAACTGCCCGCGTGAGCTGCCTCGAACCCACCCTGTTCGCTGCTCTCCCTGGGGCAGGTTTTTACAGAGTCAGGGCTAGTGCCGCTCCTCCTGGCACCGCCCCCTGTGAGTCAGCTGCTCGCGTCCCCTGAGCTGCTGGCTCCTGGGCAAGTCCTGTCGGGGACTTGAGGTTCCCTCGGTGGCTCTCGCTGCTCTGAGTTGAAGCTCCTGGACACTGGGCTTCCTCCCGATCAGGCGCTGAAGGTGTCCTCTGTCTTGTTACTCATCTCAGCAATTCAAATCTTGTCACCAAAGTATACTAAGCACTGACTTTAGTAAATATATATGAGATAAATCAAAGTATTTCTGTTCAGATTTGGCCAGAAATACAGAATAACAGTATATTTTGTAGTTCAAATCCAGTACTTTGTAATCACCATTATTTTTAGAATTAGTCATCAATTACGTTTTTTATTTTTGCTTATGAAACTCAGTTTCACATTGGAAAATCTCAGGTCCATGCTCTAAAAGACCAAGTGGTTATGATTTAGAGGGTTCACATGGTTCAAATTCAACATTTCATATGGCAGTTTTGCAGCTTTTGAGCATTGTTTCCTCTGAACAACATCTTAAATAAATTTATGGCTATTAGTCTTCAGTTAAGAGAATTTTATTGTTTTTAATCAGCGAAATCATTAGAATTGCCACCTGTAATTCAATGCATGATTGGAAACCCCGTTTGCTCATCAAAACATCATCTATTCTGGTGACTTTCAGAGACTAGCCCTGCATTTTCTTGCTTAATTCAGTTGCTTCATGTTTCTACCTTCAAATGAACTCCTTTTCAGATTGCCCTTATGGAGTCTGCAGAAGTCTTTTTGGAGTAAAAAAAAATCCAACTCTATTTACTTACTTTAACAGCATTCTCAAGTGGGTTACCTCTACCCTCCCCATCTTAATTCCTGTTTGCTTCTCTTTTGAGCTCTATTAACCTACTACTGATCTGGGGGATTAGTAGAAGAAAATGGTGGCTAAAATATGTCACCCAAGTTAATCTGTGCAGATAGCATAAACATTGTGCACAGGTTTCAGAAGCTGATTCAAATCAGGTTTCGGGTTCACAAGTCTGAATACAGAAAATATTTATGTGAGAAAGACCATAATTCTAAAGATAAATTACATTTCACCCACACTTGTCATTCTGTATCAAAGCTTACAAGGTAGAAGGTCCCTTGGTACCATAACACCTTCTGAGAAGTTCTTAATATGAAACAGCTGCTTTTGAATCTTTTACATATTCTTCATACTGGAAGTAGTATTTTTAATACCTAGCTACTAAATAGAAAGAGTTTGTGAGAAAGGGGAAGGATCCTAATTCTTCCCAGAAGTTGTTTCAGTTCTCCCCATGCATAGAAATGTATGAAGAGTAACCCCTGGAAAACAAATTATCTTATTTGTCTGCAAACAGGCAAAATATCCAAAAGAAGTATTGTACAATTTGGAGAGAGAAACCTAGGGTGGGAGATATATATTTCTATTGCAAATTTCAAGCTACAAAACCAACCTGTGGACATGGGAAACAAATAGGGCAGTAGAGCACCTTCATCTTCTCTGAATTTCAGGACATTGTGGAAAACAAATTCTTACACTGAGAACCATACAGGTAGCTCATCCATAGATTTTATCCTGATTTCTGGTAGTAATTTAGAATTGCTTTAAGGCTTCAAAACTTTTCTTAGTGCAGGGCAACTAAGGAGCTCTCTGCTTTACCATTATGTGAAAAGTATTCTTCTAAGAAAGTGTCTCGATATCCTGTTTATGTATGTAAACACATTTTGCTTCCTTTCTGTTTTAATGAGAAATTTCTTCCTGAAAATAGGAGAGCCCATGGTGTTTCAAGGCTTTGCCCTGGGTTCAGCAGTAGCATCCATTTTTCTCCTTCTTGGTAGGTGGTGCAGTGCTGTGGTTTTGACTTTTGGCCTGGGAACAGCACTGATAACACCGATGTTTTTAGTTACTGCTCAAATGTTTAGTCTGACCAAGGACTTTCTGAGTCTCATGCTCTGCCAGGGAGAAGGGGAAGCTGGGAAGAAGCAGAGACAGGACACCTGACCCAAACAAAGAGGTATGCCACAGCACATCATGCCCAGTACATAAACTGGGAGCAGTTACCCGGAAGGACTAGATCACTGCTTGGGTCGGGCTGAGTATCGGTGGGTGGTGAGCAGTTGTGTTCTCTTCCCTTGTCATTCTCCTTACCATTATTATTACTGGTGGTAGCAGAAGTTGTGTTATACCTTAGTTACTGGCCTGTTCTTATTTCAGTCTGTGGGAGTTACATTCTTTCGATTCTCCTCCCATCCCCCCCAGGAGCAGGGTGGGGAGAGAAAGGGGGGGAGTGAGTGAGCGAACTGTGTGGCTGATTTACGGCTGGTCTTAAACCATGACAGGCTTATAGTATTTTTATGTATTTGGTTAAAAGTTAGTATTTTAATGCTGCTTCAGAAGGACACTGAAATGAAACTCAAATTAATTCTGCTCTGTATCTCTGCCACCAAAAATTTACAGAGCTGGGAGATGTCAAAATATCCTGTTAGTTCTGAATGGGCATGTAGGTTTGAGGTATTTGCTTCATGAAAAGTTTGTGGAGGAGCTATTGCTAGATGAAGCAGAAAGAGACTCAAAATGGACAAGTAGATCATTCAAAGAGAAGGTCAGAAGTGACTGGCATATGTCTTATCTAATTGAATTACAAATCTCTTCCATTTTTGCTACTCTAATTACAAATTATGTTGTTGTGACATCGCAGGGAAGCATCTAAAGGAGTGGCAATAGTATTTCCTTATTTTAAAAGAAAGTGAAAGCAAACTTAAGAAAATGTAAACTGAATAGAATGTAGTAAGATTGGGTCATATATCTGTTGATTTCTATACATATTACACTTAAAGCTAGTGTTCTACAGCTACGTGTTCCCCAAGAAGAGTAAAACCTAATTGCTGTCATATGTCCTATGCTTGAAACAAATCCTAAAACATTATCAGAAAGCAAAAGTCTTATCTACACAAAGTTATTCCAAAGGTAGGAGTCCAAAATACCGTTTGAGACAAAGACTGCATCCCTGACTCTTGTACTTTTGTATACAGTAATACCTTCTCCTTGTGCAATTCTACTGGTTAAATTAATTTTATTAGTTCTTTCCTAATTTCTTTCACTTCAGCTATACTCTATGAGAGAAAAAGTATTACCTTGCTGGGTAGCACATAGGAATATAATAACAAAAGTCATTTAGGTGTTTGGAGTTTTACAAAGTAAAAGACTGCTGAACAAGTTTATTAGCATGTTTCAGATGAGGTATTTAGGTCCTAATTTTTGAAACTGGCAATATTATTTAGTTAATGAATCATAGAATCATAGAATAGTAAGGGTTGGAAAGGACCTTAAGATCATCAAGTTCCAACCCCCCTGCCATGGGCAGGGACACCTCTCACTAAACCATGCCATCCAAGGCTATGTCCAACCCCACCTTGAACGCCGCCAGGGATGAAGCATCCACAACCTCCCTGGGCAACCCATTCCAGGGCCCCACCACCCTCACAGTAAAGAATTTCTTCCTCATATCCAATCTAAACTTCCCCTGTTTAAGTTTAAACCCATTACCCCTTGCCCTCTCACCACAGTCCCTAATGAAGAGTCCCTCATTCTGCTAATTTCTGGGATAGGTAAAAAAAAAAAAACCAACATATTTGCTCCAGTTCTATTAACAACACATGGTGAATTTACTTGATTAGACTGCTTTGTTTGGCTGTATCATAGAATCACAGAATAGTTAGGGTTGGAAAGGACCTTAAGATCATATAGTTCCAACCCCTCTGCCATGGGCAGGGACAACCCCCACTAAACCATGTCACCCAAGGCTCTGTCCAACCTGGCCTTGAACACAGCCAGAGAAGGAGCATTCACAGCTTCCCTGGGCAACTCATTCCAGTGTCTCACCACCCTTACAGTAACGAACTTCTTCTTTATATCTAATTTAAACTTCCCCTGTTCAAGTTTTAACCCATTAAAATACTTATTATTTTTTATTATTTAATTTAATTTAATACTTATTACTTTATTATTATTATATTTAATTTAATACTTATTAATGCTTATTATACTTATTTAATGCAATACTTATTATACTTATATACTTAATTATACTTATTTAATACTTATTAATTGATACGTTGACTCACATCAATGCCCTTATGCTTAAAATGTAGATTGTAGTGGAACAAAGCAGTGCTCTTGCATAAAGTGTCATAGTCACTGGACAGAAGAAGATACCTTTGAAAAATCTGTAGAAAAAAGCTGTTCCTACTTATGTTTGAACAGTTTGGCAGAGAGGTCCATGTAGAAGCCTTCAAAGGCACCTGTCTCCCCTAATTATTCAGGGAATTAAATATGAACTTTTAATGGCATCCTAAAATTTGGCCATAAGCTACATGCCCAAATTAAAACTCCCGCAGTTTGAAGTCTGAGTACTGATAAGGTGCATTCAATTAACCTGTACACATTACTACAAACTGAAATAATTAGATAAGAAAAACAGGGGTATGCCTTTTCTTCTTTATACTATTATTTTTGTCAGAACAATCCTTCTCCTGTTTCATTTAAAGCTTATTTGTGTACTGGGGAAAATTTTCCTTGGGGTGCTTTATCGGTATTAAGTGTAGCTCTTCAAGAAAATTTACTTTTGGCATATAACACAGAGCTTGTACCTTCTATTCCTATTTGTGTTATAGTTGAAGTAGAAGAATGCTTCATTTTAGCTCAATCTGTCACATACACACTAATGTTCATTCCTCCAACTACAGGGTAAAAATAGTTTTATAAGTACCCTTAGTTTGATACAGCTGCTGGGACTTAGCATGGCTTCTCCCAATTATCTCCTGTAAAGAACATTTTGTTAAAGCAATTTGTCAAGCACAATTCAGGCTTTTGTGGGGATAACAAGTACTTTCTTATAATTCTTAAAGTATTAGCTGACAGAAGGTTTTATATATGTATATATATAAATGTATCTCCAAAATCCAAACAGTATTGCCAAGGCAAGAAACAATGCCCTACATAATTGTGTTCGTTTAATCTGTTTGGTTTCTAAGTCATGTACAACACTCAAGAATTTTTAAAGGATTTGATACAGCTTAAAACTTTATATAAAATTTAGTTCTATTAAATATTATTTTGCTATGACTTTCTTAGACCAATGTATTACAGATTTGTGATTTACTTCTGTTTGGAAAGTAAGTAGCAATAGTCAAACCCAATGTAAGACCTTTTGGTATCACATAACACATGCCTTCAAGAACTCTATTTTCTCAATTTATTCTTTATTTAAGTTATTTTCTCAATTTATTCTTTATTTAAGATATTTTCTCAAGTTATTTTCTCTCACAGAGACAGACAGAGTTCCAGAGAATAGACATGCTTCTAGGAACTAGGGAAAAAGTTACTGAATTGTCTCGAAAAACCCGCATCAAATAATGTGCTAAACTCCACACAATATGTGAGAGACAGGTTCCTGCTTAGGAGTGGGAATAAATATGCCTTAAAGACAAATCTAACTCTTCTCATTCAATTTTAGAGTAAGTAAAAGCAGTAAAGTTCTAGAGTACAACAAACCAAGCAGTCCTAGAAGCATGGACAAAGGTCGGTCTCCTCATCAGTGTTAGGTCTGGGGAGTCATTGTTAGGCTACCACTATGGTAAGCAACAGCAATTACCCTGCCAGCTCACTGTCCTGAGACTGATCCAATGGCTAGTAGTAGATGTTAAAGATTCAAGCACAAGAAGTGATTAAGACCACCCTGCCCACTGTAGCATGGTTTTCCAGTTCAGCAAATGATAAAGATATTCCCTGAAACACAATTTGTCATATCCTTTGTATAGTAAAATATTTAAAATGGAATTTATGATTTACTTTCTATACACAATCTTCTATTTTCTCTTATTCTCCCTTTCTCTTCTTACTTGCTATATCTATAAATGAAACATACCTTGTTCTTAGCTTCCTTTTTGTTTGGGGACCTGACTCTTGCCCCCATTCATGTTGTTAATCCATCTCTGAATCCCTTCAGTAGTGAGTGAGATGTTATATTTTGGCCCAAGTTTAGTTTCCAAATAGTCCATGTAATGTACACTGTAACAATCTCTGAGATTTACAAAAGTGTGGATCCTAGTTACAGTGTTCACAGACAGAAGAAATGTTCATGCCCTGAAGGGAAGACTGAGTCCTTCTGATTGACCTTAGTGTCATGATTTTGCCACTCCTATGTTTGCTTTCTTCATGGGAAAAAACAGGAAGGACAAGCAGCTGTAGAGCTAAATGACAGGATAAGTCCTACCCTTATATAATACAGCATACAGGAGGTTTGATCCATTCTCATCAAATAAGTGACTCCTAAGAACAAACTCAAGAGAAGAAGAAGAAAGAAGAAGAAAGAAGAAGAAGAAGAAGAAGAAAGAAGAAGAAGAAGAAGAAGAAGAAGAAGAAGAAGAAGAAGAAGAAGAAGAAGAAGAAGAAGAAGAAGAAGAAGAAGAAGAAGGAGAAGAAGGAGAAGAAGGAGAAGAAGAAGAAGAAGAAGAAGGAGAAGAAGGAGAAGGAGAAGAAGAAGGAGAAGAAGGAGAAGAAGGAGAAGAAGAAGGAGGAGAAGAAGGAGAAGAAGGAGAAGAAGGAGAAGAAGGAGGAGAAGGAGGAGAAGAAGGAGAAGAAGGAGAAGAAGGAGAAGAAGGAGAAGAAGGAGGAGAAGGAGGAGAAGGAGGAGAAGAAGGAGAAGAAGGAGAAGAAGGAGAAGAAGGAGAAGAAGGAGAAGAAGGAGAAGAAGGAGAAGAAGGAGAAGAAGGAGAAGAAGGAGAAGGAGGAGAAGAAGGAGGAGAAGAAGAAGGAGAAGAAGGAGAAGAAGGAGAAGAAGAAGAAGAAGAAGAAGGAGAAGAAGGAGAAGAAGGAGAAGAAGAAGAAGGAGAAGAAGAAGAAGGAGAAGAAGGAGAAGAAGAAGAAGAAGAAGAAGAAGAAGGAGAAGGAGGAGAAGGAGGAGAAGGAGGAGAAGGAGAAGGAGGAGAAGAAGGAGAAGAAGGAGAAGGAGGAGAAGGAGGAGAAGGAGAAGGAGAAGGAGAAGAGAAGGAGAAGGAGAAGGAGAAGGAGAAGGAGAAGGAGAAGGAGAAGGAGAAGGAGAAGGAGAAGGAGAAGGAGAAGGAGAAGGAGAAGGAGAAGGAGAAGGAGAAGGAGAAGGAGAAGGAGAAGGAGAAGGAGAAGGAGAAGGAGAGAAGAAGAAGAAGAAGAAAGAAGGAGAAGAAGAAGAAGAAGAAGAAGAAAAAAGAAGAAGAAGAAGAAGAAGAAGAAGAAGAAAAAAGAAGAAGAAGAAGAAGAAGAAGAAGAAGAAGAAGGAGAAATTAACAAAAGACAAAAACCAGGTCAGTCTGCCTTTTCTGATGTCAATGGCAAGATTAATTTCACAAATCATGTTCTCATGTTCTAAATAAATATTGGTAAAATAAGCATCTGAAATATTGCATAACATTTCTCATTTCATTAATCTGCATGGTTTGTAATCCCACTAAAAACTGGCAATTACTCTCCACCTATCAACAAAGATTAAATATTAGATTGTTTTAGTGACTACTCAAATTATCAAACTATGATTTTAAAAAAATGCATTGCAGTGTGTACCGTATTACCAAATACAAAAAAATAGTGGAAATTTTATTGTCAAAATAAATGAGCAATCATATTTTCAAGAGGTACCCCTGGTATTTAAAATGTGTGTTTGTTTGCTTACTCAACAAACTTCAATATTTTAGTCTTGCAGACACTGATTGTTGTGACTTAAGGAAGATAGAATTGTTGCTATAATCAGTGTACTATTTAACCAGCTACAAAATCTAACATATGTTACTGCTTGTCATATGCTGTCATTTGAGTAAGGTTCCAGGTACGTAGCAAAATTAGACTGTTAGAATTTAATCTAGAAATCTTTATTCTCTCAAGCAGTTCTCACAGAGTTTTTTTGCTGAGGTTACCTACAGTTGGCAAAATTGTCAACAGTCACCAAAGATAACCTAAGGAACAAGTAGGAGACCTGTCAAAAGGAAGCTTTTTCACAGCCATTTGCAATATTGCACATGAGAAGTGTATAGCAGTTCTGTTATTCAGCACTCATAATGCATTGCTAATTAGTAAACTGCACAGTAAACAACTTGTTCACAATCTTGCAGTGACATGACTTCTTCCAGACCACTCCTTTGAGAGTGGACTTCAAGTCCTCAGACACATATATGCACTGACTTCATAATTTGCCTGAGTGCAGATACCTGCACCCTTGGAAACATGCTTGCAACACTTATCTAGAAAAAGAAGACACTAGCTTTCAGAGCAACTGCAAGACTGAGCTTTTCTCTTTCAATTCCTAAGGACAAACCTACATCAAGTCAGACTGAAGTTTGCACAGTAATTTATCCTATTCTTAGATGCCACTGTGGGAAGAGTACAGAACAATAAGAGCACAAGGCACTGATATTTCATTATTAACTCCAGGTGTTTCTTCCTTCAGGATTTCTTAAAGCAGAGGTGTTTTATTCTTGTTGAAGACCATTTGATGGATTTTCTTTTCTTGTGGTTTTCTCTTGTACGTGTTCTACTGCTTTACACATGAGGTACTTTCAGTATTTAGTTGAATTTATTTTCTGGTACCTTTTTTTTTTTCAGAAGTCCCATTCTCTAGTTCCAGCAGCTTACCATGCTTTCTTCTGCTGCATCTTTGAAATATATGAGAAACAGCAGTAGCTGAATATACTTGTAGCTGAAAATACCACAAAAAGTCATTGAATGGGATATCTATTATATAGTTGAAATACGTTATTGGAATGATACAGTGGCCAGTTTTGGCCCTCAGTAGAAGAAAGACTTTGACAAACTGGAGCTCATTCAGCACAGAGCAACCACAATGGTCAGGGCCTAAAGCACTTTCTTGAAAGGAGAGTATGAGAAAGCCAGTCTTGGTCAGTCTGGAGAGGAGTTGCCTTTGGGCAGACAAAACAGTAGCCCTGGTAATTCTGGAAAGGTTGTAACACAGGTGGAGCCAGGCTTTTCACAGTGGTGAGAAGACAAGAGAAAATGAAACCAACTGAAAAAAAAGAGTTTCCAGGAGGGTGAAGGAGAATTGCTAGTGCCTGACTGTTTAGGTCATCAGGGACATTTATTTGTTCTTATTATTTTTATTTGGTTTGCAACCTCTTCTCTTATTTAATATTTATCCATGACTCTGATAAGGCTAAGATATTGGGAAAGATTAGGAAAAGAGCAAAAAGGAGTCAAATGTTCTGTAGGATACAGGAATTATATCATTTATGGCCACTATTAGTATGTCTACATATACCATTTGCTTAAGATAAGCAAGTCAAGGAGGCTGGTCAATCTGGTTAGAAAAGCTTTAAAAGGTGAGTAATGGGATGAGGGAGGTGGCAACCCACAATCAAATGAGGAAACAGTGAACCAGATTTGCAACCAAAGGGAGAGGGGTGATGTGGGCATGAAATGCATCATAATCAGTAAAAGAGGGAAAAGGGGTCCCACCCGTTCTGTGCTAAGAGAACAACATAAGTGAAAACTTTCTTCATTTTCCTGGAAAATCAGCATGACTGGATGCTCCTCTGAAGTGTCTGTACACTGGCACACACAGCATGGGAAACTCAGGAGAAACTAGAGGTCTGCATGCAGGTATATAGTTGGGATATAATTGAGATCACAGAGATGTGGTAGGCTTGCTCACACAACTAGCGTTCTTCAATGGAGGGATATAGGGTGATGGACATTGGTATAAGGGAGGTGCTGTGCTGGATATGATACTTACAAAAAAAGAGAGCTTGTGAGGAATGTAAAGGTTTGGGGGCAACTTTGGCTGCAGTGATCCTGAGATGGTGGATTTCAGGATCTTGAGAGGAGGGAACAAGGCAAAGAGTAGAATCACAGTTCTGGACATCAAGGGAGAGATTTCAGCCTGTTCAGGGATCTTCTTGCAGGGATCCATGGGAGATAGTCCTAGAGACAAGAGAGATCACCTCCTACTTTCAAGTATCACCCTCTTCAAGCTCAGAAATAGTCCACCCCAATTTACAGAAATCAAGCCATGGCAACACGAACTCCTGACAAAACTCAAGATAAAAAAGTACAAAAAAGTTACTGGGAATTGATCGACAGCATAGACTTCCTAAAAAGCAAAGTCCTGGCTAACCAAGCTGATAGCCCTTTATGATGAAATGACTGGCTTTGTGGATAAGAGGATACTTATCTCGATTTTAGCAAGGCTGTTTTCGCTGTCTCCTATAATATCCCCCTTGACAAACTGATGAAATACAGGCTTGGTAAGCGGGTGGTGAGGCAAGTTGAAAAGTGGCTGCACTGCTGGACTTAAAGGATTGTGATTAGCAGCACGAAGTTCAGCTGGAAGCCAGTCACAATTTGTGTACTCCAGGGGCCAGCACTGTTTAATGTCTTCATTAATGATCAGGATATTGGGACAGACTGTGCTCTCAGGAATTTTGAAAAGAAAGCTGTGAGGAACGGCTGATAGACCAGATGGATGTACTGCCATCCAGAGGAACCTCAAGAGGCTGGAGCAAAGGATAAACAGGAACATAACAAAGTTCAGGAAAGGGGAAATTCCAGGTCCTGTACCTGGGGAGCAATAGCCTTATGCACCAATGCATGCTGGGGTCCAACTAACTAGAAAACAGATCAGTGGAGAGGGATTGGGCATCCTGATGGACAAGTTGACCACAAGGTACCCTTGTATCAAAGAAGGCTGCTAGAAATCACTGATTGAAGATGACTAACAGTGTTAGTTACAATGAATGCATGTAACACTTCTTACTGGATTTTAAAAATCTGTGTTAAACCTATTAATCAGAATAAGTTCATAATAATAATCAAGCCAAATCCATTTTCATGAAGCCATTTAAAGTTAGTAGTAAACTACCTGAGAAGATGAGAAATAGAGGCTGGGAGGAAAGACAAATAAAGAGAAAGCAAATACATTCTTTGGATTATTCAGATTTATAATCCAAATTACATATCTGAAGAAGAGCAGTGAAGCTGGTGGAAGGTCTAGATAACAAGTCCTGTGAGGAGCAGATGGGGAAACTGGGGTTGTTTAGTCTGAAGAAAACTCAGGGGCCTTGTTACTCTACAACTACCTGAAATGAGGATGGAGAGAGGAAGGTGGGGTTGGTCTCTTCTCCCAAATAACAACTGATAGGACAAGAGGAAATGGCTTCAAGTTGCCCGAAGGGAGGTTTAGTTTGGCCATTAGGAAACGTTTTATCACTTAAAGGGCAGGGAAGTGGTGCAATCACTATCCCTAGGGATATTTATAAGATGTGTAAATGTGGCACTTAGGGCCATGCTTTAATGATGGACTTGTCAGTGTTAACGGTTAGACTTGATGATCTTAAAGGTCTTCTCAAACCTAAACAATTTTCTGTGATTCTAAAATACATGCATAAAAAAATAAAAATAATTAAAGCCATTGATATGCAATGTACTTTTCAATGTTCAATTTTTAGTACCCAAAGCGATTAGACCAGTAGTTCCTCTTAATGTAAATAACAAGGACCACTAATGTAATTCTGACAGTCCAAATTGTTTGTTCCCAATGTTACCCAGCTTCTGAAAAATAGAATGCAGTCTCACTTTTTCTTTCTTTTTTTTAAAAAAAGTTTTATTATTTGAGACTTTGTTTTGAATCAGAGACTGCATTACTTATTACCATGTTGAAGAGCCAGCATTTTGCTACTTATCTGTCCTCCACTACATTCTGTTTCTGATGCAGTAGAAAATACTTAATTTCCAAGACTGTTCATTTTTAATGTTCTTCTGAAGAAATAAATAAAGTTTCTGGCTCTTGTAACACTTTTAACAATTTTAGTGATAAAATTGAATAAAATTTCTTGTAAGCGAAACAAGGAAGCACAAAAGCACAAAATGTAATCAGTTAAGTCTGATGGCTTTGTAATGGGGGTGCTTGAAGGTAGTTGAGATAGTTTTAGGTCCTTAGGACCTTAGTACAAAAAGTATAAGAAAAATAAAATAGGAAAATAGGACCTGGGATGGGAGTATCTGGGTCTAGCAGATGTCTAGGATGGGCACAGTTAATTTAACTGATAAGTAGCAGGACAGGATGATTGCTATGTCAATGAACTCATTAAGCTGGTGTAAACATCTACTGGGGAGTATCTGGGACTAGCAGATGTCCAGTGTGGGAGCAGTTAAACTACCCGATAAGTAGAAGGACATGATGATTGCTATGTCTGTAATATTAATTAAGCTGGTGCTTCAAAGACTGCCAGCAGTGATGAAGATTGTTGGCAGAAGTAAATGATTCTCAAAGACCACCACCGCATTTTTGTATGTATACGGAAAACTTTCTAGAAAATGATGTAATTCACGTGTAGCCTCATGTATATGCATGTATGCCCAAGTGACTATATAAGGATGGCCTGTGTGGCAATACGGTGATGCATGTTAGGAGGAGCTATCCCAAGTGTCTCGTGGTGCCGCAATAAAGAATACATGCTTGTCAACTTGAAAACTTTGTTGGCGAGTTTGTTCCTGGAGTTTTCTCCAAATCATAAGAACCTGAAGTATTAGAAGAACTAAAGATGACTACCTTTCTTTTTAAGTTGCAGCTACTTACTTATTTCTAAAAACTATTTCATAAAAGACGAGGAGAGAGGCTAGATAATTACATAGAAGTCCTTTTGTTAAATCAACCAACCAACCAACCAATAATTATCTTAAAGCCTACTATAATTTTTCTTGTTGTCTTTGAACTGTTGAGTGTGTTAGCTATTTTATATTATGTGGGCATAAAAATTATATTAGTAACACTTTAAACAAGCATACAGTAATAATTAAGTTTCACAAATAATGAATATATCTCATTAGTATGTTATTGTCATAAGCAATACGTTCTGAGGTATCAATATAAATATAGACGTAAAAATATTTTTTTCCTCTGTTTCACAGGTCAGGTACATATTAAATCACATATTTGTTTCATTTTATTATTATTTACATATAACAATTTGTTTATTAAATTTGACAAAGGGGCACAGCGCATAATTTTCCTGCTTGCATAATCATAGAATCATAGAATCATAGAATAGTAAGGGTTGGAAAGGACCGCAAGATCATCGAGTTCCAACCCCCCTGCCATGGGCAGGGACACGGCTTGTTGTTATTCTTCACAGGATTGTGTGATGAACAACACAAATTAAATACTTTCAAGTGCATTTTGAACTTTGAAGTTTAATATTTTTCTTGGAGTAGTTGAAAAACCTTTTCTTCTAAAAAGTCAAACATACATGCCATGAAAATAGGAAGAGAAATGAAATTAAAACCTCAGAATTTATGATTGCTCAAAGATGACAATGAAAAAGACCTTTGATGTAACTGCCACCAGATTTGGTTCGGGTATGCAGGAAATTAAATAAGGGATAATACAAACTAAATATTTACATTCCTCATAGAAATTTCTATTAAAAGGTAAATCACGACTTACTAATTGTGAATTTTGTAGAGACTGAAAGAGACTATTACAGAATCTGCATCAGGGTCCAAACTAGTTACACCTAAAAAACCCCTCCTGACTGGGTAATTGGATGACTGAATTTGTTTATGTTTCTGAGTTTTGATTTCATATTCTGAATCCAGGTCTGATTTTCCTTGCTTTTATCTTGATTGCAATAATAAGAACAAAGCAAATTAATTTGTTAAATTTCTGAAAGTGTATGAAGAGCTAATTGAAAAAAAATCAACAGACAAACATTACCAAACAACAATGGTTCTTACACAAAACTTTCAATGAAAATGCGATTCTGAACTGGACTAATGGTAAAGAAGTAGTTTAACAAACTAGTTGTGAAGGTATGTTAAAAAACCCAGACAATTAAGGAATTTCTACAGCTTTTTATCCTCTTTGACTTGGAGGCTGAATGAACAGGTAGTTAAATTATCTTTTGAAAGATCCATGGCACTGACTGCTGAATTTCAATTAGCAGTCACTGACTTGGAAGCTACTTATAAAGACAAAAGAAGGTCATGGAAAGGCAGCTGCCCTGGTTACCTATATCACCTATCACTCACATCCTTGGAATTTAGAGTTTTAATATCTTCCCCTTGGTGTTTTCCTCTGTGCACAAGCAGCCTAGCTCTCTGGGCCAGAGTACCTCTTCCCCAGCTGCTGCTAGATCATTAACCAATACGTGGCATAGCAGCCAATAAACAGCTGAGAGCAAACATAGCATCCATCCCTCAGAGCTCAACTGCCAGCATGTAGAAAAGCACTTCTGAATCCTCAGAAAACCTACAGGAAGATGTTGATTATCTTTTCTATATGCGTAATGAACACCTAGAAATTCCTCTTCTTTGGTGTATTATACAAAATCACCAAGCTGGTAGTGTGAAGTTTTGCTTCTTCTTGTTCTTGTACATTTGTTTGCTTTGTTTTGGGTTCTTTGTTGTTGATTTTTTTCATCTGAAATTAAGAGCTGGCTGTTTGTTGAGTTATGGTATAATATTTCACACCTTGTAAACTTAACAACACTCAGACTCCAGTGTTGTACCTAGTCATGCACAAGGTGTGAATTATAGCTTCATTACTCACACCCTGTCATTTCTCATTGCTTAAGCATTATATTGAGGTCAAACAAAAAGATGAATTGGTTTTCAGTTTTGTTTCTGTCAATTAAAACTCACTTCAAATGTTTCATGGTAATAGCTTGTCATCGGAAGAATAAACTATTTAAGAACAAACAATTCCTAATATATTTTTAAAATGCACAACTCCTGGAAAAAGAAGTCCAAGATCTAAGATTGGATTCATCCTAACTAACTGTGG
Source organism: Amazona ochrocephala (assembly GCA_039720435.1). NCBI lineage: Eukaryota > Metazoa > Chordata > Aves > Psittaciformes > Psittacidae > Amazona > Amazona ochrocephala. Next base: position 27,655,544 of record CM077880.1, read on the forward strand.
TCAGCACACTGGCATTCCAGCTGCACAGACAGGTTTTTCGACAAAGATTGAAACCTCCAAGTAGCAGTTCAGATCTATCTGTCTTTGGTAATCTGTCTGATTAATAGCACTAAAATAATAGTGTCATAATATTTCCCTGAACGGGGAATGATCATGGGTTCTTATTCTCAGTTCTGAAAGAAATACAAATAACTTGGAGAAAATATTTGAAGGCGTTTGTGATAAGATGATTATCATCTATTCGGAAAAATACTTATTTAAATTATTAGCATATTTTTCCTGAAATATAGGAATAACAATTTATTTTTCTTCTTGCTAGTGCTGTTTTTCAGCATGGTTTCTCTGAACACAAAACTCTTGTGCTTTGTTTTCTAGTCATTGTAATCTACTTGACACTAACATGGTTTTGAAAACTGACACAATCACTTTGATTGGGAAGGGGAGTTATTAATTTTGTTTAATTTGTTTTAACTTGTTCTAGTACTGTTTATTTTACTAAAATAATGTTTCACTATTGAGAAACCTGGAAACTTCACATAGGAAGAAATAGAAATTTTTAAAATATGCATATTTTTAAAAACTTCACATTAAGTTCAAGGCTGGAAGAAGGAATGTGCTTGTGATTGTGCCAAGGACTTAGTGTCTTCAATTAACAAAAAAAAAAATAAAGGAAAGTAAAAAATAAGTTCTCTGAATGTTAAGACAATAAACTTAACAAAAATATTGCATAATTCACTCAATAAACATATTTCAAGGTACTTTAATATGCCTTCTAAAGTTTAAAAAGTTATTTAGCAGTACATCTTATTTTAATATACTTTATGGTTGCTAAGAAAATAAACTATGAAAATGGATTTCTTTTTCTTTATAATCAAACATTTTATTTTAGATGAAGGAATATTTTATTCCTATGCAACTACTGAATTTGAAAAATAAGTTTAAAAATCTGTCAACAGATTGTCAACAAGTAACACAAGAAAAAACAGTTTTGCATTTTGCCCTGGATAAATCAGGGCTAAAATTGTCATATGTTCAATCATTCAGCTCCACTGCACAGCTGGATGGCTCATCTTATATTTGGAAACGAATTGCGCTCATTGAGTCCCTGTGATTTCTCTTGTATTTGAAATCCCTCTGTCCTCACAGGTACAGCTATAATTTGCCTCAAGTCCAGGATCTGTGAGCTGCTGCCCTCATGGCTCCATCACTTTTAAGATCTTGAACTCCACTATTTCAGGGTTGCTACAGCCAAGACTGCCACTCTTTACCATATCCCCAACAAGTTCTTCCTTGTTGCACATACATACCAGTTTTGGTGGGCTAATGATAAGACACAATTCTTGCATCAGTAAAAACTATTTTGCATCATAAGGTTTATGTTCAGTGCTTTATCATTTTGTACCTCTTGTTCAAATTGCATTCAACATTACTGTATCTTACTCATCGTGAGGGAACTAAAATGGAGAAGAGTATTCCTGCAGCAATTTTGTCAGTGCTACATAGAGAGGCAAAATTGCTTTTTTGCTTCTTGTTATTATCTCATATATATATATAATATATATATATAAAGGTTGCATTAGGCCCTTTCTCTGCAGTATTTTGTTAAAAGTTTGTACTCAGTCATTTAGGTACAGTGACCCCTAAATCGTTTTTGGAAATCACTCTTATTGAAGACAAAATACCATTATGGATTAATAATAGTCATGCACCCCTCTCTGTGGTGAATTTCACATTTGCTGAAATACTGGACCTTCCATTCAGCTGACACTGAAACTAGCAGGGTTTTTAAGTACCTTAAACCCTTCTCTGATTTTCTTAGACTTAAATATATAACTCTGATTTACGGTCACCAAGCCATATTCTAATCTGGTGTAAATCAATGTGTCTTGCTGTTTACCTCAAATAATGAGCTATTCCGTACACTGCAGTTGTTTAAATGAAGCACAGAAGACATCTATATAATATGCATTACTGGCTACTTTATGCATAATAAATCAAGATTCATATTAAATGCTATATTGCATAAAAAGTGAACTCATAATGATCTGGAAAAATGAGGAATCATTTAGATGTGCTAATTACATTGAAATGAGAGCATGATTACTTTAATCAAAGTGTTGAAACTTGGAGAGATGACATTGGTGATAAGCCATTGATCCTCTGAGGCTTCTACTTGAGTGGATCCCTCTCCTCTTTGACCTTGTTAATACATACATGTCCTCACTATGCCTTTATCTTTCCTAGAATGGACTTCAGTGATTCTCCCTTTCTCAGTGATAAGGTGGATCAAGTGCATTTTCCTCAGTAGGTAGGACAAATTCAGGTATGTACTGTTCATTACTTAATGATTGTATAAATACAATAGCCTTTAAAACTCATTCTTAAAAGAAAATAGCAATAGAAATAATATATAAAAGAAATAACCCACTGTTCTATTCAAATATGTGTGTTTGGAGGCACTGAGAGGAAGAGCAAAGAAATCATGCCTCCTGCATGTGTCTTGCCCTGCAGTCTCCCATTTTTATTGTTGCTGCTGTGCAGCAGCTCAGATTTGATTTTTTTATAATATTTGTGATATTTATGAGCTCTCAGAAGCATGTCTGACTTTCTACAGATCCCCCAGTGCCTCACAAATGACATCACTTTCATTCCCCTCACTCAAAGAACATGCCATTGTTGGCCTAAATCCTGGCGTTTTTCTCAGCCTGATTAGAACTTTGCAAGTAACTTGGAATAAGCCACAGCACTAAAATCAATGGTTCTGCATGAAACAAAGGTTGTTATCAGGGCTACTGTCCACTTATCTTCCTGGATGTGAGCAGACTTTCAATTAATTAATTCTGTACAAGGCATCATTAATCATTGTCCAATGCAGATCAATCCCTTTACAATATCCAGATCATTTTATATAGCTATGTCATTTTTAGAAAAAATTGCCATACAACTCTGTCCTGGGTTCAGCAGTAGCAGATATTTTTCACCTTCTTAGTAGCTGGTGAAGTGCTGTGTTTTTGACTTTCAGCCTGGGAACAGCACTGATAACACCAATGTTTTTAGTTGCTGCTCAGTAATATTTAGTCTGACCAAGGACTTTGTGAGTCTCATGCTCTGCCAGGGAGGAGGGGAAACCATGAGGAAGCAGAGACAGGACACCTGACCCAAACTGACCAAAGAGGTATTCCATACAACAGCACGTCATGCCCACTATATAAACTGGGAGCAGTTACCTGGAAGGGCTGAATCACTGCTCAGATCGGGCTGGGTATCAGACAGCGGGTGGTGAGTGATTGTATTCTCTTCCCTTGTTATTTCCCTTATCATTATGATTATTGGTGGTAGCAGTAGAGGTTTTGTGCTATACCATAGTTACTGGACTCTTTTTATCTCAATCTGTGGGAGTAACATTCTTTCGAGTCTCCTCCCCATCCCTTCAGGAGCGGGGGGGAAGAACGGGAGGGAGTGAGCGAATGGCTGTGTGGTTCTGAGTTACCAGCTGGGCTTAAACCACACAAACTCCAAATCAATCACATTAATATCTTTCTGTCATTTCCATAGAATCATAGAATTATTAGGGCTGGAAAGGACCTTAAGATCATTTAGTTCCAACTCCCCCTGCCATGGGCAGGGACACCTCCCAGTACACCATGTCACCCAAGGCTATGTCCAATCTGGCCTTGAATGCCGCCAGCGATGGAGCATTCACAACTTCCCTGGGCAACCCATTCCAGTGTCTCAACACCCTTACAGGAAAGAATTTCTTCCTTATATCCAATCTAAACTTCCCCTGTTGAAGTTTGAACCCGTTACCCCTTGTCCCATCACCACAGTCCCTAATGAAGAGTCCCTCCCCAGCATCCTTATAGGCCCCTTTCAGATACCAGAAGGCTGCTATGAGGTCTCCATGCAGCCTCTTCTTCTCCAGGCTGAACAGCCTTAACTTTCTCATCCTATCTTCATACGGGAGGTGCTCCAGTCCCCTGATCATCCTCGTGGCCCTCCTCTGAACTTGAGTGCGGCCATCCAGCCAGTTCTTTATTCAACAAGTGGTCCACCTATCAAATTGATGTCTCTCCAACTTAGAGACAAGGATGTCGTGTGGGACTGTGTCAAATGCTTTGCACAAATCCAGGTAGATGACATCAACTGCTCTATACCCTGTCCATCAGTTCCATAGCCCCATCATAGAAGGCCGCCAAATTGGTCAGGCAGGATTTCCCCTTAGTGAAGCCATGCTGGCTGTCACCAACCGCCTTGTTGGTTTTCATGTGCCTTAGCATGCCTTCCAGGAGAATCTGCTCCAAGATTTTGCCAGGCACAGATGTGCAGCTGACTGGTCTAATGAGTTTTCTAAGAGTTTTCTTCAAATTAGCCCAATTCACTTTTCTCTATCATGCCAAAAATTGCCTCAAATGTTATTTTTTTTTCTGTGCTGCTGTATCAGCTTGAATATCTATATACATGATAGAAAATGGAGAAGTCACTTGTCTATTTCAAGGAGGAAACTTTTTGCTCACTGACCTGTGAAAGCTGCAGAAAAATCTATTTTAAAATGAGTCTTGATCGAAAGAAGACAGAACTGCACCACATCACATGAAAAAGAAGGACTCATAATCCAATTACTAATTCTTTGCTGAAGCAAATCCACCTTTCTTTCTACAATTGTGCAGCAAGCACAAAAAGCAGTTGACTCTCTTGTTGGCCATGGAATTAAGGTGAAATTATATGAACAGTTTTAATGTTAAATCCTGATCTTTCTGTTACAGGGCAAGACTGTTTTCTCATTATATGTATAATGCTAGGGATTGGAGGACCCAATGCATTAGCTGGGCTCCTGTTATAGACAGAAGCAATGATAAAGAATGAAGGAATAGGTACACCACCTTCTGAATAAAATTTCCTGCTTCCTACTGTAAGGCTTTTCAGGGCATTTTGCAGTAATATGCTATGGGAGCCACTTTTCTGCTCTTCCAAGAAGGAACAAAATGCATTGTTGCACCTTTTGCTGATTACAGCACATAAACAAGGTGAGAGATGGTCACAGAGCATAAAATGCATTCTGCTTCAATATAGTAGTTTGGTTAAGACCTTATTTTGTAAGTGGAGCATTTGTTTTCCATGTCTTTTTTTTATGAATGAAGACTAGGCTCTTTAGGAAAGACCGAATCGGTAGGCTTGGACGGCGAGTTGCTATTTATAGTGAAGCTATTTGAAGTCATTGAAACTGACAAAACTCTCTATTTAATAATGGAATATGCAAGTGGGGGTAAGTAACTCTGCTGTGATGACACATATAAATAAATTGTCAAGTGGGAGAAAGCACTAGTTTTCTTTAAAGTTTTGCTTTCTGTTTTGGCAAGTGTTAATGTCATGGTAGTACAAAATATTAAGCAAAATCTGTTATAGTCTCTGGGACTTCTTTGTGCAATATAATCGCTTAAAACTTGTAAAACTAACTTCTGAACTTACTGCAGTTTAATAACATTTGCTTTGTTTTCACAGCTGAAATTTAATGGGAATCTTTATTCATCCATCGATTGTTCCTGTCCCTAACAAATACCAACCTTCTCAATTTCATAGAATCATAGAATCATAGAATAGTAAGGGTTGGAAAGGACCTCAAGATCATCGAGTTCCAACCCCCCTGCCATGGGCAGGGACACCTCCCACTAAACCATGCCATCCAAGGCTATATGTCTCCCTGCCTCTGGTGTCCTATTTTGTATAAGATAATTGGTAAAAACACGTTCAGATGAAACATTTTGTGTTCCTTTAACTGTTGCTTTCAAAAGCATGAGTACTGCAACTTCTGTTTTTTTATATATTGATGACATTTGACATACCTTAATCACAGACTTGCTACTGTCAAGAGCTGTAGGCTTAGCATTACACCACTGTAGGAAGAACTGGACCACTCGGTGGATAAAGAACTGGCTGGATGGCCGCACACAAAGAGTAGTGCTCAGTGGCTCAATGTCCAGCTGGAGACCAGTAATGAGTGGTGTCCCCCAGGGATCAGTGTTGGGACCAGTCTTGTTCAACATCTTTGTGGGTGACATGGACAGTGGGATTGAGAGCGCCCTCAGCAAGTTTGCCGATGACACCAAGCTGTGTGGTTCGGTTGATACATTGGAGGGTAGGAATGCCATCCGGAGGGACCTTGGCACGCTTGTGAGGTGGGCTGATGTCAACCTGATGAAGTTTTACCATGCTAAGTGCAAAGTCCTCCACCTGGGTCGGAGCAATGCCAGGCACAGCTACAGATTGGGCAGGAAGGAGATTCAGAGCAGCCCTGTGGAGAAGGACTTGGGGGTGTTGGTTGATGAAAAAATGAACGAGCTGGCAGTGTGCGCTTGCAGCCCAGAGGGCCAACCGTATGCTGGGCTGCATCAAAAGGAGCGTGACCAGCAGGTCGAGGGAGGTGCTCCTGCCCCTTTACTCTGCTCTTGTAAGACCTCACTTGGAGTATTGTGTGCAGTTCTGGTGTCCTCAACATAAAAAGGACATGGAACTGTTGGAACAAGTCCAAAGGAGGGCCACGAGGACGATCAGGGGACTGGAGCACCTCCTGTATGAAGATAGGCTGAGAAAATTGGGGTTATTCAGCCTGCAGAAGAGAAGGCTGCGTGGAGACCTGATAGCAGCCTTCCAATACCTGAAGAAGGGCCTACAGAGATGCTGGGGAGGGACTCTTCATGAGGGACTGTGGTGAGAGGACAAGGGGTAATGGGTTTAAACTTAAACAGGGGAAGTTTAGATTAGATGTGAGGAAGAAATTCTTTACTGTGAGGGTGGTGGGGCCCTGGAATGGGTTGCCCAGGGAGGTTGTGGATGCTTCATCCCTGGTGGCGTTCAAGGTGGGGTTGGACATAGCCTTGGATGGCATGGTTTAGTGGGAGGTGTCCCTGCCCATGGCGGGGGGGTTGGAACTCGATGATCTTAAGGTCCTTTCCAACCCTTACTATTCTATGATTCTATGATAAGCTGGAGAGTATGGAACTCTGTCTGGGGACAGGTGAGCAGTCAATAGAGAGTTTGTGGGTCGGCGTTAAAGGGAGAACAGTGATGGGAGACATTAATGTGGGCATCTGTTACAGACCGCCTGACCAAGAGGACATGCTGGATGAAGCGCTCAATAGACAGATAGGAATAGCCACACGCACGCAGGCCCTTGTACCCATGGGGGACTTCAACCACCCTGATATCTGTTGGAGTGATGGTACGGCCCGGCACAAGCAATCCAGGAGGTTTCCCGATTGTGTGGAAGACAACTTCCTTCTGCAAGTAATAGAGGAGCCAACAAAGAGAGGTGCCATGCTGGACCTTGTCCTCACCAACAGGGAAGGGCTGGTTGGAAATGTGGCTCTCCGGGGCAGCCTTGATTGTAGTGATCATGAGATGGTCGAATTTGAAATCCTCAGGACAGTGAGAAGAGTGTGCAGCAAGCTCACTGCCCTGGACTTCAAGAGAACAGACTTCGACCTCTTCAGGAATCTGCTCAGTAAGGTTCCATGGGATATAGCAAAAGAGGGCAGGGGGGCCCAAAACTGCTGGTTGATATTCAAGGATCACCTACTGCAAGCTCAGGATTGTTGCATCCCAACTAGAAGGAAGTTCAGCAGGAGGGCCAGGAGACTTCCTTGGATGGATAAGGACCTGCTGAGCAAAATTCAAAGGGAAAAGAGAGGCTGATAAAAGGTGGAAGAAAGGTCAGGCAACCTGGGAAGGATACAGGGATGTTGTCCGGGAAGCAAGGGACCAGCTTAGGAAAGCTAAGGCCCAGTTAAAATAAACTTGGCTGGAGATTTTAAAGATAACAGGAAGGGATCCTATAGGTACATTGCAAATAAAAGGCAGACTAGGAACAACATGGCACCCCTCCGGGAAGCTATCGGAGAGTTGGCTACCCTGGATTTGGAGAAGGCTGAGGTTCTTAATGACTTCTTTGCCTCGGTTGTCGCCGGCAAATGCTCTGACCCCACCCAAGTATGGGAAAGCAGACACAGGGACTGTGAGAATGAAGACCCTGGGCCCACTGTAGGAGAAGGTGTGGTTAGAGACCATCTTAGGAACCTGAACGTATACAAGTCCATGGGACTGGATGAAATCCATCCGCGGGTCCTGAAGGAGCTGGCAAATGAAGTTGCTAATCCACTGTCCATCATATTTGAAAAATCATGGCAGTCAGGTGAAGTTCCCGATGACTGGAAAAAGGGAAATATAACCCCCATTTTCAAGAAGGGGAAAATGGATGAGCTGGGGAACTACAGACCAGTCAGTCTCACCTCTGTGCCTGGCAAAATCTTGGAGCGGATTCTCCTGGAAGACATGCTAATGCACGTGGAAACCAACAAGGTGGGTGGTGAGACCCAGTATGGCTTCACTAAGGGGAAATCCTGCCTGACCAATTTGGTGGCCTTCTATGAAGGGGCTACGGAACTGATGGACAGGGGTAGAGCAGTTGATGTTATCTACCTGGACTTGTGCAAAACATTTGACACAATTCCACATGACATCCTTGTCTCTAAGTTGGAGAGACATCAATTTGATAGGTGGACCACTTGTTGGATAAAGAACAGATTGGATGGCCGCACGCAAAGAGTTGTGCACAATGTCTCAACGTCCGGCTGGAAACCAGTAACGAGTGGTGTCCCCCAGGGATTGGTGTTGGGACTGGTCTTGTTCAACATCTTTGTTGGTGACATGGACAGTGGGATTGAGAGCGCCCTCAGCAAGTTTGCCGATGACACCAAGCTGTGTGGTTCGGTTGATACACTGGAGGGAAGGAATGCCATCCAGAGGGACCTTGATATGCTTGTGAGGTGGGCTGATGCCAACCTGATGAAGTTTACCCATGCCAAGTGTAAGATCCTCCACCTGGGTCGAAGCACTCCCAGGTACAGCTCCAGGTTGGGCAGAGAAGTGATTGAGAGCAGCCCTGCGGAGAAGGACTTGGGGGTGTGGGTCAATGAGAAAATGAATATGTGCCGTCAGTGTGCGCTTGCAGCCCAGAAAGCCAACCGTATCCTGGGCTGCATCAAAAGGAGCGTGACCAGCAGATCGAGGGAGGTGATCCTGCCCCTCTACTCTGCTCTCGTGAGACCTCACTTGAAGTATTGTGTGCAGTTGTGGTGTCCTCAACACAAAAAGGACATGGAGCTGTTGGAACAAGTCCAGAGGAAGGCCACGAGGATGATGAGGGGACTGGAGCCCCTCCAGTATGAAGATAGGCTGAGAAAGTTGGGGCTGTTCAGCCTGCAGAAGAGAAAGCTGCATGGACAAATCATAGCAGCCTTCCAGTGTCTGAAAGGCACCTATAAGGATGCTGGGGAGGGACTCTTTATTAGGGACTGTAGTGAGAAGACAAGGGGTAACGGGTTCAAACTTAAACAGGGGAAGTTTAGATTGGATATGAGGAAGAAATTCTTTACTGTAAGGGTGTTGAGGCACTGGAATGGGTTTCCCAGGGAAGCTGTGAATGCTCCATCGCTGGCGGTGTTCTAGGCCAGGTTGGACATAGCCTTGGATGGCATGGTTTAGTGGGGGGTGTCCCTGCCCATGGCAGAGGGGCTGGAACTATATGATCTTAAGGTCCTTTCCCACCCTAAGTATTCTATGATTCTATGACACTGAGAAATATTTTCCTGTCTCCATTACAGCATTGAGGGTACAGGAGACAAGGCGGCATTATACCATGCTTGATTTGCTTTAAAATTTTTATTTAAAAGTGCTTATGGATTTAGTATCATATGTGAAAAATCTTTGTAAATAAAGCTGAAGTTTTGGAAATTCATTTGTAGTTCACAGCATAAGTCTCTGACCCTCCCTATACATTAGCTATATATAGGTGAAACGTCAACCCGTGTAGGTGTAGGATCCAACAGAACTTGCTGTCCTGGTACCCTGAATAGACAGTCCTGTTTCGATTAGTTGAAATCAAGTGATTCAAATTAGGCATCCAATCAAAATGGCAGAGTCCTTGCATTTCATACAATTAGAAGTGTAATGGGTGATTGAAAATGCAGTAGTATTAAGATAAACAGAACCTAAAAGCTTTGAAATAAGATGAAAAACATCCTATGCATCAAACGTATTTACTGTAAGTTGTCTAACTCTGCTAAATTTCCCTGCGTTTTCCTTCGCCGAGCTGTCCTGAGTATCCAGCCAAGAAATAATCTTCAGTTTGGTACATGTGATCATGCACAGGCACTTTCTATATCCTGTCAAAAGAGATTTTTGTTGACACAGTTTCAAAAAAAAAGAATATTCATTTAGTGCTGTATCTTATGAAATCCCAGGTCTCATGAGTTACAGGCTACGTAGTCATTCTAAACATATAAATGTACTATTTCTGGGGAAGAGTTACTCCATGGAAAATGCACCTTCATAAGAGGCTTGGAGCTGAGGCATTCAGGTGTTATTTGCTTAATTATTTGAAACCAAGTAATAATGAATAGAATCACAGAACCATTTCGGTTGGTAAAGACCTTTAAGATCGAGTCCAGCCATTAATCCAGCATTGCCAAACCCACTACTAAACGATGTCCTTAAGTGTCACAGCTAAATATCTTTTAAGCATCTCCAGGGACAGTGACTCAACTGCTTCCCTGGAAAGCCTATTTCCGTGCTTGACAAACCTTTTGGTGAAGAACTTTCTCCTAATACCAAATCTAAACCTCCCTTAGAGCAACTTGAGCCTGTTTCCTCTTGTCCTATCACTTGCTACTTGGGAGAAGAGACCAACCCCACCTTGCTACAAGCTCCTTTCACATAACTGTAGAGAGGGATAAGGTCTCCCCTGATCCTCCAGGCTGAATGACCTCAGTTCTCTCAGCTGCTCCTCCCAGGCCTTGTTTTCTAGACCCTTCACCAGCCGCCTTTCCCTTCTTCGGATGCTCTCCAGCACCTCAGTGTCTTTCTTGGGGCCCAGCTGAACACAATATTCAAGATACTGCCTCAGCAGTACTGAGTACAGGGGAAACAATCTCTTTCTTAGTCCTGCTGGCCATGCTATTTCTGTTACAAGCCAGGATCCTATTAGCCACCTTCTACTATCAGGTCACCTTCAGCTGGCTGTTGACCAACACCCCCAGGTTCTTTTCTGCTGGGAAGCTTTACAGACACTTCTTCAAGCCTGTAGCATTGCATGTGGTTGTTGTGATCCAGGTGCAGGACCTTTCTCTGAGCCCTGTTGAACATCATACAGTTGGCCTCAGCCCATTGATTGAGCCTGTCCAGATCCCTCTGTAGAGCCTTCCTACCCTGCAGCAGATCCACACGTCTACCCAACTTGGTGTCATCTGCAGACTTACTGAGGGTGCACTCAATCCCCTCATCTAGATCATTGATACAGCTATCAAACAGAACTGGCCACAGTATTAAGCTCAGAGGAACATGACTTGTGACTGGCCATCAGCTGGATATAAATCCATTCACCAACACTGTCTAGGCTTGGCCATCCAGCAAACAGCACTTCTCTCCAAGCCATGGGCAGCCAGATTCTCCAGGAGAATGCTATGGAAAGTGGTGTCAAAGGCTTTAGTAAAGTCTAGGTAGACACATCCACAGCCTTTCCCTCATACACTATGTGGGTCACCTCACCAGAGAAGGAGATCAGGTTAGTCAAGCAGGACCTGCTTTCATAAACCCACGCTGAGTGGGCTTGATGGTGGTCCTATATATGCTATGTGAAGGCACCCAAGACGACTTTCTCCTTAACCTACCCCAGCGCTGAGAACCAACTAACAGGCCTGTAGTTCTCCTTCCAGCCCTTCTTCTAGATAGGTGTCACATTTGCTAACCTCCAGTCAGCTGGGACCTCCACGGTTAGCCAGGGCTGCTGAGAAATGATGAAAATTGGTTCAGTGAGCACTACTGCCAGCCCCCTTGGTACTCTTGGATGACCCAATCCAGTGCCATAGACTAAGTGGTGTAGCAGGTCACTGTTTTTACTTGGATTATGGGGGCTTTATTCTGCACCCCATCCCTGTCTTCCAACTCAGGGGGCTTAGTATTCACAGAAAAACTGGTCTATTAAAGCCTGAGGCAAAGAAGGTATTAAGTACTTCGGCCTTTCCCCATCATTTGTCACTCTTGCCCCTAACATCCAATAAGGGATGGAGATTCTCCTTAGTGCTCCTTTTGTTGCTAATATATTTATGGAAATGTTTTGAATGTTTCTCTTCTCTACCTCTTGCTTTCATGAAAAAATAATTTCTCTAATGAACAATAGACATTTATTTAAAGTTTCAAATTAAAGAACAAAAGAACTAATGTGTGTGACTAGAATTTGTACTCAGGACTTATAAAGAAGATGAAGAACTGAGTGTGTTTAGAAAAAATGGGATAGTTGTTTCATCCCATCATAATGTTTAGTTCATAGAATCACTATGCTTAAATGTACCTGTCGAGAACACAGTGGAATGATATGTTGGATTTTATATTTGAAAGATTTTGTGTGCAGGAATCCTTTTGCTAATATTTGAAGACCATCCTCTCCGTATGACAAGTGAGAAGGGAAAATCTATTTCTGAATGCTTCAGAAGCAAAAAGAAGATGTGTCCTGTTTTTACTGTTTTTTGTGTAACTCAAAGAGATAGAATTACACAAGTATAATCTGGATCCCTGGAATTCCACAGGACTTTGGTTTCTTGTTTCAGCAAAGGCTCACTTTTGCTTTTTATTTCTCTCCATGACTGAATATTACGAAATTCCTGACACAGAATGCAGCAAATGTTTTCAACTTCAGTCCTTGCCAACTCTTCAATAGTCATGTCTTCTTGTTTCAGAAAATTAATATACACAATGTTTTCATTTGTCTGTTTGACAAATATGCCTGAATGCTCAATAACTTATCTTTGAAATTAACCTGTCAGAGTAATCATGACACAAATATAATGATGAAATATTACTCTGCTCTAAAGATGAATTTCTGTAACAGTCATAACTGGCCGCTGGGGCATTACTGATTTATGAAGCAATACTTTAATAGAAATTGAACTAATTTATGTGCAGGTCTACACAGAAAAATCTACATATTCTGCAATGTGCAAATTCATTTGGCTAGCTGACAACAAAATCATGAAGGTTATAGATTATGATTTGCAGTTGGTCCAGAGAGATGTTAAAAAGATGCATACATTAACATAGAATAGAATGAAAATATATGGTGCATGTGGGTATCCTGTTTCTGCACTGTGCATTTTTCCTTTGCAGTGTTCCACAACGGGATAAGAGAGCTGATTTAGCTTTGAAAATATCTGGGAACCAATTAGTAAACTAAAATTGCAGTTTTTATAGGCCAACAAATTTTACATAATGAAGAAGCTATAAAAGAAAAATACTACCAAATTCAAACCCAGAACAGTACTTTCTCTAATTAAATGTTATCAACCTGTAAGTTAATCCCTTTATGCCTTGACTGATTAAAAATTCACACAAATTGTAATAATTGTACTGTACAACATCTGCGCCATGCCCTTCCCTTTTTTACCTCTTGCAATACAGTGCAGATTTTATAAAATATTGCAAGAAATCAAACAAGGAAACAAGGTCTTAAAATAATCCAGTGGCACTGAACTTTCATAAGACATTCCTCTCAAGAACCAAAATTGATAGTTTACAGATTTGTAAATTGTGTAGCATAATGATGTATGGTCAATTTATTTGTGGTTTGGGATTTTTTTTGTTTGCTTGATTGGTTTGGTTTTGGAGTGTGTAATTTTTTTTTTTTATTTTTACAATTGCCCTGCAATATAAGACTGCCTGGCAGTCAATAATATTTTAATTTATAAATTGTTTATTTGCTAGAAAGACATGAAAGAGCCTTGTGGGATTCTGCTTTGGGTTGAGGTAAGTCATGTTTTGGGCTCAGTAACAATATTGACCAGGTCTCCATTGATAAAAAAGGATACTGAGGCTTTCTCATTTACTGAAGCCTGTGCTTTAAGACATATACATCCTGCCATGTTACTTTCACTTTATTATCACATGGTTATTTACCACTCTTTTACTCTTTACACCTTGGTTTTAAGTCAAATGACCCAGCTTCGTAGTCAACTCAAAATGTTGTTATGTGACAATGCAGTTGTTCTGTGAAGATAATCACAGAATCGTAGAAGAGTTAGGGTTGGAAAGGACCTCAAGATCATCGAGTTCCAACTCCCCTGCCATGGGCAGGGACACCTCCCACTAAACCATGCCATCCAAGGCTATGTCCAACCCCACCTTGAACACTGCCAGGGATGAAGCATTCACAACTTCCCTGGGCAACCCATTCCAGGGCCTCAACACCCTTACAGTAAAGAATTTCTTCCTCATATCCAATCTAAAATTCCCCTGTTTAAGCTTGAACCCATTACCCCTTGTCCTCTCACTACAGTCCCTAATGAAGAGTCCCTCCCCAGCATCCTTATAGGCCCCTTTCAGATACTGGAAGGCTGCTATGAGGTCTCCACGCAGCCTTCTCTTCTCCAGGCTGAACAGCCCCAACTTTCTCAGCCTATCTTCATACGGGAGATGCTCCAGTCCCCTGATCGTCCTCGTGGCCCTCCTCTGCACTTGTTCTAACAGTTCCATATCCTTTTTATGTTGAGGACACCACAACTGCACACAATACTTCAAGTGAGGTCTCACGAGAGCAGAGTAGAGGGGCAGGAGCACCTCCCTCGACCTGCTGGTCACGCTCCTTTTGATGCAGCCCAGGGTACGGTTGGCTTTCTGGGCTGCAAGCGCACACTGCCGGCTCATGTTCATTTTCTCATTGACCCACACCCCCAAGTCCTTCTCCACAGGGCTGCTCTCAATGTCTTCTCTGCCCAACCTGGAGCTGTACCTGGGATTGCTCCGACCCAGGTGGAGGATCTTGCACTTGGCGTGGGTAAACTTCATCAGGTTGGCATCAGCCCACCTCATAAGCATATCAGGGTCCCTCTGGATGGCATTCCTTCCCTCCAATGTATCAACCGAACCACACAGCTTGGTGTCATCGGCAAACTTGCTGAGGGCGCACTCAATCTCACTGTCCATGTCACCCAGAAAGATGTTGAACAAGATCGGTCCCAGCACTGATCCCTGACAGACACCACTTGTTACTGGTCTCCAGCTGGACATTGAGCCATTGAGCACTACTCTTTGCGTGCGGCCATCCAGCCAGTTCTTTATCCACTGAGTGGTAATCCAGAAAGTGTGTTTTAATATCGTCATTACAATGTTTTGGAAGCATAAAATTACAGTCACTTTTGTTAACCAGCTGTAAACTGATAATTATGTGCATAAATTACCTAAATGTGTACACAGGTCAATCCTATCTTCCTACAAAAAAGACGAAAGATTGTTAACAAGTGGTTTCTTGCATACACATACATAAATACATATATGTATAGAAATCAAACCAAATGCTTTTGGTATGGGTAGGATTTTCATGTACTTCAGAAATGACTGCATTTGAGTATATGTGAAACAAAAAGTCAAAGGTAATGGGAATTTTTTTCCAATCATGCTTTCCCAACGTCATACAGCTTCTTTAAGTGATAGGTTTTGTATAGGAGGAATATTTTTTTTTTTCTTTTTTTTGTGGTATTGCAGAGAAAATGAAAAGACCTTTTAGCAAGATTTATTGAACAGGTTTCAGTAAGGGTTATCTAATCAGTGTCTGAAAGAGCTCTTCATCTGCTTGAATTTATCCAGGAGTTCATCTCAGTTGCTCTTATATAATAAATTATTTAGTTGGAACACTGTGTATGGAATTACCTATTTTCTATTTTATTGTAATGCTTTTGAAAGAAGCTATTATTTTCTGAGGAGAGGAAGAAGCATATATTAATTTTCCTATAATTGCCAGCACCAGTTCTTTAGACTCACAAGTAACCTTTTTATCCCTTTGGTCAAAATTATTTGAAATGTGCTGAAACTTTGAATTGAATTTCTCTTCAGACTGCGTATGTTTTGAGTAACGTCACCAACATACTTTAAGGAAGAATTTGATGACAATTTTTTTAAGATAAAATGCTTTTGCTTATGGAACTGTTAAAACAGGTCCAGAGGAGGGCCACGAGGATGATCAGGGGATTGGAGCATCTCCCGTATGAAGATAGGCTGAGAAAATTGGGGCTGTTCAGCCTGCAGAAGAGAAGGCTGCATGGAGACCTCATAGCAGCCTTCCAATACCTGAAGGGGGCCTATAGGGATGCTGGGGAGGGACTCTTCATTAGGGACTGTAGTGAGAGGACAAGGGGTAATGGGTTTAAACTTAAACAGGGGAATTTTAGATTGGATATGAGGAAGAAATTCTTTACTGTAAGGGTGTTGAGGCCCTGGAATGGGTTGCCCAAGGAAGTTGTGAATGCTTCATCCCTGGCGGCATTCAAGGTGGGGTTGGACATAGCCTTGGATGGCATGGTTTAGTGGGAGGTGTCCCTGCCCATGGCAGGGGGGTTGGAACTCGATGATCTTGAGGTCCTTTCCAACCCTAACTATTCTATGATTCTACAATTCTATGATTTTTTTGATTTTGGTTTGGGTCACAAGTGTGGCCCAATCACATTTATCTTATTTCAAAGAATTCACAAACAAAATAATTGGGGGCATAGTTTGTTCTTCCTAATTTCAGAAATAATCCACTGGGTATGTAGCTAAATATAATGAGCTTAGTTGCAAATTTTTCACCTACATCCATGTACAATATCAGACAAGCTATGTATCAGTTCAAAGGAACTAATTAATAATTTTCAAATGTTTCTACTTGCTTCCCCAGATTTTTATTTTTTTGAACCCTTTGGCTTACAGATATACATGGTAGCTCAATTTATGCACATTTCGCAAATATTCCCTCAAGTTTCTTCAATGAGATTTTAAGAATCATATGTTTAAACCTGTCCTCTCTATTCTGTTCATGCTACATCTCATGTTATGACCCTGACATGTGTAGTGGTTTAACCCCAGTCAGCAATTAAGCACCATGCAGCTGTTAAATCACTACTCCCCTGGTGGGGTGGGGGAGAGAACTGGAAGAATAAAAGTGAGAAAACTCATAGGTTGGCTAAAGACAGTGTAATAGGTAAACCAAAAGCTATGTGCACAAGCAAAGCAAAACAAGGAATTAATACATCATTTTCCATGTGCAGGTAGGTAGGTGTTCAGCCATCTCCAGGACAGGAGGGCTCCACCACAGGTAGAGGTTACTTGGGAAGAAAAATGCCATCACTACAAAGTCCCCCTTCCTTCTTCTTGCCCCGGTTTTTATTTCTGAGCACGATGTCATATGGTATGGAGTATGCCTTTGGTCATTTGTCCCAGCTGTGTTCCCTCCAATCACCTCATGTACCTCCAGCCTGCTCACTGGTGAGGTGGTATGTGTAGCAGAAAAGGCCTTGGCACTGCTCAGCAGTAACAAAACATCCCTACGTTATCAGAACTGTTTCCAGCACAAATCAAAAACATAGCCCATACTAGCTAATATAAAGAAAATTAACTCTATCCGAGCCAAAACCAGCACAGTATGTTAGAAATAGATAGGAGAAATTTAGGTCTGTCTTTGATCTTCAATGTCAGCCATCCTGAAGCACTCTCCTTTAAACAGGTAAACACAGAGACCCAATCAGTTTCCCTGAGTTAGGGAATAGAATATGATAGTGATAGTGGTTTTCTAAAACAAAGCCTTTTCTTACACAAATGTCTCTATGATAGAGAAATTTGAAACCCCAGAATATGAGATTCATTTTTTCCCTAATAATTTCTCTAAATTACTGCAGGACTGTAAGGTGTTCGCTTCATGTAGACTTTCCATGTGCTGTCTGAGCAGAACTCCGTGTCAGCTGAAGCAAGGAGAGGGACAGGGTGAGTTCATTGCCTCTTCAAGGGTCCTCACTATGGACCCCTGCCTGCGTTGAATATGGACAAAAGTCTACGTTGTCACTCTGCCTCCTTCTTTACAGATAGCCTAGGGATGCGCATTTTTCTGCAGCATGTAAAGTATCTGTAGAGTCTAGGGACTTCCCTTGGGTGCAGTGTGAAGAAGAGTAGCTTCTTGTGTTTCTTATGTTCTCCTCCCTACTTCAATACAGCTGTCCAAATGCTCAGCTCACCCTTAACCTGATAGTCATGGGGTACTTTTTCCCATGGCCTTTAGACAGGCTCTTTAGAGCCATACTGAGCTGTTTAAAACATGCAGCTTTTTAGTAAATAATGAGCAAACTCTTAAAATAAGGCAAAATATTGTCTTGAACATAAAAAAGAAATACAATTTTGTTCAAGCTGAGACTTGGACTTTCTTGCTCAATGTGTTTCCTGTGATGGGTGTATGTTGATTTTGTTGAAGAGAGGCTTCTTTCACACAACTGAAGAGTACTTTGGCAGCTCTATGATCTGGATATTGCCTACTCCAATCTGTCTGCTGGATCACAGTATGGAATTTGAAACAGAATCCTAAATTAGTATCACAGAAGATGGCAGTGTTACACATCCTCATATTCCAGCCTGCCTGGGAAGCTGAAATTAAATAAAATATGCATATTTGTACGATGCCCAAGGTTTTAAAGTATTCTATATAGAATCTACAATGGGAGATGTGATATGTCCTGTATGAACTCCTAACCAGCGCCTAGGAACAAAATACCAGGATGTAAAAATGTTTTTATTCAATAATGAGTTTTAAAAGTATAAATGTGTTAAAATTATGCACTGCTGCATAGAACAAGTTAAAAGCTTGACAATGTTTATGCTTTAGGGCATAAGTTAAACACTAAACTGCCTGGGGTCAGGAATATACTTTCCCTCTGGGCAGTTGTGCATTACATATTTTTTTGTCTTTTCACAGAGGCATTGGCTGTTACTTATTTTTCAGAAAAATAAAATGGACCATCTGAACTATTGGTTGAAGCCAAAACAGCACTTCTGCAAATTCTGCAGCACTAGCAATTTTTGCTTTACATCAGGGGTATGAATTTCATAACAAGCAGCACAACAATAGCAGAAATACTCTCTGGCATTTGCCTGAATAGCAGATCGTGGTGACCTATATTTGTCTTCTGCAACCAAGCCTCAGTAGCGTCTGTGATGATCAAATTGATGGTTTAAAAGTATGGACCAGTGAAAGTAATAAAACATGATGTTTCCCGGGTATTTCAGCTTTGAAATGGTTGAGAATTTGTGGCATGCAGCCACCAAAAATACATCACAATAATTTTCTGAATTTAATGACTTGTGGTTATGTAATCCCTCAAATATGCCATCAGTAATCTTTTTAAAACTGATTGATTTTGACCCATGGCTTTGTCTCAGGTTTCTTCTGTATAAAACAACACTTTAAAATGTTCTTCAGCTTGATCTTTATGGTATATATTTTGTGTTTATTTCCAATCACCATTTCTTTTAAACTGACAGACACTTTAGCTTTTTACGGGATTATTTCTTGGGCACAAGTGACACTACTGTAGTATGTTACTGCAGTGGCATACCCTATATTTCATGCAATTCCTGACTAAACCAAGCTACATGGCCATAGCAGAGGAAGATGACCTAACAAACATTAAAGTAGCTATGTAGCAGGAGTAACACATTTTGCCTTTTTTTCACTTTACTACTGCACCTCTCTTGTACTGTTCTTCCTCTTAAAACACTCCCAGAAAGTACCTCTGCAAACGTGTTTGGCGCAGAGTCATTTTTGAATGGAAAGCTAGGAGGACTGTACAGACTGTATTAACTCTTATTTCATGTATTCAGAAACACACAAGCTCTTAAGCAGAGTCTCAGACAATGAGGATTTTGGCAATATGCAACCCCGATTTGGTCTGCAAGTAAATTCTGCACTAACGCATCTCAGATGTCTCAGACATGGGAGAACCTTCATTTTGTTCTAGTCAACTAGACTGGTTGTCTCCTAATGAACAACTGCAGTACCACACTGCAGTACTTAACTGCGAAGAGAGACAGCAGTACCCACCATGCTTGACAGATCTGTAGCTACCACCAGTCTATCTGTGGAACAGATTTTAGTATGAGTACTCAGCAGTCTTTCACAGAAACAAACTAATTTATCCAGTTGTAGTATAAATAGGAAGGTCCAGATAGAGAAAACATAGGCTAGGATCTCCCACCCTGTAGAATCAGAGCCATTCTTGAATAGAATGATAATTCTTTGATTTCACAGTTTGCCCAGAATTTCATTTATTCTTATTTTTAGCAGAGCAGTTAATCTCCAGCGTGACTGGGTACTGTGTACTGTGGCTTCTGGAAGAGTGCTCTGCAAGAAGATGAACCAACAGCTAGGAAATAACACATCGGGATATGGTGGCTGAGGGTAAGAAGCACTGCTCACCAGTTTTGCAGGGCTAATAAAAATTGTTCTTTTTTGTGATGCCGTGCATATAAAAATACAGAGAAAGGGAACCCTGTTATAAAAGAGTTAAATGAGACTTGAGACAAGAAGACATTGCCCCAAGAACAGACATTATTTTTTAACTGTGAGAGCAGGAGAGTAATAGACCACTGAAGCTAAAACTGAATGTGCACTTCATACATACAAAATACTTGTCCTACATGAAATACAATTGATATAGCACAGAGATTATCTCTATAAGAGCCTAGAAGGGTAGGATACATACAATGTTCAGGAAAAGGTTTTTTCCCAGTTCTTGGTAGACAAAGTTTTTGCATTTTTGAGCAATTATGA
Organism: Amazona ochrocephala; assembly: GCA_039720435.1. NCBI lineage: Eukaryota > Metazoa > Chordata > Aves > Psittaciformes > Psittacidae > Amazona > Amazona ochrocephala. The sequence goes on from CM077880.1 coordinate 27,676,209, forward strand.
GGAATAACACTCCTCACTTTTAGCTGCATTCACTTTTTATGTTCCTGTCTGTCTTCCGTATGAAACTTATTTCATGTTAGCAGTACCAGCTGGTGTGATGAAGCTTTCCATGTATTCCACAACTCATAAACTTTGTAGACTTGGTTACATTAAAAAAAGATCCTATTACATGCAATAAAACCCTGCAAGTAGTATTGTGTATGCTTCAGCTACAGTGGCTACTATAAATCTATATTGTATAACTTCTTATGTGTTGCAGCCCTGTTTAGGGAATGGTGGTATTTGATAGCCAAATATAGTCTACAAATCATGCCCTTGTGATGACCAGATGAGTGGAACATGCTCAGGAGATGTGAAAGTCTCCAAGTTAGGCGGTGGATCTGGCAACAAAGCAAACTTAATTCCTGACAACTTTGCTGTGAATTAGTTATTTAAAATTGAAACCTAGGCTTCTAATTCCAAAAATTACAAACCTACCAAATTAGATCTGGCATATTTTCTCAGTCTCTCTTGAACCCTTGGAAATATTCATATCATCTGATGCTGTTACAAGTCAATAACACTCCAAGAAGTGTGTTTATTTTTATTAGATTCATTTCATCCCATATGTTCCTTTACAGTTATTTCTACCTGTTGGGAACTATGGTGCACACTTTTAAATCAGACTATGTAAGATCCTTGCATAAGAATCAACCCTAGATATTTGAACCCTATGAATCTGAGCTGAACATTTTTTTTAATTAAGTATAACTCTCCATGAGAAACTAGACCTTTGACTTGCTGTGAAAAGAAAGGGTCTGTTGAATCAGCTGTTTGCTAAGAAAGGCTATCACCCACAGAAATTTCATGCCACTATGTCCCAGAGTCCTTTCTTTTGTGAACTGAAAGGCAGCAAGGAGTGAGTCTGCTAAAACTGTATTTAGGTGAAATACTTCATTTTAACCAAGTAAAAATACAATGGTGTACAATGAGAGGTGAAGAAATGCAATATACACAATTTATACTGTGCATATAGTAATAGGAGGGGTAAAAGGTTAGACTAGGCAAGTAGAGGTGCTGATACATACAATAAAGAGCAAAAAGTCAAGTTTCAGAGGGCTCAGGGGAAAACTGAACAATGCATCATTGTGTGCCTGTGAAATAATCTGTTCGCAATGGGTTTTCTGGCAAGACAAATTAGCCTAAGGGTCCCCTTGTCGAGGAATACCAGCGCTGAAATTGGAAGTAAATTAAGCTCAGGAGAAACACTTCTGCCTGTTGTATCTTCTGCATTCAAGGTGGGATTGGGAGAAGCGTTTATGTCCTGTTGAAAGCCTATGTATGGTTTTCCTTATCCCTGTCCTTTTCCCCTGAGTTTTTGAAACCCTATGGGAAAGTTTCTTTTTCAGTTCAACTGTTTAACCAGCATGCTCCAAATTCAGAAATTTCTCTATATTGCCTCTATTTTGGTGTAAATTCTGAGGAAGACACCTGGAAAACGGCTTAGTACAACTTTGTTAGTTACCTGTTTTATATTTTGGAGTGAAACATACACGTCAAGGAGAAGGAGCTATGTAATATCAATGTATGTGTCTTTGAACATAGTTCTTCAAAAATTACAGATTTGTATAAATACATTTGAAATTTACTGATATATTTGGTTCATCTGAGGCAGAAGGCTATGTAATTCTGACTGCACATTAGAAGACATAAGGATAATTTCTGCTGTTTTAAATTTCCCCACACCTGGATAAGAATTCAGTCATGATAGCATAACAGCTTTCCACAATAAGAAATACATTACTAGAAAGGAGTTCATCCATATCAGTATTTATTAGTAGAAGCAATAAAATTTTTTTTAACACTGTATAATGGCAAGTTACGAGTGACACTTATTACCTCTTGCAGAACTCTTGCAGGCTTCTTTAAGCAAAAATAATACAGAATGCCATCAACAATACCTTGCATGGTAGCATCTTATTGTGGCAGTTTGAACACTGTACTTCAAGCTGGTGAAGTGGTTGGAAAACTGTAAATTATCATCCAATTTTTATTCCACCTGTCCTTATTTTTCTCTCCTGTCTGTCAGAAATATAAGGCACCAAACTGAAGAACCAAATTATTCTTTCTATAGATGCAAAGGCAGAAATAAAATCTGTGTTAATTTGTGCTTATTCGAATATTTGTGCATTTAACATTGATGCATGGTTTGAGATACCTGTATGCTAGAGGCAATCTTCTTCCCACTTGCAATCTGCAGCACCTTCATTACTAAGGTAGGATAGAAATCTGAATATTTGCCTTAGGAAAAGGCAACCAGCCCTCACCACTGCCTGAATCCTTTTGAGAAAGGATCATCTGGAATCTGTATGTTTGCATGTGATGTTTTCAGTTTGTTGCATACACTGTTAACAGACCTTCTGTCTGACTATAGAGACTTTTACCAAAAGTACTGGATTATATCATCTGGCTATTACTGTAATGTGGTATTGTTTTGTTACAAGTTATTAACCAAGTATCTAATATTTTGGCTAATGTTGCACACTTTAAAGTTTTTAGTGGCTACCTATGAAATTTCCATTGCATAAGTGGCAGGTAGGTGTTTTGGGAGGCCTTTTGTTTCTGCTAAAGAATCTTCAAGATCTTTTACTGAATCTCAGAACCTGAGTCCCAGTGGGACCCAGCAGTCAAATAGCTGCTTTCATGAAATGTTTCCGTAAGGGTATCTGGAAAGACAGAATCTGCTTTTCTAAGGCATGTAGTCAAGGACCTCTTTGAGTGCAACAAGAGATGATAAGAAAAGGAGGAAACCATAAGGCAGAACATACACAAACCTCACTGATAACTGGTAAAGGAGGCAGTGACCACAATCACACCTGATCAGTCACATTAATAGATGAGGGTATATGAGAGTGTGGGAATGATTATTCCAGCAATGTTATCTGATCACGGATCTTGTCAATTGGGAAACAAGAGGGGAAAAAGGCAAAATCAGAAACATACTGAGACACAACCTGACAAACCAAACATGGAGATAACAAGAAACAAACCCCACCACCCATACTAATTAATAAGCTATCAAGTAACTACTGGTGCCACTTCCTGGAAGATAAGCCTGATCTTTGCAACTGGTAAAATTGTAATCAAGGGGAGTCCTAGACTGGGAGGGGTGTGGAAATTGATAGAGCTATACAAATCTGTGAGGGATGAACAGGGGGAAGAAGGGCCAGGGAGGAGCAAAGATGGATGTAGACATAAAGGGGTATAAATGGGGCCAGTCCTCTGTAAAAGAGTTCCAGACAGTGCCCTTGTCTGGTTGCATCCTGCACCTGATCACTGCAGTTTGTCTTATCTTTTAATATATTCTTATTAATTCTTTTTCTTATCTATCTCTTTGCATAATAATCTCTTTCCCATGTCTGTGTGTGCTGCAAGGACAAAGTGCCAGCTACCAATCAGACCTGTCTGTGTGTGAGTGGAATTTGGTGCCAGATACTGGAGTCAGACTGGGAGCATGGGTGGCCCTGGCCTTTGGTGTCACCTGTGGGAGTGAATGAAGTCCCAGTGTCAATGACTGGAGCAAGTAGGGGCCTTTAGACTGCAGCCATGGGAGTGGGAACAGTGCGTGCCCAAAAAACAGCTACTGGGGGGACAGATGTGAGTGAGGAGATCAGCGCTGGCAACTGAAGCAAGATCGCAAGACACAGCCTGTGTGCAGGGGCCAGCTGCTGGGGGAACTGGGGGCCTTTATCTTCCCCATACAGGGTGTACGTGGAGTGTGTGTGGATATTGTCTGTCAAACGTCAATCTGGACCAGCTGGTGAGTAGTGGAGCCTTGAGTCAGGGTTGGTGGAGGGTCCATGCTGGTATACAGGGAACCTATGAATGTGGGATGCTGTGGGATGAATGCGTGAGTGTGCATCAAGCGCTGAGCTGGATCAGCTGGAGAAGAGGGTACCTGTTGGATGGGTAAAGGGGCTTGGGGTGTGTGCAGGGGTGTCTGATAGACATAGGGGCTGTGCCCATATGTGTTGTACCCACAAATTTGCGTGTGTTTGTGAACGTGAAGAGTGTCGTGTGTGCTCCTGCGCTAGTGACCTCCTGCTTCTGCCAGCCCAAGGTGAGGGGACATGGCTGTCTGCTTTTGGAGTTTATGTGAGTCCTCTATGCAGGCGGTGTTGAAGGCAGCGCCTTGTCTGAAGCAGTCATTGTGACCAGCTGCGTCAGTGTCCTGCTCGTGTGTCTGTGTCTCTGGGATATGTATTTAGCTTCACATTGAATCTGCAAACAGGAAAGAAGCAGACACATCCCCCAGCCTGGGCTGAGGCCACCGGTCATTGTATCCCTACAGCAGAAGAGCAAGAGAGGTCCTGGGCAGGATGGGCTGGAGGAGGTGGTGCTCTAACATCATCAGTTTGATCCATCAGCTCAAAACATACAGTCTTTTCTGCTCTGGAGGTTTGGTACATGTAAAGTAGTCAACCCAGTACCTAATCAATAGATGCTCTAGCCCTTTTTTGTATTTAGGCCCAAAATGCTGATCTGGGTGCAACCTTGTACATTCCTCCTCTGAATAAACCTCAAAATAGTTCTTAAGCTTTAACTGATGCCTTGACTACAGCAATCATCCTCACAGTCTATTCAATCCTACCATGTGTTTGCCTCTTTGTTAAAGGAATGGCAATGATTTCTGTTAATTACCTGAGCATGCACATAAACTAATTTTTCTTTAATTACCTCCTCTCTTTGACTGACTGGATTGCTTGTGATTCATAGGAGTCTTGCGTCTTTTTTGCCAGAATTTCAGAATCCCCTCTCTCCAAGGTCCTTTAACTGCATATCAGTTTCTTTGCCTCTTAAATGGAGCACGGAACGTGCCAAGTTTCTCTGTGTGTACATAACACACTGCACAACTGAGTCTTCTGGTGACTCGATGCAATGCAATTGCCCATTAACATTAATGACAACCAAACCAAATAAATTCTAATGCTGTTTTGTGTTTTCTTTTGGTAAAGCAACTTCTATCTATTCCAGATTTATCTCCACAACTAGGGTCCTGTAAAAATAATATGTAAACATATTGTAAAAATTCAAACACAAAATAAATGATGCATCACACTGGCATACTGTTATTTCGCCTGATACTTTTTAAAATAACAGGACTATTAAAGTTATTGCATTGTAATTTATTCTTTAATTTTCATACATTTTTCATATTAAAAAAAATCCTCTTGCGCCAAGCACACTGAAATAATTTTAGATGTTTCCAATTTCTCTTCCATAAGAATTAAACACTGTATTTTCTATAGTTAATTTGGAAAACTTGCCACAGATAATGTCAACCAATACAACAGTAAAAAGCAATGTGTTTGTTGGGATACCAAACTGGCAGAAGAGTAATGATTATTTTTAATTATTTGGGTTTTTTTTTTAATCTACAGAAAGCAACAATCCATAATCCATTCCTAAAAATGGAAAGCATTTAATTTCCCAAGATGTTGTCAAAGGCTTTTGCTGAACTCTAGTCACTTCTCTTTCATGTTTTGAAGTTTTAATCCATTATAGTCAGACCACAGAAATAGACATAGTTTTCTCTTGTCTCTCTTCAATATAATTGCATATTTCAGTAGACAATTTAATCCTCTTTATTATCATACTTACCACTTAATTTAATGGATATGAGAATTATTAGTTCTGTTATTATTATTACTGTGTTACAGTAGCTCTCAAAAGTCCTGTTTCAGTTAGAATCATAGAATCATAGAATGGTTTGGGTTGGAAAGGACCTTAAGATTATCTAGTTCTAACCCTCTACCATGGACAGGGACACCTTCTACTAGATATTATATTAATATTATTTTAAGATTTTTATTTTTTATTATTGTAAGATTTTAAAATCATATGTGAAGATGTTAAAGTCCACAAATGTTTACAATCTAAAGCAACAACCAAGAATTTGATACAACTGGATAGATGAAGCAGAAAATCACTGCTTTTATATGAAGTTTTAGTATGAGGTCCGTTCTGGTATAACCACCACCATTCAGCTTGAGATGGCTCACTCAAAATTCCTCAAGAAAGCATAGGAAATGATTGAGTCAGGAATACCATCACCTTTTTGCAAAGAGGAGAAGTCAAATATTTTATATCACATTTGGTATAAAAAATAGCTTACACTCAGCAGTGCAAGTTCACAGTAAATTTTGGATGGAACCCCTTTAATAAAAAAATAGGATGATTGTATTGACACAAATAAATCAAAAACTTTCATTAAAACATCCATCAAAAAAAGCTGAGAGAAGTTTCAACTACCTTTACAGTGTAAAAGTATTGTTTTCTATACATCATTGAACTTCCTGAAAAAAAAATAAAATTATATATTACATTAAATAATGGTATAACAAATATTTTTACCATTTCTGGGTTGAACTTGTAGATGAATATACATATGTTTTGGATAACCATGTACTATTCTAGAATAAAATTAAACTGCTAAGGTTTTTACAACTGCTAAGATTTTGCAAGTCATCTGTCCTTACCTGAACCTTGCCTAATTATCCATTAGATGTGTTTGAAATGGATTTGCACAAAATTCAGGAACTTGCTACTTGTAGCATTTTATTAGAAATACTCTATATAACTACTGCTTTTTAATGCAAACCTGCAATAACTTTTCCTGTGAGTATCAAACCCCAGAAATTATTGCTGCGTGATGGAGGAGGAGGAGCAGAGATAGGGGAATGGCACAGCACCCAGCTGAAAAGCAACTTGGAAGAAAAGGACCTGAAGGTCTTGGTGGACACTGGAACATGAGCCAGCAATGTGCCTTTGTTGCAAAGAAGGTGAATGGTATCCTGGGCTGCATTAGATGAATTATTACCAGCAGCTTAAGGGGGGGTGATACTTCCCCTTTACTTAGCACTGGTGAGGACACACCAGGAGTCCTGTGTCCAGTCCTAGGCTCCCCAGTACAATAGATGCGTGGTCATACAGGAGAGAGTCCAGCAAAGGGCCATGGAAATGGTGAAGGGGCTGGAGCATCTCTTCTGTGAGGAAAGGCTGAGATAGCTGGGAATGTGCAACCTGGAGAAGAGAAGGCTCAGGGACATCTCAACATACATAGATCCCTGAAGAGAGGGTGCAGAGGAGATGGAACCAGGCTCTTTTCAGTGGTGCCCAGTGACAGGAACAGAGGCAACAGGAACAATTGAAACACATGAAGTTCCCTCTGAACATCAGGAACACCTTTTTGCTGTTGGGGTGACTGAGCACTGGCAAAGGTTGCTCAGGAAGGTGGTGGATTCTTCATCTTTGGAGATATTAAAAAGCTGTCTGGACATAGGCCTGGGCAAGTGGCCATAGGAGACCCTGATCAAGCAGGAATTCAGACCAGATGATCTCCAGAGGTCCATTACATTGCATTCTGTGATTCTGTGGTGGTTGTGGTGAGGAATAAAGGTGTTGGTTTGTTTGCTTTTTTTTTTTTTTTGTTGGTTTTTGGTTGATTTGGTTTTTATTTTGGGTTTATTTTGGTTTGCTTTCCATAGAAATTCATTCACTGAAAAATATTAAATATGCATTCAGGCTTCCCAACATCTATTTATTTACTAAAATTGAAAAGTTTCTCCCAATCGTAAATCTGTATGATACTAATGAAGCTTTGAATTTGAAGCACCTACACATATATTTGACCTTAAACATGGAGTTAAGCATTTGCTGAATAGTGATGAGCATATACTTAAAGTTAGGGACATATGTAATTGCTTTGCCATACAAAATAAAAAACAAACTGGAACAAACCACTGTATTACGCTGTCTCTTGCTAGGGGTATCATTCTTCGGTTTCTCTTGTGGAATGTGCCTGCAACTTGTCTTATTTATGTCACTATTTTCAAATAGTGAAAAAAAAAGGACCGTCAAATATTCTTTATGTTTTCCTTTTTTTGTTTTTCTATATATATTTCAGTTCACTTCTGCATTTGGTTTCATTACAAAGTTCGTTATGTATGCACACACTGCGCTGCGCAGAACTTCACAGAAACCTGGAGGAAGGACTGCAATTGACTAATTATTTAGGCAGTATTTTTTCAAGAAAGTATATTATACCTATGATTTACAATCTGTGTTCTCAGTTGATTTTAAGATGGTGATGAAAAGCTGAGGTCTGACTGCCCAAGAGAAACTGTCCCACTTTATTTTTGATGTCTCAAGAATGCTGCTTAGTTTCCTTTGCTCGAAGAAAACCTGCATGTTATGACTCTTAAAAATATACTGCCAAACACTTCTCTATATGTGAGGCAGGAGAATTGAATAAAAGGGCACTACAGAAAGCAAAGGATGAGCTTCCTTTCAATAGACTGCTAGTTCTTTTACTACTGCATTTATTTAACAGAAGTACAATTATCATTCTGCTCTTGGCCATCCTACAGAAATTTAAAAATAAATATGAATAGCCATATTCTTTGAAAGAATATAATGAAAAGCTGAGTGGGATTTTTAAAAATATTTTATTCACTGGTATATTTGCAGCATTGTACTCTGCTTTGACCATGAACAGCAAGAATTCACCTTTACAATTTTCAGATTAATATTAACTGAAACAAATCAGAGATGAGGACATGTCCACAAAGAAAGGCCATTACATCCCTCACTGGCTCTCTGTCTAGGTCATGCATGTAACTTACACTCTTTGGAGCCCCCTTTCCATCTCTTGGGTGTTTCATTTTAAGTAGAGATGGAGAATTATGTACTTGGTAACTGTCAAAGGTCAAAGATAAATATGCAGAGCAGCAGAACATTGTGCAAATATCTAACTGTGCAATCCCTGTAGACTTAAAAAAAGATTTTCTGTGTCTCTCAGCTGCCTAGCTACATGAAAGTAGTTAAGACAGCAAAGAAAAACAGTTGACACTGACAATTCACTCACTCAGCTTGAGCTACTGCACATAAAGAAGTACTTCTCCAGTAAAACAAACACAAGCATCTGAACATCTAGTAAAGAGAATGTAGAATTATCAAATAAACTTAGATTCTTTTTTACCTTTGTAAGACATTAGTAAGAAATTCGAATGCATACTGAAGTATTGGCACACACATTTTTCTACTTAAAAATTGATCCGTTAGTTTAACAGCACAGTGCATACAATGGTATGGTCAAGTTTGTGGGTATATGACATAAACCTAGAATGCCCTATTTGAAAGAGTACTGATTAGTATGCAGCTAATCCTGTTTCAAAACGTTGAATTTGTTTCCTAGTACTGGAAAACCACACTTCTTCAAATCTATCTTCCAGATCCAAGGTTAATAAAACACTCCTACTCTTCCATTTAGTACTCCTCCTTATGGAAAATTTCCATGACAATATATAACACCATGCATTTCATATGGATTATAAAACTGGTTATAACATTTTGGAAATTCACAGAAAAAATAAAATATTCACTCTTTTGAGTACACAGCAAAACAATTCAAATTTCATTGCCTCTGTGAAGTACGTATTCTTTATAAATCAAAGACAAATTTTCCTATGGAAAAATTAAGAAAATATCATTATCATGATTTCCTAAATAAAAGATGAGATATATTGACTATAAAATGTGAAAGACACAAAATCCAGTCTTATATGTGATCTCACAATATATTAGTCCTTAATCATATTTCAGAATGTTTTGGGTTTCTTTGGGGTGTGATGGGGAGGAGAATTAGGAAAAGGTAAAACCCATGGGTTAAGATAAGTACAGTTTAATAACTGGAAAGAAAGTGATATGTAATAATAATGAAGAAGAAGGGGAAAAAGAAAGAAGAATAACTCTCAAGAAACTGAAGTGATGCACAACACAGTTGCTCACCACCCACTGATGGATAACCAGCTTGTTCCCAAGCAGTGATTGAGCCCTTCCAACCAACTGCCCCCAATTTATCTGCTGAGATCTACTGAGTATGTGATAACAGAAGGCCAAGAACAAAGTTTTGTTACAGGGTTTTTCAAATCTGTGTGGTCCCTCCCCAACTCAGATTAGCACCATTTTCTTCTGAAGTTCTCAATACCTTTACTTCTGCATTCATTTAAAGGACACTGCAAAACTGTAGCATGTGGTGATAAGATATCCCTTTACACTAGAATCTATAGGCAGAGGAATGGTGTGTTATATGCAGTAGGAGAACATTGCTCCTGCATTACGCAGCTATTTTTCATCTGTTGCAGAGCTTCATTTCCTCTGCAAATGAGAGAGTAGTGAAAAGAAGCTAGAGGAGAAGACCCTTCTCTGCTTTGTAGCAAAGACATAGCAAGAGGAAGATCAAAGGAAACAATAAGAGGAGCAACCCTGCAAGGCACAGACCTTTAGCTAAAGATGTTGAGTGCTCTTGTTAATCTCAACTACAAGTGAAAGTGCCCAACAGCAGGGACAGAATTGGGCCTTTACAGAGCTCTAACAATGTAATAGGAAAGATTTGCTACAAAAAAGTGTCTTCCTAAACAGGAAAATAGTGCACAGAATGGAAAAGTATGTGATATTTTGAGAACAATAATGCCATTACAAGTGATGCCAATAAATAACATTAAGTTGATAGCAGAAGAGTGAATCATAATCAGATCTCACAACAATAGTTTGGGAATGAATCATAATCAGGTCTCACAGCAATTGCTTTTCATGTATACAATACAAGAGGTGTGTCCCTTTGAAAGATCACTAAGTATTAGCAAATTCTAGCTGACTCTGCCTACAACATCCAAAATTCAGGGACATTAATGATTTTAGATTAAAACTGAAAATACTCTTTCTTTTGTGAAGGAGGTATAAAGTGATAAAGGACATGAAGACAGGATGAGAAAGTTGGGGCTGCTCAGCCTGGAGAAGAGAAGGCTGTGTGGTGATTCGGAGAAAACTCCAGGAAAAAACTTGCCAAAGAAGTTTTAAGTTGACAAGCAGGTATTCTTTATTGCGGCACAGGGAGACACAGGGGATAGCTCCTCTTAACGTGTGTCCCCGTATTGCTACAAAAGCAGTCCTTATATAGCTACCGAGCACACGTACATATTCATGAGGCTACGTATGGATTACATCATTTTCCAGAAAGTTCCCCGTATGCATACAAAAATGTGGTGGTGGTCTCTGAGGGTTGTTTACTTCTTCCAACATTCTTCATCACTGCTGGCAGCCTTTGAAGCACACTCAGTAGATGCTTATACTAGCTTAATCAGTTCGTTAACACCACAGATATAATAATCATCGTGTCCTCCTGCTTATCAGTTAGTTTAACTGCGGCCCATCCTGGGCCCCTGCCATTCCAGATACTCCCTATCTCTATATCCTGTTCTTCTAGCCTGTTTTTCTTACACTCATTTTGTACTAAGGTCATAAAGGCCTAAACTATGTCAGCTACAGCAGTTTATCTTGTACAAGAATTCTCAGTATGTTCTCTAGCTGTACTCTATGTTTTTTCTCTGTATATCATGCATCTCAGTAATTTTCCATTACTACTGTTACAAAGCCATCAAACTTAACATGACTTGAAATTGATTCTAAAGGTTTATATATTTCATTTTGTAATTTTGTACCCCCCTTGTCTCAGTGGAGACCTCATAGCAGCCTTCCAGTATCTGAAGGGGGCTTATAAGAATGCCGGGGAGGGACTCTTCATTAGGGACTGCAGTGATAGGAGCAAGGGGTAATGGGTTCAAGCTTAAACAGAGGAAGTTTAGATTGGATATGAGGAAGAAATTCTTTACTGTAAGGGTGGTTAGGCACTGGAATGGGTTGCCCAGGGAAGTTGTGAATGCTCCATCGTTAGCAGTGTTCAAGGTGGGGTTGGACATAGCCTTGGATGGCATGGTTTAGTGGGAGGTGTCCCTGCCCATGGCAGGGGGGGTTGGAACTATATGATCTTGAGGTCCTTTCCAACCCTAACTATTCTATGATTCTGTGATTCTATGATTCTCCTGTCCCATCAGCTCTTCCTGTGTTAGATGACTTTAGTAGGTTGGTTCCTTGTTTTCACTGCTGGCATTGGATGCTCAGTAATTTTGTAAGGCAGAGAGTGCAGACATATTTTACACATAACCATGAGTCGAATATAGTATATTTTCCATTAAATTCCTTTGTATGTATGTCTAAGGTTTAAAACAAAATATTTATTTGAAATTTGAGATATGGAGAAAATTCTCACAACCTGTTTTTTAAAAGGGATATGTTCAGCAGGATAGAATCCAGTGTTGGGTCTCAATAATGACTTGAACACTCATTGTACATAGTGAAAATGGCATGACAAATACCAGGGCATTTGATGTTAGTTTTTAATATGACTCTTATCTTTTCCACTCAAGACAGCCTCTCTCCTATGAATAAAATGTCATTTGGATAAAGAGCTCATTGAAGACTGCAATGAGCCTTGTTTTCTGGAATAGAAGAAAAGACCCTGTCTCATGAATAGATCCTTTCCTAAGAAGGGCCCAGGTTACTTCCCCTTTCTGTTGAGCTAGTGTCACAACTTGATAGAGTCAACTTGATCCAGGCATTCAGTTTTGACCAAAAAGTATGCTTCAACCTTTCTTTGACTATAAGGGCTACATAGCAAGATGTAGGTCTTTATTAGTCATTCAAGTGAATTTCAGCAAAAAAAATTATCCTGTCCATATTTGCAAAGAGAAGCGTCAGCAAACTGACATTTCTTTTGGTTTATTTTTGTCTGTTCAGCAAATAATTATAGACTAAAACTGTAGTGTGGATTTGAAAAAGGAAATAAGAACTTCTACATTACAGAACATTTCAGTCTGATTCTCTTATCAGTATTAGCATACGAGGATTCTTAATCAAACCTCCCACAGGGTACAAATAAACCCATGGTTTCAGCAGACTGTGTATCTTCTTACACACAGCACTCTGGATAGAATCCACTTGTAATTGCTGAATATTTTGGGTATCTTTTATTTCTAATTCTGACCAGTTTGAGAAAGCATAAGAACAAGATATTTTAGACTTGCAGATAGTCTTAATCACATGGAGGCAACAATCAAACTGATATCTAATTATAGTTCTAGTCATTTGAGATTATTTATTATCTTAATCCTATCATTTCAGGACAGATTCATCTCAACTACTTTTACTACTTCCTACTTATTCACCTAACTGTACCTATATAGTTATGACTATACAATGGTGCAGGTTCTTGTAGAGTTAATGGAGAGAACATAGGCAACTATACCTTAGACTATGTGTTTAGTAAGTGCTTTTAAATTAGCTCTTTAACTTATCCCTCTGTTCAAGGGTGTTTATTCTGTAACAGATGCAAATATGTTTCACATGTCATTCTCTTCAAGTGCTCACTGAAATGTTATGCTTTTCTAACGTTATGCTTCTTTTTATGAGAACTCAGATTTTATCACAGCTAAGCTGAGGTATACTTAACATGTTATATGCCTGCATTGCAGGAGGATGTGTTTTTGAAAATTTTATGCCAAAAATATTCTTCTGATACATTCTTTTCTTTTTATATCTATGCTAAATTAAAGAATGTAGTGACAAATGTAACATATAACCAAAGTTTTGCATGCTAAGCATATTAAGTAGTAATCTGTTGCATACAGACATGCAGTGTCATTAAAATATTGTAGGAATATGAAAAGCAGTACTTTTGTGGGAGGAAGAAGAGTTAGGTTATTGTGGAATTTGTAGACTTTTTTTTAATTTGGAAAATCATAATTTTAGGAACTTTTAAATTCTTTACTCTTAATTTCTTCATATGGATTTAGAGCTCTTCATCTATCTTTTTACTAAAGGGATTTTGGTATATATTACCAAGCATATGTCTGAAAATTGAATTATGTTAGTTTTTTTCATTAATTAAATGCACTAAAAATAAATGCAGTTTTAAGGACTGTATCTCATGTTTAGGTACATTTCAGTGTTTTACTGAGTTGTATGATTAATTTCAAAATCTACTTTGAATCCATAAATCTCCTACCCATTCCAAATGGCTACTCTTTGTTATCTTTTTAGTTGGTGGAGAATATAGGTTTTTTTGTACTTTATGATTCATTAAATGTCTACTTCAGTAAGAGATGTATCATCTCCAAACACCATTGTAGGTTGGCCCATTTGGATATAGGTGTTTGTGTTATAGATACTTTCAGTGTTTGTTATGATAAACTGTCTCTGGCATATTAAATATAGATACAGCCTAGGCTTTATTTTTACAGTAGTATTGAACTTTAAGATTCTGAAAATACTGACCTGCAACCTCAGAAAATGTTTCCACTCTTGTACATGGTGTGTATCTAAACCACTACTATTTTGCTTTTCAAATTGCAATACTTTCAATACCAGATCATTTCTCTTTGACTTGACAATAAAAATTTAATTCATCTTCTCTCTTATTTAGCAAAATATCCTTCACATTAATCTTTCCAATACTCACCAGCTCAAAAAATAATGTACCTGCCTAGTAGTCCAGATGCTGCCCCAGCGCTTGACCTGACCATATCATGTTCATTGTACGTTTCCATTTGCATCCACTTTGGGGCACAGAAGTTTTTTATTATTTTTCTTTTCTTTCTCTACATCGCTTTTTTTGTTTGTTTGTTTCTGATTCCAGTTTTGGTATCTTTTCAAGAATCCATAGTGTTCCTCACACTTAAAAGCTCTTTTATTTTATAAAGCTCAAGAAGAACTAGAGAAACCACCCACTTCAGTGCTGTAACTCACTGAAATAATAGAATACATTTTTCTATAAGTTCTGGAAAATTTAACCTGTTTTTCTTCCCTTGTTTTTCAAAATCTCTCCAGATCTTAAACACTCCCATAATGGTTCTTTAATTCAAATTTTATTTTGAAACTGCTGTTCATCCAGCATCACATTCAAACATGCTGGAGAGGGGCTTTTCTTCAGGGACTATAGCTATAGGACAAGGGGTAATGGGTTCAAACTAAAACAGGCGAAGTTCAGGATAGATATAAGGAAGAAGTTCTTTACTGTAAGGGCGGTGAGACACTGGAACAGATTGCCCAAAAAAGTGGTGAATGCTCCATCCCAGGCAGTGTTAAAGGCTAGACCTGACAGAGCCTGGATGACATGGTTTAGGGTAAGGTGTCCCTGCCTAGGGCAGGGGGGTTGGAACTAGATAATCTTAAGGTCCTTTCCAACCTTAACTGTTCTATGATTCTGTGATTTTATGTATTTTACTTTATAAAATTACATCTTTTAGTTCATTTCAAGAGAAAGGGGCCATGGATAGATGTAGCTGGTTTATCCTGGTATGGATGCTGTATATGGGCATAAAGAGGATGATAGATATTATAGCACATTTTAACATTAAAATAAAAGGAAACTTAGTCAAGCAACTAAAGACAGTAACCAAGAAAGTACTTGTCTCCTGGTATCTGCTGCTACTTAAACCTCATTGAATGCTTTGCTGTTTTATTTCTTTTCATTATCTCCCTTTTCTTCATCTGCCTTTTTTTTTATACATCTCTCAGACCACATATGAGTTAAAGCTAGCTTTAATTTTCTGTGCTAACTGTATGATTTGAAGAAGCCTAGCGTATTTTAAGCATTATTGCATCAGTAGTATATGATAACTGCTAACAATAATCATGGAATCATAGAATCATAGAATCATAGAATAGTCAGGGTTGGAAAGGATCTTAAGATCATCTAGTTCCAATCCCCCCTGCCATGGGCAGGGACACCTCACACTAAACCATGCCATCCAAGGCTCTGTCCAATCTGCCCTTGAACGCCGCCAGCGATGGAGCATTCACATCTTCCCTGGGCAACCCATTCCAGGGCCTCAACACCCTTACAGGAAAAAATTTCTTCCTCATATCCAATCTAAACTTCCCCTGTTTAAGTTTGAACCCGTTACCCCTTGTCTTCTCACTGCAGTCTCAAAGGAAGGGTCCCTCCCCAGCATCCCTATAGGCCCCCTTCAGGTATTGGAAGGCTGCTATGAGGTCTCCACGCAGCCTTCTCTTCTCCAGGCTGAACAGCCCCAACTTTCTCAGCCTATCTTCATATGGGAGGTGCTCCAGTCCCCTGATCATCCTCATGGCCCTCCTTTGGACTTGTTCCAACAGTTCCATGTCCTTTTTATGTTGAGGACACCAGAACTGAGCACAATACTCCAAGTGAGGTCTCACAAGAGCA
The DNA here is from genome assembly GCA_039720435.1 of Amazona ochrocephala. Classification (NCBI taxonomy): domain Eukaryota; kingdom Metazoa; phylum Chordata; class Aves; order Psittaciformes; family Psittacidae; genus Amazona; species Amazona ochrocephala. Next base: position 27,692,332 of record CM077880.1, read on the forward strand.
GAGTAGAGGCGCAGGATCATGAGAAAGAAGTATGTGAATGAATATGAATATCTCATCAGGAATGTTTTCTAATATAAACAGTAAACAGAAAAAATTAATAGAGCATGAAAATAACAGCTTCAAGAAGCAGATGGCTTAAAACATTGAAACAGACTTACTATATTATGAACATGGAAGAATAACAGAAGTTACAAATACTAAATTACTAAAATTAGACTATTTGTTTAAAACATGATACCATTAACATATTAACACTGTTACTAATTTATTCTTCAAACAAGCAGTAGCAACAGCAATAATACAAATTTCCTTCAACCAAACCGATCAGTATACTGAACAAAGTCCAGAATCTCTACAGTATAGGCCTCTATTATCTCAAAATTTCATATCACGGAATCTGGATCAGAGGTTTCCGTAAGCTTTTATGGTCATATCCTTTAATATCCAGCATTATCTCACACATTTCATGCGAGGAATAGATGGAACAGCACAGTACAATCCATCATGGCTATATTATCATAACATTTAAAAGATAAAACTGTTAAATTTTTTTAAGCTTTAAGAAAGTTCTGTAGAATTATGATGATACCTGGCATATGTTTCATACTTTTTGTACTCCATGATTAATATACCAAATCTAATGATGATCAAATAAAATAAGTTTCTAACTTTTTCAGTTAAGTAAGTGTTGACATTATCTAAGTTTATTGCAAAAATGGAGGAACTGGAATGTTTCATATTAATTAGTCTAATGATCATCTATTATTACACAATTTGGAAAGTGATGGATTATGTGTAATCATATTAAAATCATATTGTCAGTGACTTGCAATCATAAAACCCCACATATTTTCTCCTTTCCTATTACAGAGACATGGGTTTGTCATTTGGAGCTTAATTTGTTGCTTTTTGATTTCTCTTTTAGAGTACTACAACTCTAATGAAATTAAATTAAACCCTCACACTTTGCTTCAGCACAATTTTCAAAAATGTGTTTAAATTTCGGCAGTCAGGTATATATATTATGCTGAATCAGATCCTTTATTCTCAGTCTGCTCTAACTCAAAGGTGTTCATTAAAAAAATTCCATTTAAAAATACAAGCTAAAAGCAATACATAATATTGGATGGGGATAAAAATAGAGTGTATCTACTGCAGGCTTGGGGAAATCAACTCATATTAAGCCCAAATGGTCAAGGATGTTATACTGACTCACAGGAGATGTTTAAGAATATTGTCACATGTGGAAAAAATGGCACAATATTAAACATTCAGCATCAATATTGTCACATGTAGAAAAAACGGTACAATATTAAACATTCAGCATCAACCCTGTTTTTTGAAAATTAAAATAGTTCTCTGTGCAAGGAACATACAAGTTTGAAAATTTGTGGCACAATCCAAGAGACTGAGCAGTAAATGATTGTTGAATATTGCATGAACTTGCAAATGTGGCACAAGAGCATCAGCACAGCAGAAACACAAGTTAACCTTTAAGGCTAAAGGAGTTTAAATCACTTTTTATTTCACAACTTATTTTTTATATTTCTAATAACTATTTTATACTTTACTCATTATTCTTCTCCTAGTTTCTTCCCCTGACATAGTTAAGACCTGGCTCTAGATTTTCTACGTACATACATATATATAAACAGACTCACAGACATGATTCGTTCTTCTATGTGATGACATTCTTTGTTATGGAAAATAAATGGACTACTATTTTCAGCACAGTTGCTATTTAAGTGTTAGCAACCTGAAAAAAATCACATATTCTGTAGTTTAATACTTCTGTATAAAGTAGACCCCTACTTGAGAACAGAAAAAGGAAGATGTCTGACTGGAACTGTAATGTAAAATTATTGTGGATTCAGATTATATCGCTGCTGAGGTACCAGACAGACTGATCATTTGTAATATTTGCTTTGCCAGTCCAGTAATCTAGACATGAGAGCATTTAAAAAACTGTAATCTCCTACCCTTCCCCTCACCCCCCCAAATGTGACAAGAAAGGATTAAACTTGAATGAACCAACAGATGTGTATTTCAACTAATCAGTCAGGTGGTTTCTCTAATTAAATATAGCTAGCTGGGCCTGAATTTCTTGCTTTATGCTACTCTGAGGGAGACTAAGAACTCCAGAACTAGTATAGCTTCCTTTTATTAATATTTTTACCTGAAGTGCCTGTGTTCTCAGTTCACATAAGAATTCTGGGACACACATGGGAGCTGGTTATCACTGTCAAAATAATATAAAGAGTAGAAGACCATCTCTTTGCCAAGCCCTTGTGGGCTTCATGAGATGGTCAAACACACACATATACGCAAGGTACTTAACTGAGGTCCTGAGGGCCTGCAGGAGTTACAGTTTCCATTGACTGGTAGGTTGTATCAATGTCAAGGAAGCATTTGTAATAGTTAAGCTCTGAGATGAAGCTGCATGACAAAAATAAATTATCTCTATTAACCATAGGAGCAAGAGGGATTTAGAAATAAAATTGGAAAAGAAAGCTTTGACATGTAGAGCAGAAAGAGAATAGAAATAAGCTTCTAATCACACATCAGTGTGAGAAGATAAAGAGTTGCATAGCCTAAAGTTGAAAAGGAAAATTTTGCGTGCTAAAATATATAGCAATGTAGACTCGAAAAACCCGTTCCTCTGCCTGCAGTTAGAAGACTAAAATTTCTCCAGTATCTGCTTGAGGGACAAGACTGCAGGACATAAGCAATCCAGAAGGCTCCTGGAACACAGGATGTCCTGGATGACAAATTCCTCCTCCAAGTGACAGAAGAACCAACATGGAGAAAGGCCCTGCTGGACCTCATATTCATAAACAAGGAGGCACTCAATGGGGATGTGAAAGTCAGAGGCATCCTCAGCTGCAGTGGCCATAAGATGGTGGATTTCAGGGGCCTGAAGGGAGAAAGAAGTGTAACCCTGGACTCCAGGAGAGTGGATTTCAGGGGCCTGAAGGGAGAAAGAAGTGTAACCCTGGACTCCAGGAGAGTGGACTTTGGTCTCTTCAAGGATCTGCTGGGAACAGTTCCTTCAGTTAAGACCATGGAAAGAAGATGGGCCCAAGAAAACTGATTAATATTCAACAATTACCTCCTCTAAGCTCAAGAGCTGTCCATCCCAAAGGTCAGACAAAAATCGATGAACTCCCAGCCAAACTCAAACACAAAAAGGAAGCATACAGAGGATAAAAACAAGGATGTGTAACCTGGGAAGTTAAAGGTAAAACCCAACTGGAATTGAATCTGACAAGGGATAACAAGCAATCTGGCAACAACAAGAAAGACTTCTGTAAGTACACAGGTAACTAAAGAAGGCTAGGGAAAATGTGGACCTGGGCACACAGGACGTGGAAAAGGCTGTGGTAGTGAATTCCTTCTTTGCCTCAGTCTTTACTAGCAATACCAGTCTTCAGGGATCCCAGGTTCCAGAGATGAAAGTATGGAAAACTCTGGAGCAAGGAAGACATAACTTGGTAGAAGAGAATAAGGTCATGGATATGTGTGAACCCATGGGCCTTGATGGGAGACACCCACAAGTCCTGAGGTTGCTTCCTGATGTCATTACAAGACCACTCTCTCAATCTTTGATTTATCATGATGGCTAAGAGAAGTGCTCGAAGACTTGAAGAAAGCAAACATCGCTCTTCAAGAAAGACAAGAAAAAGAACCCAGGTAACTGCAGGTCAATCAGCACCACCTTGATACCTGGGAAAATGATAGAGCAGCTAATCCTGGACATCATTTCCAGGCAAATAAAGGACAATAAAATCATCAGGAGTAGTCAGCATTGATTCACCAACAGGAAGTCATGCTTGATCAGCTTCCATGATAAAATGACTGGCCCAGTAGATGAAGTAAATGTAATGGCTACTGTCAACCTGGACACAGTTTTGTCATAAGATCCTCCTGGACAAGCTGGTTGGATGACCACACAGTGGGTAGATTAAAATCTGGCAAAATTAATATTGCCAAAATATCATGATCAGTGGCACAAAGACTAGTTGGAGACAAGTAACAAGTGGCGTAACTCAGAGGTTGATAGTCCTGTTCTTCTTCAATGACCTGGATGATGGGACAACAAGTTTGTTGATGACACAAAACAGGGAGGAGTGGCTTTTATGCCAAAGTCATGTTATCAACCAGAGGGACCTTTACAGACTGGAGAAATGTATTGACAGGAAACTCATGGATTTCAAAAAGGGGATGTCCTGCACCTGGAGATTAATAACTCCATGCACTAATATATGCTGGGGTGCACCTAGCTGGAAATCAGCTCTTCAGAGAAGGTTCTGGTGATCCTATTGGAAAACACCTGATGAGTCAGCAACATGCCCTTAGCAAAGAAGGACATCTGCCTGTTGGGTTGCATTATTCAGAGTACTGCCAACATCAAGGGTCACAATGTACAAGTTGAAACACATGAAGAATGTACCAGTTACCCAAACATGTATTTCCAATTTGGCTGTACAGATACCATAGGAAAAGGTGCCACATATCTTGCTAAATTCCAGATAAATCCCCTCCACCTCTCTCCCCTCATCTGTAGAGCTAGTCACTTCATCGCTGAACACAACTTGGTTGGTCAGGTATGACCTAACATTGATTGTGCTGGTTGTTCCGAGCTATCTGGTCCCTTGTGCTTGGCCACTGCTTCTAGCAATATTTGCTTCTTAACATTCCTACAGACTGAAGATAGATAGGCTGGTCTTTATCTACTTTCTTCAGGGTAAATTTGTTGTCTACAGTTTTCTATCTATCAGGAACCTTTTCCAGTCATCATAAACTTTTGGAAACGGTAAAAGTAGACCCACAACTGTATCAAACAACCACCTCAGCACCCTTGGTTTCATTATCTTTGGTCCCATGGACTTGTGCATATTAATCTTAAGTGATTCTTAACTTGATCTTCCCCTAATGTGGGTAATACTTCGCTCCTACAGACTGTCACCAGCCACAGAAAACTGAGAATCTGAGGGTATACCTTAACAGTAAAAATGTTGCTTCTTCCAGAAATTGTAAGAAAAAAAATTAAGAAAAACTGGTTCACAGATTGTGTTTATTCTGAATGACTATACTCCACCATGTGAGAGTTATCACAGCAGTTAAAGAAGGTGTAAAAAATCTGCATCCAAAAATGAATTCAAAAGAATGAAAATAAATACGACTAGTACAATTAGTGGGCCCATTGCACATCATCTTTATTTTGGCATGTTTCCCTTTAATTTCCTTATGTAAAACAAAGATTTACAGAGGTGACAGGTCTCTTATCCCTCAGACTGTGCTGTACTTGGCATAAATTACAGTGTACTTTTAAATATCTACAGACAAAGATCTTCCAGACAATGATAATTTGATATAATGTAAAGGAGAACAATCAAAAGAGTATTTTTATTTTAACCTTTATTCTGCTATGATAACCACTACATGCTAATTAAAAACTGTTCTGAGTAGAGTAGTTAGTGCAGAGAGATATTCACCTCTTCAACATATAAATCTGGATCTATTGATAATGGTGAAGAATACCACTTGGATTAAAATTCCTCATTTGACAGCTTATTGACAAATAAAGCAAATATGTCAAAAGGCTAAGAACAAGATTGATAAATTAACCTCTCTAAAGCTACTGGAATCTGGATCCAGTTCTTTTTCTTCCACTGTCACCTCCGTGCATATTCTTGATTTTTGCTTTTGTGAGGAAGCTTCCTTAGAATTCTCAAGGTTGACTCAGTTTAGTACTTCACATATATAGGAAGCATTTTTTTCCAAAATTATAGAAGTATAGTTTTTGTTATTATTTCCAGGAAATTATTTTTTTTAAGCCACAGATGGCTTAAAATGTTGGTTTCTTGTAATTAAAAATGTTTTGCAAAAATGTGTCAGATTGTTCACAAAATCAGTGTCAAAGGGAAGCCTTTTGATTTTTTTTATAACATTAGTGTAAAAATATTTAATTTCACTAATGTCAAAATATTTGGTTTCACATTTATTATTTCACATTAATTTTGTATCTGAATATGCCTTCTAATTCTTCAGAATAAAATCTTTCATGTTTCCGAACAGATCCTTTCTGTTGCAAGTTGCATTCCATAAAAAGACTTAATTTTGAACAATTCATTCCAATTTGTGACAAAAGAGGGTACAAAAGCAGAACTTGAGCTTTTTATTTGCTATATTTACCATCAGTTCAAGCCTAACATATATTAGGAAATATACACATTTAAAATTTCTCTCAGCTGGCAGCCGGAAGAGATGTAGCCTTACCTTCATTCTCATTTTACCTTTCTCTGCACTCAAATTCCACCACTGTGTAGATTTGTAGATGTACCAGAAAGCCTTAGTATTCAGCAGTCGCAACCTTTAGGATCTGTCTAGCTGTCTAAGATTTAGTAATGTACCTATGCCTGTGGTATTTCTAAACAATTGTTACTTTCTCAGTGAATGACACTAAAGTACAATTTTCTGGAGAGGGACTAGAGCTGTTCCTTTGGGCATTATTGGCCGGGGGTTTTGATATTATTCCAGGAAACCTTGCCACTGACAGATTGCTGATAGTTCTGGGAATAAAGTTCAGCTCCAGCACACTGGGCTTCCCAATACCTTAATGAAATTCCTGGAAGTGCCTTTTTTTAGATAGAAGTACTTAACAGAACGGCATAAAACCAGGAAAATTCAAATTACATAGCTGAAGATGTTTTTGCAAGTGCCTTAAAGTTCAGGGACATAATACTGAGAATGCAACTAATGTGTCTCCACATCAGTAACTTGTCTTCTAAATGTAAAAAAAGTATCTGAAAACAAAGGCATTACAGACTAATCCATTAGCCACAGAAATAGTCAAGCCAATACGTTAGGTTTTCTAGATGGGTTATATTAGCATTGTCTGAACATCTGCACACCTCAAAGGCTTATGTGATGTATCCTCACTACACTCTTACAAGTTAACAAAATTCTGCTTCGCCATGTTGCTGTTGAAGACCTAAAACTCAATGAGGCACTAGGCACTGGTCCTTCACTAAAGCATTTATTCACTGTTCACAGAATATATATCTCATATAATGGAAACTACGGAAATCCACATCAGCTTGAAAGCAGCAGCGAAGTGAGAGCTTCATCTCAGGGCTCTGTTTTCTTCAGTGCACACCCAAATATTGAGGTATTGCTTGAAATGTGGATACTGAACAGCTACAATTTGTGGTGTTGACTCAATTGGGAGTGCCTTAGGGATGAGTATTTGTTCATCTTTTGCTTGGAAGATACAGAGGGATGCCTATGCTTTGGCCCAACCAAGGTTTAAGGGTGATAGCTGTTCAGCATCTCCAAATATAGGTGATTCCAGGCATGGTTTGGAAAATGCCATCAGGCACTGAGGCAGTTTTATTCACTGGTTAATAAATAAATTTGATTTAAGTGCCGAACATGGAAATTCTCATCTGAGCCAAATCAAGCTTAGGTGTCTGGCCAAAGGCCACCTGTTATGCGTAATGTAAATAAAAGATTCAAGCAGTATCTCAGATCTGAAGAAACTGTCTTCACACTGTCAGACCAGACATCCTGACAGTGTTTACATGCTGTATAGTTCTACCATGACAAAATGCCTGCTGCCACCTGAAATATATTTTCAGAGAAAGATTCTGAAAATATCAGATATCTGCATAGTCAGAGTGACAGGCTCACGGAGAGAGAGCATGCTGTGGGCAATTTGCTGTTGCAGTAAGGTGTGGTGCAAAGAGGACTATTAAGGCAGCTATCACAGAGAAGACTGAGGAACAGAACAACATAAACTTCTTGCAGGCTGGCCTCAAAAAGCCTTAAGTGGGTCCCACCCACAACATTAAATTCAAAAGAGGTCTGAAATGTGGCAAAGAGAAGTCTGGTAAGAATTTTTGTCTCAGAAAATGTATATCTCCTTGGAAGAGATGCCCAGGAAGATCTTGATAATTTTATCTTCCTGTTAAGGGAGCAGGAAAGCTATGAGCAGGCAGATCTGCACACAAGGCAAACAGGAAGAGCTGTGCCAGGTAGCCCAGTGTTTGTAGCTTTTGTTCTTTTAACTTATTTTGCAAAAAGATATTGTTCTTGTTCTTCTATCCTGCCCATCTAACAATATGGTGAACATTAGCTGACACTTGCATAGCATATAAATTTCAAAATATTTGTACTTTGCTGTTTTTATCACATGTAACTCCTCTACAGTGCATGTTTTAAGTTACGTGTGTACAATTATACGCAGACATCCACAGAAATTAATTGTTCTGGAAAGGGCTGGGAGTCATGAGCATTAACTGTGAGTATGCAAATAGTTTTGCCAAATGAAGAATCTCAAGTAATTTCACAAAGAGATGGGAAGTGAAAAGCCATATTCTGATCTCAAAACACAGTTGTTGTCAATGGAAAGGGCCAAATGGGATATTTCATCTGGAAAAGCCATTTGTGAAACATCACAGTGGGTTTTTTTATCAGTTCTCTGAAAAGAATCAGGCATGTCCCTTCTACGATGTGCCCCAAAAACTACCTATTAAATTGTACTGCATTGGTTAATAATTAGAAGCTTTCTCTTGCACAGTAACTCTTCATAGTAACTGTATGAAGGTTTTGTTTCTCTTCACTGGTGTTATAAGCAATGACCAAAAATCTGTTTGGAAATTTTGGAGACAGATGAAAAAGGTGAATAACTTCTCCAGCAGTACTTCACATTAGTCTCTACTTTTTCCACAGTTCTAGCTTTAGGTGGAGCATTGATGAATTCTATCTATATATACCTTAACTGAGTATGGAATTAAGTATGTTAAAAGTCTGATGAGATTAGTTTACTTTTTAAGACGTGAAGTCAATGCTTTTATACCTCTTCTGGTATTCTATATAGCCAGAGGAACTCTTAATATGTGTTTAAGTTATTTAAAAAATTATGTTGGAAAGTGTAAAGGAATATTCATGAATAGATAATTAAATTTAGGGGCTATAGTAATTTTAATTATATTTACTTCACTAATCAGAGACATTGGGAGTTACATCCATTTATTGAAAGCTTGACAGGTTTTATCTAAGAGCATTTTATAATTAAGATCATATGTTAACTCCTCGCTTGAGGAAATAAATATTCCTAGGTTATTTAACATGGAAAGCAAGATCCGTTACTCAACTGAAAGTAGGCAAAGCATAATCTGAAGGGATAATTTTGTACAGAACAAGCCCCTCCTCCTACACCTCTTTCACGCCGATTAAATCTAAGGCTTAAAAGAGAAAAAAGTCTTTGTTTAATCTTTTGGATTGGAGGAACAAGGGACTAGAAAAAAAGATTTCCATATATTATTTTAATTCAAATTAATATCAATTTATTTTTATAGTGTGTTCCTAGAAGCCCAGCAGCTCCTAGAATCTAAAGGAAAGTAAATAATTTTGTCAAGATTAAAAAGAAAAAAAACAAAACCTGTCTTCTGTTTTTTCTTTCTCTTTTTTTCTTCTTCACACACTTAGAAAGATGGCAATAGCTGACAGAGTCAGTGATGCAAAAATACCCTATTCACTTGGCTTGTTGGAGGATAGAAATATTCTTTTAGGGAATCAACCTGTGCTTAACCTTGGACTGATGTTCCATTATTGCCCACAGCCATGTTGCACATCTTTGTAGAAATATAGTATTTATTTCTTCAATTGCACAAATATTTCCTCTTCCTTCTTGCTGTATCTCTTCATGAAATTTTTGCTATTACATATGATGACTGTAAGTGCCATAGAAAAATGTAGGGATCCTAATAGGAATGAACCCCAATTTTTTGAACCAGATTCACAGAGTACAAACCAGCTGTTTGATGGAGATTACACTACAGCAATCTGACCTAATGCACGAAGGGACACTTGACTCCTGCGAAGAGACTAGCTATTTTAAATTCCAGGCTCAGTGATACAAGTCAGGGACATAACCCACTAGTCTATTTTAGTACCAATATCGAACAACTATGATAGTTCGAATTTCTTATTCTTGATCTGAAAATCCAGAAAATAAAGAAGAGGTTTGATTAATTAAAATTGGCCCATTGCTTCTCTCAACATACTGATGCACAAATTTGTAAGGCAGAAACGTTATACTCACACCCACTGTTCTGGTACTTGGATCTCTCTGTCACAAAAGTAGACATATATAAACCATCAAGAGTTTGAGCATAGCTATACACAGATGTTGATGTGTGCATACAAAATGAATGCTAAAATCTTAACAATCATATTTCAAACAGCCACAATAGTGAAGTGACATCTTAACATTTTTAGCAGCTGTCCTTGAATGATATTTTTGCACTCTGTTCTCACCAGAGTCCTTTCCAGTTGATTGCTTTCCCCTGCCCCAAATACAGCACTCCATAATACGTACCGAGAAATGAAAAGGTGATATAAACACTAATATGCATACTCTTGAATAGAGTAGTGCTCTGGGTATACAAATATGCCTTTGTAGCACAGATTTGAGGCTAATTAAATATCAGTTGTGCTGTAAAACACTCAGGATCATTTTGTCTTTAAGTGTTATCAAGAGTTTTTAAAGCTCTCAAAGCGGCATTAAACAGGAACATAACCATTTAAACATTGTTCTCTTTTTCTCATTTTCTACTGGCTATTTAATTTTTAGAAAGAAAGATTGCAGTGGATATTCTTTTCTTGAATGCTTTTTGTAGCTGTCCAGCTTTAACTGACAAATTCAACTAAAATAAAAGTAGTAGAGTGGTGAAAAAGCACCAGAGAAGTAGCACTAGAACCTTCTTAAGCATGTTGAGAACTTACTGATTATTAGTAGTTTGCAAAAATCTTGCAGATCTTCAAACTTCAGTACTGTGAAGGGAAGCATTTTGTTAAGAGTCTAATGAACCATTTCCAAAGCACATGAAAAGAAGGTTATACCTTGCTGGTAACACACACGCATGAATTATTTAATACTGTTATTTTCCTGGAAGATTAATAGCACAAAGATAAACGCATTGCTTAAATATTGTTCTTCCCTTGACAGTCACTTAATAAAAACACAATTCATTGCATATAAAACATAACAAATATTTTACGCTAACTTTCAAGCATATTGTTCCTTGGTGATTGTACCAATGCCTGAGAGAATTCATGCACATGATATGGCCTATCAGGAGTGTAAAAATGCCTCAGACTGAGAAAAAAAAATAACAACATATGTTTATATGTTAAGGATCAAAAACAATAAAAGGTGGATCGCACTGATGAGGCTAATTCAGTGTCTGGGTTTAGAATTCTTTAGTAGGAAGTATTTTAAAAACGTATGTATTTTCCATAGCAGTATTTGGCTGTATCAAACACTGATTTTAAAGCAGAATTCAGATTGCTACAAAGGCTTTATATTACATTTTTAGTTTCTCCTTTTACCTTTTTGCCCTCTTTAATGCCCTGTCCACTTACGAATATAATAATATATAAAATAAAGTCCCAGGTTATTATTTCCCATCAAAAAGCACCATGTTTGTGAGAGGAGAAAGGCAGGATCTTAAAAGAACTATAAATTATCAGTGTTAATCTTGTAGAAAAATTGATGTTTTACAGGACATTAAGATGATAGAGGCAATAAAATTCAATAAGATTTTATTACATCTTTCGTATTGTAATTATACTAACCTTCCAAAACATAAGAAATGTCTTCTATATAACATTCTATGACATATTATTACAATTAGTGCCGTTTCCTTCTTTAACATTCTTCTTCTCATTACACTGTTCAAATTTGTATATCTTACAACATACTTTGCTTGATGGGGTTTGACAGAACCTGGAAAAATAAAGTAAATCAATCCTAATACACCTCTGTCATATTGTACAAACTTTATACTTTTCCTCTGATGTTTTCTTTAAACAAAAAGGAGTCATAGAATCATAGAATCATAGAATAGTAAGGGTTGGAAAGGACCTTAAGATCATCTAGTTCCAACCCCCTTGCCATGGGCAGGGACAACTCCTGAGGGCGCACTCAATCCCACTGTCCATGTCACCCACAAAGATGTTGAACAAGACCGGTCCCAACACCGATCCCTGGGGGACACCACTCGTTACTGGTCTCCAGCTGGACATTGAGCCACTGAGCACTACTCTTTGCGTGCGGCCATCCAGCCAGTTCTTTATCCAACAAGTGGTCCACCTATCAAATTGATGTCTCTCCAACTTAGAGACAAGGATGTCATGTGAGACAGTGTCAAAGGCTTTACACAAGTCCAGGTAGATGACATCAACTGCTCTACCCCTGTCCATCAGTTCCGTAGCCCCTTCATAGAAGGTCACCAGATTGGTCAGGCAGGATTTCCCCTTAGTGAAGCCATGCTGGCTATCACCAACCACCTTGTTGGTTTTCATGTGCCTCAGCATGCTTTCCAGGAGAATCTGTTCCAAGATTTTGCCAGGCACAGAGGTGAGACTGACCGGTCTGTAATTCCCAGGCTCATCCATTTCCCCTTCTTGAAAATGGGGGTTATATTTCCCTTTTTCCAGTCATCGGGAACTTCACCTGACTGCCATGATTTTTCAAATATGATGGACAGTGGCTTAGCAACTTCATTTGCCAGCTCCTTCAGGACCCGCAGATGGATTTCATCCGGTCCCATGGACTTGTATACATTCAGGTTCCTAAGGTCCTCCCGAACAAGATCCTCCCCCACAGTGGGCCCAGGGTCCCCACCCTCACCGTCCCCGTGTCTGCCTTCCAAGACTTGGGTGGTGTGCTCAGAGCATTTGCCGGTAAAGACTGAGGCAAAGAAGTCATTAAGAACCTCAACCTTCTCCAAATCCGGGGTAGCCAGTTCTCCCGATAGCTTCTGGAGAGGGCCCATGGTGTCCCTAACCTGTCTTTTATTGGCAATGTACCTATAAAATCCCTTCCTGTTATCCTTAACATCCCTAGCCAAGTTTAATTCTAAGTGGGCCTTAGCTTTCCTAACCTGGTCCCTAGCTTCCCGGACAACATCCCTGTATTCTCCCCAGGCCGCCTGACCTTGCTTCCACCTTTTATAAGCCTCTTGTTTCCTTCGAATTTTGCTCAGCTGCTCCTTATTCATCCAAGGAGGTCTCCTGGCCCTCCTGCTGAACTTCCTTCTAGTTGGGATGCATCGCTCCTGAGCTTGCAGTAGGTGATCCTTGAATATCAACCAACAGTCTTGGGCCCCCCTGCCCTCTAGGGCTGTATCCCATGGAACCTTACTGAGCAGGTTCCTGAAGAGACCAAAGTCTGTTCTCTTGAAGTCCAGGGCAGTGAGCTTGCTGCACACTTTTCTCACTGTCCTGAGGATCTCGAATTCGACCATCTCATGATCGCTGCAATCAAGGCTGCCCTGGAGCGTTACATTTCTGTCCAGCCCTTCCCTTTTGGTGACGACGAAGTCAAGCATGGCACCTCTCCTTGTCGGCTCCTCTATTACTTGCAGAAGGAAGTTGTCTTCCACACAATCAAGGAACCTTCTGGATTGCTTGTGCCGGGGCATACCATCCCTCCAACAGTCCAAAGAAATCTTTGCTTCCCCTCTAAGGCTGTTAAGATAAATATTACCCACTGAAGCCATAGAATGTAAAGTCATTAACACAGTCCGTGTAAAGAAGACAATTTAGTCTGGTATCTTGCATGTGTTTTTTTAGCTATTAACACAGATATATAACAGATTGCTTCTCAAGAAAGGACAGGCTCATGCTCATCTCAATACTATTTAAAGAATGACCGTAAGTGAAAAAATGTAAAATAATATTATATTTTTTTAACATTTGTGCATTAAATGTGCAGTAACATATTAATTTGAAGAAAATTGTCTCCTTCATATGTGTATGTTTCATAGATATATGGTAAACATTACAATATGGCACTCTTTGTATGCCATAGGCAGATTGAAGCCAAAGGCAGATAAAATACTTGAGTCACGCAGTGTGAAATTATATATGCTTTAATACCTCTCCAATAGACAGGCAATTCAATATAACACCACTAGAAGCTTAACATCACATTAACCCGGGACCTTCACCACATGTAGCGAACCTGAGATCAAGCTCAGGTAAAGAGAATCACTTGCACGGAGAAGGATTCTTCTCGAGGTGCAATGCTAGAGAGATCTTGTTTTCTTCATCGTAACTAGTATTAGTACATGTCCAATGTTAAAAACATGGTCAATGTTCTACAGCTGGAATTGATGTACTTTTAGTACCTCTTCATTGGCTTGACTGATATACTATGCATGCACAGGCACAGAAGAAAGGTAAAGCTCTTCCATGGACAATTAACTATATTATCCTGCTTTTCATGCTATAGTAACTATGGTACTTCACACTGTTGAGACATTCCAAGAAATCATCCTTTTGCCTTTTAAAAAACAGTTGGCCTTACTATTTTTAAGCAATTCTTATAATGAAATAGATTTCTGGTCAGCCTGGACAGAAATAAGTATTGTTGCAGCTACTTTAAAGATGAAGAAACTGAGTTTAAGACTCAGCTTAAGATGAACTGCCTCAATTGCAGAGATGCTGCTACTCAAAATGTTACATTAGCTCCTGAAACCAATGGGAAGTGTAAGTGCAACTTCTGGAAGGCTGTGAGCTGCCTGAGGGTACAGAAGCAATCATTTTGGGTGGGGTTAGAGCACCTCTACTCTCAGGAAGATGAAACCTTACTGTTTCTAAATAGCGCATGTCTTATGTCCAGTTTTTCTGACAGAAATTTTACAGCACTGAACAAAGGGTGCCAGTGCAGTTCTTCATATTTTACAAATCACAAAACAGAATGTCAAGAAAGGGACAGTCATATGGCCCAGTTTATCCACCTGACTGAGGCAGACTGCAGGTCCCTTGGGTTCTTTGACTGTTACAAAGTACTGACACCCTTAAAGAAACTGTCAAGTTAAGTAATAAAGCGATGACATTCAGCAGATTCACGCAGTGGCTGTTTTCATACTACATATTTCCATTCATGTTTCGCAGCATTGAGTGTTAAAAATTACGTGAATCTGTATTAAATATTTCCTTGTTAATCTGTCATGTTACTTTAAACATTTCCCTAATAGCATCATATCCTAGTAGTAACCAATCACCTTCTTTAACTGAAAAGAAAAAATGTTTTCTCTTATTGGCAGCGTTTTTACTGAATTAGTGGAGATGATTGGGGCTGTTCAGCCTGGAGAAGAGAAGGCTGCGTGGAGACCTGATAGCAGCCTTCCAATACCTGAAGGGGGTCTATAGGGATGCTGGGGAGGGACTCTTCATTAGGGACTGTGGTGAGAGGACAAGGGGTAATGGGTTTAAACTTAAACAGGGGAAGTTTAGATTGGATGTGAGGAAGAAATTCTTCACTGTGAGGGTGGTGAGGCCCTGGAATGGGTTGCCCAGGGAGGTTGTGGATGCTTCATCCCTGGCAGCGTTCAAGGTGGGGTTGGACATAGCCTTGGATGGCATGGTTTAGTGGGAGGTGTCCCTGCCCATGGCAGGGGGGTTGGAACTCGATGATCTTAAGGTCCTTTCCAACCCTTACTATTCTATGATTCTATGATTCTATGATTCTATGATTCATGGTAGTGCAATTTAATGGAAGCAGCTACTCACATGTTGTTTAGACATCCTAGCCTTGCAAGGGAACTCATTGTTAAATTATATTTGTTATTGCTCAACAGTACCAATTGTCAAGCCCAAAACCAGACCAAATACCAGCTTTTCTTGTATAAGTCCACAATCAAATCATGGTACTTGTTATATTTATGTGTTGCAACTTTATAACATACACAGAATAAAAGTGCAACAAAAGGTAAAGAAGTTCACCCATTTTAAAATTCTCCTTCTTGTCCCTTAGGATTTTCAAAGATTTTCAGTGTCTGCTCAAGGATAGAGGAAATATCTTGGATAAGAGCAGCAGAGCAATGAAGCAGTTCTATTCAGCTACATAACCATTTATTCCATTTTCAAGGGAGATGTGATGAAAAGCCTGTTAGGCACATATTTGTTTAGCAGTTATGTTTGGGGAGATGCAGAATTTTCCCTTGAATTCATCATTAGCTGCGTCACTCAAGCATAGCTATTTTTTGTATCAAGGAATACAGTCTTCAGCTGAAAACAGAGATTTTTTTTTTCATCAAACATATTACAAATGTTTCAGCAATTACAGCAATAACATTTCACATGGTTATTATAAAGAATATAACAATTTTGTGAGAAGAAATTAATTACAGGTCATCTGAACTCTGACAATAGACATTTAATATTAATTAAATCTTGCTCTCATTCCACCCCAAAAGGTACACCTAAAGGCAAAATCAGAGCTTAACGTGATGCCAATGTTAGGTTCTGAGATAATATGCTGAAGCCACTTAGTAATGAGCATGGTGAGTTAAACACAAAACTAAATGAAAGTGAAAATGAAAGCAAACAACAAATGCAGATAAAGAAGAGCCATTTTTCATTTTTGTTACTCTCAATTTCTTTGCTGTCATAAAAGGGGTTGTTTCTTCCCTATTTGACCCCATCTTCCAGTGGTTTTGATAAAAAAATAAAACATTGAGGAGGGTGGCATCAAACCTCACTTATTTTTGTATCAGGGTAGCTGGAAAGCAGAGTTTCCTTCATCTTCATTATTATGTTTTCCAATGGAAAATTTTATGAACATGTGCCTACATTTTACATATTTTCTGTTAGCAACAATTTTCCCTCCCACTTTTGTAATTTCTTCAGTGGCATATGAGCACTCAATATTTTCTTCCAAAACCAGCAGAAATGAATTTGATTACAAGAAGAGTAAAAATGAGCGTAGAAAACACCTACTACTCGTCTACTATAGTTCCCAGTCAGAATCCTGGGGGTGTTTAATGCTGTCTGCTTTCCAGCTCTTTGACATGTCAAGGGAATTAGACTTGTCAGATTTTCCTGCATCAAGCCTGTATCGCACTAGTCTTGTCCCCTGGGCCCTGTAGGTCTGAAAAGGGCCTATTTTCCTTGCACTTTGCAAGCTGAGCAACCCACATTTTTAGTGGGATACCTGACTGGAAATCTGGACTGGCATTATCAAATGCAGAAGACTGGTAAGTCTGTCTAGTGATGGGTGAGGCATTACTAATTAAAATAAGACAGTATTAAAGCACAAGGCACTTGGACCTTCGCTAAAAGTTGTTGTGATTCAGAGGCTACTTTTGTGCAAAATACAAAGTAATATAGACCTATACAAAGAAATTCCAAAATATGATCTTTCTGATCTGATAGTTCTAGCAAACTCTCTCAATGGAGGTAAATGATACATTTTTGGAAGAGGTTCCAAAACTTCATTCCTTTCCCTGCTTTCCAAGCTCTGACTTTGGTGATGTAAGGCAATTAGCTAGAAATATGACTAAAGGAACCCAATTTTGTTCCCATTTTGCACATAACTTTATTCAGGTCACTCTCATCAAGGTGTTGATCAGCTGAAAGTCACTGGTGTCAGTGGAGAGTGAAACGAGTTGGCTATTGGCAGTGGATTACCAGAATGTGAGACCGGGCCATTTCCTAATTCATTTGAGATTTTTGCCTTCTCAGTTATTCACGAACTGCTGGTAATAACCCACATGAGTTTTGAAGTTTGATTATGAATTTAAGCAACAAAGTAGGAAAAGATTTTTGGAACTGGAGTCACTTAATCACAGTTGCAAAGCAACCAAATAGCCTTTGCACACACACTGTAGGGTCCAGTCAGTGGAGTCACTGTAAACATGTGAGTGCCTAGAAAAAGAGGAGCTTCATGCTGCAAAATAATGTATATTTCTAGACTTATGCAAAGGGCAAACTTGAGATAAAGTATATTCAAATAAAAGGAAAAGTATCAAAAAATAAAAGCATGATTACACTTAAAAAGAAACTAGAAGTGTCATTTTCAGGACAGTTCCAATATCCAAAGAACTTTTTTGAACAAGCAAGTACGTAATTGCATGCATAACCCTTCACACAGTGAGCTGAAAAGTTCAGTATCTTATATTTATGGCTTTGGTAACCTGGGAATACATTTTCTTGATGCTGACCTGTGATTTTCATAGTTCATCCTAAATCAGATTAGTCTTTTCTGAAACACCAGATGGTATTAATTATGCAGTTGTAAAAGTTTTGACAGGACCTTTACATGTGTTACTAACTCCCCCTTATTAAAAAGAAAAGCATTTTATGATGTGTAATTTCACTGTTTTAAACAAGTCTGTTAAAAATTCAGTGAGCTGATAAGACTTTCAAATGTCACTATTTTATCAAATGCTTCTTGCTTTCTTACCTCCATCCCTTAATTTTGACCTTTGAACTGCTCTGCACACCTGTATTATGTAAACAAAAGGCTACTTAAAGGGGAAGACAATCAGTCTTATGTCAGTCTTATGCTATTTCCTTTAAAAATCTGCAAATGTCTTCCTGAATCTTCATAATGCACCACAGATGTGTAAGAAATAATGAAGCACAGTATTCTAGTGCTGTATACCACTGTTAGTAGATCTACCTTGGGACCTCATTAGTATGTGACTTTCACAGTCAGTGAATGTACATCTCAGAATGCTATAACTGTTGGAAAAACTAGGTAAAATAAGAGCTGAATATTGTTCTTTTTTTCTCGTTCTTGTCAGTGGCAATAGAGCTAAATTCAAATTGGTCCTTTCTGATTCTCAGCCAATAGGATTAAAACACCTTCTAAAAATAGCTTAGTATGCAATACATGCACATAAGGAACTTCATATGATACTACTTACATGCCCTCAGTGACAATTCTCATAACACTTACTAGACAAAACTGCATGGACAAAAAGAATGAGATACTATATCATTAGAAGAAATTACCATATGTTCTTGGACTAACACATGACTAGAATATGTTCCTTCACTCCTGTCGTCGTCGTCCCCCCTCCTCCCAAAACTAAAACATGGAAGAAGCATAAATCATGAACTTATAGAATAAAATCATAAACCGACAGAGTGATTTAGGTCAGAAAGCATTTCTAGAGTTCCCTAGTCCAGCCTGCCCTCCCCTTTGTCCCCAGACTCAAAGCAGAAACAGCTTAGACCACATAGCTGTACTTTTCCCAGTAGAGGTTTGAGTATCTCCAAGAATGGAGGGTATCTGTGCAATCTGTTCCTGTGTTTGATCACCTGATGGTGTTACTTTTCTCTTAATCATAGTTTCCTTTTATGCAACTTGTGACCATGGCATTTTGCCCTTCCTCCGAGTATATGCAAGGTGTCCCATCTCCTGTATAGCCTTCCTTGAAGTTGCTGTAGAGAACACAAAGTTCACCTTGAGTCTTTTCTTCTCCAGTTGACTTCAGCTTCTGTGTTGTGTGCTACACCCCTCTGACCATCTTTGTGGTATCTTGGTGGTATCCAGGGGACTCACTTCAGTATGTCCAGTCTTTCTTGCACTGGGGAGTCCAAAACTAGACTACAAATATGGCTAGCAGAATATCTTTTCCACAAAACTTGTTCTGAATGTGAAGATTTCACTTCAGTAACCAAATACAGTCCCTTTGATGTTGTTTGACATGTACTGTTGCTATCAAAGCTTTTCTATTTTTCTTTAAAGAATCTTAGCCCTTACCTATGCATATTAGCCTGGATTGCAGACTCAGTCATACACAGGTCTTCACAGATGCATTTCAAGTAGGATCTTAAAATAGAAGTCAAATCTACTAACACGTCTTCTATCCTCTCCTATGTGCAAAAGGCAGCGCACAAAGAAAAGACTTCCTGTGTTCTGGTATATAACTTAGGTTCCTATATTGGAAGCTTATGTCCTGTACACAGTCAAAA
This sequence comes from Amazona ochrocephala, assembly GCA_039720435.1. Lineage (NCBI taxonomy): Eukaryota > Metazoa > Chordata > Aves > Psittaciformes > Psittacidae > Amazona > Amazona ochrocephala. The sequence continues at coordinate 27,712,114 of CM077880.1, forward strand.
GGGAGAAGTAAATTTTCACAGAAAGTTTAAATTAGTGTGTTTTTTTTTACTATATTTGAGCTCCAAATCTTTGGATAGGCACTTGAATTACATGCTATTACATAGATGGTGATGTCTAATTGATGGAGCATTATATTTTTGCCAAATATTAACCAAAAAGTTTTTAATCTGGAAACTATAAATATTCTGGTTGGAGAAAAAGGCAAACATGTACAAATATGAACTGAAACAAACAAATGAATGAATTAAAAATATTCTGCCATAGAAATATTTTTATCCAGCATGTCACTGATCAAGTATAGAAACTGTATGTTTGATGTCTTACTCTTTTCAAAGGACTTATATTTATGAGAAGTTTGTAAGCATCAGTCTGCAAGATACTCTGAGATATGGAAGGATTTTAAGACAAGAATATACTCAGTATATCACCCTTGGAGATGGCAGTTACACCAGAAGATAAGATTGACTCACCAACCCGGTGAGTAAGGCACTCACGGAACGGAGCAGAGCTTTGCATCTCCAATCCCTGCCCCAGTGTCTGCTCATGACTTACAGAGTCACAGAGTGACGATACAAAATGCTGCCTGTTTACCCTCCTGCCTGATGGCTACGACACTCTCCAGAGTGATAAGTTTTAAGATCTCTTTGGACAGAATTAAAATTTAAAGTCATACTCCACATACTCATACTATGCCAGAAACTGGATGGTTAGCTAAACGTTGTTACTATTACCATATTCTTCCACATTTTTGGCTTGAAAGTCCATTTAAAGAACACCAGTTATTTACAAAGTCAAGTTCATATTATTGGATAACCTGAATGTACCAGTGCTGGACCTGTCTATGGTTTAAACCTCTAAATACAGTTTCAACAGCTAGGTGTTTTAGCTGTTTTCCATTCTGTTTCCTCTCCAATTATTTTTCAATTTTGGTCTTAAAAGCTAACTATGGCAGGGAGGTGGGGAAAAAAGCCCACATCAATGAACTCTAATCTCAAACATTTTTTTCAGAACAAACAGTAGTCTCCTTACACTCCACTGCTTTTACAGCTCTTATTCAGAGAACTGAGAATTCAGTCTGTTTGATTTATAATTGGAAATCATAAACTATAGCATTCACCTGCTGTTCATATGCACAAATGAAATGATACAAGGCAGTTTCATCACTCAACGTAATTGGCATGAACCAGCTCTGGTTTGCAGTATTCGGATCCCTAAGGTCCACTAACAAGTTGCTGTAACTACATGCAGCTGTACAGAAAAAAAAAAAAAAAAAAAAAAAAGAAAAACAACACATTTGTTGTATCACAGTTGTTTTGATTAATTCATGTGGGGGAAGCAGAGAAGTCTGCCTTGGGTTTTGTCCTAGTCTTACAGATGTTACTGTAAAGTGAAGATGATCCCACTGGCTTTAAGGTCTCAAACCAGCCTGCAAATGATACTAGGTAAGACACAACTAAAGAGTAGCAACATTCTTTATCAAAAAAGGGACAAAATTAACAAAAGTGATCAACCCTATGATTACGAGTGTAACTTGCACTATTAAAACTTGTTACTTCACCTTACAGAAAAGCAAGGCTTCTTTTTTAATCTAATTAACTTTGAAAAATTCTCCAAATTAAGTCTCAAACTCATTATTAATTCTTGCCTAAGCAGAGAAAGGACCCAATTCAGTGGAATAGTTAGGCATATATATGACTTGAAACAGCACTGAAGTCCTTCATGCTGAAGTTATTTTTGTTCTTTAATATTCCCTATAGTCTCTGCTAAAAAGTTCAACATTTATGTAAACTTACTAACAGAATCTTTACTTAATTCTAGTTATTTTTTTCTAAATACAGGGAAGAGCTGTCATTTCTGATATCATTCTGTAGTAAGATTGGATAAATGTTGACCTTTTTTAGCCTACTGGTGCGCCTAAGACAAACATGAAAGTAAACATAAGGATGGAAAACCTTTCATATTTTTTTGAAGGAAATGTTAATGGCCACTTTTGTTATCCGTGAGAATAAACTCAGTCTTTTCTAGTGACTTGTTTTTGTAAAGCAGAAAATTGTTCTTGACCTTTCAAAGCGCTGTGGCAAATGTGCTCTATAACCAGACATGGGTCAGTGACACTACAATAGAAAAGGAGTGACTGTCATTTACAAAGCTGTTTTTCTTTTAAACTTCACATATTAGTGGTTAAATGAAACTAGTTTGTGACCCAAGGTCTGGATTTTTAAAGGCAGATGAATAACTAGACCTAGCTCTCTTAAACATTATTTTTAAATGCAGCAACATAGAAAGAAAAATATCACTAAGAGCAATGACAAACATTTGTTTTTAAAATAAAATGGCGTATGTCTTAGGTGACAGAAAAGGGTTCACTTGTTTGTCTTTATCTTTTAATTAGAATTCTATTATTTTAAATAATATTTTAAATAATAGTATATTTAAATACTATTATTTTATTTATTGTATTAAATACGCCTTAAAATATCTACTCTAGAGCTCCTGAAAATAATATGCTCTGTAGAAACGTGGCATTTGCAATCTTTGGAGTGATTCATAACCCATCTTGTCAATGCTCATAATACCCAATGTTGTTTCTACTCAGGCCACTCTGACTAACGCCACCTAGGTTGCAACTCTGTCACCTCAGACTCTGCTAGGATATAGATAGGGATTGGATGGTCTATTCTTTTAAGTATCTAAATGTACTAGATGGTTTCTCACCTGTTCTGAAGCTTCTCATGACACCTAATTTAATTTGCCTTAATACACCCACAGGAGCCCTTGTCTGTGATGATAGCTGCCCATCTCTCATCTGGAGCTTCACTGCCGTTAGCCTGAGTATCTGTCAAAATCCAGAGATGTCCCAGAGCGGACAGTGCTCACCATCAGGATCAGAGTTTCCATGACTAGGATTATCTACTGTTTAATAACTCCATAGTCAGTCAACTGAAATCCATGCCTAACTTTGTGAGTTGTATCTCCCTGTGGAATGACCCCATACCTTCCCTGCTGATTAGGGAAATTAATTTATTTAAGGATCACTTTTTCTTTCCCTGGGTTTTTAGACATTCTGCCTAAAACCAAATGCTTAATTCTAATACCTGGATGTCATAAAGTACCTAGATTAGTCATAACAAATATAGTCCACTCTTTTACCCTCAATCTCAGAATGGTGATAACTATTGTGTCCAGTGAATGGGCAGGGCTCTGAATTGCTCAGTTTCAGGAGGTTACTTCCAAAGCTTTATGACAATGAGTAATATATGAATAATTATTTCCAATGACCTCCAGAAAAAGTCTCACGGAATGAGTTTCCCTTGTATACTGCAGCAAAGCTGCTCTCCATGTGATTCTTCATGTGAAGCTGCATCCTTGGTTTCTTCTTCTTGGTTCAGAGAAACCATTCTTTTTCAATATCACCCCTAAAAAAGGATGGTTGCCACATTTCCAGCAAAGACTGCAGGAACCATGAGCAAGCACTGCTGATTTAAATCCACTGAGTTTTCTGGTATCATTGAATCGCAGGTTCTCAAAGTAGGGTCTGATGAAGGAAAAAACATTTCTGTATTTGTAGCAGTCTAGGCATGTGACAAAATCATGGTAAAAAAGAAGTGTTGCAGTTTCCATGTCCACATTCTGGTTACCATAAGTCCATGGTCCCTCACTTTAGGCATTCATTTCTGCTTCTGTTCATCCCCTGAAAAAAGTATGTTTTGGAAGGGGAATAATTCCCCAATGTCTTCTGCCTAAGCAACAAGACAGAAGAGAAGATCTCTGAATGTCCAGGGCCACATATTTACTGCTGGGTATCTCCTGTTAAGACTTTTAGGTATTTGGTTATCATCCCACCTTCCTCTGGAAAGCATTACAGAAGAACTCCTGCTTCTCCAAAATATCAACCATCTATGCCCAACATCCTTCCTTTGCAACTCAGAAGACCAATTTTTCTTCACACCTCAGAATCTGGGGTTTATTCTAAGTTGGGGGACCAAATTCCTGAAAATCATTACTTTTTCCTTCTTGTTTGTTTTTTTTTTTCTGTTTTCCATTTTTTTTTTTGTTTGTTTGTTTTGTTTTGTTTTGTTTTTGTGGTTTGTTTTGTTTTGTTTTGTTTGGGGTTTTTTTGTAATTGAAAGTGGAATAACTATGGTTTATTTTACAGAGTGAAGAGATAAAGTAACACTCTATGTAAAAAAGCATGAAAGCTTCACAGTCCCAGTTACCAGACACTTTTCAGGGGCTGGAGGGGAATCACAGGTTTTCTTTTAGAAGTAGTATCTCCTGCTGCTGTGGCGCTTTTTCCTGCTGTCCTGGGTTCAGCAGCAGCAGTCATTTTTTCTCCTCCTTGGTAGCCGGTGCAGCGCTGTGTTTTTGATTTTGGGCCTGGGAACAGTGCTGATAACACCAGTGTTTTCAGTTACTGCTTGGTGATGTTTAGGCTGGCCAAGGACTTTGTGAGCCTCATGCTCTGCCAGGGAGGAGGGGAAGCCGGGGGGAAGCAGAGACAGGACACCTGACCCAGACTAACCAAAGAGGTTATTCCATACCACAGCACGTCATGTCCAGGATGTAGAACGGAGAGCAGAGACCCGGAAGGGTGGTGGGGGTGCACTGGTGGGGGTGCACTGCTTGATACTGGGTGGTGAGCAATTGTATCCTTCCCTTGTATTTGCCTTGTCATTATTGTTACTGGTGGGGGTGCACTGGGTGGTCGGGCTTGATATTTGATGGTGAGCTATTGTATTCTCCTTTTCCTTGTATTTTCTCTTGTCATTATTATTATTGGTGGTAGCAGCAGTGGTTTTGTGTTATACCTTAGTTACTAAACTGTTCTTATCTCAACCTGTGGGAGTTGCATTCTTTCGATTCTCCTTCCCATCCCTCCAGGAGCGGAGGGAAGAAAGAGGGGGAAGTGAGTGAGAGAGCGACTGTATGGGTTTATAAGCTTAAACCACGACACCTGCTCTTACTAAAATCACTGGGTGTTCTACAGACCTAGGGGAGGGCAGGAATATGCTGTAACTGTGTCCTGCGCCATCGTGGTACAGCTCAGAATATGCAAATAGATGAGGATTTTTAAAAAGTAATTTTGATTTTTCTTATTTTTTTAATTTTATTGTCCAACTTCAGCTTTTTAACATTCCCTGCAGATCAGGAATTTAATCACTAACAGCTGACATAGCTAAGGCATACCAGAAACCTGACACATTTCCAATTTCCCCACAGTTTTCAATTTCTGTCTTTCTAAAAGGCTGGATTAAATGGCTTTAGTCCTGCTGTACTGAACAACAGCCTATAGGGTTCTTTCACTGTCCCTACAAGGCTGAGCATATGAAGCTAAAGTCATTCCTAGTGCTGTGTCTTTAATTTCAGCAGAATTGCTCCAGGAGCACATTTGGCCCTTCATCTTGTAACTGCAGTTTGGGAAAAGAGTCTCCATTGTTGCTAATGTCAGCATGACCACTGAAAAGCAAATTTAAACTAGCAAATTATGAATTGTAGTGAATTCTCTTGATTATTAATCGTGATAAATACTAAGCTACTCTAAGGACATTTGCAAGTCTGTTTATCATTTGATGATTAGGATCAAATAGCATAACGATTAAAAAGCCTCCCCATTGCTAAACTGCTTTTCACACTTTTGTTCTGTTCATTTTTTATTGTAATTGTTTCTGTCACTTCTCTTTAGCCAGAAACAATGCCCCTTTGTTACAGGTTTCAAAGGTACAAAACAAACTGACCAACCAACCAGACAAAATCCTGTATCACACTGTAACTTTCCTAATGGTAAAGGTATCACTCTCTTCTTTCAGTTCAGACATAAGTCTTCTACTTTAAAGCTGTTGTACAGCTAGTCTTTAGATCCTGCTTGTTGGTCATGATTTTCCTATTTACACAGAGTAAACTCAGAGGAAAGATAAATAGATTTCTGGAATAAACTGGATTCCGTGGTTTTCCAGTTGGAATAGAAGACTTCCATGAGATTTATATAAGTATTGGGTTTTCTACATCTCTTCTAAAGAAATTAAAAATCATTTTATTTTTTAGAAACCTTCATTATGTAGCTGTTGTGAAACTGTGAAAGAAAAGGGCTTTGTAAGTGTGCTTTTCTAGGTGATTGCTTTTTTTTTTCCTTGAAAGGTTTTATGTTTGTAGGTTTGCTATGAATCTAAAGGTTTTTTGGCAGTACAACCAGTTCCTTACTTGGCTGGCCATTACTGCTGAATTAATTTACTGGTCTGAATCTGTTACTGTCCTTAAAGGAAATGCCATATTCTCATTATATCCTTCCATTATGTTAAACATACTGCCATCATTTAGGTTATGTCTGGCTTTAATGACATTTAGTGACATTTCCCATTACTATTACAGTTAGTTATGTACTCATGGTCACAGTCTGCTTCTTTATCTCTCTAGGGTGGTTTTAATAAAGCTGTATGGGGACGATGGCTCTATTAGCACTTCTACATAAGTTTGCATAAGACTTAGGTCTTATGCAAACTGTACTGAAGATCTACAGAATTTTTCTACTGGCATATGTATATTTTTTAGATTCATTTATGCAGCACCCACTGATATATTTTTTTTTTGAGCCATTGCATTAGTTCTGCCATGTAAGCCAAATTTAACTGTCCTCTCTAAGTGTAGTCTGCCTGAGAGAATATATTTTTAATATTTGGTAATTCTTCTTTAAAAAATAGATATCTTCTAGACTAGCAAAAAAAAAAAAACAACAAAACAAAACAAAACAAAAACAAAAACAACCCAGACTTATGGAAGCAGCAATGACTTAAATTCAGCAGTGCCTGCCTGCTAGACCCTGTTACATAAAGTCATATTTGTCATTAAGTTTTATTTTTTTACACGCAAAAGCACCCAAACTTCTCCAACTGGTTTGATTTGTTTAAAATTTTAAAGATGGAATGCTTCTTGAATATATTTGAAAACCTATTAAGTAAGCTCTGACTACCAGTTCCAGCTTTGTATTTTTTTGTCAAACTCACTTGAAAGTAAATGAAACAATCAAAATAAGGATGAGAGTTCAACTAGAAAAGCCTGGTATTTATTAAGCATCTTTTTCTCTAGATTGCATGTGCAAAACAACTAAGTTATACTCGACTAATATAGCTTGGGATTGTCAGTGTTTTATCTCCCTGGCATTTCTTAGCTGCCAGTAGTAGAAGGCACAGTGAGACCTGGGGATAGGGCAGTGGATCTGGTCTCAAGATACCCTGCTACTATTCCTGGCCTTGCTAATGATCTACTGTGGAATGCAGAGTAAATTGCTCTACCTTTTTTTGTTCCATTGTCATAAGGATAGCTACATAAAGCATTTTGAGATCTGAAAATCTTTGCATTATATGCAGTTAGCATTTATTATTTATTCTCTGCTCTTCTGTGAGAGTTTTTAAGAGACATTCTGTGCCAACTAATGCACACTCTTCTGAGGTAAGCAGTCTACAGTTGTCTGAAGAGTTAGGTTGTAAGTACAATGAGAGACAGGGTTTTTTCATCTTGTTTCCATAAAGTTCCTGCACAGATAAGTTTCCTATATGAAAATTATGAGTAGATCAGGTACCCATGTGTATGAGTTTCCAAGAGGGAAACACAATCTCCCCATTTATTTCCATGCATTTCTAGTGCATCTTCATTCAAGGTTTAATACGTTGTGCTTGGCCAAGCTGACGCCTGTTTGAAGTGCATTCACACCAACTGCAACCGTACGGTAATGCTCTGCCTGGTGCAGGCTGGAAGCCATCTTCTACCAATAACTGACACTGTAAATGCTATAACGTAGAGGTTTTCTCTATCAGAAATGTGCTGCAAACAGTCTTTGGAAAAAAAAAAACCAAACAAACAAAAAAAAAAACAAACAACAAAAAAAACCACAATAAAATAAACCCAAAAGTTTTACCTTTTGTTTCCAGTGTTATTCCGTACTGGATTTTATTTTGTTTGCCAGCCCCAGCTGTTGTTTTCATTAGCTTTCCTCTAAAGCTGGCAATAACACCATGAGGCTCTTTTAGAGCTTTTTCTTTGAGTCTTAACGCCCCCACAGCTGTAGCAAATGTGATGAGTTCTAGTTGTGCGACAGCTTAGTTAGGAAAAGAAACAGCACAGAACTTGGAGGTGTACCAAGAAAAATTTTCACTTCCATTCTGGTCCCTTTGCTGACTTAGGTGTTTTTGAAGTGGTACCTGAACTCAAGGATATGCTTCTAAGCAGCCTTGTGCAGGAGCTCAAACTCTTTTTGCTTGTGCTTGCCCATCACCCCCATCATCATGCTGGCATGATATAAAGCCTCAAGCAGGACATGTTACCTTCAGTTTGGTATGATGCTGACTGTGGCTACCAGGCTTGCCCTGGTTTGGAAAGTGGGCTTGGGCTGTCGTCAGCATGAGCTTACATCTGCTTGAAAATGAGCTGAAAACACTCCCCCGCCAGCCCCAAAGTTCTCCTGCAAATGCTTGCATGCAGTCTTGCTGGTAAGGGTCCTGGTGAAGGCAATTGCCAAGGGAAAAGGTGGAGGACAAACCTGCCACAACCTGTAGCACTGAGAAATTGTGTCTTGTGCTGCTTGCAGGCTGGCAGGCAGAGCAGCTCCAAATCAGGAGGGCAGAAGGGAAGCTTAGCGCAGAAATCACTTTGGCACAACTCCTAGTCCTCTTAGAATTCACACTGCTGTGCCTCATCTTTTTTCCTAGGGAAAACCACTGCTAGGAGCAACAGGTCGTTCAAGTTATAGGCACACTGCAGTCTGGGTTTCTTTGCTGCAATTATTACCTCTAGTGTCAGCTGCCACTTAATTCCAGTCATGCTGTTAGGTTATGCTGAAATCCATCATTAAGATCTTTAAAGATCCAAACATTTTCTTTATCCCATTCTCCTACAAAGTTAAAAAGCAGCAAAGAAAATCAAACATGTTACTGCTCTTTCATAATAACTTCAGCTTTAGCATTTCCTGAAAATTTGTTCTCATAATCTAAGAAGCAATATTTTAAAAGGGTAGGAAAGGAGATGATGGATAGGAAAAAGCTTGCAAGAGAGAATAACGATTTTCCAAGTAGTAAGTAGATCAGATGTACAAAGAATTGATGTTACCAGAAATATTGATTGCTTGTGCTGTTATAGAGATAGAATTATAAAAGTAACAGGTAAAATAGCAAATGTGACATAGTTCAGAAAGGATTTAATATCACTGACAAGAGGCTACTGTGTACAATAGGTCTATGAGTCTGGGTACTGGAAGTTACCATTCATTCCAATTTATTCTAAAGTAGAATCACTTCTGAGGTTTCATGGCCAATAGTCCCCATTAAAACAAGTAAACAAACAAACCGACAAACCAAACAAAAAAACCCAAACAAAACACACACACACAATAAATAAAACACAACAACCAAAACCAAAACCAAAACCAAAAAAGACTGAATCCTACAGTAGCAAATACTGCCCTGGCATCATAGGCAGTGAATATACCAAGGAAGGCATGTGTATGGACCTAAATATGATGAAATCTACCTAAAAGAAATCCAATTAAAAAAAAAAAAAGGCAAAAGGAGAGCATTCACTTGTTAAAGTAGCTGTATCTAATCCTCCAGCTACGACATTAAATTGTACCTGTGGGCAGCAGATACCTGATTAGCTGCTTCTGTTTTACTGCTATTGTTTCATACTAAGAAAGAGCAAAATAACTCACAATTTTCATTGTAAGTAATAGCTTCTCAATCCCAGTGTGAGGTCCTGACTAATCATCAACATTTTGTTTCCTCCAATTTCTCCTGTTCGCATGTGTAATTAATGAACATAATGTTGGTGCACCTAGTTGCTATAGAAATGATTATTTCTTTAGCTCCTCATGAGCATTCTGAGCAAATCTGCAATAAATTTGACTCAACTTTGTCATCTTTTTATTGTCTTGAATGAAACAAATTATGACTCCCAGGAGGAATGTTTGAATTTCTGTTTATGAGCAAAGTTCTGTAAATCTACATCGCAATTTCTCCCTATAGACTGTTACCAAATATAGTCTCAAGACCATATAAATTATATCACCCAGAGTAATGTTTTTGAGTTTCCTTTCATTACATGGAAGCAATCAGTGTTGGTGATTGAAATGTGGTTTGCTCAAATTTCTTGCTAATTTGAAAGTAATGAAAAATGCGGGCAGTCAGTTGATAGAATAAATAAGGTAAGAATAAATGATATGGTGAAGTCAGGGTTGGACAGAACTTATCTTCCGATGGAAGAAATGCAGATTACAAGAATCCCAATACTAATGAAAGCATTTTATTCCTGTAACACCTCTCAATGCTGTGAATTTTAGAAACCTTTTGTCCACACCATCATTTGAGCAATGAGAAGTTTTGCAAGCGGTTCCTGGTCTTTTAAAAGTATAGGTGGTACAAAGTGCACAAACATAATGCAATGTGACTGGGAGGTAGACAGAAGAACTGATTGCTGTGAGAGTGGCAGAGAAAGGCAGTTTGATGTATAAATGTACAAAGTATCAGCATGGACAGGAGCACAGACATATCTCATTCCAAACAAGTGTCCCAAAGAGTAGGTTAGACAGCCTAGCTCATGCCAAATATTTAGACGTACTGATATAGCTTTAATTAGAGAGAATGAGGGCACCTCCCAGGCCACCCTAATGCTCACAGTGCTTAAATGAGTTCACTCTCATGCGGTGTTTATTAGAGTACCAAAATACTGAACTACTGAGAAACATGGAAGAGATGCTGTCTCCTTTCATTGTGTCCATGATTTGAAAGTTTCATATCTAGTCAAAAATAAGTATTTGGCTATATATCTGCAGAATCGCAACTCATTATATTATGGACTTGCAATTTTATTTAAGAGTGATCAAGTTTCTTAAAGTAAAAGAACTGATGGATAACGTCCTGATGGACAGTATTAATACATGTTAATCAAAAGAAGTCATAACAGCAGAAAGGAAAAGGCCATCCTTACAAAAGCTTTATCCTTTTCTCATTCCCCTGTCTTTTCTCTAAAATGAAATCCTGACAGAGGAGATGATTTGGGTATTGCTCTTAATGAGCTCTTAAATATGCCATTATTAGGAAATGTAATGAAGTTCCTCCCCTATGTCCAATTCACTTTTATTTATTTATTTTAGAAATGCAGAAAGGGCTGAAATTTTTGCCCCTGTGAACTTTATGAAATAACGGATCATTTCCTCTAATTGTTTTCTTTTTTTTTTCCTTTTATTTTGTTTACAAAGGGAGGAAGACTTAGTAGACCTTCTGTAAAGGCCCAGGGATGTTATTATGTCTATTGGTATTCATAATTGGACATCTCCATGTAATTTAAAACTATTAATGAATAAAATATAAGAATACTCTCTCCACACAAGTAAACAAAATGTTTTTACGAGATGGTGGGGGTGTTTTCATCTCTTCAGAGAATGGTTGATATATTCTGATGAAAATATCCGTTGTTTCTTCAGGATATTTCATAACAAAGTGAGGGAAAAAGAAAGATAGTGGAAGAGTACAAGGCATAATTGATTTTATATATGAACTATCAATATTTTTAAAGACTCAGTGATACTCCCACAATAGAGAATTCTAGAGCTTTTGCTTCTGTAAAACCATTCTTTTACTAATGGTATGATCTGCTACTATGGATATTCCCATTTGTTTTTCAGATGCTTTCATAACTGTCTTGCATATGTCTTTACATCATTGCAAAAGGGAAGTAAATTCTGTGCACTGAGTTCAGTTACACAATGGCACTAAGAAACTTCCTAAGATTACCTCTGTCAACAGCAGAAAAAACACATGAAGTAAGGGTGATGTTCATATTTTGTAATGGCCAACTAGGATGTTTATGTCAGCTACATATATGACAAAAAACTACTGATTTCAGCAAAATGGCACAACTTTGAGTCTCTATATGCTTTTAAGAAGCATGCAGAGTGCTTTCCATCTTTGCTTTGGAGAGATTGTTCACTCTTTTCAGATCTATCTAATTTTTCCATTTTCTATTCTTAAAGCAATTTATTACATATTAATACAATAATTACAAATACAAAATGAGTATAGCAGAACTAGTAGTGAGCAGAAACTGTCGTATAGCCTCACAACTTCACTGATCTGCAGCTGGGAACATGAGGAATATAAAATTGAACACAGACAATGCCTGTATTCCTTCAATCACAAGTTAAACACATGGCTTATTTCCTCATATATCCAAAATAGATTAAAACTATTCTATACTTAACTCCTGTGCTTCACTGCAGGTATAATTATGCTGTCAGGAGAAGACATAATGAAATTTTGCCCATGCCCTCCAGCAGTGTTTCCTCTACAGAGGAAAAATATATTTTTCCTGGATGGAAAACCATTCATGGTTTGCAGAAGTGCATGAAAGTGTGTGTTGACTTGCCTGTGATGCCAGAGTTGTTCAAATCAACAGGTGAACATCTGGGAATGAGATCCCACATCTGTTATAGGTTACTTGCTGTTGAACAGCACCAACAAAAGTATTCCTTGAAGAGATTCAAGTGGGTCTTGACAGAAAAGGTGTAAATCGCTAACTCTTTTAAGGATTCAGAGATAAATGCTTCAAATCTATAAGGTGGCAGTTTTAAGACACAACTGCCTTCCCAGAATTCATGCATAATAACTGCACGCTGACTGGTATGAACTCCATTTTGCTCTCCCTGCTTTCTTGGGTCCGTAGATAATACCAGGAATCAGCTTCAAGGTTCAGGATTACTATGCCAAAGCTGTTCTGTGCAGCCTACACATTCTAAACACAAAGAAAAGAAAGTTGTATGGGAAAAGCTCTCAGAACAGTGGGGAGGAGAAAGTCTGATCATTAAAAGTGAAGTCTTCAAATTCCCATGCAAACAAGGGGAATTAGAGGAATTATTTAAATTAGGACATGACATAATCTATGTAAATATGAGTAGAAAAGAACTGCCACGATGATTATTCATTAAAATAAATCATGATTTCATCCAGTAAAGCAAATTACATGAATCTAAACCTGATCCTTATGAAATACAAGCTGGGCATAGTATTACTGAAATACTACCAAGGAATTTTGTCTTTTACTAACAAGAATATACAGTTGTGACACTACTCTCTTCCTAAAGTGCTTTCTAAGAAAGCATTCTTTTTAATATTATAACAATGGGGCATACCCCATTTCACATATTTGCATAATCTAGAGGAACAAATAATGCAGAACCAAGCCAGTAATTAACTGAAAAGAAAAATCAAACAAAAGTCATAAAGATTCCAGCATGATATCAAATGAAAGTGTTTGGGTCAGGTCTCTCCCAGTATGAGAGCTTAAGTCATTGATCTGTTTTGGTCTGTGGGGTACGTTGGTGTTTTCTCTGGTTGGACTTAATGAAGAAGTCGAACTGTGTGGTCAAGTGCAAGATAAGATCAACTCATTATCAGAAACCTGATACATTTTTTTTTCTTTTGACTGTCAACTAGATGAATTTTTACTTTGCAATGTGAAGTAATGGATAAAATTAAAATAGATATTTTTTCCTTGTTTTTAGTTAGCTTATTCATTTTTCCAAATGAATAAGACCAAGAAATCTGTCAAGGTACATTTTAACTGTATGTTGAGCCAAAAACAAGAATCTGATATACCACTAGTCATGGATATTAGGAGTCCTGACACAAATCGCATAGAATGTAGGATGCTAAGTGGAGAGAAATGTTACCCTCACTGCACTCTTGGGGTGAAGCTGAATTTCCTATTCTTTTGTTTTCTCTCCTCCATGTTCCTCCGTCTGTATCCTTCTTCCTCTCTTCCTTCTCTTCATTATCTTTTCCTTTTTCAGAATTCTTTCTTAAAATAAAGCCTCTCTCTAATTTTTTATTCAGAAATGAAAAAACCTGTGCATCCAAACTTCTTGCTTTTCTTTTCGTAAGATATATCTCAGTTTACTTAAGCTGTATTTTTAATATTACTCTAGATACATATATAGACTAAAATATTGCATGCAATTGTTTGAAGAAAAAAATATTTTAAAAGAAAATATAAAAAATATAGAAAAGCACTGATTAATTTGATGATGAGAATTCCTTGGTGGTTACCCACAAAGATTTTCAGGGAAGAAAGAACCTTCAGTTTTATGTGGTTTAAAAATACTTCCTGAATACCCTCTTAGCATGTATTAACTTTGGTGTCATGAAGGCAAAAAATTTGCTTAAATGATGACACCTTCAGAAAATTAAATCTTGTATATGTGGTACATAAGAACATTCAGCTAAAAATCTTTACATTTAATATAGTTTTATTTTTTCATTTAGACTTCACTATTGATCAATAGAGAATGTAAATTATCTTCAGATCCCTTTTCATGTCTCCTGCAGTATTTCTAATATATAACTGTCTGTATTTCTCAGGAATTATTCAGGTTAATACGTGTACAACATTAAGCTTAAATTTCATTGAAATTATTGTTACTTCCACAAACTTCCATTGATTTTATCTTTTTAAATTCCAGTTATGACAAGACTTTCATTAGTTAGAAAGAAAGCCTATATTTGTGTTATGTTTTTATTATGCATTATTTCCATTGAAAATATATATTTCAGTAGTATCTAATGGCACCACCAGTCACAGGTCTATCATTTTAAAAGGTTACAAAAATGCAAGTCAGTTACATGCAATTGTGACATAAAACACTGAAGTAAATATTTGCGTTTTTTTGACTATATTGTATTGTTCCCTCTATAAAATCTACATTTATACTGAGACACATAAAATATAATATTTATTGATCTGTTTATGGCTTTTACCTCAATAAGAGAAGCTTCAAGGTGTGGTACTGCTTCTCTCAATGTTTCCTTTTTTTGCATGTGTGTGTTTTAACTAGTTAGTATTGCGGGAGTTTTCAAGAGATAAAGTTATGTAAAAGAAGAAGTGTATCTTAAAAAGAAAAGATTCTTAGAATGGAAGAATTGTTTCTTCTGAAAAAAAAAAAAAAAAAATCCTAATCATTGGCGTTTCAGTCCTGCTCATGTTAATGTAGCCAAAAAATTTTGTGAGCACAAAAATTCACTGAATCAATTTCAGAAGTGATTCAGGATGTACAACAGTCCAAATCTTCTGAAATTATTAGTTTCATTTTTTCTATCTGTATCAAGCCAGTGAAAGTTATCCAAAATTCACCTGGAAGCTACTGCTGAATCCTACAGTCAGCAATTCTGTCATCCTTCTAATGAAGAGTAAAGCCTTTCTTGTGTTTCAAATGTTAATGGAATGAATAACTATTTGGCAGGTAACAGTTTTAGTTTTAAAGCTAATGTTAGAGTAAGTTAAAAATGATAAACCAGTACACTGAACTACTCATACTGAAAGTTACTTAGCTGAGACGAATTTTTATAATTACTGGAATTCCTTTTTTAATTTTTTTTTTGTTTTGTCTTTTTTGATTTTGTATTGCAGAATCTATGTTTGCTGCTGTGACATTGAATTCTTTAACACTGAGTTTCCACCGAGAAATATTTGCATACCTATTATTTTGCTTCAGACATTTTTCTTACTAAAGTGTTAACAGAGTTCAGGAAAACTGCCAAGAATTGCACCTACATTTCAAGGTCACCTTTCCTGTGTGGAATAACTGGAATGGCTCAAAGCCTATGGGACAGTACAAACAATTTTGCTAGTATTCTCGGATGTTTACCAAAACAGAGCGTTTGCTTTCTATACCCAGACCTTTTCCCAACAACAAACTGTTTTCAGATATGGCTTTTTGCCAACACCACAGAAAGAAATTAAAATATAAAGCTGTTTGTTACTGAATATGTCTATGGCCATGCAGATCACCTCTCGAAGTACAGCTACCTTAACACAAGTACTTAGTGAACAATATCAAGAGCAGAGTGACTACTGGACTAGATTTCCCTCTTGCTCATTGTTTACTCTTTCTCTTGTTCATTGCATACCGTCCCTGTAAACTGTGCCCTTATCAACAATACCATCTGATTGCAGATTTCAAGCCTTCAATCCATATAGATGGCTGAAATAGAGTAACATGAAGGTCTGAAACTATCTCTTTGAAGGCCTCGGACTTGTAAACAGTTCCAAGATACAGCATAAAATATTTGTTTAAAGTCCTAAAGAATCTTCTCCAAGGCATGGGGCATAGGTCTGCATGTACAGCACCCTATCTATACACAACTGTGGTCTCTTGCTTTCAGCCTCAACAATGAGCATGCAGCATGCAACACAAACTTGCAATCCTCTTTGCTTCTAATTTTTTCCTCAAAATGAGAATGATCTCATGAGAGCAGGCCTAAAGGAGATATTATTACCTCATTCTTTGAAGTGATTTATAATCTGGGGAGACAGAGCTTCATTACTCCCATCTCACAGATACATATGCGAACGCACAGACATACACAACATCAGTATTTGTTAATTTAAACTTCTTAACAGAATTTGAACTGAGCCTAAGCTCTAAATCCAGCCTGCCAGATTTCAGAAAAAGGATGAGCTACAGAAGTACCTGGTGTTTCAGCACTAGTACAAAGGTGACATTTTACGTCTTGCAGAAAGATGTTCCATCTGCCTAATTCAAGCACTTAAACTTCAGTGAACTATATTTTTTCATGAATGCTTGAAAGGCATCTAATGTTGTATCTATTAATATTTAAGGGACTGAAAGGACTTCCTTTGCTGAAGCACCTTACTAGACACCTACAATTTGAGTTTAAAGTGAATACCTATGTTATATTGGTTTGCTTTTCAAGTTGAGTGAATGAAAATCAGGAAAAAATTATACAGCAAGATATGTAATGCATCCATCTAAGCAGTTGATTGTTTACATGAAAAAATGTTTGAATGAAGAATATTATAATCTATCTACTTCATCTTGTGGGAAAAATCAAGAGATCCAACTGTTGACTTTTTTTTGACAGGATGTTGCTGGGAGGTTTTTCCTCTAGACTACAGAATAAAAAGTGCTTATGAACAAGGACGTATTGTTAATGCAGATATTTAGACAGAGTGCTGAGAATGAAAAGCTTCTAGAGCTGTTCCTCTGATATCCTGTCATTCTGCCACCTGAGAATGACAGTCTGATGGTATGCAGCAAGAGGCAAGGAAATTTCACTTTGAAAACACCAGCAGCCCTTTTACATCTGTTAATTAAAGCAATCTGCCAGTGTTTCCTCTTAAGCATGCAATGAATCAATGCAAAGCTAACGTGATGTGTTTTCACTGCTGCTGTAACAGAATTGAAAGCAACACATTTATTTATCAGGTGGCACCAATCTACACTTTCTCACCTGTTGAGGGGGTTTGATTGTCACACTATCACTGCCTGGTCTAGGTATGACATACTGAAGATTTTCAATCTGTTTCTCTGAAGTTACAAAACAGCATGTGAACCACATGTTTCTCCTGGAACATTTAATCACTATTTGTGCGTTGGATTTGGCTAACGATATTTCTGCTCTATATTGTGACAGAACTGGAAAGCAACAGTTGCTGGCAGTAGATCTGGAAAAAAAAAAATTAAATAAATTCCTTTACTTTAAAAAGCTTCCGTCACAAAGAAAGATTCGCACAAATTTTTATTTTAGCTTTAAAGTAGGGCTTGTGTTTCTGAAATTTCTTTTATTCTCAACAAAAAGAGTTGGTATAAAAAAGTACTATCTTTTTTTGACTAATGGCAAGGGCCTAACTTCAGGGACCTACATTAGGCGCCTTTTACTCCTATTGTTAATCCTTAGCTCTGAACCAAGAAAAATTCAAGTTCAACTGCAAAGCATTGAACTAAGGAGAAAACTACTAGAAAATATTAATATAGGATAGAGCATAGAAATGAAAAGCAATGTTATATGAAGATTACATACATATACAAATAAATAGATATAGATAATAAGATTTTAATAAGCTGAACAGAATGACTGAAGATGGGAGTTCTAAGATACTGAGAAATAAAATGTCAAGGCCCTCAGTGTACCAACCAGCTCTGCAATCTCTTCCTTCACCCAGGGATTTGGCTGCCAAGGCCAGCAGTGGAATGGGGTGGCTGTGCAACCTTGGATAAGACTTTTGTTAAAGTGAGTAAGGTTGTGGGAAAAAGCTATAAGACATCTCATGGAGTACCAGCCCATTGGATAAGGCCCTTGTTCTTGCCTAAGTTGTTAGGAAAGCTAAGGCCCACTTAGAATTAAACTTGGCTAGGGATGTTAAGGGTAACAGGAAGGGATTTTATAGGTACATTGCCGATAAGAGACAGGTTAGGGACACCGTGGGCCCTCTCCAGAAGCTATCGGAAGAACTGGCTACCCTGGATTTGGAGAAGGCTGAGGCTCTTAATGACTTCTTTGCCTCAGTCTTTACCGGCAAATGCTCTGACCACACCACCCAAGTCTTGGAAGGCAGACGCGGGGACGGTGAGGGTGGGGACCCTGGGCCCACTGTGGGGGAGGATCTTGCTCGGGAGCACCTTAGGAACCGGAACGTATACAAGTCCATGGGACCGGATGAAATCCATCCAAGGGTCCTGAAGGAGCTGGCAAATGAAGTTGCTAAGCCACTGTCCATCATATTTGAAAAATCATGGCAGTCAGGTGAAGTTCTCAATGACTGGAAAAAGGGAAATATAACCCCCTATTTTTAAGAAGGGGAAAATGGATGACCCAGGGAATTACAGACCAGTCAGTCTCACCTCTGTGCCTGGCAAAATCTTGGAGCGGATTCTCCTGGAAGGCATGCTAAACCACATGAAAACCAACAAGGTGCTTGGTGACAGCCAGCATGGCTTCACTAAGGGGAAATCCTGCCTGACCAATCTGGTGACCTTCTATGAAGGGGCTACGGAACTGATGGAAAGGGGCAGAGCGGTTGATGTCATCTACCTGGACTTGTGTAAAGCCTTTGACACTGTCTCACATGACATCCTTGTCTCTAAGTTGGAGAGACATCAATTTGATAGGTGGACCACTTGTTGGATAAAGAACTGGCTGGATGGCCTCACGCAAAGAGTAGTGCTCAGTGGCTCAGTGTCCAGCTGGAGACCAGTAACGAGTGGTGTCCCCCAGGGATCGGTGTTGGGACCGGTCTTGTTCAACATCTTTGTGGGTGACATGGACAGTGGGATTGAGTGCGCCCTCAGCAAGTTTGCCGATGACACCAAGCTGTGTGGTTTGGTTGATACATTGGAGGGAAGGAATGCCATCCAGAGGGACCTTGACACGCTTGTGAGGTGGGCTGATGCCAACCTAATGAAGTTTAACCATGCCAAGTGCAAGGTCCTCCACCTGGGTTGGGGCAGTCTCAGTCACAGCTACAGATTGGGCAGGAAGGAGATTCAGAGCAGCCCTGTGGAGAAGGACTTGGGGGTGTTGGTTGATGAAAAATTGAACATGAGCCGGCAGTGTGCGCTTGCAGCCCAGAAGGCCAACTGTATGCTGGGCTGCATCAAAAGGAGCGTGACCAGCAGGTCGAGGGAGGTGCTCCTGCCCCTTTACTCTGCTCTCGTGAGACCTCACTTGAAGTATTGTGTGCAGTTCTGGCGTCTTCAACATAAAAAGGACATGGAAGTGTTAGAACAAGTGCAGAGGAGGGCCACAAGGATGATCAGGGGACTGGAGCACCTCTCGTATGAAGATAGGCTGAGAAAGTTGGGGCTGTTCAGCCTGGAGAAGAGAAGGCTGCGTGGAGACCTCATAGCAGCCTTCCAATACCTGAAGGGGGCCTACAGGGATGCTGGGGAAAGACTCTTCATTAGGGACTGTGGTGAGAGAACAAGGGGTAACGGGTTCAAACTTCAACAAGGGAAGTTTAGATTGGATGTGACGAAGAAATTCTTTACTGTGAGGGTGGTGGGGCCCTGGAATGGGTTGCCCAGGGAGGTTGTGGATGCTTCATCCTTGGCGGCGTTCGAGGTGGGGTTGGACATAGCCTTGGATGGCATGGTTTAGTGGGAGGTGTCCCTGCCCATGGCAGGGGGGTTGGAACTCGATGATCTTGAGGTCCTTTCCAACCCTTACTATTCTATGATTCTATGATTCTATGATTCTGTCCCATGCTCAATACTTTGATGATTTGTACCTTGCTTTGCTGAGGCTGGAGTTCAAACCTCAACTGGGTTTGTCTAGCACTCACTAGGCTTTCATTTTACTCTGGTTATCAAACCTGCCCTACTTCTGTTATGCTGGTGCAGTGGGACTATCCATGGTTGATGTGGGGACTGCCTGCCTTGCTGTCACCCTGGGTTTCTAGCTCTCCTTCCTTTTCAGGGCAACATTTTCTTGCTACTATCTGGCATGCTAGAACACTGCCAGCCTGCTACATATGATGCTCACCCAGGTTTCACATACCAAACTCTGCAGGTAGGAGCAAAGAAGTTCCACCAGCAGGTGGAGGGCAGCTCATGTAGATGAAACCAGTGTCAGCAGAGTGCTGTCATGGGGCAAAATTGCTCAACTAACTTGTGTTAGTCTGCAAACACTAATGCAGAAGAGAATTAATACAGATAGACAAGCAGCTGTATCTGATTTCGTTACCTAAGTTGCGGGAAGACAAGATCTAACTTCAGTGTCATTTTTACCCTCTGGATAGTCTAATGGCAAAGGGGAAAATAAATATTGCTTCTGCAGTTTCTTACCTATAACCATTTTACATTGTTATTCTTTTGACCTCTCTTTCTGACCTAATAAGGATGAAATCTTTCAGTTATACAGTGTAGCCTATGAAGTGTTTAATTGACATTTTCTATAAGGCATTCCAATATTTACTGAAAATTCTAGGAAAGAAACATGAGCCACTCAGCTCTTGTTTGTGCATACCATTTGCCTGAAGCTGAAGATTCAAGAGTACCCTGTTCTGTGGTTGTACAGCACCTGGCATCTCTTGATCAAAAGTAGTTGATCAAGTCAATTACTGAGGCTCCTAGATGACACTTAGGCCAATGCTGACAGAGAGAAACAGGCTCCACCAAACTAATAGCACCTCGTGAACACAGGAGGAGAGGGTGGTGGTATTAGTCTGACTGTGCAAAAACTTTTTACTATTGATTTTCAGAGTCTGCTGCAGAAAAAAGTGTCTAGCTAGGAATTTCGCATTTCATACCAATACCTCTTACAGAAAAATAAGTAAATAAATAAATGACAAGTGCGCATAGCATGCTGCTCTAGTTCTAGAGTTTAAAATTGATTGTTTTTCTTTAGTGTCTTGTCTGATATCTGTGCCAACTGCAAAGCATAAATCTGAAGCAGCATGTTTTTAAACTAGTCAGCATGTCTGGTGCGCTCTAAAACAATCACCCCTGACTTTGAACAGCTCAGCTCAGTCCGTGGGTCTTAGGTTGCTGTTTTAAAGGAATGCAGTTGGTGACTTTTCCTTGAAATGAAGTGATATAAAAATTCATGTGAATAATTCTTCTTCAAGTTGTAGCCAGAAATCTTTAGAAAAAATAGTACACTTCAAGAGTGAAACTAATCTTCTTAAGAGATTTTACCTTTTAGAAACTTCAAATATAATTTCCTTTCTATTGTTAACAGGAGTGCCAGCACACTTTGGTTATTCTTACATCTAGAATAAATACTCTGCAATTATCATAGGTTATTGTGTGTATGGTAAAGGATATCACTGCTTTGCACAAAAATATAATGTGACTTTTACTCCATGTGGATTTATACAAATAGCATGAACACTAATAGTACAAAAGACAAAAAAAGGAAGCCAGTTCCCAGTACATCTTCGCAAAACAACCTCATACACTGAAATCTTGGAAGTCCATAGATAATGAATCACAACTAGTGTTTTCCATGTGATGCAGAGGGATAAATAAGAAAATAATCCTTACAAGAATAAGATCTTACAATAAAAATATGAAAATTCCCATGTGAAAGTTTCGATAGAAAACAAGAGATGGGTAATTCAAAATTAAAGATGAAAATTAACTGACTTCTTGGGGCTGGTCATCGCAACATTACAGGATGACCATAATTATCCTAGTAGATAATGAAATTAATCTTTGGGATACAGCACAGATGTCCAATTACTTATTCAGGGGATTCAAGTGAGAATGTGCTGTGATCAGTAGCACGTTTTTAGTTCTCTATGTTCTTCAATTTTTGGCTGCCTAATTGTGGAGATTAAACTTATTAATTCTAAGGGAAATCTGAATGATCTATGTTACAACAAAAGTTTTTTAAAAGGATATATCTTTACACTAAGTCCATGTTTCAGATGGGAAACCTGATGTAAAGTTGGACAAGCTACCTGAGCAGTGACAATAAGCAAGGCAAAACAGGAACACACAAATTATGAAGTCCTAGGCTTACAGTGTAGCTGTTAAATCGTTTTCCTAATTTGGGCAATCACTACAACATACTACTGAATCTTAAATCAGAGAAAAAAGTAGATTTCAGTAATTACTTAATCCATTGAAAAATATTCTAGATTAATTTCAAAAGTTTATTTCTAGTTTTCTGGGCAACATAGTTGCAAATAAGCCTTGTAGAAAGTTTGTTATAATGTTTTTTTTAGAAAACAGGATTGCATCCTGCCTGGCCTTTCTGTAAGACAACAGTTATTCAGACTATATTTTGCATGTAACTTTATTCATTGACTAAATATAATCTGTAAAAATAATATAAACATATATCTAAATAACTTATAATAAATATGTCAGTATATATATGATTATTTACATGATGACTCTAAATCTGTATCTTTTATTTAGAATTTCAAATGCAATTAAACATTTAATTTCCACTAGTGAAGAAATAGTGTTAGATAACAAAATATTAGATTTAACATGACACTAAGTAATTAATATCATTATATTACTAATTCAAAAGTGATCGATGGGGCGAAAAATAATCTTCTGAGTCCTAAATTCAAATTTCAGAATTTTAAAATTAAAATTTCTGAGGTTTGTTTGTGAGTAATTTTCTCTCTCCTAGAAGTTGGGAAAATATCTCTTTTTTACTTTTGTTCTCTCTGTTTGCCAGCGTCTGCAGAATTGCCTACCAGTCTTTCAAAAACTGAGATTAATTGCTGTTGTGGGTGATCTTCATTCACCAAAGCCAATGAGGGAAAAATATCTTGACTCTTTTGGATTTCTGTAGAGTTCAGAACATTGATCTGTTAATATTTCTTGCCTCAAAAACCTTGTCTTAAAGAAACTGGGCTTCCGCTTTGGTGGCTGATTGTTTGGAAAAAATACCCAAACACTAAAGGAAGTGCTATAAAAAATGGCAGTATGTAATAATTATATATTTAAGTTTTAGCAAGTTTTAGCAGATATCCAAGACTCAATATCTGAGTCTGATATGCAGTACATTCTAAAGCTAATTCCTGACAGAGTTGAGATTAGTATCTTCAGATATTTTCTTCTTTTAATTATAAAGGATTCAATAAACAGCAAAAAATTATATTCTAACTTTTTGATGTTTAGAGATAAGTGAGATGAATCACACCCATGTGTTGTCGTTAAGGTACAATGGTGTTTATAGAAACAAATATTATCAGTTTAATACAGAAAATCTGTACAGTAGAAAAACCATTGGTCATTATAACTCCAGTAAAATATGGTCATATATTAAATATGAAGGAAGTCCAAGCACCTTGAGTTATTAGAATTCACGAGTCAAAGAGGCTAGCATATCTAACACTGAATAACAGCCTTCTGTCTTTCCTCCATGTGAGCAGTTAGTGACTACTCTCATAAATGACACCTTTTTTCACTCAGTGTGATATTTTGCTGACATGGTAACCTATATTCTTTTTTCCACAGTACTATTTCCAGTGTTGAAATGGAAATAGAAGGTGCATTGTTCTAACCTTATACCTATATTACTTAGATAAGTGACTGACAATGACTTAATAGCTCCTGCTCCATTTCAGGAGCTTAACTTGTCATTCCCTACCTTCCTTCTGATCTTCATACAGTTAGTTTCAGGTGACTATTGTTACAAAAATGTAAGTAATCTTTTCTTTCTTTCTTTCTTTCTTTCTTTTCTTTCTTTCCTTTCTTTCTTTCTTTCTTTCTTTCTTTCTTTCTTTCTTTCTTTCTTTCTTTCTTTCTTTCTTTCTTTCTTTCTTTCTTTCTTTCTTCTTTCTTTCTTCTTTCTTTCTTTCTTTCTTTCTTTCTTTCTTTCTTTCTTTCTTTCTTTCTTTCTTTCTTTCTCTCTTTCTTTCTTTCTTTCTCTCTTTCTCTCTCTTTCTCTCTTTCTCTCTTTCACTCTCTCTTTCTCTCTCTCTTTCTCTCTTTCTTTCCTTCTCTCTTTCCTTCTTTCTTTCTCTCTTTCTCTCTCTCTTTCCTTCCTTCCTTCCTTCCCTCCTTCCTTCTTTCCTTCCTTCCTTCCTTCCTTCCTTCCTTCCTTCCTTCCTTCCTTCCTTCCTTCCTTCCTTCCTTCCTTCCTTCCTTCCTTCCTTCCTTCCTTCCTTCCTTCCTT
This sequence comes from Amazona ochrocephala, assembly GCA_039720435.1. Taxonomy (NCBI): domain Eukaryota; kingdom Metazoa; phylum Chordata; class Aves; order Psittaciformes; family Psittacidae; genus Amazona; species Amazona ochrocephala. Next base: position 27,736,531 of record CM077880.1, read on the forward strand.
CCTTCCTTCCTTCCTTCCTTCCTTCCTTCCTTCCTTCCTTCCTTCCTTCCTTCCTTCCCTCCTTCCTTTTCTTCTACACAAATTTTCCTTAGGCATACGAAAGAAAGTGCTCTCCCGGAAACCTCTGCACCGCACCTTTCTTCTGCCGTATTCCAAACTATGCTGGATTCAGCAAATTGAATCAACATTTGTGTCATGATGAAATCCTAGCCATAACCACAAAAGGATCTGCTGAAAGAACTCAGGTTCAGGTCTGTTGGAACCAAAATTGCTACATTCCCCATCACCATCCTGTGACTCAGGGCTTGAAAGCTGAAGTCAGCCTGCTTGAGAGCTACCTAATTGTAGAAGAATGGTATCAGGGATCAGCAAAACTGTAAAGATACAAATTCTTTCAAAAGTATGGACATTCTCTTCTATTTTTTCACTGTGTATACGGATATAGTTCTATCTGAAGACTCTATCTTCATACATATACTATACCAGCACACTTGGAAACTCATAAAAATGATTCATGCAAATAAGTAACTGAATATGAGATTACACCCTTTTGTCTCTAATTTAGTCCCTTGGGGAATCGTTTGCTTCTCTTTTTGGTCATTATACCTGCTGTTTGGTTGCGATATTGCTGTAGCAAGCATGTTCTGCTCATCTCGTTTACTTTTTTTATCTCATTTATTTTTTTTATCTTTTTGGAAGAAACATTCTTTTTACTAACTCAAATAATGAAGATTAAAAAAGAAATTATTCCTTGATATGTGTCCACCTTCTGCAGATATCAATACCAGTGGCAGCACTTCATTTTTTGTTGTCCTAATGGGTTCAAATCATACTTGTGTCTGATCCAAGCACTTAACAATATGGTTGGAACAGAAATGTTATGTTTCTGAAAATTATTTCAGAAGAAAATTTCTGCCTTTTTGACAAAGCTTAAAATAAGGAAAAAAATAAGAATAAAAGAACATTTTCAAGGCAAGAATTCTATCAGCGCTTGCCTAAAATTTTGTGGCAACTTACAAAATCAGCTCTTGGAGAATGAAAAGCAAAAGTCAAAAAGTGGTACTGTTCTGTGAGCTTAAAAAAATTTGTGGATTTAACTTCCATAGAAAAATATTGTCAAAATACGCAGCTCAGATTTTAATACAAAGGCACGTATTAAAAATAATAACAAATGAGATATGTAATGCATCATATTAGTATTCAAATAGTATTGGAAGTATTGAGTAGAACATTTTCAGAACAGAATGACTTACTGGTATAATGCAACTTTAATTATCCTTTTTTGTATCAACTCTTGCCCTTATATTAACTAATATTTCCTTTACTATTATCACACTAAATAATGTTTATTTTTATAGTAACACATAGCAGAAGAGAAAGATCCCAGAATACTAATCACCTACAGAGGCAAAGTGATTAAGTGATATGTTTTACTTTCTAGTCTATATTTGAGAAAAAAATTATTGAAGAAGGCAGTGATGCTTTTTGTTTTTATCACAGTGAAATGCTATGCAAAGCTCTACTGCTGTATAAGTACAGCTTCATGATTAAGATCGTCATGCCTACATAAAGCCATAGCATGAAAAGAGATTAAGCAAAGTTTATTATTAATATACTGAGAGAAGGGTGTTTTCATGCTTGTATCTTCAATTCCATAGCTGTCAGATTGACAATTTCACCAGCAAAATGTTCAAGGCCATTTTCTTTTTGCTCTTCCTTTTTACTTCAATTAGAAATACTCTCTTTATTGAGTTCTTTCAATGATGTTCTTAGTCAGGGCAATTGACCTCATTACATACTTGCTGAATCAGGTTACAGAGTAAATGACATCACGCAGGACAAAAGTTAACAATTACAATACCCCATCAAAGAGTTGATTTTTGCATTTAAAGTAATTTAAAACACAAATCTGAATTATTAACTCTAAGTCAGCAGAATTAAATTCAGTCTGAATTGCGTCTTTAATTACCAGGATAAATGCATTTGCGTCTTTTTGAGATATGAGCATTCATTTACAAATCAAAGAGTTTTTCTTAGTTGTCAGGCAACTCAGCCTTTTGAAGTCTACAGCCTTAAAATCTAGAGTAACATTTACTTTTAACAATATGATGTCAATACTACAGAAAACACTGGATCCTAGAGAAGTCCTTATGGCTACCAGATACAGACTTAAACTCAGTCTTATAGCTTATACAAATGCTGTTTTATCACATTTTAACTAAGAATTTATGATGATTATTCAGAGTTCTTATCTTGCAGAAACCAAGGAAAAAGCAGAAGTAAAAGGACCATGGAAAATTTATTGAAAAGTGTTCGATGAATTAAAGTAGACCCATCTTGCTACTTTTTTGGGGGTAAAAGCTAATATAAACACTTCACAGTGTGAACCATTCTGTTAAGCTATTGCTATCGCTATATTGCAACTCCCGACTCATGTAGCTCAGTTGGTAATTAAAAACTGTGAGTATGTACAAAATCACAATTTTACCCTCTGTAATTCTGAAAGCATTTTTATGTATAACTTAACAACATAAAATACTGCACCAGTAGGGTTTGAGGATGTGAATTTAATCAAGAACTGTGAACACTTGGCTTAGAAACAAGTTATGACAAATCAAAGGTTGCCAACTTCAGTTGGCCAGTTCTCCTACACATTAGAAAAGTACATGGATGTTGGAGAGTGACTCTTCATCAGGGATTGTAGTAATAGGACAAGGGGGAATTGGTTCAAACTTAACCTGGGAAAGTACAGTTTGGATATAAGGAAGTTCTTTACCATGAACGTGGTGAGGCACTGGAATAGGTTGCCCAAAGAAGTGGTAAAAGCTCCGTACTTGGCAGTGTTCAGTGCCAGGTTGGACAGGGCCTTGGGTGACATGATCTAGGGTGAGGTGCCCCTGACCATGGCAGGGAGGTTGGAACTGGATGACCTTAAGGTCCTTTCTAACCCTAATCATTTTATGATTCTATGATTCTGTGATTCCATGATTTTATGAGTTCATGATTCTGTGATTCGATATTGCGTGTACATTATGATGATTTTCACTTTTGAAATGAAGCCTCTCCTTCCCCAAATTGTGAACTGTGTGAAAATACATGAAGTATGTTAATACAGATGATGGTGTCTATCAGTTAATTAGGGATAGTTCCTGCTTGTTGTACATAGTATGAAAAAGCTTAAATCACTTCGACTCTCACATAACTGGGGTATCTAAAGGTAACCTCTTACTTCATGCAGTGTCCTGGTGGAAACAAGAACCTTGCATTTGCAGCTGGAGATAGTGGACGGATGCATACTCATGATTCACTCAAGCTATTGGCATAGGAATGCAATGTTCGTGTCTGCAAGACTTATTCTTTCATTATATTTTAAGACAGTTTAATGCAATCTAACAAATCACATTTCCTTGCATAACTCCTTGAACAGTAAATAAAGGGTGCTTCTGTATAAAAGGGTTTTTGTAATTTATATAAGCTGGAAACTGAAGTTTCTGACTTTGATGAATATGCTATAAATGTTCCAGTCTTTTTAAAAAAAAACGAAGAAAATAAATTTCAGCTACGGATTTTGTTATTCTGTTTTTTTTGTTCTTAAGAGTATTTTACCCACTCTTCTATGAAGATTATAAAGAATATTATAAAGTGTACATATCCCATCCTACCACCAGATATTATTTCATATTTATGTAGCCACAGATGAAGAGTAGTAACCTAGTCATCTACACTACTACTTTATGATACCAAAGAAAATAAAGTACCATGTTTGACACTGACAGCAATTGTATTTTTCAGAACATGTCTTCGTTTGCCTGGAAAAAAATCCTGAAGAAGTATAAACACTTCTGCATGCATAGTATCTGGAAGAGGAACTCTCTAGGCGACTAGAAGACTGGGATGCTATTTTCAAATTCTCTATTGATGTGTCATACATATTTGAACATGTTACTTCATCCTTGTGTTTTTTACTTTTACCTATCATTAGTTTAGTCTTTTTCTAATGTGCCTTCTTTAGGGAAGGCATAGTCCCTTATGAAGTGTGCAAAAGAAGATTCTTGAGGACTATTCAGTAGAACTGGAATTGAATTGACAACTGGAATAGAAATAAATAGTAAGTGAAGGATCCTGGGGTGCATCTGCAGGGACACTGCCAGCAGAGATAGACATGTGATCACCCCTTTCTACTTACTGCTTGTCAGTCCATACCTCAAGTATCTCATTCAGTTCTGGTCCTGACAATTTAAAGATGTGAACTGAGTGGGAAGGGTCCAAGGGAGGGCCACAAAAATCATCAAAGTGCTGGAGAACCTGCTAAAGACTGAAGAAGTTAGGTGTCCTCCCTGGAGAATAGAAAGCTCAAAAGGGGATCTCATCACAGTATTACGGTACTTAAAGCACAGCTACAAAAATGGATGGTGGATCTCCCCCTCTTCACAAGGAGCCACATGGATAAGATAAGGGGAAATGGATACTATTTACACTGGGAAGGGTTTCATCTTGATGGAAGAAATAATTTTTTTGACAGAAAAAATAATCAATCCCTGAAACGTTATAGTCTTCATCAGTGGAGATTTTAAAGATGCAGTTGGACAGAGTGCTAAATAATCACATCTTGGTTTCTTTTACTACAAAATGCTGGACTAGACAATCTTTTGAGTACCTTCCATACTGGCTGTTCTATTATTCTATGATTTTAAAAATCAAGAAGAACTTGTCTGCTTTTCCTGCTCTCCTTCCTCCATTTTTATTGGCCAGAGTTGTCTTGTATTTGATAGTTTCTTATCTTCATATCAGCATGGAAGGCCTTTTGCAATGACAGCAAATAGCATCAACTACATGCTTAATTAAGTGGTAGGGGATAACATATGAGCTATTCCTTTGCAAAATACAGCTTATGATATCCACAAGGGATACAAGAAGTGTTTCAAGGTATGCTGCTATTGTTGTCATAAAAGCAATATTAATCTTCAGTTCTGTTTGCTGTGTTATTTCAATATTTGCAAATATCATTAATACTTTTATTAAAAATATAAATTATGCTTCTTCCTCATAATATGAGCATTTAATTTGTATTTTACTTTTTTTTGCAGTATGCACTCTTTGAAAACTTCTTGCGTGTTCATGTTTCTAGACTCCAGGAAATTTCAGTTCTGATAGAGCACACACAGTGGGACAAAATAAATAATCTGGGCTAGATAAAAGCTTCTGGAGCGGATCCTGACATTTTGTTGACTGTTGTGTATAGCATAGCGTAGCGTAGCATAGCATAGTATAGTATGTTCTTTCTTTAATGGAAAAGGCAGCTGACAAAGTGGATTAATTTATAATATTAACTAAAACTAAATCCCAGATTCATGTCACAAAGCTAAGTTGCTACTGTCAGGAGTTTACAGGCTTCACTGTCTAATGAAACCAGTAGATACCTACAGAGGTCGTTTCTGCCCATTACAACCTGATGGGCAGAAGATACCCTACCTGCCAGAAAGAGCTACTGCTGGTCAGTGACTGGGGTACCATTGTTCAGCAATATTCATCACCATGATATCTGTTTATTATTTATAGTTTAAGATGGAGGTCAACTGTTGCCTCTTTTGATACTACTTTAACTTTTCTTCCATCAAAAGTCTTTAATTCCAGCCTGAAAAAAAGAGGAAAGAACAAATCATCTGAATGTTTTCAAAGTTGGGGTTTTTTTGGAACATGAATCCTGGACATGTAGTTTTAGTTTTCTTGAGAAATCCCAGTATACTATCCACCAACAATAATGTTGGCATCTAGCAAGAACTAAGTAGATAGTTAATATCTTTTAAAGATTCACAGTAGTTTCATATTGAATAATTCAAAATAGATTGTTAAATGACTGAGTTTTTTCTGCACCTGTAAGGGAAATATTTGAAGAAAAATTTTGATATAGATACCAGAGAGCAGTAGCGCTTTCTGTCACTGGCTTATCTCAAAGATACATTTTGATCTTAAGAATTAAGAATTGCTACAGAAGATAATACTTTTATTTCCCAATAGGTCTCCTAGTCTGTTGATATCTAACTACTATCAACATCCTCAGATATGGAGAAAAATTGTAGTGAACAAGAAAAAAATCTGCAACAGTGGGAAACTATTTTAAAATATGGCTACCTGCCATACCTCTATGAATTGACAAAAGAAATAAACAATATTGGTTTGGTACTTATTATTAGTAGCATTTATCAGAAGTTATTTTGTCAAGTTATTCTTCTTCATTTAAACTATTTTAGAAACTGATTAAACATGCCTAATATTTTGTTTTACGGGTGACATAGAAACTCTAGATTTAATGCTATATTTCACCTGGCATGACTAGAAGAGACTTCTAAGCTAGTTGGAATTATATATTTACCACATTGCTGGTCCTCTTAAAATTGCTGGAGAAGTCACCCAGACAACCAACTAATTCCATACATCAAACTTTCTCATGGCTACAATTTGGCAGGAAGGCTCACAGAAAGAATTCTCTTTGCAGATTTCTTTGTACGTATATTTGTATTTGGTTTTTTCTCACCGTCAACCTGAATCTGCCTTACTGTTTTTTGTCAGCTGCTGAGTTCTTTAATACAAAATATTTCTTTTGTAGTGCTACAAAATTGACTTGTGAAAGTCCTGTAAAGATTTGTAGCAGATCAAAATGGAGAGTAGTCTGAAAATCAGTGAAACGTGATCAACAGATAATAATATATAAATAGGAACTTTCATAAACTATGTTCTACTCTCAAGGCAGTACAGAACTTGAAGCCTGATTGTCAGTGTATTTAGACAAAAAATGTATACATTTTAATTTTATTTTAATTCTGAATGATCTGTATTTTCCCATTGTTTTTTACTGCTGGAAATAAGTCGTGCTGATTAATTACCTGTCAGAATCCATGCTTACCCAGCAAATCCTTGCTTCTGAGATATATTCTACTCGATGTAAATGTTGGTCTTTTAATGACAATAACAGTATGTGGGCTGTCTGGAATTTTATTAGAGTGCCATTAACTACAATGTATCATCCTCCAGCTCTGCTGAGTGTTTCGAAGTAGCAAAATGATCAAATCTTGTGCTTCAAACCTCTTGTTTGTTGTTTTTCTGTTTTTAAATTAACGACACTGAATGGTATTGGCTGACTTATTGCAGTGCAAGTTTTGCTTGCATGAGTTAAAAGACTTTGGATGCTCACACTTTTATTGCTAAATGTCTAAGCTCTTTAAAAATATTTACCAGAAGATGTTTCACCAACATCTTTTTTTCTTTGGCATTTACTTTCATACTGGAGATATTTATAATACTTTCAGTTTTTATTGTGAGGGTTGCAATACCCATAGATTGCTATGGATACAAATAGCTGGATCAGTCTGCTAACCTCCAAAATACTTAAAAAGCCTTGTAAGGGTCAAATCAGGAGGGGGAGGAAAGACGAGAAAAATTAAACATATGCAGAACAGGAGAAAAAAAAAAAAACATATGCAGAACAGCTGCTAGTCTTTCCCGCTTCATAATGTTTAAGTAGTTCAACAAAGAAGTGAAAATTATTTGTATATTTAGTTAGATCTTCAAAAGTTGGTAAGCTAGTAAGCTTATTCTCTCATTGAATAGCTGCAGCTAGGATTATTGGCATTTGATTGTCCTTCTGGTAGACAAAACAGGATATAGCAATCTTTGATGACAGTACATCAAAGTATACAGTCAAAGAACAAACAAATCTCATTTTCTGTTTCAGGACATAGACGTATATATGTTTTAGGTGGGAGTGGATGTAAAGCTCATCTCTTAATCTGATATGCACAACGCTATTTACGCTCTGACTTAATTATGCAAAATATCTAGAAGTTCATGTTTTGGCTTATACACAGTAATGTATTATGTCTGAATAACACACAAATGATGAAATGTTTATCAGCGTCTAAGCAAAGACTATGAATTTCTGCCATTCATAAAAGCTTAAAATGTATTTATCATTATTTTATTATTGCTTTTATTCTATTATCTATATAGAATCCTTTAAACATGAATGCAGATATCTATAGATAGAATTATAGAATAGTTAGGGTGGGAAAGGACCTTAAGATTGTCTAGTTCCCACTGCGAGGGGCAGGGACTAGACTCACACTAGACCATGTCGCCCAATGCTCTGTCCAACCTGGCCTTGAACACTGCCAAGTATGGAGCATTTACAACTTCTTTGGGCAACCTGTTCCAGTGCCTCGCCACCCTCACAGTGAAGAATTTCTTCTTTTATCTAACCTGAACTTTCCTTGTTTAAATTTAAACCTATTCACCCTTGTCTTATCACTACAATCTCTGATGAAGGGTCCCTCACTGGCATTCCTATAGGCCCCCTACAGGTACTGGAAGGTTGCTATGAGGTCTCCATGAAGCCTTCTCTTCTCCAGGATGAACAGCCCCAACTTTCTCAACCTGCCTTTATACGGAAGGTGCTCCAGTCTCCTTATCACCCACGTGGTCCTCCCCTGGACTTGCTCCAACAGCTCCATGTCCTTCTTATGTTGAGGGCACCAGAACTGCACACAAGACACCAACTGGGTTCTCATGAGAGCAGAGAGACAGGTTCACCTCCTTCGTCCTGATGGTCATGCTCGTTTTGATGCAGCCCAGGATACGGTTGGCTTTCTGACCTGCTTTCTGCTGCTGTGCACATTGCTGGCTCACGTTCATTCTCTTATTGACCAATACCCTCAAATCCTTCTCCGCAGGGCTGATCTGAATCTCTTCTCTGCCCAACCTGTAGCTGTGCCTGCAATTGCTCTGACCCAGGTGTAGGACCTTGCACTTGCCATGGTTAAACTTCATCAGTCTGACATCAGCCCACCTCACAAGCATATCAAGGTCCCTCTGGATGGCATTCCTTCCCTCCAATGTATCAACCAAACCACACAGCTTGGTGTCATTGGCACACTTGCTGAGGACGCATTCAATCCCGCTGTGCATGTACCCAACAAAGATGTTGAACGAGAATGGTCCCAACACCAACCCCTGAGGGACACCACTCATTATCCATCTCCATGTGGACACTGAATCATTAACCACAATCCTTTGCACTTGGCCATCCAGCCAATTCATTATCCTCCAGGTGGTCTATCCATCAAATTTATGCCTCTCCAGTTCAGAGTGTGATAAATGTAAACAGAGTTAATTTGCTGATAAATTGTAAATTAGTAGTTTGCCAGTTAAGCAAGGGGTGTAAGTTAAGCTTGATTAGCATTAACTATACGAAACTCTGAGTTACTATGTTCACATTGTTAAGGCAACGTTAATAAAAATCACTATTTGTAACTCCCTTGAGTATAAGCAAGTATTTTAAACATGAGATCAAAATATTTCTAGTTTAACTTAGAGAACAAAGTAAGTCTTTGAAGTAGAAATAGCTCTTTTACATGTAACAAGGCTGTGAAGCAAAAGTAGCCCTTTTACAATGTTACAAGTCTGTGAAGTGATAATGGCCCTCTTTACAAACTTTGTGTACTCCTCATCTCGTGTCTGGCTTGTTAATCGCTTTCTTGATGTGCTAATGAGTAGTTCCCCTAAAAAGTGTCTCCTGTAAATCTGATAACTTTGTGTACTCCTTATCCCTCGTTTGGCCTGTTAATTGCTTGCTTGATGTGATAATGAGATTTTAGTAGTTCCCCTAAAACAGTGTCTCCCATAAATCTGCTAACTTTGTGTACTCCTCATCCGCACATCTGGTTTGCTTATCAGTTGTTTGACAACCACACTGTTCTAAACTTTAGCCAATTGTCAGAAGCTTGCAGACATGGCTAATATTTAATTAATTGTGAAAACCGAAGCATTCAACCTGCTAAAGGCGAAAAGTGCAGCCTGAGGAAGACCACTTGAAGACCCCTGCCCACAAGAGGAAGATTTCTTACCTCATCTTGAAGACCCCGGCCCACAATTATCGGAAGGCAGTGCGCAAGCACCAAAAGAGGAGGAAACTTATGATAATGAGTACCTGAACTAATTGTAATATCCCTGCTTGTGTAATAAATACCTGCTCGTTTAACCCACCCGGCGTGCGTGCTGGCGGAGCGGAGACTCCCCGCACACCCAGCGTTGCTTTGCTTATTAACTCTCATTGTTTGTGGTAAATAAATTACTCTTGCTGCTAATTTGGCTCTGGGTATCTATAACAAGAGACAAGGATGTCAATTAGCACAAGTCCAGGCAGACGATGTCAACTGCTCTGCCCATATCCATCTGTTCAGTAGCCCCATTATAGAATATGAATAACTGTAGATATCTGTTCAATACAATTTCTGGCACCCCAAGCTTTCCTTCAGACAGGAAGTGGAACACTGAAAAAAGAGTATTCTCTTATAACTTGTGTTCATGGCACTACAAAATAATGATTATAAACATGAAATAAGAGATCTTTTGCAGAGTATGTCCTGTGTATCCTGTAAAGTATTATTCATCAGAAAAACATGATAAGAAAGGGACATGGGATTATGTCTGCATGGCTATAACTACAGCTTTAAACAGGGATTTGATTTTTCTTTGTGCATATATTTTCTATCCCTAGTAAAGGGTTGTCTTATGACACCATTCAGACTTAGCAAGAAGAAATGTCCAATAGATTCAAACGGAGTTTTAGTGAAATAATAAAAATGTAATAAGTAGCACTCCACAGGTGATAGAATATTGTGTAATCCTTAATTCCCAGAAGCTTTGTTTCTACTGCAGAAAGCATCAGGACTCTGTAGGACAAAACTGGAGCTATGCGATCCAAGGTGTCTTCATCAGACAGTGCTCTTCAGCCTGACTCCCAGAGGCAAATACTTTTTTGGCATGATGGTCACCTATGAATCCAAAGAAAATAATACGCACCTTCAAATTTTTATATTCCTGGGTCTGAAGGTCCCTGTAGTATTAAAAAAAAAATCAAATGAAACAGTTGCATAAAGCTACAGGAGAAAATACCCTGGACTTTCAGGACAAGAATGACTGGTTGAAACTGAGACACTAAATATATGAGTGGAGATGGCTGCAGTGGGAGAGGAAAATTTTCTGTAAATTATCTTTGAATCACTGTGTTTCTAGTAAAATGGACATTTCTTGTGACTGGTGTACGCTCAGGGCAGAAGCAGACAATGAATTAGAGAGATGAACTTGTTACAGGCTTACAGCCAGTAATATTGATCTAGAATATTAAAACTCTTATTAATACCAGATTGTCTTTAGGTATAGCGGCATAAAGGTCCGTAAACAACCATTAAAATGGAAGAAGCTGACAGTGGAAAAGCCAATGTGTATATGCCAAGTAGCAGATTAGAAAGAAGGAAAACAAAACCCTAGAAAGCTGAAAGAAGATCACTATGAGTACCACCATTAAACCAGCAAAGGAAAATATCAGAGATTAAACTGGTCAAGAACAGAAACAGAGTAAGAACAAAAGCCAGATTTGCAGCAATCCAAAAATACTGAAAGAAATTCCCTACACTGAAAGATGAGGAAAACTAGAATGCAGCTTTACAACTCAACAGTGTGTGCTTTCTTGGAGCTCTGGGTTTGCTCCAACTGCATCACCAGATGCCAACTTCATGTTCTTGTAGTCTGCATTAAATGAGATTTCCAATACCCACTGGCATTTTAATTTTTTTTTACAATAAAGAATAAACTAAGTGAACTAAATAAATAATGCATTCCTGTGCTATGTTTGTCATGCTTAATTTATTTAAATCCTGAAACTTGGCTTTCTGATTTTTCATATCTGTCAGTTCATCCATCCATTTTTGCACTTTTCGCTGTTATGATAGTCAAGCACCTAGCATAAATTGCAGAGAAAATTGATGGAAACCTGTTCTGAGATGTGCCTAATTTTAGCCAATCTAACTTTCTGAGTCCTTCAGCTTACATTTATTAGTGGGACTATAAACTGCTCTCTCGGATTCTTACTTTCACCATAATTTTGTACAATGACGTCACTGAAGAAGTTGTATATTTATAGGGTAAGATTAAGTTCTATTTAAAAAGATATGCTGGCTTTCTTGGATTCTTCTATTTTTTTCATATTGTGAATAATCTGCTGTTTAAATTTATAAGACCTTTTACAGATTTGATAAGGTTGCATGAAGAATATGTAGTAAATATAAGCAAAATAGCCAACATAACTGCTGAAAGAATGCAGATAATTTTTACCCTTGAAGCTGAGTCTTGCCATTCATTTTTATGCATCTAGAACTTCTGATTATACTTGGAATTATTAGCTATTGAATATTTTCTGTAAAAATATACCTGTCATTCATTAAAGTAGTAAACCTGGGATGGCTGAAGTATGAAGATACGGGATAATCAACAGAGGCACAATTGGCTCTGTTTTCCTTTTCCCCTTTGTTTTTAATATTGTACCTCACTCCCAGTGACTCATTAGCTGTAGGTTATCAGCTTCCCGTCCTTTCCACATCTCTCGTCTTAAGACTTTGCCATTCTAGCCACTGCTTGTACAAAAAGTGACCTAGCTGCACAGAGTGCACTGTCCAACACAGCCCAGGAAAAAATGAAGGGGAAAACCCCATACCTAAATCCCACAAGAAGCTGGTAATTGAAAGTTGCTGCCTGAAAGGCTCAGGTGGAGCCAGATCAGGGTTAGGTCTAAGGTAAAAAGCTGAAGCAGTCCAACAATTTTTGTATTGCCACAGTGCCAGTTAACAATCACATCATTAGTGTTAATCAGAAGCCATGCTTTGTCATTATTGTTATTAGGAGTGCACATCTGGAAGCTAAAGGAGACCAACAGACTATAGCAAAATGAAAGTCAACCGTATGCTGCTATTTAGGTCCAATACCTGAAGAAATCTGTCAAGAGTTTATAAAGTAGAAAGGTTTTTTCAAAAAAATTATTTCCCTTTTTTCTTCTTGCTCCACACTAGGTTGTGCCATCCATTAATTACAGATCCCTATGACAGGAATGCATTCACTGTCAGTGGAGGAAGACATGCCTGCCTCTACCTGTTTGCTCTGAGAGGAGGATAAGTAATTGTTTACCGCTTCACACACAGCTCCATAACTCAGATATGTACTGACAGAAGTCTTGCTCTTCATTACCATTCTCTCCATCTGCATGGTCTTCCAGTAACAGTCTGGTCCTTAAGTAACAGCTAAAGAAGTAATTTAGCAATCAATCAGTCATGCTGCAAATGTAATTTTGGGAAATGATGAATTTCAAGACATTTTTGAATGATATTTTTTATTTGTGGAACAGAATTAGGCTCTGATTTACTGCTGGCACACTGAATCCTTTCCTATTACTCCTTCCGTCTATATAGGCTTTTATTATTGCTTTGTATGGACCACATGAGACTGAATTCCAAAATTTATGGATGTCATATTTATAGTACACATCAGTGAGCAAGCGTCAGGAAACATCAGTTTTATAGGGGAATTAAATAAGGTTGTTATAGTAAAATTTATTGTTTAATCCATGAAAGCTACATAGACTTCAAAGGTTAGACTACCAAATAATAAAGATAGAACATCACAATCATCATCTCAATAAGCAGTATAACATGGCTATAAAGTAAAAATGGACAGAAAGTGACAGAAATATACAGGTATGCCTAATGCAATTTCCAATTCTATGAATTTTGTCTATGAATCTGGAATGCGATTACTGAATTACAGGCTGTCAGAAGTAGATTTTAACATTTCCTTCCTTCCTTTCTCCCTTTCCTTTTCATATTCAGCGTCCTAATTTGAAAACACACTCTTAATCTATACTGGCTTTTCAAAACAGAAGCAGTGGATCCTGTAGATTGTGGAAACAAGAGCCACTCTGAGCAAACATGCAGAAAATAAAGACTCACAGCTTCCTCGCAAAATTTACTGTGCTACCAAATAGCCTGTGTATTATTCTCTATTTCCCCAGAAGACTAGGGTCTCTAACAGTATGTAAATAGATGCAAACCAGTGACCAGGCCACAGGGGCAATTGGCAGCAAGAAAACACAAGATTACATACTGGCATGGAAATTCATGCCCTGGATTTTTAAAAACAGTCACCTGATAAGCCAGCAAACTCCAGTGCTGCTTAGTGTTGACCACTTTATTAATAATACACAATGCGTTAAGAAGCTAAATAATAAATAAAGAGAATGGTGTCCTCTGGGGACATGCCTGCACTCCAGTTGCCTGTAGCTGCATTTGCATTTTATTGTTGATTCACCCTGAAGACGCTTTAAAGCCACACTCCCCAACCACAAATATCGCGTAGCTGTTTGGGCACCCAGTGGAATGTGGCACAACCCCAGGTGGCATAGCAAGGCTTGCCAGCTTGCAGGCATCATGCTCTTAGAGGCACCTGTGAGGATATCTCACACACATTGTGGACAGTGCATGCTTATGGCCACCACCATCTCAAATGCCTTAAACTTGGCCCCGTGCCTTCCAAGAAGCATGCCTGCTGCTAGGTGACTGCTCCAAACTGGGTGGCCAACATGCTTGAGTGATATCTGCCAACTTAGAAACTCCAGGATGGGTATTAGAATAGACAAGGACTACAAAACACCTGCCTCAACAGCTAGGGATCTCCTACTGGGAGCATCTCGTGGACCATTGAGGACAGCCTTCAAATTCTTTTCCTTGTGGACTTTGCATCAGTCCAAGTTTTCCAATTAACCAACCACTTCCCCCCAAGTCTTCATTCAGATATCACAACAACAAGCACACTGAAGACAGACAGACAGAGGACCTGAACAGCCAGAGACTGACTACTCCCTCTCAGTAATGCATCCCAAGGCTTCCCAGCACTGAAACACATCTAGCCTGAAAGACAGTCTCCCAGAATTACAGCTTTGTTGTTCCTCTCAAAGTACTTACTTATGAATTGTAGAGATAAATTCAAATATTTCTTGAGGAAGTGTCCAACATACACCGCCTTCATGTTCCAAAAAACATCAGGATTTATATTGTGTCTCAGACTGCATATTATTGAACCTGCTTTTTGTGTGGAATAAATATCTATGTTTACATTGACAGAACTGAGTACCTTCCTAGTACAGATAGAAGACTGAAATTATTCACGAAATCCTACATTCTACAAAATGCAGGAAGGCTATTATGAAAAATAATTTAATACAATAAAATAACAGGTCTCTCAATTCCAAGGAGTATTAGTGATATCAGTATTACAAACATAAACCACATCATTGCTAGGACTGTATCTTTTATCTGCAATGAAAAACTATATTTCCTTTCTTTGTACCACCATGATTGTCACCCCTGTGTTCTATGAGATAGTATGGTAAATAATTAGAAAAGCACTATTTTTTATATAATTTCTTTCATAATTACTGCCTGAAAAGGGTACAAGGTGTATCTAGTGCTAGTCAAGTTCTGTCAAAGCAGTAAAAATGCTGTTATTAAAGGACAATTTAGAAATACAACTTAATTTTTAACTAATATGAAGAACAGCTATTTGCCTCTTTCACCTTCCCTCTGGACTGTACAGGAGGGAAAATTTTTTTGCTGTCAGCTCAGGAACTGCTACACAAGCAAGTGCACCCTCAGGCCACGTGGCATGGCTGAGGAACCGCGGAGAAGCTTTCATTTTTATGTTCTCTTTACCTATGTTTAGTCACAGTTCCAGCCAGCACCTTGTATCACCTAATCAGCACATAGGCCAGTGGGAAAAGAATAAAAGACAGAATTCAATCATAAACCAGCACAGCATAATTGTGCTAATCTAGTACTTTCTAATCCTAGATTTATCCCAGCATGTTAGTGGCTGATGGGTGATGCTTTTAGTCTGTTCAGAGGTTCTGAGGTAGATGTTATTTGTGGTTAGAAGACCTGCAAAACTGATGTGTTTTGCCTTTGTGCATTTGCCATTACAAAATATCAACAAGTAATCTATCATACATCATAATTACCTGTAAGAAAAAATTTTTTTGTAGAAAAATACAGAAAAGTAAAAAAGAACATCTTTGTAATTTTATCTTACATTTCCTAAGTTTATAAAGTAAAATATAAAAACTAATTAAAAAATGCTGGACATATATCATATACTGATAATTTGGGTGATCATGAGTTTAAACTGTCAGGTTAAGCAGACCCAGAGACAAAAATTCAATATTGCTGCTCAACTTCATCCTTGGTTTCCTCAATGCAAAAGCAAGGAGATATTTAATCATTACCTTCAAGGGACAAATAGGCCTCACATCTGTCATTATAGTAAAAATCAGACAAATTTAGTATAATATAGTCATGCCTCTTCATGCTGCTCTCCAACTGATGTTACAGATAGAAGGAAAAGATGGATAGGTAGAGGAGAACAGAAATGGATAAAAATCAGATTACAGAAAAACTAAGGGAGGAAATTGCACAAAAAATAGCATATTAACAGAGCTGGTTGAAAATTTCATCACAACTCTTTAAATGCATACACATACAAACCCTTCTGATTCTAAATGATATCTTATACCAAAAGCATTCACTGTTCTAATGTCACAGCCATTGCAGGTTTTTGTGGGTTTTTAATGGAAAGAACAAAGCAGTTGTACATATTGAAAATTCCTTTGCTAAATTCTTCAAGCTATGACAAGATATGCTTCACTTTCCTTCTATTCATTAACACAACTTTTTTTTTTTCCTCTAGAAATAAAATTTGGTGTTCACATATTTTTACAAAAATTTTTTCTTGAGGTGTATTTTATTGTGTCCAGCAACTTGTTTTAACAAAACAAAGGCAGGAAGTATTGTAGAACCAATATTGGGCAAAAGGGAGACAACAAACAATATTCAGCAGGGTGTTGCTATCTGTTAGCTCATGACACAGCCTGTGACTCATAATGGAAACGTTGCTGATGAAAAAGGCTTCTAGTTTGTTCAAATGAACTCTATTTGCTGCTTTAAATTTTTTTAAACTACTGTTTGCCCCAGGAGATAAATGCAAATCTCACCAGGAAATCTCTTTCCCCTGCTCCCTTCCTCCTGAAATGTTATCCTTGCAGAACCTTTCTAGGAAAAAAAAAAAAAAAAAGAAAAAAAAAAGAAAAAAGGAAATAAATCTTTCATTTAATAAATTGATTACATATATTTTATTCATTGTACAGACCATAATAATATATATCTTTACTGATTAGTGTACTTGATTGATTATTACTTCAGTCTTCTAAAAAGGAAACACAAAATTGCACCATACTATTAAAACCTAGTCATCTTCCAAGCAAAGTTTTAAATTAGAATATAAAACCTCCTGGATAGTCCAACACAAGTGACTGTTTTTGTTTCCCACCTTCTTGACAACTCAGTCTCCCTGCTGTCTGGATGCCTCTGCATTTGCATCTCATTCATTTCCATTAGTTGCTAACTGCCTTTCATTGAGACAACTATTTCTGGACATCTGATTTGATGTCAGACAGAAAAGGAGCAGAACCTGGTAGGACCTGCTATCGAAAAACAAGGTTCATGTGAGAAGAAAGAGCACCAGAGCTGGCCAAAAGAAACAAAACATTTGGATACAGCATGGTGAATGAGAGCAGTGATACATTTGCTTGTGCCGCTTGATGAAAGGTCTGTGCATAACTACAGTGATATGAGCTGGAGGGTTGTATTTAGCACTGTTTCTGGGAGTGCTCTCATCCAGCGTATATTGTAATGGATTTTTCCAATGTCTAATTACATTGATGAGGTATGCACAGGAGGCACACACAAACACACACATAACACTAAAATGGAAAATCTAGCTATTAAAGAAGAAAATAGTATTTTGAGACAGCTCATGGGCAGAACAGGATCAAGTTGCTGCAAGCTTCAGAAACCTATCACATCAGCTAAGAAACAGAACTCACAGTTGGAAAAGTGAGATGGAGAAACAAAATATATTTGTTGTTCTGTTTCATGCTAGACAGTGTTTGTTCAGGATTAATCATACAGTCATATTTGGTTTGAATATTCAAAACACAGCATGTCCTCAATTTTGAACTTTCAGACTGGCAGTGGCATGATATGGAAATTGACCTATCATAACAAAAGCCTCTTGAGGTGAGCTATTTCTTTCCACTAATAATTCCAATGAGGCTTTGTTTGTTTGTTTGTTTTGACATATTTTGTTTTCTTCAAAAAAGTGCTGGAAACGGCTGCATATCTACAAAAATGTTTGCGAGACTGCAACATTATGGGGGTGTGATAGAGAAGGACATGACTTAGTTGAGTCTGCTGAAGGAACGAAAGATGCACTGTGAAATGTGACTGCCCCGATCACTTGCCCACATACCAAATGTTACAGCCGATGCACCTAAAAAGTTCATTCTCCTTCTAGAGATAGATTGTAACAAGTGGTGTCCCTCAGGGATTGGTGTTGGGACCGGTCTTGCCCAACATCTTTGTTGGTGACATGGACAGTGGGATTGAGTGCGCCCTCAGCAAGTTTGCCAATGACACCAAGCTGTGTGGTTCAGTTGATATGTTGGAAGGAGGGAATGCCATCCAGAGGGACCTTGACACACTTGTGAGGTGGGCTGATGCCAACCTGATGAAGTTAAACCATGCCAAGTGCAAAGTCCTACACCTGGGTTGGAGCAATCCCTGACACAGGTCCAGGTTGGGCAGAGAAGAGATTCAGAGCAGCCCTGCAGAGAAGGACTTGGGGGTGTTGGTCAATGAGAAAATTAACATGAACTGGCAGTGTGTACTTGCAGCCCAGAAAGCCAACCACATCCTGGGCTGAATCAAAAGGAACATGATCACCAGGTCGTGGGAGGTGATCCTCCCCCTTTACTCTGCTCTTGTGAGACCTCACTTGGAGTATTGTGTGCAGTTGTGGTGTTCTCAACATAAAAAGGACATGGAACTGTTGGAACAAGTCCAAAGGAGGGCCATGAGGATGATCAGGGGACTGGAGCACCTCCTGTATGAAGATAGGATGAGAAAGCTGGAGCTGTTCAGCCTGGAGAAGAGAAGTCTGCTTGGAGACCTCATAGCAGCCTTCCAATATCTGAAGGGGGCCTATAGGGATGCTGAGGAGGGACTCTTCATTTGGGACTGCAGTGAGAGGACAAGGGGTAATGGGTTCAAACTTAAACAGGGGAAGTTTAGATTGGATATGAGGAAGAAATTCTTTCCTGTAAGGGTGTTGAGGCACTGGAATGGGTTTCCCAGGGAAGTTGTGAATGCTCCATTGCTGGCGGTGTTCAAGATTGGGTTGGACATATCCTTGGGTGGCATGGTTTAGTGGGAGGTGTCCCTGTCCATGGCAAGGACGTTGGAACTAGATGATCTTAAGGTCCTTTCCGACCCTAACTATTCTATGATTCTATGATTGTGCAAAAGGCTGTGGGCTAAGTTGCCCAATGTAAGAAATGACAGCTCACTCAGTGCTGCTTCAGGCTCTTACATAAAATTGTCTATCAGATTGACAAAAGTCTGAGATGAAAATAACATACATGCAAAATGGAATGCTCAGTTTGAAAGAATTAAAATAAACTGTCTTGTAGGCTACTTGTCATAACACCATATAGTAATGGGAGAATCTGAAATACCTCTGGAAAAGATGCTTATAGTAATATTTGCAGAAAGTATTTGATTTATTGATGTTCATGAGAGTGGAATGTCACTTTTCAGGTAGTACTGAGTGGGGAGTTTCCAAAGGAGTGGCCATTTCATTTCTACTATTTCAAGACCACAACATCCTGTGATTTTAGGTTTGGGCATATCTCTATTAGCTTTGCTCTCCATATGTTATCAGGTCTCCTGAGTGGATCAGGCTGGAAAAATAAGTATTTAATGAGTTTTAGCTAATTTCTAAACAACACCACAGGTTAGAACAGGGCTCCTAGTGTTACTCCTTACTTTATGAATATTTTTCTTTCTTTACATTGTTTCTCCACTTTTCTATCACTCTAAGTCTGTCTTCTGGCTAGCAGAATTCTGGCTTCAGCTTGTCAATGACACTCTACAACTACATTGTCTTAATCACTCTGATCCTGTCACACGTTTGACAGATCTCAGGATAGCTGATGAGCCCACCCACAAACCTTTTAGCAATATGATTATGAAACAAAACCCAATGGCTGGTCACAGTTTTCAATAGAAATTACTAATCCAGGAAGGACAGCCAAACCATCAAGCTTTCTGCAATGTCATAATGTACAATGCCATCTGATTCCTTAAGGCTCTCAGATTCCAAGTCCAGAGGAGGGTCATGAGGATGGTAAGGGTGCTCGAATGCCTCCTGTATGAAGACAGGCAGAGAAAGCTGGGGCTGTCCAGCCTGGAGAAGAGAAGGCTGTGCAGAGACCTCATAGGAGCCTTCCAGTATCTGAAGAGGGGCTATAGGGATGCTGGGGAAAGACTTTTCATTAAGGACTTTAGTGATAGGATAAAGGGCAATGGGTTCAGACTTAAACAGGGGAAGTTCAGGTTAGATACAAGGAAGTTCTTTACTGTGAGGATGGAGAGGCACTGGAATGGGCTGCCTAAAGAAGTGGTAAATTATCCATCCCCGGCAGTGTTCAAGACCAGGTTGGACAGAGCCTTGGGTGGCACATGGTTTAGTGTGAGGTGCCCTGCCCATGGCAGAGGGGTTGGAACTAGATGATCCTAAGGTCTTTTCCAACCCAAAACATTCTGTGATTCTGATTCTGTGATTCGCAGGCTCACTGCATTGGCAGGATACCTGTGTTTCCCACTTGGACAGTTTCCTGGTGCCTCTCTTGTGTTCTTCACCGGCTGCCCAGCTGGTAAGTGGCCATATTGCTCATTTCCTCAGGCTGGTTGGCCCTGGATTTTCCGGCTGCCTTGACTACCTGAATGCTTACTTTTCTAAGCTACTGAGCTTCCACAGAGACCACCTGCTTGGAGAACAAGCATCCCAGTTGTCCTCCTCACAAGCCAGCCTAGAAATTAAAAGGTGTAAGGAAACAGGACAATCATTTAGTTGGTGTACCCAATTAATAGGGAGGCAAGTGACTGTCCAATGAACAGGAAGGCAATGTCCATGAAAATATTTTCAATGGTTTTCACTCCTTGCCCATGGTTACATTTGGGTTTGAGTATGTGAATTCTGATGAGCTTGATAATCTTTTTACCAACCTGGTGAGAGTGCATTTGTACTCAGGTCATCCACAGAAATAACCTTATCTATAAAGGAGAAAGAACCTGATGCAAAAGTGTCATTTACTCATAGAGAGAAAAAACATGCTAGAAAGGAACTTGTTTGAGGTTGCACATCAGTGTAATGTATTATGGCATTCCTTTCCTTTTACATGCTGAAGGGTTTGTTTTATGTTTTTTTTTTTTTTTTCCTTAAATTTAAATTAACTTGTACCTAACAATAAAAAACCTTAGCAACGTATCAGTTATTTACAAAAGTGAATTTTCTCCTAACCTGCATATTCTACTTGCAGTTTTTGAAAATTTTAGCTCATTCATGCAGTCTTTGACACCTGTTCTAACAGAATAACTAAGGGAGTATATTATTATCCTCTGTATGGTCCTATATTGATCAGCTGTAGGACACCTGACAGCAGGTTTCACAAATGTTAGCTGATAGACAGAGAACAGAATCACTCCAGGCTTTGGATTCTGCTTTGGTTTGATGTCAGGTTTGACTGTTCCAGCATATTTTTTAGTTCTGGTCCTCTTTTTTCCCCTCCAGCTCACCTCATTGTTGCATGAGCATCTTTTTGCAGACTTCTTATCACAATCCCAGTATCATTGCCCAGAAAACTCTTTATTTTTTTTTTAATGGTTTAGTCTCCTATTCCAATCCCAGCCTGACCTCCCCTCCTCTCTCACAGTTCTTCGCACCATTCCAATCTGCTTTTTATCAGTCTCTATGGTCAATCATTTCAAATTTGCCCCTATATCCTCTCTTAATTACACTTTCTGCTGAAATCGTCCTCACCTGGTTCCAAACCATAGGTTTTTTCACCCTTCTTCCTCAGTCCATTTGTCTAGGTATTCAGGTCCACCACATGCTTTAACTCTTCATCTAATTTGCATACCATGCTTCTTTATCTTCTTGTTCCATTTCATTAGTCTCTTCTCCAATATTCTAGCCAGTTCTGGTGTTCCCAGGGTCCAGCAGTAACCTTATTAGGCAGCTGCTGTCTGTTTCTGGGCACTTGATTCCATCTCAGAGTCTCCCACCAGCTGCATTTCCATTCATTTTACTTTTTCAGGTTTAGCCCCTACACAAGAGGCATATGGACCTGCTCAAGTGAGTCCAGAGGTCATGAAGATCATCAGAGGGCTGGAGTACCTCTCCTATGAAGACAGGAAGAGAGAGCTGTACTTCCAACCCAAACCATTCTATGATTCTATGATTTTCTAGCTTCCAGTTTTTTGGATAA
Organism: Amazona ochrocephala; assembly: GCA_039720435.1. Lineage (NCBI taxonomy): Eukaryota > Metazoa > Chordata > Aves > Psittaciformes > Psittacidae > Amazona > Amazona ochrocephala. The sequence goes on from CM077880.1 coordinate 27,758,849, forward strand.
ACAAGGCACAAAATGCTTCAAGATATAAAAAAATCTTACAGCAATCTTTCTCTAACCAGTCATTCCCCATATTACTTTGTTCTTCTGGCTCAAGAAGTAGCCCTTAAAGCCTCAGTGTGCTGTGTTCTGCTACCAGTTCCTGAAACCAATTGCAAGTATTTGTGAATGATTCTGACTGGATATCAAAGTAACCATTTACGGACCTGGAGATCTTAAACTGTGCAAGACTACAGTAAATTTTCTGCTATGAGCACTCAAAACTACAGTGTTCTGAGCAAAGCTTGCCCTGCACCACAAATCTCAAAGAAACCATCAAAACAAGACTACTTAGAGTCATGATAGATACCGTCTGGAACAATTTTCTGTCTCATATTTTCAGTCAGTTGTATTTTCTAAAAATCTGTCCTGCATATCAGCATATATTTATTAAGATGGAAGGAACAGAGAGATAAAGACAGAATACAAAGTAGGTTTAATGTTTACATAGTTAAATCTTTTTCTCAAATGAAAAAAGTGAAGTAAACTATGGCAAAAACATCCTTACAGTGAACACGAAATTATTTTGCAATATTTCTTGCAAAAGCAGTAGTCTGATGCTGAAGAAATGGCATTTTTTCCCATCCAATTTCTATGCAAGTGAAGTTCCTCTCATAATTCCTGGGAGAAAGCATCAATATTTTCACATGGTTAACCATGCTGTAATTTGTAGGAGAAGGACAGAAGGTTGTATTGAATATATAAATGTGGACTTACACCTAATTCAAATGTATCCAATTTTCTTATATGCTAGTATGTACTACTACAGTAGTGTTCAAATCATCTACTTAGAAGTGCTGAATTAATTAAAACACAATAACAAGAAAAAGCAATCACTAAAACCCCCATGGCACTTGTGCAAAATTACAGGGGTTGAATTAATTTTGTTTGTCAGTATCAGTAGTTGGGTGCCTTGTGGTTCCACTGTTATTTGTTCCATCACTTGTCACGTACATTGCAGTTGACTACCTGGCTTCAAAACACTTCTTCCACAGTTCATAAAAGCTATGTGTGTGACAGTGCAATTTGCAAACAGACGTGTGCGTATGTGTATATGAATTTCATAAAAGCTTCTCCTGCCTCTTGACTGATAATGTTTTTGAAAAACGACATGCAGCCACTTAAAAAATACGGGTCTGCTTATTTTATCTGAACATCTCACTTTTGCAGTGTCACAGGAACAAACTAATCTCCCTGTGGATAAAAGATATTTCCTAGTTGTGAGATGTTTGAAGGCATTGTTGCAGTACTATGTATAGGTCTATATGCTTTGGTTTTCCATAAAAGTCAAATACTTCTTACTACATATGCTTGTTTAAAGCTTAGTATTTTATTTCATGCATACATACATATGAGGCCCTAATGGGAACACTGACCTGGAGGTACAACATAGGCATTGAAACTGTTATAAGGATTTTTAGCTCTTGTTTTCGATATGACCTACTGTTAAAGTTTATTTTTTTCCTGTGTTGATTTTAACAAAAGGTTTCTGGATCCGAGGCAGACTCTTCTGTTGTTACCAGTGTAGAACAGAGCTGTAAAAAGAGATATTACAAACTTGGTCTACTAGATACAGTTCTATTTCCTGGAAACAGTCAAAAAATGTTGAGGTTTTGTTGTGATACAGAACACAAACAGATGTTTAAATCCTGAGAACTGTGGAATAAAATCCAGCTTGCACAATCAATGTATTTTCTTTGGGAAACTGCAAATTTTTTTGCCTTCATGTCCTTTCATTTTCTCTTGTTCTTTGTTGATCACACACAAAGCTACTGAATGAGCTCTAACTACAGCTAGAGAATTCATGTATATTACAGACAACACATTTAAACAAACAGCCAATTTCAACATCTTAATCAAAATGCATAAAACAAGGTTAAGAATTCACTGTCATCATGGTTTGAGAGAGCCTTTATAATTTCAAATTGTAATTAATTCTAATGAAAAACTTTTGGTTTGATCAAATAATTTTAAATGGATTCAGGTATATCATTGTTTGGAATTAGGAAATAAGTAATTTAAGTGACTCTACACATGATGTGGTCATTTGAGAAAATTTCCATGCACAGAAATAAGTTCAGTACAAAGGCTGAACAAAATTTAAAGCTCATAATCCAAATTCAGCTGAATATATGTATACATCTTTGATTCATTAACTACACCATAAGCTTGCTCAAAATGACCACTATTGCACGTAAGTTTTTTTTTAAAAATATCACGTGCAGTGATATTATTATATATAAATATATATATGATATTTTTATAATACAAAATATGAAACCTCATATGCGGAAAAACAGATTTTCATTCATCATCTGATCCCATCAATTCATTACCTTTGAGAAAGAAAGATTTTTATTTTTTTTTTAATAAATGCTTTCTGGTAATTTCCAAATCTAAATATTTCTAAGATGCGTGATGGGGTTTTACATCATAGGTTGTTAAGACCTCAGGACAAAAACGGTATTATAAACACTGCCAATTTTACTGAAGATTATGGATTGAAACATTTACTTTGTTTATCTGCATGCACCTAGCCTTGTATTTCCATGGGCACATAAGAAAAATAACCTCAGCATTGCAAATATTGAGATTAGGTAATGGAAAGTCTTATCTGAGACCACGGACAGTATTTAAATATTATGAGGTTGTGTGTTATGATAATGAAACGAAGCCAAAAGACGAACAGAGATATTGTTCCCCTTACCTCCCTCTATCTCTGTGCCAGATTAGGGAGTGCCATTAAAGATGATCACTTCATGATCATTAAGGACAGACAAAAGAAGCAATCCATGTTATTACTGATGAAGTTCTTCCTTCAGACTATTACATTATACCATCAACAAGTTCCTAAACTTCAAAATCAAAAGTTGTGGCACAAGGTGATCAGGGTAAGACAGTGCAGTAGTGAAGAGTCTGGCAAAAGATCAAGTAATGAAAGAAGTCTTTTTCAGTAAGGGTCATCTTCCATTAAAAAAGATCCTACCTTTCAGACCTCGTATCTCTTCCTGAGAAGAACCATACCAATTTTACATCTTGCAAATTCACTATTTGTTTGCTTTTTTTCACCAGACCTTTTTCATGCCCAAACCTTTATCTTCCCATAAAGCTGTAGTGGCAGCAGATTTCCAAAGTATTTCAAAAGCAATCATTGGTTTCAAAATAGCAGATTAATCTCTCTCACATGATGCATCATTAGTGTATGAAACAGAGGAAAAAGTGAGGGACAAGATACTAAAAACACATGGTATATATGCCCAGTTTGGCATGTAAGAACCACCTAACTTGGGAAGTCTGAAGAGATTTTAGTCATCCAGGAGTTTGATGACCTTGATCCTTACCTGCTATCATAGTCCTGGAGGAATCAATAATGGGACAACCTGAAATCAGAGATGCCAGTGGCAAACATCAGCGATCAACTCTTTGAGAATAATGTCAGTAATAAACTAAGGAGGAATATAGGTACTACTCTGTACCAGAGATGACTGTCTAATCCAGTGTTAAACTCTTACTGGTACTAGGCAGAAGACTCCACATGAGTTACACATAAAATTACATATTCTCACTACCAGCATGACATTCTCACAAAACTGTGTCTGTATTATGACTATCTTCTGTTTCTCAGTGTGCGGCTTTCATTTCCTTCTGATATTCTTTTTTTTATTAAAATAAAAAAAAAATAAAATCTTTTAAACTGTCATTCACATTCAGTGGATATATTTATAAATAAGCTCAAATATTAAAGGCAAAGAAAGCATATAATATTTTCAGATTTTTGATCTGTTATTAAGCAACAGGAAAACAAATGTTATATTACCACCCCTTTGACAGACCTTGGAAGACGTACATTTGTAGCTTCTGTAAAACTATGCTGATTGTACTTTTTGCCTTCTCTCCTACCTTGCACAGAGCAGCTTTGAGATAAGGAGAGATCTTTGCGTCATGCACTTGGGAATAGCTGTCTTTCAGTGATATCACTCACCTCTCACTGACACCATCCATGTGCACGAAGCATGAAGAAAGCAAGAAAAGAGAGGCTTTTGCCGCTCTCTATCAGCAAAGGAGAGTTTCAGCTTGGCTGAACATCTTGTAGGTCTCATTACTGATACTAGAAGCTTCTTCTGCAAGGCTTTCATTTTAACATAGTAATTCAGAGATAATTATAAAACATAGAACATCATCATACATGAGAAATCTAGAAGTCAAGATGTGAATAAAAAAAAACACCAAACCCTTAAACCCCAAGAGAAAGAACACGATAAGAATGAATTATTCACAGCTTCTGTTGAAGCCACATTGTCTCTGATCCAAAGCTGTTCCAGGGAAATTTTGCTTCAAAACTGTGATGAGTAAGAGCCCTGAGGCAGGCAGGAGCACTGTGGGGCAGTGAGCAGAGCAGAGATGTGTCATGGGTGCAGTGTACTACAGCAGGATCAAACCCTAAAGATGCTGCACTCAGTTTCAATTGCAGTGCTGTTATGATATCTGTGTATTGTTCATCACTACTTTAAATCTGGTAATAATGGGGTCTTACTTCTTATCAAGAGTTTCTGATCTCCCTGTTTCATGTATCTTTTTTTTTTTTTCAACAATGTGTCTTATAACTTGGATCAGAATTTTTAATTTTTTATTTCTATAAATCTATTCTATTTACAGGTATTGATTGTGAAATTCTTACTGTAATGGTTTAACCTCAGCCAGTAAATCAGAACCACGCAGACTTTTGCTCTCAACTCTTCTTCCCCCTCCCCTCTGGGTGGGATGCAGAGGAGAATGTAAAACCCATGGGCTGAGATAAGAACAGTCCAATATATATTGTAAAGTACAGTATAGAACTGGTGCTACTACTACTACTACTACTAAGGTAAATAACAAGGGGAGAGAATATAAAACTAAAAAGAGAAAGGAAAAAGCAACAATAAACACAAGTGATGCGCAATAGAATTGCTCACCACCAGCCGACTGATACCCAGCCCAACCTGAGCAGCAGTCTGCCCTTCTAGGTGACTCCCCCCAGTTTATATACTGGGCATAACGTGCTGCGGTATGGAATACCCCTTTGGCTAGTTTGGGTCAGGCATCCTGTCTCTGCTTCCTCTCAGCTTCCTTCACCTCTCCTCACTGGCAGAGCACGAGAGACTGAAAAGACCTTGATCAGAGTAATTATTACTTAGCAAAAACTAAAAACATTGGCATGTTATCAGCACTGTCCTCAGACTAAAGGGGACACTGATATCAGTAGTCAAAGGGAAGCTGGCAAAAAGAAGTTAGACAATAAAAGTCAATAAACTTTTGTTGCTAGGAAGACAGGCAGCAGCATAGATTTGAATAATTCTAATAAATATATATTAGAATTTTTACATAGAAGTCTATATTCCTCTGGTTATTTGGAGATTTTAGCTACTCTTTGTCCCCTCCAACGACAGTGCTTTTTCACATGTCTGACCAGATGAAAATTTGTATATTATAGCAGTTCTGTTCAATACACAGACACCTGCTTTCTGCTGGGACTAAGTGAAGCAACAGGAGCCATTATCTCCCAGAGGAATTCTCAGCTGATGACTTGCTGCTGGATTGCGACACTAACTTAAAACAACAACAGATTGTGATACAAAGCTGATGCCTGCAGATTTTTCCCTGTAACATTCTTTGTCTTTTGTTTTTCTGTTTTATTTTACTTTATGTCTTAGATATATTCTGATTGTAGTTTCAATAAAGCCATATTTTCAGCTCATTTTATTGTGTCTTCCATAAAAATATCTCAATTTTTTTGGAAGCCCTGTCACAATGTTCTTGCTAGGAGTAAGATTTTTAAAGCCACCTTTTAAGTTTGCATGTAAAGTGCCTAGTGCATGCCCCTATTCCTTTAAACATGCATACCATACATTTTTTTTTCCACCGTAAATCTATATGTTAAAAAAGCCATTCTATTTTCTTCCATTTTCATTTCAATGTATGGTTTAATTGAAAGTTAATGTTCCAATCATTCAATGATGAATCCACACAGACTGATTAAAATAATCTTTAAAAAGAAATAGATAAAAATTTAAAAAAATAAAAATAATAAAAATTATATACGAAAACAATACAATAGCTCCTACTTTTGGAACTGAGCGCATCCTCTGTATCATTGGCTATGTACTTGCACTAATCAGGAAATTTTCATACAAAATGTTAACTCCTTTACAGAGGAATTTTGGCAGTAAAGATTTCGTAGGTTTAACAAAGAATTGATCAAACCAGAGTGAGAACAAGGGCTCTGTACTTGCTGAATAGCCATTATTTCAGTTATTACAACATTTATCTGAGATGCCCAAATTCTTGCTCCATCAGGTCAGACTAGAATACAGGTAAGCCTCCTCATCACTGTTACTCAGGTGCACTTCCCTGCTTTAAAAATTCTGGTTTTGTCCTAACATTGAATATACATTTCTCTTAAAAAAGGAGGAAAGAAAACTTAATTTTGTGTACATTGTTATATTATGTGAGAGGGTTATTTAGAAATGCAGAAGACAAGGTACCTCATGGATAGGATGGCCATAGAAGTAGATACTATTTGGAAGAATGTAATGGGGTCAAGTCTGCATCCATACCCAGCGTTAATAAATAAAGCAATTCCCATGTCAACTAGTCCTAAATGGTTAAATTTCACCTTGAGTTACACCAGTGCAGATGAACTGAACGCAAATAAGTTATACTAATCTCAGTAAGTAAATGTCTTACATATGCAATAAAAATCTATATGCAAAAAACCCACTTCATTTTGGAAATACCTGATTTAATGAGACTTTTATGATGTCAATCTGATGGCATAATACAGTAAATTCTTTATCACAGCAACATTTTTTTACCAGCTTAAGATATCATGATATAAATCTTCCACAAGTTGTAACAAATAAATCACCACTGAGATGTTGGGGGGGGTGTCCCCCATTATAGTTGAAGGGAGCTGATCACTATGTCTCCTTTTACAGGGTCAGCGTTGTGTGGGTATACCCTGGAAAATGTTTTTGAAATGCAATAAATATCACCTCATAAATATCTACAAGCATTCTTCAGTTTTGCTTCCTTTTACCAATTACTGTCACAACAGAAATATTGTGACAACATGATTTTCTAAGCACTTTATTGGAGTGATTATTGCAGAAAGTACAGATTTTCAAACCTATCTAAATCCATCTTCATAAGCACATAAACAGAAGCTTACTAAATAGCCTATTTTGTCACACATTGTTACACACTTCTGGATGAGAAAGATTTTTGGCTTTCTTTTTTTTTCCTTTCCTAAGTCTGATATCCTAAATACCAAACTGGATATATGTAACCTTTGTAGATACGACACCTTGCTCTTTTATGATCTCATTTCTGACTTTTGCAAGATATTGATTTTATGTCATAATGTAATGATGAGCCTCTTCTCTAGGTGGCTGTTTGTTACAGAAAATGGTCCATTGTTTATGCCATGGCTTCTTTGTCCTAGCCTGAAAATTTATTTATGACTGCACAACTAAATCAACTCTGTTCCTTTGTCTCACCCTCCCCTTACTGTAGACACAGAAAGAGAGTAGGACTGCGCATTTTCATTTGGAGTTGTAACTATCACAACAAAGTCAATAGCATTCTGGGCCTCTGCTCTTTCGTGCTTTCTCTAGTCATTTGTACCTCAGTGTCTCTGCACATTATGAAGATCATGTGCACATTTTACAGGACTGACATTTAATACTTGGCAGAATAGATATAATAAGGTATCAGGTCCAGAGTAGAGGGAAATTAAATACTACTGAGTTATTTTATTGAAATTTCAGTTCTACTGAATTTATAGTTGTAAGCAGGGGTGGAATTTCAAAAATGCAATTTCAGAGTACTTTTATGGAGTTCCTTGCTTGACTACTGAAAGCTGTAATAGTCACAACAAAATTCTGGGATGTGGTGCCGGTGCAGCATATCTTATGCCAGTATAATAAGATATGTTTTAAAAATAAACTCTGCTAGGGTCAGGCAGATTAATCCAGTCCTTCCTAATATCATTTCAGGTATTCACCACAAGCTCTGCATGTATCTAGTAATATTTTTTAAAGTGTAATTAATACATATTTTACAATGGAGTACAATATTTTTTTCATTGGATTTTGATTCTACAAGTTTGTATCAGAAGATATTGGCTGATTCCTTAAGCAGAAAGAAACTACTTAATAAAAATGCAGCTTATGCTCTTTAGCTAAGTACATCATAAACAATGTTTCCCCCCTAAAGTTCTCGTTACTTCAGGGTGCTGTGAAATAACTCATGGAGGTCTCAGGCAGCTGGAAATTCAAAACCTCACAGAAGGGGCCAAATGAATTGTTGGAGTAGGTTTCTTGACTGAAAGATGTAGGTGGCAGGACCTTGCTTTCCTCTGTCTCTTTCACAGGGAAGAACACAATTTAAGCACTTAATAATTGAACTGAAATAATTCCTTTGAAAATGACGGATGTGTGAAAGTTGGTCTTTAAGCAGTTATTTAGACAGAATCTGGACTCCTTCAGACACAAAGAATTCTCACATTTCAGTAGAAAAGGGCAAAGAAGACATGCATAATTAGATGGGAAAATCAAGATTAATGAATATGACAAGATGCCTCCCAATCCATACTGCTTGCTTCTGCTTCCTACTGTCTTTCTTTAAAAGACACTTTTTGTCATCACCAGTCCTCAAAAAGTATTGCTGTTACTTGAAATCTGCATGGCTTACATGACTTAGTAAGGTAGCAAAGATGGGGGCAGAGCAAGGATGCAGTAATTTAATCTTTCTATAGTGTCTGAAAGGTCTCAGCTTTTTCAGAATAGCTACAAAATCATGCAAACAAATAAGTATACTGTATACCAGTGAGAATTCTTCAGGCTTATATCAAAGACTTTGAATTTGGATATGTTAAAATATGCACTGCTTGAATGTACATGGCTTGCCAGAACACTTGCCCTGACCACTTTTGTTTTTGAAATTCATGGTTGGAAAATTTTGGCTGGTATACATTTTTCACTCTTTTTCGTAGGATGTTGACAAACAGACTGAAAGGCAATGGGCCAACCTGCATTAACCCATTCGGAAGAAAATTTTCGTTTGATTCATTAGATTTTCTATTAGTCATATGTTTTGAAACACATAACTTACCCTGTCCTTACTTCAATTAGTACATACCACACCAATTTTATACAGTATTATGAATTACATGAATCATACAGCTACAAAACCTCATATATCTCAGGGGATTATTTTACCAATTCAATTTTCTGTGTCAGCATTGCTTTAATTCTTAAATAAACAATACTTGAACAAAATTAATTTGTTCAAAATTAATTGATATCAATGTTACCATTATATCACTCTTTTGCATTTAGATACGGCTATCCTGCACAACCCAACAGGAAACTATATCCAGGTGTGATGTCAGAGCCACTGACCTATTGATATTTGAATCTTACAGTTTTTCCCTTTCAATATTGACACAATATATTTTTCCATCTTCTCTAGCTGTTCTTTCATTCTAAGATTAGTTAAAGAGTAAAAGCAGTGACTCAGGGGGCTGCTTAGCAAACTTTTGAAAAACTTCTGAATTTTTCTTTATTTTCTCCTTCACATTTAAACATAATTCTATCCAGTAGATGATGATCAACTTTCTCCAAAGTTACTGCTGAATGGAAATATATTTTAACTTGGCAGCAGGATGTGTAAAATGTTGGCAGCAGGAAGAATTAGAATAGTCAAAATAGTTATTTTTATTTGCAATTCCTGTGGTAAAGAGTCCAGTTTTTTGCAAATAAATGCAACTGTGGCTCAACCCATCAGCACATAAGCCTACTTCCGGGAAGTACTTTCTTTATTAATATTCAGGAAGTCTCTGCCAAAAGTAGTAACACCTGCTGTCCTATAAACACCAAGTATATTTTTGCCTAAAGAAAAGGGGGGGGGGGGTGTGTGAAAAATAAATAAAGAAAGAAAGAATGAATGAGAAAACCCTCTCTCGATATTAATAAGAGTGTTCCAAAGAAATTCCAAGAACAGCTGTCCAGCTAGTTTACGGCCCAAAGTCTCGCACTAGTTCAGCACAATACTCTCTTCTGAAGTTCTGCTCACTTTTCCAGTGAGAATCCCAGTAGTCACAGGTTTTCTGCTGCTGGTCATTGGCAGTCTCAATTCTCACCATATCAAGCGCACAGTCTTGCACTGGAGACTCAAAGGAAAATTGAGCCTTGGGCAGATCTGGGCAGCTCTGGCTGAGCTTTTCTGTCTCTTGTGACTGAAACTGTGCTTTTACTCAGAGTTCAAATTATTCTACTAGCGAGTTTCACGGGGCTCATTCCCTCCACAATGTGTTCTTCACAGTACCCTTGGCTTTATTATAAGCATAATGGTATCAACCACTTTCGCCTAAGAGAGAGAACAGGATTAAATTCTTTTAACTTTTAAAACTAATTTTTTATCTGGGTTTCTTTCATCTAGAGCAAAATCTTCATTTTTAATTCCTGAACTAGACTGAGAATGCTCTGTTATCAGAAATTTGCTGGTCATGAGCATATTTATAAACTATGATCAGTTGCTGTGGAGAATAAGGCACGGACCCCGTTTCTGGTTAGAAAATTAAATCGTTTATTACCCAAAGGTCCAGGGTTGATATAGGCTATACGAAGTACCTGCGTATATGAGTGGCTAATACAATTGGTTAGCTAACACCACCCATGTGGGTATCTTCGCTTCTTCATTGGTTGATATCTTGCTCACTGGTAGTCTTGATTGGCTGCTTGCTTCTCGCTTCTTTCTTCCTTCTTATCTTGCCTACCCTTCTCTGCAATACTCCCAAAACTTTCCCAGCAACATTCCTCTGCTATCTCAAAGCTTTCCCAGCAGCTAGTCTAGCTCAGAAATCCATCACATCATGGTCCTTTACACCCGCAAGTTGCTTTCATGTTTTGCTCAGGCTATGGATAGGTGAATTTTTTCATGGCAACTATTTATCTTGACAGTCTTATCCTACAGTAATACAAAATAAAGTTAACTGTCTTCAGGGAAGAAATTGAGAATGAGTTCCTCTGCTTATCACCTTAATTTTGCTAAAAATCTTCTAAACTCTCTAATATTCACTAGAGCGTGGAAGGGGTAAGAGGCTTCTCAGCTCATCTCACACTTGTAATTATTTTTCTAAAATTTTTCCAAGCTTTCCAAATATGTCTTTAAAACTTAAATATTTATCTTGAACATATACATTCCAGTACAGATTTCAGTAATTCTGTATAAAAAGGTAATGTCCTCATACCAGTTATATCCAATATGCTCCATGCATTTTTATTTCTCTGAGATCCAGTTCTCATATGCTCCCCTCCTGTCAGTTATTTAGAACATAATTATTTTTATTAAAAAGAAGGCATTAAAGCATAGTGACCTCTTAAGAGACTGCAGATAATTACAAAATGCACGTCAGGATCTTAACCTGCAAAACAACCCAAACAAAAAAATTAATCATATAGCTTCAAATGGCTGTATAGTCACAGTGTAAACACTTACAATTTCTCATCATTTTTTTCTCAAATACTGAAAAAGTGGTGTCATAAAGGAAACTGGACTTTAAACACATTACACACTTGATTTCATTAACACAAACTAAACACAGAATCTTTTCGGACGCAATGTTTATGGCAGTATTCTCCAAAGAAGAACAATTTTAGCATCTAGAATGAAAAGAATCCTATAATGTACATTCTTATCATCATCCTCACATCTCCCCTCTACTCGCTATCTAAAATGCCTCTTGCTCCCACCCACATTTCTCCACGACGTAAAACTAACAGGTGCAGAAAAAGTATTTCTTACACAACGTGATACATTGGATTTGTTATCTAACTTACACTTAAACTGTGTTCTTGGACAGAACTGTAGACTGTCTTCTCAACAAAATACAATAAAAGTGACCAAAGTTTCATAATAATAGCACAGAAAATTCTAAGATATAGATATATTTTCCACATGGAAGTGATTTGTTGAGGTTTTTCTTTAGCAAGAGAGCACATATTATATAAGGCATGAGAATTTGTGACATCTGCTGCTAATGCAGCACATGTTGTTCCAGGGCTACTTGAGATATTAGCATCATAATGTTTACTGATTAATAGCAATACATCATGCCTGCTTATGTGCCCTTATACACCCTTGCAGGAATTCAGTCAGAGATATCTACAGGGATTCTACTGTTACACAAGTTCCTACACTAATTGGGGTGTCTTAGCTGTTGTACCGGCTCCTGAAATGCCATATTGTATGACATCATTATTATAAGGTAGGTGTTACATGAACAGACTATGCAAATGTTGTAAAAGTGGTTATTAATAAGAAAACATGGATGATACCATGTCAGGTTTAACAGAACCTTAATGTCCACCAAAGTAGTTTCCAGAAAGACGTTTTGACAAAACACCAACAAATACTGTATCTGTTCTCAATGCTGAGCTGCAGGAGGGAAAGTAGAAGAAAACTCAGATACATTAATGAATGGCTTAAGAACAAAAATAGGAAAATCGTATGTCTCTGCTTTATCACAGATCTTTGTCACAGAGCTTGCAGAAACAGCAACATTGTGCCCCTCTTCTCAGGTAAAGCCATCCACCACCCACACATGAAAGACCCTGACCTCATTCTCAGGAAGGAAATAATGATAATACCAAAAGTATGTGAGGAACAACACCATTCAGCCAGCAAATGGACCATGTTTCCCTCTAAGCCCCTCTGCTTTCCTATTCCATGCCTTACCCTTTGTCCCTTTCTCAGTTATACAGTTCCCCACCTTTTCCTCATGATTTTTTCTCCTAAGGAGTCAGGATTCATCAGAAAATAAAACAGAAGTAAGAACTTTATATCACAGAAGCATCCTGTGCTTGAGATTCTGAATTCAGAAGAACATCTGGCAGTCCCTGTTAATTCATCCATCCAAGTTCTGGTTTTTTTTGTTTTTACTAGTTTGCATATCAGACTAGTTCCCTTTCGTTAGTTTCTGTAACTGGCACAACACCACAGGAGTACTACATCCTGGTACACTTGAGAATATGCCAACAAGCATAAAACCAAACAAATGAGGATGCTGGGAAAAAAAAAAAAAAAAAACAAAAAACAACCAACCCACTAATAAGAAAATTCAGGGAAAGGAGAAGTATAGATAAAGAACTGAGAGTGGGGAAAGAAACGGAAAGATTGACAAAGAACTGGAGAGAAGAAGAAGGAAAATTAGAGGCAAACAAACAAAAAAATAGTAATAGAAAGGGAAAAGTGAAGTGAAACAACGTGAAATAAGGAAACATCTCCATGCCAGAGACTCAAGTGAAAAGGGCCAAGCTGAAGTGTTGGGATAATCAGGTTGAAGTAAGACATTAAAGACAAAAACCTATGTAAGTGTACTAAGAAATCAAGTAGGCTGACAATGAATACTGTAATTGCTAAAAAGAACGCTACATCATGTTATGGCATGAGTGGACATGAGGTTTGAAATATACATACCACTGAGAGAAGAAAACGGCTTTTAATCCCAAGTTCATATATATCTAAATCCATTAATAAAATGCTACCTGATATCTAACACAAGCATGTAGTATAGGCAGAAGCATGTGTGTTAAACTTCAGTGGAGTATGAATGAAATAAGTGATTGCAGCCACTGTAATCTTAATACCACTTCATTTTCTTCAGCTCTTGCTTGAGAGAGCAGAATTACTGTGTATGTTATTTTAGTGGCTACACTCATTCTGCTATGTCACTACACTCTTATTGTTGAAAGCAGCTCTTTGATGAGTTAGATATTTGTAGTGTTTCCCACATTAAGGTTTTTATAAAGTGGCACAATAAAGTAGCAAGAAAAATCCATATCAAATGAACCTCCATTTTTAATAGTTTACTGCTTCTGCTCTGTTTTCTGACTCCTATTTTGTTCAACAGGAGACTACGATTATGGAAATCTTTTGTGAAAAGAACATCTTACTAGAGAGATTGCTCCCTAAAGTAAACCCACCTGGAATAAATTCCATCATGCACTGCCCTTCATACCTATACACCTGGATCCTGAACACCCCCTTGCATATCTGATTCCTGTTTCTGCATTACAAGTATTTTCGTTTTCTGATCATTCCCTCACTTTTCCCAAGCACTCGTTTTCATACTATCACATTTCCACGATCTGTGCTGGTCAACTTATCCATTTTCAGGTAGAGTTCAATATTGGTGCAGGCACTGTTTCTTCAAAGGTGCTTTTTTTCCCCTGCTGCTGCAGACTTGTACACAGAAGCCAGCATACTGCAAAGCCAGCTATGCTACCTCTTGCAACCAAATACACATTGCAGTTACTTAGGTGTGACACTGGATTTTTTATAATGTCCTTGAGGTCTTTAGTGTGTTACTTGTTTGAACTGGTTTGTGTGTTATACTGGAAGCATCCTGAACCATTCTGTGTAGCACACACAGTCTTACAGGTTCCTGATTCACCAATCAGAAATTCTGGTGCATTGTGGTTATGGCAGTGAAGAAGGACCACATCCCCATCCAAGCAATTGAAAGCCAGTTTTACAAACAGAATCAGTACATGTGGAAGTAAATGCTCATAGAATCAACGGAAAAATTAATTTCCCTCCCAAACTAGTATAGGCAAACCCAAACCCAAATTAAATGGATAATGCATTAGTAAAAAGTTGATAAGATGGATTTCCATAGCTACATGAGTAACCAGTATGGTGGCCATCAGTGAAGTACCTAACATCACTGCAATGAAAGTTTGTACTTTGATGAGCACTGCAGCATATTAAAATGCGACCAAGATGGCTGAAATAGCAGCTAACATTGAGATAATGCAGACTTGAAGCACCTTGAGGACTTTCTTGGTGCCCATGCTTTTCCTGAAACAATGCACAGAAAACCCCCACATAAATTATAGAGGTTACAGATACTTCTTAGCTGTGAAGTAATTGGGTAAGATCTGTTTCTCCAGAAAGCATGCTACAAGTGGTCTTGTCCATCCTACCTGTGGCAGATGAACTCCCAAGTGAACTATCCCTTGAACTCTTCCATGAATTTTTTTCTCACAAGTACATAGGTAGTTTGGGAGAGTCTGAGTCTTATTTAATATGTATGCAAAGTAGATGACAAGAAGACTAGACCTGGGAATGAATCCAGAACTAGATTATTTAGCAGAATAAGGATGGACCTAAAGATATATCTGTGCCTTCCTCACACCCTCCATGCTTCTTTTCAATTAAACTATGCCCTGAGAATCCACAATCAAGCAGAAGGCTAAATGAAATATTTGGTAGCTGCAGGATGGTGGTAGCAGTATGGTGGTAGCCTCAACACTTGGCAAGCTGAAAGCAAGGTAGGGCTGCTTACAAATCTCTTCGTATGCCAGTGTGGTCAATACCATGCGGCTGTAATAAATGTAACTATCAATTTGCTGATAAAGATGATGATTGTCTGTGCTTACTGATTGAATAATGCTGAAACGCAAGGCTTGAACAATCCTAAAACAAGTGATAGTTTGTAAATGTCAGACCACATAAATGCTTGGTCAATCCTGAAACAAGTAGTAGTTTGTAAATGTCAAATCACAATATCCTCCACATTGTTAAAGAATAGAAGACATCCGGGAGGACTGGTAAGAACCAGTCAAGAAGAGATGAACAACAAGAAGAAAGAGAATGAGCATGCGCCAAGTCAGCTAGGTGGAAAGTACATAGTCAGAAGTCTGTACAAAGGTGACTGAAAAAAATGACTTACTTCATCCAGAGACCCCTGCCCGAGACCACCAGGAGGCAGTGCGCATGCAGGACAATATTGCAAAACTAATTAGCATGAGAGACGGGAGACAACTTGCATATTGTGAAACCACAATGAATATGTATACCTTGATTGTTTAAAAGAACTATTGGTATGTGCCTGAAGTGTGTGTGTTGGTGGAGCGGAGACTCCCCGCGCACCCAGCGCTGCTTTGCTTACTACCTCTCATTAATTAGGCAATAAATTACTCTTGCTACTATAATTTGACTTTGGTCGTTTATAACATGGTCAACACAATATCTGGGTCAGAATTTTCACCAGAAGTGAAAAAACTCCTAGTTTAGACACATTGTACAGAAAACTAAAAAAGATATTGTCATTTCTGGGCAGATACAAGCAAGCCCTTGAGTGAGTGTCCACCACCAATATAACTGAAGCAGTATAAGAGGGAATTTCTTACAGTGTTCTTGCCGCAATTTTTGCATCCTGCCACTTTCCCCTTTTTGTGATTATTGTGCTTAAAAACATAAAGTATCACCTTTGGTAGTTAAACCACAAAATGTTACATCTTTCAAGATCTCAGGCTTTATTTACAAAAAAAGTTGAAGCTGAATTTACGTACTACCAAATCCTGTTCAAATCCTATCTAAATTTGCCGGCAGTTTAAGCTAATAGGGGAAATTAGTCCTTGATGTTTCACTTTGATGATATCATACATCAAAACATCACTAATCTGCATTCCACTTACTTGTTCATTGTATGAGTGGCTCAAAACTCCCTTCAGGCTTTTCCAGTCTCTTCTTTAAAGACTGAGTACAGAAAATTATAAGTAAGTGTAATAATAAAAACTTTTCATTTTTATAGGTTGTGTTCCAGTATGCATATGAACGCTATCATACTCACTGTTGGAACATCCCAGCAAAGAAATGTGGATGATCATAAGGAAGAATGACAGGTCATGCTCATCTATGTGTTTCCCGGCATGATCCCTTTTTTAATGTAGGTGTCATCTAGATTGTGAACTTCTCGGGGTAGAAACTGCTTTTAGCATCACAGCATACATCTGATGTTTTGTTAACACTTAACTAAAGAATGATCACATATAATTATAGTCAAACTACAACTATTAAAATGAATTAGTGAAACATTTATGGATTAACTACCCTCTGGTTTTCATTATTTATTCACTTTGACGCTTAGTTTCAAAATTCTTTAATTCACCAGAGCTCTCGTTATCATTAATGCAAATTAACAAGCTTCTACTGTAATGCAGATATTATTATCTTGCCTTGCATAAATGCAAACAGTTCTCTAATTAAAACATGCTGTATTTTTTTAAATCAGATTACCAGGTATAATGGAAACAGAAAACATGAACAGAACCCTTGGCTGTTTACATAAAAGCTAGGGGTATTGAGAATGACAGAGGTCATTCTTTTTATGTTCAGTAAAAATTAGTGAAATGAAAGAGAGAAATTTGAGTGAGAAGGTAGGAGTAAATGTTGTCTTTTAGAAGTATTGCATTCATATGCATCAGCTGAGGATCATTAACAAACCACCAACCCACTTGTAGGCATATTATACAGTTGTATGTTACATAGACTAAGTTAAGTTGTAAAAGTGAAAAACGGAAAACTAATTGAACACTGCTTTATAGCTTTTAATATGGAATTAATAATTTTTCTTCATTATCAATCTAGATGCTGTTTTCCCATAGCATATTTGGATTTTTTACTCATGGATGACAAAGATAAGTGTAGTTAGTTACTCAATAGCAGCATTTTAAAATAAGAAGTGTTCAGAGACAAAATTCTATATTCACAATAGAAATACAAGAAAATTAAGATGGGCAATTAAAATAATAATAATTCTCCCTTTTTTTAACCTTCTATTTTTATGTTCAATAGTTTTAATTTTCACTATCTTTCTGAATTTCAGACTTATGCATTGCTTAACAGATATATTTGCTTCTATACAAAAACGAAGGTTGTCATGTCAAAATATATGGAAGGCATACAATTTTCTGACTGAAAAGTGATAACAAGATCAATCATTCTGTCTTTCACTTATATCGTCTTGACTTTTGATGTATTTTCTAGTATTTGGGAGGAAAAATGTATTGTAAAGTCTCATCATTTCCATAGTTGGACTTGTTACGCTACCACTCCCATTAAGATTAACTGAGAAGAAATGCAACACAGTTGTCCCTTAAGAAATTTCCCTCATCAAGTGTCTTCTGCTTTTATGTTAGCTTACTTTCAAATTCATGCTCAAGCCCAAATCTTTCAGCTGTCCAGAATGACTGCTTATTGGCTCACACTTTTGCTTGACTGAAGAACAAAGTGACTGGATCCTCAGACAGATGTGCTGTCAAGGGGCAGCAGCAGAGGCTGGCTTGTGTTGAAGTCCTAACTTTATAGGCTGTCTGGATGCAACAAGTGGATGACTAGAGCAACAGGTCTTGCCAATACTCCCTTAGATTTGGCCAATCTGTATGAAACATATCTTGCTGTTGAAGTTTTTCCAGGTGATGTGTGACATGCCAGCAGCATCCGGATTTATTTGTTCCTCCTTTTTTTTCTTTCCCCACTGTTTCTGGAAAAAAAAAAAAAAAAAAAAAAATCCAAACCCCCAAAAAGCCCCAAAAAGCCCATATTCACCTTGTTGAAGAACTCAGTGTGGCAGCACGGTCAGCTCCTTAAAGAGGAAGAACAGCAGAGTGCTGTAGTGAGACAAGGAAGACTGTGTAGTCAATATAAAATACTTCCCAGAGGAAGATGGTGCATGCTTATGAAAGAGGAGGGGGGAAGAATAAAGGAAAAAGAACTGCAACACAAAAAATAAATGGTATTTTTTGGATTAAACTAGAGGACTTTTGCAGGATAAATATAATCCCAGAAAATTAGAGAGCCCCCACACTGCAGGCCATACTTAGGAGGAAATGAAAGGAAGTCATGAGGCTGAACAAAAGTTGAGGAACCACTGGTTGAATGAATAGAGGAAGAAGAAAGAAAGGAGTGATCAGCTGTAGGAGAAAGAAGAGGAAGACATGGATGAGGAAACTGCAGTGAAAAATGATGTTCGTAGATATGGAATTCCATCCTGCAGAACTGGGACTAATGTGTGTGATGCATCTTGCTGCAAGTTTATATATATATTTGCATAAACTCTCTTTCCTTCTCCTGGCTGCAGAAAGGAAAGGTCAGATGGGTCTACAGTGTTGCACCATGTGCTCTATATATGCACCTCCAAAGTTTTGCAGAGTTGCTCACCACATGTAGGATGTAGTGATAGCTGTGTGTATTTTCAGAACCATAGAACTTTCCATGTGAGTATCATTATACAAAAGTGATCTGTGGTTCTGAATAGCTAAGGAAACCATAACAAGTAATTGGGGATATTGATTATGTATGATGATGTCACATACCTGGATGCTGATGATCCAGATATGAGCTGATGCTGTCTGCCTGCTAGAAAGCCCTCTCAAAGTGTGAATCAAATCTAGGTAGCTGGTTGATAAGATCATACTTTGCTCAGAAAGCTGGGGTCAGCTCAGACATACATTGTCAATCTAACCTAAGACACCAGGGTAAATTCAGGCCTGAAAGTGAGAAAGTTGAGTAATAATAGAGTAGAAGTAGAGCTGCTTTGTGTAGTAAAACAATTTTGGCATGTAAAAATCTGGGTTGAGGCAAAGCCTGCAGAATTAAATTGTACAGAATCTATCTGCTGTCTCCTGGAGGTAAAATGCAGTAGATGAGACAAGTTTTTCCTGGAAGACAAAAAAATGGTTTTTGTCTTAGTTCAACAAGGAGAAAAAACTCTGGGACACTGCCCCATACTAGGATTTGAGTACTTTAATGTGTGATGACAAGAAAGCACCACATAACAGCAATCTGGCACAGGGAGCATGAATAGGACGCAAGCCTGGAGCTTCTACTTCAGGCTTTTGCACCTTCATAAGCAAAATGGGCAGACACGTCAGTCTTTGATAACACACCACAGGACCAGTACAGTATCTAGTTCTTTGCTAATGGGGGTGAAGTACAGTAGCAAAAGCAATCATGGGAATTAAAGGCAAGTGTGATTTACGGGGGAAAAAAAGCAAGCAGGTAGGAGGTCAAGTAATTTATTTTTTGAAAGGTTTGTGGTCCTTTATAAGAGTGGTTCTGCAAATGACAGATAATGAAATAAATTTAATGATATAGAATACCAGTTAAGAAGTAGTCAAAGAGGGGAAAATATTTTGGCAGCTAAATATTTCTATACATCAATCTGTGTATTCCTAAATTTTAGAAGCACTCAAAACTTTAATCTCAGTATTATGCCTTGAGCGTATCTTTGCCATCTGCAGACCTGAGAGCTAAATTCTTTTTCTGTTCTGAACTGTTACACCTTGGAGGAAAAGAGAGAATCTCTTATGCTAAGACAGAAGAGATTCAAATAAAAATTCATTTATTTTTGAATTAAAAAAAAAATGTTGTAGACACTCTCTCACTGTGTGAACAGGTTCCAGAAATGATTTTCTCTTACCTAGAATATTTACTAATGTTTTTATATTTTCTTTCTATTTGCAATTATAAAATATTTAATTGTCTTCTGCTTTTCCCTTTCTTGTCATTCATGAGTTAAGCACAAAATCTAAATTTTATTTAAAAAAGAATCAGTCTTAGAGTTGCAAGGACCCCTAACTTGCAGTTCATAAATGAAGGCAAAAGAGGTGAAAGAGTCCTATTTTCTTCCAGATTTGTGGTTGTAGCCTGTAGGGCTTCTCGGTTGACGTCAGTCAGCAGCCTACTATTGGTTTAAGTGGAGCTGCACTAATTTACGCCCACAGAGAATCAGGTTCACAATGTGTTAAATCTACTAGATTGGGAATGGTATTAGATTTGGATTCCAAATGAGCGCAGCATCAATTTTTCTTTCTTATCTGAAGACTGGAAAGTTGGAGACATTGTGTGTGAAAAAGAATAATGTTACACTTATTTTGAGCAGTTGACAGACATGACTGGAAGTCTGATATGATTAATGCCTCAATAATAGAGCTTCAGTAAGTTAGTCCCAACAGATTTCCAACCTACAGCAAGTGCCAAGATACTGCTAATGGTTTAGTGACTTCTATTAGATAACAAATTCCATTTTTAGACTGTTTTACCAAGGAGCTTTTATAGTGCATTAAAATCAAAAGAATTAAGGAGGTCTTTTCCACGCAAGTGAGTGCAGAGGAAATGGTTGCAAGGACTTGCACATCCCGTTTCTGACCAGAAATAGCCTGAAGTATGTACAAATTCATTTTGATATTCATTTCTTTATGGAGATCAGAAATGGTTTGAGGTACCTACAAATTCTTCTTCATATTAATTTTCTTGCCAACACCTTGAGACATTTTCTTTGAGATGAGTATTCAGATCTAGGAGGGGGGGTTGTCTTTTTTTTTTAGAACACATGCAGAGGTGCTGCTGAACACCCGGTAGGGAAAAGCAAAAGATTAAGTTCAAATGCACAGAAGTTCGGCTGCAAAATAGAGCCAAAAAAAGCATCACAAAAGTCCTCCTTCTTGTTTTTCCTTCAGTACCTGAAGCAGGAACATGCAGGTCCCTTTCCTTGCCGTTGCTAGACTTAAAGGACAAGGGATGTCTTTATACTGACAGAAATTCAAAACTTGTAGAAAGGAGCTAGGCTATAGATTCCTGCTTTCTGCATTAGCCAGCAAATGGAGAGGAGCCCAATTTACACAAGAATATAATTCCAGGAATTATCCTTACCCACAGAATGCAGTTCCAGGAATAATTAATTATTGGAAATGTTATTCATTGCTTGTTTTACAGCAGCTTTATGGATAGGTGTGTGAGTTGAGATGATAAGCAATTTTGCTGTAGATCCAGAGCTGAGAGTTCAACTCTTGCTCTGGCATTGTGCCACAGCCCAACAGCTGGCAGCTCGGCCATGAGGTGCTGTCTGGTTATTCACACTGGAGATGCAGAGGCAGTAGCACAGGTGCTGGCCACTCCATTTTTTTATGTGGCTTTGCTTTGTAGCCTGGGATGCCTCTCTTAGAGGGTTATTCAGGCTCATAAGTACATAAAATGGAGAGGTTCAGGCTGCACTGAGAACCTTCTTGAATTTGGTACTGTGCATGCAAGTTATTAGTCCCTGTCCAAAAAAGATTCAGTCTAATTAGAAAAAATAATAATAAGTATTTAATAGGAACTGTGAGAAATTGAATGAAAAAATCATTTAGGGTAAAATGAAAGTGTTGAAATGAAGGCAGGTAATCTCCTCCCAGCAAGGATTGTCAGAGTACAGCAGCACTTTGAAAGTTGTACTCAGTGGAGCTGCAAAAGGTGAACCCCTGCAGGGCTGTGGAAAGGGAAGGATGTGGTCACAAGGACAGGCTAAGGTGCTTTTCAGTGTAAGGCCTTTTAGGGACGGCAGAGAGATGAATAGGATGATACATTGGTAAAGGTTGAATGTGATAATATTTGGCTAACTGAATGATTGAGCCATGTGTGAACAAAATTTAAATGATAGGCATTATGGTGTTAAGGAAGAAGTTTTGCAACAAATGGACAAATGTTAAAAACTATAAATCCTAAATTGCAGCATGGAATAAAGGGGAAAAGAATATGTCAGACAGTATGGAAGAGGAGATTAAGACTGCAAGGTTAATTTGGATTCAATTTTTAATGCTGGGAAAAAAAGCAGAAATCTGCTTTATCACTTTACAAGTAATCCTGAAATATGTTGATATTCCATATAATATAACATCATTTAGAAGTTAAATTTAATAAATGATACTTTTACTAAAAAGTGGATTTATCTACTTAATTTTTTCCTGGCTTCAACTGTAACAGTTATTTTTTTCCTTAGTAGCTGGTTCAGTGCTGTGCTTTGACTTCAGACTGAAGGCATTGTGTTATCAATGCTGATAACACATCAATGTTTTAGTTGTTGCTAAGTAATGCTTACTCTGATCAAGGTCTTTTCAGTCTCTCATGCTCTGTGAGTGAAATACGCACAAGATGCTGGGAGGAAGCAGGGACAGGACACCAGACCCAAACTAACCAAAGTGGTATTCCATACCACAGCACGTCATGCTCAGTATATAAATTGGGGGCAGTCACCCGGAAGGGGGTGATCACTGCACAGGTCACGCTGGGTATCGGTCGGAGTGCGTTCAGCGGTTGTATTGTACATCACTTGGGTTTGGTGCTTTTCTTTTCCTTTACTCCCTTTAGTTTTATATTATCTCCCCTTATAATTCCCTTATCATTGTAGTAGGCCAGGTCTGCTGGAGGCTGGTGGAGCTGGTCTAACAACAAATGGGAAGAGCGGTCTTGGTAGGAGGCTTGCCAGACTGGTCGAGGATGCTTTAAACTAGATGTGTTGGGGGAGGGGGGCATCATTCCATCCCAACACATCCAGGCACTCGTCAGCACCTATAATAAATGTTCAGAGCAATGTAGAAATATTCCAGCCACTCCGGCCAATGAGCCAGCTTCCATAGGTGCTTGGCTCAGATGCCTCGATACAAACGGCCACAGCATGAGGAACAAAGAAGAGGAATTAGAGATGTGTGCACATCTATGGGGGTATGATATAATAGGCATCACAAAAACATGGTGGGAAGGCTCCTATGACTGGTGTGTTGGAATGAAAGGTTACAGGCTCTTTAGGAAAGGCAGGCCTGGCAGATAGGGAGCAGGAGTTACTATGTATATTAGGGATAGGCTGGAGAGTATAGAACTCTGTCTGGGGACAGGTGAGCAGCTGACAGAGAGTTTGTGGGTCAGGGTTAAAGGGAGAACAGTGATGGGAGACATTATTGTGGGGATCTGTTACACACTGCCTGACCAAGGGGACTCTGTGGATGAAGCACTCTATAGACAGATAGGAATAACCTCACACTTGCAGGCCCTTGTTCTCGCGGGGGACTTCAACCACCCTGATATCTGTTGGAGGGATGGCACGGCCCGGCACAAGCAATCCAGGAAGTTCCTCAGTTGTGTGGAAGACAACTTCCTTCTGCAAGTAATAGAGGAGCCAACAAGGAGAGGTGCCATGCTTGACCTCGTCCTCACCAACAGGGAAGGGCTGGTTGGAAATGTGACGCTCCGGGGCAGCCTTCATTGCAGTGATCATGAGAAGGTTGAACTCGAGATCCTCAGGACAGTGAGAAAAGCGTGCAGCAAGCTCACTGCCCTGGACTTCAAGAGAGCAGACTTTGGTCTCTTCAGGAACCTGCTCAGTAAGGCTCCATGGGATATAGCCCTAGAGGGCAGGGGAGCCCAAGACTGTTGGTTGATACTCAAAGATCACTTCCTGTAGGCTCAGGAGTGTTGCATCTCAACTAGAAGGAAGTTCAGCAGGAGGGCCAGGAGACCTTCTTGGATGGATGAGGAGCTGCTGAGGAAACTTTGAGGGAAAAAAGAGGCTTATAAAAGGTGGGAGCAAGGACATTCAGCTTTGGAAGAACACAGGGATGTTGTCCAGGAAGCTAGGGATCAGGTTAGGAAAGCTAAGGCCCACTTAGAATTAAACTTGGGTAGGAATGTTAAGGATAACAGGAAGGGATTCAATAGGCACATTGCAAATAAAAGACAGACTAGGGACAACATGGGCCCTCTCTGAATGCTACCAGGAGAACTGGCTACCCTGGATTTGGAGAAGGCTGAGGTTCTTAACGACTTCTTTGCCTCAGTCTTCACTGCCAAATGCTCTGACCACACCACCCAAGTATGGGAAGGTAGATGCAGGGACTGTGAGAATGAAAACTGCGGACCAACTGTAGGAGAGGATCTGGTTTGAGATCATCTTGGGAACCTGAATGTACGCAAGTCCATGCTATCTGATGAAATCCATCCGCGGGTCCTGAAGGTGCTGGCAAATGAAGTTGCTGAGCCATTGTCCATCATATTTGAAAAATCATGGCAGTCAGGTGAAGTTCTCAATGACTGGAAAAAGGGAAATATAACCCCCATTTTCAAGAAGGGGAAAATGGATGAACCAGGGAATTACAGACCAGTCAGTCTCACCTCTGTGCCTGGCAAAATCTTGGAGCAGATTCTCCTGAAAGTCATGCTGAGGCACATGAAAAGCAACAAGGTGGTTGGTGACAGCCAGCATGGCTTCACTAAGGGGAAATCCTGCCTGACCAATCTGGTGGCCTTCTATGATGGGGCTACGGAACTGATGGACAGGGGTAGAGCAGTTGATGTCATCTACCTGGACTTGTGCAAAGCATTCAACATTGTCCCACATGACTTCCTTTTCTCCAAATTGGAGAGACATCAATTTGGTAGATGGACCACTCGGTGGATAAAAACTGGCTGCGTGGCCGCGCACATAAAGTAGTGCTCAATGGCTCGATGTCCAGGTGGAGACCAGTAATGAGTGGTGTCCCCCAGGGATCGATGTTGGGACCGGTCTTGTTCAACATCTTTGTGGGTGACATGGACAGTGGGATTGAGTGTGCCCTCAGCAAGTTTGCCGATGACACCAAGCTGTGTGGTTCAGTTGATAAGTTGGAGGGAAGGAATGCCATCCAGAGGGACCTTGACACACTTGTGAGGTGGGCTGATGCCAACCTAATGAAGTTTAAGCATGCCAAGTGCAATGTCCTCCACCTGGGTTGGGGCAGTCTCAGTCACAGCTCCAGGTTGGGCAGAGAAGAGATTGAGAGCAGCCCTGCGGAGAAGGACTTGGGGGTGTTGGTCGATGCGAAAATGAACATGAGCCGGCAGTGTGCACTTGCAGGCCAGAAGGCCAACTGTATCCTGGGCTGCATCAAAAGGAGCGTGGCCAGCAGGTCGAGGGAGGTGATCCTGCCCCTCTACTCTGCTCTCGTGAGACCTCACTTGGAGTATTGTGTGCAGTTCTGGCATCCTCAACATAAAAAGGTCATGAAACTTTTGGAACAAGTTCAGAGGAGGTCCACGAGGATGATCAGGGGACTGGAGCACCTCCTGTATGAAAATAGGCTGAGAAAGTTGGGGCTGTCCAGCCTGGAGAAGAGAAGTCTGCATGGAGAACTCATAGCGGCCTTCCAGTATCTGAAGGGGGGCTATGGGGATGCTGGAGATGGACCCTTTATGAGGGACTGTAGTGATAGTTCAAGGGGTAACGGGTTCAAACTTAAACAGGGGAAGTTTAGATTGGATATGAGGAAGAAGTTCTTTATGATAAGGTTGGTGAGGCACTGGAATGGGTTTCCCAGGGAAGTTGTGAACGCTCCATCCCTGGCAGTGTTCAAGGCCAGGTTGGATAGAGCCTTGGGTGGCATGGTTTAGTGGGAGGTGTCCCTGCCCATGACAGGGGGGCTGGAGCTAGATGTTCTTAAGGTTCTTTCCAACCCTAACTATTCTATGATTCTCCGATTCTATATGTCATGGTTTTAAATATATGTGGATAAAGAAAGCCTACATTTGATCTGAAGTCAATGACTCATAACAGAATTTGTTTATAGAGTAAAATATGAAGCCTTGGAGAACCAGATTCTGAAACTGTCAGTGTACCACGAATCGCTGGCGGACAATTCATTGTTTTTTATCTGCTTCTCCTTGAATAACAATGGCAACCAATAAAAAGAACACATTAGCAGAATATAGAGGGAAAAGCCAAAATTAAAAATTTCTGTATCTTTCCTGAGGTCTGCTACTTTGTAAAATATTCAGATTTGAAACATACTCACAAATTCTTATTTTTATTGTTGTTGATAATTTTCTTTTTTTTTTTTTCCCCAGGATTATTTTTTATTGATGC
The DNA here is from genome assembly GCA_039720435.1 of Amazona ochrocephala. NCBI lineage: Eukaryota > Metazoa > Chordata > Aves > Psittaciformes > Psittacidae > Amazona > Amazona ochrocephala. The sequence goes on from CM077880.1 coordinate 27,785,421, forward strand.
AAAGTTTGACAGTCTGGTTTAATTATGCTCTCAATTATTACATAATAATATATGATGAATGTTCTTTCTCAGTCACAAAGCAGCTCAGTGATTTTTAACTCATACAAACCAGGCTGCTGAACAGGAACAATGAGCTAGATTGCTACCCTGCACAAATGCATAACATATTTTTTTTCCGCTGGTTAGTTCTTCTGTGAAATAGTAATGCTAAAGTTATTCCAGAAAGCAGAGGAATCATGTAGAGCATTTTTCTCTTTCCTGTAGGGTTTGCCATTGCCATTGCTGTGGTATTCTCTATTTTACCTCTGTAAGTGATCGTCTTGTGATAGCTTTTCTTCTCCTCTTGTACCTTTTGTTCAATCTTGCAAGTAAGTAACCCAATATATCAAGTCCATTTGAGGTAATCTCTGAGCTGTCTAATTGTCCCTGGCAGCGTTCAAGGTGGGGTTGGACATAGCCTTGGCTGTCATGGTTTAGTGGGAGGTGTCCCTGCCCATGGCAGGGGGGTTGGAACTAGATGATCTTAAGGTCCTTTCCAACCCTAATTATTCTATGATTCTATGATTTAGTAGTTCTTCTTTCTGGATTTGAAATACACAATACAGAAATTACATACATTATTTCTAAATAAATCTTCTATTCAACTATAATGTTCCGTGAAAATATGATTATTAGTACCCTCATGAGTGAAAACTAAATGTTCCCCTAATCCTGATAAATTAACAAACAGTATTTGTTTCACCATTTATATCAGTGTGGTTTTAGCCTAATAGCAATGTACTGTAGGTGATATTTAGAGTTTTTAGAGCAGCCTGAGCATTTCAAGTAGAGCCCCAGTGACCTGATGAGTGGTAGTCACACTGGAGGAGATGCCTTGTGCTCTTTCTCCTTTGCTTTTAAGGGTAGCTCTTTTTTGCAATATTATAATGTTTTCAAAGCCAGCGTTATTTGTCATTAAGTTCTAGCAAATTGAGATACTCACAAACGAACAAAAGAAAAATATAAATAAATCTCGAAATTAGATGTGAGGAACTCCTGCCTCACAGATTTCTCTCTGATCCGTGACACAAAGTCTCGTTTTGTAGCACTACACTTGTGAAAATGATTCAGTAGCAGATGTCAGGAGTTTGCTATGCGTCAGGAGGGGAGGAAGGAGGCTTGGAATTGTGTGAGATATTTGAGAACTGGCAAATGTTTCACAGAACAGTGAAGGAGTGTTTGGTATTATCGTTAGCGGCTGTGCGGACTGTCTTCATAATGGCCGAATGATTTGTTTTACAAGCAGCTGCTGTCAACGGACATCAAAATGTTTGGGGCAACTAGCATTTTCAGAAGACATAGGTAATGTGTGTAGGCTGAGCAGTGTGTTGGAAAACAATGTGAGATATCCTATAAATATGTATGTCATTATATTCACATCATATGTTTAAATAAGATCTATCCTTGCGAATATTAACAGGGGTAAGATTAAACCAAAAATTTTCTCAGATATTTTATATGCATTAAATATTTAGCTCGGACTCATTTGATTTAACTGAGCATTAAAAAAGAAGACTTTTGATAGTGAGAGGAAGGTGATGCTGATCGCAGTGAGCGAACAGAAAGGATCGGCTGACAAACAGTCTGCTGTTTGTACATCCATTCTGCAACTTCGAATATTTCTGAAACTTTGAGGTGGTCTACAAGATTTGAAAAATAAGTCATGCAGGAACTGAAAATCTATGTGAACACAATGGTGCATATTTGAACCATCATAACAATTACCATGACTACAACAATGAAATTGGTTATTATAATACATTTCTAGTTTCAAGACTTTGGCCTTTTTACAATTATGCTGAAAGCTTATGACAACCTTGCCTAACATGAGAAGGATTTCAAAGCTGTGTTTAACCTTTAAGACCATGTTTGAGCAACTTACTAGAATGTTTAACTTTCAAAGAGGGTGCCCATTAAAAACACTAGGGGAAGAATGTGTGCTAGCACTGATTTATCAAGCACAAATCCAAGGCTTAAGTGAAACTCAGGTAAAAAAATAGATGGAATATTTCAAACTGCAATTGAAGTGTGAGTAAACTACATTTTTATATCTTTAAAGGGTAAAATCACCACTTTGCCATATCTGATCACTTTTGTCTTTTTAAGACAACTTAAATATAACTTACTTTGGAGTTGATATCAGCATGCTCAGTTCACAAGCAGATAATGAACAGAAGCCAGTAGTATGCTTTGGTGACAGCCGTTAAACTAAAATATTTCTCAAGTAGACCCATAATTCAGAATAAATCTTCTCAAAGCAGGAAGATGAATAGGCAGGTTCACAATTTTCCTGATTTAAGCCCAGCCAGTAACCCAGAACCACACAGCCATTCACTCACAAGCAATTTCTCCCCCTAATCTGTGCAGGATGGGAAGGAGAATGGAAAGAATGCAAATCCCACAGGTTGACATAAGAACAGTCCAATAACTGAAGTGTGATATAAAACTACTACTATTACTAATAATAATAATAATCATAGAATCACAGAATAGTTAGGGTCCTCTAATTATGCACATTAGTCACTATAAATTGTCTCTGTCAGCAAAAATATATAAAACAATTCCCCTTGAATACAGCTAGAATTAGCACTAAAGCATTTAAAATGCAAGCAGAGAAGTAAGTACTGAAACTATGTCAATTTTACTCAGTATTTTAGTTAATAGCCTGTAAGAACTAATTCTTGATTTATTTAAGTGAAGCACATGAAAACAGGCTTAAAACACAAGGAAGTTTTAAACTGAGAAGATGATAAAACCCTGCTGTGAAAGTAAAAGAGATAGGGATGAAGACCTAGTTAGCTGTGGTATACAATGCACTATTGAGAGTGCAGGTTTTTCTGGTGACAGATGGTTATTTTACGGATTGCCACATCTGTCAAATTCTAGTGTAAAATTACCATGCACAGCATCCTTATAAAGAAGATACAGTCTCAATTACTGCTGTTTAGCTCCAATTTCAAACTGGTTTAAGTCCATATGAGCATTATAGGATGATGCAAGAGAACAACTATGAATGAATGAAAAGCTGTAGCTAATTTAAAAAGGAAGAGGAAAACTTAAGCTTTCTTGCAATAAAGAGGTTGAGCAAGCTCAAAACCAAATACAGACATGAGAGAAAAAAAAAATCAGGGAAACAGCCCAAGAAAAATGCGGTCCTCTTAGTCTGACATCTATAGTCTACTTTTAAGTGTTTAAGATAATGCTTCATTATGTTCACAAATGTTATTTAAATAATGAAGCATTAGTAGTTTGATGCTCCCTACTGCCTTGATCTGCTATTAAATCTCTGCAAGGAAACAAAGTGACACAGGTTGGTAAATCAGTGGTGGGAAAATCAGTGAGTTTCTCCATGCTGATCAACAGATGCCCTCCCTCCACCAGTGGCTGATTTATGTTCACTTTAAACACTTAAGGATTTTAGTCTAAGCAACACCAATATCCTTTTCTTATATGGGAGTTTTACAACTTTTGTACAATTGCAAAAGTGATATTTTAAATTAATATTACTTCCTTTCAAGTTTTCCCATGGTGTTATTCCTTCTGATGCATCCAATATTATCACGTTATATTTTAATAATTCTATTAACACTAAAACCTTCCTAATGTTTATTTAGTATTTCCTAGTGCTAGATTGTAAAACCAGATTCTTCATTTGCCTCAGTACTCAGAAGAAAAAAAACACATTAGTCCTAGTTCCTAAATGACTAATATTTGGTGCACCTCAACAGTCAACTAGCTGAGAGAGTCTAGTGGTAATTCAATATTCGCTTGTCTAGGTGTGAATGAAGTAAACAGATAAACTCAGTTTGAGGAAGCACAGTAAATTCAGGGTAATTCACTAAAGTTTGTATAAGCAAATATATTTTACCAGAAGTTAGATACTCCCCTGGACCAAGCATTTCCAATTGTTTAAACAGGAAATACAGACATCTAGAAATAAAATATTTTATTCAAACAAGCTACTTTTACTCAGCTTTCATTAGGAGAAGTTTCTTAGATCCAAGATTAAAAAAAAAAAAAAAAAAAAAAAGTTAAAACAATCAACAACTTCCAGAAGCTAACCAGTTAAAATAGTTCAATGTTTAGGCAAAGCACCTTAACAGCCAGAGAGCGCATCTTTTTGGGGTTTTTATATTTTTTTATTTTTTACACTCTTACATAAGTGGACTAAGTGTTCCTAGAGAAGAACAGTTCCATCTAATAGACTTACAAAAGGCCTTCTTTATAGCCAATCCTTAAGAATGTCTACCTCTATGAAGAAGACAAAGTCTAATTCCCTGTTTTGAATAAGACCTAATGACCAGGAGAAGCAGAGAGATGTGTTGACACTGTCTCCCATGACATCCTTCTCTCTAAGTTGGAGAGACATCAATTTGATAGGTGGACCACTCGGTGGATAAAGAACTGGCTGGATGGCCGCACGCAAAGAGTAGTGCTCAGTGGCTCAGTGTCCAGCTGGAGACCAGTAACGAGTGGTGTCCCCCAGGGATCGGTGTTGGGACCGGTCTTGTTCAACATCTTTGTGGGTGACATGGACAGTGGGATTGAGTGCGCCCTCAGCAAGTTTGCCGATGACACCAAGCTGTGTGGTTCGGTTGATACATTGGAGGGAAGGAATGCCATCCAGAGGGACCTTGACATGCTTGTGAGGTGGGCTGATGCCAACCTGATGAAGTTCAACCATGCTAAGTGCAAAGTCCTCCACCTGGGTTGGAGCAATGCCAGGCACAGCTACAGGTTGGGCAGTGAAAAGATTGAGAGCAGCCCTGCGGAGAAGGACTTGGGGGTGTGGGTTGATGAAAAAATGAACATGAGCCGGCAGTGTGCGCTTGCAGCCCAGAAGGCCAACCGTATCCTGGGCTGCATCAAAAGGAGTGTGACCAGCAGGTCGAGGGAGGTGATCCTGCCCCTCTACTCTGCTCTCGTGAGACCTCACTTGGAGTATTGTGTGCAGTTCTGGTGTCCTCAACATAAAAAGGACATGGAACTGTTAGAACAAGTCCAGAGGAGGGCCACGAAGATGATCAGGGGACTGGAGCACCTCTCGTATGAAGATAGGCTGAGAAAATTGGGGTTGTTCAGCCTGGAGAAGAGAAGGCTGCGTGGAGACCTCATAGCAGCCTTCCAATACCTGAAGGGGGCCTATAGGGATGCTGGGGAGGGACTCTTCATTAGGGACTGTGGTGAGAGGACAAGGGGTAATGGGTTTAAACTTAAACAGGGGAGGTTTAGATTGGATCTGAGGAAGAAGTTCTATACTGTGAGGGTGGTGGGGCCCTGGAATGGGTTGCCCAGGGAAGTTGTGAATGCTTCATCCCTGGCGGCGTTCAAGGTGGGGTTGGACATAGCCTTGGATGGCATGGTTTAGTGGGAGGTGTCCCTGCCCATGGCGGGGGGGTTGGAACTCGATGATCTTGAGGTCCTTTCCAGCCCTTACTATTCTGTGATTCTGTGTGATTCTGTGATCAGGCTACCACAGGTGATCCTAATCCCTACTTCACACAGAGGTGTCTGTGTGTGCATGTTGCACACATATAAGCATATTGAGTTTGCTACCTTTTTAAAATCAACAGTGTTCGTAAATTGTTGTGTATTTTTTTCCCCAAGAAAATAATGAGGGTTGGATACCTCTGTGTACGCATATTATAATGTTTGATACAGAAGGCACTTTGAAATATTTTTGTTGTGCACTGTGTTCTTGAGTAATTAAATGATCACAGTATTTTGTCAATTTCTTGTCATATCCATACTCATATTGCCTCAATAAGGTTCGCAAGAGACACAATCAAGGTTATACTTGATATACAAGATTAAAAAAAAGAAGCTATTTGAGAATATAATTTTACCTTGTTCATGTTTCTTATAGTTCTATTAAAATGGTTAATTACCTAAACAGGAAGAATAATGTGTTCCTGAATCAAAAAAAATTAAAATTTCATCACTAGCCCTTCTGACAAGGCAGAAATATAAATATCACTTCTGTTTTTCTTATAATAGAATCACAGAATGATTAGGGTTGGAAAGGACCTTAAGATCACCAATGGCATAAGTTTAAATATTTTTTAACATATTTTATCTTTATGTACAATGGTTATATGATCTAGATTACTAACAGAGTAAAAAATAAGCTCAACTTCCTTTTCAATATAAGAATCTTCAGTTGTGCAAAATTAATATTGATTATGACTGTAGCTAGAGTTTACTGCTTCAAGACTAGCATTCAAAGAAATCTTCCATCTATAGCAACTGCAATGGCTTCATATCAAGTGTTTTACAATAGGCTTGTAATGTGAAAAGTGAAAAGAAAATCTCCAAAGGTAAGGAACTGAAGCTAGGTAAATTCAGACATGAAATCAAGTGAAATGTATGTAACATTGTTAACAGTTAATCATCTAAACAATTTATGAGGAATCTGGGAAGTACAGGCTACACACTCTATCTCTCTCCCTGTGGCTGTTCCTTTCACACACCCAATTTGCTGGAGTTAGTGAAAAGTATGAGCTTGACGCAGGAATTACTGGGAAAAACTCCCAAAAACCTGGGCTGGATTATGCCCTTTCTAAAATACACAATTGCAATGTGCTCCTACATTCTTAAAACTTATGAAGATGTTAGTTGCAAATGTGATTAGAATATAAACATTTTCAGCTTATTGGAACATAATCTGAACAAACAGAATATTTTACTTAATAAAATAATTAATGTGCAGAATAAAAAACAAAACAAGGCAAAACAATGGCATTCAGTCAACTTAATCTGGACATCTACTGCATAGATATGTGCAGCTAAGCTAGTTCCCTCATAGCCAGTGAAATCAGACAGACCTGTATACAAATAATTTTTTCTCTTCTTAAAGTAAACCTCTAAAATAGGTTGGATAGGCTGCAGTTTTAAAGTTTTTCTTCCTCTTTGATGGTGACAGGAGAAGTCATGGTGTATAGCTGATCTAGGTTCCTATGCAGCAGATCTCTAAGACTTTAGTCTGCTTATTGTAAATACATGGAGGTAGTTTAGTACTGACCAACGTTAACTATTTTTAAGACTATGAGCATGCCTGAGAACAACTGAAATTACTGTCTTTGTTGAATAAAATCCTTCTTGAATGCTTTAGGTAGTGACAAACAGAATAGACTACAGTGATTCTTTCATGTTTACTACAGCACTGGTTTCTTTGTTTTCTTTTGTTCCAGTAAACTACTACAAAAATTACATTTCTCACAATAATTATACAAGATTCAAGGATGCTGACAAATGTTGTAATCCTATTAGTATATCTAATAAATCTGTTAATTTATTTATTCTTCTCTTAGTGCAGCAGTAGTGTCTTGAGTGTTGCAAGGTGCACTTCTTCTTTCTTGAATCCAGACTTCAAATACGGTAAGCATCTATTCCCTGTGTTATCCAAAGAAGTAGTATCACATTCTGTATAATAACCCAAAGCTAAGAGATAATATGCATCCCAAATACTAAAGCTATTTTTATAACTCCAGACTATGTGTTGTGTGAGTCTCAAAGCTAGTCAGTGGATAGCTGAGTTATTTCATATCAACCAACTAAATAAATAATGTTCTCCAAAAACAAAACAAACAAAAACCCACTACAAATGCTTAAGTATGGGTTTAACCCTTAGAAACAAAACTTTATACTCTTCAGCACTTTGCTACTTTACTTCCAGTAAATAAGATTAACACTCAATACTCATCTGTAAATTATGGAATCACTATATAATAAGGTTTTTTTCCTGTAGAAGATTACATAGTTATATTAATGATATCTCTCTCCTGGTGTCTGTTGTATTCATTTTCTAAAGGCAGCTGACTTTACTGGTAATGTCTACAACAAGAAAATGCTTTAAATTTCATTTTTCCAATTCAGCAATGCAAAGACCATTTTGCAACAGCTGAATCTTCATGTAGAGTTGTAGAAAGAACTCAGTATTAAGAAATGCTTAAGAAATGCTTAGGATGAGTACACATTTAGCTCAAAATATGAGTGGTATAAATATAACTCTAGTCAGGTAAGAGAAAAAAATCATGTAAAACAGGCTAAGAGATTTGTATTCCTTGCAATACTTAAGCAATTGCTCATGACTAGTGGTAAGTTTTAAGCAGTCTGGAGTTCTTCCAAGACAATCCACTCTAATTGACTTCAATTCATTATCAAAATCATAAACAGACAGTGAAAATATCTGCAGAAACACTGAAAAAGATCATGTTTACAATGAGTAGGGGGTTTTGCCCAGTTACTACTCGCAACTTGAAGTGTTAAGCATGTCAGCCCTCACTTCCAAAATTAAGTAAGTATTCTGCATCATCAACTGCAAAAGAGTGGTCACAGAGGCATGGGAAACTGATATATATACGTTTACAAATAGATGTTTGACAGACCATTTTGTATGATAATGTGAAAAAAATTCCAAGTGTGAAATTGAGGATTCCTGGCCTAAAAGATGGAAATTGCAACCTATTGAATAAATGACCTGTGGCGTATCACGTCATGGACTCAAGTTGATGAGGAGACTCAAGTCCCACTTTCTTACAACCAAGCCCTTTTCATCCCTCTATTCTATACTTTCCCAACCTGCACAAACATGCCACGTTCAATCTCATTGGCTCCTGTAAAAAACTCCAGGTAAATAGCCCAATCACAACGCTGCAGACCCTCTCACAAGCCCCACATCGTCAACTGAGACTCCCGCCACAACTACATCCTGGCTCATCCCCCCAAGGCTTGTTTTTCAACCTTCCCTGCCCTTCAACTGTCCAACTGATTGCCCCAGGGCTTGTTAAGCATCAAGACCTCAGAGCTCATTCCCAAAGTGGTTTTCATGCAAAACTTATTGCCTTCACTCCTCACAATGACCAGTGTTTAATAATATTGCTTAAGCCTGTACAGAACTTTTCACAGTCCTTTAAAACTTCACTTATTCTAGTTTTGTCTTAAAAGGCAATATATCTTGTGTTTTGGAAAGTTTCTCTTTGACATCTCCCCAGAGTGATCCATTGGAAGTTTGACTATGATTATTAAGTTTTCATAAATTGCAAGTACTATTTTTCTGCAAGATTATACGCCTCAAAACCAAATTATATGTGAGAAGCAAAATGATTCTTTTGTCCTAAGCCCATAAAACTCAGTGGCAAACTCACGCTGACTTCAGTTCACAAGACTAGATGATCATGGAATGGAACAAAGTTGTGGAGTCCTATATTATCCAAAGACCACCTACAGCATAATTGAAAAGCTTCAGTTGCTTTTCCTTAAATCAGTGCAAAGAGAAATGTGTCCATATGAGCACAGAGTCTAAGTTTGACAGGTATAGACCATCTAGACCATTAAGTCCTCTCATGCTTCCAGAAATGTTCCCTCAGAACTAAGACACTGCTCACTCTGTGAACAAATGGTCTAAGGCTGCAGACCTCCTGGCCAGAAGCCCATGAAAAATCTTTAGAGCTATCTCTAATAGGAAAGAAATAACATTTTCCTGATAAGGATTTTATAGGAATCTGGATATGACAATATGAGAGTACTATAAGAGAGAGTACATCATCTTTCCTTGATTGTCGCTAATATTGTTTTGAGTTACAAAGTCATAGCATGAACAAGTCTAAACTGGATACTTTTAGAACTGCCAAATACTCAACAAAAGCAAATAATTGCCAATAAAAAAATTCAGTACAGGGCTATAATATTCTAATAAATATACACAAAAACTGTACACAGTAATATTGTCAGGATTATTTATTGTAAAAAAAATATTATAGAATACATGTGGTGATTTCGATAAGGTTTTTCTGGCAGATCCCACAGTGAAATCTTGCTTTCAGTTTATAGTTATTGCCATGTAATTATATCTGACACTGCATTCATTTGTTGGCTTTTTTCAGGTGAACCAAAAAAAATCTCAACATGAATAAATTATGGAAATTAACAAAACTTTATTACTCATTCTGTTGGAAATTGTTCAACACTTGGTAGCTGTCATAAGACAAGGCAAACGTAGATAGTATTAATAAAACCACTGAAAACAAACTAGAAATTATTCATCATGACAGTTGCATAAATATATCACACATGTGCTCTAAGATGTAATTTACTTTGTTTAAATGCTTCCATTAAAAAAAAAGAAGAGAATCTTGAAGTAAATACAATAAGTTACCTCACTCAAAAATGTCCAAGTCATATAAGTTTAGAGATGCCAATGTTTCTTCACGGATTAATGAAGAGCTCAGATGACAAACTGTGATTAAATGTCTAACTTTTTTACAAGCATGCCATTTTCCCTAGGAAACATTAATTCTACCCCTTGAAAACCACACATGGTTTTAACATTCATATCTTAGAAGGAATATAGAAAAACTAGAAAATTACCAAGAACAGATATTCAAAAAATATTTCCATATAGGAAAAGCTGAATAGTTTAGAGACAATTAAGGCAGGACATCACTGTCTTATGGGTGGGCAAGAAAGAAGAATGGGGTATGATTATTCACTATTTCCCATGCCACAGAAATGCAGCTATAGCCAGTGAAATTATTTGACAACAGGCTCAACTCAGAAGAATGTCAGAAAATATTTTCTTGAATTGAGAAAGGGATTAGTTTGGTATATGGGGAAAAGTCCATCAGCAGCTATTAAAAATGAGTCTTGTGCCTAACCTGCAGCTCAGAAGTTCTTAATCCTCATGATTGTCAGAAACAGATAGGATATAAAAAGAAAATTGCTTTATAATATTTTCCATTTTCCCTTAATCTTCCTACAAGTTTTTTCTGGTTGTTACTGTTGCAGACTATTGGGCTAGACAAACCTGCGGTCTGACCCTGCACAGCTGCTCCTACTTTCTCAGGCTGCAGAACTGCGTTGTTTCTGAACGAGAAATTTAGAAGAATAAATATACTAGTATCAAACATAAAATCATTACAAAAATATTAAGTAACAATTGCATTATTCATGTTAACTCATTTTCTTCGTGTTTACATTGCAGAATTATCGTTATTTATGTTGTAATTTTGGTGTCTAACTTTGGATATTTAAACTTAAGTGTCACCCTTATCGCAGAACATTTCATATTATTTGAAGTTCCGATTTATAGGACTTTACTCCCACTTTATCCCTCCATCTATGATACAAATCAGTGTAGGAAGTTTGGTGTTGTAACGCAGAATCTTACTTTTGAATTTCTAAGCAGCTGAGGAATTTATATAAGGTAGGAAATTTTCTTCTTCAGTTTTACTTTGAATCCCTGGTGTAGAGAACTAATTCTACCTATGTTGCATGAAATTCCACATACAGAAGAAGCACAAAATATTCAAAAGATCATAGCATGTGTCCAAGGGGACTGTTCCACCTTTAGTTTTACTATAGCTTGGTTTTGTCAATTGGCAAAGACCAAGAAATTTACCGCAGAACTACCTGCACCCTTTGTGCCTTCCTCTGGGGCTTGTTATGACGCTGTGGGGCTCGGTGAGGTGGGTATATGCTTTATTTGGATTTTGGATTGGGTTTTTTTTGAAAGAAATAAACTATGTCTAAAAGGTTTGAAAGGCAGTGGGTTTAAAATCAAACCACTTGCTTTCTTTGGGAAAAAAAAATTAAGAAAAAAGGAAATAAAGAATTGCACTGACTTTTCATTTTATTTCACTTTTTAGCAACATAATCCTGAGGCAAATACTCACAGAATATTCATTTCCAACAGGAAAAGCAGCGTTTATGTCTGAATCAGCTCAGAAGTTGTAGTGATTCCCTGCTGATTTTTAATAGAGAAGGGAACTAAAATCACTCCTCATGAATAAAAAATCATAATAGGAACAGCATTTACTTAAAAAAAAAATAAAGCTCAACAAGTAGGTGGTCTGCAGCACTTTCCATTTGTAATGTTTTGTCCTCTGTAATATACAATAAAGCTCAAATTGCACCAAATGTCATCATAGATTCACATATATTATGCCAAAATTATATACACTCAATTCTTGTAACTTTTTCTAAGTCTACCCTGCTGCCTTTGATATCCAAAGCTGATCTACCAGCTTCTCTTGGAGCAGCCTTTTCTGATTTAAAGCTATCCTAGCTCAGGTTTGAAATATTTTATTGTGCAGCAGGTTCCAGTGAGTAAAAAAGCCAGAGTGTTCTTGTCCAAAGGTAAAGCAGTGCCTAGAGGAGGTTCAGAGTATGCAGAGAGGTTCTGTCCGGGCAGCTCTCTGCAGTTTATATGCAGTTAGAAGAGCTACACATGTAATCATTAGCATAATTTCTTCAGTGTTTTTTTTTCTACTTGTCAACTGCTCTTTTATTTTGCTTCTGTATTTGTTCCTCAGCTTCTTTCAGGTAGATAGTTCTAAATGTTAGTACCAGAATTGGTTTTGCATGTATCATACTGGGAAAATATATAATTGTTAAAGGTGTTCTGAGCAGGTTTGTTCAGATGCTGTCCCTGTACTAACAGTATTAACAGCAAGCACTTTCCTTCACCTTATGCCAGGGCTGTACATTAGATGAAAAATTATTCATGGCATTTGTTTTGCCATTGGATTCTGTTTTGTATTCATGTCAAAGAGACACCTGAGAACGGTAGGTTTTACCATGAATTTTACAGAAAACAGCTTTTGGCTTCATTTCATATTTGTCCCTGAATACAAACCAGATACAAAATATAAAAAAATGTGAGCAAGAAGGCATGCTGCATGATGCATGTAAAGCTATACTGGACAGTCTTAGAAAATACAGCATAATGCACCCTGGGGAGCATTTCAGTGCTAGCAGAGTGTCGTGGTTTAAGCTTATAAACTCACACAGCCGCTCTCTCACTCACTCCCCACTCTTTCTTCCCTCCACTCCTGGAGGGATGTGAAGGAGAATCAAAAAGAATGTAACTCCCACAGGTTGAGATAAGAACAGTTTAGTAACTAAGGTATAACACAAACCACTACTGCTACCACCAATAATAATAATGACAAGAGAAAAATACAAGGGAAGAGTTTTTGTCCCCCCCCACTCCAAGGGGGGTGGGGAAGGAATGGGAAGAAGAATCGAAAGAACGCAACTCCCACGGGTCGAGACAAGAATAGGCCAGCAACCAAGGTACAACACAAACCACTGCCGCCACCACCAATAATAATAATAACAAGAGAAATACAAGGGAAGAGGATAGAACTGCTCACCACCCGACGACCGAGCTGTGAACTAAAACAAAACAAAAAAAAAAACTCTTCCGGGTTCCGGCCCCAGTTTTTTTTACATCCTGGGCATGATGCGCTGTGGCATGGAACAATCTCTTTGGTCAGTCTGGATCAGGTGTCCTGTCTCTGCCTCCCCCTGGCCTCCCCCCCTCCCTGGCAGAGCATGAGACTCAGAAGGTCCTTGGTCAGACCAAAACATTCTAAGCCGTAACTATAAACATCGGTGTTATCAGCGCTGTTCCCAGACCGAAAGTCAAAAACACAGCACTGCACCAGCTACCATGAAGGAGAAAATACTGACTGCTGCTGCTGAACCCATGACACAGAGGAACAGCCCAGAAAATTTATTAGGTTTTATCTAGCCCTGGTATCTATGACTTAGAAAGGCTTACTGTTCTTTAAAACCTACTGCCTTGCTAAGGAACTAGTCCTGGCAGTGCATATACTATACTGCTACCTAGCCAGTTCTTGACAAGGATTTCTACCTTCAATGAGCACAGAGCAGGGCTGTGAAGTGTTCCCACACACTGCTCTTGGCAAAATGGCCTGAATAGCAAATTGTTAATGTATTAACATTACACATTAACATGTATAGGAATGTTGGAATGGGACACCCAAAATGTCTGGACAGCATTTGCCTCAAATCTATAGTGCTAAAGAGCAAGACAATAATTATCAAATGGATTAAGCAGTTTCCAGATTACCAACAGAACTGCTGAGGCTGCCTCACCATGGGGACACCCCTGGGGTTGGAGAGCCCGTGTTTGTCTGGGGTGGGCAGGGTGCGTGTGATGACTCTGCGTGTGCATGGATGTGTGGATTTACACGTGTGTGCATTAGAACTGTTTGGGGTTAGTTATGAAAGAACTGTCAAAATTTATAAGTGTTTATTAACATTTGTGATTTGTGTTTGGGTCTGTTATTTTACTGATACTGATCTTGGAACAGGTTGCCCAAAGAAGTGGCAAATGCTCCATCCCTGGAAATGTTCAAGGCCAGGTTGCACAAAGCCTTGAGCTACATGGCCTAGGATGAGGCACCCCTGCCCATGCAGGGGGGTTGGAGCTAGATGATCTTAAGGTCCTTTGCAACCCTAACTATTCTGATTCTATGATCTTGAATCTGTACTTCACCAACTGCCTGTTATTTTTGTGTCGTTTATAAACCAATAAAGCACTTTCATCTTGATTTGTTTTCAACTACATAAATGGAGTACCTTTTCCCTGCAGCAAGGAACATAAATAGGAATATGTGATATTTCCCTGAAATGCTGGGCCTGCATTGATTTTTACATTAGATAAGGCCTGTTCAACATTCTTTAGGTCAGCTGGGTTTGTTTCTGTAAAGTCACTCTGAAATTACTGCAGGAAGATGGAGGCTTACTTCAGCAGGTTATGGATAATGTTAAAATTAAGCACTTTCACAGAACAAAATCTGTTAGCAGCTTGCCATCTAGTTCCATGTTCTTGAAGAGACCAAGACCTTGTTTATTTGACCCAACTAAGCAGACAGCCTGGACCCAATAAATACCGTGCTCTGAAATATTACCCTTCTAATATGCTTGTTAAACCACTGCTTTTCTTTAATTTATACTTCAATTTTTCAGTCATTTTCAAATAATATTGGTTAATGCTGCAATGAAACTCTTTCCTAGTGGACTACAAAAGATTAATTTAAATATACATCAGTTCTGCAGCATCTTCACCATGGTTGCGTTCTTATTGTAGTTTAATATTACAGGCTGTTAACCAAAATAGCTAATACCAAAATAATGCTAATATCCAGTCCAAAAGTTCCAAGCAAAACCATTATTGTGTTTTATGCTTATTTCCCAATTAAACTGCTTAAAAAGCAGTACCATAAGCTATAAATCAGTAATGAACTTTTGCTAAACATACTCCTAAAGCCAAAATCTTTTTGCCTACATTTCTGCAAAGTAAGAACTTCAGTAAGGTTAATAGAACTCAACCCTTTTCCCTGTTCTCCCATTCTAGCCATAAGGATACCATTGGCCTCTCACCAAAACAAACTTTTCAGTAGAAAGTTGCAGGTATTCAGTATACAAGCCTGTATTAAGCTCTTTAAATTACAGATTTAAATCACCTAACTAGCAGGGATTTATTTAGAATTAAACTTGGCTAGGGATGTTAAGGATGACAGGAAGGGATTTTATAGGTACATTGCCAATAAAAGACAGGTTAGGGACACCGTGGGCCCTCTCCAGAAGCTATCGGGAGAACTGGCTACCCCCGATTTGGAGAAGGCTGAGGTTCTTAATGACTTCTTTGCCTCAGTCTTTACGGGCAAATGCTCTGTCCACACCACCCAAGTATGGGAAGGCAGATGCTGGGACGGTGAGGGTGGGGACTCTGGGCCCACTGTAGGGGAGGATCTTGTTCGGGACCACCTTAGGAACCTGAATGTATACAAGTCCATGGGACCTGATGAAATCCATCCACGGGTCCTGAAGGAGCTGGCAAATGAAGTTGCTAAGCCACTGTCCAACATATTTGAAAAATCATGGCAGTCAGGTGAAGTTCTCAATGACTGGAAAAAGAGAAATATAACCCCCATTTTCAAGAAGGGGAAAATGGATGAGCCAGGGAATTGCAGACCAGTCAGTCTCACCTCTGTGCCTGGCAAAATCTTGGAGCAGATTCTCCTGGAAGGCATGCTAAGGCACATGAAAACCAACAAGGTGCTTGGTGACAGCCAGCATGGCTTCACTAAGGGGAAATCCTGCCTGACCAATCTGGTGACCTTCTATGAAGGGGCTACGGAACTGATGGACAGGGGCAGAGCAGTTGATGTCATCTACCTGGACTTGTGTAAAGCCTTTGACACTGTCTCCCATGACATCCTTCTCTCTAAGTTGGAGAGACATCAATTTGATAGGTGGACCACTCGGTGGATAAAGAACTGGCTGGATGGCCTCACGCAAAGAGTAGTGCTCAGTGGCTCAGTGTCCAGCTGGAGACCAGTAACGAGTGGTGTCCCCCAGGGATCGGTGTTGGGACCAGTCTTGTTCAACATCTTTGTGGGTGACATGGACAGTGGGATTGAGTGTGCCCTCAGCAAGTTTGCCGATGACACCAACCTGTGTGGTTCGGTTGATACATTGGAGGGAAGGAATGCCATCCAGAGGGACCTTGACACGCTTGTGAGGTGGGCTGATGCCAACCTGATGAAGTTCAACCATGCTAAATGCAATGTCCTCCACCTGGGTTGGAGCAATGCCAGGCACAGCTACAGGTTGGGCAGGGAGGAGATTGAGAGCAGCCCTGCAGAGAAGGACTTGGGGGTGTGGGTTGATGAAAAAATGAACATGAGCCGGCAGTGTGCGCTTGCAGCCCAGAAGGCCAACCGCATTCTGGGCTGCATCAAAAGGAGTGTGACCAGCAGGTCGAGGGAGGTGATCCTGCCCCTCTACTCTGCTCTCGTGAGACCTCACTTGGAGTATTGCGTGCAGTTCTGGTGTCCTCAACATAAAAAGGACATGGAAGTGTTAGAACAAGTCCAGAGGAGGGCCACGAAAATGATCAGGGGACTGGAGCACCTCTCGTATGAAGATAGGCTGAGAAAGTTGGGGCTGTTCAGCCTGGAGAAGAGAAGGCTGCATGGAGAACTCATAGCAGCCTTCCAATACCTGAAGGGGGCCTATAGGGATGCTGGGGAGGGACTCTTCATTAGGGACTGTGGTGAGAGGACAAGGGGTAATGGGTTTAAACTTAAACAGGGGAGGTTTAGATTGGATCTGAGGAAGAAATTCTTTACTGTGAGGGTGGTGGGGCCCTGGAATGGGTTGCCCAGGGAAGTTGTGAATGCTTCATCCCTGGCGGCATTCAAGGTGGGGTTGGACATAGCCTTGGATGGCATGGTTTAGTGGGAGGTGTCCCTGCCCATGGTGGGGGGGTTGGAACTCGATGATCTTGAGGTCCTTTCCAGCCCTTACTATTCTGTGATTCTGTGAAATCTAGACCTCTGGGACTGGTGTCTGCACACCCCCTGGCCTCAAAAACCATCTATCTGGATTGATTTTATTCCCTGCTAATGAAGGGCACTCTACAATATTTTCATATTCAGTTCTATACTTAAAAATATCTCTCAATATTTTGCCTAATTTTTGAGGAAACATATGTTCATCTGTTCCAATATCAATTTTATAACATCTCTTTCATATGGAAGAATTAACATCTCTCCTCAGTGTCGTGGTTTAAGCTCAGCCAGCTACACAGCCTTTCTCTCACTCCCCCTCTTTCCTCCCTCCCACTCCTGGAGGGATGGGGAGGAGAATCGAAAGACTGTTAACTCCCACGGGTTGAGATAAGAATAATCCAGTAACTAAGGTATAACACAAACCACTGCTGCTACCACCAATAATAATAATGATAAGGGAAATAACGAGGGAAGAGAATACAACCGCTCATCACCCGCCAACCGATACACAGCCTGACCCGAGCAGTGATCTAGCCCTTCTGGGTAATCACCCACAGTTTATATAGTGGGCATGACGTGCTGTTGTATGGAATACCACTTTGGCTAGTTTGGGTCAGGTGTCATGTCTCTGTTTCCTCCTGGCTTCCCCTCTTCCCTGGCAGCGCATGAGACTCAGAATGTCCTAGGTCAGAGTAAACATTACTGAGCAGCAACGGAAGACATCGGTGTTATCAGCACTGTTCCCAGGCTGAAAGTCAAAAACACAGCACTGCACCACCTACTAAGAAGGAGAAAAAATTGCTGCTACTGCTGAACCCGGGACACTTAGTCTTCCTTTTTAAGGAAGAACAAGATAATAGTTTCAACTCATCCTGAGATTTTTTATCACACTTGTTCTCATCTTTAGGATTCTTTTCAAAATATCTTGATTGTTCCAAGAGTGCTTCTTAAAGAATGCACATAAGACTTGTATACAACTTCATAAGATATATTATAATTTTTTCTTTAATTTTCTGCAAGAATATCACATATTTGGGTCAGACTGAAACATCCAGAACCACTTTTGCAATACTGTTGCTTACTCAGTTTGACTCAATTTTCTCATTCATCTTCTCTTAACACATAACACTCCACCTCTTTGTCTTGAGCCTCAGCTTGTGTCTTTCAAATTATCCATTCAGTTTATTAAGACTGTTTTGAATTCTCATCCCTCTCCCCAAAACAGCTATTCTAGGCTTTGCTTCTGCATTGTATTCTTTACTGCATCATCTGATGCATTAATGAAAATATCAAACAGATTCAGACCTAGAAAGGCTTCTGCAAGGTTTCACCTGAAATGTCTTTGGGGTTTAAAACAAACAAGTGACACTTGTTCCACAAGCAGAACTTTCCACCAAGATGTGTATACATCTGATGATGTTTTAACACAGAACCTACTGTCAAAGTAGTTCCTGAAAATGTCACCTGGAACTGCATCACAAACTTTGCTTAAGTCAAGCTATATTGCATTCAGTGCTTCATCTATCAGGCTGGTCAATCTATAAGGACAATACATTTAATGTGCTTAATCCACATCTTTCCTCCAAAACTCTGTTAATCTACAGGCACCATTCATAGAATCATAGAATTATAGAATAATTAGGGTTGGAAAGGACCTAAAGGTCATCTAGTTCCAATCCACTTGCCATGGGCAGGGACACCTCCCACTAAACCATGCCATCCAAAGCTATGTCCAACCCGGCCTTGAACACCAACAGGGATGGAACATTCACAGCTTCCCCAGGCGACACATTCCGGCACTTCATCACCCTAACAGTAAAGAATTTATTCCATATATCCAATCTAACCTTGCCCTGTTTAAGTCAGAACCTGTTGTCCCTTGTCCTATCACTACAGTCCCTCATGAAGAGTCCATCTCCAACATCCTTATAGCTCCCCTTCAGATACTGGATGGCTGCTATGAGGTCTCCAAGCAGCCTACTTAACTCCAGGCTGAGCAGCCCCAACTTTCTAAGCCTATCTTCATATGGGAGCTGCTCCAGTTCCCTGATCTGGCCTTGCTCCAACAGTTCCATGTCCTTTTTATGTTGAGGACACCAGAAATGCACACAAGACTCCAAGTGAGGTCTCACAAGAGCAGAGTAGAGGGGCAGGATCACCTCCTTAGACCTGCTGGTCACACTCCTTTTGATGAAGCCCAGGATGTGGTTGGCTTTCTGGGTTGCGAGCGCACACAGAAACCAGCTCATGTTCATTTTCTCATCGACCAACACCCCCAAGTCCTTCTCCGCAGGGCTGCTCTCAATGTCTTCTCTGCCCAACCTGGAGCTGTGACTGAGACTGCCCCAACCCAGGTGTAGGACCTTGCACTTGGCATGCTTAAACTTCATCAGACTGGCATCAGCCCACCTCACAAGCGTGTCAAGGTCCCTCTGGATGGCATTCCTTCCTTCCAGCGTGTCAACCGAACCACAAAGCTTGGTGTCATCGGCAAACTTGCTGAGGGCGCACTCAATCCCACTGTCCATGTCACCCACAAAGATTTTGGGCAAGACCGGTCCCAACACTGATTTCTGAGGGACACCACTCGTTACTGGTCTCCACCTGGACATCGAGCCGTTGAGCAAAGCTCTTTGTGTGCTGACATCCAGCCCGTTCTTTATCCACCCAGTGGTCCATCTATCAAATTGATGTCTCTCCAACTTAGAGACAACGATGTCACGTGAGACAGTGTCAAACGCTTTGCACAAGTCCAGGTAGATGACATCAACTGCTCTACCCCTGTCCATCAGTTCCGCAGCCCCTTCATAGAAGGTCACCAGATTGGTCAGGCAGGATTTCCCTTTAGTGAAGTCATGCTGGCTGTCACCAACCACCTTGCTGTTTTTCATGTGCCTTAGCATGCCTTCCAGGTGAAGATGCTCCAAGATTTTGCCAGGCACAGAGGTGAGACTGACTGGTCTGTAGTTCCCTGGCTCATCCATTTTCCCCTTCTTGAAAATGGGGGTTATATTTCTCTTTTTCCAGACATTGAGAACTTCACCTGACTGCCATGATTTTTTCAAATATGTTGGACAGTGGCTCAGCAACTTCATTTGCCAGCACCTTCAGGACCCATGGATGGATTTCATCCGGTCCCATGGACTTGTATACATTCAGATTCCTAAGATGGTCTTGAACCAGATCCTCTCCTACAGTTGGTCCGCAGTTTTCATTCTCACAGTCCCTGTATCTGCCTTCCCATACTTGGGTGGTGTGGTCAGAGCATTTGGCAGTGAAGACTGAGGCAAAGAAGTCGTTAAGAACCTCAGCCTTCTCCAAATCCAGGGTAGCCAGTTCTCCTGGTAGCATTCAGAGAGGGCCCATGTTGTCCCTAGTCTGTCTTTTATTTGCAATGTGCCTATTGAATCCCTTCCTGTTATCCTTAACATTCCTACCCAAGTTTAATTCTAAGTGGGCCTTAGCTTTCCTAACCTGATCCCTAGCTTCCTGGACAACATCCCTGTGTTCTTCCAAAGCTGAATGTCCTTGCTCCCACCTTTTATAAGCCTCTTTTTTCCCTCAAAGTTTCCTCAGCAGCTCCTCATCCATCCAAGGAGGTCTCCTGGCCCTCCTGCTGAACTTCCTTCTAGTTGAGATGCAACACTCCTGAGCCTACAGGAGGTGATCCTTGAGTATCAACCAACAGTCTTGGGCCCCCCTGCCCTCTAGGGCTATATCCCATGGAACCTTACTGAGCAGGTTCTTGAAGAGGCCAAAGTCTGCTCTCTTGAAGTCCAGGGCAGTGAGCTTGCTGCACGCTCTTCTCACTGTCCTGAGGATCTCAAATTCAGCCATCTCATGATCGCTGCAATCAAGGCTGCCCTGGAGCATCACATTTCCAACCAGACCTTCCCTGTTGGTGAGGATGAGGTCAAGCATGGCACCTCTCCTTGTTGGCTCCTCTATTACTTGCAGAAGGAAGTTGTCTTCCACACAATTGAGGAACTTCCTGGATTGCTTGTGCCGGGCCATACCATCCCTCCAACAGATATCAGGGTGGTTGAAATCCCCCATGAGAACAAGGGCCTGTGAGCATAAGGCTGTTCCTATCTGTCTATAGAGTGCTTCATCCACAGAGTCTTCTTGATCAGGCAGTGTGTAACAGATCCCCACAGTAATGTCTCCTATCGCTCTTCTCCCTTTAACCCTTTTGATCCACAAACTCTCTATTGACTGCTCACCTGTCCCCAGACAGAATTCTATACTCTCCAGCCTATCCCTAATATAAATAACAACTCCCACTCCCTATCTGACAGGCCTGTCTGTTCTAAAGAACCTGTAGCCTTCCATTCCAACATTCCAGTCATAGGAGCCATCCCACCAGGTTTTTGTGATGCCTATTATATCATACCCCTGTAGACGTGCACACACCTCTAATTCCTCTTGTTTGTTCCCCATGCTACGGGTATTTGTGTAGAGGCATTTGAGCCAAGATCCAATTGAAGCCGGCTCATTGGCTGGAGCAGCTGGAATATGTCTACATTGCTCCGAATGTTTACTATAGGTGCTGGCAAGTACCTGGGTGTGTTGGGATGGAATGCTGCCCCCCAACCCCCCCCCCCCCCCCCGAACACATCTAGTTTAAAGCATCCTTGACCAGTCTGGCAAGCCTCCTACCAAATCCACTCTTCCCTTTCTTTGTCAGACCAACTCCACCAGCCCCCAGTAGACCTGGCCCACTAAATTGAGTCCCCTGCTCAAGATACCCAAACCCCTGACTATGTCACCTCAGCTGTAACAATTTATTAACCTGGCCAATCCTCCTAGCCTTTTTAAGTTCGTCCCCTGTATCCTGGAGAATTGAGGAAAAGACTATCGGAGTTTCAGTGCTCCTAACCACCTCTCCAGGGCTCTGTAGGCCTTCTTTATGTTCTCCTGGTTACTTATATCTATACCACTAGCACCCACATGGATCGCTAGAAGTGAGTAATAGTGGGACTTACTAGAGCAGGCAGCTTCTCTGCAACATCCCTGATCCATGCCCCTGGTAGGCAGCACGCCTCCCTTGAGACCGGGTCAGACTGACAGACGGGTGCCTCTGTTCCTTTCAAAGTAGAGTCCCCTTCTACTACATCCTGCCGCTTTTTCCTGGCAGCACCAGTAGTGATCTTCCGCAGTGCATCAGCTGGGTGTTCCTGGCGGGAGTGTGGCTCCTCATCAGACCCCTGCAGGACAGCAAAGCGATTCTGGATGGGGACAACAAATTTGGGATGGAGCCCCTTGCTTTTAATTTTCCTCTTCCCCCTTTTTTTGTTGTTTGTTTTTGTTACTGTTTCCCAGCTTCCTGAGTTAGAGGCTTCCTTCTTCCCTCCATGAGCTACATGGATGCTTGGGCCCCTGCACAGTCTGGTCCTGGAGCAAGCAGTCCTGCTTCCTCTCAGCATCCCTGATATCTTTCAGCCTATTGACAGCATCCTGCAGCTCAGCCATCTGGTGGAGAGGAGGACCTCCATAAGGGAGCACCGAGTGCAGCCCTGCCCATTGTTCACCCTCCCCTCACAAGACCAGTGCAGGCACTCTCTACACCCCGAGCTCTGCACTGCAGCCTCCCTTCTCATCGGCTCTGTCTGGGTGCCTATGCTGGCAACTGCTGGGGCAGCCAGAGCAGAGCTCCCAGACCGGGCCCTGGTCATAAGGCGAGTGCTCACCATCCCGCTCACCTGCCCGCAAATGTCCTCAACCCGCCCTGTTCGCCATGATCCTTGGGGCAGGTTTTTACCCAGTCAAGGCTGGTGCCACTCCTCCTGGCGCCGCCCCCTGTGAGTCAGCTGCTCGCATCAGCTGAGCTGCCAGCTCCTGGGCAAGTCCTGTAGGGGGACTTGAGTCTCCCTTGGTGGCTCTCGCTGCTCTGAGCTGAGGCTCCTGGACGCTGAGCTTCCCCCCGCTCAGGTGTTGAAAGTGGCCTCTCTCGAGCTGCTCACCTCAGCAATTGGCCAGTTTGGGTTGGAAAGAACCTTTAGGTCATCTAGTTCCAATCTCACTGCCACGGTCAGGGACGCCTCACACTAGACCACATTGCCCAAGGCTCTGTCCAACCTGGCCTATTACACTGCCAGGGAGCAAGCATTTACCACTTTGGGCAATCTGTTCCAGTGTCTCACCACCCCCACAGTTATTTCTCCCAGATACACATAGAACCTCAAGATTAACTGGGGTACCGAGGGAAGCAGGAGAATTAATCGAGATGATCTAGAGCACACCTTCATGTGTGCTCTGTTCAAGGGTGGTCTGAAATAAATGCATACCAGTCATCTTTGTTTCTCTGCTCTACAGTCTGTGTCCAATTGCTAAGCCAAAAAACCCATACTCTCACAGACTCTTTCTGGACCTATTAGCACTTTGATTCCAGTTTGAATGTAGACAGACTTCAATGAAGAAGTGAGTAACAAAGTAGTCTAACCTTGGAGTAGAGAGAGAATTATGTGCAGCTGGAGATCAGTATTCTAGGTTTTAATTACTCAAAGCAGAGGCAGAACTTAAATTCAGAACCTTTTTTTCCTGGCTTGTGTTTTAATTGCTAAGTTACTTTTAAAAGTTTGCTGTCAGCTCTTCGGTCTACATTAAGAAGGAATGCAGCAATAACAATCTGATCTGTGAAAACTGACTGAATTGAACTTTTCAGGTAATAAACGTGGATGGACTCACAAATCCGCATGTTGACTGATACTAGTCTGTTCAGTACCATTAAGATTGGCTCATTTCTGTGAAAAAAATGAATGCAGATTTTTAGAAACCAAAGGAGGTAATGTAAAAGCTCAACAGATGGAAGTTCTATCAATGTTGCCTTTGGAAGGTAGCTGAGATGAACATTTTTGTTAATATAATGCTAAGTTTTGCTTATTTCTGCTTAGGGGTTCCTTTAGCGCCTGAAACTCTTTGCTGCTCCCGGCCTAAAGCCATGGAGGTAACATATGAAACAAAAATAAAAATGATCTTAAGGGGGTCTCACAGCAAACTGAATGGAAAGGACAGCTTGTTATTACATGTGAAACTACTGCCATTGAGACCAGACCTGGCAGTCCAGCAAGGTCAAGATGAGCCTCCCAGAAATGAATGGTGAGTGTGCACCTCCCATTAACACCTCTTAAAATCAATAACAAAACTCTAAAGTAGCAGAAGACTCAAGGCATGAATTAAGCTTGTACTATTTATCTTGAAATATTTCTATTCATAAATAATTTTAAGATTTGATTCATGCTGAAAATCTGGATGATTATTTAATGCATGAAGTTCATAATCATCTATATCTACCCTGCTTCAACAGTCACATTAATCAGAGAATAACTGTTGCGCAGCAGTTCAAATGACTTAGTAGATTGCTTAAGCAGGAATTTACTTTTTCTTTTCTCTCCCAAATGCTGGATAACAACTACTAGTCAGTACATGAAGAGGGCTCTACAGCAGGTAACACAACCCTAAGCACTTTGAGAATCACTTCTAATCAGCTTTGCCTTAATTTGCCTGCTGTGAGGAAAATTCTAGTATACCTGTGAAATGATTGTGCATATCTACTAAAACACAACCTAAATCTTAAATGGAGGGAGTGGTCACAATCAAGGGCACAAATTTCAAGGGTATGGAAAATGAAAGTAAATACAACATGTTTGACTGATTGCAATCGCTAGATTAGATCATTATAATAAATATATTGTTAATTATACATTCTCAAAATACCAAAACACAGTTCCTGTACTCCTGGTGCTTCACCGTACTGTAAACTTTAAATATCCTAACTGCATAAACATTTTAAATATTAAAGTTATCCTTATGGTTCCCCACTGCATTACACCTGGCACACTGATGTTACCGTTACTGATAGTCAAAGAAGCAAGAACAGAACCTGGGAAAACAGAACTCAAAATATGATGCTCTTGCAACAGACAGGTGATATTGGTCATAATTTGAAGGTATCATGGAATAGTTTCTAAAATATACGGATTTAGTTGTTTTTTAAAACAGAAACAATAGTGTTATTCTACATCATTAAAACAGCAATTCCGACTGGTAAAACTTTCCTTTACATTGCAGTTATATGATGGTACTAATATTCTTCAGATGCACATCACAGCAAAAGTTGCAATAGGGTGTGAAACTTCAAATGCCCGAAACTCACACCAAGTAAACAAGCTTGCAGAGTACAGTCTAATATCTCTAGTCTTCATTTGTGTGCAATGCCATGATTGCTCGGAAATCATAGAATCATAGAATCATAGAATCATAGAACAGTTAGGGTTTGAAAGGACCTTAAGATCATCTAGTTCCAAATGCTGTTTCCCATCTCTTCAAGAGTTTTGGGAAATGTTCTTTGCTTCCTTGGGTAAAATTCTGCTGGCTCAAGACAGATGACAGGGAAAACCTGGATTTTAAAAATGGTGTCCCCATCAAATATTTAGCAGAAACATAGCACAATTCCCCATGCAGTTACATATTGACTAAATTTGTTGAAAACATCTGTTAAGACAGATCAACTATACCCTTTGTTTATATCTGCTTACTTTTCCAATCAGCCAATAAAAGCACAACAAGAAGAGGAAAGAGTCAGATTACCAGTTTCTGTAACTAGAATTAAATACCAGGTTTAAGGGCTCATCTGCCGTAGGAGCACTGGAGCAAACAAACTAGACATTTACAATTCCGTCATTGACAATAATGACCTAGGCATTTCTGGAGAGGCAGGCAGAAAGTCTGTCTGTTTGTCACTTCAAGTACTTCTCTGGAGCTTAGACATTCAAAGAACCCTATAACAGTAATCAGACTTTGGTCAAATCTACATATCCTTATCTGAGTTAGACACTGAAGTTGCTTTTACAATTAGAGAAGTGAAAATTACACTAACAGTTGTAACTGACCCATAATAAAAGACAGACTAGGAACAACATGACATGGACAGTGGGATTGAGCGCACCCTCAGCAAGTTTGCCGATGACACCAAGCTGTGTGGTTCGGATGATATGCTGGAAGGAAGGAATGCCACCCAGAGGGACCTTGACATGCTTGTGAGGTGGGCTGATGCCAACCTGATGAAGTTTAACCATGCCAAGTGCAAGGTCGTACACGTGGGTAGGAGCAATGCCAGGCACAGCTCCAGGTTGGGCAGAGAAGAGATTGAGAGCAGCCCTGTGGAGAAGGACTTGGGGGTATTGGTTGATGAGAAAATGAACATGAGCCGGCAGTCTGTGCTCACAGCCCAGAAAGCCAACCACACCCTGGGCTGCATCAAAAGGAGCAGCAGGTTGAGGGAGTTGATCCTGCCCCTCTACTCTGCTCTTGTGAGACCTCACTTGGAGTCTTGTGTGCAGTTCTGATGCCCTCAACATAAAAAGGACATGGAACTGTTGGAACAAGTCCAGAGGAGGGCCATGAAGATGATCAGGGGACTGGAGCACCTCCCATATGTAGACAGGCTGAGAAAGTTGGGGCTGTTCAGCCTGGAGAAGAGAAGGCTGTGTGGTGACCTCATAGCAGCCTTCCAATATCTGAAGGGGAGTGTCGTGGTTTAAGCCCAGCCACACCGTTCGTCAGCTCCCTCCTCCTTCCCCTCACTACTGGAGGGATGGAGAGGAGAATCAAAAGAATGTAGCTCCCACAGGTTGAGACCACCTCCTGTGCAGGTCCCTTGACCTTACTCCATTTTATGGCAAGACCGGCTTTCAGCAGGATTTGGATTATTTTTCTCCCTTTCTCAAAGACTTCTTCCGCTGTATTGCCCCACACAATAATGTCACCAATGTATTGCAGGTGTTCTGGAGCTTGCCCCTGTTCCAGTGCAGTCTGGATCAGTCCATGGCAGATAGTACGGCCGTGTTTCCACCCCTGTGAAACAGATTCTTAACAGATCTCTCTGGGGAAGGCAGTACTTTACATTGAGTGAGAGATGAGATTGCAGGGTCTGCACTTCCCTTCCTTTGAAACTGTCGTTATCTCAACCCTTCGGGCCCCATGTTGGGCACCAAAAAGAATGGTCGTGGTTTAAGCCCAGCCGTAAATCAGCCACACAGTTTGTTAGATCCCCCCCTTGAAACCATTGTATGTATATTGATGACCCAATGGGAAAGGTCTGTTCTTTTTTGTTTTTGTTTTCATTTTTGTTTTTTAAAGCGATGAGGACCAACAGCACTTTGTAGCCTCATGTTTAGCATGCTTTGTTTTGGCTGTTATATCTTGGGCAGAAGCTGTAACCACCAATCTGTGGGCTTTGGCAGGCATGCTTTTTCTTCTCCTGTTGAAGCTGCCCAGCTAGGTAGTCAGGACTGCAAGAAATGTAGGAATAAAGGGAAGCATGATTTAGTTTACTGATTGGGCACTCAAGACTAAAGAGCAAGAAACATTAATTTAATCTACTGATTAGGTACTCATCAGGGAGAAATCTTAGATTCTGGTTTCTCCTCCCTTGATTATTGATATATTAATACTATTTTCTAAATAAAAACTTTTAAACTGTTCAGGCAGCCACATATAGCTAATACCTATAACTTGCGGTACAGGTCTCAGCTCACTTCCACACAGCTTGTAGCTCACCGAAGTGAATTCCGCTGTTCATAGTAGTGATTTTCACTATAATTATGATGAGGTTTTATAGTAATCATACTGCAGCAACATAAACTTCTCAAAATACCCTTGTGAGTTTTTACAAGTTCAGCCAGATTTTTTTCTATGCATTGAGTGTTTATTGTCTCTTCAAAATATATTCAGATTTGTTTAACATAGCCAATTATGAGGTGCCTGAGGGGTTTACATGAACGATTCATCGACCCTTCTGAAGTTAGTCCTATTAAACTTGAATGAGTCCAAGCTGGACTTGTTATGTGCTAGCTTCTGAACTTTCCCAGTGGGCACTTAAAAAAATATGCCAATGTTACACATTAAGAAGTGTCTCTCTTTGTGCATGTCTGTTTCATTCTTTTTCTTTTATTTTTATCTTATGTTCCTTTTTTCTTTTTTTTTTTTTTTTTTTTTTTTTTTTTTTTTTTTTGATGGAACGAAAAGAAACAAAACACAGAGCACAGCCAGGACTTACTTAAACTTCTGCTTATTTTGCATTTACAATTCCAGTAGCGTAAAAAACCCGTTCAAGGAAAAAGCACAAAACCGATCAAAGGGCCTTTTGTAGTTGCTAGAAATACAAATGAAGAGTGCCCATAACAAGCAATCCTCTGAGAGTTTGAAAAGTGTCTTGAAGCAAACAAAACAATGTTCCAGCTCAAGTTCCCATTAAAAATGCCTATTGCAATTTGAGCATGTGAGCTACATTCACAAATCCCATATGATTTCTTCCACTTCGCAGCATGAAAAAGAACAAGTAGGATTAAGTAACGAGTGGCGTCCCTCAGGGATTGGTGCTGGGACCGGTCTTGCCCAACATCTTTGTTGGTGACATGGACAGTGGGATTGAGTGTGCCCTCAGCAAGTATGCCGATGACACCAAGCTGTGTGGTTTGGTTGATACGCTGGAAGGAAGGAATGCCATCCAGAGGGACCTTGACATGCTTGTGAGGTGGGCTGATG
Source organism: Amazona ochrocephala (assembly GCA_039720435.1). Classification (NCBI taxonomy): domain Eukaryota; kingdom Metazoa; phylum Chordata; class Aves; order Psittaciformes; family Psittacidae; genus Amazona; species Amazona ochrocephala. The sequence goes on from CM077880.1 coordinate 27,814,115, forward strand.
CCAACCTGATGAAGTTTAACCATGCCAAGTGCAAGGTCCTACACCTGGGTCGGAGCAATCCCAGATACAGCCACAGGTTGGGCAGAGAAGAGATTCAGAGCAGCCCTGCGGAGAAGGACTTGGGGGTGTGGGTCGATGAAAAAATGAACATGAGCCGGCAGTGTGCGCTTGCAGCCCAGAAGGCCAACCGCATTCTGGGCTGCATCAAAAGGAGCGTGACCAGCAGGTCGAGGGAGGTGATCCTACCCCTCTACTCTGCTCTCATGAGACCTTACATGGAGTCTTGTGTGCAGTTGTGGTGTCCTCAACATAAAAAGGACATGGAACTGTTGGAACAAGTCCAGAGGAGGGCCACGAGGATGATCAGGGGACTGGAGCACCTCCCATATGAAGATAGGCTTAGAAAGTTGGGGCTGTTCAGCCTGGAGAAGAGAAGGCTGCGTGGAGACCTCATAGCAGCCTTCCAATACCTGAAGGGGGCCTATACGGATGCTGGGGAGGGACTCTTCATTAAGGACTGTAGCGAGAGGACAAGGGGTAACGGGTTCAAACTTAAACAGGGGAAGTTTAGATTGGATATGAGGAAGAAATTCTTTCCTGTAAGGGTGTTGAGGCACTGGAATGGGTTTCCCAGGGAAGTTATGAATGCTCCATCGCTGGGGGTGTTTGGGGCCGGGTTGGACGGAGCCTTGGGTGGCATGGTTTAGTGGGAGGTGGCAGGAGAGTTGGAACTAGATGATCTTAAGGTCCTTTCCAACCCTAACTATTCTATGATGCTATGATTCCAGTACATTACAGCTCTTGATCATATGCTTATATCTACCTACAGACAGCAACAAACTAAGGCAAAAAAATTGAAATTATGTCTCTGCCTGAAAGTTTTCATAAATCAAAAGATGAGTTCCTTAAATAAAATCTGACTTTAAAAGAACATTTGCACAAAGTAAAATCTTCACTGTCCTACAGAAAGAACAAGAATTAAATGCTCTTCCTATATCTGCTTTAATTTACTATAAGCCACGGGGATTTTTCACACTGTTATTTTAATACATTAATAAATGACAACTGACATCAAGTATCTAGAGTTTTTCAAGTGAGATTTTATAGTAACAGGCAATGAATGCAAAAGGCACTTGGAAAATTAAAAGCCTAGCCCTCTAGCAGAGAAAAGGTTACAAAACAAAGAAGAAAAATGTAAACTATTGGTCTTTCATTCTCATTGCTTTTGCCATTTTATTAGGGATTTAAATAAAAGCATATTTTTTTTCTGAAAAATACCCTTAGATTCTTATGATATATATACCTTTTCTTATATTTCTTTTTTTTTCTTATTTTAGCATTTATTAAGCCAAAAGCCTTAAAGAGGAATGCTTTAACAAAAGAACTAATTCTACTGCAAATCAGTAGTGGGAAATTGCAGAGAATTTATTATATTGCACGTATATAACAGAAAAGTAAATGTATTTCAAATTATTTATTTTTGTTCTTGTTGTTGCTGCCAGTTTTCATCTCTCTGTCACTATTCAACAAGCTGTCTCAAAAAATCCTGATAGATTTTGGGAAAGAGCCATATTTCATATGTGCTTAATTGAAGTTCTTGGCCTTATCATTTGCTATGCCATACATATGCATTTCAAATAAAGTGTAAGTAACTAGGACTGTTAGTAACTACAGAACAAATGCAAATGGATTACATAATGTATTTTTGTAATGCATGTATTTTAAGCCAATAAATTGACCTTTGAATATTACTGAGATGCGTGAAAAATGCCATTTATTGTAATAGGAATCAGCAAAAGAAGGTGAACTGTAGGTGAGGCTTAACATATCTTAGATTTTCAAAATCTAGGCAGTATTCAAAGGCTGTGCTGTGCATATTTAATCATCTTTAGGAAAAGGCATGCAGTACACATGCATCATGCAGAAGTGTTTAAGCTTTGTTGCCTTCACATTTAAAGGGTTTTCCTTTTTAACACTATCATATTAATAATTTATTCTTTCCTAATCGAAAAGAGAAGTAAATGCATGGTGTTAGGAGAGATTTATGGAATTATAATTTATTAACACTACCTGAATACAAGCATAGTTTTGGGCAGGATGTAACTTTTAAAGAGTAAAAAGTCACTGACTTGGATATCTTACCTTAACAATGCAAAAAGGAATGACATATTTGAAGATCCTGAGAACATTCTATGATAGAGTTCCACTAAACTGCAAAATAAAAATTTAGCTTTCACTAAAAGTATAGATTCAGGATGTTGGAAAAGATAACATGCCTTCTTCTCAAACTTCTCACTTCTTCTGAGAACCTGATTAATTTTCCGAAGGTGAAGTTCTACAGCTGAGGTTTTTTACAGGTGAAGTCGTTGTTAATAGGGTCATTGATGCAATTTATTATCAAAGTAATGTTTTATTTCCACAAAATATTACAAGAATAAAATAGAACAGTTTCTCCTAATTTCACTTGGAACTAATGATGAAATCTCATGCAATAAGTTTTAGTTAAGATTGTTATTAGGTTTTTTGTTTGGTTTGTTGTGTTTTGTTTTTTTTTAATTGTAGCTGTGTAGCTCACTAGAAGAAGGACAAGCTCAATAGTTCAAATGAACCTTAAATAATGCTAGTGTGAAGATACTCAGCCAGTCATGCCTAGAACTTCAAAGGCAGTTAGAAGCTAGGATGCATAGGAAGCAGGATCAAAATAAATGTCTATCAAACAGAGAGATACTATGATTTGAGAACTAGCCTTTCACACAATTTTGGTCACACTACCACAATCCTTTATAACCAAGGTATTCATTGAAAATAGGCAGTTTCAAGCTTTCAAGCTTTAGTTGGTTTCTGACAGTGGTTATTATGAATCCTTAGTGCTGCAGACATTTTGCAGTGGTACAGAGTGGCAGTGAATCATATTTTGAGTTAAATTAAATTTTCTCAGATTTGTATTCTTTATGTCCTTATTAGAAATGCTGCATGTATGCATCCCCTAAAAGTTTATTTTTTATGTAGCGGTGGGTTTTTTTCAGTAACTAGTAAAAATAAGAGATTGCACTTAAAAAAATTAGTTTAAAATTAAGTTAAAATTAAAAAGATAAAATCATAGAATCATAGAACAGTTAGGGTTGGAAAGGACCTAAAGATCATCTAGTTCCAACACCCCTGCCATGGGCAGGGACACCTCACACTAAACCATGTCACCCAAGGCTCTGTCCAACCTGGCCTTGAACACCACCAGCGATGGAGCATTCAGAACTTCCTTGGGCAACCCATTCCAGTGCCTCACCAACTTTACAGGAAAGAATTTCTTCCTCATATCCAATCTAAACTTCCCCTACTTGCTGAGGGCACACTCAATCCAACTCTTCATGTCACCGACAAAGATGTTGAACAAGACCGGTCCCAACACCGATCCCTGAGGGGCACACTCGTTACTGGTCTCTAGCTGGACATTGAGCCATTGAGCACAACCCTTTGCACGAGGCAATTCAGCCAGTTCTTTATCCATTGAGTGGTCCATCTATCAAATTGATGTCCTTCCAACTTAGAAACAAGGATGTCATATGAGACAGTGTCAAACGCATTGCACGAGTCCAGGTAGACGACATCAACTGCTCTACCCTGTCCATCAGTTCTGTAGCTCCATTATAGAAGGCCACCAGATTGGTCTGGCTGGATTTGTGCAGTGAAAACATTAAAGAAACTTTGCATCACCTCTAAAGTGAACATCTTCAAATTCACTAATTAGAATCTTAAGACTAGCTTAATGAAATCTAAATTTTTCTCATTTACAGAAAGTAAATGAGCAGAAACGTACAGAAATTAGTATTGAAGACAACCACTCTCATGTTTGTTTGCCTTGTCATTACATGAAGACAATAAAAATTGACAAGAAAAACTAAGAAATTTTTAAAAATCAGCTTCACTGGAGGAATACTCATCGGAGTGGTTTTAACTGTAGGAACAGGACTTTATGCAGTCTCTGTAGTGAAAAGTCAAGATTTACTCTGACTTATGGCTGACTTCAAAATTAACCACTCTCTGAATTTCACTAGTGCATCTCGTAAAGTCAAAAGAGAGCCTTTTGATCATCTGCTTTACCTTCTAGGGAGCCATGCTGACATTTTTTCATTATTTTAATATGCCTCATATGTCTGTGTGCTGAGTACCTTCAAATCACAATGAAATTATCAATGCAAGATTCAGTTTCATAGATTTTAAGGCTAGAAAAGACCATTTTAATCATTTTGTCTGACTCCCTGCATAACATAGGCCATTATTTTTACCAACACATCCCCAGATCAAGCGCATGACTTCTGGTTGAGCAAGGTAATATATCCTGGAAAATAATTCCATTTTGTTTTCAAGTTCTAAAGATTCTACCACTATTCTTAGGAAAATGCCCTCATTTTTTGCCTCTGTCACCCATCATTTCAAATTGCAGCTTATTTTCAGTTTTCAGATGTTATGAAACATTATGTTATGTTACAAGGTATTTTCATTTATTTAAGACCTGTGAGGAAAGGCTGAGATGGTTTAACTATTTTAATAGGCATTCATCTATCAGGATTTCATCTCTACTTAATCTTCCTACCACTAGCATTTTTTCTGCTAAATGCATTTGGTGACAATTCTTTATTCTCTTTATTAGCGTCTCTTTCTTGTCCTTGAAAGCACTTTCGGATGTTTCTCTCATAAAATAATTTTGGATCATGTTAGTACCTCTCTCTAAAAAGCACATCCAGAAAAAAAGGGAAAAAGTCCTTTTACCCTAATAACACTTGTAATGAAAAAACTTGTGCGAAAATATTAAATTTTGCTGAGATTATTTGCACATACATTTCACACGTGCCTAAATTTATTCATACTTGGTTCAACATGCATGAAAAAACAGTCTGGTCCAAGAGATTTTCAGAGTGAATTAAGCCAACAGAATGACCCTAGAATGACAACAACAGAAGAACAAGAGGTGTTAGCAAGTATAGAGTGGGGTCCTTAACCTTTTATACAGTGAGATGCAATTACTAATAGTATTGTCATTCAAAAACAAAGAAGAAAGCCCAATGCAAAAAACTTGTTCGAAGTCAGGATGACACAAGCAGATGATGGAGACACTAATATGAACACGTGAAACCAGCAGATGATGGAGACACTAATCTGGCCAGTATGTCTCCAACCCTATATACCTTCAATCCAAAAACCAGTTTTGTATTGCAAAGATTTGCTGCAATATTTACGATAACTTTAGAAAGTATTTTTCTTTAATCAGAGCTAGATTGTAAAAACATGCACTATAATGCAGTATTGTCCACCAATCTTTTGGAAATCTTTTCTTTATTAGAAAAGGTAAAACTGGGAAGTCGCTGTTATGATAGACTAAGCCAAAGAGACACTGAAAATACACCACCATAAGCTTGTGAGTATAGTCGCATGGCCACAACATCATGACCGAGAAAAAGAAAAACTATATGAAGGAATACAGTTTCTAGTAGCACCACTAAATCAGCCAAAATAATGCATATTATGAATGCCGTTTCCTAAGCTACATGGAAATGTGAGGCTCTCCTTTGAAAGCAAAACCATGTGTAAAGATAAAAACAAGAGAACTAGCAAATAGAATCTCTTAATCAATGGAGCTATAAACAGTTATTCATTAACGTAGTGTTTGGACAGGGCATAATAGGTATGTAAGGTGGTGGCGGGGATGGCATGAGCAACAGGCCTTGTATTGACATTCTGAACAGGACTAATCTCACTGAGAATTCATAAATGCTCAAAATATCTTTGTGCTATCAGAGTAAATCTGCACATCAAAGTTAAAATCAAAAGGGAAATAGATGATTCATATGCCAAAATCATTAGAAACAATGCAGAGTAGCACAGGACAATAAAAAAGATCACTTAACAGTAACCCAGAGCAGTGCCCCATGGTCAAATAAATGTTGAGTGTTCTTTCAACCAATAAAGACACAAAGTGATGTCCACCCTACTATGACTCACAAACGAGGTAACTAACAGACATTGACAGATTAGTTTTGGAGCTGATCTTCACACCGGTCGACTAATGCTGAGTTGAAGGGCTTTTTCAGCGTTGGAAATGCAAGAAGGAAAACACAAACCTTACTTAGGGCAATGTCAGAGAAACAAGGAAAGGTAAGTGGCTCAGTGGAAGGGGGTGAGAACTCAAATTTTTATTTCCACTCCTAGGACTGTCTCTTTTCCAGTCATATCCTCCCATAAATATGCACATATGCCACAGGACAAGAGTTGAACCAGTGCTGCCTTTTTCGTTCTGTGCAGGAGAGACCTGTGCTCCCAGCTGTGTTCTTGCTTCAATAGGGGGGATCTTCTCTCTTCCACCCCTCAAAACAACCTGCAATTTTAGTGTAGTTAGAGGAGTCAAGCCTCTTCAAGATGAGAAGCATTCTGAACACAGGCTTTTGTAATATATTTTGTGATATTTAACCATTGTGTCCTGGAAAAAAAGGAGGTAAATTTTCTTCACCAGGCATCTAACTACAGCAGGATAGTCAGCCTTAGTCCTGCATGAAGTGTCCTTTGTTTTTCCTCTCAATTCCCCATAGAGATGACAGAGAGAGATGAGTTATAGTTTGGGTTCCCATGGTGGCTTCCAGTGTCTTCAGAGATTCTTTCTTTTTTTGTACTTTTTGCAGCACAATATGTTAGGCGCACTGGAGCCATAGGTGCGAGCATAGTACTATTATTTAATTGCAAATAGTATTTGGATGGATTTTAATGACAATTGACAGACTTATGAGAACATAATTATTAAATGCTAAAGAAAGCAAATTATTAAACTGCCTGTTTGCATGTTTGAGCATAATGGCATTGAGAGCGTGAAACACCATACCCTGTGATTGGAGCACATATTCTCACACTATGTTTTTTATCCCAGAGACTACAGTGACAGTTTTTTTGGATAAGATTGAAGCTATTTCTCAAACAAATTGTGATCACTTGTGTTACTGTGAAAATGCCATTATATAGTAAAGTTAACAGAAAAAAACCTTGTACAGAATAAAAAAAAACATCAAAACAACCGAAGAAGTAGTTTTATTAGTAAAGGTTGAACAGGCTCCTCAGTGGCAACTGAGGGTTGTCAGCTCAGTGTATGTATGTCTTCCTTGTCAAGCTGTTGGGCACTAATTCTGGGATATTTCAGTATATTTAGCTAGCTGAATTCTCTGTGCATTCTAGGGGAATAATCTGTTCATTTCAGATGGTAGGAGATTTTTTAAAAGCTGAACTTCTTTGTTGTGGTTTAAGCCCCTCATGCAGTTAGCTCACTCACTCCCTACTCTTTCTTCACCCCAGCTCCAGGGGTGGATGGGGAGGAGAATCGAAAGAATGCAACTCCCATGGGTTGAGATAAGAACAGTCCAGTAACTAAGGTATAACACAAATCACTACTGCTACCACCAATAATAATAATGACAAGGGAAATACAAGGGAAGAGAAATACAGTTGCTCATGACTCGATACCAAGCCCAAGCAAGCAGTGAACCCCCCTCTTCCGAGTCCCTGCCCTCTGTTTTTTTCATCCTGGGCATGACATGCCATGGTATGGAATACCTCTTTGGTCAGTTTGGGTCAGGTGTCCTGTCTCTGCTTCCTCCCAGCTTCCCCTCCTCCCTGGCAGAACATGAGACTCAAAAGGTCCTTGGTCAGTCTAAACATTCTAAGCAGTAACTGAAAACACTGGTGTTATCAGCGCTCTTCCCAGGCTGTAAGTCAAAAACACAGCACTGCACCAGCTGCTAAGAAAGAGAAAAATGACTGCTACTGCTGAACCCAGGACATACTTTGAAACAGCATTTTATTAAAATGCTGAAAAGGTTTTTATGCAGAAATATGAGGGGTTTATTTCTGCAGTTATGAAATGTTACAGCTGTACTTTGCATTAGAAAGGGGGATTTTGTTCTTAATGAGCTTGACAGGATTGTTCTGTTTACAGATTTGCTGATCTATTCACAATATTCATTATCATTTTTTCTTAGTATGTTTAACAATATTTTGCATACGGAAGTCAAAGAAGGGTAATTATTTACCAGCCAATGCATTCTAAATAGTTTCATTTATGCTATGACACAGAACATTTGCAAGCTAACAGTTATTTTGCCTTGTTGTGAGGTGTTACTGTAATTTCTCTTGTATTTAAAATGCTACTTTCATCACTAATAAATGCAAAATTAGAAATAAATACACTATTAGAAGTTGCTTATCCTTTCAGAAAACTGTGAAGCAAGCAAAATGGCGTACACTGGAATGTTTGCCTTTTATGTCAAAAGGAAAGAGTGCAAGGATGTTTACATGATTTTGCACTGTTAAACAGCTATTCAGATTGAATTGACTCATTGTTTCTGGGGTATTTTAACAGTACTAAGCTAGAAGTTCATTTGGATATCGTCATGCAGCAGTTTGCACTGAACCAAATTTGAACAGCCCAGTTTTAAACACAAGTGCACTTTGTCAAGGGTATTAGAAGTGTGTGCCACAAGCAATCCAGGAAGTTCCTCAATTGTGTGGAAGATAACTTCCTTCTGCAAGTAATAGAGGAGCCAACAAGGAGAGATGCCATGCTTGACCTCGTCCTCACCAACAGGGAAGGGCTGGTTGGAAATGTGACGCTCCGGGGCAGCCTTCATTGCAGCGATCATGAGATGGTCGAATTCGAGATCCTCAGGACAGTGAAAAGAGCGTGCAGCAAGCTCACTGCCCTGGACTTCAAGAGAGCAGACTTTGGCCTCTTCAGGAACCTGCTCAGTAAGGTTCCATGGGATATAGCCCTAGAGGGCAGGGGGGCCCAAGACTGTTGGTTGATACTCAAGAATCACCTCCTGCAAGCTTAGGAGTGTTGCATCCCAACTAGAAGGAAATGCTTCAGGAGGGCTAGGAGACCTCCTTGGATGGATAAGGAGCTGCTGAGGAAACTTTGAAGGAAAAAAGAGGCTTATAAAAGGTGGGAGCAAGGACATTCAGCTTTGGAAGACTACAGGGATGTTTTTCGGGGAGCTAGGGACCAGGTTAGGAAAGCAAAGGCCCAGTTAGAATTAAACATGACTAGGGATGTTAAGGCTAACAGGAAAGGATTCTATAGGTACATTGCAAATAAAAGACAGGTTAGGGACAACATGGGCCCTCTCCAGAAGCTATCGGGAGAACTGGCTACCCTGGATTTGGAGAAGGCTGAGGTTCTTAACGACTTCTTCGCCTCTCTCTTCACTGCCAAATGCTCTGACCACACCACCCAAGTATGGGAAGGCAGATGCAGGGACTGTGAGAATGAAGACCTTGGGCCCACTTTGGGAGAGGATCTGGTTCGAGACCATCTTAGGAACCTGAACGTATACAAGTCCATGGGACCTGATGAAGTCCATCCGCGGGTCCTGAAGGTGCTGGCAAATGAAGTTGCTAAGCCACTGTCCAACATATTTGAAAAAATCACGGCAGTCAGGTGAACTTCCCGACAACTGGAAAAAGAGAAATATAACCCCCATTTTCAAGAAGGGGAAAATGGATGAGCCAGGGAACTACAGACCAGTCAGTCTCACCTCTGTGCCTGGCAAAATCTTGGAGCATCTTCTCCTGAAAGTCATGCTGAGGCACATGAAAAGCAACAAGGTGGTTGGTGACAGCCAGCATTGCTTCACTAAGGGAAAATCCTGCCTGACCAACCTGGTGGCCTTCTATGATGGGGCTACGGAACTGATGGACAGGGGTAGAGCAGTTGATGTCATCTACCTGGACTTGCGCAAAGCATTCAACATTGTCCCACATGACTTCCTTTTCTCCAAATTGGAGAGACATCAATTTGATAGATGGACCACTCGGTGGATAAAGAACTGGCTGGATGTCAGCACAAAAAGTAGTGCTCAGTGGCTCGATGTCCAGGTGGAGACCAGTAACGAGTGGTGTCCCCCAGGGATTGGTGTTGGGACAGCTCTGGTTCAACATCTTTGTGGGTGACATGGACAGTGGGATTGAGTGTGCCCTCAGCAAGTTTGCCGATGACACTAAGCTGTGTGGTTCGGATGATACGTTGGCGGGAAGGAATGCCATCCAGAGGGACCTTGACATGCTTGTGAGGTGGGCTGATGCCAACCTGATGAAGTTTAAGCATGCCAAGTGCAAGGTCCTACACCTGGGCTGGAGCAATCCCAGGCACAGCTCCAGGTTGGGCAGAGAAGAGATTGAGAGCAGCCCTGTGGAGAAGGACTTGGGGGTATTGGTTGATGAGAAAATGAACATGAGCCGGCAGTGTGCACTTGCAGCCCAGAAAGCCAACCGTATCCTGGGCTGCATCAAAAGGAGTGTGACCAGCAGGTCGAGGGAGGTGATCCTGCCCCTCTACTCTGCTCTTGTGAGACCTCACTTGGAGTCTTGTTTGCAGTTCTGGTGTTCTCAACATAAAAAGGTCATGGAACTGTTGGAACAAGTCCAGAGGAGGGCCATGAAGATGATCAGGGGACTGGAGCACCTCCCGTATGAAGATAGGCTGAGAAAGTTGGGGCTGTTCAGCCTGGAGAAGAGAAGGCTGCGTGGACACCTCATAGCAGCCTTCCAATACCTGAAGGGGGCCTATAGGGTTGCTGGGAAGGGAGTCTTCATTAGGGACTGTGGTGACAGGACAAGGGGTAATGCGTTCAGACTTAAACAGGGGAAGTTCAGATTGGATATAAGGAAGAAAATTCTTTCCTGTAAGGGTGGTGAGGCCCTGGAATGGGTTTCCCAGGGAAGTTCTGATTGCTCCATCGCTGGCGGTGTTCAAGGCAGGGTTGAACATAGCCTTGGGTGGCATGGTTTAGTGTGAGGTGTCCCTGCCCATGGCAGAGAGGTTGGAACTAGATGACCTTAAGGTCCTTTCCAACCCTGACTATTCTGTGATTCTCTGATTATATCAACTATTGTCTTGCCCCTGCCGTTCATTTTTGTGCAGCTGATTGGTTTTGATGGAGGTCTTATTCTTATCCCTTTTTTGACACATTTACGCATATGTTGCACAGGGTTCTACATGTGTATCTAATTAACTTTAAAGAGATTTTGTTTTATGATGAAATACAGATAATGATAACATGACAAAATTAATTGAAGACAATAAAGTTGCTGGATTCCATGTTTGCGTTATTGTGAACCAGTCTTATACAGGAAAAGCAACAAAATTTAATTCAGTATCTGTAAGAAATCCTTTGAATCAACACTAAGATAGAGTCATGTACTACAATAAACTCCTTGCAAATTCATTTAAGCTTAGCTACACATGGATTTTCATTATAAGCCATACAAAGCAATAAAAGCAAGTTACTAACTGATGAAAGAAGTGGACAGGACAACATGTCTATGCACATGGTTGATTACAAACATTATCCACAAATGTATTGAAAACTAAAAGAACAAATGGAAATATGCCTATATTTTTCTTCAGTTGAAAATTTTATAAAGCTCCCCAGAATCCTTTTTCAAGTGTAATAAAGACATTTTCATTTAAATATATGGCATGGAACTGAAAGATTTTTTTCCTTTTCCATAAAAGATAAAATTAAAGATGCATAACAAGTTATACGTTATCCTATAAAATTCTTACAAATTTTCTTATAAACATTTTCTACAATTTGTTTATAAAGAAAGTCAATTAAAATTATTCATTTTCTTTATTAATTACAGAAGAAAATGTATGGTTTTCAATGCACGGGCCAGCTGTACAAAAAATGGATGCTTTCTCAATATTACTGTTAGGCAAGAAGAAAATATATAATTGCATAAGACCATGACAGAAGATAGACTCTGCTGCAATGCAGTGTGCATTTGTAGTTTTTTTTCTAGTATATTTTTTCATTTCTTTGTTAATGTTTTTGTTAGAACTGTAGTAAAGAACAATTCTGTATCTGCTATACTAGCTCCTTCTTATTCAAAACCATAATGAATTTACATCCCTCTGACGCATTACTTAGAGAGCCTGTATCAACTGTCTTTCTGTAAATTGAAATACTTCAACCTTGTGCCCACTAAAAGGAATAAAACCTTATAATTGTGCCTTGAACTTTGACGGTCACAAGTGCACAATTCCAGATTAATAATTCCTATTTAAAGTGTCTCTATCTGAGCACATGACTAAATAAATTGTGAAAAATGGTGGAGGAGAAAGTTAGAAAAGAATCTCAGATAGCCTTAATCCAGAAAAAAAGTTACTTTTCATAAATATAAAAAATGTTTTACTATTTGAATATTAGAACATAAAACTTGAAATAAAAAAGTGGCTGATGTTGGTCGAGGATAAGTGGAGTTCTATTTTTCTTTTTTCCCTCTCTTTCTGTAGGTGTGTAGAACAGGAAACTTTGAGGAATTTTAGACGAAATAAGCAGCATGGCTCATAAGTCAGCCTGTTTTTCTTCATTTAACAAAAAATGGTTGCCCAATTACAGACATGTAGTTTATTATATAAGTAGTGCAAAACCATATTGCAAAGTAATTTTAAAGATAAAAGGTAAATATTTTGATTGTGGGACTTTGCATATTAAAAATCAAGAAGCCCTAAAATTGTTTAGTCACTGCTCGAGTACCTCTCAGTAGTTCGATGTTTTCCCCCCAATTTTACCCTGAAAAAAAAAAGCTATTGAAATAGCATGTTTTCAGTCATATCAGTGTGGGCCTCCCTACCAAAATTCAACAACTGTTGGTGTGACAATACCTATGTTGTAATTTAGCCATTAGCAATGACTGCCTTTGAGCAAAACAAACAAGCAAATAAATAGGGGGCAGAGTCTGTGCCATGTCAAGAATACAGGGTTGTTCTCCTTCATTATGGCTAATTTCCATGATAATCATAAGTCCAGAAATTTACGGAGCAACACAGAGCACATGAGGGAGATGGTCCTCAGTGTCCGGGCACCAGGATACAGACCTTTCCCTGCTGCCTTAGAGATGCAGCTTGAAAGATTGGGTCAGCTTCCTTGGGAAAGGGTCTCTTCCACAGACACTGGATTCTTCAGATATAGAATTCTTTTAATTACAGGAGATAGGAAGGTACTTTTACTGTCTCGCCCTACATATATTAAAAAGAAAAAGAAAAGGTCTTCTATTTTCTATATGCTATATTTCTATATCAATTACATAGTGAATCCGATCAGCTGACTCAGGTTCAGATGTCTGCTTCAGAGATATCTAAAGCTATGTGAGATGCATTTCACCAAAAGAGATAACAAAACCATTCATTACAGAGAATTACCTCTCTTCTGAAATGGAGCATATTGTTTACCTACTGTTACAGTGCTCTTTCACTCTCATGGGTGGATCATGGAAGTAAAAGGATTTCAAGAGCAGGAATGAATATTTGGTGATGGAATGATGCTGGGAGAAGGCATGACCAAAAATCTTTAAGACTCCAAATGAGAGAAGCAGTTTTTGATCTCCAGCAGGACTGGCCTATTTTTCTGAAGCAAGAAATAAATATTACCCTACGTATCCTTGTACAAGCTAAAAATCCCCCTGCTTAGAGAAAAAAAAAAAATACTGCGACACACAAACATAACGGGAAGCCATCCAAATTTTCTGAAGGAAATAGATAGCAAATGCATAATTTCACATTCTAGAGAACATGGTATTTCTTGTTCACTAAGACACATTTTAACATTTTCCTGGATACATTTCAGACAACAGAATGCCTTTGGGACAGTAGTTCTGGATGTCTACCACAACAGATGTTTGTTACATGTCCTGTGAGCTTCTCAGATAAAATCCAGAGTTAGTATTTGTGATGCTGGAGAGCAAAAAATGAGAAAAATGAAAATGTTTCTTACAAGACTGTAAAAATTGCCCTCACTGTCTGAACTACAATTTAAATAATGCTAGTATTATGAACAGTAAATAATTTCCTCCATTTTTACTAGTAAGACTGGTGTCCACAAATCCTAGATCCCATAGATCAGTATGAAAAGTCCACAGCAATGAAGACTTACAATTGGTAGAGAAGTATCAGGTCAGGGAATATTTAAGCAAATTGGGCACACATAAATCCACAGGCCCTGATGGCAGTCACCCACAAGTGCTGAGGGAACTTGCTGCTGTCATTGGGAGGACACTTGATTACATTTAGATGATCATGGTGACTGAGAGATGTTCCTGAGGACTGGAAGAAAGCAAATGTCCCTCCTACATTCAAGGAGGAGAAGAAGGACTCAGGGAACTACAGGCTAGACAGCTTCATCTTGATTTCTGTGAAACTGATGGAGCAGCTAATTCTGGGAAAAATTTCCAGGCACGTGAAAGACAAGAAGGTGTCAGTAATAGTCAGCATACCTTCAACAAGGCAAAGTCATATTTGATGAACCTAATAACCTTCTACAATGAACTGACTAGCTTGGTAGACAATGGGAGAAAAGTGGATATTGTGAATCTTGACTTTAGTAAGGCTTTCAACACTCTTCTTTCATAGCTTCTCTCTTTAACTTCTCACAGAGATGGTGATCAATACGGGCTAAATATGAAGCAGCTTGATAGAAAAGGACAAGAGGGTCCTGGTGAACACAAAGCTCAGCACGAGCTAGCAGTGGACCTGAAGGCAAAGTGAGTGAATGGTTTCCTGGGCTGCGTGAAGAGGAGTGTTACCAGTTGGTTGAGAGAGGTGATCCTTCCCTTCTAGTCAGCAGTGATGAGGCTACACCTGAGTACTGTGTGCAGTTCTGGACACCCCAGTACAAGAGAGATAGGGAGAGAGCCCATCAAAGGGTTACAAAGATGATGAAGGAATTGGAGCATCTCCCATATGAGGAAAGGCTGAGAGAGCTGGGACTGTTCAGCCCAGAGAAGGCTCAGAGTGGATTTCGTCAATGTGAAGAAATATCTGAAGAGAGGGTGCAAAGAGGACAAATCTGGGCTCTTTCCAGTGGTACCCACTGTCAGGACAAGATGCAATGGGCACAAAATAAAGCACAAGAGACTCAACCTGAACATCAGGAAAAAAATTTTACTGTGAGGGTGACAGGACTGACACAGGTTTTGGGAAGGTTGTGGCATCTCCACCCTTGGAGATATTTAGTAGCAATTTGGATAGGGTCCTGGACAACTTGCTTTAGGTGGCCTAGCTTGAGCAGGGGGATTGGGCATGCTGACCTCCAGAGGTCCCTTCCAATGTCAACTGTTCTGTGATTCTGTGACTATTGTAATCTCTGCTGCAAAATACTTCACTGTTGTGATAGTTTCAAGACAGTGTTGTAAAACAAAAAAAAATCAGGTGCATTGACTCTACAAGACAAAAATATTTTGTCATTACTGCAACTGTTTTCCAGAAAATTTTTATGGGATTGAGACAGATATCCTTTTCCTTCACTATAGTCCAGTACAAAGTTCAGGATCAGAGAAGTTGGTGATCATCATTAGTTATATTTTCCCTTGCTTAAATAAAATTTATTTCAGGTTCTGGAAATCATTCAGCTGATGCACAGAACTAAAAAAATATGCAGATATGCTAGTTCAAAGGTAGAGATTCCAACAAAAATTTTTAAAATTTGAACAGAAGAAAATTGCTTTTCTCAAATAGCATACGTCCAGAGCTGCAATGGTGAAGTTAACTGACATAGTGCTAGTGATTTATATTGAGAGATAGAATTAAGAAACAGATTTATTCCTGTAGCAATAAGCAAAGTACAGATTTCAATCCAGTTTAAAAAAAAAAATGAAAAAAAGGAAAAAAAGGTAATGTGTTACTAGTAGAATCCCCTTTTCTATTTTCAAAGGCTAAGTAAAAGTAGATTAATTTCAAGGAAATAGAATCAATACAATCTTTAAATCTTTCTTAATACTGAAGAGGCTAAAAATAAGACATGCACAGATCTCAAACGATAAATAATGTTATCAAAGTTTTATTGTTAGTTAATTGCATTTTTATTTGGCCTTCCTTAGATTCAAGCCCACAGTAAGAATAGTTGCTAAGGAGAAAAAAATTGTCATATAGTAAACTACCACCTATTCTCACTATTTTATAACATACTCTCTTCTTCATGACATTTTTCTGCCATTATGAGCCAGATATCTTGCACCGCTTGGTCATAGCTTGATGTAAATCCATGGCATTTCAGACAGTTAATGCATTTATATTATAAATGAAAAAAAAAAAAACAAAAAACAAACCCTACCTTTGAGTTTTAATCACATCGTGGCCACTTAACAGAAGGCTTTTACAGTAGATCAAATCTGACATTGAGAAATGTTTGAAAATTGATTAAGTTTCTCTAAGCAAAACTGCTTTCATGATATAGTTAACCTCTGTGGGAAGCTGAATGCTTTTTCTCCCAGTATTTTTTGCATTTTTTGCTGTGCAGTTATTGTCTAATTACTGTTTTAAAAATTTTACTTATTAAGTTTAACCCATGAGAATCTCTCAAGGTTGAAAAAGAAATTCTTGTCTACTGTATTTAGTTACAATTAGCTCCTTCGGCTTCATTTCTCTAACTTATGCCTCCATGTTGACATTATGCTGTTTCAGATTATAGTAGTTTTAATGAATTCATTCCAAGAATTCATTCCAAGAATTCCTTGTGCCCACATTTATTTCTGTAATGAGATGCTTCCAGATATCAAAGTATATGCCCAGTTTTACTGAAAGACTTCAACTTTTCATAAAGAAATATTCTTATGAAATAAAAATTCTGAGAATATTTCTTTATTGTGATATATCATCATAGTATCACAAAAATTAGATTTAGTGGGAATGTCAAGACCCTCCTCAAGGCAAAGTTGTCGGCGAAGGAAAGTTTGGTCACCATATGGGAAAAGCGTACACCATATAGTTGTCAGCAAACTTCGAACTTTATTGGCAAAGACACCTGGTTAAATACACTAGATAATGAGCCTCATACATATTGCAAAGCTGAGCTCCTGATTGGTTAACTATGACAGCATGTGTTTCAAGGTTACAGTTAACATTCCTTCTCTGCGTATCTCTCTCAGTAGTTTTCCGTGCTAACTTTTCCCAAGGCTTCTGCACGTACACGAACTTTAGTAACCCTCAGGCGAGGCCTCAATGCCTGTGGCTCACTACCTTACAATTGTCAAGCAATTGTCTGGATTGCTCACATGCCCATTCACAGCCGAATGGCTCTCCACATTTCCCCCGTTTTCTTTTTGGGTTAAAAGCACATTATTCATAGCCTTCATAGTCATGATTTTCACACGAGAAATAAGACATCCAATAATCAATAATCCTACTATGAGCACAATCAAAATCACAAGTCCTTGTTTCACTAGCTCTCTTAGCCAACCTGATAAACCCCAGCCGCTTAATAATGTGTTTAACGGGCTCTGCCATTCTTGCAATTTCTTCATGTTGACATTCAACTGTCTGATCTTGTCATGAATGGACTGGGATTTATCAGTAAGGCTAAAACAACACATTCCGTTAAATTCTTCACAGCCATGATTATGAGCAAGTAATAAAAAATTAATAGCGGCGCGATTTTGCAAGGTAGCTTTTCTTTTTTTTTTTTTTTTTTTTTTTTACTATCTGCTTCTGTAGCAAGATCATACAAGATTTTAGAAGTTATATTAATTTGTTTTCCTGCCCAACATGTTAAAGCTTTGATCGCTAAAGCGTTATGTACAGAGCTAAGAGATGGCAAAAAGGTAGCAGATGCAACTGTTGTCGCAGTGTCCCATAAAAGTATTGTATCAGAGCAATTACCATCCAGAACCTGCAATGCTCTTTTTGCTCGGTGTTGCTTTTGATGTAACTGAGAAAGTTGCAACAATTGATGTTTTCTTGGTGTTATCAGTGTTAACTTTCCAATATAACATGGTCCCCCAAATGGTTTACAAGGAATACCAGGCCAAGCTCTATCCCCACATATTAAAAAATATCCTGAAGGTAGTGCTTTGGCTCTGGTTTCTGGATATTTAATTTCGTGCATTGGGCAATAAGATTGATTATTGTATCTCACATCTAAGGGTGACACATTAGTTTCAACTGGCCCTTCCATACTAGATATAGAACTAAACCTGACACATCCTTCTGCCGGTTCTGAACCCAATAAACTCAATTCTTGTGGATGTACGATCACCTTTGTTAAATTCCTGATTAGTAAAGCATTCAAAGCAGACATAAAACTCCAAGAGGTGAGGTTAGCAGCTTGTCTAATAACCGTAGTGTTTAAAGGGATTGACAAGTTTACCCATTCATCTGTAAAATCAGAGAGATTAACAACCGGACTCCCTATCAGACAAGTTTTAAATGGATTACCAGCTTGGTGCAACGATAAACAAAAGTCGTTTGTTCCTGTTTCGTGAGCCCATTTTGTCCAGACATTGTCCATATAGTAGCTATCAACCACCTTCTTTGAAAGATATTGACTGAAGGCCGTCTGTAGGGTGAATGTCATCAGGAACAAAGATAGATGTGGTTCGCAAACCCAACAACTAAAACTACACATTACACTACAAACAGTCCAGATTACCAATAACACAATTGTCTTTAAGTAGTTCATGTTCAGTTCTTCTTGTGATCTTATTCTGTTGACTTTTCTTCTGGATGTGCGTCGTTGTTGACTTCTGAGTTTACCGATGTGATGTCTGGAGCAGGCTTAGTCCATTTTGCCGGCACCCACAAGGGTCCTGTCTCACATCTCCTCTTTTGTTTTTGAGCAATCCAGACTTGATTCATAGCACGAAATAGTATACTGACAATACATTTCCATAAACAACAAAAGGTTAAAATAATAATAATCAATACTGTTGAAACTGTTAAACCTTGTTTGATTACTATTTCTAGCTAACTACTAATACCCCCACCCTGTAACAACTTTTAAAACTAATCTTATTCTGAGAGTACTTGTAACTTTTGCACTGCTGAGAACTTAAAGTGTGTTTTTTGTAAGCAAGCGAAATTTACAGTCTGTTTCAGCAAGCTTCTTATCTTAGCTCCTTCTTATCTTCCAGGCCTGCATTCTTGTTTCATTAATTGTCCGGGAGTTGCTTCTTTTCCACGGTCGGTTGCACAGTGGTTACCGGGAGTTACCCCTGCTATATGGCCAGCTGCACATACTTGGCTTTCATTCAGAGCAGGCATATGTCCATTCTCTAACAAGAAATCATTCACATCTTTGCTAAAGCTGTTTTACCAGGTTCTCAATCATACCACGAATACATTGCAAAATACAAGGTATAATTATAACTATGGTCAAGATTACTACCAGAATCATTCCAATATCTTTAATCCGAGATGTGAGCTAACTATTAAAGTCCCAAGATGTAAGAAGGGCATCTAACCAAGGAATTTTATCGTTCTGATAGACATCATGAAGTACTTTCGCATGCTTCCAAATTTCTTTAACATCTTTCAAGGTCTTTCTAGACTGATCAAGATAACTACAACGATTCATTAATTAAAGTACATACTCTGTCTACTTGAGCTGTTAATATATCTAAAGCCTTACAATTTTACAAAACTGTATTTTTAAAGAATTTACTTCTACTTGTATTAACATAGTCATATACGTATTGCCATTAAAAACAGCATAACAAACTTATACTGGAATCATTTTGCACACTTTGCTTTAGTCTTGCAATCACATTACATTCTTTGTTACATTCTATAACTTGATATGGTTTTGGTCTTTTTCCACTCATTATCATGTAGGTCTTTATATAGAACTGGTGGTTCGGACAAGGAATCATCTGTTAGATGTCACAAATGCTGTATTGCAGAAAGAGAATCAAAACTAGACAAATGTAAAAGCTTTTGTACAAATTACGCTTTGCAAACTGTTTGAAGAAAATCTTTACATTTCCCTTGGGTGTTTTCATGTATAATACCTGCTTTAGACGACCCTATTTGAGCAGAGGATAGATCATATCTCCAATATATGCCAACCACAGGCTGCTTGGCCTACCTTTCTCTCCTATATAGTTCTTTGATAACAGGAGAGGCCATCCTTCACATCAAGGTCTGGCATGGCATGTGTCCCCACCACTCAACGCCTGCTGGGTTGCAGCCAGCAGCGGAGCTAAAGGTTTTTCTTGGTGGCAAACACAGAGGCCAACCCAGTCTTGCCCTTGACTGTGATAAGAGGTATTTGGCCAACCTCAGTCGTGGCACCTTGTTGTCAGTGCAGAGGTTTACCTGCTTCATTCAGTAACATGTCACTACTATGGCAAAGCACATACAGATTTACATTAACAGTATGTACACTACAGGGTGCAGCAGCATGTTGAAGATGCTAGTGGCAGTGACAGACCAGCCAAAGAAAATTTTTTACCAGTGATGTACTTCTACCTTCTGAATTTGTTCCATTACCTGCTTTATAACACTATCATTGTATTAGAATCTTTTTAGTTTTTGCCTTAGCATTTTCTAGCAGTTGCTGCAAATTTGCATGCTCTAACATCTGTTTTACAAGTGACAAATCCATACAATACAAGGTGTAGTTTCTTGTTAGCAACTGGCTAGTAAGTACAGGTGGTTTTATACACAAAATTACAGCCTCTAATAAGAGCTACTTTACATGCACATGTATTTAAGCTCCTGTAGCTAAGGCATTGGGTTTTTCCGCTCGTCTGTTCAGCTCATGGCAAGGCTTCAGAAACTTTGCAAGCAGCCACCACGGACCTGTAGGTAGGAGGACACAAACATACCCTCTCCCCAAGGTTATCAGTTCTTGAGAAGTAAGACAAGTTACAGTGATTTCTTAAAGCGGAGGCATTCCGATAAAAAAGGATGTGAAGCAGCTGCAGAAGCAAACTGCACAGTTAACAGTCAACGAGTTTGCAGTGTCATTAACCATTTTTTCTCTTCCTCTGCCACCCTGATGCTGTTTGGGTGGAGGTTGGTAAAACTTGGATTCTTCCCTAGGTTACTTTAAACACACTAAGCAGTACTGCTCGGCAGGAGCTACAAATGCTTGCTTCCCTAGCAGCAGCTACAGCTGCCAGCCTGCTGAGCAGCAGTCATAAATCTCTATAGGCAGCAGCACTTTTCTATTAACCCTTTCTTGCCCAAAATGTTAATCTGCCACCCATTAAAAACTTTTACATTAACCCAATAACAAAATATACACAGAACACTGTCTGCCCTCAACAGACACACACATACACACACATTCATGGGATCCCACAAACACACTCCACACAACTACAATATGTGAAACACAAAATGCAGACAATCATTACTCCCACTACACGGTCCCACATACAAAACGAAGTTGCAATGACCCTGTGAAGACAATCAAGAAACCAGCTCCGAGCAGCATCATCGCAGTGCAAGGTGGCAGGCTCAATCTCAGCAGGCGTCCCTGCAGAGGCTCTGCCTCCCTCACATTGTATGAGGCTTGGGCTTTTATACTGACCAAAATGCACACTCATTCCAATGCAGGTGGCCAGCCTACATCGGGAGAAGTGGCCAACAGTATCTATACATGTCTGCAAGGGTCGATAGAAACACAGACGTAGTTACATTTGCTAACTTTTAGTACATGAATATCACAGACAGGCTATAAACACACAATACATCTGCATTCCCCACCCATCTTACTTTTCCCTTTATAACTGTCCATTTATCACAAGGATCTGGGGGATCTAAATCAGGCTTCTTTTCCGGACCAACAGGTCTTGGGTCAAAAGGACTATCCAGGTCAGCATCAGAATTATCAGGCGTCAGAATCACAGGAGCAGCAACAACAGTCTGATGAAAATGCACAGGCTCCTCATTAACGTGTTCTGGAGTCTCAGTGTTATCAAGTGCTGTGCTGGCGGCTCCTTCCATTATACCCGGACTACTACCCCGTTCCTCCTCCTCAATCGGAGGGGCAATGGGCTCCACTTCTTCTACATTCTCTTCTCCTTGCATTTCCCGTGCACAAAAGATCTTAACACTAGTCACGGCAGGTGCAAGGGGCTCGCCTTCTGCTGGTCCTGTTTGTCCATAATCCCTATTTCTCCTATGTGCCTCAGTCGCTTTTTCTGCCGCTTTCCTCTCGGCTGCATGCTGCAACAATGCATTATACACCGTTCGCCACACCTTTCCCAATTTCTTTGCTGTCTTATCATCCTCAAGTACAGCCTCCCACAATATATCCCCAAATTTACGCCACTCATTTAAGTCATGCACTGTATGAGGATTAACAAACAGTCCTTTTGCATACCCATGAGCTAACAGCTCTGGAACCTCCTTTTTTAAATTAATATCCCTGAGATTACGCTTTTCTAGAAAACTTGTAAACAAATCATATGCCACTTGCCTATCCATGTTTAGAAGTCAGCGCGCTGTTTTGCAGTTCTTCCAGGCTTCAGTGGCACGTACGACCCAGACCGCCGATTACGATCCTGGGGGTGCTTCCTGCCTCCTTCGGCGTTTGCACCGTCCTGCTGCAGTCAGGACTCGTCTGCGCGCGTATCTTCACTCTCGTAAAACTCATATATCTGCACTGCGCGCGTATCTTCACTCTCGTAGAACTCGTGTATCTGCACTGCGCGCGTATCTTCACTCTCGTAAAACTCATATATTTACACTGCGCGCGTATCTTCACTCTCGTAAAACTCATATATCTACACTCCGCGTCTCACCGCGTTTTACTTCGCTCAACCGTGGTGCAGCGTCCTACCGCTCAGTACAGCGTCTCTCCGCTTTTCTCGATCCTGTCGGGGAGTTTTATTTTGGATCACGTCGGGGTCACCATTTTGTCGGCGAAGGAAAGTTTGGTCACCATATGGGAAAAGCGTACACCATATAGTTGTCAGCAAACTTCGAACTTTATTGGCAAAGACACCTGGTTAAATACACTAGATAATGAGCCTCATACATATTGCAAAGCTGAGCTCCTGATTGGTTAACTATGACAGCATGTGTTTCAAGGTTACAGTTAACATTCCTTCTCTGCGTATCTCTCTCAGTAGTTTTCCGTGCTAACTTTTCCCAAGGCTTCTGCACGTACACGAACTTTAGTAACCCTCAGGCGAGGCCTCAATGCCTGTGGCTCACTACCTTACAATTGTCAAGCAATTGTCTGGATTGCTCACATGCCCATTCACAGCCGAATGGCTCTCCACACAAAGTCACCTGTATGTACCATTCCTGGCAGGTGGTCTACACTTAAATTGTGAGTGGAACTCTACGGGTAAAGGATTCTGGTGCTTCAATCTGCTGGCCATTAGATTTCCCCCCCCTCTGTGTTTAAATCAGTCCTTTTTTCTGCATCTAAAGGTATAGTCTGTCCTGATGTCCTTGTTCACAAGGAGTGTAAGCATTTTCTCTTTTCAACATTACTTAAGGCTGTTACCATTTTCCTTCTATATCTTTGCTGCAGGTTAAGTAAATAATTCCATTTCTTTCAGTCGTACAAGCAATTTTTTTCTATGCTCCTGATCATTCTCTTTGTTTTCTGCTATAATCTCTCCAACTGGTATGCAATTTTCCTCAGTGTAACATACAAATATTGGTATTAAATCTTTGCCTCATCTCCTCCTGTATCTCTCACACCTCTCTTTTGAAACATGTTGGTAAGCCTGCTGTTCCCTTACTGGTTTCATACTGCAGATGATTTCTGCCTAAGTGCTGTACCTTGAAATTCATCCAATTTTTAGGCCATTTCTTCAATTTGTCCAGATCATTCTGAACTTTATTCCTGCCTCCATCCTTGTGATGTTTCTCAGTCTCATGACATCTGCAAATTTAATAAGCGTATTTTCCATTTAAATTCAATTTCAGTTCAATTTGTTAATAAAAACATTGAACAGACCTAGACCCATGACAGAACCCTGTATATTCCCATCTGACCCTTCCTTCTTTTTTGACAGTGAAATATTGTTGAGGACCGCATGAACACTGTTAGCAAAGCTGTCTAACGCCCACCTTGTAGCTTTCATTTGAACTACAGTTCCAGAGTTTGCTTATGAGAATGTCTCAAGAAACAATTTCAAGTGCCTACAAAAGTCAATATACAAGATCTACTGCTTTTCCCTTGTTCACAGTTCGTGCACTTCTATCATGGAAGGAAATTAAGCAGGTTTGACATGATTTACTTTTGACAAATCAGGGCTGTCTGTTATTTATCTCCCTTTATCTTCTAGGTGCTTAGAAATAGGTTTGATTATTTGATCAAAAATATTTCCAGGAATTGAAATTAAGATGGAACTTCTACAACTTGATGACTTCTCTCTTTTTTAAGGGTAGTCATAAAATTTGTTGTTCTTCAGGTTTTCCAACATTTTATCTGCGTTCCACAGTTTCTCAGATGTAACCCTTGAATGGAAAAGCAACTGTGATTTTGTACATTGTACTTGCTAGCTGTGGTTGCGCTTTATCTTCCATCTCTAATCACATCCAGTGCAATGTTTGCCGTTTTTATGGGAAGCACTAAAAGTTTCTTCTGGTAATCAGAGGTTACTAGTCTATTTTATGCACTGTTTTTTGTCAGGTATACCCTGATAGATTATCACTTGCTTAGATTATGCCATCCAAGTTGCCGTGACTCTTCTCTTTTATTTTTGGCAAAATAATCAGAGATATCTTATTTTCATCTTCAGTTGAAACACTTTAAGACAACCTGGTTCACTTTGACTAAAATGAGGTAGAAGACACTCATGATGTGAAGGAGAAAGTGATTATGAGCTGGAAACAGGATTGGAGTCATTGCCTCTGCAAGCAAAACAGCTGGAGAAGGAAGAAGGCATGTGTTCTGGCTTCAGTTTTATTCCAGCTGAGAAATTCTAGCATTTCAAGACATATTAGTTTCGAACAGGAGACTTTTTCACAATCTTATTTTTCAATACATCTTGTAGTCAGCTAATATACCCAGTTCTTTCTTTTCCTCTACTCCTTCTACCTAATAAGTTATTGAAAGCAGAGGAAATTTCATGGCATTACCTTCTAATGGACAGTGTTATCCTTTCTCATCTGCCTTCATCTCCAATTCTCAAGATTAACAAGTTCTTTCTACATAATATGCTTATGTCTACTACATGAAATTATTTTTCTGAATGTGATGTCATATGCAGCTATCACTAGCACTTCCACATTTACATAGACATTAATAAAAGTATTAAATACAATTTGACCTAAGTCAAGTCCTTAAGGAATTTCATCAGAATGGAAGATCTGTAGTTTCCTTCCACACCGTCTACCACAATCTCTACTTCAGATGTTGATTTACTGCTGACGCTTACTAATTAATCCTATTTTCTCCAGCTTTATTCACAATTTATGAGTAAAGCTCAAGGACTCATCTTTTAGGAATGATGCAGAGAACGTTCTGATGTGCATATGAGACACCTTAATGAGCTCAGAAAAGCTGGAGGCCACAAATTGAGGTAGATCTATTTCTCTGACAAAGGCGAACTGCTATAGAAGCAATTTTTTTAGTGACTCCCCCAACATCCTCATTTATCACTAGATCCTATTTCTGCTGGCATTAATTGCAGGGTTTTCACAGAACTTGAGTGGGAGAAGAATCAGAATATCAAACAGGCAAGACCTTCTACAAACTAAAACTCTACATAGGAACAGATCTAGCAAAAATTCTTTGGGCAAATACTGGAAGCACTTATGTAGGCTTCAAAGTCAATAAATATAAAAATTTGAACCAGATACAGCTTTTCAAGGAAAGTCATAGAACACTTGAAACCCGAACTGGATAAGTAATTAGAAAAAATAGACATTATAAGCGGCATGCTCTGATACAGTTTCACAATGTCTAGTTGTCGGAGTTTAAGTCTATAAACCCATACAGCCGCTCTCTCACTCACTCCCCACTCTTTCTTCCCTCCACTCCCGGAGGGATGGGAAGGAGAATCGAAAGAATACAACTCCCACAGGTTGAGATAAGAACAGTTTAGTAACTACGGTATAACACAAACCACTACTGCTACCACCAATAATAATAATGACAAGGCAGATACAAGGAAAAGGAGAATACAATAGCTCACCATCAAATATCAAGCCCGACCACCCAGTGCACCCCCACCAGTAATAATAATGACAAGGCAAATACAAGGGAAGAATACAATAGCTCACCACCCAGCTCGACCAAGCTGTGCACCCTCACCAGTGCACCCCCCACCGTGCACCCCCACCACTGTGCACCCTCACCACCCTTCTGGGTCTCTGCTCTCCATCCCTACATCCTGGACATGACGTGCTGTGGTATGGAATAATCTCTTTGGTTACTCTGGGTCAGGTGTCCTGTCTCTCCTTCCTCCTGGCTTCCCCTCCTCCCTGGCAGAGCATGAGACTCACAAAGTCCTTGGCCAGCCTAAACATTACCAAGAAGTAACTGAAAACACTGGTGTTATCAGTGCTGTTCCCAGGCCCAAAATCAAAAACACAGCACTGCACCAGCTACCGAGAAGGAGAAAAATGACTGCCCTGCTGAACCCATGACACTAGTTTATTTGACTAATCCTAGAAATTTACACTCCATGGTGGCAGGCACAGAAATTCACATATTATTTAATTCTTCTCTTTGTCTTATTGTAAATACAGTTCTTCAGAAGGAATTGTGTTTTAGGAAATGGCTTTCAGTGACTTTCAAGCAGTATGAGAAAAAACAGCCAACACATTCTTGGGAAGTACTTACTGCAGGGATGGTTTCTATTCTCCAACAGTTTTAACAACCATGAACAAAAACATATGAAAGACCCTTTACAATTTGGGTGGCAACACCATTTCTAGGTTCCACCTTTGACAAGGGATGACCTTTACACCTGAGGGATGCCCCTTTACATTAATATGTGAAAAGAACTTAAGTACAGCTTTTTAGTGAAGGTGACACAATCATTCCTCATGAGAAATGTTGAGAATTCACAAGTATAAATTCACCTGAGACAGAAATATAATCACAACAATACCCTATTTAATGTGAAATAAGTTTGAGGCTTATATAGTAAATAATCTAGGTATGGAAAACAGAAAAACTATTTTGTCCCTATTATTCTAGAAAGCAACACAAGACTTTTGGATTGGGTTATGCATATAACCTAGCTAAATCTTTCCTTATAAAGTAAATTTGCAAGTTATCTTGCTATTAGATACCTGAACAGATAGCTGAACAGATAACACATTTATTGTGGTGCTTTCTTACATTGATACACCGTTGCCAAACCTAACAAAGTTAGTTTAGATTATGACAATATTCCAAGCTTCAAGAACTGAAGCTAAGCCAGTTGTTGTGCTGCTATTTTATAGGCACACAATCTAAATACCTTCATTGGGTTTGGCTCCTGTTTTTACACTGGATGACATTCAGACTAATGCTCGGTTTGGTGTCATGTTTTCTTTAATAGTGGAGAGGCCAGCTAGCCACAGTTAGAACAACTAGAGGTTAGCACAAGAGCTACTGTTTCTGGTTATGATATCTTTTTCTCCTTGGCATAAGGATTTTTTTAGCATGAAGTTAACTGCTAGCAATGGGTTCCTTCAGAAACGTTCTGCCAAGCTATTAACTGCATGTATCATTGATGAAGGAGGTGCTTCCACATCACTGTTCTTAGAAAATATTCACGTAAATAAGGCAATAAACCCGGGAAATTCTATCAAAGTAAATGTGTTTAAGTACTCTTCTCCAGAAAGAGAAAGCTATAAACATAATGTTGCACTTCACAAATTTTTCTGCATTTTGCTGTCTGTTTTCCAGCAGCTTTATACTGTTTCTCTATGTATCTTAATCTTTAGAAGTACATGTTTCATGATGAGTATCTTGCTCAGACTGAAATAAGATGGAAAGCTTCAAAAGAAATAGTTCAGCCTATTCTGAGAGTAACAGGAGGAAAAATTGGTTTTGCACATTAACTTTCTGGTCATTAAGCTTATTTATTCTGAGAAACTAACAGAGCCATAAAATCAAGTAATGGAGATTTTCGCCATTCATATGAAAATCAGCTCTTGGTTAACCAAGTCATGAGCTTGTCAAGAAGTCTCAGTTCATACATACCATATAGGAATCTGTTAAAAATGACAGCTAAGTTTAGCATATACTGAACATACTTCAGTTCCTGATGCGGGCTGATATGTGTGGTCATGTGAAGAACAAGACTTTTCCTGAAAATCCTGCAGTAGGCCACTGCTGGATAAAGACATCTTTTATCTCTCTCCTGTTATCAGCGATTACAAAGGTCTCCTTCCTGCCCATTCTCACACTGAAAAAAGCCAGCTTACCTGTTATTAGGTCTAAATCAGCTGAATGCCACCTTGAAGAAGACAGTCTGTAATGACCAGTCACTAGCAGAATTCTTCTCTAGCAGATTCAAATCATTTCAACATTCACCAGCTATTAATGGCTTTTTTCCTGTAGCAGAATTACCCACGAATAGCTAGAGGGCTTTAAATACATATCTTAATCTGAATGTGTTCAAACTGTAATTCTGAGTTCTTTTCTTTTTTTTTTTTTTTTTCAGAATCTGCAAGGATACACAGAATTGCTTCATGCTCCTGGGTGCAATTGACATTGGCTGGAACCATGGTCTGAACAATCAAGCTACAGTAAAATCTAGACTCTTAAGTGAATGTTATTTTTTGCTACTCAGTTCCTTGCAAATGAAGCAGAGCCAATGTTGCCTCCTTCATTTCAGGTTATGAAGATAAGGAGTTCTTCATTCGTGTTTTGAAAAATACCAGGTGCTGTGATGCGAACAGCAAAGAAAAAACAAGAAGTAGGTTTGTAATTCTGGATGCAGAATTTGAGTGGGTCAGAGCCCACTCACTGAGAAATTCAGGTAGCAGTATCACTTATTCACTGACTTTCTTCTTAAAGGCTATTAAGCTATATAGAATAAAAGCTACACAGGCAGGTTTTCACTTTTTGAATGGTTCATTCTGAAATGCTAGCCACAGCACATTAAAAATCATTTTCAGTCGCCTTCTCTCATGAAGAAAGCAAGAAGCTGAGAGAAGGTGTTTATTTCTTTCTCACCCTAGCACGATGCTGGTGTTCATTCAGAGCATGTGGAAGAGCCAGCCATTCAGAGGCACACTTTAGGGTATACCTAGACTGTGAGAGCAGAGAGATGGACTCAACCTCCTCAAAAGCTTCTTCCATTCTTATGATAGCTATCTAGACATAAGCACTTTTATCCACCGAGTAATAAGAAACTCTTAACAGCAGCAAAACATTTTTGCCCCATTTTGGATCCAAGAAGCCTGGACTAATCAGTTTGTTCACACACAGAACAGCTTCAAAAGATGGAGTTTTGCAGATACCTTCACAGAGACAAATTGAGTACATTCTTCTTTTAAACAGCAGCAGTGTAGTGTTATGATAAGCAATAAAATCAGACCCATGATGGCTAGTAAATTACTTTGAGATATTTCCATGTGATAGTTTTCTTACACTGAAACTGCTGCCTGACAGTAGCCAGCGCTGAAAACCCATACATGATAATTTCAAGGATATGATTTCAAAGAACATACTTTGCTTTGGCTCCATAGAGATACACAGTAAAAAATTAACTTTAACATTCCACATTTCTTCATATGGCATATAGGGAAGTAACTAAAACAGGCAGTTGTTAAGGAAGTACTACAAACTTCTGTTAGAGAAGTACTGTCGTGGTTTAAGCTTCTATAAACCCATACAGTCGCTCTCTCACTCACTCCCCACTCTTTCTTCCCTCCACTCCTGGAGGGATGGGAAGGAGAATCAAAAGAATGCAACTCCCACAGGTTGAGATAAGAACAGTTTGGTAACTAAGGTATAACACAAATCACTACTACTATCACCACTACTACTAATAATAATGACAAAGTAAATACAAGGAAAGAATACAGTAGCTCACCACCCAGCTTGACCAACCAGTGCCACCCCCACCACTGTGCACCCCCACCACCCTTCCAGGTCTCTGCTCTCCGTCTTTTCATCCAGGACATGACATGCTGTGGTATGGAATAATCTCTTTGGTTAGTCTGGGTCAGGTGTGCTGTCTCTCCTTCCTCTCAGCTTCCCCTCCTCCCTGGCAGAGCATGAAACTCACAAAGTCCTTGGCCAGCCTAAACATCACCAAGCAGTAACTGAAAACACTGGTGTTATCAGCGCTGTTCCCAGGCCCAAAATTAAAAACACAGCACTGCACCAGCTACCAAGAAGGAGAAAAAATGACTGCTGCTGCTGAACCCATGACAAGTATGTATAGCCCATTGTATACATCTGAACTAATAATTATTATATTTTACTAGCTGCATGCTGACAATGAGTGGTGTTTTGCCATTTATATTCTGCTGTTGTCGAGTTTGAGGTGAACACCAGAAAACTGCAAGTTATCAAGAAAGAATAACTGATGTTCTTTGCCTAGAAAATACCCCAGTGCTAATTTTACCATGAAAAGCAATAAAATTGTAAATGCAGCAGGAAATCAGGTAGACCTCTAGAAGATCCTATCTCACTGTCCTTCCATGTGAGTAGATAACTTTCTTTCTGTGTGATCAAAATAAAATCAAAGCAGCAATAGTTTTTGCTAGTAGTAGGATTTCTTACTTTTAAAACTGAGTTATGTCAGAATACACTATAAGAAGACACAGATAAAACTTCTGAGTTATTTCTAGTCTCATCAAAAAATATCCAGAGCATCACCATTCATCACCAGAACAGAGTATAAAATGTATTATCTTCTCTAGAAGCACCGTGAGTAAAGTGAAGGGCAAAGGAGACCACACTTTAGAGATACCCATCTCCTTCCATTCGTTACAGAAAATGTTGCAGTCCCAAGTCCATCAGTCCAAAATAAGGAACAGCACAAAGAAATTTAATGATCACAAAAAAAAACTGGCTGCCACAGAACTAACATACATCAGAAATGTAATGTAATAGCTACTTATATGATCAATTTTGGAAAATTCAGAAATGTTCTTGAATGTTGGAAATCCATCTTTTTTGTCTACTCCGTGCATATGTGTTTTCACACATACAGACACGTAATTCTGGTTGCAATAAAAGCTACTTAAACTCTTATTTTTTTTTTTATTGGACAGCTGTTACATTAAAAAAAATAAAATCCAGGATTACTTATAAGACCTGAACTCTCCGCTCAATTTGAATTCTAAGACACAAAGATACGCTTGAGTATCTCCTAGCAACAGAGGCCATCATTAGGACATCAAGCTCATTTTCCAATGGTTTCCCATAGAAGAAGGATATGGAACACAGACTTTCTTGGACTGTTTGTAGCAAAATCTGTGGACAGAATAGCACACTCTGGAACTGATAAATCCACATGGTAGATCACATCATTCAGCAGACACCCAAGATCGGGCATTGTGGTGGTGTAACCCTATTTGCATAGCAAAGCATCTGAATGAAACAGCCTTACCTTCCACACCAGGCCTCCCCCACTGATCTACCTTTATACTGTTTTCCATGCAGAAGCAGCAACAGACTGTGTAAATAAAGTCCACTGTCCTGGGTTCAGCAGCAGCAGCCATTTTTCTCCTTCTTAGTAGACGGTGCAGTGCTGTGTTTTTGACTTTCGGCCTGGGAACAATGCTGATAACACCAACGTTTTTAGTTTCTGCTCAGTAATGCTTACTCTGACCATGGACTTTCTGAGCCTCATGCTCTGCCAGGGAGGAGGGGAAGCCGGGAGGAAGCAGAGACATGACACCTGACCCAAACTAACCGAAGAGGTATTCCATATCACAGCACATCATGCTCAGTATATAAATTGGGAGCAGTTACCCAGAAGGGCTACATCACTGCTCAGGTCAGGCTGGGTATCGGTCGGCACGTGGTGAGCGGTTGTATTCTCTTCCCTTGTTATTTCCCTTGTCATTATTACTATTGGTGGCAGCAGTAGTGGTTTGTGTTACTGGACTGTTCTTACGTCAACCCGTGGGAGTTACATTCTTTTGATTCTCCTCCTCATCCCTCCGGGAGCGGGGGGAGGAAAAGGGAGAGTGAGCAAGCGGCTGCACAGTTCTGAGTTACCAACTGGGCTTAAACCACAACATCCACACAGAAATACCAATGCCTTTACAGTATCTGTATCTGCTTTAATAACTTTTGCCAAATGGAGTATGCACCAGATGACAGATTGTCGAGTCTGGTCCCTCATGAGAATAAGTTTGGTGCCCATTCTACAAAGCACATATCCAAGTTCAAGGTCTTTGCCTTGCAGCATTTTTTATGGCCTATGCTCAAAATAGCAGAAGGAGAATAAAAATCTGCAGCTCAGAAATAAAAAACATCAGTGACAGCTCTGGTCTTCCAGTATAACAGAACATTCCACTGCAGCAGTAAAATTCATTTATGCAGGCGACATGCATTTCCTAAAGGCTGATCCAAAAATGCAGTCCCTACTCTCCCTACCCTCTGCGTGCACTCTCCAGAAAAATACACCATCATAGGTCTTATCTGCTGCTGCATCCAGTGCAGAGTGCATCTCTTTCACCTTGTTCTCTCTAACAAATCACAAGATATATATATTTTTAAAAAAATGAAGGCAGAAAGGCTCAAACTCTGGGAAAGTCTTTAATTTCTACTGCTACATCTATGCTGTTCCCCTGGAAGAGGAGGGGGCAACAAACTATGTGGCAGACATATAGTCACAGTATTGAATATTTCCCTGGAAGGTGTTTAGCCACTTTGAGATTAAGAAATAAGTTCATAAACCTGGCTAGGCTAGGCTAGATAAGAGAGTTTCAGGTCTTTGTGCTGCTGTTTCCATCCTAAAGTAAAACTATTCTTTTGAGAGAAATGGAATACAACCCTGCATGTGTTGAGAATCGTGTATTCACAACTCCATTATGCACTGCTTTCAAGTAATTGACTTGTTTCTCCTGTAAAGGTATTTTTAAATAACTGAAGAAGGCATTCTGTAGCTTGAATTTCCATGAAAGATTTTAATAAACACAGATAAGACAGCAAGCAATCTTCAGGCCACTGACTGTTTGACATCTGACTCTTGCACTGAAAAAAACATTATTCAGTCCGAAAGAGCCAAGATGTAACCCCTTGGAATTTTGTAAAACATGTGGTTATGTAGCCTAAACAAACCGTGTTGTTGCAAACCTGTGAGAAGCTGTTTTGAAGAGTTGTTGATTTATCTGCCATTTTCTGTCATGTTTTTTGGATTTTACTTTCAATGTTAGGATGATTTCCTTTTTATACTCTCAGAATTAATCATGTGCCCTTTCCTGTCTGAGCAGAGTCGAGCCCACCTGAGCACAAGCCCTGAGCCCCCCATGCTTGGCATCCGGCTCTGGACTCCTTACTGCTAATGTCTTCTTAATGTGCTTCTACTTGGGCACACTTCGGAGCACTGCTGGCTCTGCACATTTTCTATCTTGAGAAAGAATGATTGTGTTATCTCTTTAACTGAAATAGCAATATTAACTTTCTATTTTATGTTCTTAGACATAATTTCAAACCAACCAATTAGGAAGTAATTTGAAAAATTATTTGAAAAAGGAGATCTCATTAAATATCTCCTGAAGGCTTCTGTTAGCAATCAAGTTTCTTCATATTTTTATATTTTATATTTGTATGTATGCACACACATAGACACACTCTGTTTTTGGACTGAAATTGATCTTAACATTTCCTTCAAGATACAGACTACTCTATGTATGTGGGGTTTTTTTACCACTTTCCCGGCATCTTATTTAATCTAAAAAGAACACATTCTAACTTAAAAAACATATCCAGGAAATTTTTATCTCTCTCTTCCTATTAACCATTTACTTAACACCATGCCAGAGAATGCTTTGAAAAAATCCACACGTTGTTACTGGCTGAGATTTTCAGTCCCTGTAGAGAGTGACAGAATTCATGCTCTGATACCATCCAAGGAGATGAAAGAGAGATTACAGTAGGTAATAATAGCAAGAAAAAAGTTTAAGGAGCAGAATAGATTTAGATTACATTAGATTAGATTAGAGCACAGAAGAAAGTGAGAAATTCCTAGATGTGAAAGAGTAATTGTCCTGGGTTCAGCAGCAGCAGTCATTTTTCTCCTTCTTGGTAGCTGGTGCAGTGCTGTGTTTTAAATTTTCGGCCTGGGAACAGCGCTGATAACACCAGTATTTTCAGTTACTGCTTGGTAATGTTTAGGCTGGCCAAGGACTTTGTGAGTCTCATGCTCTGCTAGGGAGAAGGGGAAGCCGGGAGGAAGGAGCGACAGCACACCTGACCCAAACTGACCAAAAAGGTTATTCCATACCACAGCACGTCATGTCCTGGATGTAAAGACGGAGAGCAGAGACCTGGAAGGGTGGTGGGGGTGCACGGTGGGGGGTGCACTGCTTTCTTGGGCTTGATATCGGGTGGTGAGCAATTGTATTCTTTTTCCTTGTATTTCTCTTGTCATTATTATTATTGGTGGTAGCAGTAGTAATTTGTGTTATACTTTAGTTACTAAACTGTTCTTATCTCAACCTGTGGGAGTTGCATTCTTTTGATTCTCCTTCCCATCTCTCCATGAGCGGAGGGAAGAAAGAGTGGGAAGTGATTGAGCGAGCAAAACTGCGTGAGTTTGAGGGGTTTAAACCACGACAGCAATATAGGAAAGGAGGGTGGGAGAAGGAAAGGGAAGGAACCCTGTAAAAGGGGAGTAAGGAGAGAGAAAAACTCAGAGGCATAAATTAAATGGAGAAGAAATTCTTGAGCAATACAGAAGGTTTTATTCAAAAAAAGTTATTAAGAAAAAATATTTGTGAATTATTGCAGAATATGTGGTTACTGAACAGCAATAGAGAAAAAGAGTTGACCACAGGAGCTTTAGTAAAGAGTAGCTTTTGCGGTGGTTGTTTTTGACATTGCACAGACCATGCTTTATAAAATATTGAAAGCTAGGAGCCTGCTGCTACTACTGCATACAGCATACACACAAAGTGTGAATGCTTTCCCACATTAGATGAGAAAGTAGTGGCACCCCAGGTCAAACCTGTCCTGACGTTCCTTTAGGACAGTACATATCAGCTTAATTTCCTCTTTGAAAAGGTGACAGTTATGCACTTCTTCCTTATCAGCTCTGCCTGTGAACAGACCTGCCAGGCATCTGGGCCTATAGGAAAGAATTCACTACCCTTTTTTAAGCCAGTTAGGAGCTGTTAACTCCAAATTGGCTGATTGTCTTATCTCTGACTTCAGGATGAACCTAAGTGTCAGAAACTTCAGCTGTTGAGAGAAATGTGGATCAAATCTTTAAATCACTCAAAATGCAAAAAAGGTTTAGGGACTCCTCAGGTGAAAACTAGAGCTCTGAATTGCTGTGAAAACACTTAAAAGAGCAATCTCAATTTCTGTTCAAAAAGACACAGAACCAAAATAAGGTTTTCTGGGCATTATTGTCTGGTATTAGTCTGCCATTGTTTTGGCATTAAACAATATTGGACACACCATGTAAATCATTAAGTATCCATCCATTGCATACTGACATTTTTCATTAAATACATAATTTGTGTAATAGCACTTCATTAATTATACATTTCCTGAATAATTAAAATAATTGTTGAATAATATATTAAATGGATTACGACAAAGCCGGGCAAATAGTATTAAGCAATTCCTGTAATAATTTAGGATAACAAAATTTTCTGGAATCGAACACTATTAGATAAGTAGTAACAGTTTACACATACAAAAACTTTAGCTTTTTCAGATTAAGTCTCTCTTGGTCCTTTATAGAGGTATTATGCAATGAAAGACCCAAGAAAACAAAGCATTTCAAATCACTGTACACAGAATACTGATCTAGAGTCCTGTGATTAAAATCCTACTAACATAAAGTGCCTGTGTTTAATATGCATGGACATACATGTACATGTTTTCACAAATGATTCATAGAGATAGTAAAAATCTTTTGAAAACTGCCTTGAAAATTTAATGTAGGAAAAGGAATAACTTTTCCTATATTCAGAAATGTCAGAAAAACTATTATCTGCAATAGTTAAGCAGTTAATAAAAATATTTTAAGTAACTCATACAATTCATTTTATATATGCTTTCTTTAACGAAAATCACAAATAACTGAAATTGTTAACTTGGAACTGTAGTTAGAGCAGCAACTAAATACCTTTCTTAATATGGAAAACAAATTGTCAGGGTTTTTTTGTCTGGCTACATAGTAGCCAAGGAAAGACTAATTTTTTGTTGTGTGCACATTTAAAAGCTGTGAAGCAATTACTTTCAGGAGCAACTTCACACTCTGATAAAGTCTCAGGGGAAAACAAATGGCCACATCTCCCCTTGATTATTATCAAATGGTGCAGTATTTGGCCAGATTCACATGCAAGTCTAAATAGTTGGATCCATCTGGTGAGAAATGAGAGGTTGCAGCTCTTTATTTGTAGCTATCACCAGAATACACAGGTAAGTAACAGTTCACATGCCTCTCTGTTCTTCCCAATGTGTATTAGTACCGTTTATGTTCCAAGTCCTTCTACATGGTCCCATTGTACTCAATAACCACCTTTTGTGAAAATGTCTACTAACTGCAGCTAAGGATTTTCCAGCAGTAAGAGTTGAGGTGAAGTGCTTTATGAAGCACTTCACAATTTATGGCTACATAGGTCAGATGTAAGCAGCCTTTCATGTTAACCAAACGCTCAATCTTACAGGTTTTCTTTTTTCTTCCAAGACCTACCCAATATAGCTAACGACATTGAACTCAGTATATCTCTCTCAAAAGGATTAAGGTGATAATCCTGCTTACTGAACCCTGAAGGCAATTTCCTTGGTGTTCTCTGTGTCACAAATTCTATATCCTTTTTCTGCAACCCTGATCATACCAGATAAATGTCGTGGTCCACTGAGGATTTTCTAGCTGTTTCTTCAATTTTTTATTACACCACTGAACTATAAATGTTACTTGGTTTGGACATGCATAACATAAAGTTTACAATTTTAAAAGTTCTTACAATTAAGCCATTGTTTCCAGTGATGGTACTCATCAGATAGCATTATCACAGATGGACCTGGTATAACTTTTAAGTTTTACAGTCAAAAGGAGTTTGGAAATGGAAAGTACTATACAAAGAAGTGATACAAGAATAATCATGATCTTCCAAAAAGCAAGTACAGGATGAAACACCAGATCTGGTCAGGTGGGAAAGATAAAGACAAATGTGATACTGAACACGAAGCAGTCTCAGCAGGTGAAAAACTGTAACTAGGAACAAGTACAGAAAACATCTCTGGGAGATGTTTCTTGTCAGGAGCTTGTAAATGATGAGAAAAGAGTTACAGGTAAGCGAAAACAGTGCAACAATGAAATTTTGCATGAGAGTGAGTCAGAACTACCTGAACCCAGAGGGTTTCTAAGAAAGTAGCGCTCTCAAGGGGATGAAAAAGCACTTTGTAATAAAACATTTGCCTAGAAGATTGCTGCCTTATTTGTTCCAGGAACAGAAGGGAAGAGTCACATAAATCATAGAATCATAGAATAGTTAGGGTTGGAAAGGACCTTAAGATCATCTAGTTCCAACCCCCCTGCCATACACAGGGACACCTCACACAAAACCATGCCACCCAAGGCTCTGTCCAATCCAGCCTTGAACACCGCCAGGGATGTAGCATTCACAACTTCCCTGGGCAATCCATTCCAGTGCCACACCACCCTTACAGTAAGGAATTTCCTCCTTATATCCAATCTAAACTTCCCCTGTTTAAGTTTGAACCCATTACCCCTTGTCCTATCACTACAGTCCCTAATGAAGAGTCCCTCCCCAGAACCCTTATAGGCCCCCTTGACTGACCACAGGACAGCCAGTTACAGCAAGACAGGTGCCCCAGAATGGCTTCACACATGAGTGCTCTTACTCTTCAGGTAATAGCAGGAAGTGAGATTTTCTAATTTTAATGTCTCAGGCAGTAGAAGGCATCCAAAATGCTTCTTAGGCAGAATTTAGGAGCAATGCAGGACAGCCCTGCCTATCTTGCATAGGTACCTGAGATGACCACAGGCACAGAAGGGAAAGGATCTACAGAGGATTCATTTCAGCCAAGGTAGGAGCCAAAAGGCCTAACTAGAGTCCTTTAAGTTTAGAAAAGCATGCTGATTTTCCATCACAGATTCCTTTTAATACCCCTCCTTCTTGGTCTATGAGTCTAGTATTTTAGGATTCCTTAGATGCTTACCAGGCACTTCCATATGTTACATTAAAACAGAACCTGTGTGGTCATCTGAGATGCTGATGCTCTTGTTTCCCTTCTTTACACATAAAATAGACTGGTTCTTGAGGTGAACATGCTAAATACTGGATAAGATAATGGTCTGTGTAAAAGAGGTTTCACAAAGAAGTCTTGGTGAATCCCTGAGGCAGTCAGCTGAGACAACTGTATACCCATCCATGACTTTGTACTGTCTAGCTGGTCAGCTTGGGCCTCCTAGTGCCCTGTCTAGATGTGAGTTCCAGTCAAAGACACTCACTGTCTCCCACTGAATGTAAATTGACATGGGAGTATAATTCAGTCATAAAAACTTTGTTGTAGACACGGTAGATAATTCTTAGATGTTACAGTGCTGAGCATCACATGTCCTGAGAGTCTTTGCCTGTGGTGTCATCTTGCACAAGGTGTTAAGAAGATGCACCAATTAATTTTTATGAGTAATTCAAATACTTCAGTGAGAAGGACCACAGAAATGCTAATGAGTAAATTAATTATTCTACATGGATGGCAAAATTAGATGTGTTCAGCAGAGGTGGCATGTGCTCATTTGCTTACTAGCAGTGAGAATACCAAAAATTGATTAGTTGCACATTAAATCCACACCATTTGTTCTGACAGATGCCTCTCTGAACCAAATCAGTCCTGTTCCTGCCATTATTCATCCCATCATGCTATAGGCACCTAATTGAGGTGCCTCCACTTTCCACTTTTTCTGAGGTCAATGGGGTGAAACAGCCCACCCCAGGGACCATTCAGTTCCTGCAGTGGCAGAATCAGATGCAAAAGTTGCCTGCCTCCTGACAGGCTATCAGCAGAATGTTGAATAACTACACTTGAATTTTAGGTATTTCTGTAAGCCCCTAATTTAAGTAGGCTATATCAGGGCATTTGTCACCATGCAATTAAGAAATAATACAAAGGGGCATTAAGACACAGTTTAAACTATATTGAAAATCTGAATTCAGGCATATCTTAATTTTATGTGCTTCGCTCTGCCTCCTAGATAATAATATTTTAATACTTCAGATTTTTTGACATAGTGTCTGGGTTTATGTCAACTTTTCCAAATGTTTTGTTTACTGTTACCTTAGTAGAGCAATCCAAAAAAGATCAAGCTGAGCTACATGTCTTTCAACCTAGTCCCTGAGTCCAGCAGTCTCTCATGCTTGCTAATATTTGCTGTGCATCGTTATTCATTTCCATGTCCACCAGCCACATACTCCTTTTGCCCATATTAGTTAATCTCCTTACATTTT
The DNA here is from genome assembly GCA_039720435.1 of Amazona ochrocephala. Lineage (NCBI taxonomy): Eukaryota > Metazoa > Chordata > Aves > Psittaciformes > Psittacidae > Amazona > Amazona ochrocephala. Next base: position 27,853,455 of record CM077880.1, read on the forward strand.
TTTAGTTCCATGGTTCCCTTTCAAACTCATTTAGAAACATTTTTTTTGTAAAATGTCAGGTATCACAGGCCTAAAAATATTTTTATTTTTCATTCTGATTTGAACCTTCTTATATTCCTTTTTCTTGTCTCCTTTAAGTGCTTTTGAGTCGGTGTGATTAATGGATCTCCAAGCAGCTCTTAATCAGAGATAATTTGGCAATGTCCCATCCCTCCCCCCTTTTAAAAATTTAACATTGGCTTAAAACCAGCATTTAGTCAGGTAGACAGGTAGACACAAAACTAAAATTCTGTCATTTCTTGCAGATTATTAATGCATGATGAACCAGAGAATGTAGAAGACCACCAAAATACTGCAGAAGCAGTTATTAGGTGACTTATAGGTTTTATTTGGACCCTTCCTCACTTTTCCTACTGATCATGAATGTTGTTGCCTTGGCTTTCTGCCTAGGTAATCAGGCAAAAAATTAGACCATTCTGGAAAGCAGCTCAGACTATCCAAGATCTCCACTCTTTAGAGGTAGCCCTCTCCCTTTCTCTGCAGTAACTGTCACACAAGTTGTGGGTAGACACTGTCTTAAATTAGGCACCTCAGCCACCTGCCTGAAGTTCGGCATGAAAGTACCAACAGAAAGAGTCTGCAGTATTAATGAGTTTACTTTGTCTCATTGAAATTCCATAGTCTTCCTTGTTCTCAAATCAAAACCAGCATAAAACATAGTAATGGGGCTTTTATTTCACTGCTTGGCACATCACAGAGAAAAAGGCCTGGAATTATATGAGAAATGCTTTGATGTTATTGCATGAGATTTAAGCCTATGGATCTATCTAATCACTTACCCAAGGAAATAAGATATGACACGGGAGAGAAAAACGTTCTTGAAGACAATGTGAAAGCTGCTCCTTGCTGCTAGTAGTGATGTCCAAGCAAATTAAGTTTGTATAGTATTTACTAGTGTCTTCTCTGAAAGAGGACAAGATTAACCAAAATAATTGTAAAGATATTAAAAGAAAAAAAAAATAGAAATTTTGGAAAGGAAAAAATTTTGAGGGCTCTGAGTGCAGCAAAGCCTGTAGGAAACTGCTTAGGGGGCAAGCCATTCTGTGTCCGCTTACTTTTAGTTTCTCTGTACCTTTCACTGAAGAGCTCTTCTAGATTAGAGAATGCTGGTCCACAAGGAAGCTGGTTGTGATCCAGCATATAATTCTCATGACTCAGAAATTTATATACCAATCCTGAAGTAATCACACAAGGTTCAATTGAGTAAAGGCTTCAAGAATAGAACATAATTAAGTAATTTTCTTCCTAAAATAAAAAAAAATAAAAATGTAATACTATAAGCAGATTCTAAGCAACAATCAAAATGAAACTCAACACTCAGAAGTTATGATTTTACAGACAAATCATAAAGGCTGCATTTCAATATCTGTAAGGATCTCTCCTGTTAAAGGTAAAAAAAGTGTTCACATTGCAAAGGAATGATGAAATGGAACTCTGGGTATGGCAATTGAGAGCTTGGCATATTTATTTACTTTTCACAATCTTACTGAAATGCTGAGTCTCTCATTATTAAACATGTTCCGTCATTAATCCTTGAATTTCTTTTAGGAGTCATAAGTTTCTGAGAAGGAACAGCAAGAACAGTTGCCAGCAAAAGTAACAAGCTGTTATACTGTAGATATACATGATTTGCTGCCTCAGCCGCTCAGCAAAATGCAAAGTGATATTATTCCTCTTTTTCATCCTTCACTCATTGCTCAGTTTGTCACCCTGCTTTGTAAATCAGAGTGATAGAAAAATAATCATTAACAAATCTTACTTGCCAATGACAAATAGACTGAAACCCCCTCATTTTTTCTTGTTTGCACATAATAATCTGCATACAAAGTAGGTAGAGATCATTATACTGGAAGCAACTGATAGCACCTAAGTAGTGAGTGATTTATCTTTGGGATTTCTCTATTTGGCTTGAAGAAATATAGTAAGGAACTTAAATGCAGAATTTTATAATTTATTTTTGGGTTTGTGAATTATTTTATAAATTTTCATCAAAATATAGCTCCTATTACTCCGCCCATCTTCCACAAAGCACAGCTATTTCACAAAGCAATTATTAGTAATTTCATTCAGTCATGTTTCTCCCTTTGTGCTCACTCTAACAATCCAGTGGAATGCTAAGCACAGCAAAAAAGGAATCTGACTCAAAGAAAAGCTGAGAAGCTTCCTAAAACAGCAGGTAGAGATTGCAAAAGAGGAATCAAAGCAGCTATTCTTATATATATGTGTGTGTATGTATATTTTTTTTTATAAGGAGAGGGTGATATCTTCATTTTGTCTCCTGTATAATAGTGTGAAGGGGGAGAAGTTTTGCTTTAGTTAAGAGTTTCCATATCGAAACACAGTGCGTTGGAGGTGGACGACCTTTAGGAACTGTCTCACAGTTATGATTTATGAAACAAATACAGGGACTAGGTTCTGTTTCTTGGAGATAGAGGTCATAGCTCAACAAGCCTGGAAATGCGTCACCTCTGAAGGCTTTGCGGATGACAGGTACTCAAAAACTTTTTAAGGAAAAGTAATGTGACTCACCAAACTTGAAATATTAATTTTGCCAAATTTTATATAAGCACAGGCATTGAGTAAACAAAATTATCAAAATAATTTCCAGTTGTAATTTATTACTAGAATTTCTCCTGCATCTTAGAATTCTCTCCTTGTGTCATTCTCAGTAACACTCACAATGACCCCAGGGTTTGAGTTTCCTGCATCCCCAGAGTGTGTTCCACTATGAATGACTCTGGGTGCTTATCCTACTGAATAAAAATTTACAGAGACCACTTCTTATAATTGTAAAAAAAACCCCAAACTTTCTCCAATGATAATAATAGCAATAATTGCAATGAAAAGGGAGATAACAAAAAGAGAGAGAGAATAAAACCTAATAAAACCAATACAATTGCTCACCACTCACTGACCAATTCCCATCCTGGCCTGAGCAGCAGTTGGTTCCTTCCAGGCATCTCTCCCCAGTTTATATACTGAGCATGATGCGCTGTGGTATGGAATACCCCTTTGGGTAGTTTGGGTTGGGTGTCCTGTCTCTGCTCCTTCCTGGCTTTTTGTGCTCCTCCTCACTAAGAAACTGAAAAGTCCTTGATCAAGGTAAGGATTGCTTAGCTACAACTAAACAATCAGTGTGTTATCAGCATTATTCTCAGACTAAATCTAAACCACAGCACATTACCAACTGCTAGGAAGAAAATTAACTCTATCCCAGCTGCAACCAGGACAATTATGAAGTGATTCTTAAATGTATATTCACAGGCTTTTTCAAGTAATGTTTAACACCATTACTACTGTGGTTGTTGGTTTTCAAGTGCCAGAAAAGCAGAATCCAGACAAGCCACATGAAAGAGAAACAATGAATATGACCAAATCTCCTGCAGTATGTGTCTACCAAGTTTCTTCTCAACATTCTTCTAAAATGTGCATGCATTAAAAATAAACATGATAGAAAGTGCTGAGCTCCATGCCTTATCAATGCTCAGAAGCCCACATAGTCCCCATCCCAGCAACTAAAATAGTTTTACGAGATCCTGATGCTAAATTATTAAATCATCAAAGCTACCCTTTTCTTCTTTGTTTTATTTGCTTCACATCAACAGCAACTTCCCCTTGGCAATTTTTATTTGCCACAGAGGCACTTCGAGCTGTATCCACTGACATCAAAGTACCTCAGTGAATCATCTCTGGTTCCCTCCAGTGATCAAAACCATAACCTGTCTAAGCTCTTCCAGTCCCTGAACAGAAGCAAATTCTGAGGCTGCCAGAGCTCAGATGCTCTGACAATCGCTTATACATTTTTATCACAAAAAGTGTGCTGTTGCAGTGACTCTGCTGACCACTGCAGAGATAGGTGCAGAAAGAGCCATAAGCACTACCCTAAAATAAATGTCCACGACAGGTGTGACAAATCTTCTTCTAGAGTTTATTACTGCAGTGGTTACTGATGTGGTTTAGGTGATCAGACATTAAAGGTTAGAATTGTTGATGGCTGATACCACAAACCCAGGCTATCACCTGCTTCCAGGAAACTTCTCGTCTCCAGATTTTGTAGTAATATCTACTAATCTAGTTGTCCTCTTCCTTAGATATATACAACTATTTATCAGGTATATTTTATATAAGATATTTATTATTAATTACATATATATTTACCTTACTATTTATTAGGTACATAGAGACCTATTTATGCATACGAAACAAATCTCATCCTGTTCATCTTTATGTACTGAACATGGCAAATAGACTATAAACAATGGACACAGTGATGTTTGAGTAAGTAGTAAAAATGATTCTCAGAATGTGTATACTAGCATTATGTACACTTGCAAAAACATAGTTTAACTTTACCATGTCTTCCAAAGTTTTAGACAACCATTTCCATTGCCTACTAACCAGGTATTTTCTTCATCCATCATAGTAATTCTTGTTTCAGTAGTTATTATAAATTCTAATGTGCATATATAATAATAATTACATCCGTATGAAGAAAGATAATTTTTAATCACTCACTTTGTAGATTGGAAGGTAGTATAGAGTTTTATTAAGAAGAAAAGCTATGCTTTGTATAGTACCTAAACCATTTATGTAACCCAGTTAATGATAATTTGTGACAAAAGACATTCCCTCCTAAGAATAGACTGGATCTTGTTGCAGATGCCTGTACTGTAGTAATTCATGTTCAGAGTTCTTTAGGCAGCAATTGCCTGCTGGAGGCAACTGCCCCTTTGTTAATGTGATGGGGCTAATGAAGACAATGGTAACCTGTAAAATTTTTCCTGTGATGTACATAACCTTCTGACATGTTAGAAAATATCTTGAATATGGCAAAAGCTATCGTTATCTAACAGGGGAATGTTTTATGGGTCACCCCTGAAACTAACTGATGGCAAATTGTCAGTAATTTTGTTAAAGCTTCTTTATGTAATTCTTCAGCATTGTGCTATAAACCACTTTTACCATGTGTGTCTTCAACTCATCTGTTCTCCTAATATAACAATACCAGTCACTGTGTATGTCATTCCTCTAAATGATTAATTTTAACAACTTTAAACACTCCATGTCACTCATGTGTCCCAAATTAAAGTTAAAAGAAACATGGACTATATCTCAAGTTATGAGATCTAGGTTCTATAGCAGGAATGATAAAATATCCATATTGTTTTGCTCTTGTTCTGCCCACCTTTCACTCTTAAGAACATTGTCTTTTGAAGCTTGTCCCCTTGGCATTCATTCACTGAACCACCAGCTGGGTATGTTTGAAGATCTGGCTCACTCCTTCCTCTCCAGATATAGAACATACCACCTCTGGGATATGTACAGATTCTATGAGTGCAAAGCCCCAGGCCCGACAATATCTTGCTGCAATGATTGTCTCTTGTGAGTGAATAGTTACCCACACAGATTTAATTAACAGCAGCAGTAGAGTATTCATTGTTATAAAACTCAGTGGTAAACTACTAATCAGAACTCCAGGCACACTGGAGGAAATAGAAAGCTGAGGAAATAGTGAGATCAGTTTTTAAACAATATGGAACAGGCATGAGCCACACGAGCACCATTTATATGCAATAAATGCAGCGATGGCCTGGGAATAAAATGCCTAGCAGCCTATTACTTAATCCCTCTCCAACCATTTCACCACTTAAATATTGTGTGTGTGCAGAAATCACATTTGTTTACATTAGTGGTTATTTTGATGTTAAATGGGGAAAATAAGTTTTATTTGGTTATGCTCTTAACTATTATTGTTTAGCCTTTGCTGCATTAAAATTTTGGCAACTGCAGGTAAAAATATGCAAGCATGGCAGAGAAGAAAGGAGCCGTCCTCTGGAGTACAGATTGATTAAAATTACTCAAATTGCAGACTTGGAATGGGCACCTCAGTCCTTTTACAGAGCTGCTGCTTTGGCACTACTGAAATGGGCCCACCTGCCTAGTGCAATCAAGGTCACTGAAGCACTCCGAAACTATTTTTTCACTTATAGAGTGCCACTGCGACTATCCTATGCAGTTAAGCTCTGAGGATGGTACACCATAGGCAGAGCTCCAGTGGGAGACAACATAGAAGCTCATAAAAGATTTTGTGCAATTCCATCTGCCATGAACAAATGCAAGTCATATAAAACACAAGTTTGCACCTTTCCTGTCTCTAAACCTTACCCAGAATAATTGCAGTGTAGTGAAAAATACCACTCTCACTAAAGCAAGGAGGTTAAAGTTTTGGATCAGTGATAGCTTTTATGTGAAGGAAAGTCTTCTTCCAACACATTCTCAGAACACAAATTTATGATGCAGATTTTCCTACAGGAAGAATCACAGGAACTTGGAATACCATGGAAGACAGAAGTAAGAATGGAAAGTTCCTCTCCCTCTTTCATTTTTCCCCAGTTCATTCTTAAAAATTTAATTGTTTCAGCTTTAAAATACTTCAGGTCGGTTCTCTACAAATGATTCTTCAAACATATAGAAAGAAAAAAAAAACAGCTCCCTTTTAGAAATTTTTATGCTGTAAACTTTCAGTATCTATAAAGCATTGATTAGAGAACAAATTCACAGCCCATGTCATACTCTGCAAACTGAATTGATCCTTTGCTGCTTCAAACTTCATGCTATATATTCATAATAAGTGAATATATTACCTGTGTATTCCTGCCAGAGCAACAAATTTTAAATTAATAAAGGAGTATAAAGTTTAAGCAGTATTCAATTTCAGCATCAGCACATCAGCAGCATGGAAAGGACCCAGTTTTTCTTGTCTCTGAATACAATCACAGATTTACAAATTGTCATGTTTTTGCAATTCAGTAGGTCAATCTAACCCACAGCAGCTGACTACAAGCACTCCCATTGCTAATGCCTGGTAGAATATATTAGTGTAGTCAAGAGGGTGAGCTAATCTTTACTTCTATAACTGAAGGGGCAGAGTTACAAGGCTGAATGGTCTCTTGCTTCAGAATCAGTATCTTATTTCAGATCAGTAATCCCCAGCAATTTCATCACTTGCAATTATGTAAACTTAGTTTAAGAACTATTGCTTCTGTCTTCCAGTCTAGCAGAATTTAGGAAGAGAATACAGAAACAGATCTACTCAAAAAAGCATTATTCACAGCCAGAAACCTTTTTTATCTCTTCAGCTGATGCCAGACAGCAGAATTCATTAAATCAATGGGATATTTATAAAAGGGGAGTTTAGGAGCATTATTTTTAAAGGCAGTTCACATTTAGAAGAAGCTGAGGGACACTAGGCTTTTAGAAATTGAAAATTACTGGCAAGTATCTCAGGGCTACTTCTAGCTAACCTTATATTTGCTTAAAATAATAATAAGTATATTTAAATGGAAGACCAAAGAATGACTTTGGGGTGGATAAAGAAATGCCATGGAGGAAACAAAAAGCTTGTATAGACAGTTAAACAGCTGGACTTTTACGTGTTTTACTTCATACACTATCTAAATAATGCTACAACAGCAAAGTACGAAATTAGAATTGGAGTTTGCAGGTCATTGAACATTTCAAATTCTTCCATTGCCATTTCAGCACAAAGTGCTAAAAATCTTTGTGCTGAACCACTGGAAGAATTCCCAGTGCTTGTTGATACTAAAAATATTTCTCTTCTTTGTGGCGGTTTAATAAAATACTGATAGCACACTAAACCAAAAGAAAAGGTAAGATGCTTTATTCAGTACATCTGAAAAAAATATTTTTTAACAATTCCTGCATCATTTGCTTAGAACTGTCTATTACTTTATTTATGAATGATCATTTTTCTGCTTCTACATCTGCATTAGACAAATTAAAAATAGGTGAAATAAACAGCATACAGGGAGATCCTTTAGACATTATTTAGAGAGTCTGATGACACCAAGCTGTGTGGTTCAGTTGATATGTTGGAGGGAAGGAATGCCATCCAGAGGGACCTTGACACGCTTGTGAGGTGGGCTGATGCCAACCTAATGAAGTTTAACCATGACAAGTGCAAGGTCCTACACGTGGATAGGAGCAATCCCAGGCACAGCTCCAGGCTGGGCAGAAAAGAGATTCAGAGCAGCCCTGTGGAGAAGAACTTGGGGTGTTTGTCGATGAGAAAATGAACATGAGCTGGCAGTGTGAACTCGCAGCCCAGAGAGCCAAAAGTATCCTGGGCTGCATCAAAAGGAGCGTGACCAGCAGGTCGAGGGAGGTGATCCTGCCCCTCTCCTCTGCTCTCGTGAGACCTCACTTGGAGTCTTGTGTGCAGTTCTGATGTCCTCAACATAAAAAGGACATGGAACTGTTGGAACAAGTCCAAAGGAGGGCCACGAGGAGCATAGCAGCCTTCCAGTATCTGAAGGGAGCCTATAGGGATGCTGTGGAGGCAGTCTTCATTATGGACTGTAGTGATAAGACAAGGGGTAACGGGTTCAAACTTAAACAGGGGAAGTTTAGACTGGATATGAGGAAGAAATTCTTTCCTGTAAGGGTGGTGAGGCACTGGAATGGGTTGCCCATGGAAGTTGTGAATGCTTCATCGCTGACAGTGTTCAAGGCCGGGTTGGACATAGCCTTGGGTGGCATGGTTTAGTGTGAGGTGTCCCTGCCCACGGCAGGGGGGTTGGAAGTAGATGATCTTAAGGTCCTTTCCAACCCTAACTATTCTATGATTCTATGATTCTAACCTGTTACTGGAGTACCACACTCAGGCTGTTGAAAATGAGCTCTGGAAACAGCAATACCCATTATGCTCTTGATGGTTGTTCACTGGTTCCACTGTTTTGGAGAAGGATGCAATGTATTTGTTCCACTAGGGAGTTTTCTGTTGGTGGATGCATAAAATTAAAATGTTTCTAAAAGGATCTAGATTTTTTTCTCAGTTATACAGTAAAGGTAGAAAAAACACGTTGGCTGTATTTTTGAATAGTTGAGCTTTATCTCTGAATCAAGTTTTACATTTTGCCATCAGCTATATTATTACTCTTGTCTCCCACAGCTTGGCTAGGGTCCCATCTCCAAACCAATGTTTCCTTTATGGTTTACATCTCTAGTGCAATGTGTCACTGATTTCTTACTTCCCCTTTGCACTAATGAACTCTAAGTTTTCTGACCCACTTAGTTTTCTTTTTTATTTTTTTTTTTTTTTGAACCAGGACAGTAGGAAGACACTATGTGGATTCGTCAGTAATTAGAATTTTATCTCCTCATCCAACCCAAGCAGAAATACTACAAGATGTATCATATTTATATATTACAGAAGTAATATTTACAGATAAGAATAGTCCCATTGACTTTCTGTTGAAGTTGAAGGACCATTCACATAAGGAATGATTACAAGGTCAGAACCTGATCCAAAGCCAGAACTTTAGTTATAACAGAACCTCCGCATGCATCAAATACTCCACTTTTGTAGGGAGAAATAATGCAAATGTGTTCTTTATTATTGAATATAAATAACACAATGCCCATGGCATATCTTACTTTCATTTTATTTTTGAAGATTCAAAGAAAGAAATAAGGCCCAAATAAAAAAAATACTCCAATTTCTGTCATTTTTTCCCGCTTAATGATATTCCACATTTGGGTGACTCACCATAACCTTTGTTTGAGAATTAGTTAGCCTTCATTTCTTTGTTCATTAGGAATCAGTAGTTGTTCACAAAAGAATCAAGAAAAAAAAGCCACAATATATTCTGTGATGTTCACATGTCAGATAGGCTCTTACAAGGACTAATGATTTTAAAGTAAAATTAGGAGGGGAGTTGGGTGGACTCCCCCAAGACTTTTGTGTGTATGGTGTAGCATAATACAAAGATTAAACCATTCAAATTTGAAATGAAGCAAAGCAGGTAGAGATTCAGCATGAATCTCAGATTTATATTCCTTGTGCTGGTGTGCTAATTAAAGTTCTTTATTTTTTCTTCTTTTTTTTTTTTTTTCTTTTTCTTTAAAGTGTATTGGGGTCATTATAGTGTCCAGTTTAACCTGAAAATATATCTAATGAGTTAGGAAGAGCGGTCATATAAACCATGGCTATTGTCCAGGATAGTTTCATCACAGCACAGTGAACCCATCTGAAATTCAACTTCGGAAGTAGCCTGAGGAGGATGTTGCTGAGAAGGAGGATCTTGGGAATATCATACGTGGCACATTTCTGTCTAATCATCTGAGTTATGGGCATTGAGACCATTCCAGTGTCTCCTGGATTCTGTTTGTCACAAGTTTTGCACTGGCATCACTAAAACATGCTCATATAAGTTCTCTTGGTGTAAAAGGAGCACAGTGATAACGAATACATCATTAATAGACTGTGGCTGGATATACAGCTACAGAAAAGGTATGAGGAAACATGGCCTGGATCTGGGTCAGTCTCTAACAGGCTGAGAAGCAACTCGTTCTGGGATGCTTCCAAAGAAGATGGTTGTGCAGCAGAAGTTAAAATTAAACTAAAATAAAAAGTAGAATTTAAGTACAATCTCTTACCTTACACAGCAGAAGGAAAGGTAATGTAATATTGCAGCTAGCCAACTATAATTGTTAGATTGTGTGATAAAAGCTCATTTTATAACCTCACAGAAGAGCACAGAGGCAGGTGGGTAAGCTCAAATAACTCCTTGCCCTGGCTTCTCCGCAGACCATCAAAGCAGCCACCAGCCATCAAAGACTCAACTCCACAAACCCAGAAAGAAGAACACTGGCAGGTGGGAACTCTAAGGTCTCAGAGGAAGTGACACTGTCCAGGCCCTGCCCAGGGCTGCTCCAGAACAGTTTCAGTCCCATTGTCCAGGCATGAAACCCAGCACAATGGGTCAACATCAGAGCACATTTTGGACTGAGGAGGTCCACTGCCTGGGGGCATAGGACATGTGTCGTGGTTTAAACCCCTCAAACTCACGCAGCCGCTCTCTCACTCACTCCCCACTCTTTCTTCCCTCCACTCCTGGAGGGATGGGAAGGAGAATCAAAAGAATGCAACTCCCACAGGTTGAGATAAGAACAGTTTAGTAACTAAGGTATAACACAAATCACTACTGCTACCACCAATAATAATAATGACAAGAGAAAATACAAGGGAAAAAAATACAATTTCTCACCATCCAATATCAAGCCCAAGCAAGCAGTGCACCCCCACCAGTGCCCCCCACCGTGCACCCTCACCACCTTTCCGGGTCTCTGCTCTCCGTTTCTACATCCAGGACATGACGTGCTGTGGTATGGAATAACCTTTTTGGTCAGTTTGGGTCAGGTGTGCTGTCGCTCCTTCCTGCCGGCTTCCCCTCCTCCCTGGCAGAGCATGAGACTCACAAAGTCCTTGGCCAGCCTAAACATTACCAAGCAGTAACTGAAAACTCTGGTGTTATCAGCGCTGTTCCCAGGCCCCAAATCAAAAACACAGAGCTGCACCAGCTACCAAGAAGGAGAAAAAAATGACTGCCACTGCTGAACCCAGGACAACATGTTATGTGGTGCAGGAGAACACTCGGGCATTACATAACACTTACCATAAGATGTTTAAGGGAGGAGCTAGAGGTGAAGAAAGAGAGGGGTCAAGGTGGTTTGGGGAGGAAGAACTATGAGAAAATAAAGGGGAGAAAAAGAGTAGTTGTGTGTAAAGTTTGCTGGTTGGTACACCTGCTTGGTCATGCCCTGCTCTTGATCGGCACAGTTTTTCTCATCCTATTCTTTTCTTGAATGAGGGATTCTCATGTGCCTGTGTGTGTCTGGGGGTGCCAGTGCAGCCAGACCATGGATTGGTGGTCAGTGTGTCTGTGATTCCAGCAGCATGGGTTTGAACTTAAACAGAGGAAGTTCAGGTTAGATATAAGAAAGAAGTTATTTACTTTGAGGGTGGTGAGGCACTGGAATGGGTTGCCCAAAGAAGTGGCAAATGCTCCATCCCTGGCAGCATTCAAGGCCAGATTGGACAGAGCCTTGGTACAGTGTGAGGTATCCCTGTCCATGGCAGGGTGGTTGGAACCAGATGTTCTTGAGGTCTTTTCCAACCCTAACTATTGTGTGATTCTATGATTCTATGGATGTTGATGCCAGCAAATGCAGTGGCACCCTGTGGCACAAGGAGCAATGTGTCCATGATGCCAGCCACTGAAGCAAGTGTGGGTGTGTAAATGAGTGTGTGAGCACCAGCAAAGATCAAGCCAGTGAGTAGGTGAGGTGGTCTTGGAGCCGGGGGGTGAGTAGGTCTCTATGTGTGAGACCACGGGGTGGGGGGTGCTGTAGTGGACCAGAGAAGACCCAGACATCTCTTTGCACGTGTTCAGGGTGTTTATGCCAGCAGCGAAAGCAGGGCTGTGGCCTCAAGGGTTTGTATGTCTAGCTGCCAGCAACTGGGCAGACTGGGCTCCAGAGGCAGTTACTGGACAGATTGGGCATATGAGCCCAGCTGTGGGGACATCCATGTTGTATATATGCTCATATACATATTCCCACTAGCAGACCTCCATCCCACTCAGTAGAGAGAGGAGTAGGATGAAACCACTGCTGCTTGTGCTGCCTGTGTATGAGAGCTGTGTGTGTTTCTATCTGTGCTGGACAACCGTTCTATGTGTACATGTATATATATAGCAGATGTGTTTTTGTATGTGCCTGGTGTGCCTTAGGGAATACATGCTCAGCCTCACTATTGGCTGGTCCTGGGGGGATCAAGCTGTGGCAGCTTTGTCTCTCCTGAGCTGCCAGGTTTGGATCTATTTGCCTAACAACAACGTACTGAGCAAATACTTGTTTCCCTTTCACCTAGGGAAGGGAGAGTGAAGGGAATTTACCTAGCAAAGGGAAACGACTAAATATCACTGAAAAAATATAAGAAAGAAGAAAGGAAGTAAAGAAAAAGAAAAGGGTCTTATCTATTTATAAAACTTAGCAACACTGACATGGCTTCCTAGCAATTCTGTACTGATGGGTTTTATAACAGATTTTTTGTGCTGCAATAATCCTTTTCCTCTCCTTTGGCTGGCTAGGTCATAGTGAGGTGATAACTCTAATCTTTCATTTCAGGTGGTTTTAGGTGTTTGAAGAAGTTGTACTAGAGATTTTCCTGTCCAGCTTCTGGGGATGTTTTTACCACGGTGTCCACAAACAGCTCCTCCTTTTTATTTTTACCTTGCAAAATTATGTTTGCTAAGCCTTCTGTTTTAGTCACATTGCCAAAACTTTTCAATTTCTTTCTTTGCATTGCTGCTAGTAGAGGCTCATGGGATCCAATTACTGCAGATCCTGCTTCTCTGTAACAGAGCTGTTAATTTTGTGCTGTTATCCATTGAATTCTGCAGAGACATCTGAATTCAAAGGCTTGAATTCTTCATTCTGTTGCTGCTGTTTGAGGTTCACCTGTTATACACTGTTCATGATCTCTAGAACACAATATTTCTAAGAAATTTGCTTTCTTTTTCTTTTTTTTTTTCTTTGATTCTACTAAGGTTGCTCTTGTCTTTCCAGGCTGCATTTTGGACCTTGTGAGCACTGCTAGCATGAGGGCAATTCTCTGGATTTCTGTTTCAGGTTTCCTGTCTTTCATGGTAGTAGTACTGAGATACTTGAATAAGTCCCCTAATTCAACTTTCTTGCTTTTGATGTCTATTTCTTGCTCAGTGTCAGTAATCCTCATTGTCATTACACTGCTCTTTTTTTGTTCTGATCTCCATACCATCATTGCAATTCTGCCCAGCTTTGCCATTGTATTTGCACATGCTGATCCTATTCCTCCTGTAAAATCTTCATCATCTTCAAAGGATAGATTACCCATATTACTACCTCTAACTGATAACACTCCTTCAAAGTTTCCAGAGTCCTTTGACATAACATGTTCAAGGAAACAATTGAAGGGATGTGGCAATAGGAGACATCACTGTCTTACATAAGCTGTTATATGGAACTACTTTCTCAGTGTGTTGCTTTCAAGGACTTTACTCCCTGCACTGTAATAAAGGATTTCAAGAGTTGTCACTATTCTTTTGCTAATGTTGAGTGTCTTCGTCACAGTTCATAGTATTCCTTGCCATATATGATGAAATGCTTTTTTGAAGCCTGTGAAGTTGCAGTGTAGTTCCATTTCATATTCTCAGTATTTTCTGTTTGATTTCTCAAGTTGAATGTCTGTTCTATTATATTTGGTGTATCCTAAAACCTTCTTCTTTCTCCTCAGGTAATGTCTTTGGCAGATCAGGTAGACATATGATCACTCTGTCAAGGTCTCTTTTCTAATGCCCTGATATTTGTTATGCATGAAGCTTGTGAATTATAATAATGGCAGTATCTCCTTTGCTTTTTTGCAAATGTTTAGCTTTCCTGCTGGGGATTTTCCAGATCTGTAATTTTCTGTTACTCATTTGAAGAGTCTAAGGATGAACAAATCCTCCTTGACTCTTGTTCAATTGTTAATGTGTGGATATCAAGTCAACACTCAATTCATAGTTACACAAATCCTCACAGCAGTCCCATAGCATGCCTGCAATTGCTTCTGTTTCTTTTTTTGAAGATATTCATTTTTGTCATTAAACAAAAACACACTTCCTCATTGTCAAGATGATAGTAAAATTTTTCCTCTTCCTCTTCCTTATATTCTGTTGCCTGTGTTTCTGTACGATCTTAACTTTTGTGTGATTGGTACTGGACTGTTTTATCCTTCTACAGAGGAGTTTTCTTTTGGTACAAGAAGTTTTTTAACCAGCCATCTTATTGCTGCTAAATTTATCATGCTGCATGAAATTGTTCACATTCAATTTCCAAAGCTGGCTGCTTAATTTTTTGGTAGAATTTAAGGAATTAATTTTTTCTCCAATAGCTTTCTTTGCATTCTCATCATCTGTGAGAAATGAAGATATCCTCTAGGCCTCTGTCAAATGAGTTACTAATCACAGTTGCTAATCACAGTGATCACCATGACATCGTAATTGGTGGCTTATCCCGGCTCTCTCTTGCGCTTCAAGAGTAGACGCAATAACTCTTTTGTTACAAGTAGATGACTGTGTAAAAAACAAGTCTTCAGATTACTGTTTTCCAGTCAGTGGTACAAGTCCCTTTGTTAGCAATGGAAAATAAGGTATCGCCCCTGCAGCCTTTCAGCAACAAGGTCCCATAGTTTATTTTCTTTGTACAAGGATTGCAAGTTACCTTATGCACACCTCCAGCCTCTAACTGGAGACCAGTAACAAGTGGTGTCCTTCACCTGCTGGCTTGGATGACACACTGGAGGGAAGAGATGTCATCCAGAGGGCCCTTGCCACTCTTGAGAGGTGGGCCAATGCCAATCTCAATAAGTTAAAGCAAAGTGCAAGGTCCTACGCATTTTAGCAAGGCCTGTGGTGATAGGAAAAGGGGTAATGGCTTTAAACTGAAAAAGGGTAGGTATGGACTAGATGTAATGAAGGCAATTTTTACAATGTAGGTGGTGAAACACTGGAACAGGTTACCCAGACAGGTGGCAGATGCTCCATCCTTAGAAACATTCAAGATCAGGTTGAATGGGGCTCTAAGAAACCTGATCTTGCTGAAGATGTCCCTGCTTATTGCAAGGGCGTTGGACTAGATGACTTTTAAAGGTCCCTTCCAACCCAAACTATTCTATGATTCTGTAATTTTACACTACTAACAGGGCTTCAGAGTGATGGTTCTCCTTCAGCTGGACCCTTCTGCCATTTCTTCTGATTCCTTTCCAGGGGAATCACCAGTTTTGGTGAAAGTACCTGTGTATTATTTTTGCTATGTTCAAGCAAAATTTTTGTCCTAGTGTGTCCAAACCAAACTAAGCCGTTTTGAATTTCTTTAAGAACCAAGTACAAATTCAGAGTGCTAAGGGAAATTATTAATTTCAAGCGACAGAAACAATTAAGTATATACTTAGAATTTCTAACGAAAAATGGAAGCACCACAAGTCAAAAGAGGAAAATAAAAGCTCCCTTTAAATTCTCCCTGCGGAAGAGTTTATCTTTTCTCCACTGAGTATATAAGAAGCCTACAAGATCAGCTTACTGTCTTAGGCACTTAAGTTAGTTGCCTAAAAGTTAAGTGGTGTGGAGGCTGTTCTTCCTTCTTCCCCCCCTTCCCACAACATGTATAATTAATCAATTGAAAATCAGTTCATGAGCAATTCACAGTAGGAAGAGATCAATTCACAGGGGAAGGTATCTGCAATCAGTAATCTAGGCTGCTCTAACTAAATTGTACAATAAATTCTAGGCGATGAATTATTCTACCTGTTTTTCAACTAGTCTAACTTCCTTTAAGCTTTGATGTCATTTGCAGGCATCAATACTTGTAGTTAGCTGAACAACTTTCTACAGTCTCTGCTAAACTCTTGAATCCACATAGTTTGAACAGTTCCATAGTCTCTAATAACATTTGTCTATTCAAAAGATAGTGAAAATGCTGCTATTTCTGTACTATTTTATGTTAGCTCCAATTCACCAGTGTGACATGAACACTCCAAATGTAATACCACCTACAGATTTAGGAAAAAAAAACAAGTACTGAGAAACAATAAAAAGCTAATAGAACCAGAATATCTTGGGAGAAAACCAGGGAGTATTGTGTTTCATTATATTGCTACACTTTAGAAGTCTAAGTGCTCCTGCAGCAGTCATCATTAATCTCAATAACATTTGGTGCAAAACCTCTAAATATTGTATAATCTTGCAAAATTTTAAAAAGTTCAATTAGCAGCAGTGCTCTCTTGCATATGCCATCTACGGAAAAATCATTCAGATATATAAAAAGTCAGTTCAATTCTTGGCAGAAACTCTGGCATTACCTTTATGACTTTGTGTCTTACAGCGATACAGCAACGTCAGGATTGGTCTCAATGATTCCTGATAGTTTGTTTGCTTTTTTGTTTGCTTGTTTTAATTTTCAGAAATGTCAAGCAATATCAAGTAATACTTTGCAAAATTTTATGTTTACCTCATAGGCACATTTCAAGGAAGACTTGATACATAATAGGCTCATATAATATTCCAACTGCAAGCTTTCTACTAACAAATTATTTAGATGTCCAACTCATGTGATGCTAAGACATTTCATTCCAACTATCTTAACTATTACTCGAAAGCAAAGTCCAAATCTTTCAAACACACGCCTTCTTTCTCTTAGAAAATTAATGGTTTTCTTTGGTTCATGACCTAAAAATATGAACCTAAATTTACTGAAAAGAAGAGAAACAACAGCATTAACTCTGGTAGGCTTTGGGTCATGCCTACAGCAATTTGAAAAGAACATGTTACAGAAACCATTCTAAAAGGTTTTTGAACTCCTGTCTGACCCTTAAATCCTTTCTTTAATGCAGCTTATCAATTTCTAAAGGCGTAAACTTTCAAAGCAATCCATAGGAAATACACCCAACCCTGCATTTATTTATGATCAAACTGTGTGTGATTATTTTTCATGCATAACTTTTAAAATTCATCCCAAAGTGTCTTGATTGTATTGCATCTTCAAAGGAGATAGAAACAGAATTGAACTCACAAAGCTGTTTGAATCGTAGACTTTAGTAATAAAACCTTAAAAATCCCTCCTGTGTTATGTATTATACAGCAGAAAACCTAGGAAATAATCAAAGAGCTTGGTACTTATCTTCATAACCTTTATCCAACAATGCAGTTGTACTCAAAGTTTTTCAGAAAGTGCTATTCAGCTACTAGACACCAAAAGAGCTTCTGAAAAGTTTAACACATTTAGCAGAATAAAAGTCACAAATTCATTTGAAACAGATTCCTAGTGACAAAATAAGAAAGAAAAGCCTTATAATTTTCAGGGTATGATAACGAACTGCAGTTTAGTTTGTTTAATTACCATGCTTCTGACTGTATGTGAAAACCAGGTTTTCAGTGTGAGTAATACATGTAGTATGTGCTTTCCAGTACACTGTCAAGTACTTTGTTTGACGGACTGTGAAGATCAGGCCCTATATATCATCCATACGCTGTTCAGAACAGAAATATTTCAGGAATCTCAGAAGCTGTAGCAGTTTAAACTGCAGGATCTAAAAGTGTATTAATTTTGTAGACAGCAATTAATGCTTGTAAAAGTAGTTTTGCTTTATTTTTCTCACCATTTTTCTCTGGCACTGGTCTAGATACAAAAGCATAGATGTCAACAGCTCTTAGGTATAATAGTGGTCAATTTTCTAGTTCATGTTAAGCAGATAGGTCTCTTCTTTCACCAACAGTGAGAAACGAGAGTTGGAAAAAAATTTCAGATAACAGGATTCATCTCAGCCTGCTGTAAAGAAAGTTTAAAGTTCATATTAACTTGAGAAATGGGGTTTCTTCAGAATTCTAAACCACTCAGATTTGGTTATAGCTCAAAATTCAGTAATTTTACATCAAAGCAAAGTATTACAAGTCCACATGTATTTTTGGAGAGTGCAATAGAACTGAAACCTATTTATTTTATTAACTGTTTTATTATGAGCCCAAATGGAGAAACCACATTCTTTAACCTTCGTCTCCTGTTTTTAAAATCTTTACTGAAGAAATATAGTTGCCAGATTCAGTCACCAAGACAAATTTTCATAGAAAAAGGCATTTTAGGTATATCAGAGGGAGCAGAGTATTTTGTCTTTTCATCAGTTAGATCTGTTGGATTACAATTTTATGCTCTGAAAGGACAGGGCAGTGAAATGCATTATACAAACAGAGTCCACACTTCATCTCTCTAATGATTTACTTTTACTGCATTCTTCTCTAGGTATTCTGTACAGAATTGCATCTGACAGATATGAAAAAACATTCAACAGCAAGTATTTGCTAGGATACCTCTGCTGCTCAATAGAAGACAAATATGCATATATGGATGGTTTTGATTGAAAGCTGAAGAGGAACAAATATATACTTAAAAAATATTTTCATTTGTTACCTTTATATTACCATGAACTTTAGCTAAAAAATGCAGTGAAATTGCTTGAAAAATACTTAATTCTTTTCTGTTTAATTTAATCTTTTATTTTTTTTTTTGGCGGGTATCACATAAATTGTAAACTCTCAGACATAAAAGTCTGATTGTAACATGGAGATCACTGATGAATGAGACCAGCATATGACAGGAATCACTGAGTTTGTGTAAAACAATTTCAACCTACCTGTGATTTTCTTTAAAGGCAAGGTATGAAGGGCAATCACTGTTACTTACCTGACATGCGACAGTGAACTGTTACAGTAACTTCACCAAAATGAGGAAGATAAAGATGGAGATGCAAAAATTGCAAGAAAAGCAAGTGATTGATAAATCCTGGTTTGCGTGTTTTCCCAAGGATGCTCATGGAGGAAAAGAAATTAAGACTGGAAATGGATTTGGAAAAAAGAACAGAGTTCAGACAGGAATATTGAGATAAGTGAAAGAGAGAAGGCAGCATAAAAAACTTATGACCTGCATTCACTGAACAACAGAAGCTGAATGGCAGATCAATAAACCAAAAAAAAGAATGACTATGAGAACATGGCAGGAGGATTAACTAGCTACCTCAGGAACAGCTATGCTGCACTGGGCAGCAATGAGGAGAAACATGCTGAAAGAAAAGATAGAATGACAGAAGAGAAGCTGTGTCCCATAAGAGATGAGATAATGGAGATAGCAATGAGAAATTGCCCAAGTATAAACAAAGACATTATATAGAAGAGAAAGCAGACAGTGAATAGACAGGAGAAATAACGCAGAACTGAGCTTTAAGATGAGAGAAAGCTTTTTATGACTCGGTAGTCCTTGGTAAGGACTAACAAGCCTGCCAGTACAACAGATCCAGAGGAAAGTCAGTATAGAGTCTTCCAGGAGAATCATAGACACTGTCTAGCTAGGGATGAAAAGGATTTTCAAGTAAACTGAGGGGAAAATATACAGGCATTGATTATTTTTCATGTCAGGGTACGCCCCAGATTTCAAATGGATCAGATCAAGGGAGTTAATCCAGGTTAGAGTAGCTAGTGAGAGACAAAACCGCTTCAGGGGGTTTCCAGCAGAATTGTTCTAACTGCTGGAGAAAGACTCTAGAGACTGCCGTCCTTCTGTAGTACTGCTTCTTAGAAACAGATTATAACAAACTTGTCAGATATTTAAAATGAAATATATTACTCCTCGCACTAGGTGCAAGAGTGTTATTTGTAATATATAAGTATATGCTATAGTGTATAGTACACACTATAAATATGCATTTTAGTGGGATAAAATGTTGGTGTCAGATAGTATTCTATTGGACTTTATTAATAGTGATGGGAAAGAACAAAACTAGAATAAGAACAACAAAATAGATAAAAGCAGACTCAAAAGGAAGTTTCAAAAATCTTTCAGAGAACTTGGAGCTCCAAGTACACACTGAAGCACTAGTCAACACCCATTTAATATTTTCATTAACAACCACAGAAAGAAAAATGCAATGGAATTTCACTTGCTGATGCAAAACTAGCAGCACTGTAAGCATGGGAAAGATCAGATTCTTGTAAGAACTCCATGACATTAAGCAATGGAATAATACAAATATGGATGAAATTCAGCTGCAGAAAGTAAAGGTCATTCATGCAGGGACTAATAATGGGAATTTCTTCTATAATCCAGGAGCTTCTCAGTTGGAAACAATAAAGAAGGAAAAACAGTTGGATCTATTAATCAGTCACAGAATATCTATGAACCACCAATACCATGCAACCATAAAGAGGCAAATATGATTCCAGATTATATAGTACAAGGTTACAGGCCATTCTTCAAAGAGCCAGGGTGTCACTCCTTTGATCTTAATAGTACTGCACCAGCAAGCAGTAGATTAAATAGCAGATACAGCCATTTTCTATATTAAATAGCCAATGGACTTATGTTCTGAAAAATGATTAAGTGCTGGCAGTTTAGCAAAAACATTATAGAATTGTTGATTGCGATTATTACGCATTAAAAACAGGTATCAAAGTCAGGGGTTGGTCCCCATTATTCTTGTGTAATACGGGTTTAGCCCCAAGAAAACTTACAATTATAGGTTTAATCATGCAAAGACATCCATTAATAACTGCCTATTGACATACTTTTAATGTTTCATATTTCAAATTATTGGTTTAATAACTATCAATTTAGTAATCAGAGAAGGACATTTAGAACGGGAATATGACTTGACAATGACATATTCAAATATTTATCCTGAGTGAAATATATGATGATGATGGAAATGGCCTAATAAGAAGGTAGACCAAACATAATGCTGCTACTCACACACTTAATATTGTTTATTCAACTTTTATGAACTACAGTCATTAAGAGTTATCCTTAATTTCTAACCATTGCTGATTACCTGACTGTTGGCAGTCACTCAGTATAAACATGTAAGAACTTATTGTGTGGTAGAATAGCTCCCTCCTTTATGTGAACTACTAATGAAGTAAGAACATTAACTGCCAGGAGGCTTTATAGCATAATTTACAAGCCAGGCAGTTAGCACAGAAAACACATGATTAAAAGCAGTCATTGAGAGGAAGCAGTTTTTCCAAGGGTAGTATCAGTTTTTTGAGTAGTGAAGTGTGAAGACCCTGATCTTCTTACAGTTGTGTGATGGTCAAGACCTAGAATTAGCTGGTTGAGGATTTTCCTCAGCAGCACTAGCTTTATTATATGTTCTTCTTTCAGCCAGACTGCCCTGGTTTTATTGTATAATTTTTCAAAGAATATTCTTTGCAGTTTTACCCCATTATATAGCTTTTCTCTAACAAGAAAGCAGGAAAAGAAGAGAGAAATCAATAGGAAATCAGTATGTATTATCTATTTAAAAATCTGTCTTTCAGAAACCTTTAATATAAATTATATGAATATTTATCATAAGAAAACTGCAGAAGAAATTGATGGACGATTTATTGAAACAGGGTGAAAGATACGTTTTTACACTAGGTACACTCAGATACAAAACAAAAAATAGCCAACAAATATTTGTATGCATTATTAGGTTTATCTTGTCACAAGGAAAACACTTTATTATATATACATATATATAATTTAATTCATGCGCACAACTTCAAGATACAAAATTTAAATTTTCAGGAATGCAAATTTCTATTACAGTTCAGACAGCATGTGGATATTGTTAGGTATTTCCTTATTATTTAAAGACAATGTAAGTACAGCTGACTTGTGGGCACAAAATGAAATAGTATTCAGAAGTCCAATAAGGTCTACTTTTCTGTTTTTGATTTTGTGTTTTTCAGAATTTTTGTCCTCTTGACACATTACAGAAACTATACTAGGCAATCACTTAGATTAAGTGGATTAAATTTTGCACTGGCAGGCCCATAGTTTTCAGAAATATCACATGAGTTACTAATCGCTGCAGAAATTATTCTCGTTAATACCTGCTCTCAAGAAAATTAAGGATATATATGGTATGTCTAAACTGAGAGGCGAAGAAAAGGTGAAGAAGGGCAAGACAAATATGCCAGTATCTGTAAATCAGGCTCTTTATTTTGAGATGGTGGCTATGCTCCTTGTGTTCTTGTGTTCAGAGTGAAAAAGCACACATTATTCTGAAGGCAAGCTGAGCTTTCTCTAGCTAGTTAGTGCCCATGCTACCATGCACACAGACTACATGCAATGAGAAGATAGGCTTTCAGTAGGGTGTTGAATTGACTCTGACTTATTGACCCACTTGTTAATAGAGTTAAAAAACTACTTTGTAGTGAGAGGCAACAGCTCCTATTGAGAGTGGACCCTGTACTCGGTGTCAGAAAGCTGCTGAAGATGTTGGTAACAGAAGTTAATCAGCTGTGAGCACTCTAATGGATGTGAAAATGAAGAAGGTGCTGTGTGTTAGTATTGTCTGGCTCTTACAGGATCCTTTGCTGTTATCCTATCCTGAGAAAGGCACTTTCAGAAATGTAAATAAATATATATAAAAGGCACTTACCTCTGTTCTGCTATAGACTGTACATTCATGATATATCCAGAGTAGAACAGATATTTGAGAACTGTCAGAGCAATAGTTACTTTGTAAGTTCTCAACAGCTCTGAAGCCTGGCATTTTCCCAGAGAGATCAAAGTAAAATGCATACAGAAAGCAACTGTTGAAGTAAGCAAGCATAATGCAAACAGAAACAGAGTGCACATGCAGAAGTGGACACTTATTTCCATTGGAGGTATTGACAACATGTAGCATGAAAAGTGAGGACAACTGAAAATTACTAGAGGTGACTCCACCTTAAACTTGCCTTCTCATTACCAGTTCATATAATGCCAGACAATACACACTGAAATTTCAGTTTTGAAAGAGGAACAGTAACATCCGATAGCCATTTCAGGTAGACCAAAACATGGCAAAAATTCCCTCAGAATTTCTGAAAAAGGAACATGTGTTTCACTGCTCATAGCATTGAAAACAACATCAAGCTAATTCAGGTAAACCAATTTCTAATTATGTCTGGTCAAAATATTTTCTAATGTATTTGTCATGATTTTACATTACTGAAATTGTATTTTAATTTAAAGTACTACTAAAATATAGATTTTAAAATAACCTGGTGTTGTGGTTTAAGCCCAGTCGGTAACTCAGTGCCACGCTGCCATTCCCTCACTCCCTCCCCTTCCTCACCCCGCTCCTGGAGGAATAGGGAGGAGAATCAAAAGAATGTAACTCCCATGAGTTGAGATAAGAACAGTCCAGTAACTAAGGTATAACACAAAACCATTTAAAACCATTTCCCCTTGCCTTATCACTACATGTCCTTTTAAAAGGGCCCTGTCCAGCTTTGTTGTAGGGCCCCTTGAATACTTGAAGGTTGCTATAAGGTCTCCCCAGAGTCTTCTCCAGGCTGAACAGCCCCAGCTCTCTCAAACGTACTCAAGAAGTTTTTCTGCTCAGGGCCCAGTTCTGCCAACCATTCACTTATGAACACAAGGCTAAACATATCACTGAAGAGGTCAAGAATAGAATGCAAAGCCTTACTAATGCACAAGGATTACATGCAGAGAGTTCATTGCAACCAATATAAAAATGATGGCAGGCCTGAAAGCTTGATAGCAGCTGTATTTCAGAACTTCGCCAATACTAGAAACACATAGACAAGAAATTCCTTTCTGTAACGAAAAGCATGCAGAAGATTTTTCTCTTGTTAAAAAATTCTCCTCATAAATTTAGTCCTCAGAAAGGTACAAAACCAAATTATTAAACAATTGGTCTTCAAGGACCTTGAGGATATTATATCAATATAAATTAAATTATTATTTGCCAAGGGCTGCTAGGACACAAAGGTATGAACATAAGATGGAACACTGGAAAAACTAGCTATAAGAAACAAGTATTCTACCATGAGAACAGTCAAACCCTGCAAGGGGCTCTGAAAGGCTGTGGACATTCCACCCTTAGGCATATGCAAAACTTGACTGGAAATGGCTCAGAGCAATCTTATCATTTTGGAGCAGGAGGTTGTATTAGATGACCTCTGGATGTCTCTTTCAACCTATGTGAGTATATGGTTCAATGATTTAATTTCCTTCTTTGATGTGTGATAGGTTTTCTGGAGGGTGAAAGCCATAGCATGCAATACTTTAGCTTTAATAAAGTTCTTGTCATGTCACTAGCCATCTAGGAAGTTACAGTTTTGATTAAATTACTGAAAGATAGACTTGGTGGAAATATTGAATTAAAAGATAGTCGTCCAAGAGTGGCACTCAGAGGAGGAGAACATTCTAAGTCAAGACAGTTAAATGTCTGTCACAAGTCTGGTAGTTTTCAATACTTTCTCTAAGATTGCTAATTAAAGAAATATTCTGAGTCTCCATTGTTCATGCTACATAATAAAGCTAAACTCAAGAACCTTCTGGCTCAGAAAGGTTCATACTCATGGAGCAATCGGGGAGCAAGTCTCTGTTGGCTCTTGCCAGCTTAACTATTTTCAGTGTGTGACGAGTTTGTTAAAACATAAGTTGTAAAAAGTATATATCCAAGTGCCACTTGAGTAGCAAATGTATGCTTCCGCAAAGACACAAGACAACTACTTTCTTATGTCTATTTCCAAATCTGTTACACAGCATTGCTCTTCAAGTAGCAATGCCCAAACTATGTTCTCAAAAGGATTTATCTGCATCTCCTTATATAAGGTCTTGCATTGTCACTGTACTATTGCTGCTAAAATATTACACAGTTGTTTGCTTCATAAATACCCTGATAAGTCTTTTCCTCTTTTTAAGGCATAGGAAATGAGAAGTGGCAGAGGCATACCTGAATATGACTTATCACTGGGGTTTTTAATGGCTCCTGGATGATCAGTGTTCAACACAGAGTAAAACAGTTCTTAAGAAGTTCTAATTTCTTCCGGTAAGCCAGTGACACTCCTATTACTCCCAGAATAATTTTCCTAGTCCCTCTCTGCCTAACTTGTGTCAGATATTTTTCAAACAGAGATGAAAATCAAGGTTCACATAGTCCTGTGACACCCAACAGTACTCTTGTCATGCTTTTGTAATTGCCATCCCATGACATGTGTCTCCTGTAGCTTTTAGCCACAATGAGCCAGCAGCAACTCATTAGCAACAAGAACTATGTTAAAATACAGAAGCACAATTCAAAAGCAACTACATTTCACATATTTTCTGAAAAGTGATTGTAATGCCTTATTGCCCTGGGTTCAGCAGTAGCAGTCATTTTTCTCCTTCTTGGTAGCTGGTGCACTGCTGTGTTTATGACTTCTGGCCTGGGAACAGCGCTGATGACACCAATGTTTTCAGTTACTGCTTAGAATGTTTTGATCTGATCAAGGACTTTCTGAGTCTCATGCTTTGCCAGGGAGGAGGGGAAGCCGGCAGGAAGCAGAGACAGGACACCTGACCCAAACCAACCAAAGAGGTTATTCCATACCACAGCACGTCATGCCCAGGATGTAAAAACAGAGGGCAGAGACCTGGAAGGGTGGGGTTCGCTGCTGGGTCAGGCTTGGTATCGGGTGGTGAGCGGTTGTATTCTCTTCCCTTGTATTTCCCTTCCCATTATTATTATTGGTGGTAGCAGTAGTGATTAGTTACTGGACTGTTCTTATCTCAACCTGTGGGAGTTGCATTCTTTCAATTCTCCTTCCCATCCCTCCGGGAGAGGGGGGGAAGAAAGAGGGGGCAGTGAGTGAGAAAACTGCGCGAGTTACGACTTAAACCGTGACACTTATACATAACAGCCTCTTATCACCAGAATATTTTTCAGATGCTGCAGAATCCTGGGAAAATAGCTAATGTCCATAAACCATAGGTTTTGTTCCTAATAATGACATTCAGCACAGAATAACAGTGCGGCAGTGTGGGATTCAATTGCTTTAAACTTTTAAGAACTGAAAACATGCATTCAACAGCATCCTGCTCAAGAAAAGTCCTGTGACAGATGTTGTTTTTCCTGCGTTTTCAGAGTCATGCTTAAACTGTTGGAGGTAAGCAGACAACAGCTAGCACATGTTGTGGGGGAGCTCAGAGACTGCAGGCCTGGCAAAGGAGAGGCAGGTCCTGTCTGACGTCTGCAGCACTTCCTGAGGCTGAGTGACTGAACTGAGGGGTAGGGAACGGAAGGGTTCACATCTGGGCAGAGGCACTTTTCTGGGGGGAGAGATTCAGTGTTTGCTGCCACTTGGAAGATCAGGCGGCAAGAACTTAGTGGGTGGGAGAGAGTTGTACAAAAATGCTATCATTATTATATCTACTTTATTTGCTTCAATTAGATTAAATAGACACAGGCTACTATTTTTTATTTAAAATTAGGCTTTCTGAGTTAAAAGGCCTTTCGATATTGTGGGAGTTTTGGGGGAACAAGAAGTTCTAGAGAGATGTACTTCAGAGTTTTGACTGACTCATGGTCTCATTACAGTCATAGGGAAATTAATCTGATGATGGGAAATATTGTTGCCTCAAGAAAAGAAGTGTATAATTAAAAGCACCATCATCAATCAAATTTGCTATCTTCTTCATACTTTGAATAGGATTTAATATTATCAGGGAAAACAGAAATAGGATGAAGTTTTCACAGCCAGGTTGTAAATCCCTGACCTTGCTGAAATCATTAACTTGAGGTTTGGTTTTTTTAATTATTATTTTGTCTCAATGTTCCAAATGACTTTAATAAATAATTTAGAGATGAGAAACTGTGCCCCAAACACTATAGCAAGTTTCACACTTTGTTGTTCTTGAAGGCCAAATTACTTCTATTCCCTTTCACAAACTCCTCTGTAACATGCACTCTTCTCCCTCTTATTCAGGCAGTCACAGAATCACAGAATCACAGAATGGTTGAGGTTGGAAGGGACCTTTCAAACATCTCTCTGTCTTTTCCCTCATCAGGGATTCTGGGCAACCCTCTATTTCCTGAGTTTCTTTTTGTCAGGGTCTTTTTGCAGGGCTCCCTTTCCTTCCCAACAACTGCAACTGTCTGATGCACACCACACACACACACACACACCCCTCCCCCTTTCTGCACTCTCCTTGTTTTTCCTCATTTATTTTGCTAAGGACTTTCTGTGTTAAAGTACCGCTGTACTAAAAAGATGACAGCCGAAGTACACATTCAGAAGACACATTCCAAGTGTCCTCCTTTGCCTCCTTTCTTATTTTTTTTTTACTTTGTATTTTTATATTTTTACCTAAATCTATGCTGTTCCTTTAAAATTCGCATTGATTCCGAGATGGTCTCAATTAAATGGTCAGACAGGGAAAAAAAAAAAGAAAAAAGAAAGCAAGCCATCATGTCAGTCATATTGTCAGACCTGTCTCTTTTTCAGCCAACAATATACTTTGTTGGCTTGACTACATGTGTGAATATTTACCAGATGGTGTCAAAATAATATTTTTCTTTCCCTGAAGATGGAAGAAATTAAATTTATTTGATTTTACTCCAAAATTTTCTGTTAAAGTCTTATTTACCCTTCTCTGTTTCTTTTTTTTCCACTTTCTGGGGAAAAATAAACAAAATTTAGCTTTTCTGTAAGACATCTGAGATGATGTTATAAATATGCTGCAATTTTCATTTCCTCTTGCCATTTCACTATTCAGAATTCCCTTCCTACAACTTATCTCTCCAAATGTGTGCAGTGTAACTTTTGGGGAGCACCACAGCAGATGAAGCTTTAAGGTTTTAGAGCATGAAATATTTCTTTACACCATCTGTAGGTCACCCTGATTCTGGACAACTGCGGGCACCAGCCATCCAACTGTCTAGTATAAGCTAATATATTTTAAGGCAAATGTTGCCAAAGGAAATGCAGCCGTAGCCTGTACCTGCAGATCTCACTGTGCCTCCTGTCAGAGGGATGGGAGAAGTTCATTCAGGATCCTTTTTCTTGTTCCTGTGTTCTCGCTTCAGTGTGGAAACTACTTCACAATTGCATAAAGTTCGCTTTACACCACTGATATCACAGCCTGGGGCCCTGCAAGGCAGCTGCCAGTGGCCACAAGCATTAAAGGACAGACAATAAATGGAAAAGACTGAAATTGTGTGGGCCACCATTTACATGAGGAGCAGTGGCTTATCAAGTATAAGATATATATGACTGAAATAAATTGCTGTTACATTATCATCATAAAAAGTTGAAAGAAGTTGCTTTTGAATATGTGATATGGTGTTTTACACATGGAAATTTATTTAAATATCTGTCTGAAATATGAGTTGGTTTTACTTTATTATCTGCCTTTATAGCATATTTTCACAGTTCTGAATTTCCTTGGTGTTAATTTTAACCTCCTTTGGTTTACATAAACTTTAACTTTCACTTTAAGAAGCAGTCTGAACACCTTAAGAAACTTCTTTGTTAATTTATAATGGCATTACATAACTGAGTAAATTATGAAGAATTTATTCACTTTCCTGGCAGAATTTCATCCAATCAATGTAATTAGCATCTAATATTTTGCAAGTGAAGCTGACCTCCTGTAACCTGGCCATTTGCTGATCATGCAGTACTGTTACTTTCAACTTTGTCTGCTTTCTAATTTCTATATACTGTCTCGTTATCCCATCTTCCTTTTCCCTATACAGCTCTGAAACTGATCAGTTTGCTGTTCATGGCCCATCAACTAAATAGTTTTCTTCAAAATAAACCATTTTTTTACTGAAAGAAGTTCAGTCTTATGTCACTAGCTGGTTCTTCCTGTGAGGTTGAATACTCAGTGTTCTTTTGTTTGATGTGGTTTTACAGCTATACTGTAAGCTTTCACTTTGCAGTCGACTGATTTGTTCCAGAAGTTAATTGCATTGACATTAAGCTGTTTTAACAAGTCTGAAGTATCAATAAACCATTTCTTTAGTAGCTTCACTTTTTCTCACGCTTTATTGATATACTCCACCTGAACTGATAAACAGGCTGAAAACATCTCTTTCTCCTAACATATTTTACGTTCCCAATAATGTATTTCTGAAGAAAAAAAGGTAATGTTAATATGCAGGAGCACATAACATGTTAACCAGGTTACTCTGCTATTCTTATCCCTTTTAAAAGATTCAGTTTTATGAAGACATTGCACTTAGAGGATGCCGTTATAATCTGTTAGGTAGTCTGACTGACACAGAGGTCCAGGTACAGATCCAGAATAAAACTTTAAAAAACCTGGAAATTCCTCTGAAGATACAAATTCTAGTTTGTTTTTTTTTACTGCCAGTTATATTTTTGAAAGAGGCGATTTAATGCTCTTCCACATAGTATTGTTTCCATTGTAAGAATGAGTGGTATTTTATACGTAGTGACTGTAAACAGACATATGGCAAGCTCTCATTGCATTCTTTGTGAATATACGAATACATGAGCTTCTGTATACGAATACATGAGCTTCTGGGTGTGCACCTACAGGAAAAACAAAAAGAGAAAAAATATAGAAAAAAAGTAGTGAACACGCAATTTGTGTTCACTGAGTAAAACACGGTGAATTTTCAAATACAAATCCAAATTGATTTTCCTTATATGGCTTGTGACTGAAAAAGTTTTTCAAGACTGTTTGCTACTGAGGACAAAACTGTAAAGCTATGGCAATCAGAGATAAATTCCTACCTTAAGCAATGAAGGAGGAACAAAATTTTCAT
The DNA here is from genome assembly GCA_039720435.1 of Amazona ochrocephala. Taxonomy (NCBI): domain Eukaryota; kingdom Metazoa; phylum Chordata; class Aves; order Psittaciformes; family Psittacidae; genus Amazona; species Amazona ochrocephala. The sequence continues at coordinate 27,883,498 of CM077880.1, forward strand.
CTCACAGATTCTAACAATCCATGTAGTTACGGGCTTTTAATATGTAGTGAATGGATTCAAGTCTGGTGGCAAGAATGGGGAATAATAACATAACTAACAAAGTACATATTTTCCAGCATGCAAGCAGAGGCATGTCATACCTTTAGTCAAAGGCCATTTTTAATGCAGTTAGCATAGTGATTAGGAAAGATTACCCTAAACTGCTTGAATTTAGGGTATGAGAGCCTTCAAGGGAAAAATTAATCCATTTTCTAAGCACAGCAGACAGAAAGTTTAAATGATGAGAATCACTCATCAAAACTAATAAAACAGGGCAATATCTAATACTAGTTTTTGCACTGCATTTAGTATTTTGAATTTTAGATGGTGCTTTTGTGAAGCAGTAACATTATTTGTGCTGTGTACTCCATGTGCAAAGGGAAGCCGTAAACATCCGGAACATTCAGAAATGCTAGGACAGCATCACCAAAGCACAGGGCACGGGGACCTGCAGCCTGGTGAAAGGGCATGGTGTTTTCTTACCTTCTTTAGCATGCCTTCAAGGCATGAGATGTTATGCCTGAGGATATACACTTGAAGAGTGGACTGAAGAGAAATTGGTTCTGCAACAGCTGCATGAACATACACTGATGATTAATGTTAGGTAACAGCAAATTGGCATCAATAGTTTGGCTTTTAACAGAATAATGGAAGAAGTGGCCCTTACATTTGTTAAACTTTTAAGCAAAAGATTAGATAATTTTTAAAGTAGAGGAGTAGCTCAGCCATGCACCTAAATAGATGAATGGAAAGTAAAAGATCACAGTCTTTTTGGTTTACAGATATTTTTGTGGGATGGAAAGAAAAAAATGATTTATTCAATGAAACCCATTATTGAAGCTGCACAATAATCCTTCTCTTTTAAATAAATCACTGTTGGAAGGGAAGTAAGTTGTGACTTCCAAGATTCATTTCCTCTCTGCATTCTTCTACACAGGTTCATCTCTTGTATTTTACAATAGTAATGACTGACACGCTCTGAGAAGGCATGAGCCTGCCTAATTTCTGCATCTAAACTAGACAACAGGAACTCCCTCTTGAGGCGTTCAGAAACACCTACTGCTCACCACTTTCCACACACGAGGTAGGCACTACGTTTTTACTTCTTGAAAATAGGTGTGAAAAAAGATGTCTATAAGGCAGGGATTAGATCCCACCCTTGGTTACCAGGAAAAGCACACTCCATATGTTATATATGTATAACATATATACATATGCACATGAAATATGTATTTTTTAATTCTAATTGTTTATTTAATACAGCATTTTAAAATATTTTACCATAGGGCGTAGCTATCTAACTGTGGTGATTGACTTTGGGTGACTGAACACTAAAATGGGCTGCCCAGAGAGGTTATGAAATGTCCATCCCCGGAGATACTCAAAACCCAGCTGGACATGGCCCCATGCAGCTTTCTATAGAGGACCCTGCTTTGCGCAAGGCAGTTGGACTAAATGATGTCCAGAGGTGCCTCCTGATTTCAGTGTCCTGTGATTTTGTATTCCTCCTGGGTCACATGACTGTTCTTCCACCTCTTATATGTGTCCTTTTCATGTCTGTGATTAATCTGGAACTCCTTGTTCATCCATGGAGGCCTCCTGTCACTATGGCTTGATTTCCTGCTTACTGGAACAGACCATTCTTGAGGCTGGAGGAGGAGATGTTTGAAACCGACAAGTTCCTCTGGATCCTTTCTTTCTCCAGGGTTATTTCCCATAGGATTCTTGCAAGCAGGACCCTACACAGGTCAAAGTTCACTCTCCTGAAGTCCAAGGTTGAAATCATGTTGTTTACCTTGATCCCTCCTCTCAGGTTCCTGAACTCCACCATCTCAGGGCTGCTGCAGCCAACAGCCAACATCCTCAACCAGTTCTTTTTTTGTCAGGATCTGGTCCTGCAGAGCATGCCCCTTCATCAACTGCACTGTCACCCATGTTGCGAATTTATCACACCAATGCACTCCAGAAACTGCCTGGATTACTTGCCATCTGCTTTGCTGGCCTTCCAGCAGATATTAGATATTTTATAGTAAATTTCCTGCAAAACAGAGCAAATAGAATAATGCCTTTGGGTCTGCAATGTTGTGTTTTATTATAAGACTGTGTACCTGGGTAATACAGGGTGTATCCCTTTTTTACAGCCACCATTTCACATACTGCTAGTCATCTTGTGTATTACAGTGGTGTTGTTTTAGCAGTCTTGCTGGGGTGTTATATGTCTGTGTCACTAATTTTAGGAGATTTTTTTCTGCAGAAAGTGAAATTAACCACTTCCATTTAAAGTTCTGTTCTCTCACAAGTTATTTAGCAGGAAATTATAATATTAAAAAAGTTTAATTTGAGCTTGAATGTTAACCAACAGACATCTTTTTGCTATATGAATAATTTAAGAGCAAGCATAGTGTGATGGAAAAAAGTGTAAAAAATACGCTTAATGACCACCTTTCACAACTTAGTCATAAATAAAATTTGTTTTAAACTCAATTGGAGATCATTCCTTTAGTTCTTCTGTTTAAAAAGACAATGACCTCAAGTGGCAACCTCACCACCTGTTTAAGCTAAAGAGAATAGAATTTCAGCTTCCCAGTACATTTAATCAAGGAACTAAACACTGGGAAACTTCGCAGACTTTAAGAGATGTAGGAGACTAAGCTAAGAAACAAATTAAATACAAACAAAACCTCAAGCTCAAGATGAAAAGCTGTCAAATTCTTTCTGACGCAGTCTTTTCCTTTTCCTATCATTTACCAAAAAAAAAGTGAATAAAAAAATATGGACAAATGTAAATAAGCAGTTGAATGCGAATGCCCTTAGGAGTACAAGAGAACATTACCTTCTGTGCAGGCAAAGATTCACCCAATGAGTCCTACTGACTTGAAGTTTAAAGTGAGATGCTACTCAGAATAAGTATATGGTGATCATCTATAGACATAACGAGGTACTTGATCTATGAATTTTAGATATGTCAGTATCATCTTTCTGACCTAGAAAGGAAATAAAAAGCTCCCTTGAAATCAAACAAGCCAAGCAAAGCAAAATTGAGGCTGCCTTCCTTAACACAAAGAAGCCAAATTTTAATGTACCAGACATTTAAAACTCACATAAGTTACCAGACGAACTCCTGAGCAAGAGCAGTGGCTTTTAGCATACTAATAGGAAACCTGACCTTGGCAATTACCTGTTGTAAGGAGGATAAATAAAAAGAACTGAACAAAACTATAATCTGACTGTTGAAGTATTTGGTTAGAAGTGATTTTAACGGCAAAGTGTTCCTGCGTATGAACAACAGCTAAAATTATTATTACTCTATTTGTAAGATACAACATAAACAAATAACATTTGTCTTGTAGTAATATGAATTGGGACATATTTAATATCTTAGGGTGAAATTCATCTGACATAATGTTGGCTATCTCCAGACAAGTTCATCTGCACTAGTCGCCCTGAGACTTTTGAATGGTATGAACACTTTTTCTATTGATGATTTAGGGCATGTATATAGCTATCTTCAATGTAGATTCCTACATTTGGTTACACATATAGTTGCAGACTGTGATAAGCTAATTGACAATACCTGCAATAAAGCATTCTTTTTTAAGTGGTGATAATAGCTTCCTAGCAACACTTTGGAGATAGTTAAAAATTCACATCATTAATTCTGTAGACCAAATAAAAATGCATCTGTTTGAAGACAGAAGAAAAGCACTCATCTTGAGCCAAGAAATCTGCAGAAAGGCAGTTGTGATTACCTGGCTTCCCGTTTGGAGCTGACTTGCAGTCAGAGCAAATTTGCACCAACAAAGCAAACAGATGCCTGCTGAACACTGTGAGACCTTTTCCTTAGCTACCATATACACTTTGGATCAACTGAAATAGGATGTAATTGTGTACTTTAAAACTAGAGCTTCCACTTTATTTTTTCATGCGGCATCTTATCATTAGCATTTTTTTTCTCGAGACGTATAAAAGTTAAGGTGTGTTAGTTCATTCTGCACTTACCCAGAAAATATGTCTAATACTTGCAGAAACAGAACAGAAACCCTATAAGACATTATAACAAGGCATTAGCAAGACCAAGTGCATTAACCACCTTCAGTATCACTGAATATGCCTTTCACAGATATAAATGAGAATAAGAATATAAATAGACTTTTAAACAAGCGGGGATTGTAATGAGCTTAGGTTATTCATAAAGTGTATTCTTTCATGCTCTAATCCTTGGCTTAAGTTCCACTAAGTTATTCACATTTTTGCTTAAGAATGATAATCCCCAGCAAGTGATGGAATCTCTTGGTTTTTTTGAAATGTAAAGAAAGAATGTATTTTTATATAAAGATATGTTCCTGTAAAAGAAGGGCTATTTGCAAGAAAGTCAGAGACTTTCTTTTGCAGAGACTTACTGAATACAATTTATCATAGACTCAGTCCATAGCACATTCATCTTCACAAATGATGTGGCCCATCCTGCTGTCCATAACTCTTCTGACTATGCTGAAACCTTTAAATACAGGAACTGAGTAAAGCTTGAGATATGCCTGCCAGATTCTCCAGGTTGCCTGAAACAAAATGATCTGGGGTCTTGGATTTCTAGCATCCACTAAGGTATAGGGGTAGGATTCATCTCTCCAAATGTAGGCATCTGAAAGCAAGATGTCTAGCCTAACCTGTCATCTTTACCTTTCTACAGTAAATAGAGAGAGCTAGACACCTCTAGAGAATGATTCATCATCCTCTTAAAATAACTGTTTAATGTAGCTAAGATAAATAACTTTACAAGTACTTTATCTCCATTGGACTTTACAAGTCTCCAATGATTATGAAGAGAGTCAATAGAGGTATTTTAGATTATATGTCTGAATGGCATATTGGAAAAGAAAGGTGAAAAGAATTCCACTCTGAGGGTGGAATTCCACTCTGAGGGTCCCCACCCTCAGCTCTACCCCACATTAGATGGCCCACTACCTACAGAATCTCTTGTCTGTCAGTACACAAAGTTTTGCTAATTACACTGAATAAGGCAGGGTTACGCAAGAAGCAATATTAGCAGCAGTCAAAGTCAACATCTCAGTTACACCTTAGCTATTTTTATGCACAGGTGTCACTCTACATATAAATTGCATTTTTAAAAACAAAATTACTAGGATTAAGGTAACTCCATAAATACTAAATAAACAAATAAATAAGCTTGAGAAAAATAGTGGGAAAAAACTAATGAGATAATAAAATCAGGTCCTTAACAAAATGTTTTTCAGTTACCAATTTCCAAGCCATTTAGTTTCATCCTGTGTCTGTGTATTTGCTATGTTAGCTACCAAGTGACTACTCACACATACAAATCTTCACTGGCAAAGGTTATGTATTGAGCTCCTGACAGCAAAAGCATGTGTTTCAGTTAAGCAAGATTGATGTTATCCTTTCAAATATGACAGAAATGCCATATTTTATCCCTTTTCAAGGCCTCTGCACTTAGAATGTGCAGCATTTGCTTTAAAACAGTTACAAGATGTGAAGCATTGCCTTAAGTATGATTATTTGAGTATTACTACCATGGATATTTCAGGTTCAGAAACATGCCGCATTCATTTATCTTTGCTATGATAGAAAGAAGCACCGGGAGTAAGAGTCCTATGGAAGAGCACAAGAATATTAAATACAAGTTGAAATTAAATTGTCTGTTATGAATCAATGTACTTATTCTCTCTGTTTCTCACAGAAGAAGTAGGTTAAGAAAGTCAGAAGAATTTAAAAAAAGAAAATAAAATCTTCTGCTAAAAGTTTGCCTTCCAGAGTACAATTTATAAAACTGCTAAACTGCTTTTGAGAGATTTGGAGAAGTCTAAAGGAGGCTAGTAGGCAGAAATGCTAATAAATTAATAAATCCCATTCTTACTTCCGTAGATGTCAGGAATTAGACAGAAACAGTAAAGAATTGCAAAAACCGGCTAGTTCCCTGTCAGTAATCTGTCAGACTGTAAAGCTAAATCAGTGCTTCCAAGCACTGAGGAAGATTAGCTGTCTACCAACCCCAGATTTTTCATTTAACAAAAGCAACAGCGCTGCTTCATTCAAGAAATCTTATTTTATGGAGAAAGGTGGTATCATCCTACTGAAACATAGATGAGTGAATGAGCAATATAGATAAAAGCAAAGACATTGCAATCACATCAAGTCAAGACAAATCAAGATATAGTGAAATATATTTGAAACTACCGTGTATACTATTTTCCCTAGGTTTTGTAGGTGAAGATGATCTCCAGTGCTCTTGCGTTTTCCTTATGTGACCAGTTAGTTCGCAATCCTTTCTGATATTAGAGCAAGCAATAATTATCAATCCAAACTGCATGGACTCATGTAGCATTTTTTATGATTTGAGGTCACATGGAACAATTCCCAGTGGTACAATGCTTGTAAGTATAGTACCCATTAATAAACACATAGTTAAATGAAAGGTTTTCATCTAAGTTCTGCAAAAGTGCAGTGCTGGAACAGCTTTCTAACTGAAGTAGTGTGGAAAAAAATATAAATAGCTTGAAGCTGGAGTGTACTCATTTTAGGAACAAGTGATTATATATGTGTTATGTAACATTTTATATGATGCAATTACCTGAAATAGATTCATTGACACAGCTGATCCATTCCCTAACATCCTTTGACCCACTCAGAACATGTATCATTTTGTATACTGCACAAGTGAAAGGTTTGTAGTTGCCTGTTTTCCATATGCTAGCACTTTCTTAGTTACACAGAGTCCTAGGTTAATAGAGTAGCTATATCCATGTGTATTTGGTATTTATGGTACTATGCCTGTGATTAAGGATTTTCTCTTTGAATTTCAGTTGCCTTCCTTTAGCGTAGATTCTCACCAAATAAATAGGAACACTTGGGTAGGGACTTCTTTGGAGATACTGATTTACTCCAGCAATGGTATAAATCTAGGGTATCGTTGCCTCTTGTAAAAGTATGAAGAGTTTTTTTAAAAGGGAACAATTTGGAGCTGTACTTCATTTCCCATTACTCACTGTGCATCCAAGTAAATGCCCCATTATTCTTGAAAGGATTACTGTTGGTAAGGTCTTTCTTGGCAGGCAGTGTCATTGGAAATTACTTCTTCCATTGTCTACCTCTGCTTCTGGTGGTTTATTCACAGTCAATAGTTCTGATTATCATTTCCCCACTTGTATTTATTTCAGCCACTGTGTTGACTTTCCATTTTCTTAGGGGTATGCATATATCAATTTCTTGTTAACTCATGTCTGGAAGAAGCAATGCCACTTTTCATTTACTAGGTTTTTCCACTTGTACCAGCTGCTATGAGACAGAGCAAAAAGCCTGCTTAAAAGTTCTCCAATTATGCTTCATTATTTTATAATGTTTTCAACAGCTGGATGCTTGATTACATGCACTGCAGAGCAGAAGTCTTTTCTCTCTTTTGGCAAGTGTGCAGCTGCAAATCTTGTGGCTTAGAATGGTATCCTAGAACACATTAATCATCCTTCCAAAGATTCCTATCAGCAATAGGGAAGGAAAATAGTTGAGAATGAGCTATTCAACAAGTGCATGATCCATTACATACGTACTTTGAATATTATTATTTTCAGCACAAGTAGCTATACTGCTAGAAAGCACTAAATATTATTAATCAAATAACTTAATAACTACTTATTGTTGAATGTTTATCATTGCAACTATTTTAATAACAAAATTGAAGTGATAATTTTTACAGAAACCATTCTCAAAATAGACCTTTTCTAAAGGAAAGAAAAATACATCTTCACAGAAAAGGCATTTTTTCATTTGTAGGACCTGAAAGTGATATTTGAAAAAAGCTTATAACTGCTCTGATTAATTTTTTGCACTTCATTTCAATATAGGCACATACCCATGGAAACATCGCAATAAATTTCATTTCTGGTAAATAAAGCTAATATCTATTTAAAGTATTAAAGGATAATTTTGTTCTTAAGAAACATATGAAACCTCAAAAAATCTGACAAAGTACTTTTTAGTTTTAAAATTTATTCCATCAATCAGCTCCATGGAATCTATGCAGCATTTTCCTGTTACCCGAGAGGATGAATTAAGGCAGCGTAAGAGGTGATCCGTGTGGTTTATGTGACTCAAACATTTTCTTTCCTGTCATAGTTCGACACAAAAATCCTTGCTTACCAGAGCATGACAAACACAGTTGGTCAGCTAGTACCTTGGGCAGATTATCAGTGTATGGGCTGCATATGCCACATTACAAACATTGCACAGCTTTTAAATCACACAGGATTCTTTAGTAATTGCTTATAGTGATGCAGGTTGGCATGGAGCTGGGGACCTGGAGCACCTGCAGAAATTCAAAGATTTCTTTATTCACCTACTTCGCCAGGTGGGAATGCTCACTGGGTGGAAGTTTGGATCTGTAATACTGCGTGAGTTGGGAACATGGCTACCCAAAGTCCTTTAATGATACCCTTTTATACGCTTCAGTTTTCCATCCATAGAATTTTTTTTCTGTTTTCAGCAGCTCCTCCTATTGAATTCCATACATCTGCCTCCAAGGACAGATATATATAGCTTTCCTCTGGATGGGTCTTTGTATAATAGCACAGACAGAAGAAAGAACAAAGAAGAACCATACTGCCACGAGTTCTGTGTTCCTCATCTGCCTGGTGATTGTAAGCTGAGGCAGCACTAAGGATACAGCAGCTGCATTATTGGCTTACTGGTGAAATCAGAAGACTATTTTGGTGCTTAAGTTGATTTTATAACATTCATAGTGCCCATTATCACAAGAAAAAATGTCTAAGCAAAGCCTCTCTGCCTTCCCTCCCCCTAAAAAAAAAAGTAAATAAAAAGAAAAAAAAAATTGAATTTATAGCAGTATCTCCATTCGCATAAATCCCAGACTCCTACCTCAGATCTGGCAACACTCACTGAAAAGCTGAAAACCATTTGTGACAGAAATTATGCTGTGCAGAAAGCTTAATCAGTAAAATGTGAAATCAAGAGAACTACATAAAAATGTGCAATCTGGAGACCTGATAAAATTACTAATGATCCTCTGTGGGGGTTACAAGAATTCAGAATGATGATGGTCAAATTACGAGTAAGACTGCAGTACCCCAAGAAAACATCTTACAAAAACCTGTCAACTTGTGAATGTTAAAGAAACATTATTTCAGCAAAAATAGTTCAAAATAGATGTGCATAGAGATTAAATTAAGGGGTGACAGGGAAAGCCCTCTTGAGATTAAAAGGCATACACATTTAAAAAAGAAAGAATGCTTAAGTTTGGGGGAATACACTGAGAGGATGAAAAGGAGAAGATCTGTGGGACTGACTACAGAGAAGGGATGATAAACCTCAATTTAATACCTTTGGTCAGGTCTCATAATTCTTTGCTGACTTCCTTCTTTGCTGACAACTGCTTCTCTGTCTTTCAAAAACTGAAATATCACCACACTAAAACAGTGATAACTGATCCTTAAAACTGAAGGTGCTAATTAGTCTACTAACAGTAGAACTACAGAAAAATGAAGTTCATGTAGTAAGTGATTTCTAGATGTTAAGGAAGACACAAAACAGAAGATGCATAGGTTGAAAAAGAGTAACTGCTCTAAGGAAGGGATAAAACCATTTTCTGATCAAAACAAATACTTTCTAACTATTTACTATTCCCCAATCATTTCTATTTGTGGTTACTGATTACTTTTGTAAAGAAAAGGGAGTTATCAAAAGCAATATAAATAAGCAAGCAGTGAAAATGTGTTTTATAGGTGGGAAAATAAAAAAAGACCTTACATGTCCTCCAGTAGCTCCCTTGCAACAGCTTTTGCCATCATGAAAGCCATACATTCTGTGACATCTCATCCTGCCCAGTGACTGCATGCCTCTCATGCTTATACACAGGCTTGCTCATTTCCTAACTTACTCTTCTTCTAACATTACCATACAAACACACCTTAATATCACTGACTACAAAAAGTCCTTGACAATACAAGCTCTCTCCAGCTACCGTTTTATCACCCTTCCTTCTCACTGTTTACTAAATGTGCTGTTCACAGCCATAGGCTAGATTTCCTCTTGGTCTAGTCTGCCTTAGGCACTTTTCAACCTGTCTTCTGGGCTTCATAAGTGACTCAGGCTTAGACAAGGTCTATGTCCGTCTCTTGTTAAATTTGGATTTTTTACTGGGGTGTGAACTGGTCTTGACTCTGTATTTTCCCAGTACCGTGTTTAAAGTCAGTATGATACAAATAATACAGCAGAAAGTTGTTTAAGTTGATGACTAAAACATAGTGGTTCAGACAAAGTAAACTGATTCACTAGTAAAGATACCCAAGTACAACAAAAGTAATTAGATTTTGTGCATAGTTACCCAATTGATAGAGAAGAAATTGGACTGCCTGCTGTGACCTGCAAGCTGCTGTTTCTGAGAGTCTGTTGCAGAGAGAGAAACCTTAAACAACAGTCACTGAAAAATAATTTTCAGGAGTGTCCAGACTATTCTGACTCTTAAACAGTAGTCACTCAATCTTGTTAAAAACATGTAGATTTTGTGTCATATCTCTTCAAACTCAATATATAGGAGACAATCTTCTTCAAGACTAAAAGTAGTTCTCTATCCAAATTGCCACACTCTATGATCTATTATAATAGCATATCAAATGAATAATTTATTATATATAATAAATGTTATGTACACATTAATGTATTTTCATTGTGCTTTGATTGTCTTAACGTAATGTACTAGTAGAGTATTCCTAGCACAGAAAACCCCATTAATTTTGTGATTTCCCAGTGACAGTGAATTTTAATCAAAGAAAGATGATCTTTTTGAGGGATATATAGATAATGGAGGAAGGTAAACAGGTGGTAAAACACATGAGGCATTCATTTTGCTACCGAGTTCATTTTCTGGGGGAATGCACCATATCATGGTATTTAATTCTGTTGTCTATTACAGATGATCCTTTAATACATATGAATATATTAGGCTGCACACACAAGCCTGCTTGTCCAGCTGCAAGTTTAAACCTATTATTTTAATTATAAAGAAATTTTGTGGCATAGATAATTTTGGAGACACTCATAGCATAGTGTTACAATAGAGTAATTGCATTTCAAAGGGAACCTTTTACTGTCAGTAACAGTGTTAATCAATAATTAAGATGTGAGGATAAGGAGAGCAATAAGCCAAATTGGTTTCATAGCAGGTTGCTAATATTGATGACTCAATTACAGGTGAAAAGTGAAAGCATTTTGAAAATGTTTTTTAGTATGCTTTCAGCACTTAGTTTTTAATGTATTTTGAATAGAAAACATCACTTTAGAGAAGAATGTATGAAAAAGTTGTTGTAGCTGGAAGAAGATTTTAATCACCATTCTTCATTATTGTTTGTACTCAAAAGAAGTTTTAAATATACTTAAGGCTCAGAATCTGCAAGAATAGCAGTAAGAATGAGTTTCACCACAGGCAACTAATAATTTGAAAAAAAAAGACCCCACTTTTCCATCAAAGTTACATTTTATGACCTAAAAATTAATAAAATTATGAATTCAGAGTTCCAAGTGAGAATATTATCACAGCTTATGACGCTGAAAAGTAAAGAGTATGAAAGACTTCTGGTGTCACTGTATTTCTTTTATGCCTTTCATGGGGCAGACATTGTTGAACCAGCACCCTGGTCCTAAAAAAAATGCAGTAGTGTGGGACAGCTGCCAAGACTCCAGTGTTACAGATATCAGTGTTCAAAGAGTTTTGTAACAGGCTTGCTCAGAAAAAAGGCAGAACATACTGATAAAAAAACCCAAACAAACAAAACAAAACAGAATATCCCCAGAGACACATGCCTAGATCCTTTTAAAGAATATGTGCGCAGTATAGCAAGAGATATTCTGGTCTATGTTTCTGAAAATGTGTTAGCAGAATACACTGGGGAAGCACAAATACGTGGAAACAAAATTGCATTGCATTAAACTTCAGGGAAAAGAGTGCACATTGTTTATCTAAAAACTCGATACTTGAATGAAGCCTTCTCTGAGATTAAACTTCAGAATTTAAAATTGGAAGCTGCAGATGTAAAGTGTCATGGATAGCATCAAAATATGAGGTATCTAAAAACAATTGCTGTCGTGTTACTGTGTGCTACATTCTTAGCGATATCAGACAACTAATTCAGATGTCAGGACATTTGCTTCAGTATCTGATGTGGTCCATCTACTACCTTGGAACATAGAAACAGATAATTTTATGAATGAAAAAAATCTTCACACAGGAAGTACAGAAATAATATGCCCTTGCTTGCTTTCAAAGCACAGGGAATATCAAATCATATAGAAGGTCAGTATTCACCATTTGAAAACTCATTTCAATATGCCTTCTTGTGAAAATTTTTTCTTTAGCTCAGGACTATCATCAAGCAACCTCAGTAACATGTTATTGTAATCTTTTTTTTTAAGAGACAATCTCTCTTTATAAACTTAGGTAGCCAGCAGGTCAGGGCCTCATCACCCCCAGCCAGAAAGCAAGACAGGATTATGAGGGAATCTTCCACCACGTCCCCAGCAGAAGGGGGTCACTCTGACAGGCAAAACTTTCAAAGGGGATGATGCACTCAGGGCCCTTACACAAACATCCAAGAATGGGATTTGGTCATTTCAGGTCAACTGCAGCCGATCAGTTCTGCCAGGGTTGGGTGTTGGGGTTTGTTTTTTGGTTTTGGGGTGGGGGATTTCTTTTGTTTTGTTTGGAGTTTTGTTTGTTTGATTGTTTTTGTTTGGGGAGGGGAGGGCACAGTGCTTGTAATGGATTCTTTAGAATTGCAGGACTGATGAACAGAAATTTCTGGGGGTGTATATGATTAATGAAAAGAGCTCCATTAAGAATATATGTAACCCTGTTCGTAAGTTAGTAGGCTTAATAAAGTTGTTATTCATCAGTAATGGCTTCTTAATGCCATGCAGTCTCCAGGGATTGAAAGAAAATCTGTTCTTCCATGGAACACAGGCAGAAGTAGAATTTGAAATACTACAAATATATGCAGTAGTTTTAAGTAGATGAAATAATGCTGAATTATATATTTGCCATGAGCATTGGATACTTAATATTGGTTACCCTTTTCAGTCAAACAACCCAAATAATAAAAAGAAATAACAATTTGCACAGCTGAACTCTCTGCATGTAAAGCTTCTGCCAGACAGTCCCATGCACTGATGTTAGGACACATTCCAGATGTATTATGTGCTTCAGCTGTAAGAAAAATAAGAAAATAACAGAGAAGAAGTGACAACATGCTTCAAAAATGTCAAGACCTATACAGTGCATATAAAACTACCACATGGAAAAGGAGTGCTTACAGCAACAATAAATGACACCTTGGTGAGTGCTTGGACCCTTATTCTTCAGTTTGTACGACAGCATACAGTCCTGTAAATGTGGAAATCTAGAAACACTGACATCTTTTGAGAGATAGCTGTTTTATCTTACAGCTGATTGATAGCTAAATTAACTTATACTGCTGTGGGAAAATTACTTTGACTTTCCATTGCACAGCTGAATTTAGCATTTTCCATTACTCTAAGTGCTACAACACATAGTTACAGAGGTGAAATTCATAAACCTGAAAATAAACATCAATAGATATGGAATTGAACTGTAACATAAGTAAAGAATAAACTTAAATTTGATGGTATGAATTATATGAAGTCTGGCTACTTCTATATGTGAACTAAAGAGCAGGCCCTGGAAAATCTGAGGCTCAATTCCCATCTGTCTGATTGATCTTGGATACTCAATAGATCTGTGCATCATCTCTGTGCATTATCTCTGGTGGTCATTTTAATTACTTTCAAACTCATGTTTTGTTTGGGACCCAGACTTCAGAAAAGATGTTCTGACATGCCAGGGGACGTAATTTCAAGATTACAATATGGAAATTAAAAAAAAAAAAAATACTTTTCCTGGTTACCACTAAAATGAATAGGCTATAATAATAAAAAAAATGAGGCCTCACAGCCACCCTAATCTCTCCCTGGAGCCAGTAGAAAAGCAGATGCATCTCTAGAAGGTGAATTGTGGAATCATCCAATCAACTAGGCTGGAAAAGACCTTTAAGTCTTTTCAAGTCCAGCCATTACCCCAAGATTGCCAAGACCACCACTAAACCGTGTCACTGAGGGCCTCATCTATATGGGTTTTGAACACTTCCAGGGACGGTGATTCCACCACTTCCCTGGGCAGCCTGCTCCAATACCTGATTACCCTCTTGGTGGGGAAATTTTTCCTAATATCCAATCTAAACTTCCCCTGGTGCAGCTTGAGGCTGTTACTTCTTGTGCTATTGCTTGCTACTTGGAATAAGAGACTGACCCCACCTCACTGCAACCTCCTTTCAGGTAGCTGTAGAGTGGGATAAGGTCCATCCTGAGCCTCCTCTTCTTCAAACTAAACACCAGTTCCCTCAGCCATTCCCCACAAGACTTGCGCTCCAGACCCTTCACTAGCTTTGCTGATGTTTTCTGGATGTGTTCCAGCACCTCAATGAACCCATGTAAGATCTAACTATAATTCTAATTAGTCACCTTGGAGAGAAATAACTTCATAAATTCCAGTAGAGCTAACATCTTCTTGTGCAGGTTCCAGTTTCTTTAATGATAAAAATGGAGGAGAAATGCACATTCATAATGTGTGGAAATTCTTAGTTCAGTGCTACTTGTCAGAACTCTAGGCACATTTCTGGGCAAGTGACCAATCGGGAGCTGTATATACAGCAACTTAGTCTGCTCAAAATTTTTCTTCATTTCCGTAAATTATTGCAACATTCATTTATCATTCCCTTTATTTTTTATCAGAAAAATTATTAGCAGACAAAAAATGCTAAAAATATTTCCCATTTTGGATATGACAATTTTATCATGCTTTTGGAATAGTTTTTCACTTTGCAAATTTGTTTCTTTAGCTCACTCTGGAAGACTGTAAAGAACTATAATTTATGGCTTTCACAAAACTCACATGCAAAAACTGCATTTTGTTCTGCTTGGAAAGTAATTGTCAAATTTGGTCCTGGATGACATTTTCACATATTTGCTCCAGGTTAAATGTACCATTGCCACATTAAAATCTGAACACATTTCACAGCAAAATACCTCTTTCTGTCTATGAAAATCAGCTTCAGTCTTTGAAGAAGATGCCAAGCCACCTGGAAAACTTAAGAAAATATTTTAGCTAGTATAGGTACACTGACTTTTTGTGTGTGCAGTGCAGATTTCTGCGAGCTTACGACGCTGGTTGTGATGCTGCTTTCTACATAATTGCTATTTTCACTATAGTTATGAATTTAACATTTCCAATGTGAACTTCAACTTCGGTCTGTACTGACTGTCTATTGTCTTATGCTGAAACATTTGAATCTTCTTTCTGAGCATAAAATCATAGGAGAAAGCCAGCCTTTCACAAAGAAAGAAGAATATTAAGTGAAGATAAAAGCAGGTCATAAGCTGTTTCTCAATTACTATTTCCTATGCTAAGGTGATGTTGTTAGACTTCAACAAAGATGAAATATAGGATTTTATGCGAGGGTCATTCAAGTATTGAACAGGATTATATTCACTTGTTTGTTGAAAAAAATTTAAAACCAATGCCTTTTGTAACTATATGAATGCAAAAATTTGAGAACTGAATTACTGCTTCATAATACCTGTAATTTCAAAGAGTAAACAACTAAAGCAAAACTGTCAGGGGACATTTATAGTTTTACATGAATTAACATTATCTGTAAGATCATAAGTAGTATACAATTAGCTCCTGTACGGCATGGAAAAGAAAACTTTACCTATTTTGTCCTCTTAGCCATGAAATATATCTGACTTTTAAACAGTCTTTAAATTGCCTTCCCCAAAGAAGTTGTTAAAATTTTGTGCATTCATTTAAACCAAATACATTGAGGACAGAGTCAAGAGAGCAGCTGAATTATCTACTACTTCTATTTCATCTCAAATCCCACAGAAAGAGCCAAAACTGACAAAGGCTTGATTCTGCTTATGCAAGATGCAATGCAGACAAATACTCACTGTTTCTTTCACTATATCTTTCATCCAGTGAAAGGTACTGAACTTGAGAAGAATTTTAGGAATCTGGGCCCATAGATGAACAGTTAACATGCTGTCAAGTGCTTAGGAGGGCTCTAAGGTGGAAGAGAATAGAGAGAGAAAATTGGTCCATGAAGGAGGTGATTTTTATGACTAGCACCTGCAGTTGTCTAAGAGCCGAGGCAGTTCACTGCTTTCCCTTATAAAAAGAGAAAATAAAGAAGACAGTGCTATGGTCCACCTCTAATATAATTGCTTAAATAATCAGAGCACCAACCCAAACACTGGGGAAGAAATTTTTTCCTGATTGTGTGTTTGCTACTAGAGAAGGAGATCTGTTAGGTGCTTCAGAATATAATTCATCTCCTTCCAAAACAATGCAGTCTGACCCCCCAGGAATGAAGCCAGAGTGAGGCACTTTGGTACTCATGCCAGAGCAGTTCTGGGCATGTGCAGAAGGAAAAATGTAAGTACTGTGAGTAGGACATATCAAACTTTTAGAACACTATTCACAGTAAATGTTTGGGGATCTGAAGATCCCCAAAGCTCTAAAGTGCACCCTATCTCTTTCCCACACAAATCCTGGTAACATAAAAGTGACAAATAGTAGTAATTCCAGTCTGCACAGCACTCTCTTCCATTTCTAACATGTTTACAAAACTTTGTTCATGGTTATCTGCATTAGCCGTAATGATCAAAATTGTGCCATGGGAGATTTGGAAGGTGGAAAGAAGAGATGGAGATGGAAAATTCCACAGTAAACTTGTAGGCGAACCTCTCCATTTTGCAGCAGGGTTTTAAAGAATTTAATGTTTCACTGCCAAATGTGTTTAAGCCCTTAGATTGAAAACTGGGCTAAAAGGCTGCAGCTGAGTAGCAGAGGGGAAGACCAACTGATTCCTTTGGCTGTTGCTGTCTTGATCAGGTTAAATAACTTCACAAAAAGCAGTGGGAGACAAGCTTGTGCTTTCCCAACAAACATCTATATATCCTCCACTGCAGACAGTGATGAGGCATGCAGGGATGTAGCAGGGTGCCTAAAGCTCATGTGGGGAGTGGGAAACTCCTATAAGTAGCAGAGACACTCGGTCTGCAGGGAGCATGTCCTCAGCCCAGCACAGTTGGAAAGGGTTTCTTCCAGGGAGTCACAAATGTGTTTAGGAGCACTTAGATTGCTGGATTGTCAATACCGGAGGAAACAAACCTTCTTGTAAGAACACAGGGACCAGGGAGAGAGCTCTTTTCCAGAATTCACCTTATTTTGTTCAGAAGATCTGATTTTTTCATAATTTATTTTTCTTTTCCAGATCATATGTTTCTGTTTAAATAAAGACTAGTTTTAAAGAGTGGAAGTCATTGGTATCTTTTAGTGCTAAGATAGTAAGATTCATCTGCCCTAACTAAATGGTGCTCAGTCAAACTAGGCTCCTTTTGTATTCACTGGAAAGAAGTAAGCATTTGCTAAAGGTCATCTCATCATAAGCTTCAAGGATAAGTAAAATTAATTGCTCTACAAAGCAAATTTAGAGTGACCAGTTAATATTTGATAGCTAATTCTTAGTGTCTAAAATTGGGTGATATGACTCCTTCCCTTTTCATGTTTCTAGTCCTTAGTAATATTTTATATGTATATATATAAATGTAATACTTATATTTTTTGAAGTCTGTACTTGGTTATGTCCCACAAGTTATCTCAGCAAAAATGATCAGACTAGTGATAAATTTTAAAGGGGAACTAAGCCTCTTGCCTATTCAGTTGCTCTCTTTTTTTTTTTGAGGATGAATTTTTCATTTGTAATAAAAACTGCCATCTTTTAATATTCAGCAGTAACACAATTTTTAAATGAAAATAGAATATCCTAACCAAACAAGTTTATACAGCAAGACTATAACTGCACAACTCTAGTGCAGTAGACATTAGATTCAAATTTAATTTTTTCTAATGTTACAAGTAAGAATTTGTAGTAATATCTAATGCCAATGATAATTTAAAGCTTATTCACCTTAAATGCAGGAAGTAAACCAAAATTTGTATTAAACAATCTGATGAATTCTTTGAGAGAACAGTAAGCGTTAAAGAATCCCCATCGTAATCATATGAATCTTAACAGAACTCTTTTGATCCCTGAAACATACAAAGATGCAATAATGTTTGTAGGCAAAGTAAGGCTAATTTTTTTGCCTTATTAAATTTACATGTCATGGAATAGAGTACACATCCAAAGTGACTGCATTTACTGTGTGCATATAATTCCAATAAAATGCAACATTCATAAAAATATATGACCTGGAGCCATCTATTTCTTAAATGATTTCTCCTACTGAAGGCACACATGAGGTCCTTTCCCAGAGCTATCAGTAAAATGTCACTGTTGCTCTGGAATCAATCACATAAATTCTACCATAGGGATCACGAGTGAAAAGTGGACAATGAAGACAAGACAAAAAATCCGCTAGATGAACAAGAATAGGATTTTAACATGGTATATGTGAATCATGGAAGTCTAAAAGACTGTGAAGTCAAAAGAAGTATCTAGGTCTGAATGCAAATGTAACCATGTTTCTTGAGAGTGGAAGAGATCTCCACAAAACACAGAACAGATGATCACTGTTTTAGCAACTGAAGGTATTAGAAAGTGTAAAAAAGGAAACAAAAAAACTAGGATGCTGATGAAAGCTAGTAGATAATTTACTATTGTCAGGGCCATAGTAATTTTCGTCAATGTCTTCTTCAAATACCGATAAGGCTATAAATAAATCTGCTTTTCACTAAAAGACCATGCATACAGTAAGGTTGAATGAAACGAGAAAATATATGCGCAGAACTTTCAAAAAAATGTAGGAAGAAACATCTATGTATTTCAATCAACACACATTTAAGACTCGTTCTGTAAAACCCACAACAGCTCCTTCTGTTAAAAAAGGCTATTCCAGTAGCTCAATGAAGTTAACTCCCTATTCTTACCTGTGTCATTAAGGTAAATACATTTTTACTAACTTAGCTTAGTGTCCTCACATCTTTACCGTAGGTGAGAAAATATTTTGTTCAATCAGGACAATAGTCATGGTAATGGGAGGAAGTTCCTGAGCAGTGTGAGAAATGGAAGCCTTACTGAGTTTCCTTCACCAAATAACTAGGGAAGGGTTAGCTTCACAAAGTGTTGCACCTTGGAAAGAACTGTGGATGTGAAGGATGATTGCTTCAGGAGCAGTGTGGACCAGTTTTGGTCTTGGTATTATTAAAGTAGGGCTTAGAGGATAAATTCATCTAGTGAGCGAATTCTGACCTTAGTTTTCAAAAGCCCTTGTAAACAAGCCAGCAATATAGAAATTGCTGCTCACTTCCTGATGAACTGCAAAAACCCTTTTATTTATGCTCATGTGTCTTTTGAGCCCAATTTAAAGGGTACCTGAGACAAATTAAAGGCTTTTGCATAATAACACTCTTTCCATTTTTTTTTTCATTTATCTAGATAAACAGCTACCCTCCTAGCCTCAAAGAGGATTTCTTCCATATTGAAAACATGTCTTCATGAGAAAGCATATCAGAAGACTGTCTAGCAAAACAGAGAGACTTATCTGACTTCAGCATATTTTTAAGAGATACATTTGATTTATGCTGCAGTGCCTCAGCATTTCTTTTCTTAGCAGGTAAATGTGTCAACTGGAAAATGTCATAGTAGATTACAGAATGCAAAAAGGAAAGTTACCTGATACAAATGAAGCAGCCTTTGAAGAGGTAAGGGCTATTTTGCCATGAAGTAGTATCAACAAAGCTGGACTATAAAACAAACATGAAAACACTACAAAAGATATTTGATTACACGAATGTTAAAAAAAAGGAAAGGTTTTCAGTGCTAGAAAAGTGACTTCATAGGAGAAACAAAAGAATTGACTTAATGATCAGAAATCTCAAATGAATCTTTGTGTTGCATATTATGCCACTGTTACCTTAAGAAAAAATTGTCCCTCAGGCTAAGAGAAGAAGAAAGTTCATTGCAGAGGTAGGAAATACGACAGTGTCAAACAGTGCTTACACATTTGAGAAAAGAATGGAAACCCCCTACAGACTAACAGAATAACCACCTTTCATTCAAAGCCTTGGAAGGATTTGAAGCTGTCATTTTGCTGGATGAAAGACTAGTGATGTATGCCTCTAAAGTAATGGGAAAAATACAGAAGTAGTCATGGAAGAAAGATTTCTATGAGCATCTTGTAAACATAAATATACACAGAGTCATCTCAATTATCCAAAAGACTAGCTAGCCAAACTCTCAATTACCAAGAATAAAATGTGTTCCTTGAAGCAACAAGAGCTAGCTAAAGAACACGGAGAAAGAAGACCTCCCTGAATTTAAGAGCAGGATATTATGCAGATGCCTCATAGGTGGGTTTTGGCATCCTTCACTCTCCTGAGTCATGAAGAATTTTGATTTCACACTGCAAGAAGAAAGATATTTTGTAAGAATCTATGACAGTCAGTATGAAAACAAGATATGGACAAGATATGGGAAGTTAATTGTTCCTGATATGACTTGAACCCAAAGGCCACGTCACAGAATCACAGAATGTTTGAGGTTGGAAAGGACCACCAGAGGTTATGTGCTCAAGTAGGGTCACCTAGAGCACATTACTCAGGACTGTGTCCAGACAACTCTTGAATATCTCCAGGGAAGTAGACTCCACAACCTCTATGGACAACCTCTTCAAATGCTCAGTCACCCTCACAGTAAAGAAGTTCTTCCTATGTTCACGTGGAACTTCCTGTGTTTTAGTTTATACCTGTTGTTTCTCATTCTATTGCCTGACACAACCAAGGAAAGTCTGGCTTAATCTTCCTGACAGTCTCCCTTCAGATACTTATATACATCCATCTGCTGTTCTCAGAAATTATCCAAATGCACAAAAGTGTAGCTGTACACAACCTTTAAGAAAAGCTGTATTTTTCTAATGCTTACTTAGGTGCAGAGTTGAAACCTATGATGGATTTTTATGTAATGAAATAACTGATAGTATAAGAGAAAAATCATTTAGCATTGTGTGCTGCAAAATGCTGAAAATAAGTCATCAGGCACAAAGTAAGAGTAAAAGAAATAAAGGAAGAACAAAATAAGTAAAGGCATTGAGTAACCATAGGAATTAAAGTTATTTTATTTTGTATAAATGCTTTATTCGTGGGATCACAAAGGGGACTGTCCATATACGCTCCCAAATGGAGAAATATCCTATAGAATCCAAGTATGACAAACTCAATAAACACAAGAAAAAAACATGACAGAGGCATTAAAATTCTGTAGATTCCCTAAGCCACCTTGATCCAAGTTAGTCAAACTTTATTTGAGTACAGCAAGGAGGATTTTGCTGACATGCTAAACTCCATTTCAAAAGTGATAGGCTGCATAATACAGTACACCAAGTTGTACTGTGTTAATGCATTTTAAATGTCAACTTACATGCAGGGGCAGTACAGAATTAATAAATATCAGAAAGCTCTTCATCATTTAAATATCTGAATGTGAGCAGTGATGATCCTTGCCAGAGGGCCAACCTCCTTTACTGTCCATTGGATGCAATGGAAGATCCAAATTCATCCCTATCCTTTGCAATCCCCTCTTCCTCAAATACAGCAGAGTGTGCGCAGGCCTAGCCACATGTAAGTTTTGAAAAAAATACCAGTTTTACAAAACTCTGACCATTTCAGCTGGTTTACTTTCCCATTTCATTTACTTTTCTCCTAAAGGCCATGCTTTCCAGCAAGGTATCCCATATGCAATAGCTTTGTATGTAGTAACTTTTGATGATTGTAAATCAGTGTCAAAAATCAGACTACGTTTTCTGTTTGGCATGTAAGAAACCCATATCTGGTGTGCTTTAAACCCATTGCTAATCAATATTTCTTAGCAATTTAATTAATTAAGTCCTTAAAGTCTGTTGCATACCTTTGAAAATTCACTTCTTTTTTCTTCACAAATCAAAAAGAATTAACGGAAAGAAATATGTCACAGTTCAGCTAAGAAAGGAAACAAAAGGAAAAAAGCAGCAGCCTTGAAAGTCATCCGTCACAGTTTCTGAAGTGTCACAAGCCCTTTGAGCATTTTTTTCCCTGTGTCAGTTTGCAGGCAGTGGCTCAGACACCATTAGGGTTGGTAGAAAAGTAGCTAGCTATCTGTCTCATTTCCGACTGAAAAAAAGCAGTAAAGATGGAAGAATAAGGATGGCAGAAAGACTAAAAGTAGACACCTAGTTAAATAAAAAAATTGAAGTATCAGTGACAGATGTTCTTAAATTCTCAAAGGTGTTTAGATCTTTTCAAAAAGAACAAATGATATTGCACTAGAAACAGCTAAAAACACGCGGATTCCATTCTAGTATTCTTGTTAAAGCTGCCAGAGTGATTTTGATCTCAAAGTCAAAACCTACTGAAAGTATCTGGGACAGAATGAAAACCTCTCAACTACTTTTTATGTTCTACATAATGAAGCAATCCAGACACCCAATTTGAAATAGTCTTGAAATTAGAGTAAAGGCAACATTATAACAAGCAGTTCAGAAGTACTGGGTAACAGGCAATTCACATGATGGACTTGCACTCCAAAAGAACAAAAAGAGACAGTACTTGCTAAAATTGATCTCTGGTAGACAAAACTTATTCAACTGTGATACCTTTACTGGAGTGTATAATTAAAAACCAATACATCTTTCAACTTAGTTTGACAATACAAATCTAAATAGATCAGAATTAATTGCAATTAAGTACCCACTGCGGTGTTCTAAGTTAAAAAGGTATAATCTCACCCTTACAGTAAAATGTCCATAAGAAGGAAGCAAAGACAGAGAAAACAGTACTGAGAATTACAGACAGATATATGTGATAAATAATCTGTCTAAATATAAACTGTGTGTTTTCTGGTGGATGAACAAGGGAAGGCATAATCCTCTCATCTGCTTGTAGTGTTTCAGGCAACAAGTCTGACCTTCTCGCCTTGTTCTATGTTTGGAAATGTCAAGCAACTCCTTAGCAACATGAGATTTATTTCATTAATTAATTAATCCTTGCTTAACAAGAAACTACAGTCAAGCAAAGTCTTCATTAAAGGATTACACAAGATCTGACACCTTTTGCTAAATTTCCTGGAATCTTTTCTGGGAGAGATAAAATGTTAAAATTCTTGAAAACAAAAATGGGGCAAAGAAAGTCTTTAGAGTACTATATTTGATGGTTTGAACTTACTTGTCCACATGAAACGCTATTGTTTAGATTATACTGTATTTTACTTACAAAATATCCTTTCATTTTTATTTAAAATCCGTTTTAAAATCAGGCTGAATTATTAATAACCTTTCAGATTAATGCTGTAAAACCCATATACCAATTTATAAAATTGGTAGTCTACTTTGCAGGATGTTTTAAGAATGTGTCTGTGATTTATGACAGGTGCATTTGCAATCTCCTCTCTCTTTCTTTCTGAGCTTGAATGAGCATAAGGCTAAAGCAAACATTCCCTGAGCTTCTGCATTTCATCCAATACCTTGTAAAAAGAAGGTAATTCACTCATTTCACCTCACTTTGAACTAAAACAGTAACTAATCTAAAACCATAGTGAACGTCATGAAACTTTTTCTGCTTTTAAACTCAAAGGTATTTCAAAATGAGTAAGATTGGATTTAACAGTGACCTGCTCTTTTGTTGCTTTACCTCAGGTCAAGAAGTTGTTATTTTTTATTGCCAAGGTGTGAAATAGACAAAGCTGAGCTATTTCTGAGTGCAGTTTTTAAACATTTGCTTGTTGTACATTCATGAAAACAGAAATGTCTAATGATATTGCGGGGTGGGTGTTAAAACACTTACCTAAAATTACTTCAGTGTGAAAGATGGTTTGAAGGCAATGGGCCTAATTCTCCATGTCCAGCAAAAATCCTGGGTTACTCTTGTGCAAGTCAGAGGTAGCGTTGAGCTTCCTAAATGGCCCTGCAGGTTCATTCTGTGAAGAAATACTTGTGTTTTCTACCTCCTGTTATACTTGTGCTCAAAACACAGCCATGGAAAAACACTGATGCAACAGCGGCTCTTCCATACCTCAGGGACCCGTAATTAGCAGTGTAACACACTGGCTCTCCACAAGGAGTGGTTCCTTGGTCTTCCCTTGCACCTGAATCCTTCTCTAGTGTATCTTGGCAGGTGAAAAGTGTTTGAGCACATGTATCAGACTGAAGCATGCATCAGAAACACATTTATGTGCCATGCAATTCTTGTTTCTGTATAGTCCTAAGTATGTGCAGCAAAACCCTGAAAGTTTCATAGAAGCTACAACAAAGGAGGAAAGATATTGATGACATAGGACAGTTTGAAGAAAGAAACAATGATTAGGCTTTGTTTTGGTTTTCTGCTGAAGCATAAAATTTGTTGCAGTGGTAGAAATATTCTTTTTCTCCTGAAATTATTTCTGTCAATAACTTCTTCATTAATAAACATACTTATTTCTACAGATAACTTTATTTTCATTCTTTCTATTTAGCTTCCTACTGCAATTATAAGACAGTCTAAATGCCATTACACCACTCATTTTTTTTGAGGCTTACAAAACATCATACAACCCATAGTTAAGAAAAAATGCAACATTATAAAATGTAAAGCAGCTTAGTGCAAAGATGCATAAATTTCATGGAATATTCAGAAGGTCCTAAATTTGACAGGAAAATGTTTAACAGAAACAAAGCTACAGTGCAAAACACTTGAAGCCATCAGAAAATTATTAGGATTGTTATTATTTATATATAACAGTCATCATAATGTTTTTTTTCACTCTGTAATATTATCCATCAGTTCCTTTAAACCTCATAGTGTCTGCTTTGCATATTCAAAAGCTTGGCCTCACTCCTACCCACTTTAGGTCAATTGGAGTTTAATGACTGCCTTGAATAACAGGATCAAGCCCATAATGGCTGTCAAACTAACAAAAATGTTTAATGCTTTTAAGTGAAATGGATGACCTTCTAACTTGCCTTCATGAAAAATGAAGCTGCTACTGTGATATACATACCATACATGCTCATATCTTGAATTACCCTACAATTTCGTTCTATGTGGTATCCATCATCTGTCACATTATGCTATTTTAAGTAGGCAACCTTGCAATCAATAGCATTAAACATCTTTCTTGGAAGAAGTGCATTACACAATAAATCTCAGTCAAGCTGACAGAAGGGGTGTTTAACCCCCACTCCCTCAGATACTTCTAGCCTAAGTTTTAAAACTGAAGCCAAAAGTTAGGCAGTGTAGTACAAAATTCAGATGACCTTATTTTCAGGAGGGCTTAGCAATCGCAGCCTTTGCTGAGCTCATTGAACAATGTGAGATGCATACTTAACACCTGACAGCCATGAAGAGCAGTTGACCAAGTACAGATGTAGGCACCTACCCTTAGGGACTTAAGTTGAATCATTTAGATCTTTTTTGCTGCAGTGGCATAATTCAAGTGATTAACATATACTGACATATACTATATTAACCTACCTTTCAGCTGTCATGCACTTAAGCAGATGGCTCCATATATCATTTGTTTAATAATCCATACACTATTGTCCTTTCATTAATCGTTAGCTACATATGTTGGACAATAAATTAGATGATTAATAGCATACCTTATAGTCAACATGGTAGATAAACCTTAGGATGACAAGTGCTGTGTGAGCAATATCTACTTCATCATGTGGAGCTATCAAATATTTTGGGTAAGTTTCTGAAGAAGTAACTTTACCTTTGGATTTTCTAACCTTCAGAACTGGTATTCCTACTATTTTATTGTCATAGAAACTACATTCTTAAATCATAATCCCAGTTTAACAGGGTTTGCTTTCTTTGTTTCTCTCCCCAGATCCTGCTCCCCATGTTCCCAATAAGTCTGAGCACTCCATACCAATAAATGCTAAAAAGAATAATATAAGGACTCCCAATTCAGGGAGTAAAAAAGGATTCCAAGGGAAAGGTTTTGAAGTGGTGATAGGAAAGAGTCATTCCTTTAAAGCTACAATGCTAGCTGAAGCTCCAGAAACTCTGACAAGTCTGAGCCAAAATTTCCCTTTTTAGTCAGAAGTTTATATATGTATACATATATATGTGTGTATATATATGACAATTGGAAAGTGTGTTTGAAGGTAGTTATAAAAAGCGAAGAAAAGAGAAATATAAATGGGTGATAAAGACTTCTTTTGCAATTTCCAAAGCTGCAACAGTACATAAGTCTATTATGAGATCAGTTTATGTTGTTCCGTAACATATGGAGAAAACCCATAAGTGGAAGTTATGTGAGTAGAGGACAACAATTTTTTTGCATGTAGCTTTAAAGACAAAGACCTTTGAAAAGCAAACATGAAATTGGACAAGAAGCATTCTTGCCATACTTACTTATTGTAAAACAACCCTTTGATTTAAACATTTTTCCTATATTGAAATCTACCACAGTAACAATTCCATTATTTTATTCTAGCCCCATACATAAGACAGCAAAATCCACCATCATTCCACATATAGGTATTATTCAAGACTGAGATTGTTCAAACTGAAATTCAAAATTGAATATTAAAGGTTAATCCTCAGGTGTCACTTCTGACTGAAAAATCCCCCTGACTTTTTGGGTTGTGCTGATCATTTTCATAAAATTCATGACTCATCTCCTATGGCTGTTGAATTCCTGAGAAATAGGCAGAGAGCCCCAGTAAAATCAAACAGTGCTTAACACTGTTTACACTCTGGATTCTGGAGCCCTGACTGAGTACCTGAGTCCCAGAGGTTTTCTGTCCTAGACTCTGTTAAAGGCTTAAAAAATAGCTAATGGCTCATAATTAAAATCTGGGGTAGCTGCCTCTAATTTCCCATTTTAATTTTCACTGTTTAATCATGACAAATGTCCAATGAAAGGCCAGGCAGTGGCGTGATGTGATTTTTAAACCTCAAGCAGTTGTGACATACTTAACTAGATCAAGCTCATTACTGCTGTAAAAAAAACACCAATTCCCAGATTTGGGACATGCACAAGCCCCTTTTACCCAGTTCTCACCTGCCCAGGACTGGTACCAGTGAGAAGAATCACAGAAGCACAGAAAAGCAGATATTCACGTTGAATGCAGGTTTGCAACAGTGATTTGAAAGCTGCTAAATCTCAGTTAGGTTAAATCCTTCTCAGGTCTGTTTGACATAGACCTATGCACCAACAGCACAAAACCTCTGAGGTCTACAGGCCCAAAACAAAGTTCATGTCCCTCCTTTTTATATGCCACAGACAGTTTTGCATGCAGGAGCTCCCCAAGGCATCAATGGTGACAGATGAAATACACTTACCTTTGCCTTTTTCCTACCCTATCCAGACAGCACAATCCAAGAGCAAGTAGGGGATGGATCAGAAAATTATTTGATAAATGTATGAAAACAAAATCAACTTACAAGCTATTCAGAAGCTTTTCATGTAGATTCTTTTCTAAAGAAACACTCAGGTGGAGGTGGATAATTGTGTATATGAACAAAGAAACATGTGATAAGCCGACATGTGTCAGAGTAAACGTTTGTTCCTTTTTTCCTAGTGAGATGGTTAACTTCTTGCAGCCTTTCTTATTTACATTTTAAATAATGAAACACCCACAAGTACCAGGCACTTTTCCATTGCTGCTCTTTGCAAAAAGAATATTAATAATGTTATTAATAAATCTGGGAAGACTGCAATAAAATGTCTCTGTGCTTAAAACAAAGGAGCATCCTGAAGAACTCAGTAGGTCTTCTGGTTTATGTAGGTTTGATGGCACAAATATGATTAAAATATTCTCTGTTAGTACATTAGAAATGCCAATTTACGTAACAGAAAGTGCCTAAAGTATAGGCACATTTGTTCAAAGAGATTTCGTTCCCAGTTGGTTACCACTTGCTTCATTACCTGGTCCTCAAATCCATTCTGTAACTTGCTGCTAATCAGGAGGAGTAAATGCCACTGTGGTCTTCGCCAGTGAAAACCTTATGTAGCTAGAAAATATGGGATCTCTGAAGAATATAGGTCCGTGGTGCAGAACCAGAGGTGTAAACTCAGCACTATGCCAGGAGCTGCACTGCTAAAATTGCAGCCTGATTTGTCCTCTCAGCAGCAGCAGCTCATGTTGATCCCACAGTATCTCTGAAAATGTGCTCATATGATCTAGTTATAATTGGTGGCAGGCATAATGCATATGCTACATAGCGGATTGCACATCCCTTGCAGGACTGAGAACTTGTGGAAACAATTGGAACAGTGCTAATGTATTTTGACAGCTTCATTTGGGGCAGGGGGGGTTTACAGTTTTTTAAATATTACAGGTTGCCATCAGAAAAATAACTACAAGGACATATTAAATTCATGCTTCACAGTCTACACATAGCATTTTGTCTTTTCACAATGCTAGAGGACACATAAGCTCAGGACATCAAAAGTAATTTATTTCACCTTGTATGTACTCAGTATTTTGCCTGGTCTGAAAAAAACAAGCAAAAACTCCCAAACCCCAACATATTAAAGTCTGAATGGAGCAGAAAAGGTTCAGAAAGTGTTCCAGATTTTAGTTTCAACTGTATAATTCACCTGAATTATTGCATACAGTGAGGAGGAACAAGGCTTCATTCAGGCCAAGGATAGCTATCCTTACCTACTGGTTTGCAAGAAAATCTATAGGTGTGGGAAAACAGGAGTCAAGCCCAGTAGAAGGGTAATAGGCATTGCAGTAAAATAGGAAACGAAGAAGAGGCGAAAGAGGGGCAAAATGGAGTCATGCAGCTTTTCTACCTGAAGGAGGACAGACATGTTTTGTAGGACAGACATGCATCTTTTCGACTCACCCTGATATCTACAAATTGCCTTCCAAGTTCCTGACTTTTCTTACTCACTGCTTTTCTTTCTATTCATCCTATTCTTTGTTGTTAGGGCTTCTAAAATACAGCCACTAAGATTTGTTACACTGAGCTTGAATTACACATCACTAAGCCTAAAAGCTTGAAAATCACTGGAGTCTTATTTATACTGTGCTGTCTTCTCAGTAATAGCTTTTAACACTTGTGATGCAGATTGAACACAGTTTTAGATTAATTACTGTAAATATATAATTTATCAACTTATCTGTATGGATAGTCTTCTATCATATATAGAGATGAAGCATACAGTAGAAACACAGAGGGAAAAGCTCATAATCTATTACTGCATCCTATGTAGGCTCTGCAGATTTTAACTGCAAAGCCATGTTCAACCTTTTCTGTTTTCCTCCTCTGAATCACAGTATAGCTGGTGCACAAATCCCTCATGTATTCAAGCCCTAGACTCAGAGTGCAGAGAGATCAAGACTCAGTGTGCTTATTTTGGCTGGGGTACAGTTAATTTCCTTCACAGTAGCTAGTATGGGCTATGGTTTGGATTTGCACTGGAAACAGTGCTGATAACACAGGGGTATTTTAGGTAGTGCTGAGCAGTGCTTACACAGAGCCAAGGCCTTTTCTGCCCCTCACACTACCACACCAGTGAGCAGGCTGGGAGTGCACAAGGAGCTGGGAGAGGACACAGCAGGGGCAGCTGACCCCAACTGACCCCTGGGATATCCCACACCATATGGAGTCATGCTCAACATGTAAAGCTGGGGAAGAAGAGGGAAGGGAAAACATTGAGAGCGATGGCATTTGTCCTCCCAAGTAACCGTTACATGTGATGGAGCCCTGCTGTCCTGGAGATGGTTGAATGCTTGCCTGACCATGAGAAGTGGTGAATGAATTCCTGGTTTTGTGTTGCTCGTGTGCAGCTTTTGCTTTACCTGTTAAACTGCCTTTATCTCAGCCCACTAGTTTTCTCACTTTTCAATTTTTCTTCCCCATCCCATCACAGGGGAGTGAGCAAGTGGCTGTGTGGGGCTCAGTTGCCGGCTGCAGTTAAACCATGGCACTCAGAAAAGCAGATCAAGACTCAGAAATGCACAAAAGACAACACACTGCTGGCACTTCACTCCTCTCTGCAGAGCAGTCTGTGAGCTGCATTTACTTGTTGAATTTCTGCTTGCACTGTTACACACATTCACGGTACAGCCTAGCAGAATCCATCTAGGGCTGTGGACCCCTTCAAAACTGTCATACAAGTAGCAGTAAGGACTGACTATCCAGCAGCATATGTCCGAGGCCAAACTCCTTCAAAGGTGCATACAAGAAAAGAGGATGAACCTCTGTAAGTCATAGAATCCAGTTTGTGTTGCAGATTAAACCCTGTGCTGCATGATGACACTAACCTTTGCTGTAGATCAGTCATAATATAGTCCCTACCTGAACCCTTTATGACAATACCTTAGAAAGGTGGTTGATAATTCACTGAAGAAGAGCAACCTGAAGGTGAGTGCCCTAGAGTAAGCCCTATCCTTTCTTAGTGCCCTAACTATTAAGTTAAAATCAGTTTCTTTGTTTTCTTTCAGATGTCCCTGCAGCAGAACAGGCAAAGGTTATCCAAGAAACCAGTAGGGAAGCCATTGGCTTGAGACATGACATCAAATATCCCAGTGCCCCAAAGGGCTAAATAAAGCCTATAATTCAGCTTTGCCTCTTCGTGGACAAGTGCCTAGGCCCAGTTCCAATTACTTTGCCCTAACAAGTACTATTCATATGAAACTGAACAGCTTTAACAGGAGAGAACAAGAAACACCAGCAGTAGAGAGGAGGTAGAGTTGATTTCAGAATGTCTAAATTTTCAGGACACTGCAACTCAAGCCCTCATACCAAATGAAACATAGTGTGGACATGGTTACAAACCCACCTATAGTCCAAGGAATTGCTACTCTGCAATTCAGCCTCAGGAAAATTGCTTCCCTTATAGTTTGGATACCAATCTGGAGCTGAAGACCAACAACCATCCTAATCCACCTGATGCTGAAGCACAGCCGACCATTTGCTCCAGAGAGCAAAGGCTAGATGAGGCTGCCCATGTCCTTTAATCAGTTCCTCATGAGACATTTCAAATGAATGAATAAACATTTGTGGAAGGTTTTAGACTTTGTATCAGACAGTCAACAAATCCCACAAGGAGAAAACTAGCACTTTCAATGACCATCAGGTTCCCCAGTCATCTCAAAATGTCATGAAATGGTGCTCACAAAAATAAAGGTATGTTAGCAGCTTCTAAACATGGGTCGTATCCTATGTTCTGACAGACTGTAACCCTGAGGCCAGGGCATTCAGTGTGCAACACTTTCTGAAATGACTTTATGAGCAACATATGAGCATCGCCTGGGAAAAGGAAAAAGGATTTCTCAAGAGTAATGTACTGATGCAGGAAGAGTGTTTCTGACATCAGATTAGAGGCATTCAGAATGAGAATAATAGTGTATAAAAGGGGGGGAATTTAAACTGCAATAAAATATGCAGTACACAGAACAATGGACGATGTTGCTAAAATTATGCAAAGCTCTGAAGCTCTTAAGGGTAAGTTTAACCAAAAACACCTGGGTGGGGTGAAGTTTCAAGTGGGAGCTCTAGAGAAGTCTTCTTGCAATCAGACAAATAGAAGTTTAAAAGATAAACTATATATGGCTGAGTGACCCACATTTTTAGTCAAAGTTGTCAATCAGGAGGGGTTAAAATACATATAAAGAATGTGAACTGCTTCCCGAAGTGCCTAAGAGTCCACTGCATACTTTAACACCTCATCTGATTTAAGGACCTCAGAAATATCCTTTACCCCTAAACTACTGCGAATAATGCAATCCAATGAAATATTAATGGTGTACAAGTGATCTGCAAACATTATGTGTTCAAACTGCTATGATGTTCAAAAAATTACATCTGTTAGTGACAGAATATACCTATCGAATGACAGTGAGCGAAAGAAAGACCCTGAGAATATTCTGAACGTACAGAAGAATAGGAATCTTTTCGAGGGACTGTTGCTTGCTCTTCTATGTAAACAATGGATTGGCGAATACTTGTAACAAAAGCTGCAGACTTCACCACATTGAACAGAAAGACACAGCCATAGAGGAAGCATTCAAATCAACAGAGAGAAATGGCTTCAAAGTGTGAGAAATTCTCTTGGATCCTTACAGAATGCCTAATCACCTCATGTGAAGCCCATTAAGGAATGGGAATTTCTTTCTACCCACCTCATTGAAGAAGAAACTTTCTTATATGACTGTGTTCAACACTCATGGACACAATTTTTATTTTTTTATTTTTTTCAGAGATATTTCATATGTGTGAATATGTATCATGGCAATTTTATAAAATATATAGGTGTGTACATCTATGCACAGGAGCACAAGCTGGAAGAAGAGCTCCTTTTTCTTTTCAGCACAGTGAAAATAAGAGCCTGACTGGAGATAGATCGATTTCTAAGTAGCACAGAATCTTCTGGGCAGTGTTAGTTAAATAGCTTTTACTATGTCATCATGATGAAACCACAAAGCTCTGGAAGCATAAATAGCTTTGCTAACTTTTGTTAATTGAAGATGTTCACAATGCTTCTCCAAGCACTCAAAAATGCAGCAATAGGTGCCAGAGAAAGTCCATTAAATAACAAAAGAACCTGTAGGTACTCAGAATTAATAATCTACTTTGTGGAAGAAGAAAAGATGCCAAATCTAACACAATGTGACAGAGAAAGAGCTTTGCAATAATAGTAAGGTTTCAAGAAAAATTTTTACATTATAAAATCAGATGGATTGTTATGATCATCTAATCTGACTTCTTGTATAACAAATACCTTCAAACCTCATAAAGTCACCAAGCCCACAACTTCCCAGTGAGTGCTGTAGCTTTCTGAGAGCGCTCAAGCTGGATTTAAAAACATCAGAAAAGTCTTCGTGATAATTAGTGTTATTTATACTTTTTTTCCTGGCCTTTGTTTAGCTATGGCATCCAACTATGCTTTATTTTAATAGCTGAAAGGAATTTTTTCTTCTAAATTCTCTTCCTTCCATAAGTACTTCTTGACCTTGGCAAAGATAAAATCAAATGTCTCTGACCTGTTCTTGAGAGCAGGCATTCTAGGACTGATACTGTTTTTGCAGCATTTTCCTAATTCTGTCCAAGTTCTCAGATTCCCTTTGGAGTGTTTCAGGGTTTTGTGGGTTTTATTAATCATAGAATCATAGAATGGTTAGGGTTGGAAAGGACCTTAAGATCATCCCATGAGCAGGATGCCTCACCCTAGACCATGTCACCCAAGGCTCTCTCCAACCTGGCCTGGAACACTGCCAGGGATGGAGCATTTACCATTTCTCTGGAAAACCTGTTCCAGTACTTCACCACCCTCACAGTAAAGAACTTCCTCCTTGTATCCACCCTAAACTTCCTCTGTTTAAGTTTATTAATGCTACAGAAGTAAGAATGACATCTTCTTATACCTCTACTTGATGCTTCCCTGCTTCCTAGTCAAAAGACCATGGGCAATTTTAATGACTGTGTCACCCTGACTATTCATTGTGAGAAGAGGAAGCACCATTTTCACAGCAGGGTGTTCACAAAGAAAGGTCAAGAGTGGGAAGAACTGGCAGTGTGTTGCTCTTTCTGATACCATGTGCTAATCTTTCCCAGTTTCTTAGCCTCCCTTTTCAAAACCTCTAATCTCTTTGAAACATCTGGAAAAGTGTCCGAAGTGCATGCAATTTGGAAAATGACAGGGCCTTTTCTAACATGACTGTAACTCAATGTCACGATCAAGACAGGCTTGTTTTCCTCCCTGATGCTCATATACTTTCTGCCTCTGGATTACTCTGAACATTCCCTTTTCCACACTTAGATGCAACTACGTTTTATTTAATGCTTTGACTAGAAATTTTCTTTCTGATGTGTAATTTTATCCAAAGGAATAATCTGTTTTTCTGAAATACCTCTCACATTGAGATCTTTTTTAATGATTCCCAGCATCTTCCTGAGAGATGCATTATATCTTTATTACTTTTCTGTTCTTGTTCTTTTCTGCAATTGCTAGTATCTCTTTTCAACTTGTTTCTTCTCCTCAGTGTAATCCTTTCTTTACTTCAGCTGTTCTTTGCTTTTTCTTTAAACACTTAAGTTTTCAAATTAACTTTGATCTCTGTGTGTGGGTTGTCCTGGATAATGCTGCTTTTTATCTCTGTAGTATGTCTGTCTTTTTTCTCCATTAATGTTCCAAACCTATAAATTATTGTGGAACATATTTCTATTTTCCCCTCACTGCTTCCAGCCACAGAGGATTCACACTGACTTTAGGCTCACTACTTTACATTGTCCAAAACTTTTATATTTCTCAGCTTTTTGAGAAAGGCTGTTAATATTTTAGGGCTATATTTTGACTTCAGAGAAGCACCTGTAAATCCAAGTGTGTCCAGTGGGAATCTGTAGGTATCTTTCAGGGATGAGTTTGGCCTTCAGTCCACAAATGAAGTTAAAATATGTTCCAGCGCACTGCGTATGTTATTTCTACTGTCATGTTATATTTATATTTACATATATCTATATATAAACTCAGTTATGTTATGTCCCATTTTGGGGCATGAGAAACCACATCTTATTGCAAGTTAGACCTGTAAAACAGCAGAATAGCCATTTCATTAAAGGATAAAAATTCAGGCAAAATCTTATTTGGAATGTCTAGAAATACAAGTATACAAAAAATAAATACATCAAAGTACAAGTGATAATTCTTTTGTATCAGATAGTCAGATGAGTTTTGGACTAGTGAGAATATAAAGGAAAAATATTGAATTCTTCAGCCTCAGCTCCATTGAGAGGCAGAAGAACTGCTAACAGCCTTGATAACTTTTGATACATGAAAACATCCTTCTCTGCCATGAAGCCCACTAGTGATTTAAGGCGAGAGAAGTATCTTTAGGCGTATAGCACTCCTCAGGACCGGAATGGATAGTGCAGTTTGCTGCAATACAGAAAGTTTCCGAGTTGGTTGAATGTAGACCTGAATGCAAAGAATTCCAGCAGGCAGAGGAACTGGCTTATAAGACATTTTCATTGGTAGTCATTTTGAGATTCTGCTACTAAATGAGAGATCTAACCTTGGATTTTTAATGCAAACAGGCTTTGGTGGCTTAAAGGCTTTTGTTTGAGAACTCACTAAAGGAAAACATCTAAGTGGATCCACTTCAAAATTCTGGCCACTTCAAGGTCCCTGCTGGAAAATCTCTTCCTTCACCACTCTACATGTTTTGTCAGTGTATGACAGCATATGAGAAAGGAGCTTTGATCCAACAAGCCAGAAAAGCTCAGTTAGAGAGAATTTAGGGTCTTGATTCCCTGTGCATCAAAGCAGTAAGGCAGGTTTGCATCTTATTGACTGCAAAAGCATAGACATGGGCACAAGCCCCATTTTCAGTGTGCCTCACGGACCTGGGGTCTCAGCCTCTCCTGATCTCCATAAGAAGTGTTTCTACTATGTGATGGCCTCCAATGCCTGAGAGTCAGGACTATCTCTATTAACTTCATCTGATAACTTCTCCTGGGAAAGAACAGATACACCGAAAACATGTAATCTGGGGTCTGTACTGCTCAAGAGCTCTCCAGACTGCAGCAGGACTATTTTTGACAATTATCCTGTTTCAGACATGGCCTTAATGTTAAATTATGTTTTCCTTGAAGGGAAAACCATTGTTTTATGCTAATTGTGACCATAAACCAAAGGGAAGGAACTATATTCTAAGAATGGATTCACATGCAAACATACTTTGAAAATAGAAATGCTAAATTGCACTTTATTGCATTAGCCATGTACAATGCAGTATTTATAACAATGATATATTGAATTAATAGAAATTTTCACAAGCTTGAACAAATTCTGTGCTGAATCAGGAAGGCACTTTTTACTATTGCTACTGGTCTCTTCATTAGGGAGGCAATTAATACTCCCCTGATTGTTTTACACAATTAAGGGATATGCCATACAAAACCAAATTCTCTTCATTGATGCGAGCATAATTTTACCCCATGTTATCTCTATATTCTGAGACAATGGATTGCTTGAGATAATAAACTGCATTTAAAGAAAAACCTCTAAGCAAGTTTGTGTTAGCAATCATCTCTTAACCTCCAAATCCATTTACTTTTAGGGGGTGATACAAATACTGTTTATCAAATGCCACTGTTCAAGATAATTTCTCTTCACGGTGGACTTCAGAGCTCGGAATATCCATTTATCTCAATGAGAGAGTGAACATTCTTAGAACTGTCTCAATCCTCATGATGTCAGAAAAAAGTTAATTTGATTCAATTGTGATGTAGGATTCAGGAGAGACCAGAATGAATGATAGCCATGAGTAAATCCTTTAAATTGTCAGATTATGCTTGTTTTGTTGACATCTTTAATAAATCATATAGAACATTTACATTTTTCTATTCAGAATGGAAAAAATTGAATATTTAAGGGATCTGTGTTTGCACCTTACTAAAATTCTGTATTAGATATATAGAACGTAATCACCCATTCCCTGTGCCAAACCTGACTTCATGGTTACCACATGAACAGATATTGTACAGGAAAAACAATAGTTTCTTGACTATACATCTTGTTCTATAGTAACATTTCCTAAATGTAAAATTGATAGTGCTTAATTTTAAGAACAAAAGACAGATTAATCATAGTTTAAATAGGACACAAGCTGCTTTGAAATTCTTACCACAGTTGCTCAGTCCTTGTAAATCAGCCCTTGATTTTTGAAATGTTTATTACCCTAACCTAGGCACAGGCCCAAAAGAGTTGTTTTTAATAATAACAATAATAATTTCAACAGAGTTCCCCATTTTCCTCCATCTTGTTTAGTTTTGAACAAAAAACAGAGACACAGTTGATTTAAAAAAAAAAATATATCTTTTTTTTCCTTCTTGAGATAACATTTCTATTAATATAGGAGGAAATAAACCTATAAAATAATAGACCATGTTGGTATTCAGTTCATTAAAAAACTACTTTAGTCATTAAGTCATTTGGTTTTGTTCATCCAGACTTTGAAAGCAATCTAAGGGAACAAATATTTATCTATGGTCAGTTAGTAGGGGTCAGCTTATAATTAGTCCTAAGACCGAAAAGTCATTGACTTCAGTGTCCTCACAAGCTGTCTGGCTTCTTCTGGGGAAATGACTACCCATCAGTGAGAATACCTCTGTAGCTCTATTTGCACCTTTATTTTGTTCACTTTCTATCCCGTTTTTACTCCCTCTTTCTTTGATCAACATCAGGCTTTCAGACTCAGAATAGGGGACAGAAAACAGTGCTAAACACTGTTTAACAGCGCACACAGGATTAGGGCCACTCAACAAAGCACAGATCTATGAACTGATTAAAATCCTCTAAGAGGTCATTTGACAATTTTTCTGGTGTGATTACTCTCATTAAATTGGCAATGGTTTATCTGTGTGTTTAGATAAGAAAGGTTTCCTCCACAGTTCATAAGAATTAAATGTCAAAATGGCTGTGCAGGGAAGGAACCCTCCCTTAGATGTGGACGAACAGGAAGATTTCATCCGCTGCGTCAGAGCTCGTTACTGTCAAACACTCCTGGTGAAGAGACCTATGCATGTAAAAGAGAAATCAAGAGGCTGAATGGCCCCAACAGCCTTTTTGCACTGAGGTTGCTAGTTTAAAACAAGTTCCAGCCAAGAATAATTGTACTCAGTTCAAACTAGATTGTTGCTTCTTAGCTCTGTGAAAGGAGGCAGATGATCACAGTCAGTTTCCTGTTAACCTGTCTGCTTTACTAAAACCACCTGCACAATTGAAACTAATTAGTGCCCTCAATCGCAGTATCAACAGAAAGGATACAATTAAATAGTAATGGATTATGAACTATATCCTCCCCCTACAGACAGAAACCCTTTAGACACTGGCAGTGAACAAGCTCGCCTGGCTGGCACTTGGAGAGGGGCTGCATTTACACCAGTGTACTGCCAGTCAAGATCCAGTCACAAGCAGAAATGTATCTTATGCATGAGTGAACGTTAGTGATATATTTGTTCAGTTAGAATATAGGCCCAGAGCAGTGGAAAACACTACTTTATTTGAATTGAAGGGATTAAAGTGATATGAGCCCTAGAGCTATCAAAAGGCCATCAGACATGAATCTCATGAGGGACTACTAAACTCCCTTTCCTCCAAGAACTCATGCAAAGTCGGTGCAGCAATAAAAAGAGAAT
Source organism: Amazona ochrocephala (assembly GCA_039720435.1). NCBI lineage: Eukaryota > Metazoa > Chordata > Aves > Psittaciformes > Psittacidae > Amazona > Amazona ochrocephala. The sequence goes on from CM077880.1 coordinate 27,921,767, forward strand.
GGCATTAACTCATAGAGCAACATATTTAAGAGCAGGCTGAGAATACAGCGGTACAGTGCTGCCAGTAAGGGCAACCCCTAACCACGAAATGGGCTGCTTTCACCAGTCAGTGGGAGCTGGAGAGCAGAAGTCTGGTGCACTTCTGACAGAAAGAGTTCCTATTCTAAGTTCTCACTGCTGTCATCACTGAAAAGGATTTATCCTAAAAACAAATTACACCTTGGACTAGAGCACTGGTTCCAGAATTCCCAAGTCTGCTGTTTTCCCATTCCCTTCTTCACAACTTGTCCAGACTTCTGCTTTTGCCTTCACAGATCTCAGCATTCCTAGGCAGCACATGTACCTCTGCTGTATCATTCTCCCTTCATTTGCTGCCTTCCTTGAAAAGGGGTGCTATCTGATGATCTTAGAATTCCTTCAACTGCCTTCTCACTCCCTTTTGAGACACCCCCACCACCTCCTAACCCTACTACTACCAGGTCAGCTGGTGGAGGAAGGGCTTATCAGTGTTCAAGATGCACAAGCAACCTTTCAGTAACCACGAATAGGACTCTCCATTTGGTTAGCTTCTGCAGAGATTTGCAGAGGGAAGGTGACTGGGACCTGGGTGAAGTTTGTGCTCTATTCTCTTTAGTCAAAAGTACCTGGCTGGTCAGTTGCATTCATCTTGCTGTCTGCCTTGCTGCTCCTCAAAGAGCAGTGTGTAAGAATGGCATAAGCATGTCTTTCAAACACTGGGTCTTCAGGAATTTTTCTGTAAACCATTAAAGATGCTGTTGTTGGCTTTTACAGATATGCGAGCACTGGTGCTTCTGTTACTCTTTTAAATATGGCACCTTGCACTTTGAATTCCTATGGGGTGTTTTTTTCTAAGGACTGTAAGATGATCAACAGTCACCAGCAAAGAAAACTTCATCCCACATCTGGGAGGAAGAGAACTAAAGCTTTTCTTCTTGACTAGCTATTTTTCCCTCACTCCAGGCCAGTTTTGAATTCAAATTCTCAACTCCATAGCCAGGACTGAATGCCAGGTATTGTCCTCTGTACCCCAAGAAATATTAAATACTCGCTTCAGCCATATGCTGTACTCAAAGGGGCTGATGTTCTGTCACAGCAGAGAGAATCATTTACTGTATTGTTCTGTCTAGAAATATGACAGTTTGAAACATACTGGGTGCTTCTTCAGATTTTCCTCTGTTCATTCAATAGAGAATTGCTACTCACTCAAGACCTCTGTTCAATAACATAAAATATCTGTAACACAGCTGGAGTGATATCAGTCAATCTATTGACATGCACAAGCTATGAAGTAGTTCAAAATAAACTGTAGAAAATGTAAAATCCAGCTTCTGATTACATATAATAACTATGCAGACAATCTTTGCTCTCATAGCATTGGTTTAAGATGCATCAGACACGCGGTGCTCTCCAGGATGTACATGAAGGCCAGGTTTCTCAGAAGTGATCAGTGCGCACACTGCTTCTTGTGTGACTCTTGCAGTCAGATTTTCAGATGACTCATTGTCCTGGGTTCAGCAGTAGCAGTCATTTTTCTCTTTCGTAGTAGCTGGTGCAGTGCTGGGCTTTTGACTTTCAGCCTGGGAACAACACTGATAACACTGAAGTTTTCAGTTGCTGCTCAGTAACGTTTAGTCTGACTAAGGACTTTCTGAGTCTCATGCTCTGCCAGGGAGGAGGGGAAGCTGGGAGGAGGCAGAGACAGGACACCTGACCCAAACTGGCCAAAGAGGTATTCCATACCATAGCACGTCATGCCCAGTATATAAACTGGGGGCAGTTACCTGGAAGGGTTAGATCACTGCTTGTATCAGGCTGAGTATCGGTCAGCAGGTGGTGAGCAGTTGTATTCTCACCCCTAGTTATTTCCCTTATCATTACTATTATTGGTGGCAGCAGCAGTGGTTTGTGTTATACCTCAGTTACTGGACTGTTCTTATCTCAACCTGTGGGAGTTACATTCTTTTAATTCTCCTCCCCATCCATCCGGGAGTGGGGGGAAAGAGGGCGGGGGGAGGGTGTGAGCGAACGGCTGCATGGTTTCTGGGTTGCTGGCTGGGCTTAAACCAGGACAGTTCTTTTTGGCGCCCAACGTGAGGCACAAAGGGTTAAGATAATGACAGATCTGACCAGACTGTGTCTAATTGTATTTGTGATAGACATTTATTGTTTTGGATTAATAGTCACTTGTCACAATGCTTATTTATTGGCTCCCAAAGTTGTTGCTCTTGATCTTGGAGTTTCAGCATGTTGTACCTTACTTGCAGCTGGTATTTGCTGTCTCAGCGTTTATCGTCCTGGACCTTGGGCTAAGGTTTTTGTTTCATTGTACTTTATGGTAATGACTTGTAATACAACGGAATCATTGATCATGAAACTGACCTGGCCAGTGTGGTCACCACCTCTATACTTTGGGAGGCATATAATAGAAATGTTTAGCAATTACACAACTTTTTTCCGCTCCTTGGGTGGTCAACCTGTGAAGGAGACATTCCCTTCCTCCTCCCTCTCCTGGACGCAGGATACTGAGTCGGGGATACAGAGGATCTGGGGCTAGCTATACCCCAACTGAAAAAGAGATCCTGACAGCCTATGAAGGGGTTCAAGCTGTTTCAGAAGTGATTGGCACTGAAGTGTAGCTCCTCCTGGAGCCATGCTGGGCTGGATGTTCAAAGGCAGGGTCTCCTCTACACATCGTGCAACCGATGCTAAATGGAGTAAGTGGGCTGCACTGATTACACAACATGCTCTAATAGGAAATCCCAGTTGTCCAGGAATTCTAGAAGTCATCATAACTGGTGTTCAGCCTGGGAACACTGCTGATAACACCGATGTTTTTAGTTGTTGCTCAGTAATGTTTACTCTGACCAAGGACTTTCTGAGCCTCATGCTTTGCCAGGGAGGAGGGAAAGCCGTGAGGAAGCAGAGACAGGACACCTGACCCAGACTGACCAAAGAGGTATTCCATACCACAGCACGTCATGCCCCCTATATAAAGTGGGAGTAGTTACCTGGAAGGGTTCGATCACTGCTCGGGTCAGGGCTGGGTATCTGTTGGTGGGTGGTGAGCGGTTTTATTCTCACCCCTTGTTATTTCCCTTATCAGTATTATTACTGGTGGCAGCAGCAGTGGTTTGTGTTACACCTTAGTTACTGGACTGTTCTTATCTCAACCTGTGGGAGTTACATTCTTTTGATTCTCCTCCCCATCCCTCTGGGAGTGAGGGGAGGAAGGGGGGCACAGTGAGTGAATGGCTGCATGGTTTCTGGGCTGCCGGCTGCGCTTAAACCACGACACTCATTTAGCAAACAGCTGCTTTGAAAGTCCAGGTCTGGATGTGGATGATAAATTGATTTTAAGCCCCCATGCTTTTCTATAAAAAGAAGACTGAGAGAAGAAGCCAAAGTTCAACTGTAAATTGTTTTTCCTTAAAACAAGAACAATAATAATTTCTGCACTTCTGAAGAAGCGGTATATTAAGCACCTGCAGACTTTTCATTATGTCTGCTCCCTGATTATACTAGGATGGAAAGAGATTATTATACTAGTGAGCTTTCTAAAGCATTATTCTGCTCCTGATCATTATGTATTTAAAAAATTTTGAGGAGGAAAAAAAAAAAGTCACCAAAACCAAAAGAAAACATGAAAAAAAGCCTGAGCTTGGACATGAAAAATCCCCCACATGAATTAAAAATGAATGAATATACAATTGAATGCTCATCCACCTTTATTTCTTTAGATCTTAGCATGATTGCCTTTTCAGCTGGCAGTTCTCCCGTCTGCCCTGTAGTGAATGTAGACCATATCCTCTGGTGGATCATTTAGGTGGCAGCAAAGAGATAAACAATGGAATCAGCAATGCAAGTATGAGTCAGCTGTGGCAATACTCCTGCTATTTGAAATTTTTGCATGAGGAATGACTACTGATTTATTTCTGAAGGGTCATCAAAGATGAGTCTGCAAGCAATAACTTTCTTACAGCTCTCCATTCATTTCCTGCAGCAGAGCAGAAAAAGAGACAGAATTATCGATCTACTGTTTGTTTCTTTCCTGAATTGTTTTATAGAGTAAAATCTTCCCTCTACCACAGTTAACAAACTACTTTTTCCCAATCAACAAATGTTTGACTTCAGTATAATCAGATCAGAATGGATACAAAGAAAAGTTATGTTTACTAATACTTTAATTTTAAAAATAATAGTGCTAGACTAACAGGCACATTTATAATAGCAATGTAAAAAATGTTTTTTTGCAAGACTCCAATGTTCTTGTTTGTATTTCACAATAAAACATTAACAAAAAGACAGTGTTATTGAAAACTAAGACTTAGAAGACTGGTTAAGGCAAATACATTTAACTGTAATGTATCATTATTTGGATCTTGCCAGCAGAACACACATCACTTTGCAACTATATTTGCAGCCTTTTTGAACTTCTTAAAGAACAAAATCTACATGAATCTTTCCCCAGCATCTTGTTGTTTGTGTGTAGTGAATCTATATACAGTTTTATTCAAGTCTATCCTTCACATTAAGCTCCTTGTTTAAGTAAAATGCACTTAAGTCTAATTATTCTTTTAAAGAAACAGGGAAACAATGCTGAAAAGAAAACTCTGATCAACTGCTTCAATTTAAAGAGCATGCAGTAACACCATTAGAAGATAGAGTTATATGTCTTTAAAATACATAGTAATAAATAAATTAAATCACCCAGAACAAATAGCAGCAGCTGCTTCACCGATAGATATAGAAACATGGAAATATAAGGGATAAACTACTTCAACCTAAACTAAAAAGAAAAAGAAAAAAAAAAACAGTAAGAGGCAGTGAAATGTTGTCTTAGTCTCAAAAGCCTTATGTTACCCATGTATTTTGTACTGAGACCATTTACTTTTCTCTCATCCTCTTCCCTCTGTGCACTGAGTGCATACTAAACAGTATAGCATGAATTGCATCATTGTGCATTTAAACTTGGTGGTCCTTAAGCTTACCTGTGGTTTTTGGAAACAAGGGTTATATTCAATACTGGAAAATTCTTTCTCCTTTCCCTCTCCTTCCATTAACATCTAAAATGTCATTTGTGAGTTGGCTTTCCCTCCTTTTTATTGACCATTCTCATGGTAAAAGGAAGAAAGCTGAAAGATAATTAGATTTTGAGTCTGAGTGAGTAATGTTGAAAGCTTTGCAAGTCTGACTGCAGGATATACATTATGTCAAACTCAGCTTTGTGCATCTTGTATAAAAGGTTGCATATTACAAGACAGGATGGATGAACTTCACAGAGTTATGGAAAGGCAAGGGAGTGACATATTCGGAGCTTCATTGTATCAGCCTTAATTTGATTTTCATCATCATAAATAAGTGGAAGTTAACATGGTTAAAATTGACAAAACTGATCTTCAAATAAACAAAAGCAATAAAAAATTTAAAAATGATGTTAACTGAATCTGATAGTAACAAACCTATTTATACCAGGAAACGTACACTTCAACCCCCAAAAAACCACGAAACCTCTCATCTTGTCAAAACTTATGGTGGAAATAATAGATATCCAATTTTGTCACAAATAAGGTAAAAGTTTACACCAAAAAAAATAATTCTATAAAATGTCAGATAGTAAAGGTCATCATATTTCGTTAGTAACATATAAGGATGAAACGCTAGAGGCTAGAATATCTTCTTTGCACTTGCTACAAATATAAGGTAAAAGAGCATAAAATTCACAATTTTGCCATAGAAAATGTTTACCCAGAAGAGCAGTGCTCTTCTGAGAAACTTGGTGTTGTGTGCAAAGAGTTACTGCATATCTAAATTTGGTCATGACACACAGCTGCCATATGCTCAGCTACTGAATCAGTTTAAGGAAGTCACCTATTAACTGGCTGTCCAAGTTGGAACAACTTGGCTATCCTTCCATTTTGCAGTTACACTGATGAAAATGCTTTGACATTGCTTCAATACTAAGCCACAAACAGTGAGAAGTTAAAAAAAAAAAGCATTACTTTACGGAAGGTTCAAACATTCTCTCCACAGCTTATTCATTTCCTTCACCTGAACTAGACTGTGAGTTCTGAGTACAAGCTGCAAAATACTAAATTCCCCTCAATATCCTTTAATTTTCCCAGTTGCATTCATCTATACCGCCTCAAATATTTTTCACACTCCTCAAAGCTTTCATTTTCCTATATTTATTAACTGCTAAGAGTTCTTCAGCCTTTTCTCAGTACTTCTTCAAAACATCTTATTATTTCTACATCCTCGATACCTTTCAAGTCATTTCCATCTTCTCAGTTTTCTCAGGTCTTCTAATAACAAAAAAGCATGATTTACCCCTCTAAACTTGAGCTATGTAAAAATTCAGCTGTCTAAATTGGTCATCCTTGAACCACTCCAAGTTTGTAGAAACAGGCAGATCCAAAGGGTGATAAGACTGCTCTTAGGACAGGTAGCATGTTTTGATGTGTCAATTAACTTTTTAGCTATATAAAGTTAGGCAAGATGGATACTACATAAGCACTAAATCTAGACCTAGTCCTTCACCATTTTGCACTCTGTATTTGAAATTCTAGTTATAAAATGGGGCTACAAACCCACTATAGGGAAAATTAGATGAAAAAATGTTTTCTTCTTTTACTTGAAGTATTTTTATGATCCACTTCTTTAGTGTAAATAGCTAAATTTTATTGCCTTGATTTGCTCCAATAGCAGATTACAAATTCATGTCTAATTTGCTGTCCTCTCTCTTCCCCAAGGACTCTTTTAGGTTTACTACTCTTTCCATCCCAGTTAATGTATGTTTTCCAGTTTATTTTCTCCTGCATGCTTTAGTTCTCATTTCTGCTGGCTGAAATTCTTTCTACTGTATTGGAGCCCTTAGGCTTTTTTCCCTTTTTCCCTTATGTCCCTTCACAATATAGTTTGTGTCCTTAAGAACATATCAAAAGAACTACATATCTTGATCATCTGTTACAACAAGAATTTCTCTTAACCAAGAAATTATATGGGTTGGGCAAATGCTCAAATGTTGCTGGAAAGTGAAGTTTTTGATGGAAATTGCAATCAAAAAGTCTTTTACTGAAATTGATCACATCTCCCACAGGCAAGAAGGACATGGCAAAACGTTTCTGACCAGCTCTAATTCCCATTTATTTTTCAGCAGCAGACTGGTTTATTTGCTGTAATATGCTAAAATTTCTAGTGACAGCTGGAATGTGGGTTTAGACAGCCTTTGCACTGTAAAGTTCATTTTAGCAACAGGGAATAGGAGAGGTTGTTTTCCCCCACTCTGAAGAAGAAACTTTTAAATCAGAACAGTGGAGAAGATCAGATCTGAGAAAATCTATTGGTGGGGAAAGCAGTACTTTTTACAGTTTTCGTCCTTATCATCATAGTGAAAAGTCTGTTAGTCAAGTTTATACACAAGTTGTTAGTCTTTGCCTGTCTTTTTAGAGTCCTTTGGCAAATCTGAAGAACAAAAGATCAGAATTATTTTCTGTTGCATTCACAACTTCATGGTTTTTCATTGGTGAACATTATGAAAAACATCAGGAAGACTGTGAATCATGATATCTCATTGTCCTATCACCACACTCTCTCAATACACAACACACAGAGATGAGATGTCGAAATTATGTTATAGCTATTGTCAGTGTTGCTGGTTAGGTGTGGACCCCTGATGAGCAGACAGTGGATGTACTTAACACACTATCTGCAGTATTTTACAGAAGTGATATTTTTTTCTCTTGCCAAAAACCTACTAGAATTTTCTTTTAAACGTGTCGGGTATTTCAAATATATTTGAGTTGCAACAAATATTTCTCTAGCTCTTTCAGATCCATATCATCTCTGCTGATGCAAATCACAGGAAACCTACTTTTACAGTCCAGCTGTGAGATCTTACTTCATGTAAGAGGGTGTGTTTGTTTGTTTGTTGGTTTGGAGCTCAAAGCAGCACTGCTAGAGGCAGATATCATAGACAAATGCCATGCAATTTTCTCTTTCTAGCTTCATCAATAAATTTCATGATTAAGCTGGCCTCCATGGGGTACTTGTTCCATGCTTCTTAAGAGTGAAGGCATGCCATTGAGGAATGCATACGACTTGGGAGTTTTCACTTTTAACAGTCACTTTTAAAAAAATTAAACATTCTATTTTAAATAGGCAAGATGAATACCCTATTTAAGACAAAGAATGGGAGAAATTACACAACTTAGATAGTCCAGTTTCTCAAATTTCAGGCAATCATGTAACAGCTGCCTGGTTTAAAAGAGGTCTGAAGACATCTGCGCCATGCACTAAGGAAAAAAACAATCTTCCCAACACCCTATCAGAAAGCCAAGCCTGAACCATGCTGTAGGTAAAAGCAGGAAGAATATTGCTAATACCACAGGTCCCTACACTTTAGTTCCTAAATGAAACTCACAGAATCACATACTTTCACTACAAGACTTCTGCTAATCGAAATTCAGGAAAGAATGTCTTCCTGAGCTCATACCTGGCAACTGGTTTTACACTGTGTGATCAGGGCACATTTACCACACATTCACCACACATTCCAGGATTTAATATCATTAAAGGTACAATTTCACCCCTGTCTACTTGCTCACCTCCAAGGTTTCAGAGGACAGTAAAGGTAGACCCTAGAAGTCAAATGACAGATCAAGATCGGAAACTGGTACCTGATTTCCAACCAGTGCTGAAAAGAAATTCAGCAGTATGGATAAGATTGCATACATTTCTGGCAATAGCCTTTTTAAGAGACCTTTTTGTGAATACAGACACACCATGTATCTGAAACAAGTCTCATCAAACTTGTGCAACGGAACAAAATGACTTCCCAGGATCCTATGACAAATCTCACTTTGTGAAATCTCCTACTTAATCATCTTGTAGCCCAGAAAGCCAACCGTATCCTGGGCTGCATCAAAAGGAGCGTGACCAGCAGGTCGAGGGAGGTGATCCTGCCACTCTACTCTGCTCTTGTGAGACCTCACTTGGAGTACTGTGTGCAGTTGTGGTGTCCTCAACATAAAAAGGACATGGAACTGTTGGAACAACTGCAGAGGAGGGCCACGAGGATGATCAGGGGACTGGAGCACCTCCCGTATGAAGATAGGCTGAGAAAGTTGGGGCTGTTCAGCCTGGAGAAGAGAAGGCTGCGTGGAGACCTCATAGCACCCTTCCGATATCTGAAGGGGGCCTATAGGGATGCTGGGGAGGGACTCTTCATTAGGGACTCTAGTGATAGGACAAGCGGTAATGGGCTCAAACTTAAACAGGGGAAGTTTAGATTGGATATGAGGAAGAAATTCTTTCCTGTAAGGGTGGTGAGGCACTGGAATGGGTTTCCCAGGCAAGTTGTGAATGCTCCATCGCTGGTGGTGTTCAAGGCGGGGTTGGACAGAGTCTTGGGTGGCATAGTTTAGTGTGAGGTGTCCCTGCCCATGGCAGGGGTGTTGGAACTAGATGATCTTAAGGTCCTTTCCAACCCTAACTGTTCTATGATTCTATGATTCTATGTGATCCCTTTCCCAAGCATATCACATTACTTTTAAAAATGTTTAATTAAATCCCTTCCCTCTTTGTCAGACAGTTCCAGAAACATACTTCTTGGATGGAAAAGGAGACCTCTTCCAATTTCCCCTCTAAATTTATTCATGGCTAATTGATAATCATTTGATCTTGTGCCAATGCCATCCTTTGACTTAAATAATAATTCTTCTTCCTTGATATTTTCCTCCATACTATGTGATTCATTCTTAAATTCATTCAGTTTAAAATAATTTTAATAAATACTAAAATGTTGTAGGTATAAAATGAAAATGCACTATGATGACCTTTGCTAGAACCTGGCAGTAAACTGATTTTATTAAGTATCAGAAATGTTATAACAGATATTAAAATGTAGTGACATTCCCACATTATGCAAATCTACCTGGACTAATTTTAAATCTTTTTGTCTTTCTTTCTCCACCTCTTTCTACACAGTTTAGTTTTACAAATGAAGAAGTTTTAATATTAAGCCCACCTTTTTAGAGAAACATCTACATATTTGTATCTTCAAATAAGATAGGAAAGGATATGTCTAGACAGTTTAGTGGCTTATGTAACTGATCAGCTATTACTGCAGTCCCTCAGGTAAGCAATTATCACAGTATTCTGTACAAATTAGTTACTTTAAGGCACACACATTCAGCAGCTACTCAGAAGAGAAATGGAAATCCAGACCATGCAATTAATAAGCCTGTCCAAATCTGTCAATGCTCTGAATACGTTCAGAAGACTAAATACTCAGCAGCACACTAATGACATTCTGCTTTTTGCTTTCCCGTGGTTAGTGTACCTACACACAATGATTTTGCACTGCCTACACAGTGAGCTCAATGTATCACGTCTGATGTATGCTTTTTGAAATATAAGTACTGTCAAGTTTGCCTGCAAGAGTATATAGGAATAATACCAGAAAAAAAGTTTAGTGAAAAGATCTGTTCCGCTGTCTCAGAAGGTAAGAAAACCTGGATATTATGAGCATAGGAACTGATCATAAAGATTAAGATTTTCTTACAAATATAATATCCATGAGTCCATCTTTTGACTTAGGAGTCAGAACAGAAATGTGTGTTGCTAAGAAATTCTGGCCTCATCACAGCCTTTAACTGTAGTACTGCTCTTTGCATTGAGAGCAGAATGATGTGTATATTAAGAGAACAAATCTTGTTCACCAACATACATGACTTCGAGGATGTCTTCACATATATAGAACAGTTGATGTTGTAAAGGACCTCTGGAGATCATCTGGCCCAACCCCCTGCTTAAGCAGGTCCACCTAAAGCAGGTTGCCCAGGGCCAAGTCTTGACAGCTTTTTAATACCTCTAAGAATGGAGACTCTACAACCTCCCTGGGCAACCCCTGCTGGTGTTTGCCCACCCTCAATGTGAAAAAGTGTTTCTTGTGGTTTTTTTTTTCATTGCATCTTGTCCTGATCTTCGTCCTCTTGGGACAAAGCATCCTTTTTTCAGCCTTATGATCTGTAGCAGATGTGAAGAACAGATGCTTAAGACTCTTCTGACTGCTGTGTCATCATCTCTGTTTGCAAGTTTTCAACTTTCTTCATGGGCACATTTCTCCAAGCTGCAGGAATAAGACTGAATATGACACCACACTACCCAGCAGTGTTGCTGGTCACATGCCTTTGGGGCTCACCTGAGCTATGTTCATTGTATCTAGCAGGCACTTTAAAACATACGCACAGGTGCATCTTGCCACCTTTTAGTAGCACAGAACATTCATGGAGGAAAAAATGAGATGCGCTTTGAAATGGAAGAGTTTCATATAAAGGAACTTGTGATCCTCCAGCAAGGGAATTATCACTTAGTCTGTGGCCAAATGGTTAGGCACATAACATGGTAGTGGTGATATAGGAAATTGCTCTGTTATCAAGTGAGTTTTCTGCTTATTCATCCCACACTTTGATAATGGAGAAGTGCATAACAAGAATTTCACCGCAGGAATCTCCCACGTAGTACAGCATTTCTGACATATGTGTTTATAGACAGCCTATGCCATCTTTATCACTCTATTGCAACATGATATTTTCAGCTATTGAACATCAAACTGCATCAAACTGCAACTTCACAAACATAAATAGGTGATTTGAATTGTCAGGTTTTGTTCATAAATGAGAATATTTTAAAAGAGACCATTTATTTATAACTAAAACTGTATTAATTTATTTACATGGAAAAGTATTAGATGACCAAAAAACTTACTCACCTGATTTCCACAAATCTTGGAAATAAAGACTGTTATATCCCTAACTCCCACAACAGCAAGCTAGTCTGAATTTTAGGAATACTACACAGTGGCTTAATTACTCTTGGTTTTGTCCTCTGCTACAAACAAAAAATCAGCTTACAGCCTTCAGGTTTGTGCAATGTATTATAGTTGCTGTGTGTAGATATTCATCCATACGCATTTGGTAATGCACAAAGCACTGTGTAGTATGTTAAAAATTATCTATATTGAATTCTCTTCATCGCTCAAGCCATGAGGTGTTCATGATTTCCAAGGTTTCTTGTGAAACAGTGTTGTACTAGCACCTTTACCATCCAACAGGGATTTTACCATCATTTATTTGCATTTATAGCTTCATCTTTTCTGCATATAAAAATATTGTCCTTAGTTGCCCTCAGAAATAAACATTTAACTGATGAGTTATGCAGCATAGCTCTTTATCCCAGGGAATCCTAAAGTGTTTAATACATTTCTGTGAGTTCTGAATAACATAATGGGTTTGCTTTATTTAGACATTAAAGGCAGGCTAGGAGGATTGGGCAGGTTAATAAATGGTTAGAAGGGTGATGCTATAGTCAGGGGTTTGGATACCTTGAACATGGGACTCAATTTAGTAGGCCAGATTTACTGGGGGCTGGTGGAGCTGGTCTGACAAAGAAAGGGAAGAGTGGATTTGGTAGGAGGCTTGCCAGACTGGTCAAGGATGCTTTAAACTAGATGTGTTGGGGGAGGGGGGCATAATTCCATCCCAACACATCCAGGCACTTGCCAACACCTATAATAAATGTTCAGAGCAATGTAGAGATATTCCAGCCGCTCCAGCCAATGAGACAGCTTCAATTGGTGCTTGGCTCAGATGCCTCTATACAAACGCCCACAGCATGGAGAACAAACAAGAGGAATTAGAGATGTGTGCACTTCTACAGGGGTATGATATAATAAGCATCACAAAAACATGGTGGGATGGCTCCTATGACTGGTGTGTAGGAATGTAAGGTTACAGGTTCTTTAGGAAAGACAGGCCCAGTAGGCGGGGAGGGGGAGTTGCTATTTATGTTAGGGATAGGCTGGAGAGTATGGAACTCTGTCTGGGGATGGGTGAGCAGTCGACAGAGAATTTGTGGGTCAGGGTTAAAGGGAGAACAGCAATGGGAGACATTAGAGTGGGGATCTGTTAAAGACCTCCTGACCAAGAGGACATGCTGGATGAAGTGCTCTGTAGACAGATAGGAACAGCCTCATGCTCACAGGCCCTTGTTCTCATGGGGGACTTCAACCACCCTGATATCTTTTGGAGGGATGGTACAGCCTAGCACAAGCAATCCAGGAAGTTCCTCGATTGTGTGGAAGACAACTTCCTTCTGCAAGTAATAGAGGAGCCAACAAGGAGAGGTGCCATGCTTGACCTCGTCCTCACCAACAGGGGAGGGCTATTCGAAAATGTGATGCTCCAGGTCAGCCTTGATTGCAGCGATCATGAGATGGCTGAATTTGAGATCCTCAGGACAGTGAGAAGGGCGTGCAGCAAGCTCACTGCCCTGGACTTCAAGAGAGCAGACTTTGGCCTCTTCAGAAGCCTTCTTAGTAAGGTTCTATGGGATATATCCCTAGAGGGCAGGGGGGCCCAAGACTGTTGGTTGATATTCAAGGATCACCTCCTGCAAGTTCAGGAGCGATACCTCCCAACTAGAAGGAAGTTCAGCAGGAGGGCCAGGAGACCTCCTTGGATGGATAAGGAGCTGCTGAGGAAACTTTGAGGGAAAAAAGAGGCTTATAAAAGGTGGAAGCAAGATCAGGCGGCCTGGGAAGAATATAGAGATGTTGTCCAGGAAGCTAGGGACCAGGTTAGGAAAGCTAAAGCCCACTTAGAATTAAACTTGGCTAGGGATGTTAAAGATATCGGGGAGGGATTCTATAGGTACATTGCAACTAAAAACAGACTAGGCACAACGTGGGCCCCTCCGGAAGCTATCGGGAGAACTGGCTACCCTGGATTTGGAGAAGACTGAGGTTCTTAACGACTTCTTTGCCTCAGTCTTCACTGGCAAATGCTCTGACCACACCACCCAAGTCTTGGAAGGCAGAGGCAGGGACTGTGGGAATGAAGACCCTGAGCCTACTGTGTGAGAGGATCTGGTTCAAGACCATCTTAGGAATCTGAATGTATACAAGTCCATGGGACCTGATGAAATCCATCTGCGGGTCCTGAAGGGGCTGGCAAATGAAGTTGCTAAGCCACTGTCCATCATAGTTGAAAAGCCATGGCAGTCAGGTGAAGTTCCCGATGACTGGAAAAAGGGAAATATAACCCCCATTTTCAAGAAGGGGAAAATGGATGAGCCAGGGAACTACAGACCAGTCAGTCTCACCTCTGTGCCTGGCAAAATCTTGGAGCGGATTCTCCTGGAAGGCATGCTAAGGCACATGAAAACCAACAAGGTGGTTGGTGACAGCCAGCATGGCTTCACTAATGGGAAATCTTGCCTGACCAATCTGGTGGCCTTCTATGATGGGGCTACGGAACTGACGGACAGGGGTACAGCAGCTGATGTCATCTACCTGGACAAAGCGTTTGACACTGTCTCACATAACATCCTTGTCTCTAAGTTGGAGAGACATCAATTTGATAGGTGAACCACTCAGTGGATAAAGAACTGGGTGGATGTCAGCACACAAAGAGCTGTGCTCAATGTCTCAATGTCCAGCTGGAGACCAGTAACGAGTGGTGTCCCTCAGGGATCGGTGTTGGGACCGGTCTTGTTCAACATCTTTGTCGGTGACATGGAAAGTGGGATTGAGTGTGCCCTCAGCAAGTTTGCCAATGACACCAAGCCGTGTGGTTCGGTTGATACGTTGGAGGGAAGGAATGCCATCGAGAGGGACCTTGACACGCTTGTGAGGTGGGCTGATGCCAACCTGATGAAGTTTAACCATGAAAAGTGCAAAGCCCTATACCTGGGTTGAAGCAATCCCAGGCACAGCTCCAGGCTGGGCAGAAAAGAGATTCAGAGCAGCCCTGTGGAGAAGGACTTGGGGGTGTTGGTCGATGAGAAAATGAACATGAGCCGGCAGTGTGCGCTTGCAGCCCAGAAAGCCAACCGTATCCTGGGCTGCATCAAAAGGAGTGTGACCAGCAGGTCGAGGGAGATCATCCTGCCACTCTACTTTGCTCTTGTGAGACCTCACTTGGAGTCTTGTGTGCAGTTGTGGTGTCCTCAACATAAAAAGGACATGGAACTGTTGGAACAACTGCAGAGGAGGGCCACGAGGACGATCAGGTGACTGGAACACCTCCCTTATGAAGATAGGCTGAGAAAGTTGGGGCTGTTCAGCCTGGAGAAGAGAAGGCTGCGTGGAGACCTCATAGTAGCCTTCCAATACCTGAAGGGGGCCTATAGGGATGCTGGGGAGGGACTCTTCATGAGGGACTGTAGTGAGAGGACAAGGGGTAACGGGTTCAAACTTAAACAGGGGAAGTTAAGATTGGCTATGAGGAAGAAATTCTTTCCTGTAAGGGTGGTGAGGCACTGGAATGGGTTTCCCAGGCAAGTTGTGAATGCTTCATCCCTGCCAGTGTTCAGGGCTGGGTTGGACACAGCCTTGGCCTGGCATGGTTTAGTGTGAGGTGTCCCTGCCCATGGCAGGGGTGTTGGAACTAGATGACCTTAAGGTCCTTTCCAACCCTAACTATTCTATGATTCTATGATTCCCATGTTTTCCTTCAAGCACAGTAATTCTCAACATTTTCAATAAATATAATGACCCTTGTAAAATTTCTTTTTTTCTAACTTATCAGGCTTAAGTTCTTACTTGCTATGTGAGAAATAGGGGGTATTTGTCAACCCTTGACACCAGCCTTTGAGGAAGCCTGGTCCCAGGGTTCTGAGGGCTACTCTCTATGAACATCTCAGGGCACATACCCAATAAGCATTTGTGTAATTTCTCCAGGAGACCATACTCTTTGGTATTTCTCAAAAAAAATGTCAGTCATAATCATCCAGAATACTATCAAGCTGTCACGTTTACAACATGTTGTGAAAATAAATATTTTCACATTATTGTTTCTCGATCTTTGTGTGAAGTAACAATACTACCATTTTCTTTGAAATATTCACAGTATTTATTCTGGTTTGTTATGATCAGATCAAATATGTTGCTTATAAATTAAACACTTAGGTATATTGTTGAAAGGGCTAATATTGACTTTAACTTTTATATAGCAAACAAATTCTTTTTTGTTGCAGCTTGATAATTCCTTTCTTCAGATTATGCTTTCACATGGGAAGAATAGCTTAAAACTTCATCAAGTTCTGAAAATGCACAGTGGAAATACCCTTTCTGGTTTGGGGGCAGAAAAAGAAGAGGCACCATAAAACAGACTATCTACACTCTGGAAGCATTTTCAGAGCACAGTAATGCAGTCAGGACAAAAAAAAAAGTCCTGACTAGAGTTCCTTTCCTTGCCATCAAATCTTTCAGGAGCAAAACACGACCAAATAAAAGAGCCCCCAGCCATCCTCTACCTATGTTAATTTTCGTTTTCTTTTCTTTTGTTTTAGTAGGTCCAAGACATTTTTTTTCAATATAATTACCCTTTAGCATATTGTTCCAGGTACCCAGAAGTACACATGCTTTGGTAGGTACTAGCTCTCATTTTACGACAAAACCTTCAGTTTTGACATCTGTATAGAAAAATTGAGATAATATTTGAGTTGAATATTTACATTTTGGTCTTTAAATGATAGATTTTCACTGACCAAATATCCCTCTAACATGAGCAATCAGTGCAACTGCTGCTGCACCAGTTCATAACTTCAATTTCCTTCTGTATATCTTCACTGGCACATACTCTCTTGGTGGGGTATATAAATCAATTCAGCTCTTATAGTCTATTGCACTGTAATGGAATGCTTGAGCAGGGATATGCTGGATTCTCAGCTGACTGCTTTTCATAGACTCATAGAATCATAGAATAGTTGGGTTTGGAAAGGACCTAAGAATCATGTAGTTCCAACTCCCCTGCCATGGGCAGGGGCACCTCCCACTAAATCATGCCACCCAAGGCTCTGTCCAACCTGGCCTTGAACACCACCAGACTTGAGGCATTCACAACTTCCCTGGACAACCCATTCAAGTGCTTCACCACCCTTACAGTGAAGTATTTCTTCCTCATATCCAATCTAAATGTTGTCTTGCCTAAGATGCTAGACAGGCTTTTGGGTTTTGCTAGTGCATCAACAAAATGTGAAATATCTAGTGCATGATTGCAGTGCCTTTAGCTGTCCAAGTTTTCTCGTAATAAAGCTAGTGGCAAATCCAAACAAGAAAATTATGTCTTCCTTACTTCTGTGTCCACAATCTTGATTATAATGGCTGCAGCTAATGCATTTCCAAGTGTTGTCAACTGCAGTTTTGGCCCTCGAACAATGACTAGGAGCAGTTCCATCTCTGCTTTCAAATGTACCAGAAGTAGCCCTAAGAATATATCATTGTTCTTTTTCATTTCTTCAACTGTATCTGAAAGGCTGTGTCTAATACTGAAAACCGAGCAACACATGCTGTATTATTGGAATGCTTTTTTAAAACAAACAAGCAAACAAACAAACAAACAAACAAAAACCCCATAAAGATACTAGGTAAGAGTGAAACATGACATAGTATGCTACTTTTGATGTATTTTTCTCATTAGAAGCTTCAATTGCTTATCACATTCTTCCTGTATTTCCACATATTTTAATCCCAGGATTCTTTATGGCATATGCAAGGTTACCAGTAATGCTACTTTGGCTTTTTCAGTGGTTCTTTAACATATTGATGAAGCTC
Source organism: Amazona ochrocephala (assembly GCA_039720435.1). Lineage (NCBI taxonomy): Eukaryota > Metazoa > Chordata > Aves > Psittaciformes > Psittacidae > Amazona > Amazona ochrocephala. Next base: position 27,939,402 of record CM077880.1, read on the forward strand.
AACTACTGTTCTGACCCTTTATTGTTAAAAAACAATAGGGCAAAGAAAGCCAGCCGTGTCCTGTGCTGCATCAGGCAGAGCATTGCCTGCAGGTCAAGGAAGGTGGTCTTTCCCCTTTGCTCAGCACTGGTCAGGCACACCTGGATATTGTGTTCAGTGCTGGGATCCCCAGTACAAGATAGACATGAGGCACTGGAGAGCATTTAGCAAAGGGACACTAAGATGATTAATGTAATCTTATACAAGATGAGGCTGAGAGAGCTGGGACCATTTATCCTCGAGAAGGCTCAGGGGGATCTTATCAATGTATGTAAATACCTGATGGAAGGGTGTAAAAAGGAGCCAGGCTCTTCTTAGTATTTCCCAGTGACAGGATGAGAGGAAATGGACATACATGAGAATATAGAATAGTACATCTAAACATAAGAAGGAGCTTTTTATTTTCTAATTGGTCAAGCATCAGAACAGGTTGCCCAGAAAGGTTTTGCAGTCTCACCACTTGGAGGTACTCAAAAGATGTCTGGACATGGCTCTGAGAAACCCTCTGTAGCTGATCCTGTTTTGAGACCAGGGTTTGGACTAGATGACAGCCCAAATAGGTCTCTGCCAACATCAGCCATCCTGTGATTCTGCAATTTATAGCATGCTGAGTATAATACCCATTAATTTACTGAGTCCTAATGAATACTGATATGTTGTTTGCAACATGAGGGTGTAGAGGAGGATCTGAGGGATCCAAGACAGAGAAACTAGTTTGCTATTTTCTTCTTGAAACTCCTGAAACTATTAAGAGATTCTTATTAAAGTATGTTTTGTACAACACTACATTTTTCTAATTGACAGAGAGTGTATAGTGCCAAGTTTGAATAAATCAAAAGAGTGATAAATCTGAATTAAAATCCTCTGGCTTACAGCTCTTCACAAGGATGTGCATTGCATATATAAGCCTCCACTGAACACTACGCCTTTTTTTTTGTGGAACTGTCTTCTCTTTTCTCATGGACCTTTACCTGAGTGTTTCACTGCATTGAAGGGTCTCCGGAATTGCTAGCATGTACCAAATACCCAAAGTGCTATTGAACAGGAACTTGCAAATAGGCACAGGGGTAAAAGCAAGATACAATTTAGTATATTATATAACTCTATTGTGAAGTAAATGATCTAATTTAGCAGAAAGAACAAATGCTTGTCTGGATACACCAGTGTAACTGTGTTAACAATATACATTCTCCAAATGTCTAGATACCTAAAAAATAATAGAATTTTACCCTAATATTTACTTCTGTAGTTCCACCTTCAATTGTGTATTTTAATCTCTCTGTTTCAGGTACATAACTTACAGATCTGGGGGTAAAGGGGAGATTCATTAGACAGAGGCCATTGAAGCTGTAAGGACAACTTAGGAAACAAAACAATGTTTACGTTGTCTGAAAAACTTGCTTTATGCACTCCTTCTATAGATGCAATTACAATATATTAGTACACATTACCTTGATTTCTAAAGAAAGCTTTATGGCAGATGAAAATAAAGGTCAAAAAATACTGCTACTGAGCAAGCCTTTTGCCTAGATCAGTTTCATGGTTTTCCTAAACAAAAATAACTACTGATTTTCTCCTCTGTAATAATATCATCTCTCTTATTAATCCCTCTGTAATTTGTTCCATTCAATCTACTTTTACAAATACATTACTTTAATAGCACATTAATCCTCATAGAAATATCTGCTTATGTTATGGCTTGTAGTGGAACATATCATGACATGACTTTACCTTGGGGATTTTCATTCTCATTTCTTCTACACTTCACCAGTTTTTATACTGTGGATGCCACTGTGCTCTGAAAGCCTGTCAGTGACAGTGGAAATGCAACATAACCATACCAGAGGCTGGAAGGGCTGAAGCAAGACCTGTACCATGTCTCCTATAAAATGAAGTATCTATCTTGAAATCTGGTTTTGTCTTTTTGCAAGGTTTAAACAGCAAGCAGTTATCTTCTCATGCACTGAGACACCACGGCAATTGCTCCATACCTCTGCATTAATACAACATTTTTGCACTGTAAAGGAATATTAACTACGTTTCATTATAATCTTTTCCTAAGCACCATTAATGTAATTAACAGCCTGTTAACCAAGGCATTAGACCTTCAGCATCACACAATTAAAAAAAATAAAATAAAAAAAGTAAATCCACAGCTGGTGGACTGAAAGGAGACCCTTTCAAGAGAAACACTGTTCAGGAATACAATAGACAGAACTGTGAAAATCTGTTTATTCAGTGGTGGAGGACCTCCAACATCCATTAAAGAAGCATAAATGTCTGACTTAAATTGCTTCAAAAATATACTTAAATAAATATCACCCTAAGAAGCTGCACTTCCACCAGCTAAAGCTCCATCAAAAATGGTTAATTATTCCTGTAAAGACTACTTCATTAAAGGACATAATTCTGCTGCAATATCTATATATTGGGCCATTAAATATCCTTCAGCAATAATTATTTGATGCTATGGTGAACTATTCAGAGAAAATTTTAAGCAGAGAGCAAAGATCTTGCCGGACATAGGTAGCAGGTAAGACAAAAGCTATTGTGTCCATTCCTCTTGAGATATCTTGAGTAAATAATTTACTAATAGCTAGTATCCTACAAGTTTCCTTACTATTGTTAAAGCAAGTGCAATAACCAACAGCTACAATTCTCATGCTGGGTTTGTCATGCAAATCTTAAGTTCATGAATTTTAATTCCCCCCCCATTTTAAAAGCACTACCACACTGTCATAACATTACAACATTAAAGGAACATAGCTCAAGAGTCTTTTTTCACATACACCAGTGCCTTTTCTTATTTGTCTGGGGAATGAACTGCTGTTAGACCAAATTAACTCACATGGTGTGACATACTTCACTCAGCCTTTGCCACAAGAGCTGCCACAACTAAAATTGCTGTGCCCTACTTAGGAAATCAGCACAGAAGAAAGCAGTGCAATGGCACCCTTATGGGAACATTAATAAACTGTTGACTACTTAGACCATTTTAGGAAAGTCTAGGGGCTATGTGGCTAGCAAAATAACTACCACTACATCGTCACAATGCACTAGAGCAAGACAATCAATATAGCTTTGCAAATTTGAGGTGAATAACTACACTGTGAATCCTGAGCTTTCCAGTGGACATAGATCCTAACACAAGCCCTTCAAGATGTGAGTGGAAGAAATTATATGTATCAAAAAATACATAATTTGCCTTTAACCATCCTTTACTTACCCAGTTATTAAAACAATCATATCCCATGTCAATCCAAAAGTGAGCTGGTTTACGTGAAAACTTTTTCTCTTCCTCTCCCAAGTTACCATGTTTCTCTGTTCAGTGCCATATTTTGCTTTGTATATTTTTAGCCTGCTTGAGCTGCAAGCAAGGAAGCAAAATTACTAGATCTGCTAAGGCTTGTTTATTTGGTTTCTTGCACTCACTTAGTCTATGAGCAACTGGAGGATGAATGCAGAGAAAAGCAACAAAATGAAGGTGGAAAAATAGAGAATGCTACTTTGCTGTTTTAGTTGTTGGATTTTCTTAGGCAGTCACACTCTTAGCAACTGAACACCATCATTTTGCTAACAGCATGAAAAGGAAGAGCACCTTTTTCTTCTAACCTCAGCTCCAGCCCCCTTAACCATGTCCTGCACTCCCACTGCTGCTGTCGCCATGGGCTACTTACACACCCACGTCTCACCCAGAACCTTTCACCCTTTCTTCATTGCTTGGTAAGAACCAAAGATTTAGTTTCAAACTTGCAAACCCCTCCTCAACACTCACTTTTGTAATTATTATGGACTTTTCCAGTGTGACAACATCTATCACAGCTGAGCAGAATCCTCACCCCAGCCCCCAGCATCACTTTGTCAGGAAACCTAACACATCCACGGACTAAAACCTGAAACTGCAACCCAGGAAGCACACGCAGCAACGACAACATTGTAATTTACCTCAGATTTGCTCTCCAGTATTAAAAAAAAAAAAAAAAAAAAAAAAAAAAAAAAACAAAAACAACCAAAAAGACAAGAGAGTTGAACAGAAAACACAGAACTCTCAGCAATCACATTTCAAAGGGAATCAGAGCACAACAAGGCTCCCAACAGGCTGCAGTACAAGGAGCATTTCATGTTATGATGACCATGGATTTGCTGTCTGTAAGCCAAAACATTCAGATCCTAGCTGTACATGCTGCAAGATCATATAAACCTGCATCTTTGTGAGTTAAGATTTTTCTCTCTCCTTGCTCTGTAAAAGCAGAGAGAGATTTTAATTCTAAAAGGGATTCAAGGAAATAAAATTGTCTTTCCCTGTTTCCATGTTTCTTATTCTGAAAATCCCTAACATTTGTTACACTTTAAGAAATCCTTTTACAGGACAGGAATGGAGAATGTGAAGGAATAAAATGTGTAAGAACAGACAATTTTTCTGCTCAAACAACCTGACACCAGCTACTGAAACCCCAAGGGGCTGGACCTACTCTCAGGTTTGCTCATGTGAACACTACTCAGTTCAACATAATGAGGTGATCTGAGGCACATCTCCTGAGACACAAGGCTTTGGAGCAGAAAAGCCTTATGAAGAAGGGAAAACTGAGAATGAAACTTATATTTTGCAGGTTCTTTTAAGAACTTCTGCATGCATCCATCTTATTGATACACAATTGTAAGTCTTAGAATTAATACAAGCTCCATTCCATCTCTATGGATAAAAGCCAAACAGATTATTTAGCCTATATTTTAGTACAACATAATGAATACACAGTTCTCCAGTATCTGCCTTGTAAATAAGCACAAAAGCACTCATTTTTTAGATTTTCATCACAAATATTATTGTGTCACTGAAGTCCACCCATCTTCCGTGAAGACAAATAATTTGATCTAACAGGGAGAAGAATTTGAACATAAACCAGAGTTCATGCACGCAGGGGAAATTGCTAAGGAAACCAAATTTATGATTATTGTATTATGAACAAATAGCTCTTTGGTACATGCTATAGAATGAAAGAAATATATTGCTAGTCTGTTAACAATTATTGCGCAGGTAAATACGACATATGTTAAGAAACTGAATCCCTGCTGAGGAGAAAATATGATTTGCCACTAACATTCAGCAAATCTGTCAGCTGAAGCCACATTAAAATATTCTTACACATCTTGACCTATAGTGATCTGTCAAAATGGTCTGTAAATCCTTATTTCTTTATCATGATATTATGGCTAGAGCTTTAATTTCACAGATGTTATCAGTGGCTGAGACTAGGGTCAGCTCCTGAGCAGAATACTCTTGCTGAAAACAATTCCCAGCTGAACTGGGTAATGCACAAAGAGAGTGAGAGGCTTTAATGATCAAAAACAACACCGTGAGCTGCACTTTGAAGAGACAGCAGGTCATGTAGGGTCTGATACATGAAGAGTAGATGCTGACTGTGCCAAAGAACACAATTTCCGGGCAGGTCCATCCATTGAGATGACAGAGGCCGTCACTTTGCTTCCGCAGGACTGGGATAACATGGCTAATTCCCTCACTCCAGGACAGCACAGTTCCCTGGTAAAAATGTACTGCTTACACAGCCCTGTGCAGCTTTTCTTTGATCTCTTCATTAACAAGAAAGAAGTGATCCTTCCTTTGCTCCAGGGGGCAATTGCAGGTGCTTCCTCTAGTGAGGGAGCGGGCAGAGTAAACCCTCTCGTCCCCATGCAGATCCAAGAGACGAACAAGCAGCAGCACTGATTTGGGAGTACAGCTTGGACATGCACTGCTCTGACATTGCCATGGGCAACCCCAAACTCTTCTAAAAGTCCTGGAAGATGGGTTTCACTATGCCTCTGGGAACTGATGAAGTTCTGTGAAGTTTCAGCTTTATCATAACAAAAAACCCAAACAACCAACAAAAAAAAAATAAATTCTATTTTATCCTTTGTGGTTGTAAAGTTTAAATATTGGAAAGCAAAACTGTAGATTTCAGCTTTCAAATGCTTTAAGATAGCATGACTTGGGGAGCCCGACTCAGGTTTTTGAACATTTGGTTGTGCACATGGTAAGCTACAGGGTAGTGGCTTCGAGTTTGCCGCAGGGAAATTTGTGCTGACATTACCGAAACAGAAAATTCTCTTGCGTGGAGGCAGTGCTGGGATGCCATGAGAAGGAACCAGGGGCTCTGACAGACCAGTAAGTGTGTCTGAGGGCATTATCACCCCATCTGTCCATCCCCCCTTTTCTCTCCAAAGTCAGTGTTCCTGTAGCAGAGGCTTCAGAGGCAAATGTACCTGCTGCTTGGCAGAGATTGCACTCTCAGCTCATCAACGTTTAAAGCTGCAAAGCCACCCGGCTGCTGCAGTGATGGTGTGGATCACAGCGGCTTCTGTCACCCTGCTCCAGGGTAGCAGCTCCCAGCAGCATGGGGCAGAGGAGGGCTGAGGGTGGCAACACCATGGATCATGGCTGTTCAGTCTGACAGAGCCCATCTGTCAAAACCCAAAAGTGAGAAAGAGAGACAGATTACACAGGAACTGTGGTTGTATTAAGGGGATATGTAAAGTCATGCTTTCCATGAAAAAAATATGTAAATAAGTCAGTTTCTGTGTTTGATATTTGTGCACAGTATCTGTAGCAGCACATTCAACTAAAATTAAATAATAGAAAATAAATCTCAGCTGGACCGCTGCCTGGAAAAGTGCCCAAGCAGGAAGGAGAACTGTATTGTCTGAACGATTTATGTTTAAGAGAGTTCATGAAACAGATTTTTCTGTTGATTCTGCACTTTTTGCTGGTAATTACAGAACATTTTGTAGGTGAGGAGCTGTCACTCTAATTGAAAAAAATTTTCCACTCCAAACAAACAGGAGGTAAAAATAACCCTGTATCTTATCTAATTTTTATGGGGAGAAGAGTGTTTAAAAATTCATTGTCTGTTTCTCATCTATTCTAAGATTTCTTTTGGTATTATAAATATGATTTATAATACTTTCGAGAGCACATACCTTGAAGTCCTTACCCATTGCCAGAAAGGGTGAAAGAGACCTTTGCAGAAAACACAGCTTTGACTGTCAGTGCACATTTTTAAACGATAGTAGTCTGTGTAACATAGAGCCTGGTACATGCATTCCAGCTTTTCTACAAGATTTTAACATAAACCTAAACAAGCCACATCACCTCTCACTGCTTTCTCTGTGAGGGCAGGGAGACATGGAAAGTCAGTATATTCCTTCCTTGCCTTAGCAGGATACAGAGAGGAGAAAATATGGAGAGTGGGCACATCTTCACATATAGTTGCATTGTAGTAGTGAACTAAACAAGATCAAGACATGGGCCAAGTGCTGCTTTGCAACTCTTCATTCTGTTAATCTGTTACCACAGTCCCTAACACTGGTTTTGGCTTTGCTGTCTGAAACATTGCCTAGAGAAGGCTCAGGAGTAGTAAGGTCAGGTAACCTTCTTCACCCGCAGCCTGAGCATGGCAGTCCTATTTCATGGGAGAAGGGGTTCAGGATTCCTTCTGGCTGTACACACAACATGCCATGCCAACTGGTCTCAAAACTGGAGATCTGGCCTTGCTTGTTTTATTTACTAGTATAGACATAGCCTGTAAAAACCTCTGATAAAGGGACATAGCTTCTGGTTACAGGCAATATAAAACTAGATTAATGGTAAGAGTCAAGCACATACTGTTGTTTGTCAATTTGACCTGCAATTAGATTCACACAGACAGTTTCTTGGCTCAGGTCTTCAGTACATGAACAATGTTTTACAAGTACAGCCGTAACCTTTGCAGGGTCTGATTCGGATGATACATGCTTCCCAAATGATTTTCTGTAAAGATTAGAGTCAGGGTCGATGACCTGAAACTCAATAGCATGACCTCCATCTCTCTAGCAAGGTATGTGCTGTTCTAAGGACCTATCCTGTTTGCACATCGGTATGAGTTAGGCAAGCTAGACTACCAAAAGATCCTGCAGAGCTGCAATCCAAACACACTGGACTGGGAAACCACTTCTCTAGCAAACGCTAAAGAAGCAGGCTGTTGGAAGAGCTACAGGTGAAAAATATGGTTGTGTAACAAAGCACGCCCCAGAGAGGAAGATCAAAACTGGTTTAAAAAAATCCCCAATGGAAAATTTTGTCCTACTTAAATCAAAGCAGTTCTGCAGGAATGCTTCCATCTGTAGGGTTTACAAAAATAGTCTAGTCATTCCTTTTCAGTATAGCTGAAACATTTCATTTTGAGAAATCCAGAGCATTTTCCTTCACTGCTAGTGATACTGTGTTTTATTGCAGAGTCTCTCAGAACTGACAGGCTGGGAGCTGCCTGAAGTCAGAAACTGACTGTCCATTCCTCTCTCTTTTAGGTACAATCAACTTAAATACAGCATCTCTGGCAGAGCTTTGTCTAATCTAACCTCACAAGAGTTGTCTTTTTTTTTTATGAGTTTCATCCTGCTTACTAGTCCAAAAGTTATTTCTAACAATAATCTACATGATAATTTCTGTAATATTTTGAATATATTATAGCAAAATGCCATCAGTCAGTGCCCTCCACTTGAATATTCAATCTATAGTATAGTTGGACAAATAACATCAAATCAAAGCGTTTGGTCCTTACTGAAACAAAACACACATATGTCATAAAACAAACAAACACAAAAAACCCCACAACATCTTGTTATTTTTCTATTCTCTAGACTACTCTTCAGAATTTTTTTCACAAGCAGGATCACAGTCAGATGTTCATTTTAGTTTGACACTAACCAACAACCTGAATTTGCTGCAGAATGACCATCCTCACTTCCATCTCTGTGTTATCCCTTCTTGATTAAATGTGCAAAACAGCACATCTCCAAATGTAAGCAGAGGCCATAGGGTTCTTCTTCATCTTTGTCTCAGCTGAAGACAGGCTTGGGTGAGCTCTCAAGTACGGCATGGGCTGAGCAGGGAAGTGAAATCAGGAGGGACCATAAGAAAAGAATTTTACAGAAAATTATTGAAGTGTTCTTAAATCATGAAGATCTCATTACCATACAGAAAGCAGGGGCAGTGAAAACAGCAGGAATCTCTCTGCAAATAGACCTGAATCTTAGCATGGGAAGATTTGCTATTTACGTGCTTGCAATATAGGTCATAGCTGCCTTTTCCTTTTCAAGCATCCACTGGGAGTGCTACATTTCCTGAATCAATTAAAAATCAAGTGTTAAGTTAAATGAAATAATAAATTCCAGACATTGATTTTTATGTTAGGAGTCATCTTTATGCAAAGCATAATGTGTCATCCTAAATGTCACTCATTCAGTAATACTATTATAATGCTATTCCTTGGTGATGGCCAGAAAAAAGTTGTCCAGGTCATTCATCAACACTGTCGCTATGTCATTTTTTTGTCTAACCAGAAACCTAACTGTAAGGGATCTCAGGCATTGGCTGAGAAAAAAAATGGGAGACAGTGCTACCAGTGCTGGTTCAATTACATGCGCTCCATTCCTCTGCTTTTCTGTGTGCTCAGACACAATTCTACTCTAACAGTCAAATAAAGGAAATGGGGAATTCTGGGGCAAGAATACTAGTAAAGGGTTTTGTAACCAGCACCTCAAAACAATGCTCAGTGTGTGACCTGCTAACTCCCAGAGATGCCTACCAAACAGTGTACAAAGGATTTGCAAATGGGGTTTGCAATATGGGAGGGCCTTGAATGTTATGTCCCTTTCCCATCTCCTCTCCAGCTCAATCTAGGCAGGGACTAAGCATACTCTGAGAGAAGACTGCCATCTACTGAGCCACAACCTTTTGCTGGCCTGCACAACCGAACAGGGCTTGCTCAGCCTGGGAGACCCGTGTGCTCCCACTTTCGGCTTTCCTTGACCAGGGGAGAAAGCCTTTCCCCTTTCTGCTCATCCTTAAATACAATCCAAGCAGTAGAAGTCTATAGAAATATCACAAAGGTATAGAAATAGAAACCAAATCTCTCTTATATTTCCTGTTTTATAAATTAATTTATTCTTTACATAGCAAGGAAAATAACAGCTAGGCATACCTGTAGTGGTTGTGTTGTTCTGGGGATGATTAACCCAAATATCCACATGTAAATGTCCACATATCTCAGCAGCATGCACAGGAATCATCCCTTCTTCATGAAACAGGGGAGGTTTAGATTGGATCTGAGGAAGAAATTCTTTACTGTGAGGGTGGTGGGGCCCTGGAATGGGTTGCCCAGGGAAGCTGTGAATGCTTCATCCCTGGCGGCGTTCAAGGTGGGGTTGGACATAGCCTTGGATGGCATGGTTTAGTGGGAGGTGTCCCTGCCCATGGCGGGGGGGTTGGAACTCGATGATCTTGAGGTCCTTTCCAACCCTTACTATTCTATGATTCTATGATTCTATAAAGTATAAAAAATTTATCTATCTTATTCTAAGACTAAAAAGCATTACATCTGCTGAGCAGTGTCCCTATTCATCAGAACAGTAACCTACTGCTACATTATCTGGACTGCAGTATTTTTTCATTTCATTATAATAAATTAGCTTCTTGACTATTAACATGCTTCTTGTTTAAAGGAGATAGTCACCAACTCCTAAAGAATTAGAGCCTGTCTGTTACATAAACTGTCCCAGAGTTCATTTAATTACTGCAGTGCCCAAGTGTTTAAATGAAACTTCTTCCTTCAGATATGCCCCATCAACACAGAGTGGAATCAATAAGGCTCATTTGAAGCAATTTACCCACTGTCATGTATATTCCAGCCAGTGCTTGCATTCATATGGATAGTATTAGTTTATCATATGTCTCTGAAGGATTTTGCTGTAGAAGTTTCTCACTCCATGCTCATACAGATGAATGAACAGTGCCAAAAAAATTTCGATCTCTTTTATCTCTGAGAATTTCAGAGCTAGTGGTGGGAGCTGGGTGTGATTACCTAGGTCCATGAGGACCACGGAACGAGGACAGCATCACTTCTGATCATCACAGACATACTTTAGTTGCCACTCAGCCTCCAGCCAGATCACCCTAAAGATGATAAAATGGCAGGTGTTTCATCAGAATCTTTGTGCAACCTGAAAAAAAAACCCAAACATATTTTGCCTCACTACCCCAGACAACAGTGAGGAAATCAGGAAACGCGGTTGTAATTTACTTGGGTATCAGTTTGTTGTTGTTTAATTACTTCAGCTCATTCTTTTATTCAGCAACTACAAAATACGCAGGTGATCAGGCAGCTGAAATCTTCTTTACAAGCAGTTTTAATCTGAAATGGGTATTGGGTAATGAAAGAGACAAACTGAAGCTTCTTAGCAGTCTGCTTGACTCACAGACATCAGAGTGAAAGAGACATCTGTTCCCAAATGACTATTTAAGAATTAACCTTTAAAAAGAGGGCATTTGCTAGGTTGAAAGAAATAAGAATTCATTACTTGCTCTGACCATACCACCCAAGTATGAGAAGGCAGATGCAGGGACTGTGAGAATGAAGACCCAGGGCCCACTGTAGGAGAGGATCTGGTTCGAGACCATCTTAGGAACCTGAATGTATACAAGTCCATGGGACCTGATGAAATTCATCCCCAGGTCCTGAAGTAGCTGGCAAATGAAGTTGCTAAGCCACTGTCCATGTTGTGGTTTAAGCCTCTATAACTCATGCAGTCACTCTCTCACTCACTCCCCACTCTTTCTTCCCCCAGTCCCAGGGGAATGGAAAGGAGAATCAAAAGAATGCAACTCCCACAGGTTGAGATAAGAACAGTTTAGTAACTAAGGTATAACATGACGAGTGCAAGGTCCTACACCTGGTTCGGAGCAATCCCAGGCACAGCTCCAGGTTGGGCAGAGAAGAGATTCAGAGCAGCCCTGCAGAGAAGGACTTGGGGGTGTTGGTCGATGAGAAAATGAACATGAGCCGGCAGTATGCGCTTGCAGCCCAGAAAGCCAACCGTATCCTGGGCTGCATCAAAAGGAGTGTGACCAGCAGGTCGAGGGAGATCATCCTGCCACTCTACTCTGCTCTCGTGAGACCTTACTTGGAGTCTTGTGTGCAGTTGTGGTGTCCTCAACATAAAAAGGACATGGAACTGTTGGAACAAGTCCAAAGGAGGGCCACGAGGACGATCAGGGGATTGGAGCGCCTCCCTTATGAAGATAGGCTGAGAAAGTTGGGGCTGTTCAGCCTGGAGAAGAGAAGGCTGCGTGGAGACCTCATAACAGCCTTCCAATATCTGAAGGGGACCTATAGGGATGCTGGGGAGAGACTCTTCATGAGGGACTGTAGTGAGAGGACAAGGGGTAATGGGTTCAAGCTTAAACAGGGGAAGTTTAGATTGGATATGAGGAAGAAATTCTTTACTGTAGGGGTGGTGCGGCACTGGAATGGGTTGCCCAGGGAAGTTGTGAATGCTCCATCGCTGGTGGTGTTCGGGGCCAGGTTGGGCATAGCCTTGGATGGCATGGTTTAGTGTGAGGTGTCCCTGCCCATGGCAGGGGGGTTGGAACTAGATGACCTTAAGGTCCTTTCCATCCCTAACTATTCTATGATTCTACGATTCTACTTATAAAGATGTGTCCCAGACTTTTTTCTACTTATAAAGATGTGTCCCAGACTTGTTTCTATTCTCCTGGTGTGGCATCTCTCTCTTAAAGATGCTTCCTTTCACTTTCAGATGAGTAGTTATCATTCAGTAATACGAATACATGCAAACACATATTTATTTACAAGAGTTGTCTCCTGCCTCCAATCCAGGCATCATAGACTGTGCTACAGTCTTAATGCTATTCCAGCTGAACAATAAGCTCATCTGAATTTCAACAGCCTGTGGCCACATCAAAGAGCAAGCAATTTCAGGTTTCCAGGAATTTCTGGACAAGAAGCATGATACAGATGTATAATTGCAGTTTAACAATACATAAAATATGCAGCTGAGTACTTTAAATAGTGCTTGTAACTGAAACCGATGCATCCACGTCTTATACAGCTTGACTGTCAAGACTTGTATCAATAAGATGGAGTGGAGCAGACAAGAAGATAGCTGCTCCTGTCTATAATAAGAAAGAAAAGTACAGAAGAATTGTTTCAGCGCCATGGAGACACTGTCTAGGGGGCTCTTTCCACTGCATTAATATATGCACAACAACTACATAGAACCCTCTTGTTCGCCTGTTCCAGCTGCAGAATGCAATTCAACACTTCTGCTCACACCATTGTGTTCATGTCTACTGCAGAAGATAATGGATTTTTGGAAAGAATCCCGAGATTCAGCTAGAAGAAAATACTGCCTTCATATCTCAAGTAATCATCTGTATGTGCAGTTAAGGTTACAGTAATTTGGTTGTTGTTTTTTTTTTTTTCTGGTATATTTCAAAAGAGAAAGTCTACATTCTGATTTTGGGCTGCTTTTCATGCTTTTCATTTTCTTCACTATAAAAATAGATTTTTGCTTCTTGAACTCCTTCACACACGCAAACAAGCAAAGGGTTGAATATTTATTTTGATCAGAATACACTCAGTAGTGGACACTGGTCTTGTAAAGAGAGCAGTGCAAAAACATCCTTGTGCTTGAGACAAAACCAGGAACCTCATTCAGAGGGAGATCAGCTAACTTTTCTGCTCCTTTGTTTTAAAGAACTGTCTCTTTTTAGACTAGGAAACAGAAAGGAATAAATGCATTTCCAGGGCACTGACTTGCAATTTTGTATGGAAGAGAGTAGTGTACCTAGTTTGTGAGTTCTTCTTAGGTCTGTAACAATTACATGCTTTCTAGGCAAAAATCTTCACCCAAACAGAGTATGTTTTATTGAGGAGATTTAGCGGTAAAAGGAATACCCCTCCAGTTCCTATGCTGGAGCTGTGAAGCCCAGGAATTCCCACAAACCAAACAGCTGTGGGTAAGGCAAGCAAGGAAACATAAAGTTAACGAAAAAGAGACAAAGTGAAAGTCCAACATGTGAGATGCTGAATGTCTTTCCCTCCACTCAGTTCCCTAGGATATAGGGATGCTCCACAGTTCATGTATTTCTGATTTTTGCTGCAGTTCATGTGTGGAGCATTTAAAAACAGAACACAGCTTTTGCATGCTACTGCTGTCAGCCCAAGACCTTTCCTGGGAATGAGATTCACTTTGAAAAAACAATCACGAAACACCCACTGTTCAGCAGTCCCTATACACAGTAGGGTGGACTGAGAACAGCATGTCAGCTTTAATTTTAAATGTGTCTGATTTTGTTTCTTGTATCATACTTTCCTGGCTATTTATATAGGATTCTTCTCATTTTTCTTGTGCTAGTGCCCTGATTTTTAATTTCTTTAATTTCTTTAGTTCTCATTAGGGTATGTGAGAGTGGATACAGTCACATCATAATGTCAAGCATTTGCCAATAAATAAGTATTTAGGGACTTCAAAAAATTAAATTATACAAATGTAGTTCAATAAATTGTGAAAAGATGTATTATTCTCCACGCTGCATTGTGTTAATCTTCTTTAAAATAAACTCTTTTCAATTGATATTATGAGCTTGGTAGAACATAACACCTCCACTGGAACCATCACAATTTAATTATGTGGCACCATATATATTCCAAGTATTTCTAAAATGAGTAGAATTTGCAGTGGAAAAGCATATCAAAATAACTATGAGACCTGTGCAATAGCCAGTTTTCAGAGCTACATATTAATCCCACCCAGAAGACTTTTAGAATATCAAAATGTTCTAAAAAAAGACACCATTGTGCACATTACACTGAAAGAAAAGGACCCAGCATGTGCAAAGCCCACATCTGCCCACAGTTCCCGTTACTCTGAAAGGACAAGGTTGCCTGCAGTCTGCATTGCATTGAGTTCCATCAGAAGATCGTTCACTTTTTAGAGGGCAAGATAATTTTAACCAGCAGGAATGTGGGTTTTAAAAATAGGGTTATTTGAGAAAGAAGTGCATACTGATTTCAAAACATCTTGTCTTATACGTACAAAAATGTAATGGTGATGCCAACTCAAACCTTGATGGAATGAATTTGGGAAACATTTTTAGTAGAGCATACTTTTTATATTAGAGAAACCAATAAACCCAAGACTACAAAAGGTGAGGGGGAGAAGGGGTGCTAGAAATCCATGCACACTGCCCATACCCTTCAAAAGATATAGCCACCAGCATTTTCTAAACCAAGGCATGTGCCTGACTTCATGATCTGGACACTCTGTTACCAGTTTCAGCAAAGAAGCTGAGAATAGGCAAAGCAACCTATTCCTCTGGAAAATGTAGTCCATTATATTTCTCTAAAAATTTAATTAGATAGAAAAAGACCTTAGCTAATCAAAGTCATACAGGAAGTCTGTGCAGGGTGACTCATGCCCTCCTCTGCATTGTGCTAGCATAAATTGGAGATAGTGGAAGCAATGCCTTCCCTGTCTCAGTGCAATGCACTCATCTGGCACCTGCAGTGGACTCTGACCACTCCGAATTCTGGCAGGGGAACAGGCAGGCTGTGCCAGGACCTCACTTTGTCCAAGCCAGAAAGTGACAATGGAAGTATTGCAGCAAGAAGCAGTTATTTTCTACAGGGCACAGATCCTGCTACCTACCTCTTTTCTCTTGGTACCCACTAGATGTTTTTCTGGGCAGAAGCTGAATACCTCATACAGCCATGTCCATTTTGACATAGCTTCTAAAAGGCATACATTAGACTTGTACCTAGAACAGACAAAAAAAAGGACCTTCATATTCAGATTATGGATGCTGTGAAAATCATGGCCCTCAATTATACAACCATATATAAAATACATAGTGCTCCAAGAAGTAACATTTTTCAACATTAAATTAAGGTTCCTAAAAATAAAGTACACTTCCTGAAAATTCCCTCTGTATGTCAGAAGAATATTTATAGCAAAGATGATACTTCTATTAATTTTTTCAACCAGGGACTGAGAGAATTGGCAAAATTTTTTTCACTGTTGTTTAGTTGGCTGTTTTTTAACCACAGTTAATTTATAACAGTGTTTCTAGCCCACTTTTTATTTGATGTTATTATATCCCTCAATCTTGGAAGATGCACAGAGAACTCACGAAGTTGGTCTTCATATGATCATTTGACATGGTAGCAAGTATGGGGAGCTGGAGAAGGTATTTAAGAAAGAAAAAGTCAGTTAAGATTGATGTAAGATGAGTTATCTGTTAAGTCTCATCACGGCAAGTTACTAATATTTTGATGTTTGTTACTCTCACTGCACCAAACACTGTTTTTCACCTACCAGTCCACAGAAGAAAATATGTGCCTATGGAACAGGCATTCAACATAAGTTCTGCTGTCTATGGAGAAAAGCTACCCAGAGATGCAGGACTATGTGTGGACGTTACTGAGATAAGAAGCACGTTTTGTCCCTGCCAGCTGTGTTCAGGAGCAATGGCTGGCAAAGGGGTAAAGCAGAAAGTTTAATGTTGTGGTATGTTTTACCACAACTTTTTTGCTCTTGTGCTATATTTGCAGTGCAATTCATAACTGCATCAAGGCCCATTTCTTGGGAAATATCTTTCAGGATAAGCGGTTTGAATTGGTTTTTACCATCACAAATCATAAAAGGTAAAAAAATGGGAGCATCATTTTTCCTGATACTTTTTCTGGACTATCAAACCTCCTGAAATGCAGCTGTGTGATCAGCTTTTTTAGTCTGTACACTTCTGGAAATTACATGGTTAAGCATTTTACATTTTTGTGCAGCAGTGATTGTAGGGGAAAAGGTTGATCTTTGTCCCGCGAAATGATATGCAGCATGGGATTCATCTCATCCGGTTTTAAGCATCTCAAATTAGGCATTTATTTTAAGGTACAGATTCATCCTAAAACCAACAGAAGGACCAAAGAGCCAGAAATTCTTCCATTCTAAAATAATTGGCAAAGATGACTAGTACCGAGTGAGCTGATTTTCCCTATTAGGAGCACAAGTGGGAGGTAGGAGGATTTATATTTTGTTTTAATGTTTTCATAAGGTACAAATCTTCACCACGAAACCCAGTAAGAAAGCCCAGCTGGAAACTGTCCTACTTAATATTTTAATATGGATTTCCCCAAGAGGAAACGTTTTACTGTCACTTAAGAAATTTGAAAGATGCTTGTTTGAAAAGAAACATTAGGAGGAAAAAATGTGCATTCCAATAACACAGTTGTTAAGTAATAGGATAAAAAGCTTGACTGCACACACATGGAGGAGCAGAGAGGCACAAAGGTAGGAGATGGAGTTCACATTACACCCTGCCCCACCTCATCCCAGGTCCATTCCAGCCATAGCCCATCAGAAACCTATCTCTGCACCCATGAAGGAGGAAAGGGCCTCAAGCTAGGTGAAGGAACCCCAATAATCCATTCAGAAAAACAGCTTCAGCCCAGCTCCTCCAGGAGCCTCAGCACTATGGGCTGGAGATACCCATCACCATGAGCAGCAGAAACTGCTTTCCAAGTCGCCTTTCTCACTGGCGGGGGCACTGCCTAGGGGCATGCAACACACTGTAGGATGCAGAGGAACAGCATTTCGGGGTTGTACAGAACTGATTATAGATGTAGAGGTCAGGAATCAAAGGTGGGGAAACTTAAGGCTCAAGGTCATTCGGAGAGGAGCAGTGATAGGCAGATAAAGGAATAAGGAGATAAAACGGATAGGTCATGTATGAACAGGTGCTGGTGAGTATGCTTGTGTAGCCATACCCTGCTCCTGAGTAGCTCAATCTGTCCTGTATACTTGCTAAATAGCCTTCTTGTGCGAGGGACAATCTGGGTGTGCATATGTGCACGTATATGTGGGATTGAGGCGGGAGGGAGAGGAGAGTGATGACCCAGACCAACTCCTGCATGGACTGTGTAGCTAAACCAAACTACAGGAAGGATGCACAGTGTGTGTTTGTGTCTGTGCATGTGTGTGTTAGTGGGTCTGTACCAGCAGCTGGAGTGAAGCTGTAGCCTTGGGGGCTCAAATGTTCAAGGGCCAGAAACTGGAAAGACTGGGACCCCAGGGCAGCTACTGGGTGTCAGAGCCCAGCTGCTGGAAAGATCCACATCGTACATATGCATATATTTCCATCAGCACGCCTCTGCATTGCTCAGCAAGAGAAGAATCAGGATGAGGAAGCAGAATTAACATTTTCAATTTTATTCAAACAAGATATTTTAACTGACTCAAACTGCGGAACTTTGCTTTAAAGATTATCTTCATGCTGTTTTAAATGGGTTTTTCCTCCTGTTTTGAAGCACAGTATTCCTTATGATACCGAAGATATACTTCTATTTATTACCTTTAGGAAAACTTACTGGTACATATTCTAAAAGTATTCACACTGAGAGTAGAAAATGTCTGAATACCTTTCTGAAACTGCAAGTTTGGAGAGAAAATCAGAAAGCACACAGGGGAAATTTTATGGCCTCAGTAACACAGTAGGACAGGTTAAATGATCATGATGTTCCCTTCTGGCCTTAAAATTTATTAACTTCTTCCCATTTTTCCTGTTGATAAGTTCAGTGATACTTTCCAACTACACAGCTCTCTGTGGATATTATATGGTAGCTGCATATAATTGCTTCCATTTTAGAGCATGAAAAGCTGAAATTCAGAGGAGTTAAGCGACAATCATCATGCAAGAGTGCACTAGAACCCACATTAGACCCTAGATTTATTGAGTGGCCTTCCCACATGTATAGTCCATCAGCCTCCCAGTCTCCAACAAGTTAAAGTAGTGTTCCTTTTTCTCCCCTTCAATAAAATAAGGGCAATAACACCTTCTTATTTCTATTTACCTATAAACTGCTGCCAAACGTGATTTCAACTTGTGGAATTTCTTCAGCTATTTCTAAGCAAGCTACCTTGGGCAACACTAGCTATGAAGCTGCAGTAACATGGATCTCACTGCAAAACAATCACCTTGGTATTTAAAAACCATGTTTTTCATCCTCTGTTGTCATACCTGATACAATGGCATGAAAACTGTACCAAGTACCTGTACCACAGTGACTAGTTTAAAGCTAGAAAGACAACCGTATCCTGGGCTGTGTCAAAAAGAGTGTGACCAGCAGGTCGAGGGAGGTGATCCTGCCCCTCTACTCTGCTCTCGTGAGACCTCACTTGGAGTCTTGTGTGCAGTTCTGCTGTCCTCAACATAAAAAGGACATGGAACTGTTGGAACAAGTCCAGAGGAGGGCCACGAGGATGATGAGGGGACTGGAGCACCTCCCGTATGAAGACAGGCTGAGAAAGTTGTGGCTGTTCATCCTGGAGAAGAGAAGGCTGCGTGAAGACCTCATAGCAGCCTTCCAGTACCTGAAGGGGGCCTATAGGGATGCTGCGGAGGGACTCTTCATTAGGGACTGTAGTGATAGGACAAGGGGTAATGGGTTCAAACTTAAACAGGGGAAGTTTAGATTGGATATGAGGAAGAAGTTCTTTCCTGTAAGGGTGGTGAGGCACTGTAATGGGTTGCCCAGGGAAGTTGTGAATGCTCCATCGCTGGCGGTGTTCGAGGCCAGGTTGGACATAGCCTTGGGTGGCATGGTTTAGTGGGAGGTGTCCCTGCCAATGGCAGGGGGGTTGAACTAGATGATCTTGAGGTCCTTTCCAACCGTAACTATTCTATGATTCTATGATTCAGAGTGGATTTGAGCCATGACGACACACTCTTGCAATGTGCCAGCACCACAAGTGCGGCTGTGAAGATCCACTGCAGGTTTCCTTTTATGTGACCTGATATCTGTGCTTGCAAGCTCATGGGTTCTTCAGAAGGTACAATTTTGACTTGAATATGTACCAATCATATCTTTGATTGTCATTCTGAGTAAAAGTGTTTACATTCTAAATGATGTGTACTCATATAACATTTAATAAACATAACAAATAATTACAACAAACACTATTCCTAATAAATAGTAGAGAGCAAAACGCCTTGAAATTTGCAGCTTGAGATATAAAGTAGATTGGATTTTAATACTTAATTAAGTTGTTAAAAACTGAAGTACATTTTTTACAGAACATTAAAAAAAATATTTCATGTTTAAACTCTCAAAACAACCCCATGCAACGCTACAGGCTTGGGGAAGAGTGGCTGGAAAGCTTGGCGGAAAAGAACCTGGGATGCTGATTGATGGAGCTGAACATGAGCCAGATTGTACCCAGGCAACCAAGTACGGCATCCTGACCTATACCAGAAATAGCATAGCCAGCAGGACCAGGGCAGTGATCACCCCTGTGCTGAGCATTTGTGAAGCCACATCTCGAAATCTGCATTCAGTTTTGGGGCCTTCACTGCAAGAAAGACATTGAGGTGTGGAGTGGGTCCGGAGAAGGGCAACAAAGCTGGTGAAGGGTTCAGAGCACAGGTGTGATGAGGAATGGCTGAGAGACCTGGGGATGTTTAGTCTGGAGAATAAAAGGCTTAAGGGAGTCTTTGTCACACTCTACAGCTACCTGAAAGAAGGTTGTAGTGAGATGGGGATTGGTTTCTTCTCCCAGTAGCAATAGGACAAGAGGCAATGGCCTCAAGCTGCACCAGGGGAGATTTAGATTGGATGTTAGCAAAAATATCTTCACAGAGAGGGTAATCAGGCATTGGAACAGGCTGCCCAGGGAAGTGCTGGAATCACTATCTGCAGAAATGCTCAAAAACCATGTAGATGTGGCCCTCAGTGACATGGTTTAGTGGTGGTCTTGTCAGTCCTGGGGTAATAGTTGAACTTGATGATCTTAAAGGTCTTTTCCAACCTGGTCGATTCTATGATTCTGTGAAAAGCAACTTGCAAAAAACATGGAATGGAAAACACCCTGCAGTGGCAGAGGTTTCTCTCCAGCTGAATTCAAGGGCTGATTACAGTGAGCTGTTTTCCACATCAGCTGTGCCCCTTTCTCCATTTTACTCAGTATCTACAGAAGTTTTAGGAAAAGATAATAGCATAATGTACACAGAACTGATAGCACTACACAGCTGACAGGGAGTACCATGAGCAGTTCTTTCAATCAGCTCTCCCAGCAGCAGCCTGTAAGCAATGTCTGAGTAAAGCTGCAGAAATCAAAAGAACTGAGAAAATATACTAAAGAAGTTGCCTGCTTCAGAGCAATAAAAAATATGAAGG
Organism: Amazona ochrocephala; assembly: GCA_039720435.1. NCBI lineage: Eukaryota > Metazoa > Chordata > Aves > Psittaciformes > Psittacidae > Amazona > Amazona ochrocephala. The sequence continues at coordinate 27,960,503 of CM077880.1, forward strand.
GCATGTGCCCCTAGAAAATTCATTCATCACACACAGAGCCCTGGACTGTGTGACAAGTAACACAGCTGCAAAAATTCTTTTTCTTCTTTCAGATCAGAGATTGCTTATCACTTCTCTGTACATAAACTTTGGGTGCTCTGCAGTCTGCCTCAGTCTTACCAGGCATCTTAGATTTCACTAAGTCTCTGACAGCAAACCAACCTTCCTAACCCCAGACAGTCCTTTACACTTGTTAGGTCCACTACAAAAAACATGGATGGAAAACACCCTGCAGTCGCTCAGGTTCATTAACTTATGTCAGAAGAGGGAAGGAAGTGTCTTCTTTCACCCAGAAGAGACAAAGACTAAAATACACCTGCTTCACTCAAATTCTTCTGGGAAAAAGACATTCACATACCTCTTATTAAGTTAATCAAGTCATTGGTCTTACAGACCATGGAAAGAAAAAGCATGAGATTTGCTATCATTTGCATTTCTAAGTACATGATATGCTTAATTTATGGAGATGTGGCACTCAAATATGTGAGAGAAGGAGAAAAATCCAGGCTGGAGGAGGAGGAAAAAGGAGATAGATAGATAGATATATATATATCTCTCGCAGCTTTTTCCTTTCAATGAAGCAAGCTTGGGCTTTGCAAATTAATGATTCCGTGAAGGATTTCACAAGGATGGAGAATTAATATGGAAGAATTTTGCATTTAAACCAGGGTTTTGTTATCTGTACCAATATATGAGTTGATGGCAAATGAGTCCAAAGAGCTGCATAGAAGTTATTACAAGGAAGCAGGGAGAGGAATGGCACAAAGGATTGGCGAGTCCTAGTTGCTTGGGAAGACAGGTAGCACACCCATCTGACAGAATTAGAGCATGTATCTTAGCATAGAAATTTCAGTTGCTTTTTGTGGCCCTGTTTTTTGCCAGTTTTCTCCTCCTTTACCCACAAGAAAGGGGGAATCTTCGGCATTAACATATTTGTTGAATGAGGCACATAATTCTGCCTTTCACTGTACTCCGTTTCTCTTAAGGCACATAAGCTATTCTCAGAGTTCCCAGCTGAATGCATCTCTGCTTGTGGAAAGGATTACAGAATTTTATTTTAATAAAAGCTAATAGTTATGTTTTGTGCTTGGTATGATTACCGAAATCACAATGTGTTCCTTTTCATGTATGGAGTGGACTTGTACCAGCGTACACAGTAAAGGCTTTCTTTGCCATTGTCAGAGAAGAATATCAGCTGGAGCATCTCCTAAGGCCACACAGTTGAAGTACACCTGTTATTATATGTTGTATTCTTCCTCCACTGTTATAAAACACAAGGTCTACATTTTCACATTTGCATAAGCTAATGACAGATGAGTCATATTCCAAATTACTGTTGTGAAAGCCAAGCCCCAGGCACCAACTCATTTTCATGAAAGCATGCCAAACTTAGATTATATCCCTGGGACAAAATGGGATAAAAAGACCCTTTGAAACACTAAGAATTCTGACTTAATCAATGATTATTGCTCTTTTTACATGGATTTTAAATTTGAGCAGTGCCTTCGATATTCACTTTTTGTTAAATCAATCACTGCTTTTGCCAGCCTGGAAAATCTGCCACATTGCACTGACACTTCAGGTGCATAAATGCAGTTTAGAAATTGGTCAAGTGTAGCTTTAACATGGGGATGGGAACTAATTGTTCTTTTCCTGCAATATCTGGGGAAGCTGAAGGCAATTTACATTTTTGTGTGTCACTACAATAGTTGAAACTATTGAACTAATCATCCTTCTCCCAAGCATTCTTATAAAGCTATATGATAACCCTGATTGTGACACCAGCCCAGCATATTTCAGGCAAAGATGGTACAGAGAAATGACATTCATGGAAGGATCATTTTTTTTCAGAAATTATAGCTTGCTATAATTTAACTTAACAGAACGTTCCACAAGAAGATATTTCTATAGAAACCTCTATCTCTCTCCCTCTTACCATGCCTTTTAATTAACTCTGAAACTTTGAGTGGTTGTAATCAATGTACACAAAACAGGTAAGCAGGCAGCTGTAAATACAACTGAGGGAAAGAAAGGATGTCATGGGTTTTTAACAAAGATGTGACAGATTTACTGGAGGGAAAAGAAAATAGAAAGAGCACAAAGAAAGATTACAACCCAACAGAGTTCTCTGATTTTACATTCTTCTTCTCTTCTGCTTTCATTCTGCTAGAACATGGGATGGATGCCAGAGGTGCATCAAACTGTCCAAGTATAATGTAAGTAGTCAGGGAACAGATGTTCACAACAGTTTCTGGTCAGTGCAGGGATTTTATTACCTGCCCACAAGCTCCTACCCACTGTGAAAACTGTATTTCTTGAAGATGCACTGTATCAGATTGTATCAAATTACCTGTATTCTGTAAGGCTGAATGACCCTAATCAACTAGCAATGTAATACAATACCTTATCTCTTCCTTTTATCCTCCCTTTCTCCAAGACTCAAGTTACTTACACTGGCCAATATTATAATGTGGGTTTCAAATGCTCAGATACTTTTGGAATTTGACTTTGAATGCTAGTGACTTCCTACAGCGTGAACAGGTGGGAGAATGCTGGAAACTGAAGGTGAGCAAGAGTTCTCCTTCCCTTCTCCCTTGTATGTGAAGTAAAGGTTACAACTCTAATCCACCTCTTACAGTTTCAAAGGAAGAAGACAGTGTTCCAGCTCCAGAAATCCACCAAAAATTTTTTGCTTTTTTATTTTTCCACAACAGGTAAGAAAATGGTAATTTCTCTAAAGTATGATCATCAAGGTTTATTGATTCTCTTAATTTAAGAAGAAAAGGTAACCAAAGACATAGATGGGATTTAAATATATCAGAATCGACATACAGAAGCCAATATATTGATAAGAGTGGAACTGTTAACAGCAGAAATAACTGAAACCTGAAAAAAGGGTGATTGCAAAAATGCCAGTCAATAAATTAAATGTATGACTTCAGCAGCATAAAACATTTACTGTGCATTAGGGATAAGCTAACACAGGAACAACTGTAGCCCACATATACTCAGTTTTACTAGCTTTATATAGGTCATCACCAGTGGAATAACTGTATCTTAGTGGAGCTTTGTATCTGAAGTTTTTCCCAGTTTCCCTGGAGCCCATACCAAGAATGTGCTATCACGGCAGCACTGCCAGCAAAATCCAAGAAAGGCAATTTTAATCTAGCTGAGGTTTCTCTAAACATGCAACAGTATAGTTGTAGCCTCAGCTTTCACTGCAGATGGGAGAACTCAAGTCTCCACCATCATGACAGACTTGGTGTGTATTGGGGTATATATGACTTGTTTTCTCTTTAAGAAAGAAAATGTTTCTGGCCTAGGTCAGACAGAACTTCTAAGAGGAAACAAAAGATTGCACATTTCCTTGGAGAGTTTTTATACATATTTGGGAAGAAAAGAGCCCAGACACCCTATGCACATGATATACTCTATGCATAATGTATATACATGAAAGAATCACGCCACAGAGAGACCTCAGACAAAATGGAAAGGAATTTTCTAAGACCAAATGAGAAGGAGCCAGCAGTTCTTTATAAGATAACAATGCAGTACTAACTGCAATAAGGCTTAGAAGCAAGAACTCATTGACTGGGACACAGTGGGGAGGGTAAGATTGGTATGCAAAACTATTTGCTTGGGTTTTACTTCCAGTTTGCCTTCCCCATTTGCTTAGAGCTTTACTTCAAAAAAGTAAAGTTCCATTCAAATAAAACAAAACTTCACTGATTTTGAAAACTTCCTGGTCTTTCTGGAGAGCTGATTTGGAGCCAATCTGAGTATACTGATCTCACAGCTATGGCCTGTTTGAGGCACCATTTGAGCTATCTAAGAAAAAACAAACAAGTCTAGAGTAATGGCCTACCTAGGCAAATAACACTTCTCTGTAGAATGTCCAGGAATACTTACTGCAGTAGAGGTGAAAATATTTCTTTCCCTCTTTCATTTCTCTTTTCTGATTTGGACATCAGTATTTTCAATCTATGAACAAAATTTCATACTAGAAAACTTTGAAATTTTTATATATACTTCACTGTAGTAGATGAAAAGTTTGTACGCTTCCTCCTTAAATGCTTATCAAATTGTATATAAGTAGAAGATCTCTTTTTTAAGTCTGTTATTTTGAACAGAAGGACAATATAGTGTTGCCTTATGTCATGAAGGTCCATGTGGTACATATGTTCATTCATGCCTAGTAGATCTCTCAAAATAGTCCTGAAACAAACATTCTAGCTGCCTTTCCAAGCACAGTCATATCACACTTAAACCTCTGTGAAGAAAGAAAAGCTTCAAATATGCTGGCTAAATAGCTAAGAATGAAAAATAATAACAACCTGAAAAAGACAAAAAGAAAAAAGAAAGAAAAGAAACAAAACACTAAGCAGGATCCTTCTTTCCCTGCTTAAAATGCACTAACATTCATATGTTGTGTAAATGGTTCCACACCATCTGGCAGATATGAGAAGAACAAAACATCATTTGCAGGTACTGTATTTCTCACATTCTAAATAATGTACCACAGCGTACTAATTGTCATAACACAGTACAACATACAAAGAATTTAAAGTGCAATATGTTCCCTCTCATTCATATTTATGCTACGTAGTTCAGGAATGCACTTACTTTGTGTGCAATTACTACTTTGTGTATTGCCTGGCTGTGTAGATTACATGTGATATACTAGAGAGAGAGTAGATTACACAGAAATTACACTCTTTCCACAACACAGCCTTGCAGAGCTAGAAGTGTGCCATGGATGATAATCACAGGAACTCTTTCTTCCACCATTCCCATATAGGGAGCCTGTCACCACTTCCTAGCATGCCAGCACTCTGGTAGACCGCAGCCTGTCCTGCAGCTGTTTCCACTGAATCCCTACATAACTGTGCAAACATCAGCAAAAGCCAGCTCCCTCAGCACTTAGACAAACCCCAGGTCTAGCAAGAGTCAGCAGATGAATTTAGTATGTGCTGTTCTCCCTCTGAGACAGTCCTGCATGCATTTACCTGCTACACTGATGCTGTACATAGTCCCAGTATAAATGCATCTATATTGTGCTCCATTAGGACACAGGAAGGCGTGTTTCTCCATATGAAGACAGGCTGAAAAAGTTGGGGCTGTTCATCCTGGAGAAGAGAAGGCTGTGTGGAGACCTCATAGCAGCCTTCCGGTATCTGAAGGGGGCCTATAGGGATGCTGGGGAGGGACTCTTCATGAGGGGCTGTAGTGAGAGGACAAGGGGTAACGGGTTCAGACTTAAACAGGGGAAGTTGCAATTGGATATGAGGAAGAAATTCTTTCCTGTAAGGGTGGTGAGGCACTGGAATGGGTTGCCCAAGGAAGTTGTGAATGCTCCATCGCTGGCGGTGTTCAAGGCCAGGTTGGACAGGGCCTTGGGTGATGTGGTTTGGTGTGAGGTGTCCCTGCCCATGGCAGGGGGGTTGGAAGTAGATGATCTTAAGGTCCTTTCCAACCCTCACTATTCTATGATTCTATGATTCTATGATTGCCTTGCATGATTATGGTGGTTGCTGGAAGTACTGCCGTCTATGAGAATGAGCCAGGAAGGAAGCAACCATGGTTTTCATAGTACCTCATGTAGGGCCTCATATTTACATCTCCCTGGTTTGCTGTTTTCAAAACCAATCAGAATGGTGGCATAGGCCTCCATTTCTTTACAAATACATCCCTGTTCTTAAACAGTTCCACTGACATGAATTTAGAGATGACATGTAAGGCATTCCTCATGGTCTGGAAATGATGACAAGCAAGACCTTTACAGGACTTGATCCTCTCATATATAGTCTTAAAACTAGATGGTAACAAATTATTCCTCACAATCTTTTCAAGGAGCTCTCACAGTTTTATAAAACACAGTCTCTATCAGATGTAGTTAATTTGGGGAGAAACTCCTGAGGATTTCTGTCTTCCTAGCTGACTTCCAGTAGTCTTCTTCCCTATAGAAAGCATCATTAAAACTTACACAGCCAGACAAGTTAGCATGTGTCAGCCAGTCTGGGATAGCTTTCCATACATATCTTCTCAACCCACACCAAGGCAATTAGTTATTTTAACCTTTTTTCTCTGAAAGTTTACATTATGGAAATGTCTTGCTCTATCAGTTGGGTAAATGCATATGGTAGCATCTTCCTCAGCAGACTCTTACGCCTTCTGTCATCACAGTTTTTCTCTCATCTTTCTCTCCTACACCTCATCCAAACTTCATGCCTACTCCTGCTCTTTCCTCATCTGCTATCCATCCTACGCAGTTATACCCCCTCGTTTAGTCCAGTAGGGTTTTTCCTTCATTAAGTGTGCATGCTACCAGGCAGACTCAGCCACAAAGTGAAGCTGGCATCTTACAAGGTTCTACCTCTGCCTTCTGTACATCTTCATTATATTGAGAAATAAATTATCTTGTTGGTTACATTATTACATTTTAAGTTGACAAGTAAATCTTATTATAAAAGTGTAATGATACAATAGGATATTTTATTCATGCATTTAGCCCTCTCTCTCCGACACTTAATTATATCTACTGCTGCATGGTGATCTGAAACATTAATTTGCCAGATCAGCTAAAATCCTCCATAATAGACCGATTTCCTGCCCTGCTCTTAAGCTTCTATTCTGAAATTACTTTAAACATATGTACAGTGAACATTTGAAGAGCTTGATGGGAGTGAAAAAAAAAAAAAAAACAAAGCCAAAAGCCTTTAAAGGTAGTATTTCATTAAGAACTACAAAGGGAATCAAATCAGAATTTCCATATAGGATAAGTTTTGGATAGACATAAATGGGACCTTCCCTACCATGAGCAATGTGGTACCCATGTATCTGTTCCACCAAAGTACAATGATCGCATAACCAAAGAATTTTATGTTATTGCTCAGGGCAACTGTGGCTGTATCTTGACTTTTTATGGAGCTTTGGCCCAGGGACCTCTCTTCACATGCAGATGTGCACACAACCATGTATATGCATGTGCACATTGGTCAGGGAAGTTGCAGTATGAGCTAGGCACTCCACACCATGGAGCCCTGAGGACCCTCAGGATCCAGCATATGTCATTCAGATTTTTCCTTTCAGGTAACCAGAATTCATCCTGTTCTTAGGCTCTCTACATTTCCCCATCACTTCAGTGTGGATAGCACTAGAGCTCACTAAGGTCCTGAAAGAAAAAGCTGTAGATTATTCTCCCTGTGATCTAACTGCTTGCCTCTATGTCACTGTAAGAGCTGATGGGGTAGCCAACGACTGCACAGAGAGCCAGGGACAGACATCCTGCAGGTAAATCAGGCCTGGGGTCCACTTGGGCAGTAGAAGACCCATACTGTGCTCCCCCAAGAACTCGAGCAGATTGACTCCACAACAGCACTGAAGGTATTTCAGCATACGCAGCCTGACATTTCCATTGGAGCGCTGCCTTAAAGGCCATTCATCAGAAAGCAATGGCAAGGCTCTGCAACTTCCAGTAGAAGCATGTAAAACATACAAAGCCCTATTGCATAGCTCTTCTCCCACCTGCCCCCCTGGACAGCTGAACCATCCCAGTCTACAACCTGAAAGAGCACAGAAGTGCTTGCAGGCATAGGAAGGCTACAGAGACAAGCATGCAGAGGGCTTCAAGGGGGAGAGAAGTCAATTTGCTGCAAATCTTAATTTAAAAAGCCCTCTGAAATTGAGCAAAAATAATTATAGTTTGCAAACTACCTATAAATTGTGTTGATGACACTGAGACAATTTCCAAGCAAATAATCTTCTCCCACACTGAAAACAAGCCTGACCCTGGTAATGCATGCTTTCAATAAGGGGCTGACAGACAATATAACAGAAATCTTTTCATTTCCATAATGTGAACTAAACAAAGGACACAATTGCATCTCATAAACATGAAAGACATCCACCTTCTTTAGCTAATAAATTTGACAAATTTACTCACCTAGTGTAAAGGAAAGTGGAAGAATAAAGGCTGAGCCTTTCCCTCTGGTGATAAATAAGGCTGAGAACATTCCAGTAGAGTAACTGCATAAAATGTATAAAAGACGTCAAGAGACTTTGGCACCCAGCTTTCACTGAACATCAGCTGGAGGTGGATGTCTAACTCTTTTGCACTCCTTTGAAAATTCTTCTGAAAATTATACTCACTTCGTCACCTCGGTAAAATTTTGTCTTTGCTTGCATATCACATATACCATCAAACTTGGGACGTGCCACTTTAAACAGAAGACTTACTATCAGTAAACATGTCTTTTCTAGCCCTAATCCAACATGACTCCATCAGTAATAAACTCTGAGTATAAATCTTTTTTACTGCTGTACTTCTCTGCGTATCACAAATTCATGTACAGATTTGGTACAAGCAAGTCCAACATCCTCTGGAAGTTTAAGAGGCAAACTCTGCAATAACAGAACATTGTAAGTTACATGCAACTATAAAAACATTCAAGTGACAAAATATACTTATTTCTTATTCAGGGGGAGTATCGAGACAACAGTTCATGCTATGCTTTTCAGAACAACTAAGCCTCCATCACCAGGACAAAACACTTAATAAATTTCAGACCTCACTAAGATACCACAGGAAGTCACCAGGTTTTAATAAGAAGTCAGTCCCCATGTTGTCTCCTAGGAACAAAACGTTTTCACAAAGGCCAACTCCAATTGTGGTAAACTCTACTGAAAATTTTAAAATTAGCTCATTAATTCTTTTTAAGATCTATTCCTTAAGGACAGCATGTTAGGAAGACATAAAGGCTAAATTGTACCTCTCTTAGCTGTACTTCACTTCTTTTTTTTTTTCTATTATCACTTCTATCCTTGCAAATTTAAGTCATTTCCTGTCCTCCATGTTCGCAAGCCTGTAAGCCACCATTTCACCCCAATTTCTGGTAAAGATGATACGGAGAGAAAAGCAGTCCAAACTCAAGACTTGAGCCATATGTGCATACTGCTTGACCATAAGTTTGGTTGCAAGTTTACCATATGGTTCTTGGGCCATCTGCAGAAGCCATGTACTATTAAGTCACAACCATTTCCTTCAGTACATCATATTTAGGCAAAATGCCTAAACGTGGTGCTGCAATGCTGGCTTAGATTCCTTTCAAGGGTCTGTCTCGGAGGCTTTCTGAAAATCAGCCATACACTGACTAGGAATAGGTGCAGATAAGTATTACCATGTAGAAGTAAATAATTGCTTCTTAATATAATTTTCCTCCATAGATTGCCCAGGAGATAGCGATTCTTTTTTCTTTAGCACTGCTTTAAGAAGTACCTTCAACTAAGGAGTAAAGGATTCCTTCTGAACCTGATATTTCAATTTGAGAAAAATAACTATTTCAGTTCCTGGTAGTCAGACTACCAACTTATACAATTATTAAGGGCCAATTAGTTGCAATGTAGTTCTGAAAGAAGTTCTTAAAAACACATACATGAATAGAACTTAAATTCTACTGGTAATCAGCAGAAAGAATTTTATACAGTAATCATGCTATTTTCAGAGAATTATATAAAACATGCTTGCTCTTGAATCTGACAGGTTTGAACAACATATGTATGAAAATCACATTTTTGTTTAGTAACCAAGGAACATCACTCAAGAATAATGCTATAACTCAGATATATACACCATTATCCTCAGTAATCATCAAAATTAATACCTCAGTGCATGAGCTACATCCTGGGGGATCAATGAATTGAATCTACTTGGAAACAGTGGCGAATAGCACCCTAAACTTTCCTAGAACTCCATTTGTCATGTATGATTTACCACTATTTTTTCATTTCATGGTGCAAATGTCACTTATTGGTCTCATCTTCCTGTAGGAAGCAAATTGTTTTGATCAAGGTCAACTGTATAAGTTGGGGAAAAAAGCAAACTGGTCATGATAGTTCAATTAAATTGAAAATAGTCCTACATGAATGTCACAAACAAGTATCTTTCTGGTTACAGAATGTCTTAATGCAGTGACCCCAGAAGGGATCTCTCATCTCTGAGATTTACCTTCGAGATATTAAAATGTAAGTCAGAGTGGAGGACACTGAATAGAAAGCATGTTTCAGCTCTCCTTGCACAGACAAATAGACTTTAAAGAAGACAGCTTTTTATTTATATTGTTAATTATAATTCTATGATAACATCTAGAATTTTCCCTTATCCTTACCCCTGTCTTACTCCATTAAGAACTTATTGTGCTAAATACTGGAGAAATCACACGAAAGCAGCCGCCATGAATTACAGTTCCATTGTAACAAAATGCAAACAGTAAGAAAGAACAGAGTAAGGCTGGAAAAAAAAAATGCACAGTTATTGTCTCAAGACTCTGAACATTACAGAATTTGTTGTTTGTAAAAAATAGATGAGGAAAGGGCAATGGATAAATGACGTAGCTTTGGGAACTTGTTCTATATGGGATTGATGACATAGAAAAAAGAGTACTATTGTCTGCAGAAATGCTTAGACAAGTAGTGGAAATTGATGCTGTCGTCACCAATGAGGAGCACTCACAAGAGAAAGTAAGAAGGAGAAGCTATGACACCCCTTGAGGACATGAACCTGTGATGTATCTTGAGCAAGGTTTCAGGTTCAGTTTTCTGGACACTGAAATGACATGGCTCTTTAAAAGAGAACAAACATACAATCTCCTCACCAAATTTCTAGATTTTGTAGGTAGGAAAAATAAAAGTAAATGTTTCCTAAAAAAATAATGCTGTGGACTCTGTTTGCTTCATGGACAGCTCAAACAGATTTGAACTCCACCACAAGTATCACACACTTCCTCAAAATCCCATTGGGTAACACCAGCTTTTGTAAACAGTGGTCTGGGTGAGCCTAGCAGGGATCTGTATTATTCACATATGCCTGGTACCTAGAGCTGCCACATGTGATGTGAACCATCACATTTAATAAGAAGTCTAACAGCCCCTGCTCCCCCTCAACCCCAAAATTCTCCTGAATAGAAAAATTAGACGTGCTCTAAAATATCAGCCTATTGTGCTAGCATGGTATTAAAATAATATCTCTAGTGCCTTATGCTACTCAATTTGTTTGGGGCTTGTTGTTTTTCCCCCATTTTCCTATATAAGTAACTATTTTATTGAACAGATTTGATCACGGTACAGCAATCTCTGTCTGAAGTTGAACCACAACTAATTTAACCACAGATTTCTACACCTTTCATGTCTCTTTAAAAGTGAGATAAGGTGTCTCATTAGGGCAAACAGAATTTTCAAGATAAATTTGAGCGTCCGTGTCAAAAAAAGTAGCAGTAAAACAGACAACTGATGCGTATAAAAAAGACTGAAGCAGCTACTGTTTTATTTTTTACTTCAATACTTAAATCTCTTCTGTCCTGAAAAATGTTAAATCTTTTCCTTTGATCTTAAATTGTGAACATTTCAGTTATAAATTGCATATATATTTTTAACAGTTCCAGAGAAAACAGAATTGTCCTTATGCTATAATCACGCTGCAGTCTTTTGAGCTGCAATTTATTTTCTTTATTTCCTTCTGCGTAACTGTCAGGAAGCAGCAAGGGCTGGGGGCTCAGCTCTGAGCTTAAATGGAGCCCTAGGGCTCTAGGCAAGGTGTGCACGTGAGGTCCTCTGTGAGGTCGCTGGTACTTGGGGCCCTCATACTAATAAATTGAAAGGCTTTTCTTCCTTCAGGAGTAGAATATTATCTATCACAAGAATGCACGTGAAACTTGCTTTGTGTACCTGAGTCATATTTCATCCTAAAGGACATTATCTCCTGGTCACTCCCTGGGAAAAATTAAAATTCATGAAGCTATCTAAGGCATTCTGTTAATGGGTTTGGTATTTCTCTTTTCCTGTCTCGTTTCTTTCCCTTTTTTCCTCCCAACACACATCTCCCAGACATAAAGTATTCAGATGAGCTTGACAAAAGTTAAAATATTAAATAAACTTTGAACTATTCAAAGGAACAGGAAAGATTAAAACCACTGACACCTCGAGGTCAACTGCTCAACTACTTAACTTGCGTTTGAAAAAGGGAAGCGGAGACAGTTCTGTGAGAGCCAAAATGGTGCATGGAGCCACAGTGACCGATTTCAGCTTTCAGGCAACCCCTTGGGCTCTGGTTTCAGTGACAGCTGCAGTGAGGATGATCAGAGGGGAAGATCACAGCATAAATTGCTGAAGCAATGTGACAAACCCATTTGGAAACAAACAGTGAGTGGCTGGCAGAACTAGCTTGAATCAATCACTCAGTAAGTTCATTGGAAAAAGAAAATGAGAGTAACAAGGGATGAGCTAAACAGTAACTAAATAATGTGGAAAGGCAGGGTCTCAACAGGCTGGTGAGAAGCAGTTGATGGAGACAACTTGTCACTCTTCATGGCAATCAGGCAGGCACTTTCCGCAGTGGAGCAGGTCATCACGGCATAGGGCGGGCTCCTGAGCAGGGGAAAGCCCAAGGGAGCATCAAGACCAACCAGGAGCCGGCAGCTCTTGCTTGAGTGGGTGATGCGATGTGGGCAGGGCCAGGAGCTCCCTGAAGCACCATGAACAGAGTCAGCAAACAGGGCATGGGGAAATTTGTATGGTAGTTCACACAGGGAAGGCATCTCTTCGAATGAGGTATGTTCCACTGGCCAAGTGGAGACTTGAAGTACACATAACCCAGCAAACAGGCACTGCTCTGTGATCCTCTGCACAGGTCAAGGGCACTCATCCTGCCTGACCCTTGAGGCAGGATGTGGGCTCTTGTTTGAGAGTAAAGGTTGCAGCTCCTCTTGGCACAGACTGCACCACCCCAGTGGAGGTCGAAGCCCCCGCCCAGAAAGAGCTGCTGGATGGAGAGGCTGCAGTGCAGAGCTGGGGCTGCAGGAAGTGCCCAGATATTTCTCCTGATGCAGGGGCAGGCAGCAGCCCTGCCTGCAGACTTTGTGCCCAGGTACATTTAGATTAGATATTAGGAAGAAGTTCTTTACTATGAGGGTGGTGATGCATTGGAACAGATTGCCCAGAAAAGCTGTGGCTACCCCATCCCTTGCAGCGTTCAAGGTCAGGTTGGATGGGACTTTGAGCAACCTGGTCTAGTGGAAGGTGTCTCTGCCCATGGCAGTGGGGTTGAAACATGGTAACCTTTAAGGTCCTTTCCAAATCAAGCCATTCTATGAAGCAATGATTTTATTATGATCTTATAGCCACTGAGGCAAAATTATAGCAAGTTTAAGCATAGGTGCATCTTCAGAAGGAGGGAAACACTTCTTCTCGAGTGGCTCTGGTCAGTGCTTATTCTAGTGGAGCACAGCAAAGGGTTGGTCATAGCTGTCTGGATGCAAGAAAAAATCTGATTAATCCCTGAATGGATAGATTTATATTCCTTCAACTACTGTGTCATGTACACACCCTCTGCCTTGAAATAAAACATAGGTCAATAGAGCTTACAACCTTCAAGGGTAGAAGGACTTTCACATCCATATTTCTGTGGCTTAGCACAAAAAACTTATTTCTGCCTGCTCTACGTAACATAGTTGTGCCATCTGTTGTGATGTTTATCCCAGTTATTTCATCCACAATATTCTCACCTGGTTTGAGTGACAGTAATCATGAAATTCTTAAAGTATATATCCTAAGGATAACTTAGCCCATTTATTAGTAAGCAAACAAAAGAAAGATAACATATAACCTAATGACAAAATACAGACTGCAACTTCTGTTTACTTGCATTAAAAATGTTTAATTGTTTTAATAACAGGCTCGCTACCAAACTTCTGATTTGGATCCATTATCTTCCTCATTAGAATTCTAGTGGCAGGGTGAGCATACAGGCTGCTTATTATACAGGAGTTCATTATCGAAATCTACCATAGATTGATTATCAATAAAGTGTTTTTCATTTCCTTAGAATCCTCATCAGAGGGCTCCTTTATTTATTATCCTTCTACTCTCTTTTCTTTATCTAATCAGCCTGTGTTGAATCAGCTGCTAAGCATTCAAGAGCAAATGCTTTCTTCAGCCTTGTAACCGTTAAAAGTCCATAGGAGCTATCATTCAGACCAAATGTATTATTTTTCATCTAAAGATCCAGCTCTTTTTTCATTTTTAAATACCTGGCATCAAGAGTGTAAAAATACCAAATGATGACCAATACATTTTCATGCAGTGGCAGAAAACGTGCTTCAAATACAGATTTTACACTACTCATCTAGGAAGTTGGAATGTATACATGCACATTAGTACCCTCCTCCTCACTAACCCTGGAGGACAAGTATTGCCCATGCTGAATTTCTGCTGCGACAAGGCAGGGCCTGAGAAGCAACACAGTCAAGCTAGAACACACTAACTACATGGTTGAGGTTCAGTCACATGCAGCTGGTCTCTCTGGATGCCTCTCCAATTAACAAGGGTGTATTATAAAATAACACATGGCACCTGAAGTTCCTTCTCATTTGCAGTCAGTGAAACTGAATTACTCAAACCTCCTCCAGGGCCGTGGTTGATAGGAAACAAGGGGAAAACATGGGTAATGTTTAAAAACCACCTTTTGTAAATGAAAGTTGTCAAAGTTCATATAAATAAATTGTAGAAAGAGGCAACTCTGGACACTCTTTTCAGTGGAAAAGAAGGAAAATAATCCTGGAGGTTTAAAGGAAGATCGCAGAGTATCCTGCTATACTAATCAGAGCAAACACTATATGCATCACCTATTTGGGCTGAACATACCAGAGGGAACAGAAATGACTGAAAACTTCTACTAGCTCTGACAGAGTTCATTTATATGACAAGCTGGTTAGGTCCTTTGAGTCTTAGTTCCAGCAGGCAGAGATAAGAAAAAAAAAATCTACCTCCCTTTACAAGATAAAGAGGTAAAAAAAATAATTTCTGGTCTATGATTTCCATCTCAGCTATTTTTATTTACCTAAAATGTAGTACAGCATGCAGTACAAGGTTACTCAGAGGTTTTGTATTTTGATTTTACAACTGATGAGAGTTTAATGACTCAACTGATTTAACTGATCATGGTCCATAAACTGCTCAAAGCACACCATGGTAAGAGTCATAAACTGACTGTGGGCTCTTGGTCATTCTGGGAAGAGTTCAAAGGGGTCTGAAATGAACTCTCTGAAGTTCCTGGTTGGTTCATATACAGAGAAGTCTCCTCTGTGCCTCAGTCTCCAGCCAGAAGAACCATATGCCTCCACCAGCCAAGGATGGCCCACACAGCATAGCACGTTGCCAGAAAACCAGCCATCACAGCATCCTGTGGGCCAGCTGATGCTGTTCAATTTCAACTCATAAGCGAAGTTTCAAAGTGGATTGGAAGTTAGTACCAGAACGCTGGCTCCAAATAGGACAGCCACCTCATCACTGAAACAACACGGCCATATATCTGATGCCCTGCTGGAGTTTTAGTCATCTGTTTGAAAACAGTAGTTTATGCGCTGTACTCCCCAAAAAATGAACCTACATAACAAATTCTGAAACATTTTAAGACTGGGGGACAGAAAAACATGTAAAAACTGTAGAACACCTAAAAATGTGAGAGAAATATGTTTGGAACTAGTACTGTATCTATTCATGATATTTATTTGCGAAAAAAGTTCCCTGGAAAGTGGCATCTTGCTGATTCATTCACTCTAAAGGCAGGATATTTAAGGAAACAAAACTACTGTCTCAATCTTACTAGAATCTATCTGTAACTTTTGCATGTCTCCTGAAGGCTGTCTTTCTAAAGCGACTTTCTCAGTCCCTGTCTTACCACCAAGCTTTACCAGAACTGACCCTTGCAACCCTGTCCTGTGTGTTTTCCTGCTGTAGATCTAAAGAAGTAACTTTCCTATCCATCTGGGAATCTGATCTTGCTTTTCTTGCATCTTGGACCACAAATCCAGATAGAGTGGGTGACAGCCTCAAATTATTTAGTGTTCTTAAGAAAAATATGAGAGTCACATATAAAAATAAAAAACAGAGGGAATATCCTGTTTTAGAGAAGGCGCATAAAATGAAATGCTTTTTGCTTCAGTGTTTTATATTTAATATTTATGTTTAAATTTAAGTAAGCCAGGAAGGTTTTTTGCAAGCAGATATTTTCTCAGCATTGAAAAGGCTTCTAATAGAACATGCAAATAATCTACACAATATTTTTTAGCAAAAACATTGGTAAAATTTAACCAGCATTAAATATACCTGAACAAAAAGACCCTAAGTAGTTTATGCTACTTGAAATAAGAACTCTAAACTATATATAAACTAAAGCCAGAGGGCTCAAACTGATCAATCCTGGAAGCCAAGGAGAAGGATTTATATCCCTTTATATAATACAGGTTTCTTGTCTAGGTATCTTGTGAGCTTTTTCTACCATCTCTGACAAGCTAGTAAGCTTGATGGATCATTGTTTTCTGATTTGGCAATTTCCATTTTCTCATAAAGAAAATAGCATATGACAAGGTCAAGAATATGAACGCAATTATAAAGAAGCTTGACAGATCAGATGAAACTTCTTGGTACAAAGGGAGGAAAGTAAATAAGGAGTTTGAGAATGGACATTAGTATGGAGAGTAGGAAAGCAAGCAGAAATTGACAGTTCCAACCCTGAAAAAACACAGCAGTCATTTATTTGTCAACAACAGAAAAAAAAAAAAAAAAAAAAAAAAAAAAAAAAAAAAAAACACCGGAAGTAGGTATTGTTACCTAGTAGCAATCTAAGCCATGAATGGGAAGACATAAAATGTTTTCTTCAAGCTGGCATTAACGAAAATAATCAGCATTGCTAGCAGCCCACCTACAGGGTGTGCTCTCTGCAAGGATCTGCTCTGGATACACCTCAATTGGTGTTTGAAACTGTGTTCAAGAAAGCGCGAAGGGTCCATCAAAAAAAGGAAAACTGGGATGACTGAGAAGAATAGTCAGAAACAGCATATCAGGTTTCAGCTAAGCAGAGAAAAGTAAGTCTCCTTGAATTAAAAGCACTTTATGAGTGAGCAAAAATATAAAGATGATCTGAGGAGCATCAAGTCTCTGGAGCAGGAGGGAAAAGGTTCAATAAAAATTAAACACTTTTGATATTGATTACAAAAATTATGAAAGCATTTGGGCTGACAGTGAGAGATGGGCATACAGGAAAAAGATGCAGAAGAGAGAGAAGAGCTGAAGTGAAAGAGATGGTATTGCAGTCCAGGTGCTGGGGTGGGACTGTGATGAATAGCATCTGTTTAATTTTTTTCTGGTTTACAGCTAGTGTTTTTTTATGTTCCTTTGAAAAATCAGTGGCTGGGCAGCAAGTAGGAAAACTATCTCTTTGCCTTGCTTTGACCACTGGGCTTTGGCAAAAGAGCAGTGTTTTACAGATGGGGCAATTGCTCCTTTTCTGACAGTGGCTGAACTTGCTCAGTGGGAAGAAAGTGCAGGAGAGCAGAGCTGGGTAGTGGGAAGGGACAGGCTTGGCAGGGAGGGAGCTGCTAAGGCATAGAAACTGGCAGAAGGGAGCAGAAAACAAGCATGTAGCCCAGAGCTAAAGAAAAGGGAAATTTCCAGGGTAGCTGGTGGGATGGTGGAAGCTGATCCAAACCAGAAAGCTACTGAAATTTGCTAGACTGAGAACAAGGCTGCTGAGAAAAAACAGCCCAGCCCAGTACAGGAAGTGGAAGGTTTACAGTCTTATTTTCAGCTTTTTTTTGAGTTTCACATTTAAAAAAAAAATACTGATCTAATCTGTGCTAATAAAAAGTAGTGTTAGAAGTTCAATGTACTCTGGTAATTTTTGCAGTAGCTGCTTTAAAAAAACAGAGGCAGACAGCAGCTTCTCTTCTTTCTGGCCGCTGTTATCCTAGAGTGAGGACATTTTCAGTTGATTTCTAAGTTCAGCGCAGACTTTTTAGGTGATCTTGCAGAATGGCATTTGATTTTCTGCTTCTGTCCCAAGTTTACGATATATAGATGATATGTAGTTAGTTTATTATAATAAAACCTTGCTTAAATCTGGAAGTTGTACATATCCAGATAAGTAATAAGAAACCACCCTGCATGTCCCTCAAGAATTTGTCCAGTTTGTCTCATTTGACACTGCTGGACAATACTAGGAAAGATGTCCTAGCATTAAGTAGTACGTATATTGTATATTGCAGCATAGTACAATATTAGGACTAAAGTATGCAAAATAGAACAGATTTAAGAAATTTAAAAAAGGAAAGGGAGATATCAGTGGTTTAGTAAACCAAATAGTTGTCATGGGTTCAGTAGTAGAAGTCATTTTTTCTCCTTCTTGGTAGCTGGTGCAGCTCTGTGTTTTTGATGTTGCGCCTGGGAACAGTGCTGATAACACCAGTGTTTTCAGTTACTGCTTGATGATGTTTAGGCTGGCCAAGGACTTTGTGAACCTCATGCTGTGCTAGGGAGGAGGGGAAGCCAGGAGGAAGGAGAGACAGGGCACCTGACCCAAACTGACCAAAGAGATTATTCCATACCACAGCACGTCATGTCCAGGAGGGAGAAACAGAGAGCAGAGACCCGGAAGGGTGGTGGGGGTGCACGGTGGGGGGTGCACTGCTTGCTTGGGCTTGATATTGGATGGTGAGAAATTGTATTTTTTTCCCTTGTATTTTCTCTTGTCATTATTATTATTGGTGGTAACAGTAGTGATTTGTGTTCTACCTTAGTTACTAAACTGTTCTTATCTCAACCTGTGGGAGTTGCTTTCTTTCGATTCCCCTTCCCATCCCTCCAGGAGCGGAGGGAAGAAAGAGTGGGGAGTGAGTGAGAGAGCGACTGTATGGGTTTATAGAAGCTTAAACCAAGACAGTTCTTTTTGGCGCCCAACGTGGGGCACGAACGGTTGAGATAACGACAGGATTAATAGCCACTCGTCACAATGCTGATTTACTGGCTCCCAAAGTTGTTGCTCTCAGGTTTCAGCCTGTTGTACCTTACTTACTGCCAGTATTTATTATCTTAGCATTCGGATATGGGTTTTGGGTTAAGGTTCTTGTTTCAGTGTACTTTGTCGGAATGGCTTGTGATACGGGTGGGCTCCAGAAGCAGGGGGGGGCAGATGTGGACATGGTTGTGGACGTGGACATGGTTGTGGACGTGGACTTGTACCTGGCAGCTCGGCTGCTCTTCACCGTCCTGGCCCTCGGCCTTGCCTCCGTCTTCGCGAGGCTTTGCAGAGCTGAGGGGGGGTGTCCTGGGAGCCGCCGGCGGCCAAAACAGCCCGGGAGCACAGACCCGGGGACCAGGAGATAAGCCCCGCGGCTACCGAGCGGGAGGGGCAGGCGGCAGCTGATCCCAGCCCCGCAGCTGCTGAGCAGCTGGAGGGGGAGATGGCAGAGAAGCCGAACCCCGAGGCTGAGCCGAGCCCCACAGCAGCAGAGAGCATTCCTCAGCAGCTGCCCACAGAGCCCCGCAAGCCCGAGCCCCAGGAGGATGCAGGAGACCACGCAGCACTTCCCAGCAAGGCAGAGGAGGAAGATCTGGACTCAGACAAAGAGCAGCTGGTGGTGAGAGAGCCGGCAAGCACAGCAGCTACACCAGCCCCAGTGACAAGTACAGCAGCATCATTTGAGAGTTCTGAAGGGTTTGAATGGCCTTTGGGTACCCTTGAGACCTGCCTGCTGATTGTGATGGGGATCAGCATGTTGGTATGCATACAGAGTGTGTTTTACCCACAACCATTTCATCTGGTACCGACAGTTAAGCAGAGTGGGGTGTGGGCCTTGTCTGGGGTTAGACTACCATGTACGGTGACCAAGAGATTTTCCCTGGGGCTGGACAGTCATGAGTGGCAGGGTCTGTGGGACAGTATGGGCGAGTATCTAGTCCACTGGGCCCCTCCAGTGCTTTGGAAGCATCGGAGATGGAAGGCAGCTCTATGGAGTCCCCAGCGACAAGCTGCAGAAACTGCTGGAGGGGAGAGTGAATTATTTTGAGCCTGGTCGGCCCATGACACCACAGGCCATCAGGGCAGAGATGCAGCATACAGATGGACTCATGATCGAGGGGTGGACTTAGCAATGGACATTATTGCCCAGGTTATTCAAGAGTGTGAACACTGCACAGAGTCTCCTGCTGTGAAAGACTGTTATAAAAGATGGAGCCCGGTATCATGGACTGGATGGGCTCAGCAGCTTTATAGGGATTGATCCATGCACTGAGGGATGATCTCTCTCTCCTTCTGTGTGTGTGTGTGTGTATGTATACATATATATATGTGATGGTATATTGAAAATGTGGGATCTGAGCATGACGTGAATGGTATAGAATAAGGGGTGGAATGTGATGGGTTCAGTAGTAGAAGTCATTTTTTCTCCTTCTTGGTAGCTGGTGCAGCTCTGTGTTTTTGATTTGGGGCCTGGGAACAGGGCTGATAACACCAGTGTTTTCAGTTACTGCTTGGTAATGTTTAGGCTGGCCAAGGACTTTGTGAGTCTCATGCTCTGCCAGGGAGGAGGGGAAGCCAGGAGGAAGGAGAGACAGGGCACCTGACCCAGACTAACCAAAGAGATTATTCCATACCACAGCACGTCATGTCCAGGAGGGAGAAACAGAGAGCAGAGACCCGGAAGGGTGGTGGGGGTGCACGGTGGGGGGTGCACTGCTTGCTTGGGCTTGATATTGGATGGTGAGAAATTGTATTTTTTTCCCTTGTATTTTCTCTTGTCATTATTATTATTGGTGATAGCAGTAGTGATTTGTGTTATACCTTAGTTACTAAACTGTTCTTAACCTGTGGGAGTTGCTTTCTTTCGATTCCCCTTCCCATCCCTCCAGGAGCGGAGGGAAGAAAGAGTGGGGAGTGAGTGAGAGAGCGACTGTATGGGTTTATAGAAGCTTAAACCACAACAATAGTTTAGTCAGCTATAGTTATGCATGTTTATACCCCACAGCAACAATGTGAGAAACACCAAGAGGCTGCAACTCTTTAGTCAGGCAGTTCTGAATTCAGTCCAAAATACAGCAATAAGCGTTTGTAACACACTACCACCAGAAACCTAGAAATCTCCAGGGAGGTTTTCAGATCAACCAGAACTTGTCCTCAAATGAAACTGGGTTCTGACCTTTATCTAGGTGATCTACACTGACTTTTACCTCAGCTATTGCAGAGCAGCTTTGCAACATTGCCTTTATGTATGTTTTCTCTAAAAAATAACAGCCTAATTTTCCATTATATTCAGATGAGTAGTCTCACTCATCCACTCAGTCCACTTTCAGCAGGAATGCATGGGGAAATGAAGTGCCTCAGATACTGGGATTAAATTTTAGGGAGGTAAAGGGAGGACTGGAGATGGCGGAGCAGAGCAAAGTAATGCACTTCCTCAAAAAACAACATAAGCACTAATGAGCTAGTGATCACAACAATGATACCTGCAGTATCTACAGATAACTAGTACTGAGGTGAGCAAAATCACAGGATGCTGACATATTGTGGTGTGACTTAGCCAACCATGGAGATGAAACAGCAAGAGGTTCTTTCATGTGTTGTAACACATGGACACTTCTTAATCTGTATCCTTGCAGTAGAGTTCAACCTGTTCAGTAGCAAAACCTTTTATTGAAGGAACACTGCTATTTATTTCATGAGATCCTCAATTATATGTCATTGCTTGGATGTCTCCAGGTGTTTTGATGTGGATGTTATTTAGGAAAGAATTCTGGTAAGTAAGCTAAACAAATGCAGGACATTAGCATGTTAAGAAAAGTGGCATATTAAATTACATGTATATTGCATCAGCAGCCACTCTTAATATTGCCAGGTAGTTCCATGTCTGCTTAGTGATTTTGTTAGTTGAGCAGTTATAAACACAGGGAGTAAAATTTTTAAAAGGTGCACCTGTATTCCACCAATAAAAGAAGCAATTTTGTGCCTAACAGGCCATACAAATGGCCTGTCATGCTCTTGGGGATTTTCTGAGCGCAAACATTATAATGGCCCTAACCAAGACTGAACCAACAAATGGTGCAGCCTGAAGCCATGGTTATCTATTTATACTAATAATCTTTTTTCTCCTGAAAGCTATATCCAACCTGTAACATGATTTCAAGGTAAAATTAAAGAAATGTGTTTCTTCAAATGGAGTTTGGGTTAATGCAGTCAGAGTAAGCTGGATGAGGGCTAGTCTACATCCTTTACTGAAGCCTGAATTTCCAGGGAAACACTGTACTTTGAATCCCAGACCTGCGCAACTGGGTAATGGAATAAAGAGGCAATAATATGAGGAAGAAATTCTTTACTGTAAAGGTGGTGAGGCCCTGGAATGGGTTGCCCAGGGAAGTTGTGAATGCTTCATCCCTGGTGGCGTTCAAGGTGGGGTTGGACATAGCCTTGGATGGCATGGTTTAGTGGGAGGTGTCCCTGCCCATGGCGGGGGGGTTGGAACTCGATGATCTTGAGGTCCTTTCCAACCCTAACTATTCTATGATTCTATGATTCTATAAATTGTGTTACTCTATTAAAAGCCAAAAACCTATTAAGAAGATGAAGTAAATGTCTTACTTTTCAGTTATGTAAGATACCATCTTCAAACATAGAGAAAAACTTTGCTCTTGACTTGTCCTTCTGCCATAAAAATGTGCAGTATTGCTGGAATTCCATGGTACATCATTCTTTACGACTCATTTCAGGCCACAAGCTCGCAAGTGTTTTAAGCTGGCATTTGCCAATATTGATACCAAGAAAAAAGTCCTGCTGGCTTCCTCCACTTCTGCCTGCTGTTGTGCTTCTCTACTCTGGCACAAAACTACATGCAGTTGAGTGGCAGACTGAGACAGGGAGCTAATACAATCTAAATCTGAACTGGGAGTGGGAGAGAGGACGAAAGGCTCACTGCATTGCAAGAGAAGTTTAAGCACAAGGGTGAACGCAATGAACCAGTGAGGTCAGGCAGAAGCTGCTGGTGAAGAGTGTACTGCAAGGCTGCTGCGTTGAACACCAGTGCCAGCTCATGGTGTCATAGCATGCAATTATACTGCTCTCGCCAAGAGACATTCAGCACCCTCCTCCTTCCCTTCACCTCCAAGAAATCTTCAAAAACTGAGAAGAGCAGGCTGGACATAGCCTTAACTATGTAAATGTATGCCTCAAGCATTTCTTAAATCGTATGGATACTTCCAAAGCTACAGAGAAACTGCAACGTGCATCCTCCAAAGTTTTCCTTTGCACATTGGAAACAAGCTTATTTCTTTTAGAGCTGTCCAAGAAAAATATCAGTCATTTGGTGTTAAATTCATGTTAACTCTGTTCTGGGAACTTCTTTTCTGCTCCCCTGCAAGAGCAATTGGGAAATGATGAAGAACTTTGGTCTAGTCTGTGAGCTGGGTGCAGCGTGGGCATGGCCTATGTTACCTCCTATGCTTCCATACTGAAAGCAATTCTGCATCCTGAATTATCTGCTCAGCATTCTGAACAATCTGCTCAGAAAAGGTATCATGTGAATGCTCTGTGGGCAATATTCATCACTCTGTTTCCCAGTAGCTCTGTTGAGGACTTATGTATCTAAGGGGACAAAGCAGTATATCTGTTTACTGTTTTGATACATGTTCTATTTTACATTATTTTTTTAATGGAGATGAATTCAGAAAATAGCATCTCATTCTTCTATGAGATGAAATAGTAGTGGGAGGAAATATTCATTAAAAGCTGATAGGTGATGACATTCCTCTTTTGGAGTGGGCATTAGCTAAGGAGAAAGGCCTTTGTTTCTCTGTGAAGCAAGCGGAAAAATGTTCAGTGAAATAGAAAACCTGCAAAATGATTTCATTATGTTAGGTCTGTGGTCCTGTTAGAGGAATTAGGACGGTTAGTGCCAGCAAATCATCTGGCTAACAATGTAAAGGAGGAGGTTACTCACCCTTCCAGGCCTTTTAAAACATGACTACAAGCATCATGGATCCTTTTAAGCGCAGTTTAAAGCTGGCATATGTCCTTGCTGGTCGCATATAGTTAAGCATCTTGTTGCCTGGAAACACATCCCTGTGGTTTTAGCACTATAAAAAGTCAATTAAAAAGCTTTCTTTGTTTCAAATTTGAAGTATTCTCTTGTTTTCAGCTTTTCCCTTCTTTAAGGCAACTGCTCTATATTTTGTAAATTAGCCGTAATAGGCATTGAACTGATGAAATCCCTTAATGCATCCCTCAGTAAAGGTAAACAACTTTAGGAATGGGTACTTGAAATAGCGCAGCTAACTCAGCAGAGGTGTAAAGGAGTGAGCATCCTTTTGTCCATGCCTTCCTGATTGACTGAGTAGCAGAAAGATGTGGGATAAAGGAAAGATCACTCTTAGTGCCCAAGAGGTAAAAGTGAGGAAAAAAAAAAAAAGTAGCAGTGGAAAGCTGTTAAGGGATCTGGCTGCAGGCATCCCACTTGTGTTTGCATAAGGGCTGTCCTTCAGACAGTATCGTCAGCATGCTTCGCCCTTTATAGAGCACCAGAGACTCTGAGGCTCAATTTAAAATAAATCCTGATCAAACACTGTATGTAATCTATGCCTACCCTGAAGTGAAGGGAAATACTCCTGAGGAATGAGCTATATGTTGCTTCTGGATTACAAACACCTCAGCCCAGATTACAAAAAGACAATGTGCTCAGTCTCACAGCCCCATTTTTAAGAACTTGGCTCCCTATCTGAAGAGATGCCTCAGGAAAGGATCACGAAAAAAAACCCGCCGAAGGGAAAGACGCTTATCTAGCGAAGAGGAGACAGAACAGGTTTTTCCTTTGCTCACCCTCTTCCCCCTCCTTTCTCTCTCCTCCCATCTGGAGGAGTCTGCATGAGATACGAACTGCCCAGGGCTAAATCTGACTTCCCTGAGAGCAACTAACTTCACCCAGCCCTTTCATGCAGTTGCTCAGTGCTTCACTCACCTAGGATGCAAACAGTTTTATTGCTTTCATCTCTGCATATTTTGAAACACTGCAATTTCAGAACTATCTCCCTCGAGAAGCTTAAACTGCTGGACAGGATGAGCACAGTCTGTTGTCCTTGTTGAAGATGGGTCATGGTGCTGCCATGATTGCAAAGCAAGCCAAGGTGCAGAGGAAGCTCGAACAGTGAACCTGGATTGCTACCATAACTGCAAGGCAACGTGTCGGGGGGGGGGGGGGGGGGGGGGGGAGGGAGGCAGGGCATCCTGTATTTCAGATCCCACTGTAAGTATTTTACAGCCCAGTTAGCATTTTACTCAGACATTGCATAATATGTCAACAGTCCTCAGAAAAGGACTGAAACTCAGGAATTTCTTTTCCCCTTTTTCAGATGAGGATCCCAATTTCTGATCCAGGAAGGAGGCTGAAAGCATATCTAATGCGCCAAACATCCATGCTGAGACAGATGGAACAGCATCTACTTTGTGAAACCTGAAAGCAGTCATGTGTAACACAGATGCCAAAATGCTCTATACTGTCAAATATAGGGCGTCTATGAGCATGCACAGAGGCAAAGTTTCATGTTCCTACAGTATATAGGTTATGCAGCAGCTGAACAAAATGCTTTGGGCTTTTCCATCTAATTGTACTTGTATCCTTTGGAGGGATATGGAATTTGATCTTCAAACCCATCAGTGGGATTATTGTTTGATACTTTGTCACTGCCCCATCTGGAGCCTGCCATTATAGCTCCCTCTGGGAATTCCCATTTTTAACATGTGGAATCTGCCACTGTAAAGGAATTAAGCTGATTCAATTCTCAGGATTAGAACTCAGTTGCACAGGACAGTAGATTGTGGGGAACAGGTAGGTCTAGTACAGCTTCCAAAGTATCAGAAAAGCCTACAGACCAGTTGCAATATAGAGAAATTAATTAGTAGCTATTAGCTTATTATCTGGTTTATTACACACTCCAGACTGGAGTCCCAAATGGATTTGGGTATTCCCTCACTCATTAGTGCCACATTTTATGCCCCATACATGGATTCCCTCTTCTGTACACAGGAGGAAATGAGTACTCAGGCTGGAACTGCTGCAACAATGCTGGGAAGTGCTGAGGACAGGTCAGATAGTGAGCAAAAAGGAGATGCTGAAGTGAAGCCTGTAGCTGAAATATTTCGTGCTGATAAAACGGGCTCCAATGTCTGACAACTTAGGGTTAGGTACTTACAACAGTCTTGATGTACAGACAACTGTTTCATCTGTGTTTTTTTATTTGTGTGTATTTAATAAGACAAATTCAGGTGGGAAGGGAACTCTAGACCAACCTCCTTCTCAAAGCAAGAGCAGCTCTTAGGTCAGACCAGGTTACTCAGGGCTTTATCTAGTTAGGTCTTGAAAACCTAGAAGGACGAAGGCTGCACAAACTGGGCAGCCCACCCCGCTGCTTCATTATCCCTGTGGAGAAAAAGATTTTCCCTATGTCCCATCTGAAAGTTGCTTATTTCAGCTCGTGCCTGCTTTTCACCCTCCTTCTATACCCCACTGTTCAGGGCCGGGCTTCACCTCCCCAATGCCTCCCTGTAGGCACCTGGTGTGGCTGTTCAGCACACCAGAAACTATCCCTGCTTGAGGCTGGATGTCCCCAGCTCCCTCTGCCTCTCCTCACAGGGTGAGTGCTCCAGTTCCCCAACATCATGATGAACCTTAGCTGAACTCATTCACAATCATGAGTATCTGACTGGGACTGGAGATCCAAAACCATTTCCCCTCTTTTCTACAATACCCCCACAGGATAATGCAAATGACTGGGAAATGGAATAATCTTCAGCGCCACCTTGCCTTTGTGGAGCCAGTCTGAAGCCACATCTCAGTACTCCCGAAAGGGTTCCTAGATAACCAGTGCAGTAGGATGGGAAGGTGCGTGCTCTGCAGATACACCTGGCCCATAGATCTCTGGGTGGAAGGACAATTGAGAAGCTGTGCCTGATTTCTATCTCCCCGGTTTTTGGAAAAGAGGGAAGAAGGGTGATTTTTTCTTGTGGTATTTCTTTGTTTTAGTACAAATACCTGCTTCATCCAGTTGAGCTTTTTAGCATTTCTCATCCAGTATGATTTTGAAAGTCACAGCTTCTCAGTTGTTTTGCACGGCTCTGAGCCGTGAGTTTTCTTGTTAAGATGAATTTCATTTTCCAGCTATTGATATTACCTTCTAAATTTTTCATTCCCTCTTTGAAGTTGCAGCCAAATAGAAGTGTTCCTGCCACTGGCTGATATTACCTTTACATACACCGGTATGTAAAGGTAATGAAATCAGATCATCATCTGAGAAAAATCAAAGCCTTTACCAAGTAACTTTTACTAAATTATTCTCTGTTTCCCTGTACAATGGAGGGCCATAATCTCTATTCCTGGCCTAAGCATTTAACTACCCAGTTGATAAACGTATTCTGATTTCATATCACTTCTCAGTGATTCTGTTTATTCTCACAGATTCATTTTCAGCAGATTAATGTTTCCTTTCTAGAGAAGATGATTCAGTCATAATCCTTTTGGATCAGAAAGAAAAACTTACCAGATAGAATTGCTAATGTTTAGGTGAAATATTGCACAGGGCAAAATTATAAATTAATGCCACCTCTCTGAAATACCTGAAATTCAGCTGAGATAATTGTTAGTACATATATTCTTTTGTGAAGATGGGGAAAGTATTTAGAGTCAGGTGATGATCATTAGTCAGCTATTAGATTAAGAGGTAGGAAATGCTGACTTCATGGGCCTGCAGGATATTATAATTAAATTTTCTGCCATTTTCAATCAGTGTAACCCTAATTATAGATTTGTGAACAAGCTTGCTGACCAAACTACTCCAGACAAGTTGTTTCTGTGCATTTATGTTTCAGTTGCAGGGAAGGCGTTTGTCATAGAACTGAAGGGGTGAGCAAGAGTAAAAAAAATTTTAGAAAATATGTTTTTCAGAGTACTAACTTGCTGTACTTAGGACAATTCTTACTTATTGCAGAAAAGCTGTAGTCAACCAGAGTTTCTAGGCTGTCTTCAGAGCTAGTCTAAGCTCTGAAGCCCAATTGAGTACATCCAGGATCCATCCTGATGTGGATAATTCAGTCTCCTGGAAGGCATGCTAAAGCACATGAAAACCAGCAAGGTGCTTGGTGACAGCCAGCATGGCTTCACTAAGGGGAAATCCTGCCTGACCAATCTGGTGGCCTTCTATGAAGGGGCTATGGAACTGATGGACAGGGGTAGAGCGGTTGATGTCATCTACCTGGACTTGTGCAAAGTGTTTGACACTTTCTCACTTGGCATCCTTGTCTCTAAGTTGGAGAGACATCAATTTGGTAGATGGACCACTCGGTGAATAAAGAACTGGCTGGATGGCCGCATGCAAAGTGTTGTGCTCAATGGCTCAATGTCCAGCTGGAGACCAGTAACAAGTGGTGTCCCTCAGGGATTGGTGTTGCGACCGGTCTTGTTCAACATCTTTGTCGGTGACATGGACAGTGGGATTGAGTGTGCCCTCAGCAAGTTTGCCCATGACACCAAGCTGTGTGGTTCGGTTGATATGTTGGAGGGAAGGAATGCCATCGAGAGGGACCTTGACACGCTTGTGAGGTGGGCTGATGCCAACCTGATGAAGTTTAACCATGACGAGTGCAAGGTCCTACCCCTGGGTCGGAGCAATGCCAGGCACAGCTCCAGGTTGGGCAGAGAAGAGATTCAGAGCAGCCCTGCAGAGAAGGACTTGGGGGTGTGGGTCGATGAAAAAACGGACATGAGCCGGCAGTGTGCACTTGCAGCCCAGAAAGCCAACCGTATCCTGGGCTGCATCAAAAGGAGTGTGACCAGCAGGTCGAGGGAGGTCATCCTGCCCCTCTACTCTGCTCTCGTGAGACCTCACTTGGAATATTGTGTGCAGTTCTGGTGTCCTCAACATAAAAAGGACATGGAACTGTTGGAACAAGTGCAGAGGAGGGCCACAAGAATGATCAGGGGATTGGAGCACCTCCCATATGAAGATAGGCTGAGAAAGTTGGGGCTGTTCAGCCTGGAGAAGAGAAGGCTGCGTGGAGACCTCATAGCAGCCTTCCAGTATCTGAATGGGGGCCATAGGGATGCTGGGGAGGGACTCTTCGTGAAGGACTGTAGTGATAGGACAAGGAGTTACGGGTTCAAACTTAAACAGGGGAAGTTTAGATTGGATATGAGGAAGAAATTCTTTACAGGGAAGTTGTGAATGCTCCGTCGCTGGCAGTGTTCAAGGCTGGGTTGGTCAGAGCCTTGGCTGGCATGGTTTAGTGGGAGGTGTCCCTGCCCATGGCAGGGGTGTTGGAACTAGATGATCTTAAGGTCCTTTCCAACCCTAACTATTCTGTGATTCTATGATTCTATGATCTTCACCCTCTCCTAAGAGTGCTAATCACTGTAAATGTTAATACAGCTGTTAATCCTCCATTTAATAATGAAAATTCCTGTCTCAAAACCTGTCTGAATTTTATCTGTAAGCTATGATACTATAATGCTCTGGCCATCCTTTGATGTTAGACACAATGGGACTTTGAAAAGCAGCAGACTGTCCATTTCAGCCTTGGAAATCTCTTCTCTGAACACAGTGTTTCTGTCTGAACAACCCCACTTTTATGCTGCACTTGCAAACAAAGGTCCTGCCTTCTTCCCTCGCCTCTTCACATCTTTCATGACCTGTTTTCCACCAAAACTTTGCTCTTTTCAGAATGGTAACTAAGAAAAATTTGCAATTTTCCTTCTTTCCCCTTTTTTTCTTTTCCTTTTGATGCCATTGTGGTGCCATGCTGAACTCGGGACTCTGCTCTCAGCACTTCCTTTCTCCCTTCTGCTGAGTTCGTGCCACCCCTCCCCACCTTCCTGTGTTCCCTCATCTTTATGCTATTTGGTTTATGATCTCAACGAATATAACTGTTCTGTTTAGGAAAAAAAGATCACTTTTTCATTTGATCCACTTCCAGTACTCATTGTACTACCTCTTTTTCCATTCCTTCTATAAAAGTCATTGTTAAACCCTTTTTCTTCAAAGTATATGCTTTTTTTTTGATTCAAAATCACTACTTCAGTGCCTTTTGAGAACTCTTTTATCAGTGCTGG
This sequence comes from Amazona ochrocephala, assembly GCA_039720435.1. Lineage (NCBI taxonomy): Eukaryota > Metazoa > Chordata > Aves > Psittaciformes > Psittacidae > Amazona > Amazona ochrocephala. The sequence continues at coordinate 27,990,505 of CM077880.1, forward strand.
TATCTTTTGTCAACTCCCATCACATTTTCAATCTTCTTTGCCCTTAGTATGATCCCTGAAGAGGTATGTTTTAGTTTTCTTACCTGTCTTCTCAGTGGTCACTTCAGGCATGTTCCCATGTTACAGACAGAGCAGTCGTTGTAATCCTTCATATTTTTGGACAAAACACACATTTTGTCTTCTGAACATTAGTACATTGAAATTTGTGTGATGTCTCCTTTTCCAATTCATAAATGTCATGATTTTTCACTCTGCAGAAATGAGCTATACAGCAAGCAGCTGAATTCACTCTCAATTAATTTTTAGACACAGTTTATGGTTTTCCCCTTTTAAAAAATTACCATGTTGCGATTTTCCTTATATTTGCAAGGTATTTATTCTCCATACTGAAGATTCAGCAACTTTCTGACCCATAACTTGTTTTTGTACCATTGTCACAAGCCATTTAGAGCTCAGCTTTGCAGGTTACTAAATATAATGATGCATTGGAGCACTTAAACTTCAACTTATTTTCCAGCACATGTGCCGTCCACTCCAGCTGTAAGCACTTGCTCACATATTTAAATTTAAGTATGAAATTAAGTCCTCAGGTGGATCAGATGCAGAGTCCAGAGGCGCTGCTTGGTGCAGAACTGCATCCATACAGCATTGAGCTCTCCACAGCCACATCTGAAACACAGAATTTATTTAACACCAGTGAGTGGGAATTCCAGTAAAACCAAAGATGATACTGACAGAAATACCCATCCACCAATCAGCACATTAAAAAGTAGCTGTCTGTAGGTGTATCAAGTCACTTTACCTTTCTTCTGTTGAAAAATTCCCCCATGCTATTCAGCCACCAACCCAGACACTCCCCAAATTAAACCAGATTTCTAACACTACTGTTGCAATAATTTTCACATACATCTTAGACTACTTTTCAGTACAATGGTCTGTTCTTTGTAATACAGGAGGAAATACAGCCTGAAATATAGATTTGGAAATTAATGTAGTCCAAGTAATTGTAAAACCTGGTATTGGAATATATTATAGTTATGAAAAGCATGCCAGAGAAATCAGAATAAATTGAAAACTGGAAGGAGAGAGGATATTAAAAGCACAAAGAAAAGTACAAGACAGGAATCAAATTTGCTGATGTGAATATCTGAACAAACTCAAAAATGATATTGCTACACATACTAAATGGTTAAAAGAATTTTAACAGGAAATAAATATAATGTGTCTCTTCTACAAAGCTGTCTCATTTCCTTTTTACAAAAGAAGATGATTAGGGTCCCTTAAATATCAACTCTTTGGCATGCAAATTTGACAAGGAGTGATTGAGTTTCAGTAAGTTATCCCTAAACCAAGCTTTCTTGCACATTGGTCTTATCTAGTTGCATTTCCTAGCCAGACTATTTCTGCAAATTTCATGTGGACTGTCTATTTTTACTCTGGGTCAAGTTATTAATTTAAGCCTTCTGAAGTATGATCCCTTACTGAAAATGTAAAATGAAAAAGAGAACCTCACAAATTCTAAAAACACTCTCTCTGTCTTTTAAATAATCCACTGTCTTGCAAAGAATAAGTACCAAAAGCTAAATGTAATCTTCAGAAGTATATTCTCTGTTTTACAGAGCTTCCAAAACTCCAAAGCAACTGAAGATTGACTAATACATTTAAATTAAATAAAATAATAATATTCTGGAAACTGACTGGTCTTAAACAATCCCGTTTGTCTCGCATTATCTTTAATTCTTTATAAATTTCTAAAGGTAATGGAAACTGAAGCATATATTGCAAATTTAAATAATTTAAGGTACAGATAGACTAAGGGGCTGGATTACTAACCACTGGTGCTTGAGACACCCAAGTTAAAGTAACCCCCATAGCCATGCACAGTTGCCCCTGATCCTGGAGTTGCTGAAGTTACTCAAGTTTCCAGCAGTAAAATATCCCAGGCATGTGGTGGGTTCATACATTGGGAAGTTAGAAGCTTGACTTCAGCATCTGACTCTCAAAAATGAAGGACAACTTCAGTGTTCTGTGAGTCTGTGTTGGCTTTCCCAGGTTCGGCTCCCAAGCAGCCGAGAGTGGCTTTGGCTGAGAGCTACTCTAATGGTTCCTTAAAATTCAAGTGAGAGCTTGGGCACATTGCTCACAGCCGAGTTAGGAGTGATAAGGGCCTGAAAGTCTCTTTTGCGGTCTTTTTGGACATGCTCTAGTTGCATGTGGCTTCAGTAAGGACCAAAAGTTTAAAGCTAAACAGATGTTGAGAAATCTGTGGGCCCAGGGCCTGCAACAGTTTAGGAAAGAGCTGTGGATGTTTAATCAAATAGCAGCAGTGGCCCTTCCCGCCCAGCTGCAGAGATTGCAAGGCAAGCTGAAGCAGCTTGTTAATAAATGCTTCAAGCAAAACTAAGCAGAGAAAATCATTGTAAGGAGAAACAGGGAACACTTCAAACACAGCCTAAAATGATTATTCTGCAAATAAGCACTGCCTTCAGTCTCAGTAAAAATACCTGTTTGCATAAAGCCAGATGCCAAAAAAAACAGTGCATACCTCAGCGTGTAAAGCACGTTTGTGCCACACATCAGAGAAGCACAGCCAGGGAGGAACCTGCTTCCCTGCTCCATGTCTCTTGTGCGGTCCCCATGAATGTAATCCTCTGTAGTTTCAGGCAACAGCTCAGCCTCGCCGGGACTCACTGTGGAGAGAAGGATGCTCGGTCTGCTTCTGAGGGCTTTCCCCTGCCGTCACCACCAGGTTGCTGCCTTGTGGGGCAGCCGGCATCACCACAGCCACAGCAATGCGTGAGGTGCAGGCACAGGACCTACTGGTTGACATTCCTCCCTGGCCACAGTTACCTTCTTCAGCACCCAGTTTCAGCAATAAAACCAGATGCTCAGTTGTTCCCAACAGAGAGAACTTTAGAGAACATTTTGTCAACTTTCTTCTAAAACAAAACTGAGCTGAAATAATGATATAAATGTCCACCAGCCAGCCTGTATAACTAATGCCTCCTTCCCCTACAGACGCTTTCATTCCTTAATTCAGGAGGAAAACAGCCGGGGTCCTCTGAAAGCAGCAAGGCTTTGAGTGCTGCAGCATCTTTGAACACTGTTATTTCCAGCTCCTCCCCTCTGAAAACCCAGGAATGGCAGAGGCAATGGTCCTGCCCCAGCAAGCAGGCAATGCTACCACAGGGTGCTGCAGGGCTAGAGCCCCCTAAATCTGAGCTATGTCACCTCCTCTGATCTGTCCGAAGGAAGGGGGCTCAGGCTTGGCAGCCTTCCCACAGGGGCTGTGGTGCTTCACCACTGCCATCACAAAGGTTCTTTCTTCTCCTGAGTACTGCCCACCAAGGGAAGAGTTTTAGCACTACTCACCACTCTTTTATGAGACTGGGATTGCATCCGATGTCATATTTCCTCTCCTCAGATGGTTTTCTTTGTGAAACTGCCAGGAATAGAGGCTGAACTTTGTTCAGTTACTGAATCCTGTGGCCTGGTAGGGTTCCCTGTTCTTAGGATCGTTCCCTGTTCTTAGGATCATTCCAAAGGGACCCAAGGGTCCGTCCTGCTTCTTGGGGAACCATGGGACTCCAGGAGCCATTTACACCTGACTTTCTGCCCATCTCAAAAGGGCAGCAGGCTGTTCCTCTGACTAGGCTACTGAGGCTCTTCTTCCTGCACTCCCTTGTGCCCCCATGTTCATTCATGTGTGTGTAGAGATGGGCTTTTATTCCCATAATTTAAAAACTTGAGTTACTGTCTGCACTTTGTGCTGAAATGAGAATTTTGACTATGGAAACTATAATATTGGTGGGTATTAAAATTTTACTGTTATTCCTGTCATCAGTAAAACTGTGTATCTTTTAGGAATATCTTCATATTTCCACACTGTAATCATAACTAGCTTCACATGGGCTGAGATTTATCAGAAAAGATTAAGGAAAAGATCATGCTGGTTCTACAGCTGCTGCCTTATGTCTCTTCTTTCTCTGATGCCTGGCCATGTACCCCCATACTAGAAAGAGTTTCTCTTGTAGAGAAATTGAAAATATTGGGAGATGTATAAGACATTGTGCACTGAGGTTTATATCTGAGACATGCCTAGATGATTTTTCTATATCCATTTAGTAGGTCACTTACAAAGAAAAGAACATAAATTATTAATGGAAAACAATCTTTTTTTGAGTTTTGGGTTTCTTTTGTAATCATTCCCTCTGGGCTGTGATCAGTGGATATACACCAGAGGTAAACTGTACCACAAGCAGGTCTTTTTACAGTCTACTTAGTACTGACTAAAATGCATAAGCAAAATGTTAATCAAATTATTTCAGAAGTTGTATCTTAGTATTCAGTGGCTGTTTTAGCTCATTACTGCAAGACCAGAATCAACTTTCAGGATCTTGTTTTTCTCGCTAGTCTAAAAGTATGTGTACTTCTAAAATATGAAGAAAAAAAATAACATTCATGTATTCACAGTAGAGATTTTGTGTCATCAGATGTAACTTGCTCATGCTGACATGTGTGATTGTTCTTAAGGAGTCATACCTTCAACTGTATTGGTTAAAGCATTATCATGATTATTGGGGAAACATTTTTTGGAGCTAAAAACTACCTATTATAGCTGTCAACTTACTGAACTCAATGGGACTTAACATAGGTCCAGAAAAGCCAGCAACAAAATTTCTGGCAAATTCAGGGGAAAAAGAGTCTGCCTCTTTGAAATTACACACCTCCTTTTCTCTCTCATCTGTATAGTTGAAAATAGTAAGGTTGCTTCCAATTATCTTTTATTAAGCTTATATAATAAATTGGGCTTTTTAATTGCAGAAATAGAAATATGAAAAGCAATTTCAAACATGGAATGATTCTTTCTGCCATGGAGGTGGAAGATAATTATTACCAAAGTATTATTGCAAGAGATGCCAGGAGAGAGAGTTTTACAAAGTCACGAGTGGCAATTACACGCTAATCTCTCCAGGAATCTCTATTGCCACTGAACACTATCAATGCTCATGTGAAAAAATCCCCTCGTTAAGGTTTAGTAGCATCTCCTGTTTGTACTACAGTAGTAGTTTGGGGTTTTTTTCTTGCAAAATAAAACACTACAACAACACTGGCAAATCCATAGGTTTGTGAAAGTTTAATGACTAAAAAACACCACCACTGTATCACAGTACTTTTAAGTGTGCTCTTGGACTTCTGTCTACTGCCTTTAGTAGAAAAAGATGATACTTGCAATGCGAAGTGGCAGTAAAAACTACTCTGGTGTAGACACAGATTTTAGATGCTACCCTGTGGGAAGCCATATGTGGTTCAGAAGTACAGGGATATATTAGATTACAAGAGTTAGTACAGGCTAAGTAATGAAAAACATGCAGAAGCACATTCTGCAGTTATGAAACATTTTTCTATCACAACTATAATTTTTATTAGCTACAATACTAATTGAGTTTCTTTGCAGTTACTTCGGTTCATCTCATTATTAGCAGTAAATATATTAAATTGTGAAACAGAGCCTGTAGTGCTCTCATGGAGGTAGGTTCATTTTGAAAGACTAAAAGAAGCCATTTCTGCAGCTGTTTCATACTGCTGCATAGAAAATTTACTGGCATCTTGCTAGATCTTCAGCAAGTTTGCCAATGACACCAAGCTTTGTGGTTCGGTTGATGCATTGGAGGGAAGGAATGCCATACAGAGGGACCTAGACGCGCTTTTGAAGTGGGCTGATGCCAACCTGATGAGGTTTAACCATGCCAAGTGCAAGGCCCTACACCTGGGTCGGAGCAGACCGAGGCACAGCTCCAAGTTGGGCAGAGAAGAGATTCAGAGCAGCCCTGCAGAGAAGGACTTGGGGGTGTGGGTCGATGAAAAAATGGACATGAGGCGGCAGTGTGCGCTTGCAGCCCAGAAAGCCAACCGTATCCTGGGCTGCATCAAAAGGAGTGTGACCAGCAGGTCGAGGGAGGTGATCCTGCCCCTCTACTCTGCTCTCATGAGACCTCACTTGGAGTATTGTGTGCAGTTCTGGGGTCCTCAACATAAAAAGGACATGGAACTGTTGGAACAAGTGCAGAGGAGTGCAATGAGGATGATGAGGGGGCTGGAACACCTCCCGTATGAAGATAGGCTGAGAAAGTTGGGGCTGTTCAGCCTGGAGAAGAGAAGGCTGCGTGGAGACCTCATAGCAGCCTTCCAATATCTGAAGGGGGCCTATAGGGATGCTGGGGAGAGACTCTTCATGAGGGACTGTAGTGATAGGACAAGGAGTAAAGGGTTCAAACTTAAACAGGGGAAGTTTAGATTGGATATAAGGAGGAAATTCTTTCCTGTAAGGGTGGTGAGGCCCTGGAATGGGTTTCCCAGGGAAGTTGTGAATGCTCCATTGCTGGCAGTGTTCAAGGCTGGGTTGGACAGAGCCTTGGATGGCATGGTTTAGTGGGAGGTGTCCCTGCCCATGGCAGGGTGGTTGGAACTAGATGATCTTAAGGTCCTTTCCAACCCTCACTATTCTATGTTTCTATGATCCTATGATTCTGGGAGGTGCTTACACACCTTGCTGTGTACAAGGCATCTCTCCATCCTTTTTGATAAAACTAACCATAACTAGCTCTTTAAACTGATATTATTAGACCTGCTCTTCAACCTTTAATCATATTTGAAGTCCTTTTTGGCAGGCATTTCAACATTTGTGATTTGTTCAACCTTTGACCTGCGACTATTCATATGTACTTGATGAATCTATAGAGAGAAAAACCCTTCTCATCTTCCCTTCTGCTAGGTTAAAGAAGCCAAGCTCTCATCTTCTAAAGCAGACTTTCCGCTCCTCCATCCTACTGGCCTTTTCCTGCACACATTCAACACAAGATCCTGTTTCTTGAACAGGAGTCACTAGAAATACACACTCACAGTTTATTCATCACCTTTCCCCCATGACAGTGATTTTTCTTATGGATGCTTCAGAAGTCTCTGGTTTTGCTTTGTTTTGTAGGAGCTGTTAAATATTAACATTTTTGCCTCTGGGCCACATAATTTTTTCGCAGTCTGAACTTTATAGTGTTCCGTCTTTGGCAGTAAATAAATTCTGGAATATTCAAGGAATGTCTTTTTCAGTCATTCCCTTGTTGTTCATATCTGCTACCTGGTATCCACTGATAACCAGCAATCCAAGTGTGCTGCCTGTGGCAGCAAGCCCTCCTGGCACTTCAGATGGATGTGCTCTAGAACGAAACAGACAGTACAGAGTTCTGTAGGGACTTCAGAAACCCCACTTCAGTTGTCATTTCTAGCTAAATAGAAACACATGCCTACCTCTGAAAAAATACCTGATAGTCAGACCTATTTTCTCTCTTAGCAATCATAAACTAATTCTTGCTATTTAGCTCTGGTTATTCACTGAAAGAGGGATCATTTGCTCAGGGACTGAAAATCTTGAGTCACCTCAGAACTCTAAAGACCTGAGCCTCATGCTTCTCAGAGACACAAACGAACTTCTGGAGGGATCAGCAACTGCACCTAAAGACTTATGAAAGACTGAAGTTTATTCCTTGCAGTAGCTTTTTTCCAGCCATCTGCATTTGAAGGTGGTCAACTTGTTATTCAGGGAAAAATCATTGTCATTATTACTATTGGTGACAGCAGCAGTGGTTTTGTGTTATACCTTAGTTACTGGACTGTTCTTATCTCAGCCCGTGGGAGTTACATTCTTTCTATTCTCCTCCCCATCCCTCTGGGAGCAGAGGGAGGAAGGGAGGGGCAGTGAGTGAACGGCTGGGTGGTTTCTGGGTTGCTGTCTGGGCTTAAACCGCGACAGATAGTCAAGGCCGTTTTTTGGAACGCATTTGTCGCCAGTAGTGGACATTCTAACATTCATGGTGCAAAGTTGAGATCATTTAGCGTGACTTCCCAGAGTACACAAAGGCATTAGTTTGGCTTTTGGCCTCCCTGCTTTCAACTGACTGGTAGGTATGTACCCAAAATATAAGAGCGTCAGGCATCAAAAAGATTTCATTGGACTGAAATTGAAAATCTTGCCAAAGAAAGAGGAGAAACAGATCTTGTTTTACCATTTCTGTTGATTGTCCTCTTCTAAACAAAGAGAATAAAGCATGATTACTATAAAAAATCCATTTTTAAGTGAACACCTTCCCAAGTATTAAGCATTGACATGTTGTAAAGGACTGTCAGAACAAAAAAATCTTATTAAAGAAATCACAAGCTGACATCTTTCATATGACTCAAAGTTTCAGACTCTTGCTGTAAATTAGCACCTGAAGTCATGCTTAGCCAGTAAAAAGGCATGCTCCTGCACCTGTATTTTCAAATATCCTATAGTAGGACTTTAAAAGAACCCCTGCTGTGTAACATGTGCAAGACCACACATTGAAATCAATACAGACACTCAGAATCCTGCAATACTGATAGGCCATTATAGCAATTCTAAAATCAATGAAGTATTTAACAAGGTGCTAATGTAACTCCATTGAGACCAAGATAGTGAGCCTGTCCCAACATGCTTGTGGCATATTTTTGCAGAATTTCCAATTTTTTGTGTGTTTTTTGAAGAAAAGATACTCCTGATAACTGATGAATAGCAGTCGTCAGTGCATGGCATCCTAAATAACAGCCCTCCTCCACCCACAACTACCCCTGCTACACAGCTTTCATGGTGTTGTACTTATGCTGATCTGCTGGAAGCAGCCCAACTGCTAAGCCAGTCCTACCTGACAGTGGTTCAGCAAGGCAGCTTCTTCACCCGCACCCAACATCCAAAATTGGTTTAGTGCACTGACATAAGATGCACCATAGCTAAAGAAAGCAATGCTCAGAGCAACCGCTTCAGCTGCAGCCAATTATTTAAACTCCTGTAGAGTGAGCTATATAGGATATTCCTCAAAGGTCACTTCTAACTTAATGTAGGCCAGTAAACTACCCCCTTTTAACATCTAGTGCACAAAGCAGATGCCACAGCAGCACTATTGATGGAAAATTCTTCCCCTGCATGAAATCGTGTGACCTGCAACTGCTGCTTTTTGATCCAAAAGTGAAAAAAGGGATGAGGGAACTGGAATGACATTGCTGTAATCAATCACCTCAGTCATCCAGTATCAGGCAGTGAGTAGATGCAAGTTCTCTCCAGCAAAGGCAGTATAAGAAGTTCGCATTCTGTCATCCCCCTCAATTTTCTGCACCAATCAGTTGTGCAAGAATCTGTTAGGAAAATGTTCTAAACTGCACCAGTAAAATGGCTGTGTTTTTAAAAACAAAAACTAGCACTTGAAAATAGTTAACCTTGATCCTATTACACAAGCAGTTTGTATCCTGATCAGCAGGCAATTGTGTTAGTGAGACTGAGGGTATCCTAAACTGCAGGCTGAGTGTGAAAAGTCTTGCACTCCAAGAGAAGATCGGCATGAAAATAAACCCTGAAAAAGTGTGTGATGGTCGTCATCTTACCCTGCAGACCTCTCACTTCTGCAGGGCTCAGAAATTTGTCCTCTGTTGCCTCCCAGTCAACTACGATAAGCAGCTGAGGGAGGATGCCACTACAGCACAAGTTAAGATGCCAGCAGTATACTGGTGGACAGGGGAAACATTTGGAAAAGCAGTATCTTTATTAAGTTGCCTAACCTATCGAAATTGTTGTTCCAAGTTTTTTCCATGATGTGGCATTTGTACACATGAACTAGAGACTGCAGAGAAAAAAGAGATGGCTTTTTAAAAAAGCAAAAATAGGAAGTCACTCAAAAGGTTGCTGCAGCTCTCAATGCTTCACGCTTTTTATCTCAAGAGCTGACCATAAATCAGTCAGGTAAAAGGATAAAGCACTTGGGCTCCCTGTTCCCCTCCCAATCAATATCTGAAGCTGCAGAATTTCTCACAGCTCACCAAGAGGGAGAAGTTTCCCTTCTTTTTCACTCCATTCCTTTCCTCTCTGATCCTAGCCACTTTTGTCTGTTTCTTGAATTCTGCAAGCTTTCATTTGAAATATTTTTAATTCACTAATACAGTAATTTTTTAACTTTTTTTAGGGTTTAACCTTCTCCTGGGTACATTTAATTGGATCATTGGTTGGACTGGTGAATGCTAGATCCAGCACAAAATAAGCAGTGCATAGCTAGGAATCACAATAGTGGTGGTAGATGCCATCCCATTTAAACCACTTCATTTAGCTTACGATGCTGCATGAAGCCATGCATGGGGTACCTATACTCAGGCTCTTTTCAGGTGTTCTCAAGCTGTTTTCATGGGATATGATGGTGTTCAGTAGTCATTCAAGGTAATATTGAGTTGTGGTCAAATAATTTGGGTCTTGATTTCAAGAATCTACAATTATTTGGCAATAATTACAGATGTTTCTGAAAAATGAACTTCTTTAGTCTGGCTGTGTTCCAGAGTTCAGGGACTCCATGCTGAGATAGAGGCAAGACACAATGGATAAAAAGAACAATTAGTTTATTACTATAGGAAAAGAGAGGGGGGAAGAGCTAGCAAGGGGTAAAAGAAACAGTGACATATATTTTTTGGCGAGTGTTTATCTTGCTGATCTCAGAGACCATGTGATGATGCTTAGGAAACCAGTTCCAAGAAACATCATCGCAGTATGAGGCGTCAGGCTCCACCATAGAGGGCATCCCTGCGGAGACAAAGTTGACCTGAGTGGTGTGAGGTTCTGCCTCCCTGCACCTCATGAGGTTCAGGCTTTTTATGTTGGCAAAATGCACACTCCTTCTGACATAGGGGGCTGACCTACATCAGAAGGAGCAGCCAGTTTTACATGTGCATTAACTACCTGAGAGTAGGTGGGGTTTCATGTAAATTAAGGGAATACCTTGGCGCTTGCACACTACTCCTTGGTGGTCTCGGGTGGGGATCTTCTTGCTGAAGGTTCAACATCTTCCTCATTCTGAACTTTAGAACAGTTCACCGCTTCTCATGCACAGTGGTTCTTAGCAGCAGTCCAAACCACATAGCTGGTGGAAATTGGTTGTTTCCTCTTTATCTCCTTGGTGCCGCCTTCTGCTTGGTTCACTATTTCTTGTAGATTAGGCAGATATAAATGTATTGCAAGCATCAGCAGAATAAGTTGCAATAAGTTGCAAACCTAGTCAAACTAAAAATGTCTTAGCACTCTGCTCCCAAGGCTGGGGGGAATTTTGCAGTGGATGTTTGGGGAGAGGCCACCATGGACCATATCTTTTTTCCCTTGTGAGGCTCGTCTGACACAGGCTGCTGCTAATAAATATTAGCATATTTGTAAAGCTTGGAATAAGTATTTCTTTAAGACTGTTTTTTATAAAAGGTATCCATCTGCAATTATAAATCAAATAGCTTCACAATTAAAAGACATACTTGGCCTTTTTACCCTGTGAAGGTTTGCGTGAAATTGGAGCCTTGCTGTGGGTTTTTTTTTTACGTAATTAAACCTTTTCACAAATGACTTCTTCATACCTCTTAATTAAAATGTGCAAAAGCTTTTTATTTAAAGAGCACAAATTCATCAAAACAAGCAACAGCCCAAATTGTCAATGAATTCTTGCATCTGTGTTTGCTTGTCACCTGGTTAGAGATCTGGAAGGAATTGCAGAGATGCAGATAACATTTCATTCTCCTGTACTGGTGTCACCACAGGCTCCCAGCACTCCTCACCTATTCTCCTCCAGGAGAGCAGAAAGTAATTCCTTCAGAGCATTAGTGCCATTTGCAGCTCATTGATAACGCCTTTCTACTAAACTATTGGTTTACCTGCTCTGCACGGTTAAAATGACCATGCCTCCCTTAACACACCCCTTCTCTTCTCCAGAGACCTAAGAATCACCTGTCAAAGGCATTTCTATTCAAATAAAAAAATATGCAGTCCTCTTCTTTGGACATGTGTCAGTTTAAGTTATCTTTATCTGTCCTATCATAGTACTATTTAATTTCAGAGCAAATTCATTTTTATTCTGTCGTAGTTTCCTACCTTCTCCTATTTTGTCTGCACCATAGCATGGTGCAGTAAGTCTGTGACAAAACATGAATTATTTTTTTTGTAGCTGCAGGAAAAACCTGTGTTTTGTAGGCTGCAGTAATTGAGTGATCCTACTGGGACACCCTCCTTGGTTCTGCAGGATTTGAAGTGGCAGGTGTTTAGATGTGATGCAGATTCCTCCTCTCTTGCCTGCACTGCCTAACAGGATGAAGGCAAATCCAAAGCTTTCAAAAGCCTGTAAAACTCTGATAATCCTGCTAAGATTTACTGCAACCGTTCAAGAAAGAGATACGAGCAAGTCCTGAGATTAGATAAAAAAGAAACATTTTTATTTTTTTTTTAAAGATAAGCAAGTCCACTCCGAAGGAAGAAAGTCTGTAATTCACCTTGAGCACTACCCAAGGAAACACTAATTCGTTTCACATGCAGGGTCAAGTTTTACGTGAAGCCATCTTGACCTGTAATCAGTTTGCCTATGAATAAACTTATGTGCTATGAGGAAGCATGGAGTGGAGACAAAATATGATCACAAACACATCTACTCCAGCTCTCTTAGAGGTCTGTGGAAAGGCTGCTATTGATTTTGATAGTATTTGTACGTAATTCTGTCATTCAGCACAGGTGATTTTATTCAGGACATTTTGGTTCTCTCAGTGTCAGAACAAATGCAGCCCATGTTATCATCAGAAGAAACCAGAAAAGCACAGTACTTCTGAAAATTAAGCTAACAACCCTTTTCAAAAGAAGATGTGATAGCTCCAAATGAGTCCTCCTTTACTGGTGATGAACACCAGTTCAAGTGCTAGCTGAAATGGGAAAAGGGTTTTGTGTGCAGCTGGAGAAAGCAGGCAGAGATTTTGTGAAGCTGGTGGTTGCTATTTTTGTCCTTCCATGAGTGGCACTTTGTTTAATATACAAATTCTTGGGCACTCATTGATGACAGCTATCACTAATGAGTGGATCCAATCCCTAAAAAGGAGGGAATACAAATACATAATTCTAGTTTGCAGTGGTCAGTGAATTAACAGAAGAGTTCAGCATTTCAGCTATTTCTGAACTAACAACATAGTGTCACAAAGCTGTTTTTCAGACACATCACCTATAAAACTGAATTAATTTCACAGCTGACATCTGTGAGCTCAGTTCTTGTACTGGTTTTGGCTGGGGTAGAGTTAATTTCCTTCACAGTAGCTAGTATGGGGCTATGGTTTGAATTTGTGCTGGAAACAGTGCTGATAACACAGGGGTGTTTTAGCTAATGCTGAGCAGTGCTTACACAGAGCCAAGGCCTTTTCTGCCCCTCACATCACCCCACCAGTGAGCAGGCTGGGGGTGCACAGGTAGCTGGGAGGGGACACAGCAGGGACAGCTGACCCCAACTGACCCCTGGGATATCCCACACCATATGGAGTCATGCTCAGCATGTAAAGGTGGGGAAGAAGAAGGAAAGGGGGACATTTGTAGTGATGGTGTTTGTCTTCCCAATTAACCATTACACATGATGAAGCCCAGCTGTCCTGGAGATGGCTGAACACCTGCCTGCCCATGGGAAGTGCTGAATGAATTCCTGGTTCAGCTTTGCTTGTGCAGCTTTTGCTTTACCTGCTAAACTGCGTTTACCTCAACCCGCGAGTTTTCTCACTTTCACCCTTCTGATTCTCTTCCTCCAGCCCAGAAGGGGAGAGAGCAAGTGGCTGCATGGGGCTCAATTGCCAACTGGGTTAAACCATCACAGTCCTTCCTGGTGCATGACAAACAGGGTTATAAAAAAATGTAAATCATAATTCTGATTTCTGGAGCAATGGGAAAAGAAAAAAAAAAAAAAAAAGAGAAAAAGAGAAAAAGTTGTTATCCATGACTTGAAGTATTTGAATTTCAACTTCTGTCTGGACCAGAAGTTACAGGGAATTTTTAAGGCCTTGGAGGCAAGGATAGAAGCTTCTCTTTAAAGCAGATCAAATAAGACAGTCATACTGATCTTCTCTGACCATAACATTGTTGGACAGTAGATCAATGGTTGAGCATAACTTTGGCACTTTATAGAGCTTGTTGATAGCTTTCTATTACAAAAACATTGTGTCAGAAAACATTCAGAAAATTAAAGCAAAATTCCTTGTGGGAATAAGTCAATATCTATTCTTCCCACTGAGCAGAAGCAAGGACCCCATAGACCCTTGTCAATCAGACTGGATTCCACTTGAGTATTTGTGGGTTTCAGTGAGTTTATACTCAGCCCTCAGAAGGATGGATTCCTGGGTACTGTACCCCATCTGTCAGTCCCTACACACCATTGAAACATGAGACCTGGGAGGCAGGAATAATGGCAATCAAGCATCCCAGGTGTCATGTCCCATGCAGGACAGTCTGTCAGCTCAGTGTGATGCCAGATCCTAGTGGCAACAACACCCTTGTGCCTTCATCCTTCCTGCTTTATTGCTGCATGTCAGATGTCTTTCCTGACTGCTGTGGGCCACTGAAGGGCTATTCTTTCTCTCAGACCTCTGCACTTCACTGTTGAGCATCAGTGTGGGTGTTCAGATCAGTTGAGGAGGACTCCACTCTCCTGTCCCTAGGATCACCACCCAAAAATTATGAATCCCTGCAGTTTTGACAGTTACTCTGAAACTTCTCTTAGAAAAGGGTAGGAAAAGCCAAAAGCAAATCCATATACCAAATTCAAGCACAGCAATTCTGCTGTCTGTGGAAATAGTTGGGCAGAAATGGAGGGAAATGAAGCATGTATCACACATGGTTGTTCCATTGGCATGGTCCAACTGAGAAGTTGCCAGCCACTCCCAGCCCTTCTGTTGAGGATACTTCCATTCAATCTCATGTCCTCCATTTACTCTTGGAAGAAGATGGGGCTCAAGGGAGTCCGGGTTTCTTTTACAGCCCAACTCCATCTTTGGGTTAACTTAAATTCAGAACTCTCCTTGATTTATTGATTATTACCTCAAGCAGAAGTATCTCTACCTCCCTCACATGAGATCGGCGCCTACTAGAACCACTTTGCACAGGTAAAGTCTACTGCCACTCTCAGCTGGCCATTCCTGACCACAAGCAACCATGACTGGTCAAGCCTTGGTCCAGTGTTATCATAAGGACTTTTCCAGAGATATTATGCAAAGACAAGAATAAACTTTTTCACACATAATCTTCAAGCTCTACATATACATCCAACTTGTTAATCAAATTTAATAGGATGTCACAACCAGACTGATACATGCAGTTTATTATCAAAGGTCAGTTTAGACAGGATGGCAACCACCTCTGAGATAACAATGAATTTGGGGGTCCTCATAGCATCCTCTCTTCTACAAGCCTGACTTAAAAGGTGATTTGAAGACAATCAAGAGTAGCTTTTATAGGTGACTAGGAATACTTTGATTTGAAAACCATGAGCTTTCACATTGCTGGAATGAAATATTGCAGACTTTCAGTTGCACATTTTCAACCTTTTCACTTGAGGTTTTGTCACAGTTCTGAACACAGTTTTTCAAAATACCAAAAAATGATAGGAGGGTGGCGACTAAATTTCCTGGACTTGAAAGAGGACACTGAAAGGTTGGGTTTTCTAAGAACCACCTTTCAAACCATGCATGGGTATAAGTGATGAAGCTAACTCAAGGCATGGAAGACAGCAAAGATAGCCAAACTGTCTGAAGTAGTTAAGAGAAAAAAGCCTTTCAGTCATTCACACTGGGAAAACTGGTTTTCAAGAGATAGAGAAACACCTGCATTGTTTGCTACTGAAAAACTGTATTTACAGTCTGTTCAGGTGAAATAATGCACTTTAATTCATGAAATTTGGAGGTGCTGAAGGGCTGCTTTTTACATAGCATTCTCTGTTGCTTGAAAGATTTTACTGCACAGCATAAGACACAGAAGTAAATGTAGTCTGTCTCGAGGGCCTGAAAGCTAAAGTGGCAGTGCTGACATACGAAATAGTGAATAATACAATGAAAGTAGTCTGCTCTTCTTCTAATATGAGCTTGGAGATGTCAGTGATGGTACTCTTCAGAGTAATAACATTGTACATTATTAAAGACAAGATCTCAACAGCTGCTTAATGTTAATATAAGACCTCTGATCATATTCTCCATGTCAGACCAATACAAGCACTCCAGTTTTAACTTACAGCATAATCACCACCTTCACTTACACTTTGAGTTTATTTCCTGTTTTGTCAGGCAATCATTAATCTCTTCTTTAAAAAAAACTAAAAAAAAAAAAAAAAAAACAAAATAAAATGAATGTTCAAAATTAACTCCTAGAAGCTACCACAGTTCTCCCTATCCTTATTTGAAGAAAAAAGAAGTTATTTTAGAGTCAGCTGAATCTTTGACCTTTCCATTTTATGCCACATCTTCCATTTTCCTTGAGTAGAATTCTACTGTTCTTGTTTTCCAAGACCAAGCAATAATGGCAGAAGCTGTGAGTAGATGCGTAAAGAGCCTCCTGCAGGATCTGAGTTTTAATTCTAGCTGTTCACACTCTGTGTGCTAGCATATGTTATAAGCAACTATAAATTGTGTACAGATGTGTGCTGGAATTCCAGTGTAGCCAAGCTAACAAAATTGAATAACATATCATGTGCTTTGTAATTATACATAATGCATGTGTTGTCGTATAAGAAAGTCCATGTTTGTGGCAGGATTTATCCACTGGCTTTGGAAGCAAGGAGTAAGAATTATGGTGTGACTTTTTAAACAAGATTATTAATACAAGGTATGCAAACCAAAGAAAAGAGACTGATTTCTGGGGAGCACTTTCTATAACAGGCTCTGCCTAAGTGAGCACACAAGCCAGGAGTTGAAAAAGATTCCTTTAGAACATGTTTCAGAAGTCTAAAGACAAAAAAATTTACATATAAGAAAAAATAGAAAGTGTGCGAACATTGTCCTAGTTGGAAAAGCAAAGTGACAACAAACACCAAATACAATGAAGCACAGTAAAGGGAACAGGGGGAGCTGGCAGAGAAGGGCCACTCTGAAGACCCGGAAGAGCAGGGCTGAGTGGCGATGAGCATCCTTAAAGTACCTTGTAAATAATCTCTGCTGTGCTTTTGCTCAAAAGCGATGATTCTCATCAAGTGAAGATTAGTATGTTGCTTTCTGTAAATTACAGTTTGAATGCTGAGAATATTGATCATCTTTGTTCTCTGCTGTGTGGAGAGGGCAGACTCTCATTGCCTGCATACCAGCTGTGCCCTTTCCATGGCTCAAAGAGAACAGCAGCTCTGCACTTCTATGACCAGTGGCAAATACCAAGCAGATACAAACAGCCTGCCAAGAAGAAACACTTTTCTTTCAGTTGTGTGAACAAAGCAGTAGAAGAAAAGTCAAGGAAAAGGCCTAAATACGCTCTCAAAAAGTGAGCATAGGTTAGCTAGATCATGGCAGAAGATCAGACTTATGTTTCCTCTCCCACTCAGAGTCCTCAGGAAAGGGCTTTCGGCGTGTGTTTTAAGCTAATCTAAATCAAGGTTGGTCTTGTCCCACTTTCCTGAGCATTTCCAGCTTTTTATGCCCTTGTCATCTGTAACTTCAGCACAGGCACTCATTTGATTGCATAGTGAAATGGTTCAGGGAGCTGGAAAACCTGAAAATTTACCATGAAATAAAATAATTATCTTTCAGACAGGTAAGTTCCCTAAATGGGTTCAATGTGAAGTCAGACATGGTAGGGCTAACGCAAGAGGGGGGTGGAGGCGTGCAGCCTTGGTCCACAGGGAAAGTGCAGGTTACAGTTACTTAGTCCTAGATTACCTTAAACTGCCATGGAAGCACACCATGATGACTCTCAGCAGATATCACAAGCTGCTTTTTTATCCCATAGATACATTTGTCCCTTTTGGATAGGAGACAGAGAGACCTTTTTCAGTAACCTAAGATGTTTTGTGTTTCTTCTTCCCCAGCTTGCCATCCTGATAGAGAGAGGACTTGTAGGTTTAGTGAGAGTACTCTCCAACAGACAGTAGCAGCATTAGTGAACAGCATTAGCTCTGAGAAAGCCACAGCTTTCAAGATTCATCCTGCGTTTGAAGGTGATTTGCTACATCAAAGCTGAGAAGATACATTAATAAGAGGAAGTAATTCCATTGCAGTTTGATTATATCTTGCATTTTTGTTATTCACCTTACCTTTTGGTATAGATCTTCTTTCTACTTGCATTATACATTCCAGTGCATTTCTCCATACAAATAGTATTTGCATCATTTGGCAGAAAACATAAAAACCTAAATGATGATCAGACTTCCTAGACTGTGCTCGAAAGGATATGTTGTGGGAAAACACTTGCAGTTACATCACATCATATTAAATCAGCAACATTCTTAACCCTGAAGCATGGCATCTTATTATTTATGACTGTTTACTCTTGACTCTTTGCACTCCTTATATCTCATGAGTCTGATTAGCTACATATCTGATGGTTATGTTTTCTCCTGTCTTAACATCCTTGGCTTAATCTGTGCAGGTTATTTTGCTGACCCACTTTGTCCAAACTTGTGATACTGCTCAGTACCTTCAGAGCCTACCTTAGAAGGCTGATGTAGCTTAACACTGGCTGGTGTCCAGCCTTTCTTTGCTGCAAACAAAAAGCTGAATACTCCCATCCCTTATCTGGGAGGGACAGCTGCAGCTGTACTTCCTGCCTCAATTTTAACTGAGCATTTCTGAAAGATTAAGTGCTTTCTAAAAATTCAAAGTGGATCTTTTGAAAAAATATCTATGGAAAACATGTAAAAGCACAGAAGAACTGACACTAGGAAGGGCCATGGGTGAAAAATCCCAGGTAACATTAGCTTGTCTGCCTATGGACTGTAGCAGCCGATGAGCAACATAGTTTTCTACTATTTTATTGTCCCACTGTCCTTTCTTGCATTAGATACTATACTATTTCTTTCCCATGAGGCAGATTATATTTAACCATGCATTGCAGCAATGTTTCCTGATGTTCTCACAGAACTGGTCTGAATTCTGTAACACTGTGTCATATAGTAAGGGCAAGAGGTAGCAAACTGCTACCACTCCAGCAGTTCCTAGTCCAGGATAAATGCAGCAGAGGAAGAGGACTCAGTGGCAAGTTATGTTACTGTTTCTAGCCAATTTAGTATTTCTGGGGGCAAAACAACCTAAGAGGAGTTGTTCCATCCCAGAGGGTATGTGTTGCTATACTAAAGCACGACTAACTACATCGTTAGGACTTCGGCTTTAAGACTTAACATGCTCCACTGCATTCCCAACTGACATTCCCTACGCAACAGGTAAAGAATTAGCTTGGTGATTAAATTATTTCCATCAAATCCTCTCCTCTTTCAGCTAGGCTGGTTGTCCTTTTGTTGTTTTATTGACCTCCATTTTCCAGGCCATTGAATTTCCAAACAGCAGTCTTCAGAAGCATTATCCTATTAAGAAAACAATTAGTTTTCAGATTTTAAAGTATCTGGGGCCTGTATCTGGTAAGTGGTATCTGGTGACTGGTATCCAGTTGCATTTCTTCATCTGTCAGTTTGTTTCAGGGGGTTTTGCATGCTTTTGCTGCCATTTTAATTGATAGCCTTGGTTTAGTAGGAGAAGCACACAGCTGCCAGGAGCAATGCCCAAGTGCTAGACCACATAGTACTGATGTGCAATAAAGCAGGTCTAGGGTCCCCTGTATTTCAGAGGCTGACAGAGAACTACTTGTAAATTTTTGCTATAGGAGGTGATTGTCTTAAGAACGAGTTCAAACTGGAATAGGTGACATAAACACCACAGCTGAACTTCCAGGGCTTGGTTGTATCTCTGCAAGGACGTTAGCATGGTGTCCCACTGCAGCAGGGAGACATTTTTGCTTTCCTCCTTCATGACACCGTTGTCCAATATCTCGTTTTGTAACCAAGAAACCACAGGAACTTAAATTGGGATTCACTATGCACTATGTACTATTCACCTGCACTATGCACGTGCTCATTTTGTTTCCTTCCATTTCAATATTGAACCAAGTTGCAGAGATGAAATGTGGCCCTGTGGTATTTGTCAAGGTGAACAGCTGGAGGATTCAGATAGTCACTCTCTGAATGAGCTTGCAGAGGCTAAGTAGCTAGATTAGGAGAGTACAGATGGGAAAGTGATAAATCCCACGATCAGAGGCATTTACAATAAGCTATGAGACTGCTTTGTGCTGTTTGTTGCTTTAGGCTGGGATTTTTAAATCCCAGTCTTTGTTGTTTTCCCAGCTTTGTTTGCTCAAGGCAGAGTGATTGTCAAATACCACACACAGAGGCCCCTAATTCTGACTGGGACATCCAGTAATAAAGAACTTAAATGAGACACAGTAGTAATATGCAGAATTAAGTCATTCTGGTCTTAATGCTGCTGGTATTTCCCTAATTTTACCATATGGTAGATGTTTTCAGTATGCTGTTTTCCTCTACAGAGTTTCAGCCCATATGCCAAAGCACAGCATGATGTACACTAAAGGCCACAATTTGCCAGATCTGCTTCCTTGTAGCTGTGTCCTGTAAGATCTGACCAGTCCCCAAACAGCAACAGAAACAGTACCCTGGATTTTCCTGGTTCTGAAAACCGCATCATGGCAGGTTAAGCAAATTTCTTTTGACTGACCCTTATGCTGAAGGAAAGCAAATGATTTCTGAAGACTGACTTGTAATGTAACTGTCCTGGTATGGCATAAGCTTTTGGACAGCAGTTATTTTCAATATTCTTATGTTATAGCTTGATTTCTGAAGTCGTCCTTTGTATGCTCAGAACTAAGGGTAAGCGCTCAGGAGCTGACTGCGAGTGCGGCTTCTGGCTTCCTGCAACTGTAGGATAGATGCGCCCTCCCGTGTACCAGCTCTGAAGTGCTCTTAACAGCCATAGAACTCGGAAACCAGAGACACCTCAAGAGATTTGGAGATTATTATTCTTTTAACAAATGTTGTGAAAAGGAACTCTGCCAAGAATCTCTTCCAATCATCCCGAATTTATTGACAAAATTTTTAATTTGGAAGAGATGGAGAAGCTTAGACTTGCAAAACAGGTAGCCATAAAAATAATAGTGCTGCCTGCCCCCTGGCTTTATGCAGTGAAGAAACAAAGAAGTACATGCCCCAGGAGTTTTCGCTACTCCCAAGGATGGTCTGATAAGATTTTGTACATTCACCTTTTATAAAATCAGTAAAATCCGTGTCAAATAGAGCAGGGTAAAGAAACATCTCAAGGTAATAGTCACTTTGCATAAACTTCTTTGAAGGAGTCTAGCACCAGACATACATTTTAATTTCAGGGCACCACTGGAGTTAAGCTGGAAGCACTGAGAAACCTTTCATTTTTTGCATGCTTTGATTTTGACACCATCACCCCTGCATCAATTTATGAGAAAACATTGAATCAAAATAGCAGCCATCAGTATCTGTAAATTACTGCATTTTTCAGGAGTCTCTGTTTCTTCCTGAAATATTACAGCATATCAGGACATTGTAAGGTGCCGGTATTACAGAGCTATAATACTGGAGTCTCTGACCAAAAGAGAGTCTTTTTTTGTTGACAAGGAAAAGCTCCTGGCGAAAATTCTAGTTCAAATGGCAGAAGAGTTATGTCAGCTATTTCTTCATATTTTCCCTCAGAAATGTCATGCAGTGGGAGGGGGAGGTACTGGTATTCCCTGTTTTTCATGTAGATCACTAGTCCCTCTCAGGTCTTCAGTATGTCTCTTCCCCAAAGTGACTGGAACAGGACATAGGTTAGAGGCGCCCAACTGCCTCTGTGTCTTTGTCTTTTCATGGTCCCTGGAAGCAACCTAAAGAGATCAGTTGAGCAATGTAGGCAGCAAATTAGCTGCTTAAAATTGGATTTTGTGAACAATACCTTTCCAAGTGACAACATACCTGCCTCAAAATATGCTTTGCCCTCTTTCTTTGTACTGTTACACAAAGCACTACAAATGGTGCTAGTATCTTTATTTGGGTTACAGATGCATAAGACTGTTTTCCTTTCAACAGATTATCCAGTCAGATTAATTTTTGTCTTTTCTTGTTTCCATTCTTAACTCTTCTTCAAAAAAAGAGTGGTATTTTTGTCTTTGGATGGTTTTCATATTATTTCTCTTTATCTTGTATTGTAGGTTGGGAAATTCCAGTTGTATTTTGTTTGCATTGATCTGTTTTGCCTAGTCACCATAAATTTCAATCTCCTTCCTCTGCTGCATTTATTTCATTACTTGTCTTAACTGGCAGTTTCTTTAATAGTCCTTGTTCACATATGAGATTTTCATAGCTTTGAGCTACTTCATTTCTCTAGAGAGGAAATTAATTTGCACTTTAAACATAAGCAATGCTTAGTCTCCGTTCAGTCACGGGCAGCTCTTATGCTTTGGGCTGCCTCAGATCTACCAGTAGCTTTTGTGAGTTTTTTGCCCCAATTTGTTTCTTTCCTTTAATAAAAAAGAATCTTGTTACTGGAACCTGATTTCAGGTCCTGAAATTACACTTCCTTTCACCCAGGCCAGCCAAGAAAGAAACCTACCAATTACTTCTGAAGTTAAAATCACTTACTTTTCAATAAGCCAGAAGCTGATGCTGTATCACTACCTCATTCTGCAGCTCCTGTTAGTGTGTCTTAAAAGCCAGAAGTAAAAAAAAAGTGTATTAAGACTCTATAAAAGTGGAGATTGAAGTTCGTGTTACTACTAAGTTCTCAAGCATATTTACTGTATATAATACAAAATTACTACATTATATGACAGACTAGGAGCATGGTCTTACAGTTCTCACACCTCAGGTCCAGAACTGGATTTGATAAAAATTCCCCAAGTACACACAAATATATTCCAGAGATATTTTTTTTTTTTTTGAACTGAGCTTAAAGCACAGCTGTAATATTTATTGGTCATCAAGAGATTGTCCAAGATACATATTCTCCTACATGCTGGGCCTCAGGGTCCCAAAACTATGATATTTGAAACTAAACTTCTATTCATTGTAGCTGTATTAATCCATTCTGTATAGACACTGGCTAGGTACCTTGGACAAGTTCCATGGCACATTACCAAATACGGTGCCTACTCTGTCTAACCATTGTTTTCCTCCAACCATTTCTGGTTTCTCCTACCATCCTCTGGTTGGATGAAAGCTGGGATTGCCCTGTCTGTTAGAAAGGAGTCTAGCAGGATCAACATAAAGAGCTTAGGGCAGTCTAATGAACTGAAAGCAATAATTCAGAATGAAAAGATGCATCTTCACAATATTCCTGCTCAATAAAACTTGATGTAGTTTCTCCTAATCTACTTGATAATTTCAAATTGAGAGAGCACCGCTGCTGTCTTACAGAATCTTTCTACACCAATATGTCCCAAGAAAGTTTATAAAATACAGTCAGTATAGACAAGTAGAAGACAAAAGATTAATGTTATTAATTTACTTGAAGAACAACGATTTGAAGTGGGCTAGTTGGGCTCTGAAACAGAGATGTGTCTAGCTAACTGAAAAGAGGATGATATGGAAATTTGGCATTTCTGAAGCCTTATGTTCCAAAGTTTGCCTTTTCTCTTTACATGGAAAACCAAGACAATCCCATTCATAAAGATGAATGCAAGGTTTAAAAAAGTTTTGATAACTAGTTCATCCTCAAATATGCAAATACCATTTGTAACCCTTTATCATATGCAAGTACTTTTCAGATAGCTGTTGGACTAGTGCTAAACTCCTATAGCCTCCAATTTTTAATTGCTAATACTGTTGCTTGACAGCGGTATCCTTCAATAAAGGGTTTAGTTTCACAACAGTGAAGTTATGCTGTTTATTCTGTAGATTAGTAACATGTAACCGGTGGGTTACTAAATTAGTGGTTTGTTGTTTGTTTGGGATTTTTTTAAGGAACGCATTCAGTCAGGACACAATCAGGCCATTTTGTTGCCAACATCCTATTTCTGTCTTCCAGAGAAATATGCAGGTGCATGAAGTGAACACAGTTCCACACTAATTTGTGGTTTGGGAATCCAAGTGGGACCTCCTTTGGACATTTCTCAAGTCCTCATGCCATGTTAGGTTATCATTATCCCACCCAGCACTTCCCTGTAGTGTTCAGCAGATTCATCCAGGACACTGGCAAATGCATGGTGCGCTCTGTGAGGCAGGATTTTTATCTTCCTCAATGTGTGGAAAACAGATTATATAGCTTGGGCTCTACATAAATAGGAAGCTTAAACCCTACCATTACTATTAGTATTGGTTAGACAGAATGGGAAATTGAGTCCTATACATTTTACTTAGGAGCCTGTAATACTTTTTTACATAACAAGTGGTAGGAAGAAGATCTCGGGGCAGAGATGCAATTTTTAAATGAAGTAATTTGTCAACATTTCTTTTTCCACTCATTTCAATTTGCATGCAAGGAAACTAAGTTTTATCTCCGGCTGTGCTACAGCGCTACAGTTTATTCACAGCAGGAAAGATAGCAAATATAAACAGCAAGCTAATGGGCTGAACTGCTATCTAGCTGGAGCTAAAGCTGACCTAAGTAAGGATGATGATGCAGCACAGTAACTGCAACAAAGAAGTCAATGTGTCCTTCAGATTGTAGTTTATCTGGGCCATGTGAACATAAAATTTGAATTTCAAGCATGCATCTTAGAAATGTGTCTAAGAGAATTTGTGATTCTTTCTAATGTATGTGCAGAAATGCTGCTCCAAATTAAAGTTTCTAGCAGCCACTTCAACATATGAAAACGGCAATGCTGATTGTCTTCCAGGCTCCTTTAGTGAGAAACTGTTCAGGCACCACTCCCTTGGTATGGTTCAGAGCTCTACTCAGAAGCAGGGGTGATGGCACCGGGAAGGACCTCTTTCTCCCCATTGACTATAAAAGGAGTGTGTGCCAAGCTCGGATGTAGACGTCCTCATTTCTGACATGCAGCAAAACTGAGGAGATAATAACTTGCATAAATATAACAAAGTGACTACCTAGCCAACACTAACTCTTGTGTTGTCCACAGACATGCCCCACAGGACAATTATTTTGTGATTCCTACTCTTCTTGGGAAGTGCTTGCTGGACTTAGGTACGCTTTGCTGGCTGCAATTGCTTTTTAACTTGAATTGATCTGACAAAATATTCAATGTTATTTTCAGAGCATTTCCATAATGAATAAAAATTTCCACAAATAAACATGTGTTCTTGGATGGGGGAAGATGAGTCTTTTTCTTCTTATTCTTTTGTGGATAACAGATACAGCATTAGCCGGCACGATTTGAATTATCACAACTTTTACGTCACTGAGGAGGATGGCTGTGCACATTCGGCATTTCTGGAGCAGACTCCAAATTGAAAAGATAATGGCTGCTTCACCTGAAGGTGGAGATGTCCTATTGCCCAGGATTTTGATGACAGCAATGGAGAGAAGTGGACTCTTTTTTCAAATTTACATAACATTTTCCACTGATGCAATAATGGTAAAATACATGGGAAAAAATACAGCAACAAAACCCTTTCTTCACTGATATGCCAGCTTTATTCATTCCTGCATGCAAAAGCTGAATTATTTATTTGCATGAGGAAATATATTCTATATGGTTGCTGCAAATACTCGCTGACATCTTTCTTAGGATAAATTTTTACTTGATCAGGTAGGTATAAGAGTAACGCTTTTTTCTCCAGATATACCTCTCATTGTTAACTAACAGTGCATTTACAAGCACTGCTTTGAGCTGGAGTTACTGACTCATTTTTAGATCAAAAGCGATGGAAAATTGCCAAGTCTGTTGAGCTGCCTTAGTTGTTAAAATGACGTTTTATGAGCGAGATAGCCATCTAAGTGTTGCTAAGACTGGGCATCTTGTTACCAGCTACATATTTCTGCCTGTATTTCTGCTGCTGCTAAAACAGTGAACAGAACTGATCAAATGGGCTGGTAGCAGGAACTGACCACGGGAAATCTCAGCTCTTTCTGGACCAACATGGAAATACATGAAAATAAACAACCTGAATTTCAAAAAGCTTGGTCAGAGTCTGCATCCTGAGTTTGAGGATGAAGTTGTCCAAATAACCCCAAGAGGGGCATTTCCTCATCCTTTCTGTAAATCAGAAATTAATGGGAATAAAATTCTTCTATTCTCCCTGTTTTTGGCTTTTATTTTTTTTTTTTTTATTGCTCTGAAACTCAGAATGTTTTTCTTCCTCTGAGGAGGATCTCTGAGTAGGCACAGGTTGGATAAAATGAAGGTTGGATAAGAAATTCCTGAATTCCTGTAATAAAGTGGATTTGGCCCCAAAATCCAGATCTCGCAGAAGTGGAATCTGTTGTGAAGGGTACATAACAGGAAAATCAAAGCAAATATGTACACTAGATCTGGATTAATCTGATAACAAAGGCAGACCAAGGGACACTCAGTACACTTCCGCTAGAAATTCTGGTCCTTTCTGATTTATGTTACTAGATAGTTCTGTACTAGGAACAAAATGAATACCTGCACTGCAGCTCAGACTTCCAAAGTTGTGCCCGGAGCATAAGTTTCCGAGGATCTCCAAAGATACTGGTGGCAAATTCAGACTTTAATTTTCCATGTTGAGGAAGCTTGATCACAAGTATAAATATTGAAGCCCAGTTCACAACTGTGCTTTACTGACTGTGCTCATTAATTCTCATTTGGAAGCTTGTAGGATATTCCTTTTGGCCAAAAAAAGTGCGTAAGTTTCATAGCACTTGTCTCAGAGAGGCTTTCTGTAGCACCACATCATTCTCATTTCTGGCATGTACCTTGACTCAAACGTGAGGTTCATACAGAAGATTTTGAAGTTGTTGTGGTTTAAGCTTATAAACCCATGCAGTCGCTCTATCACTCACTCCCCACTCTTTCTTCCCTCTGCTCCTGGAGGGATGGGAAGGAGAATCGAAAGAATGCAACTCCCCCAGGTTGAGATAAGAACAGTTTATTAACTAAGGTATAACACAAATCACTACTGCTACCACCAATAATAATAATGACAAAGCAGATACAAGGAAAAGGAGAATACAATAGCTCACCATCAAATATCAAGCCTGACCACCCAGTACACCCCCACCAGTAACAATAATGACAAGGCAAATACAAGGGAAGGATACAATAGCTCACCACCCAGCTCGACCAAGCTGTGCACCCCCACCGGTGCACCCCTCACCGGCTGCACCCCCCACCGTGCACCCTCACCACCCTTCCGGGTCTCTGCTCTCCGTTTCTACACCCTGGACATGACGTGCTGTGGTATGGAATAATCTCTTTGGTTAGTCTGGGTCAGGTGTCCTGTCTCTCCTTCCTCCTGGCTTCCCCTCCTCCCTGGCAGAGCATGAGGCTCACAAAGTCCTTGGCCAGCCTAAACATCACCAAGCACTAACTGAAAACACTGGTGTTATCAGCGCTGTTCTCAGGCCCAAAATCAAAAACACAGAGCTGCACCAGCTACCAAGTAGGAGAAAAAAAAATGACTGCTTCTGCTGAACCCATGACAGAAGTGTTAAAAGGTTCTTTGATATGGTGCCATGGCAATTTAATTATTTACTCTGGTGCTGCCTCAGCTACACTAAGCTTAAGGAATTAGATGGGATGCAAGATTTTAGTTTTAACTTATAAAAATGCAAATGATCTGGAATCAAATTGCTCAGGAACTTCACTCTCCATCATACAGCGATTATAAGCACTTGAGCTGAAGTTCTTTCCCATGGCACAGCCTCCTTCCTGAGTGATTGCTGGACTGGGAGCTTTTCCACTTCTCATGTTCCCATCTCCAAAGAATTTAAAGCACTACAAAGAACTAACCTTCCTCCCCATTCAGTTTTCAAGGAGGAAGTGACCTGAAGTACAAGTCAGATTTCTAGAATGTCCTTTCTGTTGCACTTTATATCTGTGGGATATCTGCCCAGAACATCAGATAGGTATCCAGGACTGCTTTGCACAAGAAAATCTACAAACAGCTTTCAGCTGTGTCTCCCAGAGCATTCTTTCTGAGACCTCGGGGCCTTCACTTCACCTTTTTAATCTCTTCTGCTTTTGAAAAAATAGTTTGAAAAATCTTCCCTTGCTGATTTTCTGCAGGATCTGCTAAAGATTAAAACAAATGAAGAACCCTTCGTTCTGCAGATTACAGCAGATGAGGAGAATTTCATTCAGGGGGAGAAACCAGCATGATTACAATTCACCGTCACGCACATAACAGACAGATTGCCCATTGCATCCCTGTGTCTCTTGTTCCCT
Organism: Amazona ochrocephala; assembly: GCA_039720435.1. Lineage (NCBI taxonomy): Eukaryota > Metazoa > Chordata > Aves > Psittaciformes > Psittacidae > Amazona > Amazona ochrocephala. Next base: position 28,018,679 of record CM077880.1, read on the forward strand.
GAATGCTGTGTGGAGTTCTAAACAGAGAACTTAACTTTGCCTTCCATATAACCAGGCTTGTATGTTTTCTTACCAGACTCATCTGGATTATTAGAAGTCTCTCTTCTCACTAGCTCCATTGACATAAGGGACTCAAACTTCCTATGTGCACAGGATGCTTCTCCTTGCTTGCTAATTTACTCAAATCATCTTTAAATTTCCAGATGTCACTGACCCCATCACTACATTTTCCCATTTCCCACCATAGAGCTGAGGCTTCCCCTTTTCTCTCACCTCCAGAGATATCCAGAATTCTGCACCTCCTGTGTTTGCTTTGCCCTGATTTTCTCCGCCTGCCCTTTGTTTAATTCTGCTGTGGTGTCAAATTCGTCTTCATCTGCTTTTTGCAGAAAACACTCAGCACCTTGTGTGTATATGGTACATATGGACATATCTTTGGAAGCTTCCTTATTAACTTGCAAAATATACAAGACAGAATGGCAGAGAGTTGCAGAAATGTAACTGAGAACAAAGGGTTTGCTACTCCATTTGCTCTTGTGATGAAAAGTTTCGAGACTGTAAAACACGAACATACCAAAAACATGCTTTGATGTAGTATGCAGTATGCTTGATGAGAATAAAAAAGCTTTCCGCTCTATATAGCACTTCATAAATATGCATTTATTTCCTCATCTTTCATCAGTTTTACAGTTTTAACCAGTGCCTCAGTGGTAATATTTGTCAGGAGCATACAATGGAATTTCACATACTTTCTGTAGTTCTGAAGCTAAAAACAAATTTATGGGCCTTTCCATGAGGAACTGAGCCAAAAAATAATGAAAGTAACTTCTTATACCATATTACAGAGTTACATAAGATTTCAACTTACATTTCTATCCTACTCCATGTACTGTATTTACATAGTTAACTAATACGTTTGTTATTTACATTTTTCAAATGCTGTAATCATAAATCTTTTTATATTGTACATTCTTGGTTTAGTTTTTTATTACAGAAAATTTTTAACACACGTTAGACACTACGGTTTTAATGCTTCACATGAGTTCTAGGAAATTACTGCCTAGTTTCACTAGCAATGTGTCAAGATACCCCCTTCATAAGAAAATACATATTACAAAGTAATTTTATAATATTCAGAATCTTGCATTTTGAAAAAAATAAGTACATGGGATGCAATAATGATAAAGGTACTTCCTTTTCTATGTCATATTTTGTTTGGAATGACATTTTACCTGAGATGTAGAATTGTTAAAAGTGAGGTGGGTTGGGTTGGTTTGGTTTTCCAATAAAATTATGTATTTCATGTAAACTCTAAAGTACTGAAAATTTGAAATTTTGCATAAATGTTGGCCTTCTATGTACTGAAAAGTATTCCTATCTGCATAGATATATAAGTGCTATTTATATATCTATATTTTATTTTCCAGAAAAGTCTACATCTACATTAATAAGCATTGTTAATATACTAGGAAACCTCCCCTATCCTTAAAAAGCAATGTGCTCAAGTACAACATTCAACTTCTGACACAGACACAACAGTAAATGTGACCTCTAATGGTAATACTTTCTTCCAAAGGCAGTAAGAGGTACCTGTTGAATTTGGAAGACGTGGCAGAAAACTATGTGGACCCGATGAAGGAAATTTGATATAGCCAGTCCCATAAATGTTATGCAGGACCATCTGACACAGCAGACAACTTTGGGTCAACTTTCCATGTTACATGTAACTACCTAAATAACATCTTAATAAAAAAAAGTTAATTATAGAAAACCCTTCCAACATTGTACATTTAATGCGGTGTGTCTTTTCTCGTTACAATAATATACATTTCTATTAACAAATGATTGTAGATACTAAGTTTAAAGCACATGGTCATGAATTTCAGGTTTGTTTTATTCTGTTACTGGTAGATATTCTGTTAGGCACAATACGACATTCTTTGTAAACATAAAGACAAATTTCAATACATTAGACCATGAACTGAAGTTACAGAAAATAATATACAGACATTAAAGAAACACAGATCCACTACACAGTCTAGGCACAAATGCAGCAATCCAGGAGGCCTGATCTTATATCCACTGCAATTGAAACCCCCAGCTGACACCAGTGGAACAGAAATACATCCAAGTCACAAAACACTCCTGCTTCTGAATTCATTTTCTTTCTCTTCTACCAAAGCTTTCATATAATTTGAAAATACACATCTCACCATCATGTGTTGGTAAAAATGTATCTTAGACTATTTACCCTGAAACACCTAATTATTTAAAAAGTCAGTGCCCAGAACTAAGGCCCCTAAAGCAAGTAATATAACTAACACATCTAGAAAGCTTTCTTCAAAATATGTATCTACATATGTTTAAGAACTTGAAAACAATCTTCAAAAAAAACAGTCATAAGAGAAAACCTCTTAAAGATCTTTTATTTCCTAAACTTAAAATTGCATGACATTTTTCACGCAACATCGTGCAACTCGAGAACCAAAATGAGCAATAACAATTCTGAGCTTCCATCATGTTGCTTATTGTAGCTCTCACCCTTAATTACCTGTATGTGTAGGGTAGGCACAAAGTAATAACAGTTATTTACATCTAATAGAGTAACATCAGAATTCTTATCTGAAAAGTTTTCTTGGAAATAAATAGCACACTTAAATTATATGATAAGAAATTATTCAGTATCCCATGATAATGTGAAGAAACGCTAATTTCATTCTATAAAGTCATAGAGGACTTTTATTCTGCTAATGAAACAAGAGTGATCCGAGTATACAGTTACTGCTATTGTTTCTAGTAACTATCTTCTTGCTTCCTCTGAATAATCAGAAAAAAAAAGGTATTCCACTATTTAACAAATAAGCTTTAGAAACATTACTTTTCCTTTTCTAACAAGCTAGAAATGGAGAATAAGGCAACAACTGAGATAAAAATGCATCTTGCTTTGTAAACCAAGCTTCTTAATATGTTTCTTAAAAGTGAACTTTCATGCTGAAAAACTGAAAGGCCTCAAAAGAAAAGCTTTAATTACTTTAACAAGACCATGTCTTCTATTTCATTCGATATTTTCAATACACTCCCAAATATATAGAGAGGGATTTACTTTAGTATTACAGATGACTCTTCAGCTATAAGTAACTCCTCTGTAGGGCTAAAAAGATTATACAGCACTCTGCAAGACTGAGTAATGTTTAGAAAAATGCCACCAATTTCCATTGCAACCTTCTCTATCTTTACATTATTATTCTAACCTAATTGCATGGGAAAACAACAGATGGTGTGCGCATATCAGTGTCTTCTGAGTTATAACCAGGCCTCCAAACCCAGGCCTTGCTGTCTCATTTGATCTTTACAACACTGAAAAATTCTTTTCTTCCCACTCAAAGGAAATAACTTCTACTGACCAAAACTGGCTGATAAAGTCATAGCAGGTGATGCTGAAGCAATGACAAAATCATTCCATAAGTAGTTTAAAGTCTTAAGTACATACAAAAATTGCTTGACATAAATTAGACAGACTGCAATTAGAGATAGGAAAAAAAAGAAGAAAATTATGTGACAGACTGAACTCTTTTTTTCATGCTGAGCAAAAAAGTTCACTTTTAAGTTCATTCTATGCTCAATATCCTGCTTTGTCCATTTCTTTGGTATTCTTTCTCATTCTGCAAATTTTAACACAATTTTAATGGTCATCTTAATTCAAATGAAAGAGCAATGAGCTGAATGCACAACCAAAACAGAGGCCATAATACTGCAGAATACATTGGTCTTCATAATTTCTGGTTCTTTATATTCATTTCTTGTAATGATTGGGGGCATCTGCAAATGCAAACTTCAGTCTGTAGGCCTCTGCTAGGAGTACACTGATTTCTTCATTTCCCCAGTGTACTGTGGGCAAATTTTGCAAAAATATCAGCAATTCCTAGGTGGAAAAAATAAAAAGAAATAAATACATTTTTTTCAAACACCAGTGTATAGGAATGTTACTTATACAGTAGTTATTTGTAAGCAATCACACCTCAGTATCCCAAAGCTGAGATCCCATAACATTTAGCCATTTTCCTGTAATTTTCATAGAAATACTTGCTGTTCAGTTTTTCACTTCAGAAACCAGCTATTAATTGTAACTGAACTGTAGTTTTTGTCTAGGGTTAGAAAACTAAATACTACTCATGAAAGAAAGCAATACTGCCCAAGTGTGCAAATTCCATGTACCTACACTTGTATGTTTAGACCACTACTGATGCCCCGATCATGGGGCACCTGGATACATCTTACACACTGGCGAATTTCAACCAAGCTCTAGAAGCTTTCATGCACCATTTTGTGTATAGGTCTCCAAAAATTCCACATGTACCTTCCACATTTAAGATGTTCAACCTAATTTCAGTTTGTAACACCTGCTGCCCAGATCATTTCGATACACCAGTACTAGGCATGAAGAGGGGGAATACCCATACTTCTTAAAAGAGCGATAAACATCTTTAATTTTCAATACCTTGACTGTTTTTAGAACCTCTTTATGAGGTGGGTTACAGCTGCAGACAACTACATATAAAACAGAGTTGCTGACTAAACTGAGAAGCGCTAAAATTCTCATCCCTAATTAGACTTTTCACATGCAAACATGAAGAATATATGACTTCTGCTTTGCTGCTTTCTAGAAATGCCCTGTATATAGCACAGCAAACAACAGTTGAATTTTTTTCCACATTAGATAGCAATACAGATAAAATTAATCAACAGAAGTAATTTTAAATGGTGATTCGAATTTCATTTCAGAAGACCCTAAAATGTAGGTTCCTGGTTTTGTAGGGCATACGTGCAGTGTTGGAACTAGATGATCTTTAAGGTCAGTTCTGATGACAGCACTAAAATCCACCATGACCCACAGCAGCACAAAGCTTCAAATCCTCATCTCCATGCTGAAACTTTGCCATCTGTGAAAGCACTCTTTGGAAGATCTACTACCACCAATTCTGTCCTGAGTTCATACACATGACAGTTTTATAAGATTCCTAATTTGACCAAATTTGGGAAGTTAGTTTGGTTTTTTTAAATAAAGGGTTATCCGAAAGGTCAAAACTCTCAAACATGATGCAAAAGGTGCCCTAGGCCAAATATGAAGTGCATGTTTTAAACTTTCCAAAGAAAAGATCACCTGGAGATCTCCTGCTCATGTTTTTGTTTTGAAAAAAAATTCCTTAAAATTTAAGCTGTGGCAAAGCAGCAAAAGGCAAGTTTTGATGAGTTACATTACAACAAACTGAATGTGGAATTTTATGACGAGTGTTGTAAGGCAATATTAGGAGTAAGCATAATTGTTAAGCTTTCTTGCCTCTCATAGGTGCTCTATTTTTGCTGCAAAACGCAGCTAATTTGCGCACATTTGTATATGTGCATATACATGTGAGCATGTGCATATTTATTTTTTGCATGAATATATTAAGATTTATTCTAAAGAGCAGGAATAAGTAAGCAGGAATGCAATTAAACCCAGAACCATTATCTTGCTATAAATCAGAATCCTGCAACATCGCTGGCAGTGTTCAAGGCCAGGTTGGATGGAGTCTTGCATGACATGGTTCAGTGTGAGGTGTCCCTGCCCATGGCAGAGGGGTTGGAACTAGATGATCTTATGGTCCTTTCCAACCCTAACTATTCTATGATTCTATAATAATATCATGTATAACTACACAGTGAAATTCTTCATCTTCATGACAGTCTTATTTTCCTTGTCCCCTATTCTCCCTCTTCTGCACCTGCTTTCATGGAAGACGGCTGTAGGAGCCTTTAGCAAAGATCCTGTGGTTACAGGAAAGAGCAGGAAGTAGAAATGAACATGGAATTATTTTTTTGGTGTGTGTATGTTAATTATTTTGGCTTCATCTATTTCATGGTCTTGCTATTCTGGTTCTTGCAATATGAGACAAGAAAGGATAGCAGTTGTGCAGTACTATATATTTAATTATGAATAAAGTAATAGAGCATGAGAATGCTTCTATTACACTTGAGAGAACACATTTTTAATAAACTGTTATACCGGTGTTATTTCCATCTACTTATTTGACAGTTATGCTGATAACTGTAACTAATAAATTAGCATTTCAGAGTAAGAAGGTTGTGTGGAGGGATGATAAATGCCTACCTCCACGAAAGGTGGTGTTTTTTCTTCCTTTTACAAAAGTAACTTTCAATCAGTTCTAAGACACAGCAGTTAATTCAGTGAGTTTTGTGAAATTAGCTCTTTTATTGTTTGAGGTGCCAAGACTTCACTGGGTCAGACTTCTGATGTGAACTGGTACAATTGATTCATGGTGCTCAAGCAGCATTTTGGTTTTCCTTTGGGCTACTGTTCAAATAAATTTGGCCTAAACCAATCCTCCTGGCACTGGAGAGCCATGAATCTTCTAGCAGACCTCAGCACTTGGACTTTGTGGGACATGATCTACTAGAATCTGTAACCAGCAGTTGCCTGTACAGAAGCTACTCAACAGCTAGTGAATGAAAGCCTGAATGAAAGCCAAACTGTTTCAGCATGAGATTAGAAAGAAGGAGTCTACATTGGCCACACATTTGGTCTGCTACACTGATTTTTTCTGTGGTAATCATACATGCTTTTGTGGCAATCATACATGTTTTTCAGACCAGAAAATGTTGGTACATTTATGAAACACCAATAATTCTTGTAGATGAAAAAATGCTGCTTATATATTCAGTTTTGACTGTAAGGTGATCATCCTGGATATGCATATTAGAAAATTATTACAAAAATTGAGTTTATTTTCTTAAAACCTTCTAACATAGCAGCCATTCTTACAAACATCTCACTGCTCAATGGTCAAAAAAAAGAGGCAAAATAACAGTCACTATTAATTTTGTTACATTTAACTTGCCAAAGTACTGAAGTTACATTATCTTACAGCACAAACCCCTTTTTCTGAGATCACATAAATTTACAAGGTTTAGAAGTTTGTCTGGAAACGACCCATGAAGAATGACACAGAACACATTATTTTTCTTGCAGGATATACAGCACAACAGCAGGAGAAATCAGGTGTTCCAGGCTTAAGGCTGGAAAACTCAAACCATTCAACCTTATGCTCTTCATTGAATATGCAAAGACTAAATCTCCGACACCCATACTACATGAAATTTAAGGTACAGCTTAAATCTGAAATAGAATTATTGGTGAAGAACTAGTTTAATACTTCTATGATTAACTGCAAAATTATTAATAATTTTCATCAGAATCAAATATATAAATAAATGGCAGAGTAACCCATTGACCATCCAAATCCACTTCTGTTTGATTGGGCATATTTGCCACTGTTACTAAGGAAAAGAATCATTCCTTAACTGCTCCTCAAAGTCTACGACTGACACTGGCTAGTGCATATGTTATAAATCTAAATGAAGTAACTGGCCAAAGATGTACTACTTAACTGATTTTCTAAACATAAGGCTTATCCTTCCTGTGATCTATTACAGAGCTTCAAAATTGGCTCAGATGCAAATAAAACTTATATCTTGTTAAAAATCAAGTAGAACTTGGCAAAAACCCTACTAAAGAAAAATTTGTTTGCTTTAAGTGCTAAAGAAAATCATACTGCATTTATGGTGCCCAAATATGGGGCATTCTTTGAAAACAACAAAACAACAACAACCAAACTCAAAAGAAACTCCAGAAAACAGTCTTTGGATTTGAAGAAATGTACAAACATATGTTATGCTACTTAATATTTTCAAGACCACATGAAAAGTTTATCTAAAAGGGCTTAATTTAGCATTTTGCACTTACAAAAAAGCAAAGGTGACAAGTGACTCAATACTATTAATTTATTTTTAATTACTATTCTTATTTTTTCTCTAACAGATAAAGCAGGAACCACTAGAATGCATGTGCAAATAAGGCATCTACACTAACTGCTTCAATTAATTTTCCTATCCACACTCATAATTAAAATACAAGACACTTTGAAATATGATGAATCATGAACTTGGATTCATATTTACCATAAAAAGCTCATTGGTGATAAACTGCCTGGAACATTTCGGAACAAGAAAACTGAGTATGAAAAGCATTATTTGTAAACTATTCCTGCAAGAATTTTATTTCTGCTTAATTTAAATGATATTGTGATGCCACCTGGCTGAGGAACCAGGGCAGCCAATAGGCCATCATCAGATGGGGTTTCTAGAATCTCAGTCCAATGTTTGTTTATATTTTGGCAGCATCTACAACAAATACACTCATTCCATTTGGCAAACAGAGTGCCCTGGTTTCACTGGCCTCCTACTGCACTGAATAGACATATTAAACTCTTGAATTAGGTTTAGCTGCCTGACTGAGCCCACCAGCACGACTTCAGTTTGGTCAGTGGGTGGCATTTGCCCTGTCATGCCACATTGTGGAAAGGTATTTCCAATCTCCCTTCCCCCTTGCCATTCAAGTAGTGGTAGGTTTGCTCCTATCTGGGGAACAGTCATAGGTATGTGAGGTATGTACAACCAGCAGCTAATTCATCATCTATGGAATAACTGGTAAATTAAAACCAACCAAACAAAATAACCAAAAAAAAACCAAACACACAGCAACTCCTCCTCCCACCCCATCCTGGGTTCAGCAGTAGCAGTCATTTTTTCTCCTTCTTAGTAGCTGGTGCAGTGCTGTGGTTTTGACTTTCAGCCTGGGAACAGCGCTGATGACACAAATGTTTTTATTTACTGCTCAAATGTTTAGTCTGACCAAGGACATTCTGAGTCTCATGCTCTGCCAGGGAGGAGGGGAAGCCAGAAGGAAGCAGAGACAGAACACCTGACCCAAACTAGCCAAAGAGGTATTCCATATGTCAAGCCCAGGATGAAAAAACTGGGGCAGGGACCCAGAAGGGTTAGTGCACTGCCGGGTCAGGCTGGGTATTGGGTGGTGTGCGGTTGTATTCTCTTCTCTTGTTGTTTCCCTTGTCATTATTATTATTGGTGGCAGTAGCAATGGTTGGTGTTATACCTAAGATACTGGGCTGTTCTTATCTCAGCCCGTGGGAGTTACACTCTTTTGATTCTCCTCCCCATCCCCCGGGGAGAGGGGAGGAAGAAAGTGTGGGGAGTGAGTGAACAAACTGCATGAGTTACAGCTGGGCTTAAACCACAATACCCCCCCACCCCCAATAAACCATTAAAGGCATATAGGAGTACTTTCAAAGTCGTAAAACCCTGAACACTGTAGGGAATGAAATAACTCTCCAATGACTTTCTATTGCTCAGTGTTGTCTGACTAAATCTGCTTTGAGAAACAAGTCTCTCTGTGCAGCAGCAACAGCTGGGCAAAGAGGTACTACCCATAACAGAGGAAGATCAAGAAACTACTTATTTTTGCTTCCCCTTCTCGCTGTACAACAAAAATATAAAGAGATTTTAGCACAGGCCCCTAACGTGCTTAGAGGGCTGCAGCAGATGTTATACCAGGAGAGTGTAAGAGAAATGTGGGACTTTTTTATCTGGGGGAAGAGAAGGCTGAGGTAGGACCTAAGAGCAGTTTCCCACTACATACAGTAAAGGTTATAAAGAAGAAGCAATAGTAACACTACTTTAACAGAATTTGGATTTACATGATACCTTACATACATGTTTTTCTAAGATATGCTAAAATATGCTAAAGCACTTTACATAGCACACTCAACTATGCTACAATTTATAAAGTATGTTTAAACACAAGCATCGGTATAGAATGTAATTTTGAAAGTACATGTACTTTCAAAATGTCATTTTCCTTAGATAAATCAACATTTATTCTAGAACTATGTAATCACCATGTAATCAAGACAAGACAGTGATAAATTTGTTAGAAGTGCATGGTATAAAAGCACCTTCACAAGTATGAAAAGCAAAAGTATGAGGTCTATGTTCTAAACACCACAGCAGTAAGATCTGGGAGTAATGCTGGCTGTTAAGCAGTGGCTGCTTCCAGATAAAGAAACTGTTCTTGAGGGAAAAAAACCTTACCACACAAGATCCAATACATATATCTAAGAGAAAACGCCAGACTATCAGTTAGGTATCTCAAAAAGAAGATGATCTCCAAAGCCCTTATTCTTCAGTGTATTCCTCAGTTTCCTCCAAAATCAAAATGATCAAGGTCTGTTCCTTGTAAACTAAATCAAAACTGAATACTAATAGAACTTAATTAAACACATTTTTAGTAATTACTACAAAGCTCTCCTCATTGAGACTGTAACCCAATGAAATCCCACCTCATTAAAACAATCTTAAAAACCAAAACCAAGACAAAGCAAAAGAAAGCAAATTTCATCATGCTTTGAAATCTGGTTCATTAGCAAATCCCCTTATAGTGTGAAGTCCGCTATAATCCTTTCAATCAATATAGTTTTTAGCGTACTATTTGGCAATAATCATGGTTATTTGGTAATGGCTATCTGTAGTTGTGCTATTTATTGTCATGACTCTGACTCCATATGTGGAACATCAAAACCAATTATACAACATATAACATGCCGATAGTTATTAAAACATAAATATGCTAATGAGTAGAGCACAAATGTCTCTTCCGTGATAATCAAAGCAATTTATTTACTCTGTTTATTTATTCAGTTCAGACTTTTCTGTCTGTATGAATTATTGACAAAGTTCAACTGCAGTGTTTTTTTTAACAGAAGAAACTTGACAGAACATAAACCCCAGTAATAGAATAGTGGGTTTATTTCTAGTTAATATAAAAATAGCAATAACAAGGGTTAAAATTAAACTTGAACATACTGAGGACATTAATAGAGTTGATTTTTAATGTCAAAACTGAGAACTGGTCTATTAATTTAACAAATAAAGGCAGCCCTAAAATAGAGCATTTTTCTATGAAAGTTGTTAATCCTTCCTGCTGCTAACTGCAATGTAATTATGGTCTGAGTACTTCTGGTCTACCACAGCTCTGTTTTGTAGTGATAGGTAGAACCTACAATCTTACCATATTTTATGATCATGAACTTTTCAATGTTATACTTCAGGACTGCTAAAGGTAAATTAACTTTATAGATAAATTTGCACTATTTAATAAATTGCAAATACCTGTATTTTGAACCACAGCTCTACCTATTACATGTTACGCACACAAATAAAACACTGCAAAATTTATGCTGCCAATTTGATCGAACAGCTTCTTTATGAGAGTTATTTGGTCTTTAAATTTTAGAACATAGTACCTATTTTTAAAGAACTAATGAAGTGCAATACTACTAAAATTTAATTGGAAGAGTTATTGAGACAAGCTAAGGAGGAAAGCAATTATTGCCAGAGAAAATAACCATTTATCTTTTTACATAATATAAACAACAAATAAACCACACATATATACAAAGAATACTAAATGTTTTTATTTTATGGGAAATTATATAACGTGGTGCCAGAGAGAGCCAGAACTGGACAGTGATTCAAACATTGTTTTCCAACCAGATGTAACCACTATGCAAGCAAAGGAAATAATATAGGAATGACTTAATTCCTCTTTCCTTTACAACATTCTTTTCCACTTGTATGTGGGACTTCCAAGTGTGAAAAGGTGGCATGGATAGCTTGTGCTAAGAGGGCATCCTGTCCATGGACTCAGTCCCTCCGCTGAGCTGCACAGTGAAGCACAGAGCTACTGCCTGGCTGCAGCCCTGTAATTGCTGCAGGGGCCAGGCTGGTAATGTACTGCACAATGCAGACTTCAAATCCTCTTCCCACGTAGTTAGGATGGAGGATACCAGAGCTTGTGGACTTGGACAAGTTCAGTCCAAATCTGCCCCCTTCAGCCCGCTATCAAAGTAGTGACAAACGCACTGGCTGGTAACTTGAAAGCATAGATCCAGCACTTGCTGAGAGCCCAGCTGACCTTGTTCTGTTCCCTTAGAGCTACTTTTCCCTTCTCTTATCTCTTGCTGTTGATAAGTAGTGCACCAACAGGGCTTTAGCTCTGAGACAAGTTCTCTTTTTCTTCCTGAGCACTGTTTACCTTCTTTCAATGCACACAGCAATATTCCCTACACTGCGGCTGCATCTTATTTCTCCAGCTGTCCTAACCTGCTACATGGAGTTGCAAATAATGAGCTGTATTTCTGGAATGCTGTGCATCTTATTAATTACCTATGTCTCCAAGTCAGAGAAAACATTTCCTTCCTATTGGGCACAGTTGGAATTGAGAAAACTAAGATTTCAAAATCTAATATTAAAGAGATAGTAGGAATAGGTCACCTACTGCAGCTTAAGAAATATTTGCTGCAGATGCAAGTTAAGAGGCATAGGTGTATGTGGATCCTCCAGTAGTACACCTGACCACCTGCAGTGCTCCCTAAGCATGGAAAGCTACATGCCACAGTGCACAGGTAGTGTGGTCAGCAATGGCTGAAATAGCACCCAAGAGTCTGGTTTGGATACTGGATGCAGCAATGCCCCCCTTGCTCTTGTAATATCAAAGATTATGGGTGAACTTAAAATTTGATAAGCAGAAGATGGGGGAAACACTGATTTATCCATGCTAAGTGGCGGGGACATTTAAGCTTGCACTGGCATAGTCTGAAATATTTAGGAGAGATATGTTCTTGGCAAGTCATAAATCAGTGTCACTCAAGAACTCCCACCTTGAATATGAAAGTTCATGTCCTACCCTGTGACAGTTTAGAGGAAAAGAAACAAAAAAAAAACCCCACAAAAACCCCAACACAATATTTTGCTGAAATAGTGAACATTCTACTGATCATTACCTAAATTACGCATCTAGACTTTCTTAAAAGGGTTATTAATTCTTTCCAAAGAATTGCCTCTTAATCAATCATCTTTATCTTTTATACACATGACATCTTAACCATTGGACCACGGCATACAGATCTCTGACCAGTATTAAACTAACTACAGAAAAAAAGGTTATTCAGAGTTCTAACTAGACTTGATGCATCTTAAAAATGGATGCTTTTACAAAAAAAACCTAAATAGGTTAAAGGTTAATTTCTTCTGCTATCAGCTTCCATTCAGCAACTCAAGTGTATAGTGGTTTTCAGCAAGTATATATATATTTTATTCTTTTATATAATATATATTCTTTGATTCAAACATATATTTTTATTCTTCTTTCAAGTGAAAAATCTCCCATTAATCTTCTGCAAACATACAGAAATATGCTATTATTATAATGAATTTCACATTCCTAATAAGAACTTCATAGAAACACACCTTAGTATTCCGAAAATGAAAGCTTATGAAAAGTTGATGGCCTTATCATTTCCCTTTCATGTTTTTCTTTTCATGACTACTGAAAGGATTTCTGGACTCAGCATATTAAAACCACTAAACCAGCAATTAAAGTCCTGTTCCATCCAGTATGGAACTCTTACACAAGTCATTAGCAACCTTAATTGCTAATCATAAAATATGTGGTTCTAAAGAACTATGTCAGAGAAGCTGTGCTTATTTAGCTGAAGAGAAGATTTACATCTTCATTTACATAGATACGAAAATATATAAATTAATATGGTAAAAAATAACTAAAGGAACACATTTTAGCTGTTATTGTAGGTAGTCCTATATCCTTGTTCTCAAACAAAAACAAAAAACAAAACCACAACTAACACATATCCCTAAAGCTTAAAACAGGAAATAATTTTGCACGTTAGACATTCTTGTTAGCAAAATTACTATATACATGCTATTATCTACAGGTTTATATGACAAGGTTAAGCACACAGACTTAAAAACAAAGCAAACATTGCCACAGGACACAAAGATGTTCAACTCCATAAAAAGCCATCTGATTTTTGTAATACCTTTTTATTCTGAACTGTCTCAAAATGCTTCAAAATTACATGCATGTGAAACCGAAGCTGTTACTTACACAGAATATTCAATGCTCAAGAAAGTAGAGGAAGTAAACTTACTCCAACACTGATGTAAATTCATACTTAAATCAGACAAACAAAAACATTCTTGGATTCTTCCTTACATTTAAAGTAGTAAAAACAGAACTTCCATTTTAAAAATCTCATATGAAAATTGGATATCCAGGAAAAGTCCAGGAAGCATCTGTGTTCCAATTGCTACAGCACAGAGCAGAATGCTCCTGAATCACTCTGACTATGCTTTTTGACATATTGTTTGATGAAATATTGCTACATTGCTGGTATTTGGGGATATGTGTACTTCTTACGCATCAAAATATAATCATAGAAAATACATTTAAGGAAAAGCCCAGATAAATCATTTGTCACTAGCTCTATGCAAAAGAAGCAAATAAAGAACAGATGCAAATTTCCAGAGTATACAAAATCATGAAGACCAGAAGTCATCCTATTAAAAAAAAAACAAACAAACAAAAGGAGAACCTGCTGTACCAATTAAGACTGCAGCAATTATGGCTGAATTTCATTTCTGAAATGAATTGCCAATGAGTAAGCTACTACATTCTTTTTTTCTGGTAGTCAAGCAAGATCAAAATATTTGTACAGCAGATTTCAATAGAAAATTTACAATTCTGCTTCTCCATAAAGTCCATATGCTACCTACTTGGTTTGATTTTCCTGACCATAATTTGGCAATGCATTTTAAGTGGAAGAGTTTTATACAGTTCCAAATTCATACATATTCCCCTCTCTACAGTGACTTAAATTTTAACACCATAGTAAGAATAGCTAAAAGCTCATCAAAAAAAGAAGAAAATCATAAAATACCAATTGAATATAATGAACCACAGGGACAAGAGTGTACCAAAACTTCTTTATTTCAGACTTAAAGCAATTAGTATGCTTTGACAAAAAGGTACTTCACACTGTAAATCGTTCTGAGTAAAATCTCATCTCATTTTAGAGAAAACACATTAAGGATCGCTGACATAAAATTGCCTGCATACAGAACTTAAGTAGCACTGCCTGAGATATAATTTTAACATCCAATAAATATGTCACAATGCAGCAGCTACCCAAATTAGTGCATTTTCATAACTAAAAAAAAAAAGAAAAAAAATCCAAAGCATAATTCAAATGGAATATTGTCAGTCAGTATCCTAGGGATATAGGACTGCAAGAGGCTGTTTAAATTTCAGTGTTCAATCACCCACACCCCATGAAGCCACCAACAGGTGTTTCTCTCTAAATATTAAACAAATGTTCCCCACTTGCTATGTCAAAATCCACAAAGTATTTGTGCACCTCTAACAGACTGCAGGACACCAATACAGAGAACCAATCATTTGGTTGTGGAAGAGAAGAACCAAACCAAATTCATGAAGATATTAGAGCTAAAGGACAGATAAAGAACGTGTCGAAAGTCCTATGTCTCTACACTGGCAGGGAATCTGATAACTGAAAATTTCTAAGTTAGTTTCAGAAATCTTACAAAAATTAATAACAACTAATCCAGAAGTCCCTTTAACACAGAGGAGAACATCACTGCTCACACTAAGAAATTGTTTAAGCTTCCTTGGTAAGGAAAGCATGTAGACAAGAGCACAAGACGAAATCATCCAAGCGGCATGGTTTCTCTCAACGTAGAAAACCAATAACACCACCCAAATTTGAATCCATTCCTTGATGCCTTAAAGGAAAAATATATGAAATTGCATTTCCTTTGTACCTCTTAGAAGAAATGGTGCTTCAATTGAAGTTCTCTCTCGTGAGATCTCACTTGGAGTCTTGTGTACAGTTCTGGTGTCCTCAACATAAAAAGGACATGGAACTGTTGGAACAAGTCCAGAGGAGGCCACGAGGATGATCAGGGGACTGGAGCACCTCCTGTATGAAGATAGGCTGAGAAAGTCGGGGCTGTTCAGCCTGGAGAAGAGAAGGCTGCATGGAGACCTCATAGCAGCCTTCCAGTATCTGAAGGGGGCTTATAAGGATGCTGCGGAGGGACTCTTCATTAGGGACTGCAGCGACAGGACAAGGGGTAAAGGGTTAAAGATTAAACAGAGGAAGTTTAGATTGGATATAAGGAAGAAGTTCTTTACTGTAAGGGTGGTGAGGCATTGGAATGGGTTGCTCAGGGAAGTTGCGAATGCTCCACCCCTGGCAGTGTTCAAGGCCAGGTTGGACAGAGACTTGGGTGACATAGCTTAGTGCACGGTGTCCCTGCCCATGGCAGGGGGGTTGGAACTAGATGATCTGAAGGTCCTTTCCAAACCTAACTATTCTATGATTCGAAGTTTCAAAAGTGCTTCCATAGACAATCAGACTGAAGCATTAATTCAAATTAACAAAATATAATTATATACTATAAACTAAAGAATTAAATATTCTAAACAGTATAAATACTATATTGAAAACATGATAAACATCTGTGCTTAGCACCTTATTCAATATGTCTGGGGACAAGAAGAAACCCAAACCAAAATGAATCTTACTGTACCACACAGTAACATAAAGCTTTATCAGAAAATACATACTGTTCTTTACGTCCTGATATTTTTACATAGGAAGTGCTTCACTTTATCTAATGGTTTATAAATCAAAATGGAACAATTTATATCCTTTTGATCTTTTACTAAAATTATGCTATGAATTAAATCTTTATCCCCATTACAAATTGATCCAAATGCATTCTAGATGATAATCACACTCCCTCTCAAGTTTGTTTTACAAAGTTAAATATGCAACATTCTTTCAATACTCTTCGCTCTTGCCAGTTCTTAATTTCCCAGTCTACTGCTGTTGATAAACAAAATTCTGAAGAGATTACATAAAACCCAAATAGAATTCTCATGCAAGTCCCAGAGAGATGCAATTTTTCAAAAGCTAACAGACAATGAATATACTACAGGGACCATGGAAAAATGACAATTCTAAATGGAGCATTTGGAAGTCTTAAGGTACATAACAAATGCCTAAGGCCTCAGTATTTTAAGACAATTAAAATACTAACATATTTTATTTATATAGTATTTAATTGCCTTTCTTACATATCATTATACTGATGAAAATAGAAATCTACAACTTCAGCTTTGGCCAGCCAGAATTTGAGATCAAATTTTTATATAAGATGATGAATGCCTCGACTTTCACAGAAAACACGAGCTTGCAAACCAGCAGCCAAATTCAGGATTTATTCTTTGCTTATCTAGCGAAGAACAGCTTCCAGACACAAACATGAGAGAAGAACTGAATGTTTTTCAGTACAGTGGGTGATAATGGGCTGGGTTAATCCTTTCTGACCGCTGATTTTTAAGATTTCCAAGATTCAAGTCCTGAAAGTGCTTAGGCCATGAGTACCTTCTCTTGGTAATCCTAGTTCATACATATAAGTAAATAAACAAGTTTATACTCCGAAACTTCACAAAAATCTGCACGTTGAAAGCACTGGCCACAGTCACAGTACCAATACTAACAGAGCAGTTGGCAGAGGAGCACTCTGACAACTGCAAAGCAGCTCCAGATCAAGCATGTCAAAATCCTTAATTTTTCACTAAGTAAGGACAAACCTTACTAAAGGCATAGAAAATCAATACGGAGAAATACTGTTTTCATAACTGCTATTCTAGCATGTAACAGATGCTAGTATTATATAAACTAAGTACTAATAATATTTTGCAGTTTCTCCCAGGCGTAAGGTTCTCACATCTGTGTGGTTTTGTAAAACTTTAAATTACATTAGGAAAAGATTTGTGGCCTTGTGCCTTCAGAGATTCAGAAAAAAGCTTTGAAAACTCTGTCTGAAGTGCTCATCTTAAGACTCAAAACCACACATAAGCGGAGTGTGCTTTAAGGAAAACATTATTCCTGAACTTATTTTCTTTGAAGATCTGGCCTTTGACAAAATTCTTTCTTCTAGCAGACCACACCTTGTGAATAAAATGCCATTTTGTTTAAATAAATGAATATGACCAAAAGGTGTTTAAGGGTTTGGCCAAAACTGTAATAACAGTTCTAATAGAAAAATACTTCAGTGGTGCATTATATGATATAATCTAAGTGTTTGACGGGCTGATTTACCCACAGTGACTACATCTCTCATCTGTTCTTTAGCAGGCAGGAAATCCTGTATTTATCACAATAACCGCCAAGAGAGGAAACTATAGTACAGCTTGGAAGATGCAGCCTTTTCTCACAGAAGAGAATAAAGACATCAGCTACATGAAATACAACTTTCAGAGGTATATTCCTGGTGGCAATTTTGGTTCGCTTTAATAGGCTTGCCTGAGAGCTGGCAATTCAGAAGCAGCTCCCTGCTACGTTCTGTCATCTTTTCTCGGGGGCAGCAATCTTTAAGAGAGGACGTGGTAGAGAACAACAGCTATTAAGGATTTCAGCTGTCCCTGTTTAACCTGTTGTTGTATGCAGATCAGCACCTGAAACTAAGCACATGTCTAAGAACTGTGATGGAAAAAAAAAAAAATTAACACAAAGCTTTAGTGAATCAGCTCCTGAGGAGTGGATGCAACCATTGCTATTCACTCAGCTAACAGCACACAAATGCTGTTGTGCAGAAAATGAATTAGAATAGGATAAATGGGAGCTTTTACTATATTTGCAAAGGGATGCCTAATGTAAAAAACACTATAGAGAGCAAATGAACTGTCATGTGTAAAGATCTTGCTCTTGATGGCAGCTGATAGGGCTAACTAGGAGTACGATGGCAGTAGTAAATCTGCTATAATGGCATTTCTGGAAGAATTTTAAATCCCATTTGTTTACAAGTAGATGACAAAACAATAGGCATTTTAATTCTTGTTATTCTTACTGTCTTGTAGCTGCAATGAGACAATTTTGTTGTAAGAACAGCAAAATCTACACCCACCAGCATTTAGGAAACCACAGAAGAGAAAAGAATTGGAAGAAAGAAAATTAATCCTCCTCCATCTGCTTGTCTCAACGAAAGGCATATGTCACTTCATCCTATTATTCAGCTCATACTCCAAAAGCTTTTAATTTCAATTTGTTTTCTTATCAGTAGTTTTGATTGAGTTTGGTAGTCAAGTGTACAGGTGCCTGTGATTTTAGTCTTCTCCAGGGTTACACACTGATAAGGCAAATAATTGACATTGTTATGCAGCAGTTTCTGCTGAAGAAATAAACATGGAAAGCAAACAGTTTTCATTGCAGAGAGATATCTCCACTGATAGCTGTGAATTACTAACTGAATGGAAGCCCTTCCAGTGCATTTAGTTTAGCAGGTCACTTAAATTACTCAGGAAGAACAAGAGTTTTTTTCTTCGTTCAAGAAAATCCTTTTTACATTGAAATGAAGAAAATGCAGAGATCCTTTTTGTGGTATTTACTGAAAACAAATACAAACATTGGTTGATGAGAGAAAAATACCTTATAGTCGTCAGAAAGTGCTTCTCTGGAAGCTTAGAGGGCAATAAAATCAGATTTTCATTGTTTGGAAGATTTGATTTAAAACTTGGATAGTAACAGCATCTCTGTAAAATACAAGTCATAAAGCAAGGCTTACAAGAAACCTCTCCAGATTATAAACACCCTGCAGCACATCTTTCCCTTTCTTTGTCAGGAGTCGGACCAAACGCAACTCTTGACAAAGCATGCAGATGAGAGGGGACCCCAATTCTGCAAGGTGTTCCTCACAGCCTGCGAAATGCATTGGTGGACCTGTATGGAGTTTGGTCTCAGCATTCTTAGAGCTGTAAAGTTCTGAACAGAAAACACAGATATATTTCCTGTTACTTCAGACTTTCAAGATAAGGAAGGACACAACTTACTGGCAAAACAAAATTAATGCGTTTCTAGCATTTCATTATTTTATTGGACATGGTGACAATAAATTAAAAAATAATAATGAAAAAAAGCATTGAACACTCAACAACTATTGAAGCCTTTTTAAACAAAACAGTGCTTTTTCTCCACGACTAAGCTTTACAGAGATCCACAATTTTAGACTTCTATTTTATATTGGCAATGTGGTTCTAACGCTGTGTTTTCTTAGCAAATACAACTAAAAATTATTAGATATCAAAATGGTTAAGAGGTAATTGTGTGAAGGCAAAAAACATTATACATGTTTTAGCAATGACAACTGCCATTTCAAAATTGTACTCTCATATATTAATCAATACACCTATTGGTTTTCTTTTGACAAATTAAACATTTTGAACACTTCAGCCATCCTCTCTAAGCCCTCACTATGTCTTTGACTGCAGACATCAGAACTGGATGCGGTATTACCAAACACACACACCACACCACTACCCGCCTGGAAAGGCAAAACAAGACATTATGTGCATTGATTTAAGGATCTAATTACTCCCAAGTGCCACAGAATCATTCTGTTAGCTCACACTGACAGAGCTGTTAGCAATTCCCCCTAGGATCTCTTCAGAAGCCATGCATCCCAGGCTACAGTCTCTCACTCCAGAGACATGACCTATTCTACTTATCCTGTATTTGCAAATATTTTTCATTTGGCTGTATCAACACACAGCTTGCCTGAAGAGGTCAAGTGAAAGACTGATTCAAGATTGGTTTATGTAACTGCTGTGTTCTCCTCACTTTGTCAGAATGTTAAATCTGTATCATCCACACATTATTATTATTATCTGCTGTTTTATTAGTGGAAATGCTGACTAGCATCATGCAAATTACTGACTCCCACAGAAGTTCATTGGACAAATTGCCTCTTGAACATGATTAACTAAAAACATCTTTTTAGTCCTCCTGGTAGGATGACATAGTATGTGTTAGTATGATCCCTGTAATATATTCTTTGGTTATTTGCTTTTGAAAAATAGCATCTATCAGCCAAATTTATATCACCAAAGAATGAAATCAAGTTTCATTGTCTTGTCTGTTACCTAATGCAGGTTCACTTTTCAGGAATAAAGATAGAAATGAAGCTGTTAGGAATGACACTGGGGGAAAAAAATATTCATATGTTCTTCTTAATTGATAGTAAGAAAATTGGATCTGTAACTAGATAACCAATAATTATGAGAAAAATAATACCTTAGTAAAGCTGATATAATTTAATACTTATAATTAAAATATCTTTGTTATCTTTAACATAACAATATTACTTTCTTCTCATAGAGTCCTCTGAGATAGATAAACAAAAATTGTCACAGATACAGGAAGAGCTTATATGTTATAATCTTGCCATTAAAATACATAAAGGAAAATAAGATAAAGCTATTTCTGCAGACAATATTAATCATTATTATTATTATTAGCTGGACACACCATGGTCACAAGAAAACTACAATGTCTTTACAATATTATCCTCTGATACCTTGGAGCTTCCCTATTTGCAGTCTTCCTGAAAATAAGGAAAAGCCTTTGGAAGGCACTCTCAGGGGTACAATGATGTCTACACATGAAGATAATAAACCCATCACTGAGAAGAGTTCTGATAAACTTAAAGAGGTAGATCCATTAACAAAAAGTAATTCAGTATTCAAAATCTCATGGAAGCAAAAATAAATATCTAAGACTATCCAAACAGCTAAAAATATCCAAAATAATTTTAACTGGAGCAGATTCCTTTCTGAAAAGTAAAGAAAACATAAATAAAGGTAATAAAATGTTACATTTTTTTCATTACAGTTTCACATTCATGACCTACGCTGTATCACTTATTGGTGAGTGGTCATGCTGCCACAAGGGAAATGATAACATGCTCAGCAAGACTGAAATAGGACTGAAGCCTGAAATAGCAGCCTTGCAGCCCCAGCGAAGCATGAAGTCAGTCTACTTATGACAGCTGGAACCACTCCAACCCTAATGCTACCGCATTTACTTTCTGACATTCTGTTGAGATAGCGAAGTTGCAGTACAGATTTGGAAAGCCACAATAGTCCACTGCTGATTCATGCTGTTAAATCATGCTGTTATTACATTATATTTATGCTGTTCTCACACTGCTTCATGATGGGAGACTTCATTATGGACAGAGCCAGAGCAGATGATGAACTACATGTCAAGAAGAAACAACACTTGTTTGACTCCATTAAAATGTATAAAGTCTGTACACCAGCTGAAATTGAAATTCTAATGATAAGAAGCATTACAAGTTTCAGATTATTTGTATAATCACTGAATCACAACTTTGCGTTTCAATGATTACACAAACACACAGGCATGCTTTGCCAAATGACAGATTTAGCTGTTAATGACATGAGGACAGCAGTTAAAGTTGAGACTGTAACAAGAGCTCTTATGGGTTTTTTTTTTTTGATACAAAAAGTCTATATTTCGCTGTGTGTGTTATTTCTATTTTCAGGAATTCTGTGCATTAGATTTTCCTGTGCTTATTACAGTTTATCTCCAGCAACTGTACTTATCAACTATAATCAAATGATTTGAAAAGATTCTGAAGATCTGAAGAGCAGGAAAAGATAATTAATCTTCCCCTTCTATAATTTCACTCTCTGGATTACTGACAAGACTTTATCTGAAAAGCAAAAACTTGGAAGCCTCCGGATTTTAATACCTAATCTGATGTCAAATGGGTGGACGGAAACATTTCTAAAGAAAATAGTCATAGATGTCATCTATGTAAGACATAGATGCTATAACATATAACTTGAAAGACTAAAGAAAGTTAAAAGTACAAACCATTTTAAAACTGGTACATTTTAGTACAGTACCCATCTTGACTTACAGCAAAACATCAAAATCCTTAACTTGGGTATGATTATGCTTTTAATTCAGAGTGAATGGGCCAAGAAATAAAACACATTAAAGCTCATGGGAGCAACAGCTGCAAACTTGACACATCTGCAGTTCAGACATGCAGCTACAGCTACTTTTAGTTACTAAGGAGCAGCTGCTCTTTCAATGATTTTGACAATCAGACTGCCCTTTCTCCCCTCCCCTGCTTGCATCCTTGGCAAAATGCTCTTACCACACACTATGAAAAATTACTACAAAAATTAGAATAAATTCCAGCAATATTGCCAAAATATACAAGTGAATATAGCAGTAATGTGGAATGCTTTATCATACTGCCACTGCTTTTCTTCAAAACAGACTGAAACTTGCATCTTTTAGGTAGGTATCTGTGTGAAATTCATGCACGTAATGTAAATCTTATTTTTTCACTAAATTTTATCATTCCTATTAAGGACTGGCCAGTTAGATAGCAGGACCTCCGACATACACAGCACCAGTGAATTTTAGTAACCAACTGTAGATTAAAACATACCTAACAAAAGCAAGTCAAACCACTGTGGACTGAGGTTTTAAAATTTTTCTTGCACATTAGGTTTCACAGATGAAAGCTAGTTAAGAGATGGAAGAAACATTGCTTTCAGTGTAAGGTCCTACGGATATCTTTGGAAATCCTTATGCTCTTCAGTGAGTTTTCAGTGGAGTAAGTGATGCCAATAATGAGAAAGCACAGAATGCAACTGAGTTGTTTGATATTTTGAGTCAAAGACATCTTCTGTGAAAATAATGATTGGCTATATGCAATCATCTGAATAAAAAGGTGTCATGCATGCGTGGTCATCGTTCAAAACAGAACTGAAACTTAAGAGATTTGCCTATAAAAATACTATGAATTAAAGCAGAGATCTGATCTCAATTTTCAAGTGGTCTTTATTCTGACCACTAAACAATACCGTGCATTGATAACCTGAAGATCAAAAACTTTATTTCATTTTCTAATTTTGATCAAATCTTCAAATAAATTCAGTCATTTCATTAAAAAGTATAATTTGGATACTGGATTTCTTTGCTGAATATCTGGACTTCAGTCACTCTGAAATAAACTGGGATATTTTCCAACCTCTTCAGTTTAATGACATCCATTGAATTACTTAACATATTTTTAGATCATGTAATTATTCCTTCAGTTAAATCTACATTTATTCTATTTCTGATTCTCTCCCCGTAAGTCTGTACAAATGGGCATTACAAGCTAAATGTTAAAACAATTTCCCATTTCATGTTTCCATCATTAGTAATTTTCTCTTGGTCAACTTCCTCAATTCCATTGGTATTCACCACATCACTTTTAGTTGAATTAGTTTCAGTATAATTTGTTGACACACTGATAGTCTAGCATTGCTTTTCTACAGTATATGTCCTCTATTATGTAGATATTTTTATCCTAAGGCTCGAATTGTTACAATAGACAACTTTACTGAAGAGAAAATATGATAATTCCTCAATTAAGACAAACTCAATGTTTCCACTGAGAAAGAAATAATTATGATGAAACGATTCAAGATACAGCACAACTGTAATGTAGCAAAAATGAAATCTGGACTGATAAGAACATCCAGTGGAATTTGCAAGAATCAAAAACCCCTTCCAGTTCCAAGAAGTGTACTGCTCTTTTAAAAGGTGATAATTCAAACGTCATACAAAGTTACATATTATGTGCTGTTTCAATGCACAACATCGTTGGAAGATTTCTAGATTAACTTATTTAAAAGCACAGTATTTTGTGGTTGTTTGTTTTTTTTTTTTACCACAGCATAGACAATTTTTTCTGCTTTGAATGCTTTTGGCAGGGGTTTGTTGGGTTTTGTTGTTTGTTTTTTGTTTTTTGTGTTTTTTGTTGTGTTTTTTTTTTTTTTTTTTGTTTTTTGTGTTTTTTGTTGTTTTTTTTTTTTTTTTTTTTTTTGTCATTTGCCTTTTTTTAACATGAAAATTTGATACCTTTGAAGTTTTGTCAGTCCTAAAATTCCTGGTTGTAATTTCATTTTCTGTTGGTAGAAAGTCTTATCTGATTTTGGTACTCACTTAAGATCAGCTAAGAACAGCATATCCAGAATGAAACAGCACTTATTCAAAAATGAATATCAGAACATGAATCTAAAAAATTCAGCTCAGCTTTTTCATCTCATTTTCTGCCAGGATCTTATTATGCAGTATTAACAATGAGACATGTGTTAGTCTCAACTATAAAATGGAAAGTAAAACCTTCACCTCTTGGTATAACGCTCTGCAAATTATACTTGAATTGCTAATCATAATTGCAAATCAGTTTTGGTTTTGAAGCCTATTTACTGAACTTGTATTTTATTGATTCTTAATGTACCGAAGTGAATATGCTTTGAAGAGAAGTATTACTCTATTCATGTCACAACAGTGTGTCTCCGGATCCCTGAGGTCCAACCCAAAATATGAGGTTTTCTCCCCATGTACAGTTAAACCCTTCAAGAGTAGCATTTACAAAAAGTAGTGAGTTGAATCTGTCAAATAACTCAGCTGAAGCCAAAACTGAATTATTATTCTGGTTCAGTTAAAGCCATGCAAAGACCTGGAAGATTATTAAGGACTACTTTATGGATAAGTGCACAAAATATAGTCCCTACTCTTGCATCTTAGACAAATTATACTCTTCATACCCATTGTATTTTATGCACATTCTTTTAATCTCATTCTTTTTTCTAGAATAAACAAAATAGACTTCTATTTCAATTATGACATACAATGAGATTTTTAGCTGCAATCAGAACTACTTAACCATTCCAGCTTCTCACTTGAATGTAATCACAAAACTGTGCCAAAACCATAATTTCAAAAGTTTAGCAAAAGTTATTTAAGTAAACCTATTGAAAAAATGACAAAATTTGTTAGAGACTGTCAAGAGCCCTCTGTTCCTAAAGAACCTTTTTTTTCCTCTTTGTGTATGACTACCAACTTGATTCTGATTCAGCTACTGATTCACGCATTCTAGGACAATATCACATTTTCAAACATTTGGATTCATCGCACTGCTTGCACACTAGTAGCCGTAATGATATGTGTTTTTATGAACTCTACAGATTTCTTGTAGCATTTTGCCCTGTATGTTCTGTAGCTCAACACAACAGAAGTGTAGATATTCCATTGTGCAAAAAACTTTACCAGCTTCAGGTTTCTTTTAAAAACTTATCACCCTGTGTTGTAACCTGATATTGTGGAAAACATAAAATACTTATGGGTGCCATCATTGTAACAATACATTTACACTTGTGTTTAAAAAAACAACAACCAACAACAAATCACATAACCCAGATTAGAAACAGCACTTTAACATTATTATCTGATCTCAAACAGTTCAATGACAATAAGTCACATGCAGTATCTATTACACTGTGGTAAAACAGCTTTTACAGAATTTCAACTTTCTTGTAATCACTGCTGAGCCTTTTATTGAGAAGTACAATTTAGCATAGATTAAAGTTAGATATAGTGACCAAGACAGAAACTTACAGATTTTCTCATGATAAATACAGATAAAGTAACTGGAGGAATCATTTTATATGATTGCCATAGGTCCAGCGCATGACACTTGCATCACTTCTGATTTGTAGTTTACTCCAACAACAGCAGCACAATACGCTATGAGATCCAGCATCAGTTAACCATGGCAAAATTTTGTCCTTTCTATATTTTCAGAATATACAGACTTGGAAAATAAAGTAAAACAATACAAGTACTGCTCTCCACCTCAGACAAATATTATCCATCATTAAATATCTTATGCGTGAATACTCTAGGAACTCATCACAGTATAAGCACTCCAAACCTAGAGTTTCAATAAAACTGTTCCTAAAGAAACCTCCTTTAAGACAACAATGATTACACTGCATTTAGTCCAGGCCAGTCTCATGCACTCCAAAACTCATGCTTGCTATTAATTTTTGTTGCTACATCTGGGCCTCTTTATTGGATGTCAGTTCATTCTGCAAGGACAACTTCAATAAAACCAATCAAGTAAGGGACATAAAACCACACTAAACATTTTCCTGTGATTAAAACAACAACATTAATAAAAACAATACAGAAAAATGCTTTATCTAGTGCTAATTTCACCCAGCAATTTCCATTAAAAAATGAGAATTCCTGAAGCAAATAAGAAAAGCTGACCAATGACACTGCAAGGTTAACGGGATCAATCTAATCACATTTGAAATACACAATTTTCAAGTACAACAAAAAGAAGATTTTGATAAACCGCAGAAGTTTGCAGATATGTAACACTAGGTAATCAGCTTTACCAGATTCAAGTGTTAAGATCCTACAGTTTTTACAGTACCTAGAGTCTAAGAAAGTATTAATATGCATTGTTACTGGAATGATCTCTAAAGTTCTACATTCAGGTAACTCTCCACACCCTTGGGTTTTCTTAATCCTTAATATTTCCTTCTTCAAAAGCCCCTGATTCTGAAGAGACTTACAGTAAATAGCCAGGGGCCAAGTGATTTCTTAGCAATATCATTTTTTAGGTTGACCTGCTAATTAGTAACTATGAAAAATGGGTAGAAATGGGAAGGTTTAAAACAAATCAATAAAATATATTAAAACAATAATTGGCAAGTATACAGAACACATAGTATAATTTTACAGAATAACTAGAAGCAAACTAAAACACAGTCTGGTGTTCACTCAGTTACAGTAAAGAAAAAGAACTGATTACTAAAGAAAAGTTACAATTAGCATGTTCAGAAGTAGAAACTAGGCATATTATAGCTTGCACATTTGAAAATCATGTTCATATTACAACCACATAGAATCATAGAATAGTTAGGGTTGGAAAAGACCTTAAGATCACCCAGTCCCAAGCCCCCCTGTCATGGGCAGGGACACCTCCCACTAAACCATGCCACCCAAGGCTATGTCCAACCCCACCTTGAACGCCGCCAGGGATGAAGCATTCACAACTTCCTTGGGAAACCCATTCCAGTGCCTCACCACCCTTACAGGAAAGAATTTCTTCCTCATATCCAATCTAAACTTCCCCTGTTTAAGTTTGAACCCATTACCCCTTGTCCTATCACCACAGTCCCTAATGAAGAGTCCCTCCCCAGCATCCCTATAGGCCCCCTTCAGGTATTGGAAGGCTGCTATGAGGTCTCCACGTAGCTTTCTCTTCTCCAGGCTGAACAGCCCCAACTTTCTCAGCCTATCTTCATACGAGAGGTGCTCCAGTCCCCTGATCATCCTCGTGGCCCTCCTCTGCACTTGTTCTAACAGTTCCATGTCCTTTTTACGTTGAGGACACCAGAACTGCACACAATACTCCAAGTGAGGTCTCACGAGAGCAGAGTAAAGGGGCAGGAGCACCTCCCTCGACCTGCTGGTCACACTCCTTTTGATGCAGACCAGGATACGGTTGGCTTTCTGGGCTGCAAGCACACACTGCCGGCTCATGTTCATTTTTTCATCAACCTACACCACCAAGTCCTTCTCCGCAGGGCTGCTCTGAATCTCCTCCCCGCCCAACCTTTAGCTGTGCCTGGCATTGCTCCGACCTTCTCCGCAGGGCTGCTCTCAATCTCTTCTCTGCCCAACCTGGAGCTGTGACTGCGATTGCTCCGACCCAGGTGGAGGAAATTGCACTTGGCATGGTTAAACTTCATCAGGTTGGCATCAGCCCACCTCACAAGTGTGTCAAGGTCCCTCTGGATGGCATTCCTTCCCTCCAATGTATCAACCGAACCACACAGCTTGGTGTCATGGGCAAACTTGCTGAGGGCACACTCAATCCCACTGTCCATGTCACCCACAAAGATGTTGAACAAGACCGGTCCCAACACCGATCTCTAAGGGACATCACTCATTACTGGTCTCCAGCTGGACATTGAGCCATAGAGCACTTTCTTTGTGTGTGGCCATCCAGCCAGTTCTTTATCCACCTAGTGGCCCACCTATCAAATTGATGTCTCTCCAACTTAGAGAGAAGGATGTCATGTGAGACAGTGTCAAACGCTTTGCACAAGTCCAGGTAGATGACATCAACTGCTCTACCCTTTTCCATCAGTTCCGTAGCCCCATCATAGAAGGCCACCAGATTGGGCAGGCAGGATTTCCCCTTAGTGAAGCCATGCTGGCTGTCACCAACCACCTTGTTGGTTTTCATGTGCTTTAGCATGCCTTCCAGGAGAATCTGCTCCAAGATTTTGCCAGGTACAGAGGTGAGGCTGACTGGCCTGTAGTTCTCTGGCTCATCCATTTTCCCCTTCTTGAAAATGGGGGTTATATTTCCCCTTTTTCCAGTCGTTAGGAACTTCACCTGACTGCCACGATTTTTCAAATATGATGGACAGTGGCTTAGCAACTTCATTTGCCAGCTCCTTCAGGACCCGCGGATGGATTTCATCCGGTCCCATGGACTTGTATACATTCAGGTTCCTAAGATGGTCTCGAACCAGATCCTCTCCTACAGTGGTCCCAGGGTCTTCATTCTCACTGTCCCTGCATCTGCCTTCCAAGACTTAGGTGGTGTGGTCAGAGCATTTGCCGGTGAAGACTGAGGCAAAGAAGTCATTAAGAACCTCAGCCTTCTCCAAATCCAGGGTAGACAGTTCTCCAAAACCATACTGTATTCAAAGCTATATTAACGAATTCCTTAAACTCAAATAATAATAATTTAATAATAGTAATAATAATTAAAAAAAGAGCTACACACAAATGGGGAGGGCTTGGTACTCTCTCATAGTCAAGTGCCCAGAAGAATATGAAGAAATGTACATCTTTTCTTTCCCATAAAAACATTCAGGATTTAAAGGTATCTTGCAAGCAATATGAATTGTACAAACAGTATGCCCCACAGTTTTTGTTCACCCAAGAGCAAGTTTTACGAGTGGATTTATGTTAAACACCTCTTTCCCTCTATTCAGCAGCCTACACTGAATTTGCTCCTGGATGCTTAAGAGCTTCCCACCCTCCTCCTACTGACGACGTCCCTAGTGACGGTCAGTACAGGAAATTATATTTGGGCTTGCAAAGGTACATTCAAACTTCCAAGGAATTCTTCAAAGCATACACAATATCCAGACCACTAAATGTAGGCATTTAACAGATTAATTCTAATTTCTGCTGTTGCCACGATCCTCTGTAATTAATAGAGTGAAATAAATATTTGCAGAGGGTAGGCTGAGATCAGAACTGACTGATTCACACATCTTTCTACTGACTACAAATGTAATATAAAGTGACTTTATTTCTAATTTAGACATGGCTCACAGGACTGGCTTTATTAAACCTTAAGCCTAACTAAATAATGTAACCCCTTTTAAATCTAACTGGTCTCTGTAATGTGAATCATATCAACAAATAATATTTGTACTGAATTATTGCACCTGGTTAACATATTTCTTTTGTTACCTAAAAGATTAATATTTGAAAAACAAGGAAGACAAATATTAGCTAATGTCACATATAATTGATTTAGCAAATAGAAATTACTGCTCATTTTATCATACAGTTGCTTTGTTCTTTTTGAAGAACACAGAAAAACATCAGAGTAACAACTCTGTTCTACTAATATATGGTACTCCGACCCCAGCTGTCAAATACACTAACTCTGTTGTCAAAGATTTTGTTCTGCATGAAAGAAGGTGTAGAAGTTAATGAACTGCTGTATATTGCACATGAAATCCAAGCACAGAACTGCACTTTGAGTGTTCACATTTGAACTTTTTAATTTGATGTATTATTTAAAACTGCAACATATTCCCTATCAGAAAAGCAAACTATTCAAATTAGTAACTTAAATTGGAACTAACTGAAGAAAAACACTCTCTAAATGGATTTTTTTCCAATGGCATGAACATTTACATGGACTTAAAAACAGAGTATTCAGAATTATAACTTACCATATATCTTCTTGGAAATATTCTTTAAATAGTAAACATGAAAAAATAATGCCACTGATTTTAGTAATGCAAGTTGGCTCTTCTGGAATGGGCTGCCCAAAGAATTGGTAAATATTCCATCCCTGGCAGTGTTTAAGGCCAGGTTGGACAGAGACTTGGGTGACAGGGTCTAGTGTGTGGTGTCCCTGCCCATGGCAGGGGGGCTGGAACTAGATCATCTTAAGGTCCTTCCTTTCTGACCCTAACTATTCTATGATTCTATGATTCAACAGTACTAAGTCCCAGTTGTCTACTACTTGTACTTGGAGATTAAGGAGCAACTTCTTTAGATTGCTAGCTATGATGTTCAAAGTCTAAAACAGCAGAGCTTCCAATTTCTGGCAACACACGACAACATATAATGTCTTCCAAAAGTGTTCACAGCAGGAAGTAAAATTACAGCAATGTTAGTAGCCAGGCTCTTTAAAGTTAGAAAGATTTCCATGTTCACAGTCCTTTAACTCTTTACAGGTTTTAGTACATTCTCAGAAAAGACCCTTTTAGCTTCCACATACTGAAGAGTGAGAGCGCAGAATCAGAACCACAAAACCTCTAATCATAGAGCTTACATAGAAGAGGGGTGAACACTCCTCTGATCAGAAAGCTAAACTGTTCAGAAATATCACTTTTTTTAAAATTGAGAAACATTTATTTTCCCGCAGTAGTAATGAGAAGTAAATTTCCAGGACAGTACACACCAAGAAGCTAAATTAAAAATATATTTATTAGTTATGCCTCATAACATCTGAAGTGAGAACTCCTGTACTTTAATGAAGAAAAAGTAACTATTTAAAAACACACATCATAAGCTAGGAACAAGATGACAAAAGATTAAGGAAAACTGTATGACTGTAGTTGAGCATAAACAGATGGTATAAAAGCATGTTTCTGATATATGACGTTTCTGTAGTAGATAATTACTAGGAAGGATATTAATATTAAACTTTCTAAACTAAAGTCTGTTACCTATGCAGACAGCAGTATGAATTGAATTTGTCTTCGAAGCACCTTCCTATTCAGTCACTTCTGTAACCATCTACCAATCCCACTTTTAGGGTGCAAAGTTGTATTTTTTAACTTGTGTAGCTGTAGTAAATACACATTCTGGCAGGTGTATAGAATCAGATTTGTCTTTCTTTAAAACCTTCTCTTTCAAGTGATTTTAGCTCACAAACAAGAATCCACTATAAAAGAAATGCTAGTTCATGTGAAAAGTGAAATAAAACTATACCTGTAATAAATGTAACAGTCTGAACAGCAATAAATGCAAGCTACAGACTTGGTCTTTGATTGCACATAAAGTGTGTTATATTTCAATGAAGATAATTGGCAGACAAGTTCAAGAAAGAAATAAGGAGATAATATCCTCATCATTATATATATTCCTAGAAAACAGGGATGAAACAGAAGCATTTTCAATAGCTCTGATTTTAAATTGTTCTGATCAATTCAGACTTTCCCGCTGAATATTAACATCATTTAATATAGGTGCGAAATCCTCTGCAAGAAATACGCAGTTTTCCTCTTTTTTTTCTTTAAATTTGAGATTAGACCTAAAGCAACACAAGCCATTAACCTTCAGATGCCAAGGATTCACTCATAAAAAGAGAGCACTATTCCTCTATTTCATGGAATAACATAATGTTTTAGGAACTTTGAAATCTAATAAATCTAATGGGCAGAAAACAGACCACAGGTAGAAACAATTGTCTCAGCACCCAAAAAATGCTGACAAACATAAGGAAAAAGACTAAAAGGGCAAACTCATTTGCTAACAAGAGTTGAAAAACCAGTAGTGTATTCTTACTGATATCAGAAGATACTAACCTAGAACATCTCTAATTTTATTTCAAAGAAGAGGCAAAGTATTTAAGTGAGCTGGGAACTAAATCTCTGGAATTAGGAAGAGTGGTAGGTAGTAGTGAGCCTTCTAACCTTGTGCTGATTCTGATTGATTATTAAAGATGGAAGGAAAGGCAAAATAAACCAAAGGTACTGACAGTGCTCACTCCATCACTGAGCTGAAGATGCACCACAAAGTCAACCTGTAGCTGACTTTCATTTCAGATGTTTCCACTGTGAAATGTTTCACTATCCTCTGAACCAGGCATCCATCTTAAAACTAACACATGCAAAACTTAAGATTAAATATAAGAATAAAGCTGCCAACAACTTCACAAGGCATAAACATTCACATAGAATCACAGAATCCTAGAATAGTTAGGGGTGGAAAGGACCTCAAGATCATCGAGTTCCAACCCCCCTGCCATAGGCAGGGACACCTCCCACTAAACCATGCCATCCAAGGCTATGTCCAACCTGGCCTTAAACACCGCCAGCGGTGGAGCATTCACAACTTCCCTGGGAAACCCATTCCAGTGCCTCACCACCCTTACAGGAAAGAATTTCTTCCTTATATCCAATCTAAACTTCCCCTGTTTAAGTTTGAACCCGTTACCCCTTGTCCTATCACTACAGGCCCTCATGAAGAGTCCCTCCCCAGCATCCCTATAGGCCCCCTTCAGGTACTGGAAGGCTGCTATGAGGTCTCCACGCAGCCTTCTCTTCTCCAGGCTGAACAGCCCTAATTTTCTCAGCCTATCTTCATACGGGAGGTGCTCCAGTCCCCTGATCATCCTCGTGGCCCTCCTCTGGACTCGTTCCAACAGTTCCATATCCTTTTTATATTGAGGACACCAGAACTGCACACAAGACTCCAAGTGAGGTCTCACGAGAGCAGAGTAGAGGGGCAGGATCACCTCTTTCAACCTGCTGGTCACACTCCTTTTGATGCAGCCCAGGATACGGTTGACTTTCTGGGCTGCGAACACACACTGCCGGCTCATGTTCATTTTCTCATCGACCAACACCCTCAAGTCCTTCTCTGCAGGGGTGCTCTGAATCTCTTCCCAGCCCAACCTGGAGCTGCGCCTGGGGTTGCTCTGACCAAGGTGTAGGAACTTGCACCTAGCATGGTTAAACTTCATCAGGTTGGCATCAGCCCACCTCACAAGCGTGTCAAGGTCCCTCTGGATGGCATTCTTTCCCTCCAATGTATCAACCGAACCACACAGCTTGGTATCATGGGCAAACTTGCTGAGGGTGCACTCAATCCCACTGTCCATGTAACAACCTTAATTTCCTTTAAATTTTATTGATCATATGATGGAGAAAGATGATGGTTCACATTATCATTTCAGCTAACATTAGCTTGTAGTACTTCACCATAGTTAAACATTTGGAAAAAATCAGGAACACTTATCTAAATGTTAAGAAGACAAACAATTGTGCACACATTCATTTTAGTCATGAGGGCATTACAGCTTACTTCTTATTATTTTTATAAAACAAAATAACAAAATCATTATTTTAAAGAATGTATAAATCAGAATAAAGGACAGTCACTACCCTGAAGATTTTATGCCTCAAGCATAAAAAAAGAGACAACAAATTCACAGAAAAGTAAAAAGAAGCAACCCAAAACTAGTCAATGTGATTGCAAGTGATATTAATAGACTCAAGCCTACCCTGTCAGGTCTGTTCTAGGCACTGCAGAAAAAACAGAACTTACATAAAGATTTAGAGGAAAGTAACTGAGTATCTGCATTAGGTGCCCCATTTAAGTGAGACAGTCTATCTGGGAGATAGCACAGATACTTTCTTGAGAGCTTAAGTGCGTGATGAGGCTGTCATCACCAGCTGATATACTGGCAGTCAGCATCTCAACACTGAATATGAGATGACATGTAAGATGTCAGTATTAGTCCATTAAAGGCCTTGGAAGAGAAAGTGTGTAAGTTTTCCTTGGCGCTATAAAGGAAAAGGAGCTAAAGAAGATGCAAAGCAAGAAAAAATGATGGACTGAAAAGTGATCTTTATAGCTTCTTTGCAGTCCGGGTGAATATAAATGAAGCAAAAATGCATTTGTCAAAGCCAAAGAAAAGGACATTGCAGTAATAAAGATGTGAGTTGATGACAGCATGGGTGAAAATGTCTGTTAGACAGAAAAGCTTGTATCTTCAAATCACAAAGTAAAAATCTGCAAGACAGATTCCTTAGTACAACATATTGAATATATTTTTATAGCTCATCTATGTCAATAAAATGATGACTTACTTAAACTGAAAATTTGGACTGTATCTTTAGTATCTAACAGATAAACCAGTATCAGTCCAACATTACTGTTAGCTTACATTCAGTTTGACAGCTGAATCTAGTTCCTGAAGTCTTGTTTACTTACAAATCATTCAGATATCTGGTACCAATAAACTCAATAGGCACGTTTTCTATTAATATTTTAATTCTAAATGTGCTTAAAATTGTGCTTGAATATTTTAGCATCAACTACTCAGATCCCAAGATTTCAGAAGAATTTTAGAATTATGGCTGTTATTAGGAAAATGAATGACAATAAGTTAAAGCCTAAGACATGCTGATGAATAGAAAGGTCTTCATTACTTGTATCTTTAATTACTTAAGCTTCAATAGTAAAAACTGAATTAATTTCATATGTTGCATTCACATGGCAAGACATGTTTTATCACGATAAAAAATACTGTATTTGTATCCATATTAAACTTAGTGCTTTTTCTCTTTTTTATAATCTGACACTAGTATGAAATCAGTGAATTAACACAGAACATTTACACCATCAATAGAAATGTCAGAAGGCAAGAGTGACCCATTTGATCCTATCAAATATCACATGGGTTACAAAGGAAAATGTAAGCCAGCGTTAAAAGGTCTTCCATTTACTGCCTGCCCATTCTGTTCTCTGTTTCCCCACATGTCAAGTAAAAACTGTTAAACTGAAGTATGATTCGAGCTAAATCGCTACACAAAAGAGCTTTCTGCACCTGGGTTTGTGAGGCATCCTATGTAGGTAAAGCAGACTGTCTTCCTCAAGAAGTAATAACTATGGGAGATTAACACGCTCTAACTAGAACTAAACCACTATAATTCTTTTCCATAGAATTAATTTTTATATTATACATGGGCATGAAATATTTAAAATGTCTACCTGGAAACATATCAGCATAGTTTCACTGCTATCAAAAAGTGACCCTGTAAAATCTGAAAATAGCATGCAATTATTTTTGCCCTCGTTACATAGCATTGCATCACATAGCTAATGGCATCAAATAGCAAAGTTCAAAATGGGATCAAAGTTTACTAGAGAGGTTACCAATACCTTTATTAAGCAGGACAAAATATAAGCAACTATAAACTCAACAGCAAAACATTTCTCCACTGCTCAGCTTCCTAAAATCAAATATTTTCTCTTGGGACACTGAAGTTTGAAATAGTTATCCTCATTCTCCAGTGTACTGTATTTTACAGTAGTCAGACAGGACCAATTTATAGAGACATGGAATAGAGAACTGGCTTAACCTGTAGGAAGTCAAGAAACATCTCTATCATACGCATGCGCAAGAGAAATGATGATGCAAGTTTCCACGATCCCTGAAACAGTTTACAGAACAGAAGATACAGCAGAAAATGTACTATAGCTATGACTTCTTAATAAAGTGAATTCAATGCAATTAGAGTACCCCAACAACACAAACCGAACTTCCCAATTTTCCAATGTAGTTTAAATACCTATTGCTTGTGCTACCACTTTGAAGACTAGGCAATGGTCTACAGCTATCGTTAACAAACCAGAAGAATAATGGATTTTATTCTTGCCTGTGGGAGAGAAGAATCATTTGGAGAACTAATAACACTTTAGTTTAGTCATTTTAAAAGGTCATGTTACACAATAAAGAAGGGCAAGTCTTTTAGTGATAACATCCGATAGTGATAAAACTAGTGCTACAGACCCTCAAAATTACTAATTATGTTTCCATGTTGCAAGCAAGCTAAAGCAGTCTGATAAATGTGTTCCAGATTTATGTACTTCATAGTCTAGTTTCCATAGCCTATAAAGAAATTAAACCATAAAGAAATACCTTAATTATTAAATAAGTAAAAAAATCTCAAAATACATAAGGAGAACAAAACAAATCCTCATAGCACTACACCTCAGATTATTATTTATTTTAAACATACTTGCAATAGACTCTGTAAAAGGGGAGAATTATAAATTAGTGCAGGAAATCAACAGGAAAAATTTAGTAGGAAGGATTAATATTGTGAACATTTGTAGTTGAGAGGCATGGTTGCCAACGTTAAAGTTGTTTTTGACAAAATACCATAAATTGAGAAAATCTGACAGTGTTAGCAGGTAGTATAAATTATAGCTAGTTGTGCCCTTAGGCACTTCTTTATTGCAAAGATAGGCAACTGCAGTTAAAGTGCTCTGAATAAATCATTTTATGATGAAAGATAAAATAGATTTAAGTGATACACAAATTTATACAATGGCTCATTTGTACAGGGCAACAGAGTTCAGTCAGATGGAGAGAAAACAAGCTGGTAAAAGGCCATCTCCCAGGGGCAGGCAATGGTGGTGCTTTGCAGCATGGTTTGCTTACAGTCAGCCTGCAAGCAGGACGTAAATGCCTTTCAGGTATTGCATGCGTATCATAGGGTAAAATGCAATACATGGTGTTTCTATGAAAGTGAACTGTCACCAGTTCACAATCATAATTGAACTTCTACAGGCATATTCAAATTATTTGCCTATTTATCATATTCAAATTCCATTCCAAACAATTCCCTGATATGCTCTTTGCTGAAAAAATGTTAGGTTTTGAAATGTAGGGACCTGAAGTGAATACTCTTACAATCCTTTTATTTCCTACTGAAAAATTGGCTCCTTATTTTAAAAGACTGCTTGCCTAGGTTTTTTTGAAAGAGTGAAAATCATGTTGTTAGCATGTGCTGTTATTTATACAGATGAAACACTATAAATACATAAAAAAAAATCCAATTACCTTATCAGAAAATCTCTTTGTGAAATACCAAGGCTCTGCTTGCAACAGCATCTTCAGAAATCATCTTCTCAAAGCTCCTTTCAGCTAAAACAGCTTTTTTTTTTCCCCAGAGCGGACAAAGAAAATGCATCTCCTACTGCTTACAGTCCATCACTTCAGGTCTAACAGTTCTGGAG
Organism: Amazona ochrocephala; assembly: GCA_039720435.1. Lineage (NCBI taxonomy): Eukaryota > Metazoa > Chordata > Aves > Psittaciformes > Psittacidae > Amazona > Amazona ochrocephala. The sequence goes on from CM077880.1 coordinate 28,056,292, forward strand.
CAACTCTAACAGATACCGTCAGTCTTGCTGCAAATGCTGGTATTTTGTCATAAATCCATCTCCAAGTAACGGTAGGAAGCTAAATTTATTAAGTACCACCATGTGCTTGAAAAATAACCCCTTCACTTACTTGAAAATCTTTCTCTTCCAGGATCTCTTTCCTCCACCTGACAAGGAAGGCAGCACAGACATACAAGTGGAAGTGAGAAAAACCCTCTGGTTCAGACTAGAAAAGATAAAAAAATATCATTCTTTCAATACACAAAACTTACTTTTGATCACCATATACCCCAAGTGTATTTCTATGGCATTCACTTCTAACTACAAATGTCAGTCAAATCTCTCTCTGTATCATAAACGTGTTTGCATTTCACCTATCCCAAACCTATTCCTAGCTACTGTCTGCAAAAAATATTAAGGTGAGGTGTGCATCCATTTCTTATATTTAAATTCATTCTTTCCAGATGTGTTTTCCATTTCTGATGTTATCCATTAACTTATATCTGGCATGAAATACAGTACTGTCTAGTTTAACATTGGGGTGTGAGCATATGCTTTATCTCCATATTAAAAGCAAACTCTTACCACTACTAGCTTCTCCACTATAAACTTTGCTATTGGAACTTATTAAGCATTTTTAAACACAAAACTGACTGAACTAAAGGGTTTTAGTAAGGGAAAAAATCTACTAATTGTAACATAAAACAGACAGGCTGAGAAAATTGGGGCTGCTCAGCCTGGAGAAGAGAAGGCTGCGTGGAGACCTCATAGCAGCCTTCCAATACCTGAAGGGGGCCTATAGGGATGCTGGGGAGGGACTCTTCATTAGGGACTGTGGTGAGAGGACAAGGGGTAATGGGTTCAAACTTAAACAGGGGAGGTTTAGATTGGATATGAGGAAGAAATTCTTTACTGTGAGGGTGGTGGGGCACTGGAATGGGTTGCCCAGGGAGGTTGTGGATGCTTCATCCCTGGCGGCGTTCAAGGTGGGGTTGGACATAGCCTTGGATGGCATGGTTTAGTGGGAGGTGTCCCTGCCCATGGCAGGGGGGTTGGAACTCGATGATCTTGAGGTCCTTTCCAACCCTTACTATTCTATGATTCTATGATTTACAACTCAGATTTGTATTCAGATCTGCAAGTTTCTGTTCTAGTTAAAGTCAGCAGATTCTGTCACTTTATAAAACTCCCCCCAGAAATTAAGACTTTATCAGTATACCTAAGAGTTTAGAAAAATCTGCAATCCTATTTTTAAAACACCTAAGTTTAACAGTGTTACCAAATTAATCTTAGATTTTATTTTCTACATCACTGACAACTGAAAAAATAATTATGATATTTAATTATCAATGTGATGACTGTGAATGAAAGCTATGTAAAATCTAATTAAAATAGCATTTAAAAATAATGCTTACAAAATTAAGCTACATAATCTGACAAATGTAGGGATACTTAAATGCTGATATTTAAATAATTTTTAATATCAAATTGCAGTGCTTTGAAAGTATAGCAAATTTGTTTTCCTATTTCTCTACTGGTTATTTCAAAACTGCAGTTTACTTTATAGAAAAACACTGTGTTCTGCTCAAGTAAAATGAACTGAAACAACTTCTTACTAAAACATAACATGAGAAAATATCTACTTTATTGCTGTTTACCCAGAAAAACATGGGATTTTAAATAACCACATAAGATAGTGCAATAGAGTAACCTCCCTGTTATCTCAAGTGGACAAGAAAAAATATTCTCCCACTACTACTTTTCCTTCTCCCGTACCCTTGACTGATGGAAGTACACAGCATATTACAAGGGGTTGATACAAATACCATGCTAGCAGCTACAGAAACAAAAGATTATCTTGTCTACCAAACTGGTAAGAATCAAGAAAAGAGATAATGCAGGGGAGTTTTAATTTTAAAAGTGTCAAAAATGAAAATAGAAATTAGTTAATTCTGGAAGTAGAAAAGGAAGATTCTGATTATAGAATTGTCCTGGGTTCAGCTGTAGCAGTTATTTTTCTCCTTCTTAGTAGCTGGTGCAGTGCTGTGCTTTTGACTTTAGTCTAAGAACAATGCTGATAACACACCGACGTTTTTAGTTGTTGCTAAGTAATGCTTACCCCGATCAAGGACTTCTCAGTCTCATTCTCTGCCAGTGAGGAGAGGCACAAAAAGGCAGGAGGAAGCAGAGACAGGATACCTGAACCAAACTAGCCAAAGGGTTATTCCATATCACAGCAAGTCATGCTCAGTATATAAACTGGGGGAAGTCACCTGGAAGGGGCAGACTGCTGCTCAGATCGGGCTGGGTATTGGTTGGCAGGTAGTGAGCAACTGTATTGTGCCTCACTTGTGTTTATTGAGGTTTTTTTTCCTTTCCCTTTTCAGCTTTATATTCTCTCCCCTTGTTATTTCCCTTATCATTATTATTATTATTGGTGGTAGTAGTAGTGGTTTTATATAATACTTTATTTATTGGACTGTTCTTATGTCAACCTGTTGGGTTTGCATTCGTTTGATTCTCCTCCCCATCCCACCCAGAGGGCAGGTGGAAAGGGGGAGTGAGCGAAAGACTGCACAGTTCTAAGCTACAGGCTGGCCTTAAACCACAACAAAAATCCTGTGATATTTTTCCTGTCTAGGAAAACACTATACTTGAACAACACGACTTGAATAACGTTGTAAAAATTCCAGGACAGACAAAGCATGTGGCAATTTTAACTAGACTTCTCTCTAGAGGTTGTCTTAATCGGAAAAAACAAAGTGAAGTCCAACTTACAATATTAGTTTTACAGAATCACGTACTCACTACAATCCTCCTGAAAAATCCATGCCTTTTACTTTAGTGTTGGCATTTCTCTTGGGGTGGAAAGCTAACATATATAAAAACATGAAATGGTATCTCAAGAGGACACACTTGTAAGCAAAGTGCTGTTACCATTTATCATATCAGATACTATTGTGGAACATTTAAATAATCAAACACAACTCCAAAAAAATTTAGAAAGCCAATTCTAAGAAAACAACCCTCCTTCTACTTTATTGTATAAATAAATTTACAGAACATGCAGTATTTTAAAAATTCGGCCTTTGATAATACTTTGATAGAACATTATCTCTAAAGTGAGAAAAAGATAATTTTTTTTTTTTTTAAATTAAGTATAGAAACAGTACTTGTGGTCTACTTTTTCTCAGCACTGAACTGCAAAGAATTTCTCACTTTTAACATGTCAACAGTCTGTACAAGAAAACATCAACACATTTTCCAGAAGCCACCTTTGAAGGATGTGCTGTCACGGTGAAGACTTTCTGGCATAGTGAGAACCAGCTCAGTTCACCGCTACCTGGTGAATTTTGAACTGTGTTTAGCTCCACTTCAAAGACTGGGGAGCTGAGGAGCATGGCAGCAGCCTGAGCATTTGAAATCAAACAGGAAAACAGGGAAGAAAAAAAATGATAGCTACAAGATGGAGGAAAAGTAGAGAAATACTGCTGACAGTAGCTTAAGAAAGAGGAAGATTATTTTTTCAGATGAAGAAGCAGAAAGACTGACTAGTCTATAAGGATTAAAATGTCATTAAAAATATTAATTATTGATCAGGATATTTTATGTATTGGATTATTACATTTCTTTAATTACATTACATAAGCAAGAAAGAGAGTAGATCTAGGTTAGATATAAGGAAGAAACTTCATGGTGAGGGTGGTGAGACACTGGAACAGATTTCCCAAAGAAGCTGCTGCTGCCCCATCCCTGGCAGTGTTCAAGGCTATGTTGGCTGGGGCTGGGAGCAACTTGATGTGGTGGAAGGTGTCCCTGCCATGGCAGTGGGGTTGGAACTGGATGAGTTTTAAGGTTCCTTTCAACCCAAACCATTCTATGATACACTGAACTGAAAGGAACTTGGTTTGATATTAATACATACTGATCTTCCATTCTTCTCCTCACTCCTCCAACATTATATAAATCCTTCACAAGCACAGGAGAGAAGGAAGCAGGATTAAAGAAATCTGTTTCAAAGCAGCATTTTCACTTTAAAAGTCAATTTGCAGTAACTTGTTAGCAAAATTGTTTATTTTGATCTCTCTTAACAATGCTACATAGGCAGTCAAATTAGATCAGAGTGTTCATTCTCCTGATATTAACCTAAGATTCTGATTTTATGCCCAAAAATTCATTCTATTATCACATAATAAAGAAAATTCTTCCATAACCAGAAAGTCAAGATAACCAGCTTAAAAAAAAAAAAAAAAACATTAAAATTAAAATCAAAAAAGCCCAGAACTACAACATTGCAAATTGAAAATATTTTGAGGAATTGCAGAAAAAATATCTGCAAGTATATAACAACCCGTACTTTTTCTTGGTATTTTTCTGTTCAACCTTTTTTCTTTTTCCAGTACAATTTTCCTCAGCTCTTTTAAATGAAACCAAATAGGCTTAAATATGCAATTCATTAGAGAAAAAATACATAACCCCCTAAAGATTTAAGAATTTATCGTGCTTCAGAGATAAGTCTAGGCTACAAAGTATTTCCAATGGATAGTTTTAGACAGATTTAGAAATTGAGTAAAACAGCTAATGCATAATTGCCTTTTCTAACACCTGCTACCTATTATACCTTTCCATTTGTAGTTTTTGAAGTTGAAAACAGTTTGATCTCTAAATGTAAAGAAAGGCAGACTACCAGCTAAAAGCTATTTAAAATCAAATATAAACAATGACCTTGATTTAAATATTTTAGCAAAAGATCTCAAGACAGATGTACAACCTTCCAGAAGACTTACTCTGAACATATTACAAATGACTCAGAGCACATTATCTAAGAACCATCTGTCATTATCAATAAAAATCATTTAGATTGTTAACATCACAAATATCTCATTGCCCTGCAAATGCTGGATCTCCTCTGTAGCTGAAATGAAAGGCATTCAGTATACTACACTTCCCAAACTTCTTGAATTAGACAGCCACTGAAAGAATGCAAATTTTGTTGTATGACTAGACTGATTATTGTCTAGTCTAACCTGCCTCACATACCCTGGATACTTCAGCATTTAAGGAGAATAATATCTCATGGTATTATATTTGTTGATAAATAAAACGCATGATTATTTTTTAAGTACCCAGAATGATTAAAACTATGAAATTGTGCCAAGGTTAGGTATTAAACCACCACATTTCACACGCAAACAATGGCTCAGACACAAGGACTTTATAGGTGAATAAAGCATCTTCAAGCAACTCCGCTTTTATTACAATACAAAGAAGAGATAGCTTAGGTGTAAAAAGATTCCAGTACTTTTTCCAATATTATCTAAGCAATCTATGGCAGACAGAGAAAAAGAAGCCAGTGCAGGATCATTATGGAATGTGGAATGTGTTGGCTGCTCCTCCGCGATTTGCCTTTTCCATTAGCCAGGAGCTCTGACTTCCTAGGCACAGTCTCAATTCACTGTCAAAACTGTGGCTCAGAGTTCCAGTCTGAGAGAAACACAGCATGAGCACACTACAGACAGATCCATCAGGGTAGCTATCTTCCAACAGCAATGACCAACAGCATTGGTCTAAGATAACTAAGACTATAAGAGTGCAAGCATATAGCAGTACCCTCCCAGAATATTCTGTCAACTTTCCATGATCTCATGTTTAAAAATGTCCTTAGACAAGTTGTAGAACATGTCTATTTTCTTTACTAATATGTCCAAAGCTTTTTGCAACTGTAAGCTTTTTTGGTAATCATAAAGTCCTGTAGTAAAGAATTCCACAAGGCCAGTGTATGCTCTAAAACATGTCTGTTTTAAACCAGCTGTTTTAAACCCAGCACCTGCTAGTTTTATGCAAAGCTGCTCAGTTATCACATTGAAAGAGAGTAATAACAATCACTTCCTATTCACCTTCTTCAGTCCATTCATCTTCCCCTCTATTCTACAGACTAGATTTTTTTCTGGTCTATTCCACCATTCCTCATATACTGGCTCCGCCATCTTTGCTCAGCCTGGGCTGCATCAAAAGGAGTGCAACCAGCAGGTCGAGGGAGGTGCTCCTGCCCCTCTACTCTGCTCTCGTGAGACCTCACTTGGAGTATTGTGTGCAGTTCTGGTGTCCTCAACATAAAAAGGACATGGAACTGTTAGAACAAGTCCAGAGGAGGGCCACGAAGATGATCAGGGGACTGGAGCACCTCCCATATGAAGATAGGCTGAGAAAGTTGGGGCTGTTCAGCCTGGAGAAGAGAAGGCTGCGTGGAGACCTCATAGCAGCCTTCCAATACCTGAAGGGGGCCTATAGGGATGCTGGGGAGGGACTCTTCATTAGGGACTGTGGTGAGAGGACAAGGGGTAATGGGTTCAAACTTAAACAGGGGAGGTTTAGATTGGATATGAGGAAGAAATTCTTTACTGTGAGGGTGGTGGGACCCTGGAATGGGCTGCCCAGGGAGGTTGTGGATGCTTCATCCCTGGCGGCGTTCAAGGTGGGGTTGGACATAGCCTTGGATGGCATGGTTTAGTGGGAGGTGTCCCTGCCCATGGCAGGGGGGTTGGAACTCAATGATCTTGAGGTCCTTTCCAACCCTTACTATTCTATGATTCTATGATTCTTAAGCATCTTTTCCTGCACTTTTCTGATTTTGAAATAAAGTTGACATTGTACACAGCATGTAAAATGCAAAAAGACTGTAACTATCAGAACTCCATAATATTTCGTTCTCTTTTCCTCTTCCAATAATCCCTAGATTTTTTTTTTTTTTTTTTTTTTTTTTTTTTTGGACTGCTACTGAGCTTCTACTTTCCTCTTGTGCTGGAGTGCAGAAAGCTAACCTGAAGCCCACAGTTACACCAGTAAATTTAGGATTGTGCCAAACACGCACACAATATCACTTTATATTTGTCCACATAGAATTTCACCTGTTATTAACTGCCTGGCTGTTTACAGCAACATGAAGCCCTACAACTCCTTGCTGTCACTTTAACATTCTCCATAGGATGGTGTTGTCAGCAAACTTTGCTGTCTCACTCCTGTTTCCTGTTCCAAATCACTTCAGTGGAAACAGCTAATGCCTCATCACAGATTTTAAAAGACCTACATGTGATTTCCTTTAATTTTGAAACCTGGCTGCTTATTCCTACCACATCTTTTTAATTTCTGGACAGTTATTATCCATTAATTTCACAGCCATGCTTTTTCTTTAATAACCTTTAGCTTCAGAGAGCTCAACAGGCTACATCAACCTGGTGCATATGTCCACTGGCTCTTAAAATTTGCAAGGTGTGACTTCTCACTACAAAAGTAATGACAACATTTTTGTAAAATGTCGTATTTACTAATGGTGAAATAATATTAAGTTTAGAGAACACTCTCACATGTTCTCATCAGGACACTAAATCTCTTCATTCTAAAGTATCTTGGAATACTGCAAGGACAACTATCTTCATGGTATACAGCAGCCTACCAACTCATGTAGGGTCATAACATTCATTTGTCTATCAGTTTTAGTCACGTATATAACAAAATTTTGATTATTCTGTGATGCTAAAAAAACAAACTTTAGTCACGACACACTTAAATTTTACAATTGTAGATAAAAATACCTATGAAAAATATTTATTTTTGGTGATTAGCACATTTTGGATTGTCCTCTATAATTGCCTCGGTTTCAGCATGACTACTCCTAAAGGGACAATCCTAAAAGCAAGAAGTGACCAACACAACAGCACTTGTCTAAACTGAATCTAATCTGATAATAAACACAGCAGCTAAATCGGATCATTTGTTCTTAAGAAAACCCCCAAACAAACAAGCAAAAAAACGCCTGACTATAGGTAAGGATGTCCTGGGTTCAGCAGTAGCAGTCATTTTTCTCCTTCTTGGCAGCTGGTGCAGCGCTGTGTTTTTGATTTTGGGCCTGGGAACAGTGCTGATAACACCAGTGTTTTCAGTTACTGCTTGGAATGTTTAGGCTAGCCAAGGACTTTGTGAGTCTCATACTCTGCCAGGGAGGAGGGGAAGCCAGGAGGAAGCAGAGACAGGACACCTGACCCAGACTAACCAAAGAGGTTATTCCATACCACAGTACGTCATGTCCAGGATGTAAAAAAAAATGGAGAGCAGAAACCCAGAAGGGTGGGGGTGCATGGTGGGGGCTGCACTGCTCGGTCAGGTTGGGATTGGTGGTGAGTTATTGTATTCTTTCCTTGTATTTGCCTTGTCATTATTAGTAGTAGTAGTGGTAGCAGCAGTGGTTTGTGTTATACCTTAGTTACTAAACTGTTCTTATCTCAACCTGCGGGAGTTGCATTCTTTTGATTCTCCTCCCCATCCCCTCGGGAGCTGGGAGGAAGAAAGAGGGGGTGAGTGAGAGAGCGACTGCGTGAGGGGTTTAAACCACGACAAAGGCCTATAACTAGCTGTTTCTAATGCAAACATTCATCAGTTAATATGAAAATTTAGGATTGGTTTTACCTTTGCATTAAAAACAAATCTGATCAAAACACATTTCATAGCACTTTAAAATCTGTAATGGCCTTGAGATATAAACCTCTGCCATGAAATTCCGGCCACAAGGGACATTGACCATTGCTGAAATTTTCTTTTGGATCAATGTCTTGCCCTGTTAGAATGCTCCATGTGGCCTGCAAAATTCATGATAAGATTATTAATCAATATCAAATATAAATGGATGCTACTGTTAATTACTCTTTACTTGATTTATCCAGTCTCCCACTAATCATTTAGTTTTAAGAAGCATCTTTCATACAATTTCCACGTTAGCCTGCATTTTGAGAACAGAGCTTAAATTACTGTCCTCTTCACTTGCTAATATGTTCAATTTAAATGGAATGAAAAATAACTAACTTCAAGAGTGCGTCCGACTTTTTTGTCCTAGTTTTTCCAGAATAAACAATGGTGAAAAAAAAAAAAAATCAATGTTTCTTGTTTGGTTTATTTAGAGAACCCATCATGAAGTTTTTAAAGAGCTCATCATGACCAGAATGTCAAGTGAATTTTCACTTGATGATGTACTGCCCTGGTTTCAGCTGGGAGAGAGTTAATTTTCAACAAATAGCCGGTATAGCGCTGTGCCTTGGATTCAGGATGAGAATAATGCTGGTAACACACTGATGTTTTTGTTGTTGTTTTGTTACTCCTCACACCACCCCACCAGTGAGCAGGCTGCGGGAGCACAGGGAGCAGGGAGGGGACACAGCCAGGACAGCTGACCCCAACTGACCCAAAGGATATCCCACACCATATGGAGTCATGCTGAACAATAAAGTTGGGGGGAATTGGATGGGAGTTGCTGATCACTTCTCAGGGACTGGCTGGGCATTGGTCAGAGGATGGTGAACAACCACATTGTGCATCACTTGTTTTGTATATTCTCTTATCATTATTAGTTTCCCTTCCTTTTCTGTCCTATTAAATAGTCTTTATTTCAGCCCACAATTTTTACCTTTTTTCCAGGTCTCTCCCACAGGGGATGACTGTGTGAGCAGCGGTGTGATGCTTAGCTGCCTGCCAGATTAAACCACGACAGGTACATTCACATCCAGTATGAAATGTGGTTTTCTTTTATAGTTATTTTTCTCCTCATGCATGGTGGTACTTTCACATACAGGAACCTTGCTAGACCTTAGCAAAGGCATATAACTTCTCATGCAACTCCTTTATAGTCCTTTCTTGCTGAATAAGGTATTTATAGCAGAAATTAGAGTAAGCGGTTTTCTTGAAGAATGCCATCAACACAAATGCAAGGTTACACTGAACTCTACACAGTTACATTTTACAACACTGATTTCCAACATTACTTTGAAAAGAACCTAGATATACATGGAAGAATTATGCATTGTGAAACTACCAGAAGCTTATTGATTCCTTTTCTCTAATCTCCCATGTTAATGAGCCTCCTCTCATCTGCAGTGAAGAGTTCTTAGTTATTTGTAGTTACCAGAGAAAATATTACTTAATCTGCCGCTCTGAATTCCTACAAAGGAAAAGGCAAACAACTTCCATTCTACCTACTAGTTACAGCTAGGAAGAACATGAAAGACCAGGAACGTGGCAATGTAAGCATGAATTCTACCAGTGATAATCAGTCACCACCATTTTAGGCAACAGAAGACCAACATAATGGTAAGGGAAGAAATATAAGGCCCAAATCTAATATACATATTTATTTAATAATTTTCTGCAGGTTTTTCTTCTGTGTAAGATAAAAACGTCTTAAGATCAAAAAATTTTAACTTGTTTAGAGATGACAACATCAGAACCAGTAGCAAAACTAATGGAACTACTCCAGGCTGATTTCAGTGGCTTAACAAGTAACAGTCATATAACATAGCAAGTCTACACCACAATAAGGGTGGATAATTTACACTGTTTCGGTTTTAGAAAGTGGTTGATTACTTACAGCTATATTTTCTTTTGTTCATCATGGTTAATGTATTAAAAAACAACTTATTTCAGTTAGAGCCATTAATATGGTTCCTAACTATCTCACCAAGCTACAGCACTGAGTAATGACTTAAAAAAGAGAATTTCTATGTAAACAACACATCTTTTACTTTCTCTAACAGCATGAAACACAAGCTTACAATGTATTTTGTTTCATTCATGAGTATAAAGCTGAAGCATACATTTCCCTACACTCCTTAGGCAGATGACAGAAGTTGTAAGAGGATATGAGAAGATGACATTACCAACAGCCTTTTCAAAAGCAAACACACACTTAGAAAGTCTAACTCAACAGGTATTTCCCAGAAAATTAATTCTGCATCTTTAATTATTCAGATGCTCCACACCAGTAACTTAGAACCCTTCTTCCATTACAGAAGTTATAGAAGTATCAACTGCATTGTTACGGAAAGGTTGAGGAGCAGAAAGATGAAGATAAACCTAAAAGTGACAGACTGGCTGCCCACACAATAGGTGAAGTTGAAGAAAACTCTTTGTAAAATCATAGAATCATAGAATAGTAAGGGTTGGAAAGGACCTCAAGATCATCGAGTTCCAACCCCCCTGCCAAAGCTGCGGGGTATTTCTTTTTTAATAGGCTGCATGGCAGATTTGGGTGAAAACCTCCACAGAAAATATTTTCAAAGGCATTCACATTTGGGATACCAAAGCTTAAATCTCATCTCTGTTTTACCTACATTCAATGACAGAGAAAATGTTTACTTTAAAGACTACTTTGATTTTAAGCTAGGCTTAAAGTTGGGTTTCAGTTGTTCAGACATGGTTATTCAGCTGGAAAGAAATTTGTTTTGAAGTTTCCTTCTAATTAAGACTTTATTCTTTCTATCTGAAATAGCTGATTTAATCTGAACTTAAACATTGAAACTCTTCCTCAAGTAATGACTTGACACCAAATAGTTCGCAAAAAATGTGGTGGAAAAAAGCAAAGCTGTATTACACTAAAATTGCTTTTTTCACAGAATTCTACTTAAAGATAAGATTTACCTTACAATGCACAAACTAAATCCAGATCATTAGGAAAAAGTATGCCACAACTAATTTAATTCTGAAGAATTTTGCTGTAAAGAAAAATATTTTTACATAAACGTTAACCTGTTTTAAGCAGACTACTGATTTCAAAGGCACGACTGAAAAAGAATATGGCAACTTTTCCACCTGTGAGCAGAACCTCAGCAGATCATATGAATCAAAACTGGATCATACTTCCTCAAAAACTTGATTTCGAAAATGAATACAAATAAGCAGTATGACTAATATTTACTAATCTAATTCCCTATTTCACCTTTTGAATTTCTAAACTATTTACCTCAAGTATCATTTTAATTATTTTTGCAGTTCATTCCCAGAGAACCTTGATGCTGGGAAATTAATTAATGGACACAATGGAAGAACTGTCAGCATTATTTAAATACAATTTCAGCACCGGCCTCATTTACATGTATCCCTTTCTTCTAAACAATGGGACTGCTGAGTTTTTTTGTATGAAACTGTTAGTTCATTAAAGGGAGCACAATGATATCGTTTTCTGCAGATACTCATCTGTTATCACACTTTGCTGAAATACATAATCCATGCTCAAGACACCCCTAGAGCTTTTAGCCCCCATATTTCAAAGATACTGAAATAGTTGTATAATAGTAGTATAATTGTTTCATTAATTTGCTTTAGCTTTATCACATTATTAGCTTTAATAAAAGTTATTAAATTAATTCTTCAAAGCAGACCTATAAAAAGTGTTAGCTTAACACTTCAAAACTGAAAAAAATAATTTGAATAACTGCACAAATAGATATCACGTATTTATATTGAAAGACAAAACCAACTTCTAAAAGTATTAAAGACCAATAGTTGCTTATTCCAACTTCTCAGCAAATAACAAGAATATCCTTACTGATACACTGCCAAAATGCAAGTAAAAAACACCCTGACATTAAGTATGCTTTAGACCACATATGTCACTTCCAGATAGGGTGGCTCATATATGTGCCTTGTTGGACAAAATTTGGTATTTTGATTGCAATGAATGCTTACAATAAAGGTTACTTTTCATTTGACTAAAGCGTATTAAGTAAACCAACACAGATGTTACTGAGGTCTTGACCAGTGAAAAGAAACTCTACAATCCTCAAATTCCCTTTTCTGCAAATTGAAGGGATGATTACATCAATACAATATGCATTGCATTCAAATTTTCAGAAGATTTCTTATTAGATTCTGAACAGAAAATGACTTTTATACAAAAACCTTGTGTGTTCTAAGAAAGACCAATTTTATTCTTAGTAACGACAACTAAATTTTCAAGAAAAGCAGTCCAGTGAAACACACCATAATAACTCAGAATGAACAAACACGCGTATTGCATTGAGTCATGTCTTCCAATAGGTGGTCTTGTTGGCTAAGAAGATAAGCAGATAGGATAGTGGAAACAGAGATACCAAAAAGGTATTTAGTAATAAGCATGAACTACTGCTTTTCTTTCTTGTCCATACTGATCTTTGCAAGCTTAGTCGTAACAGTCAAGTCGTCAGTCAAGAGCACCACCCAAGTTTCTAACACAACCATTATAAAGATACTCAAGATATACCACTAGCTTTTTTCACCCCTTCTTTCATCACTAAACCACATTACAGTCTTCAAACTGGCAATAAAATCCTTAGGTTCTGATAACCAGTATTCCTCTAGAGACTAAGAAATAGTTGGAACTTATATTTTCCTACCACTTGCTGGCCTGCAGATATCTTAACACTTATTCATGAAAATACTGTTCCCTTGCACAGCAACACTATCTGAATCAGTTTCTACGTAGGGACAGCAGTATGGCTGAATGTTCAATCTTGTCTCATGATGACAATCTAATTGCACCAAGCTTTTTGTGACCATGTGACTGCTTAACAACATTCCATGGCTGGCATGCTTTACATTTCATTCAGCTTCTATTAAAACTAACTTATTAGTAATGCCACAGAAATTAAAGATGGCAGCTCTGAATGCAACAGCATCTTCACCGATTAAAGAGAAGAAAAAGCATATCTGAAATCACCACTCAGCTGCTTTTCATCTATGTCCAGCACACAGCCATGATTCTGCAAAAACTGCAGGTTTATAAAAGGGCTCATGTCAAAAGCAACTGAAAAGCCACACTATTACTCATTCCAAGTATCTGAAAATTGCTAGTCACTCAATATCACAGCTGGAAATGTTAACAATGCATATATTTTAACTGAATTCATTAGATACTTGATAGCTATCACTAGGAGCTTGATCTTGTCTGGATGAATAAAATAAGCTGCTTCTTACCTAAGCACTTCATACAAAAGACTCACCAAGCTAATCCAAAAAATACTTTTTTACACCACTTCTGTTCTCATCCACCAACTGGTTTGCACAGAAGCAGAATAATAGTGATGATCAGGTGCAGGTTTGCTGAACTCTGATCAGCATGGGAACTTATGTCCACTAAACATAATTGATTTTATTAGCTTTAGCCAAAATATGTTCTGGGAATAACACTATTGTTCTGAAGATGCTAATGTGTCAATAGATGCCAGAGACCGTTTGGTGCTTAAATGCCTCTCAGGACACTGAATCAAGGTAAGCTCTTCGATTTCAATCTTCAGTGCTGAAAATCAAAACCTGGTGGACAGCAGAACAATCAAGTCAAAGTCTACACTAATAATGAGTCTTCACACCAGATTACTGATTGAAGATAGCAGCATGAAACAAAAGCCTGACATTGGAATGGCAACACCTGTGAAGTTGTTGCAATTTGCTTTATCAAAGTTCTCTGGAGGTTAACTCTGATAGAACTGAAAGATCTGTCTTGGCCCTGAAGAGCCCTGAGCAAATACAAGACAGTAACACTCTCATACTTTTCTCCAGCTCAGCTGTACCATACACTGACCATCAATGCTTTCCTAAGGATATAGACTGCAAGCACTTTGTTGAGAAAAGCTTCTACAAGAACACCCTACAGCAGTTTAAATGAAGAAAAAAGTGGCAGATAGTGAGCCAAATTTGAAGATATTACCACCTGTATACAGGTCAATTAATTGCATTGCCAACAATATGTTGGGTTTTTTTTCTGGCCAACCTTACTCTATCACAGACACAACACAGATCAGTAGCTTAAGCCCTTGCTCTACAACAGCCTCTTCTATACTGACAGCGTGAGGTGAACAGTAATTTTTTTCTCATTTGGCATGACAGCACCAGAGTGTGATGTCCAAATCTCTTATAGCTCCCAGTAAACCCGGCTTTCTTTTTATTTTACACCAGCTTCTGTGATCATCTCTCTATTAATCTACATTGAATTTAAAGGGGTGTATCTTCAGTACCAGTATCTTGAGATGCTTCCAACAGAAGACAAAACAGAGTGCCCTAACCATCATCTTCATGGCCTTAAGCAGCCCAAAACCTGAGGACAGCTTTGATTCAAACGATAGCTTTCTGGAAGAATTTTTTGGGCTGAACACAGGATTTTCAGCTGAAATTCAGAGTTAATATCTAGTATAGTCCTTCACAATCTCCTAATCAAGAACTATTAACTAAATAATTTAAAAGCACAACACTAGTCCTACTGAAACAAGCTGGGCACTGCACACCGAATTAGATACCTAAACATTGCTCCAAATCTTCAGAAGAGTTTTACAACTTATTTTATTCAAGCCTTCAAAAGAGTGCCTACTGAAGTTATAAAAGACTCTTACTGGATTTCTTTTTTACTAGTATAAAAGGAAAAAAAATATGCTTCCATGTAATTTTCCTCAAATCTTTTATTACGCTGTAACAAGCAACAATAAGACAATCATAAAAAAAAAATCATGCTGCCAGGCTTTAGCACAAGTTTTGTCAACAAAATGAATGTGAAATGTACAAATATTTAGCAAAATAACAATTCAGCCTGTAGAAAATTACAACAGAAACCAAATAATGTAGTATCTACCCAAGTAGTGAACTAAAATAATAGGTTTATCTATTAATGGATGTATCCGCAAAATGCAATTTTTTACTGCATCTGCCCTTTAGCTTTATAATGTTTTTCAAACGATTTACATAGATTTTCCCATGTGATTTTTCTTATAAGAATGAAGACTGAAGACTCTGAACTTTTGGGCTTTAAAATCTGACTAGCATATATCCTGAAATGTTGGAAACAAGGATGTCAAGCTGTGTGTTCAAACATAAATTTAACATGTAAGATACCATTTAAGCTGCAAATACAGCTTCATTTGGCATGTAGCTGAAAGATTTTTAATACAGTTTACTCATCCCCAGTTACTTTCTGTACACTGGCATTTCTTGATTCCCAAACCCTAATTTCATATCAGTATAAATAAATATAAATACTACATAAATTCTTATCAAAATGGTAAAAGATGTAGAAAAAATAAATAAAAAAATAAGCAATATTTACTGCAATTAGATTTTCTGTACCTTAAAAAAAAATGCATGCAGAGATTTTTTTGATCCCCAATACTGACCATCTAATACCATTTTGGAAAACTCTTCTCTGTACATGTTATTTTTCAGGGTCATATTAAAAACTTCTACTAGCATAAGATCGCTGCTATCACAAAATGGCTCCATAGAAAGATGAAGCTCAGCATATACTAACGTCTGTAGCTCATTCCAGTCAAAATGGAGGCAGTACAGTGCTATTAGGTGGAAGAACATGCTCCAACCAAAAAACTAAGCAACATGCTCATGTGAAGTTCTACTGAGGATTTACACCCTGAAGACTCCCAGAACCATGCAGAAACTGATTGTCCAGGAGCAAGGCTAGAAACAGTGGTGTCAAACAACTAACTGATTCCAGAAGATTTACAATTCTCAGGACTAGCGATGAGCTACTGACAATGGATCCTGAACACCTTTCAAGAATCTGCACTTGCCGTATAACTTTCAGACAGCCAGAACTCTATCATAAACATTTTTAGGGCTCTTTATTTTTCATGTTACCTCAGTAAAGCGTGCCTAGCCTTAGAAGGCTGTGAAAAGCCTCTGCACCCCTGAGGTCTTAAACTATAAACCAAATTAAGACTCATTTCTGAGAAACGACAAGGTGCTGCTACTATGGAAACAGACGGGAAGTAAAGGTTGTCATGCACTGATGACTGAGAGCCGACAGGGATCCCAGCCACGGTGTTCTGCTTTCATACAGGATACAGGACCAGAGACAAAGGGAGTTCAAAACAAAGGAAGAAAAAAAAAAAGGAGAAAACAAGAAGTCACAGCTCAGTTAGAATAGAAGAAATGAAGAATGCATGTGTGATGAAACAGGACTCAATACCATAAGGGAAGGCAATCTCCAAGTCAGAAAACTAAAAACCTCTTTAACATATCTCTGATTTACATAGCAGGTATTGAGAGGTGATATTAACAATCACTCTTGAAACTAAAAAAGAATCATATATATATATACTGCCATCATATAAACATTTAGTCTACACTTAAATACTTCAAGAAGTGACATGGTATCATACAACATATTGTTGTATGCATTTAAAAATGTACCTTATGAAAACATCAAGAAAATCACAGGTTTTAATTATGAAAATGTTTTATTAAAAATGGATGTTGAATTATTTCAAAATAAAACAACAGCACATCACCCCCATAAAAGCAATTTTCCCTGAAATATTAAAATTAAATTAAAACATATGTAAGAGAGAACTTCCCTCTATCTGCAATCTTAAGCTTTAAAAAGCATCATTAATGAAAGTTGTTTATACCTTTCAGAAAGGACAGATTGATTTGTTTTCCCACTAACACACCGCTTTTCTGCAGGTTTGATAAATTACTACAAACAAAAAAAGAATCTAGTTAGAAAGAAGAAAAACCTGTTCATTAACAAACAGGAAGACTATTAAAAATCCTCAATCATGAAAAAGCTACTGTTAATTTTGTTGAAAAGGTATTTGAGCACAATGTGTAAAACTTTATTAAAGGATAAGCAGAAGATACAGTTTTTGTTGAGCTGACTTGTTTTTCAAAATCTATACAAAACTTTAAAAATATCCATATTAAAATATGGTTGCTATTATATGGATATTTTAATTCAAAAATTTATGTAAAAGAGGAAAAAAAAAGAATAGACAGTATTTTAAAAAAAAGGCAAAAAAGCAAAGGCAACTGCTATTTCTACTGCCCTATTTACTAGATCAAGTGTTCCCTCCAAAATAATCTATGTATTTTTGCCTAGAATGCAAAAAACCCATGCTGTACAGCTTTTCCATCTATTTAGCTTATTCATGGTATTATTACTATTTCCTAAGACACTACATAAAACTTGCATTTCCCATACTATTTACTGTGTTTCATAAAAGTTCCGTTAGAAACAAATTCAGAGCAAATGTAAGCTGGAGGCATCATTTCCATTTATTACTTTTCATAATACCTTTTTCATTCAGAGGTATCAAAACAATCTACAGAATTATTGCCATTGTTTTCAAAGACAGATAAAGGACAAAAAATCACAGCATAGTGTCTAATTATTGTCATCTATCAAACACAACAGAATATATGTTGAGTTGTACAACACAGTGTACAGTAATCATATGGATATTTATGATGATCCAATTTAAGACATTCGTGAAAGATTGCACTTTGATATATACTTTTCATATGTGTGTGTGTTTTATTCCTTTTCATAAATAGACACCACCAGGAGGTCAGGATGAAGCCTTCAGAGGAAAAGTGAGATCCCTTATGAGCTTCCCTTCAGAGGAACTGGGGACACTTAGGAAGGAAAGTTCCAGTGACCACAGTGAAGGTCAGAAGAAAAGTTACAGCAAAAAAACAGGGGCCTGCACCAGCCAGAGTCAGAAAGACTGATGAAAGGATTAGGAAACAAACAGACTTTGATGAAATAAATCTTGTAGAGGCAGAGACAGCTTCAAGGAGCTTGCCAGGATTCAGAAAGTCTTTAAGGGCACAGCTACTGCAGTGACTTGGTTTGGATTGCAAGCATTCTTTTGAAATACATTCTCATGTACGTTCATGTACTAAATCACGGCTTGCATAGTAGAGTCTCTCTCATCAGAACCATTCCTATTGCACTGTACTATTCACCAACGTGGACACTCAAAAGTTAGAAACTAACCTGGAAGCAACCCCCTACAAAGATGCACTGAATAGACATAGTGCTGCCTACAAATTCCATTTATTTCTGCTTTTTCATAAATGCAATTTTGTGACTACAAAAGAAATGAATTATTCCAACTTAATAAAACCCAGCCTTTAAACAATTCAAAAAGCCTTTGTTTTTTGCAATGTTTTCAAGCAGAAAGAAGAGGAGCTATGTTAACCCACCTCCAAGCTCAGGCCAATATGAAGTTTTGCTGAGTTGCCAGGGTCCTGTCAGAGGTAATACAGGTAGTTCAGAGCTATCCTCTTGCACACGAAAGACTTCCTGCAAAGTTTTTTTATCTCCTATTTCCATCATCACTTACAAGCATAACAGAAAAAAAATGAGTCAGACTGGGAATTTGAGATAATGTTTCCCATGTACTCTCTCTCTTCAGGAAAACACAATAAGGCACAAAGTATTTTAGTTTCAAAAACGTTTGGCCAAACTAAACAACATAAGAGTTTGCTATTTTATCTCAGCCATCTGCTCCGTTTATAAGCGAAGAATGTTCAATATACAGTGATTAATTCAAAGCCTTCGATCTGTCTCCCGTCAGAAGAAAAATGTGAATGTTTCAGTGCAAAAGATGAGAAAACCACTGAATTTTCATTAATTCCTGAAGTGGCCAAACACCTTTAACCACACACTAAAACAGAGTATCATGCCCAGTCTCCTTTATTCTTATAGTCAGAACTAGAGAAATAATACAGCCACAGCTCCTATTACCACTTAAAAATGAAGGTTTCTCAGAATTGGGTAAACACTTATCATATAATTCTTAGCAGTCTGAAATCAAACACACACCACCATCTTCTCTCTAGAAAAGGAAAGCATAGCTAATACATTATTACTAGCACACGCTCCCTTTCATTATTCACTCTCTATAAGAAAGCATGGACATGCACAATTGGTAGTCCAACCTCCAGCAGTAATGGTATTCATCAGTAATCTTCTTGTGAGCCTTTACAATGGCCCTACTACTTGACTTCAATCAGCTGTAAAGCTCCTTTATTCTGTTATCACATCAGTGTGAGGGAATGAATGCCATGGATTGAATGCCCTCCTAAAGGAGCGCAGTCATGCTGCAAGAATAGCAATGAGCTTCATCTGACACTGCTCAACACATTCTTTCACACTCCCTCACTCTTGCAGGGGAATGCATGCATGACAAAAATAAATATCTGTTGAGTGCAAATGCTAAGAAACATATCTACAGAATGATATACTAAATAGAGCATATCACAGTTTAATAGGAAGAGTTGGAAGTTGATACAAAGGATGCAATTAGTAGATTTAACTGGCAGCAGTTGTGTTCCATTTGTCAGAAGAAAGGGATAGACAGAATAATTATTCTACTAGTGAGAAAGATACTCAGAATTTCAATACAGAATGTCTCATCTTCTCCTTAAGCTCTTTTTATTTGCGCTGATACAAGTACCTAAGCATAGACTTGGTCTTTCACATTTTAATAAAGAAAAGAAAACAAGAAAAAAGGGTAACTGTTGATACTCTAAGTAGAATATTTTGTAGTTCAACCTGCTTTTTCCCTATTTACTGTCGTGCATATTGCTTTAGCCAAAACAAGGGGTTTAGTCCAATATGAAATCTCTATTAGTATGCCTCCAGAATCTAGACGACCATATTGACAAAGTTATCAAACAACTCAAGCAGGAAACTAAATTGTCATTCATAATTGCTGTTAGGACTGACTCAAAGCTTAATTTGCTTTTATTTCTGCAATTTTGAATACATCATCAACACTCCACCATGAAAGCAAGCTAAGAATAACAAAAGTGCATCTTTATCGCTCAAGTATATTGGTGAATTTTCAGTTATAAACACATTATTACATGCTTTTCAAAAAAATGTATTTCCATAGTTAGTTCGAATAAACTTGTCTTTCTGACCATCTATGAAACAGTTTATTCTCTAGAAAGGTTATTTCTACTATTTTAAAAATATTTCAATCAAAATGATACTGAAAAATAAAAGAAAGAGTCTGAAAGGAAGAAAGGAGCAACTATCCTCACTCTTCTTTGGGACAGTATCTTTTAAATTAACACTATGCTGCAAATCCATTCATTCTGAAAATTTTGTACTTCATAATCTCAAACCTAATCCATTTATGCTTCCATTTCCTTACTAAGGTACTCTGATTCTTCCCCCTCCATTAATTTTTTTGTATTAAAAATATATAATCTTCCCTGCATGAGAACTTATTTAAATTCCTGTGCTGTTTTGTTAAGGATGAAGAGAAAGGATGGTGCTGTGGACTGTGAAATGCCTTTGTGTTACTTGACCAGAAGCAAATTATTTCAAAAGTGTGCTACACTCTACAGTCCATTTTAGAGCAAACAGGAATACAGTGAAATCTTTCTCCTGTGAAGTATCTGTCAGCATCAACTCCTGCTTGGAGAAGCAGAGAAAAACTTCTGTGCCCATGCTCAGGAATAAGGCATTGATGTGGCAAGTGAATGGGGCTTCTGAACACTGTTTTGAGAACATGAACTGATATCTTGGAATACTGGAATTACATTAAAACTTAATGAGTGACTCAGCTGATGACGTTTTCTTGAGGAACGACAATGACCCACTGATATAAACAGCAACTTCTCTGGTAGGAATTTGAAATATTATCTCCTGCACCTCTCAGTCGTGCTTGCAAAAAGCTGAAAACTCAGGATGGAACTCTACAAAACACATTCCTCAGTGGAAGTGTATAGCTAAAATTGCATCTGCAGTGGTACTACAATTTAGTACATAGTAGTTTGGTGACACCCTTTCCCACTAATGTAAGGAAGAGAAAATATCAACAGAAATTAGCAAAGAGGTGCTTTTCTTTTTAGTATAGCAGAGAAATAAAACCTACAACTTGGTCAGCCCTGAAGTGGTCAGGCAGTTGGACTAGATGATCACTGCAGTTCCTTCCAACTGAAATATTCTATTCTGTGATACTAATTATACCCTAAAAAACACTTACTAGCACATGCAGGCAGTAAAACTGAATCAGATCACACTTAGAAAGGAGCAAGAAATGACTGCTTCCAACAAGGCCAGACAGCCATTCTCTGCCCCTTCTTATAACCACAACATGGAAATGCCCAGCTCCCCATGTCCTGCTTAAGCTTAAGTATGTCCAATAAGCAATAAAGCTAAATTAGAACAG
Source organism: Amazona ochrocephala (assembly GCA_039720435.1). Classification (NCBI taxonomy): domain Eukaryota; kingdom Metazoa; phylum Chordata; class Aves; order Psittaciformes; family Psittacidae; genus Amazona; species Amazona ochrocephala. The sequence continues at coordinate 28,078,062 of CM077880.1, forward strand.
GATCCTTCTCAAAGACATGGCAGAAGGAAGGAAATGAATGGCAGGTGAGATAACACAAGTCCAAATCTCCCACTGACAAGGAGAACAAGGAAGCACTCATAACTCACACTTGGTTTCAGTAAATAGCATTCAAAAGAACTAAGCTGTGGTAGATAGCAAGAAGACAAGTGCTTGAAGAGCTGAAGACACCCCAAGGTTGTTAACACACTGCTTACACAACAATAATAAACTCCTGGGCATGGGTTTCAGGGTTACAGTGTGAGATTAAACTTGTAGTTAACATAGGTAACACTGCATGCTTAGCGCAGGTATGCAAACTTCCACATGTGCTCCTCTTCAAATCTTCAAAAACTCTTTCTAAATATGGAGTTTTCTGAATCAGGATCTATTTTATAATCCCAAAACCAATGAAGCAGAATAAGGGCAAAACAAACAAATAAGCAAAATAGAAAATAAACCCTGCACTGCTGAGTAAAACTTTTCATGAAGATTTAACTCCACAACATGTACTTTTCTACTGATACTAGCAGAACTTCAGGAAATGACAGTAGGAAAAAACATTTCTAGCAACAAGCTGATTAACTTGAAAAAACAGCTAAGGTGATAAAATACACAGTGGTTTAAATCATACAAATATAATTTCAAACGCATCTATAAGAATACAGATACACATTACATTCTAATCTGAAATGAGTAATTGGTAAATTCCTCATTAAAAAGTCCTTCGCAGAGACTAAAATTTACTACAATAAAAGCACCTGCAACATTACTCTGACTTTGCATAATCTGATATTAATGACCTAGACCTAGCAATATGATGGAAAACCTAATAATGTGGTTTTAGTACTTCCATAAAGGAACAAAACGGAAGAAAAAACAATTCAGAATGGTTTTAAATGCCTCAAAAAGATAAAATAATTTCCTAATTTTGTCTTGATTTTACAACCAGTTCTTCACAGGATCAAAGCATGTTAATACAACTTTTATTTAGAAATGTCAAATACAAGACAACTCATTTCTCCTACACTTCGTCCCCCCTGCTCCCTCCCTGCTCCCCAGCTGGAGAAACAACATTAGTTTTTGCTAATGCTGTTAAACAACATAAATGTCTTGCTCATAGTGGAAAGCTATCATGTTTAAAAATAAAGAAATATTTATTTCCGAATGGATGTTCTCCTGGCATGTAAACCCATACAGGTTTACATGACTGATATTCATGTTTTGTGAAGAATAAAATGCTTCTGATGTCTTGCAAGAATGTGGAACTAAATAAGATATAAATAATGAAAAACTGGACTACTGGAAACACTGGAGGTTAAATGCGATGTTTGCTGAGACCAGGAAAAGGAAGCAATAAAACCAGAAGTAGATGAACAAAAAGCAGACCTTGTCTCTGTGAGCAATACTAGCACCCGAAGGAAACCACCCTGTACTTTCAGTAAGAGTTTATTCACACAAAAAAGTCTACCTATCGTAATCCCATTAAAAAATAGTTTTGATGAATAATTGTTTAGCTAATTAAGGGATTAAATTCTTGGCCTAATTGGAAAACAAACACATAATCTGCCTATAATACAAATCAGATGTTATTTAAAATATTTCTATCAATTTTTTTCTTGACATTTCACTTTGCTCATTTACTTGTCAGCCAATTGACCAACCTGCTGAACCAGACTGAACGAAGAGGCCAGCTATCCTTACGTATTTGCAGATATAAAATACAATGCAACCCTACTGGGTTACATTGCCGAGTGCTCAATCAAGCGTACCTGGAAAGAGCAGGAAAAAATCTGAAAAGCAAAGGATGGCACACTTCAGGGTAATATTTTTAAAGTGAAATGAGACTTACAAAGAAAATGCGGGTGTCTAGATATCTAGCAAATCAACATTTTACATTTTTCTACTTAAATACAACTAAATTTAATTGCAAATTAGCAAAAAGAGTAAACTGTAAAAGTGCAGTAAATTACCAGGAAGTCTTGATTATCAATATTATAAGTTCATAAATATGGTGAAGGAAAAAGTACTGTCTAATTTTGCATGTCCACTTTGCCTTTCTTGGAATCATTTTAGACCCTGAATGTAACATGAAACATTCCAGCCATGACATGGATATGAAAAACCAGAGAGCATTGCAGAAAAGAGACATCCTGTCATAGCAGCCTTCCAATATCTGAAGGAGGTCTACAAGGATGCCAGAGAGCAACTCTTCATCAGGGACTGTAGTGACAGAACAAGGGGCAATGGGTTTAACTTTAAACAGGGGAAGTTCAGGTTAGATATAAGCAAGTTCTTTACTGTGAGGGTGGTGAGGCACTGGAATAGGTTGCCCAAAGAAGTGGTAAATGATCCATCCCTGGCAGTGTTCAAGGCTAGGCAGAACAGAGCTTTGGGTGACACGGTCTAGTGTGTGGTGTCCCTGCCCATGGCAGGCAGATTGGAACTAGATGATCTTGAGGTCCTCTCCAACCTGAACCATTCTGTGGTTCTATGATCCTTCTATCACATGAAGTTCATAAAAAATTCTTCAGAATAATATCTTCTTCAGCCTTTCTAAGCTTTCTAGAGTTATCCTTCTGCTTTTCAGGAAAACCTATGGAGGTCCTATACATTACATCTGAGAAACTTTACAAATGTTTAGTCTAGAAAAAGCTAGCTAAACATCTTTTATTACTTGGAAAGTATCCAAATCGTATCAACATAGCTTCAGTTTCACAGTATGGTTACTCTAAAATAATGTCTAGGTTGGATACCATGCCTTCACAGTTGTCAGCAGGCAGGGATAATGTGCAAGCTTTAAGTAACTTTTTACCATCCTCTGGCATCTTGGCACAGAGATTTCTCAAGACAGATGTTGGAATCTGTTTCAATACCTAATGATGGATTTTTCTGTCACAAATTTGCTTGATCACTTTTTGAATCCCTATAAAATTCAGGAGACAGAGTCTTCTGGTGAAGTGTTCCACAATTAAACTGCGCTGTGCAAAGAAGTACCTTCTTAGGCTTGAACCCAACACCTCTTTTTAAATGTGACTAAACTTTTTCCTTTGTCATGTGTACTTTGTACACCTGAACTATATTTTTATCTTAACCTTCCCCCTCTTCTCCAGGATATGGAGTCTTCAGAAGAAGCAATTCTTCATCACTATACATTCTTGACCTCCTCTAACCTTGCTCACTCCATAGGAACTCCATCGGTTTACATAGTGGAAAAATTAGGTTCTCTTATATTCTGCATTCTACCATCTTCACAGAAGTATTTTGACCTTGAATTCTTGTTCCTAAGTAGCTACACACACTTCATGGTTAATGATCATGTACAAAAAATATAATTTCCTTTTTCTCCCCAAATCTTTCCATGTCACTTTACACTTACATGAACAGGAATTTCAAGTGCCATTTTGTCGCTGTCACTCTGTCTCAGAAGGTCTTTCTGCTATTCTTGTTTCATAAATTTGCTTCCATGCTTATTCTGAATGAGCTGTTACCAGCTGGAGGCTTTCTTACCCTGTTAGTCACCTTTTCCTGATCACTCGTGAAGATACTAAACGACATGTTCAAATCTAAATATGTAACATTTACGTAATGTAGGAAAAGTACACATCTGTCTACAGTACTTTCTGTTTATCACCTTAAAAATTGTATTTTAATCTTTAAGCTTTCTACTTGTTATGCTACCAGGTAACACTCTTTTGTTCGGATACGAAAAAAGGACAATCTGCTTTATTTCAACTTCATCTGCTGTGCATTTGGAAATAACTGAACAACATTTTCTACAATTTATAATCAACAGAGTAAGTTCCTTCACATGAAAAGGGGAGAAATAATGTTATATCAAAATATATCATGCCACAAATATTTCCCAAGAGCTTACACTGTCTTCTCTGAATTGATAACTCTTCAACAGCTGTATTATGTCAATATTAATAGCAAAGAAAAAGGTTCTCCAATGATACTTTAACTGCACTTTACCATCCTGAAACATGTTTAGTATTTAAAAGAACCCAAACCTGTAATCTTCTCCCCAACAGTAATATTTCTGTGCAACTTATCTCCAATTTCACATTTCAAGTCACCACAATTATTCTGCCTCTCCGCTCACTGTCTCTGAAGTAATGTAATTCAACAGAAAGAAGCAACAAATAAAGTAACTAAGTATATCTAAAGTAGGCTACGATAAAATGACATTTAGACATGCTGTCTTCTTTTATCTATTTTTCCCCTCCATTGAAATCCTCAGTACAGCTGAGAAACCTTTTTTCAATTTAAGTAGATTTATCAACTAAAAATAAAGCCAATTACACTTGACTGAATTTTAATTAAAAAAAAGATATCTAAAAAAAGATGATACAAGACTCAAGGACTTTCAAAGACACAGGTTAAAAAAGACATTTTCTAATACCCACAGATAGTTCTGAGACAGAATCTTTAAAGAGAATGATCTCAAACAATGCTATAGGTGATGTTGTTATTTTCTAGTTACTGCCAAATGATAACAGATTTGTCTGGAATTCTTAACAATTCCCTCTAAAAAAAAAAAATCTCCATTTTAGTCAGTACTTAAAAAACAAACCACCACACACCAAAATTAGATATCAGCCTCTTATAATGAACTTCAGTTTTAAAAATGGCTTAATCTGTGGTCTGAAAGATCATTGCACACTAAGATAACGTGGACTTTGTATGAATCTCTGCTAATCACATATCCTCACAACCTAAACTATCTTTGATTGAAATGCTATACTAAAAATTCTAGAAAATAGGTACCCGAGTTCTTTTTTAAAGTATCAGCTGCAAGTTTATTTTAATTATTGTTGATGAGCAACTGGCATGATATGTTTTCCTGTTCATTTCTCAGTTACACATCAGTTTGCTAGTTAAATCTTTCTGAATGTTCTAATTTCTAAATCTTTTCACTTTGACTGTGATTGATGCTTACTTTCTGCTGAGGAAAAGGCATACAAGGCATAAAATGCTTACAAGCTCAAATGCTTAATGGGTTTATGAAGAAGAATGTTGTAAGAAGGATTGCTTTGACAGTTTGATTAGATTAACACAATCAATCAGTTTCAACAATATACACCACCCTTAAAAATACAGGTACTGCAGCTTTCTTAGTGCATGCTATTGCATTTAAATTGAAAGCACCAATACCACATCTTTTCAATGCAAAATGGGACCCTCACTACAACAAAGATATTGAGGTGCAATGAAGAAGGACACTGAAGTTGGTGAAAGGTCTAGAGAACAAGTCTTATGAGGAACAGATGAGGGAACTGGGGTTGCTTAGCCTGGAGAAAAGAGATTCAGGGGAAACCTTCATGCTCTATACAACTACCTGAAAAGAGGTTTCAGTGAGGCAAGTGTCAGTCTGTTCTCCAAAGTAACAAGCGATAGGACAAGAGGAAATGGTCTCAAGTTGCACCAGGAGAGGTTTTGATTGGATATTAGGAAAGATTTCTTCACTGAAAGGATTGTCAGGCATTGGAACAGGCTGCCCAGGGAAGCGGTTGAGTCACCATCCCTGAGGGTATTTAAAAGGCATTTAGATAAGGTGTATAGGGACACCGTATAATGGTGGATTTGGCAGTGATAGGTTTATGGTGGGACTCAATCTTAAAAGTCTTTTTCAACCTAAATGATCCTATGGCTATAAATACAGTATGATCTACATTTTATATCTACATACTGTGCTTTAAATAAGAACATATAATGCTGTAGTTCTGTCTTCTATCAGAAATATCCAGAAAGTTCAAAAGCATGCCTGGCAGTTGTTAGCAGGTCTGATTCAAAAATCTGCAGAAAAGGAACTGATCTGTTATATTTTTGCCTTCTTGAATTTGTTGTTCTGAGAGTTATAACATTATTGAACATTTCTTTATTTCTCCCTCCTCTAACTTTTACTAGATCTTATATTTTACAAGATGATTTGTAATCCATTCATGAATCAAACTAACAAGCAAACTGGTGGTACTGCTATAACATAAGCCTCCCAGGTTTATAACAGCCCTGTCATAACCAATCTCACCTTGGTGCAGAGAAGGTCAGAATATGAGTTTAGTAGCAGGATAGACTCCTATGCACTTAAGTGAGAATAAGTCCTTTTCAATTGTGCAGCCTGTGAAGGACAGGTTATCCTTGCTTTCAACTCTATTATCAACAAGGCAATATTCTATACTGCGACAAAACTTAAAAATTAAATGCTACTTTCCATAATAAAGACAATAAAGAGTGGACTAGGTTCTGATTTATGGTTACACAACTACATAACAAATTTTATCTTGTACAATGATACCCAATATCATGATACAGCAATGACAGCAAAACTAGATATATTTGAACTTTTATTAACCAAACACAAATAGTCTGAAAATACTATTGGAAAAATGCATACATCTTTTACATCTTTTCAGCAGTTGTTGAAGATGCACTGAGTTACAGTAGATACAGAGTAAGAGCCACCTGAGAGACTGAAGTGATCCCTATATAGTAACAACATCCACTGCTGGCCTTGAGATAGTGCTTGTTTAATCCAGGACTATGTAAGATGGACCAAATAGGGTTATCTGAAAATCCATTAGCAAGTAATTCAGGGCAACAGGAGATGATGAGATCAGAGCAGTTTGGGCTGAGGCTTTTACAGCTACAGTAGCTACAATTTGGATTTGCATCTTATTTCACACTCAATTTAGTCTTGGACTTTCCTTCTGACTAGATTTAGCCTTGAGTCCCAAATGCAACGTTCACACTATCTTGTGGTCCAAAGCTGTCCAAGTGATTGCCTTGAGACATGTATGTCCCCGTTAGGGAATGTTACATGTTAGAGCCTCTTCAGTGTATAGCTGGAAAATAGGTTACCATCACATTTCCTTAGAAAGGAATTAACACCAAAAATATTCCCTTAACCAAACCAACAGAAGGCAAGTGAGAACAAAAGGGGAATTTGCTTCAGAATTGCACTACTATTCCAGACCAAACCGCTGACTTACATTTGCTGCATGTCTATGCAAACTTGCATCTAAAACTTGCTTCTCAAGAGAAGAATTTGGGGAAAAGAGCCTAATAAACACCGAATTCAAATAACCTAGAAGGTGTCAGCATTTCAAAATGGAAATCAAAGAATTCATGAGCTGTACATGCTGATTTATATAAGCAAGGCAACCTCACATGACTGCAGGGATACTGCTTGCAAGCACCTACACCAACAAAGCTGCAAACTAGCAACATGCCTATTAAGACAAGATTATTCAAAAAGGCTCAAAGTTCTCATTTGCACGTGGCTGTAAAAAATGTCTTCTAATTAAGATCTTAATGGTTCTAGAAAGAGAAAACATCTTTAATTTGAAGGCGAAGGTAAAAAAAATAAAAAATATGAAGGCTGCAATCAGAAGAAAACTAAGATAGAAAAGTTGGTAAATTGTCAGCACTGATTAAGAAAGAGGAGAAACAAAAGCTAGACAGGGTGAAGTTAAAGCTTTGTGAACCCCTGCAACTGGTATGAAAAGAAATGTCAGTAGTTAACTAAATATAAGTGCACTTTACTACTCTGCTAAAGCAGGCTGAAGTATCCTTAGTGTAACAATATTCAGCCATTGAAAATAATAGTAGCTAAATTCACCATTCTGCACACTATAAACTTTGGAGAATAGAGCGTTGTTCAACCTCACGAACTACCAGTTTGGGAGTGTTCAACGTGAGGCACTTATAAGAAAAAAAAATTAAACAAAAATAAAAAAGACATGATTTTTAACGACACTTCATGCGCTACCTTTAAATGAAGTTCCCAAAGGCATTTTTGGCAACCTCTGTCAGTACACACAAATGACAAACATGTGCCATTGGCAACATACAATTCAACTTCTATCTGATTGCATGAACTCTGTATTTCTCAAACATCACAGTTAATACAAACTGAGAAAGCTATATAAAGAACACTATTCTGTATCACTATAAACTTTTTTAATAAATAGAAACAAAGAACTGTTTTTCATTCTATTTTTCCCTCTCTACGATGGAAAAACACAGTTCCGGCATTTAAGCCAAGTACCGGCAGCTTGCACTAAAATGTATCTTCCTTCAATTACCAACACAGTCATGACCTTCAAAACCTGCACCAGCAGATGTGTAGTCACCACCTCCAAAAGGTATGTTTTTCACAACAGCTATTTTCATTTTATTTATAAACTCCATTGCTTACAAAGTAATGACAGTATCACAGCACAATAATGATGCTCAACTTCTGATTCAGACATTATACCTAGTCTTGAGTTCATACTTTAGATTCATTTATTTTGATTCTTAACTTCACTGAAAGATATTGCTATTCTACAGAACATTGCTGAAGACAGCTGAGTTATGTGAAATTAATCACTGACTCCCATATACAAGTTTTGTCAACTGCTTTACTAAACACACAGTGAAAATGTACTGCAGTGTGGCCAAAATGTTGAATATAGAAATAGATGTTCTTTCAGAGACACACCTTTTCAAATAGGTGAACAGACTAGGCAAGATTTAAAAAAATAAATAAATAATTAAGAGATCGCAGGCTCCAATTAATTAATTTAAAATGTTCTATTATTAATAACTGTATGTTTAGTCAGAATAAACACTATAACAACCTGCTATGTCACAAATTGTACTTTATGGTGCACTTTTTATACTCTCTTATGAGATCTGAATAATAATGTAATTTCTGAACCAGTGCCAAGCCACTGTCTATAACTGATGTCACATCAGGCATCAATTTAGAAGCTCTTCATATTCATAGAATCATAGAATAGTTAGGGTTCGAAACTGCAGCTTACGTAGTGTTATATCAGTTTCACACTATAAAAACTTTAATTCCAGCTAAGCACAGAACAAAATTTAGCAGATATTTATATACACTTTGAAATTGTTGGGGTTTTGATCAGTGATTCAACTACTGGGAGAAAACAAAACAAAACAAAACAAACACCAAACCACCTAAACTGGGATAACCACAAGAATACTTACAGAGAAAAACGGCAAGAAAATGAAGGAACTGACGGATGGAAGCTCAGAGCACTGAAAGAAGCAGCAAATTACATATCCCATCTGATTTAAATAGATTCATATTATTCATATTACACAAAAAATTCAAAACAAGAATTGGGCTTTTTGAAATTCTATGAAGGGAAAGTAGAGTATAGACAGTTTGGAAAGTGTAAGAGAAAAATATGTTGAACAAAAAAAATCCTATGCAGGATCTACCACAGAAAGCTGCAAAATAAGAGAACCAAGAGCTTTTGGGAGAAAAAAAGAAGAATCATTGGTATCAGTAATTGTCATCAGCTATCTAGGGAGAACTGTCATACAGATGCTCTAAAATGCGCATCTTAACTAAGAGAATCAGGCCAGAAAAAAAGAGTAGATATGCAAATCATCAGCATAAGCTGACAGTGAAGTTGTAGTAAAGCCACAGATCACCCATGAATAGGATGGAGAAGGAAAAGTAAAAAAGATCCAAGAAAAAGTACCTTCCATGAGACTGGAAGAAAGGGCAGAATAGCTCTCAAAATAGACAGTCAAGGGCAATGCAAAAAGCAGAGCAAAGCACAAGACTGTCATGTATCAGGAAAACAACAAAGGCCAGAATATTAAGGAAGAAGTGATCATTACTAGGAGCTAAAGCACTGGAAAGACAAAAGAAGATAACATTCTTAATATTTCATGTAGTTCTAATGATAATGTGCATTCCTGAAACAAACAGTGACTATATCAATTTCATAATCCCCCTACAATATCTATGCTATTATAAAAAAGCTATTTTTACTGGATTTTACAGGAATACGAGTTTGTTCTTCCTTTCCCCCTCCAAGGTTATGTTCGAATTCAGGTACTATGTCATATACACTGGAAAAGAGCTAAGAATTGTTTTGAAAACTTAACAGATTTTCTGTGAAGGTTGCTTAAAAGCTTTCCCACTAAAATTCTCTGTTTCAAAGCAAATCAGGTTAATCTATGCATTTCAACCTACCAGTCTTCAGTGTAGTAGAAAGTTCTGCAGTACACAGCCAAATTTGTCATTAATATGTACTCATTATTTTACATATGGTAGTGAGGATGCCCTGTTTGGTAAAGTGGTATCAAAGGTAGATTTCTGAATTTCAAGTCTATTTTATATAATTTGTGTTGTTTCTTACCTGGATAAGGTTCTGCTATTTAGAAATTTATTATGCACAACAATATAAACCATATATGCAGTATTATTTCCAATTCTGTTGTTCATTTACAGCAGTAACAAAATGCTTTTATTTTCATTCAACTGTTCATCTCACATCTACTATAAACACTTCTGATTTGATTTTAAATCGGTACTGTTCAAAGAAGGAAACCATGCATTCTCACATTAAAGTAATCTGTATCAATTCTGTGTTAGCTATGGATATTTTAATAAATTAGAAACAGAGAACTGTACAATGTTAGGATTATTTTATATTTGTTCAGGTTCTAACAACAGTAAGACATCAGAAACAAAAGTTAAAAGAACAAATGGTAGTCATTGTTTACCTGCTAGTTTCTAAAAAACACCAATAATCAGCGTAACTAACGACAGGTGCTTGAGAAAAGAGAAGTATGTAGGCTCCAGCTTTAAAATACTAAACTGAACACCTTGAACTTGCAGCATAGTGTCTTAAGACACATAAGTGAAGCTCTGTGAGGAAGGGCTCTGTGGGAAGGAGGAGTAGCCGTTTCCTGCTTTGCAGAAATGCCCTGTAAAATTCCTGCTAGGCTCTGGCTCCTTCGCCTGGGAATTGTGAATTACACAGACTCCACATCCCTGCTCCTTTGAAATTACTAAAAAATGCTGCAGAAGTCTGATGTGTACAGAATCTAAAAGATGCACAAAATGAAAGAACATATGGATATGAGAAATTTTCCTTTTTCTCTTCTTGTATAGCATCATGATTCTTTTTCAGACTTTAGACTTTAAGGATAATATTAACTTTAATAAAGCCTTCTTCTAGAAACACTGACTACTTCAAAGAAGTGAAGAAGCAAAACAAACCATTTTCTAGATTATCTAACATTCTATTATCCTACAGACTAATGCATCAAGATCCTGATCAATAAAGCATTTTAAAGGACATGCTTAATTTACTAATTCATGAGTTGCTCTATTGAAGCCAATGGGATTATTCACATTCTTTGAGTTAAGCATAAGAGAAAGCACTTTATCTCATCCCCTCTGCATTCACAATCAACTTCCATTTAGCTACAGAAAAATTACCATCTATTTCAGCAGTACTGGAAACTGCCTTAGGAACTTGAACCTAGAAAACCCCACAGGCTTCCCTATGCATATCACTTGAGTTTTGATTTTGCTTGGGCTTTGCATGTTTAAATACCTTCCTCATAAAATAACACGGCTACAAATCTTTTTCCTTCTTTTATTTCCCACATATAGAATTCTCCCTCATGTCAATGAAAGCCACCAAAAAAAAAAAAAAAAGACAAAAATTGGCAATATGCAAATATATTTGAAATCCACTTACTTTAAAACATTGATCTAGTGGCCCAGAATTTCACAAGATAAAAGTCCTTCTGAATACTATGAAAGGAATTTCAACTCACTTTTTACAGAAACTTGGAGAGCTTCCATTTTGAGATTAAGATTTCTAAATTTAAGTGTCTACAAGCATGCTGAATACTTAAACTACATAGGTAATGAAGATATAGTCAATATGGTCAATGGAGCCTAAAAAGGTGCTCAGCAGACAGCTGACTTTAAGCCATACTTCATCTCTCTCTAGGCTCCTCTATTTCTTAAGTCTCCACCAGCTATCATGGAAGCTTAGAAAACTGACACAGCAATACATACATACAAACCTACAGTAAGATATTTATATTGTTTCATTTTTGTCTCAAACTAAATCCCACCTCCACTGTTCACAGTAAGTCCATAGGTAGGAAGGGCAGAAACCAGAAACCATGGAGTTCCAGATCCAGTAAACCTCTAAACTCAGAAATTCCCACATACTGGTGAGTAATAAGGAATCCCATTCAAAGGCATGCATTTGTGACAGATGGTAACTTCAGGTTTTATGGGGAGTCATACTTAAGCATCTCATACAGGCAGCTTCTGTCAGTTTTATATCTGCTAGTCCATAGTTCTTGAAGTTCAGGTAACCACTACACCGGCATTTACTCCCAAGAAGTAACCTGATATGCATCTCTCATGGTCCACAACCTGCTCTGCTGTACAACAGAATTTGAGCAGAGATACAGGAAGTGCCAAGTTTGATTTTTACTGTAAGGCCAGGACAAGATGTGAAAATAAAGACAGGGCTAAGCAGATTACATGTATTAAATAATATGGCTAAGATCCCTATTAGGGCTGGCACAGAAGTAAAGATGATTTTATTTGATGAAGGATGGAACTATTAATTTGTTTCAAGTTTTTCAAGGCAAAAAATATAAGACATGATGGGGGAAGATGAGAAGACATCAGACTGCAGACAACAGCTTGGGATCTGAATGTGCATGCTGCCCTGTTTAAGACTGTGGTCCACCTCAAAATCAGGAGCTGCTTAGTCTGCTTTCGCTGGGACTTTGGAAACCCTGCCTCTCAATAAGAAACTGAGAACAATAAATAAGAACAACTAACAAACTAGAGCTGGATGATCAGCAAAAGAGTACTAATCGTATATAGACATTGTTATTCTACAAAAAGCATTTGGCTGTCTTCTTTTCCAGAAGAAAACCTCAGAGCTTATATAAACGTGAATGAGTGCATTTTAAGATCTCACTGAAATGCTAAATTACTGTTAAAGGAACCTGTTTTTTCTCCATTGTGCACACAATCCTTGTGCACATTAAAGACTGTACATAATATTAGAGATATAGTTCAATAGAAACCAGTCTAGCTCTTGTTCTGGCTATCATCTCTTCTTTCAGCTTTCTGGTTATTTCAGATTGCGGTTAGCACAAGATAAACAATAAGAGGTCACCGGCCTCAGTGCTATACCACTGAAATATAATTGCCTGCCACAATAAAGTCCTAATGAGCACAACTCTTGTCAATACGAGGTTGCCTTGGCAACAAAGTTATCCCAGAAAATAACTATCCATGTGGTAGGAGGTGATGACAGTCAGTTGCCTGACAAAGATTCAAAAAATATAAACTTTTCAATTGCTCAACTTGAAGGAAAGCTTCATGCACCAGGAATCTACTGATATAAGGGAAAATACTGACTTGCTGAACACAACAGGATCTAGAAACTGCCAAAGAAATGCAGAGTTAGAATAAGGATGATTTATTTTAATACGAATATGCTTAGATTGCCAGTCTTGCAAGTAAACGTCCTTCTGTCATGTGTTCACATCTTCCTATGGTCCAAGAACTAAATCTGATTTAAATCATATTTTTAGATTTACTTTCAAAGAAAACAATGGAAAAGGTGTTCTTGAATAATAGTGAAAGTAGGTGAGATCAAGGCTGGGTTCAGTAGACAGCAGGATGGTGAATTCCAGCTCTCAGGTAGAAGCTGAAATAAAAATCCCCAGGAGAAAACAAGAAGTGACAGAATGAAAGGGAGAGGCATGACCTGACTACAGGCTCCAGAGGCCGATGCTCATTTTAAATCCAGGAGCTGGTTTCTCTGATGGTATATGGCAGGTGGACAAGAAGAGTAACCACCAAGTCACACAGTATTTTTACCTTTATTTCCTACAGAAAATAAACTTTCACATTCACATTTTATGTCTGGGCAGGAAAGGTTATATCCCACTATGTCTGTCTCCCCTACTCCAGAAACACTGGCCAGTTTCAATCAAATTGACAAATGCCTAGAAATCTTAAAGACATGCTCCTACCCACTTGTAATTGGATATAAAATATTCAGTGTCCAGACATTTTAACAAGGTCACTAAGCAAGACTCTAAAATTAAGCTGTTGTTGAACAAAACAGAAACTGTTAATGAATTAAAAGGACAAAACCAACAATAGAATCTGTTCTGCTCGCTAAATCACTAAGCAGTCTTGAAAAGAATAGCTTGGTAGACATGCAAACTTATTCAGGATAGGTTTTGCTGATAAAAAACTGGGCTGGCTGCAAAAAGTTGCAGAAAGCTGTAGTGTTGCTGAATAATAAGATGCCAAATGAAATTCAGTCTGTTTATATACTCAGGGAAAAACACTGCAAAGCATACACACCTGATGTTGTCCTTGACATTAACCACCAAAACAGACACAGCTAAAATAACTACAAATAGTTACCCGAAAGCACTCATTCGGCAGAATAGGCATGAAAAATTATAAAAACAGAAATAAAGAAACAGAAAACAATTTCATCTCACTCTATGAATCTATGGCATGCTCATCTCTTGAAGAAGTTTCCATTTAGTACTTGGCAGCAATAAAATGTACAGTAAAACTATAAAGATTACAAAGAAGAAAGACAAGCACAAAAAGTGCATGAAATGGTTTCTCTAAGTACAGATATTTTCAGCTTGGAAAAGGAGTGACTGCATACAGAGACAGAACACAGTTTCGAAACAGGTGATGTTTCAAAAAAGGGAATAAAGAATGATTTGACACAATTTCTCATAATCAAAAAAAGAAGAGGATGTGAGTTCAGAAGAATCTTTTGCTAAAGGAGAATTTCTTTTCATACAGCATAAAGAAACTGAAAAAATCACTGCCACAGGATGTTTTACACAGTATATTTTAAAACAATTAGATACATATTTAATAATACTCCATGGACTTTTAAAAAAAGTATAGAAATACAATAAGGCTTTTGAGTAGCAGAAGATGGGAGGGTATACACCTTCCCCACTCTGCTCTCACTCTGTTTGCTGTTGTCCACTTAACCCAACCTGGTTCAAGGAACTTTATAGTCCAAAAAAAAAGAAAAAGGACCAGATCACTGGGACAGTGAGAGCCTTATGTTCCTGCTGAAGAATTGTCTACTTAATACCACGGACTCAACATGGAAAAGAGATATTACAGCTGACATAAAGTGTATTTTTGACCATGAAAAATTAAATCTGCTTTCAGTAGACGTATTTTGAGTCTCTCATCCCAGGTGGCTTAAGGCTTTGATTGAGACTAGAGTAGTAATAATATCTTTCTTGTATAGATTTTCCAGTGCCTGTTGAGAAATGCACTCCTGTTTCAACTTTAATTGATTTTATTTTTTTTTTAATAAACACTAATCACAATATAACTCTACAGAAAAACTGAAATACTGTCCTAGATTGGCTGGGACAGAGACTTAAATCATTCTCGTGCTCAGAGAATCACAATCTCTGAGTCTATGCAAAAAGTGGAAACACAAAAAAACTATAACTGCGTATTTTAACATTTCCTCAATTTCAACAACTGCTGGCCAGACAAATAATACTATTACATGTAACCTTCTTTCCTCTCTGCTTTTTTTATCTTTATCTGGCAGGAAGTGGTGGTGTTACAATTTCTGCAATGAAGATTTTGTTTTAATATGTCCACAGAGCCAGACCTCTAGTTTTCCATTGGTATAAAGAGAAAAACTCTGCTTGTGCTGTTCTTCATGAGCTTTAATAAGGTTTCTGCATTCTCAGCACTTCTGGAAAATCATACCAATGTTATTTATTAAAATATAACAGTAGATGTCTACTTTTAAACAAAATCCCCTTGATTACAAAACTAGTAATGAGCTACATAAATGATACCAACCAACAAATGGGAAACAAAGATGTCTATTACCACATTGGTCAATTGAGCACGAGTTCCAACATGAGCTACCTTACAATAAAAATGAACCCTAAATCAAAGAAAGGGAAAAGAAACTTCATCTCTTCTTGAAGAAGGAAATGATATAAACGGCTGGTCAAGTACATGTGGTAATAGTTCAATGAAGACACACTTACATTCTCCAGAAAAATAAAATAATATTTCATTTGAGCAAAAGAAGTCTCATTCTCCTGGATGAAAAAGAAAAATTAAATTTCAAGGAGGAAAAAAATATTTTTTTCTGGACCCACCTGGAAGACTTCAGGAAGAGAGATTCCACCAGCAGTGGGTGCTCTCTATTGAAGTTTGTCTAACAGATGCAACCTGAGAAAAGTACTATCTACCAAGAAAGAAATTCTTCTTTAAGAAAGATGGCAAATAAGCTGTCATCATTCTGATTTAACACTAGGGTTCAATTCACAGCTCTGCTATCCCACCCTCTCTCCCTTGCACTGGCTGTGGTACTCATCAGCACCCTCACTGGGCTAATACGAAGAAAACTAACAGGCAGTGTCAAGGAGCAGGGAATAACAGGAACAAGTAGAAACACCCATTTCAGCAGTGAGACAGTAAATCAACTCAACAGAATTGTCAGATTTTAACATAGCTTTTAGTTGCTTTTTACTATACCTTTTGTAAATCTTCGTGACTCTTTCGTATTTTACATGGTAGGATTATATGCTTTAATTTGCATTTATTTTCCATGGTAAGCCTTAAGACATTCTAGTAATACTAAAGTTTTTCTCACACAAGTATAGGGAAAAGCTGTAAAGCAGAAGCACCCAGGCGCTGCAAACAGTACCTATCTCACCTGCCTGTTTTGCAGTGTATCCAAGAAGTCTGAGCATCTGACTCATTTCAACAATATCAGCTTCTGGTGAGCTGGCAATACAGCACTCAGCTAAGTAGTACTTAAACAAAAAGGCTTCCTGGCAGGAGAAAATATTAGGCTGTACACTTCAAGTCGAAACATTCATGCGGCGCTTGCTACCATGTACTTAAAACTAATATACATAAGGTGCTGTTATTTTTTTTTATTTTTTCATTTTTCATTTTTTTTTCCTGAGCAAGTTCTTAGCTAAGGAACTTGTATCAGCGTTTCTTCTGCAAATTATATATTACTAGAGAGTTACTTAAACAGAGACATCACAGCACAAAAGACAGCACAAAAAGGTAATTAATGTAAGAACATCAGATCAGCAGGAAAACACTGTAATGAAAAATACATGCACTCCAACCTACAGGAAAAGTAAATAAAACCAAGTACTGATGTGCCAATGAAAATTCTTCTTCTATTTAAAACAGCAGTCAGTATACCACCACGTTATGATTTGATGGCGTTGTTGAAGATTTCCTTCCAATTCCAAACTGCTCAGAAATCCAATGTAGTTTTGCATTCAGTATTTAAGCAGTTTAAAACTACTGATAGTTAAAACTAAACACTGGAACAAATACAAAACTAACTTGCATTTCATAAGTCTGTAGAAATATGTTAAATATGATGCATCCTTAATAATTTCACCACCATGCTACCTCCTTTTACCAATCCATTATGCAAAAAACCACGACAAAATAGAAGATAAAAAGGCAAGAGATAATAAAAAGATAAACCTGAGGTTTTATGTTGCACTATTTTTGGTTTGTGGAATCTTTCACCTTCGACAAAGTCTGTGAACATTCATATTAATCAGTTCTACAGATTTAAAATTTGACTGTCTTGGACGTGACTTAACAGCAATTTCTATTTTGAAAGAATTTACAAGGTATACATAGCATTTATCTTTTTAAAAAAACAAAACAAAACAAAAACAAACAAACAAAAAAAAAATGATAGCAAAGCCCAAAACAAGTGAAAAAAGTGGGATAATTTGATCTCATTAAAATGCAATTCAAGTTAAAAAATAAACCAAACTAAATATTTATGCTTAAGAAGCTCTCACAACATATCCTTTGTAAGCACGATGCATAATGTCTGCAATTTTTCTACTTTACAAAGTCCTGCCACAGAAGACAGTGATATATTTTAGTGGATTTCATAGATACAGTTACAGAATACCAGAGTATTTACTGAAGTGAGGATTTGGGAATCTTTCCAAGTTTCTCATCCCCTCAACTCTAACTAGCTCAAGTACAGGTATTTTGGATTATATGCCCAATGATGTACTTCACAGAGCCTAACAAATGACTGATGAATCCTAAATTAAACTAGACACCAGCCAGAGTACCTTTGCTATCCTACATACAGAGACAGAGGTGGATGTCATTTAAGTGTCCAATCCTATTTTCACTGAAGGCAATGGAAGAACTGCAACAAATTTTGAGAGACAGAATGCAGTTCTAACAACTCCAGACAACAGCTACCTATCACACTAGGGAATACATAACATCAGACTATTTAAGTGTGCTGTCATTCCCTTGAAAACCCCCTGTTGCAGTTCATGAGAAAATGGGCCCTGCTCTGAGAATGACCAATCGGGAATTTAAGCTGGAGACAGCACAGTATTTATCTTTCCACTGCAAACAAAGGAAAATATGCAGCTCAGCAAGACCAGGCACTATTTCAGCTTTGATGGGGAGAGAGGAAGACAAAGGAGACAAAACACATTTTTCTGTGAAAATTTCAGCAACAGGGTGTTTTCTTTAAAGAGAGGCCACTGCTCTCTAATCCTTGGGTGGGGAAGAAAGCCATCCACAATCACCCTGGATTTCCGCAGGAAATGGGGGAGCCAGAATGAACCCTTGGTGCAGACATGAAGGAATTTGACAGTCCTGCGTGTCTTCCCATTCCTTCTACATAAAGAAATCTGACTGTCCTACCTACCCTAACTCTCCTCTGGCACTGTCAGATCATGTTGTTTATTGGGCCTAGAGCTGCCTGTATCAGCGCCTTGCAAAATGCCCCATTCCTTCCCAAGAGCCATAAGGTAGGTAGAGCCTGAGCAAAACCCTCACATCAGGAGTGTAGGGATATCTGTAGTCCCTGCTGTGGATAACATTACATTGCAACATGATTAATTTACCTTCTCTGTGAACTTATACTGCACTTAAAGATATTTCTGCTTACAGTACTTTGAGAACTTTTGAGTCTGCTGAGTAACCAACCCAAGAAAACAGTACAGAACTGCTGCACCTGATGAGTGAAAACAGAGAAATACTCCTTAAGCATGTTTAATATACAAAAATAATCCCATTCTTGATTCAAAATAATTCAAAAATAATCCCACTTGAGAGATTCTTTTCAGCATGGCAACACTTCGCCTGAGAAAGTAACCACATGCTTGGTCTTCAAAAGAAGTTTTTCAACGCTATCATAGCATCATAGCTCATAGAAGATTTCCAAGTGAAATTCTGGCAAAGCCAGCTATTTCTTGGGCACATACAGGTGGTTAGCTGCACCAAGGAAGAGTTTTTACATGATTTTAGCACACTGATGAGACTAACAATCAAGTACCAAATGCAGTGCTAGAGTTAGCATGGCAAAAAAACCTTCAGGAGTTAGAAATGCTGCACCAACAGCAACAAAAATGATCAAAATGAAAGAAATTAGCTAAATATTTTAAATAGCTCAATTTTCCAGTTTCTCAGAAAAATCATATAAAGAATAAATATTTTCACTGGAAGAAAATGCAAGGTAATAAGAGATATTAAAATGAATAACAGATGTTGTAATGAGACAAAGGAGGTAAAAGGACCTCAGATGGAAGCAATATTCAAATTTAATTCAGAAATTTGTTGAAGATGAAAAGCCAAACAAAACATGTAAGAACACCACCTCCTAGGACACACTAACAGTAGAAGTGGTAGATCATTCTTAACATTTTCTTATCAGATTTGGATACCATTCTACAAAACACAATTCACCAAAACAACCTATTAAACTCATCAAATGAATAGCCAGCAAATTCTTCACCCTCTGAGAGGTCTGCATAGAGGGTCTAAGTGAACAATGTGGCATTAAAATGTATGCAACTTACTAAGCTTTGCTACATAATGAACAGATGTGAAGACACTGATATTTAAAGATGTTTCAATTCTTTACAAGACAAATTATGAATTATTCTCATATTTACTAAACTAATTCAGTTGAAAATTTTTATGGAATTTAAAATATTTTTACTTTTCTTCATTTATGTATTTTTCATTAACTTCAACATTAAAGGCAGTAACCGGACTGCGACTATCATTCAGTACATGGATGATATTTTAATCGCTGCACCGTCTGGCAGCCAGGTGGACCAACTAGTATCAACAGTTTCAGAAACTCTGAAAACAAACGGGTTCGAAATTGCAAGCGCAAAAATTAAAAAAGGACCATGTGTAACTTTTTTGGGAGTGGAGATTACAAGTTCTTACATAACCCCTCCCCAAATAAAAATTCGTCGGAATATTAAGACACTCTATGATATGCAACAGTTAGTGGGATCCTTACAATGGCTACGTAATATTATCCTGATCCCACCCGAAATCATGACCCCCCTGTACGATCTTTTGAAAGGAAAGAACCCGTGGGAACAAAAAACTCTGACGACAGAAGCAATGAATTCTCTCGATTTCATTGAACAACAGGTGTTATCTAGCACGCTCGCTAGATGGAATCCAAATATACCACTTGATCTGTATGTGCACTTTACAGCAGGAGGGGGAGTCGGAGCACTAGCCCAGGGCCCCCCTGAAAAAGCCCAACCAATACAATGGGTAGTGTTAGGAAAACCTTCACGTGCATTTTCTCCAGGAATTGAGTGCCTTGGTAACCTTATTATGAAAGGCAGAAAACTCGCCCTAAGATATCTAGGCATTGAACCTGCCAGGCTATACCTACCCTTTCGTAAACGGATCCCAGCACAATCTCTAGTGATCTCAGAGTATCTGGCTATAGCTCTGGTCGGGTTTGGTGGAGAGGTTCGGTACTCCGCAAAACCCCCCTGGATTCCACTGTTAGCAATCATCGACATCGACCTTCCACAGAAAATCATGGACCGCCCCCAACCAGGACCAACGGTCTTTACCGACGCATCTTCAACGACCTCAACCGCGGTAGCAGTATGGAAATCAGAAGAAAAATGGCACTGCATTAAAATGACTGATTGTGCTCTTTCAGCTCAACAGCTTGAGGCGATGGCTGTAGTCCTAGCATGCGGGCTGTTTCCCAATGAACATCTCAACATAGTGACTGATTCAATTTTCGTGGCCAAACTTTGCTTGGCCATGTCGGGGCCTGGCGTGTCGACATCCACAGTAGCCCTAATGCTGGAAGAAGCACTTTTTTCTCGAAAGGGCACTATATCAGTCATCCATGTCAACAGCCACAGCCCAATCAAAGGGTATTTCCAAACCGGTAATGATAAAGCAGATGCCGCTGCAAAAGGGCTGTGGACATTGAGAGATGCCCGTCAGCTACACGAGTCTCTCCACATCGGAGCCAAAGCATTAGCGAAGAGATGCGGGATTTCTGTCACTGACGCGAGACATATAGTAGCTACATGTCCTCACTGCCAAAAAGCACCACTGTGGTCCAGCGGAATAAACCCTAGGGGGCTTAAAGCCTCCGAAGTGTGGCAGACAGATTTTACACTCTGCCAGTTGCTGAAACCTCGAGCATGGCTAGCGGTAACCGTAGACACATATAGTGGGGTAATCGTAGCCACTCAACATCTTAAGACTGACTCCAAAGCAACCATTCAGCATTGGTTGACAGCCATGGCGTGGCTTGGGATTCCTAATCAGATCAAAACGGACAATGGTCCAAATTTTGTTTCTAAATCAGCTCAAGCATTCGCTCTGAAATGGGGTATTACCCTAACACAAGGCATACCCTATAATAGCACAGGACAAGCTATAGTAGAACGAGCAAATCAAACTCTGAAATCTAAGTTGGAGGTGTTAGTGAAAGCAGAAGGTTTTGCTGATGCTATTCCCTCAGGAGATCAAGCACGCCTATTGGCAACTGCTCTGCTAGCACTAAATCAGTTTCCCAGGGGCGAAGAGGTGAATAGCCCCACTCAAAAACACTGGGCTACTCGAGCACTGGAAGAAGGCCCATTGGTCATAATTAGAAACGAGCTGGGAGAATGGGAACAAGGCTGGAGGCTAGTTCTTACGGGGCGGGGGTATGCTGCTGTTAGAAAAGACGGCAGAATTAAATGGTGCCCGCTTAAGTCTATTAAACCAGATCTTCAGAATAAAGCTAACGAAAATTGTGAGTTTTTGTCCACAGAAATACCTCATCAGACGTCCCAGTAACCTGTACACTTTGATGCCGAGCGCCCCCTCCACCCCAGAGCCAAGTGTCCTGCCCAAGCCTGAGAGTTCCACACCGGCAGAACTTACAATGATCGTGTTGGCACTGATCTTCGGATCCTGCATAATAAATAAGCTCGTATCATTTGCCAAGAGCCGGTTAGAAAGAGTGAACATTATGATGGTAGAACACCGGCAACTATTTTAAGAATGTATCCATGTAGTATTACCTCCTAGTATAACTGTGAAAGATAAGCATGTTGTAGCTTCTCTATAGTATTCATATACCAAAAAAGCTAATACAAATCTTTTATAGACGCAGACCATTCCTTCCAATGCAGGCTGGCCACCTGCATTGGAACGAGTGTGTATTTCTGCTAGTTTAGAAGCCCAAGCCTCATGCAATGTGAGGGAGGCAGAGCCTCTGCGGGGACGCCCGCTGAGATTGGGCCTGCCACCCTGCACTGTGATGATGCTGCTCGGAGCTGGTTTCTTGATTGTCTCCACAGGGTCATTGCACTGCGTTTTGTATGTGTGACCATGTAATGGGCGTAATGACTGTCTACGTTTTGTGTTTCACATGTTGTAGTTGTGTGGAGTGTGTTTGTGGGATCCCATGAATGTGTGTGTATGTGTGTGTCGGTTGAGGGCAAACAGTGTTCTGTGTATTTTTGTTATTGGGTTAATGTAAAAGTTTTTAATGGGTAGCAGATTAACGTTTTAGGCAAGAAAGGGTTAATGCAGAGGTGCTGCTGCCAACAGGGATTTATGGCGTGGGGGAAGGGATATATTTATATTCTACCTACAGGTCCATGGAGGCTGCCTGCAGAATTTCTCAAGCCTTGCCGGGAGCTGGACAGATAAGCGGAAAAAACCAATGCCTTAGCTACAGGAGCTTGAATGTGTGTGTATATGAAGTAGCTCTTATTAAAGGCTGTGATTTTGTGTATAACACTACCTATACTTACTAGCCAGTTGCTAATAAGAAAACACGTTATGGTTAATGTAAATCTGTATGTGCCTTACCATAGTAGTGACTTGTTACTGAATAAAGCAGGTGAACCTCTGCACTGACAACAAGGTGCCACGACTCCTACCACAGTCAAGGGCAAGACTGGGTTGGCCTCTGTGTTTGCCACCAAGAAGAACCTTCAGCTCCGCTGCTGGCAGCAACCCAGCAGGCGTTGAGTGGTGGAGACACATGCCATGCCAGACCTTGATGTGAGGGATGGCCTCTCCTGTTACCAGAGAACTATACAGGAGAGAAAGGCAGGCCAAGCAGCCTGTGGTTAGCATATATTGAAGATATGATATAGTCCAAATGTAGAGATTCTCTTCAAACAGTAGAAAACTTTTAAATTTATCTAGTTTTGATTTTCTTTCTACAGTACAGCATTTATGACATCTGACACCTGGTTAAAAGTATTCGAATAATCTTGGTAGTAATCTTGACCATAGTTATGATTATATTTTGTATTTTGCAACGTATTCGTGGTATGATTGAAATCCTGGTAAAACAGCTTTGGCTCATGGATGAATTTTTGTTAGAGAATGGACATATGCCTGCTTTGAATGAAAGCAAATATGTGCTGCTGGCCATGTAGCAGGGGTAACTCCTGGTTACCTCTGTATAGCCGACGGTGGAAAAGAAGCAACTCCCGGACATTTAATGAAACAAGAATGCAGGCCTGGAAGATAAAAAGCAGCTAAGATAAGAAGCTTGCTGAATTGGACTGTAAATTTCACTTGTTTACAAAAACTACACTTTAAGTTCTCACAAGTGCAAAAGTCACAAGTACCCTCAGAATGAGCCTCCCTCCTTACATTGCGATGACGCTGTGTGGAGCAAGTTTTTTGATTTTACAGGGTCATCATACCTCCTTCTGTTTTATAGGTTGCGTGGAACCTCGTTATAGTACCTCACTTATAGTGCCTTAGATTTTCTATTCAAGGTTTCTTACATATGTCTCCTAAGATTGCTACAAAGTGTGTTCCAGTTTGTCATACCTATTTTTAGATTAGTATATCTTAGATAATTCACTTAAGCATAGAGGGGGGGGAAATGTAGGCAGCCAGGGCTTTGCGGTCAGAAGATGTCGTGCTGTAACGAAAAGACAGAGCCCCTCCCCAGATCTTAGCTCGAGACGTAAGCAGACGGATGTGACGTTGTAAACTAAAGCTATATAATGCGGTGTCACTCTGCAATAAACGCCATTTGCCGTCCACCACATTGGTGTCTGCGTGCTAATGGACCCGCGATCACGGGTAGGTGATTGCCTGTGCCGACCCTAAACCAGGCCACCGTGCCTCGGAGAGGCAGCAGAGGATATATTGTTTAAATACATAGGCGAAAATTCTAACCAGAAGCTACTGGAGTGTCAAGTCACAGAAATAAGAATGGGTAAAGTTTATACTGATATCAATTCCTTAACTTGACAGTCAGGCAAGGAATTCTAGAGGAAAAATAATTACCTCGACTAGAGGTCAGTAACATAACAAGTTTTGTCTAGACAGACAATAAGACAGAAGACATGATGGGAGGATGAATGTTGAGAACTGGAGACTGGAAGCTACTGTTGGATTGAGTAGTTAAGCAGACAGGCAGTAAGAAGCCTGGAACTCAGAATCAATGAAGGGCATTGATTAAGCACAATTCAATGCTTTACTCCTCCGAAGAGACAAAAAAGAATATCGACGTTAACCATGCTTTGAGTGAGTGTTCATTATAGTACTATAAACTATCACAACATCAAGTGTTTGGTTTTGAAGGACGAAAAGACTGAAGACATTAAATATTTCTAATTATTAATGATCACTGGAGGCTTTTTCTCTTCTTATGATGATTCTCATATGATACCGAAACAAAAGGTTCAAGAAAAAAAACACACACAAGCATACTGCCATATCCAAAACATGTTATTAGAGTTATGTAGGTTTAAAAAGTACTTACTTGGTATGTGTCCCATAACCTGATGGTACACCGTAAAGGGACTTCTCTCATCAGCAAGTTATTCATCCAACGGAATGCAAATTGCAAGTATTTCACCTCATGCAGATCCAAGTGCCTATGAACTTGTTCTGAAGAAAGAATAAACAGATATTTTACTGCAACTTTTCTATAGTCCAGAAGTATCAAAGACACTGTCTGAAAAAATAGAATACTCTTCCGTTCTCAAGCAAATCAATGCGCTGGTGCATAAAAACTCTTACAACTGTATGAAAACCCACAAAATATACGGAAGTAATTAAACATTACACTGGGTTTATTTTTCTGCCTCTTGATAGCTCAAACAACTGCTCTCAGTGGTGCTATCTTAAGAAATACTAAAGTGAGAGCTTTAAAATGTACTACAAAAAAATAAACAAAGTTAAAAAGTAAAATTATTTGGTACGTATATCCTCACTTTCTTAGGCTAGAAATTATTTGGGGCAAGACTACAAAAAACAAGGTTTGCAAATAACATAATATCTTCCAAAAATAAACTGCTGGTAGTAAAAAGAAGACAACATTAAATAACAAGGCAAAGAAATACACGGGAAGTACATGTAAAGGTTGCATTCACTTGAGACAAAAAAAGGTGAGAATAATGTGAGCAAATTTAAGTAATTTGCAACTTACATAATTTCTTAGTCTAACAAATAAACAGAAATAACAAAACAGTATAAATCAATGGTTTCTAAAGTAGTACTCCCACACACTGTATTTATTGAAGCACATTTACTATTTCAAGGCTGTGATAATCACTTGCACGGGTTACTGCTAGAGCTAACAGAACTAATCTGCTCCTGGCACTTCTGTATTTACCAGAACTTCCTCCAACAAGGTTCACAGATATTCTGCTAATATGTTTGAGCTAACACGCTTGAGTATGATGTTAGCATGGTGTAAATGACAAATACTACATAAATGCTAGTGCCTTAATTTAGGTAAATTTATGACAAGAAGTCTCTGTTAAAGCCTAAGAAAGATATTCCTAATTTCTTTCTTTATATTGATACAATCTTGAGAGATTTTGCTATCCAAGCTATTTTTTAATCCACATCCACAGAGGTGCATTACCAGCTAAAACAATGCATAAATGCTGATTATTGCAAATTTAACATTTCTCAGAAAGATCTAAAAAAGGCACTAAAACACTAAGTGAACAAAAAAATTAATCCTGAGAGTATGGTTGCACTGTTACAGGAAACATGACCTAAAGACTCAGGTAGCAGAAGTTAAATTGTACTAAATTGTAGTACAGACTGAAGTTATTCAAATCATTTTTTCTTTTTACTCAAGATGCATTTTGTGGCCATATGAAAGTGTCAGCCAATATGATACAGTTGTTTCAATATGGAAGCAAGAAGTAGAAATTTTTTTAGATTTTAAAAACAATGAACATTGAGCTTTTTAAAAAATGAGACCATTCACAACACTTCATACTGAAAGTCCACCTATCACAACATTCCATCTGAGTGGTGTCTGCAAACAAGTACTCATGGAAAAGTATAAAGCACTGGTATTTCCCCATGGCCCTTCTCAGCCTCTGGCAATCTGGCTAAAGCCCTCTTCAGTAGACCTAGTATTTATCTTCCTGAAGTCATAGCCTTCTGTAATATCAATATAGCCAACTGTGTGCATATCTTAAAACTATCTGTTACCTCTTTTGGGAACTCTTTAAGGTTGTAGCTATATACAAAGATATATGAATCTTTAAATGATTCATCTAATTTCTATGTATAACACCAGCTAACTAGATACTTCTGCTATACAATAGACTGAACTGCTGCTATAGGATGTGAAAAGGCAGAGAATGAGGGTGGAGAGGTAATGATCTTGTGCTATTTGAAGCGATCTCATCAAGTCCTGGATAATCTCTCTCCTCTGTCATTATGTGTACAAGAGCAGTACTACAGCATTACCACTGTATATTGTGTGTACGCACTGTCAGTATTTCTAAAATTACATAAGGACTTGTGATGGATTTTCCACTACCCATAATAGCCTCAGCCTTCCAGCCTTAACAACCTGTGACTAATCTTCCTTCCTCTACAAACCTAATGCCCTCGCATCACCTTCACACCCTTCTTTCTCAGGCTTTCTGCAAAACTCATCAGCTGCCCCAGCTGGGACAGAGACAACAGATAATATCAAGGCTAGTTCTGAGCCCTTCCTCAGCAGCATTGCTAATCTGGATCACTTTTCTTTTTCCCTTACTAATCAGCAAATAAGCTTTAGAAGAGTCATGGAATTCTGCATAGTGGAGTCTTTTCTCCCTCTGTAATATGCCGATGAAGCAAGTCCTCAGCTTGAAAAGTTATTGGAAAGAGAAAACAGATGTGGTAATCATGCTCTAAGGTTTGCAACTTTAAAGAAATGGGCTTAAAAATGAAAGAGGGCAGTTTATGTGTGGGAGGCCACATTTTAAAGACAGTATAAGCTTCAGAAGCCTCTGTATTTTCATTTTCCACACAGAGGCCTTGCATGTCTCTACTTCTAAGCCGTTAGAATAGAACAGAACAGCTCCAATTGGAAGGGACCTACTATGATCATATAGCACAACTGCATGACCACTCTAGAGCTGACCAAAAGCTAAAGCTAATCTTAAGGGCATTGTTCAAATGCCTCTAGAACACTGACATGCATGGGGCATTGACTAGCTCTCTAGGAAGCCTCTTCTGTAGTTTGACCACCCTCTCAGTAAAGAAATGCTTCCTAACGTTCAGTTTGAACCTCCCTGGCCCAGTTTTGAACCATTCTCACCAGCTCTTTGAACTATTCTTTGAATCATTCTCAGCTTTGAACACATTCTCATGTGATTTATCACTGGATGCCACAGAGAACAGCTCAGCATCTCCCTCTCCATTTCCCCTCCTCAAGAAGCTTCAGAGAGCAATGAGGTCACCCTCTCAGCCTCCTTTTCTCCAAACTAGACAAGCCCAGAGTCCTCAGCCACTCCTCATAGGACATGCTTTTCAGGCCTTTTGCCAGCTTCACTGTCCTCTCCTGGATGCTTTCAGAGACCTTCATATTCTTCTTAAATGGGGGGGCCCAGACCTGTACACAGTACTCAAGGGGACGCTGAACCAATGCTAAATACAGCAGCATAATCACCTCTTTTGACTAGCTGGTTATGCTGCATTTAATGCACCCCAGGATGCTTGATGCCCTTGTGGCTGCCAGGGCACACTGCTTACTCATATTGAGCCTGCTGTTGACCAACACCCCCAGATATCTTTCTGCAGGGCTGCTCTCCAGCCACCAGTCTTCCATTTTATACTTGTGCCCAGTGTTACTCCGTCCCACGTACAGAATCTGGCATTTGCTCTTGTTAAATTTTCAAATGTTAAATAAACCACTGACAACTGCTCGATGTTCCAATCTATCTAGATCCCTCTGCAAGGCCTCCTGTCCCACAAGAGTCAACAGCACTCCCCATTTTTGTATTACCAGCAAAACTGCTAATGGTGCATACAAGTCTTGCATCCAGATCACTGATAATAATATTGAACATGATAAGCCCTTGTCCTTGAAGGACACCACTAGTGACCAGTCACCAGCCAGATGTAGCTCCACTCACTACAACCCT
Organism: Amazona ochrocephala; assembly: GCA_039720435.1. Taxonomy (NCBI): domain Eukaryota; kingdom Metazoa; phylum Chordata; class Aves; order Psittaciformes; family Psittacidae; genus Amazona; species Amazona ochrocephala. The sequence goes on from CM077880.1 coordinate 28,106,610, forward strand.
TCGAGCTTTCCCCTTCAGCCAGTTCTTCACCCAGAGCACCATTATTAGATCAGATATTCAGGACAAGTACAGACTGCCTTTGCTCTGGGTGAATTCGGCTGCAAGTTAAATATACTCACCTGAGATACTATGCTAGATTTCTTTTGTGTCACATTTAGATACCTACACAGCAGACTACTATAATTAGATAATCCACTACTTCAGGATGCATAAAAGACAGTTTTATTTCTAACGGAAGTTACTAACTCACAAACACTTTTGTTCTTCACATATCAAAACCAAAATTCATTTCATTGCTTGCAGCCATTGAAAGTAAGCAATTGTTCTGGGTTCAGCAGTAGCAGTCATTTTTTTCTCCATCTTAGTAGCTGGTGCAGTGCTCATTTTGACTTTTGTCCTGGGAACAGCACTGATAACATCAATGTTTTTAGTTACTGCTCAAATGTTTAGTCTGACCAAGGACTTTCTGAGTCTCATGCTCTGCCAGGGAGGAGGGGAAGCCGGGAGGAAGCAGAGACAGGACACCTGACCCAAACTAACCAAAGAGGTATTCCATGCCACAGCACATCATGCCCAGGATGTAAAAACGGAGGGCAGGGACCCAGAGGAGTTTGCTCACTGCTTGGTCGGGCTGGGTATTGGTCAGCGGGTGGTGAGCAATTGTATTCTTTTCCCTTGTATTTTCTCTTGTCATTATTATTATTGGTGGTAGCAGCAGTGATTTGTGTTATACCTTAGTTACTGGACTGTTCTTATCTCAGCCCATGGGAGTTACATTTTTTCGATTCTCCTCTCCATCCCTCCAGGAGTGGGGGGAGAAAGGGGGGAGGGGGGAGAAAGGGGGGAGGGGGGAGGCGGGAGGCGGGGCTAACGAACTCTGTGGCTGAATTACAGCTGGGCTTAAACCACAACAGCAATGAAAAACAATAAATTGAGCCAGCTGTGACATCTCAACTACAGTTGTTAATAGGCATAATGAATTTCTTGAAAGTTGCTTTTGAGTCTAAAGTTGAAAAATAGACTACTAAGTTCTGTGCATTATAAACAATTGATGCAAGACTGCCATAGAGATGCATAGAGTAAAAAAGCTAATCCTTCCTACTTTGTAAGTAATGGTGAGTAGAGGCTATTTTGCTGATAAAGGTGATTTGGACAGTCATAATCTAAATTTAAATTTTCCATTTCAATGAAAATAAGTACGTTTGCAATGAACAAGTGAGATATATAATTACTGTCAGCTTTCAGACTGCAAGTGTTTTATGAAAAATACTTCTACTGCAGTCTGCGATAGTAAAATAGTATTACGGTTAAAAAAATAGCTCTTTTATCAAAATTCAAAAGAAAGGCTTATGAGTTTCTCACGACTTTCAACAAATCTATATAAAAAGTTTTGGTGAAGCAAATCTTCTGATTAACGAATAAAACACATTATACATATGCATTCCAAAGTAGTATACCACCAAAAATATGTATTTGGTACATTAAAGGCATTTATAACTATTGATAATTTCAGTAAGTACACTTATTAGATAAATAAGTATTAATGACCACATTCAGCAACCTTAAACGGATGCTTCTCATGGCAGAAGGACTTACACACATAAAATGTTTTTAGTTAATATTTAAAGTCAGCTTCTCAACTGTTTTACTGATTTCGAAATTAAAATAGCTCCAGGGTTGGTGACTCAATCACTTCCCTGGAAAGTTTGTTTCAACGCTTGACAGCCCTTTTGGCAAAGAAGTTTCTCCTAATACCCAGTCTAAACCTGTCCTGGCACAAATTGAGGCCACTTCCTCTTGTCCCATCACTTGTTATCTGGGAGAAAAGACTGACATCTACCTTGCTACAACCGCCTTTCAGGTAGTTGTAGAGAGCAGCAAGGTCACTCCCAAAGCCAGCTTCTTTGCTCTTTGCTGCACCTCAATGTCTGTCTTGTAGAGAGGGGCCCAGAACTGAACATAATATTCAAGGAATGGCCTCAACAGTGCTGAGTACAGGGGAACAATCACTTCCTAGTCCTGCTGGCCACGCTATCGTTGACACAAGCCAGGATGCTGTTGGCCTTCTTGGCTGAGTATGGGCACACGGCTCATACTCAACCAGCTGTACACCAACACCCCCAGGTCCTTTTCCACTGAGCAGCTTTCCAGGCACTCAGCCTGTAGCTTTGCAAGGACTTGTTGTGACCCAAGCGCAGGACCCAGCAATGAGCCTTGTAGAACCTGTGACTTGATACTTGACTGACAGTTTCCAAGTAGTAAGTTTCCACCTACAATACTTCAGTACTGTTCATTGACTAAAAAGCAACCAACCAACTAGATTTTATACTATTTATTGCAGTACTATAGTAAACACTTATTTCTACTTAGCTGAACTTCCTAAAATGTGAGTAGCTATTAAAAACAAAAAAAAACAACACAACACAAAGAGTAGTGCTCAGTGGCTCAATGTCCAGCTGGAGACCAGTAACGAGTGGTGTCCCTCAGGGATTGGTGTTGGGACCGGTCTTGTTCAACATCTTTGTGAGTGATATGGACAGTGGGATTGAGTGCGCCCTCAGCAAGTTTGCCAATGACACCAAGCTGTGTGGTTCGGTTGATACGTTGGAGGGAAGAAATGCCATCCAGAGGGACCTTGACACGCTTGTGAGGTGGGCTGATGCCAACCTGATGAAGTTTAACCATGCTAAGTGCAAGGTCCTACACCTGGGTTGGAGCAATGCCAGGCACAGCTACAGGTTGGGCAGAAAAGAGATTCGGAGCAGCCCTGAGGAGAAGGACTTGGGGGTGTGGGTTGATGAAAAAATGAACATGAGCCGGCAGTGTGCGCTTGCAGCCCAGAAAGCCAACCGTATCCTGGGCTGCATCAAAAGGAGCGTGACCAGCAGGTCGAGGGAGGTGCTCCTGCCCCTTTACTCTGCTCTCATGAGACCTCACTTGGAGTATTGTGTGCAGTTCTGGTGTTCTCAACATAAAAAGGACATGGAACTGTTAGAACAAGTCCAGAGGAGGGCCACGAGGATGATCAGGGGACTGGAGCACCTCCCGTATGAAGATAGGCTGAGAAAATTGGGGCTGTTCAGCCTGGAGAAGAGAAGGCTGCGTGGAGACCTCATAGCAGCCTTCCAATACCTGAAGGGGGCCTATAGGGATGCTGGGGAGGGACTCTTCATTAGGGACTGTGGTGAGAGGACAAGGGGTAATGGGTTCAAACTTAAACAGGGGAAGTTTAGATTGGATATGAGGAAGAAATTCTTTCCTGTAAGGGTGGTGAGGCACTGGAATGGGTTGCCCAAGGAAGTTGTGAATGCTTCATCCCTGGCGGCGTTCAAGGTGGGGTTGGACATAGCCTTGGATGGCATGGTTTAGTGGCAGGTGTCCCTGCCCACGGCAGGGGGGTTGGAACTCGATGATCTTGAGGTCCTTTCCAACCCTAACTATTCTATGATTCTATGATTCTATGACAGTATTGGAACACAAATAAACTACATAATCTAAAGGAACACTGCTTACTAGAAATGGTGCTACCCACAAGGGCTGCCCCTGCAACCTTGCATTCATGACACCAAAACCTCATGAAAAGCAATGACTGCTTAAGTTTCACCTCTGAGCTACCACAAGCATTTGATAAAACTGGATTTCCTAAGTACTGCCTACAAGCCTCCAGATATCCTTAGGGAACAAGCATCTCTTTGACTGCATCAGCCCCATATGTATATGGTCATCCACGCTTGTTTTCCTTCACTATGCAGCACCTTTTGCTCCAGTCTAGACTCCTAGAGAGGTGATTAACACGGAGCAGTTCATGCAACTTCATTCATTCAGACAGGGACTCCATAACCACCAACACATCCACCACCACCACTCTGCTGTACTACTTAGTCAATATAGCAACAAAATATTGAAATCTTTCCTACTACAACTTTAAACATTGCAATTTGCATAAAATTATAACTCCCACATACTAAACCTTGATATCCAAAAAGAAGGAACTTTGTCATCAGTAAATGACTACTTTCTTTCTTAGTAATCTACCTACCTAAAGCAAATTTTGGTCGTCACTGTCTCTCTTCCAGAAACATTTCTATATTGTTAAAAGCCAGTATGTTTATGGAAGACAAAGCTATGAGTTTGGAGTAAAATCTCAACACCAGATTTTACCAGGTGCAGATTACTGCTTACAGCCTCCCAACCTGAATTAACAAAAGTCTGAGAAAAAGTAATTCTGTCAAGACTACAGTTTAGTATATTAATTTCTATTAATATACATTAATAACAAAAAGAAGTTCCTGATGACTGAAAAAGACATTCAAAAGATCATAAATGTGCACTTGAAGACGAGATCTCATTATGATACACAATTCAGCTTCAAGTAATAGTAGGGATCTGAGTAAAAGATTTACATGCTGATTATATCTTGTTCCAGAATTAGTTTGCTTTTTATAATTGGATAAAATAATCCACTGTAAGAACAAAAGCATTTAAAAAAAATAAATTGAAAAGTCTTCTACAAAATGAAAAGATGACTGGCAGAAAATCTGAAATATTACCAATTTTTATTCTCCTCATGGCCTACAGTTTAGAGATAATGACCTATTTGAATTCAGCTTACTAAATGTACAGCCAATAGATATCGAGAAATACCTTCTTCATAAACAAAAAGATATGGCTGATACTCCAAGTAGTAAAAAGCCCAAGACACTGATCCCAAAGCTAAAGAAGGTAATACTAGAGGAGAGATGGGAGAAGGGAGGGAAGCCCTAGATGGCTTAGAGAATCAAATGCAAGCAACAATTCTGTGGTATTCAATGCAAACTGGAGGAAAGCGTATTAGCAGGACGACCAGCAGCAACTGAGAAAGATCTACAGTTCTAGCTAGAAGTTAAAAAAATATCCCTCATTTCCAGATGGAACTCAATTTCCAAAGTACAACAAATAACAGAAATATGTTTGATGAGACAATTCTACTTCCAGGTAGCATACATTGGACTTTGGTAGCCTCTTCTTTTAAATCATAACTGTACGCATTCATAACAAAGTTTATGCCTAACACTTTTTAAATTCCCCAGCATGTTAAACTTCTTTTTAATTCCCCTTTTTTTTTTTGTTTACTATGAAAATAGTAACTTTTGGCTATTGAAAAGTTAAAGTGCTTACAGAGGTCAGGAATTTACAAATGATTTTATGGGCAGTCTCAACTCCTGCTAGAATCTCTGAACTCTGTAACAGCATACAAATATAATCCGCATCGTAAAACATAAAAATACGATTTAAAAGACATTAAATAATTATAATGCCCAGTGACTAGCACTTAAGAGTGGATTAAAGTATAATACAGTAATTACAAGCATAAAATCAGATAAAAAGAACTACTGGTGAACTATGTAAGATGGCTTTGTTAAAATGAAAGAGAGCTTTATGGCACAAATTAATTAAAATAATTATGAAATGCTTCCAAGATTTTTAATCAATTCGGTACCAAGCTGACATATAAAAATGGTCCAGCAGAGAAGGTCCTAACTAATCACTAATTTTCAACAGCAGCAGTAAGGTCTAAATAGGAATCAATTCTATATCCATTTCCCCTTCAAAATGGTTCTGCATGGTTAAAGAATACCAGTCTTTTTAAATATTACAATTAGAGCTCTTTTTTCCAGACACTTCAACACAATCTTAGTTCAACGTTTTACAATATAATTAAACATTAACATAATTTTGCACATACAATTAAGTATTCTTTAACCATAATTTAAAAAAATAATTAGCATGGTTGAGTACTTCAAGATTGATCACATGTCACATCTTACCACAGGTTCATCATCAGTTCACTGTATGAACTCCAAAAGATTCAGATTAAAAAAAATAATTAGTAATCTATATCTATCACAGTATATTGAACAGTTCACTTGTTCCATGAGTTCTTATTAAACAACTGCCGTTGTTTACTAAGAAAACATATTAATCTTGGTTGATATTTTGTCTTTTGGAGATTCAGATTTTCCTAAACAAAAAAGTAAGCCAACTTTTCTCTGCAGTTAAAAAAGTTCAAACATCACAGAAATTGAATGCCCTTTGGAAACTATGAAAATATGAAAACTACTCAGTAGGTATCTCTACGTATATTTTGGGCTTAAATCACAGAATCATAGAATAGTTAGGGTTGGAAAGGACCTTAAGATCATCTAGTTCCAACCCCCTGCCACAGGCAGGGACACCTCAAACCAAACCATGTCATTCACTGATGAAGTTTAACCATGACAAGTGCAAGGTCCTACACCTGGGTTGGAGCAATGCCAGGCAGAGCTACAGGTTGGGCAGAAAAGAGATTCAGAGCAGCCCTGAGGAGAAGGACTTGGGGGTGTTGGTCAATAAGAAAATGTGCATGAGCAAGCAGTGTGCGCTTGCAGTCCAGAAAGCCAACTGTATCCTGGGCTGCATCAAAAGGAGTGTGACCAGCAGGTCGAGGGAGGTGCTCCTGCCCCTCTACTCTGCTCTCGTGAGACCTCACTTGGAGTATTGTGTGCAGTTCTGGTGTCCTCAACATAAAAAGGACATGGAACTATTAGAACAAGTGCAGAGGAGGGCCACGAGGATGATCAGGGGACTGGAGCACCTCCCGTATGAAGACAGGCTGAGAAAATTGGGGCTGTTCAGCCTGGAGAAGAGAAGGCTGCGTGGGACCTCAAAGCAGCCTTCCAATACCTGAAGGGGGCCTATAGGGATGCTGGGGAGGGACTCTTCATTAGGGACTGTAGTGAGAGGACAAGGGGTAACGGGTTCAAACTTAAACAGGGGAAGTTTAGATTGGATATAAGGAAGAAATTCTTTACTGTAAGGGTGGTGAGGCCCTGGAATGGGTTGCCCAAGGAAGTTGTGAATGCTTCATCCCTGGTGGCGTTCAAGGTGGGGTTGGACATAGCCTTGGATGGCATGGTTTAGTGGCAGGTGTCCCTGCCCATGGCAGGGGGGTTGGAACTCGATGATCTTGAGGTCCTTTCCAACCCTAACTATTCTATGATTCTATGATTCAAGACTCCATCCAACCTGTCCTTGAACACTTCCAGTGATGGAGCATTCACAACTTCCCCGGGCAACTCATTCCAGTGCTTCACCACCCCAACAATAAAGAACTTTCTCCTTATATCCAATCTAAACTTCCCTGTTTAAGTTTGAACCCGTTACCCCTTGTCCTATCACTACAGTCCCTAATGAACACTCCTTCCCCAGCATCCTTATAGGCCCCTTCAGATACTGGAAGGCTGCTATGAGGTCTCCATGCAGCCTTCTCTTCTCGAGGCTGAACAGCCCCAATTTTCTCAGCCTATCTTCATATGGGAGGTGCTCCAGAAATTAAGCTCTGAGCAGAACGATGAAACATTTGTGTTTGAAGCACTGCACAATACTATGGGAATAGGGACCGTTATCACCTGGGACGAGACCCTTCTGTATACCAAACACCAATGCAACCTTCAGAGGAGCAACTGTAGGAATACCAAGTGAAGTCTGGATGTTTAAAACTTTAGCAGCCCAGAAAGAACACACAGCTTTTGCATCAACTCAGACATTGGAAAGGATAATTCCATCAGTACTAATTCTACCTTTTTGATACATTTACAGCAAGTATTTCAAAGATGAGAAACACACAGAATGGTGCAATTAAATAAGCTCTTTCACTGTGGATAAGCAAAAATATGCATAAAAATTAAAATTTTTAATTGACTATGTTTTATTAACAACTTGACCTGAATATATACATATAAAACACATAAAAATATGAGATACATATTTTAAATTTCTATGTGCATAGATAGCAAAAATATATGCAAAGTATAAATTTCAGGCCATGACATGAAAGTACTTTATCACATGTCCTTACTTGTGGCATTATCTACAGAACTGCAGACAAGTGACCAAGACATTTGGAACACAAGACAGAAATATGTAAATTAAGTATGAACAGTGGAGCTAAGATTAATTTGTTTAGAACATTAAAACAAAATGTATTATTGAATTTGTATTTCATTTACCATATGGCAGCAATAAAAAAAATAGGATTTATAAAATTGCTAAAATAACATGGTTTTAAAAGGTGAAAAAACATTTTAACTGCACCAAGGCATAAGTAATAAATATTTTCCCAAATAACACTATGTGGTATGTATTAAGTCATTCCTTAAAATACTTTGCATGCAATAGCTTTAATTTTGCATGAAAAATACTTTCCTGTCTCTTGACAAAACTGCAATTTTTTTTACAATATTCAAATGGAAATAAATCAGAAATTATCCTAATTAAAATATCATATTTAAGAATACCTACTAACGTTCCTCAAAACAGATGGCCAAAGAACTGTTTACAGTGGACACAGCAGAAGTACTGAACCTTTGAAAAATGTAGCTGGATTCTAAATGAACTTCCTTAAGGAAATGTTAAAATGCAGCAATCTTTTTACATTCTTAGGAATTTTTCCATTATTTCCATTTTCAAAAGAAGGGAAAATTGTATGCAGCAACAGGAAGTTTGGCTGTTTTGGGGGAGCTGAAGTTTTTTTTATTTTTCCATTTCTTTGTTACTAAGGTTTAAGGTCCAATTCTATAATAAGATTGGGAATTATTGGTGAAAGAATCTCAAACACTAATAACACAGAATTTATTTAACTACAAGAAAACATAAACATGGATCACGCTGTGCAGAACACAGATGCAAACCCTGTGAGCTGTTCTATAAAAGATGGAGAAGAAAAAATCTTCCCAAACTTACCCTCACAGAAGATGCAGAATATTTATACTAAGTTGAGTTGTCAATACTGCCTTTATAGTTTATTGCAATGCTAGTAAGAAGCCAACATAAATAAAAAATAAATTAAAGATTATAATAGATTATTTTTTTAGAACTGCCTTCTTGCTAATTTAGAGAGGATGCCACACAGTTTTAACATCTTTTATCAATGCTTACGGAAACCCAAGACTACTTTTGTCTACAAATGCTCAACCTTCTCCAGACGGTTACCTCAAAAGCTAATGTAATTACCAGATGTCTTGTAGTAAATCAAAGAAGCTGAGACTCTCCCAAGCATGAAACCAGCCAAATACTGCTAAATTTTGGAAACACAAATCCCGAATCAAATCTGGCATTCCTACACTAAGTCTCTTTGTTTTCCAGCCTAAATGAAGCAAAAGTGGAAGACAGCATGCCACATGAGTGTGACCTTTCGCAAACATGAGAAATGGTTCTTGACTTAGAGCAGAAAAGCTGTACTGACATTACAGGAAACAGAAAATACAGTTATAACAGATTCCTTACATTATTGAGCAATCTACTGATGCTCCCTCTCAATATATTTGTATAATTCCTAGAGCAATGTGAATGATGATGAGGAGATAAATGAGACTGAATAATGTGTTATCTTCAAATTCCGTCTCATCTATAACAACAATCTATTAACAAACTCAAAAATTCTGTTAAGCATGATTCATCAAAATTATTGTCTGAAGTTTAAGCAGACTGAGATTATGATTAAATTAACAGAGTAACTTGGCTGTTTGAAGTCTGCTGCAATGTTCTACAGTGTGTACCCAAGGACAGTTACTTGGAGAGGAGTTGCGATCCACAAGGCTGGGCTACTGAGGGTGACTTGAATCACTAACAATGTATTAACACTCTCCAAAGGGTGAGCATCACTTTTCTTACACTGCTAGTCCATTACTGTTAGCAAACAATCTGTACAAGCTTCTCCTCTCACATAGCTACTTACTATGTTAAGACACAGTAGCAACAGGAATATTATTTTCTTCCACAATAACTTTAATTAGCACATAGGATATTTACAATATATATAGACTGTAAGATTTCTTTCTTTAAAAAATAAAGTGTTCACATTGGCTGAATTCATACATAGCTCAATTCATATTAGCCATTCATTTCCTTTTAGCTACAGTATAACAGAGCCAGTAAATATAAGAAGACAAAAACGAAGATAAATGGAGTAAAGCACAATAATGTATAATAATGTCATTTACTTGAGGAATCCAAAAGTTTGTGAAATGACAGCAGTACATATCCACCATCACCTATCACTGAAATAGCTGCCATTGCTATTTGAAAAGGAAGGCACTAAGAACTGGCTGTAATTGACTACAATTACAGTAGCCAAAGCCTTAAACAGTCTTACCCAAAGAGGCTGCAGAATCTTCATCCCTGGAGTTGCTCAAAGATGAATAGACAAGACTCTACACAGCCTGATTTGTTGGCCCTGTTCCCTTAGCTCAAGAGAGACATGAGTGGAAGTTTGTAGCACTGACTGCCAGAGGCCCCACATAACCTAAATATTTCTAGGTTTCCATAATGACAATTGCACACTAATCTTATTGTTTTCCTTTTCAAACAGCAATGATAACTTTTTTAAACACATCATAGGTTCTACAATGAAAAAAATGTATAATGGTATTTCCCTCACTCTGAAGTATTATAATCCTTTCTTAGAAAATGAACAATAATATATTGCATTACATTTAATATTTTTATTAAACCTAACAATTAGGCTGATTATCAGGACGGTATTTTTCTTTTTAAAAACTCGGTTACCAAGAAATTGTTGATATAAATGTTCACTGACCAAGTTCAGGAAGTCTATTTACAGGCATTATAATTTCATTTAATATACAATAAATAATTGAAATGTAAATACCAAAACTGATACAAGCATAAACTGACATTAAAAGGTCACACCACAAGCAGTTAAACTTTGAAGTAAAATACACCGTTTTAAAAATATTTTATGCTAATATTTTGCTACCTTATATACAGAAGCATCCCCTTATATTTTCCATATTCATTTACATTTTTAAAAATACATTTACAAGTTTCACATACATTTACATTTATAGTGCAATATTACACAAATATTGTAATGTTTACATCATAACATTCCTGTAATATCACATAAATGATGTAATGTCTCCTGCTCTTAGTTTTTGATCATTAAAAATACTTTTAACAACCTAAAAATGAACAAAGAGCATATTATCAAATATATTATCAAATACTCAGGCAGTGAATATGTGCAGGCTAACCCAAAATCTACTATGGTAAGCACTGGGACAAAACAACCACATAGTTTGTCTAATGAAAAGATGGAATTAATCTTTCCAAGCAGATTATCAAATATTGAGCTACACAAGAAATATTTTTTTCTATTTCATCACTGACAGGCTAATGTTGCAAAAATATGCCTGGTTCTGCTTGGCAACACTTTGTTAATACTCTGTTCATTAATTTAACAAACCATCAAGAGAGTATGTTTAGAATGGGCAAGCATTATCTCTTGCATTTCATTTAATTAAACTCTGTTCTAGCAATATGACAGTCAGCATTTCATGAAGGGAATTATTTTAAAGATTAAGGTAGAAAATATTTCAAAATGCCCTGCTAAAACATGAAAGCATAATCTAAAATTACCCCTGCACACACAGTAATTTATCTATAATATTAAAGATGTTATTTCCAGAGTTCATAATTAACTGGATTCCACAGAGAAATTATTCAGGCATTCCAAATAGCAAAATGATGCACAAAGGCACAAAACATAGTGCCGAAGGACAACCATAAACAACCACTGTGACTTGACCAAATTACAACAATCATTGAGCTTAATGTAAAATGAATACTGGCTGCCTTTTGTATGTGGTCATCACTCTGCTGCAAAGAAATTGCCACTGAATTTTGATTATATTGCCTTAATAAAAAGTAATGAAAGTGGCTCATGCTCTAGTGGCTTTCTTTTAAATGATACACGACAGTGATCTTGCAAACCCCAGTGTGCCACAAATTGATTATGACACCTCATCTGAGGAAGGCAATGGTACCCCACCACTGTAGGTAACTGCAGTGATGAACTGACCTCTTACAAACATTTTAACAAAACCCTTTCAGTGAAAAAATTAAAAACTAGCTTTTAAGACTTAGAAGTTAGCTTTTAAGACTTACCATCGATCCGACTAACAAGTTCTTCCAACATTTTCACTTTCTTCTGAATTCCTGGCTGTGCAAATGTGTAGTTATCCTGAAGAAGAGACCATATACAAGTTTGTGGAGAGAAAAAAACAAACAAAACTAAATAAACCTTCTTTTGCTTCAATTACATGTCTCAATCCATTTATTTTTCTGTTTTCTTAAGGTGTTTGTGTCTTGTTTTTATGCTTCCTAGAACTGCTTCTACAGTTAAGTAGTAAATCATCACACTGTATAGCCCTACTACAACTCCCCATCCCTGACAGCATACTCTATAGCTATTACTGCATCAATTGCTCTCTACATGCTAATTTAGTGTCCCTGGATTTACAGCTTTCTTGCAGAAGTCCAAGTAGTTTTAAACAGCTGTCATTTTCAATGCCAAATGTGCCATGCTAGAAATTTTTTTTAGGTAAACTTTTTTCTCATAAATTTACTATTCTATGACAAATAATGTAGGAAATATGAAAATTTAGACCCTAATCAGTTTCAGAGTCAGAATTTGATCTTTAGAAGTTCAGAACAATACCTTCCAGCAGCCCAGGAAATCAAAAGACTATTTTAATGGAATCATGACTGTTCTGAACCCAAGGTTACAGTTAATATCATGAACCAAAATCTAATACACAAGCCATATAGCTAAAATGGCAGGGTATTTGCATGTATTTGTTCAAATGTATTGACTCTAACTGGATTTTTTATTTCTGGATTGCAACTCTACAGTATACACTTGAGTTTGAAATAATAAGAAGGAGAAAGATAACTCCACTTGAACCCCAAAATGATCAATCTTTTTAACTATGATATTTTTAAAATACACAGCAAAGCTTCTGAATATTTGGCAATCCCTCAGCTCATTTTGTTATGGTTTTCTACACAGGAAGATTCAAGAAAAGAAACTTACCAATCTGTATTTTAAAAGAAAGTTTCTATGTAAAATTGTTTTTGTCTAACTGCTACTTACACAGAAAACCAGAGGAAATGATTTTTTGTCTCAACTGCTATTACTTGAATATGAAAACCAATTGGTCCACTGAGCAACTATCCCAAAACTAATCCTTAAAAAAAATTTCACTGATTTTGGAATATTCTCTTGACTTGATTTCAGATTTTAATTTGGCCATACAAGGGGTGAATATCAAGTTCATTTTTATATATCTTGAGAAATTTTTGGTTGGTTGTATTTTGTTGGGTTTTTTGTGTTTGTTGTTTTTTTTTTTAAAGGCCATATTGACTTTCTTGACCATATTTACATGTTTGTTTTGTTGGGGTTTTAACTTGTTTTTCTTATTTTATTTGCTATTTATTCTTAAAATCTCTTTGGGAAATAACATATCCATTTTCCCACAAAAAGTATTCTAACAACGAAAACTGTATTGCAAATGCTTATATACTGTTCTATTAATTTATTTCAAGGTAATTGGCATTTCTAGAAGTACTCTACTCAAATTACAGCAGTATAATACTCAATTATTTAATCTATAACAGATCCACTGAAAGCCAACACAAAGTTAAAATACTACTGCTTGGATCATTAGTCTCTCCCTAGGTAGTGCAACTCCAAACAGTGATCTATGAATCTGAAAGTGTTTTCTTCCTCAAAGTATTATTTACTCCATATATACATGGAAATGCAACCCAAAATTTTGGGGGTTGGGTTTGAAAACAGATACGTTTGCTCTTCAGCACATTTGCTACTTTGTCTATTCATTTATTTCTCTGTTCATTATTTCAGCTGCAATTGAGAACAGCTGGGATTCACTCTTCTACTGGTGCTGACTCATCTACCTGAGAAGTTCTTTGCTGGCTCCCCCAGTCCTCTCTTCTAACTCAACTATACTGTACACATTCCCTCCTATGATACTTGTAATTGACTTTCTGGAGTTTCCAAAACTGTGAGAAGGAAGCTGCAAACATAAAAAGTATTCTGTGATCTACTGTTCTTGCTCCTTATGTGCTTCTAGGTGGGGGAAAAAGCTAGTAACACAGTTAAATAAGAAAACTTGTCAATCTTGGGAAATTCATGAATTATTGCTCAGGCCAATACAGAAGTACAGTGGTTAAGATTTTAATTCCTATATCATACAATTTAATTGACAATATCAGCTTCAAAATTTGACTCAACTTTAATTCCAACTCCTCTATCTCCTCCCCACCAAGAGGCACAGGAGGATAGGAACTGGGGGTTGTGGTCAGTTCATCACACTTAATCCCTGCTGTTCCTCATGGGCCATACGTCTTGCAAGAAAGCCTGCTCCTATGCAGGCTCTTCTCCATGGGCTGCAACTTCCATCAAGACATCTCCACCTGCTCCAGTGTGAGGCTCTCCCCAGGCTGCAGGTGGAGATCTGCTCCACCGTGAACCTCCATGGGCTGCAGGGGCACAGCCTGCCTCACCATGAGCTGCATCATGGGCTGCAGGGGAATCTCAGTGCTTGGAGCACCTCCTCCACTCTTTCTTCATGACCTTGGTGTCTGCAGAGTTGTTTCTCACTTCTATCTCACAGCTGCTGCACAGTGGCTTTTTACCCTTTCTTAAATATGTTACCACAGGGGCACCACCAGCATTGCCAACGGCCTCAGTTTTGGCCAGCAATAGATCTGTCTCGTGCCTGGCTGGAACTAGCTCTGTCTTGACACTGGGCCTCTTCTCACAGAAGACACTAACGCAGCTCCCCTGCTACCAAAACTTGCCATGTAAACCAAATATAAGTTCTTCATTAACTTCTGAAGAAAAAAGTATTCAAGTATTCAGCTTCCTACCTATTCCCTCCACAGTTGTGGGTCCTCATAAGAGCGTTTCATTATTCATCCTGCAAATTTTTGTTATATTTCCTCATTTATTCCTTGTGTAACTTTGACCATCAATATTAAGCAAAAGACAAACTCTGAAAGTCATAAGTAACTGAGAACAGGGATTGTCTTCTCTCAAGACATCTTCAGCAGTTAACATAAAACACCTTATATTTCTAACCACTGCTCTTGAGACTTTCAAGCAAGCATTCACATATGGTGACCTTCTATGAAGGGGCTATGGAACTGATGGACAGGGGCAGAGCGGTTGATGTCATCTACCTGGACTTGTGTAAAGCCTTTGACACTGTCTCCCATGACATCCTTCTCTCTAAGTTGGAAAGACATCAATTTGATAGGTGGACCACTCGGTGGATAAAGAACTGGCTGGATGGCCGCACGCAAAGAGTAGTGCTCAGTGGCTCAGTGTCCAGCTGGAGACCAGTAACGAGTGGTGTCCCTCAGGGATCGGTGTTGGGACCGGTCTTGTTCAACATCTTTGTGGGTGACATGGACAGTGGGATTGAGTGCGCCCTCAGCAAGTTTGCCGATGACACCAAGCTGTGTGGTTCGGTTGATACATTGGAGGGAAGGAATGCCATCCAGAGGGACCTTGATACGCTTGTGAGGTGGGCTGATGCCAACCTGATGAAGTTTAACCATGCTAAATGCAAAGTCCTCCACCTGGGTCGGAGCAATGCCAGGCACAGCTACAGATTGGGCAGAAAAGAGATTCAGAGCAGCCCTGCGGAGAAGGACTTGGGGGTGTGGGTTGATGAAAAAATGAACATGAGCCGGCAGTGTGCGCTTGCAGCCCAGAAGGCCAACCGCATTCTGGGCTGCATCAAAAGGAGTGTGACCAGCAGGTCGAGGGAGGTGATCCTGCCCCTTTACTCTGCTCTCGTGAGACCTCACTTGGAGTATTGTGTGCAGTTCTGGTGTCCTCAACATAAAAAGGACATGGAACTGTTAGAACAAGTCCAGAGGAGGGCCACGAGGATGATCAGGGGACTGGAGCACCTCTCGTATGAAGATAGGCTGAGAAAATTGGGGCTGCTCAGCCTGCAGAAGAGAAGGCTGCGTGGAGACCTCATAGCAGCCTTCCAATACCTGAAGGGGGCCTATAGGGATGCTGGGGAGGGACTCTTCATTAGGGACTGTGGTGAGAGGACAAGGGGTAATGGGTTTAAATTTAAACAGGGGAGGTTTAGATTGGATATGAGGAAGAAATTCTTTACTGTGAGGGTGGTGAGGCGCTGGAATGGGTTTCCCAGGGAAGTTGTGAATGCTTCATCCCTGGCGACGTTCAAGGTGGGGTTGGACATAGCCTTGGATGGCATGGTTTAGTGGCAGGTGTCCCTGCCCATGGCGGGGGGGTTGGAACTCGATGATCTTGAGGTCCTTTCCAACCCTCACTATTCTATGATTCTATGACAAAGTATGCATAAGTACAAGACAGAATCCATGATAAACATAAAATATTCATGCATTGGTGTGCATTATCTGACTCCTTGACATTCTGCTCAGATAGCTTCCAACATACTTTCAGTGAACTATGCTAACCTACACAGCTGAAAGGTTGTAATAACTAGTTCAGAATCCAGACACATAATTAGTTTCACCTTATGCAGAAGGTTAAGACTTGATAATGCACAAGGGCTCAAAACTTGCTTCAGCCTCAAATCTCTGTCTTATTAGTCTGTACTTATTCTGTAGAGGCTAGTACCTCACCACCCTGCAATTACAACCAGGTCTGGCAGGACCTCTCAAAAACATAATCATTATAATTTAAAATAAAATAATTCAATTATAGCCTTCACTAAACTTGGAAAAATGTAAGAGGCAATTTTTTTTTTTGTTTTTTTTTTTTTTTTTTGTTTTTTTTTTGTTTTTTTTTTTTGTTTTTTAAGGTTAGAGAAATATTAAGTGGACGAAATTTGATTAGAAAGTTACAACAAACAAAAAAATGCACTGAACAAATTTAACTGGGACGATCCTCCCCCACTCACATAAAAAAAAGGAGTTGGGGCACAGAGGAGAGAGGGAGACTTTGCAGACTTTACCTAAACAATATCCCCCATCTTTTGTCTTTAAATAGGCAATGACAGGATAATTTTAAGAGAAGAAGGAAGATGAAAAGAGACGGGAACCAACCTTTCATGTCACCAGGGCAAGAGAAATAAAGCCAGGCAAATGGAAAAGAAAAAATACTGCCAATAATCTGACGACTGCAGCCAAAGCACAAGTATATGTACAGTGTTGCTCATCTTTTCAGGTCACATACGCTGTTCACTAACAATGTACTGATCAAAATATCAGAACCCTTTACAGAAGCAAATAGAAAGTTTTGACACAAAGTCTTACCGCATTGTTTGGTTGGTTTTAGTAAGATTTTACCAGTCAGATCAGAGCTTTTAAATATAAAAGATACATTAAGCAATATGTATACAGCATACCTAGATGTCTATTTTCTCTACTGATATATATTTAAGCATTCCTATAAATCAATTTTAGTATGTTCAAGTGTATTATCGCATGAATGAAATACAACTGAAAGGAAAAAAGCTTTCAGAAGTGGCATATTTATCACATCATATCAGAAAGCAATCTTCTCAATTTTATTTTTCAAACTCATTTAAGTACTTCCTTCGCATATTTTTTTATATTCTAAGTAAACTCCTATTAAAAACCTTGGTCCACCTTGTTCTCAAAGTTATGCAAAAAGGTGGGGGCAGATGGGAGAGAAGCATGACACTTAGATAATGATAGCCAACATGTATAATATTATCGATGGTAGGCTCCGTTTACCCAAAATGTTTTTTGAAGCTGGAGATTACAACGTAAACTCAGTCTTAAATCGAGTATAGCAGAGAGTATATACATACAAAAGAACAAACACACAAGTGTGCTGGAGGAGTATGCTGGTTGAACATATTCCATACCATGTTCCATAATTACTCCAAGATATTTTAAAAGATCTTTCAGCCTTTGTAATTGTTAAGCCTTTTAAAAGCTTAAAATTGCCTAAGCAGTAAAAAAGAGATTTACAAAGTGTTGTAGTCCAAAATTTTCTATGCAGAAAACAGCATCTTATTTATCCCTACACAACAGAATGGAAAGAGCCACATCTTATTAAAAAGGTACCAATTCTCATGTTAAAATAGTATCCATATTTTCAGAATCAAAGACCCAATCTTCTACTGGGCTATGCAATCAAAACCTCAGTTTACACAAGTGGATATATTATAAATTACAGAAACCTCTAAAGCAGCAATAAAAGAAGTGCTCAGGGTATAGCTTTGGATTATGGTGTATGCCAGAAACAACTGAAAGAGCTAGAAATCATCAATCACAGACACTTAAGTTTCCAAAAGCTGATGTCATAAATTTTAGATATAAGATAAAATATTTTTATTCTGAAGCATACTTATAGCACAGTATATTTAATCTAAAACCCAGAAAACAATGCCCCTTATATAAGTGTTCAGAACTGATTACAAATAGATTTGTTCTCTTCCTGAAAATTTTACCCTCAGAGACAGGCTAGAAAACTGCCTTCCAAAGAGACAGAGGCTCCTGAAGAGCTTTTGAAGATGCAGGTGCTGAAGAAAAACTACAGCCCTCAGGGTAAAACTTCAGCCCTCAATTTTCTATTACCTGAAGTCCCAAGAAAAGCTTATTGTTACAAACTTAAAATTGGCTACTGGGCCAAAAAGAAGAACTACTTTGTTTTTTCCCTTTTACGAGCAGTCAGCAGCAAATAACGACAAGGGACAATAAGAGTAAAACAAGCCTGCAGTAGTGTGCTTACAGCACTCATTCGGTTTCCTGTTTGCAGTACTGAGACTTCCCTAACTCGAGGTGGTATCTTGTTAGTTAAGGCTGCTTAAAGATTTTTCTTCAACCAAATTCAAACAGTTCGGGTTCTAAACCCATGTAAAATCTTTTAATCTTTGACAAGTAGCCCCTCAGCTGAATTACCCAAACACTTTTATTTAAGCCTTTCACTCAGCAGTATTACAAGATACTTTGTCTTGCATCAGAAGAGGCAGAAAGCAACTACTCCCTATTCACCTTCTTTGTGAGGCGCATAATTTTAAGGACTTGGACTATATTCCTCCACTTAGCTAACTCATCCACACTGAAGAATATAATCTGTCATTCAGAAACTGTTCCATACACTTGATCACACTTACCTTGTTCTGTTTTGTTGTGGGTTTTGTTTTTTTTTGTGTGTGTTTAACATTCAAACCATCATTTCAAAATGAGATGCACAGAAGGGATTAGAACAGCATACAACATACCTAGCACAAGCTCATTTTAGGTTTTAAAAGTAGCAAAGTGTTAGATCCTCTTTTGAGGAACACTTGTATAAATCCTCCTCCTCCCTATGTGGTAACAGGCTATGCTTCACCATGGATACTTGGCTTCTTTATGAATTTCTGGTAAAGGACTTTATCAAAGTGCATTTTGCATATGCAGCTAAACTATACAGGTGTTCACAGGCTCACCGACTCCTTCCAAAAGCTGCCAGATCTCTGCTGAGTTACAGGAGTTATAGAAAATATTAAATAATGTGTGGGTTTATCCTTTAACCATTTATTCTGTTTATTTTTACACTTACTACAGACTTTTCTGATGTGTATGCCTAATTGTCTGTGCTTTCCTGAATCCTCTTGAAATCATTTTCAAAATCTGATGTCATACCTCCTTCGTTCCAGTCTTCTCATACCAAAGCAGTTCTGAACATTGATCTTCTTTACCCATTACCAGAGACCTTCACAAGACATAATCAAAGGTATGTTTCTAATTGAGCAGAGTTAGCAATTGCCTCTGAAATTCTTACTGGGAATCCTGAAACATAGTATCCTTACGATGTATTCAATCTTCTCAAACTGGTGGGTAGGAACTTGAGTCTTACAGTGACTAAGCAAGTCACTAGAAATTTCAGGAGGGCCCCAAAAGATGATAGGCATGGATAGACACTAGTCCAAACTCAGCAATTTCCATGTAAAGCTTACTGTTGTAGCATACTTCTACTATACAGTTCAGTGATACCACAAACACTAGATTAAATTGCAGTTCTTCTAAACCAATTTACAATTTTTACTTGCAAAGTAGACACTTTGCGAAGTATGACTCAGGCTCATTATTAATGATAGTCTCAGTGGAGACTGGTTTGAAGGACCATTCATTCAAAAAGTCTCAGATGTTGGCACATCAAGAGTTTCAGGACCCACTTTGAAACAATCCGGTTGAGGCCAGATTATCAACAACCATGATACAGTCATTGGCTGCTCAGACTACATCTACTCAGAGCCATACAGGAAGACTACAGTAGATAAGCGTTTTTAATATTTTCACTACTCAGAGTTTTGAACAGATGATAGATACGCTTTAATTACTGTCACATCAAAACAGCAGGCCTAACTTAACAGCTGTGTTAATTACACTCAAACAGCTCACAGTTACAACTCTACAATCTATCAACTTCTGAGCATTCTTCAGAAAATGCTTTTTTTCTTCAGGTATTAATAAAGTATTCAAAGAACTCTATGAAGAGGAGCTTCAAATGAGTTTGAAGATCTGAAGGTTCTTTGGAAAAGTCACAGAGAATGACACAACACTGCATGTGTTTTGCCCTCAAAGTCTGCCCTTAATGGTATTCTTAACAATAATTTATGCGTAATCTAAGAACATTCTCTTGAATTGAGAAAGGTAAAACCTGCTTACAGAAAAATTTCCAGACACTTGTTCTAGTTTTTCTTCTTTTCCTTCACTCAGTTTAAAGCACTATAAAACAGTATTTGCTCCAACAGATTGTAAAAGAAAAAGAGAAGCAGATACCTCAGCATATGAAAACAGAAAACATTCTGGCACCTGTTGTGGCCACACATGTTTCACAAGATTTGAGTCTTACATATGATACGCAGACTGTCCTGGGTTCAGCAGCAGCAGTCATTTTTTCTCCTTCTTGGTAGCTGGTGCAGTTCTGTGTTTTTGATTTTGGGCCTGGGAACAGTGCTGATAACACCAGTGTTTTCAGTTACTGCTTGGTGATGTTTAGGCCGACCAAGGACTTTGTGAGCCTCATGCTCTGCTAGGGAGGAGGGGAAGCCGAGAGGAAGGAGAGACAGGGCACCTGACCCAAACTAACCAAAGAGATTATTCCATACCACAGCATGTCATGTCCAGGATGTAGAACGGAGAGCAGAGACCCGGAAGGGTGGTGGGGGTGCACGGTGGGGGGTGCACTGTTTGCGTGGGCTTGATATTGGATGGTGAGAAATTGTATTCTTTTCCCTTGTATTTTTTCTTGTCATTATTATTATTGGTGGTAGCAGTAGTGGTTTGTGTTATACCTTAGTTACTAAACTGTTCTTATCTCAACCTGTGGGAGTTGTATTCTTTCGATTCTCCTTCCCATCCCTCCAGGAGCAGAGGGAAGAAAGAGTGGGGAGTGAGTGAGAGAGCGACTGTATGGGTTTATAGACTTAAACCACGACACAGACACAGTAACAGAAAAATACTATTTAGCATGCTAAAAATGTTGAGGTTGTCCATTTCTGATCAGAAGAAAAGCCCTTCTAGAACCCTGAAGAGGCACAAATGCCTGCCCTAATTGCAGAGCCTATTTCTCATTAAATTTCTCATGTTTATGATTTTAAAATTAATGCCTAAATTTGAGAAACTGGAAGTCTAAATTAAACTTTTTCGTAATTTAGAAATAGCTTTATGGAAGCCACTGATAATGAAAAGAATAATCTCAAGATATTGTTTATTCATTAGAAGTCTCCATTCAACAACAAAGTCACTTTCAGCAAAGCAGAGCAATCCGCTTGTAATCATCAGCTGTCATCCCTATAATTTATATATATACAATATATATACATATAAATATATATACATATATATATTAGCATTCATAAAGTTTTACAACACAACTTGCACTTTAATTCACCCCCTAAAAAATAGCTATTACTTTTACAAGCATTTTGAAACACAATTCTGATCAAGCAAATCCTTTGTTTTTTCTCTAGAATAGTTGTAGCTTCAAAGAAAAAAAAACCACCATGTTTTGTCATTCCCAGGATACAACTTGGACAAGACACTAGCATAAAATGAACAATCTAGATTTCTAGAAATTACTAAACATGGTTATTACGATATAGAAGTTCTCTCTCACAGATGGAGTTACAGCAATAGCAGCTGCAGGAAGAGACACAAAGAATGAATACTCAGCTCAAACATTAAGAGAACTATGTACAGAAATAACTACTGCTGGAGTTTCTGACAGTTCCTGACAGGACTCCCACATTTCTAAGACATACATTTCTGACTGGCATTAGGATCCGTTTATGCAGAAATTGAAGCACAACTGCAGCACTTTCAGCATCAGCTATATGATTTTAGCGGAGATTCTGAAGCCTGCTTATGAGACAGTTGTATATCACATTTCCCTGAACACACCGCACTTGCAGTGCTGTGTTCAGCTGAAGGGAGGAAAGCCTACTTCCTCCACTTAGCTAAGATTACCAGAAATGCTGGGCTGATGCATACCCAGAAATCCTTGACAAAATATCATCACATTACCATTGGTAGACCTTGCAGTGCCTGAGATACAGAAACTTGACCCACACATGAAATCACATATGCAACAGACAGGTGGTTCACATGGCAAGAGAGTGATAACAGCTAGATGAAGACACAGTACATATTCCTCTTAACTGTCAATCTTGACTAACAAACCCATATTCTCAGACAACAGATGTGCAATTTATCATAACCCTAAACTAGCTGTCCAAAATAATTGCAGACATAATCAGAAAGCCTGTCTTGCAAGAGTTTAATGAAAGCATTCAAAGAAAGCTATCTTCAACCAATTTTTTCCTTAGAAGTAAACCTTCGGAAGGTCCAATGAAGAATTTTCAGAAGAACCAGGGTCAGTTATTTTTGTACATATTTCTCAACGTTTGAGCTGCATATTCACACTATATATCTCTTACCAGAGACCTCTGAAAGGCTTTCAAAGCAGCATGCAATCCATCCATCCATTCCTCCATTCATCTGACTTGAGGCACACACTAGCAACAACTTTCAGTAACTGAGGAACAAGAATGAACTTTGCTGAATCCCTCTGTAGATCATAAGTCTTGCTATATAATCAGCCATAGAAATAGTTAACATCTACATCAGCATATGCTAGTCCCTGGAAATTAATTATCTTCCTTTTATTCTAAAAATTTCCAGGCTCTAATAAATAATTATGTTAATATTTTATTGCTATTTTTAATACATCTGGTTAGATCATTATACAATGCATATATTTCCCCTTTGGTTATTTTATTACCATTGCACTTGAACTTAAAATGAAGAGTTATACTGTATTTTACACATGAACATTATGTTTTCATATGCCACAGATCAGCATGAACTTTCTACTTGAATGTTAACGGGACTCTGTTGAAGGAAGTATTATAAAGGACACTTTAGCAATAAAAAAAGCTAATTGTGATGGATATATAGGAATGTCTACTTCAGTGGAAGAAATACTTGTGGAAAAAGTTCTAGTTTTCCCATATGTACAGCCATTATTACTACAGGTGAAAATGCAAGAATACTCATTCACCATCTACAATTTAGAACTGGGTTAAAGACAACCAGCTTTATCATGAGCACGGTAAATTGACATCTGAAACATTTTATCTTTTGATTGTTCAATTTGAAATGCAAGACAAAATATAGATTACTACATCCAGTGTTAGGAACCCTGATACAAGAAAAACATGAATAAACCGGAGCAAGAGCACAAGGTCACCAAGATGCTCAGAAGTATGGAGCAAATGCCCTGTGAGAGGATGAGGGAACTAAGGTTGTTGAGAAAAGAAGGCTTCAGATGCACCTAATAGCAGCCTGCTAAAACCTATGTTACCAAGACGACAGAGTTGGTTTTTAATAGGGATGCGTATTAGCACGATAAGAGACAAGCAGCAAAAACAAACAAGTGCTCCATCTGGCTATAGGGAGAAACTTTTTCAACATAAGGACAATCAAGCTTTGGAATAGGTTAATCCCTAGAGATTGTGCAGTCCCCATCCTTGGAGGTTGCAAGACCCAACTGGACAAAGCCCTGAGCAACTTGATCTGACCTCAGAGCTGACCCTACAGGATGACCTGTAGAGGCCCCTTCCTACCAGCATTATCTTATGTTTTATCCTACGATCCATCCTATGATTTTAGAATATTTCATTTGTTTTCCTGAAATAAGAGAGGTAGTCTTTCTGTGGCAAGAGCTAAGGAAAAAGTTTTCAGCACGTATAGCCACTTGGGAGCCTATAAGTAGAAAGAACAAACTGAGAAAGAAGATGCAATGTAATCTAAGAAAATATAATAAACTATTGTGCAATACAAAACATTAACTACTGGAAAAGTTCTGCAAAACTCTCTAACTGGAGCTAAAGACATACTTGAATAAAAACCCCCAGATCACCAAAAAATATTACTGAATCTGCTAAAGCAACACATTATTTGACCAAGGTTTATTTCTTCTCAAGGCTAATGGCCGTAAGCATATCAGGAAGTGACTGTCATGCTGCTCAATGCCAACATCGTCTCTTATTCAATAATGAATATGTGCTGTTATATTAGAAATACATAGACACATTAGATAATGAGGGGAGGGGGTAAGATGGGTGAGGAAAGGAGAAGTAATAGATACCATGTGTCACAAAACCCAAACAAGAAATACATGTTTCTTAATAATATCTTTGACAATTCTGGAACTAAGAAAATGATACAGTTAGGATGAGTTTGTTTTCTGTTAAGAATAATATAGGGATACAAATAAAATCATTCTTCCATTACACTCTTAAGCATTTGAAAGACACATACACCTAACAAAAATGAAACAAAACAAAACAACCTATTTAGCTCATATGAATAAAGAATTTTGTAACAGGACCCTAATCAATATCAAGTACACTCTTTAAACTTATCCAGTACTGGTAGGCCAGTACTTACATCAAATGTAAGCCTATACTGATGCATAAATTAAGAGAAATATTCTGCAGAGATTCTTCAACTGCACTTATCACATATTCCTCTTCTTTAAAATCCCTGTACAGTTTATTCAGACATCTCAAAGTATCAGTAGTCATACATGAGTCTCTTGTGACATACCATCACAGAGAAAAGTAAATGTAATAGGGCTGCTCCCAATCCATTCATCCTCAGTCTGCACTGACATTGGGGATTGCCCCAACCCAGGTGTAGGACCTTGCACTTGGCCTTACTGAATTTCATAATGTTCGCATCAGCCCACCTTAGAGTTGTCAAGGTCCCACTGAATGGCATCCCTTTGGCAAAACAATCTTTATCCTGTTCTTTAACCTCTTCCTTTCAATTAGCTGATTCCTCATTGGGTTAGTTCTCCCAACCAACTCAACCTGCAACTACATGACCGTTCTATCTTGACAAGTAAAGTGGTATCAACACAGAAGGGAACCAAAACAAGAGAATGGGAGAAAAAAAACAAGTAAACCCTTTCATTTCAGCAGCGCTTGTCAGCTGCACTGAATTAACTGCAACATCATTAGTCACATCACTGGCATAAACTTTCAAGCCTACTTTTGAGAGATGAGTGCATCCTTTTGATAGATGAATACATCCAATTCATAACCATTTCATTTATATAACAGCTTAAATTTTCATCAATGCAGTTTAAATCCATTACAATTAATTTCAGTATTTTCCTTATCAGTACCTGACAGTTTCGTATGAAAGCACAATTTTAAGGAGAAAATACGTAATCTCTGAACTTCATTTTCTAGAAAAAAAAAAAAAAAAAGAAAACAAACAGAACACCCGGCCAGTGATAAAAGATGTTCCAGAAAGAGATAAAACCATTGGAGTGCTTGCCTTTCTTTACCTGGCTTTCTTCTTTTAAAGTGGATTTCAAGTTCTTACTTTTGTCTTCATAAATTTTTACATATTTTTGGTATGTGGTCAAATATTTTAAAATGTAGTAGCTCTAAGAGACTGAAATAAGAAAACCATCATTTTTTACAGGAATCAACACGAGAAGACGACTATGCTTTCAACGCTACACAAAACATGGAGCTACTACTTATTTGATGTTTAACCAGGAGAAATACACTTAAAATACCTTAGAAGAAGTTAAGACTTCTGGTTTTTTATTCAATTTTGTAACAAGTTTATGCCTTAGCCAACGAAACATTCGTACTAAAACATAAGTCATAGGTAAGAATATGTTAAAGCACTTTTAAAAATACTAAGTACCGTAAGAAAAGAAATTACAGGCAATAAAACGCAATCAAAATAAAGAATCTGGAAACCATTAATTTAGTGTCACTGAAAAGTACAGCACTACAGCTTCAATCCATAGGAATTTTTATAGTTATTCACACTTTATGATGATTTATTAATGCTTGGAGGATACCCATTTTTCACACAATCTCCAAAGTCTTTGATACATGAAAACTACTTGGAAAAACAAAACGTCAAATTTTCAAGCATTTCTCTAAAGCACTTCAAAACAAATGAACTTACACAGGACCTATCTAAAGGACTGAATATAACAAGTACAGTAGAAGCATTTGTCCATCACCTCATCTTGTAACAGAATGTTAGGAATAAATTAAAGTTTTGCTATCCCTGCAACAATTTCTATTGTCATGAAAAAAAACAACAACAACAAAAAAAAAAAAAAACCAACAAAAACAACAAAAAAACCCACAAAAACAAACAAACAAAAAAAAAACCCTGAAACAATAACACAGAAAAGATCCTCTACACTAACACAAGAAACTCGTTTGACAGCAGGGAATAATCAGAAAGAGAAGGTATGAACATATTAAAAAAGAAAAGAAGCAGCAGCAATCTGCTAAATATTTGTAATTTATTTTCTAATAGCTCACTGAAAGCAGTAAATGAAACCTGACTGCAAACATGTGCTTAGTAAACACTGCTAACAAAAAAAAGAAAGTCCCTGTTGTCAACACAAAATACAAGTCACCACCTTTCAGAAACTTTCCATTTCAAGCAAAGGTCAATTTTGGTCCCATCAGAACCCAGGAATTCACAACAACTATCATTTTAGTGCATATATTCTGAGGTTACAAAATCAGATTTTTACTTTCTATGGCACAGATGACACAGGTCTGAATGACACAGATCTGAAAAACAGATATTAGATAAATATTGTTTGATGCCTAATGTGACACAAAGCCTATAAACCTCAATTCAGGTAATTTTTTTATAAATTGAGAAGTTTCTATTTTACAGTGGGTCAGCACTGCAGCACAAAGTGTTTGACTATGCTACACGTCAAATGCAGATATTTGGACTCTCACTTAATCAGTGGTAGATTGTATAGATTCCTCCCTCATGTAAACGCAAGATGTTCAGCCACATATTTACTATTCCTTGTAGATCTTTCTAATCTTCATAAACTTACATGCCAATGATTGCAAATGTGTACATACAAATCCAACATTATTAGTTGCAATTTGCTGTGTTGAACAGAAAATTGTTCTCCCATTTATAGCTTCTCCACATGGAAAAAATTCAAATGTGGTGAAGTAGCATCAGTATCAAGTTTTAAATAGATGTTTTAAAAATATGATCATATTTTCAGGAGCTATTGTTTAGAGTTTGCTATATTAATGACTTAAAAATGAAGAAATAAGCCAGCTTTCCATCACCTCAGTGAGGCCATTTTACTTGGAGACTTGAGCAAACGTTTTCCATGCTTGGTGACAGAGACGCCCGACATGTCTCTAGAACTGGATTTCAACTCTGCTCTAGAACATCGTACCACAGTGAACCATCTGATTATTTTAATGAGAGGAAGTTGCACAATTTTTCAAGTCATTTTACTTTCTTAATACTACACCAAACTTGCAGCAGATTTCTCCAAAGTGAAAATCCACTTCTCCTCTGTTTTTCATAGATGTACTCTTTCTCAACATTCTTAAAGTAGTTCAAGGCCATGATGTTAATCAGTTAACTCTACTACTTACAGACAGGAAAAATCAATTTACCTGAATGCCATCAAGCAACTTGCTCATGCACCAGTAACTGTCAGCTTCTATGTTCTGCAGCACTTCTTCAGGCAGACTGGAAACATCAAAATTTTCCACTTCTTCTTCTTCTGTTTAAGGCGAAGAGAAAGAGAGTCAAGTCAATGAAGTCCACAGAATAAATAAAGCGAGGATGAGGAAAATAATTGAAAACAAAGACAACCACCACTTATCTTCTAGTCAAAAACTTCAATGTACATTTACTTTAACAGGGACTAAATGAATCATTTATTGCTCAAATGTGTCACCTAACGGTTTTAAATATTAATGAATACTCTATTTCTTGCAGACTATGAAAAATTCAAATCATGCCTGGTTAACCAGAATTAATATATAGTAAATTACTTCATTCTAAACATTTCACACCTGAAGGAGGATCATCAGAAGCACTTTGAGAGCCCTCAAGCTATGTATGAGCAATCTGCAGAACATGGCCATGTTTGCATCACATACAGCAAAATATGTTGCCAGTCTTGGCAGAAGAAAAAGCCCTGAAAAATGCTTTTTTAGAAAACCAGTGAAATCTATTTAGAAACCTGACTACAGCTTTTTAAGGAGTATTTGTTTTTCAGGCAAGCATTTGGAACCAGAAGGAAATCAGACAAAAGGAAACATGATTCCTACCCATCACTCCTAAAAAAAACCATGATTCTCAATACTGGAAAAGCACAGAATCCTAATGATGCCTATTTAATTCAACACACAAGTATGTTAAAAGAAATTCACATTTCGCTATGAACTGAAATTTACCACCTAAGCCACACTATCTTATTTTTAAACCATGGCATCTGAATAAATCCATCTTGAACACTAAATGTGCTGCCCTGCCAGCTAAATCATAAAGCTCCCATACAGCCCTAGAAGAGAGTTTAACACAAGTTGGGAATGCTCTGAGTAAATCCTGTAGCTTCCCTCTTGCAGTAACACCTCACAGCGTCTTACTGTATCAAGATAAAAACCAAAGAAGTGCCTTTCTCAGCCCTGATTTCTTCTCAAGGAGGGGAAGGTGCAGAAAAAAGAGGTGTTTGATTCAACTTAAACCAAAGAAGGAACTTTCTCCATTACACAACTGCAAGTAAACAGTAACAGAAAACCAGGATATGTAATACCTTAAAACTCCTCTAATCATCTGTCTTACAGCTTTGCAGTACAACACTACAGAAGCCTAAGTACATCCTTAGATTTTCATGTTTGATTATGCTGCCTTAAAGCACTTATTTGTCAATTGGTAATAACCAAGTGAATTACATGTTACAAAATGATTTTAACATACCAGTGATTTTACCACCACTAGCAGACACTGTGTCGTGGTTTAAGCCCAGCCTGCAACCCAGAACCACGCAGCCACTTGCTCATTCCTCCTCCCCCCCTTCCTCCCCCCGCTCCTGGAGGGATGGGGAGGAGAATCAAAAGAATGTAACTCCCATGGGTTGAGATAAGAACAGTCCAGTAACTAAGGTATAACGCAAACCACTGCTGCTACCACCAATAATAATAATGATAAGGGAAATAATGAGGGAAGAGAATAAAACCACTCACCACCCGCCGACCAGTACCCAGCCTGATCCGAGCAGCTATCAGGTAACCTTCCGGGTAACTGCACCCAGTTTATATAGTGGGCATACCACGCTGTGGTATGGAATACCTCTTTGGTTAGTTTGGGTCAGGTGCCCTGTCTCTGCTTCCTCCCAGCTTCTCCTCCCCCCTGGCAGAGCATGAGACTCAGAAAGCCCTTGGTCAGGGTAAACATTACTGAGCAGCAACTAAAAACATCGGTGTTATCAGTGCTGTTCCCAGGCTGAAAGTCAAAAGCACAGCACTGCACCAGCTACTAAGAAGGAGAAAAATGACTGCTACTGCTGACTCCAGGACAGTATCCACCCCTTAAATCCATACCATTCACATTATGCTCAGATCCCACATTTTTCAGTATACCATACCATCACTCTCATCTCATATATATATATACTTCCACACACACACACAGATATTATTCCTTAGTGCATGGACCAATCCCTATAAAGCTGCTGAGCCCATCCGGTCCATGATGTCGGGCTCCATCTCTTGTAAGAGTCTTTCAGAGCAGGAGAGAAAGTGTGATGTAGCCAATCTGCCAGGCCTCCCCATGTTTGTACTTCAGCCATCGTCCTCCATACCAGAGACTTTAACCACTTGGCTTGCTTAACTGCAGCATTTCACACTCGTGAATAACCTGGGCAATAGTTGACTAGATACTTGCCCATACTGTCCCACACACCCTGCCACTCATGAGTGTCCAGCCTCGGGGAAAATCTCTTGGTCCTCCTATATCTTCGTCTCATCCTAGACAAGACCCAAACATGACTCCGCTTAACTTTCGAGATCAGATGAAATGGTTGTGGATAAAACACACTCTGGTCAGGTCTGTCTTTGTCTCAACCCTTTGTGCCCCACATTGGGCTTCAAAAAAGAACTGTCATGGTTTAAGCCCAGCCGGCAACCCAAAACCACGCAGCCGCTTGCTCATTCCCCCACTTCCTCCCCCCGCTCCCAGAGGGATGGGGAAGAGAATCAA
This sequence comes from Amazona ochrocephala, assembly GCA_039720435.1. NCBI lineage: Eukaryota > Metazoa > Chordata > Aves > Psittaciformes > Psittacidae > Amazona > Amazona ochrocephala. The sequence goes on from CM077880.1 coordinate 28,137,066, forward strand.
AAGAATGTAACTCCCACGGGTTGAGATAAGAACAGTCCAGTAACTAAGGTACAACACAAACCACTACTGCTACCACCAATAATAATAATGATGAGGGAAGTAACAAGGGAAGAGAATAGAATCGCTCTCCACCCGCCAACCAATACCCAGCCCAACCCAAGCAGCAATCGGGTAATATTCCAGGTAACTGCCCCCAGTTTATATAGCGGGCATGACTTGCTGTGGTATGGAATACCTCTTTGGTTAGTTTGGGTCAGGCGTACTGCCGCTGCTTCTTCCCAGCTTCCCCTCCTCCCTGGCAGAGCATGAGTCTCAGATAGCCCTTGGTCAGAGTAAACATCACTGAGCAGCAACTAAAAACATTGGTGGTATCAGTGATGTTCCCAGGCTGAAAGTCAAAAATACGGCACTGCATCAGCTACTAAAAAGGAGAAAAATGACTGCTGCTGCTGAACCCAGGACACACTGGTAGCAAGGTGTCTACTTACCAAAGCATTCGTGTTTGAACTGGTGTCTATATGTGCGTGTGCATCTTCTAACGGACCATTAATTTCACATTATAAAGTATTATCAGCTGTAGGACAAGGAGATTAGGTTGTGCTAATAAAAAACTAGTTAAGATATTGGGAAATCTGGTAACTAAAACAGGGAATTGCAGCAGAGACTCCATAAAATAAAAGCATGCAATGCTCTCAGAGGTGGCAGGACTGTAAGCAATGCACCAGAAGTCACTTACTGGTTAAAGAAATACTACCTTTGCCTTGGAGTTCAGTTTCAAAAAGCAGTTTCTAAAATTAAATCACCAAACAGGTACCCAACATATTTTAAACATCCTGTATAATAAACTCAGCTATAACATTGCCTTGCAAAAGAATGAAGAAAAAATGAGTAGCAGACTGCAACAACACATTTTTTTAATCGCTGATACTTCTGTAAGCAGGAAGAAACTCCTTACCCAATGTCAGCAGCATATTCCTCCCAGCAAAAAGGAGGAGGACAGACACCCCCAAAAGTCAGTACTATACTTCTTCGCCCGCAATGGACAGCAAATTCTCACAACTCTCTGTGGAAAACAGAGGCAATATATGCAGTAACTGGGAGGTAACACTCCCCTCCAACATCTTCCTGTTAAGTTCACTTAGTCTATTAGACTTTTCTTAAGACAGACTGCTTCTAGCACAAACTTAGTTTCCTTTCACTCTGCAAATCAAACCCCTTCAGAAAAATCATGTTAAGAGAAAAGCCTAGCATCATATAAAAGATAAAAGTTTTTTCATGGTAAAGACGGTTGAATACAATGGTGATGACAAGAAAGGATTGAAAGCAAACAGACCAACAAAAGAAAAAACCCAAAACATCTATCATGAAAAAACCTAGACTAGACAAGTAGGTAAGGTGATGTACATTTGGCAAAATCAATCCAAACTGAAATGCCACTTCCACAGCTCAAAAGAAGACAGCAGAAAGGTCACTCAAGTCTAGAAAAACCAGCAAATTATTATGAATGTTAACATGTCCTTTACTAAGTCCACTAACAGAAAAGTTACTAAGTGTACTCACAAGGCTTACTCACAGAACGACTGAAAATTATTAGACTTAACAGGGACCAAAAAAAGGCAATTTAAGATGGCAAGTTTCATACGAGCCTGTGAAAAAATCAATATTAAGTATCTACATATCTACCTCCAATCTGATGTGCCCTGAGATTTTATAAAATAAACAAGAAAATCCCACCATTTTCAGCCAAGAAGCCCTTTTTAACCGTTCAGAAATTAAAATTAAGGATTAACATTCCCATTAGTTTATAAGAGACAGGCTTTTCCAGACAGAAGACGACTTATATAGCCTCTACAGCAGGAACATGATTTTTGTCATATCCTATTCATGTTAATTCATAAATACCTTAGAGTTATGCAGCTTATGTTTACTATATATACATAAACCACAGCCCCACTGGAAAAATGTCTAGTTAATATATCTAATTTTCATTTTATCAGGTAAAAAAATGAGTAACCCATTCTCTCTAAGCCTCACAATGTCTACAGAAAAAGCAATAAATGAATCAGACTTACACATATAAAACAAAAACATATATTGAACTTTATTCTGCTTGAAAGAAGCAGCCTTCAGGCCTTCATTCACAAAACATTCGCTGAAAGAATAAGATTACGATTACTTAGATAGTGTTCCTTTGCAAATTTCCTGCCTTTGAGCAACTTCTTTTTGTTCATGATACTGCTATTGCATTTCTGAAAAGGAAGTTATAAATCATAGCACAACACAATAACTCTTCTACAGGTGCGCATGAAAAGATAACAAGTGAATGAGACTTTTTATCTTCCCTTTCTCATCTTTCTTATCTTACTTCTCTTTTGTCCTTCTCTTTCAAAATCTATCATTTCACACTATATGCTCATATTAGCATTTAAACCAACAAAAAAGCTGAAGACACACCTAACCATTGGAGGTGGGTGTCTTCACCTCCCTCCACAGCCAACGCAGAAAAACAAGTAGTGACAGAGTTTTAGGTGCCTTGTTCTAAAGCAGAAACCTAAAATAAATCAGGTGACTCACATACAAAGAAAATCCTGGTTTTGTCAATATTAGCTATAACTTGAACTGAAAAGGACTGCCTAATAATGTAGACCTCTAAACTTTGGAAGTCTATAAGGACCCATCAAAAGTATTCCCATCCTGTGACTGAACTATCTGCAACAAGTAAAAATGGAAGGCTGCAAGAAAATAACAGTAGTTTGAGAAACAAGGCTGAAGCAGCTTGGACAGCAAAGATACCACAGCATTAGTATTTTGGAAAAAACATAGATTCTAATTGTTCTAGTAAGGGAGGACTAGCAAATTGGAAAGATATTTTTTTATTCCGACCCCCTCCTCCAAAAATACACTTTTTAAGAAACAATTTCTAATGTTTCCAACTACTTTCCATCATGGGTATGTTCACCAAACACAAAGGATGTCAGGACAGGCCCTTCTAAAAAGAACATAGGTCTGACGCAAATTCACCATTCTAAGTAGAATTCTCATTATTCCACAGAGAAAAGAAAAATGGATTAGAGATGGAAAGGCAACTATTATCAAGTTCTTTCCGCTCCAGTTTAGGTGACCCTTTAAATGAAAATATACAGACAGTATTTAAGAACCATTTAATTCTTTCACCAAAAGAATTCATAGTCCCAAAATATAATGTCACAGACTCACAAGCTCAACCATTAGACATAAAAATAGCACTTCTAGGAAGCACTCATCTAGTTTTCTTGTTCTGTCTCTCCCTTCACAAGAGGCATTCAAGAACACTATACTTTTATGTGGCTTATACTGACTTATCTTCAGTGTTATCATAAGCCTCAAACATAAAACAGATATTCAGGATTTTTTATATGTTCTTTAAATATATAAGCTACTTCCCATCCAATTTTCATTCCCATTGTGCTTCTCATGCATCATTAAGTCATCTCCACTAATGTCAGATAATGAAGCTTTGAAACACAAAAAAAAAATCATCTAATGAAATGTGTTAGACATTCAATTGTATTTCAGTAACATGCTAGAAGTATTTATCCTGTGTAAAACAACTGTCTCAAACTTTTCCTTAAAACTGTGCAACTGAGTATTTCAAAGAGTAAGTCAAATTACTTTAAGAGATGTATTAAAATACACTTTTCATTAGATCAGCTATGTAGTATGTTTTTATATATGTTATATTACCTGGTACTTTTTTATTTAAATGAGGTATGTGCTGAACAAGGAGAAAAATTCAGACATTAAATCTATTGAAGAAGGCACAACATTGCAAAAGCCACCAAACAACCAAGTGGTCAGTGAAATGCTATGGTTTCTGCTGCATCAATTCACCTTAACTTGCTGCAGTTTTTTGAAGAAGTTCAAAACTGACTCCTAACATGTGAATGACTTGTTTCAGGGAGAGCTGAAATAAAAGAGGCCATTCATTTTCATGACAAGCTCCAATTAAGGAACACTTGATTGGCAGAATACCACACAAAAAACAGTTTACATATATAACGTTTATGCATTTATTTGCGTAGGCACATAGTGCAAAGTGCTGCTTCTTATTTCAATTTAGCACTTGTGCTGGAAAACAATTGCAAATTCTTGTTTTAGATAAATTTAAATTTATTATCAATGAGTGAAATCTGAGAGGATGGTAATATAAAGATTAAATAACAAGAATATGGAGGCAAATTGCAGGCCAATGTGTACATGTAACAGTATCTGGGGAGAAAAAGATCACTGTGTAAAATTTCACAATTACAAAGTCTCACAACAACGTTTCTTATTTTCTTCAGTTTCCTGCAGAGATCTTTATCGTGTTATCTATGTTATCGTAGAAGACAGAAAAACAGTCGCCTTGAGGAAAACTGCTGTAGCACAGAGACAATGACATGCTGATCTGAATATGTGCACTGCTGTAAGCATAGTATTAGCCGTTCTTTACTCATTCCTAGTTCATGCTTCCAAAACTTCCCAGAGTAAAAAAAAGAAAGAGTAACTTTTTCTAAACATCTTTAACTGTATCCATTCCCAAAGGCAAAAACATAAGGATGACATGAGAAATTTAAAAAAAAAAAAAAAAAAAAAAAAAGTATTAATTACAACTACTTACAAATGTATTTTTCCAACGACAACAGAAAATAAACATGTTAAACATAATACTGCTTTGCCTCCATTGAAAATAAGAGTTTAATGAGATGAGCCTAGTTGAAGATTTTGGTGGAAGTTGTTAAAAAAGTTAAAATCAAGTTCATATCTCAACTGTGTCTTTAAGATGCATTTGATTTCTTCTGAAAAAAAAAAAAAAAAAACAAAACAGAAAAAAAAAGTGCCTGAAATTCACCATTTCAGCACAGATCATGGGTAAAGCATCTGTCATTACAGACAGATCTAGTCATACAATACACATTTTTGCATTAAAGAACTAGAAAGTTTTAATTTTAGAGAGGATTTTATTTATGGAAAAATCATGTCCTGAAATAACTCTAAAATACTGAAAACTGACACAATTTAAATGGGTTAATGATATTGCTACAGCAACTAGCCACCCTCTCAATGCATCCAAATGTCCATCTGTGTCCAACTATGCTCAAATGCAACAAACAAAAAGGCAACCTGCATTCAGAATTTCTTCTAAACTTGTTTCACCAATACTCAGTCTCTACAAAATGGGAAAGAAATTAATGTAAAGATAGTTTTACTACTTCATTACACTAAGCAAGCTCATACAAAAAATGTGTCTATTAAATAAAGCATATATTCTTCCAAAGGAAACTAATTTTTAGTGAAACAGGCATTTAATTGGGTTATTAATGTCTTAATTTTAGCTTTTTATCTTGAAATGGTGTCTCAGCACTCAGAATAAGGCAAAACTCAGATGAACACACTGGAGTAGAGGCAAGGGGCGAGATGGATGGTGATATGAGAAAGCTGCAGTGCGCCTGCAGCCCAGAAAGCCAACTGTCCCCTCAGCTGCACCAAAAGGAACATGGTCAGCAGGTTGAGGGAGGGAATTCTCCCCCTCTACTCCACTTTCATGAGACCCTACCTGGAGTATTACATCCACCTCTGGGGACCCCAACACAAGTGGGCTGTGGACCTGCCCGAGCGGGTTCAGAGAAGGGATAAAAGATGACAAGAGGTCTCAAGCACCTCAGACAGGATGAGTGAGCTGTGCTTGCCCAGCCTGAAGAAGAGAAGACTTTGGGGAGACATTATAACAGTCTTCTAACACCTCAAGGGGGCTTACAAAAAGTCTGGAAAGGGACTTCAGGGGAAAATAGTGACAGGAAAAGGGGTTACAGCTTTAAACTGAAAGAAGGGAGATTTAGATTAGGAAACAACTCTTTACTGTGAGGGTGGTGAGACACTGAAATAGGTTTCCCAAAGAAGTTGCAGCTGTCCCACCCCAAAAGTGTTCAAGACCAGGTTGGACAGGTAATATGAAAGTATTACCATAGACTTCAAGTCCAAATTATATATCTCTTGCAGAGGTGCAAGGAAATCATTCTGACTGCACATGCACAGGTACTTTTGTGTATGAAATTTGCTTTGTTGTAATCTACTTTAATGTTTTATTTTCAGATAGATCTAACCTGAAAGTTACCAGTAAAATATACAAACTACAAAACAATATGCACATATATACGCAAAACAATACTGCATGCAAAGATGCACAGTAACATCTACAGGATCTCATATATTCCATTTCAAACTCAGTTTTCAAAAAGCCTTCTGAAACAGCTATTCAGTCACTGCTGCATTAGTGCAATGTTTTCCAAGGAGATCAGGACATAATAGAGCATTTAGATATAAATTTTTTTCAGTAACAATTAGCTAATTAAATTTGTACATAACCACATCAGTATCTCTCATTGAAAACAATCCTACTTACTCATTTATCTGACAGAAATAGCTTTTGAGCTATTAAGAATTAATCACCAAAGTAAAAAGTTCACTTTCTTTGTGATACTGCAGTCACAAAGGTAAAATAAGAACTAAAAAAATAAAATTAACTTAACCATCTCATCAATCCAGGCTTAGGTAAACATGACCTTAATGCATTTCAAATATTCCCTTCTTATGAGTCACGTTCTCCCATACGCAATGTTATTGCTGACTTGTCTGGTTTAACACTGTTAACAATCTTACACTTGTTTTCAATTGCTCTGCCACAATTTCCTTAAGATGCAACAGGAAGCAAAATAAATATCCTTTATACATCAGTATAAAAATGTTGTTTCAAACATTAATCATTTTACTTTATCAATATTAATTCTCTAAATAATTTTATTGAACTTGGGAAATGCTATAAAATCCTCTGACCTGGAAAACAAGGTCAATCACCAGCTCCAAAAACATCGTAAGCTTGATTACTTTGACCTAATTTTTAGGCTCATAAAAATTAATATATGACCCTGAAACTACTCTCAATTTATGCTATCACAAAAGAGTAAATACTTCATACACTTATTCTCTAATTCCAGATTTTCTAGAACAGTAATCACTGAATCATTGAGAGTCTTTCTTTAGTGGGTCTACATGTTTGCAAATGAGATTTTTCTACTCAGGCTTTTTCCAGACTAGATTTTAAGGGTAATCTTTTTCCCCCCTCATTAAGTAGTCCAAAACTTGCCCTTAATTCCTACTGTACATACCACACAGAAATTGGCCTGTTTTTAAAAATTATCAATTTATTTGAAAAATAGGGGAATTCTCACTTCATGTTGCACACTACATGATTCCTCAGAGGCTGCAGACACAGGTTACTGCTCAACAATTCGGACATGAGAAAGATTAAAAATATATTTACTACTTCAACAACTCTGCCACCAAAACAGGATTCAAAAGAGAACTAACTAGATCAGGTGGCACCAACCTGTCTTTGATGCACAGAACTCACATAATGCCAAGTATAAGACTGGCAGGTGAGATATCTGCTTGGTAAAAGCAGCTTACATTTAGAAAGAAAGGTATAAGCCACATCCTTGTGTATGACATTACTGTGAAAGAGGAGCCTTCAAAGCTTGTGAGATGACAGCTCTTCTCAAAAACGTATTTTCGCAACAATGAAAAACACAACATTAAGCACAAATGCTTCTCAGAGAAATCACTTCAATAGATTTGCTGCTGTCAACCAAAACAGGTTGCCAGGGATAAGTGGTGCATGTGATACCAAATTATGGGACTAGTAATCAGCATCCAGTATGCATGATGAGCACAGTATGCAGGTGAGCATTTTCTTAGAATGCCTGATAACGGAGTTTCCTGAGAAATCCAAAAGGTGCTTGGAGAATAGGAAATGAAAGATTAAAGGCTGAATATGTCTCCCAAATCATATCTTTTAATTACCTAGTTTTTGCTTATCACTTAGTTTTGTTAAAGCATCAAGCTTCCGTATGCTCATATGCACAAACAGAGCACAAAACTGCAAGAATGGTTAAGAGTAAATCATAGCATGGTAAAACAAGTCTAAAGGAAGTCTCAGGAACACGGGCTTTACCTGTATTACAGAGTGGGATTGATTACAAGGCTATCTTAGAGGCAATCACTGTATGACTGTATTTTCTTAAACGGAAGAACCTTCAAAAAGAATCCATAAATTAATGTAGATTTAACAGACGGGGCAATATCAACTGCATTAAATGCAAAATGTATTTAAAAGATTAAGAAAACAGTCTACACATCTACATAGGCAAGGGTGAACTTGAAGTATTAAAATTGATACTTCTTACATTAAAGTATTATTACCAAAAAAAACCCTAACAAATGGTCTTGCATGTAATTGCTTAAGATTAAAAGGTAGGCAAAGAGAACTCATTTGAACAATCTCATCAACAGAAGTATCTTGAATAAATTATCTGGATAACTTAACTAGGCTGAATGTTCAACTTGGGCAAACTTAAAAATAATTAAAACTATCCAAGAAATGGTATGTAAATATGAAACCTTTTAAAAATGCATAAGTTTAATTTTTTCAGTGATGAAAGACTGAAAAATTTACAACTCTCAAGTAAGCTCAGCAACCATTTACACATGACAGTAACTCTACACAAATATAAATTCACCCAGTCATGAAAAAAAAAAAAAATAACTTGTTATTGTCACTGAACTGAGCAACTAAATATATTCTCAAAGAAAAATAGGTGGCAGGGGAAATAACTGTTTTTCAGTGACATCACATGCACAGCTCTCTGACAGCAGCAGTTTGCTGCAAATCCAATCTGTGCAATATTGGTCAAATTTCTTAATTATAGTGACTAGCTTTCTTATATTGTGATCTCCACATCATTGACAATGAATAAGAAAGACATCCACATTACAGACTTCTTGCCTTATTTGCAACAGAATGTAAGTAACATACATTATTTGCACTTTTTAGTACAGATTGTATATACTAAATTAAAAGCATGCCTGTGGAGAATGAATTCTTGACTGCACAGGCAACACTATTATATTACTTGTCAAGTGCATTTCTTAACTATCTTGATCTGCTGTGATTTACAATTTCCCAATGAAACTTCTCCATACACATCTGTGGCAAAAAAGCCACAAGGCTTGCTTTATTCATGAGATTCAATCACATTTTTATACGCTATACAGGTACTTATCATTAAGATTAAGATATAACCATGCCACACGGTACAACCTCTAGGAAAAAAAAAGAAAACTGCTCCATCTATTCAAAAATAAAAGTATGGTTTCTTTATTTTCCTTCCTCTATATTACTTTAAGAAGTGTCTTTAAATTCGAGCTGTGCTGTAATAAAGTGACTTTTTACCTCCTAATTAACTGAAGATGGAACAAGAAAACTAACATTTTTGAACTCAGAAATGTTTTTGATGAGAATACAGATCATAACGCAGTATTTTTATAAGTACTGGCTTTTATCAAAACTAATTGCTATAAAATCATGAAGTATTTTTTGTTTCTATGAAATAAGGCAATAAAAAACATATGGAAGAAAAACTTTTGCAAAAAACTGTTCTTTTTCCTTTTTTTTTTTTTTTTTGTGCTTAAGTACTGAGTTTTTCACTTCTGCTTTACAACTTCAGATTTATAAAATTTCAGATTTTTCATATTAAAAAAAAAATCAAAAAATCCCCACAATGATGAAGTCCAACTACTTCATGATTACTGATTTAAGAAGGTTTGCATTTAAACTACAAGTGAAGCCCAAATTAAACTGTTTCAGCATACAAACTTGACAACTGTATTTGAACTGATTTGAAATCTATAAAACATTAACCATATATCTCATTGAAAATAAAAGCTGTTGACAATTGTTTAAAGCACTGATTTGCCTACTTTGAAAGCCTCTTAGATCTTGATATGCTATCAATCTATGAAACAGTATTTGAATGTTACATTCCTGATATTTGTATAGTATGTTATCATTGCTTCAGTAATTTTTTCTCTTTTAGCTTTTATTCTTGTGAGTTACTTCATAACAACACACAAAGTTGTGATATTTGGATGCCAAGAGTCACTGAAGACATTTCCCAGTCTGTTGGAAAGCATGCTTGAGAAGATTTAGATCTGAAAGTATAACCACCTCTGTGCTGCTTCACTACAAAAAGATGATCATTAATTATAACTATAGGGAGACCAGGGGGAGAGTAAACGGATGCACCAGCCAGAACTAAAATACGCTGCTGTCTTTGGAATACACGTCTCTCCAATAGTTACATTAAATGCAATTAACTTTCTCCTCCTTCACAATTCTTTCATCTTTACCCCTGCAGAAATCTTCTGGTTTCTCTTCATTTTACTGCTTTCACCATTATTCCAGATCATGTTTTCCATCTATTCCCATGACCCAACATTTCCAGTTTGTAGTTTCAAATAAAATAATTTTCACTAACCTCTCATGACTTTCTCACAGTACAAGTCTACTACTTTCTGAATTGCTTTCAAAAATGAGACAGTGTAAACCACAGAAGATATTTCAGACTTAACAGAAATGCATTATTATTAAGCCAACATTCATATTATCAAATTCATTTAATTTTTAAAATTCTTTAAGTGCACATTAAACATCATAAAATAACACATCTTCTTTAAGGGGATGCAGATAAAAATGCAGAAACACACAGACCTGCAAAACAAACTTTAAAAATAGATCATTAAAATCCACCTCAGTAATCAGATTTATACATTTAAACACATTATCCTATGCACTAAACCAAGACTTCTGTTAACAGAAATTTTTTTCATACACAGCGAATAAAAAGCCTTTCTCCTCAAACACTCTTTATCATACCTTGCAGAAAAAAAAAAAAAGAAAAAGAAAAAAAAAAAAAAAAAAACACCAAACAGAAGAGCTAGAAGTATGTACCTGGTTAATACAGACATTCATTTGACAGACAGATCTGAGAGCTAGCTGAAAACCTCAAATACTTAAAAGACTTAACTTATTCCGATTACTAATGACAGAAGTTTTGAGGTTTTTTTCTTAAGAAAATGCAAAATAATATTTAATATGGAGTCCAGTGAAGATAGTAGGCAAGAACAAAATCCATTTTACACTCTAAACTACCCGAGGCACTTGAAGTAGAAGACAAGCAAGATCGTGGATCTCTATCTGAAAACCAGTATAGAATCACAATGGTTTTGGGTTGAAAGGGACCTTAAAGATCATGTAGTTCCAACCCCCCTACCACAGGCATGGACACCTCCCACTAGACCAGGTTGCTCAGACCCCCATCTATCTGGGGCTTAAACACTTCCAGTGATGGGGCATAAACAAATTCTCTGTTCCAGTGTCTCGCCACCTTCACAGTAATCACTGGTTTAAAAGAACAAATAAAACAAATCAAAAATCATGTAACCAATGCAGCAATTGTTATGTCCTCATACACTTTCTTGGACAGAATGAAAGTGCCTGGTAGTAGTAAAATAATGTGGAATAAACTTCCAGGATGAATAGGGGCAGCGGAGACAACCTGTAGTATAAGAAGCAATTCTGATCACCAGTCAGCAGAAACAGAAGACAAACTAGTATAATTTTGGTACCTCAACATTTTTACAACTCATGCATTGAATCACAATATAAACCTAAATTAATGATACTTAAAGTTCTTGAAGGCTTCCTCTAGTAAAACATAGAAGGCAGAATGCTGAGTAACACAAACTAGATGAATATCGCAGTGCGCTGAAACCAGTTACTAACAAAAATTTTCATTTAATTCTCTATTTAAAAAGAAAGTTGGTCATATACAGTAGTACCTTTAAGATAAAAGCAATTAATTCAAATAGTGGTACCTGGAAGCACTTACTACCAGTCATCTGATAAATCCTCTGCCCGACACCTATTCTAATCTTTCAGATAGTATGTTTGCTTCTTTCACAATTGTTCTTAACAGCTTTTCTCCACTGCCTATCTTTCTTAATCCCTTTGGACATTCTTTTAAAACTTGTCAGCCAAACATAGATCAAAAATACACCAACTTTTGCTTGCTATACTTTCAATGAAAATACTGCAGCATGATAATTAGTTATATCACTGCTTTGAAATACTTATTTAGGATAGGTTAAAGTGACAGCTTTGGGACTCAGCACACCAACTTAGTATGCTGATGCCACTTGGAAATTGGAAAAGCATTTTCTAACCTGACAAGTCTGAACGATATGGATATATTCTTCTGAAGCACATGAAAGTTCTTTCCTTTTACTCAAAGCTCTATAAAAAGAATGCTAACAAAAAAAAAAAAAAAAAAAAAAAAAAAAAAAAAAAAGGAAGTTTGGGTTTTTTCCTTCTTTTTCAAACATATTTTCCCCCTCTCTTCTCCCAAAGAAAAAGTTACTTTTTAATATAGCACAGTTTTCCTGTCAAGGCATATTCATAAGAAATCACATATCCACCACTTTGCATTTCTCTAACTTTTCTATTTCTCTTATTACCATCTTTAATTTGACCCAAAACAACAAAACTTAGGAATACCTTTTAAAACAGGGGAAAGCATTTTTCATTTTACATTCCGTTATTCATATAAATTGTATCGAATTGAATCAGATAAACATAGGGTGATTACACTGAAGGACTGTTCTTCGACAAATACATAATTTCATAGTACCATAGAATAATAGAATAGAGTTGGAAAGGACCTCAAGCATCATCGAGTTCCAACCCCCTTGCCATGGGCAGGGACACCTCCCACTAAACCACGCCATCCAAGGCTCCATCCAACCCGGCCCCAAACACCCCCAGCGATGGAGCATTCACAACTTCCCTGGGAAACCCATTCCAGTGCCTCACCACCCTCACAGTAAAGAATTTCTTCCTCATATCCAATCTAAACCTCCCCTGTTTAAGTTTAAACCCGTTACCCCTCGGGCTATCACTACAGACCCTAAAGAAGAGTCCCTCCCCAGCATCCCTATAGGCCCCCTTCAGGTATTGGAAGGCTGCTATGAGGTCTCCACGCAGCCTTCTCTTCTCCAGGCTGAACAGCCCCAATTTTCTCAGCCTATCTTCATATGGGAGGTGCTCCAGTCCCCTCATCATCCTTGTGGCCCTCCTCTGCACTTGTTCTAACAGTTCCATGTCCTTTCTATGTTGAGGACACCAGAACTGCACACAATACTCCAAGTGAGGTCTCACGAGAGCAGAGTAAAGGGGCAGGATTACCTCCCTCGACCTGCTGGTCACACTCCTTTTGATGCAGCACAGGATACGGTTGGCTTTCTGGGCTGTAAGCACACACTGCCGGCTCATGTTCTTTTTTCATCCACCAACACCCCCAAGTCCTTCTCCGCAGGGCTGCTCTGAATCTCTTCCCTGCCCAACCTGGAGCTGTGCCTGGGATTGCTCCGACCCAGGTATAGGGCTTTGCACTTTTCATGGTTAAACTTCATCAGGTTGGCATCAGCCCACCTCACAAGCGTGTCAAGGTCCCTCTGTATGGCATTCCTTCCCTCCAACGTATCAACCGAACCACACAGCTTGGTGTCATTGGCAAACTTGCTGAGGGCACACTCAATCCCACTGTCCATGTCACCGACAAAGATGTCGAACAAGACCGGTCCCAACACCGATCCCTGAGGGACACCACTCGTTACTGGTCTCCAGCTGGACATTGAGCCATTGAGCACAACTCTTTGCGTGCGGCCATGCAGCCAGTTCTTTACCCACCGAGTGGTCCACCTATCAAATTGATGTCTCTCCAACTTAGAGAGAAGGATGTCATGGGAGACAGTGTCAAAGGCTTTACACAAGTCCAGGTAGATGACATCAACTGCTCTGCCCCTGTCCATCAGTTCTGCAGCCCCATCATAGAAGGCCACCAGACTGGTCAGGCAGGATTTCCCCTTAGTGAAGCCATGCTGGCTCTCACCAACCACCTTGTTGTTTTCACATGCCTCAGCATTCCTTCAAGGAGAATCCGCTCCAAGATTTTGACAGGCACAGAGGTGAGACTGACTGGTCTGCAATTCCCTGGCTCATCCATTTTCCCCTTCTTGAAAATGGGGGTTATATTTCCCTTTTTCCAGTTGTCAGGAACTTCACCTGACTGCCATGATTTTTCAAATATGATGGACAGTGGCTTAGCAACTTCATTTGCCAGCTCCTTCAGGACCTGCGGATGGATTTCATCCGGTCCCATGGACTTGTATACATTCAGGTTCCTAAGATGGTCTCGAACCACATCTTCTCCTACAGTGGGCCCAGGGTCTTCATTCTCACTGTCCCTGCGTCTGCCTTCCAAGACTTGGGTGGTGTGGTCAGAGCATTTGCCCGTAAAGACTGAGGCAAAGAAGTCATTAAGAACCTCAGCCTTCTCTAAATCCAGGGTAGCCAGTTCTTCCGATAGCTTCTGGAGAGGACCCACATTGTTCCTAACCTGTCTTTTATTTGCAATGCACCTATAAAATCCCTTCCTGTTATTCTTAACATCCCTAGCCAAGTTTAATTCTAAGTGGGCCTTACCTTTCCTAACGTGGTCCTTAGCTTCCCGGACAACATCCCTGTATTCTTCCCAGGCCGCCTGACCTTGCTTCCATCTTTTATAAGCCTCTTTTTTCCTTCAAATTTTGCTCAGCAGCTCCTTATCCATCCAAGGAGGTCTCCTGGCCCTCCTGCTGAACTTCCTTCTAGTTGGGATGCAACACTCCTGAGCTTGCAGCAGGTGAGCCTTGAATATCAACCAACAGTCTTGGGCTCCCCTGCCCTCTAGGGCTGTATCCCATGGAACCTTACTGAGCAGGTTCCTGAAGAGGCCAAAGTCTGCTCTCTTGAAGTCCAGGGCAGTGAGCTTGCTGCACGCTCTTCTCACTGTCCTGAGGATCTCAAACTCAACCATCTCATGATCGCTGCAATCAAGGCTGCCCTGGAGCGTTACATTTCCAACCAGCCCTTCCCTGTTGGTGAGGACGAGGTCAAGCATGGCACCTCTCCTTGGCGGCTCCTCTATTACTTGCAGAAGGAAGTTGTCTTCCACGCAATCGAGGAACCTTCTGGATTGCTTGTGCCAGGGTGTACCATCCCTCCAACAGATATCAGGGTGGTTGAAGTCTCCCATGAGAACAAGGGCCTGCGAGCGTGAGGCTGCTCCTATCTGTCTATAGAGCGCTTCGTCCAGCAATTCCCCTTGGTCAGGCGGTCTGTAACAGATCCCCACAATAATGTCACCCATCGCTGTTCTCCCTTTAACCCTGACCCACAAACTCTCTGTCGACTGCTCACCCGTCCCCAGACAGAGTTCCATACTCTCTAGCCTATCCCTAACATAAATAGCAACTCCCCCTCCCCGTCTGCCCGGCCTGTCTTTCCTAAAGAGCCGGTAACCTTCCATTCCAACATACCAGTCATAGCAGCCATCCCACCATGTTTCTGTGATGCCTATGATATCACACCCCTGTAGACGTGCACACATCTCTAATTCCTCTTGTTTGTTCCCCATGCTACGGGCATTTGTATAGAGGCATTTGGTTTAGAACTTTATGCAATTAGTATAAGCACAAAGGAATAAAGAAAACACTTTCCGAAGTAAAAAGAAAATCAACTTGAACATGTACTTCTCTTATTTTCAAATACAAGCTCTTATTTTCAAATGAGAAAAAATATGAACTGAGCTGTCATCTTGAATTATATTTTAATAACTGCCCACAGAAGTATGTTGAATATGGAACAGTTCAGAACTACATAATTCAGAGAGCATTATCTGAAAATTGGTTTAATAATAAAAAAAAATATGAATATCTAGACTGCAAATAGTAATGTTATAAAGCAATTCAACATTCCTATTAATATTCAGCAAAGTCTACTTTATTCTTTGAAAATGACAAACTTTCAAATTAGACACAAATAGTGACAGTCAGAGAAGCTTCATAAACTCTAGTAGATGAATACAACTATGACAGCTGTTCTTTCTCTCTTGTCATTCAAACTTGAATTTAGATTGATAACTGGAGTATAAAGTTAATGCAACAGAGAAGTTCATTTAATAATAAAACTGCAGTATTCTTATTTTTCAATGTGTTTGTGTTTTGTGGTTTTTTTTCCTTCTGTTTGTTTTACGATGTAAAACACTTTCAGTGCTCTGGTTTCGTGAGTTGAATTCAGACACCCTGAGTAACCCTATCAGCATACAAAACTTGACATATTTTAAGTTTTGCATCAACATGCCTTCCTGTTAAAAACCCTTTCTGGTTTTCCCCCAAAGGCATCTTTCATATATACTTCACGTACTGTCCTTTTTTCAGTCAGTATTAATATTCAAAAATTTATGCTCTAGTTATGTAGATTACTCTTACATCTTAGAATTTCAGGGTTTAAGGGTTTCTTTAGAGGGTGCCTGGTTTTGTTGTTCGGTTTTGGTTTTTTTCTAAACAGAAATTTGTAAGACACCAAACAAGAAATACCATTACTCAAAATATTAATTTTCTCTGAGAGAACGAAAAATAACAGGCAATTAAGCAGTTGGATGTACTTACTAGGATAATCCTAATGCTTCTTTTCACTTCTGACAGCAATTGTTAACCACAGCCAGAGAATTTTAACTTTAATTATGTTTTTTCACTTCAAATAGATAGAAACCTTTTCAAAAAGTATCCACAAAAAAAGTTTTCATTAAAATAAGTTAATTTTTCCCTGACAGTGAAGTCTACTTCATCAACTAACACACCCTTATGAACTAAACAATCGTCACTCTTACTACTATGCATCTGTAATCAAACTAAAAAAGGTATTTTAACATACCCCACACTTGATTAAAACTTGCAATATGTACCAGCTCATAAGAATATGCATTTTGATTTTGCACTTTGTCCAAATGGACTTTCAAGAACTTAAGTCTGTTTCAAGGGAGACATGAAGATGACTGGAGTTATTTTCTCCATCCCATCAGTATAATATGACTTCAAACACTTTGGTTCTAATGATCTGTGGAACTACTTAAAAAAATTATAGGAAAATATGACAGAAGTAATCTTAAAAATAATTCTACATACAATAAGCAAAGAAAGGCAGCAAAGCCTAAGCTTTGCCACCTTTCAGGGGAACCTTCAGAGGTGTGGAAAAAAAAGTTAATGCATCTATTTTTTTTTTTTACATTAGCCTTGAAGTTAAAAATGGTACCTAGAAAACATAGATTCACAGTGTTTGCTTATCATAGTTATTGATAAAAATTTGCTCGGTCAGTCTCAAATCTCTCCCAGGATGACTACTGGATGCACCCACGCATCCGGCATTTCAGATGAACTGTTACAATTAGTTTGGAAATCCAACAGTATACTGAAAAAACTGAAATCAAAATTGAAACACAGAGGCTGAGAGGGATTGATTCTGTAAAACAGTATTGTCTAATTATAATAAATCATGGCCATTCAAAACAGTACTAGAAAGTAAAAACAGTAGAAAAGCAGGTTGCCATACCCTACATGGATTTTGAGATGCTTTTACAAGTACTCCCTAATTTGTTAAGAAAAAAGTAGGTGTAAGTCACAAAGACTTATCATGACCATTCAGGTTAATAATACAGCTAAAGCACACTAAGAGCTACCAGGCATTAAACAGAGATCTTGCTTCTCACTTCTTCCCTAACATGCTCCTACCCCCACATCAGCACTAATGTCCGTCTCTGATCCCCAAGATAAGAGCAGAAAGTTAAATTATTCATTTTATTATGTGGCTAGTTTCCTGCCAGTGTAACTGAACTGATCCAGCATGCCAGAGGAAAGCCAATGCTGGCCAACGAGAGAAGATAGGAATGCATGTTTGGGGTTTGAAAGCTGAAAGCAAAGCTACCCATTTTGACAGTACCAAGCCCCAATTCAGCTGTGCAATATAAGCACATGGCAAACAAACCCTTTTCTGTCCAACTAAACCTGATTTGGAGATACTCAAATATGTACCTCCACTGTTAAGTTTAAAGAACAGTGAAATGAAACTAGAATAGGCAGGGTACATTAACCTCTAGAAACAGCAAATGGGATCTGGAATAAGATTAATTCTACAGCATAGAAGAATTCAGTTCACACATTTCCAAGCCGTTTCTGGAAATCAAATATATTAATAAGTAAAACATACATAGCAATATGTTATCACCAAACTACACCAAACAGTTACTTGTGGATGTGTGCTCAGCTGCTCATTATCAACACCTTCTCAAGGTTAGTATACTCCAAGAAATGCCAGAAGCACTAATCGGGTTGGTACAATTAGCTAAAAATCCACTAATTAAATAAGTAAATCACCTCATTTTGACCAAAGCAGACTAAGAAGGCGCTTAACGCAGAAAGATTCACTCATGTATTTGATACTGAATGCTGCTGACTTCCAGTAGGTTAAGCAACTAAAGAAAAACAGTAGGGAATAAACCAGTCACTATCAAACCACACACAAAGTGCATACCTGGGTAAAGCTCAGCTACATTCTTTAGGGCCTTTAATATTAAATTACATGAAAAAATAGGCCTCAATTGAAATAGCTGTATAACTCCAAGACAGAACAAAGTACTCACTGCAGGATTAGTCAAACTACAGCTAAAAAAATAGTATTCTAACAAGCTGAAAAAAAATACACTTGTTTAATAACTAAAATAAATATCCAAACACACACACAAGGATCTAAAGATTAGAGGCAATTTATAGTTAATTTACCCCCTATTAATCTATTCTTGCCATTCCACAACTTCTACATATTTGCCCTCCGTCATACCCTCATTCCCTAACCTTCCAAAAACTAAGCATAAGATGTCCTCTTAATACTATCCACATTTTCCTTACAGTTCTGTTTGCAGTGCCTCCAAATATACAGCTTTATTAACCAGCCCTAGACACAGCAGTATATTATGGCAAGCATTGCTAGCTGACAAACAATTCAAACAATTCACTGCTCATTATTTTCACATGGATTCTCCTCCCTGATTAAAGTGAATGGAAGAATGCAAAATAGTCTGACTTCTTTGCCCAATTAGGCCTAAAAAGCTATATTATATATTAATAAAGAAAATTGCTTAGATATTGTGAATGATTTATTTTTAAGTCATACATAAAAAATAACAATTTAAAAATATAATCTAGCCAAGGGTTTTTAAAGAGTGCTAAGGCTTTTTAAAGCACTAAAATTTAAGTCTGTATTTTTACCTCCTTTGATGCAATGTAAATCATCTGGAGGAACTTGGGGGTTTTCACTGTAATAGCTCAAATATTTAAATGAATAAAAAAAACCCTGACAACCTTTTGAATTGCAGAAGAATATGCATGCATTTTAAAAGTGGCTACAAATTCTCAGGATTCACAGCTTCTTCACAAAGATCAATTATATCAGGACTGTAAACTTCAGAATCTAAAAATTGCAGTGACTTAAAAATGGGGCAATTAGCACTTTCCGCACAAAAAGAATGGTTGAATTCCAACTGAGGAATCTGAGAGATAGTATAAAACAGGTGTAAGGAGGAAATAAGACCTATAAAAGGGTCTCAGGAAGCTCCTAAATAAAGCAGAACAAGCCAAATCGTAAGAAACAGGATAAAACACAGTTTAGCTCCACAAGTCCATTTAACAATGAGTTAAGACACACGCTGTCAGGACTGTCTTTCAGCACCTACCATTTCTAGCTTCTTTCCTACTGCGGTCACAACCACTGCTGCCACACAGCATAGGAGTCTGGTACAGAAGAACCAAGTCCTCAGCACTGCGGACAGACACTAAACGTGTCACACGGACACTGCAGACAGACACTAAACAACCACAATTGATTACTTGCGGACTTTCTTCACTTTCTCCATGTGGCAAAAGCAGGAATCATCAATGCATAAAATCAAATTCAAATGCTGTTTATCTTACTCATCACAGTCTTCCCTATCTTCACCTACTCTGCACAACAAAATATTTTCACCGGACAACAGATGGGCTCATCAACAGTGTAGAGTGGGGGAACACATTCGTAGAAAGTCAAAAACTGAATAGCAGCTATCTCAAAGCCAGCTAAGGCAATGCTGAACAATTTCTGCATCGTTTCTATATACATATGTGTGCATACACTAGATGTTTTGTAATATGTGAAAGCAAAGACTGTTTCAAAGAGAATCAACAGTTAATTTGAAAGTTTCAGAAAACAGAGCAGTTTGTGTTTGTTGTCAGTCTTTTATAGAGGAATACATAGGATGTTTTCTGGACTTATGCAGAAGATGTAATTGGGTTTTCAGTACATTCAATACTTGAATTCAAGAGTTTTATTTAAGCTTTCTTCAGTCCTTGGCAACTCAAATCACACAAGTAACAATATTCCATTCAATTATCAAAGAATATTGCACAGAATATTGTTCATGTTTATGAGAATTTCAGTCAACCTCATTGGTACCATGATTATTACTATAAAAAAATCATGGAAACTATTAAGAAGCAGCACTGAAACACACCTTTGTATGGGGAAACTACATTACTGGTGATTTTCATTAAGGAGAGAAAATATAATGTGATCAAATGGGACTTGTGACATTGAATTTTCATACGACAGAAGAGTGATTTAAATTATTTTGAATAGTTTTTCAGTCAAGTTTTACAGTGTTTTAAAAAAAAATGAGGAAATATTTTCCTAATAGTTGCAAGAAAATGTTAAAATGTCAGTTATGCTTCATGTCAATGCTTTTATGAAAATTTAATTTGTGCAAGTTTTATAAATCATTTCAAATGTGTAAATAAAAACATTTGCATATAGTATTGCTCAAAAAATGCATTTATTTAAACAAAGAAAAGTAAAACAGTAGAGGTTTGTTACAAAGCATAATGCCAAAGTTATCAGAACAGCTCAAGAGCACAAAAAGATGGCAAATAAAAAAATCTTTTCAGCTCTCAAACTGAAGAAATCCCTCACATTTTTGAGCACTGCACCCTGGGAGGTTTTCCAGTATTTCTTTCATGGTAAATCCCAAGTCAGCAAGGATGATTCTATCAGTCTCCAATCACTTGAAGGGCCTGGGAGAGAGAGAAGAATCCAGTTAATCCAGTTACAGCTCCTTGTTCAACTTCCACATTACCAAAACAGTTTGTCATTCCTTCAGTTTTGCTTAGTCTTTTCCAAGTAGAATAACTACATATATGTTACATCTTTTCCACCGTATCTCCTCAAAACCCCAATGCATGAGACCTATTCTTAATTCTCCAAGGACTAGTGCATTGGAGGAACTGATTAAGAAAGGTCTAGGTTTTTAGGTAGCAGGATTCAATACCTTAGATTAATTTATATACTGCAGCAATCATGGTTTCAGCCAATGGTCTTGCCAATGAAATAACACACATTAGATAAAATTTTACCTTCTGACACTGTAAATATAAGAAAACTTCAAGCAGATCTCTGGAGTCATTAGGTTAATACTCTTTCCTCTCTGGCTTATTGCCTCATCATTCAGAAATTCAGTTTGATGTACATTCTAAACAGATGTATTTATTGCATTAAAAAAAACAAATCTCTTAAAAAATCTGATAAATTGACAACTTTTTCATATTTTATGAATAAATACTGAGGAATTACCTCAGATAGAGCCATGATACAATGCTCTGAAACATTATTCCTATTATACTATTTAAATAACACTTCTAAATACAGCATTCAGCAGTTGGAAAAAAACAAAATTAATAGTTTTAAATTGAATTATTTGCAGTAAATGTGCTGAAAAGGAAGGAATGAAGGTAATAACTAGCATGCAATCTTATTTTAAGGACAGGAAGCCGCCTGTGACATATGAGAGGTAACAGAAAGCTAAGCAAAGCAGCTACAGACAGATAAGTGCTTTTCGAGGATCAAAGAAATTTTACGTTCTCATAGCAACACTGGTCTGTGACTGAATCTCATCTCAATTCCATTAGGATTTGGGCCTGGATTAATTATTCCATAAAGTCATGCCAGTATCAATTTAAAAACACTAGGTAACAGAAGTTGCATTAAATGCCTTCTATGAAAGGATCTAAGATCATACGAAAAATACTTACAAGAGTAAGACCTTCCTTTCCAAAGTTTTCAGTTCACGAGTTCTTGTAGACATCCTCAAATTATCTTCAGCTCCTCTATTGCGAGAAGATTGCAGACAGTATCTGAATCACCATTCCAGTCTTCAGCAGCCTCATTTTCTTTCACATTCTTTATCCAACATAAAATGATGAAATGCTAACAATAGTATTTATTTTCTGCCACCGATTTCCTACTAACTGCTAATTTTCTCTTGACCCAACACTACTAGGGGTTCTCAAAGTGATTTCATGCAGCCATTCCACTTGTCAATGGCCTGGCATGCATCCTTATTATGATGGTGTTTCTCTTGAGCTCTCATCTCCCTGAATGGTGAATAAATCCAGGTCCTCTCTGTGGCTCTAGATATACACACAAGGCCCAGTGAGTTAATGAAATGCAGACGTACTACTGAAATGTCAAACATAGTGAAGTGTAGCTGACTCCATGAGCAAGAAGCCTCAAGAAACTGTGCAGCACAACTTAATGATTGGAAACAATCTAGATCAACAAGAACTCAGGGCAACAAGATGGTGTACAAAGAGAGCAACACATGTACAACTTGAAATAGGACTTGCAAGCCAGTGCAAAATTTCCTTGTCCACATTTAGTCAAACACTGAGCAGTCACATAGTATATCTTAACTCATTAACAAAAACATCCCTGGAATTACATCCATATGAACAAGATTACTTTTGACACAAACTAATATTGGAACTCGATGATCTTGAGGTCCTTTCCAACCCTAACCATTCTATGATTCTATGATACAAAGTCACATAGCTTTCAGGAAAACTGCCCTGACAGTAATCAGCATTCCTTCTGACAACATAAGTTGTAACACTGCTATGTCATGTAAGAGATTAGAAGTAAGGACAAAATACTTTTCCCACACCACCAACTTTGAAATGCCAAAGAAGCTGTTTTGTTATGGTAGAATAAGCTTATAAACCTCTAGTATTTTTCATGGGTTCAAATTCCTCCTTCTCCTCATTTAGACCAGAAATCCCAATATGATTCTACTATATTCCAGCAAGGCTGGTTATCATCTCCTCTAAAATTTTCTTTAATTGCAGTTGTGCCTCTCCTGGCTTGCTTTGACAACCAAGTTCTATCTTGCTGAAAATATTACAGTATTCCACTTTCATTGCAAAGTAGGGAACTAATGAAACATTCCCAAATTACACTTTCATCATCCTTACACTACTGGAAAGGTTGAAAGAATGCTCTCAACATTTAACATATTCAATTCCTACCTTCAGTCACTTAACCTATTCCAAATGTGTGAACCTATGTGCTAAAATTAGGTACCTTGATCCACACTAATCCATCAAAATGTCTATGACTTCAGTCCTTATAAACAAACCCACAAACCTACTTTGTGCCATTCAGATTTGAATGAAAAGGCAAGCAAATTATCACTTCCAAATATGTCATTTCTGCCTTCAAAAGTTCTTTAACAACACTTTTCCAAATAGTTTCTGGATGTTTTTAGCAGACCAGAGAGACCCCCATCACTAGAATTAATGTCACATACTTGTCATGTAAGATTAAGGATTTAGGGCTCTCTCTGTTGTCATAAAGCTAAAATAAACATGGCTTTCCTCCCACCAAAATATTTGACAAAACTGTAATTGTGTGTAAATGTTATCAGGATTTACCATCAGATGATCTAGTCAGCACAGATTTATTATAATGGTGCTGTTAATAAGAATTTATTAATCTTTAATAATCCTTTAGGACCTCTTTCTCTTAATTATAGAAACAGCCTAAATTAAAAGGTATTATCATAACTTTCAATGGCATGAATTATATAACCCAAGTGACTCAGAGCTGCAAGACAAACGTTCCAGTTAAACCAAAAAAAATACACAAAAATCAATAGCTAAAACAATAAATAAATCACCTTAAGGTACAAACCAATATTGACTTAAAAACAAAGTAAGAAATAAGATCCAGAATAAAATCTGAGGTAAATACAAACTATTACTAGAGTAAATACTAAACACACTAGTAGCTTCAACATTTTTGCTAGGAAACCTCTGCTTCTCTGCATTTATTTCTACATATATTACTTAAGCACAATTCATAGTATGAGTTTTGAATCCGTCTATAATTTTACTACAAATCTCAAGATTTTCTTAGGTACTTTGAAAATTTAATGCCCCCATTCCAAGTTTAAGTGTCATGCACGTTCTTATTCACTCTAACTTGAAGGCATCACTCAGTGTAACTACAAAGACTCAAATCAAAAAGCTATTTAAAGACATATCTTAGAGTTTTATGTCACTGGGGGAAGTAACTGCTGTTAGCACTAAGCCAGGATCACTAATATATTGAAGAAAATACCCTCCCTTTCAGTATTTTTCTTATTATATAGAAATCAGCTTTTAAATAAACTTTCAGAATGCAGTTTTCCGAGTTTTATACATTTTCAGTGGCAAAGTATCTTTTACAGTTGTTAGGTTTTGAGTTTTGTCTTTCTTCAATGGACACTTCTGGAACAGTTATGTTTTCCAATATGAAAATACTGACAAACTGGCAAATACATTAAAATCAGCAGGGTCTCCAAATGTAAGTTGGTGGTAAAGGCAAACTTATTTACCATGTTAATTAAATGGTCTATTTAACATGGAATATCAATTCTCTAATCACATCTCATTTGAACTTCTTATTTCAATTAACAACCCTAAAGTCTACTAGAGACCCTACTGTTTTAGGATCATTAAGAACATTTTCATTATCTGTCAAATGAGGGAGTAAAAGGCAGAAACTGCAAGTACTCTCAGGAGTAGGCTTCTACCCTACTTAAGAGATGATTAGGGAGAAAGCAGCAGTAGTTCTCATTAGTTGCCTAGCAATGAAATGTCCCTCTATGAAACAAGAAATGAACAAAGCAACAGAGGTGTTGCCATGCAAATGAGTAAATGGGTAGTCTATCATCCACTCAAGGATAATCTGTCCTTCATTAAATTTAATCAATCCAGATTAAGACACCAACGGGTATCTTGCATAGAGAAGGTAAGAAGAACCCAGCATCTAGAGCCTCACTGAAGTAGCCAAGCAAAGCATGGCTCAAGTTTACATATAAGCATTGTGCACTTTCATTGTATGTCTGTATGACAAATAGAAATACAATGAAGAGTTTTAATTCAAGACAGATTGGCACGGTCGTCTTTATTGTTTAACCTTACCTTTTATAACCATAGTTATGTGGATATAGTTATATCCAAGTTATAATGAATTGCTGTTAACAATTAACCAAACTCTTAATATTTATAAAGACATAAATATCAATCTACAAATTTAAGATATGGGTGGTGTTCTTGCAAGAGGTGAGCACTTAGCCAATATCTGAGTTTGCCAAGCGACAAGTTTTCAAGAAGTATACACGCATATAAGGCCACAAACTCAAGAGAAACACAGCTGTTTACTATTGTTACTAGTGCTGTAAGCCCCAGAATGGCAGAGTTCTCAAGCAGAGAAATTTGATTACTGCTGCTTTAATTTTCAGACCCTAATTCCAGGTTGCTATTCTTTCAGTCACAGATCCACTTTAATAAGCTCCCTCCAATTTCCCTTCCATTCATTTAAAAGGTTTTCTTGTTTCCTGTGTTGGTTTTTTTCATTTAGTTTTGGTGAGCTCTTTTGGGGAGTTTTTTCATTGTTGTTGCCTGATTTTGGTTGCATTTTTTAAACCCCTGTTCACTTCATACATACAATTTAGAGTTTCACAAGCAGTGTGAAACAGAAGAGAAAGAGAAAAAGGGAGAATAAAACCACCTATGATGAAAAAAAAAGCATCAGGAGTAGTGAACACTTCTTAACTACAGAGCAAGATGAAAGCAAATCCTAGATCATGCTTTCAGATCTGACCAATGAGAACACTGTCTGCAACTTCTACAGAGGACTGTTTGGTTGGGTTTTGTTGAGGGGGGAGGTTACCTGGAATAAAAACCTGAAGGAATCCTAAACTCCAGTGACTTAAGTGAAGTCTGACTGCTTCTCAGTATATATTCAAAGGGAACTATACAGAATTAAAATTATAAAAACATGTGATAAGTTATGTATAAAATTATGCTTTGACTAGCTTATCCAAATCATTATTCAGACTAAAATGAAGATAGAGTTCCAAAACGAGTACCAATTCATAATTCAGTATTAAGACAAATCTTACCTATATATTCACAAATGAAGACTACAAAAAAAGGAGTAGCAAGATCATTTATGCCCTGAACATATCCACTGGCTGGATGACGTATTGCCCAGATAAATAAAATTCTTTCAAAGATCTGAAAAAGAGTTAAAGAAACTATCAGATAATTTATCAAGTGATGAGCACATTTTAAGCACAACACTTGAAAATTATACACGGACAAATTCAACATAGTATAAAAACATGCATACAAAAGCATAAATAAGCCTCAATATTCATAATTAACTTCCGGTGCTAAGTAAGCTTCTCAGATCTTCGAAAGGAAGCATTTTCACTGCATTAGCACATTAAAACCAACCTAGTACATAATTCATTTATAGTAGTTACAACTAGAGTAGCAGTTACTCACTGAAGCTTTTCCAAAAATGTAAAATACTTCTTTACCCAAGAGACAAAAATATTAGATCATTTTCTCATGACTTTTCACCTCTTTGAGAGAAGTATTTTATTAACATCTCATTGTATCTATTCATAAGTAACAGAAAGAAGTACTTCATTTATCTTAGATTTTTTAATAACATACCCATAAAAAGAGATTCCACCACAGTTTGGCTTGCCTAGCACTGCACTAGCACTGTATTAGGGCTCTTCAGAAGCAAGTATACTGGTTAACAAAAAAATCAACCCGAAAAAAAATCAGGAAATCTAGAAATAAGGCAACTACCTGCCTGAGGGTATCACATAACCTCACCACCTCAACTGTAAACTGTACCTTGCCCAGGATCTGCAAAAGCTCCTAAGGCCACAACATACCTCACCATGGGAAGGACAGCATGAGAAGAGTACGGAGCAGGGAGATCACACAATTTATCTCTAACCCAATTTAGGTCTGTGACAACCTCTATTTTTCCTAAATTATTTGATTCTGAACATGCTACATGTCTTACATGCTTCAAATAAGCAGCAGAGTGAAAGCTGTTACGTGCTTTGCCCTAACTACAGGTACTCAATCAGGTATAATCTGCTGAAGCAAAAGAACATTTGCTTTTCCCTGGAAGGTCTGCCCAAGAAGCCAAAATGCACAGGCAGCTAAGAGGAACACAGAAAGGAGAGCTCAAACCAAAGGTCTGTGTCAATCTTAAGATCAGGCCTCCAATACTAATAAAAAAATTAGAGACTTCGTAAGGACCCCAAGGAAACTGCATAGTTTGCTGCAAGCCCAGAAGTCAATGAATGCTCAGGTTCCAAGAAAGCCAGTAAAAGACCTGACCTCAAAGGACATAACAGGGAGAAAAAGGTAGTATTATTTTTATTCAATCTCACTTCAAGTTTTTGTTACATTAAGAAGTTGACTATTCTAATTCCATTTTAAATAAAAACTTATTCTCTAGTTTAAAAGCCCTCTTGCAGTCATTTTCAAGTACAGAAGGGTCTAGGCATATATGTCTTGCATCCAGGTGCCTAAGAATTCCATCACAGGCTTCCCCATGAACTACCTGAAGCTGAAACACGTGCACTTTTTGCTTTGAAAGCAAACATCAACAACCACCCTTCTCCCACAGGCTTTGACAACCAGCTTTCCTTAATCTCCAGGTTTTACATTTCCCTGGCATGCTGAAAATCCACAGAACGAGGGAGATGGTCAAGAACAAGAAATATGAAGAGTTTGGTGGGCACTGAAACACAAGAAGCCTTAACTCAGCTCATGTTTGATCCATTTCAGCTACAATTAAGATTCAGTTTTTGCTCAGTGTGATTTCAGTTTTTGGGGCAATGATTAGGCAGAAAGGGAGGTATTCATTTAGCAAAAGCCCCACAAAACCCTAATTTTCATTAGCTAAGGTGCTTATCCCTTTATAGCTATAAATTCTTCTTGGTGATAGGCCTGTCATCTTATGTTTTTTAATATGTGCTGCATACTAAACTGAAAAAAAACCCTAACCTGTGCAAATCAAGCAATAGCCAGTGGGGTTTCATCATCTATCAACAACTGTATAAAGACCCTAAGTTCTGCCATGTACTTTTACATGTACATTACATTTTACGTAATTATGCCTTTATGAAGTTGGTTCTCTCATATTTTTACTATTATTGAAAAACTGCAAATCAAGTTAGCTCACAGCCATCCTTCTGGCTTCTGTCAGTTGCTGTTTCAGTTTCAGTAACATTAGGTTATCAGTATTACCAGTGTTATCATCCTGTGTTTCACTTCAAATAAAGGACACATTTATCACATTGTAAACACAAATAACTTTCTTGAAAACAAATTTAAGATAGAAGTGACTAGAAAATCCTATTTAAGTAGCAATTATGTTATGCAGTAGACTAGATAGAAAAAACTCCTGGTGTGATGTGGCTACCAAACATGCACAGTGAGAAACAAAAAAAATAAGCAATTCACTAAGTAACAGCTATTAAAACACCCATTCTAAAAAATCACAAAAATAGTGCTTTTCATCAAGGCATGTCTCAAATCAAGCAATGCTCAAATCTGTACCACCAACCTCTCCTTTCCTAAGAGCCTGATAGTATACATAGTGTGCATTGCAAATTGAGCAGCCTACGGATTTCAATGCTTTTTTTAAATCCAGATATGAAAACTAAGGGGACGGGGGAGGTGATATTTGGGGGGGGAGGGGGTATTTGATATTATTGAGCATGAAGGATCACTCCGTGATTGGCACATCAGCTTTAATATCCCCAAATGCATCTAATCAGAAATTCCACAAATACACACTAAAATAGTGTTTTCAGTTTCTTATTCTTTTTCATGAAGTTTCATTTACTGTTCTGAATTGAAAAAATGAGCACTGAAAACCTGAAAGGCAGACTGATTTAAGTTTCTATACAGCACTCATCACTGTGTTCAAATAGGACTCATTAAAAAGGTCACTTTCCCTAAAGGTTTCTCCTTCTTGATTTCCAAACCAGCAAAAGAAACTGGAATTAATTTTCTACTAGGAACCACTACATCTCATGAGATGTCATTACTGATCAATTATTCTCTTTTGAATTTAACTCTCATTCATGATAACAGCAAGAACTATATTTATATACATAAAGAGAAGAATCCATTAGCTTAACATATTGCCTCTAAACTTACAGCCATTAGTCTTTAAAAGAAACCTGACTGAACTATATGGTGGAAGACCTCAAACTACACTCTCCACTGTTTGAGGGCCACATTACCTTCCTCCAACCTAGAATACACAACTCTCATAAAAAACACTTCAAACGGATTTTAAAAGGAAGTTATTTCCACACATAAGACTCAAAAGACCTTCTAAATTGAAATGTGTCATTACAGGAACCAAATTCCAAGTTCAGAGAAGAAATTAAAACAGCTTCATTAATTCTAATGAAAAGCTCTTTGGGAACAGAGACTCAGATACCAGCAAGAACAAAAATCTTGGAATAGCAGCATTTGGAAATTGATGTCAGAAGACATTGTGAGGTTTCTACATGCGTTATGTTTCTGGTCTTTTCCCTAGAGTTCTTTCTCCAGCTTTGTCACCTACAGTCTCTTTACCTCATTGTAAGTGGCATTCTTCCTAGTAGCAGTATCATCTTTCTACATCTCTGTAGCATCAAAAATTGCTATACAAAAAAAAAAAAAAAAATCATAATACCCGCAGTCTTGTTAATTGTGTCACCTTTTGAAACCTGCCTTTGACTTATACTCTGATGCCCTTCTTTATAGCTCTTGCCATCACATCTTAAAAAAGAGGGAGAAACTGTTGCTCACCTGGGACCAGCAACACCTTCCCCCTCTCTTGAAGGGAGTCAGATCTGGGAACAACGCAAGGCCCCTATCTGCATTGAGCCCTTGGGTGCAGAAAGGGTTTCCCTGTGATAAATGATTAGGCTATGCTAGCACAAGGCTCCAAAAACCCAGAAAGGGAGAGGAAGAAACAAGGGAGAAGTTGGATATTATAACCCTTCCAGCATCATTTGCACTAGTCTTTGTAAGATGACATCAAGTGAGTTGGGCTTGGCCCTCTTGGATCAGAGAGTGAAGGCAATGATATATGCAAGCCTACCTCCCCACCAGCCCACACATACAGTCAGGAGATCAGAGATCAGTGGAGCTCTAAAAACATCTAACACATGAAGACCCTGAGATCCTGTAAAGTTCAGGATACCAATGGATCACCAGAAATTAAATCAGATCTTTTCTTTATAGCTCAAATGCTTCCTACATTTCCCATTATCCCACTTGACTGCTGCTATACACCCTTTTCATGTTCTTATTCTTCTGTACCAACAACATCACTCACCGCCAACTAACAAAATATTCTTAAAAGACACCTTTACCATTTCTTTACTATGAACTATGGAAAAAAAAAAAAGGTGTTAGAGAAGAAGTATGGATGACACAGGTTATGAACAGGGATTTTTCTTTTTTTGCGGTTAGAGGGGTTGTTGTGGTTTCTTTTTCAACAAGAAAGCAGCAGCACTCGTACAATGCATGCATCACACTGATGACAAGTATGCCTTTCTACTTCATGTGGCTCAATTCGGCTTGTTAAGTGACTCAATTTACTAAACATTCAAAGAAAAATGTAAGTATGATCAGCAGCAAGCAGAGATACTTGGCTGTATTCAGCAGACTGAATTCAAGGAGCTGTATACATGAAATTGAATTATTAGTATTGGGAGATAATTCAGGGTCACTTGCAAGGGCAACTGGAGTTTCTAAAAAGTATGGATTTAAAATATGTTTATTTCATGGCAGTGATGAAGATGCACATGTCCAATGAAACATTAGGAAAGCATACACTTGGACAAGTTCAACAAATAACTACAAATGAAAAAAATGCTAATTTTAACAAAAAAAAATATTTGCAAATAAGATGCCAGTAAATCACATTAAATGACTATGCAACCTGAGAATTGGCGCTACCTGCAAACAGACAACTAAAAGCAAAAAAAACCTAAATAATTTCAAGTGTTTAATGATGCCACAAAACGAGCCAGAACTGCGTGGCAGACTAAGACTTTGCTGAATAATATTTGCTATTGAAGTTCTATTGACATACTGGAAGCTACTTAGCAAGAAGTTACCCAGACACAGTATTTCTTTTTTATTTCAATTACTCCCAAGCAATAACAAGAGAAGTGTTTTATTCTGGGACGACCTACTAGTTCTGAAGCTGACTGTCAGCATTTTCATTAAACCAGCTATAAAAAGAAAATCTCCTTTCAACTGTGACTGCTTGTAACAAATACTGCACTAATATTTTTATCACATTACCATACTCTCCAATACCCAAATAAATCCTTTAGCTCTAAGTTACTCATTCAACCAAAAAGGGATTGTAGCTATCCTGTAACTAATTGTTTTCAGTTACTTAGTATGGGTTACTTTCCCTAACACACTAAGTATTTAACAAAATAACTCACTGCAAATGTTGGAAAGCCTTGACCAAATAGTCTCTGATTATCAGTATAAGTTTACTCTAACATTTCTAACTGTACTATTAAAAAATCAGATATCCAGGGTAAATTCAAAGCTGTGTCCATACAAACTATGATCAAGTTTGCATCTAATCTAAAGAAATGTATTAACTAATCCAAGATCCTACAGATTTCTATTTCTATCTGACAATCTCATCATTTTATTAAGTAACATTTTACTTCAAAATAGTCTCCAGTGAGAATATTTTGTCTGTCTTAGTCTCATTTTAAAGCCACTCGAGTTCTCATCCAAATAATTTGGTTAAGAGAAAGGACATTAAATATATTCTTCAGAGGACATTTACCTGAAATTTCTATTTTAAAGTCTTTTTTTTTTTTTTTTTTAATTGTTCAGCTAATTTAGAAATAAACACACCATCTAGCAGTCATTCCTGAGGAAGTGTTTTGTACTTTTCAATCTTCCTTTAAAAACAAGAATGCGCAGATTCTTACACCAGGCAAGTTAAACAGCTTCTAGTTTTTCCTTCACTAAAACATGAGGGAGAAGAAAACCCAATGTAATTTTTGGGTCATTTTCATCTAAACTGAAAGCTACAAAGCCACAATCATTGTACCTCTGAACCACACTCATATGCAATTTGAGACATAGATGATCTTCATGGGAATCTTAAGAACAGTTTAATCATGCAACACAAGGGAGTAAAAAGTCCATCCCAAGAAAGCCACCACTTTGTGTTGAATGTAAATATATCTTCAGAATAATTTAAGAGACTACTGCTGATACAATACAAGTAGCTCTTTCCTCTTAGAAGTATTATAGCATTCTTCTTTCTGTAGCCCTTTCTGCATTACAAAACTGTCACTTCCAATTTCATTCATTGGCTTAATTCTAGATACAACACTGACACTGATCTTGTTAATTTCTTTAATAGTGTATTTCTTGCTGGTATTGTTTCCTTTTTTGTCCTCTATTTTTCTTACTTTAACCTTTGAATCAGTCCTAGAATAGCCAAGGTAAAACACCACTATGTGGAAAACAGACAGAAAGCAGTATTTTTATAACATTTTCTTTTTATGAAACAGTAATAGGCTATTCCTTCAAACTGATTTCTCCAACATATGTGGAGGAGTGCTTCCATTAAACAACTAACTGCAAGAGGAGAAAAACAGATGAAAGCTAGTTGTGCATTTAACCTCTCTATCATCTAATGAACTATCCAAAGATGTTCTATATGGCTCCATAATGATACTAACAGAAGATACATGGAAGTACATTTGAAGGTCTAACTAGAATCATTAGAAAGGAGAAGGAATTGAAGAAGAAGAAATAATTGAAAGAGGATAATTCACACTGTCTATGCTATTTATGACCTATATACTTTACAAAGTCACCCTATGATTCAATTACAGAACAAAATAGACCAATTTGATTAACATATTTACCATTAATTGATGTATGTTTACTGTAGTGGTAAAAGAGCTTAAATAGTCTGCTCAACATATAAAAGTTGAGGAAGCAAAATGAAATAAGGAACACAAAACCAGTCATGCTACAAATTCACAAAAAGAGAATTGCCTAAGAGGAAAACTCTGTGATAAGAACTTTCAGACCCTGAATGATTTTAACAAATATATAGAACCATGGGAACTATGCTCTGCATTACTTCAAAACACATTATTACCAAAACACAGAAAGAAAAAAAAAAAATGAAAAAATAAAACTCAGAGGCACAATGCCAAAGAAAAAAACCTGACTGATTCAATGCAAAAGACTAATGAGATGCCTTGATGCCTTTCCTTTTACTACTCATATTTACTCTGTTCTTAGCCTATAATTATATACCCTTATTTTTTTTTTTACTTTAAGCTAGTTCTGAAGTTAAAATTGCAAGTGTTGTCAAATTAATTACTAACCAGTGCTGTTACATCAGATTCATTAATAAACTGATATCTCAAAAAAAAAATCTTTAGATATCATTCTTACCTCTGTTACTTTGGGCTGAAGTCTTAAAACTTCAGGACTCATGCGTGGGATATCTATATGGATCTAATTAAACAGAAAGAAGAACCATTGTAAAAGGAACCAACCACAAACCTTTCAAACGATCTAACAGTTAAAACAATTTTTTAATTTTACAGTATTAGTTATAATGTCATTGAATCACTTTTTTTTTGGAATAACATAGATTTACTGTATTTCAAAACATACAGCCACATCTTTAAGTTACTGTTAATCAATGAGGCAAAATAAACAATGAAATGCCCATATATTTTGTTTTCACATTTTAAGATTCTTATATTACATTTGGATCATTTGGAAATTATAGTCACTTTGGTAATACTTGTAACCTGGGGTATCTATGAATAAACATAGACTACTACTGCTGTAAAGTCATGTTCAGTTGATACTGTCACAGAATCATAGAATCACTGAATCAGAATCATTTAGGTTGGAAAAGACCCTTAAGATAAGGACTAACCATTAAAAGGTGAAAATAAAGCTTAGCACTTACTTTAACGTATTTGACAATTGTCTAAGAAGAGAGTCCAAATATACAATTTTGCAAAGGAGTTTTATGCAACAGAATACTAACCTGATTATTCTGGGCTAGATACACAATTACCTTGTATTACTCATGCCATATACTTCTTGACACCAAAGATCAGACTTGAAGCTGAAAATCTCAGCTTCTTCTGTCCTAAAGAAGGCTAGGCACTATTGCTTACTCCATACTTAGTGATAAAAAATAAGTATGGAGTATTCCTTAACTTGAAGAAAAGTTATCTGCTTATCTGGGCAGGCAAGAAAGTTTGACACAGCCATACTTGTTTTTTATTGCACATCATAAACAGTTTCAACTTCTTAAGCAGAAGTATGGAGCCAGTAAAAAACACTCACTGTTATACACCCTGTCCATTTTCAGCCAATTCAAGGAAGGTCTGAGTAAGAGATGAAAGACTTGAAAATCCTATTATTCTTAAACCAAAAACAATGACAGCACTGAATAGCAGTACCACACAGCCTGGCTAAAGCAGAGATTAAAAGAAATACACTATTATGAATTTTAGACCAAAATAGTTAATATTTTTGCTTCTAAAATAGAATCATAGAATAGTTAGGGTTGGAAAGGACCTTAAGATCATCCAGTTCCAACCCCCTTGCCATGGGCAGGGACACCTCACACTAAACCATGCCACCCAAGGCTCTGTTCAACCTGGCCTTAAACACCGCCAGCAATGGAGCATTCACAACTCCCCTGGGCAACCCATTCCAGTGCCTCACCACCCTTACAGGAAAGAATTTCTTTCTCATATCCAGTCTAAACTTCCCCTGTTTAAGTTGGAACCTCTTACCCCTTGTCCTATCCCTACAGTCCCTAATGAAGAGTCCCTCCCCAGCATCCCTATAGGTCCCCTTCAGACACTGGAAGGCTGCTATGAGGTCTCCACGCAGCCTTCTCTTCTCCAGGCTGAACAGCCCCAATTTTCTCAGCCTATCTTCATAAGGGAGGTGCTCCAGTCCCCTCATCATCCTTGTGGCCCTCCTCTGCACTTGTTCTAACAGTTCCATGTCCTTTCTATGTTGAGGACACCAGAACTGCACACAATACTCCAAGTGAGGTCTCACGAGAGCAGAGTAAAGGGGCAGGATCACCTCCCTCAACCTGCTGGTCACACTCCTTTTGATGTAGGGGAACAATTTATTAGAGAGCTGTCTATCAAGTAATATTCAAGAAATAGAGAAAAAAAGTGGCAAACATCAACAATAATCTCTATGTTCTTTAGAAGATGCCCTGTAAGTAAAGGTCACTTCAATACCTGTCTATAGGTATCCTGGTGATTTTCATCATTTCTGGAATCATAATATTGTTCAACAAATGCAAAATACTCTTTGCGTTTTCTTTGTAAAGTGCTTTCTCTTCTGTCCACATTTGCAGGAAGATAGCCCTGAAAAAAAACGTGAAAAGAAAAGGATATTATTCTTTGCCTTACAAAAAGTACCACTGGTATTTGATTACGTGTGACAGGAAAGCTAATAAACTCACGTAGTGCCATGCAGTCCTACCTGAATAATCCTTTAGTAAATCAATTTTCTAATCATTCCAACTGATACAAAAGAACAAACATCTTACTAAAATCAGCCTTTCCCCTCCCCCTTTTTTTTTTGTTAAGCAAAAAGTTTCAAGTTTGTCCAGCTTTAAAATCGATTTCTCACCAAGAATCCTAAGATGTTTCCCTTCTGAAGACAAAAGCTCAAACAAATAACTTCAGATAACTGCAGTGCTCTATGAGTTCATTTATTTCTGCATTTTTATGTGGCCATTATTGGAGCAATTTTAATATTTTTTTTTAACGAAATGCATATTATCTCTGCTGCCTTCAAGTAGGAATGATATACATTAGCAATTAAGTTTAAATTATGGTTAAATCTGTAATACAATGGCATATTAATTCAAAAGCTTTAAAACATTCTAGCTATTTCATTTCACTGTTTTAGATGGGGAAAAAAAAATTATCTCAAAGCTTTCATTTCATCTCAGGAGGTTATTAAGTTTCATCACAGAAAATGACTCAACAGCAACAGCGACTGGGCTCTTAGATGTATGAGCACGAGCTGCATGTTTCCTAAAAGCAATTTATAAACACCGTCTTATTTTGTGTAAGGTATGGACACACTAAGGCAGTTGTGTCAGATAATGCAACAATGTATAATCCTGCCTAAGTACAGAACATATCTGAATGGTTCATCATTCAACTCATTCATATACATCTGAAAAAACAACCTTCCAGAAACAAAACCAATCCATTGTAATTTTCGTCTTTTGTCAAGTCTGATTGCCATTTCTGGCATCACAGACAACTTGCCATTTAAAAAAAAAAAAAAAAAAAAAAAAACGAAAAAAATAAAATAAAAAAAAAAAATCAAGCAACTCAGCTTACCACTTCAGCATTTTACAAAAGGAAGTATCATGAATGTTATTAAATGTTCAGTTAGATATAAAATACACTTACCAGAAACACCATTACTCATGCAACTGGCTACCAAAAAGATTTCTGAATATTCAGATATAGTAAATGCTTTCTTGTAAGCAGCTTGATTTCAAGCAATACTGATATCCTCTAACACTGCAATAAAGAAAGCTACTTGATATTTTACATACACGGCAGTCCGTAAAAAATACTTTGCGTAAGAATCATTCTAAGGATAGATGGCTTTGAAAGAGATCTGAACATTCAAGACCATATTAAAAAAAAACCCTAATAATCATATTAATCACTATTAAAGTAAAATTAAAATATTTTACCAATATTAGAAAAGTTTTCTTGCCACAATAACAGCTATCACCATACTAATGGTAATTAATAAAACAGAGAAACTAAATTTATGTCAGATTTAAGTTCCTTTAACAAAATAATCCTCACAATATGAAAAAAAACTATAAAGAAGTACAGCATATATATTTGCACTTACACAATGAGCCATAGCCACTGTAAGTAACTAGCAAAATGCTGTGCATTTAACTACAAAAACAGCTACCTCATTCAGTCCTAAGCACTAGAAACAAAAATGGAAGTGATAAACCCAACATACTATAATTGCTAATTATACAATAAAATTAAACAATCCAAGTATATATATTCCATTACTCTCCTATGTCTATCCCATTTCTATAACTTCTCTTTTGCTCAACATTTAGAGAAAACTAAAAATTACACTCCATACTAAAACAGGAATAGATTTTTGAAAGTATCTCTATATAAAGCCCTCATAATCCAATGGGAAATCGTTGGCAAACTGCTGCAGCACTTAGATACACACAAGTCTGTGGGGCCAGATCAATCTGTTCAACAGTACAGAGGGAGCTGGTGGAAGTGATCACTGAGCCACTTTCCATTATTCATCAGCAGTCTTGACAAACTGGTGAGGTCCCAGTTGACTGGAGGTTAGTAAATGTGACACCCATCCACAAGAAAGAATGGAAGGAGGATCAGGGGAACTACAGGCCAGTCAGTCTGACCCCAGTGCCAGGGAATGTTATAGAGCAGATCACCTTGAGTGCCTTCAAACAGCACATACACGACAACCTGGTGATCGAGCGTCATCATCATGGGTTTATGAAAGGCAGGTCCTGCTTGACTAACCTCATCTGCATCTATGACAAGGTGACCTGTTTAGTGAACAAGGGAAAAGTTGTGGATGTGTCTACCTAGGCTTTAGTAAAGCCTTTGATACCATTTCCCACAGCATTCCCCTGAAGAAACTGGCTGCTCGTGCCTGGGACAGTCATACTTTTCGCTGGGTAAAGAACTGGCTGGATGGCCAAGCTGAATGGAGTTAAATCCAGCTGGCAGCTGGTCACAAGTGGTGTTTCCCATTCTCAGCATTGAGGCCACTTCTGTTTAACATCTTTACCAATGATCTGGATGAGGGGATCAACTGCACCCTCATTACATTTGCAGATGACACCAAGTTGGGTGGGAGTGTTGATCTGCTGGAGGATAGGAAAACTCGAGACAGAGATCTGGACAGGCTGGATCAATGGGCCAAGGTCAATTCAATTAGGTTCAAGAAGGAAAAGTGCCAGGTCCTGCACTTGATCCAAGACAACCCCATGCAATTCTACAGACTTGGAGAAGAGTGGCTGGAAAGCTGCTTGGTGGAAAAGGACCTGGGGGTGTTGGTCAACAAATGGCTGAACATGGGCCAGCTTGTGCCCAGCATCCTGGCCTGCATCAGCAATAATGTGGCCAGCAGGACGAGGGAAGTGATTGTCCCCCTGTACTCAGCAGTGGTGAAGCACCTTGAATAGTGTGTTCAGTTTTGGGCCCCAAGAAAGATATTTTGATTCTGGAGTATGTCCAAAGGGCAACAAAACTGGTGAAGGGTCTAGCAAACAAGACCTATGAGGAACAGTTGAGGGAACTGGGGTTATTTAGCTTGGAGAGATGGAGGCTCAGAGGAGACCTTATCATTGTCTTACAACTATCTGAAGGCAGATTGTAGCGAGGTAGGGCTAGGTCTCTTCTCCAAGTAACAACTGACAGGACAAGAGGAAAGAGCCTCAAGTTGCACCAAGGAAGGTTTAGATTAGGTATTAGGAAAGGGTTATCGAGCACTAGAACAGGCTGCCCAAGGAAGTGGTGGAGTCATCATCCCTGGAAGTACTTATAAAACCTGTAGTTGTAGCACTTAGGGACATGGTTTAACTGGCAGTGTTACGTTAACGGCTGGACTTAATCTCAAGGGTCTTCTCCAAACTAAACAATTTATGATTCTATATTAAAACCATTTAAAAATGTTATTCCTATATACTCTAATTCCTTAGTTTAAGATGACAACAGAGTATATACAAATCATGTTACACTTCAGATACTTTAAGAGGTATTTGCTTTTGCAAAACCATATCTTTTAGGACTTGCATCTGGTACCTTAAATCACATGAGCTTAACTTTTGCCTCAAGACTCATCCTGGCATTTAATATCCTGTCCCAGTGTTTTGCATTAAGTTAAATATTGAATTCTGCCTCCCATTTATTCTCAACAGTTGTTTGTTTTTTTTTTTTTTTCCCCTGTAGGATATCTTACTTCCATTAGAAAATAATTCATTTGTGAGATCAGAAGTGATTGTTCAAAGGATACCAATACTTTCTCAGTACGTCTTTTTGCTATTATATGGTTTCAAAGACTGAAGTAATCTTTCAGTTGGACATGTCCTCTTTCCTGCTCACTTTACAAATTAGATTTTATTTTTAAAACTAGGAAAGACTTGCAACATATCATCAGGGAATAAATTGGTGCAGACTTTAATCTGTTTATTCATTAATTTCCTCCAAAGGCTCTTGCAACCATATCTCCAGTTTTGTTATTCAAAAGAAAAGTGAGCCTGAATAGTTCTGCTTGCTGTTTAGGTACAGTATACCTAACATTTTTGCTATATTTTACAGCTAAATCATGTAATTTTTTTCTATACTGTTACCAATAGACATGCATAACATCCACAGCCCTAAGCATTATATTGATTTTCATATGCTTTCCCTCTAAAAAAAAAAAAACAAAAAAAAAAAAACAGCTTCAACTCGGATTTTAAGAACAAGGCTATCAGCTTCTGCCTTAGATACTACCAACTGTACTCAGTTCCCCAAACACGTCATAGTTTGGGCATGACTGGGTAAGACTTCTGAATAATTCCAAAGCAAACATATCCAGCCTTAATTTAGTTCTAAACTGTGCTTTAGTTTCTTTGGTTTTCCAGTCTTTTTTGGTATTGCAACTGATATTTAACCAAAAGAGTTTTGCTTTTGTATGCTTAATTCCCAAGGCACCTCATAGCACAAAAGATTATCATAGAATCATAGAATAGTTAGGGGTGGAAAGGACCTCAAGATCATCTAGTTCCAACCTCCCTGCCATCGGCAGGGACACCTCCCACTAAACCATGCCACCCACGGCTATGTCCAACCTGGCCTTGAACACCCCCAGCAATGGAGCATTCACAATTTCCCTGGGCAACCCATTCCAGTGCCTCACCACCCTTACAGTAAACAATTTCCTCCTCCTATCCAATCTAAACTTCCCCTGTTTAAGTTGGAACCTCTTACCCCTTGTCCTATCACTACAGTCCCTAATGAAGAGTCTCTCCCCAGCATCCCTATAGGTCCCCTTCAGACACTCGAAGGCTGCTATGAGGTCTCCACGCAGCCTTCTCTTCTCCAGGCTGAACAGCCCCAATTTTCTCAGCCTATCTTCATAAGGGAGGTGCTCCAGTTCCCTGATCGTCCTCATGGCCATCCTTTGGACTTACTCCAACAGTTTCATGTCCTTTTTATGTTGAGGACACCAGAACTGCACACAATACTCCAAGTGAGGTCTCACGAGAGCAGAGTAGAGGGGCAGGATCACCTCCCTCGACCTGCTGGTCACGCTCCTTTTGATGCAGCTCAGGATATGGTTGGCTTTCTGGGTTGCAAGCGCACACTGCCGGCTCATGGTAAGTTTCTCATCAAGCTAAAGACTAAAGAATTAGAACTAAAGAATTTTACTAAAGAACATTACTCCCTCTCACCTGGGACATACATTAGCAATAAGTAAACAACTAACGTAACTCAAAAATTAATTACTATTAGAAAAAAGCCTCATGGAGTTTATGGCCACAAATACCCAAAACACTTTTTCTTCCCCACTTCAGTCAGAAGATGAATCCAGCTGTTGTGTTACCATATAGAAAAGTTAATGATTCCTAAATGACTCATCTTTGGGTTTCCAACACATATTAATTGAGGAACACTTAGTAGATGAGAAATCATGGTGAGAATTACATAAAAAAGCTGAGAACTTTCAAAATATTGCTATTGTTGACAGGTGGGGGAAAAAAACAAAACAAAACAAAACAAACAAACCAAAAAAAAAAATCAATTCTCAAAGTAAAATCCAAAAAACCTGAAGACAGTTTCTTTGCAGAGGTATGGCAAGACAGATGAAGGTAAGAATGGAACCAGAATGGATCCTGGAGGGGTTAAAACAACAGAACAAGGGAACTCTACACTTAGGAATTTCTCTAGACTGGGAATCTCAGAAATACCAAGTTAAAATCGGCTTA
Organism: Amazona ochrocephala; assembly: GCA_039720435.1. Lineage (NCBI taxonomy): Eukaryota > Metazoa > Chordata > Aves > Psittaciformes > Psittacidae > Amazona > Amazona ochrocephala. The sequence goes on from CM077880.1 coordinate 28,178,215, forward strand.
TGGAATGAAGCTGCAGCTCACAGAAGCCCATGCCCTTACTTGAAAGCAAGAAAGTGACTGCAGTTAGCTTATGCGTAATTCCAGTTCTCTAAACCTCAGTGACAGTCTTCTGATTCAGAACTTAACCTATCCTTATGCTTTAGCTTACTGTATTTCAAAATCAATTTTGAGTTAGCCATATTCTTTTTTTATAGTTTGAGTGTTTGCAAAGAGGCATCCTAAAACTTCAAGAAAAAAAAAAGGAAAAAAGAAATGTTCCTTTCATTACCAAATTCTCAGTTAACTTTGAAAACACAACAAAAATAAATTGTACAGTGCAAGTTTTATTTCAATTACAGCAGGATATTTGAATATCCACCATTAAGAAGCTGCATCTGCATTTAGCATTAGAAGGAACTAAGCTGCAAATTTAGTAGAACTCATCAGCAAGAGAGACTCTCTCAGTCATTGGAAATCAGTGTCAATCTGAAGTAAATACTTTGCATTCCCCACTGAATTATTCTATAAAAAGCAAAGCTATTTAAGTCTACTCTCTGAAAAATCCAATAGTGCTAAACTGTTGTGGGTATAAGTCAGAATTTTAAATAGTCCTTAAATGCATAAAGACTTGCTGAGAAAGTGTCTTTCATAGCCTCTGGAGAGTAGACAGCAGTAGATTTTTTCTTCTTTTTAATACAAACATCTCCACAAGTTCTTCTACCAACCACAGGCAGACAAACAACTGTTAAAACACACAACTGTTTGCCATCTGAAGTATTATAGCTGAAAAAATTGACATGAAAAACACTCCTCTGAGGAATACATTGTATTTTTGCAGAAGAACATTTTTAAATATAAACACTGAGATTAAAAAAAAAAAAAAAATCCAGCTCTGTAACACCAAACCCAGTGAATCCCAGATTCCTGCAAGCTTGTCTCTGATGCCCAACTGCAACACTTGTGCGTCGTGTGGTATTTCAGACAACCTACTCCCAAAGCTACTGCCATTGTAAAATCATCTGACCACTGGGCAAAGTTCAGTGAGCTCAGCCAGCCAAAACCTCACACTAAAAAAAAATGATTAGTTTTTTAATTACTTGTCTCCCTGAACTGACTCACAGGTCTAACATCGGGACAGCTAATGCCACAATATAATTGACCACTATGGTTCGGATTTGTTCATCTTAAACCACTACAGAAAAATCAGCCATAAACCTCATAAGATGCTGTCACAGATTTTCCTTAGTACACAATCCTTTCTTGTAGTTACTTTAATGTGAAGCCAGAATGAAGCCTTTCACAGGGCACCAAGAGGCTTCATTTCCTCTACTGTGTGCCTATTTTCAAGAAAACTGTAAGCAAGTACTTGTATTTGAACTCTTCACCATTCCATCAAAATTGGTTGAGAGAGGCCACTGTTATCACCTAAACCACTTTCTCATAGAAAGCCACTTTGAAAAATAAAGATGTACAGCTGACATGATTTACTGCTGCCTCTCATTCCCCTCCTTTCAGTTTGACAAATTAATCTTGAAATCAAGTAAAAGAACAGAATTTTCATTACAAGTCAGCAACAGGACAGTGTTTTCAAGTATCACTGATGCATTACAACTCAAGCAAAATTATTTTCAATGCTTGAAAAAAAAGAACAAACCAAAACAACAAAAACTATTACTACTAAATGCAAAGGAAAAAGGAAAAATAAAAACAACTAAACAAAACCAAAACCAAACAACTTACGGAAAGAAGCTTCCATGCAATTGGACGAACCCGTTTGGGAATGCCAGACCAACTCAATTTCCGTAATTCTTCTATTAAAAGAGAAGTATTTCATGAGAACTAAGAAAATGACTATCAATTATTATACACAGATACATTCAAATTAGTGCAAAGTTGTCTACAACGACCATGTCTTTGCATAAAATCCAATGAAATCAGAATTATGTGGCAATTCTAATAAATTAATAAAATACTGAAGAATTACTATCTCTAGGGATACTATGATAGGTACTGAGTGTGATAAGGTAACTTTCTGAAGTATTTCTCAACATTACTTTTCAGTATACATGCCTTATATTAACATGCAAGATAACTTCAGTCTTATTGTATAATATGTTTCCACAGATACTAATTAAAAATGAGATTTGCAGTCACAGAAAAAGAATGATACTTGGTCTGAATGCTGGAATTTAATCCTATGCCATATTTTCATTCTTCATGTTGTACTCCTTTCTTTTGTCAGATACCAAACCAGCTAAACCTATCTGTGGAACTTTGCACATTTTTTGTGAGAACCGTTTATCACAGAAAAATCAGAGAAAATTCATATGCTTCTCCCTTAGTATTTTTATGAGGTATCTACTTGTAGCTCTTCTTACTCCAAGTCGAAACTACAGGTTAACACTGCACAAGTTCAAATCACCACCATGCTAAGGAATACAGAACAAAATTCTACATTTTACCTTGTATATACTTATTCAAATTAATTACATATTTTAATTAACTATGTATATTCCAGCAAATTTGGTCTCTATCATATGCCTATGTTTTCCAAATTCTACACTCCAACAAGGCATTTAAAAGCATTTTGTTTATCATCACAAGAAAACAAAGCACAGAAGAAAGTAATTAGGGTAAGAACTTCCTGAGTGAATATGATGACTAACTTTGGCTGTTTATAAATTAATATTGTCTTTATTTTTTGTTAAGACAAGGACTCTTACAGGCAATGTCCGTCATCATAATCATACTCCCACCCTCCTTCTATTACTCTGAAAGAAATATGCACCTATAATACAAAGAAATGTAAAATATCATGTTAGGTGTGGTATGTTACCATAAAGCAAGTTATTTCTACAGACATATATAACTATTTTCAACCAGGAATGAAAACACAGTCCACTGAAACCAGTGCAATATTTAAAACACATATGATATATTCCAAGACAAAAGAATCTGATTTTAAAAGTGTATCAAGGCTAAATAGTTAATAATAGTAATAATAATAATAATAAATTAATTAGCAATTCAGGTTTCTCAAAAAAGCATCAACTAAAGCAAACAAAAAGCCCCAGTAACCTGGATTTTGCAATATTAAGTTACCAAAATCCAAGCAAAAAAGTGACCAGATGCTGCACTGGAACCAAAACAGAGCAGAAACTCAGAACAGCAGAGAAAAAGAACAGATACCAAGAAAGAAGATGTTAAATGGTCATCACATCGGTGAATGCATCTACCACAAGTCTTGAATCTAGTCTTAAGAAAGAGGATTACTTTCTTAGAATACCAACAAAACTGTTTGTTATCTCTAAGCTTTAAAATACCATTGTATTTGACAAAAATAAGCTTCATTAACAGAAGCTTTTCTTCGACATTTCAAACCCTTGAAAAAGTCAAAATATATTGACACAGAGAAAAAAAGTCAGAAAAAAATTCTAAAATGTTTTTGACTTGAAGTCATTGTTTGTTCTGTAGTTTTGTTTTTAAATGAACTCATTTATTTCTTGCCTATAGAAGAAGATATACAAGGACATCAACATGACATCCTGTTAAAGGGGGAGTACATAAATAAGTCAAGGTTATTTCCTACCACCACAGGTTACATTTAGGCATGTATTTCAGTGCAAGTGTACCAAAACAGCAGAATACATAACTATTTAGGAATATCATACTGAGTATGACCAAAGACAAATTCAGTCATATACCTTGGGCAATCCAAAGGCTAGAATACTAAATACCAAAGGAAAAAAAGTACAACACATAAAATGTGAACCGAGTTGATTTCCAGCAAACAAATTATTCCCCAGCCTTGAATTTTCTTGTACTTGCGGCTTGTCCACATCTATAGCAACAGTAAGATTAAATATACTGCAGAGTTAATAATATAACTACACTTACTGTAACTGATTGCATTTTATTTTATTTACAGTCCATCCCTATTAAACATGCTGATCATTTACAGCGAGTATTCTTTGTCATTCTCCCTGTCCTTCTTTATTAATCATCATAAGAAGATTACTGCCTGGTCTTTAATCTGTAAAGTAAAACATACACTACCAAGCAGAAACAAATTTAAGCTCATTTTACAGGTTCCAACTCTAAAACAGAAAACACAAGGGATTTGTAGTCAAGGAAATCCAAACCCAAGACTGAGAGCTATTTTAAGTTCAGAGAGATATAGATATGGCAAGGCACTGATAACTAATTCCCCTTCTCTAAGCATAGAGGTACCTCAGAAGGAGCACTTACTGAAGTACATCAAAATGTAATAACAACGACAAAGATCAGTTATATCCTTAATGCATGACAACATAACCAAAAGAAAAACTCCATCCCTTCTAACACTAATACCCTAACCTCTACTTCCTACTTACATATCACTTCTGAGTCCCATTTACCTATTCCACCCTCTTATCAAGACTTCTTTTTTCCTTTATGTTCCTCCTTTTGGGTCCTCATCCCTATATATTTCTGCTTTATCTTTCCTCAAATCATCAACTGAAATTCCACACCTGTCTTCAATGCCGGCCAGCAGAATTCACTGTATAGTTAAGAAAACTTTCAATTACTAACAAAAAAGTGGTGCCGTCATTAAAACAGAACTGTAGCTTAAAAAAAAAAAAAAAAAAAAAAAAAACACTAAGTAGTTTCTTAAGACATTTTTCAAAGGAAGCTGGTTTTGTTCTTTGTCTTGGAATAATCCCAGAAATTGATGCTTTCTTGCTTTCCTGCTTATAACAAACAGTAACAATAAATTTAACTGCAACTATTCACATCACAGATGTTTCAAATTAAACACATGTCGTGGTTTAAGTCTTTCAGCCAAGCAGTTTTCTTGCTCACTCACTTCCCCCTCTTTCTTCCCCCCCGACTCCGAGGCGGGGGGGGGGGGAAATGGGGAGAAGAATCGAAAGAATGTAACTCCCACGGGTTGAGATAAGAACAGTTTAGTAACTAAGGTATAACACAAACCACTACTGCTACCACCAACAATAATAATGACAAGAGAAATACAAGGGAAGAGGATACAACTGCTCACCACGCGACGACCAAGCTGTGAACTAAAAACTCTTCTGGGTTCCCGCCCCCAGTTTTTTTTTACATCCTGGGCATGACGTACTGTGGGGTATGGAATACCTCTTTGGTCAGTCTGGGTCAGGTATCCTGTTTCTGCTTCCTCCCGGCTTCCCCTTCTCCCTGGCAGAGCATGCGACTCAGAAAGCCCTTGGTCAGATCAAAACATTCTAAGCCATAACTATAAACATCGGTGTTATCAGCACCGTTCCCAGGCCAAAAGTCGAAAACACAGCACTGCACCAGCTACTATGAAGGAGAAAAATGAGTGCTACTGCTGAACCCATGACAACACATAAGAATGTGCATTAGAAATTAAAAAAATACATGAAGTCCAAATATTCATAACCCTTCTATAAGCTAAAGCCTGGAAAAGAACTGTCAGAATAATAACATGCTATTCATTTTCACAAAGACTAGCTATTGTAGAGGATCAGTATACCACCAAAGTACATTTAAACACAAGAATCATTAAAGGCAAAATATATGCTTTGATACAATTATTCCTGATGTCATGCTCCCTACAGCTTGGGTTATTTTCTATTTTTAATTTAGAAACATCAGACTGCTGATAGGACTTCTAAAAATGAAGCCCAGAGAGCAAATTCTGCAGGGCTTTTTTTATATGGTCTTCATTATTTTCAGTTTCCATTTGTAAACATGATCATTCTTTCACATTAATTTTTTTAAAGATTTGTCATACTTTAGGAAAGTATTTTATGAAACAAGTGGAAATCATAAGTACCACTGCAGCAGTTTTCTCATTCTAGAATATAAAACCCATGTGGATTTAACTATCAGCTTGAAAGTTATGGAATAGAGCCATTATTTCTATTATTTTTCTCTGCATTGTAAAAATGAGAATTATTTTTTTTTTTACTCACTTGGCAACTTACTATAGAAATATATTATTCTTCCACAGCTTTTATGGATACATGTGAAGGGTATGAAGTATATAAAAATCAGGAAAAGCAGTTGTAATATATTGGAGTCTAAGCAGAACAGAAGCAACAGCAGCATATGCTTTCAAAACCTATTAAGAAACTCACAGTACACGTACCCTAAATATGCATGGATGGAGGAAGCATAAAAGCATCCTTATACACATAACTGCAAGGAATTTGGTGGTATCCTAGTAAATTCCTCCCTTATTCTTCATCTCAAGGAGTTGATAGGCACTGGAAGAATATAGGATGACCAAAAGGTAAGTAACATTAGAAAAATATGATATTACTTGAGTGTGAACTGAAGTCTCAAAGAAACAACAAGAGCAGAACTTGTGCAGACTATACACACAGAGAGAAGATGAAGTTTAAACTGAGCTACGTATCAAAGGCTAGCACAAAAAATATACTTCAAGTATTCTGTCACTGCAAACACAAGGGATTCAGTGGGGACAAATTAACAAGAAACTCCTAAATTTTACTGATACTTAATAGGGGATGGCACCCAGAATTGTCCATTCACAATGAAAACCTAGGCCTGGGCACAGAGATGCATTAAGTACAGCAGCAAAGAGATTGGAGGCTCTGACAACAGAAAACAAAAAGCAGTTATGAAGTCAAGAGCTATGGGATGTCATGAGCAATGGAAAAAGGGCACTAATGGATTCTGCAGAAAACCAAGAATACACCCGAAAAAGAAAACCACGCTAATAGCTCTGTCATGACACACAGCAATGCTGGAGTACAGAACATAGCTGGACAGGGACAGCCTTCATCAAGGAGTTTTGAAAAACAGCAGATGGACACCACTGAAAGTGAAAAACTAAAAAAAAAAGAGATTCTTTTTTCTTATATCAGGACAAGGTGAAAAACAGTCTGCTACTTCAAACAGAGCAAAAGTCTGAGTACAATACTATTTGGAATGGGCTATTTGGCTCTTAGGGATTCATTCTTTACAATGATAGCTTTAAGGGACTAGTTTTTTGAATGGGGAGAGGAGAGATGGTAAGCAGCAGAATGAATAACACAACCTAATAGAAAAATTATTAGGATATTGTGTTATTAAGTGGTCATCTTTAGAAAATCATCATATTTGGCCTTAAATAGACTTCTATCCAAGAATTTCAAGCTAAATCAAAACCCCTCATTCAAAAGAATGGAAACAGCCAGCTTCATAACAGAAGCTTGAGATCAAGAACAGTGCTGCAATTAAAAGCCATTTGTGAATTCATAAATTTTACAGTTTCAGGTCATATCAACTTCAGCAATATTCCCAAAGCAAGCAGAAAATGGATCCATTAATCTGGTTTATACGTAATTCCAATTTTCTAGTCTACAAAAGCAGGCAAGACAATTCTAATGTTAGAAGTTCTCAACGACTATAAAAAGTAAGAACTACCACACAGTCTAACAGTATTGGCAGCAATTGATCAGACGCACCATAACTCAGGCATTTCAATATCCGTTTGTTATAGAGTAGCAGCTCCACAACAGACCTGGAAGCACTAAGCCAGTAATAACAAGATTCTTAATGCACCCAACCCAGGTGCCCCTTGCCAGCCAAAGAAGCCCTTCTCCCCTAAGCCCTCCTGGCAGCCAAAACAGGTTTGATTTGTGTCATGTGGTATTAACAGGTTTAGTTTATTGTCAGGCTCAAGCTGTGATAACCAAGCACAAGCTGCCCAACAGGTACCCCCAGTACCAGGTCACATACCTTACACTTTTTCCCATTACTTGGTATTCTTTTTCCACCATCCTTCTACCTCCTCTTCTCTACCCAAAATTATCAAACCACTCCAATTACTTCTTCCCCTACTGGTCCCAGTCTCACTACAACTAAATCAAAATTTGGCAATTCTGAAATTATTACCCAGACACTATTCGTCTTGTCACACTGCACCTTCCAAAGTAGCTCCAGTGCTCCTCCTCTCCATGCAATGGCACTGTTTGGACATTTCTCACACAATTCCCCCTTTACCACTTGTGAAATACAGGCATCTTGTTAGGTGCTATCTATAACTTCTGTCAGTTTCTTACGCTGTAGTTTGTTATGTTCACCAATTGCCTCCAGTAGTTCTCCATGCCCTAGGGAGTTAGCTCAGCCTCTGAGCAGGGCAGTCAGCAGCTTAGATATTTGCCTGCAGACTTAACTTCCCTGAAATAAATTTTAATTCCACACATAATCCAATGTCAAGTAAATTCCGAAGCTACCAAGCATTAAATCATAAGTAATTGTATCACTAGTTATAGTCTTCTAAAATCCAAAAAGGCAGGAATCAGGCAGAACAAGTAAAGGCAAAGCAACCATATAATACAGTTTATGAACTAAAAAAGAGAATATCTGCCTTAACTAAACACATCTACAAACTACATATGCATAACTCCTCCACCCCAGAACATGATCATAAGCTCCAGCGCTGATTTGATAACAATGAAGGCCCCAAGCCTTCAAAAGCAAGTGATCTCCAGCTGCACATCATACTGGTCCATTAATCTGTATTTAAGAACAAGTATGCTTTCCCAGGTCTGATCTATCTCTGTCACTGGTAGTTTGGCTGAAAGGAAACAGATTGTATGTATTCATAGAATCATAGAATAGTAAGGGTTGGAAAGGACCTCAAGATCATCGAGTTCCAACCCCCCTGCCATGGGCAGGGCCACCTCCCACTAAACCACGCCATCTTTTATTACTTCCTTACACAATAATTTTGCTTCAAGTTTGGCTCCTGCTACACAGCACACCATTTACAAACTAGGTAATAAGCCTAGTAAATGCATAAAACAGAAAATAAGTTGCAACTCAAACTACATCTGTTACTTTCAAGTAACATCAATTGCTCATTGTCAACTCTATACCCATTAAATACTAATCTTTCACCTTACTGTGGTTTTTAATCCTCCCTTAACTCAACGCAAATAGGAATCTATGCACAAACGTGGCTACTGACCTCTAAAACCAACCTATGCAAAGTAAAAAAACACCCAAGCATAAACCCAAGGAAAGAAGCAAATCCACTGTCAGAATCACAAATGTGGAACATATGATTGTACCAGCGACAAACCACCCAGGACAAAAATTCCACTTAAGTAACTTATTTCAGGCCAAAGACAGAAACTAAGCAAGCAAATTGGAATATAGTATATTCTAGTCCAGCTTTCCATCCTGTGATGCAGCTGAGCTTTCCTCCCATATTCAGGATGAGGCAAAGATAGTTTTGACAAAAAGAATTTAAATTATGAGACTATTTGAAATGAAGCCTCAGTTTCTAGGCTAAATATAAGCAACACTTGTAGGACTCACTTAACTAAGGAGCCATTCTTTGAAAATTAAAGAGAAAGGAGAAGCAATGTTTTATTTCAGCAAGTTTCAAAAGAAATACTTTGTTATTCCTGACACTAGTCTGCAACAAACATACCTTTCTTTTAACTAGGAATAGATTGGGTTGTCCCAAAATTCCAGACAATACCATACATATCCTATAGGACTGGGTTTCAAATGACTGCTCTTTATGGAAAAAAAAAAAAAAATCTCAGCACTAGGCATGGAGGTAAAAATGTAAACCAAAGATGTTTCTCCTTTGTGTATAACATAACACTTATTTGAAACAGATCCTCTGACTAACTTCCCATGACATAGGTTTTGGGGATGAATACGCGCCTGCATTCTTCCATGCTGAGAGCCTGGACTGTTTGGATTGTTTGAGAAAACACATTTAACACTAGTTTTTATATCTTTTTCAAGTTTTTTGTCAAATTCTCTTTTAAAAACACTTCCATGCATTTAGCCTGATAGGATTTATATTCTGTTCTACTCTCCTTATTTGATACAGAACTTTACCTTTTTGATTGCATTTAATAACCTATTACACTTAAAAAATATAAGTATATATAAACCTCCTCTACTCTATTGTCATGTTACAGAGTATCCTTCTGAATTTTCTCAATGCTTTTGGTTTTGCTTTCTAAGTTGTATGGCAATTGTTTTCAGTATGGAAACTGCTCGATAGATGATTTCACATCTGAGAGTTAAGTCAATTCCATCAAAAACCATTAGCCTGGATATGTGGTAACTCCATCTCTGCACTATCACTGACTGCTGTCCTCTGTCAAGGTACTCCAAAATTCCAGGATCTCACACTACTCCAAAAAGGATACAAAATTATGGTCCTACCTTTTCACTCCAGTGAGCTCACCTAGCATTTTGCCAGTGACAAACAGCGCACATTACAACTGAAAGAGGCTATGCAAGAATTCTTGTCTGATGCAATAGGAAGCTTTCATAATTATCACCCCAGAAGCACAGCCTGACCCTTGTGCACCACTGCTGTTAAAGCATCAGTTCATATTATGCTTTCCTTTGATGGTTCAAAACCAAAACAAGCGGAAAGAAAAAGAACCCTGCCCTTCCCAACAACTATAAAAGCAAGACAAAAATTACCCCCAGAAGACTTAGTCTAACACTACCATAGCATAAAATAAAAGTGCTTCTGGTGACAAGACAGGCAAGTATCTAAGTTTGCAGGTTACCTTAAGACACTAAAGTCTTAATTAATAAAAAGAGCTGAAGAGGGAATTAAATCATTCTGATATTTTTATCTCAAAGTTAAAATACTAAGGTCATAGAATCATAGAACAGTTTGGGTTGGAAGCACCTTGAAAGGCCATCTAGCCCAATCCCCTTGCAACAAGCAGGGACAACTTCCAACCTGACCATGAACACTTCCACAGATGGGGAGCAACCTCCCTGGGAAACCTGTTCCAGCATCTCACTACCCTCACAGTAAAGAGCTTCTTATTATCTAATCTTAATCTACTACCCCCTTTCAGTTTAAAGGCATCCAATTTGTCCTATCATTACACACCCTTGTAAAAGGGTCCCTCTCCAGATTTCTTGCAGACCTCCTTGAGATACTGGAAGGCCAATCTAAGGTCTCCCCTGAGCCTTCTCTCCTCCAAGCTGAACAAGCCCAATTCTCTTAGCCTCAGGGGGAGGGGGAGAGAGGTGAAGAAGAATTGGGGAGAATATGGAACAGGAAGTACTACTTTCCTAACTTCTGTCAGATTTCTATATGGGGAATCTGGTATCTCTTCAACCTGTCCACCAGCAGAAGTTTTCAGTTCGTTTCTTTCCAGAAATTTCTTGCCTTTCCTCCCCAACATGTGTCATTATTCCAATGGAGTCACAAAACAAAAGGACAAATGCCAGCTAATGAAAAGAGATGCGAAAAATAACTTGCTAAGGTGAACCAGATAAACTGAAAGACAATCCTATGACACGGTGGAACTGTATGTATACCAAAATACCCTTGTTGTTTGACTCAGCCCTTGAAGCTTGAGTTCTTTGAGTTTTGCATAACATCCAAAAGAAGAGAAATAATATTAAGCACTATATATTACAGTGCTTAGTATAAACCTAATGTAAATTACTTGCATTGACACACAATGTACAAGCCTTCTCTGATCAATTTCCAACAATAACAGTTAAGCACTATACTCTTATTCTAGGTCATCTTTAGTAAGGAAGATCCATAGAACATAAAAGAGCCATCAAATAACCTTGTCTATACATCATCAAATGCAGAAAAAGCATTCAATGGTAAAATTAAAGTGCAGGTTATATTTAATCATGTAATCAGTTTGGGCTGGAAGGGACCTTCAAAGCTCATCTAGTCCAACACCCCCTGAATTTCTGGAACATTTTCACTCATCTATTATTGTGAATAATTAAGGTAAAGGATGATTACAAAATCCAGTTACTTGATACTATGTCTTTGAGAGGTACATTCCTAGAGCACATATCCAAATGAAACTATAACTGGGGAGAACAGAAGAATTTTTCTTAACTACCCATTTCCTCGACAATGACTTCTATAAATGTTTACACAACAGTGGGAACAGCTAATATTTCACACCAAAGAAAAGCTGAATTTTAGCTTTTCTTCTAAAGAAATGTTCCTCTCAACTTTACTGCTTTGTTATCCCCTGTATTCAATCACAACAACCTCTTAAGCCAAGCTGATACCCCTTCACAATACTTGTGAAGACCTGCATTATTAAAGTGCTGGCGGCTTTTGGTTGGTTGGTTGGTTTTTGTTTGCTTTTGTGTTGTTGTTTTTTGTTTTGTTGGGTTATTTTGGGGTTTGGGTAAATTTGTCTGGGGGTTTGGGGTTTTTTTATGTTTTGGATGGGGTTGGGGTTTTTTGGGGGGACTTTTTTTTTTTATATCTACTCACAGCTTTTCTATACCTGTGATGCCTTTTTTCCCAGATTAGTCCTTGTCTATTAGAGTGTTCTTGATTTTGTTTTTAATAAAAGCAAACAGGAAAGAATGAAATTAATGGCAAATAAAAAAAGAAATCTAAAGCTATCATATTCTTGCTGCGGTAAGGTACAAATACACTCCAACCACAAAGTACGTTTATTAATTTTTATTGCACAAATTGTAGTACAGAAGTACAGGTATGAAGGTTTCGAACATGGAAATTACTGTGTTGTAAAAACCTATTGACTAAATATGTCTACCCCATAGTTTGCAACAGTTTAAGTCAAGGCATCACATATACTTGCACTTATATTTGAAACTTGTCCTCTGTTTAATATCTCATTAACCATTAACGTATTTGGCATTGGTTGAAATGTTACATTCTCCCTAGTGAAAGCATAATTTCAATTTACTGTCGTTATACCAACTCTTTCCCCTTGTAGATTTCCCAAGGAATTAGACGTCCTACTTATGCACTGAAGAACTTGCTCTGCAGCACAGGATTTCTACAAAGGAGTTTTAATGCCACCTACAAATCAGACACACATTCTCACCCAAGACAGTACTGCAAAAATATCCTTGCTTCAATACAATTAATGTTTTCTTAAAACTCCAGGACAATTATTTTGAAAATTAGCAGTTCTAAAATATTCTTACCCAGACAAGATCACTTATTAAAAATGCCAGCACAGAATTAAGTTTAACCTACTGCTTTGGAGCTGAAATTAGTCAGACCCAAAAACAGTATTTGTAAAACCCTGTCTATAAACTCTGTCCCAGATTGAAAGGATACTTTCTGAATCACCACTTTGAACCCTAACTGCTACTCTTTCAGTTGCCTCCTTATTTTACCTACTTCTATGAACAATAAATATCAAAATATTTATAAATCCCTCTAGGTTTTACACCAAAAATATCTCCATTTGCTAGCACCAGCTAACTGTCACTTCTGCTTAGGAGGCAGCATTTATTTTTTGCAGAAACATTGTTGGTTTAGGCTATCTTATTATGAAGGGATAATGTGGTATGTAAATGCTTCAAATTGATGTAACTCCAGCAATTTTGGAAAATTTTGTTTCATCTACCTTACTACAACACAATCAGACATGCATTTCTTCTCTCTGAAAAAGGAACAGTTTAAAGCAATTACTCTAAAAAAAATCTTGAGACTGTACCCTTTTACTGCAGTAGATTTAAAGAGTCTTTATATTCCATAAATATTTCAGGGGGCATTCTACAAAGAAAACATGCCATTAAATTGCCAGCTTTCTAACCCCACGAGCTATTACCCATCAAACCGGAAACATGCGAGGGTAAACAACCAAGACTACAAGTATTTTTCTTGGAACTACAAGCTCATCATTCTATCAGTTACAAATAAATAAAAAATAAGACAAGAAATATTAAAGGAGTTCAAAATTCCTCTGTATGTATTATTCATTCTTGATACAGCTGTTATTTCATTGAGATTACTGTAAATGGCTACATGAAGTGATGGCCTGCATGAACAAGTCCACGACAGATATGATAAACTAGATTTACATGTTTTATGTTCCTATAACATAAATTCCTTGGAGAATTTAACTATACAAAGCTGGAAAATTCTTTCAAGAGCACAGATGCACAGAACCGCAGCTCCCCCAACAGCATGTTATAATACAGGCAGTACATATAGAAAATAGCTTTAATAAGGGGCTTGTTATTACTATGGCAACCACAGCAACTGGTTTCCAAAATGAGTAATAGCTCTGTTAGGCAATTCATTAAATTTTTTAAACAAATACTGTACTTAATCATCTCAATAGAGCAAAGTTGTATGAATATATGCAGAAAACAGGAAATAAAGCCCAATCTAATGTCATAAATACAGGGCAAGACACTTTTCAGGACCTTTGCTAGAAAAGAACAGGAAAGAACATCTTGTCTGCTATTTCATGGAGAAAGTCAGAGAAGCAAAAGTAGGTGAGGTTGGTTTTTAGAAGGTACAAGAAAGCAAGGGAACAGAAGATTAGGAAAACCAAGGCAAAAGGAAGATTAAAACAAACACTAAGAACTGCAAAAGTGAAGCAAATAATGTAAATTATGAAAATAAGGAATGGAGAACAGCTATGCCAGCATGACATTTTAAATGGCATTATAGTGTTTCACAGTTCACCTGTAACATTCAATTTTTTGTGCATCATAAACTGGTTTTATTTTTACATTAAAGCCACTCGGTCTCTAACAAACTTTCCAAGTAGAACTACGGTATCTCTCTATACAGAAATGGACAATACAGAAAATACCACTTACAGTACCAGTTAATTAAAAGAGACAATTTTCCCACATATAGAAATTACAGCATTTATTTCTCCTGTTTGGAAAGAAATTATATGACTTGCTACATATAACTTATTATAATATTAAAGCTCCCCGTCATTAAGACTCCTACAAAACAGACTATTAAAAAATCAACATTCAAAATGCAATCTGACACTGGTTCTTGCACAATTAAAATAATCAGGATTAATAGATGTCTAGATTACTGAACCACAAAATTAATGCAATTACCCACAAGACCTAGTAATAGAGAGCTTCCCCCATTAACAAAAAAACCCCACCAATCTAAACCAGCAACTACATCACATAAATTCCTGTTATAGGCCAGTCTATAAACTCTAATCCACATATGTATTTTTCAGTTAACTGTGAACACGAATTACATCTCCAGAGCAGTTGTCCCTCATTGCTAAAAAACATGTGGGGGCATATCTAACCAATAATCAGTATCAGTAAGGTAGCATAGCACAAACATACACAGTGAAGTACCCTCCACTGTGATTACCTTCTCAGGCAGTCACTGTTTATATATATTTTTCTATATAAATCTTCCAGTTCTGGATTTCCTGCTACTGAAGTAACTGCAAGTTTCTGTTTTATTTAAAGTGAAAGAGATTGTGGCAAGAAAATAAACAGGATTAATTATACTTCCTTGAGCTTTGCTAAACTGATTTACAAGCAGGATCTGCCACTCATTGCAACATGTAAATTACTAATCTTGATGTTCAAAAGTGACAGGGTCCATAGAAAGGTCAAAGTTCTCAATAGCCTTGTTGGTGACATTTCTAGTAAGTTACTTTCCTGCTGTGTCATCTGCATGACAGTGTAGGAAGCAAGCGAGAGGCTGCTTCCTCGAAGAGCCTATAACTGTTAGCTACCACAGGCAGCACTGGACTTCTTACCCAAGTCTCTTACTATGATAATGCAGATTTCACACGGTGTCTGTGTAAGTTCATGATACTAGCTGGAAAGAAAGGGAGATAGCACACCAAAGAAAAATAAATTAAAAAAAAAAAAATAAAGGAATAACTCATCATATAGTACATTTCTTTCTCCTATTTCAACCAGAATAAAGTATTCCTCTGAATCCTATTGTCTGCCATGTGGCTCAAGCTTAACAACGATTCTTGAACACCTGATCACAAATTAAGAGAGTGAGCAGTATGATCTCCTAAAAACTCTGCTAAAACTAGAACTGGCATGAAAAAACTTCTAACTAATTTGTTTTGCAATTTGTACTAGAATGCTGCCTAATTCTTTCTTTTTTTCCAATGCCAGTTAGTGGCAACTAACAAGGTTATTCTGTGTGCACACAGGAATTGAGGGATATTTTTATAATCCCTTCACATCAGCTGAACTTACAGTCCCACTGTAATGCTCTAGGTCCAAACTCATTTGGAAACAGAATAAGTACAGAGCTCCACTCTTATTGAAAGGAACCTACTGCCATGAATATAACATAGGACTTATAAAGGCTGGGCTAGAACACATTTCTTTGAGTGGTGTGCAGATCAAGAGTTTTAACTTGATCTCTGTACACCTCAGCTCAAAAATGAAGTTTTACTCTCTATGCCATACTGCTGCAATTGATATTAACAAAGATCAGATAAGATATCACTGACTTATAGGTAAATATTTCCTGAAAGAAGTCCAGAAGAGCTAGGGCTAGAGCCCTAGTCCCTCCGTAGGGCTCTTCTGTGTAGTCCACTACTTCCCATATCAGTTCATTAAATCATATATGAATACCAAAGCTCCTGACTGAAAAACAAAAAGAAAAAAGGCAAAGATTTAGGGTACAGGCTCCTTTCTCAGAACTGAGAAAAGGGAAGATTATTTTGCTTGTTAATAAATCTGCAGCTGTAGAATCTTAAAGTCTTTTTTTTTCCCATAGAAACTTAATTCAATGATAGTTCATGCTTGGAATCTGGAACAGGAAGGAGTCTTTGTTCAAGTCAAAATTAACAAACCCTTATTAAGATGACAGTGAAAGATTGAAAGACAACAAGGAAACAGTGAAAATATAAGTTTCTTCTCTTTAAGGTATTGATTCCAACTGCAATTCTTCTGTAATGCCTTTGATACAGTCTCCCACAACATTCCTGACACTAAATTGGAGAGATACGGGTTTGATGGATGGACTGTTAGATTAAAAAAGGAAGCAAAAATACTAATCCTGCAAAAAGCAAATATAAGGAATCACTTATGGATATTTAGTACCAAGTTCCAAAACCTACTGGTAGAGTACTGACCATTTTTTATTAGGCTTGTTTATTAACTATATTAACTGAAAAGGCAAGCATGTTTTGCAGGTAACAGGCTAACTAGAACAGAACAGGAATCCAAAAGGACACCTTTCAGTGATAGTAGTTTAAAAAGACAGATATGACTAATGGCATGTCATATGAAGCAGTAGAACGACACATGTTCATTTTATACTATATATCGACAAATGAAGAAGAATAAGCACTAACAGGATCAACTGCAGATAATTGGAAACTGCAGGGGGCAATAAAATTCTAAATTATATGCATGGACTAGGAACACAGAGATAAATCATTATGCAGTTCAGTGCAGCAAAATTAATGAAGCTGGGAACAAAATTAATCAAGTTCATATCAATTAATGCATTTTATAAAGTTATTGAAACTTTTCAATAACATTAGTTTGACAATTTTAAGGCACATAATATACTGCTGTTACAGACTACTATATTTATGAACCATAAATAAAGATGTATATTAAACCTGATTAAACATAGTAATTGTCATCTAGAATGTATAAACAACTGTAAACACAAGCAGGAAAATACTACTTTTCATGCTGTTGCAACATTATAGATGACTACTGTGATAGGAAGACAACACATCTAGAAAGTTTTCTTTCTAAATTTCATTTCTAGAGAACCACCCTAGAATTCTCTTCTTATGGTACACAGAAGCAACCTCTATTGCTATGAGATAATCTGAGATTACATCATTTGTAATTTGTGCAAAATTATGGAATTAATTTTTGCTATCAGATCAAAGGTTCAGCTATTCTTCATATATTCTGCAAGGTTTCACATTACATACCACTTCTACAGTAAAGGACTTGCTAAGAGACAGCACCCCACTTAGCAGCTTTTGGTGCTCTCTGCAAAGGTTTTCTTTTTTTCTGTTAGAATGAGAGCGATAAACAAATTTTTACAACATCCAACAAAATAGAGTTTTGTAATTTAACTATAGGATACAGCAATATGAGTAGATTTATGATAGGAATACTTTACCATTATCATTGGTGCTTCTACAGGGCCTTCTATTGTTTTTACCATGGCAGTACTCTAAAACATCAACCTGTTATTTTGTTCAACTTGGAATATGTTGTGACTAAGTAAAAAAGTAAACCTAACATGCAGAAAAACTTTACATCTGAAGAAATAAGTTGTTTTAACTTTGAAAAATTTTATCTATGTGCTATGTTGCATAACAGTAGCATTGCAATGTTATGAAGCATCATTGAATCAAGAGAACACAGTATACCAAGCTTATTGCTGGTTGTTGTTTGATTTAAATAAACATGTTTGACACCCAATTACATACTCATTAGCTATACATGTGCAAAAAAAAAAAAAAAAAAAGTAGACGATTACTTGATTTTAAGATAAATAGGGGTTAAGGAAGTTTTTTACCAGCCTATTCTTTAAATTGATGTTACAAAACCTATGGAACTGTTGGAACAAGTCCAGAGGAGGGCCACGAGGATGATCAGGGGACTGGAGCACCTCCTGTATGAAGATAGGATGAGCAAGTTGGGGCTGTTCAGCCTGGAGAAGAGAAGGCTGCGTGCAGACCTCATAGCAGCCTTCCAATACCTGAAGTGGGCCTATAGGGATGCTGGGGAGGGACTCTTCATTAGGGACTGTAGTGATGGGACAAGGGGTAATGGGTTCATACTTAAACAGCGGAAGTTTAGACTGGATATAAGGAGGAAATTCTTTACTGTAAGGGAGGCGGAGCAATGGAATGGGTTGCCCAGGGAGGCTGTGAATGCTCCATCACTGGCAGTGTTCAGGGTCAGGCTGGACAGCGCTTTGGGTGACATGGTTTAGTGGGAGGCGTCCCTGCCCATGGCAGGGGGGTTTGAACTAGATGATCTCAAGGCCCTTTCCAACCCTAGCTGTTCTACGATTCTATGCTGAGGTTACAAGGTAACTGTTTTTATAAGTCACCTCAACTTTATCAACAGTTTGCTTACATCGCCTTTGCACAGAAAACAGCTTCCTAAAAACACAAGTCTAACAAATTTAATACAATTAAAGTATCTTGTACAGTGTTTCACCTGTAGCAGTAGTGTCCCTCTTAAATATGTACACCATGGTCTGCTGAACGAAAGAAATTTCTTCACAGAGACCCTCTCCTTAAGCTTTGTTAAAGCCCCACACAGCCCCCTCCCCTCCTCTTAAAGCAACCAGCTGTTTACAGAAGATTCTGCAAGCACATAGCCCATCTCACTCAGTAAAGCAAGGTCTCTTACAAGGAAAGACAAGTCCTGAAATGAAGTAAATGTACACTAAATTGACTGCGAGGCAAGCATAAGCACAGGTTGATTGCACAAAACAGCTAGCGTAAATTGTTCCCTCTGAATAACTCAGCATACAGCACCAGGAGTAGGAAGCTACAGACACACAGGACCTTACAGTCTACTTTGCAGTTGTCTACTAAACACAGCTGTACTGCTATCTCTAGTCCTATCCTGCCTCCTGAATGTACACCCAGTATGCCCCAATATGATCTCACTACAGGGGTCAGTCCTAAAGTCCAAACTGCTTCTTACAATGGGCTCCTTCTACCAGCCCACATTTCTTGCTATAACACAGTTCAGCCTGTTTAGCAGTTTTCATTCCATAATTTTAATTTTGAGATTATTCTCCCCATTCTTTGCATTATATTACTACTTGAGAGTACATCACCAGGGCTTTTGAATATCTCTCTCCTGCAGCACAAATCGTATACCTAGAAGTAACATTCCTATAAGAACTACAAGGGGAGTTCATATAGCTACCTACTCTTGACATTCAATTCATATTATACTTTCCCTATTTATATTAGGGGTAATAACATGGCAATAGTCAAATAAAAAGTGCCAAGTGGAAATAAGGCATATTATTTGCATCTATTTATCATGCAAACAACAGAAATGCCTAAAGGACAGAGAAGCAAAGTGTTTTAGGAGGGCTTAAGGGAAGACTCAGAACAACCACAAGGGCAATTATAAATTACAAGAGTGAGTTTATTAGTTCAGCTCAACAAAATATTAGAAATTAGTGAAGGGCACTTTTCAGACATGAAAAGAGGCTTTTATTTACAATTTATTTATTCATAAATAAGTGTTAATAAACCCAAAAGAATTAGTTCTTTCACATTCTTAGAATTCTGGGGTGGGTTTTTTTCCTTCCTTTCCTAATTCATGTTCTCAGACTGTGCCTTTATTTAACACCCATCAAATCAAGCATACGTAAGCATCTGCTGGACAAAGCTTATGTAAGTGTATGTAAGCATCTGCTGAATAAAACTGTGCAAAGAAACTTTGAGAATGCTTCTGTCATTATATATTTATGTAATATTTACCAGTGGATTCATATCCCAATTGCAGTCTATACCTGGTATATTCTTTTGCTCAATGTATAATTTGACAGGGTTGATGGAATCTACCTATTTCCACAACTTCCTAAGATCCAACCCGCAGAGCAAACCCAACTCCAAAATCTGTTAGTGGACTTCAATGGCTAAAATAATCTTCACTTCCAAATTTATATGCCTAATCCATCTTTTTGAGATTTTTCTTGTAAAAGAACAAACGCATTCTTTCACAACTGCTTGTTGACACAGAAGACTAACAATGCATTTTACACTGTCTTTATAGAATAATGATTATTCCAGTGTAACTGAAAGGATTTCAAGGTCATTTGTACTACTTTGTTCTTAGTCCATGTTGATTTCTCATGTTATGATAAGATAAAAACCCAGGTGAAAAAGTGCATGACATTGTTTCACTTCCGCAGATTAACTTATTTTCATATTGCTTGGAAAGGACTAGTCGCATAATCTCTTTCAATAACACAAAATTATGTCAAGAAAACAAAGTCAACAGAAATACTTTACTTCTGCTTCTACTACTTCCAAGCAAAAGCAATGCTACTGTATGCAGAAATGAACAGAAATACTTGTTAAAATGTCTCCAAGATGACTACTCACTAATTCAATTCATCATGACAAACAAAACCCAACTATTTGTGGATCTAGCACAAAACAAAGACTCACACATACCACAACATCACACACACACACACAGAGAATGAGCCAACTGCAAAGCTGCAGCAGAATAGCTGCCTGTCCCTTCATTACTCACTACAAATCCTAGCTTTGAGCCTGTTATCTAGTTTTACTTTTAGTCCATCTTCAGTATTACAATGAAGCGACAAAAAAAAAAAAAAAAAAAAACACAAGGGAAGAAAAAAAAAAATAAACCAAAACAAAACAAAGCACCACACAGCACATGACAGTTTCTCATGCTAGTACTGTCATTGTACATGAAGAACCCTTTCTAAACAGTCTTCATTGTAACATAGAGAACTAAACCAAACATATCCCAAAAATTCATACACCCATGCACACACCAGATTCTGATGAACCGTACATATGGTCAAATGCATATACATGTTTGCACACATATATATATATGCATACACACACTTTCCCTAATAGGCCCATATAATGCAGTCCAAGAACTACCACCACGTATGACCTACTATTACTAACTTCATGATCATCAAGAGATTGCTTGTCATCAATAAAGAGTTCATATCTTCAGCTAAGAAAGGCCCTGAAGAGATTCAGAGCAGCCCTGCGGAGAAGGACTTGGGGGTGTTGGTCGATGAAAAAATGAACATGAGCCGGCAGTGTGAGCTTGCAGCCCAGAAAGCCAACCGTATCCTGGGCTGCATCAAAAGGAGCGTGATCAGCAGGTGATCCTGCCCCTCTACTCTGCTCTCGTGAGACCTCACTTGGAGTACTGTGTGCAGTTCTGGTGTCCTCAACATAAAAAGGACATGGAACTGTTGGAACAAGTCCAGAGGAGGGCCACGAGGATGATCAGGGGACTGGAGCACCTCCCATATGAAGATAGGCTGAGAAAATTGGGGCTGTTCAGCCTGGAGAAGAGAAGGCTGCGTGGAGACCTCATAGCAGCCCTCCAGTATCTGAAGGGGCCTATAGGGATGCTGGGGAGGGACTCTTCATTAGGGACTGTAGTGAGAGGACAAGGGGTAACGGGTTCAAACTTAAACAGGGGAAGTTTAGATTGGATATGAGGAAGAAATTCTTTACTGTAAGAGTGGTGAGGTAGTATGGTTTCCATAGTTCTACTTTGGTAGAATCAGTCTCACAATAAGACACAGCACGGGGGGGGGGGGGGGGGGGGGCAGAAAGAAAGCCACAACTTGGACTATATTATACTGAAGTCTCAGATTGATTGTCTCATGACCGCTACTGGGCAGGAAACCTTCAATTCAAGAACAGCAAACATGCAGTTTCTACTTCCTTCCTTAAGAGTGTGGGAGACAAAGCCATGTGATTCTGTGATACGCTCTCAGAACTTGCATTTGCTATTCAGCAGTCAAAATCCAGTGCACAAAGGGAACAGTCAAGTTATCTGACAATACATTTGTTTTCACATTAACATTGCCAGCACTCACAGATGAGACACAGAACTACAGCTGTATCAGCCCATGAACATGAAGAATGCTGAGTAGACAAGCACTAATACTTCCAAGCCTCATCATTTTTCACATCCATATTTCTAAGTGTGAGAATCATTCCTGTACTACATGCTGTTCCATTAGCTGGCATTAACACTAAACACAGCTAATTATGGTTTGCTTTTCCTCCAGAGGTTAGCCCAGTAGGAAAAAATAATGTGAGAAAGAAAAGAACAAAAAGGCAACTAACACCTTACATATTGGCAGCATGTATACAAATTGAGTATTACAAGCCTGAATACAACAAGCATTCAATTTTATTCTGCCTTTTGCAAGATCATAGAATCATAGAATAGTTAGGGCTGGAAAGGACCTCAAGATCATCGAGTTCCAAGCCCCCTGCCATGGGCAGGGACACCTCCCACTAAACCATGCCATCCAAGGCTATGTCCAACCCAGCCTTGAACACTGCCAGCAATGGAGCATTCACAACTTCCCTGGGAAACCCATTCCAGGGCCTCACCACCTTTACAGTAAAGAATTTCTTCCTCAGATCCAATCTAAACTTCCCTGTTCAAGTTTAAACCCATTACCCCTTGTCCTCTCACTACAGTCCCTAATGAAGAGTCCCTCCCCAGCATCCCTATAGGCCCACTTCAGGTATTGGAAGGCTGCTATGAGGTCTCCACGCAGCCTTCTCTTCTCCAGGCTGAACAGCCCAATTTTCTCAGCCTATCTTCATACGAGAGGTGCTCCAGTCCCCTGATCATCCTCGTGGCCCTCCTCTGCACTTGTTCTAACAGTTCCATGTCCTTTTTATGTTGAGGACACCAGAACTGCACACAATACTCCAAGTGAGGTCTCACGAGAGCAGAGTAAAGGGGCAGGAGCACCTCCCTCGACCTCCTGGTCACGCTCCTTTTGATGCAGCCCTGGATACGGTTGGCTTTCTGGGCTGCAAGCGTACACTGCCGGCTCATGTTCATTTTTTCATCAACCCACGCCCCCAAGTCCTTCTCCTCAGGGCTGCTCTGAATCTCCTCCCCGCCCAACCTGGAGCTGTGCCTGGCATTGCTCCGACCCAGGTGGAGGACCTTGCACTTAGCATGGTTAAACTTCATCAGGTTGCCATCAGTCCACCTCACAAGCGTGTCAAGGTCCCTCTGGATGGCATTCCTTCCCTCCCATGTATCAACTGAACCACACAGCTTGGTGTCATCAGCAAACTTGCTGAGGGCACACTCAATCCCACTGTCCATGTCACCAACAAAGATGTTGAACAACACCAGTCCCAACACTGATCCCTGGGGGACATCACTCGTTACTGGTCTCCAGCTGGACATTGAGCCACTGAGCACTACTCTTTGCGTGCAGCCATCCAGCCAGTTCTTTATCCACCAAGTGGTCCACCTATCAAACTGATGTCTCTCCAACTTAGAGAGAAGGATGTCATGTGAGACAGAGAAGGACGTCATGTGAGACAGAGAAGGACGTCATGTGAGACAGATCAATTCTAAATGTTGAAAGGACTAGATACTCAACAAACCATCAGGCAGAACAGTACATCGAACAGAAAAAAATATAGTTAAATAATAATTTACATGTAATTCAGAACTCCTATGAGAAATACTCACCAAGATCTGTATTGGGGCCAGCAAGTAGCAGCTTAAATTTGTCTAATCGGGATGCTTCTCTTTCAGTTAATGCCGGAGTAACTGAGGCATTACAGTCTGCCATTCCACTTACCAAGGGAGGGGTGGAAGTTTGTGGAAGGGACTGTGATCTCTGCATGGAAGTATTTTCACTAGCATTATCTGAAGGGAAAAAGAATTGCAACAGTTAGCCTCAGCTACTGAGAAGGCTACTAATAACTTGAATTTAACTTGTAAATTTAAAATAGAATTAGGTTTTGGAGAAATGTAAACTCAAGTATTGCACAAGTTTGGACTTCAAATTATTTGGATTTAGCAGGAGGAGCATTTCTCTTCCAAGCAGTATTCCACAATTAAACCACACCAATTAGAGAGCAGACTAACAGCAAGGCTAATTGATTTCTATAATCTTACTTTAAAGTTTATACATAAACCACAGAACAGATCACATAAGGATGAACTTCCCAATCCATATGCATGGTTTTCTCCAATTTTTGATTATACTTTATACAGTAGTATTTTAATAAGAATTTTTCACAGTGGTAAGAATACTATTAACTGCACACAACTTGGTGCAGTTAACCACTAAAATGTATTCAGTAGTACAGCTTCCTTCCAAAACTGAGGATGTAATAATGCTGAAAACACAAAAGTTTAATTATTCTTCCCTCACCCGTGTATTTCTCACACACATACTTTATAAAGTGTAGTAATGCATACAGTGCCTCCCTTAAATCAATATTGCTTACTATTATTTTCTTGTGGTATTATGAAAGGGTTGGGAAGGAGTTAATGTCTTAAAGGGCAAATATTAGTCCCCTCATTTGATTTTCAACATCTTTTTCATTTTTTAAACATACCCGATGAGCTTGATGTATGACCTTCACTGATTGATTTAACAAGCCTATTATCACCACATGCAGTCGAAGTCAGTTCTACAGATTCTACTTGTTTTTCTTCCTGTAGATGTTCTTCCTGAAATTTATGCTGTTCTTGTAGCTTGCTATGATTCTCAATTACTTTGTGAGCCGTTTCCATAACCACTTCTGTATTTAAGTTTTCAGCAGCTATTGCTAAGAGTTCATCATCATCATCCCCAAGATCCCAAGCATCACTTGTGTTACTTTCAAATTCTTGGAAGGTGCTGACTTTCTTTAGTTTCACTGGAGTTGTAGGTGGCTTTGAACCTGGTTTTACCAAGCTGTTCAAAAACAAGTAAACAATATTTAAAGAACTAGTAATAGTTAGTAAACACTATGGATCAGGCCAAAAGAAACAAAGCCCATGCCTGACATATAGGTAGCAAAATTTAGTCTTCCTCCAGCCATGTAACCATTAAAAAAACCCCACTGAAATCCACACCAAACAACAACAAAAAAACAGACCAACCCAAAAGACAAATAAACAGAATACTACTGCAATAGTTTAAAAGACAGGCAGGACATGTTGCACTTCTCTTGCTTCATGAACTTCTGTAGACTTCAATTGCTGCATAATAACACAGCAGCAGTAATCAAGTCATCGAGTCTACTCATGTCATCATAACCAATCATGTAATCATGCTATAAACAGATCGAGTCTCACCTTAAAACTCACTACATCTATCATTCCTTCCTGTACAGGTGCTCCAGCTCACTTTGCCTCGGAACTTTGCTCTTCTTATAGGCAGGATATTTCCTCTAGTTGCTAGTCTAAGTGTACCCTGATCAGCTCCTAACCTTTCATCCCTCTGTCAATACACAGTATAACAGAGAAGAATCAAGCATTCCTCCCTAGCTTGGCACTTGCTTTCACTTACAATACCGAGCAATCACATATCTCTTCAGATTTCAGCTAAACAAGGCATAAAGTTCAGAGAGTATCCAAGTTTGCTCTCAAAAAAAAAAGTTAATGCCATTAACTCCATTGCTCCTTCTGCCCATTCCTGTCTTTCCACCTGTGTTAATTTACCTTTTTTTTCTTCTGTAAAGACACGGCAGCCAGAATCAGAAATCAGAAACAGTTCTCACACAGTCCTCATACAATGTCAGTAATGTTTCTGTTATGCAATACAAAGGTTCGGTTGATAC
Organism: Amazona ochrocephala; assembly: GCA_039720435.1. Classification (NCBI taxonomy): domain Eukaryota; kingdom Metazoa; phylum Chordata; class Aves; order Psittaciformes; family Psittacidae; genus Amazona; species Amazona ochrocephala. The sequence goes on from CM077880.1 coordinate 28,204,248, forward strand.
ATTGGAGGGAAGGAATGCCATCCAGAGGGACCTTGACACGCTTGTGAGGTGGGCTGATGCCAACCTGATGAAGTTCAACCATGCTAAGTGCAAAGTCCTCCACCTGGGTCGGAGCAATGCCAGGCACAGCTACAGATTGGGCAGAAAAGAGATTCAGAGCAGCCCTGCGGAGAAGGACTTGGGGGCGTGGGTTGATGAAAAAATGAACATGAGCCGGCAGTGTGCGCTTGCAGCCCAGAAGGCCAACCGTATCCTGGGCTGCATCAAAAGGAGTGTGACCAGCAGGTCGAGGGAGGTGATCCTGCCCCTCTACTCTGCTCTCGTGAGACCTCACTTGGAGTATTGTGTGCAGTTCTGGTGTCCTCAACATAAAAAGGACATGGAAGTGTTAGAACAAGTGCAGAGGAGGGCCACGAAGATGATCAGGGGACTGGAGCACCTCTCGTATGAAGATAGGCTGAGAAAATTGGGCTGTTCAGCCTGGAGAAGAGAAGGCTGCGTGGAGACCTCATAGCAGCCTTCCAATACCTGAAGGGGGCCTATAGGGATGCTGGGGAGGGACTCTTCATTAGGGACTGTGGTGAGAGGACAAGGGGTAATGGGTTTAAACTTAAACAGGGGAGGTTTAGATTGGATCTGAGGAAGAAGTTCTATACTGTGAGGGTGGTGGGGCCCTGGAATGGGTTGCCCAGGGAAGTTGTGAATGCTTCATCCCTGGCAGCGTTCAAGGTGGGGTTGGACATAGCCTTGGATGGCATGGTTTAGTGGGAGGTGTCCCTGCCCATGGCGGGGGGGTTGGAGCTCGATGATCTTGAGGTCCTTTCCAGCCCTTACTATTCTGTGATTCTGTGATTCTGTGAATATCTCTCCTAACAGGTGTTCCAAAACTAAGACTTTCATCCAGCTTATCATTATCTAAAATAGCAAGGTTTTTCTCCTGTCATCGTTTCAAGCAGTAAGCTTCTAGTTTTTGTTACTGGGTCTCTCCACATTTAACTCCCATTAAGTGGAAGTGTGTTAAACTTTTTTAACACACTTTATAACTCCACATTTTGAACCAATTCATCCCTTTCCTTTTTCTTCAGTCCTCAAGGTCACACATTTCAACTGCCTTCAATTCTGTATCATCTGAAAATTAACTAGCACGTGTTTATCTCTTGTGCCATTTCAATCCAGCCCTTGAAAAAAGAAAAAAAAACAAAAAAAAAGAAAAATCACTAGAAGTACAACCTCCTTCCATTATGTTTTGTCCTTGACACCTTGGGCAGTTCATTTCATTGGTCATACATTTTTCCCAAAATTCTCACATACACCAACATTTCAACAGCAATGCTGGTTTCCAAGGAGCTGAGGACTCTACCAACAAATCAGAAACAATTTTGTCCTTGACAAAACTTAAAACAAACTGTCTTTCAAAAGACAAATAACAAAACACAATAAAGCAAAACTTAAGACACAAAGAAGGAGCTGTCAGAAAGCAGCATTTTTCTATAGCTCTAAGCCAAAAGGAGAGGAAAGTCATTTTGGGTTATCAGAATGAAATTAAATCGATTACTAATGATGCTTAACATAATGTTACCATTTTCAAGTACATTGTGTTCTTATATCAAATAATCATGATCTATGGCAATCAACTTTTGAAGCACTAAAATCTATTCTACCTGCTGACTCCTCACAAGCAAAATGCCCACCTTTGCCTCAATATGATCTACACCACAACCTGACTCTTTTCGCTTATAGGCAGACAAAGAAAGCCAATCCATCCACATACAGATGCATGAAGGAAAGCTGCTTACACCTAAGTATTTACCCTACCATTTCCAATGTGTAAGACACTGCAAGTAGATAATAAATGTTGGCAATCTAGGCTAGCTAAGAACTGAACAGCTGTTTGTTGTTCCCAATATGGTAAGCCTCAGGAAGTCACAAGACAAGACAGAACAGAGAAGTCAATATGATGACAAAAATTGAAAAAGGAAGACTAACAAAAAACTTTACAGCCAACAGGGAAGAAAAAGAGGAGAGAAGGCAGAGGAGATATAAGCTACCTGGAATATTTAAATATTAGGTTAACTTACGTTCCATGCAACAGTGGATCAAAAGGTGGATGCTGAGCTCCATACACATGTTGAATACTAAAGGAAAAGGAAAAACAGAAAAACATTTGGGTTTTTTCTGTGTATCAAATAAACAGCCTATAACAAGCAGAATTGAAATGTTCCAAGTCTTCTGTTTCAAAGAATCCCTCATGACATTAAAAATAACGAAGCTGAAATTAAAGCGTATACTAAAAGGTACCTTACAAAAAAAACAGATTTGCCTAACAGCAGGACTTAACTGGTACTAAAGTACAATATTGGTGTATTTAAATAAAAATGCAAAAGATGTCATGTTAGAGAATAAAAGCCAGAAGTATTAAATGTTTTGAAATAAGTAGCTGCCTAAGACAGATTTATTTATAATTATCTTTAACATTACAAAACAGCAGGTTACTGCATGAGCAATAAAACTCTCTATAAAGTTCATTTGCCCAGTTTTCAGCTATAAAATTATTTTATACATAGAAAAACTCCACAGAAGACACATCAAGATTTACATCTGGCTTCATAACAGAAATTACTACAAAACTCTCTGAATGTCAGAGAAGTAAATCATATACAACATTAACATTAACCTAAACCTGCACTAAAAGCCACATAAAAGGAAACAAACATGTCCTCCTGACAAATCAAAACCAATTTCCAGACCATAAATACAAATAAGCCTGACCTTAGTAAACCTGAGATAGAACCAAGCCAGGAACATGGCAGTCACAAATTTTGACAGACTTAAATTTATACTACACGAGCAGTATTAATAGGAGTGAAATTAGCCCCAGAGATAACCGAGTGGTGGTTTATAAAGGCTATCAATTTTCATGTGATTCCATGCAAATGAAACAGTCAGTCCACCACCAGCCTTCCTACATGACTGTACACATACGCCGCACATCAAGTCTCTGCACTCTCCTCCTCTTAGCTCTCATGAGTCACGTGTCCCCTTCCATTTTGGCATACACACAAAATCTGGCTTTTCCTTCAGACACTCTATGAATGACCATGATAGGAATCCACTCAAACATAAAGCAACATCAATCTTCTCTGCACCATTAAAAAAAAAAAAAAAAAAAACTCAAAAGCAGAATCCTTGCTTTTCCGCATGCCTGCAGTTGCCTTCAGGTTAATTAAATGCAACTACTCATAGACCCCACACAATTGAGGAGGGCCAAGTGTATTTTACTCCAAAAGGATTCAAAGTTACAAAATAACAAGTTCAGCACAGGAACAGTGAGACTGAAAGAGTTAGTTTGTAACTAGAAAAGCAAAACTGCTACAAGGTATTGCTTATGGGTAACTAAGAACTGAAGGAGCTAAAAGGATGAGCAGGATTGTTTTGTTGAATTCATCAAATCGTATAGAGTTACTGTTCTCTGAGAACCACGAGCACGCAAAGCTCTTATAAAAAGAATATAGGAAATGGAATTACTCTACTTATGAGAGTAGCTCAGGGGATTGGAGCACCTCCCGTATGAAGATAGGCTGAGAAAATTGGGGCTGTTCAGCCTGGAGAAGAGAAGGCTGCGTGGAGACCTCATAGCAGCCTTCCAATACCTGAAGGGGGCCTATAGGGATGCTGGGGAGGGACTCTTCATTAGGGACTGTGGTGAGAGGACAAGGGGTAATGGGTTTAAACTTAAACAGGGGAAGTTTAGATTGGATCTGAGGAAGAAATTCTTTCCTGTAAGGGTGGTGAGGCACTGGAATGGGTTGCCCAGGGGAGTTGTGAATGCTTCATCCCTGGCGGCGTTCAAGGTGGGGTTGGACATAGCCTTGGATGGCATGGTTTAGTGGGAGGTGTCCCTGCCCATGTCAGGGGGGTTGGAACTCGATGACCTTGAGGTCCTTTCCAACCCTAACTATTCTATGATTCTGTGGGAACAGAGAATGTTACTGTTAAATAATCACCTGAACATCCAGTCCCAGCCTGACATAATGGTCAAAAGAGTCAACGTGACTTTGGGGATATATCTCCCAGAAAAATTTGAATAGCAGAATGTGTTTGTAGTGCTTTGTAATGATACCACGACTGGGTCTGCTGTCTATACTTCAGGAAGAGAATTGTGAAATCGATGCTATTTTGAAATATCAAGCAGGAACTAAAATACAGCTCTATGCCTCTAAAGCGCAGTTTCCTGCGCACAATTTCAAAATACCACAGCCTGCATCAAGTCACAAACATGTATCATTACTGAGACCACCAGTGGACCTCGATCAGGTAACTGCAACGCTCCGGGCAATGAGATAACAGAAGAGAACCAAGGCAGGGAGAAGAGGCCCCGCACCACCACACCCACCCACAAACAGCGACCGGCCGGCCAGAGAGAGCACAGATCTACGAGCATCCGGTGAACTCAGCGGCCGAAGCGGCTCACAGGAGCCCGGTGCTGGAGAGATCACGAAGCGGGCCTGGGCAGACCCACGGCCCGGCTCGCCACGCCACGCCGTACTCCAGCTAGCAGCGGGACGACCCGCGACAAGCCTCCGCCGCCGGCCGCTCCCGACCTTCCCGCCGCCCCCTCACCTGCCCGGCACCTTCGCGCCGCTCCGCTTCCAGAACTGCTTCCTGCCGCCGTCACTAGCCATGGCGGCCGTCACCTCATCCCCCTCCCCGCGGCGCGGCTGACGGCCCCGGCTCGCTCCCTCAGGCTTCACTCCTTCCCATCCCTCTCCGCAAAAACGGGACAGAGCGCCGCCATCTTGGGACCAAGAAACAACCCCACTTCTCATTCGCCCCATAAGGCGGCCTGGACGTTTTAGCCAACCAAAAGTGAGAGTGCTGCCGGGTGGGTCAGGTTGAGCCAATCGGAGCGGGGGAGTGTGGTGGGCGGTGCAGGACCGGGGAGCGGGGCTCGCTGTGGTGGCGGTGGTTCGGGGCCTCTCTCACTCCCTCCCGTGCCGGAGGTGGTGCTGCACCGGCGCGGCCGTCCCGCCGGCTCTGAGAGGTTGGCGCGGGGCGGGCAGAGCGGCGCCGGGGCTGCAGCAGGGCACAGTGGGCTGGAACCGGGAGCCTCGTCCGAGACTGGTCTCTGCTGTATGTACCCGGTCTGCGGCCGCCGGCGCCGAGGAGGCTCTTCCTTGGTCTTGCGGTGGTGTAGGAGGTTCCAGCCTGAAATGATACAGAGCCTCAGACTTGGTTCCTGTCTGTGAGTAACAAAAGAGCTCCTTTAAATTCAGTTTGTACTTCATGATACTCCGAGTATGATGTTCTCAGGCTTTAATCCTTTTTGATGTAAACACAAAGAGAAATTCAGAGTACTCTTTAGGAAGAAACGCAAACCTTGCTGTAATGGAAGGAGACAGCAATTGAAGATGAGAGGACAGATTTTAATCGGGTTAGACTTAACACCATTTTATAACAAAATGCATCAGATTTTTGCTACTTTGTGCAAGTTGTTTGCCGTTCTTTACCCACTTTTTCTGGTGGTGAGGGGGGAAGAATGGCTTTAATCATAGAATAGTTAGGGTTACAGAGGGCCTTAAGATCATCTAGTTCCAACCCCCCTGCCATGGGCAGGTAGACCTCACAGTAAACCATACCATCCAAGGCTATGTCCAACCCGGGCCTGAACACCGCCAGCGATGGAGCATTCACAACTTCCCTGGGCAACCTATTCCAGGGCCTCACCACCCTTACAGTAAAGAACTTCCTCCTTATATCCAATCTGAACTTTCCTGTTCAAGTTTAAACCCGTTACCCCTTGTCCTGTCACCACAGTCCATAATGAAAAGTCCCTCCCCAGCATCCCTATAGGCCCCCTTCAGGTACTGGAAGGCTGCTATGAGGTCTCCATGCAGCCTTCTCTTCTCCAGGCTGAACAGCCCCAACTTTCTCAGCCTGTCTTCATACGGGAGGTGCTCCAGTCCCCTCATCATCCTCGTGGCCCTCCTCTGGACTTGTTCCAACAGTTCCATGTCCTTTTTATGTTGAGGACACCACAACTGCACGCAATACTCCAAGTGAGGTCTCACGAGAGCAGAGTAAAGGGGCAGGATCACCTCCCTCGACCTGCTGGTCACACTCCTTTTGATGCAGCACAGGATACGGTTGGCTTTCTGGCCTGCAAGCACACACTGCCAGCTCATGTTCATTTTCTCATCGACCAACACCCCTAAGTCCTTCTCCGCAGGGCTGCTCTCAATCTCTTCTTTGCCCAACCTGCAGCTTTGCCTGGGATTGCTCCGACCCAGGTGTATGACCTTGCGCTTATCATGGTTAAACTTCATCAGGTTGGCATCAGCCCACCTCACAAGCAATCATAGAATGGTTTAGGTTGGAAAGGACCTTAAGGTCATCTCGTTCTAGCTGCCTCACCATGATCAGGGACACCTCACTAGGCCATGTTGCCCAAGGCTCTCTCTGATCTAGCCTTGAACACTGCTAGGAATGGAACATTTACCACTTCCTTGGGCAACCTGTTCCAGTGTCTTACCATCCACCCAGAAAAGAACTTCTTCCTTCTATCTAACCTGAACTTCCCCTGTTTAAATTTTAACCTATTTCCCTTTGTTCTGTTGCTACAGTCCCTAATGAAGAGTCCCTCACCGGCATCCTTGTAGGTCCCCGGCAGATATTGGAAGGCTGCTAGTATGTCACCACGCAGCCTTCTCTTCTCCAGGCTGAGCAGCCCTGATTTTCTCAGCCTATCTTCATACAGGAGGTGCTCCAGTTCCCTGATCATCCTCATGGCCCTCCTCTGGACTTGTTCCAACAGCTCCATCTTTCTATACTTTAAAGTTTTCCTGAAGATTGGGCTCACCCAATCATTTTATCCACTTTGTTTATTTGCTTTGAAATGATACAAGATTGAGAGTCTTTATATGTATCTATAGAGTTCTCAGCACTCTGATCCAAGGATACATCTGTTCTGCAAACTAAATAAGTATGATTTTACATTATTCTTTGGAATATGGCTCCTGAGAAAATAATGCTGACTTACAGTGTTTTTATGCTGCATCCTAATGCAAGGCTAATTAAATGTATCAAAGACTGTTCAGGGAACATTCCACCATAATTAACTTAAAAAACACCATGTAGTATAAGACCTGACCTGCAGCATGGCATTTATTCTTTAGTATGTGCTTCACATGTAAGTTATTATCAAGGATAAAAAGTAATGAGTTTTTCTGCCTGCTTTGGGATTTGCTTTAGCAGATCTTGCTAGATCACTATCCATGAGTAAAAGCTGCATGTCCCAGCAATTTCAAAGCTACTTAGAGATAAATATGATAAGGGTAGTATCATTTTCCCTACTTGTGTCCTTTAAATAGGATCCCTCTTACAGATTCTGGACCTGTAAGCTTTTTGTAATGCATTATGACCTTGACTATCAGCAACTTTAATAGTATATAGAAGAAGCATAATGTAACATGAACTACATCTGTTAGCTAAAGTGAAAATAAAACCCGTAAGGTCATGAGTGAAACTTTGCATGGTCTTAGCTAGATAAATTTGGATCAGACCCGTTGCTGTTAGAATACAAAAATGAGGTACTTTTGGTTTTGACAGTCAAAAAAGTGATAAATCCATAAAAGATACGTTCTATCATTAGCATTAGTATGGATGTTGAAGCTCTATTTGCATTCTTTTTATTTCTTTATGGTTGATATTTGTGAAAAGGAAACAATTAGATTCAGCCTAGATAGCCTAAATTGTCTGTCATCCTTGTAGCGGTTGACCTGAATGCTGATGAAACACTGTTTATCTTTTTTGTCAGTCTGGTGCAGCCATGTGGAACTGGTTAGTTTTAGAAGTGGAAGTTTTATTGCATTACATAATAAAGTCAGTGCAAAGTTAACTGCATTATTTAGTTTTCATTGTATTCAGTGTATGTTGTGTGGTGCTTAAGGTTTTTGTGTGGTGCGGAATTTGGCACTGGAAACAAATAACAGCTGCATTGATTTGTTCATGTGAATGGATCTGACCTGCAAATGAGGCTACATCTGTATCAAGTACAATCACAAAATCTCTGTCTGAAACTGTCTGCAGCTGCTGCCAGTTTAGACCCTTAGACTGAAGTCATACAGAGCTGGACGTGCCCTCTCTGTTGTTGACTTTCAAGAGGACAAGGACACTATTTTAATTTTCTTTCCATTCACTGTTACATTTTTTCCTTGTTCTGTGTTTTACCCCTCACACAAGCCTGTGTTGCCGAAGTTCTGGAGATGCAAGGGATTTGGAAGGAGGAACCTTTCAAGGCCCCATCAGGTAATTTAGGTGCAATTCCTTATGCCCATCACTTAAGGTGATACAACCACAAACTGTATGTCCTTGAAAAGGACTTTACAAAACAGTATTAATGGAGTATCATAAGGAGATAAGTTCATAGCTATACAGTACTCGGAAGGAGATGGTGATCTAAGCATGTATTTTAGCACTGTTCTTGCTTAACATTTGTGGTTACAGAAATGGTAACATGGGCAGCTGAGGGTGTACAGAGATTTCAATAACAACTTCTACTCGTTTGAGAAGATCTGCTGGGGGTCAGGTACTGTCATTCAAGCAGCATAACAACACTGCAGTCACTGCTGGGACTCACTCACTGCTGCTACCAGTGTAGTTTTCAAATACTCTCAATAATCTAGACAAGCACTTTGGAAATTGAGTAATATTGAGTTGTGCTTAGCTGCAGTTGCACTGCTTCAAACATCCAAACAAGCCATGTTCTTGGCTGATTAATATTCTTGCACTAGCAATGTTTTGAACAAAGCAGATGCCGAGATGTTTATTAGTGTAAGAGCTGGTGAGCTATATATGCAGGTGTTTCAGCAGACATTCCTTTTTATTGTTTTGTTTTTCAGCTAATCTGTTTTTCTGCTAATACAGCTGTGCTAGTATGGTTACATAGGTAGAATTTTCTGTGGAGGAGCAGTGTATTTTGGGAAAAGAAGCTTTTCTGATGACGGGAAAGTATAGATTGATGATAAACATAATTAACTTAGCTGACAACAGCACTCCCCTGCTAACTTAGCTACACTCACACCAGGAGGATTTGCTGATAAAGTTGTGCAAGCTAGGGAGTGTGCTTTTTCATGCTTATCCTCACATTGCTTTGTCAGCAACATGCTGAAATGTAGATGCAACTGTGAGTTGTATTTTAAACTTACTTGTCCTACAAGCTTACAAGGCTACATTTTGCTGTATGTATGTTTTTGTTTGCTTTAATTAATAAAGAAAAAAAACCCAAAACTGAATTTATATGAGCCAGTACACATTGAAGTATTAGTTTTCGCACATGTTTTTACAACTTAAGCAAACTGGCGTAAGCGCTTCTGAATGTAATACTCAGGGCTTTTTATGGTGTCTGATCACTGTTTGGTCCATCCATATGCCTTCCTACTGAGCTATTATATCCATCTACTTTACTGTAAATACAATGGAAGAAGCAGTTCTTAAAAATAAAAATGGGCAAAGGCAGTGAAGTTGCCAGGCAAGCTAAAACAAAGCCAGCATTCTGCACAAAAAGGATAGTAGAAGCAGAGATAGTCACTTAAACACTAGGAAAAAACAACAGTCCTGGAGGGTACAGTAGTTGGTGACAAAAACATATAAGGCAAGGTAAGAGGATGGTCAGGGGACTGGAGCACCTCCCGTATGAAGATAGGCTGAGAAAGTTGGGGCTGTTCAGCCTGGAGAAGAGAAGGCTGCGTGGAGACCTCATAGCAGCCTTCCAGTATCTGAAGGGGGCCTATAGGGATGCTGGGGATGGACTCTTCATGAGGGACTGTAGTGGTAGGACAAGGGGTAATGGTTTAAAACTTAAACAGAGGAAGTTTAGATTGGATCTGAGGAAGAAATTCTTTCCTGTAAGGGTGGTGAGGCCCTGGAATGGGTTTCCCAGGGAAGTTGTGAATGCTCCATCCCTGGCAGTGTTCAAGGCAGGTTGGACATAGCCTTGGATGGCATGGTTTAGTGTGAGGTGCCCCTGCTCACGGCAGGGGGGTTGGAACTGGATGATCTTCATGTCCTTTCCAACCCTAACTATTCTATGATTCTATGATTCTATGATTCTATGAAATGAGAGTAGTCACGTAGTACTATGGAAGAAACAATAAAGGGATGTTAAAGAACAGAGATAGCCAACAGCTAGATTGAAAGAAGTTAGATATTGATCAGCAAATCACATAGTCTCAACAGCTCTTCCACTGCAGTGCAATTTTTTTCCAGAAAATTGGAGAGGAAAAAAGGAGGAAGGAATCAAAATCATAGAACCATGAGAAAGTAATGACCAGGAGGAGTAGTCATTGCAGACAAGCAGTCACCATAGCATTTTGTAGCTTTTTCTGTGTAAGTGGCCTTCCCTATTGCACATGAATTGAGCAGGGTTTTGAAAATATGGGCGGACTTGCCAAAATATACTTAATGCTGGTGGTGCACATGTATGGAATTATGCACACTTGCACTGTGTTTTTAGTCTCAGTGAAAGAATACTGTGAAACAGGGAAGAGCATAAATATGTGCTGTCTGTTTCTTTTTTCTGCTTCTAGAAGACTGATTGATGTGGGTAGTTTTCAAAAGCTGTCGTTCACTAAAATATTAGTAACGGTCCTCATATTTACATTTCATGTGGGTTTAGGTGAAGGGTTTTAGTTTTATTTCTGTCTGTCACAGCATCAACTGATAATCTGACATTGTTGGGCATAGTCAAACAGCACTCTGTGTTCAAGGAGTACTTGCTTACCAGCAGTCTGGTGGATGAAACTGCTCTTTCCTCAAGTCTGGTGCAATATGCAGTTGAGGCTTAAATGACTCAGAGGAGGAAGGACGCTTTTAAGTGCAAGTCTTGAGCAGGAGATAGGGAAGTTGGCAAAAGCAGCAGGTCGTCTTTCCAACATACTTCTAGTTCCTTGAAATTCCATCTTATTATGCCTCCAGTACATACAGTGAAGGCTTAAACGTAGCATTGCAGCATGACAGAACTTTGAACAGAGGAATCGATCAATGCATATTTATCTCTGAGCCACGATAGTTCTGTTCATTGCCAATAGAAATTTCCTTAAACTACACTACTCATATCAGTTTCTAAACTCCACGTTTCACTTGTTATCTACAAGGTGAAAGGTAAAATCATTGGAGCATTAGTTAACTTTTCTTGCAGCTAAAGATCTTCTTGACTTACTGAGAGAGCTTTAAAGATGCCAGAAGACCTACTTAGTGCTGTTAATGAGGAAGTAGGCAATAGCATTTCTCTAAATTCAGTAAGAGCATGAATCCCTTGGGACAGACAGAGAACCACTTTTTTACCAAAGTCATAATAAATAGCAAAACTGTCTACTGTTGCTTTATTCTAAAAGCTGGACACAAAATATGGCAGAATGTGAAAGATGAGTATCTGGAACTGTTCCCCTTAATCTACAGACTGGCTTTTTGGATTGTTTTTTTTAAAGTATCATCTGTAATTAACTGGAGTGCAAAACTGTGCAAAACTAGATTTTGGCATGTAATACGAAAGTGAGTAGGGCCCTCAGACCCCTCAGGTTTCTTTTAGAATATCCATACTCATTTTGCTAAGTGGCATCACCTTTTTTCTTCATGTTAGTTTGTATTATTGAATTTTTAAGAGAAAGAATCTGAAACAAGTTACAAGTTACTTAAAGTTACAAGTGCCTTGTAACTCTAAGGAGGAATTTAACAGCAGATTTATGTGTTTTGGCTCAGCTTCTCAGTTTTGGTCATTTCGGTTCTGACGGACAGCTTCGTTTCAGATTTCAGGAAATGCACCAGGTGTGGAGAGAAGTATTTCTCAGCATTATTGACTTCTTGGTTATCCAGCTGCTGCTGTGACTGCTGATTCTGACCTGCTCTTACCTGTGGTTTGTAACAACCTCTGATGAATGTTTATGTTGATCTTTGAGCCTCCAGACCTATAAAGGTGTATTAAAGGTATGTTCCCTTTAGTTCATTCTCTGGCTAGCCTGTGTTTTCCCTTGTTCTCAGAAAATGTATCCAGCATGAAGACAGTGCATTTGGCATGCAACTAGCATCAATCCTGTCCTTGGCCCCTTACATTTTTGGTCAAAAAAAGGCTATTTAGAAGTGAATCTTTAAGTCTCCCCATAAATGTAAGAAGAATGGCAACATGATGCTACACAGAAGTTTTTATGGATTATCTTCAGCAGATATTGTCAGGTGCTCGAATGCATCAAACTGTGTGTTAATTGGCATCTACAGTTCATCTTGAGAACATACACTTGTTCTCTGACGATATTATGACTGAATGCTACAAGATTTAGTTGGTTTGGATTTTTTTCTCTAGTCTTGTCTTTGACCATCCAGCTCCATCACCAGCATTTTTTGAAATTCTTTTTGTGGTTTCTCCTTGGATCTCTATCTCATTTAAGCCTACCACTGAGTTCTCTTTGTGCCTTCAAAGACGCTGTTAGTTCCTTTTTCATGTCATTTGCGTCTGTGCGAGAGATGAGTTTTCCTTGGTGTTCTGGAAGATAGCAAAGCCTTTACTATGCTATTCAACCCCATTTCACTCTCAATTAATTTCTCTTTGATCCAAATGTATATTAGAAGGTAATTAAGTTTCACTGTTTGCTTTTTAATCCATTTCTGAGTTACTCTGCATAGCAGTTGAAAAGTACACTTTAACTGAAAACAGCCTTCTTCCGTCCTTTTTTCAGCGTTCCACCTATTTTCGGTATTGAAATCCTATTAATACAATTTCTGTAGAAAAAGATTAGTGGTAGAGTGAGTTTATGTAGTGTAAGGTGAATGACAAATACAGGATAGAATATGAATTCACAGTTGGCCTTGCAGTGTGTTGCATAGATAACATTTCCAAAAATATCTTCAGTATAATGCGTAGTAGTTATCATTCCAGTCAAGGGAGTTGTATCAAAGTCATGTTTTCTTTTTCTTGAAGAGGAATAGAATTTGCTACTTTAGAGGTATGTCTGTATCAGGTCTCATTAACTGTTCTTTATTACTTGTATTTTTATTGCTGTTTTTTGTGTTTTGTGTATGCTCTTGTTTGAATACGAGCAGATGTAAACATGAGTGATGAGTGTAATTAAGATATTACAGTTAGAGTCCTCGTAACAGGATCCTGCCAGCATGACTTTTGGTGGGAAGAAGTTATTGAGTGCTCCTGCAGTAACGCCGTTGGCTGAGCTACTTTTTTTACTAGTGAGAGTGTTGGAAGGATTTATGATTTAGCAACACAGGGGCTGAGAGGTTGCAGAAAGAGATATAAGCTAAATTATATTGCAAAGAAAATGGGAGTAACTGCAAATATTTGGATGAAAAGATATGATAAAGGTAACAAAGCATTTTACACATTTGCTTTAAAGCATTGTTGCTCTTTATCCAAGAGGTATACTGTGTTAGAGAATTGAGTTTACAAAGTAGTCATTAGCTGAAGATGGTAAATGTTTTCCCAAATTTAAGAACATTGGTAGAATTGGAAAACCTGCATATTTTTGTTCTATTTAGACCTTGTTACTTTTGAGACAAGGGTCGAAATAGTACAAGTTTTTCAGCTAAGGGGAGAAAAGAAAACTCAGACTCTGAAGTAAGAATGAAATATTTTGCTATTCATATCACTTTCTTATATAGCACAGCATGAAGCATCATGTTGTAAAGTAATAAAAGAAAGAACAGCTTAGCTTCTAAACCTCAGAATGAAAATTTGCCATTTCTCTTGAATGGTCTTGACAGTTGTTTCAGGACTGGCAATCTTAGTGGAGGGAATGAACTAAGAATACTGATGCAAAAGCACCAGAGTCCCTGGCTTTTGAAAAGAAAATGATAAGGCAATCACAGGCAGCCCCTCAGAAGTTAAAGCCATTTTAAATGGAAACAGCTCAGAGGATTCATCTCTTCTACTGAAATCCTGAAGTATAGTGGTAATAATTCTAGTATGCATGGTCATTAAAATAAGACTTCGCAAGTAGCCAGAGGAAATAAATACGTTATGCATCATTTTCCAAAAATCTCTCTAACTCTGAAAATCAGCCATGGGCTGGAGAACAGGAGAACTGCTGAAATACTAATGAAGCTTGAAAACTTTTGTGTTTTATATTTTTTGGCTTAGTTGGTTGAGAGGAGATATCTGCTCAGGGAGATAGTATTTTATACTGGACTAACGAAACTGAGGGAAGAACAGGTAGGTTTCTACCAGACAAACCTTTGTCTCTTTTTTGCACACTTTGATACTGAAAGTTTTATAAGTACTTCATGACAAAACTTTGAATTCATAGTTCATGTCATATTGTATTCTTGTTACCACAGTGATAATACTGTAATTGTTAATATTATTAATATCAAGCTGATCACGTTCCACCTTTGTTGCCTATGATTTACATTAGTTTGTACATGGTACCCTTCTGTTTGTACCAGTTCTCAGATAATGCTAGCCAAAATTCTTACTAATGCTCTATATATTCAAAATCACTGGTGCTCTGCATTTGTATGTGGCAAAAATTAAAAGTCACAAATAATAATAATAACAGTAGCTGCTAAAGAGTGTAGGAGAGTTGTAACATGATTTAATGGTTGGTAATTAATACTAGAAAAACCTAATCAGAAATACTGTCTAAAGAGTGAAGATAAACAATTGTATGATTGGGTATGGGATGTAGGAGCTTCTTCATAAATTTATTTTTTTAGATTAAGACAGGATGTATTGCTGAAAATTTGCTGTACTTCAGCTACAATTCATTGAGCTTGACTGAGGCTTTTACTCTGTGAAAAATCTATGTTCTTTGTGTAGAAAATCAGAGGAGATGATCATAACAGTCCATTGGGCTGCACAACCTATGAATTGCTCTCAAAGCTATTCCTTTTTTAATTTCTTGCTATTATTTGTCCGTTAAACACTCTGCAACAGTGAAACAGTTACATAACATTGGTTTAGACATGGCATATGTATGTATATGAATGCACATTAGATACAGATGTTTAATCTTATATAGAAATCAAATTAAAATGTGGTTTTGTTGGAGTATCACAAAGAATAATGGGCCTTTCTTCTTTGTGGTAAATGGAAATTTAGTAGAACAAACTTATTTAAATTGACATGTTTAAGAATGAGCTTTCCTGTGTTTGTGTAGGTGAAGAAAGAGGCCACCTATGCATAGTCTTTGGTCCAGCTAAGATGTAAACTCCTGCCTAGGAATGTGCTCTATCTCTCTTCACTGAGAAGCCAGGAGAGTTGGGTCCTGTAATACGGTTCATGAGAGGGGGTCTGTATCAGTCTTTTTCCTAAGGAAAAAGTAACTCAGGAAATTTCTTCATAGCTCAAATAATTAGCCAGTTGAAGTGTGAACATATGGGAGCAATGAAGGGATAAATCACACAGCAGCAGCTATATGAGTTTTTTATAGTATTCCAATTTTCTGTCTGTTACACACTGCACAATAGAAGAAAATGTCCTTTATTTCGTTGCTAATTGTTGGCAGTATGCTCAAAACCAGTAAAAGTTAACGAGAAAATTATTATAGTAGAGAAACAGCAGTCAGTAACATTTCAGTATCTGACTTAGCTAAGGAAATCTGTTGTGTTTTATAAGCCATGTTGAATCTTGAAGCTCATGTGTGTTTGTTTTCACTGATTTCAAAATGTGAAAGAAGCATTTATGTTAATAAATCCTTGTTTGCATTCAGGTTCTCCTTTGTTGAAGGCAAAGGACCATTCATCAGCACTCTGCATCTCATTGCTCTTTTCAGTTTGCTCAAGCATGTCTGGAGCGGGGCTGGGGTGCCTTTGGCTCCACTGGAAACATTATGTCATTATCTCAACAAGATGTTGTCATGCCAGGAAAGGATCAATACTTTGATGAGGAGCTGCTGGCTCAAAACCATGTTGTTATTTTATAAAGGACAACTTGGAACACTTTCCAAGGCATTTCCCATGGTATAAAGCTCCAGGGACTTGATTTGTCCCTCTGCCTAGTAAACTGAGTTGATTCATCTGAAAATACGTGTCTGCCAACCTCAGATAACAAGAAAAATTGCACCTTCTGCCCACATTAGGCTTCAGCCTTTCAGCTATTTCAATAGTATGCTGTCTTTGTGAAGGAAGTACTTCACGTACCACCGATTAATCAGCGGGGAAGGGGGGAGAAGGCTTTAGCCCTTTTCCTGCTGCTGACCAGTCAAGTCTACCCTTTAGTCTGTGTGACCACACAGCCCCAGGAACGCTGCATTGCACAGGGTGCAAGGGCTGGGAGCCCCACAGGAACTCACTTGATTTTGAAAGGGCATTGTGCTGCAATCCTTCCATCCATCCTAGCCTGCTTCACTGCCAGGCTGCAGTGCCAATGCTGTCAAATGTGGCCTCCTCAGGGTCTCCAGCACAGAGAAAACAGGACAGCTGCCTGCCTCTGGGTCATTGTGTTGTGAAAGGCAGAGCTAGAAGGCTCTCTATAGAAACAAGTTCAGCTCTCTGCTGAGGAGTAAGTCTCAGAAAAGATTAAGAGTTGTTCAGGGTGCTAATCCAACATTACTTTGGATAATGTCACTGGTATACAGCAATCAAGGATTGTGCAATGGTGAGTGAAATGGATTAAAAAATCTCTTGGTCGAATTTTGTATCCTCTTCACACTGTCAGAGATGGCTTTAGGAGAAAGGCTGTATGGAAGTCCTGTAGCCCTGCATGAGCTGTCATCTGAGGGGCAAACACTACTTGGCTAGCTACTGCACTTCATTTAATCCTCCTGTTGGCTCATTTAAGCCTCCTATTGGCTCATTTAAGCCTCCTGTTGTCCCAAGTCATAAGTAACCCAATTTAGGGATTTAGATGCTCAAAGACAAGGAGTTATTTTGTGATGGCTTTTTGTTTTTTTTCATTGAAAAGGAAAATAATTACTCCAACAACCTTAAGAAATATGGAAAAGGAAAAAGGGAGGACTCAGCATCTTTTAATGATATATAGATGCGCATATTACTTTTTATGATGCTAGACTGTTTATACTATGGGTGATAAAAAGTCAGCACAGTTTTGAATGAATTTGAATTGTCTTTATAGATGCTGATCATTGATTTTATTATAGTAAATAGATGTTTGCCTTAGCAGAAGGCAAGTTCAACAATGTCAAATCACTTCTATCATATTAGGTCAGATCTAATTTGTAAAAAATGCTCCCTGGTTCTTCCGTGTGTTCTGGGGTGCTGAAAATCTTGAAGAATTCATGTCCATTCTGGGCCAATTTAACTGTTATATATCACTATTGAAACTTTGATTACATTTGGATTGTAAGAGCTTCAGAATTATTGACAAAAGCATTGCTTCATCTTGTTTTCTTCAAAACTAAACAATGCAGAACCTGCTTTTCATACAAAAATGATGGGATTCTTTACATCTGGAGGGAAGAGCAGCCTGAATACTATTTCACGTTAAAAGAATTGCTCAGTGTTTGTTTGCTGTTTTGTTTCTTTCAACAGGCAAGCCATACAATCCTTTCCTCTGGCAGAAGAAACACGCAAGCAACTTTGTCAGTGCTGTTGTGAAAAGCCTTTCATAGCATCCATCAGCTCCCATAAACTTCAGTGCACTTGTTCATCTCTTTGATAAGGAAAAAGGATCAATATCTGAAAGGTCTTTTGTTGGCCTAGGAGTCCTGAAGAAATCAGCCTGCAATAGGCATCTGTGGTTCTCTGAATGTTTATTCTTCCGTGCAGCCTTTTTTCTGTTACCACCCGTTCATCCAACCTGCATTGCTATAGATTTTTCCGTGGCAGGTAGGCTTCAATATACACATATACAATGCCTGGGAGAAACCAAACCTAGGTGGCAAGGTTTCGCACTACTCTGAGAAACACTGATTTTTATAAAGAGTCCAGATGCAGATATTATGGATTTTAAGAGCTGTAACCTTGAACAACAACATTTTTTTTCTATGAAATATTCTAAGGACTTCTATAGCAGACGCAAGAAAGAATAGCCTTGTGTGCTTTTGAGAGAGGACTGGGATTCATGACTTGATCCCATTCTGTTACAATTAGTGTACTTCATTTGTCCTCTGTTATGCAATAAAATGAACTCATTGCAGCATCACTGCGTAAGTGGCTCTCACTATCATTTCACAAAGGATCAATGCTTTTTCTCATCTAAGCTTGCAAAAATAAAAATTCCTCTTAATATCCCTCATATAAAAGTACCATCAGAGCCCAGTGTCTTGGTTTCAACCTTCTGTTGACCAAGTATTGGACTTTCAACATTTGATTTTTTTCTATGGAAGAAAGCATGTAGTGCAGAAGTGACTTTCCACTTGCAGAGGAGGATCCAGGGAATTCTTTCCTTGTCACCAACGTTTCCATCCTGTACAAAACCATAAACAGAGTTTTGCAGTTACTGATAATTCCTCTTTGAGAAAGAGCAAGCAGTTTCCTCTGAGATTGCTATTAATACCTTATTATGAGATTATGATAAAAGCTCTCCCTGGAGTCTGCCAGCAAAACAGCTGCTGAAGTAGATGTCTTGGTACTACTTAGCACTGTAATGTTTTGGTAATCTCATTCTTGAAGATCAAGTTAATTATCATTTGCAACATGGCTAGGTGTCAAAGAGCAAAATGTTCTGGCATGTTGAACCTGGCCTTTTTCACATCAGCATGGCCTCTGGGCTGCTAATGTGAATATGCATTTTTGAACCTAGCTACTTTGATAGCAGTGTTAGCGTATTAGGAGGCAAAGACTGTTTATTGAAGTAACTGCAACATTGACAACATTATTGTTGAAAAGTGCTAATATGGAAAAGGAGAAAAACAGTCCTTTAGCGGCATATCCTACTGTATCCCACATTCAGAAGTGTTGCCCTTATATAAATGGATGACTGGAGTGGGGATTTCTGCTTGAGACAAGTAAAAAAATGTGCACGTTTATCTATTTTAAGGGTTTTTTTGTCAATTCATATCTTCCCTATACATGCTTTCCAGAGATTTAGCAAAAGAATATTGACTTACAAAAAAAAGGATTCTTCCTAATTCCAATGCTACGATAGCTTAGCCCATACAAACCCGTACAAAACCTCCTTGAGCAGCAGTAGTATAAACTGTGCCAAATATATTCAGCTGTTTACTTTCAAGCCGAGCAGTGCTGTAGGGATCTTGGCATATGGCCCCCACTATTTAAAATCTGAGGAAATTCCCACTAGGCCTGAGACCAAACACCTTCTTGCAGCCATTTGATGGGCTTTTACTTCTGTGGTGTTTTAAAAGGCTGGTGGTTAGCAGCCTCTCACTGCCCAGGGATCCAGCTGAGTTGCTTCACAGAGTGCTGTTCAGCCTGCCTTGGTTGCAGACACAATTCAGCCACTCCCAGCTGTGTTCTGGACACTTACAGCAATGATTAATTTCTTCCCAAGATTTCAATATAAAAGTCGTCTGCACTGAGTGATGGGCACTGTTTCTGTTCTGCATTGCTATGTTTTTTAATACCATGTGGTGAATGATTGTTTTTTCGCATTAGAATTTTCAGAAGTACCATCTCATACATTCCTGTTTTTATTCTAGTGGCCCTACAGAAGCAGGCTGAAAACAAATCTGTAACCGAAAATTGTATTTTTATGTAAGAGGCAGCTTTTAATCTCTTTAAACAGTATATACTACATGTTGATTAATACATATCAATAAAAATTGTTCATGAAGTCTTGAGTAAAAACTGGTTTCCTTCCTGGTTGTTCATTTTTCACCAGTTTGGTGTTTCTGATGTGTGTTTATTCTAAGCAGGGCTCAGAGCTCTGGAGGGGTTAACGCATGATAATGCCAGTAAAGGGTAGAAAAGCTGATTGCAGACTGCACAGTTGGTAGGCCCAGCACTTTCTGCATTTGTTTCCAAAGGTAGCATCCCCATGGCTTCTCATGGCAACTGCACTGCTGCAGTTCAGACTAGTGCCCAACCATATTAGGGAGGTTGACCGCATTGCAGCCTGAGAAATAAAGAATGATTAAAAACCATTCATGTTGAATGCCCTAGAATATTGTAATAAAGAAAGCTTCTGTATTTGAAACATGTTCCAACAAGCCATGAAACTGTTCTTAAAATTGCATCATTTTGCATCCAGGAGAAAAATCCTAAGATCTGTTGAACATCCCTTGATTTGATGAAAGCTTTTGGCCACTCAGAAATGAGCTCGATTTTGAAGCATGATGGAAGGACCTGGCTGTCTGAAAGAGCTTCCTCTGGGTGCTGTAAAGGTCAGCAGAATTCCAAGGCAATCATTTCCCCAAAGCAATCAGTAGCAAATGGGATTGCATCTTAGGGACTGCATTGTTTGTGCTATTTTGTGCATTTGTACTATACAATGCCCTGAAACAACCAGCAGTGTTTACTCTTGAACTATTCAAGGCTACAAAAACTCCTGCAGGATTTGATCATTCACTGGTACCCTGCTCTAAACAAGATATTTAGTTTTCAGGCTGATTTTCCACTTATGTTGTCAGCCTTCAAATAATGCTGACTCCGAGGAAAACAAAAGATTACGTGCTAAAGAAAACACATTATGCCTTCCACATTCATCGGTAGAAATAAACTTGAAATTTGATGTGCTTATGCAGTTTAGTTATTGCATCAGCATGAAAGTAGCTTCTTCACCAGATTAAGGTGACACAACACTCCTGCACTTACAGTGCTCCTATATGAGTCAGAGATTTTGCATTGAAAATGCAAGCAGCCATAGATTTCCACTT
Organism: Amazona ochrocephala; assembly: GCA_039720435.1. NCBI lineage: Eukaryota > Metazoa > Chordata > Aves > Psittaciformes > Psittacidae > Amazona > Amazona ochrocephala. The sequence continues at coordinate 28,224,980 of CM077880.1, forward strand.
ATGGAAAACTGCCATGACAGGATTCTGTGTACCTGCTCGTAATGAAATAGTATACCTTTTTGGCTTTAGTCAGATTGATTGAATGCGACTAAATGCATCATTAATAATGATGTTCCAGCAGCTCGGGCAGTAGTTGTGGTTTGGGTAGACCATACGTAAGTGACCAAGCAGTTCTCATACAGTGAGCTGGAACATTTGAAAAGGAGGATGGATGGTGAGACATTATTCAAAGGTACCCTAGAAGGAATGAACACGCCCTGCCAGCTAATGCTTCTGGATTCCTAAACCAAAAAGAGGAGTCCTCTGCTTGGGCTTAAAAGTAGCTGCAGGTGTCAGCATGTTAGCACCTACCTCCTTATGGCAACAGCATCTTTGAGACCATGATAACAATGAACATGATTCTAGTTTCACAGGGCATTTCACTAGATATTACATCTTTCAATAAAAAATAGATATGAAAGGAATAAGAGATTCTATACTATTTATATAATGTACTGTAGAAGATCAGTTGTAGAAGAGGACAGATATGCGTTATGTGCTGTATTATTGCTGGATTGGGGAAGAACAAATCATAAGAGAAGCTGCACAGTTGCTGTAGAGGATGTCTCTGTAGATTCAGTCCAAGATGGGTAAAGACAAGGTTTACTCAGGCCTGATAATAGCTTCACAATTGAAAACTGTTAAAAAACAGGATATTTTAATCTGAAGGTTAACAGAAGGTTTGTACATGAGCTGCTGCCTCTTGAAGGTACTGAGATATTAACTTAAGGCCATTATAACTCAACCATCATTTTGCTTGAAATATGTTTGGTTTTGGTTTGGAGAAACTTTTAATTTCTTTAGGATTAACAAATTACGTTTCAAAGGTAGAGAAGTCTATCTGCATTGTACTTTCATTACACTGGAGTGTAAAGTAGCAGGGGAAGTGCTAACATCATGATACCCAGTGAATTTGGAGATGCAGGTAAATCATTTTTCACCTGGCTGTACATGCATACCTGCACACATACCCATACACTTTTCAGTCATAGTGTCTTCAGAAAGTTAAAAGAATTAGTGTCTTCAGAAAGTTAAAAGAATTAGTGTCTTCAGTTTTATTTTGTAGATTTCTCATGTTGGGTTTTATATGATCATTTTGAGAAGACGTGTTGCCATTGATTAAGTTATGTAGAAACAGTTTATGTGTTTTAACCCAACTTCAAGCTATGTTGCTGTCAACCCTGTTATGTGTGTTTGTCTAATCAAACACATACAGCATTGCTTGTCTTCTGAAACAGTGGATTGTGAGTAAGGGAGTTCGTGCTGGTGAAAAAGGGAAGATGTAGGGTTTTTTCTCCTACTCTTGTCCTGTTTGTATTTGGGCACTGTCAACTTCCCTTAAGCCTATAGTTGCATTTCTGTTTTTTAACAAGACAGTCCATAGCACACTTCTCTATTTTTCTCTCTCCACTTCATGTTCTATTCCACAGTGTTTCAAAACGCTTCTTTCCAAAACCAGAATGATTTGTGACGTTGATATCATCAGCCATAGGGTCTATTGAGTGAATCACACATGATTTCTTGGTAGCCAGTAGTTGCTGGTTGTGAGTGACACACATAGCATTACATTAATTTCTGTCCCAAGAATTCTAGTCACAGTCGCAAAAATTGGTTAAAAAAAAAAAAAAAAAAAAAAAGGAAGAGGAATGAACTATTGTACAAGTCCATTTTAGACTGATTTTTTTTTTTTTTCAACTCAGTATGCTTCCCTGTTTTCTGTTATAATTGTTGTTCTGGCCATTCATAGGTTTATTGTATGCCCATCCTACTGTTACAGAGGAGCAAATTTCTCCAGCTAAATCTAGAATGAATGTATTATTAGTTCAAGTTTTGTTATTACATTTCCTTTTCTAATCAAGGCAAAGAATATGCAGTTAACAATCTAATCTTTTTTCCTGTTGACTTGCTCATATAGATACAGCCATAAACGCAATTGTTTTGAGTAGTTTCTTTGCACTCAGGTTCTTTTTTGAAACACTGATTACTCCTAATTGTCATTTCTTAGCCACAGTGATTTAGAATTATGTCTTTCAGAGTCATGATTTCCTCAGAACTATTCACATTAAACTGTCTGGAGATAGTTTTGAGGTGATTGATTTTTCAAAGCATTGAAGTGAAGTTTGATTCATAGTTCTAAGTGAGCTGGTTGACTAAATCCCTGTGCAATCTTTTGAAAATGTATAACTTCCATCAAAACCTACAATATCCATAAATTGTATTTAGAATGACATCTAGGCTAGCCAACTCTAAATATGTTCCCAATAAAATGGTGTGCTCCAGATTAGTCAGTCATTGCCACCTGGCATGACAAACAGATTACAAATGTTTATCAGGTTACTCCTCAGTCTTTGAATTTGTTTTTCAGTATATTCAGCACTGTCCCCAGGGTGACTGGCATCCCTTTGAACAACTATGAAGCCAGGTATAACAAATTTCCTTAAATATATTTGTTTGCTAGAATTAAATATTTAACTTCAGTTATGAACACATCCTCTTTGTTCACCATTGCCCTCTTTTTTCTGTGTCTGATTTTGTATTCTTTTCTTAGCTTTCCATTTAATTTTGATACCAGAAAATCAAAGAGAGAAGATGCCAATTCAAGTCAACATGCATGCAGAGATGTCAAAAGGCATCTGCTCTGCTTTGTGGATTTTATGCAAATTATTGGCATGTATTTGCATTCTCGTATCACTGATTCAGACAGCTTCATATCAGCTATCATCATCTCTACTACAGCAGTCAGCTGAAAAACAATCAAAGTGAAAATTACTCTATTCAGAGAAACAGCTTCAATCTATATTTGATCTGATCGTTCAGAATCTTCATTTCTGAAAGAGAATTTCACCTGTTTTTCTAAGCATGTACTTTAGTTTTATAATGCATTTTTAAAATATTGTATCAACCACAGAAAGTAACACTGTTAATTAAATCACATTAATTAATCAAACCTGTTTCAAGGAGACAATTCACTGGCATTTAAAGATGATAAAGCCCTTCCTTCTTCTATTTTAAATCCACAAACACAACTTTAAAAGAATCTACAACCAGGATCTTTGACTTTGCAAAGGTAGATGCTATTAAAACATACATTTATGCATCAATGAACATTTCAATAATATAACAAATCAATATCAAGATTGATGAGGCTATGTCTAAAGACTGATAAGATTGGGAAAACATTTTTTTTTTTTTTTGTACTTCATATAGTCTTATATTTTCTGAATTAATTCTGTTCTGATCAAGGTATTGTGCAGGATTGCTTTTTTATGCTGAAACTGAAGTGTTGGGATACTTTGAATAAAAATATGAAACTATAATTTTTGACTGCAAATCATGAATTTTCAACATGGACTATCAGAAAAGTCAAGCGTATGATCTAATGCAACTTGACTTCAAAATGACAGTATTCATAAGGAAGACAGTTTTATGTGTCATTTTTTACTTTACCCAAATGTCTTTGCCCTTCTGAGCATCCTTCCTCATATAGTAACTCTGCTATTTTGTAAATAGTGGCTATGCCTTAGAACATCTCTTGTTTTTGTAAGACAACAGACCTCAAGATCCATCTTTAACTGCAATTATTTGTAGTCTTGTACAGGTACTGAAAAAAGCACGAGCTCATGGATACCAAGTCAGAAGTAGAGGTATTCCAAAGAGACTGGTGTGAATGCTTGTGTATCAGGGTACATTTGATAGGTGATAAGTTCCCTGGGACAAAAGTTGATTAAAGTGTTGAAGAACCTTCTGAATGTCAAGAAGAGAGCAGGAGCACTTTTTGATCGCTGGTGATTAGTCATTTCACTAGCTTCTTAGCGAGCTCAATCTAACTGTGATCATAGGTATGATTATCTTTTGGGCATAAATGGCACATCAGTGTCATTTCCTCAATAATAAGGAAAAACGAAAGAATTTTTTTTTTTAGATAATATGAATTAGGTTTATATTTCATCTCATTCACTGTGTATCACCTAGAGTTTTTATTCTGACAGCTATATAGAGACAAAAACTTTTTTAAAGAATGTAGATTCTTCTCATATAGCCACACGTAAATCATATTTTTCAGTGTAATGGTTTCTATAATGAGATCGGTTTATTTTCAAATTATTTCATTAGTTAATGACATTAAGTCTTATAAATATACTACCCAGACTTCCTCTTCTCTTTCAGAAGAACTTGCTTCTAGTTTGGTTTACTTTCTCTTTGGAAAGGGGCTGTTTCTACTACCTCCATAGTCTGTGTGTTTTTTTTTATTTAGACCACATTGCCTGGTATAAGTCAGAGAAGCCCTGATATGGATTAGAGCCCTGCCTGCTGAATCAGAGTATTTAGAGAAGTACTCTGGGAATGAAAGGTCCAGTTAAAATGGCTCAAATTAGAGGTCTAAAAATTAGTTAGGAGGAAAAAATACAGTTTTGATGATGATTGATTGATAGAAATTTTTTTGTTAACAATATTTTCATCCTGAAGCTCTTTTATTTCATAGATAGGAGCCCACACTTGAAAGTTGTTAATAGTGTCATGCTGATGGCACACACATGCCCTATAATTGTATAAAAACACCTTCAGGCAGAGTTACAAACCATCAGAAAACCTGAAGTGTAAGAGTTAGTATATGTGATGGAGGTTACTATTGAACATGACACACCTCATCAGGTCCCACAGTCTCTTACACCTTCAGGTTCCTTAGATGATCTCAAACCTGAGTTCTGCCTCTTCAGTTATCCTTGCCTATGATGACTGCAGGGCAAGACCTACTTTACCTATTCAATCATTCTTACCAGATTAGAGCACACACTTCTTATACACCCCCTTACATACCCTGTACCCTGCAAAGCTGTCCTGGGTTCAGCAGTAGCAGTAATTTCTCTCCTTAGTAGCTGGTGCAGTGCTGCATTTTTGACTTTCGGCCCAGGAGCAGTGCTGATAACACCAATGTTTTCAGTTGCTGCTCAGTAATGTTTAGTCTGACCAAGGGCTTTCTGAGCCTCATGCTCTGTCAGGGAGGAAGAGAAGCCAGGAGGAAGCAGAGACAGTACACCTGACGCAAACTAACCGAAGAGGTATTCCATACCACAGCAAGTCATGCCCACTATATAAACTGGGGACAGTTACCTGGAAGGGCTACATCACTGCTCGGTCAGGCTGGGTATCAGTCGGTGAGTGATGAGCAGTTGTATTCTCTTCCCTTGTTATTTCCCTTATCATTATTATTATTATTGGTGGTAGCAGCAGTAGTTTGTGTTATACCTCAGTTACTGGACTGTTCTTATCTTAACCCGTGGGAGTTACATTCTTTCGATTCTCCTCCCCATCTCCCCAGGAGTGGATGGGAGGTGTGAGAGAGAGACTGCAGGGTTTAACTGGGAGCCGCGCCATCGCCGCTGCCCGCTCAGGGCAGATGGAAGGCAGCAGAACCAGCAGCGAGCAGCCTGCAAGCCAGTCTGAATTACTGCTGGGCTTAAACCACGACAGAGGCCATCAAGAAGATAACTAATCTCAGATTCCTGTATTGGTCTCTTAAAACAAGATGGAAGATCAATGGCTCCTAGCTCTTTCAACTAATTACAACAATTTCTCAACTTAAGAGCAAAGCTGCACACTGCCAGAGAGCATTATTGTTCTGTCAGACAGTAAACTAGTAATTTCATTGTTTCTTAAAAGATTGCAGGTAGATGAGAGGGAGCTCCTCAGGGAGTCCACTTGAGGGTAATAATGAAAATAGGAATAAGCATCTAAACAAAGAAATACAAATCAATACTTCTGTGTGTATCTGTATGTGGGAGCCACAGCTGTTAACAGCTCGAAACAAATCATATTTAGTGTTTTTCACAGTAACAGGTATTTGAGGCAGAGAATACGGAGATAGGTTGGAGCTTTGGAAGAAGGGAAGGATTTTGTAAACTTCCATGCTTCAGGAGCAGCATGCAACATTTCACTTTACATTAAAACAAAGTATCTTCTGGAGCCATTCCAACACTCTCCAGTGTATCAACAGCTTTCTCTCAACTACCTTTCAGCTCAAGTGAATAAAAAGCTGCAATCATCCTTTTAGACAAGCCTTCAAAACTGTTTTCCAGATCATTTCCAATAATAAATGTGATTTAAACTTGTCTGATAAAAGCATAAAAGTGCTTTAAAATAGCCCAGGTATTTTTCTGGAGAAGATGATGTCATTCTTTCCATCAGCAGCCTCTCATGCTTTAGTCTTTGTTTGCTGATAAGCAGAAAAGGAGTTAGAACACTAGTCAGTATTTTGATATCTAAAAGTGAATTATTTTCCTCTGTTCTAATCTCTTTGTTGGTTAGTTTCCATTTTCCGAAAGTATTGCCAAATTTGGCCTTTGGGTGTATTTACATTGTTCGAATGGGAGTTGTGTGTCTGTGTACTTGAGAACAGAATTTGGTTCATGTGTAAATACTTCAATTTGCCTAAGATGCACTGAGATAAAATTTTTTATAATTCCCAAGCAGCTCTCTAAAAAAAACTTTCCTGCGACATTTTCTTTGTGAAAGAAAATAAATACTTTATAGTTATCTGTGGGCAGTAAAAACATCTTCATAAAAATCTGCCATTCCCTCTAAAGTTCCAACGAAGAACTGAGTGGCGGAAAAAAATATGGTGGAATATGATTCTTCTTTGGTCTCTGGCACACCTATGTGAGTATTATCCAGTTATCACTTTGAAGAAAATATTTTACATTGTTTCACTTCAGGCTCTTTCAGGTAAGGTTGGATACACAGTCCTTTCTACTTCTGTCAAGGCATTGCGAGGGAATGCTTGATTTTCACTGTGGAAAAGATCAGTTGCAGCGTCCTAATGATGAATTGCACCTCCAAAAATTTTAGAAGAGAGATAGCTCAAGTTGATAATGAATAAAATCAATATTTCGTTAATGCAGGTCATGCTGAAGATTACCTGTCTGTGTCTGTTGATTCAAAAGATGTACCTACTTAGCAGTGTCCTTAATTGATTGCCTACATTATCATGTAATGAACCTGTTAAGTACAACATGAAGTTGCAAGGAGTAAGTACTTTTTACAGAGATCAGAGACTCACAGAATGGTTTCAGTTGAAAGGGACCTGTAAAGATCATCTAGTCCAATGCTCCTGCCATGGACATGGACACTTCTACTAAATCAGGCTGCTCACAGCCCCATCCAACCTGGTCTTCAGCACTTCCTTGGACGCAGCCACAGCCTCTTCGGACAACTTGTTCCAATGTCTCTCAACCCTCACAGTGAAGAACTTCTTCCTAACATCTAATATAAATCTAACCTCTTTCAGTTTAAAGCCATTAACCCTTGTCCTATTGCAACAGATCCTACTAAAAAGTCTCTCTCCATCTTTCTTATTGGCCCCATTAGGTCCTGTAAGGCTGCTCTGAAGTCTCCCCAGAGTCTTCTCCAGGCAGAACAATTTGCACTCTCTCAGCCTGTCTCCTGAGGAGAAATGCTCCATCGCTCGGATCATCATCATAGCCCTCCTCTGGATCTGCTCTAGCATATCTATGTCTTTCTTGTTCCAATGGGTCCGGAGTGGAATTCAGTACTCCAGTTGGGATCTCACCAGAGTGCAGTACAGGGAGAGAATCACCTTCCTTGACCTGCTGGCCATGCTCCTTTTGATGCAGCCCAGAACATGTCTGGCTTTCTGGACTGCAAGCGCACATCGCCAGGTCTCATCAAATTCTTCACCCACCAGTATCCCCAAGTCCTTCTCCTCAGGACTGCTCTCCATCCTTTCATCCCCTAGCCTGTGATTGCCCCAGCTCAGGTGTGGGACCTTTCACTTGGCTGTGTTGAACTTCGTGAGGTTCACATAGGCCCACTCTTCAAGCCTGTCAAGGCCCCTCAGGATGGTGCCCCTGCCCTCAACAGTATTAACTGCACCATTTGGCCTGGTGTCATTCAAGACAATTGACCTATCATAAACTCCAACACTGGGGAGAGAAAGTTGGCTTTAGAAGTTATGTTGTTTGCTAGGCAGGTAGTAAATGGATCATAGAGATAAACCTTAGAAGTTGTGTTACCTTCCTGCATTCTTCCCATCTGACATGGTGAATTGTACTTCCTGCACGACATACTGTTCCTAAGTTAGGAATCAGCTTGTTCCTGACAAATGCAACCCTTCCTGTGGCCTCTCTGCACCTGCAGGCAAAGTGAGGTGCTTTTACAACCATGCCATTTCTCAGCGTGGAGCCCTGTGATCAGCTGTCTTTAGCACCAAGATTTTAGGTTATAAAACCTGCAGTCTACTGGCATCACTGACATCTGCAGTTCTGTCCCCTTAGTGGTAATTAAAGGCTTATGTAATAAGCAGTAAAACAATAATTGACATGTGTGTGCTTTAGTCCGCCAAGTCAATCATCCTTTAGAGGTTCTTTCTCTGTTAGATTAAGGGAAAAAAAAATCATAAAGTACTAAAACCAACTGGAAAAAAAAAAAAAAAAAACAAAACACCAAACAAACAACATTGTATTGGCTCAAATTTGAACTTTGCTTTCCGGGAACAGGAGCACATGTTCAGGGGGCTACCAGGGAGTGCCAGAGCAGACCAAGCACAACACTGGTAAGAAGCACAAGACATTCCTGTAGTAGCATGGAGGATCCCAAATCATGGACCAAAGCACTGTTACAGTAAAATGGTGTAGAAGGAAGAAATAAGTGGCTTCTCCTTATCTAAAGAGCTAAGAAATGTGGATGGCAAATGCCATTCCTGCTAGTGGTGCTTAGTACACCTTTGTAGGCTTCTAACAGACCAGAGAATAGTTTATCAGTTCTGTATTTCACAATTGAAGGCTGCAGCCCTGGCTAAGCCAAAAAGAGTTGTCAAATTAATAATAAAAGGAAATAATCATAGGTAACAGTGATAAAAAGAACAAGCTTTTTACTTCTTCAGCTACCATGGATCACAGCATGATATTGATTCAGGTGACTATAGGCTGTAAAAGATTAGATCTACTTTTCCCAGTGCAGAAATATAAATGAGTACCCCTGTGTAATAGTTATTAGAATAAAGCTTTATCCATTAGCTCCTGGAACATGTCTGAGAGGGTCAACAGAACAACGAAAGCCTCAGCTGCATCCAGAGTACCAGCACTGGGCTGGGGTTTTCACACAGCTGCTCTGGCTTGCAGAAGTGGTTACAAATAATGGAAATGAAATGTGCTAGATATGGTATGACAAACAAAAAGGATGTTACTGGCCCAGGGATCTTACCATCCAAGTGTAAGAGGGATGATAACAGGATGTAGCTGGCAAAATGCAAAGAACCAGTGAGATGCCAGTGACTGCTCGGAAATGGATTTGGCAGACTGACGTTCACAACAGGCTTTTGCAACAAACAAACTTCACTTTATCATAGTATAAAGAGCTTCACGGGTGTTTGTGGAAGGAAGGATTAAAAAATGTAAAGGGCAATGCAACTGTCAGAAATAAGTGTTCCTTGGGATGCTGAAAGTGTGACGTACCTATTTTCAACAGTAAAGGTGGCAACATCATGTTTGTCAAAGCCAGCAGAAAGGATGTTGCACTGATGGACAGGCGATGACAAGTATTCATGGCACAGGGAGGCTATCTTGAACACATGCCTGTGGTGACAGTGCCAAGCTCATTCATTTCCAGGAAATGAAGTGTGAGTGCATTGCAAGGTTCAGAGCCAAACTCAGTGCAGAGGCTTTTTGGACCTGCAGTGGTTCTGCACAAAACCAGCTGGAGATGCTCTGAATCATCCAGATGAAGGAGAGAACTGGCCCCAGGCTGGACCCATGGGAGAACAGGGCAGTGACATTCTTATCTAAACTCTACAGGAAATAATCAGAACCAGTAGGTTTGGAGGAAGGTCAGAGGTGGAGCAACTGCCTCACACTCTAGCTGGTATTTTGGATCGAATGGTGGTGATTACAGCGATAAAATTCAGGAACACAATGGGGGGAAGACAGCAAAGAATGAAGGGTTTAATTATAGTAAATCTGAGTTTAATTATAGTTAGAATCTTTAAGGCAAACCCCAAAATGTTTTTATGCAACAGAAGGCAAGGTTAGATCGAGTGGTACTGCTTGTGGTGTGATGCATCCATTACATTGTCACTGTCTTGATAAGGGAAGAGTTCATCGTCACGGTGAGGGGCGCTTGGCCCTACTGAAGAAAACCCACGAAAGCCACCCAGACACGTTAGGGTGCAAGTCCCAGTGTCCCCGCACGGAGCCGTGCCCGCGCAGCCCGGGTCACCCACCGGAGGGGTGAGCACACACACAGGGGGCCGAGGGGCTGGACCCCTCCTCCGCCGCCTCGCCGGGCACGGGCACGGCAGCCCACCGCGGGGTCACCCCCGGATCCGCCCCGCCCCGTCCCGTCCCGTCCCGCCGAGACCGGGGAGCCGCGGCCCCGCAGGCCCCGCCCCGCGGCGCTGTCGTAGACGCTGACGCCGCGCCCCGCCCGCGGGCCAGGCCGGGTAGCGGCGGGCGGGGGGCGCCGTTAGCTGCTGGGGTCCCCCCGCTGGGCCATGCGGTAGCGGGGTGCTGCGGTCCCGCACTCTCGGAGGCCATGGAGCAGCTCCCGGGGGGGCGGCGGCCCCAGCTGGTGTCCTCGCTGGGGCTGGAGCAGCGCGCCTGGGAGGTCACCTTAGACGAGGAGCGGGGCGGGCTGGCCTGGCGCGACCCCCGCCCGCCGCGCCGCGGCGATGGTGAGTGGAGCGGCGGGGCGGGCTGCGGCGCCGGCCGGCGTTAGCGCACCTGCCGGGGCCACCGGAGGGGCCGCCTCCGCTCGGCGGTGCGGGACGGGCCTTCTCCGCGTGCTGCGTAGCGCGGAGCAGCGCGCAGCGCGGCGCGGGTGCGGGTGCTGGCGGGGACGGCCTGCAGCGACCGGTCTCACGGTGGCGGCTTAGGGTGCGCTCAGCCGGCGCCGTGTATTTCCTGTACTTGGGCGCCTTTTCGCCCTACAAAAGAAGTGCAGCAGCCGGCGGCACCGGCGTCCTGTAGCGGTCGGCTCCGGGGCTCGGAGTCCGGCGATGGCAGACGGGAGGGCGCGTTAATCACGCGCGGGCCCGGCCAGGCGGCGGTGTAGCCGCGGACAGGCTGTCAGCCGCCGGCTGTGCTGAACCTGTCAGCCGGTTCTTTGAGAATGGAAGCTGGAAGCGGCCACCCTTAAGCCGCAGGGAACGTGTGGAGTGCAGCGACCTCCCGTTCTGCTGGGAGGGCGAGCGGAGCGTCTGTCTGAAGAGTGTGCCCCTGGTCACCGAGGGGAGAGAAAATGTCCCTGCAGCTGGATGAGGAAAGCACAGGTTTTGTAGTTGAACCCCATTGTTTCTTGGCACTGGGAGCAGGTAGCAGCATGTAGTTTGTAATCCTAGAACCATAGAATGGTTTGGGTTGGAAGGGACCTTCAAGCTCATCCAGTTCCAACCGCCTGGCACGGACAGGGACACCTTCCATTAGAGCAGGTTACTGAAAGCTGTTCAGCCTGGCCTTGAACGCTACCAGGGATGGGGCAGACACAACTTCTTTGGGCAGCAAAAGGACATAATAGACTTACAGAACTTTTAAAGGAACCTTTCTTTTTAGGTACGTGACTTCTGCTTAAAAAATAATACTGAAGCACTATTTCAGGCTTCCCTGCCCCCCCCCCCAAAAAAAAAAAAGTGTGGGTTTTTTATGAACTCTTTACTTTTTAAAGAGCTTCATAGGAATTTCCAAAGAAAGTTTAACTTCTGTGAGTTACTTTTTTGGAAATGTTAAATATAGGCTAATAGTTTATATTGGGGTAACAAGGCTGTTCACCTTTTGTGCAGGTAGAATAGTGCTGATTTATAAAACTGAAAGTGGTAGAGATTGCTGTGGAAAATACCTGACAGAGTTGCAGGATAACTGCTGAAAATGTATGTACGTGTATATCAAGCTTTCTGCTACACTGTAGGTGGTATTTTGTCAGAGTCTCTGACCTGGGTGCTTTTAATATAGTAATTATTCTCATTAATAATACAGCCCTATTCGCAGGTTATGTGAGCATCCAGAAATGTGTAATGTTCTTTTCACAGCAGCTGCTGTAGGGTGGAAAACTGCTGTCATCCTCCTCTAAGAGGTTGTAGGTACTGAAACAGAGAGAAACTAATAATAGAAAGGTCAACTAGGAGCTTTTCTGAGAAGAGTTTGAGTAGAGATGTCTCCAGTCTCAGGCAAGCTCCCAAATTTAAATAGTTAAGTAGTTCTTCCTTTCTTACCATCTTCTTAAATATTTCCCTGATTTTGTCATAATGTATTATTGGCCTGAGGCTTTTTGAATAAAGTTGAGGGAGAAGGAGGGCTTGAGAAGAAAATGTTGTAGTTTACATAATTAAGAATTGGTCATGTTTTAAGTACATCTCTTCTTATTCATAGTAACATAAAACCAGAGTCTGCTTTCCTTCTGTTCTGTGAATACAATTTGGCTTCATCCAGTTTTTATCAGCAGTACTGCTGAAAAAAGTGTTTGAAAATTCCTGGACTTAGTTCAGCATCTGAATGAAATTAAGACTTTAAAAATGAGTTCTTTAATTCTTCCAAGCTTTAATATATTGCTGTGAAAATTAAGCTGTATTCTTTTCAAAACAAAATAATATTAGTCCAGAGAAAGGTGTTTGGATCTTTAATTTAAAATAGAGTTTCAGAGCCTTTTGGGACAGTTGCCCCTGTTGTGTGATGACTTCCTTTAGACCTTGCAAGTTGTGAGTTTTCTCGACTTGGCCAAACCAAGTATGAACCTGTGCTGAATCCTGTTCCATAGCGGATGTAGTGGGACACAATAACTAGATTCTCTCTGAGGCAGTTTCTGAAGTAGTAGCCAGCAGGAGATTCCTTAGGAGGCAAGTCTGGTTACTGAGGGTGACTGCTGTCCTGTGACGTAGCTGTTACCAACATTTTGGAAAATATGACGTGTTATCCAGAGAGAAAAGGGAGGGTGGGAGAAGAAAAAGAAATGCTCAAGTCTTTTGGAGGCACGTGTAATTTCTGTAGAGAGCAATGTAATACTTGATGTATCACTTCCTCTTAACACCCCAATTAATTCATGTGTTCCTTGCACTCGTGCTTTAGTATGATCACAGTTTGCTGCCCTGTTGTCTTGAAGCTCTTTTAAGACCTGGGATGGCTCATTGTGTGCTCTGCAATTATTTTCGAAATACAAGCAGCATACGTGACAGTATATAAATAGACTATAATATGGAAGCTGGTTAGTTAGAAGCATATAATTATAGAGGAGTCGCTTGACCAAGATTGGTATCTTTCTACCATTTAGCCTTTGACTACGTGACTACTGTGTATTACGCCTAAATACAGACTTGATTATGCAGTATACAACTGCTGTATTTTTTGTTTAATAGGTAGTTATTACAGTGAAACAGTTGTCTTTAAACTGAAAAAAAAACCTCAGTGAGGGCTGCTTATTTTCTGAGTATTTATTACTGTCTTGGTTTTAGCTACATATGTAAAATGGTTTGGTACATATTTTGTCAAGGTTTTCAGATGTTGACAGGTAAGGAACTAAAGCTGTAGTTAGGTGTTAGGAAGAGGTAGGAAACAATAGAGATTTTTCCTATTGTCCTGTACAGAATATGGCACAGTTCTTGTGTTTTCTTATCTTTGTACAATGATACTAGCATAGAATAGTTAGGCTTACAAAGCACCTTAAGATGATCAAATTCCAAGCCCCTGCCATGGGTGGGGACGCCTCACACTAGACCATGTCACCTAAGGCTCTGTCCAATCTGACCTTGAACACTGCTGGGGATGGAGCCTCTTCTTTTGGGCCACCTGTTCCGGTGCCTCACCACCCTCACAGTAAAGAACTTCTTCCTTATATCCAATCTAAACTTCATCTGTTTAAGTTTAAACCCATTCCCCCTTGTCCTATCACTACAGTCCCTAATGAAGAGTCCCTCCCCAGCATCCCTACAGGCCCCCTTCAGATGCTGGAAGGCTGCTATGAGGTCTCCACGCAGCCTTCTCTTCTGCAGGCTGAACCGCCCCATCTTTCTTAGCCTGTCCTGACCCAGGTGTAGAACCTTGCACTTTGCATTATCGAACTCAAGGTTGGCACTGTCTCACCCCTCGAGTGTGTCAATATATAGATTTATAAATTTAAAGCCAATTCTGTTAAAATGCATTTTATGAAGAAAGAAGTATTAATTCTGGAGAATTATCTTTAATGTTATCGTTGAGGAGATACCAACAATAACAAAACCAAAAATGTTTGTTCAGGACGTGGCTTGCTTTTAAACAAGCCTGTTAACTTTCTTTCCTACTGTTAGACCTTGTTTAACAGCATCATATTTTCGAGGTCTGTCTTCAGCGTAATGAGGTTCCCATTTTCCATTCTTAGGTTGGACTTGTTTAAAGTTAGAGGGCAAAGTTTCATCTGAATTTTTTTGTGTGTTTCTCTGTTACTTTTAGCTATACACCTTTTTCCGTAGGCACACCTTCTTCTTCAAACGTTCTGAAGAACATCATTTTTCAACCTTATAACATTTTTCCATGAGATTTAGTTGTTGATTGTTAATAGCCTATGCAAATCTGGAAAAATCAATTGTTTTATTATTTCCTCATGTTGGTGTCACAGTCAGGTTTTTATCAAGTGATAAAAGTGATGGTAAAGCTTCATGTACCAAATTTCATAGCAGATTATATATTGTACACATGTACTTACAGGTATTTTACAAGTATTGGCTAAGATAGTAATGTGCCTGGTACTAAGGCATTACAAACACAGAATGAGGTTCCCTTGTTATTTCTATGTTTTGAGATTTTTATTTGTAAGGTGGAAGCATGAAGGGGATGATCATGCTAGACACCGAACTGTATGCTTTCACTTCCTGTGTGCACCTTGTTTTCTATCTTTTAACCCTTTCTCTAGTCTCTCCCAGAGAATTCTTGTCCCTCTAAGTGTCTTTTCTACCTTTCTCCCCAAATCACTCAAGGAAGCCGTAGAACTCATGTTCACAAGACTGATGCCATTCCGATGTGGATTCTAGGGGGTGTTTAGATTGATAAACATAGTACCAAAACAGCAGAAGTGGGCCTGCTTGGAATGAAGGCCTGTCCTGCGCCTGTAGTATGTTGGCATATCCTTTGTCAAGGTAGTTTTTCATCAGTCATTCCCAGTTGGCAGTGGGCACAGGTAGAAATCTGAACCATGTTTTTCTCTAGACAGTTCCCCTGTCTACATTGAACCAGTAGGCTGTGGGGAATAATAGCTTAAAATGCATTGTTTCTTTGGAATATGTTGTCTTCTGGAAGATACATTATTCAAACATAAATGCACCCTACATTAAACAATACATGCTTTTCAGCATACGTCTCTTTGGTGGTGGGTTTTTTTTCCTCGTTATGGTGAAAAAGTGTATCTTATTTCTTGCTTTACCATTGAAGTATTCATAGTTGAGTTGGAAAGATTTTATTTGGAAAACATTCAGTGGAATGGAATTAATTTGGGAAAATACTAAATGGTGCAATTTAAATATGCAAATTGATCCAAGTACAAATTGCTGTGATTTGATTCAAATTCAGGTGTGTAATGTGAAACAGCAACTGTGTGTCTGATCATACTAGGAACTGATCTATTGTCTATTGGTTGACAAAGTACTTGAAGATTTACTTAAAAAAAATGAATCCTAGAAATGGCTGCATACTGTGAGATCATGGCCTTCACGGGTCTCTGTGAATCTTCCACAGTTTGGAATTAAATCATTTAGTTATGATACCTTATTTTCCCCTTCCCCTTCTTGTAGGATGTGAATTCTCTGTAATTCTGCTCTATATCCCATCCACTGTCTTTTATTCTGGTCTTTATTAGACACAGCTTTCTGTAGTACATGATCAATATAATGCAGTGTACTTTCCGATAGAAAACGTTCTTGTTTTCTCGCTTTTGGGTGAAGGCAAAGCTTAAACTTAGGGCAAGGTAACTTGATCTTCATGTGGTCCCTAACAGTAGATTAG
Organism: Amazona ochrocephala; assembly: GCA_039720435.1. Classification (NCBI taxonomy): domain Eukaryota; kingdom Metazoa; phylum Chordata; class Aves; order Psittaciformes; family Psittacidae; genus Amazona; species Amazona ochrocephala. The sequence goes on from CM077880.1 coordinate 28,240,987, forward strand.
TTTCCAAAGTGACTGGAAAAGACATTCTTGTTTATATCTGCACCCCAGCTTTTCAGCTGTTAACACTTTTAAGTCACAAGAGTATACTAATAATTTCAATTAGTTCTGAATGTCACTGCATCTCTAGGCCTGAGCTGAATTTTAAGAATAAACCAAATGTTGTGATCAGCAACATCTTTATGCTTTTGCACATGTCTGTGTTGCTTTGAGCTAACACATTTCTGAGGGAAGAACTTGGCCTGTAGGATATGAAGCTGGCAGTGATGAATGAACAAGTCTTTACTGAGGTTCTGAACAAGTTTGCTTGTAAACTCAGGACATACTGTGCGGAAGTAGCAGACAGCAATGACACACCAAAATGCCTTTCTTAACACAGAACACCACACTTCACAACTTCTATTTTTCTTGCAAAGGAAGCCCACTGTTAGTGTGCTTAGCTTGGGGGTTTTGGTTTTGTTTGTCTGTTGTCTTTTTTTTCTCCCACTTGCTTAATGTGGGAAAAAGTAGTATGCATCTAGCGCACTGTTTTGCTGACTTGTCAATTTGCACTTAGAGAACACTGTCTGTTAAGACTTCAAAAGTGCTGGGACACGGAATGACTGGTAACTGGCACAGCCAGTCTGTTGGGAAGACTGTCACCTGTGTAGTGTGTCTTTTGGGTTTTTAATTATTTTTTCTTTTTGCCATGGTCCTTCATCCATCTGGATGGACAAATCATTATCTTTGGTGTATTATGTATGGTAGACATTGAGCAAGGTGAGACATCAAAACATAAATGTGTTAAGATCTTTGAAATTAAGAAAATTAATGTGTACTTCACTATTTCTGAACATGCCCCACTACTCTGCTCTCATGAGACCTCACTTGGAGTATTGTGTGCAGTTCTGGTGTCCTCAACATAAAAAGGACATGGAACTGTTGGAACAAATCCAGAGGAGGGCCACGAGGATGATGAGGGGACTGGAGCACCTCCTGTATGAAGATAGGCTGAGAAAGTTGTGGCTGTTCAGCCTGGAGAAGAGAAGGCTGCGTGGAGACCTCATAGCAGCCTTCCAGTACCTGAAGGGGGCCTATAAGGATGCTGGGGAGGGACTCTTCATGAGGGCCTGTAGTGAGAGGACAAGGGGTAATGGGTTCAAACTTAAACAGGGGAAGTTTAGATTGGATCTGGGGAAGAAATTTTTTGCTGTAAGGGAGGTGATGCACTGGAATGGGTTTCCCAGGGAAGTTGTGAATGCTCCATCCCTGGCGGTGTTCAAGGCCAGGTTGGACATAGCCTTGGATGGCATGGTTTAGTGGGAGGTGTCCCTGCTGATGGCAGGGAGGTTGGCACTAGATGATCTTGAGGTCCTTTCCAACCCTAACTATTCTATGATTCTATGAAATTCAGTCTCTTGAATCTAGATTTGTATGTTGAAAATGTCATGGTATTTCGTCTGGAATTTTATATAGGAACTGTTGTGTGTTGCTTCATTGAATATATTGTGCTGAGCCGAGTGAAATTCTTTGTTTGGTATGGTTGTGAGCCCACTTTTCAACTTTTTTCATTAATGTTGATCTAATAGTTCTAGTGTAAGTACCATCTCTTTGTTGCTGTTAACGTGGCAATAAGATTTTCCATGTTTTGGAAGAAATTTGTCAAGGTAAAGTGAGCATTTTTATACTACATCAGTGAAAGAAGTGGCTTATGCTACCTGATAATAGGGAAAATGCTGCAAAAGTAGGTGTGTGAAAGGACATTAGTATGTATGTGAAACTTGTTGACCTCTCAAAAGAGGGTGGGAGAGACCTGTTTTTTTACGGGGAATGTTTTGGTAATTAAATGGCAGATGGGGTCATTGTGTCCATAGGAGCAGGATTGCTTGTATTTAAGGCTTCTATTTGATTTCTTTGCAATGGAAACTTTTCCTGTTTGGGAGAAAAGGGGAGGGGGGAGCTAAGTAGTTGATTTGCTTTCTGATTAAACAATGTGTTTTGACTTATGCCTAACACTAAGTCAAATAGTGATAGTCATATTTGGACTGATAGAAATTCTTGAGCTGTATCCAAACTCAAATGCCACTGCATTCAGATTTGTTTTTATAAGCTGTAGGGAATGTTCTGAATAACATGTTTGTTTTTGAGAAAGCCTTGCATCTTTTGGCCCTCTGTGATTACTCTGTTAAGTAGTGTGTGGTTTTGACTGCCTGAAGATTGGAGTATGCTGGTGGGGCAGTGGAGTTGCTCGATACTTGTACAGTGCCAAGTAATATAGGGCCACAATTGGCATAGCTGGTATTCATAGAACAGAAACATCTCGAACTTCTACCAAGCCCAAAGATTTACATGGGGAAGGTGGGATCACTCTGTACTTTGCTTTTGTTTTGTTCCTTTTTTTTCTTTTTATTTGTTTTGGTGTGTCACTGCTCTCACCCCCAATCTGGGGTTTATTTTTTTCAGATATGTAACTCTCGTGGCTTATTTTTTTTTTTAAAAAAAGCACATGTTTAATTAAAACTTTCCTTTGCTTTTTTTGCTGCATCTGTGAAGAGATTTACTGGAAAAGCAGAACTTCCAGTCATGCGACTGTCAGAGACACACACAAATCAGACAAATTTGACAAATCAGACACATCTGACAAATCGGGAGAACTTAGTATTAGTAGAAGTGGTTTCGAGGTCTAGGCTTGTTAATATAAGCTGTGTAATATGTGCTAAAATATGTACTCCAAAATAATGCTTTTAGTGATACAGATTTGGAAGTGCTTTTCTATCTACTTGCTATCTGTACAGTTGGACAGCTTTCTCTGTCGTACAGAAACTGCCTGATAAAACAGTGACTTCTGTAGCTGCTCCTAGCACACATGCTAATGAATGTCCAATATGTAGAACTATTTACCAAGTTGGTCATTAGAGCATTGTCATTTAAATTTTGATATAAATCTTGTTTCAGTTTTGTGGCAATCTGCGAGCAACAACAAAATGGGTTATCACCTAAGTGCAATCTTCATAAATGCAACAAGCTTTCTTTTGTGTTGTGACATATGGGTAGGCAGCATAGCCAGCAGACAAATTAGAACTAAAAGCAGTTCTGGGAAAGAAAGGTTAAAGAATGTGCTCCCTTCCCTTAATTTATTGTTTCCTCTCTGTTCTGTATTTTTAACTCTGATAAATGGGTGGGTGGGTAATCACACTGAGATCCCACAGCAGACCTTTTGTCTGAATGTTAGGAATGCAAATTAACTGTTACTATCTAATATTAAATACTTGATACTGGCTTACATGTGTATATATGTACGATACCGATATCTGAATACAAGTTGAGTGTTTTTATTAAGTTCGTCTCTGCTGTTGGATCTTTCTAAAGACATTCTGTGACTGCTGCATTTTCCCATCATGCCATAAATATGGTAAACGTAATTATAAGCCATAACTAGTTTTGCGAGTAGTTAAAACATTTGAATACAGTCAGATTCCTAAAAGACCCTAGTGCAAAGTTTGGAGGCTACATTTATGAATCAAGCTAAAACCCTGTAGGAAGATTAAATTCCTAAGAAGAATATAAATCAAGTCAAATATTGAAATGTCTGTATAAGAAAAAAAAAAAAAAAAAACGACAAAACCACAGCCATGTGTGTGAAGTCCATGACATGTCGATAGACATTGCAATAGGTAACAACTGTGTTGACTGAAATTAATAAATAGGGCAAGAAAAAAAAAATGAACTAGTGGCAAATGAATTGTGGTCAGCACTGTGAAGACCTCAGGAGGTTTTTTTTGCTTTATGTTTCTCACCACCACTGGAGTGCTTCTGCAAAATAGGACGATGAAATGTAGGATAAAACTCAGTAATGGCAGTATTAACGCTTGTATGTTATGTGTTTAATATCTCTTTATATCTTTGTGATTCTCTATACTTGTTCTTCTCATATACAGGTAGATACATTGTTAATGCATAAGACATTATATTATTGTAGTAATATAATCTTATGTCACTAAGTTTTATACATGTATATATATATATACACAGAGTGCTTATTTGTACATAAATACAAAGCATGTATTTTCAGTTCTGCTTTTTTTTTGAGTTAAGGTAAAAGCAGAGAAATTTTGGAATTGATAATGAAAATGAGACAAAATCCTCAATTTGATGAGTTAAGAAGACTGAGAAGGTATGAGGGACTATTAAAGGAAAAAAGAATGAGGGCAGAGGAAATTCTTTCATAGTGTAAGAGCAAGAGGCCTTTAATTCTGAAAAACAATAGTTTTGAAGTTGATATAAGAGAAATACATTTAACAGTACCTAAACATAATATCTAGAACTTGCTTCTTAGGAGGCCTTGAAATTTAAAAGCTTAGTGGGATTTAAAGTCTTAAGAATTCATATGTGAATGCCCTTCTTTCATAAACCAACTACTTACTTGAGGATAACAAACGGCCCCTGTAGTCTCTCTGCACTAGATTTAGTTGCACAATCTTTGAAACCTCTTGTGCTGTTCGCTGTCAGATATCTGGACTAGGTGTCATTGAAGGGGCAATTTCATTAGTTGCTGGATTTTGGCTTCATGTGAAAAACTTTTATACTCAGAAAACTTGATTTTTCTGAGAAATCATAGGCATTTGAAATATTAGTTGGTGTAGTTCATAGGTGCTTATGAATTATGTGCTCTGACAAAAGGCAAAAGGAAATTGAAAATATTCAGCAAATTACTACTTTTTCTCTTGGTTGTGCTTATTGAGCAGCTACTCTAATTTTATGTCTATATCATATTACGTGTAGAAATAATCTGGTGGTGGTTTAAGATGTTAATGTGTGAAGTCTTGTGTTTGTACAGAAAACTGTTTCGTACCAACCTCCGAGATCATTGCTGTAGAAGAAGCGGAACTTAACAAGAAACAACGGAACAGTGGCAAATGGCAAAAAATGGGAAAGCCACATGCTTTCACAGGTAAGGCAAATAGATAAGTACACCCCTTCCCCCAAAAAAAACCCCAAACCCGAATAAATAACCCCCCAGAAAAAAACAACGACAAAACAACACCAAAACCCCCAGCCAAACCAAACAGAAAACATCAGAAAAAGTCCAACCAAAACACCCATAAACAAGCAAACAAAACCACATCTGCCCATTTACATTGAAAGATCCTTATTTTGGAGAATAAACCCCTTCCTTTAAGAGCACGTGCTGTGTTTAGTGCAAAGAGTTGTGCTCAATGGCTCAGTGTCCAGCTGGAGACCAGTAATGAGTGGTATCCTTCAGGGATCTGTGTTGGGACCGGTCTTGTTCAACATCTTTGTCGGTGACATGAACAGTGGGATTGCGCCCTCAGCAAGTTTGCCGATGACACCAAGCTGTGTGATTCAGTTGATATGTTGGAGGGAAGGAATTCCATCCAGAGGGACCTTGACACGCTTGTGAGGTGGGCTGATGCCAACCTTATGAAGTTCAGCCATGCCAAGTGCAAGGTCCTCCACCTGGGTTGGAGCAATCCCAGACAAAGCTCCAAGTTGGGCAGAGAAGAGATTGGGAGCAACCCTGCGGAGGACTTGGGGGTGTTGGTCGATGAGAAACTGAACATGAGGCGGCAGTGTGTGCTTGCAGCCTAGAAAGCCAACCGTATCCAGGGCTGCATCAAAAGGAGCATGATCAGCAGGTCGAGGGAGATGATCCTGCCCCTTTACTCTGCTCTCGTGAGACCTCACTTGGGGTATTGTGTGCAGCTGTGGCGTCCTCAACATAAAAAGGATATGGAACTGTTGGAACAAGTCCAGAGGAGGGCCACGAGGATGATCAGGGGACTGGAGCACCTCTCATATGAAGACAGGCTGAGAAAGGTGGGGCTGTTGAGCCTGGAGAAGAGAAGGCTGCATGGAGACCTCATAGCAGTGTTCCAGTATCTGAAGGGAGCCTATAGGGATGCTGTGGAGGGACTCTTCAGTAGGGTCTGTAGTGATAGGACAAGGGGTAACGGGTTCAAACTTAAACAGGGGAAGTTTAGATTGGATATAAGGAAGAAATTCTTTCCTGTAAGGGTGGTGAGGCGCTGGAACGGATTGCCCAGGGAAGTTGTGAATGCTCCATCCCTGGCAGTGTTCAAGGCTGGGTTGGACATAGCCTTGGATGGCATGTTTTAGTGGGAGGTGTCCCTGCCGATGGCAGGGAGGTTGGCACTAGATGATCGTAAGGTCCTTTCCAACCCTAACTATTCTATGATTCTAAGTCTGAGCATCTTACATTTTGGCTGCTGAATGACTCTGCAGCAACATACTGGCTTTATGCTACTTGACTAGAAAATCAAGGTAGGCTGGAAAAATGAGTCCTACATGTTTGTGGTTTTAATGTTTGGGTTCAGAATGTGTGAGTGAAAAGGTTCTCCGTATTATTGACTGCATTCTTAAAATCTAGTGGCAGAAATAGACTTCTGTTTGTTTTGGGGAAAGAGTGGTGGCTTCTGTGCTGCAAAGCTTGGGCAAATGTGATTGTTCTTATGCCAAAACTTTATGTTGTGGAGTACTTTGATCTCAGTCCTTCAGTAACAGTGATTGCTGATACTGTAGATGGAGAGATAAGGGTGCTTCTTGTCTCACCAACCTAGTTCTTAATGCACAAGAAAACTAAATATTTTTTTCCCTTAAATTTCAGCTTCATGAAATTAAATTCACCCTGTTGGTTACATGGCAGCGGATGTGAGGGTTTTGGCTTATTCTCTTAAGCTTATGGCAATTTATATTATGTAGACATTGTAGACTTTAATACGGATAAAATAATACGTAAACTCGGTGAACTTTTATATTATGTCTATAGTTTGTGGAAAATGGGTCATATTTGGTTTAAATAGAAGTTTATGTTTGAGATTCTGCTGCAAGGTAATGACCTAGAGCAAATGTTTTCATTTTGACTTTTTACCAATGTCCTGTTCGCACTCTAAATGCTTTTGTCATTTGCAGAAATATGTGGTGGGGGGTTAATTGTCACTTCTTTCCAAAGGTAGATATTTTGAATGTTTCTCAGTAATGCATTGGTCATTTCACAGAACTGCCTCACTGTGCCACTTTTTTCCTTTTTCTTTTTTTTTTTTCTTTTTTATTTAAATAGTGTATTATGTGAAGAAAGCCCGAAATCACCGCTGGCGGTGCAGTGATGTGACGTTTTGGTGTGCTGATGAGCACTTGTGTAATCAGTGGATACAGGCACTGAAAGAATTACTTGAAATGCAGAGTAAGTTTGACTAAATTACTAACATTTTCAGCATCATTTTACAGGCTTGTATGTCAGTTGCTATTATTCTGATGTATCTGCAGCTTATATTTGAAAGTTGAGGGAGCTGAGAGTTGAAGTGTCTCATTCTTCTCATCACTGCTTTTGTATCTTGCATATTTGCTAAGTTGTGCTGTGTGTTTTACTCTAATCAGTCAGGACTATAGGTGCCTCATCATTTTGCTCAGGTAAAAGTTATTTTCACAAAATAAGGACACATTGGAGGCTTAGCAGAGGCTTTAAATAAGAGAAGTAAAGGGCAGATGTAAGCTTAGAGATTTGAGGTACTCCAGAGATATGAGAAGGATTGTAGCAATTGTAAGATTTATGGGTGGCTTTTTATGTGTCTGTCTAACCTTTCTAGTCTCTCTCATCAATAATGTGCCGCAGTAAGAGCTCCTATTAATCATTTCTGGGACTCTTGGACAACTACTTCTCGTAAAGCGAAAAGGAGTTTTGCAGGACTTATTCCTGAGAGATACCTTGATAGATGTCAGGGAGTGGCAGGACAGAATGGAGGTCAAGGATGACCATACCAGAGGCAGTGCCCTCACCATCCAGGGTACAGTCCCACTGTATCTGAGCAGGGTGGGCAGAGCAGGGATGGGAGCAGCAGTGCGCCTGATTTACATATGAAGATAGGCTGAGAAAATTGGGGCTGTTCAGCCTGGAGAAGAGAAGTCTGTGTGGAGACCTCATAGCAGCCTTCCAGTATCTGAAGGGGGCCTATAAGGATGCTGGAGAGGGACTCTTCATGAGGGCCTGTAGTGAGAGGACGAGGGGTAATGAGTTAAACAGGGGAAGTTTAGATTGGATATAAGGAAGAAATTCTTTCCTGTAAGGGTGGTGAGGCGCTGGAATGGATTGCCCAGGGAAGTTGTGAATGCTCCGTCCCTGGCAGTGTTCTAGGCTGGGTTGGACATAGCCTTGGATGGCATGGTTTAGTGTGAGGTGTCCCTGCCCATGGCAGGAGGATTGGAACTAGATGATCTTAAGGTCCTCTCCAACCCTAACTATTCTATGATTCTATGATTCTACTGCGCAAATGAGATAATCAGGTCCGTCCAGGGGGGCCAGACAGGAGCAGCAGAAGGTGGGGGTGGGACTGACTGTAGGTAAGCTACCTACAACATAGGCCTGAGGTCCATCTGAGGCACAGAGCTGGAGAAGGGGCTGGGCGCAAGTATACCTACAATGTGACTCAAGCAAGTACTTAAGGCTCACGTAAGAAAAATGTATATTTAATAATAAATGTTCTTTTGAACAGGTATTGTAAGCAATAAAATATAATTAAAAACCAATAAAATATTATTTAAAATGGGGTTTGTGCACCAGTTTGGTACACCTGTGAGAGATGTGGCCTGGGCAGTCATCTCTGTTTGAGTGCAGGTGTTCATTCTATTGGTATCAAACTATTTCAGAAAAGGTAAGAGGTTCCCAAAAAGGGTGGATGGTGCTTTGTATGTGTGGCAGTTTTAAGCCATTCTAGATTTATTGTGCAGGTGTGCTGGCTTAACTCAAGTATTCTTTCCTTTTGAAATAATTATTTAGAATTCCACATGAGGAAATGTGAATGTGTTAACAGATCTTTGTGCTCTATTCAAAAAAAGGAAGGCTCCCTCCGTGCAAGAAGCATTACCATTTTGTGTATCTGTTAGTACAGAGGTGTAGTAGTTGTTTTCATTGCTACCACCAATGTAAATCCATAACTACTTGAACAAACCTGAGATAACAGTATCAAAGGTGTTTTCTGGAGGAAAGGGGTTACACACTATAGGGCAAGCACTTGCTGTGCAGCATGTAGTTTGTGAGATATTTCCTTTCCATGATAAGGACGCTATCTATGTTACAAAAGCCAAGAATGTTGATTAAATAAATTAATGTGAAAGCATTTCTATGTCTGCTTCACTCACAAGTGCTTTTCCTGTTGCTGCCTATTTGGTTTGTCTTTTGTCTTGTATGCCTGTGATATGAACGTAATTTAGTGGGAAAGTTCTACAAGAATAACATGCTTAAGAATGCAAGACATGGTCAGATGAAGTTATTCTGAATTTCACCTGCTGTCTTCTTACTGATTTGTTTAATGCTGTCAATATCCTCAGTATAATAAAGAGGATAGATGAAGCAGGTTTTTATAGCACTTTGATAAAGATTCATAGAGTTGTGATTGTTAATAAAGAGTTACAAAAGGTCAGTGTGCTGTGTTCACTCTGATATTTACAGGTTTGGTTTTGTACAGCTTGTTAAATTTGCTTTGTGCACCAAAGTAATATATTGTAATATTTTTCCATACTGCAGAATCTAGACCAAAGCAGTTGCTTGTGTATATTAATCCTTATGGAGGAAAACGACAAGGGAAGAGAATTTATGAACAGAAAGTGGCTCCACTCTTCAGTCTGGCTTCTATCTCCACTGATGTTGTTAGTGAGTGATGAGTATTTTAATTTATTAATAAACAAAATATGAGCTCTTTAAAATACATCTGGGTACCTTAAGTTCTTTCTTACTTACCTTTTCTTACTAAGGAAATGAAGCTAAGTGGTAGAGGGGGACTGTTTTCTAATTAAAGCATAGGTAGCCAGAAAATGTCAACCTTGTATCAGTTTTCTGCTTACTAAACTAAAACTTCTGATACTTCTGAGCTATTTGAGCTCTTCATTTATATGATACTGTCTTTCTTCTCTCACAGTTTTACTGTTAAAAACAATTTTCATTTGCAGTTTTGTAATGAAATATTTTTTCACATGTATTGCAGTGAGTGTCTCTTTCAAATCTTTACTTGGCACACAGTCCTTTGAAATATATTTTATGGGCAGGCTATGGCCATGTTGGTAATAGAATCGTTATGAATAGAATCATAATGGATTAATAATAAGATTTATATAACTATATTATATATAATTTTATAATAGTATTTTATAATAGTAATTTTTAACGTGTTTTTTCTTCATAGTAACTGAACATGCTAACCATGCTAAGGACAATCTATTTGAAGTTAATATTAATAAATATGATGGGTAAGTAACCTCACTTGCCTTTTTTTCTAGTCAGTATGTTCTCTAATCTGTTCTTGTATCTAATGTATACAAGTAGCCTTCATTGCTGATAGTTTATTGCAGCAGCTGAAAATTCTGGGGCATGTACCTTTCCATAGGAGATCCTCATTAAGGAGCATCAAAGGAAAGCTAAACTGTTTCAGTAAACCTGTTCAACACACAGTATTTTCAAGTGTAGTACAACAGTGTTTTCATGACATGTGTGTTCAGAAGATGAATGTAAGATTAATTCTTCTTGTCCAGAAGTTGAGCATTTGCTGATAGCCCTAAAGCTACCCTGAAATGTTTTGTGGTAAAGGTGATCTTGATATATTCATGAGTCCAGAACACTGCATAAGTAGCATTCAGCCTGTGTAGGAACTGTTTATAAAAGCTCCAGATAGTTCCTCTTGCTATGTAGGACTGTTCAAATATTATTTGGCTTTATTTGTGTTTGTTCTGTTGTGGAATTACTGGTTAAAGCAGACCTAATTAAATTGTGAAATTGCATTCCATTATTAAATCTGCTGTAGAAGCAGAGTGTTTTAGTGAATAAGCTAGTCATTCAGCTTCCAGTTCATGGCATGAAACAAGTTACATGACTGGAAAATCATGCAAATGTATGGAGAACCTATGTAGATAAGCTCTCATAACTAGAGAATATAAAAGTAGTATTTTGCTGTGCTTGTTGACAGGTACATTTAAACTGGTAAGCTGCAAAAATAAACCACTTTGTATCTTTTCAGAGTGCTTTTACTGGGGGAGCAGATGTATCTGCATTATAGAAGTCGAGTGAGGAGGGCATGATATTGATAAATTGTGGAAGTAAGAAGCTACATTTACAGGCTTTGTTCCTGGACTGCTCCCCCCTTTTTTTGGGAATGGGGTTTGGTCTTTCTCTCTCTAACATGACTGAGCTTAACAATTGGCCAGAGGACTGCATCTTTTTAGAATCTCATGATTCTTCCATCTCCAGTTTAGGCCTTAATGGCAGTTAGCTTGGGACCTGCAATCTGTCTTTCCAAGCCTGGTTTTTATCCATCATGTTCGAGTGTGTTTCTGTGGTGAATAGTGGTGTTCGGAAGGAGTTCTAGTATTAATACTACTTTTTAAATAACAGATCAGGTAGCTATATGGAAGATTTAAAAAATGGCTGAACTGCGTAAATGCACATTTTTCCAAGTTTGACTGACTCCTTATATGTACAGGAAAAGCTTCTTTGGATTCCTACGTCTAGCTGTTGTTCACCTATTTTCTTAGATTGGCTCTTTCTTTTCATTCAGTGATGAGTTTCTTCATTTAATCTCTAGAGAAATCTCTGAAGGATTTCTTATGGCGAGTGTACTAATCTAATAGCTCAGTGGCAGAACAACTTCTCTTCAAAGACAGTTACTTCAAGTATTCATTCAGTTACAATACAGCATATTTTCATACATTGCTGTATAGAATTAGAGCATGCTATAATATTATGCAGGTATTGTCCATGTTTAGAATAAGTCCGACATGTGTGAATCACTTTGTTACCCATATAGCTACTGCACAAGCCTTTGTAAAACTGTTTCAGGTTGATGTTTTTTTTTTTTCCTAGCTTTTGAATTAGTTCACAGGATGGTTGAGATTAGAAGGCATCATAGATCTTTTAAAACTCGTTTTTCTTGCGGGCTCTCCTGAAGTCTGTTAGCATACGTAGTTTACTGTTGCCATCTGTCTGAAAATTGAAATGCTAGTCCATTAGAAAAATAAAACCAGAATGTAAGAATTGCTCTAAGAAGATCTCTCTTACAGTAGTTCCTCGCTAGAGGCTTTCACACGCGTGCTTTTCACATCTGATTTTTGCTTTGAGTTTGGTCATGCTGATATCGTGTATGGGAACTTCTTTATCTGATAGGTCTAGATGTTAATATTGTTGCCATCTTTGAGCATGGATATAGTATTTGTTATAGATAATTCAAAGTCAATATTGTCTCAGTAGTGTTCTTACATGGAAATTTTTGTCCACTCGACCTGTTTCTTAGAGTCTGCAGAGAAAGATGAGACAGGCTAAAGCTGAGGAATAATGTAGTTAAGCTATGAGAAGATAGATAAACTAATTATAAAAATGAAAAACAAACATCCTTTTCTTCCTTCTCTCCCAGTCTCTTAGGTCTTGACTCAGAGTTGGACAGTGTGTATTTTTAAGACTGTCCTCCCCATTAATGAAAAAATGACTGGGGTTTTTCAAGCTTCTGCTGAAAATACAATAATAAGTAGACTTAAATCATCAATACTTAGAAACTAAATAAACTAACTTGTCCTATGAACAAGTGCTCATTCTGCAATATCTGTTGCTGACTATGTGGAAGAGTAAGTATTAGCTTATGCACTGAAAATGATTGCTGTAGGTAACAGTAAGCATTCCTAAACATGTGTGCTGGGGACTACCTGCATAACTTTGGATTTGTCATGTGTGCCTTTCAAATGTATTTGAAATAGTTTGTGCTTTCGGAGTTCATGGTGTGCATTTGATTATTGTGCATGAAATGTATACTGCTGTAAAATAGTCTTTTACTTCCAATATTTGCTTGGCTGTGGACTCTGCTGAGCTTTAACATGTTGTGGATCTGTGTAGCTGCTGCATCAGCTCTGACCTTAATTAAGTTTGCAAAACAAAAGTTTTGCATTTGGTAACTTCTAGAACTCTACATTTCATTGTGTGTGGTTATGTAGATATACATGACTTCTGTCTATTTGGGCTCTCAGCGTGTTCAAAAGAGAATGCAGGCATGCACTTTGCTGGTTTTTGACTTTTATATAATATATATCCCTATTAAATTAATAGTGTAAAGTATACTTCTGCCTGAAGCCACAAATATTAGCTTAATTTTACACTTAAAGATATGCTGTTTCCATTTTGTTTGCTTGGAAAGCTGCATGTACAGTCCTGTTCAGTGTTTCCCTTGTAGAGTGAATTTCCACTGATCCTTGTCTGTCTGCATGCAGCAATAGAGGATAAAGATATTAGGTTGCATTCCAACATTTTTTATTACCATTACAGATATGTGTAGGTGCCTTTGCAGCTGTGTAGCTTGACTGTAACTGCCAAGTTGGCTGTAGGCAACTATATCACATTAAAAAGGAACAGGAGAATAGACCAGCTATTTTGGATGTGCCCAGTGCATGCCCTAAGTAGAACACTTGCTGTGTTGTTTATTGACTGTTAGTGTGCATTCTAATTTGTGTTTCCTGGCAGTGTTGTTTGTGTTGGTGGGGACGGCATGTTCAGTGAAGTGATGCATGGTCTCATTGGAAGAATGCAGAAGGACTCTGGCATAGATCAAAATAATCCCAAAGCACCGTTAGTCCAGTGCAATATAAGGATTGGCATAATTCCTGCTGGTAAGAAAGGGTTAACTTTCAGTTTACTTTATTCATTTATTCTTGAAATTTCTTCTTATTCATAACTCCTTGAATGTAGACGTAAGATATGAGCAATGATGTTCCATAAAGACAGCTATCTAAAGCTGTTTGTATCCTGGTATATTTATTAATCGCGTAATTTTATTTGGGAAGGGTATTTTGTAAAGGAAATAAACCTTAATGTGCAAATTTAGAATTTAATTACTACTTCTTTTGAGTGTGTGTGGCTTATTGTGTGTTAATACAAGATAAGTTGTTGAAAGTAGTACCTTTGCTCATCTGAACATATTGAGTGAAATCTACTGAACAGAGACTTACCTGATAAGTATCCAGTTCTGAATGCTCCACAGATTTACTTGGAATTGTGCTGAGAACCTCCCACTAGTCTGGCAAACTCCAGAAACTGCTAACATTTACTCTCTCTCTCTTCCACACTTCCCATTGTCATCACAGAAATCAAAGGGCTGCTATGGCTGAGGAAGAGTCCTCAGGTTCCAAACCAAGTTGCAGTTTCTGCCCCTTTTTAGAGGTGCTGTATCTTCACAGTTCTCCATGTCTATGTCAGCTGATTTTTTCAGAGAGTCCTGACTATTGTCATTGAGAGGCATTTGAGCAAACTCATCCTTGAAATTTGGATCTTTGGTGATAAACTTATGATTTTATTGACCATAGGCACTCTTTGAGTCAATCTTGTTAAATTTGGTGTCCCAGATGTTACTTCACCCTGCCAAATTGGTCCCTAAAGATTCCTCAAAGAATAAACTTACAAGATGACTCTCTCTTCCAGGACTAGATTCAGTATTGCAGCTCAGTAATAGGATCTGCAATTCTGAGGACTTTGTGGAAATACAAGTGGACAGTTCAGTGTCTTTTCTATACTGTTCTCTTTCTTGTCAGATGCTTGAGATTTGAATTAAAAAACTGTGATATGAAATAAACGTTATGAGCTTCTGACTAGAACTGTAACACAGACTTTATGAGAAAATTTACCACAGGTTATAAAAATACATCAAGTGAAATAGTATACTTGTACCCTCAGGCTTTAGGTGACTAGTTTTATACTTGTGTCTTTGTGAAGAATGTATCCAAACCCGGATAGTCTGAGTTGTTGCTTGGAAGAAGCTTAACCCTTTCTGCTTGTAGTACTCAAGAGTTAGATATCTAAAAGTTCCAATGTGACTATCCCCTTACAGTTTTTCATTCTGCTTTTAAGGTAGCACATTAAGGGTTCTTTATAGCAATTACTGTATATTAGTATGTTCTGAGTTTGTTTTTTAAAGCTTTGGATTAAAATCAATTTGTATAGTAAGCTTAACAAGAATGGATTTTGAAGTGCTTTATCCTTTATTTCTCTTATTTGGGCAAAGTTCTTGGACTAAAAGTTTTTGCTTACATGGTTGATTTCAGAAGATTTTGCCTACTTGTGATATTAGAGACCGTAAAAGGATACAGTTGAAAAAACAGGACCTCGAAATTAAGATCTATTTTATTGTTTTTAGGAAATTAACTATAAGCATGTTAAAATTGAAAGAGTAACCTTGTTTTTTCAACAATTTCTTAATGCATTTTTTCCAGTTGCAACCAAAATGTATGATCTTCACTGATATTTCAGTATTGCTAACATGTATTAAGCCACTTTCTTCTGTTACATACTTCAGTGTTTGTGTGCTTTGTCCATTGTAGCTGTTTGCTATTGAGTGTATGCTGCACACTGTATTCCTCGAACTAACATGAGATACAGCCTTGTAATCAGTGCTATGATTCAAGTATTTTCTCCAAACTGGGCTTGAAGTTCTGTTAATTAAGTTTCTGGAGGTACAGAGGATAACACATATCTTGATCTGTTTGTATATTGTACAATATTTAAAATGATCCATTACTGAAAACATGGGAAAATTTTTATTTGCTGAAAAAGAGAGTCAAATCATTGAACAAATCTCAACTCTTTCTTAACACATCTAGTCATCACAGGGACCTTAAATTGTATATGAAATAGCCAAACCCATGCATTGCAGATGGTCAGGAAGGCAGCAAGAGGGTTTATTTCCAGCCCTTGGTGAAGCTGTTCTCAGTTCGTATTTGCTTGATGTAATGGAGCTCTGACTGTGTGTTGACCCCAACAGATCCCATAGTTCCCTGACTAGTGTAACAAGTCTGTTCCAAAGTAAGTGAGATCCTTAAAAACTACTTCTTCTTTTTAAACTAAACTGGCAGTCCTAAAATACAGCAAGTCACAAGGAATAATGAAGTATAAATCATGCTTTTAGAAAAAATTCATCCATTGTGCTCTTTTTAGTCCTTTATAACCAACTTTTTTCTTAAAATCCCAAGATCTCATTAACAGAGATTGTAAACAAACCCATAGCTCAGAGAATAAGTTCTAAAGCTCTGTGTGTCTTCTGATACACAGAGACAGCTTCTCACTGAGGACTGGAGCCTTGGGTAAGGTGACACTGAATTGATGTTTTTCTCTTTTTTTTTATAATTTATTTCCTGATGTCAGGCTGTGTTAACCAGAAGCATGGCAGGTTGTGGTTTGTGATTGCGATTAAACAGTGTCTGTATTCAAACTGACAGTTCAGCAGACATAATCTTTGCTCAGAAATTGTCAATTTACTTACACAAAGGCTTAAAATTACAAATGAAAAAGATTTAATGTTAAAAAGCTGTCTTCTATGTGACCGTTTCTGAGTAATTGGCTTCATTTCTTAAGCAGAATCCCATTGTGCAGGCTCTTTTTTCCTTTTTAATGTTGGATGCTACTTCTAAATCATGACGGACTTTCTGGAGCAAGCCCTGCTTGGCCCTCTTTTCTTTTCCTTGAACAAATGTGTGTCTTTCCTTAGTGTGTTTTTTGGTTAAAAAGTATAATTTCTTCTTGTGGTTTATGGTACATTTTTGTGAAATAACTTGTGGTTTTATTGACATGGATAAAGCTTTTACTCAAATGGCAGTTTTAACTTCCGAATTGCTCTTAGTTGCAGCCAGTCTTCTAATCTGCCAGTGTAAATTGACTGATTGCTGTTGTAAACAGATTTGCTCTTAAGAGTACTTAGAGGTTGTAGCAACCTAATAAAATTTTGCATTGCAATGCAATAACCACAAGTCAGCACACCTACAAAAACTTCTGTTTAGTTATTACTTCCTCTTAGTGCCACCTAGCCTTAAAAGCACATCCAGCCATGGTTTCTCACTGCATTCAGAGTGGTAGAGTGCCTCTATAGAACTTAAAAACAGAAAATCATTTCTCTTATGATACATGGTACTGAGGTTTCATCAACGTGTTTTAGTTTTAAAATTATACTCTCTGGAGCAAGCCGAAGTAATTTGTTCTTCTCACTAAACCTGGCATAGAACAGGAGGACAAAGCTGTCAGCTGCTGTTGGAGGACTCTTTAGTAAAAGAGCATGGGTTAGATTAAATACTCTTGTGATTTCAGTAGATAGGAAAAAGAAATCTTACTTCACTCTGTGCTGTGGCATATTGTTAATGCATTTGTTCTTCAAAAAACAAGTCTGCCAGTCTACCCTAGGGATAGGGGGAAGATCTTTCATGCACTAGGGAGGATGGAGTAAAGTGTAGAAACAAAGTGTTAATTGATACAGTGAATTAGGCATTTAATGTATCCATATCCCTCTCACTTTCATTGTGGTTAAGGTATAAACTCTTATGGATTGAAGCATGCAATGTGATTGTAATCAGCACATTGATGTGTGGCTGTAGAAGTTGAGAATACTAAGGACAGCACAGGAAGGTGTATAAATTCTGAGTAGGAGCACGACTGTATGCCCAGGCCATTCATCTCTCTCTGTGGCAGCAGCTTCCTCCCTTACTTTTGAATGTGTCAGATCCTTGTCATTTGAAAGTCACTTCCCAGAAAAGTCACCATATGGGTTTTTTCAAAATTCTAAATGCCGCTTGTCCAAGAGCATGCGGTTAGTCAGTCATTAACATGACTCATCTGGTATTTCATCAATGAGGTGACTGCATGAATTGTGACTTAACAAAAACACTTCAAATGTATGGGATCTCCTCTGAAGTAATTTTACCCGTGTGCAGTACAGAATCCTGTTGCCATACTAATTTATCTCTGAGGATACTGTTTGTGCTGTGAAAGCACCTGCCCTTGTCAAGGGTATCTCATATGAAACACTAGAAGTATTTATTTTTTTACTAAATTTACTGTTTATATAGGATCAACATCTAGCTGAATCGCTTCTTTCATGTGCACAGTTTAGTGCTTCCAGTTCTTTGAAATCTGTGTGGTTTTCCATCAATAAAAGCACAAAAAAGGATTCTTGAAGCCCACAGCATGTCTGTGCTCTGGTTTAATAATTTTTCAGATTAATAATTCTAGCACTTTGGGGGTTCTGTTTTTGTTTGGTGGTTTGTTTCAAAGTTTGTTTTTTTGGCTGACTGGTTTTGGGTGTGTTTTACTTTGGGGGGGGTTGTCTGCAGCATCAATGGCATGAACTCTTTGTACAGCCAGGAAATCATCAGACTTTGCTTATTGCTTTGACTAAAGCTAGGGAGGTGGTATCTGAGCAACTGTCTGGGTAACTTGTCTACTCACAAACAACTAGCAATATTTGCGTGCAAAGGGGAAATCTGGGGATTTAGCTGTGCTGTATTCTGTGTAGTGCAGTCCATCACTTTGGTTTCTTTAACCTTGCAAAAATGGTTTGTGGGGAGTACATACTCTTCAATATTTTAAATACATATCTTGATCACTTCTCCTTATTAAAAGGAAGGATTTCCTTGATAATTTTTAAATTACTAAATTGATTTGTTTAAAAAAATAGTGTTTAAGTTTGAGGAGGGAAAAGATGTAGAAGAGCTTGCCTATAAAGAACCATGTGACTCTGTGATAACTGCTAATAACAGACAGACTTTGGCTAAAATGGGTAATGAAGCTAGGCTCTAGTATACATAACACATGGTAAAGAAAGGATCTGAAAGATACCTGCAGGAAAAACGTGCAGCCCTAGTGGCACCAGACTGTTGATACAGCCCCTGGCCTAACTATAACCTGTTTGTTGCCATAGTTCTTATTTGAGTAAATGTCTTTACTTACTCTGATCAGAGTTCAGATGTAGGAACACAAATGTTTCATATCTTAAACAATTCTGAAGAATATAAAGTTGCGTATTTTCAAAGTAGGTTCTATTATATGAGCATATTCCTTGTTAATTAACTACGTAAGCATCCTTGCATAGTAATATGTATCTCTCAGCACAGATGCAAAAAAAGGGAGATCAGTGTTCAGGTACCAAGCCTTCCTTTGTGTATATAAAAAGGAGCATGACCAGCAAGTCGAGGAAGGTGATCCTGCCCCTCTACTCTGCTCTTGTGAGACCTCACTTGGGGTATTGTGTGCAGTTCTGGTGTCCTCAACATAAAAAGGACATGGAACTGTTGGAACAAGTCCAGAGGAGGGCCACGAGGATGATCAGGAGACTGGAGCACCTCCCATATGAAGACAGGCTGAGAAAGGTGGGGCTGTTCAGCCTGGAGAAGAGAAGGCTATGTGGAGACCTCATAGCAGCCTTCCAGTATCTGAAGGGAGCCTATAGGGATGCTGGGGTGGGACTCTTCATGACGGCCTGTAGTGATAGGACAAGGGGTAACGGGTTCAAACTTAAATAGGTGAAGTTTAGATTGGATATGAGGAAGAAATTCTTTCCTGTAAGGGTGGTGAGGCACTGGAATGGGTTTCCCAGGGAAGTTGTGAATGCTTCATCACTGGCGGTATTCAAGGCCAGGTTGGACAGAGCCTTGGATGGCATGGTTTAGTGGGAGGTGTCCCTGCCCATGGCAGGGGGATTGGAACTAGGTGATCTTAATGTCCTTTCCAACCCTAACTATTCTGTGATTCTATGATTATATATATTTTAACATAGACTAGTCAGTGTGCCCTCTACACACTTCATATTTTCAGTAAGCTCTTAATACCAAAATACCTGGGATGAGAGCTTTCTTTAGCTGGGAGAATTTGGACATTTAGTTTGGGATTCAGCTATCTACATGTGGTGGTATGGTGCCACTATCATTGCAATGCACTAGCCCTATGCAGGACAACTGTTGTGCTAGAGGAGCAGTTGGAAGCCAAGCAGAGTAATCTGCAGCACTCCCTTTAGGGTGAGCTACAATTTGAAATTGATACTCAAATTTTCTTGCTTCTGTTTAGGTGTCTGCAGGTAAGATGAACATCTAAATCCGTGTTATAGCAGGGGACATCTGGTCAGTACAGGTATTAGAGCCTGTAGAATATTCAAGACCCACCTATTGGTCTAGAATTCCTGTTTGGTTACAAAGTATTCAAAGAGATACGAATCTTTAGTCATAATGAACATTTTAGTGACCTTTAAACTAGTGTTGTGTTGTTCATGCTTGGTGTGGTGTTACGACCAGTTATACTCTATTAGAATGTACATAAGGAATGATGCTGGCTTTGTTGCTGCATGCTGCCAGCCCTGAGACAAAAAAAAACAGTATTTTACTGTTTGTTGTTGGTACTCCACTCTCACATCTGGGAAGGAGAAATGATTTGACAGTTGTTAAGCACTGTTGGTGTCTTCCCCAGCCTCCTATTTAGAATCTCAGAATTAATTTCAGACTTCAGATCTAACTTTAGCCTTCCCTTGCTAGTTAACAAATGGAAATAAAAATAAGTTTATAAAATTGCCCAACAGATAAATCAGCTTTTAATTGACTACAGAATACTATAAGGAGGTAAGACTTCAGTGTTGAATTGTAGCTTGAGTGAATCCCCCCTTTTCTTCTACCTGTAGTGTGGGACTGTGGGGAAATTCTGCTTACATCAAGACAAATATAACTTAAGGTAATTCTAGAAGCGGAATGCAAACAGATCTTAAAATGACAGAAGTTAGATGAAATGTTATACATTCATCAGTAAAAGTTCAGGTCAGACCTTTTAGTGGGTATTTCTCGTGGCTATTTTATATTTATTTTTCTTTTCAAAAATAGTGAAAATTTTCTTTTCTGCCCAATGGAAATTCACAACTGTAGAAGGCAAAATGAAACTAAAAAAAATGGCAGTAAAGCATAACTTCAGTATCTTAACTCTACTGAATATTTTTGGCTATAAAACTCCAAATGTGGCATAATAATATCATCTGAGTACCTTTTCTGTTGCAATACTGGGAAAAATTGGAGTCCCATTTCCTGTGCAACAGCATGTACTTTTAATGGTCCACTTGTACCATTTTGAACCTCAACCTTGTAGAGAGTGTACATTTGGTTGATAGAAGCTTTTCTTAATGCCCTTCGCTAGTAGGGGAAGTGGTGTCTGTTTCCTGAGAGTTGGAGGGGAAAGGATTTTCTTTGCTCCTGTTGACAACTCTATATGCCCTGACTGTTTTCAAAGTGAGACAGAATTAAAAGTGCATTTTAAATAGTGGTTGTTCGCTCCTCCTGTCCTGGGTTCAGCAGCAGCAGTCATTTTTTTCTCCTTCTTAGTAGCTGGTGCAGTGCTGTCTTTTTGACTTTCAGCCTGGAAACAGCACTGATAACACTGATGTTTTTAGTTGCTGCTCAGTAATATTTACTCTGACCAAGGACTTTCTGAGCCTCATGCTCTGCCAGGGAGGAGGGGAAGCTGGGAGGAAGAAGAGACAGGACACCTGACCCAAACTAACCATACCACAACACGTCATGCCCAGGATGTAAAAATTAGGGGCAGTTACCTGGAAGGGTTGGTTCATTGCTAAGTTGGGCTTTGTATCGGATGGTGAGTGGTTGTATTCTCTTCCCTCGTTATTTCCCTTATTATTATTGGTGGTAACAACAGTGGTTTGTGTTATACGTTAGTTACTGGGCTGCTCTTATCTCAACCCATTGGAGTTACGTGCTTTCGATTCTCCTCCCCATCCCCCCGGGAGCAGGGGGGAAGAAAGAGGGGGGAGTGAGCGAGCAAACGGCGTGAGTTACAGCTGGGCTTAAGCCACGACACCTCCACTTTTAGTTTTCTATTTCAATTTGATTAGGCCTCAGAAATGAAGTACTCTGTATCTGAGCTCCTCTTCAGCTAGTATATTAGTAGCAAATATATGTGGACAAAGTAACTTTGTTTTCTGATATCCAACCTTGGCTTTAAAGAAATTCAATTTCAGGGAAGGGATGAGAGAAGCTACATAATGAGTTTGGAGTTAGGTATTACAACGAGTATGCTTTGGTATGTCTGGCCCTGACTTCCAAGTCCCTGCTGCAGAGGAGACATCAGAACCCTGCATTAGGCTCTTAGACTGCTTTTTATAGGGATCAGGGAGAATTTCCTGTCTCTAACCAGCACCTAAAATACTGAATGGATGTATTGACTGCAGAGTTGCCTGCAGGTAGTTATTTAAAAAGACAGAATATAGGCGAAACCTAAAGCTTCCCTCCTTTCGTCTTTTGTTCAAGACTGTAAAGGCATATCTATATCCACTTTGCTCACCTATCTGTAAAGTAATTACTGAATGCAAATATTTACTAATTTTCAAATAATAGAACTAAGCAGGAGTTTCTGGTTTAAGATGCAGCTGGAGGAGGAGAGGGTGTTAACAGCCTGGAATTTAGATCAGTCCCCCAAAACCCAGGATATCAGTTAATTTCTTTTCATGAGATCTCAATGACTAAAAAAATCTTGAGGAAAGGAGAATCAGCATATGCCTTCCTTCCCCTCCACCCTTAATCGTTATAAAATCTGTAATATAATCCTTATTTTTTTCATGTGAATTAAATTATTTCCCTTTACTAACTGCTATATATTTTTTGCTCATGTGGTGAAAATATTTGTACTTTCTGTGGAGAGAAATAACTCTACTTATTGCAGGGGTGGAGGGGGTGAAGGAAAGTTACCTGTTAAATCATAATATTGCTATCCTTGTATTTACTTTGTTCCATAAAATAGAAAGGGGCAAGCCAAAGAAATGTAGTGCTTTCGTTTGGAGAACCGTGCCAGTAATACTTATTTTGAAAGGATATTAATTAATCTCTAGTTGTTTATTTTTCAGGATCAACAGACTGCATATGCTATTCAACTATTGGCATTTCTGATCCAGTGACATCAGCTCTTCATATTATTGTAGGTGGGTGATCATAGTTCGCAGTTTTGTTATAAAAATAGTGAAAACAGCCTAAACCACTAATTTATTTAGTTCTTGCTGTCTCTGAAATACAATTTGAACATAATGGCTGAGTTGAAATATGAAATTTTTGTCTGCGTTTTAAGTGATTTGGAATACAGGAGATTAAAAATAAATTGCTTTCTCCACTGTAATTCATTGTTTTCATGGAATCAATGTTTTGAAGCTTTATATCTGGTGCTTAAGTTTTCAGGCATTCTTGTGCACTTTTGAAAATAACAGTAAAATGCAATAAACACTGTAAATTATTGCACACTTTTTCTCTCTCTTTCTCTTAAAGAAAGCTATGATAAGTGCATGTACACTTGGATAGTTGCACTTTGTACTAGCTCCCCAATTGTCCTGTGCAATTCAGTGCTTCCATGCCAAGTTAGAAATATGCCTTCTGCTTGCCTGGAATTAGCTGATAATTTCTCATTTTTACCATGTGTAAGTCATATATTTGTAGAGGAACTAGGGAAGAAAACAACTACTCTTCAGTAAATGCTTTTTGACATGTCGTCATCATTTGAGATGCTAACATTACCACTTCTCAAAGTCCTCTAGTAATGGAGGACCTGAACTGCACGAGGGCTGAAGAAGGCAGCTTGGCTTTTTCAGTCCATCCTATCTGCCACATACTGAAGAACCATAATCACCAGTTCTTAATACTGAATTTGAAAAGTTGTGCAAGGTAGACTTCAGTTCAGATGATGATGTGTAAGCGTTAATGACCATTATTTCATTATAACTTGTATGCTTAACAGTTACAGTTTTAGGACCTGGTGTTGCACAGGTTTACACACATGCTTCTCTGTTACTAACTTATAGTTAACTCTCTTCAGCATATGTAGAGTTTAGGCCATTGGACTAGGTTTAAAGAAATGGATGGACTTTAGTTGGATTATTAAATGTAAACATACACACCCACTGACCCCACCCAAACCCACTACCACTCCAAAGCTTACCCTATGAGGGCATCAGAGGGTTGATATATGCTTTGTTCTTAGGGATTTTCAGGACTTGACTGGGTAAGCCCTGCATCACCTGATCTGATGTCATAGTTGAACCTGCTTGGAGTGAGAGGTTTGATGAGAAACCTCCTAAGGCGCCTTCCATTCTTATTATGGAATTATCCTCTGATAGCATGACATATACATGTCTCATAGAATGACATACAGGACTAAGTAGTATCCGGTAACTGTATAGATCATTTTGATCCCTTCCATAACATCCCCACTTCCTGCTACATGGTAAATGAATGTATATCCTTCATTATAAATTTTTAGCATTTTGATCTCTTCTTTCTCACTTAGTGCTTAATACTTTTTAAATATTAATGAAATTAGTATTAGAAATTATTTTCCCTTTCTGCATGTATAAGAAATATATGTAGGTAGATGACATAGAATCATAGAATAGTTAGGGTTGGAAAGGACCTTAAGATCATCTAGTTCCAACCTATATGGCATAAATACATTTTTTTATTTTTTTTAAATTTTGTAACATTAAAGTTGCTATCATAGAATCATAGAATCATAGAATAGTTAGGGTTGGAAAGGACCTCAAGATCATCGAGTTCCAACCCCCCTGCCATGGGCAGGGACACCTCCCACTAAACCATGCCATCCAAGGCTATGTCCAGCCCCAACTTGAACGCCACCAGGGATGAAGCATTCACAACTTCCCTGGGAAGCCCATTCCAGTGCCTCACCACCCTTACAGTAAAGAATTTCTTCCTCATATCCAATCTAAACTTCCCCTGTTTAAGTTTAAACCCATTACCCCTTGTCCTCTCACCACAGTCCTGTTTGCAGCTGCAAACAAAAGAAATCTTAATACAACCTTTCACTTCTAACTTTCATAGGTGACTGTCAGCCTCTGGATGTCTGTTCTGTACATCATAACAGCACGTTTTTGAAGTACTGTGTGTCGTTGCTGGGTTACGGTTTTTATGGAGATATATTAAAAGATAGTGAAAAGAAGCGGTGGATGGGTCCAATGAGATATGACTACTCAGGTAACTTGTGTCATTACTGCATTTTTTTATCAGCACATAATCATATGGGAACAGTTGATGTTCTCTCCAAACCAAGCTTCTCTGAAGCCTTTAAACATTAGAAACAGACTGAACCTGATTTTAAACTCCTTGTAGTACCATGTACATCTGATCACATTATGTAAAGGTTCATAACTTTGGGGACAACATTTATAGTGCCCTCCTTGAAGTTGTGTTGAATATATGTGACCTAGTGATGTCTGCCTAAAAAATAGTATGTGTTCTGTGCTAATCATTTCGACGTTCTTATCAATCAGTTAAAATTAAGAATTCCTCTATCTTGGACATTCAGCTGATGGAATGAATTGTTGATTTTGTTCTTCTTCCAGCACTAATCATAGAGATGTGTGGTTTAGCCTAGTTAGCCAATATCTGGATAAATCCTATACTACTGTAGAGTATTTTTTACCTTCTTTGATTTGTCTTATGTTAGGGAAAGAAGATGAGAAAGCAGAAGCGAAAGCAGAATTTTAGTAGTATTAGGCCAATTTTAAGGTTCGATAGTGGTATATAGCTAAAATGTTAGTTGGCTTTTAAAGATGTATAGTAGCAATGGCACTGTTGGCAAATGTTAGAAAGTTAAGGGATCTACATCAAAAAGGAGTGTGACCAGCAGGTCAAGGGAGGTGGTTCTGCTCCTCTACTTTGCTCTCATGAAGGTCCCTTTGACCACAAACCATCCTATGATTCTGTGTATGCAGAGGTGTTTACAATGTGGATTTATAATGATGTAATGCTGCCTAATACTTTTTTATATATATATATATATAGGCTTCAAGACTTTTCTTACTCATCATTACTATGAAGGAACAATTTCATTTCAACCAGCAAAACACACACTGGGATCTCCACGAGATAAATATACCTGCAGAACAGGGTAGGCTAATGTTTAACTCTGGATATCTGACATGCAGCCTGTACATGAGTAGATGTCACAGAAATGTTGTTTCTAACATCACAGCGCTTACTGTGAAAGACACAAGCTTGTAAAAATGGTTTATTGACATTATTAAACACCATGTTATTAAGTAAACAGAAATGTAAAATGTAATAAAACTTTGTTAGCTGTTCCTGCTCCTCCCACAATTTTAAATGAAGACCAGTGTCCAGTATAACAGCGTGGTACCCAATTACAAGGTGCTAAGGGTACTATGCTGTGTGACTGTTGATAAATTTAATGTCTGGATGCCTCATGGCTTCTACAAATAGAAATAATTATTCAGAAGTTCTCAAATGTTCACACTGTAATTGGAGCTAGCAATTTTGGTGGTTGTTTTGGTGCCACGACAACAGTTGGCATGGCTTGTCCTGAGAGGATATGTCCTCAGTAATCTATTTAGCACTCTTTTTATAGGCAGCTACAATGCTGTATAAATTCTGTGTGTTATTCTTCACTTGTTTCTTCAACCAGGGAACCTACCTCAATCTCCCAGTGTTCCTTCCTTTCTCTTTTGCTTTCACCTGCTTAAAATTATGCAGCAATATTTATTATTCCTTTTATATATGAATGTGTCTATCAGAGATAATAGTAGTTGTTACAGCAGCAAATGCAACAGCAGGATACCAAGGAACCAGAAACTTTGGCCAGAAACTACATGGAAGTTGTTGAGATTCTGCTGTGTTAGTGCCATGACATGCTACAGATCATGGTCTCCAGTACTAGCTAAATAAACTATTCTGATCCACCTGGTGCCTTGATGCAGGAGAAACTGCAGAGGGAGAAAGCTGTTATCCAGGTCTCAGTTGGAGAATAAAGAGTGCCTGCTGCCTCGTGGGATTTTATACATCCTGATAATTGTTGGAAGGGAAATAGGGCTTGGTACAAGCCATTTAGGAGAATTCTGGAGTGTGGTGATGGCAGTGATCATGCAGGTGATTGACAAGTTGACCAGGACAGGTGCTCTGCTGGTCTTGTTACAGAAAAGGAAATGGGGGGGATGTGAAAATTGAGGGCAGCGGTGACTGAGAGATTACAGAGTCTAAAATCCTGAGAGAAGTAAGCAAGACAAAAAGTAGAATTGCAGCTCTGAACTTTAGGAAAGCAGATTTTGGTTTATTCAGGAATCTTGCAAGATTCCATGGGAGACTGCCTCAGAGGACAAAGAGACCCAGGAGAGTTGGTAATTTCTCAAAGCAAAAGAACAGCCCATTTTGATATGCAGAATCTTGAATAAGAATGATTGATAGAAAAACAATATGAATGAGCAAGTATCTGAGAAGTAAAGAGAAGGTGAAATGGTTTACTTTGGAAGAAACCAGAGACATAACCTAAACACACAGGGATGGAGCTGACAAAGCCAAAGCTCAGGCAGAATTGAAATCAGTGAGGCATGTGAAGGGTGTTACTTCTTACAAAGGGATTATATAAGTATAGAAATCAAAACTAAAGGCTAAAGGACCCATGGGCCTGCTGCTTAGTAGTATGTGGTACCTAGTGATAAAAGATATGGAAAAGTAATAGAAAATTCCTCTTTTGCCCCACTTTCCACTGATGTTGTCTTCCCACAGGCTTTACAGGTACCAAAGGCCTGTGGATGAGTGGGAAATAGTGGGTGTTACATACCTTGACTTTCGCAAGGCTGTTGGTACTGTTTCCTATAGTATTCTTAACACCAGAATGTTGAGATGTGGTCTAGATTAGTGGATGGGTAGAGAACTGGGAAGATTATTAGAAAGGTTGTGAGTACCAAGACCAGTTGGCAACTGATTACTAATGGTACCTCTTGGAAATCAGTACTGGAGCTAATACTGTGCAACATCATTATTAGTGACTGAGATGGTGGCAGAGAGTGCCCACTCAGTTTTATGGACGGTACCAGATTGGGAGCAGTGGTGGACATGCTGAAAGTCAGGGCTGCTATTCTGAGGCCCCTTGGCTGAAGAAATGGCCAGTAGAAACCTCCTGAAGCTCAGAAGAGGGTAAACATCATGAACCCTTGGGTGAATAGTCTCATGCAATAGTATTGACTGACAAGGAAGGCACGTCTGCCAAAAAGAACTTTGGGACCGTGGTGGATGGCAGCTGTATCCAAGTAAGCTGTACCTTGTGTGTCCATGCCGCAAGGAAGGCCAACCTCCTAGGTTGGCCAGTTGGCCGTGCTGCATCTTGGGGTGGGGAGATCTTGTCATGATTGGGTAAAACAAAAAAGCTGAACTGACTAATAGTTCTGTTTTCAGGAACTGAGTGGTATTTTTGTTTTCAGATGTTACATTTGCAAGAGAAGTGAGCAACAGCTGGCACAACAGCAGAAGCAGTGTGGATTAAAACATGAAGGTAATTTGTCAGAGAAAGCATGATAGTGTAATATTATACAAATTATTGCTTTTCAGAATATATCAGTTCAAGTGTGTGTGTGGTTTGGGTTTTTTAACTATTGTGAGTTACATTGTTCCTTTAAGAAAAATACATGTAAATATGTGGAAAACACGTACGGTGTCTTCTCTATCCAGACCTCAGAAAATTCTGATAAATTGTACTGGTCACTTGTATATTTCAATGGGTTTGGTCTCTTTTCCTCAGGTAAGGTATATTTTGTGAGCTAGGACTCCGTTCTTTTTGTGAGAAGGGCTCAACTGTAAGCTGTGAGGCAGTACAGAAGGAAGCAGTTCATTAAGACAGCTTTTAGAATAGATCAGGTTTAAAAATTTGTGTTTTCTTGTGCAAAAGTCACCCTATGGAAAGCTGTTTAATAAGAAAATGGGAGGCAGTGAACTTGGACAACTAATAACAGTCAAATGGCCTGAAGTATTTCTGTACAATACCCCACCGATACTCAGTATAAACAATAAATAAGATTTCTCTCCTCTTTCTCTTGTTATATTATCCTTACTCTCTTTTTTTCCTTCTGTTCCAACCCCTGCCTACATTTCGAGGGATTCCTTTTTTTATAGCCATAACTCTTCCTTCCTTTCGTTAAAACAACTGTCGATATACTGGATTCTGTGCTGTCATCTTCCTAGTTGTATCTTTGTCTGGCTACTGTGTCCTTATGGGGAGCACTTGTGGCCTTGTTGACGTAAGAGATACAGATTCAGTTGACTGAGTTTTGCTTCTGGTCTCAGTTTGTCATCATGGATAAACCCTTCATTAAACAGCAGGAAGCCTTCCCATGGGTGCTTGCTTCTTCCTTTACCCTATTTTTTCTTTTCTTGTAAAGCCCAATCCTAAAACCATAATTTTCTTGACACGACTGTTGGCCCTTATGACCTGGATTCTTATAATTACAGTTATTTTGCACAGTGTCTTTGCCAGGTTCTAGACATTTGTTAGCAAAAAAAGTATCATCATACTATAGAGATTCATTGGTACCATAAAGACAGTATATAGATTTCTATGCCAACTTGAATTCCTGTTACACATGCTTATATATAGTGCTTCTGTCCCAGCTATTGCTTTTAGATCTTTGATGTAGTCAGCAGATGGGCAGAGTGGAGTATTTCTTGAGTTGTTTTAATTTATGCCTAGATTTAGCTAAAGAAATTGGTTTACATAATCATAGAATCATAGAATAGTTAGGGTTGGAAAGGACCTCAAGATCATCGAGTTCCAACCCCCCTGCCATGGGCAGGGACACCTCCCACTAAACCATGCCATCCAAGGCTATGTCCAACCCCACCTTGAACGCCGCCAGAGATGAAGCATCCACAACCTCCCTGGGCAACCCATTCCAGGGCCTCACCACCCTCACAGTAAAGAATTTCTTCCTCGTATCCAATCTAAACTTCCCCTGTTTAATAATGTTTTCCTAAGAGCGAAATGTGATAGTAGGGGTTTTGGTAGGGGAAAAAAAAGAAAAACCCTGTCTTTTTGAGAAATAACTGTAGTTCAGAACTACCAAGCTTTTTCCTTTTGTTTGTGTTTTTTTTTTTTTTGTTATCGCTTTGGGGAAGGGAGGGTTGTTTGGTTTGGTTTTTAAATCTGCCATTTTGTTAGCTTTGATGGAGCACAGGCAGGAGAAAGCCACAGGTTATCAAGCAATCAAGACTGCTTTAGCCAGCATTGCACAAGACATTAAGCAGATAATTATGTAGGATATTGTTTACTTAAATCCATTTTACTTCTGCTGGCTGGCTTTCTTTGCAGTCCAGTCTCTTCTCTGTTTAGTACTGGTAAGCAAACAATGAAAATCGGCTACTCTTGATTTGCAATGAAAAGGATTTTAAATCACCACCTCAGACAAGCTTTTTACTCAGCAGGGTGTGTTGGCTGACTCTCTCATTGTGTACTTGGTTTGTGTACAATTTAGATAAGTTTGGAAGGATGCTTGCATTGGCTGTCAGCGAACATATTTCTTTGTATTGTGCCGAAGTCTATGTGTATGTGCTGAGTAAACACTGAGTGTTAGTACTTCATGCTGATTTCAGCAACTTGCCATGTATTTATGCACAATGGACAGTTAAAATGAGCTTATGATTGCTCTATTGTATGAAGGATTTTTTTTTGTGAGTTATTTGTGCTATTACAGTGGTGCACCCTACTGAAAGCAGTTGGTCATTTAAAATGTGGTAAATATCCTGACTTGATTCTTACTGGAACAGTAAAGCTTTTTTTTTTTTTTTTGATTAACATACTGAAATTTATACTGTATGGTACTTTTGCCACCAGGTGAAAACAAGCTATTACAGTAACATTCGTCAGCATTCTCCCTTAGGTAATTTGAGGCTTATTTATTGCAGTGAGCATACTTAAAAGTTAATACGTGTAGCATGCTGCAGACTAAAATCTTAATGGTTCTCAGACAAACAACAAAAGGATTTATCAGTAAAGGGTGTTGTTTTGTTGTTTGTATATCAGAAAACTTGTAAATAAGCACTTGTATAGTTCTGGACACAGATGTTTCCAGTTGTAATAGTTTCTTATGTTCTGTTCAGTTACCTTGATTTCTGAGCAGGGCCTTGTCATTTGCCTAGCCTGAACAGTTGTTCTGTAGTTTGCCATTTAAATTTTTCTCATCTCTCTTAAGATACACCTTTTGAATCTGATTTAAATTATTTCTTTCTGTATTGTACTGTTTGAAAGCAACATAAAAAGAACAGCAGTAAAGCAAGCAATTCTAAAACCACTCTGGCTATTGATGTGAAAATGTTGAACTCAAGAGCTGCTGTTTTTTTTCTTGCTATTACTGTTTGGTATGTCAGGAGATAGAGAGGATAGTGTAGATGAAAAAAGAATAAAGTTTTTGGTTTCCTTTAGGTCTTTTGTCACATTATAATCCTGCTTTATTTTTCCCGGAGTTCTGTTTTTCTTGGGTCTGTTGCTGAAGTGTGTATAGTAAGAAGTTCCAGTGAATAAAAATTCAAGGAAGCAAGTAAAGTTCAAAGAGCAAAGAACAAATGCAGCATACTTTACAAACTAACTTTTTTTTCTTATTATTTTTTTCTCTTCTTCTTCTGATGCATAAAGCTTGAAAGAGATCAATTCAAAATGAATGTATCATGGGCTTTAGGTTCAAAATTACCTTGACAGTTGTAAAAAATTGTTCTTTAAAGTAAATGCGAAGTTCCTAAAACCAAGACAGTAAAGAACATCAGAATTTCAGTACATGAAATATATAGCATAAATGTCATCTATAGTCCCATCAGAGAAACACCTTGAAAATAACTATAAGATAACCCAAATGTGGGGAACTGAATAATGTTGCATTACTAAATCTGTACCAGTTAATGTGCCCCAAAACCTCAACCTTGCTGTGGTTTCATGATTAAACTTTAATAAGCTTATATAAGCAAACTTTATTATTTTTCTGTTCAGTCCTTAATTTTACCCCCATCATCAACAATGGCACTTCACTCCTGAACTCCAGTCTTAGAATTGCTTGTAGCTTCATAGACTATTCTGCGCTCATCGCTGCTGGGGAATTGTTTGTTTGAAGTGTCTACATCCACTCATATTGAGGGGAATAGGAGCGTTATGGCTGCTTTATGGCTTTTTCTTTTTGCAGTGAGGAAGGTGACTATGTGTAACATAAAATTGCAAAGGCATTTTTGAATCTATTTTTATCTATATGCAAGAAAATACATGTTACATGACAACTCTGTGCAGTGCCTGCCACTGTTTCTTTGTTCTAGAAAATTCCTCTGCCTCTTGGTTTAGGTCTGATCTCTAACAGAACACTGTCATGTTGCAAACAGACTTTTGTACTGGTTTCTAGAAATTTGTAACGATTCATGCACAGGAAAGTTCAACTCTGTTAATAGTATTAATCTTCAGACATTTGGGATTGGGGTGGAAACAGACTACCCAATAGCACTGATTCTGAATCTGATGTGCATATATCAGAATGGTGAGCAGTTTTAGTAGATAATCACAGTCTGTGAAGGGAGAAAGAAACTTGCTCTGTTAGTATATTAAAAATAAATCTATTTTTTAAAAATGCTGTTTATTTTAGATATTTATTGACAGTACATGAATATGGGCAGTATAAACTTGTAAGTTGCCAACAATAGTTGCTTCGTAGTGTTCTTCTGAGTAGATCAAATCATAACCTATCTCTATGCCTTTATTGATGTGTTTCAGAAGAAGAATGGAAGGTCATTAAAGGGAAGTTTCTAGCCATTAATGCAGTAAATATGAGCTGTGCCTGTCCACGAAGTCCAAAAGGTCTTTCACCAGCAGCTCATTTGGCAGATGGTTCAGCTGACCTCATTCTAGTTCGTAAATGCTCAAGATTTGATTTTCTGCGGTATCTTGTCAGACATACAAACCAGGATGATCAGGTGTGTATTCCCTTTGGCAATGAATTCTCCAGTGTCAGTCTAAATTGTAAATATTGCTGTTCTTGTATGAGAAAACATTTACAAAAGCAGGTCTGTTGGTTTTTCTTTGTTTTTTACAAAAGGTTTCTGCATTTTGGGTGGCATCATCTCATCATGTGTACCAGTAAAAAAAAATCATTCTAGCTAAGTCAAACGTTTGACTGTAGCATTCTAATAAAAATCTAGTTTTCCTAACTGAATTCTGTTTTATAACGTTTTCCATGTATTTGCTGTTTGGACAGTATTTACAGTGATTTCATCACAGCTATGCCCCCATGTATTTGTCATGAAAAACGGTTCATAGCAGTGCAACAGAAGTGAGGTAGAAGGTGTAGTGAAGAATAATAAATCACTTTTTGTAAATTGCATGAAAATGTGGTTTAGAACAAAGTCACCAGAACTGTAGTTTGGTTGGAAAGTGCAGCCTTTTAGCAGAATTTTACTGCATATATGCGATCACGATATGAGCTTTATTCATTTGGCTTTAAAATTACTCTTTGTGTATGTTGTAGCTATCAGGATAGACTATAACGAAAGATTCATCACAGCTTTGGATTGTAGTATCTGTTGAATGTATCTTTATCAGTGGATAAAGAACTGGCTGGATGGCCACATGCAAAGAATTGTGCTCAATGGCTCAATGTCCAGCTGGAGACCAGTAACGAGTGGTGTCCCTCAGGGATCGGTGTTGGGACCAGTCTTGTTCAACATCCTTGTCGGTGACATGGACAGTGGGATTGAGTGCACCCTCAGCAAGTTTGCCGATGACACCAAGCTGTGTGGTTCGGCTGGTATGCTGGAGGGAAGGAATGCCATCCAGAGGAACCTTGACATGCTTGTGAGGTGGGCTGATGCCAACTTGATGAAGTTTAACCATGCCAAGTGCAAGGTCCTCCACCTGGGTCGGAGCAATCCCAGACAAAGCTCCAGGTTGGGCAGAGAAAAGATTCAGAGCAGCCCTGTGGAGAAGAACTTAGGGGTGTTGGTCAATGAGAAACTGAACATGAGCCGGCAGTGTGCGCTTGCAGCCCAGAAAGCCAACCGTATCCAGGGCTGCATCAAAAGGAGCGTGACCAGGAGGTCGAGGAAGGTGATCCTGCCCCTCTCCTCTGCTCTCGTGAGACCTCACTTGGAGTCTTGTGTGCAGTTGTGGTGTCCTTAACATAAAAAGGACATGGAACTGTTAGAACAAGCCCAGAGGAGGGCCATGAGGATGATGAGGGGACTGGTGCACCTCCCATATGAAGACAGGCTGAGAAAGGTGGGGCTGTTGAGCCTGGAGAAGAGAAGGCTGCATGGAGACCTCATAGCAGTGTTCCAGTATCTGAAGGGAGCCTATAGGGATGCTGTGGAGGGACTCTTCAGTAGGGTCTGTAGTGATAGGACAAGGGGTAACGGGTTCAAACTTAAACAGGGGAAGTTTAGATTGGATATGAGGAAGAAATTCTTTCCTGTAAGGGTGGTGAGGCACTGGAATGGGTTGCCCAGGGAAGTTGTGAATGCTTCATCCCTGGCGGTGTTTAAGGCCAGGTTGGACATAGCCTTGGGTGACATGGTTTGGTGTGAGGTGTCCCTGCCCATGGCAGGGGGTTTGGAAATTGGTGATCTTAATGTCTTTTCCAGCCGTAACTATTCTATGATTCTACGATGCTATTCTTCCTCCTCTGTAGAAAAATTAGTATAGATCCTCTTTCCTGTATTGTCGCATTACCATTCCCTGGGACGTTGTGTGTGTGTCTGTTTTCCTCCTTCCTGTTATTCTCAGTCTCCTGTTCTTGCCTTCACTCCTTCCCACTCACTCTCACTGCTCCCTTGATTTTTCTGAGTATTTGAAGCCTTCCTTGGCTGCCTTTCAGACTGGCTTCAACGTTTATCAAGCAAGTACTTTCTGCTTAGACTTCAGACATGAGAGCATTCACGGTTGGCTCTGTGCAGCTGTGGAAACCAGTTTTTGCAACTAAACTGTTTGGACTAGCACACTGCTTAGAAAGCCTCAGCAATCCATGAGCCACTACTTCCAAGACTGGAGTTTAACAATTTGACAGCTCTTTTATGGCTAAAAGGTGAGGGAACTTAAGACCTAGGAGGTCCTTTCAAATCTGATGCTTTTTGTGATTTGTTACTGTGGCCATTGTCATTCCAGTGCTTCCTGACTGTTTCTCTCTGGCATATGCTGGTTTTGCAGTGCAGACTAAATGCACGGTTGTCCTCACCTCAGATTAGTATCTACCATAATAGTGGGAAATCCCTTTTGAAAACTTAAAAAATTGTGAGGGGCACCCTCTAATTTGATTGTTCCTTTAATTTATGAAGCCTAGTTTAAAGCATTTTTATATTACAGTCTGCATCCCCTAAGAGCAATCTTTTAACTGTCCTACTTTTTCTACCTGAATTAACTAGTTAAACATATTTTCATTTTGTTAGAATGTGATAATATTGCTCTCTATTCTTTTTG
This sequence comes from Amazona ochrocephala, assembly GCA_039720435.1. NCBI lineage: Eukaryota > Metazoa > Chordata > Aves > Psittaciformes > Psittacidae > Amazona > Amazona ochrocephala. The sequence goes on from CM077880.1 coordinate 28,276,049, forward strand.
TCCTATACACCCAGTTCTGGGATGTGATCACACTGCTGTGGAATTCTCACCTTCAGGACATTGTTCCAAATGCAGAAGCAGAAGGCTTTCAGAAAAGCCCATGTGTCTTGAGGGCTGTGGTTGAACAAGTCCTGAGGATGGTACAAAAATCCAATCCAGACCTTTTTGACTTCGATTCTGTGCTATAATAGTTTTTATAGGGCGTTTATACCCCATGGACTCATAATCACAAAACCTGTTACCTGATTATCTATAACATGGCCACTTGAAGAGGACCCTTAAAAAGTAATGTTCCAATTTGGCTTTATTGTTTCTGACTTGTGCTGCTTTTAGAAACAAAAATCACTCTCTGCCTCAAGTAAACTTCTCCAGAAGATTGGAGTGGACAGACTTGAATATAGAATGCTGCACGCTGACTTGCTTTACACATCGAATGTATTTAACTGATTGTAATTGCCTGTTTTGATTTGGTTTTTTTTCTGTGTAGTTTGACTTCTCATTTGTAGATGTTCATCGGGTGAAGAGTTTTCAATTTACTTCAAAGCTGTCAGAAGACAATGAAAGCAATGTCACCGACGTGGGAAAGAAACGGTTTGTCCACTTCTGCAGAGATCACCCAGCCTGTTGCTGTAATATTGCTAATAGCACCTGGAATTGTGATGGAGAAACTCTGGAGAGTTCAGCAATTGAAGTGAGGTAAGCACTGATTATTTTTCTCCATAAACATCAGGCCTTTTCACTGATTTTAAAGATGCTCACTAAAACATCCCCAGAAGGTGCCTCTGCATAGCAAATTTGGGTCTTCTGATAATAAACTTTTTTATATGTACTTTTTTGCATCCCTTCCAGAGGATAAGCCTAAGTGATCACTCTGAGAAAGATGGATGGCCCTACCTTTGGAGTCATGCTTACTTCTTAGGAACTGCTACGTGCTTGTGTTGGGAGGGTTCTTTTTAAAAGAGCAGAGTACCTTATTGCTCTGAGGAACAGCCTTTCCTCTTAAACATAAACTTAAGTGAGCATCGTCGTCTTACAGATGAGTGTGTCCCATACTTCGTATTTTTTGACACACAGCACTGAGTCTTATCTCCAGCCTTCGCATATGGAGAAAGAAGTTTGCGGTTGTGCAAATAATCAAATTAGAAGGGAATAGAGGTTTGTGAAATTGGAAGGGTTTTTTTGATTGAGTTGTTTGCTGGTTTTTTGGTCGATTTTGTTTGTTGTTTTTAGAACAAAGGGAAGCAAAAATACGTGATATTTACATGCAAGTGTGTCCATTAAACATGATCACTTAGCAGTCCAAAAGTGATTTCTACAGATATTGTGTATTGTATAAAATCAACTCATCTAAGTGCCCCATACAACTCCGTGTGTGGAAAAGAGGAATAACCTGAGTAATGCATATGTGAAAGCATCCAGCCTTCTTTGCAGGAAAGGACTGTATCAAAAATGAGAGTGCATTTTCTGTAGTCTGGAGCAAGGAACTTTGTCCAACTGCTTAAAATTAATGGATTATTAGAATTTAATGTGTAGTATCCATTTGTTTCTCATTAATTGATCTCTATATTTTCCAGGGTTCACTGCCAGTTAATGAAATTATTTGCAAGGGGAATCGAGGAAACCTGTAAAGATGAAGCTGCCTACAGACAGAGTAGTGTTGAGCAATTACTATAGACATTGTTCCTCCAATGGGGAGAAGAAAAAAATGAAAGTTCAAGGAACTTGAGTAAATATGAATTTTAGTCAAATTGACAAGTATTTTAAACTTCTCGGTTTGAGTTTTTCTTTTTATATGGCTTCAGCTTAGTTTTAGACATCTTATTGCATTGTGTCATTTTTTAAAAAACATTGTAATCATTAAAATGTACCTTGGAGCAATGTAATCTAAGTTATGTTAGAAAAGAGAGAATTGGCATATATATATATATATATGTAATCATGATGACTGGTGAATTCTCTGTGCTTTTCTAGAGAGCTAATGTAGCGGTTGTGTTGCAATAATATCTAAATGTTACAAAACATTGGACTTTCAACTGTCATCAAACCAAGAGATCAAGACAAGATGTTTTCAGAGTCTGAGGAGATGTTTTTTGCTGGGGTTGTTCCATAGTTGCATGTGACTTAAATGCTGGACAACAGTGTTGTCATTCACATCTTTGTTTAGTAAAACTTTCCATTTTGTAGTTCTGACTATACCTTGCAACTTATCAATGCAATTCAAACCCACATTCCTGGCTTTAAGTAATAACAATAAGACTTTAGAAATACTTTGAAAGATAAAAGCACATCTGTATACAGATCATACCTTGTCGTATACATTTTATTTATAAAGGCTTCCTTGCATGATGCTTTTTGGAATGAGGAAGGGTTTTATGACTGTTTGGATGATACCAAATACTGCACACTGCAAGTGAAGTGTCTTGCAAGCAACTTGCAGGGATACTTATGTAATACCAGAAAGGCACAAGCAAAGGAAAATATAAATATCTTCTGAAACACCAGCAAGTTCAGATTTTTCTTTTAAATCTAAAATTAACATATGAAAAGCTTCCCTCTTCAGTACATAATTCCTCAGAGATTCTACTACAGATGTTAAAATGTCTTTGTGAAATAAGATACTGGAATGTTAAGTTTAAAAATATTTGATTGGAAGGGTTTTTTTTAGTAATGTTCATTTAACTAAATATGAAACAAAATAATTTGTATTGTGAAATGAAGGGAAGAAACTGGCATTTGGTAAATCATGAAATCACTGTGCTGATTTGTTTTTATAGCAAAAAACAGACTATCATCTGTAGCTCTGGAGTGTTTTTTTACGTTGTGTATGGATTTGTGTCTTGTGGCACATGCATGTTCTGTGTCTGGGCTTGGGGCTAAATTTTGCTGCTGTTGTACAGATTTATTCCTCTTTGAATATCATAAGTTAGCCCCTCCTCTCCTCTATCTTTTCTGAAGTTTGTAGTTGTCTTTAAACCTTATTGCTTCTGAGAGGTCTTTTTTTTGCATTTGAAGAGTTAGTGATTCTCCACTTGTGTATATTTATTGGCACTTCTGTCATTAAGCGTTTATTGTTCTCATGTCTCTCACTGGTCTGTGTAAGCCATGGTGATTGGTCATTTTATTACTGAAGCACTTGAAAATTGTTATAAATGGCAGATTTTTTTTTTAATTGAAGTTATTTACATTCCAGTTTTGTGTAATATCAAAATGGTGTGCTGTATCTTTGCTGCAAAGTATTATTCATACTGCTCTATAGGACAAAAAGCACTTGCAAATGATTTTGCTAAAGTACAGCCATACAAAGTTTAGGAACTGGGTTTTGGGTTTTTTTTTTAGATAGTATTTCAGGGAAATACTTGAATACTCTTAAAAAGTAGAAGAGCTGTTGTTTACTTTCCTTATTAATGCAATGAGTTGAGTGTTGGTTGATCCAATGTTTGTCAGACATTTGTAGCGCAAATGTTATGTATACTGTATTTTTAAAGCCATGTTTAATAAGTGAAATAGTACTTTTGAACTAAAAACCCCATTGAAAATGTGATTATGCAGTTCTAAAAATGCAGGGTTTGTTGGGGTTTTTTTTTAAGTGTCATTTGTTTAAGAAGTTCTGCAATTACTGTGGTTGGTCCATAAATGCTGTGAGAGAACCCAGATTCCAAGTAACTAATTCTTGTGCAGGGTATGATGGCACACACTCAGCTTACCAGCAAACAAGGTCATTTGTGAGGCATTACAGCTATCCACATTCTCGTAAGTGAAAACAGGAGTAAATACTAACCAGCTCTTTCCATTAGCTTGCTAGCAAGTCATGAGACCCTGACTTCAAAAATGGAGGCTTAATCTCATTGTGAATGTACATTGAAATGCTTTGAATATTTTTAATACCTGAAACCAAGTGCTTGGTGTTTCAAAGGAAGCTGCAGTGAAGGCCCCTTTCTGAGGAACAAGCCACCAGAAAAGGAGAAAAGATTGTTCCATAGTATGGTGATGAAATGTGAAGTAGATAATAGAGGTGTTGCAACGTAATAAAATGAAAAGATCTTAGGTAATAGAGAAGCTGTATAGTTGCATTTGAATAATTCTATTTGTAGCATATTATAGCAGCAAAGCGCCATGTGAGCTGTTTAACATTGTCCAGTTTATTTTTAAGAGATCTCTGTAAGTAATGTCTGCTTCCATTTAATTATAGGTTGTTCTTTTCTCTCTGAATGTAGTCTCAGTACAGAAATTATGTATAGGAAAACCAAGTCTGATTATTATTTTTTTTTTCCCAGTCTTGCTGGCTTCAAGATTAGAAAATGTGTTCTGTTTCATGATGCTAGGGCATTTCCTTGAAAAAATAAAACTATGTCATACAGCAGTGCAGTGGTTTTCTTCATTTCATGACTTGATTTGAAAAAATACCTGGCTTTGTTTGACAGAAAACTGGCAGGAGTGTGCTCTGTGTAACCAATGTGGGCAGATTAAACCAAGTAGAGAAATAATTCATAACCTTCCACTTGCATGACTACAGCTTTATAGCAAGTGTCAGTGTGGACTAACACTGAGAGTGAAGGAAAGCTACTAGTGAAGCTGGACTTACACTAAAATGAGCAACTCAACAAAAAATAAACTAAAGATTGATAGGGGGATAAGAAAGTTGTAATTTTATAATGTAAGTATTTACAGTTATTTATTATGAAAAAATTTAAAATACAGAAAATTAAAGAAAACTACCATTCTAAGAAGTATAAAATGGGTATTATACTTTAAATAGTATATAGTAAATAGAGGGGATTTTTTAGAATTTCATTGTAATAGTTATTACAGATGCAGTACATAAGTAAAACATGCTCATTGCAGATGAACAATGGGCACAGAAGATGCTTTTCAGCACTGTAGAGACTTCTGCTTTCGAAGTGTGTTGGGTTTACATGACAGGTTTGTTAACGGGATGCTGCGTGATTGGCTTTTGTGAAAAGAAAATAGAAGGTGCACCCACATTGGATAGAATCAGTTCCAGCAAGCTCCAAGATGGACCTGCCACTGGCCAAAGCTGGACTGATTGGTGACATTGGCAGCATGTCTGTGATAGCACTCATCGAAGAGGTAAAATTTGCTGCACAGCAGCTGTGGGGGGAAAGTAAACAGCCCTGCAGAAGCAAAGTCAGTGAAGGAGAGGGAAGAAGTTGTCCATGGAATCTCAGTGCAGAGATTCCATGGTGAGGCAGCCCATGGAGGACCCTGCGCTGGATCAGGTGGATGTGTCCTGAAGGTAGCTGCAGCCTGTGGTGAGCCTGTGCTGCAGCAAGTTTCCTGGCAGGAGCTGCAGAAGGGGAGAGGAGCCTGTGCATGAGCAGATTTTCTGGCAGGAACTCTGGCCCATGGAGGGGACCCAAGTGGAAGAAGTTCATGGAAGAGGAAGGAGCAGGAGTGATAAGTGTTATGAACTGACCACAAGCCCATTTCCCACCCTTCTACGCTGTTCAGAATTCGGGAGGAGGTAGAAGAGTCAGGGGTGAAATTGTGCCTGGGAAGAAGGTAGGGGGGGAGGAGGGGAGAAGGTGGTCTTGGTTTCGTTTTTATATCTGGTTATTTACTCTGTTTTAATTGCAAAAAAATTGAGTTAATCTTGCCCAAGAAGAGTCTGTTTTGCCCCTGACTGCAATTGCTGAGTGATCTCCGTGTCCTTAACCCATGAGCTCTTCATGGTATTTTCTCACCCTGTTGCTGAGAAGGGAGAGGGACGGAGTGACTGGGTGCCAACATCAACCCATCCCATGCAGTTACTCAACAAGGCAGTGTTTGCAGGGATGTCTTATGGCACAAACGGAAGATGGCATGTAGGATCAGAAATTTCTCCGAGCACCTCTGTTGTGCAATTCAAGTATTACTTCCCCAGAACTCCTGCCTTAATCCCTATGAAGTGAATGAATAATAGGAATTCATCATTTTTATTCTCATTAGTCACATAGCTCTTATTTGTAATTTTCCACAGGATAGTTAAGTAAATTCAATAGATTCTAACTGGTGTTTAAGTTGCAGTAAATGAATTCTGTCCGTAATGAAGCAACAGTCCCTCCAGACTTCTGTCTCACCCACTGGCATGCACATGACGTACATCTTGCAGAGGCTTATGCATGTTCTTAATTAATGTGTGACTAGTCCCATTAATTAGAAGGGGTGGGGCATTTGTTCTGCAATCAGTCATGCCTTTCAAATCCTCTGCAACGAGAGGATTAACAATTTTTTTCATTCAATTTCCTGCTGTTTAAAGATTACTCCTAATATGTACCTACCAAAATTGCCAAGAGGTTGTCTTCAAATGGTGTGTGCTCCTTTAAGACTTACATGCCTGAAAGGCTGACTTTCATTTGTTGGTAGCTGTTTCACCTAAAATGCCGTTTTGTGCTTTATTTCATAGGAATCCTCCAGCAGTAATTAAAACGAATAGGAGTTTTCCCCTCTCTTTCTTATTTTTTTTTTTTTACATGTAGAGACGACTTCAGTAGTGTCTTCTCTGCATGTGAAAAACCATGTAGAGAAGACGTGTGGAGAGACATAGAGACAGCATGCTTGAACAGGGAAAAAATGGAAGGGGAAAAGATATTCATAAAGGAAAAAATACCAAAAGAATAAAAGGGGTTGATGCAAATTAAGAAATCCATGGAGCCCAAATTCTGGGAAGGGTGAAAGAGAATAACTGTGAAACAGTTTTTATGTTTTAAAGAAATAAGATCATAAAATACAGATTTTCATCTATTTATTTTGCTGGAAAGCATTGCCCAGGCATGTGCCCTTCAGCTGCACAGTAAAGAGAGCACTAAGGGTTTGAGTAGGTAGCTGGAAGTTTGACTATTTACAACTGGAGGACAGTTGTAAATACAGGTCATGCCCCGTATTTATACTCACAAACTTTACCCACGCAGCAGCATTGCTAGGAGAGGTGCTAAAGGAGAACTATAAAAGCAGGTTCCTATAGCAATGCGCAGCATTCTGAAATGACTGTTCCATTCAATCTGCTGAATGTTTATTTTCCATGCTAATGTTTAGCTGCTGGATTTTAAGGAAGAGGAGCCTGGGCAGCAAGGAGGAATGCTGGGTCAGTACCTCAGTGCTGCTGAGGTTAAGGCAGTGGGACAGCAACTCACTCCAGCTAAGGGTCTGCCCCATAGACCTTGCAATGCCAGGGATAGTTCCCACAGAAAGCGATTGCATACAGAAATACCTGTGCTGCACCTGTAGAAGTTTGTGTAACCTGTTCTGAGCTTTCAGGGATGTATATTCTGGAGACTATCTTAGCTGTCAGAGCAAATTGCTTTAAGATTTCTATAGTTAGAAAACTTTGGTTACTCACTTAACCTACTTTCCCTGTTGTATTTAAGTGTGCTTGCTCTGTTCTCGGTGGACATACAGAATGCCTGGCCGTCAGGGAAATTCCCTGTCTATGCCATTCTGTTACCTCTCAATCTGCTGTTCTTCGCCTAAACAGACTTAATATTCAGACAGAGAAGGAAAAAAACCCTCAATATTCAAGCACAAATCAATGTCAAGAAAAAGTGCTTGAAGCTGATGTCTGTTTACCACCAAAGAAGGGAAACTATAGGAAGAGACCTGGTATTGACGGGGTTGCTCCAAAAAATGAATGAGGAGTTTCATAAAGTTCAATCAGACACGGTTAGCTCCTAGACACAATGTTTTCAGAATGCTGTCTAAAGATCAGATGGATGCATTAGAGTAGATATCTCCCTTCAGCAGTACTCATCGAACGAATTTAACGCCCTCTGGCTGTGCCAGGGGAGGTTCAGGTTGGATATTAGGAAGCATTTCTTCAATGAAAATGTAGTCAGGCATTGGAACAGGCTGCCCAGGGAAGTGGTGGAATCACCATCCCTGGAAGTATTCAAAAACTGTGCAAATGAGGCCCTTAGGGACACGGTTTAGTGGCTGCCTCGGCAGTCCTGGAGTAGAGGTTGGACTTGATGATCTTAAAGGTCTTTTCAACCTAGAATGATAGAATCCTAGTGGTTCTATGATTCTAATAACTACTCTGAGGGATATGCTGCTGACAGATGCTGCCCTGCCCAGAGCCAAAGAAGATCCCAATCAAGTAAGTAGCTCTCAGATGGTGGAACCTTCTATTTCTGTTTCATCTCATAACACTGGAGTTTTTGAGCAAAAGCAGACAAAACCTGAACAGCTGAGAGTTGCTGTGGTTCCAATTTCCTAGTAAAGGCTTACAACCACTGCTGGTCCTCAACACATTGGTTGCAGGATCAGGAAAGAGTAAACAGCGTATTCTCTCACCTGAACAGCAGACCGTGTTGTTTGTTCTCCTCTGTGCATAGGCAAAGTTTTGAACTAACAGAAGAATTTATACTTTTTCCTCCATAAAAGAGTTTACAGGCTTGGTGCGGGAACGTGAGGGGGGGAGAAAGCCCAGTCCTGTGGCTGTGTTTGGAGGAGTCCATTCTGAGGCTGCTGTGGTAGGGACAGCAAGCAGTGATGCTTCCTCTGGATGAGCTATTGCAGAAGAGGAATGAGGTGAGCAGGAGTATCAAAAGACCTGTGGTTGTGCAGGTTCAGGAGTCCAAACTCACTCTCCCACTCAGCAAAACATTGCACTGAATCCGTGTAAGTTGCTCAGGGTTTGGGTCTGAAGCTGTTGCTCTCTGCCCTGCCTTCATTTGTTGGAGGAAATTCCACTGCTCTGGCATAAATCTGTCCTGCAACACTTCTGTGAAAAAGCACAGCAGGAATTTATTAGTAAAGTAGACTATGCTCAGTTTTTTTGCTGAAGCTAAAAGAGAGAGAAAAGGATGTGATGAAAGAGTTGTTGATTCACCCTGTCCCTTACTGAAGGAACCTGACTCAATGCATCTTGCATTACAGGAGCACGGGGAATGGGAGGCTACCGCTGCTTGTATTGATTTCTACCAGGGTTTCTGATTTCTACCTTCCAACAAAAGCTGCTGAGATGACATTAGAGCTCCTTTCTCCACTTGGTGTTTGTGGAGGCTAAGGAAAAAAATGCCTACCCATTCAAAAGCACTAAGAGAATCATAGAATGGTTTGGGTTGGAAAGGACATTAAGATCATCCAGTTCCAATCCCCCTATAGTGGGCAGGGACAATCGAGGAAGAGAAACAGGTACTGCTGTATCTGAATTCCCTCAGTCCCAAGACACAACATACATTCCTCAATGGTGACAGCCAGAGCTTCCTTGAAGTGAAAAATGCCTCCCTATGTTCTTAGTGCGAGGCAGCGATGAAAGGAACTACAGTTACTGAGGTTTTAATGTTTCTTCTAAGGTTACTCTGGTGGGAAAGCTCCTCTGCTGTCTTCATAAGGACTGGGAAACATACATCAGGTCACAATGCCCACTGCCGCACCTTTTCTACTGACATCGACTGATGTCTTAGTACCAACAAGCTATGGGTCATGTGGAGGTGCAATCAGAATACATCCATTGGGAAACAAGGTTGCCGTTACTTTTGGGCTAAGGCCGAAGACATTTTAGCAGAAGAGGAAATGTTGTTGACGACCATGCAGCTGATGTCTCTCATACACCTTGAGGTGTGTACTGGGAAGCCCTGGTATGTACCAGGAGAAAGATGTGGGTATCCTCCACGGCTGTGCAGCCAACACTGATGAACAGGAGTGACCTGCTGTGGGCAGCACTGATGTGGAGTGTGGCTCACAAAGGCCCTTGGGTTCGGATGTGTGCCTCAGCGATAACTCTGGCACAAGTCATGCGCTGCCTCCAGAACTCAGAAGTGACACTGTTCCCGAGAGGGAACAGATAAAACAGGTTATACAGAACAGAGGAGATCATAGAATCATAGAATAGTTAGGGTTGGAAAGGACATGAAGATCATTGAGTTCCAACCCCCCTGCCATGGGCAGGGACACCTCCCACTAAACCATGCCATCCAAGGCTATGTCCAAGCCCAACTTGAACGCAGCCAGGGATGAAGCATTCACAACTTCCCTGGGCAACCCATTCCAGTGCCTCACCACCCTTACAGGAAAGAATTTCTTCCTCATATCCAATCTAAACTTCCCCTGTTTAAGTTTGAACCCATTACCCCTTGTCCTCTCACTACAGTCCCTCATGAAGAGTCCCTCCCCAGCATCCCTATAGGCCCCCTTCAGGTACTGGAAGGCTGCTATGAGGTCTCCATGCAGCCTTCTCTTCTCCAGGCTGAACAGCCCCAATTTTCTCAGCCTATCTTCATACGGGAGGGGCTCCAGTCCCCTGATCATCCTCGTGGCCCTCCTCTGCACTTGTTCCAACAGTTCCATGTCCTTCTTATGTTGAGGACACCAGAACTGCACACAATACTCCAAGTGAGGTCTCACGAGAGCAGAGTAGAGGAGATGGTAGAGAACATGCTAGCGATGTCTACAGTGGACTTGCTGACTATGAACTGCTGTGCCACAGAGTTGCAGGGACTGAGGGCAGCCAGCTCACTGAAGGCAATGCCCACTTACTTAGTTGAGGGTGAGGGCCTGCAAGCAAGAGCACTGGCACTGCAGCTCTTATGGCAGCTGCCAAGGATCTAAAAATTAACCATTTTCTGGCAGTTATGTTGTGCTGGGAAGGTTTAAAGGTCCCAGATCTCTAAGACATAGCAAGCCTGATCTCATGAGTGGTGGCCTTCAGCAATGCAGCCTTCCTCCCTTGTTTAAATAGCCCCTAAGGCAGCATGACTTAATGGGGTGACTCTCTTGCCTAAAGCTCTCTCCAGCCTCCTGTTTGCAATTTTGCCCTTCTCTCCTCACATGAGTACCAGTCACATTCTTGGATGCAGTCAGAGCTGTAAATAACAGACATTTTGTTGTAACCTAGTTTTCCTCTGTTCAGGCACCTGTCAGGGTCTTGTTTTTCCATCTTGGCTGACCCTGCCAACACAGTGGTGTCAGTACAGAGAAGGGGCTCAATAACACTGAGTGATGCTAAACATCTGTAAGCAGCGCAAGTGTTTGAAATGTTGCTAGCTGGCCTACCTTGGTAAAGCAATGTCAAGAGGAAAAAGGCTGAGTGCATGCTGAGTCTAAAGGATAATACTTGAAAATGACACATCTAGAGAAAATTACACACACACAAGATTTGCCTTTGGGCAGAAGCAGATTATTTTGCATACAAATACAAGGGGATGGAGACAGCAGAGCTAACTCTGTCTATTGCTCTCTGGCGTGATGATTGAATCTCTGAACCTGCAGTCTACAGTTACCCTGCTGGAAATATTGCCACTAACTTTCAATAAAGAAAGAAATACAGCTTTGTTTTGGTTGTGGAATCTTTGTATCACAAATCAGTGCCTATAATCTGTGAAAAGAGAAGATTGTTTTTCAGTAAAACGTCACACAATGCCTTTACATGCAGTTATAGACATCACTTGTTTTCTCCATGCCCTAAGCTGCAGTGGAAAGCTCTAAAGTTTAAATCATTTTATGACAATAAGCTGCCTGGTACACTGTTTAATAATTCTGCATGCTAATGTAAATACGTTTTTATCTACCTTACCGCAGTGGCTGCTCTTCAGTGCTTTAAGTCTGACTTGGTCCTGCAGCTCCCTCTACTGAAAATTATTCCTCCTGAAAATAAGTCTGAATTTCAAAATGCAGCAGTCATTTTTAAGGTAGTCTGGCAAATCAATTTCCTATGCTTCCCTGTGGATGAGAGCTGCAGGAACGTGCTCCAGTTCAAATCACATGTTACTTCACACTGGTAATTTCTACTTTTGATTTGGTTTATAGGATTCAATGTGATCAAAGAGTAATAGATGCTGCACACTTGGTTTTTGTCCCAAAAATATGGATAATTGAACAACGTCTTCATTAAAAAAGGACAGAAACAGAGGTCATAAAGGGGAAAACTATAATTGTAAATTTTAACACCTGGGACATTTAGATTCCTGTTCACGTACCGACTTCTTCAGCTCAGGACAATTCGGCTCTCCTGAAAGTGTGTTTGGCACACTGTTGAAGGTGGCTTAATCATTCGTTTTTGCCAGGTCTCAGGTAGTTCTAGTTCTCAGTGCACAAGAGTTCATTGCCCTAAGCAGGCATGGAGGAATGCCATGAATTAAGAAAACATGCTTCCATAGCTGTTAAGCTGATAGCCTGCCATGTATCATGTCGTGTCATTTTCAGACAGTGTGGGAGGCTGGGGCAAACCTGACTAGATCTGATGCTGCTTTCCCCCCCCCCAATTCCTGGCTCTCAGGCTCAGCCCTGTTTGCTCTTTTTATGGCAGTAGCAGCATTTCTTAGTGCTTCTGGCCTGTGCCCCCCTTCCCATCCCCCCCCCCCCCCCCCGCTTTCCGTCTTCTTCATCGCTACCCTGACCTTTCACTATTCCCTTTGCTTTCTTTTACTGGCTCCTTCTGGAGTTCACTGGCCTGATGACATTTCTCTTTGTTCCTTTGGTCTCCTTTGCTCCACCTTTGCTGCTCCCTCAATCTGGCTTTCTACTGCTCCAGCGCACAGGTTATCAAGCTCTTCTCTATGGTGTTTATCTTCTGGAACTTTTCTGCTTGATTTCGTGATGCAGACTTACATCTGAAACAAGAGACTTACTTGTACATCTCCGAGAAGAGATGTTTGGCATCTGGACATGTCCTTGGGTACACAAGCGTTCTAAATTACCTTAAATCCAAGCCATACTGATCAGCTTTGGCTTTGTGGCTTTGTGCATGTTTTTCTGCCTGAGTATTTGACAGTTCTCCAGAATTCATTTATTGAAGGGGAAACACTGATGTATAATAAATGAATGACAATAGCAATAGGAAATTATTATTCATTATGTGGAATTTAATCACAAATAAGAGCATATTCTCCAAGGCAGCACTTAAAAGCCAAATGTCACTGACATGAGGCTATGTAAAGTCACTGTCAGGGTAAGACACTGCCAAATTCGTACTTCTTTTCTGCCTGAAAGACTGGGTTAAAAAAAGAACGTCACTGTGAGCAGTGAGCTTTTCTTACTTATTTCTGCATTAAAAGGAATCTCCAAGGAAACAGAAGTACTCTGTGGCACCACTCAGATGTTTGTTCCCTCTCTTAACCTTCCAATAACCACCTTATTGAAAGCCTTTAAAAAAATAATGATTTCCTTAGCATGTACAAGTATGTACAATATAAATGTCAATATTTATGCTCTACATATTTTCTACTGTATAGCAGAGCAATGATAAATGTGCAAAAGCAATTTTGCAGAAAATAGGATAGAGTGATTTCAGTGCAAATGTTCCTAGCATTTCTTGCTAAGATCTGGATTGTTTACAATGGGACCCATAATCCACACAACATTTGATTGAAGTGCATCCTAATGTTCGTAACTGGATTTCATCAGAAACCATAAGCTGTAAAAAGGGAAATGGCTGTTCTTATAGCCAAAAAGGGCTGTGCGGTCTGTGCTGCATGTGAATGTCTTTTAAATTCAGGAGTATTAAGATCCCTGGGGCCTGTAGTGGAAAATTATGAAAGAAAACACAACAGTGTCAAAAAGGTAGCAGAAGTACCAATCCCTGTGCCCTGGGGGGAGCAACAGGGGAATGACGCATAACAGAGAAAAGCACAAACTGAAGCCAGACCTTTGTGTGTTCCATGTATTCCAGGCCATGTGGAGGCTCAGCCAGTGGCATGTTGATTACAAAATCCAAACTGACTGCGCTTTAGAGCTTTTGGCATGTGACCATTCCTCTTCAAAAGCCTTACATAAACGTTCTGAAATTCAGTTGCTCGACAGAGCCTTTGGAGGTAAGTACCATGCTGAACACAGGAGGCTTTCCTTCTCTTCTGAAGGGCAAAGGGACAAGACAAGAGTGGCAAGTCAGCTACATCCTCAGCTGATGAAAATCAGGTCCTTTGATTTTTAATAGAGCCACATCAACTTATCACAAGTGACGATTAGCTGGTTTGCTTAGCTGATACACCACGTTTAAACCAAGCCTATATGAGGAAGTATTGCACCAAAACTAATCAGAGACTTCGCATCCATAGCGTGACCTCTGGAATTGTTTTCTATCAGCTCTAGCAAAGAAGGAACTTTTTATTTTACTTCAGTATAGTTTGAACCAGAGGAGCTAGACTAATGGGAGTGTTTGTTAGGTTCATTTCCAGCCAGGTCTCGAGTAAAGCAAATTTGCATTTTCTATTGAATACACAAGCCCATCTAAACAGAGGCGAGGAGAAGATGGTCTATTGACATTATGTAAAGGTGGCATATCAGTTTAAAGGGTTCTGTTTGCCTAGAAGAGTGTGAAGGAGACTGTTTAATTACCTGTCTAGGGTTGACAAAGATAAACACCCTGTTATTATTCTATGTATTTGCTTGTAACTCAATTAAGGATGTGTACTTAATTGTATCACCAATATGAAGAAATAAGTGTTAAGGTGTTTGAAAGAGGAAATGAGATGTCCCTCAAGAAACATGAAAGGTCAGGGAGTACAGAAAGCAAAGAAGCATAAAATTATGGCATTGGTATTCAGCTAAGATCAGAAGTGAAGGGCTGTGTTATCTGAATTCCCAATTGTAAGGCTGAATTGAGGAGTTAACAGAAAAAGTGCCAACTTACAAAGCAAAGCAACATAGCGCAGCAGCATGAACTAAATCAAACACGTCTAGCTATTCTGTCAGTGGTGAAGGAGAGCTTATGCTCTTGAGTTATTTCAGTTATGCTGAACCATCCCTGACATATCTACAATATTTGCTGTCTTCTGTGCACAACACTCTTGAATGATAACATTTGGCACTAAGTGATCAGCCAGTTTCATTCTTCTGTTTCCCCATATTAATTTTCCAATTAAAAATACAGAAACAACAAGGAAGATGAGTTGTTATAGGTATTTTTTTTTTTTAGTTTAAAATTAATGCACAGGTCTGACGATCTCCCTACCTGTCCTTTTTTATATGTTAAGTCTTTAATATATTCCATATGGATGTACTTCCCTGTGGAGGTGCATTCTCTGTAATCTTGTCCTTTGGACACTGGCTGTTCACGCCAACATCAGCACAGTGAGGTGATCCCCGCCCAGCAGCACCAAGGCAGTGAGGAGTGATATGATACAACAGCAAAGCACAGCCTCACATTGCCGCTGTTGTACAGCCCTGCAGCAGGACAGCCGGTGCCGGGTGATGTCTCATAATTGCACCCAGAGCTGTCGTTTTAGGAGCAGATTCAGAAGAATAAGTCATTAGATGACTTCTTTCTATTCCTACTTTCCCTCTTTCTATGGCATCAAGTGTTCTCACTGGTGCAAGTCTGAGGGGGAGAATGAAAGCAGGGGTTGTCACCTGGCCATGTTGGGTGGGAGATAGCACTTCTGGGATGCTGTGACAGCAGAGGACTGAGGGTAACGACCTTCCCTGTTTCTCCCCTGCCATTACAATGTCTTCGTCTGCTTTTCCTTTTGGCACACCTGACAATATAAACATGTTCTTTGCAACCCCAGGAGACTTCCCTAGCTGCAACTTCTCATTGAAACAGTTTGATTTAATTTAATTTTGCTCTTTATAGTTTTATTCTTGAATTACCTCAACACTTTCCGAGCAAATGTGTGGTTTTTAATCAATCTGTCAGCTGATTGTTTTGAGGAGGTTTTTTTACAGCATCAGACACAGCTGACACCACTGTTCTTATCATAAATATCTGTCACATTAGTTTAAAGCTGTGATTAAAGCTGCTCCACATTCTGCTGGCAAGGCAGCTGGACCTGCACAAATTACGACAATAACCATTGAAGCTCCTTCCTGAGAAGAGTGCTGTTTCTGTAGCCGTGTCAGGCAAGTGCTGCCTTTTAAGAATGATTGCTCAGCTCTAAATGACATTTTTGGCTTTCTTTTAGAAAAGTAAGTTATTTATTTTCCTGTGATTTTAACTAAAGAGCACTATCATCCCTAGAGAACAATTTTGGTTTTCAGCACCAGAGCAATTACTTTCAGCTGTATCAAGCGCCTGATGTTTAAAAGGCCGTGTGGTTTCATGTGTTTGAAAAATATCTTCTCTTAAGGACTTCTAAACTAGCTTCTATGTGGCTGCCACCAGTCACACAATCTCAGAAGCAGATAGCTGCATATCACCCACCCAACATTCCTTTACGATTTGCTACTTGTGAGAAGTAATACATGTAAACCGGGAGATGGTTGTAGTCAAAGTTGAAGCGAGAGATGAATGTATATGGTTATGATGCCATCCTTAAGACAGCAGGAAAAGCTGTCATACAGGACAATAATCACTGAGTCATAGAATAGCCGAGGCTGGAAGGAACCTTGAAAGGTCATCTGCTCCAACCTTTTATGGGAAAAGGAGCCTAAAGGAGATTATCTAACAACCTGTCTAATTGTATCTTGAAAACTAGCAGTGATGGAGACTCTGCCGTGTCCCAGGGGAGGTAGTTCCAATGGATGTTCTCACTGAAAAATGTTTCTTTCTTTTGTTGAGATGAAACCTTTCCTGGTGCAAGTTTTACTTGTTGCTACTTGTCTTTTCCATGTGGCTTCTTGTGAAGAGAGAGGAGAGCTCACATCCTCTTCAAAGCTGCTCTATAAGTAGAATCATAGAATCATAGAATAGTTAGGGTTGGAAAGGACATGAAGATCATTGAGTTCCAACCACCCTGACATGGACAGGGACACCTCCCACTAAACCATGCCATCCAAGGCTATGTCCAACCCCACCTTGAACGCCGCCAGGGATGAAGTATTCACAACTTCCCTGGGCAACCTATTCCAGTGCCTCACCACCCTTACAGTAAAGAATTTCTTCCTCATATCCAATCTAAACTTCCCCTGTTTAAGTTTGAACCAATTACCCCTTGTCTTCTCACTACCGTCCCTAATGAAGAGTCCCTCCCCAGCATCTCTATAGGCCCCCTTCAGATACTGGAAGGCTGCTATGAGGTCTCCACGCAGCCTTCTCTTCTCCAGGCTGAACAGCCCCAATTTTCTCAGCCTATCTTCATATGGGAGGTCAGGTCCACCCTTAGCTTTCTATTCTCTGAGAATTAAAAACCTAGCTACTTCAGTTGTTCCTCAAACAGCAGGTTCTCCAGTCCTTTGAGGACGGCAAACCTCCCACAGCCCTTCTTGGGACCCTCTCCACATCTTTCTTGCATTGTGGAGACCAGCGGTGGGTTCAGTACTCCACATGTGGCCTCACAAGTGCCTGAGGGACTCACAGAGCCTGCAGAAGATGGAACTGTTGGAGCAAGTCCAGAGGAGGGCCACGAGGATGATCAGGGGACTGGAGCACCTCCTGTATGAAGACAGGCTGAGAAAGGTGGAGCTGTTCAGCCTGGAGAAGAGAAGGCTGCATGGAGACCTCATAGCAGCCTTCCAGTGTCTGAAGGGGGCCTATAGGAATGCTGGGGAGGGACTCCTCATGAGGGACTGTAGTGAGAGGACAAGGGGTAATGGGTTCAAACTTAAACAGGGGAAGTTTAGATTGGATGTAAGGAAGAAATTCTTTACTGTAAGGGTGGTGATGCACTGGAATGGGTTTCCCAGGGAAGCTGTGAATGCTTCATCCCTCATGGTGTTCAAGGCGGGGTTGGATATAGCCTTGGATGGCATGGTTTAGTGGGAGGTGTCCCTGCCCATGGCAGGGTGGTTGGAACTAGATAATTTTAATGTCCTTTCCAACCCTAACTATTCTATGATTCTATGAAATTACAAATTCAGCAGGAACTGAAAGCAGAGAGTGATGGCACCAGCTCCCTTCCAAGTAGTCGGCACAGAACAGAGCAAGGAGGTAAGCAATGAGACCTTTGGTAGCCATGATGTGTGTGCCCATGGTCACTGTACAGGTAGCACATGTATTCCTGGATAGGGCTAGTCCCTAATACTGGAGCAAGCAGAACAGGACAATGGAGGTCAGAGTAAGGTGCCCTGTTGAAGGCAGAGCATGAACAGAGCACTGATAGCTGATCCCACAGCCGACAGGAATCAGGATCTTGCTGACAAACAGTCCATGGAGATAAAGTGTTGAAAGCACAACTCATAAGAACAAAACATAGATATGCAGATCTACAATTCATACTTACAGAGGCATTTTGACACTCAGTTCTTGCCACGCTGAATAATTAATATATTCTTTGTGCTAGAAGTAAATAATTTACATGAAACATATCATCTGCAAAAGGGTATTAAATGCAGAAGACCATGCTCTTGCCAACATCTTAAAGAAAAAACACCATCCAAAATCAAAATGGTAAACAATGACAGTGCAGAAAGTAATGACACTTGTAATCCAGGTCATTCTTAGGTTCTTAGAGGTTTTCAGACAAAACACATGGTCACCAGCTAGAGTCAACGTTCATGGCTTGCATTCTGTTGCAAATCAATTTGTTACCATCCCTTCCCACGGGGTAAGCCTCCTAGTGCTGCAGAGCCCAGTCACCCAGGACCTGATGGCTCACCCAGGTGGAGTCCTGGAGCACATAGTTCTTGCCATAGTGGCTCCTTTGTTTGGATCCTGTGCTCAGCTAAAGTATCACTCATTGTCCTGGTCTGTTTAGATCACTTGGGTTAGAAAGTATTGGAGACAAAAGTAACAACAAATGTGTAGAGCAAATTGAATCAATTAGCTTGGTGTAAATAAGCTGGCTGCATGTGCTGACAGAGATTCATTGCACTGGGGAGAGCATGAAGGCTATGGGGCAGGGTGATGGTGCATGGTCTATGTGGAGCTGGCCAGGGAGGGGTGATGACCTCAGCCATGGAGCAGAAGGAGGGGGTTGTACCTGGGGGCACACAGCAGGGCACAGAGGACAGGTCTGAATGCAAGGTGTCATACTTGGCCTGATGCATTTACCACCACTAGTTACCATTCAGAGGATCTGAAAGATCATGTTTGGATCTGTCACGAGACTGTCTGGTTTCTAAATCCTCTGATAGTCACCTGCAATCTAGCTTTCAGGTCTCAGGGACAGGGCCTGCATCAAAAACCTCCAGCCAAGCAGGGCACATGCATCGTGCAGTGTCTTTGCGGTGGCCTTTAGACAGGCTGTCAGCAGAATTACTGTCATGACCTCTCCTGAGATGTCTGTGAAACCTACCGTAAGCATCCTGGCTGCTGGCTGTTTCCTGTGCATGCCCAGGCTGATGACAAGTATCAGTGCGTGGTCTCTGAGGAAATGTGTGAACGTGCTCTGCAAGTACATCAAGCAATTAATTTGTTAGCACACCTTTTGATATGATGTCAAAATTAGACCATGAGTTCCTTCTCATCCCATTAACCTGAGGCCGAGGGGTGGAAAGGACTGGCAAGCCTGCCCCATGATGCTGTTTCTATCTTTAGACACCATGACAGCAATGGCCAGCTGCTGTGAGCAGCAGTCCTTCACACACAGAGTTACACCAGATTCCTGCTGATGCCTCCTGTCCCTCTGTGGCTGTCATTCCCACAGTCACTCTCTGAGTCCCACTGTCACTGAATCAATCTGAGCGACAGCCATTACTTCTTTGTCTTCTCCTCCATTAGTTCCTTCCACATATGCCCTTGGTTCTTCACCTCCTCCAAGCTCTTTGACATGGTGCCTACTGCTTGCTGGGGTTGTGGGCAGGCTGGCTTGTGTGTGGGTGCATGTCTGAGCACAGAGCAAGAGGGCTGACCATCTCCCATGAATTCCAGCTAGGGGGGATCTGCAGGCTGCGCAGGTGGCTTGTCTGTGTGCCTGGGAGCCTGAATGCATGGGGGCTTCTGCCAAAAGGGGAAAAAGATGCAGCGTGGTCTGTAATGGCACAATATTTCATGACAGAGCACGGGTGGGGGAGGCTTGCTAGAGGTGGAGCTGGGTTGGATTATGAAGCTCCTATGTGACTGATGCATCTGGGGGATGCTGTGGAGAGGCACCTCTGCTTCCCTGGGATCTTCTGTGGGCAGTGCTTGTGAGGAATAATGAGCTGAGAATGGGAAACTAATTCCTCCATAACATCTAAATAGAATCAACTAGGTTGGAAAAGACCTTTATGATAATCAAGTCCAAATACCCTCCATACTTTCCTCCTTCTCTCTGCCCTGGCTTAGTCTAGAGGAGTTAAAGCTCACAGTGAGCTCACGTTCTCATCTCTTCCCAGTGGTAGCCTGAAAATATGGAAATTACAACACAGATGAAGGAAGGAATCCCAGTAATCCAAGCTGGAATGTTTGCAGAGAGGACTGCTCATGTCTCTCAATGCTGGTACTGGAGTAGTACTTGTGGCTGGGGAATGCAACTTGCCAGGCAGCCCCATCCTTCAGGCCTTCCATCAGAGAGGCAACTGTGACATGGCTTTCTGGTCTGCAGCCAGTTCTTTTGCCATCCATGCTGTGCACCTTCACTGCCTCCTGGGCACTTGCCATAGGAAGCAGTGGGTCTGTGTGTGCATCTAGCTGGGCAAGGCCAGGGATGGGAGTGCCAGGTGATGGACAGCACATTTTGCAATCACCTCTCAGGCATGAGGGTGCTAGCTAGCAAATGAGCCTAAATGGGGCTGAGCTGCTTGAAATGAGTGCCTAGACATCTCGGGTGTTATTAGCAATCCAAGGGAATTAGATCTGCAGTCTGGGGCAATTGCATCATAACTCAATGTAGGCTCATATCCAGAGGGAGAAGTTTACTCTGCTTTGGGAGCCTAAACTAGGGCAGATGAAATGCAGCCATTAGGTCTGTATACAATTAATAATACTCTCAATACATTTAGACCATTTTTCTCTTTGTCTTTTATTCCAGAACAGACACTCTTTATTATTGCATCAATTTTCCTACATTACTTAAAAAAGTAATTCCTGTACAGAGTAGATTGCTTGCAATACTTTTTTACTGCCAATACAGTGTGATGAAATGGCCATGAAAGCTTGCCCGGAGCTTTCAGAGCAGCATGGGGCCAAATCATGCAGCTCAGAGGTGCTGCCTGCCCCAGCCATATTGTACCAGCATCAGCCGGGCACCTACCTAGCCTGGGGCCAAAGTCTACCCTTAGGAGGAACACAGCAGAATTATATTGTCTCAAAAATATTACAAATATCACAGGCTTTTATTGATTCTGTGAGTTCTTATAAATCGGGCAAATAATTCTACTTTTAATACGGTCTATGATGCCTTCAGGGGACTGGGCCATTTGAAGGCAAAGGGGCAGGATTTTGCTCCTTGTTTTAAGGTATATTATGTCATTTCAGCTCATCAATTTTCACTGCTTTGTTCCTGTTCTTAAAAAGCATTTCCTGGGGGTGTTTTGACCTCACAGACCAGAGGTCAGCATTACTCCCTGCAGCTTCATGAGAGGGTGGAGAGCTGCTGCTTTCTGTGATTATTATGGGAGCTTATTACTGGAGTACAGTTCATATCTGGCTAATGCACATTGTCTCCACAGCCATCACTTTCAAAGCACCTTTTTAATTTATTCCCCTCTGTAAAACCTGTGCTCAAAGGTTTCAATTTATGCTTTACATCTCCCAGTGGTTGTTCCCATGTCGGACCAGTTCTCAAAATTATGATAAGCACCTCACTGGACATAGGCTGCTTTGGACATACAGGTGTCCAGCTGTGGGCTGTGTTGTATAAGAACCATCATTTAAATAAGTCAAGGAAACAGGAAAATGCATCATTGATCCTTGTTTTTTAATTTCTTTCTTTCTAAATACTTTCAAATGACAGGTCACGTAACAAAGGAATAATTATAAAATGACATGGTATTATAATAGCAAAGCAACAAATATTTATAACTAATTAGAAGTAACAAAGAAAGGATTAGAACACAGGAGTCATCTAGAACAACAGCTGAGATGCTGTTTGCAGCAGATGGATGTGATGCGCATGTCTTCTTCCAGCATGAAATCTTCAGAGGGTACCAGGGTGCTGACTGCAGGTGTCCCTCTGTACTACCCTCTGGGAGGGGGAAATTAAGTATATTGCCAGACACAATTAAAAACAACAAATGCTTATCCTTCTTAATTAGGCTGTAGAACACTTATCACCAACCTCCCCCAATGCTTGCTGTTGGAAACAAATTATTCTCAGAGCATTTTAATGTAACTTTTTTGCAGCCTGCTAAATCCTTACCTCTTTAGTAAGGCTGATTGCTTGAGACCAACCAATAGACCCCAACAGTGGAAGAAGGCTCACATAGAGTATAAAAACCAGATAACTAGCAAAAGCATTTTAAAGAGAACCATGGTTTGAAGTTGGCTTCAACCCACACACTCCTTCTCGGCAATTGGGAACATCCCCATTGTGACAGTGAGCTATTATAGAGACTGGTAGTGGGAATCACATTGGTATTGCGATTGAACTGTGTAGGTTTATTTCTATATTTTTCTTACTCCAATTTACATTTGTGTTGTGGTTTCAGTATATTTTCTATCACTCTGCTGTATCAGAAATCCCACATAACATCTTCAAATGAATAACTTTGACATTAAGCATTACGCCCTTCAGCCGTGCCATATTCAAAAGATGCTGGTCACAGAGTATTGGACTCAAATGTGGCTGTTCAATAATAAGACTATTTTGTAATTATGTTGTTCATGAGTTTACATGCCTTTGACTTTGTCAGATAGTTTCTCATCAGAGAAACTTGCTTAAATAAATGCTAGCAGCAATGACAACTGGCAACCCTAATTACACTTGACAGAGTACAAGACAGTCTTTTTTCTTCCTACCAGATGCTTCCACTGCTGCACGCTCTCTCATCTACTAATTCCTGCCCCTGGTAGAACTTATTAAGACACACACCTGTCATTTGGGATATCACAGTTATCTGGTAAGACATGTAAAGTGTAGCAGCGTGCAGCAGAATTGCCAGCATAAACAGCCTCTCTCTGTCACAGAAGACTACCTTCAGAAGTGAGGAGTTACACATGATAGACACTTGTCACTAGGGTGAAATGATGGTTCTGCAGTGGAAGCAGTCAGGGGGGCACATCCAAAAGGGTATCAGGTGCACCCCGGGCCAAGCACTTTAGGTGAAGGCTGCTGTGCTTCTCTGATCTTCATTCATTTCTGTGTCTTAACCACCCAAGCGGTCCTACAGACTGATGCTCAACCAGGTGGTGGAGGCAGACAGGATGATTTGCCCACTGCTGTGGTAAGACAGATACTACAAGGTAGATTGTCTTGCTGCTTCTATTCCAGATGAATCACAGCATAACAATCTGTCAGCATGCATGGAGAGAATTTCCAATTTTTCTTTGTTGATTAATTTTTGCTTAATATTGCATTAGTTTGCTTTCATTGTATAGAAGGAACTGACCTAATTTTGCTGTCAGGTGCAAGGAAGGCAGAGCAATAAAGGTGCTCTGTGGGAGAAAGGAAACACACCTTATTTCAAAGATCCTGGAACAACAGTCCTGATGCGGAGCAAGATCGTAAGAACAGGAAATGGCCGCACACTGATAAGGAGGTTGGCAGCAGTACACTGGCAAGTCAAAATATCACATTAGTGGGAAGAACCCAGCAATACCTCACCAGCTGACTGATCATCTGTGGTTCCGACTAACACAAACTGTTACAAAATATTTCCCACTTGTCCCAGCTCCTCCCTGCTGCTAGTGCTTAACAGTAAATTATGCACAGCATTGAGACATACAGATATTTAAAGCAAGTTTGCCCAGTTTTGCATGAATTTGTGTGAATGCAAATCCACTGTGATCTAACTGGAGAAGAGGCACACATGCTGGTGCTATGGAGAGGTAATATTCCCTTATCTTCATTCCTTCTTCCTAATAAACCTGCCCCAAACCAAACTCACAATGCAGAAATTGAAATTTTGAGCATTAGGGGATGTTATTTGTTCCATTTTGTACAGAATGACAATTCGGGAAGTCTAGAAGAGCAGCTCAGCAATTCTGTGCCTTCTGGGGAAACAATATCAGTGCATTTTTTCTCTTACATATGTATGTGCTGCAGGCAAAAATCAGGAGGTTCCTCCGTAGTTTTGTTCCTGTGGTTGTGACAACTAATTCAGTCCATGAGCTTGTTACAGAGAAAAAAGCTACCAAGAAGAAAGCAAAATTTAAATAACCCACCAAGAGTCTTTTGAGAGTTTTTGGAAGTATAGAAGGTGTATTTTTTGCATCTTTCCATCTCAAAAGCCAAGAGTTTTTATGATTACTAATCCAGATATTTTGAGCCAACCAGTAGCTGTAACTTTTCAAAAATAGGTTTTATATGCTTAAAAATAGTTCATACTTTTAAGGGTCAGATATCTCAAAGCCTTCTAGACATGGGAGACTGGGAATTCTTCTTTTTCGTTGGCATAAAGTCTTCCATTTCTAGTCATATCCAACGTCGTATATGTAGGGCATTAAAACTCTGACATTTCTAGGCAAAGAAAATTTGTCACTGTTGTAGCACTGATTTTTACCTTTCTAATAGCTCGCAGAGGTGTCATTTTATGGAAAACTCCATGTCTGAAATGAAAAAGAAGAAATATTAGCTATAGGGAGCTGTTCTGGTTTGAGGACTGTTGAAGTAAAACCTGGGTGATGGGTTTGAGAAGCAGATAAAGTGGTCAAGAGTGTATGATAAATTCAAATATAACGTATCACTGTAATTTTACACTCCATCTCAAAATGTGCTGCTGTGTGTCATCAGTCAGAAATGTCTGTGTGAGCTCTGTTGATTGAGTCTCAAAGGACTGGGAGAGGCAGCAATTACAGAACTTGACAGAGGATGACGATGGGCAGATTGACCTAAAGCAGTTGAGCAGGAGGTCGTCCTTCCCCATGTCCTCCTCAGGAAAGCAGCCGACGCCCCCAGATCTCACTCTCTCCATGATGCTGAACTCGCAGGGTGCAGAGCCAGGGCTGTGCCGGTGCTTGACCTGTCCCCTCAGCACACTGTTAATTCATACTCCCACTGCAGAGGTGAGGAAGATAATACATATGAGCTTTCTTTCTTGTTGGCTTATGCAGATTCCCAGTGATAGTCAGGGTAAAATGGGAGAAAGAATTCTTTTGTGATAACAACTCAGTAATCTAATTACCCTATGTTTGAAACCTAGATGTATTCTCCATGCATTTAGCACTCAAAATAAAAGCTATGATATCAGAAAGTAAGTATGTAGAAAGTGAGTATATAATATTGAACAGACATTTCTTCTGAGTTTTCACACATGTAAATACAGCCCTCGAAAACTTTACTTATCTACATTAACATACTGCTTTTAATGGTAGTGTACTCCCTAGTTTGTTCTCCCACCTGTTTATGATTCCTATAGCTAGTTTTTCAAATACATAATGGCATTGTACAGCTTAGGAAATTATTTTCAATGTGTGGGCATTCTTGTCAAGTGGAACCAAGTATTGATCATGTGTAGAGAAAGTCTCAGCATTCCTTCACATTTTCCAGCTGGCTGGTTGGGGAGAAAGTTCATTTTTGTCAGTGAATTGAGAGTCGGGTTTGTATTCCTGCTTTTGGACAAAACTCTTCAGGCCTTGTGGTTGCAGGTGCATAATAAACACCAGCCACATGGTCAGCTTTTCTAAACTGCTGCCATTGAATTATTTAAGTGTTCTGTTTCAAATTTGGCACATTATGTTTTTATCGTGTTTAGATCAATAGAGTTAGTGTGAAAGAAGATAACTTTCGTATGACAAAGATTGTTGTAAGATTTTAAGACTGAGTGCTTCATACATTTTTTGCTCATTTCTTATTTAGCTGCACATCGCCTAACTGCCAGATCCACCTTCTGTTGCCTAAATACCTCTTGCCAGAGAATCCTGCTGCTTTCAAGGATGAAATTTTACTTCCAAACATGATCCTTCAGGTCCAGCATCACACCAGTGCTAACAACCAGAGCTGGCTCCACAGCTGAGTCTTCACTGCTGAGGTCCTTACTTCCTGAGGGCTTTAAAGAATTGTGAAATCTCTGCAGACTCATGTCACTCTAATACAGCAAGTGTGCATAACTACATCTGGTTTACAGACGAAAGACATAAAACTAAGGGGAATGGGAAATTAACCCTTAACCTTATTGGGTAACCTGTGTGGAAACCATGAGTCTGTCTCCTGGTCTCCTTACTCTATGTCTTAACCATAAATCCAGCATTTCCATTTTTTCCAAGGACGTGTTTGTACTATTACTACTACTGCTAATACCACTGTTTCAGCAGATGCCATGCTTAACTGATGAAGGAAAAGTGTTCCATCTCCAATTTTTTTCCCCTCTCTCATGTATGTTCCAATGCAAAGTACCTCTTTGGGGGAAAAATGCTAAGAATAGGTGTAACCAAATGCTTGGGGAATTCATAAGGACGAAGTTTCATTTCTGAAACATGCATTCCATGTGATACTTCATCACATATTCCAACTGAAAAAAACTTCTGTGCAGCAGACTGTTTGCAGGAATGGAGCCTGAAGGAGTATCAGCACAGACAAATAATGGAAAACTTTGAGTAGCCATCCTTATACTGATTTCCTGAGATCTGTTGTTTATTTCATGTGTACATAACCACATATTAAGAGGCGTGGGAGTTCATCACAAGAAATCAAAAGACACATCAGACCAGAAGATTAGTCCCCATCAGCCACAGAGTAACTGGTGAGCGGGGGGTGTCAGATCCTCAGTGCCTTTCAGGCATTGCTCTGCATGACAATATAAGGACAATTCTGCAACTACCCAGCCTTGAGTGAGGTGCACAGGCTTCTTTATAGACAATTTTTCATATTCCACTCCATAACCTAACATTTAAGCAAGAGGGTCATCCTCTTTGGCCAGTAAATGTGGGACTGTATCTTTCTCTCCCAAAGGGTGGTGCAGGCTGTTGTGCAGAACCAGGGACAGGTGCTGCATGGCAGCAGTGAGGGAGGTGGCTGGATCACTCACAGCCCAAGGGAGTACCTAAACAAAAAGCTAGAAACACACCATGATCCACTTCTGCATTATGTCTATTATATTATCATGTGATATGTTTGGTCTGCTTTTAAATCATTTTAGAGATGTGACTTCTAACAGTTTTCTTGGGAAGCTATTTCACAGTCTATTAGACCTCCTTGTTAGAATTTTGGCTGTATAGTCAACTTCAGCCCCTGATTGCTCAGTTTCCTGCCTTTATATGCAATTATACCCCTGAGAAGTGCTCTAAGCAATCTCCTTAATGCCTCATTGTTTGTATCTTTCAAGCATATGTAAACAGTTATAACAGTTTTGGACACCATGTGGACATCTTAAAATATTTAGCTCTTGCATTCTTTCTGCATGAATCATCCACTATAGGCCTTATGTTAGGCATTTTATTCTTAAGTTTTTATAATTTGTCATCCTCTTCCTAGGCAGGCTGGTACCCAGGCCTGCATGCAAGCCATAATTTGTACAACAAAGATTTGATATTCATAGTATTTCTAGGCTACAAATAGTTTTAAATTCTGTTCCGTGCCCCAATTTCACCATAATTGTATTTTTTTTTCAGATGAAAGAACTTATACAGAAAGAGTGAGCAGCTTTTCACTTTAATTAGGTTAGTTCCTGGCAGCTTTAATGTGTAATGCTGCAAAGAGCTGCAAAGTTAAAAGATTTTCCTGGGGTCCATTGAACTACAAAGAAAAAGAAACACATTTTGCTTACAAAGCAGAAGCAACACTATATGGGACATTAATGTATTTTGCTCCCTTTGTTTTCTTGAAGCACAGAACTACTTTAGGAACATTGGATTGCCATCCTAGCTCCTAAAATAAACCGTGCGTACACGTATTCATAGAACCATCCAGATATTTTTCACAAGTGTGAATGTCAGGTGTCACAGGCAAAATGCTGGCTGTTGGCATTCAGAATATTCAGAGTCACTGCATGGTAGGAGCTCTTTCTGCATGGCAAAATGCATAAGGACTCTATAGATGCTACTTGTAATGTTTTGGTAGAAGATTCTGTCTGGCAATCAGTAAATGGCACATTAATTTTTTAATAGATGTTCATGAATTGATACAATCCCTGATTCCAGTTTCCTAATAGGCTAATTCTTAACATGAGAAGCTGTGTGAAACAAGAAAAATGTAGTTCTGGATCCAAATTTGGAAATGAACCTGATTGCTTGTACTAAAATGAGCCACACCTATGGCCGGTGGACTTAGGCATGGTTTATGGCAGCTGGGAGGAAAATAACGTGGGATAACTCTGTGTAATTATTTATAATAATGATGACTAATACAATAATAGTAATAATAGTAATAATCAGAACAAAATTATGTGGAAGCCCAAGTCAGGACCTGGGCTCCACAAAATCATTCTCCTGTACTTATCACAGGACCACCTGGACTCTCCAGTTTCTCACAAAACCAAGAATAACCATCTTTGCCCTTCAGGTGAGCAGATACTTGAAGTGCTCCAAGCACAGCTGGCATCACACCCATCTTTGCACCTCAATCAGTACGTAAGATAAAAATATGAACAACCATGTGAGGAAAAAATATATGAAAGCCACAGATGATATCTTTTTATGAATAACATAGTGGAATTCAACTTCGGAAAGACATCTCTTTATTACCTCTTTACCTCTTCCTACTGTACTTTCACTTGAGGATATATACTCCTCTGACCTTTTCAGCAAAATTCTACTTTCCTCAATATTAATTTCCTGTTATCTGTTTTCCATCTTGCTGCTGATAAACACCCCAAAATCTAAAACACTGCCTATTCATGTTGAGCTACTGATCTGTGTAATGTATTAACCTTTCCCCTTTCGTCGATGCTCTTCTTCATAGGAAGGAAGCAGGTCAGAGAGGAAGGCTGAACCTTTCTTCAGCAGTCCCTTAGATTAGCCGTGTGCTACACAACAAGGTGCTGGCTACGGATCACATTGTGCTGCTTCTGTGAGAAAGTGAGCAGTGACTGCAATTTCAGGATATGCTCTGATTAAAGAGATGAGCCTTTCATCTCTTTTTTGATGCTTGCTTTCAGATAGCGGTGCACCAGGCTGCTGTGGAAAGTATCTGAACAAAAGAGACACAAGCACCTCTAAGGTGGGAGATAAAGATTAATTTAAAGAGGAAAATAATACATTTTTTAATAGTTTCAAATGGAGAAAAATAAACTTACTTTTTTAATTATTATTGTAATTTATTTATTTATTTATTTTCATTTTTTTCCTTTTTTAAAGGAGTGTGGCAAAATATTGACATGAGACCATAACAGGTAAGGCAAACAAGAGATTCACAGAGGCCACATCTTCAAGGTATGTTACAAAACATACCCACCTACAGCTCTTCCCTTTGCATAACTGCCACATATGGGTCATACCTGCTTACAAACTGCCAGAACCTGTGCCCGAGACACAAATATCTGAATGGCCCAAAATAGGCCTCTTCTGAATGGGATTTGTCTGGAGACCTTTCACCTGCTGTTTCTTTTGAGTATTTCTAAATGCCAAAAGAAGATATCATAGCAATCATAGGCAAGAGGCTGCAGACAGATCCTGGTGTAGTGCCGGAAGCAACAGAAATGCAACACCACAATTTTTCCTGTGATGCTGCATAAGGCAGGATCTGGTGTTACTCAGTGCTTGAATTGGCTAATTTGAATGGGACCATTCAACCATTTCCATAGATAGAAGATACTGAAGTGGTTTTCCTTCCCTTCTTTGTGTCATATTTGAGTGAATTTACTTTGGCAAAATTCCCACTTCCTTGTGCTTTCTGTAAACTCTCCAGTTATTAAATCTGACGGCGGTGTTCACAGACAGTACATTTCAGTATCTGTTTTGCTCTATATCAGGTCTTATATCTTACTCAGCAGTGTCAAATTCAAAAGCCTTCCCACAGTGCGTGAAGCAACTTGATGACTATCTATCTGTCACATCCTCTCTGTCCTTCTTTCTGCAGAGAAGGATGTCTGCAGTGCAACACATAATACCCTGCACACGCAACTCATCCCTGCTGCTGTGCCCAACAGTGACAAATACTGGGCACAGCACAAGGAGTGGGAATGGGCATCCCTTCCTCATCCACTGGGAAAAAGAGACCTTCCGTCAGCATCAGTTCCACATTGCCAAATGAATCCAGATTTCACTGAATCTTAGATATTATCTACCAGCTGACAGAAATGTTTTCATTAAGAGATGTATGCAGTAGGTGGATCAGAACCAGCATCACGGTCATCAGTGAAGAACTCATCCAAAATGGTCCTTCAATTACAACTAAAAATTGCTTAAAAGGAACATCTAAAATGTTAAAATACTTAGAATAGAAGGAAATATCCTCCTCTGTAAAGTCTGTGAGGGTTTGTCCCCTTGCATTTTGTCCATAGGTGAGAACTAAGATGAAACTACTGATATGAAGATTTTGTCTAATATGCAATTTGTATTCTTTCCAACACTGCTTACAACTTGATTGTTACCATAGAAAAATTCGCATTAGAGAAAAGCCTCATTTTGTTCACCAAGGTGGACAATCAGAAAATAATAACCATTAATTCAGGAAATTAATTAGCCTGTAATTCATCATCACTTCTCAAATCTAGCTAGTTAAGAGGACTCTATACTCTCAGTCCTTTTTTTTTCCTCCTTAGTTTTCATTAAAGTCACTTCTATTCCCCCTCAAAACCTTCTGGTTGTGTTCAGCAAAGTGGATGCCTCAGGTACAGGGCTCCTCAGGTAACCCAGAATGGCCAGGAGCTCTCCTCTAATTAATTCTGCTAGCGTGACTGGGCATTTTAATT
Source organism: Amazona ochrocephala (assembly GCA_039720435.1). Taxonomy (NCBI): domain Eukaryota; kingdom Metazoa; phylum Chordata; class Aves; order Psittaciformes; family Psittacidae; genus Amazona; species Amazona ochrocephala. Next base: position 28,306,664 of record CM077880.1, read on the forward strand.
TGAATACAGGATTGTTCTTCCTCCACTTCTCAGAGGTGGCCTTCATGTGCGATATGGAGACGAAAAAGAAAGAAAAAAAAATCCTAATTGCATTTTCTCTTTACCTTAGCGTATTTTGTTTCATTAGATCTGGCTACCAGGTTTGCAACATCCTCAAAGTATTCTATGATCGAGTTCCAGAGTTTAGTACTGCCATGCGACCAAGGAATGAATACACCAGGGAACAAGGGAGCCCAGTTCATGCCAGTTTTCCCAGTAAAGATGTGTTTTCCAAGGGACTGTGCTGGTGGCAGTCATTGATACACATGCACAGAAACGTTGATTTTGTTGCTGTTTGGTGGGCATTGGCATGCACAGCGCTGATCACCCTGAGGCAGGTGTGCTTCCCATTGCTATTCATGGGAGTCTGGAGCTGCTAGCAAGGAGCAAGGCCCAGCCCTCATCAAATGCACCATCTATTTCAAACATACAGAGCATGCAAAGCTGATGAGAGAAATCAGCATCAGCATGGTGCAGTACTGTGTATTTTAATGTAAATTTGCTCTCTTACTCAGTTTGTGAAAGAGGTCAAGACTGGGTAGAACCAGATTGCCAGTAGACTTTCACCTCTCAGCAGCTAACACAAAGATAACACACATTTAAACAGTTTCTCTTCCTGGAACCACAGTTGCGTGGAGAGGTGATAGATACAAAAATGCTTGATAGATAATATTGTCACTGCTAATGAGCAGGGCTGCCCTGAGATGGAAGAGCAAAGTGCTGGAGCTAATAGCCCCTGGGAAGTCACAGGGCTGGAATAAAGCCTAGATAGTCCAGGCTGTGCTTAGCATCTTCAGAAAGTAACCCCTCTGCACTGCAGAAAGGCAGCTGCTGGGGCTTAAAAGCACTGTCAAACCCTGCAGAAGAGGTGCTTATGTCCCCCATGGCAACAACAGCTAGGCTGGGTACACACCGACTACCCGAAGCATGGAGCAGTCCGTGTCTCTGACGCCCAGTGTGGCCAGTGGTACCAACCACCCTTCATATCCACCAGCCGTGCTCAGCCCATGTCTGGCTTTAAGTACATTACTTAGCCGGTCAGTGTTGGAGGAAGATCAAGGAAACCACTGTGGGTTTGGCTGTCCTTTTCAAGAAAGCAGAATCAGACCCGCTCACACGAAAGGCAAATTCTTCCTTACTTGGCCTGCTGACTTGCTTACCGAGCATCCCAGGGGTGCAGGCGCGGTGCAGGGTGGATAACAGTGCCTAACACAGCACTCACTGGGCTTCCTTCGGGGGCAGCACTTCTCCCTGCTGCAGACCTATTGTCTGTATGCCTTTTGTCTCTGCTGAACCCTGACCTGCCGTGAGCCACCTGTGAGCTGAGCAGCAGCGTGCTGTGACTCCCGTCATACTTTGCCCTGCAGGGTAACTGCCATCATTTAGGAAACTAATTCCTATGCTGGGTCTGACGTGTGGTAAAGCAATCAAGTACTTCTCATTATTGTCACTCATGGGGCTGTCTCACAGGTCCAGCCTATTACCTAACATGAGTCTTTAAGTGCACATAGATGCAAACACCAGGAAAATAGCTTTCAGCTCTACCTGGATCTTCTCCCCAGGAACACAGTAATCCTGATTACTTGACACCATAGACAGACTTCACTTACTTGTCAAACGAGTTCTGCTGCTTAATGAAATGAACAAATCCACTTCCAGCCTCAAAGGGGAGTTTAACTTGCTGTTTCTTTGAATTAAGCCTGCACTGCCTCAAAACCTCTATTGAAGTGTCAGCAGGTATATTCCAAAAATGACAACTGTAAAAATGACTGCCTACCCCTCCTGGTAGTCTCTGTTCAGCCATGCAGAATCTAGTTCTGAAAAATAAAGTTATCTGCTAATAGCAGTGATCTAATCTCCATTCTGAGATCTAGCAATCGGCAGGGCTGGCTTTAACAACCTGGGTGAAGTGATTGAAACTCAGTGATGTGCTGAAACATGGGGCAGATCCACGCTTTGTCCAATCTGCTGTTTTGCTTCAGGCTACTCATCAAAAGCAAAGATTTATGTTGTGGTACTCTTGTGGCAAAAAACAAAACTAGGAGGTTTTTTTTATGGAACTATGAAAATTAGTTGCATAATGTGTTGTTATATCTCAAATCTGTCTTTATTTGAAGGGTTATATCCACTTTATAATTGTTCTTATGTTGGTGACGCCTTAATAATAATTACAGCAAAGATCAGCCTCGGGAAGCGTTAGTGTGAGCGATTGCGGGAAGGAGGAAGGTGAGGTGTATTCTCCCACTGGCAAATGGATGATATAGGTACATAATTTCCACAAATGCTTAAGGATTGTTCCTGTGTGTCTGTTCCCCCTGCAGAGATGAGACATACTGTCTGACACCCGCATCTTCAACTGCAAGAGCTGTGGTTTCATTTATGGAAACCAGAAATGAACAAAACCCAGCAGGTTCACTGGGATGCTTAAGTCAGACAAATCTCCACGGAGGGCTTTCTGAAGTCAGGTTTGATGCATGTGTCTGAGCAGTGAGAAGATGTGCATCTGTTGTGGTTTAACCCCAGCCAGCAAACATGGAACCGCTTGCTCCCTCCCACTCAGCAGGATGGGGAGAATCGGAAGAGTAGAAGTGAGAAAACTCACAGGTTGAGATAAAGACAGTTTAATGAGACAAGAAAGGAAGAAAATAGTGATAAAAGAATTATAATGTACAAACCAAGTGATTTACAATGCAGCTGCTCAGCACTCACTGATTGATGCACAGGCAGTGGTTCCTAGCCAGCTTTCCTTCCTCTCTATTCAGTTTTGTCCTGGGTTCAGCAGTAGCAGTCATTTTTCTCCTTCTTAGTAGCTGGCACAGTGCTGTGTTTTTGACTTTCAGCCTGGGAACAGCGCTGATAACACCCATGTTTTTAGTTGCTGCTCAGTAATATTTACTCTGACCAAGGACTTTCTGAGTCTCGTGCTCTGCCAGGGAGGAGGGGAAGCGGGGAGGAAGCAGAGACAGGACACCTGACCCAAACTGACCAAAGAGATATTCCATACCACAGTGTGGTATGCCCAGTATATAAACTGGGGGCAGTTACCCGGAAGGGTTGGTTCACTGCTTGGTCGGGCTGGGCACTGATCGGCAAGTAGTGAGTGGTTGTATTCTCTTCCCTTGTTACTTCCCTTATCATTATTATTATTGGTGGTAGCAGCAGTGGTTTGTGCTATGCCTTAGTTACTGGACTGTTCTTATCTCAGCCCATGGGAGTTGCATTCTTTTGATTATCCTCCCCATCCCTCCGGGAGCGGGGAGAGGAAGGGGGGAGTGAGCAAATGGCTGCGTGGTTCTGGGTTGCTGCCTGGGCTTAAATCACCAGTTTATGTACTGAACATGACATTATATGGTGTGGAATATCCCTCTGGTCAGTTGGGGTCAGATGCCCTGGCTGTGTCCCTTCCCAAATACTTGTGCCCCTGCAGCCTAATTGCTAACAGGCATGAGAAGCCTAAAAATCCTTGGTTTAGCATAAGTACGACTTAGCAACAGCTGAAAACATCTGTATTATCAAAATTATTCTCATGTTATATCCAAAAGATAACACTATACCAGCTACTAAGAAGAAAATTAACTCTATCCCAGATGACATCAGGACAGCATCCTTCAGCAAGACCGTTCAGCTTTGGAATACGTTTCACCCCAATTAATCACCCTTCCCCCGATTCCTGCAGATGTGCCACTCTGAGCACCCCTGACACTGCTCTGCCCCTCTCTTCTCAGGTAGGCTTACAATGCTGCTTTCTGTGGGATTATGTCAGAAATATCTCAAAAGAAGCAAAACCTCCTCCGGTGGTTTGTTGAAAAAAGAAGGGTGGTAAACACACAGATGTGAGAAGGTATAAAATATCCTTGCATCCAGTGTGGGACGTGCCCAGCACCGGCTCTCCTGGCTGCCCAAGCTGCTGTGCTGGCACCCAGAGGGGTCTGCTAGTGGTCCCCCTCTGCACTGGGACTGTAGCTATCCCCTGGGGGTCTGGAGAGGCAGAACTCTTTTCTGAGCACAGCACCGAGAGACTCTGTGCTGCACAGGTTCCACTACTGTAACAGGGGTGAGAAACTCGTTTCTTAAGAAGTTGATTTCTTTGCAGTTTGGGGTCCTTTTTTTCTCTTTCCTTCATAAAATAAAAATTCCATTTTTAAATGACATAGAGCTTCAGTGAATATCTCTTTCCTGAATCTAGGTGCGATTTTGTGTATTCAGAGATTCCTGTTCTGAGGATGCTTGGGATTTAGCTGAAGTGTTTTCATGCTGTACACACATTTTGGTTTATAACTCTCCTTACTTTCTAGCATATTCTGCAGTTACATTTTGTAAGACAACCCAAAGACTTCTGGGTATGACGTGTATTATATATTTCTACTACTCATAAACAATTTAACGATATATGCCAGATAGTACAAAGAGATGATAATTTCAATAACTAAACTCTCTGAAGAAGACTATCCTGCACTACTGCTTGACATCTTAAAATGTTTTTAAGGGGAAAATTTATTCTGATTTGGAAAGACTAAAACATTGTATTGTAGGAAAGGTAAATCATCCTGTCTTTCAATTTACTTAGTGCTATAAAACTCTATAGCTCTCCTCATTCCTGCTTTTTAAAACATCAGGCAGTAAGAAAAGTGAGAAATAAATGGCTGCTATTTAAGAAACAATGACATTACTGAGGCTTCAGTGCTCCCTGGGGGGCTGCTCAGCCGTGGAGCAGCTCAGGGGGGCTTTCAGCACTGGTATATGGCGCCAGGCAGAGCTTGGCAGTGGCATGGACACCACTTGAGTCTGAAGGCAGGAGGCAGAGCTGGGCCAAGAACAGGTGAATCCATCAGGGATCTCCAGAGCAAAAGCTCCTGCTGGATAACTGCAGCAAAACCTGCAGAATCAGCTGCGGCTGAGAACACAGACAACATGAATGCAAGTAGGTTGTCTGCCTGGCCACCCGCCATCTCCCCACATACAGCAGATCCAGGCTGGAGGTCCAAGCTTCTTTGAATACTGAAAGAAAAGCCCACCAGTCCTGCAGCTGCAATCAGCAGAAGAAATTTACTGATGACACTTTATGGGGCAGTGCAGAAACAAAACCTATTTTTTTGCCCACAAAATGGATATATTGCAATCTTCATTTAATAGATACGGAATGCAGCTTGGATGAAGTTTATTGGAGGGCTGAACTGCTTAGTGAAAACTGCATATGCACAGGTTTAAAGAAAACTTTTCAGGCATCTATGAGGAGGATAGTTATCAGTGTATGAAAAAATGGTACAGAAGCAAACCACACTAATCTGAATGAGTACCACTTTTCAGTATGTATTGAGAATGTATCTGAGATTACTTGAATAATCCTTCAAAACTGCTTGGGTGTTGTGCTTCAAATAAATGCAGAACATTTTCTTCTCTGATTTATGTTCATCATATCCTGGATAAGAAAGGTCAAGTTGTTCAGGATGACTTGTGTGATTCAAAATTTTAAATTCAAAACAGACATGCAAACCCATCTTGTTTAACTGTTAAAACAGAAGGTTTAACTGACATATCGTACAATCAGCCAACAAGGGATCATCTCCTGTTACTGAATATTAAGATGATATCCACTGCAGTGTGTGCATGACCACCAAATATTATCTTCCCGGAGATTAAATACTGTGCTGTGCTCATCCTCCTGTCACACAAGCACAGAATGGTTGAGGTTGGAAGGGAGCTCTGGTCCAGCCTCCTGCACAAGCAGGGACAACTGGGTCCAGTTGCCCAGGCCCATGGCCAGATGGCTTTTGAATATCTCCAGGGAGGGAGACTCCACAACCTCCTTGGGCAACCTGTGCCAGTGCTTGGTCACCCTCACAGGGAAAAGGTGTTTCGGGGTGTTCAAAGGGAATCTCCAGTGTTTCAGTTTGTGCCTGATGCCTCTGGTCCTGTCACTGGGCACCACTGAACAGAGCCAGCTACATCCTCTTTGCATCCTTCCTTCACATGTTTATACACACTGACAAGATCCATTGAGCCTTCTCTGGGCAGAACATTTACAGCTGTCAGCCTTTTCCCATAGGGGGCACACTCCAATTCCTTCATCAGTTTCATGGCCTTTGTTGGACTCTCTCCAGCATGTTCCTGTCTCTCTTGTGCTGGGGAGCCCAGAACTAGACACAGGACTCCAGCTGTGGCCTCACCAGTGCTGAATAAAGCAGAAGGATCACCTCTCTCAACCTGCTGGCAATGTGAGAGAAACGGTGTTGTTTTCGCATAATTGGGGATGGGGTTTTGCAATATTAAGCCTTTACAATATTACAGCTTTAAGATCAATATTAATGCTTTGCAATATTAAGATTTTTCGATACTGGGGCTGGGGCTAAGTTACTAAGGAAACAAAACAAAGGTTTTGAGATACCATAACTTAGAAAGACACACTCTGTGGTTAAAAGCAATATCGTCATTTGGACAAAAGATACGCTCTGTGGTTAAAAAGATACTATCTTTGTACAGCCTATGAAACTAAGCAGGTGCAGGCTGGTTACACAGTAAGTTGAGGTACCACATGTCTGCCAGAGAGCTATGAAATCGAGCATAAAAGGAGATAAATAAATAAGAGGAAGGTGCATACAAAACTGAGTAAGGGAAGATGTAAACAGAGGTGGGACAGTTAGCATATACATTATACGCGTTGGACAGTCTGTAAACCTTGGAGTACCCATCCAGTGGGGAAACAAGGGAGGAAACTTGTGGAAGGATAGGAAATATAAATCATAGTTCTGCTTTTGCTGTTTGTGCCTACTTGCTAGGGCACCCTTTTTTGCAAAATCATTAATAAATAGCTGCTCACTGCTGTGTTTACTCTGAGCTTAAGTTTTTACCTAGAGACCATTTCTCATAGATAATACTTGGCCACATGCATGACAAGATACCATTAGCCATTTTTGCAGTGAGGGCATATTGCTGGCTCAAGTTCAACTTGGTGTCCACCGAGACCCTCAAGTCCTTTTCTGCCAAGCTGCTTTCCAGCTTGGATGGGGGACCTCCAGCTGGTACCTACCGTTGTTCCTCCTCAGATGCAGGGCTTTCCACCTTCTTGTTCAACTTCATGAGCTTCACACCAACCAATTTTTCCAGCCTGTTGAGGTCCCTCTGGGAGGCAGCACATCCCTCTGGCATGCCAGACACTCCTCCCAGATTTGTGTCATCAGCAAGCTTGAGGAGGGTACTCTCTGTCCCATCATCCAAATCACTAATGAAGATGTTGAACAGGATCAGAAGCTCGACTGACCCTGGGGTGCACCATAAGTGACAGACCTCCAAGTGGGCTTTGTGCCACTGACCACCACAATCTGTGCCCTACCATTCAATTTTCAGCCCACCTCATTGTTTGGTCATCCAGCCCATATCTCCTCATCTTATTGATAAGGATCTTATAGAAAACACTTCTCAAAGCCTCACTGAAGTCCTGGTAGACAATATCTCTTTCCTCACCTACCAGGTAGTCATTTCATCCCAGAAGTTTATCAAATTGATCAAGCATGACTTCTTCTTGGTGAATCCATGCTGATTGCTCTCATTGTCATTGGAGATGTTTGTCACTCATGTTTTCTCATGCTGGACTACAAGCCTGGCATCTTCACCTTTGCGTGTGTTCTCATTTGCAACAGCACCTACCACTGCTCTTGTACTAATGATGATATTGTGCATTTCTTATCATTTTCTATATGTGCTCTTCATTTGTGATGGCCTTCACAGTTCCCAAAACTCGTTTCTTTATTATACCTGTTTTATGTAGCTAGCTACTTCAGAAAGAAGGGTGTTTATATTCAGCATATTTAAGGTGCTGTGGCAGTGTATGTTTTGATAAAGGCTAATACAATTAATGAAATGGTTCTTAGGTTGATTTACAACTGCCCAATGGATTTGTACTCAGTCTAGATCTGTACTGGTATACCACAGGACTGATACAGGTCTCCTTTCAAACTACATGCTGCTGGGGCTGACATTTATAACCAGATGACAACTGCAGTCTATAAACTCATAACCAACACCCTGGGTTTTTTACAGTCTTTAATTTCACTGCTGCTTTCCACGTAGCTTTTTGCTGTACATTTTCTGTATTTTGCTTTCATTGTTCCCTGATTGCTTTTTTCCAGACTGAATCTCATTTTATTGCCTACTTATATCTCTAAATTCTGCAGGTCTCTTGTTATTATTTTGCCATCTCTCCTGGGCTTTGCAACATCTTACAATTTAGTATGATCTGTAAATTTAATTAATGTCATGTTTGCCAAAGACCATAAGGAGCCAAGTCAATTACACAGCCAAAAAAGAAAAAAGGAAACCTTTATTATGCTATAAATGCTCTGCTAAAAATCCCACTTCATAAGAAAACATTATACATTTCTTGGCCTTCATAGATGTAATTGCAAAGGGGCCTGGATGTTTTACCCACGACATTTGAGTTATTCTAAAATTTCAAATGTATTATTAACAGAGTAAATAACAAAGAAATTAAAAATGGCAGCTTAATTCCTCTCTATGTAACTGAAATGTGCTGGACAGGCTTACACAAACATTCATAGTACACATTATGCCATGACATGTAAATTAAATCTACCACAGTGTTACTTAAGCACAGTTGCCTCAAATTGGTTCACGAATTAAGGGCAAATGCAGGCAACCAATTAATAATTGATTTTATTTGGAATGTCTTTTTTCTTTTTTTTCAGTTTTTCCAATGCATGACATGTATATAATGCAATTGTGTAATACCTCGGCCTAATCTGACAACATCTGAGCAAAGTCTATAATTCTCTGTCATTATTATCACTGGGCTATTATAGTGCTGGTAGGAATTAGACCAGAGCAACCTCCATCATTCGACTAGAAGCAACAACAATTACTACTTTGGTCTCTAACTGAAGATAGAACAGATAAATTGAGCTAGATAATTATTACCATTTCTCAAATTCATCATTAGCTGTAATGGTGTTTCTAACACAGAAGGCCAGATTATTGGGCCTCACCATGATAGCTGCTCCTGACTTCTGTTGCAGAAACATTGCTAAGCTCACTCCACCTTTAATCAGGCCTCTTGTTCTTAAAGAGGCTCACCTGAGACACACTAATAGGTATTAACATTGACAAAGTAATTCAAGACTTTGAAACCCATTTTGGATGCTTAGCTTGAACACCTGATTGTCAGGCAGGGCTGCTCTCCATTGGCAGAGAAGAGAAAAGTTTACTCCTTTAGTATTTAAAAAAAGGATCCCACTTCCAAGTAAAATAAAACATATGCAGGATGTCATTTGGTTAATGAAAGCACATAAAGTATGTAATTCAGCAAGATACAAATGTGCCTTAGTCCCACTGACATCAATGTCTTGCCCATAAATTCAGAGTGCATGCAAATTTCTCTGTGGAAAAGTTTATTTTTATAACCTTAGTTTAACCTGTAATTAATTGTGCCTAGCTTTAAGGATTTGTTTACTCAACTTTTTTTGTCTGTAACTATTCTCCAAACACAGGTGTCTTATTTATGAAGCAATGCAAAGTTATGAGAGAAGACCTGCTAAATGTTGGGATCTAAGTGAGGTCAGGGCACTGGTGAGCCAGCTGGTCATGTCAAGGTCTGTCTGTCCTGCAAGGACTGTTGGAAGAGGAATGAAGAAAAACACTTCTATATTGTCAAGGGTGCAAAATCAAACGCTTTAGTGGCTTGTTCCAGTTGCCCAAACACAGATATCCAGTGCTGCGTAAAAAAAACAAGGGTTTGGGAGACATTGATGTGAGGCTCATTGGGATGACACAAGATCCCCTTTCCTTTTGTGCTCCTCTGTGGACAGAGCTGGATGTTCTAATGTGGACACACAAAAGTACTGCAAAGGGCGTTTGATAGCTGTGTTTATTGCTCCAGACATTCCAAGGCTGCAGAGATTCAGCACATCCAGGCACATTAATTTTGCAATTTTGGTAAATGTTTTATCCTATTTTTTTTTTAGAAAGAGATAGACGACACAGACATGGAATTAGCAAATTGTCCTAATCGATACAAGCGCCTACTATCAGCCTAAAACCCGCTAAGTGGTAATTATGAGACGCCACAAACACGTCACTCAGGCGGCTCCTCATCAGAAGCACCTGTGTGCCTGCTTGATGCTCAGCTCCCAGCCCAGACAGTCCCCCTCCCTCCCTCCATCCTTTTCTCCCTCCATCTCACCTCTCAGCTGGCAAAAACAGCTTTTGTGAGATGCTTGTCATTTCACAGTTTCAGTTTCTGACTTCAAACTCTTAAGTGAAGTGACTCTTAAATGAAGGTCTGCCCTTCAAACTCTTAAATGAAGTGATGGCTAATTTCTGCTCTCACTCACCTATAGTACTGTTTAAATGGCGCTTCTCACACAGAGCTATTTGAGGAGATTTCTGCTGGGGTTTGATTTGTGTGCATTTATCAACCTCTCATGGAAAGCTGTACAAATGTTGAGGACTGGGGAAAGAGAGGTTTCCTACGATGTGTGAGGGGGGAAACGTGTAGAAAGCTATAGCACAGTGGCCTTCAGGAAAGGAGGTACCTCGTGGGAGGTATAAAGTGAAATGGTATTGAAGGGAGAGAGGGGGAGACACATGAAAGATGGGTACTGACTTGATCATGCACTGCCTTTTCAGAAGGCTTTTGGATGCTGTGGTGATAGGTATGATAAGCAGGGTAAGTCAGAGAAAGATGTAATCTAAACCCAGCCTTTCTGTGGGTGCAATCTGCTCTGGAGGGTCCCTGAAGGGCTCTGGTGCATTCAGATACTGCAGGAGCACCCAGGGATGGGAGATGGCCAGAGGTGGTGGGGAGACCTGCCAAAGGGTTCACATGGGACACAAAATCAAGTACTTGTTTCTTGCTTCATAGATGGGCACAATACACATGAGAGACAATAGAAAAATTGGTGCTTTACAGGGTTCGGGTGTGACATTGGGAAGGCAGACGAGGTCCTGAAAGCCTCAGCCCTCCCGCCACCTGCTGAGAAACCAGAAATGATTGAAAATGATTTGTGTGTTGAGATGCCTTGTTTGACTTTATAGATAACAATAATATTTTTACCTATTCTAATTACAAGCAATAATTAGGCAGCTGGACCAGATAAGTGTTGGAAAACAAACACCTGCTTGTGTGCTTCCAGATGTTCTCCACTGGAATTATTAACAAATATGCTGCATAGGTGTTTCATAGGCATTTCAAGATTGCCATCTTTTCTTTTCTCACCTCTTCTGAAGAATATACCCTGCTCTAGAGTTTACTCTGAAAGAAAGCGGGTGCTCAGGCAATGATAACATTTAAGCATTCTCCAGCCTTTCTTTCTTTTGTGTAATCACTTTTCACACCTGAAGGAAACATAACATGAAAAGGAGAGAGGTAGCACATAATGAAACAACAGATCAATTCAAATGGGTGAAGGCAGTTTATTCATTTCTAAATGAATGAGGATGCCAAAAGTCTGCTGTAAATCTGAATGTCAAAATTGCTCAGAGCTCTGTCTGCCTTCCCAGCAGCAGCAAGCTTCCTGTGCAGCTTTCTGACACTTACAGAGCTATTCACAAATATTTCTAAGCAAAGGTTGCAGTCAACTATTGTCCTGTTTATTCTAGAAGTGCTCAGTGGCTGGCTGAGAGCAGAGCCTTATTGTGCTGGGCTTTGTACAGACAGAGCCATGGAGACAGCCACTGCCTTGCTGCCTTTACTCAGCTATTGTTTTGCTGAAATGCAATTAAAAATGTGATGCAATTCTTCTGGCTATTAACAAGAGGAGAAAATATTTGTTTTCTTAATCTGTGTCACTTTGTTAGGTGGGTTTAGGGCAAGTAAATACAAATGAAGCTACATATTTTAATGTATTTAGGACCAACACTTAGTTAAAATGAATAACTGGTGTGAGACTCTCAATTCCTTTAAAGTTGGAAGCATTTATTTGGAGAGATGCAAGTGGGGAGGTAATGGAGGTGATGGGGAGGGATAGGGGATGTTCAGCCCCGTGCCTGAATGACTCCTTGTTTATTCTGCCCCAGGAAACGCTCCTGGACATCTCATGTGAAATCTCTGTAACTTGATTCTTCACTGAAATACAAAGATTTTCTACTCTTCTTTTTCACTGGGACCAGGGAACAAGGTCCATATGGTTACGTTCCACATCTCCAACATGCCTCCCAGAAGTCTCCCAGTGATGCACATTTCAGAAATGGTCCTGTATGTTTTGCTGACAGCAACAATCCTAGGTGCTAGCATGAATAGCAGCATCTACTTCACACTATTTTGGTCCTTTGGCATCAGTGGTAGAGGATATAGGATAGAGGCATATGTGCAGATCGACCTTGCCAAGATTTACACTCTCGGCTCTCTTGAACTAACAGTCTCTTGGCACTGCAAGACTCGAGCACAGATCAGAGCCCACTGTGCTTTCAACAAACACTTTTCTCAAAGGAAACCAGGACCCATGCCTGCCAGACCCAGTTGGCAGCTCAAGGCTGGCAGAGGCCATCAGGAGCTCAGCTGAACTTGTCCCTGATTTCTGCAAGTGTCAAGAAAGAGGAATCTGAGTTTTGCAGTTTTATTGAGGCAGAAGCTGAGGGCACAGATGGATGCTGTGAAGGACAGGGTGTTTTCCACGCTGCTTTTTACTCCACTGATTTTGTGTAATGAGTTTTCCTGCTGTCTGACTGCATACAATTTAAAATAAGAACAAGTTTCATAACCGAGTGTAAAACCTGGGCTGGGGAAGGTGTCTGAAGGGGCTTTTTGTTATACAGTTTCAGGCACAACTGGGTAAGGGAGGTTCCAGCGTCTCACTACCCGAATGTTGCGTTTTCTCCCTATTATAGGGAGAGAAAGGAACCAAAGCTCCACCCCCCAAAGATCTTTTCACTCTTTAATGTCATTTTCTTATCTGCTTTCTTTTCATTTGCCATGCCCCACCACTTCTCCAGATTTGCTGTTCCTTTCTTGTGTGGAGGGGTGCCTGGTCCCTGGTGGGCGCAGTGCAGCTGGAGCTGCATGTGTCAGCCCTGGCGACAGGGACATGAGGGTCAGTTGCACCAGATGTGAAAGCTGGTGACTGATGTGAACCTTCCTCTTGGGAAATGCGCCAAGCATCCCTCCCTGAACAGCGTGGTGTGCTGGGGACTCATGCCAAGTTGTCTCAGCACCGGGGACCTTACCTTGCTTTTAACAGAAATGTGGGGACAGACTGGCAGTACTGTAGCATACAGGTAGACAACAGATTTCAAAATGCTCTGCTAGTTAATGGGCATCTAAATATACCTAACAGAAGCACTTGAATGTCTGTCAAGCTGCGGGAAGGGAGCACCGAAACAGCCAAACCATCTGGGGACACAGGGCTGCAAGACACTAAATGGTCATCACTTCCAAGGAGCTGAAGGCATATCCCTGGGGAATCTCCTGGCCAAGCGAACACAAGGTGCCAATTCCCTGGTAATGCAGATCCAGGGAACCCAGAGGAAGTAAGTTTCTCTTGGTCTGTTGAGTGGGGTGAATGACACACTTGCACTGGCTTGGCTATGGTTGTTCCCAGCCATGGAGAAATCATTTCTCTTCTCTGCCCCATAAGCTAAAATGAGGTTTAAGGTGACTGGGTATCAATATTGACCAGCAAACTGCAGGAGAGGCAGTATTTTAGGGTGACAAAACTCAGTGCAAATCATCACTTTTCATTATTTCATCAAATACCTGCCAGTGACACAGTATCATGATACATCTTCTTCCAATCTCTACCATGCAACTTCTGGCATAACAGTGACCCTGGCAAGCTTCTCAGACAGGAGGATTTTGTTCAGTAAGTTTCTGCTGTGTATCAGTTTGTCATGAAACGCTGAACATGTGTTGTTTAATGTCAGGCAGAAGCACAGCTTGGAGACTGCTTATGCTCCTTCTCATCAAAGCCTGCTCATTTCCTGAGCAAGTGTTCATTTCATCCGTGCCCTTGCAGTAAGCTCCAAGCAAAATCTACCCATTCCAACAAAACCTCTTGGGGAAAACCAATACAATTTTAATTTTATGACTAATGAATTTAAATGACCCCAGGAGAAGCTGCTGGCAACATCAAAAGGGAAACTGGGGGGTGTGATGGCTTTCTGTTTACCTTCCTTTGCAAAACATGTTGGGATATATCCTCTAGCAGAGATATCATCTCCTTTGGGATAATGGAGAAGGGATGCTAAACATTCACTGTAGATTTAATAAGGATGAAAACTTAGCCCAGGTAGTGGATCTCATATATATATATATATATATATACATATATATATATAGAGAGAGAGAGTACTGTTTTTCTTCCTCCGGAATAAGGGAAAGTAAAAAAGTTTTGACTTTGTGAGATCCAGGAATACAGGCATCCGTGACACTGGTGAAAGATGAGCTCTAAACAAAACCTTCTCAGAACCAGGGAAAGATAATCATGACAAGTAAAAGTTTTTGTTTTCTAATAACAAATGGCAGCTGGATTAAGACATCAGGTCACCCATGCCCAGAGCACTTACTGAAGTCTTTCATGTCCTAAAGTTCAACTGGCAGCAAGGGACTTTGAGTTATTTGATGTCGTCAGTATTAATCCTTGCGGCACGCAGTAAATATTGTTTTTGCAAATGCAGTTCACATTATTCAGCCACCAGAAATACTCAGACCTCAGTTCTGATAGACTGCAAACTGTATTTGATGTGGCTTGGAGTCATGTGACAGATTTATCTTCCAAAAGCATCTGTGCTTAAATTGCCCACGAAGGTAATGCATGCTGCTGCCTATCCAACAACTTTTACAAATTGCTTTCGCACTAAAACCCCAAACCCACAGAAATGCTGATTATTCTAAACCTGAAAGACATAGTGAAAACACATTCTGCAAAATGACAATTAGGTAGTGGAGCTTTATTTATAGGTGTGAAATAAACAGCAGTTAATCATCACCAGGAGCGCCAATTTCTAACCTTGGTTTAGGTGAGATTTCAGATGCCGAAATCAGTATCAGCTTTCAGCAATGCCTGCTCATCAGCAGCACTTACATTAGACAAAATACAATGCGTATGATATGGCAGTAATTAAATCATACTCCAGGGAAGAGATAACAGTGAATTATAAGATATCTTGAAAAGTGATAATAATTACTCCATAGGGGTTCTATTCTATTAGGGTTTAAATACTTTGAAGGCTTTGTAGAAAAGACTTAACTTGACAAAAATTGCTGAAGATGAAAGTAAATAAGAAATAAGTGTTGTTAAACTTATCTGTCACGCACATCTCTGGCAGTATTTCAGTTCTTCTGGTTTAACTTTAGCCCCAAAATGCTTTAGCTTGCCTTTGGAAACTGCTGTATTATTCACCAAAATTGAAGCAGACACGTCAGTCTATTTAACTGTGGCTTGATCCTGCAAAGATGAGAAGTTTGGCCAAAGCCAAGAACACTCAGCCAAACAGAGAAACTCCACCAAGGAGTAGAGTGAGGAGCCAAATATTTGGAAGGGGATCTAAAATACAGAGAGCAGTAAAGAAGGGCCAGGAGAATCCAGAGTCTGAAAGATGGAAACAGAGGCCAATCCTGATGATTTCTGATAGAATTTAAGTTATTCTAATCTGCAAAAAGGATGAGACTTGTCTTGAGTCCCAGCTCTGTGTAACAACATTGGACCTCTATTCCTTCAGCACCTCAGTAGCAGTCATGGGTCTTGTCCTGCTCATTATTGTCAAAGGTCTGAGGGTTTCACTTCCTCTTGATTTCCTTCAAAGCAACACTAAATACTTAAGGAATTAGAATAATATTAAAATGAGAGAAAAAATTCCTACTAATGTAATTTTTGCAATGTTCTTCAGTAGATTCATGTTAGTATTCAATACTTCATATAAACTGCATAATGAATGTGAAAGAAAAAATACATGCATCTTCTGTCAGTGTTTATTGGAATGAATTTGAGAAGCTCAGATCTTACCATGAGCCTTTTTTTCTGGCAAAGAAACAGACATGGTTGTTTCAGAGACCCAGAGCCCTGAACGTATTTGCCACCTTTTCTTTCTCTGTTACAATGGACGATTCGTGACAGTTACTGTACAACTCTTCGACAAGTACTTTGTCACCCTGGTGATTCACTACTACCAATTCTGTCAGTTAAGTTCAAAATCACCTCAATTAGTATTTCAGTGTGAGATGATTCCCTTCCATGTTAAACTCTGATGAAAATAACCCATTCTGTTCTTCTGCTGTGTCAACGCTTAAACCTGAATGGAAATCCTTTTACCCTTTCATTATCCATCAGGCCCTCTAATTCTTTCTTGGTCAAATGTAAATGGTAAAATCAAGTTGGCACAGATAGCTCCAAAAATGTGTAAGAGAAGTTGCTCCAATTATTCGCTTTCCAGATTAATGAAGCAAGGTGTTTCTGTGGGACTCTGCAGATAATTTAAGTCTGTTTTCAATCTGTAAAGACTGGTTAACTTGAAACTATACCATCTCCTTAAGAAGAATTAAACTCACCTAACACTCTTCTATAACAAATAAATATAGGGAGAAACTTGCAATGAAAGGATATATAGTGGATTCCAAGCAGGTTTGAATATTGGATATTAAAGTCATAAAAACTCCATGCCATGCTTTTTTTTAGGAATATGAAAGAAATACAACACACTTTCTTCTGAAGCCTTCCCTGGGAGATGAGCATTTTGTAAATCATATTCCTCTGATGATACAGGAGTATTTCACATCACCAGGGGCCAGGCTGGATCTGTCTTACCGATACTGCATGAGCATAGGTAAATGAGCACACTGTTGTGTAGGTATAACCCTGTGCAATTTACCAGTGTTTCTAATTAATGAGTTTGTGAGACAGCACCAACTATGCTATGACACTGCAACACTTGCCAGGTAATGGACATCAAACAAGTCTAGGTAGATGAGAAACAGGTGTGGGGCAAAGTGGAGGACAGCACCCATCACAACCGAGGTGTCAGCTAAATGCTGTCTTACTTCCACTGTTAGAATTTTGATGCCAGCTGTGGATCTCTGTGCTCTAGTGGTGCCAGCACTCAAGCTTCTGCTTGTCTCTATCGCTACACCAGGTAGTTTTCTGATAAGTAATGAAATACACACGCATCTAATGCTCTCAGATATACAGAACCATGCACATACTTCTGCCAGGCTCCGTTGACTCTCCAGGCATGTACTTCTCTCCAAGGATCCTCCATAAGCATAGAGCACAGAATACACTGGGTAGCTCATGCACAAGCATGCACAGATATTTCATACTTCATAGGCCTGCTAATTAAATTACTGTTTAGAAGCACAAGTATCAAAATCCAGAGAAATCCTTTGCTTGAGTAATTTATGGTTTTTTTACTCAGGAAACATCAAAAGAAAACCTGATCAAAGCAGCACAGATAAATGTCTGTAATATTGCCCTGACTGATCTCCTTCTGAATCACCAACATACACATTACGTGTTGAGTGTACCATTTTACCTTGAGTAGATCTCAGGTATCTTGGTACGTACTTTTAGATTGTCAAATCTGATTTTTTCTTAGCCTTTGCATTAAATATCACTTTCCCCAACTGATACTGAGGTTGCATTCACTGTTCTGAGAAGATCCCCCAGTCAGCAGAGCTGGGGACTAAAAGTAGTGCTGACTTCATGCTCTCAGCAGGTTACAGTTGCCCTGATGTCCACCCTCCTCACTAAACAGGAGTGGGTTCATCGTTCAATCATTTAATAAACTCTTAACTGGACTTGCTACTCAGGATCTTCATGTTTTGAGAGGGTTATGGATGACAGATGCATTAACGCATTTTTCTTTTTCTGGTTATGAGGCATCAGACAGCAGCACTGATGTGCCATGGATGTGAATCTTCTCTTGCCGATGAAGTCTCTGTCACCTATTACAGTGACTCCATACTGCTGATCCTTGTTTTTTGTATTTTCAAACCTTCTTTTAAGTTTTAAATGTCAGCCCAGCTCAATTCTCAGTACCACTTCTGGACATCTGACTTGCCTATGAGCAATCGGCCATCATTCAGTCTCAGCAGCCAGCTTGTCCACATTTCCAGCTCTTCTTTTTTTCCATTTCATCTTCACTCCGGTAGCATCCATGGTTCAAAGCTGTGGTGGCTATCTAGCAAGGCCCTGTTGCCCTGGCTGTTTGGGCTGCTTCGGGGTGCTGGTCTCTGGCTCTCAACTCAGTGTGGACCGCAAGCTGCTCCATTTTTTCATACCTCTGCAACACTGTAATGAAGAAACTTGGTCTTCTAATGGGAACCTCTGTGCAATGTTGAGGAGAGGAAACAAACCCAAACCCAGGCATATGCAGCACATCTACTTTCACCCTAGTGGTGGGCAGCAGGCTGGATACTGCTGTGATGCACTCAGCAGATTTAACACACAAGAGGAAGCTCAGCTTTCTCCTTCATTAGTAGGGTCAGCCCTGGCTTTCCATACACTCCTTCACAGTGTAAGTGGCATTTCTTCCCATTCCTCCCTGCAGAGAGGTGCTGAAGTTTGCCTCTTGAAATTGTTGTATCTCCCCATCACCAGCCAGGCTGTGTCAGCAAGTGTCACTGTCAACGCTGCTCCCAGGCAGACCGCTTCCCCAGCATGCCTGGGGCTCTGGTGAGCCCCTCGAATCCCAGCTCCCTTTGCAAGGGGGGTAGAAATTTCAGTTGAGCATTTGCTCTCCATGTCACCCAAGCTTCCTCCTCCACATTTCTGCCTATACCCATCTCCCTTCATCAAAAAGCATAAAGAGCACCACTGCAAAGGCACTAGTGTTTCAGGTGGCTGTACTGGTTGGCTCTGGGATGCACAGCTTGTCAAAGGCTAATGAGGCTTGTTGGCTAAACCAACTTCAATTAATCCATTTTTGGGGCCACATTGTTTTGCATGGCTGCAGCTCAGCCTGGTGTGACACCAGGCTCTGCTCTCACCTTTTCACCCGTGTGGGAAGCAGGGACTGTGCCTTTCTGCCAGACGGGGCTTTGCCTCCTGCTCCCATCCCAAGAGGGGAGCTCTGCCTGTCAGGGATTGCAGAGATTTCATGTCCAGTATGCATCATACTGTATGGCACTCAGGGGTGCACTGGGCTGTTCTTGCTATCAGTAGCCTTATTTTAATTAGAAGATGAACATTAGTCAAAAAACAGAATGTGAACACCCTATCTCCAAAACATCACCATTTACCTTAAGTTTAAACTTCATGTTTTCATCTTCTCCCACACAAGGTAATTTCAGCCAGGCAGAAGCAGTATCTTTTTATTTCTGTTGCAAAATGGCTGGAACACTTTTAGGAGCTGGAAAATAAAAGCAGTCAGGATTATCCTGTGCAGGCAATGGTCTGCTGCACTACCTGCACGAATGAAGGGGCAAAGCCCTATGGCTGGGGCCAGGACAAGCTTGTATACAAACCTGCCCAGCCTGTGGCCTGCGTGTCATCGTGGGGATCCTTATTTTGACATTTTGTGATGGAGTTTTCCCAGCTATAAAATGAGGATAAATGACATTTTTCTGCAAATGTCACACTACACATGCATAAACAGCACTCAACATTCTTGGCCCTCCCCTACACTCGATTAACACCTATTTTAATGACTGCATTAACACTTGTTCCACTGCCTCACTCCCACTCTCCAACACCTTCGTGGACCATCTTCCCAGGATAACACTTCTCAAAATCACCTTTCCAAATGAAAACTCCCCATTTTTGGGGGAGGTGCAGATAGGTTTGTGGATTGCTGCAGTCACTCCCATCCCCATGTCCCCTCGGTTCCCCACGCTACCATACAGCTTGTTCAAATCCAGCAATACCAACTGAGTGTGAAATGCTATGCTCCAAATGAGGGCTATTTATCAAGCCTACAAGATTCAAAACTGCAAGACCCTGAATTTCATAGTCATTTGCAGCGTCAGAAGCTGCTAACGGCCCATAAAATTTAGCAACTTCTCCATAAGCTGCTGGTTAATGAAAAATCAGTTAAATTGTTCACAGATCAGCTGGCACAGTGCCCTCTGATTCATGGGATGCTTTCCCTGGCAAAGGTTACATTAACCTCTCTGGGCAAGCAGGGAGAGGAGTCGGGGCAGTTTGCTGGAGGCTGCTGCTTTTCCTGAGTGGGAATGGGGTAAAGGACCTCTGTGCCAATGGGATGGGTGCAGAGGACCCCCACACCAGCCATGCAGAATGGGACCCTCTCCAGCACTGCCCCTGTAAGGTGCCAAGGTGCTGATGACAGATTCAAGCCAGGCTGTGTGATAGGGGGGGTGTTCAATCTAGCGAGGCAGCTCTGTTGAGACGGATGCGTGCTCAGTGAATCCCTACTCTGACTTAACTGAAACCATTAGACAGAGCTGACTTTCCTCTCTGGGACAGCTGTGCACTGCACAATGGGGAGTCCCTGTCTGCATATTCCTGCAGCTCTTTGGGTGATGGGGGCTGAGACAAAAGGACATCACAGCACTTAGCCTACCTCCCACAGACTGTATTTGCCTTCTGCTGCCCCTGCTTGCTGCTGCTGCCTTTCACAGCAACTGCTGCTGTAACTTGTGCTGGTTTCAGATGGAAGACACGCTGCCCTGCACTTGAATGCAGCACTCTGGCTGCAGTACAAAGCAAGGATTTGGCGTCCGTGCTGAGGAAGCGGTCTGATGTCAGCACAAATTAACGCTGCTCACCACGCTGACATTGCAAGGCCTCAACTGTCAATGCTGGCATTTATGATGCTGCGTATTTTAACTAATTAGGCACTCACAGCCCAGAAGGTGTAACCCATCCATCTTGTGAACGCTGGATGTTTTTGCACTGGCATATGCTACAATAATGAGAATCAATGTTGCTAATGACTTGCTGCAGCCCATTTTTCAGTCACCTTTGCAAATCCACATTATGCTGGGGTTGCAGAGACGAGAAAACACTGGCTTTGAAATGCCAAAGGTGCACTTCTGCAGGATAAACCCCAGACTCTCACTCTGGCATGGCTGGAGCCTTGCGGCAGCGAAGCTGCTCGCACCAAAGCAGCTATGGAACTCCGAGAAGGCAATTTCTATTGCAGGTGAGAGAACAGATGAGATTTCCGAGGTCAGAGCCCTTAAACGCATTTCACTGAATTTCCTCAGTCAGTCTTTCTCTCCCTTGGGAAAGCGCTGAAATTTTCTGGCCCCAACCTGCAAGTTAAAACTGTCCTCCTCGCCCAGCAGGGGAGCAGACATGAGGCCAGCCAGTCGTGTGGCGAGGATGCTGTCTACCTTTCAGCATTAGGGGCTTGGGAAAGCAGCAGGGGCCTGCTGCAGTCAAGGAAAGAGAATTCCTTCCTTTGCCTTCAGAAACACCATCCCCTGCTCAGGGGATTTACCAGATGTTCTGATTAAGGTGGTTCAATTGCAGTGTTTAAAAGCCTCTTCCACCTGCTCCCTGTGAGCTCTTCTTTGTGGGCAAGAGGAGCTCTAATTAAAAATCATCCCCTGCTGTGAGGGCTCCTCCCTCACCTTTCCAGCAGCAAGCACTGTACAGACCCCCCTGGGACTGCTGTGCAGAGGATGGATGATTCTTTTCCCTTTTAATTCCTCTGCAGTGGAAATCAAAATTTCAGGGTCTCAAAGCCTGTGCAGTGCGGGACAGGAGAGCTCCTTCCTGAAGCTCTCCAGCACCAACCACCACTCAGAAACCCCCTGCCCAGCCTTGGGTTGTACCTGCTATATTGTATCTGCTCTATATCTTTTCAGCAGCCACTACCCCTTAGAGCTGCTGTCAGCATGCAAGAAGAAGCCTGAAACCCCATAACCCCTCACCATCCAATGTGCAGTCCAACTTGTCAGAGCAGAGACTACTCCATGGCAGTCCCCACCTCGCAGCAAAGCTCCACACTCAGGTGGTACTTCTTCAGAGACCAGGCTCTTGCTCTAGCTGGCTCCTTTCAGGGATGACTTTGAAGGGAGGGACTGGGGTGTGGATGGCATCAAAGCATAGCATGAGAGCAAGGGAAGTAGACAACCCAGATGTAAAATTTGCTGGTACAAAACTCAGGCTGCTCTTGCCTTTGCAGTAGGATGTCCTGCTCTGGCACCGTCAGGAAGAAAAGCTCTAGCCTTTCCTTCCTGATGGCTTTGATGTACATAGAGGGTCCTGTGCCTCTTTCTGAAATAAACATACTTACACTGAGTCAGAGCATGTGGGGAGCCCACCCTGTACAGTCTTCCCTCTCCATCAGTCCTTTTTCACATATTCCAATAGGTTTGCTTTAGACCTGCCAGGAAGACCCTGGATCTTTGTCTTTTAGGGTCACAGCACAGCAGAGGGGGATCTGACAGGATCAGCAAAAGGCCATCCCTGGCCTCGAGGCCCACCACTGCCACAAGCCATGCAGCCCCTCTCCCCCACACACATTCGCAGTGCATCTTCATGAGCTGAGCCTTGTGATTTCTCTTGGTGGGCAGAGTTCCCCAGGCTGCCCACCAGCTGCTGATGCTGCCTCATCCCTCCTTGAAAGGCCAAGATAGAAAATCTTCTTAAGTGAATCCTCTGCTTATAAGTGCTACTCAGTTAATGGGATTAATGCTTTCCCTGTTTGGGAGCCATTCAAGCGTGCAGGTGAATATATGCCTATTTAGCATGTTTTTGAGCAGTAAATATGCTTTCCCCCTCACAGGGGTCCTCTGCCTTTTAACCCTCCCTGGATGATTTGATGCAAGCCCAGGATTTTACTGTCACAGGACTTGGCAGATCCAATCCCCATAGTAACAGGGCATCCACGCATGAATCCAGAACTGCAGCAGGTCCGAGCACTGCAGCATGCAGTCTAGGCACACATTCAGAACCAGCATATACACGTGCATAAGTATATATAAAATTAATCTGTACCTGGTCAGCAAACACAATATGTGCACAAGACAGGTAAATGTTGGAAAGAAAGTGACCCCCTTCATGTGCAGAGCTTGTGTGCATGACGCGGCCAGTAACAGTAAAATGCTAAGTAACTGGAGGCTGCTCTGTCAAAGGCGCCTATCAGAGCCCTAAAATGATCAGAGGAGGATTTCCCAAGTTGTGTTGTTCAAACAATTTTTATTTGCATGTTTTCATGAAAGAACATAACTCTCTAAAATGGGACCCGCTGTAGCCTTGACATTGATTTGCAGGGTAGAGCTGCAAAACTGTGCAGCTAGCACCACTTACTGGCAGAGCTACAGACACAGGCTTTTCCCTGTTTTACTTTGCAAGCTTCTCGCACGGCAACACCGAAAGCAAATCTTAGCGCCAGCGTTTGAGTAACAAATAAATTTAGGACATGAGCTCTTCCTTTTCCTGCTGAAAAAAAAAAAAATAGATAAAAAAGATAGGACGAAACTGAAATTTCCTTTTAAATCAGCCTCCAAACAGCTTCCAATAACCACAGCCCTTGCCATAAGGAGCTACAAACTGTGACTCAATCTGTTACATCCCTGTGCGATGGTAATACCACTACTTCCAGTCCTACCTCTACAGCAATGGATAAAAATCAATGGCCAGCTTGGGAGCAAGGGAGATGGGTCTGCACCTTTTCTTTCAAAACTTCAAAGGGGTTGCGTGTGTCACTCAGATACTTACACATGTGTGAGTGTGTTCATCTAGGGCTGTGGATGGGCAGCTGTGCCCATCAGTTTTAAAACCCCAAGAAAAATGAACTCCATTTTTAAAACCCGAAGAAAATCAACCCTGTTTAGAAATACTCTCCTCCCTGAACTGATTGATGAGCTGATGAGTGGCCTCACAGTCCCACTTGTGGGGCAGATACCTTCAAAGTTATTCACATTCCTCTAATCTTGACCAATGGTTTCTGCTTCTTAACAGGTTGTCTTTACAGCCACTCAGTAAGCTGTCTTCTCCTTCAGTAGCTGTAATTTATTTGGGAAACAAAGCATCAGTTTAAAGTCATTGTGGTGACTTCAAAGTAAAGGTGCCTCTACTGCATTTGGCTGCATCTCTGACTTTGCTTTATAAACTTCCCTTCTCCCACTCCATGGTGTCTGTATTAGACTCATATATCTAAATTCAGAAAAACAGGGTAACAGAAATGAAAAAGTTTTAAGCTTCTTGAAAGCTTCTGCTTAGAACAGAACTTATCACCTGTTTTGTAAGCTTTGCAGCAATGGCTGTACATGCCATTTCAGACCAACATCCATAAAGGTAGTTTGCAGCTGCCTGCTCTCCAGGCTGGATGGACCCTAGTGCCCTGACCATAACAACTCAGGGCTTTAGTCACAGTGCAAGTGTAATTTATTTTGTTCTCCAAATGGGGAGGGATTTCAGGTGCCTGATCTCCAATGAATATGAAAAATTCACATTTTAGAGCCTTGTCGTTTAGAAGGATCATCTTGAAACAGGAGATTCATTAATTAGTTACACTGGCAGTCTCTTTAATTAGGCAATGCTGAGTGCCTCAGTCTTTGTGATCTTTAGCGTTCTTAGCTTGTTGTACTTTATTTACATATTTTTTTGGACACATACGTAATTCCTAATTAACACTGTAGAGTCTACTCCAGCTATTTCAAGATGTCACGTACCACAGATCTTCAGAAGTGTTTACCTGATGTCTGCTGAATTTAAATTACCCTTTTAATCAGCCTAGAAAACCTGCATCCTTTTTGGGGGGTACAGGAGCACCCACCAGAGACATCAGGGAAAGGTAATGCAGTTTCCAGGAGGTTTCGCTATGGGAGCAAATGAAAGACTCCTGCAAAATGAAGCCTTTCAAAAGACATTTCCGTCAGGAATTTTAAAAAGAGA
Source organism: Amazona ochrocephala (assembly GCA_039720435.1). Lineage (NCBI taxonomy): Eukaryota > Metazoa > Chordata > Aves > Psittaciformes > Psittacidae > Amazona > Amazona ochrocephala. The sequence continues at coordinate 28,331,455 of CM077880.1, forward strand.
ATTTGCCTGCAGGGAAATCCTTCTGACAGCAGGCTGTCAAAGGCACGTCCCCACCAGGGTGGTCTGCCGGAGAGAGCTGAACAGCACGGATCATGTTGGGAATTCAGGAGATGTGGGTGAGTGCGCAATTTCTTGAAGGAAGTGGAAGCTTTGTAGCATAATGGAAAAGCAAGCATTTGTATATCAGACGTGAGCCACAGCCTTTGAGCAATATATCTTAACAAGGAGGAACCTGAGGAAATACACAATGTGCCTTTATTTTTGTGGCATTCCCTCGTATTGAACAAAGCAGTCCTTTAAAGAAAGGATCTTTTTTCTCAGCTGTGTCCCTCCTCTGCACTAGTTTGGCCAAATGCATCTTTGTTAGTGCCTCCACCCTGATATCCAGTTTCTGTCTACTTGATTTCTACCTTTAGAGGCAGCAGAGAGGGTATAATCCAGGGGACAATCCTACAGAGACAGAGAACTGAAAGAGAGGATGAGAATATTGTCTCTTCCCTGACTAGTTTGCCTGATCTCTTTTATCCTTGCTAGCTTACTCTGATCTATCTGTCCCAATGTTATCCATCACTGTAGTACTCTCTAGTCTTTACACTCAGTGGTAACAGTGATCAATATACAACACTAGCAGCATCTTTCTGAAAAGTCTGTGCTCTCTATTTCTCAAGACTTGCTTCCACTGCTTTCTCCACATTTAACCTTGTCTTTCATAGGTGCTTATCTCCCCATAAGACTTGAGCTTCTATCTTACGCTGGCTGGCTACTGCTCTTACACTAACAGATAATCATATAAAAAAACAGGTGAATATTTCTGAGCCACCTCCACAGCTTACACCACCCCAGCTCATATGTTCATTAATAAAGCCTGATGAACAGCCCAAGCAAAAGCACTTTCCCTTATCCTGATATAAGACAAAGAAGGAGAATACAAATAAGGTGTGCAAATGATAAATCCTGCCCAGACATTTACACAGAACAGAGCTGGAGGGTCTGGACCTGGCAATCCCCTCATTGCCAAGAGAAATGGGGTTCTGATTAGCACGGGGAGGTAAGAGATGCTGTGACTCCCCCTCAGGTTACTGGTGTGGGTCAGCATCACTGAGGCTGCGGCACTCCACAGTTAATCATGCTGAGGCAGTTCTCCCTCCGACTCCTTAGCCATGAAATAAAGCTCTTTTCTGCAGCAAATCTTTTAGATTCTGTAAAAGAAATAAATTATGCTCAGGCTTCTCACATACACACAGAGCTGCACCTGCCAGTTGCGTGGCAGAAAAGAAAATAGTGGCTTAGGATGCGAGTGCTGTAGGGAAGGGGCCATCCTTTTATCTTAGTCTTTCTGCAGTGTCTTATTTTGGGAACCCTGGTCTGTGGGTGCAATGATAACACAAATATATAAATAATGGCGATAGAAGTAATAGGAAAATTTCTTGTCCCTGGTACATAGAAACATGAGGGTCTGGCAGCTGAGACTGCAGCCTTGCTTCCCTGGCTTGGGCTGGCTCTTTGAAACCAGAGCAAGGTCGTGTTTGAGTCAGATACATCTTTCCTCAGAAACCTTAAAATCTGGGGTGGCAAAGGCTGAGTGTTACAGACAAGTGCTCGTGCTCATGCCCAGCCACCACCTCTCACTGAAAGGAATTAGGTGCTGGACTTGGATACAGCTTATTCACTGTGGTGGAAAGCCTTCACATCCTGGTGAACACAGTGGAGAATTGTGCTTCTGCAAGACTATTGGGCTCAAAGGGCAGTGGCTAACATTTCAATGTCTACTCAGGAGCTAGTCATAGGTGGTGCTCCTCAGGGATCGATACTGGGGATGATGCTCTATAATGCCTTCATCAGTGACCCAGCCGATGGGAGGGGATGTGCTCTCAGCATGGTGACAACAAACTAGGAGGCAGGCAGATATGCAGGAGGTCAGGGAGGACATTCTGAGCAGCCTCCACAAGTTGATAGATTATAAGCATGTAAAACTGGATGGTTAAGGATTGGGAGCATGTGGTGTGTGAGAAGAATCTGAGGAAGATTTAGATTTAAATTAGATTTTAGGAAAAACATCTGCTTTGTGAACATGGTGAGATGTTGAAACAAGTTGCCCAGTGAAGCTGTGGATCCCTGGCAGTGTTCAAAGCCAGGTTGGATGGAGCTTTGAGCAATCTTGTCTAGTGGAAGGTGTCCCTTCCCATGGCACGGGGGATGGAACCAGATGATCTTTAGGTCCCTTCCAACCCAAACCACTCTGTGATTCTAAGATTCCATGAAGCAAGGTTAGTTTAGTCTTGAGAATAGCAGACCAAGGGGGACTGCACTGCTGTTCTACCCTGCCTGAAGTGGGAGGATGAGTACCAAAGAGGAGAGAAATCCAGCCTCTTCCCAGTGACACAGTCAACTCCCCCAGGTTGCACCATGGAAAATGCCAGATTGACACAAGGAAAAAGAAATGTTCAGTAAGAATGGTAACACCCCAGAAGAGATGCTCAGTCTGGTTTGGAGTCCCCATTTGTGGAGATGTTCAAAGCTCAGCTGGGCAAGGTCCTTAGCAACCTTTGTTGATTAGCACTTGCCCTACTCTGAGACATCCAGTGGTCCCTTCCAATCTAAATCATTCTATGAGTATTGGATTTTTATCAACTGATTTTCCCTTCTCATTAGAAATAATTATTTAATCAAATGATAGGATGGACCTGCAGCATCTGAGTACTGAGTACACACACCTAAAAGGGAGTGCAGTTGTTCTGCCAAGCTTTCATACAACTTCATCTCATGGTAAAGAGTACCACTCTATCTTAGTCACTAGTAAGTGTCACTAAACATAAACCTGTGTAAAAATGATAGATAGAAGTGAATCTCAGAAGACAGCTTCTCCCCATAAAATCAGCACATGACACATTGTCACAAGAGTTATATATGAAGACGATGGTGAACCTTTTTTTCAGACTGATAAACTACACAGGTTGTCCTGTAGAGCTGAAGTATTATTCACTTGGTTATCAGCATCCTACAATCTTGGTAAAACTCAGGTGATACTAAATATGTCATATTTCAGCATATATAAATATGAGCATATATAAAGCCCAGCTCCCTAGCTTGTCATTACATCGTAGTGCTCATAATTGTCAATGGAGGAGAAGACCACTGGAAAACTCAACCAGTGCAACAAGAAAATGAGATCCATTACTGTAACATACAGAATTCAACATACTTAGTTTAGAGCATAGTCCAGCTAACAAAATATTGCTAAATGGAAGGGCTTTTCTGATCACAGGAGCCCAGACCTCAGCAAGCAGCATGGCTGCCCAGGTCCTCACTTGCTGGTTCCTTCAGTGACACCACACTGCCTAGTGGTCTTCCTTGAGGAAAATGAAGTCAGTGATGCAGGGTCAAATTGCTTCAAGTGAAAATGTGGGTGAGTTACAACTGTCTTCAAAATCTCATTTCTCTGACATTTATTTTCCTAGAAGGGTTTCCCTTGATTACTTGTTCATGTGTAGTGAAGGAAAGAAAGAATAGGTCCCCCCAGGGAAACTTGGGTTCTTCAGGGGAGATGGGGCTTTCCCCCACTAAACCTGGCCCAGAGCAAAACCTTCACAGTTCTATAAGCACAAGTTTAAGGGCTATTGCTCTGCAGAAAGAGACAGAGTCTATCCCTATTCTCCTCAAAGGGCAACAGGTTCTAGTAACTCATCCAGAGATCTGTTTAAAGCTACCCATAAAATAAACATGACTTTAAACTGTCAACTCCACGAGTAGCAAATCAAGAAAGAGGACAGCTGCTGCTAAGAAAAACGATTTTATAGTCTATGAAAATATTGTCTGTATCAGGAAACAGAATGTGTTGCTTAATTGTTGTGGTCTTTGCTCTGTACTAGTCCCATTGCCAGCTGCCTGCTGCAGCCAGTGTGGTGGCTTGTCCTTGCCATGACCACTGTGCGTCTTCCACCACAGCCTGAAGCATCACCATGCTTTCAAAATAGGGATGCTGGATGTCAGGGGATTTGTTTTTGTGCTAATCTTCCAGAATCCTTGCTGTCAGTGGTAAGAGAGAGGGTGAATATGAGTGCAGTTGTTACCATAGGGGCACAGTGATGAATTCATGTGCTGCTATAAACGTCTGGGGCACCTGGGGCAACAGGGAGAGGGCCCAGAGAGGAGGAATGCATTTACCATCTGAAATGCAATATGAAGCAATATGGTCAGGGAAGTTAGTGCCCTGATCACATTACTGCGTGCTAGAGCTGCCGGGGAGTTATTCAAAATGACTTGAGATTGCAGCTAAGAAAAGCAGATCCAGTGGAGTAGCCTGAGGTAGAGACCATGTGTCATGGCTGTTAACCTTCCCCTCTTCTGCTGGGAGAAATACAGCCATCACCCCTGAAATAAGCACAGCTGCCAGCAGTGTTTGTCTGCAGGTCTGATGTGACCCAGGTGCCACCACCTGGGTGGTGACCAGCCACCTTCACCCTCCCCAGCACTGTGGGGGCTGCAGGGCTCTGAGCAGTGGAGGTTGGCAGGAGCTGCTGATGGCTGGAAGCTCCCTGGCCCCTGTTCCCTGGGGCCTGAACAATATGGATGCAGAAGGGACAAGTCCCCACAGAGCATTCTCTGTCACAGCTGCTGTCATCACACTAGGAAAAAGCACCAGGTTTTCCAGGTCCCAGTGACTGCCCTCTGGGCTTCTCAACTGCTGTGAAGAGTTTCGCCAATAATGCCACTAAGCAAAAGGAGTCTAACACAGCCCATCCTCTGTCCAGAGATGGGGGACGTTCTTGAGTTAAGCGAAGCTCAGGGCTCACTTACATTTTGGATCTATTCAGTCTGTGACCTGGGGCAGACTTTCAGAGGTCCCTCTGAGCCCTGATTTCACAGTTTGTGAAGCAGAGCTGGCAGTATTTTTGACAGACGATGCTAAATGTCTGTGTAACAGCTTTGAGATATTCAGATGGGAGGGGAAGGAAAGATGTTATTTTTATTAACTTCAATTTCACTGTAAAAACCTTATAAAGCAGGCACCAGAAAAGTTTGAGGAAGCATATTTGCTTTCTAGATGTTACCTTACAGAGCAATTTTGCTGCCTACTAACGCTGACACCCATGAATGTTTACTAGCCAAGGCTGGCCCACTGGGAGTGCCCTAAGGCAGTCAAGAGATTTGGATTGCTCCCTTGAGCAGTTGAAGGCACATGCAACCCCCTATTTTTCCTGGGACACTATAGAATTGGTAAATTGAAACACAGACTATTTAGCTATTATTGTTTACTAATAGCATTTCAGAGCTCCACACACAGACATGCACAAAAGGGGGCATAGCACCACCTCGAATTGCTTTAGTGTTCAAATAACAGCGTCTATCTTCAGAGAAGACGAAAGCATCCCTTACCACACTCACAAAAAAGATACTATGCCATACCAAAAAAGATAAGTTACCATTCATGCTGCTATGGTCTCTCTGGCTTTGCAAAAGCATCAAGATGTGGCCCACCTGAGTGAGCAGGTGGTTATGCCAGTATAACGTGGTATTTCTAGTAGTGCATTTGCATCCATTTTACAATTCCCAGTGCATAACTTACCTCTTTCAGGCTCTGTAAATGCCTGATGGTTGTGAAAACAAGGAGACAGTAGGACTATTTATACACGGAGATAATATTAAGAGTGAAAAAAATTACAATGACATTACAGGTAGGAAAGCTGAGACTGAAGAATGGCTTCCTGCTTCAGGGACCTGATTTGATCATCTGCCAGAGGGACTTTTCCTGATGTGAGCATCAGCAACTTCATCCCTCGAGACAATGAAAGCTAAACCAGATAGTGAGAAATCCTGGAAAATTATACAGTATTTCCCTTCTGTTGGGGAATGATATTGCCTCCTGGGGACACCTGCCCCATTCCCTGGAGCAGCATCAGGGCGGCTGATGGCAACCCCATAGGCCTGTTCTGTGCCCAACAGCTACCCTAGGGGGGAGTCCAGGTACAATGGGAGAGGAGCCACATTCAGAGATACCCACTGCCATTCAGTGCATCACTGGGTGGGCTGAGATATCAGATAACAATGGATGCATTTGTCGGACAGAAAACTGCCCACTGATTACTTCCCAAGAAAATTGTATTCCTCATAGGATCCCCAGTATTCACAGGACACTTCTAAGTTTGTGAGGGAATTATTTCAATTCCAGTGTGATGTCTATGGCTACTAGACTGCAGGAGGAAATAGAGTATGAAGTACATTTTTCCTAACAACTCAAAAATACTGATGGACTAGTTCAAGGTCTAGTGAATCCCAAAGAAAAGGCAACATATTGAAAGCCTGACTACTGCTTTGAAGGGAAGTTTATATGAAAGTCAGTTTGCCAGACCTTTAAAAACTGTGAACTGTAAGTACTAATGCTGAAAGTATAGTTCTTATATACTTCCATCCAAACTCATGTAATGACAAAGCATACATGAAACAAGCTTATTACCAGTGCAATCTCATAGTCTTCTCCAAATATTCATAGCCAATGTACTCCTAAACAGATTCCTACACTTGTCTGCTGCAAAATCAGCCTCTGCCCTTCGCAGCTGTCACCCCCATCCTTCAAGCGCTGATTCAGGTGCAGTAAGCAGGAAGGCTATTTCTGCTTGTGCTCAACCACTGCCAGGACAGCAGGGTTCTGAGAAGTGGACACGCTCTCAGCTGTGCTATCGATTCACCTTGATGCTGGGCTCTGATCTTTGCTGCTCAGGGACAGGATGTCCTGCAAGAAACAGGCATCTGACCTTGGCACGCTCTGCAGCATCCAACCTTGGAGTAACATGCAAAGCCTTTCATTTTTGATTAGCACGTAGTCATGTGCAAACCTTCGTTTACACTTTTAAGAAGGTGCCGTCAAATATTGGGAAGCACTTCTGCAGCTGGGTAATTGAATTCAGAGCAACCCATTCCTGAATGGAAAATTAATAGCTTGGCAACCCCAGACTTCACTTTAATTAACTCTTTCACTAACACTCAAGAAACAGGCCTTTCGACGTTTATGAATTAAAGAAGCCTCTCAGGATTCGTGACAAATATGTTGCTTGTGCATCTTCTCAGTTCATACTCATATCACACTCCTATCCATATTTCATATCCAGTGTTATTTGCCCTGGAAATGTCCTAAACCACCTGCCTTTAAAATGAACAGTATCACCCACTGCGAGCACTGTTTGCAGAACATGGAGATGCCATCCATCTAAGATGGATAATTTCAACACAGCCTGACCACATAGAAGTTCATACAGAAAACTTCCAAATTTGCCTGGATTGACAGGTGGAGTGGGTGAATATACACAGGCTGCCTAATTAACACAGGAATTACATTTCCAGAGTTGCCACTAATGCACTAGTATGTGAGTTGCTCACTATCATAACTTCTCTTTGGGACAGATGCACAACCTGGGTGTAAAAAAGGACCAAACCCTCCCAGCTCTTACCTCAGAAGAAAGCTCATGGAAACCAGAGGAGTTTGCTACCTGAAAAATTGTTTAAAGCTCTTAGCATGCAGACAAGTCCCACAGTCTTGCTGAGCATCATTTTCGGTCTGCTCTGAACAACTAGAGCCAGTGTAGTAAAGGTGCATGGCAAATAAGTAGAAATATGTATAAGGGTAGTAAAAAAGAAATTACTTGATTCACTCTCTTGGAATTTATGCTCAACATTTATAGCCAACTGAATAATCAAGTGAGTAAAGCTGTACTCCAGAGTCAGTATAAATTCAGCACTAATCTGATTATAGAAATAATTCTTTTGCAGGGGGAGGTAGTATGTGGATTGAGATATAAAACCTGAATATACTGGTAAAGAGAAATGTAGCACAAGAAAGCATATATCTGTGCTGCAGATTAATTACAGTGAAGCACATAACACAAAAAAAAACTCTTTCCTTTCAAAAACACAAACATACAAACTGAGCATGAAATGGGAGTAATCCAGTTTGTCTGAGAAGTAGCGCAGCAGGAACACCAGAGAAGGGGGTTGATGTGATCATCTTTCCAAGTGCTCACGCAACCAGGGATACTTTGCAGTACCCCATGCACATCACCCCACTGCAGCAAGATTGCCCCGTATGGCTTCTGCAGTGACAGAAAACTGCAAAACTCAGCAGTTTTTGTTTATAGGATTTCATCTCCTTTTGATAAGTCATTTTTGATGGATTATTTTTCTGACTGCTGTTGTAAGAAACCTCGGACTCATGCAAAACTGCCTTCAGAGATGTGGATTTGGCTCAGTCCTAGATGGGGTAAAAACCCCATAGGGAAGCAGGCCATTTAAGAGGAGAGATATCGCTCCTCTCAGCTGTTCCAACCCAGGGTGAACAGCGCCCTACTGCTTAGGGCAAAAAGCCAGACTAAGTTGGTGGCCTTCAGCTCAGGACATGAAGCCGGATCTCACTGGATGCCTTTTCTGCATTTCTCACACTTCTCTGTGGGCAAATAGGTCCATCTGCTCTGAAGGATGTCATCCCTACAGCTGCACACACATCCCTTGGGAAAAATGCTGACTCGGGATTTTCGGCTATTGCCTCCCACCCTGAACAGCTTTGGGCAGCAACAGCACCCTCACAATCTGAGCCTGCCATTGACACAGGCTGGGCAGTGAAAGAAAGAGCTACAGCTTTGAAAAAATGCCAGTGTGGGTGAGGCATGCGTTCTGGTCTTGTGGTCAAAAGAAAGAGTCTGCCTATTGGGACCCTTTATTCAGTGCTTCCTTCAATACTGTCGTATTTTCTATCCATTTAAGCATATATATAAATACTCTGTTTGCCCTTAATCCCAGGTATTTTCAGTCACTCCAGTGTTGTGGATCAAAAAACCCCTATTTGTAGGCCAGGATTTGCTACAATGGTGTGTAAGTTTATAAAGAAAGTCCAGGGTAGCTCAGCAAGGTTAGGAATGGCTCGTCCGTCTGACCCACCACATGGAGCATCCTTGTTACCTTGTGGTTACCACATGGAGCACAGCTCAGCTCCTACATATGCTGGGAAACAGTCCTCAGACACCTACCAAGGGAGCATCAAATCAGAAAGAAGATAAAGCTGTGATCGCAGGTCTGCCAGCTGGCAAGGAGGCAGAGGAGCTGGTGGGATGGTAAGAGCTTAAAACCTCAACCCACTTAGACACTGATAGACAGAGAGCAATCTCCAGAGAAGCTGAAATGGTTGGATGAATGGCAGCATCACTTCAAGACTCCCGGTCTCACTACTGATTTTTCTCAGCCCAGAAAAAGGGGAGAAAGTAATACAATAGAATAGAGGGGACTGCGTTCATTAAAACATTTCTGTATCTGGTCTACATTTTTAGACCTCAAGAAAATCTCTGTCAGGGAAATCTGAGACTTTCAGAAAGTGTATTTTATATAATGGTGGAAACAAGGCTGTAATTTCACAGTAAGGCAGAATCCGATGATTTTGCATTAGATGTGATTTAACTTAAATTATCTCATGTAATGCTCTTCTTGTTATCACCCATTGTCAAGCAACAGCAGATATCTGGGGCAGTGCTGGATGGTTTCCCTGGAAGAAATCAGTAATGCAGAAAACCTGTATATATTTTTAGTGCAATACATTTTAATGACACATTCACCATGGTCCTTGAGTACAGGATCACAGCACATAGAACCACACAATCAACTAGGTCAGAAAAGACCTTTAAGATCAAGTCCAACCGTTACCCCAGGAGTTCCAAGTCCACCACTAAACCATATCACTGAGGATCTCACCTGTACAGTTTTTGAATGCTTCCAGGGACAGTGATTCCATCACTGCCCTGGGCAGCCTGTTTCAATGCCTGAGCACCCTTTCAGTGAAGAAATTTTTCTTAATATCCTATCTAAACCTCCCCTGGTGTAGCTTGAGGCTGTTACTTCTTGTCCTATTGCTTGTTAATTGGGAAAAGAGACCAACCCCTCCTCCTCTCTCCATCCTCCTTTCAGGTAATTGTAGAAAGTGATATGGTTCCCCTGAGCATTCTCTTCTCCACACTAAACAACCGCAGTTCCCTCATCTGCTCTTCACGTGACTTGTTCTCCAGGCCCTTCACCAGCTTTGCTGCCCTTCTCTGGACCCACTCCAGCACCTCAATGTCTTTCCTGGGGGGAGGCCAAAACTGAACACAGTATTAGAGGTGCAGCCTCACCAGTGCCGAGCACAGGGGGGTAATCACTGCCCTGGCCCTGATGGCTATGCTATTTCTGATACAGGCCAGGATACTGTTGACCTTCTTGGCTGCCTGGGCATAAGCTGTCTCATGATCAGCTGGCCATCAATCAGCATCCCATGAACCAGGTTTTTTTGCCTGCTTGCGGCTTTCCTTCTGTCTCATCCCGTACCTGCCTGGCAGGGATCATGTCTGCCTCAGGAACTGACAGTGGTCACAGGCCGTCTTCAGAAACATGTTCCATAGCTGTCAGAAATCTGTATTACCAAAAGCAATCATTCACAACATGCCTTTCCAAGGCATTTAGACCTTTGCTTACCGGTCAAGGAACCAAACTGTGGTTTATCTGCAATTCAAATGCTATGTAAAACTTTGACAGGTCTCTACACTGAGTAAACGTCTATGTGTTTTAACAACACCTAATAGACAGGCTGGGAGTCATCTGTTACATGTTCTTGCAAAATGCTTTCCCATACATCACTCAATATTCTAAAGGTTATTTAGATTGTGGTTAACTAATTTTAAGCTCTGTTGCTCACTCCAATATAAAGACAGTATCTGTTCATGACTAAGAACTATGTAGGGATTTATTTTAAACTCTCAGACTTTTCTCATGGTTTTTATATTACTCATAATATCTCTGCTGTGACTTGGATTAAACTGCACCTGAACTTTGCAAGAAAATACACTGCAACAAAAATAATGAATGTTTCACTGTAAAAGGTTTAAAACCTGTTTGGAGCCAGGTAGCATCTGCCCAGGGCCCTGGTTTATCCTGCCTAGTACCTGCTCACCCAAAGCACAGATTAAAAGAGCAAACTGGGAAGCACTGAACTGCTAAGAGTTGATGTCCCACCTCAGGAGAGACAGATGGTCCATCACCCTCCTTTATGCAAGCTCCGAGTCACAGCAGTGGTGAGGTCACAGTTGACCTGCAGGAAGGATGCTATTAAATTTGTGATTTATATCTATTGCTATTAGTCCTGCTTTGGACTGAGGCCCTGGGAAAATTCCTGTCCCAGGCTCTTCATCTCACTGGGGTGCTCAGCCAGGTGATGGGAGCTCTCTGGCAGCACACATAGCACACATTAACCCTAGTGCAGTCTCCAGGGCATGCAGGAGAGGACACAGGACTGTGAAAGCCAGCCTGGCATCAGTCGGAGTCAGCTCACGAAGGAAGAAAAGGGTATCTCTTCCATGATTCTCCAAAAGAAAGCATTAACCAAGTCAAAACCAGGCCTCACCTGCATGGCTGTTTGCTTCTCAAAAATCAGGCACCACTGGAAACCAAAGAGGGAAAGTGAATGAAGCCCCATCATGTGTTGGAAAGGAGGTTTTCAGTGTTGTGCAGGGACTGGTATCCCAAAGCAAAGGCATGCTGCACCTGATCTACACAAGTGTTTCAAGCCTTTATCAAAGCCTGGTGGGCAGCTCTTCTCCCAGGCAGTTGTTCCCTCTTGCTCATCAAACCAGCTCACAGGCTCTGGTGTGTGCAGGAGATGCATGGGTTAGCTATGTAAGATTATATATATTTCTTTTCAAACAGGTCAGAAAAGTGAAAAACCAACAGCTACAAAAATTCATGACAGGAAGTGAGCTAAACCATTCATCACATTCTGTTTCTATATTTATACAGCTCTACTGTAGTATGACAAAAAGGAAAGACAAATTGGAGTTCATATAATTCACATGTTAATAGCTCACATGTTCCAGAAAGGAAAAAAAAGTGGGATGTAATACTGGCTGAGCACAGACATAAAAGGTCAAGGCAGATCAAGCTGCTGGCAATTACCAAACACAAAAGAAGCACTGTAGAAATTTGTATTTGAAGAAGACTGAAAGAACAATAAAGAATTCGAATGAAAACCAGGTAAGCATTTAATTCCCCTGGATAAAAAGTACTTTTCAAATATGTTTGTCCTCAGATAAAAAGAAGAGAGAGAACAAAGAAGTGGTGACCCAGCAAAGCCACAGCAGAGCTCAGAGCACAGTGCTGGCTCCTGAGATGAATACTGAAGTTTAGTAGGATAGGGGGCTGAATCCTACCACCTTTACCTGCAATTTTTGCTCACATTCCTTCCTTTTTGTATGTTACAGAATTCACCAATGCAGAAAACCAGAAGGATGGAGACTTGCTGCTAAGTCATGGGGACAACCTCTGCCTGTCTCATCTTTTGCAGCCTGATTTTGCAGGGCTGTGTCCAAACTGTCGTCATTGCTATTCATCTCACGGCTGCGCTTCAGAACTTTCACCTGCAAATGGGATTACAAATGCAATCATTAGTACAGATTCCCCAAGAAGCTTTCACAGTATTACAATTAGATTTCCCATTCTAGCAGCATCTAAATCAATATGATATGATTAGTTACTCTTGTGGATTACATGCTGCTGTACAAAACCTTCACACACAGAAATCTGGGTAATTTAATCAGGCAGTAATGGATTCTGGGAATGCTCCCACTGTCTAGAAACTTAAAATCATTCTATCTCTGTAATAATTTGCCATTATGCACCTGAAGCTAAATTGGCTGACATACCTGACAGTGGACAGCAGTGATTAAAACAGGTCATATCTCATCAGCCAAAGTGGCAACTTCTGCTGAATTCACTTCGAAAACTTAGTTTGAGGGAGAGAAAAAAAAATCACAGTTGTTTTTTCTAGGCTATAATTTAAGTTTTAAGCTGTCTCCTTAAATATGTCTTTATGTGTATTTGTGTGTGTGAGAGAAAGACAAAGTATAAGTGCTATCCATTTCTCATCATTTTAGTCAGGGCAAGAAGAATATATGAACTAATGCTCCTGGGGAAATGCAGCCGACCAAGGAAGAAATGAGCACATAATTTTATTCCTCTGAAGGTGCTCAGCACTGCTGAGCAAGACATCAGGAAGGAGGAACCTTTCTGGAAAGGTCTTGAAAGCAAGGAGTCCTTGGCTACTGTTGTCAGCAGCTCACAGGAGAGAGCCGTGCTGCATGATGGAACCTGAACTGCTGATAGCTGCTTTTTGGGGATGCATTTACATTTCCTGTTTCCCCAGGCTGGGTAAACAGCTCAGCTCTGCACCTACATGCTGCAGCAGCTTTCTGCTGCAGCTACCCTGGGACTGCAAACAAGCCTGAAAACCTAACCACCATCCTAAGCGCAGCAAGGGGCGGCTCACGGCAGCGCAGGGGAAGCACTCAAACCTGCGTGTAAAAGAACATCCACAGCTTCATCTGAAAAATTAGGTCTGTATATTTTTAGGCAGACAATACTCAGAAATGTGCTCCTGTTCGTCAGTTATCTACCAATGTGGAGCAGATTATGGCTAAAAAATGCACAATGTTATGTTATTGTTGAGGCCTTTTCTGCTTGTTACAGCGCTGCCCCATTCAAGTAGTCCTGACCTGTAGTACCTGGGGACTCCTGCTTTTGAGGAGGATTTTTCCTAGGATAAATTGATATTTCAAATACCCAGCTGGCAAGAAAAGAAAGAAAAATATCTGTCCATGGAAACTTTCCGAGGCAATAATTGCCAGCTAACTCTGTCCTCATTATAAAACTCTACATAGCTTGCCATAAAATAAGCCCCTTGATGCACATGCACTTTTCACCTCTATATTCTCTGTAAAAGTCTTGGTTATATTACTCTGTCCAGAACTCTGTTCAGCAGCAGTGTTAATCTTCATCTTTTTTAGGGTACGATGTGTGTGTTTTGTGTGCAGAGCCAGGCGTCCCCAATGCCCAAAGCACTACAGCGCCAGCAGTGCTGGCACACCATACCCTGAGGCACCACCAAAACCCACCAGCACAAACAGGCACATTAGTCCTCCTAACAAACATCTGCTGGACAAATCTGTTCTTAATTCCTGCGGGAGGCACTGAAGGAAATATGTGGCAGTCATTAACCAAAGGAATTGGTGCCGGTGGTGTTTGGGCAGGGGGAGGCAGGTGCTGCCAGCACCTGACTGTGGCTGCCCACCCACTGATCCTCCTCAGCCCGCCACTGAAGGAAAGGGCTGACATTTAATGCAGGCTGGAGATTGTACCCCTGCATTACTATTAATAAACAATAAAGCTATTAAGACATATTATAGCTTGGCAATGAACTTGTCAAAGTGGATGATCTATAAATCAATGTAAACAGCAGTGACAGGCAGTAATTGAATTCCAGTGGTCCCTCAGTACATGCTAAATATGAAGGGACATGACAGGCTGAAAATAAAGTAGAAAAGCTGAAAAATTCATAGCAATAACGTTCTTCTGGTGAAACGTGGTGTCGCTTTGGCCCTTAATGGGGGTCAAACTGTGAATACATATTGACTTCTTTTAAAACAAGAAAACAGCTATGTAAATCTGAGACTTCCCAAATCAGAAATGGCTGCTCAAAAAGTTCACAGCTGCTCTGGATGTGGTTGCCACAGAGCAGCAGCCGCAGCCCTCCTCCAATGGCTTCATTAGCAGGGCTTGTTACTTGCGTAGCAAGGAGGATGGGTTTTGTGCAATCCGGAAAGCCTCTGAAGCTGATCCATCAGTTCTTGTTTTCCATGAAGAGCCAGCAAAAGCTGGTCAGACGCAAATTAATGCTAGCACCCTGCCAGGCTCTGGGTGGCTATGTATCTTTCAAATTTGAATACAGCAAGCCAGGCCTCAAATACCAGCAAAGGACAAGACAATCAGAATGGAAAGAAATAGGTGAAGTTGCAGCAAGCCTTTTAATGGAGATTCAAATGACAGTAAATAAATCACGACAGCTTCTGTGGATTAAATCAGGGACTCATTTTGTATTCTCGCTTGATGTGCTCTGCTCAGTGAAGAGTAATTCAGCTTTTCTTAGTTGATTTTTACAACAGATCGCTATGCCACTGGAGTTCAGAAGCTGCTGAAATGGACGCTCCAGACATGTTCCTGAGGACTGTTTTGTCCATGCCAGCTCTCTCACAGGTGGAGAGCACTTGTGATCAAGAATCACAAGGGATATTTGCATTTCAACGGTCTCTGTGTGCACAGAGAGGGAAATCTATAAACAAATATGTAAACGGTTGCCTCCACATTGGGTGATGACCTGCTAATTAGGACCCAAAAGGTCAAGAGCCGCAGCACTGGGACAGGGGATAGTGACCAGTGCAGGATCAGTGCAATAGCTAAAGAGCACCCGTCATGCCTGGCTTGGCCATCACCACCAGGCAAAAACTGCTGCTTAACATCAATGAAGTTCCTATTTAACAAGACATAAAACCTTATTAGAGCCACTTCGCACATTTGTGCTCTTAATACAGCCCCTGTTTGGAAGAGTGACAGGATGAGAAGGGCATTTTCTGGGAGTTATCTGTTCTGACATAAAATTTAAAATCAGAAGGGAATAAACCTGTAAAGAACAGATCAAAAGGCCAGCATTTTCCTTTTAGATATAATTTTTGCTTTGAGATCAGCCAAGACTCATCTGACCTATCTGATGTGTAGTTCTGCTTTCAGATTTGCTGAGCATGTACTGATGTAACATGAAAGGTGAAGGAGCCCATGACGGGAAACCTAAAACCTTTGGAGACAATCTGTAGAAACACAAGATGTCCATCGTCTGTACATTGCAGGAGGACATCAACCTGACAAAGCAGGTCTCAAACAAAGCAGCTTTGCCTGTGGAGATATAGAGGGCTGGGGGTGCCAGAATCAAGCATCCCTGTCACCTCCTGTGCACCGTTTTTCCCTGTCCCCTCCTAAGCTCCTCAGTCAGCAGCCATATGCTACACCTGTGCCTTAAAACTGCCAGGAAGTGGGAATCATGATGTACAATAATAGTATTGGCTTTAATCAACAGAACAGCACTGACACATTGCCTACTGAAATAGGTGAACTTGGCTTGACTTTTCCTTGCATTTGCATCATTCTTAATTTTTCTTGTGTGGAGGTTTTTTTGCTGTCATTTAAAAGGTGAGAATTTAGTCAACTGAATGCAGTGCTGATTAGCTCAGCACAATAATTGTGCTTCATGGACACCTACTGCTTGTATACCACAGCTCTCCAAATTCCCATTATATTATTAATCTAGGTTTTATGGTACTTCAGAACTGAAGTATCAAAAAAACCTATGATGTAAGTGGAAAAAATCACAGTGGCAATTTACCAAAGAGCTCAAATATGGGGTATTGTGAAAACAGCAAAAAACAAAACAAGGGAGCCTGTTTACAACATCCAGAGAGAGTCTGCTGACCTGCAAGAACAAGCTAAAACCAGATATAGCACGGCAATAGTTGTCTTTCAACATTTGCTAGAGTGTGTCACAATGCTGGGTTATGGCTATGCACTTGTTCTTCAGTGCAGATGGAAGAAAATGGCATCCCAGACATAGATGATTGAAGGTACATGAGATCCTCAGCAACGATTCAGTGAAATCCAGCCCTCTCCACTCGGATTTCCATTCTTCTGCATTTCTGGGGAAGAGAAGCTCCCTGTTGTGATCATATTAACACACTGTCCAAACTTCCACCCGTTGCTTTCTCAGCCACCGCACTCAGAGAAGGGTTTTGTACCGTAAGAGAAACCTTTACTCCCCAAAGTCTTACACCCCCAGGGGTGCTTCAGCATTAGCATCTCAGTCACCGCTGTATTAGCAGGGCCATTCTTCTGAGCATTCAGCCCACAATAATCATGCTGGACCTATTTTGCTTTAGCAAAAGAGCATACAAACCTGTCCCACAGAATAAGGGGGCAGAGAAACGTTCTATCAGCCTTGTGCTGCTGTGAACAAGCTCCTGACCTGGGTGTTCTCTGCTGCTCGCCATGTCTGGAACCAGGAAAGGGAAACTGTAAAAAGAAAAATGGTTTAAGATGAAGCGACCAATATTCAGATGAAGTCTTATACGGAAGCAATATAAATCTGTCTCTGCTTCACCTGTGCTTGGAAACAAACCAAGACAAGAGTTATTTTTTACAGGAATGCACCACCTCATTTTGCTATGAAATAATAATCTCCTTGCAGTGGACTAGAAAGGGGTTTCCCTGGGTGATCTCAGGAGTGAAGAAGTCACTAGGAACCATTCCAAAAGCTGTAGCTCCCTGGGCAAAGCAAGAGCTTTCTTTTTCTATCATCCCTAACCCAAACCCTAAGCCATTTCTAACCCTTACTCTACAACTGCCCTAATCCTAACCATTCTCTAGCCGTCCCCCTAGAGGAAAATAAAGACTGTTCTTCGGTGGTGTCTTTTTCTTTCCGATACAAGTCTGGTAGGACTTCTCCACCATGTTTAGGGTCAGGGTTGAAAGAAAGAAATGCTGGTAGTTCCATGGCAGTGAGGATGGAATGGGGTTGCAAAAGGAAGTAGAGATTGCTGAGAGGAAAAGCCTTCAATGGTTCAGCCCCAACTATGCTTATGGTTAACATTAGGGTTAGGGTTAAGAAAAAGATAAAGTTTAGAGTTTCATTTGCAGTGGGGCTGGAAAGGAACAGCAAAAAGTGGTCAAAGGATGCAGCACCAGAAAAGTATTTCAAGTGCATCTGTTCAGGTGTTAAGTGCAACCTGTGAAGTGGTAAGGAAGGAGAGACATACTGAGGGGTGCTCAGATGCATCTCTTCACCCAGGGACATCTTCTGACAGGGCAAAATGCCTCCCAAGTGCCTTCAGCACTGGCCAAAGCACAAAGTGCTGAGATTTGGAAACAAAGGCAGTTTTCTGTCGCTATTGTTTAAGGGCTGATTATCAACCAATTGTATTCTTTGTAATTGCTGGACAATAGACAGCACCAGTTCTGCCTCTTGGGCCACACTGTTGGCTTGAAAATACAGGACTCAAAAAAGATGCTTTGCTCTAAGTGCCTAAAATGGAGCCTGACAAAATTAAAATTGATGCTACCCAGACAAACTGCACTGAAGCACATTCCTGGCTGTCCTTAGCCTCATCATTCTTCAGTTCTTCGTTAAGAACAGCAATGTATGGTGTCACCAATCTCTGGTGGCTGTAGAACCAGAGCCTGCTAATTGCTGATCTATGAGGTGGCCAAGGTGCAGAGAAGGGGTATGAAGCTGCTTTTGCCATCTGCATGGCTGCTCCTGCATATCAAAGACTTACTGACAAAAGCAAGATCTTTGATTCCTGCCAGCAGAAAACAATTGCAATCTTATTGTTCTCTGGACATGAGGACAAATAGCTATTTACTGTGAACCACAGACTCATTGTAAGAAATTAAATCCTTTTGGTGGTTATGAACGCCTCTTCTCGAGATGAGACTCACAGATTCCAGGAATTTCCTGCTTTACATTTTGAATGAGTAGCCAACTCTGAGCTTGGAAAACATACAGCTTGAAAAGCACCCTTCTCTTCATCATTGCTAGGCAAGGGAGAGGGTAAGGAGGCCAAGTCCAACTGTGGCAAAACCCCTGGGAGGATGTGCAAAGCCATCTTTTTGATTACATAATGTCTCTGCAAGCCCTTTGCCATTAAAACATGATTAAAAGCAGTGGCCAGGAGGAGTTCATCTTTAGAAAATGACACTTACAAGAAATCACTTCCCAAACAGATAGTTGCCTGAGTTCCTGAGATGAAGAGGAGGTTTGATGGATGAGAAGGCAGTATTAAAATGTCCCCTCACATAAGAAAACAGAACGAGAGCAATCATCAGAATTTATCAGCCAGAGATGAACAAAGTGTTTTCTTGGCACTAAAGGGACCCAATACACTAAATCAAAACCAGAGCACAGGCTCATGAAAGAAAGAGACAGATGTCTTCACCATATAAATGCCATGTAAATGAACTTTCTGGAATGGGGGTCCTATTTCAGCACATACCATAGTGACGTCTGAGAAAGATGTAATGGAACAAGGCAGAGCACAAAGTTGACACCAGCACTGGAACTGCAGCAATTCACGAAAGGCAATGGCCCATTTGATAACTGTGCTTGGGATTTACAGCTTTCTTGTTTTGTATCTACTTCTATGTAAAACGCCAACTCCTTGAAACACCTAAATTAATACGCATGTATTTGTTCTTCATCTGTTGAATACATTCAGATCAAAATGTAATCCAGGCTTATCAAAAGCTTGTCTTTGAGGGCAACAGGAGGCTCCTAGTGAAAATGGGAGTGATTTCTGATTCAGGCTGAGCTGTGTCTCAGGAAGCTATGGCTATATCCACAGCACATGCTGGTGCACAACAACAGTGCATTGCCATTGCAGTCCCAGAAAACAGGCTCAGAAAATAAACGGTGCCCTGATACTGCCAGGCAGGGTGCCCGCTTGGACCAGCTTCACTGCTTCCCTGCTGTGCCTCCAGGCAGCCGTGATGGGGCAGCCGTCTGAATCACTCACTGCTCTCTTGAATTAAAATACATTGCAGTTCTCACACTGAGCTCCTCGGGAAGGCAGTTTGAATAAGGCTCTTTCTCAACACACATATTATTGGCTTTGATGCTATATTAAGCTTACACTGATGAGCTTCAAATGTTGGACTTAAGCTTGCTGGGTGTAAATATCCACATAATGTTTTAAGGTTCCCCATTTTCAAAGGTCTTTGGACATGGCTTTAACACCTCTCTTTTGTTTATATGCCAAATAAAAAACATGGCCATAAACTTTCTTTTATAAAGATAATTTTAGTCTTAAATCAAATCAGATTTGAGTCCAAACATGATTTTTGCATTACTGCTGAATATTCATGCATGTAAAGCATAAAACATTACTTCAGTTTCCTTAGAGAGATGCAGACTATGTGGGGCTCCCTTGGATGTAGAGAGGCAGAAAGAAGTAATGCAATGACTAGCGCTTTGCAACAGCTGCCTGGGTGAGATACATGGGAAAAGAATGGTTTAGTAGCACTTTATGTTAGAATAAGCTCTGAGAGCATGCAGGCATTGCCAAGAGAGATCAAATACAAACCTCTGCTTGGGAATAGGCTAGCTGGCAGCCGCAGCAGCTGTCTATGTTAACCTTAACCTTGGTGCTAATTAGCCTTCACCCACCTCCCTGGAAAAGCCGTCTGCAAATAGCATCAGGCCTGACCTACTTCCTGCCTGCTTAGCTGCAAACTTCAGTTATCGTGATTGGAGCCTTTCCATGCTGGGATTCTTCCAGCAAAATGACAGGCTTCTCTTCATCACTGTTCAGAGGCATCAAATAAGCCCAAGTTCCCAAAACATGTTCCTCTGAAGCGGGGAGGGGAGGGAGGGATGGTCTGTGGCATGGGAAGTCACCCAGCACACTGCAGCTCCTTGGTGCCTGGGTGTTCACACTGGCATTCATGGAGTTTTCAAACAAGCAGTGCCGGCAGGAAGGAGGAACGTTTGCAAGGGATGACTTACACACCTGGGTGAGGGCAGCCTGCTTTTCACAGGCAGGGAATGTCTTTGTAAAGAGACATGGAAACTTGAACAACATGCTTGACAACACATTTGTTCAGTGAGAAATATTATACAAATGCCATGTGTGTTGAACTCATTTTAGAGCTTTGAAGGCTGAGAGGAGCTGGAGTGAACAGGTTAAGGTCATCAGCTAACTCAAGAAAAAAATCTTATTGCTGCAGCTCAAAGCTCTGTGCTGTTTTTTACTGCTGAACTCTGCCTTCTGAGCAAGACTATTCAGGGACTGCTTGGCTGAACACAAAAAGTTTTGTCACTCAGCTCTTCAAAGGATACATGTCACCTCTTTGTCGCAGTCCTCAGGAATTAGGCTGCAATTAGTACAGTTGTTTGGGGAGTTAGGATAAGATAATGAATTAATTAGTTTCAGAAGTTTGTATTTCATCTCTGTGACTTGATCATTTATCATTTCTTAACTGGTCTTTTTTTTATCCCTTTATAGTCGCACAAATTGCACATCAAATACAAATGGAGCAGTAGCATCATCCTAGCCAGAATTATACAAAAAACTCTAACTCCTTTTCTCCAAAATGTAGAAATAGCTGCATCACGTTAATGTTAGGAATTTTCCTAGTAATAAATAACACAGAAGAGAATAAAGACTTGTCCTAAGTAAAATGCCATATCAAAAATATTACAAGGTTCAGTTCCTCAGCCCTTTATTGTCATGATTCCACTAATTCAAGTGGAGACCGTTAACCGAGTATATTTTTACATTATGGCATGTACAATGCCATATACAATGCTCCATCCTTGCCATGAGCATGAGGCCCATTTCCCAACAGCTTAACTGGTGCCAGGAAAATCAAAGACTGTAAACATGGGCAGCTGGGGTGTTCTTTCAATATATTGATCCTAGTATTCATATATACAGATCCTAGTGTTCATCCTAACTCTCTTCAGTTTTGTACCATAACAAGTTTATTAAATCAACACATTGAAACTCTCGTTAGACAGATGGCAGAATCTGGTTTAGTTTGATAATGTAGTTGAAAAGCAAGGATGATTCCCCTTTGAAAACTGTAGGGAATTTCTTTAAAGATTTTTGAGATTTCTTTACGTTGCAGAAAAATTCACTGGTGCCTGTTTTTTTATACAATTCCATTCAAGAAGATTAAAAGATGATGAAGAAATTGCTCATTCAGGCAGAAGACAGAATGTGGAATTCTTTACTGCTGGGGAGTCTTGGGAAAGCTTTTGCTGAGACCACTTCTGCAAAAAAAAGTGAATTCATTCATATTTGACAGACAAACTACATCTGAGTAACCAAAGTACATATTTATGCACTGTTTGAACACAATTCCTTGATTGCATCCTTGAAAATCAGTGGAGCACTTCAACTACTATAGCTAGGCATAATAGGGCTGAATAAGTTTATGGCCAGCAATAATAGCATTTTTACTTTTGCAGATAAAGGGAACTTGTGACAAGCAGAAAGGTGATTGCCACAGGCATTTAAAAGAAGCGAGCACACACACATATGTGTGTACCATTGTGTGCTCGACTAGGTTCATAGTGCTCAGTTGAATACATCAGCAGATTTTCTACCAATATTCAATTTCACTTTCATTTCCTTGAGATCCATTCTGCTGGACCCCAGAGGCCAGTGAAGGCATTGCCATCCTGAGAGGTTAGACCCCAACAATGGGTGGGAAAGGTTGCAGGCCATTTAAAGCCATTTAAGACACAGGTTGTTTGATTTAGACACTTCTCTGTCTCCCCTTGGCTTCTGTAGGGAACAAAGCAACTCCAGAGGGATATACAGGATACCTAACACTACCCCTTTGTGCAAGGGTGTAGGGAATCAATGTGAGGTCTGAGGGACTTCCACCCAGTCTTCCAGTCCTCTTCTCAACAAGACACAAAGCACAGGTAATGGTCTTATTTGATATATTAGCCTTGTTTGCTGGGAAGCAGGAGGTTCTGGCTTCTTGGCTCTATCATATTGACAAGGATTGAACTGCTGTTCAGTAGTATGTCCTAAATAGGAAATGCTCCCCTTGGTTGCCTGCCACTGATTTTCTCTGAAGAAGGGTTTGAAGGAGCAGCAATGTATAGTTGCTGCAAGGCGACTCAGAAGACATCTCATGTGGCACACTTTGAAAGTGTGCTAATTTTTCAGTGATGCTCACACAAGCAATAGGGCCCTCCTGGGCCTCAGAGAGGCTGGAAGATCATTCCCCCACAGCAGAAATCGCCAGGAGTGCAGCACAGGACAGAAACACACCTGAGACATTTCTCTCTGACAGCATTAACTCTGACAATGATGTCACCAGATCAGAAAGAATGTATTTCTCTTTCTCAGACTGAAATAAAAAGTTAGAATTTTAAGACCTTTGCATACATTGCAGAAATTAGATGTACTATGCCACAAACATTGTCACGCTGCACAGAGCCTGTGCAGTGCTTTGAATGTATGCGTCTATAAATCAGATGCTCCAGAAAGCAGAAGAGAGTGATCTCTCCATTAATACTAGGCAGCATGGGAGGCACAGTTCATTGCATGATGGCAGCATGGATGTGTGGCTGAGAGCTCCTTGTGGGAGCAAGAGCTTGTGCAGCACCTACTACAGTGATGCCTCAGGGATGTAGCTATCACCAGACATTCAGCAGCAGCTTCTTAGGCAGCTTTCGCCATTTTGAACAATGTCCCTCCACAAACAGGCTATGTCCTGCTGTTTCAGCTGCAGCCAGCACACTCCAGTAAAGCCAATGGAAAAATATATAGTTGTTTCCTCTGCTCTCCAGCATCTGCAGCAATACCAGGACAGGGGAGCAGATCCACATGCTCACTTCATGTGTCCAGGGAACGCTGGTCCAGAGGACCGTAACTGAACCTTAACAAGGGTTATACAGGAGCTGAACTTTAAACTGAAATCTCTTCACTGGCTTCCTCCAACACCCATGGAAAGTCACAGCGCAGTAGCTGGCAACCCACTTGGCAGAGGGCTAGGTCTCTACAGTGCAGATCATCTATTTCTTTTCCTAAGAGGACAGCATGAGGCCACTAGTTTAAGTGACTTGACTTAGCTGCTCGCATGCAGAAAGAATTAATTTGCAGTGGCTGTAAAACAGCAGGACAGCCAGGTGCAATCATGAATCTTGGCAGCTCTTCATATTTATATCAGGCCCTCTGCAGCTGCTCTAGAGGCGCCTCACTAACTCTGAACTTCCCCTGAATACCAAGTGGCTGTGGCTACATGCAGTGCCCTGTCCCTCCTCTCAAGAGCACACACAGAAGAAAAGACAAAATAGTCAAAGGAAGTGGTTGGAAAGGTTTTCTTTTGTGGAGATAAAAAAGGGTAAGGGATTATTGTCCCAAAAGAGCAGTGCAAAAGGACGGAACAGCCTAAATCAGGACTTCTCTTGCAGTCAGGGTAGGGCTATCATGTATCAAGGACCAGGACAGCCCAGTTTGTAACCTCCCATGATCTGGGAAGCTTGTTTTTAATCCATCATTAGAATTAGATAGCTATGTATTTACATGTGTGGACATACGCCATGTATGGAAATGACATGCACCAACAGGAAACTTGTACTCAGATCTGGGCATGCTCTTTTTCTGAGCAAGAACATGGTGATAGGACAGCAGCTGCATGAACTCAGTTGGGATCCATCCTCTCCTATAACTTTGTCACTTGCTGGACTGCTAACACGAGTAAGGCTGCATGGCTTAGGTGATTCATGACCCACTCTTTAATAGCTGGCCAGATTTTGTGCCATGACTTGCATGATTTGGGTGATAGACCACACAGTGCAACTTTGCTTGTGCTTGTGAAGCCTAAGTGAAATACCTTCTAGGTACCTATGGACCACAGGTGGCTCTACTGAACCCATGCATATTTGATCCCTGTTTCGCTTCATCCTTGTTCCATGTGGTAGCACACATGGGTGTGAAGGAGTCAGCCGAGTACTTTGCCCACATGTTGCTGGGGACTGAGGGGATGAGTTGACCTTTTCATCACTTGCCATCCTTCTCCTGATTACAAGTGCTTAAAGTTTGCACCATGACATTTTGGCAGCATGTATCCTTTTCCTTACAAGTTCAAGGAAAGGAGCATTTCTTAAAATTAGGCATGTGTGATGCTCTGATTTGATACACAAGACACCCTCTCAAACCTGTTTGGCAGTATCTTCAGTGAAAAGGTATGGAATGATCAGGGTGCTCAGTGCAGACCTCTTCCAGGAGGAAGGACTCCAGTGCCCAGGATGCACCAGCACCATGCTACTGTCACTAATATTGTTATACTAATATTGTAATACTAATACTGTTGCACCGCATTCTGGGGTGCAACAGAACCCCCAAAACCTAAAGAGATGCTAAAAAGGAACTAATGGCCTCTGACCTTGTGCCCTAAGAGTGAACTCTCTGCCCTTCCTCAGCTTGCAGAATGGGCTCAGGAAGCCTGGTGGGGACCGTGGTCCTATCAGACCAGAGGAGGTCTGCAGCCCCCTGACCCATTCCAGACCATTCATGTGGTCCAGCTGCACTTTAAAACATGACTGGGGAAGAAGTCACAGGCTGTAAGCTGTTAGCAGAGAGGGATGGATGCTGGGACACAGGGCTAAACAACAGGAACCAGCTTGAAGCAGATCCATATGTATAAGTTTATCTAAGACTCAGAAACACTACAGAGAAGTTCAGTGTCACAGAGTCAGGGAGAGTAGCAGCCAACATGATTGAAAACCAAGCAAGCAGTAAATAGGGTAGCTACCTCTTCTGTGCCCTGGAGACACACTGTGGAGCTGGCTGGCCTTGGCCAGGAGCCTGTGAAGAGCTTGGTACAAACTGTACCATTCTCACTTCTTGGCTGTCTGTATTCTCACTTTCAGCACTTAACTAGATGTTCTGCAACAACATGATGGTGCATTTCCTTATCCACAAACACTTCCTGTGTGTGCTTTATATCAAAAAAGCTTATTCCCCTGTGAAGAAGTATAACAGTCATGCTACATATTTGCCCCTCCAATATGCAGTACATGCATCTTCCCCTGTTGCTGTAATGATAGTCAAATATGACATAGAAACAGAGGAACACCTTTAATTTGAGTGAAAGACAGAAGTTCATCATCCTATAGCCTCAAGGGACGTATGTTCTCCAAGACTATCCCATCTGAATGAGTAGTGTATCCAGCCCTGCTCTCCTCTTTCTTCTGAAACTCCTCCTATTTTATCCAGTGGTTTACAGCATCTCTGAAACTTTCTGGATAAATTGACTCAATAAAGGGTAAAATAGACACCAACAGCCTGCAGAGGGATGAAATTTCAATAAATAGATATAAAGACGAAAGGCAAGTGTGAGCGTTTTGATGCTTGGCCTCAAATTGTTGCTGCAGCTTAAATCCCCTGTTTAACTAACTTGTGTCATCTGTACGTTTCAGCTCCACCTGTGCAATCATTTGCAGAAACATTATTAGTTGTTTGAGTTTTTTCCCCAGTTTGCTTCCATAGCAACATCCATCAGGGATTGAACAGCAGGAGCATATGGGGAAGTTACAAAGCACATTTTCTACAAGAAAAGGAGGCCAAAGCATTTAACAAACAGCACTTAGGTTTCCCTTAGTAACTGAAAACCTAAAATACCTCTCTTGTTTCAGTATGTCCTAGTACTAATTAGGCTGCTTAACAATGTACCAGTACAGGCTGGAGGTAACACTTGGGTTGTCTTTAATTAATCAGGGCACTGGAACATTTCTTTGAGGTTTAAGCTTATTGCCAAAACACAACCTTGTCGCATCTTTTTGTGCGTGCATGTGTTACAAGCAAGGCTCGGAGCTGTTAGACAGCCTTTGACATGTTAAATATTGTGGAGGAATTTTGCATAAAGTTTCAAAGAGAAATGCAAGAGCTGAAAATTCTCTGTTTGTATAGTTTGCAAATCCGTCACCAAGGAATAACTAGAAACTGTCAGGTCAATTTTAGAATAAGGATATAAACCACCAAAAACATTATCTTCTGCTTAGTCATTTCTCTCCTTGCCAGTAGCAACCTATATACCATGCACACTGATATTTTATTAATGAAAGCTGTACTGTCGTTCCTCTTTAGTTTAAAATACAGCCTTTGAAGCTCAATATGAAAATGTGGGTTTGAGGAAAAGGAAACAACACCTCCTCACTCCCCAGTCTATGAGGGAAAGATGGAAAACGGTTTGCAGCACATCAGTGCTGGGGAAAGCTAGCAGGTGAAATAAAATAAACCAGACAGCCATCTCTCTGCCTCTCTCTGAAACCCTAAGAGTTGTTAGGCCTTTTTAGTAAATCAAACACTCCGCTTGTCTCTTGGCTAGATCCATGTTTCTGCCACTGAGTGTTTCAAATGGAGATGTTGATATTTTGGAGGATGTTGTATACTGCGTAAGCATAAACCTGACAGGGAGACAGATGAGACTGCAGTGTAGGACGTTGGTGGAGATCAAATTCCTGGTGCCTGGACAAACACCCTGCAAGATGTTGCACTGAGCAGAGATGCATCTCGCTGGCAGGCTGTCATTCATCCCCAGTGTGCCTGCTAGCTCAGAAGCTTGGCCAGTGCTGGATGTAGGATGAGATACACTATAATCATCCTGGCCCACCGAGAAACTGAGAAACATTGTGAAATGTAACTACAGTTTCATCTTTCTTCTTTCCATCTCACTCTATCAATTCCTTTCTTTCCC
The DNA here is from genome assembly GCA_039720435.1 of Amazona ochrocephala. Classification (NCBI taxonomy): domain Eukaryota; kingdom Metazoa; phylum Chordata; class Aves; order Psittaciformes; family Psittacidae; genus Amazona; species Amazona ochrocephala. The sequence continues at coordinate 28,358,608 of CM077880.1, forward strand.
TCTTTCTACATCCAAATTGTTCCCTGCTTCACACATGCCACTTCAGCCTCTCCCACTTCTGTCTCCTCATCTCCTGTTGTCTTTCCTCTGTGGCTACTTCTCCATCTGACTCATTGGTTCACTGCTGTCTGCATCTGCCATTCTTCAGAATAAGCTCTGCCCCAGCCACACAGGTGGTGTGCTCCTGACCCTACAACCTGACCTTTATCTCCCATAACTCTACTCAAGTGATAATCACCAGTGGCAATTGTAATGGCTGCATCTGGTCATGATGGCTGCATCTGACTCAAAGTGACTTTGGGGAGACACATAACACAGTAGCAGAGGGCTAATCTGTGCAACGTGCGCCCACCTAACCCTAGTGCTGATCAAGGTCTAACTCAAGACAATTTGGAAAAATCTAACTTCTGTAGTCAGTATGCAAATATGACTTTACTCCATAAACAGTGGACAACCCAGAGCCCATTGAGCTCTCCTGCACAGCACTGGGCTGCACGCCACAATCTCTCTTTCTCCCTCAAGGCTGAGAGGTGCCTTGCCGCAAGATTCTCAGTAAGAGAATGATTAATAGCATGTTCGACTTCTCAGTCTCAGCTAAGGGATACAAGGGATTGACTGTGCATATATAATTCTTCAGACATAAACTGTTGAACAAGTCTGAGCCTACGTCTGGCCCAGGTGTACCCAGACTCCTCTCAGAGAAGGAGGTTAGAACACAAGAAGGTCTTTCCTGAATCTTGTGTCTCCCTGAGAATTTTGTCTGATCCTGGCTTCTGTGCAGTAAATACCCAAGTGTACCTTGCTATCAAATCCTGTCAAATCTCTTTTGCATTTACTATCAAACGTTGTTAAATTGCTGTTTTGTATCAATAACATATTGCTACTTCTCTCTTATGAGAGAAGTGCATCTCTCCATCTGTAACACACTCTCCTTGGCTTTCAGAGGCAGCTTTGCTAGTAAATCCTGGACAAGGAGTACTGTTGGCCAAGCCTTAGCAAAAGCAAAGCCAGCAAAGCACTGAGCAGTGGAGAGCAGGGAGGCTGAGACAGCCAGGGCTGGGTAACGTGGCATTAGGCAGCGTTCCTCTGGGTCTCTGAAGGCACCACGTGGAAGAGAGAAAACAAAATGGATTTGTTCCAAGTGAGACCCTGAACTTTAGCTGTTCCAGAGGGGTTGTAGCCAGCATTTAGTTCATACTTATTAATGTGAGCAATATGTCATTTATACATAATATACATATATATAATGTAAATGTCATTTAAAAATAGATAATGTAATTACAGATAAGCTCTGGAGGACAAATAAGCCTCATATTTTGTTTACTAGGGAACCATAGAAATAGAAGAACAAAGAAAAAAGAGGACTTCATTATTAGCAAATTAAGAATAATGACATTATTACACGTGTATTATTACACTGCCATCATTATTAGATTTTAAAATCCTGATGTGTGCTAAATGATCTACAGAAAACCACAGGGCTACATTCAGACTGAAAACTCTAAGGGTAGAATTTAGCTCCAGACTAAATCAAGGTGCTACCATTCAAGCTGTATTTTTAAGCTCATATTACACTCGGGGAGCCTAGTTAATAAGAGTCAGTGGAGCGCAAAGAATGATTCAGCTCACTCAAGCAAAGTCACCTCTAGAGTGATTCAGCTGCACAAACACAGGCATCAAATACCATTTGAGATGCTGTAGGCACCTTAATGGCATTGCAGAAGTCATCTCATGGGCGCGCCGCCGTATCAGCCAGCCTCAGCAAGTGTCACAAGTATCTTGGACATCTACAGTAACACAAGTGGCTATGTTTGGGCACCCTTCATACCTGGGGGAACAATTTGCTCTCAGGGCTCAGCTAACCATATTCAGTTGCCTAAAATGAGTCTTCTAGTGATATTTGAGATGTTCAAGAATCTGTTTCCTCAACTACAGTGGGTACACCAGAACAGCACGGTCACCCTGTGTTGTATCTGCCAGACTGGTGAAGTTGTCTCAGATACATGCAGAGCACCTTGAATTCCCCTCTCTTAATGCAGGATCTTAACACAGGCACATAAATGCAGCTTCCACTGCCTGTCCTGCAGGTGCGATTCCCTAACCCCTAGGTGTGGATAGGTATCTCAGAGAGCTCCCTGAGCTTTGACTACTGAAGTCAGACTCTCCAGGGTATCCATCCTTCAGGGCCTGACAAAGACTTTTTCCTCCTTTAGTAGCTTATGCAGAAAAACTGACTCCATCCTAATGCTGAAGATAAATATTTCAGCTGCTGAAGTGTCATACTAAAGCTAAAGTGCTTCAGTGTCTAACCCTCATGCTCAACAAGGCCAACTAGAGCCTGTTGCCCAAGGTCCACATTAATATGTGATTACTGTGAGATTGTAATGGGTATGCCTGAGGTTTGTCAGCATGAACATGAGTAAATGGAGTCTGTCAGGGATCATTAGCAACCTCAGGGAAACCAGCCCCAGAAGTTTAAGAAAGGACTGGGACAAACAAGGGTGCAGTTAGAGGACATGACTGAATTCCTTCATCGAGTCTAGAGAATGGAGTATAAGAAAGTGAGGTAAAGAAGCAGTGGAGACAAATGCCAGCTTTATGAAGACAGAAAATTAGATCATTGTGATTCTTTAGGAGTAAAGAGGCAGAGAGGGCAGGAGGTTATGGATGAGGAGAGTAAGCAGGGCTGGGGTCTCCTGCAGGGTAAGCACTGGGGCAGGGGGGAGCTCAGAGGTCACTCTCTGAATTTAAAGGACACCAATACTCTTAGGAAGAGCATGTGGTGTGCTTTATTTTTTTGCCAGTTTTAAAGGAGAAAAAGTTATGAAAAATAAGTGCTTGCTTTATTCCTGCAAATAAGTACAAAGCCTCAGATGTTCGCTTTGTAATTCAACTCACCCCCTGTAACCATTCTAAATACCCTCTGAGACCCATTATTTTTAATATTTTAAATAACTCTGCAAGGATTAAATAAGGATTTAGTGCTTTTATCCTCCTGTGGATAACAACGTGAGGCTCTTTCCCCTGCTCATCGCTGCATTAACTTCCTCTCTTCTGTGTGCATGTAACAATGATGCTTTCTATTCCTCCGCTCTGAAAATTAGCCTTCTCAAATGCTGACATGCTTAACAGCTGTTGTACCTCAATTCGCAAAAAATGGAGTATTATTCCATAATGCTGCATAATTCGCCAACTCTTACACCTTCACAGTCCTGAAATCTTCTTCTCTGCATCAGAAGGTATTTGCATACTTCAGGTCATATCCAGGCTCCTTATGAAAACCAAATGCAGACTATGCCTGTTTCTTTCTGAATATATCAGCAGTCTGAAATTTCTGTTATCTGAGCTGGTTGCTCAGATACCTGAATCTCCCCCTCAACAGCCATGGACGCTGTAGAAGTGCCTTGGGTGGCCACTGTACCAGAGGCATCATCCTCCCCATCCCTGCTGGGTAAAGAGAAATCTGGGAGTTTGTCCTGGGGTAAAGTGTCCGGTGAACACCTTGTGTTCAGACAGCACGCCCATGCAAGTGTGTGACACCTTCCACCATGGTGCCACCATGGTCTCATCATAGCTGTAAGTGCTTCACTCCAAGAAGAGGTCCATGGGACCCAGCACAACAACAACAGGCAGTGCTCTCCACACCCAGCACCCACAAACCAGGGTGCTGGCTGCTGCTTTGTGCATGATGGTGCAAGGACTGAGCTAGGTTGGATCTGCTGTTAGCCTTTGGTTTAGCAGTGGGGCTGTGCATAAATCCCTTCCCATCTGGTGTTTAGAGATGTGGACCTCATTCCTGGTCACATTGAAGCTGCTGCATCTTATGCTGTACTGTAATCATGTGTTTAAGCTTCACAGGCAGTAAAATGCTCCTAGGAGTCTTGCTTTGGTCTGACCACATCTTAACAATGAATTTGGCAAAAGATGTGGCTTCAGTGGGCTTTCAAATGTGCAGAAACCCTCTGCCAGCCCATATCCACAGCCAGGAGACACAGGGAGAGGGTGGCAGGGGCTGGGGTGGGAGCTGGGGACACCATTTGGATGCCACAGTGTAGTGATGGGTTTGATTTTGATTAATTTTACTGAAAGAGAAATCCAGACAGGATTTTCTGGTGTCAGAATTTCTTCCCCTGTTTTCACGGGGGTCTTGCACATCCTCGTATTGATTTAGGTCATGACATCTCTCAGGAAGATGCTGGCACCACCTCAAGCCCACTTTGGCTCATCCCTTGGCCCCGCAGGTGTGCCTGGCTCCAGTCCTGCCCCGGGCTCACGGACAAGACATGCTCCTGCCACCCTCCTGCTCTGCTCAGCTGCTCAAGGACCGGGACAGTGCCCAGTGGTAAGGACATGGCCCATACCAGGGTCTCCCATGGCTTGACCCCTCATAGAGCAGCCCTCTCACCCCCCAGAGGCTGGAGCAGGTGTTGGTACCCAAAAGCCCGTAATCCTCAGAATCCAATGTATCTGAATGCTTCACACACAACAGCTGCAAGCTTTCTTCAAAACCAGATGAAAACACTGTTTGTTCCCCTTAGTTTGTCACAATATGTTGGACTGTGGCCACTGCAGCCATCTCCACGGCTAGTAACCAGCTGCTTTGTCTGGTCTCTTTCTTGTTTGTAGTCACTGCAGTGCATGCAGAGGTGATGCCCTCCCCTGCAGAGTCATGCTGGATGTGGGGCTGCAAAGAATCAGTCCTTTGAGTTGACATATGTGTCCCACGATGCCAGCTCCAAGTTGAGGTTCCCCCTGTTCTGGGCAGCAGAGCTGAGCACTGCCTGTCCCACGTGTAGGAGATACTGCGAATGTGACATGGGGCAAGAAAAGTCTTAGGCTGTTCAACCCACTGCATTTTTCAGTCTTCGTGAGGTGTCAGAATTGAATTTCCAGATGCATCACTTCGCTGTGGATCTGAGAGATTTAATGCTTCACGAACATATTTTCTTTCTTGCTCAGATGCAGATGAAAACTCACAAGAACAACCACCCTCATGGGAGTTTTGCCCAGAAGTGGTAGAAATCTCGAGCAAACAATCCGTTTTGTAATATCTCTGACTTTCCTGTTCAAAAATCTCATGAGGATATTTTCCAGGACAGCTGAATTCAAAGCGGAATGCAACCTGGGTTAGGTCTCAAATCCAAGTGAGTCCACACAATATCCTCTCCCGCAACCTTTCCTTTTTAATAATGACTTGGTCGACTGAAAGCGAGCAGTGCTCCCTACTCTTGTGTCTCTGCCTGGTGCTGTGCTATCAGGAGATTTAGGCACAATGAAATCAAACCAGTCACAGGGTAAGCACAGCATAGGGCTGACTCCCCAGAAGCATGCAGTGGGGTAGGGACAGCTCAGCAGCTGGCTTTCTTTATTCAGTCCTGATTTTTCACAGCTCCACAGCCCCACCATGATTATAGCAATTGGTAGAAAAGCAGCACACTGGCCCAGCACACCTCTGCAGCAGGCAGGAGTGCACAGGGAGCCTGTGATCTGTGACATCTTTGGACACGTACCTCTGCTCTTGGCTCTCTGTCTCACTGCAGCTGCAATATGGCACTCCTCAAAAGCAAAACCAACAGAAGCATAACCACCCAGTGTTTGAAGTTACCCCACCACTAGATTCACCACCACTACATGGCAGGAGTTAGACACTGGGGTTTGCTTATGTTCCTGCAGAATTTGCAGTGTGGAAGTTTCCTGCAGGATTGGATCTTCTCTTCCACTTGCCTGTGGTACAAAGGGTGCTGGGGCACGGGCACACACACAAAGATGTATAGGTAGGATCTGTAGCTGACGGTGCATATCAGCTCTAATGGTGAAAGTCATTTGGGGGGTAAAATAAGAAGAAAATAGGAGAGAAAAAAAGGAAAAGGGAGAATGTAGGAAGAAGGCCCTTTGTAGTCCAGCAACAAATGGCTTGGAGACTGCGATGGGTCAAATGCCTTGGGAAAAAAGAATAGAAAGGAAAAGACCAGGTTGTAGGAAAGCACAAGGGAGGGAAAAGGATAGACTGCAAGAGAAAAGGGGAGTTAACAGATCTGAAGATGAGTGGTCTTCAGCTGAGAAACCCATCCTGTCCTTGCTTGATGCCTGTGAAAGTCCTTGCAAGATGAACTAATACATTCACAAGCAACAAACTGGGATGAGGGAAAAAGAAGAAAATGGTGGATTCTATAAATTTTGTCTTCCAAATCTACTGTAAGGAGAGCTTGATGAGGCAGTGAGCAGACCCCAGGAAATAATGCTTTCCTGGCTCTCCCACTGCTAAAACAGCATCTGAAAGTGCCTTCTGTGATCCCAGTGAGCAAAATAACCAGGCACAAATGTAGCTTGTCCCAGCCACAGCTACAGGGAGGAATTTGTGGTTCAGCACTCCAAAATCAGACTCATTTGGACAGATTTTCTGTTGCATTCTGCATGTGCACCTCTCCATGCTCCCCCTGCAGAGTATTTAGACTGCAGGTCAGGACCTGCTTCTTGGAAGGGGCACGTACAGCAAACAATACCAAGAGCCCTTGGTATTATTAGGATCTTTTGTGTAATGGTGTGATTACAGTAAGGAAGAATAATGGCATCGCACTTGCAGACACCTCAAATCCTATTTATTTTAACAAAACTAATGACTCTCAGTCGGGCAAAAGAGCAACATCAAACCAGTTTTGGTCATTGAGGCAGATTAGCAGCGCATCCCTCTCCTTTGGTGCTCCCGTGAGCCCAAAGTTCACTGAGAAGTTTCCAAGACCTGCTTGCAGCCCCCACCTGCAATCAGCACTTTTATCTCAAAGACAGATCTTGTCTCCGTGTTGTTTCCTAGAGCTGTCAGGTAATCACAGCTGTTTGTGCTCTCCCAACAGATTTCATGGCTACAAGGCTTCAAAATGAAACAGCCAGGCAATGAAGCGTTTCTCTGGAGAAGACATGTCCTGACTAAACTGTTTGAGATTTTCACTTGCAGAGGAAGTAAACCGGATTGTGAGTACCTGACCAGTCCAATGGCCTCAACAGAAATACAAAATCACTGCCCTGTGCAAAAAGGAAAAGAAACAGAAATCTCACAGAAGGCATGAGAGGAAAACGGTCAGAGACACCAAAACTTTCAGGCACCAAAGCTTCTGAAATCCTGCAGAACATAGATTCCTGCAGTGCAGTTTGGAGAAAAGATTTCCCTAGCTCTGTCAGAGCAGGTGGGAAATGCAGAGTAACTTCAGTTAGGGTGCAGACCCCTTCAGCACCTAGTAGGGTGGATCTGGCCCTGCCATCAACTGTGCCTGGAAGGTGGGCAGGCTGCTCGGTAGCTGTATGAAAACAAGAAGCATGAGAGGGGGCCAACTGGCAGCAATGGTTTCTGAAATCTTCTCTTAAACCTCTGAGCAGGTCTAGCTCCTTCCTAATAGCCCTGGCAGTCCAAGCTCTGATGCAGGAAGCCTGCCATGGGGAAATAAGAAGGTTTTCCCTGCCCACTCAAGCCAGAAGGTATTGGCTGGAGCTATCAGCCAGAGGATCAGCCAAAAGTATTTGATGAACTTCTCTCTAAGGTGCTACACCTTGCACATGATGGGGTCTAATTTCCAGCCTTGAGGTCTTTAAAAAACAATGATTTCCTGCATTAAGGTAAATGGTAAGAGTGACAATATAGGAAAAGGGAAGACGGGGAACTCATTCATCTGGCTGGAGATGCCTGAAGGGTAAATGGCTGCATCCGAGCTACTCACACCAAGTCTCCCTTTTTTATCGACCAGCAAAAGAGGCAAGTTTAGGGCAGAATGGCATCTGGATCTTTCCAGATCTGCCTTACACTTCTTGGCATTCATGTCTCTGTGTGGCCAGATGGCTCGTGCCTGGCATGCCTGAAGCTTTAAGCAGTGGTCTGATTTCCTGCTTTCTCCTGGGCTGTAAATCAGGAGTTTCTCCAATGGTCTCCGGGGAGTCCCTTGGCACAGTCAGAGAGGTTAATCAGACCCTGTAGCCAGGATCCTGCTGAATTCTGAGTAAAGTGCAAGGAAACACGAAACCAGAGCTGTGCTCATATTTGTTTAGGCATGACTTGTCTTGACAAGGAAAAACAGGTTTGGAATACAGCAGAAACAGACCAACTGAAAAACGTTTAGGAAAAAAACCCTGATGCATCGCTTGCACTTGATGTATTTTAAATGTCTGAGAGTAACAAACTGGCACCTTGCTCAAATGGAAACAAAAGAGGAAAAGGTCTCACATGGGGGGTTGAGGAGTGAGGAGGGAATAATCCTGATGCACATGTTGTTTTCTGAATGTAAACCAGTAGGCTTCACACTCCTGTAGGTTAACACACCCTCCATGAAAACATCATTACTCTGAAAGGGTTTTATTTATGTTCATATAAAAGGAAACTTCTGTTGCCCAGGAAAGATGAAAGAAAATTAAACCAGATCTGACACAGCCTGCTGGAAGTAACAAGAATAGAGAACATAAGGCAGTCGCAGTGATCATTTTACCTTTTCATTACAAGCAGTTATCCCCACGTTCCTGGGATGCATATGCTGCATACATGCCATGTTTTCTAGGAATGCCTGCACACAGCAATGGGTTTAAGGGTAGGTTCCTAAAAGTTGGGAAGAATACATGGATAAACAATAAAGAAAAAAAAGCCACTTATTCACAAAAACTTTCATCTCACTGCTTAGCAATTTTATCAGCAAACGGAATACGCACGGCATGTCCTTACAGTGCCTCTGTAGCTCAAAAACAGTGGTGGGGATTAGGAAAAAAGAAATAATCCGCAAGACAAATGTTTACCACCTTTTCTCTCTCCTAACCCCTGTGACTCAAGCAGAGGGAAGCCCATACTGATCCATAATGTAAATCACAGGGTCTCGGCTGGCTTCTCTGTCCCTCATCCCAGCAGCTTGGAGAGGTTCAGCACTATCTGCTCACGCAGGTAGCAGCCTATTTGATATAACTGCTCCCCACTGCACAAAGTGGCCAGGTGCTGTGACAGCTCATTGGTGCTCTCCAAGTCACTTCGGCAGGGTTTTCCTACCATTATCCTCCCACAGCCCCCAGGGATATGATTAATTCATGGAGCATCACTGAAGGCATCTTCCTGTGGCATATGGAGTTAAAGTGTCCTCTTCACAGAGCTGCCTGGGGACAACTGTGGAATTGGTATAGACAATCCCACTAGGTAGTCAATCTTGTAAAAGCACTGATATTACAAAGTAAATACGAGTGATCTATTTGTTTAAGGTTATTACTGTGACCGACAGGGTATTAAAACAATCTTTCTACTGACAAAAGATATCAGGCCTGCATTCCCATTTGATGTTCCTAGGCATGCTTTTTCTTCTTTCTTTCTCAGCTACTGAGCTTTGGGGTGTTCATCAAATTTGACTGATATGGAGATTGAAGTACACTGCACAACCAGTCCACTGAAATTCAATTCAGACGTGGGCTTAAATTATAAAAAGAAACCTTAGCTAGTAATAACACTTTGATGTGCAGATGCATTAAAATTTTAACTTCTACTTTCTTCTGAAACAAATCAGCTTCCAGTCATGCTATTTGATTCATATTTTATCTTTTAATACATCCAAAGCACAAATATTAAACATTGCCCTCCGTGGTCAGGAAAATTACTGCAGGTGCCATATGAAGGCTTCCGTTTCATCCTTTTATCAAGGTTGTATATGGATGTTTCCCTACAGCATGATTCTACAGCCCAATAAAGGTCAGTCCCTTTATATCTGGCTCCTTTTCAAGTTCTTTTGGAAATTTCAGCTAGAAAAGGACATCACCTTCCTTGTCGCATTTTATATTCTGGCAGCAGACTTAAGGAAGAATCAGTTCTGGACACAGAGAGGATCTGGACAGGCTCTGTTCTAAGCTTGCAGCTCCTGGCTGCTTTATTCTGAAGCGTGTTGTCCTATGCAACTTTCTACTTTGCTTAATCATCTGTTTTTGCTTTTATTTATCCTATAATGACAGATCTTGCAGGATCCAATAGCGCTCTAACGTTGCTGGTCTGCTGTGCCCACCCCATGTCCTCACCCACCCCAGGAAGAAGCACAGCCATTCATTCACTCATACCCATGCCAGCCTCATTTCCTTCCTTCTGCCAGTATCCAACAGCAGGTGGATGACTCTTGCTCTCACAATCCCCAAGCCTAGCACTAACCCTAAACTAATCAGAACAATAATTATCACCTATCTATAATCCACATCTCCATGTGAGAATTAAGCTTCATTCTAACCTTATGGCTCTTCTAGGATCCTGTAGATAACATGACAATACTGCAGTTCACTAGCCCTCAAACCCAATTCTAGCTTTAAATCCAGCCCAGCAATATCTCTGTACCCCCAGGATTAAAAATGAGGGATTCCTTCATACTGACACTGACCTTGTTCCTAGCATGATGACTCCTACAGGATACAGAAATAAATATAGCTTATCACTAAGTAGAAGACATTTGCCCAGGTTTCATCTCCTATTTTAGTATTTCATGCTTCCCTCCATGATGCTAACTCAAACCATGTCTTTATTCTTAAAGGTCTTGAGGTTTCGTCAGAATTAATATGCCAGCATAAGGAAGGGACTGAAAAGCTGGATTTATGTTTCAAGCCTTCAAGGGCTGTAAAGACTTGTGCCCACAGGAGTGCTGGTTTTCTGTCTGGCAATATCATTTACACCATAAATAAATACACGGTGGAGCCTATGGGAGCCTCCCAGGAACGCCAGTGTACAATCCTCCTCAGGCCCTTTATTCATGGCTTTTAAATGGAACTCAGCATTAAGCTGGACACACAACCTGAAGGAAGGTGCATCCCAAGGGGACCAGCCCCCACTTTGACTGGTCAGGACCTCTAGATGTCACCTCAGCTCTTTGATTCTGTGCCCCAAACTGTGTGCAGTCATTGTCTGAGCCAGCCGAGCCAGGGACTGCTAGCAATTAACACAGTCAATCACATATCCCGGCTCTTTTTAGTTTGCTAGCATAGATACGGCCAAAGATACAGTAATAAATACAACTATGCAGGCCCCAAGAGCAGAAAGCAGGTTCTTTATCCCACTACATCTCTGTCTTAACTGTAATGATATAAGCAATAACTTTCCTAGATAAAGTACAAGTCGTTCAACCCTCAGGCACCAGTCGATTCTAGTATGGAGAATTTGGCAGATTACAATGCAGATGAACAATAAATGATTCATTTTCCAGGTTCCTGTTGTATTATTGCTGGAAATTAAGTTCTAGGACTGAAAAGATAAAACCAGATAACTGCAGAACAGTTTAGATGAGAAAAGATGTCCAGCCAAAGACATCTTTTCCAGCCAAAGACAAAGGTCCTACCTCCTGCTCAAAGCAGGGACAGCTTCAAAGCAAAGCATATTGCCCTGAGCCTGTTGCAGTCCATAATCACCCTCTTTCCAAAATATTCTCATTATGTCAAGTTGGTATTTACCTTGCTGCAGCCTGTGAGAATCACTTCTTGTCCCTCCCTTCTGCATCTTTGAGATGTAATTGGATTTGTCATCTTTATGACCACCCCGCCCCCAAGACAGCAATTACATCCTCCTTAACCTTCTCTTCTCAAGGGTAAACAAACCCAGACTCCTCAGCTCTTACTTGTAAGTCATATGCTTGAACTTTTTAGCTATCTTAGTGGCTTTCCATGGCACTCTCCTCAGCTTTATGGTAGCAGATAGACCCAAAACTGGATACACAATCCACAAGCTGCCTCAGAATTGCTGGTGCATCCCAAGGTGCTGCTGATCTCCCTGGCTGCAAAGGTGCAGTACTTGCTCAGCCACAACCCATTATCCAGCAGCATCTCCAAGTCCTTTTCGGCCTGCTCTGTCACCAGAGTGTGAGGTTTCATGGAGCTGTTTTGTTCCAGGTGCAGGACTTTGCTCTTGTCCATGCTAACCTTCATGAGTTGTTTATTGGTTAACTCCTCCATCTTTCCAAGGCTGCTCTGAATGACAGCCTTGACCTCCAGTCATGAACCACAGCTCCCAGTCTGAGGTCACCCATGTCTGTACCTACCCTGGTAATGAGTCCTGGGGAATGCCAATTTCACTTAAGGATCAATTAGGCTTTGAACTATTGACTGCACTTGGAGCCAGACAGGCCAAGCAACTTTTCACCCATCTTGTGGTTGGTCCCTTCAATGGTCAGAAAGTCCAGATACTGCCTGCTGCTCTCAAAGTGTCCTGTGCTTGGGCCTCTGAGGTTTGCTCTGGTCATAGCTTTACAGCAAGGACTAATGCTTCAGCTATATCTAGGGCTAAGGGCCACAGGTTGTGCAGATAAGTGTTAGTTGGTAGACCAGGATGAAGGCTGGGCTATGAGTAGGGACCTCATGAGTTGATGAAATCAGGTTTTCTCTCCTGCCTTCCACAACAGCCGCTGGATTAGAGCTGGAACAATTCAGTCTTTTATTTACTTATGACCTTAACTACACCAAATGGTTAAACTTTGTGTTAGAGTTTTGACAGAGGGAAAAGTCTCCTCTGTAAGCAGAAGGAAACAACTAAGCGTGTCAGACTGATGCGAGAGCTAATGGTGGTGGGATAGATGGACTCTGCTTAAGGATAAGGCAGAAGTGGTTCCCTTAGCCTGACTGAAGGCCTGCAGTCACTGCAGGTAGCAATGAAGACTGGTATGAAATGAAACCAACAGATCAGAGCTATTTCCAAGCTTGGTAGTAGCACAGCACGTTCTGCAGGCATCATAAAAATATGATTGTTTTTCAGCCACTGATATCTAAACCCTGTCCCATATCTATCTATCTGTCTCATCACCTAACAAACAAAGAAAGGCAGCCAGCCCTTCAGCAAATCAGTCATTCCAGTGAACACTTCCCCTCATCTCAGCAAATCAGCCTTGCAGGACACAGCAATGGCACATGCTCTTCACTCACAGGAATCCCACATTTGTTACATGACTCATTATAACGTGCATGATGCCAGTGGCATCAAACCCAGCCAAAGCCTGCACACTTTGCAGGACTCATTGCCGTACTAGTTTTCTAGCCCTGGATTTCCCAGGCCCTAATGCAAACCTAACTGTGAACTCAGTAGCAGCATCTCTAGTTCAATGAACTATAAGACACAGTCTGTTGGCACTAGTCCTCCAAGAGACCCTGGTGGCAGAAAGATCTGGTTTCCCATGCCTTACTGAACCATGTAGGTGTGTGAATTATGTTGCATACGACACATACCTCAGGATATGACCTTGAGAAAAATGGTCTAGCTTTGAAGTTGAAGCTAACTTCAAAGCTGGTCCTGCTTTGATTGTACGGTTGAGGCAGTTGCCCCCAGATAGCCCTACCAGCCTTAACCCTGTGAGGCTGAACATGAACTCAGCTGGCACGGGCCTCTCACCTAAGTTTTGTAAAATCAGCCAAGGAATCAGTTTATGCAGCCCTTCATCTACCTGATCATAATGCCAGTGCAAGCCTTAGTGAGTGCTGTCTGGCCCAGGCCTGCAGTAGAATTAACCTATACTGTTTTCCCAGGCATACATATGAACCCGTTGGGCATCAAAAGATGCTCAGTAAATTTCTATATCCACACAAAGAAGGAAAAAGAAGCCATCTTTGGCTTTCATGTCATAACCCTCTCATTTACTTTTTCCAGAGTGTTCTGAAATCCGTGCCTCTGTGCTTCTGGCTTCATAGGGGTCCTTTGCCTGCCTGTGTTCAACCTTTCTTCCTGGGCTCAGTCCATCCCCATGTTCTTTCCCACTACTTGTGAGTAGGCACTGACCACTCTCCTCCATCCAGCCCTGTGCATGACGGCTTCAGGCCCCTGCCACTGCACAAGCCATGTTCCTCTGAGCTACACTGCTGTTCTCTGCCTCTTCCCCCTCACCCAAAATACAGGATCACATACTGCTGGCTTTACTCTTGTGCTTATCCTTTTTGAGAAAATCAGGGGTTTATTTTTTTCCCAAAGTCCTCATCTTCTTTTCTTGAGAATGAAAGTAAGGTGAACCTTGATGGCTTTCTAACAACAAATATCAATTACAGCATTAGCATGGCATTTGAACAACCAGGTGAAAAACCTGGAAGTTAGAGGTCACCTCTCATTTAATCATCAAGTGAGATCAGGATGTCTCTGATTTTATTTACTCCCTTGGTTCTGCACTTTTTAATGGAGAAATGAGTCAGGAGCTCCTGCCTCTGCCAAAATTCAGCCTAACACAGAGCTGGGTCACTGAGCCCTTCTTAGCTCCAGGGAAACATGGACACGCACAGTGCCCTTGTTGAGGACACAGGGACATGGCATGTGGAAAACCACAGAATCATAGAACAGTTAGGGTTGGAAAGGACCTTAAGATCATCTAGTTCCAATCCCCCTGCCATGGGCAGGGACACCTCACACTAAACCATGCCATCCAAGGCTCTGTCCAACCCCACCTTGAACACTGTCAGTGATAGAGCACTCATAGCTTCCTCGGGCAACCCATTTCAGTGCCTCACCACCCTTATAGAAAAGAATTTCCTCCTTCTCCGCAGGGCTGCTCTGAATCTCTTCTCTGCCCAACCTGGAGCTGTGAAATCCCAGAAAGCTTCAGGGCTCCTGCAGCATCTGGTGTGTCCCTGGGTACAACCCAATGAAAAGCAGCAAGTGGGGCAGGGGGATCCCGAATGCATCTTGGTCACAGAAGTTCAGATCCTTTGCCCTCTGCAGCATCACCCCTCCCTTACTCCTGAATGTACAAAATCAAGGCTGTCAGGGTGGCTGGTCAGTGGCAGGTACCTGACCCACCACCAGCAACCTGCTCCAAGCTGCAGCTGTGGCTCAGGTTAATTTTCCTGCCAAGTCTTAACCGTAATTTAAATTTCCTACACTATTTAAACGGAGCAACCTGTACTTCAGATCTCCTGAGCATTAATAAAACCGTTATGAGAAGTTTCAGGATAAAAGGTTAAGCCCATAAAAATATGCAGCTCATTTATAAAAATAACTCCATCAGGTTTCTCACAGACTATGAAGACAAAGGTGTTAATTTCTGCATTCGTAATAACCTTGGGACTGCCAGAGGTAGAAGTCACAGGAGCAACCACTCTTTCAGGAGCCCAGACTTCTCAACACCTGTAGCTAGCTCAACGGCTTTGCAGCACAGTGTCATTTTGTACTCCACAGCTTGGGAGACCAAGAGTCATCCTTGGCCACCTCTTGGAGCTCACACCTCGGCACATAACCTTCTCCCCTAGCACAACCACCCAGCCTGGATCTTCCAGAAGGATTGTCCCACTTACTAGAATGGGCCATTTCAAAGAAATGATGCTCTCCATCACCTGGAGATGCTCTTTGCAGGATCACAATCTCCACATTTCACCTGACCGTGGCACTGACACCTGTGGGAGATGCTTCAGGGCACATCAGACATCTCAAGCACTCTTCATACCTTCTATCAGCTGGAATGACTCTGTGTCCTCTGCAACTGGGGGAACCATTGGACTGGCTCAGATACAGCCACTCAGAATTGCAGACCTGAGCAGGTTAGAAGGAACCTCTTCTTGTCATTCTCCCCTCTCAATGGGGTGAACCAAGGCTGCCAGTGTTATCGGGTGAATCTAATTGAACACAGTTAAAATATTGCAGTCATTTATTTTAAGAGTCACTTTGTTATTAGTGGCTCCCATTTGGGCTGAGATTGTGAAAAAGCTAAAATGGTTTATCTTCCCAGCAGAAATACAAAACCACTGGGGTCTGGAGACCACTTTTTAGTGCTATTAATAACCCAGATCTTTTTCTATTGCTGTAAAATACTGTGAAAAATGTTTATGTAGTTCCTTAGGAGCTCAGAAATTATTTTAGCATAAATCAGCTTTAAATAAACTTAATAAGTCCTTGTTATACGTGATACCACATTCATCCTCATATAAGCAGCTTTTCTCACTAAGCATTAGCTTGCATTTGCCTACCAATTTTAGAAAGCCTAGTTTCTCTTCATCTAGTAGCTTTTAAAGCCTTTTCCTCAGCAGCATTTACTGGACAGTCAGGTAAATGCAAGGCAAGCATCGTCCTGGCTCATTGCTGCTGATTACCCACCTCTGGCCTGTTTCTCTCCCTTGATTGTTCTGCAGGCCTGGACTTTCTTGGGAACTGCCATCATTCCACATGGCAGCACAGCAGAGGGAAGCTGTTTAAAATGCTTCCTTTCATGGGGCAAAAGGACACTGTGCGGGTGTTGCTTGCAGTGTGTGATGTTACTCCGAAAAGCAGCACATGGCAGCTCTGGGGTTGGTCTCAAACGTGCGGTGCAGGCTCTTTACTAAAAGGTATACAAATTTACATCAAAACACAAATTTATGCTGCTATGAGCAGTGACAGCCACTGCAACAAAACCCATCATTGAGGGTTTCTCAATACCTTGGCCACACACTACAACTCCACTAAGTTCTAAGCTATTTATTTCTCTTTGACACAACTAATATCTATGGCTGGTCCAACGTCTCAGTCAGCCTTACTCACCACAAACTACAGTTTTATAGAAATCCCCTCTCAAACCTATAGCTTAATGAAAGGGAGAAGCACTCTCTCCACCACGGTATGTCTGGGAGGATAGGAACAGGCACCCGTTGCCTGCAGCCCCAGGGCCAAGTGGGATGCAAGTGAGGAGCCATCAGACGGGAACAAACTGTCAGGATGTCAGTGGGAGCTTGAGCAAGTCCCAGGAAAACATCACCTCATTCAAACAACCGTAATTTCATATAAGGTAGCTCACCTTAGGCTCCCTTAGGATCTTACCCTCTTAAGAGTTGCCAACCTCTTAGATGTATATTTTTCCCTCCTATTGGTGTTAAGAATAAGAGCAGAAGCAGAAGAGTGCTTCAAGGATATACTATGCAAATAGAAGTATCAATAATAGTACTTAGCCTTTATGTATTTGCTTTTCATCTGTAGGTTTCAAAGCACTTCCCCAAAAGGCCATTGCTGTCATTCTCCATGTTCTCCTGAATGGAGAAGCAACGTGACCAAGCTCACCACTATGTCCTGCAGCTCCCCACTGCTGCCAGCTCTCACACTGGCTTCCCAGCCTCTTGTCCTGGTATGCCTGACCTGTGCTAGGTTTCTTCTCACCACCTCCCTTCCCAGCATGCCAACCAGGACAGTGACCAATGTAACCAGATGGGAGCAGCCTCCAGACAAGAAGTGCTGCCAGGGCATTAGTGCTGGGTAGTGCAGAGAAAGGGCTCCCTCCAGCCAGGGGCATCTTCCCAGCTTCTTGAGATGGACAGCCTAAAGAGCTGCTTCTCTGTCTCCTGCTGGTAAAAAGAGAAGTAGTCAATTAACAGTGTGTTAATAAAACAAACCTCCAGGTTTGCTTGCTTTTCTCTAACAAATGCTTGGCACAGGTACATAAAAAAAGACCTACACACAGGAATATCCAGGTTGATCTTTTTTATATGAGGAGCAAGGAGTGCTCCCAGAGCCCTCCCTCATCCATCCCTTCAGCAACCATGAACTTGCAGGGTGTGCAAGGGTGTCAGGGGCAGTCAGATTGAGGTGAGCTTTGTACCTGACTGCAGGCCTTCCATGTGGACCTGGAGTCTGCTACAAGGTCAAATTCCTTAAAGGTGATGTGAGACTGGGGTAGAGCAGTTGGTGTTATCTACCTGGACTTGTGCAAAGCGTTTGACACTGTCTCACGTGACATCCTTGTCTCTAAGTTGGAGAGACATCAATTTGATAGGTGGACCACTCGGTGGATAAAGAACTGGCTGGATGGCCGCACGCTAAGAGTTGTGCTCAATGGCTCAATGTCCAGCTGGAGACCAGTAACGAGTGGTGTCCCTCAGGGATCGGTGTTGGGACCAGTCTTGTTCAACATCTTTGTTGGTGACATGGACAGTGGGATTGAGTACGCCCTCGGCAAGTTTGCCGATGACACCAAGCTGTGTGGTTCGGTTGATGCATTGGAGGGAAGGAATGCCATCCAGAGGGACCTTGACACGCTTGTGAGGTGGGCTGATGCCAACCTGATGGAGTTTAACCATGCCAAGTGCAAGGTCCTACGCCTGGGTCTGAGCAATGCCAGGCACAGCTCCAGGTTGGGCAGAGAAGAGATTGAGAGCAGCCCTGCGGAGAAGGACTTGGGGGTGTTGGTCGATGAAAAAATGAACATGAACCGGCTTCAGCGTGCGTTCGCAGTCCAGAAAGCCAACCATATCCTGAGCTGCATCAAAAGGAGCGTGACCAGAAGGTCGAGGGAGGTGCTCCTGCCCCTCTCCTCTGCTCTCGTGAGACCTCACTTGGAGTATTGTGTGCAGTTGTGGTGTCCTCAACACAAAAAGGGCATGGAACTGTTGGAACAAGTCCAAAGGAGGGCCACGAGGATGATCAGGGGACTGGAGCACCTCCCGTATGAAGATAGGCTGAGAAAATTGGGGCTGTTCAGCCTGGAGAAGAGAAGGCTGCGTGGAGACCTCATAGCAGCCTTCCAATACCTGAAGGGGGCCTATAGGGATGCTGGGGAGGGACTCTTCATGAGGGACTGTAGTGAGAGAACAAGGGGTAACGGGTTCAAACTTAAACAGGGGAAGTTTAGATTGGATATAAGGAAGAAATTGTTTACTGTAAGGGTGGTGAGGCACTGTAATGGGTTGCCCAAGGAAGTTGTGAATGCTCCATCCCTGGCGGTGTTCAAGGTGGGGTTGGACAGAGCCTTGGATGGCATGGTTTAGTGTGAGGTGTCCCTGCTCTTGGCAGAGGGGTTGGAACTAGATGATCTTAAGGTCCTTTCCAACCCTAACTATTCTGTGATTCTATGATTCTATGAGATAGCGAAAGGCTGGAGAGCTAACGCTTGGAAACATTTTAAGCTGAGCTGCAGCACTGAGTGAGCAAACAGCAGTTGGGGAGCCCTGGCAGCCGCAGAAGTATCTGGGCCTATTCTTTATAGGGGAAAAAATGCATTTTCTGAGTTTTGTCCTTATGCACTGTGAATGCTGTACAACACCAGGATTTCCATGGAGATGGATGCAGTGCATATTGTTGAGGCAAGGATGTGAATTTAAAACAGAAATATGATTGGTTTCAAAATGCTGCTAGGGGGGCAAGGCACTGTTATGCTAAAAAGTGTGTTTTCCAGCCTGCTGCCACTGTTAACTCCTTCAGTACCAAAACCAATCGACAATGAACAGCCTGCCACAGCTTAAAAACTATTCAGAGGTAGTAAGGTACTTGTCTGCCTGATAGCTCAGCTCCAGCTTTTCTGTGATACGTTATTTCCATACCAGTGTTGCAGAAAGTGCTCCCCCTGCAAAGTACTGGGAAGCTTCAGTTCCCCCAGGGAGTGAGAGTGGGGACTCAGCATCCTGCAGGGTAGAGCAATCAGATTTTGGATTTGCAGAAGAATTTATCATGAGGAGCTAACAAAAACCAGAATTCTTTTTAAAGTCAGCACTTCAGTAATTACCATAAAATGCAAGGAAAACGTATCATTCAGGCCATATAAGTATTCAGTGTCCATATTTTCTTCTTTTATATCCCCCACCTACAACTCAATACTTAAAGTGAATTTGAAACCAGAATGGAAGCTGAGAGAGACATAGGAGGATGACTTGGCAGGTGATTTCAGCTACTTGTAGCTGAAGGACCTCTCTCTTTCAGGTGAAGGTCTTTTAAGCTCTCTTAAGACTGGGCAGCCTCAAGAACATTAAAAACATGTGTTGTGCATCTGCAGAAGAAACCTTGGTGTATCGGAGTGGAGGTTCAGTCAGCTTTGTGTGAGGATGAATGTGTGAGGAGCAGTCAGCCTGGAAAGCACAAGGATGATGCTAGGGAGGGAGAAAAAAGACAGAATAGTCTCTTGCAAGAAGCCACTCAGGATTCCTGATTCAGGAGGGAGCCAATGTGCCTGCCAATCCTGTCCCAAGGAATTCAGCATGGTGGGAAACAGGAAGCCCAGGGCAAACAGGCTTTCTGCTTCTCCAGAGCGACAGCTGGGAAAAGAACCCTCTATTGCCAGCATCCTCCAGTCCCACAGCCCTGCCTGCTACCCAGGACAGAGCCTCCAGGGACAGGGATCCAGCAAGGCATTACCATGCACACCAGCACCAGGAAAGGCCACAGGGTCTTCAATTTATTTGCAAAGAGCTGAGGACCTTGTGAACATCACTATGAAATTTCTTCCTTTTATTTAGGACTAGAGGTGGAGGGAGTGGAAGGGGGAGTTAGCAACATACCCCCATGTGCTACATTTCTGTATATGACAAGTAAAGGAGCCCCAGCCGAGTGATCTTGCATGGTCTGTCTTCATTTCCCCTGTCTGATTGCAGATGTAAGATGTCACACCATTAACTGCGTGGTGGCAGGACAAGTGCTTGTCTCTCACTGCTCTTCAGACTCCACAGAAAATGAAGCATTTTACATATTCTTGATTAGGCGAATGGCCTTGCAAAGGCAATCTTCATTAGGATTCCACATACATAAGTATCATTAAAACACAGAGCTGTCTTGTCCACACATATAAATTTCCCAGTGTTTAATAATGGAATTCTAACACTTAATGATGTTAGAAACAAAAAAGTCTGGCAACAAACTATCAGACAAGTACTGCATGTCTGAAATTCACTGTACAACTACTGGTTGGGTGCTGTTTTGTTTGTTTTTTTTTCTTCTACCCACAATGTCTGGAAATCTCAGACTGAAGATTCCATGTTGTCATTTTGAATAAAGATGGTGTGTGGGAGGGAGAGAACAGATAAGAGCCAGAAAAGCTGCCTTTAGAACAAGGCTTTCGGGAAGACAGGATTCAATATGGAACAGAAGGTCATGAGGCTGCAGGGCCTCCCTACCCATAGAGTTCATCCTTTGCCATCTCAGCAGTGAGGTAGTATGACCTTCATAAATTGATCTAGGCCCACCTCAAACTTATTTCGGCGTCTACATTTCCTCAGCTAGGACACTATTCCTAGATCTTATTCTTCCAGTAGGTAATTTCTAGCCTATGTTTACTCAATACCAGTTTATATCACATACCTAATGGTATCACATACCATTTGATCCTTCAGATCAAGTCTCCCTGAGGACCATCCCCTGAACATTGCATTTGCAATGAGCATATCCCCTCTCAGTCCATGTTTTACCAGGCTAAATACAGAGCTTTTGCCATCCTCTTGAATGGCTGTTTCTCCTTTCCAGGCATCCATAATAACAACTGGGGTTTGCAGGCATCTCTTCTGGATGCTACTGGTCAGACTTTCACATCTGCAGTCTGTAGGATGGGCATGGATTTGAAGGTTATCTAGAAGGTCAATGCTGTCAGTGTAAAAGCAGCCTTACCATCTTGAGGGACCTTGGTGCTTGAGGCAGAGAGTGATTTACTATCCCAATCTCTTTAGCAAAACCAGATAAATACTCTGGTGATGTTTTCAAATAGAGACAAGAGTGTGCTTAAATAGGACAGACACCTTTGTGAGTGTGGGACAGGGCAGGCTGAAACCACGAGTCCCATCAGGCAACGCCCTACCACCATCCATGCCTGGAGGTCTTCCATTTCACACTTCTCTGCTGTGGGCAAAATTGGCCTTCATGTGAGCAAAGTTTAGGTGCATCCTTGTATTCTTTCTCAGTGAAGCTTTGGATGTGACCAAAGGATTCAACATAAAAGAAGCTTCAGAGTAAGTGACAGGGGTATTAAAATCCAAGCAGAGCATAAACATACAAGGTTAACATCATCAAAATGAAATTACTTTCTCCTTATTGTTCTTTGTAGGCTGCATATTGACCATGAAAGTGAACTGTTTTCTGTAGCATGTTCAATTGACTTCGGAAAACTTCCTTAAATCAAATTGGAAATGTTTGGAGATTTCTCAGGGGAATAAATGAGAAATAAATTGCACAGCAGCATTTTGCTGAAGTGTCTGGTCACCAGTCATCATTAGATCTGACAGACAGAACAAGATGTTTAGAAAACTTATTGAATGTGGTCTGTTATCTAGCTATGTACCAAGGCTGTTATCTGACGTATCTCTGGTTTTCTTTATATAAAAAGGACTCTGTTGTATTTGTGACCAAAAAAAATGTTGTTTCTGAGCGCTATACAATTTATTTAATGGCAACACAGTTCTCTCTGTTTTAATATTGCTGTGAAAAATTAGGAGTGTTGCAGTTTGTCTGGTGAAGGGCAAACAAAAATCTGCTTGTATTTACGCTTGAATGAATCTAAAACAACTGTTGACTCAAGTTGCTCGTCTAGATACCCACTGCTGTACCAGAGGAGAAACTCATTCGCAGAATGTTCATTTTTTTCTATCATGCCTGCCCCTGCATGGCTGAGCACAGGGTCCTGATGGATAATGTACAAGGGCTTAATTGTCCTCCAGCCTAGATCTTCATCCTTGCTCTGATCCTAGCTCCAGCCTCTCTCTGCTATGTTACAGACTCTCAGAAACTTCAGAAACCTTTTCCCTGGGTACGCACTTACAGGCCATGTCCAAGGCATTTATTCTCCTGGATAAATTATATTGAGCTCTTGGCATTCTCTAAGCTTTTCCAGGCTTCAAATCATTCTCGCAGTACTTTTCTGAATCCTTTCCAATTTATCAGCATACTCTTTAAACTGGGGATCCAAGAAGTGGTCAGTTTGTTCCAGTAATGCTCTTGCTAATGCCTCATAGAGTAATAATTTCTCTTTCCACCTCTCATCAGTATTTTCTTCCCATACAGCCAAGGATTGCTTTAGCACTTTAGCCACTTGGCTAGACTGGGAGCCCATCAGCAGTCAGCTATCCACCGTGAAACCATTTCTGGGACATCGCTTGCTGAAATACAGTCCCATGTCCAATCACTGGTACCTGCATAAAAATATTCCAGATACTCAGTTCCATCTCCAGCAGCTCAGTCCAGTGTTAAAGGCACATTATTGAAGGCAGCCCAGACTGCTGTGCCATCAGCTAGCTCTGAAGGGCTGTTTTATATCACCTCCCCCCCACACTTTTACAACCAGGCCCACTCGGGTGTATTTGCACCCTGCTGCAGGGGATGCTGATGAGAACAGGACCGTGAGTAGATATCCTGTGAAATCTGGTTCTCAAACGTAATTACTTTCTGAGATTCGTCCATTAGCCAATTTCTGAGCGTTTTCTTAGGGGTTGTATTGCCTTGTGCACAGAAATGGTCATTTTTTTGGCATCAGAATGCCATGTGCTACCAAATGAAATGCCTCACAATGTCGGGTTTGGCAGTGCTGTTACTTTTATCAGTCAAACTGCATCTCAAATAAAAAGAATATCAAGTTAGACAGAAAAGCCGCTCTGCGCTCATTTGCCTATGCATACAGAAAAGCAATCAATCTGCAAACCCTCAGCAAATAAGAAAGTATATTCAGTTATTTAAATTTTCAAAGGAAAATCTTTAGTTCATCAGCTTTGCAGTGTTCCTGAAAACAGAAAGGTTTTTACTCCTTCCTGATACTCAGCAACTCCCTTAACATCTGAGACAGCTAATTTCACTCTCAAGCCATTTAAAGCAGATGGATTGTAGTCATGCACAAAACTCTCTAATGAATAAGTAAAACTACAGTTACTTATTATATTATATAATAGCCATTTGTAAAGAACTGATCATTGAAGCAGTTGAAGTTTCCAGTTCTTCTCTGCCTTGCTTTATTTAATTGCCTTTGTCTGCCTCGGTTTTGTTGTGCATTTACTGCCATCCAGTGCTTCTGTGAGATATGACTTCACCATCCACTATTGAGGGCTAACCCAAAGCAAGAATATTTGGCTCCTAACAAATTCACTGACCTCATTTGGAGAAGTGCTATAGGTATTTTAGAGCAATAAGCCAGGGTATGGCACAGCCGCGGCAGTGTTTTAAAGTGATGGGGTAACTGATTGTGCTGACAGCTTCAAGATGACGGGATGCCAATTTTCTAACCCAGAGGGTTAGGCTCTATTTGCCCAGCATGGGAGGGGGCTGATTTGAGCTGCTGGTTTGCAGGTGCTGAAGAGGAGAGGTTTCATAAGGGGTACTTTAAATAACGGTTTGCTTTGGTTTTAAGATGTTAATCTTTGGGGGATTGGTTTTGGTTTTGGTTCTTGTTTGCTATTTTCTTTAAATTCCCTGAACATGATTTGCTTTCTCATTTTGTAGCCTGTAAGTGTTCAGAGAGTGAGTGCTACCGCTTCCCTGACAAAGCTCTGTACTCAAAAAGCATCCATCTTAATGGGGTGATTTCTTTTTTTTCCCATTTAGACAAAAAAACCCCACACACGTCAGCTCTGCACACATTTATACAACGTGTGAGAGGGTTAAAATAGTAAAGATTTTCATTTTAAAGCACCCAAATTTTTTATATTTTCATGGCTTGTCGAGTGGGGTTCATAGCAGTCCATGCAGTAAAATCAGTGGAACTCCCACATTATGCTCATTTTAATATGTCCGAATGTCTTAATTCTGCAAGGAATAAACCATTTGGGGCTTTGGAAAGGACAAAACTGCTACTTCAGGACTCATGAGGAGGGAGGATAAGATGGAGCAGGTAAAACGAGCATTTTAGGGCTGTGAGCTGGGGTGTCAGGCTCAACCCTGATCCTGGCCATGTCTTTCAGACCACTCTCTTGAAGTTCTGTATATCCTCCTTGGCTTGGGTGGGTGAGAGACACCTAAATAGCTTTATGGATCCAGTCATCTTCTTTGCACTCTCAGGGTTTATCAGCTAGTAGCATTTTCCTTATTGCAATGACATAACACATTGTGGTGAAAATTTCCTTAAGGAGAAATGTATATTTGTGTATTTAAATTAATGTCTGTTTGCCATTGTAACGTGGTTTAAGGAAGCCAAAACTGGTAGTATACAGCACTTCACCACTTCTTTTTAGTGTGTGGGGGGACAAACACGGGAACAGGATGCCCAGAGAATGCAGGGTCTCCATCCTTGGAGATACTCAAAACCTGACTGGCCATGGTCCTGAGCAATGGATGGACAGTCTCCAGAGGTGCTTCCAATCTCATCAATTTGTGGCTGTCTGGTACAACATATAGATTTGTACCAAAACAAAATATCATATAGATTCAGGAAAATACTGCACACCAACCCTAGTCAACATCATAACCAAACAGTTTAATTATGCACATGAGCTAAACACTTTTCAATTTCTATTAACAGATGAACACATAAGCTGCACCTCTTTTAACACATCCACTGCTCTGGTGTCAGTATTCCAGGCCACAGAGCTGGCTAATAAAAAGCAAAATGAAGGTTGCATAGCTATTAGAAGTTGATGTGTGTCCAAGTAAGATAGAAAAGAACTGGGAAACTGACAGCCCAAAGAAGGGAAAATCTTGGCCCAGAAAGCACTCTCTGGTTCAACCATAAATTCCTCGAGCAGATGCAGTTCAGCTGCTCCACATATTCCCAGTACGTTTGGCCTCAGACTGGAAATACAGGGGATTTTTCTTCTAGTGCTGTGTTTAACCAGGAAAGCTGTCGTATGTGAAGCCATTCAACTATCCTGATCCAGTTTTCCTAACCATCTGGTCCTTGCCCAGCACAGCACCCCAGAAGTCACTGCATCCCCTGGAGCACATGTCCCAGCAAGCAAAGGCTGCATAAGCACCAAAGCCTTCATCTCCCCTTACCATGAATACATCCTTCATGTAGACCTCCTCCAGCCTTCACTCTCTGCTTGAGCAAGAGAGAAAAAGCCTCCACAGCTCTCACCTGCATGATAGGACAAGGCGGAATGGCTTTAAATTGTCAGAGGGTGTATTTAGACTAGATATAGGGAAGACATTCTTCACTGCAAGGGTGCTAAGGCACTGGCACAGGTTGCCCAGAGAAACCGTGGCTGCCCCATCCCTGGTAATGTTCAAAGCCAGGCTGGATGGGGCTTGGGGCAGCCTGCTGTAGTGGAAGGTGTCCCTGCCATGGCAGGGGATGGGAATTGGATGAGCTTTAAGGTTCCTCCCAAACCAAACCATTCTGTGTCCCTGCCCATGGCAGAGGGGTTGGAACTAGATGATCTTCAGGCCCTTTCCCACCCTAACTATTCTATGATTCTATGATTCTATGTGAATGCTCAGACCACCAAACTAACTTGAGCAGTGGTGACATAATGGTTGTTGAATGCTCTTTGCTTAGTTTCTGTCCCACAGCAGCAGAATGCCACAGGGAACTGTGGAATGAAATGGTTTAGCATTAGGATTTGTGCTACAGTGTTCTATTTTACTTTTAAGATAATGTTAATTAAAAATATTTGTTTCATGACTTGGAAAACTTCAACTGAACTTAAAAAAAAACAATCTTTTCCACTTTACCATTGTTTCTAATTTTGTATTTCTTTCGGAGTAGAGTTTCAAAGAGGTTCAATATAATTTACTTTGGGGTTTAATTGATTCCAAATCCATATGGGTTTACAACTTTCAAATGCCTCAAACACTAATGGCAGGGGAATGCAGATCCATTCTAATAACAAAAATCTTGTCCTGAAAACTTCTACCCTCATCTAACACAAAACACCAAAACCACAACAACCTCAGACAGGTCTTTGCTGAGACCCTCTACCGGAGACCTGAACCCTGGGGAGCAAAATGTAGGTTTTTAATGCCCAGCAGAAAACAAAACAATTTATCACTAGATTATATTTTTTTAAATTACCTCTTTCTATGGCTTTAGAAATATCACAAATGCATAAAACAAATGGCTTGAGGTTTGTAATTTGTGAGGGTAGGAGGGAGGTGTGCAGTTGGTCTCCTTGTTTAAACAAAATGTACAGTTTGATCCTATGGCTGGTTGCACCAGCAGCTTTTCTGCCCTCATAGGCCCATGTATGCCTAAACGATGCCCTTAAGCCTGGCCCTCGTATTGTCCTGAATGGAAGTATGATCCACATGAGCTTTGATACTGCTCTGACCACACCTCTAATTAGAAAACTGATTATTTATGCCTATTTAAAAATACTAGAAAGTATATGTAACACAGTGAACGCTGAGATTGCAGTTGAACAACAGGAAATAGGTTTGCTTTTGAAGGGGCAGGGGAAAAGTGGATTTGCTTTTTTTCTCACAAGTGTGTGTAAAATTGGACAAAGAGAGATACCTTTGCCTTTTCTGGTCAGTGATATCTTTACAAGACAGTTCAATATACCTTCTTCCAAAGTTTCATCTAACCTGTTCCCAGATGCCTGCACTATCGGTGCCTCAGCTCCCTGTTTCACCATGGTCTAGTCCTAGGTTTATCACAGTATGCAGCCTAAATGTTTTCATGCTTAGCTGCTTCTCCTACAGTCTCTGAAGAACCCTTGACCTTATACGTCCACTGACATTTAAGTATTTACAGGCTATGGGCTATCCCTTGATGTCCCTTCCTATACTGCATTGCACTGCCTCTTGAGGAGCCCCTCCTCATGCTACCCAGATTTTAAACTGTCTTTGGTTTGTGCTTTTCCTGTACTTTTAGAAACTTTGTGAATCATGTCAATTCCCCTTTCTGCATTTTTAATTTTGTTTCTGGATGTGAAATGAGCGTTGGCAGGCAAACACGTGGTGGATGCTCCACAGCCTTGGCAGATCTGGGCATTAAAACAAGTGAAGGAAAGGAAAAGAAAACTTGCCTTGGCTTTAACCATGAGGAACGTTTGCTTTCTTCCTGTGTGATTATGCCCAGAGATTTCTTTAGTCATTTCATGGTGCCTGATTAGACACAAATCCTGCCAAACCTAAAAATATTAATTAGGCCCTATGTAATGTAACAGCAATCTGGGAGCCAAGACAGCTCCTAAAATTCACTGTGCACAGGTAAATTCATCACACAGAAATGTGGTGGCTTGCGTGGGTCTCCTTTTCCAAGTTGGGAATTTGGTGCCATTACCAAATGAGTTGATAAAGCTCACCAGGAGCTTCTTTCAAAAGGATTTTTTGATTTAGCATGATGATAGGTTAGTGGGAAATGTCAGTTAACCAAGAAAGGAACCTCAAGCCCTCAGCCTTTCCTATGTTCTCAGGAGGCTGACAAGGACCCACAGAGATAAATGAGAGAAAGCAAAGTAGGTTGCTGTCTAATTGGCATTCCTTCCCCAGGATTTTTGGCTATGAGGTAGCAAAACTGGAAGACTGATGCTGTGTGGAAAAGTGGGAGCAAAGAGGATGCAAACTCCTACCCCCATGGACTGCAGCTTTAGGATCATGGCTTGAAGCAAAAACATCTGCATGTTTCCAAATAAGATGGTGGGGTTT
Organism: Amazona ochrocephala; assembly: GCA_039720435.1. Taxonomy (NCBI): domain Eukaryota; kingdom Metazoa; phylum Chordata; class Aves; order Psittaciformes; family Psittacidae; genus Amazona; species Amazona ochrocephala. The sequence continues at coordinate 28,386,773 of CM077880.1, forward strand.
GAGTAATTTGTTTAGATTTCTATGTGTACTCACGTGAATATTCCTGCCTGCATCAAGACTAAACCACAAATGTTGAAGAACTCATTTTTCCCCTGGGATGGGAAATGTTATTTCTACTTGGTTGCAGCAAATAAACAATCCACAGTAGCTTAGAGGCTTAATTAAAAGCAGGCTATACCTGTGGTAAGAACTGGCAAACAGTGACTTTTTAATGGCTTCTGTGAGCAATCAAAAAACCCCAAACCTACTTGACTGTGCAGTGTAAGGAGAAAAGCAATTCTGAAGAGGAGCCGGGCTTTGGGACCCCAACTTTTGCTGATGGTATCTTTGGAGATAAACAAGCACTTCAGTGAGGCACAGGATGGAAAATACTACCTTAACGAGATGTGTTTTACAAAGCTGCATGTTTCTAGTGTCAGGGCACAAGTAAGACCTAATGAAAAAGAGAAAAAGAAGTGGTTTTGAGATGGTGGAAACAAAGTCTATTGCCACCACCTGCTGAACAGCAAAGGGATCTAAGCTGGTGCCCAGGCACAGCTGTGCTGGGAAGCAATGCAGCCAGCCACCCTGTGGAAAAAGCAGCAACACTCAGAAGAGATTGCACGGCTGGATTGTAAAGGAATGACTAACAACTGCATAGTTTGATGTTATTTTACTCTGAACCTTCTAAGAAGGAGCCTCTCTTGCTCTAAGGGCTGGCTCACAAGTAAATAGAAAGCCATTATTACAGAGCTGAATAGGAGTCGGCTGTCCTTAATACACATTCCTATAAGAAGGAGTAATTAATAGCCTTTAACAGGATAGCAGATGAACAGAAAACAGTTCCTATCAAACTCTTATCCTTGCTGCTGCTCTAAAATACACTCCAAGACTCATCCTGATGCTCATTCCACACTGATTGATTATCAGGGAGAAGACACAATAGCAAACTCTTTCAGTCTTGTTGGCTCGTTTGTCAAATAAACAGAAATGAAGCTGGTTAATTTGGTAACCAGAAGGCTTTCCTCACTGAAGCATAACAGGCAATAAATAACCATTCAGTGGGGGTTTGTTTGTTCTCTTGATTATTCTGTGTCTGTAACAAAGAGAATTCATTTGTTGTTACATTTAAATGAAGGAAAATATATATATATGTATAGTCATTTGCACTGAAGTCTTATGGGGGATATACAAGATGTTTGCAAAGAAGATTATACTGGAAAATAAATCACACACAATTTATAACCGACTTTAATCCTTTTTCTTCTTTCAGACAAGCTCATTACAGAAGGAGAACTGAGTTTCTGCAGTAGCTCCTTTCGCTCACAGGCCTCTGATGAGCAATTGGCTCTGTGCACTGAAGCATGAACTTGCTATGTGTACAGAAATTCACAGTTCAACAAATTCCCCAGATCAGCCTGGAGATGGAATAACAACAGAATTAGATGTGTTATTACAGATAGTGACCCAACACCTTCATTCTTCATCTTTCACTTACCTTTTCTTTTGCCAGCGCCCAAAATGTTGAGCTGGAATCTGTCTTTCCTCAGTCACTTCTGTGATGAAGAATTTGATGAAATTTCTGCAGGCTCCTGCTTTCTTTTTTTTTTTTCTTTCTTTCATTTTCCTTATTTTTTCTTTTTAATTTTAATGTTATTTTTCTTCACATGCAAACCACATGTGGATGGAAGAGATAAAGATGTCATGCTGTGCAGGCTTTGAATTAAAATAAAGTTCTTGCATCCCAGTTTTTTCCACGTAGAAAAGCACATGAAAGTACCTGCATTTCTTCACTTTTCCAAGGGGAATCTCCAGGTGATTTTATCTTTGCCAGTGAAAGCAGCAGCAATTTTGGACTGCAACAGGTAGGATAATTTTAGTATCTCTTGTCTATGGCGTAAACTCCTCATCCAAACACACCTCCTCCCTGAAAGCCTGCCACCGTGTCCCTGGTCACTGTACTCTCCAAACGGCGCCTCCAGCTCCTCTGTGTTGCACAAACCACAGCAATGGGCATCTTGGTGTCACCAATAGGGAGCCAAAACACCGGTGTCCCTGCACTGCCCCAGCACCTGCAGCCAGCACAGAAGACAGCAGACTGGTTTCTGTTGGGGTGCTCAGCACTCTGCTGGGGTAGGCAGACACTGGTATTAAATTAGACAGATTTATTAGGTCCAACGCTTTTACTGTATCTTGGCTTCAAACTAGTCTTCAAGGCTTGAGAAGGCATTAACATCTCTCTGAGGCACTGGGAAGGACACCAGTGCTTTTAGGGTTGTGGAAAGTGAACTTAAAATCCATAGGAGACGTACTGACAAGATCCATTCATTTAATATATAGAAAGTATACTTTACATACACATATATATGCATGTAAAGTATATAAAAAAGAATATATATATTCTGAATACATATATTACATATATATAAATGAATATATATGAATATATATATAAAAGAATATATATAATCTGAGACAAAGTAAGGAGCAGGTGGTGCTCTCAATTTTGGATTTGCTAAAGCATTTCAAGCATCCTTGCTACAGAAGATGGACCAGGAACAAGCCTTGCATTAGTGCGGCATTGATGGGCCACCATGATACCAGAGGGATTTTCAGGACTGTGCTGCCCAGCTCGCAGCCTTTCAGAGCCTGTTTCTGGTGTGGGACAACCCACAACATATCACATGCTGCCAACCAGGCTGTCAGCAGTATGTATCCATGAACAACTAACACATTTATGCACAGGTAAAGGGAGGGGAAAAAACATAAAACACACACAAAAATATCAATATCTAGCTTTTTTCTCCACTTCACCCCATTTTTACAGCTGAAACCAGAGGTAGACAGACCCTAAATCCAGGTGCTGTGATGAAAGCATTTCCAGTCATGCTTCTTGCCATGCAGAGGCTGCTGCAGCAGATGTAAGCAGCAGCCTCTTGACTCTGAAATTAGTTTCCTCACCTGTTGGGTGACTCAGAATAGAACAAAATTGCCATTTACAGAAGTAGAAAAGAATTTGGCCTGGAATAGCAGGTGATATTTTTATATTTCAGTTCAATGTTTTTTTCTTAACAGGCAATTGAGAGGGGCTTTTAGATCTCAGGCACCTCATAAAACCAGCCATAGTAACTTTAATATCCTCCATCTGTCATACCTGGGACTTCAGACTCCTCTCAACTCATATAAGTCTTAAACCAAAGTAATATCAGTGACATCAGCAGCACAGTCTGCCACTTCATCTCTTTTATCTTGCTTTGTTACCTTAACTCTTCCCTTCCTCCCTACCCCTGTCTAATCAACACTTTTAAGATTTTTGGTAGCTAAAATCTCTTTCATGTAATACATATTGCATTAAACAAGAGGTTTGGAGCCACATCTTTGATGTGTGAGCTTAGTAAGGATGAATTTGCAATGGACACAGTTTGTAGGGAACTGGAACTGCAGGGAGCACCCGTCCCTGGGCAAGAGCTGTTCTCACATCCCACTTGCTGATGCCTGTGTGAACCACATCTCGCTGGTACAACATCCGGCATCACGCATCCCCATACAAGGCCTGTCAGCAGTGTGGGAGCATCCTTCCAAGTGCCAAAGGGCATCACAGCGCCAGCTGGCGTCAATAACTGCTCTGTGCAATGATTCTTATTGTTAAGAAACCCACGTACCTTATTCACTACAGGGATAAACACATTGTCACACTTTGAAGCAGTCCCCAAAAGACTAAAAGAAGTGCAGGTGCGTCTGGACAGCACCAGCTTCCCCCTCTGGTGCTGCTCAAATGCTCTTTTCCTCCCCCTGCCCCAGGCCCTGCACAGTGAGTCATCCTCAGCCATCAGGCCTGTGGTGCTCACCAGGCACTTCACACACCAGCATTAGTAATGACTTTCATCCATTTAAAGTCCTCTATCAACGTCATAAGTCCTGACAGGCGAGAGGTGTCCTATGGTGAGTGCCCGGCTTTTCTCCACGTCTGTTCTTTTTCAATCCCTGCAGTTGAGCTCTCCTTCAGCCCTGCTTCAGGTAAGCTTTCTAATGCAAAGCTTCTGCCCACAGGTACAGCACCAGTTCTTCAGCACAAGTGCTGAGGGTGGTGACACATGTTGTCTCACCACCCAGCTTTACGGCTACAGGGACTTGATATTCCAAATACTGCAGGAAGCAGGTTAACATCTTCAGACGTTTCCGTTCCTTGGTACCACCACAGGGAGGACAGATTCCTCGCAGAGCACATGCCAGTGATGGAGGATTTCCCTGGAGGCATTTTAGCTACTTCAAGCTAGCTTATTCTACCATGGGGGATCATAGAGCTCTGAGCTGATGCGTTTGATAGCAGCTTGCATCAGATATGTTTGCCATTAAATAATTAGCAGTCCATAAACAATGAAAATAAATCAGGCTACTATTTACCAGACTTTGGCCATTTCCTAATCTCATGAAACACATGAGAATAGCTATGCTAATGACGCTGTTATGAATCCACTTTTCTTGCTCATCATTACCATTTTAAAGTGGCTTAAATGAGCTAGTAATCACCATAGCAACTGCACTGGGTTTGAGTAGCAAGGTTGTGGCAGCAGGGAGGCTGCAGGGGTGGCTTTTATGAGAAGTTGCTAGAAGCTTCCCCCATGTCCAATAGAGCCAATGCCAGCAGCTCCAAGATGGACCTGCCACTGGCCAAAGCTGAGCCCATTGGCAATGGTGGTAGCACATCTGGGATAACACGGTTAAGAAGGGGGAAAAAATGCTGTGTAATAGCAGCTGAAGACAGGAGTGAGAAGATTTGAAAGAAACACCCCTGCAGACACCCAGGTCAGTGCAGAAGCGGAGGAGGAGCTCCAGGCACTGGAGCAGAGATTCCCCTGCAGCCCGTGGTGCAGCCCATGGTGAGGCAGCTGTGCCCTGCAGCCCATGGAGGTTGTGGAGCAGATCTCCACCTGCAGTCTGCTCCTGAAGGGCTGCACCCCATGGAAGGGACCCACGCTGGAGCAGTTCATGAAGAACTGCAGCCCATGGGAAGGGCTCAGGTTGGAGCTCATGCCGGACTGCACCCTGTGGGAGGGACCCCGTGCTGAAGCAGGGGAAGGGGGTGAGGAGTCCTCCTCTGAAGAGGGAGAACTGACATCAACCCCCATTCCCTGTCCCACTGTGCCACTGTCAGGGAGGAGGTAGAGAAATCAGGAGTAAAGGTAAACCCGGGAAGTAGGGAGGGGTGGCGGAAGGTGTTTTTAAGATATGGTTTCATTACTCTGATTTGATTTGTAATAAACTTGTTTCCCCCAGTCAAGTCTGTTTTGGCTGTGACAGTAACTGGTGAGTGATCTCTCCCTGCCCTCATATCAACCCACAAGCCTTTTGTTGTATTTTCTCTCTCCTGTCCAGCTGAGTGATGGAGCAGCTTTGGTGGGCATCTGCTGTTCAGCCAGGGTCAATCCACCACAGCAACAAAGCAGCAGTTAGAAGGACTATCACGAGAACTTAGTGTCTTAAAAGGGAATGCGACTTTTTATATCCTGTCAGTGAAACTTGGGTTTCTTCTGATTTTGAATCTGATAACAATGAAACAGGGAGGAAGTAAAAGCATTCTCATGAAAGCATAGAATATCCCCAAACCTACACTTCTTATTTATCGATGCAAAGCTTAAAGGACATAAATAGAGAAGCAAGTAGGAATGGGTACATCAGGAAGGATCTAAGTATGCATTGGGGTATATAATGTGTTCCAGTGATGAGAGGGAGTGATATCGGAGATGAGATATAAAAATTAAAACAAAAAGTGTGTGCTACTGACTGCCCTCAAAAGTTTAGATCCGTCTACAGAAAGTAATTACATTGAAACAGCTATAGCTGCCTCTTTCCTTCCTTCCCTGTTCTTGGGAGACTTGATAGGTCTCGGGAAGCAGCAAATTGTGTCAAAGGGATATAACAAAACTGTTTAGAAACCTCTTTTTTCATTATTTCATATTGACTCCTATCTGCACATGTGCCCAACAGACTCTCTGTACAGGAACTCCTCCTGTGACAGCCGAGGCAGCCGCAGCTGAGGTCAGAGCTCTGGGGTGCTCCTCTGCCCTGAGCCCTTCAACAGCACAGGGCAGCAGGGCCGGTGGCTCTGCATCCCCGGCTGAGAAGCAGGGAGAAGCCAGAAGCCCGTTTCTCACCTGCCAGGTCCTGCCCCTACTCACATGACCTTGCCAGGCCACTGACCACAGCAGAGCTCTGAGATTCCCAAGAAGATAGCTAGCTCTTCCTCCCCAGAATGACAGCAGCTGTTCCATTTAGGTACTAAATAGGCAAAATAGACAGCAGGCACAGGCAAGATGCCTCCCTGCATGCAGCCTCATTTAGCAGCCTTAGAGGACAGGATTTTGCAGTGCAGTCCCTTCCAACTATATAAAAAGTCAGTGATGAGTGTTCTCTGCTCTGGAGGGGCTGCACCTCAGCGTGTGGTACCACACAGCACAGGGGCTGCATCCTCACAGCCAAGGCACAAGGCAGGTGACCCTGTGGGGTTTGGAGCCAAGAACTGAGCTCAGGCAGAGGATGGGCTGGAGGAGCAGTAGACAGCTAGCCCCAGCCACGCTGGCCAGCCCTGGGCTACTTGTTACTGATTAAACACAATAGACTTTGCACCCTCCAAGGCAAGAACCTCTTCCCAGCCATTGCCAGTCTGTTTGCCTTGCTGGAGCCTGAGGAAGCTGCACACATCCTGTCGGAGATGAGCCCTCCCCATCCCTTCCCACTCCGCCTACAGCTGCCAGGCTTCTGCATAGGAGGTGTGAGAAATTATATTGCTTCAGCCTTTAGCCTCTACCTTGGTACAAAAACATTTCAGTATTACAGAGCACTTGGATTAACTGCACTGCTTCTCTTCTTGGAGCACACATCGTTTTCTTCTTATAAGGGCTTGGGGCACATCAAGAACTTGCATCCCAGTGACACTGTAACCACCAGGTATAGAGACCTTTTAGAAGACCTGCATGCTGATCTGCAGCCAGATGCTATTTTCATCTCAGTGCTGATGAGCGTGTAGAAACTGCCAATGAGCAAATCTAATGCAGTGCACTTCTGCCAAGCTCCTTTCCTTCATTATTAAATACCAGCAGATGGACTCAGCTTCAGGTTGTTCCCAGCCATGCCCAGGGCTCGGGGAGGATGTGGAGCATCTTTAACCGTGAGCTGAATGCAGCAGGACCCAGCAGGCAAGAGCTCACAGAAAACACACTGATTAAAAAAGCCACTCAGAGGCGTCCAGCTGAGCAATGCCCAGGGTGATGGAGACTTCCAGCTCCAGCACAGCAACCCTTGTACCTCATGGGGATGAGCAGCTCTTATTCACCTTTTGCACAGGAGTACGTCACCCTCACAGCTCAAGAGGCTCCTGCTCACCACCCACCGCAGCAGCCGATAGCCAAGCACTGGTGAGGAAGGTGCCAGCTGCTCATTAAAAACATATAAAACTAGATGGACTACAGTGCAGCTCTTCCTAAAGAGCACATCAAAACCAACCTGTGGTAAATGCACTTCCACTTCATCCCCGGACAGTGTTTTCCTTTCAACTGGTTTAAAAACCATCAGCTGTATTTCAGCAACAAATTAACAGAGAGGGTTTTAGGTCACATCAGTCACATCAATAGCAAAAGGAAATGGAGACCATGGGTCTCTGAGCCCAGGCTGGCCTGGCGCAGCACAGTGTCCCCTGGCTCTGCTGGCAGTGCTTCTGATCTGCAGACTTAGCCTCCAAAAAGGAGAGACAGGGTAGTTCCTGCACTTCAGGAACTACGCAACGCAGTATGAAACCAGACAGAAGCAGTTCCCCTAATAATAGAGGATAAACGAGACAGGACAGGCAAGACTATAACAGTGCCCCTTTCTCCTCATCATTACCTTGGCACAAGGTACAGTGTGAGCAGCACAGTCCTTCCCATGCAGAGCTGGCTGATTAAAAACACAATGGACATGATAAAATGTGGAACAACAGGGTGGAAATGAGAGGAATGGCCTAAACAAGGACTAAGAGAACAGTGCAGGTTTGGCTCAGACCTGTCTGGCTGTAGCTGCAGGAGAGAAGCACAGGACCCCTTCCTGCCTCTGCCTCACAACCAGTGCCTTGGGGATGGCGCTGGTCCTGAGTGCCAGTTGCCGGAGGTGCAGAGCCTGGGTGTTTCCGTCACTTTTCCCAGACAGCCAATGCTCTCAAAAAGCAAGGGAGCAAAACTGTAAGGCAGGTGAATGCACCAAGCATTGGAATCCCTGGCACCAGTGCAAGGACATGGATCTGGGTGTATGTAACAGGGAGACAGTGTTGTCTTCTCACACTAAAGGTAGGAGAGCACAACAGGAGCAGGACATACCCCACACAGGAACATGAGTTACTCCTACCTAGGTTTTGAAAGGATCTTGTCTTAGAAACTTGACATGCCTAAGAAAAGTTCCCATGCAGCATGTGCCAACAGGGATCTGGGAAGCCTGAGCTTTATCCTGGCAGCTGCTGCTGTTGGTACAACCAACAATGTATTGGCACGCAGCATACAAAGTCAAGGATGAGATATTTGCAAAGGTTCTGGAGGCCAGCACCACCAGCAGCTTCCTCTTCACAAAGGCTCAAAGCCCAACCCTATATCTACCCCATTTTATACCAACCCATGTAGGATCCTCTGAAGCTGCGCCCTAAAGTAATGATGAGTAGGACTCTTCATCAGGAATTGTAGTGATAGGACAAGGGGTAATGGGTTAAAACTTAAACAGGGGAAGTTTAGATTGGATATAAGGAAGAAATTCTCTACTGTGAGGGTGGTGAGGCACTGGAATGGGTTGCCCAGGGAAGCTGTGAATGCTCCATTCCTGGTGGTGTTCAAGGCCAGGCTGGACAGAGCCTTGGATGGCATGGTTTAGTGGGAGGTGTCCCTGCCCATGGCAGGAGGTTGGAACTAGATGATCTTAAGGTCCTTTCCCCAGTCCAAGCGGTTCTATGATTCCACGATGAGCATGGGCAGAGGGGAAAAACAGGGAGAGCATTGTACTCCCTTGGGGAAGCTGAAAAAAACAAGATAAAACCATTTCTGTCAGTTTGGTTTGCTGAAGGAGACACCACAGCTTCCTTCTGGCAGAAACTCATTCCAGCCCGATTTTCCAGATTTGACCAAAAGGAATCAAAGGCTTAGAAAAATAAGCTCCAACATGAAAACCCATCTGCTGTGTGCTGAAAGATGAGTTTCTGGCCCATTTGTCCATGCACACAGCTAGATGCCCATGGGCACACATGCAGAAAGAAGGTAAAACCAAAGAGTTACACGGGTTAAAAACCAAACCATTTTTATTTAACAACACCCAAGATCCTTACCCATGATTTTTAGGATGAGAACACATTACCCCACAGATAACAAGTGTTCTGCTTCTTCTGCATAGGGGCTCTGAGACAGCCAGCCCCCATTCCCTCTCAGCTTCCAATAGGGATGAGCTCACTCAGCACAGACCCTGAGACAATGTGGTCCACTGGAAAGCCCTCAGCCTCTCCTAGCCGTGCTTGCTGGCTCCCCTCCCATCCCTGCTCTGAGGGTGGTGACCCCCAAAAAACAGTCGAGACTCTTCCTCACCTTCTTTTTGACAGCTCTTTTTAGCGAAGGAGCAGGGGAGAAGTCAGTGCTGGAAGGAAGCAGGTTCTGAGATTACCTGTAGCAGCACACCAGTTCTTCAACTATTTGCACAACCAGGTTTCGTGCAGTTAACTTGCACACACAGACAATGGTTTTAGCTCAGTTTATTTGCATTATTATTTAATATCGTAAACTCAGGACCAGCCTTTAATGTTTATCCAATTTATATTCAAAATTTACCTCTGAAACCTGATGGGCATTGCAAGACTGAAAAGGGGGAACACGGAGGCAGTGGTCTATGTCAGCTCTGTTACTTTACCCACAACCACACCTGAGGCTGCAGAGCCAAGGGCAGCTAAGCCAAACTGGAAAGGGAGATGTCCTCTGTTGGGTTCCTGCCACTTTAGGAAAGGTCTGGTGAGCCCCAGTGCTGGCATAAGGGAGGCGGCAGGAGGCAGGGAGCTGTTTGGCATGAAACCACAGTCAGATTGAAATGTTTGCTTGTGCGGAGGCCAGAGTTTGGGGTTTTCAAGGTATTTACCCAGTTGGACCTGGAGCCTGGCACACCTGCAGAAGTAGGCTCCTGTCACGTACGAGTTAGGAGAAAGCTGCATGGTGCATACTAAGTCTTCGCTAAGCAGTCTGCGTTGTCAGGAATATAAAAGAGTAAAACTACTTGAACAGCAGGAATAAATCTTAAGCATCAGTCGATAGAGCAGTAAGCCCAGATTGTTTGCTGAGGCCATATATAATTTTTTGGTGTGTTTATTTTCCCCAAAAGTCAACAAATACAACTGGTGTTTGCCACACAGTGACCTCGCATGAAGGCTGTATTTGTAAATAGCTGTATTAGGGCAATCCAGTAAATCCACATTTTTCACATAAACATTCTTCATATATTTTTCAGGTATATTTAGAAGCAGAGACTCAACATATTTACACAGCTTTGAAGACAGCATCTCCCCTCCTTTTCCAAAAGTCCTTCTGAGCTCTGCTCAGCTACAGATGGTGTGGGGAGCACCCACAGCCATCACAAGGCCAGTTTTGGATTCAAAACTGCCTGTCCCCCGCATCCCATCTGTCCTCCCTTCCAGCTGACACCATTTCAGTCCTGCATCACCTAGAACAAGGGCAGGGTTTAACTCCCCTCCACTGTGCTCTGCTTTCCTTGGAAAGTGCCTAGAGCCACTCACCCTGCAGAAGCAGGCAAGTGCAAGCACACCTACCACCACTCATGAGCTTATTTTGGCAAGTCATAGGGTTAACACACCATGAGAAACAACATGAAGCTGCATCTCTGAGCAGGAAGATGGCTTTCTAAGGCATCTCCCTGCCAGGTGAGCACTTCAAGCAATAATGAGAACCTGTGTAGCTTTGGAAGCTTTTCTAAAGCCTTTCCACAAACAGACCCATTCATACATTTCCTGCGAGCATTCAAAACACGGAGGACCGCAACAAAAACCCATCTGAACACAAGAAAGCCTTGCATTAATGTAACAAACCCCAACCCCTAAGAATAAAGGCAGATGATACCATTATATATGTGTGTGTATACATATATATATGTATACATGCTCCATAACAAAATGTCCAGTGGAGGTTGCTGCTAGTTCACACTCTTGGACCCACCCCCTAGAAGATTTAATCCTTTTCACTGACCTTTTTTTAGTCCCAAATGCTTCTCATGAAGAGTCCAGCTCTGCACAGTTATAGCCTTTCACGGCGTTTTTAAGGATTGTTGGGTTTATAAACAGCTCATTTGACTCTTATTCTTGTTGTGTGGGTGGTTAACATTAGTGAGTGGCTAATGGCATTTCTGGTTGGAGGAGATGATTGTTCAAAGCTGGTTCACAGACTTTCCACTAGGAGAGTCCTTTCCAAATAGTTATCTGACCTAAAGGAATGAAGGAGAGGATTTTCAGAAGTTCTGGCTTAGCTGTGAGAGGTTAAACCCTCACACTGTGTGCTCAAGACACTAGCACAGAGATTCCCAAGTAAATACTAGCTTAGATTCAGCCTTTTCCAACACACCATTTTGCAGCAGGCACTTACTTCTACATTTATTCTCCTGCAGACATGTATTTTGCTCGACATAAGCTTGCACCAGTAATATTGGCTTTGTCAAGAAGAGATTTTCTGCTCTGAAGAGCTCGCTGAGCAGTTTCAAGAACCATCTTCTCCCTCAGTCATGCAGATTATCAGGAGCAAAGAATCCCACATCAGCATGGGGAAACACAAGCCACTGGGTAATCCAAACCATCAGAGAGAGTAATTTAGCTCCAATTTACACAGAATGAAAGACGCAACATGCGGAGGCAGCTTCAGTGAACCTGTGACATGTTCATCAGGACATGGTCAGTCAGTGTTTCTAAATATTCAGGACTGAAAGTATGAGGCTACTCTTTTGGCAGAGGAAGAAAACTGGAACACTGAAGCAGAAAAACCCAGGTAAGAGGAAACAGAGGAAAAGCTCTCAATTCAAAACTTGAGTAGTCACAGAGACAGCAAACCTGAAATTTGGGCAATTTAGGAAAGAAAAAAGAACAACTTCTCTTTGACATAATTCAGCTTGAACTTTCAGCTAGACTGTAAGGTTGAAGACAGCTACAAATTACTAAATGAAGTGAGGATAAAGACAAAGTCCTGGTCTAGGCATGATTGTGCCAGTAGGATTTTATCCATTCACGAGACCATACAGAAGTGAAATACAGAGCAGGGGATAAAGGGATGCAGTAGGCCAAATGGGCAAAGAGGTTTTGCAAGAAAGTTTGCATATGTACATGAGGAGAAACAAGGAAAAAAAAGGAAAACATATATAGAGAATTAGGGGAGAGTGAAACATAAGCCAGAAGCTATAAACAAATTTGGCATTTCATAGAAAAGCATAGTGAAAAGACAAGGAAATCATTATCCACATACAACTATTTCCCATGGAAACTGACAAGAGAGCTTCAGTAGAGAATGCAAAAGCAGAGATTTTCCTTAATTCACGTATCAAATAGCTTGTGAAGCTCACAAGATGCAGAGATGAGGCAGCTATTTAAACACAGAAACAGGTGTTTATCTTCCCCTCATGCTTTTTCTCAGTCTCCCAACCAAATTCAGCCTGGCCAAATACAGCATCAGTTCAGGCTAAATAACATGTCAAAGACATGTTCACAACTACATCCTTGAGGCACTGCATTAGGCCCACTTAACTTCTAGAGCATCCACAGCCCAGTGAGGTCACTATTGCTGAAAGGGACTGATCCCTTTGCAATGCCCCAACTTCTCTAAAAAACAAAATTTAAGCCCTCACATCTTCAGTATTTTTTATTCATGATGCAGGAAAAAAAATATTTCCAGGTCTGAGATGAGCCAGTAACTTGTGGGTAAAACATTTAGCTTTGTGGAAAACTGGCTGAACACGAATTCAGTGAATCCAGGGATCCAGAAGAGGAACTCAGATTTAACTTAAAGATTAGTTAAAAGTAACAGCAAGTAACCCCTTAGCTTCTCCAAGCTGAATGTTGCAGCTGTCCTTTCCTGTTAAACCAGGTACTGCACAAGACCATGCTTCTATCTGCTCTTCTGCATTAAGCCAGCATGTGCTGGTAACACTGCAGACCACCGCCAGCATGTCTCCTTTCCTTGCATAGGTGCGGGGGTTGCATGGAGAGCAGGTAACATTCAATTCAATTATATTGCTAAAGCCAGCCAGAGAAAGCAAGGGCCATCCTCAGGAAGCCTTCCTCCCAAGGGCCAAGCAGTCTATGGCCAATATGAGACTTTTATGCTCCACACTCACCTTTCACTATCACCTTCCACTCAGGCTGGCGGGGCTGAACCCATCTCTGCGAGTACTGCTGCAGATGTAACTCATGTTGTACAAATACTTACTGAAAAATGCATTATAGTACAAGAAGGGAAGATAAGCATTCTCAAAAGATTTGTCAGAACACATATAATACCAGCTTAAAAGCACCATTAAAGCACCAGATGCATTGCTGCCATCATGAGAAAACTAAATACCAAAATAAATGGCACAGCACACATTCACAACTGCAAGATCTGTCCCAAACTGATCTATCTCAGCTGAGCAGAACACAGAAAGGAGTACTGTACAGGCAAACAAACAGGTCTGTACTAGATGACCAGCAGCTCACTCCTCCTATCACATTTCTAACTGCAGACAAAGGTTCACGTCCCCAAGTGAAAGCCAGTGCTGGGCAGTGAGTCTCCCTGGCATACACCATGGAGAAAGCAGCCCTGCCATTTATCCCCAGCGGGTTACAGTGCAGCAGAGCCAAAGGCTCAGCAATTCAGTGCATGTTGGTTTGACCAATTAGCTGAAGTGACTGCAGATGCTGCAGGAGAACCGCATCTGGATCTGGAATGATGCTGCTGAACATGCCAACTGCAAACCCCTGTGTGGAAAAGGGCTTCTGGTGCTCACCTGTAACAGTTTGCAGCTATTTGTTTCATGGAGGAGCTCCGGCAGGTATGAACCTGTACTCCTACAGACTCATCTCACCTATACCCTCTTGCAGTGGCAGCATCTTAGAAATCAGTGGTTGCTTTTTCATCCCTTAAATTAACCAAATGATTACAAAGAAACAGATGCACTTACAGACAAAGATCCACCCAAACGTACACATCCATTCTCCAGTACATTAACTGGATTATTTAGAATAAAAGCATGCTCTTTGGGCTTCAAAAGCAGCAAGAAATAAAACTCACTGGCCTTCCCCCCAGTGATGGACTTGTGGTGGCTTATCAATCTACCAAACCCCACTAACTCACCTCATTCCAAGCGATCAGGTGTAGTTCTGATGCATAAATTACATAAGTTTGTAAAAAGCATTAGCACAAAGCATTTTTAGGTTTATTTAAATAAAAATTATAATTTATACAAGACTTTTTAAACAAACAAGATTTTCTTAAAAAATGTACAGGGCAAATAATTTCATTATTTCAATTCTTCATACAGTATAAGTTTTTTGTCAAACAAAAGTTACACTGATAATGAATTATTTACAACTTCAAAATATAGACTTGAACTTCAGACATAAAAATTTTAACATCCATTCTATTTCAATGATTAGTAGAAATGAAACATCTGCCAAAATGTACAGAATTCAATAAAAACTACCAGTGGTTTCAATACAAGTGTAAGTAGCTGAAAAAAAAGTACATCCTTTCATCTCCTCACGATTGGGTAAAATCTCTTTTCTGTTTTTCTGCAGGAACAGGGGTAGGGTTTTCTGCTGGCATCCTGTGTGATGTTGCTACTAAATAAATAGCTTGTTTCATTCAATCTTGCCTCACAAAAGCTACAGCGCACAGAAAGGCATGATTTCATATGTCAGCTGTTTGTGACTTGAATTTAAGTGGTCACCGTTAAAGAATTAAAGCAGTCAGTTTTCATCTCCCTTTTTCTCCTCTCCTCTTAAAAAGGGACTCAAACTAACCAATGCACTTCTAAAGAAGTTAAATCCAATTAGGGGTGAATGATCCAGCAATGAACAACAGACATCAACAGAACTGCAAATATAAACAGCAAACGGACTGACAAGAACACCACTTTCTGCTATTAGAAGCACTTTACAGTAAGTGGTAGGACCCAGCCTGTTACTGAAGTACACTAGGCTGGCTATACTGCAAAACTGAGCAGGAAGATTGGAATTTGAGGTGACAGCTTCAGTGTAATTATACAAGTCCAGTATATATTTACTCACCGTTCACTCCTGCCTGCCCACCAAACCTGGGAGGGCTTAGCAGGAAGAAAAGCATGAGTAAACACACCGAGGTTACCTTCTAGTGTCTCTGAATCATGTACGCCACAGGAGCAGTTACGGAGCAGGAAGCTGGACAGCCCAGTGTAAAGTGAACATTGCAAAATATGTACACTGATGTTTGTCAGTTATATTACAACTTCATTAAAAAACAAAAAATCCAGTCTGTTTTCTATAGATTAGAATGAAACAACGTTGCATTGCAGTTTGCGCTAGGTTTACTGCTTTAAGAATCGCCAACTTTTAAGTTCGCACTGTTGACGTGTGGATTAATTCCAAACATCAACACATCAGATTTCATCAGAAGTTTCTAGTATCTTTGCCTAGAAAAAAAAAAAAACACTTAAGAGCATATTGTACACGAGGCATTTCAGTCTGGGAAAAGCATCATTATTTTTTTCCTCCCCCTCTGAAGCCTGGGTATGGTTAATTGTCCTGGCACCATCAACACAGGACCTATAGTTCCTCCGGGAACCAGAATCTAGGACAACCCTATATACTAGGGTCAATGAGTGAAGGGCTGGGAGGGGGAGGAGGTAATAAGTGCAAGTCAACTGATTTCCTACTGAAGCTACTGTTATGATCAGAGCGAAGGTAGAAATTACACTTGAAAAATGATACAAAAATAAGAAAAAGAGCATGCTCTCTGTAAAAAATATAGTTTTCTGTTTCTTCAAAAAAAAGGACAACCTTGAACACACCCAAGGGATTTTTTCTTAAGACAAAATGAATGAATCGGATTAAGATTTATTTAACATTAAGCGATTTTAATGCCTATTTGTTAGTCACACTTACTATTCAAAGAGGCTTCTAGAAAGGAAAGCCAAATGGTAACACACAGCAATCACAAAAAGAGATTAACTGATTTTAAAGTAGGTTTGATGAGAAAAAAAAATTAAGATCAAGAATTTTTACTTAAACATAAAACCTGAATGTGTAAAGTGAATAAATCATGAACTGTCAAGCTACATCCATATTATATGGTGGCAAAATGGATTCCCCACCAGCTTCACTAGTATTTTGTTTTCAAGCCGTAAGTTACACCATACCTAAGGAGGTGTTAAAAATGCACCCCTTTTTCAGGACATGTAAAGACATGTTCAAGTGCTACTGTAAAGGGAGAACTCAAAAATAGACATTATGGAGGATTCTCCCCCATTCTTGTGCACGTTTCCACCCAGGGCAGTTTTACCCACCAGTGTTTCACTTTACTCAACCAAATCACAATATTCAACAATATTTATTCACATGAAGTTCATATTAAGTTCTTCATATCATACTTCTCCATGGCCAGACTGAAAGAAGGTTTGTGCAGTTTGACTGCCACCTTCATTGCTGCTGCATTTGTTGAAAGACTTTAATTAGAAAGTGTGCTAAGAGTTGAACACCCTTTGGTGTTTGTCTTCCCTCTCCCTCCTTCATTTGACCCCTTTCTGTAAAAAGAAAGAAAATCCCCATTTGAAGGGAAAAAAAAAAAAAAAAAAAAAAGGAAAAAAGAGAAAAAAAAAAAAATCCATGAATTAAGTCCCATTTTCACATGAGAATTTGCATCTCCATTGCTTTTCTGGGGACATTCATATAATGTCTGAAAGCATCCACACTACTCAACTCAAATGACACAGCAAAGGAAAAGACATAGGATCATAGAATAGTTAGGGTTGGAAAGGACCTTAAGATCATCGAGTTCCAACCCCCCTGCCATGGGCAGGGACACCGCCCACTAAACCATGCCATCCAAGGCTAAGTCCAACCCTGCCTTGAACACCGACATACAGGAAGGCTTGGCATAACTCCTATTGTGCTGTCATGAAAATGCTAATAAAATTCTAAACCTCTCAGATGGGTGCTATTATATAGAGTATAAAAGCTTTCTAATATTAAAGACAAAGGTCAATATGTGCTTTGCTGCTAGACAGGCCTGAGAGAGTTCGGAGGAGCACAGCCTTCCCATTTTACCTTGCAGTTGGCTTTACTTGTTACTGAAATCTAATTCTGCAAGGGGAAAGATGGCAACATAGCAATGCCCCTAAAATTATGCTTTGAAAAGGAATTAATGCTTTCAGCTGCTATATTATAGTGGGGGTTTTATTACAAGCTAACTCCAGAGGAAAGCTAAATTAAAAGTCATGTCTCTTAATTATTCCCACCTCCCCCACCACAAAAAGCCTGCAAGTCTTCAATGCATTAACATACAAACACCTTGTACATACAACTTGTACGATAGTTAAGCCCTTCTATGACAAGTATCTACAGAAATACAAATATACGATGCCTAACATTTTAGGAACAACATTTTGGTGCCCTCTTTTATAAAAAGTATCTGCCTGCCTTCCTTCCCCTTACCTTGGTTAACTAGGAAAGGACAATATAGTTACAAACTTTCTCCTCCAATTCACTTTACGTGCAATTCAAACATCTGTGCGTAGGAAAAACTGAACCTAACCAAATCAGTAAAGTATCTGTGATGGGAGAATTAGCAAGAAGGGGTTATCTTAAACACAGTTATAGATACAGAAATACTAAGAAGCTAATACTTCCTTGGTGTTGCTCTCAGTTTTAGTATATACTCGACTGAAAACTCCTGATTTGAAGAACCAGACTTCAGGCTGCTGCAGTCATCATTCCCACATCTCAGGTTAAAAATAATTAGGATAAAGGGACAAATATATCCCTAGGGATATGAGTGGAGTTAAAGGGATCAATCTGCTTCATTTTGTTATCTACTCATTTCTCCACATATCTTCCCAGCTTTTAATGTCAGTAAATAAACATTAAAAGTGCTTAATGTGCAAGGCTAATAGTGATGATAGCACTTCCACTGTTTTGTTTCATTTTGTTTTTTGTTCTTTTTTTACAAAAACCTTAAAAACAAACATGAAGGCATATATAAAATACACTTGATTTATGTAACAGATAGAATATAAACGACCAGACAAGAAAAATTATTGCAAAATAGATGAGGATGTTCATTTTTTTCACCACCAAGTTGTAAAATAAGAAAGTTTCCTTTAGATCTTCTAAGATAAGATACTAGCTCTCGCTGCTTGATGATGCAGAGGTTATTTTCACATATTGGTTGAAAATTGTCTCAAAAGCTTCATCTCTGTGTACCATGGCACCAAACACCAAAGGCTAAATGATAGGAAAAGAAAAAGATTATGTCAGTCCAGAAAACAAAACTCTTCCTCTAGGTGTAGGAACAGGATGAACTGTACTCAAAGTGCATTAATAAGGACATAAGAATCCTTTTCTCTACTAGATCCTGCGATACATTGCAGAGTTTCTAATATTTTTCATTTCTCCATCTTCTTCCTAAACCAACCATGGCATAACATGTATCTGCACAGAGTTTATAAGCAAAGGACCATGAAGCCAAACATTGCAATACAGGTACAGCCAGCTACTTACTTTTTGTGTAGATGGTGTTGATACAGCAATACCCATCCCTGATCCCGGGAGAACAGAGAGCACTTTATACTAAAAATGAAAACAAAATAGGTGAAGGATATCTCACATCCTGAACAACTGCATTAGGTACTGAGGAGGTTACACAACTCGTCACCAGTATGTCCTCCCAGCCTCTATTAGAAACAAGTAGAGAACAGATGCTGCCCTCCAACCCCAGAGTCACTGGGTACAGTAAGCACCTGCCTCCCCTCTTCCTTCTCCCATGCGCTGCGGCAGCACCCAGCCTGCTAGAACCAGTTCTGGCCCCAAACCGAGCACCCTGGTACCATTTGCACTTGGGAGCCAGCCCAGCCACGATGCCAGGCACCACTTGTCTACGGGATTAATAACTGATACTGGTTGACTGTAAGCATCATTCTTGAAGTAATGCTGGCTCACTGTTTAGTAGTTCTTTACTGCCATGAAGGTGCTTTTTCATCTGTGTGGGTTTCTTAATGAAGATGAGACAGGGATCACACAGCCAGGCATAAAAATGTATTGTGCCTGGTTTTAGTTTGGGAGTGAGAAATACAAGGCCAGGTTGGATGGAGCCTTGATCACCCTGGTTTAGCAGAAGGCATCCCTGCCCATGGCAGGGAGGTTGGACTAGATGATCTTTTAAGGTCCCTTCCAACCCAAATCATTCTATGATTCTATGAAAATTTGGAGGTAAGTTAGCAGTGGACGCTGGGCTGAGGTGTTTCTTTGCCCAGTATGATTTCATCTGTGCCACTCATGGCCACAGGATGTAGTAGTAGAGGTGTCTGCGTTTAAGAGTAGGCCAAGTTCAGAGAAGGTAACAAAAAGTGACATTAAACGCCATACATATTGATACAAGGCACCAATAAAGCCATTGGTGACTGCAGGCTGATAAAATTCAACCAGATGAAGAACAATACTGTACTTACCCTAATTCCAACTATTCACTTCTTGCCTCTGCTAGTGCTGGGAACCCAACTATACAAAATTCCAGCCCAATCCAGTATGGCTATTCTAATGATTTAACTTTCCCCACTGACACCAATCCCTCTTCCTTCTGAGGCACCTACTGTTAAGATGGTGCATCTACCAATACCAGCGCCCTAACTGAAGTTAGCATTACATAATTCCTGCTACCAATAAAACAGACATACACAAAACAGACATACCTTCTGAATATCTGTTATATCCGTTAGCTTTATAACTTTATTTCTCTTAGATGAGCCAGATTTGGAGCTTTCAAAGCACAAGTAACTGAAGGAAAGAAAATGTTCATTTTGAAACAGTAATTCTAAAACAAAGCTTCAAATATCCCTGCCATCACTTCTGAAGTTTGAAATATCACAGGTTAAAATTGGCTTCAAAAAAGAGAAAGAGGCACACAATATGCAATTCAGTCCTGGCTTCTAATTAATTAATTCCAATTAATTAATTAATTAAGCAAACATTTGTAAACTGTCATAAGTTGCCTGAAAGCCCACAACATATGGCAGGCACACAATACAAAAAAAATCTTGTATTTATATTACTGCCCTGAATGGTTAAACCTGACAAGTGTTTTAAAGACACGGGAAGTGCATATATTCTTAAGCCATAGAAATACCAAATCTCAAAAGGCTTATAAGTCTTTTACCATCCCAAAAGAAAATTAATGAAAAACACTGTGTTAAGTTTCATGCTATTGTGATGCAGATAAAAGCTCAGATTTCTAAATGCTGGAGAGTGCTCTCCATCAGTAAGTGAGATTGCATACAGATGAGCCTTACTTCCATTCATAACACTCCAATGGAATTTCACTGCAAGACCCAAAGAGTAGTGAACTAGTTTTGAAACCAAGGCTTAAATTTCTATTTGCTTTTTGTTGCACATTGTTTCAAGGAAGCCAGACATTCAATTTGCTTCAAAGACAGAAACTAAGAGTATTTGCCAAATTAAGCTGACCACAACCCTATCAAAGTACACTTAACCTTTCAGGTTTCTTTTTTAGTGTGGATATACATATACATATAGTTAGCATGTTACCCACATCAAGAACTGCAGCTACAAACAACTGACTATTTAGAGCTACTCTCCATTCCTATGCAAGGCTTTGCAAGGCAAAATCACATTTGTTAAGCATTACCACACCCCAGATTCAGTTCTCCCCCCGCAATGGTGCTTTCTTGAGGTCATGAAACACCATGAAAAGGCATTTTTGTTTCAAAACATTGTTCAAGGATTACTTTTGGATTCTTTTTTTTTAATGTCTGATGCATTTCCCTCCTAACAAATGTGCTGAGTGCAATGACTCACTTTTCTGTGACATAAAGAACTCCATTCCGGATGTAATCTGTAGGCATCTTCCTATCTCTGTTAATCAAGCAACAGCGCCAGCCATTTTCACACACTGAAAAATCCATAACAAGAAATATTACTTTAAAAAAAAAAAAAAAGACATGCATCATCCCCAACATTTCCTTATAAAACATCAGAAGCCACTGACAATTAAATATTAGATACCTAAAACTAGAAGCATTTATAAAAGAAAAGCCTAAATAAGATGTTTTTAGACATCATAACACTGGTTGTAAAAAACCCAAACCAAAAACCACCCACGCAATTACTCCCTTTGACTATGCCATTCGCATTACCACAAAAGGCACGCCAGGCTGTGCATTCTTCCAAAGAACTGCAGGGATGTGGAAATTGAAGAGACCATCTCATTCATCCTAATCTAGAGCAAGCCTTTTTAAATCTAAAGCTTATACCTGTACAGTGCACAGCAAGGGAATTCAACTTGGCTTGTTAGAAAATGCTCTACTAATATAGCCTTCCTGTTGTGTAATACCTGCCAATGGACGCTCATTTTCCGATAGGTTAAAAACTTCATGGAAGTTCCCCCTCTTGGTGGTATGGAAACGACTCGTGTCTTCATCTTTGCTTATTCCGGTTGGGGCGCTTGAGCCCACATAACTTCTGGAAGCTGCTGTTTGAAGCTGCAGGAAAACAAACATGATTCCAAACTTTAAACAGCAACATTTAAGCTGTGCTCTTAAAAATAATTTGGCTAACTACCCTTCCTAAAATACACAGAGCAATTGATGTTGTAATGCAACAATTTTCACTAACTACTTCAATGAATTAAGCTTTGGACTATACTACTGCTGCAGCACAAAACTCAAACGTGCTATCTGAACATAGCCTTTTAAAGTGCTGCCTTTGCAGGGGTGAAAGCACATGATGCTAAATGCACCTACCTTAAACTACCATTGTTCAACAAGAAAGGGAATATCTGATTAGATACAGCTAGGTCACGGCATACAGATCCAATTATTATACTAGTGGGACTACTAACAGTTACTATATTATCAGCACTTGGTTTGTCTTCAGGAGGCAGAATAAGCACAAAATATTATTGCACAAAGTAAGTTCAAAAAGAAAAAAACAAACAAAGGGAAAGCCACACAGAACTGTGTAAGTTCATTATGAATACAAAGGCTGAAATTGATAGGAAGTTTTCCACACTACAATCCATACCTTTTCATGCCCTGACAGCTAGCAGGAAAAGAAACAAACAACACAAATGTGACAGTGAAAAAAGAAAAAAAGTGAAGTCTATTTAACAGCATAAATACATAGAATAAAACATGAACTGCAAGATCTTGCTCAGAAACCAAGAGACTACACACAGTGAATGCAATTAAAAAAAAGAAGAGTTATCAGTGGTTAGAGCACACCAGTTCAATTTATTCACGTTGTGTTAGAGCCATTGATCTATCCTTTCCTTTGAAGTTGCACCGAACCTTGAGAGTGTTGACATGTGAAATAAAATCGGAATGGTTGTCAGTGTCTTGGGGGAAGGTAGCATGGAGTTCTCAAATCAAAGCACTTGAGTAAAGTCTACTTTTCAACATAGCTCCTGAACCACTGGAGACTGCTCTAGCAAACAAGACTTGCTTCTGGAAGGATGGCGAGCAGTTCTTTTGAGAAGCTTGCCTGCATTTGCTTTTTCCTCTTGGTAGGGCACCACAAGATTCCAAAGGCTGGCTTTTGTCATTGAAGCATTAACAGCTCCGTTCTTAGTCCTACCATACACATGCAGTTAAACAACTGGCAAACTGACATGCAAGCTCGGGACTAAGCCCTTCTTCTGTAAAGGCCTGACACCATCGGAAGCCAACCAGCCTCCACTGCTTTTTTTTTGCACATAAGCTGGCAGCACTCCACGCTCCGCAGGACTTCATGCTAACAAAAGAAATGCAAAGCTGATGAAAAAATGCTCACTGCAATTGCTGACTAGAAACCAGGCTGACAAAACAGGCACAGCAGAGGTATTTACCATCCAGTTTTTAGGGTACCCATGATACAATGATGCCTTAATGGAAAAGAACAAAAAAAGTTGACATGGAAAGCAAATGGTTGGTGATTACTGTACTATTGCTTCAGTCTCTGGCCTTCTGCAGAGCCCTTAGCAATGACTGAGCCCCTGGAACCGAGGAAAGTAATAGCTTCTCCAGTAGTCTGTGTGCTAGTAAAGATCAAGTAAATCTTTTTAAGGCTTTCTTGGACAACTTATTTGGCTCAATATGCATTTAACCAGGTGAAGCTCTGTGGACCAAAACATAAAAAAGGTTAGGGCAAGAGATCTAATGATTTTTGCACTGGAATGAGGTTTATTTCTGCTCTCTGCTAAACTGCTTCCTACCTACCCATTATATACAGACTAAAAAAGGTGTTTAAACTTCAGTGCCATATCCCATTCAGTGGCTGAGAATATGAGAAAGTCCTCCCCTTGCTCTAGTCCTCCCTAACACAGGCAAATGTTTCCTCCACCCTTAAAAGAAGCAGCTAATTATCCATGACCACCCAGGCCTGAGACAACCTATGGCTGGCTACTAGAAGAAAAACATTGCATCTGATTTTGCCAAGTCTTAAATCTAACTGGAAGTGTTCGGATTTGTAATGCTGGAAGCATCCTGACTGTTGAGAAATGTCACCAACAACTTCGAGATAGTAATACCTGGAGATATTTCTGTTCACTTGATCTGTCATCAGCTTTTGACATACAACCTTTACCCATCAGATACTGCTGTCAGTATTGTTCTCTAAGGACAGGAGGTCAGAGTCACAGCATAGGTAATGAATATTGCATTGTGTCAAGGTATATGGTATCTTGTATGCTGTTTAATGACAAGAAACCAAAGCACATATGCTGGCATGACATGCTTTCGGGCTCTGCCTTTTCTATGAAAAACTGAAAAACCTATTTGGTTTTTAACTTTTTGTACAAAACTATTTTTTTCTACTACAAGGTTCCCTGAAATCTCTCAAGGGACAAGACAGTTTGTCTAAAATTACTGAACCCAAGTTAATGTTTTCAAGGACATCTGGAAGCAGAAAACACAAGCAAGAAAAATACAGGCTAGGGACAGCTCTGTCCAAGTGCTCATTCACCTTCCTCCTCCCTCAGAAAACAGGAGCAAAAGACTCACTTTCTGTCAGAGACTGTCTTTCTGTTCTACTTGCTTCTGAAATACTCAGATTATGCTGCAGTTGTTTTACTACCACCTGCTCCATCACCCCCTGAACCCCATATTTCTTCTTTTCAACAGCTTAACAATCAAGGGATCATGTGTTTATCCCTTTTGCTCCCCAGTTGTGTAGCCAGACTGACTTATTGCTAAGCTCTGCACATTTCAGTCAGGGAGCTTACGACAGCACTCAGATACTCCATGAATGTAATTAGATAGTGTGATTACAGGCGTTAAGGAAATGCTGAAATGGGATTAGACCAAAGTTTTACTACAACTATTTTTATTTTTAAACTCACAAACATTGACAAATTCAGGGATATGGAAAAGCATGACTTGCTTTTCAGTTACCATGTCAGCTCCCAAAACAATTTACAAAGATGCACAAAACAACACTTTGATTTAACCATGAGATTTGAACAAAAGAAAAATTCACTGCTTTGAGTACCAACATGGTAGAAAGTCATTTACTGCCACTATGCTAAAAGGTCACCTAACAGAAATAACTCTTAAGACATAATGTCTGAATCTGTAAACTACTTTATTACCCCTTTTAACACTGATTCCATTACTAAGCCACATATTATAGTCAAGCCTTTTTAATACATTTTTTTTACCTAACTGTTATTCCATCTACACAAGTAGCTGGATTTCCACTGAAAAAGAATGTCTGAGAACAGAGAAGGGGAACACAGAAAGACTAAATTTTGACAGTAAAATCACACAGAATGTATGTTAGAGAAATTGATATTACTGTGGATGGTGCTGTATTTGTGTTTAGCTTGATATGATTTGCAGCATATATATATTTATATATACACTTCAAGAATAGATTCCTTTCAGACAAGAAATGGAATCCATATTAAAAATCTGTGGATCTTGAAAACAATAAAAATATAGAACTAAGATTGAATGTTAATCAACCTTCCCTTTAATGTGCTCCAGTCACTGGGGAAAAGGTAAAGGGAGAAAGGAAGCTGATTTTCAGTCGTTGCGAACTGAGGGACAGAAAGATTTATTACCCTTACCCGTCTTGATACTGTAGCATTAGATCTTTCTTTGAGCTGAGGATCTGTTGGGAGACTTGTCCAGATGATGTAAGGAGTATCATACTTAGCCCTTAGTCTGGGGCATCGTTTGAAGATAAAATCAATGAGGAAAAACTTGATTCCAGCATACAGTCCTAAAAAAAAAAAAAAGTCATTTCAGTACACATGTTGAAGGGGCATTAAGAACATCACTGCTTTGATCATGTTCTAACAAGTCCACGAGCGAAACAAAGTTCTGTATCTTTATTCACAGTGCTAAACCATTCTCTTGACTTTAATATTCCGATTCTTCTCCTAATCCTCAGTTATTTCAGAACACTTATGTAGATTCTTATTACGCAAACTTCAAAATAATTCAAACACACATTCCTTTACCAGAAGCCCTCCAAAAACATGATATATTTCCAAAACAGAAAACACACCAGAGCACCCATCTCTGCAGCTCCTTGCAAGAATTTAAATAGCAACAGAGGGCTCTCACGTACTACATTAAACTCTACCTTATTAGACAAGTTATTTCTTTGCATTCTTCCAGATTAAAAAGGGCTTGAAATACTCTTTCAAAACTTTACTGAATGCAATTCAGGTCTCCTTCTAAGAGTCAGAGTGAAATAACAATACCTCACATATCTAATTCAATTGCCATGTCAAGCAGACCTATGGTTATGCTCAAGCTAACACAATTTGAAGTTCACTGCCATAAAAAGCAATAATCATTTAATTATATAAGGGAAAAAAATTATAATTCTTAGAATGTGCCTTGTATCTTCACAGGATGTGCTTTGTATCTTAGAAAACAGTCTCATGCTGTAGTGAGAACCCTCTTTTCCCAATTCCCAGTTGAGACTTCAAGTACACGTAATTTCACCCTCAGTAATCTGCTCATTTTTGTCAGGCCATCATCCAAATGCTACAGCTTGTCCCACCAAGTCTTTCTTTTTTTTTCCCCCAACCCTGTCATCTTCGTGCCTTCTATGTGGTTCCACATATTTCATTGTCAAGGATAAAAGAGTGGGAAAAAAAAAAGCCAAAATATAGGACTTCACAGAAGTCTTATAGCTGACAGACTAAAGAGCTCTGCTAACAATTCATCATGAACTTCCCCTCTTCAAGGAGCAAATACATTATCCAGTCTTTTTCTGTTATGCTATATATCCTGAGATGGTTTTCGAAACGCACATGACAAACAATGCCAAGCACAAGGAAAATACTTTCAAACACTGCATTATTTATTAATGTAAGGTTTTCTTTCTTAAACTCTAAGATTCTCCCTCTAAAGATCATGGAAAGTTTTAACGCATTAAGTCTAGACTATAGCAGGTCAATTATTTATTGTGTTTACCCATTGCGAGCCCAATAATCCTGTAGGGCAAAAAGCAGGATGCAATAAAAGCTGCCCACAGAGTAATGTAGAGTTTCTGTGTTATTTCTGGCTGGACCCACATGAACAAGCTGAAAACAAAAAAAGAAATACAATTTTATGACTAATGTTTCAGACACTGGTCAAGTCTTGTTGTAAGAGGAAAAAAAGACTCATGTCAGATAACTTACTTTTTGATTTTTTCCAGTATGTCTGCCATCTTGCCAAAAAGGTTCTGCATAGGAAGCAAGAGAATTAAAACATAGTCCTGCATTATCCTGGGTTTTTTTGGTCTACATAATAGAAACCAACAGTTATCGTACTCTTGGTAATAAGAAATTCCCAGAGGTGATTTTTTAAACCTAATTTTTAGCCATTTATTAACTTAATAATTTGTTCTGTAACCAAGATGGATTTTCAGAAGAAGCTACTTGACCCCACTGTCATGACTGCAAAGTGTTTACGTCACTGCAAATATTTTATATTAAGCTGTCAATCTTAGAGTTAGGAACTTTTGTCATAAGGCAACACAATGGGAAATTTCTTTGCATACTTTCAGCACTGAAATTTGAGGAAGTGGTTGTTGAGTTCATCAAATGTTGGACTGTTAGCTTCTCTAGAAACCCACTGCTATCAGGTTTTTATAATACACCCTTGGAGTCACTAGATTCCATGTAATTCCAACAACTTTTGATGCAAACTGAGCCCTGCTGAGGATTTAGAGTGTTATTCAGACATCTTCTCTGACCGATCCTTGCCATCAGAGCACCTCTAAAGTTTACCTTGCCAATAACCTTCCAAAGATGTTCGTATAAACACAAGCACCGCCACCAGCAGAAGGAAGGAGATGAGCACACACAGTTGGCAAGAGAAAGGTAAGCTACTTTCAGCAGCAGCACATTGTTAGACATGGCACAAGGCTGTAGTTCAACCAGATGGTGGGGTCACCCAGCTGCTAGGGTAGCTCATCAAACTGATGGAGCTAGAAGAAAACCTCCCTTCACCCTCTCCCACAAGAATTCCAGATTTCAGGGCTCAGGGGAGTGTGCTGGTGTTTAAAACAGGCTATTCCAGAGATGCTGTTCAAACTGTTGGATTAACACAGCTAAACAGACAACAGCCTTCAACCAAACCTTGAAGGAAGAGGGCGTCCTACACCAGTTTTGTGACTGGCAGATTAGGGACATGGATCCACACTCCAGTACACTGGTAAGATTTCCTACCTCATCTACATTACCAAAAGCTCATATACATATATCAGGGGGAACACTGCCAAAAGAAGATGCTGCTTCTGTTCCCCTCCAGACCTCACTCAGAGTTGTGACTACAGAACCTCAACCAGCTGTCTGAAGCACTGTGCCATTTTAGAAGCTCAAGAAATCTTTCTGAGGTCTCTACTGCTTGTAGTCAAGGAAAGTATTGCTTCTTTGAATGTTTTCACATGCTGCCTAACAATGTCCTGACTTGGACTATGAACCTCCTTGTTTCTAGAGAACCAGTTGGACAGGTCTGAGAGCAGCACCGTACCTGCGCCTTCTGAGCCACATCTAGAACAAGCTGAAACTTTTCAGACACGGTCAGGTCCTCTTTTGGGGGTTCCTTGGGCAAGAGAGAGACAATCCATTAATTTTAAGCTCAGCTGAAACTGGTATTTTACAAAACTCCTCATGAAAACAAACCCCTCAACATTCTTGGCAATAGTCGTCTCACTTTAAACAGTCTCCCTTGTTTCAAGTCTACTGTTTATGTCTTTCATTGCTGTTACCTTTAGTTCTCAATGCTTTTCCTCCATATGAAGATAGGCTGAGAAAATTGGGGTTTTTCAGCCTGGAGAAGAGAAGGCTGCATGGAGACCTCATAGCAGCCTTCCAATACCTGAAGGGGGCCTATAGGGATGCTGGGGAGGGACTCTTCATTAGGGACTCTAGTGAGAGGACAAGGGGTAATGGGTTCAAACTTAAACAGGGGAAGTTTAGATTGGATATGAGGAAGAAATTCTTTACTGTACGGGTGGTGAGGCCCTAGAATGGGCTGCCCAGGGAAGTTGTGAATGCTTCATCCCTGGCGGCGTTCAAGGTGGGGTTGGACATAGCCTTGGATGGCATGGTTTAGTGGGAGGTGTCCCTGCCCATGGCAGGGGGGGTTGGAACTAGATGATCTTGAGGTCCTTTCCAACCCTCACTATTCTATGATTCTATGGTACATGCAAACATATTAATCGAAGGCTGTGAGACACAATAAGTCTTTCAAACAGCACCATTACAATGGCATTCAGGCTATGACCACAGACTTATAGACCCATTAGCATGACCAGGGAAGGCTACAGATCCTCTTGAGTTCCATCACACTCAAGGATAACAGGTGATCAGGCCCAGTCAGCATGGGTTTATGAAAGGCAGGTCCTGCTTGACTAACCTCATCTTCTTCTGTGACAAGATGACCTGCTTAAGAGATGAGGAAAGGCTGTGGATGTTGCCTACCTAGACTTTGGTAAAGCCTTTGACACCATTGTCCACAGCACCCCCCTGGAGAAACCGGCTGCTTGTGGCTTTGACAGTCATATTTTTTGCTGGGTGGATGGCCAAAGCCCAGCATGGTGGTGAATGGTAGTGGATGGTCACAAGTGGTGCTCCCCAGGGATCAGTACTGGGGTTAGTTCTGTTTAATATCTATATCAGTGATCTGGATGACGGGATCGAGTGCCCCCTCAGTATGTTTGCTGATGACACTGAGTTGGGTGGGAGTGTTCATCTGCTGGTGGATAGGAAGGCTCTAGGGAGGGATCTGGACAAGCTGGATCAATGGACCGAGGCCAGCTGTGTGAGGTTTAACAAGGCAAAGTGCTGGGTCCTGCATTTGGGCCACAACAACCCCATGCAACACTACAGGATCGGGGAAGAGTGACTGGAAAGCAGCTCGGCAGAAAAGGACCTGCGGATGTTGGTCAACAGCCACATAAACATGAGCCAGCCTGTGCCCAGGTGGGCAACAGGGTTTTTATCAGCAATAGTGTTGCCAGCAGGGCCAGAGCAGCGATCACCCTCCTGTACTGGGCACTGGGGAGGCCACACCTTGAGTCCTGCATTCAGTTCTGGGTCCCTCACTGGAGGACAGACATTGAGGTCCAGAGAAGGGCAATGAAGGTGGTGAAGGGTCTGGAGCACAAGGTGTGATGAGGAAGGGCTGAGGAAACTGGGGTTGTTTAGTCTGGAAAAGAGAAGGGACCCTATGCTCTCTACAACTATCTAAAATAAGATTGTAGCAAGGTGGGGCTGGGTCTCTTCTCCAAGTAACAAGTAACAGGACAAGACGAAATGGCTTCAAGTTGCACCAGGTGAGGTTTAGATTGAATATTAGGGAAAACTTCTTCACAGAAAGGGTCGTCAAGCATTGGAAGCTGCCCAGGGAAGTGGATGATCTGCAATCCCTGAAGGTATTTAAAAGGTGTGTAGATGTGGCACTTGGGGACACTGTTTAGTGATGGACTTGAAGGTGTTAGGTTAACGGCTGGACTTGATCTTAAAGGTCTTTTCAAACCTAAGCGAATCTGATTCTATGATTAAACTAGCACAGAAATATCATTATTGTTAGAAGCTCTACATCTAGAACTTACTTATTTAAGTTATTGGACTTTTAAGAGTAACAAAATTATCCTGGAAGCAAAGCCTAAGTCTTAGTAAAAGGTCTGAAATTTACAGAGCTCCATCTTCTGTTAACACTTAAAACCCGTCCTGCTTAAAGTAGGGTATGCAAACATTAAGTTCAAAACATTACAAAGAAAAGAGAATGCTCGGCTTCTTGAAGATCCCACAGGATCTAACTTGTCCCAGGTTGGCATATTAACATCGATTCCAGAAATGTGATTGAAGTTCAGGGGGAAACACTCAAACCTAAGAGTAGTGTTAGTTAAGATTTCTAAATTACAAGAGAAAGAAAAAGAATACAGTGTTTTTACTTGCACCTCGCTCTTCCTTCTTCTCATAGTTACCCACATGATCACAGAGGAAGGTTTTAAAGGTGCAACTTCAACACAGATGTATAGGACAAGCTGATCAAACACCTACCATGGGTTCAGAAACTTCAGGCACAATGCTCCACTGTATTCTCCAACCCCTAGAAGTTATGGAAATAGTTAAAGAAAGCAAGTACTTCTTCTCTACCTGCCAACACGGATTATTTGTAAGAGGTTAAAAAGTAGTTCTCTGCAATAAGCACTTATGACTTAAGTAAGGAAATAATCCCAAAATTAAAGAAGAACCAACAACATAACCAAAGGACAACCAGCCAACCACAGACAACTTTAAAGGTGTATACATTAAAGAAAAGAATTAGCCAGGTGGACACTACAAAGAATCACCACTTGTGGGTATTATAACAAAAGTGAATGATGTGTAGACAGTAATTAATTATTAATGTTTTTGCTTTTCTTGTAAAACTACATCAACTTATTCAGGATCCATTTGCTACCAGCAATTTTCAGAGAATAGTGTGTCATAGTGTAAGTATCAATTAAGCAGTCAGCAAGTTACTTAAAACATGCCCATTAAGGTCCTCTTCACCATTAAGGGGAAAAACACCATCAGCCTAAATAGCATTTTAAAAAGATCCTCTCAGTACAGAAAACATACATATTAAAAGAAAGTCTTAATGTTTAATAGAGACTGAATTTACAAATGGAAGATGCTTTGAATAAAGTATGGCAAGATCTGTTGAAGAAGGCAAAACTGCTATTTTAGGCCTAGCTGAAAATTCTCTCCGTGGCAAAGCAGCAAGC
Organism: Amazona ochrocephala; assembly: GCA_039720435.1. NCBI lineage: Eukaryota > Metazoa > Chordata > Aves > Psittaciformes > Psittacidae > Amazona > Amazona ochrocephala. Next base: position 28,418,235 of record CM077880.1, read on the forward strand.
TTCGATAATTTAGGTGGTATTCTCCAACTATTCTGAATGCTGCAGAATGTTATTTTAGAGTTTTAGCGTGCTGAGGGATTTGTTTGAGAACATGTAGCATCATTTATGATGACCCAAGTCAGAGGATACGAAAATAACTCCACACAAAAGTCAAAAATTACAGCAATTGAGCAATGAAATTAAGGATATTACAGTCTGAATTTTACTTTGTTAAGACTTAACTCACATTACAAAAGCTAACAGTTCACGACTCAATGGAGGAACAACGAAACATCTTTCAAGCAAAGCATTACAGACAATAATCTAGTACTTAAGTAAATACCTGGCTATGAGGTAATTTAGGGACAACCTCAAAATTGCTAAAAATAAGAACATAGGAATGGCCCAGCCATGCCATACAGCATTCATGTAAATCTGCAGATTAAGAAATAAAAAAAAAAAAGAACAAAAAGAAACAGATTACAAACTGGTGCACAGTGAGCTGCATGAAATACCATTCCCCAATGTACTGCTGCGTTCAGAATCACGCAATTCAAATCACAAAAATTAACACAGTTTAGTCACCCCATGACTGACAACAGAACTGCATTTGTATAAAGTCGAAACCCAAATCTCCAGAGATGACACTTAACTAGTTCTCAGCTGCTTGACAGAAGTACTGCGTACTTCCAACACTACAAATACATGAAGTGGTAAGGGGAAAAAAAAGTAAACCTTAAAGTCTGTGAGCCTGCTACATAACCACAATATGGTCTAACTTCACCTATGGCAGCTGAAGCAATGGAATAGAAGAAGGGTTATGGCAGTTAGCCCCACACAAGGCAACAGGATAAACACTCACTCTATTATTTCAGGCCAATTAAATCCCCAACTTTTGACCAAGCTTAGAAAGACTGCAGGAAAATAGGTTTTATTTTATCTAACAAGTACAAACATAAAGTGCCCCAAAAGGCATTCTGTTCCCTTCCCGGCTTCTGAAAGTAGAGAGACTACAGCCTCCCTGCTCAGACTGTTTTTACTGATAACCCCAATATGAAGCATTGCCCTGGCTCCAACATCCCAGAACTTTCCGAATGGCAGCCGAAGCTCCTTCTTTCAGCTTTTATCTGAAGAACAGGTTTGTCAGGAGAGGTGAGAAAACCCAGTAGATTAGGAGAAGGGGTAGGCACAGGGCACCAGAAGGGGGATGTCTCCTCCTCAATATTCCTTCAGCTGCGCTGTGCACATTAGCATTAAATAAGGCTCTGTAACTTACACAGAGGGATCATTTAATAAAAAGGTGTATGCCATTTTTACCAGACAGGTTCATTCAGCTACAACTACTGGTAATTCCTTTGGTATCAAAATGGTTCAATACACCATGATGAAAATAATTTAGATCATTAATTAACAGAATAAAAACAAATTTAAACTCCACTAAATAGTTACATCACTGTGGCCCACAAACCTCCTTAAACAGCATGGGAATGCTTGAACTTAGCTCACAGACCTGATGTTTTCACATTAAATGATCCTCCAGTCAAGACATTTTGTCTGTCATTAGTATGATCCTAATGAATGGCAAAGAGCACTGATGGAAAATGACAGCTTCTTATAAAACATAGCCACTATCAGCATTTCAGCCCTAGACAGCAAGAGATTTGGCAATAGCAGAAGTAACCATCAAATTACAGGACTGGGAGATCGGAAACAAGAAATGAGAGAACAATGCCCTGATGATTCTAAGTTATTTTAACAGTTACAAAACTATGCTACAATAAACCCCGAATCCACAATTTAAGCACCTTTGAAACTTAACTGAAATGACAACTGCTGGTATGTTGTACATGAATGAAATTACACTACTTGATTTGACTTTAAACCATAGCACAACCGCTAGACAGATACGGCAGTTTCAGTGAGTTTCAGTAAATGATACATATAAGAAGTTCTTACTACTCCTGGAGGAATAGGATAACTTACAATAAAGGCAATAGCAGAAGTGTAGATAGAATACCAGTCTGATAAGGCAGAAAGATTCTTCACAAAATTAGTAACAGGTTTGGCACCTCTCTCTAAACAGAAGCGGAGAAAAACCATAACTGTTAGAATTAGCTGGCAGCGGTTAAATCACTTGTAAATGACAAACAGCCAACTTAGAAAATTAATTGGAATATTCAAGATATGTAATTATAAAAAGGCTTATCCAAATTAAGAAAAATTAAACCCAAGAAACCTCTGCTCTCACCGTCACGGCATGGGAGAGGCGTCACTCCCACACACAGATGCACACAAACAGCCAGTGACAGCAAGAGGAGCTATTCCTAAGCTCCCTAAGAACCACCTGTCCTTCCTTTACTCTATTCCTCTAAGCAACTTTACAACTTGGGCAAACTGGCTAGGGGACACATGAAAACAGGAGAGGAGTGCTGCATGAAGACCTTCGCTTTCTCTGCTGGAATACACTGGTTTTGCCTTCCCTGCTGAGAAGAGTGACGACTCCTCTTGCACAGGGGTCCCCAGAAGCACCTACCCTCATTTGCAGTACAGCTCACAGCTTCAAAAAGCTTTCCTCGAGACAGCCTGTGACTTGCTGTCCTAATTTGTTTGGCTTGAAATTCAGCTACCCTCAATACACTTCCTATAGGAAGTAATTAAACAACTAGATTTCCTTGAGCATCATCAGCACAACCAAAGCAGCAGATGAAGTAAGTGGAAGGGGCATGCCCAAAGCACAGGAGGAGGTCACAGACTCAAGCCCTGCTTCCACCTGCTCTGCTCCACCACCCTAAACTGAACCTGCAGAGAAGGTCCCAATCAACACTTGGAAACTGCAGGTGACAACAAAGTTCTTGAGAGCTCAGGGTGGTTGTCAGGCATCCCTGGAGATCTGGGATCTAGATTTTGCAGCTCACCTAGAGGAAGTTAAGAACCACTCAAAGCTAAGCTTAACAGTGCTCTTTATAAAGCTATTTTTAAGGCAATGTATGTGCACCACAGAAAACAGGTCAGATGTTTTACCCCAAATGAAACTAGAAGGAATACCAGTATTAGAATAAGGAGAACAAAACTGACCTTACAGGGAGATTACAGACCCTTATTTCAACTTCACCCTCCCCCCTACATTAACTTAACAACTTGTAGCACAAATCAGCCACATAGATTTTTTTTCAGGCTAGCAATTCTTTGCTGAACGGAATTTCTGGAGGGCTTAACTGCTTTGTTTAACCTGCCATCTCACATCCTCCACTTCCCAAAATAATTTATCAGCTATCCAAGAGACAGAAATGCAAGACACATTCATGGTATGCATCACCCAATCCCTTCATCTTTGAAAGCATAAGCTCATAGACTAGCAAGTGAACTACAACCAGCTAGGGCATAAGCATATGCACACTATTATTCTTGCCACTGGAAAAATATCCCATCCTCATTCGTTACATTTTAATTAACCTTACATTTTTAGTTTAGAGATACTCTATGTAATTCAAGACTAAAGGCAAGCTTCTACCACTGCTCCTCTAAGTTACTTTGCACTCCAAACACTGTATCAGGTTTCAGAATTATTTCTGCTTATGAATTGGCAGAAGTATTTGAAAATGCTGCATTTTAAAATGTAGCAATCTTCCCAATGGGGCTACTAACAACTATTTTCACTTCCAGAAAACAAAATATTGCTAGGTACTTACTTAACCTTCTCATATTTTCAGTCAACCTGAAAAATAATGGATAAAAGCAATTTGTTAAATAGGCAAGTAGTGCACAGTTGTGTACGTCTGGTATATTGAAATATTGCTTACAGCTGTAAATTAGATGTTTGTGCATAAAGTTTCATTCTTGCCTGTTATGAAATGTGTTTTTAGTAACTAACACAGCCTACCTTGCACCAGACCAAAAATTGAAATGTAAAAGCTCTTCAGCCTAACTAAGTCTTTGTCCACAGTTTGCGAGTCATGAGACAGAATCTGGTAAATAATATAACTCTTACCCTACCTCAGACAGCAAATGAACTTCAAATTTTGTAGAGTGGCCAAAGCATTCACAAACCTCCTGAGATGGTTCTAAACTTTCAGTTTTATTGCCACGTTCAAACCACATAAAGGGTTGCAAAACAAAAAAAGAGGTAAAAAAAGCAACGTGTAAAGAAGCCAATAATTTCTCGCAATCACATTAAAGATTTACCTTCTAGCACTAAGAGGCTCTTCTGTTTCCACTGTATTCTCTTCTGGCTGAAATCTGAAGTCCTCAACATACTCCCCAAATTTGTCACAAAACCACTTCTGTAGTCTCGAACAAACTGTGTGACTACGCTTATCTGTAAGGAAGAAGCACTAAGTATCAGGATAATACTAGACGACATCTTCATCCAAAGCTTGCCCCTGTTCCCACACATCAGGCTTTAGTGGGAAGCAGACTTTGTACAGCTTTCCTGTCCTTCACCAACACTCTTCATGGAAACCCACTGCGCGATTTACTTCTGTCATTGCACAGGAACCCTGACTGCACAAAGCTGGTAAAATAAGACTAAATGTGATTTTTGCTTTGCACTAAGCACAGCACATGAAGGCATCACATTACCAGAAGTACAGAGATTACTTAAACATCCCAACAAATGAGATGTTTTAGCAAATACTGTAAAAACAGTTTCTAGTTAAGAGGTTGCTATAAACAAAACACTGACACAAATGTCAGCACTCCCATTGTGCTGAAGGGTCACCTTGAGGAAAGCAATGCGAAGCAAAACATTCCTGAGCAGAGAGCAGGGCACCCACCCTGCAGCCACATGAACCTGACAGGAAAGGGAAGCAGAAACTTCAGCAGGATTCTGCAAAAGACTTTTTTATTACCACTTTCCTACCATTTATAGGTTGCAAAGATTGTGTATGTGTGTATACATGGAGATATATATGCATCTCTAGTTATGTATATGCCACTTGCTATATATGGAATATATCGTCATGATACTGCCTGGAAAGTCTTATGTGGCAAAGTAATGAACTGATCCACACTTTCTGTATGCTAGTTTCAGTGGAAAAATATAACATAAGTATATGGATATAAGGGTAAAAGCCTTAAGGCAGCACAAATGAGCACAAAACTTTAAACTTCACCTGTAACTCAGAAAATCATTGTCTAGAGGGAACAGAGAGACTGTTTTTGGCAACTTAAGTCAATTCAGCAATGTCAGGAGGAGGACACTGGTCAAAACTATTCAAGGATCAAAGTTTGCACAGAACTCAGTAAGTTTAAGATCTGATTAAACAGAGGCATAAAGATTAATCAGCCAACTATAACAGCCAAAATGAGGCTTTTATGGATGTGGGGAAAAGGAACCCGTGCTCAGAAAACAGAATCAAACTATTGCAGTGATATCTAGAATATCAAGGAATTTAGTGAGAGTTTACAGCTGAGACAACACTTCCATTTGCAACTAAAAACCTGTGAAGTAGCTTCCCACATGCTAATACTTCCAAATGTACTGAGGAAGAAATTGAGTGTACAAGACAGAAAAAAATGGCAGGCTGTAGTTCACATAACAAAGTATTGATGTTATGGGAATTCAGGAGGAGCAACTCCAAATTTAATCTGCAGATTTAAAAGCTCAATGAATAGGTGTGGGGAGGAAAGCTCAAGGGTACCGAAAGAATGAGACCTGTTGCCTCAGTTGTTTCAGAAATCACTGTATTATTGAATTCATAATAAGCAGCAGCTTAAGAAATGTAGATGACAGTGTAGGTGTCCAAAAAAATAGTAACTCCTAAGCTTATTCCTTTTCCAGGATGTCTTGTCTTTCAGAAATAGGAAGCGGTAATACAGTTAATAGCGTAAAAGAGCTTTGGCAGTTGAGACCAAAATAGAACATTTTTTCTACGTATTACACCTGTTTTCCGGTACCTGAAGGATCAGCAAGGCATGCAAGAATGATGAAACCAGGCAACAGGTTTCATTAGATTCCTAAAGGCTTTACAATACAGAATAAACTCCTTGCTCAGATGTGCAAAGTCAAGTACAAAAAGCAAATGCACAATCACGTACAGTGAGATAAGAAGCTAGTAAAGTGGTCTTTCACATCTGGCTTCTTCAGAAGCCTGCTCAAGGACCCAGCATGTTTTTCAGACAGGTTTGATCTTCTAAGGATCAAAACAAAGGGTCAAAAAAACCCCAACTGAATCAAACTGCTAGAAGAGATCTGGCCAAGATTACCTGTTCCGTTGGCTTGCGTCTGTGGTTTTGCAGATTGCTGAGCTGCCGCCACCTCTTCCGTCCTGAAGTAAAAACAGAAACAATGTGAAATGCTATAGATGAAGATGATTTTGGTTTACCTTTTAGGTAAAGGGAGCACTGGAACCTCCAGGGTTTCCACAGCTGAGATAATACAACCATGACAAGATAAATCCAAGATTCAAAATATCCATGGCACATTGCACTTAAGATCCATGGCAATATCATCCACTGGAAGGAGAGGTGTAGTTTAGCCATTTCCTGTCACTGACAGCTCAATTTCATCTTACAACTTCTAAATAATTCATTATCAAGTTTGCTGCATTACCCATGCCTCTCTGTTGTATTGCGTATATTGCAATGCCTGCCAGGAAAACTCTTCAGAGCTCTGACTTTTCCCACAGTAATACAGGCAAAGAGATTCTGTATCACAAGCTGATAATCACAGTACTAGAACAAAACCATTAAAAACCTTTCAAAATGAGTCAAGAAAAATATTCTCATCCATTAGAAGTAAACAGATTTTGGGAAACCAAATGCTTTTGACATTCCGCACATGTGCGCAGCTTCAAATTACATCTGCACTATCCACAGCCTACAACTGCCGACCTGAGAATACTTCAGGCTTCAGTCCAAAAGTCTTCAGCCATCCATGTAGATATCCTACACACAGATTTTTCTAATGAAGCAGCAGCTTTGACAACATAACACCAGCTGCAGCAAGCTTTACTTGACAGGGAGTTGCATGATTGAACAGATTACTGCTTGAAATAGTGAACTGCCATGCAATTTCATTATCACTCATTTATCAGGCAATACAGATGCTTTCAAATGTTCCGTTCATCTTTTCCTCCTCAGGAAGGGAACCAAGTGGGATGCCGGTCAGCAAATAGAGAGTGATAAGAGGGATCCCACTGTATTGGGCAAACTGCAGCAATATAGACAGATATATAGTTCTCTCTCCTGCTGTTCCTCTAGAAAGTACATTAGGAAAAGATCTTGCTATACTGTCAGCATACAGAAAAGGCCATTGGTAATGTGTGCCATCTTGACATCAACATACATCAATAAGTATGATGGAGAAACTACAGAACTAATTACCACCCTTCCTAAGCACTCCCCATATTTAATGAGCTTTCCACATCTTTACTCATTTCTAAAAGAAACAGAAATAATTTACCGGTTTATAAATTATAACAGGACATCTATCAGTGTGGAGAAGCTGAATTCAATGGTTTCTGCTTTCAAAGCCATTTGTTTTCATGCCTCTTTGGAAGTTTTCCACACAGCTTCTGCATTTGCAGCAATTCTTCTTTTCAAAAGCCATCTCACATTCCACCAGTTTATGTCTTCTAGCTAAATATTAAATTTTGTTTCTGTTGCATATTTCCCCAGTTTCTATGCAAACCATGGGTTCCCCACCTAAAACCTCCCCCTCCCCTTGCTCTTTCATTCACACCCTTCCATCTCCTCCATTTCCAGCTCTGCCTCTCTCAAGACTGACAGCCATCAACATGATCAAATTTGCACAATCTATTACACAGCAGTGCCTTGTTTCCCTCTGCCAGCACATCAGATGGTTATACCCCACAGGTGGGCATTTTCATCTGCAATCTGTCACTGTGTTTCATTGAGGCTGAAGACACATGTAGGTAGAGAGGAGGTAGTCATTCACAAGCAGGTTCACATAGGCAGGAGCCAGTGACTCAATCCACTCCAGCCATGCAAAGGCACTGGGGCAATCTCACACCTGAATGGTTCCAGTGACGGAGACAAGATGGGATCCCACTACCACCAGTCATCAGAACCTGCAGGCTGGATCTTCCTTTGACATGCTGGGATATATTTTCAGAAGCAGCACAGCGTCATCACTCCCCATGTTTCTCATCAATAAAGAGTTGTGGATAGCAGCCTCACTGGGCTCCATCAGGAGCACATGGTGGTTTGGCTTTGGCCCTTCTTGGTGCTTTTTTGTTTCATTTTTTTGGCAATGTCTTACTTGCCATCTGCCTGTTACTCCTTCCCCATGAAGAACCTGACCTTTACAAATCATCAGGTTAATGACAGCTCATTACTGCACCTGTGACCCAGGTTATAATTAGCCACTTCAGACAAATTTGGGCCAGGAAGCTCAGAATTCATAGTCTAGGCTTGAGCACCCACTAAGAAGCTCAGTCCCAAAACCAGGTCATGTTGAACCAGCCAATACATCAAGACCACTGACAGAGGGGAGGAATTATCTTTCCTACAGTTTACAAACCACTTTTCATGCCAGTTAAAAGGCTGGAAAACATAGATGGTCCCCAAAACAACAGAAAAAGCTGTGTTCCTAATTGCAGCCTGCACCAAAAAAACCAACCTGCACTAATTCTTCTGGGACCACACTTTCCACCCAGAGAAAGGGTGTGATTGGTAATGCTAACATATCCCCAGCCTGTGGCTAGGTTGTGTTTATGCAACTAGAGATTGCGCCTGTTTAAAAGAACAGACTGATTAAAATAGATAAGAGTAACCTCAGCCAGTGGAGAAGACAAACACTATCCTGAAGTCAGAGATGCATGTGGTCCCCTTAAAAACAGTTCACAAAGACACTAAGAACAAGGTTTGCGTAAGCCACAGCTAGCTGTGGGTGTTGTTGCAAAACTTTTCTGTTGGGGTTTTTTCTTCTCTGTTCATAATTTGTAAAATAAGGCAGCAATAGCCCACGATCCACATAAACAAGCATTGCTCACACAGGCTATTCCAAATCATTTATGTGTTGTTCCACTGGCAAAATGTCATATGCTCCAGCTGTCGTAACAAATGTTGGGATGTCCTGAAGTGTATCTATGGAAAACTTCAGCTGAAGCCATCGCATTTCTGAATACTCTGACGTACAAACAGTAAACACCATGACAAACAAAAAACCCTCTTTTTCCTCTCCTCCCTGCGCACAGCTCTATGAAACAAGCCTATGTACTTCCCTAAAAAAAAATTAACAATTCCAGATTATTAGCTCATGGTTTTCTCCTTGCTGAACACTTTACAGCTACAGGCACCGATAAACTTCACAAATACTTCTGAATACTGCAACTATTAAAATAATTCTCCCTTCTTACACCACAGCACGGTTTGGTTTTCCCTAGTTCAGTTCTGTAAGCAGAAGAGTACATGCAAACATGTCATATATGCATATCTATTTAAAGATTATATGAAAACTCACCTAATTGAAAAGCAGGGTGAATTTGGTTTTGTTGACATAAGCAGAGACTATTTTCAGTTGTTACTTTGCTTAATAAAATTAAGTTTCCATCAGGTGTAAATTTGGCCAATGATGTATTTGACTGTGTGAGCAAATACTTTGCCTTTACGTCCTAACAGAAGTATTTTTGAATGCCTACAGTGAAGTGCAAACAGATATAAAGCAGGGAAGAAGAATTTCACACAATGGAGCATAAGTTAAGGGAGAACCACAGACAACCTGGTTTTACTTCTGGGCAGAAACTGGAAATTTTTCAAAGCCTTATTTCTGTGGTCATCTGACATATACTTGCCTGTCCCCAAAAGGCTGGAATATTAGTAAGACTACTTAGAAAAAGACTTGGGTAAAGCGGATAACTGGCTGTAGTCCTCAAGTGCAATACTCAAGCTAACAGGGCTAGCATAGACCCTTAGGATATCTAAACGGGAACACAGCATTGATGTGGACAAGTCATCCTACCTTAATTTAGAAGTGGCATACCTGCTAGAGATTTGCTGTTGTCCACAATCCAACCAGGCACAGATATTGACACTAATATTGGTAAACTAAGACCTTCAAACTCTTTTCCCTGTAAAACACATACAACTCACAAGGTGCAGCGAGCCATATCAGACCCTGGGCCATCCTCATTACTCTGACACAGGGCAGAACGATGTGTACCTCCCTGCAGAGGAAGATGGCTCCTCATCCTTCTCCAGGATGCCCAGAAATGATAGGATCATTCTCACCCTTCTCTGTAGGTGACCTAGAGCCCAAGCATACCTGCTCCAGGGAGAAAGCATTTAGGTCTATGCCAGTGCTAAAACGTGGAATTTGCATCTCAAGCAACTTCTTCAAGGCAGCAAGTCACAGACAAAAAGCTACCATGAAACATCAGTTTTATCTACCAACAGTAGAAAATAATGTTCATTTCTCTGAACTGCTTATATCAAGCTAACTGATACTCTCAGCTTGGGGATGGGTCCAAGTTTGTCCTCTTTCACTGTCCCCAGCAGCCCACTCAATCAGCCAACATCAGTTTAGACACAAAATGGAAGTTACGTGTGCATACAGCCAAGTCAACCAGCATAGACAATGAAAACGCACTCCCACATCTCAGCTGTAGGAGCAACTATAAAATGTCAAATGCCAAAAATGCCAAAAAAAACCCCCAAACTCCAGATGAGAGCAGCCCAGATCACCTTCCCAGTGCATGGTCATGGGGCTGTGTTGGGAACAAGAGGACCTTGCAGAGCCCCTTCTAAGCATGCAACTTGGCAGCTCAGGTGAAGCCTTGCACACAGACTGACCTTGCAGGGAACCACTGATTTTGGAAAAACATCAGCATGAAACATTAGCTAAAAAATCCCACTGCACTAGTACTGAGGGTAAGAAGGAAGACCTAATTTATCTCCTGTCTAAAGCCTTGTGAACCCACACTGAACACTGAACAAACTCAGCCTCTTCATCTTAAGACAAAACAGTCAAAGAATGGCAACTGAACTGATGAAAGAGATGGAGTACTCTATCAGGAGACATTGGGAAAGCTGAAACTCTTCAGTCTGGAAAGGAGAAGAGTAAGAGAGTTAAAAACTGACTAAGGGTGGTAAACAAGCTGAATGCTGAACCACAATCTCTTAATTCTGTAACTGTGAGGTACTTCTAGAAACCACTGACAAATCTGTTAGAAAGAAAGAAAATTGCTGTGCTAGAGTAAAGAGTGGGCTTCTGAAACATTGCCTCCATAGCTACCAGATAGCTCCAGCACTTTCAAGACGAGATTAAGTAAATTCACAGATAAGAGGTGTGCAAACAGATACTGAAGTGTAAAGGCAGAAATGTACCTTCTGATACCTCTAAATACAGTGTTTGTGGATGATTATAAGGAGTGGCTGGGCAAACTGGGGTTGTTTGGCCTGAAGAAAAAGAAGTTCAAGGGAGACTTCATGGCTCCTATAGGAGCATAGGTGGATGTTGGTCTCTTCCCCCAAGTAATAAGCAATAGGAGAAGAGGAAATGGCCTCAAGTTGTACCAGAGGAGGTTTAGATCAAGTATTATGGAAAATTTCTTCACAGAAAGGGTTGTCAAGCACTGGAACAGGCTGCCCAGGGAAGTGGTTGAGTTGCCATCCCTAAAGGTATTTAAAAGACACGTAGTGTGGCACTTAGGGATATGGTTTAGTGATGGACTTGGCAGTGCTAGGTTAGTGGTTGGACTCAATGCTCATAATGGTCTTTTCCAACCTAAACAATTCTATGATTCTATAGGAGTAGGAGGAAAACAGAACACAGAATGTAACTAGGCTCACGTTTCCTATAAATAGTTCCTATTTGAGTTGCTACAGAATACCAGTGAACACAGACTGCTGGCCTGACCAGAAAGGCATTTTTAACTGAGGGTGAGCAGAGAAGGAAGCAGCAGGCTGGGAAGAGTTTGTATGGCACTGGGAAACCTCATATCCAAGCAGAAAGTTTTCCCTGTTTGTTCTTGCTTGTCACCTTTAAGTAACTGGCAGTGCTTATCACACACGACTACCAACTCAGCCTGTACTATCTTCTGATGACAGTAGTTGATGGTGAACCACAGATCCTACTGCTCAGCCAACTAATCTCAGCTACTTCTGAGGAAGATAACACAGGCAGCTATGTATGCAAGTGGTGTAAGACCAACAAGGCTGCCAAGCAGCTGCCATGGTCTTAAGATCTAAAGGCCATGAAGCTAGGTAGACTAAGGAGAGACAACTTCAAATGTTATGCTCTGCATCATCAAGGTAGGTATCCTCAAGGCTGAAAGGCCTTCAGGGTATGGGGATGCATGCTCCCATTTGTCATTGCATTGGCAAGGAAGGCTCAAACTCAGTCACTCCCACACTTTTAGGGCTGGGCTGTGGTACTGGGATGTCCTTGCTGCTGCTAGGACAGGACTAACAAGGCCTGGGTAGTCTGGAGATGGCACAGGTTTGAAACAAAAAAGCGTAAGCAATGGCATTCAGTAGCACACAGCGCATGCTGATAGCTCCAGGTAGGCAAGATCCCAAACGGAAGACATCAGAAAAGGCGAGATGAAGAATATCGCCACTAAAAGAGTGAAAGGACACTTCTGTATTTATGGCAGTATGCATGGTGAAGTAACTCCGGTACATGGATGTGCAAGATGTACTTCTACAGAAAAACATGGACAGATTCTCCCTGTGTGAGCTACTTTATTTTTAAGAGAGCCTAGACTGGAAACAGATGTTTCCAACAGAACCCCTTGGAGACAGTCAGATATCTCATGTGTCTTTCAGCTGTACAGTGAAGATAGTTCTCTTACCTTGCTCCATACATTTCTCTTACCTTGCTTTAAGCACTTCATTGACTTTTTGTTCTAGTTCTAATCTCCTTTGCCGCTCCTTTTCTAGCTCCTGTCTTAACATTTCAGCGTTTGTTTCTTCTCTCAGCTTCCTGAGCTCCTCCTCTGTTAATTAAAGGGGAAGAAAAAGATTTAGTTACCCTGAGGTATTTCTGTAAGAAAATTAGAATCTAATTGTGACAGCTTAGGTGAGGTTTTTCATCTGTGCTATACCAAATATGTTCACCAGAAAAAAAGCAAGTATTCCCGGGCTAAAAAGGACTTCATAAAAACCACAGCTGTATCATGTACAAAATATTTAGTTACAACTGTCAAGCAAAGACAAAAACAACTCTGAAGTTTGCCTTTCAATACGCAATGTATCAAAAATAAGCCCCTGAGTAAAATCTACCTTTTATCTAAACACAGTGCGACATACCCTTCATTCCCCAAAGAAACAACTGGCAGGAACATTGTCTACTGCTAAATCCTGTGGTCATAACAAGAAAAAAAAGGGTATCTGCTTTCTTCACAATGTCTGTGAGTAGGAAAAAACCAAACCATATACTTACATAAAGTTATAAGATGCCATATAACCCTCTACCCATCAGTTTCTGGCACCCCTGTATTTTTATGTAAGTATGTAATATACGTACATACACACATATACAAATACACACACATACATGCTCTCACAATTGTTTTCATGAGAAGTTAGTCTTTACTATGTATAAGGCTTTTTTGTGGCTAATTAGCCTTGCTTTTTTGTCACTCACAGTATCCTTGTTCATGGTATTTTACTCTAGACCTACAACGGGGGCACCATCACTGATTACTTTTCCCAGATAGGCATACAAGAGACAAGACAAAAATGTTGTGACTCTTTTTTTCTTTAAACAAAGACATTGCTCTATATTTTGGTCTCTGGGCTGGTTTTTAAGCTCAATCTCAACACTAAATAATAGAACAGCAAGTATATTTTTCAAGTTTACAGCAAACCAGAACAGAAAATACTTGCCAATTTCAGTATCACCACAGACATAGGGGTTTAGGCTTTACACCGTTTTGCAAGGTTTGTGTATTATGTTATACCCCTCCAGCAACCTCTTCTGTTTCTTTTCACCTATTGCCTTGTAAACCTTTGATAATCAGCTGATTATGATATCTGAGCCTCTCTGGCTCCAATCATATGCATCGTGAGAAGGTCTGAAGCCCCAGAGGAGCTGATAAACTCTCCCTGCTCTGCAGGAAGCTCTTTGCAGTATCTCTGATCATTTTATCCACTGTGCGAGTTAGGAGTTGAAGATCGTCTGTATTCCTGCAGCACTGAGAGGTTTAAAGCACAGAATTAGGAGAGACAGGAAAAAGATACACGAGATGAGAGGACAACATCACAGTTTCCACCATGAGGGTACAGGCTGAACTCCACCAGACAGAAAGGAGCGCTATCATCTCCCCACTGTTTTGTTAGTAACCCCAGAAAGAAGAGTTGGAGCTCAGAAACCCAAGTGATCCTCCTGCAACTGAACCTAAGATTTATTCTCAAAGGCAGGGTAGGGAATTTTCACTGTTGCAGCAGGTTTGTCTCTCCTGTAAATAAATGGAAAGATATGAACATAAGGGCATACCTATATATGGAGCTGCTCCTAATTACGTGTCCACAAGGAATTTTTAATCCAACAAGAAAACTACTTTTATAAGTAGCTTACCCTACTTTCAAGGGCTCGCCTTGTTCCAGAACAAGAGCATGCACACAGCTGAGGGGAAACATCTGCTGCACTTCAAATGCACGGGCGCTTGTGCAATATGAAGATACCACAGAAAGTTCCGCAGCTTGAAGAGATGTTATCTTCTCAAGACCATTAAAGGAAAAAATTCTCCATTAAGCACTCTTTTTACTTTAATGAGGAAGTGACTATGCATTGTGTGTACATAAGAAAACCACAAGTAGTATAAATTAACCTCAATACCCCTGAAAGTTTACTCAGATCTTCCAGCTTCCTTAACTCCAGTTGCTCTGATTGCGCTACATCTTGTTCTACTAAAACCAAAATAAAACCCCCAGAAACATGTCCACAAGGACAAGCAGTCCAGAGATTCTTTATGGAAAGAGGCAGAGCTAAACGGCACACAATGAATGAGGCAGAATTCCTATAAATCAAAACAAAAAACACAGCATCTCATCATTAAGGATTGTTACAGCTTCACATTTCATAGCATTTCCTAGCTCTCACAGACATGATGGCATTCAAATCCACCCCACTACAACTGCTTTGGCCACTCCAACTCTTTAAGGCAGTGCTTGTTTCTACTCTGGCAACAGTGTGGTCTGGCACTGTAAAACCTCAGGGTTTGGTTAAATACTCTGAAGTTTGCCAAGCAACAGAAACCATGGAGGGGTGGGAGCTCTTCCCTGCTTCCTTGCTCTCTCCCTTGAAATAATCTAAAATTTCACCAAGCTGAACTGAACTTCCAGAGGATATTTCTCCAGCCCTGAGGGGTCCCTTCTGCAAAAAAAGTGAAGTTGGCCACAAATAGTAGAGGTCATGGACACCTGAGAAGAAGCCACAAGACATTTCGCCATGGTATCTATCTACTGAGCTTTACAGATGAGTATCTTCCTTCACGATGAGAACAGAGCGTTCTTGGATTCATCTTAAGACAGTCCAAATTCAAACATCCTCCCCCCTCCACACATACAAAAAATAGTAAAACACAAAATGTCAAGCTTCAGCTCCAAGAATTTCCATAATTTCCCTCCCAGGCGTATCAATCACAGCTCCCTATCTCCTGCTGGGCAAGAAACAGTAAAATACTGCGAGGCTCGGTACACGTCTTAACTGGACATGCAGCTGGTGTGAGCAGACATAAAGGGGACCTGTTAGAAGGGGAAAATTACTAACAGAAGAAAATGTCTGCTGAAATACTGACAGAGAAAATCCCTGCCAGCCTGGCAATTAGGCCTGGGAACCAGAAGCATCCTTGAGATGTGCAGCACACAGCTGGATACCGAGAAACTGGAAACATGCTGAGATACCAGTGATAAGCACAAACCCAAGGAACTGTAACAGCAACTTATCAACTGAAAAGGTGAAAAATAGTCTGGGAAAAAAGGAGAAAACATACTCAGAGTGAGAACTGGTGACTGCCACTGGCTGTTCTATCTGGAACAACAAGAAAACAGTCTGGAAAAAAAAATTGGCCTGAAAGAACCAAAACCAGTTAACAGCATCTACTGGCTGCTGAAGTGGTGATGTCCTACAGCTCCTTAATCCTCAGTGATATAAAAATGACTTAATTTTTACCCAAAATGAAGCTTCTTTCTCAGAGAATTACCTGTGATGCACATACTTCTCCTTTCCTTAGTAGGCTGAACTCCCTGCACAAACTTCCTAAGAGATCTTGGACCCTCACTGGGGAAGGTTTGGTTTGTCCTCCCACTTTTGGGATGGTTTGTCCTGTTCTGAGATACATCCAGTAAGCTTGATACTGATATTATTGTAAACACATGCATATGTGCATATAAGTAATTTATCATAATTACATCTGCTGCTATATTATTGGCAAGTTTGCTTCACTAAAGATAAGCTTCTAGCAACCTCTAATACTATACCTGCTTGGTTGCTGACATACTATTGATAGATGCAAATAACTTGCAGCAGCTTTAAACATACACATATATTTTTATTTTCCACTCATATATATTCACTTTATCCATCACAGAAATAACTGTTAATGGTGATTTTTGTGGTATTTGTAGCAATCTGTAATAAAGTGGAAAAATTTAGAGTTAAAAACCTCCATGTCCTTGTGTATTACAGAATCCTGTTAACCCAGAGCCACAATCTCTATATACCTGCAGGTCGGGTAACCCTTTAGGTCATGACAGCAGTTTTGACCCCCCAAAAAATGCTCTAAAATCTCTCTAGCAAATTCAACTTGCACAGAGAAGCAGGAAAAAACCTGGATGCGATTGCACTTTTTAAAATGAACTTTAGAAGTCAGTGACACAAAGCAACAATTGTGTTTCAACTACATTAATCTGCCTATTATTGATTGCACTGTAAACCCTAGGAGAACTGACCTCATAGGAAACACCATCATCAGCAACGCATCCCACAGCTTACCAAAAGATGTATTTGTTTCAGTTTCTCTACAGCATTTTCTCCTCTATTAGGTGTAATATAACTGTCACACCTGAACTCTAAGGATTTAACCATTTAAAGATTTAACATTTCAAGAAGTTTAGCTGTTATCATGTAATTGCTAAAAGACAAGCTACCAAGCATTCCTATGCTTAATGATACAGCATCAGCCACTAGAGCAACTGAAACATTTCAGTTTGCTTCTCAGAACACACAAGCTTGCAAGAAATGTTTTGATAAAAAGCTTTTAAATACCGAAGTATTTAGTTCAGGTGAGACAGAACAGAACCTGTGTAGTACTTAGAAAAGAAAGACAATACATGAGGTTGGGAAGGCGTGACAGCAGGTTGGATTTCTAATTCAATACTGCATGTGCAGTAAAGCGGATGTTTCCCTTAATGCAGGGATTGGAGGTGGATTAGGGAGTCTCCTAGTAGCTGTTTTACATAATAGCATTCCTTTGTAGGCCTACAGGTATGCTGCAAAATCCCCCCTCTGTGATAAAGTGACCAAAAATTTCCTTCAGAGCATAGCTAGAGTCTGCAAAACACTGTTTCTAGATACTAAACCACTTCAGTGCTAAATCTAAGGAGACCAAGTTAAAAACTAGAAATGCTAAAAAGCATACATGCATCCTGTCATGTCTACATGGGGAAACACCACTACTTAACAAGACAGAAATAACTCTTCTACGTCTATGTTAATTATGGGCAATCTCCTTACAACCTTCTGAACATTATCAGTGTTCAAGTATGCTGTTTAATTGGTACTAAATGCACTAAATCCCAGCCACACACCATCAAACTGGATCTCACCCACCATGCTGACAGAGACAGACACTGGGAGTTTTCTCTGCCAGGCAGGCAAATTCTATCCTTGCTAGACTCCAACTCCTGCAGAAAGCTAGTACTTTAACTTTGTCCCAGGTAAACCAACTTTGACATTAAAAGCAAGACACTGGGAATCAGAAAATGTTGTCTATTTTCATCATCAAAGACACTGAACAGCTTTAGTCTTTACCTTAAGCAGAAGCAGCAAATGGCAGTGCTGTGAAGAACATGGGACAGCTCCACCACTAGTGGTACAAGAGAGACATACAAAGAACGTTGCCTTACCAACAAGCAGTGATGAAGGAAGGACCCACTATAGAAATCTCCAACTTGTTTTTTTCCACAGTTATTTAGAAATTCATATACTCCTCTGGAGACAAGTTCACAATCCACAGCTATAACTGGATACAGCTTAATTGTGTACTATTTGTTACCTGCTGTTCTTCTAATCTCTGACTCTCCTTCCCCATCGCTTATGTCCTTTGAACCCCTGTCTTGATAAGAAACAAACCAATTCTGATCCAGAAGCAGTAGAGGGAAAGCTGAGTCTGAACTATCATCCTGCCTTCTCAGTGCAATTAACATTCCCCTGGTACTACTGTCCCCACCTCGATAGCAGAGTCTCATGCGAAATGCTCTTCTATTTCATGCGATGATGGAGACTGTTACAAAGCACATCATATTTGACAAGGTCGTCTTCCTCTGTGCAAACTGGTCCAGTCCCTCTTCCAGCAGGAAGAGGGTGAGGTTAGAAAGAATTAAAATGTCGTTATTATGTTATGTACAAAATAATTATGCTAACAACCAATTAGTAACTTTACATTTACACAGTGTTTTCAGTTGGGCTTTACTGTGTTATAACAGACACAGGATCACTTCCTCTTCATTACAGAAGGATTTTAAATTGTTTCTTTAAAACATGTGAAATATCTTCAAAATCAATAGCTTACTGAGACAGATTCTCTTCTCAGAACATCAAGTGGGAAGTTTTCTATTGCTAGATACACTTTTGCCAGCTTTAAAGTTATGAAAAGTACTGTTGCTCTATAAAGTTTCGGAAATTTCAGAGACTAAATACGGCAGAAGAGTTGCAGAATCCATCTGAAATGAAGGGAGCTGCAAAAATTTTGTCATTATTGAAAGTACTGTTTTCAGTCCCTGGTTTTGGCAGAAGCGAAACAGGCCATAAATGCTGAAATAGCGTCTGGCTTGTGAATAGCAGCAGGCTCTTCCAAGGCTTTTGTGTTACTGAGCAGGGAGGGGCAAGTTCCACATGGGGCACCTGAAATCTCCAGCCCAGTTACGCAAAAGGAACGGGCACAGCAGTGCTGACCACTGCCCTGCCTGAGCTTTCTCACCTACTCTGCAATTCATGAAGCCAAGCTAGGCAAGAAGAAAAGGCAGAAGCAAAAGCACACCCCACCTATGTAACACAATGCAGAGGCTGCATCGAGCTGGTGGAGGAGCTATAACAATACATCTGTCAGTGCAGTGCTGTCCTTTGGTTAATCAGTCCCACAAAAGGAGGCGCGACAGCCAAGTGATCCTCCTGGGTTGGGCCCTCCAGCATTCTGGCATATTCATGCCACCGCCATTTACATGCTTTGTCCAGTGATGAGGGCAGATGGCAAAAGCCCACAGCAAAGACCAGCACAGGACTCCAGCCTGTTGCCATTCTGTGCCCAAGTCACATCCTTTCCCTCTCCCCTGGTCTTGGGAACCTTGCGCTCTTGGAAGTCAAGCTGAGAGTGAGTAAGAGCACAATCCATATCCTCCACCAGTCAGAGCAGAGTCTTTGCAGATGAGAAATGGAGGTCTGAATCCTTGGTCTGCGCTGAGGCCTTTTAAGTCCCAGACAGCTGCTCTGCCCTGCTCATGATTATCCTTTCCAACAATGCTCCCAGGCAAATGAAGAGAGTTTTGGAGAGCCTTTTTGTCCAGGAAGGATAAACATGAAGTCAGTACATATGGTGTACCATGTAAGCATCTCTGAGTATAAGCAAAGCCTTTCCCAAACTTCTTCAGAAATTTTCTGCAATTTTTGAGAAGTCAGACCTAGAAAAACTTACAAAAATTATTAGTATAAAGCAAGCAAAAGCATCTCTGGTGAACACACAGCTCTGGTGAACAGACAGCTCTCAGCAAAGCCTGGGTTCAGCTCTTCTTACTGGAGCATCTCTGGGTACCCAAGGAAAATGTTCAAGAAGATTCCACCAGTCACTATACACAAACTACAGTCCTCATCAGAGGAACTCCACATGCTCGAGGGATGTGTGCAGATTTCCCAGGGACCCTGTTAGTGCCTGGAAGTCCAGGATTTTAAGCTGAAAGAAAGGAGGGTTATAGGGGGATGAATAAAGGGTATGAAAAAGCAAGGGTAAGTTCCACTACCACAGCAGCCTCATGTTCACCAGCATCAGCATGCTTTATTTAGGATCCTGTACGGCAGCATCAGGATCCCTTGCCCAGGGCTGACCATCTAGCAAGGAATGGCTACTATGGCCCACAGCTGGTATCTAGGTACCTCATATAAACACAACTACTTACTCTCTCAGTAGCGTCTTCACCTGCTATATAAATCAGCTCTTTATTCTGCTTCAAGATTTCTGAGCCAAAGGTGACAAAGGCTGCCAGGTCAGTAAGAAGACAGCAACACTGATGCAGTGTGCCTATTCCTCTGTCCTCCCCTAGCTCTGCTCCTGCAGCAAGAGTTTGACTCTCATGTCAGGAGAAAGCACACCAAGGGTGTTGCGACACAGTTGGTAATCAGACCCTGACTCAGCTTCATAGTCATTTTATTGCATACAATTACTGTGACTGTTCAAGGAGGTATTAACATTACTGTACAGAACAGAACGCTCTAATACAGGTCTTCTGCTGGTCACAACCACCACCACACAGTTCAGCCCTAAGGTTTACCACTTTCTAGCACCCCAGATCTGCCCAAGGACCACATATAGTTTTCTAGAGCTCTGCTCCCACGAGCTCTGTATTCTATGTCATTCTTCTTACAAAGAATCATCACTCATTGATACCACTGTGAAGTTAGTCACACACTTAGTTTAAAAAGACATATGAGAACAGAAAGTGTGGGAGAAGAAATTTCGATGGGAAAGAAGCACAATCCTAACTTCTCTTGCAACACTGGTATAAAAATTATAACCAAACCCAGCAGTTTTGTAAACCCCTCGAGACTCCTGCCATAGCCCGCTGTACAGAATGGAATGCAAAACCCTTGTGGGAGAAGCTTTTATTTCCTCCTATTCACCCTCACGCAGCCTTTCTTTGATTTACCAGTTCATGACTAACCTTCTCTAACAGTCACCTGGTCTGTTTACTATTAGCTGCTGTTACAACCAACTCCTCTTCCCTAACTGCTAAAACTAGCATTGAAAAAGGCTTGAAAACCTTGACTGAGAATTACCTAACATTTCATGTGAACCATAGGATGCACACCTGCTTACAAAGCATCAAGACCAAAGTGCTGGTATCTGCAAAACTGCCCTCCATAAGCAAGCACAGGACGTAAAGCAAAGACTAACAGGTTGTTTACCTCAGTAAGGTGCAAACCCAGAAAGATACTGCCTATTGTTTTGTTTTTCAAATGCAAAAGCAGCAAACAAATTTTTGTTTCTTGTTTAGATACAACTAGGTTTTGAAGCACTAAAACCACTACTAACCCTAGCTGCCCTTGCTCAGTAATTGCCTTTCCAACCTAAACCCTGACCAAGGCAGTATTCAATGTGCATTAAAAACAAGCTTACAGTAATAGACAAAGTCCTTCAGAAAGGGATGACTCTGATGGCAACAGCTCCAAGATAAAGCATTTTTTGTCCATGTACATTCAGAGGCCCAGCAGACCAAGCCCTCCACACTTTCCATTCAGCAGGTGTTCAAGTCTCGTGCTCAGGAGCCCCCCCCAATATCGCAGCCTCACCAGATCCAACACACACATCTATAGCATTCCCGTAATAAGGCTCAGAAGGAGCCATTAGATCACAGAGATTAAGACCACTCCTGCACAGACAGGAAAAGCAACTTTAGACCTTCTGGCTGGAAGAGTCAGATTTTCCCTTCCTTGCTTAAGACATCATTATCCAAGATCCCTTCCTCCATCTGCCTCATCCTCCTGTCAGCCTGCAGCTTAAACCCCTCACATTTCCAGTTGCATCTGATTTGCATTTACAGCTATTCAACACATTAAGCTACTCCTCTCCATCTTCACTCCTCTGGGTGTTTAGATTATCTTCAATAAAGAAGAGATTCATCTGACATCTCAGATGGGGATATTTTCACTTTACTGGAGAGACAAACTGTTTTTCTCCAGCCACTATTTGCTCCAGATCTCCTCTGCAGCTTGTAGGGGCTACAGCTAGGTCTAGGATGTGTTTCACTGAAAATACTACTCAGCCAAACTGCACCTTTCACTTGTGCCTAATAATGGCTGAATGGAGATTAGAGAAGACTAGTAGTTCATTCTTCCTTTAGCCAGGCACCTGCAACTATAGAGCCACACTGACTTGTAGCTGCATTGTGTATGTGTACATTACACATAATGCACAGCTGGGAGGAAATCTCCCTAAGCCTCCTGGATAATAAGACACCAATACAAATAAGAGGTACAGAAGAGGCAAAAATAAAGCCAGGATCAGGCTGATAATTATTAGAAACTAAACACCTTACAAAGTGAATCCATGGATCTTTAAATACTGCCCCCACATATTAGCAGTTGCTCTGATTTTCTGCACACCTAGCTGGAGGAAATGGAGTAAGAGGAAGTGGGAAACGGTTTATGCAAAAATGCAATTACAGCAAGGTGTCCTTAAGGAATTCCATAATTAAAAACAGCATGCAAATACTGCTGAGTGACCACCCTTCTTGAACACACCTACTGCAGCAATAAGGTTTAAAAATAATGATCAGGCTTTTCTGCAAGGCAAATTAAACAAATTGCATGTTTCAAGAGTGTTTTTTCTGCTCTCCATCAGCTCAATTTTTGGGAAAAAAAAAAGAAAAAACAACAAAGCATTGCTAGCATTAAAACAAAACAAAACCCCACCAACATTAATTCAAAGAGAAGGAGGAAGAAAACAGAACAATACAGGAAGCACATCCAAAAGGTGACCTCTTACTTCACTCCAACTGACAATCATAGTTACATATTTCAGCCCAAAATTTTGAATGCGGTGTAGGGGAACAGGGATAAGCTTTACTGCACTTATTTCTCTACCAGTTTATCATTCTTTCTTGTGTTTTTGCATACAGAATTACAACCGACTTGTCGGAATGACTCTGTAATTTCAGCTACAGCAAACCGCAAGTTTAGTGAGGAGCACTGGATGTAGCAGTAAGGACTGATCCATGCAACCCAGCTGAATGACCCCACTGGCCTGAATCTCCAACCATCTGTCCAAAGTTCATGTGAAATGGTGAGCTTCACTACCCTTTACCTCACAGTTAGCTACAAAGGCCTGTGCAAAGGAAAAAGATTCAGCTAAAAATGGTATCAGCTGATCAGGTTTTTCAAACTACAGTAAAAACCTGAAGACTAAAAGTATTCACAAAAATGTGTACCCCATGTAGTACCTGCAAGCATACACTAAGGACTGAGAATGTGTTCACCAACCATGGGAGTGTTTGGGAACCTTATCATGTTTTTATAGCAAAAAGCACATCCTAGTTCAAACCAGAAGCCAGTTCTGGGAAGTCTTACTGTTTCTGTTACGTATCATACTATATCAGGAAATCACAAATGTCCCATCTCATTTGAAAAACAATTTGATAACAGGAGCTTAAGCAATATGTCTTTGCGGATGGAAGTAGTACGTGATAACTCTGTACTGCACAGTTAAATAAGAATTCATACAAATCACTGAAAACAAGGCAAGTGAAGGCAAGAGCCTTCAGCTTTTGCTTGATATTCCAATCATGGTACCTCTTCCAGTTATCATTGGAAGCTGATAGCAGCTCACTATAAATTCTTGCCCAGTTTCCTTTATCAAACCTCCCTCTCATACACACAGGGGTAAAAAAAGAGTCAAAATAATACTGCCAAATGACAAACAAGTCACAGAAAATTAATTCCAAATCCTTGAGAATATGCTGAAGATAAACAAGTCTTGCTGTTACACTGCAATCTGAAAATTAAATAGTATCTATAGCCTCGTTATTTCTATCCCTTAGAAAACATCTGACAAGCTTTCAACATAATAAAAGCAACTTCCCTATTCTGAAGTTCAAAAATAAGCCATTAAAATTACAATTCTGGGAAGCAACTGAGCAAGAATTCCCATTGATTTATTGCAGAGATCTCTACTTCTACCTAGTTAAAGGAATGTTTGCCTTCAATGTTTCTGGTTTCAACTATCCTGTCTTACAAGTCAGCAGCTCAGATCTGCTGAGATAAAATCCCAAAAGTCCCACAGGTGCCTCAAGCCGTGAATGACAATTTTGACTCTTAGATACACACACACATACATACACATAAACCCAAACCCTTGAAATCTACAGATAACTCCTACCTGCATTTCTTACACCACTTCCCAGTAATTCATTTACTGTTAAGAGATGTGTTTTAAGACATATTACTGTTGAAATATGCTGCCACAGAAAAGCATTGTTCGCCCCTTCAGAAATACCTTCTTAAAATTACTATACATATTGCAACCACACTGAGTTAATTCTAAGACAATGTGCAGATGTCAACATTAAGACTTCAACTAAGCAACTTTCGTCATGTAGTGAGATACGTTGTGAAGAATGCAATGAGGAAAAATAATATCCAAGTGACCCAGAAACCCTCGGAATGCTTTTAAGTTCCTCACAGGTAAGCGTCAGCCCAAGTGCTATCCATGCATCAGCACACTTCAAAACTCTGATGCCAACTTTTGCAATTTAAAGAATCCTTATTTCAGCAGCCTTAAGCCATTCCTTTCCACAGAGTGTTAATTTCATACTTACGTAAAAAGTGTTTTTCCAGTAAGGCTATTTCCAGGTGACCTTTGATCTCATTCAGTCTGTCAGACTCCGTTCTGTTAAAATCCTGGACTCCTGAAGCCATGATGATGGTCCCTGGACCAGCCTGTAAGAAAGCCAGAATGTACAGCTCAGAGGTACATTGTGTTGCCATTTAAATACAACATCTTACTTCTAGGGCAGTAAAGAAACAGGCATGTGAGAAACATGCAAGTGCCAATGACTTTGCAGGCCTCTTCTTCAGCATTAAACCACCTAATAAATGAGTGAAAGCTAATCAAGTGCACAGCATCTCTCCCATGTGAGTTTACAGAATGCACCTCTGCAGGCCTCAGGGAGTTATAGAAAAGATATTTTTCCCCTTTACCAGTTCTGCTGTATCATCATTTAGCTTTTCTTCTGCTGATTTAAAAGGCATATTTATACTATCACTCTCTCCTCTTCCAGTTAAATGAACGGTTAATGCAACATACTTTACATACAAAACTGTGAAGCTAGCATAGTAATACTCACCTAGATATTTACAGAGCTATTAGAAAACCCATACTGTACATTTTAATACCCATTTATGGAATTTGTAATTCTGAAGACCACAGTCTCTCTGCAAAGAATGGGTCCCCCTACTCCCCCACCTCCAGCACAGCCCAGTTACTGTTGAAGGATGCAACTGGTGCCCAAAAGCTGATCCTGACAGGCCAGGAGTAGTCAGAAGACTGTGTTGACAGATTTACCAGCACTCCTTGAATGAACTCAGCACTGGAAATACAGCAGAATGCAGGAATTGAGGAGCAATTTGATTAGTTAGGAAGAGCAGTGACAACCACTACCTTCACAAAGTGAGAACAGAAAAGCCCCCAATCCCACATGGCAGAAGGCAGGGGATGCTATCTCCATAAAGTGGGCATTTTCAGACAGCAGGGGAAATGGTGGGTAAAGGAATCTCCTGGGTAATGTTTGTTCAGGCACTGCATGCAGTCCCTACCAGGTACAAAAGTCTGTCAACAGGAATTACAGGAGCTTCTCCAGTACCTTATACTGAAAATCAAAGTGCTAGATTACAGAAATTATCCCAAGACAAAAAGGGATTTATTTACCATTCCCCCATCCCCTGTTTGAGCCCTGGAAACATACAGGAACTGTACTCCTTTCAGAAGTCAGCTTGCATACATTCAGCCACGACAGCTTAAATTACTTACATACATACATAAACTCAACTAATCTACAAGAGAGTTAATTAACACATTTCCTACATTTTAAAAAAGAGGTGCAAAAAGCTCACTGAAAGCAAAATATTTTCACTGTTGGGAAGTACTTTCACTGTTGGGAATGATTTGTACTTTTAAGATAAACCAGTGTGGAAATACCTACTAAACATCTGTTTTCTTGCTTGAGCTGAACAGATGCTGAGTTTAAGCTTCAGAATTTGTCTATACAGGCAAATTAGCACTCTGCAGGCATGTACTGCACAGCATTTACCTGGCTTCAACTCCCCACCTGGGCTTGCTCAATACAGTGCCAAGCAGAGATGCTATTTCCAGTCCCAAAAGCAACACACACCCACACAGCACTCTGCCAACGCTGCTGGCCTCAGTGAGGAGCAGGAGCTGCTAGCTTAGCAGCAGTCCTGAGCTGATTCCCACTTCGGAGCCGGCACAAATCATGCCATAGCAGTGACAAACAGCTCACACAGAGAGCTGCAGCATCCTCCTTCTTGTGCTCTAGATTTCCTGTTCACACCTGCCTTTAGCCAGATAGGTGCAGCAACACATGCCATTTGCCACCACTCCAGCCACTGCTGAAGAATAACTGTAGCTGCCTGTTTTCAGATGAGCATGGGACTGCAATTAACCTCTGTGTTGATTTCTTATCTATAGAGCTGGGTCATGTCTATTTACGCTGCAAGGTTTAGTGTTACCACTCACCAGACACTTGGAAAGCCCAAGGGGGATGGTGTGGCTCAAGTCAAACAGCAGCACCCTTACAGCACACTCTTACCAGCAGGCACACAGGAAGCGATATTGAAATACAGATTGCTGCTAAGGCATTAAAGCATGGCTTCCTATATTGTATATCCATATCTGGTACAAATGGACAACCTCTGCTCCCTGCACACAGGATTTCATAAGGAGCTGTCTAAAGAAACAGTGACACAGCTCAAAAATAAATTAATCAGTAAAATCACATACAGGTCAAAGAGCAAGCTGCTACACTCATCAGGAACGCACCTGGGCTCTGTACATCAGCCCAGTGCTTAGACAGGGCCTGACTCCTGCCCAACCAGTCCCTGGTCTCCAACCCCAGGCACTGCAGAGGTGACAGCAGCACAGAGGTGAGGGAACAGAGGAAGAGAGGGGCTGGCAAATATCAAAGTATATACAAGTTTTACCCTCATTGAAGATGCTCAAGATGTTTAACTCAGAGATGAGTTACATTTCAGAAACCCATCTAAAGAACCAGATCTGCTTTTGCTCCCTCAGAGATATTAAGTCATCTACTAAAACCCAGGATACATTGACTATGCCTCTTACAAAGAAGAAAAAAAGCAAGAGGTGTATAGTACTGGGGTCAGTGATATGAGTTAACCACTTGGGGTGTGGCTGACACTCTAGAGTGAAGGGATGCCATCCAGAGGGGCCTTGACAGGTTCAAGAGGTGGGCCCATGCAAACCCCATTAAGTTCCACAAGGCCAAATGCAAGGTCCTGCACATGGGTTGGAGCGTGGCTTAACCAGAGTAGTAAGATACAGAGTGATACAAGTTTGGTGGAAAATAAAGCACCCAAGTTCCAAAATCAGTGGCACCATAACATATTAATGAATACAACTTAGAAGCGTTCAGAAAACTGAGCATGTCCAGGGCAGTGGTATGAGAGACATTTAAGCAGATGGTTCTTATGTCCCTGAAGTTTTTTCCCCAAACGAACACACCTCATTCTGTCAAGAGGTGTTAATGGGCTAAAAAGATGAGAAATAAGGTCCATAAATTTGCTGGAGATCAACTGCCCACCTCTGAATTAAAAAAAAAAAAAGTAATTCTCTCTGAAGTTAGCAGTGTTAACTGGGAAAAGATTTCTCCTTTCTGCTGCCTCTGTGCTGGGACTCGGGCCGAATTAACTACCCCATACTGTACAGATGCCCTTTCTTGCTTCTGACTCACAGCAGAAACCTTGAAGGCTTCCACTGATTTCTGCTTTTCCTTCTGCCTCTAACTTTGACAGCATTTGACACAGAGACCTCCTAAAATGTTGGCTATTAATTAGCAAAGCCTGCTCACAAGGCTTGGTGGTACCTAGGAAGCCACCGAAATGGCAGAGTAGAGCATGGATTCCAAGACAGAGCGGTTAAATGAAGATTTCCACTGACAACAGATTGCCTCTAACCCACTATCAGAGTTCAGAGTTGCACTCCCAAGCCACATCCAGCTCCAGATATGAAAAAACACAGCTCCCCACAATGTGTTTTCAAGCCTGTGCAGGTCTGGCTTTTGGGCAGCATCTCCCAACCTGACAGTTCTCTGCTTTCCCTCCCTTCTCTCCCCAAGCTGCCTTCATCCTGCAAACCCTTGCCTATCGAGGGTGAAGCCTCATGGGTTTCTCAACTGACACTTCATGAACATTTTCTTACCTCAAATTATGAAAGGGTTTCCCGTGGCTGCTGCACTTACCTGCAGTAAGGAAAGGGAAAACCCAGCAACACTGCTCAAGAACAAAAAACATTTGCATGAATAGTTAATCCTTAGTAGCTATTCTTGAAAGCTTAACCATATAGGCAAGCTCCTGAAAACACAGCTACATTTTACATAAATTATAAAAACCTGACAAAACCAAGACTAGTGCTAGCCAGGATTAGAGACTTTATTATCTTAATTGTAATGTTTGTACAGTGCTTTGTACTGTCCTAAGCATCACAGAATAGTTAGGGTTGGAAAGGACCTTAAGATCATCTAGTTCCAACCCCCCTGCCATGGGCAGGGACACCTCACACTAAACCATGTCACCCAAGGCTCCGTCCAACTTGGCCTTGAACACCACCAGGGATGGAGCATTCACAACTTCCCTGGGCAACCCATTCCAGGGCCTCACCACCCTCACAGTAAAGAATTTCTTCCTCAGATCCAATCGAAACTTCCCCTAAGTTTGAACCCGTTACCCCTTGCCCTGTCACTGCAGTCCCTAATGAAGAGTCCCTCCCCAGCATCCCTATAGGCCCCCTTCAGATATTGGAAGGCTGCTATGAGGTCTCCACGCAGCCTTCTCTTCTCCAGGCTGAACAGCCCCAATTTTCTCAGCCTATCTTCATACGAGAGGTGCTCCAGTCCCCTGATCATCCTCGTGGCCCTCCTTTGGACTTGTTCCAACAGTTCCATGTCCTTTTTATGTTGAGGACACCAGAACTGCACACAAGACTCCAAGTGAGGTCTCACGAGAGCAGAGTAAAGGGGCAGGAGCACCTCCCTCGACCTGCTGGTCACGCTCCTTTTGATGCAGCCCAGGATACAGCTGGCTTTCTGGGCTGCAAGTGCACACTGCCAGCTCAAGTTCATTTTTTCATCGACCAACACCATGCTTTATACTTTCCAATCACTGTAGATGAGGTGATCAATACAGAATCATTTAAAGTTTTAATTGACGAGCTTCAGGAAAAGCCAAACTGTACTGGTGTAGGAAGTAAATTAGTGTTTTCTGTAGCACAGTAACTCAGATTTAATCTTAGCACACTGGCAGGGAACTTACATAAGTAGATTAGGCTGGTTCAGTACAGCATGTCAGCTACGAGAGCCCTTCAACTTGGCAATTCGCACTGCTAGGTTAGTGAAGAACCTCCATAGGTTTAAACATGAATTTGTTCTTTCTCCCTCTGCCGAAGGGGACATAATCCTCCTCTGCACCGTGTTCATTCAGTACAGAACACATTCTCCTCTTTTATAGAAACAGGACATTTGTCACATTGGGAGCACATATATTCATCTATATCACAAAATGACAAAAGTTAAAATTAGGCAAATCAAGCCAGAACTGGCAAATCTAAGGGCGGGCTATGATTTTCAGGGCACAGTTCCCCTCCCTGAACACTTGCAAACATTTGCATCTTAGCAAATCAAGTTGCCAAAGCAATATTTTAAAGCTTTTTTAGGCGCAGAACTGTGATTTAGCAGGAAGGAACCCATGCTGCATATTCAGAATAGGAAACTATAATGGCACTGAATAAAGGAGCCTTTAATTACCAAGCAAGCCAGATTACCTGAATTTCCAATGTCACAACAGGCCAAATGCTAATACATTGACAATTAGGAAGTAGGAATGGACCAGATTACCCCGATACCTATTCAATGATTGTGGTGTTTTTACATAACAATGCAGAAATAAATACTGCATGCAGTTCTGAATGTCCTTGCTTTAAAAACAAACTATCAACCACCTATGGTAAAGAGGAAAGGGAAGAAGAAATCTGAGAAGCCATTCAGGAACTGAAAGAGATGCTTAACAAAGAGTTAATTTGCTAATCAAAGTGGTTGCCTTGGCAATGATCTGATCACAGTGTCCCAGGACCCACAGAGACCTAAGAAAGCACCCGCTACCCCAGACATACCTGATAGTTGGAACACTTCAATGAGAGGGGGTGAAAGTGCCCATACAAGCAAACAGCCAGCCTGTGAGTTGAGACAAAACTAGTGCAAATCAAGAGTCAGACACCTTTTGAACAAAGAACCACTAAGGAAAATTCGAAGGAAAATAAGTAATCCTTCCAACGCCAGGGCCCTCCTACCAGGAGCTAGCTGTGTGCTTTACCCAAACACGAGTCAGGATGCATATTACTGAACTAAACAGGTAAAGCTCATGGTTTCAAGGTAAAGAATATAAGATGACCTCATCTGGACATCCTTTCTGTCCTTCCACTGAGTGTAAATTTTGCACCTGCTGCTCCAGTAAGACATGTGAAGTGCTGGGGTTAAGTCCCACTGCTGTATCTGTGGCCCAGGACTGAATGTGCACTGCTGGAGGTGCACAAGAAAGAACGCTGCTCTTTGCAGGGCTTACAATCATAAGCTTTATGGCAAGGCTTTTTATTCTAAAACCTCCATTTGCACCAAGTTTTTGCATATGCTTGTCAAGTTCAGACACAGACATGAAGAAGAGGCACCTAATGTGCACATTTCTAAGTTCACTATGTACTCTTGTGGCACAGTACAGAAGGGCCTTTCATTCATGACACTGTTGCACTGTTCTAATAGATGGAGATCTTTCCTTAATGGCTCTGTAATGAATAATACACCAGACTGAAGGGTGGGGGGGAAGAAGTAGAGAGGGGCAGAGATAAAGCCTTTGTCAAGGGAATGGCTGACAGTGGAGTCAGATATCTACATACTGAAGATAAGGGGGCCAGCACTAAAATTTCATATGCCTATGATCAGTTCCAAGCCATCAATCTTGCTCTTTGAAGCCCATGAGCTCTGTACTTAGATTTTAATAGAATCAGTGAAGCAACAGAAGTGGAAGCACAGCACAGCTCACATCTATCTGAAAGGACAAGCAGCATAACTTCAATTCATGCACAAGACTTGCACTGACTTTTTGATGCTTTCAACAGTTTCCCTAAGGTATTAAACAGGAAGATACCAACAAGACTTGGTCTTCTCACAATCAGTGTACTAGAAGTATAATACTAAGATGCTTAGAAAACAATCCTGTACAAGCAATTTAAGATTTGAGTTTTAGTCACTGAATTAAAAGCAATTCAGGCACAATTCAACCATGTGATCTCAATAAGAAATGGAGACATAATTCAGAATTATCCTGTCCACACAAACTCAGCCACTGCTTTAATATTGACTTAAATATAGAATCATAGAATAGTTAGGGTTGGAAAAGACCTTAAGATCATCCAGTTCCAACCCCCCTGCCATGGGCAGGGACACTTCCCACTAAACCATGTCACCCAAGGCTCAATCCAACCTGGCCTTGAACACCACGTATTACTTCCTTTACTCCTGCCATCTCTGCAGCATAGAGGATTATTTCTTCTCCCTTCTTGCCCTAGGAGGGCAGCAGTTTGAGAAAACAGAGACCACCACTGCAGATATGTAGCCATAAGCCTTTATAACTAGCCAAAACTGTCCCCTCAGCCACACCATCCTGGAGCTACTATCCTCTTAAAGAAATACATAAAATAGTATCTAGGGTTCAAGACAGATCTTTTTGTAGCCTCTTGGTCTGCCGTCCAGATCCTTCTGATTAGATACAATGGTATAGATGGAATGATAGATAGATATTTATGTGTGCTCTCCACATATAAATATAATGACTTCAGTTTAACGAAAACAAGCCAGTATTTACCTACAAGAAAACTTCAGAAAATACCATGTTGGAAGGGCAGCAGCACAGATTAGTCCCATGACAGACAGTTCGCACATCTTAACAAATGGCAGATGTCTTCAGTAGAATAAGAGCAGAGGAAGGGCATTCAGTAGACTTCCTAGCGCAAGGAGCTTGACAATTTGCATACAATCGACTTTTTGTGACTGAAAAATGCTGTCGTTACCACTTGTTTGTTCCATGATCACAGGGAAAAAAATTCTCACAAAAGAGCTCCATATAAGCAGGATTGTGCATGGTATTATACAAGCACACTTAAATTTAAAAATCCTAATAGCTATAGAACAGGATCCAAGCTGCCAACCCCAAAGGGGATGGCTAAGCATATACAGTTTGAAGTCTTTTAGTTTAGAACTTGTGGTGAGCAAACTCCGTGCTTCTAGAAATGAGCTTTCAGACAACAGCCCGACCACATTTTGAGGATAAGAACTGCGCACTGGGTTTCCACATAGGGCAGTACAAATTCTAACTTCCAAATCACATTCTACAGTACAGTTACATGGACAAACCTTAATTTAGATTGTAGCACTCCGAGCTCAAGAATCCACAGCCATTTTTTAACAGTTAAAGCAGGATTTAATTTATTTATTTTTTACCCAATATTTAACTTTACCTGAAGCATGGTATTTTTAAAACACAAGTCTGTTTGGGTGCTTCTGCTTACAAGCACCAAAAAATTTCAGCACCTCCTGCACAAGTTTACACCAGTTCTATAGCATAGAAGCATTACTGGATATAACACTGAGTGAAGAACAAGGTGGTGACCCTCTAGCTCCAATGAGCCACTAGAAGTCTTATCCCTGCAGACCTAGACAGTGCCATTAGGGCAGATCTGTACTCCTCAGAGTGAAAACAAGTCCTCCCTTCAGATGTGTTCATTAGTAATTCAACAAAACACAAACCAGACAACACTCAGAAGCACATCCACATTTAACAAACCTGTCAACCCACAACATCTAAAATCAATAGCAGGGACAGGGAACCCTAATACTAAGAAATTAATTGATCTTTCCAGAAAATAGAAGCCTATTACTGAAGCTTACTTCCTAGCCACAAACCTTCAAATGTTCAATCCAAAATATAGGGACAAAGAATTATTAATTCCTGATATCTTTTCTGCTGGACAACTATGTAACAATATAACAACACTTAAATCAAGTACTTACAGGGTCTCTCAGCTCTTCATTGTCTCGAGTTGATGTTCGAGGTATTTTCACCGGGATTTCATCTCCACATTCAGTGTCAGAAGCATTTGGAGACTCTGCTAAATCAAGGAACTCATCTCTCTTGTGACCTCTGAACCTTATTTTGTCCAACTTCTTTAGCATGTTCAGCACTGCACTTTTCTGCTTTACCTTAACATGACGGTTGGAGTCTCTGCAAGAAACAAGACATCAAGAGGATGTTAGAAAGTTTGCACTACACCTAAACACACACATTCTATCCACTAACTACTTCCAACCATCTTTTCAAGGGCATTCTTGCCACTGGAGGGAAAACATGCTGCAGCTTAGCTTTACAACAGGCACTTTTTTCCCCACAGTGCAACAGATGCAAGGTTTGTTTTTCAGTAGTTGATGATTTATCGTCTTCCCACATGTAACAGAGAAATGGCCTCTTTCTCATGGCTGTTTTTAAAGCAAGTCTAAAGTTAACAACCTGCATCCCAAAGAAAGATTAGGAAGTCAGTTCCTAACAGGTTACCTGAAACAAGAAACAGTTTACCTTGTAAGTCCACATTCATCATCTTGCTGATGCTTCTAATCAAAGACATGAAAATCCACTCAGCTTCACAACCAACCTTTAAATTCCCAGAAAAAAAAAAAAAAAAAAAAAAAAAAAAGGAGGAAAAGAGTAAGGATGCTATCTCACCTCCCTACTGCTTCAGGCTAAGAAAAGAGAAAAGTACCAAGCGTTTATGGAAGGAAGCCAACAGACAGACCCATGCAGAAATCCCCACCAGAAACTAGAGATTGAAGTTGATCATAAAAGCCACATTCAAATGCACTGCAAAATCGTTAAAGTTACCACTACCGATAATATTGCATAGCTTTTGCTAGATTTCTATTACTCCCTGTAAGATGCAAAAGAGAATCACTTTATTAGAGGTGCTTTCACATTGCTATAAAACTAGCATGGCCAAAAAACTTCACTGTAAGAGAAACGGCAGAGCAGTATTTCTGCAGAACATCTAGGTGCCACCCGCACACAGAAACAGGAGAAATGTCCAGGACATTCCACTTCCAGAGACAGTGTTTGACAAGAACAATACTGAAATTCTAAATCATAAATCATACTGGGAGAAGGATTTGGCCTGTTAAGAGACAATAGAAGAAAGCTTGATTAATGTACATTAACTCATTGCAATGGTAGCTTTCCAAGACTACGTAAGTTCTGATTTAAACAAGACCCGCCAAATCCGTCCAATTCAATGCTCTACATGTATCATTCTGTTCCTCAGCTCAGAGTGTTCCATTTTGAAGGTGCCACAGTGTTCTCCCAAATGGCCTTTGCAATGCTAAGAAATTTATTTTGAGGCACTTGTTCCTGTTACTATCCTTGTTTCCCTATGGTCAGCACTGCCATGCTCTTCATCAGAGAGCATGCTTAGCTTCATGGC
Source organism: Amazona ochrocephala (assembly GCA_039720435.1). Lineage (NCBI taxonomy): Eukaryota > Metazoa > Chordata > Aves > Psittaciformes > Psittacidae > Amazona > Amazona ochrocephala. Next base: position 28,452,929 of record CM077880.1, read on the forward strand.
ACAGCACCCTAGGCACCGGTGTGAGATGAAAAAGCAAAGGCAGAGCTAGACATGGGTCACTTCAGGAGTATAAATAGAGAGCAAGAAGAGCCTTTTGCTACTGGCTCCCACAGCCTTGACAGTTGAAGCAGTTCTCACCTCCCAGCACAAACCACTTTTCAACAGAGCTCTTCGTCTTTCCCTGCAGATTCTCTGCTTACCCTAACACTTTGGCAGTGACTATTCATACAAAGTTCAAACCAGATCGCTCCCCTCAAAACCTGCCTGACTTTGCACCTCTGCCAAAGTTTATTAGCACCCTTCACTTAAACACTGAAGTTTGAAACGAATATAGCTACCCTATAGCGTAGCTGGCAGAAAACCCCCCAAAACCTCCTCCTTTATCAGAGACACTTCAAGCTGCAGTCATGTGCTTAATCTTTCACTTATAGAGAATCACTTGCAGTAACTCACAGCAAAGTCAATTTCTATGAACAACTTTTCTTTGAAGTTCCATTACTTGTCAAAGCTAGGTTTAAAATAGAAACACTTCTTGCTCATTCATTGACTATTTGATGAAGAAACTTGTCAGCTATCACATCCAGAAATATCTCTAGGCCCTACTATTAATAGCACCTAGAGAACAAATGCTATCAGGGAAGTTTAAACCTCTGATAAGCACTGGCACAACTTTATCACGCTCCCTCCCATCTCAAAGATCTCCATCTGTGTTCAAGCAGTTTGACATACATATCATGTAAAGTCAGACCTACAGACAAGTAGTTATAAAACAAGCTGTTTGTTTGGCACTTGTGCTCACACTGCTAATGATACAGCTGCACAAAGAAATAATAAGGATGCTAAAAAATCTTCACTGTGAGGGTAGTGAGACACTGGCACAGGTTGTGCAGAGAAGTTGTGGCTGCTCCATCCCCGGCAGCGTTCAAGGCCAGGCTGGACGGGGCTTTGAGCAACCTGCTCTAGTGGAAGGTGTCCCTAACCACAGCAGGGAGTTGGAAGATGATCTTTAAGGTCCCTTCAATCCAAGCTATTATATGATTCTGTGGTAGAGTGCTGTCCCTTTTCTGGTCAGCACTCATCAGCCCCTACCAGTGGAGGACAAGTATGCACCCCAGGCCGCTTCCATCCCTCTTATGGATGAAACAGTCAAATCAAGGCTGCAGATAAGGATTGCTGCCCTGGGCAGCATCGGGAGGCCTCATCATTCTTCAGTTACAACAACATTCATCTACTGCTCCCCAAAGACCAGGGGTAGATCTGGACCTCTTTTTATAGTGCAGCATATACAGCACTTCAGTGCTCATTTCAAGACTTGAATTCAGTTTTCCCCTTAGAGTGGGTTCATATTCACTTATACAAAAGAAGTGAGAGGCAACAAAATATCCTGAGATAGAGCAATCTCCACCCCTTCTCTTCAAGATTTGCCTCCAGGCAGTAAAGAAGGAAACACCCAGGAGGTCAGTGAAAGGGCCCAGCAGCGCAACTGCCTGAGTTGGACTCTGGGAACATGAAGTCCTGAAATCCAGCCTCCTCCTAGGATGGCTCAGGCATTTCAGCCTAGGTCATAGATGAAACCTGGCCAACAAATGTACCCATTTATCGTATTTTTCACTAGGAAAACTGATGTACCTAACCTTAAGTGTGTTACCACCTGGTCTTTTAAAAATGCAAACCTTTCTTTAAAGCACTAACAGATCACTCCATTGAAGAGAGTCTACTTAAACTCTGTAACACAGAGGCTATCAAAAGAAAGATGACATCAGTGTCAATAGTTTTAAAGGATTTCCAGTAGGTTGATCATTAAAAGAGAAAATAGTAAAGAATCATGTTCCAGGGCATTTTTTAAATGTCCTAAGTATGAGAAGCTGTTATATAAAAAAAAGATAAGATCACTTTGTCTAAAAATTGTTTTGGATGTATCAGGCTTCCATATTACTTGCAGTTACATTAGATTAACCTAAGCAAAAACCTAAGCTTGCCAACAAGCTCCTATAGAAACCCATTACCTGGCCTCCAGCCAAACGCATGATCCAAGACAAGCTTTTTATGTCAGCAGCCTGTCCTTGCAGCTACCAACTTCTTTTTTAGATAAAGTCAATAAATATGGCGACATTTCAGCAGTTTCAGCTCACTAGGAAAAAAGCTTCTTGGAGATTCTGTTTTCCAAGTGACTTGGGTCAAATTTAGATAAGCTTGAGGAAGCTTTTCTAACACCAGAACCTGATCTAAAATTAGATTTACTGTAAAATATAGTAACTAAATACTAAAACACTTGCTTTGCCATTGCAGTTATTCATCCCCTCACCCTCTCCCAGCTACCCATCCACAAGCTGGACTCAGCTGGTCCAGTAGCAAGTTTCAGGCTGCTTCTAGTAACTCCCCATACCAGAAACATCAAAACCAATATGTAGTTTTGCACGTGCAGAGCTCAGAGTGTGAATGCAGACCCATATCTCCCTCTGCTTCAAACACAGATACTGTGTAATTACAATAAAAACACAAATATTTTAACTCTGTGTTAGAAACATTCTCATTTCCCAACACTGTCGTACATGTGACAGTTGTTCTCACTACTATACAACAAACAAGCTTTAAATAAGAATTAAGAGCAATATCATGCTTGCAAATAATTAATTTGAACAAAATAAAAATCAAATCCATCCTCCCGAATCAAGTTTATTTCTGCAAACACCCTACCATTAGTCTAAGCAATTGGAGATCTTTTACACATTAAATGCTATAACAGAAAGTGCTGCACAGGAAGGCAGATGCTCCCTCTGCAAGAGCGATTTAGGTCCTACTTTGTTGCACCTCAACCAGATTTAATACTACCAGGAGGGCCTCTGTTGTAATATAGTAAGAATATCTTACGCTAACATGCTTATAAACAAGGCTATTCAGGCACCCAGGTTATAAAGCAGGTGTCTTTTATTTCTCATGTTACAGCAGCAGAGGTCAAACCAGCAAAATGAAACAGCAGCCTGTAAAAGTTATCCTGAAGACCCAAACTACCTAGTAAAAATCTAGGCAAGAGTTTGTGTACATAGGGCTCGCTTAGTTGAAATGGTCTTTTTCAGACTTAGAAAACAAACGAAAATAATCTTTAAAGGTGCTTTTTTTAATTACCATTTGTCTCTAGTTGCTAAAGCAAATCCCTCAAGGCTGAGATTTTATTCCTTTTACAGAGGGCCAGAGAAGAGATGACTTTATTTGGACCCAATATGAAACCCCTCAATTAACCCCAAATAACTGTCAGATGTACAGTTTAAACTATTAGAAGACGACCCAAAACGCCAAAGAAACATGAGCACACATTCCAAGTTTATTCTGAGTAGAGAAAAATCACATTTTCCTGAACTTTCACATAATAATCACAAGGAGCTCTAGCACAGCTTTCTCTGCCTGTGTTTACAAGAGGCTTCAGCAAGAAGACACCCAGCTGCTGGGGAAAAAGAGCCAGGCCCACCTGGTGCAGTCTGGAGGGACTTGGTTATGCGGCTTGCTCCTATGGGCACCCCCCATCCCTTTGTGCCACTGCCCCCGCCGTGCTCTGCTCTTGCACACATGTGGAAGAGGTTGGGATGCAGAAGGGAGAAGGGAACGCGGGTAAGGGCAGCACTCAGTGCTGCACTGCTATCCCAAATCCACCTTAACTTGCCCCAGAGTTGCCTACAAGTGGATTACAGGTTTTGGTCTTCTGTGGTTGCACTTCGCTTTTACACAAGAATACACTGAATCAGCGTACATGGCCTGGTAGACCATGTGGATTGAACAGCCAAGTCTTCATGTGGCTCGTTGGAGAGGGTCCAGAGGAGGGCCACAAAAATGATCAGAGGGATGGAGCACCTCTCCTATGAGGAAAGGCTGAGACAGCTGGGGCTGCTCAGCCTGGACAAGAGAAGGCTCTGGGGAGACCTTATTGTGGCCCTTCAGTTTTCAGAAAGGGCGCATAAGAAAGATGGGAAGAGACTTTTCAGCAGGGCCTGTTGCTATAGGACGAGAGGTGATGGTTTTAAAATAAAGGAGGGAGATTCAGGCTGGATGGGAGGAGAAAATTCTTTACAACGAGGGTGGTGAAATACTAGAACAGATTGCCCAGAGACGAGGTGGATGCACCATCTCTGGAGACATTCAAGGCCAGGCTGGATGCGGTTCTGGGCAACATGATCTAACTGAAGATGTCCCTGCTCACTGCAGGGTGGTTGGACTAGATGAGCTTTGAAGGTCCCTTACAACCCAAACCATTTATGGTTCCATGGTTCCAATTTTTTCAGAGAAAGGACTGTGCTTTGCAACACGACAATTCAGTCTTCCTTAGCTGTTAGCAAAACACATCCTGTTAGCCAAAGCCAAACAGCATCACCTAAGCAAGCGTTCATCTGGAGCCTGGTGTGAGAGAAACAACAAAAAACCTACTAAAACATCATGGATGAATTGCGTCTCAGGCCAAAATGCCATACAAGACTATGACAGCAAAGTAACCTGAGTTCCTTTTGCGGGAAACATGGCGTTTCAGAAAGCTGAAGATGATACTGGAGTTTAAGCAAATCTGTCATACCCTTACTCCGCCCATTTACACCCTATTCCCTTGTCACTGTTCTTTCAATCTCAAAATGTCTTTCTGCAGAAGTCTGAGGTAAGAGCTCTGGCATCCAAGAAAAGACAGGCTGTATGTGGATGGATAAACGCAGACACAGTGTCAACACCAGGATGTTTTGGTCTTATCAGGAGGAAAGGGCATGCAAATTGAGGGAGTAGACAGTACCAGGGTTATGTTAGGCATTTATTACTTCTTCACTGAAATACTCCTGCGTATCATCCTAAGAGTCGACAGGAGAGCAGGCACACAAGATACACACAGGCCATCCACATACCAATTGATCCTAAAAACAAAGCCTGGTGTGCTTTTTTCCAGACACGTCTAACTAAAACTGGAAACCTCAGCGAGTACATCTAAGCCTACAACAGATTCACAGCCCAGCTCTATATAGTGCTCTGCTCCCTCTTGCTACATGATTCCCTCATTTCTCATTTTAATGGACAGAATCTCATCTGAAGTCACTGTCTGAACATCTTGTACTTATTAATATTTAAGAAACTAACCAAGAAAAAGATCAACTGACTGCACCTGAGAGCTCCTAGTCTGCTCAGCTTTCTTCCCCCGTGCACACAACTTCTCCCAGTTGCTCTCCAGAAGATTCGCATCTGTGAAGAAAGCCAAACCTTACCCACAGTGTCTCTTATTGAGCAACAGGGAGTGGTTTTCCAGAGATGAAGTTGGCATCTTTCAACAAACTTTACTCAACAAGATTCTTCAGCACACAGACACACACACACAGATGGGACACAAACCTCACTCAATGCAACCCATTCATGAACAGTGCCTGTGTGAGACATCTATCAGGCAGAACTGTGCCATGTGTTATCTGTATAGAATGATGTCCTTCGTTTCTCATTGGAAACCATGAAACAGCAATACTTTGGGGCAGATATCCAGCTGGACAGGCCAAGGGCAATTTACAAACACTCTCCAGGAGCTACAAGCATTGCAGAAGCACCCTCAATTTCCGGCAAGCAGGGCTCAACCTTCAAAGCTGTGCAGTCCCCATGCTCAACCCATCACAGCTTCATCCTGAAATTAGTCACCACCTCAGCATCACCGTTCGGTAAAGTCTTCCTCCAATTACATCACCCTTGGCCCCAGGGTCATAATATGTTGTAATGCACATTCACAGCAAACTGCTTTCTGGTTTTGAGTAATACCTATTAAAACGTCCCAATCCTTTCAGGGTCAGGAGTCCTTAAAACTTAGGCTAGACTAGATAGGGGTAGGCTTAGGGGGATAGAGTTTGTTGGGGTTTTTTGCATGCCAGAGTATCAGTTAGGCTATTCACGGTGTGGAGAAAAATTATGCTTTGTAATTCATGTTTATTTTTCCCTTGAGTTTAAAAGGAGATGAACAAAGAAACTGCCACCAGAATCACCCCCTCTGCGTTCTGGACTGCTGGCAGAAGCAATACTCGATCAACACAGGTCGGAAATGAGCGGGAAGCTGTGCTTCGGCATTGCAGGCTTAATTAGATGCAGTTATTCACTAAACATCAACTCTGAAACAATTTAAATTGTCCACTGGCTGGGGGGAGGAGGGGAGGGAAGAAAAAAGTGGAAAGCTGTGTAACATGCATGCGGGGACTGGAGACAGAAGTTCAACACACCAATCTCGGCTGCCAGCGGTGAGGTTGTCACAGCAACCATAATGCGCCATCATGAATATGCATTAGGTTAAAACCTATTTCTTTCCCGCAAAAGAGACTAAGGTGTCATTCAGCTCACAACATGAAGCTGCCTGGGAGACAAGTCAGTGCTGGACAATAAATGTGACTGGTCTTCAAAACCTTCGGTTCAGCTGTTGTAGACAGGAGGGTTTGGAGACATGCAACATGGCAGCACGGGGCTGTAGGAGTCTCTTCTGTACCTGCCTCAGCCAGAAGGTACTTGAGACTTATTTGGCAAATGTTCTAAGGCAGAGGTTCCCCACACGAGGTGCTCAGTCTCTGCGAAGTTTCGGATCTGTGCAAGGAATCAGGCTACACCTGAGGACAGGCCCTTCAGCAAACTGGGGACATGGCACCTCCAGTGACCCTCCGCAAAGGACAGAAAAGGGGGAGCTCCTGCTCCCACTGCCATGGACAGTGCCCAAGCCAGCTGAAACTGGGGAGCCTTGGCTTCATTATCATTGGAAAACTGTGATTGGAGGGGATCAGAGAAAAACCCACCCCAAATCATGCACAGGTACCTGTCCATACAGATCACACACCAGTGTGCCAAGGAAGAAAGTGAGGGCATCAACTGTTTGAGCTGAGCAGCTGTGCGAGTTTAATTTTGTACTTAATGCCCCACTTAAGGTCACTCTGGAAACATCACACCTCCAAAACCACACCCTTCCAAAGACACACTGACACCAGGCACACCTCTATCTCTCTTTCATTACGAAACCTAAAACGAGCATGCTTTGTTAAATTAATTCCTCTGTGAACTAGAAAAATGGCAAATTTTAACTCCCAAAACAGGAAGATAAAGCTCATTTTTCCACAAGATACCTGTGTGAGGCAAAAAAAAAAACAGTGAAACATTTACTATGCCATTGGAAGAGCAGCACCCGAAGCCCTGCACGAAAATGACACTGCTTGCAAAGAGAAGCTCAAGCAGCACACAGATTGGAGGAGCCACCAGCTCAAGCCATGGGGCAGCAAGCAGTTGCCCAGCACTGGGGCTTTCCAGCTACTCTGCTTGGCAGATATCCTGTGAAAGGGGTATGTCGTGACAGTAATAAAATCATATCGAACTCCAGGTGAATCCCTCCCTTCCCGCTGCACACCCATCCTGCGCCCAGCCAAGCCTGAAAACCACATACTCACAGGCTGACACCAAAGGGAGCAACCCCGCTAATTTCTGCCATGGCCTTTATATGTCACTTGACCACTCATGCAGTTTATCAGCTCGCTGCTGATGCAACTGATTGCTGTTTTTGTTTTCTGGCAAGGTCAGTCTAATCAGAGCATGCAGCTACGCAGCCTCACTCCTGCTTGCACAAGCTATTAGGGCTGTCGTGCCTCCCACACAGAAAACCTACGTGGTCATGGGCAGCGCGAGAAAGTATCCTTTTACAGCAGGCACCTGCACTTAAATCAGGTTAAGCAACTGCAAAGCCTCACCCTAAAGAGTGTTCACTGTTGGTGAAGCTGCCATGAGGCACATTTCAGAAATCAGTCCCATGACAGAGCTTCAGTCCTTCCTCTGGAGGATGTGGGAAGAGCTTGTCACAGCTTGGCATTGGCAAAAGGCTTTTTCTGCTTCCTCACGCTGAATTTTGTCTACTAGTCAGGGGAGCTGAGGGCGAAGACAGGAAAATGAGCATCACCAGCACAGCAAGAGCCTCCACGTACAAGGCAGCTCAGTCTGGCTAGGCTTCAACCAAGTAAGAAGCCAGAGTACAACAGAAGCATTGGCATAAGCAAGCATCACAACTGCCTATAAAAATAGAAACATGGAGGTGATGGTTGTGGGGAAAGGATGGGACACAACCAACACAGGGTAAGATCAGGCTATCAATACATATATCTCCTCTTCCACTGCCCAATGTAAGAAGCCTAGCTTGATATAGCTAACTGACATTTAAGGTCCAAAGTACACACGCTAGCATGGAACATCTTATTCAGATTGTTACGTTTATTATGGAAGGTGATCACTATTTAGAAAGCGTGAACCCTGCCAGTGTGAAGAAGAATTTTAATTCCATCCCATTGAGTAAAAAAAGAGAAAGTTATTGAGACCAATGTCATTCTACCTGGGTTAGATAGTTTTCTTAATCTCAAGTGCATGTTTATCATCTTCGGATGACGAATACAGGGTGACCGCTCGTAGCCCACCCAGCAGCCTTCAGAAAGAGAACAAAGGCATATAACACGGTCTAGTTTTGAAGAATGATTATGTATTCCACTTGATAACTAAGAGATACACATTTGCAGTAGGAAATAGCTCACAGTTAACAACTGTAGCCTCTGCCGACTTCTGTGAAGTATATGTACCTTCACTGAGAACAGCAGAGAGCATGAAACCCATTGCTAAAGATAAGCCTACCCCAACTAACATCTGGAGTACCATGCATAGTCAACTTGCATGTTTGAGCAACATTTCATAAGTGCCACAGTGCCAAGCTATGCATTATGCCTATGCATTATGGTTTTACTTATGCCAAGACCATACAGAAGGAATTACTAAAGCTATCAGGCAAATGACTGCAAACCTACAGCTGCTGTGATACCTCACAATGATAAAATGAACTCCCCTACCTTTCTGTTCACAAAGCAACCACAGGGCCATGTTTACACACCCCATATCATTCAGTTACCAGGACCCCTCACTAAGAACAAGGCTAAGGGCCACAGTACACCAAGATGGTCTATTTTGAGGAGCTTCCCTCAATTTAGGAAGACAATTCTGCAGAAGCCAACATTACCACATCCTTGTAAGCAAATAACAAGTTACCATAAACCATCCAGATGCAAGTTTCAGCAGAAGATTCCCAGGATGACTCGATTTTGTGTACAACACTTTGCAACTTCCTTCTGCAAGCTTCAACTATTCTACTGCTGATCTGAGAACTCATTAAGCCTCTGAAATATCTAAGTTGCAAAATAAAACACATCAAAAACAAGTTTCAGATATGCTGACTGCAGAAATCAATGACAGACACAGCCAAGGGAAGGAACTGAGCATTTACCAAGCACCAGAAGCTCTCAATCACCATACAGTCATAAAAATAATTTTAATTCACTAAAGGTTTTTAACTTTTGCCCACATGGGTAAATAAGTTTAACATTGATGGTGCATGAAGAAGTACAAAGACACAGCTAGCACATGCCCATTACAACCACTACAGTGATTAAGAACCTTTAATTTCCTTCCTATATACTACTCTTGGGCTTACAAAGAACATGTATAATCCCCAAATCCCACACATTTCCATACAAGAGCAGTGCTGCTTCTCATTCTGTTCCTTCTCACATCTTCCCAACAAAAAACCTGAAAATGCTCCTGAAGTTGGTGCTACAGGCACAGAAAATATAGGACAAGGGAAAAAAATAAAAACATTATGTGGATTATGCAAGCCTGTAGTGTTGTAATTCCTCGTCATGTCAACTTCTAAATGAAGGGGCATGAAGTACTGTGTAAAAACGTGCATCAATAACACGTAAAAGGACACTATGTGAAAGACTGCTATGCTGCATGACACACGAAGAAGGGATTTATCCAAGTAAGTCAAATGAAGGATCAACAGAGAAACAGCAAGTTTCATACAGTAAGTGTGGCTTCAGGCTTCATTTCTGATGCTGTCTGTTTTACACAGATGCTTGTAAAAGCCGGGTAAGCTACTCCTTGAAATCATGTCACACAGTAAAAAACTCAAGGTCAAGCTCCCACCAGGCCAACGGAAACACGAACAGCGGTTCTGCTGGAAAAAAGCACTCTGGAAAAGAGCCTCCTTCATCCCACCCACACAGCCTGTCGAAAGAGGGGACAGAGATTTTTCTCCACATAGCAGAGTCTGGAAATAGCAGAGGAAGTTGTGTGACACAGGAAAGCACCAAACTCATCCTCTAGGTATCGCAGATCCCTCTTGCATTTCTTCAGTGCAGCCCTTTACGTAAATCACCTGCGCTGTTGGCACATTTGCTCTAGACAGAACTGCATCGCTGTACTTGAAAGCCAGTTCTGATTTCCTGACTGGAATTATTTGTTAAATAACTTGGCTATTTAACTGACTTCTAACACAGTGACATGGCAGGCTTAAGGCTGAAAGGCCCTGCTGTTCAAGGTAATCTCCATTACAGGGGCAAACCTCTATTCTCTCACATTTCAAACTGCTTCATTCCCTCAGTAGGCAGGATACCTGCTCTTTCTCTCCATGCTTACAAATAGTAACCCTGAATTAAAATATGAAAGAAAACAAAATCCACAGCCAAACCCCAAGCTGGTACAGCTACACCAGGCAGAAAAGCATCCAATCCTATGAGAAACCAGAGGGGCCATAACAAAAATAATCACAGTCCTGCAACTTAGCTCTTTTGTTTAGTAAACTACTTGAGTATTCTGCCATTACTGCAGATCTTTCATTTGACATGTTGTTTTTAACCTACTATGGACAGCAGGAAAAAGAGGAAAACTCTGCTATTAAACCTGATGCTTCCAAGAAGCACATACAGTCTGGGCTGCTTCTCCATGCTCTTTCCCAATAACCTCTGTACATGGAATCAACTGCTGCTAAAAAAGGCCATTTTGGTGATACCAGTAACTGCTCTCAGTAGAGGACCAGACACAAATACCACTCCCGGAAAAGGCTGCCATGGGTGCTCGGCAGTTGTGACAAATGAAGAGGCAACTGGTGAAGTATGTAGGTGAGGTTGAGCACAGGGTGTCCCCTCACCTCACCAGCAGTTAGAAATCGGGGATGACAGCATGGGTCTATGCCGGGAAGTGGAATAACCCCAGAAATAATAATGGAGTCTGTGAGTCAGACACTCGTAGGGAAATACATGGAAGTGAAAGAAAAGAGGGTAAAAAAAAAGATAAAAGGCATTACTCCAGTTAAGTTTCCCATGCATTCTTTTCTTTTCTCACAAATCTCATTAGCTCATGAAACCGATTTCATTTTGCAAACAAAACCAAAATAACTCATCACTCAAGACACTCAGCACTGCCGCAGATGAACTCCAGGCAGCAATCCTAACCCACTCATTTCCAGACACACACGGAGCAGCTTGGCTCTCCACCTTCAGCAGCCTGGCATGCACGGCTGCAGGCATGACTGACAGAGGAATGGGAGGAAAGATAGAGATATGCAGCCATATTCTATAAGCAATTTAAGGCTTAAAGCATGCATAGAGTTGAGGAAAACTAAACCAAAAAATCCATAATTTCAAGAAAACAAAGAAATGGCGCATTACATAAGATGTAAGGAAGGTACTAAGCCTCTTCCTAACAAGTAAACCAGCCAGCTGAGGCTATTAGCATCAAGGAGCCCAGTTCTTATTAATTTGCCCATATTTGTAGGAAATTGATATTTTAATGGCGCTTATTATGCCCTATAACTGCAGATGATAAAAAAAATACTCAGGAGTTAACTGCATTTTTTAAGCTGCTTGAAACAACTGGAACAAGGTATCTTATAGCAAGTCTTTAAATAAACCAGGGCATATCAACATGCACAGCTCCCCTCCTCTTCTGAGGGGGAGTCTGCTGTTGGCAGCATCACCATAATATAGTTAGGTGCTAAGTGGCATTTCTCCCAAGAGAAGCCAACTCCTCTTGATGGAGCCGCATTAGTAAGGTTTCCACGATGTTTCAACAAGAGATGTTCTGGATCAAGGAAAAGGCAGAAAAATATCTCCTCTGGCTTGTGTTTTTGATCCCAGATATGAGGTAGCCTATGAATCCAACGGTGTTTACACATAATGTATCAGTTCTTTGGTTTATTAACCAAGCCTGTACAAGCACTCTGCTCTACCATACTTTTTCCATGCTCTATTCCAAAACGAAGTATTTTCTTGTCTCAAAATGTCACAAATACACCACGAAGCCTGTCAGGCTGCTAAGATGATACAAACCCAATGACAGTAAATAGCAACCTGGCACATTGCTGAGCCTTCAGACTTGAAATAGATTTAAATTAACACAAAGATAGCAGGATGGAGTGTTTTGTAACAAAGTGAAGAAACCTAGGGAGAAGAAACAAGATTATTTCAGTCATTGTTTCAATCAAAGCAACTTAAAGCCAGCTACAGGGTGGCATTGACATCTGCCTCTAAGACTGGGAAGAGGGCCAGAATTGCACTACTTGAGCTGACACATTTATGCCATGATGACAGTTCAGTTACCAATGATAAAGGTCCAAAGGTCAAAGTACTTGAAGAAGAAGAACCATATCCACATAGTACATCTTCCTGACCAGTTGCAGTTGGGGTGAGGAAGGAACGGGCAGGGAACATTACTCCTTGCATGTACCCACCTGCCCCATAAGCCACATTAAACCACATCAGCTCTGAACATTTCAAAGCTTCCTATGTTCACAAACAAGATTTCTGCAGAGATCCCTCCCACCTTTCTGAGTCCATCCTCTCCTAAGAAATGGTTTGGTTTTCCAAGTCAAAGTCAGAGAGAAACTGGTGGTGCCTCACAGAAAAATGAGAGGCAATGTCACCAGCTGAAGGCCAGAGACCATCCACAGACCTCCAAACGACTTCCAAAAAACTCCCTAAAAAATCAGGGGAAGGAGTAGAAACAAAGGCAGAAAGCAGCATCTTTGACATTTCTGTCAGTCTTTTAACCAGGACTTCTGCCAGCTCTGATTCCCTATTCTTCATCAATATTCACATATTTGAACCTTGGTATTTTAGAAGCTAAACTATGGGGTTTACTTTTCAAGAAGGATCCTAAAAGCTTAATTACCAATCAGGCTCAAATTCTGGTTTGGGGATATCAAGCCTTTTGCTTACACTGTGCAAATGTTTTAACAGATACAGTCTCTCCAAGTCACGGAAACTTGGGATTCTGAGACTTTCTGCATTAATGACAGAAGCATGCTAAAGACTGCAGGACATGACTGAACCACCAGCTAGCACTGAACTCTCATTTAACTCTGATTTGCTTATATAATTGCCATTGTTAAATGCTAACATGTTCAAAAAATTAATACAAAAAACAATTATATCATATTATTCTTGAACATTTTAGGGATTCCAAGAGGCTCCATCTGTGCCCAAAAGCAAACTACAGAGCACCAAATTTGCTGAACGGAAAAAAAATGAAGAAAATGAAAAAAGAAAAAAAAGAAAGATGACATCTTTGGATTTCTTTGTTATAGGCATCTGGGGCCTTCATCCAGCTGCAGGATCTAGCCAGGCTGACTAAACTTGATAGGGACTTGGATGGCTGTAAATGGGAGTCTGTTCAAAGCAAGACCTAAATCATGGAAGACAAGATGACAAGAAACAGGGGCAGGCTGTCTTTAGGGTGAAAAGAAAAGCTGCAAATGCACAATGAAGGGGTAGTTCATACCCTACTGATACTCCTGCCAAACCCTCCTATTTATAGGACAGTACAAAATCCTCAGAATCTAAACAGCAGTTTTAATCAAGGACTGTTCTGGGCATTTATTGCTGCACTGAGCTTTGATGGCACACAGCACGCCAGAGGTGTCAGCCCTCCAACAGCTGTACTGCTACAAGCAGAATAAAAGCACACCCTGCCACAACCTCTCCATCAGAGGAGGCAGCCACACAACCCACCGCACATGAAAGCCAGTTTTTCTGAACTAAAAGACTGTTTTCCAGTAAAAGGAAAGATGTATGGCTGCCCGGGAATCACGACAGATGGCGAAATCAGGAAGCAGGGTCCAATTTGTGTATAACCAGCCCTAAGACCTTTCATACACATACAGAAAAAAGCCTTTGCATTTGATATCTAAGTTAATGCTACAGAAGAGGTCAGACCACTTTGTACTGGCATTCCTACATGAGGATGCATACAAGAGCACATGGTGGATGGAAGAAGCCATCTCCCTTCAGGAATGTCAGGACTACTGAACCTCACGTAATTGCATGCTTTTAGAGAAAGGCATCTCCTTTAACAGACTGGAGCTTTCCTGCCTCCACCTTGCCTAGCAATGCACTCTGCTCTCCCCCACAGCCCAGTGACAATAACCACATCTGCATTTTGCTGAAAGGAGTTGAATCTACAGGTTAATCTTTACTTTAACAGAAAAATTATTATCAGCTTCTAAGAAAGAAAACTGACATGCTTGTAGCTAAGCTAATTCAAGACTTGGTGTCAGGCACTTCCTCCATGGTGTGGAAACACCAGCGATGCATCTGCTTCCTAAACATGGTTTCTCTTCTCCCATTTCCGATAACGAGCAATCTGCGGTCAGTCAGTCATCTTCAAGGTCCAACCCATTCTTAGCATTTCCAGTCAGTATATACATCTTTACTCACTTTTCTCCTGACTTTTACAAGAACACAGGATTAACTTCATAGCAATTAAATGTCTGAATAAAGAAAAGCTCTAGAAAATACCAGTCTATTTAACTACCAACACTTAGCTCAGTTGGAGCTTTTGAAAAGGGAGGAGAAAGTAAAAAAAGCAAACCACCACCTTTAAAGCAAACAGACTCTTTGCTTTTTGTGTCAGTCCTGTAGTGTTTCCAAAACTCACCTAACACAATTGTTCAACAGTTAAATACACACATGAAGTCTTCTGTGCACTGAGTGAGGTGTGCTGTACTTTCCTATTAGCTCTCAGATATTATGATGAACAGCCAGCCGAGAAGAAAGCCTCCTTCGGGGTAAAATAAACAGACGTAGCTTGCTTCAGACAATAAGGAATTCACACTGCATGGAAAGATTTTCCATGATTTGACAAAGGCAATAAATTCTCACCAACAGCAGACTAATGAGTCACAGAAAAGAGCTTAATATTTACAGGTTATCTCTAAAGAAAAGAAAATATTTATGCAATTTCAAAGTATTATCAACAAAACAGAAAATGAGCTTTGAATAGATCCCAGTCTCCAACCAGGACAGATGTACACATCCAAGTGAAATCCGAAGTGGACACTGCACACAGACAGGCTTGCATTCCACCATGAAAACTGGACTGAAAATGCTGTTGTCTCTTATTCAAAAGGCATATGCTGTCCCTGCTCTACTTTAACAGGGGATTGCCAAGGGCCAGAGAGCATCACCAGGCAAATTCAAACTGCTAAGTAAAGCGAGCTCCCCATTCCTTCTGTAAAATATTCCAAGAAATGGCATTTGTGCCTCACTTGTTTTCAATGAGTTGCTACAGAGGGTTAAGTGATCCAGTGTTAGAGGAAACTGTCGTTGGCAGAGCCCTCAAAGTGGGGAAAGGTTACTACTGGAAGAAACAGGAAAGAAGCAGAAGTAGCTTGAGAAAAGTGTATTTGCTGTAAGAATGTTTTCGGGAGAAGCCAGAACTATCCCACTTCGGCTGGGTATTCCCACAGCTGAAAGTAAAAACAAGAGCTGCTGCATGTGCATACATCCAGCAGCCCCACAAGCAACTCCACTGAGGAGGGCAGGCAAAATCCTTCAAAACAGGCCCAGACCCTTTCATCAACATCAAAAGCTTTATATTCAGAACATTTCTCTGAAACAAAACTGGGCTGTTTCTGCAGTGTTTTGCAAACTCTTGGCGTCAGTTTTAATTACTGCAAGTTTCCAGGAAGCTCTTACATCTCAAGAAAATCCTGGGAGCACAGCACCCCGTAGCAGCTGGCAGCTCTCTCAAAGGATCAACATGTCCTTGTAGCTCCATGACTTATGGGGAAGAACATTCCTCATTGCACAATCCCAGGTGATCCCACAGGCCTGCTGAAACCATGCAGGGTTTTACACAAAACCAAGCCACACTGCGTATTCGCGCAAAAGGTGTTCTCAGACACTTAGTGACATCGTTTGGGTTGCTTTGTAGATTAGGCTTTAAGAGGAGCATGCAGACCTTGGATAAAAGCACTGCAGAAGCATGAAGAATTATAAAGTTAATCAAACCTGAATAATGCCTAAAGGTGGCTTAACGCTTTGAAAACTCAGACTGCAAAAAGAACATACTTATACAGACTCCACTCGTTACTCTTTTCTGATGACGTGATCCTTGCAAGTTGATGTAAAACACTGCAGTCTACAGAGCTGCAGTTTACTATCATAGGATGATCACAGTCCAAAGTCACCCTAATTGTAGTCACACAAGGATGCTTTGGATGATTTGCTGCTCTCAGGTTCCATGTTTGACAGCGACCTTTGCCCCACACAAACAGGATGGCAGCTGCTGGGAACTGAACCTCACAGCTACACGCAGCAAGAGGAAGCAACCAGGACCTTCAAGCATGGCTCGAAGGTTGGCATTACTCCCTGTCTCACAAAGGAAAAGGTGAGCAAGAGGCAGAATGAAGAGAGACCCATCCCAAAAGTGAGTTCAGAGATAGGATCCCAGATTAAAGGTCACCTTGCAGCTTCATTTTGAATCAGGTAGCCAAAGTCGTATTTATTGAGGGCCATGCAAGTACAAGGAACACCACACTGACGATACACAGCATTTCATCTTTGGGTACTCAACATGCTATTTTTTCCTTGTTACAATAGTTGTGCATCTTACAAAATGCCCAGAGCCAGGCTACTGCTCCCTTCACTCTCAGAGTGGGGTTATGGATATTTTCAGACTGGTCTCTTCTCTGCTGCTCAGATCTGTAAGGCTCAAACTGGGCATGCCAGTCTCTCCAGCCAACCCAGAAAACATAAAGTCACCCAGTCCCTGGCACTGTGCTGTCCCTGGAACAAAATCTACTACTGGTAGTAGTCCCACTAATACAAGAGTGTCTGAGGAAGCAGCTTATGCCCAAAGCACACAACTGTACAGCTCCCTAGACTCAAATCTGTAGTAAGGTACAGTAAATTACAGGGTTTAGACACACATATCAGTGGCATGGTTTAGTGTGAGGTGTCCCTGCCCATGGCAGGGAGGTGGGAACTAGATGATCTTAAGGTCCTTTCCAATCCTAACTATTCTATGATCCTATTCTATGATTCTACTATAACTAGGAGGGACCCTGAAGCTTACAGCTACACACATTGCCAACTCTACCGAAATCAAGATGAGAAAAGATATCCTTATGCTCAGAAAGTAGTATCATGGACTATGCATGTCCTTCAAACTGCATTTTAGGAGAGCCTTCTCTAGAGGCTTCATGTTTCCCCATCCCTATGGCTGTGACACTGCTTAAATACTACTGACAGTTATAAATCCACATGCCTCTCTGTAGCCCTGCTACATCTCCCCAGGAATTACAGCATGCTGCTAACCTTGAAAAGTGCACCAAGCTATTTTAAAACACAGTTACTGTGTACACCTGGGAATGCAGAGAGGAGATCCAGAGGGCAGGGAAGAAAAACACACAGACCATTTCCTGAATGTAGAAGGAACGCGGAGCCTCAGGTAGTAAAACCCACAGCGAGAGGTTCGATGACTTGTTTCTGAAGCTAGCTCTAGAGATAAATCTCTGGAAGAAGTTCTCTTTTGCATGCACATTTCTAATTTGAAGAAGACACTTTCCAAAATTTAAGCTAATGGTAAACTTCAGGTTATGAAATAAACCCTATTTGAACATGTAAAGATGCTTCTGTACCCTTCATTGAAAAACCTGGTACCAATTTTCAGTCTCTGAGAACTGGATGGTTTCCAAACCAGCGAGTTTGAAGCGTTCTGCATATAAGTAACCTGATACCAGACATGAATATTGAAGGAACAAGTGGCTTTTACAACATGGTAAAAAATGCCAAGCATTAGTAATGCCAGATACTAATACAAACTGCTGACAGTCCTATCAAGAGCTCTGATAAGACAGTTTTAGCAGTTGGAAAGTAATTTCACTCAGTCTCTAATTGCATACATCAAGCCAGCATGGAGAGCATGGCTTTGTTCTCTTTAATTAAGATAAGTATAGACCTCTCATGTTGTGCAGTTACTTTCAGAGGAGTACTATGGAAATTTAAAATGTACCTACTAACCACTGTATTTGGACACAGAGAAGGCAAGCAATTGCTGTTTTTTCCACATAATTTTGCCATACCTTTAAGAACCTTAAACAAAATATTAAGCAACTACACACACCTAGATACACAGGCAAGGACACTCTATGGTCAAGAAATGAGTGCTTCCTCCCACAGAGTTTGATGAGAATCCCAAGGATAAACTGATAATTTTATGCTTTATGCCTTTCCCATAGAATCACAGAATGGTTTAGGTTGCAAGGGACCTTAAAAATCATCCAGTTCCAATCCTACTGCCACAGGCAGGGACACCTTCCATAGACCAGGTTGCTCCAAGCGACATCTAACCTGGCCTTGAACACTGCCAGGGATGGGGCAGCAACAGCTTCTCTGGGCAACCTGTGCCAGCATCTCACCACTCTCACAGGGAAGAACTTCTTCCTAACAGCTCATCTAAATCTATCCTCTTTCAGTTTAAAGCCATCCCCCCTTGATCTATTTTCTTTTTCTCCCCCCCGCCTCCCGTTTATGAGCAGTGTTACCACCTATACACTAACAGTTTTATTCTGCACCTGAAATGTTGACCTAAAAATAAAAACCCTGTTTACATATTCTATACTTAATGTCAAGTTACTCATATAAGCATATAAATCAGCAATAGTAGAGTAAGGAATCATCCAAACATCACTTGATTTAGTTAACAGAGAGATGCCCAACCTCAGGCATGTCACAAGGGAAATGCAGTAACGTAGAGAGTGCCCACGGAGGAGGCATGTCAGCCCCGATGGACTACAGTGCAGCATGGGATGGATGCTGGAGGACTAAACCAGCCCACAGCAAGGATGTGCCCTCACAAATGTAACCAAGCATTCACTCAAAACTGAAAAAAAACAAGCTCTGTTTCAGACAGAAGTCTGTATGAATACACTCCAAGAAACACATGTACACATGTGACTCAGCATCTAATGATTACTTACTAGGCATGTGTAAGCAGCAAACCTAGTCATACATCCCTTAATCACAGGTCAAAAGAGTTGTCAAAACCTGCACTGATCAAGAAAATGCTGAGCATTTGGGTTTTTTAACAAGGAACATCAGCTCCTGCAGAAGAGCAACAGGCACTTGGAGAAGCTGCATCAGTGACTGAAGGCACCAAACTGATCTCTCAGACCTGCATCCTAAAAAAAAATATGCTCAAATTTTACTTTAGAAGTTCCTTATTTTTACAGCATACTGGGAAACGTGAGGCCTGTAGCACTGCATCCAGCTCTGAGGGTGTCAGTACAAGACAGACGTGGACATACTGGGGAAAGTCCAGTAAAGGGACATGAAGATGATAAAGGCACTTGAGCATCTCTCCTTTGATGAAAGGCTGAGAGAGCTGAGCCTGTTCAGCCTGGAGAAGAGAAGGCTTAAGCAGGGGATCTTATCAATGTATACAGACACCTGAAGCAAGGGTACATAGAGGGCAGAGCCAGGCTCTTTTCAGTGGTGCCCAGTGACAGGATCAGAAGCAACAGGCACAAACTGAAACATAGGAGGTTCCCTCTGAGCATCAGGGAACACCTTTTCACGGTGAGGGTGACCAAGCACTGGCAGAGGCTGTCCAGAGAGATTGTGTAGTCTCCATCCTTCAAGTACACAAAAGCTGCCTGGCCATGGGCCTGGGCAAACAGCTCTAGGTGTCCTTGCTTACGCAGGGGGTTGGACCACATGACCTCCAGAGGTCCCTTGCAACCTCAAACCTTCTGTAACTAGTTCTCTTCAGCCACCCATGAGACACCTTGAAGTCTTTCAGTAAGTCTGATGCACTCTTTTAATGTGTACTAGAACAGATGATATGTTCTTCACAGACCACCACAAAGAACTTTCTGCATTAACTTGGGATTTGCAAGAAGCAGCAACGAAGTGGAATTTCAGTTCCATTAAGATGCGGATGTAGCTTTTAAACTATAAGAGACAATCTTAAGTATTCTCAAGGCATGCTTAGAAAATTCTGCCAGTTTTTTTTTTTTCCTCATTAAACACATATGGTGACCCAAGATGCAAATAGAAATGATTTTCCAAACACAACTGAACATGTTGGGAATCTCTACCTTCCACTATTCTCAGAAGCAAAAAAAAAAAATCCTCTTCAATCATTTAAGCACCTCTGAAGATCTGGTCTTATAAGTCATGGAATTAAATTAGCTGTTGCCAGAGAGTGTACCAAGAGAAAGGACTGGGTGTTTAAGGCAGGAAGGGAAAACCTAACCACAAATACAGTATTTTTGGTTTGCATCCAGTAACTGCTCTTTCGGTTTGGTCAAGACAAGAAGATTTACTGTGTAAAAGAAACTGTACTATTAAGGTGAAGAAAAAACATCCAGAATTTATTCTCTGTGAAGACTGCAGAGCCTGTTAATATTTATGAAGCCTGAAGTGGCTTCAAAGACTCCTTACTTCATTTTCTTATGTCATAACAACGAGCAGCACTAACTCATTAAATTTTAAGGTGAGCTCATACTAAACTCTGTTTTAATAAATTCTGAGCTCTTAGGAAAAGGTCTAACTTCCCCGTTTCAAGTTGTATGCATGTGAGTCTCATATCAATGACAATGCCAAAAGATTAAAAAACCTGCATTTGTCCAGAAACTTGAAAGATGAAAACCCATAAACCTTAGAAGCATCCAACATTATGACCCAAAAACTTCATTCAATAGCTGTATTTCTCTGCACATATTATTTCATGAATTAACCAGCCACCTTGCAAGGTCAGGGGCAGTGGGCAGAGAATCTCTTTTGGAAGACCTTGATTAAGTACTTACTGTCAAAAGCTCTCCCTCTGATAAAACCCTGTGTCATAAAAATAACACATTAGAGGAAGTCATCTCTCCTCCTAGCATAGATGCTGCCATGCAGATATCATTTAACTGAGAAAAATCAACCTAGGAAAGAAAAGGAAACATGTTACAGGATAAAGCTAAAAAATTGTGTAATTTATTTGGGCCTGACACAGTCATTTTTGGACAAGAGAGCCTCCAGTTCGGGATGGCAGTTTTCTCTGCACATAATCCTAGAGTATTCTGGCAACATCCAGGGCTTTAGGGACTTCAAAGTTAGAGAGTATCACTGCTAAGCCTGATAAACACTGGCAGTAAGGAGAGGGAGGAAGAGACCAGGACAAGCCACTGAATAGCTACAGAGCTTTAACTCCAAAAATTCAGCAAGGTACATGTTTCACTTGACTCAATCATTCCTGAATAGCATTTATTTTCCAGACTTATAAAAACCAAAACAGGAAGTGTGATCCATTACTTAAATAAAAAGATATTCACCATGAAACTGTTCATGGGAGCATATGGTACACAAAACACAGTCTTGAGACAGACTGTTATCTCAAGAATCCCTACGGATTTGGTGGTGACCAAGTCAAAAAGGATGACTTTTAAGCAGACAAAATGTCAAACTGGGTCTTTGTTAATTTTCCAACAGATCTGTCATTGCTTTGGGGGTTAAACAGTTAGTGCTGCTCCTTAGCTTTGAAGCCTCTGTATTAAAGAGTGAATAGCCAATGAGGCTGAAGTCACAACACACGCATGTAGTAACACATGTATGCACGTCATATGTATATCTGCATATAGCAGCACTAACCACTTCTCAGACACTGCAGAAGTTACCTTACCAAAACAAAATATTAAACATGTGTTTGGAATTTTTATCCCTATGTCTCAAAAACCATCTACTCTTTGGCATCCAACACTGCCCCAGATACTCGTATAATGAACTTCAGTTCCTACAAGCTCTGAGTACCACATGCCGGGAGGAAGAGAAGGTTCAGGGCCAGGAAACAGATTCTGCACTGGCTACCTGCTATAAACCACAGGGAATTAGCTTCCAGCCAGGAAGATGGCAGGTCTGCATGTCAGTCCCCTGATTTTCCCTCTACCAGTCTCCCAAACAGGGTCCCACCAAAAAGCAGAGTCAGGACAAGCTTTTCCCAGCTGCTGCCCTTAATTTCTCCCTCCCTCACAGGCACTGAGGTCAGGTCCCCAGGCCACAGCAATGCTGGCAAGGCAGCCAGGAGGGAGGTCTAAGCCTGGGTGATGCCTTCACCCACAGTAGAAGCAGTACCGTGCCAAGGAGTGGCACATGTGCATTCAAGCAGCAGTAGCAGCCTCCCCCTTGCCACTCAACAGTCACCCCCCTACTGAGGATGCACAGAACAGACTGGGTCTCACCAGTGCCACAGTTAAAAGAGGAAATAATACCAAACCCAACAGTCTGACGCTCTAGCTCAGGTTAGTTCCGCCTGCCACCAGCCAAAACCACCTCCAAGAGCTTACCTGCAACGCTGGAAGCATGACATGGCTCATCTTCAGTCTGGCATCTCAGCCCAAAGCCACCTTTATTATGACAGAGGGACAAGCCAAACATACTTGTGGCCACCGTATGAAAAACAGTGAAACACAACTCAGGCTTTCAGGGACTTTTACATAATTCAGTATTACAGCACCAATGATTAAGTTTATATTTTATCAGTTTCACAGACAGCAGCTTAAATGTCAGCTTCAGAAGAGCACAAACTAGGACTAAAAAAAAGCCTTCCCTTTCTGAACAACTGATGGCATCTGGTAACTAGATGTGGCATTTAAAAACAAAACAAAAAAAAAGGTTAAAGACAGCTGATATCTAATTCTGAGGAATGAAACTACTTATCACATGTTAGAAACTAAGGCAGGATGCTGTCAGGTAACACAGAGCAAGGAATCCCTGCTTTATTAAATAAAGCAAACCTCACAAGGTTCCCAGGTCTAATTTCCAATTCGGATGCCATCCAGATCCCCCCACCTGCGGGGACCGGATGAGGTAAAGCAGGGGTGCGATGCAGTTCGCACTGTTCCCCCCACCACGGGAGATCCCTGCCAGCAGCTGTAGGGAATACCACCGCGATCGCAGCCCGCGGAGAGCAGGTGAGGAGTAGGGCTGGCAGCGACAGCGTGCACAGCACAGGACGACACCACCTCGGGAGAGCAGCTAGGGCGAGCTGCGCTCACACATGAGGATGTGACCTTTACCAGGTTCACCGCCACCCTCCCTGCGCTGTGTTTACTACAGCCTGGGACTCCCGGCTCCGCGCTCCACCGGGACGGTGGCGACGGGGCACGGTAGTGCCCGGGACGGCTACTCCGAGCTGGAGGACCGCAGGGAACGGAGCAGAGCTGCTCCTCGGCCCCGGAAGGGAGGGCGGGGGCAGCCGGACACCCCAGCACCCACAGGGACGATCTCCGTTACCCGCAAACGGATGAAAAAGGCCCGGAAAGCTGATCCACCGGCACAGCTCCCCGGGGTCTCCTCCCGTAGCCCCCTTCCCTCACAGCCCCCGAAAACACGAACAAAAGGCGACAGCGAGAATGGAGGAAGCAGCCTCTCCGTGGGTCCCCGGCCCGGGGGGGAGGGCTCGGCCCGGCCCGGCGGGAGGCACTGCCCCGCACCGGGCTGAGGGGACGCGTCTGTCCCAGCCCGGCGGGTCCCCGCCGCCCCGGGCTGAGGAGCTCGGGGCCGGGACAGGGATGAAACGGCTCTTACGGAAACAACCCTCCCCCCCCTCCCCGATTCATATTCCTGCCCCGAACGCGGCCCCACTAGACACTCACCCTGCTCGTAAATCGGAGCAAACTCTCATTCACTCTGCCCGCGGTGCCCAGGCCGCCGGAGCCAGGCGACGCCCCGAGAGCCGCCCCTCGCCGCCCTGAGCCGAGCCGAGCCGAGCCGGGCCGGGCCGGGCGCCGCTGGGGCCGGGCGCGCCGCTCAGCCCCAGACAAAGTGCGGCGCGGCCCGCCTGCCCGCTGCGGGCGAGGGGCGGCCGCAGGCGTCCGTCCACCGCCGCCGAGGCCGTGCCGAGCACCCTGCGCAGCCGCCGCCGCAGCAGCCCCCGAGCCGCTCGCCCCGCCCCCGGTCGGCGGCGGCCCCCACGGCGGGAGCCCGCAGAGGCGGAGCGGGCGGGGAGGCACATGGGCGGCGAGGCCCGGCCCAGCACGGCCCCGCAGCAGCGCAGCGGCAGCGGCGGAGAGCGAGGCGTCCCTCCGCCGCAGGCCGGCCCCGGCTCCCGCGGGCGGCGGAGGCGGGTCCCACGGTCCGCCCGGCCCGGAGCGGAGCGGCGTCCGCAGGCCCTGCGCGGAGCGGCAGCGAGCAGCCCCCAGCCCCGCCGCCGCGCCCGACGCCTGCGGAGGAGCCCAGACGCGTAGCAGGCAAGATTCTCCTTACTGCGCTGGCTGCCTGCGGTGCGGGCTGTGGTGCCGCTGCGCTGTGCGCCGCGCGCCGGAACCGTCTGCAGCGGGGATTGCGCTGTCCAAGTATGCTCTTTGCGATGCAGCCTGTACCGTAACGCTGCGCATGGGTAGCGGTGGCGTGCATTGTTGCCGGAGCTTGAGCCCATGCAGGGTCAGGGCTTCGTTGTGCTTCGGGCTTGGCAGATACACACACACCGCGCCAGCCTTGCCTGTGCTTTGCTGTCGTTGTAGCAAGCGTACCGCCGGAGCTAACCGCGCCCCGGTTAGTGGGGGGCTGAGGACGGAGCAGATGCTTCCCTTGCCTGGGCAAGGCAGCGGGGGCCTGGGGCTTCTATTCTGCCAGGGACACCGCTGGCCTGGGCCGGTGATGCTGGTGGGCTAGCCTGGCCATCTGCAGCCGCACACGCTGCGGAACCCAGGCCCAATGGGAAACTGCTGTTCCCGCGCACAGGCGCCTCTATGTCAACACTGTGTATTGTTAATGATTTACTAAGCATATAGGGCTGTACATCATCGCTCATGCACTGTTTGGTGTGTTTCACACTGCTTGCTGTTAACCCGGATCTCTTTTTCATAGGTTAAGACATACAGAGTGCACATGCAATGAGATACCCTTTTATTTCTCATTCCTCTCATGTCCCATCCTCAGGGTTTCGTGATGCAGGGACTGCTTCACGGAGCGGCTGCCATGCAGCGTAAGCAATGTTACACAATTCTGTAATAGGTTTGTCTACCTCAGCGCCTGCCTCTAGCGCAACGGAGGGGAGCCGTGATGTGCTGCACAGCGTCCCCCGGCACCTCCTGGGACAGTGGCTCTGGCTCTGCTGCCAGACTTGTCCGTTTGCAGGGTGATGACCAATGGCACGTTTTGCACTCACCAGCGTCCCTGTATTTCACATCATATCATGCCCTTTGTATGCTGGCTTTGTAACACTTCAGTTTTTGAGATCAAGAATTTATGAATCAAAAGATGGGGGAGTGGAGCCATGTGGAGGCTGAGTCAGATCATGAAAAAGGAAAGCCAAGCGAGAGTGTGCAATTGCATATCTCATTTGCAAACACGGTTTCATTCATCTCCATATGTTGCTCCTGTTACTACTAATAAAGCTGTGGTTTCTCAGATTGGTGCTACCCCGGGAGTACAGTTTGATCTTCCTGGGGTCTTTATAGCTTCCATAGTGTTTGTGTTATAGTTTGTTATTTTCCCTATTATGTTTTTATTATGTTGAACACGTGTTAACAGCAGAATTTGATACAATGAATGTATGTCCCACACCCTCCTCTCTTGTTCCTATTATTCAGTGTGCAAAGGAGTGACAGATTACTTGCCAGTAGCAATTTTTTCTTTATATTGGCAAGATTTCCTAATTATAAAAACAAAAAAAGCTTTTCCCTGAATGCACACCCCTGTTTGCTTCCCCTTGCTTTCCTCGTCCTCCTAATGATACCCAGCTCCACCATGGTGATTTTGGAGCTGCAGGAAATCCAGCTTTGTCTACTGAAAGTTTCCTACGGAAGCCTCTATAGGCAAAAGAAGCCAGAGAGCAAGATCTGCTTCAGGCATAATGGGGTTTTCTTCCCTAGCAGGGAGGTAGAACTGTGGAGTGTACAGTAATTAATTTGATGCATTGGGAGAGAAGGAGGAAGAATTATTGTATTGAGAAAAATGAGTGGGGTTTTTTAAGTTTCAGGTGCCATATCTAAATGGCAATTTCAATGACCTTCATGATTTCTATTTTAGACAGAAGACAGCAACCTAGTACCAGGGTATCATTTGTCTTCTCCTGGCCTCATCCTTTTTTCTCCTTGGGTTTAGCCTGTCACTTCCCAAGGCTTGTCTCTGTTCCTCGTTGGACAGCACCTCTCACCCGTGACTCTCAGAAGTGCTGTTCTGGCAGGTGATTTTTTTCCTCCAACTGCTTATTTCACATCTTCCCTGCTGTTCAAGGTCTTTCTTCTTATGACCCCTCTGAGTGTCTCTTGTCTGTGTTTTATTTATGCTTTGGTATTTCTTTCTTGCCAAGCATTGTGCTGCTTACCTTTCCCCTTCTCCCTGCTTTTTGTCTCCTCATGCCTTTTCTCTCATTTTTGTCCCTTTTCATATATCTTCTTCTATCTTCTCCCACCCCTTCTTTTTTTTGTTCTGATACCCTGTCTTGCTGTGTTTTCTGACATCTCAGTTCAGTCCCCTGCCTTACTCTACCTTCCTCTTCACATTTTTTCTCCACACTGTTCCTTTGGTCACTGTCATCCTCCATCCTTACCTTTACATATACATGTGTGTATACGTTTGTCTCCACTCCAGATCTTCCATTCTCCAGCTGAAGCAAAGAAATGACATATGCTGGTAGTCTGATCCTATTGCTTCCCTTTCTCAGCATCTGAAATACAGTGCCCCTGCCCATCATCAAACACGTGTATTGAGTCGACTGAAGAGTTAGCTCTGTGGGAAATGTTCCTGAATTCATAACTGGGCTTGCGAGAGCAGCTCGGTCGGGCTGCACTGTGATCAGAGCTGTTATTGTGCTCTCACTGACAGTGACAGAGGAGGGCTGTAACCCGTGAACTCCAGGACCCAAGGGTATTTTTTCCACATTCCTAAATTTCTGGGGTTTGGTTATGAAAAGTCTATAACTTTAGATAAGGGACACTGACAGCTGTTTGAATTATCCCTTGAGCCCTGGACTGATCCAAAGTAAGACCCTACAAAATGGTTCTTTCAATTATTTTGTTTTATATGTTTGTTAAGCCATTTTTTGTGCAGCTATTGGGAGAGAAATATTTTTTCTCATCAGACCTAAGCCATGCCTCTGAAAAGGGCTCTGTGTGGGGTGAGACTGGGACCTTGGCTCATCAGCTTCCTTTTTTTCTGGAGCCAGAGGGAGAGGAGAATGCTGTGACTGTAGGATCATGTGCATTGGGTGGGAGATGGAAGAATAGATGCATAACCCAGAAATGCTACATTAACCTCAGGGTGTAAGAGGTGGAGTTGTTTAATAATATTTCCCCTTGACTGTAACTGACTACAAACAGCATCACCGGGGATCAAGGGCAAACATTAGATTTTGTTATTTAAATAAGAATCTTGGCTTTTTTAAAAAAATCTGATTTAATAATTGAACTTTCCTCTTGTCTTTCAAAAAGTGTACTACTAACTGGTGGGAATGAAAACAGCTCCATCCCACGGATTCCACCTCCACTTTCTGGCAGCTTACCTGACTCATAAAGAGAGTGGGGGATTTTATATGCCACCTACATCGACTCAACATTTTCCTTTGTGGTGAGAGTTAATCACCACCCTTGTCATATTATTTCACCGGCCCTCTTGAAGATGCGATCTGTCAGGGGGACTGTTTGTCTTTCAAACCAGCCTTAAAGCTTCTTATGGAAAAGGAATGGTGTTGTGGGTTTTTTCCTGAATTAGGTGAAAATGCACAGGCAGTCCACTGCTATAAGGTTTTCTGTGTTACTTACCCCAGGATCGGGGAAAAGAGAGTTTCTGTTTGCAGAGGACTCATGTCTGACATGAGATGTGCCACTCTGGCCGCATCTGGATGTGCCACAACTGGGGAGTTCAGGTGCATCAGCTGAAGGTAGAGGACCGTCCCCTAGATAATCATTGCAGGTGGTGTGCACCAAGGAAGAAACTGTGTGGTTGTAGCCACAATGATCAAGGATTTAGAAGGCAAAGTTTTGATGGCAGAGGCAATGTTTGTATTAGAGCAACAGAGGAAAATGGACATGCTTTGGGGCACATAGAATCTCTCCTTATGACCTGTTCATATAACCTGTGTGACCCTGTCTCTTGTGAGGAGAGAGACTGTACGTAGTAGACTGATCCTTGTCAAGCAGAAAATACTGTGTGAATGAAGAGAGGAAGATAGGAATGACAACAAAACACAGAAGTGTCAATAGAGTAAATACAGTGTACACGGGAGGCAATGGAAGAAGGGGTAGGAGGACCTGAAAGTGCACCTTCAGGAAGGTTATTGGGCATTACAAAGAGGACATGAGTTACCCCAGAAAGTGAAAGGGAGCTTGAGCAGAAAAGCATGTGACATTTTTGCAGAAGAAATTATTGACATGAGGTGCAGGGAAGGCAAAGAGGAAGGAGCAGCTGAGATCGCTCTGGAGCTTGGCACTTAAAGAGAAATCATAGCATGAGGGAGGGCCAGGAAAAGCATCTGGTTCAAGAGTCTCTTCATTTCTCTGTCACAAGGGCAGGCAGAGTCGAGGAATGGGAAGAAAAGGAAAAAAAAAACAAACTGAAGTGAGCTGCAGGCAAATGTGGATGAAGGAAGGGTAGGGAAACTGCTGCCATGTTGATGGAAAGGGAGAAATCCTCTTTGGATCCTCTGCGGGATGTAGAAAATGACCAAGTAAGAAGTGAGGTGCTATAAGACAGGAGGTAGGGAACATCCCATCAGGAATGAGCTGCTGACTGTACCCAATATAGATATAGGTTATTTCTATTCTAGATGTGTATAAGGCTTAAAATGCTTTGCAGATTCAGTAGCTCTGCCCTGAAGATATGGATGCTGCAGCTGTCTTGCTTTTCTTGTCACACCTTCCTCTTTCTCCCACACCAGAATTAATCCATACTCTCTCCTCTCCTGTAGCATGGGGTCCTCAGCCCAGCACTGATCATCCTTCTTATCGATGCACTTGCCTGATAACTGGGGCATGACTTGAGATAAGGACTCAGGAGTCATCTGCAAAGAAAAATGTGCCTCTTGAAACACAGGCACTAATGAGCTCTGTGGAGGGTGCGTGCTGTGAAAGGCACCAGCAGGGAGAAGAGTAAAGGGTGAGTACTGCATCTGGGAAAGAAGCAGGTCAGGAGACTGCAGCAGTGAGAAAAACAAAGGTGTGGAAAGAAGCCTCAGGAGGAAAGTGAATGTAGGAGGATGGAACCACGGATGGTTAAAAATAACAGTGTGGTACAGATAATGTGGCACTCTGCTGGCGTTTTAAACCTGCTGCCTTTGAAAACCCCTCTGTGTTTTGAAAAGTGAGCCTTACATTTACAATTGTTCTAATTGCTACTGACTGGCCAGGGCTGCTGTCATTTTGGGGCTGTCACTTTGTCCAGCAACCCCCATTTTCTTCACTGCTGGTCTAGTGGCTGCAACTGAGACTTCAGCAGAGAGTTCTTTGCTCCCCTGCCTGACATAAATATTGACGTAGTCCTAATTATGCTTTGATTTCTCTGGAAGAGAGATGATGGCCTTTTTTAGCTTCTGACAGTATAGTGACTAGCACACTATGTCCATGTGATGATGATGCTATTGCAAATTAGAGCTAAATTAAAACAGCATTCACAGCAATTTGTACTATGTGGAATTTGGACATGGGTTCACTTGGCCTGAAATCCATTATTTCGCTGTTTCTGGAGAACTGCAAGCTTTTCAACCCCATGGTTGTTCAAAGTAATGCATTAGTCTCTGTACAAATACCATATGTTGGACAAGACCAAGTGGCAGCAAACCTGCTGGGGCTTTGAGCCTCCTGGCACTTGTAATGGGTGTGAGAGAAAGAAGGAAGGAACAATAAAGAAAATAATAAAGGAAAGAGAAGTGCAAAGTGAAGGACCTCTGCATTTTGATATCAGATCTTCAGTATCACAACAACATAGATGAGAAAGACATTGTCTGGTAACG
Source organism: Amazona ochrocephala (assembly GCA_039720435.1). Taxonomy (NCBI): domain Eukaryota; kingdom Metazoa; phylum Chordata; class Aves; order Psittaciformes; family Psittacidae; genus Amazona; species Amazona ochrocephala. The sequence goes on from CM077880.1 coordinate 28,482,983, forward strand.
TAGAGCTATGTATGAACATTTCAGAATGGTTTATTAGCAGTTCTTGTGCCAGAGTTTGCTTTTACCTTCAGTAACTCTTGTGTCCTTAGTGCTCACCCCGTCTGTTCTAGAAAGTAGCCAGCTTCCCTCTTCAGTGGAGCTTTGCCATGCTGTCCCAGCCATGCTTTTCTCCTCTCCTTCCATCAAGCAGGCTCTCCATTTCCCTGCTTCACACAGACGATGACCTCTAACTCTCAGAGGACTCTCCTCCTGTGGTAATGTGATCTAGTGGCTGCGGCAGGGAAAGGTGTCAGCAGTCCTGGATCATATTCCGAATCCGGTTATTGGATGATGTGAGCTCAGGGGAAGGACATTTATCTTTGTTTCCCTGCAGGCTCCAGTAATAGTCACACATCTCCATTTTACGGTAAAATTGCTATTACAATGCCAAATTAATAATTAATACACACATTACAGTATTTTCAGTATCCTGTAGCAATAAGATCTGACTCTGTGCCACTTGATGCCCTTAGCTTGCGGCATGGCATGCAGTCATTTTGCGTGTACCCGTGTGGTACCCACAGCTCCTGCATTCACACTTCATGTTCCCAGGCAGCCATGCTTTACATCCATGATAAAGCAGCCTTCACATATTCCGGACTTTTTCATTAGTTGCAAGCTTTCCACTAATATTTTTTAATCCTTTTCAGGGCTTGCTGAAATGTGAGTAATGTAAATGGCAAGCAATGATGGAAGTTAGAGACTCTCATTTAGAAGGGGTGTCAGTCATGATTGATAGCTGCATATGTCAGACCCTCTCCTGGCTCTTTCTCCCCATATAAAAGGAGAGTTAGTGACACTGCCCAGGTCTGTTGAGTGAGCATACCTGCATTAAACCCATATACATCTCATGAAGGTTGTTAGAATATGTTGCTGGGCTTATTTCACCCATGACATTGGGGGTTGTAATATTACTTATGCTGTAATGTACCCAGCACGTTAAAAGCCTTAATGACCTTTGTCTAATCTTCAGTCTAATTTGGAAACATAGCTTTCCACTTGCATAGTTTTATATCCATGTGCATTATTTCCAGTCAGCGCTGTATAGACAGAGTTAACATTTTGGGGTACAATCCCTGCTTTGATTCTTTATGCTACACAAATTATCTGTAGCACTAGAAAAAGCCACAGAAACCTACTGAAACCTGGGGATGGGGCACGTGGGAGGAAGAGGTGCCACGCGTGTCTGCATTGGTTTCCACATAACTCTTGCCTTAACTCAGAGGCAGCTCTTATCTCCTGGGACTGCTACTTCTCCCTCTCCAACTCACTTTCCCCTTATGGCGCGCAGGTGTTGGGCTGTATCTTCACTCATATTTTTGGCTGTGACTGAATTAGCGCATTTTTTATGGGTGCCTTTTTCAGCACCAGTGAGAGTAGTCTAGAGTTCTGATAATTCTGCATTACTCCATAAAGGCCATAAAAATAGTTTGCTTAAATGCTATAGCAGTTCTTTAGGCTTATTAATCATTATTTTAGAGACCGTGGCTCCATTGTAGGAGTTATTTAGATACAGCTGACTCAGTGAGCTTATGGTCTTCTGCTTTTCCAGGTAAATTGAAATGATGATATCAAAGGTCAAGTGATATTCAATCTTTATATGGCACAGAGCAATTTATTTTGAATCTGCACTTTTTATTTTAAATAGCATAGGGCATTGTGGAATAAGTGAAGCACCTTTCTGATGCATAGCAGGTATTACAGACCCCAGTCACCTATGATTTGTGTTCTTGCTCCCAGCTCCAATAGTCGGTGCTTTGCGGATCGCAGATAGTATAGATTGTGCTGCTGAGTAGCTGAGCTGCTGTGATGTCTTGCTTCTCCTGCCCAGCAGGATTGCTCCAGGTCAGTTGGAGATCACCTGCCTGTGGGTGGTTAGCAGACTCTGACTTCTCCCTGCCTTCATAGGAACGTTGCTGAGTTAGTCTAAGGATAGGAGCTGAGCGCTGCATCAGGACACAGTTGCTGCTGACAGGGTGACCCCAGTGGGTCAACTTGAAGCGAAATGGGATATGGAGGCAACAAAAGCCTGTTACCTGAGAAAAGGATTTGTGATAGAAGCAGCAAATCCTGATGACTGTGAAACCTGGAGAGGAAGCTTGTGCTGAGGTTGTGTTCAGAATTTGACCTATTGATAAACCCAGGAAGGGAGTGAGCCTGGATGTGTTCTCTGTTGGGCTGTGTTAGCACTGAGGGTTCTCTGAGGATGGCTGCCATAATACAGGTTTCTCTTCAACCCTGGTACTCTGTGGGAAAGCTGACAGGAGTGTAGTTATAGCAGATGCTGGTGCTGGGTGTACTCTCGTAAACATTTAACAGGTATTGATCTATAGCAAACTTCATTTCTCCTTGTTGCATTTATTAGATCCTGCTGGTCAAGCATGTAGATCACAGATACTCCAAAGCAGGTAGATAATGTGTGCTCTCATAAAGAGCAGATAAAAGTCATAATAAAGCATTTTTAAGTACTCATTTATTAACAATAGTAAAACCTTAATAAAATGTGGAGAAGCCTGATTTTTATAAAGTACCGAGCCTCCTGGATTCCAGTGGAAATCAATGTTGGCTGTTGGTGATAACCATCTCTAAGCATCGTATTTGTGGTTTCAGGCCCAGGCTAAATCCCCACTGCCTTCAGGCACTCCTTTAGTCAGAAAAAGGGCAACAGTATTTAGCCTCCTGGTAGTTACTCTTCTTGCAGCACTGTCTGTGCTCTGCTTGACTCACAGGTTAGGGTTTCTTTTCTTTAAAAATTCTATCTATCTTCTCTGCAGATAGCTCTGATGTAGGGTCCTGCTCCTTACTTTGCACATAAACATCCCTGATTCATACCCCCACAACCCTGAGATGTACTTGCAGCCTGGGCAGTAGTACAAGAAATTATAGCTGCTGCTGGTGATGAAAAATGTGTTTTCTAAAATCATAGATGGAAATGCTAGGAATGAAAGTAAAGTTAAAGAAAATATTACTGTAGGGAGTATCCTGTACTGAGCTCGCAGGGAATGCGTTAACACAAGCAATGATAGGGATCAGTCAAAAAGCTATGTACCGGTGTATCTCAGCGCTCTCTTCTGCTTGTGTTTCATTTTGAACACACTGTATCTGTATCAGGGAGCGAGTTTGCATGTTAAGGAGGAGGGAGCGTCTTCCGTTTTAACATACTTTTACAGTTCAAGATGCAAGCATTAATCTTTTCGCTAGAAGGATTGTGTGTGTGTGTATCCAAGGTTAAAAGTCAGCTGTTTAAATGATAACTTTACAGGAGCAATCATATAAAACACAGCGGAGTGTGTGGGATTGGGGATGGGGCCTTATTAGGGATACTGGATTACCTGTGAGGAGACCAGAGATCCCAAAACTGATCTCTGCGCCCCTCCACTGCTGGAAGAAATCTGGCATTTCGGACTAGTTTACATTATTCTAGGAAATTGTCCTCCTCATTACTTCAAAGCAAATATTACCTCATCATCACATGCTAGACAACATGCCAGGAGAAGAACTCTTTCCAGTCCAAAATGTGACTGTCACTTTTTGCACATGAGGCAGCATCACTGATGTCTCACAGTGACTCATCCCACTTCTGATCTGCTTTACTGCCTAATGCAGATTTTGCTACCAAGTAGCCATAAAAAATCCCACGGCTTGTTATCTCACCTATTGCTATTTAATATCACCTGTTGGATGAGCTTGTATAATTCTTGTATAATAACTTCCAGGTTGATGTCTGTACATCATAAAAGAGAGGGGATTTGCAGCTTGCAGAAATATGCTGTTCCAACAAGAGTCATTTGCTGGCATCTAGTAATTTGTAACTGTATTTACCAGATCTGCTGTCTGTGTTCTCAACAAGCGTTTTGGAGCAGATGAAGCCATTAAAAGGCCTTTTCCTTTCAGTGGAAACACTCACTTGTTGCCCTTCTTTGTGTTTCAGAGAGAGTGAACGGAAAAGCGGCCGCAAATTTTCACTTGACATTTCTTCATGTGTACGATTAAAACCAAGTTAATTTTATACAGCAAGAGAAATTAAGGAAAAGGACAATAATTAGATAGAACTAACAGGACGTGGCTATTTAAGGAGCAAAATAAACACAAAGTGCCTGTTGGTTCTCATTTACTCTAGCAAGGATTAAAACAGATCATCTGAAGATTAGCAAATATCAGATTATCAGATGCCCAAAGATGAGAGCTTGAGGTTTTCCTACAAATGTTTAATTTTTCACATTAACCTCTTAAGAACAAAGTGCTGATTCTAGAAATCAACTTTTACATTTGATTAGGAAATTACAGCATCGGAGCAACCCAGTGGGCATAGAGATTTACAGTGAGGGCCCAGTGGACACAGGGATTTACATGGGGGGCCACAGAGCTCATCACAGCAAGGACAGCTTTTAATAGGAAAAAGAAGGAAAAAATCAAAGTGCTATTTCCACCTCCGACTAAGGGGAGATCCAAAAGGCTGGCTGACAGCGCACTCATGGTCAGCCCTGCTGGCACCAATTTGGCACTGGTCCTACAGACTCAGCAGCAAGGCTAAAAATGAACAAAAATGCTGTGAGAGCTTCCTGGCCTGTCTCTCTCTCCATCAAGATATCAGGCCTGGGGAAAACAGAGGCAGCATCAGGCCGCTCATGGGATTTCTCAGCAGGGCTCCTCTCCCAGCTCAGATCTGAGAGACTGCGGTGATTTGTATCTTTGAATATGTTTTCAGTTCATTTTCCTTTTAATGATGCTGAAGAAAGGGGCGTCAACACAAAGGAAGATGTATCTGTCAGCGCTGCTCTGGTTTCTAGTGGCAGGCTGGCTGCTGCTTGGAGCTGGCTAGAAAAAACACTGTGGTTGGTTTTGTTGTTGGATTTCTGAAGAAGGAAAATGTGCCAGCACTGATAACGTGTTGACTCACAGCATGCAAACCATAAAGGGAAAAATGTGCTCAAAGATTTTCCTCAAAAAACCCAAAACCTCACAAATATTACTGTGATGCTTCCTAGTGCTTCCTCTTGCTTGGCCGTACCCTGTGTCCCAGGGACCTCAGTGGCTTTCACCTGGAGATCACAGAATGATAGAATCGCAGAATGGTTTGGGTTGGAAAGGACCTTAAGACAGTCCAGTTCGAAACCTCCTGCCATGGGCAGGGACACCTTCCACTAGACCAGGTTGCTCAAGCCCCATCCAACCTGGCCTTGAAAAGTAAGGGAAATGAGCACCATCTTCCCTCCTTAGGGGTCCCTATGGGAGTCTCTGGTTGCAGTGTCACATAGGAAACATCCATCAGGGGAATGCAGCTCATAAAGCATGTTCTAGGTGAGAGGTACCCAGCTTCAGTCTCCAAGGGTCACTGAATGGCTGAGGCTGGAGGTGCCTCTGGACAACACCTACCCCAGCCCATGCTCAGAGCAGGGTTGGGTTGCTCAGAGCCACATCCAGGTGGATTTTGAGTATCTCCAAGGATGGAGACCCTTCAACCTCTCTGAGCATCCTGTACTATTCCTGGGTCACCCTCGCAGTGGAGAAGTCAGTCATGATGGCAACACTTCAAACACAAATCTACTTATTATTAACCTCTTCATATCTTCACACCAGAGCAGCAGCTGCCCATGGATTGTGCTGCACTGTTGACAGAAGGGTTGGTGATACTGTCGACCATTATTAACATTATTTGTTTAGCACCCGGCAAATGCAGTCAGGCTCTTTGTGCTAGGCACTGCCCAAACAACCTGGAAGGAAGGCAGCCTGTTCCCAGAGAAGGTGTTATTTACCTGTTAAACAGTAGGCTGCAAAGAAATGGGTGGAGGAAAGCAAGGACACTGAAGCTTTTGTGCTAATCTCTGAACTTTAGCATCATTGCTTCCCTCATTGTGGCTGTACTTGGGGAAAAGAGCAAGATCCCTCATTGAGGCTGTACTTGGAAAAGAGCGAGATCCTGGCTGCACTACCCAGCATTAGCCAGTCAAATGGATGGAGATGTCCTGTAGTGGGACGTTTTCTGGAGACATATGAAATCATTCTGGTGTCTGTTAGGCACTGTATTCATTCTTCAAAAGCTGCAGTACAAATGTACTTAATACATATTTTAGAAGGACATGCTTTTCAAAAGCCCAAGAAACAGTTAATTTTTCAGTTTTGGTTTTTTTTCAGTCAGGAAATTAACTGAAGAGAAAAAGAAACAAGTGCTCAGTGACTTCTTCTCTTGGAAAAATGCCTTTCCATTGAAAAGACATTTTTTTTGAGTCTGCAAACAAGAGGGATAGAGGGTTTCTTTTCCCAATATTGCTTCCCAAGTAGAGGAAGAAAGGGAGAAAAATCTTGGTTTCACCAAAGAAAATGTGGTGTTTCAGATGTCAGAGTTTTGAAGGGTGTCCAGGACTTCGGGGCAGTCCAGCACTTGCCTTTCCAAATGCCTCCAGTAACAGGAATTCCTGGGAAAATTAAGACAGGATGAGGTGGCTGTGTCAGGCCTTGATTGCAGATGCAGGCAACAGTGGAGAAACCAGGCCAAAATAGAGGCCAGCATGTCATTCCTTCCCAAGGAGGAGAGGCAGGGCTGAGCATGTAGCCATTGCTTTGGCACAGGCGCGATTTAGGTCCCTCTCTGATGCTCTGTGTGTGCAGACCATATGTTACATCCCAGCTTTCTCTCTCCTGTTTACTTCTATCTCATTTTCCCACGTGCCATCAGCCCTGAAGATGGTTTTTCTGCTCTAGCCTGTCTTGGCCAGCAGACTAACTCCTAGGTCATCTTCAAAGGAGATGCAGAGCAGTAAAAGCCCAAGCCCTGAGGTGCTGCTGGAAGCTGATTCTCCAGCAAAGCCTGGAGAAACCTTGCCTTTCAAGGGAGCATTCAGGGTGTCCTCTGAAACACAAAACCATTTACCAGGTTCCGACACAGTTGTTTGTTTGATCCACGTAGTAAAGCACATGTAAATTTGGGAGGGTGGGGAGGGGGGCACACAGCTTTGTGGCAGGTTTACATACTGTCCTTTCATTGCTGCACATCAGGGCTCTGCAATTTGTGGCCTAATGAAATAAAGCTCAGAGAGAGGATGAAGCATCTTTAATGTAAACTGGTCAGCAGAGGCCTGCTCCCTCGAAAGCAGAAAGCACAAAGAGCAGGAAATAATTCCAGTCCATGTAGCTTCCCTCCATCAGCAAACAGCCCAGAAGCACTTTGATTTTTGACTCCTATCCACATTCCTGTTCCTCTGCCAGGTGAATCCTGCCATCTCCTCTGAGCTTTTCTGCTTTCTGGTATTTTTGGTAACAAACATGAACACTGAGAGAGACTCCTGGAGCTCAGCTAACTTAAAACTGTATGATTTTTATATACCACTGGAATATATGGTATGAAACAATAGCCACAGAAATGCAAGTACCCTCAAAATAAGCTTTTACTTACATGCATAGAAAAAAGGTCTATTGGAGATTGTAATAACCATATAAAATAATTTTAACCAGTCTCATATGAAGGTGATACCTTGCAACACTCTCCAGCCCATTCCAGCAAGACTTAGTTTAATCCATGCTGCAGTTAGTGTTTTGTTTGGAACTGCAATGATGTTCTCAGAAATATGTTCACCCTCCAGCCCATATTTACTAAGTAGATGCCAACTAGGCCTGGGTTCAGTGGTGTTTGCAAGGCCGGTGTTATGGGGATTTAAACTGAAAACAACAAAAAGCCATGCACAAACCAGAGCAGCTCTCATTGGCAGTTCAGAAATGCTTGCATGGGGTCATGGGCTGTTTATGTCAATTCAGAGCTGTCTCTTGTCTCTGACTCAGACTCTCTCATCTGTCAGTAAAACTATACTGTAGAAGAATAAAAAGCAATTTGGTTTTCTTGGTGTTCTTTCCAAGCAGCTCCAAGACCCAGAGGAAGAGCTGTCAGGATGCCAGAGCCAGCAAAGTCCACCTCTGCCCCAAAAAAGGGCTCCAAGAAAGCTGTGACAAAGACCCAGAAGAAGGGTGATAAGAAGCGGCACAAGAGCAGGAAAGAGAGCTACTCCATCTATGTCTACAAGGTGCTGAAGCAGGTCCATCCCGACACCGGCATCTCCTCCAAGGCGATGGGCATCATGAACTCCTTCGTTAATGACATCTTTGAGCGCATCGCTGGAGAAGCGTCCCGCCTGGCCCATTACAACAAGCGTTCCACCATCACCTCCCGGGAGATCCAGACAGCAGTGCGCCTGCTGCTCCCAGGAGAGCTGGCCAAGCACGCTGTCTCAGAGGGCACCAAGGCTGTCACCAAGTACACGAGCTCCAAGTAGCTGGATGTCACCTCTCCAATGGGACCATCAACCACTGGACCCTCCACACAAGCACAGGCAGCAGCCACAGTCCAGATAAACATCACGGCTATTATCCACTGCAATTTGCAGCCTTGGGGTGGGCATATGAAGCTGCCCAGTGGAAGAGGAGACAGTGATCTGGATGGTGGCTGATTTTCATAGTCTGTTTGGGACACGCAACAGGTTCAGTGAGGCTGGTGGAGGAGGCCCCTGCTTTCACATCTCATCCAAAGGACTTACCAGCTGTAGTATACCCAAACTCTCCTCTGTGCTTGGCAACATGCATGCTTGGCACTGGCTGGGGAGGCAGGCAGTGGCAACACAGAGATGCCATCTCTTTAAGTCTTCCTGTTTGGCTGCTTTCTCACAGTCATCCAAGATGGGCACTGAAGAGTCAGCGCTGGTACCCATCCTCTCCCTCATAGCCCAGATCCATCCCGGTGTACAGTGGCACAGCCCACCCCATGCCAGCAGAAGTGTCATTGACAGCTACCAGGCATGGGCTATATAATAAAATCCATATTGATTCAACAGCTATCTGTGCTTGACAAGCCTGTTTAAAGAGCAAGCCTAGCAGGCAGATGCTGGGATGAAACCGAGCACTGTTCCTCCTCATTGCTGCCAGTGGATGAGTGTGCCGGTGCTGGAGCTGCCCACTGCCTCCTCCCTTGTGCCAAGGCAGACAGACGGACAAGGGGGGATGTTGGGGCTGGGTCACTTCCTTCCCTGGCTGCTGCTCTGGGACTTGCTTTGTGTGCAAGACATTGCTAAATCTGCTACTTTTCAGAGACTCTTCCTGCCTTGACACTGCCTGTGTGCTCCCTGCCACCGTGCACATGGGTGAGATGGGGTGGTTAGAGTTCCATCTCCAGTGAGCACTGGGGTGGTGCAGGACAAGCAGCACAGAGGTGTGGGGAGGGGACTGAGGACTTTGGAAGGGATCTGGAGTGGGAGCAGAGGTGGTTAATGCAGGCTGGGGGAGAGGCAGGCTCCCCACACTGTGGGCAGTTCACCTGGCCCTGTCTTTCCAGCTTTGTTCATTGGTTAGAACAACCGGTGAAGCAAAACTGGAGCAGAGTGGATATGCAGGGACACTTGCCTGCATCCCAGTGACGTTTTAAAGACTAAATAAGTTTAAACTTCTTCAGATAGTCCCCATGTCTTCTCAAAGCCCACAGTAAGGTGAGCAATAATAAAAGCCGTAGAGGTTAGTGGAGGAATGTCTTGGTTGCAGGTTCTCTTGCCCAGACTGTTGGATAGCAGAAGAGCATGTGTAGAACTGGTGTGAAGTTGAAGCTTCCTACTCAAACTGCAACATTAGCCATCATTAAAAAAAAGAAAACCCATCTCTCTGGTAGGCAATAGCACTCGGATAGAAAATATTCAGGTCTAAAATAACAACTACTTTCTGCAGCTTGTTCTGTAAATAAGAAGGGCAGCAAAGACTCAGAAACTAAGTGCAGGTTCTCCCCAAACTCCAGGACCTTGCTTTTAATTGAAAGGCAAATTCATACCCTGAAATTCCAACCCCGCAGTACATCTCTCACTTTCCCCTACATTTATTGTGTTTGTTTCTTTACAACTCGAGAGTGATGGGGACACTTGACAAGTTTATATCGCTTTTGGAGCTGTAGGACTCTGCAGCTCCAGAAGGTTCAGCTATTTCTTGTTTTTATAACAGTGTTGCAGACATCTTCCTCTTGGTCTGAGGAAAGGACCACACAGACTTGCTCAACCAAGAGCACCTCAGAAACCCCAAAGCAGCACAGGGTCTCATGTGGTCTCTGTGCAAGACTGAAGGTCACGTTGCTTATGGGCTGCTCCCACCTCCCTGCTTTGCGTTTGAACATCCCATGCCCAAAAGTGTCTTTCCTGCCCTGCTTTGGGTCAGTGACAGCACACAGCCATGTTTCATCCCTAATGCCAGCAGGAATCCCTGGTGATACTTTCCAGAAGGAGCAAACCTTATCCCCGGGTGTCGGCTCCCACGGTACAGTTAGCTTACTGGTGCTCACTGGTGTTGGTAACCTTGACCACATGGCCAGGACTCTTTGGAGGTGACAGCTTAGCACTTCCTTTTGTTTTCCATTCAAGTAGTAGGAATCAGATGCCAAAGATGAAAATGTACCTGCAGTGCTCTCTCCCACCAGAAACGGGGAAGCAGATAATGCAGAAGGGGAGTATCAGGAGTGAAGGGTTGGCTGGCAGTGCTGGAGCTTCTTCCTCCTGTACCTAGGACTCATCACCTTGTGGAGTCCTCCAGGAGGTAGGAGTTCTGAGTAGAATAAATCTGCTCCAGTCCAAGCAGTGTGTGCGAGCCAGGATACACATCACCCAGAATTACCTGTCACCGCCTCTGAATCCTCATTCTTTTGGGCAGAGTCCTGCTGCTAGAAGTCAGGAAAGAAAACACGCCATTGACCCTCCAGGGTCTCCTGGACAGTTCAGGGAGCTGAGGACAAGGCTGCGCACTCAGACAAGAGCTGCTGTACATGCACATATGTATGTACAGCATACATATGTGTACATACAATATGCTGTCCCCATACACATACAGTACCAGTCTCATTTTCCGTGCCACTGTTGCCGTCCTCCATTTTTGGAGATTGTTTCAAAGAGAGAAACAGTGATTTAAGGCTATAAAACTACTTGACAGCTTAAAGAGGATCTTTTATATTGTCTAAAGTCAAGTGACTGAGACTGGTTATGTCCATCCAGTTATAGTTCAAACTATCATTTCACACATCATTTGCTCTTCACTCTCCCTTTGTATCATTTCTTTACTTGGTGTTTTACTTTACTCCTGATAATGTGGAGCACAGGATTGAGGAACCCATCCAGGTTAAAATTTGCCTCTTTTTTTTCTTTTTTTTTGTTTGCATTGTTTGTTATTTTCCATGCTCTTTCAGGTTTTGTTTTAATACAGTCCTGGTGGCTCCGATCCATCACTGTTGTACAGACACTTGTGCCAGCTAAGGGAAGGGCTGATCCAGAAAGGCAAGGCTGGCATAAGCTAGGGCTGCTGCAGAAAGCATTTGGGAAATCAATGGCCTTAGTGTAGAAAGGAAATCTGTGTCTCCTGTAGTGGTCCAGTTCACAGCGACGGTACGGCTGTTAGATGCACCAGTAGGAGTGTTACCCTTGCAGTGACCCACAAGCAGTTTCTCTGATGTTGAAATCAGACGTATCCCATTTCCACAGGTCCCAGAGGACTCCAGTGTTATGCCAGGGGAAGGGAGCAGGTTGGGAAGGGCACTCTGCTCCCATGCAGCCACCCAGCTGCAGTGGTTGGAGGTTCCTTGTTCAGCACGCATGTGAGGCAGCCTGCCCTTCCCACAGCCGCCTGCTGCTGCATGGGAACAAGCTCGCACGACTGCAACAGGAATTACTTTGTGATGAGCTTGGACTGAGCCTTAGTAGTGGATGCAGCAGAAGATGGTCTCAAAGTTCAAGTGTAGATTGGCCACTCACTAATCTGAATTGTGACATATTCCACCACTCCACGGTAAGGGGATTGACTGCAGAAGAGGAGTTTGCACTTTGGGCTCTGTGCTTTTAAAAAATACACATGTCCGGCTCTGGAATTGATAAAATGTTTTAATAATTAAGATAATATACCAAGCCCCACTGTCCCTGCCTGATTCCTACTGCAGCATCAGAAGCATCACTGGGCCGTTCCTGTGTTTGGAAAGGGAAGCTGAAAAGTAACACAGCCTTGATATTAACCTCATATTAACCCAGTGGACATCACTGCACTGAGTTACTTGTTTCCATGTACAATTCAAGAGGTAAAATTAGCTGCTATAGATCTACTCCTGATTTTCCACCTAGAAAGGTCTGAAAGTCCTGCTGGCCTTCACAGCTGAGCTCAACCTAGAGAAGAACTGAGCAGCCACATGCATGGAGGTTTGCTCCTACTCAGGACTGAAAAGTCCTTAGTCAAGCGTGGAGAAAATGAGTAAAAACAAGTGTGGAGGATAAGTGCCTGTGCTAGGCACTGCTGCGTGTCCTGGGAAGGGATGTCTGAGCTGCGACCACTGAAGAGCCCTGCCCAAAGGTGCTGTGTGCCCATCTGCCCTGGTGACAGGCAGCCATGAGGATGTAGCCCCAAGACCTGGCCACCACTGGAGTTAAGCTTGGAATGGCCTCTGCACAGCCCTGAGCATTTGTCCCATCATAGCGTTTCCTAACGGTTTACATCCAGAACAATTGTTTACAGAGAAAGGAAGAATGTGAACTAAATGGTAAAATTCACTTGCTGACAGAATGTCGAGAGCTCCCTGGGACAGCACCTGGGGAGTGATCTTTCATGCTTACTCCATGCATGGTATCTTTCGGGCTTATGTACAGACTTCTCCTGACAGTAAGTGTTACATCAGGTATGATCTATGTTATACTACTGCTGGTTCATGACCTGTCTTACTGCTGATTACCTGTTTTCTGTTAAATGTATAAATAAAATGTAAATGCCAACCTGTTGAAAGTCAGATGAGACCCAGCTCTCAGGATGTCTTTGCTTCTGTATCACTGTGGTCTTCCCAAACCCTACCTTTCTCTGTCCTCCAGAGCTGGGGTGACAGCAGCCACCCTTCCAGCATAGATGGAGCCCAGCTGGTCCTAGCAGAGGGTCAGTACAAAACCAGAGCAGCCCCACACTGGGATGTCACAGGCTGCTGCTGTGACCCCTCATGGGTGTCACTCACCCCAAACATGGGTGCAGCATGAGTGTGTGTGTGTGTTTTCAAGCCCTTCCATTGATCTTGCCCTGTGCAGAGCTGAGCCTGCAACCTGTGCTTTCCACACTCCTGCTTGGGTGCGCTCTGCCCAGCGCCCATCACTCAGCCCTCAAGAGACAGCACTTCTGACTCACACAGACTGAGCACTGTGAGATTCTGTGGTTGAAAAAGTGGTTTATGCACATTTGGAGTTTCTGTTTATTTCTGTTGATCTGAATTGATGGTTGCTGCCACTAGAAACCTCTTTCCTTGCACTATGAGAAGTCTGTAGGCAACAAACATGGAATAAGATGTAGCATCTGAAAAGCCTAGGAAGAAAAATTTCTTCCTTTTAAAGCATTGTTGGTAAATACGCTCAAGCAAAACACATACCTGCTGGACATCAGCATCATAATTCACTCACTGGAGTGGGAAATGCATGTGCCATGCTAGATGTGTGCTGGAGAAACAAGCTAAGATATGGCAAGTAACAGAAATCAGAGCTAAAAAGTTTCAGAGTCTTTCTAAAGACAGACTCAGAAACTTAATACAATTGGGGAAAAGCAGTATTTGGGGAAAATAAATCCCTTACAAGTAACTGATCTGAAGTGTTTCTTTCCAAATGCACAAACTATGCTACTTCTAATGCTGATTTCCATTTTGATAACCCTTTGCAGAGCAGCACAATGCACTTTCATAACAGAGCTGACACCTGGGTCTCAGGAAGACCCAAACCAGGTTATAAAAAGTACATCATAACCCATGGGTGGTGGGAGGTAACTGTTCGAGGGGTTTAGTTATTCATTTATTTCTTAGTCATTATTGCCTGGTTATTCAAAGACCATTAGCTGGATTCAGGTGCCACATGGACTCAGGTTTTGGCAGAACTAGATAGAAAGACTCAGGAGCATCAAAAGAAGCTATGCAAGAACAAGTTTTGAAAGAGGTGGAGCAGAAAGCTTTGCATCTTCCTTTCCTGTGTGGCTTTTGCGCTTGCATTGGTGGTTATGTATGTGGACTGTGTTAGCCTGGCTTAAGTGAAAGATGTAAAGAGATGTTTTGTTTCTAAAATAGTCAGATTAAACACAGATGGTGTGAGAAAGAGAGAGGAAAGGAGCTTCTGCTTTCTCATATAAAGGAAAGCTGTTCTCAAAAACATTTATTTTCTCCCTTGAAGCAGCTGATTTAAAAAGAATTATACACAATTTCCTGCCTTTTAATGTCCATAATGCTAATTCCCCCCCACAAAAACATCTCTTACAGAATTCATTCAGAAAAAAACTCTTACAGACTTAAGTGTCTTCTAAAGACAGAACAAGATGGTAATAGTAATAGAGATAGGAAGGTTGGTAAGAGTGGGGGAGGAATGGTAATGGCTGGGTGTGAGGCACCAGAAGGAAACAAAGGCAGGAGTCTGTGAGTAGATACTGTAAGGATGGCAGGAGCTGATGGGACCTTGATGAGGTGCCCACTAAGATGCCAGCACACACAACAGAGCATTCAGTCGTGTGGGACACAGTCAGGAAACAAAGGGCAGGGAATAAATCCTAGTAACTCCCAGAGGTGGAGCAGGATGGACAGTGTAGTTCCTGCCAGCAGCTAAAGGGTATAAAAGGCACATCCAGAGCCAACACGCAGTCACCAGCCTAAGAGGAACACCTAAGAAATTCAGTGAGGATATAATGGGACCATCCCTCATCCTCAAAGTCATTGCACAGATGGACACATGCATCCTGATGTCCGCATGGGGTCGGACATAGCCTTGGATGGCATGGTTTAGTGTGAGGTGCCCCTGCCCATGGCAGGGGAGTTGGAACTAGATGATCTTAAGGTCCTTTCCAACCCTAATTATTCTATGATTCTATGCTGGCCGAACGGCTTGGATAAACCCCTTGCATGAGTAGGTGGGTACAAGAATATGAGAGTGACTGAGTCAAATCAGTACTGCTTTAAAATAAATTCTCCTGCCTGTAAGGTGATAACGTCACCCTCCTACAGGGACTTGTGTTAGGTATGATACATCATGGCTGCTCATCAATTCATGTACATTCAGCCTCGGGGCAGGAAGAGTGTCTCATCTTTGTGCACCTCTCCTATTTATTGCCCACTGAACCTCCTGTGCAGGTGTGGAGGACATCCCCTATAGGAAACACATCCATATTTGCCAACAATGGAAAGAGTGTACCCCAAAAATTTTTAAATAAACCAGGAGATGCTTCTGACCTAACCTGCCCCGTGGGCTGGCACATATCTGTGTGAATACCAGGCAGCCTCTGAAAACCATAGCTCCAGATGGGGGGGCCATGAGTGCTGTCAATACAAGCACTCAGTGTCCTCTCTTCACCTGAGACAGTCTGGGAAGACCAACAGAAAGAGGGAACATAAGTGCGCCACATCCAATTTCACTAAAGAGAAGGAAATGAGGATGCTACTGCCACTCACCATTTTCTTTTTTAGGCTTTCAGTTTCTTTGGAGTGCTGCAGTATCCAAGGGCTCCCAGGAAGCCTGGTCTTGCAGGCACTAATGAAAACAGGCTATTGAACTGCTCCATCCCAATAAAACCTGCCATTGCAGGAAGCTTTCTGGGGCATGGCTCAGTTCTACCAAAATCAGAAGCCTGCGCTGATGCACATTGAGAGGTAGATGGTTGCTGCTGTTGAGAGGTTGCTTTTTAAGGAGGAGCATTTATCCCACGGCTACTTCCTTCTTTCATCAAGGTAATCAAAAGTCACATCTGAGCGCTAACTTTAGAGGTGCAGCATCCCCACCTCCCTTCTACAAGCACCCTGCAATGCCACGTCCACACTAAGTCCGCACTGCTCCAATGCTGACTTGCACTCTGGCTCAGGTCTAGAGCAAACCAACTGCAGCTTCAGTAGAAAACAGTGGGAGAGCAAAAGAAGAAACTTCAAATTCACCACAAGCCCCTTTTGCAGTTTGTGCTATAGCAAAAGGACCCAGACACCTCTTGCTGCAGCTGATCTCGGATAACAGAAGCTGTCTCCATGGGGTCTACCAGCAGCCTCTGGCCACTCAGCAGGAGAGAACCAGAGCTCTTTTTAGCCCAGATGATTCAGCACAAAGAAGCCTTTATAGCTCGGCAGCAGGCATCTCACACCTCTTCTCATCACGCCTCTTCTCAAGTTTTAAATACAAGGGGACCAAATTTCTTACAAACTCCTGATTCTCTCAATTCTCTGAGCATATGCCTACAGTGCTGTTTCTGGCATTTAAGTACCTTTAAATGGAAAAGATAGAACTCTCAGGAATCACAGGGCACTGCCTGCACCATCTCTCTTTCAGAGCCAGCATTGTCCCTGGCATTAGCTAACCTCCACTTGTGGTATTCTGTGTTTGTAGGGCAGGATGCTGAACAACACTGAGCAGCAGCAGCAGAAAGGTTGATGCCAGCAGTCACACGCCACTAAGATGAACAGGAGGTCCTTCATGCCAAATGGCATCACAGCAACTGAGAGCTCAGCCATGTTTTAAAGGGATTAGAAGTGCATAGATGGCAAGAAGAATTTTAATAATAAAAGTCTAAATAGACACAAGTTTGCAAGCAGTGGTAGCGTTCTGCTTTATGGGCAAGTTACACTGGGTACAAAGGAACAGCAGGGAGAGGTCTTATCCCACTCTGCTAGCTGCTGCGGGGCTTGTGCCATCCTCAGAAATAGCCCATAGCTGCTGGCTCTGGCAAGGAGCCTCCACAAGGTAGGTGCAGAACAGAAATTCATGCCCTAAGTGCCCAATTCACATGAATGAATGTTGAGTTCTGAGTTCAGAAAGAAATAGTCAGCTTTGGAAGTTTTATCTCCTGTTTTTTGTTTGTAATTTACCATTTGGTTCGCGTTTTTCACGCTTTCCTCAGGGCTTGGCCTGGCTCTGGATAACTGACACTCAGCTACACATCTGCCAAGGCCTGAGTGGGCAACAGCTCTGGAAGTGACCTGGAAACACGTGAAGTCAACCCAAATACCTGCAGCCTTGCTTTTGGGCACAAAGATGCCAAAACATCTGTGCCTATGCAAGGCTGAGCAACTTTGTACTGACACTTAACAATGATGTTCTTCCGGTCTCTCTCCATCAAACTGTCTTATGAAAAGCATGGGCATGGAGCCACTCCTTGTTCACTTAATGCTATAGAATCATAGAATCCTAGAATACTAAGGGTTGGAAGGGACCTTAAGATCATCTGGTTCCCTTGGTACTGTTTCGCACTGAGCATAGTGTCCTCTCCATATCTTAGTTAGGTCACGTTCTTGCACTTTTCAGAGGATGACCGAGAAGAGGTAGAAACAATATCAGACAGACTTCCCCATCCCCAAGAGTCAGCCAGGCATAACATTTGCCTGGGTACTATAGAAGATTAATGGGAAGACGTGATTGAGCTGACATCTCTGATCATTTTTGGGATTTCATGGCACAGCACACATCAGGTTATGCAGGGCTGCTGTCCTCCTGTATTGGCATCTCCCTGGCTTTGTCACAATCGAGATTTAAGATGCGGATGTGCATAGTCTAAACCATAGGATGTGTTATATCCTGAGTGTCTTGCTAGAGGCCCAGTCACTGTGCTCACTAAGCTCCAGCATGAGATCCTACTTAGATTCTCGGTTCATAATTAAGTGAGATTTCACTGAGAATTGAACTTATTTTTAGCAAGGTGGAAAAGGTCCTTTTTCATCTTCTGAGGCTCATTTCCCTCCTTCGAGTCTGCCACCTAAGACACCTCCGCCAGGGCGCTGAGTCATACAACCCTTGGTAGCACCTTGTCCTTACAGAAATAGGTATGATATCATCTGGGGTTCGAACCCTGAGCTGAAGCAGTTCCTGTGCCACATTGACGTGACTCAGTGACATGGCCACAGGGAGAGAGGCCTTGGGCACTGCAAATACACCCACCTGCAATCCAGTCCAAAGCCCTGACCCTGAAGGACAACACAGCTCCTTCCAGCAGCTCCTGTATGAGCTGGCTTAAACCTGCTGCTGATAGTTATTTTCACTGTTATAGATAAAGATAAGCCGTGGATGTGGCAGAGCAGTATTTGTTATAAATCAGTTCATTGAAACACAGCTAACTCATGTCCGGGCTGAAATAAACCCGAAACGGGTAAGTCATCCATCCCTATTATTTTATTTTTATTTCAGCAGTGCTAAAACAATTCAAACGGGAGCAGGTCCTGACAGCAAAGCAAACAGCTCCTGTGCCAGGGAGCTGCTCACAGGCATGGGGACAGGCTGGCAGGGCACGGCGAGGAGGAGCCACGTCAGGATCCAGGGCAGCAGAAGGTGAGTGCCTGTCCCTGGCTCCACCACCCGGCCCCTGACTGACGAGGCACTGAGTGCAGCAGCTCCAGAGGTGCCCCACTGGTGAGGTGCAGCACAAATCTGCACCCGGCTCCTGGTGATAGCTGTGACACCTCCCTGTGCAGACATGTCTAGGGGACGTTGGATAGAGGAGGATTCTGCCTGGAGCTTTGGACTGCTCAGCATAGAAAATGGCTGTGTTTTAGGCAAAACGAGCCGTATAGGGTGTTGTCCGTGATCTCAGCTCCCGTATTTCATGGTCTGCAAGAGCAACAGGCTGTAGGCAGGGCCCAGCAGACAGGGAGGGTGCTCACCACTAAAGCCACGGAAAGCGTGGTGCTAAACCTGGCCACCTCCAGCTGAGACTTTGCAGATCATAGAATCATAGAGTAGTTCAGGTTGGAAAGGACCTTAAGATCATCTCGTTCCAACCCCCCCTGCCATGGGCAGGGACACCTCCTGCTAAACCATGCCACCCAAGGCTCTCTCCAACCCGGCCTTGAACACCATCAGCAATGGAGCATTCACAACTTCCCTGGGCAACCCATTCCAGTGCCTCACCACCCTTACAGTAAAGAACTTCCTCCTTATATCCAAACTAAACTCCCCCTGTTTAAGTTTTAACCTGTTGCTCCTTGTCCTATCTCAACAGTCCTTAATGAAGATCCTCATCTCTGATTCAGCACCAACAATCCCAGCATGTTGAGGCAGTTTTCAGATAAGATATCCTGGTGACTGCCTCCATTTGTTTTCTGCAGGTCTCTCGTTGTTCCCAGACACATGCATGGCATCCCTTGTTGCAGCCTGTTCAGTCAACATAATACCATGGTGCCAATATCTGCTTCTATCCTACCTCCTTCCCCAGCCAAGCCTTGTCAGCTCTCTGCCAGGCTCATAAGCCTTTCTGCAAGGTTTCCTCAAGCTTTCCTCTCCTTCTTCTGCTCAGGTGGCTACAGGTGGCTTTAGCCAGCTCTTCCCTAACAGCCAGGGAGGTACCATTTCCCTCTCTCTGAATCCTTGTCTGCACAAGTAGATTAACCTTGAATAAATGAGGGGTTTTATCTGTCTCAAAGCCCACACCACCCATCATAGGTGCAAAGGCCTCAGAGGACTGCCCATCAAGCCACCACGAAGGAGGAGGATGAAAGGGGAGCTGCAGTCTCCATGCACACTGGTAGCTGCAGGAACACTGTTTAAGTAACATCACTTTGCTTTACCCCGCTGTGCCTGGATGACTAGTGCGGGTGCTGGTATCTCTTGTCACTGGAGCTAAGAGCCATTGCCATGCTGCAAGCCCCTGACCTGTGCTAGGAGGAAACGACCTGCACCCCACGACTGCACATTTCTCTCATTTTACAGTGGAGAGAGTCTGAAAACCTCCCTTGAAGACAAACATCTGAAATTGGGCATGTTTGCAGCGGGTAGGATGTGGCAGAGGGGGAACGCAGATCCACAAAGGCCCCATGCAGCAGTGCCTGGTGGCTGTGCATCCACCGAATATCACATCCCTGACCCTCCCACCAGCAGTTGTATGTAGTCTGTGAACTCTGCCATGGCAAGCTGCTGTGCTGAGAGATGCTGCACCACAACTGGTCCAGCTCAGCATGCTAGCGGCTGGCACAAACATCTCATCTTCACTGACCCAGTGCTTGCCAGAACCAGGGACATATCCCAGCCAAAAGCCCTTCCAGAGCTACAGCCCTTCTGGGCTTTCCTTTATTATCTTTGTGTATCTTAAGGCAGAAACTCTGCCAGAGCCACTTCACAGCAGGGTTTATCTGAAAGCAGCACATCAGTCACTCATGTCACAGCCCTTTGGGCAGTGGAGAGCCCCTTGAGAAGGTTATGCCTGTGGCTCTGCTCTTACCTGCTCAGCCAGCAGAGCCATCTTGCCTTCCCTGCAGGAAGCCTTCCTGAAAGGAAAACTGAGCACTTGTTTTTGAATTCCACAAGCATGACAAATCCACCCGCAGGAAAAAAAAGAAGGAACAGGGCATGCAGGTTTTGCAGGCAGCCTTCACAGGCGCCTCACATCAGCTGCACACCTCTGTCCTGCCTGCAGCTGCTGCCAGAAGTTACCTGCCCTTCCCAAATCGGTGCTGGAAGAGATTGTCTCTGTGCTGTTCTGAGATCTTGGTCACAGGCAGGAGCTTGAGAACAGCCTTGACTGCAGGAGCTTCAGCTTTACCTGCCTGCAGCAGAGGGTTGACACAAAAAGGACATCTGTAAGCCCCCTGCATGTGTTTCTCTTGCATAGAGCCATGGCAGGAGCAGCATGAAGCTGGGCAAATTCAGCCAACAGCTTCTTAGGGACCCCATTCATGCCTAGTGCCAGTGGTCCTGGAGTGGCCCACACGCAACCTTTCATCTGCTGGTTAGAAATAAATCAGGGAAATTATCCTTCTCGCCACGCCATGTCCCATGAGAAAAGGGATAAGGAAAGCACAGATCCCTGGAGCTTATGGAAGGTGGTTATATCTTGTCCCAGACTGATCCAACATCGTATTCAGCTATCCACACTCTCCCTCAAGTGTTTCTTCCGCCCAACAGCACTGGTCGAACCCACAGTGCTAATGTGGGCATACTCCCATGGGCATATTCTGCAGCAGAGTTGTGATTCCATTGCAAGGGGGGTGTTCACTTCACCCAGCATCATCATTTTGAAGGTGGAAGTGCAGGTTCCCTCCTCTGCTGCTATGTTGGAGCTGCCCTGAGGCAGACAAATCTGTGTTTCCACAGAGTCAGCGCGAGGATTAGGGACAGTTATTTGAAGCCTGCATTGCTCCTGCTGATGCTGAAGGGCTTACTGCCATTGCACCAGTGTGGGAGGGGCAGAAGATGGTTCCGTTTGAGTTTGGCTGCCTTCATCTAGGAGAGCATGGTGCTTTCCTCAGGCAACAGAGCAGGCTGTGTTTAGACCCCTGAGATTTGGGTTTCTTTGATTCCTCTTGCAAGTCATATCCCTTATTTCATAAGGTACATGTGGGAACAGAATCTGACATGCCCCATCTCTCACCAAAACTAACAAGATCCTAGTGTGGTGGGAGTTTGGGGGATTAGTAGCACTGAATTACACAGTGCTTTGAGTAGTATGAATCTTTCTCATACACAGGGTGGAAGAGTCACAAGCTAGTGACAAATATTTGTTCTCTCTAATTATGTTCAGCAAGGGAGGACAACCAGCTCCATCCAGCTTTCCTCCTCCATCGCTCTGACACCTTCAACATCACCAGCTCTTGGAGCAAAGCAGGCTCAGAAATAAAATCCACATTGATTTTAGGAGTGGGCGTCACAGGCCTGTAGCGTGAGAGCATGCACTTAATTTGTAAGTGACAGTAAGGAACCTGGGCGCACCTAAGACATCACTGAACTTCCTGATCACAGAATCATTTAGGTTGGAAAACGCCTTTAAGATCATTAAGTCCAACCACTAACCTAGCATTGCCAAGACCACCACTAAACCCTGTCGCTAAGCAGCACATCTACATGGCTTTTAAATACGTCCAGAGACGGTGTCTCAACCACTTTGTTGGGCAGCCTTTTCCAATGCTTCATTGCTGCTCTTTGGGCCTGCTCCAGCACCTCAATGTCTGTCTTGTAGTGAGGGGCTCAGAACTGAACACAGGATTCAAGGTGTGGCCTCACCAGTGCTCAGTACAGGGGGATGATCACTGCCCTGGTCCTGCTGGCCACACTATTGCTGATAAAGCCAGGATGCCATTGGCCTTCTTGACCAACTTGGCACAGGCTGCTCATGTTCAGCTGCCGTGGACAAACACCTCCAACTCCCCTCCAGGCAGCTTTCCAGCTACTCTTCCCCAATCCAGTAGCATTGCATGGGGCTGTTGTGACCCAAGTGCAGGACCTGGCACTGAGCCTTGTTGAACCTCATATCGTTGGCCTCAGCCCATTGATCCAGCCTGTCCAGATCTCTCTGTAAAACCTTCCTATCCTCCAGCAGATCAACACTCCCACCCAACTTGGTGTCATCTGCAGACGTACTGAGGGTCCACTCGATTCCCTTGTCCAGGTTATTGATAAAGAGATTAAACAGAACTGGCCTCAGTACTGAGCATGGGGAACACCACTTGTGACCAGCTTTAACTCCATTCAGCACCACTCTTTGGGCCTGGCCATCCACACAAATTTTTATCCAGCAAAATAACCTTTCTTGCCTTCTTACCTTCACTCACCTTTAGAAGACCTACCCCTAGCGAATGGTTCAGGTGAAGCAGGGAAGACCTTGGTTATTTCTGATCACTGAAGGATTTCTAGATGTTGTAGAGCCCAGAGGCATCACTGCAGCTCTTCCAAAGTCAGACAGGAAGGAAGGGAGCAGGGCTGTAGCTGCTGTCAGTTGTGAAACATTCCATGAGGCGAAGGCAAAGCCACGTTTGGCAGCTGCAGAATAACTACCTGAAGGATGGTTTGTTGTGACCCGTGTACTCCTGGGTAAGGAAAAGCTAATTTGAGCAGAGCAACAGTGCTTCCCCATCACTGGAGTGTTCAAGGTCAGGTTGGACAGAGCTTTGAGCAACCTTGATCTAGTGATAGATGCTCCTGTCTGTGGTAGGGTGGTTGAACTAGATGGTCTTTGCCTGTCCCTTCAACCCAAACCAGGCTGTGATTCTGAGAGAGTGAAGGCAGCATCACCTCCATCTCCACCCTGCTGACCTGGGGGCTGCCAGCACAGGACCCTCACCGGTGTCAGGGGCTTAAAAACAGGGGCTTTATATGAAGCTGCATGGCTCCGGGGATGTGTTGGGCCTCCACCACAAAGGGTGCCACAGCTGACACTTTGGGTCACAGCTCTCCTTTTGGGATGTGCCCGCTTTGGACAGCAAGTCCCCAGGCTGACAGGGTCTTTTCCTAAGGCTCAGGTAATCTTGTCAGTCCAGGATAAAATGGCTTAAAAATAAACCCTTCTGGTTTTACCTCTGGGCTGCCTCTCCTGTACATCGCTGTCATTATTCTACTGCTCTTCCTCCAGGATCGCCATCCCTCACAAGCCTCACTGCTGAAATTCCCCAGGGAGTAAGATCAAGCTCGCAATCTCCCATTGCTTCACTTTGCTCCTTGCCTGTCAAGGACCTTAAGTGCTCTCCCCTGCTTCCCAGGCTCTCCTAAAAATGGCTCTGATTCCTCAGCAGCTCTTCTCCTCCTTCTCCTCCTCCTCATTGTCATGTGTTCACCCCGCTCCTTCATCTGGGAAGGCAGATAAAGAATCTCTCTGCTTCGATCAAAGCCTAAAAGTGCGGGATCATCCTGCTACTGAATCTGCTTTTCAGACTAATCAAATTGCAGCTGTTAGTGGTAAATCACATCGTCTCATCTCTAGCTCTATCAGCCAAAGGTTGAAAAACAGAGCTTCCCACTCACGTCAGGCAAAGCAAGTGCTGATAATCCCTCTTTTATTTTGGGAAGGAAGGGCTTCCCCTGAGATGTCATGAAACTTGTACAGAAGATAGCTCAAAACTGCATAAAATCACACCACTCCAGGTGCTGAACTGCACCCAAGTCTTGGCCTGCACCACTGTGCTACTTTTGAAACAGCATCCTTATCCTGAGGATCTTATTTGATGCCATATGTCTTTGCATTACTAAATACTCAACAAAAGCTAAAATTGAAGAAGCAGCTCTTCAGAGCCAAGCTGGAAAGAGCAGAGTGCTGCCAGCTCTGCCCTACTGCTGGCTGACACTGACCCTTTCCCCATGTCCTCCTGTTCTGCCTGGCATTGCTGGCTCGCTGCTGGCTCACAGGGCTCTTCTCTGGTTTATTCCTGTTAAGTAATCAGACAACAAAGAGGTTCCCACTTTCCTTGAGTAACTCTCTTATGGCGAAAAGCAGGTTCAACACACTAAATTGCTGTTGTAAACACACCACCGTGAGGAGACTGGAAGGGCTGACATGGCAGGCTGGTTTCACCCTGCAAGGAATGGTCATGTTTCAGTGATTGACAGCATATGGAACAAAATGCATTTAAAGGCCCAGTCCTGGGGCGTCAGACCGAAACACCGCACTGCACTGCGTGAGGTCACCAGATCCCAGTAAGTGCCAGAGCCCAGGCTTTCATGGGTCTGTGGTGGCAGGAGAATGGCATGTAAAGAAACCCAGAAGCTGCTTTTTGACAGGAGTGTCAGTCTGCAGAGTGCCACTGGAGTGCTGCGAAGCCACGCATCTCCCAGTGCTGCCAGCCATGCAAGGATGACTGAGGGGATGTCGTGTGGCCGTAGGGGAGAGCAAAACATCTACAACACTGCTCCTCCAAGACAGACATGGGTTATGAGTAGTCTCATTCAAGCTTATGCATGCATAGTTTGTGGTGTAGTAGTGTCTTGATCCACATGAGGGGCTTCATTGAGTTGCTGCAATGCAAATAATAAGAGTTGTATCTGATATATAAGGTCAAGAGAAGATTTATGTCTTTGCAAAATCAGGATTGGTGCTGCTCCTGTACAGAGAATAATTGATAGATGTAAATTTTGCCGTTGGTACCCCAGTAGTTTACATTTGTTTGCTTCTCCTCCTTCTGAATCCTGAAAACTCATGAATATAATATAGACACAGTTGTGCACATTTAGTGTTTCATACCTTTGAGTTCTGGTGTAAGATTTAGCCCCTTTTTTAATGAGCCTTTTCATAACACCAAACATAAAAAGTCTGGGATTTAGAAAACTCTTAGCAGGCCAATTATGAAGTTTTCCTACAAAAAAGAAAAAAGCTCCTTTTAAAAAGCATCACTAATGCTTCCTCCATTGTTTTTATCATTGTCTTCAAAGGTAGAGCAACTCTTCCATGACGAATTTTTCATGCACTGGGTAGGAAGAGATAATTAGTGTGCTTCACACTGATTGTCTGCAACTGCTTTCCAATTAACTAATTGACTACAGAGCTAATGGGATTCAAAAGAATGTCTTATATTTGAATTTGGCCAGACCTATTTTAAGGACCATGAAGACAGATTGGCCAGAAGCGTTTATCTGATGTCAATCAGACTGGTATCTTGGAAATACTGCTTTATTACAGCCCGGATAGCTATTTTGCAGTGGCTTTTGCCTCTACCTGGTGGCTGGAAGATGAATTGCATGATTCCCTGTCTTCGGTGGGAGGCAGGCAGTCTTTTGGATGAGAATATATATAGAAACATGAAAAACACCCTAAGCTACCACAATCTACGGACTCTTTATTTTTACCCATTCCACCGTTGGGTCAAAAAAACATTGGAAAGGATTGGTGGTGTGGATATGTGAATAAATATAATACAATATAGTAATCACAGTTAGAGCCAGCAGTCATGACTCAGAGATCTGTGAGATTTATTTAAAGGTATTGACAAGAGAGTGTCAACAGACAAGCAAAATCCAACAGATAGATACAGTCAACTTGCTTTTCAAGAGGCATTGGGGTAATCCTTCAACAGCAGCTCATAAAGGAGCCGCCATGGATTGAGAACGTCTGCATGTGAGCAAGCAATTGGCAAAAACCAGGAATACACCA
The DNA here is from genome assembly GCA_039720435.1 of Amazona ochrocephala. NCBI lineage: Eukaryota > Metazoa > Chordata > Aves > Psittaciformes > Psittacidae > Amazona > Amazona ochrocephala. The sequence goes on from CM077880.1 coordinate 28,508,831, forward strand.
GCAGTATGCACAGGGAAAGGGAGTCCCAGCTGGAGTCCTACACTACCATGTGCTGTGGCTGCTCTGAGCAACCAATGCCTAAAGAATCAGCAAAAGAAGGTGGAAATAGACTTTGAGGGGTAATGGGTAAAATCAGTCAGCTGTATGCAGCTGTCCAAAGCAATGAGGATGAAAATTACTTCAGTGATAAAGCAAAAGGCTTTCATAATACCGAGAAGTTGGACAGTAAAGTGGCAGGTGGAATCTGTAGATAAATGGTAGATAAGTTTAAGTCAAACCCATTAGCAAACACAGCTCTAAACCAGCTGCTGAAAATCAAAACATGATAAGCAGTCCTGGGGCCCTGTCTCAAGGCAAATGTAACGTTAAAAACAGCTACAGAAAACAATTACAGACATTAACCCTGAAAGCAAATAACAGAGGCGGACTGTGATGGCTGCCCAAGAAGTCCTGAGCAAATAGGGGGCACTGTCTAGGGGTGTCTGAGAGCCCAAACAGATGATATAGTGAGGGAAGAGAAGGGTTTCTCACAGCCTATGCTGCAGCTTCACGACAGTCTATGGGAGAATGCCAAAGTTTACATGGTTCAGAAAGGAACTGGCAAGATTTGGGGGAAAAAATTCATTTGGCGCTGTTGAAAACAAAGTCATCATTTCTGGTCAGGAAGTCTTTGGACCACAAATGTTTGCAGCCCGCAAGCACTTTCAGGCAACACCAGTAACTGCTTGTTCTCTCTGCGCACTCTGCTGCAGGACCTGTTACTGGCCACCACCAGAGGCAGGGTAACAAGCCAAGAAGCCTTTGATCTGCCCATTCTTGAATTTTATGTATCACTTGCATCCAGTGCCTTCCACATTGGAGGAAAAACCCCAAAGGCTATTAAGCATTTGCTGGCGCACATCTCATCTCCCACTAGATTACATTTCAAACGTTAGCAGGAGCAGTTTATCTACATGGTTCATGATAGGAATGGAGAAGGATAGCCAGAAAAGCCTCAACTAATGTGAGAGGGCTAAAATCTTTTCCATGCTAAATCCACAGTGTAGAACAAGTGTTACACTGAGAAACTGCAAAATATTCCCATAATAGGTGTACTTAAGGAGGCTGTATAGCATGCATATGTCACCTTAATTCTGGTGCGCTCCTGAGAGCTTGACTTTGCAAAGGCAGTAATGTTCATTTAATTTGGTCTCTGTGCACGTTTTTGTGTGAATAATTCATAATAATAATTTATAAAAATAGCAACACTTTACATCAGTACTTTTGAGCCATTTTGGGATTACTTTTCTTTATCAGACCCGGTGTGGCTCCAGCCGCCTGCTCTGTTTCTGTAAGTGCAGACAAACCCCATGATGAATGCAGACACTGACCTTGTGGAGGGTCCTATCTGCCTGCATCCCTCATCCAGACTGTGTCTCAGGACAGTCAGTGCTCCCACGGCACTAAAACCCTGAACGTGGTCCATGGTGAGCACAGTGTTCGGCCGGCTCACCTGACAGATGCTCAGCACCCGCTGCCATGGCCACCCCTCCTTCAGTCATGGTCCTCGCTGCAGGACCAGCCTCTGGCAGCACCATGAGCAAGAAGACAGGTCTGTATGGCTTTCAGGAACACTGATGGGTGCCAGATAAACTCTTGCAATGGCAATGCTAATACCAGCAGTGCAGCATCATTCAGCCCAAAAGAAGGCGGCTGTGCTCAGACCTGCCATCAGACAACATTTCACTGTGATTTTCACATCCCAGCATGTCTCACTTAGCAAATCTGTCAATGGATAACTCAGCAATCTAAATGAACACTGCTGGGGAGCCCTCCCACCACTCCGTATGCTTGACATGCCAGCTGCTCCTGACAGAGCACTATCGTGCTGCAAGCTTGTCCCCCGAAGCAGTTCCAGTTCCTGGGATTCAGACTCCAAGGGAGAGGGAAGACCACAGAAAAATGCTTGGTTAGAAGCCACGACTCTTGGATCACTGTACATCACCTCTGCACATCCATGGGAAACTTCTGCGTCCACACCCAGGCAATGAAGCACAGAATGGCTGAGGTTGGAAGGGACCTCTAGAGGTCATCTGGTCCAACACCCTGCTCAAGCAGGGACACCTACAGCTGTTTGCCCACCCATGGCCAAATGGTTTTTGAATATCTCCAAGGATTGAGACTCCACAACCTCCCTCACACCTTCTATGTTTTAGAAAAACGCTGCCTTAGGGGTGAACAAACCATCTTATCAAAAGTTACAGGATAGGAGAAAAGCAAGGCCTTTCCAAGAGAGCCATATGGCTGTACAGCGATTGGGGGTCATGAATGAGGACAGGCAGCAATATTGGTTGTATTAGAATCAGATAGAGCAGGTATAGGGCAATGTGCCTTCAGCAGCTCTGCTGTACCCAGGTGCTGTGGCATCTCCAGGGTATATGCATCGTGCAGCTGGGTGAGAAAGCAAAGGGAGGATAGAATTCCCTCTTTAAAAAGACCAAAGACTTCCCTTCATCCCCTTTCCCAAGAAGCAACCTATTAGGGCCCAGTGACATCTACTCATGAGAACTGCAGCATCCCAGCACTGTGCTCCGTCACTAGCCCAGGACCCCTCTCTGCCCCTGTGCTGACAGCATGGTTTGCTGATTAAAATGTTCCTAAAAAGCCAGTTTTAACAACCTTCCTCATTAGTGACAGTGGCAGCTGCAGGTGTATTTTTAGTTCTGAGCCTCTCAGCCTTCTCGGCGCTCAGAAAATATGTCATTTTTTGCACTGTGGGTAGAAATGGAGATCAGTGCTTTCTAATGTCACAGCGATGCTCCCTGGATGAGCAGCAGAGATGATGGTGGCAGTCCAACACTTTGCTAATGTCCTGCAAAACCCAAGGGCACCTTGCATTTACCTAATGTGATGTGGCAGAAGGTGCAGGTAACTGTAGAGACAGCAGCTTGGGGTGATGCTGCACATTCCAGTAGGAATGATGGGAGATATTCCCAGATGGACTTTTCACCTGAACATATATTTTGTGCCCCTGAGGACAGACAAATCATCAGAACAGCATTTATGGCTGTAGGTCAGGTCTGCAGAAGCAGGCAGGGTGCTTATAGTGCTCTTTCGGCTCTGCAGAGCTGTTCGTCCAGGAACTTGCTGGGGCAAGAGTGGTGATGGGATTTGAAACCAAAGCCACTCTATGAGAAACTATCTTGTGTGACTCTTGTTCCTTTGGGGACTGTGCGACCTGTGTCTGTCACCACAGGGAAAACTAGCTTGGCAGCAGGGGTAGGGATGCAGTACAAGCCTGGCAGCCTAATGACATTCCCACTCCCCAGCCTGTGTATCCGGTGATTATGACTACAGCTTCCAGGCTAGAATATCTGAAGATAAAGATGTTTCAGGGAATGCCAGGCAGAACAAGAAATGACCCCTGGCTGTACCTGAGCAAGAAAGCAGGACCCCTTGTTCCCACACAACACATCCTCCAACAGCCAGCAGCCAGTGCTGTGTGCAGAGGGGCTCCAGTTGCTGCAAATAAGCTTGACCAATTTTACTTAAAAAGCAGAATTTGGATGGTTTCCCAGATTATAATTACCTACATATAAATATAATGATAATTATGCTACCTAACTGAGACCTCAGCGCGCAGAGCTGACAAGTGATGACAACTAAATTCATTAAGAGCGCAAATGCTCTTCCTCTCTTTTATGAAACAATATTGAGTGATCCCCGAAGAAATCTGGCAACTGGAGACATGATCTGATAGTAAGTGGTGAGCCCTTACTAGAGAGGTAAGACAACCAATCCCACCCAGGGAGCACCTTGGTGCTATGTAGCTAGTAAAGGGACAGAAAAAGCAGACAGTTCAAACTGGATTTTGAAAATGCAATACATTCCAGGCATTCAGAATGAAACCTGAAAATATATCAGGAAATAAACCAGGACAGGGCTGTTCTTTGGCACAAAGGACGACTGGTACAGCATGGCACGCACCTAGATAAAAGCTCTTTTACCTTTCCCAACTTACACAGGGTAACCCTGTCCAAGCTTCTCACTTGGAATGGGGCTGTGCCAAGGGGGTGGGCTGGCATGGGGAAAAGCTCAGCTTGAGGGCGGAGCAGCAGGGCAACACAGCAGTCCTACACCAGGGCTCAGGTCTGACCCTTCTGGATGCCTGCAGGAGGATGTGGTGTCTCTGCATACACATCCCAGAGCCAGAGAGACCCCAAACTGGGGCCCATCGCAGTCTTACTGAAGCTTTTCAAAGCAATCTGGTACACTGGCTTTTCAAACACTCCGTTTTTCACACCCTGAAGTGCCAAGCCTCAGGGATGATGATGAATGCTTGGAAATACAATACAAAATACATCTACGGTAAAAAAATTGCTGTTCCTGGGCCTCTTGGGGAAAGGTGAAAAGTGACTGTGGTGTATGGTGTGCTTCCAGACCAGCACTAGAAACCAAGACTGTGTCTTCACATTGAGCCCCAGGTATGAAATAACCCTAAGAAAGGGGAGGAAATAGCAATAACCATAATACCCCATCTGCAAAAAGCACTGTGATTGAGAGAGATGCTGAACACCTACGTCACCCTCTCAGGTTATTTTTGCTGAGAGAGCTACAAAGCCCCAAACAGCACCGTTATCCGAGCAACCTGTTACACTGACTTCATATTCCCACATTAGGCGTTTCAGTTGGCGTTTTATTTTTCCAACAGGTCAACTAATCCCCTGCCTGCAAGTGTTTCATTACAGCTGTGTGCTCCCTCCCCTGAGAGCCTGAAATGCCTTGTCTTGGAGTGTAATTGAACTTCTGGGAAAGGAATAGTTTAGACCAAAGTCACAGTGCCCTTGCTTTCCCTCCACCTTCATTGCCCATCCACCAGAAGCATTTTGAATACTCTTTTATAAGCAGTTGAAAGAATTACCCTCGATGGTTTTCCTGTGTCCAAGCTGCCCATGGCAAGCTCATGGAAAGCAGGCTACAAAGCCCTGCTAATGAGACAGAGCTGAACAGAGAGGTGGCTGAGGGTGCAGATGTTACAAAAATAGCTGAGATTGTTGCATCTAATGACATCAAATCTAACCAGCTTCTAGAGGGGTGAAGAAGAATCTCGTGGTACTGAGTGACTAGGCAACACAATCGCAGATACTGATGAGCAAATGGAGAGTGGAGGAAGAAACCTAATTCTGCCTCTATGTAAACCATAAGAAGTTCAGAATACATTAGTTTTGAGGCATCAAAATCCTGGAAATCAATGTTTCAATATTAAATGGCTGACAAAAGGGTAGAGAGACCTTAAGGAATTACTGTGGAGAAACGGGAGCAGGCTGGAGTCTGACAAAATGTTACAAACACCCAGGTCTAGTCACCAAGGAGCTGTTATTGACAGTGGTACAGGAACATTATCCCCACACTCCCATGTAAATGCAGAGCATGCCTACTGCTTGAGCATGCTGCGCAGTCCTGCAGAAATATCTGTGTCAGTACCTGAACACTACTACTCAGTCTACTCATCTTTCATGTCATCTCCTTGCTCCTCATGTCCTTGTTCCATCATCAGTAACTGCTCCTTGGTGACTACACCTGGATGTTTGCAATGTGTGGCTAGACCCCCGCCTGCTCCAGTCCCTTAGTTGTCTCTTAGCCAAGCTGGATGTGTCTGCCGTTTGCACTCTTTCTTATTAATTGGTCCCCTAATCTCCTGACTAGATAACAGCAGCTGGCAAAGCCAGGAAACTTGTCCTGCTGCACCTTCAATTTGATGGGCTGATGGCAAACTTGCAGCAAACTCACCTGAACCTCTTGGGCAAAGCCACAAGAGCTGATTTTCTCATCTGTTTGTACAACATAGGGTGAGACCCTGTGAGAGAGGAAGGGCAAGTCTTGCAAAACCAATGCTAGAAGCTGATTTCCAAGGGTTTGTTTTTCACTCAGTACCTCTGCTAATGCATAGGAGAGGTCTGAAAAGTAAAGAAGGTAACATGAATCTATGGACCTGGGCTTTCTACTTTACTCACTTGAACTGGATCATTATTCTCGGGTTTTATATACTAGTTTGATACAGAATTTGTTACACAGCTTGTTAGTTTATAGAACTACACTTACGATGCGTTAGCCTCTGCATTACTTTGCCCACATATGAAAGTCAAATCATAGTCAGCTTTGATTTGCTTTTGGCCACTGTGAAACTTTTGGGCATGAAATTTGCTCTTCTAATCATTTATTTGTCTGTTTGCATGCTGCAACAACTGCAGCCTTTAGCTAATGTGAGTGACGAGGGAAAAAAATACCCAAACCAATTTAGAGCGAGGAAATTCACAGGCAGTGTTTGAGAAGGGTGGAGCTGAGCTCCTTAGGGTAAATTATAAATGGATGGTATTAAGTCTAAGGAAATAAACAAGTTCCAACACCGAATCACTGCTATCTCCACTGAAGATTTTAAAGGAAGCCACAGTACGACTGGCTACAACAACTCACTGTCGAAGAGCTATGAACTGTTTCTTCTCTTTCTACAGAACCGAAGCTACAGAAGCCAAGAAGCCCTGAACATCATTCCTGCAATAAGGATCCCACTGGTTTAGAATCCGTTCTTGGCTTGGCTTTAAGAATAATGAATGTTAGCTATAAAGGCATTTTTTTGAACTGTTTCCAAACCCGTGTGGTTCCTGCAATAGGTGAAGGTTCAAGTTTCACCTTATGGAGCTTGAACTAATTCTTCTATTCTTAAAATAAACTCAGATGAAACATGAAAAAAATAAATTACTTTGGCTCACTTGAGCTTTCTTGGGCTGGATGCGGAACAGATTTTTATGGGCATTGGAACCTGGACTCCTGTTCACAGCACAACTTGTCATCATGCTTTCTGTAGTGATTGGAGGAGTCGTCTAACATCCTGGGTTTGTCTAATTTAAGCTCATTAATGGAACTGGGACTTGGTACCAGTGCTTGGCCCAGTTTGCACTGCACTGGGACAAGGTGTCCTGTGGGTGCTTTGGGCAGAGGTGACCCCTCTGCAGTGCCTAGTCCCAGAGAACCAGGGCTGAGTCAGTCAGCAGCAGCCCTGTGGGGCGAACAACATGAGCAAGGCTCAGCCTGGAGACTGAGGAACTGCTCTTAGCTTGACCCTTTCTTGTTTAGTTAGACTTTGCCTGGGATCACAGAAGACTGATCTCTGCTTATGTGCAGTCCCGGACAATGAGGAGACCCAACCATGCGGGCAGGATGCAGCAGCAGCCAGCACAGGTAGCCTAAAACCTAGCAAGTTATTTGTTTTGTTTTTCATGTCTGATGCATTGCCAGTTTATATGAAATAAGGGATAATAAATAACATTCCCCTCCAGAACCTGTTCACTCCTAATGTGTGGCACAAAACTTCTAGTTTCTTTCCAGGTGCTGGAAAATTGGAAGGCTGAAGAGTGAAGTGTGGTTAAAGGCTGCTTTACTGCTGCCTGTTGTGGTTTCTCAGACTACTTTCTCAAAGCGTTACTTTAGCAGGAATAGATCACTGGTGCATTTGTGAAGTGAATAAATGCAGTCATGAATACGTGTTACATCTAGCAGTTTATGTTAACACTATGTACATAGAGATGCTGTACCAGACACAGTTTGTGTTGCATGGATACCTAAATTTGAGGACAACTTTTCTTCTCATGAGTAACCTGCCCCAAGCAAGGGTTCAGAAAATAAACCCACTGGTTTGTGGGGTGGGAGACACACTGCATATCACCTTTTATCACCAGCATCACCTTATAGCACCAATATACTTCACAAATTCAATGACAAAAAGCTTTTTCACCACTTTCATTCTTAAAGCAGAGGTAACTATCTGTAACACAGCATTACTGAAGGTGAATTTTTAAGTCTTTCATCAAAGTACTGACGGGCCAAGAGGCGAAAAGCTCCATCGATGTCCATAGAACCACTTCCTCCTCAGGCATGGATGTTACAGTGGATCACTTTATTCCCAGCCTTAAAACTGTTATCGGACCTAGATGCAGGCAACCCCAGCTCCACACTGCTCCTCTGGGCTGCAGATCTCACCACAGAGCATCCATTCAGGAATCATTCTTGGTCTCTTCCCCAGCCTTGTAAACTTCATGTTTCAATAAAATCCTTAAAATTTAATTATACATATATTTTTTAGAGCTGAGCACTGACTGGAGCTGGGTAACAATGCTATCCTTTTTTTTTTAGCTGCTTGGTTTTGTTTTAAATTCCCTTTGGAAAGAAACTTGAAACACTTCACTCCCGGACAAGTCAAAACAGAGCGTTTTCTTGAACTGTGAAATGAACATGTCATCAATTGGTACCAGGGAAACAAAGGGTCAAGCCAAACTTCGCCCACTTGCGTATTTTTATGGATATTGCTCATCATGGTGGTGTTGGTGTGATTTCTTCTGTGGAAAAGGGCAGCTTATACAAAAATCTGCAGAATCAGATGCAAAGGGAGTATCTGATCCTCTCAGGAGGATCAGACTTCATTGAAAACTTTCCAGTTAAAACACCGGGTAGATGTAATCCCCATTTCCTTCACCACCTTGAATTGCCTTTTCCAACCATTCAGTTTTCCCTTTGCCTTCTCTGACTCTTCCAGACCCATGGAAGCAGAAGCGGATTCTGCCACCCCCAACCACTGCCCATGCTGTGACCCCTGCTTCTGTACGGAGCTATGTAGGAACAGGGTGAGACATTTCACCGCTGCCTGTGCCCAGAAAGTGGTTTGGGCTGCCCATGTGTAAAATACTCCACTCTTTTCACTAGGGCAATGTGTTGGTCTTCATTATATTTACCATCTTGCATCTGAAATCTATTTTCATGGTAAAATTGTATGACAAGTGTTGTAATGCATGACAGGAACAATAGGGATTATACAATTATTGAGAAGACAGTGAAACACATCACATAGACACAACAAAATTATCTGAAAATAGAAGGCAAAGTCACACAAACAGGAAGTGGATGGAGGATTTTGTGTAATTATGCACACAATTGGATTCATACAAATGCTTTTACAATATCTTCCCTTTCCCAACTCACAGATGTTGCCTCTTGTTGCAATAAAATGAAAATGAGAAAAAGAGTTTAAACTGTCTTTTCTTGCAGACCCATCTTATCTAATAAAACCTCTGGAAACACATACTTGGATTTCATATTTAAAAAGCCATAGGAAAGGATTATTTTGTAACAAAAGCTTAGTTTTCTAAATGTGGGCATTAAGCATCACATCAAGACAACACAGAGAAATATGAATTTAAACCAGATCCTGAGTTAATATTGACCTGATTTAAACCAGCTACAGAGGGAGTTGCTTGGTTTCTGAAGTACAGAACAGATCACTACTTCCACTCAAACTCGACAGAGGGAAGGTTATGTTTAAATTCAACCTATTTGATCCTCCTCCTTTTCAGAGCTATCATTTTCATCAGAGGATCTGAAAAGCCAGCTAAGCTCCAAAATTCCATGTAAAAAAGTCTAATTGATTAAAGCTGAATCAGCTAAACGTCTTCCAAAACTGCGATTTATAAACCTCTTTTTTCTCCTCCCTGACAGACACATTGGCAATAATCCAGGTGTATTTTCCCCCCTTGCAATAATGCAGTTCCGGGGATGAAAGCAGTTGAAAGAATCTGTTTTTTTTCCCAGTCTTCCAAGCGCTGAAGAGCTGGAGCTGACAGTCCTCCCGCAAGAGGACACTGCAGCCGCGGGGATGGAGGCTCGGCCGGGGCGCACCCCTTCACCAAGCGCCTTAGCAGAGGGAAAAAGTAAACCGGTAGTAGGGATTTAGCACAAATTCATAGAATTAACGCTATAATCACAAGTGCAACATTTACATGCGGGGTTTGGCTTCGCTTCTTCTCACACACTACCCAAGTTTACATTTGTATGCAATTATTTGCGGTTGCCCCAAAGAAATCTTTCATTCAGATCCTTCCTACCGGTTCGCATTAGTTCAGAGCAAGGCAGGACCGTGTGTCCCCGACCCCAGCCGCCCGGGAACGCGGCGGGCCCCGCGGCAGGCGCATGCGGCTCGGTTTGTCCTGGAAAGTGCTTTTACGGCGTGTTTGGTGTTTAACCGCACAGGGAGAGATTGAAAACAGCGAAATAAATGGAACTCGGTGTAACTCTGCTCTGGGCGACAGGTGGCTGCTCGGCGGGGATGCGGCTGCGACCCGCGGAGCTGCGCCTTCCGCACAACCCGGTACCCGCGCAGCCTGCGCCCGGCGCGCAGCTCTCCCGCCTGCTGGGGCGCGGGGCCGGGGCCGGCCGCCGAGAGGCGCCGGGCGATGGGGCGGGAACCCCGCGGGGACGGGGACGGGGACGGGCTCGGCCCGGCCCCCACCGCCGCCCGGGAGGGGCCGGGCGGGGCCGGCAGGAAACCCCGCCCCGGGCAGCGCCCGCCGCGCTCCGCGCTGCCTGCGCCGCTCAGCGCCGCCGCGGAACCGAGCGGAGCGGCAGGAGCGGGACGGGACGCGACGGGACGGGACAGCAGGACGGAGAGGGGCGGCTCCGCCGTGCTGTGCCGCGCAGCGCAGCCACACGGATCGGCGCTGCCCGTGGGCCGGCCCCGGCGCGGGGGGACCTCGGTGTTTAATTTATTGATTTCTTTTTACGAAGGAGGGAGACGAGCAGCAGGTTTATGCTAATCGCCCTCTCGGGAGCGGCGGTGGGGGGAGGCGGAGGAGGGGAGCCATTTTGAACTCACTTCAAAGTTTAAGGTGGAAAAGTTGGAGCTCTCCAGCCCGCTGCCCGGGGACGGGGCTGGGGCTCTGGGCGGCGGCGGGGCCCGAGCCGGTGGCTGTTGGATGAGGGCGGGCGGGCAGCCCGGCGGGTGGATGGATTGTGCGGCAGCGCTCTGCCCGGCACCGCTGCCCGCTGAGCTCCGGAGATGCTGCGGCTGTCCGCCGCCGCCTGCGTGTCCTGGGCCGCGCTGCTCTGCGCCCTGGCGCCGGCGGGCGGCGGGGAGCTGCGGCCGCCCCGCGCCGTGCCGCTCCTCCACCTGCCCCCGGGGGCCGAGGGGCGCCGCGCCGGTGCCGCTGCCGCGGAGCCGCCGGCGCTGCCTCCGGACGGGCGCCTGAGGGTGGTGGGGGCCGCGCTGCGCCGCGCTCCGCCCGCCGGGCACAGCGGAGCCGCCGCCGGGTGGGACCCGCCGCCGCGGGAGGAGGGCGGCGGGCGGCGAGTGCGGAGCATCAACAGCCCCCCGCAGTTCCAGCTGCCCAGCTACCAGGTCTCCATCCCCGAGAACGAGCCGGCCGGCACGGCCGTCATCGTGCTGCGGGCCCAGGACCCCGACGAGGGGGAAGCCGGCCGGCTGGCGTACTCCATGGAGGCACTCTTCGACGAGCGCTCCAACGACTACTTCTCCATCGACGCCGAGACCGGCAGCGTGGTCACCGCCCGTAGCCTGGACCGGGAGACGAAGGACACCCACGTGCTGAAGGTGACGGCCTCTGACCACGGCTCCCCGCGCCGCCGCTCGGCCACCACCTACCTGACAGTGACAGTGAGTGACACCAACGACCACGAGCCGGTGTTTGAGCAGCCGGAGTACCGGGAGAGCATCCGGGAGAACCTGGAGGTGGGTTATGAGGTGCTGACCATCCGCGCCACTGATGGCGATGCCCCAGCCAATGCCAACATGCTTTACCGCCTGCTGGAGCCAGGAGCTGGTGATGGGGTCTTTGAGATTGATCCGCGCTCTGGGGTGGTGAGGACTCGAGCCCCTGTGGACCGCGAGGAGGTCTCTGAGTACCATCTGGTGGTGGAAGCAAATGACCAGGGCAAGGATCCTGGACCACACAGCGCCACAGCTATGGTGCACATCACTGTGGAGGATGAAAATGACAACTACCCTCAGTTCAGTGAGAAGCGCTACCTGGTCCAGGTGCCGGAGGATGCCCCGGTGAACAGCCAGATATTGCAGGTGCAGGCCACAGATCGGGACCGGGGCAGCAATGCCCAGGTGCACTACAGCATTGTGAGCGGCAACCTGAAAGGCCAGTTCTACATCCACTCTTTCTCCGGTGCCATTGACCTGATCAACCCCCTGGATTATGAGACTATTCGGGAGTACACACTCCGGATCAAAGCCCAGGATGGGGGCAGGCCTCCCTTGATCAACTCCAGTGGCATGGTGTCAGTGCAGGTTGTGGATGTCAATGACAATGCCCCCATCTTTGTGAGCACTCCCTTCCAGGCCACGGTGCTGGAGAACGTTCCTTTGGGCTACTCAGTGCTGCACATCCAGGCTGTGGATGCTGACTCAGGGGAGAACGCCCGCCTGGAATACAAACTCATAGAGATGGCACCGTCCACTGGAGGTGCCCCTGTAGCAAGTGACTCTGGGTTCCCTTTTCAGATCAACAACAGCACAGGGTGGATCACGGTGGCTGCAGAACTGGACCGAGAGACTGTGGAGAACTATCACTTTGGGGTGGAGGCCAGGGACCATGGCGTGCCGGTCATGACCTCCTCAGCCAGTGTGTCCATCACAGTCCTGGATGTGAATGATAACAACCCCACCTTCACGGAGAAGGTCTATCACCTCAGACTGAATGAGGACGCGGCTGTAGGCAGCAGCGTCCTGACCCTGACAGCAGTGGACAGGGATGTTAACAGTGTAGTGACTTACCAGATCACCAGTGGCAACACCAGGAACCGTTTTGCCATCACCAGTCAGAGTGGAGGGGGGCTGATCACACTGGCCTTGCCCCTGGATTACAAGCAGGAAAGGCAGTATGTGCTCACAGTCACTGCCTCTGATGGCACTCGCTTTGACACTGTCCAGGTCTTCATCAACGTCACGGATGCCAACACTCACCGCCCAGTCTTCCAGAGCTCCCACTACACAGTGAGTGTCAGTGAGGACAAGCCCATTGGCACTTCCATTGTCACCATAAGTGCCACTGATGAAGACACAGGGGAGAATGCAAGAATCACTTATATTTTGGATGATAACATCCCCCAGTTCCGCATCGACCCTGACACGGGCACCATCACCACCCTGATGGAGCTGGACTATGAGGACCAGGCCTCCTACACGTTGGCCATTACAGCCCATGACAATGGCATCCCCCAGAAGTCAGACACCACCTATGTCGAGATCCTCATCCTGGATGCCAATGACAATGCGCCCCGCTTCCTGCGTGACCGCTACCAGGGCTCTGTGTTTGAGGATGTGCCGCTCTCCACCAGTGTTCTGCAGCTGTCTGCCACTGACCGTGACTCTGGCCTCAATGGCCGTCTCCTCTACACTTTCCAAGGTGGTGACGATGGAGATGGGGACTTCTACATCGAACCCACTTCTGGAGTGATACGCACACTGCGCAAGCTGGACCGTGAGAACGTCGCTGTCTACAGCCTGCGGGCCTTTGCTGTGGACAGGGGCAGCCCACCGCTGAAAGCTTCTGTGGATATCCAAGTGACTGTGCTGGACATCAACGACAACCCCCCTGTCTTTGAGAAGGATGAATTTGACATCTTTGTGGAAGAGAACAGCCCTGTGGGCTCTATTGTGGCACGGATCAGTGCAGCCGACCCTGATGAGGGGACCAATGCACAGATCATGTACCAGATCGTAGAGGGGAATATCCCTGAGGTATTCCAGCTAGACTTGCTCAATGGAGACCTCACGGCCCTCATGGACCTGGATTATGAGAGCCGGACAGAGTATGTGATTGTGGTGCAGGCCACTTCTGCCCCTCTTGTGAGCCGGGCAACAGTGCACATCCGCCTCCTGGACCAGAATGATAACCCACCTGTGCTGCAGGACTTCCAGATCCTCTTCAATAACTACGTCACCAACAAGTCCAACAGCTTCCCCTCTGGCGTGATTGGCAAGATCCCAGCTCATGATCCCGATGTGTCTGATAGCCTGGCCTACACTTTTGTGCAAGGCAATGAATTAAACTTACTCCTTTTGGACTCTGCCACTGGGGAGCTCAAACTCAGTCGTGATCTGGACAACAACAGACCCCTGGAAGCCATCATGAAAGTGTCGGTCTCAGGTAAGCAAGTTTTTGAGGTTCATAAAGTATGATTCTGCCTGTTGGAACAGTATGGGGGCATGGGTAGAAATAGCCCACTTGCAGGTTAGTGTGCAGCTTTCGGTTTCCTGAAGCAGCAGCTTATCTCTGAAATTTTGGGAGAGGAACCACAGCAATGTATCAAGCCCATGTGCTGTGGATTGAAGTGGTGTTTTGAAGTTGTTTAGTAAACGTGGATCACAGGGGTAAATAAATACGAGTATGCATGGAGGGTATATACTCCCTCAGCTGAGGTGGTAACTCAGCTGAAGCTTTTCTGATGTGGTTGCAGAAGGGTAATAAATGATGTGACTTGCCAAGATGTAGGGAATGCGCATGTATCTGTAATGCCATCTGTAATGCTGTCTTCTCTCCCTTTTCTTTTTTCCTCTTAGGAAAAACCAAAACAAAACGGTTGAGATTTGGTATCTCTCCTTTTTTAGCAGCAAAACATGTTTATTCCCTTCTGCATACTGGGAGGTTTGGCTGGTAGAGCCTCAGACCGCTTCTCCACTGGTGTGGCCTGGGTGGTTGTGATGCTGGTGGAGCTGCGCTGGTTTGCATTGCTGGCATGTGCTCCTGTGGGGTATGGCAGCTCTGAAAGCAGTGAGTTACGGCTGTGTAACAACTGTGTAATGTGGCTGACTGCACTGGAGTTGCTTTAGTAGTGCTAGGGGCAGATACTGGCCAAATGCCGCCCCAAAATCAGTGCTGTTGCAGAGAGGGAGAGGAGGAGAGAGGCAGGGTTACTTTACCATTAGCTGCCTCTGAGAATTCATGTCTCTGTGTGCGTGAGGATTGTTTGATGTCATCCAATATATACTTTCTTTATGAGCACATACATGCTCTTAGGATATCATTCTTTTTCGGCTTAGTTGCTTGTTTACCATGGAATTGCTTTTTTTGCCTCTAATTGTGGCATCAGTCATGAAGTGAGTAATTTCCTCTGCAGGTGCCAGTCTATCAGTTTACTGTGGATCTGATCCCATACTTCTGTTGACTTTCAAAGGTTTAACCAGATACATTCCTCACTGCCTCGCTCTGCAACCTAAAACTGATTTTTATATTCTTTTAGCAAAAAAACATAGCTGAAAGTACCAGGTACATAAAATGACACTTTGGGAGATGATGGTTTTTGGATGGTTGTATTAAAAAATTAATAATCAAGCTGTGATATAATCCTGGCAGCACTTGTTTTACTGTACATAGTCATGGTGTGCAGCATTGGGGGAGCGATCCATGCTCTCCCGTGTGTTTACTGGCTTGAGGTCCTTTTTGCTTCAGGAAAATGAAAATGGTATTAACAGAGTTGACTGATTTTACTGTGATGCAGGGCCTGATAAGCTGCTTCTGGTTCTTCCAAAATGCTGGGGGGGAGAGGGGCAGCTAATATGGAACAGTAGCTCATGAGTGCCGTTTCCGTGTCCTGTGAGGACTTGCAGAAAAAACAGGCAGTTGGCTTGTGACCTTAAAGAAAAACATTTGGATTAAGGTGTAGGTGATTGTATGGTCACTGTCTGTCTGAACCAGTAGCTCTTTATCTGATAGCAGAAGATAAGAACTCATCTTGGAGCATGAAGCTTGGAGAAGTTTTTTCCCTAGACTAGATGAGGAGTGTATTCAGAGCAGAGAAATAGGTGACTATTCCTTTCTCACCCTAATGATTGATGCAGTTAAAGTGGGTGAAATCTCAGGTAGGAATGAAGATGTGTTTTCTTAAGTAGCAGGAGCTTGATCATTCCAGCATCGTTTTCATGTTGGTGAATGTGTGAACTTTGAAACTCTGTTGTGATGATTAAAACTCTCTGTCTGCTGGGAGCCTTGAGATATTTGAGAGATTAAAGCTTTTTGTTTATAGGATTTTAAACCAACTTTGACAAGCACTGAACTCCATTTGATGTTCATTTGGACAAGTTTGCTGTTTGTAAATTGAAAAGGTGGAGTTTGGCAGTATGTGAATAGCCCAGGACAGCCTCACCTGACTGCTTTCTCTGGTTTATCTGATGCCGCCTTTAAAAAAAGGCGGAGAAGAAGCTGCAAGACAGAAGTACTCCAGAGGGTTATCTCCAAGTGTTGTGAAATACCTGCAAATCATCTGCTAAAATGACCTGCCAGTTAACTGTCTGTGGAGTAGCCATTAACCTCTCAACCCAGACAGACACCAAGTCCTGCCCTACTTACAGCTACTCTTCTGGTCAGGGGAGGATTAGAGCTGTTTGTGAACTTGGGAATCTGGTCTATATACAAGTTGGAAGTAACACTGCTGCTATGAAAATCTCACTTCCACCTAGTGATGTGCTGTGCTGTGGAGGCATGTGAGTGTGAATGATGCTAGTGAGGGGCCACTCTGCTCAGTTGAATTACTTTGAGACAATGATACTTGGTTAAACCCAGCATTGTTTCATTTGACTTGGGCACTATTCAAATAAACAAAGTAATTTTGGCCTTCTGCATATAGACAAACTTTAAGAATCATCAGAAATAAACAGATGGGATTGATTTGTTTTGTAAAACCTGAGAACAGCATGTTCGGCATTTAGAACTTGTTCCAGTGGCATCAACATCACTGGGAGCCATGTGGGATGGTGGGAAGCTCTGGGCAGGCTCTGTACCTGCCCTGGTACCTGCCTGACTGTGCCCCCACAGCCCCTCAGGAACAGACCCAAGTGGAGGAGGAGGAACGTGGGTGGTGTGCGTATTAGCATTCTGCTTTGGATTAGGAAGGAGCTTTTGAAGTCAGTCTCTTTTGAAGTGAATCTGTCTGGGTAACCCCTCTGCCCATACCTGTTGTGCAGGGCTCTCTGAGTGAACAAACTGGACCCTTTTTGGATGAAACCAATCCGGGTGTGCTCCAGGGGTTCCTTAAAAAGACATGTTCTCCTTTTTCCATTATACCTTCAAGGCTTTCATATGGAGCCTTACATTCCCATGCCTGCACACTGTGTTGTTAGGTTTATGTTGTAACAACTGGGGTGAAATCTGGACCCTGCTGAAATCCTGCCCTGGCTTTCCAGGGGGGTAGGATCTTAGTATGGGCCTTTGAAACAGATGGTCAAGAGTAGATGAGTCTGAGATTTCTGAGTGTTATAATAAATATATGACTTAAATTGACAGGCTCATTAAAAATGATTAGTTTTTGTCCACACTGATGTTCACAATAGCCTTAAATGGGGATTTATTTGGTCAGAAACTGGCTTAAACATTGCTCGAGTCACACGGCATTTGCCCATGTTAAACATTACACTGCGGTCCCTGCCGATGCTGCGGGGAAGGCTGGTGCTAGCCTCAACTTTGCACAAGTCTGCCTGGGTATCACATTGCAAATGCTGCTGGCACCTGCTTGGCTGTGCTGCTGCAAGTAGTCCCACTTATCATCTGCGACAGCTCAATGGGGTACAATAGATGTGTGTGCAAACTCCTCTGGGAACCCAGCCTAATTCAGCAGCACAGACAAAACCCAACCTGACTGGATGCTACAGCTTTTGAGTGGTCCAGATAAATGTAAACCACCATTCATTATACAACATACAATACACAATTTTGGGAAGGTCGTGTTCCTCACACAGGGAGGGATAGGCACCCAGGCATTTTTTGAGGGCATGCAAGCTCAGGTATCTCTTACATTTCTTTGGCTTTTAATCTCCAGCAGTATTCAGTGGGGTTACTGACTATCAGCAAGTACAAATTAAGACTGAGCTAATTTGTGTTGCAATAAGCTTTCAGGATTTTTACTCAAGGCTTGGTAAAGGATCTTCATTATTATTGTAATTTAAAACTCATTATGTTAATGATCCTGGATCTCCAGCTCTTCTCCATACAATTGTAATCGAAGGAGCAATACTTTGGTTTAGCCCTTCTGATAAAGGGCACAGGTGAGATGCAAGGCATTGCAGGGTTACTTGTGTTAGTGAACACTGGCAATTAAAGGGAAAAAAGAAACTGGAGGGAAAAGGTGTCTCTGGAAGTACAGGAGCATGTTTGGGTGTGGAGAGTGCACGGGTGACTGCTCAGGATGCAGGCCCGGTGCCTTGTCAGCATCAGGGTGGACCCTGGCCTCCTGCCCGTGCCTTCGGGGAGTGGGGTGGATGGGGCTGCTGGGGACTTGTGGGTTTTCCCCAGGGAAAATGTTTCTTTTAGAAGTGATGCCTTAGGCTGGCATGCTTTCAGGGTCAATGAGGGGCAGTTATCACCCATACTGCTCTCCATAGCCCCCCTCCCAGGGAAACACTCCCTGAGGCGGCTTCGGTGGGATCCCTGTGGGTTGTACAGTCCGGAGGTGATGGAAATGGATGGGTGGAGGTCTCTCCTTCCCTCTCTCCTGGTGGGAGGTATCTCGTGTGCGTTGTGTGGCTGCAGGGCTTTTTCATGCTGGTGTTCCCAGAGACCTTGGGAGCTTGCACTTCATGCATGCATCCTGCACTAAGGTAAGCAATGAAAAGGCTCAGAGGCTCCAGGGACCACGCAGGAAAAGGTGAGGGACATTAGAACGAATGCATGACACCAGGAGCTGCAAAACATGGTGTTTGAAGTGGGGCTGAAGTGAAGGATGATTGATAATGGTGAGTAATGGTGGGTTTGAACATTTACATTTACTTTCCTAAAATAGCAAGTCAAGAGTAGTGACCATAATTTTAAAGTTAGGGTAGCTCCTGGATCTGCTGTGTCTACCTAAATCCTTTATTTCTTCCATACAGGTTATATATTCCGATCTCTTCTGTAGGTGAGATGCATTTCAGATATGCATCCCTCAAGCCTGCAGGAATGTGACTTTCCCTTTTCAGCTGTATGATCTGCTCCAGCTGATAAAAAGCTGTGGCTGCCTTGTTGCTTTCCTATGGGCTTCCTTCCTCTTCATCCCTGGATTTCATAGGAGTGGTGTATTTTTGTTTCAAATGACAGGAAAACCTTTATGGCTATGAGAGGAAAATATTTAGTGGAAGGCTGACTGACAAAGTAACTTTATACTGATATAAAAGGTATCTCCTGCATGTAAATAAATAAGATAGGGAGTTACGTGCAGCTTAAGCAACTAAATAAGCAATTTCTTTGCTAAAATAGTGGTCCCTAGTGATAAAAAGGTAAATGTTTACCACAGCACACTTTAGAAAAGTAAATATCTCAGCTAAAGCTATTCTGCCCATCAAATTCTTTCAGAAAATGCTGCTGTGCAACACAGCTATCACTAAACTGTTTCTCCCCGTTTCTCTCTCTGTACAGTGCAGGCTGTATGTTCCTGGTTTTTGTTATAGGTTTTAGCAATATACCTTAGTATGTCTTGGTGGTTGAAGCATATATATGCAGATGGCACTTCTTAACCTCATCCCACGAAGTGGAACTTGAAACCGTAAATACTATAGGTGACAATTGCTTGCCAGAGGAAAAATAACCCAAGTATATATCAAAGTCCTAGATATCCCTGACCCAGCAGCACTGTTTGAAAACATGTTACTGGGTATGAGAAGTGGCTGATTGAGGCAGCAGCGGGTTTCGCTGCTTTTGGGCACACTTTGCTTCATGTACCAATCAGTTTCGTTTTTTATTGTCTTAATGTTGATGCTTTTCTCAGTGATTTCCAGAGAAGGAGATTTTAGGATAACAAGGAGAAGGTGTAAGAAGAATGAGACTGATGATGCGAGAGGGAGAAAGTGTAATGGCGGGATTACTTGGAAAACTTTTTTCCCCTATTTTCAAATTGTTTGCAAATAGGCAGTAGCTGCAATAACCATTTTTTAATGAGATTAGTAGTAGTTCTGTATGTTTATTTTTACTTTTTAAGCCTCGGGGTGTATTAATGAATTAGTTTTCTTGGTGTGTTCCCTTGCAATTTGCTTCCCTTGTCGAAGTCATAGAAGCGCACTTATGTCCGACTTGCACTTGTGGGTTGGGAAGAATCCTCTCTTGTTCTGTTGTTCTAGTCGCACCTCTCCTGGCAGTTCAGAAGTGGTTTAGGGCTGGGGTTGTGGAGCTTGCTGCAAACTGCCAGATACAGAGTAAACACTGAATTGTTGTCAAGGGAAATGGCAAAAGAACCCTTTGTTTGGAATACAAGAGCAGTTTTCTCGGTTTGGTTGTCACGATGATAGTAAACCTGCAGTAGAAGCAGTAGAGGGAAGAGGAGGTGTTGTGAAGCACTAGGATTTTATGCTGCTATCTCCAACATCCCAAGTGCTACCTGAGGAAGTGTCTGGCTGCTGATAAAGCATATAATTTTACATGGCTCATTGAATGGTCCATTTTCCTTCAGGTGCATACTTAATATCTCGAAACTCCCTTTCATTGTTGACTCCTATCTTGGTGCTGAATAGATTTTCTCAGGCATCTCATGACTGATGGAAATAATGCTGTGTTTTAAAGTATGACATTATGTGAAGGTGGGTAGTGTGCTCACCACCTCTCTGATAGGGTGCTTCCTGGTGAGACCCTTAGCACGTGCTTGGATGGGAATCCTGGCATCCACACATTTCCACTGGTCTGGTTGGAGCATAGCCCTGGTGTCTCCCAGTATCTTCAAGAAAGGGTTGGAGACACTCATCTGTGGTCTCCTGCCTCCTCCTCTGGGTGTCCGCCAGACACTCCTGCAGATGAGCTGACTCCAGAGTTTTGGCTGGCTAGGTGCTCAGGGTTCATGGGTTCAGGGGCATGTGATAGCAGGCAACACCTATGACGGTGTTTACAGTGCAGCCAGATGTGTAACTGCTGCATACACTGGCATAGCTGAGCTCACTTTCATCTGGTTATTTTGGGTACAGACAGCAATGACTGCACCGCAGCAGGGGTTCAGCTTACAATTTCATAGGGCCCTTTGCTTCCCTTGCAGGTCAGGTGAGACTGATAGAAAGACTGGGAATGGGGCTGCTCTAGAAGTTGGGAGCAGAATTACTTTCTGGGAAAAAGCAAGCAAACATGAAGCAGAAACCTCTTTGAATCCTATGTGCTACAAATACCCTTTCAATATTTAGCAGCTTAGGCAACTCTAGCTTTAACACTTGTGCATGGAGGATGAGTAAGGGAAGGATCAAATGTCAGACACAAGATCTCTGCTCTCCATCCCTTCTCCCTCTCTTTTATAAACCCTCTTGATTTTAAGAACCAGTTGGTGGGGACAGACTCTCTACATTTGAGTGTTTGAGGTAACAACACAACTTACCTGCTTACCTCAGTATTGCCTGATTTACAGAATTTGGGCATCGGGCTCTCTTGGCTTCCTTTGGCATCCTGACTTGTATTTCCAAAAATACCTATGGAGAGTCTTTAGGAAATGTAGGAGGCTTAGAAGAGCTGAGGATACTCAGAGCAGATGTAATGAACCTTTCTGGCAGTCTTCCAAGTTGCAGTTTTTCTGTCCTGTTTTCTGTGGGAATGATGTTGGTTTTAGGTGAAGTAGTGCTCCAAGTGCTTTGACGTCTACTTTGTCATTTAAGAAACAAGTATGGCAGTGCTGTCTTTTGTGAATGACAGGCCTTTTTGTCTGCCCCTGTTTTAAAGGGTATTTGGCCAAAAGATTGCGTAAATCAGAGTACAGAAAAAGTTGACGATGGGCTTGGTTCTTCAAAGCCTTGTTCACAGTGGTTGTCCGCTTGAAAGAAAGAACATCTAGGACCTGATTTAATTCAGTTTTGCCACTTTGTGTTTCTGTGACAAGTGGCAGTTTTATTATCCCGCTAACACCCGCAGTGCAGCTCTTGTTTCAGTGTTGAAAAACACTGAACTATTTATGGATGCAGCACAAGTTTCCAAAAGGGCCAGGATGTAATCATGGAAGATTTTGAAATCTGCCATTGAGTGATCTCTTGTTTATTTGGCGAGATTTGCCTAACACCTTTTTTGTGAGACACTTTCATTGAGATTCCATTGCAATGTGTTGATTTTGTTGGGTTGGAACAGCGTTTTCGAAGGTACAACTTGACTCTCCTGGTCAGATTTGTATCACCTACCATCATCTGCCCAAGAAACGTGGTATCTCTTCAAAGGTGGTCAGGAGGGTTTCAGCCATGATTGGTTGATAGGCAGGAGGGCTGTGGCTGGAGATGCCCATCTTACCCCACTGATTAAAGAGGGAAAATAAGTATCTCATTTGGACTAATTGCCTTGTTGCTAAGTGGCTAAAGTTCAGTGTGATGAACCCACCCTCAATGTTTGCACCAGGACAAAAGGGTTTGTTTTCTTTGTAAGGATGATTGTACTTATTTCTGTTACAGCAAACTGCCTGTAGCAACAGGCTTAGCAGACTAGATGGAAAGGATGGGGGAGGTTATAATTTGCGAACAGGAAAATGTTTTGCCATGAATAATGTTGAAAAAGACTTTAAATGTTGTCAAGAGCCTGAGTGAATGAAGGGGGAAAGTATGCTTTTATGGGGATTTGGCATTCAACAAAGAAAGAAAATTTTAAAATACTTCAGAAAGATGATCTTCACACTTGGAAAAAAAGCAGTCGGACAGAAAAGCAGGATTTGCTGGAGAGAAAGGAAAACTTCTGGACTTTGTTTCAACAAGTCGTTAATTCTGCTAAGCTGTAGCCACCTTCGTATTTATTCCAGTGTTTACACTTGCCAAGCACTAAAAAAGCGAGTAAGTGAAATGGTAAACCTGTAATAAATCCTCGGGGGACCACATAATAAACATAGACAGGTTACGCTTATCAAATACAAAGGCAAGTAATCTGTTTTCAACACCGCTGCTGAAGGTGTGATAGATGCTACATTCCGATGGGTCTCCAGCGCTTTTGAATATGGCACATCTGGTCAAAATATTTCATTGCTTTTTGAAGGAGGGAGAAGCAGATGCCCACGGTAACAACCACTGTCAGCATGGCACCTCCTGCCTGCTGCGGAGTCTGTGGGCTAGGTCCAGTTTCAGGGAGAAGCAAGAGCATCTGAAGCCCGCCAAAAGGGGTAAAGCAGGCACTGTGTAATTAGACTTGAGTTTCAGAGATGTGATGGCCAGCGCCTAGAAGTCTGTCTTTGCAGTTAAATCCCAATGGGCTGTTAGGTTTGGAAGCAAATGTGGAGTTGATTCTCTGTAGCTTCCATGCCACCAGAGTACACATCATGGGTACAAAGAGCTGCTTCATCTGTTGGGTTTGCTCTTTCCTTTCAGTAGCTCCCCATCAGACTCCTTGACCTTGTTCAGAGCTGATGGTAGCAAGTCACTCAGTTTATTGAATTGAATTCCAGTCACAGCACTTCTGGAATTTCCAGGAACCAGCCCAGCCCAGGTCCTCATCTACTTGTGTCCTTGCAAATGTTCATACTGGGCCTAATTCTAAAGGAGGCCTTTAACATCCAAGCTGTGATTTTTAGTTTTTAAATTTATTTATTTATTTAGCTGTCTGAATTCAGTTTAAATCATACAAAGGATGACCCACACTAGTACATCACTTTGTTTTAGCAGTGCATGATTGCCAGCCTCCAGACACAGCTCAGCATGGCTAGGAAGAGGCATTTGGCACCTTTCACAGCTTAGGTCCAGTAGATAGCTCACTTATATCTAACCATCAAATGCCACAGTGCCTCACTTTTAGGTGCTTTTTCTCTGCAGCAGTATCCTGTTTTAGGCAGTTAAGTGTCCTATAAAGTGGGTGTACTGAAATACCATCCTGCTACAGCTTGGGCACTTCACTCAGCATAGCGATCAGGACACTTAGCAAGGGCAAAGATGGGCTGGCCTCCAGCCCTTGATCTCAAAGCTCTTACTGTGCTGTACATTAAAGAGGAACTGAATAAGGTACAGAAGCCATTGTGTGACTCACATTTCTCTCTTTGGTAAGTGCCATAAGCTGCAGGGTCTTGCTCACACTTGCATGGTGATGGAGAAGGAGCTTTCTGGCTCATGCTCATGCATGTGGGCACCTCCACTTCAGTTGAGCAGTGGTGTGAGCAGTGGGGCTGTGACCCTCAACTGCTGAATTTTGTTTAGGCCATAATAAAAGCTGGATCATGATCTGTTCAGGCCATGTCAGGACTAGGTCAGTTCTGGCTGTAGCCAGGGACTCAGCTCTTCCTGCCTAGTAACTCAAAGGTAAAATAAACAAGAACCATAAGGTTTTCCAGGGAGTACTTTCCTACTGATCAGAGCTGACTTGTTTGTCTTTTGGCTTTAACTATTTGTAAATGTATTTTGCTTTTAATTGGAGTAGTTTCCAAATGGGCTAAAGTGTCAGTTATGGAAGGATTCATGGGCTCAGACTTAAATAACACTTCTAAATATCCAGAGTTCAGCCCATCTTCTCCTACTGTTTAATCCTCTTTCTCACTGCAGTTTGCTGTGATGATAGACTTGCTAGTAATTATCAACATGTTGCTGCTCGTCGCTTGGATCCTGTGGCTTTTCCCGCAATGTGCTCGCTGGCGCTACAGCTCGCCGACATTGTCCTGACACATGCAGGAAAGGTCTCTTGGCAGCAGTGACTGGTTGAACTATCCCATCGGTTGACTCGGTTTCCCTTCTCACGGGGTGCATTTCTGATGTTGGCCTTCTTTTACTGACACGGTGTAATTTAGCAGTGTGTGCTCTGTGTGATGAGCTCTTCGTCTGGCAGATAATTGCCTGCTAGTTTAAATCCCGTCTTAACTTCAGTTTCTTGAGATCATGAAATCTGCTGCTGCCTTCTGGTTGGTTTTGCAGGGCTGTTTGCAAAAGGATTTGTTAAAAGCTAAAGCGATGTGGGCAAATCTATGTGAGTTTTCTGGAATGTTAGGTAAGACAGATTAACTTTTAGGTCCTGCTCACTAAGCTACCCAATGTTATTCTGCATTGAGTCTGGCAACCTAACGCTTGTGTTTGTTGACCAAGCTGCTGGCAGCAGGCACTGGTTGTTTGCACTGGTTACGCGAAGTGGGCACATTTTAGGACATAGTGGATGCTGAAAGCATATTGCACAAAATATGCTGGTGTTCCTCTTTCCTTCTTGCTTATCTTCTCCTCCTCTATCCCTTCATGCTCACTGGATCTGTTTGCTGAGTGCTGCTGTGCAGCAAGGCGCTGCATCTGCGGTCTGCCTGCTGCAAGTTTGTACAGGGCCGTGAACAGCGGAGACCTCTGCTTTTGTAATACCTGCTGTAAATAATTGGGGTAACCACCAGACACCGACTGACCGACTGCCCCGGGAGATAGCCAGATACAGATGGCGGCACTGGGGATGGCCCCAGGCCCGGCTGATGGTGCGTCCAGCAGGCGCTGAGAGTTGGCTGGTGATGTGTCAGCATCCTTTTTCACTGCCTTCTATCTTGCCTGTGGGGAGGCAGGGCAGGTTCCTCATCCACCCCTCACCCTCTTCTGACCACCATGCTGTTACTTGCTGTTAGGTGGGTGCATTGGCCCAAGGCAGTGGGCAGGGTCCATCCCCTGAAGGGATGCCCCATGAGATGCTTCCAGTGTACTAGTGATAGCCATTGCATTGCCTATGCAGCCCTTGCACTCCCACTGGCTGTTGTGAGGTTGGGGCCTCACTGGCGCTGGCTGCTGCGTGCAGCTTCCAGAGGTTTTGCAGCAACAATCTTTGCACAGGGCCTTGGGGACCACAGCTTGAGGTGGTGACAGTCCCACAGAGGTTTTGCTGCCTGGCACAGGCAGTCATGGGATGTCCATGGCCAGCCCCGGGTCACAGAGCATGCTGCATGCAGAATGTCAGTGCTCATCGTCATTGCAGTCTGTGGGAGCAACACCTGTACCCATGAACTGGGAATCTGGCCCAGTTTGGGTGTAGGTGGTGACTATATTTTTGTCCTATCCCTTGTGTCAGGTTGCAGTCACCTGCACTGGCTGGGTCCATTGAGCCTCAGCTCCCTTATGGCTCAGCAGTGTCTGAGACTTCATTCAGCTTGAAGGGGCTTTAAATAAGAGATTCTCATTTACTACCAACAGCATTGATGGACATGACCAATTACTGGCAATAAACTCAGGTGAGAACTGAGAGATGAGGACATTTTTTGTATTCTATGCAGTGAACTTATTTGTTTTGTATGAATTAATTTATGAACTTTCATATGTCCCTTGCCAGTGGTTGGGGATTTCTTAAGCAGAAATGACTGCTTAACGCACATCAGACTGTGCGAAGCTGAGGTGCTGAAATGATCAGATAAAACTCTTCAGGGCACCAGTGGCAGTTGAGCATCCATCCCCTGGTTTTTTGTTCTTGGGGGAAAAGTCCTCAAGAAGAGGCTGTTTTGCTTGCTCTGATGTGGTGTCAGTGACTCCCTCGGTTTTTGCTCTGCCTGTCCTTGATCAGACTTTAGCTGCCAGAAGTTCCTGTTGTTCTTTTCAAGGCCTAAAGGCAGAGTAAAGCAACAGGTTTAGTCAACTTGAAAGCTTTCTCAGACTAGAAAGTGTCCCATGGGGTAGACAACTTTACTCACACTCTACACATCCCATACTGGATCATACAGGATGGCGTTTTTCTGGCTTAGTGCTGTGTGAATTTGGAATATTGTGCATTTTCAGGTATTTAAGTGAACCTATAAAAATGATTAATGGTAAGGAAAGACTAATTAAATTTTAGTCCTGTGCTGAAAATGAATTTTAAAGAAATCATTCTGAGATTTCAGCAGTTGTGAAATTCACAGTGTTGTTCTTCACACTGTAGAGCCTTTGTGCTTACTGCTGTAGTCATATTACATGACATTGCCTAACACTCTGCAAGGCGTATTCTTGGCTCATTCAGCAGGTAAGGCTCCCTCAGGGTCACCGAATCCTCCATGTGCTCATCAGAGAGCACAGTGTGATGATTTTACAGCTGTGCATCTGCATTTGCATTTCCAGTGCTTTTTCCTTCTTGTGGCAGTTTTCCCTTTTGCGATACGGTGATTATTAAAACCAGGGTTCTCACTAGTTTTGTCACCAGAGCCATCCCTCCCTGCTTCCCACTGCTGGCAGTCAGTGGCTAGTTTGCTGGTGGCCCGTCCTGGGGATGATCTTTTTGCTCCATCCTCATGGTGCGGTGGGAGATGCTGATGGGTGTAAGCACCTTGTGGAGATCCTGGAGGGGTGGAGCTCCAGCTTACAGCTGAGAGCTGGTCCTCTAGCAGATGAGATGCTGATCCATTAGAGCTTCAGGGTGATTTAATCACTTTTGGACAGCACAGTAGTTAATAATGCCACACTAAGGAATAGACACTGCTTCTAGTCCTTGTTAGACATCTTAAATAATTTCTTTTCTATTTCTGTTCTTAGGCATTTTGTGGGATTTAATTTTCTCTCTGATAATTTATGAGACATGAAATCTCTTGGAACAGGTTAGCCCCCGCATGATGGTATTTCAGCACCTCTTGCATTTCCTTCAGTTTGATCATGTGTTGCTGCTTGCTTAGAGGCAGCTCTGCCACTTCCCAGAGGAAAGCAGTATATTGTTACCTGGGCGTGATGTGCCAGGGCCACGCTGTTCTCTCTTTGGAGATGGGCACTCCACCTATTTATATAGCATTTAAAGTGCTTTATGAATCCTGGCATGGAGAATCATTCAGTTTTCTGAAATTACACTATTTGAGTGACTGCCTTTTCTTGTCCACCCACTGTCTGTGTGTTTGAGTTGGTTCAGGGCTTCCACCGCAGGGGTTTGTTAAGGGGGATGGGTTTATTAAAGATATTATGTGCTGTTGTACAAGGTGCTGTGAATATTGCATCTTTGTACTATTCTGGTAGTTCCTAGTCAAGAAAAGTTAATATATATTGTAAAGAGAACAAGTTGGGGAATGGTTTGTTTCACTGGAGGTATCACTGGAGGTAGAAGATTGCGTCTTTAGTATTGCAAAATGAAAACCAGAGGACTTTGGCTGCTGCCTATCTCTCTGAAGTACTTGTGGAAACAAGAGCAGGGCAGTTTAAGGGAAAGCCTGCAAGTGCACCAACTCAGTAAATTTAGGTGGGATGTTAAAAGACAGTTTGAAGCCTTTAGGGAAGCAAATTTCTGGAACAACATCTCTGTGAAGGGATCCAAAGAAGTGTAGCTGGGTGGAAGAGGAAGCTTGATAAATCAGTGAACACTTGCTAGTTTAATAGTAGTATGTATATACAACACACTTCCTTGAGAAGCTTCCTTGAATAGAAAATTGAACTTGTTGGTGGGAAAATTCTTTCCTGTTGTCTTTTTGCTGCAGAAATTAAAGAAGCATATTAATAAATTGTAAATGCAGTTTAGCCCTTTGAACTGGCTGAGCTTATGTAAGTTGGTGTGTGTTGATAACAGCATTGCTATCTTCTTCTAAACTTGGTATCAGAAGATGAATCCACAAGGCAGCGTGGTTCAACAGGTAAATGGATGGGGCTGGAAGTTATTCACAAATGTCACAGGCTGCAAGTTGCAGCAAATCTGAGCCAATCTTGCTTCTGGCTGTTACAGTCCTTCCCTTCCCAGCACCTGTATGACCTTGTGTGGGGCTGTTTCTATGTGCCAAGTTACTAAGAAGCCAGCCTGCCATTAAAAAAACCCCAAACAGACTCCTGGTTTAGCATTAGGAAACGGGTCAGTCCATCAGGCGAGTACCAGAGACTGTGCAAGGAGTATGGAAGTTGATAAAAAGCCAAACTACCAATAAAAAACAAGCAAACAAAGTTCTGAGTGTGGAGAGACAGTTCAATGCAGTAAGAGTGCCAGTGCAGAGGAGAGGGATGGTGGCAGCCAGCCCATAGATTAGCTTAGGGCTGCTGTGCATTTGCAACCAAAGCCTAGAAAAATATTTGCCTTTTGTCCCTTCTAGAAAGTAGAAAACCTCTGGAAAGCCCTTTCAACATATGAAATGATGTGCTGTCCCTCCCTTAGGCCTGTGTGACCACACTGACTCAAACTAAGGGAAGATTTGTTCCAGTGCTCTGTGTGCAGTGCTCTGTGTGCAGTGCTCTGTGTGCAATACTCTGCACCTAACCCATGTAGGCAAGTGTGTCAGTGCTCACCACTCTCTTGTGTGGGTACAAAACTCCCAGCTTTCATTTGTATGAAGTTCTGCCACCTGCCTTGGAAACACACAACAAGAAAATACTGTAATAACTGAATGCAAAAATAAACAACTGAGTAATTTCAGTTCTTCATTCCCTGTAGATTGCTGCATTTCTAGGATTGTTAATTAAAGAAATTAACACATTTTGTTAAAAAAGGTAAAAAATTCTCTGTCAGCAAGGATTTTGCATTGTGTGTGTATTTATAAGCTATGGTTTAGCCCTTTGAATTATCTAGGGACTACTGTAACCGATAAGTGAATGCTGATAACCCTGTTAATATTTCAAGGACTCTTTGCAACTATAGGGGAGCAGTCAGTAACTATCACATTCCTTTGCATTGCAGGGCAGGTTTTCTTATTTGCTATCTTAATACTGTTATACACATACAGGGTTTTTTTGAGCTCGGATCACTTTGTCTCACAGCAGGTCCTTGGCATGCAGCCTCATGAACTCTTTAAGATGCTTTTTACTCGCAGCAGCTGGGCTCATTGCTCGCCCTGGTGTGGCTGGGATTTGGATTGCAAATTCCTGATCTGAACAAAGAGGAGGAATAGAAAAGGCTGGTCTCTGGCCCCTCGTACACTTTAGGAAACCTTGCTGGCTTCAGAGGATTTTACTCATAACTCTGGCTACACTTAAAGAGAGAAAAACAGCTTCTATATTTGCAAAGATGGGTGCAGCCTCACCAGTAGGTATGTTGCTAGAAGAGGGAAGAGAAAGGTAGCTCCAGGGAGGCTGCTGGGATTTCAGGCACCATCATATTTAGAGCCACCTTGAGTCTTGTCCACACTTGTTTCTCTGCGGTACAGGAAACCTGGATGGAGAGAACAGGATGGAGACAATCCATGTGTACAGGATGTGTCCACATGCATTCCCTCACTGCACTCAGCTGCGCCCAAAGGCCCTACAGTCTGAGAAGCAGCTTGCTGTAATTGCTTTCACGAGACAGTATCAACTGGGTAGGATTTGGCCTGTACTGGCTTGTGTTTGGTGAGGAGCAGGGGAGGAGATGAGTCAAACTAAACAGGGTGACTCATCAGAATCAGGCTCCTGTGATGCTTTCTGTGTGTAAAATGCTCAGAACTGGGACACGGGCTGTCACGGTCATCAAATCATTATCTCCGTTTGGTTTGCCACTCCTCAGAGCTATCGAAGAAGACCCATGTCAGCCTAGTCAGAGCAGGGGTGACTCTGCATGGCTAATACCCAGTCACCCAGTGGCTCCATGCATGGACAGTCATGTTACTGCAAGCAGCTGCTAAGACTAAACTTGTGTCCTTCATCATCCTTCCTTGTCTCCATCATCAAAGGTGACCAAAAAAGTTCAAACCTCTCATTTGCCTGGAAACCTGCACGGAGGACTTTGCACAATAGGTAGCAGTGGGCTAAGCGGCCTGTAATTATTCAGCATTTTGGTTTAGAAAGTGTAGCAACTGCTTCCCCCAAGTCAGGCTTCTGTAGTATGACAAGGAGAGCTGCTTTCATGTCTCTTGAACTCTGCTTTGATTTGACACTGTCATGGTTTAACCCCAGCCAGCAGCTCAGTCCCACACAGCCACTCAGTAACCCCCCCCCTCAGTGGAATGGGGAGAGAATCAGAAGGGTAAAAGTGAGGAAACTCATGGGTTGAGGTAAAGGCAGTTCAACAGGTAAAGTGACAACTGCACAAGCAAAGCTGAACCAGGAATTCATTCACCACTTCCCATGGTCAGGCAGGTGTTCAGCCATCTCCAGGACAGCAGGGCTCCATCACATGTAACAGTTACTTTGGAGGACAAATACCATCACTCCCTGTGTCCCCCCTTCCTTCTTCTTCCCCACCTTTGCATGCTGAGCATGACTCCATATGGTGTGGGATATCCCAGGGGTCAGTTGGGGTCAGCTGTCCTGGCTACATGCCACCACAGCTCCTTGTGCACCCCCAGCCTGCTCGCTGGTGGGGTGATGTGAGCAGCAGGAAGGGCCTTGGCTCTGTGTAAGCACTGCTCAGCATTAGCTAAACCACCCCTGTGTTATCAGCACTGTTTCCAGCACAAATCCAAACCATAGCCCCATACTAGCTACTGTGGAGAAAATTAACTCTACCCCAGCTTTGGCTGAGGCACCAGCACAGATACCATCTTCCCTCTGACTCTTCTATTGGGCATCCTTGTGTTAAAGATGCTCACTGCACACTGGTACCTCCACCTCTCTTGTGGCATAAAGACACAGGTCTTGGTCTTCATGGCCCATTTATGGGGCCAGGTGGAGGCAGGGAGACCATGGCCAGATGGACACCAGCATTACCCTGCCCCTTGCCCTGGCATCTATCAGGAAAACTCCAGTGGGGGATGCTTTCCTCCTGCACAAGAAGCCCTGCTAAAGAGGCGAGTGGGAGGGGGTCCCAGCTGTGGTGCCCTGGGAGGAGAAGCCTGGATTTATCTGAGATGAGAGCTCAGTGGCTGCAGAGCTGGTGTGGTGGCTGGGAGCTGCTGAGGGCTGTGCTGGGTGGGAAGGAGCCCCGGGGCTCCCTCACACCAACCTCTGCAGACAGGAACAGTCTCTCATAAATACATTGTCTTGGCTATAATTTGCACAGAACCAGCCTCTGGGAAAAGCTGGTGCTCGCCAGAGAAGTTTTCTGGGTGTATCCTGCTCTGTGAGTCGGTATTTCTGTGAGGTACAACACACCCTTTTTGGATGTGTTTGTTAGTCAAAAAGCACGCCGGCTTCCTGCTGTTTCAGGAGGAGTGGGTCTGAAAGAGAGGCAGGTAAACAGTGAAAGAGGATCTCCTGGCACCGCTCACTCCAGGGCTCAGAGGCTGCACGGGAACTGGGGTTTAGTTAGGCTGCCTTATTCAGTGCCATGTGTAGGTAATTAAGGTATATCCTCCAATTAGCCTAAGTGGCCCTTTTATTGATGTGTGAGATCAATGAGCCCAACTGCCATACAGATAGCAGAAAATAGTCTGGATGATTCTACCTACTGGTTTGCATGTTGAAGTAATTTAAAGTTAGAAAAGACCTGCCCTGCTGATGTTTACAGAGGCTCATTAAGCAAGGCAGGGATGCTCGCCTGTCCCGGAGGCTAAATGGCAGAGTCTGGCTGGGCCAGCACCGCTCACTCTGCTCCATCCCATCCCGGCATGGCCAGGATGCATCCCTGCAAGAGAGCCAGCTCGGCAGAGCACGGCTGCACTGGCCAAAAATAGCACCAGGTCCAGCACTGACGCTGCTGCAGGTGATGGTATGTGGCGCCTTGCTTTGTTTACTACCATTAGCATCACCTCTCAGACCTGCTAAATTATGAGGCCAAAGGGATGTCTAAGCTAATATCCCTGCTCTAGCTCTGCCTAGTAACACACATAAAGGAAAGAGAAGGAGAAACAGTACAAGTACAGACTGGTCCTTCCCTTCTTGCGCTGTCCCAGCTCCGGGCAGGCAGGTGTTTAACGGCTTCTGGGGCCACAGGCTTCGCCTGGATCATGGTGTTGACTTGCATTAGGGCGAGTCAGTGCCACAATCCATGGCTGTCTCATCTCTCAATTTGTTTAATCCCTCTCTGAGGTTTCTGCTTTCCCCAGTGCCTGATCACAGTCCCCACCATTCAGATGCGCACACTTGCAAAAATTGTCTTGTGTTAAAACATATTGCCCGATTATTTCACCAGGTGATCTTTAGTTTTTATATTGTAAATAACAGGGATTATTTGTCCTTTGTTTCCCTTCCTGTGATTTTATATTTCCTTGTCATGCTTCCCCTTAGCCATCTGTCTTCCCATCTACAAGGAGTGCTCCTAGTCTCATAAAGTACTGTGAAGATGATTTCTCCAGATGTGCCTGACTTGCGGAGGAGGGTGTAAATGAAAGCATCCTGCTGTAAATGAGTGTATTTATGCCCAAATCACTTCCAGGGAAAGGGCAAGTTACAGATGTAGTAACTGTCTGCAGTGTTCTCAGATGCTTTGAGCTTCACTTGCTTCTGCAAAATTTGTAATTATATCATTCTTTAAAACTCAAACTTGCAAAGCTTTGGCCATGGTATGGCCAATATATACCACCAGTGGTATGAATCCACTGGTGGCTGCTGGCTACTGTCTGAAAAGCAGTGGGGTGCCTCATCTGGCTTTTTGTTATTCTCTTTGCTCATCCCTTTCGCTAGGGTGTTTTGGATACAGCTAATACCCATTTCAATACACATATAGCAGCTATATGGCCTCCCCACTCATGTTAGAGCAAAGCTTAGTCATATATTTCAGAGAAGAATAAAGAACCAGGTGCAGCAAATGTATTTTTACATTTTTGTTTGTATTTGTTGGCAGCCTTTTAGCCTGTGCATTGCCAACACTAAGGCAGGCAGCAGAGCTGGGCTCTCCTCTCCATGCTGCAGGTGATATGGGGTAGCCATGACCTGGGCTGAGTTTCTTGTCAAAATTAAGATGTTTGTCCCTGTTTGACTTTTGGTTCTGTTTGGGCTGGTCTCCAGGTAATTACTGGTTGTGGAAACAGCTGGGAGAAGGGGAGGGTGGGAGGTACCCATGACTGCAGGGTATCTGCTCGCCTTAAGTCAGTGTGTGCATACCACACTGCTGAGCTGACCCTGTGATGGGAGCAGGGACCATTCTAGGGCTCTCATCCCTAGGTGAAGAGCTTGACTCAAGCTAAACATTTCACCCCGTTTGCCAGTGTATTTATTTGTTTATTATAAGTGTGGATACTTTTGCTATTATAACCACATTAATTGTGAGTACATCTTAGAATCATAGAGTCATAGAATAGTTAGGGTTGGAAAGGACCTTAAGATCATCGAGTTCCAACCCCCCCTGCCATGGGCAGGGACACCTCCCACTAAACCATGCCATCCAAGGCTATCTCCAACTCTGCCTTGAACGCCGCCAGGGATGAAGCATTCACAACTTCCCTGGGCAACCCATTCCAGTGCCTCACCACCCTCACAGTAAAGAACTTCCCCCTCATATCCAATCTAAACTTCCCCTGTGTAAGTTTGAACCCATTACCCTTGTCCTCTCACTACAGTCCCCAATGAAGAGTCCCTCCCCAGCATCTCTATAGGCCCCCTTCAGATATTGGAAGGCTGCTATGAAGTCTCCACTCAGCCTTCTCTTCTGCAGGCTGAAGGGCCCCAATTTTCTCAGCCTGTCTTAACCTGATACTTTAATTGCTATATGAATTACCTTTGAATCGCTAGGAAAAAGCCCTGTATTTTCCTTTGACAATTAATGCTGCCTTCCTGGTTGGGATTTTGCTTTGAGGTGGCATAGGTACAGCTTCCTGGTTTCTCAGACCCCTTACAGAGCCCTTTGTGACAGAAAGACCAAGGTGAGTGTATGTGGCCAGGTCTTTTTTACAAGGGCTCTAAAGTCAGGATGCAATAAATTTCTTCATTAAGCCAAAATCAGTTGAGGAAAGAAGATTTGTGTAGGCTTCAAAAAAAGACCAAAGCAGTGAGAATGTTACCTAGACAGCACACAGGGGTTTGGGATCCTTATGGTGCTGGGGGAGAGACTCTTCACGAGGGCCTTGTCACCAGCCCATCAAAGAACAGTTTTGCCCAAAGTGGGAGGTTGGAGCTTACCTCGAGGCTAATGATGTTGGATGCATGTTATGTTTAGGTGTTAGGTTTATATTTGTCTCTATTTACAGGTTTAAAAAAGGCAAAAAGTGAAAACCAGAAAATCTTAAGCAACATTGTTCAAACAACTTCAAAAGGAAAGTGTTTGCTGTTTTTCTTGTGTTTATGTTTGTAGAGCATAGGGTCTTGGTCTTGGTCCCATTTTGGATTATAAATCACTATAATAATATGAAAAAAGCCAGCAACTCTGCTTTGCCTGCATACAAGTATGATAGAATTTTTGCTTCATTTCCTTTTTTAACGTTTTCTGTATATGTTTTTGACTGCGCTTTTAGTAGGTGTGACTTAACCAGAATCTTATGGTGGTGTCTTGGTCACAGATGATTGAGCAGGGAATTATTAACCCAGCATAAGAGCTAACACGAGGATTACTGGAAAGTTCCTGCCTGTGTCAGCTTTAAGTGAACTGTGTTACTGCAAAAGCCATGGAAAGTTCAAATTGCTTGAGATCGTGCCAAAGGGCTGTCAGTGGTCTTTTGTTAGATGCTGACCACCTCAGGCAGGGCTCACAAAGGCAGCCTATTTTGTTTAAACTGAGCAGTGCTAGCTCTGTGCTCCAGGGTTACAGCTACATCAGTGCCTGGGATATTAATACCGATTATCAGTGTCTCTCCAAAAGCCTACAGGAGAAGCCTGAAGCTGCGGCTGAGGTCTTTCCAGCTTTAATGGGAGCTTATTGTAAAGCTGCTATAGTCTTCTGGACTTCCTCCATCTTTACCTGAATCATACAACTGGGTTTGGACCAAATGCTGCTGGCTGAGTCCTTCATATAGCTAGCACCTGGGTCATCACACCTCCTGGCCATATGGTCTAGTCTGAGGCATCCCTGCCCATGGCACGGGGGTTGGAACTGGATGATCTTAAGGTCCTTTCAAACCCAAACCATTCTATGATGCTATGATTCTATGATTAGTGCTGAGCTGGACATCTCTGCTGACATTGGGCCCTGCCAGATTGATGCACTATTGAAACAGAGGAATATGCTGGACCCTGGACAGTTGCCTCTCTTCTATATTGATTGACCCATGTCTTTAGCTTTAGCCTTGGAGGTGTTGCCTTCTGGGCTGATGTTTTCCATCACTCTCAGCAGATCAGTGGGGTTGTGCCTGACTTTCTGCACCTGTGCCTCCATTGACTTTGATGGATGTACAAGTTTGTCACTGTTCAAGCTACTCCCAGTATCTGTCCTGGGGGACTGGACAAGGACCAGCCTTTGTCTTAGCTGAGACACAAATGTCATCTATGTGCAGAAGCTATACATATCCCAGGGCTGAATGTATGCACACATAGCTCTGCTGCCCTCAGAGCAAGAGGCTGCATTTCGGGAAAGGAATTTGTCAC
The DNA here is from genome assembly GCA_039720435.1 of Amazona ochrocephala. Classification (NCBI taxonomy): domain Eukaryota; kingdom Metazoa; phylum Chordata; class Aves; order Psittaciformes; family Psittacidae; genus Amazona; species Amazona ochrocephala. Next base: position 28,544,730 of record CM077880.1, read on the forward strand.
TCTCATAATTGAGCAGAGAGCAGCATTGCCAGTCCTGCCCTGCCAGAATGTCCCAGAGGCCTCACTAAAGGTCCTTTTTGCTCAGTCTGAGAGGCTGTGGACACACAGCCTTAACTGGGTGTTGTGTTTTGAAGTGGGATCTGGCTGCCTGTCCCTTTATTGATGTAATTTTTCTGATTTTCATTAGCCAAATGTATAGGCATTCATAAATGTTTTCTACAAAAATTCCTCAGATCCCTTGGCTGCACACTTCAGAGCTGAGTTTCTTTTCCTCTGATGATGGCATGGCGAAGACACAAGTATTACCAGTTACTTGGTGGCTTATATACAAGGAGGGGTCTATAAGTATCCTTATGTTGCAACATGTTTCATGTTTACTGTGTGTCTGTATGTGACCATATCCCAGTATATCACTGCAGCTATTTTTGAGTCAAAATATTAAGATCCACTGTTCTTCCAGTATTTTAACCTGTGAGTAGTGGGAGTAGCATGAGACAAGATCCCGTATGAGTTTGACCTTTTCAATGGCTTTCTGAAGCAGCAGATCCTAGTAAGAGTCATAGGCACAGGTATGCAGGTTTATGTAGATTCTTCCCTAGGTGTTTCCCCAAGCCCTTTATTTGTTGTGTATTTTATTGTAACATCTCTTGTAACATACATGCTACTCCTGTCAAGTCAAAGGCAATCCTGCAGGAGTGTATTCTACTCTAGCACTTCTTACATAAAATTACCTCCTTTTGACTATTGTGTATTGTAAAACACGTATCGTTACTGCAGAACACTGAAACCCTCTTTTCTGTGTGCATACCTACATGTGTGAAGAGCACTGCAGCAGTAAAAGTGAACAGTTCTTGCGGCACATTGTTAGAGCTGCCAGCCGCGGATGGAGGCAGTTGAGTGTATGTATAGCCTTTCTGTCCCTCAGATTCAGTAGCAGCAGCTGCTGGGGCTGCTGTGCCTGCTACGATTGCAAAACCCTTCTCTGCCTGTTTCTTCCTGTGCCGATCTGCTGCCCCTGCAGCAGGCTGGGTAGAGAGATCATTTGTACAGAGTGAGGCTCCGCAGTCCTCATTCTGGGCTCCGGCATCTGCTGCTGGTTTACTGTGAGCTGTTTTAACCTGTGTTAGTTTACTTCCTGGTGAAAGTAGCTACAGGTCGGAAATCAGAGCAGAAAATGAGCTCGCTGGAAGCTGGGTGGGTGCAAATCCTCACTGAAAGGGAAAACGGGGCAGCCACATGGCTGCAAAGCATCCTGCGGGAATGCAGCGCCCATATGGGGCTGTGCTAATGTGTCTCTGAATTGACACCGGATTGGAACTGTGCTGTGAAAATTGAAGAATCTCCTTTATTGAATTCCCCATGAGGTAATTCTTGCGGAAGAACATCAAATCACTAATAAATGGAAACCTCTTTGTTTGCTTATTCTGGAGAGAGATTGTAATATGGTACACGAATGCTCTGTAAATATGAGTTGCAAGAAGTGGTTGCATTTGATTTTGTTGATGGAGATGTAGCAGAGATGTAGCAGATAAAAACTGACACATGTTAAAGGATCTTTATTTTGGATTGAAATAAGGTGCAAATTTGGAGAGGGCTCCTCATGTTCTCCTTATCTGTCCCCATACAATGCACCTTTATAGGTTTGCAAACTCCCAAGGTTTCAAAAAGGATAGACCCCATGTTTTACACCTTTGATGCTTATGGCAGATTTTGTTTTCCATTTTCTCTCCATTGCTTTTCCCTTTGCAGCAGCAATCTTTTGGCCAGCAATAATGCAAGATTCCCAGTTGTTCTGGAAAGCTGATATTTGCCAAAATGGTAACCTCATAGATTATCTTCTTGTCAGCAAGGCTTTAACCACAGTTTTGGCAGAGCCTTGAAACATGCCCTTTCTCAGGAAAGAGTTGTCTGGGCTAGAAAAGCATTGGCATTAAAAAGAGGTTGTCATAGTGATTGAAACCTCCTCATAGACATTCCTTAGGAAAAGTAGGCTGCAAGATGCACCTTTGTAGTCCCTTTTTTAAGTAAGGGACCCTTAAATTGAAGAGCCTATTTCATTGTCTAAATGCAGATTTCTGTCACTTGTGAAACAATAGGACTCTGGAGTGCTGTTTGTGTATCAATGCTTCTTTTAATTACTTTCTACAAGAAATGGCTCAATGGGAATTAAGTTCCAATTTCTTGCTATTGCAAGGCACCAGGTTTTTTTTTTTTTTAGGTCTAAACCAGGATCACTGCTTGGTTCCCTACATTAATAGGAAAAGATTTGAGGAAGACACTCAAACCGAGCCCTGAATGACTGGCTCTGAGCAGGCTTGAAAAGCACAGCCTGGGAAATCCTTCCCTGTAGAAGCTTTTGCCTGGCAAGACGACCTAAGCAAGGTCAGGACTTCACTGTTTTCTCCCAGGCAGGCAGATTCACGTGTATGACCACTGTGTTTGGGTCTGGGCAGAGAAAGTTTAGAACATGAACAAATCATTTTTATACTAAATCTAGAAGTACAGCATTTAATCAGTATGGTTTTTTTATAGAGATGTAATTATTCATTTGAATAGCTGTTACAGCTGTGTTATATTTCTGTTTACCAAAACAAGATGAGAAGGCACATGTTTCTAAGATAGTGTCTTCACTATATAAACTGAAGTGAAATATATGCTAGATAATCTGGGAAAAGATTGTGAAAGAATTAAGCTAGGAATAAAGTAGCACAAGGGCTGGGGTTGTAGAAGCCTCCTGGCAATGATATCTTAAAATGCTTGGATTCTCTGGATGTGCCTTATTCTGTACACCTACTTTCAGTTCTTTTGTAACACATGCACATGCAAGGAATATTAATTAGATGAAAACTAAACTCGTGGGTAGCCCAGAGCCATCTGTTAGAAACCCATGGTTTTTACCTGGCTGCCCAACAAGAAAGGTCTAATCCTGAGATATTTGGAGACGGTGGCAGAATGAGAGTGTTGATGTAGCTGCACTGGATTTCAATGCCTACTCCTGCAACAAAATTAACCCCAAATTCCAATCCTGTTTGGATTAAAGGAAGAAACAAAGAAAGAGACCTTTGGGAAGATCTTGTTATTTCTGGAAGTGCCCAAAGCCCCGCTGGGAACAGGGCCTAATGAGAGCCTATTATTGTTCTTATTGTTCTCTCTGAAGTCAAAGGGACTTCTGCAATCGACTTGAAAGGAGTAGGACCTGTGAGCCATTTATTTTACTTTCATCCACTGTGTGAGAGTTCATCAGTTCCAAAATAGTGGAATAGTGACTGGGTTTGCGGGTATGGGAAAACCCATCTAGCGAGAAACAGGGGCTGTTTATTATATTGCATCAGGGTGTTTGGGGAATTGAGCAAAGCTGCAGTGCAGTTTAAATCTGTCTCATCGTGGGTGCATCTACATCACCATAGTAGTTCAGATCGCAAGTGTGCTTTTGAAGCAGATCTGCTGATCATTCCCACTTACTCCGCTTTGATGTGCATCATGTGGTTGCCTGGGAGCATATGAACTGGGCTCCTGCCAAATGAACCAGTCCAGGGGATGCAGTCTAACCACTGTCAGCTCGTCCTTGAGGCTGAATCATGGCAGGTAAGACCAGGAACCCCTGAAATGTGTACAGAGAGGTTGTCAGACCCATACAGATCCTATTGCACTGCCATGTCTACATCATGTTCCTCTGCTGCCACAGCAGGGAGGGGAATATGTGTGGACCTTGAATTGCTTGGTTGTTCATCCTTGCTGGGTGTGAGATTGTAGCCTGGAGCAAGGCTATAGTGTCTCATCAGGTAAGGAAAATCCACCGGAGCGTCACCAAGCTCACAAGAGATGTGTTCTGTCATTTCAGCACAGAGCCCTGCTCACCCAATGTCTACCTGCTGTCGCTCTTGGGATGCTGCAGCAAGCTCTGGATTATTGCTTCCATTGAAAGGTTTTTCCTTCCACGCAAGCAGCTGATTTTAAACACTTCAGAAATACTCCTGGGTTAACTGAAATATGTTCGGTAATAGATTTTTAAAGCAGCACAATGTGGTTGGCCTTGGAGTTAGATTTGGCAGAGTGGTTGCTACAGGTGAACTGTGGTTGAAACGATGTTGTGAGCAGTTTATTGTCTGCTCTTTCTTCTTGAAAGCCCCGAAGTTAAGGAGGACCAAAGTCTGGATCCACTTCAGAGTTCTTACATGTTGTTCTCCACATGAGAAAGCGCTGTAAACACACGTTCAAAAGTCCTTTAGGAAGAATAATAAAGGCATTTGGTAAAACTGGTGTTAATATTCCCTTTATGATGACTCCCACAGCTACAGGTGTCTCTCCAGCTGCAGTTTCAGGCTGGTGACTTCCCTGGTCCTCCTTCCCTGGGGTTTGTTTCGTGCCGCAGCCTTTCATCCCTCCTTCCCGGCGGGGCCGGCGTTAGGGACCTGCGGGAGCGCTGGGTGCCTGCCATTGTCCCCGAGTTACTCATCAACCGCTGGGGCTCGGGGGTGACCGGTTACTGTGGTTACCGGCGGCATCGCGCTCCGCTTGTAAATGCGATCTTTGACCGTAGCCACCGCTCCGGAGGAATTTTCACAGCTCCCGGAGAGGACAAAACTCCGGGAGTCGGGATGTAAAAGGTTATCTGATACAAGGCGGATGAAGCGGTGGCTTGTTCTGCCGGAAAGGAAATCCCTCTGCCTCGCTATGAGGGAAGCGCTGGGAGGTTTCAAAGTTCCAGGCATGTTCCCTTGCAGCTCTGGTCTTGCTAAGTTTGTTTTCTGTAGCTCTGGTACAGGGGTCATGCATGGCAGTGGGGGTTTGGTCGCTGGCGGGCAGCCATTCGCAGAGGTATAAGGTCGCTCAAAATTGTTCTTGCACTTGTGTATTCACAGCAAGGAAATTTTAATGAGTCCTTCATCGGTAGTAGCCAGATCCTATCTGCGCCAGGGTATCACTCATCTGGCCCCGGCAGAATTAACGCATTGAGTGCCCTGAGCGACGGGCTGAACTTGCAGAAAAGGAGCTCAGGGCTTTGTCTGCGTAGTCACAGCAACAAAACCGCCGGTGAACTCTTAAGTTTCTCCAGGATCCCACAATAGAACGTTTTAACCAGAAAGGCTGCAGTCACCTGCCTGTGGGAGGGTGCTCTCAGTCAGGACTTTATGCTTATCTGCTGCAAAAAGATATGTTACTGGATAACAGAAATTGGGGCCAGAGCACTGGAGGCATGATAACACTGCTTCATTTACCACTGCACCTTGTCTTACATTCATTCTTACACTACTTTAATAACTTCATTTTTCAGAGGAGTATGTATCCATAGGCTGTATGTATCTATTCCATATTGCATCATTATTTACTTGAATTACTTAAAACGCTTAGTTCCAGGCAGGAGTGTAACAGGCTAAGGGGCTGGTGCTCCTGAGTGGTGCCCTGGCTGAAAGGGAAGTGCAAGAGATATAAGTGCTGGGATTGCCCCCTATGTTGGGACACTGCCCCCCTCCTGTGTGCTTCAGACACTCACTCTGAGCTCTATTTAGGATTTTGGGAGCAGTCCTTGCATCTTATCACTCCTAGTACGTATGGGTTCTGTTTTTCACTGCTTCAGTGCTTACATGGAAAATAGGCTGTCACCTGTTCATAAATGTCAATGAAAACACCCAAGAAGTTATTGTCTGACTGAGTTTAAACTCTGGGTGATGGCTCTGAAAAGATCCTCAGCCCTTACAGGGGGAAGATGGCAGCTTCCTGCTAACAGCAGAGGGCCTGCCCCTGGATCAGGGGAGGAGAAGGGGTGATGTGGCATGCTGTGTTGGCTCCTGGTCCCAGGAAGGGGTGAACGGACAGTCAGCTTTGGATGGTGTCAGGAATGAAACCAAAGAAATTAATGCAGTTAAACCTGTATCCAGTTTTTTCTGGGTTCCCTCTTCAGTTCTTTGTGAAGCCCCTGAACTGAGTATGATTCAGCAGGGCCCAACGACATGTGTGTTTGGTGATGTTCTCCTTTGGAAGCTGCAGATGCAGAGCATGAGGAGTGTTGTGAGGAGAGATATCCCAGAGCAAATGTGTGGGTGAAGCAGTCAGGGTGGTGTAAAGCAGCAGGTGTGGGCTCTGTGCTGCTGCAGGATTACAGCCCCAAACGGAGGTGATAGGCCAGATACAGTTTCACCAGGGCTTGTACCATGGCATAAAGGGTTCTTTTTAGAGCAGCCAAGAATACCATTAGCCTTTTCTTTTCCTGAACAGCCCATCTCATATCCACTGGCAGTACATTTTGGTTACCTAGCATCACATAGCGTGTCTTACATGGTTTAGCTATAAAATGCATCTCTATGTTTGCTCACATTACAGTGAAGTCCATCACTTCACCGTGACCAGCTCCCATGAACCTTAGTTACACAGAGTGTCCTGCCTGACTCCATGGGTCTGTTCTCAGCAGGGAGGTGAGGATTTGACTGCTAGTGTGACCACAGCCTGCGCAGCACAATCTGCCTTACTTGGGGCATTAAACATTGAAGAGATTCAGGTGTGATGCCTCACAGCCTGCAAAATTGCAGTTCTGTGATGACATTTTTGTGAGGTGTTTGATTTTACAGGGAATATTTTTCTCCTTTCTTGTAATTTTTTAACATCTGTACCATTTTTAAAGACATAAATCCCCCAACTCGTCCCCTTGAATACACTGAGAAAGCAACTCTTTTCCTGTGTCGTGTTATCATACTGGCTATATGTACTCTCTAGTTCCTTTAATGTCACATCCCTCTAGACTAGGAGTTTGAGAGCAATTATTTATTACCTTAGAGGAAAGAGCACCCAAAACATCCGAGTTTTATCTCATCAGAATTAAAATGATAGCTATTAGGCAATATCACTCTTATGTCAGTAGCTTTTTCTGCTTTAGAGAAAATTTATCCTGTGAAAAAGCTTTAATCTTTGTGTTAAAGTATCTTAAAGCTGCTTATAACCTTGCTGAATTATATTTGAGTGGTCCTTCTGCTGTGAGAAGCAAATACTAATTTAATTTTACTTTTGGTGAAGCTCTTTTAGTTCCCATGTAGGTACCAATGGCTTATAACTAGTCCTGCCATCACGCACCATTGTAGACAATTGACTCTCCAATGCTGACTCTCAGGGTAAATTGCTTCGAGAAACTGCCTGGAAATAGACTATTGCAATGAGACAATTTAGAGCAGTGCTAATGAGGAAAAATTTGCAGGGATATTTGGCAAGATTCAATGTGGCTAGCAGTGATGGCCTCCTCTTTCTGCCTAAGCTACCAGAGTACATGTAATTTGGTTGCAGGCAAGTTTTCAGATATAAACAGGTCAATTCTCTGTAGAGCATAGGCACACGGAAGCTTATTATAGTAATTCTCAGGTCTAAAAAATTATGTCTATCCTTCATAAACATCTCTCCTGACACTGCAAATTGTTCCATGGGTGAATTGTCCTCTTTTCCTTGAGCAATTTACTTAATTTTACTCCGATGGCCTGAGTAGGAAGAGGTTTGAAAGACCAGGTCAACAGTTTGACATCCTTTCTCACAAAGTGCTTGAGTTTATTATCGCAAACTGATTTTTGCCATTTTCAGGTAATTTTTAAGAGGACAGCCTATTTTTCACAAGCATTCTAGACCCTGTTGTTTGTCCTCTTTTCACGTGGATTTTGCCGGCCTAGGGATTTTGCAACGTTTTTCCTCTGTTCTCATTAGAACCGTTACGTTGGTGAAAGCTGTACACTTGCAGTGATTTGCATACCTAAACCACTGCGGGTGCTTGTACAGTGATACCATTAGGTTTGTGTGTCTCACATGTTTGTCTCCCTGTCGGATTAACCATTCTTGCTCCGCCACCAGGAACATCTGTCAATCTTTTCTGCTCTGTCTGGCAGCTTCATTAAGGATCTCAAATGCATGTAAACACCTTGGGGCTGGGGCTGTCTCTGACTTTTCTCTTGGCCAAAGCAGTGGATTTAGGTAGTGCTTAACCAGCTACAGTTCTGAGTAACAATGACACAGATACTGCGTGAGTACTCATAAAAAGCAGAAAATTCGTGGCCTGATTTTGAAGGGTTTGGAAACCGGCCTCTCCTACAAAGGTCATTGGGATAGGGAGAACTTGGGTTTTTCCAAGCTTTTAATCTCTACAATGTCCTTTGTGCTTAAGAAAGGACAAATTACCCCACTGGTTGTTGTTATTGTTCTGTTCTGCTCTGTGGTTTACTGGTGGAAAGGTGTTTGAGGTCCTGGTAATTGTATTTGTTTATTTACGTGGGGAATTTTTGTGAGATCACTTGAGGGAATCAATGAATTCTTTTGTTTTTTCTTGATTTCGCTTTATACCTGCATCATGGGCGGTTGGGCAGACCGGAGACACGGTTTGCTCTTGGTACATGCACTTCAAGTGACATATCCGGTGGAAACCATTGGAGAAGAAGGTGAACAAACATAGTAGACACAATCCTTCATTAAGGTACAATTGCTTTTTAAAAGGTGCCTTGATGGAATATGCCTTCTGATCAGGAGATAAGGAGAGGGTAAGATCCTCACTGCATGGGTAGGAAGGCAAAGAAGTGGCAGTTGCTGGGGTTTGGCCTGTGCCCCACGGCACAGAATCAAGAAAATGAGGGACTTCTATAATCCTTTTGCAAATTTGCTGATGTGAGTAGCGTTTTCCTGCCTAAGCCCTGTGAGCTGACCTTACAGAAAATATGGGTGCCTTATCTTGGCTATGATTTCCCGCAGGGGAGGTGACATGCATTAGTTAATTGCAGTTAAAATAAAATCCTCCTTCCAAGTAATTCAGATCCCAAATACTCTCCTAAACTTCCTTCCTGCGCTTCTGCTGATATTGCTAGTGTTAACATAGCTCCTGCTAACTGAATTCCCAGAGCACCCTCATGGGTCTTTCCCGTTAGATGTGGATGGTGATCTGGGAGCAGGATCCTTATATATACCCAAGTACAGATGACAAAGGGCTGCAGCTGTAGCTCGCAGGAGAGTTTATTGTGCTGTTTCGCCATAGCTTTAGGTCAGTCTGTTTTCCATGGCAAGCAGATGGCCCGGTTGTAGTGTATAGGCTTGCATTTCCTCTGTGTATTTTTCTGTATAAATTATCTCTCTGTGTATGTTCATGAATGTATCAATATCTATATGTATTTCTTTTACAGAAAGTTTAAAACTCCATAGAGCTTTTTAAGGCAATGACATGAATGATGGTGTTATTAAAAGACCTGAACGCTTTGCCTTGTTCTTATATTTAGCCCAAATTATGGTGAGCAGACAGTGATTTAGTAGGGCTTTGAGGATCTAATGAGAGCATTAACGCTCTTAAAAACTCAGATCGTGAATCAAATCCTGACTCATGCACAAGAAGTTTTGACTTGCTTAGTCTGTTGGATTTCACACAGCCAGCAGCTTCATGAAGTGTATGAATTACTGGCCTTTCAGCAACTCCTTTTTCCTTCTTATAAATATGTAAAATTTGCTAATAGTTAAAAAGTTGGTTTCATTCTAAGTACAGACATTCTTATTCTAAAATCCTTTTGGTAACTGTAGAGTCGTAGTTAGTCCTGTCTTTCCTGTCTTTTCTTGGTAAAACCGATGCTCAGTTTTCTGGGAGATTTGCATTGGCACAAATCACTGACCAGCCTCAAAGGGCTGCAGGTGCCTCCTGCATGCAGACTATGTGTCTCCTCCTCCCTCCAACCTGCTCCTGGGGCAGTCACAGAGTGGCCAGGATGGCAAAACAGGTTCCTTACCGAGGGGAGAGTACTGGGAACAGAATTACCTTGGGTTTTTTTCTGGCGTGAAACTCTTGCAAGCAAGCACTTCCTGATTGTCTTAATGCGCCGACACCTGGAGCTCTGCTGTTTCACAGGAATCTGTTTTCCATATTAAAACCCAAATGGTTTTATAGAGAAACTTCAGGATTCCCCAGTCCCTGGTGTCATTTAATGGCTTCATTTTATAGCCCAAATAGTAAGATGCTAATGTTTATTTTTATTTGGATAAACTTCCTTGTTCTTTTTTGAGGCCTAGCTCAGGATTTTTGCATACGTGGCGCTGGAAAAATATCATAAACATTCAGATACTTTTGTAAATGAATTCTCTTGGGCGGCGAGCAGGGAGAGCTAATATTCTTACATTAGCATGGAGGTGCCTTAGGCCTTTCTTCTTTCTCCTTTATTGATACTATCTGAAATGTCTTTAGAGTCAGGTTCTAGATTCATTAAGGCTGGATTTATAGGGTGAGCAATTGCTAACTAGCCATCGCACTCAGTTGACACACGTCCAGCTGATACCTCCCTTTGTTGAAATCAGTAGAGTGACGTGATTTACGTGACTGTCACTGCAAGTGTGTGTCCCCCCGCAGCAAGCAGTGTTTAACAAGGCCAGGGGACTTGACCAGGTTTGAGTATGACAGGCTGGCAATGAGCAATTTTGATCCTTACTGGAGCATTACTGTGCTATGCAGCAGTGTCTCTTTGCCGTGTACAGCATGCGTTGGGTTAACCTTGGCCACAAAGCTCCTCTGACAGTTTGAAGTACTGCAGTTGCAGCTAATGGGACTTGCACATCCTAATCCTTTAGATCACTTTGAGCATCTTAAACTAAATTTTTTTTAGAGAGGGAATAAAAACCAGTGTTAAGCTAATGTTAAGGGTTTGGCTCAAAAAAACAAGAGGGTTTGGCTTCATGATGTCTGCCTGTTGTTCTGGGTATTACTGCTGTTGTGATGTGTTATAAGAAAGACTGTGACCTGCGTGAGATGGAGAGTTTGAGTGAAAAAAGATAAACCACTTCAATGAGCAGGCATTTAATAACTTTAATGTAAGATTTCCCAACCTGCTGCAATTTCATTTTAAAATCACGTGTTATTATGGAAAAGCCATACTCTGACAGTTGTGCTCATTTTAATAGAGTCCTAGGGCTTAATTCTGCCATGTTTGCATTAAGTAACACTTTGTTCCAGGAGCAGTCATATGGCAATTACCACGAGTACGTTACTGCACGCCGTGAGTAAGCTTGTGATTTAATTACCTGATGGAAGATTCTCATTAGTGTAAAAAGAAATAATGATCTTTCCAAAGTTTAATATCTGAAGTTCAGTAGAACTAGATAAAGCTGTTTTCTACCTAAAAGCCAAGGGAATTCATCAAGCACAAGGAACTCCCTGTAAAAGTGTGATGGGAAAAGTTGGCTGCAGCTCTGGAAGAAGTGCGGTACGGGCTGGAGCCTGCATCGTTCCCGGGGATGGGAATTTTTCCTTTGACTTGGCAAGAGTGAGATAAGATCATTTTGCTGAGCTCTGAGGGACCAGTTAAACAACTCCGGTGTTGGTCTCATTTTCATGGTAAGCCTATGAACCTAGTGTGCAACTGCTTCAAGAAGTAAATGCCTCTAAATTAACACTGATAAATAAACTAACTTAATCCTTTACTGTAAATAATGTCTGCTGTGTGCCATACTTTATTATGTTAGGATCTGAAGAGATTCATAACAGAAGAGCAAAGTATGCACTCCAGTGAGGGAGAGCAACCGTCTCCAAGCACACCTTACTTTTGGGGATCTTAACTAGGCATTAATCAGTATTTGCTTTATTAGCAAAATTCTCCCTTCAAGTCTATTTACACGCAACATCCTAATCACCTTTCATCAGATTTTCTTTCAGAGGGAGTGGCAAGAATCTCTGATGACAAAACTCGTGTTGGTGTGTTGTGTTTGCAGGTAGCTCAAAGGAAGGTGTTACTTGCCATAGAGTTTAGTCTCGTCAGACTGACAGAGAAAATCTACTTGTTGCTTACATGGTTTTCTTAATTGTTTTGGTTGTTCCTCATTGAGTGGCTCAGTGTTTTTGTCTGAAAGATATAGAATCATAGAATAGTTAGGGTTGGAAAGGACCTTAAGATCATCTAGTTCCAACACCCCTGCCATGGGCAGGGACACCTCCCACTAAACCATGCCATCCAAGGCTATGTCCAACCTGGCCTTCAACACCACCAGCAGTGGAGCATTCACAGCTTCCCTGGGCAACCCATTCCAGTGCCTCACCACCCTTACAATAAAGAATTTCCTCCTTATATCCAATCTGAACTTCCCCTGTTTAAGTTTTGACCTGTAACCCCTTGTCCTTTCACTACAGTCCCTAACGAAGAGTCCCTCTCCAGCATCCCTATAGGCCCCCTTCAGATACTGGAAGGCTGCTATGAGGTCTCCACGCAGCCTTCTCTTCTCCAGGCTGAACAGCCCCAATTTTCTCAGCCTATCTTCATACGGGAGGTGCTCCAGTCCGCTGATCATCCTGGTGGCCCTCCTTTGGATTTGTTCCAACAGCTCCATGTCCTTTTTATGTTGAGGACACCAGACCTGCACACAATACTCCAAGTGAGGTCTCACAAGAGCAGAGTAAAGGGGCAGGATCACCTCCCTCGACCTGCTGGTTGCGCTCCTTTTGATGCAGCCCAGGATACGGTTGGCTTTCTGGGCTGCGAGTGCACACTGAAGCCGGCTCATGTTCATTTTCTCATCGACCAACACCCCCAAGTCCTTCTCCGCAGGGCTGCTCTGAATCTCTTCTCTGCCCAACCTGTAGCTGTGCCTGGGATTGCTCTGACCCAGGTGTAGGACCTTGCTCTTGGCATGGTTAAACTTCATCAGGTTGGCATCAGCCCACCTCACAAGCATGTCAAGGTCCCTCTGGATGGCATTCCTTCCCTCTAGTGTATCAACCAAACCACACAGCTTGGTGTCATCGGCAAACTTGCTGAGGGCGCCCTCAATCCCACTGTCCCTGTCACCCACAAAGATGTTGAACAAGACCGGTCCCAACACTGATCCCTGAGGGGACACCACTCGTTACTGGTCTCCAGCTGGACATTGAGCCATTGAGCACAACTCTTTGTGTGCCCTGTAGATTTCTCTATCATTTGTTGCTATAAAGCTGTCGAGTTAGATTCTCAGATGTGCTCTCTTTTGACTCTGGAGGTGCATCTTCTGAGATGGTGATTTTGAAGTTGGACGCCAGGGAAGCAGAAGATCTTGGTGTATGCTCACACAGACCTAGACTGGCTCTGATCTGGATGGTTGCTGGCTTCACTGGGAGTAGCCTTGCTGTAGCAGTTACATTGACCTCAGGTCAGGAGAGCCACAGAAAGCAAACCTGGGAGAGAGAAGAGGACTGGGGATTATAGGGTGAAGGTATTGGCCTGGGAGGGAAGAGTGCTCTCTCCTTAAAAAACCCTAACACATGACGTGGTTTTCTTCTGAAACTTTGGTACACTGAAATCTGAATTTGGCGCAGTTTTAGAGCAACAGCATTAGTCAACATAATGTAACTATTTATCTCCTAATAGCTAACGAGCTGGGTTCACAGGGTGAGGAATCAGGATCTGTCTGCTTCCCTCACTGAGTACTTTCTGGTTTGCAGACAAGCAGGGCTGCCTGTCTTGTCTTCCCCACTTGACTGTATTGCAGGTAGCATTGTAGCATGTGCCATGGTAAAGAAAGGGTGCCTGGAAATGCCATGTCAGGATGTGAGTCTGAAGAGCAGGGGCAGCCATTAGCTGCCCAGCATTAGAGTAGCGTTTGCTTCCCAAGTCACACATCCTGAGGGTTACACAATGTATTGTTTTGTTCACTGTCTGAACATTTTGTGCAGGTAGGGAAGTCCATCATCTATGGTCTGTTTATTCATAAATACAAGCTCTATAATTTTGTTTAACTTCTCTGACTTCATCTTGGCAAATAATCACCTGCAATACTGTAGACCGTAGAATCATAGAATCATAGAATAGTTACGGTTGGAAAGGACCTTAAGATCATCGAGTTCCAACCCCTCTGCCATGGACAGGGACACCTCCCACTAAACTGTGTCACCCAAGGCTTTGTCCAACCTGGCCCTGAACGCTCCCAGCAATGGAGCATTCACAACTTCCCTGGGCAACCCATTCCAGGGCCTCACCACCCTCACGGTAAAGAATTTCTTCCTCATATCCAATCTAAGCTTCCCCTGTTTAAGTGTGAACCCATTACCCCTTGTCCTCTCACTACAGTCCCTTATGAAGAGTCCCTCCCCAGCATCCCTATAGGCCCCCTTCAGGTATTGGAAGGCTGCTATGAGGTCTCCACGCAGCCTTCTCTTCTCCAGGCTGAACAGCCCCAACTTTCTCAGCCTATCTTCATACAGGAGGTGCTCCAGTCCCCTGATCATCCTCGTGGCCCTCCTCTGGACTTGTTCCAACAGCTCCATGTCCTTTTTATGTTGAGGACACCAGAACTGCACACAATACTCCAGGTGAGGTCTCCTATCAGTCCTTTTTGGATGGAATTTTTATCAGGGTCTTTACTTGGCCTTCAGAGAAATGCAGAGAGAAAACACATTCATAATTAACCATATGACATGGGCTCAGGCAACTTACTGCCCGACTTGCAGATGTGGTTGGAGTCATATGCAGTGTTGATATGTTTACTTTGCAGTATGTTACTAGATTTGTGTGTCAGGTTGCTGGAACACCAAGTCTGACATATCTTCTGCATGGTGCAACTGTCATGCAGATGATTCCTTCCTTGTGCCTCATGAACATCTCAGGTGGTTCTTGAACCCACATAAGGGGAGCAGATTTCTTATTCCATTACTTTTGCACTCCAAAGTAGTGTGTGAGGACTGTGTCAAGCAGCATTGAAATGCTGGAAGTAGAAGATAGTATAAGGACAAAAGCATGTTCCCTTCCTATCAGGAATCACTCTCTACTAAAGTAAACAGAGTAATAATTAACCTATAAATCCCCTTTTAAAACTTCCATCTATTAACATAGGATTATTTGAATAAAATAATAGAGGAAGTTGTGTAAAGATTTTAATGATGTGCCATGTACTGCTTTTAACTCGTAATAGAGAGCTCTTTCATTAATTGTATTTTGTTGTTTTGATGAGTAAGTTTTTTCACCTGAAGACAGTGAGTGAAAATCATGAATGTTTTGGTAGAGCACACTGCTCTGGTGAGCAGATGGATGGATGGATGGAAGGATGACCATGGGTCTGCTCAGGGTGGCTCATAAAGTAGGTACCCATTGCTCCTGAGGTGCTGGTGAGGGCTGCTTGGAGGGAAAAACACAGTTTGACTTCTCAGCATGGTGGCAGTCATGCTTCTTTGATGAATACTGCAGTTAGAGAGCTTAGTTTCTGCTGCTTTGAGTAAGAGCTTCATCATACAAGCCTTACTTCATCGGATTTGTCCAATTAGACCAAGACCAGAGGTCATTGGAGAGCATTTCTTGGAGAAGTAACTCTTACAAGAGTGGACCAGAGTTGGCTCTTCTGCCATGGGCTGTAGCTCCTGGGGATCCTTGCAGTGAGATTCCTCAGAGTGTGAGGGTTTCTGGGATTAAATGAGTAGATTAACAGAAAAGTGTTTAATATGGAGATTGCACATGGAAATAGATACTTAAGAGCTAAAGTGACCACACACAGCATGTGTTGTACAGTCAGAGCCACATATCAATCTCCCATTCGTGGTGTATGGGGCAGTGTAACTGTCCCCATTGGCCACAGCTCATTGTCTTCAACTTGAAATGTTAGCCCTCTTTTTCTTCTTTCTGTGCAGCTTTTGTAACCCTTTGGGCAGGAGAGCATTCTTGGCATTGCTGGGTGTTTTGGGGGAGAGCAATTCCATGAATTCTTAGCTTTGGGAAGTGATCAGGCAGAAAGGCGTGACCTAATGTCGGATGATTTATCATTGTTCCCCCAGAAAAGGGACACAAGACCTTAAACAACTATTTTACATAGGGTTGTTTAAACCCAAAATCAGAATAGTGACAGCCTTGCATAGTGGAGAGGTGCACTCCTGTTTAAAACCACAGGCATTATGTAATTCAGTGTTAATGTTGATAATGCAATAATGAGAGAATGTGTAAAAAGAAGAAATTTGCTTTCAGGGAGAATATTAAGGCTATGAAGGCTTAATATGTTAAAATGTTGGGTACTTTGTTCAGACCGGGAGGTCTTTATCTTTGTGTTTGTAACAATGGTCTTCCCCAACCTAGGATTTAAGTTCATTGATGTGCTGTCTTGGTGAATGAAGAACTTCCTTTCTGTGATGCTGAGAGAAAGAAAACAGCCTGCTTTACTGAGATTTCCCTTTTATTAGAACCAAAATCAGTTACTGGACATCTGATTGTATGTTCTTCAGTTAAATGCAGAAACCTTGCATTTAAGCCCCCTTTTTATTCTACTGCATGTACTGTGTAGTGGAATTGGCTAATTTAAACACAGTAGTTGCAAAAGGAGTATGTCAAGTGCTGTCTCAATTTCACTTTCAGAAAGCACTGGCAAATCAGATAGGCAGTAAATTGTTTTAATTTGCTTATGAATCCAGTAAGAATTATCTACAAAGGCATCACACTTCTAGGTTTTCTTGGACAAATCTCCTTTCTCTTCCCAGCAATTTTGTCCAGGCAGAAAAACAGGACTTTGCCTGTATGAAAGTGCTTATGTTGGGCCATTAGATATGTACTTTAATTATGTGAAAATTTTGCCTAAGGAGTTTTTTGATAATTAGGGCCATTAAAAGCAAGCATTAGGGCAGATTCACTGAAGATATTTGTGGAAGTTGCTTCTCTGTATAAAGAGAAAAAAAGAAACAGGAGCAAGAAAAATACAGAATTATAAAGGATGAACCTCACTGTAATGCGCAGATCTTAGATTAGGTTAGGTTTTTCTGCTTGCTTTAAGCAGTCCCAGACATCCCCATGCAACAGGGATGCAAAATGACCCAGCTTCCACATCTGTTTGACTGTCATGTCAGGAGAAGAGCTGCTTAAAAGGATGAAAGTTTATTTTGTGTCCTTCAGGCCTGAACCAGAACAGTAACTAGGATGACTGCTACTTTGGCTTTAAAGATAACATTGCTGTGAAGACTTGTCTGGTTTTAGGTACATAGTTTTCTGGGTGATAGTCTTTTGAAGTTTGTGATGGACTACTTTGTACAAACACAGGCATGAAGTGCTTCCAGCCCTGTGTAATGATAAAGCCTCTTTAAGAGAAATCAAGCAGAGTATTTTGTTCTGGTTCACAAAAGTGGTATTGAATAACAGGGAAAACCTTTGCTGCTTAGTGAATCTGGAGAGAAACAGCAGTCTGGCCCTGGAGGGGAGAGAGTCATGATGGACAGAGCCTTGAGAAGGTGAGGTCCCAGGGCATTTAGGTTTATATTATGAAAGAAATAAAGTACATTTACTTTTAAAGACAAGTCTAATTCTAAAGGGTACCATGGGCTGAGTCAGGAGCTGGTCTGAAGCAAAGCAACCCCCAAGATGGGGAAGTGGGAGGGAAAGGAAAAGGCTGTCTGTTGTGGGAAGCTGCTGGTGTTGGACACGCTTACTTAATCCTAAAGGTTTTCCTTTCCTAGCTGCCCCAGAGTTTACTTCCATCCCTTCTGGAAGAGAAATACCTGGTACCGTGGACCTGGTGAAATGCCCATCTATAAAGGTGTAGAGATTCTTCTTTACTGCTTTATTAAGAGAGGGAATACATGGAAGGGGAGAGTGGGATGGGAGGAGTACAGGATACGTCTTTGTGAACTTCTTGTATTTCCCAGAATGCAAAGGACACAGGAGTTAAGCTCATTGATTGGAAGATACAACTGTCAATGTATATGTTTGTCCTCAATCCGTTTGTGTGTGTGTGTGTGTGTGTGTATGTATGTCTGAGTGTGTGTATGTCCGTGTAATACTTAGTCATATATTGGGATGTTATATAACAATGCAACTTCCCCTTCTGTAAGGGGAGTGTTGAATAAGAAATTGCCTATGTTATTATATAATTATTTAGTAGCATTTGGACTGGATGGAACACAATGAACAAAAATACATCTTTGAGTTAGGAAACAAACAAACAAAACACCCCAGACAAACAACCCCCCCATTCCTATAAATGAAGAATTATCATGTCCGTTATCTGCAGCTGGAAATCGTTCATCTTCAAACCTGAAAGTGAAATCTTCTTAAAATGAAGGAGGGGGCGGTGCGGGGGGAGGGGAAATTATAAACCTAGAAATGTACATTTGATTTTTAGAAATTTGAGCTTTAAGAAAGGTGAAGGCATTTGTCTTTTTGCAGTATACATACATCATGTGTGTCTGTTCAGCTGCAGTAGCATAACCTTATCAGAACCACTGGGATTATTTCATGTTGGCATTTGTGAATGTGAGAATAATATTTGGCTTGTGATCTTCGTATTTTCCCTCCTTGCCATAAGTCAAACCCACAGGTAAAACACGCCGATATTTTCTTGTGAAAGTGTGAATTCACAAGGGAAAAAACAAATGCATGGAATAGTGTCATAAAAGTTGAAAGCTAAAGAAAAATTGTGCAAAGTCCTAAATCACAGATCTGCTTCTGTTATAGCTAATGCCAAAACTCCTATTGTTTCTGCTGGAAGCTGGATTAAGACTTTTATTGATATCATGCCAGTTTGAATTCCTTCTCTTATTCTTGATCTTGACAATCACTTTTTCCATTACAGTTCCATTAAAGATTAAAAACAGTATAATAAAACCAGTGAAAAAATAATGCGCCAAAGTTATTATGCAAATGGTACAAATTTAAACTCATTACATCATTGCAGCTTTCTCTTTACACTGAACAATGGGATCTAAACTTTATTCTTTTCACTTGCTAATCAATTTTTAGTTCACTGTTTTTTTCAGGGGTTTCTGGAGTATCAAAATAGTGGAAAATAATAGGTCTTTCAGTTGTTCTACAGTTAGTGCTTGGATAATTAAAAATGAAACAGATTATGCACATTGTATATTAATAACACAGTTAATTATTATTCAGTAGCCTTTATTCAGTGGCCTTGATGGAGTGTGCCTGGCAGCATGCTGCCCTAAACCAATGGAGACCAGCCCAGATCACAGAACTGGCCTTTGTATTTGGCAGCACTGAAATTGCTGTTACTGAGTGTCCACAAGGAAGCAAAACCAAAAAGACTGAACTATCCTTTCTTTACCCTGGGAGAAGTTGCTACAGCAGAGATTTGAGAACAGAGGCTGCAGGTGTTGGAGGATGCTGGGTCAGCTACATCTCTTCTGCATTCACATTGCCATTTTTTCTAAGAGGTGTCTATTTTGGGACTATATGAGATTTAAATAAACAGTTCTTACACAGTCTATGTCATAGTAACTTCAGGCACAAGTGACCTCAGTACGGCAATCTTCCGTATTATGTATTTATATCATTCTGGAAAAAAACTTGATTTTCAAGACTATTGGCTCAGAATGTGCCTGTAGAATTAAACAGATATTAACTGGAGCTGCTGTTGGCTTTCAGTGTGATTTGGTTTTGTTTATATGGTTTTGATATGAATTTGAACATATGATACAGAGATATGGTTTGAAGAAAATTGATATACTGCGCCTAAAGTGTTTGCAGTGGAGAACCAAGATATTTTCTCCCTTCACAATATGTGCTCATTTGCTTCCAGCTTCTTCATAGGGCAGCTGCAGGAGTTTGTTGTACTGTTTTAGCAGTTCATATGGCAAATATTACAGATAATTAAAGGCAGCTGGAAAATTTGCTGTATTTTTAAGATTTGAAAGAGCTTCTGTTAGCAGACCAGCCACTTGTCCACAATCACTATGCAATACAGCTTTCATATTAAACCAAGTGATAGCCCTGATGCAGACAGAGAAGTTCTGCAAGCACTAACTCCCTGAAAGCTGCCAGGAGCTGAATTTGTTTTGAGACATTTCCACTGCTTATCTACATTATCAGGGTCTTCAGGTACTGCATACAACACTGAGTAAGTAATGGTATGGTAAGAGACATCATTCCCTCTTTTGTACATAAGGGCACTCAACATTAAACGCTGTCCTGGCAGCCTGTTGCTCCCTGTGAAGCTCAGGCTAATAAATATGCTGGTTAGTGAAGCAGACATGTATGGCCTCCAAGAGTTTTGGCCATCCTTATGACAAGGCAGTCTTTTAATAGGGATAATGTGGGACTAGGATGCCTGTCACATTCACCCAGTGCTGGCTCTGTGCTGGCTATTAGGGAGCATGAGCTCGTTCATATATTTTCCCTGTGTGGTTTGACCAGGAAAAGAAATGTACATTAGATAAATGCAGAGAATGGAAATATTAGAGACTCCTTATACTGAGGTCTTTCCCCTTGTTTCCACACATGTGTTCTGTGCATTTCAAACAGAGTGAGAATTGGCAAAAGGAACCAGGGTGATGCTGCAGGGGTACAGCCTCCACGGAGCTCCAGACCGGGTAGGCTGGCTCACATGCAGATCCTGATTCCAACTGCAAAAGCACCTTCAGGATGGGTCCTGCTGGGACAGCTGTTCCAGATCATTCTCATACTCCCAGGGCAGTTGTATTACTGTTTCAGAGACTCACAGTGCTAAGTTCAGCTTTGCAGTTAAAATCAGGGATGGCAAGGTTCTCTCTTCAGAAACAGAACTCATCAAAATTGATGGAGTTACTTCGTGCTGGAGCCTTTGGGGGTGAAGACAGTGATGTTTTAGCTTCCTGCCACACTCAAATACAGATAAAGAGGGACTGGTTTCTTTTGCCTTGCTACAAACCAACCAGCTTTTGTCCAACCAGATTTGAGTGAGTTTTGGTGGCCAAAGTCTTTAATTCATTGTGTGTGAAGCATGGTGTGAAGCTGCTTTCTTGTGCTCCCTTGCTTTGCAGCAGATTACAGCTGGGCAGGTTTGCCTGGAAATGTGCATCTAACCAACGTGGTTTCATTCTTGAAGGTATTTTATTTCATGCTATGTGGTGACAGATCTCAAGTGTTGCTCAATACTGGGGTGACTGCAGGGGCAGCTCCTGCTTGATACCCTTTTAGGGCAGCGCATAGTACTGCCCCAGTACCCCACACCCAGCCTCAGACAGCATCACGGAATTTCTCTTAGCGCAGTTTCAGTTCTGTTTTTGTCATTATACACACACATACTCAAAACTCTCTGTCTGTTCTGACCGCACACATACTTTCTGTGGCCAGTGTCCGTGTTACCTGCCTGCAAACAATCCCCTGGTCCTGCATGCTCTGTCAGGCCCCTCAGGTGTGTGGACACAAGCTTAGTAGAAGAGAACAGCTCAAACAGTGGTCAGGTGGCTGTTTGGATAGCACTATTTTTTTATCCTTTTCCTCACCAAAGGCTTCATCAAGGTGTGGGTTACTTGTTAACAGCTGAAGTCAAGTAGTGATAGAGGAATGGTTTCTGTTTATACAACATAAGGCAAGAAAGCTGTGTTTTTGAAAGAGTCTGTAAGTACTGTAAAAACAAATGCCTCCACCCTTCACAAACAAAGGCTTTACTGGAAGGGCTGTTTGCCACCTATACAGCAGAGAAAAAGAACAAAAAAAGGGGGTAAAAATAGGTTCATGGTGTAAATTAGAATCCTGGCCATTCCTCCCTCCTTGTTTGCAAACACATCTCTGGTTACCCCATGAGCTCTGAAGCTGAGCATGAAGGAGCTTGAAAAGCTTTGGGGAAACAGTCCTCACATCAACCACCTCCCAGACCAGGGCATTTCTGGAACAGGTTTGAGGAGAGATTAATGCTATTTGGCTCCCCCAAAAGCACCCCAGCAGAGATTGCTGATGGAAGACTTGGTTTTCTGAAGGTTGATGCTTGACGTTTCTGAAGGCTGATGCTTGGCCATACCTCACTCGTGCCCTGCAGATACCCGTTCCTGTTCTAGTTAGTCACCAGTCTTACAGTTTGTACGCAGTAGCTGCTGCTTCCCAAGCAAGCAGAGGTGAACCACAATCAGGTTGCAACAAGACCCTTCAAAACGCTGAAAGGTTAGAATGCAGCAAGTAGGATTTTCAGCACATTAAAAAGAGAAAGCATCTTGTAAACCTTTCATCCCCACATTTTAATGGACGTTTTAGTGTGTCTTTATCTTTCTAAGACAAAAAAATACTTGATGAGATCCAGAAATGCAAATTCAACTAAATTGAATTGGGAAGGAACATAAGATGAGACTCCTCTTCAGCATTTTTGAAATCATGCAGTCGGATACAAGGCCTTGTAATGATTTTACTAGTTGCTTACTTTACTGTTTTCAATAAGGCTAGCTTTGTGTCTGCCTCTTATTCTTCACAATGAGGCTTGGTATGAATTGGGAAGTATCTCAGATCTTAGCAAATGGTGTGTCTGAGCTGTACACCAGCTGCACTTGAGGGTCTCTCCGCTGTCAAACAGCAATTCCAGGACGGAGTGTTTTTCTCTCCATGCCCCTGCAGAGCAGAGGAACACTTGGTTGTCTTCTTCCTTGCACTGAAAAAGATCTGCAGTAGAGGCTTCATTTGCAGAACACAAGCCTGCTTGAAGTCTCTTAGCTCCTGTTTCTGAAGTAGCGGTCTGCAGAACAGCACAGAGGGACCCTTTGGTGCTCTTTGCAAACTGTATCATGCTTTCAGTTTAACATTCACTGTTGAGGTTGCTTTTTGCTGCTTAGAGAAGTCAGGGCAGGCATTGCTTCTGCAAACTTTACATAGAGGAGGCTCCAACTGGTGTTAGCTGAGGTGGTGCTCAGCAACCTGGAGCATGCCAGGAGTGGTACATGGCAGTGTTTGGGTGGCATGGCACAGGGCAGGTGATGGGCAGTGCAGTGGGTGCTGCTGCTGCAGTGGCCCCATGTGCTGCCTTGAGATGCCTCTATGTGGGATGCTGTAGCTGCTGGACTGTGAAGGGGCTGAACAGCCGAAGGTGAGAGCCCTTGACAGGGAGTGAAGAGCAGTGTGGGAATGGACTGCATCTCCTAATAATGATTAACTGTGTGCTCCAGACTGCATGAAAACCTGCAGGCTGTTTTCTTTTTCAATCCTTTCTTACATGCTGTTTTAAATGGTAGAATTATGCTGATGATCCAAATTAAGCTGAAGTGGCAAATGAAGTGACCATTATACAGGAAAGGGTGTTACACTGCTGTTCCTGACTTCAGTTGAAATATGTTTGGCATGTCTTTTTATTGTTTAAATTGCCTAATTGCTGTGCTCTGTGAAGGTGTTGTTTTACTCAATTTATTATCCTTTAATTTGCAAGGTAAAAGCTTTAATTTGTTGCCCAAAGGTCAGCTTACAAATATTTTTTACTTTTTAGCTTTTTAACTTTGCTTTTAAGAAGTCTTTCAGTGACATTTTGCAGCTTAACTCTGCTGATTCTGTGTCCTGTAAAATAACTCTTGAAATGCACTGGAGAAAAGAAACACAGGGTAATGATCAATAAAATTTATCAGGAACAGGGCACCATTGGCTTGCCCAGATCTAACTACTATCAATTGCTGGGTCTGCAGCACATTACCCCTTGCATAAGTACCTTCTTCAAGAACTTGCTTAGCTTCTCTTGGCAAGGGGTAGTCTCTGATGCAAGGAGGAGGAACATCTCCTGGGTGCCAGCCTTGACCCCCGAGCTGATGTGCATTAGTATGGTGGAGACAGATTAACGTGCTAAAGGCTTCTAAATGCTAGTCAATGCAAGTTAACCAGCTGAATTTTCTCCCTCTTCAGAGCCATAAGAAGGCATGCTGTGTGTGTCTGAGCTTTACCTGAGCTTGGCTGTTCGCCCTGGTTTGGAGCAACATGGGAATAACAGATGATACACATTCTTTCTCATAAACGTAGTCTTTTTTCCATACTCCCTGGATGAGTTTGTGCCAGAAGTTGCTGACATGCTAGGAAGGCTCCGGAAGCCAGTAATTTGCTCGCTTAGAGCTCCACAAAAGACACCAATTTTTTGTACGGTTTTTACCATCTAAAGGCAAATATAATTAAGAAATTGAGTCACTTTACAAATAGGCCATGGATCATGTAATAAACTGCAATTGTTGACATTTATGGAGGCTTTTTCTCCCAAACACTTTTTATGAAAGGCAACTGGCAAAGGCAATGAGACAAAAACTGCTGTAGGCTTCTTTTCTGGGCAGCGCTCCGCCTCCCCAGCTCCTCCTCTCTCCTCAGTGTATCTTTTGAAGCTCCCTTTTAGTCTTTTCATGTATGTACATGTGCTGCACTTCAAGTGGTGCAGTAGCTGATTTTCTTGTACCGAGAGCTGTGGGTTGTTAATTGCTGGGCTGGTTTAAATGGGTTTCACCTAAATGCTGTCTTTCCCCCACCCCGGGAGGCTGTGATGCATGTCCATGTTTCCAGCCGTTGTCCAGGACTCAGTGGAGCTGCACTGGGGGCATGTCCCTGGCCATGTGCAGTGTCCTACCAGGCTGATGTCCCATGGGACTGCCACCTTCACTAGATCAGTGTGGAGGACTCTGTGCCTTCAGCAGCACAACCCCAAATCAACCTCTGGAACAGCTGTAGGCTCATATATGGTCTTGCTCTTCACAGAAGAGCAGCAGTATGTCAAGGCACCATAGCTGCTGCAGGCAAGAAGGGGTCAGGGTAGAGTGTTCTTGAATCAGGCAGTAATTTAGCCATCAGCTTTTTCTTATTTTGGTTTGTTGTGGGTTGCATCCCATTCTTGTACCAGAATCACCTACTCCAGTCAGAGGCAGCTGATCTGCACTGAAAAACTCTTGCTGGAGGCAAAATGCATATTCTGTCTTCATTACCTGCACCAGACTGGTGAGAAAAAACAAAGGCGGGGGAGGCAGTGAAAACCAGAGCATGAAAAGAGGGAGCTGAAAGACGCAGGGCTGAGCTGAAGGTTTGTCTGCATTCAGTTTGTCTGCCATGATCTTGTGTGCTCAGAGGTATGGTTAGTTGGATTACGGGCAAGGAAAGTAAGGGTTGGCCAAAGAGTGACCTGGAGCCGAAGTTCTCGAAAGCTGGCAGTGTTGGGTTGCACAGTTGGGGTTCAGCCCCACTGGTAAGGAGGCAAGGACAGGGCCACACAGGGCAGAAGCTGCATCCTGTGGGGATCTTCGAGGAGCAATAGCCAACTTTCATACTTCATATCTATAAAATGCATGAATCAACTCACCTGAGGCAGGAGAAGCAGGAGCAGCTGACATCAACCACGGGAGCCCAGCTGCTCATTCTTTTGGGGTTAATACATTTCCCAACAGACCCAGCCTGCGCTCTGGAGGTCCCCCCTCCTTCCCTGCTTATAACAGTTGGGAACGAATGTTTCATGTACTTCTGTTGTGTCAGACAATCTGCTGCTTCCAGAGAGCCCATCACATGGCGGATGCTCCTGGTGCTGCACCTAATGCTGGGCAAGAGGTGTTGTATCTTGCCCCGGTGGCATCCTCAGCTGGGTGTGGAACTCTGCAGTGCACAGGGAGTTGAGGACTGCTTGGGGATAGCCCTGTTTTCCCTCCCAGTAGGCAGCTAGGGATCAGCATGCGGAACTTGGCTTTTTGAATGGTCCATGTGAAGTCCCAGTCATGTCTGAGCGGTCGCTACCAAAATTCCTATAGTTGGAAATTTAATGCAAAAGGTCCCAGAGTGACCAAACTGGGACTGAACAAGAAACCCCCCTTGATGCAAAACCTCTCCTCCTCCCTGTGCTGCATAAGTCAGTGTTTGGAACACCAATAAAAGCCAGAGAGAAGCCAAGTTAAATTCACTTAGTCTGTCTTTTGCCACAGCACTCAATCTGGTGTCAAAGACTCATATTAATAGGATTATTCTTTTGTCAGATGGAAGCTGGAGGTAGTTGTCCCAGATGTGCACGCCTGGTTTGAAGGCCTGATTATGTTGTTGGTGTCAGTTCTTGGCCCCTTATCAAAGAGACTCTCACGCACATCACCTTTCAGCTTCTCACTCTCAGCTCTGTAAGGAGGAGGAGTACACTTAAACAAGTTCCAGCTGCTAAGCCAGTATTTGTAATTTTTTTCCTCCGGGGCAGTAGTGTCAAGAAGCTCAGGCTCCCCAGCTTGTTAGGCAGAGGGAGGATGGCAGAAGGTTTCTCATGGTTGAAGACAGTGGATGAGGACAGAGCTGCCATGCCATAGCAGGAGTGTTACAGTGCAGCGTATTTCTGAGCATGGACCCCTGTTGGAGCCTTTTGGGTGGTTGGTATTTGGTTTAAGTTAAAAGATCAGGTCTTCTCCCTGCCAGCTGCAGACATGGCAAAATGTTGTGTTGCTCTTGGTGGGCATCTTTTTAGGAGACCCTTTGCTGGTAAAATGCAGCTTAAAATCTGAACGTGTTACCAGAGGTGACTTTAGAGAGGATTCAGAAGTAGTGTAAGGGCTCACTTTTAAAAAGATCATCTATTATTTCACTTTTATCAGTATATCAGATAGATTGACTATGAAGTCTGGTGTTTCTGGGTTCATTTACATGAACCACTCTTAGTATCTTTTTGTAATGAAGGCATCAAGAAGAGAAACCAGCTGTTTTCTACTTGTAAAATCCCCAAACATCATTTGGTGCCTGTCATGGTGTCACCAGGCTAAAGCATGGAATAATGGAATGGTTTGGGTTGGAAGGGACCTTAAAGCCCCTCTAATTCCAACCCCCTGCCATGTGCAGGGACACCTTCCAGTAGATCAGGTTGCTCCAAGCCCCATCCAACCTGGCTTTGAACACTGCCAGGGATGGGGCAGCCACAGCTTCTCTGGGTAGCCTGTGCCAGCACCTCAGCACCCTCACAGGGAAGAGCTTCTGCTTAACATCTCATCTTAGTCTCCCCTCTGTCAGCTTAAAGCCATTCCCGCTTGTCCTATAACTACATGCCCTTGTAAAAAGCCCCTCTCCAGATTTCTGGTAGACCCCTTAAGGTATTGGAAGGGTGATAAATACCTCCTTCTGAAATCAACAGATACATTAAATGCAGGAGCTTCAATCACCATCATTCACTGGAAGGGAAAGCTTGTCCTTTCTCAAGGCATGTTGACAAGGGGCTGTTTAATTGAGCTGAACAAACTGGTACGTGGGGGAAGCTGTCATAGGAAGAGCAGCAGTGTCCTGTGGGGCAGGTGGTTTAGCTGGAAAACCAGCACTCGGCAAGGAATCTTGGCTTGAGATGTTGAATGTGCATTCTCTGGATGACTTCATGAAGTGCCGAGAGCCGAGTTCACATGCTTGCACTGCAACCAGCAGCAAGAGGGAGAGAAATTAAACCACAGGATGCGGCAAAGTCATTGTGGTGCTCCCAGTTAGGTTGGCACATGCAGCAATGGGAAACTCAACATACTGTGGCCATCTCTCGGGTCCAGGTGGGCTGGAAGTTACTTCTGTTTTTCAAATAAAAACAATCTAAAGATTTTAAACTATTTTAATTTATTGTTAAAATCAGTAACTAGTCTATGCGAGAAGAGTGCAACCAGTGAAGTTCGTGTTGGGTTAAATTAGCTGGTGTCACGTCTGAGTCTTGCAGAGGGTAGCATCACTTGAATTAGAGATCTTGGTGTATTTGGCAAATCAATTTGAAATATGTTGGCTGCTGTATTCATTACTACTATGTTGTTGCATCACCAGCTAGTTCTTGCTTAAATTTGTAAGACCTCTCAAGACTCTTCTAGTTAGATTATACTGTTTCTGTACTGCAGAACTGTTCTGTAGCTCTGCTAGCAGGAAATAAAGATATTTCTGTTACATGTGTAAAAACACGTAGTGTGTTAAAATTCCCTACTGCTTTGCTTTGCATGGTGTGAAAAGCCAAGCAAGTTCACACTGTGCTATGATCTCTTCCTAATGTCCAACTTCCATCTCCTCTCATTGTAGCTTTCAGTCTTGTCCCATTTATTCACTCCTACAATGTTTCACTTCCCTATTCTTCTGCATTATTGTATGGGGTTTTGTTAGCAGCATTTAGCATTGCATCACCCACCCGTCCGCCTCTGTTCTCTCTCTCCACTGCAGGTCCAAGAATCGGTGCTCTCTGTTTAGAGGTCACAAATCGCATAATTTATTAACCTTTTTACCATAGCTTGCTTTTTCCCCATACCCTCTACATTGTGTGCATACATTAATGTAGCTGTCACCAAGCACTTAGGTTTCACTCTTTTAGTTAATATTTTGACTTCTGAGGGTTTCTTTAAGCCATAAAAAGTGCCAACAGAGAGTTGGATTAGCAGTCACATACTCAGCTGTTCTCCCAGGCTTACAGAAAACCCAGATTACATAGACCTGAGATGTAATATCTGTGTTAGGAAGCTGTATACTGTGGGGCTGTCAGCAGCGGACGCAAATACCGGCCATCAGTGCACAATGTGTGGCTTAGCTTCTTGTAATGTTTACAGTTGAGAAGTGAGAATGTATATTAGGAAGTCAGAAAAAGAATCAATTTATCTTTTCTGTTATCCTATATGCTGGAGCCAGTGATGAGACCTCTGAGCCAAGCGCCTCCCCTGGTTTTTTCCACTTATCTTGAAGCTCTTCTGAATTGTCAGCTGTGAACACAGGGAGGTTAGCACCCTCTTTGCTTAAGACCATTTAATCTTAGTGCTACCCTTTCATCGCAGAAAGCACCCTTGAGCCCTGCCAGTGCAGGTCTGTTTCTGTGGTACTTCTGCATCCCTTGGCTGCGGTGCAGTGTCTCTGCTGACTGCAGCAGGTACCAGGGCAGCCTTGCAGATGGCTTCCCTTGGCTTTTCCTAGTCTCACATTTCTAGCATGATCCTATTAAGCACTGGCTTGCCTGCTGCTTCTCATTAGCTCTCACTTGAAATGCTGACTCAGAAAATTCCCCCTGTATTCCTGAGGTGATCTTCTCTCCATATGTTTATTGTATTAATCCCATCGTAGCTCCCAGAAGGCATGATCACATCCCATTCTCTTTGTTACTGACATGGTTCTTCACCATGAAGCTACCAGTCATGGTCACTTACTTACTCTCTCTGTCTCCTGCCTTAGTCTCAGGTTTGTTTTGTGAGTTTGGAGAGGTTTGGATACATTTGTCCTTTTCCACTCACTGCTCTCTGTGGGAGCTGCAGCTCAGTCAGTCTGAGCAGTCCCTAAGCCCACCCAGTAAATTCTCCACAAACAGATGCCCTGGGACTACAAATCCTTTTCTGCAGAGATGCCTTAGCTCTGTTGCCATTATCTGCTTCTGTGTTAGCAGCCTGCTGAGATGCAGAGCATGATGTACAAACATGCAACAGACATACAACCCTTGGGGCTGAGAGATGGTAGAGGTTTGCCAGGCTCACTCAGGGTGAGGGGTGGTGGAAGGGCAAGGACAACAGTTGCCCATGTACATTTACATCTACATGTGCAGTTGGGACCCTTCCTTATCCACATAGGCGTGTGGAGAAGTAATGAGTGAGTGAAGCCCCCTGCGCGTCCTCTCACTTGACAGCGCAGGCAGGCAGTTTCCATAGGTGCCTCACAAGAGGGAAGCTTATTACACTTAGAACAGGAGGGAAGGCTTCGTGGCCACTCTGGGACATGGAGGAACGGGCAGATGCATGAGAGGAGATGAAACATAGGGGAAATACGATACTGGGAGATGGAGCCCCACATGTTGGCAGGGCAGAGGATAAGTGGCAATGCATCTTGAGTAGAGGCAGCAGATGACCATAATGGTGCAGAAATCTCAATGTGCCATGCCTACAGTGAGCTCTGCAACGCAATTCCCTGGCCCATGAGAATCCCGTGAGCCACTGCACTCCTGCTTTGAGGACTAAATCTGCTTCTGTTGGTGTGCCAGTTTTCCTTCCCATCTCATTTGGGCTCTTGTCAGGAGGACTTCCTGCAGTTGTACTTTTCTTCTTTGCAAGCTCTGCAGGTCTTTCTGCATCTGCTCCAACAGAAGCATCTGCTCCAGACCAGGGCTGACAGGCCCTGAGCCCACACTGGCAGTACTGAACCAAAATAGTATGCAGTTACCCTTGAATGATTCATTTTCATATCTGCACTCATGGTTTTCCCCTGCAGGTGCTTCTTTGCCCAACTTCTTTACTGACTGTTGGCAGTTCACATTTGAAGTAGTTAGCTTCAGTATTAGTAGATGTTACATGATAGTTTGGGATGCCAGGCTGGGCCCTGTCCACTACCCCAAACATGCAGCAGCCTCCTTGCCTTGCTGTGCAAATCTAGCAGCTGAGTAGAGGGGGATTAGCCTCTCTAGGCAGGGCTTTCCTAACAGACTTTAATTAAAGGTACGGGATAGAGCTCAGTGATCACCTCTGATTACTGGTGCAAATGCTTTAAGAAGAGAAATTAGAGCAATGGCGTATTAAGAGGTGGGTTCTCAGTTCTTAACATCTCAAGCAGTTCAATCTTTTTAAAGTGATTTGGCCAGATTCTGCCTTCTGGTGCCTGTGTGCAAATCTAGACTACCTCCAGTACACCAAAGATGTTGCAGAGCAGAGTGGTTGCCTTGCTCCTTCGAGCAGAGACTTTCGGGAGTTCAGTGATGCTGAGAGCATTACTCTGTACTAAGAGGGGAGAGAGGGAAGCACGGGATTTATTTTACTTATGTATATAAGTGGTAATAGAGAACTATCCTCGTTTCATGTTCGTGCGCCCTCGTTGTCACATTATTTCTTTCTACATTACTCAGATTCTGCTGGTAACTTGGGATTACAGTATGATATTTTCTAGGATGGTGTAATTACACAAATCCCACCACTTACACAGCAGTGCACACCGTGCCCCAAGTGAAATCAGTACTTGTAAGTAATTGCCGAAACGTTGTTACTTGTCTGGCAAGCTAAAACAGTGGTGGAAGAGAGGTACAAGATACACTGGGAGACCTAAGGAGTCCCATGTATTTTCATGGTCTCCAAAGCATCCTACCTTTCCGGGCAACTTAGTCCTTAAAATCCAGCATATATTAATTGCCAATGACAACAAGCTGTGTGGTTCGGTTGATACGTTGGAGGGAAGGAATGCCATCCAGAGGGACCTTGATACGCTTGTGGGGTGGGCTGATGCCAACCTGATGAAGTTTAACCATGCCAAGTGCAAGGTTTTACACCTGGGTCAGAGCAATCCCAGGCACAGCTCCAAGTTGGGCAGAGAAGAGATTCAGAGCAGCCCTGCGGAGAAGGACTTGGGGGTCATGGTCGATGAGAAAATGAACATGAGCCGGCAGTGTGCGCTTGCAGCCCATAAAGCCAACCGTATCCTGGGCTGCATCAAAAGGAGCGTGACCAGCAGGTCGAGGGAGGTGCTCCTGCCCCTTTACTCTGCTCTTGTGAGACCTCACTTGGAGTATTGTGTGCAGTTCTGGTGTCCTCAACATAAAAAGGACATGGAACTGTTGGAACAAGTGCAGAGGAGGGCCACGAGGATGATCAGGGGACTGGAGCACCTCCCGTATGAAGATAGGCTGAGAAAGTCAGGGCTGTTCAGCCTGGAGAAGAGAAGGCTGCATGGAGACCTCATAGTAGCCTTCCAATATCTGAAGGGGGCCTATAGGGATGCTGGGGAGGGACTCTTTCATTGAGGGCTATAGTGATAGAACAAGGGGTAATGGGTTCAAACTTAAACAGGGGAAGTTTAGATTGAATATAAGGAGGAAGTTCTTTACTGTGACGGTGGTGAGGCACTGGAATGGGTTGCGCAGGGAAGTTGTGAATGCTCCATTGCTGGCAGTGTTCAAGGCTAGGTTGGACAGAGCCTTGGGTGACATGGCATAGTGTGAGGTGTCCCTGCCCATGGCAGGGGGGTTGGAACTAGATGATCTTAAGGTCCTTTCCAACCCTAACTATTCTATGATTCTGTGATCCTGTGATGCTGTATATTAACAAATTGCAATACCGTATCTATTGAGCAGTGTCTGGGGATGAGTCATGGGCCTGTACAAAAAAAACCAAACAAATCCTGGTTATGAGCATGAGTGTAAGGAAAGCATATATTAGGTGGATAACATTAAAACGCTTCCTCTTTTTGGGTGTTGACAACTTTAACCACCTGTTGCAGCATTTCCTGAAGCCTCAGGTTACTGCTGTAGAAACAGCACATGGGAGATGTCTTGAGCCAACTGAGAAAGCAAGTGGAGAGGGGTCATTTTGCAGAGCTTGAGCTGTTTTAAAGAGCACTGGAGCCTGGTGTCACAGCAGTTTCCTGCTCACAAGAGCCTCTTTCAAAGACAAATGTGGAAGGATTTGGCCATTAAACACGGAGCCGGCAACAGTCCTGGGGCGAGAACATGGATTTCTGTAAGGACAGACCATGAAATGTCTTATTTGCCAAACAGGTATCTGGAAAAGAGGTAAAGACAGACTGGTAATTTTAAGGGCTAGAATATTTTGAGCTTGAATGTCATTTGAAATTTTACTGCTTTTAATAATAAATACATCCATCCTTAACTAGCAGGTTATTTTGGTTTGTTTTAATGCAGCTGAAGTAGAAGATACATTTGGCAACTGGGGAAGCACTTCTAAATTTCGCTGTAATGAAATCAGAGTAAGTTAGAGGTCGTGAAGGCTCCCATGTGCCTGCACACACTCACCCTGCAGGCTTCGTGCCTGTGAACAGATCCCTCCACCTCCAAGTACAGTTGGAGTTTGCTTCTGCTTCACTGTTCATCATAGCTCACCCCTGTGGACTGTCCTGCTCCACCTCCACTTCCTTGTAGGTACAAATGCAGCAGTTTGTGTTGGCTGGAAGGCAGAAAGAAAGAACAAGAGGAGTAAACATCAGGTTCTCTGGGGTGATTCCCTGCTGTTCTGTGAGTATTGGAGGAAGAGCTGCACGCACAGGTGTCAGTTGTAATGGAGGCAGCCTGAGCTGCAGGTCAAGAGCAATGACTCTACACAGTCACCCTTACCAGGACAGGATTTTGAGCTATGTATAGACATCAAAAAGTGCACATGGGGTGGTAGAAATGATCTAAGTCATTCCTAATGAGAGTCTCACTGGAATGGATATGTTTCTGTTAAGTGACACTATAGAGGAAGATTTCTGGTAGAAATGTTTTTTGTCCAGTTAATGCTTTCTGCAGACGTTGCAGCCAGCTGTCTTGATACTTCTGCGTGCATCTTGTGCAGTGTTTGTGTGACACAAGGAATGAATGATGTCTGTGTGATGGGCTGTGGAGCCATGTTGCTTGGCAGCTCAGTATCACACACTGTCCCAGGCCTCCTGCCTGTGCCACTGCCTCTGGCTACAGCCGTCTCCCTTCCCAGCACATATTCATGGGAATGTTGCTGTCATTTCCACTAACGCTGGCCCATGCTGGGCTGCTGCTTTCTGCACTGCTCAGGCATCCCAGCAGCTCTGTACACCTCTCCTGATCCAGGCTGCAGCTGCTTTGCCTTTCTCCCCATCACCAGCTGTCATGTCAGAGAGAAATGCTTCTTTCCATGCAGATACTGAACCTCTGCTTCCCTTTCCCAACAGTCCATCTGTGAGACATCCAAGATGATTAATGCTTCAAGGAGCCAGCACTGTGTGGTCCTGCAGTTGTGGACCACCATGGGTAGGTTCTGGCTGTCTTAGGAACCCACCTCAGTGGGTTTCTTGCAGGATGGGAGGCAGAGCAGGGTTTCTGGTAAGCCCTGTGGAGAGGAGTGAGTCTCCTCATGCAGGATGCTTGCAGGGATCATTAACCCAGTGCAGTGATTGCAGGTGTTGTAATTGGGTGCCCTGTCAGTATTTAGTAATCTCATGAAGATGCTCAGCACTGGCCAAGTACAGAAGTATCAGCCTTAATCTGTCAGGGCTAAAGAGGTCTTTGAAAACTGATTTTAGAAAATACCTGAAATACACTTTTCTTCTGAGAATTTCATCACTGGATTGAGGTCAATGACGTAAGCCTGATTTTATCAGTGAAAGAGAGAACAAGTGGTTGTGCTCAATGACAGGTTCCAGAGAGCCAATGTCCTGTCTGTACAGATGGCCTCAGGGCTCAGGTGATGAAAAATTGTGCTCTGGACACTGAAATAGCAAACCCTTTCCAGTAATTAAACTTCAGCAGTTATCTGAGCTCTTGGGAAATGGCTCCACAGTATGAAGCATCTTGCAGGAATTCAGATAAGCTCTTTGCAGAGAAAACCCTGATTTACAGACAGCTACTTTGTGCAGCGAGTAGTAGTACAGTGTTTTAAAAAGGACTTCTTAAAAACAAAAACTGTATTTAAGCTCTATCAGGAGTAATATTTATCCCATATTGCATCATACAGATGGCCGACGCACCTTTCCATCTATTATATGGAAAGGTAATAGGACCTCTACTAATGCTTGGTGAAATCTCACCCTTCTGTCTCAGTGGTTCCTAGGGATGCTTAGCTCTCTTGGAGTCATATCAAAGTATTGTCTGGGAGCTTCGTGTCCAACAGTCCTGTAATATTTAGGCTCTGCTGATATCAGTGGGACTAAACGGGTGAAGATTCCTAGAATGAGGATTTTCAAGTTTTCCCTGTCTGATTTGCATTTTAAGGCTCAACATTAACGGTAATGGTTCTGGTGGATATTTTGCATGGGTTCATTATTTTATATTTTTCCATAAAATACAACTAAAACAATGAAAAAGAATGCCTTTAAATATATTATTAGTAATTTATTGCTACTATAATGAGAGATATATATTCATTAGACTTGAAAATGCAAACAGCCTTGAGAAAACTCAGTGTACAATGAAACTGGTTTCCATAGGTAGCTTATTGCATGGGAGTCAAAGAGTGCTTCTTCCATGGCACCATTAAAGGTCTTTGTATGTCCAGCTTTCACTAGATGTGTCCTCTTTTCACCTGGAAATTTTGCTTGAAATTTTTGTTGAAAGAGCTTTCCTACTGGATGTTAGGATGCCCCGTGATCTGATAGGAGTAGTAGTTTCAATGGGGTACCTGGAAATGGTGGATAAATTGTCACTGCACTGGTAGAACTCTCTGCTGTGCATGATGTGGGTGGCACAGGGAGTCATCCTGCCCTGCTCAGCAGTGTGCACGTGCCTGCTGGGTGTTGGCACTCTTCTGTAGTGAGCCTCTGTCTGCTGTTGGATACCCTGAGCTCTCCAAATACCACTTTGCTGGACTGCCTGTAGCCTTGGCAGAGTAGGAAGGAAAGAACCATTCCCAAGAAGAGAAAGACACAGTGACCTGCCCTTGGCCAGAAGAATGCAACTGCTGGGCAGAGTCTAGCCTAGCATGCTCTTGATGATGCCCTGCTAATGATGTGGTGGGAACAAGGATGGACTGAGAGCATGAGTTCTTCCTCTGTTACCCAGTCTAATAAATTCCTTCAAAGAGAATCTTCTGCTTATGGAAATTGTTGGGTAGCCTTGTATTAGTGCTAGAATGCAAAATACCTGCTTCACTCAGGATCTGTGTCTTACAAAGTGCTTGGCAGAAAATCTTACAGATATGAATCACGATGTTGAGACTACAGCTTGGTTGAACAGAAATCATTAGATAGGCATTTGAGATTACAGTATCGTTCCTGAATATTGAAGTAGTTTCTGTGTTTTGCCAGTGGCTCCAATGCACTGATGTTACCCACTTTAATCTGTCATAGCTTGACCTGCCCTTTCTCTGCATCTGCTTCCCATGATGACGTGCGGCAATAGGAGTTATGCTCTTGCATTCCCTTGATTCTGTCTGTGTGGCTGCTTTTCTCTTTGGGAATGTTTTGGAGTGAAAAATACCCGCTGCAGGTTCAGGACTATAGAAACAGGAAACAAGTGCTTTGTCCTTTTTGATTCGTGTCCAGCACGCTAGTTTTAACAGCAGGGATCCAAGAATAATCTTCTCAGTTGACCACGTGGCCAAAAACATCATGATCTCATTGCCAGTGGCCAGTGCCACATAGATGGTTAGCTAATCAAAGGGGTTTCTTTGTTCTTGCATTGAATTAGTAGAAGATTGTGTGTGTTGCCTATCAACAGAGAGTCTGGACAAAGTGCACTGCATTTTTCCTGCAAACATTACCGGTGCCTAGGAAGTCTTTCCCAAAAATACTGAAGTTTGGTTAAGGGTGGCTTTGTGTGTTTATTTTATCTTTCTGTTCTTATTTCTTTATTTTAATCACGTGATGCAGGCAAAATTCTTTATTTCAGTTTCTTATTTGCTAAAGATTAATTCAAGTTTCTTATTTGCTTCTTACTCTGCTTAACTCAGCAGAGCTCAGTTAACAGAAAAGATCAGCAGAGCTGGTCAGACAGAAATCTAGTGAGAAAAAAGAAAACCTGTTCCCTTTGAAGCCAAAAATGGGGAAAAACATGTTATTTCATTGAAGAAACGCTTACATTCTGGGGGTTTCTAATGGAGTCAAACTAATTGAAAATCTAAATTCTTCAAACTGTGGAAGATGGGTATATTCTGTGCCAGGTCTCAGCAGATGGACCTTGATGATCCCCATCACTTCTCTCGATTTCAGTCTACTTTTAATAAGAACTCTTAGAAGAGAGAAAGAGAGGAAAGACAGAGTTATAAAGGCTCTGAAACCTTTCCTTCAGGACACACATGTGCTACAGGTGGGACACCCATGCCCCAGTCATTGCTCACAACAACAGATTTGATGTGAAGTGAAGCAGCATGACAGCATTACCCTGCTTGTGCTGGTCCCTCATGTTTGAGCATGTTCGAATCTCCTGGGGCAGAAGGAGCAGCTGAGCCAACCTTTCCTGTGCCCAGTGCGTGTGGAAGCTGACACGTGGCCATTACTGCTTGTCCTTCCCTGGACATAGCCCTCAGTCTTCTCTTGTGTTAATTTGCAAATGGGCCTATGATGGCTGAAACTGCAGAAAAATGACAACCCCCCACGTATGCCTAAGAGCCCTCTTAGTTTCCCAAGCTGTGCTTTGACAGAGCGCAGCCAGCAATCTGTTGGGTTACCAATGAATTTTCCTGGTGTTTTTCTGTTTCAGGGAGCTGAGCAAGTTTCTGCGTTGCCCAGTGCATCAATAACTCAGCTGATGTGTAACTGTTCTGAAAGCTTGTCTGTAGACAGAAATGACATCAGTGCCTTTTTTCATTGTTCCCTCCTTTGTTTTCCACTCAAGATAGCGAACGTGAAGTCCGTCCAGCAGGAAGCATCCCCGTGGTTTCACTGTGGGTCGGAGCAAGGAGCAGAGCATATCATATCTCCAGGCAACAGGAACTTGGGGCTATGGAGAAAAATAAACCCAATGGGTTTAATTTTGCTGATACTGTTTTGAAAGGGTCCCTTTGAGGTTACCCATATGCGGTACGGGTGTAGACACTGGGAGAGAGAAACTATTTCCTTATCGCTGCTTCCAGTTCTGAAACTCCCAGGCCCCAACACCAAATCTTCCCACCCCCTCCCTTGCCATCCCCAACACAGTTTTCATGCACTCCTGCTTTGAAACTGCAAAGCGAGGGACTTCAGTGGGCCCCTGGCTTGTCTAGGGGAGTCCTTGCTTTAATCAGACTGGGTGAGTTAAAATGTTCACAGGGGATAGTCACGAGAATAATTGTTTTTGTGGTGACCCATTGGTTGCTCGCTGGCAGCACGGCACCACCTCAGGCAGCGGGTCTCTCTTTTGAAGTGGGGTTAGTGATGTAGAAGCATGTCTTGGGGTAAACACACTGCTGTTATCTCACTCTGTACAAAATACATCATTCATTTAAAGACCATGCTCTGAATGGAGATCAGCACTGGAGCATCACATGACTGAAGTTTAGTTTGTCTGGTGCTTTCATGGGTCTTTATAAAACCTGTTTGGACTCCTGTATATACAATCCTACATAGAATGACTGGTTATAGCTGCAGAGATGCCCATGAATAGCCCTTTGGCTGTAGGGTGAGTGGGTGACTGGGCTCCCTGTGCCTAGGCTTCATTCTTCCTGAGGCTCAACCACTTCTCCTCCTGCCTGTTCAAGCCAATGCAGCCAGCACTGCGGTGCACTGCAAGATGTGGCTGC
The DNA here is from genome assembly GCA_039720435.1 of Amazona ochrocephala. Taxonomy (NCBI): domain Eukaryota; kingdom Metazoa; phylum Chordata; class Aves; order Psittaciformes; family Psittacidae; genus Amazona; species Amazona ochrocephala. Next base: position 28,582,396 of record CM077880.1, read on the forward strand.
AGGCAAAGCAAGCCTGCTGGGAAACCTTACAGCTAAATGGGCATTTAGCTATGCATTTTGTTAGAATTAAAATGTAAATGATATTAAAACCCTCTCCCTTTAGAGTTCAGAGAGGCCTAAGAATTATCGCAGTAATTAGGCAATAGTTTTGGTTATATATGAAATGATCAAGTTTTATTGTTGGCGGAGCCCCCACCAAGCCAGTCTGTGAATCTATCTGGTGTGGGGATCTGGAGCGGGGTTTTTTATCTGAACAGGTCCGATGAGTGCCATGAGGCAGTTTCCATGGTCATTAGCATGAAACAGAAACCTGCCTCTGCAGCTAGAGCTCAGAAGATGCATCAGTGCTTCTGTGCCAGCCATGGGGCTCCTGAGTTGCGCACCCCACCAAGGGGGAGCTGGGCAGGGGAGTGCTGCTGGTGACAGCAGGCAGGTAAGCCACTGGAGCCACAGTGCTGCAGCAGGCTCAGCCCCCATGGCCCTGCAGGGGAGTCTTGCTGGTCCTTGCTAACAAGGCAAACCAGCTGAGGTGCAAGGATGCAGAGCCCAGGAAGGAAAATCACTTTGCATTTTAGCTAGCAGGAAAATCTCATCAGTAAAATGGTCTGGAAGGAGCTGGTTATTAGCCTGCTCACACTGTCTTCCCACGTGTCATACTTCCCTCTGAGTATCCCTCATCCTTTATACTTGTGCTTTCTACTCAGGACACGGGCTTGTTTCCTTGCTGCCTTGTCACTGCTGCATCCCTGCCAGCTTTGCCTGCCTGCATCTCGTCCCCCACAGCTGTTATAACCCACGTGCACCAGGTACCTGAGCAGCAAGAAGTGATGCTGTGCGAGGGTGTTCAGGGAAGTGAGGAGTACTTCCAGCCTCACTGCAGTCAGCATTCAGGAGTGTTTATTCCTGCCAGCAGATCCAACGTGCCTTACTTCCCACCCTCAGGAAACATTCCCCCAGACTAGTGTTATCAACCCAATTAACATTTCAAAATTCCCAGCTTGCAGGTGCTGGTTTCAGAAGAGCTACTGGCAGTCTTGTACAGTGTTGATCAATCCAGTTGGCGTCAGTTTGTTCCTAATCCCCTATTCAAGCTGCAAATCAAAGTATTTTTATTTTCTCTTCAGTATTGTGTACAAAGTAAATAATCCTGAACAGCACAGGCTACATTGAAGATAATGATGCCAGCATTAGTTTGTTTTTTTCTCTTCTATGTGCTGGGAATTCACAGTTGCTTTATGCACAGTTTCTCCTCCCACAGCTTGTGTTCAGCTGCCTGAGTTAGCTGGTACTGCTATGGCTGCCAAGGGGACCCTGGAGTGAGAGCTGCCCTAAGTTGCAAGCCCAAGTCTCACTGCCCATCTTCCTCAAGTGTCGCAGAAACCCATCTCTGTCAGGGTGAAGAGATGACTCGTCTTGTAAAAGGAAGTAAATGAAAGTCTGACTTGCAAAAGCACTTCAGAGTGTTTTTAAGTGTGTCTACAGCCTGTGAGCATTAGAGGTGGCTTTTCCTGGAAGTGTCTGGACAGGCTTGTTGCAATCCTTTGCTTGCACTAACCCTGACATCATTTCACAAGGGCGGATGTGGCTAATGCAGCCATGGGGCAGTGCAGTGGCAGGGCACAAGCTGGCATAGCCACAACCTTGGTACGTACCCCATGTCCTGGGGAGGGGAGGCTGGGGCAGACCCTTGGGTGCCCTGAGCTGCCACAGTGGCAGCAGGATGGTGCTGGAGGCAGTGTGGTTAATGCTGGTTTAGGGAGAGCTGCTTGCTGGTGCAGTCATACACAGGCACTGACTCTGCCAGCGTGGACCATTGTCTGTAAGCAATCTTCCACGCCTGGACTGGTTAATCCCAGACAGCTTCTTTTCAGACCTGAGCCCCCATGGGTGGTATGCTTCATACACCACACAACTCAGCTGCCTTCTGTTTTACCTCACCTGTGATCTGAAATCCCCCATAGCACCAGGTAACATGTCTTTACCTTCCCTCTTCCTGTGACCCTTCCCAGCTCTTTTCTTTGAAGGAGGCCAGGCAGCACTGGCCAGTGCTGTCAAAACAGACTCTAGCTCTTGTCTGGGGCTGCCGGGTTGGGAATGGAGCTCTGTGTAAGTGCACTGGCATGCAAGTTAGGCTCTAGGCTCAGTTTTGGCTGGGAGCAAAGCCCACTGAAGTCAATGGGAATCTTCCTGTTGATGTAATGGACTTTGGAGCAGACCTGAGCTTCAGTGTTCTTCAAAGCATGAAGAAAGGTTCCACCATGAACCTTTGGCACTGTGTGAATAATAGAAGATTATTTTTATATATCCGTTCCGAAGCCCACAACCTGTGTTGGCAGTCAGTGCTGATAAATGCATGAGGCTGAGACTAGCAGCCTGAAAGGACAGGACAAAATTAATAGCATAAGCTTCACATTGCCAAGGGGAATCATTCCATTCATCCAACTTGATATAAAGAAAGAATTGCTTGTGAGTGACATTTCTGATCCCAAGGAAAGGGAGGCTTTGACAGGATCTGTTGCTGCATTTCTAAGAAATGATAGGATTTTATACAAAATACATTTATGTTTTTCCAGAGGGAAATCACAGAATCATAGAACCATAGAATAGTTAGGATTGGAAAGGACCTTAAGATCATCTAGTTCCCCCCCACCTGCCATGGGCAGGGACACCTCACACTATGCCATGTCACCCAAGGCTCTGTCCAACCCGGCCTTGAACACTGCCAGCGATGGAGCATTCACAACTTCCCTGGGCAACCCATTCCAGTGCCTCACCACCCTTACAGTAAAGAACTTCCTCCTTATATCCAATCTAAACTTCCCCTGTTTAAGTTTGAACCCATTACCCCTTGTCCTGTCACCACAGTCCATAATGAAAAGTCCCTCCCCAGCATCCCTATAGGCCCCCTTCAGGTATTGGAAGGCTGCTATGAGGTCTCCACGCAGCCTTCTCTTCTCCAGGCTGAACAGCCACAACTTTCTCATCCTGTCTTCATATGGGAGGTGCTCCAGTCCCCTGATCATCCTCATGGCCCTCTTCTGGATTTGTTCCAACAGTTCCATGTCCTTTTTATGTTGAGGACACCAGAACTGCACACAATACTCCAAGTGAGGTCTCACGAGAGCAGAGTAGAGGGGCAGGATCACCTCCCTCGACCTGCTGGTCACGCTCCTTTTGATGCAGCCCAGGATACGGTTGGCTTTCTGTGCTGCGGGTGCACACTGAAGCTGCTCATGTTCATTTTCTCATCGACCACGACCCCCAAGTCCTTCTCTGCAGGGCTGCTCTGAATCTCTTCCCTACCCAACCTGTAGCTGTGCCCAGGATTGCTCCAACTCAGGTGTAGGACCATGCGCTTGTCATGGTTAAACTTCATGAGGCTGGCATCAGCCCACCTCACAAGCATGTCAAGATCCCTCTGGATATCTCATGGATGTTACTTTTCTGTTGTTGCACCATTTAATATCACTTTTCTCTAGCAAAAGAGACATTTGTGCTTTTATCTGTTCCTACCACGAAACAGGGACTAAGGGATTCACAGGGGACATTTGCCACTGCCCATTGCTCTGGCCTTGTGGAGAGGTAAGGCCAACATTGGCCCCCGCATCCTTTGCCAAGGTGCCCAGAAGGCACGCACAGACTGGGGTCAGGTACACAGTTTCTGTCCCGAAACACTTCTTCAGTGAGGCTGCTCACTAACTGGGGAGACCGTGAGGTAGGATCTCTGTAAATTCACACTTAATGGCTATTTTCCTTTTCCTTTCTGGTAGTGTTTTCTGCTGTTTCCATAAAGCATCTTCCTTAGGTTCCCCCCTGCCATTTTCTGTGCAGTTTATTTTCTTTAGGGATGTTTTCTTTGCACTATAAGCTCCTGAACTTTTCCATAATGTATAAAACTTTTTAAAGACTTTCTCTTATGGATGCTCATAGACTCTTATTTCTGTTCATAGAAGTGAAGCTTTGTCATATCTGCAGCAGTGGTTTGGGAGGACAATATTAATACACTGATATTTTATGCATGTTAAATCTGTTTCGGTGGTAATGGAAGCACAATGCAGGGAAGGGGCTCAGCCCTGCAGACGGCAGACTTCCTGAGGCAACTGAAGCTTAGCGCATGACTGTGCATCTCACTGTTATAGACATCTGCTGACCTTTTACTGCAGTTTGCTCAATGGGAAGCGTGGTTTGGGTTCCAGCTCTGCACACACAGCCAAGTATTGCCTGCGGTCTCAGTGTCTGTGAGCTACTTACATGCTACTGCCGCCCAAGCAGTGGAGAGGACAGTAAGGGCGCAGCATCCTCATCAATAAATCAAAGCTTAGTACTGGACAAAGTTTGTATTAACTCCGATATGTAAAGACATGGCTGGAAGCAATGGATGATGGACGTTTGATCATTACAAGGCATGTTACCAAGTGATGGATACTACCCATGGGCATGTCTGCTTCTTATAAGCTGGGGAGAACAAGAGCTTATTTGAACCTATGGCGTGTCCTTACTCCACATTTTGCTGGCCCAGGACTTTGCATGGCTGTCCTAAACTCTGAGACGTTACTTCCAGATGTTACTTCAAGCAGAATTATAATAGATTTGGGTTGGGATATCTATGAAAGAAAGCTCTGATGCTAAAGTGTTTATATAAAATATGAAGCTTTCAAAATTAGCCCTAAGACCTTTGTATGTAATAAGCCAAAATAGTGTTAATTATTTTATTTGTGCCAACCTAAAAAACAAACAACAGAACCTTTCAGGCCAGGTGCTGTCATTGCCAAATATGCATTTCAGTTAAACTTTGCTATGTTTACATTTCCAGATAATAAAATACTTTGGTTTATGGACTGCCAGAAGATAGGAAGCTGAGATTGCAGTCTCGCATTTGATTAGGTTTGTCATAAAGTTAATCATGGTATAATAATTGTTTAATCAATTCTTAGTTATTCGTATATTTTAGAGAGGCTCAGGCTTTTTTTCAGCCTTAAGTCTTCTCTTTTCTTTGTAATGTGTCAGGGTATGTGGTTGCTTTTAAATCTTTTCATTAGTTTGGTGGAGGTTGAAGATGAGTAGTTCTGTTTTTAAGGAGCCTATTCAACAACGGCAGTGACACAAAAGACAGCAGTCTGCTTTGTTTTCCACCTTCTGGAGATGCTTTTTGTAGAAAGTAGAGATAAAATGATATTGCCAGGATATAAACTCAGTGTGCAGGGACCACATTTGTAATGAACACCTCTTCCCCTCTGCATCCACCAGCTCTCCAGACAGACTCCTCTGTCCGTTCACTGATGTGTGGGACACTGAGTATTCTATTTTCATCTGTCCAGTTTGTTTTTGATAAGCACAGCTTTTGAAAAAACCTTTTGTGATTTGTCTGGGGTATTTATGTTGCCTTCATTACCCCAGTACCTCATCATTTCATCATCTCCACCCACTACTTCACAGTGTACATGTAAGTGCCATTATCCCCACTTCGCAGAAAACAAACTCAAGGATGGAATGGCAAAAACATTGGTAAAGCGCTTTAGGAGCCAATCCGACAAAAGGACAGGTCAAATCCTGTCTTCCTCTTTGGTCCATCCTGTTTCTCTCTTTACTAAGACTATCTGGGTGGCAGTGGCTTGTGCTGCTAAGATGCAGGCTGTCCACTCAAACCACCCTTAGCAGGATGCCTACATGTCCCACATGCCAGCATGACCTGTGTTTAGAGCTCCTTCAGGAAGACTCCTGCATCCAGTGGGTTTGCTAAAGCCAAGCAGATGTGTCTGTGAGATCTGGTGACAGGTAAGCCTTGCATATGTGTGTGTGAGCATCTGTGCAAAGGTCTGCTCCCAAGAGTTAAGCATAGCCAGAGTTTCTCTTGTGTAGCGCCACTCAAAGGGTGTATCACACTCCTGACTGAAAACATCTTGCATCTGCCAAAACATGAGAGGGACTTTTTGTAGCTGTATCACAAGACCTTTGAAAAACCATGTTGCTAGAGCCATTTCAGCAAAATAACAGATTGGTTGTGTGTGTATATTGGAGAGCTGCATATGGTAGGCATGTCAGAGAGTGAAGGGCCACAAACTAATGCCACTCCATAAAGCAGTGCTTCCTAATACTATTTTTCTGATCTTTCTGGCAGTAAATATTTGAAACTTTCATGGAGTATTAAACTTGTGAATCTCAAACCCCATTTATTCTTATTGTGTATTTAGGGCTTCATTCAATTGCCGGTAAAGAGGAAGACAGGATTTCCACTTCCTTTATTATGCCTGTTTCAGCCCTCAGAGTGAATGTTGTCTGTTGAGAGTAGAATAGATACTAATTTAGTCCCATAAAACCACAGATTGTTTCAACTTTCCACAAAGTTCTGAATGAATAGATGATCAGATCCCGTGATGCTGCTTTCAGACTCGCTGGTGATATGAAAGAGGGGCTTGTCCAGCCGGCTGTATAGCCATGCCACTCTTTTGTTGCCCATAGTACGCATGTTCAGCTCCTTTTTACTCTCTTTTTATTTTAATGCACTGCAACAGGGCTGCACAAAGCTGGACTTGCTTTTAAAACACCACTTCATTTTGCGGCTATATGTCTGTACCCAGTTTTCTTTTGTGCTGCCTGTGGAACAAGGAGCCTGTGTGGTATCTGACACCGGGCTTTTTGCAGTGATTTATTAACTGTGTCAGAATAGCTGTTGTGAATGCTGGGAAGCTCTTGCATATTGTGACAGTTGATATTGATTATGACAGTTTGTAGACTCTAGTGCGTTGTCAGACAGTGGATTGCATTTTGTCTTCTTACTATACATACCATGGGCTATAGCTCATAGTGTTTTCTTAAGAAAAGGACCCATTGTCCGGTGTTCTTTCTGGTATGAGGGAGCTTCTGTAGTGTTTTGTGCAACAAATAGCAAAATAGTTCAGGCACCATGTAGGACAGGCAGGCAAATGTCAATTGCTTTCGGAAAGAAAAAGTGAATAGTTTGTTCTGCTGCTGGCCTTTCAGGGGAATGAGCTGTGCCGTTGACAGAAGTGGGTAAACTAGTCTGAGGATGTCAGTTATGAAAATGTGGCACATCCTGTGTTGTCTGCTGGCCAGAAATCCACAGGCAGCGCAGGAGGAGGAGGTTGCATTGAAGATTTTGGCTACATACCGTGTTTAAAGGTTGCTTTGGGTCTTGCTGGAGGCTGATGCTACATGTTTCTAGAATGAGTCTGAGGAAGAGGAGATAAAAGATTTCTGCACACTTGGGAGAAAGTAAAAGCTGGCGCATGAGCTTCTGTGAGGAGCACATCAAACAGATCCCTCCAAATAACAGCCTCTCCTGGCTGTTTGGTTTTAGCCAGGCAGCAGTAAAGTAGCACACAGGAGAAAAGGTTTTCCTATTTGCCTGAAAGCTGCTTCAGAGTGGAATAAGGTTAACAGCTGAGCTTTTACAGGCAACCTGATCTGGAGGAGGGAGTCAGAAGCCTTTTCATTAATTATGCCACCGTAATTTACTGCATTGCTACTATATATTTGAGGAAAAACCCTCCAACAATACATTTCTTTTTAAAACAAAGCAGCATTTGATGTGTAGTGGTGACAGTGAATAGGAAAGGAGCCATTCCGATTTTTCTATTCTTGAAAGACCTTTTATAAGAGACCGTAATGAGTCGGAAACTTACACTGAGATAATAAACCTTAAGCAAATGACCGTGGTATTAGAATTTTGATCTCACACTGGGTTTAGATTGATTCAAATGCAGTTTCTGCTGTGATTTTACATTGGTGTGATGCAAAATCATTTCTGCATGTACCGTATGGTTTAATTGAAATAAATGTAGCATTGGGTTACTTGTGAAATTATCATTTCTGGGATACTTTGAACCAAGACTATGGCACTGAGGTGGGACCTGGGGGAGCCCGAATCAGTTCTTAGCCCCACAGTGGGCCTGATATTGACCACTTAAACCAGTTCATCTCTCTCATGAGATGAACTCACCCCTATTTCTAGTTGTATGTTTACACTACAAGAGCTTTGAGAAGCAACATTTCCTGTCAGAAGCCACTCTTATTCTCCTCTGGGATTTCTAGATGCTGCTGTAACACTAATCATATTTTCTGTAATGTGATCTGTATTTTAATGAGTCCTTAATGTCAGCAAGGAGAAAGAATTAAACTAAGTGGTTTCGTTTCAGTGATGATCCAACTTCCCATTCCCTGCTCGCGTTTGAATTTGGATTAATTATAACACTTACTGTGTCATAATTATGTTTCATAATGGTAGAACACTCTAGATTTTGTACATTCACAATGCTACTGTAAGCCTCAGGGTGTACTGAGATTTCACAGTGGCATCTCTCAGTCCAGTGTCGGGTGTTAGAGCTATATTTATATACTCACAGGTTTTATTGCAGAACATCCACAGCTACATCAGAAATGCTTTAATGGAAGGATAAAATATAGAAGCTTTTAAATGTCTGCTTTCCACTACATCATTTTTAATTTCACACACACACACACACACACACACACGAGTATTTTGAAGAAGTTAGGTGTGAGGAATGAAGAAGTTCAGGTGTTCAAATAGAATCATAGAATCAATTAGGTAGGAAAAGACCTTTAAGATCAAGTCCAGCCTTTACCCCAGGACTGCCAAGTCCCTTGTTTCCTCAGGTGGCTTTTATCTCAAGCTCTGGTCACCATTCTCTATCTGTGCCTAATTTTGGCTCCTTAAGCCTGAGCCCACACCTGGAGAAGATAATTTTGTTGTACTGTCTCTGACTGTTATCCTTCTCTTTTCCCTTCAGATGGTGTCCACAGTGTCACAGCAGTCTGCACCCTGCGTGTCACCATCATCACGGATGACATGCTCACCAACAGCATCACAGTGAGGCTGGAGAACATGTCCCAGGAGAGGTTCCTTTCTCCTCTCCTGTCCCTGTTTGTGGAAGGGGTGGCAACGGTGCTCTCCACGGCCAAGGACGGCATCTTTGTTTTCAACATCCAGAATGACACGGATGTCAGCTCCAATATCCTGAATGTGACCTTCTCCGCTTTGCTCCCTGGTGGCATTCGAAACAAGTTCTTCCCCTCTGAGGACCTGCAGGAGCAGATCTACCTCAACAGGACCCTGCTGACCATGATCTCCACACAGAGGGTGTTGCCCTTCGATGACAATATCTGCTTGCGTGAGCCCTGTGAAAACTACATGAAGTGTGTCTCTGTCCTCAAGTTCGACAGCTCAGCCCCATTCATCAGCTCCAACACCGTCCTGTTCCGCCCAATCCACCCCATCAACGGCCTGCGGTGCCGATGTCCCGCAGGCTTCACGGGTGACTACTGTGAGACAGAGATTGACCTCTGCTACTCCAACCCTTGCGGAAGCAACGGGCTGTGCCGGAGCCGCGAAGGGGGCTACACTTGTGAATGCTACGAGGACTACACTGGTATGTGTTTATCTTATCTTTGACCCATGATTTATACATTAGACCATCAGCCAGGCCAGCTTTGTGTCAAGTTGAAATTGCTGACATTCTTAGTCACAGGGAGAAAAACTCCTGGTGCTGTCTTCTAGTCAGGAAAAGGCTTGTGAGTGTCACACATGAGGTAAGTCACTTATCTCTGTGCATTGATGGTGGTAGGAATGGTGCCTTGATCCAGCTCATGCAGAGGGACCACAGCTGCTGAAGCAGTTTGTATTGTGTGAATTTCTGCTCACAATGCTTTACGCAAACGTATTTCTTCTGTCTGGAAGGAAGAAGGTGGGACACATTGCCCTGGTTCATAGTTTTGCTTGTTAATGCCTCCCTGGCTCCTTAGCACTCCCCTTGTACCATGGTATAGTGGTGGTGCACAGAGCATGAGCCTGGTTCATGGTCCCAAGAAACTGAAGTAATACACATGTGTGGGAAACCCTGCAAGTCAGCTCCAGTTTGTAAATGTCCAGATAAACTCCAGAAGGATGTAGCTGCTTCCAGGCCTGGCTCCAGCAGCCTGCTGAGGAACATACTTTGCCTCATCACGGACTTGACAGCTAATAAAGATCAAAGTGCTGCTTCTCAAATACTCCTGAGAAGTTATTAAGGAATATTAGCTGAATGTTTTCTGGTGCTTCAGTAAGTCAGTGAGATTATTTATGTATTTGAGATTGCGCACGCACTGAAGCGTTCTGCACTGACGTGCTGCCGGCTGTAATTTACACTGACGGCTCAGCAATGTCTGCTGTGACCCCAGCAAAGGAGGAGTGAAGCAGGGGGGGCTGTTCCCAACGCTGCCTCTCACTGCTGAAGTTATAAAACATTGAAAACGTAAATTATTTAAGTCTCCATGTAAAAGAAGTCTGGATGATATGGCTGCCTGCCGGGTTGGGTCCAGCCTCTAGATATGAGGGGTTTCCTTCACTTTCTATGGCTTTTGACTCAGGGCTGTAATTGAAAGTGTGGTGGAAGGAGCCAGCAGTCTGTGAGCAGGGACATGGCAGCAGCAAGTGAAATGGGGGGCAGGAGATGCTCCCTGAGATTAGAGGGGGCTTAGGGCAGCAAGACCTTCCTAAGGAGATGCAGAAAAGCTGACCTATGAAACCCTCAATGGAGCTGTGAGGTGGCTGGAATATTTGGTCTTTATTGAGGAGTGATTTTCATGCCAGGCTTTGCATGAATGACTTCCATAGTGGAATAGATTAAGTAAGTCCTTTATTCATTATGTACAGCTGATATAAAATACATGAAGTGCTGGGCATCACAAAATAGATTGTAAGACCAGTTGATTTCATTCAACATGTTTATGTACTATTATACGGCAAATAGGAATGCTTAGAAGTAGCAAGTTTCATTAAACAAAGATATGCATATAAATAGAGTTCATTCATCCATGTCTTAGGCTTTGGAATTGCATGCATTTCTACATCATATTTTGAGAGTCTCTAGCTAGAAATCTTCAAGAAAAAAGGCTAAATATACTTTCAAAATGAAGGAGAATAATTTTATATTAATAATTAATGAACATACTCAATAATTAACGCTGTAGTCAGAACAGCACAGTACATGTTTAGAGGAAAGGCACCTTATTATTCATACTCAAAGAAAGATTTGATCTGCGACTGTATTTTCATTGCATAGTTGTTTATTAAATGTCCTGCTGCCTAGATATTAAATCGGAATTGATCACTGAGTAAGCACTGCTTGTAGCCTTGCCATCATTAGGTTTCAGAGTTAACTACAGTTCAGTGGAGCAGTTTATTCTGTGGCAGTTCAGGTCATGATTGCAGTCAGGTTGGCCAGGGCGAAACACACCGAACCATGATCAAGAAGGCTCTGGAATCCCTTATCCTGTAAACTAATACAAATATTATTTTATATTTCTGGTTTATTGCTGAATGAATGCAGTGGAAATTTTGTACCTACTGTATGGTTGGTTTATGTTATATTAGTGCCTTTAGGCTCCATGTTGCATGACAATGTTTTTTCCATCAAACCTGACACATATACCCACATCTGGTGGTCATTAGTTGGTCGATTTTCATCCCTGTTACAGACCAAGGTGGAAAATGTTATCAACAAGCAGTCTGTTACCAAAAATACTTTTTGAAGATGCATTATTGAACCCTTACAAGAACTGTTATTTTACCTGGTTTTGTCTGTACTTTGAATATGTTCATATCCATTTGCAAGTTCAGTTTATATCTGTTAATTATAATACTGTTTTCCACTTGTATATACATATTTATTGTTTACAACAATCCAGATTTTAAATCTATTTAATATTTAAGCAATATAAGTTGGTTTCAATAGCAGCACTGTGTGTTGGCTCGTGGAATGCAGCTGCTGTAAATCAGCACGAGCAGAGAATTTGTAGGCTGAAAGTTGGAAGATTCTGGTATTGTTACCACAGTATTAATTCGGTAGTAACATACCAGTATGACATACTCATGAATATTTGAATTCATTGTAAAATATGAGATATGAATGGTAACAGTCAATGAAATGCAGCCTGCTCTGGGAGCTCTTATGTTTCCATTTCTCAATGAAGAGCCTACGTAGAAAAATAATTACAAGAAAATACAAAGATCTGTCATCTCTTAGGGGAGATACACTGCAATTCAATGACAAATCAGTACACAACCATAGCCCTATACTGGATCTATCCAACTGGTCACCTTTAAAAATATAGCATTTATTTCCTGTGGAAGATAATTATGTCCGGTCTTACTCGGATGGAATTTCCACCTGTTTTTCCATTCCACTTTGAAGCCCTCCATTTGTTTTGGTGTAATTATTAGTCATTTATGCATGATGAAAGTTTCTCTGTCTTCAGGAATCTTCTGTTACGGGCACAAAGGTAAACTGAGATTCTACAAGATATTTCTGAAACCTGATTACTGGCTAGTTTGGGGTGATTTGGAATTAGCTTCACTTCCTGTGATGGGAGGAGGTGAGTGAAGAAGGGCATATATTTTTAACCATGTTTTTTCAGAATAGCAACCCCTTTAACTTCTTTCTTTGTATACAAATTAGTGTAGAGAAGTGAACAATGTGCTGTGGATGGCAGGGAGCTATATGCATGGCTAAAGGGTTAAAGGATTTAGTTTACACTAAGTGAACAAACATAATGGACACTGTGGAAAGCCTGTGTAATTTTTCCAGCTTTATTTCCTGTATCTTTGAGCGCTGCAGAAGCAGCTTCACTATTGGTGAAGGCCTGGAGAGAGGTGGAATTGTCAGTCTTCCTCAGGGGCAAACCCCTGAAGACCAAACGCATCATGTCATCCACACCGGTTTTGGAGGCATAGTTGCCACAGTGATTCCTGAGTGAGCTGGACTTCCTGGTGCCTTCTACAGAGTGTGCCACTGCGGCATAAATCACCACCTTTTTTGGGTGTGAATTCCCACGATTCCTGCCCTGCCATGAGTGGGTGCCTCCTGCCATTGCCTCCCATGGCTCCCACCACAGTCTTGCTCAGCAGCCACTGTGACCATTCTCCTCTACATCGTGCTCCCAAAAAGTGAAATTCAGTTGGCACAGAACAAAAAACCAAACCAAACAACCCCTGACATAAAGGAGAGATTTAATGTTCCCACAGTTCTCCCTAGCGTATGGCATTCTCTGTTCCTCCTTCGCTGTGTAAACCCTAGCAAGGAGCAACTTCTAGGGAAAAAGATCATCGGAGAATTTCCCATATCCTCTGCATCTCTCCTTGGATTTCACTTCAGAGAGGGGAGAAACCTTAAGTGGTTGTAAATCTCCTAGTAATCAAATACAGCAATTAGAGATCTTTTACGTGTTATACTTTTTTCCTCCCAGTTTATTTTTGTGATACCATATTGACATGAGGAATCTTGACATCTACCGTGGCCGCTGTGAATTCTGACTTTGTGTTGTGAGAAGGTAATTATAGCTGTTTTCACAGCATCGTGCCAGAAGTCTCTATTCATATTGTTTAGTAAGTTCTCAGCATTTGGCTCTTGCAAACTTATAGCAGTAAATGTGAAGATTTGCTTCTACGTTATCTTTACTTATATCCATTCTTCAGATAGTAATTTCCCAGCTCGGTCTGATACCCGACTCTCATTTTTCAGGCCAGAGAGATTTTGTTTGGGAGGATTTCAGCTTTCAAGTAGAGAAGTCTGGCAGCCAGGGTGGCCGTAATGAGTGTTTTATCTTTGGTGAGAGGGTCTGAAATTCCACTCTCAGTTACACTTCTGCAGCTCCACTGGAGTTGTGGGATCACAGGTACCTAATGGCCAGATCCTGTACAGCAAATCTTAATTTGATTCCTTCAGGTTCCTTGCTGCATCTTTAACTCCTTCTTCAGCTTACCTGGTTTTGCGACGGCAAGCAAGGCTGAATAAAGACTATCCTCAGGGTTGTGGGACTTTGCCAGCACCATCTAACAGCTGGGATCAAGTTTGTCTTTAATACAAAATGCCACGTAAGAAATTCTTTAGTTCCCAAACGCTCCCATAAATGTGGATACTGTCCATGGCATGGGGCAGCCTTGTGGGTCATCTCTCTGATACCTCATTTAAATGTTAAGGCAGTGCAGTGAAGGTACTAAAATGTTTTGTATTGTTGCTGCTTTAACAGCATCCCTTAGTCCAGGTCTTCAAAGTTATGCTACTGGATTGCAGGTGCATTTATATACTTAAGAGATTAAATCAGCCTCGGCAAGATCCAGTACTGTACGAAACAGTGTATTTGGTTTCAAGAGTTTAAATGTGATTCACATGCTGGGTGGTTTGCACTATTTTCAGAATTTAAAGCTGTGTATCTTCGCCTTTGCAAAAAGTTGTAGCAGTTATCTGTGAAGCTGATATAATTCTGCTGATTTTGGATGCAGGGAAAGTCAAAGAAGAGTGCAGACTATCAGCCTTTTAATAACTTCTGCTGTTCCTCAGTGCCTTAGAGGAGAATCCCTGGTTGCCCTTCCTTGCAGTTTTTGTGTGGCAGTACTGTCAGAAAGCTTATGTAGGTGGGGTGGTTGCACCCTTTTGAAGGTCAGTGTAACACTGGAGGTTTAGAACACTTTTTCATCAGTGCTGTGCCATGTTCTTATTTTGATCTTTGGCGTGAAAGTAAGTCCTCATAGCTGCAACAGAATTTCCTTTTGTTTGTTGTGGACCCGAGATAACTTTTTATCTTATTGAGTGATAAACGGTTATTTGCTCATAAAATCCTTCCTTACAATTAGTACTCCTTAGTTTTGTCCTGATGCAGATGTCCCAGCACAGTCTTTTCCATCAATTTTCAACTTTCTCCGTCTCTCCAGCATGACGTTCTTGCAAGGAAAGCCCTCATCTGCCTCCGTTGAACCAGCAGCCATCTTCGTTGGTATCCTGGTGCCTGGCAGCAGTTGTGTACAGATGGGCACCTCTGTTTCTTCCTAGCCTGTGGCTCCTTCCAAGCCCCCCTGGGCTCACAGCGCTCAGGCAGCTGGCAGGGGCCACATATGCAGTGCAGTGGATGGTACAGAAGCCGCACTTCACTGCTGTGAAGGTTTTTCAGAGCATAACTGGTGCAAAGGCTGGAAAAGCCTATCGTTTTCTCCTTTTATGATCTTCACCGCTCAGCTGTGTACTGTGAGACATAGCATCTCATAAATCTTACCCTCAGTGCTTTGAAATTTCCTCATATGACCACTGCATTTACCCATGCCAAAAATCAATGAACCCCAGATGTTGTCTCATGAGCTGACTTAATATCTAAACATATAAGGAACCCATACAACCTATTCTTTGCAATTAGCCATGGGTAATAAGTCTTCCATTGGCTATTGGGCAGTGCATAGTGCGTTTGAAAAGCACAGCAGTCGATGGTGATATTTACTTTCCTGTCTTTCCTTTTAACGTCATGCCCATTTTATGTCATGAATTCCTGAAAACAAGGATTAGTTTTGGATATTCAGATTAAGAGGTATCACTGGCAAAATTCTCTTTGGGACTGTTTTATACTTCCAGAGAACTATGGCTTCAGAACATTACAAGCTGTACCTATATAAAACACTTTTCATCTAAGGATCACTGTGGACTCTGCAGAAATTACTAACAGCAGAGGAAGCCTCTGAGACACCTTTTTGATCAAGAGGGTGTTGTCCCCCTCACCAAAGGGATGGGCAGCTGGGGCACAGCATCTTCAACAATTCCAGGTCATAGAATCATAGAATAGTTAGGGTTGGAAAGGACCTTAAGATCATCCAGTTCCAACCCCCCTGCCATGGGCAGGGACACCTCATACTAAACCATGCCACCCAAGGCTCTGTCCAACCTGGCCATAAACACCACCAGGGATGGAGTATTCACAGCTTCTCTGGGAAACCCATTCCAGTGCCTCACCACCCTTACAGGTAAAGAATTTCTTCCTCAGATCCAATCTAAACTTCCCCTGTTTAAGTTTGAACCTGTTACTGCTTGTCCTATCACTACAGTCCCTAATGAAGAGTCCCTCCTCAGCATCCTTATAGGCCCCCTTCAGGTACTGGAAGGCTGCTATGAGGTTTCCATGCAGCCTTCTCTTCTCCAGGCTGAACAGCCACAACTTTCTCAGCCTATCTTCATACGAGAGGTGCTCCAGTCCCCTGATCATCCTCATGGCCCTCCTCTGGACTTGTTCTAACAGCTCCATGTCCTTTTTATGTTGAAGGCACCAGAACTGCGCACAAGACTCCAAGTGAGGTCTCACGAGAGCAGAGTAGAGGGGCAGGATCACCTCCCTCGACCTGCTGGTCACACTCCTTTTGATGCATAAGTAAAAGGATGTCACATAAAAGGAGTCAGTAGCAAGTCCAGCAGGGCTGGGCAATGGCCCAGGCAGCTCCTCTGGGCCATTCCTGGGCTGCCCACAGCTGGAGACCTGGGTGAGATTCCCATGAAGGGCATCTCTTTCCTGACACAGGCTCTCAGCAGAAGCCTGCATGCTCACTGGCCCATTGTGGTTAACTCAGAGATATATGGTGCGTGTTAAAAGGGGTCCTTGCTTTTTTTTGTGGCAAGGCTTACTGCTAAACACATGCAGGGATGGGGCCAGCCCACCACAGCCTTATAGCGGGGCACAAGAGATGTTGAGTTGAACCTGAGGCTATGGCCCAGATAGCACAACTGCATGACTGCTTGCTGCAGAAGTTAGCTGAAACAGTAAAAACAGAGTTATGTTTTTATATAACACAGTCAAAAGCTGAAGTCTGTTAAACTTTTAAATACCGTCATGTTTCTGAAGATTGTATTGCTGTCACAGGTGATGAATCTGGAAATCTGGGGTTTATATCAGATTCACAGGACTCACTGAAGAGGTGTACCACTTGTACAGGTGGATTATTATGTGAAGGATATGTCCTTCAGCTAGTCTTCAACCTATGCTCACTTGTCAGGATGCAAAAAGCCTTTTCTAATTGGATTACTTTGATGTATTTGTTGAAGGTTTAGTTCTCAAACAGTGTAAATGGCCTGCAGCCTTCACACCAATCTGAATTCCTTTTCCTAAACCCAACCAAGAGAGTTTTATCCCATTTCTCTCATCCTGATGTGCACAAACCAGCTACAGTTTGTAAGTTGACAGTTTTGCCAGTCTCTTGTGAACCCTTCCCTTGCCCACGCCCCAAGATGCTGCACATGGATGATGTCTGGTTTGGCTGAACTGCCGCAAGTGCCTGGGGTTTGAATGCCTCTTCTGGAGCCTCGCATCTTATCCTGCTTGCCCATGGAAATACTTGCACTGATCAAAGTCCTTCTCAGTCATGTGGAAGCCTAGCTACAGACTTAACATTGTGTTTGTTCTTTTTAATTAGCTTTAGAGCAGTCTGGCGGGACTTCTGTTCTTACCGAGTGCTCCCGCAGTGGAGGTGTGATGGGTGCTTTGTAAAAGCAAGCAGCAGATCACACACCAGTGTAATCGCTCAGCCCTGGCTTCAGAGCCTACCTTAGTAATTCATCTCCAATATACTTATGAATTCAGCTCTTCCAAACATTTCAGGGTCTGGGAAGTCCTCCTGACTGCAGCTTGCCTTCTTTTGCTTCTCCTGAAGATGTCTGGGTGCCTGGTCTGTTCTTCTCTTCATTTAGCCACTCCCCACAGAGTTTATCACTGTCGATTTTCCACTTTCTCTCCCATTATTGATAATTTTAACTAGCATGTAGTAAAATTCAATATCCAAAGAACTTGGGCAATAAGCTGTTTGATGATCGTTCCATGTTTACACTTTTTCACACGCTTACATTTTTACACCTCCTTGCTATTAACACCATTGATGTCTGTTAGATTATGTTACAATATGGAGAGAAGGTAAGTTCTTAATTGTAGTACAGTATGAAGTCAAGGAGCTTGCAGACATGAGGGGCCTGCAAACACACACTGTAGTGTGTAGCATTGCAGCTGTTGAACCAGTGCTGCACCAGCTCTTCTCAATGTGGGTGTTTAATATTGAGCCCTAATGGCCAGGTACAATCAATCACAGGATGGTTTGGGTTGGAGGAGACCATTAAAGGTCATCTGGTCCAACCACCCTGCCATGGCTAACATTGGCTTCAGTCTCTTTCGTTGAAGTCAAATATCATTAAATCCCTGATGTGAAAATAATGCATTTGACCCTGAAGCCGTGCCAAGGTAAGCCCATGTTTGCTGCCAGGCAGCTGACTTTACATGAGCAAGGCAAACTGCTGACCTGGCATGGGTACCTGCCTGCTTCTGGAACTGGTCTCTCCTTCCCATCTCTTGGAAAGAAAATGTCCTGTGACTATGACCGTATCAGCTAGTGGTGTTCAAGGGGAGAGGGACGTGCTGAGCATCACAAGTGTCTTGTTGGCATCCTGGTTAACAACACACATGCCTGAATTGAGGATTCCCTTTGTTCTAGCATAGGTGAAATCTCCTTTCTTGTCTTTAACCTGTTGTACCTCTATTTCTTCTTTAATAATCTTGCTCCGTCAATTAAGCTCTTGACTTGGACTGCTGGCTTTATACTGATGTGTTTTCTGTTACCCCACCTAAATGGGAGTCACAGTTCTCCCAGGCTTTTTGAAGACCTTTGTTGTAATGCATTTGCTTATCTTCATTGATGTAACTAAAACAAGTGTAAAGTGGAGCGCTATTACACAAAGTGAAGCTATTTGATATTATAATTTTATAGGTACATGTAAAACTCCTCCCCAGTGGTGTAGCTGAATTCCCACACACTGTCATAATTGCATTGCAGAACACTGATCTGAGAGAACCTACACACAGCGAGCTTTGTTTCAATTAAAGTATTTTGAATAGCAGTTTATTAAACAGTGGCAAACTTCTCTGTGTAAACTGCAGTTTACAGTTATGACTTCATTAATTTAGCCAAGTTAAGTCTTCTGTAACATATTAGTTGGGGTTTATTTTCTCATAGTTTAATGTCAGAAATGTTAGTGGGGGTAAAATTTTAAGCCACACAAATGCATTCTAATGCACCCAAACATACACTTGCTGAGTGTCAGAATAGCCCATATATTAGACTACCCTTTAAATGTTTTTTTTTTTGCCAGTGGCTAGGTGTCTTGGTTGTTTTTTTCTCAATGAAAACAAATCAGATAAGGAAGAAGGAGAAGAGAAAGGAGAAAAAATCCAACAACTTGCCTTTAAGTTATTTGTGAGGAAGATAAAATCATGAGATTGTATTTTTTTTTTCCACTATGCCTCATATTCTGGAAAGGCCCTCACCTCAGCTGTGAACAATGTTCACTGCAGATCAGAGCTGAAAGCTAAAACATGAAATTCCAGGGAGAACAGAATTAAATATTTCAGATCTTCCAAAACCATAAAGAAGTTTATCTTCCAATGAACAAGGTAACAGGGCTCCTTTTCTCCTGGCTATAAGTACAACTGTGAAGCCCCCTTAGAATTCAGTAAGACTGAATATTGGGCTTCTGTATATGTTTATAATTCCCAAGTTAGACATTTTTATTTTCATCAGCAGATAAACAACATGAAAGCAGCATGAAGGGTGGTTGGGTGCCGAGGTGAGGGAATCAGGATGATGTCCTGTTAAGGAGGAAAAAGTATAAAGTAGTTTTCTTGTGTGTCTGTTCTTTGTGTTATCATGATTGGAAGCTTTGACAGTTGAACATCAGACTGAGGCACTTGGCCTTGAACAACAAGATAATTACAGTTCTGCAATACAGTTGTGCAGGGCATGGTGGGAACCACAATTTCATTGTTGCTGCAAATGCTCTTTTGTTTAGAGCATCATGGTTCACTGCCTGCATCCCAGCCGCTGCTGCTCTGGGGCAGGTTTTGTTCTGTACCCACCCTGAGTAGTGCCCCCGAATTGCAGCCTCCTGAGCAGTCCTCAGCCCAAATTTTCAGTTTCTCAAAATCGAAGTAAAGATACTTTACTTCAGGCTGTCTCTCAAATTCTCCACAGTGAAGCATATGAAAGCCATTATACAGCATTTTCAAATACCATAATTAACACCCCTATTTTAATTAGATAGACCCACACACATTCAAGGGGTCAACACACTGATGTGCATATTACAAGAAACATTATTATGCAGATGAGTGCCTTATATTAAAAATTAACACAATCTAGATGGTACAATAAAGCATATTCATTCTAGCAAAATGGTAATAAATGACTTTAAAATTAAACCATATTTTACAGAAAGGCTGAATTTTTATCTACTAAACTGCTGTAAGAAGAGTTAAGTACAGGCTGTGGAAGCTGGCGGGATTCATTTTTGATGAGTGTTTAAAAATATCATTCTAAAAAAGTAACTTTTGAATTTCTACCTATTGTGGAGATCTAAAAATCCACTGCTTTTGAGAGTTTCTGTGCAGATGAATGTCCCATTACAAGGCCATTTTCAGGAGTCATTAAGAAATAAAGTCAGCTTCCCTGATGAAGTTGCTTTTTGTTTTCAATTTGTGTCCCTGACCAGCGTATGCAATATTTCTGAGGCTACCAAAGCCCAAGGTTATGGGGATTATTTCCTTAACCCTGATCATTTTAATTTTACCAGCCAAGGGGCATTTTTGATTTTTCAGGATTAGCCTTCAGTGTGTAGCAATGGAAATCTGATGAGGATCAGATTGGTTTTGCCAGTTCTATCCACTCCGTCAAGCAGAACTTCTGAACTCTGCAATCCAAAATACAGTTATACAGTGTTTCTAAGTATAACTTTCTTTTAACATAATATTCTCATACAACATGAAAATAAAAAGCTGTGAAATCCTAGCTTCCTAAGATGTAATTCCAAGAGTAGATAAACTTTAAGCATTCTTTCCAGTTGTTTTATTAATATTTGATGGCTTCTCTTCAGTTATGCTCACTAATTGGCCATTATGCCTCTTTCCACCAGAGCTTCTGGGACCACCTAGGATGTTAAGGGGCATGATTTGATTTGAGGTCTGCCTGTTTCTAAATGCCATAATTTTTACCATGGTGTTGGACTATGCAGCAGATGTGAGAGTGAGATTTTCCTGTGAAAACCTCTGATTTATGGAAAACATGAAATGCAGGTTCTCACCAGTCTTCCTTTAATGGAGGTGTGCAGTTAGCTGCTTGTGCAATTAATCCCTGCTGGGGACCAGGGCAGATGGTTTCTCCTGTGCTTTGTCTCTTGCTGTGAGCTGAAGCATCAAGTCTGTAACTGCTACATAAAGAAAATTGAACGGGATCTTAGTGGAGTAAGGATTGGACTGTCCTAAAGAAAACAGTAATGTTTGCCATTGAAGGGGAGACCCTGATCTCGTTTTCTGCATCTTCCTGAGCACTTTTCTCTCTTCCTCTCTTTCTGAGGTCAGTTATTTGCAGGCATGTTCCCTTTTTCAACTGCACTGAAGTGTTAACTTGCTCAAAAATACAGTGCTAGACCTTTCCCCTTCCCTACCAATGTGGGAACTGGGAGTTGCAGCCCCTTGGTGCCCTCCTCTGTGGAAAGCAGCTTAGGGAAAGCAGGTGGAAAGTGAGCAGGAAGCCTGGCAGTACCTGAAAGCATGTCTGGTTTTCCAGCTCCTGAGTTCCCGTGACAAAAGAAGTTATTGCAGACACACCCCTGGCCTTGCTTGCTTGCCTCATTCACGTAAATAGTTTAATGTGTTTTGAAAAGCCCAGGGGGAGGCCAGAATGGCCTGTGGAACAACGGCCTTGGGGAATTAACAGTGCCAGTGGCGGCATCCATTGCCCAATGGAAACTGCAACTTTGAGTGATGGAATAGTCCTTTTTGTCGTCTCAGCAGAGGCACACTGAGTCTGTGAGTGCCTTTTCATTTCCCACTGCTGCCCATGGAAGGAGGTGAGAACAAGGCACAGCAGCTGGTTCCCAAGCAGAAGTGCTTGCAGGTACGCAGGGATGCCAATATGGATCAGACTCCAAAGGCTGTCCCAAAAGCAGTGTGTCCTGTTCTGTCCTTCAGTCCACTCCATGTGTCCCTCCCCAAGTAACACTACGGGAGATTGTGTTAGGGGGCATAGACAACGAGAAAACAAAATGTAATATCAGGTGTATATACAGTAAAGGTAGGGTATGATCATTTATCTTAAAAATAAATGAAGGGAGGGATATTCCTCTGTAAATGAGTATGAGTATATTATGCAGAGCTCTGTTTTGTTCTTACACCTCCAGTTTTCTCATTGGTTTGAAGGTGGGATTTTTAGGAAGAGATTTGTTCCCAGTAAGACATGATGCAAATTGCAGACACAATGGCATAATCTAATTTAAGTTTTATCTTTGACATCTACGGTAATGTTTTCCCCCTGCTAAATACATCCAGAGATAAAGCTTAGGCTTTTGAAAGGCATTGCTTCATCACAATATCTTATCCCAAATCAGTGCAATTTGCATTATGATAAATTGTCTTACATAGAAACCATAGAGCTCAATATAAACTGGGAATTTCGGTGCATTTCTTTTTTCTCTTGTATAGATTTGTGCTGTAGATTGTAAAATCCTGGTTTTCATCTTTTCTTTCGCAAACCTCAAGGTGGGCTTTGAAATGGAGTGTTTTCCTAAACTGAGAATGTTTCACTGTGGTGTCTGCCTCCTTGCTCTTCAGAGTGCTGTATAGGAAGAGATCACAATGCTTGTGGTAAGCGTTTGGTAGCACTTCTGGTGCTCACATCACTCCTGCTGCCGCGCAGTGAAAAGTGAGCTATCTGGTGTAGACAGAATGGAAGCTTTAGTATCTGAGCATTTTTAATCCTCAGCAAATACACTGGGAAGAGAACGCAGCTAATAAAGACTCAGTCATGACTTTTGTCTGCACTCTGTTCCTGACAGTACTGGTGGAAGTTGCATAGGAAAACAAGGTCCAGTGACCATTCATATTGAGCATATATCATTTTCAGAACATGCTCATAATTTCTGAAATCCACAGATTAATTTGTTTCTGCAACAGATGTGTCCCAAATATCACTAATCCTCCTCACCATTGTTTCTTTTCTTTTCTTTTTTTTTTTCCTAATTATTCATTCTCATTTAAATGCAAAACCAAAAAAGCCCCAAATCCCAAATCATCCATCCATCCATCCATCCATCCATTCATCCATCCATCCATCCATCCACCCACCCATTCCTGCGGGGTGTGTTTTGTTCTGTGACCAGGGAAGGGGAGGAAGCAAGGAGAGGAAGAACATCTTTGCTCAGGCTGGTGCTGGGCATAGGATCTTGGGCCTCATTTTGGATGAGGGGCCCAGGTACCATTTCAGTGGCTGCTTTGCAAGTGCGGTACATCAGTGGGCACAGCCCAGAGCTGCTTGAGGGATGCAGACCTGATATTTCCCTGCTCTTGTTTTTGTACAATACAGTTTAGCTTGGTTGCTAGTGGTGAAGGATCAGGAGATGGGATAGGGTCCTGGGCCCTCCTCTGCCTGTCTGGCCAGGGGAGTTTTTCATTGTGATCCACCTCCTGGGTGCTTGCAGGACCACAAAGCAGCTGGGGTGCAGATGCTGTCCCCAAGGACCCCAGTGGGAAGAAGAGCTTCCTGTTGGGAGTGAGGATGGGACCTCCCTCAGAGCAGTTGGTTTCAGTTGAGGTTTTTTGGGGCTGGAATTTGACCACCCGGAGCTCTCACTTGTCTTGGGGCCAGCACATGCCATCCGCAGCTTCAGAGGCAAAAAAGAAGGAAGTAAAAAGCCTCCCATGTTCGTTATGTTGGAGCATCTCATGATTGAAGATCTCATGACCTTTATTTAGCCCAGTCCCATGATTTTTGGTAATCTGATTTGTTAGTTATCAGGGATGCCTGGGGGAACTTTGGGGAAGAAGGCACAGGAAAGGGAGAAGGGTGATGGTAAAGGAGAGGGTTGATATATATAGGCAAGAGTGCACTGGTAATTTTGTACCCTCTCTTCCCACCAGCTGAGTTTAGAGCTTATGCCCACAGAAAAATTATACCAGATCTCTCGAGATAGAGCATTGATTTCCTGAGTAGCTGAGTATAGGATCATTTTCTGTCTATCACCTCAGCGAGTTAGTTGGCAAGATATAGAGAGATGAGATATAGATGATATAGATGTAGGAATGGTTTTGATGTTATTTTGCTTAGTGTTTTAATTTCAGATAACTCTCTTGCAAATACAGCTTGTTAAATCTGGAGCTGTTAGCAGCTTAAATTATGAAGGACAGCTGTCATTACGAGTCAGCAGGATTTAGTCCTAAGCAGTGTGATTGTGTGTGCTTATGTATTTATGTACTATTTTGTTATATCCTGTTTCTCACAATATGCCTTTATAGCACAGAAAGCAGCACAGGGAGCAGAAAGCAAAGAGGAGGAGGATTACCCCAAAGTGGACCTTAAGCTGATGTTTCTCCCTGTAAGAGGGTTGGGGCTGTTTCTAATTTTCCCAGATCAGTCCCAATTTTAAAAACATAAAGGAAAAGGTAAAAGGAATGACCAAGGTATATTTTCAAATTTGAACTTTGACTATCAGCACAGAGCCCTCAGAAAGTGGTGACCATCAGTGTCAGTGCTGAGTCTAACGAGTGCATCTGCATGGCCCCTCTGAAATGGCAGTAAGGGTTTGGCCATTGATTTCTAAGGGACACAGATTTTACCTCTGTGCTTCAAGTAGCATTTCTGATTCTTCTGCATAAAATGGTACGTCAACAGAGGCATCTCCTAATTAACCATGATCACCAGTACACCAGTGACTTCGAACTTCTATTTGATCCGGCTTCTCCTTCAATCAGAATGACTTGGTTATTCTCTCTGGGTAACTGCTCTCTAAGTTCTGTCATAAACCCGTTGGATTTTTGTTTGTCTGTGTGTTGTTTCGTTGGTAAGAGGTGTTCACTGAGAGTTAAGGCTGACTTCTCCCAGTAGGTTCTGAGGGCAGGCTGATGCACTACAGAGCCACTGAAGTCATGAACTTGCCTTTCTGGGGAAAATCCAATATTCATTTTTATGATTTAACTTGAGCCTACATTTCAGGCAAATCTTCCTGCACTGTGCCTGTGCGTAGTCAGTGGAGAGAGGTGGGTATCGTCTGAAGGTGTTGAGCCAGTTCACCTAAGTCAAGCATGAGCCACTCACACAGGGTTAAAGCTGTATTTCCATAACTGTTAAACCTAGGACCATTCCTTCATCCTTTCTCCTGGGTGCATGGTCCTGCCTCCTTCCCTTGCTCCTGCTGTGCTATTCATCCCATCTACCCTAGGAGGGACCTAATCAGAAGATCACTAACACTACAATAAAGAAATGAGTGGTGATTTACCATCTTAGCTCCACAAATCAGTCAACTGCAGGATTACATGAATGCCAGCACAAGGGAGGGGGAAGAAAGTGCGACGCATTCTGGGAATTAAGAAACTATGGTAACCCCTGCTCAGTCTAAACTATGGTGAAACCACCCCTACAGTGGGTGTGCTGGAACCCAACCCCTTTATCTCTTGTCCCAGTAGAGATTTCCAGGCTGATTCTGCAGCTAATTCGTTTTTAACAACTTTCTTATTACTTAGTACACTGATTGCTTTAGTGCTGGTCGTCATTTAAGGTTAGTAGCAGTTTAGTTACTAGAGGAAAAGGAGGATTGATTTTCCCATAATGTGCAAGATAGCAAATACAGTTTTAATGATAGTTGGTTCTTTATTAGGGCAATGGGTCAATGGGAGTTCTTTGAAGAATGTAGTTTCCCTATTTCTTGTTGTTTCTCCTTTCCACTTTAAAGTATATTATTACAGGCTGGCTGCTTAAATCAGCTTCTTAAAATGCTTTCTATTATGGTGAAGCAACCTCAAACATGGAGAAGATTAATATGTATCTAGAGCAAATGGCAGGATGGAGGATGGGAGAGAAGAATCTGTTCAAGTCAAACAATTACAGATACTGAGTGAAAAATTAACACGTCATAGGAAACTGGAAAAAAAGAAGAATATCAGTGCAAGTCTGTTGCTTCATGTAAATATCTATTTTGTGTAGTATTTAAGTTGAAATATTTGAAGAATAGTACCAATTTTTGAGGACTAGCCTCTAAACAGGGATGTTATGGAAACACGCTGCAGTGAACTGAAACGTAAAGTAATTCTGTGTTTATTCCAATGCTGTCATATTGTTTCCAGCAAGCTTCCCAACATTATGTATTGTCTGTTGTTATAAGGTCAAGCAACTTACCAGCAAAACCACAGGCAAATTTGTGCCAAAGACTGGCTCATTGATGCACACCAGTGTGCTGTTGGAAACTCTTCATGTTCAGCTCACAAAATGTTTCAAATTATAAGTTTATTTTTTTTCATTTTTCATATATTTTTTATTTCTTTTCACTTTTTTGCCACCATTTATTGTTTATTCATTAAACTCTTCCGTTACTTTATTTGGAATAAGTCAGAAGAAGACCAGATCTTCTAGCCAGGATTTTCCTTTGCCTATTCTTGTTACGTTGCACCTGATATCATGGTGTCCTCACTACTTGAAGTTAATAAGAGAATGTTATTATTAACATCTTAATAAAGTTAGTCCTGAAACTGAAGAAGGATTTTATTAGAGACAGGATGATTGTGAGTAGGAAGCAGTGTTGAAAGCAGCTATCATGTTGTGTGTTGGAACTAGATGATCTTAAGGTCCTTTCCAGCTCTAACCATTCTATGGTTTTATGATCTCACAGGCTTTAAAACCGGGAAGCATCACATAAAGGGCTGGGTAAAAGCCACAGGACTGGTAGTTTTAAGAGTCATCGCTACTTACTGAGAGCCTGTAACATCAGCTACTGTTCTATAACAGTAAACCCTTTGCTGACTCTAACTGGGGGCAGAAGGTTTTCAAAGCCCCGGAATCTGCCAGCAGATAACAGGCTGCCGTGGCCTGTGTTATCTGACAGTGCATGCTTTAGATTTAGCAGCTGGAAGGACTAAGGTTCACATCTCCTGCTTGGATTTAACAGAGATGTGATACCTAACTAGTTTTTTTAAGTGATTCCTAAAATGCAGGCCAGTGAAAACTGAAATCATATTATTAGCCAAGGAAATGCCATGAGGAGCGAAGGGAGTTTCACAGGCTGGGTGAAGGGGTGAGCCATGACAGCATTGCCAGCATCGCAGACCAACCCCAGGCTGTGTGTGACAGCTTATCACCCCAGCCCCTCCAGACCCTCCCTGCGCAGCAGCTCTCCCTCCTGTTCTACTTTTTCCTCCTGGAAAGCAAGACATTCCCCCTGACAGCATGTCCAGAACCTCTGACATCCAGCTGCAAGCAGGCACAGAGCGCTTTTCATCCTGAAGACTGGAGGATACACGTCCCTTTCTTTTCAGTTCCTCAAGCAGCTCTTCCCTTAGGGCCTTATGACTCCAGCTTAAGTCAACAGCCAGCTTGTCTTTCACCTCCATGCAGGCTTCAGTTCAGACACTGAGGCCATTTTTCAGGCCGTGCCTCAAGGCTTCTGCAGGGCAGTGCTGTGGGCCAGCGATGTGTGCAGGATGAGGTGGCCACCCTTAGAAGTGACAAACCCAAGTGCAACACAAAGGTTCTGTTGCCAATCCTGATCAAAGCAGCACTTCCAATACTTGCTCAGATGGCTACTGCATAAAGCTCCAAATACCCTGTTCCTAAATAATTCCTGGCATTTTTGGAAAAAAGGATAATTAAGAAGCTATCAAGTTTCTTGGTAGACCTTTGTGCCTTGAAGCACAGTGATGGAGCTACTGTAGAGATTTCAAAACCACTGTTTTAATGTATTTTCGTAAATACACATAAAATATGAAAATTCAACATCAAAGAATATGCTTCAAGTGCAGTTCTCATTTACATTGCAGACTAAAGAGGATTCAGAATAATTTTAGTAACTGGGACATCAATGATGCTACAGCTGAATGAATATAGGACAAAGGATCTTATTCAAAGTTGAACTACATTCTTTCAAGTTACTTCTTTAAGCATCATAATGAAAAGCAGTAATAAACATAATTCAGTAGAGCTTTTCTGTAAGCTTTCTTTTCTTTTAAACAGTTTTATGCCTGTATAGGTATCTAAATATCACAGAATTGAAACAGAACCATCAGTGACTTCCAGCTTAGGCTTTTGTATTTTGCCTCCGTATTGCCATGGCATTTCCACAGCATGCTACAGTGCCAGGAATCTCTCCCTTTAGTTCACTCCTTTGTCTCCATGTGTATTCAAGCCTGTGTGTTATTTGCTTTTGCCAAATATATCATTCTGTTTTCAGAAAGCCTTCAAGAATGCATTCGTCTCTGAGCTGAGTGTTACTTCACAGAATATCCTACAACTTTTTTAAAGCGACAGACCTGTGCTTTGTCTTGCTATAGGAATTGTGTGGAATAGAATTCCAATGGAATGTTATTCCATTTTTTGGAGAGTTTTTGGTACGTGTGTGTGTGTGTGTGTGTGAGTGTGTGTGTGTGTTTTAAGGGATTGGCTGTGCTTATGCAGCAGATCATCAAGAAGTGCTTTCTGTGGTGTCCTCTTAGAGCATCTAATGTGTGTGTGTGTGGGTGTGCTTTTTCTGGCATATCCAGTACACTGAGGGAATTTTCTGTCTTTATTCATACAGTTTCTCCCGAAAGTAACACACTGTAGAGCATTTTAAAGTATCAAGGAAGATGTATTCGTGTAATCTTGCCTGATTCTCACGGCTGATAAATGCAAACAGGAAGATATTTCTCAAGTGGGTTTCACGGAATTTCATCTTAATATATTGAAGGAGACTATAGGAACGTGAGTGCTGAATCGGAAAAGCTCTAAGGACGGGTTTGAAGTTGAACTCTCTATATGGCTTATTACTTCCGAGGCTTGGGATTGCACTCCCTCTAGGATGACTGGAAAGATTTATTTCATAATTTGTTAACTGTGAGAATTATTATTGTAGAGAGATGTGCTCAGCTTCCCTGTGCTTTGTGTTATATCCTTTCTAAATACACTGAAACACTGTGTATTGTTTGCCAGGTAGGGACTCTTCATTAGGGACTGTAGTGATAGGACAAGGGTAATGGGTTAAAACTTAAAGAGGGGAAGTTTAGATTGGATATGAGGAAGAAATTCTTTACTGTAAGGGTGATGAGGCCCTGGAATGGGTTGCCCAGGGAAGTTGTGAATGCTCCATCCCTGGCGGTGTTCAGGGCCGGGTTGGACGGAGACTTGGGTGGCATGGTTTAGTGGGAGGTGTCCCTGCCCATGGCAGGGGGGTTGCAACTAGATGATCTTAAGGCCCTTTCCAACCCTAACTATTCTATGATTCTATGAAATGTATTCACTGGGAGGCAGTTGTGCAATGGCTCTACTCATCAGGTGGAGCACAGAGCAGGGCCAGAGGTTCATCCTCCAGAGCTGAATCTGCTTAGATGGGGCATCATGCACTGGCTGACTGCATGATCATGGCATTCTTGTATTTTGCCAGCATAAATTCTGCCTGCCTGAAAGGCAATGTGATGTTGATGTGAGAGCAGAAAGCCAGCGGAACTGGAGAGCCAAAGCAGTGGGGCTGTCCACCTCTCCTTGTCTCAGAGATTGCTACCCCTGGCAGTGGCAAACCAGCTGCAAACCGTTGCAGTTTACAGCCTGGCATAGGAAAAAGGTGCAAATCCAGGTCTGGATGGGGCAGTAGTGCTGCTTGCAGCCGGCTTTGCCGTGGGAAACTGTGGGACAGTGACTGGAGCAAACCTTACTGCTTTAATTTGCCTTTGTTTGTGAGTCACTGCCCGCAGCTCCTGCTCCTTTTACTTTCCTCCAGGAACGCATTTGCACAGCTTTAACTGTGCTTGAATTAATGTAATTGTAGAATCTGGTAGCAATTAATCATGCAAATACCGAACTGTTGGAAATGTATTCCTTCAGCTGGCTGTGTCAAGTAGTTTTGCTCTACGTTTATTTGTCAGATGTTGTTACTGGGCAAAATCCATCAGTATATGCCATCCTCACTTTCTCTGAACAGTTTTATGTGTGGGATCTGGACACGTTTATACCTTAGGAAGACAAAACATAAATGTTAACTAATTAACTCACACAGAGGGTTTAGCTTTCTGTGCAATGATTAATTCAGCAGCTGCTTGTGTCCCAACTGCAGCAACTTTTCTAAGGTAAACATCCTCTATACATTATTTGTGATTCACTCTCAGATTTTGGGCAAACACAGGAAAAGTTACAGTGTGCATACTAGGCAAGGCACCTCAGGCTTTGGGATTGCATTTAACACATCTTAACACAGACTTAGAAGTTAAATACAGGTGAAACATTTGGGGGGGAAACAGCCTCCGCCAGCAGCATGCAGAATCTGTAACTTCTATGGAGTTACTGTACCTGTCTCTAAAGGGTTCAAAAAAATGGCTGTCACTGCAGGATGCATGCATGGGAAAAGGTGAAAGTAATCCATATGTCATCTGCATCCTGCTCATTCTTTCTGTGAACATCTTGTGAGCGTTGTCATGAGCTCAGCCGTGCCCTGCCGCCCCCATGGGCAGCAAAGCACAATTCCACTCGAGGCAAAGTGCAAACATTGGGGCTATTTGCAGAAGTTTGGAAGCAGCTTGTCCTTTAGCAGAAACACTTGGGTATCCGAGTGTCACAGGTTGCTGCTACCACCTTCCCTGACGTCTGCTTGTCCCCTTGCAGGAGAGTACTGCGAGGTGAATGCGCGCTCCGGACGCTGTGCTCCAGGGGTTTGTAAGAATGGAGGAACCTGCGTGAACCTACTGATAGGGGGCTTCAAGTGTGAGTGCCCCGCGGGCGAATATGAGCGGCCATACTGTGAGATGACCACCCGGAGCTTCCCCCCGCAGTCCTTCATCACCTTCAAGGGGCTGCGACAGCGCTTCCACTTCACCGTCTCTCTCATGTAAGTCCTGGTGGGGAAGGGCTTTGTGCCTGGTGGCTTCTCCATGTGTGCCTGGGGGGTATTTGTTAAGTATTGTCACATATTACCCACATGAACAGGTCATTTGGGGGATTTGTGATGGCGATTCCTGCAAATGGGGCACAGTAGTGTTATCCGAGTGTTCAATTTTCTGCCCTGCTGAGGGTACGGCTGACTCCTGACCTTCCTCTGCTGCAACATGGGGTGATGGCACGGGGAGAGGGGGCACCAGCACCACCTCTCACCCTGGCCACCTCTCAGCAGCTCTCAGATGAAGAGGCGTGAGGGTAGGTTTGCTGCTTTTTATAGTTGAGCCTCCTGCCTTGGAGGCTGGCTGCAGAGCCAAACCATTCGTGATGCTTGTTTGGGAGAGCCCTTCTGCTCTCCTGTTTCCCAGCCTGTGAGAGGACCCAGTCTTGTCAGGCTGTGGCTGAGCACAGGCTGGTCCTCCTCAGGTCCTTGCTCTCCACTGGTTCCCAGCCTTGGGCTCAGGACAATCCCAAGTGTCCTAGCTACTCCCCTTACTCCTGACCTTCACACCAAGCTCCTGCTTCTGGTCCCATTCCAGCTGCAGGCACGACCAGCCTCATCCCCATCCCGTCTGCCTGGACATCCCCACGTTGGACAGTCTTCTCCTAGGCTGGCTGCCACTTTTCCGTGGGGGCGCTCAGGGAGGCAAGGGGAGAGATGATGGCAGCTGCACTACGTGCACCGGAGCTCTCCTCCCCTGGCTCACACATCCCAGAGGAGAAGACTTCTGGGGTCAGGAGTAGGGCTCACCTGCTGTGGAGCCAGAGCTCCGGGTGCACACACACCTTTTCTCTGGAGAGGGGATGGGGTTTCAGCTTTCCCATGGTTTAGCCCTTCAGGATTGACCTTTGGTTCTCCCTCACAGTTGACTGTGAGTAAATAGCACAAAATGTGTTAAACCCCAAAGGGTGAGGCTGGGGATTTGCTTATAGGGACAACAACAGCCACAAGGACAGACCTGTTTGTGTGTCTG
Source organism: Amazona ochrocephala (assembly GCA_039720435.1). Lineage (NCBI taxonomy): Eukaryota > Metazoa > Chordata > Aves > Psittaciformes > Psittacidae > Amazona > Amazona ochrocephala. Next base: position 28,614,106 of record CM077880.1, read on the forward strand.
CCCAGAGAAAGTGCTCAGGGAGGACCCCTCCAGGCATGTGTCTCACCCAGCACCAGTTACCTGGTGTTTTACGTTGTCAGGAGCCAGGCAGCTTCTCCCCAGTTACCTTTCGTCTGCTTTAATCTGAAATAGTATGGAACCTTGGCATTTTGGTTAAATCAGAAAGCACAGACGCAGCTTGCACATGAGCTGAGGTAAGGAGGAGTTGCACCTGCGCAGATTGGTTTGGAGCATCAGATCTAAGCACGCAAGAGAGCTGAGGAGCGAAAGGCTTCGTCAGACCTACAGTGAGTGCAAACAAAGGAGCAGTCTGGGCCGGCTGCCAGCATGAATTACCTGCTCTGCTCCTGGCTTGTCCCCTTGGCCACGGGGTGTCATTTTTCAGGCTTTCAGGAAGAAATCCTTGACGTGGAGGGTGCTTCAGGCTGAAATGACTCAAGTGCTCTGTGTAGGGGTTATCGAGAAACAGCAAACTGCTGTACGAGGCAGTGGTTTCTTCACCCTCCTTAAAACCAAGATGCCATATTTAGTCATGAGCTAAACACTCAGTGTGATTGTAAGTCTACAGCATCATGGGGTTCATCCCACATGGTCTGGGATAACGACACATTTAGCTTTTCATACCTGAAGTTCATTTTTATCTACACTTACTATTTCTTTGGCTTTTATTATCCTTCACTGAAGATGGAAATCATTATGTGAGGATAAACAGGAATTAGCAGTTTGACTAGATGATGCTTTGCATTACATATATTGTGATTTGGGAGCATTTGTAAAATGCCAGCGTCTAGCTTACCTTAGCCTCAAGTGAATCCTGCGAAGAGCGGGATGTTTGCATTGTCCAGTCTCCTAACTAAAGTTATTTGTTTTCTTAGAAGTGTTTAGGTTACTGACCAGGCATGTCTTTCTGCTCCCAACAGTGTACATCTTCCTTGCTTACTTCCAGCACTTGCTACTCCTTCACTTCAAGAGGCACTGTCAGTTGAGAGGTTTTCTCAGTAATTGTTCAAAATTCTCATAGAAGGTGTATTTAGTTTCCTATGTCCTGAGATTAAAAATGTCCCTCCTATTAAAAAACAGTATTGTTTTTCCCAGCTGGTGGTAACCAGGCCAGTTCAGAAGCAGTAGTGCTTTAGCTGTTAATATGATACAAAAGATGCTTTTGACTAGTGGCAGACGATGGAACTGAGCGCACACAGAGTAAAGAGATGTAAAAAATAGCTTAATAGTTTAATAATTAAAATTATGGTAGAGAATTGTAACCATATCAGAAAATACAGTCAAACAGAATTAAGGTTCCTGTTGCTGCTGATCAAAGTTTCTGCCCACTAAAGCATTCCCAGTGTTATTCTCATTTCTTTTGCTCACACATGTTCTGGATAGATCTGATCAAAACGTTTTGATGAAGCAGTTATCCATGGAGAGATACACTCTTGGGAAATGCAGAAACTGTATTTCTTTGGATGAGAAGTTTGACGGTGAAAAGTGTAAACAAAATCAGTGTTTTCGTAATATTGAACTATTTCAACAGTATTGTCTTTATTCATTTAGTTTGCTTTTTACTTCCAGAACATTATGTTAAATAAATTTAGAAATAAAGATGTATTTCAAAACTGATTAAAAGTAATCGCAGCACTGATATAATATTTTGATGGACTGCAGCTGATATTCTTTGGCATTTGTATTTTATTGGAAATATAAAAATTTTTACTTCTCTTTTTTGAACCAGAACAATTCATTCTCCTTCAAAAATATAAAAAAATACATGGAATGAAAATCTGCATTTCAGTGTAGCTCACATTCACGCTTCTGGTTCAGAAAGGCTTCTACTCAGTGTAGTCCATGACCTACATATGTCTGTCAAATAACTGCTGTTAAAAAATACTATTTGGTTTTTAAATTCTGTATTTCAAATATCAGACCTTGATGTCCTAAAATACTGCCTCCTTCACGTTCCTTGTGTGCAGGTCTTGTTGCAACGCAGGAGAGTCTTGCTAGTAGACATGACACGACAGGTACAAGAATCATCTCTTCTGTCTGTGGAAGGCAGCTTGCATTAGCTGTGTTCAGCATTTCATTCGTTTGTAGGAAAAGTGGGTTAATTTTAATCAGGGATATTTCCTGAAGTTCAAGATACAAAATCAAACTGCACTACCATTGGGAAACACAAGAAATTCCCATGGTTTCTCTTTCTTTCTCGCTTTATATAGAATATTAATCTTTGTAAAACTGTTTATGTGAAGCGTAATATAACTTTTTTGAATTTCTAAGTAGATGGAAGCTGTGAGTAAATTCCCAAAGATAATGGGATTTAATTAAAAATGATAAAATATACAAAACGCACAGAAATTTGCAAAAAGAGTTCTGTGCTGAATTCTCAGGCTTTTTTAAATGTGAGGATGCCTCTTTTCCTGCAGGAAAGGTGTGATACATCCCATATTAGAAGCACAAGAAAGACCAAATCAAAAAACACCCATTGGCGCTCTGATTTAGTGGAATAATTTGAATGTGTATTTTCCTTCCTCCAATTGACTGACGCGTTGATTGATGAACCCCAACTGTATGCATGGCATTATTAAAGTAACTCATACCTTTCTCTTTCCCTTGTCTCCCATCAGGTCTTTTTAATCAATTGGTGACTCTCTTTGTACCCTGTAGCATTTAGACAGCAAGTGAGGAGCAAGTATCCCCCTTTTGACATGCAAATGCTTTCTAGCTTTTGGACTGTTTGCAAAGTGCAGTCGGTGCTACTGTTTGGTGAGTGTCGGATGCTCAGCCTGCATCATGCTGCATGTTTTACCCCTTGTGAGGGTCAGCATCCACAGCAGATGTCTGCAGAGTAGATTTCTGTAATTTCCGTCTCACTTGCCTGTGTTAATAGTGAAAGAGTAGATTGATCCTGTGGCTGACTCCTCAGTGTCACAATTTTCTATCTGAAGAGAGATTCAAAGGCTTGCTTCTCTGATAGACACAATGCTGTCTTTCTTCTGGAGGACTTGGCCATCAGTCTTTAATTCATAAGCCGTTAAGCACAAACTAACCCCTTGTCTCTGCATTCTAGGTTTGCAACCAGGGAAAGGAATGCTCTCCTCCTCTACAACGGGCGTTTCAATGAGAAGCACGACTTCATTGCCTTGGAGATCATTGAGGAGCAGATCCAGCTCACATTCTCTGCAGGTGAGGTCTCGCTCAAGTCGAGCGTTTCTGCCTGTGGTCTGGAGATCCTCTCAAGCTGTTTGGAAATGTGCGTTAAGGATTTTATATGGCTATTTGCTGCCTCATTAGCTGAGTAACTGGCTGATGTTTTACAGTGAACAACTGATGCCAGGTGTTGCAAAGTACTCCAGATTGTAGCGGTTTGTGGTGGTTACACTGCTGTCGCAGGCAGGAGCTTGTCAACATATCAGTTATAAAACCAGAGTTTATGACTACTATAAAAGATTGGCACTAGCCTGAAAGTCCCTGAGCCAATGTGTGCTTAAATGAGACTTCATTTTATCGCTCTGTGATAAACGTCGTGTGGTTATGTATTTTTACACTACACCATCAGTGAAACTAGGTGTGTGTAAGTGTTATCTGAAAAATACCTGCAAGCCAAAGCAGGCAAGTGAGAAATGCCTGCCACTGGGGTTGGTGATGAGCAGTGATGTTGCAGAAATGCACTTTCGTGCTGTAGAAGCACCTCCTCTTGGAAGAAGCCATAAACAACCATGGATTTAGAAGAACTTAGCTGCCTGCTCATTGCTACGGTAGGCTAGGAAACAAGAAACAGAGGCTTTGGCATTTGTGTGCTTTCTCGCCAAGACAAAGCCAGGGTCTTTTGGTGCTTCTGGGAGCAGAGGGAGGGGAAGGCCACCAAGTGAAGCTGAGAGTGGCATGTATCCCTGCCACTGTGGCTTTCTCCCAGGGGAGGAGTTTCCTCCAGAAGAGCAGCCCTGGCAGTGGCAAAGGTCTTTGTGACACAAGTGTGATCAGAGCAAACCTTGACCATTCCAGCCTCAGCAGAGCAGTGTTTCCCAAGTTAAAAAGCCTAAGTATCATCCAAAACATCATGCCCAGCTGTGCTGATTGCCATGACAGGGGTAGCACACAGCTGTACAGCATGGTAGAAACACACTAAAGCCACCAGGAATCACCTTTTGGGCTTCACCAGGCTTGCTGAGGCTCTTGGAGTCTCTTTTGATGGAACACTTGCATTCCTGCTTCAGGCCAAGAGCAGGTCTGTTCAGTGAGGAGGCTTTGGTGGCTTTACCAAATCTCAGAGGGTCAGACAACCTCTAGTTGTCACACGGCTGGGGGATGTTTTCCATTGGGATAGAAACTGGAAAGGTCTGTTGTTGCGTAGGTCAAGTGGGGTTACATGCAGGTCAAGTGAGATGCTTGTACGTCTGTACCAGGCATGTAACTGAGGTAATAATCCTGTTATTTCCCATTACCCATATTCGAGATATACTCGAAACATGCAGGCTCTAGTCAACTCTTAGTTTATTGCTGTGAAAAGTGAGACATTGCAAGCAATAAAGCAGTAGAAGCAGAGGCAGAGCCCACCTCAGTGTTGCACGATCATCACCAGTGACAGTCACTTAGACCTCGTGGTAAATCCCAAGTGACCCTGTCGATTTACCAGCAATGCTTAAGTGCATATCTGGACCTTTGGGTTGAAGATATCTGGTTTCACTTCCCCTTTATTAGCTCAAAGTTGTCTAAATTAGATTTTAAGGCAGGCTTTTGAGTGAATTAATGCAGTGAAATAACATGCTGCATTCGGAGTGATATGCTTTCTTCTGTAGCTCCGCTCTGCCTGTCTAAACTTGAATTAAATTGCTTGGAAGGCACCCTGAGGATGAATGAAACAAAAAAATAAATTCTGCTTGCACTTATATGCATTTAAATGTGGAGGAACTGCTTTAAAATACATGAAACTAAATTTAGATTTGCACTGCTGCACCTGAGAGCAGGTCTGGTCCTGTACGTTACAAATGGTATTTTCTTTGGAAGGAGAATGGTGTATGTTTTATAGTTTTAAGTGGCTTTTAACGAACAGTACAAGTTTTGGACACCTGATCTGGCTGTTTTACCTGTCGCAACAACTTTTTCACAGAAAGCAAAGCAAAAGGATTGAAGACCAGAGGACTTCCTTTCACAGAAACATACGAACTGCATAGAAAGCCTGATTTTCACCATAGATTTTTTCTTCACTAAATTATAAAAAACATTACAGCAAGATGTCAAATATGCTAAGCTGAAATCTGTACTGTTTAAATAACAGAAGTATAGAGAATGGGTGTTAAAGGTTGGTAGGGGACACGGGAATAATACTTCACACGGGGTAAAGCCTTTGTTGCAGGTACAGATGGAAGTACATTTTAATCTCAGCAATACTCTGAACTTTGTTAGCTTATGGGAGGGAGTTGTTTTCCTGTGGTTTGTTATGTAGAATTTTCCAACTGTTAAAAAAAGAGAAAAAGAAAAAAAAGGCCGAAGCCCGACAATCCCTCCTCCATGCCAGGCCTTTCATGTGCTTTCAACACGAATGTTTATTTTGCTGCTACCTCGGAATAGATATGCCTGGTTACTGAGCTGCTTCTGCTGACTCAGATCTGGCTTAAAAGCTTCAACGTAACAATTACAATGGCACGGACTTGCTTTCAAATTTAATTACTGAAAGGCTGCCAATAATTTTATTAATCATCGTAAAATTTTATTGGGACCAAGGTTACCATGGGGTTTACACTGGAGGGCTTTTGGATTTCACTCTCAACTCCGACTAGGAGTAGGCTTCCCTTCCCTGACAAAATAATCCTGGCAGGATACCCATCATGTTAAAAACACCTCAAAGTGCTGCTTTTGGCGGAAATGCAGAAAAATTCATGTACATCTTTTCCTCAGTTGACCGCTTCAGCAATGGCTGTATCTACCCACTGCATCTGCTACAGCGCACTGCAGAAGCGCAATGAAAAATAACACAATTTACCTGGATGTGCCAGAATCTATTTTTGTATTCGTGCACCAAAATAATTGCATGAATCTGGGGATATTTTCCATCTCACAGGACAAAACCCCAAACTCCTCTGTGGTGAAGTCAGACAGCTGCATCCTGTGCCCAATGAGGGTCTCTCCGTGATTTGGTTTAGTACAGAGTGGAGTTTGCAGTGACGCTGACTTACTTTTTCCCATCTGGCTTCCCTTGCAGGGGAAACAACCACTACAGTGGCACCGTTCGTTCCGGGAGGGGTCAGCGATGGGCAGTGGCACTCGGTCCAGGTGCAGTACTACAATAAGGTAAGACTAATGGTGTCAGAGATAACCTGTTTTTTGTAAAGTTATAGAGCCATGGATTGTGTAGCTCTGACCTGATGTGTGCAGGAGACTTGAGTTTTACTCATCTAACCAGGCACATTGCTACAGCTCTGCACAAGTGTTACTGGTCTTGCTCATCTTGCCTGGGATGAAAATTCCCTCTGAGGGCTTTTGAGTTTTGTCTCAGGAAGGCAAAAAAGCCCCCAGACATTAGTACATCCTATTCAGAAGTACTGCCAGGGGAACCTTCAGTACTTGGAACTATTTTAGTTTTCAGGTCTTTAAACCCTCAAAGAGTCAGTGTATCTGAACCAATGGATTTACTGATTTGGATCTTTTTAAAGAATTGTGCAGAGCAGGAGCCTTTAGCGTAGTAACTACAAGCCCCTGGTGTAGAATTTTCTGATGCAAAGCAAAATTCTTCCCTTAGCTGTTGTCTTCTGTAAAATGACAAGTTTAGCTCGCACAAGCTTCTCTCGTTTGGTTATTACATGGCTGACACTTTCAGAGATCAAGAGCTATCTTACTAAATCAATTTTTTGTCTGCTATATAAAAAGATACTCAGAAGAAGTGCAAAAAACGCCGTTGCACTCAGCACATGGCACTCAGAGGTGTGCTCAGTGGTCCCTATCCCACAGCTGCACCCTTGGTAGGTATCAAGAGCAGGTTCACTTTGAACCAAAGGCAGGGACTTTCTGTTAACCATCCATTTTGTGATGAATCAAAAAGCATGGTGCTGGGGTGTACGGTGTCACTGTTTGCAGATAGATGTCAGAGCCTTTCTGTAACCTATAACAAAAATGAGAAAATCTAGTTAGTTACTGAGAAACGTTGCTTTTAAGTCTGACATGATAGCATTATGGTGGATCACGTAAGGAAATAGAGGAGCATTGTTGGCTGTTAAAAAGGAAACAGGATACTAGTGTAGGAAGCTGAATGGAAGATGAAGGATTAATATAGTCAGCAAGTTCTTTATGTCCTAGTGCTGCATCCTTTCATTACAGTTTGTGTGGCAGTTTGAATGGGAGGATTAAAGTTTCCTTTGGACTTCTTGATAGGGTCTCCTAGCTGAGGGTATTTTATAGAGGAAATAAAAACCTTTCTTATTATTTATTTTATATTAAAAAATAAATGTTAAAACTTGTGTTTCACACTTTATATACTTTCTACTATCAGAGAAATAGAAGCAAAACTTAGTGTGTCACCATGCATACATCTGACACTTTGAGGTTCTTCCTTACAAACTGCAACATGCCATGTTTCCATAGTCTACATATTTCTCAGTGAATCACTTTGGTAGGGTAACTGGCACTTGCTGATGCAGTGCAGGGATGTTCCAGCTTTCAAGCTCCTTGGTGGATGAGGAGTGGAGGGCACAGCTGCAGGGACAGCCACAGAAGCAGCTTGCTGAAGCGCTGCTGGCCAGATAAGGGATACCAGGCAGCCCCAGGACATTCTTTAAAAGGCAAAGAGATCTGTCACGGATGCTAAAATTAAACCCCTGCCTCACCTCCAGGGCTTGCTGCTGTTGAAGCAGACTGGTAAGTGTGCCATGTTAGCAAATGGTGTTTTCCTGTCATTAACACATGCACCCTGGCATCATTTTCTTCTTCTGCCGCAGTTTTGCGAAGGTGAATGAGCCAGTCCCCACTCATAGGAAGGAGCTCAGGGCAGAGAGGGAAAGCAGAGGGCCTGTGCTAGGAAACACCATTGACTTCATGCGTTTGCCACTCACATGACGTAAAACTGATGAAAAGTAGGGTCACTATGGAGAGCAGTGCTGCACCCTTTGCTGTCTGTGTTAGAGACCAAAGTCATCACCTTCTCCTTAGCAGTATTTACTGAAGAATGGTTAAATTTGGGCAGCTGACAATACTGAGTAAAGGACATCAGTAGGATATGCCAACCAACATATATTTAGCATGCTCTCAGGCCTCTGCATCATGCCTGGAACTGCCTGTGTTGCACCAGCTCTTCGATAGAGAAGGACTGAGTGGGCACTGCGGGGCAGCGGTGGCCAGAGGCAGCTCTGCAGACCTGCCTGTGGGCTGCCCACCACACCCTGCAGCAGGGATAAGCCTTCTGGTATTTGTTTGTAAAGCAGCTCCTTGGCTACTTCATGTTTTAACAAAGCTGGAAGTAAAGTTCCTGTGAGGAGGTTGAAAAGACAGAGATAATTTAGGGATTTGAGTTGTGCCAAGATAAATGGGATGCTGTGTCTAAACTTGACGCAGCTAAGACATGTTTGAATAACAGAGGACCCAAAACTCATGAGTTTGCTTAAATCACACACTCATATTATTCTGCAGGCACTGCATCCTTCTGCTCTTTCCACAATCCTACCACAGTGTCAGGTTCTCATCCCATCACTGCTCAAGCCCTTTGCTCTGCTCAGATGTTGCAGAGCCTTCCTGAGCAGGCAAAGCGTCTCCTCAGTCATCTCCCTCCTCTCTGCCTTCAGCTCATGTTTGATCCCCACCTCCAGCCTCTTCTGCACTCCCCTGCCTTGTCTCTCCCTCTGCCTTCCTCTGGCATTTTGGATCAGCACCCTGTCCCTGGCAGCAAGGCCACAGGGGCTAAGTCGACCAGCATCCTTGTGGGGTTTCTTGCCCTGCTTCCATTCTGCTGTTTGCTTGGGGAGCTTTTGGTCTTTGCTCCCTTTTAGACATCTCTTCCTGATGCTGCCCTTGAGAAATGCATAACCCATCATCCCAGATACCTGTAGAGACGCATTCTATTTATTTGTCTATGTCTCACATTAAAAAGCCCTTGAAGAGGTATTTATACCCATTCTTTGTTATCCCTCACTCATGTTGAGTTTTGTCTGCCTCCAACTGCCTTTTGCTCCACCAGCAGGTTTTCTTTGTTTAATAAATGTGATCACTTTTCCTTACCCATTCATCAGTCCTTTCCTGTGCCACTTCTATGCTTTTTTTGAACAGCAAAACCCATACAGACATTTTGAACTTCCCATATTCACTCTCCTATAGCTGAGTGCTGCCAGGCTGCTTGTCCTGCTACTGGGGTCATTACAGCTGTACCTGTAGTCTTCCCTACCTAACACTGTGTTCTTGGGCAGTGACAGGCTTCTTCAGGCAGGACCCTTTCCTCCTGCCTTAGAAATGTGAGAGATGTTGTGGTGCAGCTTGAAATAAACAGCAATGTAAAAGTTTCCTGTTGTGCTCGCAAGTGTTTGGTGTCAGGTGCTCTCTTAGGTTCATCCTTCTTTCCCGGTGCCTTTTATTTAAGCTCTTTTAAAGCATCTTTTTGAAAACTAAGCTAGGAACTCTCCAGTTTATTTCCTTCCTTTCACATTTGTGCAGCATCTAGCAAGAAAAAAAGGGTTCAGTCTTCTTTGGGCTTTCAGATAATACAGTAATTCACATACGGAGTATTAGATTTCATCACAGCTGAGGTCAATTTTTGATCTCTTGTTTTTGAGGAGAATGACTAACAGGCTTTGATACATAATCACTTCAGTCCAAAGCAAATTCTTGTAGATGAGTTTTCACAGCTCTGAAAGCTGTTCCTGCAATCTGAGTTGATCGTGGTAGGATACGAGCAAAGGTTGAGTGGTTTTTGGCACATGCAGCTCTGTGGATGACGTTTGGTTGAGCATCACTGGAATTTAGACTCCAAGAATGGGTGACTTGGATGCAGGGGCAACTGTGGTGGGAAACTTCTGCAGCAGTTATTTCCTTAATGTGGCATCCTGGTGATGCTGCCACCCTGTGAAAAGTCAGTTTGGTAATGAGGAAATAAGCAGTGTAGAAGTGACTTCTGTAAATCATTTTCCATACTCAGCTCAGAAGCAATGTACTTGGTAATACTCATCTTTAGTGTTAATGTAAAACGTCATGTTGTTACAATTGCGACGGTCCCCTGACTCTGAGAGACAAACCGTGGAGCTTCATTGGTAAGAGAGGAGTCCAGAGCCAGCTTTGTGCCACTGTGTTTGCAGAGAAGCATCAAACAAACCTCTACCATCTCAAGTATTTGATGCTTTCTTTCAAATCCTGGTATGTTCAGGCACTGAAAACACTGTAGTAATGAAACAGATTGTCAGAGGAGGAAAGGAAGCAACGTCATTTCATTTACCATGCAGTGATGGAAATGGATGCTTCCTCCCTGGGTAACAGCTGACACACTTGATTTTAGTGGAAGTGCCTAAGGGAAGCACATGGATGTTGTGCTAAGGAAGTGTTGGCTCTGTATTGAATTTCTGGAAGGGAAAACACGAAGGAGAAGGAATTTGTAGCTGTAAGAGAGCAGAAGTGAACTAGGGGTGTTTTATAACCATTCTCTAGTTTCAGTTAGATAGTAAAAGTCTTGTCAGCTACCCAGTAGCAAGGTATCAGTTTACCTTTTAGCAGTGTTACTTGCCATTACAGATGTTTGCTGATGAGGGGGGAAGGCAGGGAGGAAAGCTGCGTGCTGGCTCTGTTAGCTCAAACACAGTACCTTCTGGGATCCTGATCTTGCAGCCATTAAAGTCAACGGGAGGTATTAAATTAAAGGTGACCTGCGTGTGACCTGCTTTCTCAAGAGGTGTATAAGAAATACATAAGAAATTCACAAGAAATGGGATTTTTTTATATTATTTTGGAGGGAAGGGCGCGAGAAGGGGGGAGATTTCAGCCTGACAAACAAAACTGGTAGAAAACAGCAGAAACAACTTGCTGTTTGTTCACAGGGCAGCTGGCGTAAAGGGCAGCAGCAGTGTGAGCTGCCCCCTTTGCCTTGGTAATGTGCTTCCTTTTCACATGATGACAGTTTAGTCAGTCCCTCATGGAGTTTGGTCCTTACCCTTTGGCTCTCCTTAGCGTGCTGTATTGAGTAATAGGCAGTAGGTTTAGCCATGCTTATACTGATTTGGAAAACCACCAGGATATTTGATGGTAATGATGCTCAGTAGCAGTGATATCACATGGAATATCTGGCATTCGCTGCACACACATGATCATATATGATTGTAGTCAGTGCTTGGGACAGGGGATTCTGATAGTGGGTGGTGTTTTTAATTAAGTTAAAACTTCAAGCCACTCTCACAGACTTCTGATGATAGAAATGCACTTTTGTTCAGAATTTGAGATACCCCGTCAAATTTATGTTAATGTTTTACGTGACTCATTACCTCAGGCTAGAATTCATCATTTGGCACGAGATAAAAATGTTTTGAGTATGGACATGTTCTTTTAATTATAGAGGGCATGTACATGTATATTTATATACTGTGTATCTTATGTGTTACTTATACATATATGACATCAAAGTTGCTTAAGGACGTTACTGTTCTGTAGGCAGAAGCTCCTTCTGGGTCTGTGGCACAGGTTCTCTTTACCTAAATGACAGAGAGCTGGAGAATAGCAGAGAGAAACATGCTCTCAGAGAGTGTCTGATGTAGAGCACAGTAGTTCTGGAGGATGGGATGAACAAATCCCTGAATGACTGACAGAATGACTCACAAGAGTAGGGGCTGCAAGACCAAGCACTGGGTGTACTTGGGATCCTCCTCCATGCTCAGGAGCTGTAAAATGATGGGTGCCTTGGAGGGTGTCTCTACTGTACTGGTCCCTTGAGCCTGCAGGCTTCTAGGATGAGAGAGTCAGGACAAACATTACTCTTTTTTCCATAACTGGGATAAGTTTTCTTCTCGTATTTGGTAATTGGTAGTAAGCTGCCGCTCACTCACTCCTTCCTTGCATGTCTTTGGACTGAAGAGTGCTGTGGTTGTTGATGCTTGACGCTGCTAGGGGTAGCCCACCCTTCCGCGGCAGTTACATTTAGCAGGGTCCTGCTGCTTTCCATCCCTGTGCACTTCCCACCCCACAGAGCCCAGGCCTGTGTCTAGCCTGAAGACAGCTGCCGGGAAGACAGGCAAATTCTTCAGTTAGAGATAAACTTAAAAGAAATGAGGGGCTGTTAGGGCTGATACTCAGTGTGTCGTGAATTCAAAGCACAGGAGGTGCATTGCTCTGAATCAGACTCACGTATGCTTTCAAAAGTCTCCTGCCTGTAGTAGATGGTGGTTTCTTGTGAGTTAACTGGCCTTCATCTGGGCAAGCTGGAGCTTGAGCATCACCAAAGACTGAGCTAATGCTGTTGAGATTTAGTTCTCAGCCCACTCGCACACTAGATTTTGCCAGTACCTTTCCTTCCCAGGGAGGATCTATCCCTCATCCACCAGCTGGAAGCTGTTTCCAGGTGCCGAAACACCCTCTGTTTCAGCGCCAAGTCCTGAGCTGTAATTGATGTTCTGTACCTTGGGTGCGTGCTGCTGCTCTCCCCTTGTGCTTGCTCAGCTGGCGGGCGAGTGAATGGGAAGGCAGCTTTCTCCCTTGCCCATGGGCTCCTCTGCCAAAGATGATCCTGAAGGGTTGTTAAGCATAGCCATACAGCTGTGCTGTTGCACCAGCAGAACTTACTGTTTGGAGCCTGCTCCATACTGTGGATCACTAGTAGTGCCCCAGAGACCAGCCATTGATGGCGGGAAGTAGCTGTGGGGAAGGAGGAAGAGGGGAACATTTGGAGTTACAGCATTTGTTTTCCCAAGTAACCATTACATGTGATGGAGCCCCGCTGTCCTGGAGATGGCTGAACACCTGCCTGTGATGAGAAGTGGGGAATGAATTCCTGGTTTTGCTTTACTTATTAAACTGTCTTAATCTCAACCCATGAGTTTTCTCACATTCACCCTTCCAGTTCTCATCCCCATCCCACTTTGAGGGGAGTGAGTGAGTGGTTTTGTGGGGCTTAGCTGCTTGCTGGGTTAAACCATGACACTAAGCAAGAAATAAGCATCAGTCTCATTGGGCAGATGCAGAGGTGGTGGGGATGGGGAGTGTGTAGTAGTCCCTAGGGCCCACCAGCAGATGTAGAGGGGGCTGTTGCACACTGCAGCAAGGATGGTACACATTCACTTAGATGCATGATGTGTCTTGCTGGAGCTTGCCTTGCTTTTACAGGGCAGCTGCTTCAGCTGACCGCATGGCAAGCGTAAGCTCTTGGGCTCAGTCTTATACAACCCCTGCATTTACTCATACTCTCACATGCATTATGCCTGCTACTCATTAGTGGAATTCTCTTTAGAATTATCTTTATAGCAAATCTCTAACATTCATCCCTGTCTTTGTTTAACTAGAGCCTTTGTTTTGATTCTGGGATCCTGTGTTGTGCAGCTGCCTAGCAGTGGCCAGGGGCAGAGCAATGCCGAAGGACTTGAGGATGCATATGCAAAACTGCCCTTTCAGAAACTCAGGTCCACTCCTGTTGTCCCACCCAAGAGCCACTGGGACCAGATTTCACCTAGCCACCAGTCCGTGGGGAGTGACACAGCTGCACCCCAAAAGTCAAGATCTATAGGGCTGCATGCTGGTGCGCTCATGGGCACCTGGAAGCTTGGTGGCCATTCACGTTCCCCTGCTATGGGCAGGCAGGACCTGCCCTTTAATCCAAGCCCCTTCCTAAGCACATGTGGCACAGGCACTCACAGACAGTGAGAGCAGTGCTGGTCTGTTTTGGAGAGGTTAATGTAGCACTTTATTTTGAATAGGGTGGGATGAAACACAGCAATCTCTGATGGTCTGCTGCAGAGACCATAAGAGCCATGCTGGCTATGGCAGACATGCCCCTGCACCAGGTGCCTGTGGAGCTAGCAGATAGGTTATCTTGTTTCCTTCTGAAAACACAGACCCTCTTTGATGATGGCAAATTCATCTGTTATGGAAATATATTCTTTATTTGGGACCAGTAATTGATTTCACCACTTTCCCTTGGGGGAGAGGAGAGAAAGGCAGAAATCAACATTTAAGTGAAATTCAGACCTTGACAACTGTGCCAAAAGACACAGATGACACTGGTTACTGCTTTCTCTCCCATAAAGGGAGCTAATCCTTGTTTTAAGTGCTGGGTTTGTGGTGCCCCCCCATGACCAACAGGCAAACATGAGCGTCACACAGCAGCTCAGCATGGGCTTCCCTGGGCCACCCCACTACTGCACTGCCCCTTAGGCAGGGGCTACCCTTCCAGCACAGAGCCTTGTTTGCTCAGCTCTGTGTCTCCTTGCCGAGCCTGCCAGCGAGGCTGCCAGCACTGCAGGTGAGTTATGAGGCAGGCCTGCGGCTGAATAGGGATTACCAGCTCCTTGGAGAAGGGCCACGTAGCTGCACCAGCTAGGCATAACTTCTAGTCATTGTACCCGAGGTGAAAGACTTTGCCCTGAAAGTACCCAGGACACCATGCAGCATCGTTTACTTCTGAATCTCAATGGTCAGGAGCAGTGGTGGGCAATTAAACCCTTGTGCTTGGGAGCACCTCTCACACCAGGGCATGGTTCCCCCTGCCGAATGGTGTGCTTTGTAACTCAGTTGGAAAAGACAGACCCCAAATGAAGTCACATCACTGGAGATGCAGTAAGTAATAAAGACTGGGTATGACTTATGCAAATGTCTATCACTGGTGACATCTGAGCAGATGTAATCATGATCTGAGGGAGAATTTCTGAAGTTAATCCTCCTGGTGGCTTCCAGACTAATTTGTTAAGGGGTTGAGGGAGATTTTCTAAATAAACAATGCAGTTATTGAAGATTATGATAATACCACTGTTGATCAAATGTGGGCCCTGCCATAGTTTGGATTTTGCTGGCTCAGATTGACTTGCTGAGATTACAGCATCCGTGATCAACACCGGCCTGCTCTAGTATGGTTTGGCATCGTCTGGTACAGAAAAATGCAGAACATTAATTGTACTGTTAAGCAAATACTGGGGGGGAAGGTACTGTAAATACTGAATATGTCATTCAGTTAGGAGCAACCTACTTCACTGAGCATATTTTTCCAGGAAGTATAATTTTGTGAGTTTGCATTCCCAAGCCTAAATGCATAATATCGCTAAGAAATGCCAATACAGCTTTTAAAAGCCCTCTCAAGTGTGCAAAGAAGAACACATGTTAAAATATAGTGCTTCCTCTTAAAAAAACTAGCATATTCTTACTTAAGATTTAATCATATCTGTAATTTTATCATTTCCTTATCACTCGTCTCATTGTGAGCATACAGCAGGATTGCAGAGATCGGTGGTGGCACAGCAAGGAGAAGGCAGCGGACAGTGCTAACTTCCATCAGAGCATTGGTGTTATACTTCACCAGATCATTGATTCGTGCTGGATGCCTTTCCTTCTATGGC
The DNA here is from genome assembly GCA_039720435.1 of Amazona ochrocephala. Classification (NCBI taxonomy): domain Eukaryota; kingdom Metazoa; phylum Chordata; class Aves; order Psittaciformes; family Psittacidae; genus Amazona; species Amazona ochrocephala. Next base: position 28,629,591 of record CM077880.1, read on the forward strand.
ATTTTCGTGGGATCAAAAGTTCCGCCGTAGCTTAAGCACAGGAAAGCTTGCAGGACACCAAAACCACAGGGAGCATAACCGCAGTCAATTCATTCCTTTAGTTTTGAGAAGGACTTAATCTGTGGTTACCTGCATAAGTGCAGGGCCTCTTCTTCACAGAGCAAGCTGCTGGGTGTCTTTGGTTAGACGAGGAAGAAAAGCAGTTTTTCACTTTTCAAGCACTTTTTCACTTTCTATGCTAGTACAACCAGTATTTGTAACAAGCATCTAGAGGGATGTGCATGTTTCATTTACTTTGCAACTGAAGACATCGAGGAGATTTTACTTATGTGAAAGATTACCAGTATTGTTAGCCAGATGCTGGCTATGATAGTTCATTCACAACTTTCTTACAAGAACAAGAGTTAGTGTATCAGCAGCTTATAGTGCTTTCTGGTGGGCAGGCTTGTGAAGCATGCGGGTAGGCAGTGCTGGAGGCACATGTACAGTGTAAGGGTACGAGGATTTGTAGCTGTGAATTTGTATTAATCTGTACTATGTATTTTTGGAGCAAGTGGGCATGGCCATTTAAAAAACCTATCAATTAAAATTACAAGCAGCTAAAGGAAGGGAAAGAAATTAGGCTTTCCATTGCTGAATGCATGCCGACCCTGTACATTCAAAGTTCAAACTGTTGTTCTAGTCAAACACATGAAACATATTCCTCGTGTCTGGATGTCAAACATGTCATTTCCTACATGGTCAGAACTCAGTTTTTAAAATGCCACGAGAAAAGGTAATCTCTGCAAAAATAGTTTGGTTTATGAGTCATTTCCTGGCATTCTGGCTGAAGATTCAGAAACTCCTGTTCTTGCTGAGGCCAAACTCATTTTTTCATAGAGATCCAGAGGAGCATCAAGGAAATTCCAATTCTAGGTAAGACCACAGACTTGGTACATAAAAAATGAAGCTTGACAGGTTCTGATTAGAAATCCTAGAATCACAGAATGGTTTGGGTTGGGAGGGACTTTAAAGATCATCTGGTTCCCTTCTCCTGCCATGGACACGGTTCTGATGGTCTCTCTGTCCTTTGAAATCATTAAATCAAGCTAGTATTTCCCTTTCTAAAGGAAAAATTCAGCTTGGGTGCAAGCACTGCTATTGAAGCAGGACTCACTGGGTGATGTTCTGTGGCTGTATAAGGCAAAAGGCTGATTAAATGATGAGTCACTTCCATCCGTAAAATACGGCATGATCCTGTGAAAACCCATCCCGAGCTCCAGCCTGTGGTATTACAGGTGGGAAGCCGAGACCCAGGAGGACAAGCGAAGTTTTGCTGCGCATTTGCCCTGCTTTTAGGCTCTTCCACAGCACCTGCCACTCCCTCAATGGGACTTTAGTCTGGCCTGTGGCAACCATTTACATTCCTAACATCTCCTGAGAAGCACTGAAGGGCTGCCTGGCTAATATTTACTTTCTCTTGGTCCTCTCAAATGTGGTTGCAGAGCCTTTGCAGGTGTTTGGGGTGGGGGGAAGCTGATATGCTGTTGCAGAACACGTGAGCCTGGACTTTAAAAGCCCCTCCCTGTAATTACATTGATACTTATTCATCCTGCATTAGTAGTCATTGTTTTTGTTGATTTTGGGGGGTTTCTTTCGGTAGAGGGTAGGTGCGAAGTGATTGCTATCTGGGAAAGGAAATCAGGATTTGGCAGCAGAGCGACATTCCATTGTCTTGATGCGAAATAACAAATAACTCGCCTCTAAATCTGTGTCTCGGGAAATGAAAGTGTAAAGCAGTGAAAGTTATTTGGAGGTCATTGAGATACGAAGTGTGACGTGCTCCTCAGCTCTCCATGATAGCTTTGAGAAGTCACTCTGGTGGCTGGGGAGGAAGAAGGCAAGCTCATACCCAGTGCCTGGGTCTTTCTACCCGGCAACCTGCTTTTGGAAGTGGTGTTCTCACAGTTTGCAAACACCACCTGGAAACATTCCTTGTTGTGGCAGTGAATTTATAACCAAATGCAAACAGTTACCTTTCAGAAACCATCCACAAGTGTTTTGCTCTCCAAGTGGCAGTAGGGACCATGTCTTGCAAAGCCAGCCCGAGCCCTGCCTCTTCTGGAAGCCTCATCCTCAGCAATGCTGCTCAGCATTTACTCCTCTCACTCCTCCCAGGTTTTAAAAGCTTGATTTGTGTGCCCAGTTACAGCACTGCCCACCCCACACATGAGCTGGGTTCACTCAAGCCATCTAATACCATCTAATACCATTACACCACAAAACTCTTCAGAGGTTTACTCTCCAGAATGGTGATTTCCAGCTCCTCCTGAAGGCCAAGGAGATGCAAGGGACCTCCATGAGAGCTGGCTGGGTCTGAATGGCCCTTGGCTCACCACAAGGCCTGAGGACTGTACTTGAAATCTGTGCTGTGCAGCCCAGCCTGGTGCAAAGCCAGCAGAGTCATTGAAATGGCGCCTCAGGAATTTGGTGGAAGTTCTTTGAAGTGCGTTGTTATCTCCATTTAATCAGTCAGTAAATCTACAGTAGCTGCCTGATTTGCAGTAACTCTTGAGGTATTTTGCATCTGTCTGTGTAGTGAGAGGAAGCAGCACTTTGCAGTTACCTGGCCACAAAGGGGTCTGTGTGTACCAGGAGACCCTCGCAAAGATCCAGTGTGGGATTCTTGGATTTTATAGACATAGCCGTGTCCCCATCAGCCACACTGAGCAGCAGTTTGCTTGGCAAAGTGTCATCAGGGTGAGTTCAAGGAGAAGGAGTTAGTTGCTGTGTCACATTGTGTTATTTCTAGGTATTCCTTGGAGTCTGATGGCAATGACATTTGCATCCTGGATTACAAGCTTACAAAATGTATATAAAGCCAAAAATATTTGAGAGTGGTTGTTTGGCAGGTAGATATGGACAAGTGGCAAAGGGAGAAGGGTTTGATGAACTAGGAGAGGAGAGCATGCTCTTCCAGCATCCCTCATGTGCTTTCCCAGTCTCCAGAGGTGCTGGAAGAACATCCTTGCTGTTGAAAGGCAGGGAGGCAGCAAAACAGAGAGAAAAAGGGTTCAGAGAGTAGGCGGAAGGTGCAACAGCCACAGGAGTTTATCAAAGGGAAGGAGTGTGCTGCACAGCATGGAAGAGGGGGACTGCAGCAACAGAGCACCATGAGTGGAGTCTCCCATGCAGAAAGTCAGATGTTGTCTTGGGGAGCGGGCATGGTCTCTTGACAGCCAAAACAGGTCCTTCTTGCTGAGTCACTGATTCAGCATTAGAGAGCTGAGAAGCACCTGGGAATACAAATTTGAGGATAAAATTTCCATTTGCAGGCAGAGAAAACTCGTTCTTCCCATCAGCACTACACAGCCTTTGACAAAGTTAGTCAAATCCAAGAATATGCCCTTTGGAGGAGCTGGGTGATATTTGTGAAGGTACTGACCATACTCTGTGGAGGGAAGGAGCAAGTCTGGATGCCGTGTATGTGTAACAGCCTTACCTTGTCCCCAAAGTGTGACAGGAGGGCTGCTCCCCTCTCTGCCTTGCCCCTGAAAGAGCAGCAGCAATTCTGGCCATGCTGTTCATGTGTGCCAGGTCTCATAGCTGTGCCATAAGCCTCCTGCTTTGAATATCAAAGTTTAGCCTCTGGATATGCCCATGAAGGCGATAACAGATCAGGCTAGTAAAACTTGCTTGACTTTGTAGCCCAGCCTCGCTCCTGACAATCCATGTTTCGGGGAGTTTGTCTAGGAAAAGGAACTGGTCTGGTGGCTTTTCAGGATTTGCATTTTTGACTCACTGATGGGAAGCCCTTTGGTTTTCCTTTTCACTGTCACAGGCTCTCATGTTTCTCTGCACACTCGAGCCAAATTTGTGTAAAGAAATGCCATTAAAATATTCTGGGAATAAAGGGGATACATACATCAAAGGAGTAAGGGGTTTATGTGAAATGATTTGTCCTGCCTTTCCCTGGTGACTAATCAGGATGTGTAAAGGATTCACACCGCTTCATTTTAAAGGTGCTCTGGAAAAGCTGTAGGGGGAAACTTTAAAAAGCACAGATTAACGTTAACAGTTTCTCTAATCTGCCTTAATTTGGAGTTTCCCAATGGATCAGAATGGTCTGCAAGCCATGGCGCTAAACTTCTCTGGCATTTCCTCGTCTGTCCCTGGGATTACAAGTGTGGCGCTTTCCCCGGTTTGGGATTTTTCCTGTTTATTTATTTATTCCCTTGCGGGGAGCTGGGCTCCAGCAGCTTGCCCAGGGAGACCGCCACAGCCGCGGGCCCTTAATGAGCTTTTTGACCACTGAAGCAGCACAGCATCGCCTGGGAACAGGAGGGGGGTTCTCCCTTCCCCGCGGCAGATAGCAGAGTAGAGGCCGTCGGGTTAACGAAGGAGCCGGGCGCCTGGCAGGCTGCCTAATGAGCACCAGGGATCCCATAAGGGGGGACCCGGCTGGAGCCCCAGCAGCAGCCTCCAGTGGGACTTGATGCCAGTTGCTCCATTCTTCCCATTATTACTGTAGATGGAAGTGTTAAAAAGCAAAGAGCCCCAAAGGGTATGAGCATGAGGCATTTTCCACTCATAACTTTGGGTGGTGGTGGGGTCTGAACCAGCACACTAACAATGCAGAGGAGAGGGGGTTTTGTATTAAAAATAACTAGGAAACAGATTCTTTTTAACCTTTAACCACTCCAAACAGTCAATAAATCATTAGCTACTGATTAACAAAAACAGAAGGGTAACTTATTGTCCAGTAAGCAGACTCTTGGAAGCCCTGAAAGGCTGGCACTGACTTCAGGATGGCTTTTCTTTTTACACTTTTGCACTTATTAAAAAGACAAGTCAAGCTCTGCATATTAAAGCTATGCCGCACAAAGCATTTTGCTCAAAGACCAACTTCCTAAAAATAGATATATATTTTTAATGAGTACAGTGAGCTGGGAAAATGCAGTATTTATGATATAAAACATTATATCTGTCCCCCAAGAAAACAGGTCTCCTCATGCTGAGAATAATGAGGTGGGTTATGTCTCATCTGCAAGGGTTCCCAGTTTGTGTTCTCAAAGTCTTGGCCATACTTACAGTCTGCTGCTGAATCGTCTCGTCAAGCTCCTTCAAAAGGCTCAATGGCGTGGCTAAAGCAGCGGAAATCCTCACAGCCAAGGTTTGGGATGGAGGGCACAGCTTTCAGTTTTTGTTCAGGGAATATCCGTGATGTTGGAACACTCCCATGGCCAGCCAAAACCTCTCTCCCTCTTTCCATCTGTGGGAAAAGTCAAGTGGCAATTGTTTATCTAAGAATGGAAGTCGGAAAAAGGTGTTTCTGGTAGACGAGATGTTTGTGGGACCTTTGGAAAAGCACTGTTATCTTGCAGATTAACTAATAAAAGGGTGGGATCTAGGAATCTGAGTGTCACTGCTGGTGCTGATTGACTAAACAAACATTTGTACTTTGTAGTATTTCTATTACATGTACAGTATCTAGTCTGGTTTAATTCAGAATAAGGCTACAAAGATTGGGCTATTTGCTTAAACCTTTCCAACAATTCTGCATCATGACTTTTCAAAAAAATGGTATTTTTAATGTGACAATACAATGGCTAAGTATTTAAGACAAGGCTTCTATTGTCTGTTAATCTGATTGCCTTTTCTGTTCACTCTGCGTCGTTAGACCATCTGTGTCTTTAATAAGTAACTGTGTGGGCTCCCACAGTTTAAATATTGACTTTCAAATAATAGAGGATCCCAGTGAAACTGAGATACAGAGGAAGATCCATGTCTGATATTTTAAATGGAATGGGAGTAGATTTGTGCAGTAGATTTGCAAACTACAGACAGATGTGTTTTGATGACCTTTTCTCCTCTATCTGGTCTCCATTTATAAAACACAAGTTCGCAGATTAAGCTTCTCAGGGTTTTAGGTGCACTTGGGAGAATCTACATGTGTTTCTGCTGAAGCTGTGGGGAGAAGTCCAAACAGTTCATTGCTCTGTACTTGGGTTTCACAGAAATCTGATTTGGCATCACTAGTAAAATACCTTTGTGGTGCTGTTCTCTCACTACAGCCTGAGAAAGTCAATGTAGGTGGCCAAAGGGAGTTGCATGCACCTTTGCAGCTTGAGAAGGTCACTCCTCCAGGTCACCACTGAGGACAGTAGATGGGTCTTGCTGTTTATTTTGCTGTGGTCAGAAAGGGAAGCTGTCATTCGTGCAATCTGCCCGTGACTCTGGACAGGGTTGAATGTTATGGGCTAGACACAAGATTTGAAATTGTCCATCCATAGATCAGAACCCCTAATTTCCTTCAGGAAAGCACAGTGAGGCAAAATTGTTTCATGACATTATGTACAATGTTAGATACTAATTGTCATCATTTGAGGAACATAAATGTGGTTCATCTTACTTTACAGAGAGATAGAAAGGAAGGTAGGTGGCTTCTGCTCTCACGTGTGGATCCTGAGCAGGGCTGCTTCTTCTCCAAGTGACTCTGTATGTGATTATAATGAGAAAACACAAGGGTCAATACAACAAACACAACACACTTCGTATGGGGTTCACAGGACATTTGAAGGTCACTGTGTAATGGTGGTAATAGACTGCAACACTCAGGACTGCTTTCTTTATTTTTCCTTTTTGAGTCCAGGATAAATCCAGTTTTCCAAGTTTTTGTTTAAGGAGACCAAGTTCTGTCTCTGGCACTGCTTGGTACCCGTTCTTGCAACTTACTTTTACAGCATACGGTCTTTGAAGTTTGAATCCCAACCTCTTTCTGGGAAAGCACTAAGCAAAAAGGAGCCTTTAGGGTAAGGCAGCACAAGGTAAATTTTCAGCCCCATGAGCAGGACCTCAGTTACATGACTTGTATTACCATTAATGGGGGTCATGCTGGTAAATTCCTGTACACCACATTGCACATTTACTCATGGGTGCAGAATTGGCACAGCTAATGAAACTTGCCTTACGGGTAGCATGGGGTTTCAGGAGATGAGTCTGACAGGCAGAAAGGACTCCTAAGTACCCAGATGAAAGTCTGGCTTTTAACTCCTTGAACGTATTTCCAGAAAATAATAGTGTGAATTAATGCTGGTTAGTGTTAGCTGTTCCTACTGTTAGGGATCAGTCTTGCTCCAGTAGGATTCCCTCAAGGCAAAGATCATGCCTGAAATGTGAATGTGTATGCTACCATTTAGTATTGGCAATTCACTTTTGTGTGTATTTCACAAACAAACTGAGCTCTTTTTTATAGTTTTTGCCCTTGCTGTTTTCCCAAAGATGATCCCTCCTATGACCGAGCATCACCTGATGCCTTCTGGCTTACTTTACTCATGGGCATCTTATACCCATTTGTTCTGTACTGTGTGCATTGCAGTAATAGCGTCTTCTCTTTTCCAAAACCCTTTCCCAGCCTTTACTTTGCTAGGCTAAACAAGCCAAGTCCATTTTGTCTGTTTGAGAAGGTAAGCTTTCCATTGCTCTGGCTGCATATGCTTTGATAAAAGTTATTTTTAATAAATGAACTCAAAATGGTCAACAATATTCTATCCTGTTCAGCGTCATGAAATTTCTCTCATACCCATCTTCATAACAAACCACTGTTGTGTTGCCTTTTTTGCCTTTTAATCACACCATGGGTCATAATTGTTTTGTAGTCAATTAATAGCTATATTTTTCTTATTTTTCATAATTTATGGCCGATGGTCTCTGAACCTGCAATAGGAATTCTTGTCATTAGACCCCAAGGTTCATGCTGTGTGATTAATTCTCTTTGGAGCACTCAACTATTCAAATGCACAATGCTCTAAATATCCTTTAATTCACCAGCAAAATATATTTAGTATTAATCAAAATATTAAATGAATAAAATCAGTTTCATGATGCAACTCTGAAGGAGCTCCTAACTTGGGCTCCCTCTGTTCCAGTCTTTTTAATTATTTCACATTATTTCAGTTGATAAAGTATTCCCTTTACTAGGTGCTGAGATGATGAGTAGTGTAGTACTTGCCATATATAAGAGAAAAAAGAGCCCATGTCCCATTAAATCAGCCAGAAAAATCTCTCTTTCCTCTCCCATCAACGTACTCTTACATTTTGGGAAAAGCATTTTGTGTCAAATGAGCCTTTTGACATGGTCAGAAAATCATGGCATGTTTGAGCTAAGTATGAATTGTCGGTCTCTTTTCATTCACTAGAATATTCTATTTCTTCTTCATCAGCTTATTGTTCTGTGTGGTCATCAGAGCCAAAAAGATGCTGGAGATCTGCGCTGCAATGAACAGTCAACATCTAGAGAAACGCTTTGCAGTTTCTGTGTTAAATAAAAGTACAGAAAAACTCAGTGTGCCACTGCAGCCAGTTGACTGTGAAGGAGCAGCTGCAAACTGCTGACTCTCATCAGGTTGCAATCTTGATTAACATTGGGCAGATCCCCCCTGCTGTGAGAATAAATACCCTGCTTTTGTCAAGGCACCCATGTAAGAAACAATAGGTTATGCCAGTGAAGCACAAAACCACAAATGTTAATCGGGTCGTTCCTCCAAATGAATAGGAGTAGCACCCAGAATGTAAACTGTTTCATTTTGGAAGGGAAGGGCTGCCAGTGGCTTCGTTAATTTTCTACGTAATTTTTCATTCACTTTGAAAAGCTGCTCACTAGCAAACATTGCCATCATGGCGCACAATAACATTTTCAGCACTTCAAATATGTAGGCTTCCTGTCATTCCAGGTTAGGCAGTGGCAAAGTCCTGGGAGTATTGGAAAAAAATAAAATCTGACTTAATATCACTCAGGAGAGGTCAAAACCTTATACTGTGCCGCTGCCAAAGTATGTGATCACATTAGTTCTTGGTAGAGGAAATGGAAAATACTTTCTAACTGCAATTGACACCAGGAAGCAGCTTTTAAAAATGTTTTTATACGTTGGGATAATTACCCTTAAAAATAAATCTGTATTTCATTTTGATGCATGATCGGAATGGCTTTATGTATTTTAACAAATTTATGTCTGTACAACCGAAACAAAAACAATGGGCACTTATCACTGTACTGCTTCTGCGTTTGCTCTACAAATAAGGGATTTCAGTGCGCGTTGAGCAATATATGTTTTAAAGTGACCATACAGCAAACTACAGTGTGATGTCCAGCTGTCCGCTGTTTTCATATGGTTATAACTACTGTTGATCAACACATCATAAGAATACCTCTTGGCTTTCGGCTGTGCCATATGTCTGGTCAGATCCTGGTGACTCCACTCTTGTGGGGTTTCCCTTGGCTCATAGAGGAATGACAGCACTCAGGCTTGTTCAGCTTCTCCTGAACCCCTAAAGTCTACAGAGATCCTGCACCAGTGATAGATTTGGATTCTATAGCTTTGCGAACACTAAACATGGAAAACAGTTTTCTCTCAGAATTGGCTAGTTCTTCACTAAGGCTACTATGCTAGCCTTTATAAACGCTCTCCATCTTGTAGTTGAAATGAGACGTCTTCATCTAAGCCCCCTCCCAGTTATCAGACAACCTTTCAGTACAGCTTTATAAGAACCTGCACTTAGTTTCCAGTGGCCCTGACAGAGTATCCCCATCAGAGAAATTTGACTTAAGCCTTTAGCCTCACTTGTGATATTGCATCATTTTATGGTTTTCTGTGTTTGGGCAGAAACGATGTTAAAAATCAAGTGACTCATTCACTTGAGGTGAAGAGTTACAAAATGAGCAGAGTTTGTTAGAGTTTGCTATGCAGAAGTAAGAAAACACCTCTTTGAAGTGATTTGGGCCCAAGTAGTTCAGCGGTGGAAAAGACCAAAGCCGTTTCTGGCCATGCTGTATATCCCACTGTAAACTCTCTCTGAAGTCATCCATTGGGTTTTCTTCTTGCCTAAATGTCATAGGTCAAGTTAACTTCTGCTGTTTTGTTTACATATCCTATTTTAGTCCCCTTTGGTGGTAGGACAAAGTATGTTATTGAGCTGGCTAAACCGCATCTAAACCCCATGTGTACGTAGCACTTTATGACATGTGCCAATTATTTCTTGAAGCCCAATATTGGGCGATTAGGAATTCCCCATGGGCCCTCTGGAGAGAAGGTGGCGGTGGTGACTGTGGATGACTGTGACACAGCAGTGGCCGTGCGCTTTGGGAGCCTCATTGGAAATTACACCTGCGCTGCCCAAGGAACTCAGACTGGCTCCAAGAAGTAAGGATTCCCTCTACTGCCTGTTTCACTCATTCTATTCTTCCCCGGGAGACTCAACAGTATGCAATTAACCACTAAGCAAATAGAGTTGGAAAAGCAGTTATGATTTAACAAGAAAAAGTAACAAGGTTTAGTTTGGCAACGGAATTTGTTGGAGGCTACTGCAATTGGCAATAAACTGGGTGGAATGCAAAGAGTTTTGTGTAGATACACACATGCACCCAAATTACTTGTAAAATGTACAAAACCCAAAAAAACCTGGAGTTCAGTGTGGCCAGCCCACAAAAAGCATCTACTCAGTATGAAAATGTAGAGAGAAGGGCAAATAAAATGTTAGACTTCACTAATGAAAGTGATTGCTGAAGAGCTTATTACATCTGTCATTTAAGTATGTAAGTTAAAAGTCCTGTCTCTAAAGGAGAATTGGACATATGAGACATAAATGAGACACAGAAAAGGCCATTGAAAATCATTAGGTATGAGAAAAGATTTTCTGTGAGGAAAGACCAAAAAAGATCTGTAATTTTGAGTTTAAAGAGGAGATGGACAGCAAGCAACGTGATTGGAATACAAAGTAATGAGTGATAGCAGAAAGGCAATAGAGGTACACATGCTGCTCTAAAATCCCAAGAGAAGGGGGCACCATAAAAATTAGGGCTAATTCAAACTGACCAGATGATACACTTTTCACGCAGTGCAGAGTCATTCAGTGGAACCTGCATCCCCTGAATGTTATTAAGACTGAGCTCTTCAGAGGATTTTATAAGGGTCATCACTGTATGATAAAGTCATTGTATCAAAATCTACAGCATCTCAACTCTTGTGCTGAGAAGCATGACTGGAGTCAGAAGGAAGTGTCCTGTGGCTGCACATTTTCCCATAATTTTCATTTTCTCCTTCATACTGGCCACTGTTAGGGAGAGGTCATAGGATTCTGTATGTGATGACAGCTCCCGAGTTTAAAGTTGGTGATGCTTCTGAAAGGTCCTTTGATTGCAAGCTCAGAAAGTGCTGATGTAGCAGAGGGAAGTTCATGGCAACACAGGCAGACTAAACAGCTCAAATGTGCTTACGGAAGCAGTAAGATAAAGAACAAAACAAAACAAACTCTGTACAAGAAATTATGATAATTTCTTTGTTTTTTCAGATCTTTGGACCTCACTGGCCCTCTCCTCCTTGGTGGTGTCCCAAACTTGCCGGAAGATTTCCCGGTGCACAACAGACAGTTTGTCGGCTGCATGAGGAACCTCTCTATCGACAGCAAGCCAATTGACATGGCTAGTTTCATCGCCAATAATGGCACTCTGCCAGGTAAGAGTGACTGCTGCCCCAAAAGTCAACACAAGGAAGCTCTCTGTGGTAGCTGTGTGTCTAACAGGGCTTAGGATGTCAAAGGGGCAGCACTGGACGAAGCCCAGAAAGGGGCCAGACGGGTGTGAGATGGCACTGTCCCTCTGTTAGCAACACTGAGTGTGAAGTCTTTGCCCCAGGCCATGTGGAGGGAGCTCAAGGTGCTGCTGGGCATTCATTTGTTTGAGCAAGGTGCAGTCTGTGCCTGTGCCAGGGACGCACACAATAGCCTGTGGTGCAGCACACACTTAGAGGATTAAGCAGCCAAAGAGGACCAGTCTTGTTTAGACTTTCTGCATTGTTAAGAGTTTCACCCAGGAATTTACTCCTAAATGAACTTCTCATTTTTGTTTGTTTTTTGTTAACTAGCTTTTAAATGTCACTTTGCTCTGAAAGCCAGTGGGATTAGTTCATGAAAAATATGTTTTTAAAGACTATTTCATAAGTTATGTTTGTTCTGTACATCAGATTATGCAGTTCTCCAAATCTGAAACCTGCTTTATGAAGCAGCCTGTTGGAAGTTTTGATTTGGTTTCCAGTCCTTGGATCCCTGATTAGTGGGATCCCAGGATTGGTTCTGGTGTACAACATGTTCTCATCATAAAACTGGTTCTTACACGCAAGAATGGCAAGTTCCTTCCACTCTGCTGAAGGTCTGTGTAAGAGCTAAATTGCAGTTCTTAGGTATGTCGCATTGATCTTGGATTAGGAAGGGAGTCGTAGCATACACTTCAAATAGCTATTTTGTCTTAGAGACCTTTTTTAACAGTTATGTCTCTAATATTAGTTAAACACTAGTTTTATCTTAGGGAAATACACATCAGAAGGCCATAAAATGTTTTCTTTAGGGTGGATATTTTTGTTCCTCATTTGGAAATGTGTTTTAAATAATGATGTAGAGTAGTGTAATTCCACCGCTCCTGGCCTTTCCTTGGTTAGTGTCTCAGTTAGATGATGGTAAGTTGTAAACAGTGGTGCTGAGTCACGGCACCAGTTGTTCTACCAGTCTCCAGCAGTGGATGCCAGGGGAAGAGTATAAAACCAGAACAAGCGTGTGGTGATATTTCCCCCAAATTTTCTCTTAGTTCCAAGAGATTCACAGCTCAGTGACTGTATTTAATAGCCTCTGATAGATTTGTACTTGTGAATTTGACACTTGCTCAGCTCATGTAAACTTCTGCCATTCACATTTTGTTTCACTGACTTCGAGGATAGTAAGAAATCCCAAACCAAACCAATAATGGTCAAGTCTTCTTTTTACATAAAAACTCAGAATCGTTCAAAGCCTTTTTCTTGTTAAAACCATGTAAAATAGCTCTTTTCCTGAATTTCAGGCTGTGCAGCGCAGAGGAACTATTGTGAAACCAACTGGTGTCAGAACGGAGGCACATGCATCAACAAGTGGAATACGTACATCTGCGAGTGCCCCATGCGCTACGGAGGGAAAAACTGCGAGCAAGGTGGGATGCACAGACGTCTTTGTGTGTAGTCATGTGTGAACGTTTCATTGGGTAATTAACATCTCATAGCATGTATGTCAAAATGTGATGCTTAAAGGATAGGAAGCTAGGAAACAGCAAATTGCCATTAAGACTAGAAGTCACCCTTTATCTATTTGAAAAGATTTTAAAGATCACCTATATATTAATATGATAGCTGTCATGAGTAACAGCAGCTTTCATTGATTTGTTTACGTAAGCAAAGTAGTTCCCCAGAACTTGGCAGTATTTAGTAATTTATCCATAGTAAAAATGTCTGATCCTAAGGCCTTTCAAATCAGTGGAAAGAATCCTACTGACTTTATTGGGCTTTGACTCAAACCAGGGATGAATGTACAGTTTTAATCACCACTTTCTTGGCAAGAAGGCACTCTACTGAGTATGAGCACTTTCAGTTTTATGGGGTTTTTCTTTGACTGAACACAATATGTGTATATGTGTAAAACCTCATTAATAAAGGATGAGGAAGGAGCAGCAGGTGTGTTTTATAGGGCGTGGAGAACCTGCAGTTCGTTTCTTCCCAAGGAAGCAAGGAATTGTCTGCCTGAGGGATCCCATGGAATCAGTGAGCAGGAGGTTGCCCCCTGTAAGGCAGCATCTCCACATTTAGCAGAGGGTTGCTCATTCGGAGTCTTCCTGGAGGCTTCCAGGAAAGAAAACCTGCTTAAACAAGTGGCTTTCCTAGAAGCAGAAGCCAAATTCTGCCCTGTGATGCAGATCTGGTAGGTCTTCATTTTCGTGATAGCCCAGAATCATTTGCTGTGTGATCAAGGATTTTGTTCTTCTGATGTATCTACCCCAAACCAGACATTCTTGATTAGTCTTAGCAGGATGTGGGTTGTGGAGTAGCAGGTCTCCAAGGTGAGGTATACACACCGCTGTGATTTGCAAACCACTTTAGCACAGTATGCCTCAGCCTGGGCCAGATCTAGGTGATGGCAACTGCTGTTCTCTTTCCTCCTCCTAAGGAGAGCACACAAGTTTCTGGCTTGGAAATTAAGTTCTGCAGGGTGAGTGACAGGGGAAAGGAATCACAGAATGGAATGGTTTGGGTTGAAAGGGACCTTAAACATCATGTAGTTCCAACCCCCATGCTACAGACAGGGACTCCTGGTCTGCACTATTGAGGATGGGGTGTTTTACCTTCGGCATCCTCCTAGGGCCTGCTAACTCACTTTCTGGCAGCTCCTGTCTCCCTCTATAGAAATGAGATAAAATTAGGGAAAAATTACTTTTGCTTTTGTAGTTTTATTCTTTAAAAACTGAACTACTGCAGTGCTATGAAGAGGATCTAGCAGCTGTGCCCATTGTGCTCTTGGGTGGCTAATGTCACTGCACTAGTCTTGGGCTGAACACCGCAGGTTTGCGCTAAAACATAAGCTCTTACATGTCCTACACTCAAACTGCAAGTGACACCCCAGTGTTGGCAGTGTGTTTTCCCCAGGCCCTCTGTCTTTCTGATGGCCTTTTAAATATAAGAGTTTCTTAGAGGTGTATGTAAATACACAGGCAGCACTTCAAAGTAACAAACCCTGAGAAAACATTGGTTTACATCACTGCATCAGGCAGGGAGATGCTGTGCTTGGAAGCACGTGTGGTCACCTCTGTGGTGACGGGGGTGGTCAGGTCCCGTTTGGGTACACTGGATGTAGCCGCTGGCCCTTCCAAGCAGACCATTGGTCCCAGGCATGGGAAAAGGCCAGGGAGAGGAGCAAGGTCAGAGGGGGCTGATAGATGGGGATGTCTGTTTTACTTGCAGGAAGGTGCACCCTGGCCCCAGGGAAGGGAGAGGAGTTAGGAGGAGGTGTGGGAAGGGAATGGTATTTGCAAGCACAGAAAGTCACCACCGGTGAGAAAAGGAAGAAGGTGGCTAATTGCATGCCAGTCCAGTTCTCCCAGGAGCTGAGCTGAAGCACTTGCAAACAGCATTCCCAGCCTCCAGCAGGTGGGAAGCCCACAAAGGTTTGCATCCTGGAGCTGCACCCCGCAGGCAGGAGGACGTAAAAATCTCAGCAGTGGTCTAGAAAACCACTGGAAAAGAGGTTGGAAGTTGAGGTCATTTTGAAGGTCAGCAGGGTAGTGGAGGAAGGAGAGGGCTGACTTTTGCATGTGCATAGCCAGAGGAGGAAATGATCCTGCTCAACACTAATGTCCTGGTTACCTTTACACTGATGTGCAGTGCAGGCTGATGAATCATGCCATGGACCAGGCAGACAGAGCTCGAGCATTGGATTCAAGTTTTAAGCAAGCTAGGAATAGCTGTGTCTGCTGGCAAAGCATTTAAAATTGCTGTCTGAGGTTCAAGAGCAGGCTGAGCTTCAGTTGTTCCATCTGTCCGTGCTAGCATTCATGGAGTACTGAGTATGACTACAAGGGGGAAATCATAGCCTGTAGGAGGGGAGAGAAGGGTTGTCCTTCAGGGTGCCTGCACTTACCCCAGTGTGGTGTGGTTGGGTAACAATACCTTAAAGAAGAGCCAGTCAATTTACATCTCTGGCTTGGCCAGGAGTAGTCCACTAGTCACTTACAACTTGTTTCTTACAAATAGCCCTGCACTCCCCACACTACAACCTTTCCCTTTACACAAACCAGCAAGGCAGATATATCAGAATTCGAGGTTTGGGCTTTTTTCCACCAGAAGATGCAACTTTACATCAACCTGACTCCATCTTCTGCTATGACGTCTCCACCATTTTCTAAGGACTTGCCACCTTAGAGTAACGCATGTGCATTTGTATATACAAATATATGTATATGGTCTCTTCTACTACAAGAAAATCCAGAAGAGTCAGCAGATACGCTAACGTGGAGCAGAAGGCAAAGGAGACTGTTAAGCCCTGTCATCTCACTGAGCATCCACATGGCCTCAGCACATGTTAAGATACAAGGCCAGGTGCCAATCTGTGGTGGTTGAACTCAGTCACTAAAGCCTGCTCCCACTTGCGAAAACCTTCCATGAACCTCTGCTCTCGTAAGACCTCACTTGGAGTACTGTGTGCAGTTCTGGTGGCCTCAACATAAAAAGGACATGGAACTGTTAGAACAAGTCCAGAGGAGGGCCACGAGGATGATCAGGGGACTGGAGCACCTCGTGTATGAAAATAGGATGAGAAAGTTGGGGCTGTTCAGCCTGGG
This sequence comes from Amazona ochrocephala, assembly GCA_039720435.1. NCBI lineage: Eukaryota > Metazoa > Chordata > Aves > Psittaciformes > Psittacidae > Amazona > Amazona ochrocephala. The sequence continues at coordinate 28,645,753 of CM077880.1, forward strand.
GAAGAGAAGGCTGTGTGGAGACCTCATAGCAGCCTTCCAATACCTGAAGGGGGCCTATAGGGATGCTGGGGAGGGACTCTTCATGGGAGACTGTAGTGATAGGACAAGGGGTAATGGGTTCAAACTTAAACAGGGGAAGTTTTGGTTGGATATAAGGAGGAAGTTCTTTACTGTAAGGGTGGTGAGGCCCTGGAATGGGTTGCCCAGGGAAGTTGTGAATGCTCCATCGCTGGTCGTGTTCAAGGCCAGGTTGGACAGAGCCTTGGGTGGCATGGTTTAGTGTGAGGTGTCCCTGCCCATGGCAGGAGGTTGGAACTCGATGGTCTTAAGGTCCTTTCCAACCCTAACTATTCCATGATTCTATGTTTCTAATCTCACCAGTATGCGTGTGGCTGAGGACATCAGGCAGGGGCTGATGGTAGATCCTGCTGCAAGGTGCCACACATGGTGGAGGTGCTATATGAGGTGCTGCAAATAGCACAGAGCTCCCACAGCTTAATTTGTGCTTCTGATCAGTGGCATCAACTAATCCATGGTACTGTAGCTCCCGTTACCTGAGGTAGCTACTTTAAAAGCCCAAAGGGTGGGTGTTCCCATTTTCCATCAGCAAAGTGCTTTCTATTGAAGGTTGTCATCAGTGTCTACCTGTAGGAGTTGTGTTCGTGCGAGGTTAGAGAAGAGGGCAGACAACTCTTCAGCTGCCACTTTGAGATATTTAAGGCAGATAACCTAGGCAATTCCACACAAACTTTCTCCCTGTGAACAGGCTACATGGCTGAGACAGCTAAATAATCTGACCTTAGAGTATTTATAATTAATTAGTATTTGCTGTTGCCTTCCAGCCTTTTCCTCTGTGTTTAATCTGTTAATTAGAAGCAGGTAATCAAGGATATGTTGAAAACATCTGCAGCAACTGTTGCCCTCATACTTCCTCTCTGTCCACCCACTCATCAGCAGAACTATCGGTAGAGATCCTGAGCTTACATTTCCAGGAACATCCCTCACCTGTGTAATGCCACAGCAGTGTGGGGGTGCTGCCTTTTGAGTGCAGGCGCCAGGTGCCTGGCACACAACAAGGGTGGGTTATGAATTCGCAGTATTATCAGTTGCTTCATAGTGACTCTCCTAGACTGTCTGTCACTCCATAGTGGATTAAAAATAGCTCAGTGGACGCGGGACTAGCTATCTTGCACCATCACCACCACACAGTGTCATTTCTCCTTTAAACCTTTGTCCTGATGGATATAAACTGTTTCTCTCTTGCTTCTTTATTTACAGCAATGCCTTCTCCTCAGCGTTTCAGTGGTGAGAGCATTATCATTTGGAGTGACCTTGATATTACCATCTCAGTGCCGTGGTACATTGGGTTGATGTTCAGAACCCGGAAAGTCAATGGCATGTTAATGCAAGCCAATGCTGGGACTGCATCCAAGATCAACATTCAGGTAACAATGTGGCTGCCTTCGGTTAGAAAAGAAGTAAGAAATTCTCCCCCATCAGCAGATATGGCCACATGCACTACCCGTCTTCATCCACCCAGCTAAATGCACATCAGTAAATACAAATGATTTTTTCAGCCTTCTACAAAAATCATAAGATCATTGTAAAATCCAGATGCATTGGTTTAAGATTATCTTTTTAAACAGAGGTAGTAGCGTGCATTAATATAGATGCAAACAAATGTGTCTCTTGATTGTTTTGGGGGTTTCTTTGTCAGTAGTGCAAGTTAGAGTCTGAATGTCCAACAAGTGTTCACTTCTCTACTGTTCAGGCTTTTTTCTTTTTTAGGTTGTCTTAGGAAATGTTATTATCTTGCCCTCTGCCCTCTTCAGCATCAGATACAAATGTGTAGCAAAAACTAGGCATATTTGGTTGTTTTTTTTTTTTATTCAACAGATACTGAACAACTATGTGCAGTTTGAAGTGTACAGTGGCCTGAGCCAGGTTGCTAGTTTGAAGATGAGCCAGTCACGAGTCAGTGATGGGGAATGGCATCATGTATTAATAGAGCTGAAGAGTGCTAAAGATGGTAAAGACATCAAGTACCTTGCTGTCATGTCCTTGGACTATGGGATGTACCAGGTAAGGCAGCATCATAACTTTGCCACTAAGCACTAAGAAATGTGTTCAGGAGAAAGCAGGATAAAGGATTGTGGGCAGTGATTTGTCTAATAAAATTATATTAACTTACTAAGCCTAATAATATCTTATGAATGAATCTGTAGAAAGCCACATTCAGATGTCTAGCTCCTCACTGCTTTGATATTTCTTCTTGAATACCCTGTCAGCTACTGCTTGACTCCATCACTAGAAAGCAGGTTGTCTGTGTCATAGAGGATGATAGCGCTTCTTTTTACTGATTATTCTTTTCCTCAACAGAGCACTGTGCAGATTGGAAATCAACTACCTGGGCTTAAAATGAAAAGTATCATTGTGGGAGGTGTCTCTGGAGACCAAGTCTCTGTTCAGCAGGGATTCTATGGCTGTATGCAGGTATGAAATAAAAAGTGTAGCAACAAACCTTGAACATTTATGAAAATAACCATGTGAAAATGGGGGTTTTCTTTTTCATCCGTCCATGAACATTTCTTTTTCCTCCATGAAAATATCTAAGAATCAAAATATTAAAGTCCACCCACTGCCCCAGGTACAAATCTTACGCAGGGGAACGTCATCTGAGAAAAAGTCTAGGTCTGGCTCAGCACGTGATATTTCTTTAAAATGTACCCTCATGGATTAATGGAAGTAGTGAAACGCATAGTACTGTATTCTGAGTGAAGAGTAACTTTAGAGCAATTGTCGTTTGTCACCAGGGTGTAAGAATGGGAGAGACATCTACAAATATAGCTACACTCAACATGAAACAGGCTATCAAGATCAATGTGAAGGAGGGCTGTGAAGTGGATAACCCCTGTGATTCCAACCCATGTCCCCAGCACAGCTACTGCAGTGACGACTGGGACAGCTACTCCTGCGTCTGTGACCCAGGTAACCCAGTGACCATGCCAGGCAGTCAGCCAGGAGCTGGATCACATCTCCATGCACTCATCGGAAGAAGAGCAGTAGCAGCAGCAGCATGCTTGCAGAGTGCTCATCTTCTGATTCTTCCTCTTCCAATCAGTATTATCTTTCTTAATCTTACAGTAGCACCCTTGAAACTGCAGTCGTGGACTAAGGATCATTTAGTCTAGGCAACATATCAACTAAACAGAAAGATGGTCTCTGGTCCAAAGGGCTCTTTCCATGTACCTTCCCTTTTCTTTCTGTCTGTTTCCTTTTTCTTTTTTTCTTTCCCAGCCTTTTCTGCTGTTGAATCTCAGTCTCACACCCTGCATCCTAATCAAGATACTTTGAATGTTTTCTCTGTTTTGGTGCGTGTAACCAGCACATGCTGTCAGCACCCAGCACAGTCACCTCCCATACACTCAGAGAGAGAATACAAAACTATTTGTAAAACATGCCCTGAATATAAAATTGAGAACCGAAGGCACAAGGGTGCCTCAAGCATGTTAGCAGACTGTGGAAAACAGTCCACTATCTTTTTTTCTGAGGGGGTAAAGAGTACCTTACTTCTGACAGTATCTCAGGGGGAATCTGCTGATTATTGAAGATGTGTTATTAGTGTATAAGTTTAAAATAGATGGTCTTTTGGAGACCTGCAAATCATAAATTACAATGGTTGCTGTAATTTTATGACCTTGTCTCCCCAGGGTACTTTGGAAGAGACTGTGTTGATGTATGTAACTTGAACCCATGTGAACATGTCTCCACGTGCGTACACAAACCCAGCTCGTCCCATGGCTACACCTGTGAGTGTGGACAAAGCTACTATGGACAGTATTGCGAGAGCAAGTAAGAATTGTTTTTATTCTTGGTTTATCTTTCCAGTTATGTCTTCTCCTAAGGCAGCAGCAGTCCTCCTGTTTCCTTTTCTGCTTCAGTTAGCTTTCCTGTTACAATTTGAATATTCATAGTGGATGGTATTTGCAGGCTTTCCACCCTTTAGCACTCCTGAGCTCTCTCCCTAGATACCAGGCAAACTTCCATATATTCAGGGCCTGAATTTCTTCATCAGCAGCTCAAGGGCTCAACCAGTTGTATTTTGGTACACAGCACTGCATCTGACTTGTACCTTGTGGTGAACTTGGCCTGAATTTGCTCTGTGTCTCTACCTCGGCTCCCCCAACACACACACAGAGTGATGCACCCAATTAGGTGGCCTGTGGCCAGATAAAACAGCTTTGCAGTTTGGGTCCAGTCCCTGGGCTGGCAAAAAGCCATCTCTTCTGGACAGTCTGGGAGGACTATGTCCTGTTGCTGTGTGGGAGAAACGTGCAGATTCCCTCGTCACCAGCTTCCTGGTCTCAGATAAGCATTCAGCAACCAGCCTTATCCCAGAGGCAGCGTTTTCATTTACTGTAATATGGACCATTCATGATGTGCAAATGAAGTGGTTTTGTCTGTCCATTTAGAATAGCTCATGTGATGTTTCCTTCCCTTTGAAAACCGCAAGCTTCTTCCTCTGCCTTTTGTTGTGTGGGCTGGCAAATGTTGGCCGTGCTGTTGCCCAATTCATCTTTGATTCCTCTGGATTAGCAATGTAGAGACATTGTCCCTTGTCATTACCTGCTAACATCATGTCAAGTGCAGCACTGGGTTTTTTCATATTATAAAGCATAGAAGTACAAAGCTAGCTATTACTGTAAACAAAATTCAGCTGTGGTCTTCGAAACAGATGGCAAACAGCTTTTCTTTCCTAAAACAAGCAGTGGGGAGGGAGTTCTTTACATTCACCAGTGCATTACACTGATCACAGACTCAACATCAGCAGTGTGACTTTCAGGCTATTGCTTGACGAAGACTTACAGTCAGCAGAGACTCTGGTCGCTGCCCCAGCCCCTTCCCAGAGCTCTCCTTGCCAGCATTGGTGTTGGGGCATCTGTAGGACAAACCTTATCAGAAGCTCACCTAGAAGAAACAGAACCAGCAAAAATGAGGGTTATCATTCACAGAAGTGGCTTTTGGGTTGCTGCACAACCTCTGACGAACTGTGCTTCTCTACTCATAGTCTGAATCACAATCTTTGATTCATAAGCTGCATCATAGCTGCAATCCATCTCTCTTTTATGTCTTCAACCACATCTTCTCCCCAGTGACAGTTCAGGGCTTTTCAGACCTTGTGATGAGCTGGCTGAGAAAGCCAGGTTGGCAGAAAGTAGTGGCTTGTCTTTATAGGGTAAGCTTGCTACCAGCTTTGGACCTGAGCTGGTTTTCCCACAGGCTGGATAAGCACTGCTGCCCATGGCAGGGCTGGGACAGGAGCCCATGGGGATGAAGGTTGGGATATAAAATGTTAGGGAGCTGCATCCTGAGGCTGTCTGTAGCAGTAGGTAAAACAGGGCATGGGCTCAGCACCGCATACAGCTGCCCAAGCTGTTAAAGTGCCAACACAGGCTGTCCAGCATCCAGCCTGCCCCAGCCAGCACTTTCCTCAGTGAAGGATTGGGGCTTCTGGGACCAGGACCATTTCTGCTAGGCAGTGTGGGCCCCATCGCCCTCTCCCAGAGGAAAGAGCACTTTATTTGCTCATACAGATGTATACTCCTTATAAAGAGGAGCTGGTCTTGAAAACATTCAGAGGCGCATTCCCTCTAGGAGTCTGTAGCACTGATACTGTTTGTTTTCATTTATTACAGTATATGTACATTTATGTATGTATTGATTTTGGGCTGCTGCAATGGGACACATTGCACTCCATAAGCTGATTTGGCTCAAAGCTCTTTTTTCCCATCTTTTAAGAGGAAGTTTAAAAGAACTTTCTTTCAATTTGACTTCTTTTTATAGGATTGACCTGCCTTGTCCCAGAGGCTGGTGGGGAAATCCCATCTGTGGCCCATGTAATTGTGAGACCAATAAAGGGTTTGATTCTGATTGCAATAAGACCAACGGAGAATGCCGCTGCAAGGTAAGCAAAAGAAACCAGTCTTGAGTCAAAATTTCTTTAGTTTAAAAATACCACAATAGCTACAACAAGAGAGTATCTGAGACAAAGTACACAGAGTTGTGCTTTGTATCATGTATATATGTGCACAGTGTAGTTAATCTTTACCTAAAACATTTTGCTGGCACCACCCTTCACAAAATCATGCTGTGCAGCTCTTATCTTATTTGCATGTGGAAAGCAAAACTGTGAGGATGAAAGCCTGGCTCTGATCTCTCTGAAGCGCAGCCTGGTTTATCGAGGGAGATCAGACCAGAGTGCAGAGGAGTGCTGGTGGTGTTTTGTATATCACAAGTGAGTAATAGCCATGAAACAGCTCGGGCCAGCTGGGTGAAGCTCTCTCCTCTGCAATGGCCAGCAAAAGGCCTAGTAGCTAGAAGAGATAAATGAGAAGCTAAATCATTTCCTCAGTGCCAGCTCTGTCAGTTTCAAGAGGAATTTGCTGTGGACAGGCAGGGACAGAGGAGGGGAGGGGCCTCCCTCCCGAAGGTTTTACAAAGGACTTCCCACAATAGGTTTTACAACAGGCTTGAATGACATCAGAGGAGCTGGTCCAGTGCAGACCAGCAGCAGTGAATCTGGCCCCGTACTCCCTCTGAAATGCCAGCAGAACAAACAGCAACTGTTGCATTAAATCGAGTCAGTGGGGTGCCAGCACCACGCTCTTGTGTAATCGCGTAGCACCTCTGATCAAAAGCATTTACTGATGTGATTGGAATACAGGATCGTTGGTTCTTTCCACCTTGTACATGAAACACAAGTGGACGGTGTAAGAGGTTTCTGTACTGGCTTGCTCATGCCCTACAAGAGCAGAACTGCAAAGCACAGAAAACTGCAAATCCTCCAAGAATACGTTTGCTGGGTACTGGCAGCAAGTACACGAGGACTAACATGGGTCTTTTGCCCCATCTGCAAGTGGTGATCCAAACACCAGGTCTCTGCGGCATAGGGCAGCCCAGCCATCCACCGATGCTCAGCTCTGCCTCTCTGCATTGCCTGGGCAAACACGGCACACTTCCCACAGCTGATACATTTGCTGTTAATATTAATAACGTTATTGTCCCACTGTTGGTAAAATTAGCCCTTTTTATGATGCACATGCTGCTAGAGCAGGCCTTCAGAAACGCAAGCAATTTGGAATATAAGTCAAATACCTTGTGTCTGTCATTTTGGTTCTTCTAGGCAAATTACTACAAGCCCCAAAGCAGTGACACCTGCTACCCCTGCGACTGCTTCCCATCTGGATCCTACACACGTGCCTGTGACATGGAGACAGGACAGTGTCCTTGTAAACCCGGTGTCATCGGGCGGCAGTGCAACCGCTGTGACAACCCTTTTGCTGAAGTTACCACAAAGGGCTGTGAAGGTACCTCCTGTGTAGCCAGTGCTGCTGATCAGTGAGGCTGTAGTTAACTGTAGGATCAGAGCTGCTAGAAATGGGTAGGGGAAGAGTGCACAGTGGTGGGAATGCAGCTGTACCCTGAGGTGCATGTGAGCCCAGTGGGGCATTTCCAGCAGGGACAATGGGAGCTGCAGCAGCCTAAACATGCAACCCTCTCCTAAGTCTGTGCCAGTGTGACTCATGGCGGGGGAAGAAGAAAGCTCATATTTCTTTAATTTTCATCAAACTGGAATAAAGCAAGCTTATCCCAATTTCATTTGAGACCTGAGTTCATTGCCAGTGCAGCATTGTATTGCTGTGCTGCAGGTGAGAACCCTCACACCTACTGCCCACAGAGGCTGTGTCGTGCGCCTGGTGCCTTCTGCCTTTCTTTCCTGTCTTGCCCATCCTGCCTTTCCTCTCACCCACCCACCCTCCTCCTGTGATCAGCACAAAGCTTCTGCAGTGGCCATCTCACCACAGTGTGTGGGTGAAAAGGAGGAGAAACGTTTTCCCACAATAAAGGAGCAGGCAGAGATAGGCAGAGCCAAAATCCAGAACCCCATAATCATCCTGGGCTCTCCTCTGCCTGTACCTGTCTGCCTCTGCTGCTGGATAAGGAGCCACTGACGGATTGCAGCTTGGAGGGCACTGCAGAGGACAGATATCCTGACAGGGCTTGGGAATTACAGGAAGGTCCTTTAGGCAGGTTGAAATATCTTCCCTGTTGTGATTTTTATCTTGTCAGCAAAATCGTGTTTCTTTGTCTGCTTTCAGTAATTTATAATGGCTGTCCCAAAGCTTTCGAGGCTGGTATTTGGTGGCCACAGACCAAGTTTGGCCAGCCAGCTGCTGTGCCATGTCCTAAAGGATCAGTGGGTAAGTTCCCTGGGTAAAAGATTAACCACTTTATCTACATACCTGTTTGAGGGGAAAAGAAAAGAGTGAAAAAATGTGTACATAGGGAATGGCATTAATTCATAGGGTCTGGAGATTATAGCATTGCTCATGCATAGTGCAAGCAGACAAGTTTAGCTAGCTGAAACTAAGGAACTGTTAAAATACATTTGAAAATAGTAGCAGTAAATAAATGCAAAAGTGCAGCAGATAAACACATGTAAAGAACAGAAAATCTGTATTTTCAAAAAAGCACAGTCCAGTTTTCTGTTTGTCAAGCAATTCTTACACGTAACTTTTAGATTGTGGTGACTTGACAAGTTCTTTGGTGATACAGCTCCTCTGAGCAAAGATAAAATAAGGAGAATCTTTTATGTGATGATTGCTTTCCTAGCATTGCAGCCTAATAGAGCTAAGCATTACAACAGAACTTGCCTTTTTCCACCCAACATCTTTTCTCTAACCCGTAAGACAGGTGGCTAACAAACACCTTTCATAAAGCACGTGAGCCGTCGTGTTTTGTACAGCGAGCAAATAACAACCTGTTTTGTGTGCTCCTGGAAACAGTTATCAGATTTTGAAAATGGCACTATCTTTTCCAAAGGTTGTTTTGTGGGAAGTGAAACCTCTGTCTGAGTTTTGAGCCTGCTGAATCTCTGCTGCAAGTGCTCCTCAGGCTAAGGAGTTATAGGTGATTATGTGACTTCCCAAAATATTATTGAGGGGAAGTCAGTGGGTGGTCAGCCAAGCTCCTCTTCTGAGGATTTGAGGAGATAGAATTGATTATTACTTTCTGTAAGTAAAGATTATTTACATTATTAAACAGTATAAAGTTGAATTAAAGTAAGTTTTCTGCACTGTTCTTGTGGTTGACCCCAGTGTTTCTTCTAGCAAATAGGCAAGCACAAAAGGGTACTTGGAGAAATAGCTCTCTTGAAGTGAATTTTTCAGAACACTCAAAAAATGTAAGCTTTATAATAATGAATACTCAGACAAAGAACCTGAGGCTTAATTGTATTCACCTAATCATGGAAGAGAAATAATATAATTAGGTATTATAGAATTTATTATAATTTTTCTTTAGATATTAGTAATTCAATGGCTTAGACACAATCTGAATTTTGAATGGGATAATTTGCAATTCCCTGTGAAGGCTCTGCAGCCAAGAGTCACATTTTAAAGTGATTTGACAAATAGTATGAAATAATAGGCTAAATTAAACAGTAAGCTGCTCACAGACCATTCACAATTGGCAAAAGGCAATTATATGTGTTGGCTGAAGTGTTTACGGCATGCAGCATGCAGACGTGCTAGCATGTTTTGACTTGAAGACAGCATTTGTCCGGGAGGTCTTCCTATATGGGCTATTGCACAGAAATCTGAGCAGGGATATGTGTTCAGAAGTACTGAGGGAGTGCACAGTCTTGCTCAGATTTGTTATAAATACATTGCTGAATACATTTGAGAATGTAGGGCAGCAAGACTGAGAGCAGTTGGGCAGATCTTGAAGCTTGCCATAACCTTTCTTTAAAGCCTGAGGAAAACAGTTCGTGAAGATTAGTACTCTAACTTTTCTCAGACAGGAATCTCCAGTTTGGAAAGTGATATATGTGCATAGCTCTACGAAACTTGAAAATGTGGGAAATCTGGACAATCAGGATATTTGAAATCTATGAAAATTTACTCAGCACAATTCAGAACATTATTTACCATTAATGCTCTGTTTCTTCTAGGAAATGCGGTTCGCCATTGTAACATTGAGAAGGGCTGGCTGCCTCCCGAGCTTTTCAACTGCACCACCAACACTTTTGTGGATCTGAAAATCATGGTAAGCTGTGTTTTCTCAGTTTTGCCTTTATTTTGTAAATGTTCATCAGTGCAGACTCCAGTTTGGTATCCCTGCACTCCATCTATTGACCGAGTCTTTGAATCTCCTCATTTCCCATCAGGATCCTTGTGCTTTTCTGGCTCTCAGTTGAGAGTTGTCCTGTCAACCCTTTCTGCAGACAAACACCATTTTGATCAGACAGCTCCTTTGTGCCAAAAATCCCTACGTGATGATTGTCTTTAGAACTAGAATAAAAAAAAAAAAAGGAACAAGCCAACCCATCATTGTCTTTTTTCTTTCTTCTTGTCTCTGATTCAGAATGAGAAGTTACACCACAATGAGACCAAATTGGATGGAGGCAAAACCATACGGATTGTGAGGGTGCTGCAGAATGCCACCAAACACACACACAGCTTGTATGGCAATGATGTGAGGACAGCTTACCAGATGATGATCCGGGTCCTCCGGTATGAGAGCCAGCAGCAAGGCTTTGACTTGGCAGCCACAAGAGACGTGGAATTCAATGAGGTAAGAGATACTATATACTGTACTAAGCCTTTATAGTTCCCCTTTAATTTTTTATGGCAATGGATAATTAAATTTGTCTTTGACCAGGGTGGAGCGAATATCATGTAATTGCTTAATCTGTTTCACAAATCAGTCAGGCTTCTCAGTTTAGAATGGAAAGTTGGTTATCGCAGTAACAGCCAAAAGCAAAATTCCCCAAATGAAAATAATCAGGTTGATGTGTTATTCCTGGATAAAATAGCTTTGTGTATCATGTTCAGGTCTGTTGGAAAACCTGCCTAATGTGATCATTTTCATTTAAATGTGCAGTGAGCTAACTCTGAGCCAGTTACTGACTCCGAAGGTTTCTTTGAGTTCAGTTTGGAAACAATTGAGTGATGTTTATTAAAGACTTGGTGCATTGAAAGACACAATATGCTTACCATATTGATATTTTAAGTGATGCAGGCACATACCAGAGGGCTTCTGCTAGTTAGAGCATTCATGTAGGACCCAATTATTACCAAAGATCTGGCCAGGTCTAGAGAACAAGCTGTAGAAGCTGTAGAACCTTCCCTGTCTGGGGGAATCCCATAGTTGTGGTGGAAAAATGTGAGACGTGGAAGATGTTGGGAGTTTTCTGTGGTCTGAAAATGTGAAATTGGGTGATCAATATCAGGCTCATATTGCTCTCTTCATTGCCATGGGTACTACACGGTACTGCTGTTCATGCTTGCCAGTACTATTTCCAAGATCCCAACCATGGCACAGCACAGAGTCCAAGCTAGAACATCCTGGTCATGTGCCAGCAGAGCCAGGAACTTGGTCATGAGCGTAGGTTGCTGGAATGACCCTCCATGGGCCAAGAATGTCCTTTGTGCTGGATAGGAATGATCTGGCTCTCTTTGAAGGCATGCTACACCCTGCTTACTGCTCACAGTACTCCAGGAGGACCAGCCAGGTCAGGCAAACTACGGGATGAGCTTGGAGACTTTGTGCAAGGCCAAGCTGCACAAAGAGAGGACATCCCTGGGGAGGTGGGAGCAGGAGGAAATGTGGCTAAGACAATCCTTCAGTCTGTACAGTCAACAGAGAGCGGAGAACTTCTGAAGCATTTAACGTTTTAGGTGCACCAGGTTTTCAGGGATTCAGTTTTTCCTTTCCTACGGAGACAGTGTACAGAGAAACTTGTACCTGCGGGCTGCAGAGTGAATGAATTCCCCCATTTACATCTTGAGAAGGAACTTCATTTTTAGCATGCTTTTGTTAAGTAAAAATAAGAACAATAAGCAAATAAAAATGGTTTGGAAACTCCTGCTGTAATTTATTATTCTCTGTGCTTGGCACTGAAACTCCTACAGACGCTGTTTTCAAGAACTCCCTAAATATTTTTAGGATAGGTCAGGAATTTGAAAACTAATCAGTAAAGCTCATGAGAAAAAGGGGGGAACAATCCAGGCTGAGGGAGCATGAGGGGAGAAGGATTCATTATTTTTAATAGTCTCAGGTAGAATTCTGGAAAATAGATAATAAAAAGCATATAAATAACATTCACAAACACTGAGGAAGCCTGGTACCAAGTACAGCGTGTGTCTCGTGCGTTCCTGGGGAGCCAAGTTGTGCTTCTCACCCTAGATAAAGGCAGCCATACTGGCAACCTCTTTTACCTCAGATTCATGCTTGCAACCTCAGACAGTACCTAGAGAATATAGCATCTTCCCTATGTGCTTCTAAATGAAGCCCAAGTATTTGCCTTGGCTATTTTAGAGCTTGAGCAGATGAATTCCTACCATCATTTATGCAAATCTCACCTTACTTAGGAATTAGGTTTTGACATATCAATGTAGTTCATATGTTCACCAAGATTAAAAACTTCTCAGCACCTTTCCCGTTTAAGCCATTTAGCACTCTCTTTTGGGATCTTCTTCCATTCAGCCTCAAGGTCCCTTTGCATATTCTTTTAAGAAAAAGCAGAAGGGGTAGGTCCTCAACTAGAACTTTTTAACAGCACTTGTAAGCAGCATGGAAGTGTATTTTCAAGTTTGTATATGCGAGGTAATATTCGTTCTTGTCATTCTTCACCATGTAAGTTGTTCTGGTCATCCAGGAATCGACAAAACTAAAAAACAGTGTAATCAAAACAAAAGCAGAAGTTGTATTGCAATTTATGGCTTTCTTTTGATTTTTATCATATGACTTTTTTTCTCTGGGGGAGTTCTTCAGTGTACATACCAAGCACTCTGCTTTCCTTGTCTCTCTCAGAGACAAAAAACCACATGGTTAGGTTTTCCTTCTGTATTTTCTTGCTAGGTTTCCTGTCATAAAGGGGCAAGAAATTAGGCAGTTCCCTTACAGCCTCCAATTTGGCTTACTTTGCTCATAAAAAGTTTGGAAGGATTTGCTTTATGTAATAAAAAAACCTCAGGGTAGGTAACTGGTGTTTGTATTTTCATACGGCTGCAGTCAAACATGCCTGCATTAAAGTATTTCATTATACACTCACCTGAGGCCATAATGCCAATCATTTTCCATATTCCTCACTTGAAACCCAGTGCTTTGTTTGCTGCATAATTTAGGCTTGTGCTTTGTTTCTCAGAATGTTATCAAAGTGGGCAGTGCTCTACTGGACCCCAGCAACAAGGAGCACTGGGAGCAAATTCAGCGGACGGAGGGTGGCACCGCTCACTTGCTCAGGCACTATGAGGAATACTTCAACAATGTGGCCCAGAACATGAAGAAAACCTACATGAGACCTTTTGTCATTGTTACCCCTAACATCAGTGAGTATCTGTGTTGAAAACTGACGTTTCGTATTAAAGCTTTAAAAACGTGCTGTTTGTATTAGTGGTACCCACTCAGTGCATTCGTTTCAAGTCAGTTGAGCCTTGATCCATATCTCTCAGTTGCCATGGGGGCCTCCTGGGAGATGCCTGATCTGTTTTCACTCTGGGCAGTGCCACTGCTCCCATGTGGCATTTCTTTACAGCCAAAGTAGCATACAGATGGTGGGAAAGACAAAGTTCGTAAGGAAAGGTAATGCCTTTTGAGACGACTGGTATAGCTGAACACAGTAAGTCATGGTTTTGAAAGAATCACACCACCACGACCTGAAGAATTACTGCAGTACACACAAAACCAAAAACAACCCTACTATTGATCATATACCTCTGATTTTCAGATGCCTTCCTAGCCTGGAATCTATCCCAAAAATCAAATTCTGTAGTAATTCCAGCCTTGCAAAACCCATCAGAGCAAGATCCTTGGGGTCCAAAATATCCAGAATGGTTCTAAATTGAGAAAGAAACACCAGATATACCAGGACACCTTTCCCACCTATCACAGTCAGTGCTCCCCCAACAACCAAAATAGCAGCTTCTGTGTTTGCAGGGCTGTGATGTACTTCACGGATGTACCTGGATGTACATTCAAGCTCAGCACAGCAACCATAGCCTGGTCTACCTCTTTCCCCATTTTCTCCCTGCCCTCTCTATTTCATTTTCTCCCCAGGTACCAGCAGTCTGAGCTGAACAAGTGGTGGTGATAGTCCTGCTCTGAGCGGGAGGTCAGACCTTCAGAGGTCCCTCCTAAGCAGCCCAGCTATATACTTTATATAGTTTTTCCTCAAGAGGTTGTCTACATTATTATCAGCCTGAACTTGTATTTAGCTTTTCAAGCTACCACTTTTATTTCAGATCTAAAGTAGGGCTTATGTGCCAAAAAGCTCGTCATTTTCGTAACTACACCCGTTAATACAAGAAGTGAATTTAGGTTTGCCTAATACTTGTCCTGAGAGTGCTTTGTGTGCACAGTCACAAGGGCATAAAAAGCAAAGGCACGAGACAATCAGGCTACAAACTTTATAATGTCCTGCATCAACTCCAGGGGTGTTGGATAATGGTTGAACTAAGCCATAACTGAAACACTTTGGTTTCTGTTTAATAAACCAAACCTGCAGTATTTCCTTTTGATTCAGGACTATCAAGACCAAAATGTTTTTATCTTCACACTCAGAAGAAGGCATGCTCAGCATTTTAGTCATCCTGAGCTGAGATGAAAACAAAAGTCAGGATTTCTTACAGGTTATAAATCATTACTTTTTCCACCAGCTTTTCCTGAGTAAAAAGGCATTATCCTGGGAGGGGTGAGGCAGCTCTGGCCTGAAAGGGGTCTGTTTTCTTTTGAACAGTTTTTCCAGGTGAGCATGGTGTTAATGGAGTTTCCTAATGGCTCGTCTGGGAGTTACTTAGAGGCATGGGAATTTGCAGATCTTAACTTGGATATTTCTTCATATAGAAACTTGCAGCAGATCACAGCTTTCAGTGTAGGGTTACCCTCAGGACTTCCAGCTTTTTACTTTTATTAGAACATGTAAATTGGCACTCAATGACTTCTCTTAAATGGGAAAGTTCAAGCTCAGCTGCTTTTAAACATTTTGGCAGTTAGACAACAGGCAGAACTGATGAGGTAAGCTAGAGAGGAGCCACTAGCGTGGAGAAAGGAGAACTGGAGGACTAAGTAGTCCCAGGTAAAATGCAGGTTATTATCTCTGCTTGGCTGTCTGTACAGTTTAACAGATCATAGAATCATAGAATAGTAAGGGCTGGAAAGGACCTCAAGATCATCGAGTTCCACCCCCCCTGCCATGGGCAGGGACACCTCCCACTAAACCATGCCATCCAAGGCTATGTCCAACCCCACCTTGAACACCGCCAGGGATGAAGCATGCAGAAGTATATTTCTGCAGCAGCAGATTTAGCCTTCCCTAAGAGAAGCGAGTCTGAAATTGGAACACGAAGCACACAAGGAGAAGCTCTGTGGCCAGAGAAAGGCCTTCGTGAAACCAGGGTCAGCTGCTGCTGGAGAAGTACAACAAAGTGATCTATATCAAGATGGATCAAGGGAAAATTGCTTCACCACATGGGTCATCAAGCACTGGAACAGGCTGCCCAGGGAAGTGGTGGAGCCACCTCCCTGGAGATATTTAAAAGATGGGTAGATGTGGCACTTAAGAACATGGTTTGGCAGTGGACTTGGCAGTGTTAGGTTAACAGTTAGACTCGATGATCTTAAAGTCTTTTCCAACCTAAACATTTCTATGGTTCTATGATTGTATATTTCTTAAGTTTGCAGTAGCGTTTTCCAGTAGGAGATATTGTCTTGTGAGTTCCTTCTGGCTGCAAAATAAATGTATAATTTGATAAATGTAACGTAATGCTGGTGCATAAGCTTTTAGTTGTCATTTAAGGTATTAATTGAGAAAAATTGCACCGTGTATTTTGGGGTTTAAATTTCTTCTCTGTGTTGTGCAGGCATTTTACATTTCAATCATGCTTCATTGTGTCACAATATCCTATTTGAAAGCATTGAAGTTAGTTAATTTTATGGGAAACACTTTTCTTCCCCCAGTTATTGCTGTTGACATCTTTGACAAGTCTAATTTCACGGGAGCTAGAATACCACGGTTTCACGAGATTAAAGAAGATTATCCAAGAGATCTGGAGTCATCTGTTGTCTTCCCTGATACTTTGTTCAGACCTTCAGACAGGAAAGGTAAAACCCTTTTGCTGCCTTTCAGAGGGCAATTCTGACTAGCTCCTAAGGAGCATGATTGATCCTTCGAAGCTAGAGTGGTACTTGGGCGAGAGTGGGGTGACCATCTGCACAAGCAGACGCTATTTGGGGATGGAGCAGCTGTGCATACTTCGGAGGCATTTTGCCTGCCGGCAGTGGTGAGAACACGGGGGACTGTGTAACTGGCTGTACCTGTCTGTCAGGTCTCGCTCACAGCCCCTTACACAGCCCTGTCAAAGTAGGAGAAATGCTCTGCCTCTGTTCCCACCAGGATAGGATGGGCAGGCCCCCCCTGAGCCTGCAGCCCCATAGCTTCCTTCCCCTGTTCCCTGCAGAGATGGAAGGAAGCGGAGTGAGAAATGCAGAACCCAAATCTGGGAGCAGACGCATATTGTCAGAACTAGACAACAAAGTCTTGAGCTGTGCAGGGAGATGGGTGATGAGGGGGAATACGTGGGGAAGTGCCTGCTTCCCAGTGTCTTTGAAGTACCCTGACATTGCTGAGAGAAACCACAAGTTACCTTGGGCAAAGGAAGATAAAGTAACTCAAAGTGCAATAATTATACATGTATCATGGCAAAATATCCTCCAAATGAGGAAATAATAACACTTGTGAAAATAGCACATAAGAATTAATAAAGTGATACAACTTTATGGCGTTTTCTTTAGAAACAGGGCATCTGATTGTATGACTTGTATCTTTCCTATAAAGAAAAAGGGAATATGGATTTTAAGTGATATTGCCAAAACTGAAAGCTCATTATATGATAGAATTATGAGAGAAATCCCATGTGACCAATTGCTGTATTCATAACACTAGTTTTGCCATATATAAAGGTACATGCAATTTAATAGCATGCGTTTTGTTTCAATGTTCTCCTTAAATCAAGCATGGAGTATTTATATGCTTACAGATCTTCTAGCTTAGAAATGGCTTATTTTCTAGCTAGACTAAATGATTATTCAAGGTTCAATGGTTATTTGATATCAGCTATATAACTATGAAGTGTGCTAAAATGTTATCAAAAATAGAAAATATAACATTAGAAGCATCCTCAGTTGTGTAAGCCTGGAGTTATAGCAACAGTAACAGCTCTGAATCTTCGCAGAGCAAAATTACCAGTTTAAGTGGTAGATCCAAGGCTGTGTTGAAGGAATTTAATATTTGTGTTAATTCCGTAGCAGTGCCTACAATGAAGCCTTCGAATCAAAAATTATCCTCTAAGGGGAATGATGATGCACTAAGCCCTGGGAGTGCTTTTGCAAAGAGAAAAAAGCGACACCCAGTTGACTCAACACATCGTACTGTTGCTATGGTCATCATATACCGATCCCTGGGACACCTCCTGCCTGAAAACTATGATCCTGACCGAAGGAGCTTGAGGTAAACTTCAAACCCGTGTGTGAATTGTGCAGATCCCATCTTCCACTTGCTCTGAGTGTGCATGGGAGACACAGCTGCTTTTATACAGACCAAATGTCATCTGTGCTGTAGTTGTCACTGCAGTATGGTCTCTTGTCCTCCTCTGGCACACTGTGTGAGAATAACTGTGTCGGTAGTGCCAGCAGCTTTTGGAAACACAGCTGTGTGGAAGGCTGATGGCGCATCTACTTTGCTTTCTGAGTGGAAGCAAATGGAAATGTTTTATTTGCAGAATCTACCAAATCAGTGCTTTGCATTTGAATGTTTAGATCACTGTGCTACTTTTCTCCTTCTGCAGATTGCCAAATCGCCCTATTATTAACACTCCTGTAGTAAGCACAGCTATTCACAGTGATGGGGAGCTTCCTCCCAACCTAGTGGAAAAGCCCATCATAGTGGAGTATGCCATGCTGGAAACGGAGGAGAGAACAAAGCCCGTCTGTGTCTTCTGGAATCACTCCATCACGTATGTTTCCTACTTGCTTAAGAGCTGTGCATGGCAACTGTCTCAGTAGCAGACAAGTTCTGCACAGGAAGATAATTCTGGAGGAAAACCCTTTTTACTCATTCAGCTGGCAACTGATTGCTGGTGGAATAGAGCCATGTAGTCATTTCAGCCTCAGAAAGATGAAAATAATCATCGTAACTCCTCAAACAAAGGATTAGCCATGTGGTTTTTAGCAAGCGCAGTGCCGTCATGTCTCTCTACAGGGTTCATTTTCTCCCAGAAATAATAATTCTCCCCATTCCCTTGTATTTGCTTATGTTTTTTGCCCACAGATGTGTATATGGACAGGCATAGTCCAACTCCAGACCTTGATTTGATGGCTCATCTGAGGTTCATAAGTCAAGATTCTCACTGCCCCATGCCCTCTTTTTAGGAGGGATCTCCAGGAGATGATTGAATTCCTGTTTTATTCCAGCAATTGGACAGGGTATATGGCAAGCAGGCACCCACCCTTGGTTCCTCAGCCAGGGCCAGTGCAAACAAATTACTAACCCAACTTTTCATGCTGGTAAAAGGGAGGACTGAGGTTTTGCAAGTAAAATTATGTGGGTAAAGGTTATAAATTTTTGAATCTTAAATTTTTGAATCAAAAGTTATCCCAAAGACAGTTACACTGATAAGGAGCAGCATACCTTTCATTCTGTCAACTATTGTGCATGTGTTTTCGTTTGGTTTAGTGAGGAATTTGAGAGAGAGGAAATACCTTCTTTGGGTCCTTAGACTTCTTCCAGTTGTTAGGAAGAAATAGTGCTACATAAGCAGAACTCAAGGAGGGAGTTTTTGACTCTCTAGGAGGGAAGTGTGAGGGAGAAGATGAAATATTCCGATAATGGCTCACTTAGGTCTCTAGTATTCAGCAAAGTTAAAGATACAGACATGTTTTTCTTGAAAATATGAAAAATGTGAAGACCTGTGTATGCTCGTAGGTGTTTTGTTTATGGCATTGTGCAAATAGCACAGTCCTGTTGGAGGTATTTCAAGGGTATGGATAAAACAAAAGAAAATGTGTTGAGAATCACTACATGCTCTCCATGTTATGATTTCACGATATTGTAACTATTACATATATAATGCAATTTCCAACCATGAAGCCAGGTATATAGTGAGACAATGATGTTGTCTGCTCAGGGTAAGAGGAAGAGCTGTTACTTGTTTCTTAGTAACGCAAAACCTCTAGTAAACCTGTGGAAAAATCCATTAAAAGGCAATATCCTCTGCTGGAAATAAAAGAGCAAACTAACCTAGGAAATGTTTGCGTCCTATTCAAAAGCTTCAGGAGATTATATCATTGAAGCGGTCAAAGAGGCAACAGAAATCTGTTTGCAGTAATAAACTGCTCCATTTGCCTGCATGTGAAGTAGTGTGTTTGCTTGTATGTACAGATGATTCTGCCAATTATGAGGGAATGGCAAGCCCTTGTTCATACATTTTTAAACATTGTATGGGCTTGAATAACTCATTATCTCTCAAGTGATTCATCTATTAGCTATTTGCTGGCAACTTCAATGGCATTGTTGTGTGTGTTACATCTTCCTAGAGCCACAGTTGAAAAGCAGCTCTAAAACTGCAGGTAATGAAAGAGTTTTTAAGAAGTGAGTACTTCTCGAGAGAAAGTGATACTAAAACTGCTCAACAAGTATTCTATTGCTGAACTAAAAAGATGTCCTGTCATGTCTAATGAAAAACTCTTTCAGTAACTGCAAGACTATTTTTATTACTCATTAACTTCAGAAGAGAACAATTAATATTGATACAAAATAATTTCGGAAGCCGCTGGAGTTAACCAAGGCCGCACAGGGAAGAATTTGTAAGGGAGCAGCTCCTCCCCAGTGTTAGTACAAGAGATCTCCTGCTAGGAAATATCAGTCACCGGTTTTAACCTTTTCTTGTGTACTTTCCAGAGGAACACTGTAACGAGATCACATTATTGCTGAAACATATTTCATATAAGAGCTCTACAAGCAGTGTCTAGATATACGGAAACAGAGATGACCCAAACCCATGTATCTCTCTGTGCTTTTGTTATTTTTTACCTTTTCAACAGCCAGTTTGCTCTGTGCAGTCACTTCCCCATATTGCTTGTGTGGTCGCTGACCCAAAAGCAATCTTAAAATATTTTGAACTCGGACCAGCTTGTTCTAAACCTGCAAAGTTTGGCCAGCAAAGCCAGCTGTCATGTCAGAAACTGCTTCAGCTGAAAGCTTTTTAAGTTGATGATGCTCTTTCAAACAGCTGACAGCTGTAAATATTTCTGTCTTGGTGCTTACAGTCTTCTCTGGGTGTGGAGCAAGAGCTGTCTCGGAGAGCGATAACAGCGGGAGGTGAGGGGAGGTCAGAGGATGGCTCTCAGAAATCCCTTTTCTCCACACAGGGTCGGTGGTTCAGGTGCCTGGTCCTCCAGAGGATGTGAGCTGTTTTCCAGAAACCAGAGCCATGTCGCTTGCCAGTGCAACCATGTAACCAGCTTTGCCGTCCTGATGGACATTTCAAAACGAGAGGTCAGTGATGTCAGGCTCAGGACTTTTGAAGGCTTTGGGTTTCAAGAGCTTGTTTTTTCAAGGGCTTTGGTTTTCAAGGGCTTTGATCCAGAGCTTGAGCTTTGAGCATGACTCAGAGCACTATCAGTAGATTGATCCATGTTGCAGTGTGTTGCCCCATGCCTGATAGCACTCATCATTTGGCCTGCTGAAAGGAGCTTCTTACCTGCTTGATGCACCCTCTGGGTGCTGCCCATACACATTCAACATTGTAGAATGATTTAGGAGGTGGCATCATCCACTTGTATTGGTCCTAAAGCAAATCTGTGTGTTGGCTCAGTAATAATGAAAACATTGATATTCCAAGTAGTAAATTTTATTGCAGGAATAAAAAGGAAAAAACTCACAGAATTCCTGTCAATTTCCTTCTGCAGAATGGGGAGGTGCTTCCTCTGAAGATCGTCACCTACACAACCGTATCCATCTCACTGGTGGCTTTGCTGATCACCTTCATACTGCTGGTCCTGATCCGCACACTACGTTCCAACTTGCACAGTATCCACAAAAACCTGGTGGCTGCCCTGTTCTTCTCTGAGCTCGTATTTCTCATTGGAATCAACCAGACTGAAAACCCAGTAAGAGTTACTCTGTGCTTATTACTAGAATTGTCGTCAAGCTTTAAATTAGGGGGGAGGTTCATATTGCGACTTTTACCTGCCGCTTGCTGGGTATGGGACAACTTACTACATCCAAGAATCAGTAGGAAACCTGCCACTTTGCTTTGTGCTTTCTAGCTACAGTGATTGCTGGCTTCAGCCTATTGTATCTGTTGCCAGAGCTTAGTGCAGGCGCCTCCAAGCATTGTGCATGTCAAGAAACACAAGCTATGAACAGGCTGAGTATGAGGTACATGCCACATATGAAGTATGTATGCTCTGTACAAGAGCCTCATTCATATCTTAACTGTGTAGCATTATATTTAATGTGGCTGCTGATTCTTAGTAGCACCAGTTTCAAAAGTCATGGTTGCCATGCAGACAGGTAGGAGAAAAGCAGGCAAGAGTTCCAGTGCTGCCAGGCTTTACAGTTGCCTGTATCAAATAGGCTGTAGACAGATGGGGGATTACATGCAATAAAAAGTATGTATGTCCTTGACAGATACAAAAAGTATTCAAATATTATGTTAGGGATTCCCTGAACACTCTGAAGAACACTTATCTTCTAGAAATCCATTACTGTACATGTTTAATCTAAATTTTGAGAGGAAAGTACAATCTTGAGGTGAAAATACACACACACAAACAAAGAGCCATGCTGATTCCACATTGTCCAAGCAGCAGAAATGGGAAAATATGCCTATGTTCATCACCAGTGTGGTAATGACACTGTGGTGCCTAACCGTGCAGCCTCACTTGCTGGGTAACTTAAGCCTGAAGTGTCACCCTGGATTCTAATACCCATTTGAGCTATAACATACATTTTAGAAAGTACCTGACCTTGGCTAATTTCAGCTTGCAGTCACTGAGTGCTGTCAAGACCTTTTCCCAGTAAATTTGAGAGACCTCTCAAATAAAAATTGTGTTCCCAGGAAGCCCTCTCTTTAATAGTATTTCTTTTGGAAAGCTTAATTAAAATTAAGCTGTTCAAATTCTTCAATTTCCACGAGTCAGGTTACTCTTTTGCTTTTATTTTTTCCTGGGCTTTCTTTCCCCACTTTATCCTTTGAAAAATTGTGAATGCTAAACTGGATGAAGCTTTCCAGCTACTAGTGTCACGCCTGGTCCCATATTCTGATTCATCCCTGCACAAGGAATTCCGTTCTGTTATCTGCTGCTATGGTGAGATTTTCTGCAGTGACCTGCCCTCTGGGATATGGTCTCATGTCATGTGTGACCCATGTTGTCTTTGCTTCATAGTATGCAAGCTTGCATATTAATATGATGTGGTTCAAATGAACTCACCTCACCATTTGATTCACAGCACTCCATGTAACTTGACCTTTCTCATGGCTTCTTGAGCACACCACTCATTTTTCACTGCATTTCACTAGCAAGGAGTTCATACTTTTTCACTTCTCTGACATGAATACCAACAAGCAGGCAACCAAGCCCAGATCCCTGCAGAATATTACCCAAAGTTATGCAGTAGATGATATATGCAGATATTTTGTAATATCACAGAGCACCAAGTGAAGGTTTGTAAGAGTAGAAAAGCAGCTCATTACAGCAATACCACAAATAGTAACGGTTGTACTTGGTAAGATCGTTCTCTTTTTGCTCCTTCTCACTTTCCTGCTTTGGGGCTCATGGTGTGATCATATCTTGTACTATTACGAGGATTTAGTGAAACATCCCCAAGCTTTAACCCACTTAGAAAGATTTTTAAGTTACAGAACATATTTCATACAGCAGAAAGCCACTCCTTACAGCCTACCCCGTCCATTTGAGAAGTTAGGAGGGCTGTAAGCCACGTCTGCTTGAGACAATTATTCATCTGTCTGTATGGAATGAGAGTTGTCTAACGAGTCATGCACTGATGAACATAAAGAGGTAAAGAATGCTGGAGCACAAATAACGCTGCACTGCTTGGCATCCAGCCTGGCTTTTATGGGTTTCTGTAAATTAACAGTCACATTTCTGGGCGAGGTTTTAATCTTTCCCTGGACTATTGATAGAAAGTGATTTATTTTCTTTCTTTTTCCTTACCTGAAAAAAGGTAATGTTCAGGGCAGCAGTCAACTTGTGTGCATGTGGCAGTAGGAGCAAAAAAGGTTCTGCTTACATAGAGGGAAGAAAGGTCTTTTATTCACTGAGCAGCATTTTCTATAATGCTTGGTGTTACAATAAAGCTGATGCAGTAAGTGAATCCAGAAAGCTGGCAGTCTTTGTATGATTTCTTTGCACAGCAAAGTTAAACAGGGAAACTTGTGTTTTTGAGCATTGCACCATGAAAAAACCCCACTAAAAAATTGTGCCAAAATATGAAAGCAGGGTCAGTGCCACGTGGGAACAGAAGGTTCCAAAACACGATGCAGAACATTTTGAAACAAAAATTAAATTGTTACACAAAGTGGTCTAATTCAAGTTTATCAAGAGATCCTTAGCAAAACCATTTGCTTTGCTTATGAAAGGAGAAGGTTAATTGTGAGTCAATTCAGGTATCAGATGCTTGTGGTCATTCCTGTTTTCATCCATCAAACTGTGAAGTTGGGAGGGAAAGCCGCTTAGCAGATATTACAGAAAAGCAAGATTTCAAGGTAGCCATTTAGTCACAAAGATAACTTCAGCTACCAGTTTGCTCACTGTAGTTGTAACTCCTAGTCACACTAAGGACCCTTGGTTTCAGAATGTGCTTCACTTTTTCTCCTCTCAGCCTGGCAGAGCTGAGTGGTCCATTTGTTCTGCTGACTCAGGATAAAACCAAATCCAAGCCTGGGTCTGGCAGCTCCAGAACCCCTCATGACTGCTGTGCCTGACTGCAAGTTGTGCAGCCTCAAGAGGAGGGTAGAGATGAGCATTTCTTGACCCAGAGTGTCTTACAGCCTGGTGCTTAGGTTTTCTGCAGTGGATGAGAAGGGGGCTAACCCCCTTGCTTGAGCCAGGGAGAGCCTAGAAACCACTCTACCACTTCCTAGTCAAATACTCCAACTTTGATGTTGGGTAAAAGATCGATCTGCAGAGTGGGTGGTGATCTACTTCTGGCTGCATCATTTTAGTCCAATGATAATGAGCAGGCATCCTCCATGACTTGTTGAAGTATAGATGTGCAAGGTCTTCAGTCTTCCATCGGGGAAGGGCAGAGCTGCAGGGACAAAAGAGATGGACAAAACCTTTCCCCATGGATGCATCCATGCTTTTGCTTCTCAGTATTTTTTGTTTTTAAGAGAGTCCCTGAAAATGAGCTGTAGATGAAAAAGACTTTTACAGACCTATGACACAGACACAGGGGCAAAATGGTCTGCTGGTCTTACGTTAGACTGTAAGATCACATAAACTTTTGCCTATTTGTGAGGCAGACATTTCATTTAACTGAGAATGAAGTTCCTCACAGAAAGGACTTTGGTTAAAGTCTACAGATCACCCGTTGCTCATGTTCTACATGTTCACTTTTCTTGGGCTGAAGCTTCATGGATTTGTGTCCCCAGAAGTTAAGTTTTTCTGAGCAAGAAGGACTTTGTCAGGGGCTGGTCCTGAACTGAAAACCTAAGATATTCTCTCAGGTCCCCTCCACCTTTGCCAAACACAAGGAGAGTTTCTTTGTAGTTTTTTTATGTACTGATTCCAGGCACAAAACATGGTCTGCTTGGAAACAAAACAAAACTGTTTCAAAGTAGCACACTTCCTTGGAGAGAAATAAATATCTGTCTGGAAAGCATGAAGTAGCAGAAAAACCCATAGGATGGCCCATGATGTGAAAATGGGAGACACCAAGTCAATGCAGGGTTGAGGGTGGCTGTTCTTGGAAGCCATATGTTGGCTTTGCAGTGAGACCAATTTCGCTGATGCAGTTAAGTGGCTGAATTCAGTGCAGTGGCATTATTCAGGCAAGACTCATACACGAGGCAGGGCAGAGGGTCTACAGCCTTCATTGGAGCATCCCCGCCTCCTGCTCTAAACCAGGGGCTCTCTCAGCCCTGCACCTCCTGCAACCAGAAGGAATTCAGTCAGAATAAGCAAAATCCTCACTTCTACAGCAAATACACAGAGAAATTGGCCACAGAATGTGGAGGGCAAGGCCAGAGACCAAAAGCATGATGGGTTGATAAGGTAGAGCTGAACCAGACACAGAACAGGCCACATAGCTTTAAAATAAGTAAATAAAGTTTTCACAACATGAACAGCTTTTCTGAAACTGGAAAACTTCATTAATGGCAGTGTGTTTGTTCTGCCAAAACCTTTTTATTACACTTGCCTTTAGCTGCATGGGGGTGCCTGTGACTCACCGGGTTGTGATTCAGAAAAGCAACTCTAATATTGCTCCACTTTCTCTTCTGCAGTTTGTGTGCACCGTGATTGCCATCCTGCTGCATTATTTCTACATGAGCACCTTTGCATGGATGTTTGTGGAGCAGCTCCACATCTACCGGATGCTGACTGAAGTGAGGAACATCAATTTTGGGCACATGCGGTTCTACTACGTCGTTGGCTGGGGCATTCCCGCCATCATAACAGGTACCCTCAATTACACCAAAACCATTTCCCTTCCCTTCCCTGCTTACTTCACTGGCCAGATTCAGGAAAGTTACCCGATCCAGGCCACATAACTGCTGCTGTCGCTTCAGTATTTTCCTGAATGAGGGCAACACCAACTCATGTATAGTAGAAGTCATTCTGAATTTGGCAGATCTGTGTACCAGATGTCTGCTGTCCCAGTTGAAGCGATGCTGACAGTTTTACAGTGATATAAACATAATCTCACACAGATTAAAACAGGATTTGATAACATTTCTTGGGAATAACAGTATTTTAACAACTTGCCAGTAGCCTTCAGAGATTTTTCTCCCCTGTGCTGGTACCTCAGGATACGGACGCATGGTCTCTCAGGGAGGAAGCTGCAGTGGCTTCAGAACCCAGTGCTGCCCCCAGGATATTTACTGCCCTTCGCTGGACATTCCCATTGCCTACCCTCAACCAGCTGTAAATGTTGCCTGAAAGGGATTTCAGCAGTTCTGTTTTACTTGGCCTAAAAACGAGCTGGGAATACTCAAGCAGCCTTTTACTTCATTTCAGATACAAAGGCAATAACTTCCAGTTAAAGAAAAGTAATGAAAAGCTGGAGGCAGTAATCTTTTAAACTGTTCCAGGGTGATCCACAGGAGCACATCCATCTCCACCCTCACCATGCTTATTTTTGCAATGAGACATTTCCATTGCAGCACATGGAGCTTTGTTAATGCAGGCAGACAGCTCCTTGGGAAGTGTGCTTCACAGAACAGTTGGTGTGGGTTTTGGTTCAGCTCTTTCAGCATATATCTGTTGCCATATGGGAAACCAGATCATAGACAGACAGTTAACTTTTATCCAATTACTTTTATTTTTACAGATAACAACATACTGTCAGCAGTGGCAGAGGTTTAGATGTCTCTCAGGTCAAACAAATAATATCACACTTGGAAAAATATTATGAAAGAAGTTAGACTTAAAAATATATGGGGCTTTTTCTGTGCGACTAAAGAAAGTGTTATACCAAACATAGCATAGGTTAGTAGAGGTCAGTTCTGTCTCTGGAGAACTGGTTAAGTTTTTCTCTATCACCTCATGCATAAATAATTTCTACTTCTATGAATCTATCCAGAACACAGTGGAAGGCACAGTCCAGAAGGCTCTGCCACTATAGGCATATCCCTGACATTTTAAATGGAAATGGTCCTTGGACTTCTGAGACGTTTCAGACCTGTGTAACTTTTATCAGTGCACGCAGGACTACTGAGTGCATTTAGAAACATCTAAGTGAAATCATGTAATCGGCAGCATAATTCCTAGCAGAAGAGCTGTATTATCATTAAATAGCAATAAACAATTTGCATTTCAGAACACAAGTTTTTAAAAGACTTTTGTCAGGAGGACTTTGTGTTTCATGTTTAGTTTCTCTCCTGAATTTTATATTAATTCAGAGTTTCTCAACAGCACTGTTATGCAACCTAAATCTTACAAGTACACCATTTTTACATTTTTCTACTTATATTTTGTTCTCTGTGATATAGAACTATTTTGCACTTTTAAAACTGTGCATTACAGCCCCATGTTGTCTTCTGTGATCTCTGAATCTATTGAATTTGCAGTTAATTGAAATGAAAAATCAGATCCCTATTACTGAGCAAGTCAGAGGATTTTGTAAACAAGAATAAAGCAAACTAAGCCTTTAGTTTGCCCTTCTGGGTTTAGAAATCATCTGAAGAGAAAATTATTTCATCGTAAATAGCACAATGTGGGATTTCTTGCCTCTGGGTAGCTCTGTTACTGTACATATTTTACATAAGCTTCTTTTATAAATTTTAATATATAAACAGTAAAAAGACTCCAACTTCATAACATGCATCTTATACACAATTTCTTTTAAATTGCTTTGTGAGAGAAGGATTGTGTATGCTTCTTAATAGTGGAAAAGTCTAGGTATGGGAAAGAATGCTAGTCTTGGACATCCAGAGGGCTTTTATGTTTTATTTGAGTGATAACTATCTAGCCCATTTCATCATTATCAAAGCTGTCCTGAAAAGAAGTGAACCTGCAGTACCAGTGGCTTTGCTCTGTTTTGTTTGTTTAGTTTTTCTATTTTCCATGTTCAAATTGGCATTTATTTCAAGCTGGGACATAGTGGTCCTAAGGCATCTGTGATGGGACCAGGGTACTTGCTGAAGGGAACCTTGACCTTAGGAGAGGGGGAAGCTTAGTAAAACATTTACATAGGGAACAGAGAAGATCTCTGACAGAGAAAAACCACATTTAATCACAGCACAGAAAAGCAAAATGCCATGAATAAAAATGGGATAGGAGTTGGGAGAAGGCCATCCAAAAGAGTGTGGATCTGGAATGTTTATTCATGGAGAGTGGTAGTGAAACATTTTAAATTTGCTTTAAGCTTGCTTATTTTAAAATGTAGTTTGAGCTGTCTAGGAAAGGGATTTTATCATTTCCTTGTGTCAGGAGCAAAGGGCTGGATTTGGCACCCAGCGGGACCCCTCCAGTTCTGCATGTCTTCATGGCAACACGCTAACCCGTTGGCATGTGTGTGCAGTAGCTGCTTTGCCATGGAGACTGCAGTGCTCATGTTAAAACAGATTCTTACATTGCCCTAAAACCAGTGCCCCCAGAAAATGTCACTTTCCAGATCTGCTGTGAATACTGCGCAAGGTGCTGAGTCAGGAGAGAGGTGAGGCTGACCCTCAGTAGCCTGAGTCACAGGCAGCTGCTGAGCCTGCAGGAGCTCAGAAGGGTTAAAACATGCCCCTCCGGCAGCACCTCCCCATGGCAGGCTCTTGGCACATCCTGGGATGGCTGCTGATCCCCACAGGATGCTTGGCCATAGGACCAGCCCCAGATCCTGCCAATGGCAGTGAGCTGTCACACAGCCCACGCACTCAGTGTGCTCAGGACAGCCAGGCTGCAGCATTTCACTCATGGGCCAGAACAATTCTGTGTATGACAGAATTGCATTGGGTTAATTCTGCCTTTGGGTAAGGTGTTATTTCACATATTGTTGACTGCAGTAAAATTTGAACTATGGAACTGAAGACTGCAATTTGCCCCTTTTTTTTTATGGAGAACTGCATGGTAGGATTTTGAGAGTGAAAAAATGTTTCTGTCTGCCAGTTACCCATAGAGCCAGATGGTTGGTCAAACTGTAATTTAAGTCCCACTAATGGGGAAATCAAGTCCTGGGAAACAGACTGCATCTATAGAATTGCATCTGTATAAAATACCTTATGGTCCCTTAATCATTTATGGCTAACTGTGGATGACAACTTCTGAAGAGGGTGGTGGAAGGGCCAGTGGAGGCAGGGAGGGAGACCGGTCCTACCTCGTTCCACATTTCAGTGAAAACAGATCCAATATCATCTGCTTTGCCAAATAGCCAGTTTAATTTTCATACACCATAGGCCTGTACCAGATGTGAATATTGGCTGTGGGCCAGCTTTGAGCAGCAAGAGTGAAACACAGCTACCTCTCCCTTTTTCAGTGTCTTTTCATCCAGGCGCACAGGCTTCAGTTCAAAAAGGCATTCATTAATGCACATGAATTCCTCCAGAGAACAGCACTGCCATCAGCCTTGGCTACCTCCGTGAGTCAGGACATACGCTCAACGCAGTAGGTTGCCCCGATGCCCAGACAACATGCTGCAGCCATTTACCATATGTCATTGGCCATAGGCCTTGTAGGGATCAATTTCTATGTCTTGAAGAAGGAAAACCTCTGCAAACAGGGTACGCCTGACTCAAAGGGGGAAAAAGGATCTTTCATAGAAGTTGGAGCTCTTTCAAATTGTAGTTTAGAGCTCTTTCAATAAGTTTGAAAGACTAATTTATTGAAAGAGCTTTAAACTACATTTGAACTGGGAAAGAGATAATACCAGGCTCACTAGAGATAAGCCTGGGGGTGGCATACTGGTGTTTGATGGATGGTTTGCTAGCAAGGTCCTTCTTTCCACCGCCTCAGTGGAGGTATGGGATATTGATCCACATGACAGCAAAGACGCAAGGGTTCTTGTTGCGTTAGAAACCACAGAAGCACCTGAGAATGGCCACATAGGAATTAGGGTTTCTCCCCAAAAAAAAGTGGAGGGATCAGTAGCCCAGCTGAAGCGCATCTACACCAATGTACACAGCATGGGCAACAAACAGGAGGAGCTGGAAGCCATTGTGCGGCGGAAAATCTATGATACAGTTGCAGTGATGGAAACATGGTGGGATGACCCATACAACTGGAGTGCTGTCAGAAGTGCTCACCGAGCCATTTTGCATCATTTATCAGCAGTCCTGGCTAACCGTGGAGGGCCCAGTTGACTGGAGATTACCAAATGTGACGCCCATCCACAAGAAGGGCCAGAAGGAGGATCCAGGGAATTACAGGCCTGTCAGTACTGGGGATGACATCAAGTTGGGTGGCAGTGTTGATCTGCTGGAGGGTAGGAAGGCTCTACAGAGGGAATCTGGATGGGCTGAGTTGATGGTCTGAAGCCAGTGGTATGAGAGTTAACAAGGCAAAGTGCCTCGTCCTGCACTTGGGTTGCAACAACCCCTACGCAATGCTACAGACTTGGGGAACAGTGGCTGGAAAGTTGCTCAACAGAAAAGAACCCAGGGGTGCTGACTGATGGCTGCTGCACATGAGCAGCTTGTGCCCAGTCAGCCAAGAAGGCCAGCAGTATCCTGGCCTGTATCAGCAATAGTGTGGCCAGCAGGGACAGGGGAGTGATCATCCCCCTGTACTGGGCACTTGTGAGTATGCACCCATAATATTGCGTTCAGTTCTGGGCTCCTCACTGCAAGAAAGACACTGACGTGCTGGAGCATGTCCAAAGAAAAGCAGCGAAGCTGCTGGAGAGTCTGGAGAACAAGTCCTGTGGAGGAGGTGACTTGGCAGTGCCAGGTTAATGGTTGGACTCAATGATCCTAAAGGTCTTTTCCAACCTAAATCATTCTATGATTCTGTGATTTTGCAGGTCAAAGGCAGCAATTCCAGTCCATCACCATAAGGGTGAGGTGTAGGCCACCAAATCAGACAGCACTGTAAATCAGCAGGTGGGGGCTGGACTCAGAGGCTCCCTTGGAATTGTCCAAGCTTTGAAAAAGTAAAACAATAAAAGGTGTGTTCTTAACTCAGTTGCCTTGGGGGCGTTAGCAAGCTCCATTTCAAACAGCACTGAAAGCGAGGTGAGGTACCTGAGATGGCAGCTCAAAATGAATCCCACCTGAGCTCAAGCAGTTAACTCCTATGAGTTCCCAGGTTCCTTTGTCTCTGGTGCTATTTTAGTGACAGCAAGCTCACGGGGGTTAAGAATGCACTGATTTGTTGTAGCATTGACGTCTCCTCAGTTATGATTCATGTCATTCAGCTGCATAGGCTTATTGAAATTCCTCAACATGTCACTCACCCTCAAGGCTTCATCCCACTGTGTATGACTGTAAAACTGTGCTGAAACAGAATTAATTTGGAACTTGCATTTGCTGTCATTTCTATGCAGCTGAATTTTGTTCTGGTAGGCAAAACTTGTAGTACTGTTTGGTATGGAGTGACCAATGTAAAGATTGTGATTTACAGAAGTTTTATTGCAATGTTTTGCCTTGATTTTGACTTCCCAGACTGCCCTGGTGAACACATTTTGCCATTGTCATTTTGTTTATCAGACAGCGACTTGAAAATGTAGACGATCTCAGCAGCACCTTTCTGATGTACTTTCTCTCCATTTTGTGACCCAGGGCTTGCTGTTGGTCTGGATCCACAAGGTTATGGGAACCCTGATTTCTGCTGGTTGTCTGTTCATGACACCCTTATCTGGAGTTTCGCTGGGCCCATCATAATTGTTGTAGTTGTAAGTATGGTGGAGTTGGCATCCAGAGCTGTCTTTTCCTTACTGCTGCCTTTCCCTTTACGTTTTGTCAAACAGTACTCATAATGCAGTGCAACTGTATACATTTGAAGCCGATGTACTTGAGCTTGTCTCTTTTGCTTAAACAAATAAGACATAAGCTAAGCTGCTGAAAACCAGAGGGCTGCTTGCCAGCGTGAAGATTGCTTGTGGAGCAGTGGCTGTTTGGCCAGAAACCTATTTATTTTTGCCCATTTGCTTTGTTCCATGGAGAAGTATTCAGAGGAATTGCCACTGTGTAGTTGTTCTGTTACTATATTCTGATATTCTGGTTTGACCCAGCTGAAAGAAGATGCTGGGCTGAGTGGACTCTGGTCTGGACAAGGACAGCCATTCCTGAGTTTCTATCTTTCACTCAAGCCTCTTTGTATGGGGCCATCTTACTGGGTTTCATCCAGATCAAGTCTCAGGATGTTCTTGACTATGTTGGTCTGAAAGGAGATTAGTCTTGGAACTTAGAGACCTGTAAATTAAAGGAAAAATATTCTTAGCATCATGAACCATTTTAGGATAAAAATCGCATTTTCATTGAAAACTGAGCTCTTAACAAATGTACAGAGAGAATCCATGCTGTTATTTCTGTTTCCCTTTCAGATAAACACTGTCATCTTTATCCTAGCAATGAAGGCATCGTGCAAGCGAAGGCAACGCTCCTTGGAAAAAACTGGAGTTGTGTAAGTTTAGGTTAAAAAAGCTGTAAAAAATGCTCTGGCCAGGAACAATAAAGGGATGGAATTTCCTAAAAGGAAGTGTTGAAGCAGGAGATAAAAAAAGATATTTGGCAGAAGCAATTGGAACTGCACCTACTCCTGGGGTTCCCTTGGAGGCTTTGTGAAACCTCCACCATGATGCTCTGCGCCACCAGCAAGTGTAGGCAGGAGAAGGAAGGGGAGAGGGAAAGGTCTGGTCTCCAGATGGTATCATTACAGTCCTTCCAGATCTTTCATCGCACACCCTGCTACACTGTCACTTCACCTCTACCCATGGCATGCCCAAGTAGACTTAATTCTGGGTGTCCCAATGCTCACCCGTGGCTCAGAAAGGTCTTTCCTCATGAACGCCGGGGTTACCAGCCATGCTGTCGCAGAGACCCATTGAGGTTCCCCTTGCTGAGGGCCAGCCTCCCCTAGCCCCATCCCCATGGGATAAGCAGAAAGTCTTGCAAGCTGCAACCTGCTGCCTTCCTGAGCTGCTGGGGCAGCCTGTTCCCATTAACGTGTGTTTTGCCCAAAGCTCAGAATTTACCTGTGAACTGAAACGTGATTAGCTAGTGGCAGGACAGACCCTTTTCTAGTTTTACTTTTTTCAAGTAGGTAGCTGTATGAGGTTTCAAAAGGCTGCTTCCAGCTATTTATTCAGCCCTGGCTGCTGGGTAATTTCTCTGTTTCCTTTTTAAATCTCCCTAAACAAATGAAGTATAATTGCTACTTAATGGCAGGTATTTTACTCATAACACAAACCTTTTGCCACTGGAATTGTGATCATCTTTTGAAAATATCTGTGGAAATAATGTTCTTAAGTAAACAAATATTCCCCTGAGTGCTCTGGATCCAAAACCTTGAGCTGTAACGTTGAGAAGGAACGTGAGAGTGAACTTGACAAACAGAAATGAGACGTATGTGGCCATTTACCACCCAGATCTCTTCCTAAGAGTCAACAAGGCTGAACAGCATGGGCTTGGCAAACAGCCTGGTCTGTTTGAAAAAAACCTTGGAAACAAGCTTGAAAAGAAATCACCTTTTTTTTTAACCTGAATTTGCTAAGTCTTTGAGTAGTGCAGTGAGAGAGTTGGGAATGGGGAGCTGGGGAACACTGCCCTGATTTTCCCAAAGGGCCTTTCCAGTTGCCAAATTGTTGGGCACATGACACCACCCAGGAAGTGCAGGGAAGTTGAGCTGTTCTCTTGCATCTTGTCATGCTGCAAATGTCTGTGTTTGCTTTACAGCTCTGGGCTGCGAACGGCATTCCTGCTCCTGCTGCTCATCAGTGCCGCATGGCTCCTGGGGCTGATGGCGGTGAACAGTGATGTCATGATGTTTCACTATCTCTTTGCCATTTTCAGCTGCCTGCAGGTAAGTTGGATGGCGTCTTGGTGGCAGACCTTGGTGAGCATGCTGCTGCACTCAGACCCCAAAAACTTGCTGACTTAGAATAACAGAGATGTTAAGTACAATTTTTGCTCTCTTTTCTCGAGGAGAGGGTTCTTTTTACCAAAACCATAACTTTGAGTAATTACATCTCTCGCTTTTAGTCATTCTAAAGTACTTCACTATTATAACTTGTGACAGATAAATAACAGTAGGCAATTGTACTTCTATTTTTCTAGAGACAAAATCTTTGTTACTGTCTTCTGTGTGCTCACTGTTAAGTTGTTCTGTTCCTATCACAAACAAGAGACTGTTTTATTTCACCAAGACTAAATGGCTATGAGTTCAAGGCTTTCACAAATTAAGTTACTGTTTAAGGAAATTAGTCAAATAATGGTTTTCAAATACAACTCATTGCATTAGGGTTTTACTGGGTTGCTTGTCATAGTGTATGCACTTGTTGATTAAAGATGCAGAAAGTAGTTACTTGTAGGAGACCTGGCATGGAAGTGGTTGTGAAGCTTCATGTTGATTGTTATTTGAGTGTGACCAAGGATGGCAGTAACTGTTATGGCAACTGCCTGCAGTATTAAGACAAGCTACTGCTGGCAGGTCACTCTTGTCAGCTGCAGCACAACAGCCACAAATTGTAGCCAAGGAGAAAAGAAGTCTGATGGGTCTTCTCCAGAGATGAGTGTCAATGCCCTGGAAGCACACCAGATAGGCTAGCTGGGAGCAAGGTTATTTTGCTGCTGTAACTGGTGTGCTCTGAAATAACTGCACCTCCTCAGGCTGTAAAACCAGGCTTCCACAAGTCAATTTAATTTCTATTAAATTAAATATAAACCTGATGAGAAGGAGGGAAGCCAGCAGCTGGAATTCTCCAAACTTGCCTG
Source organism: Amazona ochrocephala (assembly GCA_039720435.1). Taxonomy (NCBI): domain Eukaryota; kingdom Metazoa; phylum Chordata; class Aves; order Psittaciformes; family Psittacidae; genus Amazona; species Amazona ochrocephala. The sequence goes on from CM077880.1 coordinate 28,680,414, forward strand.
GTATGTGGCGTTTCACGTCAATGCCTTCTTTGAACTTGTATTTTTAGAGACATTTATGTGAGTTTTATTAATGAATAATCCCAAAGTGCTAATGCCAGCTAAGACCGCTTGTGATTGAATGTTTAGAAAGTGAGCTTGAAGTTGAAAGTTACTCTAGGTCAATTGCTTTGTCTGAAATCATCTTGTGATGTTGGTACAGCTGCAACTTCACGAGTGATTGGCTTCTATATACTATATCTCCAACCAAAATTGATAACAATTTGGCAGCTGCCTGAATTCCCTCAAAGCAAATACATCTGAAGGCACGCGCGTGCGTGCCCCCTGCCCCCAGCAAAAGCTGTGAGTGTGTGTTTCTGGAAGCCAACAACTACCCAGCCGTGGGGATTTTAATGATATTCCCACCAGGAGGTATGGCTGAACTAAGGAATGTATGGGGCAGCAGTTGAGACCTCTCTGTCCACAGTATCTTTCCACATCTCAGAAGGGTTTCTGAAGTTCTCTTAGCAAAAGTATTAAGGACACCTACCACAGAAGTTCCCCATTTCCAGAGGTTTTCACTAAAGGCTGTGATGTTTTTATGTGCTGCTATTGACTTTGTTTCATCATTGCTGTAATAAAATCTTGGTACAAGTACAACCCTGAAACTCCCTGCAATGTCTTCCAGTGGGTGGGACACAGAGATCGCCATTGGATATTTGGAGATGACAGTTTCTTCCCAAACAATGGGGGAGGGTGGCACCTACCACAAGCTCAGCTCTGTAAATCCTGGAGGAACAAATAATTTTGTATGTTTTCCCAGGCCTTACACACATTTGAACTTGGAAGCCAGTTATGAAGAAGTCCTCGGAGATGAATCAACACCATTTCAAAGACAGAAAATAGTTATTGCAATTGAAATCATGGACTACAAACTAGAATTCAGGGGTTGTTTCAGAACGGCTGTTCTCCAGTATCTGTATTTCCAGTTTGGTGGTAGTGGATCAATTACATTTATTCTTCTTCTCTCTAAAATGATCCAGGGGCTGTTCATTTTCTTCTTCCACTGCGTATTTGACAAAGAAGTCAGGAAGCACTTGAAGAACACTTTAACTGGGAAGAAACCTCTTCCAGATGATTCCACTGCAACAAGAGCTACATTATTAACTGTAAGGAAAAAACACTGGGAAAAAACATCCTTTTACTGGTAGATGTTACCTAAAATGAACTTACAGGTGGCTTGTCTGTAATTAAGTGAGTTGTCTGCTTTCAATCACCTGTACAAAGATTACTGATGGCCTCTCTCAGAAGCTTTGACTACTATTTTAATTGGAACTTTGGAGAGTAAAGAATTCTTTTCCTCAGCATCAAAACCCACTTGGTTCTTTCAAAACTTACATTCATGGGTAGTGTGGGGTTTAGTGGGGTCATTCACTATTGTTTTGTGTCTTTTTTTCCCCCTTCAGCGCTCTCTGAACTGTAACAACACATATATAGAAGAGCCAAATATGTATCGCACAACCATTGGGGAATCCACTGTCTCCCTAGAAAGCACCGTCAGGTCAGCCAAGAGCCACAATAGCTACCTTGCTTATATTCTCAGGTAATCAGGTGGCAGGTGCATGGCTTTCAGGTGCTTGCCTTTCCCTTTTCATTGCTCTTGTGGGAAACAAAAGTCTTGTGGTTCAAATGCTGCTTGGTTTATGTCTGAACAGTTCTGGTTTATGTGACTCTCATTTTCTTTTGCATGCATCTTTGGAGGGGAGTTCCAATAGTGCATTGGTTGACATAACTGCTATGTTAACAATATGGGCTGTGCCGCTTGCCTGTTAAAATTCACACATGTCTCAAGGAGTGCAATTTAGCTTACTGACTTCAGGCTTTCTCAGAGTGTGGCTCATGCGGCCAAAGGCAGACAGCTACATTAGGATAACCAGTGTCTTGCTGTAAAAGTGACCACATTGACAATCAAGCAGAGGCTGGCAAGCATCCACTGCAGCTGTCTGCATTTGGCTGGAGGAATCTCATCTACATGTCTGCCCTGTTGTTAATAACAGTAAAGTGACCAAGAAAGTTGTCCTGTGTTTTTATTCTCAAAGGGATGAAGCTGCTCATAAGCTCAGTGGATCCTCAAGTCAAGCAAGGGCTGGTCAGACTGAAGCAGATTCCTCTATTTTCCATAGGAATCCATCAAAATCCAATGGTAAGAGTTTATTTCTAAATGCTTTGACCCGGCTGTGCACTTTCCCCTTCTCAGCACTTTTTGAGAACAGTTAGTTCGACCTGGTGTGTCTCTCATTCTCGTTACGCTCTTGGCATCGTGAGCTATGCAGTGGCTGCCTTACAAGGGAATCCTGGAATAGAAATATCATGTATCTGCTTCTTGTGACGGTTCAGTTTTAATCTGACAGCTGTCACGGCTGTTGACAGTTTCTGGCGTCCCCTTTCTTTCTCACAAATTATGTGCTGTTGCTCTTCATTTTTAATTGGGGATCTTTTAACATTTGAGACGTTGAGGCAATATGCTCTTTATGGCTGTGTGTTTTGTACAAGAAAATGAGAAATGTCTGTTGGCTGATTTCCTTTCATTTGGGTCTTGATGTTAAATTTTGTTGCCTTATAGCAGTTCTTCATTTTTTAAATTGCATTTGCAGGTTCTTGGTATTTCAAGGTACCTTGGTTTGCCTGTGTGTTGTGTTGATTGAGATCCTACAGTTACTGTTCTGCATAGCGAAAACTGCTCTCATTCTATTCTGCACCTCCCATGCATAAAAGTTCCTGCCCACTATCTGACCCAAGCGGTTGTGCTTCCCGTATTTACTTAGATGGATGCCACAGCCCTTGTGAATTGATCCTGTGTACACTTACGGATGTAACCTTGGCATGGCCTGAATCATATGCCTGTCTTTTCTTTCTCCTTGTGCGTTTGTCATCTAGACTTGTTCAACTCGGGTCCACACTCATTGCTGTGTTTCCCCTTTCTGCATTTTTAGAGCATGATTCAGACTCCGACAGCGAACTCTCCCTTGATGAGCACAGCAGCTCTTATGCCTCCTCCCATTCGTCAGACAGTGAGGAAGATGGGCTTGAGACAGAGAAAAAGTGGAACACATCTACTTCCAAGAATAATGAACGTGGCCCACTCCACAGTACCCCCAAAGGTATGCCCAGTGCAAGGGAATTTATTCCCTTTATTCCAGTCTGCACCTTTAGAGCAGATGGGACAAATTTACCCAACTGCCATATGGCTGAGACAACATCCCTATTGCTGTGCCTTGCTTCTGGGGAGAAGCTTCTTGTCTCCAGCTTAGAGACTTTTTTCATCCCAAAGGCTTGTTCATAGGGGTGGCTGAGTGCAAGTAAAAGGATGCTTGATCAAATCAGGCAGAGTAGGCTTTGCAGATGGGTCCCTACAGCACTTAGGAATGGTGCTACCCAGCCAGCAAAGTTCTTCAAAATACAAAAAAAAAAGAAGAGGAAGAAAAAGCTGGTTGTTTTGAGGGCAGGAGCAAGAAATACCTGTCTCGTCATGCAGTACAGGTTTGTGGATTTAGTGGTGTTGGGGAGGTCCTGGCCCTAAAGAGCTGGAGATCATTGGCTATTAAATACTGTGTGGCAGGGTGTAGGCATTTCTAGGCATAGTTCATCTTGTCCTAAAGATAAGTCAGCTTTGACTGATGAACATCTAGGCTGTGTGCTTGTTCTCTGCACAGACACAGCACAAGATGCTATGGGTGCACTTACCCTTTAGAAACTAACCTTGCCGAGAAGCTGGTGGGATTACCAGCTGAGAGGGCAGGTTTGCCTCATACTTCTCTGTAATGGAGCCAGCGACCTTGCTCTGGGAAGGGTTTGGATACCCTGCCATCCTACCAGGTGTGTTTTGTGGGTGTCACTGCACCCTGAGGGCAGTGCAGTCCAGCAAGGATTACCTGCAGGGTTGTTCTGGTTTGACACACTACTCCTCCCCAGCCACGGGCCACAGAACTGTCTGGGCAGTGATTGAGAACACATATCAAAAGTGGTTTTCGAGCTAGTGTTCTTTTGCATTGCAGTTGATACCCTTCCCAATCATGTGAAACCCTATTGGCCCACAGAGTGCATGACAGCCAGCGACAGCGAGGACCCCGGCGGGAAACAGAAACTCAAAGTGGAGACCAAGGTCAACGTAGAGCTTCACAGGGAAAACCAGGTGAACCACAGCAACGAAGTACCGCAAGACAAGGAAAACGAAGGGCAGCAGAAGGAGAACAGACCTCTGTCCCTCCAGAATAACCAGCAGCCGGAGCAGAGGAAAGGTAGTGCAGCCAATTGCACCTCACAGCCAGACTGGGAGACTGGGGGGGGGGGTTAATGAGCATTAATTAGGTCATATGGTAGCTCTGTACTTCAAAACTCTAATTATCCTCTTTTCATAACAGGCATCTTAAAGAACAGAGTCACCTATCCTCCCCCACTGGTGGATAAGAATATGAAGAATCGACTGCGGGAAAAGCTATCAGACTACAATCAGAGCACAATCTCATCCAGGACTGCTTCCCTGGGTACAAGTGATGGGGTACGCTCTCCCTCAGACTCGGGGGTGACAGTAAAGAATGTTCAGAGGGAGCAGTCTCGAGACCAGCTCAATGGCATGGCCATGAACATCCACGTGGGAACAGGACATGCTGACACCTCAGACTCAGAGTAAGTGCTAGAGGGTGCAGCATTTCTTGATGCATGTCCACTAAGACCAGCAAGAGCTGTTGTGGGGATCTGGCAGTCAGCATGGAGAAGGGTAGAGGAGGAAGACCCCAGTGATGAGGGCCCCTGAGGATGCCCAGTGTTTGGTGGCGAAAGGCAGCATGGGGTGGGTGTCCAGCTGGGCACAGGGAAACCAGTGCTGGGGCAGGAGATCTAAAGGCTGCAGAGAAAGTGCCATGTCAAGCTATTGACCCGAAATTGCCAGGTGCATGGTTCCCACCCACTGCATTGTGATCACTGTTCGTATTTGCTGTTGTAAACTAAATCAAACATTAACAAAAGGCTGGGCAAGCTCTCAGCGAAAGAGTATTCTCAAAACCTCATTACTCATCATAATTCATACATTTAAAATGAGGACAGCAGCCGTATGTAAAGCCTCTTCAAACATTTTACGCATGTAGTCTCATTTTTTACTACCACACATAATAGCCTCATTCTTTCTCCAAACTGAGAGAAAATTTCTCATGCAGCTTTAATTCTTGACATGTCCCACCATGCTTTAGACACCCATGTTGTCTGGGTGCGCAGCCCATTCCCAGCTCACTATAAAAGTACATTTTTGGGATGCCAGGAACTGGCTGATGGAATATGTCCTGGTTAGCCAGAGGTGTCTTTAACAAGCTACTACCAGGTAGTACAGTAATCACTGGAGAATAAACAGCCAACTTGTACTGAAGCAACTGTTTTATCTCTGTACCTTTTGCATAGTGTAAACCTCTGCTGTTGGCCAGCAGATTGCATGAACCTATCTGAAATACCAGGTTTCTAACAGCTTGTGAACCTTGCATCTTCACCAAAGCGTTAGCCAAGTACAACACACACACCCCCCCCCAGCTTCTTCTGAGGTGTGCATCTCTTGTGTACTACCTAGAATCGTTTCTCCACTGGCCTTCCCCTCCAGGGCAGCATCCCCCTTGCAAGTGTGGGATTGGCAAGGCATGACAACCTCACAAACCACAAGCCCTTCCTAAGAAGGATGGGTGGTTTGGGGGTGCAGTTTGCCTGTGCTTGTGTAACACTAAGCCTGCATGATTGCTTCTTCTCACTAACAGAGGCAGTAACGAAACTTCAATTTGAACCATCAGGAAACTGTGAGCACTGCTGGCGGCTCTGGACCCCTCACCATGGGGCCGCCTGCCCTGGACTTCATTGGAGCGGCCGCGTAGCGAGGAGGACAAGGTGGGCATTGATTCCCACATGGTTTCACTTTATGGCAGACTCCTGACTGCTCACAGCGGAAACACAGTGCCCAGGCGCTCCTGCAGTAAGGCTGCTGTGTGGTACGCTCCCTGTGGCACAAACCCTTGCCTAAACACATGGAAGTTGCCACAGGGATGCACTGTGAGGGACGGATACATGCTCACAGTGCGGACAGTGCTGCAGGGGTTGCTTATTACTGGGGAGAACCAAGGAAATACATGTTATTGTCATGGTGGACCCGCATTAAGTCAATCCGTCAGCTTGAAGACAAGCGCCAGGGGACGTCTCTTGGAGTTTTCTCTGGCTACAGTGTGAACCCTTCAGCTTGCCGGGCTCTAGGGAGGACTATCCCACCAAGTGTCCTTTTGTTTCTATGCCAGCATCTCTATCCATCCCCCTATGGACATGTTGTCCTAAGAAAAAAAATCCTTTATATATATATATATAAAGTGTAGATACTTTTATATATTTTGTATGGTGTTGCTAAAGAAAAAGTCCCTTTGTATATTTTACATTTATACTGATCTTCTTAATTTGATAATAGGAAATCAATTAAAAGAGGTTTTGATATTTTTTATATGAACATTGCACAATTTTACTTGAATTTGGCATTTGATAAAGTAAGGGAGCTTTGCGTGGAAGCCACCTTAAGGCAGTGCAGTTTTCAGAGTAATTTGGTAAAGATTATGTGGAAATCCATGGCTGTAATTTACAAGTTTTGTTGACAGGTTTTGGAGCACATTCAGGACACAGTATGTTTTCTTTGTGACCTCTTCTAAAACCCACAAGAAATGTTTTGCGTTTTCATTTCTTGGTGTTTTGACCTCTTCTCTCAAGTGCATTGAAATGTTCAGCAACTGGACTTCAGGACTAAAAATAAGTCGTATCTTTGTCTAAGATTTCAACACAGTCTTTGTCTGGAAGAAGTCAAATCCTTGTCTGCCTTACCAAGATCAAGAACAGAAGTGGTGACATTGTATGGTAGGCTTTACCTTTGGCCTGGCTCTGCACGTCCTAAGAAGAGGGCTCTCCTCCCATGGGGCAAGTCTTCCCTCAGACACAGTGTTTTATTTTACTGTTAATTTCTTTCTCAATGGATCCAACATGTTGCTAATCAAAACAGAAATACGACTCTTTAAGGATGTCCAGATTTCACTGCCCAGCTCTTTGACAAAGCCTTATGGCCTCCTTGGTGTTTCAGAAAGCGCATGGAAGGCCTAAGGCTTCATGTTTCCCATAAAGCGTGCTGGTTTCACAAGTATAGGAGAGTCAAGCGTGGCCTATCCACAATCCTCACCTTCCCGCAACAATTGAAAGAAAAGGAATAATAAGGCGTGAAAAAGTTGTCATCTAAAATCTCTGCTGGCAGCTCCCCATGGTGGGAATACGTGAGTCAAAAGGCAGCAGTGATGTGGCTGTGACCTGCTCTCTGCCACCAAGGCTTCAGGAGCTCCTTGCTCGGTGGAGCAGCCCTTTTGGGGAAACATTGGCTTTTGCTTGTGTAACTGTGCATGTGAAAGGGAAGAAGTAGAAAATCAGGATAAATAACATGGAGGAGTTGAGATAAAAATGAAATAATACATATTGAGATCTCAGTATCATTATATTGCCATGCATTTCCAAACGTAACGAGGAGGCCTTTGGAAGAGGAGGGGGAGTAAGGATGCTGTTCCTTTAAAAATGATGCAACATACTGTGTGACATTTTCTGGTGGAAAAAGGTTCTGAATGTTCTAAGGGTCTGGCACGTGGCTGTGTGCTCAGGCATTGTCTATAACCCACGCTAGTTGTTTTTCCATCTGTGTATGTATATTTTGTCCCAGTGAGATGTAGGTAGTTTTTATTTTGATCAGAATTGTTGCAGTAAATGAGGGTCAGTTGTATTAATGACAAAAAAAAAATTAAAAGCTATTTTTATGACTTTTTAAAAGCTTTATGGCAGATTAGACACTGGAGGTTGTTTTTTTAACAAATGTGTATTTATTAATGTGCAGAACACTGGAATTGCAGCACAGATAAAAGGAGAATTTACAATAAATTAAGGAATTGTTTTTTGAACTTGTATTCTTCCTCTGGTGTTTATTCAAAGTGCAGTACTGAGAGTCCGAATGGCATCTCCCAGGGTTTGGAAAGTAGCAGGAGGGGGACATAACAGGCATCCATAGAATCACAGAATCATAGAATAGTTAGGGTCGGAAACTACCTTAAGATTATCTTGTTCCAAACCCCCTGTCATGGCCAGGGACACCTCCCACTAAACCATGCCACCCAAAGCTATGTCCAACCTGGCCTTGAACACCGCCAGCGATGGAGCATTAAAAAAGAGGCTTATAAAAGGTGGAAGCAAGGAGAGGCAGCCTGGGAATAATACAGGGATGTTGTCCGGGAAGCTGGGGATCAGGTTAGGAAAGCTAAGGCCCAGTTAGAATTAAACTTGGCTAGGGATGTTAAGGATAACAGGAAGGGATTCTATAGGTACATTGCCAATAAAAGACAGGTTAGGGACACCATGGGCCCCCTGCAGAAGTTATGGGGAGAACTGGCTACCCTGGATTTGGAGAAGGCTGAGGTTCTTAATGACTTCTTTGCCTCAGTCTTCACCGGGAAATGCTCTGACCACACCACCCAAGTCTTGAAAGGCAGACGCAGGGACAGTGAGAATGAAGACCCTGGGCCCACAGTAGGAGAGGATCTGGTTCGAGACCATCTTAGGAACCTGAACATATACAAGTCCATGGGACCTGATGAAATCCATCCACGGGTCCTGAAGGAGCTGGCAAATGAAGTTGCTAAGCCACTGTCCATCATATTTGAAAAATCATGGCAGTCAGGTGAAGTTCCCGATGACTGGAAAAAGGGAAATATAACCCCCATTTTTAAGAAGGGGAAAATGGATGACTCAGGGAATTACAGACCAGTCAGTCTCACCTCTGTGCCTGGCAAAATCTTGGAGCAAATCCTCCTGGCAGGCATGCTGAGGCACATGAAAACCAACAAGGTGCTTGGTGACACCCAGCATGGCTTCACTAAGGGGAAATCCTGCCTGCCCAATCTGGTGGCCTTCTATGATGGGGCTACAGAACTGATGGACAGAGGTAGAGCAGTTGATGTCATCTACCTGGACTTGTGCAAAGCCTTTGACACTGTCTCCCATGACATCCTTCTCTCTAAGTTGGAGAGACATCAATTTGATAGGTGGGCCACTTGTTGGATAAAGAACTGGCTGGATGGCCGCACGCAAAGAGTAGTGCTCAATGGCTCAATGTCCAGCTGGAGACCAGTAACGAGTGGTGTCCTTCAGGGATCGGTGTTGGGACCGGTCTTGTTCAACATCTTTGTGGGTGACATGGACAGTGGGATTGAGTGTGCCCTCAGCAAGTTTGCCAATGACTCCAAGCTGTGTGGTTTGGTTGATACATTGGAGGGACCTTGACACGCTTGTGAGGTGGGCTGATGCCAACCTGATGAAGTTTAACCATGCCAAGTGCAAGGTCCTCCACCTAGGTCGGAGCAATGCCAGGCACAGCTCCAGGTTGGGCTGAAAAGAGATTGAGAGCAGCCCTGCGGAGAAGGACTTGGGGGTGTTGGTCAAAGAGAAAATGAACATGAGCCGGCAGTGTGCGCTTGCAGCCCAGAAAGCCAACCATATCCTGGGCTGCATCAAAAGGAGTGTGACCAGCAGGTCGAGGGAGGTGGTCCTGCCCCTTTACTCTGCTCTTGTGAGACCTCACTTGGAGTCTTGTGTGCAGTTCTGGTGTCCTCAACATAGAAAGGACATGGAACTGTTGGAACAAGTGCAGAGAAGGCCACAAGGACGATCAGGGGACTGGAGCACCTCCCGTATGAAGATAGGCTGAGAAAGTTGGGGCTGTTCAGCCTGGAGAAGAGAAGGCTGCATGGAGACCTCATAGCAGCCTTCCAGTATCTGAAGGGGGCCTATAAGGATGCTGGGGAGGGATTCTTCATTAGGGACTGTGGTGATAGGACAAGGGGTAACGGGTTCAAACTTAAACAGGCGAAGTTTAGATTGGATATGAAGAAGAAATTCTTTCCTGTAAGGGTGGTGAGGCACTGGAATGGGTTGCCCAGGGAAGTTGTGAATGCTCCATCCTTGGCGGTGTTCAAGGCCAGGTTGGACATAGCCTTGGGTGGCATGGTTTAGTGGGAGGTGTCCCTGCCCATGGCAGGGGGGTTGGAACTCGATGATCTTGAGGTCCTTTCCAACCCTAACTATTCTATGATTCTTATGATTCACAGCTTCCCTGGGCAACCCATTCCACTGCCGTATTGGCAATGGAGCAGAGGCTGTAAAGCATCAGCTGCCAGTGCTGCTCCCTGCGGGATGCTGCCAGCCCTGAGTTGTGTCTCATAGAGGGTTTGCTTGGGGTGGACACACATAAACACACACACAATGCCCCTTCCAGCCCAGTGCCCTGTGCTGGCACAGGGGTCCACCCCATGCATTGGGGTTTTCAGTCCAGACATTTGCTACTTCTCACATGTCAGAAACAGTCTGTGGAAGAGCACCCTCTGCTACCCAGAGCAAAGCAGACCTCCAGCAAAGCGCTGGGTTTAGAAAAGGAGGTTGGAGAGGAGCTAGGGGGGTGAGTCAGCCAGCCCAGGCCATGAAAGCTGAATGACAAGGTCTTTCTCGGCTGCATTCTTGTCTTTCTCAAGCCAACTGAGGCCAAGCCGTGGTCTTGTGCACTCTATACTTTCCAGGCTGTTGTGCAAGTCTCTGTTCATGCGTCTCACGAGGGGCAGCAGTGACCTGCACGTGTCTGCAGCCTCCTGGAAATAAAAGTGTGTCCCAGTATCATCTGGCCAGCTTTTCCATAACTGTTTCTTAACATTAGGCAACAACCTGGGAGGGTGTGAGGTCAGGGGCAGAGCCTGGTTACTGTCATGGTTGAGGGGCAAAATCAAACACAGGATCTTCACTTTGCAAACAGCTTTGCCAAAACTTTCCAAGTGAAGAACAGAGGGCTGGGGCTGTGTTCCTGTTAGACATTCATATGCTCAAGGAAATGGTGACAGTGTGAAGTCCTGTGCATGTATAAATAGGGCAGCTGAAGCAGTGAGTGCCTGTGTATGATGTGTTTAAATGCAGTGAAATTACTGATAAAGTACCAATGATTCCAGCACCAGCTCTGATGGGTGAGAAGCGGAGAAAGACACAAGTCTTCCCCCAAACCCCCTTAGCAGATGCTTCACTGCTGCTATTCCTAAGGGAAGACCTTAGAAAAGCATCAGCAGGGAGAGCCCACACCAGCCCCTGCAGGCACCCAGTGCCCCAGAGCCAGCCAGCACCACAGCTGCTGCAGGAGTAAGAAGGAAAGGGTAATACAGCAGTGAGACAAGCTCCACATGCAAGGCACCAGCTCATCCTCGGAGCTGGTGATGCTGATCTCAGGCAGAGAACCAGGGCAGCTCCCAATGGGGCTCCCAATGGAGCCTCCACAGCCCACAGCTCCTGAATGAAGCTGGAAAATCACAGAGCACCAGCAGGAAAGCTCCCAGTGCTGGTGAGTGCTTCCCAAAGCCAACTGGAGGGTCTGCTGCAGGAAGACAAACAGGCAGGTTCTGTAGTGACACAATTCCTCCGAGACAAAAACCACTCCATGTCTATGGCACATGGCAAGCACCCATAGTAACAGAACTGTGCTAGAGCAAGCACCTTGAAGGTACAAGAAGATATGAGCGCTCTTCAATCAAAGCAGCTGCTTTCCTAGTGCATGCTCATTGGATTTAACAAAATAAAAGAACCTACAGCAGCCATTTAATTAGTTATAAAAACAGCTTCAAGAAGGCCAGCAGGTTCTAACAGGGGACAGAATACCTGGTTTTAAAGGAAATAAATATCCCTTTTGCCTGGATCCATTCTACATGGTCCCTTCAGGTTGGGAATATCCCACTGAATACAGTGCAAACTGCAGTAGCTGCAGCTGGGAGCCAGCAATGTGAACAAGCTTCCAGGCGAAGCAGTAAATCAACCTTGACTTAGAGAAAGATCAGTACATTTTACTGTATGTTTTGCTTTTCTGGATAAAACAAATGAGAAGGGCTGGAATGATTAACTCCTTCACTGCCAGCCCGCACGACCAGGTTCTGGGGATGGAAAGGGCCAGGGAGAAGCCCTGCTGTCCTAGGGTTAGGGGCTGCGGTTTGATTCGGAGAAATCTCCAGGAACTCATGGCCAAAACTGGAGTTGACAAGCAGGTGTTCTTTATTGCGGTGCTGGGAGACACCAGGGATAGCCCCTCCTAGAGTGTGTCTTCCTGTTGCTACACAAGCCGTTCTTCTATAGTCACTGGGCATACATATTAATTACATGCATACACGCATATTCATGAGGCCGCGTATGAATGACATCATTTTCCAGACAGTTTCCCTGCGTGCATACAAAAGGTGGTGGTGGTCTCGGGGGGTCGTTTACTTCTTCCAACAACCTTCATCAGTTCTGGCAGCCTTCGAAGCACGGGCAGGAGATAATGTTTATACCAGCTTAATTGGTTCGGTAGCACTGCAGACATAGCAATCAACCTGTCCTTCTACTTATCAGTTAGTTTAACTGCGCCCATCCTGGACACCTGCTAGTCTCAGATACCCCTCATCCACATGTCCTGTTTCTCTGTCCTGTTTTTCTTACACTTATTTACATACGAAAGTCATAAGAACCCAAAACTACACCAACTGCGACAGTTTATCTTATACAAGGACTCTCAGTATGTTCTCTAGCTGCACTCTACTATTTTTAATTCTGCGAAACATGCACCTCAGTTATTTTCTGTTGCTACTGTTCCAAAGCCATAAAATTTAACATTACTTAAAACTGATTCTACTTATTTACAAAGGTTTATATTTCATTTTGTGATTTTGTGCCTCCTTGTCTCAAATCCCCCCTTTTTCTGTCCTTTTGAAGTTCTTTTGCAACATTTTATATACTACTATACCATTTAGAGTCTTTTTGAAATATTTCCCTGTTTCTACTTGATGCTTGATTTCAGTCCTTTTCCAGTCTTCACAGACTGTTTACAGCACGAGAAGGAATACTGTGTCATACCACGAGTAATCAATATTCAAACAATTAATATCCCTGCAACCAGTTGCCTCAACCAGGAGAGATTAGGTAACCATGAAGTTAACTTTTTCCATATTTCTTCAAAACCCCAGCAGGTATCATCCATAGCCATTTCATAAAATATTTCAGTTTGTTTCCAAGTTTCCTCCAGATCTGTTTCAATTTTGCCACTTTAATCTATATAGGAACAGCAACTTTCATTGATTATGGAACTTACTCCTCCTTGTGAAGCCAGTAACATGTCTGGAGCCATTCAGTTTTGTAATGCCACTTTAGATAGGCTAGTTATTGCTTCTTGTTCCACTTGGATTATAGCAATAGTTTTACTTTCTATTTCCTCTATGGTTGCTGAGATATTTACAATTGCCTTCTCTAATTCACTTATTCCCAAACATGGAATTAACCAACTCACAAAACTATGAAATGTGGTGTTCTGTTTGGCAATAGGGTTAAACCCTCGCTTGATTCATTTAACAAAACTTCTAACCTAGGTTCCAGAAGGATACATGTCAATAAGAGTAAGATTGGGTACCACAGCACCTAAGGTGCACGCCCCCTTCCAGTTGGGAGGTAGAGTCTTATAAGCATTTTCTCCACTAACCAATACCATCCTTTCCCTTCAGAAACGGGCCACCACTGAGCTACGATACCATCTATATTAATAGTGTGATTGCAATTTGAATGGTTACCTGCATCTGTGGCATTTAAACAAACATCATTTCCTACTCTGGTTCCTGGTGTAATACATCTTTGTACACAGGTGTAATATTTTCTACTTGAATTAAGATTAACTACCCCAAGTCTCAACTTTTCCCTCAGATGTAGATTGCTAGTGTTCACCCACAAATTTGTCCGTGAGATAGTGTTGGGAATCGGAACGCCAATTACTGGAAGGTCCGGATTTTCTTCTGATTTAGGCAACTGTGCACGCACCCAGCAGTCACAACAGTTAAGAACTTTAGTAACATTCTGCATTAATTTCAGGTGTAAGTTTTGGTCCCAAGCTTGTACACCAGTTATCATATAAGTCCAAATTATGACCAATGCAATTTCGTATGTGAGGGTCCTGAAGGTTCAATCCACCATGTCTTCTCCGGCTCTGGTGCTTTCTTTATTCTTGAATAATGTATCCAAGCAGGTTGTTCCTTTATCTTCACTGCTGTAAAGGTGGTCAATAATATCTGGTACAGTTCGCTCCACTTCTCCTTTATGGGATCTCCTGAAAAATTCTTAATATAAACAAAGTCTCTGGATCTGAAAGGGTGAATCGGATAATCCAAACCTCTCTCTCTTGTCCCTAATATTCTCTTATTTATTTCTTCTAATTGTTTTCCCAGATTGACCAGAAACTGCTGGAGGTAGCCTTCTCCCACTTCCTGAAGACTTTCTCCTTTAAACTGGGAATGATATGGTCTTCCATATAGAATTTCAAATGGGCTAACCTCTTCTTTTGACCAAGGTTTAGTTGAATTCTTAATAGAGCCAGTGGTAAAGCTCGGTACCAATATAAATTCGTTTCCTGACATATTTTACTAATCTGTTGTTTGATCAGATGGTTCATCTTTTCTACCTGCCCACTGGCCTGAAGCCTGTGCTGAACATGTAGTTGCCAATCAATTTCTAATTTTTTTCTAATTTCTTGTAACAATTTTGCACTAAAGTGCGAGCCTCGGTTGGAAGAAGTTGCCACTGGTACTCCAAAATGAGGTATTATATCATTTAAGAATGTTTTAATTACTTGTCTTGCATTATTTATTCTACAAGAGAATGCTTCTGGCCAGCCTGAAAAAGTATCCGTTAACACCAGCAAATATCAATAACCTCCTTTTTTGGTAATTCAGAAAAATCTATTTGCCACTGCTGTCCCGGATAACTTCTGCTCCCAATTGTCCCAATTTGATTTCTATTTTCAGTTTTAGGATTATTCTTAAGACATAGCTGACACTGTTTTGTCACTAATTGAACCATAGTATATAGATTTCTTCCTAAAATTTGTTTAAGTATTTATACAAAGAGCTGTTATCCCAATGAGTTTTATTATGTTTCTCCTGAACTAACTTCCAGAGCTGGTTATAGGGAATTACAATTCACCCATCAGGTATCTGAACCCAGCCCTCTTTGTTTTCCTGTCCTTTTAGATCTTCAATCAATTTTCTATCCTCTTTTGAATACCTAGGTTTAGATTTCTCCAGGTGGTGGTGGTCTCTGAGACTCAGATGTGCGTAGCATTGATTTGATGGGAGCCAGCTCTTTCATCCCTCTATGCGTCCGGTTCTCTTCCAGTTGTAATGAAATTTGCTTGAGCAAACCCCACCCAGTGATGGTTTTTCCCACGTGCTGGCTCAGCAAAACTCTTAAACAAAGGGAAAAACTTGGCAATTACGGATGCATTAATTGCTCTTCCTATAGCCACCACCTCCCAACACCGTCGTCTACCGGTGGAAGGCATGAACGTGATGTCCAGGTGCCTCCTGGTGCTAAAGCTGGAAATGGCACTGCACCTGACTGCATTGCCACACAAATATGGCAGTTATCGCCTTTATGATAGATCATTTCATTAAGTCACTAAAGCATTTAAATACATATAAATGCGGAGGGAGCATTTTTAAAGCACTAATATGCATGGTTGCAAGTACACTCCTCAGCAGTGGGACATCCTCCTTACCTACTGTCACGGTCCCCTGACTCTGCATCGCACCATGATGCTTATAACACCCATGTTTTCCAGGCCTGAAGGCCAGTCAGTACCTATTGCTTCATCCATTTTTATCCCTGTTTCTCGCATGGAAAACAAATCCTTTCTGTTTACTTAGTTGTTTGGAGGTTTTCTTGGCCTTGGTCAAGGGCTGGGAAACTTCAGTCCCATCCCATTACAGGGTGAGTCAGCACAGGGGGTTGCACACAGTCATTCATCTCCCAGCTTCCAGGGAAAGCTCAGCCTTCTCCACAGGCCTGAACTGTGAGATGGTTTATGTATATGTGTGTGTGTACAGACTTAAACATTACATCCAAACCACTTCTGTTTCACTTATACACATGCTAAAAAGACAAATCTAGTCTAAAAAGGGTAAAAGGAACCTTCATAAAACCATCAGCTTTGTTCCCTGTGGTTTGCAGCTAAAGAGACAGTACATGCATGCTTCACCTTGAAGCGGGAGGAGGAAAGCTCCTCTCAGTCCCACAAGCCAACGGGAGCACTAAGAGCCAATGCTTTTACTGCTGGACCATAATTACTGAGCTGATGCCCTGCGAGTGAAGCCCTTCACAAGGCCTGTGTGATGTCTCACCCCTCCAAAGCAGCCATCCAGGTGAAAACAGCTCTCCCTGCATGGGGAGCAGCCCTGACCTCCAGTTGTGTGGGAACAGCTGGGGCAGGAACACTGCAAGAAGGAGGGAAACCAGGAGGGTTTGGAGCACAACTTTTTCCAGCCATTTTACACTCAGCAACACAGAGTTCAAACATACTCACAGGGTACAACAGAGATTTCAGTTCAGTCCCAGCCTTCAGCTGACATGAGCTGTGGGTTTTCAGTTATATGATCCAAATCTTGTTATTGTGTTCTGTATTTGGGAGAGTGCTTTTTTAAATAGCTATTCACTTGAGCCTTTGAAAACAAATATTTCCAGACCTGTAAGGCTTACTGCCAACTTGGAAGTGAGCTCACCTGCTTGCAATTTGTTACCCAAAGTGGGGAAAAATGACAAAAAAGTGAAAAGCCAATGAGGTTCAAAAAGCACATTGATGGGAACCTTGTGCAGCAGAGAAAAGACAATTCGTGCACCAGTGAAACTGCCCTTATCCAATTCCAGCCAAATCTTGGCAAAATTCCTGCCTTGGCGAAGGTGGTGTGAGAGCTGGTGTCAGTGATGGTCCTTTGGGAAGTGTGGCTGCCTGACCCCAGGCACCGACCTCTGCTCTCACCTCACTCTCTCACCACATTAGCAAGCTGTTACAGATGTGCTCCCATGCATTTTCACAAGCATCTCAGGCTGGTTCTGCAAACCTTGAGCACAACGGAGCATGGGATTCAAGCTCCACTCTCAACACGCCAGTTGGGTGGGACAGGTGTTACTGACACCACCATCCTCCTTAAAAACACAGGCAGAAATAGTGATGGTGGTGCTCATGCTGAGTGCAACAGCCAGAGGTAAAAATGTGCCTCTATAGGCTGCTTTGCCAGACTTGCCTGAGAAGCTGCGGACCTATACAGGATGGAATAAAATTCCCCTTGGCAGAAAACCTACATGTGGGAGGAGAAAGGATCTTTATCCACCGAGTGGACCACTCGGTGGATAAAGAACTGGCTGGCTGGCCACATGCCAAGAGTAGTGCTCAATGGCTCAACATCCAGCTGGAGACCAGTAACGAGTGGTGTCCCCCAGGGATCAGCGTTCGGACCGGCCTTGTTCAACATCTTTGGCAGTGACATGGACAGTGGGATTGAGTGCGCCCTCAGCAAGTTTGCCGATGACACCAAGCTGTGTGGTTTGGTTGATACATTGGAGGGAAGGAATGCCATCCAGAGGGACCTTGACACGCTTGTGAGGTGGGCTGATGCCAACCTGATGAAGTTTAACCATGCCAAGTGCAAGGTCCTCCACCTGGGTCGGAGCAATCCCAGGCACAGCTCCAGGTTGGGCAGGGAAGAGATTGAGAGCAGCCCTGCAGAGAAGGACTTGGGGGTGTTGGTTGATGAGAAAATGAACATGAGCCGGCGATGAAAAAATGAACATGAGCCGGCAGTGTGCGCTTGCAGCCCAGAAAGCCAACCATATCCTGGGCTGCATCAAAAGGAGTGTGACCAGCAGGTCGAGGGAGGTGCTCCTGCCCCTTTACTCTGCTCTTGTGAGACCTCACTTGGAGTCTTGTGTGCAGTTCTGGTGTCCTCAACATAAAAAGGACATGGAACTGTTGGAACAAGTGCAGAGAAGGCCACAAGGACGATCAGGGGACTGGAGCACCTCCAGTATGAAGATAGGCTGAGAAAATTGGGGCTGTTCAGCCTGGAGAAGAGAAGGCTGCGTGGAGACCTCATAGCAGCCTTCCAATACCTGAAGGGGGCCTGTAGGGATGCTGGGGAGGGACTCTTCTTTAGGGACTGTAGTGATAGGACAAGGGGTAACGGGTTTAAACTTAAACAGGCAAAGTTTAGATTGGATATGAAGAAGAAATTCTTTACTGTGAGGGTGGTGAGGCACTGGAATGGGTTGCCCAGGGAAGTTGTGAATGCTCCATCCTTGGCGGTGCTCAAGGCCAGGTTGGACAGAGCCTTGGGTGGCATGGTTTAGTGGGAGGTGTCCCTGCCCATGGCACAGGGGTTGGAACTGGATGATCTTAAAGTCCTTTCCAACCCTAACTATTCTATGATTCTATGATCTCACACAGGAAGTCAGTAGTTAAGACCCTTACCCAGGAGAAACACATGGGATAGAAAGAGAAACATACTACTCACACTGAACAGTACAGGCTATTTGGAAATGCTGCTTTGAACATGCAAGCTTCGTGTGACTGAACATATGCAACCTGTTGTAAAACATCCCATGCAAGAAGTTACGTGTAATTTGAATTATACAAATGCCTACTGATTCCTAGCTCCCAGCAGGATGGTGAGATTCACTGGGAGCAATAGCAGCAATTGCTTTATCATGTCAAATTTGCTCATCATCATGGCAAGAGGCTGAGCTGTACTAAAGCCAAGAAGCAGCCTCCATCCCTCTCAGACAAGGAGATTCTACTAACCAAACACTGCCCGTACTCACTTCTTCCTCAGATGAATTTTCTCCAGTAGAACCATGAGGTTCTGCTTTGATGATAAAATCAAAGTCCCTGAGCCTCAGATGTGAATTGAAACTATTGCTACAGAGGTTTCCACTGAAGAGCAACATGTTAGTTTCTGCAATTTCTGCATTAGCCATCCTGGATTGCTGCTGTATCCAACCTTAAGGATGCTTAAAGGGAAAAAAAGAGGGAAGCACAGTGTTTGCTGAAAATGCTTCATCCTACAGGAGCTGTAGCAGGCACTCATGCGCCACTCCAGTTATGCTACAAGCAGCATTGGCTAAACTTCCCCTCAGCAAAGCTGGGATCTCATTGCCAGAACTCTTAAAATCACCATAACAATGTTAAAGGCACTTACAACTCCTGCACTAACAATGCCTTAGCCAAGTGAGCACCCCAAGACCCCAGGCCTTGGGATGTGACCAGCACTGTACCAGCAATCCAACAGCAAAATCCTCCCAGGGCATTATCCAAGGGATAAAAAAGAATTTTTAAGAAGCTGAGGAAGGATGAGAAAAGTCCTTTTCACAGGTTAAGGAAATGCTTTCCAGCCACAGGTAAACACAGCCCTGCTTGAATGAGCCATCCCCTGGAGTTAGGTGCTTTCTCCCTGTGCTCATGGCTTGCAGCGCTATATCCAGGTGGTGATGCAAAGCCCAAACCAGCCAGCAGCTCCACCCATCACTGCAGTAATACACCCAGGAAACCCCAAGCAACTACTAAGCCCATGGGGCAGGATGAATGTTTCATTGAGACAAAACCCAGCAGATTTGTACAAAATTTTGAGGGATTATTTTTATTGTTCTGAAAGCAAAAGTCTACTCAAATTTATCAAGTAGTTTTATTGCCTAGAAAACTTTTTTGGAGCAGGTTTAAAGGATGTCTAAGAGCAAGTGGGTTTAAAACCAAACTGGTGGGAACCAGTTTTACAGATCATAGAATCATAGAATAGTTAGGGTTGGAAAGGACCTTAAGATCACCTAGTTCCAACCCCCCTGCCATGGGCAGGGACACCTCACACTAAACCATGCCACCCAAGGCTCTGTCCAACCTGGCCTTGAACACCGCCAGCAACGGAGCATTCACAACTTCCCTGGGCAACCCATTCCAGTGCCTCACCACCCTTACAGTAAACAATTTCTTCCTCGTATCCAATCTAAACTTCCCCTGTTTAAGTTTGAACCCATTACCCCTTGTCCTATCACTACAGTTCCTAATGAAGAGTCCCTCCCCAGCACCCTTGCAGGCCCCCTTCAGATACTGGAAGGCTGCTATAAGCAATCCACGCAGCCTTTTCTTCTCCAGGCTGAACAGAAGTAATAATAAAAACCACACTAGTACAATGCAAAACACTTGTGAAGATTTTAATTGAGACATTTACTGGAAAACTCAGATGAGGACAATGTGGAGCATTAACTCCTTAGGAATTAACTCTACATTTTGCAAAGACAAAAGGTTCAGGAAAGATACTGAAAACATTTGGAAAACCACATAAAAATCGTGACCAGGACCCATAACACTACTAACACAAATCAGGCGATGACGTGAAGCATGAACAGTCTTTACAGTCAACCTGTGTATGGAGACAGACTTCTAAATGGAACTAATTTTGGCACCGGTGAGAAAGGATGCCTTTTCTGCCCTCTCAATCAGACCTACTGCAATGTCAAATAAATACATAAAGTTTTAACAGTTCATGGTTTGTTTTTTTTCCATAGGGTTCCCTGAACTGTGTGTTTAACTTTGCCAGACTAGCAGGCAGATACTGAAGAGTGTCTTCTCTGCCTTTTACTTGCATGCTTCAAAGAAGAGATTGTCTTTTACTTTTCTTACCAGAACAAAGGGAATTCTTAGAAGATACTAAGACACCAGAAAAGGACGTCCACGTAACTCAAGCCTTCAGATCTCTGAAAACATCTATTCATGGTACAGCTTTTCTACCACCCAAACTGGATACAAATCTCAACATTCCACACCCCTCTGTGAGGTCCTGCTCCTGCACCGCTGTGCTTTAGGGACAGTTACCTCCTACTGCCATGTTGAAAGACAGGAACGCATCTCTGTTGACTTGCTGTAATAAAGTTTCATTATAAGCTTAGGGTGTCCTCACTATGCACCCAAACCTTATTAATAATAAGGTATTCGGATAATAACACAGATAAGATAATTTGGACAGGGGTATTAATTTCTTCCTAATACCACGCCATATTGACACATGGCCACATGTAATTCTTTATGGGTCTACATGAAGTTAGCTACATAATGAGGAAATGCATATGAGTTTCTACCTTTCTGAAGCACCACAATGCATTCTCTTCTCCAGAACACAAACCAAACAGCCCTCATCAGTTACACAAAATCAGTCAGTTGTATGAAAAAAATTAAACAATCAAGACTGGTTTTAAGCCCCTTCATTTGTGCTTCTGGACCAGGTAAACACCTGAAACCATCACTTAACGCAGCTAAGAATCCAAGGCATTCCTTAAAAAACTATACAAAGTGAAAAATCTCTGCTGCTTGGACTTCATTCAAAATGCTCAAACGTCATTCATTCCTTTTCCAGAGTTCAAAGCACAAACATACATTACTGTAAACCAACACACATACTTCACCTAGGCACAGGTATCTTCAAGTAAGAAAAAAGTATTTCATTTACACTTTAAAAGATAGATTTATGATTTCAGAAATTACTTTTATATTAAAATTCTGATGTGTAACTACCATTATAGAACAACTTTAAGAGATCCCTTGATACATATTAATATAAATATCACCATTCAGACCAGTAAAATTGAACCAAATTGGCTTTAGTTTTAAGCCTGTTCAGTATTAAAAGTCAAGAGCTGGGACCTGATGGTCAACTGACCTTAAGAACATACAGATCAACACAAAAATGTGCTTATTATTTGTTTTATTATGCCCAGGCAGCAAATTCTCCGAAGTCCTTCAATAAACAAACCCACGTGTTACGTTGCTGGTTCTATCTTATCAGTCTCTTCCTTCTTTGGACCTTCTTCGCGGTTTTTGCCCTGCTGCATGGTGTACACCGATGGGCCCATCCTTAGGATCTTCCCACTGCCCAAGCACTCATCACCCTTGTAGAACACTGCAAACTAGGAGAAACACAGGAAGAGTCTTTTCAGCAGCTGCAAATGGCATGGTGAACAACTTAAGGCTGTGCAAGACCTGCTGGGCAGTGAGTGTATTTGTTGGCAGTAAGGACTGTTGGCTTACACAACTGTAAATACAAACATGTTGGTGGAAATTCCATCATGAACTTCCACAGGATTATCTCAAAACTCTTCCAACAACTGAGGTGGAATGGACTGTGCTGGAAATCTTCCTTACCTAAGGGGACAACGTACGTAACACCATCTGCATCTTCACCTGACCTTCCGCGGGCTACAGTGGCACTTCTCAGAACAGGAAGTGAACCAAGGACTACTGGAAGGAAGTGACTGGGGCTCCCAGATGTGCTCAGGAGGTTCTTGCAGGACAGGAGGCACACAGACCTCCTGGCCTTGTCCCATTACTGCCCAGTTACTGGCTCAGCAGCTCCTGCCTATCATGAGCTCTGTCAGTCTTCTCAGCTCACAGCCAGCCTCTCTTAAGTATATCCCTCTCTCCATTACAAAACATTCTCAGGTAATTTCCCTCCTGATGTGTCCCACAGGCTCCCAAGTTTTGGGGTGGGAGAGGGAGGGTAGAACACACACTAGGAAAGGGCACATAGAAAAAGCTTGAGAACCACTGGTTTATGATGTTATGGGAGTAACCTGGTAATTGCAGTGTTAGAAAGCATCACTACACAGTACCTCTCCTCAGTACTCTTCTGGGACAACGAAATTCACTGGATACAGATCCTCCCTAATCCAATTTGAACATTAAAACCATATTAAGCAGCCAATTACAAGACTAATGCCTTTTTAAATCTATTTCTTGAATGCAACAGATTTCCCTTCTGCACATACAGTTGTCACCAGAGATGTTTTCATCTATTTCTAAACTTGTAAACCAGTTTCTCGGATTATATGGATAACAACAGAGTATTTAAAACTAGAAACAACCTCCTTCAAAATAGTTGATGATAGTCAAAATAGAGCTAACTGCGCTAATGAAAACATATTAATTTGCTCATCTACTGTTTTATTAGCCAGATACGCCAAAACACACAAAAAAGGAAAGAAAATAACTTCTAATAATTTACCTGCCCAGGTGTGATAGCTCTTGCTGGCTTCACTAGTGTCACCCACACACTTCCATCTTGGTTTAGAGTCAGCACACACGGCACTAGAGCAGAAAATGGCCAAACACCTGCCAGTTAATCCTTATGTTCACATTAAAAGTTAAACAGAAGTAATTCAAGATACTGTACACAGAATTGTTTTATGAAGATACTCTAGAAACAGAAAACCAAGACAAAACATTTCAACTACTTCTGCAAAACTACACTGAACACATGACCACAGTTTTCCAAACTAAGTAAAACAAAAAAACCCAAACCACCAAGGTTTGATTACCCAGTGCCATCTGGTGCCGAAACCTGAGATGACAGTCCATCATCTTCTCTCTAACGAGCAATGCGGGAGGTTCCTCTGCTATCCAGTGCACTCGGTTTGTCCGCAGCAGGTCTCTGTACAGAGCAGGGTGATCTCTTGATGGTGCCTTAAAGTATATTTATTTAATGCTGATGTTTCTGACAGAGAGCACGTAACTTGTAATGCTTGAAATACAGAAGAATCATCAAGTCGTATCGAAATGAAGGCAAAACGAGGAAGAAAGCATGCATTTATTAGCACTTAATCAACTTCCAGGTGGAAGCCTTTACTTACAGGAATAGGCTACAGCAAGCCTGAATACTCAGTTTTCTACATCTTAGTCATGTTGCTTCTTGTGTTCTTTTTCCTTCAATCCTATTTCTGACAGAGTTCAGATATGTACTGCCCTCCTTATCCCATTTCAACAAGAATCCCCTTCTTCTCTAATTTCCCAACTCAACATCTCCCCAGCAAGGGCACTGCACAAGCACAACCTTACAGCAGGGCATAAATAAGATTTGTCAGTGGTCCTGCCTGTTCCACTCTCAACTCTCTTTCAATTATGATATTTTCCCCGCAGCCATATCAACAAGTAGCAGACCACCTCATCATAACCACATCAGTACTAAGTAACAACTGCATGAACATCAAGAAACATTAACAATGCCTGCAAGCTGCAGAACTCTCAGTCGTTTCATATGATTAGTCATTAACACAACAATTTTTTGCAGTATTATACGTATTCTGCCTCAGTTTTCAAAATGATTAAACTATTACTGGCTACTATTTCGTTTACTAGAAAAAGAAAGTAGCAATACACAGCAAACCAAGATAATACACATTGTATACACTGTGTCACAATAACTACAATAAAATGTTTCAGAGCAGAAAATTAGAGCTCAGTAGATTGGCTGATTCTTTTCAGTATTTGCCCTTTCTCTGGAAAAGTTCTATGCCAAAATCTAAACCAATTTTCTACTCAAGAAAAGCCAGTTTGGACAAGATGTTTCAAAGTTGCTGATGCTATGCTAGTCAGTTCTTGTTTCCCCCAAGAAAGCCAAGAATTCTGTCCAGGTTAGAACCACATTCCATACAGGAGGAGTCACAAAATGCTTGCATTAGTCATTTGCAATACCAGTATGAAGTAACTCACCACAAAGACATCTCCAGTGCTAACATCTTTGTCTACAACGAACCAAGCATCCCTCAGGCCTGCTAGTCTAGCCCTCTGGCCTATGGTGTAGAGGAACCAACCTAAAGAAACATAAAAACATAATGCTGGAAGCAATTTTTCATCTTTTACCTTCAGAAAATACGTTAAAACCCTTTCCCCAAAACTTTACCGCTAAACGAACAGTAACAAACCAAGTTGTCTCAGAGAAGCCTGCCAGCTACAAGCTGAACTAACATCTACTTCAAAGTTGTCACATGTACCTAAAGCACATAGTTTCAAGCTCATCTGTTTCAAACTCTATTGCGCTATTCTTAGGGTTTACAAAAGACAAACATTTCAGCTTCAATTTGCTGTTTTATTACTACTTAGTCTTACCAGTTTCCCTTACTTTTGCTTGCTAGAAGAACATTCTACTCCCACGAACTATCTGGGAGAGGAACTCAGTTCTGTTAGAACTGAGGAGAGCAAAGGAAAGACGCACAGAGAAAAACGTAAGCTGCCCATGTTTGGTGATGTCCTGCTACACATCACTGAGGTGCATGGTGTATTTGTTCTACAAAGTTCAGGTACTAAAGATTCTGGGACTGAAGCACAGTCATTTTGAAATAATTAAATGGACAACAGTCTCTTGGTATTAAATTAACCACCACTTAGTATCAACACAGTCACCTTGATAATTAACAATTACTTTCTTGCAACACAGAACACAGACAAAATCAGCTGCAGTTTAAGGCTCTACTACTGGATGAAGTAGGTTTTCCACATTACAGTTCTCAAACTGGGAAAAACTGGTTTGGAACGTCACAAAATTTGTCCCTCAAAATATAAGCAGCATTGTTCCATTTATCTAAAAGCAGTTATTAAGGTGGGTTAGCCAATTACCTTTGTGTTTTCCCATCACCTTCTTATCTTCAATGGAAACAAAGTTACCTGGTTGAGGCTCTAAATACTACCAAATAGGAAGAGACAAGTCACATGATGGCCCAAAAACACCCCGTCACTGTATTTCAGGTTCTGTCACTACATTCTCTTGAAGTTGGAAACTAACTTTCCAAGCAGCAAACTCTGCCCAAACAGCTTACTGCCTCTTCCCTGATTCTGCTTTAGACAAAAAAGAAGGAAGGGCAGTCCCCCTCAGCAGTAACTCTGGGCTTCACCCCACCCCTCATCCTTACTTATGGCAGGGGACAGCAGGATTCAGCCATCTGCACCTCTCACATCCCAACCACTTGTCAGAGCCTCATAAGCACAGCACTGCAAGTTCACACACTCCTTTTGCTACAGAAAGTGACTGACTGTTCAGTGATGGAAGGGAAAGGTATTTCCTACAGGGTCTTGGCATTTGCTTCTGGGTAGGCTTAGGATGCAAAAGGACACCGGACATTGTGACTTAGTGTGAGCCAAAAGCTGTTGGAGATTTTTCTGTAGACAATGTTACAAATTACTACTGAAAACCAGAATAGAGCAAAGATTGGCATGGATTTAACACTGCTCACCTCCAGAAGGAAATTTTCAAAGTTTCTTTCACCAATAAAACATATTCCCATACTCTGAAAAGGAAATGTGGTTTTGAATCCATAATAGCAAAGAAAAACATCTGAAATAGTGTCCATTAATGATCTGTTCAAAAAAGAACTCCCTCCCCATGTACCCAAATTATGCTAGGTATCTCACAAAATAAACTAGACCACAACATCTGCTCTAGCAGAGGTAAACTAATTCTGTACAGTATTAGTAAGAGCCATAAGTACAAAAGAGAAATAATGGGAAACAGAACATATGTTCTGTAAGTAAATACATTAACCTTGGTAACTATACTGTGTGCATATTAAAAACAGAAGGCACTTACAGATTAAAGTATAAAAATAACATAAGTTATATACTAAAGGTGTATCTCTTGAAAACATCTTTCAAAAACAAACAGCCTTTCCTTTTCAGTTACTGCCTACATTCTTCAGGCACCCACTTACAGTGGACAAATATGAATAGCAAAAGTGACCAAGACAGCATCAGCAATGCAATCACAGCCTGCATTACATTTTCTTTAGGATCAACTCATGAAGTGTCAGTTCTTAGAGAACAGAACTTTTTGTTTGGTTGGTTTTTAAAGAGTAACTGTGGAAAACAGCATCATCCAATTTCATAAAGATATACTGAAAAACAATAATAGTGAGAAAGCCTTTAAAAGCTACAGAAAATAAAGACCAAAGGCTTCTCACCTGCTGTGATAGCAAATACCTTCCTTAAGGCTCACAGCATCCTAACACATTCACCTTCATGTCAGCTCTTCTGAGATACAATGGCAGACAAATAATCTGCAAGCTAAAACACACAGCTAACCACAAGCCTATCAAAGTTCTTTTAAGCAAGTAGACAGCTATAAAACTGCTTCCCAACCTGTTCTATTACAGTGCTCAGAAACAGACAAGCTGTCACAGTTTTAAAGTTCAAATAGTTCAGGAAAGTCTATTTTAGAGAGAAATACAAATCAAAAGAGTTTAAGTGTTACCATGCCTCTTTTTTCTTTAGCACATGATGAAGGCCGTGCTCCGCTGCTATCTTCTTAACAAAACTTTTTGTTAAATCCCCTAAAGGGAAAATGGTTTTCTTCAAAGCATCCTGTGAGATCTGACTTAGAAAGAAGGTCTGGTCCTTAAAGAGGTCTGCGCCTTGAAGGAGTTTCACAGCTGCAAAGTACAAAACACAGAGCATCTCAATATTAAAAGGGATTCCCCTTAATAGCTCAACTTCCTTTAGTGTTTTGTTTGATAATTAACATTTTAGTTTTATTATTTCCAAATACACGTTAAAGGCAGTATTCTCCCATTTGTGAGTTTGGTTTTTTTTGTTTTTTTTTTTTTTTTTCCAAAATCTAACTAAAAATGTTTGGGTATTTTCTCACCACTAAGAAGGTCCAGAAAGATTCTGATTTTGTACAGTGCAGAATCCTACAAAGCCTTACACTGCCTCATCTGTTATAATACTGCATGAGTCATTGGCACGGATATCAACAATATCAAAAACAAAACCAACCATTTCATGTGAAAGAGAGATGAAGATTCGAGTACTTTAGAGTACACTGTTCTTCAAAAAGACATCCAGTTTTGCCCTGAAATTACAGCACTATCGATCAGTGATGTGAACAATAAGCAGTTATTCCAGTGCTCAGACACGCAAGTTTGACTTTTCTGTTAAAAATAGTCACCCAATTGCCCAAATGAAATAAAATTGATATGCTTTTTCAATCATGTTCTGCCCATTCTCTTCAAGACCTAATAATTTTGCTGTTGTACAAACTCTACTTCCATGTTTCTTGACTCAAATATTAACTACAGGCCAATAGTTCAGTCACAACTAATAATCCAAAATCTCAGTAAAGGGCAGTAAGACTGTTTACAGCATCACAAAATCCTACAACTCAGTGATCACAGT
The DNA here is from genome assembly GCA_039720435.1 of Amazona ochrocephala. Taxonomy (NCBI): domain Eukaryota; kingdom Metazoa; phylum Chordata; class Aves; order Psittaciformes; family Psittacidae; genus Amazona; species Amazona ochrocephala. The sequence goes on from CM077880.1 coordinate 28,708,336, forward strand.
CTGCCACAGTACAGACCATTGGTTCTGCTGTGCAATTTCAACTTTTCAGAAATAAAATTAAAACAAAGAAACAAACAAACCCCTTTAGGCCCAAATCAAAAACGGGGAAGCTACAACACAAAAACATCTCTGTGGCAGCTTTGCATACTGGGTGCTTGCAAGTTTCTTTTCGTTTGGGTATAACATGCTTCTCATCCTACACACCAGTTTCATCTGAGTTATTTTACTGCATTATGGCCAACTGCAGAGCTAGTTGGGAAATCTCTATACTGCCATTCAACCTCTGCTAGTGCCATGCAGAGACACACCCAAAACACCTATCAAGGTGGCTTTTGCACTGATAACAGGAGAAGCACTGTGGTGCTGAGATCAACCTCTGATTACGTACAGACACAAGCAGACTATTAAAGCAAACAGAAAAACCTGCACTACTGCTACTAGCACCTTTGCTGACCTGAGAATCGTAGTCTTAAAAATGTCTGCACATGCTGCACTTGTACTTTTCAACTGCAGTGCAGGCAGAGCCTTGATCTAACTAGGAAAACCAAGCTGCTATAGGAGAACAGAGAAATGAGGCAGAACAGGTGAATTACTGAGTGAGAACCTGTTTTTTTCCAGTAAAATAATATACAGTCCGATTATTATATAAAAGTATATTATTAATTTTAATGTTTCAAAGCCTTGATTCTAAAATTCCAGTTAAGCATATCCCCACAATGAGTTCTATCTATACTAATTACTGAATAGCAAAAGAATACATTCTCTAAAACAGAAGAAACATTAAAAAAGGAAAATTTTATGTAAGTCATGAAAATACTAGATAAAGATTCCTTGAAATGCTTCTCTGGGGGGACAGAAGATGGCTCTGTCTTCTTAATCCACATTACAGTTCCTCCAGAAAGTTCATTACTGAAATGCTTATTCTTCCCTCTGCACCTGGATTAGAACTTTTAAAATAGAAAATGTAATACTTGGCTAGTTAGGGTAATTTTCAGTAATGTAAATCCCCTGTTTCGCACAATCAACCGTCTATAAAGGCTGGGGTTCTAATGGCAATCATTGTGTGTAAGGTGACAGACTTCCCTGATATTGTGACACCACACAAGAGTTTAAAATTCTGTTTCACACCTAGGATGAAATATGAAATGAAGAATCCACTTACTATTTCTAACTTCAAAACGGTTTCTGAAAAGCCTCTGCGGTCTTTTAATATGCTTCTGCTGAAACACTTCCTCATCCTCTAGCGAAGTCCTAGCATAATGCCCAGTAGCAATTGCATCTGCTCCTATCAAGAAAAAAAAAACAGAACACCAATGCACATACTTGAAATTCAGTTTAAAACAGGATTATAAACATCCAATAAGAAAAGCAGAAAGCAGTGATGGAACAAAACCTATAGAGAAGACTCAGACTGACAATAATCATACTCCTGCTATTTAAACAATGTAAACTATTCATGAGCATGCCAGCACTTGTGCTTTTGTATTTAAGGACCACCTAAGAATGTAATACTTAATGGTCAGGTCAATGTATGTCCCCAAAGTAAATCTGTTCCAATTTACGAGCAACCTGCTCTAGTGGAAGGTATCCCTGCCCACAGCAGGGGGGCTGGACTAGATGACATTCAAAGGTCCTTTCCAAGCTGAACTGTTCTGTGATTCTATATGTAAAAGCAAACCTAAAGTCAAATACTTTGCAAATACTGAAATACTGTCACAGAGACAGGTGAATTAGGCATGCATATGAACTCAGGTTTTCCCCCACCTTTTCAAGAGTTTGTATCCTTTAAGTATTTCCATGGCACACACTCTGTACTGACACACTTGAAAATGCCTTACCAAGGTTATCCATAGCATAATGAAGAAAGTAGTTGAATTTGATGTGCTTGTTACACACAATATCAGGATTAGGAGTCCTTCCCAATTCATACTCTTTTAAGAGGTCACTGTAAAATAAAGATTCAGATGTATATTGACATTATTAATACAGCATAATACTATCTGAGACTGAAAGATGTATTTAAACATGAGAACTCAAGACCTAGTCATATTGAGCATGTTATGTTAGAAATAAAATACCTATTGGATTTTAACCTGTAAAACGAAATGCTTCGAAGATTTTCACCAAAGTGCACTGAGAACATGGTCAAATGATCACTCATAGCCTTGTAAACATGTTAAATTAATGCTCCCTTGGGAGAGACATGGCTGCCCTCGGCACACATCCTACTCATCTCCTCAGAATTAAACCACCCTGCTTCATTTTTCTAAGTGACAGTGCAGCAGAGCACACACCAGGGGTTACTGTGTCTCAGTATGGACAACTTAATCTGCAATCATGCCACCATAAACCGTCACTGGACTTAATTTTATATAGGATTTTTTCCCCATCTTTTTTCTTTCCTTCAAGAAATTCAAGTAGTTTCTCAAAGTCAATGTTGTAGTTTTATACTGTCACATAATTAAAGTGTTTAGCAATATTTGCTTGAAGACATTAATGTAATAACTAGTGAAAGCAAACCAGCATACAGTACTGCACTGAGACACCAAAAGGCCTGATAACTGCATTATTCAGCTTGTCTTCAGAAGTAACTGAAGTCAAGAGGAACTGAGTGGGCACAGGCGGGATTTAAAAGCACACCAGCAACCCTATTATTTGGTTTTACCTTTCAACATCTGAAACAGAACCAGTTGCTTCTTCCTTACCATGTTATACATTACATTCATAAATAGAAAATAGAGCAACATACCTTTAATTTTGTCTAGCTCCTTTTTAACAGCTCTGAATTCAACAATTCATACTAAGAATTAAATCACCTGGGTCTACCCAGATCTGCCTCCCCCGTGCTGGCTCAGCACTGTATTCTTAGGATAACACAACTCTTCTTTGTAATTACTGCAGGAGTATGCTGGAAGCTTCAGAAAAGACTCAGCATAAAGACAGGCTCACATCAGTTCAGAACTTCAAGTAAAGCACAGAACTGGAGGAAAGGCAGTGAAGGATGCCTGCTGAATCTCCCCCTGATGTAAGGATTTGAAACAGGCTGTGCACAAACCACAGGCAAGACAAGACCTGGGATAGTTCTTTTGATAAAAGGTGTTTCTGATGAATAACCCTCTAAAGAGAGATCCAGAGGAAGAGTAAATCCCAGGTCAGTGAAGACAGTAACGAAAACAGGATTCTGAAACAAACCAAGTAACCTGCCCCAGACACTTTGGGAACACTGTACTAATAAATGATGAGAAGCAAAAGAAAAGCTGATCTTCTATCATCTTTGATTCACTGTCATCTACAGACACCCCTCAGGACCTTTGGTAGCATTTATACACTATCACACCATAGCGGAAGCAGGGCGTGAACTTTCCCAGAACAGGGCTCTTTCCTTCACTGACTGTGCAAAAGTTTAGTGCTCAACTCAATCTCATGTGAACATGAAGTAGCATGACCAGGTTTCTTCTAAGACAAGGTAACAACAGCACTACTTAAAGGGGGACGACGAAGATCAGGGAACAGCTTTAGTGCACTTATGTTGCGTGCATAAAGAATAAACTTCCCTTCTCCTGCCTCCAAGAAAAACTTGGCTTTTCCTAAGCAAAACTTTCTTCCCTGAAAGTGAAACAAATCCACAGAAAATCCAAACACCCTCTTCAGAGAGCAGTTTCAAATCAATTATAAGCTTAAAGAAGCAAGGCTAGTTCATGATCACTTTGTAGTACATTGGATTCAGTACCTGCTAATGTAAAATGCACCACATGAATTACACACAGACAACAACAGCACCCCATTTACTACTTGCTTCTGAAATTGCAGTAAAGTTGGGCCAGTTGTGGGCAGCAGCAGAAATAGGCTGGAACAAAGTAATTGCTACACACTCTTAACTAGAGAAAACCCCTACTAACTTCAAGAATAACAAACATATTAAGGCCAACATAGAAATCCTGATGTTGAATGAGAGAAAAAAATAATGCCTGTGTCATAGAACAGGTTTCAGTAGTTTCTTAGTACAATACTGCAGTAAACTGTCACTGCCCCCTATCTGTCCACCCTGCCTCCACAATAACACAGTACTACACCAGTACACTGAAAGACCACCTATTTTGAAAGTGTTTGTACCTGAATACTTCATTCCAGTATTCTTTCACGTAGGAAACCTGGTGGAAAGGAATATCCAGCTTCTGACAAACGCGGTAAGCATCTTCACAATCCCTGTCAACGGAGCAAGCTCCTTGCTCATCCAGCGGGTCCCAGTTCTTCATAAAGACGCCTGTCACCTGGTAGCCTATGAAATGAAGGCAACAATGACTTTTAAAATGTAATTCTAACTGTCTGGAACCAAACCCCGAGTTGCTTTAAGACTTGCTTGAGTAACTGCCTTCTTCAGAAGGCGCGAGTAGTGCTGTGTCAAACGAATACCCGGCGAAGCTTTACTATTCGGATACCGCATGGCTATTTTTAGCCCTATAGCTAACACGAAGACAGCCGAACACGGCGATATTTCAGAGCTCCGAGTGTCCCTATCCCCTCCTTCCCCGCTCGCTCCAGCCGCTCCGAGGCGGGGTGTCCCACCCGCCGGAAGACGCGGCTGAGGGCGGGGAGCGCAGCGCCCGACCGCGTCGCCCCTCACGCACCTCGGCGGCGCAGCAGCAGCGCGGCCACGGCGCTGTCCACCCCGCCAGACACAGCGCAGGCCACGCGGCGCGCCGCCGCCAGCATCGCCTCCCCGTCTCGCAGCAGCCGCAGCGCCGCCGCTTCCGCCCGCCCGCCCCTCGCTTCCGGCGGCCGCTCCGGGGCGGGGCGGCGGCCGAAGGCCGACGGCACTCTGGGTAAACGCTGGGGCCTTGGGGGTTCAGGCGCGGGGCAGCAGCCCGTTGGTGCAGGGTCGCCCGCTCGCGTAGGGAGGCGCGACCCGGCACACATTCACGGTGTTTGTTCCTGCCTTCATGGGTGGCCAGCCCGGCTCTGCCCACAGGAGGGGATAACGCGTTGTCAGATCAAGGCCAGCGGAGAAAGCCGAAGAGCTTGCTGCCCCACGACCGTCCTCACCTCAGGACAACCAGAGCCCTCAAACACACACTTCATGCAGGAGCCCGCCAGCTATCTATGAGCTAGACTCAGCAGATAGAATTGCACAAAGGAAGACCCGAAGACGATAACGGCCTCCACTTCATTGCTTTGTGTTTGTTATCACTTGATAAGCCAAGGGCAGTGCAACCTCCCCTCACTCTGCCACATCCTGCACTAACCCTGCCTCAACATCCCTGGACCTTAGAGCAACTGACCTGCAGTTTGAAGGCTGGAATTTGGCTCTCAGTTGAAGACACACTGAGCTGTCAACGCAGTGCCTGAACTCCAGTGTACAGTTAGGCTAGTCAATAGAGGTGGATAATGCCAGAAGTAGAAAGATAGCCATGGTCACCCACCACCCAAATAGTTTCTACTGGCAGAGGATTGTTCCTCTGTAAGTAGTCATGCTCAAACCCAGGATTTAGATCTGCTGCCTGCAACAGCACGCATTCACAAAATGGAGGTTTCAAGAGGCGTAGAACACCTGGCTCTCCTGCAAGTCATAGAATAGTTAGGGTTGGAAAGGACCTTAAGATCATCTAGTTCCAACCTCCTGCCATGGGCAGGGACACCTCACACTAAACCATGCCACCCAAGGCTTTGTCCAGCCTGGCCTTGAACACTGCTAGCGATGGAGCATTCACAACTTCCCTGGGCAACCCATTCCAGTGCCTCACCACCCTTACAGGTAAAGAACTTCTTCCTTATATCCAATCTAAACTTCCCCTGTTTAAGTTTGAACCCATTACTCCTTGTCCTCTCACTACAGTCCCTCATGAAGAGTCCCTCCCCAGCATCCCTATAGGCCCCCTTCAGATACTGGAAGGCTGCTATGAGGTCTCCACGCAGCCTTCTCTTCTTCAGGCTGAACAGTCCCAACTTTCTCAGCCTATCTTCATAGGGGAGTGCTCCAGTCCCCTGGTCATCCTCGTGGCCCTCCTCTGGACTTGTTCCAACAGTTCCATGTCCTTTTTATGTTGAGGACACCAGAACTGCACACAAGACTCCAAGTGAGGTCCCATGAGAACAGAGTAGAGGGGCAGGAGCACCTCCCTCGACCTGCTGGTCACACTCCTTTTGATGCAGCCTGGATACGGTTGGCTTTCTGGGCTGCGAGCACACACTGCCAGCTCATGTTCATTTTCTCATTGACCAACACCCCCGAGTCCTTCTCCGCAGGGCTGCTCTCAATCTCTTCCCTGCCCAACCTGGAGCTGTGCCAGGGATTGCTCTGACCCAGGCGTAGGACCTTGCACTTGGCATGGTTAAGCTTCATCAGGTTGGCATCAGCCCACCTCACAAGCGTGTCAGGGTCCCTCTGCATGGCATTCCTTCCTTCCAACATATCAGCGGAACCACACAGCTTGGTGTCATCGGCAAACTTGCTGAGGGCACACTCAATCCCACTGTCCATGTCACTGCCAAAGATGTTGAACAAGACTGGTCCCAACACTGATCCCTGGGGGACACCACTCATTACTGGTCTCCAGCTGGATGTTGAGCCGTTGAGCACTACTCTTGGCATGTGGCCATCCAGCCAGTTCTTTATCTACTAAGTGGTCCGTATGACAAATTGATAAGTCCTTGAAGTATAAGGCAGAAACCTACTTAGCTCCTTTTTAAAAGAAATCACAAATACATCACTCAGAAGTTGTGGGGTTTTTATTTAAGTATTTATATATCTCTGCTTTGGTTTAGAAATATGCAAGCTGTTGCCTTCTCCTTTGAATCACACAAACTCAGCTGTTGCTGGTAGTGTATTCCACTAGCATTCAACAGTAAAACATACAGTTCTAAACTTGCTACACTTCTGTATGAAAATCCACCCTGAATCCACCAGCTTTACCTGCATCTCAACATTTGTTAGTGAAACACTAAAATCATCTAACCAAAGCCTGTAATAAAACATTGCCATCTTGTACAATAATTTGGTAAGCAAATCATTATTTTAAATTAAATCTTTATTCCACATAGGAAACAAAGTCTTCCAGTGCAAAGAATATCCTTTTTGCCTTTGAGCAACAGTTTAAACACATCCATGAGCAGAACCATTAATGAGACTTAGACTACATCAGGACTGCTTGAATTCTGTTATGTTAACACAGTTTGTCAGATAATCTATAGCCATCTTCAAAAAAAACATGTACAAGTGAAGAGTAATTCCTAAACACTTCAAAGATCACAGATGCCAAGAATTCTTCATTTCAGCTCAAGTTCAGAACTTGAGTAGCGGGGAATCTAGGTTTTCTTTGTTCACATCAGGACTCAGAGTGATAAGAGGTGAACTCAAATCAATTAGCTGAAAAAAAAAAAAAAAACACCAAAACCCAAAATTTAGCTACTGTAGTCAGCTGTTGTGTGTAACTAGCAGCAGTAATCTCTTAACAGTCTTCAAGTACTTTTCTTGTTTAAGATTCGCATTAGTATCCAGAAGACAAGCACTACACAGAGGTTTTTAACAAAGGTTTTTTAAGCACCACACAAAGGTGGTTCAGGTTTTTAAACATCTAGCTCATTCTTAGACCAGCACAAGCTTCTCACAAGGTGGTTATTTGCCCATACTCACTAAAAGCCTAAAAGGCTTTTCTGAGTTTCACAACTGTGCATATTGGAGTGACACAGTCACCCAGGCAGGGCAGAGCACTTCCGAGCATGCCCCAGAAGTCACTTCTGTAATCCTCTTTTAAGATGCTTTGAAGGACCTGATAGTAAGTTGATCTCAGCTACATCTAACATTGCCAAAGGCTACATCCTCAAAGTTAGCACCATTTATCTGACAGTGTCTAAAGGCATCTACTTTCAAGCCACTAGTGTACAAAAAACACTTGCCTAGAAACATCTGTCAAATTTAGTGTAGATTACAGTGCACACCTTTCAACTAAGGAGGGGATTTGGAGAGGAGTTAAACAGGAGAGACAGCCCTGCTTTTTTGCTGAAAATGAGCAGCTGCTGTTAAGAACTGGAAATTTACAAGAAAAGGAAAACAAGTCAGCAAGCCTGCTGTGCTGAAGACAGCATTCACTTCCTGCTTCGGAGCAGTTTTATTCTTTCACAACTGCTTTAAGCATCAAGTTCTTTCTCCATCCTCCTCCTTTTCCTATTTGCACATTGCTCACTGAGCTTCTTTAGAGCACATTGATTTTAAATATTATGTTCTGTTTATTTAAGAGCCCCTTGTGTGTAGTGTCATACTGAACATATGAGCTCATGTTAAATAATCCTTACAAGTACTGTGGAGCTGCTCTGCAGACAAAATACAGGCAGCCAGTTGACATTTTTCTGCTAGCATATTTGCACCAGAAGACTTGAATGTAACTTACCTTCACCTGCCCTGAGAACACAGGCTTTAGAGGAGTAATCTTATTCACTTCAGGAGTATTGGAAAGGTCAATCAGAGGTCTATTTTCACATTCCAAGGTGTGTGGGAGAGATGTGTCTACTCCAAAATCTACCAGTATGGCCTTCAAGAAAAAAAAGATAGTTCAGATTTTCCCCTCTGTTCTTCAATCTTCTTTCATAAGGACTTAGGCAATTTATGCAGCCATAATAATCACAAGAAAGGCTTAACATACAGGTTGGGTATTTTTCATGCAGGATTGTTTGCATGCAGTGTAAAATCTCAGCTCCTGCTCTGCCAAAGGCTGGCATCACGAATAAGGAAAATGCAGCAAGACAAAGCAAAATAGCTCCTTGGGGCATGAAACAATTTTTCACTTAAAAGTAGGTAAGTTAAAACAGAAAAGTGACAATTCTGAAGTCATTTAAATTACTTGACTGCAATTATTGTGCAATCTTATTTAGCCATATAATCTATTCCATACACCTCCAAACTTTAGTAATGCTTTTGTCCAGTTTAACTACTCTATACATGTGCTAAATAATTCTATAACAGACACTTTGTGACATCAAGTAAGTCAACAAGGAAAATACCGATGCAGTTACATCAATTAATCTACAGATTATTCTGTAATTATTTGTAAATCAGTAGCCACTATGACAGTTTACTCTTTCAGCACTACCAGTTCAGTCCTTTCTCCTTAGTGCCTGTGGAGTAGCAGCTTCCAACACAAAACCAGTAGATTCTTGGGAAAGGGGAAAAGTGTTTACTAGACTAAGTAAATGACACTTAACCAAGTTTACTACAGCATTTACTGCTACATGGACTTCGGGGTTTAATCCTCATTCATTGTATGCAGATTTGCACTTCTGTTAGGTGCTACAATTTAGCTACTTTATGGCTGCAATAGGAACTGCCTTGTGACTCTGCTTTTCTAATCAAATCCACAGTGATTTGATAGTACTTATCCAGAAGTGGAAATTTAATATCAAACTACAAGTAGTTGACTGTTCAGCTTTCTTAGCAAAACAATCTTAGTAGAAACACTGAACAGATGTTCAGTGCTAAATATAAGCACTAGAGGGTGCACTAAATTAACAATTAGAGTTAATCCATTTTAACTTCATGTGTACTGGTTTTCCCTAATCCGTCATCTTTAAATAATTTCTTATCAAGCAGTTTGCTTAGTATTGTAGGAAAATGTGTTGTTATTTCTTACCTCAGTTTTTTTCTCTTCAGCCAATTGATTTTGTACTTCAGCTTCTCTTAATTTGTTTCCTACTACTTCTGTAGCATTTTTTTCTGGTGAGAAGTTAAGTGCAAGAGGTAACACAGGTGGAGGAGATGTATCATCTTCTGAAGAAGATACCTGTGTCTTACTCTCTTTTGTCTGTTTAGAACTAGAGGAAAGAGCATTAAAGAGCATTAGCAATAATTACATTCTTTAATCAGCATGAACTCCTAAAGACAGACAAGCCAATGCCCTTAACCTCATTTTTTGTTTTACCAAGTTTAAATGACCAAGGCTTCACATATTTTCATCCAAAAGTATGCTAGTTACCTGCAAAATACAAGATATTTCATGCTGCAATAAATGTATAGCCTACCCATGTGAAAAAAAAAAAAAAGCTAATTGCTTCAGGTTTATGAAGAAATTAATCTTATGACAAAATTAATCTTAAGTTAACATATACATGCAGCCTAAGCTTCATACACAGAATCTTGGGGTGGTTTGTTTAGGCCCTGAAGAAACAACTAGCAAATGAGTATTGATACTGCATATCACTGAGCAACTCACTTCAGTCCCTGCTGAGAGGAAGTACTAATGTCAGCTGGAGGACCAGGGGTTGTAATCGCATTAGTATGATAAAGTTATTGTAGAGAAAGTAATTGCTTCCTTGAGAGAAAAACCTATTTTGGACATTTAGCCTAAGTAACATGACACATAGCAGCAGCTTTCTAGCCATGAATCACTCCTGCTTTAATATTGTTCATCTCCACCGACCATGAAGCAAGCCTGCATACATATATATGCCACTTTTGAGCCCATGTTGGGCCGATAATATAAAGATGACAACATTATTTTAACAGAAAAAAAACCAGCAGCATAGGATTCACCCACTCTGCAAGCAATTCTTTCAAATGAAACACAGGTAAACCTGCTCAGAAAACGTAGTTGTCAACTAAATCCTTGGCTTTTTTTACCAATGAGTTAATAAAATGTGATTTTACAGAAGCACTGGCAACAGTTTAAAGCGAAATTAAGAGTAATAGGTATTTAACCCAGCTGCTTCCCTTCATCAGAAGGCAACAGGAAAAACACCAACACCAAATCTGTTCTCAGTCAGAGTCATCAGATACAAGTCTTAAGCCGTCTGCTAGCTCAAGAAATAAAAATAACTTCCTATTAGAGATTATAATTCTTTAATGTTACATACTGACTCATCTCAGTAAGGCTTGCAGTATTTCAGTAGTCACAAGATATAAAGATTTATTAGGCCTATACAGAATCTATGCTCTATTCTAGCATTTCGCAGAGGTCCTTGAAACCTGAAAGTCATTATTAAAATTCAGGTAGAGGCGGTTTCCCTACAACATATTTCATATATGGAGGTTTGTCTCACCCAGCTGTAAGAGTCTTTTTGGTAGAAAAGCTGGAATTTTGGCAAACAGATGCAGCATGTGAAGAAAATGCCATTCTTGGTGCAGATCTAGGAGTCACTGCTGGAAAGCCTGAGATACGACGAAGAGGTGTAGGTAAACCAGATTGTTTCAGACTGGCAGGAGTCATGGAGACAGACCTCTCAGAGAAACAAGCATTCTGAAAGAACCCATCTTCAGAGGCTTTCACAGGAGTGCTCACTGCCATGGCACTGAAAAAGGAGCATGCATTAGCCAAAAGCTTCTAGGAACTGTTTTATTCAAGCTATTCTACTAAATAATAGAATTCAGTTTCCTTTGGTCAGTAAGGGACAGTAATTATCATAAAGTGATAATCACAGCATAGTAATGTAGTGTGGGGGAGGGGAGGTGAAAGGGGAGGGACAGTGTCTGGTTTTGTTCTTGTGGGTTGGTTTCCTTTAATCAGTTCTAACAGGCATTAACACAGCTAACTTGGAGGGCCCAAAGGGACTAGACAATAATGTCAGAATTTTTAAAGATTGTTGTAGCACCCAACCATGTTGCATTCTAAGAATAGTACATTCAGTTTTCAGTTCAGCCTTACCTTCCAAATGTGCCACAAAATGGTAAACCAATAGATGGTACTGCCTTTGGTGCTGATCTGTTTGATGGTGTATCTAAAGAGAAAAGTTTTATTAGTTATCCGTATTATTTTTTAAATAACAGATACCTTTCAATTAAAATGCTAATTCCTTCCAAGAGGTGGATAGAAGTGCAATGAAACAACCAACAACCATTCAAGGTAACATTTGCTTTTAACAGGCAAGCTAGAAGACAAGTCTTACAAAGTGTGTGCTTACCTCCAGTCTTCACTGGAACCTTAGTTTGACTTGTAGGAGCTGACAAACCTGTAGCCTTGGGCTTTGGACACAGGCTTCCTTTTGTTGCACTTCCATCTTTATTATGCAGACTGGGAGCACAGCTCAGCCTCTGAATTCCACTGCCTACAGCCTCGGATGATGCTGCAGAAGCTGAAGATTTACCTAAGCTTACAGCACTAGATATTTTGAGAGTACTGACTGATCTTGCTTGGCTCCTGGATGTCTCAGCATTGGCAGCCTGCAGAGATGACACTTTAGTAGGTCTGACAAAGGCTGACCTGTTTGTGCTAGATGAAAGCTTAGAGCCACTCACACTAACTTTTGAAGACATGCTTGATTTTCCTGAAACAGAAAGTTAAGTTATACTTTTGAATCATTGCTTATTGCTAAGTTTTTGACTAAGCAGAATATGCTTACAAAGGGAAAAAAAAAAAAAACAAACAGTAATTTAAATATAAACTTAAATGCTGTAAACAACTCAGCTTTAAGCAAAACACATAGAGCTACTGAAAACTTACTCCCTGAATTCTCCACCAATTTTGTCTTAGAAAGTCTCCTCACCAAATTCCAAATTACTGCAATCAAGCCAAATATTCAAGAACTGCTAAAGCAGCTCACAGATTCAAGTTCCATTTTCAACATTTCCTCACAGCATAGTTGACTATGTTCCCTTAAGCAGGCATTCAAGAAGGTAATAGTTCAAGTTACACTGATCGACACCATGGGCTGAACTCCCCCACAAATGCTTTTCTTAGTTTTCTGTATGATTCTTACTTTTAGTCTAGACAGTTGCTTTCATTAATGGGATGAGTCTCGACTAGACACTTCCATCATGTAAAATTGTTCTTCTTAAGCTTTAACTTCTACTGATACACTATCATCAACCCAGAAACAAATTACAAATTAAAAATTTGCAGTAACCTGATATCTTGATAGATCCTACAAGAACTGTGTTGCTTACACCTGTCAGTACTTTACAAACAATGTAAGCCCAAGATTCATTTTTAGTCCACAGGGATTTATTGGGCTACACAATTTTATCCTCCATTCCAAACACTTACTGCTTGGATGTACTGGACACCTTTAAAACATAGAATCATAGAATAGTTAGGGTTGGAAGGGACCTTAAGATCACCTAGTTAAATATCCAAACCCACAGTCCAAGACATGCTTAGCTATTTCAAAATGGATTCGTGGCACAAATCTGGAAGTGATTACCATTTTTTCCTATGGGAGAAATGGGTAAACTTGAATTCAGACTTGAGTTTATGCTGGAAAATGATGACAAAGACAATGTAGTCTTTCTTCGGAGACCGACACCAGGAAGTTTCAGATGTGTTGCCTTCTTTAAGCCGGGCTGAATCAAAGAATACAATTTATTCAAAAACAAATAAAAATTACTTAACACATTATTTTACTGTGCTTTTTCTTGGTTTTACCACTTTTTGTAAATTTTTAGAGAAGCTCCTTCCTCAGATTGCAGTTTTAAAAGTGATCTTCCTCAGAAACAGTTCATTGTATTGGGTTATTATACAGAACCAGAACATGAGATCTAGGAGGTAGGCTTGCTGTTTCTACTCCTGCCACAAACTTGAGTATGGATTTACAGAATAAAATTAGTAATCCAGGCACCAGTATATGCTGGGCACCAACCAGCTAGAAAACAGCTTTATAGGAAAGGCTCTGAGTGTGCTGATAGACAAGCTGAACATGAGCCAGCAACATGCCCTTGCAGCAAAGAATGCTAACAGTATCTTGTTCTGCATTAGGAGTGCTGCCAGCAGGTGGAGAGAGGTGATCTTTCCCTTCTGCTCACCACTGGGGAGGCCACACCTCAAGATCTGTGTCCAGGTCAAAGCTCCCCAGTATGAGAGTGATTTGGAGCTAATGGAGAGAGTTCAGCAAGGGGCCACTAAGATAATTTAGGGACTGGAGCATGTCTCATCTGAGGGAAGGTTTAGAGATCAGTGAATGTTGAGCCTAGAGAAGGCTCAAGATGGATCTCATCAACATATACAAATATCTGAAAAGACAGTGGCCAGTGGTGCCCAGTGACAGGACCAGAGACAATGGGCATAGGCTGAAACACAGTAAATCCAACACATATATAGTTGCTGTTGAATATGTTCACTGTGTTATAACCTTAGTATACACATTCAAGAACAGCAATTACAGAACAGAGACTACTTTAAAGCCATTATACACACAACAATATAGCTTTAAATTAGAAAGGAAACTATATTCATTTTTTTCTTATCAGAACATCACAAAAATATTTTCACATTAAGAATGCTTGCCATTACCTTACTTGGTGCAGGAAGGGCTTTTTTGTCTTGTGCTGAGGATCTGCCACTGAAGGAAGACTCAAAGACCTCTGAACAAGCACTAGATTTATCAGAAATTAGATCTTCAGATGATCCCATGCTGTTCAAGTCTCCTTTTGTAGAAATATTTGGATGTTTTCCTAGCTTGGGCTGCAAATTTCAATGAAACATTTTAAAAGCTACTGATGTGTCTAGAAACCACTATAAAGCTTTTGACACAAATTGATCTTGTTAAGAAACTAAAACAGTTAGTGAAGCCTTTGAACCCAGCCAAGTCCTTAGTGACATTAAATCACCAAGACCAGTGCAGTAATTTTACCAGCAAAGACCCCAGTATTTAAACAGAAACCAGGAATAATGGTATTCACAAAACCAGAATACGGTGGAACAGAAATTTGCCTGCAGATGCTCTATATTGTCATAATATATAAACTAGTTGGCTACTATACCATAGGATCCTGCCCTGACTTTTTTTTATATATTAATGTTTCCTGCCTAAGGATCTTATGAAGTAAAGAAACACTGGATTAAAGTTCACCTTTAAAAATAAAGCTTGTAGACAGTTCAAACATTCCTGACACATAAAGGCTATGTTTAATGAAAATATTGTTGATCAGCATCTATCTTTACCTCTTCAGTAGTCAACAAATTGCTTTTTCCAAGAGCAGATGAAGGTTTTGCCATTGGTAGTTTGCCAGTTGCCTTCATGTTTCCTTCCTTAGTTTTCTGTGTTTGTGTCAGAGGTGAACTGGCAATTTTTGTAGGAGATAAAAGAATTCTAACAGGGCTTTTGTCTGGAAGAGTATGAAGAACATGTGTTTCGGCATCTGACAAAAGTTTATCTGATTCCTTATGGAAACAAGGTGGCAGCTGACATGCTGGGCTGTCCCACACACAGTATGTCTCTCTTTTAAGAGCCTTGGGACTTCTCTCTATATTTTGATTCCTCAGCATTTTTAATTTTGCCTTTGAGTCCTCCACAAATGTTTCTGTAATCCTGCTTTCCAATTCTTCAGATTGTTTTATTTTAGTCTGTTGATTCTTGCTTCCAGTCTCTATCTGCAGTGCTAACAGACGAGCTTCTTTGAAGATTTCCATGAATTTCTCTCCTGTAAGTGGGCTCCACGTGAGTTTATCATCAGAAGCAGGTGCGCTCTCTTTTTCAGCACTTTGTGCTTCAATATTGACAGAAATACATTTTTCTTTGTGTCCCAAAGGTCCAGTAAAAACTTCGTCTTCACTTCCACTGCAAAGAAAAATAAGTCAGCCCAGCACCTTCCATGCGTCCATTTTAAATGTGTGTTTACCTGCAGAACCTTCCCTTACCTTGCTGGAGAGAGTGAAAGGTCAAAATCAAACTGTTCATCAGTCAGAAGAGGAAAGTCTGAAACTGTAACAACAAAAATTTTATCACAGTAGGGATTTCAATACAAGTTACTGCATTATGCTTTGACAGTTTGACAAAGCTGATGTCAGATGGCAAAAAAAGTTTTAGCTACCAGGTTCAAATAATTAATAAAAGCATATTTCAGGTCAAAAAATAAAGGTAAACTGTGAATATGATCATAGTTGTGATAGATGCCCAAATATCACAAAAGATCTCAATGGTAATTTCTAAGGATCCATAATAGGAATATGCAATCTGGCTGTGGGGAAAGGTATTAACAGCCTCCAGTCAAGAAAAGTGAGAATATATAATCTAGAGCTGCAAGATAATACAGTTGTCCTGCCAACCAATTCTTTTCCCGTTCAGACCACCACAGGACAGTAACAGGAGCCAGTGGGAAAGATTCATTTTACTGTTAGCTAATATGTACACTATTAATTGAATCAGCAGCAAACAAATAAAGAAAAGGGAGAAGCTCAGATTAGAAATATGGAAGAGCAGCTAATGATAACATGCTGCCACTGCACATGCTTTAGCACCAGTGCTCCCTCACAAACTCTTGGGGAGGCTTGTAAGTGAGACTGGCAACAGCAGCCCACCCAAGGAAATGAGGACACAGAATAAGATGCGAAGCAAATACAGGAGGTCTGCAGATCTGAACTGGCTTAGCTTTTAATAACGGATCACTAGGTAGAGAATATCCCAACTGTTCTCCACTTACCACTGCTCATGCAAATATCCAGGTTTTCCTCCATCACACAACTTGAGCAAGATGCGGACTTTTCTTTTCCTTCCTCCATAGTGCCTTAAAATACAGAATTACCTATGTAGTAGGTTTAAGAAAACCAATAAGGTCACAGGATTTTATGGCACTGCCAAATTAGCATGGAGATAAACATTCCTTTTGAAGACTCTTACATGTTATGTTTAGGGACACCAACATGTTTTATGTTTTAACTTAAACAGAGGAATGCTTTATCTCTGCAAAAAGCTTTCAAACACAGCAGTGATGCTTAGAATTTTTTAAACTCCTTAATGCAAATTCTGCATTCAACAGCTGAACTCTTTACATGAATACAGCTGCAGTGTGCAGCAGCAGGCTGCTACCCCACAGGCTAAAACCCCTTTTACAGCACTAATCCTAGGCTAGCATAACCGAGACTCTGCTCCACAGATGAAACGCATGTTGCACTTTAGACAGTACCTTGCATTTGTGGCCAGAAACGCACCAAATACGACCTTCCTATGAGCAAAAGTAGACTCGTCCCTACCTTAACACCTTAACCTGCTCAGGCTTGGCCAAGAGGTTAGCCAGGACAGAAAGGAGAAGCTGTCCCCCGGCGTGCCCGGAGCTGCTCACACGCCGCCCTCCGCCTCGCCTCAGGAAAGCTCACGTGCAGCCCCCCCCCCCCCGACCACAAGGCTGCTTACCCCTCTAGCTATGGCTGCCGCCCTCAGTCGTCCCAACCGCCACCCCGGTCACCAAGGAGGCGGCTGGGGGGACGGAAGGCCCCAGCCGGTAACAGCCGCCACCTCTCCACTCACCTCCGCAGACCGGCCGTGTACCAAGCAGGCGGCGCCGGGACGTTTAAAAATCGAGCTCCACTCACGTGACGCGCTCCGCGAACTCTAATTGGCAGGTTTGAACGATACAGGGCACTGCAGGGCATTTTGGGGCTTGTAGTTGGCTCTCTAATGGCCGGCGGTGTCGCTGAGAGGACTGCTCTTCGTCTCACATACTTCACCAGTTTTTAATAGACTAAATCTATGTAATCGCGGTCTGAAGGGTTGGATGAGCTTTAGAGTCCCTTCCAACACAAACAGTTTTACGACTGACTGAAAGAATGTGTTTAGAAGTAGGCCTATGCCTGAACGGAACACCAGGAAACCACCGCTCGTCCACATCTCTTCTGACATCTAATGCTGTCCAGTGCTTAGGGTTTTCTCTTAATACATGTATGGCCTCGGAAATTGCAGTCGAGTGACATATTCTGCGCTGAGTATTCGGTATGGCGGAATCACTGGACTGGAATTTAGCAGCTGAATAAGAATGGTTAACCATGATTTTTATATAGATAAAATGTTTTGTAACCCTTCCTGTGCTTGGCATCTTATCCATTTTCTTCTCTATTTTGGCATCTTTCATGGAGCCTTGCAAGCAGTATATATGCAACATGGGTACATAGCCATTATCCTATGCATTATTGGCTAATATGCATAGTAAAGGGCTGGGACAAATGAGCCACTAGGCTTAATATGAACATGCTCATTTCTCACCTTTTCTCCCCCTCCATCACCACAGGAGCCCCTCCTGGCTAGAAATGGTCATTCCAGGAAAGTGTCAGGCTCTGTTGTTTAAAATAGGCCAGTTGTCATTGTTACAGTTTCTGTCTTCCAGCTTTTTAGCTCCCGGCTTTATACCTGTTCTCTTCATTGTAATTCTCATGGGTCCTTGAATTGCTACTACTGGTGTAACAGTTTCAATTCTGCATTTAACATTCTTTTCCTGCTTTGCTTTAGCCTATAGAATGTCTCACTGATAGCTCGACAGCAATTCTTTTTCGGTAAGTTGAGCAAGGGTCCATGGCTGTATTAACAAAACTGGGCCATGTGCATTATAAAGGATAATTTTCCACAAAGAAAAATTATGATAAAGAATAAAAGTCAGGAGATTTCAAGAGTGTGTTGTATGACAAAAAATCCACAGTCTTACACTTCTGAGATGAGGCTTGCACATACCTCCTTTTGCTTAGTTCAGTCAAAAAATGAAAGCCAGTAAGAAAACCGAGATTAAATTAGTGGGGAAAAGGGCAAATAGGCTGTAAAGTAGAAAAAAAATGTATCAAGAAAGCTAAAATCATATAGGAAAAATTCAGTGTATGTCTTTCAGTGTGGCATCTACCACTCTGTGTATGCTATTTAAGAAAACAAAATCCAAAGGTTATCACTGCCTATATTCTCAGGATCAGGTCTGAAAGAGCTAGAAGTGATTCAAGTCAGTAATTCTTTACTGATGCCTGAATTTCTTCTTCCAAGTCATTGTAATATTTCAATTTTTCTACATTTAATATATTACTAATAATGAAGACTGATATGACGTCCTTGGTAGCTCCATTGGTTCTGGTGACACAGTTTTACTCACGTAACCATTGGAAGCATGCAGCACATACCCTTCATTGAAATGCATGCTGACGTACTGGTCTTGTAACAAGTTTACTTAAAGGAAATGGAAATTCAATCAGTTTCTATTAAATAGTCACAATGTCAAAGAAATTAAAATAGGTCTTTTTAGAAATTATATTTATGGAAAAGAGTTTTAAGACTGCTGAGAGTATGAGTCAACAAGCTCAGGCTTAATTTTCCAGAGTGTGATACCCCAAGACATATTTAGGAATTGCTAATTGTTGTAATAAAACTGAAGGAACCAGTTTTATTTATATAAAAATATAAATGCTATGTGAAGGAAAGGCAAAAGCCTTTAGAAATGCACCAGAACTGTAAGTTCAGATTTCTGTTCAGATTAATTATATGTGTCAACCAGCTTAAAATAACTGTTAAATGAGAAATAAGGTTTGGGTTTTTTGTATATAGTTTAAGGATGATGCAAGAAGGTGTTCACATTTTGTTCTGGGAAACGGGGGCTTTGGCCTGTTTTTCTAAACTACAAATTTAAATGTGTTTATTCACAAGCCCTACAAATAATTACTAGACCACTGGATTTATTATACTAAACCCACTGTTAACCCAACTAATCATGCAGTGCCCAAGGTTTGGGAGAACTTCTGCCAGTTAACTGGAGGTCAGGGAAGAGTAGCATATATGTGACTGTTACTAACCCTAAATGTCCAAAATGTCTTCTTTTATGCTTATTGAGTATGATTGTATTATAAAAGTTAACAGATTATTAAAGAAGGCACATACTTTTCCATTAAAATATTTTAATATTAGGGCACATCTAAGTGCTGGTGGCTTGAAATTTCACTCCAGGCAAGTTAAACCAAATTCTAGTTGTGAAAGGAACTAAGTTTTACCCCAAAATAGCCTGTGATCTAATAGAAAGTAGTTCTAAGTTACAGCTCATCCTGCATTTTTCATCACCAGCACCCTCCATCTGTGCATTACTTGTGTTGCTATGAATTTGGCAACCCTTCAGCAGCAAGCTACTGTTTATAAGAAGGGATCCCAGCAGCTAAAAGAAGCCAGTCCTTGGGATTACTCATTACTTGCCTTTTGAGCTGCTCCAGGGAATTTCTTACAGAACTATGTCAAAATCAGCTTTAGAAAACCAGTAATTTGAGAACTTCGATTGACCAGACTAGCGCTGGTCAAATTGGTGGGACTGGAAGAAGGATTCTTTTTGTTGGCACAGAGTGAAGATTTTCCTCTTTTGTGCAAGGAAGCAAGAGGATAAAAAAGGCCTTTTTTCTCTCTGCAAGAAGAAATCTGACGCACTGGGAACTCAATTACCAAGACACCATGAATGCTTCCAGGAGGTAAGCTGCATATAATGCATTCCCCTTAGGTGGGAATAGGAAAGCAAACTACTGACAGAATATTCCTCTCATGGTCTTCACATGATGCTGCAATATGATCATGAACTGTGTTATTTGACTTACACAAGGTAGAAGGTAGCCCTTGTCCTGATACCAATGTTAAATGTGTATTTCTAATTCTGCGACTGCTTTCTGTAAAGTCTCAGCTGCAGAATGTCTGTTTTGTTGATGAATTGCCTTTTGCAGATTGCACTTCCTAGTCTTTAATTTTTAAGAGATCAGTTTTGACAGCTCTTTTCTATGTGTGCATAAGCATAAATACGTTTTGTCTTTTAAAAGCTCTTGACTTGTAAGCTGTATCTGTGGTAACATTTTTGATAACTCCTACACTTTGGTGATAATAACAGCAGGAACATGTATGAACCAGAGCTGTACTACGGCTAATACTTCTGAGACCCCTTCCTAAGCTAAATGAAAATCACAAGCTGACTGACCTTTTGGCATTCCACTTCAGGTGGAATTATGGACATTCAACATTTTTGTCTCTTAAAAAAACAGAAAAAGAAGCAGGCCCACTGGGGCTTAGCAGACAAATTTCAGTGGGGATAACAATAACGGGAGGTCAGTTACCATAGGTTAACATTTCTGCTTTCAAACCATTTGAGAAAGGTGGCAAAACAATGTAAAATGTAACTCCAGAGAATCCTGCAGGTATGCTTTTTGTAGTTACTGCTGATTGCTACCTTTGGCTAATGAGTACCTTGACACAGACTGCCAAGGGAAGTTCCCTCTGAAAAGCGGAGATAGAAGCACATTATGAGAGCAGGATGGGAAGCTCTCATAGCACAGGCTGTGCTTATTCCCACAGATTAAAGCTTTGGAAACTGGTTATTTTTTTTAAACCCTCCCACTTTCATAACATTGCAAAATTAAGGGTATGTTTTTTCTCATACAACTGATCTGTATCAACAGTGAAGAGAAAAAGCACCGTGCGTCCTCTAACAAGCTCATACCCATTCTCTCTGCCTGTCAGTGGGAGAGAAATACCAAATGGCTGGTAAACGTTTTTTGCATTTCCAATTATGGAAATTAATTTATTAGCTCCATACAGCTTGAAGAGCTCTTTCCCAAATGTAGTCAATGATACAATGCACACTCCATACTTCATTATAAACACTGTTAATAAAAAGAATCCCTTTTAATCTTAATCATGCTTTTTGTTATGGCAGGATACATTCTCTCCGTGCTCACAGACAGAAAACCAATGTCAACAAAACTGACAACTGGCACAGCACCTCTGGGTTCAAGGACCAACATGGGTATGATCTTGCTACAGTCCATACCCTTTACACAGTGATTGTCATGATCCTTCTAATGGCAATATGGGGAGCCTGGTCAAGAAAGGATTCATCCTGATAGCAGCGATATGTTTTCTTTGTCAAATATTTAAAGGAATATTTGTGTCAATTATCCATACCCAGGAGGTACCAAAAAAAAATGGTCTCAGCATATTACAGTTTGCTTGAAACTGCTTAAACTGTTGCTATGTGTGAAACTGAAACTGTGAAGCAATTTAATTGTCAATATACAGAACATGACTGTGAATAACATATACCTGTTTGCACTGTACACGTTTATATTACCCCTCGCATGTGTATGAAACTTACCTTAAGCACAAATTGCTAGCAAGAAGAGTTCAACTTATGTATTTGTTGGTCAGTGTTTTGTAGAGAAACCTCAGCTTTCCATTTTTGAACTTCAGTTGTCAGTCTCTACCTCTGCTAAGATTACCTGTTCCAATCCATCATAAAACATATACTATAAGCAAGCAAATAGTCTGCCATGTCACAACATCATAAGAAAACAAATAACTTAACAAAACCAGCTATCCTCCAAGCAAAGTAAGACCTATGAAGCAATCAAATTCTCATCTCTGTTGCTGAAGAGTTTATATGGGACTTGCACCTGCATATTTTTAACCTGTGATAATGCATTTGTAAACTCAGGAATAAAATAATGAAATAAACTATACTTGTAAGCATCCTTTGTGGCAGAACCAGCTGGCTCATCTTCAGTCTTATACCAATATATTTAATTCATCTTCAATAGCTGCTTGCTTTCCCATAGTTCATTAAAATACCTCATGGCCATACCAACCTCTACAGACAGCAGCCCACCCTTGATGGGGGGCATTCCATAATCCCATGTTTTCAGGGAACTCTACTCAGAAAATCTGTAAGCTTTATGGAAATACAGCCAGTTGGCAGCCTCTGGTTGTGTGGTTGCTTACTCTTGATGAGCTCAGGTTAATGGTCTGGCAGCTTTGAGGGGCAGTGGCTGTTGGGAACAATAATCCAAGCTTTTGGAGTTTAAACTCAGTTTTAACCCCAAATTCCAGCATTGTATAAGCTAACAAACAGTATCCTAATAAACAAAGAAGAACTGCAAGATATTCTGAATACTTAGGAACAGATAGATTTATATCTTTGTAATTACAGATCACCAGTAGGGAACACAATTCTTTTAAGTGTCGCGTACTGCATTTTGGCATCCATCCATAATCAGGAGGGGCACATAAGCCGAAATGTTTCTGCAAAAACCTACCTGGCATACCTCAATGAGTGCTTACAAACACAGTGTAGCATCAGAGACACCTGCATCAGCTGTCCCAGTGGATGTGGGTGTTGGAATCGTTGTTCCTGTACCTATGCAGCACTGCACCACTCCAAGCAAATGTCCTTGTTAAAGTACCACCTCATTATGACTACCATGGGAGCAGAGCTTTGATGGTGATCTCTGAAGAACAGCATACAAAGGAATAATATTTTTGAAATTATGATTAGCATATTAAATAACTATGTCATAAAAAAGTAAAATCCCTGTGTCATAAGACATAGGGAGCCCAGCCATAAACCATGTAGCATGAACTAATATTACAAGTGAAAGCAAAAGGATGGTCCCTCTCTTGTAAATGTACCATTGAAGTACGCTAGAAGAGAACAGGGATTTAGATATCCTGACAGCAGTACAAAACCCTGGTTGACAGGGGTTGTCTGACAGGCAATGGCCTCAGTGCACTGGGTGTGTACCGTCGTCAAGGCTTCTGCAGGAGAGGGAGTTTTGGCAGCAGGTCAAAGAGTGGTACTGAATAATCACCTATTTTGAAAATGAAGGGAGGTTCCCCTACTTGAAGCAGGCACAGAAGGAGGCCTGAAGCTGCTGCTTTGAAATCACAACAAGGCAAAAGTGTATGCTTAGGCTATAGGAGTCTGATGTGAACTGTGAAGGGCTTTAGAAATAAAAGCAGGCAGGTAAAAGAATCTCAGGATGGCAGAAGAGAGGAAGCCAGTGAACAGAGCTGGGAGGGAGCACACCTAATGGTGAGGGGAATTCACTCATGGAACTGGTCACTGACAGCTGATGGGGATTTTTCCTTTGCTTAAGATTTTGTAAATTGGATTGGCTATTTGTCCTAACATGCATAGCTTTTAGAAACACACATTTTACTAATATCAAACACACAGTTTAGAGGTGCACACGCTGCAGCTCACAAGTTGAGCTGTCAGGTCAGTGAACCTGCATTGCTCGTGTTGCCCTTTTGATCACAGTGGCCTGCAGATGTGGCTGCACAGCACTCAGGAGGAGCCATCTTGGTGCAAGGCAGACTACCCTTTGCTGCTCTCGTTCCCTGCAGAACCCCTGACTGCCCCTTTCACGTCACTGTGAGATTTCCCATGTGCCAAAATACACACTCCCCTAATCATGGGATGGGCATACATCTGATCCCACACATATGCACCAGCCTGCAGGTGATGTCTGCTTGGCAAATCACAATGTGCTACTGGACTACTTCTCTTGCTGCAGGATAGGCAAGTGCTTTTTGAGTGTATGTCTGCATTCCTGATGGAATCACCAGCAGTTTGGATATACATCAGATCTACCTAGGCTGAAAGCTTGGGAACTGTCCTTAACTCAAAAAGGATAGCCTGCGGGCTTTACCGCATATGACAAAGTCATTGTAAAAAGTGGCTTTGTACTGGTCATTTCTTGCTTGCCCTGTCTCCAATGTTTTTCCTTTCTTTTTTCCCCTCTACTTCTCTAATAAACTCATGTATTACAAAGCATTCAAGCAGGAAAGTGAGTTCTTTGGAGGATGAGGTTTTGGCCATTGCTTTTTAGAAGCACAGGCTGCTGGTTTCACTCAATTTTTGTCATATACACAATGTTAAACAGGCAGCACAGCCAAAAAAATCCCCACCCAAAACCACTCCACCTTAAAAATAAAAGCTAGAACAACTGACCACACATCATACTTTTACACTTAGTCGTTAAATTTGTATGTCCTGCAGGTACAATCCTACCTCTGAAGCACAGAAGGTCCAACTAAACTATTGAAAATGCTTCAGCTTCCTCTTTTTCACCTTTGTAATAGAGGTGCTAAGGTATGAAAGTTCCAAAGAGAAGCAGCAGAACATTGAATGTTTTGAAAAAAACAAGTTCCTTAAGCTTTTGCTTTGCCGGAAAACAGTGGAGGTTGATTTAACAGCAGTATTATATATCCAGACATTCTAATTTTAGTTTTCAGAAAGACAAGTGTAACTTCACAGGGTCAACACAACCCAAATTTATTCCCAGTTTTTGTAAGTAATTTAAGACAGATAATGCAACTGGGAGTAGGGGGAAACTGTGGTCTTGCAGGTCAGTGGCATAGTCTTCACTACCAACAGGCCCAAATCATCTGTCTGACTGACAGAGAGTCATTCAGGAGGCTTCAGCTCCCAAAATAATATCCAGTAAATCCACCCATGAAAATGGCTCGTTCAATTCTCACAGTTAATCAGTTTCATAATTTAACTCATGGCAACAGTAACAAACTATTTACTGTTTCCACACCAATGGAATACACTGACAAGAATTAGAAACTGGGAACCTAAGTCTGGAACTTGTGTATCAACTGTTATGCAAGGATCTTTTTATTAGCATTTCTCCTGTATTAAACAGACTAGGCTGATGCTTTACACATGTTCAAAAAAGGCTGTGCTTTAAGCATACCTGCCTACCATTATTTTAAGCTACCAAAACCAATGTCAGCAATTGAGCCAGCAAATCTGGTGATATAATCCATGTACCAACCGGACTGTCAGAAAAGGAAAACAAGACTTTCATTTGCCACAGTCATTCTCACATGCTGATGTTAAGCACGTGTTATTTCAAAAGGCTCAAGCCCTTCCAAACTCCATTTCTTTACTATTGCCTCACATTTCCCTTTACAGGGGATGATATATTCTGTAGAACCATCTTCAAATCAAGATATCAGCAGAGTCATTTCTCCTGAATAACTTATTTTGATAAACCTTTTAATTCCCTTGGTACTTGCAAGTATTTGGCCAGCGATCTGGTTGGTAAGAAAAGGATGGTACTTGTACTATTGTGTTTTAATTAAGGGAAGCATTAACTAAAATCGAAATGCAGAACAGAAACTAGGGATTTTCATGTTAAATACAGAAACACAGACAATACTAGGTCGACGTGTCATTCTGCTGGTCTGTTTACTGTAGTGGATAACTTCAAACTCTTAACTCAGACCTGCCTCTCCCCCAAAATACAGTTGTTTCCCCAAATACTATGTGTAAGAAACTGGGCCATACTCTTCCAAGTGTCTTCTAAGTACACAAATCATAACACCTCAGACATTAGGGAAAAAAAAACCCAACCCATATTCAGACAGCTATATAGGTGTATAAACATCCCAGAAAAACCATATAGCATAATAATAGCAGAATGGATTTCTACCTAATTAGGACAGGTTTTGTTCTTAAACAGGATACCTGCATGTGATTAAATGATACTCATGCATGACTGCTGGACCTGATGACTACTGGAAAACAATATCCTTTTTAGTTCCTTTTGATGGCCTTTAAGACTGGTTCAACCAAACAAGTTCAATGATCCTTTCAGAATGCTATGTAAGTTGTATTGACAATTTAAGTAAGTAAATTTAGGGTGAAAAATTCTCTGTGAGCTTTGCACCTGGAACCAGACCCTAGGAAATCAGCATCATAGAATCACAGAATCATAGAATCATAGAATAGTTACAGTTGGAAAGGACCTTAAGATCATCTAATTCCAACCCCCCTGCCATGGGCAGGGACACCTCCCACTAAACCATGCCACCCAAGGCTATGTACAACCCCACCTTGAATGCCGCCAGGGATGAAGCATTCACAACTTCCCTGGGCAACCCATTCCAGTGCCTCACCACCCTCACAGTAAACAATTTCTTCCTTATATCCAATCTAAACTTCCCCTGTTTAAGTTTGAACCCGTTACCCCTTGTCCTCTCACTACAGTCCCTCATGAAGAGTCCCTCCACAGCATCCCTATAGGCCCCCTTCAGGTATTGAAAGGCTGCTATGAGGTCTCCACACAGCCTTCTCTTCTCCAGGCTGAACAGCCCCAATTTTCTCAGCCTATCTTCATATGGGAAGTGCTCCAGTCCCCTGATCATCCTCGTGGCCCTCCTCTGGACTTGTTCCAACAGTTCCATGTCCTTTTTATGTTGAGGACACCAGAACTGCACACAATACTCCAAGTGAGGTCTCATGAGAACAGAGTAGAGGGGCAGGATCACCTCCCTCGACCTGCTGGTCACACTCCTTTTGATGCAGCCCAGAATACGGTTGGCTTTCTGGGCTGCAAGCGCACACTGCCAGCTCATGTTCATTTTCTCATCGACCAACACCCCCAAGTCCTTCTCCACAGGGCTGCTCTCAATCTCTTCCCTGCCCAACCTGGAGCTGTGCCTGGGATTGCTCCGACCCAGGTGGAGGACCTTGCACTTGGCATGGTTAAACTTCATCAGGTTGGCATCAGCCCACCTCACAAGCGTGTCAAGGTCCCTCTGCATGGCATTCCTTCTCTCCAACGTATCAACTGAACTGCATAGCTTGGTGTCATTGGCAAACTTGCTGAGGGCACACTCAATCCCACTGTCCATGTCACCCACAAAGATGTTGAACAAGACCGGTCCCAACACCGATCCCTGAAGGACACCACTCGTTACTGGCCTCCAGCTGGACATTGAGCCATTGAGCACTACTCTTTGCGTGTGGCCATCCAGCCAGTTCTTTATCCACCGAGTGGTCCACCTATCAAATTGATGTCTCTCCAACTTAGAGACAAGGATGTCATGTGAGACAGTGTCAAAGGCTTTACACCCATGCATAATTCAGTGTAGTAAAAGCACCCCTCATTATCCTTCAACACCAACACTTAAGTACCACAGCAACACACCAGTAGCTCAGCAGCACCCTGCATCTGATAACATCACACTGTTAGGTGCTACCACCACCACAGCATCATCCATGCTGACCTCATTCATGGTCCTACACATCCCTGACAACCCTGCTCCACACTGCTCCAGCACCGGCTGCCACAGGCCCTTCCTGTTCCCAATGGGTGGGCAGTGACTGCATCCCATTAGCAGAAAGAGGGAAGTGCTGCTGACAGTTTATGGCAACTTTTCTTTTCCTAGTCCATCAGCAATACTTCATGCCACAGAAAGACCTTTTCTGGCAGCAGTATCATTAAAAAGACATCATCCATCGGGGTACCAAAACAAAATAGATCAAGGGAGGCTAATAAAAATGATTTACAGTGTTTGAATCCTTTCTGCACCTAGCAAAATATTTGATGAAAGAGAAGAGTAAGTAGATATTTCACAGCCTTCTGTTTAGACCAACATAAGGTACTGGCAAAAGTGATATCTTTTAATCTTGCTAAGAAAATGGACAGAAATGCCAATGGCAAATTCTGCCTTGCATGGCAAGATTTCTCTTTGTGCTTAGAACACAGTTCTGGTTACCCCCATATCCAAACTTGCTCATTTATGATTAAAGCTCAGATGTCATTAAAGTGCTCAGTACTACACCACTTTCTCTGAAACGCACAATAAATTGCAATGAAATGTTTTTACATCTCAAAAAGCCCTATTTTTCCTTTAGAAAAAATTTATTTACACGTTTTCATATAACATCTTTTGTTGACATTCTGCAAACAATACTATCCAATAAGGTGCCGAGTTTTTCTTCTTGCGGAGTAATTTTGTACATCTGCAGAGAAAGAAAACCATAAAAGTTGTGTAAGGAAGAAAAAAATTCATCACATGTCTTCTAAAAATATGTACCGAAGCTTTGCCCTTCTCCCCCACTTTTTACACTGGAAATTTTAATCTTGTCATGACTGCAATATAAAATTGGGACTAAGGAACCAAGGAAATTCTGAAATGGCAAGACATAAAGCTAAGAAACTGAATGAGAGAAGCACTTTCAGCTCCACATTGTATGCTATGATTTGTCCAGTTTTATTCATGTCTCCCATCATTACTTTGACCAACACAATCAAAATGATTTCAGTTACTTGAATTTAAGTTATTTGAAGTTAAATTCATATGCTTCAAGATACTTATCTAGCATATGGTAATCTGATAAGAGCACACATGCCCCAACGCAGCTTCTAGCAGTTAATCAACACATTTTTAGTTCAGCCACCCATGCTGGGACTATTTATGTGCTTAAGATTATGAAACTGTTCAGGACTGGAAATTTATTTTTAATTCAATGTATATTTGCCTGAGAAAACAGGAAGCAAAAGTGCCTGAATGGTAGGCAGCAATCTGGAATGTATTTTTATGTTCCAACTTCCTGATGATGCTAAGAATTTGAAGACTTAAAAATTTATGCTGTTGGGGGTCTGACAACTGGAACTTTTTGCAACTAAAAAATTGTAAGTAAGAAATGATCAAGTTACTAAAACAGGTTTCCAGTTGTGCTAAACAAATACAGATCTTAAGGTAATGTCCACTTTTCTCTACACCAGTCATCTCTTTTAGCTACATACCTTTTTAACTCTGTCAGTGTCTGTTAGTTGGGGGAGTTCATTCAGAGAAACCGGCTGGCCTTCCACCTGAGACACTATATCTCCCAGGTTCACAGGTTTTCCTTTGTCCACAACCAGAACAATGAGCACTGCTGTGTCACTGTCTGAAATGCCAAACTTTTTAAATGCATCTGAAATCTACGAAAGGATGAAAAATAAGAAAATATGAGTCACTTTTTCACTATATATGAGCAACCTTTTCAGTTACAGGGTCAAACAGACCAAGAATATAAACTGTCAGTTTCACATTAATGCAATTCTGACAAGCTACAAGAGATAACAATGTATTAGTGTTATTAAAAATAGCTGTAACTTCTATTAGTAGCCAGGTAAACAGTTCATAGAATCACAGGATCACAGAATAGTTAGGGTTGGAAATGACCTTAAGATCATCTAGTTCCAACCCCCCTGCCATGGGCAGGACACCTCACACTAAACCATGTCGCCCAAGGCTCTGTCCAACCTGGCCTTGAATGAATACATCTATTTAGTTTGGCTGCATGGATCTTGGCAACCTTGTCTGACAATAAAAGACATTTATTCAGTAAATCTTACATTGTTGTTTGGTGAAAGGCTGAAAATAATTTCGGCATTGAGAGTTCTGGTCTTCATTTTACCTATCCGGTGTAGATGAACAGCTTTGTTGGCCGCCACAAGAATCTGAAAAGGATCTACAATCTGCAAAACACAACAGAGGAAGCTGAACAGAAATTTAACTTCCTATTTTGAACTCTGAAAAAAATCCTGACCACTGAATTTTGACAGCATAAGTCTACATCATAGAGTTGAGGAAACCAGTATTTTACTAGTTACTTTAACAATTATTGCTCTCCCAAAGCCATGTGATTATTTCCTGTGTGGGGTTACACTTGACATAAAGACTACGCTCTCTCAATCAGGTTACTGAAATCTTCTCAAAAAAGAATCACATTAATAAATCTTCTGTTAGTAAATTGTCAGATTATTTCTTTCACCTTTCCTAACTACAGCTTTGCTAATTCCAACAAAAAAGACCAGATTCAGAAACTAGTTATGGGTTTAAATGAGAAAAAAGGCTCCAAATATTAGATTTTGGACAGCATTACGCAATTAGTACTGCATTTCACAGATGGAAACAGGTTTAAATAGCTCCACCAATCAGGACGTGAAGTGAACCAAGACGACAATTGTTCTGGCCAATCCTGCCAGGGCTTTTTCTTTCACACAGATGAACCCTTACACTGTACAACACCGTAATGAAATCAGAGGAGGGGCATTTACAGTGTATAGCAGCAACTCGCGTGACAAGTTATTACAAGCATAGGTTGTTCTTCACGGAGTTCCCACAGAGAAGGATTTCCACGTTGAGTTTAGAACTGTAACGCAGTACAAACGGGAGGGCATAGGCACTCAGGCATTCGCTCACCATGGCAGGGTTTATCAACGCTCCTTCGATGGACCCTTCCATAGCCTTTTTCCTTAGAGCAGCTGCATTTTTCACGTGGTTGAAGAGGAGGATGGTGACGGTGCAGTCAGGGAACAGCTCCAGTCGATGCGTGAACTCCATCCTGCAGGACAGGACCAGCCCGGCAGCGCCCAGCAGCACCAACCCTCCAGCATTTACCAAAGCAACGAACGAACACACACCCGCTCCTGTCCCGTATAAAACACAGTTTTAACAACAACATCCGCACATGGTTTCCAACGCTTCCCGGAGCGGAAGCCCCACGCCTGCGACTCCACGGCCGGAGGCAGGCCACACCTCCCGTCCCGCCCCGCCAGCCCCCTCATCCTCTCCGCCCGGCAGCCGCAGTCCGCGCCTTGCTCCTCCCGCCCTCCCGTCGCGTCCCGGCGCCCGCTGCCCTCCGCTGCCCCCCGCCGCCCCCCGCCGCCCCCCGCCGCCTCACGACGAGCACCACCGCCGCGTCCCGCACCGCCAGGCCCCACCTCCCGCGCCCAGCCCTTCCCGGAAGGACGGCCCCTTTCCGGCCCGACTTTCCCGGCGCGGCGGCGGCAGCATGGAGCGGTCTGCGGCCTACGGCTTCTCCGCGGTCATGAGCGGCGCGTTCCTGCTGTCGTGCCTGCTGTTCGCGGCCGTCAATCGCGTGCAGCGCGGGCCCTATATGGACGAGGCGTTCCACGTCCCTCAGGCACAGGCCTACTGCCAGGGCCGCTTCCTGCAGGTGCTGCGCGGAGCCGTCCCAGTCAGAGCGATGCTTTGTAGGAACGTACCGCGGGCGTTTCGAAAAGAGAGTAGTTTGTGGTCGTTGTTGCCCCAAACGCTGCTTTCTGCTTCTTGGTGGTGCAGAGTACGGAGTGCTCAAATATTCTAGTCTAGTAATGCCAGCAGTGCACCAAGCATCCAAGCTAACAGAACGGGGAGCGGGTGGGCATGGTGTGGCATACCCTGCTGTGTGTCTGGGGCCCCTTTTCCGTGTGGTAGCAGCCCCATAACCTATTTCTTTATCCACTTTGCAGTGGGACCCGATGATCACCACACTGCCGGGCTTGTACCTGGTGTCGGTGGGAATAGTGAAGCCTGTGGCATGGCTCTGCGGATGGACGGGAAGTGTGGTGTGCTCTACAGGGATGCTCAGGTTTATTAACCTGCTTTTCAGTGCTGGGAACCTCTATTTATTGTATTTACTTCTGTCCAAGATCCATCAGAAGAATAAGGTATGGTGAAAGTAGATATACTTTTGTGTACTCGTATGTTTTATACACTTGCACAAGCAATTTTGATACCTCAGCGTATGTTTTGCTATGTATGTGAGCAGGCTTTATTTAAGTGCAAGTACTGCTACCAGTTTGGCCAAGGAGGCACATTCTTTTTCTCCATTTTTTGTTTTGATTTTTTTTTTTTTTAATCTTTTTTCTCTTTCAGGTTGCAAACTTCTAAAAATTTACTCTTGCGTGTAACTATAAGTAGCCCCATTGAAATAAAACTTAAAGTTAGTACACATAGACTTACTGACCAAAGGTCTGAATGCTCATCTAGTTGGAATTGCTTCGGACTCTCCAGAAAATTTCGGCCACTAAATCCTGAGTGAAGCCCTGTAAGCTGTGTTTAAACTAAAATCTGTTCTTCGGGAAAATACCAGGTTTCATACCAATATTTAGAACCAAAGAATAATTCAAGTTGTAAAGTGGAGAATGATTCAGGACAGAAAAGACCTTAGAAGATCCACCCTTCAGCTCAGATCAGGCCAGCCCTGAGGTCAGATCAGGTTGCTCTCTGGACAGCCTGCTCCATGAGTGACCGGCCTCACAGTGGAAAAGATTTTTCTTACGTCCAGTCTGAACCTCTAATTTCAGTTTATGCCTGTTGTCTGTTGCTCTTCCACAATGTACCACTTTGAGGAGCCTGGCTCCTTGAGCTAGTGACATTCTCAGGTATTCGTAGGCTGCTGTTCAGTCCTCCCAAGCCATCCATTTTCCAGACTGGACAAGGCCAGCTCCTGCAGCCTCTGCTCTCCGGGCATGTGTTTCAGCCCCCCCACTGTCTTGGTGGCTGTCTGCCATTGCTTCAGTTTACTAGTGCTTATTTTGTATCACAGGACACAAAATTTTACGTGGTATTGTAAATGCAGCCTAACAAATAAAGAGGGATAATCACTTCCTTTGATCTGCTTCTGTACTCTCTTGTTGATGCAGTCCAGGAGGCTGCTGCTGGCTCGTGTTCATTTCATTATCTGCCAAGAGACCATTATCTCTGTGTCCAGCCTCTCTCAGTGTAGGGATTTCTTCCTTTTCACGTCCAGGAATTTGCATTTGAACTCGTTGAATTTCATAATGTTTCTGTTGCCCCATTCCTCCAGCCTGTCTACATCACTGTGGTTGGCAGCTCTGCTCTTCAGCCTGGTCCCACCAGTTTAGCGTCATTTGCAGACTTGAGAGTGTGCTGTTGCTGCCTTTGGGTCATTGATAAAGATGTTAAAAGAGGACAGGTCCCAGTATAGATCCCTGTGTTACTCTGGTTGCTACTCTCCTTTGAGTGTGACAAGTTAACCAGCCAGCCAGTTCTTGCCTTTGACCACCCATCCAGACCACAACAGTTCAACTTGGGTATAGGAATATTGTATATTTAAAGCAGTGGAGTATCCACCACTGCAGCAGGTAAATTGTTTCAGGGATGCTGGGGAGGGACTCTTCGTTAGGGACTGTAGTGATAGGACAAGGGGTAACGGGTTAAAATTTGAACAGGGGAAGTTAAGATTGGATATGAGGAAGAAATTCTTTACTGTAAGGGTGATGAGGCACTGGAATGGGTTGCCCAGGGAAGCTGTGAATGCTCCATCGCTGGCAGTGTTCAAGGCCAGGTTGGATAGAGCCTTGGGTGGCATGGTTTAGTGTGAGGTGTCCCTGCCCATGGCAGGGGGGTTGGAACTGGATGATCTTAAGGTGCTTTCCAACCCTAACTATTCTATGGTTCTATGATTAATGACCTATTCAAAATCTTTCACCATAGTCAAGTTCTTCAGTTTCACTTTTAACCATAAGAACATTTTTTTCCTGTTCCCCGATAATTGAATGGTTCCTTTAAGGAAAATTTCTTCTGATGTATTTTCTTACAG
Organism: Amazona ochrocephala; assembly: GCA_039720435.1. NCBI lineage: Eukaryota > Metazoa > Chordata > Aves > Psittaciformes > Psittacidae > Amazona > Amazona ochrocephala. Next base: position 28,741,934 of record CM077880.1, read on the forward strand.
GAGACTGAATTTTTAAGCACACAATAAGACTACACAGAATTGAGTCAAATTCAATGAATTTTTTCCACTTTTGGAACACTTAATTTTATGCTTTGAAGTGGAAATACAAATGTAAGAAAATAGAAGTTTTTGTGTCAGTAGTCTAAGAATTAGAAAATGTAGCTGCCTTGTTGGTTTTGAGCTCAGCATATTCTCTATTCCTCTTTTCTGTAAGATGGTGACTGGCTGTTTCACCCATGCTACATCATTCAGAAACATCGTGCAACATTTTTTAATGTTGTGAATTGCATTTCATCATGTAGTGAGTGGGATAATTGGGAGGAGCTTTTAACTGGATGGTCTCCTACCTTCTTTGAAGTTTCTTTTCTAACTCACGAATTATAATGAAGATAGACAATAAAAGCTGCACCAAAGATCAGAAGCTTTGAACTGGCCACTCTGTGGACTGGCTTCAAAAGAGGCAAGAGCAGAAGCATGAAATGATGTGTTCTGCTGTCTCACAAACAAACAGAATCTTGGCGATGAAATTTCAGGGGCATAAAACGTTGGTTTGTTGGTTGTCTTTTATTTTCTTGGCCCATTAGCTCTTTTATCCAAGGTCTGGGAGCAATTATATGATTTTAACAATGATTTTAATGGCACAGATATGTGAACTATGACTTTAATGGCACAGATATGTGAACACCTGACATATAAAAGAAGTTGCTGTATTTTCGTTGCCATATTTTTACTCACCTGCAGTAATGTGCTGTACTAACATTGTGTAGTCCGACACTCTCCATTAACATAGCAGGAGACTAACAAAAATACAGCCTGTGTGCTTCTGCAGTAACAGAGCCAGAGAGCATAAGAGATATTATATTGTGTTAATGGAATTCTCAAGAATTATACTTACTATTTGGGGTTGTTTGTTTGTTTTATGTTATTTTTATTGGACATTTTTAACCATGTTTTTCTGCTTCTTCTCTAGGCTGTGTCTGGCTTCCAGAGAATCTTGTCTACCTTGACACTTGCAATGTTTCCCACCCTTTACTTTTTTACATTCCTTTATTATACAGACCCAGGATCAGTATTTTTCACGCTTTTTGCCTATTTAATGTGCCTTTATGGTAACCATAAAACTTCAGTTCTCCTTGGATTTTGTGGCTTCATGTTTCGTCAGACAAATATTGTGTGGACAGTTTTTTGTGCTGGAAATATTGTTGCAGAGAAGCTGAATGAAGCCTGGAAGACAGAGTTACAGAAAAAGAAAGATGAAAAGATTTCTTCCAGGAAAGGATCATTTTCAGATTGGATGAGAATATTGCAGTTTCTTATCAAATATCTCACGTCACCTAAAAACTTAGTTACGCTTACTGCTTTAACTTGGCCATACATCATATTAGTAGCTGGGTTCTGTGTCTTTGTCTTTATCAATGGTGGAATAGTTGTTGGTGACAGAAGTAGCCACGAAGCCTGTTTGCACTTTCCTCAGCTGTTCTATTTTCTGTCCTTTACTGTTTTTTTTTCATTCCCTCATTTAGTGACCCCTTCTAAAATCAAGAAATTCCTTCTGTCATTACGAAAGCACCCTGTGCAGTACAGCTTAATCACTGCCATCTCTTTATTCCTGATCTGGAAATTTACCTATGTTCATAAGTATTTACTAGCAGATAACAGACATTATACATTTTATGTCTGGAGAAAAGTCTTCCAAAGACATGAGCTTATAAAATATCTATTGGTTCCAGTCTATATATTTTCTTGCTGGAGTTTTGCTGATACACTAAAATCAAAACCAATATTCTGGATCTTAATGTATTTTGTATGTTTACTAGCAGTCACAGTTCCTCAAAAATTGCTGGAATTTCGTTACTTTATTTTGCCATTCTTAATATACAGACTCAATATTCCATTTCCATCTCTATATAGACAGCTTTTGGAGTTGGCTTTTTATATTGCTGTGAATGCCATAACTTTATATGTTTTTCTAAACAAAACATTCCAATGGCCAAATAGTGATGAAATCCAGAGGTTTATGTGGTGATCTTTTCTTTGCCAATATATTTTGAATTATGTGGAGACATTTTCCCCCAGTTGGAATTGGGAAAGTAAGCTATTTGCTTATATTGTTGCAACTGAATGTGAGATCTGATATGTTGTCATGTGAAGGTATTCCATATATTGAATTTATGAGCACCTGGAATTAAAATATTCAATACGAAGGAGAATTTGAGCACACCTTTCTGTAATTTATGTGAAATAGGAGAGATGTTTACGGTGTTTTTTCGTTATAATAGAATACTATATGACATTCTCTTGAGGATATGACAATTTGTAAGTGTGTTTCAGAGGTTTCTCTTTAAAACAAAGTATTTCAGTGTTTAACGTTTTTGTTACCTCTGCATATTTTCTGCTTGGATCAGGCCATTTCCATCTAGGTTTGCTGGCAGGCAAGGTATGAACCACTACTGAAGTATGTTTTCAAAACCTCCTACGTGCCACTGAATTGTCATGATTTTTTTTGTCGATAAATGCTTACATTGGTTTTGCAAGCAGAATGTAGGCTCTTAAATCATTAAAGCAGTTTGAAAATTTTATTTCAAACTGATATTTAGAAAATACAGTGGAGGCTGTGTGCGTGTACCTTCTTTGAGGGAATAAATGTTATTGTATAACAAAAGATAAATTGCAGTTGATAATGTGACCTATTAGGAGGGAAGTAATTTATATATGTCAGACTGAAATGTGTCGTTACACAGTGGAATGCAGTCTAATGAATACCTTTTTAAATAATCAGGCTTTTATGTCCTGAGGTTCTGTGTTCACAGGTTTGTACTGATGTAGGATCTGAGTACACCCCCCAGTTGAACTGAGTGTTTCTAAGATCTTTGACATGTAATCTTAAAGAAATACAAATGGCATTACTGAATTGTTCTTTTAAATGGTTTTCATATATATATACAGATCTAATGGAACTAGGGAATGTATATTTTGTATTACAAAGGTAAAATACAATGTGTGTGTATATGTGTATTTTTAAAAGCATCTAGTGTATTATCTTGAGAATAAAAGAAGGCTGTAATGGTTTCTGGCTGTAAATGATTTTAATTAGGCTCAAAAATATTTGATTGCTTAAAGTTAATTATTAAGCTGTTTTATAAATATAACTAAACCATGTGGCAGGGGAGGGGTCCAAAACTTCACATGCTGTGTGGCATTTTTGAAGTCTTTCTTGTTCTTTAATTAAAAGGCAGCTGACAAATCCATGCAAACATATTGTACTATTGCCATGCCAGTCACTCTGAAATGGAATTATTTCTCAAAAGGTCAGTACTGTAGTTATTTACTCCCATTAGTACTGTCATGGGTTTTTGTATTTTTCTTTATCTATCAATGATATCAATATCCTGGCTTTGATTCCTTACCTGTGCTAACTATGAAGAGTGTGGTTAACTCAGATTCACCTGCCCTGTGTCTTTGCAGCCCTATTTCTTCTAAGGAAACCTTAAAACCACTCTTCAATGTGTAGGTTTATTTGTATTGCATGTAAGATGTTTGCCAGGTCACTGTAGCCAGTATGTTAGTTGTTAATAATGTGTGTACCATAGGGAGAGCCAATTTTGATCACTCCCTATTTGATTGATCAAGTTGAAGGGACAAGAGAAACCTGAAATGGGATACTTTGGTTCTTGCAGGGTCCAGGATATTGTCTTGTGTTGTAATTTTAGTATGACTCTTTTGGGAAGGAAAGTCTTGCATGCCTTCTGTTTCCAATTTTGATTTTGTATGCCATGCTAGGAAAAATGTTGACAAGGTAGAGAGCATCTGCATATTTCAGTACAAGTTTGCTTGTGTCCTGAAGTATTAGTACTGAGTGAATTGGAATAATAAAATGGGAAGGGATGGGGGTCTGGTTAGAATTGTGAATTGCCTTCTAGATCTGTTTTCTTTTTTGGCTTTATGAAGGGGAGCAGATACTCACATGCTTGAGAAGATTTAAAAATTCCTTACGTAGTCCATTGGTGTTTTCTTTTGTCCAGTGTGTCTTTTGATAGTGGTATCTGAATGCCTTCAATTATTAACACCATTAAGAGACAATGCTTATGCTTCCTACTTACTCTTAACTGAGATAGCAGCCATGTTTCAAGTTAAAAGAATCAAGTTTAAATGTATACAATTTTAATACATTTCTTTTGTAAAGAAAAGTAAATACAAAACACCCTGAAATTTAGAGCACAATACCTTTCTAATAAGCTCCACATCACAAGATGCTAGAGAAATTACATGTAGAGAGATGTCTTTGAACTGTTGGGTTTTTCTTAAATCAATATTATAAGATGGTGTAATATTATATCATGGGATTTATATTAGGAGTACAGTTATTCTCAAGATATTATAAAAGCTAATTTAAAAGCAAGCTGAGTTGCTATAAGCTTAAATTAAAGTGGAAAGTCCATGAATTAGTAAAACATGAAAGGAGAATTTATTTTTAGAGTAAAGATATGTTTTCACTTTTGGTGATGAACCACAGTGAGTTTGCAGGAAATACTCAATGTCAGCTTGATTCAATTTCAGAAATCAAGATGGTTGTAATTATATCATTATTAGTTATAAAGAAAGGGCTGCAAATCCCATCAACATCTCTTAGAAATTTAAGAAATATCAGTTGAAAGTGTTTGAAACTAGGTACTGGAATTAGTTAAACATCCTTTAAAATGTTGGAGCAAGTATCATAGATATTAAGGAGAATTTCTTTACTGTGAGGGTGGTGACGTGCTGGCACAGGTTACCCAGAGAAGATGTGGCTGCTCCATCCCTGGCAGTGTTCAAGGCCAGGTTGAACAGGGCTTGGAGCAACCTCCTCTAGTGGAAGATGTCCTTCAGGGGGTTGGAATTAGATGAGCTTTAAAGTCCCTTCCAAACCAAGCCATTGTGTGATTCTATGATTATATGGTCTTTTGGAAAATTGATTTTAATGTTTTGCTCTGGAAATATTTTCTGTTGTGTTTTCCATGATTTATTCTTCTCAAAGGCTTGCAGGAAGGACTGTGTTTATCCTGGATTACATTGCCAAGGTCTTCTAGTTTCAGTAGGACCATAATTGCTTACTTTAGGTTAAGTCCTTAGCAGGTGTCAATTGGCAATGAAATTACTTACAACAGCATTAAAATGATTATTTATTGTAAATTTAATTATTCAGCTATCCATTTAGGTAAAAGTCACACTAATTTGTAATGTCCAAGATGAAAACAAAAATGGCATAGCCAACATTTCTATAATCAGTGTTTAAAAATAAAGGCTCAAGTTCAGTTTTTCTTGGACAGAAAGATGATAATATCTGTCAGAATAATAGAGAGCTGAACAGCCGCGGCATGGCTGAATTGGTTTGAGGTGGGAAAAAAAACACCACAAGTAACTGAACACATGGGTTTTTCATTTTAGTTACAAATACATTGTTATTCAGGAAGATAGGAAGTTTGTTTGATACTCATGTGTGCTGTGAACTGTGTTTTCTGTTATTCGTTTGATAATCCGATATGCTGTGTTTTCTATTATTCATGAGCATTCTGTATTTCATTCCTTTTAAGTTCTTTGTCATGTGTTCGTGTTCAAGACTAGGATAAATTTTTACACAGAAGCACTGTGTACATGCTGAAATATTTTTCTATCTGTTACTTTTCTCGTGAATAGACAAATCAAATGAATTGTTCAGTATATTGTAGTAAGAAGTATTCTGTATTCTCTGGGGACAGAGTTGCTATTTGTCCTATTAATGCAGATCTGGTTGTTTTGTTTTCACAAGGTGGCAGTCTTGTGCCATCCTGTTGGGGCGACCAACTGGTCAGTGTGAAGCTGCTTGAAATCATAACGGCAGGGGTTTCAGCAGGACTATTTCTGAGAAAACAGGGGTTTTTAAGTTTTCTTAGAAATCTTCAAGTTCTCTCATGGCTGGTTGCTTGTTTTAGTATGTGATTTAGCTAAAACATCCCTGTATTTAGTTTTAAATATACATCATATGTTAAGTTTTAGGAGGAGAACAAGTTTTGCTCATCTTTAAAGTGTCCTATTTTGACTTTTTTAGTATTTGTGGAAATTTCATGTCTGGTCTAAGAGAGCAATATGAAACTTGAGAGCATACTGTTGACATAATGTCACTGTTAAACAATGTAGTTGCTTAGAAAATTAGCAGATTTCCTTCTGCTGTTTGATTATTAGATTTCACAGCATCCTTGTTTTCTTCACATACTCATTCTATTGATTGCTCTCTAAGAAGGTAAATAATTGGAAGACAAATTGAGGAAAGCAGAGTAATTGTACTTCTGAGACAGACACATGGTGATTTTCTGAAATACTCTTTTTAGCTGGATGTTGCACATACAAAATATAAACACTCCAATGCCTGTTGGCCCTATAGTAGTTGACATCCTGCGTTTTAAATATGTCATCTAGTTTTTGTGAAATGGAAAAGGGTAAAGCCAGAGTGCGTGAAAATTACTGCTTCCAATTATCTCCAATTATTTGACTATATAGAATCATAGAATAGTTACTGTTGGAAAGGACCTTAAGATCATCCAGTTCCAACCCCCCTGCCATGGGCAAGGACACCTCCCACCAAACCATGCCACCCAAGGTCCATCCAGCCCGGTCTTGAACACCGCTGGGGATGGAGCATTCACAACTTCCCTGGGCAACCCATTCCAGTGCCTCACCACCCGTACAGTAAAGAACTTCTTCCTCATATCCAATCTAAACTTCTCCTGTTTAAGTTTGAACCCGTTACCCCTTGTCCTATCGCCACAGTTCCTGATGAAGAGTCCCTCCCCAGCATCCTTGTAGGTTTCCTTCAGATACTGGAAGGCTGCTGTGAGGTCTCCATGCAGCCTTCTCTTCTCCAGGCTGAACAGCCCCAACTTTCTCAGCCTATCTTCATACGGGAGGTGCTCCACTCGCCTGATCATCCTCGGGGCCCTCCTCTGGACTTGTTCTAACAGTTCCATGTCCTTTTTATGTTGAGGACACCAGAACTGCACACAATACTCCAAGTGAGGTCTCATGAGAACAGAGTAGAGAGGCAGGATCATCTCCCTCGACCTGCTGGTCGCACTCCTTTTGATGCAGCCCAGGATACGGTTGGCTTTCTGGGCTGTGAGTGCACACTGCCCAGAATCACTGTCCTATTTTTTATGCCCCTGAAATGCTTTGCTGTCCTTGCTTATCTCATGTTAGATAAGATATGGGTTTTGGTTTTGATTCAGTAGAGTTTGTATGTAAGCTGAGGCATCTTTTATGGAAAAACATCCTTCTTGAAAGAATGCTTTAGGTGGATGCAGATAATTGGTTTTACTAAGAAACATCATTTTTGCAAACAAAACGAATCTCTCCATGAGAGATTGCACCTAGCTAGCAGTGTGTGGCTAAAATGCTCTTAATTTGCAAGTTTTTATGCTTAAGCTCAGAATATGCTCAGGACCTCATGCTGTTCCTTCCACTTCAGGGGTATTTGGGATATGAGGTGCAGGAAGCCAAAGGAAAAAGATTTGTACCGAGGGTTGTCATTGCAGTGCTGCCATAGCTAGGACTGTGCAACACTACCAGGAGCAGAAATGAGTGGGGTGCTTTTGGGGGTTTTGGGACACTGCTGTATTTGGCAGTGCACAGTGACTTACTAAAGCAAGTGGTGATACTGGAGAGTACTTTGTCATACATGAGTTGTAATGTCTTCTCCAGCTGGAAGGAGAAGCTGCTTGTTGCTGGATCTGGCCCTGAAAACTTGGGAGCTAATTGGTTTGTTGAAAGATGTTTTGGATCTGTAAATAAAAACTGTTCTTTACTGTGTTCAAGACATGTTGTGAAATTCAATTTACTTGAATTACAACCGAGTGTCAGGAGTAGGGAAGGAGTTCCTTCCATTTTCACATTGCTTGTTGCCCAGATACTCCAGTGTTTTTATAAGGCAAAAATTGTTGTATCTTAAAAAATAAACACTTTTAAAACAATGTCTTCATATGTGCTTTATATACTGCTTTTAAGTAGATGTAAATTAATATCACATACATTTGATTCAAAGTGGTATGAACTTATTAATAGCAGTGTACACCTTCTTGAAGATGTGATTGCAAAGTTTCTGCCCTAGCTACCTTCAGATCTTCTCTAATGAGACCAGATTTCCACATTTTCATATTAACCCTCCTAAAAGTATTGTCGTAGAAGTAATCTTGTGAACATAAAATGCAAAAGCAATGGTTATGGTGGTTATTGCTGACAAGAGCATCTAATTTTAGGGCACCACTTCAGACCTGCAAGTTTAGTACATGTAAATCATGCTGCATTTTCCTGCGTTCCCATCAAATCTCAAACAAAGCATTCCCTGGCTGAATTGAAATTTAAATGACAAGCTTGGAAGCAACAAAGGAGACACAGTCAGGAATATCACCGATTTCAGACACAGCACTTCACCCTCTGGGTCAGTGCTGAGCAAATACCACAACATTGTTAGTGGGTGGGAGTAAGCACATCGTAACTATAGTGCTGGCAAAGAGCAGTGTAGGTGTTTTATACTTAATGTTTTCTTAGTTGCATATAGGATTCCTTACTCACTGCTCTGTGCACTCCTGTGCCACTGTAGCACTCTGTAATTATCATTACCGAGAGGATTATTTTACGTCAGCAGTCCACTAGGATAGTGGTGAAGGTGGGAATTCATCTGAAAGATATCTTGTCAAACTACCCTTTAGTGCCGTCTACTTGCTAGAGCACAGCCTCTTTGGGCAGGCCACTCACATGAGCTGGGGAAGCCTCAAATCTGAGATTTAGGCCAGAATGAGCCATGTTTGAGATGATTTTGCTGGCAGCCACTCTGCTAGCTAAATTGGAAACGTTTCAGCCCAATACAGCATGTTAACTTGGCTTTAATGTTTGAAGAAGCCTTGTGAAATAACATTCCCTGTCCAGGTCCAGACCCCAGGAAAAGAACCAGGAGCATGGCAAAGGAAAAGGAAATTACTTCCTGGCTATAGAAAAGAGTTGTATTTATGTTGCTAAAAATGTACTGGTGCACATTTGCTTCTATAACTGTGAGTTTTATGCAATTAGTTACTACTAAGTTGGATATTTCTGCATTCTTTTCTGAAGCAGGGAAGAGTGATTGTTTGCTTAAAATCAAAAAGAAATGAAGTGCTTTCACGTTTCTTAAGAATTAAGAAGAAAATATATTTGGGATTTTGGAGCCATCTGTTGTCTGAGAGGAGCTTTACATTTGCCTTAAAGATAAATACTAATAATTGCCCTCCACCCTCCTTTATTGCTTATGAATATACACCACTTAAATTTTGGAGAGGATGTGAGAGGAGGAGGGGGTAGCATCACAATGGCCAGAGCCGGCTGTTTGCCTGACAGGAGGCCACAAAACCACCGGGGAGTTCCACCAAGGAGGGAATTAGTTTGCACATCATGTAAGTGAATCCTGTAGAGTTTAATATTTTGTAGCTGAAATGGAGCACATCTGAAATGACACTCTATGTAAAGCTGTCAAGTAGCGATGAATTTGCTGTATCCTTTGACAAGCTTTCTCAGAGATTAATTACTTGTACTCTCAGGGAACTTTTTGCTCTAGTCGCAAGCTTTATGCTACATCTGTGCAAAGACTTCTCATTTTCCTCTTCTGAGTGTGCGTATTCACAACATTTTTAGTGGTATGTGCAGATCACAGCCCAATAGCCTCTTAACCTACTGAACTACAGGGACATGAGGACCCTTGTGATCCAGATTGTTTTTCTCTGGCTTTTTTTTTCAGCATATAAAGAAGCATGATCACCAGAATTGAAGACTACACAACACTTCTGAGCTCTTCTCTGTTTTCGTAAGGAAGAAGTATCATGTACTTAGACCTGTGTACTTTGCTTTGTTTAGTCAAAACAAGCTCTTAGTTTGAAGAGCATGCTACCTAACTTGTAGGAGAAGCATCACTTTTTGACTTGGAGTCACTCTAATAGATAAAACAGTCCAAAATAAATATGTTAACAATTCCCATAACAACTGCTTTCATCTTGCAGTGAAGTGGCTTGACATATACACATGGGTTTATAGGAATAACCAGGGCGAAGCAAGCAGAGTTAGGGCATGTGAAATTTCAGTTTGGCCAAGCAATTTTATGATTTGGCTGTTTCCTGTAGAGCTCCTTGAAGTTGAATTCTCATGGAAGTAAATATAGTTGATTGACTACTGTCTTGGTCTGTAAAGCCAGAGACAACTTGAGACATGATTTCTTTGTGGAGTTTGAGCACAGTTTTCCTTTTCTGTCCAGTTTAAACTGGAGGTATTCAGGTGATAAAAATGGGTGGCTCTGGAAGGAGGCCACCTTCCCTTTTCCTCAGGACCAAATTGCAGTTGCCCTGATGGGGCAGTAAGTACTCTCTGATCCACAGAGGGTATGTGGAGGGCTTGAGGGCTAGTGGGCTTTAGGCTTTGTTTTAATAAGCTATCAGATTTTCTAACTTGGCAAGAAGCCTTTGTTTTCAAAAAACAAATGAACACCACCACCACCAAAATCGATAGGCACATTCCTTTTGCACTTTCAAATCCTAGCTGTGTAATTAAAACTTCTTTATGAATAAAGAGTCTTTCTGGAAAATAAATGCCAAACCTACTAGCAATTAAGTCTTTTATAAACCTTGGCATACAATTATGGCTAAGATCAGTTAATGTAAGTTTTTTGTGACTGAATCTGAGTCAAAGATGTTAAACACCTGCGAAGATTCTACCTCCTTATTTAAGTCCCACATTATAGAGTACATGATGCTCTTGAATTTTCTTACCCATCATTTTGTCAGAGAATAAGCAAACAAACAAACAAAGAAAAACCTGGAAGTCAGCTGTAACATCTGATAGTCTGCAGTTACTTGGCATGTCAAAATCAGCTTCTAGTCATCACCTTTTCTTTGGCAAAAAGCTTTGAAAGATTTCTCGTAACTTTTGCTGTGATGGATCTCATAATAAATATTCTTGGGCTCTGTTCGCGTTTTCTTTCACAATGCAAGATACTCTTTCCTGGGCTTGGCTTTACTGCCTCTTAGATGAAAAATTGATTTGGGGGTCTTTTTTATTAAGTTAAAGAAGTGTATATGTATACATGAGTAGTGAGTGGTACTTAGACCAAATGGACAGTCAAAATGCAGATAGTGGTATGTCTTGATAGAATACATTCAATACTTCATTTTCTCATTAAATCTAGTATAAAGTAAGTGGGATAGTTTGGTATCAGGTTTAACCTTTCTTGTTGCTCTGTAAGTGTATAGTTATTGACAATTTCTTTGGTGCTTTGAACATTGAAAAAGGTAATTACAGTCTCTCTTTTCCATTACCTACATACTAAGTTAATTGAAACTGTAGTAAGTAGAACCTCATGAGATGGATCTATTTTCATTTCAATACTTCATTCTCCAAGGACATTATCTAGAGGGTCTGAATCAACAGAAACTACACACTAAAGTAATAACAATGCCCCCTTGAAACGCTTCAGTTGTACGCTCTTGGTCTTACAACCTGAAGGAACAGGCATAAAGACCTTAAAGAAGTTTTGGATTTGGTCTGTTCAGTAGAACGCATAATGATAAAAAATAAAATAAAACTGTATATTATAAAAGACTATGTTTTTGCAAAGCTACCACCTGATATTTACAACAATGAAATAATACAGGGGTCAACAAAGCTGAAAAGACTCTTTTGTAGCAGGTTGTTGCCAGCTTGTATAAGGTAGAAAGCAACCATGCACCAAATCTGAAAAGGTAGGATGTAGTTGTGCAGGTGCTCATCTGCATTTTTATGGTTCTAAATACCTTAACAGATTGGATCTTTTTCTTCATTAGGACTTCTGTATTTTGATAATGAGAACAAAGTAAAGAGCGTGCCTGGGTCACATGGAACAGAAGAAAGATAAAAGTAATGCTCTGTGCGTTTGCATGAAGCTTGGACCAGGGATTAATTCCATGGTAATGTCAACCCTCCTTCACCCTGGCCCCTCAGCCTCCACTTTCATCCCTCTGTATGGTGCATGAACCCATCCCTCCCACTGCAGACTGTTCCTTTTGCTGCTTGGCTGTTCTTCCTTTGGTGCAACCCTCTCTTCTCCACATAAGCACATATTACAGACTATCTGTAGTTGTCCTGGCCACCCCATTCTTGCTGCTGAGGAACAAAACCCAGTGCTGATTCAGATGAGGATTTCAAGAAATGTAGGCTGTACTTATCATCAGTTTGATGGGATAGCACCAAAAAGACTTGCCAGGGAAAAGGAGGAGTGTTTAATCATCCACCCTGACTGTTAAAGCATAATTTGCAGAAAGGGAGTGTCACTTGTCCTGATTTTCATAGCCATAGTAGGGCCTCTCCAGATGATTGATCCTTTTAAGTAGGATGAGCTAACAGCCCTTTTGCCTTGTCCTGAGAGAATGATTACGAAGCGGCTGAGTTCTGTATTGCTCCACCCTCAAAAAGCATTAAAGACAGCCATAGAAGTACAAGCTTGTTGTTAACCCAGCTTGTCTTCCTTGTCTGGGACGTTGCGGTATCAACATCTGCTCAACCTGGAAATGGGTGGCTCTTTAGTACCTCTAAAGCCAAAGGGTGCTTCTTCATGTGTTCTGAACTTACAGACTATTTGACTCTTATTTGAGTTAATACAAATTGTGTCACTAAATCACCTATGGAAGACGTTTTCAAATGCAGACCTGCAAGTGGAGGCAATGCATATGCATAATAAAGCAAAAGATAGGTGAAACAGGTTGTTATAGGTAGTGAAGTTGCTCTTTGCACCTTTGATGTTGTTGCTGAAGAACATCAGAGCAGCACAAAAATGGGTGTCACCTTCAGTAACCTGCAGCCGAGAGAGGAGCAGATATCCAAACCACATCAGCCCCCTGCAGATTGAGAGAAGACCAGGGGGCATAAGTAAGTAGAGCTCCTCAGGCCCTGAATGGTTACAAGATAAGAAGCCCTAGAGACAGACTGATATTTGCTAGTACTTGTATGTAGAAGTGGGAGATATAACAGAAGAAACAGGAGACTGGCAGAGCTGTGGTTTGAACCAGATGTTGTTAGAGCCGCTGGTGGCAGCCTGAGAGGAGAAATGTCCTGCTCCCTCCCACACTCCTCACCTCCTCCAACATGTGTTACCCAACCTTTCCCTGTTAAAAACTCACCATGACTAAAAGCTCTGGCGCAGATTTCTTACAATTATCACCTAAAAAAGCTGCAGCAGCTCCTGAACTGCTGCTCTCAGAGCATGCTGGCTACCTACTGATAGGAGCACATAATTGCCCCATGGAGTACAGGAGCTGCCCTTGTAGTTGATATGTGGGTAGCTGCAACTGCCTGTTATCACCACTCACCTCTCAAGTCTAATCGTGGATGAGAGGTTTAAATGTTTTTGGAGGAACTGATGTTCATGCAGGAGCCCAGATGGATGTGGAGATGCAGCACTTTTGAATTTTCCTAGGAATGTCAGCTTTCCCCAGCTGAAAGTGTTGCTTACCTGGATCAGAGGATTTGGGGAAAAAAATAGATAGGATTTCCAGGGGCTTTACAGCCTGCTTGGAAAAACAGCTACAAAAGAGCTGGAAACCTCCACACACTGCACAGATCAACCTGACAGCACATGGGCATCCCAGTGAGCATCCCAGGCATGCTGGGCTCATAGCTCTGCATGGTAAGGTATAAATACATGTGTTTCTGCTTGGAAAGGCAGCATGGGGACATGAAAATAGCTGCAACAAGATGGAAGAAAGAGGTGGAGATGGCTTTGCTCGTGCTCACAAGGGCTGTGGCCAAGGGCAGGGTGCAGCAGGCAGTCATGGGGTGGGAATGAAGAATGTCAGTGCAGGCACTAACTGGAGTGGCATTGCCTGGTAATATGGCAGCAGTACAACTCTTGAAAGTGCAAAACTTAATGCGTAAGTGAAGGTTTTATTTAGCCCAGTATACAACCACCGATGAAAAAGAGGATTCTCCAATTGTTGTTTTAATGGCCATGCAGGGATAATAGAAATCTGGTATCCAGAAAAGCAAACACAGGGGACTTACAAACCTGTACAATGCAATGTTAGCAAATGTAAAGTTTTCCTTTCCTAGGGCAATTTTCCTTCATGGAAACTTAAAATAGTTGCTGACAATTTAAAACCTGAGCAGGTAGGTGACCTACTGATGAAAGCCACAGCTCTGAGAGCTCCTGATACAAACAGTGACATTTTTCATTCTTCACCTGATCTATTACTGTACAGCATGGATAATAAGGAAAGAGATGAGACCTTAGCACTGACTCTGTCATTTCAGTTTTTCAGTTCATTGCAAATAAGGAAGTGTTGCTCTTAACACCAAGAATTTCTATAGTATATTGCTATTAGAAACTGTATTTTATTATAACATTTCTCTAACATACAACAATCCTGCCTCAAAAAGTAATCATTTTCTGTATGAATGAAAATAAAATGCTGGAATGCTTGGAATTAGGTTTTGCCTAAACAGAACATTTTGAAAGATATTCCTTTATAAAGCTGTTGCTTGTTTCTTCTTTTTTTCCCCTCTCCTGGAGAGTGAGATTTTCATTACAAGTGGCACATGTTGTAATAAGTCATATCTGCTCTACAAGTATCTATGCTAACCATAGACATGACCCAAGGCACATTAGTCAGCCCGAAAGAGCTTGTCAGATAAAGCCTGTCTGCAGCAGGACAGAAGATGCTTATTGGAATTAAGTGAATGTCAGGGGTGGTCCCTTCTGCCACTGCCACTGCTCCTCCAAAGGCATGATAATTAAATAAGATGCAAAGAAAATAAGTAAGTCTGTCATGCTCTTTGGTCAGAATCCAGGGAGAGGTAACAGCCAATGACTGAACTGGTTTCCGAAAGCTTTGGTTTGGTTTTAGTTTGGTTTTTGGTTTTAAATAAATTGTTCAATAGATATCAGCTTCCTTGAAATTAATCTTAAAGGATAATTTAACTTTCTCCTTTTACTTTCTCCTTGTATTTAGCTTCTCCTTTGTTTATTAGATGTATCAATGTATCAGCTGTTCCAAATATATCCATCTCTCACAAATAATTGTGACTCTGCAGCTTGGGGAGAAACAGCTTTCTGATCCCATGGGATTTAAAACAATAGAGTATACTTGTACTCAAACTGATTAGAATTTCTGTAACAGTTAGATGCAGATGCACACATTTTTAATAGCTAAAATCACTCAAATTTTGATCCACCTGACCAGAGACAAATTGTTGTAGCTGAAGCTGATGGTGGCAACAGTGATCAACAAAGTCCTGGAGTTTCACTGTTAATGTTACAGCATCCATCACAACCAGCTTGCTGGAGGCTCACCTGTAAGGATGCAGAGACTATTGCTGTATCTGGCTCAAACTGTATCTAATTCTGATTTATCTATTTTAATGCAAATTCTTATGTGACCCTTAAATCTAGTACCAATCATAGTACCATCCATCTATGGAAGGATCATTGTCCAGAGGAGGGCCATGAGGATGATCAGGAGGTTGGAGCAGTTCCCATATGAAGACAGGCTGAGAAAATGGCGGCTGTTCAGCCTGGAGAAGAGAAGGCTGCGTGGAGACCTCATAGCAGCCTTCCAATACCTGAAGGGGGCCTATAGGGATGCTGGGGAGGGACTCTTCATTAGGGACTGTGGTGATAGGACAAGGGGTAATGGGTTCAAACTTAAACAGGGGAAGTTTAGATTGGATATAAGGAAGAAGTTCTTTACTTAGAGGGTGATGAGGCACTTGAATGGGTTGCTTGGAGCAGGTGTTAATGCCCCTTTCCTGGCAGTGTTCAAGGCCAGATTGGACAGAGCCTTGTGCAACATGGTCTAGTGGGAGGTGTCCCTTCACATGGCAAGGGATTTGGAACTGGATGATCTTAAAGGTCCTTTCCAAATCATTCTACGATTCTATAGTGCAGGGAGAAACTCTATGTTCTATAATTAAAAAAAGAATTGTATCTTTATGTTTATTTCTCTCTCAAAACTACAACTTCTTTTTACTATAGTGTATACCAAAACTTTGCCAAAGTATTCTTTTTCTACAGGGCACACCTTCCCTAAAATAATGAAGAATTTGCTTACAGCATCAGGATCCCAAAGGAAGAGTTGGGTAACTCTAAACATTGTCTTCCTAATATAAAATAACAAAGACTTGCAAGAAATATGAATTCATGTTTAAATGCTGCCTAGTAACTGGGAGCCTATATATACACACTAAATAAGCCTAAATGGGGTAGAAGACTGAAAAATTCAATGACTGGTATGTATACAAATTGATTCCCTGTTTCAGTAACAAAGCCTGTAATTGACTTTGGGGGAAGAGAGATAACTAGCCTTTGTGTGGGAGAAGAAAATTATAGTAAGTAGTACTTTGGGGCTTCTATTTTAATCAGCCACAAAACAGTGAAAAAAGTGACCTGTATTGTATTGTGTCACCATCTCTACAATGCTTGAAAGCCACATTATTGGATCTATTTTTAAAGGCACAAAGTAGAAGAAAATAGAATCAGGTTTGACAAGAATGTGTGAATAGGTGGGGAGCTGTGTCAGAGACACCTGATTTCATATCTCCGTTTCCTAATCTTTTCCATAAGGGTAGAGAAAGGTTTGCTTTTCGTTTTATTAGGGTGAAGTCAGTGTTTCCCTCTCAATGTGCAGAGGGTGTGACCCATCGCCCCTCTATGGGGACTCCTGCCTTGAGAGTATCTCCTGTGAGTGCCTAAGAGACTGGGATGGGAGAAGGTACCATCCTCTCCTTGGGCCATGAGCACTGAAAGCCCTCCCTTGCCTTCATCCCAGTGCCCTGAGAACCACAGTGGGTTTGTCCCTTGGGGACAGAAGAGCAATTCAGGGCCTTTCCTGGGGCAGGATTGCTGGCTGAAGAGGGAGAGCAGAGAAACATGTTTTCAAATTACCTCCCCTTGCCAGCATGCCTGTTGTCCATAGGTCTTGCCAAAGTGAGCTTTAAATAGCGTCAGACAGCTTATACAGACTAATGAAATAAATCGGTGTTGATGTTGGCACTTGAGCTGCTTTGTTTCTAACTGGTTCGTGTTCTCTGCCAGCTGAGATAGGAATAACACAGCCATGACCCTGGGCACTGTCTTAAAAATAGGATGATAGTAAACTGACAGGAGAAACGGGTCAGGAAGAACATTCACTTGCATAGATATCCTTCATTTTGGGAAAGGGAGTCAGTACCTTCTGTGAGTCTATAGTGCAGTTAGTGGGGGGCTCATGCTGTCTGTGTTTAGGGCCGCAAACCAGGGAGGGAGATGGAAAGCTGGTCTTGATGGGCTCTGGTATTGTCACTATTGGTGATCCCTCCTTTGGAGCATTCAGTGAGTGCATTTCTAGATTATTATAAGTTTGAAAATGGCATTTTACTGTGAGAGTTGGATGGAAAAGAGAAAGATATCCCAAAGAGCAACCTCCATTTGGGAATGATGATCTCTCTCCTGCAAACCTAAGATCTTTTGTTAAGAAGATCAGCGAAGAAAACAGGAGTTGACATTGGTACTTGGTGATGTTTATTTGCCTGCAGTAGGATGTAGAGCCGTATGTTTACAAATCACAAGTTTTAGCATGGGTTTAATCACTCAGTGCAAGATAGAATCATAGAATAGAATCATAGAATAGTTAGGGTTGGAAAAGACCATAAGATCATCTAGTTCCAACCCACCTGCCATGGGCAGGGACACCTCCCACTAAACCATGCCATCCAAGGCTATGTCCGACCCCACCTTGAATGCCGCCAGGGATGAAGCATTCACAACTTCCCTGGGCAACCCATTCCAGGGCCTCACCACACTTACAGTAAAGAATTTCTTCCTCATATCCAATCTAAACTTCCCCTGTTTAAGTTTGAACCCGTTACCCCTTGTCCTGTCACTACAGTCCCTAATGAAGAGTCCCTCCCCAGCATCCCTATAGGTCCCCTTCAGATACTGGAAGGCTGCTGTGAGGTCTCCATGCAGCCTTCTCTTCTCCAGGCTGAACAGCCCCAACTTTCTCAGCCTATCTTCATACGGGAGGTGCTCCAGTCCCCTGATCATCCTCGTGGCCCTCCTCTGGACTTGTTCCAACAGTTCCATGTCCTTTTTATGTTGAGGACACCAGAACTGCACACAATACTCCAAGTGAGGTCTCACGAGAGCAGAGTAGAGAGGCAGGATCACCTGCCTCGACCTGCTGGTCATGCTCCTTCTGATGCAGCCCAGGACACGGATGGTCATTACAAACTATTCATACTTTTGTGTTTGGCAGAAACTCCTTCCATTCCATCATATTCCCTCCTTACTTGCTCAGCATCTCCTCCTGTGAGCTTGTTTTGCTACAAAAGCTTTAAAGCAGATAACATAGTGCTTGAGTTGGTGACTCATAGCTGGGTGTTTTGTCTGAAGAGGATGTCATTTGTCACTGGCAGCTCTCAGGTTTGCCAGAGCCTTCTTATTTTTGGTTTCCGTGCAGATTCCAGTGTTCTGCAGATATTCCAGAGCACTCTGAGATGCCACCCCCATCCTCTTTCCCATGCAGAGCTGATGTTTCACCCTGCTCCCTTAACACTTTCAAAACCTGGGTGAGCTACATTTCCCTGCATAGCTACACACACTGCATCTTCATACAAATATCTGCCTGCCTCTGGGTGTACAAGAGAAGAAGACAGTCACCCTCATGACTGCATTCTGGGCCCTACAGTGAATTTTCTCCCCAAAAGCCACAGATGCTCGAGCCACTTGGGGCTCTCAGTGACAAGCTGAGTAGTTACCAGCTTCCAAAGTCTTCACGTCCCATTCTCAGCTAGTTCCAAGGTCTCTTGAACTGTGTTTTTGTAAGGACTTTACAAACAAGCTGGTGTGTATCTGAAACTACAAGCAACTACAGGAATGCTTCTGCGGAATACAGGAGTTCCTTTAAGCATATCTGTACAGAAAGCAAAGATTTCATAGACCTTACATTAAATGCCTTGTGCTAAAACAAATTAAAAAAAAATCTATGGGATCTGTCCAGGAAACCTTAACATTATCTTTGAGTTTAGTTCTGGGACATGCAACAAGATGGAATTACTTGATTTGGCCCGCTGGCCTGAAAGATCAACAATTAGACTCATATTGATACACTTGCATGAACTGACAGTCGACATTGTATTACTTTTCCTTCTCTCCTTTTATTGCCTTTAATTTCCTCCTTCTCCTCTACCTAGGCTCTTATAGCAATCATCCATGAAAACAGGTAATGACCAGAAGGCCAGGGAAATGTGTCTTAGCCCTCAGATGGAGTCATCTAGTCCATGGGCACTGTAGTCTGGATGCCTCTAAAGCATGGTTTAAATCTGTTGATGGTAGTAGTAGTAGTAGAGCTTTGTCACACCTGTATCTTGCAACACCACCATTTAAATTATTTCATGTTAACTATCTAAAACAGTATTATGCAGCTCTTTCACTGCAGCTATCACACCTTGCAGTATGTGGACCGCCTCTGCAATTTAATGAAAAGCAAGTCTGAAGTTTCAACAGTTGTGATTTTCTGAGAAAATGAAATATTTTGTCAAAAACCCTGTCCGTCAGCTCATCCCATGACAAGGCATTTCAAAATTCCCTTTCATATTTCTCTTGACATGAACTGCTGGTGAGAACAGTGATTTGTGCGAACACTTGTGGTGCGGTGGCATTGATTCACCACGCATGATCTGGCTGGTTGGGTGAGCAGTGACGTTGGCTTGAAGGGAGAATGAGCTTGTGCTTTCACAGCCACAAGCCAAAACAGCGTTCAGTCGAACAACTCATAAAGAAAAATGAAAGCAAAGAAAAATTGCAGGTGGAATGACACATAATGAAAAAAGTGAGATGTCTGTATTTCTGGGCTCACCCAGCCGACAAGTATTATTCATTTGTGACAGAATCCATGTAGAAGCTGAGGAGGTGAAAAGACCAGAAAATATACGCTGCATGTGCCTATGCTGGCACCATGCAGTGTCATTCCACTATGACAGACATGGTAATGGACTGTATATTTATGTCCTCTGTAGCCTCCCCCCCGGCAAAATAAATGCCATTCTTTAAGCAATCAGAATATTTATAGTGTAGGTCCTTGGTAAGGAGTTTAGTGCTTTAATGAGCATTTGAGCTTTTGAGTGCAGAATTTCTTTAAACATTTTAAAGTAAAATTATTTTCTTCTTCCTCAAATGATTCATTAGCTCTTTTAAAAATAACCTTTTCTAGATTAATTTATTTCACATTGAACAAAATGTGTACAGTGTCACCAAGAAAAATACCTATTAATGAAATTGGTGACTTCATTACATCAAAAATCCCCTCCTGTCTGTGCTGTTCGTGAAAGCTGTTCTTTTTTAAGCTCTGGCTTCTCTTGGGGTCGTCGATGACTTGAGAAACTGCCTTGTAACAGAAGGACCCACCTGCTTGGGCTCTCTGGTCTCCGCCAGAAGGCCACAGAAGCAATCTGTGGTTTCAAGTCTTCTTGTTTTCTCAGGTAGGAAACAAGTTAGGATTAGTAACTGTTGTGCAGCTCTGAGAAAGCAACAGAGGAAAAGTCCTTAAATACACTAGGAAGCAAACTGAAAAAATCCACAGCCAGCTTACAGGGATGGATAAAGCCTGGCAAAGACTTTTTATGTGGCAGACACAATTTCAACTTGGGTGTTACAAAGGACCCTCTAGTTTGAGCTATCAGAGTAATGGATCAAACAGCCCAGACAGAAGGAAGAAAGGAAACAGTGGGACACATGGAAGAGCCTATTTAGGCAGGAACAGAAGTGTGAAGATACATCAATGAGATATAGTAACTTATAAAGGGATTGCTCAGTGAAGGAAAATAGAGATAATCAGGTAGCATTTCTGCAAAGTCCCTGCCCATGGCAGGGGGGTTGGAACTCGATGATCTTGAGGTCCTTTCCAACCCTTACTATTCTATGATTCTATGATTCTATGATAATCCGCTGTGCTCACTCAGGTCCTGGAAGTAAGGGTGAGCTCTGCTTATGACAAGGCAAAGGTAAAGGCAGAACACCATGTTTTCTATCCCATTTTTAAAATCTTGTTGTGACAGGCAAGGACTTCGAGTACATGTCACAGTCCTGAGGGCACTCTGGTGCCTGCCTGCCCCACCAGGGCCTCCCCACACCCTGCCCATGGCCCAGGACCCCGCTTCAGCCACCAGCACCAGTAGGGGGCTGGTCCCCAATGCTGTGGGGCACTGTTCTCCAGCCTTGCCACAGCTCTGCCTGACCAGGAAAACAAAGGGTTTTCCTGCTTCACTGAGTGAATGGCACAGCTCCCCTGGGCTTTGAGAGGACCAAGATGTGGCCCATGGTGTAGTTCCAGTCATCTAGTGTATGGTGTAGCAGGTGGTCAATTTAGCTCAAAACTAATGAGTTTTTTGAGCATCTTGTCTCCATAATGCATCCACATTTTTAAAAAGACTTTCTCTTGAAACAGACACAGCCTCTAGTATTTATTAAATATGTTTTTCCAGTTAATCTCCAGTCCATAACATTGCCTATACTCCAATATACATTAGTTTTCTTTGTATGACACGGTAAAGGAGTTTTGTAATCTCTCCTGCAACATACCCAGAAGGGGTATGTTTTTCTCCTCTGATTGAAATGCTCCCTGAATGCCAGAAATGCACTCATCAGCATTTCAAGTGATCTATTTATCTGAAGTAGTTTCCTTTTGATAATTTCATTTGATGAATAGAAAATGCAGCTTTCAAATTGCTCTAAATCAAGACAAGAATTCTGTGAGAATGTTTACCAAAGCAAGTTTGGGTCAGATATACCAGCCTTGGTTGCTAATGAATGTTTTATTTTCTTGTGATGTTGCCACCTTACAGCAGCCCATTCAACCCAACATTGACTTATTACAGTTCACTACTCAGCAAAAGATACAGCTGTGTTGCTCGTGTGAAGAATATGGCCATATAATCCAGCTGGCTTCAGCACACAGGACCTACATCAGGATTACACGAAGGCACAACTCTTTCAAAGCTTTTACCACTAAATTGTCAGCAAGAGGGTTCTGTTCTGCATTTTTTCTTTGCCACTGGCAGCCAGTTACTTGAATGGAACTGTCTCTTTCCCTCCCCATGCTCCCACTGTTTTGCTGTCTCTTCCCTGCTGTTGCTTCTGCTCTGCTATATCTCAAAAGCCAGGTTCCAGCATACCCCACAGACTTCATTACCCTAAAAGGAAGAAAAAAAATAATCATCTTATATACTTGATATGTGCAGATAAATCTGTGAACTTATTTGAAGTTCCCAGCCAAATTAAATGCTTAGGATGGATAATGAGCAATTGAAGACTGCAATCTTACAGTATTAAGCTAGAAATCTGAATTTACAGCCTAGCTTTCTGTAAACACAATTACTGAGATATGCAGGTTCATTTTATTAACTTCCAAAAGCCCCAAGGCAAATGAAAACAAAAAGTAAGTGCCATAGATTATTCTAGGATCCTTTTTTTCATTCAAAACGACATAAAAATCCAAGGAGAAAGCAGCAACTACTGATAAACTAAATGGTACTTAGAAAATTTTACAATACGCTTGCTAGCTCTTCTGTCAAAATGCATTTCAAGTTGCCAGGGAAGACAAAACCCTTCCCACGTACTCTGCTCTTGTCTTCATGTGCTGAAAACCAAAGGAAAAGGTTTTCTAAATTTCTCTTGAATAAAAAGAGCTTCAATAGCAGCACTGTAGAGAAATCAGAGAAGCCCACTGAACTGATGCTTTTTGTTTTGAATTCCTCTCTCTCCAGCCTAGTCCTGTGCTAAAATTATGCCATTTGTTTTCACCACCAACTCTACCACAGACAGGATGCCGTACACAGAGTCTGTCTGCGGTGAGGCATGTTTGTGCTGCGCTTTCACGTGTAGCATTGCAGCGCTGCCTTTCCACAGGCTGCTAAGTGCGGCTGTGGTGCCAGCCCAAGGGTTTGCATTTCTCTCTCTGTCTCTGCCAGTTCTTCTGGGGCTCTCCTACAGCAGAGCAGGGAAAGGAGACCATTGCCTGCACCCCTTTGTGGTCAGGGGCTGGTTGGACTCTTGGTAATGTCTGCTGTCCCATCAGCCTTTCCAGCCCAATGCAGCAATCACTGAATGGGCCTTTAGCACTTCAGGATACAATCCCCTCGAAAAACATAACCATTTCCTGCTGCAGAGCCAGGCAAGGGCTGGGCAATCCCATCAGTGCCATTAATGCCTCTAATTAGTAAAGGATGCCAGCACCATGGGTCTGTCACCATGAGCTGCCCAGGCACATCGCCAGCTCCTATCCCACCTCCACTTACGGACCAGAGCAGCGCTGGTGACTGCATCAAATTATTCATGCCAGAAAGGCATATTTAGTTATAGAAGCATCTGGTAATTCACTAGAAACATTCATGCACATCAAAAGGATTGTTTATCACTGCAAACCCTTCTGTGGGTTCTTGCATGTTCTTGCAGTTCCTTCATGAGGCTGGAAATAATTAGTGGGGTTATTTTTGGTAACATCCCATTGTATTATTATGTCAAGATTACATGGGATAACAGATGCCGTAATTAAAAATGAAAAAGTGACAGCTATTTTTGGCTCAAATAGTTGCTATTAATTGACACGGTAAATGGGATTTTAAAGCCAAAAATATCTGTGATAGCAGTCAAAATAGCTGCTATTTCCCTGCTGTTTATGAAAGGCTTATGAATCATGACCTACCCCACGAATTGCATACCTTTATTTCAGATGCTATTTTAATTTCACTTCATTTAACTGAAGAGATTGAACTAAGGAAATATCTGAGGGTATTTTTCAGGCTTGGTCTGACATAAAATTCAGATGAGTGTGTATCTTGATTTCCAGAAGAACATATGAGACTCATTAATAAAATAAACAGGAAGCCATACCCCATGCTGACCTGTAAAAAGATCATGTGAAATGATTCTGCATATTTAAAGGCAAATTAAATCTGTATGAATACACCATTTGCTTACTCTAAAGCATGCACTCATTTTGAAGTCTTAGTTACTGTTCAGTTTATTGCGTCAGAGAAACAAGCAGTGAAGAACAGGTGAATGTTCAAGAAATAACAATGCCTAGCACTCCTCATACTAAAAAAATCACAGTCAGGCTAGTGTCTCACTACTAGTTAGCCCTGTGACTCATTTCTCATATAGTGTATTAGGACCCGATCACAGTAAGATGCTTGGAGATAAGGTTTTCAGAGATGAGCACACTGACAGCACCCAACATATAGTAAGCAACAAAATCTGTTGTATCTTTCAGTGCACAGAGCTGCTTTGTCTTTTTCTTTGTGTATGATCTAGCAGAACATGGAAGATATTTTCGTAGATTGCATGCTGTCAGTGGAGTATCCTAATATCTGAAGGGGGCCTATAGGGATGCGGGGGAGGGACTCTTCATGAGGGACTGTAGGGATAGGACAAGGGGTAAAGGGTTCAAACTTAAACAGGGGAAGTTTAGATTGGATATGAAGAAGAAATTCTTTACTGTAAGGGTGGTGAGGCCCTGGAATGGGTTGCCCAGGGAAGTTGTGAATGCTTTGTCCCCGGCGGTGTTCAAGGTGGGGCTGGACATAGCCTTGGGTGGCATGGTTTAGTGGGAGGTGTCCCTGCCCATGGCAGGGGGGTTGGAACTCGATGATCTTAAGGTCCTTTCCAACCCTAACTATTCTATGATTCTTCGATTCTATGATCAGTGCTCACTCAGATACTTACCTACCCACAATAACAACACTGTGTATATGTGCATATATGTATACATGCACAAAATATTTGTAATTATGTACCAGAAGCAAATGAATTGAGATTATCTCTGAAGCATTACCTGTCTTCAGAGCCAGGAATCAAACCCGCTCTCCTTTACAATGCAGACATGCCCTTGCAGCTTCTGAAGCTTGAATGGGGTGGGATAATTCCTACCTCAGGTCTCTAAAGGTTGTTGACAAACCTCTCTCTTCTGAGCCTCAGACATCTGCCAGCCAAGATGAACCCTCCTAGAAGAATCCGCATGCTGGGACTGATTGGCACTCACATCATTTAAATTTACCTAAAATCAAGTTAAATTCATCAGGATCAGTTCCACTACGCATGAGGTCCAAATGTGGCTGCTAGTTGGCAAAACTTCAACTTTCACCTTAATCCTCCCTTGGAAGAATGGATGACCCCTAGCACGTGGTGCTATTCCTGCACCCAGATGAATATGGTCTTTAACCATCTTGTAGGGTATAATCGCCCTTAAATGTCTCTGTTTCCTTAAACCACCTTAAAAAAGCGTGAAAATGTGTGGTGAAAATCACTTCAG
Organism: Amazona ochrocephala; assembly: GCA_039720435.1. Classification (NCBI taxonomy): domain Eukaryota; kingdom Metazoa; phylum Chordata; class Aves; order Psittaciformes; family Psittacidae; genus Amazona; species Amazona ochrocephala. The sequence goes on from CM077880.1 coordinate 28,767,271, forward strand.
AATTTATAGCTGCAATGTCAGGGTTTATTTATATTCCTGTAAGATCAGTACTGACAATGTACTTGTTTTGCTTGTTAATACTATGTGGGAGAAACCTGTCTCTTCTTACTGACCCATCATTTCCAGAGCCTTGTATTAATGTACGTCAGTAGTAACTGCACCAAATTTGCTCTCACTTAGAATGAGAGCAAGGGAATTTGGTTCTGCTCCTTGCGTATTCCTAAATATAACACCAGAAAGAAAAACAATGAAAAAAGCCCAAAACCCTGTCAAGGCATATCTTGCAACTAGTGACATTCTTTAGCTTTAAGGACTTGGCCAAGGATTGTGTATCTCTCAGCTCATTTGCACTAACTGAGCATAAAGTAATCCTCACTGCAAGCCCTGGATAACTTATTAGCTTTAAATAAAGAAGGTAATAATGATATTAATTTATCCCCTTCACCTATAATGCCAAGTAATGTATTTTGGCAAGCATCACTTACAGCTAAAATTTTTCTGCCCTAGGTAGCTGCAAATGACTCTTCTTCAGTTGACTGTGTCTTGCCTGTACCACAGAGAAGCACAGTGTATCTTCCACCTTTAATCAATGTTATGATCAACACTGAATCAAAGCATATTTGCTTGGCGTTTCAGGATGATGAGGTAAAGCTCTTCCCTAGCTCCAGCTAGACAGCAGTCTAGTTGGGAAAATTGGACTGCACAGCCCCTTGCCTGGAGCTGTTGGGGTCACTTCATTGTGTACTTGAGCACAGTGGATAATGCCTGTTTTGGCTGGCAGAAGACCAAGTGATGCGGCTGAAAACCTTCCTGGCACTGATGTGTGGAGAGCTGCAGGGCTGCAGATTTCTCCTTGGGGAGAGATGCAGGCAGGTGACAGGAATTTACTGGAATGCCCTTGCAGCCCCTGCCAGGGGAGGTCTGCAGATGAAGCCCCTGACTCCCTTGGCTCTCTGTTCTCACAGCTCTGATGGGGTAGAGATACTGCTTCTACTCCTGCAGTGGCTTCTTCTCCTGCCCATGCTTTGGCAGGGCCACTTGATTTTGGTTTAAATATTTATTGGACATTTGGTCTTATGCCCATTACTTGAGAAGTGCCTCATACAATGGGTAGAAAAGCAAAGGCCAAGTTTTTTGTGAGAGGCCTACAGAAAAACAATCCAGCAATCCCTGTGCTGGGAACACACCTCCAGCTGCACTTCAGGCATTCCCCTTGGAGTAACATTTCTTTGGTGTTTTTCTTTGCATTAAGTGAGGTTTTCTCTTCCGAATCAGCAGGGCTGCTCTGCAAATTAGCCTTGAAAAGTAGACAGTAAATGAGAATTTATACTTGATAAACATTTGAATATATTGTATCTGGACTGAACACGTGTGACACAAGCACAAATATTCGATACCTCCTTAAGGACTAATTGGAGAAGCCCAGTTAGATAGCTTGCATAGAAATCAATCATTTCCAATTCTACATGAATGCTGATAAATTCCGTGCTCTACAAAATCAGGGGAATGAGCACATTTATTACCATTAGTCACACACATGTTGCTCCGCAATAGAGAAGTTGGAATGTTTCTTTGTGCCAGAGCAATAGCTTTCAGATGAAAATGCAGATCATGCACCACAGGCTTTATTTATGGCCTTTGTCCCTGCTTTGTCACAAACAGCAGGGCTAGATGGACAAAATGTTAAAAAGAAGCATCAGAAATCTCTGGAAGGCTTAGGAGAGCAGCTATTGCCTTTTATCTGGTAATCCTCCATGCCTCTGTTTCAGCATTTGAATGTTGGTTTCTTAAAAGTGTCTGAAGCCCAATTTTCAGGTCCAAGTGGCTGAAGTAGGTTACTATAGAGCTATACTAATAGCATGAGCTAAGCAAGCACCAAAGTGTGTGCAGCAAAAGGGAGCAGAGAAGCATTTCAGTGTCTCAAAGTGAAGGACTGTCTGGCGTCTGCCGTTTTTATCTCAGCTATCTGTCCCACACTCTACAGCTCACCTTTTACACCCACTTTACAGAGGGAAAAAAATGTCAACCTAGGCATTTAAACGAGCCCAAGCTTGATTTCCTACTGGTTTGTATGCCTTGGGATGATTTATGTCTCTCTAGAAGGAGGACAAAGTTGCTCTGAAATTTGACCTGCCTCGAGAAGAAGCGGTTCTCACCAGTTTTGTTTCGCCGGGGTAGAACATAAATCACTGCACGATCTGCAAGGCGAGCTCTTGGAGCAGACTTGTCCTCTATTTCTGCTGTTCTGTTTTAAGGCCATTTCACAGTTTAATTTCCCGACAGTGGGAAAAGCAGAAAGGGAGGTGGCTTGCCGGCACTTCTCCATTCTTTGCTAGCTTGGGGCTGGGTAGCAGCTCTGAGTTACATCATGGGCAGGACCAGTGGAGAAGGTGGGTGTCACTCAGTGCTGAACCATTGTCGTGTGCCATGGGCCATGCACAGATCCTGATGGGCACACAGCACTTTGCCAGGCACCCAGAGGTACATGTTCCAGCTCTTTGTGCCCCTGAGAGCACAAATTATAATGATGTTTTTTGAAGATTTTATGTTTCTAGACACTGCCTTCATAGCTTTTCCTATAATTATAGATTTGTAATTATGTACTTAACGATGACACCCCTTCTGTCTGATGATAAATATATTTTTACATAATAGCACTTAAGCATAACATATTTACCAATGAAAAAGAGATTCACACTGCAATTGAAGATTTACAAATTAATTATAGCATACCTTTGATTACAGCATAAATAATCTCAGTCATTTCCCAAGAAAGCATGTTAGAGCTCTGGTAAGACACTTACCCAGGGTCTCTGCAATGGTCCATATCTCATGCTTACCATGCCAGTGTAAGTTATCCAGAATGTTTTCATTACTACTGCCTTTGAAGTAAGTGCAGTGCACTTAAAATAGATGCATAATTCATGAAAATGAATCATTAAAAGGGATTGAGTTGAGTTATAGCTGTCAGATGTTGTCACAAACATAGCTGAAATACTTAAACACTTCTTCCAGCAAGTGATGATAGGACACTTGGCAGCGTAATTATCCCATAGCAGGAGACATAATGCTTTCCACGCTAGTGCAAAAAGGGATTAGTAAGCAATCTTGTGGAGATCTACTGCACAGTTGTGATGATGCCCCCTCCTCATCTGCTGGACAGCTCTTGGGCAAGGCTAGAGCATCCTACCCACAGTTGTCCCACACCTCAGCCCTGGAAACGTTGGATGTTGCAGGCAGGACGCAGAAGTCCTGTTCAGGGGCAGAGTTGCTGACAGCTGACTTGAGTCTGGGCTGAGCTGTGCTCCTTCCCCAGGGCTCTGTGCACTGCTCTGCCTGCTCACCCACTGAGCTGGTGCTTGGGGCACATCTACCCTCTCTGATCTAGCAGTGGTCTGGTAGGGTCGATTTTTAGCCACACAAACATGAGTGGGGCAGAGAAGGAGGAAATCTTGAACAACGGTCAAACGCTGGGTTGGTTTAAGCTGGCTGTTTTGAAAGACACGGTATCTGTCTGTGTCATTCCTCCTTGGGTAAGGAAAGAGCTGGGTCAGTCCCAAAAGTGCTTCAGGAATTACTGCATTTGCATGATCTGCAATGGTTGCGTTGCATTATCTCTTTGGGTGAAGATACTTCTGTTAAGAGGACGTGATTGTAGGCAGGTCTACAGTGTCTCCAAGACATTGATGTAAGTTTGATTGAACTGTATCTTGTGTGAGTTCATTTTGGTGTCTAAATATGGCAGATCCATACCAGACTCTCCTTCATGTCACACTTGTATAAACTGAGTGTATACATGTATATACTCATCCACCTTCCTGTGATCCAGAGAAAGCAGAGTTATGGGTAATTCCACTCAAATGATACAAAAAGTCTATTCTTTACTTGTCTGTTAATGTTTCCCCAAATAAGACTGGTGTATGTAGGTGTGAATCTTTAGTGTCAGGAAAATATCTTGGTTTGAAGCTCATTTTAACTTCTGGAGGAAAAGGGCCTTATCAGTTTCTTCAGCAACTGAATGAAGGATGCAGTCTCCCAGCTTATCTAGGATTTGAGTAAGATCCACGCTAACTGCTGATGACTTAAAGCACACGGCACCTGAACATACTCTGACAGATTTATTTTTTTGCTGTAACTGAGAAGAGAACATCCTGGCAGAGGAATTTGTCACTTGTTCTGGCCTAGCTAATGAACTTAGTCCTCTTTCTGTGCTGCTGAAATTACACACAAGTGTCTGCCTGATGGAGACGTATTGATCAAATCTGACTTCAGCTCTGAGCACCGAGGAGCTAACTCAGTTCTATCTTGTTGGTGGAAGTTTACTCAGGTGCTGCAGGGTCTGTGTGGAGGCCAGGCTGTTTGCTGCTTACAATTCAGCTGTCAGCTCCTGGTGATCTATGGCAGGCTGGTTGCTTAGCTAGGGAAACACTAAGTGGTTGGGTTATGTGAAAGTTTTTCCTTGCATCATCCTTACATGATGGAGAGCAGGCATCTGTCTTATTACAGATATCCTTTGTGGCTGAATCTCGTAGTGTTCATGTAACTCTAAAGATGCAACTATTCTTATTATCAGACCAATCATTCCTTCTACCTCTGGGTTAGGAAGCTTTCTGGTGACTAGGAACCACTCTTCATTTGGCATTTTCTGTTTCAGCATATTCTGAGTCTGGACAACTTCTTTTGCAGCATTTTGCACTATTAATTTTGTCCTTTTCATGTCTGGCGCACAGATGGTAACAGCTTGAGTGGTGAGGAGATTCTGGAGCCACAGCCTTTCTATAGTACATCATCCCTAAGCAGTGCTATCAGATCGTTTGCACTTTGTTTTCCCTTCAGATGAAAGGTCTGTTTCCTGGGTTCTGAATCCCTGCAGAGCCTGTCTCACTAACTCCCTAAAGCTTTCTTCCTTCTCAGAGTTATTGCTGCTGTGCTCTTTTTACGTAACACCACCCAAAAGCAATTTTTTTCTGTATGAGCACATAGTGATGCTTCTAGTTCCATTGAACCTGTGGCCCATCACCCTCCTCCAGGGTTTCACCAGCATCCAGCAGCATGGCATTGCTTTTGGAAAGCTTTAAGGCACCTGACCTGGCAGCTTGTGCCCAAATAAAATAGGGCGTTGGGGTCATTGCACATTCGTGTGGCTGACTGACATGGCTGGAGGTGGGTATGTCTCTGGGTCAATCCAAGTCCTGTGGGTAAACCCACATCTAATGGGGCAGCCAAGACTCATCATCAGTAAAGCAGTGTGTGGTTTCTGTCTTCTTGGCAATAGCACATCTTGCCTGAAGGCCCTTCTGATGGTGAGAAGGAGAAAGTGTGGCAGCCTGAGAAGAAAGAAAACAGGAGACTACAAAATGGCTTTTTCAACATGCTTCAGAGCACATATTGACCTCATTTAAAAATGCAAGTGCTGCGTCTGTCATGTGTGCTAATGCAGTTTGGCCTTCCAACTGAGAGCCCTTCTTTTTTGCAAAGGTGGCAGTAGGGATGTCTGCTGAAGGACTGCTTGGTGTCTTGAGCCTAAGAAACCCATCTATTTATATTAAAAGATTGAGAAGTTCCTCTCATTATCGGAGCTTTGTTACCGAGTTCCCCAGAGAACAAATGAATCAGGGACCACTTGTATTTTCCTGAGCCTATCAAATAATGGAGCTTTCAAGAGACAGCTTTTATTTATTCATTTATTTTTAGGAAAGGAAACATTAATTTTAGGTGAGAAAAACTATGAAAGTTTTTGAGATATCAAAGTCACTCCTGAAGGAATAATTAAACCCTCAGAGGGCTGGAATGCAAGGCAGCACCCGGGGAATATCCTGGTTTCAGAAAAACGCTGTTGGTTGATTTTACCAGTGTAACAGAGCCCCAAAACTTCACCCCTGTGCCCTATGAATGGCGCATGGAGCTTTGGTATCCAATTCAGACTCCTCACTAATCACTACAAAATTATAATACCACAATTCCTTCCCACTTGAGGGTGAATTTGAGATTCTTTACAATTGGAGAAGAAGACTGACATCTGTGTTACAATTGCTCTGTAATTAGCTTCTGATGGCATTTGTCTGTATGTGAAAGCCACAGCTCCAAATCCCTCTCCCTTACCAATTACTTCTTCCCTAACAAGACCCATAGCACACGTGTGGCTCAGTTGGTGTTTGGCCACTAGTGCCAAGCAGGGCAAACCCCACTACAGGAAAGTGAAGGATGTGCAGCATCTGGAGACCCACTGGCTAGCCCTGTGGCAACCATGTATTAGCCAAGCCTACAAACAGTTCAGAGCAGGAACTGTTGTTTCATGGCTTGCATTAAGCCTAGAATATAATTAACACTTAACAAATAGCACTAACAGTAGCAATTGTACTCCTGCACTAACAACTTCATGCTTCTCTTTACAGGGAGTTGCACCATAGACCTTACCCTAGTTTTCAACCACTAATCCCAATCATTACAACACACAGAGAAGGATTATATCCTCCTACATAGTCTATGCTGCAGTGACTGCCCAAGGTGCCTCAGTAACAGCATTGTGCAATGCACAAATGCCTTCAATCATCCCTGTGCTGCTCCCACAGCATCTTGTTTAGACTTCTTAAAATAACCTCCCCATATCATGAATCTTTGTGCAAGAAATGATGTGTGTTTCAAATCACAATGAGGCACATTCTGCGCAGGCGTGTGTTGGGAAGCAGGGGTGGGACGTGGGTGCAAGCCTCCATGTGAGAGGAGAACTAGAGTTATCTTTAAACACTGCCATTTAACTAAAACACTGTCCTTGTAAATAAAAGAGATTTGCTCTGTGGCCACTGCCATTGAAGGTTTTGATGAAATATTTAGGGGAGAGCTTTCTGCATGTGACTAATTTTCAGAAGGCAGATTGAAGTTTTATAGGGGCACTAATTTAATCACAGATGATGAATGAGTTTATTTTTATGTTGGGCTTTAACAAGGGAGGATGAATGTGGGGCTCCTCAGCAGGTTCCTGATGGCTGAGGGCTGCCTGAGTCATAGCTTTCAGAGAGATGTTTCCCTCCATCTGAGCACATTGTGTCACCCTTAGTGGGGCTCTGAGCCCTCACACCTGCTTCGCAGCTCAAATCCAACACAGGAAAACATGCCAGGTATGAGAGGACTTCACAGCATTTGGTTAAACCCTCATAACCACCTCTATTCTGCTCCCTGGCCAGTCTCTCCAGGCACAGACAAATCATGTGAAGGGGAAAACAACCCCAGGAAGCATGGAGTGTATTTCTGCAAGGCACCAGTTTTCCCTTCTGTATTGCCAGGTTGTCCTCACACCCACCAAACTGCCTCAGCCACTGTGGGAACTGTGGTGGTGGGAGTTTGCAGGGACAGTCTGAGGTACGGGACCCCACACTGCTCCTGAGCTTTCAATGCTGTACTGCAAAAGATCTGCTTCTCCAGCCTGGTCTAAAAGTTCAGGAAAGCAGAGAAAAATGCCTTTTTAAATTGCCAGAGAGACAGAGTGGTGTGGGGTGGTGTGCATAGCCAGCCGTTTAGAAGATGGTATAGTGGACCCAATTTCTTCTGATCAAATGAAGCCTACGTGGAAAATTCAAGCATGTCATATTTCTCCATCCAACAAACAGTGACAACTTCATCATGATTCAAAGTGAGTGGTTGAACCTCAGTGTGAGCCTGTCGCCCAGACCCAAGCCCCAGAGCTGCCTCTGCTGCACAGCTACGTGGCAGTGTGGGCACAGATGTAGCAAAACCCTGTGCTTCCCCTTCCTCTGATCACTGTCACAATCTGGAGCACTCTTCTGGCAGCATAAGTATTAACTGAGAGATGCAAATAGGCACCAGCATTGGTCAGGGCGCCTGAATCTGGCCTCTCTCCCACCCAGCCTTGCTCAGGGTCTGCCACCGTGGTACGGATGCAAAGCGGGGTCGTTACCCAGGGCTGTGCAGGAGCGCATCCTACAAGCAGGCGGAGCATCCCACTCAACTCACTGGTGCTAACCATGGTGCTGACCATTACCCTGGGAAAGAGCAGAAAACACCAGCATGGGGCTGGAAAGTGAAGGGGAAAATGAACAGCATCAGCTTTGTAGTCACGGTCTTGCTGAGCAGGCGGGTGGTGGCTCTTGTGCATGCAGCGGGTTTCCAGCTCTGCCTCAGCTGTGCTGGGAACACAAACATTTTGCTGTTGTGCCAGCACTGAACGGTTACAGCATACAGCAGCTGTGCTGGTGTATTTTGACCAAAGAGACACCACTTGATGTCAGCGTAAAGTAACTCATTATCACTCCATTCACCCAAACACACATTTAAGATCTTCAGAAATTATTACCATGATATTAAGATATATGTTTAAAGCTCTTCAGTGAATTAATATGCAAGGATTAATATACAATCCAGACTTGGTCTTGGATACTGGGGACGTTTTTGATGTAATAAAGCTAAAAGCACAGTGACAGGGATGTATTACCTCGCCAGATGGCAGTTTGTTGAAACAAACCAAGACATTTCTAAAACAGTGTCCTAATCTCCACTTGAAAGAACTTTTGATTTAAAATGGAGGGACATTTGCATAAACAGAGTTCACAGAACAAATATTTAGAAGTTCACTGTTCGACAAGGGCACTTCTGGTTTAAGGTGCTAGAAGGTGGGAAAACATAAGCTAATTAAAATCATTCTCAATGCCAGAACTTCAAGCATAATGTTGTGGGTGAGAGGGATTCAGTTACGGAAAGCTTTCCTCTGGTAAGTGACAGCCAGTACAGTCTGTGTTCAAGAGTCGTTAGCAAAAAGCAGAACTCAGGTACTGAGTTGTGTAAATAGCAATTAATCTGATGGAAAAATAAATGCTTCATTTTGGAGGACTGAATCCTTTAATATTTTTTTGAAACCTTAGGTCACCCTTGGAGTAGAAACGCCATTCTGGAATGAAATTCAGAATATGGTGGAACAAAAAAAAAACCCTGAAAATAAACAAAATGGATATTTTCCAAGGTTTTAGTCTGTTTAGGCCTATTTCTGTCTGAAAAAAAGAATTAGCATGGCTTGACGAGTTCACTGATGTAACAAAGGTTCCTGGACCTCTGGATACCATGAAAGTAGGGGACAAATTCAAAGGTGCACACAGGCGGTTCATCTGATTCACAGCTGTGGTGTTAAATCCAATTCATTGGAATTTTTTCTTTCTTTTACTAATCTGAGGCCAGATTAAAGTGACACCGGTGCCTAAATCTGCATTGCTGTGGGACCTATTGAGGATGGCCAGGCTCCAGGATCCTGGCCTGAGGTTCTCCGTATGTCTGCTGGGAGGCACTGCTGCCTGCACAGGGATCCCTGAGAGCAATAGCACCACCCAGGTAGCAGCCGCATCCCCATCCCTGCAGCACCTCCCACCGCATTCCCAGCTGGTTGTCAACATGCGAATGAATGCAGAAGATGAGTGAGACAATGTCTTTTCTTCATAAAAGGGAGCAGAAGGTGGTTGTGATGCTGTTGGCCAATAATGTGAGAGATGTGGGAGAAGGTCTGGTTTCCAGCCTTCCCAGGGCTCGCTTCTGTTCAGTGTGTGCACAGCTTGCTTCTGACCTGTCCTCCCACTGTTCTCATGCAAAAGCTGAAAAATAAGGTTAAAAAGTCTCTCTTGCCCCATCTTTCTTCATTTCTTTTTGCCATTTCCCTTGTCTGGTCTCCCTTGCTCCATCCTGCTGCCCAGCTCTTTGCGCAAGAGCTGCCTTTTTGACTGTTTCTGCCATGACTATTACAGAGTCACTCTGATTTTCATGGGAAAACTTGAACACCTTCATATCACAGAAAAGAAGAAAAAGTAAGTGTTTTCTAGCTTGTTGCTGAGAGGCAAACCACATGAGACACATAGTTAGAAGATGCGTTAATGCAGAGGCCTTTTCCACTGCATATGAATTACAATATTTTCATGCTCTCCACAAAAACACAATACTCAGCTGATCTTAGGCTCCCTGTGCCTTCCGTATGGAAGGACACAACTCCAAAGGGAAAACTGCAGTGACTGGAAGGATTCAGAAGAGCTTGACCAACCTATATATATAGTGATAGGACATGCAATGGGAAAAGCTTGGGGGTGAAAATTTAACCTCATTGTCAGGGGTCTTGCTGGGAGAGAGCAGACCTGAGCTTTGCTCTTGATTCCTTGATTAGTTCCTGACATTTTTAAAAACAGAAAATATAAACCATACAAACAGTCCTGATGGCCAGGGCCAGAAACAATCAGAACTTCAGAGAGGAATGGAATATTGGAGATGAGCAAGGTGTTGCCACTTATTGAATAACACAGGTAGCTTTTTCTGCAGCTCCCCTCTAGAACCACCTCTGTCCCCAGCACCTCAGCATCCAGGCTGTACAGCACCCACCTGGATTTTCATTTTTTGATATTTTATATATACTTTTTATAATTTTTCTTTAATATAAGATTCAGAATCAGCACATCCATATGCTGATCCACACTTTGCTTCCTTGAGAAGTTATGTTCCATAAGTGTTATTTTTTGGCCTGGACAATGGGTAGATATCCCAAACATCTGAAGTTCCTGGAAATGATAAAACTCATCTATTTTGAAAGACACTGAAAGAAAAAGAAAAGCCTAAATCAAAGCAAGTACCAAATGGTGGGTAGCTAACCAGTTATCATCTCACCCCTCTTAGCCTGCTCACATCAGCAGTACAAGCTGTACCTGTTTAAATAGAATATAGGCAAGTATTCACAATCCACTGTATCCAATAAATTCACTTTCCCATCTCAATAGCTCTTAGGAACACCATAAGGACCACACATCCCCCCCTCCCCCGTATTGAGTGGTCTTTAAAATCAGTTAGTTTTAAAAACACTGCCTTGCCTCTCTCTTTTTCTACATTCCCAAAACACAAAAAATGAAGACACAAAAAACTCAGAAAATAAATGATAAAAAATGTGAGATAAGGTAGCAAGTGTATTTGGGAGCTCAGTTATTTCAGAGAGCTGCTTTTCACTCCTATCAAATACATTATGTATTAAGTTTGAAGTCAGTACTTTCTGCCAACACTTTGTTGAGCTAGAAAGCTGTCTGCTATCCCTTTTATCTGCCAGATAAGTAAATAACTCACTGGCTTAAGCAAATTAAGTATAGTGTTTGTGGGCAGGTGTTTTTGTTCAGCATGTAGTATATAAATGTGTATTAATTCTGCTAACTTAGAGAAATGTTGATGCAGAGGAAGAGGTTATAGCAAATGTAGAGATTAAAACAGAAACATTTGTCAAAAGAAAAACTGCATAAAAGCACATAGTAAACAACTAGATGAGTTTGCTGAAGCCAAATGCTCACATTTAGTAAATGAAATGCTTCATTAATCCTTCCTGACAGAAGTAATGCTTGGAATGGAGAACAGATCCAAGAGAAAACATTCAGCTAAGTTGTGTCCCGCAGGTTTTCCTGGGCAGCCCAGGGAGGAACTGCAGCCTCTCCCTGCTATGGATGGGCAAGGAGGGGTGTTATGGAGGCAGCCGCCTGCTGCTCCCACTCCCGCAACCTCCTCCTGCTGTCAAAATGTTTGGGGTTGATGACAGAGCAGCAGGAGGAGCTGCCAGTTGCATGGGTTGCCTTCCTACAGATGCTTCTGGTCCCTGTGTGCTGTGCACCGGCTGTGGTCCAGCTGCTAAAAATCTGCCATGAGAGAGTTGTCCCCATGCTGGGTCCTGCAGTGGCAGTATGACAACCACTTACCACTGCAGCACTTCTGCTTTGAGGGCTATCCAGGAACAAATCACATAATGGTGGCAAATCACCTTATTCCAAGTGAACCATCAAGCATTGGGTGCGTTTCAGAAGGAGCCCTCAGAGCTCTGTGATTAGCTGGATGACTCAGCTTTACCTTTAAACAGCATGCTTCTGTTTCTCAAGGTTGGGAAGAAAAGCTTGGAATTACCTCTTGTGTCTCCCAGGTGAGTTGCTTAGGTCACGAGACATGGGTTGCCGATGAAATTGGATAAATCTTCTCTGAGATCTAAGCAAGATGGAGATGACTGGCATAGGACAGTGCTTTCAAGGAAATCAAATCCTCATGCAGAGCCTTTGTCTGAATGTACATCTCATGGCATGAGTCTTAGCTGCAGCACTTCTCTTGTGTTTGCTATGTCCAGCTCTGTAGCAGTGCCTAGAAGCAACACACTCCTCTTTCACTAGTAAACACTTTTTCACAGGAGTGACCTCACCTCAGTAAATTGGGCCTCTCGGCTTGCCTATAGCAATGCAACATCCCTGGTATGAAGCCTAAAGCAATCCCTGTACACAACTGCACAGAAGGCTATGGCACGGCTTGCCACCATCATCCCTGAGATACCTCCCATGGAATTCCTTATCAGCTTTCCAGCCTCTGTGTCTTGGGCTGCTCCATGAGAAGGCTCATGTACCTACCAGATGAGCTAGAGGATCAGGATGAAGATAACAGACAGTGACCCTGCTCAACAGAGGCAGCCCATGGCAGCAATGAAAGAACTCATCTGTGTGGCAAACTGTAGATAGGGCTTGCATAGGAATAAGGGCTGTTACAGACCTCAGTAAGGTGATCTGTGAAATCATCTTTACCAGCAGTTGGCGTCCCTGGAGCCAAGGTCCCACCATCTGAACAGGGGTGAAGCTACTGCAGATTCCCCCTGAGATGGGAGATGAGAGACATTCATCTCTCTCTTTTCCGCCTGGCTGTCATCATAACAACTTGTCTTCAAGACCATTGTCCCACAGTCAAGTTAGATTGAAAGTAAGCAGATGGTCTGGTCATGTCTGGGGTGGGGAAATGACATTCATAAGCCCTGTGTTACGAAAATCAAGCTGAAAATAAACAGGCTCTGAGTCAAGATACTCCTTTGCACACACTTCTTCCTCAGGGTAGAGGAGGAAAGTGCAGTGATGTGACAGATGCCAGTCACTTTGCTTTGTGTATTTCTGGAAAGAGATTAGATACTGCAATGAGAAGAACAAAGTAAGAACTTGAACTTCATACTCATGTCTTCTGCCTTCCTGGGAGATGGGCTGAGGGAGCACTGTACGGAGAAATCTGGGATGAGAAGGGGGGTAACACTGTCTCTTTTCTCAGCATGGAAAGCTGTGAGTTGTTCTCCTGAACAAGGGAAGCTTTAACAGGAAAAATGGCTAAAAATCTAGGGACAGAGAAGTACTGGACAATCAGCTGGAAAATGGATCAGAGCAAGTTGTTCCAAGGAGCCAACACCGTCATCATCATAACCCTGGGGAAAAGCTGGGGATGTGGAGGCAAGAGCTGTAGCCAACATTGAACCACCACCCCATCCTATGAAGAAGCCAGTCGAGCTCCTGCCCACATTGTGGTACATACTATGGTGTCCTGAAGCAAATACGGAAATATCAGTAAAATGCTTTTTGGCTGAAGGGAACTTCAATAGATTGTCTGACTTGCATGTTTCAGTACAGGATAGTGAAGAATAATACAGATTCCACTGGAAACCTTCATGCCAAAAGTTGCTCTTGCAGCAGATGTGAGCTAGCAGCATATGGCAGCTGGGGTGTTCACCTGAGCTTGCAGTTTTGTGATGTATGGTGAAGTGAACCATGCTATGGTCAGTGCTGCAGCAACTGAGTCGCTGTAACAGAAGTTCCTCTGAGTCTGGCAGTTCTGTTTTGTAGCTTACTTTGTGCTGCAACATGCAAATAGAACTTGTTCTGCCCTCTGATGTGTATCTAAATTTTGCATGTGTTCACAGCTCATATGAGAAACTGACAAATTGGGAAAATATTTGTTTTCACATAAGCCAAAAGACTATTTCAGCAGACAGCCAGACAAACACAGAGTAAGTGCCAAAGCCTGAGCTTTTCTACACTCTGTGCCATGTACATATTCAGTTTTACCTGCCTAAAGGGTAACAAGGAAGTCAGTCAATATGCTGCCTTAATCACTGCAGTTTCTCTGCATGATGACGACTCATTGCATCCCATTGCAAGGCTTTGGAACACCACCCAAAAAGGGAGGTTGAAATCATAGAATCATAGAATCATAGAATAGTAAGGGTTGGAAAGGACCTCAAGATCATCTAGTTCCAACCCCCTTGCCATGGGCAGGGGCACCTCCCACTAAACCATGCCATCCAAGGCTATGTCCAACCCCACCTTGAACGCCACCAGGGATGAAGCATTCACAACTTCCCTGGGCAACCCATTCCAGGGCCCCACCACCCTTACAGTAAAGAATTTCTTCCTCAGATCCAATCTAAACCTCCCCTGTTTAAGTTTAAACCCATTACCCCTTGTCCTATCACTACAGTCCCTAATGAAGAGTCCCTCCCCAGCATCCCTATAGGCCCCCTTCAGGTATTGGAAGGCTGCTATGAGGTCTCCACGCAGCCTTCTCTTCTCCAGGCTAAACAGCCCCAATTTTCTCAGCCTATCTTCATACGAGAGGTGCTCCAGTCCCCTGATCATCCTCATGGCCCTCCCTCGACCTGCTGGTCACACTCCTTTTGATGCAGCCCAGGATACGGTTGGCCTTCTGGGCTGCAAGCGCACACTGCCGGCTCATGTTCATTTTTTCATCAACCCACACCCCCAAGTCCTTCTCCGCAGGGCTGCTTTGAATCTCCTCCCCACCCAATCTGTAGCTGTGCCTGGCATTGCTCCGACCCAGGTGGAGGACTTTGCATTTAGCATGGTTAAACTTCATTAAGTTGGCATCAGCCCACCTCACAAGCATGTCAAGGTCCCTCTGGATGGCATTTCTTCCCTCCAATGTATCAACCGAACCACACAGCTTGGTGTCATCGGCAAACTTGCTGAGGGCGCACTCAATCCCACTGTCCATGTCACCCACAAAGATGTTGAACAAGACCGGTCCCAACACCGATCCCTGGGGGACACCACTCGTTACTGGTCTCCAGCTGGACACTGAGCCACTGAGCACTACTCTTTGCGTGCGGCCATCCAGCCAGTTCTTTATCCACCGAGTGGTCCACCTATCAAATTGATGTCATCCACCACATTTCATTTACCCCTGCCAGCTGAATCTAAACAAATTGAAAAATGACACTTGGAGGCATACAGCAGAAAATAACTCTGAAATAGCTGTCTATGTACACTGGGGAAAGATTTATTTCTGATCTCAGAGCTTGAGTTGCAGAGGTAAATAGGACCACCTGTAAACCATTACCTGCCATGCCCCACTGCCCCGAATGAAGAAACACACACAGGCATTGCCTGGAGTTAGCCTAGTAAATGATCAGGAAAATGGAATGTTTTCTCTCAACAAGCAGCAAATGAAGAGGAGCTGCTGCATCTGAAATGATGTTACCTTGTTTACCTTCAAGGTCCCAGCTTTTGATGAAAGGTTCATGACTCTAGAAGTCACTTTCTCTCCCATTCTAGTGCAACACAAGCCACTTTGCCCTTTGCTTCATATTGCAGGAGAGTTTTTGGTGGGGAGACAAGATGACCTATTGTAGAAATGGGTTGAAAGGGCTCTCCACTGTTGAACAGCCAGAAGGGAGAGGGACTCTGTATATTACCACAGCTAATTGCCTTTTTACTTCCTCATAGTCTATTGAAGTCGTGAGTGGTTTTTTGTATTTATTAACTGATTTTGGTACCATGAGATTACAGATTTCATGGAAATCACAGAAAAAGCAGACCCTTAGAGAGTGTGCTCGTAACACTTTTTTGGATATTTTTTCAATTTGCCTTTCTTCCTTCTCTGAGTGCCACAGGCAGCAGGTGGTCTTTGGAAGATGTGATTTAAGGAAGAAAGCGCTTCAATACCTATAAAGAATACAGCTATGAAAAAGCACCCCCAAGGTCTCACCCTCAGCTGAAAGGAAACAGAAGTACTGTTCCCACATCTACACTGGCTACTGGAAAAAGAGCACAGGTACATGAACCTGCCCTGGGACTCCAGAAGCAGAAGGAAAAGAACAAACCCTGAGGAGGAGGTCAGGAGTGCCCAGCGCCTGGGGGCGGCATGAGTATCCATGGGGAAACAGCCTACACAGTCAGCACCGTGTGCCCCACTGTCTCACAGACAGCTTCTCCTGAGGGACGGCCACTGTGCTGGACATGAAAGATGAGGTGTTGTTGTTGGCGTGTCCTGGTACCTCGGTGCTGCCATCCGTAGCTCTCCTTCACTCAATAGCTGTCCTGCTCTCCCCTGAGCCACTCAATTCCATTAGCAGCATGTCTGGCATTTGTTGCCACACACCTTTCTTTTTCTTCTGGCATATATATAACCCCTGTTGGCCTTGATACTGGTGTGACACACAAACAAGTTACATAAAGACTCTCCAGATGCATTTTCGCATATCACAAGTCCTCTATAATTCGTAGTCCAGTATTTGAACAGGGTGGCTGGATTCAGCACTGAGTCAGATCTCCTTTGAGAGGATTAGATCTTACAGTGCTGTGGTACCTATGCCTCATTTCCAATCCTCTCTTCTGTCTTCCTAAACAAGAAACCATATGTTTCTGGTTTGAATGTTTTGCTTTTGTTATAAGGCTTATTAAAAAGCAAGAACCAGGTGGTATCAGCATGTGGGAACTGGGCGCATCCCTCTTCCATCATGTGGTGCCACCAGCTGAAAAGTGGGAAATACAGACTTTGCAGTTATTTGACTCTGTTCACCTCTGATTCCACTGCCAGCTTTAAAAGCTGCTTCTTTTCCGTGGTACAGAGTGAAATACCCTGTGCATGATGTGAATTATGTCAAAAGCCTTACGATGTTTTCCGCAATAAACTTGCATGTAGGTGGCAAGCAAAGCCCAGTCTGTGCGTGCTGAAGACTGGGCTGATCCTGTTCCTCATCAGTGCTGTTCAGACTCAGCACAGAAAAAATCAAAACAAAGAAATGTTTCAGGCTGGGGTTGGGAAATGTTGAGGCTTTCAGTGGCTCAGCTGGATCCTTATCCCTGAAAAACTGCTCTGAGATCCTGAGGCTACTGGACCATAGACCAAAGGAGCCATTGAAACAAGGTTCTTTATTGAGAAGTGTTTATTTCCTCAGGAGTCTCTATGAATCATTAGAACACAAAGTGTACACATAATTCATTCCCAGGTGCATTTCAGGCATGCTGTCCTGTCAAAGCAATATCAGCAACACGTGGACTGAACGCCCCCCATATCCCTGTCCACTCCACCAGGAGCAGGTTTGGTCCCTAGCAATGGGAAGCTGGTATGTGAATTGTACAGATCCATGAGAATAAACTGATCTCAGTTGTTCCTCACCGGTTTCTTTCCAAAGCAGAAGTGTTTTGATTATTTGAGTGTCAAGCAATCAAATGCTGTACCTCAGACACAGCTATTCCAGGAGATAATTAGAAGCACAGAGGAGCAAACAATATGCCACAGAAATGATCATCGCAGTGTGATCCAAAGGATAACTTTGGTAATGCAAGTGTTTCTTTGCTGGATGACTCACAGAAAGAAGCAGGGGCTGGAGCTGCTGAAAAAGGAGCCTGCTCCATGGGAACATAGAGTGAAGGTCAAGGATCAACTGTGTAAAACTGACTTCTTGTTTGACGTTAATAATCTTAAGGAAATGGATGGAGTGAGAGCAAATGTCAGCTCCAGTAATGACTGTAACTCTGGGACCGTATAGAAAAGTGATAGTCTAGCTCACACGCTGCTGGTGGAAATAATGGGGAGAGGTGAGCTGAGAATTCAAGCCCCATTTTAAGATTTTCTTTTGAGTTTCTTATTTATTGATGGGACAGACAGCTCTCTAATATTTAACTCTCTGTATTAGCATATATATAGCACATATGTATATATGTAATATAACATATATATAGTACGCATTCATTTTTGACTATTGTCTTTCATCTGTAACTTGAAAAGCTTCCCAAAGCTGTACAAAAACTACCATCTCAGTGATACTGTAATTTATTAATTTTTTTAAAACAAACCATAGCAGGTAGTCTTCATGCTAAGGTACAACTTTCATGTTATGACATTTAATGCAAAGCATAAATATGTAAGAATAATATATATTCTGTGTAAGGATATGTGCTAAATTGTTAAATTTTGCACATATGTGTTGGTTTGGGCTGGGTAGAGTTAACTTCCTTCACAGTAACCAGTATGGGGCTATGTTCTGGATTTGTGCTGGAAACAGTGCTGATAACACAGGGGTGTTTGCTTTTACCTATTAAACTGCCTTTATCTCAACCCATGAGTTTTCTCACTTTTACCCTCTGGTTGTTTCCCCCAACCCACCAGGGGGGAGTGAACAAGAGGCTGTGTCGGGCTAATGACTGGCTGAGGTTAAACCACAGCATAAACCCGACATAGGGCTCCAAGAGTGTGAGATAATGACAGATTTGATTGGAATGTGTTAGATTGAATTTATAGCTGTATTGCTGCCTAGCTATTAATTGACAGGCTCCTGTGCTTGCCGTTGGGCTTGCTTGCCTTACCAAATATCAGAGTCTAGTGCTTGTTAGTGGCTGTTTTCTGCTTCTGCTGCTTGCTGTATTGTTGTACTACCTATCTCACTTTGCTGTGCCCGAGAGCATTCTGATAACAGCAGTGGAGATGCTCCCGGGCTGGAAGGTGTCCCAGGCATCGCTGCTCTTTCTGCGCTGCTGTACTGGACAAGCTGGAACTCCGGTGTGAACTGGAGTTGAAGGGATTGTGACCTGTGGATGAGCCCACACAGGAGCAAGACCCCCCAAATGTGTTTAGCAATGGATAAGTTGTACCAGAGGAGGTGCACCTTGAAGCATCTGAGGCTGTGGTTATGTCTGTGCCACAGCCAGTTGTACCTCTGAAGGGACTGTGGCTCATGGATAAATCCATGCTGGAGAAGGTACATGTTGAAGCATCTGTGGCTGTGGATAAGTACCTTGAAGTATCAGTGGCTTTGCATGAGGTCATGCTGGAGCACCTCAAAGTGTGTGGCCATGGATGAGCTCACAACAGAGCAGGTGCACCCCTGGAGAAACTACAGCCATGGGTAAGGCCATGGTGAAGCAGGGTCACTCCTGAAGCTGAAGTAGGAGCAATGGGAGGAGTTAATTGCAATGGCAAACCCTATGGTCTGATTCAGAGGGACCAGGGGTGGAGACTGTAATGGAAATACCTTTAAATTGTTGTAACCTGGGATGTGAGTTGCATGCTGTGGGAATTACAACAGCAGGAACCCCCTGTTGCTAACCTCCTAACCAGACTCGGAACAAGGCAAGGAATGTTCATTGCTACGTTAAGGCCTATGGCCTCATCCAAAGGAGCAAGGGATGGAGACTATAATGGAAATACCTTTAAATTATTGTAATCCATGATTTGCATCACATAGTACAGGAATTACTATAGCAGGAACTACCTGAACCAATGGGGGACAAGCCTTACAAGAAGCAGTGCAAGTGCAGCAGTGACCCAATCTGACCTGGCTTTGGTGCCCAACAACATCTCTCCTGTCTGACTGACCACCATAACAGATAGAGCCCAAAGTCATGGCCTAAATGGTCTCAGTTGACATTCTGCTGATATTTCTGGACATTTTACTGACATTTAACCGGGTGGTCCATTGACTAGGGGAGTGATAGCTGTGTGTTATAACAAAGCATGGGAAGGGAGATGGTGGTTAATGAGGATGTACTGGATAGTGTGGGACCTGAGCGTGATGTAAATGGTATGAAATAAGGGATGGAGAATGTGCTGGTTTTGGCTGAAGTAGAGTTAATTTCCTTCACAATAGCTAGTATGGGCTATGTTTTGGGTTTGTGTTGGAAACAGTGCTGATAACACAGGGGTGTTTTAGCTAATGCTGAGCAGTGCTTACACAGAGCCAAGGCATTTCCTGTCCCTCACATCACCCCACTAGCGAGCAGGCTGGGGGTGCACAAGGAGCTGGGAGGGGACACAGCAGGGACAGCTGACCCCAACTGACCCCTGGGATATCCCACACCGTATGGAGTCATGCTCAGCATGCAAAGGTGGGGAAGAAGAAGGAAGGGGGGATATTCAGAGTGATGGCATTTGTCCTCCCAAGCAATCCATGAGAATATTACTCAGATCCACCTCACACAAACTTTTTCAGTGGTTATTTTCACCATATTTTCTTTCAATGAATTGTCTGAGCCTCGTTCCTTCTGTCTCTTGCTGAAATAGCATCAAGTTTAATTTTGTTTCTGCCCCAAACTTTGGCACAACTGGCAATGTGTAAACACCCAACAGCATGCTCTCCATTTGTGACAGCACTCCTTCCTCCTAGAACAGGGAGTGCCAGCTTTGCGAAGTTAAGAGTCCAGGTTACATTCTGGCTGAAAATCAGATTATTAGGGGAGAAGAAGGGGCCATGTCATTCTGCTAACAGTTATTTTGAATTTGGTGGCATTTATTTTTAAACGGAGGCTTTTTGGCTTTTCAAGATGTGATCCAGGTCTGCTTGGCATTGATGAAGAGCGTATTGCCTGCCCAGACAGCATGCTCCAGTGCTTTGCTGTCCTTGCGTTGTAAAGATTTCCTGATACTAACCCAAAATACCCCTTTGCCACAGCAGACTGGTGGCGGCTGGTCCTATGCACTGCAAACACGAATGTCCTGGTTGGGAAGTCCCCAAGCTGAAGACAACAGGGGGCTGGAGTGTTGGAGGAAATTATTTCTCACATGCTTGCCCTCTTTCCTTACTTCCCCAGACATCCACTTTGGTGCTGTCAGATCCTGGGAGGTAAGCTTTCGGTCTGATGCACTACAGATATTTTTAGGACACAAAATCCAGATTACTGTGTTCTTTACAAGGGCCTTTTCTGTCCTCGAGGTGTGTTACTAATGCTTCCCTCCCGCAGGCTGCACAATTCCAATGTTTTCAGTTTTCCTTCACAAGGCAGGAGCTCAAACTTCTCATCTGTACCCTCTGAACTCCCCCTTGTCTCCATCATGTCTTCCTGGGGGTGCATTACTCGCAGCTGAACACAAACTGCAGCAGAGTCACTAGCAGCACTGGGCACCATGGAGCGGTTAATACTTATGTCTTGTAGATTAAGTCCTCTGCCCACCCCCAGCATGTTTGCTCTTCTCAGCAGTGGGTCAGCACAACTGGCTCATGCTGCTCTCTGATTCACCCCAACCCCTCTCTGCAGAGCTGTTACCCAGACACTTGCTCTCCATCCCTTATCTGCAGCTGGTTATGCCCACCTAAGTGAAGGGAAATATGTCTGCATATGGGCGTATATGGGTGCAACTGGTACAAATCTACCTGAACTCCCAACAGCCTGATACAATCCCAAGGACTGCCAGGCAGGAAGGGTAGGTAGAGAAAGGATGAAGAAAGATAGATGAGTGTGTTCCCCAAACTCAGATCATGTTAGTGAGTCTCCCAGCACACAATGCAGGCTTTGATTGCTGTTTTGGAATGTGTTCCTTCTTTTGTTTTTACAGTTTATTATTTTGCATTTTTAATTTGACCCCACACTGAAAATCCAGTTTTTCTCACACCGATTATGGACACTGCAAACCCCCGGGTTTGAGGGCTGAATTAGTAGATCTCCTGGATTCAAATATTGAAACCATAATGCTGACTCTTAAGACTAGTACAAAAAAGCATGGGGAAAAGCAACTAGGAAATGACGGTTAATGCCAAACTTAATATTCATTTCAGCTGGAATATTTTTGAATGAAAAAGTAGAAAAATGCATGTGCTTTTTATCAACAAGTGTAGAACTCTGTTCCAACTCCTTGTCAGTGCTCAAGCGTATAGGAACAAAGAGCACTTGTGACTCTAGGGAGGAGACATTTTGGTACTAGTAGCAAGGCATGTAAAAAGTGACAGGTTTGGCAGTTGACATGGCAGGAAAAACACGGATCTTGTGCATAAAGAAGAGTAACAATCTGCAAATGCTAAAAGGTCTGTGGTTGGGCCAGCCTAGGAAAGACTGGGAAAGAGGTCCTGCGGCCAGATGTGCTGTGTGCAGTATTTGAATTGCCCAGTTCTCAGTTTAGACCAACCAGTGTATTTTTTGTGCCCTCTGCTACACATCATCTTGTCTCTCTGTAACTTTACAACATGATATGCTTGACTCATAAAAGAGATCAGTGGTGGGGCAGGACCGGGTGCAACAAAATAGATTAAAGAGACTGTGAGCTGCTGGAGAAGAAGTAATTTTCCAAAGGACATCATACAGCTGTGCTCTTTCCATTGAATTTAATTGACTTTTGGTTTAATTACCTGTATCATTCTTCCTTACAATCTGTCTCCTTGTCTTCTTGAGAGTTTTATAAATTTTGCAATACCTAATGGACTAATACTAAGTGCAGAACAGTTTCCTTTGGATCCCTTATTCTAAGGTAAGTGGAGCACTATAGATATCAGGGGCAAATATGGTTCTGCCTAAGAAAGACATCAGTACAGCAGACTGAAGAAGCTGACCTCCTAGAGGATGAGACTAGAGAGGTTACATACTCTTATGTTCCAGTCATGTGGGACAATGGCAGACCAAGTTCCAGTCATCTGAGTTTTGGTTCTGTGAGACAAAAGACTGCCCTAGTAGGAGGCAAAAGCCTAAAAACCAGTGCAAGGAAGAGAGAGGAATATACGTGCCAATTAAAAAGCTTAATGCAGTGCATCACTTGTGTTTCCTTATTTTATTCCTTTTTCTCTCTTTTTACTATTATTATCATTATTCTTATTGTTTTACTGCAATTGGTTTATATCCAAATGGCAATAGGGCCAAAGAGATCACATTGTAGTGACATGAAGGAAAAGCTCTATATGATGTCATAGATGATATACCTCCTATATTATTTTCAACCATTTCAGACAGTTCCAAAAATGTTTACAACGATGGTGTCTTGTTTACTACTATATCGTGTAAGTTTAGAGACAAACCTCTTTACAACCCTTTTCACTTTCTCTGTAATCTCTGAATTGTATGAGTTGCATTGTGACTTGTGACGTAAGCAAAAGCTACACCTATTTGAGAGGAAGACAGGAAAATACAATTGAATTTTAGCCCATATTCTTGTTCCTACACTTCTGAGGGGTTCTAAGAAGATCTGAAGATACTTTCAAATGTTCTTCTAAAAGGCAGAGCTCTTGTTATCTATATCCACTGTAAGATGGCATGGGAGATCCTTAGAAATGTAATGAAACATAACACATAAAACGCACTAGGTCAGTGTAAGCCACCATCTAATTAAATGAGCAGATTCATAATGACAGGATACCATTAAAAATCCAGACAGAAAATTTCTCAGTACTCTCATTCTGTATTTTTTTTTTTTGTTACTTTAGGTCTTCACTTAGGGAGTAATGGAAGTGAGCTGAATAATGAATACAGTCAATATAGTCTCAAGTGTCTTTCCTTCCACGATTTCTTTCTGCTGAGCTGAACCAAAGGTCAAATGACTTCAGCATAGCAGAAAGCATCAAGATTATGCCTTTTAGACCCTTTTATTGAGTACAATTTAATGGTGGCAAGGCATAATAATGTGTAAGGGGAAGTGGTGTATTTTAAACCTTTATTTTGCTTATGGCAAAGTAAGAGAATAATGCATTTCAGTTACCTGGGAAAAAGACAATAAAATAGCCACTTTGCAAGTTTCAGGTGGTGCAGTGAATGGCTCAGACCAGATGTACAGACAACTGGTTTTAACTTCATGTGTTTGTCCCACTGATGAATGAAAACAAACCAAATCATCCAGTTATTCCTCCATTAACTGGTTGATCATGGCTTAATGCTGACTAGCCAATGTGAATTTCCATGTACCTAGACCCTGGCGTGGAGCCCTGCCCTGGTCTGGGCACCTTGTTTCCCTGTGCTGTACCTGGGACTGAGTTTGCAGAGCATGGGTGCAAATCAACAAGCACACTGCAGAGACCTGCCTTGTCACAGTGGCAATGTACAGCCAGACAAGAGGTTCATATGTATTCTTTAAAAATATATATATACTTTAAAGTTATGTATGCATGTAACAGTTATAACTAATCACTATAACTAATAGCTAGAACTACAGAGCAAAGGCTAAAGGAGATTATTTCTCCTTCAGGTTTTCTTTTTCTTCAGCTGGGCAGGGAGATGCTCTGCCGTGGGCATGAACAAGTGTGGGCCAAAGAAGGGTTTATAAACTGGGACACATGGGCCTGTTCTCACTGAGCTCATGGGAGGCTTGGTGCTGGCAGTGGAGCTGTGGAACCACTGAGACAGGACTTCTGAGGAAGGGACAGGAGACACTGAAAGCTTAATTTGCAACCAGGATGAATGTTAATTGCAAATCTGGAGGGTGATAATTCACAAATAGATGTGATGCTGCCTCTGTACCTTCAAAACATACTACAAATGCTGCACAGCATCATCGGGATATCACTGTTCCAAAAACCAGCATCTTCAGGTTAATACCAATTTATGAAGTTCTTCACTTCCTTTGATCAAAAAACATTGATCAAACCTAGTAACATATTACATTTCTCTCTCAAATGATCCTGTACTTTGTACCTGATTTTCCCTCATATCTATATGTTCACATTCCACCCTTATCATATGAGCCCTGTGCAAACCTAGGAAAGCTTTTCTCCATTACTCATTTTTTCAGCAGATGTTCATATTTACCACTCTGTTGACCTTGTTAGCATACTACCATTGTGTAAACAGTTCGTACTCTGCTCAGACTATGAAATCTATTGTGGCCAATACTGTAGTGAAGTTTGAGTGTGAGCATGTGCCTACTAATCAGTGCACCAGAAAAATCTGCATGTTAAAAAGAAAAAGAAATAGAAAGAACCATAAAGACAATGCAGTTTAATAGCAAGCTTTTCAGTGATTTCATATAGATGGCATATTGAGAGTATACAGAACTAGATATTAGGTCATATGTCTAGGGAGCTGCATACAAGAATAGCACAAGCATATGAGGAGAAAATTAGAAAGCCCATGCATAAAATGTCATACAGCTAGCAAGGGACATGAAAGGCAACAAGAAAAAGTCTATATTTAGATTAATAGTGAGAGGATTATGAAAAGAAGACCTGGTCTTCTACTCAGAGGGAAAAAAGGCTATTTATAAGTTGAATTGAGAAGACTAAAGTGTTTTGTTTGTTTCTGCTTCAGCTATTCCCTGGAAGGCCATTAAGAAAGGGTACAAACTCAGGTTAGAAGAGAAAATCAGCTGAGAACACAAATCAGTAAGTTAATTTCCCCTCCAAATTCTCTAGAGCTAAAGAAATTCCACAGGGGATTTTGAAAACCAGATGAAGCAAATCTGAGAGCAATCAGCGCTTATCACTGAAAACTGGGGAGGATGGGTAAAGTTGTGAACTTGCTTATCTTTACAATGGGGAGCGGGGTGAATGGGGGAATTGTAGACTTGTCTTTACCTTCTCCTCCCAGAATGGGGAAAAATAATCTAACCATGGGTAAGCATCTAGGAGATAACAAAGAGTAAGTTTCAGCTAGCAGGGATTTGTTGGGAACTACGATCTTTAACAAAGGTCATTTCCATTCCCACCAGCATGATGGGCCACACAAACTGCAGGAAGAAGGTAGGTGCTGTGTTTCAGAAAGGCTGTGACGCTGAGCATCCATTGCTGCAGGTTCATGAGCTGCAGGACCACAGTGAGGACAAACTATCCGTGATTTCCATGGGCACCTCTCCTGGGCTCTGTGTGACTGCATTTTTGCCAGTGACTGAAATGATAAACTAAGAACCAGGTTTATTCAATTTTCAAACAGCAGAAAGCTAGGAAGGGTGATAAGCGTACGGGGGGACGGGCTGAGAATGGTGCCAGCTAAGCAAATTATCCTGCCAAAATGAGGTGCATTTTCTGTAATGCCTTGTAGCACATACAGCATATGTAGACTGAGGTGGTCTTGCTGTACCAAAGGCCCAAGCACTGAGCTTGCACTGAAGGCAAAGGTCTCCTTGCTGGGTCCGGCTGAATGCCTCATTGTCTTAGCACATGGCTCGTGGGCAAGGTGGGCTCCCCTTGCCTCCCTCTCTCCTGCACAGTGGTACCTACACTGGCTGCCCGGATGACTACTGGTTTACATCAGGACATCATCTTCCTCATCAGCCACATGACACACATGTCACTTTGCTACCTAACCTCCACCTGCAATGATCTGGATAGTGCCCTTGCTGAGAAAACCTGGGCATGCAGGAGGAGCCCCCTCTCCATCAACCACTTGAGTCCTCTCTCCAGCTGACCCACGGGCATGAAGATTTTTACCTCCTGCAACATGGTCAGCATGGAACAAGGAATGAGCACAATCAAGACTAAACATGGTCTTGTGCAAGCTTGCTGTGCTGTGCAGGGGTCCTGTGGATGTCCACGCATGCCCCTGCTATGGGACCCCGCTTTGAGAGGAAAGAGATAAAAGCCCTGCATGTCTTCCAGCCTTCCTGCTGCTGTGATATGGTGAGTGAATGCCAGGTGCACCTCCTCAACTGGACAGGGGGAGAAAACATAGCAAAAGTGTCCTGGGTAGAGATAAGGACAGGGAGAGATCATCCACCAATTCCTATCATGGGCAAAACAGACTCAACCTGGGGAAATTAATTTAATACCAATCAAATCAGAGTAGGATAATGGGAAATAAAAATTAATCTTAACACCACTGTGCCCTCACCCCTCCCTTCTTTGTGGACTTCACTTTTCTCCCGAATTCTCTACCTGTTGTCTCCTGTGCTGAGCGGCACCTTTGTGCGTGGACAAAGAGCTGCCCATATCCATGATGGAGGGTGGCACTCCTGGACCCAACACGCCTCTGCAAAGCTGCTGCCATCAGGAGGAAGGAGGGCTCTGGAGGGAGAAAACCTGGACTCTGCTCTGTCTGCCAAGCTGCTTGGTGCTTTCATGAATTCCTTAGAGAAATGAAACCAGGCAAAACCATCCCAGCTGCCCTGGGAGAAACTTTCTAAATGTGATGCAAACTTTTAAAGATTTCAATCTTGGGTTGTCTTGAAGTGATTTTTTTTTTTAATGTTAAGTTTCCACTGTTGACCTAAAGAATCCGTCATTCAGGCAGCCCGGCTCTGCGCAGAAAGGATAAAGCTTATCACAGAGCCAAACACAATTTTTCAGGGGCTGCTGGTAAGTGGAAAAGACCATGCTGAGCACACTGCTGGCCATTACAAATTCACAGCACGCTTCTTTAGCCTGTCCGCCTCTTCGGATAAATTTAGTGCATATGCAAAGAACAGTAATAAATACCACAAATGCAAGTAAGTAGAAAATATGCAACTTGACCAACTAAACTAACAAACTGAAACGTTCTCTTCTGGGGAGAAGGTAAAAGAACAAGTGTTGGTCACCTCACCTTGCTCTCTGAGGGGTACAGCATGGTTAAACTGGTAACAGCACTTTTGCTGTCCCCCCTTCATTAATAGTGGTCCTTCCTGAGGTGGCATCTCATGGTCATCTCCTGGGCACAGACCACAGTGACACCAGCACCGCCATGTCCTCTTTGGGGACATGGATAAAGAGAAGACCAGCTCATCTCTGCCTGCTTCACTGAGAACTTAGAGAGCCCAGCACCATCTTGTAGGCCCACAAGCGCCAGGGCAGGGCTGAAGCATTGTTGTATATGCAGTGCCCAGCACTGGACAAGGGCTCAGGGTGGACATGCCACATGTCCAGAAGATATCCTCTAGTTGTCCATCACTATTTCTGTTCAGAATAAGATTTATTCCCTTCATCCTTCTATCTACAAACCACAGGCTTTTTAAAGGTAATTTTGAGCACTTGGTTAAAAATCCATGCCTATGCTTAGTCTGTATTAGGGGAAATATGTCATTCAAATGGCTAGTAGCAGTAGCTATCATTACCGAAAACACTGCATAGTAGTGTGCATTACCAGAGCTGAGGGCCTTGGGGACCTCTTGTACATCATACTGTGAAAATACGGATTTCCTTTGATGCAAAAATTACAGCAAGAAGCTTCCTAAAAACTCAGAATTATGTAAATATTTGTGATTTCCCAATCTATGTCATCCCAAACCTCCAAGTTTGAAATGTAATACCAAAGAACCAATGTCTGTTTGTGCGGAAATATAAAGGGCTGTTCCCAGAAATAAATCTGTGTGCTAAATATATCCACAAGCTGAAGGAAACTTGTCAAGATGCATTTAAAATAGAAGTCTGATACTGAACAATGAAGAGAGTGGCCTGCAGTATCTGACCCGCAACTAAACACTGTACTAAACACTTAGTCAAGAAGGGTTGGAGCAGGAGTGCGCAGCTTGCCGTCAGCTCTTACTGAGTCAAGGGAGACTATTGCTATGGTGTTTTCTGCATGGGGAATTCAGTTTTCTCAGAAACTTGCCTCTCTCCCCATCTGAGCTCTTGAAAAAATTACTTTTCTTCCAGTCATTTTATAGTATAATTGCAGAACAGAAAATGCAAACTTCCAACCACTTCAGCACATTTAGCATATCAGAAACATGTTGACTTCTTAAATAAATGTCTTGCTTTCCCTGTAATTAACTTTAAAGGATGGATTTTTGGACTGACAGGCAACAAGCGGCTATTCTGCAGCTGTCTCAGGGGTCTTCAGCTTGACCTTAATAACTAATGCAATGTTTTCTTAATTTGAAGAGTAATGTGTGCTTTTTCTCTTCCCTACCAAAGTGGATCCAGTTGTTCTTTCCACAGCTGATGTGTTAGTGGAGGCAGCATATGCCTTTGTGCACAATAAAATTAGCTTTATGTTGGCAAGTAGGCCACACCATAGCAATTAAATATTTTCAGAATTTTACCTTTAAACAAGATAAAAGTTGCTCTGTATCCCTTTTCCCCTTACATTGTGGGGGATGTAGACCGCAGCCAGTGTTTCTTTGGGTCCTCTGTGGCCACAGAGGTGCTGCCATTAGCAGCTGATGGCTTTCACCCAGCACATCCACATCCTTATGTGCAGCAGCAGATGTGGTTGAAGGATGAACACAGCCATGTCCACAGGAGCAGAGGGTCGCACAGAGGCACTGCCAGCTTCTGGGCTGCTCTTGGTGAATCCCCTTGATGGGCCCTTTTCCTCATCATGTGTATATGTGACCCTGTGGGTTCTGTCCCCATTAAGCATCCACCAGCCTCCTGGGTGCAGACCAAGGGACACAGCCCACTGGTGATGCCAGCATGTGCTGGTGGTGACATGGTGGCACTGAGTATCCTCAATTCACTGGTATTGTGGATTCAATGGATCTGCCAGTCTCCAGAGCCAGGTTCTTAGGAAACCTCCACAAATTTCTCCTCCTTGTCTTCTCTTCTCTTGTTTTCTAGTTCCTGTTTCTCCATGAATGTCCACAGATACCTATAGAGCTCATTCATGCAAACTTATACAAGGGGGGTTCTCTATGTCATCTACTGCCTATTCTATATGCTGCTTTGAGGCAAAACAGGGAGATAGGTCTAAGTTTGGGTTAGACACTGAGGAGTTAAAGCCGTAGGGTGCAATGTGTTTTTGTTCATCTCTCCTGCCAGTGTTAGTGCTGCACCATGCCTTGGTATAACACTTGCTCCTGAGCTGCCTGTAAGCCCCATCTTAGTTATGTATCAGACTCATTAGTCTGAATAAGCAGTATGCCTTGTTGGAATATGTCACAGCTTACAAGTGTTGGTAACCAGGGTGCACACATGACATCTCAAATCCTATAATGAAAGGGTGTTTTGCAAAATGGTTGAAAAGCCCATTCTTGAGATGTTCTCACAGAAGCTTCCCCTCAGGGACAAAAATCAGCAGCTTAGGATGCAGAATGCATGGGGTCTGCATCAGAGCCTGGGGCTGAGTTGGAAATTTCCCAACAGGACACAGTCAGTGCTGTAATTGGCAATTTAATGTCAGGTCGTTTGTCAGGCGGGTGTGAAATGCTTTGAAGACCCCTCCGGGTTAGACATTTTAGGCTTCTGCTCCCAAGTGGTTTTGTTTGCTCCCTGGGACACTGGAGGAGTTTGCCACAGAGGCTTTTGAAGAAGTTTTACGGTGTAGAATCCATAATAGCAACACACTGTCCTGGGTTCAGCAGCAGCAGTCATTTTTCTCCTTCTTGGTAGCTGGTGCAGTGCTGTGTTTTGACTTTCAGCCTGGGAACAGCGCTGATAACACCGATGTTTTCAGTTATGGCTTAAAATGTTTGGTTTGACCAAGGGCTTTCTGAGTCTCATGCTCTGCCAGGGAGGAGGGGAAGCCAGGAGGAAGCAGAGACAGGACACCTGACCCAAACTGACCAAAGAGGTATTCCATACCACAGCACGTCATGCCCAGGATGTAAAAATGGAGGGCAGGGACATAGAAAAGGGGGATTCACTGCTGGGTTGGGCTTGGTATCGGGTGGTGAGCAGTTGTATTCTCTTCCCTTGTATTTCCCTTGTCATTTTTATTATTGGTGGTAGCAGTAGTGGTTTGTGTTATACCTCAGTTACTGGACTGTTCTTATCTCAACCTGTGGGAGTTACATTCTTTCGATTCTCCTCCCCATCCTCCCGGGAGCTGGGGGGAAGAAAGAGGGGGGAGTGAGTGAGCGAACTGCGTGAGAAGCTTAAACCACGACACACATAAAATAGTCCATCCCCTGTTATGGCAACAAAGGCACAGGGAAGGAGAAGCACAGTAACCTGCGCCATCATCTATATACATGAATCTGTGTTCAGCTGGCTCTTCAGTTTCCTTTGCAGGGAAAAGGTTTGTGCACCAAAGGAAGATGTTAATGACTGGCAAAAACCAGTTGTGAGATCTGCTTGACTTCTGGTCTGCAGTCATAGAATCATAGAATCATAGAATAGTTACGGTTGGAAAGGACCTTAAGATCATCGAGTTCCAACCCCCCTGCCATGGGCAGGGACACCTCCCACTGAACCATGCCACCCAAGGCTATGTCCAGCCCCACCTTGAACGCTGCCAGGGACGAAGCACTCACAACCTCCCTGGGCAACCCATTCCAGGGCCTCACCACCCTTACAGTAAAGAATTTCTTCCTCATATCCAATTTAAACTTCCCCTGTTTAAGTTTGAACCCATTACCCTTTGTCCTATCACTACAGTCCCTAATGAAGAGTCCCTCCCCAGCATCCCTGTAGGCCCCCTTCAGATACTGGAAGGCTGCTATGAGGTCTCCACGCAGCCTTCTCTTCTCCAGGCTGAACAGCCCAAATTTTCTCATCCTATCTCCATACAGGAGGTGCTCCAGTCCCCTGATCATCCTCGTGGCCCTCCTCTGCACTTGTTCCAGCAGTTCCATGTCCTTTTTATGTTGAGGACACCAGAACTGCACACAATACTCCAAGTGAGGTCTCACGAGAGCAGAGTAGAGGGGCAGGATCACCTCCCTTGACCTGCTGGTCACGCTTCTTTTGATGCAGCCCAGGATATGGTTGGCTTTCTGGGCTGCAAGCGCACACTGCCGGCTCATGTTCATTTTTTTCATCCCTGTACTGAAATCACTGGACACATTGTGCTTCTCAGGGCAGTGGCCTGCATTGTACCATGCTGCCCAGTGCCATCACTGGGAAACACCCACTTAAGGTAGGTGGTGAAACAGCTATAATTTTGTTGAAATTAACTTTATATTTTCTTTTTGTTTCAAGACTGCATCAGACCTTCCAGATTTTCTTGTTCTGTCAGTGAGAAATTTGCTTGGATAATATTGCCAGGGGAGACCCTGGATTTATTGTAAGCAAAATAATAATCAGCAACAAATACAGAACAATTCATTTGCTGAACAAATCCTGTATGTTTTTACAGAGGGTAAAATTGCAGACAAAATGAAAAACACATAAAAATATACAAATGACCTAATGGAAAAAGAATGAGTGCTTTAATAAAGCAGAGGGTTACTACATTGAGGAAGTATTTATGCTATTAAATATTAGTAAAGATGGGCTATATTAGTTTGTTTAATTATTCTTCAGTAACTAGAGGATTACAGTCTAGTGCTCTGGACAAATAACTGGAACATAAATCCATGGTGCAATTATTCTGTGCCTTCAGGTACCTCCTGGGCTCAGCAGCAGCGCAGCTGCTGTAGGAAGGCATCCAAAGCTGCCTGCACATTTCTCCACTTTCTCACATCTGGGCTCTTGCACCTATTAAGGACTGGGTAATGCAAATCAGTGAGATTGTGCATATTTACCTATGTTATTACTACTCCTTTTCTCACTGACCCACAGTATAACATCCTGGGATCCTCCCTGGGCTCCGTCTCTGACTCCTCTCCATCCCCCTTGGGGCTCATGACCCACATTCATGGGGCAAAGGCTGCCATATATAGGTAATTCCTAATTGAAGGTGTATCCTATGGGATGCTGAATGCCTGTGGTACCTGTGAAAGTCTGAAGCCAGCCTGCAGGTTTGCAGGAGGGAGGTAATGCTGGCATTCCCTCTGCCTTTCTGAAGCATCAGAAAAAAATACCTTTTTTTTTCCCTCCAATCTGCAGGTCCTACAGTGGTTAAATTCCACACTATGCAGAGGGATCTTGACCACTAATAGTAATGGTGAGGGTAACAACAATCAGTATGTTAATAATGCGCTAGGGAATAATTGGAGATAGATCCAAGGTGAAAGCCAGAAAAGGAAGATAATTTCTTAGATCATTTTCTCTATAGGTATGCACTGAAGTTTTTAATATTAACAAGTCCTGTTACACTAAATAAACCCATAAGCATTCTAGACCTTCAAAGGGCTGGATTTAAATCTTCAGTGTGCCTGCAATAACACCAGACCCCAAAAGTTGTTCCAAATAAGCAATTTGCAATGTATGAGAACAACCACCAGCACATAAGCTGTGATTCCAGCACCAGATAAATATTCTCTCATGCTTATTATGCCCATCAGGCTTTCAGGAAACTTAGCCATGAGGAAAAATAAGCTAATGCAGTTGTTTCTATAAACTAGGAACAGAAGTGACTGAAGGCAAGAGAGCAAGAGCTGGTGAATTGTATCCAAATTGCTTTTGTATGCTCTGACAGCCAGGTGAGCCGAGGTAGGTGTTGCTTCAAGCACTGATGCTCAGCTGACAGCTCTGAGGGTAGCTCAGCCACTTGCAGGGTGCTGTGTTCCTTCTGTCCCTGCAGTTCCCTTGGGGAAAGTCTCACTGGTCCAGCCCAGCTGTGTGACTGTGACTGGGAGCCTGACCTTCCCATCTGCTCCTCATGCGTTTCCCTAAGGATGTAATCATCTATAGCCCTTTAAACTCCTATGGTGGCAGGGACTTTGAGGCCATCATGGCTGGTCATTTAAGCAGGGTAGGAATCAGGAAATGACCGTGGGATATGCAGGACAAGGAGGCATTTAGACAGCTACAAGATGGGGAAGGCAGCACTGTCACCCAAAGGTTAGCAGTAGCATCCAAGGCAGTTGAGAACTTTCCTTAAGCTTGCATGCTCTGAGTTTGAAGGAAGGATCAGCAAGTGGCATTATGGATTAAAATAACAAGCTATTTCTGAAAAACACCTGCTGTAAAGAGTAAATGCAGTGGGTGGTCTCAGTGGGAGCTAGAAAATATCGAAGGCATAGTTCCAACAATCCCTATGGAAAGACTCAAAGAGCAAACCACTTCCTGATAAACTCTTCTATCCCATTTTGTGCTTTAGAAAGAGTTAGGTACACCTGATTCATGATCTGGCTTTATAATCAGTGGCTGTTTAGAGGCTATACAGATTTCTTTGTTACCAGTGGCAGCTGTCACAGAGATGTTAATGCAACATTGTTCGCTAGTCCATATGGTGTGATGCTGCATCACACTGAATTTGGGCATGGAGCACCTTGATCATGGTTTATTTGGGCTCTGGGGAGTCTTGGAGAGCTACTGTGGACTTTTCCTCCTCTTTTCTCAGTTCCACTGTGCTGGAGCATTCATCTGTATCTTTTTCATTATTCAAATACAAGTATTCATCTGTATCTTGTTGCCCACTCTGCTTAATACATTTGTGTTACTGCTGGCTGAGACAGTGGAGGGCTTTGGAGGGAAACTGGAGGATGTTGTGAGTACTTGAGCCTTCTTTTCTATCACTCAGGCTCCTCAGTTTTCCTGTTATCCCATTTTTCTCTGGACAAGGTGATGATGGCAATGCAAAGAAAAAGAGATCTGTGGTAATGGAAAGGGTTGGGATTGCAGTAGTGGTGAAGACAAAAAACCTCCAGTTTTGTCTTATTTTGCTGTCAAATGCTGACATAATTCACAAGCATGGATTTAACTGCATTTTATCCCTTGTTGCTGGACATGTATCTAGATTTCAGAAACAACAGAGGAAAAAAACCCTGAAGTTCATGTATAAGGAGACTCCAGTGTAATGGAAGTCTAGAATATTTTTTCATGCTTTAAATGAGATCTGGAAGTTTGGTCCACACCTACCTTCTATTCCCCAAGATAAGCATTGTACACAGTAAAACTGAGCTTTTGCTGGAATCCAGTTTTTAATCATCGTTGACAAGACAGTTTTCCCAGTTTTGGGATGCTGCTCAGAGCGCCTCCCTTCCTCAGCAGTCTCCTTTCCATGCCTCTGCTGCTGCTTCTCACTGAGGAGCAGGCACCGCTGCCATGAGTCAGCTGCACAACGCTTGACTTCTCTGTGTGTCAGGAAGAGCAGCTCTCCCCTTCCCGGCTCTCATGCTCCCAGTGAAAGAAAATGTCTTCACTGGCAGACTGAAACAAGGCAGTTTCTTATGCTAATGAAAACCCAGGTGCCAGAGCACTTTTCGAGGCAAAGCCTGTAGCCACAGGGCATTGCTGTGTAGGATGTGAACCCTAGGGAAGAGAGATTTGCTCATTAATGAGGCTGGAGCAGAGATGCTGACCTGTGCTGCCACCCATAGCTGGCTTGCACAAGAGGACAGATGGATGGGGTTGTGGAGTCTGGTCCACTCATAACACTTCTATCCCCTTTGCCCACACTGTGCCAGTACTGCTGTCCTAGCCTTTGGAAAGCAGACAGGAAAGGAGCTGGGGATGAATCCGGTGATGGTCCAGGAAAGCAGAGGCAGAAGGAAAGAGCCTCAGCCACAGATGGAGGATGAGGATCCAAGAGATAGACCTTGCTGAGTGTTCTACATGTGCCACATAAATGCAAACCAGAATCAAGAAATCACAACAGGTATTTTTTCCCGTGGGAAAAAAACCCTGCATTTTTCGTACCAATGCGCAGCTTAGTAGGTCCTTTACCACAAGAAAGATATTGAGTTGCTGGAGCAGGTCCAGAGAAGAGCAGTCCTGAGGTAAAGGTTGGACTTGATGATCTTAAAAGTCTTTTCCAAACTAGCTGATTCTATGATTCTGTGATTCTAAGATATTAGTTGCCTACCATGGAAGGGTGAATGATGAATATGACCCTTTGAGAATCTAAAAGTTACAGGAAATCAAAGTGTTTGCCTGTGGATTTTTAAGCACAAGGAAGTTGCTCACAGTTTGAGGAAACCCTTTAGGCCTCCAAGGTATGAGTACTCTCAGGTGAAACAGATCAGAGCATCACACCAGGCCTCAGCCAGGTGTAGCAAGTGAGTTGGTGGTAAGGGCATTTTAAGAAAGGGCATTGAGCAGTAAGTTCAGGGGGGCTGTTTTTGTGCTTTAACGTTAGGGAGCTTTTAAGAACTATTGAGGAAGACTGCTGAGAGAACCAACTCCAAAGAGTTTTGCAGCTCTATCATTTAAGGTCAAGAAAAAACAGGAAACCAACATTGTCTCTTAAAACTTTAAGATGTCAGTAAATAAATGATGTGGTTTTCAGAACTGTAAAGTATCTTGTGCCTTCTGCTGACTTCAGCTGGAGCACGGGGTGCTCAGCACTTCTGGAAATAAAATCATTTGTTTGCCAGACCTCAGAAGGAAAAGCTGAGGAGGCTGACTTGAAGTTCTTGTTCTTGCAAATATGAATATGAAGCAGGATATAAAAATATGAACTGAATATGAATTGAAGCAGAATATGAAACTTAAATCAGTTGTGTTCCCTCAGGAAGATCATTATTTGGAAGAAAAGAAAAAGTGCACATGAAGATGAATTAGTAAACACCATAGGAAAGGAGGAAGGATGGAACTTGCTTTGCATTATTATTATTTCCTGTCTTGGAACTGGTCTGCCTCTGCCTTCACTTTGTGGTATTTGTAGTAGTTCTGCATTGAGCTAATTGCTCCCAGCCCTGAGGGCTTTCATGATAATGTAGGCAGTGCTAATGCCTTAACTGTTAATTAATGTGATATCAAAGTAGTTGAGGAAGGGACTGAAATGTCAAAGAGTGGAGATAACCAAGTATGAAAAAAGCCTCTCCTGGGGGGCAGGCTGGCACAGATGCTGGAGATGAGGGGCTGCTGCATGGAGCTTTGGCTGCTCTTGACAGGATGCTTGTGTTGTGATCAAGAGTTACAGCTAGCAGACAAAAACTCTTAAACAATGAGAAAATGTAGAAATCATGTTCTAATAGAGGATGGGTCACAAGGGTGTTCCATAGAAACTCAAATTTTCCACATGAAAATCCCTTGGTTGGTTAACCTGAAATATCCTTCATTCATGCCTCTTCCACTGCAGTGTACCAGCAATTGGGAAAATCTTAAAATAGAACTTGAGAGAGGTAAGCCCATGGCATGCTAGTGACAGAAAGGAGTAAGAAGAGATCCCAAAATATGATTGATTCAATATGACACCCACTTGGAAAACCAGGGACCAATGCCTGGTGTCCCTGCCCATGGCAGGGGGTTGGAACTAGGTGATCTTAAGGTCTTTTCCAACTCTAACCATTATGTGATTCTATGATTCTATAGTTGAAAACATTTTGTCCTGGCTGACATAAAAAAATTAAGTCCAGGAACATTTGATGCTTTGGTTCCCCATTCTAATTTGGAATGAAAATAGTGTCAAAATGAGAAGACTTCCTACAGTACAAAAATAGTATGAAAATTTTTTGGCAATTTCTTCAAAAGACTGATGTTTTCTTTTCTTGAACAGTAATTCACACATTTTAATTCAAACATCCTGACAGAAAAATGTTTGTATAGATATTAAATTTAATAAGGGATTTTGTAGTACTAATCTACTACTACAGAGCACCATTCAGAATTGCTTTATTATACAGTTTGTCTAGCAAAATATTCCATCCTCCAGAAGTGAGAACAGCCTAAATGCACTGTTCTGATGAAAACAGAGAAAAATGAGATTCAAAGACTGGGCAAGATGGTGAGGCTGTGGTGAAAACAAAAGGTAGCAAAAAGCTGCTGAAGAAGAATCACAGGTAATGCAGTTGAGGGGATCTGTGATGAACTTGTTTGGAGTTTGCTCATTAATGCATTGAAAAAAGATTTGCAAAGGGAGGCTGATGTCAGTGTTACAGGCAAGGGAGGTGAAGTGAACCACAGTGAGCAACTCTGTTGCTCACTCTGCAAGCTCAGAGAGGAGCCCAGAATCGTCACACACAAGTGACTGTACCTTTTACAATATGAAGTCCTGTTTTATTGACATGACACAAAGCCAAGGGTGGGTTTTCTCTCTGGACCCTGACACAAGACATGAGTCAGAATGATGAAGAATAGTGATTCATCACATGGACTTCTCTTTAAATCAAGCTAAGTGTTGCATAAATTTTTCTGCAAACCTGTTTGGCAATCCATTGTGAAGCCTGGACACGTCTAAGGGATAAGCCACACTCAAGCTGCGGATAGCTTGACATATTCCTTGTCCTGGAGTGCTATCCATAGTGATTTGTTGTGTGC
Organism: Amazona ochrocephala; assembly: GCA_039720435.1. NCBI lineage: Eukaryota > Metazoa > Chordata > Aves > Psittaciformes > Psittacidae > Amazona > Amazona ochrocephala. The sequence goes on from CM077880.1 coordinate 28,804,880, forward strand.
TGCTCAGATACAAGTATCACTGTGCTTCAAGTGCTGAAGCACCAACGCTTCCCACCACTTCCAGCCATTGTCAAGGGAAGAGGGATTTAATGAATTTGAGAACTTGGTGCAATAATACTATAAAATTAGGGACAGGAGGGACCACTGTGATGTTAGGTGACCTAATTATTAGTTGACACAATTTCAATCAGTATCAGCAAGGCATAAAAATACTCTTCATAACTGATCACCTTCAGGCCACTAACTTGAAGCGGAACCAAAGAGCATCTTTGGGAGTAAGGCTGCTTGACACTGCCCTCAAAGATGCCACATTTTTCTGTTTCCAGCACTTAATGAACTTTTTATTTTTGAAACCTTAATTCTCAGCCTTGTTAAGAACTGTGGTTTCTTCTAACAAACCTACAGACCACGGTGAGCCTGTGAAATACACTTCCATTTCTTTGCTCTGCATGTAGCCCTGAATTACATCATGTGAAACGTTGTTACTGAAAAAAATATATGCATGTGTATTTTCCCATTTTCTCTTTTGGTCACCTATGTGGAGTCACTCTTCTAGGCTGAAAGTGCTTTCCTGAAATATGCCAACAATTTTTGCAGTACATAAATTAACAGATGAGCTCCTGCATCCCACTTTCCTCTAGGACCTCACAGACCGGGGCTGCAGCAGCTGGGCTGAGTGCTGAGGCAACACCAGACATCTGCCTTCTGAGCAGGGAACTGAGGATGTTCCACTTCACATAACCTTTGTCTTAGGGTCAAAATTACCTTTTTTAACCAGACATGGTTGTCCTTCTGGGGCTGTGCTCACATTTAAGCCTCCTACTTAGGAATGTATTTGGATTTATTTTGGTGAGCATATCATTTGGCAGAAGTTCCTCAGTAGCAACTAACTTTCCCATCCAGCCATGCTTTTCGTTCTATTTCTCAGTGCTATGGGATTTCACATTATGTGTATTTTCATGGAATTAATATCAATGCAATGTTCTATATTGTTAATGTATCTCAGCTCACTGAGTACCTTAATTCATTTTGTAAGAATGTCTTTTGCCTTCTACTCAGTAGATGTACCCATTTGTGTATCATTTGTAGGCTCTTCTCAATCCCAGAGCACAGAAGAATTCTCCTGCTATTTAAAATTCCACTCAAAAGTAATGGCTCTTATACCTACATATCTTTTTGGTAGATCAGCTTCTGATATGCCCACTGTATGAAGCAAGCTGAATTCTCTGCCTTAGCATTAGGCTGTCACTAATTGTTTTTATATGTGTTTGCTATGATTACATTGTCCTCATTTCCAGAATCTGTTTTGAAACACAATATTAGTCCATTTATTTCCTGTGTCACAAACTAATCTCATGGTGAACATTGCTTTGCAAGCTTATTGTGATAATGTTTCTCATGAGAGCTTTGTCCTGCTGTTATCTTTGTGCTTTTATTTTTTTAATCATAAGAGTCTCACCCTTTCATAAAGTGAATAGCTTTGATTGCATATAGAAGAATTTGCCCCTTGTGCTGAATACATTTGGGTCTTGTTATGACTGTTATCTTGTTTATGGCTCCTGGACCTAGCTGTGTGTTCACCCTGGGGTCTGTCTGTTTTTCCTTAGATGCACATCAGCACTGCTGCTGCCTTCTATCCCTTGTGTTTGGGAATCAGATCTTAACTTTCCTCCTGTGGTGATTCAAGTCAAGTTCCTTTCTGACAGTACCTTTCTGATCTGTAATACCCAAACTACTTTCAGTTCTGTTTAGTCCATATGGTAAGATGGCTCAAACTGTGCATCCCTTAGCATCAGGCTCAGCCATGTCTGGTGGCTTGCTTGCTTTGGCTCTCCACGAGCAGCTGTAATGGGGAAACTGTGGGAGTGCAGGAACCAAAATAGGGTTTTAAAAAAGTAACATGGAGAGTCTCACTGCCTCTTCAGATGCTTAAATAACTTTTGAAATCTGTCCTCTGACATCAGTTCTTCTCATTGAAATGGCTTTGAGAATGCAGTTATTGCACACACAAGGATTTTAATCTGTGAAGTTTCTCCTCTGTGCCTCTTGGAAGCCTTGAAAGCTCCCAGTCATCTCAGCTGCTCTGCCACTGGGCTGAGCAGTTCAGATGACTTCATTGCTCACTTTTTATCTGGGGTCTGCTCTGTCACTGGACTGAGCAGTTTAGAAGACCTCATTGCTCACTTTTTATCTGTAGGCTGACCTGATTCTGGAATAGCAGATAGAAGAAGTGACACACAATGATCTGATTGGACACTGAGTTCCGTGATTTCCCTCAAGCACTATCCATGTTGCTCTGCTCAATTTTTAGCACTTGGTCCCAGGGAAATCACATCCTTCTCTTCACACGCAGCCATGGCGTTTCAGCAAAGCATTCCTGCACCCACACGGTGTCCTTCATTGCAATAGAAGATATTACCCAGGCAGATGCTCACTTTTGATTTACAGATCTCTGCAGACAGGGCAGACAGGGATGTTACTGTGCTCCTAGGTAGTGCTTCCAGTGGCCAATTATTTTCACCTAAAGATTTACATGTGATGTCTTGCCTGAGGCCATGGTAATGCTTTCAGAAGAAATTTTTGATGATGAAGCCAAGAACAAGGTAGAGGTGAGAGGCTAATGATCACTTTGCTCCACCGTTGTCACTGGTCCTTGGCCCTTTCTCTCTGCTCATTGTTTTTGTTGAGCTGGGGAAAATTCCTCTTGTGTCCAGCACCCTCTGTTTACAGGCCTAATCCTGGGAGCAGCTGCCTGTGCTTCCAGGGATCTGACCAAAGCCAATCTCCTCTCACTCTGAGGATGACAGCTATGGGCAGATAGATGCTCTGTGATTTTCCTCCCATCACTTCCAGTAGGTGCTCTGATAGGTTTTGCTTAAGGGCAGTATCAAGGAGCTGACAAGAGAGTCTTTAACTCTATGTATGAAGAGCATGTTCTCCCTTAAGCTTACATCACATAATTTTTGAAACTGAACTTCTTTAAGCTCTCATTAATACACCCTTTTTCTTTTTTTTCTTTTTTATTTTTTCTTTTTTCTTTTTTCTTTTTTTCTTTTTTCTTTTTTTTAGCTATTTTTGGAAGCACATTTGTAATTAGCCAGTGCCCTTTAAAAAGCACTGAACTTGGAATTTAGCTGTGCATAAATGGTGGCAGTCTATGAAGTGAATTCAGGCTGTTAGAAAGTGTGGCAAACTGCACAATTCACCTCTGCCCACCAGACGGGGCTAACCACAGACTTCCCTAGGAACGCATCTAATGTTTCAGGTATAGTTTTCCGTTTTCCAGGTTGTTAATAAAGATACTGAATACTGCTAGCCTAGACAGGATTCCTGCAGGATTCCATGAGACACATAGTTGAAGCTATTGTGAGTACACATCTCCCACGTTGCAAAGAGGAGCTGAGGGTCTATATGGTCAAGTTTATTTTTAGATTAGTAAGAATCAGTGTCAGAGTGGTGCTATATCTACACTTGTATGTCTCTCCCTACAGTGGGAAAGTCACTGTTCCCATCCCAGAAGAATGCTGCTGCCATGGTGGAGAGCAGCAGCTGATGGCAGGACATGCACGCTCCAAGGTTGCGAAGTATGAAAGAAAAATGGGCTGAGTGTTGCCTTCCCTCTTCAAATTATAGAACAAAACATGCCGATGACAGTGACAGTGCTGAGCAGAGATTGGCCTGGGTATACTTTGCTTGATAGGAAATTCATATGGGACTGCTCAGTAACAGGGCTCAGCTGAGTGTGCACCAAGACCCTGGGTGGCTGCCAGCTCTACACTGCCTGCAACATTCTGCATCTGCCTGGGGCTTTCTGACTCCAGGGCTTACCTGGGCTGTCCCTCCACACCACAGCAAGAGGTGATGAAATCACTGCAGGACAGGTATTCCCAGGTGGGGATATGGAATGGAGGCTGCTTCAGTGTCACACAGATGAGTCAGCCCTGCCAGAGTGCATTTCATAACCTAGATGTACCAGGCTATGGTTCTTCCAGATGTTCATCACCATGCCCAGCCTCTGTGAGCACGAGAGAGCATTTGCTTTATTGTTCGTTTTCTGATGCCCTCCTGTGACTTACTGCAGGTGACTGACAGCACCACTGGGACATTGGTGGGTGAGGAGGAGCTGTGTTGTGAAGGGAAACATTTCCACAGCATGAGCAGACAAGCAACATAAATTGCTTTAGAAACATCACTGCTTGTGCTAAGCTCCAGACCTTGGTCCACATATGATGCTTGTACCACAGAGGTATTGCTGAAATGATTTTGGAAACCAGGTCTCCAAGCAAGTCTCAAGTTAATTAATACAGATTAGGGGCTAAGATTGAACTCATGTTATTATTCAATTCTGTTCATTTAGGTAATGAGTCTTAGTATCAAAGGTCCCTCTTGCTAGCCAGTGAGGCAAGAGGTGATGATTTTCTTTTCAAAGTGAGATCTTACTGATGTCCCACAAAGGATGCAATGTGACTCCTAAAATAAACCCCCTCAAGCACTGCTTGGTTGCACAACCGCAGTCAGGTGTCAACCCTGCTTGGCTTACCTTGTCTCTGGCTGCTGTTCTTTTGCTGCACTTTCAGGCAGGTCAATAGTGAAGCTATAGAGCAAGAGAGAAAGAAACATTTTATTATTATGATTAATTATTTTCATTAGGATAGTTCCTGGCAGCCGAGGCACAGAATGGGTCCCTGCTGGGGCAGGCACTCTGCAGACACAATGGAAAGGCAATCCCTGCCCCAAGCAGCTTAAACATTAAGCAAAAAGATTATGAGTACAGGAAGTCGGTCTCAGTGTTGTGAAGCTCTGCTTTCCTTCTGCAGCAGTGAAAACATGAAAATCAAAGATTATTGCCTGACAGATATTTCCATAAAGCAATAAAATGAGCAAGGAGGAAAGCAGTCTTGCATGAAGACAATAATTTCCCCTTGGATGCTTGATTGCGGCTTCACCAGAAAGTTTTCCGTGTCCCTCTTCATCCCCCTGATTGGCAGCCATTCCTCTCTGTGAGCAGTTTCTTGAAGCCTATAAAGGGAAGCCTTGGGACAAGAAAACCTTTTGAGTGGGAAAGCTCCACAACACATCTCTTCAACACTGTGCGTGCTCTGCAACTTCCTTTGCCTCCCGCAGGGAAACTGCTCCCAAGGGGCTGTTTCAATACTCATCACAAATAACTTTCCCGCAGTCTCTGCAAGGCCATGTGTCAGAATAGCTCCAAATATTTTATTAATGGGACAATGCCTACCTGCGGTGTAATGCTCAGGTCCAAAGCCAGCTCTTCGCCTCTCTGTACCAGCGACAACACTTATATAAGGGTGACTCATGGCCTGAGCAGCTAAAGCTCTGGGATGCTATTTTCTCCTCAATAGCAGTGAATGTTACCTAGGGTCTGTTTTTGGAGCTGAAACTGCTTATTTCACCCCTCAGCATTTCATTGGCCAGGAGGAAAAGGCAGTAATGCAAATTTCTGTTTTGTGGTAAAAAAAAAAGAGAAAGCTTCATTTAGTAATGCCCATGTATTCTTTAAACATTTATCGCTTTGCTCTTTCTCAGAACTAGTTCTCATCAATTTATCATGTGCCTTGCGTTTTGCTGCCTACGTTTTCTTACTTTTCGTGCATCTTTTAAAGGCAGCCTGAAGAGGTACAATGCCAACCATGAGCCACTTTGCAAGTTGGTGGCTGGGTGTCTGAACTGCTCTGCTACTTGGCACTGGGAAAAATGTGTCTGAAAACCCCAGTTCCTATCTCCTGATGGCAGCATCCCTGTCTTCACCCACTGCCAGCACCCTCGCTCTCCACCAGGACAGCCAGCCACAGACCAGCAATGAAATAAGACAGCAGGGAGGTGGAGGAAAACAACTTTGGTATCTCCCCCTGCACTGTCTGCCTACCTTGGCAGCTGGGCAGTGGGCGTCATTGGCTGGGGACACACAATTGTGCCTATGGGGCTGGAACCAGTCAGAGCCCAGCTGCTGGCTGTGGTAAGCAACTGCAACAGTGGTACCCCGTCCTGTCCAAACAGCAAGTCAGAGTGCTCAGCAAATGCTGTGAGCTGTTCTCCTGGCTCTGGGATCAGAGCCTGGGGTGGTCTGCAACAGCCTGGCTGACCCATGTTCACAGGAAGCCACCCTCCATGGTTAACCAGCTGCTTCCAGGTACCATGGGGACAGTGGATAACCAGAAAACCAGTGAGGAGGGGTGGTGTCCCTCCCTGTCCCTTGATGGCACATGGACATGGGATGGTGGAGCCCTCTCCCCACACTGGCATGGAGACAGCTGACACATAGCATGCTTCCCATGCCGGTCACCCTGAAGGGTTTCATACTGCACCACATTCCAGCTTTAAAGGTTTAAGAGTAGAGTGACTGCTACCCCCACCAAACAGCAGTTGTTTCTTTACAATGCATGTTTTATTTATAGATTAACATTAGCATTTGCAAGAGGAATGACTTGGGCTCTGAGTTATCACTTCCTATTAACCTGAAATTATTGAGTGTCTGAAATTCGTGAGGAAACCCAGTGAGCAGAAAGTATCAGAAAAATGTTTCTCTCCTTTCCTTGAAGCACAGAGAATAAACAACTGCTCCCTTTGGGGGGCTGTGCAAAACCACAGAAATGTCAAACAGGAGCACCAGGCAATCGACTTGTTAAAGAATCACAAACATTAACCATTCTCCATCCCACGTGTTTACAGCTCTTCATACATATTGCATACCATATACATTAACAGGTTCCTATTCACCATTAATAATTGACTTCAGATTGAACAGAGGGGCAGATTCTACATCCCCCCATTGTGTGTTACAGCCCTTGCTCCTATGGAAATGTTTCCCTCCAGCAAGAATGCAGCAGCCTTGTTTTTTTGTTTGAACAGCCTTCGAAAGGCCTGGGGAAAAAAAGTCCCCATTCAGCTACACAGGGCTGGGCATGGGCAAGGGCTACAATAGCTCTCTTGTCCCACCGCTGTGGGGCCAGCCCCACTCCCATCCCCAACAGGGGATTTCTGTACTGCCTTGCGGGTGCTTGACACATACAGCAGCGCTCATCTTGACAAGTTTAGACATCTACAATTTAGGCATCTTCTTAATGTGATTGTCCAGGTCGCTCCTTCATCCTGGCTGGGCGCCAGCAGCCCCATGCAGGGGTGGCTGAACAGTCAATAAACAGATGGGCTGAGCTGCTCTCCCATCTTACTCAGTGGTAAAGGCAGAGCTTCACTCACTAGCTCATGGGAGATGACTGACTTTGTTTAGGTGTTTAAGTGATCCAGCATAAAGCTTAGGTTATGAGGAGAAGGGCAGTCCTCATACCTCCAGGGTAGCCCCTGCAATTATCCAGTAGGCCACTTGCTGTCCCTGAGTCTGGAAATCAGGGCAAGGAGAGGGAAGGAAGCCTTACTCTTGTCGTTTAACCTCCACATCTGAAATGCAATATTTTTAGTGCCTCATTTTCAAGCATTCTTCCTTTTCATTCAACCAAATCAAGAATAATCACTTGCATTTATGTAGCAGCTTTCAGGCAGAATAAATCTAAAATGCTTTACAGATCCAAGATGGCTATTTACACTGCTTTTTATTTAATCCTCCTTATACTCTGGCTAGGGACAAGCAGGTATCAATCAATTCTTTCTGTACTTATGAACTTCCATGATCTGTGACTGACAGCTTTAATAGCCTTCTTTATGAAGCCGAGCAGCATCCAGAGTAGAATCATAGAATAGTTAGGATTGGAAAGGACCTTAAGATCATCTAGTTCCAACCTCCTGCCATGAGCAGGGACACCTCACACTAGACCATGTGGCCACCCAAGGCTCTGTCCGACCTGGCCTTGAACACTGCCAGCAATGGAGCATCCACAACTTCCCTGGGCAACCCATTCCAGTGCCTCACCACCCTTACAGTAAAGGATTTCTTACTCATATGCAATTTGAACTTCTCCTGTTTAAGTTTGAGCCCATTACCCCTTGTCCTATCACCACAGTCCCTAATGAAGAGTCCCTCCCCAGCATCCCTGTAGGCCCCCTTCAGGTACTGGAAGGCTGCGATGAGGTCTCCACGCAGCCTTCTCTTCTCCAGGCTGAACAGCCCCAACTTTCTCATCCTATCTTCATACAGGAGGTGCTCCAGTCCCCTCATCTTCCTCGTGGCCCTTCTCTGGACTTGTTCCAACAGTTCCATGTCCTTTTTATGTTGAGGACACCAGAACTGCACACAATACTCCAAGTGAGGTCTCACGAGAGCAGAGTAGAGGGGCAGGATCACCTTCCTCGACCTGCTGGTCACACTCCTTTTGATGCAGCCCAGGATACGGTTGGCTTTCTGGGCTGCGAGGGCACACTGCCGGCTCACGTTCAGTTTCTCATTGATCAATAGTCCACTGCAGAAAGCAGTGGAATAGTAGCTCCAAGTAGCACCTAAATAGTCCCCAGGAGCTGTAATTAAAGTTAGGCTGCCCATGGATTGCTTTGATTACAACAGGGCAGGCCAGTTTAGCCTTCAATTTATGCTGACTTGAAAGATGGCTCATATGGAGAACCTGTTTGCCAGACATAGATTTGAATTAATTATGATGATTCTCTGGTTTTATTTTATTATCTGATTAGGCTTACAAATGAAATCACAGTCTCATCCTTTGCAAGGGCTTTGTTGTGAATGCCAAGTCCCAGCAGCTCACTGTGAGTACCTGTGGGCTTTCCATCCATTCCCCAGCACAAGGGATGTGTTTGGGCATCTGCAGGAGGTGGTGGCCTGTCATGCACCCACTGCCAAGCTTCTGCTGGCTGCAGACACAAAGCTCCTTGTTCAGTCAGAGAACTGATGGGCTGCAAATGTGTACTTACATGAGTAACCCCCTCAAAACGAGCTAGGCCTGACCCACTCTTTCCTCCTGCTTCTCATAAATGGAGCAGGCTTTTTGGTGTTCCTTGTCTTCCGGCTGCGTGGAATAGGCTCTTACTTAGCACCCATAATAACTAGAAAACTAATACAAAATTATGGTGGTTTAGGTAAGGTCTTTTTCTAACTTCAGTGTACAAAAACATAGCTTCACATTGGGTGTTTGCACAAATTAAGCTGGGCGTCTCACATTGTGTAGTTTGAAAAGCCACAGCTGAAAGGTGGTGGATGCATTTCAGCAAGGCTGTAATTTGGTTAAAGTCACTTTTAGAAAATATCAAAGCAGAAATATGAAATATTCTCCCTCCTCTCTAAATTTACCAAACTTACTGGTACCAGATACAGATGTAACATAGCTTCTTATCAACTTTCTTCCATAAGTTCCTAACAGTTGTTTTCAGACGTTTCTTTCCTTTTCTCTCCTAAAAGCCTGTATGGTATCACCAACTGAACTGCAGTATTGTTTTGCTATAGGTTTGCAGAGTACATTAAGTTGGGGGATTTCTTCAAAGGCTTGTTTTCCCTCTGTCGTGATTTAACTCCAGCTGGCAATTAAACCCCGCACTCCCCCAGTGGGCTGGGGGATGGAACTAGAGAGTAAAAGTGAGAAAACTCGTGGGTTGAGATAACGGCAGTTTAACAGGTAAAGCAAAAGCCGCACAAGCAAAGCAAATCAATGAATTCATTCACCACTTCCCATGATCAGGCAGGTGTTCAGCCATCCCCAGGACAGCAGGGCTCCATCACATGTAACAGTTACCTGGGAGGACAAATGCCATCACTCCCAGTGTCCCCCCTTCCTTCTTCTTCCCCACCTTTACATGCTGAGCATGACTCCATATGACGTGGGATATCCCAGGGGTCAGTTGGGGTCAGCTGTCCCTGCTGTGTCCCCTCCCAGCAACTTGTGCTCCCCCAGCCTTCTCGATGGTGGGGTGATGTGAGGAGCAGAAAAGGCCTTGGCTCTGTGTAATCACTACTCAGAATTAGCTAAACCACCCCTGTGTTATCAGCACTGTTTCCAGCACAAATCCAACCCATAGCCCCATACTAGCTACTGTGAAGGAAATTAACTCCAGCTCAGCCAACACCAGCACACTGTGGCAAAATAACGTCCTTTTACAGCAGTAAACACATGCCATGTACTTCTGCTGCACCTGCGATAGATTCAGCCTGCCTTTTTTCACTAATGCAATATAGACAAAAAGCTCCTATGCTCTTTCATTGGTAAATATGGCACAAAATAGGGTTGCACTCTCTTTTTTGCTGTCTTTCATTAGTCCATGGGCAGATGTGTAGGGATGAGATCAGAAAATACAGCTTAACTAGAAATGAGTGGCTGCCAGTGTCTATGACCATGTTTGTGTTCCACCACTGTTGATCTCTGTGGTACCACTGTTCCCAGCTGCCCACCTTGAGTGAGTGGCTTGCCAGGGCAAAGCTCACACCTCTTTGCTAGGCAGCAGTCAGGTGTCCTGATTTGGCTAAATGGAGAAGGTTAAATCCTCATCCCTCTTTGCATCTGCACATTGACAGGGCATGGAAATGGATCCCACCCTGCGAGCAGACACAGCACCAGCATGGGCTCAGTGGCACACAGGACTTTTGTAGAGGATAGGAAAGAAAGGCCAGGCCCAGTTTATTCCTCCCATGCAACTTTTCAAGTTCCTCCTTAAATTAAAAGCTTTTCAAGACTCTGTTCTTGCAAGTTCAATTTGTTGATGCGATAATTTCTGTTGCTCTTTTGTTGAACTCAGGATATCCTTATGGAGAATTACTTCCCATCTCCTGTAAGGTTTTCAGTCTGGCACCCAAGCAGCTCCTTCAAACACTGGTTTTACGCATCTGCTGCTGCATGGAGTGCTTTGGTAGGCAGCTTTGGAAGAGTTTAAGTCTAAAATCCCTCTCCACTGTGAAATTCAGGCACTGAGCTCTTGCAGAAAGAGCCAAGGTGCTGGAGTTGGAGTAGGTTTTACTCTGAAAAGGGAGATCAGCATCCTGCGCTTTCTTCCAGGTGTCATAGGAAAGTTTCGTGTATGTTGCCTGGACTTTACTTCTTCTTTTCCACCAGTTATTAAGCAGCTAATCTTCATATAGCTGGTGAAATCCTATTTCAAATTATCATTACAAATTGAATCTTGTCCCACGTGTCTCATGTACTATGAATCCTATGTTATTAACGCTGCAATATTTCAGGTCTAGAATTAAAGCCAGAAGGGCTAGTGCAGTAATTAGTCCTTGAAATAATTTTATCTACAGTGCTTTGATGTCGTTTAATATTTGGAGATTTAATGATAGAGCTCTTCCTACCAACCTTTCTGTCTCTGCATTTTTGCGGTGCCATTTGAAATGGGAATTGGTTTAGCTGGGAAAGGGCTAAACTGTCAGTGGTGGTTGAGGAATATCTCTGGATGGTGATAATACAGGTAAAGAAGGAGAAGGGCCAGTCTTTGCCCTGTTTTCAGAGAGCCTGGGACACATGCTCAACTTCACAGTCTGCCAAGGACAGAGCAACTCCAGGGAAGAGGGACAATGGCAGGAAAGATGTGAAGAAAGATGGGGCTGAAGGAGTGCTATGTTAGTCTGTGAGGTCGTCTCAGGGGCTCAAGCATCCTCTGTGCCCTGCAACTGCAAGGGAGGAGCCCGGAGCAGTTCGTGATCTCACAAAGATGGTTCTCATCTACCTGGTACAATCCTGCACCTTCTGGGACCATCTTTCTGCTAAGTCCTGATCTATGGCAGCTCATACCATATCCCATTTCCTGGGATATTTCCTCACACCAATTTTGGAAGCATGAATTATCCCCACGAGCAACTACATCTCTAACAGCTGCTAGTGTTTCCAGAGGGAGGCAGTTACCAGCCTCTCTCTCTGCTTGAACTCCAGTCTCAGGGGAGCTGGTTTAGGAGCTTCACAGGCATCCTGGTTGGAAAGGATTTCCAGAGGCATCTAGGCCAGCCTCAAGAACAAGTGGGACAAGACACAGTCAGGCTTTGCTCACCTGAATCCTGTGGACCTCCATGGATAGTGCTTCCGTAGCCTCTCTGGGCAGCTGCTCTATCACTCTTCTGTTGAGGAGAGTCCATCCTTAACCACAGGTCACGCACTGAGCAGTGGCTCTTGGTGTGTTGTCTGCTACCAGTGAGCAGCTTGTGCTTCTGCCAGGGTGGAGGTGGGGACTACTGCATGAAGGGACTTTGCTCCACTGCTTTCAATACCAAACAACAGACAAGTTTGATTGATTGCTAAAAACATTCTGCATGGCTGTTGGGAAGCCCACCTCTTGGAGATGGTCTAGATGCCTTTTTTCCTCTTAACATTACTAGAAGCTAAAGCTGCAGTTTTTACCACTGTCGTGGTTTAAGTCTCTCAGCCACGCAGTTTTGCTCACTCACTCACTTCCCCCTCTTTCTTCCCTTCGCTCCTGGAGGGATGGGAAGGAGAATCGAAAGAATACAACTCCCACAGGTTGAGATAAGAACAGTTTAGTAACTAAGGTATAACACAAACCACTACTGCTACCACCAATAATAATAATGACAAGGCAGATACAAGGAAAGGATACAATTGCCCACCACCCAGCCCGACCAAGCAGTGCACCCCCCACCGTGCACCCCCAACACCCTTCCAGGTCTCTGCTCTCTGTTTTTACATCCTGGACATGACGTGCTGTGGTATGGAATAACCTCTTTGGTCAGTTTGGATCAGGTGTCCTGTCTCCTTCCTCCTGGCTTCCCCTGCTCCCTGGCAGAGCATGAGACTAAGCAAGTCCTTGGTCAGACCAAAACATCACCAAGCAGTAACTGAAAACACTGGTGTTATCAGCACTGTTCCCAGGCCGAAAATCAAAACCACAGAGCTGCACCAGCTACCAAGAAGGAGAAAAATAACTGCTGCTGCTGAACCCAGGACAACCACTAATTATCCGAATGTATCTCTTGTGCAGGTAGTTTAAGTTTTAATTTACCTCCTGCTGTGCCAGTGAAATGTCAAGAAGAGAAAGTACATTATGAAGCATCACATAGAGCCACAGCAGGTATGGGAGGTCAGTTAACAGTCCAGGTTCTTTTGCAATCTCTCAGGTTCCTTTTTCATAATTCAAATTAATATGGCTATTTCCATGTCTGCTTTTATTATGACTCAAATGAATATGGCTGTTTTCATGGCTTCCTTTATTATGTTGCTGCTTCCCTCCTAGAGCTCTTAAAGCATCATTGCTATGCAGCTGACGATAGGCTGATGTTAACAACTAGGGAACAGGTTATTAAGTGCAACAACTCAGAAAGTGGGACAACCAAACAAAACAGAAATAAGCCAACTGGCTTCCAGAAACAGGCTTCAGTAACCAAAAAAGATAATAGGTAATAGTTTGTGCAAAAATAGTTCAAAAAGAAGAAATAGTTCAGGAGAATTGCCTGTCCCTTGTACAAAATGCTATTATGATACAACTGGAAACTCTACCAGCATGTAGGCAGCAGGAGATTGCAGCAGGATACCAGGTTGGATAAATTCCAGCTCTTCAGTAAACTAATACAAGAAAGGGCAGACAAAATGGGCATGAGGTCAAGTGAGTAAGGATGAATATCAAAGGACAGCATGCGCTGCAGGGGAGAAATCAAATCCAAGTGAAAAAGAAATAAAGAATAGCAAAAAACCATAGCCTATGGAGGCATTAGTGGAAAAAGAAATATCAGAGGACACATCGGTCCGCTACTCGCTGCAGAAGGAAAGCAATGGCAAGTGATACTGAGGAGGCTGAACTTCAGAATGCTTTTTCTGACTCAGTTTTCCTAAAGGCATCAGTAGTGATCACACACTCGATGTATCACAAGGGAAACGGTACAAATTCAGGCTAAAAGGAAAGAGCAGGATAATGAAAGATGTTAGAAAGTACAGCAATACATAAAATACTTTGAAATTGTTGGAGCCTGATTAGATTTGAAAGTTGGATGCTCTCCAAGGAGACTTCAAGAACTTGCTGTGCAATTTCAGAGTGGAAGTGAGGAACCAAAAAGGTCCATAAAAGAAAATTGTCTCTCTTGTTAGAGAGAGGCAGAAGGAGACTCTGGTAAGTGAACATCATTCAACTTCATTCTGATTCCCAGAAAAAGTACTGGAACAAGCAAATGTCCTATTTGTAAGTCCTTCAAAAATAACAACTATACAAGGAATAGTTACTGCAGAATTGTCATATGCTAATAATGTGCATTGATGGCTTCAATAACATCTCACATAGGGTTTTCATTAGTAAGATGGCTGGATAATACTGGAAAAGCTGGGGGTGAGCACAAGCCACCAGTCAAAAGGAAGGGGTTTGAAAGGCAGTCATATCTGGCAAATCACCAGACGGTTACAGGACTGTGTCACAGCCAGGGGTTTGGCTACTTAGACCATGAAAAGGGCAACTGGTGTAATCTACCTGGACTTGTGCAAAGCATTTTACACTGCCCCACAGTACCTCCTTATCTCTAAACTGGAGAGGCATAGGTCTGATGGATACACCACTCAGTGGATGAGGAATTGGCTGGATGGTCACATTCATAATGTTGCGGTCAACAGCTCGATGTCCCAGTGCAGACCAGGGATGGTGCTCCTCACAGTTGGTGTTAGGACCAGCACTGTTCATCATCTTTATTGGTGATACAGACAGTGGGATTAAGTGCACCCTCAACAAGTTTGCTGACAACACCAAGCTGCGTGGTTCCATTGACATACTGGAGGGCAGGAATGCCATCCAGATTGACCTTGACACGCTTGAGAGGTGAGCCAGTGCAAACCTCATGAAGTGCAACAAGGTCCAGTGCAGGGTCCTGCAACCTGAGTTGAGGCAATCCCAAGCACACATACAGGCTGGGGGAAGAAAGTACCAGTTTCAGAGGAGTCGTGCTGGGACTAGGGTCTCCCATTAGCATTTTCACCCACAACTTGGGTCAATAAAGAGTTCATACATTAGGTTTTTAAAATCTGATGGAGGTGGAGGTGCTGCTGAAGGAAGTGAGTTGGAATTAGTGTTATGTGGGCAGACTGTGAAAGTGACCTGGAATTTTTAATTCAGTTCAACAAAAGGGAAGTCCTATGTCCAGATAGATCCAGTCAGCAGCACAGATAGATGGGACATGACTGCAGGTATGTGGCCATCCTGCAGAACAGGCCGTAGGGTTTCATTGGACCAAGCAGAGCAGAGTGTTCTGACCAGGAAGGCTGGAGGGAAGTGGGACCACTGCTGTGCCAGAAGGGCAGTGGGAATGGGTCAAACCAACATCCCACCCTGCTGCATGCCCCAGCCTGCCCCAGGCAAGCGTGGGAAAGGTGCTTCCCTGCTAACGAGCCCGTGACAACCCAAATTCAGCTCCAGGCACCTCTCTTCTCCAGGCACCTCTCTCCAGGCACCTCACCTCTCCCCTGCCCTGCGGAGTGGGTGTTACCAAGAGATCAGCAAGGGCTGGTGGCAGCTCTTTGATGTCTTCGCCAGCTGATGCGGGACCAACTTCAAAGCAGCCAGTGCTGGTTCCCTGCTTGTGCTCTCTCTGCATGTTCACCCGCAGGGATCCCCCTGCCCCAGTCTCGGCCGCAGACAGCATCCACAAGCTCTCCCACCCCCTGCTCCAGGAGCCACTTTCCCTCTGTGGTGTGGGGATGAGCGGGATCACGGTTGCAGGTGGCATGATCAGTTTTGCTCCTGGAGACACTAAAGAATCGGACAAGCAAAATTCAAGCAGTAGCTGACACTGAGCCAAATCTCCTGTGGGACATACAGGAGTTAATTCAGATAATTGTCAAAGTCGATGAAACAGTAGAGGACAACATGGGTTACATGCATCCTGCTCTTACAGGTCCTAACACTTTGGCCTTTTCTTTCTAGCTGATTTTTGGAGAGACACACAAGTAATTTTAACCCTAGCTGGAGAGTACTGAACAATGCTCTTGGATTGATCTTAATTATCATGAACACTCCCTGTGTTTTCCAACTTTCATTATTCAGATGCAGTGAGCAAAGACTGCTCCACAAAAAATCAGATGACGCAATGTGAAAATTAATTCATGATCACTGTCAGGGAATTTGGATATAATAAAGAAGGAAGAAAGTGTTTCTTGTAAAACTTTCTTTGCCTAATATTAAAGCATGGTTCCCTTTCGTTCTTCTGCAAAGAACACTTTAATGGGAATCTGTAGATGAAAAATGCATTAAAAGCAATTATATCCCTAATTACTATCTTGCTTCTTCTGACCTCAGAAAACACAATCTTGCACTCACTGTTGGGGAATTATTCCTGGGATAGATGCCTATGTAAATGGTGTCAGATATGTGAGACATTTAAGACCAGTGGCTATCAGAAAAGCAGAGCGATCAGTGACAGCTTGCGTTTTTCCTCACAGAGGAGTTGCTTGGAGGCTGAGCTCACAGCATTTCTTACCCCTGCTTCTCCAAGCACTCACAGAATCACTGTGTCTCTGGCACTGAACAGCCAGTATTGATGCTATCTATCTGATTGCAGCAGTGTTCTGAACTGCTTCCAAACACTGCACTATTTGCTCATGTTCCCACATATGATGATACCTGGCACTTAGTAAAAAAATCCTGGCAATGTTCTTTGTGTCATGAGAGAGATGATGGCCCTCACCCCAGATTTGCTACGCAAGAGGTGCATTTTAATGGGAAACATGCTTACAAAAAAGAAAAAGAAAGTTTCAGCCCACCTTTTGAGTATGACAAGGTTAACATCTGTGGCTGCTGGATTTAGGATTCATTCTCTAAACTGCCCTGTGCTGTTGAGGAAGGGCTCCCTAGTACATGGAAATCAGCCAGTTGAGTTAAAATGAAGGCTAGTAGCAGGACTTCTAAAAAACCTATTCTTGTTCTGCCTTTGCACTGGGAAGTTGGGAAGTATCATCAGGTTTATTTTATTTCCTGCCCTCTGGCCAGATGGCTTTCACTGATGCTCAGCCACCCCATGATGCATCCCTGCTGCCTGCCACCTGCAGCAAGGTAGGGGAGAGCCAGTGCTTGTGCAACTCTTCAGCACACCCCTGAGAGTGTCAGGGCAGATGTAGCCCTGGTTGGGCTCACTCAGATGAGGCTGTCACAGCTGTCACACAGCATGACGCTAGTGTCAAGGGTAACTGAGGAGGCTCCAGCACCATGAGGGTGTTGGAAGGATGCAGCTGCTTAAATGCTCAGACCTAGAGGTTACCATGAGCTATCCCCATCATCGCTGCAATTTTTAATCACTTCAACCATTGCAACTAATTCAACAAGAGAGCCTGCCCTATCGTGCTCAACTGTGGAATCTGGGGATGAAAAGCCATTATTTTAACCCTGATAAAACCAGGTGTCGGGCATGCAGTGGCTTGGGGAATGTCTTCCCACTTCTTTTGCATAAGACAAATCATGTTTCTCAATCTTCTTGTCATCAAGGCAAATATGGAGCTCTCTGAAAAACATGCCACTGTCCCCCTTGAGTCTGCAGATAGCTAGAAGCACCAGCCTGGGGGTGTCCATCAGACTGAGGGTGTCCACCACCAGCCTGAGGTAATGTCTACCACATTCAGCTGAATGGGACACTAAGTGTTAGGTCTGGCCATGTCACAAAGAACTAAGCTAAACAGGCTGGAGAGGCTTTCCTGATCCTTCTTTAGAGGTAAGGGTATTAAACAGTCCCTAATGTGCTGGGGCAGACAAGACTGGACACCGTGGGGAGAATTACAGCCCATTACACATGAGGAACCAGTGAACATGCAGAGAAAGAGGCATTCTTGGATTTGTTTCTGACTTAGACTGAGGACAGATGACTGAAAACAGGATGTGGCAGCGGGGTTTATCTGTAGGTATGACAGATTCCTGCAAGTAGATCTATGCGAGTAAGTGTGTCAGCACAACACTACACAGTTACAGCAATCTCCTCTCCATGTAGCCAAAAGAAACTGCAAAGGAAATTATATACCTCCAGAGATAACCTTGTTGCAAGCATCTCTTGACAGGAATTAAGTTCAGCTTGTTCGGAGGGAAACTCCTGCTGCTTCTCCTGAGACCAGCTCCCAGCAGCGCCTGCACTGCCTCTGGGTGATTCTCCTGCTCCCAAGCACGAGGGAATTAGGTGACCAAAGTTACTACTCCTGGGTCACAGGCAGTGAAGCTGCTCCCGGATGGTGTTAAGGGAGTTTGACAGCTATATGGAATGCAGATTTGAGATCAGAGTAAAAAATTCTCTCACTTGTTTCATCTACCTAATGCATTTCTTTTGTCCTTGGTGCCTATTCCAGGTACCAGCAAGGACACTGGTTCTCTGGAATGCTGGATGCTGGAGCTGAAGATGGCATTAGCAGTTTTATTGGATTGGTCTCACTCCTGGAAAGCTCAAAAAGAACTATTATTTCATTCCCGGTTGCACTTTCAATGCCTCTTGAATCTAGAAATGTTTTTTCCTTCTCTCTGCTTGACAGTGAAATAATCAGAATCCTTTTCTCAGGCCCCTTTGTACATTAAAATTGGTTTTACAAGCAGGTACCTTGCCGGTCTGTTCTCTTGGAAAAGAATCAGACATATTTATTGTCCTTGTATTTGTAACCATGGCAAAGTATCTTACGTTACCTGTTCTGATGCTTGTGTAGCAGCACTGCTGTTTTCTACTTTAAGTATGTCGAATTGCCTCCCAGCGCTGTTAAGTTTATTAATATTTTCATAGGCCCCTTCCTTACAGATTTATAGAAGTCAAACTGTACAACCTGCTCAGCAGATTTTGGGCTCTGTGTTTTGTAATGACATACATACATCCTGTGCTTGCATGATCAGGGCTGGAGATCAGTGGTTTTGCTTGTGGATGTAGAAGAGAAGGAGGAGCAGCATTCACTTGCCCAGAAATGTGAATACCCCCAGGCAATGCTAAATCCCTGGGGCCCTTCTGCTGCAGACAAAGACAGGGTGTCTTCTACAGAGACTTGTTAATCAAAAAGCAGAGCTTTTGGGGCTGAAAAATAACACCAAAACACAGAAAAATAGGGAAGTCCAGGTGCAAGGAAACCGTGTGAAAGATTGGGTAAATTAAAGTATCATATGAGGGAAACAAAGCTCATAAGGAAAAGAGGAAACATTCTAGATACATCGTCAGACAGCAAGGACTAAAAGGAAATATATTGGAGGAATAATGCAAACTTCTACCTCCTGTATTAAACAATTATATCCTATTAAAACCTTCAACACAGCATATTTTCTTGCTTAATTTTGTGACCTCACTTTATTACAATTGATTAAACATAATTAAGTCCATTAGGTCATCTCTAAAGCTGGCCTGAAAAGGAAAGAAGCCATACCACTTCTGCTTCATTGCCAAGCAAGCATCTTTTTTTAACGTCACGCACAAGGGTATAAGACTTCCTGTTGGGTCTGTTGTTAGTTCTTCATTGTCCTTTGGAGATTTGTAATTGATTTTCACAAGGCATTTGTGTACTCTTAGGTGTGTACATGTAAAATCAGACCATACAAGTAATTATTCTGCAAGACTAGAGAGCGAATGAGTTGGTAATACAAAGAAAATGGTGTTTGAACAACTGGGAGAGTTCTGTAAAACTATGAAAAAACTCTTACTTTTTTTTCAGTGCTTACTACCTCCAGATTCCCACAGCACTCTTTGTATCAGCAACAGTGTGGCCAGCAGGACTAGGGAGGTGATCATCCCCACGCACTTGGCACTGGTGAGACAGCACCTTGAAAACTGTGCTCAGTTCTGGGCCCCCACAAGGGAACTGGGATTGTTAAGCTTGGTGAAAAGAAGGCTCAAGGAAGACCTTATTTCTCTCTACAGCTACCTGAAAGGGGGTTGTAGCAAGGTGGGTGTCAGTCTCTTCTCCAACTAATAAGCTACAGGACAAGAGGAAATGGCCTCAAGTTGCACCATGACAGATTCAAGTTGAATGTTAGGAAAGATTTCTTCACAGAAAAGATTGTCAAGCACTGGAACAGGATGCCCAGCGAAGTGGTTGAGTCACCATCTTTGGAGGTACTTAAAAGATGTGTAGGCATATTCCTTAGGGACATGGTTAGTGGTGGCCTTGGCAGTGCTAGGTTAGTGATTGGACTTGGTGGCCTTAAGGGTCTTTTCCAACCAAATGGTTCTATGATTTGATAATACCACTGCCTTCAAGCAGACGTAGAGCCTGGTTAGTTGTGTTATTAAAAGCTCCAGTATTGCAGACAAAGGCAGCATCTCATTTTGTCCTGGGCCTTTCACACTGCAACACAGCCCAAATCCTCATGTACCTGCAGGGAAGGGTCAAGCCTGCATTACCAGGATGATGGATTTAGGAGTTACCATTTATAAACTGAAACTGGGGATGAAAGAGAATACAAAAGCTGTATCAACGGGGATGAACGTCCCACAGGTGTTAGGGGGCAACCACCATCTGCATGTGCAAACACCCACATCTGAGCTGGTTTTCCTTCATAGTCACTAGCGAGAAACAGGCACAGACTGTGTGAAAACTCACTTCATCTTAATGAAGCTGCCTGAAACAGGCAGCCTAGCTGCCAGCTGAGCAGTGCCCTGTAAGAGCCCATTTCTCACTCTCCACTAGCAAGGGAGCTCAGGCTGATTTTCTCATCTATAGATATTTGCACCACAGACATCTAACATTAAGGCAGATGAATCCTTTGATTCCTCCATAGCTGGCTTCAGTTGCAGCACCTTCTGCCTCTGTCTGTATTTTTTCCTGTCTTCAAAAGTATTGTATGACTTACAAGATAACCTTCCTTTGGAAAAGAAAAACAAAATTGATCAAAAATGAACCATACCCTCTTGACGCAGCAAATAGACTCTGATGAAAACCTGTCAATATTTAAAGGCTTTGTAAGTGGGTAATTCTAGCACTGTTGTGCTAATTTGCAGCCTGTCTGCTCTGTAGAGGCCAGAAGTGACCCCTTGCTCCTGTTATTAAGAGTCATTGATTTCTACCATGCTGCAGACATGCAAATTGCTTCACCAAAGAAATTGATCTTTGGAGGAGTGAGAAGTCCAGAAAACCAGTTGACTGCCCTGAAAATAGAGGCTGCTGAAGTAGGAGTCAATGCAGGCTCCCAGTGGTGGTATTCAGAGCTCTCCCAGCAGCAACCTTTCCCCAATGGTGCTATTAATGATCTTTTAAAACTGCTCACACTCTGAATATCCCAGCCAACAACTTACGTTTAAAGAGGCAGTGAGTCAATACAGCAGAATACCCTATTCATACAAACTCTCTCCTATAGTATTTTTTTCCACTGCTTGCTGGATTTCATCTTCGTCCAGACGCATGTGAGTTAAGGGCTTTGGTGGCCCTCCAGCAGCTCTGAGCTCTTTTCTCCCTGGATGCTGGGCTTTGGTGAGATTAGCTTGACATGATAGTGCTGAAACCTGAGAGAGTGAAAAAAATGTGGTGTGTGATCCAAGCTCTTTAGAAAACAGCTTAACAGTTATTACTGAGAAGCGGTCTGTGGTACTTGGTCCATTACAGTCAGAAAGAAACTGGACACGGCTTTGGGAACACGGAAGACAGAATCAAAACATGTTCAGTCAGTAATTTAAGGACAGGCTTGAGAGATAAAGGAAAAACCATGCTGTCCATGGCTGACCACAAGCATGAAAACTGTGTTCACAGTTGACTGGTGGCCCAAAGGACCGGAATAGATCATTTTAGCACAACACTTGGAGCCTGGCAAGATGCAGAACCAAAAATTGCAGCCTGAAAAGAAAGTCCAAGGTTAATGGAGTTCTCATACCAAACTATCCCAATGCTGGGTGCCAGTGGCAGCTGATGGAGCCCAAGGGACCATTACATGCTCCTGCAGTGGGGCCACATGTGCTGGTGAGGGGGCAAACAGGCATCACCCTGTGGGAGAGAGCAGGGCTCCTAGGCTGCAGGCAAAGTCTCGATGGCAGTTTGGAACAGAGAGCAGCAAAGATTTATCATCTAGCCTGTGTGGCCCATTTGCTGTTATCAGTTTTAATTTGGAGAGGGGTCGCATTGCGCTCTTTCACCGTATCGCCTTGTTCTTTGGCGAGAAGGATCAGAGAAGTATCTGGTTTATCCTTCTTCTAGCACTTATTGCTCTGCGCTTACTGCTGCATCCCCTTTTCTGCTTAGCTAAAGCCTAATAGTTCCAACCTTCCTGGTGCCTTCACACAGCAGTCCCAAGATATTGCTAATGAGAACAAATTATACTTAGGCATAGAAGTTTTTGAGATCCAGCGGAAGGCCTAAGGTACAGTAATCTAGAAAGCGTGTAATATCAATTTGTGCAATGACATTAAAATGGTGCTCTAGTGACTGGAAGCTGATACCGGATAAATTTAAACTAGCAGCAAAATAAGGATTTTCCATAGAGTAATTCACCAGTAAAATGGCTGGGTTGGGCTGATGGAATATTCTGTGTCTATTGAAGATCAGATGTCTGCTTCCAGGGGTGTAAAATACTGGAATTTCTTTTCTTGTCTTAAAATTTATGCAGGAATTCTCCTTTACTATTTTTACTGTTTTTTGGGGTGTTTTTTGACTTTTTTTTTTTTTTTCAAGTTTGCATACTTTGGAAATGTTTTCTTATATTTGAAACAGCAATTAGCACAGGGACATCCACAGGGAAGTACTGTGATGTGGGCCATGCTAAGAGGAAGACCAGCTATCTCCCTCCCAGACTTGTAGGCCTGATTCTGAGACCCTGCTTTTCTCTGTTCTGTTTAGTAGCTGGTGCAGTGCTGTGTTTTTGACTTTCAGCCTGGGAACAGCGCTGATAGCACCGATGTTTTCAGTTGCTGCTCAGTAATGTTTACTCTGACCAAGGACTTTCTGAGTCTCATGCTCTGCCAGGGAGGAGGGAAAGCCGGGAGGAAGCAGAGACAGGACACCTGACCCAAACTGACCAAAGAGGTATTCCACACCACAGCACGTCATGCCCACTATATAAACTGGGGGCAGTTATCCGGAAGGGTTAGACCACTGGTCAGTCGGGCTGGGTATCGGTCAGCAGGGGGTGAGTGGTTGTATTCTCTTCCCTTGTTATTTCCCTCATCATTATTATTATTGGTGGCAGCAGTAGTGATTTGTGTTATACCTTAGTTACTGGACTGTTCTCATCTCAACCCATGGGAGTTACATTCTTTTGATTCCCCTCCCCATCCCTCAGGAAGCGGACGGAGGAAGGGGGAGGATTGAGTGAGCAGCTGCGTGGTTCTGAGTTACAGCTGGGCATAAACCACAACACCTGGTTAAACTAGAGCTGGTACCTTGTGCATCAGCAACTCCAGGGACTTTGGGGAGTGTGTGATGTCTATGGACACATGTAGATCAGATAGTTGCTGTTGAAGGTTCATCTGCATGTCCAGATACTAAAAGACATGTGGCCCTGCTTGCCCTGTGTGCTGCCCAACTTCAGAAGCCACCGAACACCCTGGGCAGAGAGGCAGGTAAGAGCCCTGGGCTGTGGCAGGTTTGTGCCCTGCCTGCTCAGTGGATGTGTGTTTGCCGCATCCATGAATAGCAAACCAATATTTGATGTGCTCGTTTCAGAGAAGTGGGGAACAGCACAAGGAGTGAGACCATGGTGATGCTGGGCAGGGAGGACACAGGCTGAGCCTGCTGCCTTTCTTGTCCTGCAGCGTGAAGGAAACTACATGGAGTAGACCTGGACTTTAATTAATACTCAGTTACTCCTGACAGGTTAGGCAAACCTCTGTTGGGAATGGCTGCAGAAAAGGCACGAGGTCACCACCCTGGTAGCCTCTGGTAGCCTCAGGAGGCTCTTTGCAGCCCTCTTTTTTCACAGCTTTAAGTGCAATATGAATCTGACTGGCTCTTTCACAATGTCACACACATGCCAACAAGACCTCTGCTGCTTATATCAGGACTGGCTCAAGCCCACATTGCCAGCATCTCTTTGTCCTGCTTCCCAGCTTTTGCAGTTTTTTATCCTCCTGACTGCAAGCACCCTCATTCAGCCACAAACCAATGCAGCTCAGGATCTGCAGGCATTTGCTGTCAATTCCTAGTCCCACTGTGGCACAGGCACAGGCTGCCACCACTGGTCCCATGCAAGCAGGGGCAAACCACTGCTGCACCTTATGTCTGTAGGAGTTAGATTTTGGGTGGAGCAGTGGGGTCTGCTACCACACTCTACCACATCCCCTGCACACTCTGTCGTATCCCCTGAATGTGTCAGAGCATCAGCATTGTCCTTTACCAGGCTGGGAAAAGAATCTACTCCCAAACTCTCTTCTGTGCTGTTTGCTTGGCAATGTTTCTGGCAGGGAATGTGCTTTGGAGGAGAAGACACATGAACCTGCAGTAAGCCTGGCTGACGGACATTTCTCATGCACTCCACCAAAGGACTCCTCCTCAAGCCTAAAGACCTGCTCTGTGCAAGGCATATACAGTAAAGCAGAATAGCAAATGTCTCTGTGCGCTGTCAGAGGGAGCTGGACCAGTGTTTGGAAAGCTCTGTCCACCAGCTGAAAACACGTGTGACATTGTGCGTCAGGATTTCAGGAGGTCATTGCTATGCTTGGGAAGAGTGATGGAGCACCTCCTCTTCATGCCAGGAATAATATAGCACAAGTCAGTCTTCACCTGTGAGACTGTCTTAGGCACTTCTGTGAGAAGTTCTCTGACCTAGACTAAAGAGAACTGCAGATCACACAGGACATGTAGTGATAGGACAAGGGGTAATGGCTTCAAGCTGAAAGAGGGTAGATTTAGTTTAAGCATTAGGAAGAAATTCTTCCCTGTGAGATTGGTGAGATATTGGCACAGGTTGCCCAGAGAAGCTGTGGATGCCCCATCCCTAGCAGTGTTCAAGGCCAGGTTGGACGGGGCTTGGGGCACCCTGGTCTAGTGGATGATGTTCCTGTCTGTGGCAGGGGGGTTGGAAGTGTATAATCTTTATGTTCCCTTCCAACTCAAATAATAATGTGTTTTTATGATTCTATGATCTTAAAGTCTCTTTTGCTTTTAAAAATGGCATTACTATTGCTTAGAGCAGCTCCTGGCAGACGATTCTGCTGGTACAAAGAAGACAAAAAGGCACCCTGCTCCAGCCAGGGTATTGGCAAACATCTGCCAGAAGCCGCTGTCCGGATGGTGGTCTCTACAGACGGGATTTGGGGAAGGGCTCACACCACTGCACAGACAGCACTCCAAAGGCAGCCAAGCAGAGCAAGGTGTCCTTTCAGTGCCTAACCTCACTGGTGAAGAAAAGATAGCTTCCAAGTCTTTCCTAGCTGCCAGTGAGATTAAACCTGGCCTGGCCCAAGAGGCACAGCAGCATTGAGCCAAGAACCAGCTGTCACCCAAAATACATGATGATGGCCAAAACCAGCGCAACAAAGTGCAGTGTCTCACCTGAAATCTTTCCACTCCTGGCCAGCTCCTGGATCTCCAGACAGAGCCATGAGCTTTTGCACCTCCAGAAAACTGTTAGAAACTCGACATGGTTTATTGCTGGCTGTCTGTTGTCTATTACAACATTTATAACCAAGGGGAAGGCCTATCCTTCTCTGATGGTAAATCTATGACGCAGAACAGAAGAAAAAGCTTGTTTTGACTTGTAACCTGAGTAAACCTGACAAGGATGGAATAGAAAGGTGAAAGAACAAAAGGCCATTTGTATAGCATTAAAAAACCAAACCAAGGAGAAAGCTGAAGTAAGGCAGCTGAAATGTTTGAGGTGCTGCTGCCAGAGCAATTCCCTCTCTTAGTTTTTTTTCCCAAGTCGCTTTCTAAATAACTAATGCAAATATTGTCTCTGCCACCATGTCAAACCCACTTTCACATTCTTCTGGAGGCTTGTCAGCTTCAAACAAAAGGGTCAGAACAATCCCACATAAGCAGTATGGATAGCCAACACCCTTGTTACTTGCTTTGTTTATGCCTGCCATGATCAAATGCAAATGGTGCTTGAGACAAGTTCAGTTTCCTGTCTCTGACTCGCATTATGGGATGTAAGTGGTGTTTGAGACAAGCTCAATGCCCAGGTTCTCACACTGCTCTCGAAAGGGAGATCCTGACTCAGGACAAAAGAGAGAGAAATGGAGGGATGGCAGAGCTGTGAGCTGAAACAGGACATGACAGCAGGATGAAGCACAAGAGAGACATGTACAAGAAGTGAAGGCATCGTGGACAGTGAAGGAAAAGGACACTCAAAGGATATCTATTTCCTTTTAACAACTATTTTAGCAGCAATAGAAGCTGTATGGACAAAGACAGACTTTGTTCGTACAGAAAGGTCTTGCAGAGTTACCTGTACAAGTCTTTGTACTCGTGCCTCCAAGCAGAAAGGGCTCTGCCTCACCACACCAGGCAGAGATATGCCACAGAGGAGTAGATCCAAGTGGACATAGCAGCACCGTTTCCTCCAGTGCTTCACTGAGGATGAAGCTGAAGCTTTGAGACACAAAGAGCAGCCACAGATGTGTGAGGGATGTGGTTGTAATCAGTAACATCTTCAACAGCCATGCCTGAGCCCTGCTGTGACCTGCTCCCAGCAGGGATTGCCCCATTGCCCTTTTCTCCTAACAGGGAGATCAGCTCAGAGAAGGCAGGCAGTGAGGTTTGGTGCTGCCCTTGCTGTTCACATCTCTTCTGAAGAGGAGCCCCTGTGGCACAGGGCCCTCACTGCTCCCTGGAGGAGACAACTGCAAGTCCAAGTTTAAGAGCAGATGCTTCACAGTCTGTATGAGTGAAAAATCAAACAGAGCAGACTAAATCTATTACACTAATTAAGAGATGCAACATCCAGAGAAGAACAAGACAATATCTTCTCTGGGGGACATTAGCTGTTGCCCAGGTGAAAAATACAGTTTTTCTTACTGATCTGTCCTGGCTAATGTCCTTGCAGATGTGCTTTGGAATAAATTAAGCATAGTCATTGGCCACGGTTTTCTCTGTTCAGTTATCCCACACCTCCAAGGGTTTTCACATTTAAGCTCAGACATTAAAAGAACAAACAAAAAATACACTTAGTAACTGAAAGGAAGACTATTTTCCCAGCAGCTGGAAACGCAGGGCATGTCTTGCATTCAGCTACGCGATAGCTAAGCCTTGTGTAATTGTAGTTGTAGGAGGTTTTGTTCTACACCCCTCTGGCCAGGAGGCTGCTGTGGCTGCCTTCACGTTCATCACTGTCCAACGTGACTCCTGCACTGCTGGCACAGATTGGGATCCAGCCCATCAGTGCTGAGCCTTTTGGTGCTGCAATAGCCAACAGCTCTATCAAGATGGATACTGCTGGTGACAGTAATATCTGCCACCTCTTGCACTCAAAAATGGAACAGCAGGACCCAAAAGCAGGGCAGGGATGGGAACCAGAGCTGGGAAATGAAACAGCACTATCAATCAGGAAAGGGTAACGGGCTTGCTTATTTATCACTTCTAGGTGAATGGCAGTGCAGTGTGCTGTGAGCGGGTAAGTACTAGAGATCACCAGTTCCTAAGGTTTAGTGCTTCTGTCTGGTGCGCTGGAAATCCCACTGCACTTGCCAAAAGCAGGCACTGCGCTATCAGAAGAACTAGTAGTGCAGGTCTCTTTTCTGACTGGAATCCAAGGAATCCGTGTGGACTCCTCCAAACACTGCAAAACCAGACTTGGCCCTGGCAAATCATCCCTGTGGGGAAGGGCAAAAGGATGTTGCTGTTGGCAGTCCCACCGCATGGCTGTGAAGATGCAGAGTCTTCCCAAGCAGTGATAGTTTTTTGGCTACTTAGTAGATGTAGCCAGATGTCGCTACTAAACAGATGAGTCCCTCGTTCATATATTCACATTTTCTGCAGCCTGTTTGTTCAGCGTCCAAGTGTTGGTGCTTAAGGAGAGGCTGTATGTTTGTTACCTACTTCATCAGATGAAAGAAGGCTCTTTTATCTTCTTTTATTTATTCTCAATTGAAAAAATGCCTCAACTTGTGCATAGGAGGGGCTCAGCCCTGCACCTCCTAGGCAGGAGTAAGCAATGCTGCCAGCGAAAATGCTTTGTACACAACCTTCCTTTCAGATCTGTTTAAAAAAGGTAACTGGCACTGACATGGTCGATATAAACACCAACCACTGACTTACTGAACCCTCTACCAACCCTGGACGACTGAAAATGCACTTACTAGCATAGCTTACCCCTATTTATTTTTATAGATGAATATATAAACCAATATATGTAATTAATACATGGAGGTTTCTTTTCTTTGAGGCTAGTATCGATTGCAGCAAAGCTTGAATATGCTGAGAGAGAGAGAACAAAGAAATATAAAATATATGGTTAACTGGAATCTAAAATCCCCTTGAACAGCTCTCTGCTCTTCCCAAGCCATCTGCTTCTCAGCTGGCTGTCTCCTGCCCTTGCAGCCGGAGCACATCCCTGGCCAGACACCAGGCACCATAAGAAGGACCCAATTTTACAGCAGCTTCCCCCCACCCCGGTTTTAGGTCAGCAGCAACTCATCAGTTTTCTCCCTTTAATATTCGCTTCACAGCTTTCTGCGTCATTGCTACTCCTTTTGGGAACTGGGGCTGTGCTCAATTCCTTTCCTTATTGCTGCAAAGAATTAGGCACAAATGCCTCCACTGGTTCCCATTTCCCATAAGGGTGTACCCCTTAGCCACTTGCTCTTCCGCAGGCTGGGGTCACTGGGCAATGGCATCACCAATGCTGGTCTCTGTGGGATACAGTGTCACTGGTGTTATAGTGCCCACCGACAACGGCAGTGATGGGGCTGCACCACTCTCCTTGTGCTGTGCTTGTTCCTCTATCTTCTACAGCCCTGCCATGGCATCCACCACCCTCTGACCAAGTACCCACCACTGCTCCAGCAGCTGGTCCCTGGCTGTCCTGTCTGCTGGCTGTAGGGCTGCCTTCTGATCTGGGAAAGGAGTGATGGGAATATTCGGGTCCCTTTGGACACGTGACTGCGTTTGCAAGTCCTCTTGCCCTCCTCTAAGTGCAAGACGGATGCTCATGTACACAGAAGTGCTAGCACCTTTGCTCTGTCCTGCTTCTTCCACTGAGCCCATGACAACAGCTGAGCCCCTTCAAGACAACCTTTGCTTGCATCGCAGCCAACACTTGAGGAGGGATTTTCAGTAGCTGCGCAGAGCACTATTACAGTGCCAAGAGCTTCTATTGAATTTAAAGCTGGAGGCTTCCTTGGAGAGGCTCCTTGAAGGCCAGGGCCTTCTGTGCAGTTCACTCCTGCATCCTCCAGTGACAGCCAGGCATCAGACAAGGCTCCAGGCAGAGACTCCTGTCATGGGCAGTGAACAACACGGTTGCTGCTGCTGAAATGCCTCGGAGCACCTCACTCAGGGTGCACAGCTCGGAGGTCACTTGGCACAGGCTGCCTCCCTGTCCCATCTCCTGCTTCAGGAACACAGGAATCACTGTTCATGATTGTGGGAAGAGCCACCCAGGTATATTTGTCTCACTATTTCTCCTCAGCGAGCACCCCCATGTGCGCATACATGGGATCAGAGCGGGGGCAGATTTGGTGTATGAGGATTCCAAAGGTCTCACCACGCACCTGGAGGAGTCCAGGCATGGAGCAGCGCCATGAGGGCACAAGCCAGAAGGAAAAGTTTCCTCAGACATATGTGCAACATCTTGGCCTCACTGCCTCTTTGCACAGACCTGTGTGACAAAGTTGGCCGAGCCCACCTGTTTTAGTAATAAAGAGCAAATACTAAAGCAGTGATCCTACAGCAGTGTGAAAATTAATGGTGGAGAGGAGATAAGAAAATGTTGTGGTCATCAGGTGCAATCCCACCAAAGATGGTTCAGCACAAGACAGCTTCCCGTGGTTATAGTTACTATATGGAGCCTCCTAATTGGAAGCATCTTTTTGGTGAATCGCTTCCATTTGGGGTGTTTGGGGTTTTCTTCTCAGTTTCCTTGTGAGGGCAAATGCCAGCCCCAGTGCTTTCTGGCAGCAGGTACGATTTGCTGTGCTGGATTTTACCAATTTCATGTCTTTGATCCTTGTGAAATTTACCTCTCCCCTTTGACATGTCAGGACTGGGGATTATTCTTGCTTCTGCTCTTACCTCCCACCAGCAGCTGGAAAAATGGTGATGTCCTTGTGAGAAAAGTGCCCTGAAAAGGCTCTGATTCTGCTTTCATTTTGTTCAGGTTGGGGTTGGGTTTAACTGAAGGTTTGTCAGTAGCTACACAGGCGTAAATCAGAAATAGCCTCATGTCTGATTCATTCAGTACCCTGCCACATCTTATCCCATCCAGTGAGAGCTCCTGTTTGGCTGCTTCAGCACAGACGTCTTGCTCCCAGGAGGCAGAGCTGTGGCCAGGGGGTCTAGGAGATCAGAGACCCCTCTCAGGAGGGACTTCAAACCAAAATCTGAGAGGTCAGTGCTTGTACCCCCTGATTTCCTGAGCTGTCTGCACCCTGTGTCTGAAGCAGACCTGCCCCATTCCCCTGGCTTATGGGGCTGTCCCAGACACCCGGCTCGCAGGTATTCAGACATCAGCTTTCCTGCCTCTGCCCCATGGAAATAATGGAGGAAACAAATGTTTTCCCCAGAATAGTGTCTCCCTTCTTGGCTTCCAACAGCCATGTGTCACTCGTGCTCCTGCTGAGTCTGGCTTTAGGTACAGCTGGCTGCTCCGGGTAAAGTAAAGAGGGTTATTACTTCTTTCCAGAACAGACTGTCTATGCGATGGACAGATTTTGTATAGAGTAACTTATATATATATATATATGTATGTATGTATATGTATATGTAGTGACCCAGTTGCTATAAAACCACCCCAGACCAAGGAAGTTGCTACTGAACCAACTCATTGGGCTGGGGCAGAGGCAGCGACACGAGGCTGCACCAGTCAGATGGGAGTCCAGGATGGGGTCCCCACCAGCCCCACTCCCCTCACCAGGAGCCCACCAAGCCCCCACTGGGGCTTGCTCCCTGGAGTGCCTACATGTGGGGAGGTGCACTGAGGGGTGGTTGTCACAGTGATGTTCCCATGCTCCAGCCCTGCACATGGGAAAAGGCTCTGGGTGAGCTGTAATTGTGGAGGGATGGAAACCGCAGCAGAGGGAGGTGCCACTGCTCTGAGTCCCACTGAAGCTCTGATTTGAGGTCAAACACAGCACAGAAAGCAGGCAGGTGGGAGTTTCCAAAGCATGCAGGGACCTTTTCCTCCTCCTTCACCCCTGTGAGACCTACCTGGGGACAATGGGCACAGGCATGAGCTAGTGGGGAAGTGGAGCAGCGCATCCCCCAGCTCTGTGATCCAGCTCCTAATGAAAGCAATCGAGATGTCTGGAGGTTCCTCCACCTGTCACTGGCTTGTTTTTAGCAGGAGCTGTAATGAGGTGCCTGGAGGACAGGATCATTTAGTTTTCTTTACAGTAATCACAATTTAGATGCTCTACAATACAATAACATCAAGAAGGGAAAGGCAACTGGAGTGGCTTGCCAGCTTCTCAGGACTGATGAGCTGAACACCGCAGGCAGACAGGCCTTCTCCTGCCACATTGGGAATACAGCATCACAGTCCTATCTTGCAATAAAACCTGCCTGTTGCTGTAAAAGCACATATTTCAGCTCCTACCAACTCAGCTGGGCCTCTCTGAGGACCCTCTGTTGCCTGAGTGTGTGTTCAGCATGGCCTGAGC
The DNA here is from genome assembly GCA_039720435.1 of Amazona ochrocephala. Taxonomy (NCBI): domain Eukaryota; kingdom Metazoa; phylum Chordata; class Aves; order Psittaciformes; family Psittacidae; genus Amazona; species Amazona ochrocephala. Next base: position 28,836,393 of record CM077880.1, read on the forward strand.
ATCCCCACAGCCCTGAAGCTGGAGTGCAGATGCACATTTGCCCTTGCAAAGCCCTGGCGTGCACTGCCTTCAAGCTGGAAATGTTACCTGCAGACTTTACCATGAATGTAGAGCTTGGCGCATCTGCCTATGTATTTTGTACATAGATTTACCTGCAGCTGGCTGTGAAACAAATCCTGTACTGCACTGACCAGTGAGAACTCATTCAACCCCCTTTACACCTGGACAGAGCTAGTGCTCATCACATGGGCAAGAGCTGCAGGCCATGTGCAGGCTCTGAGGGGTCACCAGCATGATGAGGTTTGGTGCCCCTTTGCTCCAGGGATGCACAACAGGTCTGGGGCTCACTGCCTCCAGCCCTGCAGGAAGTGAATCAGTGAAGCACCAACACTGCTGCCAGCTGCCCCTGGCAGGGGCTGGCACTGAACTGGTTTCGCCTTTCCCTAACCCTCCCACGTTTACAGCTTCACCAAGGAAGGGGGGTCAGTACCTTTTGACTCTGCCTTTGGTGTCTCCAGCAGTAACTTCTATTTCTGCACACGATTGAAAACTAAAGGACCATTACCAGGGATATCCTAAACTCTCGCCTATGACCATCTGCTGTCTCCAGAGACATGAAGGAAGAAGCACATCCATTGAGGAGGACATCCTGTGCTGGGAGATACCCTGGAGGAGGATGCAGGCAAAGATGCCCCAGCCTGGACAGGAGCAACCATGGCCGGGGGAGCTCTGCAGCATGTGGCTGTGGGGCTTTTGGCTGGGTGTCAGCTCCAGCAGCAGCATTGCAAAGGAGACACTGCTCTCTGATGATACAAACATCACTAATGCTTCTCTTACTGTATTCTCTTCAGCAGCTTTCTCAACTGCTATTCACATCCCTCTACCCTATCACCCCGTCAGATCCATCTTCTCTCCACCGCCAGACACATTCAAGGTGCCTGTCAGCCTCCTTGCAGCAATCTCTTTCCATCCCTCAATCCTTCCTGTGCCCTCCATAGCCCAGCACTGCTGCAGAGGATAGCCAGGCTTGTGGCCTGTGGAGCCCATTGCTGCCCCTAGAGCTGGGGCAGATGGTGCCACAGGGCCCCAGCTCTGATGTCTCTGATGCAAGGAAGTCCAACTGGTTTTCAGTGTCACTGCCCTCAGCTGCCCACATTCCTGGAGAAATAAACTTTCCATTACCTTTTCCCTCACTCCATTTTCTCTCTTTACAAACCTCAAGGACTACTTCATTCTCGGGTAATCACAGCTAGTCACTTAGCTTCCATCCACAATACAAAAGCAAGCCCTAAGTGCCATATTTATCACCAAGGAGTGCTTGCTTGTGATGGTGGATATTTTCCCTGTGCTTCTCAAAGCTTTCTTGAATCACAGATGTCCCTGCTGCTCCCAGCTGGCCTTACAGGGCACTCTTCCTCAAGAAAATGATCCTAAATGGATGGCTTTTATCTTATTTGCTGTGATGCTCGTGCAAGTACCCTCAGACCTGAGCCTTCCCACAGCAGAGCTGAGGGTGAATCCGCTGCAGGGGCTCCACTGGTGTGGGTGCCCAGGGCATGTGGAGCGGGAGGGAAATGGTATTCTCACCTTGACATCCAGCTTCTGGAATATGACTTGGTGGCTCTGCTGGATGCAGCATGGTGCTGGGCTGAGTGTCTGAGCTCATTTAGCACCTCACTGCCCATCCTTGCTTGGGCTGTGTGCGGCAAGTGATGGAGAGCAGCTCCTGCCCCGTGCCCTTGACCCCATGCAGTGCTGCTGCAGCACCAGGAGTTCGACATTCATCTCGTGATTTCTTCCTATCAGCCCCAGTCACTGGTGTGAGGGGTGTCTGTGTGGGACCCCTGCCTGGTGTGGTGTGGGGTAAACGCCCATGCAGGGCAGTGGGGAAGAACCTCACCTTTGTGGAACAGGCTTGGAGATGGAAGAGAAGGGAGAAGAGTGAGGGACAGAAGGGAGCCCCTGCCCACAGAGTTCAGCAATACCTTAAGTATCTTGGTTTTCATTTCGTATCTCAGACTAACAAGGTTTAAATAAAGCAACATTTCAGCTGGTTTTACCATTGTTAAAAAGAGGTTCTGGAAGTCTGGTGCTTCTTGCAATGGCAGGTAATAGATGGATCTATTGATAATGACACCGTGCACATATGAGCAAGTATTCTAATCTCTCTGTAGTGTGAGGTATCTAACAGTGCCAGGAAAAAACCCTTGCTAATACCATGGGCATGTGCTGAAATGCGTATTTCTTTTCTTTCTAATCCTTCCAGGCCAGTGGGAAATGCTGCAGTGCTGCCGACAGCACCTCTCAAGTAATGAAATGCTCGATTCAGTGGTTTTCCACACTTGTGATGGCATCACCTTCTTCCCATTTGTATTCCTCCAAGAGGCTTAGCAAGATGAGAAAAGCTACTTCAGAAGCAATTGCAGCGTGTCTGCAATTGATCTGTGGGTTTGCGGCTTTTCTTCTTAAGGCTTTACTTGCTGTTACACCTCTTCTTATGCTGGAGGGAATTTAGCACTGGGCAAATACCTAATCTCATTAGCAGAAGTAATTTCTTCACAGTCTGAGTTGTAACAATTGAATCACAGTGAAATGCTAGAAGGAGTTTCATTCTAAGCTTTCTGAAGGGCTACCAAAGTGGCACTTGCAGAGGAGATTTGTATAGGTCTGAGTTAGAGACAGGTAACAAGTTTTGAGGTCTAGACAGCAGAAAGTGAGGATGACTCAGGTTCAAAAGCAGTGGGGTTTCTTTTATCAAATACTTGTCCTCGCTGCAACAGAAGGGTCTGCAACTCCAGCTGGAGGGGCACACCAGTAGCTCAACAGAAGGTCAGTGGGGGACAGCATTATTACGCGACAGCTTGCATCGTAAAATGATTTTCCCTCCCCACCAAGGAGGCATTTGTCTCTGAATTCTTACATGAAGAACATGCAAGCACAGATTTAAGGGCATCTGATAATGTTAATCCAATTACAGTTCTATTCCAACATCCCTTAAATGCTTCTTCAATTCTTTTATCAAGAGACTTCATCCTCTATTACAAGTGAGGGAACTAGAGATATGAGGAAAATAGCAGTTCTTCTTACTGAAGAAACAGAGTGTTTCTGTAGAGTCTGGCGCTATCAATCCCGAGGATCCAACAGAATATTCCATGTCCCTCCCTGTAAAGAAATGGCAGGGAATATTTCTGTAGGGTTGTTTTTTTTTGTTTGCCATCTCACATGCTTAAAACATGAGTTCTAGCTCCCAGGCTATTAAGCATCAGCCACAATCACATGTGGTGTTCATTTACTAAATGGCAGAGCTGACTGAGTACATTGAGCCAAGATATTATGACTGTGGAATTGACTACTTAATTATCAATGGGATTTAAGGGCCACTGCCATCAAGAGCTAACGTACACAGAGACTTCCATGCCCAGTGTGGGATGCCAGTCACTTGGATTTCTGGAGTATCCAGCACCCTGTTGTAGCCCACGCTGGACACGAAGATCCTTCTGGCTCCATTGCTTCAAGCTCATTCCTGAGACTTCTTGAACTCTCTGGTCCTCCCTGAGCATGTGCTTTCACATCCAGCTGCAGGCACTGGTGACAGCAGCAAGCTATCCATGTGCTTGTCTGCTGAACCGCCCCTGCACCGTGGGCCTCTGTGAACAGTCTGGTGGAGGGATGATGTCTTGTGCTGAAGGTGAGTGAGGAAAATGGAACACTGAAGAATTCCCAGGTATTGCAGGCAATAACCTAGTGTTGGCTCTTCATAAACTCATTTTCACTTGGAAACAAGCCAGATTTACTGCTGTGCCAACACTTTGTCTCAGTTGTGCTTAGAAACCTCAGCTGTGCAGACAGTGACTCCCACCTTCCTGTCCTTTCGTACCAACTCACTTGGCATGTCCTGCTCTCCACCTGACGCTCACCATTCTGGTGTGACCACCGTGACTCCTTTTCCCCCTCATAGAATTTGCTCACACACAGGGGCTGGTCATCTCACCTGTCCACATAGAGGAAATCTCTGAAGAGCCTCTCCCTTCAGCAGCCCACAGATGGAGCTGGACGGAGTCGGACGGAATCTTAGGTGATATGGTTTAGCGTGTGGTGTCCCTGTCCATAGCAAGGGATTTGAACTACATGATCTTAATGCTCTTTCCAACCCAAAACATTCTATCATTCTATGATTCTATGAGTCCATTACTTTGAAAACGGCTGACTGGAAGCATACTCGTATTCCAGACAAATCTTACCAGAGTCCTCCCAGAGCCTTCCTACCTACCCACTCCAGTCCACCTCTCCCAGTGTATTATCCTTGCCTCTATCTTATTTAGGCTGACTGCGTTTGCAGCACTGACAAACAGGTTTCTGGGAGGATATTTAACTGTTTAATGCATTATTCCACTGCTTGGAGGGAGGCCACACAACTGGACCATCCTTACTAGCTGTCCTGAACAATTTCTAAGACAAAGATGATGCAACTTCCCTAAGATGCACTAGAAGGGGCCTCCAGTTAGTTAGGGAGGTTTGTCTATCAGCTCATATAAGCTTTCCTTGCTGCCAAGGATGATAACATCACCCGTCATTGCTGACCTTTGAGAATAGCTCTTTACAGCACCCCTTTGCACAGACACAGAGTTAGCACACTCCCTCTGGTCTTTTGCATGCAAAACATACCCAAGTGCTTCATTTTTTGCCCTCACAGGTTAAAACTCATCTGCTTTTTTTTCTCTCCTGGGCAATTTCAAAACTGTTTGCTTCACCTGAATTGTGGCCCCATGGTCCAGACACAGTTCCAAGCTAAGGCTTTGGCGCTGCTGCACCTGCAGCAATGATTGTCTCCCTCTGAATAAGAACACGAGTGCTGTTAACATCTTCCAGAGTGATCTTCGTTTTTTATGCAGCAGCATCACAATGTGATTCATATTCCGTTTGGAGCCCAGCCGCGATCTGCAGATTACTAAGTCCAGAAGTGCTGCTTAGCCAGGTATTTTTCATTTTCATTTCATTTGTGCTTATTTATTTCCCTCCTGAATGCAGTATTTTCCACTCTCTATCTTTCACAGCAGTTTATCTCACTGATTCCTGACCTGTCCTCCATTTAATCAAAACCAATTTTGAATTCTCATCAGGCCTCCCAGCCTGCAACCCTGGCAAGCTAATACATTCATTGGTTTTATATACATAGACTCTAATCCTTTTGTTAATTGCATTAATGACAGTATTTGCCAGAAACAGCCATGAGAGAATCCTGCTGGGCTCCTTTCCTCCAGGTTTGACAACCTGGATATTTTGATATTTTCTGTCCCCCCCTGCTCACAGAAAGCAATCAGTCAAGGCTGTGTGCTCTCTCCTGTTCTTTTGGGTGCTGCCAATGCCAGTGGAAGTATTTAATGACATTGTGAGGGGGTTATTCACTCCCTTCTTCTCCACAGAGAAGTTCACCCCTATGCAGCACTCCTGTGCTCAGGGAAACTGGCCAATTCACTTCCTCCTGAATTCCCTTTGGCTGGTGATTGCATCCTGATGGCCCACTCAGCTGAAGACATAGCTCACTTGGGATATGCAGTCAATTGCTTTGATTTCATGACTAGCCTGAAGCAAACCCAACTACAGGCTGCAGCACTGGCCACCCAGTTATATTATGACAATCATGTTCTTCTTGAGGCTGGGTAGAGATATTAATCCCTGGGGAACGGACCAATGCCGAAGTGATGGAATGGCTCAGTGCAGAGCCGCAGCTCACCACAACATGGGAAGGCTGTCCCACCACCCATGGCACACGTGGTGCTAGCACCATGCTGCGTGTCAGAGGCACAGCAGCTGTACACCTTCTGTAGCATGGAATAGCTGTAAGAACCCTCAGTCACTTCAATGCCTTTGTTTGCAAAATAAAATCATCAAACAAGAATCCTAATAATGGAATTGATTATTGTAAAATGTTTGGCTGCAGGTACACATTCAGGAATGTGGTACTTCATACCCTTTGTTTAGCTGGCCAACTTGAAAATACCAGTCATCTGCAGTCACTTGCACTCTAATGGTAATGAACATAAATGCACAGTGCTGGCCTGAAATAAAACCTGAAATCACACCGTATCAGTTCAGTGGCAAAGAAGAAATAACACACCATGGAGCGCTAAAGAAAATTGGTACTATCGCCATAAAGCAATTTGAAAGAAAGCAAGAGTGTGTTTTCTATGGAAACAGTGAGCAGTATGGAACAACCACCTTACAACATGAATGGGCATGGTCAGGTCTTTGAAAGCATTTCTGCCATGATGTCATTGACCTGTTTCCCCCCTGCATTGGCATCAGCAGGGTTTTTTCTGATCTCACACAGTGACTCCTGCTGTAGTAGCTCACTGTGGTCATCAGAAAGAGTTAGAGACAACCTCTGTCAGGGAAGCCAGCCCTACAGACACCTTCCCTAAACATCTGCCCAGTTTGTTCCAGCCTCCCTGGAACAGCATCCCTACAGTCCTCTCTCACTTCTTCCTGTTGACTCACATGCTATTTGAAGTCTCAAAATGACCTGGTACTCTAAGCTAAAGCCTTATTATTTTGAGAACAATGAAAGGATTATTTCAGGTAGCCTATATTCAAATCTTTGACACCTTCCCCTCAATGCCATTACGTGATCCACTAGAACCTCAGACACTATTCTGCAGAACTGCTGTGCAGCCAGAAACTACCACAACCATGTACCAGTTTTTTGTTACTGAAGTACTCTTACTTATTTGCCCTGATTTAATTTGCTCCTTTTTCAGGTATTTTATCTAATTCATTAAAGTTATTTAAGTTTTCCATCTTTGGAAGCGATTATCTCCAGTTGATATAATGCGCTAATTTAATAACCATCTTTTTTGTATATTGCATCATCAATGGAAATGACCGAATAATACCAAAAGCAAGAGAGATCCCTATGGAACATCAATTGCTGTATTTTTTTCCAGCTTGATAATGAAATACCGAAAGCATTTTTCTGAAGAGTCTAACCAGTTTTGTTGTATTTCATAACACTGCAAATGAGGCCACTAACTCCTGCTTTGCTTTTAAAATGCTTTTAAAGCAGCTGTTTCTCTCTTTCATCTTGAAGCTCATTACATTGCTTTTCAACATAATTGTTTCAAAAGCATGTATTATAAAAAAAAATTAGTCATAGATGTAAACCGAGACCTAGGTTTATTTTTTTTATTGACTATTTAATTCAATGATTATCCCTTTTCTGTAAAGTGTGAAGGAAAAAGACATCAAGCATTTCATTTTACCCTAGATTTACTATTTGCTCATTCTTTTGTTAAATAACAGACTCACCTTTCCTTCCCTTTATAGCATGGGTTCCACAAGGCTTTAGCGGTCACAATGGTTTAATGGTTTCATCATTTAGTGGTGGACCTGGCAGTCCTGGGGTAATGGCTGGACATGATCTTAAAGGTCTTCCCCAACCTAGTTGATTCTATAATCTGCTTTGTGGTGTTCTGTCCTTTTTCACATATAGCTGTGCTATCTCTTACATTTATCCATAGCAACATATTCTCTCTTCCTATTCTTGTTGATTTTTCTATTTAAAGAACCTCTGATACAGTCATAATAGCCTCCTACTATGCACCCTGGTTTCCCACTGCACTGGCATAATTTGTCACTGTGTGTCCTTCTATTAGCTCACAAAGATGATAATCATTTACCATTCTGATTGTTTCAGCCATTTTAACAAGTATTCTGGACTGAACTTCATTTGTCTCTACTTAAGTGAGATTTTCCAGCTTTTCAGAATGTGTCTTTTCAGAGAATACCTGCTCTCCTGCACTTCGTTCCACTCCTTCAGATAACTCCATGGGGGACCCCACTTTGCAGCCCTTTTTGTGTACAGAGGCAAGCCGATTTGAAATCCATGTCAATTCTGCTGTATAAGTTACCATCTTTGCCTAGAATGACAAAATATTATTTCTCAACTTAGATCAAACCAGTTTCTTCTTTGAGATTAGCAAACAATTCATTAGTCAGAATCAAACCTAAACTACTCACTCTCATGTTACAATCTCCATGAAACCATGTCCTTCCTCATTTGTAGCAACATTGGGGCAGCCTGGACACTGCCATCGCATTTTCTGTCTGTGGTACAGAGAAAATATCTGTTCCAAGATGGATATCAAAGGAAAAGAGCTTTCGTCACAGCCAACAGCTTCCATTTCTGGGCAACTCATCTGTCACTTAATACATCAAATTTTACCTTTCTTAAATACTCCCTGCTGCTCTTTAGTCATAGCAAAAGATCACATTTTGGTAGGAACTAGTATTTCTTGGGAAGGAATAAGAGGTTTGTGTTCCATTATTCTTGAAAATAAAGCCAGAAGTAAAAATGGCTGCATATGGTATTTTTGAGAAATTCAGGTTCTGACCATTTACTCTCATCTCTAATACTGGAATGCCTGAGACATGACTACTACATGAGTCTACTTAATGATTCTCATTCACATTTCAGAATCAAGATGTCAAACATATATGGACTGTCACAGGTTTGGAAGAATTCTCCTTTTCCCATGAGAATAAGTAGTCCACTAAACATATCCATATCTTTCCATTAAATAGGTTAGATTTAGAATCCAACCATAGAATCATAGACTGGTTTGGGTTGGAAAGGACCTGTTTCTTTAGTTCCAACCCCCTGCTGTGCACAGGGACGGTTCACACTAGAGCGTGTCACTCAAGGCTCTGTTCAACCTGGCCTTGAACACTGCCAGGGATGGAGCATTTACCACTTATTTGGGCAGTAACCCATTCCAGGGCCTCACCACCCTCACAATAAAGAACTTCACCCTTATATCCAACCTGAACTTCCTCTGTTTCAGTTTAAACATGTTACCCCTTGTCCTATCACAAAAGTCCTTGATGAAGATTCCCTCCCCAGCATCCTTGTAGGCCCCCTTCATAAGGCTGCTATGAGGTCTCCATGCAGCTTCTCTTCTCCAGGCTAAACACCCCAATACCAAACAGAAGGAAAAATAACAGTGCAGAATAGGCTGGATAGAAAAAATAATTTCAATTAAATAATACCAAGTTTTAAAAGTTCCTTCACTTCTCAAATCAGCTGTCAAATCACCTTTGAGACTGATCTTTGGATTAATAAAAGGTGTTAAATGAGAGTTAATAAATTACCGTAAGCTGAATAAAAGCCATTTGTAGTTCTGGCCTTAGAATGAAAACCTGCTAAATACATGGGCCACTAGAAACCAACGTAAAAGTCAGCATAAAATTTGTCTAACCAGATGAAACAACAGAAATCAAATATTATTTCAATTATTTCCAAAATGCCAACAAAGTAAACATGGAAAATAAATGCAAAAGACAGAAGAACACCACCACCATTCAGTAGATTTAAAGTTATTCTTTATGATGCACTTTCATCAAAATTTGCAGCTGTCAAGTATCAAATTTCATTCATGCAACATTAATCCACTAAGAAATACATATTTTGGTGAGAAAATTAAAGTTCATATTTATGTAAAACTGTTTTGAAATAAAAATAAAACGAGATTTATTTAAAAAAAACAAACTTTTTTTTTTTTCTTTTTTCTTTACTAACAGAATAATTATCTGGAAAAAGTAATTTCCCACATGAGATCGTTAAAGGAAGTTAAATATATTTAAAAATGGAAGAATCTGCATTTACATAGTTATATGCCATTAATATTGAAGATACGCTTTCTGGCAAAAAACTTCTCATGCTTAAAAAATGCACCTCGGCTTTATACTGTACATTACAACATATAGGAGTAAGAAACAGAAGTAGGAAACACATTATATGCAAAGGAGAAAAGTTACATTACAAGACAGCTACAACCGTGACACAAAAAAATTAAAATGGTCCATTTTAACAGTATTTGAAGGCAATTCACAATCATTTCGGAGTTTTGTGAAATTTAAGGCCATTAGTTCTAAATAAAATGTATTTGACACAAACTCACAAAACTGTATTTTGTAAAAACTATACATGCAAAACCATTTTATAATTATATATGAACAGGCATATCATAAAAATTTTGGGTAGTTCAGTACACAAAATAGTGCACAAAGTAACATGGTTGTGCAATCTTTAAACCAGTTTATTAACACTATCATTCATGCATCCTGAATGGCAATGTGATTAAATGACAGTATTAAACCCCAATATTAAGAGTCAGCATCGCTTTGAATGGGCAATCTAGACAAAAAAGTTAAAATTTTAAATTAAGTTTAAAGCAGACCATTATAAAACACCTCTTGTAATCATTCCAGAAGACTTTTCTGATGCAGAATTTCCAGTGCTTTAAGGGATGCATCATAAGATTTAATGAGCTCAATGAGTCAACTATAATATTCTGATAGTTCTGATTTGAGGTAATTTTCTTTAATTACTTATAGCAAGTAACTCTTCCAATTTGCTTCAGTAACTAATTTAAAAAAAGACTAAGCTGAGATAAACTTAGAAATTGGAGAATCTCTGAAAAAATACACATACCACCCCCTCACAGTTTGGAGTTAGTCATAACTTATATGCAATTATGTTATTCACTTTTCGGGTGTCTATTCTCAAATTGGGAGGTGAATGGATTACTAAGCACTGATTGAAGCAATTCAGGTGTTGGAAAACACAAACTTATTTGTCCTTAGCTTTCATTTATATTTGTCTGGACAAACATTCAAAGAGATATTGCTTCTCTTGTTATCTTGTGACAAACTATTGCAAGCTAGAAGACACGTGAGTCAATATTCCAAACTTTTATTCTTAAGAATAGTTATAAAAGTACAGAAATTTAAAAATAGTAACATGTAAACATTGATATAGAGGAATAGCATTCCTATACATTTATATACACAGTATTCAGAGAGGACAGTATCTTCTGAGTTGAAATCCTGACTTGTGCTTTCCCCTCCAATAAATACATCAAAAAGTAGGTTTGTTTTTTTGTAAAAAATAAAATAAAACGAAGTAAGACCTAGAGTGAACATCAGCATGTTGCTCCAATCATTTAAAAGCTTTCCAGTTGCTTATGCAACCATAACAGAATTTTGGTATGTGAAGAGAACCTTTCCAGCTCCAAAAAGTTATCAGAAGCTACTGTTGCATCCAGAGACTCTTGACTTATGAGGAATGCTAAGCACTTTGGAGCAGTCAAATCTGAGTCTGCAACACATGAATTGGTGGTGTATAAGGTGGTGGTGCAGGTGATGGCTTTATTCCCCTGACTCTCATGTAGGACAGAAACTGCTCTGGGATCTCAGCTAAAACATCTTTAGCAAGTCTTGCCATGCTTAGCACGTGGTTTCCACTTCGGTCAATGTAATCTCGGAATGGCACAAACTACAAAACAAAAGAGAGGTCCACACAGGTCATTGCGCAGCCACAGAATACAACTTACAACACAAAACTAAGGAAGTTTTACCCAGGGAGATAGAGTACATACATTACATATATACATATATTTATATGTTCCACATTTTATATATATACACACACATTTTGTATTTTCCATTATATTTTAATTTTTATACATTGATATATATAATATATATATAAAATATATAGCAGTATTTTTTCAAAAGTACCTAATATACTATATGTTTATTTTAATATATTTATATATAGTGCATTTATATTGTATTTTTACATATAATAACAATATACAAAATTTTCAAGAGACACAACAGATAGATACATTACTATGAGTAACTATTTTCCTAAAACATCTTCAATAGAAAAAGGACAGAAAGGGAGCAGAAATGAAATAAACTGAGGAAGAATTTGTACAGTCATAACACAGAGTCCCTTCAGTATGTATGTATACCAGCGTGGAGGGAATGATGAGGGTCATGTCTTTATATGACTTGCAGCCAATAGTTAATATAGCAGAGACAGTGATGCACTGCTAGCAGGCAATTTTTTGTTTTTACAGATTTTACTGGAATATTTCACAATACTGTTATAATTAACATTGATTTCACTAGCTAATTTTAACTAACGCACAAAAAAGATAAACTTTTTGTATTTGAGTAGTTAATTTCATTAAAGCAAATCAGTTTTATCCTGCCAGATATAAAATACAGGACATATCAAACTGAAAGGATTTGATGTTATTGCTTTTTATTTAGCTAGCCTATAATGCATTTGCTAGCATTTAGACAGAAAAAGAGCACAAAATGGTATTGCTTTGCGACAACGACTTGGGGCAAGTTCAGACTGCAATATGTTAACAGTAAATAGATGTTTCATTGCATTGAAGAACACAAAAGGGTATTCATTGCATATTATTTTTTCAAGGCATTTTCATGACTCTTGCTTATAACATTTAAAGAACTTTATCTATTTATGCTCTTTGAATGAAAAACCAGTAGCTTTTGGAGCTGCTGTTGTTTGGAGAAATTATGTGCAATTACACTGCATGTATTTAATGCATTTAAACATAAATGCAATGCATGCCAGAGATATCTGAATCAGCCTTAAAAATCTGACATGGCACAGGGCTTTGCAGAAATACTAGTTTGGTGTTCATAAACGCTTCCAGCTCTGGAGGAAGAGCTCCACATACTGCTCTGTTGAACAGCACGGATATACATAGCGTAACAGGTAACATACAGCTCCTCTCTAGCCTGGTATTAACTACCACGGAACATTATAAACAGGGGAAGTTTAGATTAGATATAAGGAAGAAGTACTTTACTATAAGAGTGGTGAGGCACTGGAATGGGCTGCCCAAGGAAGTTGTGAATGCTCCATCGCTGGTGGTCCCTACAGTCCCTAATGAAGAGCCCCTCCCCAGCATCCTTATAGGCCCCCTTCAGATACTGGAAGGCTATGGGGCTGACTACATGATTGTAGAGAGCAGGCACAGAACCAGAGTACTCTTGCAGAGAAATGGAGGTGTCCGTGGAATGCAGAAGAGAGCAGCACTCTTATGGCTTGGCTCAGTCACGTAAACACAGATCACAGAATCATAGAATAGTTGCTGTGAGCAGGCACATCTTTGACTGGATCAGGCTGCTCAGAGCCTCAACCTGACCTTCAGTGTTTCCAGGGATGGCCATCTACTGCTTCTCTGGGCAACCTGTTCCAGTTATCATCTGAGGTTTCTTAAAGCATAAGACATCTGCATGGTTGTATGTGGCAGACACAACACAAAAACTAGGAGACGCTCATGGTCTTTTGCACTGGCAGTTAGAGGCAAGACAAGATATCACAGGCACATCAAATGCACTTGTCAGAAGTCTAGGTATTGCTGGCTTCCATAAAAGCTGTAGTTTTGCTTTACAGAACCATAGTGAGATTGCAGTAGAGACAACTAACTCTTCTCCCATGGATCTATAACCCAAAGACTTTATAACAGCGCCCTGCCAGCTAGGGGTCATTTCCTAATGAATGCAGGTTCACTACTATGTGTTATATAAGGGCTTATAGGCATCACAGAGAGTTTCTGAGCTTGTTGAGAACACCCCAAAGTAAAGCATGTCAATGCTAAGGTAAAATGAAATCCAGTAATACAGATAGAGACAAGAATTCAAAACAAACAGGATCAATAAATTCCAACTATTAGAGTAAATTTTCTCTCCCACCTGCACAATGTCCCTTTCTGCAAACTTTCCTCTTGAAGAAATCCTCACTACATCACCATCCAGTTCTTCCATAGCTTAAAAAAAAAAAACAAAAAACAAAAAAATAAATTTATCTATGAGTTCAGCTATAGAACAGAAACAATCTTACTGAGAAAAACTGCAGTCAATTTACACTTTAGGGCAATAAACCCAACAACTGTTATTTAGGTATCTCTTTAAGATCATTTGCACCATAAAATACATAATGTTTTGTAGTTATTTTGCACTTTTTCATGCTGAAAATACATAATTTTTTTGCCTTTTTTGTCACCTTCAGAAAAAACCCAGACCATGATAAAGTCCTTACCTTTCCAGCTCTCAAAACAGTGAGTGTTTTAGTAAGGCTATATTTATACATTCATAGGTGGAGAAGAATACAGCTGTTAGTCTTACAGAAGGTATCACAGTATATAGCACAAAGAGATAATAACTCGCATTCATACCGGAAAAGTAATGTCTGTTACTGCATAGGAATGAGGAGTTCTTAAAAAAAAATACTAAATTTACTGGGCAACTCTTTTCGTATCTTTCTGAGCAGGATCCAGGAGAACTCTCAAAACTGGCCAGATACCCAGAATCCATTCTGAGTAAAAAGGTGTATCTGCTGTCAGTGTTGAAATGGATGGACTTGGCATCACAGATTATTGCTTGGCTGCTGGATCTGCAATCCTACAATCTTTCTTTCAGCATATGCTACGAAAATCAAAGCCCTGCGTCACCAAGCCTCTCAGGGGCTGACAAACTGAGCTGAGTTCAATGAAAGCCGCATTTCAAAACCTAATTCTTCTTACGCAAGAAGTACAAAGCATAAATGATGCTACCAGGAGCCAATTTCAAGCCAAACAAAAGAGCATGCTTGTTGAAAGAAAAAGCCAGTAGGTCTGTAAAGCACATTGCCAGATTACGCTGGAGACCAAACAAGTACTTGAAGGACAGACCCACTGGAAATTTCCAAAATAGATATAACGCACATCCTCCTCAGGAAATTCAAATCTAAAAACTGAATTCAGGGAAGCATCATATTTGCTTACTCTGTTCTTAATGTTCTCCAGATAACCACTCATGGCCATGTCAGATACCGAATACCGGGCAAAACCGGACCCCTGACCTGACCTCCCGTAGTCATCCACACATCTTTAAGTAAAGCTCTGCCAAATGTATGTGCCATCTGTCTGAGCTCCAGACTTTTAGAAACCCCTCTGGCAGCCCCCAGGGGCTAGGACAAATAAAGGCAGTGATATAGGGAAAGGAGTAGCTTAGTTTCTCTACAGCAGAACTGAAGCTTGACTGGCACCTGAATTGTCTCTGGAACATATACCCTCCTACAACACACTTCCTCAGCTTCCACATCGGACATAGAGTCTGTTGTTTTTTCAGGAAGTAATTTCTTTAGATGGAAAAGTCATCTCTCTTCCCTCTTAGGCACCGAGGGACTACAGATTGGGAATAAATCTAACCCATGATTTTCACTGAGGCAGCATACTCAAGGAGTGGGGGTCCAAAGATGTAAATTGTATCCTGCAGTACAAACAGAATCCTGCCTTAAGAAAAGCGACAGAGGTGACACCCCAAGAGCTCGGCAAGGACAACCTCCGGAAGTAAAAAGAAGGCAGAATCTACATGTCCTGACTGAATTAAGGGGAGTCAGGAAAAACCCAAGGACTGGACAAACGGGGAGAGAGGGAAAAGGCGAAAGAGGGGTGAGAGAAAAGCCAGTAATGCACAACTAAAGTTGGAATTCTCAGGGGTAAAAATTAAGTTTACACATTTCCTTCATATGCATTTATGAAGATAAACTGTCTTTTCTCACTGATAGTGGCATACAATCATCTGAAGTGTATGCATCCACCGAGACAACCTCTTCAGGGAACCTGATACTTAGATCACTAACACACCACTTGCCAAAATGCATGAGAAAGTCAACACCCAATAATTTTTTTATGTTATTTTCTCATCTTTTTTTCATACTCTTAGAATATTTATACAAGAATTAAAACGTACAGCCATCAGTGAGTACTTACATTATACATTTGTGGTGGTACTAAGCATGTTTCATGTATAAAAGAAAGCATATTGTCTAACCAGAAGTACTAGAATTAAAAAGAAAGTAAGTGGGACTTTGAGGAATAGATATATAGGGAATGTCTATACTTTATAATGCAGTGATATACATGATGGCACTTAATAAATAAGTTCAAATAATGGAAGCAGCTTAGTTATTGCAATAGGGAACGATGTTCCAGAATATCACATCAAAGAGTACACAGGTAATCCTGGCAATTTCTCTCCTGCTGTAATACTCTCTCAATGCTGCTACACAGTAAGACTCACTCCCGTTATCTAGTGAAACTCAGTTTAACCCGGATCACCTCCATTTATTTTTCTCAGTATTGGATTACTGCGGTAAGAAAAAATGATCAATATTTCCAGTGAACTGACACTTCACGAGGCAACTATATATCCGCATTGAAGAAATTCAACATTACTTGAACGTACTTACTTTACTGTGGGTTTTTTTTCCACTCATCTTTTGGAGCTCTGTAAATGCTGAGCCCCCATATGGTTCTGTGACTTCAACAGAGAGCCTGAGGGGCTACACAGCTCCACATGGTGGCTTGTAATCACACTGAGATATCAATCAGTCCAGCTGGAAATGTCAACAGTGCTTACTGCTGGTTCCATGTTATGCTCTTTTAAAGAACAACATTTGTTTGAAAAGCCACATATTACTAAAATGTAAACAAATCTAAAAAATTCTAGGAAAAACACTGGAACACTTACCATCAAACTCTGCTGGTCCTACCCCAACTATAATTATTGACATTGGAAGCCTTGAAGCCTTCAAAAGAAGCAGAAAAAGAGGTTTAACGCATTACATAACCTCTGCCAAAATATGTGAGATCTGAGGACTCTGAATAAAAACATGCGGAAGTAATGCTTTAAAAACCATGTTTTTTTCCACCTAGAAAGTTGAGTGGTGTAAACTGTCTGCTGCAGTGGCACAAAATGTCTGGGATGAAGAGAAAAAGGCAGATGAGTATTTTAATTTATTTTTCCTTCTGAAGCATTTGAATCACATGGGATTACAATTAAACACAACAAACTACATTAGGATTTAATACTGATATGACTATGAAGATGACAAATCTATCTTAGAAAATTCTGTAAACTGCCAGTAACTGCAAATATGCACCTAATGACAGTTTGACATTTATTTAAATGTTCTTTGCTTCTCCTTGATATTATGTAGCTTCTTGGAACTATGTGACACCATCTTTTACATAGATCTTACACCAATTTTTCTCCGGAGAATAAATAACTTATTTGAGCAACATGTATCTTGTATTTCTTCCATGAATAAAATTATATTCAAGTCAGTCATTTGTGCCACAAATTAAACAGATATTTAACTGGATTATGGTCAGATTTGTAATTTTACTTCATCTTTTTCATTCAATGGAACAAAGCAAAGATGACATCTGGCTTTTCCTGAACAAACTCCCTCTAAAACCTTTGAAATTATGAAAACAGTATTATAAATATTGAATTCTCCTGCCCTGATAGAAGCACAAGATATCTGACAGTTGCCAGAAGTAATTTGAAACTGCCTCTGTTGAAGAGGGTAACAACAGAAAAAAAACATCTGCCAAATGTCAGGGATGGCAACTATTTGTTATTGAGATAATCTGATGAACGGTGAAATGTCTACAGGCATTTTAAACAGGAGTATACTCTGGCCAAAAATCATAGAGGTACACTGTCTGCTAAATTTAACTTCTCTGAAATCAGGTGGTTTTATAACACAGTATTGTATTTTTATTTTGGAATGTAAAAAGTGTCTTTCTTCATCATTTAAAAGATATCCTCATTTTAGATAACATCATCACCATTTCCCATTTCTCATCTGTCGCAATACTTCATATAAAACTAACTTTAAGCAGAAGATTTGCAGTTAATTACTGTAAAGATGCTATTTAAAACAATGAAAATACACTAATCTATAAATCACTATTTAATGCTCCATACCACTATACGTTATACATTATATACATTGACTGCAGATTCATCACAAATTGTTACCACAGTTTGTTATTACATCACAAATTGTTTACTTCCAGGAAAAATTTTGCAACAGTGAAGAAAAAATGAATAAACCTTTGTTAGTGAAATACTAATACATGCTACTGAAGATAACAGTGAAAGCTGTCTGGCCATGCTGCTGGGCAAACAGCTCTAGGTGGCCCTGCTTGAGCACAGGGCTGGACAAGATGTTATCCAGAGGTCCCTTCTAACCTCAACCAGTCTGTGACTCTGTGATTAAGGGCCATAAATACAGTATAACTGTAACTGAATTACAGTGCCCTGCATAAGTCAGTAATAGTTGAGTACAGAATATTTTCAAGACATGAAAGCATTTATTGGAACAGAATACCTTCCGTTTTTCAGGTATTTTCTAGAATCTTGTTGCTTGATTGTAAAGAAAACATTCTTTAAAGAGATTCCTTCTCACACAGACATGGTATTATGTGATATAATGTATATGAAACAGTAAATGTCAAGGACAGCATAAAGACAAAGAGTTAAACTTTTGCATATAAGTGTTGGCATTTCCCAAATGACAGCATAACCTTTAAACAGTTTGGTAAAACAGAATGTGTCTGACATATATGTAATGAGATAGATGCCTAAAAGCGCAATTAGTGTTAAAAAATGAAATACATTCTTCCTGAGTTTTATACATATCAGGCTGCATTGAACATCATTGCCCTTTTTATTATTTTGGATATTATTAAGACTGAAAAAACTGATATTGAATAACATTTAATTAGTCCTGTCATGGTATACTGTGCTCACACTACAAGAAGTACACAGAAAGACGAATGTATCTTCACAAAAAGAAAAGACAGCAAATATTCCCAAACTTCAACTCATTTCAAGCTAACAACACATCTGCTGTATTTCCAGACAGTTGCAGACTAATAGGTATTATTCCTGGAAATGAACTATTACTGGAACATGTTTCTTCTATATGTCTTAGTGGCTAATTACTCAACCTTACAAGATACCAGCAACCTTACTTGCTAGTCTCTCACTTAATGGACTTGAAATTGAGGGGGGAGTTAAATTAACAGCTGCACTTTTTTCACCACAGAGCCCTTTTGTCACCTAACAGAAGCTCATCTAGAAGAAGCTATGTTCGAAAATTCTAGGCTAGACAAGTAGATGAACTTCTAAGCTTATCTCCTTCAAAAGTGAAAGTTTATCCTACTTTAATACTGGAAGCTGGAAGAGGAGAAGAAGTAAACTGGTACTTTCAAACACAGTAATAGCTTTGGGTATAAATACTTCCAGGTGGGCTGCCAGAGTCCTTATTAACACACAGACTGCACCAGTGTGTTGCTGGCAAGTACCTGAGGGTATCTTGCTTGACAGTGGAAGACAGAACATTTCAGTAATACTTTCATGTGCACTCTACAAACTGGAATGTATTGAATCTTCACAGGAGGCATGAAAGTGGGCCTTCAAAAATATGCCGCCTAATTCCACACTACTTATTTTGACATGATGCTTCATTATTTTAATGAAGGCTTTTCACCCACCACTTCACTTTTAACTAGATCCACTGTGGTATGCACCAAATTAATGGTATAGATCTTTTCAAACCCTCTCTGGAAGTTTCTGTGCGTACTTCCATCTGATATTTCCCAGGGACAAAAGCAAAACGGAATCTGTTCATAATACAGAATATTACTTATATGAGTATATCCATAGCAGTTTTGAAAAGAAAAATATTGAAAATAATGAAGAAACTGAGAAACAATCAAGAATTAAGAAAATTCTAGGGGACTATTTAGAAGGAAATCATATTAATGGCATGTTTGTCATTTGGGGTCACAAAGTTTGGGGCAGTTTTTACAAAGGGGGGTCAAAGCTGTCTGCAATTGCTAGAAAGATGAACAATTCACTACGAAAAACTGCATGGTGGGGTTTGCATGAGTAAGGAAGGGCAAGAAGCAAATGAACATACACTACTGGAGAGAAGAGTATCGTTTCCCATAGAACACTATCTAATAAAGCTGAGGTTCAAGTTTTGCTTTCTTTATGTCTTTATGCATAATAAACACCTGGTGTTTGGAAAAAAATACTTATTTATGGAACAAAGGTAGGGCCTGAAGTATGAAGTTATTTAGTTTATTGCCTGAAATACTAATTCACAGCAAAATAATTCTTTACAGTGTCAACACTTTTAGCAGAACTTACATTCACTATCGATTCTTTTGTCTGAGCCATATCAGAAATAACTCCATCTGTAATAATGAGAAGAACAAAATACTGGGAGCCATCTTTTACTGAGGCAGCATACCTAAGGGAAGAAAGACAACATTATAATAGTAAAAAAACACTTTATGCAAATGAAATAATATGAAAAATAGCTGTACTTAAAAAAATTGACTACTAAGGACTAATAAGAAACCCCATGATACAGTGGATTTTGAAAAGTGAAGACATTTATGATTAAGATGGACATTCCATTTTAAATGAGAACATTAGAAAAATGTAACTAATACAATATTGAAATTGATAATCTGCATGTGTTCTATCAGTGAAAAGTGGGAACTGTATCACTACGAAGAGAAGCATGGACAGAATGCCCTCTATAGAATCATGAGTCGTTAGAAAGCCTAAGTTATTTAATAGTTATTATCTCTGGGGAACATAGCTTGGTATGAAAGGCATACATTAATACTGAATGGTTGGTTTTACAGCACAAATAAAATTTACCAGGAATCAGCATGCTGCATAAATATTTCTTTTTTGTTTTTTTTTATAGAAAACCAGGTTATTTACTGTTGACCATGCTTGCAGATATATAGTTCACATTTATGTGCACACTTGTAAAATAGCTGGACATGCACCCGCAACCCTGGCTTAGATATTCGTATCTTTGCACTACCCACATATGTCCTTTCAAGACTCAAGCTTCTCCCTGTGCTGTACAAAAATACAAAACACTCCCAGTGCCCTCCAGTCTCACTTCGGCCAAGGGACCCAAGAAACAACTGATCTTTGAAGAAGAGCAGCTTTTGAAGATTTGGAAAGTTCTGAAAACAGGGAGTCTGTAGCAGCCCCACTGACCTCTTTGGCCTTCACACCAGAAACTAAAGTTCATGTACCTTCAACTCCCAAGGTCCAAAGTGTCCTATATAGTTAGACAAAAACTTACTTGTTGTGTGGAGCAGGCTGCTCCACTCATTGCTTCACTTGGCAGCAGCCAGTACAGCTGCTACTTCCAGGAAGGCTCTTAGAGCTGTGATGGAGTCAGACAATAGAACCGTGTAATAAAAGTAGCAACGAGTAGTATGGAGAGCAGTACAAAATCAAAAAGTTCGTCTCCATATGAATACTGTGGAATATATGTCCAAGTTCAGAAGAGAAGTGTCAAAGAACTCGCTTACTGGTCACTGAACATGAAAGGCCTGGGTCACTGGACAGGATATTTTCTAATGATGATCATGATGACTGCATGTGCTTAAAAGAAAATTCTAACTCTGATGTTACACAATGCATTTCCAAGCGAGTACTGCCAATAAATGATGTGGTAACCACAATATTTACAAGAGTTTGGAGGAATCTGCGTGAAATGGAATCTACAACTCACAGAAAGACACATTTTCCTCCCTCCCTCCCCACGACACAAATGGGTGGAGAAGCCACACAGGCAATGAACCTGTTGAACATTATCTATTTGCAGGCTAATAGTAGGAACTGACAGTTAAGTATCTAGATTAGCAAGACCTACTGTGGAATACATTTTCACTACCTGGCAGACACTTCTTTTACCTCGTTTTTATCACAATGCTTCCAATGATGACTGCAGTGACAAGGAATGATGAGAGTAAAATAAAAATTCATTACCCTTTCTGAGCACTTATTACTGTCTACATACCTACACTGAAGAAATGGAAAAGAAATTTGATTATTTCATATTTTCCACAGAATAAAATACTCTGAAGTCTTTTGCAGATGGGAGATGACAGAAGACACTAAGTTGAATCTGACGCAGCTTAGGTAACTTTCTAGCCATGGAAAGGATAATATTATCTGCTTAAAGAACTTCTGAAGTGCTCTGAGATCACAACAGGATAGCAATATCTGACATTGTTTCCATAGATATCATTAGAGGTATATTTTTAAACAGGAGGGATGTGGGAATAAGAAATTTCTTTGAAGCTGAAGGTAGGTTCAGAGAGTAACTTCAGACTAAATCATAATTTCTAGTACCATGTCCATAAGAGTCAATAAAATATCCAAGAAATTACACCTTGAAGGAAAATGACGTTACTGAGAACTGGACTGGTACACAGATTGCAGTAAGAATGATCATGCAGTAGAAATCCTGATGAAGATACTTAGCTTTCCCACTACAATGCAGTGTGATTTGCTACCAGGGGGAGTTTCCAAAGTCTGCAACAACTTGATATGCAGACAAAAGTTTAGTGTAAGGGCTACACATGTGGGTGACAAGCTTCTGCAATTCTGCCAGAGTTGACAAATATTCCTGAGAAACACCTGGTGAGAAAAGGAAGTCAATTTATGCCAATGCTTTGATGGTACTAGATCAAGATTTTCAATTTTAGCAACAAACAGGTAGTTTGGGGTTAATTGTGAAATTCTAAACCAGCTCAGCTGATATGACCAGTTCTAAAGAAGGAGCCAGAGAAGTCAGTGGGTTAGATTTCCAGTTAACACTGCTAATTGCCGACACTCAATGCCACATATATGGAATTCAGCTGCCATAACTTTTGGCATATTTCCTCACAGTCTGAAACATGCTAGTGGAGAGATCCTGTCAAAGGAAAGATTAAAAGGAAAGAGCTAGTTGCTAAAGACAAGCACTGAAATATACATCTACATAATTTGAATGGTGTGATTCAAAGATGAAACAACTAATCCTAATGATAAATAACTGAAATCAGCTATCTGGCCATGCTGGGGTGCACAGAGAATTCTTTGCACCATAGGATTTGCAGATTAATTTTCACTGGACTGTAGAGTTAACAATTTTGTTGATGATTTGGCTATTTGAGATTAAGGGAACTACAGAAGCCTAAAAATACATATTGTAAATTTTTTTGATAGGTTTATGTCTTTTCTGTGAAGCAAAAACTCTGTGCTCCAAAAGGCAAAAATGGAATACGGCAGAGTGATCTCAAAATACTGTCTTTCATTTTGATTTTAACATGGGATGGATCAAATGGATCACTTGTATTTATTTTTAATCAGTGATGAAATTCTTCAAAATTCTAGCACATGATCTTCAAAGCTACTCAGAGATACAAGTTGTGTTAGACTGAATAAACAAAGCAACCGTAAATACCTTTTTAAATATTTAGCATCATGTAGCTGTTGCTAGCCTTTTATATGTGATAGTTATAATGACAATACAACGTTTCTGCAAAGTATCTGTTGTGATGCTTACCTGGCTACATGATTTATTACAGGGGCAAAGTTTGTCGGTCCATAAAGCTGTACAGATTTTAGACTCCTGTAATATGCCTCCATTACACCATCAATTCCATGGCAGTATGGATTTTGAGGGTTTCCATTCTAATGAAAACAACAGATGATTAATCACTAAAAGTACTTATGAAGCAAAACTGATGTAGGTAAGTGAACACTACCCAGAGTACATTTTTAAATGGCAACAACTTAAGCATTCTAGGTTCTATTCAGAGATTTTACTACAAATGGCTAATGTCAGCGGTTGGTTGGGAGGGTTAACTGCCAGGGAAGGAGGTTCTAGCAGCCTCATGTTATAGGCAGTCTGAATCACTGGAACTGGTTCCTAGGCATAATACCATCTTAACTGGAATTAAACAGTCTTTGTTACATGCAAAGCAACAAGCATTTCCCAGTGCGTGTTCAAGGTATGAATTACAGGGCAGATGTAAAACTGGCATATTGTTTAGAAATGCAGTTCAGGATCAAAGATTTCTTCCTTTAAAAACATCAATGTTTCTGCATTGGAAAATTGATTTTCAAGCTGGTATAAACAGGTGAAGAAAGGAACTTATTCTTTGGAAACCCACTGACATGTTTGTAACTGTAAATTCTCAAGGTAGGCATTTTACTGCTTATCTCCATAACGACTCTATAATGAGGATACCTATTTACAGATAACAATACAAACACATAAACTAAATCCCAGATTAACAACCTATCTTGGGCCATACAAATGATCCATGTAAGGCTTCAAAATCTTCCAAATCATCTTACTGTCCTTCAGGTGCCAATACCTCATTGGCTTAATGTGCCAGTATCTTATTCTAAAGGTACAGTATACCTCCCCGAGTGAGAATCTAGAAAAGCAAAGGGGGGTTTTCATTGAATTGATCTAGAGCGTTAAAACAGAGTACTGAAAACATTGCTTAGCATTAAATGTGAAACACCTACATATGTTTATATATGGAGGAAGGAAACAAAGACTTTATCCTCTGTAAAAGCACCACAGTGCCTCATGAATTAATTAATTTTAGAAACACGTTTTAAAACTCAAAGTAGCCAGAAATAAGCCTTCTGTTTTAATAGCCCGAAGATTATATGTATCGATATATTTGAATTGCTACACAAAAGTCCAAACAAGGTCTGTGAGTCAAATGAATATCCGCAATTACACCTGTTTTAAATTACTATCTATGTGGAAAACTATTATCCATTGTTTTCTACCACAGGCTGACTGAAGAAGGAGGTGTCCCTGCCCATGGCGGGGGGGTTGGAACTAGATGATTTTAAGGTCCTTTCCAACCCTAACTATTCTATGATTCTATGATTCTACAATCACCAGTCTTCTGCCATGTGGTTGCTGCCATCTAATTAAAACTTACCTGATATACCTACACTTGCTGTAATTCTGGCGACTTTATCCTACTCAGAGAAGAACAAAAACCTCAAAATAAGCAAGTAGATAAACATCCACACTAATCACAAGCATCAGTTATAACACATTAACCTTTCTGGAAAATTCTGTTAAGATTTAGTTTTGTAATTTATTATTGGCACATGGACCAATCTCAGATTTGTTCTTGTACCTCAGCTTATAGTCCACTTAGTTATCTCTAAACTAGCAGCCTGTAAAAGATAAAGAGATCCCAGAAAATTATAGACAACAATAACAATAATAATGAACGATTATCTTGGATCATGATTCGCTTGCTTCTTAAAATAGATTAGCTTCAATCTGAAGTCTTTCAAGCATCTGTTTCTCATGCTGCTACAGCTGAGGTTAAAGATGATTACTTTTCTTTATGACTATTTTTGGCCTACAGGGACTTCTTGGCTCTGGATTTTTCTCAGTGACTTCACCATGGTGAAAAATTTTGGAAGAGTCTTTTATACAGAAGAATTAGCACATTCTCTGTTCTTTACTTGTCCAGTAACTGCTTAAGACTCCAACTTTAACACCCAAAATTTTGTTATAGTAAAGAAATTTGAACAATACATTTACCTACCAGTGCAAATTCATGTGATACTCTTCCATCAGGAGGCAGTCTCGCTCCAAAACCTAGAGCTGGGAACATTTTATCACTGTCATAGTCCTGAATTATTTCTCCTACTGCTTTCAGTGCCATGCCATAGGCATTCAGCTGATAGGGATTCATGTAGTGCAGTGAAGTAGGCTGTGAAGGGTTACCTGTTGGAGCAAGAACCAGATTTACTTTAAAACTGAATCACTTCAAAATTTTCTCTTTCAAAAACAATAGAAACCTAAGAAAGCACAGATTGAAAAGAAAAGATCATGAAAAAAAAAATGAACTTATTTTGTAGATACATAATTGTGGCTGTATGAGGTAAAAAATGCAATGTTCTGAATGCATTTTTAATAGGTTAACAGCAGTATCCGTAAAGCTTTTCAGCATGGAAAGGACAGCAAGAAATTGTGATTAGACTCATGGATTTGTGTCTTTATAATATGATATACACTTTTACGATAAAATTTACAAAAGCATTATCACATTCTGAAAGCAGCTTTGGAGGAAGGTTAAAACTTCTCTTGCTTCACCCCACTTCAGCCATAATTCCACCTGAAACTCTCTTTTTGCCACTCTCAATGGTGTCTTCTAAAACAGCAGTTTGTTCCAAGCAATTAATAAAGAAAAAAAATCAGAAAACACACAAATATTTTCAGACTGCTCCTACTTACTCAATTTTATATGTAGCAATAACACAATGAAGTTAAGCAGAACACTGATACAGATACATATGCACATACATGTACACTTAAAACTGAACACAGCACATTACATACACAAGGTATTTCTTTTTATTCTTACCATTTGAGGCTGTGAAATCAATAGCTACTGTGAAATTGATTTGGGTTCTGTAGAAAAAGCAAATACAAATCTTATTAACAGTTGTACGTCATGTGGAAAAATAAATAAGAGATTATAAGGTTGTTTGTGGACAAACTAAAGGACACTGACTTTCTAATACAGGAAATAAACACTGAGAAACCTCTTTTATAAGGTTCCAGCCAAGAGCTATACAACACTACTTTATTAGCACACTGAAAACTATTACTTTACTCCATCCTTCCTTTTTCTTCATTGTTTGTGAAAAATCCTAAATCCTTAATAAGATTATGAACATCCATAAACATTATTAATTTAGTTTCAACAGAAACATTGATTACTCTTTGCACATATTTTAGTCCTAGTCATGGAAGACTTTGACAAGCGAAGTAGGTTTTTACTAATCTGCTCCTTTCAGCGTTAAGAAAACTGTCTTCAATCAGAACATGTTACAAATCATGCTATGCATAAAATCTTTGGATGGGATACCACAAATTTTGGCAGTGGATTGTTTTTCATGTGGACATAGTCACTACTTCATGCGAGTGTATCAAGGTCATTCTTGGAAGACAAAAGTAAAATCTGGAAGCAAGAATACAAAGACCTGTATTTGGAGCAGTAGCTAAATAAAGCTATTATTGTGGATGGCTCAGTTGTTAGCATAGATTTATTGTCAAAAAAAAAATCATTAATGGACTTCTACAGAGCGGCAATACAATTAAATGCAGTTCTGTTCCGCAGCTTCCTTCAGGACAAAATACTGTCATTCTGGGGATAATCACTCAGCTAGTAAGATTCTATCAGGAAAAAGAGTTTGCATGAATTTGCTCAGATTGAGTCTCTTACATCTTCCTTCAAATTTCTGCCTCTTAGTGTGTGCAACACAGAACTTAATGAGCAAAAATTAAAGCTCTTTGAAAGTTACTGAACGGATTTAACTCATGCACATTTACATTAAACATCAACAATCTGACACCAGGCTGTGCAGTAGTGGTTCTGCTGCTCAAATAACCTGATGTGCCCAGAGAAAATACTGTTTATTTCACAAAAAGATGGGTATGAAAAAAACCCCTAACATGGAATCATTTTATCTTACTGATCAAGTCCAAAACAAACTAAGCTAGGTTATGGGTGGACTGTTTCCAAAAAGTAGTAAAAGCCTACTAATGCTCACAGTATCAACATGGTCAGCCTGGTATACTTCTAAAAATGCTGTGGCCTCAACACGGACAATGGTGAAAGCTGCTGCAATCTCTGAGAAGACCTAAGCTTTATAAGAGAAGTTTACCATCAATATTTCTGCATCATACTTTATGCAGCTTCACCACAATTTATTAATGGCATGACAAGTGAAATTTAATTTGCTTCATTCCCAAATGTGTGGCCCTGTGGCTTGTTAATCACAATGTCTTTCTGCACTGTCAGCTGCAAGAATAAAGATCCTACGAAATGCACATCAACTAGTTTTCTATCACCATCACTATAGTGTGCAGACAAATTGTCCTTGTTAGGTAAGAAGAGGTTGGGAAAAACAACAAAAAAGTCTAGTACAATACCACTTCTATATTTATGCTTAGAGTCCCTGTCGGCACTGCTAAGCAAAACTGCTTTTGGGCTATCATCTGTCTGCACTTAAATTTTAAGGGCTTTGGTGTGGTGCGATGTTTGAAGAGTAAAACAAGACTCGTCCAAGCATTATGTGTCAGTTACCTCCAGTACAAAAATCTTCAACATGCTGAAGATTTTTCCAATGAGGAAATCAAAAAACCCTCAAACAGCTTTTCCTCAGCATAAGAACAGCAAAACCTATTTGTAAACCCATTTCCTGGATCAGCTGTTCTGATCCAATTAGTAAGAAGAAAAAGATAAAAGGAACATGACTAACAAAAGAAAAACATTAAAACCATATCTAATGGCAAAAAAGAAAAAAGTCCTGTGACTACAGGTAATGACTGACAGCATCGGTTTCTGAAGTATTCCTCAAAGTGGTGTATCCGTATTGTATTGCTCCAGATAACAGAAACCCAACTGGTAAACTAGAAAAACTCCCTTTCCCATTTACATCCCACTATAAGCAGAAGGGCATATATATCACAGTATCTGCAAGTTTGACAGCTATAAAGATCATGATATAAAATAAGATCAAAACAGATGTCTACATCTCTAGAATTTGCTCCCATCTGCATGTACATTTTGATGATACCACTACAGAAAAACATGCAAGAACTTAAACCAATTACTTGAGGTCAACAATTTATAGATGACTGTACATAGATTAGATTTCAGTTTCCTAAACATAGCTTCTTAATGCTATTTTAAAGACCCCAGTGAATTTACTACACCATGGAAATTTTGGGAAGTCTAAAATAGCATTAAATGCCTATATAGTTCAGGAAACCAGATCCCACTCTTAATAAAGCTGTCACTTTACATTATGGACACATGACTACAGAGAACGTCATTTATGGCTTACAGTGAACCATGAAAGCCAGAACAAAACTCTGTTGCGGCAAACCCGTAAACCATGATTGCCCTATGTTTTCAATGACTGTTTTGTTTCATGCATCACACAACATATGTATGGAGAAAAGGAGGCTCAAGGGAGACCTGATTGCTCTCTACAACTACTTAAAAAGGGGGTTGTAGCAAGGTGGGGGTCAGTCTCTTCTCCAAGTAACAAGCAATAGGACAAGAGGAAATGGCCTCCAGTTGCACCATGACAGGTTGAGGTTGGATATCAGGAAAAGTTTCTTCACAGAAAAGGTTGTCAAGCAGTGGAACAGGCTGCCCAGGGAAGTGGCTGAGTCACCATTCCTGGAGGTATTTAAAAGACGTGTAGATATGGCCCTTAGGGACATGGTTTAGTGGTGGACTTGGCAGTGCTAGGTTAGTGATTGGACTTAATCATCTTAAGGGTCTTTTCCAACCTAAACAATTCTGGTTCCATACCAGAAACATCCCTCTGAACATGATCTCATGGAAAAGAGACATGGAATACTAAACCTACGCAAGGCACCAGTGTCCTCTGAGGAAAGGAATAATATATTGCAAAAAGGTACAAAACACAGGTCAACCCTTGTAGTCAAAATTATCAAAATGCAATTAAACTTTTTTTGAACACAAAGCTGGGTCTTTCAAACAATTTAACTCCAAATTAGCACCATTAGGAAAATATTTTCAAAAGCAGCTGCAGTATCGTGAATGTGCTTTGTGTTAAAGATTGTTAAGAAAAACTATTAATTTCTTTACCATTTCCCCAAGACTGAAACAATTAACCAGACATAACTAAAAAATGTATCCAGAAAGACTAATTTAAAAGCTGTGTGTCATGAAAACATCAGATACAACTACATTGAAAGCCAAATGGGATGACTGGGAAACTATTCTGGATGACATTTAAAGAAGTGTTTTCACGGTAACACATATTATTCTAGAACCAAATTAAATGCAATCAATACAGCTGAAAATCCACTGTCCTGCTTTTATTTCTACTACATGCTTTATTTCTTTTTAATACACGAATTCTTAGGTTGCATCAACTACAAATTTTTAAGTTACTGTTATTATTAGCCTATTAGCCTTCATCGACAATTACCTATTTTAGAATAGTAGTCTTCATTAATGTATTTTGTATAAGGGACATTAGCTGAAAATTCCTTAATTCAGAATAAAAACATTCAAAATTTAAAAAAGCTTATAAAATTGAAGTCCTTGACACAAATTTAGGTGCCTGATTTAATGACACAAATTTTAAAACACATCAAGAGAACACAACTTCTGTTTCTGATAAGGACAATTCTCTGTTTAAGGCTGTTTCCTTGCTTTTCCAGCTGTGTTGTTCTCCAAGGAGCAACACTAAAAGCTCATGACACCTGCTACATGAGTGATGCTGCAAGGTCATGAGGCTTTGCACAAAAGCTGCTAAAACACTGACACCTGGCTAGGCAGGCTGAGCTGCTTCATGTCCCACCTCAAGGGAGAACTACAATAAAATACCCAAGCAGAGCAATGTGTCTTATGGATTCAGAGCTGGATAGATCACTACTGCTCTGCCACTACTTAGCTGGTATAGAAAGACATGGCCTATTTGCTACCTGGACAGGTGATTTTTCCCTATACTACCATGAAAAATGGAGAAAGTATCCTAAAAGAAACAGTAATCTTCACCTCACAATGACAGAGTAGCCATTTTGTGTGTTTCTTTAGAAAAGCAAGTCAAAACCTATTGTCTTTTAATAAGAGCTCTATCATCACTGATATACATAAGGGAACAAACTAAGTCTGGATGTAGCATTTGATTAGTCTTCATAACATTTGTAACAATTAGGGTTTTTTGAACAGTACATTGGAAGGAAATAAGAATTTCCTCCTGTGGCTTCAGAGTGACAACCAGCTGGTCTGTTAAGAGGGGGGGAGCTGTTGAAGGTTTGAGGACCACTTATTGCGCAGAACTCTACAGTGGAGCTAATGGAGTAACTAACACTACCAACAGGCAGCATCCTCTCCATGGTATTTAAGTCCCCAGTGACAGTTATAATTTCCCCTGGTTTCTCTTCCAAACAAAACCAAGCAGACTATGAACTGTATGACAGTCATTCCTGTAAACCAGGATAATTTCAATTGCTCTCCTCTTCAAGGCCTTATACCTTGCATTCCTGAGCTTATCCATATATCTGGAGGTATTTTGATAGGAATATGTTTTTCGCTGGTAAATGGCAGGAGAAATCAGATTTTGAAATATACATCAATTTTTAGTACAATGTACCTATATTAAATGTGGGAAGGTCAGTGTGGCAAAACATGTGATTAAGTATCAAGATCTAAGCAAACACCAGGTAGTAAGATGTAAGATTCTGAAGATGTAAGGTGGATGCAAAAAAGACATCCACCTCTTTCCTACTACACTGCTATAAAATCCAGTGTTATGTAGTAAAATGGAATTAGAATTTATGGACAAACTTCTATTTAATTCTTCAGAACTTTAAAAAAACCCACAACACAACCAAGTCATATTGATGATACTGATTATAGAATATCCCAATCAAACAGATGCAGACTCAAACCACAAATGAAATTAAGACTGTAATCCCCATTTATTGCAGTTAAAGCTGTCAAGATTTCCATTAAATCAATATTACTTCTAGACACCTCAAATCAATTACAATGAAAGTTCTGAACATGAAGTATTTCATAAGCATCCATTTACCAAAGATTCAATATTGTGCCCATTGCAGAATCAGTGTTTTCTTACCCTTGCCTAACTAAATGGAAGAAAACCAGGGAATTAAAAAAAAAAACAAACAATTTTGGAGGGCACGATGGGAAAACAGACTGATTAATGATGAAATCTTCTCTTCCCCCTTCCTTCATAATCTGCCAAGTGGACTGCAACTGATATGTAGTAGTATTAAATGAGATAAATGAAGGGAGAGAGAAGCCAAGAAAATGAGTCTGAGTCGCAGCCTCCTCGTCATGTTTATAAAACTGGATAGGTTGCAAAAAGGTAACATTTTATACAAGTACTCCTACAGTTTCACTGGCGTGTACACACAAATAACAGTATGAATCACTAAACAAGATTCTATATGAAATAATTAATAAGTATTAATAAGTATTAATGCTCTGCTCATACTTATAAGCACAGAGCATTCTGCTGAATTATACTCTATTTACATAAAAGAGCAGAAAAAAAACTGTAATTATCAACACAGGTCTTCTTTGACATGCAGTTACAAAGATATATACAAAATATCAGTAAGAACAACAAAGCATTATCTGTAATCAAAATTTCTATTATTTGTCTACAGAATGTAAATAATTAGGTTTATTAACTTGTAACATCTCAGTGAGAAATGTGTTAAACCACTGTAAAAAGATTACGAATGCATCCACCATATATTTTTCTTTCCAAATTTAGATATAAAACTTAATTCGTCAGTTCCTTATACATACTCTTCTTGTAGAGATGAATACTGAATGAATGGGGATAAGATGGCTGTGGCAAATATGGGCAACATGCATCACAAAACACTAGAGGTAAAACTGTTTCTTCATGCGTTTGTGCATACATATACTTCATTCAGTACAAACTTCTGGTAAACATGGATGGATGGCCATTTTCTGCTTCTGTTAAAGTCCACAACAGGAACATAGGATCGCCATTGTTGGGAACAAAGTCAAAGCTCTATATTGCTACTACTAAAATACAACACAGAGTTCTTTTTCATTTCAGCTGAAGCCTGGCTGAAGACTGGCACAAAAAAAGTAACTTTTTTCTTCACAGGTAATCAATGCTTTAAAATAAATGTGGGATGTATATTCAGATGGTATGCCACAAAAATCCATACTAAGTGCCTAGGAACATGTAACAAAGTATTTTCATTTATCATAGAGAAGAACTGCGTTCTGGCAGGGAGGTTAAGACCCTGAGGAATTCCTGAGATTCAACCTAGGCATGTTCTAGGGTAAGCCATGTGATGCTTCTGTCTCTACTTCCCTTTTGGGAAAATGACAATAAATAAGAAATTGAACGTGTTATAAATTGCACATAATTAGTATTGAAAAAATGCCTTTGAAAGGGAAAGGCTCGAAATAAATGCCAATATTAAATACACCAAAGGTCAGTGTAATCAGAAGAATTAAACCAGCATTTTACTAATTTTATAGTATCTAGGTAATTCCCTTTCAGTTAATCCAACTTTCACTGGCTGATCAGAGGTCATTACTCAATCTCAGTGTTTTAGTACCAACACCGATTCCAACATTTTAAGCGACGTGCCATGACTTAACTTACAGCAGTAACTGCAGGTTTCATGTAGGAAAGGACAGCCTCTAAAATGAGGAAAAAATACATCTCTTTACAGATACTACTCAGAGTCATCATATGCAAAGTACATACACAAATTGTTAGTGAATTACATTGAGATTGTGAAAACAAGAAAGGTTTGTTGCCAATCACATACCCGCCTTTAATATAGTCAAGGAATGAAACTTCAGTTTCAATTAGGAAGGAAAGCAATGTTACCTGAAAGCAAATAAAAGAGAGTCAGACATCAATTGTCATTTCCCCGTTGAACAAGTAGAGACATA
This sequence comes from Amazona ochrocephala, assembly GCA_039720435.1. Taxonomy (NCBI): domain Eukaryota; kingdom Metazoa; phylum Chordata; class Aves; order Psittaciformes; family Psittacidae; genus Amazona; species Amazona ochrocephala. The sequence continues at coordinate 28,869,449 of CM077880.1, forward strand.
AGCACAGTGTTTTTAGAGCTCTGTCCTTACGACAAAATTTCCTACAGTATTAATAAAAAAAAGAAAATAAAACAAAACAAAACAAAACAACAAAAAAAAAAAAAAAAAAACAAAAAAAAAAAAAAACACACAAAAAAACACAAAAACCATTTCAACAGGCAGTCCTTGAAAGGCAAATCTGGAAATCTACTACAATTGTTTGTTAGGGTGCTTTTAAGAAACATTTAAGGGACAGAAGATTGGGTTCCAGGGCAGGTTGCCACAAGCACATCTTCGGATCACACCGGCAGTGGTCTAAATGTGTTACTGGCATTTTCAGCACTTGAGCCCCAGAAGCACAAACTCAAATGGGAAAGATCCAGTATTTAAGATCTTCATATACCGCACATCATTTATGAAACAAAGAATTTAATCCAAATTAGTTTTACTTTATCTACAAAGTGACACAAAACTCACAATATAAGCGCACCAGGCAGTCAATAAAAACTGCCTAAGTAACTACCCAAAGCAAATTCATTGATAATGATACATGGAATAAAAAGGGGGTGGAAGTTTGCCATGAAATTTGATTTGCCTCCAAATACAGCAAAATATAAAACCTGAAAATATCCTATGTTGTAAACCTGGACTCAGAATGAGATTACAGGCACCAATTCTGCCTTCCATCCTACTTTCTTTGTCACAGGTTCTCTGTGAGTCTTAGCAACTTGCAAAGTTTAAAATCATCAAATTACCCTTCTAGCTGTGAAGAGACAGCCATATATAGTTATATATATATATAGTTCCACCAGATTATCAGCAGCATAGTCTGGCATATAAAATCGAAATTTTTATGTGATTTCCACTGGACACAGTCATAGGCTGAGAAAATTGGGGCTGTTCAGCCTGAAGAAGAGAAGGCCGCATGGAGACCTCATAGCAGCCTTCCAATATCTGAAGGGGGCCGACAGGGATGCTGGGGAGGGACTCTTCATTAGGGACTGTGGTGAGAGGACAAGGGGTAATGGGTTTAAACTTAAACAGGGGAAGTTTAGATTGGATATGAGGAAGAAATTCTTTACTGTAAGGGTGGTGAGGCCCTGGAATGGGTTGCCCAGGGAAGTTGTGAATGCTTCATCCCTGGTGGCGTTCAAGGTGGGGTTGGACATAGCCTTGGATGGCATGGTTTAGTGGGAGGTGTCCCTGCCCACGGCAAGGGGGTTGGAACTCGATGATCTTGAGGTCCTTTCCAACCCTAACTATTCTATGATTCTATGATTCTATGATTTTAATGGTTCGTCTGTTATTACAGTTGGTCATCTTGTTCTTAACTAGTTAAAGCGAATGTTTTCAGTGAATCTGATTTTAAAAGGTAAAAAATGGGAACAGAAAACACCCTTTCAAAGTGGCCAAAGTGTTTACTTCCATACAGACAATACCAATATTTAAAGTTTTACATGGTGAATTTTATATTTCGCCACTTGGCATTGTTCAAAACTAATCATGTATTCTGAAACATTTCTCCTTAGTATGTCGTTTGTCTGTCTGAATTTAAAACAACCCCTTAAGTAGTAATGAATTGATATGGTTACTCTATGTACGCTGTCCTTAAAAGCAGCAATGAGAGAGCAATCAATGATAGATATCCATTTTACTTAAAGTTCTCCAAAAGCCAGTTCCTATTAGGGAGAATGATAATGATAGTGCCTGGTTTGAAAATTTAGAAAACTGTAGGATAAAGAATATCTTGGATTAATGACGGAGAGAGAAAAAAACCCTGCAAGCAAACACATAGGAAAGTGACAATTTGGAGAAGCATAAGGGAAGCCTGAAGGACTAACAGAAGGGCAAATGTATGCAAAAAGGACTTGATAAACAAAAGAAATTACAAAATCAACAGAACACTGATAGAGAAGAGCAAAGAAAATTGTTGACTACTGTTTTTGGGAAATTTCCATGTAATTTGAGACAAAGGCTAACAAGAAACAGTTGATTCCGTCTATTCAAATGTGACTAAAATATGTTCTTTCAAATGCAGATATATGTGAAGGTGTTAAAATACTTCAAACCAAATTCAACAGGAAAATTGAACATGTAAATGCATTTTTTGCTTTCCTGTACCCTAAGCCACATTTCATACCATTCTGAGTACACTTACTTTACGCATTGATTTAAAATAGTAATTTTTCATAAGTTTCTGACTCACTGATTTAGCATAACAGAACTTTAAACACATTAAATTGTAGCAAAAGGAATATATAAGAAAAAAAGTTACCTAATGAATCAGATCTTGAATGGCAAATGTTCATGGACAACCTGCTTATGCATATTTTTTACGATTTAAAGCAGAGGTACAAAATAAGTGTCTACTTTCCTACTGATGAACAGACTTATACAAGCTTTGAGAATGACAAAACATTCCTTCAAGGCTAGAGTTCATAGTGAAAGTAGCCCTACTAACTTCAGTGGAACTGTTCAGGTGGAAAAACCAACACATGCTGGATGCTTCAAAAAACCTATCTACCTTACATCTGATTAGTTTTGCAATATACAATTCTTCAACATTTATCTTAATTTTTTTTAATGACAGTTTGAATTTCATGGATGCCAGAACATGGAAGCTGAGAAATTGGGAATTATTTGTATTGCTAATGGTTCATAAAACAGACTATGGAATATGAACAACAGGACATTAAACTCTCATCCCAAACTGAACTAACAGATCTTTTAACATCAATCTACAAAAACTCCTTGGTAATAAAAAATGTTGACCCATTTTGGTTTAGCCATGCTAAGCACACTAGCTTTTACTGATGCTAACTCAGCAGTTAAATTTAAGAAGAAAATTGACTTCTGAAAGCCCATCTATGTTTCAGATAAATAGTCAAATAATTTCAGAAATTTGACGGAAATTTTGAAATAACTTATTTTGGAATTCATTGCACACTTGGTCAGAGCTTTTATCAGACTCTTTACATTAAAAAAACCTGAAATTTATGCTGTATAACAGTAAATAATTTATTGTTGTGGCCTTCACAGAAGCTTCTGTTCTAATCCTGATAAATTACAAGTCAATTACACTCTATTTCAAGATGAAAGCATCCAGTAACATAAAATGTATTTACTTACTGTTCCAGAATTAACATACTTTTTCTTTTTTCCTTTTTTCTTTGGATTTATTACCTAGAAACACAGATACAAATATTAAAGCAGTATGATTTATGATTTAACATAAAAATAAGTGTTAAGATACTTCTGATGCAGTCTATTTTGCAGTTTCTGATGTAGTCTATTTTAAGCGGATTCTAAATTCACTAAGCATCCTGTTTACTTATGCACCTCAATGGTGGGACACAGGCATATCTGAAAACAGTGAATTTATCTTCATGGTACCTGCTAGGTAAGCCAGTGCTGTTATCAACAAACAGGAGACCTGCAAAATGGAGGTGACAGTGTTCATTAAATCTGAGTACTCAGTGAAACACTTGGCTGAATTTTCACAAGATTCTGCATTTTTCTGCATGCTTGATTCCAGTGTTTCAGTGTACTGTGTCACAATTTCTCTATCTCACAATGTACCTCTTCACGCTCCAGTTAATCTGTTTCCATCTTCTCAGCATTGTCTGAGAAACATGAGAGTTGTTCTCTTCCTAGTTTCTGTATTTGGTGCAACAGGATTTCGCCGACAGAAAAAGCAATTGAGGAGACAGATCATACTGTGCCTGAATGAAAGCTAGTCAGTAACTTCATGAAAGCATCACAGATCACCACCTGACTGGTGTACAGGAGCTGTGGGGCTCTGTGCACTCCCCATATTCAAGCATCTTCACAGAACCCACCTCTATGAGATTTCTCACTGCAGCCATCAATAAAAGTTGTAAGGCAAGTCTCAGGCAGTTTTATTACATACATATTAAAATGTACTCCTGCTTTTTTCAAAACAGTGCATGGAATTTGGAAGCAAAACATTATTTTGTTACTTATGTTGATCCATGATCTGCTATATAACTAGGAAACTCAAATTCTTGTGGCTTACTGCTGAGTTTTGATGTAAGCTACTCACAGATGTTCTGTGAATGACAAAGAATGACAACATTCCCAACTGAAAGTTTAGTCACTTAACCGCTATAAAACATTTCAAGAATTTTGCCTGAAAACAGGAAAAATTGTAGTACATGTCTTCCAAAAATTCTCTTCTCCCAAAGCAAAATGAAGTTACATTTAAAGATCATATCCCCTGTGCAACACAGAATAGCTATGAAACTTAGGCAGAAAGAGGTTAACTATCATTCGAGGTCTTTCCAAACAGGCTAAATGACAGTGACTCTTTCCCTCCAGTATGCCACACAGTTACCTATTGAGTGTTCATCACAGCTTTTACTGCCTTACACATACATAAACCCTTTAACACTTAAAAAAAACCCAGATAACCCCTGTTTCTCTTATTAGCAGTATGACTGGTAAGCAATGGACTATATCTGTGTAATGGTGGTTTATTAACAACACAATTCTTGCTGAACCACAATCTTAGCCAGAAAGTGACTCCTGCTGACAACTGCCCAGAAGAGGAAGATGAAGGTAACAGACTGCCTGGCTGCCCTGTAGCCCTTCATTCACAGCTCTCCAGAACCCAGTGGTCAGGCCTGAGTTAGCAGCATATTTCTTGCCAGCAGTCAGTAAATGCCAAAAAAGGAGATTCATCTCAACTTTCTGCTTCAAGTAACTTGATAATTGGCTGCTTAGGAATTGCTAGGAAATGCACTAGAGCTTGGACTGAAATATCATGGGAAACAAGGCATCTAGTTGATGAAAGACAAATTAAAGACAGCTGATCTCCCTCATGTAATTCAAGGTACTACAATTACTATAAATATTGATGTGGGGCTTGTGTGCTGTTTGTTTTGTTTTTGTTTGTTTGTTTGTTTAGTTTTGTTTGTTTGTTTGTTTGTTTTGTTTAATATATTTTATTTGTTTTGTTTTCTCAAATTTCAGGAAACTATAAATAAACCGAAGTCTCACACCCCTGCAGTAACCTAGGAAGCTACATGAACTCTTACCTTTTAAAAAAAGGTCAATTGAAAAGAGCTTGTTATAGCAATGTTTCTAATGGGATTCCTACAAATTTCTCTACCTGCCTTGGGTCAGTCTGTAAATGCAAAACAATTAAAAAAGAATTTGTCCAGTCTCTTGTTCTGATATTGCAAAGACAGATCAAGTAGAAGCAGCACCAAAGTACAGAGGACTGCAGAGTGGGGAAGCAAACATAAGATGCTCAAGAAATGGATGCTATTCATGGGAGTGAGATACTGATATTATATTCAAGAAACTGCAAAATTAATTAAGACTGTGAGGGTGGTGAGACCCTGGAATGGGTTGCCCAGGGAGGGGGGTTGGAACTCGATGATCTTGAGGTCCTTTCCAACCCTTACTATTCTATGATTCTATGATTCTATGTTACAACAGAATACTCCTGGTAGGGTAGAAGTCATGTCAGCTATACAACAGGAGAGGACATTTTCACTGCATACAGTAATCTGTGTTGTGACACTATCCATAGGAAAGCACTGTAACTCTGGGTTGATCTTGGATCTAAATATGAAAACCCCCCATGGCTTTCAGATATCTTTGTCCTGCTCTGCACAGTAGCACCTCTGCTCCTTTTTTAAATATAATGCAGTACATAATTGGAGCACCCTATTTCCCTACCTTGCACTAGTGCTTGCCTAAACCATCCTACATGTGATCATCTACATTAGGAACATGAAATTCTACAAAATACTGAAGTTAAATGGCAGTAGTCCAAGACCAATTAAAGGATAGCTTAAGGACTAACAAATATCTGCACACCATACAGGAAAAAAAAAAAAAACAGGCTACAGCCACATAGGCCTGCCTTCTCATTATTAGCAAGAATATAATTCCATGAGGAATAAAAAACATAGTTCAGTTCAGAGAGACACCGTGCATGCAAACTGGGTGATATTGGAACTCATGGCGCAAATACAGAAGCTGACCTAAATCCTTCAAAAAACATATTTACACACTAGAAGAAAGTCTTCAGTGTTTACTTCTGAGGGACATAAGAGGCCTTGAAATTAAACTGTCTACCATGATGACCATGACTAATTAGCTGGATTTGTATTATATCTGAATCACCCTTGGGAGAAACAGAACTTAAAAGAAGTTCAGATCATGGGATTATGATTGCACCAATAAAGATCTTGCAGCCAGGTGGGTCAGGAGTTCCACCAACCTGGACACATACATGAATCTAAATTCAGGAATGGGCTCTCCTACCAGAAGGGACAAAGAGGGAGCAAAAGTGCAGTCCTCAAGACAGTTAGACATGCAAGTGCCCCAAAATCAACTACAGCCCATACGAATCCTCAAGTCACCAGGTGGCATCACAAAGAAGAAGCACCTGTATTACCTGCAGTTAATTTGAAGGCAAATTAGCTGCTAATTTGAAAGAGGAGATGCTCATACTAAAAAGACTACGTTAAAGGGAGATTTGGTGGAAAAAGCTGATTTTTCATGTTTTTTTGGATGGTACATATGACCATTGCTCATGTTTGGGAGCCTTAGATATTACTTTCCCCTGGGAAGGTAGGGGTGAGAGGGATATGATCAAAATCTTGACTTCTGGTAACACCGGAGATCAAGGATAGAGTCACTAAAGAAATACCAAGAAAAATATCCCACGCAATGTCCCAGGTAGAAGCTGGGAAGGAATACAGGAAGGAAGAAGCACTTTTAGAGACTTCCTAAACAACAGGGGAAAAAAAAATACTAGGTGCCTTATTTTTTACTTCAAGTACTATATTTGGTCTGCATTACATAAGCCAAGGGTTGAAATTGCTGATGCAGTAAGAGGACCCATTTTACGCTATCAGAACTCCTGGAGAGCAGGAGGGCTCTGTGTATGATGACGCTTTTCAAGAGAGGGCTGCTTTTAACTAGAATAATCCTTTGTGTAATCAGACATAGGAAGGAATGGGCATTTGTACTATGTTGTGATGACAGCAATCTGTTGCATGAGGACAAGAGTCAGGGTCTAAACCCAAAAGAGCAAGGCTTCAATAACCAAGGCAAAATGAAGGCAATTTCTAGTAGGATGCACTGTCACCTTTCCTATCTTTCCCTCAGGCACTCTGGCAGATGCTCTGTTTTCCTGGGTTATGTTCATTACTCAACTGATACAAACATCTTGTAAATTCATTAGAGGAGACTGTAGACTCTTCAAAGTGAAAGAAAGGAAAACACACCTAACTCAAAACTGGACCATTCCTGTGTTCAATACTATTTGAACACATATATTTGTTATATACTATTATAAACTCTGACAGTGACAAAAGATTTCATCAAAGGATCTGTCAAAGAGCTACCAGACAGAGATGCTGTCTGGAAATTGTGAAAGGAAAAAAATGCACACCAAAATAGTCTACCTATAACACACAGTTCTTTGGGTTCATGACTCTGTGATCTGAAGTACTGAATGTGAACTTCATGTTCGGACTCTTCTAAAGTTCCCCTGTCCCCAATATATAAACACCTTAGGACAGTAAATACAGCACAGACTGTACCTTGCCTACACAGTAGTTTTCTTGTACTGTATGAACGCTCACATCCAGAAATGAAAGATGGCAAAAATTAGAACAGAAATGAGAGAGACAACAAAACAGTGAAGTTAAAAACAAAGCCTCTTTGCAAATTTCAGTAAGTGAGGTGATAAAAGCCCTACAGAGCAAAACCTACAGATACAGCACTTCACCTTAGAGAAACTGAAAGTATGTGGCACAGTTCATACACTTTGTCTATGAGCATGTGTGAGATGGAGGGTGCTAAAAACCTTTAACACACATGGCTGAACATGTACAAATGCAATAGCATGTATTTTCACACAGGAGAATAGAAAGGTGCCTGGAATACACACATTATTTCCATGTGAAAATTGCTGTTCATGAGCCCTTGCAGGGACTATCACTTTATGGTGACACTGCTCTAATTAAGCAGACCACTGCTTCCAAACACCACCAGTATGTCAGTATCATAAGAGCTGAGGGGGTTTGTGCAAATGCATCAAGAATGTCTATCATCAGAACAGTGAATTAGATGTTTAGGTACTAAGCAGTAGTTGTATGCTAAGCATCAGGCTACTGCTGGGTGAAAAAGCAACAGTAAAGGGGAACACAGGGTTTTACACACATACACACACAGACAAGAGGTGGAACTTGAAACAATGCACATTGTTTTACCATGGGAAAGAAAACAATTCCTTTCACAGGAATTCTGGAAGACAACTCCAACAACACAATGCAATAGAGCACAGACGCTTGACACAGTATGTGCCAGTATGTGTACACAGCATAAAGTAGAATTCCCACCTCTGGTCCTAAAAGAAGGATGTCAGCACCAGAACTGATCATTAGTATGACAACCTCGGCAGAACTTACTAGCTCAGATGCAGCATAACTCCAACTCACCTGTACTGCTTCTAGCTGGGGAGCACATTCACAGTATTTGAAGTTAAGGTACTACACACTATTACTTACTGAAGATAACACCGAAGTGATCCTAAAAGAAGGATGTCAGCACCAGAACTGATCATTAGTATGACAACCTCGGCAGAACTTACTAGCTCAGATGCAGCATAACTCCAACTCACCTGTACTGCTTCTAGCTGGGGAGCACATTCACAGTATTTGAAGTTAAGGTACTACACACTATTACTTACTGAAGATAACACCGAAGTGATCTAAGTTATGCATAAAATTAAAGGGGACTCAAAATGAAAACGAAATTTCTTGGCTCTACTAAAAAACTGGAGTTTAACACTGCAGAATGTAAACTGATATGCCTCAGTAACAGAATAAATTTTAATTCTCTTCCTCCCATTACCTCTCCTTATTTAACACATTTTGAAATTTCATTATATACTTCTCATTCTAGACTAAGCTTCTTCTGGAATATTAATTTAAAAATGAAGTTTTTAATACAGGAGTCTTAATGCTTTTTCTTTTTCCAGTCAATATTTTTGTGCCCAAATCTGGTATATTCTTTAAAGGGCTCTGTCCAAAAAAAACAAAGATGCCAAAAAAAACAAAGATGCCAAAAATTAGTCCCTTTATGACACTTCAAGTTTATGCATTTTAGTTTTTGTTTCCACAAACTTAAGTGATTGCTTCTGAGAGTAAATTACAGCACATTTTGATGATTCAATAAGGTTTGACCTTGTAAAGTTTACTTTTTGGAAAATCCCAATAATCTCAAACTAAATTAAGAAATGAGTCTTCAACTGGGGATTTATTAGACCCAAAATAAACAAGCCTGCACAACGAAACTCTGTTACTGAATTGACAACTTCCTGTCAATCCCAGTAGCTGGCAGATGTATGACTCCTAAACCAGAAGAGTGATACAAAGGTCATAACTGACCACAAGAAAAACCCTGCCAATAAATAAAATAAATTCTCTGTCACTTGTAAGCCCTGCATCAAAACTCTAAAGATTCTAAAGTCTCCACCTAAGATGAAAAGCACTGTGACTCTCCATCTGATGTAGGAATCACCAGATATTCCTTGGATAGGATAAAACAACATACAACACATGTAACAGTTGCCAAAAGAAATAAATGACAAGTTGTCCACACACAAGTGGGAGTAACCCAGTATTTACTCCAAGCATACCAAGCCAGCTGCTTGAAGTACTCTTCTTGCCCTATCGCAGCCCAGCTTGCATACACACATATGCACACATACCTACTTGTCTCTAAATCTGTTTACGAAGCAACACTTTCAGATCCTCTGTTACTGTTTATAAAAGGGAAATTTGAAAACATTCCAAAGTTTGATTTTTACAAGTACTGTGCAAATTTAATCAATTTGCCATGAAAACACTGGGAGTGTTCTCATTTATTTCCCTATGCTCACAGTACTTACCTCATAGACGTTGAACTGAGATTGCCCCCTCGACAATTCTCTGTAACTTGTTGTGAATTCTCCGATGAAATCATGGCTGTATAAAGAAAAGGTTTTCAAATCAAACGCACTGGTAAAAATCATGTATTACAGCTATTTACAAAAAAAAGGACAGCCAATACGAACTGGCACCCAAGAAAGGAGCAATGGCAAAAGATACAATTTGCATAAAAATCTTTATTTCTTCTCTGTTTGCGATTACTCAGATTCAGAAGGGACTACCTTTCATGAAACACTCCCCTTCCAGTTTGAAGGAAATTGCTTCCAAGACATACTAAGACTCTCCTTAAGAATCCAATTTTAGAGGTATCATCTCCTTTGATTAAAAGCTTTCCAGATTGCAATGACTATTTAACCAGGGGAACAGAGGAAGTCATCCATACAGGCTATGGAATTTGAGTTCTATACAGGCTGTAGCATGTAAGATGTGTTTAACCTTGGGTAATCACGGCACTGGAGAAAAATGCACCTTAGTTAAAGAGGAATCTTTCCCTCGTGTAACAATTCATACTTTAAATTTTCAAGTCAGCTTGTACAATTCACAGGCAGAAATTCAAACAATAGCTCAATGACTACCTTCAAACATCCTGTAGCAAATAGAAGAAACATAAGCAATTCCAGGTAGGGCTAACTCTGGAAAAAAAAAAACCATATTGCTTAAAAGTGGTTGTTTCTTTAATCCTAAGAGACACTGGAAAGCCTCCTTTCCTTGCAGCAATATGCACAGACTGACAAGAACTGAGCTAGAAAGACATAATTCCTTTGAGTAATCACAGTAAAAAGGTATGGGCATATATAACCAGTCTGAGAGCTCTCTGCACTTCAAAGATCATCAACCTGGATCTTAACACTCAGTATTCAGAGGGATGTATGCCCCTGCACTAGGTTGCTGCTGAAAGATGAGTGCCTGTTAGACAGCATTTGCCTTTGCCATTGAGAGAAAAAGATGCTGACTCCTCCTGACATTCATAATCACACTTCCCCAGATGGATCTCCTTATTCGTCTCTGGATTGAGAATCCAAAGAAGTTGTTCTCTTTGCCTTCCTAACAGCAAATATTCTTAGACTGGAAGACTTTTGTCCATGAGTGGCATATTAGAATACTGAATCAGAGACTCTTAGCACATAGAATAACCACTTGATCCCCATCTCCCTAAATTTTCACATTTGAGACTGTGCTTTGAAGTGCTGAAAATCACTTCTGGAATTGCATTAACTTAGGTTGTTTTTTGTTTGTTTGTTTTTTTATTATTTTTTTTTAATCTCCTAAAGGAAAAAAACCCAAAACAATGGAGGAAAGGCCAATAATCACCAGAAATATGTCAATGAGTAGAGGAAAAGTGCAATAATCTAAAAATAAACTATCTAGCTGGAGGAGGATGAAGACGGAGAACAAGAAATAAGGTGAGAAAGCCTAGAATCTGAGATTTACAATCCCTCCTGCAGTGTTTAGATTCTTAGATGAATATTTCAATGGCCCCAGGTTAGCATGGTAATATTTACAGTTTTAAAATTCAAGAAAAACACACTTATGTCTAACAGATCATAAACATCAAGTCTGCAAAATGGCTTTTGCACCATGTATGTAAGCAGCAATTTCTCTGAAATTAAGTGAAAAAGCCTTCAGAGAGAAATAAAAACATCTGAGTATCGCCGATGTGCCGATGCAAAGCTGCACACCATCCTATTCTTTCCTTCTGCAAAACTTGTCTGCACGTACTTCCCTGGTAAGGAGACTCCACAAAAAAGTCTCTCTGTTTCACACAAGTGGACTTGTCCAAAGTACCAAAACAATTTTTGTGATTTCTTATAGTATCAAATATTTTGGATTTGTCACAGCTCTTAGAAGCAATGAAAGGGATCGTCTAGAACAAGTGGTTCACATTTTGACAATTTTTGTGCAAAAACTGTTTTGAGACAAAGAAATGTTTACTAATTGTGTTAATGTAACATAGGCCCTGTATTACTATTACTCAAGAAAGTTTAAGTGATGTTTGAATAAATGAGAGCTAGGAATATACAATTATTCTTAACAATGTAATTCATGAACGTGACAGTAAGAAGCTCAACACAAAGCACCCTGGAATCATTTTTTCAAAGCACAGAAACCACAAAATGGGGAAAAAGCAAAAAAACCCTGCAAGTCAGGACTCAAGAGGTCAGAGTCAAGTCAAGATTCAGAAATCAAGCATATGCACAGTAATGTTGCCTTACTGAGTGCAGAATAACCTGCAATACTCAGCATAAATTGCTTTGCTATCTAGCAGGCTCTCTGATGAACCTTCAAAGGTTATTTGTGCCCACTCTGCACATCTCTGGAGCAAACAAATTCAGCATAACAAGGTGATTAGTTAGTGCAACAACTGCTTATAAACAGCCCATCAAAAATGAAAATTAACATAAACAAAGTTACAGCAGCACTGTACAAAAAATTGATACACTAATTCTTGAGAGGGATTCACTTCAGATACATTTGGCAATGTCAAAGTTAAATTAGGCACTTAGGTTCTTGCTACAATCACTAGTAAGTCAGAGGCCCCATGAACTGGCACTTTATTCCAGTTAGGATGCAGTCAATCAGATCATTTTTCCCTGTAAGCTACTGAAGTAGCTTAAATGATTAGTCCAATCTAGTTGTCTGATTTTTACATTGTCTGAAGTTACATGAGACGAGCGCTGTCTCGTCTTCCTGAGGAACTGAACGCGCACGATGTCAGTGTCCTGCCTGCTTCTAGATGCAAATAGGTAGAAAGAAAAAGGCAAAAAAAAAAAATCACACAATTAAGAGTAAGGAGTACATGTGAGTAAGTATCCTTCACTTTGGGGGGTTTTTAGATATTAATATTATAGGTATTGAGAGGGGGATGTAAGCAAAAGCAGATAATATTTCAAACTGTTTGGGAGAGTGCAGAGGCTAATGATCGCCTAAATTGCACAGTATGTTGAAGATTTTACTCAGAATTGCAGCTAGAAGATATATTTGTCAGATTTCTTCATTTTGTTTTTAATCATACCTCAGATTGTGATTTTGGATAAAATGGACAGCATATGGGATTTGATACCTTAATAAATAAATAAATAATCTTTGCTTTTTATTAAACTGGTAATATAATTCAATTGTTATTGTTACATTATTAAAACATATTGCAGTTTATACATAAAAGTGTAAATATATCACATTTTTTTAAGCATTTGGCAAATCTAAGTGAGGAATGAAGGAAGTTAATAGAAATCCATCATTCCAGTGATGCAGTGATTTTTTGCTAATATGGCTTTGTTAATTTAAATCCTTGTATTTTTAATTGCCAAATACGTTATTTTGTCTCTCCAGGGAATATCTAATCAAGAAGGATGAACTTGCATTAGAGGTATTTATAGAAGGTATAAATGTGAGAAGAATGCTTATAAACCAACAGGCTTTATGATGGAACCAAGACGACCAAGGTATAAGCTAAGAAGGCTGAAACTGGTTTTCGACCTTGTCAGCAAGGAAATGTATGGTAGCACACGATAAATTTGCCTATTATGATTACAAGATCTGTTGGGCCACAGAAGCACAGTATCATTAGCTGTAACACCAGAAGCAAATTGCATTAGCAATATTAAAGACATTACTGTGTAATAAATAATATACTCTGAAAAATACAAACAGAAATGCATATCCATATAGTAAAAGATGCAAATTAAGATTAATAGGAAATATTAAAGACAGGCCAACTGAAAGATAAATAGAAATCAATATATTCTTTTATTGCATACCATGATTTATGAATAAAGTTTCTAACAAAGTATTAAGAGACAAGCTCAAACATTTTTAAATGGTATCCATCCAGTCTGATAAAAAAATAATTCTACCTAGTTTGTCAAAACAAAGGCTATTTGAAAGCCTAATTTCTTCAGAAAAAAGGTACACTCAGTACAGATAGCAAGCTTGAATAATAACAGAGTGCCTTTCTTGAATGTAGCAACAGAAATGCCAAGTATATTCTACCATCCTCTTTCTAGCAATGGAATGATTTAAAACCCAGGTCTTTCAACTCAAGAGTTTAGAATCACATTTTGATAAAGACAGGCATAGAAATGAACATTCAAACCCAGTCTGAAATGATGATAATTAACAGGTAGTTTCCACATTGCAATATCTAAGCAACCATGAAAGCACAATTGCAGGCTTATGCATTTTATCATACTTGAAAAGCAATGCTTCATGAAGCAGTGATTTAAGCAAAGGAAAACAGATTACAAAATACATTATGCCTCCCTTCATGTGCATACGTTAACTGATAACATGAGATTCACAAAACTGATTTTACAGATCAAAAAGCATTTCATCTTCTTTGTTCCATGTATGAAGATACACATACCATGTTTGAAATAGGCTTACCACAACTACAAAACAAAACGGAACTGCAGCACAGCAGAACTTTTTATCCAGTACCTGCACCTCTAAATATTGATAAATACATTCTCTAGTCCTGTTCTGGCCACTGTGTATTTATACATTTTAAAACATGTGCATAAATGTACAAATTTATACAGGCTAACCTATTTATTAAGCATGGGTAACCCTACTGTTTAACAACAGAATTAATGTCTTACCTTCCGTCTCTATCCCAATCATACACTTCTACTTTAATTGTCCTAAAAAATTAGAAAACACAACCAATTAAAACATATATTAAAATGTACCAGGATTACCTTTAATGCTTGTACTTTAATAGCATATGGGTGTAACAATTGTGCCAAATCCAGAAGGCATAATTATCTAGTCATTTCTCATGGGGTAGAAAATAGCAAGACACTCAGGTTACCCAGCATATCTTCATAAATTAAAAGTAAAATACAGCGGAAGCTAAAGGAACAATTTGAGTTTAACCAATATATTTTTACGTCCCAAAGCTCTGAATTTTCTGTGAATTTTCTTTGTTTTTTTTTTTTCTAATAAATGATTCTTTAAACCTAAAGTATTATCAATTTTTTTAAGAACAGTAACAGTCTAGAACTTATTGCGAAAGTTTCTTCAGTACATGCCTGGAAAAGGGATATCTACTGCGGGGTAATAACATGTTACAAAAAAAGTAACATATCCATATTTGAGAAGTGTGCAGAGGTTGACAGGACCTTTGTAACACAAAATCATTAATCAGCAAAGTACAGATGAAAAGCAATATTCACAATACAATTTAAAGCAAAAAGGAATTCTAATCTATATATTTTGGTTCCTAAATGAAAGTAACTACTCCAGAACACAATAAAACTTCAATCTTGTAGACAGTATTAACCTTTTCTAAATACTGTGCAGTGATGGAAATTGAAAGCCAGTGAGACCCACCCAAAATTTTGTGAAGGCCTTGTCCACCTGTGCGTGCAGATGAAAGAATTAGTAGTTCTTTACAGACTGCACTCTTCCCCTCTTAAAATCCCCTCTAGCTGTCAATAGAGGAGGAGGGTGCTTGGCCAATGGACCAAAGAGGACAGAAAAGTACAACATAATTTTCTTTTTTAATTCCTATAAAGCCAACAGGATAGTTGTTTAGTTCTTTCATTGGACTACACTAGTTAACCATCAGATTATACGACATAACCATGACTCTGGTTCCTGGACAAGCAACCTGTGGGATGGAGGGAGAACACAAACGACACCGGGTACCAGTTCTTCCCAAACTGCCAGATTGCCCTGGACAGTGTGGGAATACTCATCCTCCTCTCAGTGAGTAAGGAACTGGTGGGCAAGCTGCAAATGGAAGATGAATGTGATAAACTCTTTCTTTACCAGTGAAGTGAACCTCTAAGGACAGCTCTAACTATTTTTGCTTCAGGGATGACTGGAAACACACGAAATGTAGAAAACAAAAATTTCCCACGTAAAGGATCAATCTTATTTTACATACTTACTTGAAGAGCGGATTTCTTAAAATGCAAATACTATAAAGCGTATTATCATCAGCATAAGTAATGAAACAGGAAGCATATCAGGATGGAGACAGTTTATAGTTTTATTTACCTCCCTTTACTAAAGAAAGAGTATATATAAATTCAGCAATTAGTACTAATGAATCTTATCTGGCCTAAAGTGAAATGAACACAGGATAGAAAAATAACACCTCCATACTTTCTATATTTTAAGCAACAGCTTGCTTACTTTTCCATTCTTCAGAATAGTTTCACATGAAGTGATTAGATCTGTGGTATTAATAGATGAGACAGGAATTCAAGCAATGACATTATAATTTGCTTCCACGGAAGCTGCTCCTCATTCTTCTTATGAAATACATTTGAATATGTGTTGAACAATTTCCTTTACAAGGAAGGGACAGTTTTGGGAAAAGGTTGATCAACAGTTGATACTATGTGCACCAACAAATTCATGCCTAGGTTTTAATTTTTTTTGACATCCCAGAAGAGGCAAAGGATTTGCTCTGTCTGGATGTTCATTTGCTACCTTTTACCCTTCTTTTAGAATTTCAGTTTGGGGTTAAGTCACCTTAGAATGAAAACTGATTATTCTTTGGAATGAAGTCAAGACCAGCTCCAAACCTTCTCTATCCCACCAAGTATTTGACCCTTCAAAGGAAACTGTATTAAATTTGAAGGATCTTCAAATATGTAACTTCATAGAAGCAATTCTTTCTTGAATAGCTCCTCTTTCCTGAAATTTATTTCATACTAAAGGCATTGATTACAGATCTTGAGTTTACCTATTTTGCATGACATGCAAGGTATTAAAAGGCTTTTCAAATCTCCAAATACTGGTATTTTACCATTTCTACATTACTATTTTATCTTAAATGACATGCTTTAAAAAAATCTTTAACTTTTAAAAAAATCAAGGTTAGAGAATGTTTGGGTTTGGACATTTGTGTCTTAAAACCTTTATGCAGAAAATAACTGTGTGCGCTCCTTGAGAGCCTATGTCAATTTAATCAAAATTATATTTTCTATCCAGGCCATTCTGCACTTCTGTTTTTAATTCTGTTTGGGATTGGGGCTGTTCAGCCTGGAGAACAGAAGGCTGCGTGGTGACCTTACAGCAGCCTTCCAGTATCTGAAGGGGGCCTACAAGGATGCTGGAGAGGGATTCTTCATCAGGGACTGTAGTGACAGGACAGGGAGTGATGGGTTCAAACTTAAAGAGGGGAAGTTCAGGTTGGATACAAGGAAGTTCTTTACTGTGAGGGTGGTGAGGCACTGGAATGGGTTGCCCAAATAAGTGGTAAATGCTTCATCCCTGGCAATGTTCAAGGCCAGGCTGGACAGAGCTTGGAGCAACCTGGTGTAGTGGAAGATGTCCCTGCCCATGGCAGGGGGTTGGATCTAGATGATCTTTGAAGGTCCCTTCCAACCCAAACTGTTCTGTGATTCTATGACTAAGTATTCTCATGAGAAAAGGAGACTTCTTCCAGACCTGTGACAGTCCATATATGTTTGACATCTTGATTCTGCAATGTGAATGAGAATCATTAAGAAGACTCATGTATTAGAGATGAGAGTAAATGGTCAGAACTTGAATTTCTCAAAAATACCATATGCAGCCATTTTTACTTCTGGCTTTATTTTCAAGAATAATGGAACACAAACCTCTTATTCCTTCCCAAGAAATACTAGTTCCTACCAAAATTTCATCTTTTGCTATGACTAAAGAGCAGCAGGGAGTATTTATGTTTAAGAAAGGTATAATGTGATGTATTAGCTGACAGATGAGGTGTCCAGAAATGGAAGCTGCTGGCTGTGACGAAAGCTCTTTTCCTTTGGTATCCATCTTGGAACAGATATTTTCTCTGTACCACAGACAGAAAATGCGATGGCAGTGTCCAAGCTGCCCCAATGTTGCTACAAATGAGGAAGGACATGGTTTCATAGAGGATATAATTTGACAGTGACTAGTTTAGGTTTGATTCTGACTAATAGGAATTGTTTGAAAATCTGGAAGAAGAAACTGGTTTGATCTAAGTTGATCCCTTCCAAACTAAACCATTCTATGACTCTATGATCATACATAAAATAAAGCAAAGATCCAGTAGAAAAGTCTAAAAAGGTCCATGCCCCCCAAATGATAAATTAATTCCACTTTCCTGGGGAAAAAAAAAAAATAAAAATCACAAGTCAACTAGCTTTTGACTTTTTAATAAGCCGTTTATAAAGACAGAGCTTTGTGACTGTGAAAGCACTCTACTTAGTCTAGTGTCCTGCTTCTTCATATTGACTACTGAGATTGTCAGTTGATTCAAGAGTTGATTTGTTTATCTCTGGCATTACCTAGTAAATTACAAGTTCAAAGAATGCTTCCCTGGAAGACTTGGCTTTCATGGTAACCAATTAATATAATTTTAGTGTATATTTCATGGAATAATTAGCTTGATAAAATAATGCAATGGAGTTATGACATGGTAAAATCATGTTGTACTACAGTAACATAAAGTGCACATGAAGGAATGGCAATCGAATATGGAACCTGAAAATAAAAATTGAGGCAGAGAAGCAACTACTTAAATTACAGATTAAAGACATAGTCACAGGAAAATTATCAATTTAAGCAAAGTCTTACTTAAATTCCCTACATGCAGTAATATATTTCAACAAAGGATTTGGCTTCTGCTGCTTGAAACATTAGTTCATGTTTAACAGAATGTAATACTGAACCTTTTTGTATTTTGATCAATAAGATAACACACCTTTTGCCTCTGAAGTACCCAGACAAGTGCATTTTATATCTCTTGTATCTTTCACACAGTCTACATAAAGGTGAGTTGAACCTTAGCACACCTACCTATCTACTACATTCAGCTTATGTATTATGCATATTTTTATTCTAGTCTTCAAACATTTTCTTCATGATTTTAAACTAAATATTACACTCGAGACTGCTAAAAGCATTGTGACTAAGTGATAAATTTATACTTCCTCAGAGTCTTACTTAGAATAATTCCAGTACTCCAGATTTCAAGTAGCAGAGATAGATAAACCACCAGAAATTTAACTGGGTACTTAATAATAACACCAATATCTAAATGTATTTCAAAAATATGAACGGTGACGACAGAGCAAGAAGTCATCAATAGGAAGCTAAACACTCTTCTTGCTGATATTGCTATAAATTAGCATGTCCATGTTTTAAGGAGTCTAAAAATATCCATCATTCCTCAATTTAACTATTTTGCTTGTTACTATTGGTGAAGGACTGATTAAAACCATGGTATTACTATGATTATAACCATCCAAAAGTGGATCCTTTTTCATGGGACCACAGAAAACTTCAAATCTGAAGATGATGATTACCTTCTGCATTTTCCATCTACTTACCTTATATATTTTAAACACTTTCATTTATCAGCATCGTCTGACATTACAATGTCACAAAAGGAAGACAGATCATCATTGTTTTTCATTGAAACATTATTAAAAATACTGTGCACACTAGAAACAGTGGCCATTCATCAAATTAGTTTTTCTTTCTAACTCTTAATCACACCATAAAGAGCAAAGTATTTTTTCCCAGAAATCACCACTAACATTTCCTACAGAGTTACTACATTGGCTTTATTTTATTTAATTCTTTAATGAGATGAATGGCTTTGAATACATATTATCCTTTCAAAATTGTGATTAAATAACCTTAACGGCATCAGGAACTGAACTGCATAGAAAAATTCACACAGAAAAAAACACATGGGTTGGGGGGGAAGAATTGTGTATGCTAAGAAACTTTAACCTATAGCTTACCGGTCATAGTCTCCATTACACAGTGCTCTGACAGAAATCTTGAACGCCTGCCACACTGGATTTAATGTATTTTTTATGACTTCAGTTTTGTGGCAGATTGTAAAACTGTAATAAAAAAAAAAAAAAAAAATTACTTTTTCTTTTGTGTCATCAGACACAAAATCTCTATTCATTTGCACAATGTCCAAATAGAATTTAAGATAATTACAAAAGAAATGCAGTGACATCAGAGAGGAGGAAGAACTGAGGAGGACAGATGGGGCCAAGACAGATTACACACTAGGGTGCTCAACAACTTTAAACCTAAAATGTTTTACCCAAAACTTTAGCAAGATTTACAAGTATTCAGTGAGTTATTTCAGGCAAAAGCAGCCTCCATCCTACTTATTTAAACAGGCCTTGTACAGCCAGGAATCAGTCACAGATCCAGAAAGAAAGCGATCTGGTACAGATTAAGAAATGGAGCCAAGGGTGTCACGGCTTTCTGATTCTTGTTCCCCATTTTATGTCTATGATTTTTTAACCAGGCCTGTCTCAGGTAAAACCTATAAGGCTCCATAAGACCCTATGATCACCTTCTCTCAAGAAAAATACAATTAATTGTTTTAATGTATTCGGCTTTCTCTAAATAATGCAAAATTAAAATATATGTTTTAAATCCTTGCCTCGGGGACTGTTCAAAAGAAAACAGGAGGCAAGGTTACTGGTGAAATCGCTACTGAAATTCTACATACGGATGTGACCAAAGTTGTCCTTTAAGGGAATATCTTCCTTATGTTCCAAAGGCCTGTTTTTATCCTGGCTGTGGCTCAGAAGGCATCCCTGAAGCTGAGACAGAAAAGTGAGCATCCTTCAGACCACTGCTGGATTCAGGAGATCAATAAACTGGAGCACCACCAGTATGAAGATAGGCTGAGAAAATTGGGGCTGTTCATCCTGCAGAAGAGAAGGCTGCGTGGAGACCTCATAGCAGCCCTCCAGTATCTGAAGGGGGCCGATAGGGATGCTGGGGAGGGACTCTTCATTAGGGACTGTAGTGAGAGGACAAGGGGTAACGGGTTCAAACTTAAACAGGGGAAGTTTAGATTGGATATGAGGAAGAAATTCTTTACTGTAAGGGTGGTGAGGCCCTGGAATGGGTTGCCCAGGGAAGTTGTGAATGCTTCATCCCTGGCGGCATTCAAGGTGGGGCTGGACATAGCCTTGGATGGCATGGTTTAGTGGGAGGTGTCCCAGCCCATGGCAGGGGGGTTGGAACTCAATGATCTTGAGGTCCTTTCTAACCCTAACTATTCTATGATTCTATGATTCTATAATAAAGACCAGTGGCTCAACACTCACCTCTTGGAAGGAAGTGGAGAAGCATGGCACTCAAGGCCAAGAGAAACTGCATATACCAGCACTCTCAGTGAATGCCCAGAGAAATTCCACTAATGACCTTAATGCAACTCACAAAAGAGCCCTAACTCCTCCAGGCTTGCAATTTAAGATATTCAGCGCTTATTAAGGAAGTTGTTTCTATAATCTGCCTCTGAGAGGAAAAGAGCCGGGAAGAGACACACACCCCCATACGTAGGTTTATGTTAACACCTGTTCCAGTTAAGCTACTCAAACAAGTAATATCATATATGTCTAGCCTATGGTTTGATATGAAGTTATATGTGACGACTCTCAGCTTCCAAGAAAAACTGCCAGTAGACCTCCCACGTAAGTAGTACGTTGACCTGAAGTTAGCACGTCAAGTCTTAGCAGCAGAACAGAAGAGATTAACCTACTTTAACAAATTAAACCATAAATGTAGCAAACAGCCACTTACTTAATAAACCCCCCCCAAACCAAATAAATATCTATTTAAGGTATTTTCTAATTCTACTTCCTAGAAGTCTGACAAAAGATAAAAGATGTTTCCAAATTTGCAGTATCTTTTTATCTAAAACAATTTCTAAGGATTAACATATTCTGCAGCTACAATTTTCTTTGAGAATTCTGTTTAACTTAAAGGCATACTTTTCTTAGCAAAATTAATACTATTTTACTATTTTTATTACAACTAATTTTCATAGTGCTCTAAATTCATCACACACTTAACTCTTAAAACCCTGAGCCGCAATATTTGATCTGTTACAATAGTTTTATTCCTGTACTGCATAACTTTATATACTTAAATCCAACAAACATGATAAAAGAAACAGCTTAATCTGACACATAAAAAATTAAAACTACATTACCATCTGCAAATAAGTAAATTGCCTACTGTTTAGTAGCAGAAATACTTAACAGGGATCTACCTGCCATCTTCGTTGCTTCGATGAAATACGAGGAAAGGATCAGATTTGCCAAAAAAGTCCTTCTTGTCTAGCTTGTTCGCACAAAACTGCATTAAAACTGAATCCTGAAACGGGGAATATAGAAAAATTACATCCAGCATGCAGTTTATTACACTAAAATAGAAAAGGAAAATTCACTAATAACCATGTAAATAGAAAACAAAATAATGAGAGTTATCTGTCTTCTAGATACCCTCTACATACTTGCATTCCTGCCACATCCTTTTAGCGCAGTTTGAGCTGCTGGAACCAAGAATTCTTCTGTAGCGGCTGCAGAGGACAGGTAAATTTCTGTGCTAAACACCTCAGGACTTTTCCATTATTTTCTGACATGCAAAATTGCAGTCTCAAGGAAATAGATGCATAGGCAAGGAAGGCATAATAGAATTAATGTTAAAAACTCCAGTGAGACATGAGTAAACCTCATCTCTTCAATGACTGGAACCTGCAGTTGTCTGCTCCTGCTGTCTGTAAAGCAAATGGCTTAGCAGCTTGCTATCAAGAGTCCAGAAGCTTCCAGAAAATCAGCCTGGAACATACAAAATACACCCCTGCTGATGACAAACAAGGAGAAAATTTTCTTTGCTGTGGGCAGGCTAAGTGATAGTTGCACACAGTTCATCTCTTTGGGTAGAGTCAAGAACATGAGGATTATAAATGCAAAGATCAATCTGCAGGGTCACCTGCTAAGTGGAGCAGGGTCTGCTGGAAGACTGGTCTACAGGTGTAACAGCAGCAAGAGGAAGACTAGGGAAAATGTGGGATCAGCACTGAGTGCAGCAGGGGACCAGGTGACAAAGGACATGGAAAAGTACGTGTTTCTCACAGCCTTCTATTCCTTGGCTAGAAAAACAAATGAACATGAACCTCACAGAGTTCCACAGAGGGAAATGTTAAGTACTGCTGTTGCGGAGGAATAATCCCAGTGCAGGTTGTGGGACAAATAGCTGGAAAGCAGCTTTTCAGGAAAGGACTAGCAGGTTTTGGTGGGCACCAAGTTGACCAATATGCCTTTGGCAACAAAGGTGGCAAATGGCCTCCTGGACTGCATTGGGAAGAGTGCTGACAAAAAGCTAAAGGAAATGACACAGCACTGGTGAGGCCACTCTAAGGGACTGGACCATCTTTCATACGGTGAGAGGCTGAGACCTGGAATTATTTAGCCTGAAAAACAGAAGGGATCTTATCAATCTGTATAAACAGCTGATGGAAAGGAATAAACAGCTAGTGCTCAAACCAACTGCTAAACAAACTGCTTAGTGATATGAAGTGGAAGAACAAGTGGTAGTAAGCGCAAATTGAAGCACAGCAAATTCCATTTAAATACAAGAAAAAATTTTTTGCTCTGGCTGTGGCAAAACACTGAAACAGAGAGACTATGGAGTCTGCTTGGATGCATTCAAAACCCGACTGCACAGAGCCCCAAGTAACCTGCTCTACGAACAGCAGGAAGGTTGGGCTAAGCAATCTCCCAAGGTCTCTTCCAATTTCAGCGATTCAGTGATTCTAAAAATCTTTGCTATTCTGAATACGAACTATAAATGTTTGGTAAAAAACCTCAGAAGATCAAATGAGAATTATTCCAAATACTGAATAAACCTCGGTAGGAAAACATCTCAGTGGAAGTATATAAGAGATGGTGATAGATTGTGTGAGAGGGTGTGCACATGAAAGAGTGTGACAGGAAATGCAAAAGAGAGTGCAAGAGAGAGACTGAGTTCTAAATTCTTCACAGTTTCCTTCAGTGATTTTGAACTGGTCATCATGTATGTAAAATCTGAGTGGGGTGAACCTGGAAGAACATGTGGGCCTTGGAAGGCACCCAGTATTTGTCTTCATTAAAAAGGGAAAGAAAAAAACCCAAATCTGTTCTGATTATGGATTTTATGACATGTTTGTGGTTTTTAAATAGTTTGTTACAACTGGGATAAAAATGCTCATCTTGGAGGATAAACCCAGAATATCAGGAAAAAAATTCCGCACTAGGTCTTTCCCCTTCACCAGCCAAATTCCCCACTGCCTTTTAATTATAAGGTTAAAAATCCCAAATTTTACTTCGATGTTCACGTAATGTTCCCTTCCACAATGGAAATATATTTCCATGGCTGAAACAAATACATCTTTGTTAAAAATAATTAAAAAAAGAGATTAAAATATGATTGATTACTTGGGGAAATAAAGATTCATCTAAGAATTAAAACCTTGATGCTGATTCTTTTTTCTGCTGCTTCTATCTAAAACTAAGAGTAACTCATAGGAAAAAGGTACTCTAAATTCCATACATCACAAAATGTAAATTTCTACATCATACCTTTGAGAATCTGGTGCTGGGTAAATCACAAAATCATTATAACTTAATTTTTCAAAAAGCAACGAACACACACTTACTCGGCAACATCCTAGTTCCTCTGCTGTTACTATGACTGTCCCACATTTCTTCCCAGGAATCCCTCTGCAAGAAAATACAACTACATCACCTCAGTTCCTTGATATCGTTTATGAAAGTTACAGCTGACACAGATAAACACAAGGGAAACTTTCAAGTCACAAAACTGCTGACATGCTGTACAATTTCCCTTTTTGACACTTGTCCTGTGCAAAACAGTTGATTTATCCTAAGTGAATTGGTACATGAGTTGTGTATTTATTCCAACTAGCAAGAAACAAATCAGTTTTATTTTTAAAGGAAATAGCATAAAAAACTTAATGGGATGAAATGACAATTCCAGAATCCTATTTTTTGCACTCCTACTGATACTTTATTTAAAGAAGTACAACTTACTGATTTGTGAAAAGCATCCTTTTGCAAATTTCCTTTAAATAAAATACCTAAAAATTATTTAAAACTATACACCAGCCTGAAATGTTTATGAAGACACATAATAACCTCACCATATCAGATACAGTAGTTGCAACATAAAATATAATTCACCTAGACAGCCACTAAAATCATGCTGCTGCAACACCAGAAAGCACAAACAGATCCTTACCATAAAGAGCTATACAGGGACAGAAAAGCCACACATAATCTGACAGCATTCAGTGCCAGGAGCCTTTTTTCAAGGAGGGAGGGGAGTGGCAATGGGAAATGCACATATTGAGATGAGGTTTTTTTTATATGAGAAATTTGCAATATCCCTACGTCTATTAGTGTGTCCATTAACACACATCTTGGGGATTACTTGTAGATCTTCTTTCCCAGTGCTCTTTCTCATGCTCATTTTTAGTCCAGAGTTTTAATTTAGATCTTGAACATAATTAATGATGTGAATAAAAATATTTGCCAAGAAGACATTAAGGTAAAATTATATTTTAAAATCGTATTTCTTTTTTTTCTAAAAGAACTAGAGGGCACTCCTGTTCTTCTGTTAAGACAAGACATTAATATAAACATTTACTTTGGTTCTTATTTTGCTTGTTAGTTTCCTTAATCCTTGTGAAATTTTGTACAATGCTCTACAACTGTCATTAAGTGAGACTTAGCTAGACTTACCAAGACTGTGGTATAATAAAGAATTGGTGGGAAAATAGCTCTTAGAAGCAAATGAAAGTTTATAAATTATGAACACAGGAGCAAATCCTGATGCAAATTTCTGCAATTTACTGAAACTTCTGTTTAGAAGTTGATTTTTAAGTCTATATGGAACACACAAAGGAATGCTGCTCCTTTACCGCTGCAATCATTTGCCAGTAATCAGGTGCACATGACTGCTCTCCTGGACCTCCTCAGTGCTACATGGTCGGTCTGAATTTCACAAGGAAAACAGCGGATAGGGAAACTATTCAAGGTTTTGTTGTGAAATTTTAAATGACTATTCATATACATACAAAACTTATGGCACGCTTCCATATTCAGGTAGGTATGGGTAGGTAAAAAATAGAAAAAGGAATTCTTGGCTGTTGAGTAGACGTGAAAAGTACACACAGTGAAGTAATATCTAAAAGCACCTAGGGTAAGCTTTGGCTTCATGTATCTCCAAGGTTCTTAAGGACGCATGCTTTATAAAGGAAGGATAATATTGCCATGATGGCTGGCACAGAAGTGAAATGCTTAATTGAGGGTAGCACAGAATTTCTCTACAGAACAAAAAGTTCTCATTATTCGGGAACTAAAAACTCTATCAAATGACCTCTACAATTTGTGACACTATTAAGTATGACCTTTGAATGCTTGCCTTGAGGCTGCAAGCATAAAAAAAGTGCTGGACCATTTGCAGACACTAAAGAGCTTGTTCTTTTATGAATTCCCTTACAAACCATTCACTAAGGAAAAAATCCTCAAGTACAAAGCCAGCACCCTGAGAAAAACTTCAGTGGTCACAGACCAGCCAAATGGTAAGACCTTTAAATAGCAATAATGCCTTCTGAGAAAATAACAAAATAATTTTAAACTGGTCTTATCACTGTATGAAAGAAGACTGCTTAGAGATTCAGCATTACAGGCCAGTCCTTCCAATTGCCACGGAAATACTGACTAATATTACCTTAGAGATGAGCATGTAAGAGTTCCACCTGTTTAAATCAAGAATGTAGTGCCACTGCCCGTGTTCCTTCACTTTCAGGAATAACTGGTACTGAGCTGCCATGGACTGGCTCTATAGCACTGAATTGACAATACAGAATTTACGTTTAGGCAAACAGTTTCTCAGGGTAAATTTCTGTGGAAACCCTGAGGGTTTGTGGGGTAATAGTGAGGCAATCCGTATTGCACCACCACTGTCAACTCCAATACTCTGTGCTAGTTATCTGACACTCAGATACAGAAAATGTGCCAGTCTAAGTGTGAATAGGGTGCAAACTGAATAAAAGAAGATAAAATGTGAGGAAGATTTCAGTGGGTCCTACTGGTTTGAGAGCTAGAACCTGCAGGTGTTCTACAACGATCACCTCTTTCTGGAGAGTATTTGAAGGAGCAAGTAATTTGACTATTAGAGGAACCAAACAGAAAACCATCAAATGAAAGGTCCTCATCAATATATGCATGTCTTTAGATAAGACGCAGTCTCGAGGAGTAATTATTGTCTTAGAGTAAATGATTCCACGACTGAGACTCACACCTGCAGCACCTAAAGAAGTTTGAAAGGACACTCTGAAGACCATTTGGGCTTTAACAAGGATGGAAAGGAACTGGTGATAAAGCTGGAGAAAGATGACAATTTATGTGGGAATTCAAACCTGAGAGGTTAAACAGAGCCTCCAATTTTGCAAGCTGAAATGGCAATGAGGCAGAGGAAAGAACACCCTTCTGATCATTACAACATTTAGTCTTCTCCCTGAATTCACAGAACTTAGCTCTCTGGCAGTCACAAGCACAGATAAGAGGATAGGACAAATATATAGGAAGTCCCAGTTCCAGGGTCCAGATGTTTTTTCTATCAATTACGTTCACAGAAAGATGACAGGAGAATGAACTTTCCAAAATAGGCCAGCTGGCTCCAGTACAGTCTCATTAGCAGGCAATAGCACTCAGATGTGAATAACTAGCATGGAACGCTCATTAGCTTTGCAATGTCTCTGCCTCCTCATTAAAGGGAATCCCTACAGGAATGCACTTAGATCCTGAAAGAAGCATTGCTCATTTATAAACGTGGCTAGCATCTTCTCTCTAGGAAGACAGAACATGAAAATATCTGATTCTGAATAATGCCAGGGAAGGTGATGGTCTGTTGAAAGAAAAATGAAGCTGTGTCATTTCTGGAAGTAGATACGTCTGTACCTTGTCCTTTCGTGCTAACACAACTGAGGCACACAAGGCCAGTCTGAGTAAATCTTACACACAGAGTTTGTCTTACGAAGCTATTTAATGAATCTAGTAACCCAATAGGTAAAGAGAGTACACATTACTGCTAAAATGTCAGGTTCTCCATTTCACCTGCTTTGTATGACTGGATTTACTTTCCAAGTGAAATAAACCCAAGCAAATGTTCATCTCTGTACCTGGCCAGTCTTTAAAAAAAAGTGCAACACTAAAGTATGTTATTCAACAAAACCACTCATAGTCACATGGGTAACAGGCCAGCACACTTCCATTCTGGGAACAAGAGTCTTCTATGGCAGACTACATTGAATTCAAAGCCCTTAATAGTGTCAGAAACAGAAAGGGATGCTCAGGACACACCTGCATAACTGCCAAGACCAAATAATATCAGGTTCATGCCTCAGATGAGTATCTGCTGGTGCTTGCAAGACCAATGAAACTGCAAATCATGCCTGTCATGAAGGCAAAGAAGAAAAATAGGCATGTACATCTTCACTTTTGTACTCACCATGAAGGTTAGCAGCAAGGTATTTTTCACTCTGCCTGACAGACCACACTGCCTGTCAACCCTCTAGGCTTGAGACAATTTACCTTTGTTTTAATGAACAAGAGCATCCTAAGGGAATTTTACCTGGTGATATACAATCTGACTTAGAGTTGCCCAGCTCATGGCAGCCATGGAGTCTTGAATCTCCCGAGTCTTTTGTAAATGTCCAAAGTAGATAGATCTGAAGTTCAAGCTTTGAGTCTTTATTATTTTCATTTCCAAAAAATGTCATAGCTTTCTTGAATGCCAATCAGAGAATGGAATTCAAGCTTCTCAAGCTGCTTAAGTACAGAAAGTGCTACTTAGTAGAGTAGCTGATTGGGACTAAAACAGCACTGGGCATTCTCTTTGTACATCCACTTGCAGAGAACAGAAAAGGCAGAATGATAATGAACTTCAGAAATACTATGAAGAGAAAAAACTCTCTGATCTCTAGTCACAGATCATAAAGAACATCCAAATCATGTGAATGCAGACTTGACTTTGTAAAAAGAAGGGTAAATTCAAAGTAGGAAATATCCTTAGGAACAGAAGACATGCAATATTGTCAATTGAATTATTGCTATATGAATATTAAGAGACATTAAACACATGCCAATAAGCAAACAATGCTGAAATGCAATGCTACAGTTTAATGAACAAAGTAAGACAACAAATGTCTCCTAGTCACCAAAGTATCCGGACCTCAGAATGATCAACCAGAGAGAGCTGTCTAGCCACAGCACTGTCAAAAGCACCAATGACAACATAAAATCTGAACACTGGGAAAAGCTGTTCAAAAGTCATGAACACTTCCTCATTAACAAATATCTACCCACAACACGCATACAAAAAGGAAGTTATATTTCAAAGTCTTTCAGGGGGACAACTGATTTGGGTCCATTTAGTAACTGCCATATAACAGAGTATCAGAAGCCAGACCTGAACAGTGCTTGTTAACCCAAGAGAAAAATGTATTACACAGGCCCACACAACTGTGAAATAATTATAAGACCTTTTTTTCCATAGAATCTTCACTGATATCTTTCAGTTCCTGTTACTCATGTCAGACTTCACTTAACCTGTACCAAGTGATAACAAACTGCGGAACGGGTGATGTTTAATCTATATGTTTAAAACAAATTTCAGGAATTTTCTCAGAGAAAGAAAAGAAAACTGTAGTATGCTGAATAATTTACCACTTTTCAGAAAGAAAAAAAATATAAAAGACCTTTAAGAAGTCAGCAAGATTTGTCTTACTAAATATGACAGGCTAAGAAAGTTGGGGCTGTTCAGCCTGGAGACGAGAAGGCTGAGTGGAGACCTCATAGCAGTCTTCCAGTATCTGAAGGGGCCTACAAGGATGGCGGAGAGGGACTCTTCGTCAGGGACTGCAGCGATAACTCAAGGGGTAATGGGTTTAAACTGACACAAGGGAGATTTAGGTTGGATATAAGGAAGAAGTTCTTTACTGTAAGAGCAGTAAGGCACTGGAACAGGCTGCCCAGGGAAGTAGTGAATGCCCCATCCTTGGCAGTGTTCAAGGCCAGGTTGGACAGAGCCTTGGGACACATGGTCTAGCATGAGGTGTCCCTGCCCATGGTAGGGGGGTTGGAACTGGATGATTTTAAGGTCTTTTCCAGACCAAACCATTCTATAATTCTAAGATTCTTTAATATGGGTGTCTTTAAAGTATGCACCTTTCTCTGAGCAAGTTACTACAGGCTTTCAGCAGAGCCAACTGACAACTAACCAAAACAGTCAATGTAGTTGCAACAGTGCAATTCACTGTGGTGATTTGCCTATGTTGGACAGTGAAAAGTTAGTGAACTTTTGTTTTAGTAGAAGTAAAAAAAATAGGGCCAACCTCTTGTGCCAGTCAATAGGATAGCGTTTATGTGCTCAATAGACAAACTATGCAATCAACCTGCTCACCATCAAAAAACTAAAAACACGTCCAGTACAAGTACAGGGTGTATCACATCCTATGGTGCTGAGGGTCTCCAGGGAGCTGGGCAGGGGCTGCTTCTCTAATTAGGTTACTGGAGTCCCACCTGCTTTCTAGCTCTGTGCTCCTCTGTGGATGTGGAGATGGGACCTGTTGATGGCTCTCCTGGGATGGTGTCCTGGGTTCAGCAGTAGCAGTCACTTTTCTCCTTCTTAGTAGGTGGTGCAGTGCTGTGTTATTGACTTTCGGCCTGAGAACAACGCTGATAACACCGATATTTTCAGTTGCTGCTCAGTAATGTTTACTCTGACCAAGGACTTTCTGAGTCTCATGTTCTGCCAAGGAGGAGGGGAAGTCGGGAGGAAGCAGAGACAGGACACCTGACCCAAACCAGCCAAAGAGGTATTCTATACCACAGCACATCAGGCCCACTATATAAACTGGGGGCAGTTACCCAGAAGGGTTAGATCAATGCTCGGTCAGGCTGGGTATCGGTCGGCAGGGGGGGAACAGCTGTATTCTCTTCCCTTGTTGTTTCCCTTATCATTATCATTATTGGTGGCAGCAGTAGTGGTTTGTGTTATACCTTAGTTACTAAACTGTTCTTATCTCAACCCATGGGAGTTACATTCTTTCGATTCTCCTCCCCATCCCTCCAGGAGTGGGGGGCAGAAATGGGGGGAGGGGGGGTGGTTGGGCAGTGAGCAAACAGCTGCGTGGTTCTGGGCTTAAACCATGACAGATGGGTCTGGAAGTAGCTAGGTATTATCTGGGGTGCCCCACCTGCCACTGTGCCTGTCTTCTCCTCTGTTTGCAGGAAAGCTTTTTAGTCACACAATCTAACACACCTCTTCTATTGAATCACTTAACTATACTTGTCCTCAAGGCTATTTCCTGGACAGGCTTTTAAAAGTTTAATATCCAGAATGGGATTAAGACAATTGCAACGCACTCTTGTCCAACAGCCACACTATTTTCAGAAGTTAACCATTTTGTATGATTGTATGAGAGATCTGATCAGCTGATTCGTCACTGTTTGTTTGTGGGGGGATTTTTGCAGAAGCTAGATTACAATTAGCAGTTTCCTACTGTTCCACAGTAGCCATAATAAATTAAACAGTAATTTACCACTCATAAAACTGATGCGACCAATCTTAGGATTTTAGGGGGCTGGTTTGGGGGCTTTGGCTTGGATTTGGGGGGAATGGGGGAGCGTTAATTTTCTTAGTGTTAGGTTTTATACAATATTTATTGCAGACAACTTGTCATTAACTACCGAAATTGAAGGATATTTTAAAAGTTAAAGTTCATCTGCAAACCTTGATGACAACAGGAAAATGACAGAATTTTCAAGTACCTTTTTCAGTAGCTTTTCAGGTTATTTAAGGAAGTGATACAGTGAAGTAGCATTACTTCTAAGATACATTTAATGTGTGCGTAGATGTGTTTTGAAGTTTAAACAGTGTGTTTCTAAGAGCTTTGCTGAATTATGCTGCAGATACTGAAACCTGCCTCATCTGCAGAGTGAAATACCCTTAAAATGAAGCAGTCCCCAGGGTGCACGGTCCCATCAATACAGAGAAGGGAACATGTAGTGCTACTAATAGAACTGCTTATGTATAGGACAATTAAACCCCAAAAGGTACGGTGTAGCCCTTGGGAAAGGAGGGTGAGGAGGGGAAGAAAGGTTGTGGAGGGGGCAGGAAGGACTGCTAAGGAAATGTCATGAAGACTGAGGCCGTAAATACAGTGATCAGGTGACTGAACTATATTTGGAACTCCCACAAATTCAGCAAAAATGATTTATTACCAATCTCAATTATGAATATAAAGAGAATATGAATTATATCGTTAAAGGATGTTGCAGTAGTAATGATGACAGAAGTGTACTGGTTTTGCATGGCAAGGTTTTGGTAGCAGAAGGGTTGGAAGGGTGGCTTCTGTGAGAAGCTGCTAGAAGCTTCACCCCTGTCTCATCAAACCAATGCAGCTGGCTTCAAGATGGACCTGCCCAAGTGAAGGCTGAGCTCATCAGCAATGATGGTACACATTGGGATAACAAAGTTAAGAAGGAGAAAAAGTTACTGGGCAGGAGCAATTGTAGCTGGAGAGAGGAGTGAGAATATATGACAGAAACATCCCTGCAGACACCCAAGTCATTGCAGAAGGAGGGGAGGAGGTGCCCCAGGCACTGGAGCAGAGATTCCCCTGCAGCCTGCGGTGCAGCCCGCGGTGAGGCAGCTGTGCCTCGGAAGCACATGGAGGTCCAATGTGGAGCAGATCTCTACCCGCTACCCATGGAGGTCCATGGTGGAGAAGATCTCCACCTGCAGCCCAGGGAGGATCCCACACTGGACCAAGGGGATGTCCAAAGGAGGCTGTAACCTCATGGGAAGCCCACACTGCAGCAGGCTCCTGGCAGGACCTGCGGCCCCATGGAGAGGGGAGCCAACACTGGAAGAGGTTCACTGCAGTACTTGTGACCCCACAGGGGACCCACGCTGGAGCAGTCTGTTTCTGAAGGACTGTACCCATGGAAGGGACCCACGCTGGAGCAGCCTGCTCCTGAATGGCTGCACCCATGGGAGGGACCCACGCTGGAGCAGCCTGCTCCTGAATGGCTGCACCCATGGGAGGGACCCACGCTGGAGCAGCCTGCTCCTGAATGGCTGCACCCATGGGAGGGACCCACGCTGGAGCAGCCTGCTCCTGAAGGACTGTACCCATGTGAGGGACCCACACTGGAGCAGTTCAGGCTGAAAAACTGCAGCCTGTGAGGAGGACTGTCTCCTATTGGAGTGACCCCACACTGGAGCAGGGAAGAGTGTGAGGAGTCTTCCCTCCCGAGGAGGAAGGAGTGGCAGAGACAATGTGTGATGAACTGATCACAGCCCCCACTCCCCATCCCCCTGCTGGTGGGGAGGACATAGAGAAATCAGAAGTTAAGCCCAGGAAGAAGGGAGGAGCAGGGGAAAGTTGTTTTTAAGATTTTTCTTTCTCATTACTCTGATTTGATTGGTAATAAATTAAATTATTTCTTCCCCCAAGTCGAGTCTGTTTTGCCCATGACAGCAACTGCTGAGTGACCTCTCCCCATCCTTATCTCAACCCATGACCCTTTTGTTAATAGTTTCTCTCCACTGTCCAGTTGAGGAGGGGAAGTGATAGAGAGGCTCTGGAGGGACCCTGGTGTCTAGCCAGGGTCAACCCATCACAAGCACTCGTGGAATTCAGCAAGAGAGCTAACAGCTCAGAATTGTTACAAATCAATTTGGATCATCTGCTGTTGCCTGTAAATTAGGGGAACTAGATCAAAGGCTTATTTTGATAAAACACCATGTGAAAATGTTTTACAAAGACTTTTAAGTTTTGTCATGTTACTCTGTTTTTCAGTATGAACTGTATGATAAACGAGTCCTGCTGAATAGCTGAAATGTGCCTTTGTACAAAACCCAAATGAGTGGAAGACATTTTACAGACAGAATTTAGTCAAGGCTAATGGACTGGAAGGGCATAATTACAGGAATGCCTCCCCACAAAGCAGTGCTAGCCAACCTCTGATAGCTATGATTCAAAAGGATTTGTTTCAATTTTTAAGGGAAATATTTCTTTTACTTTAAAATAAAGTTTTCATTTCATAAGGATCCTTAGATTCAAGGAAAACTAAGTAAATTCTCTTTTAATTTATCAATTTAAATGGTGTGTTCTGAACTGCTATTTCATCCAGAAAGCATCCTAGAGACAACCGGAAATTCCTTTTGGCATGGAAATAGAAAATTTCAGATGTTTTTCCAACCTAAGACTTGCATGGGAATTATAAAAAATTAAGAATTTAATTCGGTTGAAGTATTGAGTTTTTAGCATTTTGTCAGAAAAATGACAGAAATTCCACATCAAAGTTGTTACCGTTATGCAAAATCTCCAGCTGAGCCTTTAAACATTTGCTTTTAATGTCACAGGTGAATTTGTAGCATACATTTAGATAAAAATTGTACAATATTTTCAATAACTCAACATTCAGGAATAGAAAATGAAGACTGTTCAAATAATTCATTCTTATTTTAAATACCTGTACATCCCTATGAACAATGGCTTGTAAACATCAAAAACCTCTCAGTGGGAGAAAAATATATTGATTCTAAGAAAGTTTTTGATAAATTTAGTAGGATAAATAGCAAATATTATACTCTACATCGCTTCATTGTTTGGGAATTGTATTAGTGGGAACAACAGAAATACAAATAGGACTGCTTGGACTTGAAACACTAAGGGGCTTTTCTCCTTGATGCTTGAACAAAAGGCAGTAGAGATTGATGATGTACTAATTTGTGAACTAAAAAGAAAAAAACATTTTTAAGATTAGTTTGCTCATACTATTCCTAATGCAAGTTGCAATGAAGCTGACAAAAATTTTGGGCAAGTCAATTCTTTTGCTAATTGTCCAAATTGAAACATAAATTATCTTAGTCTATAAAGGACTTCTATTGCACCTAACAGTTTATTCTCTTAGAAGCCACGTTTGTTGATGCCAAGTATCCAGACACCTTACAGCACAAAAGCCCTGCAACTCTCATCCCATGAAGCAGTACGTATTCATCCAATGTTCAAGAATGCCATACTTACATGATTGATTTTTCCAATCTGCTCCCCTGTGATCCAACGATTTCTCCCAGTGTACAAAACATTTGTCCCAAAAAATCCTGAAAAGCAATAACATAAAACTCAGAGTTCATATTTCACATTGAAGCAAATTTGGTTTCCCATTTATCTGGTCTGTTCATTACTGTAGAACACCCTGCTGAACTTCATATCTAAATAATAAATATGCAATAATGAATCATAAAAAAAGACTATTATATATTTCACACAACACTGGTTTATATTTACAGAAGTAACTGTAATGCACTCCACTTACTGTTTTTTTTTTTCCTGCCTGTTTCATAGACAAAAATTAAACAGA
Source organism: Amazona ochrocephala (assembly GCA_039720435.1). Classification (NCBI taxonomy): domain Eukaryota; kingdom Metazoa; phylum Chordata; class Aves; order Psittaciformes; family Psittacidae; genus Amazona; species Amazona ochrocephala. The sequence continues at coordinate 28,904,643 of CM077880.1, forward strand.
GGGAAACAAATTAAAAGCATTAGAAATATGACTATTTCTTTACCTCCTTTAACTGGAGCTTTTCAATAAATTTCTCTTTAATGAAGATATTCTACACTGATTCTATGAATTTCTTGGAAGTTAATTATGTTGTCAACATTCAAGCCTTTGCAGGATCTGTATGAGCATCCTGGACTGCCAATTATGCACAAACACTGCCTTAATGACAAACTTTATTTTCCAGTTTTATACTTCACCACTAAAAATTTTCATGTTTCCCTGTGACATAAGTAGTATAAAAATATTAATGGATTTTCAAACTGTTGTATACAATGATTTTATGCTGCAGACCCACTCCTTATGTTTCAAGTGAAAAGAGCTTGCTAGCTCTGTTCTTCCCAGCATCACTGGCAGTAGTGGCAACAGTAGCTTGTAAGATTTGTTCATAAACAGTAATGACTGAGACACTGTGATTCCTACACAGCAAACTATAACTTCATGATACTGGGTACAGTAGGGAATATCAGCACAAGTAGTTCCTACTCTTCTCTCAGCCTAGGTCACTCATTACCATCTCTGAGCTGTGTTAGTTATGGGTCCCTATAGTGAATTGGTTCTAAGAACTAATCCCACCAAAGAAAAGAACTACAAAAAAATCCTTTTTTCAACTATATCCTTTAACTGATCTGACACAACACTGTTTCCATAAAGATAAGTCTTGCAAAATGGCTAAAAATTTAATCTGAAAAGTCTCAACTTCTCATTCATTTTTAAAAACATCGGGCATGACATATTCTAAAATAACCCCATTTTCTACACTGAAACCACAATTTTCTTCCCTTTTCTTTTTTTTTGGTGGAGTTTGAATGATTAATTCCACAGTCTGTTATTAACAACAGTTGTCCATTACTCTGTTCTTTCCTTAAATCAGAAAGTTACCATGAACATAAAAGTCTGATTTCACGTAGCCAGTTTTATAAACATCATTACAGACAGCTAAAATCTGTCTAAATCAGCTGGAAAACTACAGACAGCAGCACTGTCTGGTCTGGTTACTTCACACATCCATTACAAAACTTGGCAAAATGAGAAGCAAATGAAGCAAAACTGAGCCACTGAAATTGAAATTCTTCAGGTTGACTTTTTCATTCCCCCAAACTGTTCAACTAGAAAATGAGACTGCCTAAAGGAATGGGTCAACAGATTTCTAGGAACAAGGAAGATTTTACTCTACACGAGGTGACTACAACACATGAGCAGTCTAGCTACGCAAATACTATTGACATGCTTCAGAAACACAAAGCTGCCAGTGCATGGATATGAGCAAAGCTCTGCTCACTTCCTACCTACTCGCTGTCTAAACTGTTAAGAGCTACTGGAAAGATACACAGGAACCTGGCAGCAAAAGGAACAACCCAGACCAACCCTAAGCACTTCAGAAATGACAGAAATTATCAGCTGTGGTTAAGAAACACATTTCTAGCTACCACCTTTCATAGCATTCTCAGAGCCATCTTCTTTGTGTGCATATATTCTATGTGAATAGTTTGGATGCCTTCAGCACAAGCCTACACCAACTTATACAGATTTCCTCTTGAAGACAAGGGAGGAAAATAGGTATTTCTGATATTAATATTAATGTGTAAAGAATAAAGTTTCCCTCCACAACTGAAGAATCCAGGAAATTGGCTCTGTTTAAAAAAACAGGACCTAATGTAGCCAAATATGCTTAGCCTGTACTAATTGGAACATTGCAGGCACATACGTAATTCAGGAGCTACTTGAACAGTCTTCAGAAGAACAGTGATTTGTTTTCTCATTGTTTTATTCTAGTTTTCCATGGGCTCAGCAAGATACTCAAAGCTGAGTTCCAGTTCCCATAATCAAACAATGAAATCTAGGCTGTATATTTGTATACATCTTTGTTTGCACTTCCTTAGTGACTAACTTATATTGTGTCTCATCTTTCTCTTAAAGCTTAATTACAAGGTTTTTTGTACAAAGAAGTATGTTTCAGGGGAAAAAAAAGAATTCAGATAACTAGGTACCACAGAAGTGCAAACAATCTTGAGCAGAAGCCCAGGATGAGCCTTTATCCTTACTGAAGATAGTATACGGAAGACTTTCCTTTTCTGCATCTTCACAGCTAGCACTGCAGTTATTCAGACCATCTTTCCAAGATGACAGAGATGAAAAACAGTTTGCCAGGATCTTTAAATCATTACACAAGGGATCAAACTGGAGATTAATGGCTGAAAGTCTTTTATTTTCACTGTGAAACACACACATTGCTTCTATTATTCTCCTTTGCTCCAGGTTCCAAGAAGTTCACTTATCAAAGCTATCCTATACTTATTTAAAAAAGGTCACTCAGAAGCCTCTGAATTCTATTATCACATGTCTAAATTTTAAAGTTACTATTTAATCCTTTCCACTTCGGGATGATATGAGCATAAAAGATTTCTACTAATATTAATAGGGGCAAAATCAAAACATGTTTACACTTTTTAGGACCCAGAGAAGTAACAACAAAATGCAGCATATCACATATCTGAAAAGGTATGCATGGGTGCTTAAATACACCCTCTCCAGGGCAAACATCCCATTAACATAATAACACAGAATAATAACTGCATTTGTCTCCATTCATCTGGTATTACTTACAGTTGAAAGGAAATAAACACATTTAGGAAAGTGTAAGCATTTCAGGAGAAAGCATAATAGGAAAAACTTACATGTTTTGATAGGTTCGGGCTCTTTGAGTCAACATCGTAGCTTAAAAAGAAAAAAAAAAAGGTGATATCAGAGTTGCCAGATGACAGATCCGAGATCAGTGTAAGGAGACAGAACCCAAACAATTCTTTCACCTGTTTCAGCGTGTGGAATTTACACAGATACGTGAATGGAAGTCTCACCAGTAAGAATGGCGAACTGAATCATCACAGATTGTAGGACTAGGTTCACTAGCTATTTGAAATGAAACAGTTTTCAACAAAGTACAGCCTTCTAAGAGAAATTATTTTGATATTCTTGTTTGAACAATGAAATCTGCCAAAGAACAGAACAAACATTAAAAAATAATCTTAGAAAACAAACTTGTGAATTATTTTCTTAGGTAGTTCTTTGGTCATTTCACTAATTAAACAGAAATAACTGACAATAAACTGAATTGCTTCTAACAAGTTTGACTTGTTCTTTTCAGTTTATCAAGAGATATGCTTTCTGTTGCAAAAAAAGAACCATGAAGAGTTTCTTTCTTTGAAAAATAACATTAAAAACAGATACTCTGTTTCAAGCTCAGAACAGATTTGTGTTCAGGGGAAGAGGCAGCCAAATCAACATTCCCACACAGCCCCAACTGTGTCTTTATTTCATCAACACCTTACCTACTTGGAAGAGAATCCTTTATTTCACAAAGTGACTATCCGTTAAAGTTATTTTAAATAGCAGGCAGTAGTTATACTCAGGGGATTTAATAGCATTGAACCCAACTTTTGAAATAAAAAATAAAGTCTGCGCCAGGCTTCCACGGTGACGATGACAGAATTTGTACCTGTCCATTTAGAAGCACCCTGTAATCTATCTTGGCATCGATTATTTCCTTTCACTCTCTGAAACCATTTAAGTTTAGATGGAAACAGCCAGCTGCTACTTATGTTTTGAACACAATGGAACTTTTTTCCTTACTCATCCCTCCAACACTTCTGTTAACTTAGGAAGCATTCTGACCTGCTATTAAAAGACATTTACAGCTAAAGAAAAAACAGACATATTTTGTTGTTTCCATGATACAGGAAATACTGCCATTCAAAAGCATTTCAGTACACCAAAAGCACTTCAGTAAAAGCTTGATTATCACAAAGACTGAATTGATAAGAATGGGGTGAAATGTAATAGATGACATGCAAGGTGACCTGGTGACTAGAATCTCAATTCTGTTTTCCATAGAATAAAGTGAAACTCAAACCAATCCCACCAGTGGAATTAAATTAGTACATCTGGAATAATGTCAAAAGCCATCTACTTCTACAACAATGGCTGTCATTTTAAAATCTTACAGTTTAATACACTTAGATGCATACTGGCATTTATTCCAGTAAAGAAAATTCTGGCTGTGCACTACCTGTACAATACTATATTTCTGGACAATATGTTCACACCTGGTTTTCTGGCTATGCTGCAATAATGTCTTAACATTTTTACATCCTTAGCTTTTTAACTATTTCTAAAAGTAACGATTGTAAGTAGGATTGCACTTTAACCAGTTAACACCAGCCAATTTCTTAAAAGTTGGTCACTGCTATGTTACACATTTATTTCTGATGAAGCAATGCTAAATCAATCATGTTAAAGTATTTCATGTGAATAGATACTATCTCTTTGCAAGTTAATTTTAGGGTGCACAAAACTTAGTATGTTTTTACAGAAGCTGCAACATTAGAGTCAGAGATTTTTAACTTACAAATCAAATCGCAGATTCTCTCTTTCTTCAAAGAAGTAGTCCATTATAAATTTTCTTACAAAATCTGGATTTAATGTATTATCGATTACTTCTGTCCTTCCAAACTGCAAAAGAAAAGTGTAAGTTTAACCCACATACTATAACGAAGTACACTTAAGTAGATTGCCAATGCCAATAACATGTAAGATGCAAGAGAGCCTGTAAAAATTCTTTGGAACAGATGCCATGAAAGAAAATGACCCTGTTTACACAAACAGATCAGTTATCTGTGGATGAAGATAGACTGGCAGAAGACATTGTATGTCAATATAGAGTGGTGTACACTTTCTATTGTATCACTTGAAATTTATAAACATCAGGTCCCAAAGCCAAGCAGAATCCACAGAATTTTGTGGAAGAAATTCAGTAACACAAACACCCACCGTGTCCTCAAAAAAAGACCCACAACAACAAGACAACAGCAAGCAAAAGTTTTCATATACTGCTTATTTCAGACAGCTTTAAATATTAGGAAACACAGCCCTTCCACTAGAAGTGTGTGATTTTTGCATCACCCAGCTCCTACTTCACCTCAGTTCAGCTCTCTCTTCATCTCCCCTCTCTCTAATGTCTCTGCAAAACACCTTTTCTGTCCTGGTGTTTACAGGAAGAACCTCAGCTCTTGTCAACATGAAAATGTTTTAAATAAAAAAATAAAAACCCAAACCACCAGAACCAAAAAACTTATGTTCCTATACATCACAGATAGAAATGACTGACCATAAAATATCAGGGTGATTATGTTGTGCTTGTTTTAACTGTTCTTTCAAGATACTCAGGAAACAAAACAAAAAAGCAGTTACTGGAATCGGCATTTCATTTTGTCCTACACATTGTATGTATCAAAATGTGTTTGAATATAGCTTACTGAAAAGCTTCTTGACAATCTGCTGATCATCATTAAGGAGTCCTCAAAACTGCAATTTGGGACTAGATACTTTTGAATGAATCAAAGACTGCCAACCTCTTCATTGATAAGACTTAGCTAAATCAATAAACATGGATAAAGAATAAATCTGACTGCATCCGAAGGCATATGAGATGCATTTCCTAAAAAGGTTTTCACATCATAGAAGTGAATCTAACCACTATGATATGCACAGAGTCCCTCTGTGCAGGAGCAGCCCCATCTCAGCCCCTGCATACTTACCATATATGCGGTATGAAAGGACAGAGCATACTCCAGTCTCTTCCTTCAAAATTAAGACATTTCATTGCTTCATTCTTATCAAAATAAAACAGCGAAGAACTCCAGCCACATTATTTGTGTGCTTCAAAGAAACTCCATTACAGTCAGCAACTCTTTTTTTCTCCTTTGAATGATCATGCACGCATGCGTTCAAGTGGCGGGGGACTCATTGCAAACACCTTCATTCACACAGGTCATCTGGAGAACTGAGCCTACAGCTAAGAGGATGACCAGTTTGCATAAAGCAACTATCCACCCAAAGGTCTCAGGTACAATAAAGCATTCAACAAAAGTTAATACATCTTCAAGACACAGCTCTATAAACATCTTATGAAAATGAACAATCATCAGGAGTGACACAGTGGTGATTTGTGTCTTTACAGAGTGTGCTTGAATCCTGTTAGGTACCTTACACTTTTTTTATGCTGTGAGATGCTCAATTGGGACAGTCTAATTCAGAGATCTCCATATTCCAGCACTTCTTATAAAAGACAGATAAGCAAAACTATCTTCCCAATGAATGACATCATCTCCAAATAAAAAGGCAAAGAATATTCAACATATAGTGTCAGCATACTCCTTTGCCAAGACTTTACATCATTTCTTAAAACCTACGTGGAATGATTTCCGAGTATCATGGGAACCTTGATATTCCCTGTAAGAAGGCTTCTGAGTATGTTGTAAGGCACAAACTGTTTAGAAACCAAGCTTACTCATTAGCAATCACTGTATTTCTTCAACTCTCCTAAGCCAAAGCAGTAACTACGAAAGCAGCAAGCATTATACAAACACAGGCAGGACAAATCTCCAGAAGCTCTCCAGAGTGATGAAGATACTAGACATTCACAATGAGACCCTGGAGTCTCTTAAGGGAGGAGTAGCACAGGATGCATGTGATTCTGGAAACAGATCAGAACAAATAGTGTGATCCTTACTGCTTGTTTTAGACGACAAAAGTCAGTCTCTTGAGAAATGATTCAAGGTATTCTCTGAAACACAGGGATAAATTTGACAAGCAGACTGCTGTAAAAAACACTTTCTTGAACCAACACTGGTAACTAAAATGGCTGAATATTCATCAATGATAAACAATAGCAGTAGTAGAAAGTCAGCATTTCTCAGACAATAAGCATGGCTGGAATATTTGCCTGGGCTAAAGGGCCCTTCTTTCCCCTGGTGAATAGTAAGGCTCAAATTTTATGTACATTCAAAGTCTCCAATCAGTTTCCAGGTCAAATAAATCTCAGTGTTTATAAATACAATCTTCCCCCGTCAGCTGCACGCTTTATAACATTCAACAATATTGAATCCAGGAAAAAATGAAAGCTGGAATGGCTGATAAAATGAAATATGCAGCAATACCTAAGCATTTAGTAATGTGTGAAGGTATACACTGAAAATGAGAAGCTGCTGTCTGTAAACAGCATTTCATCACACCAGGGATAAGAAGTGAAAACACTAGGGTCATAAGGACCATCCACTTTGCAGTTCTGAACAGGAATGTATCTCTTGTATTTTTTCCCTCTCAAGGGTCCTGTTTCTTCAATTTGCACTTTTACAGCAAACTGTCAAAATTCTCTCAAAGCTGCATAAAGACAAGATTTATTCTTAGTACTGAAATCCGATAAATCCTGACCTACTCTAGAAGCAAAAGACTCCAAGCCTTCAAAAAAGAAGATCCAAGGATGACTGCATTGCAATTGGCAAAGCTACCAGCAGCACAGCAAGTAAGTGAAGAACACATACTAAGTTCTAGTCTTTCATGCTATGTCCAACAAAATCAGACACACATACACAGATTTTTAAACGAAAATATCTCCCAGCCTTGTGAGATTCAAGTAGCAAATTGCCCTGGGAGACTCACCAAGCAGGAAAAAAAGGGTTACTAAAGTTCTTAAAATCCTCAAATTAGGACAAGATGAAGGAGAATAAGAGAATCTTCAATCTTGTGGGACAGTTCTATATCCATGGAAGACAGAGGGAAACAAAGAATACAGGGGAGCTGTAGCCTAAGAAAGTTTACTTTCTGCTGTCAAAGCCATTATCTAAATTGAAAGGCACAAACCCTAAATAACTGAGTGAGCCCAGAGGATAACTTGTCAAAAAAGTCCATTTAGGGCCACTAACACCTCTCAACAAACCTCTGGCTTGACACATTCATAAACAGATCATTTTGTGACAGTATGATCCTTCTTGAAACAGTAAAGGCGGTTTGCACAACAAGAGGATATAGCCGACTTTGGAAAAGACATTCAGAGGAAAATAAAGTTAATGGCTAAGGAAAACAGACAAGAATCAGAGAATACTCGAGGCTGGAAGGGGTCTCGGGAGATTCTCCAGCTCCACCTTCCTGCTCAAAGCAGGATTAGCTAGAACAGGTTGTCCAGTCAGGTTTTGAGTATGTCCAAGGACAAAGACTACACAATGTCTCTGGGCCACCAGTTCCAGTGCAAGATCACCTTCAGAGTGAAAAGGTTTTTTCTAATGTTTAAATAGAATTTTCTGTATTTCAATTTGTACCCACTGACTCCTGTCCTTCCACTGGATATAGCTGAGAATAGTCTGCCTTCTTTACTGCCTCACATCAGGTATTTATAAACATGGATAACATACAAGCCTCCTCTTCTCCAGTCTGAACAATCCCAGCTCTCTCCGCCCCTCCTCATATGAGAGATGTTCCCATTTCATTAACGTCTTAGTGCGTGTATCTTTTTCATAGAGGGGAGCTCAGCACTGGACACAGCACTCCCGCTATGGTCTCACTGCTGCTGAGGGCAAGGATCACCCCCCTTGACCTGCTAGCAATGCTGACCCTGATGCAACACAGATGCTGGCTTGCACACTCAGAAACACTCTCCATTTGTTTCACATGGAAGGTACTGGGAGCATGACAATTTCTGCAAGTGCATGAAAAAGCAAGATGCAGGCACATAGCAGTGTAAAGGAAAGCACTGTTTCCTTCTGTTACTACATACTGTAAAATGACGATGACTGGAGGGGGACACAGACTCTCTCCTCAGACAAAACCCCCAGCTTATTTACACAGCCTTGTAGGCTCTCTCACAAAGTTCAACAAAGACAAATTCAAAGTCCTGTGCTGGTACTGGGGACTGAGCAGTGGGGCATGAGACATGCAGGATAAAAGCTCCTGACGCATGTTTAATAACATGTTGAGTTGCATTAGGGTCAGCACAGCCTGCAGATTAAAGGCAACAATTATCCCCCCTCTATTCAACATCTGTGGGGCCCCACCTGGAAAACTGGGTACAGTTTGGGGCTCTAAATGCAACTGAATCAACAGACTGGAAGCAGTTCAGTTAAATAGACACTTAAAAGAAAATAAAATATCAATATCAGCAGGCTGGAGCACACAACTTGAGGAAAAGCCAATGGAACCCAGTTTATTCAGCTTGGAGAACAGAAGGTTTAGGAAAGACCTGTTTCCATTATCATTCTCTACTACCTAAACAGCATGATAGAAGACATGGCCAGACTGTTCACAGAAAGCACAACAAAAAGACAAAATGCAGTAGTCAAAAGTTGCAGCAAAAGAAATTATGAAGGTATGTAGGGAAACACACTTCCAAAATGAGGGATTAAGCAGTGGAATGGGTCACCCAGAGAGCTGTGCAGTCTCTGCTTTCGGAAAATGTCAAATCTTAGCTGGGAAAGGCCCTGAACAACCTGGCCTAACTTTGAAGATGGCTTTGCATGGATCAGTCAATGAACTAGACACAGCAGATGAATGTTGTCCAGGAGGCTGGAAAGATTCCCTTCACCTAAATTATTCCATGACTACATTATCTTGGGGTTTTATAATTCCATCATAAAATAGAACTATGTATGAATTAGAAGGACGTATGAATTAGAAAAAAAGAAGTTAATTCAGAAGGAAAAAAAAGTTATAAAATGGCAGCTGTCAGTTTTCATTTTTTAAAACAGTAAAGTATCATAAATGTGTAAGTACTTTTCCCCCCATCAAATCTGCATTTTTTTCAGCAAACAATATTTCACTTTACACAATAACCATGCTACACTTGGGAAATCTTTCAGACTTGATTTAATATGCATGACAGAATTGTATAAGTAAAAAAAGATAGATGTGCAATATGGTGATGATTTAATTCCACTGCGGCCAGACAAGGCCTAACAGAATGCCTGTTACATTGCTACCTTTATCGCTCATCAGTTAGACTGAAATTGTTACAAAACTCGGAGATTCAGTGGCACTGCTAGCTTTTTCTTTATATTATTTTAAATTACTTTTAATTTAGGCTTGGGTTTTGGTTTCTTTACTTTTTTCCAATGGCTATACAAATCATTCCTTTGCATTAAATATAACTATTTAACTGAAAAATCACTATTAAAATTTATCTTATAGATGACATTAAAATGCTGGCCTCTAAAAACCACCAGTCTACACTTTTCAGCTAAATGAAGCATCATCTTTTTAGATCTGTTTTCTCAATTACCTACAGCCTTTTTAAGTAGACTAGGTTATTTCTATAATCCAGTCACTGACAACTAATAAAATACCTGCTAATTAAAGAGTTCTCCACATAGCCTAGTTTCCCCACTAACAGTTGGGTGAAGCTAAAATCTTAATATGGCCAACAAGCAAGCAACTTGAGAGATATCATTTAGGACAGTAACAGAATCAATCTTTTTCTAGATTCGCTCCAGCAGCTCAGCATCTCTTGTAGTGAGGAGCCCAGAACTGAACACAGGATTCAAGATGCAGCCTCACCTTTGCCAAGCACAGTTATTAGTATTACTTCCCTAAAAAAACAAAAAACCCCAAAACAAACAAAAAACCCCAAAACAAACAAAAAACCCCAAAACAAACAAAAAACCCCAAAACAAACAAAAAACCCCAAAACAAACAAAAAAACCCAAAACAAACAAAAAAACCCAAAACAAACAAAAAAACCCAAAACAAACAAAAAAACCCACAAAACATTGATTTTTACAGACTTAAACAGGATACATAAAAGGCTACTGTGAAGATTTCGCAGAGCAGCATTAGTCATACTGAGTGATCAGACGGTAAAATGGCAGATGAAATTCCATATGAATGAATTAAACACTTATGTGCATATGAGGAAAAAATGTAACAGCTAACTTAATACATCAGTTAGGATGGCTGAATAAGCAGTGCGAGCACATAGAGGGAGAAGTCTTTCTGTTAATAAACTGTACAGGGACTGGGGTTAGCTCATGATGGTATTTTCTGATTTTCTTACAAACTGGTCACTTTCGCTATCTTGGGATTCCAGTGCAATTTCCCTAACTGCCTTCTCTCTCAATTTAATGACACAATCAAAAAAAATGCTTCTTTTTAGTCTCCAGCATATTTACTCCAGATTAAAAAAAAGTGAACAGAATCAATGAACAGGAAGGCCTGAAGAACGGGAAGCCATGAACAATTATTTTAGAAGACATAATGGAAACTTACTGAGGACAAAAAATTACATTTGGCAGCTCATGAAGTCATGTCTGAATTCCAGACAGGTACACAAATGTAACTTGCATCCAATGCATTGCTACAGTAGATGGACCAGAGGCTCAGAGCCTCGCTTCATAGGCAGCTCCTTAGCAGTTACCCATTGCTGCATACTGCCAATAAAACTGCAGCTGGTTGAGTATTTTACAATGCCAATTACTTATTTAACATTCACCTTCGAAATGTTCACTCTTGGTTTCAGAATGAACATCCTCTTTGAAATGGAGAAATTCAGACTCTTTCCATATATCATTTAAGGCTTCTGTAGATAACAGTAAGTTATACTGAGCCATATTTCAAATGTGTCCTCACAAAGTAAGGGGAAGTAAATATTTTAAAAATCAAAGCTCCGACTCTGATGATGCATTTGTTGCCAATTATATTAAGTGAAATACCTGATGATCACACTATAAGTGAAACCAGGGCAACTGTTTTGAAAAACAGCAGCCTATTAAACTGAGAACAAAACATTTTAATTCTTTGTTTAGGATTTGGTGCTCAAGAATAACATTGGGTAAAAACACAGAATTCGTGCCATAGATAAACAGTCGGTGCCCAGAAACCATCTACCCTTCATTAAATGAAAGATTTTATTTAACTGGTGTACTGAATCCATCTGAATAGTTCAGCTGAAGGAAGGAAAAAAACAGCATAATGCTACAATAAAGTGCTAGGAAAATTATGGAGATTATGAAATGATTTACTGTGTTTATGATCCCCAAGTATTTTCTGCAGTGTTCAAAAGAAAATAATTAGGCAAAGAAGGAAGAGAAATATGCAAAAAAGGATGAACAAAGGTAAAGTGTGTTGCCATGACTGACATCATTAACATCTACACATACTATCAGGGGCTTGTTAATTGTCTTAGTTTTGTCTTCTACAAACAGATCCAGGTGAAATCCACCTATATAAGCTAGCAAAATACTAGATAAATGTTTAAATGCAAGAAAATGGACACATACCCAGATTTTTATTGAAAAAACACAGTATCAGTGCATTCACCATTGCAGGCAAAAAAAGCATTAAAATAAAGATATTTTATATAAGATTACCCATCTAATGTATACATCAATTAATCTTCTGCCTACCACCTTATTTCTTACCACTGGTAAAAATGTAATACACCACAACATGTAAAATGCAATCCTGACTCAGTCCCTCTATCATGCCATCCTCTTAGTTTTAGCTGTCATAATAGCTAGTAGGAATTGGATTCCACTCACCAAACTTTACATCTGACATAATTCGAAGTATAGGCTTTTGATCATTACTTGGAGGCATTTATAAAGAATGATTCATCTGATATAAGGCAGACATCTAAATTAGGTCTGATTAACTGCCCTCAGGATGTTACCTTTTTCCCTTAACTATAAATAGTTTAAAGTCAACTGAGCAGTAAATACCTGTACCTAGACCTCCTCCTGATAGACAATATAGAGATAATTATGCCTTAAAAGAGAAAACAAAAATAAACAGAAAAAAACCCACCAAGCCTCAGATTTTCTAACAACTGCCACGTTAAAAGTCTGGTTTAACTCCTGTGGTTCCTAAACTGTCATATAATAGTGCTATAACCACATGCCCAAGTGCATCATGGAGCCAAGATACTCTAAACAGTGTCAAGATGCAATCCAAGCAACAATGTTGCACACTGCCCTATTCAGGTGTTTTTGTTCTGGTCATGGAAATAAAATGGCAAAACACAATACAAAGCTATAAGGAGGTGACAAACTGCAACTGTTACAAACTTAGACTTGTTCAAATCATGAGCAGATGGAACCTTTCCATTGACAATCTTCTAAATCACCTCAAAATGAGCACACGGAACAGTTTCTAAGTGATAATGTTCCAATTTTTCAATCAGGACAATTATATTAAAAATGGTTAATACTTCTTTTAACAGTTACAACAGAGAAGCATGAAAATTCCACAAAATTACAGATGAACCTTAGACAACAATAAAAGTCAGAATTTCTGACAGAATCCTCTTAACCCTAGGCCAAAAAAGGACATGAATGCTTTAGTAATGATCAAGGCTTGACTGCCAAACCACACCAACGGCCTTCATTGCTGAAGACTCCTAGTTTTTAGAATTAGCTATCCAGAACATTTAGAACTCTCTGTATGCCCACAACTTCTGCCAATTTAATTGATTGATGAATTCCAACTTACAAGTCCTCAAACTGACATTTCCTAACATAAACCAGAGGAATGTGATCCAGTAGGTATACTAAGAGGATGTCAAGCGGCCGGTTCAGAACAGACAGCAGCAATTTCACTAAACCCAGCAAATTTAATAGGTACAATGTTTCATGCACTGCTCAGTTACATGAGTTTTTCTCCAAGCAGGAGACCAGTTCAATTCTCTCATCTCATAAAGACTGAAATCTACATCCACCATTTTTCAGCAAAGCAGAAAATAAGTTTCTCCAGGCAACTACCTAGTATGAGGGGAGAGGTTTAGTTTCTGTGCCCCCAGCCCCTCCATTGGAATGTTTAAATAGTAGTAATAACATATCAATTCTAGAAACACGAACATCAGTCCTCCTCTCTTTTCCAGGGAAAAATAGTAAAGTAGTTCATTCCTCTCCTGGCTCTATTCTTAGAACAAATGACCACACAGTGGACCACTTACAGTGAAGAACAGTTCCATCAATTCTCTCTGCAAGGCAGCTAAATAGCACATTTTATCAGCAGAGAGATGACCACCCTTCCCCCAACACTGTCAGCTCTGTCAAAGAATAATATTAATGGAGAAAAATTAGATGACGAAGTACAGGGAGACAGTTTCAGGCTAGAAATATTGAACTCATGTAGATAATTAATTCAGAGGTACTTGATTTTGTTTCTTAAAACATCTGTCCAGTTTTTACAGGTTAAGACGATGTAGTCCAACCTACACATAATCCCCTCCCTCCCTTGTGGCCTGATGTATACACTACTCAGCAGCACTTAACTTCTTCCTAACACTACATGGGAAAAGCAGATCTCTACCACAACTAGAAGCTAGTTTTGCTGACACCAACCATCACCACAGCTGAATCCTTCCATAGGATTTGTACTGACCAAGTTTGATACCCACAGACCTCGTCCAGACTAACAGCTGAGTTTGATTTCACTTATCTCAAGGAGACTGTAAAACAGGAAACTCACATATTATCCCTAATTTTGTTTCCCTTTTGATGGAAATATGCTATACAGATATGGAAATTGAGATTAATGTGATTAGGTTTTAAAGACTCTTTATTAAAGAGGCTATAACATGCCCTCTGTTGCTAGGGCAAACAACCAGCCTTAAGTATACTCAAAAGGTTTATACATCTAGGAATTCATATCTTACCTCTCTCCATTCTTTGTTTCCAATGGCTTGTGTGTACAAAACACAGACTGTGAAAAGAAAAATAATAGTAAAAAAAGAGTTGGGTCATTTTCAGCATTTGACATATTTTAAGTGAACCAATGTTGTAGTGTGTTGTGCTTTTGAAATTATTAACTAGAACAATAGAATAGTAACTTGTTTTCCCTCAGTCTTCAGTATGGTCTAGTTGTTGCAGCACTGACTTAATAAACAGGGTGGTTTTGAAACAGGAAGCAAAACTTATGCTTGACCTCCAGCAAATCACTTGACAGTCCTTAGCAGTAAAATTGGATCTTTGTTCAGTGTGGATGGTCTGACTATCCTAGTTAATCTAATGTAAAATTACCCTAAATTACGTTTCTTTCAAGAGATAAGAGAATTAAAATAAAACCAAATGAGGACCCTACCGAAAAAAAAAGAAAGGGGAAATAAAAGTGGAAAAAGGAAAAAAATAAGTTCTCATGTTTTCTTCCGTAATTCTGCTTCAAATTGTGCATATATATATTTAAGTATCTTGCATATGCATCTTTAAGAAACAAAACAAAAAACTAAAAAACCACCAAAACTAAAACCTAATAAAAAATAGAATTAATTAAGTTTGTTGACCTAGGCTTTTTTTGAAAGACCAAGCAACATACTCCCACAGGCATCACTCTCCTTACAGATCTGGTTTTCCATTACAGAACACATTAATCTGCAGCATCCATCAAAGCGACTGGTGATAAGAGGTAGAGTGATTATAAGCAGGTCTTTTAAATACTATTATAAGCACAAGTAATTAGCACTGAAGTTGTACTATAAACTTTTGCTTTTCCCACAGTCTTGGACTAGTTGTAGCTGACAACCACAAAACAACTTTTACCTGAAACTCCACTACAGCCCTTTCCTAAGCAATAGAAATACAGATATTTGAACACTTTTTTCCTGACAAAATCTTCTCCTGTGACCATCATTGTTTTTCAACAGAAGGTTAAAAATAATATTGTTTTGGGTTGCAGCCTTGAACACTAAAGACAGAAGCCTGGTTTTGTTTTCAATAAAATCAGAATCATCAACAGACATGAAAGGAAAGAAGAAGTGAAAATGAAAAGCAAAGCAAAAATGAAGTCAAGCTTCAAATTACATTTTCTTCTTACTTGAAAGGTATTTGGTCCACATACAAACAAAAAACCCCACACAAACAACAACAAAAAAATCCCACTAGGCAGTAGCAAAGTAGAAAATAAGCGAGTTCAATATTTTAGCTTACACAGAAGTTCAAAGTTAACACAATCCAACTTTTTCCTCAAAAAGATATTTTCGTACAAGAAAAAAAGCTTACAAAAAAAATTCAAAATAATTCTTTTGAAATAGACGTTTGTCATTCTCCTTTTACTCTAAATTAAACCTTGTACAATCATTCTCCAAGCACTGGTTCCTGCTCAAAGTAGGATGATTCCAGACCAACAAGCCTATTTTTACAGCATAGTCTGGAGCAGACTGCTGAACTATATTACATGAAGAATGAAAGTAAATAAGAAAATGTAAGAAAACAGTGAAATGGAAGCTACAAAATCAGCTACAGAAGGGTCTGAAGGTTACTGAACTCCTGACTGACCTTTGCATCTAGAAAGATCTGTGCCAAAGTAACCCTGGAGAAGAAGAAAATGTCAAAGGAAAACTCCCATAGTTGAAAAACAAGCAAAAGAGAATAATTCTCTGGGAACACCCTCCCTGCTAACACAGAATCAGCTCTTCCAAGGGTCAGGTGTCCTGTCTCTACAGCAATACCTATGGTCAGAAATCTTAACATTTCATAGTTCTCAACTCTGGACACCAATACCACAGTGTCAAATTCAATGTAAATTTAAGGAAATCTTGCAATGAAAAAGAGGGTGGAAGTGTCAGGAGTTATCATTTAGTTGTAGATAGTTCCCAAAATATTATAGTCTGCACCTTCTTATTTTAGATAGTTTGAGCTGCCCTTATCCTGCACTCTGGTGTTTTCCTGTTCAATGCATACATGCTCATCCTTTAGTCTGACAACTACTGTTACACCCAAACTGCCCAATTGTGTTTCCCCAAACATAACACCACATCTACTCCCTTCCAAAGAATTATGAGCCACAACAAGGTTGGTCTTTTCTCCATGCTACCTAAATCTTTCCATGATTCTACAGCCAGTTGTAGCAGGGGCTTCTCATTACTCTTCACTCACCAGCTTCTGTACTTTCTAGGCAGAGCTTCCTGAAGATCCCTTTGTCCCAGCTGTCACGAGATTCTCCTCATTGAAACTATCTTCTATGGGGAGAGCCTCCAGGGTGAACAGTTTTTACCTCTCCATTCTTTCATATCAGACTCTTTCTATTAAGATAACCAGGAGTTACAGGACTCCACATAAGGACATTCTATCCTGACTATAGTGCTGCCACCACAGCTGCATAGTGGTTCAGTTTGCCTAGCCAGTGCATGGAAAGAAAATAATTTTGCCCAACTCTCATTAGACAAAGAAACATACCAAATTCATTAATCTGTATCTACTTTGCAGGTCTTATCCCTGCCTCATGAGGAAAGCACTGCTTTAGCTCATTCTCTCAAAGAGGGGGAAAAAAAAAGTCTCAAAAATATTCCTAGAAAAAGAAATGGTCTCCAAAACGGAAGAACAGGATGGTCCTAATGCTGCAGTAAATCAATACATATGAGCTGCAGTAAATCAGTATGACTTGCTTTGACTCCACTGAGGAGAAAGCACTGTCAGTAAGAGACTTCAGTACTGTTTAAAACACTTCATGAACAGGGCTCTCCAAGTCTGTCCCATCTATAGCTAATATCTCTACGTTATTTTCGTAACTTGCCCCGAGGAAGGTGAAGTGCCAGCTTTCTCTTGGCATGTATGTTCCAGATTGCAGGGAAGTGGTCCAAATTGGAATAAATTCTGAGTAGCAATTACAGTATCAAAACACAGCTAAGCAAACCTCCCAGGAGAACTGGAAAAATCACAAGTTCCTTTTTAATTTCAGAAGACTGTTTATGTTGACAGGGGAGTCAACTATATTTATGTGCATCCCTCTCAGAGAAAGACCAAGAGGATGAAATCAGATTTTCACTATCAATATTCTCTCCAGATAACGGCACTGGAGTTTGAAAAGCACATTAGAATTGGCCTAGTCAAACCCAATGAGACCTCAGCACACAGGGTGACACTATGCGATTCTATCTTGTACAAGATCTAATGGTTGTAAGTTCAGTGAAGATATGATGCTGGTTTTGACACCTTTCTAAGCTAACAGGATAAAGTTACTGTATACAGACCAGCCTAAGAATGGCCTTTATCCATTATGTCTGTGCTCAACTAAAGGACACTAGAAGCAGACCAACTAAGCTGGCTAATAAAAAACCCTACAGAATACTAAAACTAAGTGTACGCTGTTTGGAGAGTACCCACAACCAAAGCTGTTTTGCCAAGTAATTTCTTTAGTGCAAATACAGTATGAACACTTCCAGAGCCCAGGCTTCTCCCTTCTCTCTTTGCCAAGGATAGTATTACTGTATTCCATGTTTCTCTACTCCTAACCTGTACAGATAGGCCTGATTGGCAGCATAAGTGGCTACTCACAACTTGAGCCCAGATCTCTAAAGCACCCCAGCAATTTAACTGCTTTAAATAAGCTATTTACTGGAAACAGGAAAGTAGTGAGCTTTTGAACTGACAGGCAAGGTTATGACACTTTAAAAAATATTTCCATATACTCTGAATCCATTAAAAAGCACCACCAGTTTGCTTCTCAGGAATATTTTAAAGACAGATATTAGGAATTCTTTAGGTTTTCCTGCTTTCCTTCCCCAGCATAGGTCACCCAACCAGCCACAGTCACTTGTTTTGCCCACCTGCCCTGTGCTGGGCTGCCCACAGGTCACAGACCCTTCAGAGGTGCACAGACTTTTACATGGAGCGTCTCCGTTCAAGAATGCACGACCAGAAGTGTATCTCTGGAAGTGTGGCTGCAGTACTACCTTCAGCTCTAGCTCATAGCTGCTGCTGCTTTTCTTCTCAAATAGGTTTGAGCAGAGGCCCTGTGTGCTCCCCTGGCTGGCAGAAGTTCTGGCAGGCAATTTACCCACATGATTTTTAGAGCTGACTGGAACCTGCTGTGACAGCACATGGTGGTTCATGGCCTCCTGCCACACAGGTCACACTGCAGTCCCCTGCTACTCAAACTCTGCAATTTATGCCTGACACAGCTGTCTGTCTAGTAAAAACTTGAAGCACTTGTCCCTAATGATATCTGAGATCAAAAACTAGACGCTCTCATCACTTTCGTAAAGGTGCCTTGATTCAATAAAGAGATCTCTGAATCCTATCAGCAGCAATAGGTCACTGACCACTCTTCAAAATTGCTTAACCTGAACAAGTGAGTTTTTACTAGCCAATTAAAGAACATGTAGTAATATGCAAAACACTCAGAACTCCTTCTGCACGATCTCCCTATACCAGGGGCAAAGTACTGCTAATGTCTCCTTTTTAAAAATAAAAGGTATTGTAGGCAAGGAATGTCAAAGGTACACCTAACTTCATGCAGCTTTTCCCCAGAAAGTAGTAGCTTTTCCATCAGAAGTCTATTGTGGAATCTCTCTCAAAAATATCTTGGGTTAAAAATGGAGAAACATACGCATGACTCAAGTGTATCCCACCAGGACGCATGTCCAGACACTGGACAGAAGTATATGTGTCTCAAGTTATGGCCAGTGTCAGTAAGCACAATACATTGTATTCTAAGAAAGAAAACCCCAGGCTTAAAAAAATCCCTTACACATTAAAATAGATATGGGGTGATAACATGACCCATCCTTGGCAGTGTTCAAGGCCAAGTTGCACCAGGCTTGGAGCAACCTGGTTTAGCGGAAGGTGTCCCTGCCCATAGCAGGTGGTTGGAACCAGATGATCTTTAAGCTCCCTTCCAACCCAAACCATTCTATGATACGATAAGATACCACGATCTAAGAACTAGTCATTCAACACTACAGCAGTACTTTGATTAAACACTATCAGAAAAAAAGGAATTTTTTTGTGGTCTCAGTTCTTTGAAAAACTTATCATAAAGTGTCTGTTACAGGAAGATAGTAATGGATTTTAAATCAAAAGTCCTGTCATATACAAATTCATAGTCATGAGAATTTTTGTCGGATCCAGTCATATATTAACAAAACTTATAGGGAAAGTGGGTATCACTACCTGACATAACTGAAAACATTAAGTCATAAACCGTGATATGATTATTGATCAGGTAAGGTCATATTTCTCAGAAACAATTTAACTTAATTTTATTTTTCAGCATTTGACTCTAGGATTAGTGGACACTATATGCATTAGCAGCAAGTGCTCCTAGTTTGTTTAGGAGTTTGCTTGCTAGCTTTGAAAGAGATCTAGAACCACAGATTAAAAAAAATACTTTTCTGCATTTATTAATTTTAGGAAAATGTAGGTTGACTCCTAAATAAGGAACCATGTAGCTCAAGAAAGCAACATTGAATACAGACTCTTCAAAATTCCAATTCATATAACAATCCATAAGTGTATCTTATTTAGGTGCAACTTAATTACTTTAAATAATTGTCACAAGACAATGTAAACCTAACTGAGACTGAAGGAAATCACTCATGTAACTTTTAATCCAGTGTTTACACATGTGGAAGATGTGATGAAAAGGAATAAAATGCTGTATACTTACTTGGATCAGATTTAGAAAATGTATCTCTGTCCAAAAGATTTCTGTTAAAAAAAAAAAAAAAAGAGAGAGAGATAAAATAATCTCATTTGTAAAAAATGGTGGAAGATACAAATCAGACACTAATTCATATATGTTTTTAACAGTTTGATAGTCAGCTTAGTTTTATACCCTTCCAATATGTAAGATTTACTAGAAGTCAGTCAGCATTAACACTTGAGTAGTCTTACATTTAATTTTATTATACATTTTGGATTTGAGCAAACTGTGGTTCATACACTCCAATACCATGAAGTGAGAAGCAACACATGACAAGCATATTAAATATATGTAAGACATCAGGAACAGAAATACCTTAAAATCCCAAACATCTAGCAGAGATGAACTTGCCAGCTGAACCCAAAAACTTTAGACTTTACTTAAAAGATTGGCTATGACATCTCAGAGCCATCAGGAAATATCTGTAAGAACGTGTCACGGAGGAGTAAGGTAAAGAAAATGAAAGCATGCACACAACACACCAAAATTAGGAATTTTCCAAATATCTACAAAATACCTAGGAATAAGCAGTAAGAACCGACTTCTTTGTTGTGTAGTGTAGTGGTCCCTATTATAGCCACACTTTAGACAACTGAGAATCATTCACAGATGAGGAGGCTCAAATTAACACTAAGTCTAGAGAACTAGGACTGACCAGAAAACTGTTCTTAGAATAGTTACCAACATTTCGTTATTAAAAATAAATAATAATAAAAAGATTATCTGGACAAACTAGAAAAATGGTCTGAAAACAGGAAGCCATTGAACAGTGACAAGGCAGGTAGTTGAAGTTAGGTATTAAACTCAATCCACAGCAAAAATGCAGTTTAGCTGCATGTACCTAGATATACAGCAGTTATATCAAAAATGGTTCTAGACCAGCAGACCAAAAACTGAATGCAACACAGGAATCTTGTGCTTTTGGGGAAAAAGGCATACTGGAATACATAAGAAAGCTATAATTTTTCTGGTCTTCATAATAGTAGCAAACACTCAATTCAAGCAATAATATTTTGAGCAAATCCATTTCGTGCAATCTAAGACAGACATGGAGCCACCAGAGTCCAGCAGAAGCAGAAGTAATCAAAAGTCTATAGAATATATCTATAAAGAAAACATTGCTGCAAATTGAAGCTGTTCTCCATGCAGACAGAGGAAGTAGGAACAGGTTTAACCACAAACTGAATCTTCTCTGCAAGTGCAGAAGTTGAAATTTATTCCACTGTTTTACCACCTTTCATTGTTAGCGGTGGCCAGACATCATGTGAAATCTCCATCACTGACAGTCTTTAAGAACATGTTAGGTAGCTACAAATACTAATAAGTTCTTTGATCCTACCCTGGAGCAAGAGGAAGGATTAAATAACCAGTTTACAACACTTACTGCTATTTTTAGTA
Organism: Amazona ochrocephala; assembly: GCA_039720435.1. NCBI lineage: Eukaryota > Metazoa > Chordata > Aves > Psittaciformes > Psittacidae > Amazona > Amazona ochrocephala. Next base: position 28,926,315 of record CM077880.1, read on the forward strand.
ATTAGCATAACTTCTTCAAAGACCACCGTTTATTACTTTCAGATCATAGAATCATAGAATCGCAGAATAGTTAGGGTTGGAAAGGACCTCAAGATCATCTAGTTCCAACCCCCCTGCCATGGGCAGGGACACCTCACACTAAACCATGTCACTCAAGGCTCTGTCCAACCCGGCCTTGAACACTGCCAGGGATGGAGCACTCACAACTTCCCTAGCCAATCCATTCCAGTGACTCACCACCCTTACAGTAAAGAACTTCTTCATTATATCCAATCTAAGTTTGCACACATTAGCCCTTGTCCTATCACTACAGTCCCTAAAGAAGAGTCCCTCCCCAGCACCCTTATAGGTCCCCTTCAGATACTGGAAGGCTGCTATGAGGTCTCCACGCAGCCTTCTCTTCTCCAGGCTGAACAGCCCCAACTTTCTCAGACTATCTTCATACGGGAGGTGCTCCAGTCCCCTGATCATCCTTGTGGCCATCCTTTGGACTTGTTCCAACAGTTCCATGTCCTTTTTATGTTAAGGACACCAGTTCTGGCGCACACAGGACTCCAAGTGAGGTCTCACGAGAGCAGAGTAGAGGGGCAGGATCACCTCCCTCGACCTGCTGGTCATGCTGCTTTTGATGCAGCCCAGGATACAGTTGGCTTTCTGGGCTGTGAGTGCACACTGCTGGCTCATGTTCATTTTTTCATTGACCAGCACTCCCAAGTCCTTCTCCACAGCACTGCTCTGAATCTCTTCTCTGACCAGCCTGTAGCTCTGCCTGGGATTGCTCCGACCCAGGTGCAGGACCTTGCACTTGGCATGGTTAAACTCCATAAGGTTGGCATCAGCTCACATCACAAGCATGTCAAGGTCCCTCTGGATGGCATTCCTTCCCTCCAGCATGTCAGCCGAACCACACAGCTTGGTGTCATCGGCAAACTTGCTGAGGGCGCACTCAATCCCACTCTCCATGTCACCAACAAAGACGTTGAACAAGACCAGTCCCAACACCGATCCCTGGGGGACACCACTCGTTACTGGTCTCCAGCTGGACATTGAGTCATTGAGCACTACTCTTTGCGTGTGGCCATCCAGCCAGTTCTTTATCCACCGAGTGGTCCACTTATCAAATTGATGTCTCTTCAACTTAGAGAGAAGGATGCCATGTGGGACAGTGTCAAACGCTTTGCACAAGTCCAGGTAGATGACATCAACTGCTCTACCCCTGTCCATCAGCTCTGTAGCCCCATCATAGAAGGCCACCAGATTTGCCAGGCAGGATTTCCCCTTAGTGAAGCCATGCTGGGTGTCCCCAAGCACCTTGTTGGTTTTCATGTGCCTCAGCATGCCTTCCAGGAGAATCCGCTCCAAGATTTTGCCAGGCACAGAGGTGAGACTGACTGGTCTGTAGTTCCCTGGATCATCCATTTTCCCCTTCTTGAAAATGGGAGTTACGTTTCCCTTTTTCCAGTCATCGAGAACTTCACCTGACTGCCATGATTTCTCAAATATAATGGACAGTGGCTTAGCAACTTCCTTTCCATTTTCTAATCAACTGCAAACATTCCTATGAGCATTTCACCTAATCCATTTTTCCTTAGCTTGATCCTGGTAACATTAATTGTCTGATAACTTGCATCTTCTCCTGTGGAATTCTTACTTCACAAATGAACTTTCATGACTGAAAGCTGGCCTTCTGATGCTTCATGTCTACTTCACAATAATCCACAGATATAACAACTGTTTATAAGAGAAAGGTATTAGAAAATTATCATTATTTATCACCTAATTTTCTTACAGACTGTTTCAGCTACCTAACACATGTACCTGGCTCCCCATGGACTGCGAGTATACACAGATCTCTTGCAAAACGTACATGAAGATTCTAATGCTACCAAGACAGCACGGGAAATAAGGCCAGTAGTTTGAGATTATAAATAAATCACAGTATGAAGCAAGAAGGTAATGGTATTCTTTCCCCTTATAGCTCTAGAAAAATAATAACAGGAACAAGTATTCAAATACCAAAACAAGTAGCCATGGTATTTAACTGAAGAGACTTTCAGGCAACACTTATCCTAGAGGCAGTAGAAAAGAAAAAGTCACTAAGCTTTAAGAACTGTCTTCTAAAATCCTTACTAAGTATTCATAGCGAACAGGGTTGGATTTTTGCTTGTAATTCAGTACAAATTCACAATCTTATTGTAAAAATCTAAAGACAGCCCGTCTCATCTTAAGGCAGGTTAGAGATGCAGAAAGCAGCTAGAAAAGCCTGCAACTCTCTAGCACCTTCACTTCCTTCCCCTGGCACAAAAGTATTTCATTACAGCTTCACACAGCAACAAGCCTATTCTTAATAATAGTCAGTGACTTAGTGATTCCAGCAACCAATTCAAATTTGCTGGGAAAACAATCTAAATCACATTATTTTTGCGCTGCTGAAAAAGTGTATTAATACATTGTTCGATACAGGTGTTCTAAGCGTTCCACTTAAGCTTCAACAAGGAAAAGTACTGTACTCCCAATTTACATACTGCCAAGTCCACATTTCAGAAAAAGCAATATGAATAAAAGATAGCTTTAAAAGAATGTTGGGTGCATCTGTTTTATTTAGCCAAAGTAGGCACTAGGATTAAAATTAGTATTTGTGAATGAACCTGACATCTGCACATGCTGCTTCTTCAGAACTTCTCTAATCCATTCAGAAGTGCGATTTCCATATATGCATTCTATATTTCATATATGTATTCTACCTTACCCAAAAATATACAAATTGAAATATTAACAAACCCAGGAAACCCAGTGATTCCAAGTCTGTATTTGACAATGACCACTACCACCTACTTTAAAAGACTTTACAGCAAGTTCTACAATATCAGAACTACCAATCCAAAATGAAAATTGCCTCCTATTCCTCTTTAATTATACATACACCTAGATATGCCATTAATTTATGGTAACTAGAATTGGTTTTATAGCAATTCATCTGGGGAAAATAAAAGCCTAGACACAGGGTTATAAGAAAGAGACAGTACATTAGGTTTTGGGATAGGCCTCCCATGCTCACTATTAGGATTCCAAACAATTTTAATTCCTCTCCATAAATACTCTACAATGACCTTATAATTGGTATGTTAGCATTTGTGACTGCAGATTAAGATTAAACTATTTTAATGACTCTTATATTGAGTAAAGGCACCTTGAGGTTTTTTTTTAATATTTCCTACTCTTACTCTATTTCTTTTTAAGTTTTCTTCCTCTGTTTTCCCATACACATAAAACCATCAAGACTGCCCATACCAGCAGCTCCATCTATCCCCATGCTCTTATTCCAGTAGTTGCAAAAAGTAGTCACTATGGGAACAGAATAAGAGCAAGGTAATTATCTGTAACACTTCCTGAGATGCTCCTGGTCATCAACCGTTAGCTGCTCAAGGACTTCTTCAATTCGGAGTATTTCTACACAGTCAGCATCCCTTGAAGGACTGAAATACCAAAGGTTAACATTGCAATTCAGGTCAGCAAGTGTTCTGAACTAATACAGCTTTCAATATCCTCAATTCGACCCTTCACACATTTTACCATAAATAAAAAACATCTTCAGCAAAGTTTGCAGACATGCCTGATCTTCCAAATCATTAATAACCAGCCAAAATGGTAACACGAGAATTTAACAAGCTGTTCAAGCAATGCAGCCAGTTTCAGAAGGAATGTAAAGAACAGTGCAAACGGGTGGTAAGGAAGTCTGGTTTGTCCACTAAATCACTTAATAGCTCCAGCAGATGCTCAATTCCCACTGTACATTTTCATTTTAGAGGGAAAACAATCAAAGTGTTCCTTTAATTACATGAAAACTGCATGGCACATATGCAGATGCCAATCTACAACCAAAAGAAATGCTAAAAGCAAAAGAAGAAAGAAGACTGGATATATTTCATGTTGTCTTTATCCCCTCAGTAGTCAATAGCACTTCCTGCACAGGTTGAGCAATACAGGGTGCATTTCCTTCCCTTTTACCTGAGAAAAGCATTCTCTTTGGCAGTACACTATTTTGTGTCAGGAAGCAGTCCTAGGAAAGCTCACAAACTCAGAAACCCGAAATACCTGAAACTTCTATTTCCTCCTCCTAAGCAAAGAACATGGGGAGTATATCTTTTCTAGGCACGTTCAGCCTTTCAAATAAAGAATGCAAAAAGAGGAGGAATTGCTGGTGAGTATGAGGAAGGGAAAAAAGAAGGAGAAATATGCTTTTACCTGGAGAAACACACACACATCCAATATGTACAGCAAAGAAGTCTAGGAACATCTGTGCAGAAAGCTGCATTCTACCAGCACAGATTCTGAAGGAATTCATTCCATACCTGCCCATTCTGGAGTGGACCTTCCAAAATGGTTGCAATAGAACAGATGACTAAGGGAAAAAATAAATAAGGAACCACAGCAATAACGCCTACTTGTCTAAACTGGAAAGCACCAGACTGATTACAAATGCTGGGATAAAGGTTTCTTTTTCTGTATCATGAGATAAATTTCTCCAGGAAAAAATGAAAAGTAATCAGTACATAAGAAAAGTTAAAACCTATTTAGCCATGCCTTGCAGAATCACTTTGTTCACATAGGTTCATCAGGTCCATAAAGACTTCTCGAAATAACAGTTTCTGTGCTGTGGTGCTTTGCTTGAAAAAATTGTTTAAGAATAAAAGAGAGTATTTCTATTGTAAGGAACCTACAATTGATATCTAGCCCACCTGCTTGACTACTTCAGGGCTGGCCAAGTGTTAAAGCATGTTATTAACAGCATTGTCCAAATGTCTTTTAAACACTGTGTTGCTTTGTACAGTCTCACATACTCTATGGATTATACGTACATAGACAAAGATTGGCCCATGTTTAAAAATAACATTTACTCACCTTGTTCACATATACTTTGCTTCAAATTTGACTTTATTTTAATAATCAGTATCTGAACTTCCTGCTCTGTAGGGTTTAAATTTAACCCTTTGATAAACCCAACTGCTAAGCAGAAGTAAACCCAATTCCCCCCTTCAGAAATGGCAGAATTCTGGCACTAAAGAGCAATACACAAAAAAATCCCCAACTGTGTTCATATGACTGGAAAAAATACTTATTTATACATTGCTTTCAACAGCTCTGAAATCCTTTATGCTAAAAATACAGTTTGCTTCAGATGAATTTGTCACAATCTCTCCAGCTGTTAAGGGTTTATGTTTCTCTTCATCTTTAGATTACATTAAAGTGCAGGCAAAGATTCCTTGGTTGTGAAATAAAGCCCTCGGCAGTTTGCAAACACAGAAGTTAGTTACCCATGCACAATTATTTTTAATTTTTAGAAAGTATACATTTTTAAGATATCAGATTCTCATATAGACGTACACTACTTTTCCCACAGTACACTTGTGTCATTCCATGGGAAGAGCAATTGCCCCTAGTTCATTAAACAGTTCATTGAGCAAATGCATTTCTGTTTCCTGCACTCAATGTTGGGCCCATGTGCCTTTTTCAAAGAACCAGAGGAAAAAAAAAAAGCAACATCTCCTCACTTTTTACTGTGCAGAATGGTATCCATTCTACTACTATTTTTAACATAACTGTATGACGTTCTATCAAACCCTGTCCCTCAGCCTCAACTGATATTACTGGACTTGCAATGGGCAGTCCTATGTAAGATGATGTACGATCCAGAAAGCATACTTGAGTGAAGAATCCACTTGACTTCTTGCAGAGTAATTGCACAAACAACTTTCCTGTTGCAGCGCTAGCTTAAGTAGCCACCTTTTTCCTACCTATTTACTCTCTCCTTCTGTACTCTGTCAGAACACAATAAAAAGCAAGCTATCAGCCTCCAGATCTCTAGATTCAAAGTGCCCTGGACCAAAAAGAAGATTAGACAATTTCTCAGAATTTTATCTTCCTGTAAAAATAACTGGCTCTCTTGGGAAAGGCTCACAGGTGAGAAAATGGTGGCTCTCCTGACCAACAGGCAATTAGGATGACCCCTTCCTTCTGGTTTTACACTGCCTCCGCTCTTCGCGGCACTAGAAGGCCTGAGAAGAAAGAAAACACACCTCTGAGATGCAAGCTTAAGAAAGCATATACAATACCTCTTCATAACCTGTGGAGGAGTAATTGGCTCTGCTTGTTCACAAGGAGATCAAGAAATAATTTGTTAGCCTCCCAGTAACTTTCTTTGTTAATTTAAACAGATACCGGTTCAGAAGCCATTCTCTTAAGGAAAAAAAAGGGAGAAGCAATGCGAAGGGTTAGACCAGCAGTGCTTCCATGAGTTTATGACAACCCACAGTCTTCTCGGTCTAGATGTATGCGAAGTTTCAGGTTCAAACCTCTATAAAAACTGCTGACGACTCCTGGGGGTAAAAAACAAACAAAACCCAAAGGAAGCGCCAAGTTTTTTTACTTAAACATAGCAGTATTTTCCAGGAATGCTGTGGAAACAGACAGAAAGTACTGGATTATGAAAATCTGGGCAAGACGCTCTTGTTAGTGGGTGAAGCACTGCTCAGATGGCAAAGAAAGAGAACGAGGAAAATAATACTACTACACAAAGTGTTCATAATAATACATTTAAAGTTGCTTCACACTTCCTAGTACCTCTCTCTTTTCCTGCTGTCAGAGTTTCCTTTATAGCACCCTTCTGGGGCTAAGATTGTTGGCGTCAGCTGTGGGAGGGTGTTACAGTGAACCATCAGTGTCCCACGTCTTGTCTGGGGAGAAGCATGAAGTTTAGTGGCGGCAGGAGTGGAGCAGGTGGTCTCAGGAGGAGTTTGATATTGATGGCTCCAACCTCCCCACTCTGAGAATCCCCATCCTGGTTATTTTTCCAACATGCTCTTACACCTCGCTCTTGCTTGATTGGTCTGTAACACCATTTTACATTCAAATTTACTGTGTATGGTGTGTATGACATCTGCTTGAGACCTGCTCTTTCAGCATCTCATTATTCCAAAAAACAGGTTTGCCCAGCTCCCAGCCGGCACTTTTTACCAACCACTGGTGACCTCTTCACAGCACTGGGGTCCTCAGTGGCATCCTGAGCCCCCTCTTTTCAGCTTTTGCTACTACTCCGTGTCCTGTGTCCCCACTTGCAAGATCTCTATCACACCATGACAATGCTCCTCCGCATTACACTGTCCTTTGAGAGTCACAAATACATCAATATACACACAATAACAACTTATTACTACTAGCTGTAGAAAGAAATACGTTCATACCGCACAAAAACAAGCCAAAGAGAAACTAACTAAGCAGTAGCCACCTGGTCATTAGAAAAAAACCCTGGTTTTTTGTTTGTAGCTAAGCTCCATATAGGCAAAGACAATTTTAGCCAAACTGGGCAAGTCCCGAGACTTGCAGAGTTAGCGTCAAACCTGGGGCCCAGGAATCACAACACTGAATTCACAGGGCAACAGATCCGCCTTAAACTCTAGAAGTCACATAGTTGCATGCTTAAAGTTCAAACAACACAATCACACAGGTGAAAGCCAAACCATGTAAGCTATCAGGAATGCACTTCTATGACTACCTTGATGGACACTGCCATCCATTTATATTTTTTTTCCCCAATACACTAATTTTTCCCAGCTGGAGCCAGCTGGTTGTCCAGGCAGTTTCATTTCAAAGCAAAAACACACAAGATCAACTTTCTGTTTCTGGTCACACATAGCCACTCCACAGACTTTTAATCCAACTTGGACACGTGTACACAAACAAGCAGGAAAATGAAAACCAGATTTACAATCAAGATTAATTTTATATTCTATATTTTGTACTACACAGAGCTACAACACCAAATAATCTGTTATGGATATCTCTTTTAGCATTGCATCTTTCTGTGACAGGGATTTCTAACAAATGATTGCTATTTCCAAAATTGAGGAGGCAACTACACTGTCTGGAAAGAAGTGATCTTGCCAGAAATCAATGCCTAGGACAATCAAACATATAATTAAACATATTTTTGGGTTCCGCAACCACTAGAAAGTGGCTGGTTAAGACATTCAGGCTGCCAAACAAAAGAAAAGGCAAAATATCTGAAAGAGTAATTTTTGTTCCTCTGTGCAAGAAACTTGAAATTCAATTATCTTCATTACTCTGAATAGGAGTTGCCTAGTTCCGTTCAGCCTATTAATTAATATTACCTTTCTGTACAAATTGCAAAGTAGCACAGAACTGATGCAAACCAGGCACGGGCAACCAGTTGTATTTCTGTTGAATTAATCATGATAAGGAGTTTATGCTGCCTTTACACACATTATGCCTGGTATGGGAATACAGACAGTGTAGAGCCTATCCCGCATAAACCCAGAACACTGAGGACAGACTGCTTGACCGAGCAAATAGTCTTGCAGAGCAATACTATCATAACAAAGTGACCCTATGCTGCGTCAGCATGTTACAACATTTTTACTATCTTTCAGATAACCACTAGAAATCACACACTTTCAGATACACTACTAGAAATCATAAAGTGACCAAGCTACAGCTTCACTTCCCTATAGATGTTAAAAATCAGCCTCAAGAAGATAATTCTGATAACTCTTAATTCAGTAAGTAAATAAACAAACATTAACATGAGGCTTAAGGAAACTCTTGGCCATTCTTGTAAGATAAGGTTTCATAAAGGCTGTGGCTCACTCAGGAGACAACAGGAAAAAAACTGGGTCCACAGAGCTACCATGAGGAGCAGAAATCACCATGATATACCACCACAATAAATAGTGAAAAACTTTGTATGTTCACATACAGCACAAACTTTAAGATATGTTACAACCATCATCTACCCATGTTCTCAACATTAAGTATGCTAGTTCAGTCAACTACACCATAACTGCACCGATAGCAGGGAAGATGAGAATAGAATATGAAGCTTTTTGAGATTTAACTAGATTGGAATTGGCAAAGAACATCCACAGGGGGAGATAAGGGTGACAGACACATGGCCTAAAGCTTACCTCAGGCTCACATGGGACCACAAGTTTACACAGCTAAAGTGCAGATTCAAGTCTAGGCACAGGCCTACACACAGCAATCAGTGCAAATACCCCTTTAGAGGAAGGGGAACCTTTGGGCTAGAAAACAGCAATGGAGTAACAAATAACGTGCAGCCTATATTCTCTCTTCCACACTAATTGGAGAGCCAAGGTCCTGATCCTTCACCTCATGACAATCGTGTAAAATTATGCCAGGTAGCAACAATCAAAAATCACAGAGCAGGTGACAGTGAAATTTTCATCAGACCATGAATGCCCGTCAGGCATGTGATGAAGAGAGCTACAGGGCACAGAGGGAGATGGCTACTAGAACAACTGATCCAGGCAACAGCAGATTGTTACCTACACCAGAGGATCCTCTCTGATGACACATTTATGTTGTTCTGCCACACTGCATCTGGCCCTTGAGCCAAAGAAAAAAGATTCCCGATTTAAAAAACAAACAAACAAACAAAAAACAGCAACAACAACAAACAAACAACTCAGAAGGTTGGAAATCTACATTGTCCAAGAGCTAGAAAAGAATCATCAACATTTTATTTGATAGGCACTGACTAGTAATAACTAAAAAGAATTAATTTCTTGTTCTTCTAGCATTTGTAAAACTACAGCCAAATGCTGGCATTTTATCAGCCATGGGAATCATATGAAAACTTTTTAGTCATACCCTAGAAAGAACATCACTTGATATCCAAAATATTTCATAATTTTCATAGACCATTTCTCATCCCATAAGATGCACTTCTCCTGAAGGTTACCTCATGCGCCCCTGAAGCTAGAACAGCCTGGCTTGCAGAATAAGTAGTGCAATGCCATCTGCATAGTACTGGAACCTGGTGAACTTGGTAACACTGACAGCACCAGCATGCAGGGCAAATTAACTTGGGAAGTGCTGACAGATAAACTATACAGAATTGAAAGTTTAAGTGAACAGAAGCTGTTTCCTTACTGAATAAGAAGGAAAGAAAGAGAGGAAAAAAAATAAATAAACAGAAGAAAACTGTCTAGAGTAACAAGTTTATTTTGTGACACAAACTGCTTGCACTGCTTCACTGTCCAGCAAGTTATACCACTCACACAAACAGAAGAAGTTCCCAGACCTTCTATAATGAAAACAAGCAAAAAATGAAAATCTGCGAAGAAAGAACAGTTATCAGCTGGTAATTGTTGACGGAAACAAGTGACCAAATTGGTTCTATAACTCCAGCTATCAAGAGAAAATTAATGTCATGACCCAAACTATTTTAAAAGCCTTTCTCTTCAGGTGTTAAGGAATACATAACAGCTAATTATTAAAGAATTTTCAGCACTCTCTGAACTTTGCAGTTTGCTATTTCACAATTTCATTTAACACTACTTTTTGAGAGCATGAGCCAATGACTGTTTATAGATGAATCACAAATGTGTTAATCGTTAATCTCTGTCCCAATGTCACTCATTTTACACTCGATTTTGAAGCATGATTTTGTAATCCAAAACTGCCATTCCAGCACATTAAGAAGAAAGGAATCACCATAGAAATCCCCATCCTCTGCACTTGACATCAAGACATGTTGGGAAGGGAGACCATTTTTTCAAACAAGGAAAAAGAAAGCAGTTTCAACAAAACAGACATGGCTTTTAAAGACACCTATGAAGAAATAAATATTGAAGCTATATACTGAAATTAGCTACCAGAAAGGTAACTAAGGGCAGAATTCACTGACTATGTCATATACCTACATTTCCTTGTAACTATCTAATGGATTCTTAAATCATTACAGAACAAGGATTTAAAGAAAACATTGCAGGTATATACAAACAATACCTGGAATGACAGAAACTCCCATTATAAGGGAACAGAGTTAAATCCAGCATGAATGTTCTGGTATTTGCAATTGTGACGGGTTACTTAAGGAACCCAGCAGTAATACCAGAAGTCCTGAATTGCTTTTACGTGTAGCAGCCCACCCTTCAGGGGACCAGGGTTTTCTGAGGTTGTTGCCAGTGAACTTTGCAGAGATAGGCAGTAAATGCATCAGGGCATTCATACATCAGCCTGGTGACTAGTTCAGTATTCCAAATTCAATCTTACTCCTCATTGTCTCAGCCTTCTTTTAAATGTACCCTTCACAAAACATCAAATCATACTTTATTTACTAAGGAAAAAGAGGGAGTGGTCTGAATTTAGGTTCAGAGCACTGTGGTTCTCTCATTAGTGGTATTAACAGCAGCAGCTCCCTAGCAGCTCCATCAGAAAATGGAGCAACGGACTGTAGCACAAACTTTGCCTCATTTCCCAACAGCAAACAATAACAGTTCAAATTAACCACTAGAAGCTGCCAGCTCTGCCGGCGAAAGGAACTGTTCTGCAACTTCTAGGGAATACCGCAGGAAGCTGTGAAATGTGAACGAACACATGAATATAAAAAAAAACAAATAAAACGACTTTCAGACCTCTGACAGGAAGCTCCCTGTGTTTCAAGGGAGAATGCCGATAAACAACCACAGCCAAACGAATGTCCGGGAACAAATCTGCATACACTAGATGTGGTGTTACGGGCTGGCATTCTTGCAGTTTATCGGCAGCAGCGTTACTATAAAACGTGACGAGTAACACGCCCGGTTTCGTAATAGTTTTGCAAGCGGGTGCCTTAAACACGCTGGGAAAGGATCGCTCCGGATGGGAGTTTTCTCCGTCCCCACCGCGGCACTTGGGACAGCTCCAGAAGTTAAATGCCCGCCGGAGGAGGCTCGGCGCACGGCAAGGCGGCTCCCGCGCCCTCTGCCAGCTTCCCCCCATGCCGGCAGCAGGGACCAGCCCGCAGCCGGTCCTTCCCCGGCAGCATTCCTGCCGGTGCGCGGTAGCAGGCGGGCAGCGGACCCCAAACTGCTTCGAGGCTCTTCCCGAGGTGGGGTATTTACAACTTCCCCGCCCTGGGCAGCGCTCCCCGGGGCTGGGTGGAGCGCCCCGGACAGCGCCGGGTTGTGGAGAGGAACCCCGCGCCCGGACGCTGCCCCACACCACTGACAACCCCCGAGCGGGGGTCCCCAGACCCGGCACACGGCGGGCCCGGCCCATTGCCTGTCTACTCTCCCTCCGACGCCCCGGGGCGAGCGGGCAGCGCTCCCCTGAGCCGCCGCCGTACCTGCAGGACACGGAGAGCTCCACCTTGGTGGCCGGGATGCTGGAGCTGAGCACGTTAAAATCCCCCACGGACGCCATGTTCGGAAACCCACCACTTCTACCCGTCGCCGGCTGCCCCGCCGGCTTCTCCAGCGCGAACATGGGGCAACGCTGGAGGCAGGCGGGGACGGGAGGAGGGAAGGGAGGGGAGAGGAGGAGACCGGCCGGCGGAGAGGGAGGGCAGGAGGCGGCGCCAAGAGGCCCCGCACCGCGCAGAGGAGCACCCGCACAGCCCGGGGGCTGCCACCGCCGCCTGAGGCGGGAGCGGGGCGGTGATGTCACCGCGAGCGGGAGCAGCGCGTGACTGCCCCAGCGCGAGGCGTCCGGCCCCCAATGTGAGGGGTGGGCTCGCGGGCCGGGGACCCCAGCGGGGCCCAGCGGTGCCGTGGCCGGCGCCACCCCACATCGTGTGGGGCGGGGAAAGGCGCCGGTAGGAGCCAGCCCGAGCGGCGGACCGCGCGGATTCGCTCCCGCTTTTCCACGCTGGTTTCCCCCTCGGCCCAGGCACGGAAACTCCCGCCCCGCCCCTTAGGCTGTCCGGGGAATCCCCTCCTGTCCCGACTGAGTGAGCCGAGCTACAGAACGCCCCGAGCTCCGCCCTGGAGCTGGAGGCTGGGGAGCCCGCCGGTGTCGCGCCAACTTCGCCGATCCGCAGCGGGCCGGACCCGCTCTCCCGGGCCAGCGAGGGAGGCGCAGCTCAGCAGCGACGGCCAGGGGCGCGGCGGGGCCGGGCCGGCCAGCGGACCCCGCGCCGCTAGGGGGCGCAGCGGGAGCAGTGCTGCTGAGGAGGGGTGCTCGGCGCGGAGGGGCTGTGGAACGCACCGAAGTGGTCGTTAGTGCTGATTGTCCCTGTGAAGAGAACTTTAATTGTTATTGCATGAGGCTTGAGAGAAAAGCTGTGGGCTTACCGTAGTTATTACATGTGTTGACACGTTGAAAACTGGGAATTTTACTTGCTCCCACTTGTGCTCCCCTTTTGTTCAATGACCTGATCCAATCTACCCCGAACCTGTTCAGGATAGTTCACAATAATCATGACAGTCCCATCATCTCATCTCTCATGTGTTTAATTTGTATCCATCATCATGGCATCTAAGTAGCCCCCGATATTCATGTCTCATCATAGCAATTTGACGGGAGATGGAAGTGCTAACGTCCCCATGTCACAGGTGGGAGGGTGAGACACAAGCAAATTAAATGGCATGTCTGTAGTCCTGCAGGATGTAGGACAGGACAAAGACCATAGGATATCAGCCCAAATCCTGTACAGAAGTACTCTGCTCCTCCTGCTGCTATGGTTTTATATGTAAAAATAAAAATGCATATTGTGTTTGTTTTTAAAAGGCGAATGTGGCTCTAAACCCACAAACATTCATAACATCACAGAATGGTTTGAGTTGGAAGGGACCTTGAAGATCATCCAGTTCCAGCCCAGCGTACAGTTGGCCTTCTGGGCTGCAGGCACACACTGCTGAATCATATTCAACTTTCTGTCAACCAACACCCCCAAGTCCTTCTCCACAGGGCTGCTCTTAGTCCATTCTCTGCCCAGCCTGTATTTGTGCTTGGGATTGCCCTGACCCACGTGCAGGACCTTTTATATCACTATATATGATTTATATCATACCTTATCAGAATGCATTTATTTTGGATTTAATTTCTAGATTCTCATTGGTGTAATTCAAATTCAATGCATGATGTCCATCAAAATAATGATGGACAGGGAAATTGAATGTTGATACCTGGTTAGGTCCCAGTCAGCAGATTAAGCAGTTGAAATACAGACGGCAGCAGCATGGTCTTATGTACAGGATGTATACTCCCTGTGCACAGCACGTCTGAAATGTAACTTCAGTGGCCGAAAGGGAAGATATAACTGAGATTTTTATTCAGAAACTTCTGACTTCACACCCTGCTTCTAATCAGGAAGTTATCACCTGAACTCTCCTTTCTTTCTTTTCGTTCTCTTGCACAGTTTTTGCATGCAAAGCAATTTCTCATAAGGTATCACCAGAGCATTTCCTCTTAAGCCAGCCTGTTTGATATTTTCAGTACAGCCAAGAAGCCACGTACCTCCACAAGTATTCTAGGTGTGACTGCAGGCAGCCAACCTACAGCTAAAATTGCTAAAAATAACAGAGTCAAATTTAGGTCACTATTATCTTTGTCAAAACAGTAGTGTGAAAGAATGGGTGAAGGACCACTGGTGTCTTGGGAGGCTTATGCTGAGTACAGATAGGGTTCCAGATGACTAAAAATGTTTTTATTGTAACAATTGTAACTCTTTTTTAGCATTATAATACTGTTCATCTACTGTAAAAATCTAAACATAATCAGTGGATCTCACAGGGCATGACGTGAGTAACTTTAAAGGCATGAATAGTTATAATAATAACAATAATATATTGCTATATATTATGTAACTTTATAATAACAATAGACATAGAACCATAGAATCATAGAATAGTTAGGCTTGGAAAGGACCTTAAGGTCATCTAGTTCCAACCCCCCTGCCATGGGCAGGGACACCTCCCACTAAACCATGCCATCCAAGGCTCTGTCCAACCTGGCCTTGAACACCGCCAGGGATGGAGCATTCACAACTTCCCTGGGCAACCCATTCCAGTGCCTCACCACCCTGACAGTAAAGAATTTCTTCCTTATATCCAATCTAAGCTTCCTCTGTTTAAGTTTTAACCCGTTACCCCTTGTCCTATCACTACTGTCCCTTATGAAGAGTCCCTGGTATGGGTAACTTAAAAGTATACCATTGTAAGTGTGATATGTTCTTATATTCTTTCCAACTAATGCACTTTAGATCACTGCTTTGGGTCAGGTAGGGGGTTGGTTGGATCATTTTTATATTAGCTGATCTTAATGGTTTATTCTGCTTAGAAAAATTAAATAGTTGGTTATTGGTGATTTCATAAATAGAGCATCCTATGAAAAAAAACAGTTAATGAAATTCAAGGCTTCAATGTTGCTGGGGAGATACCCATCTTCTCTCATGATTATAAAGGCACAGCTATTTTGTCTTCTAATGTTCCAGCTTAGAATAAATACATAGCTCTCAAGTACTGAGAGTGATTTATATGAGAAAGAGAGAAAATAAAAAACTAAACCTAGGGCTAGTTGAAAGATATGCAACAATGGGGCTATGTACACATTATAACTCCAGAGAGGCACCTTATATTGACTCATTCTTAAATGACACTGAGGCGTGGGGACTGGAACAATACCTAAGTATTAGGACAGTATCTGGAACTTACATATGAAATAGCTATCAGGCTGCAGTGCGAAAGAACCGTCAGGGCTGTGTGTTGTATGTGCTATACTGACATTTGAATGCAATTGCTGAGTCTGTGACAATTTTGCAGCAGAAAGCAGGACTTATTTTCCTCTGTTTCTTTTGTGATTGTGACTTTATTATTTTCAGCAGTTGCTAATTATAAGATATCTACATAACTTGTTTCAATATGTGCAACCTAATTTAAGGAACGAGGGATATACTTGCAGTAATTACAGAATAAACTATGAACAAACTTCAGATTCCAGAATAGCTGTAATGTGTAGCGCTGAGTGATTGCTTTAAACCATCACTGTTTCCAGGTTTCAGCAGTATAATTGAACCCGAATGCCACAGGATGCGAACATTGATTACTCCCTTCCACCCCCTCAGCTTTCTGCCTCGTAGATCATTATTAGACATCTCAAGAAAAGTTTTATGAGTCAATCTTTGCACTCCTAAAAAAATCCCAACCACACACACAAAACTAACACAGACTAATCTGTAGGAAGTTAAGAAACTGGAAATGGCAGTTGTTCTTCTATAGATGTGAAAGAATTTGTGGATGAGTATAGGCAAGAGCTTTGAAGTGAGCTTCAGTGTTACTGGAACAAAACAACTGCAGCTATAAGCCAATACCATTTTCATGACAACCAAAATACTACTTACTAAGTCTGAATCTGAGATGAACATACCATATTCCCTGGTTCCTCCTCAAATACTTGTTGGGTAATTCCCTTGATTAAGATCCAACAAACACCAGCTTTTCATCCTGGCTGCTGTCAAACTTTTCCTTTCAAGACCCTGAATAATGGAATGACCTTAGCCATTACTTGGTCCTTGCTGGCAGCTGAAGAGGGCACTGAAACAATGCCAATATCCTAATACACACTGCAGTTTGAGAGTTGTTGTGTCTTTCTTTCCTGCTTTTGATTACTATACTTAGCTTCCTTTTTCTTCACTACTGCTAATTCTTTTAATCCATTGACCAAAGACATAGCTTTTGCTAGCGCATTTGGAACCATCAGCGCCACCATCATTACTGGAACCATTAACAAGCACAGTGAGTGAATCCAGACCATATGCTTTAAAAGCCATCAGTAATACAACATGCTGAAGAGTAGGTTAGTGCCTTTATTCCCCTAGTATGTATTATCTCCTATAACTCCATGATTTCATAATCCGCTTTGAAAACACAAATGGGTTGAGCTCTATTTTTGTGACAGTAAAGTCTAAAGGAGATGTCTGACTCAGAGGTTAGACAGATAGAAGAAATCTCTTCTCCTTCAAGATTTTCCCTTTAAATACTAGTTTTTCAAGGGCTTACATCTGCAGTCTCGCAAGTGTCGAGGAGAACATATTCTTCAATAAAAAGTATCTAGGCCTGTGTTTCAAAGCCTTTGAAATCTATCATTGCTGTCTGCAGGAGAAAAGATCACCTTGTCACCATGGCATGAGCATGAGGAAGTTAGTGAGTCATCAGTGCAGAGACAGCTAACGATTTCACCATTCTCTGTCATCACGACGAGTTAGTGATGCGCTTGTTTGTATACCTCTTCACTGATTCTGTGTAGAATAAAGTCACAAATACCATTTCCCCTCTCAAAGACGCAAAGAATAGTTATCTAACAAGTACTCTCATCTCACTATGTTACATTTACTGGCTATGTTATCTGTCAACGCACCTTTAGCTCTAGATAAAAGTTTCCTGCGTTATTTCAGGCTTTCTTCCAGTTTGATCCACGCTAGAAGAGACAGATCAGCAGCAGCACAGCCATAAGGCTACTTCCTTCCACATCCTTAGGAAAGCATTCTTCCTTAGCATCAGAACAGCCATTCCAGGCTAAATAGCACAAGTTCCAGACACAGTTTGTTCAAGAAGTTTTCAAAATGGCAAAGACCCCTGAAGTGCTCTCAGGGTCATCCAGGATGTCATCCAATACATTTCAAGTTTTAACACTTAGTACTGCACAGTGAGGTCTCTACATCTATGAGTGGAGGAATTTTAGATCTACTGAGCACTTTTTCTGGCTCTTATCTCTAGAGTAAAGCATGTAACATGTATCTCAAGTTCTAAAAATGTGACTTGGGAGTATTTTGAGTACAAGGTTTTAGCAGTTGACGAATTCAGATTACAGTTCAGACTTCATTTGAAAGGACAAGGAATCAAAGTGGTGAGATCTTTATACATCTTCAGCTGAGCCATGGGCCAGAGTGATTTAATTTCTGGACAGGTTGCCTAAAAAATGTAAGGATGCATTTAAAGCCATTTTTCTAGAAAGACAGCTAATGACTGGCTCATGGCACCAGATATTTTCACGTGCTGCTAAAGTAAAACTATTTAATATGTCAGCAAAGGTGATGACAAAAAGATTGTCTGCATACAGTTTATCTCAAAAAGTCTGAATAACAATGTTCTCTTCAATGAGCATAAGATCGGGCAGCCCCAAAATGAAACTTCAACATATTCATCACGAGGTCAACTGAGTATTTTAATTTCTGAAGAGGAAATCTGCTTCTTCCTCTTCGATCACTTCCCATGTTTTTGCACTACTCTTGATGACTGGAATTACTGTTTTCTCTCCTTCCCTGCCATGCCCACTCACCTCTAGGCCTTTCATATTTCTAAGAAATATCAGTTGATTTGCAGAAAATATGTGAGTGTTACAAATGACTTTGTAATAATGTATTTCACAGTTTCTTTCTCTGCCTAATCTCTACCCACATCTTCTCCCTCAGCGTGTTTCCAGAGTGTTCCTAAAATCTCTACCACTATTAGCAACACGTCTTTGGAGGCAAAGTGTTCATGTGTAAAATTTGCTTTGTGAATTAGCAAATGCAGAAAAAATTAGCACACTTGGCCTCCACAGCTAGTAGTTATGTTCTACAGTTATTTTCTTTATTGCAACTGGAATCAAACTCAGTTCTTTTAGGAAAAAAAATCTTTACAGCAGTTCTGAAGCCAAGAGCAGCAAAACCCAAACTGCTGTATTTGAGCCATCCCTCAGCGTCAGTGAAGTTGTGCCTTTTGTAACTCATGCACTAGACTTCATGCTATTCCCTAATAACATAGGGAAGACATCAGCTCATGCAGTTTCAGGCATGGAAGAATTCAGTGTCTCTGCCAAAACAGGCACAGATTTAATCTCTGAGAGTAGGCTCTGGGATAGATTCCATCAGGGAGTACCAATTGCTGGTCTGTTATCTACCCTTAATTATTCAGACAAATGTGAAGGTAAATGGGGGTGAGGATGATAACCTGGACTGGTCTGGGTAAGTGTTGGATACACTGCCTGTCAATAGTCACACACTTGACCTCACAGAAATATATATTCTGGATGATATATCAGGTTCACATATTATATTAGGTACCCAGAAAGATCCCACTGGAGTCAGGGCAACACTATATATTCTAGATAGGCAGCTAGAAGCCAACACTGATGTTCCTGTCAATTGCTTTGTAACAGTTTCCTTCACAACTTTCTCAGTGTAAGCTGAGATAGTGGAATTTTAGAAAACCTGTCACCGTAAGTGCCCATACCATGTCTGTTGCTTCATCATTTTGAAAGAGAAAACGTCATGGGTGCTTTTGTATTCCTTCGAGGATAAATGGAATCCCAGCATGTTGCCAGGTCCCTGCCATGTGCTATGTTTGTGGCAGTCATGCTTACAGTGAAGCTCTGTCCCAAATTTATTTTGAAAGCTGATTTTGATTTTCTGTTAATTAATTTATTCATTTCCTGATTCTTTTTTTTTTTTTTTTTTTTTTTTTTTTTTTTTTTTTTTTTTTTTTTTACCCAAGATCACACTTGTTTTGTGGAAGAAACCAGCAAATGCCCTTTGGACATAAAGAAAACATGGCTTTACTTTCATAGAGGAAAAACTCAATGGCTTCTTAAGGTTCTCTGTCATATTTGTTAAACCACTGTTAGACATGGTCCAGTGTGAGGCGTCCCTGCCCATGGCAGGGGGGTTGGAATTAGATGATCTGAAGGTCTTTCCAACCCTAACTGTTCTATGATTGTATGAAACC
The DNA here is from genome assembly GCA_039720435.1 of Amazona ochrocephala. Taxonomy (NCBI): domain Eukaryota; kingdom Metazoa; phylum Chordata; class Aves; order Psittaciformes; family Psittacidae; genus Amazona; species Amazona ochrocephala. Next base: position 28,945,820 of record CM077880.1, read on the forward strand.
ATAAAGTGCAAGCCTTTCCCACGGAATAGGGTCCTGGAATATTGTCTGGATTCTGGGAAGAGAAGAAATTGTGTCTGGAAGGATTTGTGAAATCATGAGAGGATATAAAACATTCTGTTTTCCAGCTGAAAGACTTTCTGAGTGGGTAACAGACCCTACCAGTACCATCTGTGTTGTGATGTGATTTGGCTTCTGCAATTGATTTTATGTCTCAACCTACAAGGATTTCAACAGTAACTGAAATACTAGGAACACTATTAAAAACCTCCACCCCCACAATCATCAATCACTATTCCTCAATAGGAGCTTTAAGGTCAGATGCTCAGTCTGTCAAAGCAGACTTTAATCCATTAAATCACTCTTGCTTTCATCTCTAGGAAAGGCCTCCAGCACTAAGATCTTTCTCTTCAGATTCTAAAAGAAAGTTTGTCATTTTAGAGTAAATGTAATTTTCTGAGCCACTCCACATGGTTGGGTTCTGCAGAGCCCATAGTTCACTGTCAGCACCAGGTTTCTGGGCAGGGAAGGAGCTGTGCAGTGGTCTGGGTTGCTCTGCCCCTTGGTGTGAGGTAAAAACCTGGCCTTCACATACACAGCTGGAGATCTCTGCACCAAAAGCGAGGTCCTTGTATTCAAGATGTTTTGAAGAATTGCAGTTCCTGTGGGGGAGAGTCTTTTTCTGTGCATTTAGCATAAGGAAGCTCCAAAGTGAATACACTAACTCTCAGAGAAGCTGATTTTAACCACTCATGACTCATTAATATCTATGAGCTATATTTTCCGACTTTACAGCACTTATTTTGCTTGCAGTTTATAATGACGGTTATAATCTCAGTTAGCAAACATTAATTTATGATATGGGTTGATTTAATGTTATTAATGAACTATCGAAAAGGCAGTCTGACTTTTAGGAGTGATGTTTAGCAACACACTAAAATATCTAGAGAAGAAATGAGAACTTCAGAGTTCTTTCATGAAAACAGAAAAAGACTTCAGATGGGAAAGTGAATTTAAGAAAAATATTTCTTCTTTTTTCTGTTCTCATTTATTCCATCTTTCACGAATTTTAATTTTATAATATTTTCCATGACATTAGAAGAACTTTAAGCAGTTGACAGCATGTGGATTGTCTTTCAGGAACACTGTCCATCAGATTTTCCTCATTTCATGGTGAATTTAAGCAATTAGGGTTTTAATGAGGCTGAAAATTTGAAGCCCAAATAACGTAATGAGTTTGACTGTCTTCCGAAATGACTGCGGCACTAATGAAGGAATGCATTTAACCATGTGCTTGAGCACATAACTGTGTTGCTGGGCAGCAGCAGTCTGCTTGACTGAAGTGAGGTGTAACTCCACACTTAACATCGGTTGAGTTTGGAGGATTTATTGTACTTTTTCTTTGCCTATGTGAAAAGTACCAGTACACTATTCCTGTTTTCTCACATGTCACATTCAGCTGTCTCAATTGTACTTATTCATATCCACAAATTATTCAAATGAGACCTGATCCATCTAATTGGTATTTTCACTTTTAAAATACCACTTAGAATTGCACAATGTATCTCAAATGGAAGGTAAATTAGATTTTATTGCTTAACAGGATATGAAAGATTAAACTGTATCAGCAGCATAGACTGAACTGTGCTAATGGCTGTCAGGACTTCAAATTCTGTATCTGTGATAAACGAGAGCCTTTTGTTTCCTCTTCTTTACAGAAAGGTCTTGCATCCTGGGGAAATCATATTTTTCCCCTAAAGCAACTTCATACACATTATTTATCCAACTGTGGAATAAACATTTATCCTCAAAAATAAAGAGCTAATTTGCTTGGGGCAATTGTCAGATACCAGCAGCGTACTTTCCAGAGTCACAGTAGTAAGAATTCTATGAAAATTATCCTACTATTTAGGTAACCATAGCACAGTTGTGTTGAAGTCATTCTGCTAGCTGCCAGTGCAACAGGCGTTTGTCAAAGCTGAGAAAGTAACTTCATGAACACTTTGTTTTTGTTGTGGGAAAAGAAGGCCCACAAACCACAAAACACACAAAACCCAAAACAAAACCACTACCAAAAAAGACCAAAACAAATGCAAAGCAAAAGTAAATGGCAGATTTAAAAATAGTCACATGGATTGCAATAGGAAATTTCCTCAGAGGTAAACACAAAGCTCCCTGAAATAAACGATAAAAGATCATTTATTTGACTAGCATTTCCCCATTTCATATTTACATATTTAATTTAGAATTTAAATATAAACACAAACAATTCAGATTTGCTAGTTCAGTAGCTTTAAAAATGGTAAATTTATCTTACTTTGCATGAATAGGAGAAAAATTAGAAAAAGAATGATTCTTAAATGTATTGGATATCCAGATCATAGCAGAAAATTAAATGACCTCAAATAAAGTCAACAGAACAGAAATGAACAATGAACTAATTAAGCTGCTTGACTTTAACAGATAATTTAGTACAAATTAACATTAGACTTTAAATATTAACTTCAGTTCCTCAGTCATTTACAGTTTTGGTGTATCTTTTCATAGTGATATAATTAGCATAGCTATGTTTGATATATTTGATTACAAAATGTATTTTTAATCCAGTTTGTGTGTTTCCGAAGAAGCATAAATAACCCTTTAAAAGGGCAAGGCACTTGAAAAGTTTGTACTTTTTAAAAGCCTTTTGGAAAAAATATTATACATGCTTCAGTATTTAGTCTTTGTAAAGAACAACCTTGGGTTCCTAACACAAGGATAAAATCCCTGTACACAATTCATAGAATCATAGAATAGTTAGGCTTGGAAAGGACCTTAAGATCATCTAGTTCCAACCTCCCTGCCATGGGCAGGGACACCTCACACTAAACCATGCCACCCAAGGCTCTGTCTGACCTGGCCTTGAACACCTCCAGGGACAGAGCATTCACAACTTCCCTGGGCAACCCATTCCAGTGCCTCACCACCCTTACAGTAAAGAGCTTCCTCCTTATATCCTATCTAAAATGACAATAATTAAACTTAATAATTAAACTTAATTAATAATAATTGCTGAAGGTGTACTAATCCTAACTCTCAGGCCAGTTTTAGTGTTGCAGCATACCTAATTCCAACATCCAGCCCACAAATTCAATATAGAATTAAATTCCTCTACTACCTGCCGTCTTGTAGAAGCAGACTCCCCACACAAATGTTCTCCTCAGTGCCACTTAAATCCCACAAACTGGATCCTGAACCATATGTCAGAAAGAGTCACTCTCAGCTGCGGCTGAACTGTAACTCAGTTCTTTTCTCAGCTGCATCAGTAATCTTGAATTTACCTTCTTCAAGACTAACCATAGCCAATGCCTTGGCTATAGCATTGGTTGAGAAGCCACTCACATTGCAGAACCTTGGTATAGCAATGAAATCTTAACAGTCATGTTTCAAACCCTATTTTATCATCCCTTTTCAAATTTAAACCATGTTTTACTTAGTCATTCTATTCTAACATCTATGTTCAGCCTTAATAGTCCTTCCAGGTGGAGAATCTTAGCACTGCAAATTAGTTATTCTTCATTTTTATCTAAAGCTTAATTTAATCCAACTTTTTAAACTCAGTAACTTTTATTTTACTTATTGCTGTAGATGTGTGTCCAACTATAAATCTAGCATGAACTTTAAATGCAGCTTTGCATCATGGGGCCATCTCAGCATGGTAGCTAATGTAGCAGGGAAAGCACCATTTCACATTGTCCAAAATGTGGAAACCTGCTGTTCTTATCAAAGAGTGGTAAGATCACTGAGGTTGGAAGTGACCTCCGTGTTTCATCTAGTCCCCCTGCTCTGAGCATGGTCAGCTTCAAAGCTAGGTCAAGTTGCTCAGGGCCTCGTTCAGCGGGGATTTGAAACTCACTAGGCAGGGATTGTGCAGCTTCATTGGCTGACCCTTTATAGTGTTTAACCACTTGTAAAAATTTCCCCTATACCCAGTTGGGATTTTCCTTGCTGCAGCTTATGACTGTTGCCTCTTGCCCTGGGTTTTGTGCACCTCAGAGGCAACTCTCATGCTATCGGCTAGCTCCATTCAGGTAACGGAAGACAGCAGTTAGATGACTCCTTGTCCTCACCTCTAGGCCATACAAGATCTCCTTCAGTTCTTCTTGGTTTTTATGTTCTATTCATCAGCTCCCTAATCATCTTAATAATCTTGTACTGGCATCTTTGCCGCTTGGCTGTCTTATATCTGGGGTCCCAATGCTGTACCCAGAAGTGACCTGAGGGAAACAATCACTGGCATTGTCTGCTGGCTATGCTATCACTCATGCACCAGGGGTGCTGTTAACCTTCACAGCTGCCAGGGTACCCTGCTTACTCATGTTCAGTTGGTTGTCTGCCAAGACCTTTGCTGCAGAGTTGCTATCGACCCTCTCAGACCCCATCCTGTATCCATACCTAGGCTTATCCATCCCAAATGCAGGGCTTTGCATTTGTCTACCTCAACAGAGGCTCCTGTTGGCCTGGTTCTCCAGGCTGCAGAGCAGATCAGCACCGTAGATGCTGAAGCCCTACCCCTAACCTTAGCTGTGGCACGGGAGCCTCTTTCTGCGCAGGAAGACAATGTGGAAAAAGGCTTTATTCTTTCAAACCTGGTTGTATTTTTTCATTTACAGTTGTAGTTTCTCACAGCATAACATAATATGGTAAAGAAATAAACGCTAGTCATGATACAAAACTTAGCTCAATTTGTTCTTTTAAACTAAAGCATTAATTTTTATTTCAGTTAGAAAAAGCCCAAACCATGGGCAGATTGTAGCATTGGTCCTAATATAGGCCTTGATGCAACTTTCCAACCAGTCTGTGAGCTTAATATACTAAAAGAGACTCTCGGGTTGTAGAAGCCAAGCTACAACTACCTTCGGCACCACTGCCTTATGTCTGCCCCATGGCCCTTGGATTTTCTATAAAGTAAATACAGTACAAGGATCTATGTGAGTTACTCTCCAAAACTTAGTTATATCTTTCACTGTGCAATGAATCTTTGCACTTTACATTTACCCTTTTCTTTATATTGTCTGAAACTGAATTCCTAATATTACCCTTTCAGCTTATCTTTGAAAAGCTCTGTTAAAGTATGCTATTCTTTTTATAGTTGCTTTCCAAAATAAGCTTCTTACAGACATTTGCTATCTAAATCTAATTAATTAAATTAATTCTTCTTTTGTAGTACAGGAAGACAGATAGGGTAAGAAATGCAAATCCTAATACTAATGCATTTCACATCCATCAAAGGCGTTTTTACCCCAGTATGCTATCTGGGAAATTGTATCTGCAATGCAAATGAAAAATAGTAACAGTAGTTATACTAAACTGATAGAAGGTATACACATTTCTTTAGTTCTTACTTTTTATGTTTGAAAGATTTCTAAATACCCTTTCCCCTTTGAGAGACCTTTGAAACATAAGTATCTCACTTTACAGCTGCAAAATCATACTATTTTAACTAATTGTGTCCTATTTCTTCAATCCTTTTTCTTGATGTCAATAGAATGTGTATACTTTATTTACAAGCACACTGAAGTGTGATATTTGTCATAGTGAGGCACAAATTAGATATGTAAACAAGGCATCGCAATAACAAGGGACAGCTCCTATTTTGTAAGAATCATTTTTACTGCAGAGATTAGGATTGCAGAAGTTATTTACCTAAAGATGTGTCACTATAGCTACAGAAAAAATACCTTTTAAAAATTATTTGCTCAGATAAAAATAAAAACTTACTAGAATTAAACTATGATGTGGTAATTATTTATGTTGCCACTGCTCCTTACCGTGGTTATTGTATGAAAGTGAACTCCGAGACCACTGTTGCACTCATGAAATTGTTATGGGCAGGAAGGAAAATGCACCTTACATGGGAAGCCAAGTATTTATTGTTAGTCTAATGAAAATCTTACGACTAATAACAATACAACAGACAGTTATTAAGGTTATCTAGTCACAATAATACCACCTGTCACGGTACAAATTATCTGATTAATACAGAATGACATTAATAATAGAGTTGAAACTATTGTACAAAACCTTCCTAGGATCTATCTTTGAGATTGGGCTGTCCCTCAGGTTTCCGCTATTGGTCCTATACTTGATGGCATCAGTATTGCTAGAGAAGAAGATGGGAGAATCCTGTAACAAGGACAATTCAAGATGTAGCTTGTAGGTACCAAAGTCCTTTTCTGGACTTGGTTCTTCACATTCTGTCCTAACTGAAGTAGTTTAATTAATGTGAAACAACTAGATCACAGAAGACTGCTGAAGAATAGTCAGCATACAGTTATTATTAGTAGTTCTCTGAATTCCCTTCGTGCTCTGCACCATCTTAACGTTGGAATTGTTACTCACTCAAAGAGATTAAATTAGGCCAAGGTTCAACATGTGGATTTGGAAGATAACTGCAGAGGGTGGGCAACAGAGAGCACACAGAAAACAAAGAATGCCAGATAATTAATTCTATTGATCAAATCAGTGAATGGAGGCAATGCAATGTAATACATCTAGATTTTACTAAAGGTTTTGATATAATTTCTCAACAAATGATGTGCTGATTAAAAATTAGCACTATACAAAATGAATGCAGTACATGCTAGAAAGATTATGACTCAGAAAGTAATTCTAGAACACACTTATAATGGCGAGTTACAGGATCAATTCTATTCAAGGTATTTATCATTTACTGGGAAACTTCACAGGTAAAACATAATGGAGATCATTAAGAAGAAAAAGAAAATTAGTTCTATCAGGCGATTGGAATTTCATGGTAAACAGGGTTCCCTGGAATAATGGTGCAGCAAAGTTCAATGCAAACATGTCTATAAGATGTAAAGATATAGATCATACCTATAATATACAGAGCTCTATTTCAGAGAACAGTATATCCAACATCGAATTGGAGGCAATTAATAACAGCAGTAAAGAGTTTATAGTGCTGTAGAATAGGAGAAGGCAACTAGAAGCCCTTTCCCAAGGATGGACTGGCCACAGACGCTGGATACTGCTTCCAAGGGGCCTTAAGAAACACAAGAGTCTGAGAGTCAGCTTGAAACTCATTAATTAGATTAATGAGCCCAAGACAGGAAGAATTTTCCCCATTGACATACAATATTTTGCACACGTGAGTTAAAATAATAGAAACTTTTAAGGGATTGAGTAAGAAACAATTTACAGCAAGCAAAACTTGGATCTGCAGGCTGCAGCCCTGACCTGGTGCACCTCCAAAAGCAAAGAAAATACCAGCCAGAACCCTCCTCCTTCAATCAGCCCCCACTTTTCATCATATAATCCACCTGATCAAGGGTCGAGCTGTTGTCCCAAAAGACAGCTTGGCTGGTGCTGTATCAACTTAACATGTCACCACTCTGCTTTGGTGCAGAGGAGCCAGACAGGACCCAATTGCTATAAGGTGAACTTGGCAGCTCCCCTGGGCTGCTCAGCAGCCCTGGCAGCCAGGCTGGCTGGGAGCTGCTCTGCCAGCTGTCCCCATGAGCTGCGCCTGTTGCTCCACACTGTCAGTAGCAGGCAGAGCGGCTGCTCGGCTATCCCAGCTGCAGGCTGCTCAGGTATTGTGCTGGGTTATTTCACACAGCACTGCCGGGGGCATTGCAGCTCTCAGGGAAGGTTCAGTGATGCGCAGGAATGTGATGAAGTTATCACCACAGAAAGGAGAGTTCCCAGATACTGTCTCTTAAAGATTGTTTCAGTCATTCTCTCTTTGGGGTTTCTTTGTCAAGTCTTCCTGCTCCAGCAGTTACTTACTGTAAAACTGTAGGATTGCCAGGCTTTTCCCATCTCTGTACATTAACTGATTACAACAGAAATGCTGTCACTATTACAAAATGCCTATGAAATTTAAACCACTTAAGGCCTGACATGTTTCCTGTTTTAGTCAGCAGCTCCTACTGCCCTACAGGTGCCCAAGGTGGGTGCAACCTACACAACAGCCTGCTGCTCCCAAGGAATGTCCACTGGTCTGTCTGCAGCTCAGGCTTATCTGGGCAGAGGGAAAAGACCAGCAGATAATGTGTCCTTGTATTTGTATTTAACACAACAAACAGCAGAAGTATCCTTGTAAAGGAATGCTTTAGATTTTGTTGGGGTTTTGTTTGTCTGTTTTTCCACTTGGAGTGTGTTTATGCAAGCAATAATCTTAGCTCTGTGATTTTCCTACAGCTTCAACTACATAGTTAAAACATCCTTCTTTTCCTGTCTATTACATTTGCTGCAGTACTGAAGCAATAGTACTTGTTAAGCAACATTAGTAAGACTGATCACTTGCCTGTTTTTGGCTGGTTGTCAGAGCAAGATTAAAGAGACAGTTATCCCACAAAACATTAGGACTAACCTTTAATCAGTACCCTGCAGTGGTCTTACAGATCACTTGGCTGAGCCAAACCAGTTAGACAGTCATTGCTACTATATGCACGGTATGCAAATATCCCTCAAACATAATGCCTAAGCTATTAGCCTTGTTCTTCACTTCAGATTAGTTTTATTTAAAAAAATGAAAGTTCCTTCTCAAAGGAACTTCAGAAACCAGAGATGACTCTAAATGTAGTGTAGTGGATTACGGACTAGGGTTCCCCACACCAGCCATGGCTGGAAGCAGAACCGCAGGTTGAATGGGGAAGAGAGGAAAAATTATGAAACTACTGCTATGCGACCACCTGTGCTATTCTCAGCAGTGCTAACAGGAAAACTGTAGCCCCTTTTTCTGTCACATAAACCTACTCTCACACATAATGCTTCCGCTCCTCACAGTCATTGTCTCCCTACCTGTTGACAAAACCTTTACAATATGAGTAGTATAAGCTCCATTATCCTTGTGATTGCTTTGTCAGTGTTTTGATTAACATTTTTCTGCAGCACCGTCCGTTTCTTGCTGAAGGACAGTACATGGAAGGCTGTGGACCTCTTACCTGCTGTGCAAAGCTGGTTCTCCTGGAAACCTGTAGGGATCAGTTTCTGGAAGCTACAAACCATCTCAAGACGGGGAAAAAAATACCACAGTGAGATTTGCAGTGCATTTCCAGTCTGGTGCCTGACAATCTGAATAGCTGCAATTTAGAAGCAGTTGAATTCTTAGAAGCAGATGATTCCATGGATGGAAATCATCTCATCTAGTATTAGAGTTTACAGAGTAGGTGTGTGTGAGGAGGTAGGTGTCTAGACCCCTAATGTGATCAGTGAGATTTGGTAAATGCTAGCAATGGGATTCAGGGTGGGATGCACCCAGCCAGAAGTAGGAGCCTGTGTCAGAGGGGGGTTAGACACTGTGGAGGTGCCATTGTCTGTGCTGATGGTGAGGGGCACCCCACTCACCTCCATGTCTGGGCTGCAGATACCTGCATTTAAGCAGAAGGAATCTCACTCCTTATTTTTTTATTCCCTGAGTTCAGTAAGACCAAAGAAAGCACAGTGCATACCAATAAGACCATAGCAATTTCTAGTCCTAAATAACACAGAATAAATAGTGTTAAGAAAAGGAACTGTAATAGGTTTGATTTGTTGAACATATGCAAGTATTGATTGCATAGGAACTAACACATAAAACTCACTGTAATTATGCCAGTGATGATAACAACTACATGTAAGATTAATTTCATACTGTCTCCAAATTAGCATCTTCTATTTTCTAGAGGTAGAAAAAGAAAAAATCCTGAAGAAAGCATTTGTGCTTGAAGGGGTGGATTTTGAGATCTACTTATAATAAGTTAATCATTGCTTTTTAAGATTCGTGCTAAGTAATAAGTATAATAGGCTCTACTAAGAATATAGAGCCAAATAATCAACAGTTGTCCTGCCTCATAAGATTTACAGTTAAAGGGTGTGATATGAAGCAGTATGTGATATGAAGCAGTAAGCTTCATATCAAAAAAAGCCAAAGATAAACTGCTCTGCTTGAAAACTGAACACAGCAAAAGGCTGCTAAAGGGTATCTGAAGTAGGTTAATAAAAATACTGTGTCACCAGTACCTGTAATGCCTACAGTAGAGTATGTTTGCCAAACATGTGAGTACCATTAAAACAAAAATTGAAGTAATATTTGAAAGGATGTCCTTCATAAAGCAGTATTTCAGTAACAGCTGATTTGACCTCTGCACCTCAAAACAGGGTAATGGTATTATAGGGGTAGCATTAGGAGTCATGAAAGTCGATTTACTGTCCCAGAAAAGTTAGCAGCAGCAAGCTAAACTAATAAAGCAGAAAGAGGAGCATTAGGAGTACTCTAACACTGCTGGGAGCGCTGGGATCACACTGCCTCTCCAGCAATTAGGCTAAAAGTTTGTCGAATTTTCATTACGGGTGAGGTTTCAGAAGGAAGGAGGCACGGCATGTGCGTCTTACTCCTCCTCTCTGATGTCGAAGGAGGAGCTCAAACACAACAAAAACCCACAAACTTCTCCATAGTTTTCTTTGTTCTGATTTCTTTCTCACCCACTTCCTCACTAGTTCTGTTAATCTTTAGGGGAAACTTCCAGCAATTTTCAAGCTATTTAGCCCAATACTGGGCTAAATTTAGCCTTGAAGCCAATGCCTACCTCAGAAAGTAATACAGTGCAATGGGACCAAACTGCAGAGTGGAAGGCTAAATGCTGAAGGGCCAGCCCTACCCCATACACATTATGGATTATTTACTTCACATAGCCTGAATGCTTCTTGATGGTTGGAGTGCACTGCATGTTGTCCTGGAGAACCTATTCTCGTTCAGCTCTTGTGAAAGAGATTCATTTCACATGCTCCCAGACCCAAGTGCAGTAAATGGAGACAGTCAAGAGCTTCACTTCAAAAGCCTGTTCATCTGAACTAAAATGCTATAACATAAGGGGCACCTTTGCCAGATACATCACTGGCAGTCGGGAGGAATTCTGTGCATCACCCAAAATATTGAATTTGCCCTCAGACAATTTAAAATTAAAAATATGTGCAAGTATTTTATATAATGGCAGTTTCATAAACTCCTCTAAAAGCCTAAATAAAACATCCTTTTATTCTATTTTTATTGCCAGCTTGACATGAACATTTAGTGTGCAAGTGTTTTTTATGAATATATAAATAGCTGCTTTTTCAAAACGGCTCAAATGTGTAGCTGCAGGTGATCCACTAAGAAAGAAGCACTTATAATACACACAAAATTACAGTTGTCTGGTAAATGTACACAAAAGAAGGTTCATCCACATACAAAAGAGCTCTTCAAGACATAACAGTCATCTCCACATTGTTGATTCGTGGTTTGAAGCTCCCCTTAAATGCAGGAAAACAGGAAGCATTTGTTTCAGACAGGCAAACAGACTCTTGGCATCTCCCAGAAAACACTGGGTTTACTTCCGTTGCTTTCCAGCTACATGTTCATTCCAGACATTGTAAGCTGGAGTTTCTCAAACACCTTGTCCTTTTCTAGCTTCTAAACCTCTATGATCACATGAAACAGATGAAGAAATAATGAAATGCTGCATAATGTGTGCACTGCATTATTTTCTTCTGTGTTACTAAAAATGTGTTTCTTTTCTGCCATAAAGTACAGAATTTCCAGCTGCTTGATCGAAAACCACACCAGTATTAAGGAAGTGTTCTTTTGTCTTTACCAACTTGGCAATGGCTCATAACAGTTTTCCCTTCAGACTTTGCCCATGGAAGGAAAAAGAGAGGAACATTGCTTGTATCTTCAAAATTATTGTGCTAAGTTTCATATATATGAATATATGCATATATATAGATTCAGTAATTGCCATGCTTTTTATCTTGGCTTTCTCAGATTTATTCTCCAGAAAGCATAAATAGGTGGTGAAAAAAACACCCTTTCAAAGAGCAGAGAACAGGGTTACTTTCCTTTTTGCTTGCTCTGAATTTCTATTGAAATTTCTATATTTTATCTGGGTTTAAAATTTGATTTTTAAACTAGAAGTTGAGAGACTTTTTATGCATGATTGGAAAACTACCGTGATATCATGGTCTACTGAAGTAGTATCACAAATCTGTGATCTGGACTCTTGATATAGAGGGAAAATACCCCCAAAATGGTGTTATTACTTCTTGGAGAAGGCTTCGGGACCAACATTTAAAGGAAGAGGCTCAGACAGAGACCTAGAGCAGGAAACCATGGCAGGACTAAGAGAAACTTCATCATCCACTGTCACCAATGGATGAAGACAGGATTTGGAGAAGGCAGCTAGCAACTGAGAGGATGTTTCTAATGACAGTCTTAGTATTGGTTATTCAGAGATCACAGACATCCTGTTAAGTAAATGTCTCAGCAGACACAATATAGTCTAAGTCTGACATCTCCCTATGTCCAGCCCCAGTCATGTTACCCCAAACCTCAGCAGTAACTGGCATGTGTGGATATCACACTCACCTTCCTGAGATACCAGCAGCTGAGCATCTTTTGCAAGCCTGCTCATGGGCAAGGGCTGAGGTATGGAATGCTCCACACAGCCAGACAGCAGCTCTGCTGCAGGGCTGTCTCGTTCCTTACTTCATGCTCATCATAGACCTAGTGATATTTTTCTTCTTTATTCTAGACACATTGGCAACCTGATTGGCAAATAGTCTCTGTACGAAAATGGCAATGAGTTGCTGTAACTCTCAAGTAGATTACACCTGGTGACTGGAAAAAGCAGTTACAGAACATTCACAAGAAGTTAAACGTTTTAAACATATAACATATCAAAACTTGTAGAATTGTAGACTAGTTAGGGTTGGAAAGGACCTCAAGATCATCCAGTTCCAACCCCCCTGCCATGGGCAGGGACACCTCCCCCTAAACCATGCCACCCAAGGCTCTGTCCAACCTGGCCTTGAACACCACCAGGGATGGAGCATTCACAACTTCTCTGGGCAACCCATTCCAGTGCCTCACCACCCTTACAGGAAAGAACTTCCTCCTTATATCCAATCTAAACTTCCCCTGTTCAAGTTTGAACCCGTTACCCCTTGTCCTCTCACCACAGTCCCTAATGAAGAGTCCCTCCCCAGCATCCCTATAGCCTCCCTTCAGATACTGGAAGGCTGCTATGAGGTCTCCACGCAGCCTTCTCTTCTCCAGGCTGAACAGCCCCAACTTTCTCAGCCTGTCTTCACACGGGAGGTACTCCAGGCCCCTGATCGTCCTCGTGACCCTCCTCTGCACTTGTTCCAACAGTTCCATGTCCTTTTTATGTTGAGGACACCAAACTTACTAAAACCCCACTTATATCATCGACATGTTACATCTATGTAGGTACGTGGAAGCCTCCAAAAGCACGGACTTGTCGCAGAAATCTAAATATGTTTTGCAAAAAACCACAAAACACCAGTTTCAGTATTTATAATAGCAAACCCAAGAGGGACTGCTGTGATCAGTTGGTATCACACAGGTTAGGGATACAGTTCCAAAGAGCAAGAACATTTGTTTAAGAAAAGCATTCACTTCTCATTTAAAAATATCAACTTCAGGAAGTTTCACCACAGCTCTTGACAAGTTATCAGCCTTTTAATTTGTCCAGTTTCTTTAACAGACACTGAATCTTAGCTTTGCTAGTTTAAAGAGACTCTGCCACTGTATTTCTGGGCCTTCTCTTGGCCATTAGAGACAGGTTCAGCTCCTTTGTTCTCTCACTGGAAGACGCATTTTTCTAGTCCTTTTCTTCGTAGCAAGCTTATTTTTTCAGTATATTCCGCAAATTTCTGACATCAGAATGGGACAGTGTTCCAGCAAGAAGGTACCAGTATATCAAACAGATGAATTATAACATCTTTGCCTTTAATTGTCTGTATAGCTGGAGTTGCTCTACCTCCTTCTTGATTAAATCTTTCACTGGGAACTTATGCCCAGGTGGTTGTCCAACAAGATCCCAAATCTCCTTTAGTTTCCCCTTGCTCTAGCAGTCTGACATCTTTTGCCCATTCTTTGTTCCAAGACATAAAATAATGCATTTGGCCATACCGAAAGATAGGGTGTGTCTCCACTTTGCTGAGCATGGCAGAACCCTCTGTGCGTGTTCTTTTCATCTGATTTGTGCTACTTTCCTCAGGGTAATTGATTCAGGCTATCACCATCTTTTCATGTTGTACAAATCCAGCACGAGCATTTCACAACGCGCAGCAGGATCCTTTGAGATTAAACCTAAAATCACCCACTTTAGATGAAAAAAATAATTGAAGTGTACATGGAGTAGCATGGAGAATATTTACTTTTTCTTTCTCTGCAGAAGTGAAGCCTAATGGCATATTCTTAGTGGTCAGTGTACATTGGCTGGTGATTTTTCTGTGTTCCCTTCACGGCTTTGTAAGGCAGGAACCTAGAATTAATGGGGCTTTGAAATGCAAAATTAGACTTTTCCTTTCACATTTCAACTCCTTCAGGTTCTGAAGGGCTCAGCTGGTGGGTTTTATGGCCAACAAAGGCAGGCTGGAGAAAGCAGCTGACTATGGACACAGCCTGAGAAGTTCCCTCTTTACTAAGGATCTCTATCTCCAATAAATTTAATCCATGGCAACACCTGGGGAAGTTCACGTTTAACCTAATCTAATCTTAAAAGACAGTGAAATATTTGGCTGTAGATTCTTGGATGCAGCTCCTATCACTTGTAACACACATCCTGTATTTTTTATTGAAGTTTTTATCCTTTTCTCAAAAACAAAAAAAGAAATTGTTGTGATGGGACCAGACCTTCAAAATAGGATAAGGGTCTAAAATTACATATACAGTTCAGAGATGGATATGCTCAGAGAGGATAAATAACCAGATACACACACACATAAACTCCATTTTTCTTTGATGTCCCTAATACAAATGCCAAGCAAGGGCTGTCTTGCTTACTTTTATGCAGTACACATGTGAAATCAGAGCCCAAGGCAGACATATTACTGACTAGCGATTTCCTGTTGCGTTCACTGAAGCTACAAGGAGCAAGATAACAAGAAAGGAACAAAATCCAGGTTGTAATACAAGCCTGAACAGCATATTGATTCCAGTAGGAGGGTATTTTTCTGCTCTTATTTTATTAAACTATATATGAAATTGCTAGGTTAGTCACTGATTTCACAGAAAACCAGTGAGCACTGCCTGGCTCCACACAGTTATCCAGCCAAGGGCTCTTTATGAAGGTGACACCTCCCCTGCTCTCCAGCCACATCTGTGCTCTGACTTCCACACTAGTCTGCTCTTTTACCATTTGTCAGAAAAATTTGCCACCTCCCTTCTCATCTCCACTCCCATTTTTACCCACCCTGGGAGGCAGATTGGAGACAAACCCTCTGCACCAAAAAACCCATCCCTCCCCCCAAACAGACCAAAACATCACATCCCCCACTCCCAATCAGGGTGTTTAGAAACTTGTCCTCTGACACTGTGCTCAAATTTATCTCTCTTTGCTGTTTTGCCTTGGTGAGGAGCAAACATACTCACTTTGGGGAAAACTGAGAGCAGGTACATCTTTGTTGCCATCTAACATGCTACTCTAACACTGGGAACAGTCTCCAGAAAGAACCAGATTCTTGAAAGCAATCCCACAAGTTTTCAACAAATTCTCTCTATGATCATTGGATCCCAAGACATGCTCAGGCTGTGTTTATTGCAGTTCAGGAGCATGGAAAAGGAGAAAAAAGTGAGTGATCTCGACAGTTGTAGATTTTGTAGTCTGGTACTATTCCCTGATTTGTATCAGTTCTTTACAGATCTCATACAATATTATATTAATATTTATAACATTATATTAATATTTATCATAGACATGATTATATAGTGTCTTAATGGCTCATTATTACATTATTAAAATAACAGTGACTCCTGAGAGCCATTTCCGCAGGCTGGAGCTTCTTGTGTTCTTGGGAGATCATTCTGCAGCCAGAAATAGCTGGGATAGATCCAGATATCCCCAACCTTTGATTAGCTGTGTTTCCCATGCATTCATTCTCCTGACACACACGCATTGCCTCCCCCAGTACAGGGCTATGTGAATTAAGCTGACTGGTTGTGCCTTATTGTTTTGCCACCATAGGTTTGAAAAGAGACCCGCAATACTATAAAACCCAATGTGTGTTACCCAGAATATGGTCCTGTAGAATGTATTTCCAAATATTATCTCTATCTGCAGTAAGAGAGAACTTTCAGGATGATTTCTGCTATGCTATTTTGAACACGCATCAGTTTATGTTAATATTCATTAGCTACTATTGAAAATTTTATTTGAAGAACACTGATTTACAAATGCTACATAGGAAAAGATCAGTCATCAGGTGCACAAGTAATGTTTCAATGGCTAAATATGGTTTTTTGCATTAAAATCAAAGTAAGAACAATATCTGAGAGCCAAGGATGCTAAAGGGCATAATCAGTGTTTTCTGACCATTCTAGTAAATCATGAGGTTGAGTTCCCGAGTAAGTGGTGCAGAAATCAATAAAGTGAGTTTCTGTGAAAAAAAAAAAAAGACACAAAAATAGTGAACAACCTTATGTTAAATCAAAAAAAGACCAGCTCAAAACAGAGAATAAGCAAGAGAAACTTGATCTCAGACCTTCATAATTCCCTTTACCTCTGCTGCTAGGCAAGACTGACGTGGTGGCAGTATGCATCTTTCTACTGCTGTATCTAATTCAACATCCTTTTAGGAATTCAGGAATAGTTTAAAACTAATTAATAACATGAATTAAATATGAAATTATAAATACAATACCTGTCCTTCTCTCTCTCTTTTCGACGTTGAATTTGATGTATTTTATGCTACTCGCATCATTTCAATTTTCTGTACTTCACCAGTTTTAGCTTTAGTTTTCAGAATTAATAGTCTCTTAAAATGCATGATATCCATTGACATCTCTTAGCTATTTCTTTGCCCACCCACAAATTCATGTTAATATCACTCTAACAGTTAATGCTTAGATCACTTCTTCAAGGTATGTAACATTTTCATCTTCCATCAGAAACACTTCTTTACCTCTACTTGGTAAGTGGGAATTCCACTTCTTGAATAATTAGCCTTTTATTCAAACAGAGGGCTGGATTCAGACAAAGATACTGCAACCCCATCCAAACACTAACCCAAAAGCACCAGGCAGCCAGAAAGGCCACTTCAGACTGCACTACTGCACAAACATTGGGAGCTATGGACACTGGGCTTCTCCCTCCACTTCCCAGCAGAGAATGCACGTGGGAGTAAAAGGGAACCTTCCTATGCCCGGGTCACTTTGGTGTCAGCCCAAGCCTAGTCAACAGAACTGCCCTTTCAACATCCCAGCTGCTGTTGAAATACAATTCCTGTGGCTTTCAGAGTACGGCACTCTGGGAGAGGGCAGGTCGATAAGAGACTCCTAATAATAGGAAGATTCTGTGATATTACAAATGTCAGATCAGAGTAGTGCTGCATGAATCAGAGAGAAAGAAGTGGCTTCTTACTAAGCAAACTGGTTCTATTTATATACAAATAACTGTGGCTCAATTATGCACTTAAGCACTGCTTTTAGGCAAATTTGCTTTCTGCAAAGGAAAATATGGTAGATATTACTTTCTGCTCTATCCCTTCAAACAGTACAGTCTTTGTGCTTGTAAAGCTATTATACAGTATGTAATCTCATTAAGCCCATGAGAAAGTGGCAAATTTGCCCTTTAGATTTTGTTGGTTTTTTAATTACATGGCCTGTAAGTTTTTGAGATCTAAACCCAAGATGCTAGTACTTTTTTTAATAGAGAATCAAACATGAGAGGATAATGGGTAATGGCATTACAATATTTGTACAGAGGTGGTGGGAGAACTTTGACTGAATTGTGAAAGGAATACATTTAGCTGGTTTAAATGTAATTTTTATGCAGTTTTGGACTTGCCTTTCTAGAGCCACTTGGGTGGGTTTTTTTTGCTGCTATTTGAAGTATTTCTTAAGCCACTGAGATAGATTGTCTTTTGCACTGAAATAAAATTTTAAATGACACTTCTGTGACAAGCATTTTAGTCTTTTCTAATCATTTTATGTGATGCTGTTAGTATGCAGTTATCTTCTGCATATCTGTGATTGGTGCCTTTAAGCACATCTCAATGGAGTGTTTTCTTTACTCTGCCACATTTACATTGTTTTCGACTTGCTTAAAGGCAGTTTGTCTGTTAAATAATTTCTTCCCTTGAGGCAATACTGATTACACTCATTTATGACATCACCTCTGAAAGTGAGGTTTTTTATGATTCTCCAAGGCAGAAATTTATTCTCAGCAATTTTATTCCTTTACAGATTCCTTCAATAAAACAAATGTTGGAACCAGGTGCGTATGACAGGGATCAACACTTTGGTTACAGATAAACTGCAATCATTGAGCCAAGTGGGTAGAGTAACATAATATGTGACATCCATTGCTTGTTGTCTCAGCTGTCATTGATTGAATGATGAGTTACTGGCATCTTACAGTGTTAGTACTGGGAGTTCCCTAGATGCAGATCAGTGCTGGGAAATAATGACCACATCTCACACAAAGTGTGCATGACCCACTTCAGCTTGGTTGCTGGTGACAGACATGGGACAAGTGACCAGAGCAAAGGAAGTTTACTTCGTGTTGCTCCTTTTATCTGTGTTCCCATGGAAAGGAAACTAGGACCAGAGAGGCAGTTGCAGCTGCTTATTAGGGATGTTCAGTCTGTCCTCTCTGTCTGCCCCCTCTGGGCTGTCTCCTTGTTGGTGCTAGAGGAGCACTGCACAAACAAGTCATGAATTTTAACCTGTGACACTGAGGTTGGGCACTTTAACATGCTCAAACTTAACTTGTCTCACTGTAGTGATAGCTTCCTTAGGAACGCAGAGGTACAGCATAGATTTTCCCTTTCCTCCTCTGAACATAGGGAGACACTCATTGGATCCAGCTATGCTATAATCATTTTTGGACACTAAGTAATGAAAGGAGGAGGCACAAAAGCACAAAATGCAATCAGTTCTAAGTAAGGGTAAGTCTGATGGCTTTGTAATGGGGGTGCTTGAAGGTCATTGAGATAGTTTAAGGTCCTTAGGACCTTAGTACAAAAAGTGTAAGAAAAATAAAATAGAAAAACAGGACCTGGGTGTGGGCACGGTTAAACTGGCTGATGGGTGGAGGGACAGGATGATTGTTATGTTAATGAGTCCATTAAGTTGGTGGAAACATCTACTGGGGAGTATCCCCGACTAGCAAATGTCAGGGATGAGAGCAGTTAAACTAACTGATAAGTAGAAGGGCAGGATGATTACTATGTCTGTAATGTTAATTAAGCTGGTGCTTCAAAGACTGCCAGCGGGTATGAAGATTGTTGGCTGAAGCAAATGACTCTCAAAGACCACCACCACATTTGGTATGTATGCGGGAAACTTTCTGGAAAATGATGTAATTCACGTGTAGCCTCATGAATATGTATGTATGCCCAAGTGACTATATAAGGATGGCCTGTGTGGCAATAGGGGGACGAACGTCAGGAGGAGCTATCCCCCGTGTCTCCCGGCACGGCAATAAAGAATACCTGCTTGTCAACTTTAAACTTTGTTGGCGAGTTTGTTCCTGGATTTTTCTACGAATCAGTAATGGTGAGAAAAGATGTCCACCACTTCTTTTCAGCAGCAGATAAACAGCTTTGACAAGTTTACTTATTTATCAGAATAATAACGCCCATGAAACTGCTAACATTCTTCCCAGTTTATGGAGCTGTATCTTCTTTTCAAGCTTCATGCAAGCAGCTGACATTAAGTAAAAGAGACTTGTGTAATAGCACAAGTGTGTGTATTACAATACAAGTTTGTGTTTTACATTGCTCAATAGTATGTGTAATAGCAAAATAGCAAAGATGAAAGTTCCCTGAAACATTTCTTGCTTTTGCTTTCCCCCTCAATCCCCTCCCTAAAACTCAGACTGTTGTATCAAGAAATGGTGTCTGGTTATACTTAGAGATGTAAAGGGGTGTGGATGAGAAACTGCTACTGTTATTCACTGACTTTTGTCTAAGGTTTTTCATAACTGCTCAGTGCAGCTCTTACCCCACTCAGCTCATAAGAGGAAGCATATCCGCGGGTGGCTCTTCCATTGAAAGCAACAACGTAAGGTCTCCGTTTCAGGCCAAGGATTGTAATTCTTTTGAACTCTAGAGAGTCAGCCCCTCTGTATCCATTTTTAAGTATTTCTGTCTTCAGGTGTCCCTGGAAAAAGCCACAGAGAAAATTTCAGGTCCACAACAGCTCTTTAGAGGTGACTTACTGCATTCTGTTGCATCTTTGCCAATGAACATACAGAATGTCTTTCAGTGTAGACATCAGTGACTGAGATTGTAAAGGAAAAAGAAGTCACATTAATTTTCACATAAGAAACATTATGTATGATTCTAAACTAACACAGTAAGAAAATAGCATTTACAGCATTCATTTGCAGTCATCTTGTACATGTTTTTCTACTTGTAATCAATGCAAATTTGGTTCTTGTACCCATTCACAGGGTACAGCGGCATATGCAAAGCCAAAAACCAGATAGGAAGATTCAACAAGTGACCTTAAGGCAGATTCAATTAACGTCCACAACTGCTTTAAGATGCTAGCATCTTCCACAAACATCAGCTGCTAGATATTTTGCCCCTATTTTATGTCCCACATCTCCACAGCTCCTGTAAGAAATCTCTTATGTATATTCAGCTTTAAGGATGCTGAAGAAACACTGTGTGTCCACAGAGCTTTATTTGTTGTACTTCTTATCTACTATATATCCCATATTTAGGGATGTACCAAGAGGACATACAAAGTCATTAAACAAATTCATTTGGATCACCAGTGATAGTAATTTCCCATACAAGCAGTGAAAAGGAATCACTGCATTTGTTATGTCATCAAAGTTGTTAAGGAAATAAAGATGAATTACACTGCTCAGGAAATGATGAATTGCTATGCAATCATGACTTTTTAAAAATATGCCAAGGAGAAACCCATGATGAAACCTTCCGCATAAATTAGCTTCTGTTATTCAATGGTGCATAGTGAAGAGGAGCAGAAGCTGGATCGAAGTATTTGTAATTTAGGGCTGTGCTTTGCTTATTGCAGGTATTCACACTAAAAATTAGTGCTAATCCCCAGCACACTGATTTAATAAGGGATTATAGAGCAAATGTGGAGGGGCCTTCAAAAGCTTCTGGTGAATTTTTTAGGGTACTTATATGTGATGTCTTCTTCCCATTGGAAGAGTCTCAGCATAGAGGGAGGTTCAGTAGAGAGACGCCACCTCCTGTGGTGATCTATTGCTGTCTCAGGTGTGTCTAAGCAGGAGAGCCAGCGCAAGGTGGCCACATAGACCCAGTAAGGTCAGTATGATGCTGAACTCAGTGAGTACAACTGTATTAATAAATAAGGTTGCACTCAAGCTCTGAGGCCCCGAGCCCGGACTGCAGTAGACGCTGCTGTCCCTTAGGCCAAGGTCTGGAACTGGAGGTCTTGGGGAGACAGGGTGGTAATGGTCCAGGGGAATGAGTGACCACCTCCTCCCCAGACATCCTGTGGTAAAGCAATTGCCCAGGAAGGTCCTGAGTTCTCAGCAGAGAGAGGGAGCTTACAGTTACTACTCAAAGCACCATAAATGCAAAGCAAAATGAAGTCCTGGATCCAAGACCAGAAGCCAGGACTTCCTCCTGCACTTCTGAGCAGCAGAATCATGGCTTTTCTTTCCTACTGTCGTGCTCTGGTCCTACTTTATCTTTCCCCGTGCCCCATTTTGCCCCTTAAAACTGGACCAGTTTTAGAAGGAACTTGCATCTGGCTACTTTGTTACCTAGTGGCTAGTGTGTCCTTTTTGAAGCTCACATTTCCTTGGGCAAGCAGGTCTTCTTGTCACCATCCCTTTAGTGTGGTTTGGACTCACTTGGTACAGTCTGAGCATATCTGTCTTACCTGCCACCTCTGCGGATGGAGGCAGAGTTCCTTGCTTCATCCCTGAAGTACAGCAGATCTTTATACATCTAGGTGATGTATTTTTCTATGTTCTAGGCTTAATACATGGGGCATGTTAACTTGGAGCACTTTGACTTAGGTCACTTACCCTTTATGCGTGATGAGATAGAGGTGTCAACTGAATTAAACTACCAACCTCAGAGAAACAGTACCAGAGAGCAGGCAGCTTGAATTGTTCCCTGAGACTTAAGTGCCTGCACTAGTCTTGGATTCTTCTTTCTACTTTTGGGTTGCTTAAATGAAAATATAAATGAGAGGGTCTAATCCTGCAGCTGTTACTTGCATTTACTCTGTGCTGGGTTCAGAGCAAATGCTGTGATGTCTGACCTTACCAGTGAATCTCTTACAGAACAAAACATGGCTATTCTTTTAAAACTAGGTGTAATTATTCATCCACAGTTTATAAGAATATAGAAATGTGCCACAAATACCAAAACTTTCATATATTTCTCAAACCTTTACAATTTGCAATTTGAGATAGATTGTTTTCTTTATAAACACATAATAAAAAATTGACATTACAGATTATTGGAATGCAGATAGGGACTTTGGTCGTGGATTTTCAGGCAGAAGTCAAATATGAGCAATGAGAAATGGAACTGCCAGTGAATCAACAATCTAATTTGCACAGATCAGAATTTAATATAAAACTGGATATTGTTTTTCTGTAGCCTTCCTAGAATAAATTACTATACACAGACTACAGAAAGCCAAAGTTATTTTTCTTCATTTTTTGCTATTGAAATATCATTTTTTGAAGAAGATTTTTTTTTTCTTGGTAAATCAAGAAGAAAACAAATTAAAAATTAAATTTAAAGTCTAGATATATGATATTAGTTCCGGGAAAATATCTCACAAATACACAAGACTACGTAATAAACCCCATCATCTTACCCCGGCTTTCTCTTGCTCCTTGAAGACAAAAATTCTAAGAGCAGTATCACAATAGAGGTTAATATGATTTTATCCTTTTGATATTTTTTTTTCTGTAGACTACTTTGGGGCTTTTAGGAATATGCAGCTTGAAAACCATACAGTCGTTTAGGTTGGAAAACACCTTTAAGGTCATTAAGTCTGGCCATTAACAAGTCACTGCCAAGTCCAGCACTAAACCATGTCGCTAAGCACCACATCTTCCCTTCTTTTAAATATCTCCAGGGATGGCGACTGACCCACTTCCCTGGGCAGCTTGTGCCAGTGCTTGACAACCCTTTCAGTGAAGAAACTATTCCTAATACCCAACCTAAACTTCCCCTGGTGCAACCAGAGACCATTTCATCTTGTCCCAGCACTTGTTCCTTGGAAGAAGAGACTGACCCCACCTCACCACAGTCTCCTTTAGAGCAGTCGTAGGGAGCAATAAGGTCTCCCTGAAGCTTCTTTTCTCCAGACTAAACAACCCCAGTTCTCTCAGCTGTTCCTCATCACACTTGTGTTTCAGACCCTTCACCAGCTTCGTTGCCCTCCTCTGGACCTGCTCCAGCACCTCAATGTCTGTCTTGTAGTGAGGGGCTCAGAACTGAATACAGGATTCAAGGTGTGGCCTCACCAGTGCTCAGTACAGGGGGATGATCACTGCCCTGGTCCTGCTGGCCACACTACTGCTGATACAGGCCAGGATGCCATTGGCCTTCTTGTCCGACTGGGCACAAGCTGGTTCATGTTCAGCCGGCTCTCTACCATTCCACAGTCCACATACAATATGCTATTTCTTACCAAATGCTAGAATTGTAGACAAAATATGATGTGTATACATTATTGAAGTAGGTTAAGGTTTTCTGCAGTAACTCCCACAAGTTACTCTCATACACTTACTGAGGTTATAGCAGATTTATTTTATATAGTATTTTTCTCAATTGAAGCCTTGGCTGTTGGGTTTTCCTATTGAGCTTTCTGAGGACATGTCTGCACAGAAGTGAGCCCTGTGTGAAAGGCATTAGTGCACTGACCCTGAGCTAATATATTCCTGTGCTGTGTGGAGCATCTGATCAGCACAGTGGGTTGCCAGTAGCATACTGGATTGCTCCATGGGAGACCAACTATGGGAGTAATCTCTGTGCTGCCAGACAAGGAAACACAAGCTAAACAATTGAGGCTACGTAATTCTCTGGGCCACAGAATAAAAACTTCAAGGGATCAAAGCTAAAAAATTGCTGGGATATCTTGATGTGAGGAACATAGACTTCTCAGACCAAAAGTGATCACAGGAGGGAGACAAGGAAAATGGCCCCTTGTTCCCCAGAAGCTGCGATTCAGATAAAAGAAAATCTGAGCTGAAAAAGTGGATTTTCAGATTCACATCACTGCAGGAACATTAATGATGTGTCACTATGGTCCTTAATGAATGAAACACAAAACTGCAGTATCATATTTGGATTATTTTGTAGTTGTCTGTAAATGAAAACATTAGGTAGCTTACAAGGTTTAAAGGTTGAGCTTCTACGAAAAAAGCTTTCCAGAGAGAAATTAGACGTCAGCACCGTACAATGGCTACACTAAAATACAGCTATAATACTGTCATGGTTTAAGCTGACAGTGTATGTATGTAGGTACTTTGAATGTTGCTACTTACTTTGCTGTATGTATATTTAGCCAAGAAGTAGTTCTCCTTTTCAATAGTATCTGTCAAAACACAGAGGAAGAAGGATTGGTATCAAAATCCATAAGCAGTTCACATTAATTTTAGTGAGTGGCTAATGTCAGACTAAGATGATTTGTGGGTTGTTTAAACTCTTTCTCTAGTTTTCCTAGGGTGATTTTAGAGGAACACAACAGGGGTGATTACCCTCTCTGGCAGACCAGCTGTCCCCAGTGTCACATCTTTCTCGTATCAAAACGCTGACTTGAAGAGCGATCTGCTTTTCACCTCCGTAACCTTCAATTTAGGGTCAATTCTCCACCTATCTCTAGCAGGAGTCAGTGCCATTACACTGCTGAAAAGGCAGCCCTGTATGCAGACACATATCTCCCCCACCTCACATTGGGGGACCAGGCTTACCAATTGAATCACCATCATCCCAGAAGAGAGACCCAGAAGCTTTTCCTTGTTCATCCAGAGCAATAATGAGTCGGAATGGGTTCAGGCGGCTGTTGATGAACACATTGAGAAGAGTCAGTACACACTTGTGGGCACTGTCCATTCCAAGTTATTAAACAAATACCTCAGAGCACAGTTAACTCCAATTTTACAGTTACAAAAAAGGCCATGACAGGAGGATGACAGTCATGCTCATCAAATGGGCTCCTGAAACGAGGATGGAAATGTGGCTTGCCTTGTGCCACAGAAGTGTAAAATTCCCACCTTTTGAGTGCTCGTATGGACAAGCTTCCCCTTCTTTAGTAGCCTTAAAGTATGATAACAAGGCAGTCTGGGAAGCAATTGGTCACCAGTGCTACCTCACTATGGTTGAATTGGCTGCTGCACAGTGCTGTTCCCATCCTTCCCTACCCACATTTGCTTCTGAACATGATTCAAACCTCAGACCAGAATATTAACCATTGGCAAGGGGAAATTATTTTCCTTAAAGAGATTTGAGTTTCTCCATCTTGTCCATGGCATTTGATAAATTCTTCCAAGGAGAAGAATTCTGCATTTCTCCCCTTGCATGTGTTTACTTTGATTGACTGACAGCAAGTCGGCATGGCAGTAAGAGGTGCAAAAGCTTTTCTGCACATAACCACTTAGCCAGGTGTAGGTTTCAGCTGTGCAAACGGGGATGTTGGTCTTCTCTGGGGTGACTTAGCCTAATGCAATGGAGCGAATAGTGGGATAAAAATACTGTGCTTGTCACCTGGGGTGCAGCTGGGAGCTGCAGATAGCCTCTCTTCTACACTTTCTTTTCATTGCTTTTTTGGCTGTCTGTGGGTCTGACCTGCACCCTGGTCATTTGGTGACAGATACAGATGACATTACCTCTTAGTCGTGGTTATGGCTGGTGCCTGTTCTGGCAGAATGTAGCCTCCACGGATAAAGAGAGGGATCTTGCTCAATGGGGCAGGCACAGTAGCATAGTTCTTTTTCCAGGCACTTGGCAGCTTATGACCCTACCGCAAAAATAAATGCAGTTACAGAAAAGCAAATCTGGGCACTGTACGCTGTGGCCATAAACCACTGAAAAACAGAGCAAGGGGTACATTTTCATCTCAATTGCATCAGTGAAAATACAAAGAAAAAAGCAGATTTCAGGGGTTTTATTCCAGTTCCTTTTTTAACATAAAAGAGGATCTAGCCCTTGCAGCTATGCATATGCATGAGATGGAAGCATCATGAATGAAAGACAGCAAATCATCTTCAAAAATGGTATCATTATTCCATATGCTGTGAAAAAAACCCAACCCTCCTCAAGGCACTGAGCGAAAAGCAAAAGAAACTTTTGCTTCCTCTTTTTATGCATATGAAGCCTGTCACATTTCAGTTTAAGGTAAGTGATTCATAATCATTTGGGAATGTAAGCTGTAGATTTTCTTCTCTTTTAAGGATAAATCTTTCCCTTTCAAAAAGTAATTATAGCATTTGGTGAGGGAAATTCTTCTGTGTGTAGACAACCAGCATTAAGTTCTCTGCATCATTCCTTCCTGGTTTACGGCCTCAGCACCCGATATAGGCATGGCTTATGTGCAGAGCAGGTAACAGGAAGTCTTGGCTCTTGTCGTCTGTAAATGGCAACTACAACTTATGGTGAGTACCCAGCCTTGGTTTTGGATAAGCACCACGTGTATGGCAAGTACCTACCAAATGCTGGGAGCTGAGCTTGGCCAGTGCTGTGGACGTGTCCCATAGGCAGGGCAGGGGACACGGGCCTGCTGATCCCACACTCAGATCAGCAAAGGGTGCTCAGGGGTAACCACAGTAAGAAGAGCTGAATGAAACACTCAACCTTGCAGTGCCGCAGTCTTAGGCAAAGAGAAAAGGGAAAGGATTGGATGAACATCCATCTGAGGATACCAGCTGAGTGCTGAAAATGACCAAGCTTCTTTGAAAATAAGTCTTAATTTCCTCTGAGAGCATTTCTGTCCTGCCTGCTCCTCCACCAGCGTCACTCAGGGTAGTTAACAACAGCCTGACGCTCCTGAGCTCACATTTCCGAAAGCTCTTAGCATCAGCCTGACTGCTCCTTCTGAAGTCAACACTGGTCTTATCCTGCAGATTGCAGCAGAGCGTAGTTAGGTTGAAAGTGAGCACTTTTGGAAATGTAGTGCTGGGGATGGTGCCCAAAAGGTCAAAACCCGTAGTGCCTCCAACCAGGAGAGGCTGGTATTTGCCACACAGCAGATTGCTCTGCGTCTCTTGGAAGCACCTTTCTGAGGGCAGCCTCACCCTGCTCTCTAAATATGCCTTCTGTCAGAAATGATGCATATGCAAAATTGCATGTGCAAAATGGTTTACAGCATGTTCTCAGGAGCGGGACTCAGGTTCTGTCTCTGTTTCTGTGCAGGGAAGTGTATCGGTACAAGAAAACACGCAGGGCGGGCGGAAGAAATCTTGACAGTTTCATGAATTTCTAGACTGCTCCTCAAAACTCAATCCTCTGGCTTAGAGCTTTACAGTCTAAAAATAGAAAATGAAATGCTACTGAAAACTCTGCAATTTACTCTCCCAGCTAGCCTGGTGTAGAGTTTTTGTGCTGTAGTTTGCTACAACACAGATGCTGAGGTAAAAATACTGCTGAACATTGCTGAAAGTTATTTTGCTGGAATCATACCATTTAAAATGATGTAAAAAAGGTAGGAAACTGAATCTTAAAAATACATACGGTATAGTAGTCAAACCATTGTGCTTCAGGGAAGTATACATCCACGGATCTTGCTCCCTGTAATTGTTATAAAGTGATTAAAGTCTTTTATCCTTTTGCATTCCTGATATTACATTAGCTTTATTATATTTGTTCATGGAGAGATGTATGCTGAATATTCTAATAACATCAAATCTTGGATATTATGGCTGAGTTATTATCATAGCAGTGACTAGTGCTGGCTAATCTGTAATGCTACACAGACACGCCTATCCTATTGGGGGGATTTTACTGCCATTCC
This sequence comes from Amazona ochrocephala, assembly GCA_039720435.1. Classification (NCBI taxonomy): domain Eukaryota; kingdom Metazoa; phylum Chordata; class Aves; order Psittaciformes; family Psittacidae; genus Amazona; species Amazona ochrocephala. Next base: position 28,973,790 of record CM077880.1, read on the forward strand.
ATGGGATGAGTCAACGTTATATGATTATTTCAGTCTAGTATCTAGCTCTGTGTCTCTTAATGTAACAGGGTTAGGTGCACTCCTTTAAAATCAGAGCAATGAGGTCTCAGCAACCTTTGCAAAACACAACTTCACGTTTGGTGATGGAGCGGGGACACTCAGTGCCTCTTGCACCATTCCTGTTGTGGAAACAGGCAGAGAATAAGGTCTGGGAAGGAGGATACACAGATACTTGTCTTCTTTGAAACAATCTAAACTTGCAGGTAAATAATGTTGAATAATATGCTGCTAATTGCATGATTATGTACTTTGCAACACGTGTTTTATCATACTGATACAGGGATGAAATCATGCTAAAGGCACTTTGAATTAATAACTACAGGAAAAGTTGGACTCAAAACATACTTTGTTCTTTGTCACATGTTGCTCTCATCATAGATGTCTGCTCCCTTGCAGAATCATGGTTTAACCCCAAGTTCTACCCCAGGGAGCATATGGACCATGAGGAGTTACCATTTAACATTTTAGGGATTTTATATACATATATATATACATATATACATATATAAAACAATAGAAAGTGTAGGAAATAATTGATTTATTAAAGTATGCAAATCTCAGATTAGAATACAAGAATTGCTAAACTGGAAATTTGCCTTGCCCTTCAGCCTGTCCACAGTGGGCAGTGCTAGGCATTTCAGGAAGTATCCCAGTGCTGCAGTAAGGAAGGCTGGGATAGTTTGTTCTGTCTAGATCTTACTAGCTGTTTAACAAAGGTAGGCTTAACTTCAAAGCACCTTGAAAACTTGAATGAAAACCCCTATAAAGTCAAGATGCTTCTTTCCGTATTTTCTCCGCATTATTATGACAACCCTGGATATTCTGGTCTGCAGAAAAGTACAACCACCTTGCCTTGCCTTCATGACTCCCTAAATAATAAGCCAGTGTGTAAGGCAGGTCCCCACTTTAATGTTGATGGGTGTCTCACTTGCTCATGCCCTAGGGCTCAAGGAGGGAAGGGAAAGCTCTTCCTGACCCATCTTCTCTAGACAAGTGGGTACCATGATGCAGTTTGATGCAGCCATTGCTGGCCTGCAATTCCATGGTGAGTGGCTTACAGCTCACTTCTGCCCCTGCCCTACTAGCTGGCACAAACCCTGGCTGCCATCTCTCTCCCACAGCAAGAACCTCAAAAGCTCTGCTTCCGCCATCATGCCACAGGCACACAGCCTTTATTGTGGCTGCAGTCCGCCCCAAAAACATAGCAACCCTTTATCTAGACTCTCTATTATTTTATATCCCTATACCGTTCCCTTTCATTTACTGCTTTGGAGGAAGCCACCCCTGGCTTGTTACACTCTATTCTGGGAAGGCTTCTCTCATGTCTTTCATCATCTCACTGGTTTGAGACCCTGTGAAATCTCCGTGTTAGTCATCAGCTATTGGAAACCAGGGGGAGTCTGAAGATGAAGGGCTGACGAATGAAGTACCTCAGTGGAGTCAGAATGGCGTTAGACGCAGGAATAAGAATTTCGTTTTAACTTCACAGAGGCACAGAGGCACAGAGGCACAAAGGCTGGTTAAAAAAAAGTGGCTAACAGTGGCCTGTTTATGTGTTTGATCATTGGCAACATCTAGAAAATGTTGCATACATACATACATGCAGCTCTAGGGTACATACATTTAGCTCAGCTCAGGCATACCTTTCTGGTGTTGTCAGCAGTCGGTGGTGGGGCAAGGAGAGAAACCCCCCCTTGCTCCAACCAAGCAGTAAGAGCCCTGACCCCAGCACAATGCTCAGTTCAGCTGTAGGAAAATGCTGCTTTTTAAAACGTACTATATTAGCAGCTAATGTTGTCATTACTGTTTCTGTAATGACGGTGATGCCGGGAAACTCCTATCGCAGCCCTTGAGATGCTGAGGTTCCAAAACGCTGTGGGTGAGCAGTAATATGGAAACCAGTTTGCTTTAATATCTGTGTGTTTCTTCCTAGCTTGACAATTACTGCTCTGTGTGTGTCCTTGGAGGGAGCTGTTGGCACAGTAACAGGAGCGCACAAGGGACAGCATCCAGCCTGCTTACATCCATTCAGCACTGGGAGCAGCAGGGAAATGCCATGCCCTCACTTTCATCCTCCCACTTCAAGCACAGGGCAGCTCTGTACTAACTGTGCTGCTCAGAAATGTGTTCTTCAAGCTTTGACAGTGGAGGGAAGAAATGGGTGGATATGAGCAAACATGCCCTGAATGTCATCCAATGCCCTAAGAGCAGTTAATTTCTTTTATTGCAGTATGATGGCATTTTTTAATTACAGTACTTGCCTCTTGAAGAACAGGAGCAATCATAAAAGCAGGTCCCCAAAGGAAGGCAGTGTCTATTCCATGAGTCTGCTGATCAGAGGTGAATCTAGTGTTGAAAACGAGATATGCAATGTTAATTCACGTTTTTATAGAACTTGCAGAATGTTTTGATACTACTCACTGCAACAAGAAATCTGCTTCCTCAAGACATTCTTCAACACTGCCAAATATTTTTTCTGGTTGAGAGAATGCCAAAAGCAGGGCAGAGATTTGGGAATCACAATAGCACCTGCTGTACTGAAGCAGAACAAAACCCTCACAAAATGCTGGAGATGATTTCAGAATAGCAGCAGTGACAAAACAAACTTAATTTCTGTGCTGTGGGTTGAGGCTTCATCGAGGGAGCCAAAGAATGGGATAGGGGCCAGGACCAGGAGAGGGAATACAGAGGAATAATAGTGTGCTCTAGGATTTAAAGCATTTTTGACAATCCTTGGATTTGGCTTCCTGCAGCTTTCACAGATTTACATTAGAAGTCTTTTGCAGGACAAAGACAAAGCAACTGTAATACATATCGTGCTTTTTAGCTGCCTTTCCTGAATGGATGAAATGTCTGGAATTCAGTCCATTTTATTCAATGCATTAAAATTATTTAGGGTCCTGATCATGTCCTCCAGAGTGCTTACAGTCCCGTTTGCCTGGCATCGTCTGCCAGCATGGGAAGAGATCTCTATTCCACTACGCATCAGCTAATGAAAATAATGAATAGCACCTGGCAAAGAGGACTCATCCTCCCCATCTCAGGAACCTCCACTCAGCTGGCATAAAATCCCTGAGAATTTAAGCAGGCTTTCAATCATTTATAAGCCTGTCTCTGAGGAAATTCACCATGAATCCTGATCCCCTAGTTAGCATAAAAGACATGACGTGGAGTGTGTCCCAAGCCCTCCTAAAATCAAAGTACCTTGTGCCTCCTGCTTTCTCCTGCTCCTCTGCCCCCTTTCCTATCCAACAGCCCTGCTGCCTTGTCAAAGGTGTTAACCAGGCTGATTTACCATCACTCATTTTTGACAAATGCACACTGGCTGTTGCATATTAACGTGTTATTCTCTAAAAACTTCCAAATTATTTGTTATAAAAATATTTACTATGTCTGTTTACCTGACTTTGCAGCTTCCCCTGTCTAAAGACAGGTTTCTGTTGTACACTGAACAGGGTGGCTCAGTGTCAGTGACACCCCTGACACCCTCTGTCAGGCTCCACCTGCTCAGGGCATAGGCAATCACTGCATCCAGCCCAGATTTACAGAAACTCCCCCAAATGAGCAAAACCTCCTTGGCAGTAAAAACCCCATCTATTTAGTGCTCGGATTTCTAAAATCCTGTAAGTTTAGGGGAGCACATGGAACTCAGGAAGCAATGCTCTTGAAGGCATGCCTCAGGCACTGCCCAAAAGAAACCTCAGTGTGTTCAGTTTCGTTTTCTGTCAGAACTGTAGCTCTTTCGGACACCTTAATCCTGTTCACCATTGCATTTTGACATGTAATTTGCAAAGATTTGAAGTGGGGTGTGGCTTTGGATGAATTACCTTCTCTTAAAGTTTTTGAAATACAAACCGTCAGTTTTTCTTGCCATATCAACAGTTTCTATTTTTAATTTTGCTCTAATAAAATTGTAGTCCGATCCAATATACTTTGTTGTGGGAAATTTCAGGAGAAAAAGCTGATCAAGACATGATGACAAAAGAGAAGTCAGTCTTATTTGCACATGAAAACAAGTGTTTCACCATGTAGCAACACAATTTTCTCTTACAATTATAGCAACGATGAGCACAAATTCAGCAAACAAATGAACTTTCCCACTTTGAAACTATAAACAATTGAGGCATATTTGGGACCCATGAAAGGTGCTTAATTCCACCTACATGCTTCCTATTGTTAAGTGCTGGCCTCTCTTCTGTCTTATTTTAACCTTGTTCAGCCATTGAGCAGAGCTTTCCCTTCCAGTAATGGACTGACGCTTCCCAGTCTTTTGGGGCAGATGAGCTGCTGGTGCCTCCGTTTCATTGAGCGAAAGTCTCAGAGACGCCTGAAATGCTTATAGGAATCTCCTGGGATGTTTTCCTTGTTATTTGAAATGAGCACATAAGCATTTCAAATTAAATGGCAACTCTGAAAAGTCCACATGCAATAACTATTGCCTGGATACTCCCTGCCCAGGCAGGGTTGTTCTCATGATCAGAGCACACCTTTTGGCTCAGTTTCACCTGACGGAAGTCTCTGTTGGTGCTTCTGAGACTCCTCTGCAATTCAAATCAGAGCAAATTCCGAAATTGGCTGATGTAGATGTGGCCCAAATAGAGTAAAAGTATGCTGAGAATGATCGGAAAGGCATCTTTAGCATCACGAAAGTCATTCTATATTAGCAGAGATTAGCTAATATTAATGCCAAAATGAACTTGGTCATTTACAATATTAACACAAATCCCATTAAACAAAAATAGAGCTAAAACAAATACTTGAAATAGCATATCACTCCTTGCAAGACATGTGTACATATAAAACTTCTCCTTAATGCAACCTAGTTAAATAAGGTAACAGAGTAGGAAGGGGAAGGATACTGCTTATAAGATTTATCAGTTAGTCATTAGACTAAGCAGGTGGAACAGGTTTTATGCTTATCCTTTCCACACTCAAATGGTCTGCACTTTAGTGTAATCTCAGTTTAATTTGCAAAAAATGCCTTACCCTTTAGCCAGAATGTTTTTAACCTGAAGGGAAAAAGAACATTAAATAGTCCAGGATGTGGCTTGCACCAATGAGACTAAAGAGCTTTGGGCGGTAGCTTTTTCTATGCATTATTTTTACTCCTTTTGCTCAAGTTTTCGCATAAAGCAGTCTGAAGTAGAAAATTTACCAAAATCAGGTAAAAAGCTAATTAAAAGTTGCTGAGAGGGAAAATAAACCTCACTTTGATTCCTGCTTCTTCCAAACAGAAAAAAAAAAAAGGGTTGTTCCAAATCTGAGTCACATTTTCCGAGGTGTTTTTCAGTCTGTGCTTATTAATCTTGGGTTTGCACCTGCTTCTATGCTCAAACACCTCTGTTTCCTCTGTGCAATTTGTGGACACAGATGTACGTTTCATACACAGCATCCAGATGCAAGTGCTAAATTGGAAAATGCAAATGCTGTGGGTGATTGGAAAATGGAGATTTCTCTATGTGAGGCCTTCTTGGCATTCTGGACCTGAATACAGATTGCACAGATTTCATTGAAACGCAGAAAATACAGGTACGTGATTTCTATTTTTAAAACAAAAAGAACTGCATATTTACCTCAGAAATTTCCAGAATTCTCCTTATTTAATTTTTTTTTTTTCCGTTGGAAGAAAATGTAGGTTATATTTTAATGAAAATCTATTGCATATATGAAGAGTTATTTTTGAGCGTATAATTTGATTAGATTTCATTGTAAAACTGTTCTTTTTAAAAGGGAGCATGCAGTAATATTAGTGTGACTATTCTCAAGCAGATGTCAGCTACTTTGTACATAGAAGCTCAACTACTTCTGTGAGTATATTAGGATAAAAAAGAGACTCCAAACTCACTCGTGCATCAGTGACCGCACCACCGTGTTTCCATGAACATGAGACTCAAAGAACAAGGTATATAAGTATGGCAGCAGGGAATATCTGATCCGAAGTGTAGCACGAGCTATCTTGGCAAACTTTCTTCCAAACACCGCTGGGTCTTGTGCCTGTTAAGGAAAAGCTCTGATTTGTACTGAGCATTATACCTAGGGACTGCAAATTCAACAGAGAACCTGTGTGCAGCCTAAGGAGAGCTGTGGCTGACACAGTGCTGCAAAAGTGAAGGTTTAAATGAAAAACATCACCAAAGTAATATTTGTATCAAATTCTTCAGCATGAAAAATTCCAGTAAGTTCAGCGAGGTCAGGCTCCACCATGGTCTATGTGAGCCGTCTGCAACTCATTACAGGCAGGGAGCTGAGGTTTCAAGTCTGTGCTCAGGAACAGACACCCTGTCTCTAGAAATTAATTTATCCTGGAGATGCAAGCCCTTTGGGACGAAGAAGGTGAAACACAGGAAGAAAGGAAGACTGATAATCTGCAAAACAAAGGCAACAGCATAACGAGGCTGGCCAAGAACATAAAGACAAATCTATTTACTAAAAGTACAAGTAAATTCACGGCCCTGCTGAAGCCAACAGGAGTGACCAAAGTCACAGTGGGAAAACACTTCATCCATACAAAGAAATGAGATTTCTCCTCCTATACCCACCATTTTAGGATGCCCTGACCAGGGGACACCCAGGCATCAGCAGTGACCCTTGCCTCCTCACTGCCAGCAATGCTCTCCTGGGAGAGAGGGCATCCACACTGGGTCTCACCATCAGGAAGGCAGATTTAAGCAGTCTGCCTATGCTCTTTGGCTGCTTCTGATTTACTTCAAGGCGACTTTGGCTCTCCCCTGTGATGGGATGCAGGGCGTGGGACCAGTGCAGTGCTGATACAGCAAAGGGTTGCGTCTCCTTTATTTCCTCCTGTCTGACCTTCCCCAACGCTAAACTGAGCCAGGTAACGAGTCACACGGCTCCCCTCCTCCTTCACAAAATTTTCCCATAATACTCATTTTTCTCATTAAAATTGAACAATGTATGATGAATTCCAAGGATAATGAAACATAAAATGAACAGAAGTAACAAAGCTTTTTATATTATCTAGTGCTTTTCAGACAAGAAAAGTATTAATTAAACCATTTGAAATCCCCAATGGATTAGACAAAGTGGGTATTTCAGATTTTATTTTAACATTAACTTAATATTAAGCTCCATATGTAAGTTGAATTTATCCATTATTATGTTTACATCAGAATTAGTCACTGATAATATTCCCTGCTGGATCTGAGCTCCAGAGCATCCTTCTATTATTTCAAAAAATTGCAGTATATCCTTACCAGTATTCTGACACTGTACAAATATTGCCTAAGTTCACAAAAAAACAGTCAGACTTCTAGGTGATGCTGAGTCACCCAAAATGCCTTGTTCATTTCGTTCAGTGAACACAGTGTTTCAAATGGATTCAAGAAGTAAACCAAATGTATCCTCTGTTATTGCTGTCATTCACTCAACTCATGTCACGCAGACCCATTGCTTTTTCCCTGCTTATTAACTTGTGCATATGTGATTAGTACCCACTTGCCCAGATCAGACCCCATCTGTATGCTCAAATAGCCAAGCAAACATATATAGATAATTTTAGATATAACATTATATATACATAATTATATATATTATTATATATATATAAAACATTATAGATAATTTTAGCGGAGAGGTAAATAGAAAACACTTATTAGCAGCAGTAGCTAACACCTCACAGACATTTGTTTTCCTAGAGAGAAATATACCAGCATATCTCAGGGACCTACAGGGTAATTCCCCTAATGACAGCACTATAGCTTATCACTCCTGCATGTGCCCAGTTGCTGAATGTCCATCATGTTTTCATGCAGAGACAGGACTCTTTCTGGGGGTGTAAATGTTGCAACATTTTCATGATGCAACTTCAAAGAAAACTGAAGGTTAGCTAATAACCTGTGCTCCTACACTGCATGGAGCAGTTTACAGAAGGAGAAAAAGAAGACATTGATTGAACTAGCAGAACCATTTCATTGCTGTTGCAGATAAAGACAGTGTACTTACAAAGGCTGTAAGACCTTCCAACTGTTCATAGAAACAACTTGATACTTGCAACAAACCTTGAGACGAATTTGTGATAAATTGAAGCCAGAGCATGGATCTTGACTGACACTGCACTTTTTCGTCCTTCTCATTGTCCTTTTTTAGTCTTCGTTGCTTTCCGGTTGATAATGCTGCCGCTATTGCTGGCTATCCTTGGAGCTGTCATGTGTTTGTCTGGAGTTTCTAACTGTGGCATTTGTCTAAAACTTGCTTTTAAACAGCGAGGATGGTGTACAAAGCCCTTTCTTCCCTTCCTGCAGTACCTATTTTTGTTACCGAAGTACTAAAACAAAAAACAAATGAAACAAAGAAAGGAGTAGGAAGATGTGCTGACACCTTCTGGCTTTAGATAAAACCTGAGCTTTGGTAAATAAAAGATGGAGGAAGTGAATCCTACCAACAGCACTGAAGGCTATATTCTGTCGTTCCAAGTGCATGGTGCACATTTCTGCATGGCTTTTATGTGGCAGACACTACATTTTTATCAGTATTTCTATGTCATCTTTAGATTATGGGTGGGAAAAATTTACGCTTCTCCATGTAATTCCAACCCTCAGTGCAGGACCTCTTTTCACCTGCCGCTCCAGCTCACCCGAGAACGGCAGGTACCTTTCTGAGGAAGCAGTACAAATCACCACTGTCCTTACTGTAATCCTAGGCTACAGCTTGCATAACTTTGTTTACTTACACTGTTTCCCTCTGAATTGTGGTTTCTGGAAAATGGGTAGAAAGAGCCAAGCTGCATCCAGCGTAAGCAGAGCTCATAGGTAGTGTTATCGTTAAATCCACAGATATCAGCACCAACCTGAGGAAAAATAAAATCATTGGATAGGTGTTTGTGATTGTGACTGAGGCCCCAAATGAGAAGCTTGTTAATAAAAATATTTTTTTGAAAGAGATACTTATTTCTGACAGCTTTATAAGAACGTTCCGTAATGAAACGGATTTTTCTGGGACTGAGAGTGTGCTGCCTCCTGGAGCATGAACATCACTGTGGAAGATGGGAACACATTTCAGTAATTCTACAAATTCTGCAGCCCAGCTTGCAAAACAGGAAATACATGGAGGAAACTCAATGATACAATACATAACACAAAGAGATCGGTTTTGGATGGCCTGTAGTGATTTAACCTGAATCTAGCAGTGCTATTCTTGTTTCTCTTCAGCAAGGTAAGGTTGATGACATTTAGGTTTTTTAATCTGCAGTTCCTTATGCTGTGGAGGCCCTTACTGCTGGCCATCTCCAGCAGCTTGTTTCAGAAAACATTTGAGTTCATTTGAAGTGATATTGTGTATGAGCCAGCAACTGCCTGAAGGACACTGGACTTACAAAGGGGATGCCAAAGAGGTTGAATTCCAGGATCCCAATGATAGACTGGTGCATGTCTTTCCACCTAGAGAAGTTGTCACCCAGCCAGTGACCCCCATACTTCCCACTGCCAACGAACGTAGACCGAGACAGGACAAACGCTCGCTTTCCAGTTGCCTGCTGGACAACCCTGTGAAGAAATGCAGTAATCATTAAATTGAGAATGGTGCCTCAATAAGCCATGTGATCAGCCTGAGCTTTCCTGCACAGTTTTATCTGAAAGGCTGCTACTTGTGAAACAATTATTATTGTGGTCCCAAGTCACATAAAAATGTGGCTGCAAAACTGCAAATAATGGTAAATTTTACTCAGTGGCCAAAATAAAAACTAAAATCTATCTGAGCCACAAACCAATTTGGTTCGGGTATTTTTTGTCTTCCTAAGAATAATCTGGGTTTGATTTATTCTTGACAGTGTCTCAAATTGAAGAACAGAAACATAATTTCCTTTCTGTATTAGTACATTTAATTTAGTGTCCTACAGGTTCTAAAAACCAGTCTAATATGTATTCTTTCCAATAAAGGATTTGTTTAGAGAATTGTATTAGCAAATAAAGGTCTAATATCCTGGAATTAAAAGTAAAAACAAGCAAACAAACCCAATATATGAACACCATAAAAAAAGAAATAATCAATATAGAACACAAAACTGTAGTTATTCCAAATGTCACCCCACACCCATAGTATTTCCTTTGGTTTCCTGTCATGGTTTGCTATATGAAGTTTCATTATAGAATTAGTGGTGTAACAAAGTTTTCCTTGCCTTTTGAAAAGAATTTTGCTGCATCTCTAGAAAATCAAGGAAGTGCAACATTCCTTATTAACAAATCTGGTACAAAAGTCCTCCACATGGGATCATCTCTGTACATAAGTACATACTGCAATATTATATATTGCAGGAACTCAGATTCAGCTCAGCTTTAAGCCATTTTGGGCAATGCAACTTAGGTTCTGCGGGAAATTTTAGCATGAAATATTAATCAGTTTTTTCACCATCCACCTCCTTCTCCCTTTCCTTAATCAGATTTGATCAAGAGCTCTTTCATCTGTATTGTAATGGCCAATATTTGTTATCAGCTCTGTAATGGTGCAGAGCCTTTAAAATGCTTCAACATTTATTTCTGAAGCAAAACACCCAACAGGTTTCATGCAAGCCTAAAAGTATTAACCTTACGGGCCACATGCAGCAAGAGGTACAATACATAAACCATGAAGAACCTGCTGGTTCTGGGTTGTAGGTGCTCTGCTGGGCCCAATAACTCCACAAGACACCATGTGCTTTGTACAAACAGCATTTTGGAGCCATTTCATGGATGTCCTGAGTATGAGACCTCTCCTCTGTCTGTGCAGCACAAGTCCTTAGCTCCATTTGCAAATGCAGGTGCTAATGAGGGCAACATTGGCTTAACTCAACTATGACCCAGATCTGCATAAACAATTTGCAACAAGTAATTTATTGAATAAATTTCAGTCTAGTGTGAACCATTGCTGAACAGGCCCTAATGCTGTCAAATGGATTTGCTGATTGAAGTTATTTACAGAATATCACGTGCAAATAGCTCTTGGCATTAAGCTACGCACAAGCTGATTGCTGCTAGTTCATGTATCCAAATTCAAGCTGTTTGACATGGGTCAGAAGACATGTTTCCTATTCTCTGGCTACATTAGAATAATTCTTTATGTGATTATGAACTTGCAATTCATTTTTCAACTAATATCCTGCAGTTGATGCTGGTTTGTTAAACATTCCTGTCAGTAATTTAATTTAGTATATTATTTGTGAAGAGCAAATGCAGAAAGGGTTTACAACCAGCCTTGAAAAGAAGTGCGTTTGAGAAACCCAGATGAATTTGAATGAAAAATTCTTCACCAAATTTTCCCAGCTTTGCAGCAAATCCAGCTTCTGCTTATGCTTTTGGTGGTGTTCTCCAGCACTGAAGGACTCTCTACATTTGGCTGAGCAAAATATTTCCTCTGGAAGGAGCTCTGAAAGCAAGTGCTGCAGGAATGGGGAAGGTTCACAGCCCTGTGGGAGGCTGCAAGGAGCCATGCAGCAGTAACCATCCCAACGGCATTGGTCTGGGTTAGGGCAGCTGGACAGTACGCACACCGTCAGATGTGCTGGCACATGGAGCTTTTCCTGCTAAATTCACAAGATTTGTCCCAGGCAATTGGATTTGCTGGCACAGAGCCTGAATGAAACTAAAAATACCCAACAGCTCAAGAAGAGAGCCCCTCTTTGAACAGCATTACCAAGACAGTGCATGGTTACGTGGACCCCAGCATGCAGAGGGCAATCCCAGTGGAGAGACCAGTAATGGAAGGATCTTTACTGAGATGATGTATAGTGGCCAAAAACCCACGCTAAGTCCCATGCATCCTTGCTGGGCTGGATGGCCAGCGAGGTCTAGGGTTAGAGGGCTGTCTGCTGCTTCTCTCAAAAGCTGGACTGCTCTTTGGCCAGGCCCCCAGGAGCTGGCAAACTGCTCCTGGTTTTCATCCAGTGCTTCCCTTCCTTGCAGGCTTGGCATATAGAATACAAGTGCATCAGCACTTAGCCATGTCCTCTGGATGCTATCACAATACAACTGCTGCAAATGGGTGCTAAATACTGAAATAAGCCAGCACAAGTACCCCTGCTTCGGCACCTACATTGCGGTATTAAAATTTATCTGTGGCTTAGCTCAGTCTCTGCTGGAAAAGGCATGAGTTGCCCCTTTGATTTAACCCAGCAGCTAGCTGTCCACTGTCACTCCAGCTTCACAGCAATAGTCCGCGTGCATAAACTGGTTCTGAATGCTTCCCAACTGCAAAATGAGTTTTATAGTAGCTGACAACAACTGTGCTGCAATGCAGCTGTGCCCTCCTGGACCAGCTGAGCCCCGAGCCAAAAGGCAAAGCGCTGCCTGCTAGGAACCAGAGATAGCCAGAATAGCTTCACCATTCAGATCCTTCACTGCAAGTGATAGAAACTCCTCTGCTTGGGCCACATAATGAAGGGATGGAAAGACTCCCCTGATGCCACACAGGGCTGCTTCTGCAGCGGCTGCAAGTGAGCAGCTCTAACGGAGGACAGAAACATCTTGCGCGAGTTGTACAAAGGCAGCAGCTGAAGAGTTAGACCTTACAAGTAGATCCTTATTTTAGCTAAGAAAATAAAATTCGAAAAGATTTTATTCCTTCTTTCAAGATTCTTTTTTCTTCAAACTTCTTATAAATGACAAACAGTAAAATGAAGCATGGGGCTGTTTCTTATTAAATACTATTGCAGATTTCCCAGGTAACATAAGCAGCTTTTAAAATGTATTTCAATCACCTGAAATCTGCTTAAAATGCTCAGAAAACAAACTTACTTGAAAGTTGGTGCTGTCTGTGACCAGCCGAAGAGAGAGTGTGTGTTATAATGCTCCCCAAGGTAGGTCTTGGAGTCAGGACACAATGTCTTCAGTGCCAGGGTATGATTAGAAACATCTGAGAACGGTACAAAACACTGTAAAATTATATACGTCAATCATAGAACAGCAGGTTGGAAGGGACCTCAAGGATCAAGATCAAATCTCTTTCTACTCATTTAGGGTTGAAAACACCAAAGGATTTGGGAAGAGAAAAAGCTGAAGAAGGGCCAGACCTGCACTGATTAGAGGTTAGCATGTGGCCATGAACAGCTGCTTGCAGACAGGCGCGTGTCCTCAGGGGGGTGAGAGGGCTGAGTAAACACTTTCATTATTTACAAGCTTCATGTCCAATAATTCAAAACCTCTGTACAGATACCCTGTATTCAGTAACAGCCAGAAAGAAAACTTGTGCATTGCTGAATTGAGAATACCCTTGCATATTCTTTAACATAGCGACAAATTCTACTGAAGAGCAAAAATGCTTCAAGAAAAACAGAACAAATCCAGAAATTCAGACACCCAGGGAACTTGTATGGTTGTGTGAAATCATGAGGCCTCAGTTTGTGTATCACTCAGCTGCAGATGTAAGTCAGCAGCACGATTCTGCCCTACCATGGCAAAATTCACACCTAAACTCAACTCCAGCCCCTCTCTTCTCCTGAAGCATCTAGCAGTAAAGGATAGGAGGAATGAAAGGACGGGAGGCCCCAGGCAGCACTGCGGGTAATGAGTAGGGAGTGTCAGAGGTGTGCAGTGTTGGAAAAAGCATGAGGTGCAGCAGTCCACAGACTGCCATCTGCTAGGGCCTGATAGGCTGCACAGGAGAGCAAAGACAGATTATAATGGGTATACTCCCATGAGGATGATTATCCAGGAACTCCTTCTATCAGGAGGTCAGAGCCAGTGGAGGCAGTGGAGGCAGTGGAGGCTTTTTGCTGTCAGTAATAGTCAGGGGTAGCCCTGTCCCTGGCGCAGCACTGTTTTAGCTGAGCCAACGGGAAGCAATATGAGGCACAAATTGGCTGCACAGATGCTGCTTGGTCGTTGATCCCATATAAGGAGATGATGGCAAAGCCTTTTTGGTGCAGAAAATGTGATTCTCATCCTCTGCAGGTAACCTCCATGAAATGTCATGTGAATTCAGCAGGAATTGGACGGTCAGATGTCTGGTTTATCCCATGTGTTAAATTCCAGAGATGGAGTTGCAAATGTTACAAAATCTTCTCAAAAAAAGAAGGTAGTTTCTCAAGTATTCCTCTTGATTAATCCGTGCTTAATTAGGTGCAGACAGCATTGCAACTGTTTCTCTGTGAGCAAGCAATCTCATTGCTTAATCGCACTTCACTGTATGTCTGCAGTTCATTACTACAAAGTGCATTTCTCTGTACCTGAAACCCCATTAGCATCTCTGCTCTGCTGTGCCACCACAGCTGGAATCCTTGTGTTTGGATCTTTAGACACAAAGACTCCAGTGTGGCTGATCTGCATCAGAAATAAATAAATTTGTAGGCAATTTCCAAGTAACTTTGACAGATACGGCTTTGAAGAAGACACTGAGGTTCTGGGGAAAGTCACACTTCATGTCCCAGCAAAACTTAATTATTAACCCCATCAAGTTAAGATGGGATATGAAAAAAAAATGCTGCCACATGAGTCATATTTTCATGCTTCATTCTCATTCTGAGTATTTAGTCTTCTGCCTCAGCAATACTGATTATTTTACAATTGCTTATTACATTCAGTATAAAGTGTTTTATAGAAAATTGATTTGAAGGACATCTGGTTTTAGAAGTTCAAACCACAGTTACATGCAATTGTGGTTATAATTTAGATAACGAGGCTGAAGGCTATGATGACAAAAATCCTGAGGCACTAAGACTGGGACTCGACAGATTCGGTCACTTAAGACAACAGTCTGAGGCAACAAAACCCTGCCCAGAAAGGTCCTGATGTCTTGTCGGATTTAACCGCTTGGATCCCACCTCACACCTACACGAATGGACAGCCAAGGGCATATACAGTGTTGGCACAAAATGGAATATAAAAGAAAGCACTTAAACACAGCTTAAAACCAGATCTCCTATACCTTGGAAAAGATGCCGTAGGGTCTGGTCTTCAGAAGGGAGACCAACACCAGGGAGGTCTCCAGGGAGACCTTATAACAGTCTTCCAGTACCTAAAGAGGACCTACAGGAAAGCTGGAGGGGGATTTCTTACCAGGGCATGTAGTGATAAGACAAGGGAGAATGGCTTTAAGCTGAAAGAGGGTAGATTAAGGTTAGATATTAGGAAGAAAATCTTCACTATGACGGTGGTGAGGCACTGGCACAGGTTGCCCAGAGAAGCTGTGGCTGCCCCTTCCCTGGCAGTGCTCAAGGCCAGGGTTGAACAGGGCTTGGAGCAATCCAGTCAAGTGGAAGGTGTCCCTGACCATGGTAGGGGGGGTGAACCTAAGTGATTTTTAAGGTCCCTTCCAATCCAAACCATTCTATGATCCTATGATATGATTTCATCACTGCGAGTCACAAGCAGAAGTGGGTACATACATGCACAAGAAGGAGGAAGCCATAGAGAGAAACTGGGCTCACAACAGAGTCTTCAGCATCTCTCACTGTTCTTATATGTCATATAGATATCTAGGTCTCTAGGTCTGACTCCTCTGTAATGGCTCTAACTATCAATACTAACTGTTGCAAAGCTCAGTTTCATGGCTCAGAAGCCTCTTTATGGGTCCATCCCTCAGTCCTTTATTTATGAGGATAAAGGGAGCTCTGCTGTTTTGGCCATCTTGCCCGATGTCTCACACCTTTTTTTGAAGCTCCATTGACAAAAATTGAGGTAACTTGAGCAAAGGTGGAAATCACTCATCAGTTCCCTGGCTTTGGTCAATGACAAGACCCACAGGGCGGGGTTTACAACTGTTACAGTCAGCAGTTTTCCCAAAAACAGAGCAAACACCAAAATCACAATTAAAAGCTCTGCTTCTGCTTTCAATAATTTACAATATTTTTATAATATTTGCCATATTTTGTTATGTTGATGTTTCTCTTGTATCTAGAGTGAAAAGAAATGAGATTTAATAAATAAAATGAAGAATTCACATGACAGTACAAAAGCCTGAAGAGAAAAGAGGGACATTTTCAGTACTTCACTGTCAATAACTCATTTATCTATCAACTTCCTGCTGCATATTAGCATTGCTCAGGCAGCTGGGCTTTCCTGGGGAAATGTTGACTGGATTAATTGCCAAGACCACTAACACTAATTGTAAGTACTTATGGCTTCCTGGGGAAAAATGAGCATGCCATTAACTTGGTTGCTGGAAGAGGTGCTTCCATTCCTATCAGTCTCACATAGGCTTGGGGATTTTTAAACTTATTTTCAGCCCATTTCTAGCAAGGCAATAAAAATTCCTTTCCTAAGAGAAAGAAAAGATATTGACTCGGGAATGCCATCTTACTTTCCATGGTTTGTGGAAAAGGCAGAGACTGTTCATCCCTGGGACTACTTGTGGTGATGGTAAGGCAGAAGGGTTACTCCTTCCATAACTGTGTAGCTTTGTTATTATGAATAGGTATCTATCTTGCCCTTTCTCTGATGTAGACCAGTTGAGAATGGTAGGGGAGGCCACTTTTCTAGTCGTGTTACAAGGCAGCCTCACTGACAGAGGGAAGTGACATCCTTTTGATACTCCAACAAAGCTGAGCCAATGGAGTCTTGAGCAAGTATGTAAATGAATGCACAGAACGGGCAGGGAAAGATGGAAAATGAGAAGATGAATTTTTTTTTTCTAAGAAATAACCAATCCAGGATTAGAAAAAAAAACTGTGAAGGAAACTTTACTTACTAGGAACGTAAGGAGGGTTATTGATACCATTAACTGCACACCCAGGATACTGGCCTTCTAAGAAATTGGATGGTTCATTCATATCCTTTAACAAAGAGAGTAAGATATGTATCAAAAGCCTCATTTTCTCTTTTTAAAAGAAGGGAGGGCAAATATAAGGAGACATACAATCCAGATCCCATCGTAGTCAAGGACATCCTTAAACTCCAGACACATCTGGGTCCACCATTCCAGTGTCCTGGGGTTGGTGTAGTCAGGAAACACTGAATCTCCAGGGGGCAAGGCCTAAAGTTCACAGGTATGACATCTGGTTATCTTCTCCTTTCTGTTACACAGATGCTTTATCACTTTAAAGCAGCACCAGACCAAATGCATGAGACAATTTAATAAACCAACCTTCCCGACAGCAGGAGTAATGCCATCAGAGTTGTTCACCCAGACTCCCATTTCCTCTCCAAGGTCATAAGGCCTGTAAGTGCCTGGTTCTTCATCCTTAGATATGAAAGGGTCCTGAAAATAGTGATTACACTTTCATTATCAAAATCCCAAAGGTAACAATTACTTTTCTATTTGTTAGAAAAAATTGGATTATGTTCTCCATGCAGATTGCAATAAAATAGGAAGAAAACAGCATTAAAATTTAATAAGAGTTGAAAGCGCGTAATAATTTAGGAAAAGTCATTAAAGATATGTCATGAGTATTTGTTGCATAAGGCAAAAGTAATGTGAAATTATTAAATACCCTCATTTTTATTCTTTATGAGACATCGTATGTTGAAATGATTTTAAAGAGGCACGAGCTTTTTACTTTCCCCCTTGCCAAGGTCTCTGCTATGCTGGGCGAATGCTTGGACACCTCTGGGTTTCCTCCAAGGCAATCCTCATTCCACCTGCCTTGGCATCCGCAGCTCAGTGCTTAAATTCTTAAAGGGCTTGAACTTGGGACACAGCCTGAAAATTACCGTGTTGGTTCTCCCTTCAGATCTGATGCCAGATGAGCGTGGTTTATGCCAGCCTCAATCAGAACAACCCAATTCGTACATGCCGTGGGGCCATACGTTTTCCCCAGGTGTGAAGTCCACAGGATTTTATATCCCATAGCTCATCTTTGCTGCCCCTTTCAGTCTTGGGTTCATCACCATCTCCCATTACTTCCAGTGGCATTGACAGCACCAGCTTCTCTGCCTCAGGATGGCCCTCCTGGTAGCCGCCAAGCTCATTTAAAGGGAGCCTAATCTTCCCCTGGGGAAGATGGTGGCCCATCATGGCAGTAATAAAGTTAGGAACACTTTGAAATGCCAGTGAATGAGGAGATATTATTCAACTCTGCTCAGAAGTCAACTGGATCTAAAGGAAATAAGTGTACTTTGTAATATGCCCCTGATTGGGAGCAACGATCTGCTTTGTGCTACTTAGAACAGAGGAAGACTGCAGACATTTCAGAGTGAGGGAATTCTTTACTTTCTTTTTTTTTTGCAGAAAATGTTATTCCCTGAGGTTCTGCTTGAGGCAAAACCTTTCAGTTATGAAACACAATGGAAAAAAACCACTAAAACAGTTCTTTCATTTACTTCGAGCTTGTGCAATGACTTAAGTGAATTTCAATGAAAATGTGGAAGTCTAGCGAATAAACCAAAAGAATTACCCAAATGGTGAAATTCTTTAAAGGCATGTTTAAGCTCATTTAAACCTGAACTTGTTGCCTGGTTTACTTGTAACCTCTCTGATAGCTATAGCCTTAGTGAAGAAAACATATTTTTCCATGCCTCATAAATAAAATTCCCTGCTAAATCCCTACCTTAAAAGCAAAATTCTGTTCAACTTTATCTAGCTCCAGCATCACCTCCATAAAGAGTTATAAGTGTCCATTACATTTTTAACTTGTTTAATAGTTCAGCTTTGGAAAAGAGAAAACTCTCCATCTGCAACAATTATAATTGTATAAAAGATGCCTCTCAAGGGACTTAGAGGCTGGAAGGTCACCTTAATTAGTTACTCTTAATCCAGACATCGGGTTTTCTTCATCTGAAAGGTCATTCCAGTGCATGAATCTATTATATTATGCAGGTTTAGTATCATCCTAAAGAGAACAAAACCCTCCTGTGCATTCATAGGTTGTTTGTGGGGGGGGAAGTTCATGCCTGTTAGCAACTCTTGGAAAGCAGGTACTGAGCATCCTTAACTCCAACTGATTGCCCTGAGACTTGGGGGCATCCAGCACTCATCCAGACTGATATGCTTCTACCTATGGCCCCAAACATAGATTTTGGTGCACTTCCACAAGAACTCATCTCTGGAAATTTTAGCCTCTACAGCTGATAGAGGTGGACTTTAAAATGTTAAAGAGATCAAGCATTGTTTTGAATCATAAGCATGTTGCTATTGACCTTAAAATGATTTGTCACTCACATTATTCCTAGCTGTTTCTGTTTTTAGTGTTTTAATGGAAGGTATGTAAGGTCTTTTGTTAAAACTCCGCTTCAGTAATAATGTTTATAATTTTACATTGTAACCATTGTTACTTTTACAATTTCTTTCTTTGTTTCTACAGAACATAGTTGTTCTGACTCAGCTGAAGCATGCACATTATTCAACATTGTAATGATGACCGAGTACTGACACTCTTAGTTAAAATTTCCTGTAAACGGAGGTGGCCTCTGAAAGAGATCAGGAGAGAGAAGTGCTGAAGGACTGCATTCAGAGACTCTGATAATGGGTCTGTGCTACTATCAAGGTGATCGTAGGCATGGAGGGCTCTCAGCATTGGACTTCAGTGTGGGGACTGGACTTCCTGATGGTGAGGAGCCAGCCATCCTGCAACCAAGTTCAGGGTCCCATCCTCAGGCAGGTTACTGCTGTTACTACTGCTGCCTGTCAGGATCTGTGCTTTGCTTGTGACCATAGTGGTCTGAGATGACAAGGACTGAACCTGTCTCCCCTAAATCCATTTACTAGAGGTTTTACATAACACTAAGTGACTGCAATCAGAGCCCATTTCCTGGAATCATCACAAGAGAGGCAGCAATGTGCTGCTGCTCTTGGGGATCTCACTCATTATTGTCATTACCCAAAAGGAATCTAAATAGAAAATTGTTCTTTTGTTATTAAACTGGATTACACTTGCCTTGATTGCAGTTAGCATGGCTTTGCTGTCACTTGGGAATGAAGCCCTTAATACTGTTCCAGCTCCTGACTCAATTTACGGGAATGCTAACAGTCAGAGTTTGACAAAAATATCAGCCACTGTAATAAAGTGAAAACAGAAAACTTCACTACCAGTGCAACCTGCACCTTCTATCAGCTTTTAAAACATTAAGGACAAACTGGATCAGTTTTTGCTCTTTTTCACAAGCTTACCTAAAGAACTAGAGCAGAAGACAATTCTTGGTTATGGGTTAGTGGAAGGAGGAAAGAAAGCTTCCTCTCTGGATTTCCCATTAGCCCATTGCATGGATTAAGAATTGTTGCTATTATACTTGTTGCACCTGCCTAACAGTTGAATTCAGGTTTATATAGCAACACCTCCTTGCACTGCTCTAGCATGTGCCACCTGAGAAACTGAAAGGGCTTTAAAAAATGTTGTTGAAGTTAAACTCATAAGTAAGAAGATGATAGGTAATGTAGCTCACTCACTGATCCGTGGCTGCTTGCCTGTAGCTTCTTACCGAGAAGCAAGTACAAAACAACTGGAAGCATCCTAACTGATGAAAGAGAGGTGACTACTGCGGATTTACTGAAAGGCCAAAGTGTGCACAGGAAGAACTATTCCAAACTCATGGTATTTTATTGATATAGTAATGTCTTTCAAACTTTTTTGAGATAACCCAACGAATAGCAGGTGGTAGTTAATATTAGAGCTCAAATGGATTAGGTAATTTTTAGAGCAATATTTAGGAGATAGGGAGCTTAAACTAGCTAATAGAAAGAGCGTACAGTCCCGACACCACATATGCTCATCTATCACTGTCAATTATTTACAATGATGCATCCAATTAATTTTGGACTACTTTTGTCTTGAAGTTGCTCTCCATCAGAGTGGTTTTGTGATCTGCTATTGTTTAAACTCTGTGCCATAGACCTCCAGTGATGGAAACTGTTTCCACCGCTGCACCCTGGAGCTCCTCATGAGTTTACAGCTGCAAAAGAACTGGGACATTCATGGCAACATATCTTCGAGGACAAATTGCTGGCTAACAGCACTTATTATATAAGCTGCTATTTCCATTATCAATATGTAATTAATCACTTGGGATGTGTGGTTTTGTTTGAGATTCCTAGCAGTGAATGTAATTATAGCACAACAACAGAGTGCAGATGAGGCCAATAATAAATTCAGAGCAGGTACTTTTAACAAAACCACAAAAAAACCCACTGGCAGACCAAAGAACACCAAATCTTACAACTATTTTAAACAGAAAACACTGCTATGGGTGTCTGTGGTGCTGACTAGTCCATCCTCAGTCATATGCTGAACTTTACTGCATATTGTGGAATTAAAAATAAGGACAAGGCGGTGTTTCTGATGTGATCTGTTTGATACCATGATTTTTAGATGAAGAGCCTGTGCTGGTGAGTGCAGCCCTCCCTCCTACTCCCATGCTGCTGGGGGACCCTGGAGAGCAA
Organism: Amazona ochrocephala; assembly: GCA_039720435.1. NCBI lineage: Eukaryota > Metazoa > Chordata > Aves > Psittaciformes > Psittacidae > Amazona > Amazona ochrocephala. Next base: position 28,995,084 of record CM077880.1, read on the forward strand.
GGTCTGTGCATCTGTCAAGGACTTTGATTTAACTTCTTAATTTCTTTATTTTTTATTTAAATGCCAGTTTAATTGGTCTCCAACTTCCTTGACTGGCACTCACTTAGCTTACAAAGAGTAATTTAGGCCCAAGGACATGTATGGAGATCTGCTGGAGAGAAACAGCAAAGTTTGTTGGAAGAATTGGTGAGGAGGATGTAAAACTCTGATTTTCAATTCTGTCCAAATTACTTCATTTGGCCATACATAAATTTTGATTACAGGTTCAACATACATTTCCCACAAATTTTCACGCAAATGAGCATCTCTTGCATTAATTCAGATGAAAAGTAAGCACGAGGCAACATGAATTGCTGTTAGTAGCTTTTCAGAATTATTATGAATAGATTTTTTTTCCACTATTCAGCTATTGATGTGTACATATTAAACTCATTTGTTCCTTTTTTGGAAAAGAATAGCATGAAACCAATCCTACCTCAACTCAGCCCTTAACAGAGGCATAATTTCTCATAACTGAGTGAGACAAAGTGAAAGAGAATTCATGTTACGGTATATGGATGGTGCTGGTACACAGGTATCTGATAAATACAACAATTTAGATATGAAATCTGTAAGAAATTGTTCTTCAGCTCTTCTCAACAAACGATAAAAGTAGAAAATCTGGTATAACAGCATGTGTGCATTAGCACCTAGATACTGCTATGAACACTATGCTGAAAATAGCTCTTACAAATAGCAAAATAATTAGCAGCATTGTTCATTTACCAGAATCACAACACTGTGCATTCCTTCCTTCTTCAGCTGTCGGAGGTACTGTGGCAGACCTGCATAGTTCACTTTGTCATAGGTAAAGTCCAGGCGACGTTCCATGTAGTCAATATCAAAATGTTGGACATCCTAAACGTTTGTAAAGTAAACATTACATTAGTACTGCATCCAGCTCTGGAGTCCAAAGCACAGGAAAGACATGGACCTGTTGGAGCGAGCCTAGAGGAGGGCCACAAAAATCATCAGAGGGATGAAGCACCTCTCCTATGAGGAAAGGCTGAGAGAGTTGGGGCTGCTCAGCCAGGGGAAGATAAGAATCTGGGGAGACCTTATTGCACCCTTCTAATACTTGAATGTTGCTTATAAGAAGAATGGGGACAGACTCTTTAGTAGGGCCTATTGCGATGGGACAAGGGGTAATGGCTTTAAACTAAAAGAGGGTAGATTCAGACTAGATATAAGGAGGAAATTTTTCATAATGTGGGTGGAGAAACCCTGAAACAGGCTGCCCAGAGAGGTGGTAGATGCCTCATCCCTGAAAATATTAAAGGTCAGGTTGGACAGGGCTCTGAGCAACATGATCTAGTTGAAGATGTCCCTGCTCATTGCAGGGGGGTTGGACTAGATGACCTTTAAAAGTCCCTTCCAACCCAAACTATTCAATGATTCTATTATTCTATGACTGATGTATTTCATAGAGTGTATTTGATGTGGAAAATCAGAATGTATGCAATCGCATTTCTAGTGGTAATTAACATATGAAATGAAACCTGAGAGATTGGCTATAATAAGTGTAAATAATTGTCAGGGGAGATTCAGCTCCTATAAACTTACATGGTATCAATGGACAAAATGGAAATGTAGAAGTCCTAGAATAGCAACTGTTTGGCAGTGACATGCATCAGAAGTATCATAATTTATTTTTAAAATGCTAGCACCTCATACTGCATAACAATAAATCCACACCAGAATCACTGCTATGCAGCCAAGAGCAGCACTTATACCTCATGTTCAAAGCCTGCTTTAAATGTTCTTTTAAGCATTATAAAGATATTACATGCAAAACCACTACATAAGATTATGAACAGCCGTTTATTCTACAATTCTCTTTGTAGGATAAATCACTTTTCTGCTATCACAAATTTATTCCCGTCACTTCGAATTGTAGAATTAGCATACACAGTGAAAAATTCATACTTACGTATGGGATATCATAGTAGTGCATGCGATCAACAGTTTTCTTTAAAACGTCAATGCTGTCATAACCCCATCGGGAGAGGTGAAATCCCAGAGACCAGTAGGCAGGCATGTGCGGGCGTCCAATGGCCTACAGCAGGGATAGGAACGCAGAAGTACAAAGGGTGAGATGAAGAGAAATTATTCTGAAACACCAGGAGAGGCGCTCAGCTCATTTAAGCCATGAAGATCAGAGCACTGGTATCATACACCCATGAATACCTTTGCTTTCTCAGAACAGCTCATTGTACAGTATGCTTGCTTCAAAAAAGTGCTTCTCCTGGTGGGCCCTTGTCCTTAGCAGTGGTTCTGAGTGACACCCACCCTGAACATCACTTCTAAGAACATCCCAGCGAAAAACACAGTGCCTAAAGCCCAGGGTAACATTAACTGAGGGTCTCGCTGAGGTCTCAGCCTCCACACAGTAGCACATGCCTTCACTTATGTGGCACACGCTGGCAGAAACCCAGCGTAGAGCCTTGCACAGCCTGACCCATGCCAAGTCCACAAACCCTTTGGTCAACAGCAGGCAAATCTCTGATGTGATGCAGCAACAGTAGCTTTGTTAATTTCTCTTGCCGCATCCAGCTGAACTAAGTCATCCAGATTCTGGTGGTTATTTGAGCTCTCTGAAGTTTTAATTGTATTTACACACCACTCTGATGAAATGCAGTTACTTATGACTGACTGGCCCACAGCATTGTGTTGCCAGGCATTGACAGACCTCTTCAAGGTCAGAGTTACTGTTTGGTCCCAAAATTCTCAAGTGAAACAGAAGGTAATGAGCTACATATGATTTTATAAATATTTGATTTCCAGTGGCTCCAAATAACCCAGCTGTAAATTGCATGAGGAAACTCAATTGAGAGCACAGGGGAGTAAAGCATCCTGTTCTGCTTCCCCCGGTGAGAGCTGCTCTGGCAACCTGGGGCAAGCAGCAAGCAACCACGATGTGTCTGTTCTAGAAGTAAGCTGAAATCTAGCATTGCCTCATTAGCATACACTGTTGTTTTCTGGGAGACGTCTCTTGAAATCCTTACTCCAGTTTTAACAGTTAAATCCCATAAAATTAACCTTTATTCAGTATTTCTAATATCCTTGCAGGCAATACACAAAAAGCAAGTAGTGAATAAGCATCAATGACTTATTAATCAGTTGCATCTATTGACTCCCTTTGGCTAAATAACTGTTCCTCCCTTATTTCCTTGTGGATCTTTATAGTTAGGTAATTGTACTAAGAAGTGAAAAAGAACAAAACTTGCGTATTGGCAGCTAAACCCCATCTACTTTAATTAAATAAAACAAGGCACTCCTGGCAGTCTGTATCTATTGCATTGCTAAGCTCTCTAGAGAATGCAACACATAAAGACACATCTTCCTATGGGATTTTCTCCAGTATAAGCCTGCCCTGTGAAAGCAATGCTGAACTTGAAACTGCTCTAAAACGTGCCAGAGGTACTAGAGCTGGTGAGATGTGCAAACTGCACTGGACAGAGAAACAGATACAGGGGAGAAGTGGGGAAAAGCAGAGGGTGTTTTAATGCACCAGAGCTGGGGGAGCACACAGCGTAAATTGCTTCCAAACAAGAGTGGGTTGTGGACAGACAGGCAAGCTTTAAGCATGAAGCATTACAAATTTGGCTAACAGTGTGCTTTTGCTTGTTGGGATGCTGCTATCTCACATAAGACAAAGCAGGAGGAGGCCAGAACAAGTGGCAAGGTTAATGGTTTGAGTCCCTTCCATGAGGGATACTCTGGCTGAGCAGCACAACTGCAGCAATCGCATGCTACACATCCCATTCCACTAGACTTAACTCCCTCTACTCTCCTCAACACCTGCTTCATCTCCAACTTGGCTGAGGCTGAGCTCTTCAGAGGAAACAAGCAGCTATGAGGAGCATGCTCTGGATGCAGCTGTACTCAGCCTTTGCTGCATGCCACTGCATGCTTGTGGGAGGGGCCCTGGAGAGATGAAGGTGGCCTCTACCATGTAGGGGGAGGCTGGTGGGCCAGGACATGCCATTGCCACCATGGTGCTGTTGTTCCTAGCTTGTGTGGACACACCTGATCCCCCCAGACCGTCTTTCAAGCTCTGCTGAGGTTTTCCTGTGGAGAGGTGAGGGGGGCAGGATGGCTCAGAACCATCTCCTGGACACCCCATGAGCAGCACCGAGGTGTCCAGCAAAACACAGCAAGCCTCAAGGCAAGTAGTCTGCTTCTCTCTCACAGCCACACTAGCCATAGTCAGGATAACTTCATTTGAGGAGGCAGCAGAGCTTGTTTTAGACCAGACAAGGCTGCAAGATGAGCTCTGTGAACACCACCACTTTGTGCTTCTGTAGCAGATGCTCATTTCCTGTGCTTTCTCTACTGCAAACAGAGAGTGACCTCCACAAACAAGGTTAAAAAGGCAGAACAAAACAACCCCTAATGAAATAAAATGTTTTGTGCACAGGCTTCTCCCCTTGGACGAGAGGAAGAGGGAAACCAGCTGACTAATATTAATCCTGCAGCTGAACTCAGATCCCAGTGCCCTGGCAGCATGCCTATGTGTCTATGTGTCACCCACTGCCTCTCCTCAAGCAAACCAGGAAACAGGAACCACCATGGGGGGGACTAGCCTGGGCAGCCCTGCTACAGGTCCTACAATACCCTGGATTGCTCCTGGCTGAGGAGGACATCAGCTGAGACATCACCAGTACAATGTGCTTCGAGAGTTGGATGGGGATTTCCTTCTGCCTCTGTGTCCTACCGAAAACCCACGTAGAGCACCAGGGATGTAGGTGGAGCTGTGGCCACCGCTGTGCTGGCCAGGGTCCTTCCCAAAGGACACATCCCAAGTGCTGGGGGTTGCTGAGGTTCAGCTGGTCACCTTTACAGGACGGTGCTGTCTTGCCCGCAGACAGCAGAGCTGCCCCACAGCGAGGCATATTTTGTGACAGCATCCTTTGAGGCATTTGGGATTACAGCTGAACCAACTGCAGAAAATCCACCTTGTAAGCAAGATAATAAGTTTTAAAGCAATTAGTTCCCCAGGTTCACCAGGATGGCACATCTATGGTGAGCTTAATTGAAATCAGCAGAACATTTGAAGAGGAAAGATGAAAACAGGGCAGCTGGGAAAACAAATGTTCTTTTTTCTAATTATGCTGTGGACTCTCTCTAATGGATCCCCCTGAAGCTTCCTGATAAAGTAACTGACATATGGTACCTACGAGCAGATAGATCAGCAGAGACAGGAATGCAATTTCACAAACCTGAAAATACATGTTGGATTTGATATATATTTAGGATCTAGTTAATTCATATAGATTGCATTTTGCATACCAATGACCATAAAATGCAGTAGGCAGAGAAAGCCTGCTTGGCAAAATTGACTCCCATAGAATCAGAAAAGGTAAATGAAGTATGGCAGGGGAACTGAGAAAACAAAACATGAGAAATGCAGAAACAGCAAGCATATGGAGTATCCAAACTGAGAAAAGAAAGGAGAAGGTATGGTAGTGCAGAAGCAGAAAAAAGAAATAGATCCTGTTTTCTGTTCTACAGTTCCTCCTGCACTTGGGTCTTAAATAACTCCTGGTGTTGGTAATTAGATCTCTGTTGTTTTCACCAGATTTACATTACTTGGCGTTATGTAATTAATTCTTTTCAGATGCACCTGAGAGCTGATGAATGTGGGAGATGCCCTGGGAGCATGGTGCAGTGAGAGGAAAGTTCAGTGAAAACAAGTGCATCTTGCAGCTAAAATCCATGCTGAGGGAGTAGGTGACCTGTATTGGCTTTCCCTATGTTGAGTAACTGGACAAATAACATTATTACTATGAGCATCAAGGATATCAACTAAGTTACAAATGCTATATAGTAAATCAGGATTCTGTTCTATTAACACTGTGACTAAAGACTTCAACGCAAGAGAGATGGCTGAAGAGTTATGTCCTATGTATCATAGAAGCCATAAAGAGAGATACTCTTTCCCGTTCTTACAAAGGAGGTGAGCTCTCCAGCAGCACAAGCACATTTACGATTGCTAAACTTGCAGCCTAATTAGTCATATAAAACTACTTTTGAAGCATGATATTTGTTTAAACTTCCTTTCTTTAAGGAAGAGCGGTAGGAGGAAACTAAAAAAATCCAAGTGGGCTAATGCTCTGGATTTAGACACAGAAACTGTGTTTGGATAGTGACACAACAGCTAAATTGCATAGGTGCTCCTGTGGCTGATATCTATATCCAGCTCATTTGCTGTGGTTGAGGCAGGCAAGTGAGCACCATGGGCACCTAGTCAGGCAGGGGGTAACCTCCACTCAAAGTCTATGCACAGAATCATAGAATCAGTTAGGTTGGAATAGACCTTTAAGATCACCAAGTCCAACCAGTAAGCTGAACTTTGTCTTGGAAGGGCAAGAAGAAAGGCCCTGCAACTGCTGAACTATTAAGAAGATTCTCACAACCTCAGGGGCCTAAAAATTTTAAGGACTTTCAATACCAAGGTCTTCAAACCTTCTTCTGTGCTGCCAAACACTTATCAGCTGCTTATTCTTTTTTGGGAGACCCGTGAATTCAACTGTGATATTCTCACTGAAACATCTGTGATAAACTCTAGGTACAAGCAGGTTCCTCATGTTACCTCTCAAATAGGAAGCTGGACTAAAGACCTCCTGAGGTTCCTTCAATCCAGAACTATCCTATGGTTCTGTAAGGAGGAAGTAAACCAGCAATTTGCTCTTAAAACAGAATTAGGAGGCATGCAGTATGCTCTCTTGAAGCTTGTCATTGGATAATTTCTGATAAAATAACAAATTTATTGTTAACAAATTCTCTCCACCCAATGGATGTTGAATGTCCATTTGCTGAGCTATAACTTTGCTGAGTGTCTTGTTATGGAGCTTATACTCTATTGCTATGCACTGTTACTCTCTCCTGAAAGGCCATCAGTGGACTTCGCAATGGTGGACTGGTATTAGGTCAGGCTGTAGAGCCTCAGCTAGGCTCAACTCAGTGGCTGAGCTCTTTAGTTTATTACTGCTTTTTCCCATCCTCCTGCAACCTAACTGAGGCATTTACCATAAGAAGTGAGTTTTGTGTTATATATCTGTTTCACACAGTGGACTTCTTCTGTAGTAGGAGAAAAGTGTGATTATTGTCAAACATACATAGAATCATAGAATCATAGACTACTTACAGCAGGAAAGGACGTTAAGACCATCCAGCTTCAACCCCCCTGCCATGGGCAGGGACACCACACACTAAACCATGTCACCCAAGACTCCATCCAACCTGGCCTGGAACACTACCAGGGATGGAGTATTCACAACTTCCATGGGCAACTACAATAAACAACTCGAACTACAATACAACTACAATATGCAATACATAAAGCTGTGGCAGGACTATCTCTGATGTGCCCAGAACAGTTCTCCTCCTGACCAAGTTTAGGGACAGCAGGGAGCAGAAGAACCAGGATGGAGATTTCTCCTTCCCATTGCACGATGCCTACCACATGCACTGTTGCTGCTATCACTGCTGTAGTGCTGTGGCATCACTGGCAAGATGCATCCTACAGCCCACTTTGGCTCCGAATAAGGCAAAGCATGAGGGACAGAGGAATAGGCCTCTGCTCCCCTCCCACTCCCTGCATCACTCTTGGAGCCCATTTAAAGCAGATCAGCCTGGGCCAGGAGGACACCCAGGGCCACCACGGCTTTCGGTGCCACCACAGCTTTTGCTGCCTCCTGTCCTTGCCCTGAGGATGCACAGAGATGCTGGTGGCCCTGGCAGGGAAGCCACCATCACCCCTGATCACCACAAAGGGAGCCCCACTCTTAGCACAGCCCATCTGCCCCCAAGCAGGCCACACAGCAATGGCTCTGGGCAGGAGCCCATGGACCACCCCAAGGTTCTGGCAGCAACCTGGACAGGTGCAATGGGAAAGCTTGTGTCATCCAGAGATGCAGTAAACAGCTTCATTGCAAAGCTGTCCTAGCTCACTGTTATAGAGGGAGCTGCATATAAGCACTGAGCAGAGCTGAACTCTGAAATCATCCACAAACTAGTACAGCAGGGGCCATGCTCACATCTTGAAATGGCACACTGAAGGCAACAGCATGAAATATTTGTGCAAGCTGTGGAGCACTTTGCTCTGGACACAGTTCTCAAAATCCATTCCCTGGCTGACTCCTGGCCACCCTGTATACCACTGGGACATTCCCAGGGAGGATGCAATGAGTGATCCCTACAAAACACCCCATGCAGTGATTTTGAGCACGTTTGCACAGGCGGGAGGCAGGTGACATTTCCCCAAGGAGCTTGATGCAGCAGTGCAGCCTGGTCCCAACAGGGTACCCTGCAGCTGTGAGCTCCCAGAACACCACTTCCCAGAGGAGGCCATGCAAACAGCCAAGAAGCCAATGGATGCTGCTGTGCAGTGCCTTGCCGACATCAGTCACATTGCTCATTTCCACCCCCTCTGCTTCCCTGCAGCGTGACAATGACCATGCAGGAAAGTCCTCTCAGTATGATAGAAAATACAATTGAAATATAAAGTCTTTTCTGTCTCCTTCACCTTCCCACAGATCTTGTACATAAAAGCCAAATCATTACCCAGAGACTAATAATATGGTAATTGTAACATTTGCAATCCTGGAATTTCAGGATGTTTACTGAAGAAGTTATTATTTCACTATGAAATTGCCACCATGCATTCTTCAAGATTCCCTAGAGAGCTGAGTGCAAGCTCGGAGAATACAGAGCAGGAGATTTTTTGTCCTGACATGTGATGTGTCTAGTTAGGAGACGCCCACTGGCTCCCCTTTACCTCGTTTTCATCACTCCAGCTCCATTTCCAGGGAGGCAGGGGTGGAAAGTGAGCTGCCAGTACCCATCAGCTGGGGAGTGAGAACTCTCATTTTATTTTCAGCTGCTGGCCACCTGCTAAGCCACCAAAATGCTGCCTTCAAACACCAGCAAAAGGCTTTGAAAAGAAGCAAGGATGGCTCTAATCTCCATCATGCTGCCACAGCGACTCCCCTGAAATAGGTGCTTTCATCGCAGGTATCAAAGCTGCAGCTAGAAGGAGAGTCACTTGACTTGTTCTTCTTTATTTGTTGGAGGTTTTGGGGAGGGGGGTTGTTTGGGTTTCGTTTGTTTTGTTTGACTGCTAAAGTGTAAGTTGAAAACCCAGTTTGCTGGTTGGTCTGTGGCACCAGGGTCAGAAATGGCTGGTGAGGAGGACTTGCAAAAGGAGCTGGAAACCTCTGAGTGACTCGGAGGGGCACCAGCAGTCTCCCACCTCTCTGGGAGGCACCACCTGAACCCCTCTTGCTAGAGGAAGGTCTAGCAGAGCCTACTACACTGGGGACACTCCAGCCCTCCCAAACAGCGCCACAAGTAAGGCTTTCCTTCCCCTCTATCACTAAAACATAACCCACCAATACTTTCCTTCTGGGCTAAACCTTCTTTTTCCCTTGGTCCAAACCACAATACTTCTGTTTCCATTTCAAGCACTTTAAAAGAAGGGATGCATATGATAGGGAGGCTTTTAAATGCTAGGAAAGACAAAATGTTTGCTGAAAATCAGAGCTCAAGCCCATTGGTGGGGCAGTAGACAGCATGGCAGAACACATGCACACCTCACTGTGAACTCCAACTGCTTGGCTGAAGGATGCCCTACTACAGGCTGCTCAGCACCTCCTGTTGCAGCTTAATTCGCACGGTCTGTGTACATGCATCCTCCTTCTTACAGTGACATGCTCCTTCTCAGCTTTGCTTCACACTCTTTAGGCTTGGCACTGATTTCTTTATGCACAGAGCTTGATTATGAAGTGACAATTTTCTGTGCAGGGGCCCAGCTAATGGGCACCTGGCATTTGGTGATCAGGAGGAACATGTTACCTGCTACTTTATTCTGGGCAGCTCTCATTGAGTAAGAATTGAATGTACACTCCCAAAACAGATATTTACATGTGTACTCTCCATTCATTGGAAAGCACTGGCAATTGGAAAGCAAGTAGTTACGCTCTGTGAGACAGCAGTAAATATGTTTTTTCACATCTATGCTCTTCAATGCAACTACATAGGTTTTCATTAGTAAAAAACAGGGTGACAACTCCGAAACCAACAGGCAATTCCAGTAGCAAACAAAGGCATGAAGCCTTTGAAGTTCATTCAATACCTCTGAAGTCTGGCAAATGTGAAGTTCCCAAACATTCCCATCTGTGTTCTACCTACATTGCTTCCTCCATGCACAGCGTAAGAACATTATTATAGCCATGTAGTGAAGACTGTAAAACTATCGTGGCCCAGAGAAAAGTAAGCTTGGACAAATTTCTTTCTGATCATTGCATCCCTTAATGCACTGCTCTCAATAGTGAAATGCTGCAGGAAAGGATGAGATGTGCCCTGAACGCCCAGCCAGTATGCTGCATTTAGACAGAATGCTTGCAGATGCTTGAGCACATGCCACGTTGCCCATGGACCCGAAGCTATGGCTTTGTGTGAGCAAGTGAGGACAAGGCTTTGGCTGTGCTACCTGCTGATACTACCAGATACTGATGAGTATTCATTACAAGGTACTGCCCTGTGTGCCATAGGCACTTTTCTACTAACCTCTGTGTATTGCTGAATTACATTTTCGGGAGTTGGTCCAAGGAAGAGATAGAAGTCAAGGATCCCTCCAATAGTGCGAAAAGTTAAAGATGGGTTTGGACTCAGAGTAACATCTGAAAAGAGAAAAACAGGTTCTCAGTACAAACCAGTTCTTCATTATACGTGGGATTGGTTCAAAGCTGCACCAGAGAAGGCTCAGACTTGACATTAGGAAACATTTTGTTATTGAGAAGGTAATCAAACATTGGAACAGGGTTCCTCAAGATGTAGTGGGTGCTCCAAGCCTGGCAATGTATAAGAGGCGTTTGGACAATTCCCTTAATAACATGCTTAAACTTTTGTTCGGCCCTGAAGTGGTCAGGACTAGATGATCACTGTTGGTCCTTTCCAACTGAAATATTTTACTGTCTCCTATCTTACTGTACATATATACATGCTGGACTCTTCTGTGTGCATAAATGTACCCTGAGGCAGAGGCGGCTACACATTCAAGTCACTACCTGACACCTTGTGGGTATGAATGGATGAGCAAATAGGACCTGTATGCAGGCTAGCAGTCGTCCAATGTTTCTGTAATCTCCTATTTCAGACTGGCATTGTGCAACAATAAATCACAGAAACCCACACAGAGTAGATTGCACAGATCCATTTGTCTCAGTTTCATTTCTATATAAAAAGGAACCACAAGCTTGTGTTTAGGGTTCCTTTATGGTATTTTAATCTTCTAATTGGATGTCATTGGCTTCCAGGAAAACCTGATTTTATAGACTGAGTGAAGATTCCCCTTTTCTGAAATTATAGCACTGGATTAATACAGTAAGGTGACCATGGCAACGCACAAAACTGCTATCCACAGGCAGAACATAGAACTAAACTAAATTGGTTATGCCAGTCCCAGAGGAAATTTCTTCCACCTTCTCCTTTACCTGTCTGTGCATCTGGTATTTAAAGAGAAAAAAAAAAAAACAAACAACAAAACAAACCAAAACAAAAAACAGCCCAAAACTTAATAACAATTTTTTCCTGAAAATACCTCACCTTATTGAGCAGTCCTTCTAATGAAATCCCTTTGAAAACTTTATAGCAACTCCTGTGACCTCAGCCATGGTGCAGTCACTCTTATTTATACCACATTGAAAAGGCAATAAGCAAAGCAGCTTTTTATATTTACTAGTTTACCATCTTTCTATATGCAGTGTATATAAGGAATCTATATATCTTTTTACCTTGTGCATTGGAGTTCAGCAGGAGAACACCATGAGCATTGGAGTCAGGTTCTACACACAAATAGAAAGGGTGAACTCCATAGAGGTTGGCAAAAGGCTGAAAAACAAACAACACATTAGGTATGGATTGACTTTTCTAATTTCTTATTTTCTGTTAGCTAGGTATGTATGGGAAGACAAGGAAATGAATTCAGCCATAGTTAGAGACTTGTTCTCAAAGGCTGGAGATTTTTTCATCTAAACTGGTAGGAAGTCAAATTGATAGAAAAGAGTTATTTTTTTCTGCCTCATCAGGATGGTACATTTTAGTCTCCCCTAAAAAGTTAAACCTAAATACTCTGCCAAAACCCTCAAAATTGCACTGATAAGAATTGCTTTGCTAGTTAAAATAGATTCGTCAACCACTGACTCAAGTCTAGCCAAACATCTAACGGATCCTGCTGAAGTCCAGCTTCTTTGGATGAGCAGGGATTGAACCAAGCATGAAATGAAATGCTTTCCTGAACCAGGATCTTGGCACACAAAATACATTTTTTTTCCCTGAAAACTAACTGCATCGTGAGAAAGCTTCTGATGAAAAGTTTCAAAGTTCCCTCAAAATGACTCATGGTTTGTCATTTAATTAAACCTTAAGACACCTGTGGAATATGTGACATTCAGCGTTCGGCACTGATTCGGGTTAGCAGTGCTACCATACGGAGAGAAGTGCTCCCTCAGCAAAGCTGTAGCTCACCACCTGTTTGTGGCGATGCAGATTAGGACAATGTGTTGCACAAAGTGAATTACCTCTGGTGCCTGATCTCTGCTGAACATGCCATAGGTAATGAAGTCCATGCTGTGCTTGAAGGATGGGTGCTCATGTTCACCAAATCCATACACCGAAGTGGATGGCACAGTAGTCGTGATCTGAAGATACTGGTTGGAGAAAATCAGATCAGCAAGTGGACTGTCCCACCTACAACAAACAGAGGGGGACATGATTAGTTTGCTCCTCTTTGGTATGCATCATTTGAAGTTCACTTCTGCCTGTTTATGCTTCTGTATTTTGGAGACTAACAGTATTAAAAACTCCACAACATTAAATTCTGTGCAATCCTCTAACATGCTTAATCTAACACACACTGAATTCATCTTGCAGTGGCTGCAGCTATCTCATCTACTGATACAATAAAATGCATCAGTATAATTTTGAAAGGAACAACTAAAATGAGAGAAGACACTATCTATAATCCTATTACCAAAATAAGTGGTTGCTTGTGGTATTTCTATGACAACCAAACAGGGCAGACTAAAAATTGTTATTACACAGTGGGGTTCAGAATCCTTAATGGGAACAACAGACATTTAATGTTACCAGTTTTTACTTCCTAATCTTTTGCTGGATCAGGACCCAAATACTTGTTGCCCCTACTTTATGCAGGCATCTGAAGCAGAGGGATATGTTCCTCCAGGCTGCTTGAATGAGATGTTTTTAATGTGATGACTCTCTTATTCTCTCACCAGTTTAATGCCTTGATTTCTACTGAATCATCTGCGGACACAGACTCACATTTTAATTAGGTGTTACATTCTGTTTCCTATCTCTTCTGCTATAATGAGCTGCAAGCTAGATGGGAGAAAATATAGTCAAGCTGTGGAGAAGTGTTTTGTTAATGGTACTGTGTATGCCATGAGTACCACATTTAGATAACACCCTCTTGAGCCTTGTTTAACCATGAATTTGTTACAGCTAATTAAAATAAATGAGCCAAAGCCATAGAGCATGGAAGTGGCATAACTCTCCTTTTAATGGTCTTTTGTCAATGATTTTGACAAAATTAAATAGTTGAACAAATTGACCAGTAAATCAGAGCTGGCCCCCCCATGCTGGCCTCTCCTCGAGGAAGAAAGGATGGCCACTCACAGCGATGCCCAGAGGTGGCTCCAAGGTACCCTCCTGCCTCTCCATGCAAAGCAGGCACAGTCTATCCCTAAAGTGTCCTAGTTTAAGTCAAGCACACGTAGCGGTCTGTTATTTTAAAAAGGTCTATTTGGCATTTCTCACAAGCAGGAAAAGTAAGAATTTGTATTTAAACCTTGATTTGGTTGCTTGCCAGCAGCAACCCTCCCTTCCTTCCATCATCTCCTCCACCTACACGCAATACTGAATAAGGTTGTATTTTGATAGGAAGGTTAATGTGCGCAAAATATCCCTGAGAATCAGATCCAGCCCTTGGCAAACAGAGGCCTTTCTGCAAGAGGCTGCTGCTGTGCAGGAGCAGGGGTGGGCTCTGTGGAGCTGTATTCCTGTCCAAAGGAGCGCCGTCACATAGCTCTGCTCTATGGCAAGGCAGGCACAGTCACTGCTCTGAGCAGACCATGGGATTATGCAAAAAGCAAAGGATGCCGGAGGCGAGATGCTTTGGGAAGAGCTTGAATATCTGTCCTAACTCGTTAAGCACTCTCCATGATGTCTGTTGAGAGGACATGAGGCTTTGTGCATTCATGGTAACCCATATTATGGCACTGACATTTCCCATCATGAGAGCAATTAGTGTTGCCATGGCATTAAAAATGCTCCTTCTGCTCAGCAGGGGAGGGTCACTAGGGTGGAGCAAACTCCAACCCTAGGAACAACCCCTCTGCCCCACCATGTCTTTCAGTGGCACAGAGAAACTCTTTCATACCTCATGCATTCCCTCAGGCCACTGTCACATGCTCAACTTCTGCATACCATCACCAAAACAGTGCCTTGGTCTGCTTCCCTCCATCCCTCAGCTACCTAGGAGCTGCCATTCCCAACGGTGCAGCTCCCCGTGCTCACTGCCAGCAGCCATTGCTTTCCATCAGCCTCATCTTCCCCTAGACCTCTGCTTACCAGCACAATATCTAGCATTAAGTATGGCATAAGAAAACTGGCAATGACTCTTTGTTTTCTCTGGGCACCATTTTGTCCTCTCCATCTGAAGGAAAGCACGAACAGGTTTTCCCCTGGCATCCCTCTCTGCCTCCACTCCCAGGTAATGCCCTTGTACTCTGCAGCACACTGTGGCAAGCTGCTGTATTACTCTATGTGTTTGCTTGTGTTGTGTTGGCAAAAAAGCAACCTTTTAAATGAGAAAAAGAGATTTCTGGAACACTTGGAGACAATAAAATAATGCTCTATTTCTCCCACCTCCCTTCCTGCTGGTTTAAAGCAGAGAGAAGGGAGCAAACAGAAGGGAGCAGAAAATGACACTATGTGCGTGGTTCTCTGACAGTTCTATAACCCATAACAGTGCTGTGATGGGCAACAGAAGGGATCTAAAAAAATCTGAAAATGCAGCTAAGTTGTTCACTGTCAAAAAACCCCTACCAGCAGCTAGACATGGCAACGCCTGTGAAGAGGAGAAGCCTTTCCTTTGCACAAGAGTTAGTAGCTGCATTCAGGTTCATGGCTGGAAGTCCTAACTTTAGTGTCTCTGTGGTGGGAAACGCTCCTGCCTGTAGAAATATATCCTGAATGTCTGCCTGGCCCATTGCCTGCTAACAGCTGCCTGCTGCCTGTCTGGGAAGCCTGCCTTCCCAGCTAGCTTTTTCTTCCAGACACCTTGCACTGTACTCAAGAGTCAGGTACCTTAGAGTAATATGAACTGTACGTGACAATTGACTTGGCTGAATGACTTCACTCTATTGGAGACCAATAGTTGTGGTGTGTGCAATGGCTCAGAGCATAGACCCACCTGCCATATGCAAGCAGCTGGCATATAAGTGGCACTTAAGAGAGACACTTGGGACGCATGTATGATGTATCATCAGGACATGCACCATGCATCATCTGAACATTCAAATATCATTTTAGGTTGGGAGAAGGTTTTTTCCTTCTTGTTGCAGTGAACCCTGGATTACTCTGAAGTATGAACGCCTGTCCCACTCAGATGTTTGCAGAAAATGTCTTCTCTAACATCTGCTTTATTTGCCTTCCAGAAACCACAGCTTTGTGAAAGGGAGCGCACTGTATATATTACCTGTGCGCAAATTTCAGGCAGAAACTCCACATGGCTATAATGAGTCTAAGCCTCTTGGGCGGAGCTTGAGCTACCTTTTCAGAGGGCCCAGGCGATTGCTGTATGCACAGGCTGCCTATAAAGCAGTAAAGCACCAGAGTGTCTGAAGAGTATAGGCCCTATTTTTTAGTGTATTTCGAATATACTTTGCTGCAGCCTGGGGACTGGCTGGGCATCAGTCAGTTGATGGTGAGCAATTGTTTTCATTTGCATAACTCATCTTTCTTGGGTTTATTTGGGTTTATCTCTTTACTATTTTATATTTTTTTTTGCAGTTATTATTATTATATTTCAATTCTTAACGTGTTTAATTCAACCTGTGAGTTTTCTCACTTGTACCCTTCCAATTCTCTTCCCACCCATCCTGCTGGAGGGGGCAGTGAGTAAGCGGCTGTGTGGGGCTCAGTTGCCATCTGGGGTTAACACACCAGACATATTCCTTATTAGCTGTAAGTCTTGGGGCACCACTGGACTGCAGAGGGCATATGAAGAATGAATTCTTACATGCTTATCTTTCCTTT
Source organism: Amazona ochrocephala (assembly GCA_039720435.1). NCBI lineage: Eukaryota > Metazoa > Chordata > Aves > Psittaciformes > Psittacidae > Amazona > Amazona ochrocephala. The sequence continues at coordinate 29,011,467 of CM077880.1, forward strand.
AAGGTGATTTATCAAATAGGTAGAGAAAGTAACCAACAGATTTTCCACAAACGTAACACTATAAAAGGAAGAATTGCAGGTATATTTACAGTTCTTGACACAGTTCTGCTCTACTTCTACTGTATTTTTTGTCATAGTATCTGAGTATGTCCTAAAAGTGGCTGGATATATAATGCTTTATTTTTGTTCTGAAAAACACCTGGATAAGTGATACACCTACAATAATTCTTGCCTGTGTAACATAAATCTTTATGATCAGAAGACTAAAACAATGGCTTTTGCAAACTAGAAGCAAACTCAAGTTACCCATGATGCACACAATTTGCTCCTGTTGCTTTCAGCAAAATTGCAGTTTAAGACAATAGTGTCATAAATCATTCTAATAGTTTTGCTATGCAAAAATGTCTTCATGGTAAGTGGCGTCTGTGCTTACTACCACAATCAATAAAAAAGGCAGCTGAACTCTGCAGCAGCCTTTTTGGAAATTGGGGAAAATCTTGATTAGATTGTGGTTATTTGTGCTGTACCTTCCCAAGTGTGATGGTAAATGAGGTATTCCAAACTCTTAATAGAGAGAAAGGAGCACTTATCTGGCTTGGAAAAAACATTCTGCCTTCCATTATTCATATAACATCATGAAGGAAAAGTCAGATGGAGAATGGATATTAAAGTGGAGAATCAAATCAATAGTCCATCCCTCTGCAGCCTGTCTCCAGCAATAGCCCAGGCCAGATATCGCAGAGGAAGACGTAAGATGTCACTCAGAGCCAGCCTTGCAATAATCTGCTTATAGAGGAAGTTTCTGGCTGTTTTCATAGAATTAGCTTTATGTTGTGAAACATGGAGACGGAAATAGTTGTTTTGGGGTTTTTTCTACAGATGATTTTTTACTATGCTTGAATGTGCATCCTGCTAAGCCTCCCATGGCAGCACCACCCTGGGGCAATGAGTCCCACAGAGTAATCACACACTGCAAAATGAGGATGTCTTTATTATTTATCGCTGCCTTAAAGCAAACAGTTCCCAGCCTTTTACTCTCTGTTCTGGAGGAAATCTATGCTTTCTTGAAGCCTCCATGCTTACACTTGATACTACCTCCTCCAAGGGTTGTTGCTGTTAGTGGCAGGGGCAGAAAGAATAGGACTCAAGTTGAGAGCACATGCCATGAAATGACACAGGGACTGTGCTTTGCTCCCTCACCTGCCTTATTACAACCCAATATTTTCTCTCCTATTTTTATTGCTGGGGTCCCTTCACAACCCGTCCTAATCTTCACCCCATGCAGGTGCAGCAGCACCTATCACCTGAGTACCTTGGAGCAATGTAGTGGAACTTGGCCTTTCTTACTTGCTCCTGGCTCTGCATGAGGTTTGCAGTCAGCTGTTAATGTCTCTCCCCTACATAATTCATTCCTCTCCGTTGCTATTGTGATTATATGGAGCTTCCAGTTTGTCCTGCCCTCCTTGAGCTGGCACTTGGGCACCTCAGCTACAGCAATGGCTCTTTGCATGTAGCAAGCAGAAGTGCCTGTGGAGCGTATTCAGGAATACCTCAAAATCTCCACTGCCTCTCCCCTGCAACCTTTCCAATGTGGTATTAAATCATTCCACACAAGGAGAAGGCTCTGTGCACATAAATGGCAAAGCTGGGACAGGCTTTTAAATCAAGCAGACAGACTCTCCTCTCAGCTCCCTCATCACTGCAAAGTCTGTGGCACAGAGACATTGACAACAGGATAGACTGCACCATACAAAGGAGGGGAGGGAAATACAAGCATGTACTTGGAAAGAACAACCCAAATCTATACCATGTTTCTGTTTGACACATGCTGCTCCCTCCCATCTGTGCCAGAGTATGCTTGGGATCATGAGGGATTTTAGGGTTTTTTGGAGGTGGGTCATCCAGGAGTTTGAAGCTGCCGGTGAGGGATACAAGCACCACGTAAAATAGATTTCTGAGGATCTGGGATTACTTTACACAAGGAAAGCCTTCCTTAAAATGTTAGAAAGGTCTAGCAGAGCACCATGGCCTGGTTTGATTTAGACATGAGTTATGGTCCACCCACACCCAGGGAGTGCAGCTACAGCACCTGTGTGGAGGCTTTGTTTGCCCACATCAGCTGTTCTGAGCAGTGGTTTTTTTCACATGAAGATTTATGACTGGTTCAGCTGCTCACTGAGACAGCAAGGCTGTGGCCATTCACATCTTAAAACAGGAGACTGGAGTCCCTGCAGGTGTTAGATGCATGCCTGTTTCTCAGGGACACTTGCCCACAGAGCCTGCCATAACCTGGCACAACCACAGAGGCACCTGTGTGCAGCTCTGTGCCAGGGCACAGACATGCTGGGTGCCCTGGAACAGCAGCTCCCACCTCTGCAGGGAGCTCAAAGGAAAAGACTTGGGGTTTTGCATCTTCTCTGCAGAATGCACTTGGAGCAGGGACAGGGGACAAGGCAATGACGAAGAAGCTCAGCAGCAGTTCCTGCTGAACCCCTGCTACAGCATGCTCAGACCTACCTCCCAAGCAACCAAACCTGCCTTTGGGCAGGCTGAGCTAACATGAAAATCTACTTAGCATGCCAGATGCCACCAGTGCTCCCCTGGTCCCAGCCAGCTAATAGAGTCACTGGGGGAATGCTCCTGTAACACTGCTTGCTGAGGGTTCACCCTCCCCAGTCAAGCAAAGGCAGCTGTCCAGGGCTTTTAGGTCAGGATGTATAACCTATTTTGAAAGATTCCCTTCTGCACAGCTCTTCTGGCGGCTAAAGAGGTTGCAAAGCCCTCCAAGTCAGGCTGTGGAGGCATCCCTGAGCATCTGCGTTCACTCACCCTGACAGGACCGACAGGCAAGGAAATGAAAGCGAAGCATTTCTGCTCCTCACATAGGCAATTTAACTCCAAAAATGATTCAGCTGTGAGGGGAATGGCTCCTTGCCGAGGTATGATCCTTAGTCTATAGTACTGGCTGTGCCAGTTCACACAAACATTCCTGGGAACATATAATTTCCCTTTCTAAATGCAAAATCCCGTGTCTCTGCTGACGAGAATCTTTGAGTAGCAGCCCTGCCATTGTTTTCAGGATAAAAACCCATTAACTGCTCATTATATTCACCCACATTTTCCTCTATTTGGGGTCGGTTGCGATTCAGAACTCCTTTACCTGCTCGGAGGCAGCGTGCACTTTTCCAGCAGCAACGCTCCGTGGAGCAGCATTACAGCCGGAGCTGCGCCGATGCTGCTAACCAAGACTGCCCTCTACCTCCCTGCGCTCTGAAGCGCTCTGTACCCCGAGCCCGCGCCGCTGCAGAGCGCAGATTCTGCTGGGCGACGGGCGCCTCGCTCGCCGCTGGGGTATGGAGGAGGCTGACCCTGGCTCGTGGCCGGCCAGTGAACGTGCCCTCCTGGAAACCTGCTCAGCAGGGACTGACTTGTGCTCCTCTGCCTCGTGCTGTGCCTTTGGCAGCTCCAGGGGATCAAAGCCCGAGTCTGCTTCACAGCAGGCCCCTAACCTTAACTGGGATGCCCGAAGTTTGAGAATGCTCTGACTAACAGAGACTAAGCCCTTGGGGTTTGGGTGAAGATGTGGAGGGCTGTATGGGAAGGGGCCATGAGCTGCTCACCTTGTCTGGTTGGGCATTCCCCTCTTACATCACCATCCCAATGACTGAGCCTTTACAAAAAACCTCTTCTTACAAAGAGAACTGGGTTTTTAGTGTAAGCCCACTGTTCTCACAAAGCTGTTAAGTCTAACGACGAGTTAAATTATTTTTGTTATCAGAATAATGCATAATACATTCACTTACAATAGCCTGGGGAAAAGAAAACACCCACAAAAAGCTTCACAGAATTGACTGCAATATATATAAAAAGAGATGCCAGAAGACTGTAGTTTAAAAGGATAGGCAGCTAATTAAAAACCTGGTGTGGTGGTTCCATCTGCAGATTCAAACCATTCTAGAGGCTGTATTGTTTTGCATCACACGTGTTAAACCATCCTTACACTGCTCACAAAGACAATGCTTGTATTTTGAGTCTGTTTAACAAAGAGTTTCTTGGGAGCGTGGAAATCTGAGCTGATTTTTAATTACTCAATCCCAGTAATCAGGGATGTTCTTACACTGGTGGGGGGTGTAAGGCAGAGCTGACGCTGAGGAAGCAGAGGCCACACACATGTTGGGGCTTGCTCCGAAGTAGGCTGTTAGGAGCAAGACTGCAGTGTGTGTCCTCCCAGACCGCACCTCCTGACTGGTAAGGCCACATGGAAGGACCTAATCAATGTTCCTCAGAGCCACTACAAGGTCAGCCAGCGCACAAGAGTTGGGTATAATCAGGAGATTCATGTCTAAAGGTGCTGCTGATCTGAATTAAAATGTTAATAAAGACACACAGCCTGATGCAAACAGTACCCATATTTCTATGTTCTGTGCATCTCCTTCGCCTGCCTGAGTCAAGCAGTGATAACCCAGGGCAGTCTGCAATGCTGTCATTTGTCACCACAGACAGCCAGAGGCGGCTGCTTATGTCATGCTGTAGCACCCCTGCATGCAGCTGCAGGAGGGCACCTTGATCGGGATTCTCTTGCCAAGTACTATTACACACCAGAGATGTGTTGGTGGAAGCCAAGAAAACGGGAAATTATGACCCCTGGTGACCTTTGCAGTGGAGGAGCTTTTGCTGAAGTTAAACTGGCAGTGCCAGCTTGAGAAAACAGCTCTGTTTTTGTAGTGACAAACTAGACCCATAAATGCCATTTGCTGAAGTCAATGGAAGTTACAGACCTACGGCCTCTGTGGCTTTGAGCTTTAATTTCCTAGACCTACCTCTTGGAGAGTGAGAGGAGATTTGGTGCCCAACTTCTGGCATATTAAAACACCCCAAATTTCAGACATCTTAGTTCAGTGCTGCCACAAGTTGAGTCCAGCACCATCCCAAGCTGTGAAAGTGTAACCTTAAAAGTTGGCTTGCTGAATAACCTTTTGTACATGCGCATCGATAACTGGCTGCTACGCAGGCACATACTCCCATTAATATGAGTATTTTCCAGGGATAAGGCACAAATCTGTGTTTATGCCACATCCACTTTGTGCTTGAGCCTGTGTCACACAGACCCAAGCAATAGAGTGTGAGGAATCGGTGCTTAATTTCTGTGAAGAGCGATGTGAATGACATGTGGTACTCACAGCACAGTGCCGGTGCTTTTCCTCCTGATCCTGAAGTGTGAGGAGTCATCCGTGAGCTCCACATCATAGCTGGTCTCATCGGCAGCAACCCCAGGGGAGTCAATCTTGAGTGGGACCTCAAACCGCTGCCTGTTGGGGTCATAGAGCTAAAGCGAGGAGAGGAAGAGGCAGGTTAGCTCATTTCTTAGCACATACTGCCTTGGTTAATTGCCCCCCCCCCCAGCACTCACCCTGAACCGGAGCCTGTCCCTTGTCTGGAACTCCACTTCCAAGGCGACTGGGGAAATGTCATTTCCAAAGAGGGACAAGACCTGGTGCTTGCTCAGTGTTATCCTGTGGTAGAAACACATGCTGGTGCCCACTGCATCTTCTACTTGCTACCTGCGGCCACCCCGCACAGCCCAGGGGGGATCAACTCAGCCACTATATATCAGCTCTTTAAAAATAAATCATTGACTTATCAAGAGAAATAATCTCTGAGGTTAGTTTAGGCTCTCCTTGCCGTTACTGGATAAAATAGGTACTACTGATCTCCTGGCACACAGCTCCCATGGTGGGAGGGACTATAATGTGCCCAGCAGTGTGGTATGAGCAAAGGACCCCAAGTCTGCGTGGCTTATACTCAAGTGAATACGTTCATTATCCTTGCTGTCACAAGCTGAGCATGGGGTAGAGAATTAGACATTCGGAAGAAGTTCTTGACTTCAGGTTGCCCGGAGAAGCTGTGGCTGCCCCATCCCTGGCAGTGTTCAAGGCCGGGCTGGATGAGGCTTGGAGCAAACTAGTCTAGTGGAAGGTGCCCCTGCCCATGGCTGGGGGTTGGAACTGGATGGGCTTCAAGGTTCCTTCCAAACCAAACCATTCTAGGACAGCATTCTAGGAAGGTCTGTGGGGAGCTGCCCTGGGGTGGCAGCAGTGGTCACCGCGCAGTGCGGGATTGCAGCACCGCAGGAGCCACGCACACTTACCTCCAGCCTGTGGCTGTCTTCTCAGTGCTCCCGCCCAGCGAGTAGCCATAGGGACTGTCCTCAGGGAAGAAGCACCAGGGAGCGTTGGGCACGTCGGTGGTGCACCACGTGCAGCCCCGCGCCTCGCAGGCCTCGCGGGATGCGTTGGGCTGCGGGTGGCAGCTGATGCGTCTTTGCACCGCCACTGCCCCCGAGCACTGTGGGTTCGGGGCTGACCCGAGGCACCCACCTGCCACTGGCAGCGGGAAACAGCGCTCAGTTAAATAACCAACAATGCAAACTTCCTCTTTAGTTATTCTGTTTTGTTGGGCTTTTTTTCCCCCATCTTGGGGCTAATGCATGCAATTCTTCTGACTAAGATGGTGGCAGAGCAGCCTGCTGGCTCATGACTGAGGGAAGAGCAGCCAATCTCTTTAACAAGCCGAGGCAGTGCACCTATACTGTTCAGTGCTCAGAGCTGCTGGTGCTCAACTGAAGCACAACTTGCTTGAAATACTCATGAAAAGTTAAAGAGCAGGGTAATGAGATTGCAGGCGAGCTGGGAGAGCAGCACTTCAGGCTGCCTGAACATGGGGTACATGTACTTCAGTGAGGACTAAAACTGTTGTCGGTATTAGAACACTACCTTTTCAGTGTACCCGCTCTCTCTCATGTTATATACAGAGGTTATCTATGTATACACATGCAAGTATGTGAAATGAGCGTGCACCTGTATGATATAAATACAAATACTGATTATATGCATGTTTGCATTGGGTTTCATTTCCACACTCTATGACTACTGCATATATACATAGTATTAATAGCTTGTGATAATACAGAGGTAGGGTTATGAGTAAAGGGAAGATGTTGAAGAAAAGGCACAAATTAGTCATTTGCAGAATCATCCTGACAAAGCCTTAGCAAGGTGCTAAATCTCCTTTTTGCAGCGGCAGGTCGAGCCCTGTGGTTCCCCTGCACTGAGCAAGGTTCTCCCTCTCCTGCTGAGAGCAAGGGCACTGTGAGACTGGCTCCCTGCTGTGCTGCCAAAACACCCTGTTATCAAGTACCCTTAAAGAGAGCAGAACTGCAGGCAGCATTCTTATTTTGAAGTTAACTTTTGTCAGTTTAGTCATTACCACAGTGCTCAAAGATTAAACCTACTTGAATGATAATTGCTCTTTTCCATGAAATGACTAATACCTCTGCATTACTTATTTTTCCTTTTAATGTGGACCGTTGTGTGCCTGAAAGCTTAAAGCGGGATTGCTGATGCAGTCTGGACTTCTCCATAGACAGAACTTTACAAGCAGATGCGCACAAGCAATAATTATATATACTGGGAAAATTTACAGAATAGAACAGTATCTTCACTAGAAAATGCCGTCATGCAGCTATGCCAGGGTTTATTCCCAAATAGGGGATGGGAATGCAGAAAAGCAGGACCTGAGTGCCATCTACATTTCTCTTTTGAGAAAGCTCTCATCCCCTGCTGATGCAAGAGCATCTGATGCTCAGGTCTTAGGCTCCTGGGACACACAGCAGAGCTTGCTCCTTGCTGCCACAAGGCCTCATATCACCTTCTATAGGCAGGTATGAACACATAAAACTCTGTTACCCTTCCCCAGGCGCCAGACAGGCAGGCTTCGCTTCCACCTTTGTTTTCTTGGGTGGACAGTCATGCCCCAAAAGCTGGCTGCTTTCCACCCAGCATTCACCCCCCGTGATCTGTCACATAGGAAAGCCCTAAAGTCAGATCCTCTTTTTCACCCAGGTTGCAACAGAAATATGAAGATCCGTCTACGATCCCCAGATTATTTCTTCTTGTAGCAGAAATCGGGGAGGATTCATCAGCGGTCTAATGAAACACTAAGACACTGGGCTGGGTGGGTAAACTCTTGACTTTTTGCACTGCGTCCCTGCTGCAGATGAGCGAAAGACAGTGTGCAAGTGCCATGGAAATAACTGCTTTGCCTCTGTATCACTATGCATTGAATAATTGTTCTTACTGAGGGAGGTGGAAGGATTTCAAAGGCTTCTTGCAGCCTTCTGGATCCTGATGTCCTTAAACCTGGGCAACCACAGAGGCTAAAAGAACGCTGTACCAAGTACCACCCCAGCAGTCGGTGCATGGCTTCTGTGTCCAGCAGCTTTGCCCTGCTCTACCTTGCACTCTCGAGTCAACACCTCATCAGAAGCAGCACAAAACAGAGTGAACCTATCACAGCTCATTTAGGCTAATTTTTTTGTTTGGTTTGTTGTTTGGCTGGGTTTTTATATGGGAGTCAAACACAGCATCAGTAATTTCATTGCTGAAATTGAAGAACCTTACTGAACATACTACAGCAGATTATTAACTTGGTGAGAATTTACATAGCGTAGGTCCGTGGGACACTATCAACTCATTTGTACAATAAAATGCTATTGAAATACTTCACAAGAAGGAGATTGCAAATGAAAACTCCAGTTCAAGGGAAAAAAATTCTCTGTAGGAACCAAGAAATTTCTTTAGTTCCTCCTCCCCCATCAACGTGAAGCTTAAATTTTCCAGCAAAGTTTGCAAACAGGCACTTGGCAAGGTACGAGGAGCTGAACCTTGCTCATCCCTGGATTCCTGCATTTACTTCAGCTATAGCGCAAATGGGGCAGCAGCAAGTGGGAAGATGCAATTTTCCTTCCATGCTTTTACAAAACATTCCCATTTTAAAATCTCCTCACCATTTTCACTGCCTTTATGGCCTATGTCTGCAATCATACATAGAAGATGAAATGCAAATGAGCAGTTGAATATAGCAGCAGTTATGGCTACTTGTTTTTCCATAATTTCCATGGGAACAGGAGCTAAAGCAAGGTAGTTTGAAAGATATATGTGAGAAATTATCCCCACTGATGTTTCAAAACCTCGACTTCAGCTTTCTGATATTGGCTTAGGAACTGCTGCAGTAAGGCATAAGCAAGGAATTAAAGTATTATCACAAACCTTTTAATTCAATAGCATTAGTCTTTACACTTCGGGTTCATCCATATGGTTCAAAGGCAGTTGCTGAAGAGGTTCCCTGTTCCTTCACCTGGCAGCATAAGATTTTTCTCCCTTTATTAGATCTGGACCAAGTTAACCTCTGGTATACTGGGAGAAAGAAAATGCCAAACTAGCAAAGCACAGGGTAAGTTTCAGCAGCTGAACAGTCCCATTGCCTGTGCTGTGCCCAGGAGCTGAACATGCTGTTGGACTGGGGTATATTTCTGAACAAGCCAGTCCTGGTGCCCTGCCACAGTTTCACCTCAGGTGGAGTTAAAGCCACACTGGTTATCTCCTTTTCCATGTAAAAAGATTACCTCTCCTAATATCCTAATATCTCCTAATAATTCCACTATCACATTTATATCCTGTTTTTTAAAGCCTACAGCAAAACACAGGTGCCATATGTTTACCTGCCAGAACAACAGCCAAGCAGCACAGACTCCTGATCCGCTCCATGGTCAAAGGGCAATTTCTGCAGGCAGTGTGGAGCCTTTTATACAAGGCAGGGGCACAATAAGCACTTGTTCTGATACTTGATAAAACCACTGTAAATATTTTCTCACCATTTGTGCCTTACACGAGATTAATTGTAACGCATGACCCTGGATTTAAGAACCTATCTAAGCAGGGAAGATGGGACAGAGCCAGCAGTATGTCCACAAGTTTTGCTTAACTTCTGAAATCCAACGTGGAGAATGATTTCCCCATGATTTTTCAGAATTCAGAGGAAAAAAATTCAGACACCACGTTTTTAAACAAACATCTTCAGACAAGCACAGGCCAGCAGCTACCTTCTCCCGATTCCACATTATCTTCTGTCACACACATAACTTCAAAGCACAATTGAAAAGTCTGGAGAAAAGCATTTGAAGAATTCTCCATTAAAACAAGACTCTGATTAGTGTGACCTTTACAAACTCCTTCCAATTACTTGATGGCGAAAACTTTCAGGATAAAGCTGTGTCCTATGGTAAGAGCTGGTTTAGGTGGAATGTCTTCCTGGAGGGAAATCCCCAGAACCTTTCTATACACACATTCTTGAAGTTATATGGGTGTCTTCATGAAACAAGATGTCTGTGCTGTCAAGCATCACCAGAGAAGCATCTGCAAGACAGACTACCTGACAGCAGGCCGCTATTTACTAGGTTTGTAAGGACTTTTGTCCTGCAGTTGCAAGCCACAACGTTCGTATGAATCCTTACCACACTAAACACACACACTAACACCCCACAACTACCCAGGGTTCCCACATGACAGCCGTGAGCGTTCAGCTCAAAATCAGGGGTCACTGACATGTTGGCATCATTTGTTGGTGGCCTTTACCTGCTGGGCCAGGCAGAACAGGGACCCTCCACAGGTACCCAAAGCCTCTCATACGAGTATTGTATGTAAACCCACTCTCCACTAGGAGTTTTGTTAGAAGGTGTGCTGTAGTCCCAAATCCTGCATGCATGCATCCCTTGAGCAGTCCAAAAGCATGATAAACACTAATTGATATGGCTGACATTTATTTTAACTAACTTATACATAGTTCCTTAACAATACGTATCTTTACTTGTTTGCATCTAAAGTTGGAAAGAACCAGTAACCTCGGATCACAAGCAGTATTTATTTTCATCTCCTTTCAAGCTGAGCTGAGAAGGAAATTATTTCCCTAAGATCAGTAAAAGGCATCACAACTATATTTTGTTTGACAGACCATATGTAACAAGGTAAGAACTGTCAGTTCTTAGGAACAGGAGCCATCTGCTTCATTTTAACTCTGTACCGTACTTAGGATGAGGGAATCCTACCAGCATTCCTATCTAGCATCAAAACATAAATAATGGCCAACAAGAACACAAACACAGGATACCAGAATAACCTATGGGCTATATTACTCAGCAAGCTACTCCACTGCATTATGTAAAGTTGTGCATTCTACATTCAGGGCCTTTGCAAGGAAAGTGAATTTTTTATAAGGAAGCATGATGAAAAAGTCAAAACTAAGAAGTAGTTCACAGTCACATCTTTATTTAAGCATTACTTACGTAAGCTATAACTTACAGGCCTATATTTCCTGGAAAACAAACAAACCAAAACAAATACCAACCAAACAAAAGCTCAATATCCAAACAGTGTATCTCAATCTACATAAGTCTTTAAAATCTGCAGAATTTACAAATTAATGTTCAAAACAGTTGCGCAAATTATACATCCTCCCTCAATATCCACACTCTAAGGGCTTTAAAAGTCATACAGGCACAAGGTAAGATATTTTCTTTGTACAACCATCTATTTACATAGCTTTTCCAATACAGGTGGTTCAGTTCTCAAAGCCAAGGTTTGCAAAACAGTGTATTTAAAATACTTTAGCAGCATATAAAATCAGATAAAAAGGAAAGACATTTTGCTTTAGAAAAGAAAATGTGAGATGATAGAAACAAATCTGTAAGAAAAATAGATTAAGACATATTTCTGTTGTGACATTGAGACCACCTAGTCATTACAGAACACAGGCAAAAACACTAATAAAACATACCAGTTTATGAGCATTTGAGTTCTAGTCCTGAGCACAGAGTATACATAGCTGCACAACTTTGGTCAACAAGGAGTCTATGCTAACATTAACACAAATCACATGGCATTCTGTTAGCAGGATACAGCTGTGTCAGATAGATGTGTCATTAACAGCTTCTTCATTCCAGTTCTCTAACAGTGTGGCTTTTAGAATCTTGAAACTGCCTGTCGTAATCAAAGGCTTATTACTGGGACATCATCACTCCCCTGCTACCCTAAAATGCAAACCAGCTAATCATACTGGTGAGTGAAATACAGCAGAGCACTTGTTACATATTCCAGGTTATAATTGTGAGACTGTCATTAGACTGATTTCCAGTTAATTTTAACTGCAAGTATTACATATGCACACAATTTCAGCCATAATACATAGACATATATGTGACCACTGAGACACAAGCTGGTTACCAAGAGGTTATTTTTTTCTTAAATACAGTACGTATTTTAAGGACAGCAGGTCTAGTGGAAGAGTTCACTCCTAATTGTCAGTTCATTCCAGTCATCAGTGTTTACCTAATAAGCATGCAGCAAACTGCATAGAGTGCACCTTGAATTCAACAATCTATTCCTTTATCCCAGTCTTTTCAATTACTGGCAAGATCTTCACTTGCTTCCCCTGTATCTGAGATCTGTCCGTCTATGAGGTTTCGAGATTTCCAGATCCTCACAGTCCGGTCACTGAAAGCCAAACCAAAGCAGTATTAGAGAGCTAGGTAATTAAATTGATGAGGGAGAGGTACTGGGGAGGGAAGGGAGAAGCAGGGAATGAGAGGAAAGCTTTTTTAAAAGCTTGAGTGATTTATTCAGGAAGGCACTGTTGGCAAAATATTTCCTTAATGGATATGCAAGGGTCAATCCGCCTCCGAGAGATTTTGTAATCAAACGTGTACAACATCTAAGATTCCCTAACCTTATCACAGCATTGGCTGCTGCATTTAAGCATCTAGACAAATACACAGATCGTATGTCTAAAGAAAGAAAAAATCCTACTCTGATATTACTTTGTTTTTAAAATACAGCTAATGGTAACAGCCTTAAGTAGACTGACAGAGAACAGCTTCTGTCATGTAACTGTTTGCAACTCAGTAGACCACGGCAAACAGTCAGTGTACTACAGAATTAGAGAGACAGACTCAACAAGACCAGGCTACTTCCTGGCCGTAAAAAAAAGTGTGAAAACTTACAACAGGTTAAATCGAACAGGACATGAAACTTGCTCTGTTTGCCTGAGAGATGTCAGTCTACAATAAGGTAAAAAAAGCACAGAACCACGAGATGATGCAAAATCCTAAACTCCCCCCTCCAAAAAGAGCCCTTTGCCGGAAAACATATACCTGTGAGGTGGTATTCAGAAACCCAGGAGAAGCAAGCTATAATTCTGTACTTTTGGCAACCACCATTATTTACACAATTTTAAAGTATGTGTAAGTAAAATATCACATGGAATATGTTAAAAACTCTATTAGCATAATTAAAAAGTAAAATGGTCTTGTTAAATAGCAATTTATTCTGTGAAAGAGGAGTGAAAGTTATGAATTCCTCAAACACTGAGTTGCGTGACGAGCAAACATTGGCTCATGCTTTCATTATAACCCCTCAAAACCAGCCAGGAGGCAGCAGTCAGGACAGACTTTATTACAGTACTGAGGTTTTCTGACTTGTGCCTTCACTTCACGGTAAGTTGTGAGTAATACCCCAAGTTCTGTAGACCTTTACCACAAGGTTACAAGTGCCAAAAGGCTGGGATTTTCTTTTGCTAGTAATACAGAAGAAATTTCAGATGCATGCGTGTTCTAAACTTATCTTATTTGCCTTATCTTCAGGCAAACAAAGACACAAGCTTTGATGTCTCTACCCCATCTATTAATGCTTAAGTATAAAAATTTCCCACCAAAGGTGGCAACTCTGAAATCCTGCTCTAAGACTTGCTTTCAATTCAGAAGGCCAGAAGCTTCTGCAAATGGCACTAGAAGAGAACACAATAGCTTTCTCAGCTCCAGTGCTCAGGCTACACCACTAAGTGCAGGAGGCAGCAGCAAAGCTGGCTTTCTCCAGAATGAGACATTTTTCTTGGTCAGGTTCCCTGAGGTTTCAGCTACTCAATTTGCTCACTACTCAATTTGCTTTTTAGTGAGAAAGCAAATATTCCAATCAAGGTGTTTAAAGGACAATAGGAAGGCTTGCACATTCTGCTATATGCCGGCACTTAAAACCAAACAAACAAAACAATCAAACTAAAGCCAAACACATACCATGGCTTTTAGAAAAATTCCCACAGGCCAGGGATCAGTCCTGGCTGTAAACAGCCCAACTGCAGAGACAAGCTGGTAAAGTTCTCAGCTATTACCAAATTCTCCCTGCCATCCTGTAGATCAGTGGTCTCCAAAGTTTCCTGATCATGCACCACTACCACTAAAAATTTTCTGAGCACACCCCCCATGTGTATTTATTCACTTATAAATTATACACATTTACTATTGAAGGTTGCATATCTTCTTCCTGAACCTCAATGGATCATGTTGCACATCCCATGGGGTGCATGCACACCACCTTGGAGATCACTGCAGTAGATTACTAGCATTCAGGTGCACGGACTGGGTCTCCCTATGCTTGCTATGAAGTGACTCTCACAACTGAAGCTCTCCTAAATGCATTTGCCTAGACAATTCTGCTGGGAGCAATTGAAAAGAAAGATGCATGGAGAAGAAAAACTCACTCTGCAGCTGTGAAAATCTGGCTGGAGTTGGTGCAGATTGCATTGATAGGGCTGTCATGTCCCTTCGTCTCCCCAATGGGTGCAAAGGTATCCACATTCCAGAGCTTGAGGGTGCCTCCTCTGCAGCCGCTGAGCAGAACCGGAGCACCAGGTACTAGGCCAAGAGCACACACCCAGTCCTTATGAGCATTAGGAACTTGCTGAAAAAGAGAAGGCAGGCAAGTCTCACAGGGCTGCAGAAGCTTCTAGAGGAATGAGTGCAGAAATGGCAAAACCCCAAGTTCCAAGCCTGATTCCTGTCCTGCAGTAGATTTGCTTACATGACTCTGGGTATGTCCTAGCCCTGCAGCTTCTCCTCCTTCAGAGCAAGGAGGGTGCTATCTTCCATGAGGCTAATTCTGTATCATGAGTTTGTTTCTCTTTATAAAATAGTACTCCAAAACAAGAAGAAAATCCAATATGCACTGCTGACCATGTGTAACAGATATAGATTAAGGATGATGCTAAATCTGCATATGTTCAAATGCATATTTGAACATATGGTCCTTGTTTCAGGTCTGTCTGTAAACTACAAAAAACATAAAAAGAAAATCCAGAACACTGCTCAAAAATAAACCAGGGAGACAGAAACTACAGATATATTTGCCTTACTCCTTTTTTCTTTTCCCATTACACATTATAAATTGATGCTGCAATATAGCACTCAACAATACATTAATTGTTTATCAAGGAAAGACACTCACTAGCATTTTACTGTTAATTCAGAAAGTGAAATGCTGCACAGACCAGCTAAGAATACCATCCATTTGGTACCATCACTGTATAAAAGTGCAAGTTTGCTGTCTTTTAAGGGGACCAAGAATGGCTCTTCTCCAGTTCACTTTGGTAGCAACTGCTTTGCTTTGCTGCATTTCTCATATTAGGAAGTACACTCAGCTTTCTAGGATCATCATGACATTTCATCTATAACATACACTGCTTGCACAACACTGGTGGTCTGGTCCTGCAGCACTTCATGAAACTGGGAGGAGTGGTTCCTAGAAATCTTAATTTTTGTCAAAGCAGCGTTCTGTGGCTTGGGATATATTACAGCAAGAGAAATAAACCATCTCCAAATTCTTTTCAATAGCATGTTAAGCTATTTTCGCCAACTTCAGGGGATCAGACTTGTTTAACACATGTATGACAAAACAGAACCTCTGTTGGAATGTTAGCATTTACACTGCAAAGCAGCTCAGCTCTGTTTCGGGTTTATCTTCCCTGGTCTAGAACAGTCAAGTGTACAGGCCAACAGAAAGCTACAACAACAGAAATTCTATCTGGATATGAGTGGGGGCGAATTCATAGAAGAGTAGTTTAAGGAGAGCAATGGGTCACCCAGAGCAGCTCTGCAGTCTGTGGCCTTGGAGACTTTGAGAACTCAGCTGGGCAAGGCCTTGAATAGCCAGACCTAACTACAGTCAGCCTTGCTTGGACCAAATTTGCAATGTGTGACCTCTAGCAGACCCACTCATCCTGAATTACCCCTCAAAATAAGCACTTCTCTTCATTCCCTAAAAAGACAGTGAATAAAAATTATATTGTTTTGTCAAATGCTTTAGCCTCACCCCCTTGAAAAACACATACTTTGTAGGAATAAAAAGAAGGAAGCTTGACATCTTTTAAGTTAAGCTCTACTTTTAAGACCAACTGTCATTCCCTAAAAAGACAGTGAATAAAAATTATATTGTTTTGTCAAATGCTTTAGCCTCACCCCCTTGAAAAACACATACTTTGTAGGAATAAAAAGAAGGAAGCTTGACATCTTTTAAGTTAAGCTCTACTTTTAAGACCAACAAACAGAGGAACATGACGTATAGAACTTATGAATATATACCAAAAGAAAAATAAGGAATAACTAGTCCACTAATACAAGCTACTTCACCCCACTCCTGTATTCATTCTGATGTTAAATTAATTGCAATGGCAAGAGTGCATATGGCATAAAATTTTAATAAGCCTAAAATGCAAGAGTGAAGACAATAAATACAACTTCAATAAAGTCATTCTGAGAATACAAAATGTTTCCTGTTCCTATGCTCTTGCTGTTCTTTCTAACAAGATGCTTAATGCATTCCCCTAGCCAGACAGATAAGAGGGAAGATGTCCCAAGCCCAATGTCAAGGCCAAGTGAACATTTTCTGCAAGAAGCTGGATTTCTTAATCCTTATTTTAAATGTGAAGCCTTAGTAGTATTCTGAAAAGGAACTGACACCTGATTGGACAATTCTGAAAGAAGGTCCAGAAAATTTGGTGTGTTTATGGAATACTGAGTATGCCCATACAGAACTTATTGGAGGTGACCAGTCCATTATTGTCTCAGATCTCAAAACTTTAGTAGTCTATTTATTTCCTTGCTGTCAGTCTGCACATTAAACGCACAAACAGATAGGCCCTTCCTCCCTCCAAAATTATTAAATGATTGGTATCTAACCAAACCTTTGCAAAGCCAACAATATTTTCTGGCATTTGTTTTTCTGCCTTCCATTTCTCAGGCAGTCTCAAATAACTGTCTCTCTACCTCAATCACCTTTCACAAGACCTAAAAGAACAGACTGGCTTAGAGCAAGTAGCCAAAGTTCTCAACATCAAACAAATTACAATGAACTTCAAGGTTTCCCTGGATGTGAGGTCCTTCTTGCCTACTTTCCCCTCTTTTTTTCCCCAGTGAAAGCTTACAGCAAGTATGTTCTAACAGCAGATTGTTTTGTGCATGTTGTATATACTACATAGCAAAATGCTGGGTGGAGTGAGGTAGGTTGTAAACCCTCTTCGCAAAAAAACATTCTGTAGCCTGATCTCAAGCATTGTTTGTCATTGAGTTCCCAGTCCAAAATTCATCAACTTGTCAATGACAGGGATGATACCCAATGGTTCCAATCACAGGGGAGGCAAGTGTTGCCTACATACCAGAGCAAAAAAAACTAAAACCCACAAGTCCTCTACTTGAGCATTTCCTGATGCTACACTCAAAATAAAAGCAACTGCATTCCCAGTGCAAAGACCAAGTACATTATTGATTTACTTCTTAGTGCTCTGTGCCTTCCTCATTAAAAACATCAGTATCTAAAGTGAACAGTCATTGTATGAGCTTGTACATTTACACAGCCTGAACACAGATGTACAGCAGGACTGCCACATTAGCCACTTCTTTTTCTTTTTTTGCATTACCTGAAGAAGGTCTTTTTGAGCCAAATCCCATTTCTTAATGCCATTATCTCTGGATCCACTGAAAAGATTGTCTCCCATTATAGCAAGTGCTTCAATGCCATCATAATGAGGAGGTTCAAAATTGTGTGTAGGACTTACGCTTCCAAGAGCCCCTTCAGCCACATCAAACATCTAAAATAAATAAATACATGATCAAATGTTTCGCAAACTTATCTGCCATCTAACCAGCTTGGAAAACATGCAGTGAATAACTTCCAGGGGAAAGCTTCTTACAGGCCACTGTGTCATGATGTATATTTGATAGAACTTATCTACAAGAACCATTCCTTTCTCCTCTTCTACCTCTTGCCTGAAGCAGAAATTCTTCACCAACTTCAGAGAAGACTGCTCTGGGAAGAAGTGCTACTATTTGATTATTAAATACACAACATCTTCACAAGGAGGAGCCTATATATACACTGTGTGATGGGCTGATTATGGTACACATGACTTACAGTGGGAGAATTGCACAGGCAGCTGCAGGAAGGGGCATTAATATAATTTTCTGGACAAGGTGTTTTGGCAAGGGTTACATACAATTACATGCTGACGCTTTCCATGGACTAGACACACCTCTCTCCCTGCCTGTGCTCCAAGAATAGGGTGTTGAGGTTCAAGTGGGGCCATTTTAACTATTTAGGGAATAATCAGGTCTTTGTCCCTAGGGCAGCAGTGTAAACAATCCTGTTTCATATTGCACTGGAGTGAGCCAGAACTCACCCATTTAAACTGAGCTGAGAAGGAAAAGATGAGCAGTAACTTATTAAACCACTACCTCTGTTTCACAAGCAAATGTCAGACTTCATCCTCTACTATTTGCTCTTCATTGACCTTTTAAAATGAATAAGCTTGGCAGTAAAAAAGGGACAGCTTGGTAGTGTGAAAGAATACCTTGGGTGACTTAAAGATATTTGAAAAGTTACTGCAGTCAATTAACATGCATCAGTTCCAGTTGTAAGAAAAACCTTCAATAATACATCAGAAAAATCAAGCACTTTGACTTAAGAGATGAATATTCCTGGCTTAGGTGACACGAAAGTACCTTCCTGTGGCAGGGGAAAGAAGTATCTGTGACAGACCTACCCATGCGGAAAAGCACTGAGAACTCCCAAACTGCTGTACTGACCATGCACATACAGGTTGTTTGTAATGTCCAAAATGGCCTGACAATTCTGGAGGCATTCACCTTGCAGAACAGCCGTTGCTGTGCAGCACACACACATGGCCAAAATATCCATGGATATTCTAGTAGTGAAAGCCAAGAGGCAGGTGGCCTCATGAGGATTTATGTAGCCTGCCCACAGCAAGTGAGCAAGAATGGCAGATAAAGCCCTCTGGCTGCTGACAGCTGTTTTCAAAAAGCCCCTCTACCTCCTTGCTTGTCACATGAGTTGGTAGCCTGACAAACTCGCATTTATGTGATCACATCCTGTGCCCCCACTCATTAATGTGCCAGGATGGTAGCTCTTAATTAACCCAATATTCTGAACTATGCAGAGAAGTAATCATTGGAGGGCTTCACTGGGCACACTGGCTGAGATGTAATGACTTCTCTCTCCTCCTCCACTTAAGCAAGAGCCTGGACTAGACCTCAGACCATCTTCTGTGGGGAGCACAGTGTCTCTGCTGAAGCAATTAGGTCTGCAATCCAAAATGGAAGCATTGACTTAAAATACTTTGAAGAGCTAAATGTTGCTTAAAAGTAAGTGTTACGAATATTTTTACAATACTTCATACACCTGATGTCCAACTCACTGGAGTTTAAGAAAAATTTAACTACAGACAAGCATCTACCCATGTTCCACCATGAAAAAAAACCAGCACTGAAGTAATGAGAATTAAGGAAGTCTGAATATTACTTGTAATCTGTAACTGACAAAAGAATTTTCATCTTGGCTCTCACATTTTAGATGTGGAGGTGCAAGTCACTTCTGCTGAGGTCTGCATTCCATGCTGATATGAAGAGTTCAAATAAGTAAATACTAACGGTTTACCTTTATATAATGATCCTTTGAACCAGTGACAATAAGATCTTGTCCATTGGAAATTCGATCTACAGTAAGGCACATAACAGGACCCTGGTGACCAGTTAGCTTTCCTGTAGACTGAAATCTTCAAGGATAAGGGAAGAAATGAGGATTTGTTATTTCTTCCCATATATCCAATAGTCTATAGCACAGTTCTATCAGAATGGATCTATTTTTCCTTATGTCTTCACTGCTCATTCTCTGGTTTACATACCCCCATTGCTCATGCCCATGGGTGTTAAATTTATGTTAAACGTAAACAAAAGCTTCTGCTTATGTAAAATACTAACTAAAAAAATCAAAGCTAAATCACACCCCTCAAAGTATTCTCTGCATTCTGAAAGCAGCCTTTGGATGTGGATTCTGCTTCGAAAACTGCTGTTATAGTGCAGCTATCATAGCCCTAAGTTATATTCCATATAATATATATATAATAATATAATATCAACTAGCTTTCATCATCTTATCAACAATTACCAGTCAGGATCATGCATCCATCACCTTACAAGTGCCTGTTTAACAAAATCTTGTGGTTTTCCAATTATTTTTCTGAAACAATTCACCATAACCTTAACACATAAGGAAATCATGAGCACCTCCATTATCTCAGTAACCATGACAGCATGGATTAGTTGTTCCATATTTTGACGAGGCTACAGACACTACCATAAGCAGGAAACACTTCATTCACTGTTTCATATGTACATGTAACCACCTCAAGAACAGCCTCTTCTGCATGTATTCAGTACCTTTTCAGGTCCCACATCCTCACTGAGTTTCCAGCAGCTGCGTAGAGGAATGTGCCAGTGGGATTTAGTGCAATCTGATTGATCTGGTTCTCTCCAGCTGGGATAGTGACTGTTCTGTTAGTACTTCCTGAACACACATCACCAGGCATTGCTTGGCCTGAAGACCTGAGTATGGGGAGAAATGAGGAAATGAAAACCAGAAAACCCCTATATTTTATCCACCCTACTTTGCATGCTGTCTAAACCCAAACCTACTCACTGGAGCAAAAAGGCTAGAAGCCTTTTATGAGCTAATTAATTAAGTAATTAATGAATGAATACTGAACATTTGATAAAAGACTATAGGCATAAAAGTAAAGTGGTTTGTGCTTTCATATATTACCAATGCACCATACAGGCTAAGCCTGAACATGTAAAGAAAGCTTCTAGCCCCAACAGTGTATTTAAACTACACTGTGCTACACTATTAAATTAAATCTAATAAAATCTATCCAAAATTAAGACTTATTTGAACACTTGGCATTTGAGGTTTAGTGTACTCACGTCAATGTTCGAATACACTTAGCAGAATCTCTGATGTCCCACACCTTGATATAGGAGGTTGAGACTGTGAAGACCAAGCTAGTGTAGTTGCAATATTTTATAGAAACAACATTATTTGGATGACCCCCTAGAGACATAATCTCCTGTCCAGTTACCAGATTCCAGACTTTGCAGGTACGGTCTATTAAGAAACAAACAAAAAGGGGGAAAAAAAAAATTAATAAATTCCATCTCAAGGAAAGGGAAGATACAGACATTTTAGAGGCTGTGAAGTTTGGATGATGACAGATGAAGAGAAGGACCCAATTTTTAGTTCAAGAATTCTTCACCAAGAGCATCATTCAGGAGGGATTTTGAGGCTCAACATGACAGTACTGACTGCCACAACAAAACTACAAAGGTGAGATGCGATCAGAACTGTTTGGTACTGTAGGAGCCCCTAAAAATGCCAGTATAAGTGCTTTAGTCACAGTTTTCATTCACTAGCAAAGGACTTTAAATACTGCAGCCTTTTGCATACTAAAATCCCAAATGCATAGAAGCTTTCAAGAATTTTGCAACACAGATGGAGAGGACAGGAAAATTGCCTTGTACCATATCTGCACCACTCCACATATTTTACAAGTACATTTTTACTGGAATAATTACTAGGAGGATGAAGAGAAAAATCAACTAAGCAACATATATTGAAATTAAATATACACATCCTTTTTCGCATTTGTATACATTTGCACAAGTGCTGAAATGTTGGCTTCAAACTTACAAGACCAAAAGTTTTCCAATTCACTATAACAGTGTGTCTTGGTACTTTTAACAGCCACCTAGCAGAATAACCACAGAGAACATAGCTAATTATTAGCAGTGGAAAACCTGCATCTGATGGGGTTATCTCCATGCTAACATAGGGATAAAAAGGATGCCCTGTAATTTCAGAGTTTATCCATTATGTGAACTAGTGAAAATGAGAGTCTCCCTGTCAGTAGGCACTAACTTTCCCCAGCCACCACTCAAGTTCATCTTTGCTTTGATACTCCAGGACAGAAAAAAACCCAAACAAATAAACAATCACAGATTACCACACAGGTTCTATTTGGGAGAAAAAAAGTCTGCTATAGTTTCAGCTGCACAACTAAGAATATGGCAAGTCTTTTACCATAAGTCCCTTATATAAAAAGGCCAAGGGAAAAAGAAGAGAACATGAAAATCACTTTTTGAGCGATATGAAAAGTAACTATTAATGTCTGGTTATGTTATCTTGAAGCCAAACTGACTAATTACAGTAGAAAGCCACCAAAATGTGGTTTTTTTCCATAACACTGTTTTCTAGCAGCTGGAAGAGTTCATAGATTGGGTAATCCATTCAGTAAGGAATTTATTGACTTCTAAAAATCCAGTCCCTCTCATAACAGCCGATGACATCCACAACAGACAGGCAACAAGATGCACAGAGGAAGTAGAAAATATCCTTAGCTCTGCTCGAAGAAACTACGCCACGAAGACTATTCAAAGTCCTTGGGTAGCACAGTTAAAGATGTGTGAATTACAACCTCTAACTCTACCCTGAGGCTATTACTTTGCATGTCATGTGTGCATGTGTTACCATGATTGGTTTCATCATATCACTCAACAAATATTAATGTTACTCTTGACAGTTAGTTTTTCCACTACAACTAAACAGCCAAATACTACACATTGGAATTAAAAACCTGTAGGTAATTACTGTAAATCCTTCGTCAGCTTATGTTGCAAAATGGGTCCTCACAATTTTTCACTGTGTTTACAGCGCTAAGCATAAACTGAGAATTTCAAAACACACCAGGCTGCCAAAGCACCCTCTGATGCCAGCACGGATGCATGGAGCTCGCCTAACCTTTAGATCCAGTGAAGAGAAGATCATCAGTTGCATCAACACAAAGCACAGCCTTGGTATGTCCTTCAGCTGTATAGATACACTGAAGTGGAGATGATCGGATGCATTTTGAAGCAGGGAAGGGGTTAATTACCCCCCTAAAGAAAAGAAGAGAATGTGAGTTTGGTATAGTAGCATACAGATAAAACTAATTTACTTAAATGTAGTGAAAAAATAATCTAATTATTTTACATGTGAGGGCAGAACAGCTGAATGTAGTTCATAAACTATGTAAGGATTTTTACTGTTTAGCTTCAACAAGTATCAACTCTGGACTATCAGTTAAAGGAAAAACCACATACAAAAATGAACAAATGAAAAGACAATATGCTGAATGCTGGGTACATGGGAAAGTGTGTTATGCTAAAAAAAAAAATCCAGGATGCTTAAAGCTCCTGGATGCCTAGGAACACCCTTAAGACTGCAGATTGCATAAAGACATCTTAGTTTTAATACCACATTGAAAACTGAAGCAAACATGATGTATGCTGCCAATTACAAACTCAGAAGGCAGATCACACCAACGGCTGTCTGAGGGAAGGCTTGGAGATCTGCTGCCCATTTGTGTGCCTGAGCAGGGTTACTACTGCACCCCATACACAGCTCCACACTAGTACTCAAACGGCTGAAAGCACGTATGGCTGGAGTACAGATACCCCAGGGGGAATCATCCTGGGGATTTGCAGCTAGTTCTGTGGTGATGATGAAACACTAACTCAGACAGAAAAAAATAAATCACAGTTCACCACTAAACAGGAATTATTAGCAATCTAAAATCACAAGCATACAACTGCATATACACAGACACCATTAACTTCTGTGAAGCGCAGAAAAGCCTCAAGGTAATTCACAAAACATGCAACACAATGCTGTGACCTGAGCAGCTTGTAGTTAAGACTCACTGTAATGTTCATCTGGAGATTACACACACAACTATGAGGAAAAAAGATTTAAGCCATAACCCTATCTCACAAAAATGAGTGTCAGATGCTTTAGGAAAATACAAAACATCCATAATATTGCCGAAAAGCTTGCTACAGGAAGGAAAATGCCCTTCATGATACTAACTCTGGGACAATTAGTTAGTATACCTAGTACAGTCTTAGAAATCAGTATTTTATACATTTTTACTGCTCAGGACATCTTCATTCATATAATTCATTACTCCTCTGCAATCCTTTTATAGCTTTTACTAATACTGCCTTAAATTGTTTGACGTTAACTTCCTCACATTGGAAAGGTACTCCTCTTCTGATCTGTAACTTTTTATGTTTCCAAGAATACAGGAACAATTTGTTATCAATTTAGGTCTCTATACTTTGTTTTCAAACATCACACAAAACTCCTAAGTTTCTCTCTGTAGTACTCTCTAGTGGATCATGCTGCCTCTAGACTGAGTTACTCTACTGCTATCCTCACCCACTCATTCCCTTGACAAGACATCTAAAACATATGTTCCAGAGCTTTTTATCTACCTGTGTGCAGTGCTTTAAAATCTACACAGAAAAAATGCTATGACTGCTACAACGACCAGACAAGGCCACCTCACATTACTATTAGCCATTTGACTGTCCTTCTCTTGATAAACTGATTTTTCACCAAGTACCAAAATCCTAAGCAACAGTTTTCAAACATGAGTGGGGATATTTCTCTTAAGCCACTGTGCATTCTGTCAGAAAGACATAATGAGAAAGCCACTCATTTTTATTTACACTGTGATTTAATTTTGAGTGACTAAAGCATAAAACGGAATAAGAAAAAGAAAGAAGCATATAAAACCTAAGAAAATGCCTGTTCCTCTTAAGAAAATAAAGAAAGAATATGTCTAAGGAAAGGTTTACACCATACTTTATTTGAAAAGCAAAACTGACATGCTCACAACGATAACAACCACCCTAAAAAAGGAGAGGGGGAAGACATGCTTGACCAAAATGTCGAATTTTTACACTTCTGGCAAAAGCAAGAAGAGGTAAAATGCACAAGGACCAGGAAAAGTCATGCAGCAAAATGAAGTTTTCTAAGAACTGGCATAGCTTCAGTGAGAGATGCCAAGAAAACAGAAAAGAGAAAGAGAGAGTACCTGTGTACCTCCGACAGAGAGGAATCACTTTCATCAGACCTACAATCAACAGTGGTGGAATTGTGAGGAGAAAGAATATAGGTATCAGCAAAGTAATGCCTCCATATGAAAAGAACAAACAGCAGCATGGCCAATTCAGAAAAGCAATGCAAATCCACATAGAGTATGCAGCATTGCTCAGGGTATACCTTAAACCCATGATAATATAAGAGGGGTGGAACAATAATGTTAAATAGCACTCTCAGCAGTAAGTTGCACTGGCAGAACCCAAGATGCTGAGCCGCACCAGCTGAGCCATTTCTTATTTTCTCAACATTTTCTTACAGAAGGCAACAAAGATGAATGCATAATTTAACCTCTGTAACATAATGCTTATTGAAAATATCAAAAGGAAAAAAAATCTGAACATCCATGCCTGTTAAGTGTAGAAGAAACATCTAAAATGTTAATAATAAAAATATGCAAATTAATAGCCCACTGGAATAACAAGAGTACTTCACAAACAGTGCTTAGTTCAAAAGTCCTTCACCTCTCATTTTCAAAACCATTTAAATATAAAGAACCCAGAAAACATGCAACAAGGAGAAATTCCCCCCAGGCATGAACATTTGTGGTATGACTCAAGATGGCCTTCCTTTCCAATGCAAATCAAGCAGATTCGGCAGTTTCAATTTGACTTCCAAGTCAGTCCAGAGAAAACAAAAAGGGTTAGGTGGCAGTTAGCAAGGAGAAAGGTATCATAGCTAAGATAAAGAAATTACAAGCACAGTTAAACCACTGAAAGCCTTGCAAGCTACTGCTTGGTATATGGTGACCACTGGAAAAAAGTTTTTTATGAAACTCGTGTGAATAGACCAGAGCAATGACTTGTCCTGCCACATTAAGAACTACAGGTTTATTCTACAAATGAGTTGCAGTTCACAAGCACTGCATGGCACTGGTATCAGTCCTGAAACCTTCAATATTTTTCTCCAGTCAAGTCTGCTACAATTTGGAGTAAGACTCCTAACAGATGCCTAACATGCAAGGAAACTGAACTGCTCTTCTAAACAAGGTATATCATCTGCTCCTCCATGTGACTCCTAAAGTCAATCTGTTCAATAATCCAGATAATTTCTAAACAACTGTGTTCTAGCCATTTAAATGTCCCATCCTCCAGGGTGCTGGTGTGACAGCACTTGGAGCAATGCTGGAGTAATTAACTCTCAAAAGCACCATTTCATAAATGGTCAGTTAAATCCTGTTTCCAAGAGTAAACACGCACAGAAATACACATACATCTAAGAATGCTACCATTCTTTTCTATTTGGGGTTTAAAACTACAACTAGCAGGTGTAGCCTAGAAAACAGGAAACATGGTTCAGCAGGAAATTGCTTTTCTTGAATTTGCACAATGATTCCATGAAAGTTTAAAATCTTTTCTTTGAAAACTACACAAAACCACAAGAAATGCCTCCTCCTGTCTTGCAGAAGGAGGGAAAAATATCTACTAGATACTACACTGATAACTTGAGGGCACCTTGCAATTCCCTGGTTGGGGGCTGAGGCTTCCCTCTGTGACTTACTTATCCTGCTGAACTGATGTGTTTCCCTGAGAAACAGTAAGACGACTAAAAACATTCATTTCATTACGGGGCCGGCTTGGTGGGGAAGTAGGAGGTGACAGACTAGCCTCTGGGGCTCCAGAATCTGAGCTACAAGAAAAAAAGAACAGCTTCTTTAACAGGTTATGAATGGTTAGAGAAGTTAAATGCAACATGCCCCAAAAGTTAGATGCTCTTAAGCAGATAAATAAAATTATAACTCTAGCTACAGCTATTTCCCAGAGAAGGCAATAAACTTTAGACTACAAAATGCTGCAAAGTGCAAGCTGGCACAGTGCTCAAAGTTTAAGTGCTAACAGTGAAAGCTCCAGGCAGAAAACACACAAAACATATGTAGAATGAGTTCTTATAAAACTGCAGTTTCTTGGAGAAATGGATGAGTCCCATTTAAAAGGCGGGGGGGGGAAGTCATTTGCAAATGTTTCAAAGGACTCTTTCACAGGGCTCTGCTCCTAAGGTGTTCTGCACAGAAAAACATTCTGAGAATAACAACTGAAAATCAAACAAACAAAAAACCCACCCCAACCCCAAAACAAACAAAAAAAACAAGTACCCCAAAACCTCCAGAAAACCCACCAAACCCAAAACCACACAGAAGTTGAGCAGCAATTTCACCACCAACAAAAAAAACTGTGCAAAGTTAACTAAATCAGAGATAGAGATTTATATTTCAATAAAGCACACCCAAGACTTAAATTATGTCAGAGAAAATAAGTTTAGAAGAATCTTACAGTTTTTGTTCTTTTGCCTTTGTCTTTTCCATTGTTTTTTCATAGGCTTTTCTCTTTGCTAAAGGTGAAGACTCAGGCATCTTCTTCTCTGACAGAGATGGCTGTCTAGAACTAGAGCAAGAGCAATCATTAACTTACTTCAAGGCCCTTTACAAACTCACTTTGCTTACATTAGCTGTCATTCTGAAATTTGAAATACTGCAGAATGTGCTTCAGCTATTATTGCCTCTCTTGAATCTATGGACTCTAAGTTTGTTTTCACATTTTAACATAAAAATACACCAAGTTTATTAATGTTCACAGTTCATCCAGATACTGAATAAGCAAAGGAGATCTATTAGTTCAATAACAAAAAGGACCAATTAAAAGAAACAGTGGAATATGCATCTCAAGGCCACAGAGAATATGAAAGGTCTGACTAAGACCTAAAATTTCAGATTCCATCACTTTCATCTACAATAGACCACTTAGAGACATGAAGAACAGAGAAAACAGAATGACTCTTACATATGGAGTGAGCTTTGGGCAACCTGCTCTAGGGGAAGGTGTCCCTGCACATGGCAGGGGGGTTGGAACTAGTTGATCTGTGAGGTCCCTTCCAACCCAAACCATTCTATGATATGAATTAAATCTTGCATTAACATATTCATTTTTCAATATTGAATTCTAAATTAGGTACTGAGCAAAACTGTTTCCCATTGACAGCCTACTATAACATTGCTTTTCTTTGTTCTGTGCTCCCTTCCTCCTTACTTTGCATCCCCTCCTTTGTCTCTCTAGTTCTTGTCCTGAAATAATTCCAGTTCATAGTCACTGTATTCTCACAGCCTTCTACTCCCCATTAACAACAGCAAAAAAGTCAAGACTGCAGTATTAATGCTGACAGCCAAACGTAACCATTTCACCGCAGTCAGATTAAAAAAAATAAGAAGGGAATCTGGGCGGTCTCCACTGTTCTGAGCTCCCGCTTCTCACCAGCTGAGCAGTCAGAAAAGCAATATTTCCTTTTGTTTATATTTTTTCCGTGTGGTTAGAAGGTGTTTCTGTAAATTTAAGATCAGAAAGTGCTTTTGTGCCACACAACTTTATTAAGCAAAATTTAGTTGGTAGGCCACCTGTCTGAAACAGTTGCTAGGACCTGGTCTCAGAGCTCTACTGGCCCTAAGAGCCTGCCCATACAATCCCACACCCCCTGCCACTCATGACTCTCCAGCCTCGAGAAAAATCTCTTGGTCCTCCTATATCGTCATTTCACCTTAGACAAGACCTGAGCCTGGCACTGCTTAACTTTTGAGATCAGATGAAATAGGGCGTTCTCAGGGTAGTATGGCTGTGCGTAAAACACACTATGCATGCAACATGCTGCATCATCTCTACGTGGTAAAAGCTCTACCAGTTTCCCTGGAGAGGAAGTCTGTGCTATATAAAATCCACCTAGAGACTGTCATGCAAAATAACATTATTTAACAAAGACAGCACAACCAGGAACAGCTATTTGACTCAAGCAGCTGACACTGACTGTCTCAAGCTATCACACACACACTGAACACAAGCTGCAGGTTGAAGGTGAAGGTCCTACCTGTAGGGCCTGGTGTCAAGAACTGCACCCAAGTGCAGACCCTAGAGCTCCCCCAAGGTCTTTCAAGACACAAGAAAAGGAGGACAAGTGATAACCTGTCTGGTTTTGCACAAAAGCCTAGCAGTCAAAGTACACAAAAAGGAGAAGGTGGGTTCAATACTCTTCTCAAGGCCCAAGCACTAATGTCTGTACAGGGGTCCCTCACTGCTGGGCAAATTCTGCAAATTAAAAAAGAGGTGGAATATGACACACTCCCCCCTTCTCTTTATGCTGGACCAGTATGCATTTAAGAATGCAAAAGTCGTGGGGTCACAAGGCAAATCTTATGATCAGCCTGATAGCCAGACCTTTCAGCAAGGATGACAAATGGGTTACAGTCTTCACTGCCATGGTTGCCTACATGACTAGCATGTAGCTACTAGATTAAATAAACCACACCAGAAACTAGAACCCAAGTTCCTCTGCCTCATACCAACATCCTGCATACTGAGACATGGACCTAGCTCCCTCTGGCTCCCTATCCATCTGCCCATTGAGTCTTCCATCTTTGATTCCACAGAGGCACATCTTCAGAAGAAGGTATAAAGAGCATCCTTGTATTACAAATTATTTTTGATAGCATGGAAATGAAGGTATAAAAATGCAGCAATCTTGCTGGAATGAACTTCCTAAGCAAACATGTAAGACCTAATTACAAGTTTCCAGTACACTTTTAGATTTCCCAGGATATCAGACATCTGAACAGAGCTAGCACAAGACCTGCAGGAGACCACTCTACTCTGAAGAGGATGTTTCAGAGGAGTTGAGCATACCAAAGGACAGCAGCACCTAGCCAGCATTATAAAGAGAATTCCAACTAACTGCTGCCCACAGGCATTTATGTGCCCTTCTGATTCACCACAGATATGAGAATACTGAGGGGTTTCCAGAGTAGAGCAGTTTGTACATATTGTGATACCTACATTTGCACCTAAGCATATAATTAATTTGGCATTTTGAGAATGCATATTTTGGATCAGTCACTGCTTCTGTAACACTGCTATTGATCTACATCCCTGAATGACACTTAAGAAAGTGGCACAAGGCAGATAACATTTATTGCAGATAAGACAACAATCTGCTCCAGAAGAATGTATTTTATTCCAAGAGGTGATGGCACTACAGGCCCATTATAGGAAGGTCAGATGGCTCACAAAGACAATGTTTCTTCCAACAATGACCAGTGCACAGCAAAAATAGCAATACTGTAAGAAGCAGACTGAGTTCTAGTTTTGAAAAAGCATCTCAGTTACAGCAAGGAAGTCACTGCAGACTGATTATGGGAATTTTTGACAACTTATCTGATAAAACATGATCAATAACAAACCAAACCACACGTGAGGCCTACTGCTAACTGATTTATTGGCAGTGTGTAACTCTCTAATGCTCATAGAACAGAGTTTTGGGAAAATCCTAGTTCGTCTCACTGCTGGCTAACTTTAATACATGGGTACATTCTAGAAGATGGAGTGAGGCAAAAGCTGGTATTACCTGCGTCTTGGATGCCAGGTCAATACACTTGACGTTTTAAATCTCGAAGCTTCAAAAGTCTCTAGGGATCTCACACTAACTGCTAAACAAGAGGATTTCTCCACCTATCCTCACCCCCAGGAGCATTCTTTCCAAGCAGATTGTATGTGTAAAATGCACTGAAGCCATAAGCATGGGTTAATAATTGCTGCCAGCAGTGCTTCACAGTTCATGATTGCCACCTCAAGCACACGTTAGAAGTACATACTAAAAATAATATGAATTACAAACATACATTAGATGGAGACTGCTGTAAAAACATTATGCAAGTAGGACAGACGGACAGCAAAATATGCCCAGTTCCAGAATCTGTAACATGAAGGTAGCTATGGGATACAATTTTTCCACATCACTGAATGTGGAAAGCACATTCAGTTTACATAAGACTTTGTGCAGTATAGGAGCTAGTACCTAAAAAGCCAAGAAAAAGGTCTCTAGCAGTGAATGGCTAATAACCAACAGTGATATTGGCAGAAAGAGCAAGTGAAAAAAGAGAGCACATGTGAGCGAGACCTGCTGCTCCCAAATTAAAAAAAAAAAAAAATAAAAAATAATACTTTCATTCTATTTGTCATCAAGTAATACTTTTAATTAGTAAAACTGTTCTGCAGGTAAAAGTGCAACCTGCAAATAGAAAGGATTCTTGAGGATTCATATTACCCAACATGTTTCTTTCAAGTTTACACTTGTATACTCTATTGCTGTATAGACTTCTTCAGTTTAAGTGTGGTCCACATAAGATGACCCACAGGAAGATTGTACCTAATAGTCAGGACCATATAAGGATATTATTACTACATTATATAAAGTTTTGAGTTTGGGGAGGAGGTGTTTGGTTTGGTTTTCTTCTCTCTACTCTAAGCAGGTTCTCAGTACCTCCCTCAAATCTGTATTTCTCAATAGTATTAGTAAAGCAAAGTATACAAAGTACTAGGTGGGGTTTTCCCACTACTTAGAAACAAGGCTACAATAATTTTACTATTACAAAGCAACTTAACAGAATGCATATCTTCAGTAAGAAGCACTTTACTACAATGCAGTTATACTTTCCAGAGCAGTGATGGTAGAAAAGGAGAAGCTTGGTGAGTATTTCTTAGTAAGCTTCAAGTATATCAACCTCCTTTGTAAAGTTAAATTAATAGATTACAAGAAACTGGCAACATGGTTTTTTTAAAGCAAAGAATAATTAGTACAGCATGGCCAAACTTACATGCTGCCTATCTTAGAAGGTAAGCCAGATGGTGGGGGAATAGACTCTCTGTCCCTAGCAGAAGTATCATTTGAGTCAGCAGCCATCCCACTTTCTTGGGTTTCTGCAACTGATGCAAGAGGGCCAGCCAAAGTAGAGTCTGCAGCACTGATGTCAGAGACTTGATCACTGCTGTCTGCATATAGCAACTCCATCTGGGTTGTGGTCCTCCGACGGGCCTGAAGACAAATGAAAACCAAGTTGCAGCTTAAATATTTCACAGTATGGGTCAAGAGTGCTACATTTAAGCTTAATCATTGGCTGGTAATTAGCATTCCTCTCAATCATTTTTGGAAACTAAATCAAGTAGCTCACCTCTGCTCTTCAGCAACAATTTCATAGAAGCCAAGACAAGTTCAACAGAGTGAAACACTGATCTGACAAGTGGTTTCCAAGGATATCCTTTCAACCAGCTACAAGTGCAGGTAAATACTACAATACTATACAATATTAATCTCCGATTTATCCAAATGAGATTAAAGGCTTATCCAAATGAAGAGTAATATAACAGGAATAAAGTGTAAATTTAAATAGCTACCCTTTTAGTGACTTTTCAACCCGCTGCTGCTTCTGTATATAACCTCTGCTTCTTAGTTTATTTATACCACTTCAAAAGTAGTTTAAGACAACATGAATTAAGGCTTGCTCAGCATTTCAACAATTTTAAAACAGAAAACCTCACAAAAGAACCATGCTTTGTGAAACACAGTCATTCTTAAACTGATCATACATGTTAGGTGTGCAGATGCTGTGAAATTAAGGTGTACTCTTCAGGGAAAGAACCATTGAGGAATATGAATGTCTAGTCTGGATAGAACTATTGCAAAAACTACACGTTTGTTTTATGCAGACCAAAATTACTCAATTCACCAGCCCAAATAGCTGCACACCAATAAGCGCTACCAATAATGCAACAGCCACCTAGAGATAGTCCTCCAAAGCCAACTACAGTTAGAAGAGTGGAGGCTAAGCTCCTATGTACTTCACAAACTTGGTTTATGCTCCTGTGAGCAGAGAAATACTCACAGTGAGCGGAACAATATATCTCTTTCCAAAACTGTAAAAATTCAACCACAAAATACTGGAAAAGTGCATTTTTACCATTGCTTCTCAGAAAGAAGTATCACACAAAAGCATATTGCATACAAATCACATGAACTGTATGTCAAGTTCACCTTTCACGTCTTCTTTAATGTCTCTAGAGCAAAGCAAGAGCATTCCTCAGAAGGTACCATAAAAGTCAATTATTACAGAATCATAGAATCATTTGAAAGATATGTAGACGAATCATCATCAATAGAGCCTACCTTGTTTTTGGGTTTGACTTCACCACAGAGCTTCAAAAGATCTGAAGATAGGGAACTAAAAGAAAAATTGCATTATAGTTAGAAAGAAAATAGTCACTTTTTCAGTTTTATTTGATTCCTTACTGAAATTAAGTGCAAAGTATAATGAAACAATGTCAGAGGATCTTGTAGTGGATACGTGTTGCATTACAAAGACGGTAATTTTTCCAGAACCAAACCCATTTACCTGTCGACAAAGACTGCTCACCTTCCTTCTGTTCCGGGACTGTGCAATGGGGCATCCTCATCAGTACTATCTTCCAAATTTTCTAGAAAATTTCCAAGAGAATTATGTTAGCCTGTCCATCTAAAAGAGGACGTGCAGGTTTTAAGTGCTATACGAAGCAGCTCTGACAATGTTGAATGTAGATGAACACGTACATCAAAAGCATAAAAAAGGTAGGGATTTTCAAAGTATCTTGACTATTTGCTAGCCAGCCCCCACCGAATTTTCCTGATGTCTAAACTAAGTTTTTCATATGTCCTGGGTTCAGCAGTAGCAGTCATTTTTTCTCCTTCTTGGTAGCTGGTGCAGCTCTGTGTTTTTGATTTTGGGCCTGGAAACAGCGCTGATAACACCAGTGTTTTCAGGTACTGCTTGGTGATGTTTAGGCTGGCCAAGGACTTTGTGAGTCTCATGCTCTGCCAGGGAAGAGGGTAAGCCAGGAGGAAGGAGAGACAGCACACCTGACCCAGGCTGACCAAAGAGGTTATTCCATACCACAGCACGTCATGTCCAGGATGTAGAACGGGGAGCAGAGACCTGGAAAGGTGGTGAGGATGCACGGTGGGGGTGCACCAGTAGGGGTGCACCGCTTTATACTGGGTGGTGAGCAATTGTATCCTTCCCTTGTATTTGCCTTGTCATTATTGTTACTGGTGGGGGTGCACTGGGTGGTCGGGCTTGATATTTGATGGTGAGCTACTGTATTCTCCTTTTCCTTGTATCTGCCTTGTCATTATTATTATTGGTGGTAGCAGTAGTGATTTGTGTTATACCTTAGTTACTAAACTGTTCTTATCTCAACCTGTGGGAGTTGCATTCTTTCGATTCTCCTTCCCATCCCTCCAGGAGCGGAGGGAAGAAAGAGTGGCGGGTGAGTGAGAGAGCAACTGTATGGGTTTATAGACTTAAACCACGACATCATACAAGCCAAATAAATCATACACCTAGGCATATTGTGCCAAATGTGGTCCTGTATCTGTTGTAACAGAGCAATAGGTATGACAGAAAATCAGAGAAATTCTAGAAGCAAAACTGGAAGAAGGAAAAAGATACAGCAAATGAAATTAACTGCAAGACATGGAAGAGACACAAAGTAAATCAATGGACAAGTAAGGATGTTTCTCCCTCCTCTTTTTCTGTAATCTTCTTGCTCTACGACAGAATCAGCCTGGTTATAATGAAAAAAATTCTACTTTTAACTAGCTAGCAAGCCGGGGCTCAGCCTCAGCTTATATTGCATGGTGTCATTTGGGCTGACAAGAAGCAAGAACTTTCTTAGTATATAAGCATTTAGGTTTCAAAACAGGATGATGCCACCACTTAATTCTATAGAACTGCTTCCTAAAAAGGATTAATTGTATTGGAGTTAACTGTAAAATGAAGCTGTTCAGCAGAAATGCTCCTGAGGTAAAACAGGTACACAAACCTGTTCACAACACACAAAACCAGCATGCATGCCACACACTAATACTGCCAAACATCAGAACAGCATGTCTGCATGCAAACAGAGCAAAACATTAAGCTGCAACAACCAGTCCAGGGCATATGTACAATCAGTTCCAAACTGCTGGGAAACCGAATGCTCTAATTTGCATATTATTATTTTAAGCACAGTTTAAGGACATCGGTAACATATTCCTAAAAGTGGAGTCCCTTATTTTCTAACAGACTCATGAAATTTTAACGATTAAATAAGCTTCTAATGACATTCCATTACATCTCTTCTTTATTATTGGAGATGCTTTAAGTTTGTGTACTTGATATTTGCAAGAAAGCATATACCATTTGTAATGCACAGAACCAATATATATAGCACCCATATTAGAATAGATTGGCCCATGTATATGTTTTAAGTGCAAGTCCATGCTTTTCAGAAATCGGAGAAAAACATGAACTCTTGAGAAGGAATGAAGAAAAGGGAAATACTGCCTTCTAATGTATGCTACATCTAAAAATGTTTCCTGGAAAAGTCAAAACCATACATCAATTTAGCACCAGCATCAACTATGCACTTCTGAGGTACTCAACTGCTGTTTTAACAACATTATCAAGAAAGTGGGGTCACAGGAATAACACTCAATTTTCTTTTTGTTCTATCCTAGATCTGAGCCCATAGTAAACGTTCTCTATACACATTATTATTCTATGTCTCCTGCAGAAGTGGGGATCTAGAGTACTGCTTCGTCTAGCAAGGCACAAAATTAGCATCAATAAATGTATTTTTTAAATATAGGATTCATACTACCGTGGTGTTACTTCATCCCTTTCCCATACAGAATTTGCTATAACCTTTAACAGATAACAAAGCAGGAAGTGTGGGATGGCCACAAAAGATGGGATTTTATTTGTAGGCTCACACTGATGTGACCTGACATGTTTGATATTTTTCTTCAGTTTGTCTCAGTTCAGCAGGAAGACTGCACAAAGTCCCCAGGTAGAAGCCAGCACACAGAATCAACGAAAAGAAATAGAACAGGCAGAAGAACAGGATTCTGCAAGAAGTCACAAGTGAGAAAAGATGAAAGGAGCAATACAGTTAGTAAAGGCAGTATTGCTTGTGAGGAGCAGCAGAGATGACTGCTGATAGATCACTGACTGAAGAACAGCGAGGAGCTTTTCTGATTGTCTTCATTCTCCTGCAGAGGCAACCAGACAGTACCAGTACAACCCAGTACACTGGCGCAGTTCATCCAGAGATCTGCACATAGATGGGTTTTAGTCACATCCATGAACATCCAGGTGTCACAGGCAGGAAGGAAAAGCAACTCCTACAGCTTTTTTGGAAAAGGGTCCCTCCAGCAATGCTCAGGACTCAATTTCATGGTCATTTTAACTCTTCACAAGAGCAGACAGGATAGTGAATGGCAGATAATTCATTCACAAACAAGACAGGTGCGCAACCAAAGCCCATTCTAAGGGTCTAAAGCTGACCATGTAACGTACTTTCCTGCAGCCTGAACTCTTTAAGTCTATGCTTGAACGCAGGTGCACAACCACAGTGGGGAATACCCAAACTTTTTCAAGCCAAGTGTATTCAAATGGCTATCAACTTCTGAAGGCATCAGAGCTGAAAGTCGACATCAAGGGAACAGTTCACAAGCATCACAGAAGTTCAACCCCCCTGCTCAGGATGGAGCTGGCTTGGTACTGCTACCAAGCTGTCAAGCAACCTGCTGAAACTGGTCTCTGGATCTGATGCTGTGCACAATTCCACCTTTGGGAATCATGTCAGGTTACCACAGAGCCCCTGCACCAGAGTCCCTTCTAACCTGCTGGCAGTCCCAGCCTTAAAACCTTACTATAACTGCATCTGAACTTCCTGCAGCTCGAAAGGTATAGCCACTAGTGACCTACAGAAGAGAGGCTATCAACAGTTTGGATTTCAGTGTGGACTGAGGTTAGTACAGCATATTCAGCCAAGATACACCCACAGTGAAGTTTCCTTCATATAAAGCATTAGCATAGTCCTGAGTGGTTTAGATAGTTCGAAAGCCTCAATTCATGCTTGCAAAGTGTTAATAAGCTTCTTTAATGAGATATACTCTACAAAATCTTTATGGAGCTACTGTTTCAATGCATTTAATAAGTATCTTTTCACTGCTCCAAATGCTGTTAATAAGTAAAAGCCTGTTCAAACCTAAAGAAAAACCAATGCTAACTTCCTGTCTGGAGAAACATTGCTCTCACCCCAAAAGGATGAACACACACATGCACACACACTAAGAGTCTATTTTAGATGTGCTGTGATATTAACCACAGAGTTTCCTGACTAAATACTGGCTGTATGCAGCAAGATGCTCTGACACTGATTGCAGGTGCCATCTGTCAGGAAGCTGGCAAAGTTCTCACCAGCTTACACTAGATGGTAATCTATGCACTTTCAGGCAGTCTTGTGCTTTTGAAATATTTTAGATGCCTATGCAAACTAGCAGAGGACAGCATAATGGGATTAGAAGTAGCACAAGACAATGCAAAAGGAATTGTTGCTGACATCACAATTTTTTTTCAAGTTTCGAACACATCTGTTTTTGTGGAGGTGAGAAAATAAGTGCAATTTGTTTGGGAATCATTTGAAAGCAACAACGACTCAATACAAAAATCAGTAACTAAACCAAACTGAAAAAGTGAGTTATAATCTGCATTCTGTACCATGCTTACACTACAAATGAGCTATCTGCAACAGGTTAGAAGTGACCTGCATGTTAAGAATTACTTTATTTTCAGATCTAAATAGATGAGCAGGATTTGTCACAACTAGAGCAGTAGTAATCATAAATCGCTTTATGTAGTCTGAACATACCATATAGCTTCATAAGCAGCAAGTCACAAAACTGAAATACAACTCTGCTTACTGTAGTCACTTATCTGACAAATCTAACATGAGGGCTGTGGGTGGTTTCAGAAAGGAAGAAACACTCTGTAATCTCATGATAATGAGCACATTTACAGAATAATTCATGCAAACTTCACACACTCACGAATTCTAAGATGCACCAGTTAGTGAACATGAATGAATTAGTAACTCATGCAGCTGTACAGTACACAGAAAGCTAAACATACTTACCCAGCTGTATGCTATCTAGGTCTGTGTAAATAACAGCAACAAGGAAACAAAAGCAACATTCCAATCAAAATATATCCATTTATAAAAAGAAATAAAACAAAAGTACCCAAATGTATTCTAAAATTTTTCTTAAAATCATCTCATAAAAAGTAGAATAGATGCCGTAATAGACATATTATGTCATTTGAACAGGATTGCATATTTAGAATTTCATATTTAGAAGTTAAAAACATACCAAATTGTAAATGCAAAGTCTTTTGTAAAAATAACAAGCATATTATTTGAATTTAAAAAGTCTCAATAATAAAAAACCCTCTTTATTTCCTACATTTTACTGCCAAGGGGATATAACAAAAAAATGACATACATGCACATCAATTGTGAAATAAAGTTTAAGATGTTAAAATACAGCATCTATTCAGAAAAGAAATAGCCTAGAACACCCAATACAGCATGCATGAGAGGCAAACATGACATGCAGCTGACTACTCAGAATACAAGATGATAGAATTACCTTGCAAAGCGTGACCCAGCAAAGCATCGAGTTCAGGATTCAACTCAGCTTTTTCTTTTAGCATATGAAACAGCAGCTGGTTTTGAGTAGCACTAGTGATTTCTGTCTGCTTTAGGCGTCCCTCAAGAACTTTGATCTGAGCTTCTTTCTGAGCTGCTTGGAGACCCTGGGAGAGATAAAGAAAGGAAAAGATGTTAAATGCTTTAACATCATTCTTTCCTTACTTCTTTAAAAAAGTACACATTGTAATCTTCTCACAGTCTAAAGAGCAGGTATCAGCTACAGGCCTTTCTCTTTTTGTTAGAGTCATTAAACATTCATTTACCTTGTGTTCCTCAGACTCTGCCCTGCAAATATGCATTTAGCGGCCAAGTTGGACATAACTCCCAAGTACAATTCAGAGACTCTGCATTTATTTAAGAGTAGTGAGCATCTGAAAAATCAACAGCTGTTTTCAAATGTAAGGAGTTTTACTTATTACTTATCATACTCTAGAACAAACGGGAGGGGTGGGGAGGGAGGAAACCCACCACAAGAAAAAAAAAACAAACACCAAAAAACCCTGTGACCACCCCAGAACCATAATCCTTCCGACAGAATCGCACAGTGAACTTTAAGCTGTGGATGACAGATCTCATGGCCTAACTTAAGAGAGAATCCGTTCTAAGGGAACTCCCTAGATCCATGCATAGGTGGGAGTATTTTAGCTGTAGAAATTGTAAGCAAGAAAATTTACAGAAAATGATTTCCAAAAAGAAGAAACAGTAAGGAAAAATTAAGGTGCAACATTTCTTTCTCAAGTGCTAGCACTCACATTTTTCTGTGTTTCTACAAGTCTTTGCTTGCTAGCACTTGAGAAGTGTAGTAATATGGACTTACACACTAGGTTCTGATTTTATCATGAACTAAACCAACATACAAACAATTTTGCATGGAAACAAACAATAGGATAGATAGCAGGCATAGTAAATTTTGGAAAAAAAAACATACTTTAGTGCTTTTACACACTAATTACGTAACAGAAAGAGGAGAAACACGTTCACATAATGGAGCTTTTATACCATGATAAGGAGAAATTGTTAACATACTAAGTCAGAGGCACTTTCCTCATTTTAATTCTGGGTATTGGGTATCCATTTGACCCACCCAGGGGCTGAAAAGAAAATAAAGCATAAGACTGAAATTTCCATAAGCCAGTGTGATTGATTTCAGTAGCCTTGAAATCTTTCATTTGATTCAATGACATTAAGTATGGCCTCCAAACAGGAAAAAAAGGAAGCAACAAGTACATCTGTGCACTGGGTTATAAACTGGCAAACAGTCATTTTGAAAATAGAACTCCCCAGGGCTTTCAGAAAGAACCCCTACTGCTCTATTCAAAAGTAGAAGTCTGACGTTAGCATGCCATGCATCAACATACATCTTAAACCACATTTTTTAAAAGCTCATATTTAAGTGGCTGAGCCAATCTTTAAAAAAAGAGCCCCTGAGCATTCTTTAGGAGCTTGTTGAAAAACACAGGAAGAGATTGATTTGATTACAAAAATTTAATGCTCTTACAGGAACAGCATGAGGTAATTAGTACAGTGAAATAGGCTCTACCAGGGGTTGAAAAATAGGCAACAGGTTGAAGGGGGCAATGGATCTCAAGGGCCTTCACACTGAGAATCCACATGACTCCATAGCATTGACCAGCTTTGCTTTGTCTAATGCACATTGATCAGCCTTTATGTCAGCACAGCTCTGCTGCTGGTACATGGCATTCACCTATTTCACTTATTGCATTACCTTATTGATACCCATTGTGAGGAAGTGATCAAGTAAATATCGAGCTTCTGTCAAAGTGCAAGCATTAATCACTGCCATTACATCCAAGGTCTCTCCTTCCTCCTATGTGTGGAGCAGTAAAAACAGTCAGTGTGAAAAACACTACAGTAAACACTGAAAACAGAAGCAGTGAAAATGCTGCAGTATCATTCAGTTCATCCCTTAGTACCTCTAAACCACACATGAAAGGTTTCTATTCCAAAGCAAAACACAGTACAGACTCCACGGCTTTCTCAGTCTCTTCCAGCGCCACAGTTCCTCTCCTAGTTACCAACTTCCAACTCAGACTCCTTTCTACAAGTTAAGCTAGTCACAGTGGATGCAGAAATAAGTGCAATTCTACACAGTCTGAAATTCTATACTGCTCTCCCCTAGTCTTTTCCTCATTTTTCTTCAGATTATTCTGTCAGTATTAAGCACTCTGGCACCCTTTAGAATTATTAAGTCTTTTGTGTTCACTACTTCTTTACTGACTAAATCCTATAATCTTGTACTGTACAAAATTCAAGAAACTCTGATGTGAGCAAAATAGTAGAAGCTGCTGTCAATGTAACATGCATTAAAGCACAGATTAGCCCAAGCTGGGAGAGGGCTGCCACATAAAAATATGGATAAGTATTACAGTTCAGATAACTATGTGCCAAGATACCTAGGAGATTGTATGTGGTAGATTCCTTTTGCTGGATCATGTAAGATATAATGCACATTATAAAAGTTTCCACATTTGGATTTCACTGCTTTTGGTAATACTGAGATTTCTTTTTCAATCTTAATATAGACAATTACTATTTGAAGTTACCCCAAGACACTGTACAGAAAGCCACTGTTCCATAATTGAAAATATACTAAAATGTAAAATAAAGAATTCACATAAATTCTCACGCACAAAAATATTTAGATGTATTTAAAGTATACGAAACAATATAAGGGAGTGGAAGCATATGAACAGATGCAGGAAGACGATACAAGCTGTTAGCCTCCATTATATATTATATATTAAATTATATAAATCTAATGCCAGCAGAATAGAAAGCATCAGCTTCGACATGTAAATGCTTTGGAAGCTTAACTTGAATTACACTATTAACACTAAAACACTGATCTGAAAGTTCAGTTAAATAAAAATTCTTCATTTCAGACTTCACCCAAGTCTTCACCAATTCTCACTTCCTGGTTCAATAATTCTACACCCAAAGCAAAATTAATTTCTAAATAAGAACATCTTCAAGGCTAACAGTTGTCTTTTCTCCATTTTGTCATTTTTGCATTAATATTTGACCTACCTTAGCTTCCTCCATTTGCATAATGTTTGCTTGGCAGTCAGAAATGCTGTCATTAATGTAGTCTATATTTGCAGTTAGTGATTCCATCTCTTCATTTATGTTTTGGATATTTCTATCTGCTTCATTGCCAACCACATCCTTGACAAGCTTCTCCCTCTTCTTTGAAAGTTTTTCTCTTCTTTTTGTAAGTTCTTCACGTTGCTGTTTTCCCCAAAGACATAATTTCATATAAAAAGGAATTAGCAGTCACTTAGGGTACTTAAATGCCCTTTTTCTGTTTTCTTTTCCTTGTTATACTTTAACATATAATGATATCTACAGGAAATTATGCAGGTGAATATATTAATAGATTTGCACATGAATATATTAATAGATTTGCACATGATCCCTTTAATGTGCTTTTTAATTCTTACTAAGCACAATAACTACATGGTCCAAATGCTTACTGGATTTGTTAAGATCATATTCATTAAGTGCAACGGATTCCAAGTCACTTTGCCTGTGCAACCATCAAAGCAATTTATTTACAGCAAACACTAATGCACTGCTCTCTAGTTACTATGTCAATGCAGCCAACAGTGAATAGTTGATCACGCACCGTAAGTAACCTGTTCATATCTGCCTCCATATTGGAAATGGTCATCCTCTGCATAATGATATCAGTCACTCTGCGTTCAAGTAATTGCCACTTCATCCTGGCTGCCTTT
The DNA here is from genome assembly GCA_039720435.1 of Amazona ochrocephala. Lineage (NCBI taxonomy): Eukaryota > Metazoa > Chordata > Aves > Psittaciformes > Psittacidae > Amazona > Amazona ochrocephala. The sequence continues at coordinate 29,053,647 of CM077880.1, forward strand.
GAGGAATAAACTCTGCTCGTCACCACTTTTCGCTGATATTTCTTTCTGTGACAATTCAAGAGAAACAGCTAAGTCTGAAGTAGTCCAGTTACACATTTGACTGTAGAAATGATCAGGCCAGAATATTTTCCATGGATAACATAAGTTTCTTGCAGAGCTTCTTGCAGCTTTTCACTGCGCCAGAACAGATACCTGCACCCAGCCCTGAACTCTAGTGTAATCTGGTATACTGCACTTGAAAAACGGGTATAAACCACTGCCATCTTGTATGATGCACCATGAAAGAGAATGCTATCCAACAGTTTTTCCCCTATTTAACAAGGAGATAAGCTTCAAAACACAGTGGTTAATATACCGGACTGTGTTTTCTGACAAATTTTTCTTTGTACTTAAGAACACTGCAGGCATAGAACCACCAACGAGAGTTGTTTTTAAGAACAGATTAACTGCACCTTGAAATTTTGGGATTTCTTAATGTGATTTGTCCTTTAATGCCATTATATATTATTCCACACAGTCTTAAAACCACAAAACTCGAATTCCATTTGATAATGGTAAACTGCCCATTTTATGAGCATTACACAACAATAGTTTGAAAAATAACTACTGCAATAAGTGTTATTACATCATATGCTAGAAAGTGAATGTAATTTTCATTTCCCATAAGAGAGTACCAAACCATTTCAGCCCTTACCCTGTTCCATTTGTTGCAGTTACAGATAATGCTTGAACCCTTGCAACAGGAATCCTCATTTTCTGCTGCATTGCTGTTCTTGATCCATCATGATCAACTGATGAGCTAGAACTTGCATCCTGCATAGGATGCTCAGGCAGACTCAGTTTTCGACTTACTTTTCCAGCCACTTTATCAGACAGAGGCCTTACTTGCCGACGAAGGGCTGTGACCTGAAATGGAGGGCAAAGACACCATTACCTCTCCCCAAAGCTGTGCTCTAACTCACAGGAATACAATATCATTCTGGTTTCAAAGATGAATTATTGGGGGTTTTTTATACCACAATACCTCTTCAGTTTTGCGACGTAAGATAACTTCTTGATTTCTTTTCTGAGCTTCTAGAAGCTTGAGCTGATGCTGTGGAAAAATACAAACAGCACATGATATTTTTTCTACTATCTGACACAAGGACTGTATTGCATAAGAAAGAGACCTCTACACACTAATAAAAGTTTTCAAACCTGTCATGACATCGAGTGGTCAAGTCACAGTTGTTTCTTGCTTTTTCTGGTGCAGAATGAAAATAAGTGTTTCACTATACTAAATCCTTCTCAAAAAAGAATACTTGCATGCAAGCAAGGTGGTAGCAATAGTTTTGTAGAGATTCACTAATAAAATAATACCGATATACATAATCACAATCAATAAACCTTCTATTTTCTTTTGTACTTATCACCAGAAGGTAGGAACCAAATTATCATAGAAGTCAAACTGAATTAATGTGCATTCTGACTGGTGAAAATATGTGGGTACATGTTTGCCTTAGTGAGTGCATATACACATGGTGTGTGCCTGCAAGCAGATGATCATCATGATAGATGTTTATTCCAAATGAAAGTTCTTATGTGACAAATCACCTCTCGTTTGCGTTGCTCCTTTTTAAGCTGTGCAATTTCTCTGTTTCTTCTAGACTCAGTCATTCTAGCTTTCTCCTGCTCTTCTTTCATTTGTTTCATCAAGCGAACCTGTAAAGTGGCCATCATTTACAAAAGCTTCTTACACTCAAGTGCTGCTCCCTGCCCCCACTCATATAGAGTTTCTACTTCAAACTGCCATCTTCCAGTATATTACATGCTTTTAGCCATCTACTTCTCCATCTGTGTCTTCTTCACTCAGTGCTGAAGAACAGCAAAAAAGCAGTTCAAGCTTCTCTATGTTTGATACTGCAATTTCTGTTCATTAAGCTCAAAAGCCACCACCCCTCTCCCCCAGGAATAGCCTAGTCTTCTTATCTTATCTTTTCTGTTTTCAGAATTTCAAGCACCTGGCAGTAAGAACAGTTATCTGGCAGATAAATGCACAAGAGATTTCAACTCATTTTTCAGTAAACACTCATTGTACAACACTTCAATATACTGAACTATACCTTGGTTTTCTTCATCTCTGTCACTTCCTGCTGCAGTTTCTTCAGTTGCTTTTCATATTGAGACTGATTTTTAAGCAATCGTGCATGTTCCTTTTGTGCTGTTTGAAGTCTCTGCAGTTCTTTATTCATGGCTTGAAGTTTCTTTTCATATTCTGACTTGATTTTTTTTGCCTTTTCTTCTGAATAGGTCTCAACAGAACCTAGAGCAAAAAGGAATTCTTAATAAGCTTTTGTTCCAGATATTTCCCTTGTGCCAGCCACAGCAGGTCACTGCTTCCTCTAATTTTAGCATTATCTGCAATATCTTTGAAAAAATTAATTTGTCTCTAGCTCCTGTCACCTGCACTGCTTTGTACTTTCCACCTTGTGTGCTCTTGGATAACAGATCAAGTGTTAACACTCTCCTGATTTCTTTGCACTAGACAACAAATACTTGAGCAACTGAAGACACAGATACATACATGCTTGCTCACACATATGTGCAAAAGATCATAACAACAGTCCCAAGAGTCACCAAGCCTAGTATACCTTTTCTGTCACTAATCAAAAAGGAAGAATAAAGGAACAATAAAAGCATATAAAGTATAACTATGAAGCATACATAGCATATTTTTAAAAAGAAACAAAACCCCAAACACTTCCTCTAGGACTCTCCCAAAGTTCAACTATTTGTGGCATAGGACTTTTCCTGACTCAGAGTTACTTTTCCATCTCAATACTATTACATAATCAAAAATGTTTGGTCAATAAAACCTCTCTGAAAGGCCACTGACCCTAGTCCATATTATTATGCAAATCAAAAGAAAGGAGGGAAGGAAGAACAGGAAAGAACCTGAAAGTGCTTATTCAACCAAATCAAATACCTGTCAATAGCAGTATCCTTAAAAAAAAAAATCTCTCAATTCTTGTAGAAATTAGAATGTGCAAAGTCTGATTCACTGGCATTGTATGTACAGATCTATTTGTTTGCTGCAATTTCTTATCACATTTGAAAGTGAAAGCAACACAACTAGCAAAAAATTCTACTTGCATATCTTAACACAACATCTAGATTTAAATGATTTTGCATTTCTTACCCAAGTTTTGAAGAACCTGATCTCTTTCAAGCTGAGTGTCTCGAATTTTATGCTGTAGCATCATTAGTTTCTCTTCATATTGTTTCTTCAGTGTTTGCAACCTTCGCTGGCTGTTCTCTAGCTCATCTATCAGTTTCTGCTTAATGGCTATTTCACAGGTGATGTTTGCCAAGTCAGCTTGATAATTTTCTAAAATAAAAAAGAAATAAAATAAAGTGATTAAAAATTAAGACTTTTGTTAAAATAACAGCAAGGATCACATATAGATACACCCTATGTTACAGTAATTTCCTGACATCTAAATTGCACATAGAATTCCATACAAAACACAATGCAGCACACAAAACAACTTGTGTGCAAGTCATGGTAAAGTCTTCTCCTTAAACACTTACCACCCTAGAACTAGGAAAGAGGTAGGGAAAGGCATCTCTCATTGGATCACAGTTGCTAACTATTGCCAACATAATTACATATGTTGTAATTATTCATATTTAAATCTCAGCATCAGCAATCTGTCATTTCCTGTACAAAAGGCTGTGAGACTTCAGTCACACATCAGGGCTGCAGAATAACCCAGCAAGTTATAAAAGGAAAATTTAACTGCTGGCAGACTGCCAGGGGAGACTTTTTTTTCTTTAGCTCTTGGAAAGATACAGCCAAAACTCTGATGAGAGAACGGCCACCTCAGTCACGGAGTGGAATGGTGAAGGGAATGAGAAAAGCAAGAGGAAAAAAGTGAGGACTAACCCATACGTTAAGTTTTTAAAACTTGAATTTCTTCAGTCAGTTAGGTACTTTCTCAGCTTAAGATTATGTGCTCTAGAATAGAGATGTCAGTTGCAGATTTGTTTTTCCAGGTTCTGAAACTCCTCCTAATGGTTTGCATGACTCTTAGACAAGAAAGAATCAACATGCTTAGCTTGCCCATTTGGTGCAGCTCACATGAAAGAATTGCTACTGATGCTGTCTCTGACTTCAGCAGTCCTAACTTGCATGACACACAAAAATGAGGAAGGCTGACGGACTTTCAGTCTTTCAAAATTAAAGTCTACCCATTTCCAAATTTGCTGAATGGGAGCTACACAAAAATAATCCGCTACTTGAATCTTACACTTGGAATATTCTAAGCAAGGAAGAAATGTGTTATTAAACACCTGATGGCCTCTGGTTAATTTTGAAGCCAGTATGGGGGAGACACTTGATCCTAAATGTCTATAACATGCTTCAGCACCACAGAAAAAAAAATAATTCACTGGACATCCAATCCACATAGAATGAGGGACAGTGGGTTGGCAACATTCTGTCTTGCCTACCAAAACCCAAGGAATGACAGCCTGTATTTGTAAAATTCTACACAATGTTGCACTGACATCACCTTTCTCATCAGAGTCGGAATCTGATTCATCTGAGCTTTCAACAACTTCCATGTCATCTTCATCCTCATCATCTTCCTCTTCTTCATCCTCATGATCACTTACTTCCTGAATTTCCTCCTACAAAACATACAAAACAGAATGATGAAGCACACACACTTTTCCAGCCCCCTATAACCGTTGTAAATCTTTAGACAATGAACAAATAAACCAAAAACTTCTAAATACTTACTGCTTCCAGTTCATTATCTCTTTCCGAAGTACCTTTTTCATCTCTCTTCTCCTGCTCGTTATCTGTGTTATCCTCTTTAACACTAGCAGAAGAGGCATAGACAAAACATTCACAAAATGAAATGGCATGTGCTTCCCATCCCCCCAAACCAATAAGTTGCAGCTCCAAATAAAAATGAAAAGCAAAGTTTAGTTAGACAAAAGTCGGGCATAGGTAAAATACAGCTTCCAAACCCCCACAGATAATAAAACAATGCTTAATTACTCTTAATCTCAGCCTGCAAAACAATACTAATGATAGGATATGGGCACATTGCACAAGTGGGAGAATCAGAATACACATCTTCATATAGTAGATCAGTACTCATTTAGCATGAGGTTGCAGTGTACCCAGAATCGCTTTTACAAAGAAAAAACCAAAACCACTGTGTGCAGGTACAGGATGTGTTACAGGTATAACTACACTCTCACAGAGCCTACTGTGCTTACAGTCATTTTAAAGTTTATACATGGACCTTAAACATCATACTGTTATCTACTTTGATATCAAAGACATGCTCAAAATAGGTATTGCTACACCAAAGAGTTAAGAAATACTGAATTTTTGCAGTAAGACTGTCTCAAAGAAATTTTCCCAACAATTAAGTTTACATTTTAGTCTATTTCCATGGTGGGCATTTTTCAGAGTATGGTTCTAAACCTAAAGTCAAGTATCTGCATATTCTTTCCACTCTTGGCAACTTGAACTGTAGTGATGGCTTGTACAAATTACACCAGCGTTCTTTTTTTTTTTGTTTTATTTTAAAGGTTTGGTGCATTAGCCATTAGGATGAGTTTTGAGGTTTTAAACGCACATTTGAGACATCACAATTCAAGTTCAAAAATCAATAGCACTCTGCAAATTGTCACAGACCAAATGTCAGTCCCTCTAGTGCTACACGCACAAACCAAAAATCATCCCCAAGAGATGGGAAATCATGATAGGACAGGGCTAGACACCACAGGAGTAATCATGAAAAATTGTGGTTAGGATTGTATAATGTGGAATACACGGAACACTGAGCCAAACAATCTCATTTCCACGAATTCTCAGCAGCTCTTCCAGGTGGAATTGTACTGCTTAATTTATGTGCTATTGATCTGTGGATTCACATCATCTGCATGAATTCAGTGGGGACTTTTTGGATCAAAGTAGACAGCTGAAAAATAAGAGATCCATTATTTCTCTTTTTAGAGGCCTCAACTGCTCTATGACCAACTACTTTATGTACTGCTTTGTCTGAAACTGAAGAGAAGGAATAGTTAAGGCTTCAGCCAAATTATTTCCAAAACAAAAGCAGCAAACTTAACTGAGGTGTGAAGGTCCAAGACCTTCTTGATCTCACACGCCAACATTAATCTTGTCATAAGTTGCCTGCTATATATTTCATACGATATAAGCTCTTGCACCTTCCTCCCACCTTTCATTCCATATAGCTTATGCAAGAAAGGAATCTACTTTATTATATATCAACTCCCAGAGGCATCACCGCCCCACAAAACACTTGCTCAACACTGTGAAATCCCAGAGGTAACCTCAATTCCACAACAGAGGTTTCTTCCAGTTAACACACTTGTTGCAAGTCAAAACAGGGAAGAATTTTGAAAAGCAAAATGAACTAATCTTGAAGTGTTTATGAATCCGCCCAACTTCTTTTCATGTATGACAACCAGTTAATTGAAATGACAGGTAATTAAAAACCTGGGAAATATTCCAACCTTCTTTCTTCTTGACTGCTTTCCTCAAGTTTCTGTAGCCTTCAAAAGCACGAGGTACAGTATTGGAAGGCCAAGCCAATGAAGGACAAACCAGACAGTGAAAAGCAAAAGTGATAAGAAGGTAAAAAAATGATACATGAGCTTGTGGAGTTTAAAATGAAATTTTAAAAGAGACAACAAGTAGTAAAAAGGCAATACATTTTGCACAGTTGGAAAGTAAATAGGAAACAAAGAAGCATTTATAGGATAACTAATCTTTCACTGTCAACACTTGTAAATTCAAGTTACACTAAGAAAGAAGTTTTAGATATAGATATTTCACTTTAGGAATTATTTCTAATATGGGTTCAAAAACATCTCTTGGTTCTAAAAAAGCTTACTCCTCTTTTGCCACTTCAAATTGGCAGGTAAAATTGCAAGAACTACTGCCACTGAACCCAAGTTATAAAACCTTAGGAACATATATCAGAAAAAGACCAAGCATTAGGTTTATATATGCAGATAACATTGTAATATAAAATAATAATGAGAAAATTTTAATAATATTCTAAATCATATATGCTGAATATAATTCATATAAAAATCTTCAAGCTGCATTTATTTTTTTGTTTGGGGTTTTGTTGGGTTTTAAATAAAAAGCAGAAAACTGCAGTTTATTTTTTTTCTGGGGTTCAAAAAGTACATGCCAATGATGCCTGTTATTTTGTAATGAATTAACAGAAAATATGCACTGGAAGCAGTGAGATGGAAAAAGTGTTAGTATTTCTGCTTGTACTTTTTCCTCTTGAGCAAATGTGGATGTAAAGAAATGTCTGTATGACTTATGGAAGCGTAGAGACGGCTTAAATTTCAGCAACTACTGAAATTCCTCATGCTCTTGTTATGAGCAAGTTTTGAGCAAGAGCTTTTGCTGCCTTTTCACTTCATACTGCCTGCCATCCTCCTTCAGTATCAGCTCGGAGGTAACGTGATGAACCCTGTGTAACTTTGTCACTAATTTAACTTAATAAAGGTCAGGGGAATCAAAAGACAGCAGTCAAAAAAGGTTACCAGGTATGTAATGCTGTCTAATGACTGAAAGGAATGTAGGAGGTTTGCTCTGGGACTTCTGATGACTAGGTCACACTTTGGGACACTCCAAACAAGCACACCAGTATTTTGGTAGCCGAAACATTATCGATATAGAAACTGCTTCTGATAAATCTTGAGAGATGCTTGTTAAAGGCTGCAGATATATAGTAGTACATACCTGCTGCTTATTCAGAAACTGGCTCTTAGATCTTCAAGCTAGGTCACAACAGTTTAGGTAAGTTGCATATATCTAGAATTATGCACCTTTTATAGTACAGATCCATAACCAGGAAACAAATAGACCAAGAAAGGTAGCAGATGGGGCAGAACTAGTAACTAGGCTTACCAATCCCATTTTAATAGGAAAATACTAGTTAAACAACTTTAAAAGAAGAGAAACCCTAAAAAAATAAATAAATAAATAAATAAAAAATGAAACAAACCAGCAAAGTAAAAGCAGCTAAATGCCTGTAGGAGACAGAAGTAGAACAAAGGGTTCCTACCAAATTGCAGGATAAATGGTCCCTTTGCAGTGTATCAGCATATCCATTACCAATTCCTGATATTTCAATAGAATAAAAATTCACAGTGATATATCCTGAACACAGACTTTGTGCTTCATTAATTAGAAGCATTCTGTAGGTATGAAGTATGACATGCTATTTGCATAATCCCTCGAATTCTAGCATTTCTTAGCTTCGAAGGATCTTTTTCTCCTAACATATGCGCCTCAAATATGTATTTATTACAAAGCAGTCTGAAGATGGGCTGGTAGATAGATTAAACTTTATCAGCACTTTGAAGAGTGTGATCCCATTCTACAGAACACAAGACCCACAAAGGGTCTTTTTCAACTTAATTTTTCCTATGGTTCTCCTATTCTCTAACACTAGGATAGAAAGCCAATCTCAAAAATAGTTTAGAGTAAGTAATCCCTACTTCTGGATCAGATCACTTTGCTGTCCCATTCGCAAGATTATTGTCCTGGTGTGAGCAAGTGTGACTGGACATCGAAGCTTCTTTCAGAAAAGAAAAAAAGAAACCAAGCCGAAACCACCAACACCACACCCCAAAAGTATGTAGGGTTAAAACTACTATCTGCTTTTCTCCAAGTGATCATCTCCAACAATAAGAGATATTACTCAACATACATAGTAACCTTTATCTTGTTTTCTGGTCACAATCCTGTCCTAATACTCAGGCCCCAACCTAACAATTTGGGCTCTATCTAAGCATGTATTTAAATGCATGTTCAGTTGTAGAATTTGTTGAAACATACAAAAATCAAACCTCTTCATTCATGCATTTACAGTTACAGAATATATTGAAGTGTCTCAGCTGAAGAAAGGCCAGAATATTATGCTGATTTCATGTAATACTTCTATCCTTCCCCTCAAGTTCCTTCAGACATGAGACATAAAATTCTATCAAAATCCCCATAAAAGAGTTTCCTGAAAAATTATATGCAAAGGAAGAATTGGTTTGTTCTTAAAATGAGTGTTCTCTACAAGTATCAGACATTCATGCCATGAATGGATTTATATAGGACCTCAAATTGCTAACTCATATCTACTTTATACTTCAACTATATTCTAGACTTACACTGTTTTAGTTTGACTCTTAACTTGAAGCGTGAAGGGCCATTAGTAGAAAGATGAATGGATGAGAAGTGTGGAAAATCTCAAAGAAAAGGGTAGGATCTCTAATGGAATCAAAGTCTGAGAGTACACAAACAGACCCTTGCTGTACTAACTGCTGTCTGAACAGGCATTTATATCAATGTCGATGAGCATTTTAGTGGATGAACAGCCGGATGGCAAAGATCAGCAAAGCATGATGTTGCAGAGGATTAGAAAACCTCAAACTGAAGACGTTCATAAAAGAAGGAAATAAAGAAAAGAAGCAGTTCCAAGAGCTACCAAAGAACTCCCAGCTATTCAGAATATCTTTTCTTCAGAAAGCTGTTTCAGTTTTGACATATGGTAGAAAAATTTTATATATATATATATTTTTTTTTAAACTTCTATTGAATTTCAAGAATGTTTTTTAAAAAATTAAAAATATCAAAATCAATGGAGAGCACCTGTGCTTTTACCACTGCGCATCAGAAAAACCAATTACAGAGACATCCTTCTACAAATACTGCATATTTCCTTGGAAGAAAAGATGCGAAAGAAAACCACCTCTAACTTCAATGCATAAAAGAGCTTGAAGGAACAGCAATTCAGGATCCAAACCCACACAGCAACAACTACCAATAAAGAGAAAACAAATAGCATCATAACTCATACACCACCTCTTTTTCTTTTTCCTTTCTTTTTTTTTCAGCTTTTCTAGATCTTTCTTGGCTATATCTAGAATTTCCATTGTCTCTTTCTCAGAAGAAAGCATAGAAGCAGAAAACGCTGATGGGCCACCAAAGTACGTGGATCTTGTTGCAGCTCTTGACAAGTTGCGTCGAAGATTTTCATTCACTGCTTCGCTTTCTAATAATTTTGCTCTTAACAAAAGAAGAAAAAAGGAAGAATTGTGGACCATGAATCACAAGTATTGCTAATGCATGAGATGTACACTCTTCAGCATCTCTAACTGCAATGCATGACCTTCAGTTTAAAAAGAAACTGCAAACCAAGGTAAAGTCTCACAAAACACAAGTGTAGTAAATCCCCTGAGAGTATTTTACACAGTGGGTTATATATGTAAAATATACACAACTAGACAGAATACATGTGTGTGTTTATGTTGACATTTACATGTACAGGTATATATCTGCATACGCTACGTATCTCTACACATTACATGAAAGCTACACGAAAGTTCTAATAGGGAATATGCCACATATCCTTTTTTTTTTTTGCATAATACACCTCCAAGAAATACAGAAATAAAAATATCTAAAATATTTAATACTTTGGCTTAAAACAAAGCAAATGTGGGTTTTTTTTAACATTAATTCATAACACGTAGTTTCTCAGCACTGTCATTTATATATGAGGTTAAGAAGTTATAACAATCATTCCAAGTTTTGCTGCCCTCCGTGCAGCAATATCAAGTCATCATCACTATTTAGGCAACATCTTATTTTCATTTCTACAGTCAGTTTCATTATCAACATAAATTATTTTGTGGCCAGGACCAACACCAGATGGTTTTAGCAGCTGAAGGACCACGATCCTAAAGTAATCCACACAAAGGAAAACAGCTGTTTTGGTGCGGCATTTGTTTGCTTGTTTGGGATTTTTTCTGTTCATAAAAATTGTTCAAATACATGTTATGCAAATACCTGAGATCTTCAATTTCCTTGATATAATTATGAATCATGTTGCCAATTTCTTCATTTCCTTCTCCTTTGAAGGACAGACAGAAAGGAGAAGTGGGGTAAGAGAAAGACTGAGAAAGAATGGTAACCATATAAACATCTGAATGCAGCTACTAGGCACAAAGTACCAGCAAATCGAAACAGTCATGTGTGCCACGCATTTAGATTTACCTGGTTTGTTAAAGACATTTCTCCTTAAACTGCATTAAGTTTTTGGTTCCTCTGTCTCATATGGTCAGTATTATTACAAGTAACTGTTTCTACTTGTTTTCCATAATAGCACCTTTTAATAATGCACGGACATAAATCAAAAGTAACCTAACAAACAATGCACAAGAAGAACAATGCAGTCATAGTAAGTCAACGGGCTGATTATTCTAAGAGGTGAAAAGCCAGATAACATTCATCCGTGTCCTGCTCCTCACCCAAAGCAAATTATTTAATTCCATGTATAGCTAAGCATACAAGTAATTACTGACCAAATGTGTTATTTCACATTTCATGTTGCTCATAGTCTTAAATGAATTGTCAAATCAGGATACCAAACTATTTCTGCTAATAGAAGTCTCCAGAAATAGAAGAAAGAATCAGATGGGAACTTACCCCTGCCAAAGAAGGTCCTTTATTACAGTTACAAAGGCATCACCTCCTTCTGAGGGACCCATACAGCAAGAGTATATAACCAATTTAAGTTCATGAACTTATGAAGCACTTTATACACAACGCACTCACAGCATACCTGCTCTGGCTAGGACTTGGTTGGCCTGATCACTCATAAGCTGTGTTATTCTGGCTCTCAGTGCATCAATAGTCTCTTGCATTGCTTTAATTCTAACACGCAGGTTGTTGTTTTCTGTTTGCAGCATTGCATTTTCATGAAACATGTCATTGATGCTTTCAACGCCGTCTTCATCTATAATCCTTTTACCCTTAAATAAATAATTTATTATTAATAAAAGCTGATCTACACACAAAAAAATTTTGTCTTAACAAAGGCAATCAACAGATTACTTGAAATTGCAAATAGACACCCATCGCAAAAGATAAGCTTCTCTCAAAAAGTTTACAACAATGGATATATGGATAGTTTCCAAGACACTGATGTTTGTCCAACATATTAACTTTTGGATCCTGTCTTAGTCTGAAATACAAGTTCTTGGGGACATTAAGAAATGATATGTCAATTCTTAGTCAAATCAGGATACTATCTTAAGGATAGGAGGAGGACACTGATAACCACAGTTATTGCTGAGAACATTGTTTGTTGAAAATTACAGGAGATAATATGAGTATCTGCCTTATAATTGAAAAGGTATTTTTAAAACACAACTTGTTTCAGCTGCCTAGTAAGTTTTTAAAAGCACTGACTGGACACATTCATTTGTATAACAATCTAAATTGGTCAATTCTGCTTTGGAAGTGACTATTTCTCATTAATGTGCACAAGCTCAATTTTTGCCTTTCAAAGGGTAACGAACATATAGCATCTGTTGACATCACTGGCATTTATTGGTCTACCTTTCCTTTGCGAATGCAATCTAAATTTTCTAAAAACATCTGGTGATCAAAGGAATTCAAATTGTTGTTTGAGTTTGGGTTGCTATTCAGATTTTTTTAATGTATGAAGTAGAAGTAGCCAAAAGAAAAACAAGCTGTAGAGCTATAAGCATTTTAAAGCAGCAGAAACCCTAACAGGATAAACTTACTGTTTTGTATTCCATGAGTTCCATCTGTAGTCGTGTAATCTCACTGCGCAAAGCATTTATTTGTTGACTAGCTCTATCCTGATTAACCATCACCTTGTTCTTGATGTTCCGTGCCCGATTGGCATACTTTAGTGTGTTCAAGGTTTCCATGAAATCTCGATCTGAAGGGCTCACACACGCTATCATCAGTGTTTGACTGGAACAATAGAAGCATAAGTCAGCAATACACATCAGGACCCAGTGGACAAAGCGCTCCATAGACAAATAGGAACAGCCCCACACTCGCAGGCCCTTGTCCTCATGGGGGATTTCAACCACCCTGATATCTGTTGGAGGGACGGTACGGCCCGGCAAAAGCAATCCAAAAGGTTCCTCAATTGTGTGGAAAACAACTTCCTTACACAAGTAATAGAGGAGCCGACAAGGAGAGGTGCCATGCTTGACTTTGTGCTCACCAAGAGGGAAGGGGGGCCCAAGGCTATTGGTTGATATTCAAGGATCACCTGCTGCAAGATCAGGAGCGTTGCATCCCAACTAGAAAAAAGTGCAGCAGGAGGGCTAGGAGACCTCCTTGGATGAATAAGGAGCTGCTGAGGAAACTTCAAGGGAGAAAAGAGGCTTATAAAAGGTGGAAGCAAGGTCAGGCGGCCTGGGAAGAATACAGGGATGTTGTCCAGGAAGCTAGGGACCAAGTTAGGAAAACTAAGGCCCAGTTAGAATTAAACTTGGCTAGGGATGTGAAAGATAACAGGAAGTTATTCTATAGGTACATTGCAAACAAAAGACAGACTAACGACAATGTGAGCCTCCTCCAGAAGCTATCGGGAGAACTGGCTACCCTGGACTTGGAAAAGGATGAGGTTCTTAATGAATTCTTTGCCTCAGTCTTCACTGGCAAATGCTCTGACCACACCACCCAAGTCTTGGAAGGCAGACACAGGGACTGTGAGAATGAAGACACTAGGCACACCGTAGGAGACGGTCTGGTTCAAGACCATCTTAAGAACCTGAATGTACACAAGCCCATGGGACCTGACGAAATCCATCCGCAGGTCCTGAAGGAGCTGGCAAATGAAGTTGCTAAGCCACTGTCTATCATATTTGAAAAATCATGGCAGTTAAGTGGGGTTCCCGGCAACTGGAAAAAGGGAAATATAACCCCCATTTTCAAGAAGGGGAAAATGGATGAGCCAGGGAATTACAGACCAGTCAGTCTCACCTCTGTGCCTGGCAAAATCTTGGAGCAGATTCTCCAGGAAAGGCATGCACATGAAAACCAACAAGGTGCTTGGTGACAGCCAGCATGGCTTCACTATGGGGAAATCCTTCCTGACCAATATGGTGGCCTTCTATGACGGGGCTACAGAACTGATGGACAGGGGTAAAGCAGTTGATGTCATCTACCTGGACTTGTGCAAAGTGTTCAACACTGTCCCACACGACATCCTTGTCTCTAAATTGGAGAGACATCAATTTGATAGGTGGACCACTAAGTGGATAAAGAACTGGCTGGATGTCCGCACACAAAGAGTTGTGCTCAATGGCTCAGTGTTCAGCTGGAGACCAGTGTGTCCCTCAAGGACTGGTCTTGTTCAACATCTTTGTCGGTGACATGGATAGTGGGATTGAGTGCGCTCTCAGCAAGTTTGCCGATGACACCAAGCTGTGTGGTTTGGTTGACACGTTGGAGGGAAGGAATGTCATCCAGAGGGACCTTGACAAGCTTGTGAGGTGGGTTGATGCCCACCTAATGAAGTTGACCATGAATGGTCATGAATGACCATGAACTGACCATGCCAAGTGCAAGGTCCTCCACCTGGGTCAGAGCAATCCCAGGCACAGCTCCAGGTTGGGCAGAGAAGAGATTCAGAGCAGCGCTGAGGAGAAGGACTTGGGGGTGTTGGTCAATGAGAAAATGAACATGAGCCAGCTTCAGTGTGCGCTTGCAGCCCCGAAAGCCAACCGTATCCCAGGCTGCATCAAGAGGAGCGTGACCAGCAGGTCGAGGGAGGTGATCCTGCCCCTCTACTCTGCTCTCGTGAGACCTCACTTGGAGTATTGTGTGCAGTTCTGGTGTCTTCAACATAAAAAGGACATGGAACTGTTGCAACAAGTCCAGCGGAGGGCCATGAGGATGACCAGGGGATGTGGTGAGTGAAGGCTATTAGATTTGCATGAAAAAGAGTTTGGTAATGAGCTCTGAGGCCTTGGGGCTTGATAAGCCCTGGGGCGATGAGTTGGGGAGTTGAAGGACAGGGAATGTCAAAGGGCAAGCCTTGGGAGGATGGGCCAGGATGTAGTTGTAGCGGGAATCTCAGCTGAAGGCCAGAGGATGTGGGGGTTGTAAGAGGGCCTGCAACACTGTGACTGGACTATTTACTTGGAGGTTTTTACAGAGGCCAATGAGATTGAATGTGGCATGTTTGTGCAGGTTGGGAAAGTACCGAACATGGGGATAAAAAGGGCTTGATTTTGATAAAGTGGGATTTGAGTCTCAAATAGGATTTGAGTTTCCTCAGCAACTTGAGCCTGTGTTATAAAACGCCACAAGGGGCCTGGAGCACCTCCCATATGAAGATAGGCTGAGGAAGTTCAGGCTGCTCAGCCTGGAGAAGAGAAGGCTGCATGTAAACCCCATAGCAGCCTTCAACATCTGAAGGGGGCCTATAAGGATGCTGGGGTGGGACTCTTCATTAGGGACTGTAGTGATAGAACAGGGGGTAATGAGTTAAAACTTAAACAGGGGAAGTTTAGATTGGATATAAGGAAGAAGTTTTTCACTGTAAGGGTGGTGAGGCACTGGAATGGGTTACCCAAGGAAGCTGTAAATGCTCCATTGCTGGCGGTGTTCAAGGCCAGGTTGGATAGAGCCTTGGGTGACATGGTTTAGTGTGAGGTGTCCCTGCCCATGGCAAGGGGGTTGGAACTAGACGACCTTAAGGTCCTTTCTAACCCTAACTATTCTATGATTCTATGATTAGGAACAAAAGGACTAGAAAGAGGCTAACAGGCCTTCAGACAGAAGGTGAAACAAGGATAATGACTTCATAATATTTCTGAAAATATTCCTCCATCTAGCTCACAGTAGAAGACTGCTAACCTCAGAGTTCAGCACTGTTACGTCTTGGATCACCCTAGCATAGGAAATGCTCGATCATTAGTTGTTCTACATGTAAAATTATAAGTGTAATTAATTGGTGTTTCTATAAATGTTTTTCAAACTATACTCAGCTTACCTAATCATACATAAACTGAGATTTAGGATTATCAACCTGAAGTCCTAAATAGTGATGTGGACTATGCAGTTGTCAGGACTGCCTACTCTAATTCCTGAGGTGCCTATCTACATAACCTGAAAGCTGTCTAAACACTCATCTCAGCTGTCAATGCATGTGCAAACTGCCTAAGCTACCTAGTTTCTACCTCAGGTTCTACCGAGGTCTAAACTATCCAAATCCTCCACTTTAAATTATCTCTTATTCTCCAACAGGAACCCAAAAGCTAGTACTTATCCTGAGACAGTCTGGATATAACTGTATTTATTCCACATTTCATAACACTACAGCTTAGAGCACTTCCACAAAAAGCCACAGGACCCGAGCTCTTGGCCCAAAAGGGCTATGAACAACTGTCTTGTCTTCAGGTTTCTACAACACCCTATAACCATCCCATCATGGGATATGCAGGGTGAGAACATGCTCCAAATGAAAGACTGAGCGGACAGACCAGCAAGAACCAGCATGATGAAAGCAGAAAAAGGCAAAAGAGTTTCAATTCCAACAAAGTGGTTTCATCATTTAACAGGCAGATGGAGGAACTGGGGGCCCTTCCCTTGCTCCCTGGAACACACTCATTCCACATCAGATAAGAACAGCTAGAGGAGTCAGAACCAGAGTTCCAGCTGTAGATCATACCCTGAATGTGCCTACATGGCCTAAATTCTCAACAGGCAGCGGAAAACACCTACATCTGATGGATTGAGTGCTCTCCTCCAGGCTTCAGAGGAATTTGCTTCTTTATGTTAAGGTTTAGACTGTTGCTGTAGGAATAGTGCACTGTCTCCAGGGCAGTGGGGCAGTATCTGCATTAGGCAGACTGGATTCTGGTTGTCACTTTTTGCAGTTTCAGACTGAGGCGAACAAATTAATCCCTGCAACCATTTGTGAGGCAAACAATTACCTTCACCATGCGCATTGGAAACTAAAGTACAAAGAGTAATTAGCCTGAGGATACAAGGATGATTCAGTTTCAGCATGTTTTCCTTGGACCTCCAGCATACTTGCATCAATTCTGCAGAGTTTAGTTCAAGATAAGAATATGAAAGATTAACAACAAATCTTTGGTATCAGGACTACTTGTGCTTTCATTTGAGAATGGCATTACTTCCCTAAACCTCAGAGGGCTGGCTCTATTAAGTGTCTGTCTTTAAAACTGAGGAACTTGAAATCTACCTTCCTATGTGAATTGCATAATAAACTAGGGTTGGGAAGTTATGAAAGTTTTATTTTTTTCCAAAACTACCAATACTCTGTATTCTCACTTGAATATTTCAAGAAACATTAACATTTAAATGCTACTTCAGAACAGTTTCAGCATTATATTTAAAATCAGGATTACGGTGATAATAGTGCAGTGATACAATGCATCATCATTAAGTTGGGACTCACTGCAATCTAACCTGCCCCTCTACTAGAAAACCTTTTTAAGGATTTGCAAAGAATCAATAATGTGGACCTAGGGTGAAATTTGGAAAGTTGAGGAACAAGCTAACAAATCTAACAATCTGATTTCCCAGAAAGAAAAAAATATATGCATAGTTTTAAATTTTAGCTTTCCTACACTTTTTGGTTGCCAAAGCATGGATAGGAAACTATGCTACAATGAATAACTCTTTCCTGAACAGCAAAGTGCTCATTTGACATGTCTTAGCATGTCTATCACAAAAATAAAAATGATGTGGGGGTCCCACAAATTTAACATCCGTCAGAATGTGCTGCGTGTGGGCTTAGCTGCTGGCTGGGGTTAAACCGCAACACTAAACTATGTGATTTCTCCAGGTGGGGGAGCAGTGGAGCTGTAAGATGGGGAAATATTTTAGAGTCAAAATAATATTTCAACAAAAGTGCAATTTTAGAAGTGGCTTGAAAACATGGCCGTTAGCCAGTGTATTTGATATCAAATTTAATCAAGTGCTACTGGTAGCTATTTCCAGCACTAGCTAAGAGAGCAGCTATGCTCCTGATTTCTGTCCATTTTTTTCATAACTCTATGAGTTTTTTCTTCCCTTGGGGACTTCTGAAAATTCTAGCCTTTATCTTACTTGTTTTGCCTGGCTCTATTCTTTTCCTCACACTGCAGTGCTGCAAAGTGTTATTAAAGTTCTCTCTGAAGAGCAGAGCAACAATTCAAGAACTCTTTTCCACTTCTGCCTGTTCCTTTGTGAAATGCCCAGGAAACTTCCTGCCCCCCTAAAAAAATAGGAGTCAGCTGTATTTGATTAAATAGAGGAAGGAGAGTACTACCTTCCAAAAACATACTCAACTAAGCTCCCTCCTGTATTAGTAGAAGGTATGAATTACAAATACATTACAAATACATTTGTATTTTAATAGACTCGTTAATGTTTGCTGAGACAAAGCTTCAAGAGGCCAAAGACCCTCTTCCTTGTATGTGTGGTAGGTATACAGAACAGGCTCATGCAAACAATTCTGGTGAAATGCTTGTTTTATTAGGCTCTAATCCAACATCAGATAAGTGGACAGATGTATGAGATATGCAATCTCCACCAAAAGTTAGCAATGCCTGTGGTAAGCCAACTCTAAGCTCCTGTGCATGGAAATCAGAGCAAATGATTCAGTGCCATTAAATAAAAAAGTAACTGAAATGCTGAAGGAGAAATTCATCACAGCTTTAAGCTATGCTGTAATTAACAAGGCTATAACATAACAAAATTTACCATTTATGCTATCTATAATCTCAAAAGGCCTTCATAGGAATGGCCTGTCCAACAAATGGTAACTTCTAAGTAACTCAAAGCCTCATGGCTAGTAAAACTACAGCAGCACTGAAAAAGAAAAATGCAAAAATCATCTTCACAGAATCTTTTCTCTGCATTGCTCATGTTTTCTATCATGAGAGTAATTTCTCTTTGTAACCTTCCCCCAGAGAAGACTGGCTATTTTTATCATTGTTTAATGTTTATTTTACTTTCTGAAGATAATGTACACATGCATGCTCATTCACAATGAAATGCATAAAACGTTCTAGTTGTCATACCTGTTTCCCCCAAGAGAGTCCTGAAGTAGCCTTGTAAGCTTTGAATCTCTGTATGGTACATGAGTTGCCTTCTTACTTTTATCTCCCAGTGCACTTATTACATTGCCAAGTGCCAGCTACAAAACACCAAATCATGCAACGCGTAAGTTAGAAAAAATTCCTGAATAGTTTTATTTTAAAAACAGCTAAAAAAGGAGTCTGTATATTGTGAAATAAATATACTCATGAAACTTAAATGTAAAAATCCTAAGAATTTTTTAACATCTATGAACTTTTCTGCTATCAACAGTGAATCAAATTAATTGCAGCCTGATATCTGCAAGTGCTAAGTGCTTTACACAGTTTGGTTGCACTCTCTCATGACACTCACAAGCTAAAGTTAGAATTACTTCATGTAACAAACTTTTACTTTCGATTATTAAAGCTGACTTCCACTTCTAGCAGTAACTATATTCATTTAAAAATTGTTATCAACCTGCTTTACGCTAGATTTAGAACTAAGTATGGGCATTCACATTGAAAAAAAACCCTAATTTACTACCCCTATTAATATAAAATGAGGAGTGTCTGATGAATATTTAAGCATTTAAGGACTGAAATTGTGTCATTTGTGGCTGTCCTATTTCATTGCTCAAAGGGTCTAACTCAAGTTTATAAACTAACATTTGGCTGTAAAACTATTTCTAAAATGTAACTGCATGTAGTTCAACTATATGCCAAATTAAAGAGCATTCCTCTAGCTGGCACCCTGTACAGACAGTTCTTAGGTCTTGAAAATGGTCTTACTGCGTCCAGCAGCTGACAAACTGAGTATACACTGTGACTGCTTTGAAGTGTCTAAATCCCTTTCAATCTGTTTCCCAATGCTGAGGCCTGGAATTAACTGTAAATGGAAATTCTGTGATCAGATATTGCTTTTATCATGCCGATATTTACCTTTGTGCATTCTGCATCCTGTTTGTTAAGGATACACCTATGTCATCTAAAGTTTCTATTGTGCTTATAATCAGTGATGAAATTGAACTAAATTCTCTCTTCCATATAATATAACCAGTACATCTACAGAATATAACCACTGTCATGCAACAGAATCACAAGGAAAATTCTAGTTACAAAAAAAAGAAAAAAAAATATCTATCTGCAGTACTACACACTAGACCAGAAAAGACATGTTTTCATATAAAAAGTAAACATTGTGTCTGTAAAAGTGAATTGCACAGAGCCTCCACTCAGCCAAGCAGCTCAAAACAAAGGCATGAAGCTACAGCCTCCGCTGATAATCACCAGCTCTACTTTTCAGTGGAGATAAGTAAATGTTACGCAAAACATTTGATAAAGTTAATCAAAAGCTACTGGAGACCCAGTACGCAAACAAAACAAGTAGTGATGCTACAAATGAAAAATTTTGTTTCTAGTTGGAAGCGTTTTGCCTGCGGTTGTTTTACATTGTACTTCATAACTGTAATAAGAAACAAGCATTTATGGATGAATTAAGCGGACTTATTGTCCACGTTTCACATGCCTGTACTCTTTGCAAACTGCTTATAATGTTTTCCAGTTGTTTGGGTCTTGACACAATAAAAAAATAAAAGTTAAAAAAAAAAAAATGAAAGGCACTTTAACTTTTAAGAGATATTGTAACCATATTTCATAAGCTTAAAGTACTAGAATTTGCTAGTTAGGGTCTAATACAACTGAGAAAACATTAGCAAGCCAGCAGCCAGTAAGAATCAATGCGCACTATCACATCCTGTGCAAAGCTCAGTCTTTGTTCACTCAATGTTTTTCTACTTTAGGGACTACTGAAAACAAGTGATCCAAAAAAGGAAGAGAAGATGGTACCAACAACCTATGGGAACAAGTTGTATAGTCTTACTAGTCCACAGTTGATGGAAATTCCTTCTTTTGCCCTTTCTCCTGTAGCTCCTGTTCGCTTTAACCTTTCAGATCCCGCTAAATCAACAAAATGGAACTTGGCAGTAAGGGTTTCAAATTCATTCATCTCAGAAGATTCTGATATTATTCTGTTATCGGTGGTATTATCCTGAAATAAAGAATAAGCCATAAAGCTTGGTAAGATCTTTCACATTAGCTTATTTCATATTATCTTTCAATTAACATTTCTCTACTGCAAAGTTCAATCAGTCATTATTTACAAGGCTTGCTGTCATGTTATTCTTTTGTAACAGTCTCTCTCCAAAAACTGGCACCATTTTAATCATACGTACTAACATATTCTTGAAGACCCAGATCCAGGTGTATGTAAATGCCAGTTAAAGTATAAGCTACAATTGTTTCTCGATGGCAGAAGGGGGGGATAGGTACATTAAAATACACAAGTCTTCAGCAAAGTGGGCAACATTTGTACCTCTCCTGGAAGGCAAGTCTTAAATCAATTGAAGAAAATTGATTAAAAAATACCAAACTTAATTGTATAATTTCCTGACCCACTTGGTTCATAAACCTCTCAAATAACTGAAAGGTATTTTGGTTTTATAACCCTAATCCCCATCATCAGCATCCCTGTGGCATGATTCTTCAATTTTATTGTAGGAATTAATTTTTAAGCTAGTTTCCTAGCAGCCAGTACTCTACCAGCACTTCTGACTTGACCAGAAAATGGGGACAGAGGAGGCAACAAGGGAGAAGAGGCTCCTTCCCCACACCCTAAGTAAGCTGTAAAAACTGGCACTTGACACATACCTTTGTCAGTGTGGGGAGATTCACTGCACTACAGCAAGCTACCATAGCCTCAGCCACAATTTCCACTTCATGTCCGAAAGCACAGTAGCAAAATTACCCCGTTCATTAGATAGTCCCAAGCTTATTTCTGTCCATTAGTGTAGCTATACTATAAATCACTATGTCTGATATTTTGACATTTACACAGCTGTTTGTCCACACTCTCTTTCACAGCCCTTAAAGCATGCTTTCACTCTTGCTCATTTACTAAGTCAAATGTACAACCAGAAACTCCCAAGAAGCACGGATATTGTGAATACAGTGTGAGGAATGGTGTGTCTGTGCTGTAGCCTGGCTGCCTGCCCCAAAGGGGAAGCAGCCAATGCTGTCATCTGAGCAGGAGAAACTGTGTTGCCCTGGTAACAAAGGTCTCCCAAAATTGTTGTCTACAGAAACTTGAGCTGCATCTCTCCTGGGCACCCAATAATAGCTCATATTGATTTATATTCCAGGAGCATTCAGAGACCAATGTCAGGCCTGACCTCTACTCTCCTAAACACGGCAGGGAAAGGAGAGGGTGCTGTCTTCATAGATGAAGGATCTAGCAAAGCCCAGCTCCAGATCGTCAAATTACCTTGCTCATATCTCCCAAGAAAAAGGAGAAACAAACCAGTTTGACATAAGAGAGAAGGCACACACCTATTCCTCTAACACAACTATCTGTTAAAAGCCAGGCAGAGCCAGGCAAGAGTCCTGCGTGTGGCTCAGCTGGTGGGGAAGGCTACAAGTGCACCTGCACAGGCAGACTGCAGTGCTGACAGCCTGAGGGAAATGGGGCTCCCAGATGAGTTCTCACTCCCCAGCTAAATGGGCAGTTTTCAACAAAACCTCTGAACAGACAGTATCATCACACAGTGACTGAGGTGCGCTGTCTGTGCTCCAAGTGTGATGCCAGTCCCTCTCAAGTGAAGACAAATCGTTGCCCACACCACCAGGTTCAGCATGGAAACCAGGAAGAATTTTTAACAGGTACATAAAAAGCAGGTCTGCATACCGCAAAGGACCAGTGAGTGACACTCATTTTGCCTGCAAATGATTATTTGTAGTGTTACAAAAAAAGCAACCCACCCCCCAAAAACTACTACAACTACAAATCCAATTCCCTGTTCCACAGGCTTGAAAACGTGATACCTGTGTGTAAAATGCTAGCCAGACACTTAGGAGCTCACCAAATATTTTAAAATTGATACCTTTAGAATAATCAAAATAAGGCCCCCTGAACCTGCTGTAGTTATAAGTAATATGGATTTATTGGGAACTCCCTTCTTTACAAGGTATACCGACAGCAACTAACAACTGAGCAGTCACATGAAACATCTACAGAACAGCTCCACGTACATTCACAGTTTAAATTTCAGGTTAAGTACATAACCCCAAACACACACATATTTAAAATTAATAAACTAAGCCTCAGAATCAAATGCTTTACTACTTGCTCCTTATTGGGTATCAACATTTAATCTGGAATATCCAAGCATTTTCAGTATGCTGACTGCAAGTTTAAACTCACTAAATACTAAGACAATTTGAAACACTTTCCCAATTAAAGGCAAATAACATTTTAACTTTCTTACTTGTGTATGTTGCAACAAAATACTGAAGAAAATGCTAGAGGAGAATGGGCTGGCTCATGCAAGAGACTACAGTTTTATGGTTGCCTCTGGCTAGAAGATGGTTATATAGGCATAGATTAAATCAAATCATTATAATGCTTAGCGAATTCATCCAGCATGATGATGACTGTAGCATCTTTACCAAGTGCAATTCAGATAGCAGTGGCTGCCAAAACAATATTCACCTTTTGAAAAATGGTTACTAAAGTGGTGATAAAACCAGAAAAGATACGTACAGTGTTAAATGCAGGACAGACTCTGGTTTGACATAAGTGTATAGTAAAGATAGCATGAGACCGCGAGCTCTGAACATTCATCTGAGTGCTGGCAGTGGTTCGAGACAAAGCCCCCAGCTTTAGACACTGCATCATCTAGAAAATAAACAAGAGGTACATTGCATTGTTTGTGGTTTAAATAGAAAGTGTTCCTATAACACTTATGGCTTTAGATATAAACAGACTTTTTCTCTTTGCTACGACTTCAGTTCCTTTAGGTCAAAAAGCACAAAGGTACTTAAGCTAGCAAAAGTATTTTTTATGGTTTCTGAAAGAAAATGCTTTAATCTTTGTACCCATCTTTTTGCTGTCCCCTGGTAGTAACATAGCAATCTTCCTTCCATTCACCTGCGGCAAAAAGGTACAATTTTTGTACTTTTTGTACAAAAACACACAGTAAAATATTTGCATTCAGATTTGCAATGCACATGAGTGGCAGTTTAACTCACATCAGTCACCATGCAAAGTTTTCTTGTCACGGGAAAAAAAACCCCACATATAAGATTTAGGAGATCAGATATAAACACACACACCAAAATTTTTTCTCCCAGCAGCATTACATTATTAGGAAAACTGCGTTTCTATCAAATTCAAGTGGTAGGAACTTAATATCAAACATTTAGCAGACTTAAGGCTGCAGAAAATAAAACTTGTATTTTAGCTAAATTTCACACATAAATTGTCCAAAATTCAGATTTAGCAAGCAAAACCTATATTTTTAACTGCTTAAAAAAAACATACAGAAAACATTTTTTAGAATGTATTTGGTATGCTACAGAGTAATTCATTTTCAATGATCACCTCTGATTCTCCATTCACTGTTCGGGTTGTAACACCCACTGTATAAATTCCTCCTGCTGAATCTTCATGTATTTTAATATTTGATTTTTTGTTCTTTGCATCAATATCACGTGTGGTATCAAATAGGTCAAGAATTTCTTCATTGTAAAGCTGAGGAGAGGGAAAATAAAACAAACCATATTACTTTCGGGAGGAATTTCTCCACAAACTAGCAAAACTGTGAGTGGTATGTACAGAAAGCTCTAAAAATTCAAGTGTCAAGGCTCTCAGAATAGATGCCATGAAACACCCAAACTCACAAGGACAATGTGATGACAGAGCAACTGTAAATTAAGTCACCTGCACACCTTACTATTATGCCAACCAAACCACCATAACTTCCTCCAGATCATCAGATCAGGGAGAAGATTCTTTGGTGGGACCAGGGAAGTGGAGGCAACAGATGCCAGCAGAACCACCACAGCAGGGGTTTCTGTGGCAGGCACCTGCTCTCTTCAGATTTGACCTTGGCCTTTTCTTTTGTTTTGTTGATTCAGTTGGCTGCACCCTTCCACCAAGCACTTGAAACTCACTCCACTTGCTCTCCCTGCCAGCACACCTTTTCTCTTCTCCTCCCTCACACCTTAATTTTACATCACTCCTTCATTTATATAAACTGTTCCTGCCCTGGAATTTAACCTGTAATAGTTTTTTGTGCAAGCTGCTTATTAAAGACATCTACCAAAAGGCAAAAAAATACTACGGGATGATTTCCTGAGCAGGGCTTTTGTACTTTCCTCCATGCAATACCTACATTTTAGTGCCTCAGATTGAGTCACAACTTTCAGGCACAATCACATGAGCAACAGCAACGATTTCTTGCATGTTTCAGGCTGCTTAGCGTTCATTGCCTGTTTCATTGAGTCTGCTGAAGGCAAATACCATTTAGTGGTCTTTCAACTCAGTATCATTGTGCATATCAGACTTCTAGGTCAGTAAATGATATCAGAACAAGGAAAGACATCAGAGACTACTATGTAGTTATCTGTGTTACAGGAGATGGATTATCATTTTATAAGAATGTTCTGAGTTTTAGGAAGTGTTTAAATCCAACTGAAGACATCAGGAAAAACAAAATAAAGGAAGAAGTAACAACAAACAGAAAAAGCAGATCTTTGCTGATGTACACTGGAACATTTCCACTGTCTTTAATTTGGTCATACCAACTTACTTCAGCAGAGCTTAGGCCAGACTGATTAAATTCCTGATCAAAGTCCCAAGGTAAAAGCCAAGGAACCATTGCAATGGATCTGTATTTTCCCAATGTACTTTCTCATATACTGAAAGCAAAAGGCTTCCTCCTCTCACAAGTGAGGATCTCTCCCCAAGAAGAAAAGGCTCAGCTTTTGTGAATGTGATGCTTTTAATTTTTAACATATTAAAATTAATTATATGTCATTATTAGGCAGAAATATTCTAAGTAAAAGCCTTCTCACTAATCTTAATTTTTTACCTTGCTAAGTGTAAGTAAACAGATGCCACAATTTAGAGAGGATCCTGATAACGCAGCTACAATTGTGAGGGGCTGCATATGTCTAATTTTATGAAAACTGAACAGGAAAGCAAAGAGCTAAGAGAAGACTGCAGCAAACTAAAGAAAAGGAAGAAAGTAGCAAACAGAAGTCATTGCTCCCAACAGTTACCCAGCTGTCAGACTTCAAAGTTATTCCAAAATAAAACCTTGCTTCAACTTGTTCAGGAACTAAATTATTGCTCATATAATCCAGCTCTAATGGTAGATAGGATGGGAGGAAAAGAATATGTTCTGATACAAGAGTAGGGTATAATATGAAACTTCAGAAAAGGCTCTTTCTGGAAAAGTCCCAGTTTAGCCTTAGAGCAATGAAAAAAAAAATTCAAGGAAGTGACATTCTGTTAAGGAAAAAATTATTATATACATCATTTAATCTTTCTCTAAATTAGATAAACATGAAAGGCTTTAGTATGTAGATTTCATCTCAAATATGTTGTAATGGCTGCAATTCCTCATACCATCACCACTGTAACATTCAATCACTGCTCTGAATTGTGTGACTCTTGCGGTCATGTTTCTAATGTTATATAAAAAACACAAGGCATTCAGAAATTACACTGGTTACTACTCCTTACACTACTGTTGCAGCTGCCTGAGCAGAAGTGAAGCTGCAGCTCCCCAATGTTCAGAGAACAGGGGGAACTAGATGATCTTAAGGTCCTTTCCAACCCTAACTGTTCTATGAGTGCAGCATTCTTGTGGCCCATGCTGAAGCCCAGACACTCTCTAGGCAAGCATTGGTCAGAGCGACACAAACCTCTGCTTAAGGTTAGCACTGACAAATCTACCCTAGTGGGAAACCAGTGCCAGCTCAATCTTTAAAATGGTTGTAGGAATACATGACTAAAGGACCCAGTTTACTTCAGCAGTAATAGAAACAGTTTTTTTTCTCTTGAGTAATACAAAAGTGGGGTTTCTTTCCCCCATGAAGTAGATAAAGTTGCAGACACAAACTAAGTAATACACATTTACACATGCTCTTCCTTAAATAGATTCTTCCCCTCCGTGTGCTTAAAGTATCAGCTTTTGCAGCTTGGTAGTAAATGTAAATACATTACACCCAAATCAAAAACAAATAGTTCCACAGGCAGGAGAGACAGCATAAAATCCGCAAGACTTAAACCAACAGCTGCTGCAGGTCAGAAAGATCACAGATGTTATGGCCTCTCTTACCAGTAACTGTGTCTACAAAAAAAACAAAAACAAACCATAAAGGGAACATTTTTTCCTCAGCACTGACCCAGGATTTATCTAGGTCTAATGAAAGCAGCAACAGTGACATGGATCCCCAATCCTAAATCATGGGGATCACAAAAAGATTTTTATGCTAGGTTTCTTCTTTGGGGAAATGCATATAACAAGTCTCCTGAACAGATTTTAAAAGCTAAAGTAATCCATGGCAAAGTGTCAAAAGCAGGCAAAGCATGGTGGCTATTCAAAGGCACAAAGTACAATTGATTTTTCTTACACATGTGCACTTTCTTGTTTAAGGTTTTGTAAAGAATTAAACAGGCAAGAGCAACAGGCCCCACAAATGTATGTGTGCTGCAGAAAGGGGTAAATAATGACCAACATGACTACTTCCGCACTTAAAAATAACTCTGTGAACAAAACTACTAAAATAATTAGACTAAGATAAAAAGACATTTTCATACTCTGAAGAGCTGAACTAAATTCCTTAAAACATCCATTTGAAATCTTGACAATTACTTCAAAACATCTTGGGGGAAAAGAAATAAAAGTAACAAGCAGAAAAAGGGATTACTTGGCTTTAAAAAAACTCCATGGAGTTACACGCAAAAACCACAGATCATATTTACCTCTAAGAACTGTGCATTCACTTTAAAGTCTGGAGGTGGAAGTCCTTGTTTAATAGCAGCTTGTTTTTTTTCTTCAATACATCTGAAAAGATGCTTAACAGCACGGGATATGATGCCTTGTTCCTCTTCTGTTATGTTGACATCAAACCCAGTGCCCATGGTGTATGTTTTGCCAGCACCTGTCTAAATTGAAAAAGGATTAGTCACTAAAACAATTAATAGTACACAGAGAAATGCAGTTTGTGAACATTAACACTAGATAGTGACTACTAAGTCAGTCTGTCATCTCTACAGTATTAACATGCAAAACAATAAGTCATTTTGGGGGGAAAAAGGATAAACATCAGAAGTTGGACAAAATCTACCCTTTATCCACAGATCGCATGCAAGAAGGCAGGAATCAGTACAATCTTTCATAACCTTTCCCCTACAAACTTCTTCTAAGCTTACATCGCCCTTGAGCTATCATGTCCGAGGTCAGAAGAGTTAATGCTTTCAACCGAGACTGTTAATTAAAGCATATATTTTTAACGTAGAAGCAGCATTTGCGATTGCAATTTGCAATTTGAAGTAGATCAAATGACTCCCTTAATTATGATGCCTGAATATCTCAGGTAGAATATTATCATAGTTTTCAATTTACAAGACATCACTGAAGAATACAAGCTGTACCTTCACTAAGAAGGTAATTAAATTAAATGTGAAGCCCTTATAGGAAACAAGGCAGTGCTGTGTTTTCACTCAATTAGTGGATAAAGTCAAAGACAAAAATCCTGCTGAACATAATCCAAACTGGATCTGCACACTGCTTTGTTTCATTAAAGTTAGCTAGATGAAGTCTAGTTTAAGATACAACATTTAACTATCGTGAAATTCATCATCTAATACCAAATCTTATGCAATCAATTCCTAAAGAAATATTCAGAAGACAATAATGAATTTTCTACATTGTCCTCAATGATATTTCAGCTTTAAGAAGTAAAATATGTACCCAGTGCACTGAGAGGGTGTGTTCTCTATGAGAAGTCATTTTGCCCACAAACAAACTATGTGGCCTGAAGCTCCCTTGGATCTATTTTAAAAAACCTCCTCTTCCCAAAAGTATCTGAAAGTGCAGAGGGGTGGACAGTTGCTCAGAAAAGAATCTTAGTACAATCTGTTTCTACATAAAAACTGATTAAATCACTAATTTGTATTGCTGCATTTGGGGTGAATTAAGAAATTATATGGACTCATGATATTGTCATCATTACCATTAATTCTACTGCCTATATATCATCTGTGTTTCAACTGCCATTCTGCACAGAACCTATACAAACTCCTAAACAGTCTCCTATAGACACATCATTTACAATAAATCCAAGATGCTAAAAAACAGGTTCTTGCATTCCACAATTTACGAGAAAGATCAGTCACAAGAAACTGCTTATGTCAAAATAAATACTTCAAAATAAGGTAAAGCTTACCTGGCCATAAGCAAACACAGTGGCATTATAGCCTTCAAAACAACCTTCAATCAGTTTTTCTATACATTGTATATAGATCTCTTCTTGCTGTGAGTCTATGTTAAAGACATAATCAAAAGTGAAGGCCTTATCTTTTCCCAAGAACACCTGAGGTTCTCCAGGTGTGACAGAGGTACAAATATGGCATCCTTCAATCTTCTCTTTGGCAAGCTGTGGTCTAATTCTGGTTTGGAAAAGACAAAAAGAACTATTAGAAAGTCTCATTGTCAGGAAGAGGAACATATGAACAATATAAAGAAAAGATCTGAAAAGAATTCCTGACTGAAAAAAAAAAATTTTCATCAAGCCAGGAAGCCTCCAGTTGTCTGAACCACAGACCTGACAGTATCAGAGCCCCACTCCCACAACTGTTCATGCAAATGACATTATCTTCCCTGAAGGTTCACTTATCTTCAAGTTGATGACCTGCTAGAACTCTGAACACTTCTGGGCATATCTGATGCATTACTGAAGAGTAACTTGCATGAGCCTCTTCAGACTTCAAAATCATATCAGACTTCTTCATGCTTTCATTGTAAAAGTGGATTTTAATAGCAAGAGAAAGATGAAAAAATTGGATGATAGTTTAAGTAGTATTTTGGGAGCAAGGATCCCCAAAACCTACATAACAACTTAAACGAAGGCCTCCTTGCTAAGAGCAGGCAGAAGGCTCAGTTGTTCTTTGACAGGAAAGGAGCTTTGTCACAGTGAGAATACTTTCCTGTAATGCTTGGTTTCAGTAAAGCAGCATAGCTCCAAAGGAAAGAAAGAAACAGATCTACCAAGTTCTGAAGAGAAGATCGTCTCACTCCTCCTTATTTCCCCATTGAGACGAAGTTCAGGTTTTCAGTTTGTTCCATTTCTGACAAACTACTTGATGGAATACAGCCATCTTGAACTTTTTATATTCTATCATTTCATTAGTTCTTCTGCATTCTCAGTGCTCTTGCAATCTTGCCAAAACTGAACTAATGCACTGGCTCTGTGACTAAAGAACACTGTAGAAGTTTGTGATTCAACTGGTTTAATGGTTAACTATCAGGAAGAACAACTCTGGCCAACATGATGTATTATCCCAGGTGTAATTAACTAATAACTTGTTTACAAAATTATCTGTTGTTTTGTTAAGAAAAAGTATTACCAACTTCTCAAAGCAGCACCAAATCTATTAAAAAAAAAATGAAAAATTTGCAGCTTAAAAGATAAGG
Organism: Amazona ochrocephala; assembly: GCA_039720435.1. Lineage (NCBI taxonomy): Eukaryota > Metazoa > Chordata > Aves > Psittaciformes > Psittacidae > Amazona > Amazona ochrocephala. The sequence continues at coordinate 29,084,096 of CM077880.1, forward strand.
GATAAATAAGGTTATATATATATAAGGATGATAAATCATCAGCAGTACAGCTACATATAAAATCACGGAGTATTTCATATAGATTTTCCACTTACATCAAACTTCAAGTACTTATATTTACCTTGGTGAGGCTACTTTTGAGTATTTTTCAGGATTTTTATTTTAAAAGCCTCATTGCATCCCACTGTGTGGCACTAGGGAATAACAATCATTTATTTGTAAGGGTTTCTGCATATTAACTCCTTTATGGAAAGTTCATTAAGGATCAGGCAGTATCTCCCTTGTCAGCATACACTCTAGTGTGGAGTGCAAATTAAGCAAACCTTTGAAAAATACCATTAAGGGAAGAGTATATGATGTGTAAAATAGGCATAGATACTCTATAAATGGTATTTGCATTTAAGGACAGTGTGTAATATAGGTCACAGATATTCTCTCTAATAACATAATCATTATCATAGGATTTTTTTCTCTTTAAATTAGAAGAATGCCAGAAATAATTTAGGACTTAACATAGCTCCTCCACTAACAAACTTGATCCACTAGCACCTGTATCCATTAAACAAACCTGACAGTCTTTAAAGGGAAATTAATCATATGCTTTTCTTAACAGCATTCTATACAGTTGAGCAAACAAAACATTGTAGCATGCAGTCTAAGACACTTAATATTTAGAAAATGCCAACTCAGCGAGTTATTCAAGGCATTAAAATAAGGCAGTAGAAGTCAGTCAGAGGGCAAGCTTCTTTTTCAGACTAAGCACTCTTATTCTTTCACTAATCCAGTGCAGATGGCACAAAGACAATCAATTGTTCTTACAAGCACGAACTCTGAGGACTCCTAAAGCTCCAGAGGTACTTGTTGAATTGTTTCCTGGTATAAGAAAGCTTAGAAAGACCTGTTCTAAAATCGAGAACACATTCTCAAAATCAAGGAACCTTTTGAGCATCACAACCGCAATTCCCAACCAGTTCCGAAAGGCTTTTAGCACTAACTTGTAGAATGAAAATTGACAACTTGAAAGAGGAGGGGTTTTCCATCCTTTTTTTTTTCTAGGTCAAAAATAATTTTCTGTACTGAATAACTGATGCAATTATGACAGATGCCAAATAATTTTCTCCTTTCTACTACTAAGTAGAGGCTCGGAGTGACCACAGAGAGAAAGCATGCCTAAAAATATGAATGATTTGCATGATAATTATTACAGTGATGACAGGACTGCAAAGCAAGAAGTTTCGATGTCAGCCTGCAGAGACTTCCCATGAGGATCCTCCCAGCTAGCTCCCTGCCTTGCAGCCAGGCAGCACCTCTGAGCACTCTGCTGCTAAGCACAGCAGCAAGCTGCAAGTGCATTCCATGCAACCATAATCAGGCCACAGCAAGTTACAGCTCCAGATACCAGCTGAGCTGATGGAAACCTTTGTCACTACTAGCAGCTTGCTGCCAGCACAGTCACCTCCTTGGGTCATCATACAACATCCAGAGACACAGCAGCAATGGCACTGTCCTTCCCCCTCAATTTACCACTTAATCCGAAGGCAGTGCTAAGAGAAAAAGTGGTGTTTCACCAGCACATCTGCAGCACAAAGGGAAAACAGAGCAAGACTTGCCACATCAGTAAAGCTTCACCCCAAAGACAGACTTCTTTCTCATTCTGTAATTGCCTTTACACCATGTCCTGCTCTGCCACAGAGCTGGGAGGTAGTAACAAGAGAGAGATCACAGCTGTGTCAGGTTTGAAAGATAACTTCCCTAAAAAGTATGTGCAGACAGGAGATCTTCATCACCCAACCTAAGGTCTGCTCAAAGGATACTTCTTGCTCAAAAAATCTATACAGCTCTCTTGGTAAACTCAGCACCAAGCTAATATGATGACTTTAATAAGTAAGCAACAAATACCTCACCTTCAACCTGATTTCTGGCTGCTTATGAACAGTGAGTGGATTACGTGAACCTCATGGCTCTCAAAGTCTTACTATTTGCACTCAATTTGAGGTCTGGCAAGTAACAGTCCTCTTGCAAGTCAGATTCTTCTCCAGCAGTGGCTATAAGAACGTTTCCTCCTCCTTCACCCCACGCATCAGTTGGGAAAGTGATTTTTCTTTCTGCTTACAGCCAAAACTTTCCCACTTTCATGTCTTAATGTGGTCACTTCTGTCAGCAAAGCAGGCAGCACCCATGCTTTAAAATGTGAAAGAGTTTGTCTTGATGATCTCTCTCTGCAGTTCCCATCTCAGTGGTATGCCACTGGGATTTTTCTCCAGGACAGGTTTGACTTCACCCATTTTTTGTCATCCATGCAGCCCCCATCTCACTTGTTTTTCAGGCTATTCTCTTAATTGTGTGCTATCAGGTCTTTTCTACCTATTTCCAATCACATCACCACAGATGCGGCAACCGCCCAAATACCACCTTGGCTAGCATCCTTCCCTCTCCTCCCCTCCAAAGCATGAACACACCCAAGTCTTGTTTACATGTACTTTACAGAGCCTCCAGGCCACACACATGAAACTTAATCCCCTAAATCTATTATGCCTCAGCACTGGGACAAGCTGTCTAATTAGGAATGCTAAAATAGCCAGTGGTGGCACAGTAATGCACTATATCATACTAATCTCTCAGTAGAATTGGTGCACAGTGTGTCTGCTAAAAATACTGTCAACTAGAACAGGCTCCAATAATATAGTTCAGGGACCACAGCAATATCGGGTCAATACCGTGTGTTATGCAAGACATCAGACTTCCCAGAAGTGATTCTTCTTCAAATCAAAAAATATCATAATATCCCTCTGGAAAGCATCCTATCTTAGTTTATTTCTAGAGGCAGAAAACTGTCTCAGTGATATAAGTATGTATTATTTATATATACAGTCTTATAAGGATATAGATGGACTACATACACACACCTCCTTTCAGCTACTGAACAATTTTGTCAGTTCATTTAAGAAGCTCCCCTTTACCTAGCTTTTCCTCAATCTCCACACATCTATGATCAAGCCGTTCCTTAAATCTTGTTTAATATACTAAACAAAATGAGACCAGTGAATTTATTTCACATGTGAAATACCGCAAACACTACTCTAACAAAAGGTATTTGTCACAACATTTACCACATACCTTCTCAGCACCTGTACAGAATAGCAATAAGCAAACAAGTACTTTAAAGGGTAACCTTTAAAGGGCAAAGCATCAAATTATTCTCATTTTACAGAAAGAAAATGAAAAAATACATCACAGATTAATCTTGCAGATAGCAATATCTAGCCAGAAGCTGGGTGCTGGAAAGAAGATGATGAAGTCCCACAAAGTTCTTTTTCATTATAAACTTCTGCTGTGGGGAAAGGACTGTCTTCACCTTGCTCAGAAAAGCATACATTCAAACACCACTCAAACCATGTGCAGTGCTGAGCAGCAAACGAGTTACCCTGTAAACCCAACTCTCTCTTCCCACATCAAGCCTATTAAATTTCACACAATTAAGTTTCACATGTGGGTAGATGAAACATTAAATCCAAGAGCACCTAATAAAACTTTTAATGAAGTGTAGCAGGCAACATAAACCAAGAAACAAACAAAAGCTCTTCAAACCTGAAAAAAAAAAAAAAAAAAAAAAAAAGAGAAAGCAGATTCCTGCCTGTACTTTGGCATCACAGTTTCTTTTTCCCATTCCATTACATTTACGCTCAAACCACTCCCACTAAACATAGTCCTTCACAAGGAGGGAGGTAAAGAAAGCTGGACAGATTTCTTCCCACAGACAACTAACACTTCTGCTTGCATAAGCTTTTCAGTATTTTTGCTTGCACACAACAGAAACTTGCTTGCTTCTATGATCGTCAGCACCTCCAAATGAGTCTCCAGCTCTAGCACCCAAATGCATTATGTGAACTAATGACTGAAATATTATTTCTTTACCTCTGAATGAGGTGTAGGGATATGAAAAAGCCTGGCATATGACAAATGCATGGCAACTGCCAGGTCTACTTCTTGTTAGTACAGCAATAAAGACAGGAACAAACCTTCTGGCTTGTGCCAGCAACCATCAACCACAGTAAAGAGTTTCTGTTCTGTTGCCAGCATGTCTGGGCACAATGGCCCCTGCACCTCCATTGCCTGTGGCAACCATCTGTGGTGCCAAGTAACACCAGCGCATAAAACAAATGGTCATATTTGGTGAGTTACCATTCAATACCTTTAGTAATGATGTGCTTCTGTAATGTCCCTCTCAGCATTTCCAAAGAGAGTTTTTGGTGACCAGTGAAACAAACATGAAAAGTCTGAGGACTGTTTTAGCATGCTTGTGCCCTGCTTTTTCCTCCAGAAATACACACAAGTTCAGAGAAAGTATAAAATTACCACAAGCCAATACCTCAACTTCCAGCCCAATTCGTTTTGAAGAAATATCACAAAATATCATGAAGAAGTATTTTAACTCCTCTTCAGAATAACACAAAATACACATTAAATTCAAACCCATACCACATAGGACTCCTTCCCAGTGTTAGCATCAAAACAACTCCCTACACTGTTACGGTCAGCTGCAAGCAAAGTCCAGGTCATTTGTCTTCTGCTTTTCTTTTCAAGTGCTAGCAAGGCAGTTGTCGTGGAGCAAGCCATAAATATACTGTACTATCAGTAAACCTTGATGGCCTTCTGGATGGACTCCATTAGTTTCAGGTGCCTACAATGGCAAAAAAAACAAAACCCCCCAAACCTTTATGAAGCACTTTCAACAACTGAACGAATAATGAAATAAAAGCCATCTTTACAAAGCAAACAAAGTGTAAGACAAATTCAGGCCACCTTTGTAACTGTGCCACTGCTGCAGAAAGACTAACTCAGTTTCTGGATGCTTTATCATTCAGTATGTATCTTGTGGTATCAATTAATGGTACGGTTTTGTATTAATGATATCAATCACTGGTATCACACATACTGGTATTCAGATGTGAAAAAGACGTGTGATTACAGATATGCACACTACCATGATTACATGCTGTGGGAACTGGTCACCCATCACATTGCCAAGTTTCTCCCCCTACTATGGGTCAGCTCCCACCCTGTGAGTCTGGCTTACCTGTGGGAGGCAGGGGCACATGCAGTCATGCAGCTAGGGCAACTAGCACCAGCCTACTGTGAGTGCAACTCAATAGCTCTCACGTAAGATTCAGGCACTGCTCCCATCAATGCTTCCCTGAAGTTACCATGGCTGCCGTGATCCAAACTAAGCCCAGCACTGCCAGAAGGTGCTGTATGCGACCAGAGCCCACAGAAGCTAGGCAGACGCCAGGCGTTACTGTGCCTAAGCTTACACCAGCTCCCTGGGCAAGCACAGGAGAGGCAGATGTTATGCACGTGTACCAATGGTCACCTTTAGACACCAGAAAACCAGGTGCATCAAGTAGGTATGTATCTCAAAGCAAGTTTGGCAACACCAGAGAATAAAATTTCACAGATAGCTCTTGGACTTAAAATGTATTAGAAGTGCAGCAAAGCTAAAGCAAGCTCTGTGTGGTCCAGATTTTACTCCAAAGTCCTATTAAGGTGTTGATAAAAATGTATTAACATCCCTTCAATCCATGTGTAGTCACTACATATGAGCATTAAGCCCTTAGTTTAAAACATCCAGCAAAATCAGCCACTAAATAACGAACTGGGTTCCAAGGTATTATGTTTTCAATAGCTAACTTATATTACTGCAAACAAACAAAAAAGATCCCATTCAAAAATACACGCACAGAATATTTCGTTTTAGTGCTGTAGAACATCACTTCCAGTTTGCACATAACGAGAAAGCAGCAAATGGAAAACTGAAACTGAATTAAATTAAATTGAGGGAATGTACCTCTGCTGTAACTCGATTTGTCTGGTTCTGCTCTCAACCTCTTTGGCTATGTTCTATTTTTAAAAAAACAAATATAATTTCATAAAACAATTACCCTTTTCAGCAGCCTGTGCCTGGTCAGCTCATCTGCCCATTAACTGCTTGTGCTGGGCATTACATTTGCAGTGCCAGGCTGAGGCAGTTTTGGAGGCTGCTGCTTTCTGTTGGTTCCCGAACCACTGTACAATAGCTGTATCTCCAGGCAACCACTGCAGCAAGCCAGAAAACAGTTTAGCAGTATGATTTCAGAGTAATTCTTGGACAACTCCGTAACAGCCAAACAAGCTGTACAACACAGATGGCATCCTCACACTGACAGGCACAGCCCTGTGCTTTTGCCAGGAAAAGCAAACAGGGAGTAAAAAGGCCCAAGCCCGCCCTCCCACAGACCTCCTGCTGCCCAGCACATTCATTCCTCATCCCCACATCCCATAGAACAGCTAAAAGATCCTCCAGTAGATGTAGACAACCTCAGACATCTTTCCTTATAATATGAAGCAATGCTTTCATCTAAACTTCTTCCTCATTGTTTCTCGTGAGCTGATTTACTCTCTAGTGAACGAAGAAATCCACAGCTTTCAAGAACAATTTGACTTTTGAGAGAGAGAAGGGGTGACTGTTGCAAGATTTGTAAAGGCCTCGATTATTTCTAGTTCAAGACAAGGTCAGCTGCAATGGAAAAAGCAGCACTACCATAAGCTTCCACGTGCCTGCCAAGCACAGAATTGGAATGCCTCCAAACTCAAGCATTTTGAGTAGAACTGAACTAATATTAGAAAGAGTATCTCTAAGGCAAATAGATTATTTTTTTTTTTAACTGTGCTACTGGCCTAATTTTTTTTAATGAACATTCAGTCTTGTTTGTCTCACCACTCAAAAAGCTAGAGGAGAAATAACAATATCTTAGAGAAAATTGAGAATCTAAATGAAACCTAAAATGAGAAAATGAGATCTAAAAACCAAATGCAGCAAAGTTTAATTTATGAATTAAGACTTGAAGTATTTACCATTTATTAGCAAGGCCTCCCTAAAATTAAGTTCAAAATTAATTTCATACCATACAAAATGCAGGCACACCTGTATCATGCAATAAAGCAGCAGAATACAGACACTGGTCCCAGTAACAGGTCAAACATACTCTGGTGCTGAAAGGGACTACAGACATTTAATCTCCATGTAGCTCATAAGCCTGGAGCTACTGGAGTGCCTCTCCTCATTGAAGAGCATGAACAAGCAATATTAGAGAGTAAGAAGCATAAGTACCTCCTGTTATAGTGCAGTGGGCATAGTGCTCAGCTGTACTACTAACATGGTTGGCATTAGCCCGAGGTCTAGACACCACGTTGTAGCAAATATGTGGACATACACTGAAATATTCACATTACTCACAGTCAAGGATTAACCCTGAAAACAATCCCTGGGAATGTTTTTCATCTGTAAAAAAAAAAAAAAAAAAAAAAAAAAAAAAGGAACAAAAAGAAACTCCAGAAGATGCTGGCTCACTTCAGTTCTTATTCTGGGAGGTAGCTTCCTTTCAGAAGGTAGTCCTTTCAGAATCCCTATGGACACTTTCAGATTGTTACTGTGCTTGCACTGCACTTCTGGACATCACCCCACAGTCTGTAGAGCAGCAGACACATCCCAAATACCTTGTTCAGGCATGAAAGCCATGTCGCTTTTGCTGGTGTTCTGGGAAACTTAACATCCCCAAAAGGCCTGTCAGAAATCAAAGAAATGCCTCCAGAGCCAACATAGGAAGTGCACAAACAGGGGAAACATGTAACCCAAAAACTTACCACAAGGAAGCAGAGCCATCTGTGCCTCTGGCTCTGGATGACTGTTCCATGTCACCAAAACTGTAGTTTCCCAGACAGTTCAACTGGTCTGCAATTTAATGGCTGTGCTCTGGATATACTTATGTACCAAGACAAATATCCAAAAAGCAAACCAAGGACAAAAGGACTGCCTTAAATTGCACATTATATCTGTCTCACATAAGTACACTTGCTTCTTGTAAATTTAAGGTTTCTATTAATAAGTATACTTCAGTTTATATGACCTATAAGCTCATGCACAGAAGTATGAAACATCATCTACATTACATTGGTGTGGTTTCATATCAATCATTAGCACTGACAATACCAAACACAAATAAAGATTACTATTGTAAAAAGTTTATGGTAAATAGCACCTGATGGTCACACTGCTTAAATAACATAGAGATCACAAATTCAAAAGGAAAGAGGAAAGAAAGGTCTTCTGGTGTCCCCCCCAGACAGTATCAACAACTACTGCACTCAAGAGACAATTAGGAAACCAAATTTATTTCTGTGGATAAGATTAATGGAGAAAACAATTCTATATGCAAACCAGATCATGGCACCCTATATTTCTTTTGTAAATTATGTGGGATTTTTTCCCTCCAACATTTAGCAATAACACACAAGTTAGCAGCTTTCATCATTCCTGCTCTGGAGCATAGAGCTGTAAGGAGTGGCTGAGTCACGCCACTGGTAAGACTTACCAGAGCCTGGTATTAATTATGTAATTAGGGCAGTATCAGGAAAAGGATACTTTCTGTAGCAGCTTTCTGCTATATGACTGAATGCTTAGCAGAGATTATATCTGCAAAACAAATGTCATTTTTTCATCTTAAATTATGTAGAACTTAAAAGAGAATTTAAGGAAAGCTTGTTGAAGAGTACACAGCCCAGCAACCGAGTAATGAGTCATGACAACTGCTGCCAGTATTGGAGACGCTGCGTCCAGAAATTTAGAGTGTGAGAATTCACCTGAGATAAAACAGTACTGTCAAAAGTAATGTGAATATAAATTGATTGGGCCCTGGCTTACAGGAGATACCAGAATTACCTCAGAATCCCTGGAAAAGAGTTAAAGTTTGTGTGTACTCAGACCATGGCTTTGTGTTGTTGTGGGGTTGGTTTGTTTGGGTTTTCCAATTTTCCTCTTATACCTAATAAGTGTTATTCCATAGCTTGGTAAAGCAGTAGTGACTAAAGTACTCTGGGGGGTTAGATAGCCTAACTTATCCAAGTACACCAAGTCCATAAAAATTACATCATTCACAGCACAAACATTGGTGGTGTCAACTCTTTAGAAAAGCACACAAACTACTGTAGAGTTATCAGAGTCAAACCTTACAAAAAAAACACAGTTCTGTGAGACAGCTGGCTTCAAAAACATTGCCCACAGCATCACAGTACACCAACAAATGAACTAACAATGTCCACATGGTATTTTCAATTAAAGGCACAGAACTGACAGTGACTTTCAGGTGCAAAAGTTGAACACTCCTACTTGCAGAGCAATGGCGCTACTTCTGCACGCCCTCACGCAAAAAGAAAAATACTGGTTTACCTGTAAAGTCAAAGGAATAACTTTAAAAGAAATTCCATGTATACAAGAAATTTCATATATAATATAAAATATACATAATATAAAGGAATTTCATATATACAAGAGAAATATCTTAAGAACAAGTACGTACTTTCAGGAACTTCCCCACCTTCCAAGTCACCAACACACTTAGGGAAATCAAGAATAAATACCACAAATTCAGAAATGAGCAAATTAAACAATGTTTATTAATTCCAGGAACATAAATTTTTTCTTTTTTTCCCCTCCTAACAGGAGAGAGTAACCAATGCAATACACATTTATCCAAATGACCAAAAACACCCAGTCAGGCATGCCAGCACCAGGCTTCACCCAATTTCTTCCTCTTAGTAGTTAAATGTATTCTATTCTAGAAGCTCACATCAAAATAGCTTAATTTTTTAAAAGAGGTATTCTGTTATTTTTAAACAAAATTAAAAGGGTTTCTTATGTCTGCAGAAAGAACTCTTAATTATTGCCTCCCTAACCCAGATTCCCCTTTCCTTTTCACCAGCACCCACACACCCACCTACCCACACACATACACTTACGTCCCCAGCCTTTAGAGCTCCAGAAATCACTACATACTCATGCCAAGGCTACTGTAGCTCTAAAATTGTTTTCATTTCTCTCATCTCCAAACAGAGAATTTATCTTCCCAGTATTCTCAAGTCTAGGGCAGTTGGTTGCTTCACACTGCTGAGCCGCAGGTCCAAAAGTTACATCTCACCGACTCAAAACAAAGTTACCAACATACTTATTACAGCTAAAGCTACAAGCCACTTCCCAAGTAATTATAGTCAAATAATATAACAAAAGAAAAGGAGGATCAGGTCAGTTAAAAGAAAATTACAGTTGTCATTAATCATTACCAAAATGACTGCTTAGCTAACAGTATTAAAACAACAACCAGACACTTCACAGTGGGACAAGACAGCTAAAAACTGTTTTCATAATCTGCTCTGAACAGTGCCTTAGTTTTCAATGCAACATTCTTGGAATAAAAACCACTGTATGACTTCTCTGCCACTCCTTGTAAAGAAAAACAACTCTGTATCCATAACACCCGATCCACCGAGTTCCAAAGCAAACTGCAGAAAATTTCTTCATATTTATTGTTGACTGTTTCTAATGAACAGAAGTTGCTCTGTTTCCAAACAGAAGGTAGACTGTTCAAGCAGTGACTGAAAGCTCTGAGCTGGGAAATCCTAGATGTGCAGTAAGGGAAAATAACCCACTTGCTTTATTTAGTACTGTTTTAAAACTTGCAAAACAGAAAGCAACAATATTATCCAACTTATTCAGTCCTGCTGGTTCAGCTACACATTTTTATATGTCAGAATTTCAATCCCCAATTTTGATTCTTTCCTGTCTATTCATGATATTTGCAAGGCTGAAAACACATCCACATTAACAGGAACAGCACCAAAGGTGACTTTTGCCATCCTTCTGTTCCTATGTACTGACACTGTATTAGGCTGCCCTGTGAAGACTTTATCACCTTGCTGCTTTGTTGGCTTCAGATGATGCTTTAAAAGAAGGCTTCTAAAATGTTAGTCAGGGCAATTCAAGAAACCATGCTATAAATCCAATAGGTACCATTTTTTCACAGAGCCATGCTCCAAATTGGTTGCTCAGTATGATGCTGAATGCCCTTTTGTTGCAAGCACCATTTTGGGCAAATATAAACTGACAGTCCCCAAACTCCCCACCACTTTCCAATCCCCCCCAACAGTTGAGATGCTGGCAAACCTCTTGGTACTGATTCTAAGAACCATCCCATAAAGTTTCGACCCGGTGCAAAAATTGATTATCTACAGGCCATAATTTTTTGTTTTGCAAAGTACAGGCTGATTTTCAGATGTGGTAGAAGGGGGATGGGGAGGAGGGGCACAGAGGAAATGTTAATAGGAAAATATTCAGCATTTATATAAAAATACCAACAGAAAGCTGAAATAATCAGAGCTTAAAATAACAAGAGAAGTCAAAAGAAAGGGACTGGTCACAGTTGACCAGTGAAACAAGTTTGCAGTTGGCAGTTCCAGAAAGTCTGTCAATCAGGGCCTTGCTCAACATTATCTGTGTGATAAGTCCACCAGAACCTGGAACTTCACAGGAAAGCCAGTTTCCACACACACATTCACATCCCAAGACTAGGAGGAAGAGAAGCTTTCCACTGGAGCAACATCTGCAACAGGAGGCAAGCTGCTACCATTTCGCCTCCTCAGCCTTTTATCCAGACCAAGAGAAGTGATACAGGACTTACAAAGATATTATGTACATAGGAATACAGAAGTACAGGGAGTAGCTTCTCCCAGACAAATCAAGTTATATGTATTTTGACACCTTCAGTTCTCACAGAAGAAAACCCCAGTAGCACACACTCAGATGGATTACCCTGACGAAAGGCAAGAAGCAAGCATGATGAAAAGCTTTAACAGACCAGTTCTGACAGAAGACTGGGAATTTGATTAAAATGAAGACCTGTGTCTAAATGTGGATACTGCATGGAAAATAACTTCATGACTGATAAATCAGAAACTTTCTATGTTTTCAATGTTTCCACATTGCCTAGCGTATTCAGTTTCCCCACTGCCAGTAGAGAAGAACATCCTTTATGTAAAGATGGAGAAACAAATTAGAGAATGACTTAGGACAAAGAAGACATTTTAAAAATGGTCAACTAATGCTCTTCACCTGATTAAACTTAAAGATGTGATATCTCAGTATTACTTCCACTAGTTCTCCATTAAAACTACTCAAACAACTCATTGACTATAACAGCCAACATATCACTGGAGCCCTTAACCTTACAGCATGGAAGAGTATGCTCTGCTACTCATCAGAAAAGTCACAAAAATTCATATTTATGACTTTTGATAACATATAGCAAAAGCTGCTTGATTTCCTAACAGTTTAACTTCCACTCCAGGCAAGTGGAAAGTCCTTGTTGGCCAGGCTGAACAAATTCAGTGTGGAAATCATTGTGGAAATACAGTCATTCCCCTAGTTTAATTGCCATTAGCATGCACACTTCACTGCCCCAGCAAGCCTGCAGTTTGGAATTACCACTAATAAAAATAATACTGGTACAGTTCAGTAAATTCTTTAGCTCCAGGACAGAGTACGTTCATTAAATAAGTGCACCCTGGCAACACACCACAATGTAAACTGACAAGTTCACGAGACTCCTGACAAACACTGAATAAAATCTAGAAAGAACTAACTACTTCCTTGCTACCTGTATCTGCTTTAAACAACTAATATCTATGCTGGCATAGCAGCGAGAGTAAGTACTTTCTGCTTTGTGTTCTAGCTGTAGGCTTAATCTTTCATTAGGGCTCAGGTTCCCTGATTAGATTACAAATCCAACCAGAACTCTAAATCTATTAATGCAAAGTCACTTTAAAAAGAAGATAAATTGTGCAGCAAGGTAGCTCACACAGGTTAGGAGCAATTCACTCAATTTTACTCTACAGAAGGCTCTCCCTCTGTTTCTGGAACAATCCTCCTCTTCTGGGCACAGCTGCTAGCCTGGGCACTGCTCTGCCAGGCTCCCTCAGCTCTGGCACACACAGGGCAGCAACACCTGATCCCAGGATCAGTTCTGTCTGCTGAACGCTCCGCTGCAGCTCCTTGGGGGGAGAAAGAAAAGGCTGTTCTGACAAGCTTCTTCAGGGTCAAAACCCATTTCGTTGTCTTGAGTAAATGAAATCAGCTCTTCTCAGCATGTAATATCTACAAACCAGGCATTTCCCAGCTGCTCTCAGAAATCATCATTGCAAATCACTTGCAGCACAGATGCTTTCAAAACAAGTATATCTAGATAAAATAAACTGTTTCAAATTTAAGCTTACAGTAACTGTTTACTTATCAGGACTCCAGTAAAACTGAGATGGCTATACTCATGCCACAAAACTCATGAGCGAGCATCTCACTCCTCAGAGCACTTAACAGCAGACAAGGTTTTAGCTTCAATAAGACCTAAGATGAGAATGCACAAAGGAAGGTACACACAAGGTTTTCCAGGATCAGTACCTAACAAAAAGCTTTGCTGAGAAGTGGAAAACTGGGTTCACACAAAATAAAGCAGTAATGGCATAGCAGTAGTGCCTGAAGTCCAGGAGGGCTTTATGCTAAGGCTTATATAAAGCTTTCACAAAGCACCATACATTTATTAAAAGCTATAGATATATATCTACATATCAATAACTTTAAAACTATTTGGGACTGTTCTCCGCCAGCACCAATGCTTCCCCACCATAACCACTACTTTCACAGTAACCCCCTCCAAAAAAAAAAAAAAAAGGCAAAAGCACCATACAGCAATAACGAAGCTCTAGTATTACGGCCAACCTTGCTTCCACTTCAAATAACTTCCTCTGACACTACAAGCAACATCTGAGGGATGAGGAGAAAAGGTGGAAGGCTGTTTCTTCCAGCATGTGCTAAGGTAACAGGTATTTAGAAGGAAAAATTAACTATTCAGACACAGCTTCTTAAGCTAACTGGTGTTCTACACAGATTGCCAGGAACTATTAAGTAAGGTCTTAAGAGTGTTAGTAGATCAATACTATTTATTTTTCCAGAATCTCCAGATTTCTCTAGAACAGGTTCTATTCTTCAAAACAGTCTGCTTTTTACAATTGCAGTGTCAAAGCTAAAGAGAAAAGTCTCTGTGCTAAGTTTTAGCCTTTTTTGCTAACTCATTCTACACAGTTTTAATTGTACAATCTAACTGATTTCACCACTGAACCTAAGGAGATGCTAAAGCAAGAAACAATGGTAGTAATGAAGGCTCTTTCAGTTCGTCGTTCTAAATAAAATACTGCCAATGTTTTTTTTTGTTTGTTTTTGTTTTGTTTTAAGGAACGTGGCAGTCAAGCAGATACTGCCATCTTAAGATCCTCCCAGAAAAGTTTGTTTTCTCCCTAGTTTCAGTTATGGGTTCAGTTACAGTTATAGACTTTGCTTGCCCGTGCTTTATCACTTGACTTTTGTTTACACAGAAATACAGAACTCTGTCATCAAATGAAGTTCAACTGCAAAGCAGCCCTTAGGTAAGCCTTATCACATGAATAATTAGCAGGGCCCATGGAAACTACAAATAGCTTATTTCACAATGAAACTTAAGAGTTAACCACTTCTAGACCACTGAATCAAGAGCCAGTAGTTGAATAATGAGAACAAGACAACTTGAAACTGTTAGTGAGTGGCAGGGTCTGGGATTACTTCAAACTAAGGAAAGAAGAGGATTTCCCAGCTTTTTGAAGTTTGAGCTCAGCACTAGCTGCACTTCACATACAATCACGTTTTAACTAAACACATAACTAGATTTTCAATCAAATCTATTTGACTGGTGTTACACAGTATGTCAGATAATCTTAAAAGTGTCTGAATGGATCAAAAGCATATACAACCTCTTGTGTCTTTTCTATACTACCCATCATCACCCTACTCTGGAGGTATCACAAACACTTTACAGTTCAGTGTAACAAGACTTCAGCCCTCCGTTCCCAGGCAGTCATTGCATTTATGTTGTTGATCCCTAACCTACAGCAGCAGTGTTGGCATAGGGGTCATGCAAAGGCAGAAAAAGAACGGAGCAACACGAAGACTCAGCAGCTGGAAAATAGTCCAGCAGTGACACTCTGCCAGGAACTTGCTGTCACAGCAGGAACTGCTAAAGCACCTCTAGAAGTTCTTGCTTAAACCATGGCTTTTTTAAAAAAGCAATCAAGTCTGACAGTTGAAGTGCTCTGTCACCTACCTTATCTCACAATTTAAAGCAAACAAACTAGTCCGGGACTCAATTGTCTAAAACCTGGACAAAAATAAACAGATATCCTTTTCAAAAAGGAAAACCCCCCATAAAATCCCCCACCCCTCATAAGAAAGGTCCTTTTGTAGCCTGTAGTTCTCTTGAGATTTCTGCATCAGTCACAAGCATGCTGAACTGAACAAGTCCAGTATGTAATGACACATAATAAGGATATTCAGAAAGATTTGTGGATTGGAAGAAAGGAAAAGCACTCTGGTTGTCCTTGAATCTTCCATTCTTCAAAACAAAACTGGGAAGTCCCTGGCTGTACACCCTCTTATCTTTTCTACTGGGGGGGGGGGAGAAAACTGAGATCTTTGAAAGTCCATTTCTTGTGGTAACAAAACTTTCCAGCTATTTCCAAAGTAATTGAGGATATACCCTACCTTTTTGCTCCAATTGTATCTAGATTAATAAGCAATAGGAGTCTCCCCGAACAAATACTCAGAAGATGGGTTCATTGATATTCCAACACCAGAGTTTACCCTATAAACAGCAGCAAATGTCTAAGACTTTGTAGCTTAACCCTGGCACTGAAGAAAAATACCCGAAATAAATCATACGGATTACCTATTTCCAACTTTGGAAGCGAGAGATGGTGTCCATTAACCGGGCATTTGCTCACTCCGGCACACACAAGTGAGGATACTGGTGTATACAAAGTATACAGCATCACCGCCCCAGCAGGTGATAACATATCCAAAGAATTCCCAGTACTGGAAACAGCTGTAGCAAAGAAGCCCTTTAAACACACACAAAAAAATCTTTCAGCTGTTTCTCCCATCAGTACTTTGTAAGTTATGCACCAAGTACCACTTTTTATCAACCAGCACTAGTTCTCACACATTAATATAGCCATGACTTCAGTTTAAGCTATCAGTTTGCCTTCTGATGTTTCCCTCATCTGCTTTTAAGACCTCCAGAGATGGAGATTTCAGCCTCAAAACACAAGCAGACAGGGAAAATAAGCCTCAATAATCTAATTTATATATTGCAGTTTTAAACTAAAGTGACTGAGGGAAAAGGTCTTAATGTGTTGAATGCATTAATACCCAAAACCCTGAGTTACACATAACTTAAAATCATGCCTTAAACTGGTCTGTTTTGAATATTTGAATGCCAACCCCTAGAGCAATTCTGAAGCATCTGACGTTCAGAAGCTGGAGGCAGATCTTGCAGAAATATGAGACAACTGAATGGCCAAGGCATTATTAACTAACAAGGAAGAACCAAACCAAAAACCCTATGACCTATAGAAAACAGCAAGAGTGACTCACAAGAAACAAGTTCACAAATTTAGTATTTGAAATACAATTACTATAACTATTTAATGCAATACTACATTGCATTCAAATTGTAGCACTGTTATTTTGAACAGAAAGCAGGTTAACACTCAAGATACTACAGTTTATTTTTTTATCATTAGAATGGGAAAATAATGCCAACTCATGTAGCTTCTGAGCAAAGGAGAGGACCTCGCACACGCATTGGTATAGAGGGGGATGGTCGCTCCAGCACAGCAATGAGGCAGCAAAATTGGAGAGCAATTTTCACTAAAAGTGAAGTACATTACAAGCATTTTGCCCCACTGGGTATTCATTACTTGGTTAGACATATAGCCTTGCACAAAAGAAGTTAAATCTGACAATGAAAAATGTGTATATAAATTACAGAACATACACCTAAAACATGCAGTCAGTCACCCAGCTAGCCTACGATTAGTCAGGTTTCCTTAACACATCTGATAAAAGTTGGAAGTCAGTAACACTTCCTAGGTGCAATCTGAGAAATCAAAACCACATCTTCAAGAAATGCAAATATCATGAACTTTGAAGCACTTTCTTCAGCCTACCAATACATTCCTCTGCTTTAAACAGATTGAACTTCAACCAGACAACTCTTACACTGCTCCTAGGCAGCTATCCAGCAATACAAACCAAGCAGAACGTTAGCTTTTCCCAGTACTCTGTACCTGATATAAATACACAAAACCAAAGAAATACATCAAATTTTAAAATCCATTTTTCATAGACAAGACAAAAATTCATAATGAACAAATTATAATTAATTTCCCAAGAGTCATAAGAAACTGTTTCAAGATAAGAAACTGATGTTTGGGTTGTATTCACAGGATTATCACATGCTTCTGGGATAAACCGCCAACTGTTGTATGCTTTTCTTTCTGACTTACAGAAGATACTGTTTGAACAAAATAGAAGAACTGAAAGAATAAGGCAAATTGTCACAGTGGGGGGCTGGGAACAGACATGATTATTCAACAAGATGGCTGAAGAGAACATGAACATCTGAAAAATAAAGAAACATTTAAGTGATGGAAGCTTATTATTCTCATAGTCAGCTTGGCCAAAAGAATAAGTGAGCTTAAACTGTGGCAGAAGAAATGCAGACCAAAGGTGACGACCACGTATTCCTGATAGAACAGGAAAGCAGACTGTTACCCATAACTGAATCGCACTCCAAAGGTCTTCAGAGCAGCAATATTGCATCTACCACCAAATAGTCTTCAAAGCAAGTAGGGGAGGGTTGGATGAAGAGAAAGAACAGACTCTAGAACAGACAGGATATAGAAGCCATGCAAACATACAAAAAGCCACCAGTAGTTTATGCTGCATATGCTTACAACACTAGCTTTTCATAGCAGCCACATCACCATCACCACTGGATGACTGTCAGTCCCCCAAGAAACTGCTCCAACGTATTCAGAATTCATCTGGAGAAGAGACTGCAGCCCTTTACTGAAGCTGTCACCCATATCTCGCCCTTTCCAGTAGACCATAGGCACAGAGATCTTCAATATCTTTCTAGCTTTTAGACCCTGCCTGCGCTCTTCCAATACAGAAAAAAAAGATTACAAAGAGAACAGACCCAAGCTCCTTTCTGAGGTTCACATGGAGGGCGTTGGGGGAAGTGGGGGAGAAGGGACACGCACAACAAGAGGCAGTGGTCATAAACCAAAGCAAAATGCTTCCCAGCGTGGTATAAAAAAAAATTTTGCCCATTAGTACAGTCAAGTGTCAGTTGCCCAAAGTGACTGAGGAATCTCCATCCTCAGAGCTTTTCCAAGACTGAACTTGATAGAGCCTTGAGCAGCCTTTTGCCTGAATTAAGTTTTGACCCTGCTTTGAGCAGGAGGTTGGCTCAGATGACCTCCTGAGGTCCCTTCAAACCTGAATTAGTTTAAGATTACCCTTCCAAATCTGTAAGGTTTTATGCTTCATGTGGACATTGCTGCATCCCTGTAAACATATTCTGACATCTGAATGGGATCATTCAGCTGCGCCAAATTCGGGTCCTGGCACTCAACAGGCAGCTTCACAGAACTGCAGATAATTAGAACAGAAAAGCATTGGAAAGGTCATTGAGTTTATTCACACATCCGCCATTCTGGACCAAGGTACTATCTGCTATGTCCAAAATGTTCCCAGCTGTTATCAATTTGAACTATTTTAAAGTTTCCTATATGGGCAATTCCACATCTCCATAGACAAACTGTTCCAGGACATCCATCCTTACAATCCAAAAAAAATTCTTATCTTTTACTTTTTATACTGCAATTTAAGCCTGTATTAACTTTCATCCACTTCACCTTGAACATGAGTAATTTATTCCCTTCTACTTCGTATTTCACTCTAGCTGTTTCAAGATGTGCATCTTAGCAAATTTCACTTCTCATATCTTACGCTATGGACTGGTTGTATTTTCTAGGCAGTTATTACCCTTTTTTTCAAACTTCCCCCTCAGTTAGTTCACATTTTTCTTGAACTGCAGCACCCAAAACCTAACACTGGACATTAGCAGTACTGAACAAAGGATACAGATTACTCTGCACCTTACATAAAAGGTGATTCCTGTATACCCTGATTTTCTTCTTTTGCCACAATGCAACACTGCTGTTTCATGCTTAATTTTTGCATGTCACTCAATCATCTGAATTCTTGCCTGCAGTACCAACAGAGCACACATTGGCCCTTTATTTTCAGACAAGCATCATCAAAGATGTAGGCCACCACCATTTCATGCAAGTCTCCTCTTCCCAAAGAAACAGCTCAGTATTGAGCAGTCATGAGAGCTAAAAATCAACAGAAGCCTTGGTCTGGCAGCCTTGTAGCCTGCTTTTCAGGCTGCAAGCACAGAAAACGCACTCTCATCTGAAGCTTTTAGTTGTACAATGTTTCTTCCTCTTTGACACCTACCAAGGCTTTACTTGTTGATATTTAAGAACAATGAAAATTCCATCTGTTCCTCAAAGGCTTTGCTAGCAATGATAATGAGATATATCTACTGCTACACTTTAAAATGCAGAGCCAAGACAGTGAATTGGCTAGACGACCAGCTGA
Source organism: Amazona ochrocephala (assembly GCA_039720435.1). Lineage (NCBI taxonomy): Eukaryota > Metazoa > Chordata > Aves > Psittaciformes > Psittacidae > Amazona > Amazona ochrocephala. The sequence continues at coordinate 29,103,555 of CM077880.1, forward strand.
TGTAGATCACTGGTGACTATGTGGGGAATTAAAACCAAAGAAAACAAAGATACCCACAAAACAAAACCAAAACAGGTTCAAAACCATATGTCCGAAGATTTTGGAAGCACAAAAGAAGAAAAAGGGCATTTAATTGTACTGATGTTTAATTGTCAAATATTTTACCTATTGATATCAGTTCAGCCCTGCCTCACCTCAGGCTTTAGAGCGCACCGAATACCAATCCACTTTTGCTGACCTCAAGAGTTCTCCTACTGAAGATCAAAATGGCAATTTTATTGTTCTTGAGTGATGGGCTGACTGATTAGATTAGACAGAAGCATAAGCCAAGCTCTAAGTGATACAGATTGAACAGGTGGCCTTCTTTCTGGCCTACTACCTCTTCAAACACTGTCAAAAGTAGAATCCTTCTCTTTTCCATCATGTCTAGAAAAATATATATATTTGGATATTTAGTCCGCCTTAACTCAGCATGAAAACATTTTTCTGGTCTTTAACAGGTTTCAAACAGTTTGTTCATAAAACAAATCAACCTTTCCCAAATATGCCCTTTCCGAAATATGCCATTCTTCGTACACAATGTAACTGAAGCCAGTAAAACAAAGTACAGGAGATGTTCAGATGTTATCAACAACCCTGGTCTGCAAAGTAATGTGCACAGATAAGGCTTCCAAAAACAAAACTAAAAAAATAAAAAAAAATTGAAAGGCATCACATTACGGAGCCAGAGTCTGAAAATAATTTAAGTACATATGAAATCACTAAAGACCAGACTTCAAAAGGAACGCATTTGAGACCAGGAGTGAAATAAACCTTGCCTGGACAACTTCAGCAGAGTGACAACTGAAGCAATGTATAGTTTGCTTAGCAGGTTGTTAAGAAAATTAGTACTCAGCTATTCCTACAGATCAAAGTGTCTGGTATAGGCCTCATTTTTTTGCTCTTCACACAGAAAAAATAATGGGGGGACGGAGAAACAAAGCTAAATACATATGTTAGCAGAACATAAAATTTTAATTATAATACTTTTCAGGGAAGGTAATGATTAACTTGGGTGCTTTAGTAGCAGTTGCTTTTCTCATGATACTGCATCATGCATTATTTATATCGCACCATAAGCATTTACTATGAAGCTGAATCTTTGGCCTGAGGAGCTTATGACGTAATTCTGAGATGACAAGATGTAAAGTGCCAGTGGAGCATGGGAAGGGAAAAGCAGGAAAACAAGATTTAAAAAAAAAAAAATAATAAATAAAGACAAAAGGCAGTACCTACACTCATAGTCCTCTCAGGTTTTTTTTTTTAGGTAGAGATGGGAACAGAGATTCTGACCTAGGACAGAATCAAGCACAGCAAGACAGAGATGCTGCTGCAGTTGGCAAGTACATTTAATCAATACTACAGAAAGACTAGTAATTCCAAGAACTTGGGATAATGTACTACTCAGAGTGACATAAATGGTCTCAGGACTCATCTCTCAACTGGTCCCATGTTAAAGGGAAAAAGTGTCCAACAAAATGAGTACCAAGAATTACTGGCTCTGAAAACAAAGTTAATTATATAACTTCTTAATTTTTAATATAAACAGCCATCTTGAGTGTGTCTACCATCCTATGATTTTATTTCAAGAAGATGAAGTGTTACAGGCAATGCCATACCAAATGCTTCAAAGGAAGTTCGATACAATACTAAGGCTCATATTGTATATGGGACACTTCTTACCAAGCTCGCTAGTGATACCAGAATTACACAAGACTGTATTTCATTATTGGCAATATATTTCTAGGGAATACTTTTTCATGTTTTAAGCTTGCACAATCTTAAATCAACATTGCTAACAAATCACATGCTTCAACACAGTCTCTTGACCAACATTAATTCTCCACATCTATATTGCTTTTCAGCTTAAGATGTCCTCATGACTTCATCTTAGCAGTATTACGCAAAAGACAACTAACATGGTTAGAAATGGAAGAAAAAAAATGCGAACTTAAATAATGAAAAAATACACAGGCTTAAACAAAGATAATAACGAAGTAGTTAGACCTCTAACCCAAGATGTGGAAGACATTTGTTCAAGATCCCAAACAAGATTAGACCAGGTAAACAGAGAAGCCTGATTAATCAAATTCTTCCATTATCAAAAGAAACCAGGGCAGAAAAGATAAAGTGCCAGGCTGAGATGCCTCACAAAGCAGAAACATTTTCTGTCCAGTCCTATTAGCTATAACCTTCTGTGCATTCACCTGTGGTAGTTGAACTGTCATGCTACAGCACACTACCATCCTTCAACTCTTAGCCACCTTGAGAATCTTGTTTTATTCATGTTTTTAAATGAACGATTTTTGGAAAAAAAAAAAAAAAAAAGAAAGAAAGAGAAAGTAAGTGTCCTTCAAAGCTACAGTATACGAGAGAAAACATTTCAAGAAACCTGGAGTATTTAAGAGCGAGTATGGAAAAACTACATTGAATCCAACATGTCCTGCAAAGACTTCAGTATTTGCTAAGCAACTGAACTATGCAGAGTTCCTCTTCACAGCATGAATGCTAGTACCAGCAGTGAGACACTGAAATTACACAGACAGCAAATCCTTTAATCCATTTTTACTCCAGCAGTGGAAACGAACTACTCAAATTGAATGTATGTAAATTTCTGTGTATAGTAGAACAGTAATATAATAAATTTTTACTAAGGTTTTGTTGCTCTCACTTTTCTGTATTGAAACTCCACAGTAAACAGGCTCAAGGGATATGTCAATCATTTTTGTTAGGCAGACTTAAAGACACTTAAAGGGTGCATTGTCCCAAACAGCAGATCAGCCTCTGTCAGCTGATTCAAAAAAGTTCTTTAAACAGAAATTAATTATTCCATCAATGGCCAACTTTACAAAATCTGTTGCAGATACTAACAAACATTAAGAACAAGATGGTACCCCCTCCTCACTCCTTATTCACATACAGAATTTATCCAGGAAATATCTTATGCTAATCAATTGTTCGCTCTGAATCAGTTTTGCACATCTTAAAATACTTACTGAACAGACCTTCTCTATACATCAAACTTATTGTGCCACTGACCTTAAAATCCTTTCACCATTCTCCATTTGCATCTTGTTGCTATGGCAAAGACAAACATGAGAATTTGTTTGAAAAGCAAGGCTGCATTTCCCCTTGAGTTACACTGGAGCAGACATTTATTCAAGAAATGTTTCAGCAGGGAAAAGTGAAAATAACATGGAGAACTACAAAAAAGGAGGATGGACAAGAAGAAAATGAACAAAGATTTAAAACTACTTTTGAGAAGAGAAGGAAAAGCACTCACAGCTCATGCAGTTACTCTTGCTGGACTTGCTCAGATCTGCTTTGATTTCTAACTACACTTGCTTGTTCACCAGTTCAAATGATATTTTTAACTTCTTGCAACTATTTGACATAGGAATAACATTAGCAGAGCAAAAAATTCTCTGCTCCTGCAGCTGCTGCAGGTACAACAGATACTGAAGCTTTTCCTTTAATAGAAAAAAAAAAATGACCCTCAAATGGCTTTATTTTCCCAGCAGTAATCAGGCAACAGAACATGAAAGCAAAAATTCCAGCAGCCATCTCTGAGTGGGCAGCAAGGGCAATCCATAAAACACTTAAAGCAAATAAAGGAAAAGCAGACTGAGGGAGCAAGTCTCCCTTGATTCAAAGCACAAGGGACATTCAACTACTATAGAAGAATTTACAGAAGTCACAAAGGAAAACTGCAAATGCGAAGCCTCAAGTTCCGTAAAAACAGAATGTCTAGGCCAACTATATAAATCCTAACTCCTCATAGAACATTAGTAAAGAGAGCAACATTAAATGAAAGTTGGTGACTAACTTGATGGATTTTCAAAGCAAACTCTCAAGTCTTCTACAAAGTTTGGGGAGTGCCAAGTTAAAAATACAATTCACCCACAACCATAAACAGACCACTCATGCACCCCATTCATTGCTTTATTATCTTCCTACATTCAAGATATATCCATCCTTTTGCAAGGAATACATGACATCAAGGGAAATGTCCAACTAAGACTTCTTCAAAGAATGAGTTTGTGTTTATAGCACATGAGTGCTGGAAGGGAAGTTTACTTCCTAGAAAGCAGGATCACAGATTTCAGCCTGCTCCAAGCAATATCAGTTACAGATGACCAAGTCAGACAATGAAACCAGAATTAATTCAGCAGCAGATGGTGTTGGATATTTTTTTTTCCCAGCTAAAATGCAAAACATACGGATGGGGTAGAGTAGTTTCAGTGAAGGACAAGGGAATGCTTGTTTAAGTCAGGGAGCAAGGAAAAACATCAAAACTAACAAAAGAGATGCAACTTGAGCTTTCCAAAACCAGGATTTCTTTTGTGGATTTCCATTAATAGACTCTTGCTCCAAGACCTAACATCACCAGAAAATACTATATAATAATAACTTCATTTCTTTTTGGTCTTTGGTGGGGCATGCTCACATACTGATAGGGTGCTGAACTTCATTAATACTATCAATATGGTTATTTTAAGACATTTTCCCCAAAAACACTTTCACAACTTCACATGATTACAAATAGGTAACAACTCTTGTCTAATAAAAGGCAAAGTTTGGTTCATGTTAAGGAGCTAATGGTCAGTACTGTAATTACTGCTGTTGCATATCTAGTTACAGAATGATTTATGAGCACTGTATGGGAAGTGTGAAATAAGTACCTCTGCCCTCCAGAGCTGATGATAAATACCATAGCATACATGGCCATTCATCTGACATTTGAGGATCTATTCATGTAGTAAGCTTAAACACAGCTGCAAGTTTTTGCAGAACAGCAACCCAAGAAAGAAAAATCAATTTCAACAGCCCAAGTGCTTCAAAACATACCTATCAAACATGACAGGTTCCTCCCATTCAGCTGCTTCCTTCCTAGTGTGTTTAACAGTACCTGGGTCTAGCACAGAGAACTCCAGTGTAAAACCTATTCCAAAAAATAAAAAAAGCTGAAAAAAAGGAACACGAAAGAAAAGGTAGAGGGAGGTATTATAACAAACAACAGATTCTGTTGTTTGGAGGGAAGGGGAAAACCACACACAAAATAGCAAAGGAGGGGAAAAAAAGAAAGAAAAGAATTAGAGGTCCAACTGGTCACATAGTTCAAGAACTGGGGATATGAAAAAAAGAAAACCAGTGTTCCCCAAACAAATCTTTGCAGTGGAAGGCTAAGGTTACAAGGGATACCAATTACCTTATCAAAGGTTAACACTGTGTGTCCTGATATCATGCCACAAGCACCTTGATTAGTTTCAGAAATCTCTGTTCCTAAATTGAATTAGTAATCAATACATTTTTCTAGAATTCTTTAACTCCCTTTTAGAACACCAGAAACAGAAGCTGGGTGGTTTTAATTCATCAGCCATTCTTATCATTCCCACTGTTATTAGAAGAGCTTCTAGCTAGATAAATTACATTTTGCACACAATTTCCTACTTGACAAACATCAACAATTAATCTTTATGAAGCAGTGTCATATTTGTATTACAGACACTCAGGGCAGGTACGAGAAGGAAACTTTTAAATGATTCAATGAAAAGCACAGTGCCTGGGTCCCACAGCTTCTCCGCGTGTGTGAGGAGAAAGGCAGCAGCAACATCCCATGGTTTTGCTTGAGGAATTAAACACAGAGCAGATGTCAATCACATCAGATGAAGCAGTAGCAGTGAGGTACTCTTGCCAAAGGAAGGAAGAAGGCACACAAACATACCAAGGATGATGAAAAGTGGACACTTCCATGGTTCTGCTCTTTACCGCTCACTGAAGTTAAACACATCTGATTATAAAACACCATCCCCTAACTCTTCTCTCCCCTGGTTCTTTGCATCCTGGCATTAACTGTTTCAACTGGACTCCATCTTTTACAATGGCAATGTGCCCTGTGCCAAAGCCCTACTCTTCCTTTAGCTTCACCAACTGGCACTTCATGTCCTGTTGTTGTCCACTCCATCTTAGAAGTCACCCAAGCATGTCTGCGACCATGTTACTTTTCCTGATTACCAGCAGCTTCCACAGCTCTTCATCTTTTCACATTGTTCTTCATTACTTCTGTTTTCATATAGCATCTTAAAAGGCAGTATCAGATACCTGCACTGAAGCTTACCATCTGTATGCCTGGAGACTGCAGACTTTGAATGAATAAAGGCTATCTTCCTCCTTTGTAGAACTAAAAGATAGGTGTTTACATTCACGTTCTACATTGTTAGGTCTTCTCCATAACCAGATCTAAATAACAGACATCCTTACATGGTTTATCATAAAGTTGTCCAACTTTCTTGTCTTCTTAGATAATCATTGCTGGGACATCCTAACCCTACAGCTCAAGCCACATGGAGCAAGGACAGGCACTGTTACCTCCCCTGCTGTAGCTATTCCAATTCCTATGACACAGCTCAGGTAGGGTTGGTAAAAGTAAACATAACTTTGACCTAATGGCATTGACAGCAGTGACTCCATCCAGTCCCTGGATACGCATACAATGACTGTCTAAAACACAATACTGACATAGCCCACATGATGTTGAAGAGCCCATCCTTAGGCGAGAACATGAAAGAAGCCTATACACTGTATTTTAGCTGCGGGCACCGCTAAAGCGGAAAGACAGGTAAAAATTAGGAACTACCATCTACATCTTCTGAGCACTTGGGTCCAGAAACAGTCACCTATGATGTCTGTACAATCTCATAGCCTTCTCATAAAAAGTTAGTTTCCATATACTGAAGAGACACAAAAGCAAGAGAGCAATTTCAGATTTACAAAAAGGATAGCTTTTCACATGTAAAAGAAAAAAGAGCCATCTGATTAGATAACTGTAGGGGAGGGGCTGTGATTTTATCTGTAAACAGACACTGTGCACAGTCACACAGAGAGCAAAGCTCTTTGTTGAAGTTGTACACCATCATCAAAATTGTAAGTCCATAAGCCTCTCAGTGGTAGATGACAAAGAATTTTTTTCTTAATTAGGGAATTTAACATTAGTTACTGGATTATCTGCCAAGCTATTTTCAGCTTTCATGCTTCACTAAACCTGAGCTCATCATTCACAAACCCATTATTACACTGAAGAAAATGGGGAGCAATTAGCATACAAGATGCTAGCTTAAAGGTGCTGCTAATTGGAAAGAATGAAGTATTTTTGAATCCTGCTGTATACAATTAAGTGAGATAACCAGGTTCTGGAAAAACAATTTGCTAAACAATTTCAGTGATGCCTATTCTATTACCTGTGTTTGAAGTCTAAACAAATTCAGGTTTGCTGTAAGTTCAATGCAATGACTTTGCAATACCTTACTTCAGTTTGCAAACTAAAAGATGGTCCTGCTGTAGAACAAGCCTTGTTCAGGAAACTCACATACGAAAACAATGACTAATTCATCACAGCAGATGATCAGGAGATCATCACTGAACCAAGCACCCCGAAAGAACTGAGAACAAAACCAACAAGGAAACAGACTGTAATATTCATAATGCACAGCACAGCATGGCCCTGATATATAGAAAGTTGCAAGACCAGTTGAATTATAGGACTCTGCAAAATACATATCCAGAAATAATAAAAAAAATATCTACAAAGAGACACTGGTGGGAAAAAAAAAATAAAAAAAGAAAAAAAAAATTGGTTGCTAAACATGGAGGGTGAAATCTTGTACATGAATATTTAATCTGCCAAAAGGAAGAAAGCAGACAGGAGAAAAGACACTATTCTTCATTACTAATTAACTGCATTCAGACACAAGATGCTAGTTAGACAATTGTATTACAGAAATCTGCCTTAGAACATTAGGGATCCGTTTTCAAGAGCAACAGCTAGGTGATCTTAATTCACTTGAACAAATTCTTTGCTACGTTTTGTTTCTAATTTATTTATTACACATCTACAACTATAAACATATTTGCACCAGTAGGTTTTATTCAATTCCTAGCTGCAACAAACCTCTAGTTGTAAGTGAACTACATCACTATTATTTTTGGCATGGAACATATTTAATATTTTCCTCAAATGACAGAGCAGCTGTAAACCTGTAACACACCCTACTTTTAGGATCACACCTATCTCATATTTTCCTTTTTAAAAATACAGCCTAATTATACTTTGGAATAATACCTCCCTTTACTTCATGTGAAAAATGCTTCAACAGATAGCAGCATTCACAAAAGCATCTCTCCCCATAGAAAATGCTACCGCAACCAGCAAGCAGACTATAACGAGCAACTGCAGCGCACACACGCCATGTTATCATGCAGCGGCGGTGTTTGTCTGTTTACTGAAAGTGTTATTGAACCGTTTCCCCCCGCACGCACAGACCAACAGCAGCATGCACTACCACTGCTTATTCCTATGCCTTCCAGAGAAAAAAAAAAAATCTACCCTTTTTGTCTCCCTATACAACCTTTGAATTCTCTAAGATGAGATGTATGTAGTGGTTCCAAGGACCCTCTGGTTAAAAACAGACCTTCCCCTCAAGTCTGACTTCTTACGGCATAACACTCCAAGTGTGTCAGCATATAACATAAGCAAATTTCTTTAAAGGAAAGAAATAAATTATCAGTCAGTATCACAATTAAACCTCAAATATTGACATGCCTATACATAGACACATATACACACGCATATACATATATTTCTCCTCATGTCTGAATTATGCAAAGACATCTTGAAAATCAAGGCATCCGTGGGCTAATCTGGAAGTTCTTCAAACAATTAAATAATATCTTCACATAGAAAACCGAGGAGAGCCAAGAGTTCACTGATGAACACCGATTTTTACCTCTGATAAAGAGTAATTTGAATTAGCTGACGTCTTAGAATTATTTAAGCTCTACGCCCGTACTACATACACCTACCGCTATTTGCTGCTGCGAGTAGCCTCATGGTAGACCACCCCTCCCAGCATATAAGGTTAGACACAGCCTCCGTGGGATAAAAGCTTCGATACTTCTAAAATCCACCAGCCTGCCAGGATCAGCTCCCGCAGAGCTCCGAGATGCAAACGGCAACGTTACCGTTCGGGGGCTGCTACGCTCCCATGAGTAAGCACTTGCAGAGCCGGGCTATAATTAGTCGGACTATTTTTAGGGTCACTGGTGAAAATTAGAGAGAAATGACTGAGGAAAAAACCCAGAACGGTTTATTTTCCTCTCCCTCGGCTATTTCCAACCGCTGCAAGGAAAAAGAGGCAGAGGCCGAGGTGATGCACCCGCTCCGCGGGGAACACGTTCCTCACTGCTGCCCGTTGCTGGGACTCAGCACCGCTCCGGGCACGGCCCGCGGTCACCCGCGGCGTGACGGCAGTGGTGAGTGCCCCGCTCAGCTCCCCCCGCCGCTTGGCACCTCTGCTTACCTGACCGCCACCCGCACCGAGCTCTCGTCCTGGCCGGCCGACATGGTGCCGCGGGGCGGCAGCGAGCCTTGCCGGGAACGGGGCGCTCTGCCGGGCCGGGAGGAGATGGGGGCACCGCTGTACCTCCCCCCTCACCTCCTCCTCCTGCTCCGCCACCTCCTCTCTCCAGCCATTTTAGGTGCCTGAATGAATAGGTAGGAGCCACGGCAGCGCAGGGCTGTTCGTGCCGCTCCTCCTCCCAGCCCCCGCCCCGCTCCGGCCCTTCCAGTGCCTGAGCCCAGAGCGCTGTCACTCACTCAGGCAGCCTCAGCCCCCCGTGGGCGCAAGGACGGGCCCGGCCCCCGGGGTCCGGCTCCCCCGCCCCGCGCCAGCCGCAATGCGTCACAGGCCCGGCCCCGCCCCGCCCCGCCACACGCACGTGCGCTGCCTTCCGCGCGCGGAGACGCCCTGAGGGGAGGAGGCGCGAAACCTCTGTCAAGGCTCCGTCATCGTCCTCCGGCTCCTCTGTGGGAATGCCGTGTCCCGATCCCACCCGGTCCAGCCTGATTCCCCTTCCCGGACCCTCTGCGGCACTCAAGTCCCGCATCTTCCGCCTGCTGCCTCATGCAGCATTCCCATCTTCCGTGCTGGGCAAGGGGGTTTGCCCCATCCACCCCATCCAAGCATGGCTGTCCTCACCTCACTAATGAAGTGCCTTAGCTGGAAACGGAGTGGGCGGGTGACGCTTAATTTTTGATGCAAATAGTATCCCCATGCCAGGAAACAAGCTCGGTTATTTTTCCCCAAACAATTCACATTCCTAAGGGAGGTTTTCCATCAGAATAGGCCTGAGTTTGAATGTCTAATGATATGCTAAAAACCTTGCAGTTCGGGTTGTTTTGCTTCTGATCCTGAAGGTTGTTCACGCCCAGGCCCCAGCCACAAGTGGGGGCTAACGGCAGGATGGGGACTGGCCATGTCCCTGGCTCCATCAGAAGTCCCTCCTCCTCCGGAGAAATCCACTGTACTATTGCCACTCTGCTCGTTTCTCGTAATTACCTCCTCTATCTTCCCTATTTTCCTCTATTCATTTAGAAATTGGATTGTTTCTGGGAAATGTCCCACCTGGAAGTCTGTGCTCAATGGTGGCCTCCTGCTTTCTTCTGAGTTACTCAGCACCGCCGCTCAAGGCTCTGACAGCGTTTGAAAGTGTGGGGGCTTAGGCTATATAGCATGTTGCTGAGGGATACTGAGACAATATTTATCTGAAAGGCAGAAAAACAGAGACAACAGTTCAGCCTGAAGTCATGGTGGGAATGTGAAACAGGCAGAACAAAGCCCACCTTTTCCCAGCTCATGATTCTCTTTTTAATGGCATAGGCCAGATGCTTTGCTTCTTTTTTCACAATGTACTGTAGAACGGGAAAGATAGCGGATAAAGGAAAACCTCCGGTAGGTGAACTGTATTCACCAACACCGAATGGCATCAAAATGAATGTGATACCAGGCTTATAGTACAAAGCATTTCCAGCTAGTGAGGACTAAACGCTCAGGACTCTGTCACATATCTGCCTATACTGTACTGAGCTGTTTAAAAATGCCTGCAGCTCATCCACAGTGAGTGGAATCCTAGGGCATAATTAGGTTCTCATGATTTATTTACACCAGATTTACAAACTCAGCAAACAATAATGCTTAAGCAAACACAGCAAAGGCAAAGGTCTATACCTTTTTTACTGTAACAGCTTTAGTAACTTGGATACTTTCATATCCAAAAGTATCCAATGCATTTTTTCAGCTGATACAGCTGAAGGGTTAATGTAACAAGCATGCTCAAGCCAAATTTGATCCTTGGCAGTGTCTGCCTGCTTTTGTTTCATGTGGCATCTTTTGCTGGGTAAGCCTCAGCAGAAAAAAGCTCATCCACTATCACCCTGAGCATGCGTATAAAACCCTGCTAGGTCAGTGCCTCCAGCTTGCCGTGTGAGCTCTGTTACAGGCCTAGCGGGGGGCAGCAGCCCTGCCTTTCTCAGTCCTGGCTGCTAGGACCCAGGATCATGCTCTAGATCTGGCCAGGCTCACTTCTTTTCTGGCCCCTGTGTGCCCTTAGACCTTTGCCTCAGCCTGACCACAGCCAGCCCTCTCTCTTCCACATCAGAAACGAAGGCAGCAGGTTAAAATGTCTGGCAGAAGTCCTCCTGAGCTTAATGTTATGTACTCGGATTGATATTTACAGGTTTCAGACTTAACGACAAGGATTTGTTACCCACATTGGGATTAAACTGGAAGTCATACATTTTGGTACTATAGTAAAGCTATGCTTTTCTAATTTATGATTATTTCAGTGCTACAGTATTACACGCATATATTCCATGTTAAGTATTTCGCCCCAGCGCCAGACTCCTCTGAAATTGATACAGCAAGTTGCATTCAGCTTCATACCATGTTTCATGCAAATTGCCTGATTTGTAACTATTCAGATGTAAAACAGGAAAAAGACACAGGTCCTGTTTCTTTAATGGCTAATTAAAGATGTATTCCTTATTTCCAGAAAGCATACAATCCTTTTTGTAAAAATAAACTGCTTTTGTTTGGTTTTTTTCCCCAACCTTTCCAATGTAAACAAGCAGTCTGTTAATACTGTTACCTTGGCTGCCCCACGAAACATACATCAATTCTCCTCTTCTTCATTTCTTATAAGGTGGTTGACCTCTGCTCTGCCGCATCCTGTTCACCTCTTTGAAGAACTAACATGAATAAATAAGGGCACAATCATTTCATTTCTTTCACTCTCTAAGTACATAGCCATAACATTAATAAAGCTGGTAACATCTATAGATTTATCCAATCTCATAGCCAATGAATGAGGTTTCCTGGAAGGTCCCCTCTCCTCACACTCCTTAATCAGCATGCCTACAGGAAGGGCATGCAGTAGGGCACCCCATCTCTCCTGTGGCTCCAGCACCACAGGAACTAACCACCTCTGGTCACCCCTGACCAGCTGCAGAGTTTCCCAGACAGGGGACAAACTACAAGGCTGGGGAGCAGGAAGGATGTTCACATCTCTGGTCCCTGCTCTAACCTTTAAGCTTAGAGAAGGACTACTAGAATATCCCTCCCTGGCAGCCGTCCCAGCTGATGGCTTCTACACTTTCACCTCCTCCGTTCTCCGTTCTCCTGCCATATGACTCAGCACCATGAGCTTCATTCACTGGGGCAACCAAAGACCTGCACTTACAAGGGTGAGAGTCCTGACTGGCACACATGCACACCCTGCACATATGGTGAAACAGCCCATAGAGTTCCTTTAAGCTTTTTAAGAAGCTGCTTAAAATCTTGAGCTGCATACAACCTGAATGAGCCAAACAGACTCCATTTTGGGGTTAGAGCCCTGCATTTTGACCCACGTATGTTTGCAGATCAGTTGTTTAGGCCATGCCTATGCTGTACCAGTTGATTTTGAAATGGTTTAATTAAAACAGACCACTTAAAATGGTAGAGCCTTCCCTTCAATTTTTTTTAACGGTGATAATTAACCAGTGCTAAATAAGCCAATTTAATCAAAGGTTCAACTTGTTAGTTAGGGCCGTGCCAAAGTTTGCCTATTTCTTTGACCTGCTGAAAATATAATTTAGTTCAGAGAAGAGATTCTGTTGATAGAAATAACAGAAGAGTGTTAGAAGATACTGATTTTGAGACCATTCATAACCATGAAGATCTATGCTGCAATGGTTTGATAATGATCTTTTATTTCTGATTTCACTGTACAAAACCTTATCAGGTAGCAGCTTGACATTCATTATAAATATACGGTTGTGATGTTGTCTGTGCTTTTTCCGCTGAGTAGTGGAGGTGACACTGTTTTGTTGAGACAGGCAATGAATATCAAAGCGCTAATTTCTGATTAATCAATATCAGTTAGAACAATTCCACCACATCTGGTAGAGGGCTTCAAGGAAAATTAGTAGATTCAGCACTAGGCCCACCATTCTGGAGGACAAATATTCTTTCAGATACAAACAGCAGAACATGAAATGTTTAAGTGCTGTGGAAGAATAGTATTGATGTCTTGTTCTGAAGGTCATTTAATCTCGTCATCTGCATACTTATTTGAACTTGACAGTTTTGTCAAGTTCACACACAAAAGAAACAGCAATATAATCTCATTAGTGACTATTGTTTTCTTGAATGCATATATTTAATAAACTTTTTTAACTACATACCAGACACAATTTATTCAGTGATTTTGAAATGACACACCATGAAGCCTAAATGTACATGCAGATATGATACAACACATACATTCTAGTGAGCAAAACTTTTCATCATATTCTTCATCTGATAGTTTGAAAAATGTAGAGGTTTTGGCTCATACAAGTGATCACAGATTTTCTCTATAGCTTTTTGGTTGTCCAGATCTGTCATTATATTGTGAACTGTGTCTTCCAATAACTCCTTGTATTCCAGTATCTTCTGTCACAGGAAAGGTAAGTCGATTCCTGTGGAACTGGGTTTCATGAGCTGTTGATGATGGGAATTAAGTAAGCAGCATTCACTCATCAGCAATAATCACTCCACTCATGTCTAATAAAAACTAAACTCTTCAACATTAATATATACAGTACTTCCAGGTTTCTACCTGGCAAAGTGAAACTTCTGTTTGCATTTTCTGTATAATGCCTTGGGCTTATATCAACCTTAGGTTCTTCCATAGTCATCTTGTGAAAGATCTTCACTACAGACTAAATAAAACTTCTAAAAGCTCTTACATCTTGATTTTCAAGCCCTTTCTAGAGTAGTTTTTTTCTTCTCTGACTGGCTTCTCATTTCAAACTGCGGGTCTTGGAAAGCATTCAAGCTTATAAAAGACATTTCAAATGCTTTCTATTTTCTTCCCATCACTCACTGAGACTTGATTAACAACAATGAGCAAAGAAAAGTGTTAAGCCACTCTAAACTGGCAGCTAAGAAGTACAAAGGGGAGCCTTTGCTTCCAGTAACTGTGGAAAAGAAAGCAGGCTGCTGAAGGGAATTATCACTTGGCTTGTGACAGGATGGGGGAAGTAATATCAAAGTTAAGAAGGAAGAAGGGAGTGCATGATGATGTTTATATAATCAGAATAGCACCAGATAAGGAAAGAAAACAGGCTGGTTTAGTACAGAAGACTGTGGAGAGAAGATGGTAGACAAACAAGAAAGGGCAAGGAGGAGAAGGAAGAGGGATCACTAGAGTCAAAGCCAAGCAACATCTCTGCAGGGTTGTTTCTAGAACTGGTCAGTACAAGAGGAAAAGCAGCATCAGGCACCTCTGAAGCAAGAAAAAAGGAGATGGTTTTTTTTCCCCATCCACCTTCCAGAAAAATGAATGCAAATGTAAAGGAGAAAATATAATGTGAAAAAAATGTACACGATTAAAGGATTGTATTTGGAACTAAGCAGAGGATTTGATGGGAATAGAGCTGCTAGCTATGTCCCTACACTTGATAAAGGAAGAAAGAATTTCTTTATGCAGTAATGCTTTTATACACAAAAATTTTACTGTGTTAACTACATCACTGTTAACAAAGCAGCACTTTTCCTCTGCTAATGGCAGCTCAGGGTATTTGTGTTACATGACAAAAATGTGCTTATATCCATATACTTATTTTAATTCTGGGCCTAAGGACTGCTTTAGTTTGTACTATAATAACTGCTGTCTACACTAAGATGATTATATCAGGATAAATACTGTGATATAAATACACATGTTGCATTATATCCCATGTTACACGTATACATTAGAGCCCCACTAAATCAGCACCACTAGACTAGACTAGAAGAAAACACAAGAAAGAATAGAGCTAAACCACATCTCTGGGAAAACCTCCTCTATGTTATCTTAACAGTCTCGTGACTCAAGTCAGTGGATATACACTAAGGATGAACATGCTTTTTATGTCAGTGTGTTTTAAGAATTTCTTGGTTAATGGAAATTTGTGATCAGCTGGTTTGCAGTAAAATCTTGCAAATCCGCCTTGGCAACAGAAGTCCCTTCAAGTATTACAGGAAGAATATAAATAATGCAGATGAGGTGAAAAAAAAGTCAAACATAGCACAGTATGAAGAAGAAAATCACTCAAGTTTTAGCAGAACAAGATCTTACTGTGGCTTTGGATTATTAAATATTTCCTGAGTTGTAGCCAAGTCCTGCCGTTTTTTTGCAAGGACCCCATCCCATGGGTCAGAAACTTGCACTTCTAAATCTGACCCCTTGTCCTGATTCACTGACACCTTGAAATAAACCTTGAAAAATCTCCATAGCAGAGAGTAGGAGGCCAACTGTTTTACAGATCTGAACCAGAGTGAGTACGGCTCATCCCGTTTCTCATGGAGAGAATTGAGGCAGGAAGGACATGGGAATTGCAGATGCTCACAGAAGAAACGGTTGTCAGAACCAGTATGAGGGCTGACGCCTGTGCAAACACTGTTAGACCACACCTTAATGAGATGAATTATTAATACAAAAGCTGCACGGGAAATTCATTTCTGCTGCCTCGCACCAGAATCAGCTGTTCAGACTTGAATGTGTCGCAGTTGCACAACACAAATTTTGCCTTAAGGATACAGTTACCCAACATGACGGATTTTTCATAATGTCCCTCCCAGTAGCATCCTCATCCTTCCTCTGCCCTTCACCTTTCCCCATCACCATCACGCTTTTCAGTTTTGGTTCAGCCTTGTGGAAGGTACTGAATGATGGGAGTCCTGCATGTGTCTTGTGAGTGCAGCATTAGCAGTCACAGGGCAGCCTCCTCTGGAGAGCTTCGGTAGGAAAAAAAGAGTTTGTATACTTAAACCAGAAGCATCAAAACCCTAGCACGTTCCAGAAGAAATAAAATCAAAGTTCTCCATCTCTGGTAATATACTCAGATGGAATTAGTTCCAATGAAACCAGGAAATTTTCTGATTCCCTTGCAGATCCTGCTGATGACTGTTAGTACAGATTAGTTGATGACCAGTTTTATGATTACTTCATGTAAACACCTTGCCCTCCTGTGTTGTTCTCCCAGATTTCCCTGCCCCCCTTGTCCACATATTCACTAGCCATGGTGCGCCTAAGCCCCAAATGGTGAATTCTTTGGGTCAGAGCTTGTTGTACAGCTTTTTTACTATAAAGTCCTGTTTCCTAATTGGCATCCTTAGGCATTACCACAGTAAAACCAATAAACAGTAATAACAAAAAACATACAGATGGGACACGGGTGAAGACATGGCTAATTACCTGAACAATACGGCGACCACAAGATACAGGCAGCACGGGAGCTTGGCAAAGAGCGAGTGGGTGAACAGTCGCCTGCATAAGATAAGGTTGGGAGAGTAAAGAATCTGAGAGTCTTTCTTTGATAGCATCATGGAATTTATAAATGAAGGGATGACAGCTGTAGATAAGGCACGGCATGAGTTGCTTTACTCTGTATGTGTATGCAGCCTGGCTTGGCACTGTCACACAGACTCATGAAAAAAACAAAAGGGTAGTCAAAATCGTGGTGTAACAAGTCAGGAGGTGTGAGAAGCAGGAGTTGCCAAACAGGGTTTGCAGAAGGACCACTGCTGTACCATGTGCAGTACCATGGTAGCAGCAGCCAGGGTCACTGCACCAAGCACTGCACCAGGCTGCAAGCCCTGCCTCCCCTGCGTCTGAGAAAATACGTGCTTCCAGGTCTGTGCTGGGCTACATGTGGGTGGAGAAGAGGCGTTCACTTGTCTGGGTAGCAGCCATGGCTAAGCAACCATTCCTTACCTTTCTCCAGAAAAGGCAACAAACAGAACATTGTTTTCCTTAATATTTATTTGAAGGCATTTTTATACTACTCATTGGTATGTATCACTTGGGAACACTTAGGCCAAAGGATAACACTCAAAACAATGGCAGGCTAAATCTTATTTAAATTTGCATTTATGGACAGGGAGCATAGATATAGTTTGTTCCTGAAGTGAAAGAGCACTTCTTTGCTCAGTGGGTAATGAACTTCTGGAATTTGTTGGCACAGGAGGCCGGGGAAGCAGGTTATTAGCAGGCATAAAATGGGATTAGACAAGATTTGTGAAGAATGCCTGTAGCAACAGACAATAAAGGGAACAGGCAGTTCCAATAACTGATCGAAGGAGACTTGGACCAGAGAAAGAGGACAGGTACATCCCCTCTCCCTGAACAGCATCTCTTATTGTCACTCTTCAGGCTTTACTCTCTGGATCTGCCTGCCCTGTTAAGGTAATGCTGTGCTGGGAGCCTAGGGGACCTTGCAGGGTCTGCTGAGGCCTTCAAAACCTGTGGCTTTGTCAGGGCAGATGGCCAGCACCCATTTAGCTACCCTGGTGCCATCACGGGCACTCGGCAGCAATAGCATTTGTGGCTGTAGGTCTGACCTAGCAGGGCATTTCTTCATGCTCTGATGGATTAAGTAGTGCTGCTTGCACCAAAAGGGCCAGCAACCAGCATGGGGGACTTGGAGAGGAGTTATAAGGAATGAAAAGGAACTGGCTTTAACAAACCATTCGCTGGGGCTCCAAAAGATATTGATGGAGGAAGACAGAAGATTCTATTCATACAGTATGAGTTAGATAATTGTTTGGAATAGTACCAAAGGGGCTCACTCTTCAGAAAGTGCATAAGAGCAGATATTCCTTAATTTCAGGGTTGACACTGAATGGATGAGTGGATGGCAAACTAGCACTTTGCAGCTGTCTCTTTCCAGCTGAAGGCTCTAACTCCATTTGATTTCTCCTCATACCACTTCTGGGCACTTCTATTGCCCTTCTCTGGACCTCTTCCAGCTCTGTTACCTCTTGCCTGAGATCAGGCAACTGGACTGGACACTGAACTCAAGGTTAGGCTGCTCAGTGGCTTCTTACCCTAGCACAAAGATGTTCTTTGCTTTTCCCAGTCCTTTTGCAAGTTGGTCTTGCAATTGTGCTTGTCTGCTTGACAGGCACTGAGCTGACGTTTGTTATCCACCATCTAACATCTTCTTCCTGTATGGTAATAATTCCCCTCCCCGGCCCCTGCAAGATGGAAGACTGTTTTCTCATCTGTCTTTGTGCTCTGAATTTCATTTATCATTTCTCACCCGAGTCATTCTGTATTAGGAGATTTTTTTTAGATCTTTTCAGAACTATTAAAGTTATTATCTCATTGTCTGGCTTTTCACAAAAAACATTGATCTTAGCAAAGATTCTTGCGAGGCTCTGCTAATAAAGGCATTGATGAATTTGAGGCTGTTTATAGAAAAATAGCAGGAATGAGGAAGACCTGTAATACTACAATATTCCTGGAATGAGGAACACCAGTAAAGACCTGTAATAATAAAATGATAGAGTGGTACAAGGGAGAAGACTTAAAATAACTTAGTGTGTGTGTATATATATATATTCCTGGCTAAATAACACCCACAGAGCATATAACTAAACAACAGAAATATACGGAGGGAACGAACAAAGAAAACTTAGGGTAGGACACAGACTGTGATTGAGAAGAATACAAAAGTAAAGAGAACATAGAGGATCTCAGGAATACATTTCATGATAATGACCAATGTATAGATCCAAGAAAATCTCTTTAGGGAGGTAAGAAATCCCTCACCACCAGGACACTGCAAACAGCGCTGAGAAAAAAGGAGCAGGAGCAACAGCAGGGAGCTCTCGCAGAAATGGACCGATGACTAATCAACACAGGAAAACATTCTGGTTTGTGTTACATTTTTGCCCTTGAGTTTTCTGTTCTTTGAGTGAAATCCGACTGTAACAAGCGGCATACAGTGTTACGAAGAAAAGCCCATTCCTCTCAGTCATTGGATAGTAATTTGGTAGAGAAAAGAGCACCACCTAGTGCTGAATGCTACTTGTTGACGCTGAAGCGTCTCCATACTCTGGATGCTATCTTCTGGATGTCTTAATTTTGCTGTTTCCCCACAGTTTATCCAGCCACAGAGGAATTAATCCTTAGCAGCAACGAGCATCCCGGCTCTCTGCAGAGTAGCTAGCTCATCAGGAGCTCACCATCTCTCAGAGCTTTGTGCACACTAAGGTAATGCCTTAGGCACCTAGTTAGCATAATTATGGTTATTTGTCTGATTCATTCGGGCCAGATTCTAGTACCCTTACTCACCCAGTGTAGTTATGTGCTACAGATAAGCCTCACTGCTTTTAGTGGAGTGAAAATTAATCCACACTTACAGGACAGGCTTAAGGAACCAGAAGACCTTAAGAAGTTAGAAGCTTGCACTTCTGACAGGGGATTCATTGCACTTACTTTCTGATTCTGCACCCATGTCAATTTTTCAAGCTTCTCCTACCAGTGTGAAAGCTGTACACATTTTTGTTTGCCACTTGTGTTTTTTGTTTGGATTTTGGGTTTTTCGGTTTTGTGTTCTTTTCTTTGGTGGGGGGTGATGTTTGTTTGTCTGGGGCTTTTTAGTTTTGTTTTTAAATCTCAAGAAAGGAGGTCTTCAAAGAAAACATTGCTTTCCATGAGAATTGCCTTCACATCAGGAAGATGAATCACGTGTAACCTGGACTATTTTTTCAGCATTTATGGTTAGATCCATTGCAGTTGGCTTAATTTTCTTTGATCATCAATCCATATTTTGTTGCAGTTCATATTTTTGGTCTTCAAACCCTTCTACTTTGTCTCACAGCATGGAATTTTCTGTCATAATGTAATTAAAATTTCAAAAGAAAGTAAGAAACAGGAAAATCAACTTAGAATGATTCTGCATCAACTATCGTTATGTGTTATTTAAATAGCTCCAGACTTGAAGGTACATGTTGCATTGGTTATGTGGATTAATTTACATATAGATGTCTTTAGTAAAATGTCATGTAAGTGTCTCACTGCATTTAAATTTGTGAGTTTCCAAAGTGATCTTCAGTGACACCATGCTACCATGACTAGATTTATACTGGAATTATTTCTTCTTCACTTGAAATGGCTCAGCATTGCACCAGTCATTTCAATGGGAAGATGATGAAACTCAGCTATTTAAAGTCTTTCCACATCCTCTGATTTGCAAAACACAGTTTAGTGGATAGAGCTTTTTATTTCTGCCCTTAATAGTCCTTCTGTACTTCCACCCTAGCAGACAGTCTTCAGAAAGTGTCTTCTTCAGCTGAAAAGAAATGCTCTGGATTACCTGCAGCTGTTTCTGCCATGTTGTATCTATAGCTTCACTCCTGCAACTATTGCCACCTGCTTATGACCATTTCTTACTTATGATCATTGAATAAAGGTGGTACAGGGTGTGAGTACTTAACAGAATAATCACAGTGCCTGTATGTGACATGTGGTTGGTGTGCATTAATATTTTAAAGGTCACACGACTGCATGGTTCTCATTCCCCCTGAAGCTACAGGAGTGCAGACCAACACCAGTGTAGCCGCAAAGGTGCGGTCTGGGGGCTGCTGCTGCTCATCTCTGCCAGAGTTGTGGCAGGACCATGCCCAGCTGGGGCTCCATGGGACAGCAGTGTGGAAGTTGACAAAAAAGCCTGATTCAGGACAGCAGTAACCATGCTGGTTCCCCATCCTAATAGGCAGGTCTCAGCCATTTGTGGTGGAGAAGCAAAACTGCTGTACAACTTCTGCTTTCTGGGTCTAGGGATTGGAGTCTCATCTGTACCACCTATGGACCTCAGCAGGCAGAGAGCCTTTTTCCTCTAGTCTTTCGAAAATCATGGCATCATAGAATCATGTGTATGAAGGACACACTTTCATATCAAGATCCCATGGTTATCAAGTAAAAACATGGCAGCGCATGGATATATGCTTGTCTGATCATGAATACATAGGACTTGTGCCTGCAGCAGTGTGCGTCAGTTTCTGGTTCATGGGAACCACCAGCCTGGTATGCTGTGCCATATTGCCAAGGGTGCACCACTGCCCCTCTACAAGCACACACACCAGATATAACAGGCACCCCCAGAAGCAGATACCACAGTGATCCAGGAGCTGTGTGCAGAGCTGAACATTCACAGTTGGGCTGGGGGCCTGCTGAAGACACAGTCCTGCGAAGGTGTGTTCGAGAAACCCCAGCATCTGCGTCTGCAGCTGCACTGCCTAAATACATCACAAGTGGTGCCACAGGTACTCTTTAATGGGTATAATTTCTAAACGATGTCATGATACAAAATAGTTTGGAAAAGGATGGGTTTGTGGGGTTTTTTGCATCTTTCCTGCTGTAACAACTGTGGGGAGCGTGGGAGAATCCGTTCGAGTGTTAACTCATTGCATGTGGGTTTAGTTCTGTCACCACTCTCAGCAATTGAATTTAACGTCTATTTATAGCTACAGTAGTGACAGTGTAATTAACTAATTAGTAGAGACTAATTGTTGAAAACACAGTATTGCAACTACACTAAATTAAATAGCCTGTGTACTTCTGGCTGGGAGAGTTATGAGTCCATGCTTGTTCTCCTCAGGAGACAAACAAACTCCTGAGAAATAAAACCAAACCCAGCAATCCAAAGCAAATTTATACTTCACTATGACTAAACCAGGAGCAATAGAAGACTATGGCAACTGCACAAAGATCAGGTTTATGGCCTCATGGAAGGAGGAGAGTTTGTAGCCGTAAGCCGGTAAGATCCCTGCTGGCACCAAGGGCCTTCTGCTCTGCCCTCCCCAGTCTGGCACCTTGGATTTTTGTTTTAAAAGGAAGCAGAAGTCACCAGCCCTACCCATCAAACTGACTGGTGCTGGGCTCCCTTTGTACCAGCGCAAGGAGACAGAAAGCCTCACTCAGCTCTACCTGGCAGCTCTTCAAGCTTCCTCCACCTGCTTGCTCCACACATCAAACCAGAGACATTGCCTGGGTCTAGGGAAGCAAACCCCCACCTACTGGAAAATAGAGCTGCATTATTGACAGTTTGGGAGGGACAGGTTTCCCTTAGGGACCTCTTTCTATTCCCACACCACCTTGTCACTGTGCCCACTCTTGGGAAAGTTTGGCAACTGTGGGGCTAATTGCAGGCAAGACACAGGAGTCCAGCTGTAGTTTAAGGATGGCTTTTGCAGGAGCAAACAAATGGCATCTATTTAAAAACTGTTAGAGACCAAAGAGTCTTTTTCCCAGACTGTCTATTTGTTTCTAGTTATGGTTTTGTTCTGTGTTTTCAGCAAGCATATAATTACCATGAATTATATAGAACAGGGTGTGTATAAGGCACACCTTGAACAAGCTGGTTCTCATTGGCTTGAGCAATGGTTTGAAAAGTGCTGTTTCCCAAGCACAGCTTCCAAATCCACAGTCTGTGAGGCCTGTGCAGAAAATTGGCTTGACTTTAAACTTTAAAAAACTACTTACAGTTGCTTCTGCAATGATACTGCACTCTGGATTGGATTAACTAACCATAGTGCCCCCCCCCCCCCCCCAAACAGGAACATTAATGTTCACAGATTAGAATTATATTAATGCAGATAGAGAAATTCACTGTCAAACACCTTTAGGAGATGTCTAATAAATCCTTCTTTTCATGTTTGGGCAGGGAAAAGTACCCATCTTGCAGATTTTGAGCCATTGCCATATTTCAGTTTAGCCCTTAGATTATTCACAGAATCACAGAATGGTTTGGGTTGGAAGGGACCTTAAAGCACATCCAGTTCCAACTCCCTGCCATGGGCAGGGACACCTTCCACTAGAGCAGGTTGCTCCAAGCCCTGTCCAGCCTGGCCTTGAACACTACCAGGGATGGAGCAGCCACAAATTCTCTGGGCAACCTGTGCCAGTGCCTCACCACTCTCATAGGGGTGGATTTCTTCCTAATATCTGTATCTCTCCTCCGTCAGCTTAGAGCCATTCTCCCTTGTCCTAACACTACATTCCCTCACAAAAAGTCCTCTTCCAGTTTCCTTGTAGACCCCCTTTAGGGGCTGGAAGACCATGATAAGGTCTCCCCTGAGCCTTCTCTTCTCTGGAGAACAAGCCCAACTTCTATGGGCCAAACAAGCCCAACTTCTCTAGGCTGAACAAGCCCAGCTCTCTCAGCCTGTCTCCATAGCAGAGGTGCTCCAGCTCTCTGATAATCTTCATGGCACTCCTCTGGATTTATTCAAGCAGGTCCATGTCCTTCTTGTTTAGGGACAGAGCTGGACACAGTACTGCAGGTGGGGTCTCACAAGAGCAGAGCAGAGGAGGAGAACCACCTTCCAACCTGCTGGTCAAGCTTCTTTTGGTGCAGTCCAGCACACACTTGGTTTCTGGGCTGCAAATGCACATTGAAGCTGTCTCACGTTGAGCTTCTCGTCAGTCAACACCCCCAAGTCCTCCTCTTCAGGGCTGCTCTCAATATATTCTCTGCCCAGCCTGTATTTGTGCTTGAGAATGCTCTGACCCAGGTGCAGGACCTTGCACTTGGCCTTGTTAAATTTCATGAGGTTTGCACAGGCCCACCTCTTAAGCTTGTCCAGGTCCCTCTGGATGGCATCTCTGCCCTCCAGAGTGTCAACTGCACCACACAGCTTGGTGTCATTGGCAAACTTGCTGAGGGTGCACTCGGTCCCACTGTCCATGTCACCGACTAAGATGTTAAACAGTGTCGGTCCCAGTACCAACCCCTGAGGAACACCACTCATCACTGTTCTCCAATTTGACATCAAGCTGCTGACCACAATTCTTTGAATTCTTTGCCCCCAAAACAAAAGGGATGAACACCTGCTCAAGCAACTCCAGAGGAGGGCCACAAAGATGAACACCTCTCCTATGAAGACACACTGCAAGAGTTGGGTTCTGTAATCCTTCTTGATACCCCTGTTACTGATTCTGCTTCAGAAATCTTTCATGAAGGCATCCTGAAGGCTTCAACATGCAAGGTGGTTTTAAAATAATGATGCTATCAAAAACTAAAGGGAAGAGCAAATCATTGACCAAATGCCCAGTAGCAGAGCATGCGGAGACGCTGAGCACAACTGACTGGAAATCAGTGCTGTTGCTCAAGCCACAGTAAGAGGCAATTAATTGATTATCATTATATAGGCACAAGACTAAAACATATAGGGAATATACGTTGTTTCTTAGTCCTCCTGTGGACCTATTTCTGCATAGACTTGCTCAATCTAGTTCCCCAGTTAGACTGATACAGCAGTGATTTCAAAATTTGTCAGAGAACTTGTTTGAGTTACTATTTGTGCTCCCTGCCGACAAAGCAAAATGCAGTAAATTGAACCTGTTTGCCTACGCAGTGGGTAGCTTGAGTGATAGGTGGGGACAGGACATGAAGAAGCTCAGGGCTGTTTACAAAATATCTGTAGATTCATTTCAATGTCAGTACCTCTCCCTACTGGAGTTAAGGTTTTCAAACTGAAGGCCTGAAGACAGTTTCTGTGCTCTGAATTAGCCTATTTAACCAGTAAAACAGTGACCACATTTTACTGCTTGATGAACAGTGGGACAAAGTCCTACCTCTCTTTCCTTTTTGTTCAAGCTAAAGTGCATGATGTACACGCAGGCCTGGAAATGGGAAACGTGTCCCAAGTGAACTGTGACACTCCCAGTCACAAGATACCCTCAGACCAAAACCCCAGTGATACTCAGAAGAGACCAAGACCTTTCTGCGTCCTCGTGCGAGGTGCTCCTTCAGTTGTACAAGCAGCCAAGTGGTGCTAGTGGCCTGTACTTTGCTATGCAAATTGATAATTAACAATGATAAATAAGCCTTTCACATACCAAAGTCCAAGCCATGTAATGAATTACTGGGATTACAGGAAACTGCCCCTATAAGCAAATTTTCACATAATTGTCCACTGCGAGCACCTGTCCATGCAGCTCCAAGCTGGCTTTCAGATTCAGCCATACCACTCAGACATTGATCGGTTCAGTGCAGCAGCTCATTCACCTGTCAAACCATCTTGAGATCCACAGAAAGTTTGGTCTGCAGTTGAGTCAAACCCAAAGGAATTGACATATTACTGCTTTTACCTTAGGAGGCAATTCCTGCCTCACCTTGCCCAGGCACAGATGTGGGCAGTTGTTTCATTAGAGACAGGACTTGTCATGAAAACTTTTTCCCTCAAACGTCTAAGTTAGGAAGCAACAAGAATAATCAATGAGTTCTGCCTAAGACCTGTAGACCAAGAATCTAGCTGCATACTAATACATCCTAATATTCATCACTATCTAGTTCACCATTCAGTCTTTAGCATAACTACATGTATTTCTCTAGAATGCTCAATTAAGCATCCTTGATTATACAGGTTTTCCTGTGTATTTTCTCACTGAAAACTTACGGCAAGTCAGTTTTACATAAAACTACTATTTACAGTATCTTTTAACACGTGGATCACGTTCTTTCAAATAAATCTGACCTTTAACATGTGTTATTGTCATCAGCCACATGCTGAGTTATCTTCTGTTACCCAGCATGCTGTATAAACTGATTTTTGGATAGCAAATGCTATGATTTATGTACTATGACACAAACCCCTATACAGTTACTACATAAAATCTCGTGAAATTTTTTCGGGGGGGACTGAAATTTTCCAGGCTTGACTCCCTTCCAAGGTATCCAAGTGAAAGAAAAAAACAACCTTTTGGTTTTGGTTTGTTTTGGTTGGTTTGGTTGGTTTGGTTTGGTTGGTTTGGTTTGGTTAGGTTTGGTTGGTTTGATTTGGTTTGGTTTGATTTGGTTTGGTTGGATGACACAGATAATGACAAAAGATTTTTTTTTAATTCTATATAAGTTTTTGCCAGTTTTTGTAATTTTTCAAGAATTTCAAAGATTTGGTGTTTTCCAGAAAGCCCAAGCTCCTGCGCACCTATAATTATGCCAGATTTCTAGATTAATAAGAAAGTATCCAGCATTCATATTCACAACAGAAATAGGAAAACTTTAATTAGCCATGTCCCAAAGGCTCAGAAATCAGAAACACAAAGATAAGAATAATCAATCAATTGCTTCATAAAAATATCTCTATTTTCAAGAAAAGCTTAAGGTGAGGTGTGGCATTAGCGAACATGAAACCTTGCTCCATTCTTCTTCATGCAAGTAGCAGAAAAGTTTGAACTCTGTCATTGGAAACGGATTGCGCAAGTCGTCCCCAGCACGTAGCACCTAGTTTTGAAGCGTGAAGAAACAGGTTTTGAATCACTGAGGAAACGGTTCTGAAACATCTCTTGACAGGAACATGCAGGGAAGCATTTCATCACATTCCATAACTCGTAGGTCCAGTTGGCTGTGGCACGTGCGCTCCTCGTAAAACACGTTTTCCTCATCTATTCACACAACACATGTGGCATGACTTGACAGCCATATCTAGGCAGTGTCCACTGGGTGCAGAGACAAGACTATGGTGAAAAGGCACAAACACCATAAATCTTTACCATGTGTTTCCCAGGCTGCAGCAACCAGCAATTTAAGAACATTCCAGTCTTGCCATCGCATCCAGGACGCATGTTTGATAATCACCAGGGGAAACACCTAAAGATCTGATGGGTGCAGCTCAGTGCTGGCAATGTTGAGTGGTGCTGCATCCACATGAGGCTCTCAAAAGTCTTGACTATAGTGGAAATAACGATTAATTTCACATCCATGCCAGCTGGCTGGTGATCCCCCAAGAACCTTCACACACTGCTTTGTGTCTCACACACAGAGCAGCAGCTCAGTGTGTTCTGCTCTGGGGACACAGCCCCCTCCTCAGGGCAATGGGAGCTGTCTGCCCTGGGTACTTGCATCAGTGTGTGCCACACACAAAGCATTAGGTGGCCCTTGCAGTCTGGCCCTGTGTCCCACATGCTCATCACACATACCGGTGGTGGGTGGCCAGGGCTGAATACCTTATAGTATGACGAGGATGCTGGTGTCCAGACAGAGAAACCACAGCATGCAAGAAAGGCATTCCCATGGTCATGGTTGGATGTGACCAGACATTTCTGAAGGTGTCTGGTGCCCCTTAAGGACCAGAGGTAGAAAGATGTTCTACAAATGGGTTTAAAAAAAGCAGCATTTAAATGTTCTTTGGCCCAGGCAATGCTGCCTGACATCCTATGGTCCAGGGGCTTGAAGTCAGTCTGGGCCTAGCAATTCACTAGAGGTGGGCAGCAACTCCCCTGGCTGTAGGCAGTTTCTTCTGGGGTGGGAACTGGTGTCTGCAGTGGGAGCAGTGGTTTTCCAGCTGCACCACCTCACCCTTTCGGTTGGGTAGGGAGTGGGTCCCTGGCTGCCAGTCCCACCCCACTGCTACAGCTGAGGAGCGGCTCCTCAGTATCTTTCTTGGTTGACTTCATGGCAGCACTTGCACAACCCCTGGAACTACTCCCAGGCATCTCTGTGAACACCCCAGAGCTCTTACATACTCAGCTGGAAACAGACTTCAAAGATGTGCTGCTTCTGCCCTTCAAAAGAAAGTTGCTGCTGCCCCCAGAGGGGAAGCATTCCCTGGCTCCCCTCCACCCTGCTTTCCCTTTCACCCACTACACTGCTTGCCTTTCTCTCCTCTGAAGCACAGCTGCCCTTTCAGCCTCCAAGCCTTTAACGTCACTCACCTCACCAGTGTGAGACAGGCACTAAGGTATTCCTCCTTCCCAGTCATTTCCACCATGGCAGAGGGGTTTCACAGAGAGGCAGGGGCACTGCAGAGATTTGTTCACCCAGGGCACCCCACTATTGCTGCTGGCCTGAGCCCTGTTCCTTCGCTGGGGCCAGGAGGATGCATCGTCTGGGTAAGCCAGGCTGGCAGCTGTGTTTGCAATACAGAACAAAGACTCAAGCTGGAAGGGGTTGGGGACCAAGCAGTTTTCTTGATAAAGCCAATTCTCACCCTTTTTAGCACAAATCTCCCAACAGTTTGAGTCCCCCCTGCCCAGGATATTCCAGTTCTGTGGAGGTATGCCAGACAAGGAGAGAAAGCCACGGCTTCTTTAAAACATAAACAAATTCATGAATCCCCAACCTGTTTCTGGCATTGCAGCCAGAGAGTAAAGCCTGAAAATATGAACCACAGGCAAAGCCAAACGTGAAGCAGTGTCATGGGTACACATGTGGGTGGGTACTGCCAGCATTGTGTCCCAGGGACAGACAGGCAGGGTCAGTGATCCCTGCAGTGGAAACCTGTTTGCAAGTGAGCTCTGACGGTCTCAGATCTGCTTTCTCAGGAAGCCTTTCCAGGCTGCCCTCTTCAAAGTGCAGGAGGGAAGTGCCATCTGCCTCCCAGATCACAGGGAGAGTGGATGAGATTTAATTAAGATGATTTTGCCCTCCAGTCAGGTTGTTTAAAACATAATTGTAGCTCTCCTACCCCTTCCATTGAACTCATAAGCTAGAGGGAGCAGTGCACCCTGAAATATTGATTCTGCCTCTCCCATGGCAGTGACCTACATCTGTGGGTGCTCAGCCCATGAGCCAGTGCCTGGATTGTTGTTGCCCTGCTGCACTGCACACAGGAGGAAGGATCAAGGTGCTGCTTTGGATTAGAGGCAGAGTTTGATGTGAATCCTTTAATTTCTTTTAAATGCACCATGATTCATTATCTCAGGCAGGATCCCATATCAGGTGCATGAAGAAAGCTTTGTGAGAGACAAGCTGAGGTTGTTTGATCAAAGCTGTGCCCTAGGCAATGTGAGAGCACTTCCCAGCCTACTACAGCTGGTTTCTGTAAAAGCAGACAGCACCAGTTCCAGTGCTGGAATTGACTGAAAGGAAGCTTGGACATGTTCCACTTTTCCCCCCAGTATCCCCCCCCCACCCCCCTCAGTTTATCAGTTATGTCAGTCCTACCCCACAAAGAATAACAGAAGGCCAAATTCAATGCAGCTTTCATCTACACCTGCAAAGCTTACGTCATCTTCACTGAAGGCTTCTTGAGTGTGGCAGATGAGTATTTGGCTAGTAGGATGTCAGCGATAAAGCCACAAAACTCTTGGGAAATGCTGTGGTTACTGAGCCCTGCCCATGGCAGCACTGATCCAGATGCAGATCTGCTCCAATTAAGTCCTGCAGCATGCAAACAATGAGGAAAAGAATTCGGGAAAGAATTTAGGACCTGTGAATAATTTTGACTTCAACTCTCACCAGTCATGTGTTCCGCGGTGCATTGCACAGTCAGTCACTCCCCAGAGCTGCTGAGCACCTGAAAACCATACTAATGCAAAACAAACCCTTAAGTGCCTTCATAATGTTAAGGGTCATGATGCAGGTGCTGGTTTGTGTGCTCTGCCGGAAAGTAATGCAATATCTTAGCCCGCTAATGGCAAAAGGAGTTGCATTTGTCATCATCAGAACATATTCACTATCAATAATCTCTACAGGAGATGCTTGCCAAAAGAATCACTCCAGCTACCCTGCAAAGGAAGCAAGCCTGGCCTGGGAACAAACCTTGGCAGCGTCTGCTGATGGGAGCCTGCAAACTCAGCAGTAATGTGGGTTTCTTGCAAGAGCCTCTCTAATAATCTAATCAGCGTCATTAAGGAAACCTTTCAAGAACAGCTAGAGGTGCCTGGTGACTCTGAGCTTCACAGAAACGTTTGTCTTGGTTAGTTTCCCTGACATGCGCTGTGTTTCACTGGCAATGCATTTAGCTTAACTACTTAGCATGGTGTTCAGCTCAGCGCCTCCTTTCTTACCTGCCAGAAGCCCACCGGGCCTGAGTTTTGGCAGCACTTCGTGAGCAGGATTCCTGAGGTTTAGCACTACACGTGGAACAGGAAATCCGAGCCTGTACATCTGCACAAAAGCTTGTGTGTTTGTGCCTGAGCCTGGTGCTCAGCCAGCTGCAGGAGAAACCATTGAGGTAAATGGAGCAAGACATAGGTGGTGAAGAGCTCTCCCAGGTCTTGAATATTGCTGCATGCTGATGAAGTGCATCTGTAGTGAAAATCTGAGACTGGGAGGTCTCCAAGGCACTTGGCTGAGCTGCGTTCTCACCCCCACCCAAGCCCACTGTGAGGACACAGGCTCAAGTGCAGCAAAGCAAACAGCGTTTGCTCACACACACCTCATTCACCAGGACAGCGTGCACCATGCCTTTGGCCTCCACCCACAAGAAATGCAAAACCCTTGAAAAGATCGTGCCAGTCAGATGGGATTAGAGCACAAACCCGGATTATGGCCAGTGTACGGCCTGTTTGGGCAGGTGGATGCAGACAGCAGAGGGCTTCTGCACATGCTCCAGGCTGGCTTGGCAGGAACTTGCTCTACTCTGGAAGCAGCTTGGTGCTGCCTTTAGTGCAGCCTGGCATCACGTTCACCCCAGCACTGGGGAATGCAGGGCAGCCCCTGTATGAAGAAATAGATACCTTGTCAAGGTGGGCAACGCTGGCTAAACGTGCTCTTATGGGAGCGGGGCAGGGCAGCCTGGGTCTGTCTGTACTTGCCCACCTACAAATGCAGGGAAAGAGGAGGAGAGACTTGTTCTTCATGGCTCCAGGTCTCCAGTCCTTTCCTCCCAAACTCACAAGGAGCTTCTCTTTGCAGCGGAGCTCAGCTTGGTGGCTGAGGTGCCTGTGAAAGCACAGGACACTGGCGCCCTGTGGACTTCAGCAGCACTGCAGTTCCCACTTCCATGATGTCCCATTGGCCAGGAGGGGCTGTTTTGGCACTGCACAACACAGCAGTAGATGCCATTAAACAATGCCCTGTGCTAAACTGGCACTTTCTGTTGGAGCACCCCAGCACCCATCAGAAGTAAAACCTGTCCTGGCTTCATCTGAGCCTGAATTTATCCACTTCCAACTTCTGCACCTCACTTAGGCCTTTTGCAGCAGAATAAGGCTCTGGATTAGCAAAGTAAACACGCATCTTTAAGCTTTCACAAATCAAACCCAAATGCTTCTGTGGCATCCTGCAGGGAGCAGGGCACGCAGCCTTTGCCAGCATGGCTCCATCCTCATGGAGCAGCCCAGCATCAGAGCAGGGCAAGCAAGTCGCAGGGGACTGACAACCCAGATCAGGCTGATGATGGGAACATCAGCCCCATTTTTTAGAAACAGACATTTTTAAATATCTTTAAATCCGAGGATGCCATTGGGCTTTTTCCAGGGTATTAATTAAAACCTCTCTCAGACAGAAGTTTTCAGCCCATGACTTGAAAGAGGAAGAAATTGAACCTCCCTTCAGAAGTCCCTGGAAGTAAGTCCTAGCAAAAGCAGCACAGGCGTTCTCCCAGGTCTGCATACCTTGACTCCGCTTTCATCTTGGCCTGAAATGCATTAATCACTCTTTTTTTCACCCATAATAATCTAAGCAAGTGGAGTCTAATTAACAGAGCCCTCATCCTCTGATGCTCAGCAATCAGCCATATGGCACATACGTCAGGGAACATTAGCGATTAGACAGGGGTTGAACTCTCTGTAACATGATTACAGTATGAAAACAGGCTACCGAGAGTCCGCAGCAGCACCTCCTTGTATGCTCGGTTTGCACTAGCAAGGACAGGGGGAGTTTTGCAGTTTTGCTTCTGTGGCTGCTGTTTCACCCTGGTTATAAAAGGGTTTCTCATTGAACAGCACTGCTTAGACAAGGCACGTCATTATTTAAGAATTGATTCAGTTTATGAGTTACCTAGAAACACTCCAAAGCACGTTACGAAAGGCAATTGTGTGCTTCTGGTGGCCACTTGCTAGGATTAAAAGAGGCTATTTGTTTTTCACAAGCATAAGCTGTGTACCTTTTGAATCACCCTGGATTGCAGGGATATGGGATGTTTGCTCAGTGCATGAATGTCCTGTTAATGTGAGCATGCATCTGGCAGAGCCCCGATGCATCACCACTAGTTGTTGCACTCCAGTACCTCACACTAGCTCCTTGTCAGCTACTGATGTTTCAGTTGTGCTTTTCCTAAAAGTATTTGCTGACTACTTGTAAACAAAGCAGATGCATTTGACAGCACCCACCCCCCCGCTCGTGCTCTTCCACCACTTGCCCCCGTGGTGCCAGCCCATCAGACGTGGTCTCTCTTGCTGGGAAGCATCTGCCAGGTCTGGCTGTGGCATGCTTAGAGACCTCTCTGCTCACACTCAAGCTTGTGCAGTGAATTTCCCATAGGGGGAAGGCACCAGCACCCAGACGTCCCAGCGCTGCACCCAGCCGGGTGGGGACAGGAAGTGATCCAAGAGTGGGAAGGAAGACAGTGCAATCCGTATAGCAGAGACAGAGGTCTCCAAACACACCAGCATAGGAAACACCAGCTGATAGAGGAGTCTCTCATAAACAACACGTATTTGTAGCACAGTGTGGCTATAGTGGAGGAGAACATTTTAACTGAACTACAGAGGACAAGAATATTAGAACTATTGAATGCAATTTTTTGTTGCTTAAATATGAAATAGGTTGTGTTTGCTTCAATATCTTGCTTATCATCTATGGTTTCTACTTCCCAAAGACCCAAATCTTTAGGAAAAGCATTATGAATCTGATCTATTTGAAACTAGCTCTAAATCACAACAAATGTAAACTCTTTTTCAAAGATACTTCAATCCAAATAACTGTTATGACAATTTCATGCCACAATTGATCAATAAACGAACATTTTGTTTCTCTTGTTTGTGCTACCCTACAAACGCTGTGTCAGGGCCAGCTTGTCTCTGTATGTTTGATGGAAAGAGAAGCAGTGTGCTATTGTATAATTACTTTATGTCCAGGACAGGTTTCATTCTTCCCTTTTTCCGACACCGGCTCCTCCCATGGTCTCTGTTGGACTGTTTTTTCCCAGGCCTTACCCCTGGTTTCTCACTGGGGACTCAGCCTCAGGACCCAGCTGACTCCTCAGCCCTGCACCATCACAGCTTCTTTCTCCCTTTCGTAATTACCTGTTTAAAACCAGCTCGTTCACTGGGTGGGTGCAGTGTTTTCACCATGTCCCTGCTACCCTCTCATAGATGGTCTCACATGAGGTTAAAGTCACTAATCTAAAACACACAAAGCAGGCGCTGCAGAATGAGCCATAATCAGAAATGAGGCCACAGAGAGACAGCAGGAGGTGTTCTTCCAGATATACCCCATCTACTAGAAACTTTCACCCGTGGGAAGTCTTCGAACACCTCTGCTCTGAATGCTCCCCAAGTCCTTTTTCCTCCCATGATACAAGCCCTGCTGTCCCATCTCTTTTGGGAACACTTAACCCTTGAGCTGAGACTCCAGGCTCCAGCACTTCATGGTGCTGGTCCTCTGGTGGCCTGGTCAGAAAGCAGGAATGCTCTCCGCAGAGCTGACACCAAAGCACTTCCTACCAAAGAAAGTGGAACTCAGATGCAACCTCTCAGCTCACCTCCACCCCTACAGTATAGCCTGTCTCCTCCTGGTCTGATGCATGAGCCCCGGCATGGTCCTACAACCCTCCAGAGACCCCAAAAATGAATTTTTCATGGCTCATGTCCTGCTCTGTCGGTGCTCTGCCTCTGAGTATGTGAGGGAACTGGAAGGGAGGCACTGACACAAACCTTCAGTCACCCGCAAGGATCTAGTTATCAAGTGACCACCATTGCCATGTGCTCCTCAACTGCACAATCCAGGTCCTGTTCCACTACCCAGTACCTCACCATCCCCTGCCACACAGCTGGGAAGGGGCTAGACACAAGCCAGATCTGGGTGCCAAGGAGTCAAACACTATTATCATACTCCTGGTAGTCTGAAGAGCTAAAAAGATTGGGGTTTTTATCCTAATCCCAAAGAAAAACCCCTCTCCATTCCTAGGCCAACATGGGCACTTGCTTGCAGTATTTGTGACACTGGTGCTTTATGCATAACTTTATCTTGCAAAGACCATAGTAACAACCTTTGGGAGTGATGCTGCTGAGGCCACCTGATGTACTGCTGACACTGTTCTCTGGCTCACTGCTTGGTACCCAGCCTCTCTGCAGAGCTCCCCCAAAACTGGTGGCACCTCTTGTCACCCTCCTGTCATGAATCAGGTCCATGCTGAAGTGGAAGGGCACAAGACAGAAGAAAACAGCAGCCTTTGACACCAGCCTGATCTAGGAATGAAGCACTTGTTTTAACCTGCAAATATGCAACATCCACCCCAAGCTTTCCTACCTCATTCCAGAAAGGAGGGATGGGAAGTGTCTCCCAGAGCACACACAGGCAGGTCCTGACTGCTTTGTGAATAAAGAACACAGAAAACTCAAAGTAAATGCAACATGTTTTATTTGAGGTTGGAATAAATTACAACTGTAAAGCATAATTTATTGCTTTATAAATTGTTTGCTCTTAAAAGGCATTAATATCAAACATAAACAAAACAAAGACACATTCAATTAGCAGTTCAGTTCTCTTAAGCTTCATGAACAGCTCAGTAGGGGGATTTCATTCTATATACAATTGAAATCTCTGATCACAGGCTCATAAACTTCACTTTGACATGCATTATCATCATTCAGACATATTGAAGGGAATGCAGATGTGTTCATTTGCTTTAGGATATAATTCTTATTGCAATTTCCCCTAAAAAATCCCATTGAATACCGAGTCCTTCATTTCTCACTCAACTACAAATCTCACTGATTTAAAAAAAACTCTTTTAAAAGATATGTGGGCTTTTCTACCCCTGCAGAAGGAGGACTTCCAAGTCTAAAACAGGAATGAGTCTGCTCCCAAAACCAAGTGAGAAACAAACTCCTCCTAGATTAAAATACTGAAATCCCACTTCCAAAAAAGTCCTCCCATTTTTGCAAAAAATCCCAGCATTATCTGAAAAACAAAGTGGATAATTCATATTTTTTACTGCAGAGGTACTCCATGCCCAAGAATGAATGTTGCTCAGCACCTGTACTCCTCCAGGATTTAGGCCCATGCAAGTCCAGTCTGCACCGAGTCCTGGGGATGGATGAGAGGGTGCTCACAGGAGGCTACATGCACGGAGCACTTTGCAGTATCCAGCTCAGAACGCAGATGCTGCGTCATGATGAGCTGGATCTGTCTGGCTTCAGCTAGACAGGACAGGCAGAAGGAAGCTCAAAAAGTCACTTCCTCAGCCCCTGGGGAATCACAGCTCCTGAATACCAGAAAGGGAATAGACATTGATGGGGAGCTGTCATTGCACCATGGAAAAGGATTGCACCAAGGCGTCCTGCCCTGCTCTGACTCTCTCACACCATAAGGACCAAGCGCACCTTGCACCTTGGCTCCAGAACAGCATCTCCCTGAGCTATTCCCTGAGCAGGGAGTGTGCACCTCTGCTCTGCTTTTCCAGCTGGGTCCAAAGCAGCACAAAGTGAGCTGGTTTATGCCCTGTATTACATCAGAGGTAGAACTCTCCAGAAACAGAACCAGAGACTCCTGTCCCAGTGAGCCCTTGGAACAACTCAGGAAGCTTGCAAAGAACATCTTCAGGGCAGCTTCTCTTCTAGTCACAAATCTAACTTCAAATATAACGATCTATCAGTGCAGAAAATCCTTCTAAGACTGGCCTGGTATTACTCAGGAAGTTCCTATTTGGAGAAGGGTTTCTTCTCACACCAGCCTCTAGCATTCTTGTCACGCCTACAAGAATGCAAACAGCTGAGTGAGATGCTACGATAATTTACACTACATTACTGAATGGGAACGGGCAAGTCTATTACCGGATCCAGGAAATACATATCAAACTTGAAGAAAAATACCATTACACTGATCCTGGTGCGATTTCAGTTTTCATTAAAATTTCATCAGTAACGTACATATCTTCTGTGTGTTTTATACATAATCTCAGGAAAGAAAAAAAAACAGCAAACACACTTTCTTCTACTAAACATGATTCCCTCAGAAAATGTGTTTCTGTGTGCTGTGGCCAGCTGCCATCTCTGTACTGCATGTGCTCATAACAGCTCCCAACAAGCCAAGTGCCATGGTAGAGCTTTGGTGGGAGGCTGGGCCATACCTGGAGCTGCGCTGAACTGGGCCAGTTGTTCAGCACTTTTCAGTGTCCTCCTCACTCAGTGACTGGACAACCCAGGTTTAGCTCCCAGCCACATGGCAAAGTGCTTAATGGAGGAGTGGGGAACAGTAATGCCCCTTCCTCCACCTCAGCTCCTGCCTTGGCCAAGGCTCGTGGATAGCTGACTTTGTGGGTGCTTTGCACTAGCAGAAGGGGACACTGCAGCTGGGACAAGGGCATGCCCGATTCATCATCATTCTTAACTCAGAAATGTGCAAGCCTTTAAAACCATCAGTCATCTCATTCATGTTCACCAAGAACAGATTCTTGGCTGACTTCTTTTTTTCCTTAGCAGTTCTGAACTTTGCTTTGAAGATGAGAAGGAAGAAACAGCCTTCGGCGAGAGGGACAAGCAGAGACTCTAGCAAATCAAACTGCAGGCACATGTCATCCACTGCAGCAGTGACCTCCAGACTGCACTTTACAGCACAACATCTTATTATCTTGAACCTTAATTTCTCATCCCTTTCAAAGGTTCCCAAAAGCATTCCTTTCTGTATCAGCGAGATGTCCCATGGGAGTCTACAGAGAAAACTCAGTCACCAGGACAAGTTACAGGTTTACATTCAAGCACAGACTCTGAAGAGCAGGCCAAGGAGCAGACTTACTCCATTTTCTGGCGCAAGTGCCGTACCAAGCAGCAAGACGAGCACACAGTGAGAAGGAGTGCATTGGGCTGGGATTTGGCAGATGGAGTTAATTCACCTTCCCCTTGTTCATGAAGCAATCAGAAAAAGGGAACAGTTTATACTAACTTCAGGTTCCTCAAACATTCCCAGCTCATCAAATACCACCAAAATATTTCTCCTCTTTTAACAGTTCTTACACATTGCCCCTCTCAGGGCAAGCACACCAGGCAGAAATCTCCTCAGAAATCACACTTCTAGGAAAAAAAGAAACAATAAACTTCAGGATTGCTACATCTCAGCTAAGGCTCATTTACTCATCTGCAAAGCCTCTTATCTCTCCTGAGCTGCCCACTTGCTGGGCACTTGCAGTCAGAGAGAGCAGATCAGGAGCTCTTCAGTCCATTCACATCTTTATTTCTCATTCATTCCTGCCTCTGGCAAGGCACTGAGGCCAGCACTATCTTAGGAGTTTCTGTTTAAAGCACCTTCTGACTGAGTGGGACCAGGCTCCTACTGAACTGAAAAGCAGATGGGACAATCAGTGAGTGCATCTGAAAGCACAGTAGTTAACTGGTGTGTTTGTTCATGAGGAGGGCAGTGTTCAGCCACTCCACCAAAATATGGCAGGCATATTAATTAGTGGTTACAAAATGCTCCAGCTTTTCACAGACCTTTATAAGTGCTGAGCATTTGAATTGGCAGGACAGCCATGCCTGAGAATTCAGTGCATTGTTAGAAACTGACGTTTCCTCTCCTACATTCCTTCCCCTCACAAAGTGTCTCATGGAACAAACAAGTGTCTATATTGTGGTTTTACCAAGGGAGGAACTGGGTCAGAGATGGATGTCAGCTGAATCAGACCCATGGAGCAGATGAATGACTTAGTCAAGCGAAAACTAAGTCATTCGAGGCCAGGCCCAGCGCTCCATCCCCCCTACCAGAGGTTACTAACTAGAGGACATAAATAATCCCCCAGAGGAACTCATGTATCATGAAGGGCAAAGAGCCTCTGAAGCTGTGCATAATGTCATAAAGTACAGCACAAGTATATTACATATTTAGCTCTATCACTCCTTCTCTGTCACGAGGCAGTGGGTTGCTTCGACAGTTGTCTTCTGGTCAGCCTATTATGTTATTTCCTATGGAAATGCAGGTAAAGGTGTGTATACGATTCAGTAGTAGAAGAGGAGTTGGGTTGTACATGGGCTGAAAGAATGTTTCTTGTACCCAGATGAGATTTTTGCATGCACCTGCATTCTCCCCCAGATGCTGCCTCTGCCGCACTCCATGCCCGAGTTTCATGCCAGGTTTGTTCTGAGTAGCAGGCATATCATACGCGCACAGTGACCCAGTACAAGAGCACATTCTGCAGGCCAAATCTCAGGCAAAAATTCACCTACAAAACCTAAGTTTGTTGGGAGTTCTTTGCAGTGAATCGGGCTTTCATTAGGAATTAACGTAAGCTGCAATGATGAATCTTACTTACACTCTGTGCACTTGCTTATTTTCTTTTCACAGTTCAACCACTTTCTGCCTTAATACTAAACCACTAAAGCCTTACATAGCATTCAGAGCATTATTTTCTGCTGGCTGTGTTTCTCTATGCTGTAAGCCTCTATCACAATGCATGCAAAGGATAACGGCTAAAGTTGTAATGCTTTTAACTAAAAAAATACTTTAAAAAAATAAACACAAATTATTTATTCCTCTTTGTCCACTGTTTTAAGCACTGAGTCTTCTCCCAAGATTTTACACAGTTCATTCAGTCTCTGCTGCATTTTAGGGATTCCTGCAAGCTGGGATTCCAGTCTCTGTTTTTCCTCACTCAGTGTTAAGCGGATAGCAGTGTCCAACTGCTCGAAACGCCAACCGCCTTGTCCATCAAACTGCAGCAAGTGACTGTGGTACTTCCTGCAGTAGAAATTAACACATTAGTGATGACTCAGTGAACAGATGGTTCATTTTTGCACACAGATTTGGATGCCTGTGTCTCTTTCAACGGTGCCTCTCCGGAAGCTGAGAGCTGTCCAGTTTTGGATCACTGGCTAACACATTTTCAGTGACTCATAACCCCAGGACACTCTTTCGTAAGAGTACTGCGTATGTCAAGCCTGTCACCAGGACCCCCCTGTGGCTACAGGTGACACCACCAGACTCCTTTTTCTCCAGAAGCTTAAACAGCAGCAGCAGACAGGGCTCCCTTCTGCCTCAGGAATGCTAGCCCTTAGTCTTAGTTTATTTACTTTGCTTTCTGAGAGACTTTTTACCTCCACAGCAGCAAATACATTCAGGCAGGCACAGTGCACCTGATGATACTGATAAAACTCTAATTAGTTCAAATTACATCTCAGTTTGTTCCCCCGCATCTCATAAGGTTGGATAAAGAAACCTCCGACTCCTAAAATATGGTTCAGTTTGCACGGGGGTAAACCAAAAAAGTCTGTGTAGGAGTCAATACGAGGGTGTGTGCATCGAAAATATTCAAAGGTGTACATGTGGAGTTTGTTTAGTCCTGACAAGACATTTATTAGGAGTGCATGAGGAAGAGCAAAGAGTTCCCTCAGTGTAATTTATCACTATAAATTATAGAAGACTAGACACATCATAAAGCACTGATTATAAATCCAATCCAGGGAATGTGACAGTTTAATAAACTCAATAGCTTATGACACAGGACTCAACAGAGATTCAACTCCAGGCTTATATTCATCATTTCTTGCATATTATTCTTTGTGACACCAAAAGCTTAACCTTCCCCTCTAAAGTAGCCAGTATTTTTATTAAAAGAGCAAATACTTCCTGGTATAATGCTGAGAAAAAGAAAACAGCCCATGAACCTGGTTTTTGTCTATGCGGTGCACTATTTGCAGATGCATACCTGAGTTAAAGGCATTTAATGCTTATTTCTAAATGCTCAGCACTTCTGTTTACTTCTCCAGAACCCTATAATTCCAGTAATACTGTGGAGTTTACAAGAACAATCCCAAACCTTTCTGAATAGCACTGGTACTATGAAACAAGAAATACTGGTAGGAAACTGAACTCAAAAGATCTTTCTCACAAGTTCTTCAGCATAAGTTCCCTCTGCACCATCATTATCTATAGGTGAGGTGCTCTCAAATACCTGTTTCCTTGAGCAGTAGTTTTAAGAATAATGCCAAACTTCAAAAAATGTAAAGGCCACCTTTTTTTTTTTAAGTGCAATTTAAATTATTTTAAACCCAAATGTCTATGTGACTTCTTTTTCCTCCCAGAATACCTTTTTTTTTTCCTTAACATTAAGGTCCTGATCCAGCAAAAGCTATTTCCACTGCCACCGTCTACACAGCGGAAGGAGGAATGCTGAGGAAAACATTTTTTTCAGCGAAGCAGACACTGATACAATTTCTTTCCTTCGAGGCAATGGATGATAAAGGATTTTTTTGTCACCAGTTTAAAAAAACCCCAATAACTGGACAGCAGAGAAAAAGGAGTTCGGAACAAACAGTCTGCTACAGTTAATTCACACCTTCTTGATCTCCATTTGCCCTTTAAAGTATCTGGTTGTTTCACGTGCTCAGTAACTATGTTTATTTCCGTTGAGGGACTCTTCCATACTTAGTACTCCCCCACAAGAATGATGTTTCTCAGGTTTAGTGTGAGGTGTCCCTGCCCATGGCAGGGGGGTTGGAACTAGATGATCTTAAGGTCCTTTCCAACCCTAACTATTCTATGATTCTATGATCCTATGATTCTAATATTTGCTTTTTTAATAGACAATCAGATTTTGAAAGCTCTCAAACCCTGCAGAGGACACAACTGAAGTTAAACCACCAAATGTGTTACTCCTATGGTAGAAAAAAGAGTAGTTTAACCACTTGCCATGTTTCCCATTGTCTCCCTGCACTGATAAACTTCCCCAGGACAGCTCCTGGATCTTGTCACCTTAACAGAATAATGTGATGATATCGGTTGTGGCTGTGGTGAGATGGGCTCATTAACTGCTCTTAGGTACCTGCATGTTGCTATTAATACTTAATCACTGGAACACATTTAAAAAAAACAAGAGGGAGGAATAAATATATGTCAAAGAATGAAAAAAAAATCAATACCAATTGCATTTACATCACTATTACTGTGGACAAGTTATCTTAGAAAGAGCAGTAGATATTGATTAAACAACTGCCCTTGTACGAAGAGTAAAGGCCAATCCATTGCTTGTCAGAAAGCTATAAGCAAGGACCATGATTAGTCCCTGAACATACTTACCAAAGAGAAGGTCTGTGTGTAATAGAAAGCAGGGATATCCCAGCAGCTTTTGCAGCTTGGAATATTTTTCCTTCAACATCAATGCTTACAGCACTCGTGCATTCATCCAGCAATGCATATTTCGGCCTTTCAAAAGCAGATAAAGAACATTACTCTTCTATGTTTTGGAAGGTATTCCCATGTACAATGTTTAATTGAAAGAACAACAGAAAGGAGAGAGCTATTTTTGCCAGACAGCTGCCTCTCATTTACAGCTGGAAGCTGGCTAGCAACAACATAAAGCTTCCATGCACTACTCAGGTGCAGAGACAGCTTCCAGGAAAAATGGATTTTATTCCCTGGTCCGTCTGAGTACACAGTGATCTAACTTCAGTGCTCTAGTTTGACCTAGTATTATTCTATCCTCTCATCTAGTCATGCAGTAGCTCAGCCAACTCAGAAACTTTCTACCCACTGCTATGTATGGATTAGGGTGCCTTTTTGTGCTTGCAGCCTCCAAGACCAAGACTGCCTGGCTTTCAAACTTCCATAGCCTCTGCAACAGTCCACAAGACTTCTGCAGTATTAATAAGACAAATGCAGGGAAGATGCTTGTGCCTGAGATGTTAAAGAAAGGAATATCTGGAAAGTGTATGCTATGTTGCCAAAAGCAAAGCTGAAGTAAGAAGCATTGCTCCAACTAAAAGCTTGCATGAATAAACAACAAGGTCTGTGGTCCTATGCAACCGTCTAGCAGTATTGCACATTGCATGGAGAGTAAAGTCTGCTACTGCTCAAACTACAAGTGCAAACCTGCAAATCTCTTTCTCCTTCTCAGATGCTACTTAAAGAACAAACTGAAATGCTTACTTATGGTAAAACATCCGAGCCATGCCCATCCTTTGTTTTTCTCCTCCTGATAAGACATCTTTCCAATCCATGACAGCATCCCAGCCTTTAAAAAAAAATGCAAACAAAACCCATCAGGACAATGTAAGGTTATGGAGAAAATGCAGCTTCACTTGCAATATCTCTGCAACCAAAATCACAAAGGGCATTGCCATTGCAGAAGAGACAGCTCATAGTTCTGAATCACATCTTCCGACATACCTTAGCGCTTTTCCATTGGCACTCGACTGGAAAAATGTCCCAAACATCATGTCAATTTTGAAAGTGGAATTTAACCTTTTTGGTCATGTAGGAATTATCAAAAAAACTTTACATCCAATCTCTTGGAAAAAACATCTTTTCCTTGTGTATAACTAAGGAATTCATTCTGCCATGTTTGTTTTACAGAGCAATTTGCTATTCTTTCTTGAAAGGTGTGAGTGACGATTATAAACCAGTTCAGAGAAATAAAGCGTAAAAACCCATAAAGAGCACTGCCAGACTCACTCACTACCTCAGGCAAACAGTAACTGTCATCAAACTCAGCAGAACAGAGAGATGCATTCTGTGTGCACAGAGAAGCAGCTAACATACAAAACTGCATATAGACAGGAGGATTTTCTATACAAACTTCCTACTACCTTGCATTTAGAAATGACCCACAACTGTTGTAACCCGGGGTATCCTTATTTAATAGTCTGCATAGAATCTAACTGATTTTTTGTCTTGACCACTTTCAGATACACGCAACAGAAGTGTTATGCATTCTGTCTGTGATCTGGTATTCCTGTGAGTACTCTTGTATGATTTAAGCCCACTAATGAAAAACTTCAAATACCAAACTACCCTTCTGAAAATTAGCTTTTAATCTAACAATCCACATGGATGAAGTAGCAAAATGAGTTTTGAAAACGCAAAGTGTGGATGTAGAGAAAATCTGATAAGACATTTCTCTAATAGAGCATGCATTATTGATGCAGCTGGAGCAGGGATGAGCAAGGAAAAAAACAGTTTCCAAATCAGCCCAGAAGCAGTGTAGCTAAAACATCAACAACACAACCTGTGGCTCTGCCCCTGCCCAACTGAAAATAAACATTTACCAGAAAAAAAACTATAAGCAAGGTAAAGCAAGGAGGGTGGGCTGTGTCATTTCTGGCGTCTGAACAAAGGTGAGACAAGTGGGGCTTGTGAGGGTGCAGGGGACTGGGGAGCTCTCTGCCCATGCTTGGTTGCTGCACCAGGGCTTGGCAGGTCTGAACAAAACTTCAGTGAAGCATCTGGTGAGAGGCTGTGTGACTGAAAACAGGAATTGATAATGCTAGACACTGAATGCCAAGGATTTTCTCTATGTAAAATTGTAAAATACAATGTAATGTTTTTTTAATGTGTGCATCTAGTTAGATTTAAAAAAACACACATGCACACTCTAGAAAGACATCACCTTTAGTGATCCAATTGTTTTTCCTTAGTTTCTTTCCATTCTTGCTTAAGCATCCCAGTGGACACCCCCCTTGGAAGCAAACACAGTACTTTCTGTCAGGAGGCTCCTATCTTTGCTAGATGGAGTTGGGTAATGATTAACTGAATCACCAGTTGGATGAACGCTGGTAAAAGGAACAGATAAA
Organism: Amazona ochrocephala; assembly: GCA_039720435.1. Lineage (NCBI taxonomy): Eukaryota > Metazoa > Chordata > Aves > Psittaciformes > Psittacidae > Amazona > Amazona ochrocephala. Next base: position 29,147,169 of record CM077880.1, read on the forward strand.
GAGAGGCTGTTGCTGAGCACTCCTGGTGCTGGGACCACACAGTGAGCTGGAGTGATGTTCCAGTCAACACTTTCAGCTTCCAAAAAAAGACTGTAAAATACATGGAGTACCGCTTTTTGGCAAAAGGTTCTAGGGGCAAGAGATAGGAATGGTCCTTCAAGAAAGCCATACAAACAACTATGCTTCTGAAGACAACACTCAGGCTACTGCTTATATTCTGTTTTTAAGCTCAGAATATAGATGAACTGAAGGGATGTGTATCTGAGCTAAGGTGTGGATTGGTGTGCATGTGAGCACATGTGCCTGGGAAACAGCACCTGCATTTACAGTTTTTTCCAGATCAGCTGGTTTAAAAGACCAAAAGGGAATGCAGCTCAAGAAGAAGCACCATCTTGTCAGCAAAATCATTCTATTACTTCCCTAAAGGCATAAGATTTAGCCTCCATTTACTGGCATACAATGATCTTCCCTGTGGTCACTTCACTTTACATTCTAACTGAGTATTAGAAGTGCATCTTGTCTCTTCCTGCCTAGCTCCCTCCTTTAACTTCCCTATTTGTCACTTGGATTGTCTCAAACAACAGACAGAGAAGAATCCATTTTAATATTGTCCCTTTATGAAAAACATTTTCTAATGTCTGAACAATTTCCTCTGAACACTTGGGCATTGTAACTCACAAGAAACTGACTCCCTACGGTGCACTAACAATGCACCTACTTGTTTCTCTTTTCTTCCTGTTGACATGGCATATGTCAGTGAAGGTCACCAGTGTTCTAAAAATATCAGCCGAGTCAGTGGCTTATGTCACCCATAGCTACATCCACTTCACAGATGAAGAACTGAAATAGCTTGTTCGTGAATGCAGAACAAATGAAATGGCTTGTGAATGAACGCAGCACAAACTTCTCAGTAGGTACAAACATAGCCTTGGCTTTTTGAGTCCAAAGTCCCTGCCCAGCTTCTTGTTACATGTAGCCTTTAGTTGCACAGGGCATGATGTAAATGGGACAAGCACTGGATGTCACAAAAATGCCTTTTGCAACCAATAAGAGAAAGACCGTGTGCAAGGTGTTAGGGCAGAGCAACAGCAGTAGAAATACGTACAGCTATCAGCAGAAATTAGTGACAGCCTCATGATAGCAGCATTTCATTTTCTTGCATGGCTTCTTTCACAGTTCCTTTTGCCTCCATTTTCTGAAGGGAAAAGCAAGCTAAATTCAACAACAACAACAAAAACAGGTCTACATCTGGGGTCTGTGGCACAGATCATCCTTGTAGTGTTCAGCTGCCAAAACAAGATAAAAGTTCTTTTCCAGATCTACATCACAGTGTCATCAGACATGGGCTGGAGTCTTAAAGGTTCACGACAGAAGAAAGGCTACCACAGCGAACTATAGCCAGAAAGTCCACCCCTGGTGAGTTTTTGAACATGGAGGCCTCTTGCACAGCCTACATCCCCAGGCAGCTGTCAAAATGGAAGAGAGCAGAGCCTGGGAGCTGTGCAGGATGAATATGCAAGGACAATCCTTAGCTGAGGGAGGAACAAAGAGACCATCAATTGCATGAGCCGAAGCTCAGCATGACACTGCAGGGATGGTGCCTCTGGATTTCAGAGCCACTGGAAAAGCCAGCAGAGCATTCCAGAGTTCCTGCTGGTGCCAGTAACAAAAGCAAACCCAGAGCTAATATGCTCAGATGAAAAAGTCTGGGAGAGAGGAAATGTGCTTGTCTGTTTATACGTGGCCTAGCACAAAGGTTCCCTGGACAAGACCCAAAGATATGTCAAATGTACAAAATAATGACGAATAATTATAATCTGGGGTGCTGAGAAACCATAAACAGGTTGAACTTGTTCAGTAACGCCATCAGCCCCAACCTGACAGGTCTGGTCATGCACTGAGCGTGCTGCTACAAGTACCCATGGCTCCTCTCATGTGACAGACTATTAGCAGCCCAAGGCTGCATCACGACTGACACTTGTTAAATAAATATACACAGATTTTCAAAGCAGGTCAAAAAGGAACCACTTTATGCATATCTACTGCGTATCTCCATGCCATTACCCACAATTTCTGGACAAGCCTTTTCATCACCCATGCTGAAGACAACCTTCTTTGCTATCCTCATTTTGCATGAGATTATTTTTCTGGCAGAGCTAGCAACTTTGCAGGTGTTGATGGGGGCTCCTTATTGATAATATAAAGGTAAGTAGCAAAATGCATTCCTGTAATATCCAGCAGGTGAGAAAAACATTGGTGTGGGCCTCAGTGGGAAAGAAATTCCGCCCCCACCAGCAAAGAGGGCTGTATCAATAGCAATTGTACTGGGCTCTTCCAAGGCTTAGGCTCAGGGACATCTGGAATGGTGGTGGTGGTGGGGAGAGGGACAGTTGTTCTGGTGATTTTAATGTACTCTCTTGCTATCAACTGAAAAAATTTCATGATGGCAATACATTAGCTAAATGCCAACCTGGGTTAATTACTCTTCTAACTATTCTATTTACTTCTAACTGGACCAAACCTTATTGCTAGAGAATCGGAGGAATTTCTGCCACTGGCAGCAACAAGAACATCAGGCTCACTTGGAATCTGGTGACCCTTGTACTGATGCAATGTGGAAGTAATTCAGCCAAAGACAATAAAGTTATGCCAGGACAAATAAACTGAGTCAGAATTGTGCTCTTCTGGCTCCATCTGGCTTTGTCATGACTGCCCACAGGGAGCAGAACACAAAACTGCAAAGCAACATATTATACACTCAAGATACTTGTGGTCAATTAAAGCATAACAGGGTCATGCCCTAAGGAGCCTGCTGTCTAGAAGAGGCTTAATACTGCAGGGGATAGGTGAAAGGGGATGAGACAGAAGTAAGCCTCTGAAGTAGAAGAGGATCTACAGACAAAAATACTGAAGAACTATGTTAGATTTCTATAACGTAATGACTGACAGATAGTTAGCTCCATTCTTAGGACGGTTTATGGAATCAGTTCAAAATAGTGTGGACATTTCTGCTATATCTACCATAATCTGAATAACTAAAAATGGTTTCATTGATTTTTTTTTTTTTTAGATACAGTATATAATAGAAACTGGTTGATAATTTTTCAGTAAAACTTCTTTTCTACTGGAAAACATCAATGCTTGTCAATCATCAAAGCAGTCTGCAAGGAGGAAAAAGATGGCTTGGGGCAAGCCCCTTGTTCTCCAAGCTTTATATGGAATCTTTCATTATTTTGCAAAGAAACAGATCCATGTTTAATAGAAATCACTTCATCTCAAAAGTTTGGTTTTAAGAAAAAATAAAAATTCAAATTAAAATAATTCAGCCACCTATAAACAAAGTTTTCAGCTGTTCACTTTCAACAAGTATGTTACTGGCTTGTTGGTTCAAAAAACCAGAATATGAGTCTTTGTCCCAGACTGGGGGAGCTCTAATGAGTATGTAAGCATATGAAATCCAGGTAACGTGTCCAATCATATGTCACGGATTTCCTCTCTGCTCCCTCTGTACTTGCCTCCTGCAAATGCCCAAGGAGAAAAGGGAACAAGTAAGTATATTATAGACCTAAAAACTTCCTGGTATGTGGTAATCTCTCCCGTTTTCCGGCTTTCCCACTTCTGTCACTTTAGATCGCCAAATATCCAAGATATTTTTTTGGTAACATTTGTGCAGACTTTTGCACAGTGTGTCCTTATCCTGACTGGAGTTTTAATAGAGCACAAGTGAACATTAACAGTTTTTTACAGATTGTGTGGGTCTCACATACACAGTCAGACAGGCAGATGAGCAACAATAGGGTCGGTCAGCAATAAATACTTTCTTTGGCTCAGAAAGTAGAGCGAGACTGATCCAAACCTGGGGGTTCAGTTTGGCAATAGGGAACACTGACCCCAGACAACGGTAGCTCATATGTGGAGCACAGTAACTGCCCCATCACCAGTTACGTGCTCCAGCTGCAGGGTTATAAACCACAAGTATGCACATTCAGAGACTGCTGGGGATATAGTTTTGGCCGCTGAGGGTCAAGTGTTAATCAGTACAAGTACCAGCATGCTATGAATGTACATTTCACTGTGGCTTCTTGCCACAGACAATTTAACTGCTCCTCCTTTTCCAGCTCCCCATTCTAATACATCTTCTTGTTCTTCTGCAACCTGCAAAGTGACTCAGGAATACTAGCAGGAGTAGGTACAATGTCAGTGTAGGAGTAGAGGCCTTCTCTGCAATTATTCCAGTCACTGAATTTAGCTCTCTGCACACTTTTTCAATCCTTGTGTCACAGTATCAGATCTGAATAATTATTTGAATCAGAATAGTGGCAGATTCTTATTTTCTCGTGGAATCTGATGCCCAACTTGAGTCATTCTTAACAAAGAAGCTTTAACCCAAGGAAAGATAAGAGTCCATTAACAGGATTGTGAGGTTGAGAAGTATCTGCAGGTATACAATTGCTGCTGTAAATGATTACTACTCCACACTCTAAAAGTGCAGAAAAGACAGCAGATGAGTGCCCACGCATACTTAAAAAAATAAACAAAACAACAGGATGCCATCCAGGAATGGGAAGAAAAAGCCAGGAAATACTTCAATTCCTTAGACACAAAAGAAGCCTTTAGCATCTTGACATTTACCGTGCCAGTGTATTTATACTGCCCCTACTCCTAGGACAAACGGTGAGAACACATGGCAACTTAAACTGTAAATGGTAGCTGGTAACAATCTACTGCCAGCCATTGTCCTCTGGTTATTTTTTACTTGCTCACCCTGGTGGTGTGGTATCAGACACTCCTTCTCATGACATACAGTTCTGCTGATCCCATTAACCAGGTGGGTGAAAGAAGCCCTAGCTCTCCTGTTCACACACTTTTGAGTTCATACAGTCAGGGACATTACAAGGTTTTAAGACAGGTTATGTTTCCTAAGAAAATGAAGGAAGGTCAGTGATCTCTCAATAGCATGAAAAGACTGGCCATTACAAGGGAACAAGGGTGTTCAGCTTGGACATGGATTTACTGGGGAGAAGAGGAGCACTTTGTTCTTCTCCCTCCGTTAGCACCAGGAGCAACAATGATGTGGTTGCGCAGCTCCCATGACCACAGAAAGTCTGGATCCAGTTTTGCCAGTTGAGTAAATAAAGTTCAGTCACACTGAGACACACATGCAAGGAATGGATTTTGTAAAGCTTTTCACAGAGCTATGCAATTTACCTCCTTCTCTTTGAACTATGTGGTACAGATGAACCATGTGCAGGATAGCCTCCAGATCTTGATCGTGGTAGCCTTTCTCATGCATGTCATCCACTGTGTCTGGATAGATGACTTGATCACGTAGCGTTCCGATGGACATGTAGGGCCTGAGAAATACAGAGAAACCAATCAATCTGGAGCTGGCTCCAAGCGAGTGCATCTTGCTGATACTTTGTAAGCACAGTATAATGGTTTAAACACTGTTGCTAAACCTAGATTTATCTGTGGGTGCACTGTGGGCAAACGCTTTTCGAAACTTATCCTAAGGACAATGTATTGTTTCCATAATAGCTGATTACAGGGTAGCACCAGCAGCAGTATTTACATGAAAACGAAATGACAGGTCAGGCGGAATAAACATCCACTTCATAGCCCCCTCTCACTGCTTTCACTTGGAATCAGGGAAACTCTATGCTGTGTTCAAGGTTTGGTATGTTTAGAGATTACACATTGAACTAAACACTCACATGTTAAAATCAAATGGCAACAAAAATATTGCAGCTCAAATTTGGGAAAAATTTCCACAGTGCAGCAGGAGATGTCAAAGTAAGGCAGAAGAGCACTGAAAGCTTCCCTTGCACACTATTAATTTGGACTGCAGTACTGGGACTAGGTGTAACTTATCTGGCTCCAGAAGCCAGTGTAATGCTTCTGAATTGCAAAAAAGCACACACTAGACAAGCTGATCAGCTTAAACCTCCCAGTGCCAGCCTCCCTCTGCCAAGCACAAGGCTGAGCTGTATGTGAAGCAGCTTCTGAATCACCATGTTCCCAGACCAGGTAATCCCATCCACCTTACCAAAACAAGCTGCGTCCACCTTGGAGCCAGCGTCTGCAATCACGGCCATGTCCCTGAAATGGCTATGGACGGTCTCCACAATGTCACGAGCTGTTCCCAGCCTCTGATACAGCCCAGACCCCATAAATCCTTATAGTCTCTAAACAGTCAGCTCGAAGAACAACTGTACAGCTCTCTGTACCAAGCCATTCAGGCTACGATGGCAAAGGCAATCTAAGAAACACTTATTTGACCATCTCTTTTGCTGCTCTTCTTCTAAGGATTTCTTGTGAAGGACAAGTATCTATCCAGTCCCACAGACCCTGCTGATACTCTTGGAGGCTGGAAACACCCTGGGAATGATCTGTGAGATTCTGAGCTTGGAAGAGAAGGCCAGAGCTGAAGAACAGTCAGGCTCCAGACTCTGTTCTGCTTTCTGAGCCAAGAGCTACATTAACTCCCTCTCGGTTCATCTGCCAAAACAGTGCTAATCTTATTAAAGCTGTAGTGCCAGGGGATGATGAAGAGAGGAGCAGTTAAAATTAGGCCAGCAATGAGGAGGCTTCCAAGAAGCTTGCCCTTGCCACAGAGAACTGCTTCCAACAACTTCACAGTGCATTGATGAGGGATCAGTTTTCTTCCCCGATGAGCTCTGGACCTGTGTGGTGGGAAGGTCTCAGCCATGCAGAGGCTTTCCCTGAAATCTGAGAAAATCTGAAATCTGACAGAGCTTTCCCTGAAACCTGCTTTTCCCCTAGCAGATTTCTTCCGTTCCCTTGGAGGTTTCTCTGCAGAAGGGGTGGCTCTACCCATTGTTACTCTGAGAGTCCTCAAAAGACACCACAAAGTAATTTGAAGGAATTCATAATGCAACAGATTTAGAATTATAGAACTAAAGCTGCAACATGAACTGAAAGTCACATTCAAGCTGGCATCAGAGGCATTGGTTTTAGCTCTGCAGAAATTCATGGTGAGCCCGTCTGTACCTGTCTGAACTACTTTCACCCCCAGTTAGGTGAGGGTGGGAAGGGCAAGGGATCTGGACTGCTAGCAAATGTTGGTCATCTCCCTGCTGTGGGCAGGCACCAAGATGGAGCCAAACCAGAACTGCAAATCAAATACAAGCGCTGTTGCTCCTCTTTGCTCATTGTTCTGCTTTCTGCTAATTGTGGGAAGGGTGCTGCTCCAGGCTGCTGCATGAACACTAGGCACCAAGTGCAGTGAACCATTCACATTAAAGGGGGTATTGCAAAACAACAACCCTAAACATTATGTAACTTCATGAAATAATGATATATTACATTTCCATGGTGCTGTCCATCTAAAATCCCAAAGGGCTTTACTTCTTGCATATGTGGAAATTATTTCACTCCAGGCTGCTGCCATCTCTGGGACAGAAGCCAGCAACTCCACCAGGGCTCACAGAAGTTTAAATCAGGCTGGGCTTAAGACTGTATTATAGGTGAAGCTACAGGTAAGGGCAATGAGGACAGAGTTACCTATCATATAATTTGGCTGGGGTTTAATACTTCAGTCCTGTGAAGTGTGATCCTGTAACGACTAGAAGCTCTGAGATTTAACCTACCGCACAACTGAGAAGACAATGCTCACAAGCACCGTGCCAGAACACTTGTTGCCATGCTGTTTATTGAGTCATCAGCACCACTCCCTGGTACAATTGGATTTGCCTTATGGCTTCACATCTAAACACACCAGTACTACCAGGAACACCTCTCCACACCTAGTTTGCAAAAATTAAAGAAAAGCCCGGCCTGCAGTGGAATAGTAAACCCCATCAGTTACTGACTAACCAGCAGATAGGAAGAATGGCTTCTGGTTATGGGTCTGTCTAGGGAGATGGGAGAGCACATTCTGCTCCACCCATCCTACAGGGAGTCATTCATGTCCCTGAGGGGACACATCATCTTGTCTGACATGTGACGTCTTGTTTGGGGCTCCATCTCTTGACAACAGAGAGGCATCTCTGTGGTTGGTTTATCCCATTTATTTTAGGGTGGGGATGGATTGCCTCCTGGGGGTGTCTTGTCCCTCAGTGGGGGATAGAGCTCAGACAACTAACTTAGCTAACTTCTAAAGTGCTAAAGTTCGATGAGATCTCATCTAACTCACACTCTCACAATCTCATAGTAAACCAGACTTCTCTGTCTTTAACTTGAAGATAATCACCTCCTTATGTACCACAAGTGCCACAAAGTCCAACACACTAAAACTTGTTAAACATCAGATGTTATTGTAATTGCAGTTACAGGTGTGTGATAGCTAGACATTAAGCGGTAAGAAGTAACTGGATGCAGGAACAGTGAAATTTTGGCTTTGCCAGTAATCTTGTTAGAATACTGTTTTCATTAAATTGTTAGTTCAAACAACAAAACCAGTCTTTTTGTCCTGAAGCAGTACTCCAGTTTAACAGGGCTTAATTGATTTCTGATGGAGTTTTTCTTCTTGGCCAGTGTCTGGGCTCCAGTCTCAAAGAAAGCACTCTTACGGACTCTGAAAGCAACACCTCTGCTGTGTGGAGGTCATGTCTTCAGTGGTAAGAGCTCAGCAATTGCTTTCTTTCCCTGCTCTCTGAAAAAAGATTCCTACAGTGGTTTTGAGAGACAGGATTTAAGATCAGTGATCCTTTATTTAAAGCTTTTGTATCAGACTTCCAGAAAGCTAAGAAAACTTACTGATTCTTGCCTGGTTTTCTGGAATTTCAAGGCATTTATTGGAAGTGACACTTTCATTTCTCAGAAACTGATCATTTTTTCAGGCAGTTTGATGGTTTTATTGTATCACCAATTCGTGTTTGGTGCTTCACTTTGCAGAGTTGTAACTTCATTCTGCTAGTAACAAGCTATCATCCCTAAGGCTTACAGCCTCCCCCTTGCAGTGCAGGCTTTAAAGAAAGATGATATCAAGACATGCTGCAATCTGAAGCCTGTGGTATGGACAACTCCCCAGTGCCCTATTGACACATGACATTGTGTACAATGCTGGCAAGTTATTGGGGAAATTATACTGGGAGGAAGGGCAAGTGTGGCCAATGACATAGCTTCTTTATTGTGGCTTGCTTCGGGAGGGAGGTGCTACAAAACGTATTGGAGTATACATCAGTAACTTGTCTTTCCAAACAGAGGACTTACATGCTGAAGCTGTTAGGCATAAAAGAGAGGTACCATGCCAATTCAAAGGTTTTGCAGATTAACACATCACACTGTTAATGAGGCAGTGTTAGCTATAACTAACACTTAGTAATTCTCTGATGTCTTGAAGAGCAGAGGGCTTCACTCTTCCGGGTAGCAAGTTAAGGGAAGATGATTTGCTTAGATGTCAATAAATTTGTGTTCCCAACTCAGAACAAGCCATATCCACTTGAAATGTTTACAAATGAATGTATTCAAAGGTGTTTTCATCTTCCATGTAAAATAAATTGTGCTAACAGAACTGAGAACCTGTTCTGACATCCATAATATTATTTTAAAGAATTATAGCAACTAATCAATAGGTACTTTGAGAGGCTATAAAGCAATCAGAATGGCCAGAGTCCTAATTATAAGCACTCTGGAATAAGAAAGGGACCAAAACCATATCTTAATTAAGGGCTGGCATCAGAAGTTATGGAATATTAGTCCAGTGTAAGTGCCCAAGAAACAGCTTCCAGGTATAGGCTGGGATTAATACTTCCTCCATGGAAGGTAAAGTCTAAAAACATGTGGCTTGTGATTCTGGAACCCATCTGCATGGCCCGAGCTGAGCAATCAGGACCTGAATTGCCATTTGCTGTCCAAGTGTGTTTGCAGTTATTATTGCACTATTATTCTCACAGACATGCAAAGTTATGTGGGAAGATTATGTGTAATGCGACTATAAATTCTTGACTGATCCATCCTTTAAGTTTCTGTCTCTGCTGACAAAATGCCTCTCTAATATATCCAAGTGGGAGAGAGAAAAGGGAACACTACATCTAGAATTCTCCTTTTCACATAAAATGCAGTTTGCATTTTCAAAGGAGATTGGGATGGTTTCAGAGTGCAATTCAAAGTGCTTGCTTTGACATCTAAAATAAAATGTATTCCAAATTAAAGCACCTCTGTTTAAGAAGATGATACTGAAGCCCAAGCTCCAGCCATGGAGGTGTCTTCCTAGAAAACCTGGAAGATTATAAGGAGCCAGTGCTTGCACTGAAGAATCTCCAGTCCAGAAAGCCAAGAGCACAGCTCATACCTACGACTGCTCAAATGCTGTCTAATTCCCCAGAAGGTTCAGTACAGCATGGAATACAAAACCAGCACCTTTAAGTCCAGCACAAAACACTGCAGCTACTAGAGATGCAAGAGGAAGGGCTGTATGACAAGCTAAGAGTTAGCAAGTTTCTTTCAAGAACTGAGTTCAGGCTAAGTTCTCCTCAGCTTGCAAGGCATCAGATTCCCATTTTTCTAGGCTAGAGTCCAGACTAAAGAGGAGTCAAAGGGAGGGCACATTCTGATCTTCCCACTGAAGCAAGGAAACTCATGCTAAGAGGCAGGAATAGTGTGTCAGAAGAGAGTTACTGGAAAGAGCCTAATGATAACTACACTAGAGAGAGTCTTCAATAGGAAAGAGGGAGACTTTAGTATTAGTTCTTTGTGACATGTTATTTATGCTATTCCTTTTCCCCCCAATGCTCTTTGATATAAAAAGCAGTAACTACCCTAATCCTTCAGAAGCACTTTAAAAATATATTAAAGGGAGTTCTAATCTTATTTAGGTGCCTGGTCTCAGGAGAGAGCTTGTTATAGATAAAAGGGTTTAATGTTCAGTACCCAGTCTGGCCCCCAAACTTCAGCAACAGGCGGCAGCTCAGGCATACATTTATACTTAGAAATTCCTATGGATTAACTCTAGGTGGCTCCCTTTACCTACTACTTTTTGGTTGGTTTTTTTTGGCTACTTTTCCAAAAGCCCTAAACCTTTGCTTGATTATCCCGAGGCTCCACCTATACTTAGAACTTTCCCATCACCTTGCTGGTGACAAGATCATCACTTTCAGGTGCTGTAATACCTTGGCTGGAATTACTTCAGCGGAACCCCAACTCTTGCTGGGTCAATAGTAAAACCTCCATAGTTTTCAACAGCAGCCAAGCTTGATGAACAGTGATGCTCAAGAAATACCAACCTCCACTAAGTGTTCTGGGTTCCTCATAGTTCTTTGATGTCATCAATAAAATAAACAGCAAAAAAATAATGATGACACCACCTAACAACTTTGAGAAAATAAAAGGTCTTGAATGAATGTGAATTAAGTTCTTCTTAAGTAGCACTGTAGCTCTCATAAGAGCATTAAGTAGCTCTCACACAGAAGGTGGTATTACCAAAGAGTTAAAAAATAATAAATAATATTTAACAAAATGTTAAAAAATCCACAAGCTCAGCTTACTGTGCTGTATCTAGTTCAAGGGACTTTAGGGCCAGCTAAAGTTACAGCGATCCTTCTAAAGATATAAATAATTGATCTTTCTTTAAAATACCCTACATTGAACTCTCCTCTACACTCATACAGAACTAGCCATGATCGTCCTCTAAATATTTCAGATAGATCAGTTACCACAGTGGAATTCAATCAGCTTACAGCCATTAACTTAGTTAACAAGAAATGAAATGCACAGAATGAAAGGCTGAATTCTCAATGCGTATAATTAGACTCTAATATCAAAGGCTGAAAAAACCCTCCACTGTGGCTTCCTTTGCAAAGAAGCCATGCGCAGCTCTGCAAGAAAATAATCTGGGAGGAAATAAGAACCAGAAAGGTAAAAAAACCCTTTAATTTAAAGCTCTACTCATGCTCAGGTATCATCTCAGCTCATGGTTTACTTATTCACCATTACCAAGATCACTTACAATAAAATTAGAACTGGTAAGATGGCATAAAAGTTTAAGGTGAACAATTCACAAAATTATTCAGTTCAGTCAATTTGTATCTTGTGGTAGAGAGAAACAACAGAAAAGACCAGAGGAACATATGTATGATTAAAAACAAATCCAAGACTATTTCTACAAAATACAAGCAGCTAATGCAATCTGAAATAATTATATGTCCTGCAATGAATCAAATCAACCAGAGAAGGAAATACACTCTCCTTTTCTTAAACATCCAATTTTTGCAGCCCCGGTCTTTTCATACCTCTGGCAGTCCTGATGATAAAAGGATTATTTGGATGGATGATCATTAAGATTAATTAAATGTAAAAAGAACAATGAGCTGCTCTGGACAAGAGTGCAGCCTAAGAGGTGTTCCTGACTTTTATCACAACAATCTAACCCAATGAGCAAGGAAGTTTCCCTCTTTTAGAAAGATACCAAATTATTCATGGTTTTGCAGACGAGAAGTGACTCCTTACTTCACAGGGAAGAGGAAATGCAGACAGTGAAACCTCTACAGCAGAGGCTGCTTTTGCTCCAGGTTTCTGTAATGCCTAGTTGTCCATGGCATAGTTTTTTTCCCGTGCACTGGCATATGAATATGAAAGTAATACTAGAACAATAGCGTGTCTCCAGTGAAACACCCTGCCAACAAGTGAGAAGTCACACGCTGCACTCACTTCCCTCCCTGATCCTTTGTGAGACACTGCATTACACACGACAGAACATGACAGTGCAGAACACAGAGACACACCATGTACATGGATACATGGAACACTAGTATAGCCGTTTTACAAGCGTTATAGGTACCTGGAGTCACCACAAGAGAGCTGTAGTAATCTCTAGCAGAAACTAAAATTGATAGGGTATAATTAATGCAAAACATTAGGCAGATAAACAAGCCTGGAAGACTCTTTCCTCTTGGGAAAGACACGCTCCCATCTAAACTAGGCTACTGCTCACATGCTGAACTGCAGAAAATACTCACCTGCTACATGTTCCCATGAGACCATCATATAATTAATGACTCAAGACCGAAGAACTGAAAATCTAGTGTTCTGGGGACTACTCAGCATTATTTGCAGAAGAGACTCATCTCACCTAAAAGCTATCCATCTGAGTCTGAGTTAGTCACCCCAGATTCTGTAGCCAACAGAGTCCTCTAACCTCTGGTAGCTCTCATGCGTCTTAGATGTTTGTCCTAAGACACAGGATGTACAGCTGCAGTGATTTGAACTGGAAGACTATTGTGTATTGTGATCCACATAACAGTTGACCTGAGTGGGCACGGGCCTGTGCTATACTTTTCTGCACTGTGTTGGGCTGTGCTGCACATATAACTTGGCCTTCAAGCCAGTGCTCTGCTGCACTTATCACTTGGCTGCAGAATAAATTTTGCCAGCTAATCATAACAAAGGAGCCTGCAAGCAACTCCCACTTGGCACCAGCAATTACACCACCTGTGTGTGCTTGTCTTTATCTTAAAGCAAAGCAATATGTTCTCATGCTAACATCCTTTGTTTGACAGTGGAAATGATAAATGGAACTGTTTACTGCGAAGAAAATCCTATCGGAGTGCTAAAGACCATAATGTCAACGAACCTTAGTACAGATGGAATAAAGTGCAGCCTGCCATGCTCTGACTCGAGGTCTGTCCAGCGCTGGGCTCCTAGCATCTGATGAGACCTAACTGTCACAAAGGTGATGAAGAGACTGGCGCATCACTCCTGTGAGGGAAGGCTGAGAAAGTTGGAACTGTTCAGCCTGGAGAAGAGAAGGCTCAGGGGAATCTCATCAATGTATATAAACATTGGAAGGGACAGTGTAAAGAAGAAAGAGCCAGGCCCTTTTCAGTGGTGCCCAGAGGCAATGGGCACAAACTGAAACACAGGAGGTTCCCTCTGAGCATCAGGAAAGAGTTTTTCACTGTGAGAGTGATAAAAGCATTGAAACAAGTTGCCCAGAGAGGCTGTGGTGTCTCAATTCTTGGAGATACTCAAAAGTTGTCTGGACATGGTCCTGGGCAAACAGTTCTAGGTGGCCTTGCTTGAGCACAGGGGTTGGACCAGATGATCTCCAGAGATTTCTTCCAACCTCAGCCATTCTGTGATTTTGTGATTATCTACACTATCAACTTATTCCTTATCTCTAATAAAAGGAATTTTTATCAATGCATTACACAGTTTGAATACCTTACTGGCATCAACAAAGAATGTCTAACTTTTAACTGCCTAAATGAACAAAGACAAATTCTACCTTTAGTGTACGAGTTGATGGTTTATTGCTTTAACTTGCTGTGTGATGATGGAATACTTGTATAAAAAATGGCTAAGTCTTCTCTCTGGAAGGTGAGCAGTTACTAGTGAATACTGCGTTGTCTCCAAGAAATGCAGAACAGAACCACCATGCTGAATAAAACTTACGTTTTCCTTTGAAACCACAGTGAGTTGGAGGAGGGGGGCAAACACAGGACTAGACCCTAAGAAACATGTCTGACTGAGCAGACCATGCAGAGACGGGGAGAGTGCTGAAGGTCCAGTTCGCCTTGGAGCCAGGACACGGTTCTGCAGCCCAGGACACAGGGGCAGGCAAAAGGCAGAGCCTATAGTGCATGGGAAGGACTACCACATTCTCATCAAGAGGGAAGTGTTGGCTATGCCTATTATTTGGACATTCAAAAGCATAGAGCACTGTAATAAGAGTTTCTGATTGAAAACAAAAAGGAGGAGGAGAAAGGACTTGTTTCCAGAGAAGATGGCACAGTTGTAATAAGTTACTAGAAGTTTGAGCTGTCCTGCTCTCACAAAAGCCAGCATCCTTTCAGTGTTTTCATACCAAGCTTTTCATGTCAGGCAGGTTTTGTAGTTTACATTTCCTAGTGTTAAATAGCCCAGGTGTTTCTCATAATTTGACACAAAGCTTCTGAAGCATGCTTTCCCAAGTAAAACATTACTGACACAGTAAACATTTGCTATTCTGCTCATCTGTCAAAGATCCTTTGTTGCACAGTTGCAATGTAGGGCATTAAGCTGGAGGTAACTGCCCAAGCTGGACACAATAATGGCACTTCTCTGCAGAAACCAGGTCATGTAAACACAACCACCAGATTACTCCCTAACGTGCAAGTTTGTCCACACCACTGCTAAGTTACACAGCGGTCTCAGTTGACCTGGAGGTGAATTTGTTCCCTTGGTACTGCTTTCACAACTAAATTTTAAAGGCAAGTGGCCTGTTTGTCTCAGCAAAATGAACCTAGAACAGATTAAATGGATTGTCAGTTGCTTTGCTGGGTGCATCCTATAAATACCAGCCACATATTCAGTGCTTATGATCTATTTAGTGACTTCACATTTATAAAATGTGAAGCTTAACCTGACAACATACTTAAAAAAAAACAACTTCAAAGCCTACTTTTACCAGCTTTTAAATGAAGTTCCATAAATAGTCTGGCACATACATGGATGCCTGGAAAGGTGGTACAGACAACATCTAATTATTGGTGCTGAGTAAGAACTTTTGATATTCAAAATCCTATCAAAAGAAGCAAGTGGTGGGTGGAGGCATTGCAAGCTCAGGCTGGCAAGAATGGTGTCCAAAATATGTTATGAAACATGGAGCAGCTAATTGCCAGAGATCCTAGGAGAAATATTCCTGCAACTGGACATCCTCACAGACAGAAGTTTAGCTCTTGAGGAAAACATCTCAAAGGAATGTAAATGGAGGAATTAGTGCCGGAGCTGAAACAAGATTTACATGCTTAGTACTGAAACAGTACACAAAACAGGAAGGATGCTGCTTTGATTACAAGAATGGATTTCACTTTTTTAGTGGCATGCACATCAAGGTATTTAATCATATATGCAACTGATAGCACTTCACATTATATCTCTGTGTATCTTAGTAGGAATGCTATGAGTTACTGAGCGGACATTAATCCTTTGAATGACCAAGTTCTTATATGGATCCCAAATAAGAGGGACTTGGCTTGCATCAAATTAAGTGACCACACTGTGCTTTAAGTGAGACATCTTCATGAGTCTGGAGAATGACATCTCTCCATCCATCTATACAGAAAGCGATAATAATAGAACCTGCTTCAACTAGAAAGGCCACCAGTAAGTACAAGATGATACTGAAGTCTCCATACCAAATCAAGCCTGGACTTCCCTGGTGATTCAAACTTGTCAACAAGGGTCCATTTGTATCAAGTGTGGTACTGGCTTCTGTGCTTCAGACAACTGATCTCTAGGAAATGCACTAGTCTCCACATGGAGTAAAAGCTGAGTATGTAATAACATATCTCAATTCCTCACCCATGTTTAGACATCATGGTATCTCCCATGGCCACAACTTGCTCCAGACATGACACCAGCCTGAAGGGACTGAGAGAGCACAACGCTAGAGCATGCTGAAGTCCTTCACAAACATCAATTTAGCTGTAGCCTTTCAAATTGGCACTGGATTTATGTAAATACATTTTAAATCTAAACTAAACTCCAATGCAGGAAGCTGAGTAAAGCTGCAGCCTGGGATTTGCAACACTTTGCCAAATAACAGAAAAGATATGTAAGCTGTGCTTTACTTGCCTGACTCTTCTGTCTGGCTGGTAAGGAAGGCACCTTACACGGCTTGAGAGACTGTAGCAGCTAATCCACAAAGCCATTTTCCATCACTGACTATAAGCGTAGGTGAATCTTGTTCACAATCTGCTACCAAGAGGTACTGTCAGTACCTGTGATCAGTCAGCACACAGACCTAGTTAAAAACCTTCAAACTTTAGAGCTGTGAGTAAGCCTTCAGAGGAAAAGAAGGGGTCTCTCAGTGATCTTGTCAGCAAAGCTTCAGCTAACCTACAGGGCAGCAAGACAAGAACTTTTCTGTTCTGAGGGAAACAAGACAGGACTTCCTTCATTCTGGAAGGAGAAGTGGAAGCATTTCTAGACAAGTGCCAGAAAGATGAATCAGGAAAAGCTGTGCCCTGGCTAAGAAGGTTAGCCTAACAGCCCTCTCAGATGCCAGGCCACACTTTTCAATGAACACAGAATACTGAGTTAACCTGTCTTGAACTGATTCGTTTTAAAAAAGAAAAATGAAGATACAAAGTAGCACGCCATTTGTTAAAGCCAACCTACATCAAAATAGTATGCACAACTGAAGCACGGTATGTTAGGAAGTTGTGAGTGCTCCATCCCTGGCAGTGGTCAAGGCCAGGTTGGACAGAGCCTTGGGCAACATGATCCAGTGTGAGGCACCCCTGCCCATGGCAGGGGGGTTGGAACTAGATGATCTTAAGGTCCTTTCCAACCCAAACCATTCTATGATTCTATATTTTGTGATAACACTGTTTACCACAGACCTTTTTCTCACCTATCAGATAGGTGCTGAACTTTGGAAATAAACATAATTAAAAGGAGCTTGATAACAGTAAGTATGAGAGATAGATGCAGGGTGCAAGGGAGTAGATATCTATATAGCATTATATGAACTGTATGAACTGATGGCAAGGTACTGAAGGAACAAGTCAATGTGGCGGTGTACTATCAGCGAAGTGCTGAAGGGCAGTGACAACGCTAGTGCGGCGTTGGCATGATCAGAGTACAGTTTAACTCCAGCTGACCCAACTAAAGGGATCACAGATAAACACAGGGCAGTATGAGCTGACAAGAAATTAGGATGTGCAAAATAAACATATCACAGACACATCTGAGCCAATTTAAATGGGATGAGGCAAAAGGACTCACACAGGCCTATTTGCATAGAACTTAATTTGGGCTACTCCTCTAACAGACCATAAGCTAATGAGAAAGTAGTGTAATACAGAAGAATCATATATATACACCTACTACACATGCACATACTTTCAGATACCCTGTATTACATATGAAAGTAACACAACAATTTTGCAAGATTAAATTGTTTAGGTAAGCAAGAATTGTCTTAGGAAACAACCGTATTTTAATGACAGTAGCCACTACTAAACTACTTTCATGCTTAAGACAACATTTGAATCATGCTATAATCTTCAAAGTTGCATGTGTTTAAAATGTAAAAATTGTTTTTATCTTGTCATTTTATTACTTATATCACTTAGAACCAAAATGCTCTTGCTTGGTTTCATCCACATGATGAATATCCTTGGACTACTTGAGACAAATACCTTCAGACATTTGGATTACCCAATAGTGTTAAGGAGAGGAACTATATCTTTGTAGCTGATGCAATTTTGCTTAGTAGCCAAGGGTATTTTTAGAATACAGAAGGAAGAACACCAGACAGGAAAAGACTTTTAAACGAACCCCAGATAAAATACCAGAAATAGAGCTGATGTATGCAAAACCAAAGAGCTTAGGTGGGCCAGATAAACCTTTAAACTGTTATGTTCCATACTGTCCTAGCATTAATAAGGGGCAGCAAAGTACAGTTAGATAAGTCTTAAATGATGAAGAACAAACTTCTGATACTAGTGCAACTTTGATTGCCTCCATTTTAGGGCACATAAGCGTGCTGTTGAAGGAAAGAAATATTAGGGATGCACTTGAATAAGCAATAGAGAGAAAGAGAGAATACAGAATTGGACCATCATTATGACCACTGAGAAAGTGTTCGGAGTTGGTCTTCTATTAAAATGGCACACAGAATTACAGAGAAACTATGCATACTACTGGAGAAACACACCTCACAAAAATACCCAAATTACAGTAGAAGCAAGCTGGAGAGAAAAAACAGTAACAGTGGACCAGGAGAAAGAAGTACAGTGGATTCAAAATTACTCTGAGCTCTATGAAAGTGAATCAATGAATCAGTCCTCAAGAAAGACAGAAAGAATTCTGAGAGACATTTTAGATTTGTGCTGTGCTAGGAAGACTCCAGTTGCGATAGAAGGTTCTGAAACCAACAGAGATTGCACAAGACATTCCTCCATGCAAACAGACAGTAAGACAGAGCTGCCAGAAAACAATTAATAATTTATATCAATAACCCAGTGGTGATTACAGCTTTACTGTAGTTTCATGGTGAAGAGACATTAAGGAGTATTCCTGTGGTGGTGTCAAGGTAACCTGCAAGTATTTAAGTGTGCAGTTCTGCTTGGCTTTACATCAAACAACGGACAACTAAGGAAATGAGAGCCAACAGGTGCAGAATCTGTGTGTCCTTACAACTCAAAAAGCTGAGACTTTCAGTTGGCGAATAAGAAGAGCTGGAGTAAGCGTTAAAAGAAATTGGATGCTAGAGCTCACTAATTCCTCAGAGATGGGAGTCTTCTTTCATGTTTAAGACCAACCAATGAGGAACAGGACAGGAGATAGCAGGCTACCTTCAGACACACTGCTGATATGCTGTGAAAGGACTGACTGCTTCTTTAATTCCCTAAGTGCTACATATGCATCTTGTGGTCATACCTTTAGAAATTGTAGCAGATCAGGTTGGAAGGGACCTCAAGGATCATCTGGTCCAACCTTTCTAGGCAAACCAAAACCTAGACTAGATGTCCCAGCATCTTGTCCAGCCTAATCTTAAAACTGTCCAACATTAAGGAGTCCACCATTTCCCTGGAGAGAGTATTCCAATGGCTGATTGTTCTGGTTGTGAAACAATAAAAAACATGAAACAACATGTTTTTCTTCTAAAGGAATGACCAGTGAAAGACCACTATCACTTCAGGGAAGAACTGGCAGGGTTTCTCTTGCTCCTCCTTTCCCTACAACGGTGAAGATCTTCCCTTTCCCAAACAAAACTAATAGCCAAGGCCAATGAAATCCTACTGAATATATCTAACAGGCACTTTGGTACAACTGAAAACGCGACTTGGGCTTTAGCACCAGTACTCATGCTACTCACATCATGGTTTTGTTATTCATTATTTAAAAAGATGTTTCTGAATTCTGATTTAAATCATGATTACTTACAAAGTAAAGCACCCACAAACATTTATTTTTTTCATTTATGCTACCTTCTTGGACAGTTAATTAAAAGAGGAATACAAAGAAGTGGTTGATGAATTTTACTTTGCAAAAGAGGGACAGAGAAGTAGAAGGTGCAAGAGCACACATTCTGCCAGTCACTGAGGCTCCAGTGAGATGTGACAACTTGCTGAGCTGTGATCAGTTCCTAGCAGTGATCCATCCCTTTAAACAAGCTGCTTCTGGCACCAATATGATGCTGGATTGTTTAAAGCTTCTTAAAGCACCCTCCTCCTTTACAGGCCTGAACAGACAGTGACAGAGCCACGCTTGGAGAAGAAATCCCTGGGCTTCTCTCTCCCTGTCCCCAAAAGGGCAGTTTGTCCCATCAGCATCCACCAGAACTGTGACTGATTAAGGACAAATTCTTCATGGCCTGGAAATATATAAGGGAAGAAAAACGAAATCTCATATTGATTCAAATAAAATCTAAAAACCCCCTAATATAATGATGCTAAGAAATCTAAAACCATAAAAAGATAGATATGCCTAAGGCTCTGTTTTAAAGCCTACATACTGCCTACATACTGCTAAATAAAGCTAACTACAAAGCATTTGCAGTGCTGATGAGATTTGGAGTATACAATGAGATAATTCACTTCTGATAAGTCATAGTTTTGTGTGTAGCTTTTCAGCTTGGCAAGGACACAGCATTTCCCACACATTTCTGGAATACTATGCCAGAACATTACAAACAGAGATGAAAAAATAATCTTTTCAGTGAGCTCCCATTTACTGTGGAGTATTTTGTTACTTAGTAGTCACTGTATTCTCCACCATTCACTGTGTGCAGATGAGGTTTCTACACTTGACTCAAAGAGGGCTGATGCAGAACTCAATGCGGTCACAGGTATGCAAGAGTAAACTTTTACCAGGCCCAATGGTAACCGTGTCCACTCAGAGAGCTGTCTACTATGTTCTTAGACCAAAGACATAATGCACAAACTCAAACACAGCGATGTCGTTCCAACTGACTGCTCTGATGGACATCCACCAATTCAAGATCCTTCTGCTATACCACAGTTTTCACCTACCCTACTACAAAAGAGTGAGGTGGGTTGAATCTAGGTGATACTGCCCTACCAACTCCCAGATCCTCTCAGTCCAGAATATAAGTTTACCCTAAAGTTACGTTGAAATACATATATGATGAAAGGTAGGCAGGGCACTGCCTTTTCATCTGAAGTTTTAAGAGTTATGTCTAAAAAGAAACAAACAGAAGGTGATCCTGACCAAGCAGCAATTTGCACAGGGTTAATAAGCAAAATGGTTGCAGCAGGACCATCCAAAACAAGCTGCTTTCATTTTGGGACTTCAGAACAATTTACAAACCACTACAGAAATCCAAAATCTATTCTAGAGCCAGTGACAGACAGAAAACCCCAACTGAATGTGTAATGCATTTAGCCCATAAATACATGAACTGCTAAAACACTCAGAAGTGGAACACAGGCAGAAAATAAAATGCCTGGACCACATAAGGCAATCCACACAAAAGCCCTAAATATACAACAGATCTGTTATAAATCAGGTCCAAAAACAAATAAAATTCATTTTTAAACTGCATCTCTTTCAAGTAATTCTTAGTGTCTCAGATATTAATCTAAGACTGTAAGCCAAAAGAACAAATATATTGGGCAAAAAAGCAACTCAGGATCCACCACAAGGACATCCTAACAAACAAATCTGATTGACTGCTGTCCTGTATCAACCCCTCCAGGCACATTCACCTACAAATCCCTACAAGAAGCAGTCTCATAGTCCCTTTCCAAATACAAGATGCTCATTGTTGACAGGCCTCACCTCCAAACCTACAGAACCTATACTGACACAGCTAAACTGTCCCCAAAAGCTGACTTCAAAATCTTCAGCCACATTCAAATTCTAATGAGTTTTGCATTAGAGCTCTCTGTGTCACACTGTTGTCCCATTTACTCAAACTCTGCTCTGTCCCTTGGGAAGGGAATACCTCTGTACTGCCTTAAAAACCCTCCAGGAGCACAGAACTCATACAGAGCCACAGAGCCGAGCAACGGGTATGTATCTTAGAGGTCTCAAAGACATCTCTGCAGCACCCTTTATCCTGGGAAAAGCTATTAGGATAGACTGTACATGAGTGATACTTTCAAGGCACACTGCAAAGATGATATGCCAACCCCTATGTGGCTTTGGTCACAGAGGGCTGCAACGACACTGGCTGAATCTCAGACTCTGACCAAAGGATTTGAAATATTCCAAAGAAGAATCTCCCTCAGCTCTGCAACATTAGGGGAAACAGCTAACAAAGAACCATGTTTATGGAAATGAAAACTCAGCAGATGTGATTCAATCCCCTCAACAAGCACCCTGGCAAATCTGCCTGAATGCAATACGAGTCTGTTCGCTTTACCAGAATAAAGGGACATAAGTAAAGAGGAAGGGCTGGAGACAATCCAGCCTCCAATGTTGAGCTGAGAAGGGGTTGGGATCACACAGAAGACAGAAGTGGCTGAAACTCAAGATTTCCTGCAAGAAAAAGATTCAGAATAGCTTTTGTTCTGCCAAAGAATAAAACTGATTCTAAGAATGTTCTGCACAATGGGAATTCTGAAATGCTCTTTCAAAAAACATTTAATAAAGCATTTTGCTCCAAATTCCAGAATGGAACCCTTGAGTAGCTCAGAAAAATGACAATGGCTAGCAAAAAATTATACATATATTTGAAAAGATTACAGATAAATATTCTGTATTACCTTCATCTGTAGCAAGGAAAATCTACTCATCAGTTAATATTTTCCATTCAGCTTAATAGCCTGTACTTTTTAAACAAGACTACAAACTGTACCATAAACATTTCTTTTGCCCATGGGATGCAATGAACTACAGAAAGCAATCAAAGATTCTTAGTGTTTGAGTTTGCTTTTGCAAAACAACCTAGTTAGAAGTCTCTAAGGAGATACTCCAGAATCAATTGCACTAAATGATGTTCTGATATTCCAACAGCAGGTCAGAATACAAACGAAGTACAAAAAAGCCATGCTTCCCTTAGTGAAAAGAGGACACATTATTAAAATGGCAATTTGTAATTAATATTGAATTAGATTTTGGTCTTGTAGTGTAAACATTGAAGTTCTGAAAATTATTTTGAATAATTCAACATTTAGGAACGAAAGTACTCTCACTTGCTTTGACCTTTGGTTTTAAAGTGAAGTCAGAATAAAGATCTATTAGCTCTACTTAAAATTTCTATCAGATTCTGGTCTGTCCCCATGATCCCTATCATCCGTCAGGGAAGCATAGGCTCCACCTCAACTGCGAGCAAGCCCTTCCCAATGACTGAAGATTGGATCAGGGGATGTAAAGAAAGTATTTTTTCTTTAGCACTCTCCACACACCTGAGGTTGTGCTTAACACCTTTTAACTTGGCTGCACATATTACAGATGGAAAACGAGAGAAGCAGGGTCAAAATTCATATAATCAAAAATATCACCTTGAGCAAAACACATACCTTTGTGGTATGTAAAACATGTGCTGCGGAGGGGGTTTGTAGAGAACTCCTCCATACACAGGCCACAGACCACTTAAAATTCTGAAGAGCGAGCTCTTTCCACAGCCATTGGGTCCAGTGATTAAAAGGTTCATCCCCTCCTCAACCTACAATAGCAATGAAAACACAAAGATGTTACTATGCTGTGTATGTGGCACAAGGTAGTTTAAGACCCCCAGAGGGAGTTACATGAGCATTTGCATCAAATTATCAACCCATTTCATTAATTACCTGTACATATTTATGCAGCTATTCTGGAAACAGTGGCATAACATGTGGGCTGAAACAGTGAAAATCATTTCTATAATGTCTGAGTATTTCTATAAACTACACTGATTATGTCACAATGTCAATACACCACAGTCAGAATCAAATATTCTAATGCATATTACGTCCAAGGGTGTTAACAGCATACAAAGCATGCTATCCCCATCAGTGCCATTAATTCAAGCAATGGGAAACAAATCAAACTATTCAGAAAATTTACCTCACTTTGCCCTTTCCTGCTTAATCACAAGTATTATTTTGGCTGCAATGCACTTGTTTTTACTCATTGGAATATTACCCTGTGTATATATGTGTGTATATTTATGCAAAATCACAGTCTCATTGTCCATGCATTATGTAAGTATATTGACTGCTACATGTTCTGTCGGTTTTGTTCCTTGAGCAAAATTAATAAATATTTCTGCCTCTTTGACCATACAGTTGTAACTTTACAAATCTGAAATCCCTCACTGAAGCCACTGCAAGTTTTGCCAGAGCTAGGACCTTGTCCTCCTGGTTGCTAACTCCTATACCAACAGAGGGGGCAAGAGGAACACTCTGCTTTAGCTAAATTAAGGGACCTGCTGGAATTATTCATGTTAGTGTTGTGGTAACTCCAACTCTTTTTTAAAATGATATCATCTGCACTGATACATAGGATTAGGATATATATGTGAGTAATTCAGTAAAGGTGATCCAGCAAAACTGTGAGCAGGGACCGACTGCTAACTGGAATAGCTTTTTAAAAACAATGCAAGTTTTTACTGAGTAAGGACTCCACAGGCTTGTGAACTATGCTGTCAACTATTAGTTAGTACTGCTCTTTGTGGTGATGAAGCAAAACTATAGATTCATTTTTTTTTTCACCAATGCTGTGAATGCAGACTTTTAAAGGAGCCTGTGTGAGTAAAGCATCCAAATTTCACTGAAATTAAGAACAGATGGATGCAGACTCCCATATGCACCTTTGAAAATCTCAGGTCAGTTTTCCCTTGGCCGCAGCACCAGAAGTCCTCTCTTCTCTTTCTCTGAGGAGGATAAACTACATATGCCTGCCTCTGTTGAGCTACTATGCCTACCTTTCTGGACTTGCCCTTCTATCCATATGCTTCTCCAAGTACTTAACATAAGGTACATGAATTCTGGGCTGTTTATGTTAATGTGATGGCAACAATCAGAAGATTCCTGCATATCATCTCTTACTTTGAAGTTCAGTCTGGAAACCACCACATCGCCATTCGGAGTAATAATAGGAACATTTTCACAAATAATGCCATGATCAACATCAATAACTTGCCCTAGAAAGGATAAAAAAAAAAAGTTTGTGAAACCCTTCATTAAGCAACAATACTTGACAGTCTCAGTGCATGGCTGAGAAGTGTAACTTAGTGAGTTTCAAACCACTCTTTCATGTGCTTCAGGTTCCCCTAGTGGAAAATCTGGATAATAAATCTCAGCTAGTCAGAAAGACACTGCCAGCAGTAACCAAGAGTGTGCAATGAATTCTAAATTTGACCAAAATACAATGCACAGGGTGCATCATAAATACAAAATGCACTGTAAAGACATGTTTATTCACCATCTACCCGTATTGGCTGTATTTTGGTTTTAACAGATAGTTAATATCAACCAGTTCAAGGACAGCGTAGCCACAGGCAGACCAGTTTACTTTCTCTTGAGGATTTAATTAGAAAATGGAATCTACTTTTACTAGCAGCTCTCAAACTCAGAGCCCAGCTCAGTCTCCTTCAGCAACGAGAGCAAAGGAGAAAACATTTAATGGCTCACTTCCATGTCTTTTTGAAGCCACAGACACTGTAAAAGTGTCTTGTAAGTATTTGTGGAAACCCACATAACCTTTCACTGCAGTACCTACACTTACTATTTGGATTTCTGGCCAATTTAAATGTACGCTCTCCAGCAGACATTTGGATACTCTGTAACATAAGGACTTTGAAATAAATTCTTCTGGAACAGAAAAAAAAAATGAAGCCAACTCTTTGCCTGTTAATGGGCTTTTCTAAGAGAAACCAAACAGCCAGGCTTCTGGATGAGTATCAGAAATTACCCCTACAGACAAGATGAAAAGGAAAGAGATTTCTCTTTGTACTAGAAGGCTGCTTCTTTTATAACTTAGATTGATCTGAACAAAGAAAATGGAGCTAAGGAAAAGTTGAGTTTATTACAAAAGGACATGGTAGCATTTCCTTCAGTTAAGGCTAGTTTTACATTTTCCATTAAAAGGCTCTTTGTTCAATTGCTTCTGACTTTGCCAAACTATAACAACCTGGCAGAAATTTCTGTGCCATATATGAGCCCAAGCATTCCTTTATTCCTAAATCAAGTTTTATTCAAAACAGTTCTGTGGTGTCCAACATGAGATTATGGGGAAAAAGACAGTTTTGCTGTTGAAAAAAATATTGGGATACAGTGCAGAAATTCTAGTTAAAATAAATCTATGAGAAAAAATATTAAGTAAGTATTAGGCAAATTTAATTCTCATTTCCTAACTTCACAGTGTTTGAATGCTTTTAAAGCATATTTATATGTGTAATCAGAAATACAATTTGGCAGTATTTGTACAAGATGTACAAAATTCTATTTCAACTTTAAAATTCGGAATTATTAGATACACCATGTAAAAGGCAATCATAGAATCACAAAATAGTTAGGGTTGGAAAGGACCTCAAGATCATCCAGTTACAACCCCCCTGCCATGGCCAGGGACACCTCACACTAAACCATGCCGTCCAAGGCTCTGTCCAACCTGGCCTTGAACACTGCCAGCGATGGAGCATTCACAACTTCCCTGGGCAACCCATTCCAGGGCCTCACCACCCTTACAGTAAAGAGCTTCTTCCTCAGATCCAATCTAAACTTCCCCTGCTTAAGTTTGAACTCATTACCCCTTGTCCTCTCACCACAGTCCCTAATGAAGAGTCCCTCCCCAGCATCCCTATAGGCCCCCTTCAGGTATTGGAAGGCTGCTATGAGGTCTCCACGCAGCCTTCTCTTCTCCAGGCTCAACAGCCCCAACTTTCTCAGCCTATCTTCATACAGGAGGTGCTCCAGTCCCCTCATCATCCTCATGGCCCTCCTCTGGACATGTTCCAACAGTTCCATGTCCTTTTTATGTTGCGGACACCAGAACTGCACCCAATACTCCAAGTGAGGTCTCACGAGAGCAGAGTAGAGGGGCAGCAGCACCTCCCTCGACCTGCTGGTCACACTCCTTTTGATGCAGCCCAGGATATGGCTGGCTTTCTGGGCTGCAAGTGCACACTGCCGGCTCATGTTCTCATTGACCAACACCCCCAAGTCCTTCTCCGCAGGGCTGCTCTCAATCTCTTCTCTGCCCAACCTGGAGCTGTGCCTGGGATTGCACCGACCCAGGTGTAGGACCTTGCACTTGCCATGGTTAAGCTTCATCAGGTTGGCATCAGCCCACCTCAATAATATTATCTGTTACAAATATTATAGTTTTCAGATTTTCACAATGCTCTTGTGACCAACAGTAAATGCAAGGCACAAAACAAATCTCTCTCAGTTACATAAACTTACATTGGATATTGTCCTGGTTTCAGCACCATGACAATGATTCAAAAGCAAGTAAGTAGTATGCGTTCAAAGAGCCTTTGGGGAAGCTGAATATTAAGATTTTTATTTTCTAACAATGTGGACACATACACATATGTGAGCACGTGTACTTTTATCCACATACAAATCCACTTTGCAGGGATTTCTTAAGTATCAAGACCAAAAGACAATGGAACTTGTCACAGAAAGTGTGCAGCCTGTGGCCTAGATTTATCTGGCCTAAATTCTACTAAAGTCCATGTGCACAATGCTTGAGCTTGGCTGGCTGCCTCTGAGAGCCTACAACCACTTAGGAACAAATGCTAGTCACCACGACTTAGAAGGAATTCAGGCTGAATGAAATGAGTGACTGTAGTAGAATCAAGTCTTGGGAAACGGCTGCAAAGAAAAAAGGAATGGGGTATATGTATACGAGACCCAAAGGGAATGTGAACAGCATGCTTACATAGCTGAACCGTACTGGGTTTTGTTTTCAAGTCAAATACAGTTCAGATATACAAGCATATCTAAAAAGAGCCCCCAGATTGCTTTGTTGCTCCAGGAACCACAAACTTTGTTTCTTGTACATGACAAATGTAACAGCTTAAAAGAAATGGCATTTTATATGTCAGCCAAATATTACCAAGATCTACAAGATTAAGACACCAGCTATTTCCACAGCTAACCACCATGCTGCAATCAGATTGTTTGTTATGAAGAACCTTTGAGAAATCTAAACCGAAGGGCAGCATTGTTGAAATTACTGAAAAAACTTATTTCATAAAGAGCACTTTGGTGCCTTCAACTCTACTGAGGTTTAAGTTTTCAGAAGCCAAAAGAAGGGAATGAGGTTTTTCAAAACCACAGAGGGAAGAAGCAGAAGGGATCTGTTGGGAAAATTAGGAAAAGCCCACTGCAAAAGCTGCCTTTAAGTACTTCACATTGAAGCTGGACACAAAAGGAAGACAGAGGTGACATAATGGAGCAAACTAAGAAATGGATGTACACAGAAAATGCTTTGGGGAGGGTGGAGACAAATGATAGCATCAGAAAGATACAGGACAGGGACAGCAAGGATAAGGTACGTATTAATCGGATCATTTGAGGGGTATGGGGAAGTGTAAAGTTGTTAGACTTTCATTTGCAGTTGAAAATTCCCACTTAATCATGAAAAAATGAGCACTGGCTGATTTTAGCCACTGAAAACAAAGTTGTATTTTTGTCAGAAACTACTGAACCAATGTGTCTTTCCCTCCTACCCCAAAGTAATGAGGTGTTTGAAGATGAAGAGCTTACAGTCTCACTTTCTGAAAAAAAGAGGTGTCTGAGGAAAGCAGGCACTGTCCATGTAAGAATAATATCACCACCAATTACAGTATAGTTGAAATGCCTTTGTCACTGAAAGATTTACAGAAAACACTTGAGCAATTTTGTGTATTAGAGAAGCGCTGCATAAACACAGTTACAAAATAGCAGGAGGTTAAAATGGAGGGCAACATGGTCTCTGGGGTGGGAGGCTGATTTGCTGTAGAAACAAAACCTCTGTTCACCTCCTGTCCCACTGCACCAGCCTCACACACAGGAAAACGCACACAAATATGAATTAATTACCTTTGATTTCTAAGGGCCCTTCAATGTGCAATTCTGCTTTATCTTCATTCTTGCTGTTGTTTTCAGACTCTTGAATAACAGCATTTCTCCTGTAGATGCCTCTCTTCACCTCATCAAAGACTGAAAACATGTTGTAGACACGGGCAGTGTAGCCTGCTAGCTCAGTAACCTGAGAAAGAGCAAATGCAAATGCCTCATGTCAGTTATACTTCACAAATTCTGGAAATTAAATTTTTGGTCAAAGATTCATGAAAAACATTCCTAGCTATTCTGTGTGACAGTTCTCAAATGCTATTCTGGAATGATCAATGATAACTCTTTGGACACCTATTAATTTTCATTCCTTGAAATTCTGTGTTAACCCATTTGCTACCCACAGCTCCTGCCAGCCTGCAGACAGAGACAGTTTAAAGGGGACAGATTTCAGCCAACGTAAGCTATGATAACTCCAGTAAACGAGGAAGTTGCAGGGGCTGCTCTTTTCCATGGATCAGTAGACTTCAACAAGCAGAGAACAGCTGTGAGCATATGTGAAAACAGAGAGCCTATCATACATGAGAAAAACAAATCTCTGCATTTCACAGAAAAATAAAGGTCCATAGAATAAAAAATGGCACCTATAATTACTTGTTTACTTCCCTGTATTCATGAAACCATCTGTGAGAAAGGTGTGCTTCTCTGTGTAAAGCAGGTCATACCAGAGCATCCTAATCTAAAATACGGTACAAAAAAGAAATTACTTTTCAGTCAGCTGCATGCTAGAGTACCTGAGCTACGTTTGAGACCTCAGATTAGAACAGGGCATTTTTAAGAAGGTAAGGTCTCTTAAAAGGCATTCTCCCCTTTATTTTTTGGTCCTTTTGTCACAATTTCCACTTGGTAAAGACAGAAACAAGAGATCTCTGGACCTGATAACTTCCTATTCAGGGGCAGTGACACCATCAAGAGTTCCCAGAGAACTGCTTCCATCCGCAAGCAGGAAAGTATTAAACCCAGGCATCTTATTTATTATGCATTATTATGTGTTTATTATTATTTTTATCATGTATCATTAGATGTTTTTTAAAGGACAAATTTTTACACTAAATGCAGACAGCAAGACAAGAGGAGCAAGAAAATGAGTGTAAGATTATAAAATCATTAGGTTGCTGTGGTTAAACACATACAGCTCATGATTGAGTTCACCTGTGATGGCATACTTAATTCCAATACAAATCCTAAATAAATGTCACTAGTTGTGCCAGACTCAGAAGTGAGCACTGGTTCTGACCACATGGTCATCATGCCACTGGAGGTTAACAAATATGAAACATATTGAAAAACTCAGTTAAAAAAGGGTGGCCACTCAATGCTTCATCAGCTGTACACTGTTTTGCACTACAGGTAATTGCATTAACATCTGTGAAAAGTATTGAGCTAACATCACTTGAGGCAGTCGTAGCACACAGGAGCTGTAACATCATTCTCCACACTAGAGTCTTCCTATCAATTTCAGCAGGAGCTCATGCTAGGACTGAGTTGTTTGCACAGCATCGGCATTAGCATTTGATGGAGAGAATCCTGCATGTGATGGACAAAATGTGTACCACTGTGCCCCAGAAGAAACATAACTTGTAATAAGTTTCTAAACCATGACCCTACAAACTCACTTTGTCAAAACACTAAATTCTACCACCTGCAAAGAAAAATTGAGCCCACCTCATCTACATGCTGAATTACATTGACTGGAAGAAGGCTGCTTTGGTGGGTCAGGTGAGCAAGAACTGGAAATTCACTACCATTTTAAGTGGATTGAAGTACACTGACCTTTGGAAACTGCCTGAATCAAGAAATACAAATGACAGTGTGATAAGATATGTAAAATTCAGATGGAAATTCACAGAACTGGTCTTTGATCGCATGCTGTCTGGATTAAAATCTCACTATGTGATTTTACATCTCACAAAATGAATTTGTTCAGTTGTTTCTACTTCTTTGTGGGTATATTTGTTTCCAAAACTAAAACCACAGTGTTTGCAAGTCCTCATGTATATTATATAAATCACTTCAATGTTGAAAATAAAACAAAAATTACATCACTGTATAATAGGTTATCTGGCAGTATCCTGAGAGCAGAGGCCAAGCAGGGGAACAGCTAAATAAGCATAGGTCTAAATCACAGTCCATTAGAACTCCTTGAAGAAAAATGACTCTGGCTTTGTGAGAGTCCATATCTGAAGGTGCTAAACTACCCCTTCTCCTCTAATTTACAAAGTTGTAGCTATCATGGCTGGACTCCAAGTAACAGAATCCATAGTTTTTGATTAGCTGTCTAAGCTAATGTGTGCCTCCTTGCACTGCACTGGGAAAAGGAGTCACCATCAAAGGGACAAGCATAAACCAAATAACAAATGCATAAACAAGACTCAGAAGGAAATGCTGAGGAGAATAGCAGCACTGCCTCACTTTTCTTTTGCTTAACAGCCAGCACCGGGAGAAACCTCCAGGAGAGGGCACAGATGAAAGCCCAGCGTTACTGCCATTTGGGTAAGGACCTGAAACAACATCTCTGATGTTCCAGATTAACCTCGTGTACTTACAGATTATTTGCTGTCCCAAGGTGGATTTTATTTTTTTGCTGAAATTTCTCTACTTTCCAAAATTCCTTACAGTTTAACAGGTTCAGAGGATACTGGACAGGCCCCATAGTTTAGATGGCCAGAAATAAGTATTCAATTCTCTTTTTGTTTCATACAAAACATGACTGGGACAGGTCGCCCAGACAGGTGGTAGATGCCCCATCTGTGGTAACATTCAAGGTCAGGTTGGACCGGGCTAAGCAACCTCATCTAGTAAAAGATATCCCTGCTCATTGCAGAGAGGTTTGGAACCAGGTGATATCTAAAGGCCCCTTCCCTTCCAACTCAAACCATTCTGTGATTCTGTGATATTTCCAACAGAAGATTACCCAAACATTGTAGGCTGAAAGTCTGAATTCAGGTCTGTGCTCCAAACAGAGGAGGAATTTGAACCTTTTATCATTCACATTCCAGGAACTTCTATTGCTCTCTGATGGTA
This sequence comes from Amazona ochrocephala, assembly GCA_039720435.1. NCBI lineage: Eukaryota > Metazoa > Chordata > Aves > Psittaciformes > Psittacidae > Amazona > Amazona ochrocephala. The sequence goes on from CM077880.1 coordinate 29,179,097, forward strand.
TCTGAACACAGGTGTTAAAAATGATACTTACATGTTGCACCATGCTGGCAGCTGTGCACTTTAGACTTTTGGTCAACTTAGCTCTAGAGATCAAACTATCAGTTCAAAGATCTCCATGGATTTAATTGCAATGGAATTTGCCTTTAAAACCAGCAAATTCTATTGGGTTATTTTACATTCTATATTAAATGTAAATTCTTTTTTACTTTTTTTTTCCTCTTTCATGTCTGACAGTTGTACAGTACCTCTTTGTATGAAGACATAATTCTTTCAATAGCATCTGCTGCAGAGATCAGCAAGTTTCGGGATGTCGTGAAAGCTTCTGTTCTTTCACTAACCATTGCCTGTTTCTGGCCGTCTTCCAATTCTGAAAGTAAAAAAAGTTTTCTGTTAAAATATTAATTTTAAAATTATCTCTACAAATTAAATTACGATTCAAATATGAGCCAGCATAGAGCAGCTTTTCAATGAAGAAAAGGTTATCTCTACAAAGACAACCTTTCAAAAAGAACTGGTGAATGTAACTAGCAAAGATAGCTTAGTTACAAAGAATTAGTGGGAGGATGTGCAATTCATCTTCTTATGCAAAACATCTAATCCTTTTATAATATTTGTCTACCTAGATATTTTTCTTTTAACATATCATTATTCAACCTGAATTTTTCAAAATAAGAAAAAAGTGAAACCTAAGCAATGATCTAAAGAAGATTTTTAATGTAATTTTGACTGTTTTCGCCATTGTTCATTTTCAGCCTCACTTATTTACTGACTTCATCTAAAAGGAAACACTCATACTGATGGAAATTTGGCAACATGATTATATTTCTGTAACAAGCAATAAGCTCTTTCATTATCAAAGGCATGGTTTAAGTGGGATACCTCTCTCCCACAACACAGTTTCTCTTCTCATCTGACCCCAGAACAAAGTTATGATGGTTTGTTTATGACATTGTGTCCTATTAGCAAGAAAACTCCTGTTTTAAAGAAAGGAGCTGTCCCATAAGAACATGCCAGCAGCATCAGAGAAGCAGAAAAGAACAGAAATTATAAAAGATACATGTGAAATAAATACACTTCCATTCAACATATATATGTGTACTCTTGCTACCATGTGATCTACAGATTTATACAACAGTCAACCTGCAAGGTTTGCCTCTTGAACTAATCAAGATTTAAAAATAAGCAGCTGAATATTTTAAGACTGAAGGTTGTTTAAGTCTTAATAATGGCACCTACAAAAACAAAGAAAACAATTTGAGGTAAACAACTCTTACAGATTTTTCACATGCAATATTTAGAATGAAAGGTCCCAAGGGTCTTCTGCATCACATGACTTCAGAGATACCTTTACATATTGCCCAAGTCTGTCGCAGAACAGGGACTGGATATTTTTTTTTCTGAAGTTTGTAAAGGTTTTTTAAGTTTTTGAGTTTTTTTTTTATACTGAGTTGCTGTTAGGCACCAGCCTAGGCAAGGTAATAGGTGGATCCAGTGTTGCAGCTCCTGTATTATTAAATATTAACATCCTCTGTGATGTTTGCACAGTGCTGATGGTTAAGAAAATCTATGAGGAATTCCCTGCAGGTGTAAAGCAATTGTAAATTCTATGGGTTAGATCAAGCATTGCAAGAGTACAGCAAACAGCGTATTTTTATTTGGTGAGTGACTGTCTCAACTCCCTGACAAGATTAGATTCTAGAAATCTGTTGTCTAGAAATCGACATGCAGCACCAAAGCCAGATGTATGTGTCTTTGTTATTTAAACCAAAATGTTAAACTGTTTTCAGTTATACACCCATAAAGGTAGCCCTACATAGAATCATACAATCATAGAACAGTTAGGGTTGGAAAGGACCTCAAGATCATCGAGTTCCAACCCCCCTGCCATGGCCAGGGACACCTCCCACTAAACCATGCCATCCAAGGCTATGTCCAACCCCACCTTGAACGCCACCAGGGATGAAGCATTCATAACTTCCCTGGGCAACCCATTCCAGTGCCTCACCACCCTTACAGTAAAGAATTTCTTCCTCAGATCCAATCTAAACTTCCCCTGTTTAAGTTTCAACCCATTACCCCTTGTCCTCTCACCACAGTCCCTAATGAAGAGTCCCTCCCCAGCATCCCTATAGGCCCCCTTCAGGTATTGGAAGGCTGCTATGAGGTCTCCACGCAGCCTTCTCTTCTCCAGGCTCAACAGCCCCAATTTTCTCAGCCTATCTTCATACGAGAGGTGCTCCAGTCCACTGATCATCCTCGTGGCCCTCCTCTGCACTTGTTCTAACAGTTCCATGTCCTTTTTATGTTGAGGACACCAGAAGTGCACACAATACTCCAAGTGAGGTCTCACGAGAGCAGAGTAAAGTGCTGGTCACACTCCTTTTGATGCAGCCCAGGATATGGTTGGCTTTCTGGGTTCCAAGCGCACATAATTACATCTGAATTGCTGAACAATACTATGGATAATTTAGGAAAAGCTTTTTTTAAAAAAAATAAAATTCTTACATCATATTATTCTTTCTGGCCTCATATGGGGTTTTTCACAAAAATTTTAATGAATTGACTCTACATCAGCACACTGTCAACTGGTCGTATGCAATCTAGCCACCCTAGACACAATGAGAGGCATGAGTTAAAAAACAAAACAAGAAAAGACAGAAAGTCTTTTGCAAAGAGATCACAAAATTCTTGCTCATGTAGTTCTCACTTATTTAAAAAAAGAACATTTCCAATCCAAGAAGAATAAAGTTAGGGAATAGAGAGAATTCAGGCAATTCATTAGTAAAAACCAAATTGAAACTTGTTTATTACTTCTCAGAGAAGCAGGTTTTGCTGATCTTTCAATGGTTTCATCTTTTGATGAACCACCACAGTTAAATCCTTTAGGAATCAGGTATGGTTTAACTCCACTAAAACAGCATTCCTACTGTACGTAAATGCAGAATTTACTGAGGGCTGCTTCCAGCACCCAGGCTAGCTCATCTAGCAACAGTTTAGTGAACTCTACAAACTACTTCCTTGGTCATTTTAGGGGTATTAGAAAAATTAAAATTACATAGAATTTATGAGGATTCCACTGTTCCAAAACACAAGCTCTTATATTATATGCCTGCTCCACCAAGATTACTTTTCTTTAACTTGTCCAAAACATATTTCATATGGCTGGCCTTGGCATGGTTTAGTGTGAGGTGTCCCTGCCCATGGCAGGGGGGTTGGAACTAGATGATCTTAAGGTCCTTTCCAACCCTAACTATTCTATGATTCTATGATTCTAAGTGGTGCATTCTAACAGGGCAGACAGACTGTCTCCATCTCATACAGAATCTAATATTTCCCTTTTCATCCGCATTTATGTAATTGATAGCTGTACTTGTTTTATAAACAAAGGTAAGTGTTCACCGTGCCTAGAGAAATCAAAGCCTTGCTTCCAAAAACAGTTGCTTTCCACAAAGTGATGAGAGACACGTTTGGAACACCAATGGTTTAACAAAACAAGAATGAGAAATGCTATCAAACGTGAATCTTGGCCTTGCTAGTTAATTTCTTCCCTGAAATACGTAACAGAATTAGCAAATTTCACTCAGAAATATCACTGTCATTTCTTTTTATTGCAGGATTATTCTTTTTTTTTTTTCCTCTGAAGAAATGTACAAAACCTATTGCCTCACACCTTTTATCTCCAGCCATGGTACCAGTTTTTTGCATAATCCTGATTTTGGTGATTTATCCTAAAATAATAAATCCACCACCTCTTCCTTCAGATATGAACATACTTGCATCTGACCTGCTGAGGCACAAAGCACTGTTTTCCCATTCAGGCCAACAATAAGTTCAGGTCTGCTAGATTCTTTGAATACCTGTTATACTTTGAACTGGTCTTGACAATGTTGATTTTTCAGTATTATGTTTGTGATCCATGCCTCAGGACTCTATAATAATCCCCCTGCTTTAACAGTTTAGGTTTCTGGTGGCAAACATTCTTCTGCTTTACAACATGAGCCATCGCTGCGTCTTGCTTTTCTCCCACATTTGAAAAGTATTTCTCAAAAGAATACTCATGAGTAACAGAAATGTTATTTAGCTTAGCATGAATACACGTCTTTTTCTTTTTATTCATGTTGTAATACCAAGAAGATATTTACAGTTGTGGTTAAACGATCTTTTTCTTGACTGTACTCATTCCTGTCTTAGCAGAAAGACTCTTATCGCTTTTTCTGTTGTGCTGATAACCTTCACAGTGAGGTGAAATGGCTTTGTACAAGCTCTTCTGTTTGGAATAGGACCTCCTGATATGGTGAAATGGCCTTGTACAAACTCTTCTGTTTGGAATAGGACCTCCTACTTTTAAGCTGTTACCAGGAAGCCAGCCAGCGCTCTGATACAGTACTCTCCTGACCCATGTGCTGGGCAGTCGCTCAGACAGCTGAACACCACCAGCACACCAACACAACAGCAAGTAAGCTAAATCACATGGCGGCTGCAGGGTGTCATCCTACAGATCAAACCAAGCTTGTCCAGCAGGACAACCCTGATTTGGGATGTAACTAACAAGATCTGCACAGAAAAGAACTCACTTTTTGCTGAGTAAATATATCCAACTTCAAAATGATCCTTCTACACACACTGGAGGATCCATGCTTAAAGAATTGTATGGAATTTGTAACATATTGTATGGTTGTAATGGGGCATAAGGAAGCCTGTTGAGGCAAACTTCCCCACTTACTTTCACTACGCCTCCTTAATTACCTTTATTTCTGCGCTCTCCCTCTCATTTTTATACATAGCATCTGAAATAACAACACTACTTGAGCCTCATTTTACTTCCTGGAAAGTTGTGATAGATGTCAAAGATCATATCATCCAAGCCTGGAATCTGAATATCGCTTTCTCTTCTCCCAGGAAGTCAGGGAAAAACAGCGGTTCCTAACAGCTCAACACTTAAGAGAATAATTATTTATAATTACGCTATGGTTTATGGAAGGAGGAGATAAGCAGTACAGGGAAGTTAACAGTATCATTTTATAAGGAAGCAGGAGATGCTGCAAAAATCAGCCTGCCATCCCAACAGTGGCTAGTAAAAAGAACCTGCAATTATCACAATCTCATATGACATAAGGATCCTTTAAGTTCTGAATTCATACTGTTTATCAGGTTTACGTTCAAAATTGGACCTTTTGTGTGGCTCTTCCCTCAGCTGACTTGCTGTGCTTGAAAGTTACACACAAGACATGGACACTGTAACAAAGTCTGTGAAAAATAAATAAATATGAATAGCATTCAGGGGAAATAAAGTCTTTTGTGGATGTAAATTTGAAGAAACATTCAGAAATTAAGTGAAAAATGGTATTACCGCCATCTGCAAATCCTGTTGCGGTGATGATGGGCACAGCGACCATAATCATACCACAGCTACTCCAAACATACTTCATCAGGAACTGCTCTAACATGATGTACCATAAACGTTTGGACAAAATGAGATTCATTTGATCAGCCAAAGCTTTGTAGCTTTTCTGCAGTTGTTTCATTTCTACCTACAGTTAAAACAAAACAGAGCAATTGATAAAATGCAAGTAAGATGCACATGTCATACAAGACATGTTCACACACTGCATGAAATAATTGGGTACCCAGAGCTGAGACTTCTGAGCCACATCTGCTATTTTTACAATGCTGCAGTCTCACAGCAAAAGTGCAACAGCTTTATAGAAGTCAGTGGATCTGCTTCTTATTTATGCCATTGTCCCTTGGTAGAACACTGGCAGGTTTTCAGCTCTTTTAAGATCTCTGACATATACACAAGAATGCCATACAAGACAGTCACAACAGCCGATTCTAACAACCAAAGTAAGATTGATTCCACATCCTTTTAAAGAAGCTGCAGCTGTTGAGTTTCACAGCAAATGAAACTCCTCATATTGGAAAGCATTTGGGGATCAATTATCTCCAATGACTTAAAGTTGCAGAGTTGATTCCTGAAATGCAACACTGCTTGTTTTTGTAAGCAGTCTGGAGGAAGAGACAACTATCCCAAGAGGTTTAACAAGTCAAAGACAGATGAAAGCCACTATGATATACTGCATTCGGTTCAAGCCAGTATATGTAGGAATTGGGAGAAAAAAATGTTCAATTTAGCTGCACTTAAAACATGACTATAGGCAGCTTTTGAGAACAACTGCTTCTACCAAAATAAACCATTTACATTATATAACCACTGCTTGGACTAAAAGAGTAATTCTTCAGGCTGCTTTCCAGCTTCCATTTTCACCTTACATGAAACAACTTGGTTTTCTAAATCGTGTTTGAAAGGTGTTACAGCCAAAATTAACTTCTAATAAAAACATTGAGTTCCTTAAAAAGGCAGCTTTAAAACAAGCTATTAGTTTATGTAACTGTGACTGCTAGAGTACTGTACTTAAGCTATTTTAGGACTCTGATGACTGCATCTTTGCTTAGCTACGAAGAAGAGTGTCAAAGGTTGTAGTGCTCCCTGTACTACCACCGAGTTTTCCCCTAGATTTTCTGGTGTGCCCTGGTTGTTATTTCTGCAACATTAAATCTGGTAGTTCATAAACATGGCTGAAAAAAACTAAAACAACAAAGCCTGAAAAAAGTTAAGCAGAATGGACTGGGTAGGGAAAAACAACTGAGATTAGCTCTCCAGAAAAGATACAGCTGCAAAACAGGAACACTGTCAGAGCACAAGGGAACTATGGTCTGCTCCCCCCAGATACCGCCTGTGAGACAGCATTTTCCCGAGAAATGGGAAGCGCTTGCTGTAAACAGGTTTAAATGTCGGAGGGGCCCAAAGCGCTCAGGGAGGGCAGCAGGGGAAGCACGGGCCGGCTCCGGCACTGCAGGACTAAACCTCCTACTTCTCTCCTTCTTACCTTGTGCCCTCGGTAAAAGGCGATCTCTTCCACGTTGGCAATGATGCGTGAATGCATGAAGCGCAGATAGCCCTTCTTGTGAGCCTCCTCAGCCACCAGCTTACCAAACTTGGGCGAGCAGGCTTTGAGCACACGGGCCGTAGCATAGACGACAAGCCCGGCCAGGGCTGTGGGCCCAATGGGGTTAGCCCCCCGGGACCGTGCTGTGCGGATGAGCGTGTAGGAGGTGAGCACGACGTCCAGAATGGGCTTGGTGAGGTTGGAGTAGAGATGTGCCACGGACTGTGAGAACATCATGATGTCCTCGGTGAGGGACTGGTCAGGGTTGGCCAGCCGCCCATCCATGCTGATCACTCTGTAGTAAGTCTGGTTGGCAAAGTAGGTCTCATAGGCGTGATCCACTAGGCGCGTGCGGAAGGCAAGGGCCAGCTTGCACTCCAGGTACCGTATGGCACTGTTCACGAAAGTGGCTGGGATTGCAATCATCAGCCATTTGATTAACTTGAAGACAAAGCTCCTGGGCTTTTTTTCCACGATGCTCTTCACAATCTTCCCATCGAGGGCGGCCACATAGATGGAGAGGAAGGTCCTGGAAACCAGAGCGACAGAGTGGAGGCAGAGCAAGCCCAGCTCGGAGCTCACCAGCTTTGGGAAGAACAGCTTGCGAAGTTCCAGCAGCTGCTGGAAGAATTCTGCGTCCACTGCCGGGGAGGCTTTCTCCCGGCTGCCGGAGCGGCGCGGCTCCTCCCGGCCCGTTTCAGCCCGGCCGGCATCCTGTGGGCCGCTCTCGCAGCCCGCCCGCTTCATGCGCCTGCGGATGATGGGGTAGAGGACCCTGAGCCCATACGCGGCAGCCACCAGGCACGCAGCCCTCTTCGCAGCGCTGGTCCTGTCCCACTGCACCCGCCGGGCCGCCGCATGAAGCATGTGGGTCATCCTGCCCCGCCGCAGACACCCCTCCGCGCCGGTCCTACCGAGGGCGGCTCACGCCCAGCGGGAATGTCGGCCCCTCCGGGTCTTCATCGGGCTGCCGGCGTCGCCGGCTGCCCGCCACCCGCCCTGCCGTGACAGATGCCGAATGAGCCCTGCCTCCCAGGGGCGATGGGAGCCTTCAAAGCGCGGCGCGTTGCACAACGCAGCCCGGCGCCGCGCAGCCCGCCCCGCCGACCACCATTGGCTGCGCCGCGCTGGGCGGCTCCGGCAGCGGCCCGACTCCCCGCGCCCCGGCCCCTGCCGCTCAGGGCCTGGTCTCGGCCACAGCAGCGCGGTTTCCCCGGCACTCGGCCTCAGGTTTACAGGGGGTTCCCCGGAGCGCGGCACAGCTGCACTGTTTATCGTCCGGAGCTCGGCCCGGTAGCGCCCTGACTCGCCTCCGGCTGCCGCCAGCCCTTTCCTTCCGCCTGCCCTTCGGAGCAGGCACCGCCTCCGGCCTCGGCCCCGCCAGCGGTGCGGGGGGGGCACGGGGGAAGGCGAGGACGGGGTGAGCTCAGGCCTTGCGGCAGTCCCGTCACCCGCCCGAGCCCTCCCGCGGGGCGGGGGGCGGTAACGTGGGCGCGGGTGGAGCTCAGTGGGGTACCCGGGGCGAGGGCAGCCTGGGCCGGCGCCGGGGGGGGCCTTGGCGGGGCCCCATGGCACGGCGCCTCCGGGGTAGCGCTGTCTAAACGCGCGTAATTTATTTCCTGTTCTCTCGTCAAAAGGAAACCGGTGTTGTGCTCCTGAAGCATTATTAGGCAAAAACAAAGCCCGACCGAGTCGCACGGGCCCTGCGGCAAAACCAGGCTAAATTTGCACAAAGGAATTAGCTGTAAAGGCAGTTATCTTGCTGCTTTGATTTTCTGTTTTCCTAATTTATTATTTCTTCATCGGTGTGGAAAAGGTACTGTGTTTGAAATTGCAGGGGGAAGATCAGAGTACTTAAAAATACCTTGGACCCGTTCACACTTTGAAAATTAAGTAGTTAGGTTGCTGCATCAGCTGGAGCATCATAGAGCCTTAGTTTAGGATATGTGTGTAAAAGCAGGTTTGAAGAACGTGCTAATAGGCATTTCCAGGGGTGCTGGGGAATCCAGCCTTCTCCTAGACATGGAGAGTGAGGCCACATGCCTCACTGCAACTTGGCATTTGCAGAGTTAAGTCACATAACTGTTACAAAACAGCTCTCTTTGGACAAAGTGTAGTGATGATGTAGTTTAGATAGCCGCATAAGGTTCGGGATTAAGAAATAATATCTTTGAATTGAGAGAGCTTTGCCTTTAAAAATCAGGCACCACTTAGCAGAACACCCAAGTGACTTACAAAAAGCTCAGTGAGCCAAGATCAGCAAGACGTGACCAGGTAAGGTCTATTTCTCATTTCTTCCAAGGAGGTTGCACAAATTGTGTCCGCAGTGGGCTCAGGAGTTGCATAGAGAAGATGTGGGGAAATCTTGGAGCTTATTAGACTTTGCCAGTGAGGACAGGCTAGAGATCTGGATAGAGGTCCTTCTAGTTTGGGGTTTTTTTTTAATGCACAACTCTAAAGCTAGGAAAATGTCAAAATCTGGATGTTAGCAGTATAGCTAATATTCACTTTGTAGGCAGGCCTGGTTAAATGCATATTATTTTGTCAATAAAATACAAAGGTTTTTCAGCACACAAAGACACTGACAAGATACACTGGCTAAGAAATTGCTTTGCCTGAGGGTTTGTTAGTCATGATCTCCAATTGGATACTTCCCATTCTGGCTTGTGTGTATCACAGCATGCTCTTAGATTTTGCCAAACCACAGTTATTTTCAATATTCCATTACTGTAGCATTTTCTTACCAAGGGGAAAGTTCACAGATCTCTTTCGGTTCTGCATATCTGCTGACCTTTCACTTCACAAGATACGGAGGACTGAAACTTTAGGTGACTTGGCAGTAAGCACAGACATACACCCCACAGACAGATCTGTGGGAACATTTAAGTAAAGTAAATCTGTCTGTGCAGTGTTTCAGTCAATAAAAGCAACACATTTTCTTCTTTTGAAAGCATGGAGAAAAGCCTAAACTGTTGTTTTCACCCTTTCTTCTGTTCTTGCTGCCTTGAGGGTTTTGTTCTGCCACAGTCCGGGGCTGTAATCCACACACAAACTTCTCTTTATGGAACATGAGGTGGTAGGTTTTTATATTTTTTGGTGGTGAAGGCAGCAATTTTACTACACTTAGTCATAATAAAATTTCTCAGTATTACTGGAAAAAATAATTACCAAAGCTGCAGTAATACTCGTGCAGCATTTAGTGCTCTGTTGTCTCCACAATGTCTACTGTCTTCGTTTTAAAAACTTTGTAAGATAAGTACAGTCAGAGAAGTTTGAGTAACTGAGGCTGTGCGCTGGGGGGATGTTGGTATTAGAACCAGAATATTTTGGGGTTTATTCTCGTAAGGAGAACCAGATACTTTTCTTTTAGTGCCAAGTGATTTTATTATTATTATTATTATTATTATTATTATTATGTGGTTAGTTTTATTCAAACATATTGAAATAACTTGTGTGTATTTTCTGAATATAAGCACCAGTAACTGAGGAAGAAGAGCCAGAGGAGCTTATCCTTGTTTTATAATTATTTAATATTCTGTAATATTTTTTCAGTATTGTAAGTCACTATTCCAGCAGGGAAAAAAATGCCATTATTCTTCTCCCAACTAAAAAAAAATGAAATTGTTTGTTATCCAAATGGTGCTTCTCTGATGACTGAAGTAACAGAATCGCTGTCCATAGAAATGATTCCTACCAAGATACAACAACAAAGCAGAAATGGAAACAATGAATACCAGACTGACTAAACTCCATGAATGTTTGAACATGAAGGAACTGGAGTGTAATCATGGCAATGCTGATGCCTGTTTTTGTTCTTCTGTTTTATGCCTACTGGCTCTGTAATGAGACTGTATGCTACCCAGGCGGGTAAACAGGGTGATCCTGTTATCTTGTTTGGCTCCTGAGCATAGGCACCACAGAGATGGTGTGAGTGGGGGATCATCCTTCACCAGTCATCTATTTCCCCTTACTCTGTTTTAGGGAGATACACATTTACTGCTGTAAGTTCAAAGCCTTCATGACTTGTAGGCTATGAGAATTTACCCTTGAGGGATTTGAGTAATATGGCTAGTGGGAAAATCAATAACAAAGCGACCACAAACAGTTCTGAGAACAGTGATTCTACAGAGAATACAGTTCTAGAAAGAAATGTAAACAAGTTGTTTCCCCTTTACAAAGAGAGAGGTAGAGGGAAAAGGCCAAGGATAGAGAAGGTCAGTGTTAGCTGCTGCAACCACAGCAAGCTGTTAACCAATGATCTCAGACAGAGAATTGCACTTTTCATATTTAGGCTTTAATACTTAAAACCTTTCTTGTCTGGATTTTTTTAAATTTCTGTTTTTAAATCTATTTCTTATTCCATACAGATAGCTGAATGCAGCAATTCTGGAAAAATACAGTTGTCTGTTTTATGCCTTCAGAAGTCTCAAATATGTTACTTTGGTTTTTCAGTTTCTGTGAAGGTTTCTGTTCTCAGATCATTTGAAGAAAATGCTAACATTACTTTATTAATTGTTTTCTCAAGTGAATTGGAAACACTTAAGCAAGCTACATGCCAAGTGCAGTAGTACAGGTATAAGCGGTAAGATCACGTAGCTGGTATCAATAAGCAATGGTTATATTGGCACTGCTTGCAGCAGAGCCAGTGTTGTGCTCAGAGAAAGGCAGGCAGGAATGAATGCACAAAAATAATCCATCCTACTCCCTCACCCCAGATATGAGATCTGCTGCCATCCTTCTGTCATGCTTCAAGAATTAGTTGAGGGTTTGTAGCTGGTAGGAATGACAACAAAAAGATTGACTATTGGAATTTATTCATTAACTCTTATTTGGGAGACTTCTAAATATGAAGAATAAGCAAACTGGTTCAGGCCAGTGCTCCACTGAGCACAGTAGTCTGTCTCTAACAATAGCTCTAAGCAGACATCCAAGGAAGAAAAAGAATTGCAATTATGTTTGATGCTACCTCCCAACCTCTGGCCGTTTTCAGCTGTGAGAATTTCATGAGACTGAGAGGTTTTGCTGTGAAACATTCCGGTCTTCCAAGTACTTTACTTGTCCAAGGCTTTCAAGCCTTTCTTGAAATTACGTAAACTTACACAAGTAATACCCTGATGATTTGTGGTTCGGTTGATACATTGGAGGGAAGGAATGCCATCCAGAGGGACCTTGACATGCTTGTGAGGTGGGCTGATGCCAACCTAATGAAGTTTAACCATGCTAAATGCAAAGTCCTCCACCTGGGTCGGAGCAATGCCAGGCACAGCTACAGATTGGGCGGGGAGGAGATTCAGAGCAGCCCTGCAGAGAAGGACTTGGGGGTGTGGGTTGATGAAAAAATGAACATGAGCCGGCAGTGTGCGCTTGCAGCCCAGAAGGCCAACCGTATCCTGGGCTGCATCAAAAGGAGTGTGACCAGCAGGTCGAGGGAGGTGCTCCTGCCCCTTTACTCTGCTCTCGTGAGACCTCACTTGGAGTATTGTGTGCAGTTCTGGTGTCCTCAACATAAAAAGGACATGGAACTGTTGGAACAAGTGCAGAGGAGGGCCACGAGGATGATCAGGGGACTGGAGCACCTCTCGTATGAAGATAGGCTGATAAAATTGGGGCTGTTCAGCCTGGAGAAGAGAAGGCTGCGTGGAGACCTCATAGCAGCCTTCCAATACCTGAAGGGGGCCTATAGGGATGCTGGGGAGGGACTCTTCATTAGGGACTGTGGTGAGAGGACAAGGGGTAATGGGTTTAAACTTAAACAGGGGAGGTTTAGATTGGATCTGAGGAAGAAATTCTTTACTGTGAGGGTGGTGGGACCCTGGAATGGGTTGCCCAGGGAGGTTGTGAATGCTTCATCCCTGGTGGCGTTCAAGGTGGGGTTGGACATAGCCTTGGGTGGCATGGTTTAGTGTGAGGTGTCCCTGCCCATGGCAGGGGGGTTGGAACTCGATGATCTTGAGGTCCTTTCCAACCCTTACTATTCTATGATTCTATGATTCTATGATTTACCTTTGTCTTGCTGTTTTCTGTATTCTTTTTGGCCTGTCTAATTGTATTTTTATGTTTATCAAAGTTCATGTTCCTTTCTGTATCTTTGAATGCAGTGTAGCTTTTTGCTATAGTTCAGACTGTCTGCTTCAAGTCTGGTATCCTTCAGCTTTCTCCTAGCCAAATGTAAGCATTTAATTCTTTTAGCCCCCTGTCCTGATTTGTTTTTAACAAGCCTCACTATTTTCCCTTACTGGAGTTTATCACTACAGAGGATTCTTTGGTCTTTGTATCTCTTTGCAGAAATACTGTTTTTAAAAAGTGGTAATTCCAGTGTGAGATGTGCATTGTTCTCTGTCAAGCTTGAGGGCTTATTCTGTAAAAAAATAATTCCACCTAAATAATGCCACCTAAGAATGGCATCTGCTTCATATAGCAATGTGTCAATAAACTTGTCAGTGGTACTGTCCTGGCTGGTGGTTTGACAGGTAGAGCTAATCCCATGTTTTTCTCAACTGGGCTTTGAATTTCAACCCATGTAGGTCATGTGCCTCTCCCTGAGGTGGCTGGTTTGCTGTGTTTGGAAACTAGTTAGCCTCTTCACAATCTAGTCTTCCCAGCTAATGGCATCATCCCTTTCCATTTATGCTCACTCTTAACTTCTTCAGACCTCAGGTAATGAATCCAGCTCAGCAAGGAGCACATATCAGGAAAAACAACTACAAAAGGTGGTACCTTTCCACGCTATTTCCAACACATCAGGAGCAAAACTGATCTATTGAATGCATTGTCATTGGTTTCAATATATGTTGTAGGTATTTAAACTGGGGGCTCATACCAAATGGATGCTAATCATCTGATAGAGCAATTTTTCTTATCTAATACTGATGCCTTGTACATAAACATAAGGAAGCTGGCTGTGTTTTTCTTTAGCTGTTTAGCTGAAGATTATTTTTTTGTGGTGAAATATAAAAATCCTTGGGCTTTCTGAAGTTTCTAGAATTCTTTGATTCCTTTAGGGTAAATAGAAAAAAGGACTCTGCCCTTCAAAAGTGAATGGGGAAAGGACTTTTCATTAAATTAACTGAAAGAGTTCTGTCTTTTAAGGGGAGCTACTTTTTAAATGGGAAACTTTGCTTTTAAAAAAAGGTTTGTCTTTTGTTTTAAACTCTGTCATGACTTTGCAGTATGACAGCGGTCTTTCAAAAAGAACTCTTTTAAGGTGAAACCACCAACCAGGTTAGTATATAACACCGTAAGAATAGTATTACTTTATTTCTGTGTAAGCTGGTCTGAAGGAAGGGAATGGGCAGAGGAGCATTGACTGGAAGAACCATGAAACTCTAAATGGAGTTTAAGTGTTGGGTTTGCTAAACAAAAGCTTTCACTTGGAACAGACTTGGGGTTTTTTTCAGTCACGCATTCCTAGCATTAGATAATTAGGTCAATATTTAGGCACCTAAATAAGTGTATCCTGGCATATAAAAGTACTAGATATTCCCACAGTGATAGAGGATTGAAAGAATTTCAGTTACTCTGAAGTTTTTGGGTTTTACTACACATTCGTCTGTTTGACAATCCCTTTCTTTGTTCTAATGAGCATTAGAGGAAGACACTTTCTGTGAAGTAGAAGATTCATAAAGAAACATGAGAACCATTTGCAGTTAGTTCTAAGAAATTGCTTGGAAATACATTTTCTCTCTCTTTCTCTCTCTCTGCCTCCAGTGAGTATAAGACTTAAACAGTGTACATAAACAGTGTACATTTACTCGAGGGAAAGACTGTCCTGCTTACAGAAAGAAGGGTGTTCAAATCTTGAGGGTACAATAATGCTGCAGACAGTGGCACACTCTTTCACTTCACGCAGTTTCAGTTGTCAAACTTAGCTGCTTCCTCTCTGGGTGTTGGGAAATAGAGTAGGAACCTAACTTAGGTACTCTGAGTCAGCCATCAGAAGACTCTCCTCTCTCTGATCATATAGGAGTTCTGTGAGGACATACTCAAAGTTGGATGCCAACAGTTGCATGATCAGTGTGTTAACATTAGCCTTCCTGGAGGAGTGGGGTTACATCAGATAGATAGTAATGCTGCTTTGGACTGCTCTGCTATATCATTTGTATCTAGAGCTGATTTCATAATAAAAAAGCATGTTGGAGGGGAAAAGTCAAGTGCTGAGTGTTGGAAAGCTGTTCTGAAGAAGAGCCTGTATAATACTTTCTTAACAAAGTGCTGTGGTCTAAGCCCAGCCGTAACTCACACAGTTGTGCTCTCACTCCCTCCCCTTCCTCCCCCACCCCGCTCCCGGTGGGATGGGGAGGAGAATCGAAAGAATATTACTCCCACGGGTTGAGATGAGAACAGTCCAGTAACTGAGGTATAACACAAACCACTGCTGCTGCCACCAATAATAATAAGGGAGATAACAAGGGGAGAGAATACAACCGCTCACCAGCCGCCAACCAATACCCACCCTGACCGAGCAGTGATCTAACCCTTCTGGCTAACTGCACCCAGTTTTTACAACCTGGGCATGATGTGCTGTGGCATGGAATACCTCTTTGGTCAGTTTGGGTCAGGTGTCCTGTCTCTGCTTCCTCCTGGCTTCCCATCCTCCCTGGCAGAGCATGAGCCTCAGAAAGTCCTTGGTCAGAGTAAACATTACCGAGAAGTAACTGAAAACATCGGTGTTATCAGCGCTGTTTCCAGGCTGAAAGTCAAAAACACAGCACTGAACCAGCTACTAAGGAGAAAAATGACTGCTACTGCTGAACCCAGGACACAAAGGGATGTGAGACATAGTTATTCTGACAAATGAAGATTTCTCATATTGAAAAAAAGAATTAATTGAAGCTGCCATGCCACATCACTTTTCCTGGATTGTACAAACTACCAGATTCAATGAATCAAAGACAAAGAAAAGTACAGTGTTTTCCTTTAAATCCAGATAATGCTGTGCAATAGAAAGAGTAAGGGTGGTACAGAAAATATCATGTTAGAAAAACAAAAGGGGTTTGATGATGTCATGCCTCAAACTACCTCTTAGGCGTAGTATTAACAAGTTAAACATTTACACTAGATGGAAATGCAAACAAAATAAAGAGAATTATTCCAAGTGATGACATTAGTTAAATAATCTTTCAGTTTGATGTCTGTCACATTAACTGTAGAGGCACGCACACTTAAAATAGATATATTTTACTATGAAGATTTTAATCTAGTGTTACTACAAGAAGCAGTTATGCATACTAATCAGAAATACCAGAGATATCTCAATAGTAAAACATTCTGCCCAATAAGTTTATTCAGTTTAATTGGTGGTATTTTAGAGAAGCAGATCTTTTCACTTCTATAATCTCTTAGCCGTGGATTCTATAAACACACTAGCAAAATTAAACATATTAGAAAAAAGAAAAAAAAAAAAAACAACCAAAAAAACGCAAAACCTGGGGTAGTTTTTAATATTGGGCTCCTAACATCTGATCTGAGCACTCTGCACATTGTTGTACTAATAGCAATCAATATTAGCACCCTGGAAAATGTTAGGCTAAAGATAACAGTAAAGAAACAGCACAGGAAAAGATTAATATAGAATTTGAATGATTAGTTTGTAAATGGGTGCCTTCACTTGCTGAAACAATGGCAGTGTCCAATGGAAAGGAGTAAGGGGAGCGAGCTGAGGTGCCCCGGGAGCACAGGGAGCACTCGCAGCTCTGCATCCCTCCTCAAGGGTTTGTCTCTAGTTATACACAAAAGCTCATCAGCTCCAAAAGCAATGATGCATATTAGAAACTTCTCACTCAATTGAAATACTGAAATACCTGAGGAAGAGCAGGATGGTGAAGAAGGTGCTTCTTGCTTGCCCTAAAAATTGTGCTGATTATAGCAGCAACAAGCTGGGCATGAAAGACAAAACATCAGCAGCTGTGTAACCCACTCAGGCAACTGTGAATTCAGTTCACTTACAAGAGCAAGGGGCTTGTGATTCCTTTGCAAAAGGGCAATGGGTTCTGGCAGCAGCCTCTATGGAAGTGCCAGTGGTAGAGGAAGGATAGCAGCAACCAGAGCATCCCCTCCTGTCCTGCTTGGCTTCTTACGTGCTTCTTCTGTTGTCTGTCCTGGTTCCATCCTCTCCCTCCTCTCTGCCAGCACCAGGCAGCCTGGGGGCATGGAGAGCAGCTGCCCCAGTTCTCCGAGGGAGGAGGCGGCCCTACAGGAGGGCCCTGTAGCGCTGCTGGGCAGTGGAAAACCCTCCCTGTGGTGGCCATTGCCTCTGCTCTCTATCGCCAGCGCCGCACATGGCAGCTCTCCCTCCTTCCTCAGCAGCAGAAAATGAACTGGGTCGGCGGAAGCCGGTAAGTGAAACTTCAAAGGCTGCCAGAAATGGCTCCACGCTGAGTAAGTGTCCCCTCACAGACCAGGCTCAGCCATGGTGGATGTAACAGCCCAGTGCCCCTCACAGACCAGGCTCAGCCATGGTGGATGTGACAGCCCCAGTGTCCCCTCACAGACTAGGCTCAGCCATGGTGGATGTAACAGCCCAGTGCCTCTCACAAACCAGGCTCAGCCATGGTGGATGTGACAGCCTAGTGCTCCTCACAGACCAGGCTCAGCCATAGTGGATGTGACAGGCATGGTCTCCCCTGACAGACCAGGCTCAGCCATAGTGGATGGGACAGCCCTGGTCTCCCCTGACAGACCAGGCTCAGCCATAGTGTATGGGGCAGCCCTGGTGTCTCCTCACAAACCATCCACAGCCGTGTTGTGTGTGACAGCCTCAGTGTCCCCTCACAGACTATCCACAGCCATGGTGAATGTGACAGCCCCAGTGTCCCCTCACAGACCAGGCACAGCCTCGGTGTCCTCTCCTGAACCAGACTGTGTGACAAGATGTAGATGTCCTCCCATACCCGGCAGGGCTGGTCGTGTTTGGCCCTATGTCTCCACAGACCGGGCCTGTCCTCAACGTCCTCACTAATGGCAGTGATTACCATTGGGGAAAAATATGTATAGTTATTGAGATTCACTGATATAGTAAAATACTCACTGAGTTGTAACATAAAAAAAAAAAAAAAAAAAAAAAAGCCAAACTAAGGTTACTATTCAGTTTCTTCAGGTGCCTATCTACTAGAAATGTAAACCCTGCAGATTTTGTCAGCTATTTGAAAGTAGCTTTGTGAAACACAGCTTTATAGTCATCTTTACTCCAGAATCAAACTGAAAGAATGCCTTACCCATCTGGAAGTCATCCCAACAAAATGAAGTTTCTGGAATTTGCCCATATGAAGCAGGTGGAAGGACAGCTTCAGTTTGAGAAAAAACCCTAACCACCCCAGCTTCATCCTAAATACCTATCATGCTACTCTGTAAGGAAAAGCGGCATGTAGGAGTATTGCACTCAGCAAATAGGAAATCACCCTGCTGCTTTCTGCTGCTGTTAATTATCTGCCGGGATTCCTCCGTGAGGCTGGGATTTGCATTTTAGGTAAATGTTATGCAAGGATAAATGTTACTTGCATATATTTAGAATGTGTGTTTTAAATTAAAGCATAGTGAAAAAAGAAAAAAAAAAGTAATTCCAAGGGGATAATCTTTATTTCTAACCCTCAAAAAACAGTCCTCATCTTACCTACCCAAGGTCTGCAGCCATGCTCACCCTGCTCACAGCAGTTACCCATAGCTCCAGTTTTATGCAACACCTCCTGTAGGCAATGCATTTAAGACTATATTTAACTAGTGAGAAATGTAGTTTAAGGTGTAACTGTCTTTTAATATTGCACAAAGAACAGCAGCTTGATAAAACTTGTAGTGACAATCAATTTTTCTTACCTTTTCTACAAAATGTTTACAATATTCTGTGAAGTCCCAAAAGGTAGAAGCTTGTATTGTGCTCCTTTGTTTCCTTTGCCAGTATGGTTTTGTAACTATGTTGCAGTATGACAAGGAAAATTAGGAGAATTTAATATATTGACAAGGTTTTCTTATAATTTTTTAAGAAATTAAGAGTTGATTTAATGTTGCGTTACAGGTCAAATGTCTAAAAGCTTTTCCTTCTGAATGTTCAGTGTATTTTGGTACCTCTAAGACAGAATGTGGTCCTGTACATACCTGAGTAAACCAGTATCAAAGTGACTTCGACAGACTTATGTTGACTTTACTACCTGAAGGTTTGATCCATCATAACATAACATAACATAACATAACATAACATAACATAACATAACATAACATAACATAACATAACATAACATAACATAACATAATTTGTGTCCTAAATTCTCAATACCATTGATGAGAAATTCAAGCCATGACTCAGGATTATACTTTTACAATTAAAACAAAATTTATTTGCATCTTTCAGGAGCAGAATCATACTAAAGCAGGAAAGGAGAAAGCAAAAGGTAAGCAGTTCTAGACATCTTAGATTTTACATTGTTACTTAAATGCTTTAGTTGATTCATTTAGGCAAAAACTTTCAAAGCATTTGGAGTGAGACTCAAAGCCTTAGCATAACAGTTGTAATGTTTACCTAACTTCATGTAACTTTTAGGACAGAAGTCTTGTTCTAGGATTACTACACTGAATTCCAGCAAGAAGAGGAGGGAGTAGGAGAAGGCATGAATGAAGGAATTCACCCGATTTAAGTTGTACTGAATTACTTCTGTTGCTATATTTTGCTGGTATGTGCTGACACATGGGATTGCTTGAAGCCTTACAGTGACAACCACGTGGTCAGCTAGCCTAATACTTACACATAAACACAGCTATTTTTCTGGGCTGCATAAAAGAATGTTAGGCTCACCTGAAGTACTTTATTTGGCATTTGCAAACATAGGCCAGCTTATTTGTATTTTGAATCTGAAAGTGAAGCAATAGAATCAAATTTATCCATGGCATAGCAGAAGACATTTCAAACAGGAAAGAGGAAGAAAACAGTAAGATAAAGCAGTTATAACTATAGTAAAGATAAGTCAATTTCCTCCCCAGCAGCAGGGAAAAAGAGCATAGGGAAGCTCCATCACTGTGGCTGGTATTCTCTAATGACCAGGGCAGGTGCATTGACATATACAGGAGGAGGAAAACCAGGCTGACAGTATGGAGATAATCTCAGAAATTAAAACCTTTACCAAAGGGAATGCAGGAGCAACCAGCAGCTTGTTGTCCCTATAACTTTCCCAGTCTCCTGGAGGCCTGTGAGTTCTCAAAAGATCTGTTTTTTCAGGGATTCATTTGTCTGAACCACAGAATTTACATTACAACTGTGAAATTTGCTTCAGTGTAGGAAAGAAAACAAGATAGATAGGATTGTTTTAGTAATTTTATAGTTACTGAATTACTAAATACAGTGGTAATTACACAATTAGTACTAATTTAGTAAATTAGAGGTAATGGGAAGAAAAGATCTTAGACACCAAAGGGGCATGGGTACATTTTGGGGGTGTGGACTCCAAAGCAATATGAATTTTGAAGTGTTGATGTGTACATAGGCTGTATTTACCATACTGCAGATATTCTTCTTAATTGAAGAACAGGTATTTTCCATAGATGGTAACATCTTAGAATGATAAAGATTGTGATATAATAAAATATATGGGAAAATAGTTACCAATGGACATGCTGGGTTTGTTAGTTACATGTAACCTGCAATAATGATAGGAATTACATTTCAGAAGAAAAGCTGATGCTATTTTGTGTTCTGGCATAGCCTTCGGTTTTCAATATCCTCGTGATTAAAATAAAGGAACCTTACTGGTTTTATTTATTCATCTGCTGCGCTTGATGCCGGTGGTTGTAGGATGATTATTAATAGTCTCCTATAAAATGGAGATTTTGTTTCCTAAAATTTACAGTCATCTGCCTGATACATTCAAAGTGTCAATCATCTCTATTTATTCCTTGCAACAAAAAGCTTTTCTGGAGTCCCAATCATAGAGATTTTTCTTCTTTACTTTTTTCTCTTTTTTTTTTTTTTTTTCTTGTCACAAGACTATTTTCTATGTCAAGAAGAAAGTCAAATTTGGAGAACAGTAAACTCTTTGTGTCATTAGAGATGGCTGTGTGTATGTAATCTTGCTGACTTATTTGCCGACAAGCTTATAAGCTGCCTAAAAAGCCCAAGTGTAATTTTTTTTCCAACTTCTTCCTTGCAGCATTTTGATACATTTTTTATTTTAAAGAAACATTTTTAATGATCATACAAAAAGTTTGAGGCGTGCGTGTTAAAGGATTAAGCTTTTGGCATCAAGAGAACAGTGATTAATTTTGAATATGACCAAATTATGCTTGCAGTCTTTCATGGTAATAAAAATTAAATAAATAACAGGAGGCAGGGTGTGAGGATTTAGAGATGTAATCGTGTGCTTTTATTGTTAGGAATGTTTACTAAGTCTTGCATGCTATTTGCAAAAGGATTATATATGCTGCTAACTTGTCTCTGTAGCTTCTATCAAAAAAGTTATTCTCTCTTTTAAAAAATCTAGGAATTCTTTGAAAAGAAGAAACTTAAATCAAAGATGAAGCTTCTGGGAGTGTCATCTCCTAAAAGTTCAGCAGTCAGTTTAGATCTCCTCAATCTGTATGTTGTGAACCAGATATCAACCAAAAAAGACAACCCTGGTGAGTTTAGTATAACAGCATTCTGACTTCACGGCTGACAGAATCAGTTGTCCTTAAGTATTACTGCTATTATGTCAGCTCTTGTTCTTCCACTTGAAACTTAATGCTCAAATAAGTGTTGTGTTATTTTTAAAATAAACAATTGTAAATAAATATAAAAATTACAATTGAATAAAAATTCAGGACATGAGAGGAATCAACCAACTTTGGCTACTGCCTACTTCACCTTTAAAGCCTTGTATACTTGTGCACCTTCCTTATTCCATTCATTAATTTTACCCTACATCCATTTCTTTTTCCCTTTGCCATTGAATGGGTCTATTTGTATTCCACTTCCCTTTTCATAACTTTTGGGGGGCATTTGGAATAGTCTGTCAGTTCTACCCAGAGTATCTTCCTTAAAATCCATAACTAAGTGCCTCAAAAACATCTGTAAAACTTGATTCCTAACCCTGTAACTGTGGTGCTTAGGGACATGGTTTAGGGTTGGACTCGATGATCTTAAAGGTCTTTTCCGAGCTAAATGAGTCTATGATTCTTATCCATTGTGACATATTCATAAACCGGATTGTGGAGGATTTGTTGTTGTGTGCTCAGGATGATTAAAAGATGACTGAAGATGGCAACAGAGCTTGTCTACACACAGCAGCTGACTTTAAATAATTTTATAATGCCATTTAGAATAAAGCTCTTGCATTGCTAGTAAGAAAGAAAGCAAAAATATGGCTTTAAATTAAAAAAGATAATCTAAAACAACAGCTTTTGTACTTTAGTGAAAATTCAGAAAACTCAAAACTTTCTCCAAACTCAGCACTGACATTCCAGATACTTTCATTGCAGCAAGCATGAGGAAGCCAGTCCACATTGATATCACTGAAGATGTAAAAATACCGGCTAGGAGGCACAACATAGAGCTTCCCACGTCACCACTGCATACACAACGTATGCCTAACTTAGATGACATCCAGAACAGGTACTTGTATAAAAGAGGCTATAGTTAAGTTATAATGAAGTCCTGGAAAAGGTATTTCTTGTTGTTCTTATATCTGGGGTATTAAGTAAACATAAATATACCATTCTAAGATGAAGAAGTTTCACAATCACTCCTGGTATTCCTGTGGTACTCTTTCTATGACAGAGTAAATAAATGTATTCTAAATAAAAAACTGCACAAAGCTGAGAGATTAAAAAAAATTCTTTACTTAATGTCAGGTACATACACTAAGTTTATCTGACAGAGCTGGCTATTCAAACAGCCTTTTCCACTTACACTGTTTTCCCATTCAACTTCAGACACCCTAAAGTGACTGACTCGCACAGTGACTGCTCATAACTGCCTAAGAATCAGGTCTGTTTAAGATGTGTGGAAAAATATTCTTATATTATTTTGAAATTAATACTCAGTGGTTTTAATTGTATAGATCTTATATCTCGTATTTCATAGGCTGTTTTTATTCATTTTACAAGGTTACAAAAGCAAGTTTTGGACAGCAGAAGGCAGCATCTCTCCGAGAAAAAAAAATGCCAGCATAATGTGAGTTTATAATTCTCACTGATGTAAAGCTAAAAATGTGCAGCAGTGACTGTATTTTTAAGCGATTTTTCAAAGAGTGACGCGATCTCATGGATGCTGAAATGTGAAGTCTTCTTTAAGGCTACATTGATATGTTATTTGCCAGTCATGTTTCATATCCATTCCTGCCATTTCTTACATATTTCTCGAAAAGCTCACCTTTGTGCTCTAAGCTGGTCACAAAGGACAGAGACTGTGGGAAAGAGACTGAGGCCAACAGCAGAAAACTAAAAACAATATGCAGAAATGTGAAATGATGAAATGTGAGCAGCATAGACAAAAGTTGAATCTTTGAGAGGAACTTAAGTACAAGTCTTAGTGGATACAATTGTGAAGTTCATGCAGTCATTGAGGTTACAGTGAAAAACATTCTCTAGATGGATTTTTAAGTGGGTTTTTTAAGTCTGTTCCATTATTGCATAAAAAAAGCAATTAAACAAAAAAATCCCCCAAACCAAGTTAGTAATTCTGTTAGAAAACACTTAATTTGGGTAGCAATGTAGCTGTAGATACAGTGACATTTCATGAGTTTTGCCTTCAAATTTCTACTTGCATTCTGATCTGCTTGAAATAGCGTTGTTGGTATCACAACATGTTGGAGTTGTCTCTTCAATGGAGTCAATTATTTTTCATTTTACTATCTAGGAACCAAGTCAGCAGATAATTTACCTACACATCTAGTGCTAAAAATGTATTTGTACCCATCTGTCCTCAGGATAACATTTGTGTGCATACTTCAGCTTAAAGTAGGTACTTAGGTGTTTCCCTGAAATAAGCCCGTATTACTGTATGATATCCATGAAAAAATCCTATCAGAATACATGAAACTTTTCTCTTGCTGTTGTATATGTGCAGAGATGTAAAAGATATAAAAAGGTTTGATTACTTTGAACTTTATGCTGACATCAAAACATTTTTAGGTAAATAAAATGTCTCTCTGTTATGTTTTATCTAGTTACCACAAGCAACAGAATTAACATATGCTGACTTTAGTATGGAATGTGAAGACAGCACAGCAAGTGCTTTTAGTGCCTGTCCATTGTCTTCTTCTGTTTGTTGGTCCTCTAACTGTACACAACTTTCAGAAGAAAATTTGAACACAAACCTAATGGGTAACACTTGGGGACAGTCCTATGAAGAGAAGCTGCAAACCCAGGTTTGATGAATATTTTGTCATTTCCACAGAATTATCTTAAAATAACTTCCATTTATTTGGGGTGTAAAATTAGTGTAGTGGTGAAGATAATTGTAAACAATCAGCATTTCTTGTAGGCTGGTATTGGCAATGAATATTCCATATATAGAAATGTAGTTCTTTTACTCTTGCGAAATGCACTTAACTTGAGCTTTTGTTCACTGATCTTCCAGTATCACTAATATCTGCAGAAAGAGAGATAGTCACATACCACTGCCTTGCTTTTGTTTCTGGCTTGTAAAGTTGCTTAAAGAAAGCAGAAATGTATTACAGTTATAAATACAGCTTTCTTAACTGTACAGTTTGTGTAACTGGGTACAGTTATAATCCCAGCTGATCACCGTGACCTAATTTGTAATCATGCAGTGAGTAACGTAGTTCTTAGAGTATTCATTTCTTTCCATGAAAGGATTATGGAGCTAGACCTCCTGGAGGCAATTGCAAGGTACATAAAGATCAAGAAGGTGACGAGGAACAGCCATCATAGATTCACCAAGGCCATACTATGCCTGTTGAACCTGACTGCCTTCTGTGATGAAATTACCAGCTCTATGCATAAGGGAGAGCAGCAGATACTTTGACTTTAGGAAGGCTTTTAACAATGCTTCTCATGGGATCCTAGTAGCCAAAGTGGGGAGGTATGAACAAGATGAGTGGATAATAAGATGGGTAAAAAACTGGCTGTAACCATCATGGTCAAAGTAGTTGTCTATTGGCTAAAGTCTAATTGATAACAGGTTAGTAATGGCAGGAATCCCCAGAGATTAATACCAAGTCCACTACATCTTTATTTATATTTATAATTATATTTATATTTATAATTATATTTATAAGGCTGTGTGGAGACCTCATAGCAGCCTTCCAGTATCTGAAGGGGGCCTATAGGGATGCTGGGGAGGGACTCTTCATTAGGGACTGTAGTGATAGGACAAGGGGTAACAGGTTCAAACTTAAACAGGGGAAGTTTAGATTGGATCTGAGGAAGAAATTCTTTACTGTAAGGGTGGTGAGGCACTGGAATGGGTTGCCCAGGGAAGTTGTGAATGCTCCATCACTGGCAGCGTTCAACGCCGGGTTGGACAGAGCCTTGGGTGGCATGGTTTAGTGGGAGGTGTCCCTGCCCATGGCAGGGGGGCTAGAACTAGATGATCTTAAGGTCCTTTCCAACCCTAACTATTCTATGATTCTATGATTCTATGATTATTAGAGACTTGTACAGTGGGACAGTGTGCACCCTCAGCACCATAACAGGTTCATGCATCACACCAAATAGGCAGAGTGATCATTATGTTAACAGGGCTGCTGTTCAGTGGAATCTTGACAAGCAGATGTCCACCATGAACTTCATAGAGTTGAACACAGAGAAACCCCACACATCAGATGACTGATAGAGTAGGCAGCAGTTTTGCAGGAAAGGGCCTAAAGGTGCTGCTGGACAGAAAGTTGTCCATGAGTCAGTAGTGCGCTCTTGTAGCAGCAAAGGCCAACTACATAGAGGGCTGTATTAGAAAAAGCATAACTAAGCAGTCATAGGGAAGTTAATATTTCCCTCTGAGCAGCGTCTGTGACAACACATCTGAAATGCTGTGTGCAGTTTTGGAACTGCCAGTACAAGAGAGAGATCAACAAACTGTAGCAAAACCAATGAAGTGACACAAGAATTTTTAGGGGATTGGAGCACGTGATGACTGTGGAGAGACTGAGCAAAGAAAGTTTGTGTGGCCTGGGAAAGAGAAGGCTATGGAGATGTGGGGTGAACTAACTGCTGTCTTCCACAGTCTAAACAGTATTATAAATAAGGCAGAGCCAGAGGTACTCAGCAAAATGGCAAGTAAAAGTTGCAAGTTTCAACAATGGAAATTCTGTTTGTATGGGAAAAAATATTGTCACAAAAGTAGCTAAGCACCAGAAGAGGCCATCCAGACAGGTTGTAGAATGTCAGTCCTGAACAATCCTGAGCAATCTCGATGAACCTGGAAGCTGGCTCTGCTTTGACCAGGTTGGACTAAACACCTCTGGAGGTTCCTTCGAGACAACAGCTTGCCATGATGAATTGATCATCAGTGGAACTTCAGCTTGTTACAGGCTATCAAACTTGTTCATACTAGGGGAGGTTGGAGTGCTCAAAAGACATTTTGCATAGTAACAGTAATATGGAAAAGTATGAGTTATACAGTACTCAGGCTGTAAGGAGATGTGGGCTTCTACTGTAAAGCTAAAAATAAAAAGAGTAGGAAAGCATGTATATTGTTTGCAAACCCAACTTTAGAGTTTTAAACACTGTAACTACTAAACATATTCAGAGTTTGACAGCTTCTACTATTTTCTCAGCCAGGAAATAGTTCTGATCAAGACCCTTGGGTTACAGGACCTCCAAGCCAATGTATTTTCAGAAAGTCTGATACAGTGCCTCAAGAACCGTTAAAGCCATTGCATAGGTACACAGTGATTTTACATTAATGAGAGAAATAATAGTCAAGTTTAAGTGAGAAAAATACTAAGATAATCTGAAGATTATTGCTACTTGATTTTTCACTGATTTTGGTGCTTTTCAAACAGAAATTGAAATGAAATGGAAAGACTGAACATACCAAGCTATTTAAATTTGCTAGAAGCAGAGAAATATGAATTTTAAGTAGGCCCTTGGCACCATGATCTATTTTTTGCAACATCACAAACATGATGGTGTTATAGGATTCACCCCAAGCGAGAAGCATGGATTTGCTAAGAAGCCACAGGCAGGGAAGCTGCCCCAGCTCTCCTTAGTTCTGGCCACTGTTGTTGATGACCTTGATGCTTTAGTCATTAGCAACTTCTCCACCTACATTGTTTATATATGGGATTCCATGAACATAGCATTTTATTTTTTTTCCCACATGTGATCCTAGTATAGCTTTTTTTTAAAAAAAAAACCCAATTGTTTCAATAATACTTTTATGAGAATATACATTTTGTTTCTGAAAGAATGGATAGAAATCTTGAATACATTTCTTTTTGCATATGCTTATTAAAAATCTTTTTAATCACAGAAGATTTAGGGCCAGACTCGTTTATACAAAACATTTGATTTTAGTTTCATTCCGGCGCCTTTTGCCTGGGATCTAGGGGTCTTACAGGGCTCATTTTAATTTACTCTTTTTATTCTGTAAGGAAGTCTGCTGTCTAGTGGAAAGTTCCTGTCAGTCTCTAGCTTTGGCTGAACAGAGCCATAAAAAGGCCATATGTTATTTTGCTGTTCTGAAGTACCTACAACATGTTTGCCTAGGGAGTCAAGTAACTGATAAACTCACTGACCACATGATAGCTAGGTGAATGCACCAGCTTCCAGTCTTAGCCACCTTAACTTTCTCTATTCTCTTAGCTTCTTCCAGCTTTCTCCAACAAAACCTAAAATAAGTATAACCTTTGCATTGCTATGTATCTTGAATTCCTGATGAATATCTTTACATTAAACCCTATATAACCTCATCTTGCCTACATCTCCCCTTTCATTTCTCCACAGGCCCTCAGGCCTGCACTCATCTGCTTATGGCACTTCCATTACTCCTCTGCCCATTCATGGCTCACTAACAACATCTTTCCAGCTGATCTTCAGATCCATTTCTTTGTATCATGCTTATTTTCATCCATTGTAGCTGTAAATTCTTCTATCTCAAGAGCTGATAGTTCTCCTGGGAAGGGAGTTTCTTTCACTGTATATGAAAAGTAGAGTACAAGTTTACACAGTTGTTTAATGTAATTGTAACATACCAGTGATATAGCCAGTATGCATACATCTGAGAACTGTGGCACCTCAAGATCATTCAATATTAACTAAAAGTTTTAAATGCTGTATTTCCTCATCTGCTACCAACTTTTGCTTAGCATTTTAAAATGTTCAGCTGGAATAAAGAAGGAGCCTCTGAATTGCTTCACAAAATGGTTTTACCTTCCTCACATAGATCTACCCAGGTTTCTCTAGAAACAAACTCTAGTGTGTTTTGCCTTTTAAAACTGTTCTGGGAAGGTTTCTGTATGAAGAAGACACCATTTTCTCATTCAAGTTCTGTAGGATCTTCATCCAGTTCCAAGTATTCACTGATCAAACCAGTACAGACTTTTTCTCCAGTAAGAGCTTTCTGTACCTTATATCAGTTTTCAAGTTCCATTAATAGCATTGTTCCATCTGTTTTAAAGAAAGGGCATTTTCTGAATGGCTTTTGCCAATTTTCTGTGCTTCAGATGCCTCTCAGTTCTTTGCTCAGATTTTGTGAAAGGTCAGTCACCAGATCAAGCCTGGAAAAAAGCTGTGAAAGTGTTAGAAGCCAAGTGAGTTAAAGCATGATAGCTTTTGTGCTAATGATGCTATGGCAGCATCTTCCAAACCACTTCTATCAGAAGCGGGCAAAACAAAATGTCTGACTGGCCTCCTAACACAGGAACATTAAAAACCTGTGCTGAATTAGGATTACTGCCCTCGAGTACAAATGGAAGTCACTTGCTAAGGAGACCAGGATTCAAGCAGTACACAGTTTATCATAGGCTTCCAGTACAGGAGAGAACTGTAGTCTTGAAGAACAAACTATTTTTGTGAAGGGAAAAAGCTGTCTTTCTCTTTTCTTTCTTTTTTCCCAAAGTAGCCTTCTTTGGTCAGCTGGTGGAGCAGCAGTGACATACTGTGGCTGATTTTATAAACCACACTTCCTTACTCAGGAGGGTGTGCTCCATGTCTCTGTTTAGAGACATGAAACAGAAGCCCTTTTAAATCAATCTTACTATAAATTGGAAGTAAAATGCAGGAAAGTTTGTCAGTTGAAATAAGGTACATTTGGGACAAAAATGTGATGGGCAGTAAAGTCTTCGAGATTTTTATTATCAAGTTATCACAATTTGTCATGTTAACAGTATTTTGCTTATTTATGTACTGAACAAACTGTTTGTTCTTTTCTACTCCCCCTCCCTGTCATTCCTCAGGCTAGACTATATGATTTTTTCCAGGAAAAATCCAGTGATAATGACCGGAAATGAATCAGAAGACAGAAAAGGAATAAAAGACGCATTGTTTGATGTTGTGAAAGAAACTTCAGAACTGAAACCTAAACAAGATGGAAGTGATTGTTCCTTTCTGGCACTGTTTGAAGATGAGAGCAAACCAATCAATATTAATCCTCCCACAAAGCATTTTAATCTTTTTGTTAACCAAAGCAGCACTGACTTGTTTTTCATGGATCCTGATGATAGAAAGGAAATGACCAATAAAAATTATCCTTATTATGCTAGAGAAGCTTATCCTGCAATCAATGACAAAGAAAGTTCTGTAGACAGACACCTTGAAGGTGTTTTCACAGCTCCAGAACAGGTTTTACTTAAAAGTAACACTGTCTTAAGTGCAAGCTACGAGAAAAGCAGTGAACTTCATAATACCCACCTGCAGGACTGTCACGAGGGACAGCACTACTTCATAGCCTCTGAAGAGAAAGGAACACCTTCAAATCTTGAAAAAATTGGTGCGTGACAGTACTTTAAGGATGTATATTCTGTGTTTCATTCTCCTTTTAAAGACATAAGTTTTTATAACCAGAGATGTGTCTGCCCTGACTGAAAAAAATGTCCTGAATCTTCAGGATGCAGAAATTTAATTTTAAATCAATATTTAAATTACCTTTTAAAGTTCACAGAAGCATTTTTTTTCAAATTACATTAATGCATTTTAAAATCAAAGGTTACTTTTTTTATTTTAGAGACTTCTGCTTATCACCATGATCAGTGGATTAACTTACAGGAGAGTGTGCAGAACTATTCAAGACAAAAAAGGTGAGGGCAACTGAAATTATCAACCCCTTAACTAGTGATAGCTGCAGAGATGTTGCTGAATTGAAGACATCCTACGAGGACATGAAAGCAAAATTCTAACCAGTATTACTGAGGACTAAAGTTTTCTCAGTGGAAATAGTTGTGAATAATGTGAATAAACTTATGCTCTGGTAAGCCCTTTGTACCACTGTTCATCTGCCTATAAAAAGTACAGACAAAGTCTGCTTTATGGGACAGTTTTGAGTCTCCGAAGCTAAGCTGCTGCTCTGACTTGCCCTCTGAAAGCCCCTGTCTCCTTTCACTGACTGCAGTGGAAGCTAATGTCTTCCGTCAGCTAGAGTTAGCAGGTGTGAGTGCCCCATGTTTTACAAAAGACTGTTTTTTCAAAGACTCTGATCCATAACACCTTCCATTTTACAAAGCAGCAGCACTATCTTCTGTCATCTCTCATATTAAATTTGCATTTCAACGTAAATGAGTTTTGTGAAAAACAGATGATTGGTGTTAAATCTCAGGTTCAGAAAGAAGTGCAGTGATTTCGATAGTAGGAAGCATTTCAGACAAGATACAATTTGAAAGACAAAAATGTCACCAGTAATGGCTTTAATTCAGAAAGAGAAGTACAGCAGAGGAAATCACTTACCAGAGAACTCTGTGTTTGCATCCCTCAGTGATGACGAGTCTGTGGGAGAATCAGCCTGGAGACAGAACCAGCTCTTTGGATTTGAAGAGGTAACTTTTTAAAGAAAGAGATGCATTTTTTTATCAAACCTATTGTTTGCACCATTAGAAGGAATGGCCACAATAGTTAGTAACTGAATATAGCTTCACTGGATTAACTTCTGTGGAAGCTTCTTTTCTGCCATGGTGTGTGTAAGGAATCCAGACAGAACATCTTCTAGTTAAGTGATTCAGATAGACAGCTCATAATTTCATGTCCATAATTTACATGGCTTGATTCATACCTAAGCTCATATCTGAAATACATTGTGTAAGTAAGTTACCCATTAACCCTTAGGATCAGATTCTGCAGGCAGTGCTCAGACATTATATGCAGGACACTCCAGTATTATAAATGAGCTTTATGCCAGCATACATATAAGTAGTCTTTTGGATATTTTGCCTGTAGAAGTCACCCAGGTACATACAGTGTTGCTCAGGTGTTTTGTACCTCTTAAATTAATTTGCAGTACAGTGCAGTGAGTCCTTTATGTACTTCAGAAACTGAATGTTCCCCACATAACCTAAGGTGCTGATCCAGCTGAACCCTCACTATTAACGCTTCATTATTTTTAAAAGTTCACAACAGCCCAGGAGTTTAGAGTGAGTTCAAGTCTGCACCAGAGGAAGAAGGGTTAGTACTATTTATACATTATTAATTACAAAATGAGGTTTTTCTCTACATGTGAAACTGAAACGGTGACTTGTAGAGCCAGGGAGAAGTGTTTTGATCTTTTCAGGATGTTACATGTGATGAGGGTTTGTTGTTTTATTTCATGCAGCACTGTATAAAGACAACTAGCATTACCAGGTAACTAAGAACTATCTGTGTTTGCTTTTCCTTGAAGAGATAAATTTAGGTTAACTAACTCCTCTCTGGTGAGTATTACACACATATTTATTTTTTTACCTTGTCCCATTTCCTCCAGAGTTGTCCACTAAACAGAAAAGCCAGCTCTGAAAGTAGGGGTAACTGCTAAAAACCCTATGCATTAATCCAAAAGAGAGGTCAAGAATATTGATCTGAACACCAGAGCTGAAGTTTGCTAACATCACCGTATAGTAAAAGTTCAAGTAGATGCCAGCAACTTTCTATTCCTGAAGACATCTACTGATTGGAAGAAATCTTGGACATGTTTTCTATATTAATTAATATCTTCATTAGATGTTTGACATGCGCCATTTTACTCATCATTCCACATGTGGAAAGAGTGAGAGGAGTCAGTAGGGAGATCCCACGTCCTTTTTGCTTCCTCAGTAGCCGTATGGGTCAGCTGTGCTGCTGCATTTCAGAGCAGGTAGAAAGTGGCCCAAGGGCCTCCGAGAGAAAATCCTGTAACTTGTATGGCAGCCAATATGTGCAGGGAGCTGGCTACATTCTTTCCCTGGCCTTGCTCTGCAGTCTTCCCTGCTTGAGTTGCACAGTTCCGCTGCTGGTGCAGGCTGCTGATTAACAGCATGGCTGAAGCTTTGGTAGACCTATCTCACACTTCCTGTTAAGATGTGTTGTCCTGAGAGAAGAATTGGCTATTGTCAAGAATTAGATTGTCCTCACTAACACTTTAAACAGTATCTTGAAATTGCATCAGATGCAGTAATGTTTAATTCTACTTGCTGTACTTGAGAATTGGATGTTTGGGGAAATTTTTGGTGAGTTGGTAACCTTTCCTTCCATCTCGGTTTTCAGATGTGGAGTCATCACTCAGCAGCCAGTCTCCCAGTTACTCCCCAAGGCAGACTGAGAGCTGTTTCAGCTCCAGTCCTGACATGGTGAGTACTGCCCCTTTATGGGTTTGCAGGGGTTCTTTTGAGTAATACTTGTATTTCTGAGTGCATCTAAGGGTGGGTGTAGCTGGAATGTTATTTATGGTTTTATTTTGTACAAAGCAACTTCATGTGTGAGGAAGACAAGAAATTATAAGCTGTAAGTTTTCCTAAATAGTTTACCAGACATGTGGTCTGGCTCTGGATAATGCCAGGCCGAATTACAGTAATATCACTGTGGGAAGATGCTAAGCAAGCTTCTTGATGTATAGCTGCCTTACATTATGTGCCTCAAGCTGCACCAGGGGAGGTTTAGCCTGGATATTAGGAAAAATATCTTGACTGAAACGGCGATCAGGCATTGGAACAGGCAGCCCGGGAAGGTGGTGGAATCACCATCCCTGGAAGTGTTCAAAAACCGTGTAGATGAGGCCCTCAGTGACACAGTTTAGTGGTCGACTTGACAGTCCTGGGGTAAAGGTTGGACTTGATGATCTTCAAGGTCCCTTCCAACCTAGTTGATGCTATGATTCTATGCCTGTAAGGCAGGAGGATTTGACACACTCTGTGTTTTCACCCATTCTTGAACACAAACATAACACAATGTAAGAATGTAAGTTCTGTGTGAGAGTGAAGATGTGCCTTACCCATTTTCTCTTTCACAAAGGCCAGGAACACACCCTTGGAGAAAGAATGGGGGGGGGGAGGGGGGGGGGAGGGGGAGACAGGAGAGAAACAAAACCAAACACAATCCCAAAAGCAAACAAACAAAAGCAGACAGTTCTGGCCTTTCTGTATATTTCATGAACTTAGTTATTAGTTAGTCATTAACTTAGTCCTTAGTTATTGAACTGCTGAAACAGTTGCATTCACTCAGTGCTGTTCAAACAGTCTGAAGAGGAAGACACAGCCCAGAAGATGGAATATAGGAATGAACGGTCCTTGAAGGAAGATGATGCCAACCTAGCCTCAGCAAGCACAGAGCCTCCTAAGACCTCTCACACTGGAACCGTGCCTCTCCAGCCGAGCAGTATTTTGACTAGAGAAGAAGCACACCACCCTCAAGAGAAAAACTCTACTTCATGTGCGCCAGAGGAGGAAAATAAAGCCCACACTGCCCCACCTGAGGGCAGCTCGTTACACAAAGTCCACAAGGGAGAGCCTGTCACTCGCAGTAGCAGGCGTGATGTCTGGGTGCAGACGGAAGGCTCTGTGATACAAGTCGGTAAGGTGGATGCTGCCACCCAATGTGGCCCTATACCGATGTGCAGCTGTGGGCGCTCCCTCCCCTCTGCCCCTAGCACCGCTGAAGGGCACAAAATGCCAGCTCAGGAAGAGCTGCAGCCTCCGAGCTCCGGCGCCGCGGCAGCACCTACCGCGTTTTCTCCTGAAACCGAGGATCTGAGTTCAGCTGGCAGAACGACTCTAGAGGTGCTGAACTACACTGATACAGTGAAGGAGAGAGAGAAGCAGTGACCAGCTAGGACAGCACGTAAGGAATACAGAAGTTTTGTCCTGTTTTCAGTGTGCTTCATTTAATTGGCTTATTTGGATTTTTCTATCCTGTTTGGACAAAATGTGTTTGTTTTTTTTTTGCTGTTTGTTTGCTTTATATTATTATTAACTATGGATTTCTATCTACCTCTTGCTGTCTTTAACTATGAATTTCTACAGATCTCCAATTGTTAACATAGGATTTTACAACAGCTTAATAAATATAAACCTTAGGAATTCTCTTGGCTTCCCCCCATATATCTATAGGATTCTGTAGTTTGGGATTGGCTTTACTTCTCTTGAAGGAAGTGGAAAGGTTCTGTTTCACTTCAGAGCATATTTGTTTGATGTGGCTCTTAGTTCAGAACTATTGTCAGATTTTTAGCCATTGTAACAGACAAATTAGCCTTTGCTGCTTGTTTGGACTAAATACAAAAATGGAAAACAGCAGAAAATGTACATCTGCACACATAGATTAGAATGTGATTTTAAAAGAACTAATTAATTACTTTTTACCAAACCAAACAAAAAAATTGATTATTTTTCCTTCCATAGCAGCCCTATTGATTCATTCTCTGGCTGCTAATACTGACAAATCTTGTATGTGTTTCTGTATTTTCCCTGCAGGTTGAAAATCTGAAATGCTTTCCTCTTCAGTATTTGTATGAAGTTAGAAATCTCAACAAATAAAAGTTTCTGATAATATTGCTCCTAGGTGATATTCTTTCCTTCTAAAGAAGTTCCTATTAAAGGCAGCAGGGAGGCTCACTCTGTTACTGGCACCTTATATATCCATACACCTTTATTTGTATATACATCTGTCTATATACATCTTATATATGTGGGGATGTGTCTGTGTATACACTGGCATTAGCCAGCTGGCTGCGTGCAGGGATCCTCTTCATTGCAAACTTCATTGTGATCCTCTTCATAAGCAAAAGCTATGCTGGAGACTATTCCTTAAACAGCGCAGATTTGCTTTTCCAAGCAAATTAAGACTTTGTGCTTTCTCCCTTGGAGGCAGCTGGTGAAAGATGCACTGCTCTTATTCCTATCCATCAGGTGGTTTTCTTTTATTTGTATGTTTTGTAATAGAAGGTTTTGTGAGTGAAGGGCTGTGTGTCACCCATCCTTGATGACACCCATCACCATTCTTTGTCTCTGTTCTCATCATCAAACTAGTGGCTGTGTTTTCTGCCAGGTTTTATTTTGGAAGCTAAAACCCATTTTTAAAAGCAGGTCTACATTGCTCAACAGTTTGCAGGTTTATGGCTCTGCCATTTTAAAAATAGCATCTTAGAAATTTCAGGGGACTTTTCTGTACTTGGAGGAAAATTGTGTTGTCTTTTATATATAGAAATGGCATACATGGGAAGTGGTTTACACAGCCAGACTTCTGAAATGTGTAACTATCATTTAGCCAATTTGCTGCCCACTTCCTAAGGCTTGACATAAGCAGATTTTCTTTTTTTAGGTTGCCTCAATTTATTGCCAAGGCAAGCTCCCTAGTGATTTATTACTTTTTTTAAATCTGAAACTGCAATGTTCGTCTTCTTTTCAGGAGCTATAATTTATTTCTACAACAGCTGTGATTTGCTGAAAGCTCAGCCATTGCTGGTGGTTTGTAAGGCACAGTCGTTCACTCCGCATTATGAAGTCCATTCAGAGTGTGCCACACCAGCAGCAGCCCATGCTGGCTTCATTGAGGACATCTCCAGTATCTGCACTTTCCCAGGAATCCCCCATGCCTGGTACATACCTGGCAGTCTTTCCACTGGTGCATGTCCCACGCCATGCCCTTCCCCACAGCCAGTGCTGCTCCAGCTTGTTTGGGCTGCCAGCCTACTGCCATATGCTGCAGCAGAGGGCAGTGAACACACCTTAGAGCTAAAAACACTGCATAATTGAGGTTTGTGTTTTTGTTAGACTGTCAGATGTAAAATTGCCCATGGCCAGTGAGTTCTCTGGTGGCTGTGCTTAGAGAGATGCTGAAATGACCCAAACCAAGGTAAGCTGCCATTAACTTCAGTGAATCATAGAATAGTTTGGGTTAGAAGGGACCTTAAAGATAGTCTAGTTCCAACACTATCTGCCGCGGGCAGGGACACCTTCCATTAGAGCAGGTTGCTCAAAGCCCCTGAGCAACCTGGCCTTGAACACTGCCAGGGATGGGTCATCCACAACTTCTCTGGGCAACCCGTTCTGATGCCTCACCACCCTGACAGTGAAGAATCTCTTTCTAACATCTGATCTAAGTCTCCCCTCTGTCGGTTTAAAGCCATCTTCCCTTGTCCTATCCCTATATGCCCTCATAAAAAGTCCCTCTCCAGCTCTCTTGTTGGCCCTCTTAGGTACTAGGAGACTAAGGTCCCCTGAGCCATCTCTTCTCCAGGCTGAACAAGCCCAATTCTCTCAGCCCTCTGATCATCTCTGTGGCCTTCCTCTGAACTCGCTCCAACAACTCCATGTCCCTCTTGTGTTGGGGGCCCCAGAGCTGGATGCAGGACTGCAAGTGGGCTCTAATTAAAGTGCAGTAGAGGGGGAGAATCCCCTCCCTCAGCCTGCTGGTCACACTCCTGATGCAGCCCAGGACACGGTTGGAGAGTGGCATCACTTCTGAGAATCAAGGACTTTGTTCTATTTTACAGTGGAGCAAGCTACCTGAGTTCAGCAGGTACTCCTGATCTGCAGAGCTAGCCTCTGACTGAGACGTATTTCCAGCCTGCTCCTGGGAACCTATGGGACAAAGAGTGCAGGTCAGAACTGGGAAGAGAGCTCATTGCACCATGTGGGTGTATATGTGGGAGGTTTCAAATGAAGCAATACCACTTTATTAAGTTTTCTCTCATATCTCTCATAATTTAGAGCCTTTCAGTGGGTATAGCTGATTTTACTTCAGCCGCTAACACAGGCACTCTCAAAATCTGCCTGGTTCCAGCCAGGTGTCAGTCAAGACTGCACCATTTCCCAGTAAGGCTGAAATTACACAGCTCAGTGCCAAACAGACATTTTCTGACTGACTGTACGTACGTAAGAGGTGCATCCATGTCTCTAATGCAATAATTCATCACTTGGGACATGTCAATCACTGTAAATAATCATGTTTCAAACCCTTTGGATGAGATCCTATAAAATCCTTACAATTTTTACCTGTAATTGCAAAGCAATGAGAAGAAAGAAAACTATCTGTCCTTATAGTGGCATGTGTGCTGGCGATGATAAGGCAGTGAGCTCTTTCTAGTCACTAGAGAGGTATTTTAAAGTATTTATGTTACTGTTATTGCATCAGAAGAGCATCGTTCTTTCTCCTTATCTCAGCACCAGTCTCCTCCTCTGCTCAGGTGATTTTTTTCATGTGAGTTTTTGGTGACTTTTGGGAAAAGCTGAGTTTGGCTTAGTAAGAATCTCCTTTCTTTCAGTGGTAGCCTCAAATCATGCTTTCTTCAGGTGATAATTCAGCAGCTGATGCTATTAATCCACCAATATTTGTAACCTACAGTAATGACCATCACCCCACTATACACATCCAGGCACCACCAGATCTCTCTGAGGCAACAGCACAGGCAGAGATGCTCCTTTTCCATCCACATTCATCTTCCTGCAGTGTGCTAAACCTCTGGGGAGGCCACAGAAAAGTCTGTCTTATTAACTGTTTTAAATATCAATAATAAGTTGAGTTTTGCTGGGAACAGGACAGAAGGGGGTACCTGTGATTAACCAAAACCCAGAAGCATTGGTTTAATGGTGACACTCAAATGCTTCTAAATACAGCCTCTTACCACCGACAGTCTCTGATAGGTTAGAGGTGACAGTCCTGGTTACCTGAGCCAGATCCCGCTTCCCAGGGCTGGTGATGTCAAACTCCAACAAGGTTCATAACTCTGTGAACTGAATACTGAATGCTCGCCACCTCACCTAGCCACAATGCTGTAAGTCACATCCTGCACCCTGAGGGTGCTTGCTCTGGGTGCTGTGGTTCTTTGGATGTGAAAGCTTGCAGTGAGCAGCCATGCAGCATGCAGATGGCTGCAGGGGACGCTGATACACCAGCTCTGTGTGAGGTGATGGGGAAACTTGAGCTGAAAGACAGAGGGGTGGAGAGTCAGTGAAGGGGAGGCAGAAGGCTTCAAGAAGGAAGTTGTATTATTTAATAGAGCTGAGATAAAACATTTCCAAATCAACTGTGCATGCTGGCAGAGAGAGACCTGTGATTTACTGCTGCTGTGTCACACTCAGCACATGGGGGCTGGCTGACCAAAGGACCCAGAGCTGTGGCCAGTCAATAGGATAAGCCAGTACATCGCATTGCAGAAGATTTACTCTATTCCCTGGAGTAAATCTGCAAGGAGATCTCTCCAGAGAAGTTGCACTCCCTGCAAACAGATGAATTTTGGAGACCCCCAGGCCAGCTGAAGCTGGCTGAGATCTCTGAGATTACCCAGTCCAAGCCCCTCTTGAAGCAGGATGCTGCAGGCCATGGCTAGCTGCTATCAACAGACACCTGCTATGGGGATGGGGGGAGAAACCACCAGGTGGTTGACCCCAGGGAAGCTGGGCCAGCTCACAGTGGCTGCTCCCTGCAGCACTTTCCTCCCTGTGCTGGGACAAGGCAGGAGGGAGGGGAGCTGTAGGTGAGCAAGGAACAAGGCTGGGTGCTGCTGCTCTGCCTCCACCTGCCTCTCCTACCTCTGCTCACCCAAGTTTCCCTCAGCAATGAAGAGCAGCAGTGTTTCACCCCAATACCAGCTCATCCCCCGGTGCCAGCCCCAGCACCTTGGGCTAGACTCAGGGCACTCAGCGCTCTCCCAGCAGGGACTGGGGTCTCCTGATGCTTTCAGTGTCCCCCTGTGAATCCCACCCACCACAATGAGACCTGACATGTGAAGGCAACCCTGGCTGGTACCAGGCTGCAGGTGGCACTCAGCCACTGCCCAACTTACAAAAACTTTGCTGCCCTTGTTTTTTTCCATCATTTTTGGCAGCCCAGGAGCGGAGCGCAGCAGGGGCACCTGCCCCAGCCCCAGCTTAGCTCCAATGCTGTGTGGGGCAGCTCACTCCCCTCTGACTCCCCCCTCCCTGCCCTTCCCAGCCAACTTGGGGGCTGTGAGTACCCCAACACCAGAGAAGCCACATCAGAGGCTGGCTCTGGGCTGCAGTCACATCTTGTGACAGTCCAGTAACAGGGCACACTGTTGTATCAGACATCGATGTGAACGTGGGATGTGGTGACAGCTGGCTGGGGACGTGGGGACCCAGCAGCCTCAGCTGTGGAAATGGCTTTGGGAAGAAGGAAAAGCTGCTGCGGAAGGAAAGCTGCAGATGCCACAGCACTAC
This sequence comes from Amazona ochrocephala, assembly GCA_039720435.1. Classification (NCBI taxonomy): domain Eukaryota; kingdom Metazoa; phylum Chordata; class Aves; order Psittaciformes; family Psittacidae; genus Amazona; species Amazona ochrocephala. The sequence continues at coordinate 29,218,512 of CM077880.1, forward strand.
CCAAGGGAACCAGAGGTACATGTAAACAGGTCAGGTGGGTGGCATCAGCCCTGAGCATTGTAGTACAAACCCCGTACAGTCTTGGAGAACAGGACTAAAACGCAGGTCAGGGGTTCTGCAGCCCAGAGTGCCATGATGAGGTCTCACCCTGCTCCCATGTCTTGTCACAAGGGACAGGGAGCTGGGCATGGGAACTGGGGGTAATTCTCTCTATGTCTCTCGATAGATTAAGCAGTGAACAAGCTGCAGTGCAGTGCCCAAAAATGTAAATGTAAAAATAATTGGAGAATAAACCTGTGACTATCTGAGATCTGGGGGAAAAAAGGAAAAACCAAACAGAAACACCTTTAGAGATGGATTTAGACCATTCAGTCTGCTTATCAGCAGATCAAAAGGAAAACCAACTTCTGCATAGAGGTGGCACCACAGGAAGCAAATATTAAGGGACCCCAGTGCTGTTATCTACCAGAGGCTGACAGTGCCCAGCACCTGTCTTCCTGCTGGTCTGCAGGGTGACATAGCCTGGGTCTCCTCTCATGCGGTGCCCTCTTGCCATGGCTCTGAAAAGCACCACTGCATCCTGACTTGCTAAATGTGGCAATCCTGTAGTGCTTCAGCAGAGCTGCTGCATCCTCAGCCCAGTGCCCCTCTTCTGTCTTTGCTTCCCTGCATCCAGGATGGCCTGACACTGTCCCTCCCTGTCATCATGTAGTGGTGTGACAGGGGCACCATGTCCCCACACTAAGTGTCCCCACACCTTACACCCTGCTTCTTTCCTCCAGCCCCTCCTAGGGATTTGCTCCTTGCTCTTTCTGCCCGTGTTTCCTCGGCAACCTGAGCCAACCTCAGCTCCACGTATCACCTTCATCATGAAGGTTAACTACATCCAGCCCCTATCTGCCCTCAAACTGCTTGTGCATCTCCAACCACCTCCCTGATGGGCCCCAAAACCCCACTGCTCCTTCAGATGTGGACCTTCCCCACCTCTCCTTTCACCACCTTTGATGAGATATAAGCAAGTGCCACCTTTGATGATATTTACATCTTAATGTCTTGTAAAACCGTGGGCAGGTCATTTTGGGTGTGTGCTTCTCTTTCTACATACACAGCTTACTGCTCTGTAATAAGACACCCTGCTTTTCTTTTTGGCACTATGGATTCTATTAGCACTTCTGCGGGATTTCACAGTACCCAAAATCATTGTGTGCTAGCTAAGGCAGAGGTCTCGCTCATCGGAAAAAAGATGGACCCTTATATCCTTCTGAAACCCAGACCCAAAGGTCTCCTATAAAACCATCTAATCAAACCCCACACGTCTCTCTATAGGCCTCAGAGGGGATTTGTTGCCTCTTGTTCTATCAAAATCAAGATGTAGATAATATTTCTGGTACTCTTGCAGTTAACTCTCAAAAGGCAAAAGCTTTCTGAATTTCAGCTCTATGCAGAGCTTCTCAATCACATACATACATGGGTACAGGGCAGGTCATGTATGTTAAACAAGTGAGTGAAAACCTGCTCTGGCCACCAGCTGATGAACAGGACAGCCCCATGCCGAGGCTGGTGGACCGGCTTATGGCAGATGCATGTGATTATTTCCCCATGGATTTCAGCTGGTTGCTTGACAGGCTGAATGCATTCATCTCTCCATCACAAGAAGGATTGAGATGCCGTTCATTTTGGGTCAAGTGATGTGCAAGTGAAACTGCATCAGCTGAAGAGCCGGAGTACAGTCGTGCAGGGAGCTCTGTGCGGGCAGTGGCTGGAGGGACAGCAGCTCAGGAGATGTTCCCTGGCAGGTCTCTTTAACCAGTCCAGCATGACCTCATGGGGGAACACCAAGATCAGAGAGAAAGGACTTTCTTTTTAAGCTTACCTTTAACTTCCCACCTACCTCCTGCGAATTGTAGCAGCCTTGAAAGCAAACACTTCACGCCATACACAAAGCAAAGGCAATGCAGCACTTTACGGATGACTTCGGGTCGGATGCAGCACCACCCGGCCTCAGTGCCTTGGGGGTCTGGGCCTGAAAATGCTCACAAAGATTTGGGAGCGAGTACTGCTGCTGACAGCAGTTCAGTTCTGCAGGTGGCAGAATCTGCTCAGCAGAAATCAATTCATCAGTAGGTGTCCTGTGACAGTAGCTGGAGCACAGGGAAATGGGAGAAGGCAAAAAATTGAGTGTTTGACAGCAGAGCCGCCAGCTTTTCATTATCCTACAACGCTGTCATGTGGATTTGGTGACAAGTAATCTGAACTGCAGCCACTCATCACCTTTACAAGCACTATCAGCCAGAAAGCTAAAAACATAACCTGTCAGTGCACCATGATTAGCTCCCTCTCTCCCCTCCTGGAGATAAGCACTGCCACAGACACACATTTCCTGAGCAGTCTCCCGCTGCCAGCGTCTGTCTCTCCATCAGCTGTACTGCTGCTGGCTGTGATCTCTTTGTGTCCCGGACCAAAAGGCTACAGCTCTGTCAGAAGCAACTCTGGATCTCGAAGGATTCTATCATAGTACCTGCAGTAGGCTGCGGTAACAGGACCTATTTCCGCTCAATCTAGTGGATTCAATTCCTCTACCACACCAGGGAGCACAGCCAGGGCAGCCCCCAGCATGCCATGGCCATGGCTCATCATCAAACTGGCTTTAGCCAGTTCAGCGGAGTTAGGACATGTCCCCATTAGAAAATAGCAACTTCTTCCTTATCCCCAGTTGATAATCAAGTCTGAAGGTATAACTTGTCACAAAACTGGTCTGTATTTGGGCAGGGGACACTGAGACAGTTGGCAGCTCTGTGTAGCTGCATTCAGCTCTTCAAGCAAATCCTCTGGGAAGGAAGGGACACTTGTCCAGTGTGCCATCATCACAGAAACACTCTCTGGTTTTAAACACATCCTATTGAGACCATATTCAAAGTTATCCTCACCCTTCACTTATTTCAGGCAAGCCCATGGGCTATTTTAGCTCATTTTGCTGAGCAATGCAATTTTGCAGCTCTAAAAGGTGACCCGAATACCCGAACAAACAAAACCTTGAGAAAGATTCTGTTATTAAGTATCTCACCTTTTATTTTGTTCATTTACACTTCTGGCACTGACAATTCTTTGAAGATATTTATTCTCATGTAAAGACCAAACTTCATTAAAGCAATCAGAAGTCAACTGAATAATTTTACATCACTTAAGTTCCAGAAAATGTACAACACTTTCATACATTGTAGGCTTGACTGGTTGCAAAAGGAAATGGCACATGTTTGACACGGTTAAGAAGTAACTTGGACAACCCAGCAACTAGTTTTGCCAAAACCTGTTTTGTACTGAGTACCGTAACATGCGCCCAGGGATTACAGTATGCCTGATGGCACCATGTGCATGTTCTTATTCAACATGGCGTTACTACTATCCATTTGGTCTCTAATAATGTCTAAAATATTCTACATAGACTAAAACTGATTGGTGGTTCTGTAGGGGTGTGAGATTTATGATGGAAAGCAGAGATGTGACTCGTGCCACTTCCCAGCGATGCCCTGGACCAGCAGGGCATTGAATGCATGGAGAGCATCAAGCATATGAATAATCCTATCGACTTAGTGGGGACTAATTGAACACTTAAAATCGAACAGCTGGCAGGCGTGCCTGAGGCAGGGCCTGCGGTGTAACGCAGCATACCAGCACCATGAAACCGACTCGCTTCACAGCTGCTGAGGACCCAGGAAGCTTCTCCTGCAGAAGTCACGATGATGGTCATACATTCAGTCCTCTTTAAAGTCTATGTAATGTTTAAGGCAGCGAGAGACAATTGCCTTTATTTTAACATCTCAGAAATGAATGTTTCCTTTAGAAATAGGTGGACAATATTCCTAATTAATCAGTGCGCCTCATACTGACATAAATGCAATGGAAAGCCAAACCAAATTTTGACAAAGTGTACCTCAACAGAATCAAGGACTACAACTGGAGTTCAAGCTTTATAATTACACATGCCAGATCATTCACATGTAACAAACCATCTAAGGACAATGTGAAAAAGTGGGGATTTAGATGGAATCTGTATTCTTGAGGCCTGATGCTGGTCGAACTTCTCCTGGTGTAAGTGAGCTCTACTGAAGCTGAAGAGTGAACACCTCTGGTGAAGAGGTGTGAGGAAGGTTAAAAACATGCTGCTGGTTCACACTTACAGGTATTGTGGCTAAAGTATATTCTCATATACAGAACTCTGGAACACTATTAACACCCATTTACAAAACACTACAGTGATGGTTATTGGCACATAAAAAACTCCTTCTCTATATGAAAACATACACAAAATAGATAAGAACTGCCATTTTTTCAGACTTTTAAAATCTATATATAGTTGCCTTTAAGGAGTTTTAACCCCCAGTATCACAAACAACAACATTTCTTTAACAATGTTCACCTAGATTTTACTGTGCTGACATTTGTAACACTGCCACAACCTAGACCACTTTGTGGATTATGCTTAACTGTACTGTACACAAGGTGATGGAGATCAATAGAAAACCACTAAGATTTTTGCACAAAAACGTGACTCATTAAAATCCAGAGAACAACTGAGTCACTTCATAGGCAGCAGCTACATGTAAGCTGTAAATGGTACCCGCAATAAAAACACATTTTGCCATAAAGCACATACTGTGGCATTATCTGCTTCTGGCCTGGTACACAAAGCTCGATTTTCTACCCAACACAGAGGAATGGGTTTGGTTAGCTTGACTCTCTCAGAAAAAAGTGCACAAACATCTTAGTCTTTAAAGTGCTTTGCAGAGCTGCCTCTTCTGCCTTGATTTCTACCCCAAGATCTCTGTGCTGTGAAGTCTCTGCCTCTTTCTCCTTTTGTCTCTCTCTCTCAGGTAACAGTCTTTTACATAAGTACAACTAAAAAATGTCAAGACGACCACGTTAGAAGAGAACTGATGTTAAGTAGAAAGCTGGGTATAAAGCTGACAAATACAGGGTCCATCTATTAGCCTACTGTGTACCTGTGAGACTGCGCCCAACACCCTCATGGGTGAAGGAAAGACCCTTGCTCAGGGCCTGTAGCAGCCCCTGGAAGTCTAAACTTCTCCCCAGTGCTCAATGCAAGTGACTAAGACAGGCAAAAGATTCACCAAGGTAACAAGTACTAGCTTTGCAAACTCCATTGCCACGTTCTCACCTCTGTGTAGGCAAGGGAGAGGAGCACTTGTGTGCTTCTTCCCCTTTAGTCTGTCAGTTCTCCTGCTCCCATCCACAGGACCAAGGAAGTCCCTTGGACCCACCATCCTTCTCCCACATGGGAGACAAGCCAGAGACTGCTCCTCTTGCCTACAACACCATTGTCTACTGAAACATGACTTTGTGGGGCTTTTAACACATCATTTCTTTCTTCTTGCCTCCCAACCCTAACTTCTGCACCAGTGAAAAGCTAAATTTACCAATTCATGCCAAAATAAGTCAGAACAATGATCCTCAGGATGTATCTGCTCTAGTCCCAAAATTTCTGACAAGGCTGTCACTGCAACTCACAAGGTAGCAACGTCTACCATCTGTCTAAGGTGGATGCATAGCAGTGCAGTTCAGCCCTCCAAATGAGTCCTGGGGCCTTGCTTTGTTTCTATGTCTATTTTGCAAACAGGTTTGCTTCTCTTGTGAAAAGATGACTTTGATCAGAAGAAAGAAGTGGCAAATTATCTCAACGTCCCCCAACACTTTGAATCTCAACACGGTGAGCAAACTACTATACATGAATTAATGTGAAATACATTTTAAAAGATTAAAAATGCATCAGGACTCGTTTCCTTTATCCTTGCTGTTAGATCACAACATGAAGAGTCGGTAAATCAATCAGAATTGAAGTATCTCAGTGTTGTGCATAAATATGTCCAACTCTACCAGCATTACTCCAGCACTCCTGATGAACAGAATACCTGAATTAAGTGTGCAGTCCCTGTGAAGAAACAATTGCACATCTTCTGCAGAAAGCTTTCAATAAAATGATATTGTGCTTAGACACACTATTTACTTCATAAATTAAAATCCTGTCATAAGAAATTATTCAGCTACACTGTAGTTTAATTCTTTTATCTGGAATGTTACTAAGTTTCCCTTTAGCAAAAATCTCTTCAAACTTAAAATATGCACAAATATAAAAATCTCTGCAAAATAGAAACATTCAATTTTCTTGATACACCATAAATTTTCACAGATCCTAAAAATAAAACCGTAATTGCGGAGATTGATTTGAAGTATTTGATCTCATTTGTATTGCACATGATGCTTGGTACTAAGTTCAAGGTTTCTAACATATGGAGTATTGTCTTGGTGTAAAGCAACCCTCAAAAGAAGACTTAAACCCAACTCTGCAGGCGGGAAAGGGGGAGTGACAATCAAGAACCTAATTTATTTTGCACCCTCATAGCCAATAGCAATGATGACCAAAATGCACGAGTTTCAATCATTTTGCCTGGAGAGAAAGGGCAGGGGATGCACACCTTCAGACAATTGCTTTCAGTAAGACTGAACTCATGTGAGAAAATGAGCCCAGTGCTGTACACAACTGAGTGCCACTTCTGAGAGCATCTGTGAAACAGGGCTGGCAGAGAGAGATGGTCTTCTGCTGCTAAAAACCCCCGGCACTGCCTGCAAAACAGAAAAGGCTGATCTTGTGACAGTGATCTTCCCAGTGACTTTCCTTTGGTTATGCCCGATTAAGTGCAGTGGTTCCCTCTACCTGTGGGAAGTGTAGTAATGAGGTGCAACAAGTGCAACGAAGCTTGAGGTCAGCACTAACACTGTGCTGGCACAGGGACAATCCCCAGCTTGTGTCCTGCTCCAGCAAAACACATCAAGCAAGGGAATTTTCACAGGTGTAACAGTGAGTGTGGGCTTTTGATTTTGGGGGGATCAGAACCAAAAGTCCCTATTCTCAAAAGCCAGTAAACACTCACTTAAACCTACCAACCACATGAGCACAGGTTGGGTGTTACACACCTATTCATGCTGTTCTGGTAACAAAACTGTTCCAAAATAGGATCGTCAAATACACATTTGTTGGATTTAGGAAGAAACAAATTGGATCTTAAAACTGTGCCAAGTATCCCTTTTTCTCAATTCACATACTGCACCTTCTGTGAAGGTTTCAAAGAGGTGACAGCCTAACGGAGGCATCCCGTGGCCGGTGCATTTGCAGACAGGTCTGGAGACCAGAGTGTCTGCAACAGCTTGTGCTCTCAAGCACAGAGATATTGTACGCTTCAAGGGGAGGCAAGACGGAAGGTGTGAGAATCCAGCCCTCTCACTGCTCAAACTGATGTTTAAGGTCAAGCCACTCCTTGCAGCGATTCATTTGAAATTCCCTCTGTCCACTGTGTTTTCCCCTTTCAAACCCAGTCAAGTCACAGAATGCTTTAAAAGGTTTTCTCTCCAAAAATATTCCCTCAACTAATGAAGTAAAAGAGAAAATAACACAAAATACAGCCAATTGCTGAAGGTCAGTAACTGGAGAGTAAGAACACCCCTCACAGAAGCTCACATAACATAATGTCAGTTTTTTACAACAAACCCCAACATTATCCAATCAAAGTAATTTAGTAACAAACGTTCAGTCTCAGTTTTGATGGTAATCCTACATTCAAAGTCTTTTTCAACTGAAGACAAGCTCACAGAACAGCTCTATAAAAGCTAATGAACCAAACAACTTCTTTAACCTTTATACAGTGAAAAATGAATGTATTTTTACCAAACGAATGGGGGGGGGGGGAGTCCACAGGCAGAGGAGGTTTTCCACATTCTCTCATGAAGCAATGTTTCAAAGATAAGAATTTGAACTGCTGATGCTTTCAAACTCGTATCTCTGAAGGCTTAAAGCAGCAAGGACAGGGTGAGGAAAAAAATAATCATATTTTTATATAACGGCATAAAATTCAATTGTCCAAGGCAAGCAATCATGGCAGGTGAATACAAAACCACTCACGTTTTCATTACCACGCTGAAGGCAGCCAAGTTGATTTTTGTGCCTGACATTTTCTTGACAATTTTGCAATGCTTCAGTAAGGCAATTAACACAAGGTGTAGGCTTCTGCCCGCTGCTAATATTTCTCTTTAGATCCAGCAAGACACTGGTCGACTAAGGGCATTTGGAAGAAGAATGCGCTGGGATTCATCTATTCTGCACATATGAAGATAAACTGAAGGCAATACGATTATTCACGAGCAAAAGGTGCAGGAGGGATGACCACTGTGCGCTTAGCAGCATAAAACACCTCCCCTCCTTTTCTTTCTCTCAGTTAATGATATTTTGTGTTCAAAGCCAGGCACAAACCCAAATGTTCAAATGCAAAAAAGGAAAACAAAAGTAATTTTTTCCGAACTAACTGAAGCCTCCGTGTTGGGCCCAGCCATAAACACCAGTCCATTTGTACATGCAGACACATACTTAGCTCTGTTTTCCTGCTGTTAGGCAGTTAATTTTGGCAGCTTCTCTTGCAAACACCAACTCCTGACCGCAGTGTGTACTTGAGAGCAGCAGTGGCAAGAGAACCTGGCGTAACACAGACGTCCGCTACCCTACTGAAGCTCCCCTTAGGCAAGTATGGCTCTCTACTTGTTATCTCAAACAAACGAAAATGGAAATTCTCTTGGGGCAAATCTGGTAAGTGTTCCCTCTGCAGACATAGCAGGTATTTGTATGTTCTTAATCAGCTACACCTCTTCAGTGGTTACCACTGCAGCAGCTTATGCACTCGTCATTTGTTGTATTGCACAGCAGAGCTATTTCCCCTGCTGCTGTGGGGATGCAACAAATGGCTGCTTTCTGATTAGCCACTCTGTACCCCTTGTCAGTATTGAAGATAAGGACCACCGCTGACCACCTAGGATAGCCTTCTTTATTCACCTGGTGCAGTGCACCCTACTAACTACCTCAGGATGGTGCAGTGTTGCACACCCGTGGTGAATTCACATAACTGTGGAATTCAATCTCTTTTGGAAGCCATTGCTTTGAGTTATCAAGAAAACACTAGCATTTTGAATATCCTCCCAAATGGAGCATTTTTGAACATGAAGGCATTTTAACTAGACAGTAGAAAGGAGAACCAGACCAGAAGCAGGGCAGTGAGGTCATCAGAGAGCTGCTTTTCCCCCAGAAGGCTTTTAAATGATTAAATACACCAGCAGCTGAAAATTATTCCACATCAGAAGCATCATTGTCAGAAAGATGGTAATTACTTCCCTTCACCCGAATATATTCGATATACCTCCCTTCATCAGAATCCAACATACCACATCTACATAGCCTGTTTTCGAACAAAGACTCAATTTCCTCTAGTTTTTTCCCTTTAGTCTCAGGAAGGCAGCCATAGATGAAAACCAGTCCCAAGGCAGCAAGCCCTGCGTAGAGGAAGAAGGCTCCTGCAATGTAAAATGGTATGCACAGTCAGTTACAGAAGTCAGTTCCTATCTCTTCTCTGCTCCAGAGCAGAGGGAGCAGCAGAAGCAGCAGGCTGTAGATATCAAACAAGTACATAAAAGCAAAGTTTGGAGCTTTACTGCATCATTCCAAACCAGAGTAAATTAACAAAAGCAATTTTATTTCACATGGAATACACACCTTTTCTGTGCAATTCATTCAGCTGTTAAAATAAACAGCAATTAAACAACTACATATCGAGTCAAGAGCTCAGTTTATCTTAAAAGTGAAGGACACATTCAGAGAATCCCCTAAAATGAGAAACTTCAGGAAAAAAGAAATAGCCAGGATTAAAATGATACTTGTGACTCTTGCATCTAATTGTTATTTAAAACTCCTCTGCAGAGACTAGCACTGAGAAGCAGCTTGTTTGCACCCACAACCCACCATACCTAGGGGGACAGAGAATGTACTAAAGGACCAACAAACACTTATCTGCCATGTGTTTCTAGACTGATGACTCAAAAGAATGACAAGTAGAGCTGAAAGGCTCTGTACTAGCAATGATGTGAAGGTCACAGCAACTCCCTAGCAGTCTGATGTAATTTAAATGACTTGTACTGGAGTGGCTGAGCAGTAATCTGACAAACTCTCCGCGTGCCCCAGCAGACAAGACTTAATCAAAAGCTGGGAGAGAGGTGGTAGCATCTCACAAAGGTAATTCTGCAAGGACCATCTGATACTGACCTTGGATACTATAATAAACTGGAAAAATGCAGATGCTGTCTCCTGAGTGGGAATCGGCATGTTTCACCAGGTCCAAAGGAGGGGTTTTTCCAGCTTCCCAGTTTCAATCAACTGTCTAGGTTCCCAGTTAAGAAATGTTTCTCATGAAAGCTGGACCAAACTCTAGGATTTACGACCAGGCAGCTCATACCTTTAGTAAGATGTATCTCTAGTCTTATTAAACCATGGTGGGTTGAGAACACTGCATTCACACTTGACATTTCACAGCAAAACCAACTGAGAGACCCAGAATCAGTAGAAAATCTATGTGCCAGTGGCAGTACTGCAAGCACGGACTCATACTGTTTCTTACCATAGTATGTCAGATATTCAGCTATATGCAGAAACGTCAGTGACACAAGCACATTGAAAACCCAGTTGACTCCAGAGGAACAAGCATTTCCTGTACTCCTAGCCCAAAGTGGGAAAATTTCAGAATTGAGAGTCCAGGGCATAGGACCCATCCCTGAGAATTAGAAAAAAAGGAAAAAACCTCAGTTTAATGGCTGGACCCAAAAGTAAATTTATCATGGAGCCTCACTATTTGACATTCTACCTTTACGTTTTTATCTTGTATGTGAAAACAAATGTTTGCTTACCAGGTGCAAAGAAAACCAAGTACAAAACAAGGCCCAGAAGTGTTGTCCAAGAGTATGGAGTGGGGCAGAAATTGTATGCCCAAAACAAACCTTCCTTTTTGAATGCTGTTTCATTTGAACATCTGAAAAATAACAAAAAAACTTCATATTGAATAATTTTCTAGGAAACAGATGACATTTCAATATAAATATGGCCAGTAATAGAATCATAGAATCACAGAATGGTTTGGAGTAGAAAGGACCTAAAAATCATCTAGTTTCAACCCTTGCCATGGGCAGGGACACCTCACCCTAGACCACATTGCTCAAGGCTCTGTGCAACCTGGCCTTGAACACTGCCAAGGATGGAGCATTTATTACTTCTTTGGGCAACCCACTCCAGTGCCTCACTACCCTCACAGTAAAGAACTTCTTCCTTTATATCTAACTTGAACTTCCCCTGTTTATGTTTAAGCCCATTACTCCTTGTCTTCTAAAAGCTAAGGTACAATTAAAATGAAAAATGTAATCCCTGCTATTTTATCAAGGTCTTTGAGCCTAGACCAACATTCAGAAATGTGCTTTTTCCCAAGCCTGGTCTTTGGAAGCACAGCATTCCTGAATTTAAACACCTGCTTTTTATCTATAGATCTCCTCCAAGTGACTAGTCTTTACTACACACGCAGGCATACAAAAGTTAAGACCATTCACATGAATATCACAGAAAGCAAAAAGAGCTGCAGCAGCAGGACTTTGAGCTAAAAATGCTGTATGCAAGGATTTAAGGTCAAATAGAAGTTAGTCCTTACGTCATTGATAAATTAACTGTATGCTGCACACTTTGGATGTAATCAGTAATGCCTACGGAATGTGCCAAGGTCAAGTGAAGTTATAAGGAGAAGAAGCATATGCTTTCTTTTCTACACAGTGAAATAATTTAGAAACAGCAGCATTTCTAATTAGACAGTAAAAACAAGAATCAGACCAGAAGTGAACCAAGGCTGAGCTACTGAAGGAAAAAGAGTCTCTATCTGCAAGGACTTTGTGGAAAGTAAATATTTTGAGGAACAGGAACAAACGCAGGTACTCAGTTTGAGTGCAACGATATAAGATATTTTAAAGGAATATTGGCAACTTTTTATCTTCTTTTTCTTCTCTTAAATTAGCATTTGTTTAAAAGGACCACAAGTCCTAGCTGTACCTAGAGAAACTTCTCAGCTGCAACCACGTCAATTGCAGACATCACCCTCTGATATGCAAACAAGGTTATTTACTTGAAGAGAGGAACTCAAAGAGAGATGAACATCTGTCTGGGTTATGATTTAGAGGTCAATTGAGAACTTATGTGAAGGATATGACCCTCTTGACAGTAGAAAAAACAGAATGAAGATGCCTACAAAGAGTGACAGCTTGGCGACAGGTGGTGAGATTGTGCAGTAACAGACACCCTGGTATGTTTCAGAGGAGCTACCACCATCGCAGCTGACTTTCTAAAGCAAATTCAAAGAACCCACTTCTCTAACTGTTCTGTTAAGAACTAGCCAGCCAGCCCTAGGTTGAACAGGAATAGGCTAAGCACTGACGGCCAACCCCCAACCAGAAATCTTCTTTATGCTGGCATGGATGTACCAACAGGACAACATGTAAAGCAGGATAATCACTGTGAAGTCCCAAACCCGATCTCAGGACAGCTGGAAATCCAAAGTTCAAATACACATAAAAGAGAGAGGTTAACCCAACAAATACTGCACAAACATATACCAAACCCCAGCCAAACTCTAATGCTGCCTTGATGGCAGTAAGCTGTTAGATATGCAGTTCCACCTTGCACCTGAGCAGCAACTGACCATGTAGAGCCAGCACTCTCTGGAGAAATGGCGATCCCTTGATATGTTGCCAGCAAAGCAGCCAGTGCTGGTGTGCACCCTTCCGCCTGCTGCAGCCCTGCCTTGCTGACCTACCCAACAAAGCCCCCGTCATCCAGTGCATACAGACTCACTTTCAGTCTGGAGATGAAATACACATAAAAACGAGGCCAACTGAATATCCCCCTCAAAGATATGTTCCTCAAACCCAGACACAACCAGCTCCTGGCCTCAGCTGCTGCCTGGCCACTGGAGCACCCGTCAGCCTAAGACACTAGCAGCTTCCATGAAAGACCTTTTTCACCTTTTCTTAGCCAAAAGTACTTCTGCCATCTTGCCACTTCTTCATGTTGCTTCTAAACATCCTCTCAGGTTCCTCTTCCTGTTACTTTGCTCTTTAATTGCTCAGTTCTACACCTCTTTCTATGCTGAGTGCAAGACATGGATCATTCCCTGTTAGTGTCTACCCTGATGTTTCCCTGCCACTCTACGTACTCCTCACTGTGTGCAGGTTAAACCATATCTGACCCATGTCACAGGCCTAAAATGTACTGAAGACTGAACTGTGCTGGAGAGCCATCCACATGTTTAAAACAGAAGTTCCTTATACGTTAAGGAAATGATGTTTAAAAGATTAACTACTGTAGACCCAGTGACCCTGTTGCCACCTCCTGCTCAGCCCTGCATAGCTGCCCACTCTGCACCTGCATCACTGCCAGATCACAGGGTTGCTCAAGTTTGACACCATTTTCGCATCAGTTTCCCTTCTATTGCTGTTATTCGAATTTCATTTGCAGGTGTTTGGTAATGAATACATACTGATTAGCATTTTAAAACATCTTGATGCTCAGATTGGTTCCTCCATTCTGCCCAGCCAGTCTAGCAGCTCCTCAGAGAGGAGCCTTATGCTTTCTCTCAAATGCTACTGTAAACAAAGATGTACTTGGTTTATTATCTTGCATCTATCTCCACCAGCGCAAACCAACCTGCTGATTCATACAGACACAACCACTGAGAGGTCTGGATTTTTCCTTCCCTACCATGTTTCCCCAGATGCATCCTACTTTGACAGAGTGGAACAGAAATGATACAAGGGAAAAACATATGTCCCCAAAGCCTCCTATGGCTGAAGCCACACATTTATCCTCTGCTGTCTGCCCATAAGTGAGAGGAAATTCTATTGCAAGAAAGCAGATTCAGTGCACTGAAACAGGAAAAATAGCACTGGAGACTAGATTTAACAGAAACTTTGTAGTAATTAACTGCGCTTTGCTTATCCTTCAGTAGTTAACCAGCATGGTACACAGAATAAAAGCAAAGATACTTGCATTTGCTGGCATCTCGCGGTGCTGGGGACGTTCAAAAATAACACTCCTCCAAGGCTGAGGATCTGTTCAAGCTCTGTTACTGTGCTAAGTCGATTGCTATACTATTTCTACAAGATCTATTATTTTGCTGAAGAATATATTAGTAGTTACTGAGTAAAGTGTTACCAGATAAAATTCTGAGTTTTGTCCTGCCTGAAGGGATCATTTACGATGGAAAGTGGACGAGCAGCTACCCAAGCTGAAACCCACAGAGGAAAATGCCCTTTAAAGAGCTTACAAGTGAAATTATGCAGTCAGGTACCAGTGTAAAGAGTCTGTAAATACCAATATGCTGAGTAACAGTCACATCAGTATAAACAGTGAAGACACACCACATCATTTCCTCTGAAATCACTGCCAAAGTGCAAACATGACAGTGATACACTGAAAATCTTTGCCGTGAATTTCCTTCATCACAGAAAATTTCAGATGAACATCTGTTCTCATTAGTGAGAACCTGACCTTCCAACAACTAATGCAAACAATTCAACTGACTGGAGGTAAATCAGAGCAGTAGTAGATTTCTAAGTTATGGGAATTATATGCTTGGTTTCCTAATCACAGAGTACATGCTTTATCAGATATGGTTCAGAAGATCTAAAGCTTTGTCCTCGCCTCCTTAAATTACCTTCATATAGCACATAAAAGAAAGTAAGAGAAAAAGAGCTGCTGCAGGTCATCTAAAATGTTACTGCTAATAGCAAGAGGACAAAACAGGATAAGACCATTTCCTTGATCATCAATCTAAATTTTCCTAATACTTGAGCCAATTTGGCTGTAGAATAAGTCTCAAGTGCAACACTGAAAACCACAGAGAGGCAAATGGTTAGTAGCACCAGCAAGTGAGTACAGCACAAGACAGATTCCAAGTTGATTTTCTTCTCAAATTTCCATAAGCGTTGCTTTGCCGTACAGTGAGGACTGCATAGCTTTTGTGGATTAAATGTTTCATTCTGAACAGTTCATATATCTTTAATGTAAAAGCTGCTGACTTCTCATTGTCTTTTATGCTCTTGAGACACATCTTAAATGGATTTAGATCAAAAGTCTTAAAAGGTCAAAATTCAAATCAGATTGGGCTAAGGAAATAAATTATTTCTAAAGAAAATCACTAATGTGATCATTCACCTCCTAAAATGCGTGTTAGAACAGGCACATTGCAAAATTACACATTGTGCTCTGAGATAAAATTTCACATCAGGCGCTGATGGTACAAAAAGATTCCAGACCTAAATCAGTTTCCCTAATTCCCCATTTTTTTTTGTTGTAACAAGAGTAAAACCACTTAAGGACTGCTCTTGTGCTAGATTTTTGTGTCTGGGTTATCCAGATGACGATAAACTACAATTTATCAACTTAGTCTCCAGTTTAACACAAATACACTGGATTTTTAAAAATCTCCTTTAAAGAGATTTTCAGTCTCCTTTGCAGAGTGATGATTTTATATCATGCCAATCCAACTTAACAATATAAATTTATGCCAACACTATTGACTCATCTTTTCACTTGAAGCCAGGTAATGGAAAGGACGGAAGACCAAACATTCACAATTCAGAGTTGCTGCTGTTCGGACTGAGAAAGGCTTTTGTGGAAGATGCTTGGGAACAACTAAGATTATTTATCCACATGCAATTACTCATCCTGTGGAGGAATCTGAACCTTGATATTTGGGTTAGTTCTCACAACTTCAAGTCCCTCTTTTTCTGCTATTTAGTTATTCGAAAAGACCCCTAACTATCTTTAAATTACTTACAAGACAGAATTTAGCAAGGTACCAGATTAACTCTGTAATAATTTGGGGATATACATGCAACTAAGAAGAACTTTGGAAAACGCCTCTATCCTGTCCATCAAGTGGCCTCTCTAAACCACCCATATACTTTCAAAATAACTTACATTAGCACAACCCATAGAAACCAGTGAAACCGTAAGGTATAGTTTTCACTATAACTCAGTATATTCTGATGTAAAGAAAAATCTCTGCTCCATTCAGTGCTTAATTTTTATACACACATACTACAAGACGCAATCAGAGTACCGAGCAAAGCATAACTCTTTCCTGAAGACGAACAGATTAGTTAAACTTGACTAACGTCTGAATCAATACGTCCTAAGCTTTCTCACAGTTCCATAGTTACTGGCTTCTGTGGCTCAGAGAAGATGTGCTGCAGCTTCACGCCTCCCTGGAGAAGTGGGCATCTACTGCGTTGACTTTGTAGTTTACACAGAGAAATAATTCATCCATTAAACCAGATGTTGCTAAAAATACGCAGATGAAGCTTCTTTCACCAGATGATGGCAATTGAAAAAAGCAGAAAAGCACAAACAGATGCAGCCTTGAAAACATGTACCCATAAAATTTCACAGTATTCAGCTAGACATTGCTTAACCTTCGCTACATAAAAATACCAGCGTGTTTTGGGACATTCATTGAAGCCTTTTGCTGTAAGTGGCAACGACTTTTTAAAATATCAGCACAAACTTCAAAAACTTGGAAAAATAGTTCAGTTCACATCAAGAAAGCAAATTGCACCTCAGCAGATTGCTGATGCATTTGCACATGACTGAAAAAGAGTCTTTATCATGCTGAGGCCCCCTGCTATAGGATTTATCCATTAAACCTATAGAGCTGTGGGTGATATCCTGCACAAAGAACAGAAAGCAGGGCACTTTAATGGAAAAGAGCTATAGTAATTGCTGCTGTCCAAGATATATAAAAAAATCCCTAAACTAAAAAGATAAAGTCAGTTCCTGTGTCTATGCAATGCTTTCCATGCCAAGGAAGTTTAGTAGCAGCTACTAAGGCTAGAACAATACCAACAGGAAAATTATTTTCCTCAGACTTAATGACTGGCACTTTGTACTCTGCATCTGGGAAATTAAAAGCACACATTCAAACATCAATCAAGAAAAGGAAGAAACAACCAAAAACCCAAGAAACCAGAAGCATGCTTGCTTTGCCCATTACAGAGCCAAAGAGTTTAGAGATGCCTCCTTAATTGTGTGCTATAGGGTAAGAACTGGATTCCTAATAAGGTTTTACATTCAAATCATCATTACTTACAGATCTGCTCGGAGGCAGCATGTAACATATACGGAAATAACCGTCGACTATTCACACGAAGCATCCTCTCCCTTACTGGCTGTTACCTTCTGATCTCTCTCTTACCTTCTTTCTTACAAAAGAAACAGCCTCTACAGACTGTTAAAATCAATCACAAGCAATATTTCACTATTGTTCATACACACTATTAAATTAAAACATTACTTAGTATTTCATTTACTCAATCACAAGACCTTACTGGGATAATTCCTTAGAAATGCCTATCTCTAAGACATCACTGCCTTCCATCATGCTTGGACATGTGTACTCTTTGCTGGGTAAAAAGCTGGTCAAGCCTGAAGAGTGGTGGTGAATGGAGTCAAATCCAGTTGGTGGCTGGTCACAAGTGGTGTTCCCCAGGGCTCAGCACTGGGGCCAGTTCTGCTCAGTATCTTTCTCAAGAATCTGGATGAGGGGATCAAGTGCACCCTCAGTATGTTTGCAGACAACACCAACGTAAACCATTCTATGACTCTACAGTTTTTAGTCATGTCAGAATGCATACCTGCATGAGACTTAGTATGCTGCCCTCATTGTACCTCTGTTCCCAGCTACCCAGTCACAGATGAACATCATCTTTTCTACATTATCATTTAGCTTAAAGTATTTATAGAGTTTGAATTCAAACACTTGCATTCTCCCAAGCTGAGAAATTTCAGCTTTGCAACTGCATCTGAATTTGCCCAATAAATAGAGTGCTGGAGCTGTTATTCAATCTGAACAAACTGAGCAATAGACTACCAAATGATAGAAAACAGGAGCAATTTGTCCTCATGAAAAATAGCTCTCCAATATTAATCACATCAAAGGGGTTCTTAACTGTTTGCCGTTCTGGATATTTCAGTATTTTTGCAACCACACATTAGTGAATTCTGAAGGGTGGACAACGCAGTTTCTGTGTTTCTTGCCAGAGGAAGAAGCTTGGATATCTGACAGAGCCAGTTAGAATCTTCATTAGCTGTGGGTCTGTGCAAGCAGCTTTCGTGTGATTAGATAACTCTAATCTCCTGATGAAAGATGTTCAGTTTTGGATTTGCTTCTGGATTGGCTTCTCCTTCATATTGCCATATCCTATTCCTGTCCCCTCAAAGGTGAGCCTGCTGCTCCATTCGACTTTTTTTATGCTATACTGGTGCCATCCACGTCCTGCTGGCCACCTCTATGCCACTGGCTACAACTTCCAACTCCACTGCCACACCACAAGTGTTTCAGGCTTCATTTTATCATCGTATCTACCAGAAGGGGAGAGAGACAAATCTCTGCTACTGTCAGAACACAGTCTGACAAGCTTCACCCATCCTCTTTCACACTCTCCTGACCTTGAGAAACAGACTCAAAGCGGGAAAAGGCAGAATAGAATCATAGAATAGAATCATAGAATAGTTAGGGTTGGAAAGGACCTCAAGACCATCGAGTTCCAACCCCCCTGCCATGGGCAGGGACACATCCCACTAAACCATGCCATCCAAGGCTATGTACAACCCCACCTTGAACACCGCCAGGGATGGAGCATTCACAACTTCCCTGGGCAACCCATTCCAGTGCCTCACCACCCTTACAGTAAAGAATTTCTTCCTCAGATCCAATCTAAACTTCCCCTGTTTAAGTTTGAACTCATTACCCCTTGTCCTCTCACCACAGTCCCTAATGAAGAGTCCCTCCCCAGCATCCCTGTAGGCCCCCTTCAGGTATTGGAAGGCTGCTATGAGGTCTCCACGCAGCCTTCTCTGCTTCAGGCTGAACAGCCCCAACTTTCTCAGCCTATCTTCATACAGGAGGTGCTCCAGTCCCCTGATCATCCTCGTGGCCCTCCTCTGCACTTGTTCCAACAGTTCCATGTCCTTTTTATGTTGAGGACACCAGAACTGCACACAATACTCCAAGCGAGGTCTCACGAGAGCAGAGTAAAGGGGCAGGAGCACCTCCCTCAACCTGCTGGTCACACTCCTTTTGATGCAGCCCAGGATACGGTTGGCTTTCTGGGCTGCAAGCGCACACTGCCGGCTCATGTTCATTTTTTCATCAACCCACACCCCCAAGTCCTTCTCCGCAGGGCTGCTCTCAATCTCCTCCCTGCCCAACCTGTAGCTGTGCCTGGCATTGCTCCGACCCAGGTGTAGGACCTTGCACTTGGCATGGTTAAACTTCATCAGGTTGGCACCAGCCCACCTCACAAGCGTGTCAAGGTCCCTCTGGATGGCATTCCTTCTCTCCAACGTATCAACCGAACCACACAGCTTGGTGTCATCGGCAAACTTGCTGAGGGCGCACTCAATCCCACTGTCCATGTCACCCACAAAGATGTTGAACAAGACCGGTGCCAACACCGATCCCTGGGGGACACCACTCGTTATTGGTCTCCAGCTGGACACTGAGCCACTGAGCACTACTCTTTGCGTGTGGCCATCCAGCCAGTTCTTTAATAAATAATAATGTTTATACCTCGTGTTAATACGCAACCATCTGAGATTTCACAGCACCTGTTTGGTATACAAGTACACCAGTCCCTCCTACAGCACACTTGAAAACTGGGAGCAGAAATAAGCAAACACCTTTTTTGTTACAGGACATACAATTATCTTAATCTCACTACATATAGACTGAATGATTTTCCTTCCTAACATCTCTCTTACTCTTCCAATACATCAAGTTGTAATAAAAGTATCAGGAAACATCTGACATTGCTGTGCTCTACAGACTGCCTGATCCTTGTCCTAATTCTGATCCTGACTGGATACACTTTGTACCCCAGTACAAATTAAAGGTAACTAGTAATAATTAAATTATATGATTTCATAATCATGACCAAACCATAAATAATTCAAAGATATTAATAATGCATAAACTTGTGAGAGGTCATGCGACTATGAAAAACAATCATCTGTTCACTTAACAAACAACTAGCAGTCACACCTACAGAATTTTAATGGGCAGGATGCAAACTAAAACCTAATCAAAATGCAGTATCTTAATTAGTTTTGAGCATAAGCATCTTAGTTGAAATCAGTGTCCCTCATGCATTTCTACCTAAGATCATTTAAACTAATCTAATCAGACAATAGGTCACAGTTTCAAAATATGGGATTTTGTGCTTCTTTTTAACATTGGACACTTTCAGGTACAAAATCAGTTCTTCAGTTGAAGGGAAAAAAAAGAAGGAATATGGCTTCTTTCTTTCTTCTTTTTTTTTATGAAAAACTTCAAAATTGCCCTGAATTTCAACAAAGAAATGAAAGAAGAGACAAAAAGAAAGAAACAGAAGTATTTTGTTTGATCCTGGTTCTCATACTGAAATATTTCATACGCTGTAGTTTTCACTAAGTCTTTCTCTCAAGAACCATCAACTCGAAGAACTTCACTGAGGTGCATATCAGCAAAGAATGTTTAGAAATGTGGTTAAATACAATGGAGATGACACTACCCAACATTTTGAAGCCTTTGTCATGATCAACAGATATTTTAGTACTACAGTAGTATCAAGAAGCATAAGAAAAACACTGCCTTCTACCAGACAGAGTGGAAAAACCACCATGATGTGGTAGATGGCAATACCCACTGCTGTAACACCTAAGTATCACATCTTTACGGCAGGTCTGGATGGATATGTGACCTGTGTGATGGGACTGTGGCTCAATGACATGACTTGCACACAGAGCAGCCAGTGGGATGAGAATTATTGCTACCACCACCTTGGTGACTGCTGCAAATCCTCCCTTCAATTCACAGCAGTCAAGCACAGACTGAAACGAAACACTGCGCGCCGCAGCAAGGGTGCAGGCACAAGGCAAGCCCTCACAAGAAATGGAACCTGGAAATACTTAATTCTTTGTGAAACAGATACCATTTCACAAACTTTAAACACATGCACAAAGCTCTCTCTGCATGACAAAGGTGTCACAGGGCATTCGATAAATAGAATGAGATTTTATTTCCCTCCTGGCAGCAGTCAGGGTTGAGAAAGACTCATGGACTCCCAGGGGCCCCAGAATGTGCTTCAAAGTTTGTTTAGTGGCTTTTCTGTGGCTATACAGAAATAGTTTCCCTTTGGAACAGTGAGCTTCAGCAAGGAGCATGCATACACACCTATGCCTTCATCCAGACACTGCTGGCTTCCCTTGTTTCTCTGAAAGGAGGGAGTGCTCATTAATAATTTGGCCATTTCTTTCTACAGATAAACCTTTGGGGGATCTCAGTGAGATGCATATTTAACTGGAAGCTGGC
The DNA here is from genome assembly GCA_039720435.1 of Amazona ochrocephala. Taxonomy (NCBI): domain Eukaryota; kingdom Metazoa; phylum Chordata; class Aves; order Psittaciformes; family Psittacidae; genus Amazona; species Amazona ochrocephala. The sequence continues at coordinate 29,239,838 of CM077880.1, forward strand.
TACCAGTTACCCCAGGGGGCTCCCAGTGTGAATCTGTGCTGCACACGATGCTTTCCACTGAAAACCAGACAGATCTGGTCACTATTACTCACAGGTGCCTGCAGGCAGGCAGGCTTCATTCTCTCCAAGCTCTTTTATGACAAAAATGCTCATGAATACAGGACTCAAGAGTATGTTTTGTTAAAGACAGGCTGGCATTTAGCATCCACGATGTGCTGGCATATGAAATATTTCACTTATGTGCAAGCCCCTCTCTGTAGCGCAGCACTGTTGGACTTTCCTTGGACCAGAGCTGCTGGTTCTGCTGTTCCCCGTGATGAGTGGAAGTACTAGGTCGCTCCACTCTGACATGTTTGAGAGCTTATGGTCAGAGCACCAGGCTCCAACCAAATTACACCTGGAGTACCTGAACTGGAGAACTCCTAGCTTCTCTCTTGAGGTCTAAAAGTATTCAGTTTTTCTGATTGTATCTCCTTGCAGCATGAACACTTAATTAAATTACAGAAACAAGCTAGTCTGAAGATTATGATGGCAAACGGAGCACTTTAGAATTTCATGCAAGTTTACTCTAAATCTCACCTAATATTTAATCTCATTTGGTTTATTTTTTTCCCCTAATTTTACACTTAATTTACTTAATAATAAGCATTTCTAAAGCTCAGAAATATCAACCAAGCTGCCTATTCATTGTAGAAGTATCAATTCACCCAGGAGACACCTCTTTCCTATGCTACATTAAGACATATCGCCTCAATGAATACTGGTGGAAAGGCTAAGTATAAGGCTCAATAACAGTATCAATATCTTAGTATTAATTAAAGTATTATTAAAAGAACAGCATGTAAGAATTGCTGGCCTGACTTAACAGTCTATTCTATAAAACACGGACAAAGGCCAGCTGCAAATAAGGAACGAGAAGTAACAGCATCTTTTATTCCATCAGTCAAGAAACTGCAAGACAGCTCAAGGTCAAAATCTCAGTCATCTGAAGTTGAGTAAAACAAACTTTATCCAGATTTGTATTCTTACTTCCACTTAAAAGTAACCTTCATTGAGGCTTGCGCTGTTCACCAAGTGTCAAAAGTATTGTTAAAAGAGTGTCATCAGCATCTCAAAAGCATCTTATGAGTTACAATTGCCAAAAGTAATTCTAAGCCCATGGTCGAAAAGACCAAAGACAAAGAAAACAAGGTTGTAGTTTTTGTAACTCAGAAAGAAGGCAACTTAGTAGAAATATTCACTGGAAGTTTGACCTGCAAACAAAATAGGTTCTATTTCAGTGTTATAATCTTGTTTTTCTTACAGCTTCCAAACTCGCCAGAAAACAATAAAGAAACAGAAAAGAATACATTGCTTTTAATAAACCCAAAGTTTCAGATGTACAAAGGTATTGTAAAAAACATACTTCCATGTCGAAATCTGGTATATAAAGTTTGCAGAGAATAATGAGATCCTATAGTTCAATCTAGAAAAACAAGGCAAATCCCACCCAAACCCTAAATTCAAAACACCCACACATGGGACATGCTGACAGAACTATTACAAGTTACCAGATGTGACACTGAATGGTGAGCACTACCAGTTCTATTCATCATCCAAATAACTTGTTTGTCAGGTTCCAGGCCCTAGGCCCCCGACAGGCTGCCTTCCCTTCAAGCAGAGTGCCTGGTAGTAGCCCTGGTCCAGCTCTCCTGCTGCAGGCATCACTGAGGTTTTAGAGCTAGTTCATTTAGTGCTTAGGCCACACAGCACTCCCTGCACCTTACAGAGCCTGCTGAGCCATCACTGTACAGAAATGATTTCCCACAGAGCTATTAAAACCTTAAAATCACAATCAACCACCTATTCCAATGGGAAGTGAAGAGAGAACAAAATATTTATCCTTCAGACTTGCCCACTGAACTCAAAAGAAAAGTGTGAGTGAGTCAAAGTAATTTTCTGAATTTGCTTTTTTTGTTGAACCTGAGTCAAAAAACCGTTAAGGACTTGGAAATATAGATTGATATTACATGTATTAGCATACCTTCTTCAGCTCTTCTCTGCTCTATTGGATTTCCAGTTGTTGACACACATACAAAATTTATATTTTAATAGTTCTAACATAATCTTTTGCCCAACTTAACCTTCTATCTGAAGTACTGAACTATTACATTCAATTTCTGTAACAGCAATTTAGACAAAAATACTACATTTCAACTATTGCCAGTGACTGTCTGTCTGCCATTACAACTGAAAGCTCTCCAGACTGAAAATCTGAGATCTTGCGTTCACGCATTAAATAGATGATGGCAGAGTATTTTTAAAAGGAGCTTTCGCCTGATTCCAGTAGGCGGCAATAACTCTGCCCTAAAAAGGTCCGAAAACTGGTGCTTCACAGAAGGGGAATGAACCACCGCGTCCCTGCCCACACCCGCTACACTGGAGAGGCTCTGAATGAAATCAACCAACAGAGCCATCCAAAGAGTGATTCCTCAATTGTCAGCCCTAAAATTCACTTGAAACCATTAACACAGTAACGGAGACCCAAGGAGATTTAAATAATGCTCTAAGACCACTTATAACAAGACAACTATTTCACATCTGATTTGTGTGAGTGAGCACTTACAGAGTGTTGCTCTGCTTTGATTCGTGCATGTAAATACAATATCTACATCCAATCTAAGGAATTTAATATAATACAGAAATGTTAAGTGGTTACACTATCTCAGTTTATGACATTTATAAACACTGGGTACTAAAGTCTTCATTGTTGCAAGAAACTCAAAGTTTGGGATCCGGCAGTAGAAGAACTCAACAGAAATCAAAGCAATCATCAACTTTCTATGGTTTCAGACAACTAAAAAGAACTTTACATAAATAAATTCTTTTAACAACAGTTATTTTACCAAGAAAGTAAGCTAAATGGGAACATACATCATCTGAATCACAGGTCTGAAGAACTAAATCATCATGCAGAACCTCAAACTCGTCTCTCATTATCACTTATGCAAAGCTAATGTGACAGCTGTGGAAAGCTAAAGGAAAAAAGAAAGCCTATACATCCTACAAGCAAGAAGAAATGCACAAAGTGCTGCTGTTCGGAAGTACGACCTGACATCGAACAGATTGTCCATTTCTGAGCCCGTACTAACCGATGAGCTCAGTCAAAGTAAGGTCACGACTTTAAATCAAGTGAATCAATAATTCCAGCTCATCCTGTGCCAGTGAGGGATTGATGTTGCTGCCTCCATTCTCAAGGAAATCAACTACACATGCAGACAGCACATACAATAATTTATATGAATTAAATTCATCAAACATATTGAATTATTCAACAGTCCTAATGCAGAAATGTGTTAGTTTGTTTTCCCTCAAAAGGAAAAAAAAACCCGGCTCTAAAATCTTCATTGTTTTAAGAAGGGAGAATATCACAGTTTTATTCTACCAGATGATGTAATTATGGAAGAGTTACTTATTGTGGAAAAAAGATATGTAAGATTTGGATTAGGGATGCTGTTAAAGGTACAAGCTGCTGTACAGAGTAGCTGGGTTTGACCCTGCTGAATGCTCTTTATCAATAAAAATCCCCAACCACATGCAGCTTTCAAAAATATTTTCTGTCTGCAAAACAGAGAAAATGTTAATTCAGTAAATCCATTTCAGAGCGCAAAAACCTAAAGGAATCTGATGAGACAATTTTCACTGAGGATTGTTATTTCAACCCAAACTTTAAATCCTAACTGAATACATGTGAAAAACAAGTACTGGAAATATTACCCCCCTCAAAAAAAAAAACTCCCCATGCTCCTGGATATGCGTCAGCTCCTTTTGCTTTGGCTCCCAGGCAAAGGGGAAATCCCCAGCTCGCTCCCAGCAGTAGCTCCCTGCATGTCATGCTCTCTGGTCAAGCATCCTCCTCTGCCCCTCTCTCCGATCCCCTCAGCCAAGGAAAGCACTGGGCTCAGGCACTGGCACCATGCTCTGCACGGCACCACCCTAGGAGAAGCATGGATGCCTTTCAATCTATCCCTGAAAAGCTGGGCAGCTGAAGAAGCTAATTAGTAATAGGCTCCTATGGTCAATAAATGACTCTTTTCAATGTACATTTCTTAAGAGAAAGGGAGAGGAAAAAAAGCACAGGAATTCTCCATGTGCTCTAAGCACACTGACAAGAGACTGCTGATTCTCTCATACATGTTGGCATTTTTTTCTCTTTGTTTTCCTATCTCCGTCAACTAGAAGCAAAAGTGTTTTTTAAATGGGAATGAGTATTTGCCTTCTAATCCCAAAGTAACCCAAATAGCTGTCAGCATCCGCCTATTCATCACTTTACCAGAAGGACTTTTAAGTATTAACTTACAGTAAGATCTAGAAGCAAAGTGTAATACAAATGTCAGGTAGAGAAGAAATGTACAAATGTTGTTTCAAACTAACCACTCCTGCTTTAAAATCCTGGTTTGTGCTGGATGCCTTCAGTGTATAAACTAAACATTTCCAAAGTCATTATGAAGTCATTCACTTCATAAGAAGACTGCCTAGGAGTATATCTTGTCCTTTTCAAGCGTCCAGAATTTGCCACTGGTTGAGCAGATATAATGAGTTAGAGCTATTAATAGTGATACCTAAGTAATTACCCTAAAGAAATGTAAATAGTTTCAATTTTCATTATCATGTCACTCTGCTCATTATTTTAGATCTCAAATGCAGATACAATACACAAAGGACTTTAGCTGTTCAGGCATAAGAGTCGGTCAAAAATAAAATAATAAAAAATGGGTGTTTTCCCCCTTGAACATAAAAAAAAATAAAAGACTGTATCTTGTGTTAAAGTTACAACAAAATTTTACCCTTAATTTAAGTACACATACAAATTTTACCATATTTTCAAATACTTAAAGAGATCTTAATATGGTTATCAGACTGAACATGAAACAATTTCCTTTTGTACTTACAGCCCAGAAAGCCAACCGTATCCTGGGCTGCATCAAAAGGAACGTGACCAGCAGGTCAAGGGAGGTGATCCTGCCCCTCTACTCTGCTCTCATGAGACCTCACTTGAAGTATTGTGTGCAGTTCTGGTGTCCTCAACATAAAAAGGACATGGAACTGTTGGAACAAGTCCAGAGGAGGGCCATGAGGATGATCAGGGGACTGGAGCACCTCCCATATGAAGGTAGGCTGAGAAAATTGGGGCTGTTCAGCCTGGAGAAGAGAAGGCTGTGTGGAGACCTCATAGCAGCCTTCCAATATCTGAAGGGGGCCTACAGGGATGCTGGGGAGGGACTCTTCATTAGGGACTGTAGTGAGAGGACAAGGGGTAATGGGTTTAAACTTAAACAGGGGAAGTTTAAATTGGATATAAAGAGGAAGTTCTTTCCTGTAAGGGTGGTGAGGCACTGGAATGGGTTGCTCAGGGAAGTTGTGAACACTCCATCCCTGGCGGTGTTCGAGGCCAGGTTGGACAGAGCCTTGGGTAACATAATCCAGTGTAAGGCATCCCTGCCCATAGCAGGGTGGTTGGAACTGGATGATCTTAAGGTCCTTTCCAACCCTAACTATTCTATGATTCTACGATGATTCTCTGAAAGAACTTAAAATTGTGGTGTCTCAAAGGTTTGAGCAAGAAGACTAGCTCAAAGGCTCAGAACATGACAAGGCTTCATCTATGACTGAGGGGACAATATTCTACATCACTTCATCCTTCTGTTCTTCCTATTTGCTCTTTCTAGTTAGCAGAGATGGCATTAAAATATGCGTTGACTTCTTAAGTTCCTCTTCTACCTCCCTAGGTCTCCAGAATCACATCAGTATATGCACCATTAGACTGTGATTACACTAATATCCTCCCCACAGAAAAGAACTTGTGCCTTAAAGTTTGGGCTGACAAAGACTGTAATCAGTTTCAGATCCTTTTTTCATTTCTGTTTTTGCATATCCCACTAATGTGTATCAGATATTATTATGCTGAAGTACATACTCATAATCAACTAGGACAAATAGCATTGTGTCCTGTCACCCAGCTACTCCAGGTTTCTACACTTACTGGCAACGGTGAAGATAATCAGAATTTAATTCTACTTGAAATTGCATATATTTTGATTTTCTTTCCGAAATGATCCTGGAGAGGAGATGGGGAATTCCATGTTCTGATTCCTACTGAAGTGATGAATATTAGTAAACATTTAGCATATTGTCCAGAAAGAAATTCCCCTAAGACTACTGGGTGCAATGGCAGCTCTTCTGGGTGCTGCTGATACACATGCAGATATCGCTGTTCTGTAGATTCTGCTACTTTCCTGAATCATTTACTCCCCCTACTACTTTTCGACTTTGCGAATGAATGTGAGAACCACAATTCTATGCATAATCTTCAAATACTGATCTGAAGAATTAGTAAGAGAAATAACAGTTTCTCCTCTAACTGCTGCTAAATTACACAGCATTTCCTAATGCAGGCTCTTGTACGAAGATTCCAAATCATCATTTCAGCAATAAACTCTTCTACCAATACTTCCTGCATGACAAAACAAGCAATGTCTACCCACGGAGAGAGGAGTGCTTCATTCCTGGAAGGCTGCTCTGATGCTACCCTTTCTGTGGTAACAGGAAAGGCCTGAACACCCATTCCCCACGATGCACTGAAAATACCTTCTCAGTCTTTAAATGTGCAAGTACAAACATACATATTTTTGGCATCAGTAAAGCAGTCACAGCAACTTTTACAAGTGTACTTGTCACACTGCAAAAGCATCTCTATAAGACAGTGACTAGGAAAACAAGTGTAATGAGCTTAAGTTTGTCTTTACTTACAAGCAGCAAAAGGAACCTGACATTTCTAGAAAAATCTAAAGTTGCTACAAAGAAAAAGTATTGTAATCACTTTAACAGTCTCATCTGCCATGCATTAGAGAACAAGCAGCATTGCATAAATGTAAAGCTCCTCATAATACTCCCAAGGCTGTGACAGACACTGGCATGTCCCCCGTTGGACATAAACCAGGCTGTTGTGTGGGAAACCGGCTAATGAACTCCCATGGATTTTTTTAACCACTGGAATGTAGTTAGAGTCCAGGCTCGAACACCAAGGTCGTCAGGCACATTCCTGCAGTGAAAACTCCTTATACTAGGATCCAGGGTCTGACTGCCTGCCTGCACTGCTTCCTTACATTGCCTGGGCAATTTCAACCCCCTGGTCTTCAGAGCAGGTTTCCAAGATACAGTTAAACTGCTCAGCAAACTGATGGATATGAGCAACAGGCACAGAGTGACACCAAACAGCATTAACGAGCATCTGTAAACATGCCATTAATTTCACACAGAAAGACGGAGCTCAGGAGAGCACTGGCCAGAGGAACATGAAAAGCTTTGCAAAAACAGAGCTCTTTTTGCACTCGCCTTTGCCCTGGATACCCTTAGAGAAGGGAATACTTGTTTATATTGACGAAAGCAGGATTCTCCATGAAGCATGAAACTCCCAGGGCAGGGAGATGTTCCCATAATGAAGTTAATAAAAATGGCTGAAGGAAGCAAATCACTGAGCTCTTCTCCCTTTACAGATTTCTGTTCCCAATCATCCTCCTTCAGGGACTGTGGAGATCTGCCAGCTAATTTTGCGGACAGGATGGATTTTAGGCTTGTCTCTGATCTGCAGATGATGTTATTATTTCTTCATAATTGTTTACTGTATAAAGTCAACATCTTTTTCTCCAGAGGGAGATTGCTCAGAGTCACTCAGGGGGCCTTTTAGCTTGCAGTTGTGGGCCTGCTGTCGTCTTGACAACATACTCATGTCAAGGTTAATGCCATGTCAAGGCACTAATAGTAGCTCCTTCCCTTGTGCGGTTATTCTTTCAACTGTAAGAATATTAATGCAATTTGAAGTTACTTCTAGAGCATTCCTGGCTGGCCTTTAGAGTTATCGTAATTACATGGACAGAAGTTTCAAGGTTTCTGAGAGTATTGTGGGAGTAATTGCAATTGTAGGGAAGAACTAGATTTCAGCTTGTGCTCTGAAAGCACAGAACTGAAAGCAATCACCTCCACATTCAGTCCTGGCTGAGAGACAGATTCTACCCATGGCTTCTGTTGTGACGCCTGAGCTTCAGATTGGAAGCTTCCCATTGCTTCCCCCCCGCAAAGTGAGATAATGCTTTTTATCAACTTCATGGGGATTTTATAATTCAATGTTCATGAAGGGAACAGAACTGCAAGCCTTTCTATGCTATTGCTAAATGCAAAACTTCCCTAAATCCTCAGACCACACTGAGAAAGAAGACACAGCTGCTCTTCTTTTATTACAAAGTGAATAATTTAAGAATATTCTTGCTCACTGCCTTGAAACCGTCCTTCATATGTCCCTGGGTAGAGCTGGAGGCAGCAAGGTCTGCATGTCAACAGTTGTTTTGTTACTTGGTTCGGTAATAACCAAGGGCGGCAAAGCACCTGACTGTGCTGATGCCTGGGCAGGACACTCCTCTCTGCGCTATTCCAACACCAGTCAGGCTTATGTAACTGATTAAATAATAAAAATGACACCTCCATTCTTTATCTTACACGCATGATGCAAGTGTACCCATGCACACTGCCCGTGCTGCTTCAAGGCCTGCCGCAGGCTTGCTCAGATTTATTCTCACGCAGTGGCCCCCCACCAGGGCCACTGCTGGCCACTGAGTTCCCCCCATTCAGAAGAACCCAAATGCTATACTTCTTCTTGAAAAACATTTAGATGCTCTCATTGTGGCCCTTGGTTTCTATGACAACCACAGCAACATACACAGCCTCGCTGGCAGCCACAGGAGACTGAAATCTCTGCTCTCTTCCCTCCCCTCCCCAGAACTTCTCAATGTAGAACATACCATAACCAAATAAATATGATTAACAATAAACACAGAGGTGGTGTCTAGCACAGCAGGCTGGCACTGGGGAAACATCTTGCAAATAAAAATACGTTACAGTATTTAATGATAACAGTCAAAACATTGCCTGCTATGTCAGTGTTATTGAAGTACCCAGGGACCAACTATGCAAAGAAGAAGAGTGTAAAGCTAGAAATACATAAACAGGAGAGTGTTCTATGCCAGCTTGCATGGCTGCAGAGAGCTATAAAAAAATATGACAAGGCCTTCTCTGTTGGTGCCTCTTTGTACCCCTCACCTTGCTGGTAGGTTACACATCAGGAATAGGTAAGCCCCTGAGTGAATGTCAGGATGGTTGGGGCTAAGATGCCCCTTCCCCCATTCCTGGCAAGCGTTCAAGGCCAGGTCAGACAGGGCTTGGCGCAACCTGGTCTAGTGGAAGGTGTCCCTGCCCATGGCAAGGGGGTTGGAACTGCATGAGCTTTAAGGTCCCTTCCAAACCAAACCATTTTATGATTCTATGAAGACGGCTGCAGAGCCATGTGGATGCACACACATCATATGATGTGACCGCAGGCACATCTCCATGGCTGCAGCTTCCAGCTTTCTAGCGGAAAAATCATAAACCAAATGTGATTGCAGCAGCAGTGAAATGCTCTGCATGGCACCATCGATCTCAGTCCAGCAGAAGCCATTTCTCCGAATCTTCTGCATCAGGCAGGATAGTGAGACCTGCTGCTTTCACTAACATTCAGGCAAACGGAGGCCCTACAAATCCCACACAAATAGCTCAGGTCTTCCTTGTCTCCTGAGTGAAATTAATGGCAAAATAAATTTGCCATATAAGGCCTCCAAGTCTGGGGGTTTGATGCCATTTACTCATTCAGCCAATACTGGATGGCATAAAGCCATCAGAATACACAGGAGCTATAAAGAGGCCACACGTGGTAACTATGGTTATGAGCTTCCCATAGATCAAAAAAGTCACCTTTCAATTTCTTAAACCAGTCTCTGATTGCTAAAATATCACGTATTTTTCACATAACTGCCACTCTATGTCTAGCTTGTGACAAAGTGACTTTGTGAAACAAAGGGCTGCATTTTTAAGCATCAGCATGGTCATCATTTCTTCACCACTGCTGTTTGTTTGTCTTAGCACTGGTTCTCCCTATGCTGCCAGAAAGATACAGACAATTCCTGCTGCTCTGAGACCCAACTGGGGATGTAACCACACCGTTTTCACTAATGCACTTCTTTGCACTTGGTGGGAAAATCCTACAGCTTTGTGGGGCAGTTTTGCTGTAAAGCAGACTGAGGATTTGAGGAAGATGAGCTGGGGCAGGACATAAATGACAGTAAACCCTTGGAAGCCAAAATCTGTGGGGATTCCCTCTGGGCAAGTATGCAAAAATGCATGTATCTGTGAGGAGAAGGAAGCGAGACACTTCCCTGTTCCGCAGGGCTTGGAAGGCACGGAAGGTGCCACCTGACATTTCACAGCTTGAAGGAAGAGCTTTCAGAAAACTGCCTGATTACACAGAGCAGGAGGAGGTGGGATTAGGAATTAATGAAATAACCACCAGAAGTGGGGATGAACATACAATCTTTGGAAAAAGAAATGTGGGTATTTTATTGGTTTGCCATCTTAGGGCAGAACTCTGGTGACCACCAATGTAACACATTTAAAATGGTTTTGCTCTCTCTTGAAAGATTTAGGAAAGAGTCCTTATGCTATGAAATTATTGTACAATATGGAAATAGTATAGTTTGCAATACGGAAACGAAACACTTCTTTCCTAATTTTGTCCAATAGGCTGTACAGCAAGTAGCGCTATGTGAGAACGAATCATGACTATAAAAGGATTACTGATGCCCACATTTACTACGTTATACAATAACGCTGCCTAATAAATATTTATTTTATCTATCAACTATTCATAACAAGTTCATGTTTCCATTTATGTCTTCCTGTGTGCTAGTACAATGTTGCTAACCACAGACATGTTACTTAAAAATACAGCATATATGAAATGAAAGTTTACTTGGAATACAGAGATATCTGTTACCTTATGAATATGACTATGAGAGTCCATCATGCAGAATGCATCAGGATATTAGGTAATATGCAAGGTAGGTTGTATGATGCACCATTGAAGAACAAGCAAGAATGATAAGATCTTGTAGTTTTCACAGTTATGTATTATGAAGATAGGCTGAGAAAATTGGGGCTGCTCAGCCTGGAGAAGAGAAGGCTGCGTGGAGACCTCATAGCAGCCTTCCAGTATCTGAAGGGGGGCTATAGAGATGCTGGGGAGCGACTCTTCATTAGGGACTGTAGTGAGAGGACAAGGGGTAACGGGTTCAAACTTAAAGAGGGGAATTTTAGATTGGATATAAGGAAGAAATTCTTTGCTGTAAGGGTGGTGAGGCACTGGAATGGGTTGCCCAGGGAAACTGTGAATGCTCCATCGCTGGCGGTGTTCAAGGCCGGGTTGGACATAGCCTTGGATGGCATGATTTAGTGGGAGGTGTCCCTGCCATGGCAGGGGGGTTGGAACTCAATGATCTTAAGGTCCTTTCCAATCCTAACTATTCTATGATTCTATGATTATACAGCAATAGACCCCAAATCACAGTTCTTTTAAATGAGGATTCCAAAGAATATGAGCTATCCTTTTCTGCATCTGGAATGAACTGCTAGGCATAACATTCTAATAGTACTGCAATCCAAAGGAGAGCATTTTTAGAGTAATTTTAAATTAATGGTTCTACGATTAGTAGATATTTCCATAGCTTCAAACCTCTGTCCAATATGACTCACTGACACTAAGGCACTTGGTTTAACTTCAAAAAGGCAAAAAAAAGCCCAAACCATCACACGAACCTTTGCCTGTTTCCAAGTATGTTTATGGATGTGGTGGCACAGCTGAATTACGATGAGGGGCTTTTATCAGCAGTAATCACACATTTTATCAGCAGTAATTACATAACTCCCTTGTGGCACTGAACCATTCTAAACCCTAATCCAAGCCATAATCATTATTAAAGTATTGATAAAGCCTTTAAAGGATGGTGGTCAAACTCATAAAGCCATTCTTTAAGAACAATTAATGCTTCAGAAAACTTGAAGATTGATCTGGTGCTTAAGAAAAAGCACCTTAAGAGGTGTGATGCATTCTGGAGTAGCACTGGGATTTACCTACAAATGCACACATTTTTACACACCAAGTGCAACATACAACATGATGCCAGTTTTAAGCACAGGAACAGAGTAATCTGTGGCCACAAACTATGCTTTCATAATTACAAGTTCTCAGATTTTTATTATTTTAGATTATTCAGCTGAGCAACTCGGTTTCTTTAGTAGGCCAGTACTGGAAGTGTGGTTTAATTAAAGCCTTTGAAAAGAAAATTAATTCAGAGGGCTTTAAGTGTGCACCTAGGGAATATGCCACCTTAAATAAATGAAGACATCAGGGAAAAGTAATTTCCCTAATTGCTAGTGTACTTTTGCCATAGTTTCTAAGTGGCAGAATACATGGAACTGGCTGCACACATCAGGTCAAGGCTTTCATTTAGAACAGTTTTTATAATGTAATCACCCATTTTTGATCATGGCAAGTTAGGCTTTTTTCCTCTAACATCCACATAGTAATATTTTATGTAAAAGCAAAAGTATTCTCAATAGCAAAAAAAGATCAGTAGAACACAAGACCAGAAAACCTTGAAAAGTGACTTACCTGCCCCAAGCCGCTTTCGTTGTAGAATCTTTATCAACAGGAACACATGAGGACTCAACAACACTTGATTTATTCATTTTGTAGCAGAAACCACAGTTTGGATCTAATATACATCCATTACAATAACTGAAAGAGAAAGAAATGAATACGTAAGCAACACTTCATTCATTTGTACATGTCAAAACCGACAGCATTTCCTAATCAATTGTGGGATTCACATAGTCAGCTGTCAGTGTTGGAGACAAGACAGTAGGAACTGCCAAAAAACCTAATACAGATGGTTTTTGCCTTCAGTACCATACTTTGGTAGCCCAGTTGCGAATCTCCCAGTGACACCTGATCAGGCTGTAAGGGAATTCACTCATGGAATGAATTTTAATTAAAAAAAAGACATATTTGGGTTGAAGGGAAAGAATCATACATAATACCTAATAACCAAACTGAGATTTGGGCACATACAGATCTGGAAGTAAGTCTGACATCATCATACCATGTGTCTCCATGTAGGAACTCGAAGCCTGAGACCTCATTATGTTCCATGGACACAGTCAATATGTCAATGCAGTCAATTCCCATACAAGCATCCAGTGCCCCAAAATATCTTGCCTGCCCTTCACCTATCATTGCAGAGTATACAGTGCTCTTGCACATCATTCCAGTGCAGCAAACTCGCCAGGTCTGTATAAACCTTGTCTCCGATTTCCTTGGGAGTCTCAAGGAGCATGAGATGCTTACATTTAGGCAAAGTTTCCTCAATGGAATCTAGTATATTCAAGTGACTAGACAGTAAAACTGTTCTCTGGGCTCCACTGGTTGTACTGACCACATCCTCACTGGCTCTACTGGGAGCCTAGACACCAAGCGCCCTACAGATCATAGAATCACAGAATAGTAAGGGTTGGAAAGGACCTCAAGATCATCGAGTTCCAACCCCCCTGCCATGGGCAAGGACACCTCCCACTAAACCATGCCATCCAAGGCTATGTCCAACCCCACCTTGAACGCCGCCAGGGATGAAGCATTCACAACCTCCCTGGGCAACCCATTCCAGGGCCCCACCACCCTCACAGTAAAGAATTTCTTCCTCAGATCCAATCTAAACCTCCCCTGTTTAAGTTTAAACCCATTACCCCTTGTCCTCTCACCACAGTCCCTAATAAAGAGTCCCTCCCCAGCATCCCTATAGGCCCCCTTCAGGTATTGGAAGGCTGCTATGAGGTCTCCACGCAGCCTTCTCTTCTCCTTCACTTAGTCTAAATAGCCAGTTCAGAGATACATCCTCATCAGTAAAGCCCCTAATATATTCTAAGGGACAACTTTAGGAATGAAAAATAGGAGAATGAGAAACTGTAAAACATGGAGTAAATCTGGAAATTTGAAGTTGAAATTAAACTTTGAAATGTAACATCTGGAAATGGGTAATTAAGGTGACCAAAATAGCTTCAACACATATCCCCGTAACGGAAAACCCAAGGAAATAATCCTTTCTTAGCAGGTATTTTTACCGTAACAGCAACTTAGCGAATGAAGAAATAATCTGCTCAAGCTACCATACCATTATAAGAAAAAGTAAAAGTAACTGTATAACAAAGTTCCAAGAAACCAAATCAGTAAAGCAGATTATATGGATTTAAAAAGTTTGACAGCATATGCTTCAAACCTAGTCATTCAAACTCTTCTTACTATGATGTGTCTAAAAGAGCTATAGAAAGATCAATTCATATGGTAGCTGGCCAAAAAGAGAGCTGGGGAAGTGTAAAAACCAATGTATTCATTTGCATTTTCCTACTTCTCCCAAGTTGCAGAAATTTGTGCTCTTTGTTATTGTGCTCTTTCCTTAGGCTTTACTGGGTACCACAGAATCATTTAGGCTGCAAAGGACCTTTAAGATTTCCGAGTCCAACCAATCTTCCAGTTGGCATTCAACATTATAAAGGCTGCAGGATTTCATGTCATGCCAAATGCCAGAGGTTGTATTACTCATAGCAGTTTAAATAATTTAAAATAAATATTTTCCATGGCTTTTCTGAAGCTTGTCTTTCAAAGTTAAATGAGAAATATTTATAAAGCCTTTATGTTAGGATTGTCTGTCTTTAGCTATCTAGTGAGTTCAGACACTGCCTTTGACTTTAGGTTTTAGAGACAGACCCAATTTATGTCAGAGGAAACCCAAAAATTCAACATATAGGGCTTTGAGACCTTTCAAATCTAACTCCCAGCAGACTTAGGATAGGCAGCTGTTGTTCAGACCATCTCGCATCCTTCTGCGCCCCATTTTATTACTGACATAAAATTTTTATAACACTGCTTTTTCCAACATAAAGATCAAGGGGTTTTTTCCTCCAAAATTCCAACATATACACATTACAACTGTTTTATAACACAGTAAAGAAATCTGTATCAGTTAATAAAGACAAATGATCACTGAAGATGCAGCATAAAATAAGATTTTTTTTGGAAGATTTTTTTTTTGTTTTCTTTTTTTTTGAGAAGCAATTTGAAAACAACCAAAAAAATAATGCGCTGAGGCTGCTTACTCCAGACTTCTCCCTCAAGAAATGGAAATGAAATATATAGTAGTTTCAGGCTGATGCTCTTCTTCACTCTAGCCCCATCGCTATTTCCTTAACAAAAATAGATCAACAATGTAAAATTGACTGCATATTCTTATGTACCTGCTCATAGTCATGTAAATAAATTAGGGCACACAATAGACCAGGAAAAGAAATGCACGATATAATACTTATTGACATGTATCTATCCACTACTCGCATATAGGTATCAATTAGAGATCTCCTTCCTGTCCTCTAATGCACCTTCTTACCAGCACTCCCCATATATACCCAAATAAATGTCAGAGAATAAATCTATAAAATACTGATACTTCTTCAGATCTACGCCACAGATCAGTCAGGGCCTTTAAAGCTCTATACCAGAATACTCCAGGATGTCTACGTAGCAAAGGAAATTTGCATCCAATTATAAATGGCAGACATGTTTGCTGTACTTTATAATGAAATATTTGTATTCGTGCTAAGGTTATGAGCTAGTGTCTTGGAAACAAGTTCCTCTGTGAAGAGCCAGTTGAAAATTCCCAGGATGGTTGTTTATCAGACTGACAACTCGTCAAGATTGAAATACCTGAGAGAGATTATATGATTTTTATGAAACGAGGCAGCATTACAGCAGGAAGGTTTTACGACGTGCCTAGTTCTCTCCCTGCTTACCAGCTGGGCTCCTAGGCAGCCCAAGAAGAAGACAAGCGTCTAGACTTCAGACACTTCAGCCCATGTAGCAGAACAACAACAATGAGGAACGTGAGGCTGCAGAAGTGAAAGATCACAGAATTGTTAACGTTGGAAGGGACCTCTGGAGATCATCTAGCCCAACCCCCCTGCCAAGGCAGTGCCACCTAGAGCAGGTTATGTAGGAATGTGTCCAGGTGTGGTTTGAATCTAGAGATACCCAGCTTCTTTGCAGCTCAGTGTCATGAAGTCTGCAGAATAGAAGTACCGGTACCCTGGCCTCTCAGATTATTTGGAACTGCCAGGAATGGGATTTCTGGGTTCCTACTTCACTGTCAGAGCACATTTACTAACAAGCAGATGGACCATTAGAACACTAGATATCTCCAAACCTGCAATTCCTCACACTGATTCTGCTAACACAGTCAAGGCTTCCATGCTCTTACAACCTCTTCACCTGACTAAATGGGAACATGAGTCAGGAAAGCCTGACAGCACTAACTTTAAGGTCCCTTGCTAGCAATTTCTTGCCAGTCTGAGTACCAGCAGCTTTCAGAACGCTCTGCTCTGGAGCAGCCTGCCCGATGAACTGTTTCTGAAGTTACAGGTGCATCACAAAGCTCACAATACCTTCTTGCACAGACAAAGTATAGAGATGAATTAATTGGCCAGCTGTGCACATTATTTTGAAATCAAAATTAACTGTTTTCTTTCCTCTTCCTAACAGTGTAGTTTACTGCCTCTACTGCAGTCTCCAAAAAAACTGAATAAAAATACTGACGTGCTAAAGTGACTCTCCAGATGCCAAGGAAAGGTTCACAATTGCTTCTCCCCCTGCTTTTTCTCCACTGCTTAGAATACTCCGTAGTTATATTTGGTTTGTCATTATATTTTGTGCTTTAGATTTGCAAAATGACCTTGTAAGTAATGACTTTCTTACAACTCTCTCAATTTGAGCTGCAAGTTGTATCTTACCACTCTTTGGTGAATGATTTCGCAGTAAAACACCTTCGCCCAGTGCCCTTGCTCTGCAAGTGACATTTCTCTTTTTGTCAGACTATTTTGCCTTTTTTCAAGCTGAACCTCAATTTCTAAATTGCTCATTTGAACACATTTCCTCAATTTCCACTTTTGCCACATTTTAAAGAGCTTTCAACTTTGCCTTCCATATCCTATTATCCAATTATATAACTATACCAATATGTTCCTATTATTCAATTACAGAGATACAAACTGAGCTTGATTGTGTACTATGGACTCTGTAGTTCTTTTCCAGACGGGAACACCTGATTTCATAATATTCTACTACATGGGCAGCAGGAACACTCAGAGTATAAAATCATCACAAATACAGACATTTACTGGGGACAGACTCTTTCCACCTGTTTTGCTTTCATCATCTTCACTGAGCACATGCTGCACAATGTATGTGAAGTAGTAGTTATATGGGAAAATGTGATACACTCACAACAGGCAAGTGGACTCGTATGATCCTAATGGGTCCCTTCCAACTTGGGATATTCTATGCAAGACAGTTTGCCCATGTCTTGGTCTTCACCATCACTCTGGTCAAATCTCTGGCTTGCTGAACTAACTGCTCCTGTTCTGCCTGATGCAAATACTCATATTCCTGAAAAAGGTTTTCCTCACAGAACTGTGGGAAGAATAAAAAACATCTCAGGTCTACTCTTTGCACTCAAAACTGGTTATGCACACAATCTTCTATCTCCCTTAGCATGTGGTACAGTTGCTTTCCAGCTCCTTATAGAAAAATAACAGACTGGATCAAGTTTTTCTTGCTTCTGTCATTGTATTCTTCTACCTATACCCAGAGAATGCCTCTCTCTCCAGCCCCAACTGAAAGATCTAAATTATAGTTACATTCAAGTATGATCAACCCTTTCTCATTGTCAAATCAGGCTCTTGCTCTATCTAGTCTACTGAAACTATTCTTCAGTGACTCCTCCCCAGGTAAGAGTTCCAGACCAGTACTGAATCCTTGTCCTTCTCTATATGCCAGCCACATACAAATGCATTAACTCTTCAAGCTTTCCTTAAACCCTCTTTTCCAAAGATTCACATACCTCAAATAAGCAACACAGTTTATATATACTCAGAGCAACTGTTTTCAGCTTCTTCATGTTTGCTACTTCTGCTTTAGACCTGAAGAGGACCCCAATGGCTCATCCATTTTTCCTACCTATCATAGTCCTAAATAGGAAACTACTCTCTACAAACCTTGCTGTGCTCAAGTCTACACCACTACTACTAGAAGCTCCTCGACAGCAGACTGTCCTGGAATGCTGACACCACATGAAAAGTATCATATTTGCAGTCTGCTTGCATATAGTATCACTTATCTCTTGTCTGATGATCTTTTTCTTTCCTGAATTTATATAGCCCCCAGCACAACAGCTTCCTGATTTCTGCCTGGAACTGATTAACACAGATAATAAATAACAGAAACAACTGTCTTACACGTGGCTTTATTTCAAACATAATGGCAGTCTCTGTAAAATGCTTGTTTTTAAAAGTACTCATCCAAAGAGACCCTACGCATAGACAGACTCTGAGCTTCTCGGCAGATGAGGTACAAACCTTGTTCAAACTGGATTAAAATCATCCTTGTGTGACTAGAACCTGCAGATCATATAAAGTATAACACCATCACTTTGGAAGATTTTACAAAATAATTCCATAAGCATTGTTCCAACTTTGTTAAACAGCAAAGTCTTAGAAATATTAGCAGAGATGTAAGTGTTAATAGGTTACTATAGGCATGACACCCTGTTCCTTCAGTAATGCAGAGCTTGATTCAAAGAGAAAGTGGAAATGTTAACAGTGCCACAGGATATGCATTACACTCACAGACGTTATAGTTCATGAAAGTCACTTTTTAGATCATTGTGTTTTAAATTGATGGGAAGAGTTTTTCCTCATTCACATTAAAGATGCTTACTACATAGGTCTGACATATTCCTTCCTATCCCTTCAAATTTTAAATTGAATCACAAGCTTTGATTCATAGGAGAAACATGCCAGCAAATGGAAAATTATTACCAAACAATATAACCTTATATTATCTACTTAATAATTTCAAGACTATATCAAGGTCATTTTACAGCTCTAGAACATAAACTGTTCATAAGAATTTTAATTACATTTTGTAAGAGCCGGCAAAAATATTCTCAAACATGCTTTATCTTTTTATATACCCCAAATTTTCTGACCTTACTAGCAGAAACACATTACTATATTTATTATTGGAATTCTGGGTTATCAGAATGACCAGTGACTCAGTTACTTTGACATTAGAAACAAAAAATGAGAATCATAATTTAAAAAACACTGGTTCTGTGATACAGTAACAGCACAAAGAATACTGATGTCCAGTCTGCAGATAAATCAGTAAACTCAAGTAAAATAACTAATATACTTACCATATGGATCCTAAGGCTATTAAATACAATAAAATCATCTTCAGTTACTACATTAACTGAGGTTTTCGGGACTGAGCACAATCTTATACTTTTGCTAAATTTACAAAGAATTCTTGCCAATTAGCTATCATGTAAAACTGCTATGTAAGAGTACTAAATATTGGTGTCTTTATCTCAGTAATATGCATTTGTACAATGAGCTTAGGAACATTAACCATGTGAGGGTGACTAATTCAAAGATGAACAACAGAGCCCTTGCGTGTCCAGCACAGCTGGTACTGCCTGTGTTATTTTAATGAAACTCTGCAGACAATCAGTTTGAGAAGGAACCTGAGAAAATTTCTGTGGACAGGTACCGTTTCCCTAGGATATAAGGGTTAACGTAAGATTGACACAAAAGTTACGATTTTCATACAGTAACTGAGGTGAGAAATATTGCTTAAGCAGAAAAAGTTCACCGCACGTTTTCTACAGCTGACCAAGTCTCAAGAAGTGCAGTGAGACAGACATATGAATGAAAGGAGACAAAAAGACGAAGAATACATAGCAACAGGACAATGATAATTTTCCAGAAATGGGTGAATGTCCCTGAGAAAGGTCAAGTGGGACAATCACACCCTTGATTCTTTGCGGATTGGGAAAAGGTGGTAGGGTAGCTAGTGCACATGCCCTGATTAGGACCTCTTTTCAGAAGAGGCAAGCCCCTGGTAAAAGCAGGAACATGTTCATAGAGTTCTGAGTAGTCAGAATAATAGGAATGGCTATATTATCTTTTCATTCCTAAGATAACAAATTCGGCGATGGTGGTTTTGATTCTTGAATTTACCTCTGAGCTACTCTGTGGCCTTGATGAGTAACAGATTACAACTGCTGAAAAGATTAAGATCAAAGTGGTTGTCGCACTGCAAATATCTGAACAATCTTACATGGACTGACTATGAAAATGAAGTTTGATGTAAGGATGGCACACAGATGAGTGTTCACCTTGCCTTTCCTCAGCAAGACACCCACCCACTCCCACCTACGAGGAGGCAAAGTGAATTTCAGTGTTCAGGTGTCCTGCTGGATTTGCATTATTTCCATGATGTCCTTGTGACACATAACGTTTTTTTCCCATGATTTGTAGATTATCTTTCGTCTGTTGATCAACTATGATATTGTACATCTCTACTCCAAATGAAAATATTTTACTTGACATTTGCAGCATGTCTTACTGGTTTGCTTTCTCCAAACACATACAGGTTACTTGTAACTCTGCTCAGCACAGCTCTTTCAGAATGAAGTATTCAAGCCCCAGGTGCTTTTTTGAATTAGGACTGTGACTGTGTTCTTTAGTTGCTAGTCTGTTCTATCTTCATTATTATTCTAGAAGCAGGAATTAATCTGCACAGAGGAACACGGATCTGAGGGAGCAACAAACAAACAAGACTGTAGTAGCTCTAAGGCTTCCATTATGGACGCCCACACTTACTGTAACCCAAAAGATTTGCAAACATAAAAACCATTTCTGTGATACTGCACAGTATCAATGAAACTCCCGTCAGCAAAATAAGTTTTATTATGTTTTATAACTTATAGGTACACTTTGGGAAAGACAAATATAAGCTACATTTAGGAAACTCCCCCATACTGTGAGATGGCCAAGCTGCAAACAGATTTAGACTCTTAAGTATACCTCACCTCAGAGAAGCACTGCATCACCATTTGATAAAGGAGACTACGAGCTGCATTTGTGTAGACACACATATTTAAAAGAGGTTACAGTGGCTACCGGGATATGTCATTATGTGTGGATCTTCTGAAGTCCTGCTGTCTTTTGCTTTTCAAAAACTTTCTGAGACCTCTTTAAGGATTGCAAGATACAACGCTAAGCAGTATGAGATACCAACAGTCATACTGAAGCAACCTAAAACATGGATTAAACAGTAAGAGACCACTGCTCTTACGTTACTTTATTTTACTTTGATCAGATATCTTATTTGTAACTAACCCTACAGTAACATTTGTTACGCAACATAGCACTATCTGTGCAGCTCCTTTAATGCCATTATTCTGTAGAGTAACATAAAAAATGTGCAAGACTGGCATTACGCAGAGTAGTCTTTTATTTCCAAATCCTCAGGTTTGAGAACCTCTGACTCAACTCCGTAACTGCCATGCGGAACACCTCCAAGGCCAAAAGGGTGAGCCCCACAAGGTTTTCCTTTAGTTTGCACTTCCTCTCCTCTTCCTCAAGACCATGAGTGTTATGTTGAAGTTATAACTCAACTGGAATGGTGAAAACACCTACTTTTCCATGACAAAAGCTTTTTTTCATTCCATTCCACTTCCTGACTGTGTGCACAGAAAGCTGGCATACTCCTATCCTGAACAGCTACTTATCCAAGTCAAATATAACATATGATTATGTCAACTGCTCCAGAAATAATTTAAATAAAAGAACAAATTAACATATATTCTGTATGTGTAGCTACAAGAGCTTAGGAGAAAGGCATGCTGAAACTGAGCTCTTCTGGAGACATCACTGGAGACAAAATGTTTAACGTGTTTTTTTCCCTTGATCCTTGCCAAAGGCAGACAGTATTTCTTGCGCTTATTTCTGCCTTGGCTGAAGACACCTGGAGTTTTAAGGCTTCATGCTCTGGAGTCAGTGGCTGATACCACCTCTCATAATGAACACTAATATCCATGCTGAAGGAATATTCTTCCTTTGACTCTAGCAGGGTCAGGGCTTGGTGATATTTTGAAGCATGAAAATTGATATCCCAAATATAGTTCTAGATACACAAGTGTGAAAATACTTATTAACCATATCAATCCCTATGGTTTTTAATCCTTTCAAATAGTGGGTGCTGTAGCCTCATTCTGTCACTTGTGGGCAACTGCATCCATTTATTACTTTCAACTCTCCCGGATTATGTGTGTCTCTTAACTAAGGAACAGTATAAGATTAAAACAGAAGCATCTAAAGACTTCTCATATGTTGCTCATCATTTCACATCCCCCCTCCATGTTCACTTTTATCTTTAAATAAGAGAGCTCTAGTTCAAGATACTCCCAAATGAAAACATTTCTTTTGTTGCTCTTTTCTAGACCATTTGAAATTTTACCATTTTTTGCTCACTTCATGTCTGAAACAGAAGTAATGACAGATTAAAAGTATTCCAATAACTCATGAAACAACATACATCTTCGTGAGAACTACCTGCTGTAACTGTTCATGCTTTTCCCAGAATGCACACTAAACAAGCTGCAGCAAGGCTAAATTTCCTTCCTTGACCAGCCGCGGTTAACTGGAAAATGAAAACCGTGTCAAATAATTTTTCATTATTTTTTAAGCTGGACTACCCATATTTCTTCTACACAGATTTTATACTGTTTCAGGTTCTACAGTAATCTAGATTTATTAGGTAACAAATAATGAGTTCTGGTGCATCTCCTCTCTCCAGACATCCTTCCCAAACAGTTAACTGAAGCCCTAGGCAAATCGTTCTGACATCCTGCTATTAATGTTAACATATTCTGAGAGGAGAGCGTTCGGAAGCTCTTTCCCCCTTTGCAGCTTTTAACCAGATTACTTGTCATTTGAAAAAGCTGTATAGGCACATCTCAAAAACTGCAAAACATAGTTGACACTGCAGTAGAAAACAAGTAAAATATAGGGATTTGCATGTAGGAAACCTCGTATCTGGTAATATCTAATGTTGCAGTTATTAGCACCTATTTACACCCTTTTGAAGGCCTTCTGCCCCCTCTCCAGGCATCTATAAACCTTCAGACCCTCAGAATCTTTCACCTAAAACATTATGCTGGCATATGAAAAGCCATGAGCCATATTTTTAGCCAGTATCGCTCAGAAACTGTAAGTGCACCTCTCATTTCTTGATATGTATCTGTATTGCAAACACATGTAAAACAGATTTTGAACATAAGCGAGAATTTCTTCAGACATTTAACTAACCTTCTCTCAATATGGAATTTTCTAGTCTGCCAGCTAAATGAACGTAAGAGCATTCATATGTGATTAAAATCCCACAAAGTACAGGGAATACACATTCCGAATACTCCAGAAGTAATGTTATTTAAAACTATGACCATGTATGAAAGTGCATCTTGTACCTACTATAGAAAATATCAAGAAATCACATTTATTTTAATTGTTACTTGGTCTGTAATTATCTGAAGATTTTTTTTTTCCACTCAGGAAAGCAAAAGGCAAAGACCACATCTTCTTGAAGAGTTTACAGCTGCTACCCATGACATATGCTACAAGTAGATGAATAACAGCAAGCATTTTCACAAATTAGTTATCAAATATTCCTGACTTTGTGTACACTATAGCTTGCGGCAGGTGTGATATAACAGAGGGGATCCCAAGCACGGAGTTTGCTGCTTAACCACCTTATTTAGACCAAGAAACTCCAAAGAATTATTTAGAGCATTTAAGCAAAAAGTCTAATTTTCTGTATGGAGGGAAGGTAGGATCTTAACTTTAGGTATGTAGTTTAGTTCCTTGTACTAGACTGTGTGAATAATTGTCTATTACACTAGCCTGTAAAACTGAATTAACTGGAAACAATCTTCAAGAAGACTGCATGAATGATCATGAAATCTCACCTGAATTTTGTGCAGGTAGAGTTTTGTTGTGAAGGATCTGATGGATAAAGTGTGATCCTTGGCGAGACCTGAGCTGACAGCAAAAATCCCGAAGCTAGGATAAGGAGCGCTATAGTAGTACCTAAAAATACAGATAAAGAACAATGTGATACTTTTCTCCAGAGCACACGAAGTAATTCTCTGTTGAACTGAGCTATGCTAGTGAAAGCAAGGCACTCCATTACCATGCATACAGCATTCACTAAGGAGTTATGATGAGAACCTAAGAAAAATACCCTTTGCTACATTCACATCTTGAATTGGGTTACATGTTAAAGTCAAGTGCATCAGGTTTAATACCCAGATATTAAATTAATACACTGAGACTTTTTTTTCTTTAAATGTGGAACTGAAGACTGCATGGATGAAGGGATTTATTCTTTTTGGTGTTGAAAATAATCCTGCAAAGGTAAAATGGTGTCTTTGAAATCACCACACTTCTCCCCCTTCCCAGACCCAGACTGGCAGTCTTTCCTATAAAATAGAAAATAGCATAATCCTTTCAGTGGCTCTACTTCCCTTTGTGAAAAGGGAGAAATCTGACTTTTCATAAAAATACCACCAAAAAGCCCAACAGCAATTTCTGATTTTGTTTCAAAGAGCACACATAACATCTTCCATGTATTTGCTCCTGTGCCCCCCAATAAATTCCTTGTGCACAAGCTGGGAGAAATGACAAGAGGGAAGATGGCAAAAAGAGGTTCATACTTCGTGCAGCAGGCCATAACTAGAACACAACTCATGGTTTTCCCACCTTAGTTGTCACACTGTATTACTTTAATGAAAATTTACGTACTTCACTACTGCAACTATCTCAAACTAACTTATAAAACCATCACAGCTTTCCACTTGGTGAGGCATTGAGTGCTATCATATAAAATACCCTGTATACCTGTTTGTATACTCACTATTTATGTGGCATGTCACATATAATATGTACAGACTGGTCTAAAATACAGAAATAGTAATAACATTATTTGTGAATTAGTTACCAATGCTCTAATTAACATTATCCTTACCATACAAAACCCAATGCACAAAGCACTGAAGCACATTCCAGGCAGCACACATTTAGAAGTGTGCAGTGATGGCTGAGGGCAAATTAAGGATACTGCATTTGGGGGTGAAGGGCAGAGGGGATGTTCTGATTGACAGTTTCAGGGGGGGGTTTGATGGTGTTTTTAATGAGAAAAGCAAGAGTTTTCTAGGTGGCAAACCCACCAAGTACATGAAAAGCTTTTTCTGAGATATAAATAATATCTTAAGTACTAAGAACTCTGTAATAAAATTATTCATGAATGTGTCTGTGCAGCAGTCATGGCTAGCAGACATACATATGAAGTACAGGTGACTGGACCACACATTTGCCTGAACCGAGGCCACTAAGACTTTAAACTCAATCACAAACGATATGCGGAGAATGCACCTACAGACCATAACATGGGATTTCAGCTTATTCTAGACTTAGCTTTGTACTGCTATGGCTAGTAGGTACTCTAATAATCCCAGTTTCCTGGGCAGACTGGATATTGCACTAGATTTACTGTACTTTCAAAATGCCATAAACCAGACAGCAAATATCCTTAGAAAGGGCCTATCATCTCATTTATATTCATTCCATATATGCTTTGTCTGTCTTTTAAATTAACCAAATACACTAACACTCACTTCCAGCACCTATGTAAATGTCTTATTTCTTTGGAAAAACCAGCATACGTAAACTTGGCAACTGAAGTTTATTATATCTTTTCATTCTGCAGCAAGTTTGTCTGTGACGAACAAAACCATGCAATTACAGAACGTCATTAGCTGAGATGAAAACAAACAAACAAGAAATATGGAAATATCCTGAAGATATTTTAGATCCTCTCTGGTACAAAAAGAAGAGATACATTTTGTTTAAGTACCATCATGCTTTCAAATCGACAATTTCTGAAGTGGAAAATGGAAAACACAAATAAAATGGATACTGCACTTGTCAAAATACCTGCATGTTTCCCAATTAACAGCTTAGAAGAAAAAAATCTACTGAAGAAAAATATCAGAAGAGATAATGAAACAATGCCAAGACATAAAATGGATGGCAAACTAAGAGGAAACAGTAACTGTAGTAAAGAGAACTAAAAAGATGTGGGGCTTTTCAGTTGGTGTTTGTTGGGGGTTTTATGCTTCTGCACTGACCTGAAAGGCTCAATTTCTCAAAAGATGCTAATGATAAGGGTACATTAAATTAAATTTAAAATAGCTCTTTCCCAAATGTTATCAGAAAGCAGGAGAAGCTGCAGGAGTTCACAAATTAAATCACAGTATGCTGGCTTTTAATAAAAAATTTAATGTTGCTATCTCTCTACTGATTATTCTTGTAGGTTATCATCTCATAAACATCACATCTATTAATGATTACAAAAAAAGCCAACCCAAATTGTTGCAGCAGCAGCCAAAGGTAGTAATTTTGACTTATTTTTACGTAACAGGAGACTGGGGCATACATGGCTTCTCCAAAGACCAAAAAAGCAGCCAGTAATAACTCTGCATGAAAGTCAATGTCCTTAGAAACATAAAGCAAAGTAGAACAGTCAAATATAAGCTTACCCCATGAGAAAACTCATCATGCAAAACAAATCCATCAGCAGATTTAGTAATCATTTGATTAAACAGCCCTCTTCCTTAGGAAAACACATATATCCACTACTACATAGATCAAAGTATCAAACACTGCATTAGAAACTTCTAAATAGTACAGACAGATGAAATATGATTTCATTACTGTCATTGTTTGGATATTCCTTCAGGAGGGACCTGTGATAAAGACCACAGCAAGCAATGCAACAAAGGTTCAAGTGACGCTGCTGACAGCCAGAGGCTGACCACAGAAGACAGATGATTTTTACCAATCACTTTCTGACCAAACATCACAAACAAATAACCTTTAATTGTATTATATCCTGTCCTGGCTTCAGCAGTAGCAGTCATTTATTCTCCTTCTCAGTAGCTGGTGCAGCACTGTGTTTTTGACTTTTGGCCCAGGAACAGCGCTGATAACACCGGTGTTTTTAGTTACTGTTCAAATGTTTAGTCTGACCAAGGACTTTCTGAGTCTCGTGCTTTGCCAGGGAGGAGGGGAAGCCAGGAGGAAGCAGAAACAGGACACCTGACCCAAACTAGCCAAAGAGGTATTCCATACCACAGCACGTCATGCCCAGGATGTAAAAACTGGGGGCAGGGACCCAAAGAGGGGGTTCACTGCTTGGTTGGGCTGGGTATCAGTGGTGAGCGGTTGTATTCTCTTCCCTTGTATTTCCCTTGTCATTATTATTATTGGTAGCAGCAGTAGTGGTTTGTGTTATACCTCAGTGACTGGACTGTTCTTATCTCAACCCATGGGAGTTACATTCTTTCGATTCCCCTCCCCATCCCCCCAGGAGTGGGTGGGAAGAAAGAGGGGGGAGTGAGCGAGGGAACTGTGCGGCTGACTGGGCTTAAACCACGACATATCCCTTTGTTAATTCTGTGCCCTATTTCTATGTTCTATTCTATGACTAATATGCTTTATAAGAGACATACCTACTTTTCAAGTGTATGTCCTTTGAGTATGTTAACTCGAGCCAAAAACCTGAGTTCTGTCATTATGTAAGTCCACATAGGAATCACACCTATACAGCTGGGTCCAGATGAGCAATAAACTCCTGAGAGGATGGCCAGAGTTCTGAGGTTATTTGGGCCATATATACACACACATATACATATATATACATATATATATATACACATACATGCATACATACATATATATACATATATATATAAATACTCCATCTCAATAGATTATTAAGGGGAGGTAGTACAAGAAGTACCAGTGCAGTGCCAGGAGAGATCCATTCTGCAGAAAGACAAGCAAGCACAGAAGTACCATAGGCGAAATAAGGCACTGAGCATAAGGAATGGTACAGAACTGGGTCTTTCCTCTCTGAAGAACTTGGCAGTGCCTGGGGGCACAGAAGAACTCACAGGAGAGATGATGTATTTTAACTGATCTGGAGGTAGACTGTGACAAAAGCAGTGATTTGAGATTTTGTTTCTATTTTTCAAAACATGATAAATGTGCTTTTCCAATCTCCTCTGTCACGGGCACATTTGTGAACTTGGATCATGAAGAACACTTTATGTTTCTTGACTCCAAAGCAAGATGGTAACAAACAAATACACATTTATTATAATTTGGAGCACCAAGCTGCATGTTTTGATTTACAGCTTTACAGATTTGGGTAACTGTGTATCAAACCAGACACTGCACTGTGCCGTCTCTGTTCTGCCTATATAAATGCATTCAAATACCACGAGTGTTGATTAACTCCCACCCCTTGGGAACTGCAGATGGCCAGCGACTTGGTAGGTGGTCTCCCACTCTGCTGTGTTGCGTTAACTGGAAGTTTGGATCCTTGACAGCAACAACAGAACAAAATATGGAGACATTAAAGCTTTTCAGCTAAACACTTGTGAACACTATTTCAAGAGGAGCAGGAACTGTTCTTGGAAATGTCTGAACCTTTCAGCCAGAGGCAGGTATCAGTCACAGATCACTTCTGGCAGAATAAGAACATAATGCAGGAGCAAACAAGGACTTACTGGTAAATGGCAGAACGCAGCTGAGCATGGGCAAGGCTCCTTGCTCTGCCTTTTCCTGCTTCCAAGAGATTGCTGCCTGATGAGTATTCAGTGTTTGAATATTTGGACAAAATCTACAGTTCTAGAATTCTCTCTTTCAGTATGAGATGAGTTAAAACCACATTAGCGTAAGTAAGGTATTCACTGTATTGTATTTGAGACAGCTCTTCAAATAACTGCATTATTTTTTTTTAAAGGGCCCCAGTGGCTATGTGCAATGTGCCTTCTCTGGTAATTCTTGATAAGATGCTCTAAATTCCAATTAATGAGCCAGAAATTACATATCACATATAGGCACATGAGATTTAAAAACTAACCACCCGTGAGGTTACAAGTATTTGAGTCCTTATACTGTAACAAAAAAGCATTAACAAGCTAAAGAAAAACTTCGTCACACATGGCTTGAAGGAGAAAACTGCACCTCAAAAAAAACCCATGCTAATCCTCTTTTTTCAGTTAGCCTTTAGCTGTGGTACTATACTAGAGATCCTGAAAAAGCCACATGATTTCAGGGAGAAGATGGGGTCAACATTGTTAGTTTAAAGAGGACTACTTTGAAAAAAAACTTTTAAATTTATTAGTATTCATTTGGGTTTACTTTATTTTAATGTTATTAATGATAAAATACCATACATTAATTAAGCACTCACCTGTTAAGCTGCCAAGTGTAAGTTTCCGGCGACCCATTCTTTCAACGAGCCAGACTCCCACAAGAGTAAAAATGAAGTTTATAAACGCTGTCAGTGCAGCCAGCCAGATTGCAAGCTTATCGTCTTCAACTCCAGACATCTGCAAAATGGTAGCACTGTAGTACCTGCAAACAGAGGGAGAGACAAATACCAACACCGCTGATTTCCATCAGGCTCATGTTACAGTTCCTGATTTTAAATCAAAAAAAGATCATAACAAATATGAAGTGTGACTTCCTGCATAATGCAGCCACAGGCTGACACCCAATTACCCTGGGAAATCAGGTATAACCTAGGCATAACTTGTGCTTGAATAAAGATTTGACTGGAGGATGTCAGGAGATGAACTGCCATTCTTCCAGCTGGTTAGATTTTCAGACGTCAATCACATCCTGCTAGAAACTGGGTTTGTGTTTTTATCTTACATTAATCCAGCTTTCAAATCCAGCTGTTGCTTTGTGCTTTCTTCTGCCAAAACGTGGGATTTTAGCACTCTTGTGCGCTGCCTAGGGAAAGATAGCTTGAAAATCAAATGTTTTCAGCCCTGCTAAAGGTCAGGCAGAGCTAATCTACGGCATCCAACATACTGAAAGTGACACTCGCAACCTCCTGGTTTTAGGTTTTGCAATTTTGCTTCACTGCCACTGATGCACCTGAAACCCTCTCTCTTGTAGTACTTTTGTCTTAACCAGAACACGATTGCTTTGAAATGCCTTAGCACCATGCTGCAGGGATATGAATCTGCTCCCCAAAGAAGCATTTGTCAGAATTTTCTACCTCTCTGAAAGGAATCAATCATTTCATGCAAACAGTAACTCATACATAAATCAACTGAGCAAAACGAAAAGGGAAGATAAAGGAACCCTTCTGCCATTTTTCAGAGAGCTCAAATGAACACAGATACTGTGCCTATGTTCTGAGGGCCAGCTAAATAAACCTCCAAGAAAACACTTCAGTAGCTTTGTTCATGCTGTAGAAGCCCTTTCATCTTGTTCTATTAATTTGTGCTGACTGAAATACTGATATTCAAGCCCCCAAATACCCAGGAGCCTACAGGTTACCACATTAAAAATGCCAAAGCTCACTTTTCCCCTTCTTTTTATTCCTGTTCAAAAGGCAGCTTGCTTTAAATGTCCCTTTGTTGTCTTAATGCCCAGATGTGTTATCCTCAGAAATCTTAGTGGTCCACATTTTTCTATTCTAAGCATAAACCACTTTTTATTTCAAATCAATAATCCATGATGGACAATATGCTCAAGTGACTACTTGCAAAAGTGCTTGAGTCATTTTAGATGATACCAGACATAAATGATTGTGCCTATGGCTGGATCTTACCACCTTGCTCACTGGCTAAGACAAGGTATTTGGATCCTCCCGGCTCCCTTCCTCTGCTCCTCTTCCCCATTGTGCAGCCATTTGAGGCCATGCCTACACAACTTGTGGTGTGGTAGGAGAGGACTTCAGAGGGAAACTGTTGGTACTGAGAACTGAGTATCTACATACACATGAGTTTTGAGCCTGGCTCTATGGTCTGCCTGGCCAGTAGTAACTGCAATGCCTTGTCCAGGCTCATTCCATCTGAAAGAGCTGCATGCTGACATCCCAGCAAGGGTGCAAACCTTGGAAAGAAAAGATTCATAAAGGATAGACATCATCTGAATTAAAACACTAATGTTAATGTATCCTCACTTCTTAAGGCTCTCTAAATTGCTAACTGCTTGTCAAAATTGTACCCCACCGTTCAGAATCATCCAGCCCCTGATCTCTCAATACCCCTTTCTTTTTCTTCTTAAGAGTAGGAAAATAAAAATCAATTTCAAGTCTTGGCCTACTGACACCTAC
This sequence comes from Amazona ochrocephala, assembly GCA_039720435.1. Taxonomy (NCBI): domain Eukaryota; kingdom Metazoa; phylum Chordata; class Aves; order Psittaciformes; family Psittacidae; genus Amazona; species Amazona ochrocephala. Next base: position 29,270,949 of record CM077880.1, read on the forward strand.
TATGAAACTCCTATTTATTTCCACCAGACAAGGTTTCAGGAGGCCACATTTAACTGCACACTTCTAAACCTTTCCAAAATCCCATTCTACTGGGAAGTCAAGAAATCGTTAGTTGTCAGCAGCAACATGTAGTGTATGGATTCTGTACGGTTAAAAATCAGCAAAGAATAAAGAATAAAAGCACATAGATGCTTACAGCCTCATATATACCAACAGGCATCTTCTGCCCCCAGCATTCCTTATGGTTGCTTATTGCACTCACTGGCTATATATTCTCAACTAGAAGCTTACTGCTTATCCGTAAATAAGCAACATATTTAATTTCTATGGAAAACAAACCAGGGAAATCTAGATTCTGCAAATCCAAATGCCAAGCTACCAAAGCTTGGGTGCTGGGCAATGATGCTGATGTTTATTATGGCATGGCAATCTAATTTCCAAAAATTAAAAGAACACTCGCATAGACTATAACTACTAAATGTATTTGCATGCTTACTTATTTTACCATGCCCACTTTTTATACTAACCTGTGTAGCCCTAACTGCCTAGTAATGCAACAAGATGACAGGTCTTGTTAATTTCTGCCTGGCAAGGAAAAAAACTATGTGGAAGGAAAAGGTCAGGTTGTGATATTATACAACCACAGTGAACACTGCAGCTCCTGAAGGGAATGCAATTTCAGTGACAAAGTTGTGCAGCCCTGGCTCATCTTCTAAAATGTAAGGAAAATGACAACAGGGACATGTGTAATCTTGGAATTTTTAAGCAAGTACAGTAAGTTAGAAAGCAAATAAATACAGACAATTGAAAACCACACAAAGTAAATGAGTTGGATACATACAAAAAGATCTTAATATTGCTCATTTCTGAGGATTTACAAAGTTGTTCTGCTGAGACTTAATCTACATCAAAACATAAAAAAGAAAAGAAAACCTGAAACATTTCCATATTCAAGAATCCTCAGACTAATCCTTTGACCATACACTGAAAATGCACAGTATTGGAGGAAAGGAAGCAACCCCAAACACTTTCCTCCCTCTTCTCCTTTAAACAGTCAGGTTTTTGAAAGCAATGACATCCAATGTTTAAAGAAAAGGGTAATTTCCCCCCTTCAAGCAGATCTTAAAGACAATTCCAGATGCACCAGGGTTCCCAGGTTGGCTCACTCAGCAGAGAGAAGCAGCCCACCATGCCAGGCTTCGCAGCAATCAATCCCCCAAAAATGCCGGTCAGTCACAGCTTTGAATGCCCCCATCTTTCATAAGGGTCTGCTCCAGCCCATCTGTTACACCAGGTTTACTCCAACCAAATTTCTGTCCAAGAACATCAGCACTTTCAGACATAATCTGTAATTCTTATAAAATTAATGGATAAATCTCAGTAACTGAGAAGTACCATTCAACATCTTGAAAATGTTTACACTTTAGCTTTTAAGAAAACAAAAAGAGAGTACTCTGGCACTGTTTTGCAAGGGTTTGTTAGCATTTTCTAGCACAATGCTTTGGAAATCACTATCCAACTACTGAAACTACGCGGTTCAAGAAAATTAGTGCCTAGAGATAACAAAACCCTCTATCTTTTTTTCTCAACTCAACTGAAATAACACAAAATGAAATGGCACGTAATGCAATAGCCAGTAAGAAAATTATTAAAACCTGAAGAAAATCCAAAGTGGTGGCAATTTAAACAGATTTACGTGCTCATTTTCTGATACTGTGCATGAACAAAGATCCTCACCTTCTCCTCTATCACCTTATTATATGTTATAACAGTTGGACTAAGATGGACAAAAATAGCCATAATAAGACATGCTCCACGTTCACAAAATTGTATTTCATTTACACCTTCAACCTGTTTCTTTGCTCTGTTAGGAATTACTAAAGTTTATTCCCATCAAGTTTGATGATTTCCAGCATGGGAACTGAACTAGATGCGTCCAGGTGTGTAGTGTTACCCAGCCAAGGTGCCAAGGGTGCTTCAGCCCCCCTACCCTGAGCAGCAGAGCTGTTGGACCAAGGGAAGCCCAGTCACAGCCTCCTCCTGCCCACAGCCCCGGCTCGCCTGACTCCTGCTGCAGAGCATTAGACAAAATGCAGTTATTTTAAGAAGAGAAATATATCACAGCCCATATACACATGGAACATAGAGTCCTGGTGACATCTATCAAGCCAGCGAGCTGCATTAGGAGGAGACTATGCCAATGCCAACAGGGATGCTGGACAGAGACCATCTTGTAAAAAAAAAACAAAATACCTGAGGGACTAATACATAATACTTAAAATTTCACATTGATTCTAACAGAAGTATCCCACTGAACTTACAAGTCTTCTAATTCGGTTCATGTTTCCCTCCCTTTGTAAACTATCCCACATCCCTGTAAACACAGTTGTAACATTCTCCAAGATAGCTCGTCATTCTGACATATGCTTTGAATACATATACCTTCAAATAACAACAAGGAAAACGGGTTAAACCATCCTTCACATTTCACCTTTGGGTGGTTTTATACTTTGCTAATCTGAACAACAGCCCAACAAGAGGCATTGCCACGGTGGGGAATACAGAACCCCTGCAGCAGCTCAGCCTTGGCAGGCTTAGCTTGCCACTAAAGGGCCGGGGAAAGCTCCCATGCTCCTACATGCAAAGTCCTGAATCACACCACTTATTTAAAGGCCTGATGCAAATTTGTACATAATGAAATTTTCCTGAGAACTGAAAATCAGTTTGTGTAATAGTAGTGTTGTTGTTAACTGGTTTTAATCCTGCACACGTACGCTCCTTCCTCCTTAGTTTTTTGTTTGCAGCTTGAACACAACAATCTTATCATGCCTGGCACTTCTGAAGATTCAAGGGTGCTGAAGAAACAAGAACCACAAGCCAGGAAACTCCCACTGATATTAACACTGCTGGAAAGAGGCCAGGCGCATCGTGCAATTGCAATTTACTGAAAGATGGACTGTACAAACTTGAGAACACCTTCTACAGCAAAGCAGGCTTGTAGACAGAGCACGCTTGCATCTGCCTGTCCCACCCATTTATACCTTCGTTATGAAAGGATTTAATCAAGAAAGCTTAAGTTGACAGGGACTGCCTGCAGAATTACCATGGCTTCACCAATATGTTAAACTGCAGCAACTCATCTGTGCAGATGTACTCACAGAAACAGAATGAGAGAGAGCAGGAGCAGCACATAGGAAATTAGATGCCAAAGTACTGTAAATGAAAAGATAGGAAGAATTTTATATATCTGGAAGGAGCCAAAGGCAGTAGATGCTCCAGGTATGGAGACTTTCTGACAGGCAGGATGCTATTGCCTTGCTAAGCACCACAGGAAGCCTGGTGCTGCGGTGATTTAAACCCAGCCAGTAACTCAGAACCACCCAGCTGCTTACTCACCCCCTGCTTTCTCCCCTGCCCTGGGCAGGACGGGGAGGAGAATAGAAAGACTGTAAACCTAACAGGCTGAAATAAAATCAGTTCAATAACTAAAGTACAGTACAATACTACTAGTAGTAATAACAATAATAATGATGATAAGGGAAATGAAGAGGGGACAGAATAAAAAACTGAAAGGGGAAAAAAAACCCATGATAAACCCAAGTGATACAATTACCAGCCGGCAACCAATACCCAGCCTGACCTGAGCAGCAATTGGTCCCTTCTGGGTAGCTCCCCCAGTTTATATAGTGGGCATGATGTGCTGTGGTATGGAATACCTCTTTGGCTAGTTTGGGTCAGGTGTCCTGTCTCTGCTTTCTCCTGGCTTCTTGTGCCCTCCTCACTGGCAGAGCATGAGAGACTGAAAAGTCCTTGATTGGAGTAAGCATTACTTGGCAACAACTAAACCCTTGGTGTCATATCAGAATTGGTATCAGACTGAAGCCAAAAAACAACACTGCACCAGCTACTAGGAAGAAAAATAACTGTTACAGCTGAAACCAGGACAGCTGGGGAAGGGAAACAGGCACATTGGCAAGGTGCTGTAGAAGCAGCAAAGTAAAAATATCCCTTGGTTAGACCTGTTTGAAATAAGGACTGCAGAGCAACATAGCAGAATCTGACGATACAATTGGAGTGCCGGATAATGCGGTTCAATGTCCCAACTTCATGATCTGCCCACCACAGTGATAAAGGAGATGTGACAGTTTCCACCACAGAAGCTGCATTCAGAGCAACCACAGACAGCAGCTTGGAGACCTGGGCAGCTATTAAAACTCCACTGCTTCCCTCTCTACATCTGTAATGATGTCTGCCTTATCTCTTACCTTGCTTTTTAACCCCTGTGTTTGAGCAGATAGATTGGACCAGATGACCTCTAGGGGTCCCTTCCAACCACAACCAGTCTGTGATTCTGTGAAACACAAATTTGATGCCTCCTTTCTGAGCTCCTATAACACAAATCATTAGTACTCATATCAATAGGACCACTGATATTATGAAATATCTGAGCATAGATCAACTTTTCAACAGGAATTGCCTTTGCCAGACAAAACTTTCCTCATGCTGAATCTCCACGAGCTATGGATAATGAAAATGGAAAGTCACAGCAAGGATAAGAACTAAGCTTATCTTTGTCATTTGGCATATAATAAAGTTGATTACAAAAGCTGTAAAGAACCATTTCACCACTGTGATTCAGCATCAGTCCCAGGGCTATCACATTGTCAGTTTACAGCCTTTAGATTCCTTAAAAATTAAAAACCTCAGAACATCAGCAGTTAAGTTGAAAAAGGGAGCACTGGACAACCTCAACCAACCTCCGAAAGCCAACAGAGTGACAGACTGGGCAAACCTGTCCAGCCATACAGTTCTGTCAGGTCTTGTATGATCTCCTCACAATCTCTGCTCGCCTCTGACCCAACTTGACTGTCAACTTCCTAGTCATCTTTTCATTTAACTTCTGAAGTTATGCAGACAGCCTCTTGCTTGAAACCCCACAACTTGATTGCTTTCCCCTTTAGCATGTGTACTGCCTTCTTCAATTTGTACCTTGGAAAAGCACCTCAAGCCCTGTAACTTATGCCCTACAGACTGGCAGCACCCAAATCACCACAATTAGCTTGTCTCAAGGTTCTGCTCTGCACAAGACTGCTTCAGTGCTAGTCCCCCCTGTAGGACACTGCCATTCTCTAACACAGGATCAGTTATTACATTTAAAAAAATATTAGAAAACCTCGTTCCATCTTCTGCATTTAAAAGTCAGAGTATGAACAATGATATTTACACCAAAAAAAGCCCCATTTAATATATATGACTTCACATGCAATTATATTCATATATATGCACATAAACTTTGTGCCTAATACCATTCTGTTAGACACAACGCATCTTGTTTTATTTCACATGATGAATCACTTCAGCAGGGCAGCAGGGAACATTTTATTATACCTAGTTTTGTCTTCCAAAAGATCAAGTATCAGACATTGTTGTTTGCGCACATCAGCAGTATCTCTTGTGTTAGAGATGAGATGTGCCTGTGTGACAGTGTACAAACATCTTTTATCATCTGTCCACTGGACATCAATAAGATACTTCCAGCTCACTAGGTCCTAAGGCAACTGGACTTCAGCTTTTAAACATGGCTACTGGATACATGCACCTTTATTTTCAGGTTAAGAAGGCAAAATATCTAAGTACTAGATCCTGCAATCTCACTGAAGCCTTCCAATTTACAGCACACTGCTGCTTTACAGGACTACAATGTTGGACCAACAGTTGAATATTCTTTCCCATACTTCTACTTTTGAAGTCCTGAGGAGCGCTCCAAGGAAAAGTTTGCTGTACCATCTCAAATCTATACTGGATTTGTCAAAATGAGTGCCTGAGAGGCAACCTGGGGGACTGCTACCCTACACTTACTGCAGATACCGTCAAATCCCCCATTTAACAGTAATGATGTATTGTGCTATAAATGCTTTCAGCACAGAGTGAAATGACATAGTGAATGCCATTTATTACAATCAGTATATTTTCATAATAATGGATTTTAAACCCAAACACTTATTTCTGTTTCACAGACAACTCCATACACCCAATAGGTTCTCTGATTCACCACACGTTATCCAGGTGCAAGCCACATGCAAAGGTTTTAAGGACTACCATTTAATTATGCTAAGAAAACATGGGATTTCTTTTAGCATCTAAAGAACCTAAATTCTCCAGCTATTAATCAAAGTGTACCAATGTTTGACAGGGATTAAAAATACCTTTAAATGCTTAAGATCACCAAGATACACACGGGAATTTACTTTCCTAATTTAATGGGATACTGTCACACAGCTATTGGGTCATTTAAAAATACTGTTGCAGTATCTGCTGTGAGACTGGAGAGAAATTCCTTTCTTTTTCTTTTTTGCTTATTTGCTCTGTTCCAGATAGAGGTGGTTTTTTTGCACGCAGCAAGACTGCTTTTCACCCGTTTATGTGGGTCCTTCAGAGGTCTCACCTGAAACTTACTTGTGGGGGAGGGAAAATGATTTCCTCTTCATAACAGAAAAATAGTAAAATACAAGGAGGGGTTTGAATTGTTATTTAAAAGGAAAAATAAAAAAACAGGCAGAAAAAAATACCAAACTCCGACATAAGCCTGCAACAGACAAAGTCCTCTGCAAAGTCAAGGACAGAACCCTGTATAGTTAAACCCACTGAAGAAGTAGGTTGAATATAACTGTAGAGTTAAACTGAAGATTAGAAGGTAGAGCTGGAAGTTAAATGAAAGCACTGGGAGGAACAAAGTCTTGATCATTCTCCTCCTCTTCCAAAAACAGAGTTGCAGTTTTCAGCAAATAGGTTGGCATCTGTAACACCTACATGCTTAGCACTGCAACAAAAAGCAAAGTAACGTCAGCTTTTTTATCTTGTCTTCACTCAATGGAGAAGTGCCTAACTCGTCAACGGAATCTTTACAACAGAAAATCACCACCATCACCCCTATTTTAGAAGTGGAGATCATGAAGGCTTTTGGGAAGTGGAGGAAGATGGATGACTATTTGCAGTTATCTACCAGTATTACATGGTGGTAATTCTGCAGCAGAATAATGAGACTCCAGAGTCACTGCAAATAAGTGCTCCCAGCAAACTACTAAGTACAAAAACAGAGAAAGAAAATTCCCCAGGTGTTTCACAAAATATATCTCATTCAATTATTCATTTATTCTGACAACTGTAGTTTAATTTATGCTTAATATTCCAGGGTATTCTAATACTGGAAATCATTAATGCCTGCTATAAGCTGTTTAGGATTCCCAAAACCAAAATCAGTACTCACTGAAATCAATAGACTTGCTAAATGTATGTGGCATTAAGAAAATAATAAAATAATCAAGCCAGCCCCTTTGTTTAAGCCAAGGCCAGCAGCAAACAAAGGGACTTTATGCACTATAGTCATACAATGTTATAGTAAGAGCCAGGAGTTAGCAAGCTAGGAGTAATGGGATCTCAAAAGGAAATGACAAAAAATTGAAACAGGCTTTCTTTCAAACATTGCTCATGGATGCTTTCTGAAGAAAGAGTGAGCTCCTGTGCTAAAGATTAATTTATCTTTTGGGAAAAAATGTACTACTTCTAATTATTGCTTATGAATAAGAAAAAGATAACACAATCTAATCTTCACTGTTTCATCCATGGCTTAGTTTCTGAATGAAATTCTGCTAAATGTCCCAAACTTCTTTTCCAGGCAGGCAGAAGGAAAATCGCATGTTAATAAATGCCCTATAAAGTGTTTGAAAAAAAGCAATTTCAGTGTTCCTTACAGGATCTGGTCTTTCAGTCATGTTTCGTTTAAGAAAAAAAAGAGGGTATTTTTTCCTGCAGAGCAAGGCAAAGTATTCTTCTGTTTCCACAGCTCTTCTTTTCAGAAAATATATCTTCAAACTATTGCACCTCTAGTTCTTCTATTCACCCCAGTGGGGTCAGGTTCCCCACATAAGTTCTGTGGAGCTTTATATAGGCCAGCTTTGAGTAACCCTGTTGGTGGAGCTTCCCAGGGAAACCATTTCAGATTTCATTAGACAGCACTGAAATAACTGCCTAAAGGTACCATACCATCACTGAGCTTTGTCTCCATTTTTCCCAATTATAAACATATGAAAAATACATATGTATTTAGAATAACAATTTCAATATATACAAATGGGAGCTACATAAAAATTTCTGATTAAAAATAGCCCTTTCCATGGCAGAGATATATGACAATCTGAGAGCAGCAGCCCCACCATTCCCCTTAGCAACAAATTCATTAATACACATACATATATCTTCTTCGGAAGGACATAAGCACAGCACAACTGCTCAGGAGAATGCAGCTAGTTCAGAGGGATTAGACAGGACAAATAGCTCACAAACTGTATTTCTTATCTCCAGCATTTTCTGGCAGTTCTTCAAAAACCATGGTACTGGATACACTAGAGATGGTACTGTACCCACGCAGAGAGGACGGGTTGTATGCACTTACATGTTGTAGAATGCACATTATATACATTAATTTTACAGCCACAAAGCTGCAAAGCCCTAGTCTGGCATTTACAGATGTGATCACATTACTGCCCATTCTCTCAGGTATTGATTCCTGATTTCTGCTCACTTATCCCCATTTTGGGCTGAGCCTCCACACGCAGGCCAGCTCCTGCCCCTTTTCTTCCCTCCCAGCAGCTCTGTCAGACTCCTGCTCTTTACTATCATATCCTACCATTTCACTCCTTGCACAGAGCAGATTGTTCTGATATTTCCTTATTTCTGAATGTTTCATCTTGCATTCCTGGTTTTCACTTAACAATTTTTCAATGTGTAACTTAAAAAATGACACCATTCCCAACCCAAACAAAAAAACCTTACCCTCTGTCCCCCTTCACTCCTCCAATTCTTGCATTTTCAAGTGCAGAACTTTATTTTCCATATAATAAATCACAAACATGATCAAAATAATTTGTATATGGCATGTAAAAAGTAATTAATATTCCAGTGACACCGCCTTAATTCATATGTAAAATATGATTAATATTCCATCCTTTTCAACTGTAATTAGAGGATGCTGCATTAATGTTTATCTTGCACAGCTTAGCATTTTTAGAGCTCAACCCATAAGAATGACTGTAATGAATTCTTTCTAAGACTCCACAAAATTGGACTAAAATAATGAACAGGTCATTCTGATCACCAAGGAAAATTTAATGAAGATGCAATAAAGCTTTTTGCCTAAGAAGCTATTTATTTATTTAAGATACTGACTGACCTTTAATATAGATTTCCTAAGAATTTTTAAATCCAAGTATTGCCTATTTTGTAGAAGTCATTTATTGCTGTATCAAGCCTCCTTTCTTAAGTCTCTGAAATGCATGCTAGTGCCAGTTTTAAAACTGAGGAAGCCCGCAATTGCCCCTCAGCTTCCTTCCTACTTGTCCCAATGTCACAGTTACCAAAGCCAAGTAGCCAGCAACAACGCTGTTCTTTAGGAATAGAGCAACTAGACAGCTCAAAACCAAACCAAAGTCCTCCTCCGTCTTACAGGCTTTAGGTTTCTTTCGATGAGGTTTCAAATACTTGAACACAACGTCCTGGTCCCCCCAGAAGAACAAGCATCAAGCTAGACAATGAGCTGCACTCTGGGAAGGCAAGAAGTTGCACAAAGGAAAAAACTAATTTAACCAAAAGTTACGCTACTGAGGTGACTGACTGAAGGGATTCCAGCAATGAAAAACAGAAAGAGATGTAACTGATAGTAGAATATACTGCTGGGGACATTGGGTTGGACAAAGGATAGCAGAAATGAGAAAGTCGACAGTTAACAATTCAGTGAGGAAAATCTGATCTGCAAAGGCCCTGGCACATGGTGCAGGATGGCAGCACTCAAGCACACAGTAACACAGCCAGTGCCATGACACAGCAGCCTCTAGCTGTGACGATCCTAACACACACCCAGTGGTGATGGAATAACTGGTGGAAGCCTACTTTAAGAACTTTCTTCTCTTTATGAATTAATCTGTTACATCACCACACCAAAAACAAAACAAAAGCCACCCCTCTATTGGCACCAAGCCCACAGTCATTCAGGGAAAACACCATGATAAGCAATAAGAAATAACAGCATGCATATGCGTATATGAGTACACCATAGCTGCAGTCACTACTGGGCACAATGCCCTTACTAGTAACGATTTTAAGCATATGTCCTATGTAAGGAGAAAAAAACAGTTCTGGAAAATAACTGGCACAAAAGTCTTCCCTGGGCTCAAACGTACAGATGCACCCCTGTTAGCAGCAGTCATCTCAGGACTGTTTAAATACAAACCTAAAAGAGTAACTGTAGTGTGACACCATCTGAGCTCATTATTCATGATGGCAGATGAGATCCCTTTTTGGAGTACTGCTTTTGGCAAAAATATCCTAAGTTGACAACTTCAACTGACCATTCTAAATCTGCATCCAGGAATTTATATTTTTGGATGTTTCTGGCATCAAACAGCAAGAAATGGCAACTGTTCAGTATCTTTCAAATTCATGCCACTCATGCTGCTTTAACTGAGATTTCTAAATCAAATCTAACATTTTAATATTCATAAAATCAAATATTACTTTTGCAATACACTTCAGACATATACTGCACATAGAGTAGATCTCAGCAGACTTGTGCTTCCCCCTTCCTTAGAAAATAAAATTAATTGCACAGCAAACTTAAATGACTGCAGTGTGAATATTAATTTGGCAGTGCCTGCTTCTATTACACAGTCTTTTTTGTTGTCTTTCATCCCATCTGTTCCAGCCGAGAAAAGAAGAAATCATGGCAGACCCCCAAAATTCCTCAGAGCAATATCGCCAATGCATACATTTTTTTCTTTCATGTTCAGGATGGGTAAAACCATAAAAGTAATGTTAACATAGCATATAAATGACAATCAGAAACCCAATAGGTCTGATTTTGTATGTTTGAATGATTAATTTACCTGAATGCAGCATCTAGCTGCTATTTCTGACGTGTCCTCTTACTTTCAACAGTAAAAATTGCTCCATGGCCTTCTTCTTTGACTCTCACAACGTAATATGCAAGCATCCCAATTATGTGTTTCTGCTTTTCTGCCAATAAACAAAGCATCAGCCTCAAGTTTTGCTGCTCTAACCTGGGATTCTCAAATTACACCTCTTCCTACCCATGTTGTTTCACTCTGTGCCCTGGATATGCTTTGTCGGATGCTCCACTTACAGCAGAGGTGAGAAGAACTAAGTTCTAATTCCAAGTCAAGTAAGTTCAATACAAAAATGTAACACCATCAGCTAGAAAGACCCAGACAAGCTTTTAGTATCAAATTTAGAGAATCACTTGCACAAGCTGAGCTCCTTTGAACAAGCATGACTCACCTAGTGCCCTGGATGTCTGTATCACTGAGCCCTACTGCACCTGAAAGCGATCCTTCTGACTTCTTTTGCGGAAGACCTCCCTATGGTTTACACTCGAAGGAGATTCATGGCTGAAAATGCAAGAGGAGGCAGGTATGGCCCCGCTCTAGAGGGAGCTATTTCTCCCTTTGTTGCATCCCACAGCATGGGTTGCTGGTCCTCTGGTCAAGCTGCTGACCTCTGCGAATCCCCTTCACAGACACCTCAGTTCACTCATGTCCTATGGGATGACCTCAGGAATTTTACTTACGGAAACTGAATCTATTTACTCCTCCATGGACTTAGCTCTTAGCTTGTGCTTCTTTACTTGTTATGTGGGTGCACTCATGTTTTACCACTGCTGTGAAGTTTGTGACTTCTGTACCAGTTGTCATTCATAAATGCTAAGTAGAATTATCATCACTCCTTGGATGCAATGAGAAAGTTAATGCAGCTACAAAACAGACCTCTATAACAGAGGACTCCAATATGTTCCTAATGTACTGTGAAAAATAAAACTGTACTTAGGAAAGCTCTGAATGACTATTTTGGGAAGGTAAGTTTCAACATAGCCTGCACAATGAAAGCAAAGCAATGTGCCATGAATGCTACCTGTTTAAAAGGACAAATACATTGCTGTCTTCTTCAATATGAAATGTGGCAATTAAGCACCAAGTCAAAATTATTAGAGCTATATAAAGCACTGTGAAGTATAATGTAATAAACAGTTAGATTCTGTACAGCGCAGAATGGTAGCCTTTTATTCCATGAATCATATGCTAGGCAGTAGATTTGTTTGATGATCTCTAGATGGTATTACACACTGTATACTCGTATATACACGTATATTCGATCGTGAAATTCTGTTCTAAATTTACATTGACAGCTTTTAAGATGTTCTTATATATGACTTACCCACATAGGAGAGAACTTACTATTTATACCTTGTATCTAGTTCAACAGTGTGCATGCCACTGCTTACTGCTATATGTTACGTGTAATATTTATATATTCTTTGAATTTAAAATTCAGTGAAGCTGCTAGAAAATACACATAAAACAAAGTTTAAAATAAAATTGCATGAAAATTCCTAACACAAAATCAACAAATAGCTGAAAAGAATCTATGCTAGATATTTTAAGATTCCCTTTTAAAACAACATTTTAACTTCTCTCTGAAATAATCACTGTTACTTGTGAACACCTAGTGGAGGATAAATACAGAATGGTCTTTGTGTTTAACTGCTTCCACAAATCTGCTGTCTGTTTTCCTGCATTGCCTCTGGGTAAAGATCACTTCCATGTTGATCATTTCCTTGTTGTGACTAATTAAGCTACCAAGTTTTAAATCCCTGCCAGATAATATTATCCAGACCGATTATTCTATGTGCAAGGACAGCTTGACTACATTCAAACTATGTTCTCTGTCCTGCACAGTGAGTTCATCATATGAACTCAAGGCCAAGATCAAAAATCCAAATTTTAATCCCAGTTCCATACTTTGTCACCTTGGAGATTTCATATGATTCCTTCACATTTGTTCCTCCTCTGAAAAAGCTTTTTAAATACATTTTTCACACTTATTGTGAGAAGATTTGAATGTGGATAATACTTGAAAGCAACTGCAAAAGAGAAACAAAGGTAGGTGTTGATCAGTTCTAATGCTCACCAGAAGTACCCCACAGAGGTCTGCATTACAGCTTAGGAATATGATGAGCAGCATCAGTGATCTTGAAAAGGGGGTGGTGAAGAATGAGGTTGTTTTTCAGGGCAATGAATATGAAATCTGGATTTTTTCTCTTAAATTGCAAAGAAGCTCAAATGGTCTTTCGCTACCTTTCAGACTCCAGTGAGAGAGTTCTGTCAAGATTATCTTCCACTCCATATGAGGAGCTGCCTCTGCAAAGGATGACTGGAGGGACTGGCCCTGTTTCGAAGACAGCGTGCAACAGTCCTCAATAAAACTTCAGCACCGATGTGCTCAAGTGACAAGTACTTGGAAAATACTTCAAAAGGCTACACTAGTAACATCAGCACTAAGCCCTGCACTTGGCAAACACTAATCACAGAAGCGGAGAAAACCTAAGGTATTCCTTTTTAATTAAAGAAATCAAAAGATATAAGGACAAATAATTACATGTGTACTAATACCATAACTTAATGCAAAATTAATCTAATCATAACCTCAATACAGAATCTGTTTCATATCCATCAATGTACTACCTTACTGAAAATCAATTGAATGTACCAAACAGTAACACCTTGACTTACACAATTCTCAGGCAGTTACAGAACAAAGGGCCTCAGTGGGAGTTAAGAAAAATTTGCTGCTGTAAGAAAAGATTTATTACACATACCTTATATGATGACAAGATTTCCCCTAGCATTTTCCATGTTACTTCTGCTCCACTACATCAGGTGTACATTTACAACAAAAACAAGATTTAACAGCGCTGAAAATTAGAATTTCGAAGTGCAGATAGCCTGCTGCATATTAATGTAAGAAGTTATTCTCTTTGAGCACTAACATAATTTTAAAATAGAAAAGATCTGATTTATGGTAGTAACAAACCAGGTGAGGGTTCTGAACAGGACCATGGTGACAGGAATAAAGCATAGGAGAAGAAGCTGAGGGAGGTGGGTTTGCATAGTCTGGAAAAGACGACAGATATTTTCTACAACCTAAGCAAGGCTACTAATGGAGTCAGTGTCAGCCACAATCATCACAAGCTGCAAGAAGTGAAATTCAGCTGAAAATATGGGAAAAAAGTTCTTCACCATAAGACTGGTTAAGTGCCAAAAAAGGTTGCCAGGGAGGCTGAACCCATCCTTAAAGAGATTTAAAAATCTCAACTGGGTAAAACCCTGTGCAACTCAACCAAACTTTGAAGGTAGTCCTGGAACAGCAAGGCAGACCAAATGATCTCTAGGTGCTCCTCCTAACTTACATTACTAACTTACATTACTCACTAAAAGTTAACTCAATAGAGAAAGGCTGTTCAGTCATTTCCACAATCAGACATTTAAGACATGCAAAGACCATTTCTAACTTTCTGGAAATTCACCTAAAAGAAAGGATGAGAACGAAATTCCTAACCCAATTCTGCACTATGGCAGGAAACCACAATGCACTTCATAAAATTAGTGAAGATTCACTTACATTAAGCTTCATTACCATCCCCTTCCAGCAGATAGAAACTGTCTTCTGATTTTGAGCCCATTTTTACCACCAGTGGCAATGAATCCTAACTTTGCTTAAACTTCATTAGCAAAAGGAAACATTTTGCACTAAAGTCTGTAACAAGAATATTAAATAAGGAGAGATCAATTAGTCTTTCCAGTACAGTACCTTCTCTCACAACCTTCTGTCACATCATCTTTGCTTAGACCTTAACTCATCTCACAGTTCTTGGGCAATGCCACCTACTCTTTAACTAAAGCCGAACAAAAAATTTTTCATGTGAAAAAAATCAAAACTACCCTGATAAATGAAATTTTCCACATTTTCTTATTCCAGCAAACCCACTTATTTGTCCAAGGAACAGTATCTGGTTGGTCTGCAGCTCGTTTTTCCTGATTTTTCTTTGTTGAATCAATGTATTTTATTTGTCCCATTTTGCTTAATGCAATTACTTTTCATACTTTATTTTTCTTTATTTGCTTGCACTTCTTCTGTATTCAGCTACGATTCTATCAGAATTTTTAGCTGCAGTCCCTTGGTATAAGAGCTGTCCTTCTGCTCTGTATTTCTGCACTGCCTAGCACATCACTGTCGTGTTTCACAAGTAAGCCTTTAAAATGCCACAGTTCTATTACATTTTATTACACTTGAGGCCAGCAACTATAAAATCGCCTAGTTTTCCCACCATTTAATGAAATAATTCGATTATCATATAATAATTCTATATTCCTGTATTCATTTGCCAATAGTAAAGCTTGCTGCTAATGGCTAATATGTTCCCTCTTTCTGAAACTTGCTATGATTCAGCTATTAAGTTTATGTTCAGCTATTAAGTTATTAAGTTGCATGTGAAAGGTAAAATCTCCACTTTCCTAGGTATTTATGTTCTGATGCAGGTATTGCAATTGAGACAGATTTGCACAGCAAGTGCTGGATTTGTTTTGTGGACTGAATCCAGCTAACATATAGCTAACATGAGTTGCTGTTCAGGCAAATGTATGCATTTCTCCACTGTAAGGGTGGTGAGGCACTGGAATCGGTTGCCCAAGGAAGTTGTGAATGCTCCATCCCTGGCAGTGTTAAAGGACAGGCTGGACGGAACCTTTGGTGACATGGTTTAGTGTGAGGTATCCCTGCCCATGGCAGGGGGGTTGGAACTAGATGATCTTAAGGTCCTTTCCAACCCTAACTATTCTATTCTATGATTCTATTGCTGGGCTGGAGGAGGAAAAAAAAAGTACCCTTTCAAAACTTCTATGACAACACCAGTTATTGCTACTTTTTCTCCTTCTTTTTCTTTTAAAAAATACCAAGTATGTAAAATTCAACACAGTGAACGAGGAAAACCAGAAAAGTCAAGCCTTCAAATTCATGGAATCAGAGAAGAGGAAAGAAAGCCCTATTGGCACCGTGTGAACAGTGAAGATGACTCTGCCATCACCTTATTCATAATATGAATTGTGTTTTACACAGAAGTTGGGTTTATATATTTTTTTTCATCACTCAACCACACTCAGCAGTAAAACAACAACAGGCAACCTACACAAGATCTGTTTAGAAGAAACTTTAGGGGGTTATGTTAATAATGTAGTAAATATTGAACAGCATAATATTCCCTGAGTTTTCTTATGCAGGCGAAGATAATTCACCTCTAGTACTTCTAGAAGAGTAATTACTCCACCTGCTTGAGTATAATCTAAGAAAATAAACAGAAGAAATGCATTACCAAAAATGCACAGAACAACTTTGATTCTTCCTTCTGGTCTTTTCAGTTTCTTTTTTTAATAAGGATGATGATGATGGTCTGTGCGCTGCTTTTAGACTGTAATTAATGTCTAAACAAACTCCTTCTGGTTTATACTCACACTTCATCCAGTAGGTTCTACTGAACTGATTATCTGGTGAATACTTATCATTAAAATGATATTCTTATTAGAAGAACAGGTTACAGGGAAACCAGAATGAAGGTTTTATAAGATAAAATAATAGAACTGCATAAAAGCTCCAGTGAGAATAGGGATGAAATTCTGTTATCAAATGCCTTGTTAAGGTCTCTAGAGAAAGCCAGTCTTCTTGACAACTTTAATTTAAATCCCACAACTGGGATTTTGCTCACAAATGTCATCTTGAACAAAAATTTACTTCACATTTTAGAATTTTCATGACAGGTATCTAGAGAACTTAGGGCCTTACAAGAACTTGAACTGAAATATTTTAATGAAGTAGGAATTACAGCGCAACTGGCATCAGCTTTCAGACAAAGTCAATTCTCCCCAAAGGTCATTTTAGAAACGGAAACCTTGAATAAAAACTGCATCTTGACCTGACAGCCCGGCTGATGGAAGATGACTGCCTTCATGGTGTGCAAGACAGATGATTTACTGTTTCACAATTGACGACTGTCACCATGTGTCCTCATTGCACCAGCTTTGTTGGTCTGCTAAGTAGAACTCTGGAAATAGCATTGGAATAAAAGTCCTTTTCTTCACAAAGTGGACAAGATAAATCAATCCCAGGCAGCCAGGAACAGTGAAACCAAGAAGGAAAACCCATCACATAAAAGAAATTTCTGTGAGTTTCATTGGCACAAAGGAACATTGCCTGAGGACATTCAAATCAGCAGTCCTGAGAGCAAGTTTTCATTTACAAGAGAACAAAAAGACAAATCAAAGATACAAACCAGCAGCAGTTCACTGAGCAGACACACAAGAGTTACGGGGCAAGGGAAGAGACGCATCTCCTCAAGAAAAGCCGTTCATGAATAGACTTTCCCTCTTGAGGGGAAAATCCTGGCTGGATATAATCTGCATATATGCTGGGAGAATGTTCCCACATTTTGCACTGATTGTCCTGGCTATATTAACTTCGTCAACTATGGCCTAAGATATTGGAGTAAATACTTGTGAAACCGTGCACTGGAATTATATATATGTATATACATACATTTATTATAATATTTATTTATGTAAAAGTTAACAAATATATTGTAAAGACTAAAACCAAGTAATTAAGCTTCTCATCTACTTTTTTTCACCTCTCTCTTTTTTTTAAGGTCAGACAGAGCTAAATTTGTCGGCAAGTGACTGCGACTAGTAGAATGATACTGCCTTTGTTCTGCTCATTCCCGCTCAGAGAAAAAGCATCTCTGCATGCAGGAAACCTAGGTTCCCAATCATTGAATCGGAATGCTATTGTTTTGTCATAACCCACCTTTTATGATTTGGAGTGTTTCACAAGATCTTCACATGTACAGTCAGATGCATGGTAATGCATTAGTCACACACAGGGTCACCCAAACAGTAACTGCTTGACAACAAAAACTTAAAAACATTAGCAAAATGTAGGATATAAAGTAATTCCTCAAAAATTCAATGGTCTACTACTATCTGATATAAAGATACAATCTTATTCTGAAAATTTCTCATGCCAATATAATAGTAGTTAAACAGACAGACGAGCACGCTAAAACACCATTATTCATCTGAACCCTTGCTTGTGCTTTTGCCCCATTTTCCCTGCTGACCGCTACCTTTGTCTTCACTCTTTTTGGCTTTTTATTTGGTCTGAATTCCACCCCAGAACCTATTTATGCATCTAGAAAAATACCCAGGATAAAGCCAAGTAAGGTGTGTCTAAAAGAGATTGTTTCTCTCAAACTGAAGCTTGCCTGGGGATCCTTGCCAAGAGAAGAACAATACCGAAAGTACCATAGCAAGACTCCCCCATACACAAGCAGTTTCACTGCTCCTCATAACAGTGTTTCTGATAACGTCACATACCTGCAACAATGTATTTTATTATTTCCATATCTTAACGTGCAGAGTCGTTAAGATGCTTCTTGAAATAAAACTTCTGCAATGGTGATGTCTTAGAGCTAAGTTGCTATTTTATTTTCTAGTTCTACAACACACATACTAAGTGTGCATTCTTTTGTTTATAATTTTACCTTTTACTCTCCAGTCTGACTTCCAGCCTCAGCCTTGAACTGTCTGGACCTCTTTACATCATGCAACACTTTTGGTCTTGTTATTGTCATCCCACTGTGACTGCTGGGGTTTCAGCAGGGCCACGGCTTCTGACCAGGGAAGAGCCTGGCACTCCTTGTGTAAGACTGACTTGTTGATCTGCACATCAGTTTAACACTGAGAAGACTGAAGGCACTTCTGCAATCGTTGGCATAATTAACACTGTCTGGCAAACAATTCAAATTACCAAGGTGTTAAAAGAAGTGTGTAGTATTTAACCTAAGACAGTATATCAGAGAGATTGGCAAATCATTATGATAACTAAACTAACAAATACTCAAATCTAATCCTATGTGGTCATGTATATTCTTAATTTAAGTATTTCACTATAAAACAAAGCATGCTACAATATAAAATACATGCATTCTTGGCTGCAAACTTCTGACAACTATCATACCTTCAAACACCGACATTGTAACTGCCACACTTGTACTTGCACTGGCAAAAAAACAAAGGGTGACATCTAACCATTTTCTAACAGAGAATGTAAAGTCTCAGGTTCATTTATTAAAAAGGTTGTCATATCTCATCAGTAAAGGTCCTTTCTCTCATTGCATAAATACAAAGGATTATCTATGTCATTTTGTTGTCGGTTTGGGGTTTTTTTTCTTTACATGGAAAGATGACTTCTGTTAGTGCAATGAGATACTTATATCCAGTACAGAAGCTGTTGTCTGTGACATCTGGCAGTGCAAGACTACGACCTTCCTTCTGGAAGGGAAACCACGATAAGGACACAGCAAGCTTTCCATCTGTGGGCATTTAGGAGAAGGAGGAGGAGAGAAATCAGATCACTAGATTCCACACTAGGATAAAAACAATTACTTAGAAGAGAACTGTCTGCAACATTACGCTGTCAGAAGCAAAACATCACATAGCCTCATTCCTAAAGGTTGACTGCATTACTGAAATATCTGTCTCCACCACTGGGAAGGACTAGGTGTGCTAAGTGCTGTACAAACACAGAACAATTAAATGAGCTCTCCCAGAAAGCGTGCAATGCAAACACATGGCAAAATACCCCACACGGGTGCTGACAGATGGGGAGAGATGTGATAACGAGGATGCATCACTAATGCCTGACGTGCGATCACGTCAGCCCACTGACACGATGGACTGCTCATGGAGATTGTGCATTGAGAAGGTTGCTTTTGGTTTTGCTTGGTTTTAAGAACCAGGTTCAGGAAGAAAACTTGCCTTGCAGGAGAAAAGGAAATTAAAGGTGGATAAATTAAAGGTGAATGGCTTTCAACAGATAACACAGGTAATATGCCTGGACTGGGGAAATACAAGATTGGTGCAGCAAAGAAAGGAAGCATCCACTTTCCAGAGTGGTCAGCTGCACTGCATATCTCCCTGACAATTTCATCCTTTAAGGTGTAGGGAGGAAGTAAAACAAAGCTCTTTACACTTAGCTCAGTCACTACAGTAAGCTGTTCTGCCCATGGGGACAAGTCTAATGGGCAGAGACCTGTGTGTTGAATAAACCACAGCTCAACATACTGTTCTTAATCAAAATATACTGGAGCAGCATAGCTCAGAGCAGCTGAAAGCCTGGAATATCCTCATCCTGGCAGCATCATGTTGGAAAGAAACAAGCACACAACAATTTTTGTCAGGAATATTTCTGAGAGAAGCCGACAGGCTATATGCTTTGTCTTTGAATGGTGGTGATCTGGGTATCCCCTGAAGGTTAAGGCTGACATGATGCTCTTCCTTTAGGCCGCTGCTGCTCCTTACCAGGCTCAGTAACATTTTCTCCAGACAGAAACCTTAAGCCAGCTGCCTTTTCATTCAAGTCCTTATCTCAGGCTGGCACCTAGAAATCTGAGTGACATAACAGTCTGCATTTGATGGGAACAACTGTTGAACTGGGAGCTGTCAACATTTATTAGAGTCATAAAGAGACTGCCACGTAACGGGAGATTGGAGAAAATCAGAACTTGTATAGTTTTGAGAAGAGGTGAAACTCCATGATACAAGTACAGTTCTGAACAGGAATACTGACAGAATGTTAGCTTTTGCTAATTATATTCTCACAGGGGGGAGAGCATGGAAAAAAATCAGAGACAATATGTATGGAAAACAGATTGAAATAACATCTTAAACAACACTTATCTGGGAGACCTGTCTATGTAGGTTGCAAGTGCAGAAATTTCACGGCATTTAAATATACTGAATAGTAATATGCATACACCAAATAATCATGCCCTTTAGCATCAGAGCATGCCTCTCTCCAGTGTTCTTCACAGATATTTACAGATACCTTATGGAAGAAAATTTCCTCAAAGGCTGTGTCATAAGAACATCAAATGAATTACTGCATAATTCACAGAAAAATTAGTTCACTTTGTTGGGCAAGTAATAAAAGATTACTATTATTTGACACATTGCCCATTGGTGGCTAATACTAGTCAGCAGATTAGAAACCAAGCCTTTCTTAATAGTATTGGGGCGATCTAATGCCATGAGGTGGCATCTCCTGAAGCAAAGGTCATGCTCCCCCAGTCAAATCATTCTTCAAGAGTGGTGGACAGAAAACATGGGTTTAGAAGGCTGCTGGTTCAAAACCCTTGAACGGTGATGGACAAATAAATACTTGCTGTACTGCATCCTCACTATCTGGTCACACAACTTTTTAATCTTCTCCAAAAGCTGGTAAATCCATGCCCTTTGTATCAGTCACCAGTGTAATCTTCCTGATTTCTTTGATGAAGACAGTGCCACACTACTATTAGTTGGTTCAACTTGGCTCAGACATACAGCGGTCACTAAGATTCCTGTGTTCATCATATCTAACATATATTTTGTAAATCAATTTTAGTTGCAAACACTCCAGACAGGTAGACACACAAAACACTTTTATCAGTATCATTAATATGCAAGATAGGAATGTTTTATATGTTCATGTTTATACCCACACGTTGCAGAAATAAAGCAAATTTAATTCAATCTATTTCTACACACACGAACAACAGCTTATTTTAAAACTGTTATGTCTTCAGCCTTTCTCTATCTAGAAAGATCTATGGACTTTTCGTTTACCTTTTACCAAAAATTTCCCATTCTTTCCTCAGATCTCTAGAATTGCTCAGAGATGACAAAAGCCTATAGACTTTAGATACATGATCCACGTAATTGTGGATACATAAGAACTAACACAATTTTAACATTCATCCATCATTAGACTTATAATGCATATAAATTTTACAATGCATATAAATAACATTACTTATGCTCACAATATCATTGGTATTGTTATCTTGAGAAGAATTACAAGGTGACTATCTCAGCGCCTTCCCTCAAAAACCTGGAAAAGCAGTATAGGTACCTAAGCAGAGGAGAGGACAAACTGGTGGGGAGCCTGTTCTTACAAGTGAAAACCTCAAGGCCAGAACGAAGCAGCAGCAGATTCAGTGCTATGTGTTGTTCTGCTTTATTAAGGAGAGCAACTAAATTTCAGCATCATGCTTTGCTCCAATTCCCCCCTTTCCACTCTCTCTCCTCATAGTACCTCTAATTTCACATAGGTAAAGGTCCCACTTACAGAGTGGTTTCTGCCTGGTCATTCCCTTCAACAAATATAAGTTTAGCTAGGTTTAGATAACTCTGTACAGCTCAAGCAAGATTATACCAGGCAGCAATGTGCTTTTCCTGACTTCAGTAACATGAAAGAGCTGCTTGTTTAAAATCTTGCATATAACTAAACATTTTTTTAGACACAGAAAATAGCCAATACCTTGAATTTTCAAGAAAGCTAACTGACACAGCTAAACAGCCAAGCCATGTCACATTGCTGTACTCGATCATTAATTAGCCTAATGAACACTGAACCCCCACCAGATAGGATGAAGCTGTGACTCAGAGCAGCAGATGTGATTCTGATCTGAAACCTCTGGGGAGCATCTGTGACAAGGACTGTAGCAGTCCGTCTGAAGAGCAGTGCCACAGAAGAAGACATTTCTGCCATGGAGGAAGAAATTAGTCCTTCAGTGGCAGGTAATTTGCTCCAGAGAGAGAATGTTGTTGTTAGGAAAGGAAAATGTCTTTTCTGAAACTTGAATAAATCCCCAAACAAGTAAGTTATTTCAACTCTATGCAGAATGTCTAGTTTAGAAAGATATCAAAACCAACAGTTGCTTATAACCTCGTTATAAGTATATTTAGAGACAATCATAGAATCATAAAATCATAGAATAGTTAGGGTTGGAAAGGACCTTAAGATCACCTAGTTCCAACCCCCTACCATGGAGAGGGACACCTTCCACTACAACATGTTGCCCAAGGCTCCTCTCCAACCTGGCCCTGAATGCTGTCAGGGATGGAGCATTTACCCCTTCTTTGGGCAGCCCATTCCAGTGCCTCACCACCCTTACAGTAAAGAACTTCTTCCTTATATCTAACCTGAACTTTCCCTCTTCCAGTTTTAACCCATTCCCCCTTGTCCTATCACTACAGTCCCTGATGAAGAGCCCCTCTCTGGCATCCTTGTAAAATAATGAGCTAATGCACAGAACCTGAGACATGCTTACATAGATAAAAATGCTAAAATGCATGCATCAAATTAACTTCAGTGTTTCTGTACATGATGGTTTGTTGTGCAGCAAGCATGGAATCACTTCAAGACTGCGTAGTTAGGAAAAGCCAAAAGCTGACTTACTGAAAAGATGAGCCACAGATCAGCTTTGATACTGCAAGACAAGATGATACCTTGGAGCTGCCCAGGCCAATGACAATCACACAGTTCTAGCCATCCTGCATGACCCCACATATACAACTCTAAATGTTAAAAGACTCAGGGAGACCCAAGACCTTTATGGGACCTAAACTACAATTTCTTCCTACCTAATAGCCCAAATAAGTTTCCTGACCGAGTCAGAGATGCTCAAAAGTATGAAATTGTAACACTGTGTGAATACTACTGTAATGTGCACACTACAAACACACCACAGGAAGCTAAAATATGTCAACTCAAGGTCACTTAATTGCCAGCATGAATTAGAAAATGTGTTTAAACTTGGAGTATTGTGTGCAGTTCTGGTGTCCTCAACATAAAAAGGACATGGAACTGTTAGAACAAGTGCAGAGAAGGGCCATGAGGATGATCAGGGGACTGGAGCACCTCCCGTATGAAGACAGGATGAGAAAGTTGGGGCTGTTCAGCCTGGAGAAGAGAAGGCTGCGTGGAGACCTCATAGCAGCCTTCCAGTATCTGAAGGGGGCCTATAGGGATGCTGGGGAGGGACTCTTCGTTCGGGGCTGCAGTGAGAGGACAAGGGGTAATGGGTTCAAACTTAAACAGGGGAAGTTTAGATTGGATATGAGGAAGAAATTCTTTCCTGTAAGGGTGGTGAGGCACTGGAATGGGTTGCCCAGGGAAGTTGTGAATGCTTCATCGCTGGCGGTGTTCAAGGCCGGGTTGGACATAGCCTTGGGTGGCATGGTTTAGTGTGAGGTGTCCCTGCCCATGGCAGGGGGGTTGGAACTGGATGATCTTAAGGTCCTTTCCAACCCTAACTATTCTATGATTCTATGGTTAAAGCTCCTTGCAAGCATATAGACCAGTGTGTTTGTAAGTCCCTGAAGAAGGACTGGGCGCAAGATAACACATTCTTTGCAGGAATTGTATTTCTATCTTCATATTATGTATATACTTTAATTTTACTACAAGCAATCCTGTTTCTGTTCAGAACTCTGGCAGTGCCTGAGTACATTTGCCACAATGTGACAAGAATCACCAATTTTATTTTTTTTTTTTTCCGCATGACACAAGACTTTAAAATAGGGCAATATTCCCTGGAAAAGACAAAGAACTAAGTCTTGCTAATTTTACTTACTCAAAACTCTAATAAAGCATGTAAGATCAGAAAGACTACTGTAATGTATTTGATGATTTTCAAACTATGAATGTTTTAACACGATGAATATTTCTCTATTATTGTATTAAACAGAAAAGAAAGGAAAATTACTTGGAATGAGTACGTTTCCCTTAAGAGCTGCCCTATTTCATTACAAAGTCACTTTCCATTCCCATATGCACCAGAAAAAAACATCCGTCTGCATCCTGTCTTTTATTTCCACAGTAAACAAATGACATTATAGGCATAAATAAGTACCCAAAACAAAATTTAAACTTCGTTCTCAAATATGAAGGTGGTTGATGAAAAACGAAAAGTTTCTGGAACGTGAATTGAAAAAGTGCCATCACTAACAAACATGAGTTACACTTCTCATTCTTATAAGATCCCTTTTCTTCTGCTCCTGTGTACAAACTGGATGGAGCTGCTGACTCAGCATAGTGCTAAGATTTCTTTTAGTAGTTTGCATCTCACCACGGTATTAAATTATGATTACACGCCGTTTCAGTCCCTTGTTCCCAACACTTTGTTAATGGCTCAGGCACAGGACAGGAGGAGGTTTTAGAAGGTTACATTCTAAACTTTGTTAAAAAGTAGCCAAATGGGTCCAAGTTTTACTGAGATCTTACTTCATTCCTTACAGCCCAACATGCGTTTCACTACCTTTTCCAGTACTTCCCCACTTCCCTCTCTCACCAGCATACAAGGGCAACAAGTATTTCTTTAGTGCACAGAAGGCTATAGTTTTTATCAACTTTTAACTGTTTTCAAGAACCAATTTCATTACTTTGGTCCTAAATCTGTGAGTTAAAGACCAGAAGTTGAAACGATTAAGTTGCCGCCTTACAAAATTTAATTGCTCTTTTTCTAATCTCCTTCCCCAGTCTACAAACGTATCATAGAAATAATATAACTAGTAACAGGAAGCAGCATGGGTTAAGAAAGCCCCAAATGTCTTAACTGATTATTTTTCTAGTGCTTTTGTTTTCCTCCTGTCTTCTAACAGGGTTTTCCCTCTTTCATCTTAAAAAAACCCTCTTCCATTCATAATTTTGACCAAAACCTGTAAGTTCAGGTGAGAAAGGGGCCTTCAGCAAGCAGAAGTTTGAATCAGCAGTCCAGTATTTCACTGCTCTATTTCTCCCTTCTGGAATGTAGAAAATAACTAGCTACCTCTGTAAAACACATGAAAGTCTGATGATGATAATGTCTCAAATTTCTGTTTCCAGGATATCTGCAAAATGTTCTTCAGGTGAGTGCAACATGCAAGTGACCATTAAAAGGAAATAAAATATCACAAAAGAACTTTGCTCCTTCAAGAAGTTCCAAAATCACTCTCTGAATTATTATTTGCTCCCTGAAACTTGCTAGCACTCTGGGAAGAACACCCCAACCACTTTAAGGAGTCACAGGTGAGTCCCCCCTCACCTGTAGGGGCTTAGACTCAACTTGCACCCCTCCAGGTCTAACACCGGGCCTTGGAAGACACTACACGAAAGAGCCAGCTCCTCCAAAGATAAGAAGCCAAGCACTGTTTAGTTTCCCTGTCCTGACATCCAGCTCCCTCCCTGGACTCTCCCTGTTATCACTCATTCTCCTTGCTGGCCTTACAGACACATTCTTTCTCATTGAGCTGACGAATTAAGAGTCTTTTTGGTGATTTCTTATTTTCTTTCAATGTGGTGTCTGCACTCCATACCACACTTTCCATATGATTTATTTTTACCATAGAGATCTGTTTTGTAGACTACTGACAGTAACAAAGTCTTCTTTAGCCTTCAGATGTCACATTCTACTTATGATCCATTCCTGAGCTATTTTCATTAATATTTGCATTGCACATAACCTTCCAAGCTTTTTTTTGTGTCTCAGCCTCTGTGGCATTTTGACTAGCCTGCGGCAGCTTAATTCTTATTGACAGACTCCAGAGAATCCAATTCACAGAACTGGTTCCTATGCCCTTAAAGTAAAGGTGACTAAACAGATCTAAAGGGCATCATATCTCTTACTCTATGTTTGAATGGGATCAGTAATATATTTCACTGAGGTTGTTCAAGTTGCTGTATCAGGCAGCATCTAACCAGGTGACCTTTCATGCTTTAATTTTGTGTTTTTAAAGGTTGGTTATGTTGTGTGCTTTAAATTATTTCACACTTTCATATTCCTTGTTTTTCATCTAAGAGACTTTCTGATTGCAATGAACACAGTCCAACATTTGAACAGTATGTGCCCTCTAAGTTTTCACAAGTGAGCAAACCTATGACACAAACAATATCCTCTCCCTTTATTTCTCTACTGTACTTAAGGAAAAAAAACCCCAAACCTTAAATTGGTCATTGATTGGTATCTGATTTCCTAATAGGTCTTGAAATCAAAAAATGGCCTTTGCTAGAGACAACTAAAATGTACATATCAACAAAATGATGCATATTAAACATCAACAACTGCATAAGAATGGGATTTTTACAAGATAATAAAATGTAATAACACAAGGAAAACTGTTGAGACCAAACCGTGCTCCAGAAGCTTTCTTGACAAGCAATACATTAAAACAAACAAACAAACCAATACTGCTATTTTGGGAACTTCCCGCAGCAATCATTCATGAATGGTTTAAAAATAACATCACTGCTCTGACTTCATTTTATTACTTGGCTTTACATACGAGCAACATGAATGAGATGCATTTAACTTACTTAACAGCCATACTGTGTATATACTAGATAGAAAGCAGAGACATTTTATTTCATGTTATTGCTTTACCATAATTGCTAATACCCCAAGCCATATGTTTCGGCAAAGACTTTGCTCATACCCAAGCAGCTCATAGATTTCCTCCTGTATGGCCCTGAAGTTAATACTGGATTTCTGACATGAGAGCTATAACCAAGGCAACAAATAGAAGTCAAGCAGCACTACAATTTCACTACAGGCAAAAGAGAGAGCAGAAGCCAAAGGCAAAAAAAAAAAAAAAAAAAAAAATAAAGGGGGAAAAATCCTATTAAAGAGAAAAAAATCTTCATTAGCATAGAAAGAAATGGTAGAAAATACTGATCTGAATGCATTTTTTTCTTTAAATAAATTACTTTGGGTTTAGGTTTTCTCCAAAGTGAGAGTCTTTCTCTAAATATGCTTTTACAACCCGAAGAACTATAAGAGCAGATTTTATGATTTACCATTTAAAAAAACACATTAAGGCAATACAAAACAAACTACTATCAGCAAGCCTGTTGGCTGTTTTTCACTGTTTTAACACAAATGTCACAACATTCTCTCCGGTTTATCACTGAAGATACATGAATTTGGATGAAAACCTGGGGGTAAAAATTGTGCAGTCATGCACATAGTCCCTGCTGATCAGATTTCATTAAAAATAAAAGATGTTCCAAATGAAAAGACAGATAGCAGGATTTCCTTTCAAATAACTTGGTATGTTAACTGCTATACAGCTCTTCTAACACATCTTTTGAATACGTTATATAAATGAACATTAATATTTCCAAATTAAGATATTACAAAAGCCTTTGTATTGGCAACATTCAACACAAAACTTGAAAGGAATTTACTTCTGTGAGAACATTACGCTGAAAAATGGTGATTTATTAAAGACATCTGATTTTGGGTTTTGTTGGCATTTTTAATTTTTTTAGTGAGAAGTCAGTTACTGCTCAGAAGAATCCTTTTTAATACCTCTGCAACATTGAAAAATAATTAAGCAGTTCGTTAGGCAGACCCCCCAGTAGACGGGTACAGACGGCGA
Organism: Amazona ochrocephala; assembly: GCA_039720435.1. Taxonomy (NCBI): domain Eukaryota; kingdom Metazoa; phylum Chordata; class Aves; order Psittaciformes; family Psittacidae; genus Amazona; species Amazona ochrocephala. The sequence goes on from CM077880.1 coordinate 29,299,139, forward strand.
TTACTGATTTTCTGTTGTTATAGCCTGGGGTTTACTATTACGCATGTTATTCTACCCCTCGGTATTTTTTCTTTGAGCAAAAAACCCAAGACAGAACTCAAAAAAGTCAGGAAAAAAGAAAAATATTTCACGTGGTTGTTCAAGTCATTGAGCTAAAGGTCCAGGTTTGGGGAAAGAAAGAAAAAACACCACAACCCCCCCCAACCAAACAGGCATTCAGCACCAGAGAAATAAGAAAAAGACTAACATGTAAAGATTCATGAAATGCGAAATGTTAAGTGCCTGTTACAGTACCCACATCAGCACCTTGGACATGCTTCCTCTGTGATTTGAGGTTTTTTGTTGTCTATTTTTAAACCTGAGGAAAATTATAATGGAAATAAACTTCTACTTCAAGATCAATTGATGGCTTTGGCAGTCTAGGGGTTTTTAAGTCTGTCTAGGTTTCAGGGGGTTGTTGTTCGGTTTTGTTGTTTTTTGGTGTTGTTTTTTTTTCATAATAAAAGGATAGATTATAAGAATTATCAGAAGAGAGAAGGGACGTAAAAGTTTAATTTAAAGGAAATCAGCCTTTATTTTCAGATTTATGTTCATCTCCTATTGTATGTCTACTAATTTCAACACCAAAACCGCCTAAATATGTTATTTCTAATACATTCTCTATTGTAACAGTTTAAGCAAATTAGAAATGAGTGTTTTCTATTTCCCTTGAGACACTCAATCTAATATCTCTAAGCAAAACCACTAAACTGTGTTCTGATAATTGCTACATTTTACTTAATTTCACCCCATTACTTCCCTTATATAATATCTTGAAGTATTTCCCTGATCTTTCTGGTACTCAAACGTTCAAAACTTTAATATCAGAATTACCTGTTCTTTGATGCTATACTTAGGAGAAGGATGTATCTGTAAAAGTCATCTTCCAAAAGCTCTGGCTAGTTAAGTCTGACAAAGCATGCAGCTTCTTAACTAAGATGAATATTTTACAGCTTAATCTAGTTAACAACGCCATCCTGATTCACTGGTTTGTTTTGCATCTTTTTGGTTTTTTTCCTTAAAGTGGCTTAAAGCTGTGATTTTTCTTTTCTATTTCAAAAGGAATGAGAACACAAAATGGCAGATAACTGGCATTAGCAGTGAGAAAGCTTCAGCCTGAGAGGGAACCTTGAAGTCTGGGGTATGGCATTGTCCAAATAACCCAAGCCCCAGGTTTTTGTTTGTTTTACAGTAAATTACAAATCTATGCTTTTAGACTGACTCAGATTAATTTCTGGCCATCACACAACAGGAGAAGAAAGAGTCACTTTCTTTTTAATCTTACTTTTTAAGTGGGAACAGCAGACTTCGGTTTTAGAGCTAGCAACACTTATACACAGGTGATTTGGCTTTAACACAGATAAACTCTCTTACTTGTATCCTAAACACCCTCTTCACAATTGCTGCAACTGATAAATTAACAGCCTGTGGAGCTAAACCACCAAAACCTTAAGCTGGTTTTGTAGGTCATCTCCAACAAGCACACACAAGAATATCTATGACAAAAGGTTTACTCTTTAAACAACAGTTCTGAAGCATCAGAGTTGTTTAAAACACAGCAATTGATACACAAACTTTAACAATAATGTGACAGCCTTAAAAATGTTCAAGCTTACTGAACTGCCTTCTTGTGCTTCAAGCACATGTTGCATGCATCTAGATCACTCAGGCCTGCAGTTTGCTGACTAAGTGCAAAATTAAACTGAAGGCTAAGGTTTAACTACTCCTCATAGTTCTTGCATGGGTTTAGAGCTATTTCAGATGTTCAGCAGCATGACCTGCTAATTTCTCTCCCCATCCCTCTCCATGACTCTAAATACCAATACTCACTACCACCCACCACTCTCTTGTTGGAAGGGCAAGGATTTGTGCAGGTCATGTTAAGTCACCTGAAGCAGTTGGCAGCCCATTTTCTCCCTGTAGAACAAAGGGTTCTTCTTTTCTTTTTTCCCTCAGACCTGCTGCAGTTTTCCTTAGGCCAGTGTTTTGTTTGCTTGTTCGGTTTTAGTTCTTGGATATAGCTATTGAGAAAGTTGGGGCTGTTCAGCCTGGAGAAGAGAAGGCTGCGTGGAGACCTCATAGCAGCCTTCCAGTATCTGAAGGGGGGCTATACGGATGCTGGGGAGGGGCTCTTCATTGGGGACTGTAGTGACAGGACAGGGGGTAATGGGCTCAAACTTAAACAGGGGAAGTTTAGACTGGAAGAAATTCTTTCCTGTAAGGGTGGTGAGGCACTGGAATGTGTTGCGCAGGGAAGCTGTGAATGCCCCATCACTGGTGGTGCTCATGGCCAGGCTGGACAGAGCCTCGAATGGCATGGTTTAGTGGGAGGTGTCCCTGCCCATGGCAGGGGGGTTGGAACTAGATGATCTTAAGGTCCTTTCCAACCCTAACTATTCTGTGATTCTATGATTCTATTGACATCCTGTCATCACACATTTATATTTCAGCCACTTCCTAGCAGATTAACTGAGGCAAACTCCTATCACCAGGTAATATTCCCTTCCCACATTGGTATTTTGTACTGACCGAGAAGAAACATAATCAGAGCAGGGTCTGGAGAAACTATGGTCAGACTTATCCTTAATCAGCACTGAGGGAGAGGTGAAGGCAAACAGAAAGTGAAAATGGGAAACATTGACTCTCTTAACATGGCTATTTCCCAGCTGTTGTAAATACTGCCTGCGGCTCCTGTAGACAGCATTTGATCCGAAAGTGTTTAACATTTCTGTTACCTACTCCACCAGCACCTTAACTGATGGCTTGTAAACTGTTTCTGTTCAACCTAAAGCCCTGTACTTAAAGCAACATTTTGATCTCCAAATCAGTTTGTCCTTGGTCACAGTTCCAAAGATACCGCTTTTCTCTTCAGGCTGTGTGATAATTTTCCAAACTCAAGCAGACAGATTTCCACATAGAAACTAACTGTTCAGTTCAGACCTGTCAATTTACTGGGGGGGGGGGGGGGGGGGGGGGGGGGGGGGGGGGCGCGGGGAGGAGGGAAGGGAGAGAGGGAAAAGCGGGAATCTGTGCTCCAGGGCTTGGAAAACTTATAGGCTGGTTTCTATGCAAGAAACTAGCGTCCAATATGAACAAGTTAGTGACTATCAGCTGTTTGGAGCTTTTTAAGAAATATTTTCTATTTAATACACTATTTTAAAAGAAACAGGCTCAGCTGTGATAACAGTACACTACCTATAGAAAAATGGTCGCTGAATATGCCAACCTTCCAAAATAACAGGGTTTCATTGTACTTCAATGAAACTATGTTTAAAGTATTTCAAGTACTATGAAACTGATAAAGGCAGCTTCCATAATCTCTCATTTAGACTGTTTTACACCAAGTAATATGAAATTACTTTTATTTATTAACTACAATTTGTTCCTCTCAAGAGCTGTTATAAGTTAATCACATCATTTCCATATACCAGATACAACAGAGACATTTGGTATAAGAGGAAAATCACCCTTCCTACTGTGATTGACTAGACTTCTGCCTATCTGCTTTTCAAAACATATTTACAGTCTATCAAAAAACATCTGTATGATACACAATCCAAAAATGAATCTCTTTCTTCTACTGAAGATTTTTAGATTAACACTTTGCAGTACTACATAAAGCATCCTGCAATATGAAGGAAGGACACTATCACAAAATGAAGGGTCACTTCTCAAAAGAGAAAGTTATTGGAAATATTTATTAAACCTAATAAAATATTTAATGGACTATTATCTGAAAAGCAACTGGACAGGCAACATACGGTTTCTTTTGCTTTTTTTAAGCATCTTCTGAAGCCTGAAGGGAAAATGCAAAATTTAAGACAAAGCTATAAACTAGACAGTTTACTCACAAAAAAATATTGAAGGATGAAAACTTAAGCAAGAAGCAGCCTCAGTGTTATGGAGTCATCAGAGAAAATTAGACCTGTCAATTACCAAGACTCCTCAATTATGCTGCCAACATTATGAAGTTCATATCTGAAAAGACATTAATGCAATTGTCTCTCTTTCAGTCAGACAGAAAGCACACTTGTGTCTGAGTATTCAAGAACAAATGAGGTGAGAAGTTACTGGCCATGGAAAAATAAAGGCTACATGATCGTCTGCTTGGTAATTACTGTGGCTCAATTTAAATCTAAGTGGAAATTACAATAGATGATACATAGTTCTTCAGTAACTGCTCTGGCTCTTGGATGACATTTTAGCATTGTGTAAGTTTTGGGCCTTGTTTTGTCCTGTTTGTTGTTTCATTGGGGTGTTTTTGTGTGTTTTTTTTTTGTTTGTTTGTTTCTTCATTTTTAAATCAATTCTGGAATACAAAGCGCAAGAAGAATGTGACCCACCATTACTTTTTGCCAGCAGAACTTTTGTTTACAGATCTCAACGACTATTTTCCAATATCCAAATCAACAGCCAATGCTATAGCAAAGTCTCATTTCAATGACTTACTCATTATAAACCTGTCATAATTTGTAAATACATTAATGATATATCACTCTATGGCTGCTGATGCTGAAAGAGTAGAGAAGGTTGCTACTCTTTGTGCTGTAATTCACGTAACAAGTTATTTATGTTAAGATATTCAACAAAAAAAGTTGAAAGGTTTATCTGCAGTCACTGCCCTATGCTACTTATTCAGTATTTCATTTCAGTAAAGTTTAAAAATTGGAACTTAAAGGCAAGTGTCTCAGTGTGTATTTTCACCATCCCTCAGGGGTCAAGTCACACAACCCTGTAAAGCAGAAGTATCAAGTGCTACTGCAAGCCTTGCTCCCCTGCTCAGTTCTAAGGCTACAGAGGTACATGGTGCCTCATGCTTGCTTCAGCAAACAGCAGCAAAGGTTTACAGCTCCTCATGGGTTCCAGCTCTGCAACTGCTGCACAATAGACCCAGTGATTAAACCTGTTGGGAAATGTGCTTTGCTCCCATCAAACTCCTCTCTCGCCTCTACTAAACTCCAGAAGCATCCTGGCTTCTTTTCAGTTCCACTCCTGTTCTCTTCCATTCTCTCATTTACATTCAGTACAATATCCAATCACTTGGATATTAAAACAACTTAATTGTTTTAATATTCTTAGCTTATCTTCAAACCTTCAATTTCTTCTTGTTAAATAATCTCCTTTTGTCCTCTTTTGTCTTTATTTTATCCAGCTTTTTTTTTCCATCTTATTACTCCGAGCTTTTTGCCTTTTCCATCCAGTATTTTCTTCCAGTCACTTTTTCTTGGCAGCTCAAAAAAAAATGCTGCTTTTTATCATCTTTTTGTTGTTATTCTTTTGTTTGCTTGCACAGATTAAAAAAGCAAGACTGTCAGAGCTCAAAAGCATCTGTGAATCAAATCCAAACACCAATACATGTGGATTCACTTAACTTTCAGTAGCTGCAATGATATCTTAACAATAAATAAACATTTTATTAACTAGGAATAACAGATCACATATAGCAGCAAACAGCTTAACAAAAATGCTGAAGGCCATGAGCTCTCCCAGTTGACACATTATACCGCTCTTCTGTTGCAGAAAGCTTTTCTAACACAATGCGAGAAGATAATGGCAAATTATGAAACTAGCATCACATCAAGCTAGTGCTTCAACTGCAGAACAAAATATTTTGTTTGGCTTTCAACAAGTCCCCTTAAGCTTCACAAGAATGAGAACAATCAAGATGATACAGCTGTCTCTTCAATTTTATCTCAGATTACAGTCTTGAGGGCACAGGCAGCCTGTGTGAACATCCATCAACTTACTCAAAACTAGCAAGCCCCCAAAAGAGCAGCAGGAACTCCAGCACAGGCCACATTACCTACGAGCAGTTCTGACAAGACAATACTGAACTCCCTCCAATTATAGCTAAATTACTGCTTACTATTCAAGGTAATTTAGGATTTTCCCCAAAAGCTTTCTTCCCCATGTTTTTTTGTCAGGAGTTTTTGACTGCAATGAAGCTGCACAGTACCAGAAAGGATTTCTGAAGTCCTTGTCCTGCAGGAACATTAGATAAAGCTAATACACCTATGTACTCCATTCATGTTTTTCACCAACTAGAAAAAGTCAAATCCTTCAAGCCTCCTCTTCTTCCCACCCCTAAAAGGATTTTCTTCTTTTTTAAAGAAATATTTTATTTTTTAAAACAAGAAATGATGGGGAAAATTAGCTTCAGGTTTTGACTTCAAATTGGTCCCCCCTCAAGTTTTAACTATGGGCCACTGTGGGCTTGAAAATATCTGCACATGACTGTTTAAATACAATCCCGGGATACACTACTATTAAAAAGCTAATTTGTAGTAATTGCTCTCCGGGAATATAATTTCCTTCACAGGGCCTTTTTCAGCCTCCTGTGAGCCAAATTTGTGACTCCACCCGGAAACACTAAGCTTCCATTTTCAAGATGAGAAAACACCATAATGATAAGAAATGGAAAAGTTAAACCATTGCAGATCTGCTCATACCAGTGTGAGACACTCTCTTCTAAAAACGTACAACTTCAACTTTTACAGTCAGATAAGCTGGCAAAAGCCATGACAAAAAGGAAATGCTTTTTCCTGCTTCAGGCTCTCTATCGAACAGCAGTGGCACCCTTGTTTCTAGGAAAAAAAGGAATCAAAGCAATAGGTCACTGAGCTTTATTCTTTTACTGACTAAATTTATCATGTTAGAATTTGTTCTGTGAGAGTCAATCTCCTTAGACTATTTTTACATTTTGCTTCTCTTTTAGATCCACCTCCTCAATGCAGAGGTTGCTCCACATGACGCTCTTACTAGCTCAGGAACATCCTCTACGTGATGAGAATTGCTGGTTCCTCATGGCTGGATGTTACATACATACATGGCTGACTCAAATACAATATGAAACTATTTCTGTGCAAAAAAACTAGATCAGTTTATCGCACAATGAGATGGACAGATTACAGTCTTCAACAACTTTTACAATTCTTTTAGTTTTCTCTCCCCATCCTCCAGAGGAATCCAACTACAGATGGACTCTGTTGCACTCACGGACTTCAATGTTGATATGCAATTTTAATCAGAAAACAGAACAGATTTCTTAATCATGAGAGCTCTAGATTTTTGTTGTTGGCTCCATGTGTTTCTTGTAGCTATTTTAATGCTTTTTACGATCTCTTCTACTACTGGGTACACTCACCCATTACTTTTAGAACCCTGAAAAATTCCTCTACATTATTTCCTACATATAACACTCATACTTTTTGATTCAAATGCTTGTTTTCTTAAATAGAAGAGTTTCTCAGCAAAGCATATACAAATTGAGGAAGTACTAAATAGTTTTGTGTTTTTTTCCTCATATTTTCATTTCGCTTTCCTGCCTTGTGATTTGATTATGTTCTGGTTTTTAAAAAACCCAGCTTTTCAGACACACAAACTCACTCCTGTGGCCTCACTTTCATACAGTGAAATACAAGATTTAACAATACTTTCATAGCAGAAATAGTGAAAAACCTCAAGACAGAAGAATAGAACAAGTCAGGGCTCATCACGGATGCTGCCATGTTAACTGGTCACAGTGCAGAAGCGTCCCATGGAAATACATAAGGAGAAAGGGAATCAGAAGCTAAATTCTCTGCTAGGAAAAGCCAGGCAACAGCAAGTCAAGGTCATCAGCCTCTTCTCCTACAGCCTAGAAAGGGGTATACCAAGAAAAGAGGATTCACAGCAGCACCAAAGAGACAGTGAACACCAACCATCAAACACTTTTTGTGACTGTTTTTGGTGAACAAGCTTGCAAAACCACTGAAGGAAAGCCCACAAAATCCTACAACCTCCAACCACAACCAATGCCTGTTTTCTTGCTGCAGTCCCAGAATGTCATAATTTAAGATTACAAAGAGGAAAATAGTGCTCAGAGAGTTAGTGCAATCTGACAGTTCCTTAAGGTACCATTTAATTACTGCATTAAAAAGCAAGCACCGATTTATAAGTAAGCAAACCATCAATAGACAGCTGCTTACTCACATTTGACAAACATCCTTTCATAAGGGACTGTTTGCCTTGCATACCTGATAACTAAAAATTTAGTTATACTGGATTATAAAACAATATTGAATATCACAAATGGTTTACAAGCCAGTCCTTTAACAACAGTGCCTTCCTGTGTTTATTATAGGCATTTTCTTATTTTAAAGCTAAGATTCAACTGGCTTATAGTTGTAATTCTGTCCTCCTACACATCCGCAAGCAAATTAGGTCAATCCCAAACTATTTGTAAAACCTCCTACATAGAAAGGAGTTTGAGATTTTAAAACACATGAAGTTTAAAATAGTCAACCTACCAGTGTCTTAAACCTTGTGAACTGCCAATTTTTTTGTTCTAGCCTAATAAGGTATCCTACAGTAGTATGAACCAAGAAGTGAGAATGACTGTCCTTGGCCATAAGTTGCCACCATATCATGTTTAATAACATTTTAATAATGTTTATTATATAAGTTCCCCCAATTAACTCCTAAACTTACTTCTACATTTGGCATCTGTAGCATCCTGTGGCAATGAGCTCCACTGTGTAATTATGTGCTGTGTGAAAAAATGTTTATTTTAAACCTACTGCTGCATAAGAGTTAGAAGTCTTTAAAATTGCGTTATAAGAAATGATGAATAGTCATGCTCTGCCCATCTTCTCCATAACATTAGTAGCTTTATAATCCTCTTGTGTTTCTTCTAAGCCCATCTGTTTTCCAAGCTGCAGAGTCTTAACCATCCTGTTCACATGCAGGTATCTCTTTCCCCACATAACTCAGTTTATCCTGGTGTTTGCAGATCAGTTTCCACATTAATCATGGATATCATCATAGAATTATAATGCAACTTCAAGATCTCTTTACTGAGTAGCAATAATTTAGACTGCCATGCATGTTAGTTAGCCAGTTCCCTCCTGGCAAGCATTATTGTATAACACTGTATGGTTAATGCACTCACCATTTTATTGACTTGTTATCTTGTATTATCATCCTATAACTGTTCACGCTCACAGATTTGGAGGGAATCATGAGTGGTGCGTGAGTACAAGCTGTTATTTTGCTGTTTAGCCCTTTCACAGACTTATTAAAGCAGCAAAGATCTCCACATAGATCTCTGTAGGAGTCTACTCTCATAACTATCCTCTATTCTTATCTTTATTTCCCTATCTTAAAAAGTTATTAATCTAGAGGGCTCCTCTCTTATTTTTGAGACCATCTCATTTCTTCAAGAAGTTTTGGCAGCAGCTGTCCTGAACTAGGATGGTTAGCTCATACGGGACATATACTTCTAACATGACCACAAACTTGCACCCAGATAGTTACAATCTGTTTACAACAATCATGTTTGCTCTTCGTATTTTATATTTTCCATGTACATCTTCACTTTTCTTATTTATAAGCACGCATCTTCTCATTTGATTCTATGACAGTTTTAATTTATTTTGATAAGGACAGAAATAAAACTTTCTGGGGTGTAGCTTCATGAAGATTATGTATTTGAGTTACTCCACACCTATTGGGTGTACCCTGATGAGTCCAGGCATTTTGTTATTAATCGTTTTAATCAGCTTGTTCTAAAAGTTCTTCCACTAACACTTGAATTTGAAACAGGCCATCGGAGACATCTTAAGTATGGGCAGGAAAGCCTCATACACCCTATGTAATTAACACAAATACAAAAAGAGTCTTTGTAAGATTGGGTGCTAAAGATTTAGTTTCTGCTAGTGTTCTCACGTCTTGATCCTTACTGGGCCTGTATTAGGTCTGTTGCTTCTGATGGGCCTGAATAGTTTCTCAAAGCTCTTTATGTGCCCACCTTCTGGTTTTCACACGACTTAGCAGCTTTGCATCCAAATGTTTTCCACATTTGGTTACAATTTCTACTTTCTGAAGTCTCTCTTCACCTGTTACAGACTTCCCTCCTTTGCAGTTTAATAATTCTGAGTTTGGGTTTTTTTTTTTCCCCTCCTTGTGATGGATGGCAGATATTTACCATTTAATATGGTAGCTCTTGATACACTAAAAGCTTTATTGTTCCTTTCAACAGTTTCCTAACAAGCTTGTTCCCTTAGGTGCAGTTCTCTCCGTAAGATGTTACTGCAATATATTTTACACTTGCTCTTAAAACAATATGGACATCTTATTCATTATAGTTACTCTTGTAGGAGAGCTCAACAGTAATTTCACCTCAAGATAGGTCTTGTACACTACATATTTGTCACAAGCTACTCCTCTTGTGAGCTGACAGCTTATCACAAAACACAATATACTGTTCTTCACTTCTACCTCTATGGACTTTTCATACACATAACAACCATGTAATAACAGGAAATGTTTCCTCCCTCAGCATCTTACCTCTTTTAGCACTTCACAATAATGTTCCATCATGGTCAACAGTCTAACCCTCACTGTATTTTGATCTATTTGCACACAAATTCAAACCATAAGTGCACTTTCTTGTTGTGACACACATAGCTTTGACTGTAAACCCTAATATACAATAATGTACCTTCAGGAGTAAAATATGCATTCTCATGTCTATGTTAATGTTTGCCCTTATGCTAACACTCTCTTGTACCAATTTTCTGAGACACCAAATACACCAAGATCTAGATTTCAAACCAGCATTCCAGCTCTCACACTCAATTTTTCACATTTTAGTTTTCCTCCAGCATCTACAACTGCTACTGATCTTTTTCTAATACTTTACAAAGAGAAGAAGCAGTAAATACATACATGACGGTGTTAATCCCTGACAGCTGTTGAAACATTTGCAGACCACAACCCACAATTAAGGCTCTTCGAGTTGGAGGGTATGTTAGCATTCTGCAGATCACAGGTCCAGCTTAAAAACAAAAAACACACAACAAAAAAAAATGTGATAGTTCTGAAGAGATCGCTCTCAAGACAACATTCCCCGACATAACAGGCTTTGCACCTCAGTTTCAAACACACTTGGATTATTAGTTATTTCTGAACCACTCAATCATTTCACTTCTGCTTTTCTGCATCGTACGACAAAGACGATTTTCAGGAAGCCCAGGCAAAAAATTGAAACTGTTCTGTACACAGCGTATAACTCTCCTGTATCATACTAACAGATTGCACATCTGCTGCCAATGAAGGTACTCAAAGTTATCACATAATATCATTGTTGTTTCCTTTCTTAACAGCTCTCAGAGTTATTGAAAGGCTATTTCAGAAATGCCATGACGCACTGCTCAGATCTGGATCTTGCAGATACAGTGTCTTCCCTAGTCCCCCAAAGACCCAATTTCCACAAACCAACTGCAAGTGTGGGTACTTTGAAGGTATGGGGTAGATATATTCTGCGCAGCTGTAAAGCCAGCAGAGAGAGCATAAATTACTTATTTTTTCCATACTTTTGGCAGCAATGGTATGAGGCTGCATTCAGAAAAGCAGAAAATGGTTTCTCAATGAAGAGAAAAGCAAAAATTTTCTGGCAGAGAAAGTTTTGTTCCCTGCTAATTTTGGTTTGTTTTTGTTGTTTTTTTTTGTTTTTTTTTTTTTTTTTTAAAGTAATATATGAGGCAAAACGTCAAAATACCTGACTTCATTATTTACTTAAATTTCTTTCTGTCCAAAGTGGCATATGGTGCAAACACAGTCTGGTGAAAAATTCTGTTTTATACATCTTACCACATCTGCTATACCCACTCAGAACATCGAATACAGATCACAATAGCTACAGGTCAAAATGGTTGAAAAAAAGGAGATGAAGAGGAGATTTTTACATTTTCAAAGTCTTTCCTGAACACACAGAAAATATTAAATGTATTGAATCAGTATAAAACTTTGTGTCGTTCTGTTAGCAAAGAACGATTTACATGCAAAGAGTTTCAACATTAGAAAGCTGATAAGTGAACAGACTCAAGAAGGGGGGTTTGATAATCTTTTCTTCATTGAAAAATAATTAGACCTACCTAAGGCAAAAATTCTGAATTCATATCCCAACTGTATCATCACTGAGCTTCACATTTCTATTACTAACAGCAGAATGCGGTCTCACAAATTTTCCAGCTGTACATTCAGACAGTACGTCCCACCTGCCTTGCCATACAGCCACATCACTACCTTCCAAATGTCTTTGAGAAAATCAAGTGACAGATAAATAGAGCCAATCTATATATTTGGCAATATATTCTCAAGCAAGACACATGGCATTGCTGGGTAGACAAGTATATCAAAGGGTTTAGCAGTCAAATTGGCAAAGTAGAAAAACAACAAACCAGCACTCACTGCTGATTTGGAGCAGTTCAGAGCTCTGACACACTCCTGGATTTCTAACAAATGCAACTATGAGCCTTTATTCACAAACAAGAGCCCTCTCGTTTCTACACTTGGCATCACACCTGAGCATGGAGTAGTTGGGCTTAAAACTCTTTATCTGGCAATTGATTCTGCAGAATCTGTCATGAACCCAGGCTGCTGAATGCCAATGAGAGAGAGATCATCTGTTCTTCATAAACTTCATATGTTTATGAACACTTAATGGAGTTCAAAATCCTTCTTTATCTCCAAAGGACCTTACGGCCAACCTAAATCTTCAAGTCCACCATCAATGACTATGCTCATTGAATAAGCTGGAACGCTACAGCAGAAGCTGTTAGGAAAGGAAGCAGAAATGTCCTAAGGAACTGATGCAAGGTTTCTAACAATTCCTGAGCCACTCAGCTATTTGATGAAAGTTATATAAAACTCTACTCACAATACAGCATTGTACAAAACAATTGGAAAGAAGGCATTAAAATGAATAGCTAGAAATTAAAGCAGCTGTTCCCAGACAATGCTTGCATCTCAGAGGGAGTCATGAACTCTCAACAAAACCTCATCACAAAATCAGTTTGTACGCCTGAAGTGGGGTCCTGCAGAAATTTTAAGACCACGTAGTAAAGTTTAGACCTTTACTTTAGATCTTTAGAGAATCCAGTCAGCTAAATTCAGTACGTACTTAGAATTTTTCAGACTTCTAATTAATTGTATCAGAAAAAATTATGCTAAAAATCATCATAATGGCTCAAGTCAGAGATTGAAAAGTTTTACTCTAAATCTGTACCATGGCAACTGCACACACCAATAGACATACACAAAATTAAAGGATATTCTTTCATAAGATTCACAGCCCTCAGGTTTACAAACCAATAAACTGAACAAAAGAAATAGAAGAAATCGTTAATCTCTATATTAAAGGAGCTTTACAAACTCCACTAAAAAGCCCAAAGGACATTGACTGTGAGGTGGCTGTTTTTAAAGCAGAAAATGAGTGTGAAACTTTTTATTAAAATTGTCTAGCCTTCAACCCAATCATACTTTCTTTTTTTCAATTTTCCTACAGTCAATCCTGCCTTCCATCTTCTGTTGTGTTCGTATATTACAGCCTTACAGGTTGTAATATATGAACACAGCAAACAAATAAACAACTCTAGGCAAAACGTTTGTTATCAACAGAGAATGTGTTGAAACTAAAATTATAGACATATGTATGAATTACATACATTTTTCTTCTGAAAATAAGTCTTCTGAAAACTGAAATTGTACTGCAGGCGTTTCTGATAACCATTAAGTCTACAGTTGGTTATTACAATAGATTAAAAAGGCACAAACCAATAAATCTTTAAAAATCTGAAATCTTTAACAAATGGAGCAACTTAATTGCTCACAGAACCCGAGGGAAACAGATGAGGCAAAAGATGCATCACAAAAAAAATAACATTTGACAATTTTTATGACGGAAAATAAAAGAGATATTTGTCTCCAGAAGAAGGTAGTTTTTTGCTTATGATACTTCAGCCTTAATTGCTGTTATTTTCTCTTCAGGCAGGAGATTTAGAAACATTCCTGCATTTGAACTGCTCCATTTGAACTTGAGAAGCCACCAAGATGTTTGTTTTCCTTTTTCTAATCTACGAATTAAAATGAAGTCAAAAGGATGAGACTCATAATCATAATGTCGTGATTAATTTAAAGGAGACAAGATTTGGTTGGACTTTCTGTGCTGTGGTTTCAGACAATTACTTTATCTTACGTAAATTTCCTTAATGCATATGTTTACAAGGGTTCAAAATAAGCGACAGTAAAGGGCAGCTGAAGCTTGCTCTAGGAGCACAAAATAGCAGCAATAGATAAAGAGTAATGGAAAAATAAGGATACTGCTGCTGTAGAAGGTGACATTACATGAAGTGGATTGCTGTGGTATAACTGGCTTTTTCTTAGCCTGATCTAAACTGTCTCATTAAAGGGCAAAAATAGGATTTGGAAGTCTGTCTTCACATCCAAAAAAGCCTTAGCAGCTTACACTGAGCTAAACAGGCAAAGGAGCTGTTCTTGTCAAATCACTGCTTCTGGAAAGTGAGTGATGCTTTCCAAATGTTTTAAGAGTGTTATATGAAACTTGTGACGCCAGCTTCCTCTATTTTAGCTGTTATTCTTGTAACAACCCATAAGAAAATTAGGTTTAGAAACTGTGAATCACCTGTAAGGCACTTGAATTTTCCTCTGTAGGTAAAACGGATTGTAAGGCAATCACAGGAGGCTAGGTGTGATCCACTGCCAACTTACAAGACAGAGATGCTTTACAAAAACAACAAAACAAACCCCAATTCTGGAAGGAATTTAAATAATGAAAGCTAAAAAAGCAGAAGAATGGGAGTTGATGATGTCTCCACATGTCCTTCTGAAAATCTACCGCATATACTTCTAGGGAAATAAAAATGCTGTAGATAGACATAAAACCAACCTAAAAATCTGCCAGTAAATGCAGGCAGACAGCTGTTGCCTGGAAACCTCATGATCCCCCTTTCCTCAAATTATGAGTACAATACCTGGCAAAATTTCACAGCCACAAAACTACGGTTAGAGACCAGGCTCTGCCAAAGTCATTTGCAGGTTCAAACATTCTTTTGCCAGCTAATCTAGGTAATAGCTTGTAGCAACAGCTTAAAACTATGTAGGACTCGGGCCAGCATTTTGTGGTCTTGCTGCAGAGGATTGTTTCCAAAAAGGCAGGCTTAGCCAAGCAACAAGGCAGTCACTAATCAGTTTAGCATCAATTAAGCTCAACCTTCAGATTAGTTTTCTCAGACCTGTTCTTGTCCCAATGCCAGTCAACACCCTCTCTTCCATCCAGCTAAATCTTCAAAGAATCAGTCTATAGTTAGAAATTGGACCAAAAAAGGAAACTTCAGGCTGCTGATCTGGATAACAGAAAACAGATATTGGAATCTTTTCTGTTTTGCCTTTCCTTACAAAAAGACAGCTTCCAGTCCACCTTTCTCTGCATCACCTGCAGAACATTCCTCCACCTAAAACCCCTCCTCTAAAGCACTTAGAGCTAGCTTATTTTCTGCTTATGAATGATACACTAAAGCAAATATCCCTTCTGTCCTGGACTATGACATGAATATTTTCTAGAAATATCAACTGCATTCATTTTTCCTTTCTGTAAAATTTAACAAATCACAAGATCAAAACTGCAGTATTTATCCTAAGAAGATACAGAACAATTTTACTTAAGTACCAGGCTCTTCCTCACTGTCTCACAATGTTTCTAGTAACACTGGAAGAGCCACTTCTAGTAAGGGAGGAAACCTCCTACCTCGCATAGTTCTCTAATCCTCTGAGGAAGCTCAAAAGAAGGTTGCTTGCTTGCTTGAGTCCATTTCTGTTTGCTTGTTTGGGTTTTTTTTTGGTGCTGTGGGTTTTATTTATGCATAGCCCGATCAGCCAAGAATGAGAAAAGACTGTCAGCTTGCTTAATAACTCAGCCGTTCTAAGTTTTCCATAGCAAATACATCCAATGGTACAATAAGACACCCTGCTTTAAAAGCAAATAAAAGCTAATTAGACATAACCACTTTGGTTCTAAAGAATTAAGTAGTCCAGGGAGTTTTATCATGCCCAGATGAACTGAAAGGTTAGGGTTTTTTCTCAGGAAACCTATATTTCAAATAAATAGTCCCTTCAAAAGATCTTTTTAATCCACACATTGAGAACAGAAACACTAAGAATAAAGATTTTTTTGGTTTGTTTCTTTTTGACAGCAAGTTGAGCTGTCTTCTGGGAATCCTGAAAACAAAGCAGTTATATCTGTAGAGGGAAAAAAAACTATCTTTCCCCTTGATACTACATTCTTTGATATAAAGCTTTGGTGATGGAAAATCTATATATGACTGAGTACTTGCACAAAGGCAGCAGCAGTTAAGAATACCTCTGAATAGGACAAAAAGCAGTGGCAAGTAGGGATGTTGACGCAGAAGTCCCGGACACAGCACACAGACCAATATGATCAGGCTGTGCCAAAGTTTATTGCGCAGATAGCTCAGTATATATAGGCACTCTACTTGTCTATCATTAACACACACAAGTCTAATTGGATACATGTATTGTTCACACAGCTAAATACCAAACAGGATTCACTCAGTAACAGCTTAATGATTGGTTAACTATGACAGCATATGCTTCAAGGTTACAGTTAACATTCCTTCTCTGCGTATCTCTCTCAGTAGTTTTCCGTGCTAACTTTTCCCAAGGCTTCTGCACGTACACGAACTTTAGTAACCCTCAGGCGAGGCCTCAGTGCCTGCGGGTCACTACCTTACAATTGTCAAGCAATTGTCTGGATTGCTCACATGCCCGTTCACAGCCAAATAGCTCTCCACAAATCCCCCTTTTTGTTTTTGAGCAATCCAGACCCGATTCACAGCACGAAATAGCATACTGGCAATACACTTCCATAAACAACAAAAGATTTAAACAATAATGATCAATACCATTAAAACTGTTAAACCTTGTTTGATTAGTACTCCTAGCCAACCACTAATACCCCAACCTTGTAACAGCTTTTGAAACCAATTACAATCCAAGAGCACTTGTAACTTTTGCACTTGTGAGAACCTAAAGTGTGATTTTGGTAAGCAAGCAAGATTTGCAGTCCAATTCAGCAACCTTCTTATCTTAGCTCCTTCTTATCTTCCAGGCCTGCATTCTTGTTTCATTAGCTGTCCGGGAGTTGCTTCTTTTCCACGGTCGGCTGCACAGAGGTAACCAGGAGTTACCCCTGCTACATGGCCAGCTGCACATACTTGCTTTCATTCAGAGCAGGCATATGTCCATTCTTTAACAAGAAATCACCCACATCTCCCCCTTTTCTTTTCTTGAATGAGCCAAAGCTGTTTTACCAGGTTTTCAATCATACCACGAATACATTGCAAAATACAAGGTACAATCATAACTATGGTCAAGATTACTACCAAAATCATTCCAATACCTTTAACCAGAGATGTGAGCCAACCATTAAAGTCCCAAGATGTAAGAAGGGCATCTAACCAAGGAATTTTATCGTTCTGATAGACATCGTTAAGTACTTTTGCATGCTTCCAAATTTCTTTAACATCTTTCAAGGTCTTTCCAGACTGATCAAGATAACTACAACAAGATTCATTAATTAAAGTACATACTCTGTCTACTTGAGCTGTTAATATATCTAAAGCCTTACAATTCTACAAAACTATATTTTTAAAGAATTTACTTCTACTTGTATTAACATAGTCACATACGTATTGCCATTAAAAACAGCATAACAAACTTACACTGGAATCATTTTGCACACTTTGCTTTAGTCTTGCAGTCACATTACATCCTTTGTTACATTCTATAACTTGATATGGTTCTGGTCCTTTCCACTCATTATCATGTAGGTCTTTATATAGAACTGGTGGTTTGGGCAAGGAATCATCTGTTAGATGTCACAAATGCTGTATTGCAGAAAGAGAATCAAAACTAGACAAATTCAAAAGCTTTTGTACAAATTACGCTTTGCAAACTGTTTGAAGAAAATCCTTACATTTCCCTCTTTTTTTTTTTTTGTTTTTGTTTTTGTTTTTGTTTTTATTTTATATATATTACCTGTTTCAGACGACCCTACTTGAGCAGAGGATTTGGACTAGATCGTATCTCCAACATATGCCAACCACAGGCTGCTTGGCCTGCCTTTCTCTCCTGTATAGTTCTCTGATAACAGGAGAGGCCATCCCTCACATCAAGGTCTGGCATGGCATGTGTCCCCACCACTCAACGCCTGCTGGGTTGCAGCCAGCAGCGGAGCTAAAGGTTCTTCTTGGTGGCAAACACAGAGGCCAACCCAGTCTTGCCCTTGACTGTGATAGGAGGTATTTGGCCAATGTCAGTTGTGGCACCTTGTTGTCAGTGCAGAGGTTCACCTGCTTCATTCAGTAACAAGTCACTACTATGGCAAAGCACATACAGATTTACGTTAGCAGTATATATATACTACAGGGCGCAGCAGCATGTTGAAGATGCTAGTGGCAGTGAGGGATCAGCCAAAGAAATTTCTTACCAGTGGAGTTCTCTCATTCAAAGGCTGGATTGCTCACATGTCCGTTAACTGAAAGGAATGCTTCCACAATACCCTCTTCTTGTTTTTGAGCAATCCAGGTTTGATTTAGCATTCTGTTTACAAATTTCTTCAGTATAGTAAATACAATGGTGCAAGCAAACAAAATTAGTAATATAATGCCTAAAACCTTCAAAGCAATAATTATCCAATTTTGAATCCAAGTCCCTATTCCCCATTCTGAAAAAATGTTGCGGAGCCAGTCATCTAAAGGATTCACATCTTGTTGGATTTTTTGTGAGTGTCCTTTTAGATAGGTCAATTGTTTGTGAACGCTCTTACTGTGATCAGACAGATTCACACAACACATACCTTCAAAGTCCTCACAGCCATGACCCTGTGCCAACAGCAAAAAGCCGATGGCTGTGCAGTTCTGCAGGAGGGAGTGTCTTAAGCTATTTTGATCCATTAATAATTCTTCGAGAACGGCTGTAGTTACATTAGCCTGCTTTTCTGCCCAACAAGCTAGCTGGGCTGCTGTTCTTAGGGCATTTCCTGCAGCCGCTCCAGGGACAAATAGTGACAGAGCTACTAGAGCAGCTCTGCTCAGTAATTGAACATTGTCATTACAATCAGGGGTGAGTCCTATTGATCACTTAGATCTAGAGTGGAGAATATGACTAAGATTACTCAATTCTGTAAACTTTGGTGCAAAAATAGTCAGTGAACCTAAATAGCATGGCCCTCCAACAATGTCTTTCGGTATTCCTTGCCATGCCCTATCCCCACAGATTAAAAAGACATCTGGTGGTAGGGCCTTGGCAGATTTGTTATTCCAAAGGAGGGGCACTGACCCAGGCTGGTGAGTAGATCCGTATGCCTTAAAGGCTGTTGCCTTCCCAGCCGTATCATTTATCCCACAATATTCATTAGCGTACCAATAGGTGCTATCTTTGGGCGAAACATCTGGTGAGTTGACTGAATATGGGCAGCCTGCATATTTGCATCCAAACATTATGCAGGTTTGTGTCCAGTTTTGTGAGCTATTCCCAATTGCTTGCGATGCCATTAAATTTAATTCTTGTGGATCCCAAGGGAGTGTCCTATTCAATCCAGATATCAATTCTGCTGAGCAGTCCGCAACATTTTTTGACTTACTGCAGTTGTTGGTCGAAAATGCCTTAAAGCTGTTCTTATTATACCCAGGTATTCCTATTAGACATGTTTGAAATGGATCTGTGGCTGATGCCATAGCAAGACAAAATTCCGACACCCCATTCTCACTGGCCCATGTTACCCACAAATTTTTTCTAGGATTAATTTCGTGTAACAGAGATACAGAATTATATACAAAGAGCAAAATTAACAGCTTAACCACTAACAGGTTCTTAATCATCACTGACATCTTCTGCTGTAGACGAGATGCTTTCTGCTGAGTTTCGCCAGGCCGCATCCACCGAGCCGGTATCCACCGAATGCCTTGATCTGTAAGCAAACATATAACCTCTTCCTGTTAGCTTAACTTCTGCGGGTTTTGCCTTATCATCTTCTAGCTGCTGCTGCAAATTTGCATGCTCTAAGATCTCTTTTACAAGTGACAAATCCATACAATACAAGGCGTAGTTTCTTATTAGCAACTGGCTAGTAAGTACAGGTGGTTTTATACACAAAATCACAGCCTCTAATAAGAGCTACTTTACATGCACACACATTCAAGCTCCTGTAGCTAAGGCATTGGGTTTTTCCGCTTGTCCATCCAGCTCATGACAAGGCTTGAGAAACTTTGCAGGCAGCCTCCATGGACCTGTAGGTAGAACACAAATATATCCCTTCCCCCATGCCATCAGTTCTCGAGAAGTAAGTCAAGCTAAAAAATGATTCCTTAAAGCAAAGGCATTCTGATGAAACAGGAATGTGAAGCAGATGCAGAAGCAAACTGCACCGTATCTCTGCCACCCTGGTGCTGTTTGGGTGGAGGTTGGTAAAGCTTGGATTCTCCCCTAGGTTACCTTAAACACACCAAGCAGTACTGCTCGGCAGGAGCTACAAATGCCTGCCTGCCCAGCAGCAGCTACAGCTGCCAGCCTGCTGAGCAGCAGCCATAAATCTTTGCAGGCAGCACCACTTTTCTATTAACCCTTTCTTGCCCAAAATGTTAATCTGCTACCCATTAAAAACTTTTACATTAACCCAATAACAAAAAATACACAGAACAGTGTCTGCCCTCAACAGACACACACATACACACACATTCATGGGATCCCACAAACACACTCCACACAACTACAACATGTGAAACACAAAACGCAGACAATCATTATGCCCATTACATGGTCACACATACAAAACGCAGTGCAATGACCCTGTGAAGACAATCAAGAAACCAGCTCCAAGCAGCATCATCGCAGTGCAAGGTGGCAGGCTCAATCTCAGCGGGCGTCCCCGCAGAGGCTCTGCCTCCCTCACATCGCATGAGGCTTGGGCTTTTATACTGACCAAAATGCACACTCATTCCAATGCAGGTGGCCAGCCTACATCGGGAGAAGTGGCCAACAGTATCTATAAAGGTCTGCAAGGGTCGATAGAAACACAGACGTAGTTACATTTGCTCACTTTTAGTACATGAATATCACAGAGAGACTATAAGCACACAATACATCTGCATCCCCCACCCATCTTACTTTTCCCTTTATAACTGCCCATTTATCATGGGGATCTGGGGGATCTAAATCAGGCTTCTTTTCCGGATGAACAGGTCTCGGGTCAAAAGGACTATCCAGGTCAGTATCAGAATTATCAGGCATCAGAATCTCAGGAGCAGCAAGAGCAGTCTGATGAAAATGCACAGGCTCCTCATTAACGTGTTCTGGAGTTTCAGTGTTATCAAGTGCAATTAAAACATTTTTCTCCTGTAGGTTTCAGGTGATCTGAGAGTAGGCTTTTTCTCGGGATTAACAGGGTCTGGGGCAAAAGGATTGCCTTCATCGCCATCCTCAGCCTCCGCAGCCGCGGCAGCAACTGGCGGAGGTTCAGAGGGGTGGGGGGGTGGGGGTGGGGGGGTTTGGGCTCCACTATCTCATTCTTTGACTTAGCCGTGTCGGAGAGCTGTAAATTTGTAAGTCCGTCATGAAGTGTCTGTACTTTCTCATCTAACAATCCTGTCCATTTGTCCCAACCTTGACGATCTTGAGGATCGGGCTCTGGGGGGAGGGAGGCCAGGGGCGGCGAAAGTGATAAAGGAAGATGCAAATTCGTATCCCCTGGCCCATCCATCGGTTATTTTTTAAAGAGTCAGTAATTAGTCTCCACACAGTGGGGTATTAACTTGCCTCCTTGGATCCCTTACTTACCTCTTCCCACAGGGTTGCTCCTATTTTTTCCCAAGTTGCGATTTGAAAGGCAGCATCCACTGAGGGGATTAAATCCTTTCCCTTTGCTCCATACAGCAAAGCCTTCAAGGCAGGCTCATCATAAATCGCTGCTCTCATAGAGAGAATGTGTTGGAGGAGCTTCACCACTTCTGACTCTTCCTTGGTCAGTGTGGACCCCCTCTCCTCCCCGGCCGCTCACCTGATCAGGGCGAGATTCCCAAACTTTTTGCGCTAGCGACTTCCGAGTGCCGGGGCAGCACCCGATATCGACC
Organism: Amazona ochrocephala; assembly: GCA_039720435.1. Classification (NCBI taxonomy): domain Eukaryota; kingdom Metazoa; phylum Chordata; class Aves; order Psittaciformes; family Psittacidae; genus Amazona; species Amazona ochrocephala. The sequence goes on from CM077880.1 coordinate 29,321,164, forward strand.
GGCTTCTGCCCCCTCCTTCCTGTCGGTCTCGTCGGTTTTATCCAACGCCGATCTGAGGGTCCCTGTTCGGGCGCCACTTGTTGACGCAGAAGTCCCGGACACAGCACACAGACCAATATGATCAGGCTGTGCCAAAGTTTATTGCGCAGATAGCTCAGTATATATAGGCACTCTACTTGTCTATCATTAACACACACAAGTCTAATTGGATACATGTATTGTTCACACAGCTAAATACCAAACAGGATTCACTCAGTAACAGCTTAATGATTGGTTAACTATGACAGCATATGCTTCAAGGTTACAGTTAACATTCCTTCTCTGCGTATCTCTCTCAGTAGTTTTCCGTGCTAACTTTTCCCAAGGCTTCTGCACGTACACGAACTTTAGTAACCCTCAGGCGAGGCCTCAGTGCCTGCGGGTCACTACCTTACAATTGTCAAGCAATTGTCTGGATTGCTCACATGCCCGTTCACAGCCAAATAGCTCTCCACATAGGGAAGCCATAAAAGGAGCTCATTTTGGCTCTGCATGACATGTTCTTCACAGAAAACAGGAAGTACTGTAATGAAGTCCTTTAAAACTGGAGAAACCATGTCAAAACAGATAGCAAACAGAGAAGAATGGATATGTAGATTATGCCAGTGGGAGCTGAGAGGCAGCACAGATAAGAGTCCATGCGGGTAGAAGAGGAACCCCAGAGTGTCAGTACTGTCATGAGGGAGAGAAAGGTGGACCTGTTTCTTTGATAGGAAAACTAGAGTAGGGACAGAGAAAAGCAAGGATCACGTGCTTTCCTCCTAGCTGAGGCAGGCACCTCAGAAATAAAGCAATAGTCATCAAGGTGGACTTGTGCATACCTGCAGCCTGCAATGTGGCTTTAGCAAACAAACATTTCTTCGCATGGTCTGCTCTAGAACTGCTTCACACAGGAAGCAGTGACGTGACCCTCATTAAATAAACCAGGTGAGGAAAGATAAGGTCATGTCATATAACACAGACACAACCAAAATAAGCCAAGAGTTGTAACAGCCTGAAGGGCTTCCCTCTCTCATCAAGCAACAAAGTGCAGTGCAGAGCATTTAGCAATTTGTAATTAAAAAGCTGCTTTTTTTTCCCCTTTGTTTTAAGTTGAGGAAAGATGCCTAAAAGAGCACTGCAGTAAGGGCAGTTTCAAGGGTGCTTTTGGGGTTTTTGCCTTTTTTGTGTGTTGGTGGTGATGTTGCTGCTGTTTTTCAATTAAAAGAGCACCAGAAAAACTGATGACTGCTCCCTCCAACCCAATCAGTAACCTACTCTCAAGCTGATCTTCCCAGCTGCTCCTATATTAACAATCATACAGATACTGCAGTTTATTTCCTCGGCAACACACTTCAAGCCTTACATTTTTTAGGGGTTTTTCTGCCAAAAACACTACTTCAGTGATATTACTTTTCTCCCTCCATCCTTTGTTTCATTCCCTAAGCCACTAGTTTACCAGTGAAAACAGATTTCCAGTCTTTGCCCTCCAAAAGAATACAACATGGGGACACATCCCCAGGAGGGAATAGAAGAAAAAGGAAATTTAATAGAACTGAGAATGGAGCCTGGTGGTCAGTGCAAGTCTCCATAGAAACTTATGGATGCAATCTGTTGTGTGCTACTCTTTTTTATTAACGGCATATTTAGTTTATGCCACCTCCTTAAAAAAGTTAACCCCCCCCCACATTTATCTAAGGGACCTGAAAAACTCCTCTCATTTATTTAAAATTCAGATGCCATTAGCAATAAAAGCTTCATTAAAAATAAAAGGAAAAAGAGATGAGATCCATATTTAAACATTTGAAAAACCTGTTTTGAAATGAGTATCATTATAGCACAGCTCAGTTTGGTTCCAAACCTATCAGAAGAAAGAAATCAAAAAATCATTGCAGGTTAAAGTCAAGGGACTTTAAAGTTTGGCTTCCTAACAACAGGACAGCACCATCAATGGGTGTATAGATGACAGAACAGCGGACCAGTTTGAAGTTAAAATAAGTCTTTAGAAACTGCTTCAACACTGGTTTTTTTACACTGAAGTATTTAAACTTGAGCACAAAGTTGAGTTCCACTAAAGACAGAAGGGCAGATACATACTCAAACAGTTCACTGAACTGCAGCCTAAGATCATACCTTACCTAAAAGTACTAGCTAATTTGCTACCTTTTAGTATTAACCATCTATTACCAGAAACACACAGGGCTCCAAGACAACCACTGTCATGCAATCACAGCATGTTTTTCAGCAGAGGAAACCAACCACATCCTGGGAGGAGGAGCAGGCACATTGCCAGCAGGTAGAGAAAGCAGTTCTTCCCCGCTACACAGCTTGCGAGACCCACAGCTCGAGCAGCACAACATCTTGCTTCAAGAGCCTGGAGGAGAACCACCAAGGTGGGCAGGGCCAGAACTCATGACTTATGAGGAGATACTGAAACAACTGGGGATTGTTCAGCTTTTTAAAAGAGAAGGTAAAGTGAAAGATATCTGCTGTCTACAGCCACCTGCAGAGGGCCAAAGAGAGGACAGACCCAGACTCCCCAGAGGTGTGCAGGGGTAGGACAAAAGTCAAAAGGCAAGTTGGAATGCATAAAATTGGACCAGATGTGAAGTCTGTTTATTTGGACCCATGGAAGTGGTCAAACACAGAGAGATACGCAGACAGCTTCCTGAAAACCCTGATGTGATTTGGCCTGATTTGATTAGGGATCGGATCAGACACCCATCAGAGATCCATGATTCTTACATGAAACCTACATCATTCTAAAATTTGTGCTGGCACTGGTTATTACAATCAGTAATAATGAAAAAGAAAGTTTGATACTCACAGTAGTCAAAAATACTCAAAAAAATCCCACTCACCCCAAAAAATCAAAAATTAGCAATTGACAGACAATCATGACACTGCAGTGATAGTGCATTTCATTCTAATCCTATGAAAACCTTAATGGCTTTCCAATATTTATTAATAGCACTATTTTCACAGTTATCTTAAGAGTGACTGAAAAGCCTCCTTATATGCAGATCCTGTGAAACTCTACCAACCTCCTTACTGACAACGGCAGATCCACCCCTTTTTGCAATTTTAGTCCTAGGCTTCATTAATCAAGGACCTCTCAATCACGCTGGACTGACAGCTTTTACCCTGAATTTATAACTTCTACAGAGAATACAAACCAATATTGAAATCAGCAAACTTAAAACACTTGACTACTCCCATATCTGGTATTAAATATGACACAGCAATAAGGGAGACCTTATTTCAGCCTTTCAGTATATGAGAGAGGGCTTAGAAGATAGATGGGGAGAGACTTTGTACCAGGGTCTGTAGTGACAGGACAAGAGGTAATGGTTTTAAACCAAAAGAGAGTAGATTAGCTTGTACATAAGGAAGAACCTCTTCCCTGTGAGGGTGGGGAGGCCCTGGCACAGGTTACCCAGAGAAGCTGTGGCTGCCACATCCCTGGCAGTGTTCAAGGCCAGGCTGGACACAGCTTGGAGCAACCCAGTCTAGCAGAAGGTGTCCTTGCCTGTGGCAGGGGGGTTGGAACCGGATGATTTAAAAGTCCCTTCCAACCCAAACTGTTCTATGATTGATAAAAGCTGTACACAGTTCTAGTCCCCTTTACTTTCTCACCCTCATCTCAAAAAAATAGGAATAGAGTAGAAATGGGGGAAGATTGAGAAAAGGGCAAAAAAACCAATCAAATCAATGGAATGGTTCCAACATACAGCACTAATAACACTATTTTTACAAGGCCCCGGGGTACTAAAATGCATATACAATTATACCATATTAGTGTACTTGTGTCTGAATTCACAACAAGCTAGTATTAACAGTCTGTTTTGTGTGATTCTGCCTTCGTCATCATAATAGGCCTCTGCTTTAGCTACAGATGAAAACAACAAATCAAGTACACCCTGCTCAGCTGGAGGAAAGAAAAGATTAGGAGTGGGAATGCAAAAAAGTTTCACAAAAGTGCCACAATGAAGGTGAGCACAGAACATGGTTGTCTCAAAAATAAGATCGCAATAGTCCTGTATAAAACATCAGGTGCAAAACCAGAAGAATAAGTGTGACCCACCATGTGTTGGCCACCATCAAAGCAGAATGGTGGCAAAATAGGCTTTGTCTGACACAGCATGGCCATTTTTACCAAATTCTCAAAAATCCACAGCGTAGCGGACACACAGTTCATGTCTAGGGTCCAGGGACAAGAAGCAAAATATATGATCTACTACAGATCATATCTTGCTGGAGCAGCAATTCCAAATCAACCACCTGCTTAAGTATAAGCAGTGGCTGAAGTAATAATTTACAATATAAAAAGTCAGAGAACAGATAGTAATCTCTTGAGCTTTGATCCTAAGAAATGTTTTTATCACAAGAACTGAAGATTATGAAAAAGCTGATGTTCATAACAGCTTCAAAATCTTCCAGTTTCTGGAGGATTCTTATATAGCCTATGTGAATTTTTATGTTCCAGCCACTCTGGAGTTTCAGGTATAACAAAGTACTCCACAATAAAGTAGATCCCTGCAGCACTGAAGAACACAAGGAGAACCTGTCCTAGTCAACAAATGAAGACTAAATAAAAAATAAGTAAAGCTGGATTGGCACCAAAACCAATCCTTTCTTTAGAGTTGGTCTACCTATACCCTCCTATAACAGAAAATCACTATTATAATAGAATCAGCACAACCATCTACTAAAATTTCATCCACTGCAGCAACTTGCTTTCAGATGCTCCCATGTATCCCTAAAGATGCCACATGGGAACATGTTACGTTCAGCTTCTTCTTAATTTCATTTGCTAATGCTCATTTTTGCAGGGAGACAAAAAAAAAAAAAAAGATGGAAACAGAATAAGCACCAGGGCGCATACAGCAAAATCAATAAATATCCTTCTACATGTAAAATACACAAGAAAATCCATGCTACACCAACTGTTGCACATGGAAGATGCTGTTACAACAAGTTATTTAAATAGTTCTGGTCTGCTCAGGTTCCAGGCCAAATCTATTGGAGTTAAGAAGTAATACCTGGGGAAAACCATCCACATTACCCCCCTGTTGACATTTTTAAGGTTTCAGCTTTAACATTATGACTTGCATGAATGCAGCAAGCACTCTCAGCTGAAACGCTATTAAAAAAGAAAAATACTTAAATTCCTTTCATAAAGGCAGTAAGAGCACAAACTGCATTAAGGAAAAAGCTGGTTTTAGGACCAACATGAATTCTTACCTAGGGCTTCAGAAGCACATGTGCTCTACCTGAAGTCAAAGATGACACAAGGCAAAATTCATATAGCGATTCAAAGCATCCCAGTGGAAGTGTCTGGTCAGCAACTAGTGGTTACTGATTAGCATTTCAGTTTCCCCAGGAGCTCATGGTTTTCCTAGGTTTGAGGGTAAAAATACCACTAGCATAGCTGGAATTTCAGGTAATTTTCCTGGCTTCAGGGCAAACTGGAGACTTCTTACTAATGATCAGTTGTCACTTGGAGAAGGGATAGAATTCTACCCAGACATCAACATCCTCTCTCATACAGAAGCTATTTTTCCAGAGGTGAAAAAATGTCTTATGAAAAATGGATGTTTCAAGGATAAACACCAAAAAGAATAGAAATCGTATCAAGTCCTACCTCCTGTTTACCAAAAAAAAAGGAAGGGGGCAATTACTCCATTTAGAATTTGTCAGGGTGCAGAGACTGACAAATCTGAAGGCATCAACAGAACTGCTTCATACCATCAGTGAGTTACAACAGTCTGGTTTGGCATTGGATTGGGTCAGGAAACAATGAAGTTAATTTTCAGTGACAGATATAAGAAGCATCTGCATCTTTATTTGGATACGAGGAAAATATTTTCATGTTTCTCAGTAAAAGCATCATTGCCTAACTGTGCCTCCTGCCAGCTGTCACCAACCTATTACGCAGGCTGCAAGGAAAAATTCTTGGGCAGGAAGTCCGGGGGAAACTTGTAAACAAAAACAGAGGATGAGCAAAGCTGGAAGAAAGCTGCAGTGTTTGGACCACCTACATTTCAGGGTGGATTTCCAAATATCTCCATTCACTGACCTTGTATTTCCTGCTTTCACTGAGCTGACACAGTCACTGACGGAAATCACTGCTGTTGATCGTGCAGGCTGTGAAGCTAATTCATTTCCATCCTCCACCTATACACATCTTTGTATGTTCTCCACATATCTACGCCTATATGTATTCTCCACCTATGCAGGTAGGATGACGATACAAGCAGACAAGCATGGCAGAAGGTGGAGAGTGGAGGTAAGAATGACTTGCCTGGTCACAGCACATGGAGAACAATAAGGCAGATATACAGAATCAAGTTTACAATATAGAAATGATACCACCCTTGATGAACTTACAATCTCAGGCTGACTTTGAGCAACCAGACAGAGAAAGATTTCAACTTTGGAGAGAACTAGGGTAATATATGCTGGATAATGATGACTTTTCATAGAAATGATGGATAAGAAAAAAGCCAACTACGCCTGCAGTCATAAAATGGTTTCTACAAGGTTTTTTGCCAAAGATAATTATCAGCCTACAAATGCATGCATGACCTAACATTCGTCTGCAGGGAAAAGTAGATGTTTAAGATCAAATACAGTAAAACTTGCAGAGTAACGCTGAGATATGAAAGCCATCTGACTTGATGCACGCATATGGCACAACAACTAAATACAAACTGATCATCAGCATTACCAAAATTTACTCAAGTGTAAGTATAATACATTAAGTGCAAGCTACGAGAAAAGTTTGGCCATGGTATGGTCACTTTGAGATCAGTTCCACCACAAAGAAAAGTGATTTCCTTAAGGACAGAAAATACTATGAAGTCCTCCCCTCCCTGGAGAAGTGCTAACTTTGACTGGGGTAAAGGGAGGATACATATAACCCACCAGGCTCAATTATCTTCAGGTTTAATAACATGCTTATACACTAAGATGTACAACACATTTTAACACAGAAGTTCCTTCATTTGTGACAAAAAAATGAATTCCTCTGGGCAATATGCAGTTTAAGAAGCAGTATGACCATGTGCGTCTTGGCAAGTAAGGCAGTGCAGTAGGCAGGGACTAAAGGGTCAAAACTGCTTGAAGCAGAGGTCTCAGATGTATACGACATGCTATTTCATGTCAGAATAGATTTAGCCTGGTCCCCTAGGCAGGACATCACCATGCCTGGGCTCTTAGAAGCTGCCCTGAGACCCTCATTGATTAGAACTTTCACATCTCCAAAAGACTCCAAGCCTACTGAATGCATCCCTGGAGCAAGTCTCCAGTTTAATTTCCCTTGAAGGAAGTTACTCCATGGGCCTAACACTGTTTTGCAGTCTGAACAAACAGTACATGAGGGTGATGATGGGAGATGAGACTCACTGCAGAACTACACTCTTGTTCAGAGCCAAAATGTTAATGCAGGTGCAGTTCAATGCATCTTTTAGTAGCTGACACCAACCAGAATGGTTCTGCATAAAACCACAGTAGGAAAAAAGCAATATAAACTGCTCCTATTAAATATTAGCTTTTATTTAAAATTCATTTAGAAGAAATATAGGACAAAATTAATTCAGTATTTTGTAATGCTAGCACAATGTATTCAATCATGGAACAGCTACCTGGAGGTTTGAGTTTTATTTTTTTTCCTACCTATTTTTTTTCGTCTCCTCATTACTAGTTTTGCAAGTTCATCCTAAAATCTGAGAGTCACCTGAGGTCCTTTACCAGTGTTGTCAACAGCTTTCGGCAAGGAACAGGCGGCTTTTTTATTTTCCTGTAGGATTTGGTTTTTCTTCTCCACAGAATTGTAAGGTCCTATATTCCCTTCAGTCGGGCTGTACAGCTTTCTACTAGACAGGGCTAGCACATAATGATAAAAATCATGGGGGTTGAGAAAGGAGCAGGTGAAAAATAAAGGCAAGTCCTGAGAGCTGATTATGTTCTACATCCTCTTCTTGCGTACTGGATTTTTAGGAACAACCAACACAAAAGGGGAAAGGAATTTATAATTTTAGAATAGATTTGCCAGAAGAGGTATAGAAACATGGAATAAGTTGAGTTTTGTTTTTTAAAGTCAGCCTGAAGAAGTGTTTACCATGTTGCTACTGAAGGCTGATAGAAACTTCAGTTCAAATAACAACCAAATCTTGTCCGTTAGGAACAAATTTAAGTAACTAATCCAATGGAAATGTGAACACCAAACAGATTAACTTATCAATGTTACTGCAGTGTGTCTTCATACTTCCAACTTCAGGGAAGGCCGCTATTTCAGTGCATTTTAGATTTCATACTTTCAGAAAGAAGCCTTCACATCAAATACTTTACTTTTGCCCGTTCCATGACAACACCAGCTTTTATTTGGGCCAACCTGCAGACACCTTCTGACCATTTAAATAAAAGTGTCAGTGCAGGCTTCCCATCCTCACGGTCACCTGAAGCATCCTATCTCATCTCCTGCTTCCCAGCCTTTCCCTGCAGATCACTGCTGGCCGATCTGCAGCAGCCAGGGAGGTCTCAGCTCCTGTGTGGCTCACACTTCCCTCACAGGTCAGTGCCAGTTGCTTAGAAACACCGCAGGAAGGGCATTTTGCATTGGCTTTAGATAACGATGAGCTCGATTGAGAGCAGCTGACTGAAGATGCTTTGAAGTTTTTCCATATTTCAAACCAACCTTTGCAGTATTAAGAAAAACCCATGACACATTTGAAGAAGCTGAGGGAGGTCAGGATTAAATTAGGACAAAGGGAAGCAGAAAACTGTGGTTGAGAGTCTAGCTGGAATTTACTGAGAGATAAAAACCCCACCACACTTCTCAAGAAGTAGTTTTGAAGAAAACTATTTGCTGCTCTCAGATGAGAGGGCTTAGGAGAAAATGTTTACTTGTGCCACAAAAATACAACCCATCTCACCCACACTGACCCCAAATACATCAAGTCATTTAGAACTAGCACTTCCAGCTGCACTGCAGACCTCTGAAACGGAATGCTGGCTTTTTCACTTCCAGTACAAATGTGGGAGCATCAACGAGGGGCTGCTTCTGCTTGGATCACTTTGTGTACTGTGGGTAGCAGCTGGCTGACAAGGTGATCCAGTGAAACCTGAGTGATGGAATGGAGTATTTTACAGGAACACTACATGCTACATTCTGCATCTTTAATACATGAAAATGGAAGTGGTCCAGTAGCACTCACCATTAAAGGAAAGCACAAGTGTTTCCCATGAGAAATAACAAGGCTAGGCTATAACTCACCACCCGCAACGGACAAGGGAGAAGAAGCAAAGATGTGGGACCCAGCAACATCTCTATCAGCAAGAAACACCCAAAATTCAGAAAAACAACACTAATTGCTACAAAAGGAGCTGGGGGAGCAGCAGCCTGTGGGAGAGGAACAGATCTAGGGGGTGAACCCACACACATGCCAGCAAAGGAGAGCAGCACATGCTGCCCTTACTCAGAAAGGACACGCGAGGGTGGGTAATCTGGCTCCAGCGCCTGGAAGCTTCGCAGCTGAGTCAGGCGACTGCTTTTGCTTCCATGCTCTCTACAGATGGCTGCTGCTGTACAGCCAAGTGCTCACCTCAAAAACACCAGAGACCCTTCGTCATGCCGCTCAAACCTGCCATCAGCAGCCACCACAGCTACAGAGAAATAGTGGTTTAGGGAGGGAGTGCATGCCTCCAAAGATGTGATACATGATGCTATTTATATTAGAAGAGAGACTGAATTAATTTATTTTCACATTGATTCTTCCAGGTAATTCACTCTGTAAACTAAGCTGTAAGCATTACGTCTAGAAGAAATTAAAGAAATGTCATCACACTGTGCTGCAATATAAGAATTTATATTTCAAACAAGTGACCTTTCTCAGTAAAGAACAGCAACTCAGTTCTGTGACTGAGAGCAGTATTTTTCTTCACTATTCAGGTCTGATAGATGGCATTGCAATACCACTGATTTAAAACAGGAGGCTTTTCTATTCTCAGTGGACAAAGGCAATGATCACAAATGTCACCTACGTGACATACTTCTTCCCAGGCCTCAAATAAAGAGAAGCTCTCAAAAGCAGCCAATGTGACTTAACAACAACAAAAACATACAGTTCAGACTAGGAGATGACATCAACATATAAGTAACCATTTCAGATGACCAGCATACAAAATGAGCACCCTTGTGCCCCTTCTCCTGTGCAAGGCGACACTGAACCACCCTGATTCTTTATCCCATGAAGCTCTAACAATACACACCGCTGTAGGAGAAAAATCCCTTAATTCAGCATTTGTTACCCAATTTAATCATGTAAATCAGGTCTCTTAAACACCCTTCCTAGCCCCCACACTGTACATACACTTTGTTCCTCCCAAAGGCCAGGCATCTGCTTTATAATCTCAAAGTTCACTAATTACACTAACACCCTGTGTTACTTCACCACAAGGAACAACTGGAAAGATTGTATAGATTGTGACTTTTTCACAAACGCACTGTCTAACTTTTAAATCAGTAAAGTCTTTATACTAAAACCAATTAAAGTTATTCCAAGCTCAAGCACTGTGATACAGATCTAACATCTGCATCTCAAACATCTTCCGTTATTTTACAAGGATGGAAAGAGATACTTAAGAAGGTAGTAAACACATTAACCTGTAACTGAACCTGACTTTTGGTTGTTCACATTTGGTATGTATTGGAAGGCAAATATCAAAGACATATAGATACTAAACAGCAGAAAACCAAAATGAATTACAGCATGACAGGGGGTTGGAACTAGATGATCTTTAGGTCCTTTCCAACACTAACTATTCTATGATTCTATGACAACAGCTTTTCAGTTAATACGAGGAGAACAAATGTTTATTTTTTGCTTGCTCTTGCTTCCTCAAAGAGCAATACCATGATGCAAGCAGTCTGGCATCAAAGAAAAAAGTAAAGTGAATAATGCAAGACTTTTCAGAATGAACTGTACAAATAATTCAGTTGCTCCTTAAAGGGCACTTCATGTTTTATATACAAAATGGGGGGGGGGGGGGGGGAATCTATAGACTGTATTTCAAAACATCTTTTTTACATTCTGTGGACATACTCCATTTCAAGAAGTGAAGAAAAGTAAATCTAACCTGGAAATGTACACAGATACATACTCAAAATGAACATTTCAGCCATCTCTTCCAGGTACACCAAAGTGCATCTGATGGTCTTGCTTGCCCCAGAAGAAACAAATCTTTCTGGACTTGGGTAGCCCAAAAGGGTTTGAACAGAAAGATTCATTAATAATTTATCCTTGTGGAGGGAGGAGGGAAAGAAACACAGTGTCATTGAAATACCATACTTCTAACAAGTGAGAATGCACTTCCCTTCTCCCTGCTCTTTTTCAGAGTCTTGTTGTTCCCACTAACATTATAGATTCACAGAATTATTGGAGAAACTTTTACAAGCGCAAGTTTATCTCCCACTCCACTATGGAAACACTGTCATGACGTGTGCAAAGTGCCCAGACTGATCTTCTGGACTGTGCAAGAACTTGGGGTAGGATATTGCTGAGCTGCACCGGTGCACTCATTAACAAATGATGCACTACACTAAATGGAAATTGTTACCTGATGGCATAATGCTATCACAGGAAGTATCACATATCCATCCTAACCCCAGAGGCAACTGCTACTTCCTGCTAACATACAGGACAAGTACAGAAAGAGCACTGTTTCCAAGGACTAATGCACAAGATTCTGTATCCTCTGGAATGTGACATCCTCAGTAAATAAGCTATAAAAGAAAAGAAATTTCATTTACGGCAGGCTGACAGGACAGATACAGACCAAAAGTAAGCATGGGCACAATTTCAAGTTCTGATTTCCCTGAAGTACAGCAAAACCTGCAGTTGTGAGCAGCAAGTCTCAGTTCAATTTTTCCTAAGCATTCCTTGTAGATACCAATTCATTAGCCATTGTTATTAAAACAGTGGATGAAACAAAAAGTACCTATCTCTATAAAGTATCAAAAGAATTAAAAAAATCAAAAGACAGTGGTAGACCTCAAGAAGCAATAAAAACAGGTTAAAGGTATTAAGTAAATACAAACCAACTCAACACTACAGGGCAACAAGCATTTCCCAGAGCTCATCATTCAGGAGGTCTGTACTTCAAACACATTGGGGATTAATTTGTGACTCCTGTTTTCACTAGAAAACCCTTCGTACATACATATGTTTTACTTTGGAACCAGTCAAGATATAATGCAAGTTGATTGCCTGTCTGCAGCTGTCTTTAGGGTTGCATTGGCCTAGTTAGCTATCTATCTAAATGCAATTTCTAGTGACCACTTCTTAAGGTATTTTTTTGTGTTGCTTAGCATTACGTTTTTTAAGAGACCATGAGAGTGTTACTGTCTGTGCATGGCAGCTCAGCTTGCACAACAGCACAGAATAGGCTTTGATGGCGCTGGGTTTCTAAAGCACTTGAGAAAAGCATTACAGCACCCTAAGCTAGTGAGAGAGCAAGAGTCAAGCACCAGGCTTCAAATACAGCAGTAATGCCAGCTAAGGCAGATGTCTGACAATCCCCCTCCCACACTGAATGTTTCAGTCTTGTGCGAGATCTACAGGTCACAGAGAAGTCCTCCTCACAGGCATCTAGAATCCCACCACAACTCAGTGAAAATTTGTTGTTGTTTTACCTGCACAGAAATTACTCAGACCAACCTCCGCACAAGAATAAACGAGACTATGACCCTGAATGAAGTGAGAGTCTACTCAAGGCCCAAGGTGCTTGAGTGCCAAGGTGCCATGGAACAACAGCCTGAACGCTTGCTTGATTTAGAAGCGCTCACATGGCATTTGGCCTAATATGTTGAGGATGGTCTAGTATTGCCAGGGGCAGCAGTGGCAGCTGAATCCCATCACAAGCCTCATGCAACGCTTGGAAACTTCCTTTGGTGCAAAGCCCTTGCCTGCTCTCTGTGAAGCGGAATTAGTAGAACTTCATTGCATTAAGGAATTTGAACATAGTTATTCAGAAATCAAGACAAGAGGTGTATACTTTTTAAATGGAAGCATTTCCCAATCAGATTGCAAAACAACTACTCCTCCTGAAAATAGCGAAAAAATTTTCCTAACAGGAGGCAAATTCTAGGAGCAAGTACATTACAACTAGAAGATGCCATGTAACAGTGAATAGTAAATGCTCTAAGTATATTTCATAAGTGACATGTACAGTATGTGAACTATACTGCATCTCAGCACAGTGCTGTAGTCACTTGGTACCTTGAGTCTGTTCTCAATTCTACCAGCAATTAAGTCACACTGCCTCAACTATTCCTTCTGTAAAACAGAAGGCTGACCTTGATCTCTCATCAATGGAGCTGTATAAGGACCACTACATATAGGCTATCCGGTACCTAGACTCTTAGTCACTGAAGAACTGTAAGAGGAACTGAAGCCTTTATTTCCAGTCCAAACAAGGGTTCAAACTTAAACAGGGGAAGTTTAGATTGGATATGAGGAAGAAATTCTTTACTGTGAGGGTGGTGAGGCCCTGGAATGGGTTGCCCAGGGAAGTTGTGAATGCTTCATCCCTGGTGGCGTTCAAGGCGGTGTTGGACATAGCCTTGGATGGCATGGTTTAGTGTGAGGTGTCCCTGCCCATGGCAGGGGGGTTGGAACTCGATGATCTTAGGGTCCTTTCCAACCCTAGCTGTTCTATGATTCTATGAAAATAGGAGAAAGTGGTTTTCTTGAGTTTTGAAGGATTTTTGGTCTATGCTGTGCTTCCCAGCAGTTCGCTAACACAGTGCAGTGTTTGCAGCTCAACAATAAATGCCTTTTTTAAAAAAAAGAAGAAAAGGCAAAATTTTCCTGTTTTCAGGATCACCCCTAGCACATAATTACAGGTTACTTTACCAAGCATGGAAGAAGTTTGCTAGTATATTATCACAGGAGCGATTCGGTCACTGCAGTAATAGATGTTCTTGAATGCTTTTACTGAGGAATACAACAAACACAGGAAAAATACATACAACTCTTACAGGCTACACCTGATGTTTTCTGTGTTAGCTACAAAGAAAAATGAATCACTGCAAAACAAACAAACACACAGACTCTCCCTAAAGACAAGAACCTGCACTTCATAGAATCAAATCCTTCAAGTAAATCACTTGCAAATTTATTTATTTTTTTTTTAATTTAACAGCTACATTTAAAACCTCCTTGAACTAGCTGAAGTGTTAAATCCAAGTTTGTTCTACTGACAAAGTTTGGATATAATTCATCCAGCTCTGGAGTCCTCAGTACAGGAAGGATATAGACCTGTCGGTCCAAGGGAGTGCCACAAAAATGATCAGATGGATGGATCACCTCTCCTATGAGAAAAGGCTAAGACAGCTGGAGTTGTTCAGATGGAGAAGAGAAGGCTCTGGGGAGACCTTATTGTGGCCATTCAATTCTTAAAAGGGGCCGATAAGAAAGATGGGAAGGGACTTTTTAGCAGGGCTTGTTGCGATAGGACTTGGGGTGATGGTTTTAAACTAGAGGAGGAAGATTCAGGCTGGATGTGAGGAGAAAACTTTTTACCATGAGGGTGGTAAAATCCTGGCACAGGCTGCCCAGAGAGAAGGTGGATGCACCATCTCTGGAGACATTCAAGGCCAGGCTGGATGTGGTTCTGGGCAATCTGATCTAGTGGAAGATGTCCCTGCTCATTGCAGGGGGGTTGGACTAGATGAGCTTTGAAGGTCCCTTCCAACCCAAACTATTTTGTGATTACTACAACTCAGGCCCTAAAAGTAACGTACATTGTAAAAACAGTTTACAGTTATTCAAGGTTTATATTCTCAATGGAACTCAAAAGATAGATGATACTTAGTAGGCATTTCAACTATTATAAGCTGCTGCATAAAATCCTGGAAAAAATCTACTGTGTTTATCACCATAGCAACGAAATACTATACTTCTGAGTATGATGTCATATAGGATTTACACAAAATCAATTAGTAGTTTTCAATGGTTATGTCTTACAACTAGCACTCACAAATTTTGTCTAATATAACACTAATGTCTCAATATCATTACTACAAAACATAAGTAAAAATTAGGTCTAATACTGACACCAGCATAAAACAATATTCAAATCTGCAAAAACATTAAAGGTGTAGAGGGGAAATTTTACTGTCAAATAAAATTAATACATTTAAGAATTATAGGAGAAAAAGAGGATTGTTGCAAATCATTCAAGTCATGATAAAAGAAAACTGTTTTGAAACTGCTGAGCTAAAAATGAACAGTACTCTTCGGCCTCATGAGGTTCCAAGATACAAGGTGGGAAAAGGCACATAACAGGTTCTGCAGGTTAATCTCTGTCTCTATTGGAGTTGGAGAAGAAAGGAAGAGAGGTTTATCAGCAGGGCAGAAGAGTGCAAGCTTATTAAGACTACATTTCAAAATAACTCTCAGTTGATTCTGAAAACCAGTTTCAGCTGATAAGAAGAAAAAAATACTCAAAGCATGTTGGAAGCCCTTATTTTAAAGTATTTTTGTGATGCAGCACTTCCTAACATGCCCATGATAAAACTCACAGCCCATGAAAGGCTCATGAAAGGTTTCCAAAATTCACCTTTTTAATGGATCTGCCTGCACCTGAACAGAGAGTATGCTGACCTCCATCAGTCACAGTTTGAGGGGCTGTCAAACACAGCACTATGCAGACCAGCTGATATTTTGTATTTTGAGCCAGACTCACACAGCACAACAGACGACTGGCTGCAGATGGTAGAGAATGTTTCTCGGATGAGAACAGAACACTAAACTGAGCCATGAGTTCTCAAATTTGTAAAATACAAGTCATTCGCTTCAAAATAACTAAATAACAAAAACCCAAATTCTACTTCCTCTGTAAAGCTGCTGGGTTACGCTACAGTTGCATTTGAATACAGAATAAATTAAGCTACATTTAAAAATGCGTCTTTCTGTTTATTTCAAGGATTTACATCTAATACAGCACATCCAGAAATATTATCGTTATGCAGCCCTGGAGTACATACATTACTTCCAGTCTTACAACATTATTCATTAACCATAATTTGGTACACTTATACATAGATTAATATTATATAAAACTGGCAGGTTTTCCCTGATAAAGCATTCAATACCAACAGCTTCACTGGCTCCTGGCACCTCAGATATCCAAAGCCCTTTCCTTACATCTCAACTCTTCCTGTCGGATGGCAACTGGAGCACTCAAACCCACGACCCCAGCGCCACAAGAGCAGTCAGCTAGCACAGACATTATGTCTTTTCACGGTATTTCATCCAAGGTCTTTGACACTGAGTAGTTAACACCACTTATCTCAACTACCAATGACAACAAAGTCAGCATCCACTTCGATGAGGGAAATGAATGTGCATCTCACAGATAATACTAGAATCTCTGCATCTTTAGGTTTATATTTTCACATTAAATATTGGCAGGTTATAACTTTAAGAAAAATCTTGACTATTGCTGCAAAAGAAGATTTAATGAAATTTGACATGACCTTGGATTGGTACCACGTGTTCCCACCCTGCCAAATGCCAAATGAACACCAACAGGTACCTGTCAACCTCTGTCTCTCTCAGGGTGTTCATACTCCCTTCTTAAAGGAACAAAAGCAAATCCCCATAGACAATGAATCCTCAGGTCACTCTACTCAATCCTACTGACTTCGGGAAGATGTGGGGACCAGAAAAAGTTAACATCTTGAAGGATACCAAATATTTCAGACAAGGGCAGGATGATTAATTTGAGGTCATTCACTCATGAACAGGTGGTATTTGGATATTCTATAATGGATCATTCTTCTGGGAATGCGCTTCAAAGGGCTGTGAAGCTCTAAACAATGCAATCTAGAGATTAAATGGTGTCTCAGACCTCTTCCATTGTTATACTGCACTGTAATTAGAGCAAGATAAACACTTCTCACTATTTTCAACCCTATTTATTTGCAACTTGTTATCCCCTACGCACCCCACAAAACCCATGTTCTTTGGTAAATATAATTTAATTTATCTTGCGTTATATGACATTAAAGTGTTCTTTGGTAAATACTGCTTTAATTTATCTTCTGTTCTAAGACCTTCGAGTCTCCTCTCTGTGAGTACTACTAAAAATAATCATTACTTAAGAAAACATTAAGAATTTAAAGTCCCAACAAAATATGAAGAATGCAAAGGTAATACAAATCACCATGAAAGTTTAAATCTACTTGATAATCACAGAAGATGTGTACAACATTTATATGCAGGCTCTTATTTTTGCTACACACAGTGAAAAGCAAGCAGGAGAAATTAAAGGAAGGGAAAAATAAACATAGAGCTTATGATTCAAAAATATTTAAAATTTAGTATGAAGCAATATAGATGCATTTTTCTTCAATAAAAATCTCGCTTTTCCTTTGGCGATGAAATGAACTATTCTGCAACTGCCACCTTTATTTTAGACTAGCAACAGTCAGAACCACCTACATTTTAAATTTGCTTTTATTGCCATAGAAACGTATGTTTGCTTTAACTAAAAAGGAAGCCTCCTGGCTCATAGCCAATCATCTCCTTTCTATAAGATACACTACAGACACATAATTTATTCATTTATATATCCATACTTGTCCTCTCTTAAGTAAGATACATCCACCTCAGCTACAATGAAAATCATGTTTTGCATTACATATTTATACATTTATATTTAAATGAAACTAGTGCAATGTAGATAATCATAAAGGAGAGAATTACTTTAAAATTATTTACACTCTTAAATGAATCCAATTTCAAGTATAATTTAGCTGGCTTTTGCTTCAATAGTAATTTAATGCTTAGAGCAGTCATGCACCATTTTATTAAATATTTGTAATTAAACCTTTCCATGCTCAATAAGTGATGGCAAACAGGTCAAAGCACACTGAAAAAAATGGTATTTGTTCTCTATAGCCACTGACACCAAGGAGAATGCACATGAAAATTAAAGATGTTGAGCCCTGATAAATACATCCATGCAATTTTAGTACCAAAAGTAAGACCTATAGTCTTTCTGTCCTGAAGTACTGTTCTACATGACGAAGCGCCTGGAAGTCCTGACAGCCCCAGTTCACACAGGTTCAGGTAACACGGACACCCCATGAATGCCAGTAGGTGCCTACCAGCCCCAGGCTCACCAGTGCAGACCAGCTGGCAGAACAAGGCTATCGTGTGCTAAAGCAAAGATGCTTGTTTGGCAACCTATGATAAAAATGGTCATTTCACTATAAAAGGACAGAATAAACATGCAGCATGTTCAATTAAACCTACAGCAGCTTGAACTCTCAGCAGTTTCTTAGCAATTCTACAACCTTCCTTGCAACCGAAGAGGGGGGAAATAACAATAACCTAGGCTTGCTGACACTTAATATTGGCCTGAAGTGAACTCTATAAGCCGGGATTTGAATGCTTTCTAAAGTACGGCAGGGAAAAGGACAATTTTTTCGAGCCCTTGCAACCTTTAGAATAATTCTAAAAGTAATTCACAATATTGGAGAAAAGAAAATATTTCTTCATTCATAAATCAGCAGGGCTGCATTGTGAGATAACTTGCTTTGATTAGACAACACTTTCCATGAGAGCTTTGGTAAATATTTGAATATCCGCAGGTAGCAAACTGTACTGGGTTTGGAAACATTATTACTTATTCAACAGACAAAAATATTCCAAGTTTGGTCAGAATCATAAAAAATAGCTCAGAAGCACCGTTATCCATAAGTGCAGTATTTAACTCCGAATGTTCACAGAAAACATACAGAAATTGACCACTGCTAAAACAGTGGAATGATCCTTTCCTCACAGGAAAATGACATTTAACAGAATAGCGGTTTCCTGGGCGGGAGAGGGAAATGCTAAAAAATTACAAATGGCTTTGGTGAAGGAACTGTGGGGTTTTGTTCTTTCTTTGTTGGGGGTGGGGGCTGGTTTGGGCTTTTAGCAAAAACCAAACCTGAAACCAGGCGTGGAGAAGGTCCAGTCTAACTGATTCTTTCACAATGTCCTTGCTTTGTTAATTGAGCTATTCAGAGCTTTATTTCTACAGATATTTCTAGACCATGGTTGAAATACTGCTTCGTGTTTGTGAAAGCCACAATTTCCAAAGAGTTTATACTAAAATTTAAAGTTTGCAATTCATTTGTTACAGCTTCAACACTTCCAAAACAAACACATCTGAGAAACTGCAGTTTCCCCACAGATAACTGACAAGCAGAAAGTCTAAATTAATTAGATAAATTATTCATTGTGAACTATTCATGCAACATTAGCTATCTCGCACACACAGACACATGCTTCAACCATAGAAACCCCCTCTAATCTACATGAACATTTTCCAGAAGACCAGTAATATTTTAGAATACAAATTAGTATTATAAACTTCCTAGAAAGTACTTCACTTACAGAAACACCATGTGAAAAGCACAAGCCCACAGACACATTCATCCAGATGATAAAAGCCGGTTATCATCCTTCCTATTCTGGAGTGAAACAATATGAGGAGGAAGATTTTTCCTAGGGACATGGCTCTATAGCAAGACTAGCACACTACTACACAGTTACTGGGTATCACTATGTCTTAGGGGTTATCATTAGAAAAACAACCATAAGCGAAAGCAGAAATCTAACTTTTTGCTGACCAAAAAATTACGCATGAAACACAATTCTGAACCTGTTCACCACTTGCAAAAATTACAGCCAAACAAAAGAAACTGTTTCTTGTCTCCTAGATAAAAGCACTAGAACTAGATACATATTCCGGTCAAACAGTCAACATGGAAGTACTACACCATTAGTGTACATACTTCATTTCTTTTAAAAAGGAAGAAGTCCCAACAACTTGCTGTCTTCGCATAGGGAAAGTTCGAGAATATTTGTGTAAGGGCACATTTGAAATGGATAGTTCGAGAGTCACAGGAGCAACGTGCTCAGCAGTAAACAACATTAATGTGTTCTTTCCTTTTCCTATTTTCAAATCCATCTTCTGTCAAACAAAACACAGTCCACACATGGCAGCACAGCAGCTGTGACAGACTTCACTTTGGTTGACAAGATTTACTGAAATGCTCAGTGCATGAATATTGTTGATGAACTATCAGGTGTGCAAGGATAGCTGCTTATCCTGAACCAAACCCTTCAGGTTCGCTAAAAGAATAAACTGTCTTGAAAACGGAAGAGATAGGGAAAAAAACAAAACCCTACTGCTGTTATTTTAAAAGGCAAGAGAAATAAGATGAGCACTAGATAAAAATCAGGCAGACAATACCTTGGTGAAGGTCATCAGAAAAAATACAGCCTTACACTAAATTGCAGGACCAGAATATGGCCTTACATAAAAGAAGTAAATGCATACACTGCTTAAAATCCTTTTTCCTCCCTAATGGTTTCTTCCTGTTAATAAAGTACTTCAATTTAAACAAGCAGCATAAACACTGTATTCACCTGACCGCAGAGCCAATGTAACACTACTGCTGCTGCAGAACCATTAATATCTGACGGGGGGACTGCCCTTGTGTAAAGCCTGTCACCCAGGAGGCAGCAGCAACAGATCAACTCTGCACTTACATGGTTCTTACAACACTGCAAAGCAATATTAAGTAAAAGAATGAGAAAAAAGCTTTTTTAATTTTAATCATTATGCTGATAAGGCTAAAATGGAACCAACAAGTAAAGTTTGCTCAGCTATGTGTCGCTGGTACTTCCATAAAAATATTGTTATTAAGAACTTCAAATCCATTTTAGAGTTTCCACAAGGTCAGAGAGCAAAGAAGCTGCAAGATTATCTCCAACTTCTGCACAGAATATGCTCCAAGAGCTAAATAATGAATCATAATACGAAGCTCAGTGAAGTGTTATAATTATTCCTCAGTAGTCTGAAAAAAAATTTCCCCCTATGCCCATTAACATTTTCACACAACACTGTATATTTTGTCTGAATCCCTGCTGCATGAAAGCAGGCAGCTCAAGTGGGAACACTCAGCTTAGAATTGTGTATTCAGTGCAGATGCTGGATCCAGCAGGGAAATGATGAGGAACCAGGCCTCTTCCTCCCCCACTGCCCCCTCTTTTTTAATTAACTGAGCTCTTGAATACCATTAGTTGCTCTTGAGATACCATACTTTTATTACTCCTTACAAACAATATACATAAATATAAAAAGTAGATCTGTAACTTCAGAGGAAAAACAAGTACATCACTGAACCCATGTCAGAGAAAAGCAAAGGTTCAAGGAACAAATTCTGCTCTGAAGCCAATGTGAAACTCTAAATTACATTTCCCGTTTCTAATACAATCACGCTGCCACGCTCCAGGCATTCTGCCTCAAAGTGAACCTGCTCTCCAGCCCTGTGACTCCAATGCTCGTGGTCATGGCTTGGTACCAAACCAAAAAGGAAGTAGCCTGGTGACACGACGGCAGCAACAAATCCTTGTGCTGCAATTTGGAAGAGGTGATTGTACCATCACCCCAGGCAAGGCTGGCCCAATGCCAGATGCCTCAAGCCATTACATTCCTATCCTGGCACTAAAATCTTATGACTGCCTTTTACCAACACAAGCTTCTCTCTCCCATGTCCACCCCACTTTCCCAGGCTCTCTTCCCATAGCAGCAAACTGTGTGTGTTACAGACAGTAACAGCTACAGGCATCTCCCCCACCTTTATCCCATTTCTCCACTGACTAAGGAATAAGCCTTACAGCTGTTGAGAACAGATTTGCCTCCCAACCGTGCAAGAACCACTTCCTCCATTTCTCCCTGTCCCACTTTCCTCGTATTTCTAGTCTTTCCTGCTTTCTTCACTCCTTCACTATTACTTATATTATGCACATACATTTTTCTTCTTGTTAACCAACAAGACTGCCCCCACGTCCTTCAAGTTCACTTTTACTAAGAATCTTTAGTAAAGCTTTAGTGCAGCTTTCCTAAGATCTCACCAGATGTCACACTATTTTTGTGGATTTCCCCTGGACTAACTGGGAAGGAACTACTGCAAATACATACAGTTTCAAATGCTGTTAAAAGTTCATTCTATTACATAGCAGACTTATAGTAACAGGCCAAGTTATACAGCCAAGCACTACTTCCAGAAAATCAAAGAAACGTGTCTAGCTTGCTCTGCCTTCTCGAACTGAGCTCCTAGAAGGCACAGAAACTGGGACCAGAAGCTGATAGCTTCCAGAAACCAACGTAGTCAAAGTCAGAGAGACTAGCTGGTTTAAACACAAAAAAACCAAGTAGGGTTTGTGCTAAAAGAAAAAGATTGGGTTTATACATAAATTTTTCCTGGGCAGGGAAGAGATTCAGAGCCGCCCTGAGGAGAAGGACTTGGGGGTGTGGGTCGATGAAAAAATGAACATGAGCTGGCAGTGTGCGCTTGCAGCCCAGAAGGCCAACCGTATCCTGGGCTGCATCAAAAGGAGCGTGACCAGCAGGTCGAGGGAGGTGCTCCTGCCCCCCTACTCTGCTCTTGTGAGACCTCACTTGGAGTATTGTGTGCAGTTCTGGTGTCCTCAACATAAAAAGGACATGGAACTGTGAGAACAAGTCCAGAGGAGGGCCATGAGGACGATCAGGGGAGTGGAGCACCTCCCGTACGAAGATAGGCTGAGAAAATTGGGGCTGTTCAGCCTGGAGAAGAGAAGGCTGCATGGAGACCTCATAGCAGCCTTCCAATACCTGAAGGGGGCCTACAGGGATGCTGGGGAGGGACTCTTCATGAGGGACTGTAGTGATAGAACAAGGGGTAACGGGTTCAAACTTAAACAGGGGAAGTTTAGATTGGATATGAGGAAGAAATTCTTTACTGTAAGGGTGGTGAGGCCCTGGAATGGGTTGCCCAGGGAAGCTGTGAACACTCCATCCCTGGCGGTGTTCAAGGCCGGGTTGGACAGAGCCTTGGGTGGCATGCCTTAGTGTGAGGTGTCCCTGGCCATGGCAGGGGGGTTGGAACTCGATGACCTTAAGGTCCTTTCCAACCCTAACTATTCTATGATTCTATGATCCTATAAATCTGAGGTACTGTAGCCAGCCCTAACATAATAAACATGAAACAGAAAGAATAACATCCGAACAACCACCAAAAATGCCTGATTTTGGCTGTTTGTAAGAAAGAAAAATATGAACTATCCTAGTTAAATTTGCAGGGGTAGGTGGGTGTAGGGATTTGTTTGATCTTAAAGCACAAGTTACAAATTCCTACTCCCCTGGACACAACTTCAGCAAATCATGCTATCCTTATTCACAGGCTCTCCTCCAGTCAGTTTCTGTTCTTCTCATGGAAGGATGTCAAGCACTACTCTTATTCTTCCAACAGTTTTTTTCTGTGCCGAAACAGGTATTTTCACAAAACGGATGCCTGTTCCTAAGCAGAGCATAGGGATCAGCTGAATGTTCAGCGGTGCACTAATATTGAAGTGGAAACCAGTACTGTTTCCAGACATGTAGTCCCACAGGGAACCTCAGATGAAGAACAGCAGTTAATGCTACCTGAATAACAGTGAATACAGCTTCAATCTGTGAATAATGTTATTTGGCTTAAAACAAAATAATTACACCCAACTTTCTTTTTAAACCAACAGAGATTAAGTCTTTTTAGTTTTGTTTTATTTTCCAGACTTGTAGCTTGAATTTTCTATAGGCTTCAGAAGCTATGAACTAATATAAACCAATAATGCTGTGACTGGAAAGCTAATCTTGCCTCCAGAAACTTCATAGTAAATCTGAAGTTAGGAAAAGAAACAAGACTGAACAAAACCATCCTCCCTCACAGTGCTTCCCTATACTCACATGAAGTTTGTTTACAGGGTTTTGCTTTTTCCTGTCCTTTAGGACTACTGTACATGAAATCTGTCTGGACAAAAGAAGAGTTTGCTCCAAAACATACATCTGAAGAAGTGCACCCCAAAGTATTTGATCTTCAGACAGGCAATTAACCACCATGTCCAGATGAATGTTCAATTTATTACTTTAGCACATTGAAAACCACAATGGAAGATTAAGGGACAGGTTTTGTTCATAAGCCACTGAAGCAAAGCCAACTTGAAATTCCCTGCCACATGAACACAGTAACACCAGGATTCCAACATATACAGACAATTCCAAACTCAATTAGGTGAACAGACTGAAGGTGTAAGTAGAGCTCTAAGAAACAAACTATTACTTTTTAAAATGCAGCAGTCATATTTCTCTACAAGGCAAAAACCAATCGTACTTCATACACTAGATTTCTCGAAGATCTTTGCAAGAATAAGACAGCCTTTAAAAAGATTTTAAGGCTAAAAGGAGAACCAAAAATCTTCTTGTCTCTCTGTATCATTTGTTTAATGCAGTAACTCATATTTCCAATATTCCTTGCCAAGTTTTGTAGAAGGATTTTTCTTGTTATCAGATCATGCATTGAACACGGTTAGTTCCCTTTCTCAAGATCAAATGTCTCCAAGCTTTATTTGCCTGCATTACATGAATTTTAAATTATCCAGAGGAGTGCAGGTTTTTATGGGTTCGTCTCAAAACAAACTAATGGAGATGTACACAGCAATAATTTTTGTTCTTAAGGGAACAAATAATTCTACATGTCAAATGGTTAAAATACAAGAATGAAGTGAAGATATTCCTTTCAAGTACCTCTTGCATTGGCCACACTTCCCGCAAAACCCAAAGGCAAAACCCGCATGGAACTGACCCTGGCATTTCGTATTGCCACAGGCAAGAATTTCAGGCTGACATGACTACCAACCATATTGGATTTGGAATTTTCTTCAACAAACCCTTAGCCAAACAACTTCTGCCCCGAAGATTTCCATGTTATTTCGTGGTTACAGGCAACAACGGCCACTTCCTATCATAACTTCAAATAAGGATTTGAGTGCCTGGAAGTGGGAAGATTCAGAGTTCTGCACAGCCCTTCCACAGCATCGAAGTATTACCAAGTTCCATTAAATAACATTCCAGCTGATGTCCAATAGTAATAAACCTGTCTGTATAATTTTCAATACCAGGCATGTCGGGAGGCAGGCTACGATAAAAACAACTCCTAGAAGCTAGGGAAGAATTACGATTAAGAATGAAACCATTGCAAGTTTCCAGCATCTCCCTAGAAAGATGCATGTCAAATGATTCCAGCCAAAGCCACAGCCAGGAATACTAACAAGTTACAATATTACTTAAGAAGAAAAGATACAAGAAATAGAAAAATACTGGAACCAGGAAGGACTGAGGGTCCAGATCTCCTGCCTAATAATACCCTACTTTTACTGACAGTTAACTGGGCAAAGTTATGAGCTGAAACATAACAGTAATGAGGTGATTTTACCTTTGTACCATAATACATTTATCTCCAACATAGAAATACAAAACCTAAAAAGGAGACTGACTCACTGATCTAATAGGAAATACAGCAAAGAAGTGAGTCAAGCCTACAGGAGTGAAAGAGTGGCACGGATATGTTTTTCTTGGTCTCACAAAGAAAAAGCTAGGCTATTACAAAAAATGTATTAAAAATAATGAAAACACAAGAAAATGCCTGATCTAGAAGCAGCACCCATTACATACCATTCTGGTACTGAGATAGAATGGCAAGTTAAACAATATTACAGAGTAATGATCCATTTTCTAAACCACTCACTGAGTTTCACAGAAGCAGCATGGTTTCCATGCATCACTGAGCCCCAGCAGTTTTACACGGCCAGAATTACTGAGCATAACGCGTGCAGAAAAGACATCTTCATGATCAGAAGGTGACATAGATACATAGAAAAGAACAGATAATAAAATGCAAAGGTCCACAGGCAGAGCAGATAAGGTCAAGAGTCTCAAACTTTGGAGAAATATGAGACAAATATATGGCCAAGGGATATTACATTGCTCTCCTAGTGTAATTATGATCCACAGTTACACATCCTTCATTTACACAAAAATAAATGTCTAGTCTTAATGCAAATGATGTTCATTTCATCAAGACGCTAAGTTAGTACTACAGTCATCACTACAAATGTCACATGAAATGCCATGCATCCTGGCATATCCCAGCTCAGTACTGCTACAAAAGGGGCGTGAGGAAAAGCCAGGCAGTTTGCAGATGCTTTCACCCAGAAAGGCAGTACAAGCTGATACTTTTCTATGATTTGCTTTGAACAGTGGAGTGTTGTCAAACATACAGCAAATTAATGATCTATTTAAAATGTCTCCATTGGATGCCATTATGATTTCTGTTCAGTCTGAGATGACCACTACACTGGCAACCTGGAAAACTTTTACCAAAGGCGTGCTAGTAGCTTTATGCTTATGCACAAAGTCGACACATTAAATTCACACTGAAGTACTTACACTAGAACTAGCATTACAAATCCACTCTCTAACTCACTTAGGAACACAAGCAATTTCATTTATACCTGTGTATTAAGCCACTGTGCTTACCTACTTGCTGTGATTTGATTGCCTGTTTTTAACGCGCAGTACAGAATCTCTGCCCTAACTGCACTAAAAACTACAATTCAGCAGCAGCGAAAGTCACACATGTTTTGCTATGAAGAGCCCCAGAACACTCTCCCAGCAATGTCTTTGATTCTTCACTCTGTTGCAACCACTTCCTGACTATTCTCTTCCTTTATGCTTCGGAGCCTAAGCCAAGCACTAGGAAATCCACTGGGGATCCACAGCATATTTGAAGGGGAAGTCCACTTCACACCTACAAACTACAGTCTCCACAGCTCCTGGGGAGCTCTCTTTTAACATCGTCCTCATAGTCCTTTTACCCTTGATTTTCCTGTCACTAGCTTCCTTTTTGCACTACAGCCTCACCAAATGAGAGGGAGATTATGTAAACAGATGATGATTAGCTAGGTTTGACCAAGATTCAACTCACAATATTATTGCAGAATGTGATGCTCTCCCATTCAGTTCTTGAAGTGTGTCCTGGGTTCAGCAGTAGCAGTCATTTTTCTCCTTCTTAGTAGCTGGTGCAGTGCGGTGTTTTTGACTTAGTCCTGGGTTCAGCAGTAGCAGTCATTTTTCTCCCTCTTAGTAGCTGGTGCAGTGCTGTGGTTTTGACTTTCAGCACGGGAACAGCGCTGATAACACCGATATTTTCAGTTGCTGCTCAGTAATGTTTACTCTGACCAAGGACCTTCTGAGCCACATGCTCTGCCAGGGAGGAGGGGAAACCAGGAGGAAGCAGAGACAGGACACCTGACCCAAACCAGCCAAAGAGGTATTCCATACCACAGCACGTCATGCCCAGTATACAAACTGGGGCAGTTATCCAGAAGGGTTAGGTCACTGCTCGGTCTGGCTGGGTATCAGTCGGTGGGTGGTGAGCAGTTGTGTTCTCTTCCCTTGTTATTTCCCTTATCATTATTATTATTGGTGGTAGCAGCAGTGATTTGTGTTGTACCTTAGTTACTGGACTGCTCTTATCTCAACCCGTGGGAGTTACATTCTTTTGATTCTCCTCCCCATCCCTCTGGGAGCCAGGGGAGAGAAGGGGGGAAGTGAGCGAGTGGCTGCATGGCTCTGGCTTGCCGGCTGGGCTTAAACCATGACAAAGTGCAAGGCTACAACACCAAAAGTCAAACTGGAAGTACAGCACAGAGCACGCAAAAGCAGTATTCCTGACTGCCAGAATAAATGTCATTTGCATAACCAGTTATTGGGAAAGCATTTGTCAAAAAGATACATCCTTTTCCAGCTACCAATCTGAAAATGCTAATATATAAGCTGCCAAGCAGTATCAGCAGCAGTGAAGTGGATGAATGTATTGGAAAGGATGAAGAAATGTGAATCATTTGCTTAACAGGTATCCAACATTGATACAGAAGACTTCTGAAACAAGTTTCTTGCTGAGGGCATCTTCATTATTTTCAAGACAGAAGCTGCTTGATGACCGTGTGGATAAAGCAATGGACTTCTCTGGGTTTATGACAGGCGCTACAACCAGACTTTGAAGAAAGCAGTTTAAACAACACAGATGAAGTTCCCGTGATTCATTATTTCCCTGACACGAATAGTTGATGAAAGTTACAAAAAGCATTACAGCTTTCAGTGTGGGACTGGAGAATATGTTACGGTTACATTCTGTTACTCCCTTCAGAGAAGGAGTCAAACACAGACCTATTTCCACTTAGGAAATGATGCCCTAAGAAACTGGCAAAGATGCTCATATATCAATTAATGAAAAAGCACATCTGTTCTTTTTCAAGAAAAGAAAAGACAGGAAAGGAAAAGGCCCTTCTAGGCAAAAGTAAGATGATTTTCAATCTACCAAGTTATCTTTCCTCGAATGTCACGTACACAGACTGTCAGTTTAGGGCCATTTAAAGCTTTTTGTAAAAGTGGAATGACGTCCACAACATCTGATAGGAATTACTACTATCCTTTATTATTGCTATTAACTAGTGTTTTAAAACGCTGTCTGCCACAAATAGGAGAAATGAACACAAAAAGTACTACAGCAATATATATACTAAAAAACCCAAAAAAAAACAAAAACACCAACCCAAATACACGTAGAAAATGAAATGCAAAGTCTTTGCAGAAGCACACATTTTAGTTGTCAATACCTAAACACCGTGTAACCATGAACAGTTGCTCTTGCAAGAGCACAAGTTGCTCTTGCACTATACAGGCCAAATTCAATAGTGAGGAACCAGACAACTCCTCAAGAAATGGAAGTAATTACAATTTAATGCTATTTGTAAATTCAACCTTAAAGTCACAGAAAGGTAACAAATAAAATGCATGTCTTGATGCTGACATACAACATACCTTTTTGTAACAATGAAGACTTTGGGTTGAATGGGATGAAGTGCGATACAACCAAGTTATAAACAAAAATGAGAGTGACTATATCTAATGCCTATTTGCTAAACATTTATAACAAGTGGGACAGCATATAGTTGTAACTACTCCCACTTTTTTAATGCCCTTTGGTGACAAATCTGAAGCTGTGGACTGCCTGAGAAGAAAACACTGATTCTGCGTAACCAAGCTTTCTCCTAAAAATATGCTTGACTTAGCTAACCTTCAGGACCACAATAAGTCTTCTGGGGAGGCAGGGGGAAACCAAGAGACCTGCACATTCTAGAATGCCAACAACCTCACAATCAGTGCGCTAGTCCAAGTTACCAATGTACAGAAGATTGATTTAACAACTGAGCTGGAGACAGTTCTACTGCAGTCTTACAACAAATAGTGAAATAGCAGCATTAGGAAAGATTTAAGCAAGAGAAACAAGGTCATACTCCATATCCCAGTGACTGAAAATAAGGGACTGGATGGGGCAAACATCTGTTCCTTTTCTTTCTACAAAGCATAAAAACTTTAATGCTACACATTAAGTGGCCTTCCACGGAACTGAACAGCCCAATCCCCAATTAAGATTGAGAACCTTAGCACAGGACTCTAAGCTGTTCTATGAATATCCGCTTCAGCTTTTTATTGAATCAGCTTCAATGAACTCCATCTCCCATGCCCCCTGTGCCCCAAAAACTGGACAAAAGTATCCAAAGCCTCAAAAACGTAATGGGAGTAAAAAAATCCTGCTTCACAGCAGTGAACATTTTGAAAATCCCTTCACTATGTGTCAAATAACTTTTTCCAGATACTTAGAATCATAGAATACTTAATTACTTATTGTAAGGCTCAAAGCCAAACTCAATGAGGCAATGAGATTAGGCATTATAAGATGTTCAGTCTCAATTTACACAGATGTAAGATAACTTACATTTGTCTTTCCACCAGCTGTGAGAAGTTACAGTGTTTTCCTGTCCATGTTTAAGGAAGTAAGACAAGTCTTACTTAAGAGCCTTACTTGAGATTCCGACTATAACACTTAGAGCACAAAGCAAAGGAATAAGTATGTAGAGGACAGAAACTCAATGGAATGGAAATCTTGCTTTTTAAGTGCACACGTTGGTACGTACATAAAGTTTTGAGCAATTATGGCATAAGGGCAAAAAAGGAGTAAAAAACAGATTTTATTTAGATGCCTTATTTTCCTGGGGGCAATCAAAAAGGACTGTCAGAAGTTGCATTTACTGAAAAAGAATTTCTATATTGCATGCCTAGTTTTGTGAATCTTTCCAAAGGATGCTTGTCTAGAATACAGTTGGCCAGGATATTTCAGGCATGTAAAATGCCTTCGGACCTCCCTGGTACTTGTTTGGTCTTTTCCACTGAAGAAAGAAACCAAACTTTATTTTAATTATCTCCACTCTTCATGATGTGCATTCTTAAACTGAGTAATTTTTTGAGAGCAGCTCTCACATAAGCGTAGGTGATATAAACTTCAAATCTTACACAACTTTCCTTTTTCCTCACTTAGAAATCAGAACCTAATTTAAAACTGCAGGCTCATAGAAACATCTGTTCATTTTTGAAGCTACCGGTATATGAAATATTTCAAACAATAGCAAAACAGACAAGTAAAAGCAAAACATCAAGTTCCCACAGGCTACAACTTCAACATTCCTTCTGATTTTTATCTCATCATGGACAGGCAGAGAGACCAACAAGTATTCAACATACCTGCTCCAACTTCTTTCTCTTCTTCTTCAATGCTGTTTTTGATACTGTCATATTCCTCATCGATTGCCTGGTTGCCACGCATTTGAGACAGGATTCTCCGTGCTCTCTGAGTCTGACCTTTCTGAATGAGCCAGCGAGGACTTTCAGGAAGAAACAGGAATCCAAAGAACTGTATAACTGCTGGAACAGCTGAGAGGCCCAGCATGTACCTGGAAATAAGTAAACAAAGAAATAAATGCCTAACATTTGCCTATAAAAACATGCCATGAGAAGATTCAGTTGACTGAGTAATATTCTTATTGTGTAAAGAGATGCCAGTTTTACTTTCAAAAATGTCTAACTATAAGCAGAAACACTTAAAAAAAGTCCATTTTACCAGCACAGCGCTTAACACCAGCTCTTTCGGAGACTCTGCCCTTAACTCTTCAGCCAGCTACAATGTTAGGTTTTAAATCAAAACTCAATTTGAGATGCCAGGGGAAGAGGAGGGGTTACTATATTAAGGATAGTTCTCTACTCAACAGAGAATTATCACCGGCCAGAGAGTTATGTTTCCAGGGATCAGCACTGACACCTCTGACAACACCCACAGATATCATGGTTCACTCCAGCTAATGTGGGGGGAAAAGACTGTGGAAGACAAGCATACCACCAACATTCATGGGTTGTTCTGGTCTATACACGTCACATTTTTATATTCCTAAAATAAAACACTAAGAAAATTAACAAGAACTGCAGACCAATGTATAATTTTGTTCTGTTCTTTAAACCTGACCTTTTCCCATTTGCACTTCACTGAGATATTTTTTCATCTCCATTAAAGACTTTAAATGGTGCTGATGTTACCTGTACGTTATTGTAACTCTCCCAAGTTTCACCATCAGTGGTTATAATCATCAAAATACCTCTAGAAAGTAGCCCTCAGACTGAATACTGAGGTGGTCTGTATTCATAAACAGGTTCACACCTTGACATCAGTCAAAACATTAAGGAGACATGCTAATCTCTCCTCTAGCTCCTCTCTTCACGCAGGCTTTCACAGAGACAATTCACCAGTCTCTCACCTCTGTGTTTTCTTAAAGCATGCTATGGATGAGACTGCTAATAGGGCAGGAAAGAGAGCACAACGATCATGGAAACCTTGTTTTGGGGCAGCAAACCAAATGTTTTTGTCAAACCAAAATGCATTTTGGATGAAAACAGAAAAAGACCTTGAGATATTTGCAGATTTAAGAAAGACAAACATGAGCAATACAACAGGGCAGAAAACTGAAGAATGAGAACAAGAACACTCAAAGGTAACGCAAAGAGGATGGCCATCCCAGGACAATGTGCATGCAAGCCAGTCTTCCCATCCCTATGTTGAGCCCTCAGGTTCTTCCTAAAACCAGAAAAAATTTCCAAAGGTTATATAAGCAAATCTTGCTCTAGAAAGAAATCTGTGAGTAGATTTCTTATTTTCTAACACTTTAACATCTCTTATTTTCTAATACTTCAAGAATGGTGTAGCTCATCATTAGTTAAAGCTTGTGGAAGGATTATTAGTTGAGTAGCCTTCAGCCAACATATCTAACAAGTGTCACTAACTCACTTTTGTTTCCATTCCTCATTCACTAATGTTCTCATTCATTAACAGTCCTCATTTCTTCCTATGATCTTCCCTCTCCACAAACATTTTGTAGCTGTATACAGAGTAACCTTTACACATACATCACAGAAGCTCACCAAATTGTATATTCAATGTCTGCATTACAGTAGTATTTAGAAAGCTCTTTCTATTTCAAATGAAGAGTAAAACAAAACCGTGGAGATTAAAAACACAATCACTGCATTGTCACACTGCAAACAAAAGGACCTTTTAATGCATCAAAATAAACAGATTAAGTCTTTACGCTCATATTACCTAATTTCTATTCCTCCAAAGCCCTTCAGTTCCTATGTGCAACAGAGACTCAAGAACTAAGCAGTTGGGTGCCTGCAATCATCTTGGGAGGCAAAATCAATTGAGGCTCCTGAAAGCTCAATCCAGGCTGTTAACGCTACCAGTTGGACTCTATTGAATAGATGTTTATCGCAAACAAGACAAAAAAGAAATGTACAGAAAGTGCTCACTCACTAATGTCAGCTTCCAATTGACATACTTCTCATCAAAGCTGAGAACAAGGAGCAGGCCAGAAGGAAAACATTCAGTTAAGAGTATACATCCACTACAAGTTCAAGAGTTGATGCAATTTTCAGATCAAGCAATTTTGATCTAACCAATTGAGAGTAAAAGCAGGCAATTTTAGACGTCTCATGCATTGAGCCAGCTTTCAGAAATCTAATATAGTTCTTTCCTACACAGAGTACAAGACTTCGCATTTGAAGGCAGATGTCTAGCAGACCTGAAAAAATCCAGCATGAAATTTAATAAGTCTGCTGTAACATTTCTCCTTCTCAGACATACTGCTGCAATACTATTAAGATGGCATTAGCCAGGTTTATAAAGCTAGCCTGACATCAGAGTAAGGTTAAATATTTGTTTTCTTTGGTTTATTTTTAATTTAATATCCAGTATTCCCTAGAACAAGCAGAGCCAAGAAAAAGTAAAGTTCCTTACTCTAACTGGAGCGTAGCACTCCAGTACTTCACCGTTCAGTCACTAAGAGCTACAGCAATCATAATTTTCCTTCTTATATGTGATGACTCAGGAACATCTGTGATTTCTTCCCATGCATTCACTGGCTACTCTTACCAGGTGACAGACCATCTGCACTCTTCCCTGCTCAATCTTAGGTTGCAGTAAACTAACCGTGGGCAGACAAGTACACAATCCCTAATTAACAGCTCCGGCATTGCCGGCAAGAATCCTTGGATAGTTCACCACTACCACAGCCTCAGCTTCTGCCCAGTGAATCATCAATGGTTTCACTTCACTCAATCCAGTGGAACACTACTAAAAACAAAAGTTATCCAGCAGGAGTCACCAGGCTGCAAGTAACAATTGCTCCTCACTAGTCAACACACCATGCTGAATCTGGAAGACTGGGACCACCAATGTGAGAGAAAGCTATAAACCAGGAAGCAATGGATCACTAAGACAGTCAAACAACTGTAGTGTATGGCATAAAAGAAGAGGCTGAGAGAACTGGGTTTGTGTAGCCCAGAAAAGAGATGATCAAGATGAGATCTAATTGCGTCTTTCATAACTGAAAAGGAGCTCATAAACAAGATGGAAAAAGATTCTTCTCTTATGTACACTGTTAAAGCGCAAGAGTCAACAGTCACAAGTTGCAACAGGAAAGTTCAGATCAAAGAATGAGTGAAAACAATTCTTCACAGTAGGAGTAACTGAACATCTGAACAAGCTGTCTTGAAAATTGACATGTCCATTGTTGGAGATTTTCAAAAGCCAGCATCTCGCACAGCTCTGATCAAGCCTCTTTGTCTCACTCAATCCACACGTTCTAGATTTTACTTTCAATTTTGTTTAGTTCAGCTAGGTTAAAGGCCTGAATTATGCCAGAGCAGAGGGGTTTTTGTTCTAAGCAGAAGAAGCTACACCAATGTGGAAGTCCTCAGAGGAGTTATGCAGTGTTTCAGTGGGTGGGGCCTATCTAAGGTACCGTGGCATCAGTGTTTTACACAAAGATGAAATCTACATTTGACAATGATTATTGCCTTCCACCTAATCTACTTTAGCTAAATATATTTACAAAGTAACATATCAAAAGATGGTAACTTGCATGTGTGTAACAAACCAGAATGATATTTTTCCCTTAAATAATCATTTACCTACAAATGTACTGGTCAATCCTGTGTCATTGCTTGATTTGAAAACTGATACATTCTGTATCACAATGCTTATCCTTTCCTAAGAAGCCCAGAAGTCTGCTTTTGTGCTACAAAAACTCAAGCTAGGGAGTATCTTAAACAAAAACCACCAGTCCAATAAGAACAATACCTGACAGATACTTTGTTATCCTGTATTTTAATTCCAATGCGCTAGTATTTACTGAAACAGGCAACAAACACATCTTTACCTCCTATGTGTCAGGGCACTAATACGGAAAAAAAACCCAACAGATACGCATCCACAAAAGCTTCTCCCAGCTGAATCCCTGCTCACTGAAGTAAACTGAAATCAAAAAATCTGCCTAAACAGAAAGTGCACAATGTCTCTAACAGCAGCAGGGACACAGAGCTCCACTTCTAAATATATATCTTGTCCATTCCTCTCACTCAGCCCCATGCATAAGGGGCCATTACATTCACAAATTATTTAGGCTAAAAGGTAACTAAAAATAATGAAGCAACCACTGAATAATCGGCACCAGGTATCAAATACTTCAGTTTGTATTTTACTTAGAAAAGCATTACTGCATGCCATTAACTCTCCTCAAAATTGAGCATATTTCTTTACCTGCAGAAAGGGATTAGCAGTCCTACAAAACTAAGTTTTTCTTTCAGTGAAGGCTGTTTCTCAATTCTCCAGGACACATAGTCTGCCAGAGAATGCAAATGCACTACAATAAAAAGGTCACGAAAAGCTTCACGTAAAAATGCAAAACGCTATTTGTATTTGAGCCAAGGTAACCAATGCATTTTCAGAAAGCATAAAGCAAAGCTAGAACTTAAAATTAAATTAAAATTAAACTAAATCATCATCAAGTGACTATTTTTTAAGATCAAAATATTACATTTTCTTATAAAAGAGGCAAAGGAAACAATCACATGGACAAAAATGAAAAACCTCAAAATTCCAGAATCTTCAAACATACACAAATTAAAGCATAGATTAATTAAGAAAACACTAACTTTTTATTTTAATGCAAATTTAACATTTTAATGTGTATTTCTTCACACGTTACAGAAAGATCAGCTTCCAAGTTCTTCTATGTACTAAGTCCCAAATTAATTATTCCTAACTTAAACCTCCAATGACAGTGCACCTAAAAATGGAGCTATTTAGCTCCATCACAAACCAGAGAACGTGATATTTAACTTGCAAGGTTTTGCGGGGGGGATCCTTCAAATTAAGATTTTCAAATAGCAAAATTACTCCGGGCTGTAGCAACAGAAATCAAAGGCCCTACAATATGTGTCCCTTTCCCAAGAGTGTTTGAAGACAAGAGCACACATAATTAAGCACAAGTTCCCAGAAGTTAGAATGTACAGTGTAAGTTATTCCTCCTACACATTTCTGTTAATTATTTTTTCAAGTCAGCAAGTAAAATACCGAGCCACTGAGATTTCTCATCTCTCTCAAATGACACACCACTATAAATACAGTAGGTATATGGGTACAGTCCAGAATCACTTAGCATTGTCTCTACGAAGAACATAATATCCAGAAAGTAGAATAAAATAGATTCATATATTCTATAATCTAAGCTTTTAACTATGAAGTCATGCTACAACATCCTTCAATTCTGTGCTCAGTTTAAGAATACTCAACATACACCACTATTTTGCAAATAGAGCATCACTCTTTCTGGAAATTCGCTTTCTGAAAAATCACCGTGTAATTATTCTAAATGCAAGAGGCAAGTTACTTTCATAAACATGTCAACCATTCAAGTTTGTTGAGGCATATTTATTGCTCATCCATTCTGAAGTTTAGTAAAGTCAAAACACCTAAGCATACCGTGAATATTAAGCCTAAGTGAAAGCAGTACAGATATCATTTATGGAGACTTCATTATTAAAGTTCCATTTCAGTATACAACTTTACCACTTTATACATAAACTCTATTTTACCAACAAGAATTATAACAGCTGTCAATCAAATCACAACCCCGCCAGCTTTGCTTTTAGCAAGGAAGACTCACAAACCTCCATCCATCCTTCGCGAGGTAGCTGAAGGCTCCATCAATGACACTTGCAGAAAACTGCCCTCCAGTGATGAACAGATTGTTAATGGTGACTAATCTGCCTCTTAAGTGTGGCGGAGCAACTTCTGCGATGTACACTGGCACAGTCATAGATGCTATACCTACAAAAATAAATTCAATTACAATTATAAAATAGGAAAAGATACTATATCTCCTTTTCATCGTAAAATAGACCATTTTGTGCTGGTTTTGGGATGGAATACAGTTAATTTTCTTCACAGTAGTAGCATGAGGCTGTGGCTTGGATTTGTGCTGGAAACAGTGCTGATAACACAGGGGTGTTTTAGCTAATGCTGAGCAGTCCTTATACAGAGTCAAGGCCTTTTCTGCCCCTCACATCACTCCACCAGCGAGCAGGCTGGGTTGCACAAGGAGCTGGGAGGGGACACAGTTGGGACAGTTGACCCCAACTGACCCCAGGGATATCCCACACCATATGGAGTCATACTCACATATAAAGCTGGGGAAGAAGAAGGAAGGGGGAACAGTGATGGCATCTGTTTTCCCAAGTAACCGTTACGTGTGATGGAGCCCTGCTGTCCTGGAGATGGCTGAACATCTGCCTGCCCATGGGAAGTGGTGAATGAATTCCTGGTTCTGCTTTGCTTGTACAACTTTTGTTTTACCTATTAAACTGCCTTTATCTCAACCCATGAGTTTTCTTGCTTTTACTCTTCTGATTCTCTCCCCCATCCCAGGAGGGAAAAGTGAGCGAGAGGCTGTGTGGGGCTGAGTTGCTGGCTGGGGTTAAACCACAACAGGGCATGAGAAGCAGTGGCTGAACCTGACCTGGCTTTGGTGCCCAGTAACTCCATGCAACACCACCTCTTCTGCCCTGAGTGAACACCACAACAGACAGAGCCTGAAGTCATGGACTAAATGAACTAGGTGGACATTTATGGACATTTTACAGTTATTTCACAGGGATGATCCACAAAATAAGGAAATGATATCTGTGTAAAGCATGGGAAGGGTGGTGGTGGGTAATAAAAATGTGTTGGATAGTGTAGGACCTGAGCATGATGTAAATGGTATGGAATAAGGGGTGGAGAATATGCTGGTTTGGGCTGGGATAGAGTTAATTTTCTTCATAGTAGTTAATAAGAACTATGCTTTGGATTAAAATTAGGACCCATGGTTTACAAAATTAATTCTACCCCAGCCAAAATCAGCACACATTTAAAAGGAATAAGCTGGAAAAATTTGATTTCCATGCTCCAGAAGATGAAAGAAAATACACCTAATGCAAGAAACATACCCAGAGCAAATGGGCAGACACATTCTGGTTGCTATTGGCCATATTTGCAATACAGTTCAAGGTTTGATGTAATGACATAACAAATAACACTCTTCAATTCACATGGCACATATACTAAAATTATTAAAAAGCATAAATATATTTATAGTTGTGAAACAAGGAGATGCTGTGATTCAAGAAAGCACAAGTGACTCAAAGTGACTGAAGATGCCAAGTGTTCACAGCTCTGAATTTAAACAGCACTTTAGCATGGTTTCCACCTCCAAGAAAAAGCATGGCCAAGCATTATTATCCCCATTATTATTACGATGTAATTTCATTATTGTTATATAGAACAGATTGTTTCTTGATTTTTTTAAATGTTTAAAAGCATTCCGTATTCAGTGCTAACAACTCTTACTGCCATAAGGAAGCAAGGACTGAAGCTAAAGCACAGCTGCCTTTTATTCTGTCATGCACTGGAAGTATTTCCTATGAATTACGCTGTTGTGGTTAAGATCCAGCTGGTAACTCTGCACCACACAGCCATTTGCTCGCCCCGCCTTTATCCACCCTGTGCAGGATGGAGAGGAGAATCAGAAGAATGTAAACCCCATGAGTGGACATAAGAACAGTTTAATAACTAAAGTACAATATAATACTAACAATAATAATAATAGCAATAATAATAATAATAATAATAATGGAAATAACAGGGGAAGAAAATATAAAACTAAAAGAAGAAAGGAAAAAAATAAACCCAAGTGATGCACAATACAATTGCTCACCATCCACGGACCAATACCCAGCCTGACCTGAGCAGCAACCTGGACCTTCTGGATCACTCTCCCCAGTTTATACACTGGGCATGATGTGCTGTAGCATGGAATACCGCTTTGGCTAGTTTGGGTCAGGTGTCCTGTCTCTGCTTCCTCCTGGCTTCTTGTGCCCTCCTCACTGGCAGAGCATGAGAGACTGAAAAGACCTTGATAGGGATAAGCATTACTTAGCAACAACTAAACCATTGGTGTGTTGTCAGCATTGTTGTCAGACTGAAGACAAAACACAGCACCGCAACGGCCACTAGGAAGAAAAATAACTCTGTCCCAGACGAAACCAGGACATACGCAATGGCTCCACATGAGCCATTTGTGCAGAAGGGAGAAATGCCCATGAGGAACACACACAGAAGCACACTCACACACAGGAGTTCAACAGCATACAGAGTAGAGCTGGGTGTAGTACATGTTTTGGTGCTCCAAATTCACCAACAAAGTCACACCATTTAAACAAAATTTATATCCCTATTTTCTTAAGAGAACCGACAGTGCTAACCAACAGCAATTTCTTTTGTAGCTAAAACAGTACCTAGGCGGCACACACACAAAACCACACTTCAGCTGAAGCCAGCTGACGTACAACTTGGGTATGGCCAAGCACCAGTAGAGACATCACACCTTCCAGCTTGGGCATCTCTACTGGGTCTACACCAATAGCCCCATGCCAGCAGGGACCAGTGCCACACCCCCAGCAAGAAATGGGGTCACCTAAGGGTGTGCATGTGGCTCCTGAAGCATGGCTACAGTTCCCAGCTCATGTCACGACAGAAAGGCTTTGTCACAAAATGGCTTCGGCCAGTGCCTCGCTGCCTGACTCACCAAGTAAGAGCACAAAATCACCTTTAGTAACAAGGTTAAAACTGCTGGGAGCCTCCAGAAGCCTGAGCGAGGAATACAGATTGTTTAATAATCAAATGGCATCAGCAGATCTGCTGTGACGAGAGGTAAACACTCACAGCAGCCTCTCAGCGTGATAACCCAGTTCCCGGCAGAGCCTCCCAGGACACACTAATGCCTCCTCCTCCTCCTCCTCTGGCCAACTGAGCAACCCACACGGAATAATCAAACCACAGAAAAGTGTCATGGAAAAACAAAATCATTAAGAATTTATTCAACCATTTCGGAAAGCCAACCAGAATGCACCATGGAAGAAAGCATTCACACAGCCCACTGCGTGTATGACAGAGAGGCAAATTTTCAAACACAGTCCACCATTAGGGATATTTCTCCTGCATCCTTCACATCAGCATTTGAACTAATTACAATTAAAGTGATGGATATACCACACGTATGAGGAAAAGCCTTTATGGGAAATCACAGCAGCAGGTCCGCTTTCTGAGGAGCCACAGGAGGCAGCAGCTCACGCCAAGTGGAAAGGAAGGACCTTACAATGGCAACAGCCCTGGCATGGGGAGGCCCGGCCTTCCCACTCCCAGACCTACCCTCTGCCTCTGGCATGCCACCTCACACCTCATGGCCATCTTCCCACTGCCAGGACTGGCCTGGCAGGACACTCAGCTCCATGGGGCCAGGCACAAAGCCTGGTGTCACCATCTCTGCATGTGATGGACAATGGAGGCCTAGGAAAGGCTCAGCAGAAAAACAAGCATAGAGTAATTCCCCTGCTACACCCTAAACAAGCTTCTGATAACCACCAGCTATGGAATTCATGACTTGATGCTCCAGATCTCTGAAGGGTTTTCTTAGAGGCCATTCATTCTTTGGCTCTCTGCTACTCTATTTAGACTAATCATCACTAAAAAAGCCACGGGAACTCAAAGACAGGGGAATAAAGTCTGCTTGCCAGTGGCTATTTTATCATTTGCCCCATAAAAACTTCCCCTGGTGTTTGCAAGTGTAACATGGAAATGAGAAAAGATGATTGAATGCAGAGCAGCAGGAATGAAGAGACCAAGCACTCCAACACGAAGCTGACAGGTATAGAAATAGAACAAGGTCTTGCAATAAATACAGGGAAGAAAAATACAGTTGTGTTTCTGTCTTTCAGGAGACACAATGAGAAAACTGACCTTACATCTTTCGCTACTGAAAGCTATTGAAGGTCAGTCCTCACTAAAAGCTACACTAAAAGAAGAAATTCTTTACTGTGAGGGTGGTGAGGCACTGGAATGGGTTGCCCAGGGAGGTTGTGGATGCTTCATCCCTGGCGGCGTTCAAGGTGGGGTTGGACATAGCCTTGGATGGCATGGTTTAGTGGGAGGTGTCCCTGTCCATGGCAGGGGGGTTGGAACTCGATGATCTTGAGGTCCTTTCCAACCCTTACTATTCTATGATTCTATGATATCCGTACGTGGATTTTACTGGAAAGCAGTTTGAAAGATGTGCACAACCAAAACCAACATGTGCTCTGTAAAAAAGCTACTTTTTTCCCCCACTAAACTGTTAACGAAGGCTGATTTTACACAGGATCTGCAGAGAAATCTTGTTCAAAACATGCCAGCCAAATCTGCTTGTCGGGCATCCAGAAAGCAGAGCCATGCCACTGATCAGATCAACAGCTATGGCTAATGTTCAGTGCACACCATCAGTCCTGAGACATTGATAGAATCACCAGTAGCCCTGGCTAATGCAACACTTGGCATTTACAGGTGAAACTAAAGCCTGTTGCTGTAACATAAGGGTAGAGTGAAAGTTAAAATGTGTTTGTCTTGAACAAGAGGCACCATGTAGCAGGAGATTCAGCTTTCGCTGTGTTCTTGCCACAAAGACTACAGGAATTAGCAGAGGAAGGGGAAGCCTGCACACCTCAACAGTCCTGTCACAAGCTAGCCAATGATACCAGCTATTCACTTGGTATTAATACAGTAGTTGAAATTATTTATTATCAAACCTGCAATGAACAGGACATGATTTCTCAGGAAAACCTAAAGAGCTGGAGTATTAGTTCACAATCAGACAGAATCCTTTAGATTGACAGGGATATTTGGAGGTCACCTAGTTCAACCCCTGTTCAAGCAAGGTCAGCTAGAGCAGGTAACCCAGGAATAAGTGCAGATAGGTCTGGCCATCTCCATAGGTGGATCTCCAATCAAAATGATTCTGTGATTCTGCAGCTTCCGCATCAGCTTTCTCACTGAAACTTTTGACAATGTTGCTCTCAAAACCAGCCTTTTTGGCTTTGTACTCAGACCTCACTTCCCCTGCTATGATCCCCCAAATCTATAGGTTCAAAACATCAAAACAAAAACCTCAGTTATGATGATAAATTATGTTACATATTCCAGCTATCATTTAGATATCAAAACGTATGCTTTGCTACTCCAAGTCTGAAAAAGAGTGTGGCAGGAGGTTTTGGGAAATGGGAGGAGGTAATAAGGAAAGCCTCCCCAGTTTGTCTGGCTGCCATCCAGGAAGCATTCACACACAAAAGCAAAGTGCTTTCTAAGAAAATCACTAGGAGTAAGTTTTTCTGAAGCAGATCAAAATAAGAAAAAATCATACCACTTTAAGGAAATAATGGCTTAGATTCTATTATGTTATTTAAATTACATAGTTGTTTTCAATTGCCTTAGAATGCATCAATGTTCTCCAGATTTTTCTCCTCAATTTAAGACACAGTAGAACATCAGAGAGTAAGTTCTTGTGAAAAGGCACAGTTGGATGCAAGGCATTAAATGCTAATCAACTATAAAAATCTCTAAAATACATAACCAGTATTCATTATTTAGTTGCTTTAATAGCTAGATATTAAAGAAATTTGAAAACAAAGAACAGCTTTCCTAGCAAAATAAATATGGCTGCAGTGGAATCTTTCATTAATCTTTCATATGACAATGCTTTCGTTTACACTTAGATGACATTTTATAATATGCTTTCAGTGTTAAACTGCTCACATCAAATAAAAGATTCTTGCTGCAGGCAAATATGTTGCTACCTAATAAAGCTGATAAGTGACAAGGCATGAGGAAAAGAAAATGAAACATTAACTGGAAATCTGTCAGAGAAACTTTAAGCTCTACATTGTGCATTAAAGCTATGAAATCTGAGACAAGACAGCAGGAAAGCCCAGTCTTTATCTACTTGAGTAACCAAGGTATTAACCTTCTGTCCGCATTAAAGAATACAGTTCAAAAAAAATATAATAGAAGGTTCCTTAAATTTAGATGACGAGATGCATCTAATTATTATACGGGAAGCATTAGAAGACAGGATGGACTGAAATAATCATATGTAATGTTTTTTCACTTCCAAGATCACTTAGGAGAGTAATTATTAGAACTGCTACTATCACCTGCAGACTTTCCATTGGAAAGCAGAGACAAGAGTGCGCAGCTCAATTTTAAGACAATCAATAGAAAGCAGGTGTGAAAAGGCATCTTAGAAACACATTACCTCCCAGAAAGGTACTTCCAGTGTGAATATGTAAGCATTATAAAGTAGTTTTTAAGCAGTTCAGAACTGAAGTCAACAAACCCACTCACAGGAGAGATAAACAGATCATGAAGGAGAAATCCTATAATCTTTAGGAGACTTAAAAACAGATTTTAAGAAATGAGGTTAAGGTAGCAAAACAAAAGGGCTAAACAAGGAATCCTAGCTCTTGATTATAAAAAGCACTGGGGAATATGGAACTAGGGATATGGAATATTTTTAAAGACTTCTTTAAGATCAGATAGAAATCTGTCCTGTGAAGACCAGAAATTCCACTATAGCTTCAGCCATGTCTAGCAGACATGAGGGAAGGCGCATCATAAAAACACAGGAGCAACAAAAGCTCGAGACAGGATATTGAACAAGATGCACTTTTACTCCTAGCATAATAAAAAGGGCCCTAACGTAGTCGGGATGTAAGCATTGCTCATTTCACTGGTGTCAACCAATAACCAGCGTCAGCATCAGCAGAAACACTGGGAAGGATTCCTGACAAATTTTTGTTGTTGCTGTTTAGATTCCTACCCAAAAGGTTCATAAGCATAGCTTTAAAAAAACCTTACCCATTGCAATCAACCTTTCACACTTAGGAATAAAGAGGACTGATGGTAACTAGAAATGCTAAGGAGGCATGCCTAGGAGCTGCTGTGGCTCTCTCCCTTCTTCTGTCCAGCTCAAGCTGACCGTTTGCATCAACAGCAAGTAAAACAGGGAATGCAACCAGCTAAGGATATCCACCTGCCCATTATGGGGTCTGTACCACCTAGCTCCCTTGAACAGTTCCGAATGAGTTCAAAGGCCTGTACTGGCCCCTAGGCAGGACTCTCTATGATCACAGAATCATAGAATAGTTAGGGTTGGAAAGGACCTTAAGATCATCGAGTTCCAACCCCCCTGCCATGGCCAGGGACACCTCACACTAAACCATGACATCCAAGGCTCTGTAAACCTGGCCTTGAACACCACCAGGGATGGAGCATTCACAGCTTCCCTGGGCAGCCCATTCCAGGGCCTCACCACCCTTACAGGAAACAACTTCTTCCTCATATCCAATCTAAACTTCCCCT
This sequence comes from Amazona ochrocephala, assembly GCA_039720435.1. Classification (NCBI taxonomy): domain Eukaryota; kingdom Metazoa; phylum Chordata; class Aves; order Psittaciformes; family Psittacidae; genus Amazona; species Amazona ochrocephala. The sequence goes on from CM077880.1 coordinate 29,365,160, forward strand.
GTTTAAGTTTGAACCCATTACCCCTTGTCCTATCACTACAGTCCCTCATGAAGAGTCCCTCCCCAGCATCCCTATAGGCCCCCTTCAGGTATTGGAAGGCTGCTATGAGGTCTCCACGCAGCCTTCTCTTCTCCAGGCTCAACAGCCCCAACTTTCTCAGCCTATCTTCATACAGGAGGTGCTCCAGTCCCCTGATCATCCTCGTGGCCCTCCTCTGCACTTGTTCCAACAGTTCCATGTCCTTTTTATGTTGAGGACACCAGAACTGCACACAATACTCCAAGTGAGGTCTCACGAGAGCAGAGTAGAGGGGCAGGAGCACCTCCCTCAACCTGCTGGTCATGCTCCTTCTGATGCAGCCCAGGATACGGTTGGCTTTCTGGGCTGCAAGCGCACACTGCTGGCTCATGTTCATTTTCTCATTGACCAACACCCCCGAGTCCTTCTCTGCAGGGCTGCTCTCAATCTCTTCTCTGCCCAACCTGGAGCTGTGCCTGGGATCGCTCCAAACCAGGTGTAGGACCTTGCACTTGGCATGGTTAAACTTCATCAGGTTGGCATCAGCCCACCTCACAAGCGTGTCAAGGTCCCTCTGGATGGCATTCCTTCCCTCCAACGTATCAACCGAACCATGAGCTTGGTGTCATTGGCAATCTTGCTGAGGGCTCACTCAATCCCACTGTCCATGTCACTCACAAAGATGTTGAACAAGACCGGTCCCAACACCGATCCCTGAGGGACACCACTCGTTACTGGTCTCCAGCTGGACATTGAGCCATTGAGCACAACTCTTTGCATGCAGCTATCCAGCCAGTTCTTTATCCACCGAGTCGTCCACCTATCAAATTGATGTGTCTCCAACTTAGAGACAAGGATGTCATGTGGGACAGTGTCGAACACTTTGCACAAGTCCAGGTAGACAACATCAACTGCTCTACCCTGTCCATCCGTTCGGTAGCCCCATCATAGAAGGCCACCAACGATAATGGAGAACTGTCATGGGACTTGAGACTGTCCAACTGGAAACTAAAATCAGGATGTGAAATAATCACCAAAAAAAAAAACAAATGCAAAGATATCCCTGATTCTATTTCAGAGCACAGTCACCGAGCAATTATCTCTATTAACTACAAAGAACATTCACAGCTTATTACATAAATATGTATTTTTAGGCGTTCCTAATGAACAGGCAGAAACAGGAATTACTAAAACATCTCCTTTCAGGAGGATACTCCTGGGAATGAGGCATTCTTCACTAACATATAAAGTTGTACTGAGATACTTAACCAAGGTAATAGTTTTGTTTCTTCACATATCTTAGAATGCACTTGTAAGAGCAAATTTTCATTAAATGTTAAACTTTAATGCAACCAACTTTAAAGTTCACTTAATTAGGAAGTTGTGCATAGTGGTTTGCTCTACTTGAAAGGACTCCAAGCAGCTTTAGCAAATGATTCCACAGGCGGAGGAGGATTTGTGGAGGCAACCTGATGAAGCAGCAAGTATACGGCACAGAGAATCGGGAATTAAATATTAAGAAACAGCTTAATAGAGGTTGTTATGAGAAAGTTTGAATATGAATTCAAGGCTTGGTTGTTGTTTGGCTTTTGGTTTTTTTTGGTTTGATGGGTTTTTTTAATTAAATAGTAAATTCCACACAGGAACAGAAGGAAATTTGCCAAGGCACAGTTGAACACCAGGCTAATGCTTTCTTCCAGCAACTTTACAGGAAATCTGATAGATTTCTTATATCTTGGATATCGGACATGCAATCTAAATTTAGTGCCTTGAAACACTATTGATCCCAGAAGTACATCAGATTACACAGAGAAAGAGACTTTCATCAAGTATTTTCTTCCAGTTGTGTTCCCACAAATTATGCTCCAATGTTTTTACTTGACTTGTGACAAAAATGGCATTCTTGCCAACCGATAATTTTGGAGCACTGCTCACATCTGAGTAGCAATGTTCAAGAATGTAAGGGCAACGCACTGGTTAACTTTTTGAAAGTGACGAGTTCCACAATAATTGCATATTCTTTACTGTCAATCCAAAGAAGAATCCATTTAAGCACTTTGCGGAGAAAAGAATGTCTATCATTGGTAGAATGGGTACATTTTAACTGCAAAGGATATTTATTTTAAAAGACCATTAGCATTCACAAACACAGGAGGTGTTGGTGGCTGCCAACAATCAGCCACGTCTGTTCTACAGACAACTCCACAACATATTTTAATTACATGGCTTAACCTAAATGAAAATTAAGCCTTTTCATAGTCTTGTAAAGTTCTTTTCTGCTCTTAGAGTTAACACTTCAGCCTTCAGTAATGACACTCAGCCTAAGGGGACATTAGAGTGCCTTATTAAACACGTTAATAGGAAATACTTGAGAAAGCAGTACATTTGAACGCTGTTCTAGTACGCTAACCACTCCCCTAGCAAATAAACCTAAAATTGTCATTGACACAGCTTGGTTTTGAGTGTGAACATTAGGGGAAAGCTCAAGTCCCCTCCATTACCTAGGCTCCCCACCCACTGTACGTACTTAGCAAAAGGAATATCAGCAGTTTATAACTGGTTACTGAAAGTCATTTCAAGGATGATTGGCACCACGCTTCCCATTTCAGTCTCTCCCCTACATCAGATTAGTAGAAGTCCATTTCTTAGCAGTGGCACAACTGTACTGTGCTACAGCAGAGCTGAGATATGTAAGAGCAATGGGACAAACCACGAGCACTAAAACCACAATGCTTTGTGAGAACATAAATCACCGTAAGAGGCAGATTTAGGTGCATCTCCTTGAGAATGGGGGTCCAACATCAGCAGACTTCATTAAAGTCTTGTATTTTCTTTAAACACCAATTTATTAAATCAGAGAGAGATAGTTCCTCACAGTTAAAGAATCTGTACACTGCTGAACATCTAATACACTAAGTAATTGCAGATCTTTTTGTTCCTATCTAGCCACCAGCTCAAACAATAGTGAGCAATATTACAAGTAGTGCCAAAACCCTGTTACTATGTGGCATCCAACTGTGAAGGAATCCAAGGACAAGAAAAATCTGAAGAAAAATAAATTAAGCTCCTCTCTAAATGATATTGTTTCAAATTTATAGAACAATCCTATCTTCATGAGCCTGGATGAATAATTCCCTCTGTTAACCACAAGAAAGTTTTCCACTGTTGTGTGTAGCAATAAAGATCAGGAACACAGAATCTTTCTTTGACTAAAAAAACCCCTCGAATTGTGTCCACTAGAAACAATCACTACAGTCACACTGTAAATGCAACACTCTCAGAAAGATAGCATTAGCCTTTGTGAACTGCATTTCCAGTTTCAAACCTGCGCTTGATTGAAAGATACAGATGCAAACCCAGCTCATGAAAACTGAAGATCCTTACACAGAGTACAATTCCTGCATAATGAGAGTGCTAAAACCTTTCTCTGATATCTCCAGGGCAGTATCTTGCAAGAGCATAAAGAAACCACATATCATAGTAGAGAGACATGAATATTCAACAAATTGAGTAATCAAGAAGGGCTTATTTATCACAGTACTTATTTTCCTGCACTGAAATTCTGCAAGGCAAGGAATCTTTTTAATCTGGAAACTGGATGGTTACGCAACAGGAAAAAGTAAGGAAGCAAGACAGGAGGCAAGACAGACAAGAATCTACCATGTAGAAGCTAGTGTGAAAGTTTATTAAAATAACTTAGTTTTTACTCAGTTTAGTAAAAGAAAACTTCATTTAGCAAAAACTTGAAAACATACAAAAAACTACAGGAATCTTTAATACCACAAAGTGCAGCAAATAGAAAATGCTACCCACAGAAAGAAAACTGCAAGTATTCAGTTCTACCACATCCCAATGTAGAGAGGGATACAAAACGTCCCAATCTGTGGACATCAAAAGAGTAAGCAGGAGAGCTAAAGGGAGAAAAATGTTTCTTCCCTGGGAAATTTATCAAGCAGTAGGAACCAAAAGAGTTCCTACATGAAAGCAAACAGAACTGAGGAAGTTTTTAAGGTCAGATGAAAGTAACTATTTATAACTGTTAGAACCACTTTAACTGCGGGGTCCTATTTGACCTCAGCCTCAACGTTAGTACTATACATAGAACAGCTCATTTTGCAAAGAGAATTTTTGAAACAACCACTTTTTCTATCCAAAGTTATTTTCAGATTACTCAAGGTTACAGTAATTCAAAAACATGTTAAGAGGAAATTTATTTTGAGCGGCAAAGTCAGGACAGAATGAGATTTAATTAACCAGACACAACATAATCAAGCTAAATATCCAGAAAATTTGAAGTAAAGATCTTCACTACTGTCCAAAGCAAAACAGCATGCCTAGCACTACAGATGTCAGGTCACATTTTACACTTCACAGCAAGCAGAATTACTTACCCATATTCAGCCTCTCTTTATGGCCAGCATATATTCCTTTTACTGCAGGTTGTGAAACACCCAGTCAGACATCTCCCCACTCAGCTGCCCTAGATCCTGGGTATCCTACTGAGGGACCTCCTTCTCACAGTGTGCCATACTGGGAACCTGTTCTTGTAGTTCATGGCTGTAAATCCCATTCTGGAAAGCTGGAATGTTTAAAACAAGTTACTCCCTTCAAGCTGCTCCAATCTATCCACAGGTCTAGCTTTATGATTTACCCTGCTTCAGGTTACTTCCCAACATCAATTAGGATGATCCCTAAAAGAAATCCAGCTAGCAGACAGCATCATAAAAATGTAGGAATTGAACTGGTAACTTATCATGCTAACTCATCAGCAACAGTTTCTTTAAAATATATAAGCAAAGTAATTGGTTGCTAACCTACACTTACATTTTCAGTATTTGTTGGGTCACCTACACAGCTATCACTTAGCACCTTTCAACACTGAAATGGATTTGCTCCTTTTTCTAAAGTGATCCAGACAAGAGCAGATGAATTATTTCTGGAACAGCATTTTCTGGAAAGCTGAAATAGAAAAAGCTCTTTCTCAAAAAAGCATGCGTTTATGTGTGCAGAGCTACGAAGAGGAGGGAATATCACTAATTTTCAATACTGAATTTGCTACTGAATTTCAATGTTGGCTATGCACAGCAAATCTACTTGAAAGGTACCAGGAACTGTGAAAAAGTGCACTTCTGAACCATTATAACAACACAAGATTAACAATCAGCCCTGAAAGTGATTAAAAGCTACTAAAAGCAACTAGTAAAAAAATCCTAATTTGTCTTTTCTGAATTAATTTTGAACAAGCACTATCTGCAAAGATTCTGTGAACTGACAACCTGCAGAAGGTCTTCCATTGTGAGGGTGAAGCAGCACAGATTTTTTATCTAAGGGCTGGAGCATCTCTTCTATGGAGACGGGCTGAGAGAGTCTGGCTTTTTCACCCTGGAGAAGAGAAGGCTTTGGGGAGACCTTAGAGCCACCTTACAGTACCTAAAGAGTACTGGAAGGCTGAAGAGGCACATTTTGCATGTAGGGATAGGACAAGGGGGAACGACTCTAAACTGACAGAGGGGAGATTTAGACTGGACATTAGGAAGAAATTCTTTACCATGAGGGCGGTGAGGCACCAGAACAGGTTGCCCAGAGAAGCTGTGTCTGCCCCATACCTGGGCTTTGAGCTACCTGGTCTAATGGAAGGGCCTCTACCCATGGCAGGGGGTTTGGAACTGGATGATCTTTAAGGCCCCTTCCAACCCAAACCATTCTATGATTCTATGATACAATTCTATCATTTATACTACTCAATGCAACCTTTATTTTTACCATGTCACAAAACTTCTCACTTCAGAAAATGAGCATTTTATTTTTCTTTCACTTCAAAATGATAAATACAACATAGTAGCTTTCTTTATGACAGCTTGTATAAACAGGTGAGACAAACACTACCTAATCTACTTGAAAAGGGAAGCTTTTAGTTTAAATAAATAGTCATTGATGTAAGCAGTGCTTTGCTGTTAACATTCTTTAGCACATGCAGGCTATGTGCTATACATGCTGCTTGCTCACACCAAGGAAAAACAGACAGATGAACTTGGCCAAGTCCTGAGGCAGTCACAGCCAAAGACAAGGAGTTGCTTCTCCAGGCAGTGGCTCCTCCCCTTCTACCAAAGCAGCATAACAGGATGCACATCTGTATCTCATACCCCATTTCCCATTTGAGACTCCTGATCTGGTGGTTGACACACACTTGTGCTAAGGGACGAGATCACAACAAGCACTAACTGAACATCAGATGAGCAGCCATCCAGCTCTTTCTGCTGACCCAGCCAGCAAACAGCAATTTCCAGAAGGGAAGTACAGGTTTACAATGAGCCAGGACTCATCTGCATAACCATTCACACATACTAGAAAACCAGCATTCTGAACACCATACAACCTTTACATGGTAAGAAAAAAACAAAACAATCACACAGACACAAACCCTCCCAGGACAACAGTTGAATGCTCCATGGATTAGCAAAGATGTTCTGTGCAGAGAAATTTTAGTTTCAGAAGACTAAAAGCTACATATAAAATGAATACTCCTTCCCAGCTCCGCACTTTTGTTTATAAACCTTTTCTTCCCTAGTTCTACTATAGTGATTCTTCAATTTAATAATTCTGAGTTGTTATTGGAACAAACATGAACAAGCTTCAGCAGCTAAACTATAGCTCAGCTAAAAGCATGCCTTCAACTTAGACCTGAAAGCCGTCCTCACCTAAGAAGTAATTTAGTTTTAACAGTGCCTCTGTCTACAAGTGCAATTATTAAAACAGATAAATCAGTTAACTTTTCTGTAAACTGCTTTAGGTTCCACTGAGTTAACCAAAAGTCCAGCAACTGACTTCAAACATGCAGCTTAAGATGAAGACAAGAAGAATCCATTTTCCTACCTACCACTTGCCATTAATTTAAGAAACTAATTTAGAAAGACTAATCTCGTTCCAAACTTAGTATTTTAGAAAAAAACTGGAGTAACATTGAACGTGCTCATTCACTATTTAGGAAAGCCATTTCACTGTCTAGTTAACATTCCCAGTAATTTTGTGCTTGCAAGGGGTAAATACATTGCAAACATCAATGCAGAAAACTGCAGTTTTATATTAATTACTACACTTAGTTACCCACTTCTGCAAAAACAGTATGATTTGTAGGAAGACAGGTATCAGTTATATGGTTTTATAACTATTGCTCTAAAAAATAAACCAGAGTCCTGCACGCCTTTTGCAGCCTAAGGCTTGATGTTAAAAAATAAGTTTCAATTATATTATTATAATGTAAGCAGCATTCATGACAGTAATGTAACTATAACTATCATTATAATGAAAATATACGAGTCACAGTGACTGCTCAGTGTCCTTCCATACTAGAGGTTTTATACACAAAAAAGATTACGTCTACCAACACAAATGATCCATGTTGAGATAATAAAACACAATTTTGTGACCATATGGGGAAATAAATGGTGTCTATATTTGCAGTACTGGAGGCTGAGGGTGCTGGTGGCAATCAGCACAGTACTTCTTCCTCAAGACACCGCCTTCCATGGCATGCACACTTTGCATGCTAGGATGAGTAAAGTTGTTCCAAGTGCACATGGGTTAAGTCAACAGCTGGAGTCTACAGTCCATGTGCTGCACATTTCTTTGTTTTATGAGAAGCAGCTCAGCTTAAATCTCTAGCTTCCATGCCACTTCTCCCTGTGGTCTGGAGTTCCCCACTACCATTTCAGTAATAGCTGCTGGGTGCCAGTGGAATGCAACTGCAATAGGAAAACATCCTCTGGCAGAATCCCAGGTAAAGAGCTCCCAAGGAAAGCCTTAAATCTAAAGGTTTTGACTATCAGGATAGGGATCTTGACCTACACTGTCTTTAGCAGAAGGACAAACAAGTGCTGAACTTCTTCAGGCCATGTAAGTTTACTCCTTGAAATGACTTGTGATAATCTAGATCAGCAGTTGCAACTGCAGGATTCCCAGTGTAATAGTCAAGCTGTCAAGGGATAGAAAGGTACTTTATTTCAGTGTGTATCTACTTCCATCAGTTGCTTAAACTGATAAAAAGGAGATGTTACAAGTGAAGAATGAGGCTGCTGCATTTATGGAAAAAAACCAAGACAGTAGCTATCAAACGCGAAAGGGAAAAAAGGAACTGATAACTGCTCCATTACCAACATCTTAGGCACAAAAAGCTGAGGCAAGTCTCAGCTAATGAAGAGTGGGTGGATGCTGCAGGTGGGAAGAAACTACTGCTAATTTTTGTCAGGGAAACAGATTACCAAAGAGCTTCCCAAAACCAAGGCTGCAAGTCTCAAGGCCTCAGGGAAGAGAGTGGTAGAGGACTGAAGATCCCAGGAAAACCCAGAGGATGCTGCTCTCATGGCTTTCAGCTTTTGAAAGGTTGCAGTCCTATAGATGCACTGTAATGGACAGCCATCTTCCAAACAACAGATACAGTTCTGCTAACAGGGCTGCTTCACTCCAACATTTACTTTGCAGATCTCCTTATAAATAACAGTGCTCAGAGCAAATGCATGGGAGAGCCACAGATCATGGGAGCACAGCTCCTGAGGCCCCTTCGCAGAACGGCTCTTTCCTGCCCTGTTTTTGTTCTCTGGGCATGTTAGCAGAGGAGGGCTGAGGAAGAGCTCTAGGTCATCATGCAGTGAAAGCTGGGCAAACATTGTGAAGTCCTCAGTAAATCTCATTTATTGGCACAAGACCCTGGTAACTCCAGACAACCTAAAGATTAAAAGGAAATAAAGACGGGCATCTAAAATGCCCTTCTGAAACTCAGAGCACTGCACTGATCCTTTCATCCAGCACTCTGCTGTGCTGCCTCTATCCAATAAGACAATAGTGAAACCAAGGAATTTTAAGAATTAGGAGCTGTCACTGAAAATGGTGTATCTGACAGTCCCATTCTGCTTAATGCAGATGCAGCAAGTAACCTTGTTCAGATAAAATCTGCTTTTCCGGTGACTTGCACTGCACAGGTTGCAATAAATCACTGTAAGATGACTAACTGGGCAATGAAATACCACGCTGTTTCAGTTCTCTGTCCCAAGTCTCTAAGCCCCTCAGCTTTTTTGTATTCTCAAGGACCAGTTACTACAGAGAACCTCCTGTTAATTTTATTTAACTGCTATCTGCCCCCACAAAGAAGCAGATTCTGTCCTTAAAACTGAAGGGTTTACAGTTAAAAATGAAGCTGTGCTCTCTTTCCAAGTGACAAGATATTCTCAGGTCAGGTTCAAGTTTTAAGTGAAAAGACTCATGCACAAGCTACCACCAAGAAAAACAACTCAAACCAGGATCTCTCTGAACTACAAACTTTGCAAGTTTGCACTTACATCATTACTTTCACAGGGTAAATTCATACAGAAATTCTCATACTTGAGGATAAGTGAAGATCCTCACACCAGCGCGTGGAGGGAGCTCCTAATCTTTACAGCACTCTTTCCAAAGAAACCCTACAAAGCAATTACTGTCTCCCACCTTGTTTTTTCCTATAATCTGGTCACATTCCACCAACTTGAAAGTAAGTCTTCATAAAGCAAGATCTAATTGAAATATCAATTACAGTAAAATGTAGCTACATATAATTGAATTTTCACTCAAAAGTGAATTACTTCTGAGTAATTTTTAAATTACTCAATTTAATTAATTTTAATACTTTTACTCAAAAAATAATTACCTTTATTTACATTTTAAAACTAACTCTGGTCTACATCCTCTTCCTTATTTCCTAAAACGAAAGGTAGGACCGCTGATGATACTGCAGGAGGGCAGCATCTGGAGGCAGAATTAATCACCCACTGGAGAAGAATCATTAAACTGAACACTAATAGAGTCACTGTGAGTAGGAAAGAAACCATTTGTGATAGCTTCTAATAAAGCACTAGGAACCAGCACTGAAGCATAAAACACCTCGTAGGTGACTTCATCTCTGAGTAACTCACTATCCACTCCTACCTGCCCAGTTAGTACCATTTAAACTTGTATGCACTAAGAAAATAATAAGCCCACAGTATTTTCCATACAAAAATTTAACAATCCACATATTGATGACAGGTTTATATGTAGATGAGGTTGGGAAGAAGCCTCTGTTCTAGCAGACTGCTACTCCTCCTGCCACCAAAGACAAATTCCCTAATAGCAGAATCCCCTTCCTTAATACTTGTGACCTACCATAGTAATAAACAGCTAGAAAAACTTCCCACAGACTGTGCTTCCAATGCAGTGTATGCTTTCAAATGTCTATTGCTCATTATCTTCAGGTGCAACATGATCTTTGCCTTTCAAATACTGTTAAGTTCACATCCACATTCACCTGCTCACCCTGAGTTTACATTGCTCTCACAGTTTAAAGAACTTTTTAATTACTGAGACATACAGATCCTTTAAGCAGTGTTTCAATTTACCATATCGGAAAACTCAAGCTTAGGTATCAATTACCAAAACCATTTAGTAGCGACTCTTGTGCCAAGTGCTTGTACAGAAAAGCTTCATGAGAGTAATTGAAGAATAAGCATAGCTACTGACACAACATGTCAGATTACATTCTGGAAGTTAAGCCTACACTGAGATACATCTGAAGAAATCATTTACAAGTATTTCAGTAAGATTTGAACATCAGGCCTCCCTGATCCCAGGTCTCTCTGGCCAGTAGCACCAACAGCACTGCCTGTCTAAAGGCCAGGCACACAGTGAGGAAGGAAAGAGGAGAAACCTGACTAGAGGAAATTATTCAAGAAATTGAAAATCAGACTACAAAATCCACTCACAGAAACTGCAGTGTTGAACAGGTTATGACTGACAGACTTACAGATTATTCTTTGTTTTTATGAAGTCCAAGAATGCCTTTTGAATATGCAAGCAAACATCAGCCCTACCTTACAGAAGGAAAAATGAAGGCACAAAGTATCACCATCATTTTAAGGTCAAGGGGCCAGGAAGTGACAAATCTGAGAATTACAGGTTGGGCTTATGTTTACATAGCAAAAGACAGATGCATCAGACAAATGGGGTCTCACAATGTGCAAGTCAGACCTTTCAACAGTACAACAGGCACCTTGTTATATACAGAAACAGAGAACCATGAGGATTGGAAGGGACTCTGGAGATCATCCATTCCAACCCCCCTGCCAAGGCAAGGCCACCCAGAGCAGGTTACACAGGAACGCATCCAGGCGGGTTTTGAATGTCTCCAGAGAGGGAGACTCCACAACCCCCCTGTGCAGCCTGTTCCAGTGCTCTTGCCACCTTCAATGTAAAGTTCTTCCTCATTCAGTTCAACCTCAAGTTGAGGTGAAACTTCTTGTGTTTTCGTTTATAGACATTTATTGCAGTATTTAAAGTTAGAAAGCCTTCTGCATGGCAAAATAAAACAACCACGTGCATGTATTTCAGCTTGCTGTAATTTAGCTTTAAGACTATAAAACTAAAATAAAACTAAATAACTTCATTTTATGGCAAGATGAGTTCAAGGTTACGTGTCTCTAGCTCTTTGTACCAGCGTGAAATAATATTTTTTCTTGCAGTAGTGTCCTTGCTCCTATTGCTTCTACAGCACACAAGCAAACTGTACGGGTTCCAGCTCCTAGGATGGGTAACACTAAATCGTATTTGCATTGGAAAAACGTGCCATGACTTAGAAACCCAGTGGCCACAGAGCCTGTAACAAGATGAATTCGCAGAGTACAGAACACACTGAGCACTTGTGAAGGTGAAGTGCATCAGACCAGACAGCTCTCGGTCTGTTACTGCTTCAGGGACATACGTATTTTTGTGACTGATAATGCATGACAAATAGAAATTCAAACCAAAGAACACACAGAGCAACCATGAAAAGGAGACACAGTCGACCAAACACTTCTCAACCTATTACTGCTTTAGGGATACATGTGTTTTAGTTCTCATAATGTACAACAAATAGAAATTTAAACAAAGAGAGCCATACATTGCTTCTGTATGATTCAGCTAGATTCAGAACATATCAGCACTGAGAAGTATGCACACAGGCATTTTTATGTTTTACTACAACTAGCTGAATCATTTGCTTTAAGCAAGAAACAGAGCACTGCTGTAAGCAAAGTATCACAGAAGATTAAATATGCACTTACGAAAAAATACAATGTGTGTCATCTTCAAATATCAGCTTGAAAGTTTTCCTCTCTAACAAATCTGCCTAGAGTTGTATTTTCAGTTGTAGCTCAGCATGACATCCATATCTCCCTTACAAACTTAACTTTATATGAACCTACAACTACCTGATGACTAGATTCATACCTCCTGTAAATACTGTACTATTTAGTAGTTTATCAAGATCACAAAGTAAAGAAATTAATGTTGTTGTAAGGTCAGTGGAATCACACCAGCTTAAAACTGGTGAGAGGGCCAAGTCAGGCCCCTTGCTCACTGCCACAGCACAGATGAAAAGTCACACTATGCGGGTGTCAGACCATACAAGTCCACATTATCTAAGCCAAGAAACATATATCCCCACTTGATAAAAACTTAACAAAGAATTGAGCCAAGAACTATATATTCTCAATTGATTAAAAAAACCCTAAAGCAGCAGAAAGAATGGCTGTATATCCAAAGCAGTTCTTCAGCCTGGAGAAGAGAAGGCTGCGTGGAGAGCTCATAGCAGCCTTCCAATACCTCAAGGGGGCCTATAGGGATGCTGGGGAGGGACTCTTCATTAGGGACTGTGGTGAGAGGACAAGGGGTAATGGGTTTAAACTTAAACAGGGGAGGTTTAGATTGGATCTGAGGAAGAAATTCTTTACTGTGAGGGTGGTGGGGCCCTGGAATGGGTTGCCCAGGGAAGTTGTGAATGCTTCATGCCTGGCGGCGTTCAAGGTGGGGTTGGACATAGCCTTGGATGGCATGGTTTAGTGGGAGGTGTCCCTGCCCATGGCGGGGGGGTTGGAACTCGATGATCTTGAGGTCCTTTCCAGCCCTTACTATTCTGTGATTCTGTGATTCCTACCTTCTCCTGCCCTCCAGAGCACAACTGTCCGATCCATTCCCAACACATCAATCCTGAAAATCTGTGCAACTGTTCTAGTCTTGTTTGTATTTTTGTGCTGAGAAAAAATGCAATTGAAGGTGGCCATGCAAGACAACCCCTAATTAAAATATCCACTAATATGATTTTATTTTAATACTCAATTCTTCCTTTGCATGCACACACAGAGAGTTCTCCAGGTGTTTGGATTCCTACTTCCCAACATGACTCTCTAGGAGGCCTGGATCAGTGTCGTGGTTTAAGCTTCTATAAACCCATACAGTCGCTCTCTCACTCACTCCCCACTCTTTCTTCCCTCCGCTCCTGGAGGGATGGGAAGGAGAATCGAAAGAATGCAACTCCCACAGGTTGAGATAAGAACAGTTTAGTAACTAAGGTATAACACAAATCACTACTGCTACCACCAATAATAATAATAATAATGACAAGGCAAATACAAGGAAAGAATACAATAGCTCACCACTGAGCTCGACTGAGCAGCGCACCCCCCACCGTGCACCCTCACCACCCTTCCGGGTCTCTGCTCTGTGTCTTTACATCCTGGACATGACGTGCTGTGGTATGGAATAACCTCTTTGGTCAGTTTGGGTCAGGTGTCCTGTCTCTCCTTCCTCCCGGCTTCCCCTCCTCCCTGGCAGAGCATGAGACTCAGAAAGTCCTTGGCCAGCCTAAACATCACCAAGCAGTAACTGAAAACACTGGTATTATCAGCACTGTTCCCAGGCCCAAAATCAAAAACACAGAGCTGCACCAGCAACCAAGAAGGAGAAAAAATTACTGCTGCTGCTGAACCCATGACAATCAGGCATTCCTTCTCACCACCATGGGCCAGGAAAGGCAAGTGTGCTAGATGAGTTACTGAGCTTCAAGTAGTGCTACTTCAGCACTCACACTTCCAGATCCCCCTTCTTTGCACCAGTGCGAAGAGTGTGTCTTCCTATATCCCAGTCCAAACGAAGCTCCCCCAGAGGAGAAACTTGGAAGTAAGAACACAGCTAGACAAACTGAGAACCTGTGTAGTTTGACTGTAACGAAGCTGTCCATAAGAAATTCCCATCACAGCCAGCATGCACAGTTTCATTTCACATATCCTGGGAAAGAGCCTCTATGAAGAAAAGCAGAATTAATACAAAATCTTGAGACAGCAGGCCAATAGGCAGGCCAGGCTTACCCTTATCGAACCAGCACACAACTATAGAGATTTATGCCTCAGCAACCCATCTGAAACAGTCACACACACAAATCCATACTCCTGGATGAAAGATAACACAGACTATATGACCATCAGCAGGCTCTATTAAGCCAGATAGAAATGGGTTAAGATTCTAGATGAAGAAAAGTAGAAAACAGGCACACAGTCCCTTGTAAGTTTCACCATTACAGGGTGAATTACTAAGAATTAACTTCTGAATAGAATATACATACCTATTCTAAAAGGTGGCTGAGATCTTGCTGAAGATACAACTGGTATTACAGAAGAGACAGGCCTGCTGGTCTCGAGCTATGTAGAAAAACCTTCTCTGCACAGCTGCATTCATAAGTTCAGAGCACTCTTCCCTTCCATGCAAGGGAGCACTCCACATCTAAGAAGATAATGATTAATTGCCCGGATAGTACTTGGGTGTCAGGGAAAGCAATTAATTTTGAATCAGTGAGAGGTACTGCAGAGTGTTACAACAGCTTTTGACTCCAGGGAAGGAAGACTCAGAAATAGGTTAGAACAGGTAGAATCAAAGACAAAACACAACCTGCATCTTTTCTTCCTTTAAAGTCATGATCAGCAGACACAAAAGAAAAAGGCAAAACAACAGATCTTGACCTAAAAATTATGCCTTGAAACTACAGCTTTTTCAGAAGCACAGAGAGTGTTGAACGTGATAATATTCTGTTTACCCTAGCTAGTAAAACTGCAGACAAGGGTCAGGAGAGGAGGGAAGCCCTCAACCTGCACAACAGTAAGACGTACAGAAGTAGAGCATACGGGAGTAGGCAACTATTGTGTCCTGCCCCAGGGTTAGATTTTAAGATAAATAGTACCTTCTTGTGCAAATTTTCAAAGAATTTAGCAAAATACATTCCCATTCACTAAAAGGGAAGTTGATGTTGTTTGCATAGCGCTCTACCCTATGCGTGCCCAGATTTCTGCTATATGCACCAATGATAGGGATGCTGGCGATGGACTCTTCATTAGGGACTCTAGCAAGAGGACAAGGGGTAATGGGTTTAAACTTAAACAGGGGAAGTTTAGATTGGATATGAGGAAGAAATTCTTTACTGTGAGGGTGGTGAGGCCCTGGAATGGGTTGCCCGGGGAAGTTGTGAATGCTTCATCCCTGGCGGCGTTCAAGGTGGGGTTGGACATAGCCTTGGATGGCATGGTTTAGTGGGAGGTGTCCCTGCCCATGGCAGGGGGGTTGGAACTCGATGATCTTGAGGTCCTTTCCAACCCTAACTATTCTATGATTCTATGATTCTATGATATTTTTGCAGGAACGTGCCAGTCAATCATTACAAAAGAAAGGATCTAAACTCAGTGCCTTGTTTCTCCTCCCACCCAAGAACTACATCCAGCACAAACCCAGACCCTGGTATTCAGCTCAAAATATTACCGCAGCAATTGAATTCTGGGGCTAAAACATCTTGAATGCCTAGGTGCAACACTTAGGCTTTTCCACTCTTACTTCAGGATCCTGAAGTTGTCCAGGTAGCTCTGGCTTTCCATTAGCACAAGCTGCTCCAATGTGAGGTGGACTGGTGAGGTCAGCAATGCCTGTGACTAATGCAGGCACAGGGCGTCCATGAGGCAGAAGGCTTAGCTGAGCTCTATGAATAAAACCAGATTACCTTTTCCCCCTCAGGCAGATTCCCCACTCTTGTGCTGACATAGCTAGTACTGACCTAAACAGTCCAATAATCAAGTACCTGTGAACAAATAAAAAAGGTCATTTGTATACAAACTTTTGCTGAAGTGCATGCATAAAATACACACAGCTTTGGCCTTAACCAGTACTTCCTCCATGCTTACCACGCTCTAGCTCATCTATTACTACACTGTCTTTCTCAGATGTTAGACTGGCCTCAGGACGCATCATAGCTCCAACCAACAACCCTAAAAAAATTAACTAACCAAATCAAAAGAGCAAATACTTAGCGATGAGTCCCTTTGATTTTTACCTCCTTAACCTCACAGATTAAACAACACTTACAATGTGGGCAGATGCTCAAACATTCCCTGCTCCAATACCTCAAGTAGGCTCTGCACTTCAGTTATCTTTCTAGATTTCTGAAGTTGCCCCAGCCCCACTGCCATAGCTTTCAGCAATATGGTTATCTACCATTTTTCAATTAAAAAGCTTGGGAATAAGTAATTTATTAAGCATATTTGTTAGTTTCAATATACAGCTTTTGCTTCCAGCTTTCTCCTTCACCTTTAGGAGAGTAGCTTTTTTTTCTTCCACAATTCCATGGTGATTTTTGCTGCTGAATGGCAGAATGTGAAGCCCATGCTACAACTGCCAGTTCAGCAGCACAAAAGAAAACTGCAACACACTTGTAAGATAGTTTCTTCAAGATCACCTAACTCTTCCCTAAAGAAATTACTATATCCTGACTGCCAACCCATTTCTGAATGTGCAGCTGAAGAGACAATAAATCAACAACTATATTATCTCCAAGTTAAATACTGCCAGTTCCTCCAGGATTAGAGATGTAAAAAAGTAATGGGCCATACTGCTTGAATCTTTCATAATACTGGTTTAAAACCCCGCATAATCACAGCTACCTGCCAAGTACTGTAGTACTATTACATGCTTTGGCCAAGAGTCAATGGTAATTGAAGGGAGGAAAAACAAATGGATGGGAATAGGAGCTCCCTGTTTCCATCAGCATTGGAGGCTGAACTGAACTGCAGGGCATGGGAATATGGGGACACTGGCACACCTTCTCCCTTCCCACTCCTCTGGGCACAGCAGCTTTACTCTGGTTCTGCACTAGGGAAAAGGAGGAATACCTGTAGCTCTATCACCCTTGGAAGTGGGACAGATGTCACAGCAGGACCTGGTTGAACTGCAGAAGACAGTTTAGAGCAGAACAGTGATCAAGATTATTGCCGTCATTTTCAAATACCACCAACACCTAGCTTTCCTTTTTCAGTTTGATTGCAATAAATGTGTTTGATTGCTTATGAAATGTTACTGCTCTGATAGTAATGTATCAACCACAACAACATGAAGTCATTTAATGACACTTCAGAACACCTTTATGTTTTTATGACTGTCAGCATGAAGAAAAGATGACAGTCAGACAGGAACAACCAATAGGTTGGATAAACCCAAAACAAACATGCACAGAAAAAAGAAAAAAACAACCAAACAAAACCAATCCCAAAATCCTACATCCACCTACTCATAAGGGGTAAAATCAGTCCAAGGTGCATTTAAATTTTTAATCATTGGTGCTTTCAAGTGGGCCTAAATGCAAAGTTCTTACCTGGTGAACCAAGAGCAGGAGCGCTAAAACTATAAAGACACACCTGGGAAATTACCAGAAGTTAATAAGCAAGGTAGATGGTTCAAGGCTTTGTAGGGTTACTACGCCCTTCTGCTCAGAACAAGTGTTTGAGATAAGGAACTGCAGAGAATTTCTTATGAGCAACCAGAAATTAAAGACCTTCTTCCATAAGCACGTGCCAGTGATCACTATGGTAATGTTTCTGCCAGAGCAGCACTCACCAAAATGCGTTCCCAACTCAGGTGCCCACATGCCTCACAGCATGGGCAATCCAACATGTGTAATACCAGGCAAGCTCTTTTCCAATTTGGAACACATTCCCCTGGGTTTCCAGGCTACGACAGGGAAGTAGAAGAGCTGTGGCTAAACACAAAGGCATCCTTAATACTTCCTTTTAGCTGCTGGAAAATAATCTTCTTTTCCTAATGTGATTATGTCCATAGGCACATTAAAACCACAATTATCGGATCCACTTCCCTGCAAAGCTTGCAAGAGAAGCAACAGTGGAGAAAACCATGCACATGAGGCTTCTCACCAAAGGAAAAGGAAAACAGGGAACCAGAAGGGCTGCTATCCTTGCTTCTGTCCAAGACAGAAAAGGTTAGCCTGCAGAAACTCCCACTTCTGGGAAAAGGCTGGAAAACGCTTGCCTTAGGGCTCCCACTTACAGTACGGGTTTCCAAAGCTATTTAAATCTGTCTAGACAACGAAAATATGAGCAATGCCATGTGACTCTCATTTTGGATACACATTTTTGTTTACACAGCAGGTCCTCCATCAGTTCTGGCATCTTCTGGCTTTGTGCCTATCATCTGGAGTTGAACAATCACTTCATTACTGCCTCGAAGATAACAGAGCACGCAGCTGTATGCGCTTGGCTGGCTGTTGATTAGACTAGAAAGTTCCTCAATGCTACCAGTTGGCAAGAGCCCTGTGAAAACTCAAGACATTCCCAAATACATGGTGTTGAAAAGAGACCAGAAAGTTCTAGACGTGAAGCCTGAAGCAATTGCTTCCCAGGGAAAACCCACTTCTCCCTTCAGCCTCACTGAGTGCCTGTCAGCCCATGTGCTAAAAAGCATCAGCTACCACCAGGGTTTTCCACACTGCCTGGAAGGTGTTTTCTGCCTTAAAATTGCCTCATCACTCAGGAGCACAAGGAGACGTAAAATACTCACTAGCAAAGTACATGCCTTAAGGTCGGTGCCAGGTGCTTCTGGAAAACATGTGCCCTAATGAGAACCAAGAAGCCTTTCAGATTAGCCACAGAGGACAAACCTCCTCCAGAGAGCTGCTCCCTTGCTGAATTACACTGGAAAAAACTGGGAGCAGAGGAGAAAAGTTCAAGTAGAGCAGCTGAGGTGACAGCTCCTGAATATATGCAACTGGAAGACCCATCTCTAGGGGATGGGGAGAACATCCCTGAGGGATAAAAGACAAGTCCAAGGTAAAAAGTTGCATATATCAATAAACATACACTTTTTATTCTTTCAATCCACATGGCTGCTTCAGTGCCCACTAACACAATGGCCACAGGCAGAGACAGATGAACCCCCAAGAGAGTCAGCTCAGGAGTAATTCCTAGGGAACCCACGGGACTTCAAACAAGGATCTGCTGCTCAAATGTAAGGAATATGAGAAGGAACACTGTCCCCAACTGCAGAAGAGGCAGGCACCCTTGCTATTTAGCCAAATAAGAAATTAAGGGGGAGGTGGGAACACACTTGTTCACACCATGGCCAAAAACATGCCATGACCTATCCACAGCCAGCCAGATGTGTGGAGGACTCTGAGGTCACGGCATGATGATTCACACATGCAGACAGCACATCTGCAAGGGTCTTGTGAAGGAAGAAGGGACATTTACCCTGAACGAAGAAACCCAACTTCAGTAGCAGGATATATAACGAAAATGAGAAACCGCCTATGAAAAATTCACCTTCAGAACAGGCACTTGCTTTCAATAGATCACTAATAAAACCACGTCTCAAACTTCCAACAAATCAGAGGAGGATCAGGAACGGACAGAACGGGAACAGTGGTTTTTAAACCTTCATATCTTCAATTATCATGAGTGTAATGCATTTTAGAAGAGTTTGCATCAAGTTGGCTAAGCCACTATGTTTGAGAGGTCATGGCAGCCTGGAAAAGTTCTCACTGACTGGAAAGGGGGAAACATAACCCTCTTTCTAAAAACGAAAGAAAGGAAGATCTCGGGAACTACAAGCCAGTCAGCATCACCTCAGTGCCTGGCAAGATCATAAAGCAGATCCTCCTGGAAACTAGGTTATGGCACACAGAAAATAAGGAGGTGATTTGCAACAGCCAACATGGCTTCACTAAGGAAAAATCATGCCTGACAAATTTGGTGGCTTTCTACAATTGGGCTAAAGCGCTGGTGGATATGGAAAGAGCAAATGGCATCATCTACTTGGACTTCTGCAAAGCATTTAAGGCTGCCTCACACAACAACCTTGTCTCCAAACTGAGAGGCCTGGATTTGACGGATGGACTGTTCAGTGGATAAGGAATTGGCTGGATGGTCACACTCAAAGAGTTGTGGCCAACAGCTCGATGTCCAGTGATGAGAGGTGCTCCTCAGGGTCAGTACTGGGACCAGCACTGCCCAACATCTTTGCTGGCAACATGGAGTGGGACTCAGTGCACCCTCAGCAAGTCTGCCGATGACACCAAGCTGTGTGGTGTGGTCCACGTGCTGTAGGGCAGGGCTGCCATTCAAAGGGACCTTGACAAGCTTGAGGGGTGGGTTCATGAAGTTCAACAAGGCCAAGTGAAGGTCCTATATACGGGTCAGGGCCAAGCAAAAATATAGGCTGGGCAGAGAACAGATTTAGGGTAGTTCTGAGGAGAAAGACTTGAAGGTATTGGCTGATGAGAAGCTCAACATGACTCAGCAGCTCAGAAAGCCAACCATGTCCCAGGCTGCATCAAAGGAGCGCGTCCAGCAGGTCAAGAGAGGTGATTATCTCCCTCTGCTCTGGTGAGACCCCACCCAAAGTACTGCATCCAAAATAAGGACATGGAACTGCTGGAGCAAGTCCAGAGGAGGGCCACAAAGATGATCTGAGAACTGGAGCACCTCTGCTATGAAGACAGGTTGAGAAAGTTGAGGTTGGTCATCCTGGAGAAGAGAAGGTCCAGGGAAGACCTTAGAGCAGCCTTTCAGTGCCTAAAGGGGCTGACAAGAAATCAGGAGAGGGACTTTTTACAAGGGCATGGAGTGACAGGGCAAGGGTCTGCAAATGAATGGCTTTAAACTGACACACAGTAGCTTTAGATCAGATATTAGGAAGAACTTCTTCCCTGTGAGGGTGCTGAGGCCCTGGCACAGACTGCTCAGAGAAGCCGTGGCTGCCCCATCCCTGGCAGTGTTCAAGGCCAGGTTGGACGGGGCTTGGAGCAACCTGCTCTAGTGGAAGGTGTCCCTGCCCGTGGCAGGGGGTTGGAACTGGATGGCCTTCAAGATCCCTTCCAACCCAAACCATTCTATGATCATAAGATCTACAGAAATATAGTTTGGCTAAACAAATAAAATGACTACACACTCATCTAGAACAAGAACTCTACAACACATTTAATAATTTGCTATGAATTCCTGGATTGAAAATTACAAGCACCTGCCAGAAGCAGCGCAGCACATTTGGGGGCTGAGGGTGAATTCCCCCTCCAAAATGTATTGAGGTATAAACTCCTTCAAAAAAATTTGGTGGACACTCACTTATAAAACCTTACGAAGACTGAAGCTTTTGAGTTTCCCAAGGGAGGAGAGGGAGGTGGGGGAGACTAATCTGTAAGCTCTTCCAAGATATAAATACCCAGCACCTGAAAAAGCTTAACAGTACACTAAAGTAAAATAATAAAACCTCCAAACAGCATACATAGCCTCATCTTTAATAGCCCACAGACCATACCAAGTATCCTCCACTATTTTCACAGCATATATGGTAGTCAGCTGACATGGTGCACCTTTACTTAACCACTGTAAAGGTAATACAGAGCTGTTACTATGTGATGCAAGTCCTCTGGTTAAACTGGGTTATTTTTGTTATTTGGTACTGGACCTTCCTGTCAGTAGAAGCCAGTCCCACCAGGGGAGCCCTGAACAATATGCCAGCACTTTTTACTCCTGCCTAATTCTGTGCAGTCTTGTGTCCTCTGCTCAGAAAATGACCTACATACACAGTATAAAGGTGCTACCAGGAACACTACATATTTCACATCCAAATACAGCCTTCAAAATAAAAATATACAGACATTTTGAGCACAAAGCTCACACTGTGAAGATACATCATGCACTAGCACAGACAGGGGTCAGAGAGAAGACAAGACACTTAACCAGCCAGTTAGGTCCATCTCATTGCAGACCTTGTAAACAAGTGCATGCTCACACAGTCATCCTCAGAACTGGTTCCACCAGAGCCTGGGTAGTGTGTGCAATGCCTAAGCCACAAGTTGAGTAAGAAAACAAAACACTGAAGAGCTGATTATTAATTGAGCACCATCTATTCTGCATGCTGAACAAGGCAGAGGAATCTAATCATCCAGCTAATGACTGTACATTAAGATACAGATCAACTCTGCACAAGCAAGCTTAATTCTGTCGCTTCCTGAACACTCTGTAGCCCAGACAGCTTTCTTTCCACAGCTGGTACACCAGTGTTCTCGAAAAAGTGATCTGAACAGCACAGCACCTGAAACACCATGTCAACACCCACATGCATCAGCTGCAGGCTTAAAGCCTTCAGCATCCTCAGATGTCAGAAGGACAAACTGCTCCTGTTGCAGACTGGTGAGCTGTTGAAACACATCTGGCTGATGGGTTCAGACAACTGACTGCAAAATTAGGACACTCGACTGATCACAGTCTAAGAAAGAAGTGACTTTGCCAACACAGTTCTTTATTATAACCCTAACGTTTAGTTCCAGTGTTTGCTCTCCATCGCCCTTCACTCTACTAGTTCAGTAGAATTAGCTCCCATCTACAGCCATGCCTAGCTCTAATCTTTGCTGTTTCAGTTCTGGCTTCTCCTCAGGCTTTGGTAGGACAGGTCAAAGATGAGCCAAGCGAAGAACATGGCTTTCCTACCAAGCATGTGAACTACAGCAGCCAACACAGGGCAAACCTCTTGGCCCTCAATCCCGTACCAAGTGTGGTTGGTCACCCATCAGCAAGAGGCTAAGGCCTTCAGCATTATCAGAAGCAAAAGGTCCATACATATTTTGTACCAATGGCGTTTTTCCTAGCTAAGCTCATTGTAACGCACGACTGAACATGTGACCCAATTTCCTACGTCTGAATTTTGCCCACATTTGCTGTGATGAATATCTGTCCAACTGTAGCATTCCTGACATGAGGCTCAGTCAAATTCCTAAAGAGTCAAGACACCAGAGCTGCTTGGGAAAGGGTGGGTGTGGAGGAGGAAATGATGGCCATAACCTTTCCTTAAGCCATTTTGCCTGATATTGTCACAAACTGTGTATTTAGAAATTCAGACTTGAAAAGGTCTCAGCATATCCTAAGCTCATGCTGAATGTGGCTTCTCTTATTTTTTTGCATTCCCTATACTTTGTACTTAACACTACGGAGGAAAACATAACTGTTTCCAATCACAAAAAAATCTATTCTACATTTGTAATAAATGAGGACTTTGGCTTGTCCTTGAGATAATGTCTTTATTTTCCAGAAATATCTCCTTCTGTAATTGCTGGGGAGAAAAGGAGAGGTTTTCTGTCTCAAAACACCTCTACAGTAAGAAACAGACAAGACAGACAAGTGAGAGATCTTCCTCATTTCAGAAAACTGCCTGCACTTTTCATCCTTGAAAGTTGAACTGTAGCCCCTTATAAATCACAGTCATGAGAAAGATGGATGGTTTCTCACATGGACACTGTTAGCACAGATCCACACTGTACCAGCTAGGGCAGATCGAAGTCCCACAGGTAACCATCAGTGCATCTTATCTGCTTTTACAGCACCATAAAATTTCTCATAACACAGTAATTACTTTATTAAATGCAAGCAAACACATATTTCTGGAGTAGATTTTTTGATGTGCAATTGTCGAAGAGCTACACGAAAGAGACCTCAAAAATGTATAAAATTAGACACAGCAAAGCAATTTTTAGCAGTCTGCAGGCAGGCAAGCATTCCACAACACTACACCATCACACCACTGCAGCAGTTGACACTGTCTCTGAATTGTCACATTACTGAGTGACCTCCTTACACCAACACTAGGAGGTTCTTGCCCACTGTGGGCTGTAAAATGATAGTCAGAGGGCTCCAAGACAAGAAAGGAAGAACTGGCTAAAAGTTCCACCAGTTTCTAACGCTTTCATTAAATTATGCAGGCTCCCTCTGGTGGGGGATTCAATGTGGAGATTGTTGCAGTTTGCTGAATGCGAACAGGTTTGAACCACAACATTTTTTCTTTTGTAAAATGAACCTTGTTAGGATTAGACTCTGCACTTCTTGGAGTCTCTTGTGATGCTTCAGTGACAGCAACTTAAAGTAATGCTTTGTTTCTGGTAATGCTTTTTCTCCATCCCATAAAGAGCAGCAACCTTTGATAAAAAGAAGAAAATATCGCATTTTTTAAATCAGTGTCTTTGTGCCCCAAAATCCTCAAAGCATTTCTCAGTCTTTACTTCACTCTCTGGAGCCCCAGCAGAACCACCACCTCTGTCCCCAAAGTGGAAAGAGGCCAAAGACAGACCCAGACCACACAAGATCTACGGCTGTACAGAAGAAGAAACCCTAGCTCCCAATTTCCATTTCTGTGGTCTAAATATTCATTATATTAAGCACCATGTCTCAACTCCCTCCAACACAACCAACGCCATTTATATGCACACTTATAAGACAATCCCAAGATTGTCTTATGCCTATGCATCTCTCTACAAGACATACATACACAAGAGTCAAGCAAACCATCCACCCTTTCCCTTTCTCTTCCCCCAGAAGTTGTCAGTGTAACCAGTTAGAGTCACCAAAGAACATGAGAAGCTTCACAAACACAAGAATACGACAAATCGATATTTTTAGTATCTAAGACTAAAAACATGTGCTACACATGGCCATCAAAATACCTCTTCTGCCACCTCATAGTCAAATTTAGTTTTCTTGTCCCCTGAACATTATAACGAATGCTACCAACAGCCTGCAGTCTCAAGTATTGACAAAAGTAAAGACAGAGAGGCAGCATTTACAAAGTAAAAAAGCGCACTCCCAGCTCGGGGTAGAAAAACTGCAATCTGAAGATGCCCTTTACTGCACAGGAAAACCAGCACGAGCCCTTCCAAGGACGGAGTCGGTTTTATTTCTGACAGCCCCTGTCATGAGTCACTAACTTTTCTTCCTTAATAAGACCACAAAGCGCATCACAGCAAGTGTGCTGTAGCAAGCCAGAGAATTCAAAATATTCAATATTAAGAAGCAGAATTTTGCTATGTATAGGTCTAATTCTCTCTAGAACAAGTCGAATTCTCAATTTGTCCTCATGCTTTTAGATAGGGAGGGCTGCAAGAGCACAATAAGGAAGATTCATTTACCTCTTTTTTTTTCCTAATACAGGGACTCTGAATAACCTCATACAGCATATCTCGGATGCCAAACGTAATTCACATTACTGCCTGGCAGGATGGCAGCTGAAGAGCAACCAAAATTTGGGGTACATTTAGGATTTAGCCTGCACAGAAACCAGTCACAAAGGTTAGAGAAAACACTCCTCATCACTTCAGGTTCTTTGGGACAACTATAAAGTTTTACCAGAACATACTGCTTGCAAGTTATGCAACACATGCAGGAAGGCAGCATAAGTGTAGCGATTCGTGTTCAGTTCTGTGGGATGCTATTAATGCAATCCAAAGCAGGTGTCATCTCATTTGACCAGAGAGTGCTACCTCGTTTTGTCCCAGAAGCGTACCTCTAGTGCCCGATGGAAAGCAAAGACGTGCAGGGAACCAGAAGATACGTTTTTACAGTTCAAAGAAACAGGGAGGATCTCCTCGCCCGAGTTCCCAGAACCTCCCAAAGCGAAGCTCACTGTGAACTGCTGACACCGACAGACCACCCTACAAGATGAATTTGCAGAACGGATGCGAAACCGCTCTCCTTGTACTGAAACCAGACAACTCTCTCTTAACGGGCCCGGGCTACACCACCTGTAAGCAGAGCCGAAGAGGACAAGCACACACACACCACTCACACTCTCTCCCTTCCCGCACGCCGCCACAGCCCCTTACTTATAAGGCAGTGGGGGCTGCCTTATATAAACGGGCTGTGGGTGCGCAGGGACAGGCGGGTTTTAGGTTCAGTGAAACCCGCTGGGGTCTGTGCCCTGGGACCCGGCTGCAGCAGGCGAAGCGCGGGGAGCGCGGCGGGTGCACTCACCGACGCCCAGCCCCACCACCACGCGTCCCCCCAGCAGGGTCTCCTTGTCGGGGGCGGCCGCCAGCAAGGCGGCCCCCGCTGTGAAGAGGCAGCTGGCCAGCAGGATGCAGGGCCGCCGGCCGCACAGCCCGTTCAGGACGCCGCCGGCCAGGGCGGACAGGGCGGCGGCGCCCACCGTGCTGGAGACTAGCAGCTCCTGCCAGAGCGAGTCCAGGTTGAGCTCCCTCTTGAGGAGGAGCAGGGCCCCCGACACCACACCGGTATCGTAGCCGAAGAGGAAGCCCCCTAGGGCGGAGAAGACCGACACCACGTAGACGAAGCCGGGGGTCTCGTCCTGCTGGAACTGCCGCCGCGCCGCCCGCTCCAGGTCTCCGCCCGACACCGCGCTGTTGAGGCTGGAGCACGACTCCGCGGTGACGAGGCTCCGCTCGCCCGCCGCCGCGCCCGAGCCGGCGGACCCATCCGCCTGCCGCCGCCGCTTCTCGCCCATCAGGTTGCTCAGGCTCCGCAGCGTGTACTCCACACTGTCACTGGCCTTGCGGGACATGGGACTCCTGCCCCGGCCGGGGGAGCGCAGGGGACTGAGAAGGGCGGCTCTGGCTACGGCGGCGGGGCTGCTGCTGCTGTTACTGCTGCTGGCGCCGCCCGCCCTCGCCCCGCCCCGGCCGCCCGTGTCGGGCCGCGCTCAGCCGGGTCGCATAGTGCCCGCGGACGGACGGACCCCAAGGGAAGTTGCCCGCCGCGGCTGCCGCTCCCAGCGCCCGGGCGGAGCTGGAGGCGGAGGCGGGCGGGGACAACAGCGGGGGCCAGGGGGCGGGGCGGGGCCGCCCCCTCCCCGCTCCTCCGTGGCGCGCGGAACTGAGCAAGCGCAGCTCCCGGCGCCTGTGCGCAGAGCGCCGCGGCGCTGCCGGCCCCGCCCGCTCACCCTTCAGCGGGGTTGGCAAGTGGCGGGCTAGGAGCCGCCGGCCGGAGGAGGAGGAAGGAAGGCAGGAGGAAGAGAGAAGCCAGCTCCAGGCGGGCGAGCGCCGCCAGAGCCGCCCCACAAGCCCGCCGCGGAGGTGCCGCTGGGGCCGCTGTGCTCCTGCAGGGCAGCCCCACCGTCAGTTCAGAGAGGGTGTGCTACCTATGGAAGGGAAGTTTGAGCTTGCTGTCATGTGTGTGCTTAAAGTAAAGCGTAGCGGTTTGAGAATTCCATCTTCCAGCGGGACTTTCACCAGGATGAGGACGGAGATCGGGCCCGGGGGCGCTGCCGGCAGGAGCGGCGGTTCGTGGGGCCGCGTTCCTGAAAGCCAGCCCGGCACCGGGGGGACGCGGTGGGAGAAGTCACATCAAACGTTAGCACTTGTGCTTCACTGTGTATATAATGGCACACACCGAAGTAAACAAAACTTTCCTCCTGACTTGACCGTCTTCTGTAAAGATCCCCATGATGAGGCCAGCCGGTAGGTGGAGAATTGCGGTAATTCAGTTATCCCAGCCTACACCCTGCGAGCAGGACTAGCCACAGCCACATGAATTTAAACATCAGAACAGGGAGCAAAGTCCAACGTGGCCAGCTGCACACAGCGGCTGCCTCAGAGCAAGCTGCGCAGCGCCAGTGTCCGGATAGTGCCGAACAAAAGAAATAGTGAGCAGTAGTTACTCGAACGGAAATAACAGTTGTCTATGGAGTTAATGCAGTTAGTAACAGATGCATCAGTGCATTTAGAAATACAATATTTATGGTCAGCTTCCATGTTTGAGCATGTGAGAAGCCTGGACTAGGTGAAAATTAAACACAAATTAACATTCAATTGTTTTTAAACAAGATTCGGATAATATGGTTTGACTGGCACAAAGCATTCCTTATTCATGTACAGACTATTAGGGCCTGACCCAGTGCTAGAGGAAGAAACAGGTTCAAGTTGTAGCATCCGCAATGAACTTATGTTGTCCTACGAGAAACAGTCCCTCAGGTCCCTTGGCTCTCCGGGATCAGACTGTCCTACTTCGCTACAGCGCCATCAAGAGAGGGAGTCTGGTCTTTCAGAAGCCTCCAGACGTGCCCAACAAGTGCAGCAGCACTTAATATATTGTTTTCATATGTAACCCCTAAACGAAAAAATGTGGGACAGAGTGCATTAAACACAGAATATTCACACCAGATCCCCAGCCAGCTAGAGAGAATGCTTTCACAGAATGTTGTCACAACAGCTGCCTGCCACGAAAGCAACCTGGCCTTTTAGCAGCCAGCTCAGAAGCTGGAGGCATTGTGTGTGTTACAGTTAACAAAGACTCAAGAGAGCTAACAAAAAGCTGCTTTCCCCCCCTCTCCCCCCACTGCTGTCCTAGCACAATAACAAGCAGATGTCATTTCTCATCAGATCGTGCATCAAGCTTCTCTCTTACAAGATTCACTGAAGAAACACAACAAAGAAGTTCAGTTGTGGGATGCATTCCACTGAGGGCTGACTTCATGATAAAGAGGGAGGATTTGTTTGCCTTGTGTGTGGTTTTTCGTTACTGTGGTCAGCTCCCCATAGTACTGGATTTCTTTATAAGAGCTGAGTTATGAATGATTTCACAGTAATGCGACATATAGTAGGTATCATCAGTAGCTGAGACAGGGGGACCAGATCCAGCAAAGGATTTGGGTGGATTTTAGGCATAATGTTACTCTTTCAAGAGATGACATGTTTAATTGAAGCACTGTTGAGATTCACAGCACTGCCTCATTCTCTCCTTTAAAGTGCATTTGCACAATTGTTTGACAGGTGATATTGTGAACTAGATCAAAGAACTGGTCCAGCTTTAAGAAACTCAGTTTCTTGTGCTCCAGCAGACAGCAGGAATGATTACAGGATTTTACTGCTTTTATAATGCTGATACATGGTATATACATCACAAAATGTCTTCCAGAAGCTACTGAGTGCTCTGTGCATGTGCCCAGAACTCCCCCACACCTGAACCCCCAGGTGCCAGCTCCTGCTCTACGCTGGCACTCAGAACCAGGTGGATGAGTGCCTACATCTCCTGGAGACTTCAACCGAGGCACATGGTGAGATGCTGTAGGTCTTTTGTGTGGTAGCCTGATGATTGACAGCCTCAGCCAGGAAGGAGGAGGCCCGAGTCACAGACTTGCTTCAGTGCAGGAGGATTTACTTCTCTCTCTCACCTCTCAAGAAGACTGTAGGCTAAATGGGAAAAAGATGGATTCTTGCAGGAAACTGGGTTGCTGTGCAGACAAGAATATAAGAGCCATGGGACTAGATGGACAGTGAGGCAGAAAAGTGGCAGAAAGAGGTCCAACTTTATCAGCGCTGGTTATGTTCTTTACGTGAAGCCATGGCTGCATCAAGAAAGAGATGATACAAGGAGCAAATCCCCAAACCAAGAGTTCTTCCCATTTCATTCAGTGCTGAGGGGGTGAGCATAAGGGCTTTAGCCTCCCATGGGCTTTAGCAATACAGTGTTCACAATCTTGTGTTTTTAGGCACCTAAACTAACTTCTTCTTAGTGTTATGATGCCTTACACTCCAATAAGCAACTTGCCCTGATACATTATTCCGCCACAGGCAGAGCTGCTGTGTAAGTTGAGTAATACCACTGTACTGGGCTGAGGGAAACAACCTAGCTGAATATGCAAAAAAACCATCAGCAAATCCTGTTTATGGCAGCAGTTTGTATAGTCTCTGACACCTTCTCTCTACACAGAATTACACCTTATCAGTGTGCTGAGGAATACAG
Source organism: Amazona ochrocephala (assembly GCA_039720435.1). Classification (NCBI taxonomy): domain Eukaryota; kingdom Metazoa; phylum Chordata; class Aves; order Psittaciformes; family Psittacidae; genus Amazona; species Amazona ochrocephala. Next base: position 29,394,841 of record CM077880.1, read on the forward strand.
AATACAAAATATATTTCTTCCCTCTGACCAGACACAAACCCTGATCCTGGATCACACCCGTTTCTTGAGCAGGTATGTACTGGTAATGCAAGGTTGGGACTTTAAGGAATGCTCCAGTTTAAAAAACACAAACAGAAACTGCAAATAGGAATTTAACTCTAGAAACAATTTGAAATAAGTGTGTATTGCCTGAAAACTTCCTGTTGTTTCACAGTTCATCCTATTCTTGCAGCATTGTTTGGTCTCTTTGGAAAGAGGACGGTTTCAGATACAATCTGTGGTTTTCTGATCCTCATATGACATTCCTCCTCCATCCGTTTTCACTATCTAGACAGAGTTGTTTTGTTCACTTCTCTGAACGTATCTCTCTCAGCTCCCACTGCAGTTTAGATGTTTGTGATCCTTCCAGCGTTTGCATTGGGTTCTCCTTTATACACGCAGATCCTGATTAGACCCTACTCCAGTATCTCAACAAAAGTCTCCCTTCAGATACACAAGCTCTCCGCAATTGGATGCCGTTACACGGGACTTTAAATCCTGCCTGGCCTGGCCTGGCCTGCAGGGTGACTTTTAACCAGTTATTTACCCCCTGCCTTGGCTATCTGAATTTGTAACCTGGGACAACACTGTTCACCTCTGCTGTACAGTCCTTTCAAAATGGAAGTAACGTCGGAATTTATGAGTAAGGAACCTACCGACACCATGCATTTAATCCTACTGCTCAAGTGTTAGGAGATAAATTGCTTAACAAATAGGAAGAGTTACAGTATTAGTACTGGAAAAGTGTGAGGGTAATGGTGCTTGTAGAAAGCTGACATATTTGGCTCCAATGGAATTTGTTTGATTCCAGTGGTGCCCTGCCACATGTCACAGCCAGAGGGTACTGCACTGCAGAGACCAGGGCTGGAGCTGCTGCAGCTTGGGGATGGGGCTGGGAAAGAACCCTAGGAATGGGACAGTGAGCAGCCCTGGAAGCAAAGCTGAAGGATGTTGGCTGCCTTACATGCAGTAACCAAAAGAGTTCTAACAGGGGCCTGTAATGACAGGACAGGGCAGAATGGCTTTAAACTGATAGAAAGGAGACTGAGAGAAGATATTGGGAAGAAATTCTTTACTGTGAGGGTGGTGAGGCCCTGGCACAGAGTGCCCACAGAAGCTGTGGCTGCCCCATCCCTGGCAGTGTTCAAGGCCAGCTTGGACACAGGGGCTTGGAGCAACCTGCTCTAGTGGAAGGTGTCCCTGCCCATGGCAGGGAACTGGAATTAGATGAGTTTTAAGGACCCTTCCAACCCAAACCATTCTGTGATCATATGATTCTATGAATGCGTCCAGGTGGGGTTTGAATGTCTCCAGAGGGGGAGACTCCACAACCCCCCCGGGCAGCCTGTTCCAGTGCTCTGCCACTCTCAACATAAAAAAGTTCTTCTTCATGTTGAGATGAAACTACTTGTGTTTTATTTTACAGCCATTGCTTCTCGTCCTCTTGCTGGGCACCAAGAAAAGAGTCTGGCACTATCCTTCTTGCCCCTGCCTTTGAGGTATTTATCTGCATTAATGAGATCCTCTCTCAGTCTTCTTGAGACTAAAGAGGCCCACCTCCCACAGTTTGCCCTCGAGAGAGATGCTCCAGACCCCTGATCATCCTTGTGGCCCTCTGCTGTACCCTCTCCAGTAGCACCTCGTCCGTCTTGTACTGAGGAGCCCAGCACTAGACACAGAGTTCCAGACAGTAAGTCCCCATCTGCTGGGTCAGGTCCCATCCATCGGCTGCAGCCACGGAAATGTCAGAAGTGGGAACAGGCATCTTCAGAGGCGTCAGTCATGGGAGCAGCAATGGGGCTTTTTTGGCTCAGGAGACAAAAAGACCTGACAGCACGTCATGGTTTAGACCAGTGGTAACTCAGCACCACACAGCCACTCACTGAGACCTCTCTTTCTCCCCAGGCAGGATGGAGAGGAGAATCAGAAGAATGTAAACCCCACAGATTGGGATAAAAACAGTCCAATAACTAAAGTACAATATAATACTGCTACTAATACTAGTAATACTAATAATGATAAGGGAAATAACAAGGGGAGAGAATATAAAACTAGAAATGGAAAAGAAAGAAAAAAACAATAAACCCAAGTGATGCACAATACAATTCCTCACTACCCACCAACTGATACCCAGCCCAACCCAAGCAGAAATTGGTCCCTTGTGGGTAACTCCCCCCAGTTTATACACTGGGCATGAGGTGCTGCGGTATGGAATACCCCTTTGGCTAGTTTGGGTCATGTGTCCTGTCTCTGTTCCCTCACAGCAATTTGTGTCCCTCCTCACTGGTAGATCATGAGAGACTCAAAAGCCCTCAATCAAGGTACGCACAACCAAGCAACAACTGAAACATCAGTGCGTTATCAGCATTGTTCTCAGACTAACATCAAAACACAGCACTGCACCAGCTACTAGGAAGAAAATTAACTCTATCCCAGACAAAACCAAGACAACAGCACTACATACTGCTAGTGAGGGCTACATACATACTACATACTGGGAGAGGACTAGCGGAATGCACGCCACTGAGTGACACAGCAGGACCGTCCCTTATGCCCCTGGGTCCTTTTTCCTCCCTCTGCATCACTCCAGCCAATGCAGCATGCAGAGGCACAGGCAGTAGGCACAAATTCATTTACCATGTGGCATGAGTTGCTGCAGATGGAGCTTGGCCCCCACCACACAGCTCTGCAGAAGCAAATTGTTCTTCTCACCACCTTCAGATTACTAAAGCAAAAAGCACTTGTATGCACAGCGCCACTGATAGGGCTCTTAACCCCTTCCCTTCCCTCCTGGGGCGTCCCTCGGGTTGGGCCAGAACACGAGGAGCCCCAACGTTCCATCCTTAGCCCTTTCCCTTCCCATCTCCTATGGCGGGGGGGGTGCTGTTTGGGCGACACATTCTGTGCATTCTAACAAGCAGAGCTGGCAGCAGTACCATTAAGGTTGCTGAAGGCTTCTCGAATCCTAGGTAACTTTACCAAAGTAATTGTTTGAGCTCACATTTTGCATAATTGCTCTTTCTTTCATGCTACATGTATGAATTCCAGCAAACCCCTTCAGACCCATTGAAATGCAATTGTAAGAAACATGTGGGTTTTGAAGTTAAATTTTTCTCTCTATTTTTAAGATCTACAGCTTGCTCATGCTTCAGAGCAAGGACTCGATTTTTGGCAGAAGAACAATTCCTTTCTGCCTTTGGCTGTCAAAAGAAGGATCTAATGAGATTTGACTGAAACAGTGTCTGACAGAGTCATCAGCAACATCTGCGAGAGTGAGCTGCTAAATCCAAGTGTGCCCTGAGCGGGTCTGCAGCCGTTAAGCTGATAGCTGCGCACTAACCCTTGTGTATGTGTCCAGGGAGCCCATTTAGATGCTTTGCTTACAAAATCAGGGAATTCAACACGTGCTGAAAGCTAGTGGTGGTGCAAAATGGAGACTTCAAATAGTGTACAGTTTTGAATTTTATTTGGACATTTACTGTACAATTTGGATTTTTTACATTTGTGTACTTGAAAAGATGGATTGACACCTTACAGCCCTTCTCAAGTCATTACCACAGAATCGCAGCATCATAGAGTGGTCTGGGTTGGAGGGACCTTAAAGATCGTCCAGTTCCAAGGGGCAGAGACACCTTCCACTAGAGCAGGTTGCTCCAAGCCCCGCCCAACCTGGCCTTGAACGCTGCCAGGGATGGGGCAGCCACAGCTTCTCTGGGCAATCTGTGTTAGTGTCTCACCACCTCCATAGTGCAGAATTTCTCCCTAAATCTACTCTCTCTGAGCTTAAAGGCATTCTCCCCTGTCCTATCCCTACATGCCCTTGTCAAAAGTCTCCAGATTTTTGTAGGCTCCTTTTAGGCACCAGAAGCTGCTTTAAATTCTCCCTGGCGCCTTCGCTTCTCCAAACTGAACAACCCCAACTCTCTCAGATCATCTTCACAGGAGAGTTGCTCCAGCCCTCTGATCATCTTTGTAGCCCTCCTCTGAACCCTACCTAACAGGTTCATGTCCCTGTTATGTTGGGAGCCCCAGAGTGAATTATTACCCTGTAAATGTTATCATTTATTAGTTACAACACCAGCAGCATAAAAACCAAGGATTTGGCAGAACATTACCCACAGGATACCAGGGAAACACTGCATCTTCAAACAAACATGCAAACACAGAGCTGTTTGTCTGCCAAACAGAAGTCTCCTTAAGGACTGCAGATAAGCCCAGAAGAAGAACAGGTCGGTCATCTCTCAGTCAGCTCAGATTCCTGGGATCAGAGGCTAACCCTCTCTTTCAACACCTAGTGTCTGGTGTATATGAAAGACATGCAGGAAGAAAAGAACCACATGAAAAAACATCAGCTTCTGTCCACCCCCCTTCACTCTATTGTTCCCTAAACACATTTGATTTTAGAGAGTCCATTTCTCTAAAACGTGGACAGCACTTCTAAACCAAATCCCTCTGCGGATTACACAAGACCAGCACATCAGGTGTCCATCATTTAATGAAATAAAACTGGAAAATAAATCAGAAAGGCTTTTAAGGCTTATGTATGACTACATGCTATTCTGCATCCCAGGGAAGTAACGGCTGGCCCAGCATGAGTTCACTACTTTATAAGCTCTCATCTCATCAAAGCAAAATCTAGCCATCAAATTAAAGTCCCAAGAAGTGGAAACCATATGTTTTAAGCAGCAGGTTAAAAGCTGGCTTTGCTGCCAGCCATGACATTGCATTGCCTCTGAGCAGAACACTGTACAGAAGTGCTTTATCCAAGGTTGCAAACGACTGAGAGGAATTCAGTTAGTGACTCATTAAGTTGGTCATCCCCTCTGGATCTGACAGATGGTGAATCCATCCAAACTTGTTTGGTCTTTTTTCTAAGAGAACTGTACAATGAGGGATAAGCAAGTTTGGAAAGGAAATTGGACCACATGAATTCCCTGTGCAAAGGCAAAATAGGCACACAGAGTGCCTGAAGTCAACTGATACGTGCCAGCACATCATCCTGGCATGGGGAAGATGAAAGCCAGCACTTTCCATGGCTGGGAAACAGGATGGAGCAGCAGCAAGATGGGACTTTTATTTGCCTCCTTGCTTATTGCTTTCTGTATCTGTACTTCAGAAGCCCTACTTCCACCAATGTAGATAGACATCTTTCTAAAATCCATTTTGTTAGGCTGCAAGTATTAAAATCTGCTACATTTTTTAAGCAGGTCTTCTGTGAAATGTTTCATGGAACTCCCTCTAGCATTCTTAACAATTTTCCTGACAAACATCACACTTGCCACAGTGATAATTTCAAATGTAATATTAAACACTCATGAAAATTGCATTAATAGTGATTCTTGACCCCTTCAAAGTAATTGATATGAGGACGTGCTAATCTCTTGGGAGGTTAATGCCATCAGTAGGAAGTGTTGAACTGTGGCTGATATTCAGCACAAAGTAATGCCACTGACTTTTAAAAGGCTCTGTGGGTTCAGTGAGGACTCTGACTCTACCATGCGGCCCTGGCTATATCTGGGAGGCACTTCTGACAGTGTTCTAGGTGAAAGAGAAAGGGTGGGAGTTAAACGCACGAGATCTCTTTCTTGAGGCTTTCCAAGGAACCAGGCTGCTTGCACTGATGATAGAAAATCTGTGCACCTGCTTCTCGCTACAGCTCCAAACTATAGCCTAAGTAAGGCAGATTTGATCGCATTCCATTTCTGCTTGCATCAAAAAGGCAGGCATTCAGAGGCTTCCCTCAGGCCCTTGCACACTGAGGCGCAGTGTCTGGCGGGGAGTCTCTACCATCAGTCACAGGGATTTTGTGGGGTGGTGCAGGTGGCTGGAATGTCACCCCGGATTGATACAGGATATTTAGGAGGGACAGGCAGAGTAGAGCAGAGGAGGTCATGCTTTATGTTGACTCCTTGACTAAGCAGTGCCCCAGTATCAAACTGGAGACATGCCTACTGGGAGTTTCTGGGTCAAGATCAGAGTGAGGAGGAACCTGGGGTTGTGACAGGCGTGTATTACACACCACAGGCTATGAGGAGGTAGGGGCTGAGGCTTTCTGTAAACTAGAAGTCTCCCTGCTTGGAGCCCTTGTCCTTTCCTGGGGATGTCAAATACCTGGAAAAGCAGCATGGCACTGGGCAGGCAGTTCCAGAGGTTCTTAGGGTGCAGTATGGACACGTTCCTAATACAAATGCAAGAGAGGAGCAGCCATGGCCTTCTGCCCAACGCTGACTCTACCTCCTTCTGAGGAGCAGGGAAGTGTGGTGGGTGAGAGCTCTGACAGGGCACTGCTGGGGCTGCAGTAGCCACGAAGTGATGGATGCAGAGCAGAGCAGGAAGGTGAGCAGCAGTTCAGACTCTGGGCACGCAGACTGACTTGTTCAGGAAAGAGGTGTGGGAAGCAGCTATGAAGGGGAAGAGTCTCCAGAAGAACTAATTGTTTTTTAAAAAGAAAGAGCTCATGCATCAACTATCCCCATGTGTGGGAGTATGGGGAACCTCAGCTGACAGCCCATTTGTCTAGGCAAGGACCATCCTAATGACATGAAATACAGAGAGGGAATATGCAGGAAGCAGGAGCAAAAAGCACTGTTCAGGCACTTGGTGTAAAATCAGGGAGGCCAAGGCCCAGCTGGAACCAAAATTAGTGAGGGACATAATGGTGAGAAAGTCAAAAAGAGATACCTACAGGTATAACATGGGTCTGCAGGAGGATGGGGGAGACAACATGGTAACGGACAACACAGAAGAGGCTGAAGTACCCAGCACCTTTATTTGTGCTAATTGTTCCATGTGAATTGTGCTCCCCAGACTTTGCACATAACAGCACAGGTTGAGAAAAGAAAGGTACTGGAACAGCCAACAGCAGGGACTACTGAGACAACTTGCATGCATGGTGCTGGGACCATGCAAGCCAACAACTGGCACATGCTGCCTGCTGGGAATGGTCCTGGGAGCACCCATCCCCAATCATTCCCAAGCTTTCTCAGGCCCAATTTGTCTACTCCAAAACAGAGACTGGAATAAACCAAAATGTTGCACTCTGGCCCACTAGGAATCAGCACTCGTGTTCACTCACAAACACTGGTTTAGCAGAGCAGAAAACCTTCTCTGCTGATTGCACAGGGAGCTGTAGCTCCTGCCTCAGCACTTCCGCTTACATGCTTAAAGCAGATGGTATGAATACCCACCTGCATGTAGGTGACTGGGCATGCTGCCTGTACTTAAGCATTTACTACAGAAAACAATTAGGTTCCTGAGAGGTGTAGCACTGTGTGTAATACAGATGTACATGTGATGTATCAGTTACAGAAAGCACCATATGGTATTGTCAGTAGAGGATAAAGCAACATGCAGTTTATGTATTAATGTGTTAATATAAAATATTTGAGGTAGTAGGGTGGTTTAGTATTCAGCCCCCCTCTAAGACATTAGCAATGCGGTTCAGGATACGTGTGGCTTCTAGCTCTGACAGTGACACAGGTAGGTGACACAAAGTGTGCAGTTAACATGGGAATGGCAGGTACCTACTGTTAATCAATAGTACAGGTATCCTGAATACGTCCTAGGGGAACACAGCCAACCAGCTCACACAGAGGTATGTAAATGAAAGGGCTTTGGGAGATAACAGAACACATGTAATGATTGCATCTTGAGTTATGCAGTGAGATCAATACTGTTCACAATCACATGAGACCATGAGACTGCAAACATGTGAACAAAGGATGAAAACATTGGCTAGGCTGAAATGTGTGTGTTTACTCTTAACACTGAATAGTACTACAATTAGATTTTATTTATTGCCATTCTGCAGCTGTATGATAATCCTTACGATAACTTCAATTTCAGAGGGAAGCATCTGATAAAGAAGTGAAAATTTAACTCATCTATATTTTTCTAACCACAATCAGGAGGAGCATCTCCAAGTGAACAAGAGCTATTCCAGGAAGACAATTTGGTGAATGTATTTACCCCTGTTATAAAAAATACAGTTCTGTTAGCAATGGGGTGCTTACTGCTCAAGACCAATGGCAGCTATGAGGAAGCATCATTGTCATTTTATTCTTACACTCAGCTCTCCAAAACTCATAATTAGAGAAGTTAGCACTGATAGCACCGTGGAAGATAATATAAAGTAAGAACAAGAGGGGAGAAAATAAAAAATGAGAAACAGGAGAGGATAAAAAGAGCAGAGGAGTCAAACCCCCTGAAGTACAGTAGGAGAAAGCCAAAATCAAATAAATAGGCTTGTGGGCTTCTGGAAACTTTTGAGTAGCGAAGATGGAGGAAAAGCGAGATAGGAAAATAAAAGACGTGGCGAGTAAACAGGTGGAAATCCAAGTTTTAGGCACTGGTTCCAGATGGGTTGGGTTAGGTCAGGAGAACCAATCAACAAGCAGCCACTTTTAAGGCAAAAAAGTGTGAATATCAATGGTCTTTGAAGAAAAAGAAGAGGAACACATAAGCAATCACTTATGGCACGATTCCTTGCTATGCTCCGTCTTGCTGTTGGGGTTGACCTTGCTTTAAAAGTTCAACCATATTTGTAATCAGATGGTGAAGCTGTGTATCAAAGAGTTCCCGGGCTGGCATATAAGAGAAGCTTCTTCTGAAACACAGGCCAGACCTTTAGCAGGTTTCTTTGCAGGAAGATGTAGTCCAGATGGGTGTTTCTCAGACCTGCCTGCAAGTGTCAGTCCTGGCCCTGCCCACGATTCTCCAGGAAGATCTGTTCCAAGCCTTCTTGCTTCTTTGCAAGGCACAACACAGCTGCTCACTTTCTAGAGCTATACCCTGATCCTGCCTTTCTATGAGGCAGGGACAAAGGGAATGGATGTGTTTCCCTTCTACTTCGAACCTTCTTCCCCTAAACATCACCAACCTTCACCAACTCAGCTAATAGCCTGCCTCAGGAAAAGCATTTATTAATGCCCTGCCCACTTGAGGTTTCAACCCATGCCTGAAGGCTGCAGTGCTGGAGGATGCAGCCTGACCCAGCACCCACATACCTTCTTGCTTGGAGCCAATGCAGAGAACATGGGAGTGGATGAACTATCCCAGCAGCCACCTCTAGGTGAAGACTTCTCTTTTCTCACATCACCCCTTAATGTGGGTGCATTCAGAGCCCACTGCAGATGGGCTGCCCTTCCAGTCTGTGAACATGGGCGTCCTACCTGCAGTTTCCAGCCTCCCTTGCTGCTGGAAGAGGGTAAGGGACCACCAAAACCACCCACAGAAAGGCTTGTGTTTCTGCAACTGTTGTTATTCACCATGGACACAGAGATGAAGCCAGGATAGGCTTGTCCTTCAGGAAGATGGCTGTGAACGGGACTCTGACTCTTCTACAAGGATCAGCCTCCTCACTTCCCTCAACCCCAGTTCAGTCCCTCTGAGCCCAGTGTACTTTGATTCTTGCAGACTAGGCTGCCTGCTACCCTCCATGCAGAAATGACCTTTCTGACAATGCTGTTCCTCCAAGTAGTACATTTTACACAAACTGGTGTGCTGACAAGTTCTGTTTGAACAGGAAAAATTACTTCAGCAGCACAGTGATCTTTCCATTTTCCCCAATAATCTGGCTGTGTATATTACACTGTGCTTTGGGGCCAGCCTCAAAACTATGTTAGGTTTCTGAGCAAACAGCAATATTAAAAACCAGATCCTGCCCTGAAAGTTTATAGCTTAGACAAAATCAGAGATAGGGAAAATAAAGCAAACAGACTTCATAGTTATGCTAGCTGCACTGTCCTCCTTATGCCCCACCAGGAAAAAAGAAGTGAAAGTAGATAGGCTGTGGGAGGGGTTAGTTCTTTTACAGGCATGTTGATTCCTCAGATTCATTCCTAAAAATCAAACAGGGAAGGAAGGTAGGGCACTGCAGCATCACAAATTACACTGAACTTTCTGTAGTATTAATGCATTGGTGCCTGTCATTTGTAATTTCCGTATCCATTATTTGGGAGTTATGTGAGAGGACAGAAAAAAAATCACTTAATTCATCACATTCTCATAACTGGCTGGAAAATAGGGTTCATCCACAGAGATCAAAGAAAGTATCTGAGACTTAGTGTAAGAGACAAGATGAGAGGATCCTCCAGAATGTGTGAGATCCACAAGGAAAAGAATTACTAAGGAAAGCAAAGAAACCTTTTAAAACAGACTATCCATTTGTTGCATGAGGGCGGACCTCAAATGAGCAATGTTCTCTTTGTTCTCTTTTGTCTGTGGCCATGAAAACTGCCACTGTTAGCCTCTTCCTGATGCTGCCTGTGATCACCACCCGTTAACCCAGGGCAAAGGCATCTGGGACTGGAACCCTGGAATGGCACCTGCTTCTATTCCCTGTTACACTGGGTTTCCAGCTGCAGCTCTTCTGGGCAATAGTTCTAGGTGCCTCTGAGCCACCTGTATGGTTACACCACTATTCCCTGGAAACCTCTGTTCACTCTCCCTTTCTGGTGCAACATTAAGAACCAACATCCTTTTCCAGTTTTATCTTCTAATCCATCTCCTTGAGGAGTTGGACCATTGATTTCAGGTCTCTTCACTGATGAAAGTGATGAACTTCCCATTCTAGAGAGACTTTGACCAACCCTCTGAGGGGATAAATGAGCGTATGAAAAGCACCAAAGCAGACCTGTTGCTCAGGAAGAATACAAATGCCTGCCTGAGGCCAGACTTTCCAGACTGGGGCATGTTCACATCAAGTTCATCTTCTGAGCAGCTGAGAATCAATGACAAGCATCTATTGAAATCTTTTTCTCAACCATTGTTTTTATCCCAGAAAGTCTCTTTCTAGAAATCACAGCTGATTATAAGTCCCATTTTCTACCTAGCAATCATCATTTCCCAAGTCCAAAGCAAAGACATAGCTGGCCTTCTCAGCCCCAAAAGTGTAAGAATTAGGTATTTGGTTACTGACATGGTCAAATCAATATGCTGCTTCCATCATTTGCTCTTTGGAAAATTTTACTGACATTGTCAGGAAAAATCCAGACTGAGACAAATTACAAACTGCAGTCCCATGTCTTATTTCCAACGGGAAGCACTAAACAGCTTTAACTGTGGCTGGCATCTGGAGAAGTGAGAGTATGTCTGCACCTCATGCTACAGGTTCAAGAATGTATACCTGAACTAGAGCAGGGTACCCTCTAAGCTCAAGGCTCTCCTTGGGCTAACTTGTCATTCAGACTGAGATCTTATTAACATAGTGCTGAACATCACACTAAGGAAGCCATGTTGAACAGGTAGCATGGGTACCACTGAATCCCTGAATATTTAGTAGCTTGTCTGCATTGTTGTTTGGCTAATGGCCTTCCATTTTATTGAACTTAGTGTAGCCACTCACACACTGCAACTTTATGTAAGCAGTATAACCTATCTTCTCTTGGTAAGCTATGCCTGGAGATGGTAACAGCTGGTCCTCAAATTTTCCATTAATTCCTTTTCATTCAGTCACGAAAAATGTTGTGTCCCCAAACTGTCCATAATTGATGAAACAGAGTAAATTGGTTGCCTAGTAGAATAGACTACATCTGTTGTAAGCAGCAGTCTTACAACAGCAAACTGCCACACCAGATGTGTTCTGCAACAGGAATTCATCTTGGGAACTGATCCTTAAAAAATTAAACCAGGAAGTCACAGTGGCTTCAAAGGATTCTACTTATACACATAAATATTTAAAGGTTCAGATCTGCCCATACCCGCTATTCAGCTGGAAACAAGCTCTGGGCTTTTTGGTGAAGCTTGTAAATGTTCAGAAATACACTTGGATGGGCCAAATAATGGGTCAAAGAAGATACCGCATTAAAGTATTAAGTTATTTCATAAGATAGGCATTCACCAACAAAAACTAGAAATGAAGGCATTACTTACGCTGGGAGAAAAAAATTAGCAACAAATCCTTGGGGAAGGGAAGACTGGACCAGAGGGGACAGCAAGGCACAGTCAGTAATGTCATTGCCAAAGGTGCTGCCCCACAGCGCTTGAGCAAGATGAGCAAAGCAGGTTGAGTGACAGTAACCATGATCAGCCAAGGGTCTGCAGTGTTCATGAAGCAAGTCAATGGCCATAACGCAGGTCCAAGTAGGAAAAGCAAATCAGCAAATCATGGTCCTGACCAGGTCCAGTGAGGTAGTAACCAAGGCAGCCAACAGTCACTGATGGCCAGACCAGCTCATAGTAACAATGTTGGCCCAAGGTTATGCCAAGAGGTCAGGTGCAGATTGACAGGGTACATAGGCATGGCTGCAACACAACTCAGGCACAAACAGGGCAGGAGTATGAGCTGAAGTGCGGCTCCAGAGTGAAGGAGCTGCTTCTCACAGCTTTCTCACATAACCCACCTAACCAAGGTTACCCAGAGGCACCATGTCAGAGCCAGCCTCAAGCAAAGGCAAACAACCCAGGAGTGGGGAATGTGCTCCAGGCCTAACAACAACAAGATTAAACAAAAATAAAAGTGTAACTGGCATGATTTATATCCTAGTTGTCATTTAGTCCCAAATACAGCTGGAAAAAGAACTACTTGAACATCCTTCAGATGGGACTCAAAGTGCCAGGGCTGAGAAAGGAGGAAGTGTCAAGTAAAGTGGAGAGAGTTTTTGTAATTCAAATGCACATTCCTTTAGTTGCAGCATCTGGTAGGACCATTTTGGCTTTCTCTAAGTGAAGTCAGCCAATGAAGGTACCAATTAGGTTCTCTAGGATGATCTGAATGTATGATCTGAATGTATTTTTGCTGTTATGATCTGGTGTCTTAACATACCTATTGGTCTAAAAAATCTGTCATTAAAGTTCATCTGACCAGTGGTTTAAATTTACCTCTGCTTTTGATATTAAACAAGACTATGTCTCAATGTCAATTTTTGGGGAGATAGGCTTCACCTGAACAAAATGCTACTGGCCTAATACAAAGCTAATTATCCTCCATTATCCTGGGCTATTAAAACAAACACAAAAGCATGGCAGCAGTTTGATCAGTTAAGTGCTAGAAACTGTTTCATAAGAGGTTTTGTATGAGGAAACTGCTATAGATCCTGTGTGCTGCCATCCATTGTATCCAAGGCTTGGAAAACAGTAACACCAATCTGATGAAAAATGGTTATGAAGTTTTGACTGTAAGAGGTAACATTCCTTCTGTCCTATAATATTGACGCTAAAGTACTACTAATCCTCAACAACAGCATTTTACTTCTTGGTTCAATAGAAGAACATGGTACTACAGCTGCTATTTTGATATAAACATCTGTCCATGCCTTATGGATATTTTGACTTTAAAAAGAAAACTAACCTAGCATATGCCAGCTGCTGGAAGGTATAGAATGAAAAGCATTAAAAGCTGATTTAAATGTGCAACATATGAAGAATGAGAAGTGTCAGGTGAAGTAATTAGCGAAAAGAAATGCCATGGATTTATTTCCGAAATGTTATTTACATATAACAAATTTGGAATGCAAAGCCCCAAGGCTTTCAAGTCATGGATGGTTACACAAGCCATGTGCAGGCGTGGTGGGTAAACAGCATTCTGGGTTACAGAACTCTCAGACAGAATGCCAGAAGAGACAACTGTACTTTTCCAGGCTTCCCTGCACAGAAATCAAAGGACTTTCACATAGGATAGAATAAAATATTTTTTAGAAAGCTGCCTGATCTCATTTTGAAGTCTTTCGATGGTGCAAGGAGGTTTACCTCATATGCGGAAATCCCCATTTACTGGATTGCAGCTTCCAGCAAGAAACTTCACCTGCAAGCTATTATGCTTTTGTCTAAAATTCTGAGAGGTTTGTTACTTCTCATTCCAACAACTAAGCATTTCTACAACATCATCAATCACCTTCAAAGCTAAGGAGGTCATACTTCTTAAATTTCATACTGGAAGGTTTATTTTACAGCTTCGTATTTTCCTCCAGTTTTAATCACAGGCAATGACACAGCTTTCAATTGATACACATGGATGCATTTCTTCATGTATAGATGTTTCTGTATTACTTACATTTTTGGCTCAAGGTGACATGTAGGAATTAAGGCACTGAAAACATGTTGAATCAGAATAGCCAAGAAGTTGTGGATAGGTATGTACCCGTAACCAGCTTTTAAAAGAAAATTATTTAACTGGGAAGTAAAGCAGTAAAACCAAGAGGATCACCCAGCCCTATGTAGGTATTCTGGAGCATCTATCCAGCAGTTTGAATGCCCAAGTGAAAAAACAGAACATGCTCATGTCACTGTGTATCACACCAACCTGCTCAATAAGAGGCACCCGACTTTAAATCTTTCTGCTGTGTGCTTTGGTTCACCATTTAAAACAGTTATTTTGAATGGAAAGAGTAAAAAATAATCAACTGAGTTCAGAGGCAATGTTTTCACTATCAGGAATCAGCACTAAGATTTGACGCCTTAAACCTCTACCATCACAATTGACAGCCTCCAAGACTAGCTGTGCTGGCTGGTTGTTAGCGTAACAGCTCAGAAAGGAGTTCTGACTGCTTCCAGAAACTAAGACTGAGACAGCTCAAAGTAGTGCCTCAGGCAGGCAGGCAACAGACCTATGGCCTATTTCTAAGTTTGGCTTGACTTTGGGGTTAAAAAGGATACACTCTACCTATAAACCTTTGTCCCTATAAACCTCTGTCCCTATAAACCTCTGTCCCTATAAACCTCTGTCCCTATAAACCTCTGTCCCTATAAAACCTTGTTTTAAAGATCTCTTCCCCACAGTATGGTTTTCCTTCACCTCATTCTGTACAGCTGCTGTGGCTGATGGGCTGGGAACAAGGGAATCTAAGCACTTGTGTGAAATGAAGCGTTCCTGTGCAGTTGCTAAAATTATCATGAGGACTGAAAGAGGGAGAATGGAAATAGAAATCATCAGCTTATAGCTCCCCAAATGCTAACCAGAATTCTGTGTGATGCAGAAGAGACACGGGTGAAGCCCAGCGCACCTCCACTGCTGGACGTCAAAACCCTGTTTTAAAGAGTTATGAGGGCATCTTAAAGAAAAGGCAGCAGCATCCTTTAGAACTGAAATTTATTCCTGATACCAGTCTTCCCATCTTCATTACTCTTCCTTCCCTAATAAATGGCTTAAACCATTTAGTATTTGAACATACAAAGCATTACATTTACCCTGAAGTCTCTAGGATTATCCCCTTCTGTCCAGCCAGTATTTCAGCAAAGACTCCCTGGTAACAAGCTTTCAGACACCAGAGAACTCTACCCACAGAATACAAACAAAAGCACCATCACAGTACATAAACCCTCTTCCTGACTCCTAAAGGAGACTTTACATTGTGTTCAGATAGCAGAGATCTGGTTCTTGCAGGCAATCTGACAAATCTATTTCAAATCATAGGACTCTTATAGAATGACCTGTTCAGTCTCTTTTATAGCAGGTAATTTCTAACTCGCTGCTTCCAATAATGGTTTATCTAAGATCTCAAAAAAGGTGATTTCACAGAGAAACATCCTCTGTCTGGTTTGCATTCTCTTGCTTCTGACCTTGCTCAGCTTCTTCTAGGCAGGTACTAGTGACAATTAGTCCTTGTCAGCCTCAGGCACAGACACATAGACACAACACCTGCCATGCATCCAGATGCTTCCTTGTGCCTTCGTGGACATTTCCACCTTCTGCTTGGGGCTGACAGACACAAATACTGCTCACACCACGTAGCTACAAAAATAGGAAGAAAAACAGTCTCTCAAGTAACACATCCACATTTTGTGAATAGTGACCTACATGAAGAGAAATATCAGGTACAAAAGAAAAGCCATGTTTCTGCTCCCATTTTCAGTGTAATATTTTTCTTCAATATCTTCTTTTCATCAACTACTACTCACTAGCAGCTAGCAATTGGAAAGAGCATGCTTTTAACTTCGTGGACATAGAGGCCTGTCAAAATGAGAAGAGCCACAGCATCACTTGAGAAACTCAGAACTGAAAGGACATGAAAAATACGAGTAATGTTTTTGAGTCACAGAGGTACCGCATGGGGCCCGTGGCTTCTGAGTGTCCATCCTCAAAAGAAATTGGAACCAAACCACTGCATTTCAAGATGCATTCCTACCCTCTTTTCCTGGCATATTTACTTAGGTTGAAATTTCACTGCAGCAATGCCCACAGTGAAATGAACAACAACTTTTCAAATAACCACTCGCTAAAAGCAGCACAAGCCTCCCCACAGCTGATACCTCAGCCTGCTTCTCAAGTTGGAAAATTTCCAACATCTGCCTCCATGCCTTTGACATGAACAAAATGGGACCATGGCAGGGAGTGGGAGAGAAAGAACATGTCCTATGTTCTTTCATGGAACTTGGGACAAGGAGGCTCAGGGACTCCTCCTCAGCCCTACTAAGAAGTATATTCTAGCTTTGCAGTAATACAGCTCTGGGAATAAGTTGCTTTTCTAAATAAAATATCCATAGCTATTTGTGGAGAAATGTTAATGAAAATCTTGCAGAAATGACAGAGAATCTTTAGGTTTCAGTTTCTGGTCACGTAAACTATTTTAGCCTTACTTCTCAAAATCTGACAGTTTCAAAAGAAATTGGTATTAAAGTGAATTGCTAATGTGGAAAACCAGCCTGTGATGCAAAGGAATTAAACATTTCATGAAAGAACATGTGGAAATCAAAATAAACAGTGGGAGGCAAGTCTTCATTGCCAGAAATGAGAAATTTTCCCTCCCTACCCAGCAGTGTGAGCAGCCACCTGGCAAGAGCCACCACAAACTGGATTCTGGGGAGACTTTACCTGCACCCATGTGGCTGAGCTAACATAACCCATGGGGGATTATCCTGGTCAGTTATCACCCCATGAGGAAGGGAGGTCAACCTCCAGCTGGCAGGAGTGAACCCTATTTGCAGCTTTCTAAAAGAAGCAAAAATTCACATGTGGAGTCAGAATGATCCCCAGGGTATTTCAGGAGCTTGTGCTTATTGCAGTTCTGGGGAGGACCATAAGAACATGGCCTCAAGATCAGGAAGATGCAAAAGGAGAATGGCTGGGACAAGGGTTTGTGCATCTCAGCACTGAACAGCCAGTGATGCAGTTTGTCTACTGTAACCAGGAAGGGCAATAAATCAAGACACAGGTCACCGTTCTGCCTCTATGCAAATCCTTGCTGAGCTCTCATCTCAAGCACCATTTGCAGCCCCACTCTCCATATCTCAGGAAGGAAATAGCAGAGAGAAGGAAGGAACACAGAAGGGCAATTAGAATGATGAAAGGAAGAGATCAGCTGCTTTGCAAGGAGAACTAAAAAATGCTGAGGGGGCATACAAGCAAAGCTTACAAAATCATGAAGGCAAGGAAAAGGTAAATGCACAACTTACCCACTAAATCTGTTAAATACCAGAACTACAGATCACCCACTGAAAATAGTAGGGGATCAGTTTAGACCATGTAAACTGCTTTTTTTTTTTTCATGGGTTGTAGTGAATTTGTGGAATCTGTTGTCATAGGAAGCCATAGAGGCAAAAGGTTTGAGCAGGTATTGTACCAGTTCATGAACAACAGGTCCATAAACAGATACTGAAGGAACAGACTAGACTTTCCACTCTAACATCTCTGAAACAATGAATTAGAGGAGCACAAGAGGCATGGATGGCAGAAAGCAGCTAGATTTGTGTGCTCTGCCTACACAGCATTTCCAGCTGTCACCATCAGAGACTGGTTTGACCCCACAGGCCATTTCTTGCATTCTTGGAAGCCCAATGAGATGTCCATGATATTTCCATCAGGCTTCAACTGATTCCCACACAGCATCCAATAAAGAGGCAAAGCCTTTGCTGGTGCAGAACTTGAGGAACCAAGATGTTCATAACTGCTGAAAGAGGAACAAGCTCCTTACAGACAACTTCAAGGACTCTGAAGAAAATCACAGAGGGGCACAAGCTTAGCAAAAAGCAGGATTAGGGGAATAATTATGTATTTGACTTGTGAAGGGTGCTGAAGGCTGGGGATGGCTCTAAAATACGAGTCTTTCAGACTCAATATCATACTTTGAAACAGGATAAAGCATGCTGCATAGTGGCACAGTCAGAAAATTGGTACAAATTTCAATTTTCTGTTAACTGGTTCAAATAAAAAAAAAAGTAAATATATAAATTAATAAAATAGAGTTACAGCTTTTCCCTGCGCACTTCACCCCTCCTGTAGTCTTAGGTCTTCCCAGGTATAATCCCAACACTACTACAATGCTTACCACACTAACTTTGCTTACTGACCAGAGTCCAGTAATGTATACAATATGATAACAGCACTTGTATTCAGGGTTGGATTACAAGATGCTGCTTTTGGTGTTTTCAGTACCCAAAAAAATATTGTGTCAGGGCAGACAGCAAATCCACAAATAGATGCTTGTGGCTCTCTTAAACTCAACAGTCTGAAATTATTACATAAGGCAAGTTAATCTGTAAAAGAAGAAAAGCAGACTAAACTGACATCCAGGGTTGCCTACTCTGTTCAAGAGAAATCAGTGATGAAATGTATGTTAACCCCACCGTGAAATATATTGTAGCAACATCACCCCAAATATACTATCTGCCATTGCCCCCTCCTCTCTTCAGTTTGCTGCATCAGTTTCTCTTTGACCTCTTTTGTACAAGCAAGTGGCTGACATGATTTTTCAACCAAGTCTACTCTTCTTAGGCTTTCAGCAAAAGCTTAATTTAAATGCAAGGTGAACCTTATATTCTTAGTCCTATGCCATGCAATTATTCCGCCATGAGTCCTTTCATCATCCAGCAGTGTTTGGTTTGGCTTTATTTTTTGCTAATTTCAAATTCTTCCTCTTCTTCCTTCAGTGGTTGTTTCTCCTTTTTCAGCCTTGGTAGCCACAGGTCTCAGGCCTGTCAACCGCAAGTAACTAGGCTGTCTGTACCACTACAGAAACCACTTTGCCTTTTCCTTTCCATCTGATCATAGCCCTCTCCCAGCTACATTTCTCCCTGACTAAACCACAGGCTATGACTAGAAGCTACTTTTGGTATTCCAAGCCTGGTGCTCATTTGCCTCAGCAGTAATTAGCTTAGCCTAATGCAACCATATTTGCAAGTTTATGAGATGCTCTGATGCATCTCCTTTGTGCCCAGAGACTTGCCTGTTTTTTTAACTGAATTTAGAGTCACAGAGAGATGTTTATAAACACAGCAATATATTATAAATAAATTTTATATTGAACCGAACCCCTATTTCACTCTCTGGTAATGTTTCTCAAACACTAACTTTTATAAAGGTCATAAAACACAACATAAAAGGTAATAAAGACAGGGACAAAGGAAAGTTAATCTCAAATAAAATGTGAAGAAACAGAATCTAGATCCTTAATCCAATCTTATTATTTATTTCAAATTGCCCAGGAAGTCCACCCAAATTACCTATGTTGTTTGTTGTTACTGAAGCAGTTTTCTGTTGTTGCTATGGTGGTCACATCTGCAAACCCAGCTTTGGAGTGAATGTTAATAATCAGTCCTGAAAGAAAGTGTGCTTAGTCACTATTAGAGCTACTTGGAACTGTGGAGATTTAACATGGTATCTCCTAAAGAAGTATGGGGATTTTTTTTCCTTTGAATTCTTGTCAGGAAAGGTTAATTCTACAGCTGACTTCTCCGAACAGAACATTAGGAAAATTTCACAGCACATGAACCAAGAGGTGGACCCAAGCCCTGACAGAGCAATGTTTGCTGTAACAAATAGTCTGGTTCTCAGTAATATGAAGCCCCATGTGCTTTCCAAGTATATTTTGTTTGCTATGAGCCCAACACAGTAAGTGCTTCATCTTTCCCAAGGTTTCTTGGTACTAACATCCTGTTAACCCAGATCTTTTATATTTACACAGTACTATTTTTCAGATGTTAGGAGCTGGCTTTGAGAAAGCCTTAAGGCTTTATTTTCAATCATATAGCGTTTGAAAGTAACAGACATGAACTAGGAGTTTAATGCTGCAGAAATGGCCTTGTAGGAAAGCAAGCTGTTTTTAAAGAGCTAGCTTGCTTGTGAGGAACGATCAGCTTCTCAGAAGTTTAAGTTAAAATGGCAAACTAGAGAAACATAAAAACAGAATCTTTCATTGCCTACTTTTTAATGCACAGTCATAGCCTGAGCTAGTTTAAATGCACAGGAATTGTGTGCAGCATAAATCTTTCCCCTCTCATTCCAGAACAGATTAACCCATAAGGGAAAAAAAAATATCGTTTTCTAATCAAGACTGCAAGACGATTCAAAATCAGGTTTCACAATTTTGTTGCACCAACTGATGTGACAACATTTAGCATAAGATAGTTCTTAGATTTTCACCTGCTGCTGTTTAATAGATTTTTCCACTGCCACTGACAGGTGTTTTAGATTGCTTTAATTTTAAGCCTCCAAAGGATGTTATTAAGAAATAAGACAGCAGAAAGAGCAAAGAAAAGAGATGAAAAAGTTGTGGTACACACTAATGGAGCTAGGTCTAAAGCCAGGTCTGTGCTACATATTAAGGTCTAAGGTCTATGCTACACATTAATGGAGATAGGTCTAAGGTCACACCTCATTTTTGTCCATTTGTGCCTCTCAGAGCAATAGTTAGGAACACTGAAAGCAGCAAAGCAACTCAACAGCTGAAAGAATAGGGAATATGAAATGCAGGTCATGGGTAGGATAACTCACCTGTTTTGTTTTTTTTCTTACCTTCATAACTACTCCAGCCATTTTTCTACCAGTTCTCCATCTACTAAAGAACAGGTGCAATTCACCAGGAGAATAAGAGCTGTATGCTGCCTGTTATAATGGAAGAAAAGCCCAGTACAGATAGGCTGCAGAATGAGTGTTATTTTTACCCTCCCAACACCAAAACACCCCACGTGCAACTTGAAAGCATGTCTGGGTGGGACTCCCCAGCTGTCTGTATTCAGTGGGGTTCCACCTATTCTGCAGTATAATTCATGCCAATTCTTGCAATAAGTGAATTTGCAACAGCTCAGAAGGACTTTTGTTCCAGTTTTGCTTTTTCTTTTTTAAGCAAATGCTGGAAAATACAAAACTATTAGGTAGATGCAGTACTTCTTCAGCAGAAAGAAAGATAACAGGCTCCAAAAACAGGTTGCCTGCTTTAGCGTCACAGAGTCCTCACAGTGCACAAGCTATCCAAGTGGTCTGTGCGACCAATTTTATAACAAGCTTAAATATGATGAAAATCAATCTTCATCCTATGCACACCTTCAGCACCAGGTGCTGTATCACTTGACAGCTGGTACTCACTCATTAGTGTGATCTGCTCCTGTCCTAATGAGTCTACTAGCTTGTCAAGAGCCCTGGATCCTCTATTAGCTCAGAGATTAAATGACTGCATGCTTTTTAAAACTACTCTCACAAGAATACAGGAAAGTAGAAAAGTCTGGCTCAAGATGATGAATTCACAGTGAAAATGTTTGAGTGATACATTTTATTACCTTGACATTCTCAATTTGTACCTACAAGGAGACAAAACCATAGTCAACACTTCCAAAAAACTAAATCTTTTCCAAGTTTTTCTTCTTGCGGCTATTTTCAACTGCTGAAAAACCCAGTTTCCCAAAGCTGGATAGTTCCAGCACACTGTCAGCCAAAGCACCCAATGCAATGCCAGGTTTTCTGATCAAGCTCAAGAATAGTTCAGCTGACAAACAGCAAGATTTTCACCAGTTTTAAGCCCAGTGTTACTTCACCAAAATGTGATTTTTGCCTCAAACCAAGAGCAATTACTGCCTTTTGACAGAGGTGTGATTTTAACATGAGGAAAGTCACTAATGACCTGTCCTCTCATTTCACGAGGAGCGAGTAGAACTTCCCAAACTGAACTTGCCATTATGCTTCACCTATATCACTTAAATTTTTAATATGTTGCTATTTATAAAGATTATGTTAAGTATTAATGTTATGAAATTACAAAAGTACCACTTAGAACTGGTAAGTCTTCACTATAGAAAAATTTTGTTTTACAAAGCAATTCAGAGTCTAGGAATAATAACTAATATACAATAAAGTAGGTTAGAAGAATGCCCTCTCATTTTGATCTAATGGCATACAAAGTTTAGGCTCTAACTACAAATAATTGTCTAGTATCCTTTATAATATACACTTTGGAAAAATGCAAGATAAACAGAACATAATTACACATAGAATCACAGAATCATTGAACAGTTAGGGTTGGAAAGGACCTTAAGATCATCTAGTTCCAACCGCCCTGCCATGGGCATGCTGATGGGTAATTTAAAATGCACAGGCTTTTGTAACTCTCCTAGTCACCTTTGTCTGACTCTGATAAAGCAAAGATGTAACTGTTTTCCCCAGCAGTGGAATCACAAACAAGTACTGTAAAATCTGTTTATGTGAGAGAGAGAGAGAGAGAAAAAAAAAGGAATAGTTCTTAAGGGAATGCTTTGCAATCATTTTCCAATTAAAATCCTAGCCCTGAAACAGTTCTGAACTTCGATAATGGGAACACTGAGGCAAGCTGTTAATTACTTTTTGTTTCTGAGAAAATTGCAAGATATTTTGAGCGCAATTGGTACAGGTCCTCTACAGTGTTACTCCAAAGGCACTAGGAGGAGCTCTAATTGTTCCCCGCAAGAGATTAATCACCACCTAATAGCTGTTAACATACACCCAGTTTATGCGGTTTGTTAATGTAGTTTTTGCATAGAAGGCATGAAATACATCCATAGCACAGAAACATAAGCTTATTACTAGAGATAAAAAAAGACTTCTTGCAAAACAAAGTTTATCAGTGTTTTTTGTTACTATGGTCTCCTTGTCTTTACATATTTATCTATCAGTGTATCTGTTCACACTTCATCCCATGCACATATATACATGTTCCCATTAGAAGTAGAATGGTGATGACTACAAGTGAGTCAGCCTCACAGGGTAGTAACATATGCCTGCGTGAATATATAATGATGTACATACATTATACATAGAAGCTTCTTTAGTTTGGAAGGACACAGTGCTGACCAGTGGTAAAAGGCAATACTTAGTAGAAGCGTGGTCTAAAATAGACTTTCTTTACATGTGGCTTTTAATAAAGTCTTTATCTCACTAGATATACTTAAGCTGTATGTGGTTAGGTACCAGAACTGCATTATAGTTACCTCAGGTTATATCTACATGGCCACAAACATCTCCCCTGGGGAGCAGTTTCTTTCTTGCAGCCCAAACAGGACAATGCAGGCCACATCTACCTCCACACTGCACACCCAGTGCTCAGCATTCATCCTATGATCTTAGGTACCTCCTCATTTGTACGCTTCCTTACTACAACACATGTACTGTGTGCAGCATTTGCTTGGTCACACCACAGAAACAAACACTTAAGGCATAGCTCCTACCTTTGTGTAGCACTCTGCAATGACATCCACACACATTGGTCTTGGTACCTCTACATCCACTGCATTTGCTCCTTGTACTCCTTCCAGAGAGTCTTCAACATCTTCTCTCCTCAGTTTTTGGGCCTGGCTTTTTCCTGCAGATGGGATCACAAGAATTGCTCCACAGATTCTAGGTTTTACTCCAGACTAAGAACCTGCCCGTTCAGGTACATGGTATGCGGCAGGCCAGCTCACCTGAGCTATCACCATTCTATTTCTGATGGGGATGGCTAATGTATACACACAGGATGGACAACAATGGGATCACACCTTTCTGGATATCAAAGAGCCTAACATCTGCTATTCAGCACTAACAAACCATCTCTCAGGGGGCTATACCACTGGGGATAAGGGTTACTATTTCCCTCTGGAGCTTTGCCATTACTGACTCATACAGGAGAGTAGGGAAACCCATACATGTCTGCTATGAGCATGTTAGTGGGGGAAGACTGAGAAATTTGAGTGTTGGCTTCCCAAATATGTATAACATAAGGTTGGACAGATCCTACCAGCGAGTGGCTCTTCAGCTGCATTGGGGCCATCAACAAGAACTGTATCCAATTTGCTATACCAAATCCCATGAGATTCCCACTGAGAAATCAGTTGTAAAGGCTACTAAGCCTAAGGCTTGGGAGATACTGTACGTCTCCTTCTAATGTAATTGTACAAGCACCCATTGATGCATTTCCACCAGCCTTGACCACTTGCAAGCCCTTTTCCTGCATTCTACCTTCATCTTTCCCCTCCTCCTCCCTTAGTAGTCCTTGAAGTAGTTAATCTGATGAACATCTGCAAATACAAGTTTAACTGTATTCATTAGACACTATTCTAAGCTATACTGTTCCAGTAATCATGAAAATACCTGCCCAGGAGGAGTTAATCCTCTAAGGCAAGTAAGCCCTTCTTTGCATACCTTGGGGTCGATGGATATACTCCACAATTCTTAGAGCCTACTGATTCCACACTTGTAGATCTGGTTTTGCAGCATCTGGAAGAACACGGCCATCCTCGGAAGTCAGGAGTTAACACATGTCAATGGGTGATGCAAGCTCTTATTTTGTCAGCTGAACTGTTATCTGTGGTAGCACAGGGAGAGCTGAGGAAGCAGAGAAAATACGTCTTTAAAGAAAGATTTCAGATGTATTGGATGCTTGTGACACTGAGCAAGAGCTGGAAAAAGGGAATTAAAACCACTTTTTGGTTTCAGTGTCCTGGGTTCAGCAGTAGCAGTCATTTTTCTCGTTCTTAGTAGCTGGTGCAGTGCTGTGTTTTTTACTTT
The DNA here is from genome assembly GCA_039720435.1 of Amazona ochrocephala. Taxonomy (NCBI): domain Eukaryota; kingdom Metazoa; phylum Chordata; class Aves; order Psittaciformes; family Psittacidae; genus Amazona; species Amazona ochrocephala. The sequence continues at coordinate 29,419,541 of CM077880.1, forward strand.
CAGCTGTCACAAAACTGAATTTTAGGCAGGGGAATTTAAGAACAGGGAAGATAGAGAGCTGTCTGTAGGCAGGTCAAAGGATAACACTCAGAATATCAACAGTAAGACACTGTAAAACATGACAGTCTTTGCCTCCATCTGTCCAAACACATTTCTGTGTTGAGTTTGGGTTTGGCAGGGAACAGAGATTAAAGAGCTCATACAGGGACTCTAGTACTAAAACCTTTTCTTCATGTCCAGAGCTGCACTTGAAGTCTGCGTGATAAGCAGACAAGGATAGCCTTTCCTTCTAGAGTGTCACTGCACTGCAGCTGACAGTACCACAATCCATGCTTACAAATCTAGCTGAAAAGCCCAATTGTATGAGTTTTCTGCATTGACCACACATGTATTCAGTAACAGCCAGGGACTCGACCTGCTGAACTGCTGACATTTTTTATACTGTTCTTGATTTCAACAGCAATTTTAGCGTTATCATCACACTTAAACTGCTCAGCACCAGTACTACTTGTCATGTGCAAGTTATTTTCAACCACTAGCAATAATCTCACACTACTTAGACTGTGTTTCAGTGTCACTGCCCATGCACCAAGTTCATTCCTTCTCCAGTGAGGATGTATATACTATTGCTGCCTCTACTGAAAGTTATGTTCAAGGTCTATCTGAATCACATACTGCAGCTGTCCTAGCTTTGTTTCTCACCTCAAGTGCTTATGAACCAGGATACTCCTTCACAGACTAAATGTCAAGCATTCCTTATTCCCATACCTCCACAGGCACAAGACTCTCACATAGTTATGTTGCCACTAGCCAAGATATCAAAAGCCACATATTCACTGAATAGAGAGAGCTTCAAGCTTTCTTCAAGCATTAGGAATCACACCCATTCAGCTGATTGTCATCCTTAACCAGCTGTTAGCTCAAGAAAATGCAATAAGTGGAACATGTCCACACAAAGCCATTAGCAAACTACAAAGCTACGACATAGCATTTACACCACTCTTGCACAGGCAGAATCTCCCTCCTTGAAAAAATACAGAAGTCTGGTCATGGCCTGGGGCAAAAAGCTCTAGGTACCCCTGTTTAAGCAGGGGGGTGGAACAGATAACCTCCAGGGGTGTCTTCCAATCTTAACTGTTTTGTGATACCATATTTATTGGTTCCCACATTGCTCCCCCTTCAGCTTCAGTGAGCCATTGGGACTGTTTCTCATTGTAGTAATAACTTCTATTTCCTCAGCTGCACAGACATTTCAGGACAAATATTTCCCCAGCATTTGCACAATGAGGTTCTGAGTGCCAGACTACAGCACCACACAGATGAGCAAGAACAGACCTGCCAGATGTCAAGGTTTGATCTGAGCAGCCTAAACTTCAGCATTGCTTCCAAGAATTATAATCTCAAAGACTTCCTACAGCAGGAGTGAATCTTTGTATTTAACAAGTCACTGGTATATTTTTCTTCTGTGAACTAATCTAACAATTTTTTGAACAAATGTGAATCTTTAGAATCCACAATGTCCTGTGATGAGCAGTTTTACAACTAAGTAACATGTTTGATAGATTATATTTTGTATTTGTTTTGAACCTACCACGGGCTGGGCAGCTTTGACACCCACTAATTCTTGCACAGAATGAAGAAGTTCCCTATGCAGATCTTGCCATTCACAGTTTTATACATGCATAACCCGTACCAGTTCCCTCTCTGAGACCAAGGATCCTGGATAAGGATTCAGCAAACTGCTCCTCATACAGGAATCATTCTATTTCTTGATTAGAATATCAGTCATCTATTAGACAGAACGTTTGCAGTGCCACTATATTCTTCTTAAGAGGACCAATTATAAAATGTTCAAGATGTCAGTCAGGTGAAGTTCCTGACGACTGGAAAAAGGGAAATATAACCCTCATTTTCAAGAAGGGAAAAATGGATGAGCCAGGGAATTACAGACCAGTCAGCCTCACCGCTGTGCCTGGCAAAATCTTGGAGTGGATTCTCCTGGAAGGCATGCTAAGGCACATGAAAACCAACAAGGTGGTTGGTGACAGCCAGCATGGCTTCACTAAGGGGAAATCCTGCCTGACCAATCTGGTGGCCTTCCATGATAGGGCTACGGAACTGATGGACAGGGGTAGAACAGTTGATGTCATCTACCTGGACTTGTGCAAAGCGTTTGACACTGTCTCACATGACATCCTTCTCTCTAAGTTGGAGAGACATCAATTTGATAGATGGACCACTCGGTGGATAAAGAACTGGCTGGGTGGCCGCACGCAAAAAGTTGTGCTCAATGGCTCAATGTCCAGCTGGAGACCAGTAACGAGTGGTGTCCCTCAGGGATCAGTGTTGAGACCGGTCTTGTTCAACATCCTTGTTGGCGACATGGACAGTGGGATTGAGTGCGCCCTCAGCAAGTCTGCCGATGACACCAAGCTGTGTGGTTTGGTTGATACATTGGAGGGAAGGAATGCCATCCAGAGGGACCTTGACACGCTTGTGAGGTGGGCTGATGCCAACCTGATGAAGTTTAACCATGCCAAGTGCAAGGTCCTACACCTGGGTCGGAGCAATCCCAGGCACAGCTCCAGGTTGGGCAGGGAAGAGATTGAGAGCAGCCCTGCAGAGAAGGACTTGGGGGTGTTGGTCGATGAGAAAATGAACATGAGCCGGCAGTGTGCGCTTGCAGCCCAGAAAGCCAACTATATCCTGGGCTGCATCAAAAGGAGCATGACCAGCAGGTCGAGGGAGGTGATCCTGCCCCTCTACTCTGCTCTCGTGAGACCTCACTTGGAGTATTGTGTGCAGTTCTGGTATCCTCAACATAAAAAGGACATGGAACTGTTGGAACAAGTCCAGGGGAGGGCCACGAGGATGATCAGGGGACTGGAGCACCTCCTGTATGAAGATAGGCTGAGAAAGTTGGGGCTGTTCAGCCTGGAGAAGAGAAGGCTGCGTGGAGACCTCATAGCAGCCTTCCAATATCTGAAGGGGGCCTATAGGGATGTTGGGGAGGGACTCTTCATGAGGGACTGTAGTGATAGGACAAGGGGTAACGGGTTCAAACTTAAAGAGGGGAAATTTAGATTGGATGTGAGGAAGAAATTCTTTACTGTAAGGGTGGTGAGGCACTGGAATGGGCTGCCCAGGGAAGTTGCGAATGCTCCACCGCTGGCGGTATTCAAGGCCAGGCTGGACATAGCCTTGGATGGCATGGTTTAGTGTGAGGTGTCCCTTCCCATGGCAGGGGGGTTGGAACTAGATGATCTTAAGGTCCTTTCCAACCCTAACTATTCTATGATTCTATGTCAGTATACCATAGATTTATACAGTAATATATCCATTTAGTGATGAAAACTTCAAGAAAGAAAAGAGCACAAGCAAAGGATCTTGCTGAGTGGATGATGTTAATTGCATCTGAGCTTCACAATGGAGCATGATGGCTTTAGAGCTGTGAATGAGCCTGGGAAATGCAACATTTCTACACAAGCAGTGAAAAGAAGTCCGTGATAGAAACAGCAGCTGCAAACGGAGGAACAAGTATCATCCACAGAATTTGTTTTAACCATTCATGAGATAAGTCACAGCCACAGTGTTGGTGTGCAAGACCATGGAAACAAAAGTTACAGCTGCAGTATTTAATGACTTTTCCACTGTGTGTACAACAAAATGAGAACATACAAAGACTGAGTGAATTTTTGGTCCTCCATGGAGGAAAAAGCATATATATTATGTGGCCCTTTTTCATCAGCGGACATCAAACAAGAGACCAAGAAACTGTCTCCGTTAGTTATTTTCATAAACCAGAAGACAAAAAGCCTCCAGATTTTTAGGAAGACATTCATAAAACCTCCTTGACTACACCAGAGCACATAGGCATGTGCCATTTACAAAAATCTTGCCTACTCTGGCCTGCAGCAATATTAGCTTTACCTAAGTTTGGCAACCACTCAAAATTGACTTATCCGGATTCCACAGAAAGGCTCTTCTCATAAAATTTCCACATTTCTTGCATTTTCGAACTGCTACCTTCATCGGTTCTATGCTTCCACTCTTTGCCAAAGCAATTGAAGCCTGAAAAATAGCACATTAATAGCACGGAATAGCAGCAGTCACTAGGTTTTCATGGTAACTATCTCAAAAACAAGTTCATTTTATTCAAAGATGTATTCATTATCAGGAAATGCAGACCTGACAGAAAATATATGGTGCATGAAGCTCTTCCAAATAAACAAAGATTATATTTTGCTAAAGATAGCTCAACATATTATGGCAATATCAGGAAGCAATACTCACACTGGTTATTTGCAGCAACATCTGTAAGCACTGTGCACACTGAGCATTTTTGCCCTAATGAACACTTTAAGGTCTGATACAAGAAGTGGAATAGAAAATGAAGTTCTCAGAACAGAATCGTGCTTAAAACAAAACCTCAGGTTCACTTCTGATGTTTACAGAGGAAGCGAAGAAAGTGAAAGCTTGAACAATAAATACAAGGCTAACTACAGCGTTTGTTGCAGTGAGTGTAGCAAGGCTGATACATGGATGAATTTCATTAACCTTTCTGTTAGGCCTCTGCACTAACAGGTTAATGTGGAAATGCTAACATGGCACTTTAAAGTCTCATCTGTGAATTTAGTAAATAAAAAAGAAGGAACAATAATAATTTTGCCAACAAAAGCAGACTTTAGGGTTTTGGGTGTTTTTTAATTCCTAAAGAGAAGAAATCTGACAGAAACAATGATAACGACAAATTACTGTCATCATAAATATTCTATTAATCTCCCCTTGCAACCTTATACTTGAATTCTGAGCTTATTCATCTTCTGCCTATGATTCATATATATATTTGTACAACCTAGACTGTTAGCCTACAGCTTACCAATTGTGCACACAGCTACTAACTAACTTTTGTTTGCAAAAAGAGAGATCTGTCATGTATTGATTTAACCTCAGCAAGCTGGGGCATACTTATTTTCTGAGATTTATGGCTTCACAAAGGGCAAATTGTGCCTGACTAACCTGGTGGCCTTTTACAACAGAGTGACTTAATCAGTGACAAAGATTGAATAAGACAAATGAAGAGCAACTTAAGTACCTACCTTGACTTCTGCAAGGCCTTTGACACAGTCCCATACAACATCCTTGTCTCTAAGTTGGAGGTACAGGCTCTTCTATGGATAAGGAATTGGCTGGATGGCCATGACCAAAGAGTTTCAGTCAACAGCTCTATGTCCAAACAGAGTTCAGTAACAATTGGTGTCCCTCAGGGTTCTGTGTCTGGTACTGTTGAATAGCTTCATTAAGAACACAGTGGGATTAGTGCATTCCCAGTAAGCCTGCAGATGACACCAAGGCAAGTGGCGCAGTTGATATGCTTAAGAGAAGGGCTACCATCCAGAGGGACTTTGAGGGACTTAAGGAGTGGGTCCACATAAACCTCATGAAGCACAAGAAGGCCAAGTACAAGGACTGGCAACCTGGAACAGGGCAATAACCAGCATCAGTACTGGATCAGGAGTAAATGGATGGAAAGTAGCCCTGCAGAGAAGGATGTAGGGATACTGGTGGATGAAAAATTAGGTATGAGCCAGCAATGTGTACTCACATCTTAGAAAGCCAATCATATCTCACTGCTGCAGAATTTGTATCCTCTGGGCACAGAGCAGCCAGTACGGTTAGATCTCTCTACGGGTCTCTGCATCTATCAGAAGGTCACTTCTTGACTAGAGAGTGTAAAAAACTGCATTCAGTGATAGGCTGATCAAGCACAGAGGTGCCTGGAAGGGAGGTTATGCTCTGCATATCATACCTGGTCACACTGTCAAATGCTTGTCCTCAGAGCAGATCTGATAACAACTGAACCTTGAGCTGTTCTCAAGCTGCATCTTGGCTTTCCTTTGAAAACTTGAGCTCTAGGACAAAGATAAGTGAACCCAACTGCAAGAGAAGGTCACCTTCTTTTACTTAAAAGCACCCTAACTGACCAAATAATTGTTGAATCCCTATCCACAAGCGCACAAGTCAGAACTCATATCCACAACTAGATACATGTCATCTCAGAATGTGCAGGTATGTGCGCATACAATGCTGCTATAAACTTACAACTACAAGTAAATGCCATGACTTACTACTCAAATCCAATTACTACAGTGGTTTTGTCATCCTTTGGCCAGAGTACATTACTGCTTGCAGTTAGTTTTGCATTATGATGTACCTGGGATGAAGTACATTTCATCCAGCAGTGCAAGTAGCTTAACTATGATAAGTGCTGTTAAATCAAGTTAAATTAAACAAGTTACTGGAATCTTTGACAGGAAAACGGGAAAAATTTGCATATGCCATGATCCAGATCTGGATCTGTCATAGTCCATGTTCCACTACAAATATTGTCTTATATACTTATTTTCAAAAAAGAAAAGTCCATTTGTGCCGGAATGACGAAGATGCTAATTACAGTTTCTTAAATTAAACCTGCTCTGTAGCAGATATTTTGGAGGAGTTGGCTATGTTACAAAATGCTTTACAGTCTCCTTCTATGACTCCATCCAAGGCCAAAATCCGATTAATTGCACAGTGAAAACCTTGAACAATCTCCAGACAAACAGAAAATGGGATATGCCAAAATTGGTTGAATCCAAAATAATCTTCCAGTACACACTTTTAAAAATAGCTCAAAGTGCATTTTTTTACCAATAAAAAGCCTAAATCAAAGCATAATTGGTCAAATAAGAAAAAGACTTATCTACAGCCATTTCCAACCAATGTGATCAAAGGCAGAAAGGAAAGCTCTAATAACAGTACAGAGGATTTTAACTTGATTTCAGTGGGGCAAGAAATACAGTCACATGAGAGATATCTTCCTAATAAAACAGCAGTGATATCACTTCAGTCAGTGAGTATTACAATTAACTCTCAAAGACTTCTTAGTCACAGCCTATCCATTGACATACTACATTCTATACATTATTTTGCAGGAAAAGATTAGCAAAATATAACTGCAGGAAGCTGTACAAAACAAGGCTTTCATTTAATGCATGACAGAAATTGAGCAAAACAGACGTCCCACCAAAAAAGTACTGACTTAAAGACAGTGCAATATATGTGAAACCTTGTGACAGATAGAAAAGCAACACCATTCAGCAAGACCAGACCAAAAAATTGTTGCCTGGCTACAATGACTAGCACAAAACTACACAGAACTGAGTAGCAATACTAGAACTTGGAGTACAACATAAATGGAGTTCAGAATCATAGAATCATAGAATAGTTAGGGTTGGAAAGGACCTTAAGATCATCTAGTTCCAACCCCCCTGCCATGGGCAGGGACACCTCACACTAAACCATGCCATCCAAGGCTACGTCCAAACTGGCCTTGAACACCGCCAGCGGTGGAGCATTCGCAACTTCTCTGGGCAGCCCATTCCAGTGCCTCACCACCCTTACAGTAAAGAATTTCTTCCTCACATCCAATCTAAATTTCCCCTCTTTAAGTTTGACCCCATTACCCCTTGTCCTATCACTACAGTCCCTCATGAAGAGCCCATCCCCAGCATCCCTATAGGCCCCCTTCAGATACTGGAAGGCTGCTATGAGGTCTCCACACAGCCTTCTCTTCTCCAGGCTGAACAGCCCCAATTTTCTCAGCCTATCTTCATACAGGAGGTGCTCCAGTCCCCTGATCATCCTCGTGGCCCTCCCCTGGACTTGTTCCAACAGTTCCATGTCCTTTTTATGTTGAGGATACCAGAACTGCACACAATACTCCAAGTGAGGTCTCACGAGAGCAGAGTAGAGGGGCAGGATCACCTCCCTCGACCTGCTGGTCACACTCCTTTTGATGCAGCCCAGGATACGGTTGGCCTTCTGGGCTGCGAGCACACACTGCCGGCTCGTGTTCATTTTCTCATCGACCAACACCCCCAAGTCCTTCTCTGCAGGGCTGCTCTCAATCTCTTCCCTGCCCAACCTGGAGCTGTGCCTGGGATTGCTCTGACCCAGGTGTAGGACCTTGCACTTGGCATGGTTAAACTTCATCAGGTTGGCATCAGCCCACCTCACAAGCGTGTCAAGGTCCCTCTGGATGGCATTCCTTCCCTCCAGTGTATCAACCGAACCACACAGCTTGGTGTCATCGGCAGACTTGCTGAGGGTGCACTCAATTCCACTGTCCGTGTCACCAACAAGGATGTTGAACAAGACCGGTGCCAACACCGATCCCTGAGGGACACCACTCGTTACTGGTCTCCAGCTGGACATTGAGCCATTGAGCACTACTGTTTGCGTGTGGCCACCCAGCCAGTTCTTTATCCACCGAGTGGTCCACCTATCAAATTGATGTCTCTTCAACTTAGAGGCAAGGATGTCATGTGAGACAGTGTCAAACGCTTTGCACAAGTCCAGGTAGATGACATCAACTGTTCTACCCCTGTCCATCAGTTCCCTGGCTCATCCATTTTCCCCTTCTTGAAAATGGGGGTTATATTTCCCCTTTTCCAGTCATCAGGAACTTCACCTGACTGCCATGATTTTTCAAATATGATGGACAGTGGCTTAACAACTTCATTTGCCAGCTCCTGAGCAGGTTCCTGAAGAGGCCAAAGTCTGCTCTCTTGAAGTCCAGGGCAGTGAGCTTGCTGCACGCTCTTCTCACTGTCCTGAGGATCTCGAATTCAACCATCTCATGATCGCTGCAATCAAGGCTGCCCTGGAGCATCACATTTCCAACCAGCCCTTCCCTGTTGGTGAGGACGAGGTCAAGCATGGCACCTCTCCTTGTCGGCTCCTCTATTACTTGCAGAAGGAAGCTGTCTTCCACACAATTGAGGAACCCTCTGGATTGCTTGTGCCGGGCCGTACCATCCCTCCAACAGATATCAGGGTGGTTGAAGTCCCCCATGAGAACAAGGGCCTGTGAGTGTGAGGCTGTTCCTATCTGTCTATAGAGTGCTTCATCTACAGAGTCCTCTTGGTCAGGCGGTCTGTAACAGATCCCCACAATAATGTCACCCATCGCTGTTCTTCCTTTAACCCTGACCCACAAACTCTCTGTCGACTGCTCACCTGTCCCCAGACAGAGTTCCATACTCTCCAGCCTATCCCTAACATAAATAGCAACTCCCCCTCCCCACCTACCGGGCCTGTCTTTCCTAAAGAGCCGGTAACCTTCTATTCCAACACAGCAGTCATAGGAGCCATGTTTGTCTTATTGTAAGTACAACTGCTGGGCAACATACTAACACCACAGGAACTTTGGAATAGGCTTGTAGTCCCCAAATATTCACTCCTGTCACCTCACACCAACTCATGCATCTACATATGAACTAATTTTAGCTTGATAACAGACATGCGAGGACAGTAATTATCAAAAGGTTGAGGCCATATATCCACAAGATTAAGTTCCAATTCACTAATTACAAAAAAATAAGAAAGAAATTAAGTCTTACTGTAGAGAATACTTACAGGAACTAAATCTCACTTTTCACCATGGAAGAAGGAAGATGTCTGCACAGCAGACAAACACAGCTCAGATAACACTGTTAAACAGTACTTATGACTGAGATTAAGGACTACAGTTTGTGTTGTGTGTGACTATTGGATAACTTTCCAACAGAAAGCAATGCTGCATTTTGTTTTACAAACACATGGCTTCTGTACCCAGCAGTGTTTAAAGGCACTGACTGCATCAAAAATAACAGCTGATTATTCAAGCAAGTTCAAAGAAACTTGCCAGGCAGCTTGCATGGGGCAGGGAATAAACCCCAAGTTTGCTATTTCTATCCAGGGGGAGTAGCAAGAGGGTGAATATCTGCCTTGCTCCTACCCTTTAGGGTGAGAAAAGAAACATAACTGCAAGGTACCTTGTCACTTATAGCCTGGTCTAAGATCAGGTCTCTACCAAAGCTCAGGACAGGGAAGGGTGGCATGGCCTCTACATCAGGCTCTCACTTGACCATGCTCCAGCCCTCCAAATGGAATCCCATCCTCCCAGTCAGGCTTGCCTCCCTCTCCATTATGCAAAGTCTCAGCTTCCACAGCACCAAACTCCTTTGGTCCTCACATCTAATTCTTGGTCATTCCCACATACCACATGGGCCAGGAAACATGGCTTGGGAACAGTCGTTCTGAGGTATCACAGTAAGCAGACAGACAGGGCAATGGACAGCCCATATGAAAGCCTCATTTTTCCTTTCTCTTTAAGGACTCAGCTGAAACAAAGCATATTTAAATTAATACTTTTCCATAGTTGACATCTGCCTTCCCTTCCCCCCCCCCCCCTTGAAGACACGGCTACAGAAGGGCCACAGGTGTATTCCAAATAAATGTTTTCTTCCCTGTGATCTTGCAGAGCCCATTGCACACTTTCCCTTCTAGGGCATCCTGCTTTGAGTCAGTGGACAAGCCCACTACTGCTGTAGGGAAACCAGCCCCCAGTAGGACACAGAGTGTCACTCAGACTGAAGTGAATGCCAAATCAAGCCTGAGAGAGGCTTAATGACACCGGCAATACCAAGCAAAACAATAAGAACCTCATACACAAGTACTCGCATTAACAACGTGCAAGGGGAAGAAGCAAAATTGTACCATTTCATTTCCAGAGTTGGAATATCACCCACTGATGTGGTAGGAAGCCTGCCAGAAAGCCAACCACTGCTGTACCAATAACATCAAGATAAATGCACATTATAGCAAGCAGCTGTGCTACTGGAAGTATTCAGTGCTGCACTCTTGATGCCAAAGGCTCTGCTGTCTTTCTCAGGAACAGCTTGACACACATACCCTCTTTGGAAAGAGGAAAAAGCACAGAGGACTTGGCACGCTTGCCATAAATATTAACAGAGATATTTGACTTTCTTGTGGTTTGTGGTTTTTATCTCACTGCTAAGATCAGATCAGCCGGTGTTAATAGACTACAAAGTCTTCCATATCACTAACACAGGCAGTATAGGAACTACATATGCATGCTGCATTTATGTACTTCATATCAGTGACAGCAAGCTGAGTATCACATTATTCAGCTCACATAGCAATGCCTTTAACAAAGTGATTTAAGTAGTTTTCATAACTGCAATGTAGTTTCAACACTATAATTAGTTATGCACAGTAGCTGGAAGCCTACCATTAGAAGTTTATATACCATAATGCTTTTCAAATCAGTTTGATAATGCTCCATCACAGTATTTGACAGTGCCATTATAAATTTTTTGCATCAGCATTGTGGAAGATCCAAAACAATCACTCCTGGGAGCAGTAGCAGGGCTGACAGGCAACTCGCCATGCTAGAAGAGGGAGGGGAGTGATGCTGCAGTAGGATGCAACAGCAGAGCATGGCCCTCTTATCATGTGGGCCTCCAGCACAAGTCCTGTCTTGGGGCAGGCACCACTCATGCCTCCAGTGGTCTAGTGAAGGACCACAGTTAAAAAACATGCCAAATTCAAGCCAGAGATATCATCTCGGGCAGTATGAGGAGTTGTCTGAGGAAGAACAGAGTAGAGAATAAAAGGTGGAGAATCTCCCCTCATACCAACAGATTTCTGGTCTAATCAAAATTACACAGTGGGCAGAGTTATTCATATGGGTTCAGTATTTAGGGCAAATATATTTTGGCAGTTTATAGAAAAAAATGTCTTATTGGGTTTGCCAGTAATTACAGAATATGAACTTTCTACTTGTTACAAATGCTATCATGTAGCAGGTCCTAGCTTACCACTGAAATACCATAAAGCTTCCAATTCCATTTACTAAGAGGACATGTCTCTAAATTAGCTTCTTATCTATTTATTGCCTTTTTCAAATTGAAGATAAATTAAATCCAATATCATTCTCACAGAAATACTAGTTGGAAATGCTCTTACTTAGCCAAGTATTTCTGTTAAAATATTGACTGAAATTAGATTAACCTTCATCAGCAATGACAGTGGTAAGGACCATCATCTTTATTTCCTTAGTTAAGGTAACAGGACTAGTGTTAACTTCCTTAATTTTCTTGGGAAATTGAGTATTTAAGAACTTCAGACTAGTCTAGAGACAAGAATCTTTTTCCTTGACTAAAACAGTGTAGATAGTTCATTAATAAATTAGCAAACAGAGAGGGGAAAACTCATGTTGCTGGATTATGATGTACCTTGGTGTCACATTCACAAATTCTGCTTCAGGGATTTACACTCATTTGCATCCCTGTCTTCATTTCTACCCTTTATAAAAGTTGATGACAGATCAACATTATGGTATGATTAAAGAGACCCATAAAAATTAAATTGGAAAAAGACAGACAACGCTCTAGACAGGGGCAAAATGCATCATACCTGTCCCTGTAAACCCACTGATGCTACTTAGTATTAGCTCCAGTTATTAAGAAAATATTTAAAAATGAAATAAAGAAGTGAAATAATCCCATGATGAGTAGAGCTACCTCGGTCAGACACAATGAGGGCCTCCAGCTGGTGAAGCTAATTCTGTGTGCATTGCGGTATAACTGGGATCGTCTAAGCTATAAAACTAGCATAAGGAGAGGTAGTACCTTCTAGTAGAGCAAACCTTGTGAAGTAGACTAGATTAAGTAAACCAACAACCAATGTTTCCTATTATATTCAGGATCTATGTATTTCAGCCACTCCGAAGGTATTGATTCTTCCTGGCTCTTGTTTCCATGCACTCAGTGCTGTTTCATCCTCAGCTGTGGGGACCTCCTTTTTAAACCTCCATCAGCTTGCAAGTCCATCATGGGCAAGTGCTACATTCCCACAGATCAGCTGTTGGTCCTTAACCCTCCTCCTCCACCATACCCAAGATAACCCCAAAGCCAACGGCCAGGAATTCAGGCTTTATGTTGCACCGCTTTAGCAACAAGCCACAAGTTCCACTTACTAGCTGTTCAGCTCAGCTTCTTTCCTTAAAGGTCTGGCAAGTGAAAGTTTCACCTCTTTAACAGAAGCTGTTTAATCAGCTGGATACTGATGGAAAACATCCTGAACATCATCTTTGGTTTCTAATTTAGGCACACAAAGTGCATCATCAGCTATTCGGTAGGAAAGAGCAGGAAAAAAAACTTGGGCTGTGAAGTATTATAGTAATCTTATCTGCTCTGTTTACATATAGACCAGCAGTACATGGTAAAGCAATGCACCCCAAAAGGTGATGAAAGGGAAGAACAGGCAGGAGAAAGACAGGAATTTCAGGAAAGGTGGAGGACAGGAACTCCAGGATCCCCTTTCTTATGAGCAAATCTAGGTATTCTCTGGCCTCTCCTAAAAAATAAAAATAAAAAAAAACAAAACAAAACAAAACCCAGAAAACAAAAAAAAAAAAATAACAACAAAAAAAATGTAGTTTCAAGCAGCCTTAGTTTATCTTGAACACCCTGGTGGTGTTCAAGGCCAGGTGGGACGGAGCCCTGGGTGGCATGGTTTAGTGTGAGGTGTCCCTGCCCATGGCAGGGGGGTTGGAACTAGATGATCTTAAGGTCCTTTCCAACTCTATGATTCTATGAGCTTGGAGGACCTACAGGATGAAAGAACATACATTACTGCGCCAGAAAGACACCTACCACTAGGTGTCAGCCCAAATTAAGGTATTATATATATAAATTTATTTAAGAATATCTCACTGTCATTATAACTTTGAGCCTCTAAGTATATCATAGAAATATTCATACATATATACATGCATAACACTCTTATGTTGACCCTAAGGAACAAACCTAATGACATTTGCAGAAAAGCATATTATCAAATACCTAGAACCATTAGGAAATTGAAGTAGGGCGCCTGCTTTTACAAAGCTACATTTCGTAGAATCGTTTAGGTTGGAACAAACCAACCATTAACCTACCACCGCCAAGCCCATCACTATACCATGTCCCTAATAGCCACATGTACCCATCTTCTAAATACCTCCAGGGATGGAGGTATTTCCCTGGGCAGCTTGGCAACCCTTCCAATGCTTGACAACCATTTCCACGAAGAATTTTTTCCTAATATCCAATCTAAACCTTTCTTGGCACAACTTGGGGCAATTTCCTCCTATCCTATTGTTTATTCATTTGGAGAAGAGACTGCCACCCATCTTGCTGCAATCCCCTTTGATTGTTGTGACCCAAGTGCAGGACCCAGCACTTTGCCTTGTTGAACCTCATACCACTGGCCTCAGCCCACTGATCCAGCCTGTCCAGATCTCTCTGTACAGCCTTCCTACCCTCCAGCAGATCAACACTCCTGCCCAACTTGGTGTCATCTGCAAACCTGCTGAGGGTGCACAGGATCTCCTTGTCCAGGTCATTGATAAAGAGATTAAACAGAACTGGCCCCAGTACTGAACCCTGGGGAACACCAGTTGTGACCAGCTGCCAACTGGATTTAACTCCATTCATTATAACTCTTTGGGCCTGGACATCCAGTCAGATTTTTATGCAGCAAAAACATCCGAGCCCATCTGTTTAGGAGTTGTGGAGACGAGGCACCTACACACAGAGAGAGCAGCAAACAAGCTCAAGCCCATGGAATTGCTTCATCTTTTTAAAATTCAAAGCTCTGACAACTAAAACATGAGCTGAAAAGGTCAGAGTAGAATACCTGCCCAGCCACTTTTTTCTGAAGAGATGAATCCATTGCCACCACAGAGCCCCAGCTGGCTACAAGATAAAAGCAGATAGACCATTTATCAGCATTTTGTCCAGGAGAGAATCAAATAACTGTCATATCACTTCTGAACAGACCCTGTCTGAGCACCTTCTGTCATTAAAATTAACAGAACTCCCATTCCATTGCAGAGCTTAAAACACACAGGACAAGGATATTACACAGGGAAAAAAATATTCAGAGTATTGTGCATTAGGTCATAAATATGCATGGGCTCTTCAAAGCAGACTTCAAAAACAAAACAGGTGGCTATGAAGTCTCCTGTACTTAAATTTTCATTCCCTTCTCTAAGGGGAGTATAATGAAACAAAACTGAATGTGGAAAAATGGACCTAACTGACACTGCACTCTGTCAGAAAAAGCTCGCAACAGAGTCCCCAGGTAACACCTAACAGACTCTGCAGGCTCACCCACTGGTGTAAAGCACTGCAAATAAAATAGCAAGAGAGGGGGAGGAAACACATACAAAAAACCAACCAGAAATAGCAATGGGTCCAGGGAAAAAGAGCTGTTCCAGAAGACCACCTTCCTTTCCAACTAACACATTAAAACCAAGCTAGTCTTTCCTTGCACACAGCCTCCCTCTCCTGTCAAAAAGAGGAAGCTTCAGTTCTGAAATACTGCTTGTATCACATTGTCAGTTGTGAAAGCACTGTATGTTGCAGTCTCTGTGTTTCCTCATCTGTCATGCTATAAGCATAACATAACAACCAAATCAGTGTCAACACCGAAGTGCTAGGTTTGGAGATGCTCAAAACCAACTAGATATAGGCCTGAGCACCCTGCCTAACTGACCCTCCTCTGAGCAAGGATGGACTAAATAGATGTCACCGCCAACCTCAACTCTTCAGTGATTCTGAGATTAATTACTGTTGAATATTGACTTGGCAATGAAATAACAATGTTAAAGCCTAAAATAAGTCTGTAAAATGCAAAGGTCAAAGAGAAGCAGCTTCCAGGTCCATTTTACAAAGAGATGAAACTTAAGCTCGGTGAAAAAGCAGAAGTCACAAGGCCACGTTGTCAGGTTAAGGGTGTGGGAATTAGCTGTCACAACTGGAAAAATACCAATACAAGATCAGAGAAAGGTCAGTAAAAACACAGAGCTGTCATAATAACTTTTTTTTTGTTTGTTTTTGCATGCAAGAAAGATCAGGGTCATTTCTTGCAAACTTACAAAAACAGAAGTAAAAGTAACAGTTCAGCTGGCTCAAGAGGTCAGGTCACAGTATTCACGTTCTGTCGAACACACCAATATGACCAATTGTCTTTACACTGCCAACAGCCTCAGATTTCACAAAGCCAATAAAATTTAGAATGAAGATTAACAACAGAGGATCAGTCTGCTTCTCCATCCCACCACTCTATGGGACATGGGGGATGCTTCTAGCAGCTTCTCACAGAAGCCACCCCTGCAGTCCCTCTGCTACCAAAACCTTGCCATGCAAACCAAATATAATTGATTATCAGCTTCTTGTCTATAATACAGTCTACGCTCATGCATTAGTATAATTTGCTTTTCCCATGTCTTGTGCCTTCCACAGGGACACCTTTCACCCATGTAAAAAAAAAAAAAAAAAAAAAAAAAAAAAAAAAAAAAAAAAAGAAAACCAACACAACAAAAAACCAAAACCCAACAACCAAAACCAAACCCAAAACATAAGATACCATCTTGGTACTGACTGAGGAATCTTGAAGTAGTAAGTATAGATTTGACTTACCAGTTTTGATATTGCATATTGCTGCCAAAAGCCCATTACATACACATGTGATGAAATAAAGCATAAAGCAGAAGTGATTGTCCCAAGTGCATGTGGTCAGACATCAGCATTCATACAGTCATTACAAAAAAAGCGACTGATTCCTAACACTGAAGTCTGACAAAAATAGACTTCCCATTATGTGTGTTAAAAAGACAGTTATCAAGGCGAAACCCAAACATTCACATTGTTCTATATTCTCTCTACAAGCCAAATCTCAGTCTTCAAGTTTTGCTTAATATTCCACGTAACTCCATATTACCTCAAGGTGTTCACAAGTCACAGCAGGAAAGGGAAAGCAGGGCGGTCTAAAACAGTAGGAATGCCATTAATAATGCCACCATCAAGCAGTAAGGACCCAGTTCATTTGAATAAGTGTGTCGTAACTCCAGGGATCTATGCTGTCATGCAATTTTTCAGTTGTAATACTGGAATGCAAAAGTTGGAGGTAGACAGCTGTTCTTACACATTATCAGGCAGAACAGTTTATTAGCCTCTGCTACGTTTACGTGTCATGTTATGTCTTTATAGCTGTCTAGATGGTCACACAGCAGAGATTATATATTACTTCATGGGTATTAGTAGTCCCATCTGAGCCTAAGAGGATAAATACAGAACAGTCCAAACTGAGTAGTTAGCTACCAATCTCATTAAAAACCAAAAAGTGGAAATAACTCTTTTACACCCAAAGCACCCAGCCTCAAGAACAAGCCAGCTGCTACAGAAATCTGGCCCATTTTGTAAAATACATGAAAAGGAAACCTCAAGGGAACACAAGTGCTTGGAAGTGAAAGTCATCTGGAACCTAAGCAGCAACAAGGGAGGTGGAGTGACAACAAAACCCCCTGATGCCTAACTAGGCCATGCTGAAGAAATTGCAGTTGAGATATCGAGAGTCAGAAAAGATATCTTTAAATGCATAAACCAAGGTTACATTTTAGCTCTAATGTTTGCTTTCTCTTTCCACTCATTTATCTCATACCCTGGCCTTAAGTTTGCTAAGCAGGTGACAGTTGTATGGGAGAATTGACCAGAAAAAGTAACACAGTAAAGGTTCTAAAAGCAGCAAAAGAGAAACTATAATATACACTATCTCAAGTGGTCCAGCACACAGACAACAACATAATTCAGAAGAAAGGCCTGGTCCTCAATTTTCTTTAAAGAAATCAACAACATTTTACCACTTATATTCACTGAAACTCTAATGCATAACTCTTATTTGTTCGTTCTTCTAGAAACCACAATGCAAGGAAGTCCAGAGCAGCAGTACAGCTGCTCTGCTAAATGCACAAACCGGCCTCAAATTCAGGTTAAGATCAAGATTTGAAAGTTGTGTTGCTATAACTATCAGCATCACTAGCTGTAATTTGCAACAGGCACTTCCAATCTGTATAAATCACTTGAAAAATCTTTTGCTTAAGTCTGGTAATGACTACAGCTTTGCAGATACTGGAGAAAGCAGATTCCTGATATAACCTCGCAGATGTATTTGCATTCATGCTATTTGCAATATAAAAGAATCATGTCAAAACTGCAGGAAGCCAGCAATAAGGCTTTAAATCTAGAATATAATTTTTTAAATTTTCTTTGTGCTAGAATTACTGCTGCTGCAGAAAGGAAAGATGCCTTTCAAGTGAAACTAACCCATTTAATTCAAGGTTTGGTTTAGTCCAGATGCAATGCATTCCACACATGTCAAACTATGAGTCATTACTTCATAATACTACCTCACATTCATATTTGTTTTCCAGTGCTTTAGAGAGGGAGAAACTAGCTCACCATTTACAAAGCGCAGTCCTAGTTAACAGGCTGTAATTGGGGTGCCACACAATAGTTCCTTTATGCACAAAAGCCGAAGAATGATGATGATAGCAATGCACAACCTTTAAGACCAGAGAGAGTTTATTCAGGACCTTGTGGCTTGAGAGGCATTACTAAATACTGTTTATTAAATTTTGAGAAATAAATTACTGAGCTTTAAGCCAGTAAATTTAATGAACATTATGTATCTCTATCAACCAAATACTGCAATCTCAGCAAAAGCTTAAAGTATGTCCATACTCCCAAAATATATTTGTCTAACAAAAGTCCAGTTCAACTGAAGAGTTTACTCCCTTAATTATTACATGCAAGTTCTTTTATGTAACATGCTGATACTACCTTTCTAATCAAGGATTATTTAGAAGAGCGATTACTAGTCGCCTACCCACACACCACTATCTTGGAAGGGCAGCAGAGGTACCAGAAATACTGACAGACCTCAGGAAGATTGCATCAACCACCAACGAACCAATGCATGCCACACCAAGAGAACCTTCTTATCTCCAAACAGCAATCTTTCTCACTACAAGGCTTGGAAGGAAACCTGACTTCTAAGTGCCACGAAGATTGGTTTCAAACAAACCCACGGACCTAAACCCACAAGGCCAGAGGACATGCCACCCTCACAGAGGTGAGCTACAGCTACACCTCAGCAGACACAGCAGCTTTAGGAACTGAGCTCCTTCTCCACCTCCGCTGGCTCCTCACAGACCCACCATATAGGCTGACAACCGAAATACCACATAAGGCTGGAAGGCACTCCACCTGCCCAGGGACGGGCACAATGGGTACATACATTGCCTATAGCTGCTTCACCTACTCTACCTAGTAGGGCACTATATATATATATATATATATATGCATGCATGTTCTCTTCCTCAACAACACCAGAATCAGAAGACAGCTTCCTTGCTGCCGATATGCCCCACTAGTCCCAGCCGTCACCCCAAACGCCCCCATCGCCCACAAGTCACCCGGCAGCTTACCTGCCAGTCCCTTTTATAGCATGGAAAGCAAGACGGGGCGGAACTTGTGCTCCAGCTCTGCTACTGTATTGGGCACCTGTGCTGTCAATCACCGGAAAGGGCAACCAGCCAGCGCGCCGGGCCCCCTTCGTCCGCCTCTTGCTTAAGTGACTCGGGCTCCCTCTAGGGGCAATGGCGATGGGTCTGTGAGGGCTGACCCGTCCCTGGGTCCCCGGCGCGGCGGGAGGGAGGGGCGGCTAGAAACCGCCCGGTGACGCCGGACGGCACTGCGAGGCACTGCGAGGCACTGCGAGCGCGGCGGCGCGACAGGCCCACGCCGCTCGGCCCTCGTCCCCGCGGGTCGCGGTGGCCAGCGGATGGGGTGAGCGCCCGCCCTGGCGGGCAGAGGGTCAGCCATGGCCAGCGCCGGCTCTGAGGAGGGGGAGGCAGCGGCGAGGGAGGAACAAGCCCTAAGGAAGCTGGTTGTCCGGCTCCAGAACGTCCAGGAAAGGAAGCGGCTGGAGACGCTGGTGCAGACGCTGACCGACCTGCTGGAGCTGGCGGCCCGGCAGAGCGGTAAGGCGCGAGGGACCCTGCCCGGCCCTGCCCTGCCCTGCCCCGCCCCGCCGGTGGCTAACGCGGCCTGTCCCTGTCCTCTCACAGCCCCCCGGCTCTTCAGCGGCAAGAACGTCCACGTGCCCCTGCTGCTGGTGGTGGACCTGTACCCGAGAGCGGCGGGCGTGCAGCAGGTAAGGGCGTCCGGTCCGCGCCGCTCCGGCTTTGCTCCTCGGGATGAGCCGATCCCGCGGTCCTTTCCCTCAGTAAGAGTTGCCGCTCGGTTAGTTTGTTTATTTTTAACTTGCTCTCGTCCGGGCCTCTTCATGAAGTGCTGCTGGCCTGTAGCAGGGCGCTGTATCCGCCCGCTTTTAAAGGGACAAGTGTTACAGCTTGCTGCGGGTACCACTCGTTGCATTTCTATGTAAACAGAAGAAGGTGAAGTAGAAAATACTGTGAACACTGTATGACATAGCCTTCTAAATTGGCAGTGATGTTATCTAATGTATTTTCGACGTGGCAGTATTGAATTCTGACATGGTTACACAAACTTCTGAAAAACAGAATTTTGCAATATGAATTCATACATATGTAGCCCTATCCTGGAGAGTCGTACTAGCCCAGTTATTTTTTTGGAGGGGGGAGCGTGATTCTTTTAGCTAAGAGTAGGTTCTTAACTTTGAGGTTCTGCTTGGCTGCTCCTGTAACTTAACATTGGTCCATTTAGATTAGGTGTGACACTTGAACAATTTGGTGTTATAGTTCTGGTACGGCTGCCAGACTTACCATACAGAACAGCTCCTTCCTGGCAGGTATATATTAAATTTCTGACTGTGTTATGTTTAAAGGATGTTTATAAGCTCTTTTACTTTTTTTTTTCAATTCAAATAGAAGACAAAACATAAACTATATTGCAGATGGCTCTTAAACAATAATATTTTTTAAGGTGGGGTTCTTTTGTCTAGTAGAACTTAGCTAGAGGTCAAAAGATTAAAATATGAATTTGTACTTGTGTAGTGATTATCCTGGAACAACAGTGATCCCAGGTTTCCTTTGAAGATTGCATATCTATGCAGACTGAAGTTTTAAGTTATTGTGCAGTTCAATTACCAGGTCATTAAGAAATACAGAAGGAAGAATAAGCAGTTATTTCCAGGATAAGGCGTATTTTGTATATAACAGTTTGCAAAACCACTGTCCAGAAGTTTAGATGAAGAAGTAAAAATTATGAAATCCAACCACAGTCAAAAGCAGGTGTGAAATGACAGCACAAGAGTCTCAGAAGTGCACGAGGAAGATAGTGATTTTCATTTTAACCATGTTAAAGAGCCTCACTGATTTAATGTAGAGTTTTAAACTGAGTTTTCTCTCTGCCTAGACTTGCAGTTGTAACAGTGTTTCAGTTTAGATGCTTTAGAGCTCCTTTTCATTATTACATATTAAAGAGCAATATTCATGGCCAATGCAAAGCTCAAATGCTGTTCTTCGCAAAAATGTCATAGGCAGCTCTTCCTTCACATTCAGTTGTGATATTTACAAACACCCACAATATGTTAGTAGAGCTGTCTTCTTGCTTCACGCACTGTGATTGATTTACAGCATTTGCGGAATACACAATTCTCACTTTATAGCAGCAATGGAGTAATGCGGTCCTGATTTCAGTGCAGTCTTTTCACACTGCTAATGAATTTTCATTGAATAAATGCATTAATCAACCTCTTCTGCTTTTGGTTTTGTAATACATTTGACTCACATAAGAGAATAAACACAGTAAGAGATTTCTCTGAAGTGAGGATTTGCTTTCCCTCCCCTCCTTAACTGCTTTCAAAGCATCATGTGCTGCTGTTCCACTGGCTTGTATGGAGTAAGTTTGCTTAAGCCTGCAAGCTTCTTTAGAAGTAGGATTATACCAGGCTAAACAGTCAATAGTTATTTAAAGTAAAATATATGTCTTTAAGTAAATATGGTAGTTTCTGGCAATTTACTCTGGCAATGATTGGTGCAGCTTAGAAACTCTAGAGCAAATTGTATTTACTCTCAAGTGTAGAGCAGTCAGCAGAGCTTTATTGTGTCATGTAGAAGGTGTGACTTAATGTAATATAAATTCATTGCATGCTAGAAATGAAAAGGGTCTGATTTAAAAATAACATTTCAGTGCTGCCACCAGCTGTTTCTGTGTATAGGGACCTGTTTGAGTGTTTATAAGAATGTCTTTGTTTACTGGTTTGGTTTGGTTTGGTTTTTCTTTTCCTAGTGGCCTTTAGTATTTCTGTTATTTAAAAGACCCTTACTTTTTTGCATAATTATTTAACAGATAATAAGCTTTCTGTTATCTCTGGTTGTGATTTTGATGTTGTGAAATAGACCACATGTCAGCAAGTCAGATGTTTCCATTGGTCTTCTCTGGATCCACAGTTCTTATAAATGTTTGTTGATACTTGGAGTCAAAACAATCAAAATAAAAATGTTTAACAGAAATTAAAAAATCATCAGAAACAGTTTTAATACAAAAAGGAATTTTCTAAAGTCATTAAGCTAATTTTCAGCAAATTCTAAGTTTTACAAGAACAGTTAAGATGGCATGAAGTGGAAACTTAAAAATGTTATCTAAGCAAAACACAGTGAATGGGTTAGTGGTCACCTCTACAATGCTGTGCAGATTTGAAATTTGTACCTAATTGATAACCTGTTTTGCTTGGAATATGGAAAATTAGGTAATTACATATCCTCCTCTCAAGGAGGACTGATGGTTGCTAAGACTATTCTTTGCACCTATGTTTAGTCAGGGCACAGACCAGCTAAATCTTCCCGAGTGTCCATAGTAATAGTCTCATGTAAAGCAAGCCAGCTTGCGATCCCAGGAAGAGAAGAGCATGGAAATTGGCTTGTGTCAAGTTCAGTCTGCAGACGTTAAGGTTGTAATTGTCTGATAACATTTGGCTCTGCAAATCTAAATTGAAACAGAACTACTGCAGACAGTGTGAACATAGCCCATGTAACCAAGTACGTGGAAGATAAAAACAGAATTCCGGTTCCCAGGGAGCTGCATTATCATTTTCATACTCGCCAAAGCTGTGATGAAAGCTGTCTAGATTCAACCCTATGCTGTTCCTATGGGTGTCTCTACACTATCAGACTTGCAGTTTCATGTCTCTTGTCCTGCAGACTGCAGGGTTAGAGATCATGCGCTTCCCATGCACTTTGCAATTAGACTCTTTGGAGGTAGCCATTTACATTCGTGTTGTTGGCTGTCCTGTCTTGACCCCTTTACTTCACATAACTCTTCTGCCGAAAACTGATCCAGTTACACTTAGAGTTTTTGAGCCATACTTAGATTGTCTCCTTTATTGACCCTATTCTTAAAGCACACAGACTTACTTCCACTTTATTTTTTTCTTTTCATTTATATGGCTAAGGAAACCTTTATGCCTTGTTTTCATTAATTTTTGTAAAATCTGTTTCATCTTGGCTTTTGACATTGCTCAGTTCACTTCTTGCCTTTCAATACAGCAGGGTTTTCTTGCTCATCAGTTAATCCATTGTACAGATTTTGCTTACTGTATCCCCACTAAAGCCCATTCAGTCATATCACCCTGCAGGTGATCATAATACATCAGCTTCATCTAATACAGAAGACCAAAGAGGAACATTGTTTTTACATTATTTAGTGATGTGTGAAAGTCAAAGAATTTGCGTAGGATAGGTAGTTATTAATGACAAACATATTTGGTTTAGTTCATCTTTCCTTCCTTGTGATCTCAAAACTTTCACTGCCTTCATTACATTTTGAAAGCACACAATACTGAGGATGGCAAGATTATGAAATATATAGTATTGCTTAGGTATCTCATCCCCATTTAAACATTGGACACCTTTAAAAACCTATCTTTTCTCCTTATAATTTACAATTAAATGGCAGATTCTTATGGAAGCACCCATTCTTCAATAAAGTTAGACTACCTGTAACAGTGCAGTGGTCTTTCCTGGCCCATTAAGACATACATACTATGGATCTCTGTCAGCATCTCTTGTAGCTGTGTATCCTTCATCCTCAAGCAGCGCTGAACCACATTGAGAGTCATGTGTTACTACAAGCAATGCATTCAGAATCATTAGCATATGTACTTTACCTTCATCTTTTCACTTTTTGTGTCATTTGTATTCTGTGTTAATTAATTTTCCCTTATTGATTTAACAAAACTTTTTTCATAACATCCTTCTTGCAAAAGCCAAGAATATCAGAAGACAACATTGATGTTTCAAATAGAATATCTCTCCTAAAATAGCTGTATTTTTGTTTTACAGATGGGTTGGTCACTTCTTTGTAAATTAATAGAAATTTGTCCAAGTACTCTGCAGAACATAGCTCCTAAGGATGTTGGGAAGGACTGGGAAGTACTGGGTGTTCACCAGTAAGTATTTTGTATGCAAAGAGTCTTCTGGAATGAGTGGTTATCATGACAGCATATATGTGCAGTGAAATATAT
Source organism: Amazona ochrocephala (assembly GCA_039720435.1). Taxonomy (NCBI): domain Eukaryota; kingdom Metazoa; phylum Chordata; class Aves; order Psittaciformes; family Psittacidae; genus Amazona; species Amazona ochrocephala. The sequence continues at coordinate 29,443,763 of CM077880.1, forward strand.
TTACAGAAATTTGTTACATCAGCTTCTAAATGGTTCAAGATTTTTGTGTGGTTTTTTTCAGCCTTCAGAATGGGAGACTCATGCAAGCAGGGATTTTACCTGTGTGTACAAATACCTGGTGAATAAAGTAAAGGAGACTAGCTAGGCTCTTCTCAATGGTGCCCAGTGACAGAATGCGAAGTAATGGGCACAAACTGAAATGTAGAAAATTAAACATTAAAATATTAAACATAAAAAAACTCCTTAAACATTAAAAAACAAGCTAATTTTTGTTTTTTTCTTTTGTTGTTTTTTTTTTTTTTTTACTCTCAGTTTTTGCTGTGAGGTTGATCAAACACTGGACCAGGTTGCCCATAGAGTTTGGAGTTTGTGAGAGGTTGCAAAGTTTCAAACCTTATAGATACTCAGGACCTGACTGGACGTGGCTCCGAGCAATCAGTTGTAGCTGACCCTCCTTTTAGCTGGAGAGTTGAAATAGGAGACCTCCAGAGGTCCATGCCAAATTCAACAATGCTGAGATTCTCTGGTTATCAACGTCTTCCATTTTAATAGACAGATGCAGTATTACCTGGACAGTTGTGTGTGTGTTTTCTTCCCAAATATGAGGAATTGTATCCACAAGCCTAAAATAGTGTGGATCAAGAAGAGGGGGGTTTGTCACACTTAATCTTACTGTCTAAAAAGTAAGCACTAAACCAGGTCTTCTCAACTACCTGTGAAGTCAGTGGACACAATTACCTGCAGAGAGCATGGTCTATTCCATCTTTTTAGTAAGTTATCCAGGAGCAAATTGTGGTTTGGACTTGCTCATCTCTGTCTGTTAACTGCTGAGGGAGCCTAAGCAGCTAGTTTCTGGATGGCTGTGGTTAGATGGGATGAAAACCCATGCAGGTTAGCTCTATAGTTGTCGCATGGCACAAATGGTAATTGTAGAGGTAGATGATACAAATGGGGAAGAAGAGCTTGGATAGGTGTCCTTTGGTTGTATTGCTCATTCTGGGCTGATAACGACAGCAAGAAGGTACAGCCTTATAACTCCCCTAGTAAATATGTCTCTGCCTTTTTAGTCTTCACTATACCTTTCCTTAGAAAGGTTGCTGTTGTAAGATTATTTGCATGAAGATGCAGCTTGGGTTTGTGGGGTTTTGCTTGTTCATCTTATGGTGGCTAGAGTACATGGTCAGTAGGTGAATAAACTCCCTTAAAAGAAGTGCCGGCGGTTTTTGTTAGAAAATGAAAGTGATTTTGGTTGCTTTTTCTGAGCAAGAAACAAGAAGCTAGTTACAGTTTCTTTGGCAGCTTAAAGATGTGTTAACTGAGAGGTATTCTGAGACTTACAGCTACTGCTGTTCATTCTGGGTCCCAGAAAAATTACTCTTTTGGGGCTGATCTTTCCCATAGCCTCTTCAGAGTCCATGCGGTGCACGCGGTTGAACAAAGCATCCTTTTTAAGCTCGAACTTCACAAAAACTGTTAATCACATTACTGTACACAGTCCCACTACCAGTATTTTAGCCAACTGTGTGTCCCTGTCTGACATGTTGAGAGGTTTTTTTGCTGTGGAGAAACTTGTTCATAGTGGGGGAGTAAGCTCAGACATTTCTGTCAATGCCAAAGGCAGAGCAAACCAGCCAAATTATATTTCAGGTTCCTTGTAGGTGGATTGGACTACTACTGTGCATCAACACCATGATGAATATGTGCTGGTTGCAGCAAGGCAGGAGACAGTTATGGTAGAGAATAAAAGTTTTTTTATTTTTTGGGGGGGCTTTTTTTTTTTTCCAAGGGATTTTCACTTTCATGTGTTTATGTTAGAACAGAAATCTTAAGTGGGGAAAAAGCATTTGTTTCTTGTCTGTCAACCACGGGCCAACTTGACCACATTACAGTTGTGTTTAGAAACAGTAGTTTCATATTGATGTCAATGTTCTTGACAGGCAGTGTGATAATTAGTCACTTACTGTGAGGAGAAAGGAGGGAAATTCCTTCAGTGTATTTGCATCTTCTTTACAAGCTCAAAGACTTCATGAGATGTTTCGTAATCTGTTATGTTAAACTCTCATACACTCAATGAGGTTTAGAAGATTTTACATCCTCATTCTTGGTTATACTTGAAATGGGAGGGTATATGCAGGGAATTTTCTCCTTGTGTGGGACATGCTTCAGTGTATGATTGTTTTACCCTGCAGTATGCTGAGTCAGCTCATGTCTTATATTTATCATTTATATATCAGCATTTGCCTGAAACAGATCACCCTGTATTAAATGCCCTCTTCCCAAAGCAGTGTTTCTTCCCCACAGCAGAAATAATGAGTCATTGACAAGGTAGACAGGGAGAGATGTTTAGTAGCTGCAGAGCATTTGATATCTCAGTAGGGTTTTCCATTCATGCAGAGTGTAAAGAGCAAGGAAGTCTAAGCCACAGCTACTTATGGAGTAAAGAGGTAAAGGAATCATCACCCCGTGTACAGTTTCTACACATGTATGCATATGCATACACGTGCCACCACACAATAAAATGCATTAGTAATGCTTAAGACTAGAACACTTTAATAAGGACATTGAAGCAGATTTAAGAGTGTCTGTCTAGCTACTCTACCAGCTTGGTTAGAGTGGCTCTTGTTTTTTCCTTGATTCATCATCCTGCTACTTAGATCTATATATGTGGGCTGTATGCTGGGACAGTAATTTGCCTCAGGACTGAAAACCCAAATGCCACCATCTGTCCTTGTCTGTAGAGTTGAAGTCCAAAGTGCGCATGCAGAAGATTCGGCGAGGTAACTTTAAGTGCTGCTTTTTGTTTATCAAGAGAGGTCAAGAATATTGCTAAAGTATCGCAAAATACTGCACAATCCATTTTTATTAGATATTATATATACAAAGACTCACATTTAAAGATTATTAAGATTGCAGAATCAAGTTCTCCAAAATCATGAAAATAAAATAAGGTTTCTTTAGGGTTGTGTTTGTTGGGGTTTTTTTTGTGTAAGCCTATCCATTTTTATTTAGTTTTTAATTACACAGTCTGGATTTTTTTCCCCCTTTTGAGACATACTTCATTCAGTGCAAAATTAATGATTACGTATTTTCTATCCTCAGCATCCTTCAGTGTTTGACACACTGCCTTATTTACTGTATGCTAGTGATACCTTGTGTAAAAACTGGCCTGTTCGTTTTCTTCTCAGCTTTTCTTAGTGTTCATAAGTATTGTCTAGAGCTTTTAAAATTTTGTTTATTGAGATGGTGTAATGGATTTGTGGTCACTGTATTACAGATGGTAGTTTAGGCAAAGTATGTTTAAAGTACCAACTGATTTTTGGATGCCCAGTTTGATACATGCGCTGGATTTTTCAGAGTACTTAGCATTGTTTCACTTTCTCTGTGATTTGTCCAGCATCACACAAGTGCTAAGTGGTGGAAACTTAGATAGGGTAGAGTTCTTCAAGATGCTGTTCAGGTTCTTTCACTGGGAAGCTGCTGCTTCTCTTCCAACAAAACCATGATCGTTCACTGTAACTTACCTCTTGCTATGCACAGAACAGCGCTGGACTGTTCACAGTCTGCTGTGCTCCACAACCCTGCTTCCTGTAGAGTAAGTCCATCCTGAATGAGACTTGTCCTCTGTAGAATTTATATAACTAATTAAAAATTGAAGTAAAATTAATAAATTATGCATAATTTTTGATGAAGTATGATAATAGCCAAATACCAACATTATTTTATTGCTAACTTGAAAAAAAACATAAACTGAAATAAAAGTTTTAAAAATAAAAATTGGGAGGTTTTTAAAGCTTTTGCTAATTTCTGTAACTATTTCTTTTATGAGGAAAAAGTTTGATAAAATTTTTTGTATGTGTTAATATTTTGTTAACCATAACTCTTTTTTCTTTTTCTTTTTTTTTTTTTTTAATTTTTAGACAGATTCTTAAAATGCTTACAGTCCATAAAGGAAATATAAATCTCTCAGTAATAGGACTGAAAGCATTGAATCTACTCCTCATGTCAGGTATTGTGTGGTTTACTTTCCTATTTTGTCTAAGCCTTTAAAACATGAAACTGTGGTATGAAGTGTGTGACTGTAAATGTCAAACCTGTTTTTTCTGTCTTGTTTTACTCTGTGAAGTCACTTGTCATTTGTTCTTGTATATGAAATAATGAGAGTACTGCTTTGCATCTTTTTACCTAGCTAGAAATGATTCTCCAAATTGCAAAGCTGTGAAGAACATGACCAGTTAATTTTGCCAACTTGTTACTGGAATAGACTTAAATACTTGCCATGAAGTAGTTAAGTAAAATAACTAAAAGCTGTTTTTTTCTTACCTACATATAAATTTGGTGACATTCTGACTTGCTTTCTTCAGTACTGGTTAATACTTTTGGAAACAGTAAATCATCTCTGACATTCTTGTTATTTTGCGTTGCAGAGACCTAATCTTGCCAGGTACAGAGTCTGTCAGCAGTAGAGCAAGACAGGCACTTTCAGGGGATAGTTCATGCTATTAATTTGTTTACTATATAAGATCAGTTATCTCTTGAACCTGTTTTCCTCTCCCATTTGGTTGTTGAGAGGTCTGGAGGACTAGCTTAGACTGGACACCTAACTTTTTATCTCTTGAAGTTGGCTAATATAGGTCTCCTTATAAAGAGCTACACTGTGTGATTAATAATAATAATAGCAAAATCTGGCCATTAGTGAATAACTGTAATCAACAACTTCTTTCTTTTAATTGTGAGATATCATAAAGGGTCCTAAACTGTTCACTGAATATTCCATAACAGGTTATTCCTGCCTGCTACTCTTCTCAGCAGTTGATTAACCAAACTTTAATTCTCCTTTCAACTATCAGAAATTTTACCTTGTCAGAAAAATCTCTTTATTATGCTTTCTTTCTGTATGTCTGTAAACTTGAATTGTGCTATATCTGGAGCTGACAGACCAGTGTGAATGCCTTCTAGAAAGTTCTTATTAAAAAAACCAAAACCAAAACCAACCAAACCCCCCCAGAATAACAACAAAAAGCAAAACAGAAAAAGCCCAAACCAAAAAACCCCACCCACCCTAGTTGCAGCTGAAACACTGCCCAGACATTATGAATTCAACTGTTATTGCTGTAAGCTGGAAAAATTGTCATAAATACAAATCTTTTTGCCTACACATGTTATCGAGTAACAATTTTTTTCAGGATTTTTTAATATCATAAGAGCAACAGTGAGATTGGCTTTTCAGTTCATTTTCAGGCCAAAGAAATGGCTGAGAGTGTGAGAACAGGGTTTCATTAAGCAGATGGACTAATTTCGTGATTGACTATAGCTGACATATACGTTTGAAATCTCCTCTTGTTTTCCTCAGGCAGTGTAGTCCTGCCTTCTTTCTTTTATCAGATTTACTTCTTAGTGAAACCTTTCAGCTTGTTGTGTCTGTAAAAAGGGGGATGTTGGTGGGTTAATTTTATACCAGTTTAGTGCATTGAAGTGGATCATTGAGAGGTCAGACAAGTACCAAAGCAATGCAAAGTAGGAGCAAGAGTGGAAACTATGTTGTTGGAAGTAATGTTTTGGAACATCTCAGTTTTATTGTAAAATACTACCTTAAGAACTAACTTCCTCACGGATTATACAAAAACCTGGATTTCAGCTGTTAGTAAATTTTAAGGACAGTATTTAAGAATTTTGGATTTTAATGGTAAAGTACAATGCTTCAGTAAGAACATTGAGAACTCATCATTGCGACACGTAATCTCTTCTGCTATTCAGATGTAATTGCTTTCCTGCTCTTGGAGGAAGAAGTGGATGTGTTTTCCTTGATATTTAGTGCCATGCACACCTTCCCTAAAGATGAAGAGATCCAGCAACATGGATGTAAAGCATTACACAAACTTTTCGAGAAAGGCATGTATATCTTATGGTTTATTAAGTTAGAAAAATATTATGTTAGAAAAATGCATGGGAGGGGACTGCAGATGTTTATTTGAATGCAATAAATGACTCCTTGCATTCCAAATTCTGTTTTATGTATTATATCTATTCTTTGAATGAGTTAGCACAAAGCAGGTTTTCCAAGTAATATCACAATTTTTCTGAATTAGAGCAGTGAATATGAAAATCAAAATTCCTCTTCATTTCTGACTCTAGAGTTAACTGAAAAGATGGGATTCAATGTTACGCAATAACACTAGAAAAAAGAGTAGTTACATTTGATTTTAATTCTCAAAACCCATGATTGTTTATTTGAAGACTGGTAAATTTTAGTAACATGTAAACAGTTCTAAATTCAAGCTAAATGTTTGCACTTCAGAAAAATATGTGATTCTGCTTTTTATCCTGACAGTGCTAAAAGATGGATATGTATCTGTGTGTTATTTCAGTGTTTCTTCTGAGAAATTAAGTCAACATATATTGAATTTCTGCTAAATTCTAAGGAACTGTGCATGTAATGGCCAGAAGTCCCATTGTTGTGGCAGCCTTGCTTTGCATTGAGTTTCTTGGTTTAAAATAAATATTGAGAAATACAGCCAAGTCCTCTGTACTCCTTTGCTTCAAAGATAATCTCCATTTCTTCACATTTGTTCTTTCCGGCACCATTTTATGTTGCTTTTTCTAAGTCTTCCTCTCTGTGTGCCTGCAATGATCTTCTGCATTCCTTCCCCTCTTCTACTCTCTTGAAATACTTTTGTCCTGCTGTATTTTCTCTTCAGTCTCCATAAAAGTCTGAGCTTCTTAGATTTTTTTGTGCATGTTTTTAATAAGTGCCTGATTTTTACGGATCTACAGATTGCTTCATCTTCTTATTGATGTCAATGCTAATGTAACAAGTTTCTAGGCTGCCCCTTGCTATGTTTTCCTGCCTTTGAGCAAACTTATCAGCTATTGTAATGTGAATGTTTGCTTAACTTTAGCTTGAACCAGATTCAGAAAGTGATTCTGCTTACAAAATTTAAAATGTGTTGTTCTTTCTCAACCTGGATCACTTCCCTTATCTAGTTCATTACATGGCCACGCAGTTATGTCAGTACAAATAATAGAGGGCGGGGGTGGAAAAACCTTAAGCCATTGTTACAATGTAGGTAAGATATTATTAAAGCATGGCTGTAGTTTTTGTGCAAAAACTATTAATAAAAAAAAAAAGTGGAAAAGTGAAACAAAATCATGGAGTATGCAAAATGGCATTACATCAGATTGGTTTCACTGTAAGCTTTAGCCTCTCCTTCACTTACATAATGTCTTGGTGAAGAACATCTGAAGTTAATTCTATGAAAAAAGGCTAAAAGACGTCTTGTAAAATGCTGATTCACAGGGAAGCATTTGAAAGTTATAACTCAGTTGCATAAAGTGTAATAGTAAGTCTAATGCAAGGTGTGTTTTATTCAGCTGTCAAATAAAGTGTAAGCTAGAAAAAGGCCTTTATAAAGTAGCTCAATTTTCAGTAAAAGCAGTCGTAACTGTGAAAGATGCTGTGTATGGAGAGTACCTTACTTTGTGTAAAAATAATTGTCTTTTCTCATGTTGTAGCAGGATATGAATTGTTTCCTCAAAACGTATCTTTCTTGCTTTTCAATTTAGTTCCGGAAGAGCAGCTGACTGAATTTGTTGAAAGCAAAGATCATATGATCATACTGAATGTATTTAAAGAGTTTCCAGAGAAGGAAGAGGTGATTCTTCCTGCACTTTATTCCTTACATTCCTTAGCTGGTCCATGTAAGTGCATTATTGGAAGTTATTTTCAATTCCTCATTTCCCATAGTGTACATCAGCTCACCTCAGTCTGCAGTAATCTTTCGGTGATTGTAAAAAAATCAGTGAGAACTTGTTGGTAGTTGCCAGTCAAATCACTTTTCTGTTTTCTTTGGGAATTACCCATTTGTAGTTTTTTGTGAGAAATTTTCATACTCATTCCTTCTGGTAAAACTGGAGTCTCTCATAAAGAACAGAAAGAGATTTTCTTCTGCTTGGAGTAAGTGGTAACAAAGATGCTTGAAAATTAAGATGTATTTATTGACTTTATTTATCTTCAGTGAGTTTGGGTAGCAGATAAAGAACACTGTTGGCAGAGACTGTTCCACAAGGGGAAAATTATCCACACAAATCCAATGGCCAGGGCTGAGAAAAGGTATCTGGGCTTAGACATCCCCTCTAGTCATTCAGTGATGGCTGTGATACAGAGCACTGGTAGCACTGCACAGTGTCCTCAGTTGCTGTGCAATAAGACTGGAAGAAAATGTCCTCATTAGGTCTTGTCTTCTGATAACAGCAGTCCCTGTTGTGGGTAAAATCAGATCCTCAGAAATGTGCTTGATGAGTTGTGTCAATTTGTTGACAGCAATTTGATCTTGTTGACAGAGGCAGCTCTTGTCAGCTTTCTGCTAGTAGATACGAACAAGCACAGAGCAGAATCCTGCTCTCCATGTTTTCCATGAGGTACATGATGTACTTTCGCAAATGTGATTCCTGACAAAGCCTTGATCATACATCCTGTCTGGCTCTCTTTGAACTGTCCTGGCTCCATATATGCCACAAAACAAAAAACAGACTGGAGTGTCCCATGTTTCATCAGACTCCAAGCTATTTAGTTTCTGTTTCTCCAGCTTCTTGCTGTTCCAGTTTTGTGTTTAAAAAGTTAAGCATTCCTTGAGCCAGAAGTAATTTTACCCTAGCCCAGAAGTTACTGCAATTTTCTAACAATTACACAAAGTATAATAAGGGCATGACAAAGACCTGGTGTACAGTAGATGTTTAGCACTCTCATTTCTGATGAAAGATTGAAAATAGAGAAACAGAGTTTGCTCACATGTGATTATGCAAAGTGAGCTGCTTCTGCCAGCATTCATATTCTTGTGACATTCTGTAATACCTGCAAGAAAATGTATTCCTTTAAGGCCATTTGTTCCAGTGCATGTGCCGTGAGAAATTGGAGGGTAAGAGTTTATTCCAGTGTGGCACAAGAGCTCTCAAATCTCAATAGTTTTAATGGAATGAGAAAATGCTTTGCTGTTGACTGTCCTCCAAAGTCCACAGTGGGGTGATGGGTCACAGAATGTTAGCTATCTAAATGGTAGTCATAGGCAGCCATCATGGCTTCTTCTCTGTTTAATGGGGAGTAAAAGGCACCTCAAGAAGAAATTTGCCTGACCTTAAGAGAGGTATCTGTTACAGGTGGGATGAATCGCCATACGAGGTGCTCAGATCTCTCCATCAACTGTTGTGAGAACCTAGGTGACCAAGTTTTGGTGGTTAAGATTAAATGAGATCTATTTCACTTCCCTTTCTCTAGCTTGTTCTGGGAAATGGTAGTTTTCCACAGCTATGTCGTTCCTTGGTTCTTGCAGGAGTTAAATATGCGTTTAATTATTCTCTCTGTAGTAAACAATTTTGGATATTGTTTACTATATAATATTTACCAAGTGAGCTCTCGTGAGATCTCACTTGGAGTATTGTGTACAATTCTGGTGTCCTCAACATAAAAAGGACATGGAACTGTTGGAACAAGTCCAGAGGAGGGCCATGAGGATGATCAGGGGACTGGAGCACCTCCTGTATGGAGATAGGCTGAGAAAACTGGGGCTGTTCATCCTGGAGAAGAGAAGGCTGCGTGGAGACCTCCTAGCAGCCTTCCAATATCTGAAGGGGGCCTATAGGGATGCTGGGGAGGGACTCTTCATGAGGGACTGTAGTGATAGGACAAGGGGTAACGGGTTCAAACTTAAACAGGGGAAGTTTAGATTGGATCTGAGGAAGAAATTCCTTACTGTGAGGGTGGTGAGGCCCTGGAATGGGTTGCCCAGGGAAGTTGTGAATGCTCCATCCTTGGTGGTGTTCAAGGCCAGGTTGGACATAGCCTTGGATAACATGGTTTAGTGTGAGGTGTCCCTGCCCATGGAAATGGGGTTGGAACTAGATGATCTTAAGGCCCTTTCCAACCCTAGCTGTGCTGTGATTTTATGATTCTATATCCAAAGACTATATTTGGATATAGTCTTCTGAATATTTTAATATGTTTATAATTGTCATCTGTGAAATCATAGAATAGATAACTTACTGTGAAGTGATGCAATACATACCTTTAAAAAACTGTTCTCAGTCAAGAATGGCATGAATAAATTGCTGTCATCTAAATGCATTGTGAAAGGTACCTTCCCCCACTATCAAATAGAATGCTTCAGAAATGCTTCCCACTCAGCTTGCTTTTTCAACTTACAAACCATCATTATTTAATGTTCAGAAGATCTTCTGCTTTTAAAAATACTAATTATCTTTAATAATACAGTTGTGAATATTCTTCTTACATTGTATACAGAAAAGCCAAGCTGTGAAAAGAATGATTAAGAGAGTTTATAGGCCTCAGAGTGTCATGCCCTTGGAGTCAGTGACAGGACTTCCTTTAATTTGGGTCAGGATTTTGTCCAAGATTTTTTGGGGTTCATATTCTGTCTCATACCCTGGATAGACATACTAAAAGGATTCTTTCATACTCTGTACTACCACGATGCTGTTTTGCCTTAAATTACTTGACTTAATACATAATTACTTAAATTATGTGGAATCGCTTGTCCTCAGTAGGAAAGGATGCATTCTGTCTCTTTACTGGCTCACTGTGAATGTTCTGTTGGTTTCTGTATCTGGCCTACGTAATAAGCAGTAAATAGTGATTCTGTGAAATACAGAATTTGCGATGACTTTCAAAATATTGCAGGAGCATTAGATGGACTTTTCTGTATCCTCAGGACAAAGTAGGCATACAGTAGAATTAATCTAAGTAAAAAGAATAACTTGCTAACTTGCCCTGTAAAAAAGAAGGAAAACTTAAGAAAGCATAGAATCATAGAGTCATAGAATGGTTTGGGTTGAACATGATTGAATCAAATAAATTACATTTATTTAAAAAGGTAATTGTTTCTTAATTGTATCTCCCCAGGAATATTACAGAAATACTATGAAATGTTTACCTGATCACAATCACGTTATAAAAACCATTTATAAGATTGAATTACTATTTATGAGACAATTTGTTCTGTTTTAAGAAAACAGTTATGTAAGAATAGTTTGGGGAGGTTTCTATTACATGGCCTGGTATAGAATGGAACATATTCATGAGTGTTAATATAAAACTGTGAACTTCATGAATTATTTCTAAGTGTTGGTAATCATTGAAGTCTTCTATGGAAATATCAAGAAAAAACAAACTCCACTTTTCTCTCAAGTTACAAGGCAGAAACTGAAGCATATGCCCAGTTTTCTAAATAAATTAAGTCTGAATTAGAATTCAATCAACATGAGGAGTTTTTTTCTTAAACAGTTTTTGTTTCTGTTTCATTCCTTAGGCAGCAATGTTGAAGTGCTCATGTCTGGAAATGTTCGCTGCTACAATGTTGTAGTGGAAATGATGAAAAGTTTCCCTGATAGTGAAACAGTTCAGGAAGTGAGTTGCTGTTTGTTGCATAAGCTTACATTGGGTAAGTTCACTAAGTTGTTTATGATCAGCTTACTGTGACTGTGTAAGAGTTGGAGTTAACTGACAGAAAGCATTATAGGCAATGACTACTACTATTCCAGTTAATCCTCAGAAAGCTAAGCAGTTCGTTGTCTCTAATGATGTAAACATACGGAGGTAGAGCTGGCCCTGTCAATATGGTATCACTTTGTATTAAACATTAGTAACAATGACAGAAGCTGCCATAAAAGACCAGACCAGGGGAAAAAAAAAGTGAGACAAAAGAATGGGAGAAGCAAAATACGAGAATGGGAGATCAGTAGACCCCATTCTATATAGAGCTACTATGGAAAGGAAGAAAATTACTTCTTAATTTCTTTTTTTTTTTTTTTTTTTTGGAAGTGGCAATACTGAGTGTAAGAAACAGCTGGTGCTGCAGAATTACGTGGGAGTAAGAGTCTTATTCTCCAAGACTGTGGTTTTCCTCCTTACAGTGCATTTACCTTCAGAGACATATACTGCATTCCTCCCCAGCTATGGTGCCTGTCTTGGGGTCCCCTATGCTGCAGCAGTGAAAGAACCACTGGTCCCTGGACTTCCTTTGGCTTGGGCAAAAGTACTTTGGTTGTCTGGGCTTACATGGGCTAGTGTCACACCAAGAGAAATGATGGCAGTGTCAAAACGGGATTTATTGTACCTTCTAGCAGCTCTCTACTCTCTCTTACTACTATAATAAGCTGATCTGAGCAGTTGCCAAGGACCACATAATAGGATGTTCAAATGAAAATACATGTTTTCCCCCCTGCTGCATACAAAAACACTGTGAGTAGATGCCTGAGGAGCTACCACTCCATGCCAGATTCTTCGTCATCAGGGACTTAGCCAAGGTCTTTCTCACGAGTTAAACTTCCCAATTTTTGCAGGCGGTGGCCTGAAGCCACTGCAGATGTTGGTGCCAGTGCAGAACTCCCCTTAATCAAGTCATCTTTTCACTATTTCATTGTACTTCTTCATGCAGATATTGTAGAAAATACAGATCAAACTAGACTGCATCCCAGAGCAGCTTCCAGTTCCTCTTCAGAAAGCCAAACAAAAGTTTCAAGAAAATATGGTGGTCACTGAGGGGGAATTTGCAGGTTTTCGGCAAGAGGCGATGTTACCCTTGAATGGTTTCCTGTGCTAGGCTAACTGCAGATAGGCAGGGAAAGCACCATTTGTGGGGACTGATTCGGAGAAAAAAACTCCAGGAACTCGCCAACAAAATTTTAAGTTGATAAGCAGGTATTCTTTATTGCGGCACCGAGAGACACGGGGAATAGATCCTCCAAGCGTGTCCCTCCCAAGCATCAACCAGGCTGTGATTATATTGTCTTTAAACATACATATTCATTAGATTACATACATTACATCATACTTTTAGAGAATGCCTCCCATATGCACACAAAAATGTGGTAGTGGGCTTTCGGACCCCTGGTGGTTATTTCTTCATCACTTTATTTTAGGATCATTGTCATATCAGTAACCACCAGGCGGTTCTGGCAAAGCTTATCTTAGTAATTTCCTTTTCTCTGTAGTTGCTGACAAAGCCTGACATCCTTGAGGTTACTCATTTACAACCCTATTCTTCAATCAACCCCATTCTTCAGGACACAACAACATGTTGACATGCCTTGATCTTGCCCTAAGTGCAGTCTGGTGTCAGTCACATGTTTTGTCATGTATGCTGGCCAACACTTAGCAGTGGCAGTAAAGCAGCCACAAGATCCAATTCTTCTTTCAGCATAACAAATGTCTTTCATCTTAATAAGAAACCACTTCAGGAGAGTTATGGGAAGAAATGTCCACAGCACCACACAGTTAGCTAAACAGATGTGAAATTGCTAAGTGCTCTTGGAAATAATCTAGAGGATAACCATACAGCCAGTGTGGCTTCTCAAATTATTCAGATGGACACTGTCTTCCTAAACCCACTTTAACTGGCAGTGAAATGGTAAAGTCAGGATCTACTGGTTTCCAAAATCGCTGTCATGTGTTCTTGCTAATCTGGTAATGACCATTCTGAACTTGACTGTCATCAGAATTTAACTGACTGATACCTTTTTTGCCAGCCACAAGTCCAACATAATTACTCATCACATAGTCTAAGACTATTAATTTTGTAAGGTAACATATTTACACATTCTAATCAAGAATTAAACAAAAAACATTTCCATTAAAGTATGGCAAGAAACAGCAATGCTGATATAACGTGACCACACTACTCCAGACGGGGTAAGAAGGAAAATACTTTTTCCAGTCACACTTGTAATAGGTATTAAGGCCAGGGTTTTAGAATGATGAATCTGGAAAGGATTTGCCTTAAAGTCTGATGTTAAGCATTCTATTAACTTGGTCTAATTGAACCGAATCATAAAATATTGTGAGAGTTGCTTATCTTCTGATGAAAAATCTAGACACTGAAGCTAGTCAGCACCTGTAGAACTCAGGACTAGAACAGAGGGAAATAAATGAGGTTAGCTTTTCTTCTGTATGTAATTTTGGTTTTGATGCTCATATATGGGAGAATTTTTAATTTCATACCTTGTCTGAAGGGTTTGAGAAACACTGATGCAGATTTGAATCCAGCCTTTCACATTGCTAGTATGATTTTAATTTTTACTAATCAAGAATTAAAAAAAACAAATATCAAAATAGAAACCATAGCTATCAAACTATTTTTCAAAGTGAGTGTTGCTGTATTATTTTATGCACAACACTTGTTTTTACAACAAATGGGGAAGTTTTTTTCATTTGCTTGCTTTTTGCAAAATTCCTTATATTCAACCTATGATATAAAATACTGTACAGCTTATAGTAAAAATAAGGCTTTGAATGCATTTATCATTAAAGGGTAGTTCTTTCTACTATTTCAGAATGTATGCACTCTGTATTCGTAATGCTGACCTTCATCTATTTAATGAGGAGGGCAAAACCAGAGAATAAATCACGGTTAAACCACTTATTTGATAGGATAAAACAAATTATTGCAGGAATTCAAGACCAGGAAGCATTTGCTTCCTGGCAGGAAGTCTGTAAGTGATATGCTGGCTGTATTTTTCTTATTTTGATGACAATGTGCACTTCATTTTGCATTCAGCCTCAGCCTTTTGTAAAACAAAGAAGCCCACAAAGAACCTAGATCCCAATGTTTTTTTATCCTTGACTTCTTCTCTGCATAAATAAAACATTGTTGTGTCAAGGCCTGCAATAAGAAATCTAAAGTTTGCTACAAAATTTCAGCATTGTGTGCTAAGAAAGTTATGTTAAATGCATGTAAAGCTCTAGAGATGTGTTTATATTCATTTAATGTCTTATGTATTTTCAGGAAATTTTTTCAATATCCTCGTATTACATAAGGTTCCAGAAGTCATTGTGAAGGCTGTTGAAACATATCCTGAAAATGCAAAGTTACAAGCTGCAGCTCTCAGTTGTTTAGCTCTTCTAAGTGAGTAAATCTCTTCCTAAACACATAAATAGCTTCATTTATCTGTCCACTAGTTAATTTTTTTTATACTGGTAGTTTCTTGTAATCATCTTGAATTCAATTTCTTTAACATGAAAGCCTCAAGCAGGGTAGCTTTCACAGAGCTAGATGTCCTACATGCTTACAGTTTGCTGGTTTCCTATGACATGGATGTGTTCATATCATATGCCCAAGATCTTCACAGTGTTCAGAGCTCGTAAGTTATGTTGACAGGGATTAACAAAGCAATCTGTTTTTTCATAGGCAAATATTGGATAATCCCTACTTAACATCGAATCTCTAGAGATAACACTAATTTGATGCTGTGTTTGCCATTTCCTACAGTAGTCGTCATACTGTTGCAGCTGATAACACTAAATCAGTGCTTGTACTTGAGTCCTGAAATCAATGAAAAGATTTAAACTTTTCCATGAGTACACTCCTGCTATTATTTTGAAACAGAAGTTGATTAGCTAGTGGAAAAAAGCTAGGGATTTGATCCTCTTTGAGTAAGTGTTCCATACAGAAGTCAGTAGAGTAGCAAAGATTAGAAATCAGTACAACTCCAGGAAGCCTCAGACATTATGGTCAGTGTTGATACTTTTTTTCACTCTTAAATGCTGAAAAATCACAGGTATTAAATCATAGAATCATAGAATAGTAAGGGTTGGAAAAGACCTCAAGGTCAAATGATTTCTTTGAAATTCTGTTGCACACTGTGGGGCCAGATATCTCTCTGCAATTTGCGTTTCATTTTTTAATGGCACTGTTTCAGAGTGTAAATGGCTCTGTGATAAATGGTTAGGTACAAATGAATCACAGTTACATTTCATGTCTGTGGTATTCTGTATGTAAATACACAACAAAAAATAGGATATGCAGATCTTTTCAGAGGCTGAGCATTGACTGATCTCTATGTACCTAATCCACTACAGAATAATTAAAGGTTTTATTCCCTTTATAATCTTAAAAGACATTTTTCAAATCTGTCATAGAGTTTATGTCAAAAGACTTCTCCCATCCCAGAAGAGACTGATCCTCCTGCTGAATTTCACACACAGGCAGCATGAGCATGGCTGAACTTTCTGTGGCTATAGGAAAGTTAAGACATAAATGTTTTGTTTTCATAATAAGAATTTATTGTAGATATTTTATATTTCAGCTGAAACAATATTCTTAAACCGAGACTTAGAGGAAAGAAAAGAAGAGGAGGAAGAAGAAAAATTATGCTGGTTGGAAGCATGTTACAGAGCATTAGAGCTGCACCGAAAAAACACAGATGTGCTGGTGAGAATTTCAGGATGATGGGGGTATGGAAAGACTGCATTATGCATTAAATAAAATGTTTGGCAACATCACTTTTCTTCTGTATATCCTCGGTAAAACAAGGCTGTAAGGACTGGATTAGATTTAAAGTAAATCCTACCTTCCTTGCCTTTCTTGTCTTTCTTCACCTCAGCTGGTTTCAGTTACTCCTGTGGACTAAATGCATGTAGTTACAATGAGGCTTGTTACCTGAAACTTTGGCCACCCAAAGTTTGTTGTTTATATAGCTCCCCTATATGCAGTAGCAAAACATAGGCCTGTCAACCAAAGAATTCATCTCTGCCTAAAATAGATATCAAAATGCAAATCAAATAATAATAATATGGCACATATTTGTAACTCACTCCTATCCCAGCTAGAAAGACTGTGAAAGTCAACATCTTATTGTATTTCTATGTAAAGAACCTTGTACCATTGTCATGGACTGAAAAACAGTCAAACCTTTCAAATTTTTTCCATATGTTTTTGATATTTTATAGGCATATTTTCTTAATCCTTTTGTCTCCTCTGGTTTATATTTAGGAGGCTGCATGCTGGGCTTTGAAAAATCTGTTTCTGTATCAACGCAGCCTTCATGAGAAGATTGGAGATGGAGATAATCAGTCAGTGTTGATATCTTGAACTATAATTTGGCAAATGGAAAAAATGAAAGTCTACTATTAGGCCGTGTGGGGTCTCATGTTTCAATTATTTTTATTTTCTTTCTTGTTTCCTTATGTATGATGGAATGAATGGTGATCAACACCACTTGGGAATGTTTCTTTCTTGAAAAGTGTGCTAACCTTGAGTCAAGCAAACTTGCTGGTGTCTTAACAAAGGGTCAGAACACAGTCAAATAATAGAACTAATTTTTACAGCTTGCAAGGAATTTCTTCTTCAGTTGCAACAACGATGGGGAGGATTAAAAATTGTAAGAAAATAGAGAAAATTGTATCTAGTGCATAAGGAGTATGGAAAAGCAGTGTTCGTTTTCCAGCAAATCAGAAGAGCATAGTAGAGGGGGTGCTGCCTCATCAGGGAGAATCTAGGCATGGATAAGACTTCTTTTTTACCTAAACTATTTCTCAGAGTTGCCTAAAATTTTGCTCATTCAAGTTTTAGTGAGCCTGTCATGTACTCCATCCTCAACCTCAAGTCACTTGGAAAGCATGATTCAGAGTAGGCTAACATGCAGTTTCCAAAGGGCTTTCTGTCAGCTCTTGCTCTAGACGCATATTAGAAGCTGAGTGCAATCACTGAAAATTTAATGATGTCACTTAGTACCTTCTTAGGAAGCTAAACTGCAATTAGAAAATAACCACTGTAATATTGTCAATGTGCAGTGATTTGTTTCTCTCTGTGAAAGGTTCCCAATAGACAGAGCGGTGATGCTCTCCATGCTGATGCACTCCTCTTCAAAGGAAGTGTTTCAGGCAGCTGCTAGTACCTTGGCCATTTTATCACAACAAAATGGTAAGAGAATTTAATTATCTTTACTTTCTAATTCTGCAGAAAGTTATTGCTGTAATATTAAATACTATTTAGTGTGCTGTTGTATGAATGCAGTATTCCTTGTGCTTAGAATATTATGCAGTTGTTTTTAGTAGGAAGTTTGTTCCTTGCTTTGAAAAAGCTATTGTTGGCTAGTATCAAAGAAAGTCTGGGGAAATAAAGAGCTCTTTGCCAGTTTATGTGTTGCAATTGCCATTCTTTGGAGCAGGAGACCTGAAAGAGTGTGTTCTCTTTTTATGCTTGATTAAATATCACATATTTGAATTTCAAGAGCAGCGTTTGTTGAAAATCAGATGAATAAGGATTACAGCCTGACAGATACCATTTTCTTGCTTAACACAGGGGATTTGAGCAGCCCTGTTGACTTCAATGAATCAAATCGTGCATAGAAAGTTAAACATCTGCATAACAGTTTTCAAGATTGCTTTAGTCCCAATTGTGTCCCTGACATGATTTACAGTTTCAGTTTGCAGACCCCTTCAGAATTTTTCAGTGGAGATGTGGACCCCTGGGTGGAGTATTTAAGCCTACTAAGAGTTGGCCTGTTTTTATTAGATATCTTTCCCAGAACCCTTTGAAATGGTTATGGCCCTCAAGTTGTCTGTAGACTGCGCATTGAAAACCACTGGCTAGAGAGGAAGAAAAAGACTAGCAGTTAATTACTGTTCTCTAGGTGAGAAAGCATTGTTTTGTCACTAGGTTACTGAGCCATCCCAGTACATGAAACCTCACAATGAAAAGATTTTGTAGTTATTTATGAGATAAATATGTATTTGTTGAGAAACAGATCTCATAAATGTGTGCATATTGTTATATGTGGTACTTTCATCAAATGTTACTGGCAAGTGGGCTTCCCTTTGGAAATCTAAAGCAAATTTTTGTCTTTTTTTTTTCTTTCTGTTTCTTTTTTTCCTCCTAAATGAATGTGCTTATACCAGAAATGACAAACATAGAACTATAGAATGGTTTGGGTTAGAAAGGACCATAAAGATCATCTAATTCCAAACCCCCTCCATGGGCAGGGTCACCTTCCACTAGAGCAGGTTGCTCCAAGCCCTGTCCAACCTGGCCTTGAACACTGCCAGGTACAGGCAGCCACAGCTTCTCTGAGCAACCAATACCAGTGCCTCACCACCCTCATAGTGAAGAACTTCTTCCTAATATCTAATCTAAATCTACCCACTTTCAGTTTAAAGCCATTCCACCTTGTCCTATCACTACATTTCCTTGTAAGCATAAAGCAGCACAGTAAAACCCTCTGGCACAAGATTTGCTTGTATTAGCCGTTTGAAGTGCGTGCACTGAACTGGGAATGTCAAGAAGTGGTGGTATTTACCATGATAATGTGGAATATTTTTCTAGTGTTCTAGGCTGTATTGGTTACAGTTATAGCTACAACATGTGCTTGGGTATTTGAATTTTTTAAAAAATGAATTAACAGTAAATAGGGTGAATAAATAGAATTTAATTTTTGAAGCCTTATATTTGAAGTTAGAAGGTTTTTCACAGCTTTGAATTCTAGCTTTCCTACATGATTGCAAAGTGCAATTAAGAGGAAAAGTTTTATAAAAATAAACATTTTTGAAACTAGAATTAAGTAATGCTGTACATTCTTCTTCCCTGAAGTTAACTTTATGTAAGTAAGAATAGCGGATGTATTTAAACTTGCTAGACATTTGGGAATTACTGTGCTTTTGATTAAGCTATGCAAACACAAGTCAGCTTCAGCTCAAACTGTTTCCCATTCTAATTTGTACTTATATAACGTGTTTGGTGACGGAAAGAAGCCAAAAGAAGGAAAAACGTTAGCAATTCTGTTGGTTTTTAGAACTACACATAAAGTGAGGGAGATTTACTTATAGGGTGCTTGTTTTTTTGTGTTGTAGTAAATATTAGGAAGACACTTCTGGCAAAAGGCATACATATGAATATTTTGGATATCATGAGGAAACATCCATATTCTCCTGAAGTGGCTGAAAGTGCCTGCAGAATTCTGAATCATGTTTTTGACGGAAGGTAATTAATATACTTAAAAACACATGGCCACTTCCAAAGTGAAGGTTTGTTTCATTGATATTAAAATGGACCACAGGCTGACAGACCTCGTCAAGGCATTGGATTTTGTAAGCCCTGCAGCCAAACACCGAGGTGGATATGCGTGGGAATCTGTACATGCTTCCCTTCGTGGTTATTGAGCAGTGAGGTTTGAATAGACTATTGCTAGGCGGTCTCCCCTCCTCTTAGCTACACCGAATTTCACTGAGAGCTAAGAAATTTCCCACACTATTAGATGTGATTATTAAAAGAACATTGTGTTAATATTACTTTTCAGTTGGCTTCTGAAAGTGCTCCAGAACATGACTGGAAAATCAAACTTGTGACTCATAAATACTGGTATACAGGGTGGGAACATGATTCCAAGTGTCTTGCCAAGTTTTTCCAGCCTTCCCTGAAACTTTTATATATGCTAAGCTGCCTGTGAAAGAATCACAGATTCAAGAAATAGTCACAGATTTCTTATGAATAATTTAATTTTAGACAGAAGAAAATCTCAAAACTTCCATAAGCATGTTCATCGGAATAGAAAGTATTATAAAATGAAAACATAAAATAACCTTAAAAATTAAGTAGTGGTCTTGGAATGCTGAGGATGTTGAGATTGGATTTTTTTTTAATTTCAAGATTAGAACCTGTTTGATATTTTTCTGTTCATTCTCCAAATATCTCACACATTTGCCATGTCAAAGGAGAGCACCATAGTTTAATATATATTTAGTAGCTCAGACCAGGTTTACAGTGTTCCAGAGAATTATCCTACACTGTTAAGGAAGGAAATACATGTAAAATTTAGAAATGCATCCTTTTTATTGATTTTACAAATGGTATTTTCAGCTTCCCTCATCTGGATATAATGACAGTAGCTGGATCAGAAGTTGTAAAAGCCATGAGGAAACATGAAAAATCACAGTCTGTACAGCTGGAAGCACTTCGAGTCCTTTTACACTTTATGATGCCAGGTAGGTCATCCAAAAAGATACACCAAATCAGAAAGTAGAATTAGATAACTGAGGTTTAGTCTTTCTTATCTAATGATACAGCCTTTAATGCGACTTCACAAAATTTACTGGTGCTATGTGAACAGCAGAGAGCAGTTGTAACTCTTTAGGAACATACAAGATGGAGAAATATTTTTGAGGTATTGAAGGTAACAGACCAAAATTATCACTGCTGGTTTACCCTTGATTTCATCAATGCAGAGTTAGTCTATTACTTATAAACTCAGGGAGTGAGTGTGGAGCTATCACTGTGTGTATTTACAATCCTTTGAGAGCAAACAGTGATTAGGACATCTACATTATTGTACCACAAAATACAATTGTTGTAATAGTATCTCTTGGAAGGAACATAAAATTTGACCTCTGACATCAAGAAATAAAGACAGTGATTTAAAGATATGAAATACACTGTTACATACTGTTTTTTACAGAAGGGGAAAAGCCAAACTGACTAGCTTAGAAATTACTTTAAAGAAACCCCAAACCTTTACAGGCAATCTAGAGTGGGGAAAATATGTTCTTTGTTGGCTCTGTACAGAATTTAGGGAAAGTTTTAACTTTTCTTATCATCTTACTGATGTGTATCCTGCTTTTTTTCTCTCTGATATTAAGTGTGATAGTACAGACGTGAGGCACTGATTTTTCTCAGAACAACTTTTTGCAAGTATCTCTCGGCAGTTTTAGTTGAACATTTACAAAACCAGTAACTCTGACACTAGTAACTTGCCTAATAGGTAGACTGACTGCAGGTTTTCAGCTTCCTTCTATTTGAATTCTAATCCTAATATTTATTTTTTTTAATAAACAATAGGATTAAGACTCGATAAATGTATTGTAACATGTAGGCAAGGCACTTTTTGTTTGCCAGTGTCCTGGAAATGAGGCCCTTCTGAAGTGTAATCAGAGTGCCAACTGGTTGTTGGAACTTGCAGGTTAATTAGGGAATAAAATGTAATTCATGGGTAAAATTGGAACAAATATGAATGCTGAAGTGACTTCTAATGGATTTCTGGGCACTTTCTGTAGTGCCACTTGATTGCAGTGCCAATAGCTACTAGAAAGGTAAATGTGAAAGACCTTTCTCTGTTGTTTTATTTGTACTCACCTTCCACTTAACGTCATCTGTGGGTAAAATTTGGCCTATGATGTGCTGCCAAGTGAGAAAGGGCAACTGGTTTATAGTTTCTCTGTAACGTCTCCTATCCAGAAGGAAGAGGCATTCTGAAGTAGGTGTCAGGAACACTAAGAAACCCCATAGATAGATAAAAAAGTAATATATTGCAATATACATTAGGCAACATTATTTGGCATGATTCTGCATTTTCACAGTAAGCAGTGAGCAAATATATGGTGAAATTGTAATTTCAAACACAACGTCCTCACATTACAATGTAAATCTGGAGGGACTCCAGTATCTGTAACAGCAGCATTCTGAAAACGTCAGAGGATCTGAAATATGCCCTCTGAGTCTCCTCTGTGTTCAATTTGTTCTACTGGTTAATACTACTGAGTTAGTACTAGGGAGAATATTCAAGCTGTTCTCTGACAAAGGCTGTTTTCCATTGTTGCAGATACAAGGAATGAACACCACAATGGTTCTTCCAGAGATGTGGGAGATGCTGCTTTTGCACTTACAGTAAAAGTCATTAAAAGCCAGTGTCTATTGGAGGGAACTCATTCGTTGGTGCTTAATGCTTTGAACAGGGTATAGTTAAAGCTTTATTCTAACGGATTATGTCACTATTTTGCACTTGCAGTGCAAAATTTTTGTTTTACTTTTTGTTTTGGAGTGTATGAGATGATCCCTGAAACAGGAATTCTAAATGATATTTATAAAAACAAGGTACTTCCCCCCCCCCCCCCCCCCCAACCCAAGAATCCTGAATGCTTTTTCTGACCCAACTGGTATGTATTTTGCAGTACTACTTCTATCAACCAGAAGGGCTAGAAAATAACACATTTTAATGACAAAATAGAGGAGGAATAAGAGAAAGATTGGCATAACTCCACTGAAATAATTTTACAGACTTGCAAGTCACTGTGCTAGCTATGCACACTTTCAAATCCAGGCCTCATCTAGGTTTCTTCCATCTAAAAGTGGGGAAAAGTGGGAAAAACTGTCGCAAATAACCTGTTGAATTGCTATATAACTGAACCTAAAACTTAAAATCTTGATGGGGTGTGGTAGTAGGTATGTTGCTTCATATCTTTTTCTTTTCATTTTTTTTCCAGTTAGTACCATGTTTATCAATTGTGCTGGTCCTCAAAGAACCCCATTTATATTCCTTTTTAACCACAAAGGAAGTGAATCTTCTCACTTTCCTTGTCCTCGCAAAATGGTGTGAACTTGCGAATGGTTGTATTAAAACTTTGAGGTGAAAAAAAAGCCCACTCACCATTACAAAACTCCCTAGGGAATGTTTCAAGAATCAAAGATGAAAATCTGGGGAGGTTGTGAGCAGCTGAAACTGATGGTTGAAAAGGAAAAGTTTTTGAGGTTGTGACTATTGTAATTTATTGTCACATCCGCTGTAATTTCTCATACTTCAAGAAAAATTTTTTCTTATAGAACAGCTTTAAGAACAAGCAACTCTTCTGTTGTCATTGTAAGCAGAAAACCTTGATCTCATTTTGTGTTAATTTCTCCATTAGTTTATTGGAAATCCTAGCATTCAGAAGTGTGGATTAAAACTACTTGCTTCTGTAGCTGAGTGCACTGGTGCACTAGAAATTTTAACCCAGCAAGGAGCTACTGACACTGTACTTCACACCCTACAGATGTATCCAGATGAACAAGGTAAGGAAGGTATTATGTTAGTAGAATGTGAATGACATAGTAGGAGAGGCTGATTAACTTATAGCTGTAACTTACCTATTACTCTCTTCAGTATTAATGTGATGTAGGCTATATGGCAAGAAAAGGCTGCAGAACTGCACAGTCCTCAGGTTCATCTGCACTATAGTTACGCCTGGCCCTGTAGGAGCTTATGCAAATAATTTTCTCGAATATTAGAAATACAACACTACTTAGGTCATGGGTTTATTCCACTCAGAATGACTGAATAAGCAACATCATTAATATTTCTTTTTTTCCTAGAAATACAGTGTTTAGGTTTGAGTCTTCTACGCTCTTTGATTACAAGGAAGACTTTGTGTATTGCGACTATGCATGTCCTGTCAACAGTTCTGGTTTCTACTCTGCGACGATTTAAAGAGGTCACTGAAATCCAGATGCATGTATGTGTTATTTCTACGTATGAAGACAAAAGTGAATGTCAAAAACTTGGGAAATTATTTTAATGTAGTTATAGTTTAAGTATAATTCCTTATTCTAGTTACTTCCTTTATTTTATTGCAATTGCTACATTAGTATAAACCTTTTTTAATTAATCCAGTATGTTTGCCATAGAGATGGTTTTCTTGGAGGCGTATATTCCATCCAAAATGTGTAAGCATAGGTTTAGGTGTTAGTATCGAAGACTCCTGAGGTCTGCAAACCAGAACCAATTTCTCAGTTCATCATTCAGTCAAACTATATCGATTTAATGAAGTAATTGTCATTATAGTATTGATTGCCCTTCTTTGGAAAGTAATGGAAAATAACTTAGTCCCAGCCCTGTCACTAGCAATAAGCTTAGTGTAGGAATGCTGTATTTAAGAAGGATATTACTGGAATACTGTGTCAGACTTTGGATATACTTCTGAATATGAGAGGAGAGTTCTTTTTCTGTCTGCAAGCCCACGTTCAGTCCTCCTGGTGTGTAAGTTCTGTTTCTTCTGCTTCAGAAACTCTCCCCGTTTGTTGCCAGTTTCATTTTTCTAGTGGAATAGACCTTGCCCGTGAGATCAGCTTCCTACGAGAGTCTCTGTGTTTCTGTTTCAGATCAATGTGAAAACATCACAAGTCCAGCCTCCCTTCTTTACTGCTGTTTTTCCCCCAACCCTTCCAAGTTCAGCTTAGCAACCAATATAAAGAGAAATTAAAATAGTAGGATTGAATAAGGAAGTTACCTGAAGTGATTTAGTCTCAAGAGTCCCTGATTTTCCCAGTCAACCCTTCTAGGAGAGCCCTACTTGTAGAATCATGTGATAATTTTGTACTTCTTTTTAGTTTTTAGATACATCTGTTGCATTTTGCATTTAGACTATGTATTTTTCTCCCATTCAAGGGTTACAGAGCAACATACTGTGACAGGGGATGCATCTTTATCCCATATCCTTAGGAGGAGATTGTTTCCTCTGTACATTTTCAGGAAATCACAAGTACGTTTGTCACTGCCAGGCAGGATTTTGGCAGTTATTATGGTGCATAATTTGGCTTTTCAAAGTGTCAGTTAGTATCTGCTGAAGTGAATCAGCTAAACAAGCATGAAACTACAGCTGTATAAACTCAGAGACACCTGGTGGTTTTGCCTTCTCTCCTGATCTTCTCCAGTTTGTGAATTATTGCATGTTTAAAAGCAAACCAAAACAAAAAAATTGAAGCACGTATCTTTTTGTTGAAATCTGATTTTGTTGCATGGCCTGTTCTAAAATGACACTTTTTGCCACTGTACTTATTTCAGTCTTCTCATTGTGTTTTTAGGGATTTCATGCAATCTTGTCAATTCTTGACTTGTCACCTTGTTTTGCAAAGCTGCTGGTGCATGAATCATTTGACACAGTCATTTTCTATCAGATGTCTATGTGTTTCACGGACAAGAGAGATCGACAGGTATTGTCTCTCTTTTGGCAGCTCCACAGTTGAAGAAGTTTGGTGGTTTTTTTCTCCTAACTTTGGTTGTTTGTCTTCCCATTCAGTTTCAAAGCCTGTGCTGTAAATGTTTTGCTAAAATAGCTGAAAATGACGATTTAAAAAATATGATGTTGGAAAAAGCATGTACTGAGTACAATAGTATTATGGCTGAATGCTTACTTCTACTTGGAGCTGATATTAATAAGAAGACAAAGACAAACTCTTTGATCTATCAGGTAATATATGGAATATATAGTTTTATTGCTTTAAAGTTTGTGCTTTTGTGTTCCTTTCTCTTTTCATGTAAACACATATTTGGCAGAACACTACACCAATACCCATTGTGGTCTAACTGTGACTGGATTGGTATTAACCATTGCTACTCACAGTAACTACAGACTCAGCCTGATGTTCATTGCAACACCCTTCACTTTATTGAAACTCACAGGTTCACTCGCACCTAGAATATGCCCACACTGCGAGTTTGGTTGCGATACAAGTTCACTTTAAAGTCCATGCTTTCTGATTGTTTACCCTGTTCACATGCAAACCTGAATTCAGTCAAGTACTGACTTAACATTAGCTTTGACTTATTTTTGAGGGAGAAGACTAGAGCTCAAGCATTGCAAAGTCCCAGTCATTTTTTCTGAACTTATCAGGCATAGGTAGCATGAGGCTGATTAGAGCCCAGTCCATGAGCTGATGCTTAAAATTAATCTCTTTCCAAGCGCTGTGAAGCTAAGTACAGATGGGCCAGCAGCTGGCACTGTGCAAAGATAAGTTTCAGTGTGTTTAGTCCCACTCTGTTCTAGTCCTGCAAAGAAGACTTAACCCAAAATGGCTTTGTCTGGAATGGTGGATTTGTTTGGTTTTTTTACTTTGTGTTGTACCTAAAGATTAATAGTCCGATTTTGTGCTGATTTAACTGTTCTGGTTAGATTTCTGAATTTTTATCAACACAGCTGTAGTAATACAGTATCTTGGAATGCCTGCAGTCACACTGGCTGCCGTTCCACAGTCTGTCCGGACAGTTGCCACATCCAGAACATCAACTGCTTGAAATACGTTGGTGTCCTAAATAAGGCCACAGGCAAACATCCCATCTGGATTCAGCCTTTCCAAGAGAGAGGGCATTCCCAGCTGTTTATAAGTGCTACTTGCTAAATATGACTGCCTTTAAAAATTATTGTGAGAAATGGAGTGTATGAGCACTTCTTAATTTTGCTTCAGTGTCGAAGTTTTAAAGAGTCCAAGAGAACCCCATCAGTCCTGTCTGAAGTGAATTAGGAAGTGTTCATTTCTAGGAGAGCTGGCTGGGTTTGATAAGCTCGGCTGGGTTTAGAACCAACCATCAATCCATGGAGTCTGAGGTAGTCACATCACTGTTAGCAAACCACAGTGGAAATACCGAAGTAACTGAAAGTATCTCTGAAAAGATTTGTAATATTCACAGTCAACACTGCTCTGTGTAGCTCTGCAGGGTGAGAGGTTGGAAGGAGTAAAGCCAGTGGACCTGAGCTCCCTGGAACTAGGCAAGGCTTAATGAGTCTCACCGTTGTTGCCTGTTCATCTGATATCCAGCTGACGTGGCAAAATAACCCCAAGTGTCTTTTTTCCACGGAACAGATAAATAAATGGAATTGCTGTAGACTACATGCAATAACCAGACTATGTAAATTACCATTCATTTTTGCCTGGAAATTGTTTGCACTCATGGCAGAAATTACAGAACTCAGGCATTTGTTGTATTTTGGGCAAAGACTTCGGGAAAATGGGAGTTGGTATGCAGATGCCTTAGGCAGGCATATGCTCTGTGGGGTAGGGAATTGAAAAAAAGACATGATCATAAAAATACAGTGAATCTGAATTTGAGACAAGTCTCTTAATGCAGTCTGAGCTGTGGAGTGCTTCACGTAAATGTTTTTGATTGCTTTTCTCTGTTAGGTCTGTGAGAAAGGAAATAATCCTAAATTAGTGGAATTGCTATTAGCCAATGGTGCTCGAGAGCAGGATATTCGGAGTGCTTTAACCATCAGCATAAAGAGAGGAGATAGTCAAATCATCAGCTTGCTCTTAAAGAAACTTAGCCTTGATATCACCAACAGCAGTATATGTCTTGGAGGATTTGGTATTGGGAGACTAGAACCTTCATGGCTCATTCCTTTGTTCCCAGATAAACTTACTCCATTGAGAAAACAAAGTGAGTATATATAGATTTTGCTATACAAAATGTGTTAATATTTCTTGATGGTCTTATGTAAGTTCTTTAGATGAAGATATTCAGTTGAAGATCTCTTCATAGCATTCAACTGATTATAGAAAGGCTGCCAAACCTTGAAAATAAATCACATATTTCCGCTATTTTTTTAAGCTATTTGTGTTTCTTGGAGAATATGTTATCTTTTTGGTTTCTTTATACATACAGATGCAGGTTCTGCACTAGCAAGAATGGTGCTTAAATTCCAGATGAAGAATATTTCAGAGGATAGATCAAGGACTTCCTCTGATTTAAACTTCTCTGAAGATGGAGTGGATAAAAACTATGATTGGAATTTCATTTCTGACCCATTAGTGGACAGTCTTTTTCCTTTGAGTGACGATATTGATAGTGAAGGTATTTGGTTTTCTTTCTTTTTATAAACCAAATCTAGTGTACCATGGCTAGACCATATCCATGAATCAGTTGTTATTTGTACTTGAGATAGAGTACTTCCCTTGAAAAAGAAAATAAAAATTAGGACCTTAAAGCATTTTATTCAGTTACTTATTTAAAATTAGTACTTCATGTGTTCGGATTTGCAGAGCGAAAGGCTGGAATCAATCCAACCAAATTTAGATACTGGCTATTTTGATGTCTGCTTCTGAGCTATTCTCATATGCTGCCTTTAGAGTCTACAGCAAAAAGCAAATGCTTCAAGAGCACAGTTTGTCTCATCATGAAGTCAGGTGTACTGTGATCTAGAAATCCCTATTTGCTAGGTTGTCTGTAAATAAAGTGTGCGCAGTAAGTCCAGTATAAAAGACTGTATTGCTAGCAAGTAAATTAAGCGAAACAAGCGCTATCCCAATGATGTCTAATTGATCAGAAAGTGTAAATGACAAGTCTGTGTTCAGTCCAACATCATTCTTGGTAAGCATGTCAGGAAATCTGACTGCCTTTAATTATAAAACCTACAGCATTTCTGTCATAATATTGGTAACATAACAGCAAGAGTAAGTGGCCTTGATTTCCAATGGCTTTCATTTGTTCAGGTATCACTGTTGGTTTAGAACTGTTGGGTACTTAAAATAATCACAGATGAAGAATTTGAATTTTGGAATCAGAAAATCCTAAGGAATTGTTTTGATTCTGTTTTGTCCTTTCCTTTACATCATTCAGCACTGGTTTTTGATTTCTGTAGGACTGTAGCACAGACGTATCATACTGATAGGTACTATTTGTTGTCCCACACAGAAAAGTTGTTAAGTCATATGTAAATTATAGTGAAAAAAATGCAAACTTTGCCAACAGGAGTTTTAAAAGTAGCTTTAGGAAGACAAACAGTAACTGGGTGCAGATAACCCCAAATCATTAAATTCAAAGTGGCATTTGATATTTCATTCTCAATAAATGTGGGAGTGCAAATTTAGCTATTTAAATACAAATTTTTTCTATTTTAAAATGTTATTTACACTGCAGTAGTACAAAGATGTGTTATGAAACATCGTTGGGCCTCTCATGACAAGAACGACATGAAAGTGCCGGAGTGTGTCCGGAGAAGGGCAGTGAAGCTAGTGAAGGGTCTAGAGAACAAGACTTACGAGGGAACAGGAGTTGTTTAGCCTGGAGAAAAGGAGCCTCAGGGAAGATCCTTTCGCTCTACAACTACTTGAAAGGAGGTTGTAGTGAGGTGCGGGGGTCAGTCTGTTCTCCCAACTGAAAAGCAATAGGACAAGAGGTAATGGCCTCAAGCTGCACCAGGGGCAGTTTAGATTGGATGTTAGGAAAAATTTCTCCACTGGAAGGGCTGTCAAGCACTAGAACAGGCTGCCCAGGAAGTGGTTGAGTTGCTGTCCCTGGAGGTATTTAAAGGAGGTGTAGATGTGCTGCTTAGGGAAATGATTTAGTGGTTGACTTGGCAGTGCTAGGTTTATGGACTTGATGATTTTAAAGGTTTTTTTGAACCTAAACAATTCTATGATTCTATGATTCTAAATACTTTTGCTTACTTATTTGTCCTCCTGTGTTATTTTTTTGTGCTAGGAAGTGAAGGTTCACTTTTTATCAAAAAGAAGTCTAATTCAATTGCAGTTGCTGACTTATATTGTAGGGAAGTGGCATTTCAAAGAGGTTCTCCTACTATGCCGCGACATTCCTACTCTGTGGTAAGTCAGATCTTATTCCTTCCAGGCTTCTTATAAGTCCATCTGTGTTGCTTACTGCAGAATTGCTGATAATCAAGTGTTAGAAAAGGCCATGTAACCATATGACCTGCCATTGCTATTTAGTGTTTCTTTTTATTCCTGTGCAATTACTGTGCTCCAAATCACTGTATAGGTGAGAGTTTATTTCATCAAAAATTTATGATCAATAAAAAATACACATTCCTGGGAATTGCTCAAATTTCTGGTCTGTTATTCGACTGGATATACAAAAACTGTCAGCCTATTCACAAAGACTTAATTACCTTAGTGGAACTAATATTCAGAATGCTATTGTGATGAATGGAGGCCGATTTTATAAGGAGACATAAGAGGACAAATCTGTGGAATCAAAGTCAGGCTCCTTTGAAAGCAGCTTGTCTCTTTCCATTGACTGTAAAAGGAAACTGTATACACTTGCTTCCCCAGTGAAGGGTTTTTTTTGTAATATCCAGCTCTATCCTATCACCCCTCCCTAGTGAAAGTTATTCTAGATTGCCAAAAAATGGACTACTTCCATTACACTTCAGATCTACTGTTCTTTCATATTGCATGGATCAGCAAGTGTTATAAAGATGTGACCTATTGTTATTTTTAGTTGAAATGTACCGTTTCTTTGAGTTCCTCTGGAAGCTCTGATTGAAAGGAACCATATCCGTGTGTGTCCATAACTGTTTTTTCTGTTCTGTAATCTTCTAGGGACCTGGCTCAGATTATGAACCATTAATGAAACAAAGAAGAAAACTCTTGCCTTCAGATGAACCCTCCAGTAAGAAAACTATACAGTTTAACATATATAACAGATTTTGCATCCTTAATTTTTTCACAAGTATAGCTTACAAAGACTTTAGTCAGATTATGTATTTCTTTACAAAGAAGAGGGTATATTTTCTAAATACTACAGTGGAGTGCACGTAACACATATATAGGGATTTTTTTTCCTGGGCTTCACAAACAATTTATGTAGAATTAAACAATGATATTTCATGAGTGCCCTTACTAGCTTTCAAGTTACTTCTGTTGTGGAGTGCATAAGTGTCCATCTCTTCTCCACCATCTTAGAAAATTCTGTTTCTTAATAGAAGTCTTTACGGATTTGGATCTTACCAATATCCAAACATTTGTTGTCTTCTGCATTTTTAGATTCCAAGTTTGATTTATCTTAATTTTAATAATGTGATAAATGAAATAATGCTATTTTTCCCATGTTTTTGTTCTAATAGAAAGCATCTCAAAAATTTCACCGCAACTAAGACCATCAGACAGTCTTTCTTCATTGATCTCAGAAAAGGAATATATTAAATCACTAGATCTTTCATCAAATGAACTGGAGAACATTGATGCCATCAGTCAGAATAGCTGCTTAACTAGTCATCTGGAACATCTTGAGAAACTGGAGCTCCACCAAAATGCTCTTACAAACATTCCAGAACAACTGTGTGAAGTAATTCTGCCTAATTTTATGTAATACAAGTTGAGATTAGTTACAATAAGTTGTTTGTCTCTAACAACTACCCATAACATTAGTGCTCATGAATATGGAAATATATTTTTGCATGCTTCATACATTCACTCAGTTTTCATTCAGTAGATTTATATTCAGCTAGAAATAAAAGTATTTTCATGGAACTGTTTTAAGTCATTTACTGCAGAGAAGTGCTCTAGGACATGTTATATTGAGTAACATAATGTAAATGGAACTGAGAAATGCAGGCAATTTATAATGTTACATTTTATGAATCTGAGCTAATGAATGTTGAAGAATGCTTTATATTTTATTCTGTAACAGAAATATTATGGTTTACATTGGTATGATTGCTATTTTCTGCTGCTTTTCCTAGTAAGAGAAATATAAGTAAATTAATAAATTGTATAAAATATAACTCAATTTAAAACCTATGAATTTATATTTTCGCTTAACTTTTTAAAAACAAATTATCCTTTTCTTTCAGAACTTGAAGTGCTTGACTTACTTGGATTTGCACAGTAACCGATTTGCTTCTTTTCCCACTTACTTACTAAAAATGAATTGTATTGCAAATCTTGATATCTCTCGAAATGACATTGGACCTTCCTTTGCATTGGATCCATACCTCAGATGTCCAACTCTAAAGCAACTTAATCTTTCATACAATCAGCTTGTGTGCACTCCTGAATTTCTTACAAATGTTGCTGAAAATCTGGAACAGCTACTGCTAGAAGGGTGAGTAGCATTAGTAAATGGAATGTAGCGTAACAAACACAATAGCAAATAATGTGTTTGTCATCCAGATGATGTAGATGACTGTTACAGCACCGAAAGGATTGTTTATTCAGCAGTGAAACTGGCATTATCTTCCCAATGTGTAAACTGCTACAACTTTCAGTGTTGCATTACAAAGTACATGAGAATGTCTGTATTGGGCCTTGATGGAATAGCATTGCAGTTTCAGTGACATACTAAAAATGTTGTAGTTCATCATTTTTCTACTGTGTCCCGGGTTCAGCAGTATGTCTCCATAATTTTCCAGACACAGTCCGCTCCAGACACAGTTCTGTCTCTGTCTTTGTACCCTCAACTAGGGTTTTGGTATACAGAACAGAGTTTTCATTCTATTTTGTATTCACCAGAGGTTTTTCTTTATTGTGGTTCATGGAATTGCATTTATTGGTTATGGATGTGTATGAAATGACAGAAGCAAAGAAAATACACAATGTTTTGTTTACCAGCACTTTTTATTGAATTTGTTCACCAGCACTTTTTATTGAATTTGTTCATGAGTGAGATAATTCATACCTATACCTAATTCTTAATACTATTATTGATAGCTCTGTAAACTGCAGGCACTGTCTCATTCTTCTCCTGTAATTTATTTTAAATAAGATGGTGATTTTCTTTTTACATACAAGTTCACAAAGAATGAAGATAGCAATGTAGGTAACTAAGGAGAGCAGTATTAAATATGTGAGTCAAATACATAGAATCATAGAATCATAGAATAGTAAGGGTTGGAAAGGACCTCAAGATCATCGAGTTCCAACCCCCCTGCCATGGGCAGGGACACCTCCCACTAAACCATGCCGTCCAAGGCTATGTCCAACCCCACCTTGAACGCTGCCAGGGATGAAGCATCCACAACCTCCCTGGGCAACCCATTCCAGGGCCTCACCACCCTCACAGTAAAGAATTTCTTCCTCATATCCAATCTAAACCTCCCCTGTTTAAGTTTAAACCCATTACCCCTTGTCCTCTCACCACAGTCCCTAATGAAGAGTCCCTCCCCAGCATCCCTATAGGCCCCCTTCAGGTATTGGAAGGCTGCTATGAGGTCTCCACTCAGCCTTCTCTTCTCCAGGCTGAACAGCCCCAAATACATAAAAGTGATATTTTAAATGCAAAATCCTGTTTCATTTCTTCTCTTCATTAGCTTTATTTTGAACTTTATTAGCAATATTACCTTTGCAAAACAGTGCTGTGTGGTTATTCTGTCTCTGTATTTTCAGGAACTTTGTCTCTCTGTGGTGGTGTTCTTGTCAGAATACATTGTTTGTAGCATTGTATACTCATCCTCCATTGTATCTCCTATATAGAATTCCATTCTTTTTTTGTTGTTCTAGATTGATACTCAATATGTGACTATAATCTTACAAACACATATCTTTAGTAAACAGAATTACTTACAAATGCAACTGTCCTCTTTGTGTGGGATTGAGCTGCAGTATGTAATCAGGAAATGACACCTTGTAGTACCTGCTTACATTTGCTCTCCAAATTAATTACAACAATCTTAATATCAGTTATGTAATTGCATGTTGCCGCTCTACCAGGCTTTTTACTGACTGGTTGGTCTTTTTACAGGCAAAAGTCTTATTTGTGGTTTACCAGTGTAAGGATAGCTTTGTCAGATCGATACTCTTTAATGTATTAACTAATAGTTTCTGAACAAAACATGGGTTATTTTTTTCTTATTATTCTCACAGAAACAAAATTTCGTGCTTATGTTCACCCATATGCTTGAAAGAGCTAAGAATTTTAAACATTAGCAAGAACAGTATTTCATCCCTTGCTGAGAATGTCTTCATGGGCTGTACAAAACTGGAGCAGTTCAATGCCAGGATGAATGCACTTGGTAAGTCTGAAAGTAGGATCCACCTTCTAGAAACCATTCCCAAACACAAAATTCCTCAGCCGCCAGCATTCAGAGTCTTGGGAGAAGGGAAAAGAAGAATACCACATATTCTTGTCCTGCATGTGTTGCTGTGGCTTAGCATATTTTGTGCAGTGATGTCAAAATTAATTTATCTATGAAAAATGCAGATTACATAATGAGATTTTAATGATACTGCAGGAGTTCATAAGTTGCTCTCAGGATTTATTTCTGCCTTCAAGATAAAATCTTCCATTTTTAAATTTCTGCAACAGTCTGATTTCAGAAGGTGGCTCTTAGGCTTGCATTAAACACAGCTGAATCCTTGGAGTCATTTTGATATGCATAAAACCCAACACTCACTGGGTGAATTATGAGAATGTATGTGTACTGGCAATACAGCAAAGTGTAAATGAGATCATTTCACTATTTAATGCCAATGTGAGATAAAGTATAGTATGATGTAATGTGACAAAAGCCGATACATTTAATCTGTTCTAAACTTCTTTAGTTTTGGGAGTTTAGTTTTAAATGAGCTTAGAAAAAAAGTTTGAGATTCTGCCTTCAGTAGCTTGTACAAAGACCTGTGTATACAGAAGGTGCTGGACTGACCTTTTTAGTCTTTGATTTTAGAAAATTCTGGTGTTAAAAATAAGCAGTTCTGAAAAGTAATAGGATTAACCTCTTTTTCTGCTCTAGAAACAATACCTGACTTGTCATCCAGCATAACAAGCTTAAAATTGTCTCAAAATCTGTTTACTAAAGTTCCAGAAGCAATTCTTCTTCTACCACAGTAAGTTATTATTGTGTTTACTGAAGTTACTCTAAGTTCTTGATGAAAATCTCATGGCAAGACCTCGGTTAAGCCGGAAATCATGCATGTTTTACTGATTTTCAGAAAAATTTCTCTTAACACATTAAATCCAAAAATTGGTAGCTTTTAACTGAAGACCAACCAGTCCCATTTTCTTCATTATTTTGAGAAATTCTGTTCCTCAAATTCACATCGTTGTTATTGAGTGTGTATCGCTTGAACTGAAGCTGACAATTCTTGCTGAGAAGTCCAGAATGCATTTAGTATTTTCTTGAAATCAGCAGTAAAAAGACACTGGCAATTTTTCTGTTTCAAGAAGTTCTGCAGACATTTGCACGAGGCTACTGAGATTAGTTTTTCACTTCCCAAACATCACAAGGTATTTATTCTTGAAGAATGACACTTCCTCTAGATGGAATTGTGATAAAGGTGCATGTGACATTTATTTTGGTCTGCCTTCATTTCTCTTGTGAAAATCAAACTGCTTCTTTTTTTTTACAGAAGTTACTGACCTGAACAGGTCACTAGAATCAGATTGTGGAAGGAGAGCTTGCAAGGGTTAATCAGATCAGTTATCTGATAGATTCGAGTAGATGTGAGTGCTGATGGCACCCTGGGAAGGCAGATGCACAAATTTGTGAACTTATATTGATCAAATTTACATAGAGCACATCATTATTAAAATGATATTACACTGTTTCAGCATGCTGACATTTATATTCACAGCAGTCAGTTTAAGGGATGTGTTAAAAACTGTGCACCTTTCAGGTTCTACACCTCCCAGCCCAGACAAATCAGTGAGTTGCATGCTTCATGGTCCACAGTAGTGTAAGCAGCATGTTTGTCCAACAGATGACTTTCAGAAATGTTCTTCTTTACGAAGTTCTTAAATATATGTGTAGTTGAACTGTGTAATTAATGAACATGTATGTGTTTACAAACATTCTTAGAAGCATTCTGATTAAAGTGTGAGATATCTGTACCATCTGACATTAGTCTCCTAAGTTAGGAACAAGAAAGAGAGCAGCTCAGATCACCTAGTAAGGCTGCACAGTTTGTAAGTGGAATCTTGGGTTCTAGAAAGTTGGTAATACCAGCAAGTTCCCATTGCTTTTTTTTTTTATTTGAAATTTATCAAAAAAGCACATGAAAATATATATTAGTGTTAGGCTAAATTGCAATTACCTTTTTAGATATATTTATTCTAGCAAATTAGACATTGCACATAACAGGTCCTGCCCTGACCTGTAACTGAAGTCGTGAGCTAAGCTCCATTCTCTGTTACCTGTATAAGTGTATATTAACTATACTGTTTGCAGTTGAATTACAGGAGTGCGAACCATATTTATCTGTGCCTTCTACTATTCTGAACAGTCGAGCACATCTGCAAATTGTGGGAAGAATAAGGAAGTGGACTATTACCACAATATGTGCACTTTTATTTAAAGTGACTCTTCCATTTACTGTCTACAGCATATACACACAGTACAACGTCGATGCCTATTTTCATCATAAGGCAATTTCATCCACAGACAACTACATTGAAAGAATATTATACTAAATCAATCTTATGTATTTTCTTTTCTGAGTTAATGAAGACCTACTTAAAATAACACCTTAATTACTTTTGCTTGTAGTAACAATTCTCTTATCTTCTTCTGTCTGCATTCCTGCCAGAAAACTGTTCTGATATCTAATCCATTTGCTTATTTATTAAATAGTAATTCAGTTCCAATACAAATCTCAGTTTTATTTTTTTTCATTTCCTAACTTCTCTTTTTTTATTTTTCATGTTTTCAGTTTGCGATCAGTAGATTTAAGCCAAAACAAGATCATAAGCCTGCCTGGACCAATGCACTGGAAATCATTAAACTTAAGGGAGCTGTTATTTAATCATAACCAAATAGACATCTTGGACTTGAGTGAAAAGGCATGTGCATGGTCTAGGCTAGAAAAGCTACACCTATCCCACAACAAGTTAAAGGAGGTAAAGTGTAAAATTCAACCTAAAGAAAACTAAATAGTTTTTCAATGTTTCTTTGATTTTCATGTCACCTCTCATACCACCATAAATCCTTAGTAAAATGTATGTAAGTGCAAATACTATTTCCTTTGAATGAAAATCGCCATATTTTATTAAGCTTTTCTGTCTGAATGTGTCATTGTATGATCAGTTTGTATGATGAATTCATTTTGAGGTCCTTTGTCTATTACTGTGTGAAATCATGCCCGTTTATTAAAAAAAAAATACAGTGGTAAATATAATGCCTACTTTTGTTAGGTATTTAATATTCATGCTCATACTGGTTTTTGTAATGTTTAATTGCGCATCGAATGTTCTTTTATTTAGATTCCTCCTCAGATTGGCTTCCTAGAGAACTTGACTTCTCTGGATGTAAGTCATAATCCGGATTTGAGATTCTTTCCTGATGAAATGGGAAGACTGTCCAAAATCTGGGATCTTCCTTTGGAAGGACTCCATCTTAATTTAGATTTCAAACATGTGGGATACAAAGCTAGAGACATTATCAGGTTTGTGGCCTTATTGTTCTTGGATATCCTTACATTGCTTTCTTGGGATATGCAGTAAGCATTAAGAAAACAACATATCCTTTTAAAAAGACATGCTGTTTTTTCTTATGAAATCCAGTATGCTACTCTATAGAAGGTACCATGTCATATGAACTCACACACATGAACAGATTATAGTGATTTATTTATTACTTCTTGAATTTTGTGATTCTATAAACTGTGCAATAAACGGTGCTTACTGATTATTTCTAATATGTTTCTTGTGTTCCCGAGTGCACAGAGCACATTTTCTGGGTAATTACAAAACAAAATAAGGCATATTCTGAATGAAGCTTTAATTTTCAAATCAGAAATTAGAATAGGTTGTTAAAATCCCAGTAATATCAAAAAGATATTGAAAATATAAAGAAAATTGTATGGGTTTAGATTTTTTCCTTGGTCGTGAGTGCTGTTGGTATTTTTCTTTATTACACACTGCTGTGAGTTCTGTGAACTTTTTTATGCCAGATTTCTTCAACAACGACTGAAGAAGGCTGTACCTTATAACAGAATGAAGCTCATGATTGTTGGAAACACCAGCAGTGGGAAAACTACCCTGCTACAACAATTAATGAAATGCAAACGAACAGAATTGGGCTCTCCAAAAGCTACAGTAGGCATTGATGTAGAAGACTGGATCATTCAAGGGAAAGGCAAAATGAAGAAAGATCTTATATTAAATGTGTGGGATTTTGGAGGTATCTGAAGAGCTTATTGTCATTTCCTGTTTTCTAACGTGTTAATGCATTACTTATTCTTGGAGTCAGCCTGTGAAATTTTGAGTTGTGGATAGTAGAATCATGCAAGCTTGCACCAAAAGTCAAGTGGCTACTTCTACATTAGTGAATTCTATAAACTGGCAACCAATCCCTTGAATTTATTATAAAGCCTCAGAAATTTCTCATCCTCAGATGTGGTCTGGCCACTCGCTTCAACCATAGCACTTTAGAACTGTCATTTCAGTATAGCAAGAAACTGTTTGTAATCACCAGAAGAATCATCTTTCACTCAACTCTGTTTCTCTCTTCTGTACTCTGGCTCTGTCTAGGCTCTACAGCATCACTGTTCTGTAATGTCCCAGTGAACAAAGCACTTAGGAGTCTTTGAACTTTGGGGTTTTGGAAATCTTTCTAAGTTTGGGCAACTCCAGAAGTACTTGTAAAATTCAGGGGCACTTTAGCCTATAGAAGAATTACTTTTAAATATGGGTCTGTGAACATTTAAATACAGTCTCTGTCACAGTGGATAAGCACAGAAGAGCATCATTGAAGCTGCATGTCCAGCTTCAATTGTGATTTGAAGTGCTTAATCATGTGAACTTGTGAGTCTTATTTTGAAGTTGCTGACAGGATAAGAGCAAAGGAAGGGAAGAAGGAGGGGTAGGAAGGCGTGAGGGAGAAATTCAACATTGCAATTTTCAAAGAATCATGAGCTTTAAGTTGTGTTTGTAGCAACCACGTTTATCCAGTTCTTAAATCTTACACTTCTTGATTTAAAACTAGCTTACACGTTTGAACACTACACTTCAGTCATTAAGCTACCACACAGTGCCTACCTAAAATTCATAATTATTATAGGTTTTCTCTCAATTCAGATAATTTTCTGTAAGCATTAATTTGTTTGCAGATTAGTGATCTGAGAATAAGTGTTCTGCTGCCTTTTTGTGACCTGAAGATGTTCAATGAGGGAAGTACTAAGTGGAAATTTTTTATCATTAGGACAAGAAGAGTTCTACAGTACCCATCCGCATTTTATGACCCAACGAGCTTTATATCTTGCTGTTTATGATCTCAGCAAAGGACATGCAGCGATAGATGCTATGAAGCCATGGCTTTTTAACATCAAGGTAAGCCATAGATATGTACAGAATGGAATTTCACATTCCAGGGAGCTGCTGGTGAGCAGCAAATAAATCACAAATATTTTTAGACAGGGAAAGAGGAAAGAAGCTCTTCAGTAAATAAATATAGTAAGATGAAACGAGCTGAAATACGTATTTAAAATATGATCAGCACCAGTTTGTACTTCAAATGGTAGAGAATGATGTGCAAGAAAATAGTTTACATATTCTGGCAATATGTGAAATTGGCTGATAAAAAGAAGAAAGGGATAGTGTTAAAGGGATGAGCAGTTAAACCCGCTTTTTTTTTATGCCATTCTAAATTCTGTGGAAATCAGAATGTTACTGATTTAAAACTCACTAGATGCAGGTCTGAAATCATGCTGTTAAGTGTATGCTTAGCATCCTGTTGTTAACAGGAATGATTCCAGGGCTAAGATAGGAAAATTGGTCTAAGAATCTGCCTACATATATTTCTATTTCACTATTTTATTTACATTTGATGGAATCACCCCGTGGTGAGTGAGCATTACATGTCTTTTCCTTTTGTATGATGGTTAGCCATGGCCGGCCAGTGCAATTGCATGAAGATTTTGTATACTGATTCTGTTTGTTAAACTTGTCTTTTTCACTCCTTCCACCTTGAGCAGTGGTACAGGACAGAGGGTTATAGCCTGTTTGGTGTTGATGAAGCCCATTTCTGATGTGTTCTCCTTTGATACCGATATGCACTGCTTGCAGATGTGTCATTGCTGCACTGTTCTAATGAAAACTAGCAGATTCCTACGCCTGGGTCGGAGCAATCCCAGGCACAGCTCCAGGTTGGGCAGAGAAGAGATTCAATGCAGCCCAAGGAGAAGGACTTGGGGGTGTTGGTCAATGAAAAAATGAACGTGAGCTGGCAGTGTGTGCTCACAGCCCAGAAAGCCAACCATATCCTGGGCTGCATTAAAAGGAGCGTGACCAAAAGGAGCAGGTCGAGGGAGGTGATCCTGCCCCTCTACTCTGCTCTCGGGAGACCTCACTTGGAGTATTGTGTGCAGTTCTGGTGTCCTCAACATAAAAAGGACATGGAACTGTTGGGACAAGTGCAGAGGAGGGCCACGAGGATGATCAGGGGACTGGAGCACCTCCTGTATGAAGATAGGCTGAGCAAGTTGGGGCTGTTGAGCCTGGAGAAGAGAAGGCTGAGTGGAGACCTCATAGCAGCCTTCCAATACCTGAAGGGGGCCTATAGGGATGCTGGGGATGGACTCTTCATGAGGGACTGTAGTGAGAGGACAAGGGGTAACGGGTTCAAACTTAAACAGGGGAAGTTTAGATTGGATATGAGGAAGAAATTCTTTACTGTAAGGGTGGTGAGGCACTGGAATGGGTTGCCCAGGGAAGTTGGGAATGCTCCACCGCTGGCGGTGTTCAAGGCTGGGTTGGACATAGCCTTGGATGGCATGGTTTAATGTGAGGTGTCCCTGCCCATGGCAGGGGGGTTGGAACTAGATGATCTAAAGGTTGTTTCCAACCCTAACTATTCTATGATTCTATTCTATGATTACACTTTGCTTTTCCATTTTGTTGGTCATTTTTAATGAAAAATGCAGTTGTCCCTCTAATTTACTGAGAATGTTATTAATCTGCAAAGTATGAAATCCAGATCTACACTGCTACTTTTTAGGAAAAGCAGATTTTTGGATATTTCTATTTTGAAATAGACTCATCTCTGTGTGTTGAAAATTGTGTTTCATATTTATAGACTAATGCATTTTTACTACCTTATCAAGTCAAGGCTGTTTTGTGGCGTTGCAGTTTAAACTTACTCTGAATAAAGACATAAAACAATATTTCAGATTTCAAATTTATTTAAACCAGTTATGTTTAAAGAGGAATAAACAGTTGCTTTTTTTCATTGTATTCACTGTTTTGACCAAATTGCTCACATTTTATGTGGATATAAAATAATAACATCAACTCTCTGGATCTTACTAACAGGCTCGAGCTTCGACATCCCCCGTCATTCTTGTTGGCACTCATTTAGATGTTTCTGATGAAATGCAACGTAAGGCCTGCATGAGTAAAATTACTAGAGAGCTGTTGAATAAGCGAGGCTTCCCAGCAATCCAAGATTATCACTTTGTGAATGCTACTGAAGAATCTGATTCCATTATCAGACTTCGGAAAATCATAATAAAGGAGAGTCTTCACTTCAAGGTGAGCTACATACTGTTGATAATGTTGAAAACATCCTAGCAGTAGTTCAGGATTTAACGTGAATTAACACATAATTAAATACATTTTTAGTGTGATTGCAAAGTCATCTTGCCTTATATAAAATGTTACACAGCAAAATAATGAAGGAAAACCCCCAGGTTTGTTTTAATTTCATTTTCCACCAAAAAAATCAACTTAGTAAAAATCTCAGCTAAGTTCTGTTTTCAAGCACTAGGGCCATAAATAGAATATTTAGTTAAAAATTGCCATCTTTTTCTTATGAAGAAATCTGATCAAAACCTGCTTTTTGTTGAATGGCATCATATAATTGCAATATATGTAGTGCAAGATTTCAGGGGACCAGGAAGTAATGGTTTGTGATTTCCGAAAGCCAACTAATTCTCTGTTTACTGATTTTATTTTACATGGTACGAAACTATTCCTGGAAAGGGAAATTCCCTGCTTATCTCCTAAGCCACAGCATGAAGTAATAAGCGTGAATAATAAGTATAAAGAGACTAGCCCAGGCATGGATCTTATAGAAAGACAGGATCCAGTCTGTTACAAAAGAATATGCATATTTTGATTTTTTCATTTACACAATATCAGTCATGTACAGTG
Source organism: Amazona ochrocephala (assembly GCA_039720435.1). Taxonomy (NCBI): domain Eukaryota; kingdom Metazoa; phylum Chordata; class Aves; order Psittaciformes; family Psittacidae; genus Amazona; species Amazona ochrocephala. The sequence goes on from CM077880.1 coordinate 29,485,877, forward strand.
TCATAACATGTTAAAGAGAAAAGGTGATGTCCTAAACTGTACTACTGAAGTCAGTGGCAGAACCTCATAGATCATAGCAGAGCCCAAATTTCTTCTGAATTACTGCTTGGAAGATTTTATAGAGCTAAGGCTGTATTTATGACCAACCTCACACTGGCGGTGTTTCAAAGGAGAGAAAGAGCATGCACACCTCACGTTTCTCTGTCAGGAACTGCCAGCTTAGCTATGTCCATAATGTGTCTAACTTCATTCCACAGTTCAAGGAATAGCTAACCAGTGCGAAGTGGCAATGAGGTGGCCTATTCAGTTGGAATGGATTAATTCCACTTCTCACAGTAGGCATGAATAGAGCTGATGTTTGTAGACGTTTATGTAGCCCTCTAGGACCACACTTCTTCAGCACTCAGGAGGTCTGCTTTTTGAAAACATTTCCCTCTGAGGTACCTACAAGTTGTTCCTGTAACATCCACATCTCTTGTGACTATGACTTAAACTTCACACAAGTGTAAGGTAGCCTGAAAAAAGGGAGGTATTTCCATAAATAATATAGGCACTTTGGGAAAGGAGTGCTACAAGGTGCCTGCTTAGAAGTTTAACAAAGTGAGTTAAACATTCAACATTGTTAGAAAGTGCTCTGAGTCTTTGAAATTACACAAGGTATTAATTATATTTTTGACACGTACAAATGCCACAGTGCATTGGTGTTTAACTTCTTTTAGAGGAAGATTACAAACTAAGAAGCCAACTTGGAAATGTTGGGAAAATTATTTCCCATTTCCTCAAAAAAACCCCAAACTAGCTCAGCACCAACGGGGAAGGAAGAGCGCTTTTGGGTGCTAACTACTAACAGAGGTGAAACAGTGTCTTCAGGAAGGAACGCAGGCTCAGGAAACAGGAGAAAGCATGCTGCTGTTTCCGCTAAGTGTCACTAACCTAGCTAAATTTATGTCTTCCTCTCTTGTCCACTGACTATGAGCAATGGGGACTTGTAATTAAGCTACTACCCTGTTCCCCCCAGTTTATCTAAAGACATGTCTGGAAAGATTACAGATTACAAGAGGTATAAACTTTTTATTCATTTTCCTCTGTTCTTGTGCTCACCTGAGATGTATGACATCATCTCTTCATACAGAAAATATTTTCCTTTTACTTCAAATCAAAGCCTTCTCTTTGAAATTGTCTTCTAAGGAGATGTCATTTTTTATGGAAATAAGGAAATTTTTTCTTCTTTGATTATTCGTTTTTAGAAGAATGTTCATGTTATAATTCTGGAAGAAAAACTAGTTACATCTGCCTTTCAGAGGCCATCTTACTCAGTAAATTTCACATGAATAAATGAATACGTTTAAGGTTATTATTCCTAATTATGCAGATCAGAGATCAACCAGTGGTTGGTCAGCTAATTCCTGACAGTTACCTGGAGCTGGAGAAGAGAATTTTGCTGGAACGTAAAAATGTCCCAGTTGAATTTCCTGTGATTGATCAGAAACGCTTACTGGATCTGGTACAAGAAAGCCAGTTACAACTGGATGAAAATGAACTCCCTCACGCAGTTCACTTTCTGAATGAATCAGGTAAAATATTCTCTTTAGGTATGTTTGTTAGCACTTTCTTGCAAATCTGCAGCAGACCGACCTGTGTGTATTTTTAAATCTCACTAAAGTTTGCCACGGTGTTAAGTGGAGATGCTTATGCTTTGGTAACTTTATTTTGATAATCCAGGTTACTATGTCACAAAGGAATTCCAAGATATAAAGGATTACTACTGTAACAATTTATATCTCTTATCCCCCCTTGAAAACATTATACCTGGTATTTAGACAGCACAGTTTCTGAAGAAAGATGCAATTGCTGAAGCAGCTTGAATAGAATAGTGATTAGATGAATATATGTTACAGCTTATCTCAGTGCTTTATGGACTGCATAAGATTAAATAATAAACCAAAAAATAAGTTGCTTGGAAAAAAACCAGGTCAGATCACAAATCTAACAGGACATCAAGTAAAGCTGGACAAACCATGATTGCGTTCTACTGTCCTGAAATATTGACATAAATTCAGTAGCTGCATTCATTATTCAAATTGCTTATGTCAACTCACGTGAGAAAGGCAGCCCAGAGTGGGGTATTTACTGTGCTTAACATGGAGCTTGAGAAATGCATTGCTAAATACAACATTCTTTGTGCAGGTGTACTCCTCCATTTTCAAGACCCAGCACTGCAGCTGAGAGATCTGTATTTTGTAGATCCTAAGTGGCTGTGTAAAATCATGGCACAGGTTAGACCCTGATTACTTTTTTCATCTAAATTTGTAGAATGTTTTCCCCTGTCTGAAACCACTGTAACTTATCAGTGATTCTTCTTCACCATCTCTTTACTATTTCATGATCTAGAATTTTCTCAGGGCACAGATTGGTTTACCTGGCTCTTTCTGTTTCCTTTGCCTTCTAGACAGCTGTCTGCCTCGGCAGTTCTATGTTCTTATGCTGTAATGTCCAGTATCATTTAAACTGCACTGGACACGAGAATAGATGTACAGTAGAAAAACCCCATGGATGCACAGTAATGCTGTAATATGTTGTGATAAATTGTGATGAAAGCTGCAGTTTTAGATTAGAGCAGTAAGAATGAGGGGAAAAGGGTCATTGTGTGCTTACTGATAGCGAAAGGGAGTGGTGGATTCACATCTTAGGATGGGAGAGTAGCAGACTGACTGCTGAAGAGAAATCATCAGTGAAATATTGATCTAGAAATACCAGTTATGTATATTCAGATTTCCTGACCTCTGGAACTTTACCTTGCATTCAGTGCAGGAAATGGGATGACAAAATGTAAGTTTGAGCCTTAAAAGCTGGTGCAATTAAGAGTGAGAGAAGACCTAGAAGGTCACAATACACAGTGAAAGCTACTGAAGAATGGTAGCACACTAGTGGTTTGGACAGCCTTAATATTTTTCACTGCTGTCTTCTTGCTGGCTAGCATGATAGAAATGTTCAGTTTCACTGTGAAATGGAGTCCATTTTCCCCCCCAGCCTACCAAATATTTCGGGGAACAAAGTTTGTCAGGAATATGCAATCTAATGATGACTGTTCAGCTGAAATTGTTCTACTTTTTCGAAAGATTCTGACAGTGAAAGTGGAAGGCTTTTCTAAATATCCTAAAGGAATTGTAAAGCGTTCAGATGTGGAAAAATTCCTTTTAAAGAGGAGCAAGTTTCCTAAGATCTACATGTCACAGTACTTTAAGCTTCTGGAGAAGTTCCAGATTGCTTTGCCATTAGGAGAGGATCAACTACTAATCCCAAGCAGGTAAGCAAAGAGCTAAAACCCACAAATGACGGCCATAGAGATCAATCAAAATAAAACATTCCCATCAGGTTAACTAGTTTAACTGATCACTAAAGCAATTTGGTATATGAAATCATGTTAATATACTTCATACACTACGTTTTAGTAAACACTTTCAGAGACATTTTAAGCTGATCTTGTAGCAGATAAAGCTTACATCATATTAGCATGGTGGGTAAATGGAATCTATAAATGACAAAATGCTTTATGTTATGAGGATAATATTTCTTTTCCCATGCAGTAGGAGGATTATAATTTACCTTTACATTGCAGTGTGCCAGTATTACAGATACTTATTGCAATATAAAAACTAACCATGAATTTCTATAGCCTATTTACCTGGAGTGAGAACCACAGTCAAGTTACTCAGAGGCAGTATCTCCTCCAAACAGTCTAGTCATTACATGTGGTGACAAAGAAGTGTAATGAATTTGAATGAGGTCATTTTGCTTTATCTGAAGCAGGTAACATAGTTCCTCTGCCTCAATTACAGATTTCTTAATGTGTTTAAGAATGCTTATGTTGCCTAATGGAGAGTGTTGCATGGTTGCACTGATCAGAGTTTCTATGTTCTTCGAAGTCCTGGCAGAGGAAGATTTTACCTGAACGTGTATATGTGTCTCAGTTTTTTCTCACATGTACATTCAATATCTAATGATTGAGGTTCTGTTGGAATTGAATTACAGCAGAATTTCACTTTACCACAAGCAAGCAGAATAAGCAAACATACTACCTGTCTGTTCCCTGGTCATTTGAATCATTTATTAATACATTATATGTTTTATATAATAAATACTGTATGTTGTCAGGCAGTTTCAATAAAGAACATCATTAAATAATGTCTAATATTTTTATTCTTTCAGTTTATCTGATCACAGACCTGTTATAGAGCTTCCCCACTGTGAAAATTCAGAAATTATCATCAGGCTTTATGAGATGCCTTACTTTCCTATGGGATTTTGGTCCAGGCTGATCAACAGGTTGCTTGAAGTATCACCTTACATGCTGTCAGGAAGAGGTACAAATCTTTATCTTCAAAAGCAATAGTGAGCATGAATTCATTGATCACGAATGCCAACACCTGCATATTAAAGCTGTGTTGTTTTACTTTGGCTAATTTATGGCCACTTCACAAACACGAGAAAAAGAGCAGTGGTCATTTTTGTAACTTAAAAATACCCAGGAATAGATAATGCCTTATCTTTATTGCGCTGCGCTAAAGAAGGTGAAGGTTGTATTCAGCTTTTGCAGGGCTATTCTCACTGCAAAGTTGTAGCCTTTATTTTGTTTTTCAGTTGAGTAGGCATAAACCTACCCAATAAATATTCATATTTATTATAATTAAGTATTCAAAGTACTATAAATTTTCTGTATATTTAAAAACATTGCATTCATATTGGAGATCAGATTTTTAAACTAATTTTGTGTTTTCTAGAGCGAGCTCTTCGTCCTAACAGGATGTACTGGAGACAAGGCATTTACTTGAACTGGTCTCCTGAAGCCTATTGCCTGGTGGAATCAGCAATGTTTGACAACAACCCAGACAGTTTTTTGAAGATTACAGCACCTTCTTGCAGAAAAGGTTAGTTATTCCTGAGCCTGATTTTTGCTCCAGTTTGAGTGCAGCTTGGCATTTGGTTTGTTGTGCTTTTGCCTTCGGACTGTAGAGTTTAGCTTTGTGATTGCAAATAGAGCAGGCTGCGAGTGTAATTTCCCTCTTCTGGTTTCTTCAAGGATGTATCCTTCTGGGACAAGTTGTGGATCACATAGATTCTCTTATGGAAGAATGGTTTCCAGGTTTGCTGGATATAGATGTATGTGGTGAAGGGGAAACACTGTTGAAGAAATGGGCTCTGTACAGCTTTCAGGACGGAGAAGAACACCAAAAAATCCTTCTTGATGACTTACTTAAAAAGGCTGAAGAAGGTATATATTTATGCCATTTAGGCATATAAGAGGTACATCTGTATGTAGATAAATATTATACAACATCGCTTTTTATGTTATTTTAAAATATTTCATTTCTGTAAGAAATAACTAACAGTAAAAGTTAAAAGCAGCTGATTCTTTTTTTATGTAAGAGTTGTCTGTATATGTATATAATATGGGACAGATTGCAGCTACTCAGTATAGTCATGTATATAAATGGTAGTAATCGTTTATCATACCGATAATGCAACTTCATTCATGGAACAGAATCCAGCACATAGTAAAGCTGATACTAGGTCGTTTGGTAGGACCACATACAACAGAAATTTGAAAAGCTTTATTCATTCTACATTCTACAAACTAACAGAATTCTTTGTTTTTATAAACAGAAAAATAATCTCTTGGTTAGTTTGGTGGTGTTACATAGCCACAATTGCTGTCAAATTTGACTTGTACATATACAGAACCTTGAAAATACTTAAACATGTGAGATACATTAAGTTGAATGGCAAACTTAATTATTTGCATATGCATGTATGTATGTTAGTGAGTGTGTGTGCATATATATATGTACACACACATAAAGATTTCATTTTAGGTACATTGATCATGTGCACTCACAGAGATGCATGTACCTTTCAATGCCTTTTGAATGATGACTATCCTTTTTCTTCTTTTTTTTTTGGTCTTATTTGTTTCTCTTAGGTGACCTTTTGGTAAATCCAGATGAACCAAGACATACCATTCCAATAGCTCAGATTGCTCCTGATCTGATACTGGCTGATTTGCCTAGAAATATTATGTTGAACAGCGATGACCTGGAATTTGATGAAGCTCCTGAATTTCTCTTGGGTAAGCATTATTTTGTAGGGTCTTTTTTTACAGAGCTGATGTAAACAAACCTACTGTTGTTCTGCAACATATGAAAGAAAAATTAGAGATTTGTTTTCTGTAGAAATGTATTTTTTTTAAAGTATTCTGAATTTGGGGTTTTTGTGTTTGGAATTTCCATTAACTTGTATGCTCAGACACTGGGTTTTAAGTGTTTGAATTACTGATCATGAACCTTAACACAGTAGATGATCCACCCATTTTAAAATTGGACTTTTCAGCTATTTTTTTGATAACTGGTTGCTGTCCCTTTGGTTTTAATATTCTTTTCAATTCTATCGTTGGAAAGGTGATGGTGGGTTTGGATCTGTATACCGTGCATCCTATGGCGGAGAAGAGGTTGCTGTAAAGATTTTCAATAAACATACTTCCCTCAGGCTTCTAAGACAAGTAAGAAATACTGCCTTTTTTTCCTGTAGTGCCACTCTTAGAATAGCAACCCCAGTGAAGAATTTAAAAAGCTCAAGACTTCACTCCAAAACATTTCTGAGTTTACTTCAGAACTACAGAGGTTATCCTATTTACAGTATTTCATCTGATTTTACAATTTACAGGAGCTTGCAGTGCTTTGTCACCTCCATCACCCCAGTTTAGTGTCTCTGCTGGCTGCTGCAATCCGTCCCCGGATGCTGGTGATGGAATTAGCCCTTAAAGGATCTCTCGATCGTTTGCTTCAACAAGACAATGCAAGTTTAACTAGAACACTTCAGCACAGGATAGCCCTACATGTAGCTGATGGCTTAAGGTAAGTGTGTTATCTACTTTGCTCTAAAGACAGGATACAGCTGCAAGTAGGTTGTAGTGCAAATGAAAATCTTCTGTTTGTTTTCTTATATCTCATCTCAAGCAAAATGTTCCCTGGGCCAGGCAAATGCTTTCATTTTTATGATTGATTAGCTGATAGATAACACAAACTTTTTCTACCTGTGATTTTCTGCTAACAAGTGGCGTTCATGTAAGTAGAGAAATAGCAAGAGCTCTGGGTGAAATTTCAATGTGGCCATTGGTTTCTTATTAAAATGTCAAAGAAGTTAATTCAGTGTATTTTTAAGTTTCTGAAAGTCCATGAATGTCCTCAGGAGCTATTGAAGTGTGGCTGTGAAATGAGAAAACCTGCAAAATGAGCTTAGGGACCAATGAAGCTTAAACTTCTAAGATTCAGTTTTCAAACTGCCAGTGACACTTCAGATAAGACTTGGTACTAAAATGCTGTAGGGTTTATGTACAGTAAATAGTAATTCAAACAATTCTAAAGTCAATATCCAGTATGGTGGTGTCACGTTGGTGGCATTGGATGTTTTTAAAGACAGTATTTAACATTTGAAAGCATGATTTACTGTTTTGGGAATAATCCACTCAATGTGCTTGTATAGATGCATCCCTGAATTAGGAATGCTTTCGATAAATACTTTTTTGGTTAACAGGTACCTGCATTCAGCAATGATCATCTACCGTGATTTAAAGCCTCACAACGTGTTGCTCTTTACTCTGTATCCCAATTCAGCTGTTATTGCAAAAATAGCTGACTATGGCATTGCCCAGTATTGTTGCCGAATGGGAATAAAAACTTCCGAAGGCACACCAGGTATGGAAAAATGCTTTGATTTACAGTGCATTATGTCCAAAAATAGCTGATATGGTTTTATGTAGTCTGTAAGAAGTCAATCACAAAATGAAATCCTAATCATATTGCGAGCTGTGATGCCAGATTTGTACTTCTTCTCAGCCCTACTTCCTATTCATGTTTTAACCTCTTTTAGAAGAACCAAGGAGTATACTGAAGGTTTAAAAGAGAGCAGATTAAATTACATGCATTCATTATAATTTTTAGTGTTTTGTTTTAGGGTCGTTATTGTGATATTGAAATTATACTGCTAAACTTGTTTGGTGTTCTGTTTTTCAGTAATACATGGGTATTTAAAGGCAATAAATGTCTGCACTGTTCCCTGACTTTAGAGAAAACATATTAACATCCATTTTAAAGTACTGAACAATTCAGTGACTTTGAAAAGTGCCTTTAGGTCTTGGAAATTGAGCATGAAGGTGTGTCTTAAAGTATTAAATGTTAGGCCTTCAGTAAAGACTGCAGACTTGCCCTTCATTTTCAGTATTCATTGATAAATGAGTTATTTCATATATAATGGTGCAGGACCTCTATAACTGATGTACTGTCCCCTTCCTTTATACTGATAGCTGATTTTTTTGGAGGTCTGCCACATGCAAGCTATTGCCAGCCCAGAAATAGTGAGCCATTTTTGGTTTACTTCCTGTGACATTTTCATCAATAAGTGTTTGCTCTTAAAAGGATAAAGATGGCTTCATCTGGGTATGAATCATAACTATTAATGAATGATTTATTTGCAGGATTTCGAGCACCAGAGGTTGCCAGAGGAAATGTTATTTACAATCAGCAAGCTGATATTTATTCATTTGGCTTGCTGCTTTATGACATTTTGACAGGAGGAGGTAGAATAATGGAAGGCTTGAAGTTTCCAAATGAATTTGATGAAATAGCCATACAAGGAAAGTTACCAGGTATGCCTTGTTTCTTACAATTTTAAAATGAAGGGGGACCATTTGTGCTGCCTCCAAAAATAACACCTCTCATGTTTTATGTTGTATCTGACAGTGATCAGAGGAGGAAGATAAATAATAGTAATTTTTAAAAGCTTCTCCTAGTTTCATATGGTCTTGAAATAAGGAGAAATAGGCATCTATCGAACACCATGTTGGTCAAAATTTCATTGCAATTTCAAGGGATCTGTCTGCTTCACTTTGGAAAGAAACAGAGGGTTTGTGTATGTGGGACTTTATCCAGACCTAGATAAAACAGTTGTTGCTGAAGGTACCTTCTAATACCATGTCTGGACTTCACACATATTACCGTGGTAATGCGTATCATGCACTAAGATAAACACAAGTCCACTTCCGTTCTTCGATCATGATACATTACCTTAAAATAGCCATTACTGAGAAGCTGCACATCTTGAAATCTTTTAAAAACCTCCTGAAATCTTATTTAAATTAAAGAAAAAATTAAAAAATTGTGCCACTTAAAAAAGTGGCAGAATTCCTATTTAAATAGGAATTCCCTTTTAACTTATCAGGAGTGTGAAGTGCATGCCCAGCTTCGTTCTTCAGAATTGCATAGCATTCTTCAGAAGTTCATCTGCTTTATATGTATTTATTGGCTGCTGGAGGGAAGGTTGAAGAAGCTGTCAGGCGAGATGTGATATAGGCAAGCTGGACAATACAACTCAGAATTTGACAATTTCTGTGTAAAGAGCTGTTGAAATTTTATAGTACTGCAGTCTTTATATGTGATGTTCTTACTTATTGCTCTGCAATAATGGATATACCATGGAAGACTATTAAAGACTGAAAACTCCATCTAGGAAAGGGCAGCAACTCTGCCACTCAATCTGGCATGGCTTCTCCATTAGGAGAGACAGAGAGTTCATACATTTTCTACTGCTTTAAGGAGAATTATCCAATTCATAGCTCAGACAGTTTAAACCCTCTTCCTGAAGAGGCCATCCCCAGAACTGTCGGCTCACTATCTCTTGAATGCAGCTGTCCATTTGGCTGTTTTCTGTATTATAAGCCCTATGACATATTAGTTTCTGGAGATAGAATTCCATCTGTGCACATGCTCATCATTTATATATTTCCACCAAAAAGGGTTCTGGCTGAGTTCACAAGTAAACAGTGTCTGTCATGTGCTGAACTGAATGTGTTCATTTGCAGGTATTTTATCATTAATGTTACCTCTGTCTAACGTAGGACTGGAATATCTGCTGTCAATTATCATGAACCGATATGATAACCTAATATCTAATCTAAATCTCTCCTCTGTGAGTTTAAATCCATCCCCCTTGTCCTATCACTACATGTCCTTGTAAAAAGGCCCTCTTCAGATTTCTTGTTTTGTTCTTAGAGAGGTCATCACTATAGTCATAAGATACATATTCAAAGCCCTGAGTGGCTTTTAAACTTCCATGTCATAGAATCATAGAATAGTAAGGGTTGGAAAGGACCTTAAGATCATCCAGTTCCAACCCCCCTGCTATAGGCAGGGACACCTCACACTAAACCATGCCATCCAAGGCTCTGTCCAACCTGGAAATATCACAAAAATACTATATGGAGTTTCTCTAAATTGCTATATATTTTATTGGCAGCTCATCTGTATTCCGTATCCATATTCAATTCCACAGGAACTGAAAAGACTACAGACTGAAATGACAAGCCTTTGCATGGTCAGCCTTAATCAAAACACAGCTCATGCATGTCTGTGACTCAGTCCCAGGTATAGGAAGAGCAAGAAAAAGTTAAAGCAAAATCCATTTGCTTTAACTGCTCTTAATGAAAAGGACTCTAGCTGTAGCATTTCATGGTCTAACGTTTAATGGTGGATGAGAAATTCCAAGCTGTTAATGCTGACATTTTAGCTTTACATTTTTAGAGCATGATATTTCTTGGGGCAGCTCTGTAAGAACTTAGATAATAACTTAAAATAATAAGAAATTTATTCAGAACTCTCATTTCTGAACTATGGTAAAGGCTGGTTAAGAAGTTACCTAATTTCACTTTTTAGATCCTGTAAAAGAATATGGCTGTGCTCCCTGGCCTAAAGTTGAGAATTTAATTAAAAAGTGTCTGAAGGAAAACCCTCAGGAACGACCAACATCTTCCCAGGTATTACTCTGTATATGTATTTGTATTTGTATATACACGTATATACATATAATACATAATAACACAAAGTTGTTGTGCTTTCTAAAAAGGAATTGAACATTTAAGTTAGTAAGAGGCATGGGGGGTATTTTCTGCTCTTCTTTCCTGGAACTGAAGCAGCCATGAAATACTGCCTGCTCTTGCCATCCAGCATAAAAGGTTCCATTCAGTTCTAGCAACCATTTATTCTAGCCTGCTGTTTCTTCCCTATGTTGCTGTATAGTGATTGCAGGGAAACAGGATTCGGATTACTTCATGGTCTTTACTAGGGCTATGCAAAAAAGACTTTGTTACAGTATCAGTGCAGTTAGCCTATGCTGTTCTGGCATGTGACAGGTGGAACAGCAAGTGTGAACGTGAAACCTATTTTGGTGTGTCTGTTATCACACATCGTGTTGCCCTTTGAAATGGGTGAAATTTTCACATGTGCCTTAACCCCATTAACTTCCTGAAATTTTAACAGAAAAATGAGAGTCAATGTCAAGTTTCTCAGTGCACAGATTGCTCATTAACAGTAGTGAAACAAATGAGCAGACCTGCTCAGATGCTGTGTTCATATTTCATAAAACATTGTTCTCCATTGCTTGTTATTTATCACTGTCTTTGTTATTACCATGCGCGTGCTGTGGCTTTCTTTGTAGGTTTATGAGATCCTGAATTCTGCAGAGCTGATATGTTTGATGAGGTATGTTTCAATACCCAGCACAGCTACAGCAGAGTGCATGGTTGCTGCCAATCAAAGCTGCAAGAAGGCAGGAGTCTGGATAGGCAATGGGAACACAGAAAAAGCACAACTTTCATTTGTTAACCTAAATACAGATGGACATACTTGTGAGGTATGTAGGGAAGTTGCCATTTATTCTGAATTTTGGCACTCAAATGTATTTCAGAAGAATGAATTGCATTTTAAAGCAGGATATTACTTCTAAGCTTTGTGAGAAGAAAGACTGCTCATAAGTGAGTCATCACTGTACCCATGAAATGAAGCAAAAATGCAACCACTTTTTCTTCTTTTCCTGCCATCCAGACTGAACTTTCTCATAATGCTGTCTTCCCAGCTTCCTTTCTTCCACTCAGATGGACGCTATTTCTAGCATGAAGGCTAGAACTAGTAGTGGTTACACAACTCTTCATATCTCTACCTTCCCTTAATAATCCAGATAGTCTGTTAAAGATTCCTGTCTCCCCATGGATGCCATCTCTTTGTGCCACTTTGGGTGATATCCTTCAGCTCTTTTCATTTGATTTTTTGTACATCTCAGTCCTGTGCCTTCAGAAAAGGAAAAAGGAGTTAACCAGGCTTGATGTGCTGTGATGAACATGTGTGCCAGAACTGAATATGACTCATCGTCAAAGTTATTGAAGTTATATTTCCATCTGTTGACCAGGATACATTTGAGTTGGTAGCTTTGGTATAAATTACATGGCTTATTTTACTAAAACTAATATGAGAAAAATAAATATTAGACCAGTACTTTTGCTGTTAGCAGTTAAACTGAGCATATATTGCAGTGCAGTTCCATTTGCTTAATTCTCTGATGGCTTTGAGACCTTCACTAGAATAGGGAGAGAGAATATTTTTCTCAGCATTCAGCTTAGAGATTTTCCTGTGCAGTGTTTGAGAGGTCCTTCCCAGCACTTCGAAGCTAGATGGCACAGCTGAAGATGTATTCGCTAATAGAGAATTAGATTTCTGAATGGGGAGGATAGGCCTTGGGTCCAAGGCCTAACCATTCACGGTCCGAGAAGATTATTTTTATTATGAGCAATTTATTAGCATTTACCCTTACTGAAATCATAACCAGATTGTTTTTCTTTTCTGACTCAGGATATGGCAGATAGTAAAATTTTAAGTTTGGCCTTAGTGACCCTTCCTACTGAGAAAGAAAACTGGATTGTAGCAGGAACCCAGTCTGGCTCTCTGTGGGCAGTTAACACAGAAGATGAAACAAGAAGGCATCGTCTGCAGAAAATGTCGGATTCCATCACTTGTTTATACTGTAATTCTCTGTCAAAGCAAAGGTATAAATGACTTTTAAATATTTTGGGTTGCATTTTCAAAAAAAGGCTAAACAGAGATGCTCAGAAAATGACACCAGTGCACTTGGGCAGTTTTGCTCAGACAACTGCTTATTGTGCCTGTATTTTCACTTAATATTGCACCTAGTATATCTGGAGACTGCATTCCTGACCACAAGTAGTTGTATTGGCTTTTCGTGTTCAGTTGTTCAGTGAAACTCTTGAAATACCAGAGGCTGCTCGTTTAATATTTTCTTACCTAATAAAGGCATTTCCAGAATTCATTCTTTATTTATTTTATTTCAGCAAACAGAAGAATTTCTTCTTGGTAGGCACAGCTGATGGCAGACTGGCAGTTTTTGAAGACAGAGCAGTAAAGGTAGACTTGTTCTTTGCTGTCTGTTCTGCAAAATGCTATAAGTGAAATGTAAAGCAGTTAACAATAGTAGCTTTATTTCATTTAGCTTATTTTTAGTTGCTTCTCTAAAACTAGAACTAATTTTCTACTACAGTCTTAGACAAACTGCATATGTTTTACAGTATCTGTTTTAACAATAGAGTTAAGAGGGGAAATTATTTCTCATTAGGCTGAGAAAATTGGGGCTGTTCAGCCTGGAGAAGAGAAGGCTGTGTGGAGACCTCATAGCAGCCTTCCAGTATCTGAAGGGGGCCTACAGGGATGCTGGGGAGGGACTCTTCATTAGGGACTGTGGTGAGAGGACAAGGGGTAATGGGTTTAAACTTAAACAGGGGAGGTTTAGATTGGATATGAGGAAGAAATTCTTTACTGTAAGGATGGTGATGCCCTGGAATGGGTTGCCCAAGGAAGTTGTGAATGCTTCATCCCTGGCAGCGTTCAAGGTGGGGTTGGACAGAGCCTTGGATGGCATGGTTTAGTGGGAGGTGTCCCTGCCCATGGCAGGGGGGTTGGAACTCGATGATCTTGAGGTCCTTTCCAACCCTAACTATTCTATGATTCTATGATTATAGGACTTTGAAAGGCATGGCAAACTGAGTAGAGAGTGACATTAATGGTTGTTATTAAGAATATCCTAATGGTTTTAATCTCCTTATTTATTGCTGTTACAGATCCTTTTTCTTTCTGTTCCCACTAAATTTTTGTAGGATATCTTCAAAAAGACAGTATTGTTTAGATTTTTGGTAGGTCAGAGTTCTATGCACAGAACAGATAAATGCTGGGAGCTGTTTGTATCAGCTGATTCCTGAGGGTTAGCTCCTGACTATATGCAATTTAGAGCAGTTATGGAGTCGCAGTGCACTGCAGAACTAGAATATGGTTCAGTGTGGGATGTCTCCAGGGTACAGATGTGACTTGCCATCCAGTTCTTGAACTGTGTCAGGGGTTGCAGAAGGTATCAATCCAAGCTGCCCTGTTTCCACTCACACAGGCTGTTTCCTATGGGACATCTGTAGTGAGATGATGGTGCTTTTCAGTCTCCAACACTCTGGAAAGCTACCATAATGATTCAGAAAATCTGGCTGTTTAAATTTACTTCAGCAGGCTGTGTGGCCTTCTTTTAACAGTTCCTGAGTGCCTGTATACTCCTTGTTTCTAACAGAGAGTGTATTTTTTCTTGCAGTGTAAGGGCGCTACACCTTTGAAGATACTAACTATAGGAAACGTTAGCACACCACTGATGTGCTTGAACAAATCTTCATGCTTATCTGAAAAAAATATAATCTGGGGAGGCTGTGGAACAAAGATCATTGCCTTATCTACTGATTTCTCTGTTCAAAAGCTCATTGAAACAAAGACAAGTCAACTGTAAGTTTATTTATGAGTGATGTTACTTGGCTGTTGTTGTTTTATTGAAGATTTCTGGCAGTACTTTGATTTAATGTCTTGTTCTGTAGCTTGTTCTTCAAGTTCTCTTCTTTCTGTTCTTTTCCTAACATAACACAGATGGACTACAATGTGCATTAAGTACTACTTAGTGATCTTATTTTAAAGTGTTCATTGCTGCTTCTAAACAAGGGATATGCATTTTTACTATATAAAGAATATATGAAGTCATTATGTATTCAGAAAACATATAATACCGCTGATCGGTTTTTCTCCTGCGATTGCATTTTTTCCAGGCCCTGTCTACTTTATTTAGACTCATACACACATACTGAGAATAATATTTGTCCTTATATGTTTGTCAGCATGATATGTGTGCATATCTTTGCCCTATATAGTTAAATCATGCATAATTGCTGACTTCTCATTATTTAGAAATTAGAAACTCAAGTTTTTGGAGTGTTTGATGTAATTCTCACATGGGCAAAACCTCCATTACTGTGAGAGTCTGTGTCACACTATAGGAAGATTATAGCAAACCCTTTCAGTTGTTGGGGGTGTTGGTCAATGAGAAACTGAACATGAGCCGGCAGTGTGCGCTTGCAGCCCAGAAAGCCAACCGTATTCTGGGCTGCATCAAAAGGAGCGTGACCAGCAGGTCGACGGAGGTGATCCTGCCCCTCTACTCTGCTCTCGTGAGACCTCACTTCGAGTATTGTGTGCAGTTCTGGTATCCTCAACATAAAAAGGACATGGAACTGTTGGAACAAGTCCAGAGGAGGGCCACGAGGATGATCAGGGGACTGGAGCACCTCCTGTATGAAGATAGGCTGAGAAAATTGGGGCTGTTCAGCCTGGAGAAAAGAAGGCTGCGTGGAGACCTCATAGCAGCCTTCCAATAACTGAAGGGGGCCTATAGGGATGCTGAGGAAGAACTATTCATTAGGGACTGTGGTGAGAGGACAAGGGGTAACGGGGTCAAACTTAAAGAGGGGAAGTTTAGATTGGATATGAGGAAGAAATTCTTTACTGTAAGGGTAACTGTAAGGGTACTGTAAGGCACTGGAATGGGTTGCCCAGGGAAGTTGGGAATGCTCCATCCTTGGTGGTGTTCAAGGCCAGGTTGGACATAGCCTTGGATGGCATGGTTTAGTGGGAGGTGTCCCTGCCCATGGCAGGGGGGTTGGAACTGGATGATCTTAAGGTCCTTTCCAACCCAAACTGCTCTATGGTTCTATGTATCCAAGTCCAGTTTGGTTCTAATGCTGAGTATTCTGTAATAGAGGGAAGCCAACCCCACTCATAGTAGTCAATTAGATATTTTCTGTGTATCTAACTGGAGTTCTCTCTTCTAGGTTCTGTCATAATGCTTACAGTGATGCAAACATTATTTCAATAGCAATAGACAAATCCATCTACTTGGCAAAGAAAAACAGCCATTTTGTGGAAATCTGGGATAAGAAGACAGAAAAACTTTCTGAACTAATTGACTGTGCACATTTTCTGAAGTAAGTGTTTCATCTCAGATTGATGTACCAGCTACAAAGAAAAAAATAACTCCATCCCAGTACAGACAGATGCATAGAAAGCTGAATATCACATTGCCTTCTCTAGCATGTTACCTTAACCTGCTGGAGGTAAAGAATTTGCCCAGTTCTTTTGGTAAATGTGGAATTACTTTCCTCTCTTTTGGCTGAGAACTTCAAAATATTTGATGCAGAATCTTAATTTCTTAAGAAATTAAGAATTTTTCTATGATATCAAGAAGACTCATGTAACTCTGTTCAAGAAAGAAGAAAGTCTTTTGCTGTCCTTCAGGTACTAATGCTTTTGCATCCAGTTACTACCTGCATCCCTTGAATATGTCTTCTTTCTCCAGTGCATGGATTCAGTAGGAGATCAGTTTAATTGACAGTGATGGTGATTTTCATTTGCATTTAAATTGTTCCTCTCCCTTAGTGTGCCACACGCATTTGATTCTTATGGTGAAATCAGGACCAGCTCTAGGTGTGCTCTTCCCACTTTGCAGTGACCCTCCTGCAGACCAGGAGAGAGCAGAGACTACCTGCCTCCTATTTAAAGGTCTTTTGAAGCAGACCAGCTGGCTCTTATAAGTCCACTAGTTTTCATCCCAGTTTGTTTCAGGTCAATCAACTGATTAGCATTGATGCATGATTGTTTAACAGGCTGGTATTGAGTCATTTTAGCAGTTGTGGAATAGTGTGCTACTGGATTCTAATACGAATTCTTTAAATACTCATAGGGACAAAATGGAAAAACTAAACACAGAATCAAAACATAAATTGGCTTATTCTGGAAGAGTGAAGACAATTTGCCTGCAGAAAAATACTGCACTGTGGATAGGGACAGGAGGAGGACACATCTTGCTGCTTGATTTATCAACACGTCGTCCTGTGCGAGTTATAGACAACTTTTGTGATTCTGTTAGAGTCATGATAACAGCTCAGCTGGGTAAGTAAAACCTTCAAATGATGTGTACTTTAAAATCAGTGCCAAGTTCAGGATTGCTGTGTCCTGTTTGACATGGTATTCCGGAACAGATTAGCATTTTCCATGTTGTGTTAATTCATTCTATTCCACTGCTGTCATCTTCAGTCACTGTCAGACACTATGGTGTTTGGTGAATACCAGCAGGTTGTCATACCCGTGCCCACGTAAACAGCTCTTCCCCGGCTTGTCACTGATCAGCACATGAACACACCTCACCTTCACTGTGTTCTTGTGCCATGCTTCAGCGCAGCTGTCACTATGTCCTGTCTGATAGTCTCTGTCTCCATCTGTGCCTGCCTGTGTTCTTCCTCCATCTTAAGTTTTATGCTTCTGGCTTTTCTCACTGTGGAGCTTGTTAGGTTATAATAATTGTTCCTTAGGTGCTTCTTACCCAGTTTTCTTCTCCCATCCTTAGTCTGGAATGATTCTTTTAGGTTTGGGTCACAGCAGATCACAGCAAAGCTGGGAAAGTGCTACACACTTGGGCTTAGGGTGCAGACTTGTAGGTATTTGCTGTTCCTGTCATCAGTTGTTTTGAGCTGCTATAGGCAGAGGTAGTTGTGGGTTTTCAGTGGTGATAACAAACAGCCAGAGGAGCATGGTTGAGTATGGGGCATTTTTGGCCGTTGTAACTTCCTTTACCTGTACATTTTCCTGCATCTCTCCCAAAAGTAATAAAGGTCATGCCAAGTCAAGAGTTCATTGTACTGCAGTGGTGGGTACACTCAAAATATATTACTTCAGAAAGTACTCTGTGGCATATGTGGATTCCCATTGCCTTCCACTGAGTTTTGAAAAAAGCTCTGGACTTCACTTGCCAGTGTGATTTAGTGTCAAAAAGACTCCAAAGCTGCTGTTGTGGTCTCAGAAACATGTTGTGATCCTGCTAGCAAACTTCGCAGTTGCAGGCTCTTTTCTCATTACCATCATGAACTTAATTTGGGGCCTGTTGTTTTCATTCTGACACCAAAAATATCCATAAACTTCAGTTAGCGCATAGTGCTGACACTGGTAAGAGACAGAAAAACTCCATCTTCCTCTGACTCGCCTTCGCCTGTGACAGCAAGTTTGTAGAGTCTGTTCAGTCCTCAGCTGGTAAGAGAGCGAGCTTTAGAGTCCAGATATATGCTAGTGCAGCATTTTCGGTCCTTCTAGCCCTGATAGCTCCAGTATCAGTGCCATGAAGAGACAGTTTATTTTTAGCATTTTGTAAAGAATAGTTCCTATGGAAATTTCTGCCTCACTTATTACTGTCACTGGTAGGGAAAGTGTGTCCTATAGAATAATACGGTGTGATTTAAAAAGCCTTGAGTCTCACAGTCGTTGTTTCTAGTCACTTCAACATTTTTAATCAAAATGTTATGTATGGCAAAGTTAATACTTCAGGAGGAGTTCAGCTGCAGTTGCACAAATCTCAGCAACGTCAGGTAAGATTGATGCCTGCAGTTTGATGAGGACTTCTTTCTTTTGATCTTCTTTTCCCAGCAATTATTTTGCAAGGGTTGGAGTTTTTTCCTAAATTCAAGGACTTTGTTCCTGCTGGGATTTTCACACAATCAGTGAAAATGGCACTGAGGCTGCTGAGCAATTCTTGATAGTAACGCATTACTCGTGGGAAATGAGAGAAAATAGAGGGAAATACTTTTCTATTAAATAGTTTCATTTAAGGTTAAAATATAGAATGTCAATCAGATGTAAATATTTCAGGGAAAAGAGATCACCAGACTTTGAGACATCAATTTTATCTTAGTTCATATGTGAATGTGAAAATCTAATGTCTTTTCCTTACTCTCTCACCTAACACATTGGCTTATAATAGACATCAGCCTTACCATAAAGAATGATTTATATAGTAAAAAAGGACCCTAATCTGAATAAGATACACTATACTTCAGTTCCAATCACTTTTATAAGGAGTATGGGTAGGACTGGGTGCAGGAAATATTTAAGTTATGAAAAATCTGAGCATGGAAGACATACGTGGTTCCCAACAGCCCTCATCTACCATAAGCAGAATTAAATCAATATCAAAGGAGAATATACTGCAGATCTCCACAGGGCAGGGAAAATCTCTCTCTACCTTGTAGAGGTCCTGGGGGACCCACTAAAAACATCTGCTCATCCAGAAGGATCGTATTGTGAAGGTCACACTGCAGTGTAGTCACACAAAACTTCCAAGACTGTGGCCCTCCCAATAAGCCATACTCCAGTCTATTTATACCCCAGAAACCCTTCTCATCTTTTCTCTGGGGAAGTGTGTAAGAATTCATGTACAAAGAGATGTGGGACACAGATAGGAGCCTGTTCCTTCCCTGGCCCTGATCCGTGACCCAGGTATGTAGGCTGGGTCCTGTATTCTTCTACTGCGTAAAGCCGAAGGCTGACTACCCTCCTCTTGCTGGCAACAGGACAGGGAGCTGCTGTGGCAGGAGAACTTGGAACAGTTTCCATCTATCTTGCAAGACATTTATAAACAAGTCTTGTTGGGAATAAGCAGGAAGTTGATACTGAAACACTGGCACATTCCAGGTAGCCCTTTGTGATCCAGCCACTCCTGTCTTCCTAGTCCTTTTTGCATTATTCAGTAGGCACCTTCCTACAATCTGTCCCTCATTTCTGCTGCCTTGCTAACTCTCCTTTCCCACCTACATGCCATAATTAGTTCAGAACACTTTAATTAGTTTGTATCATATTTCGTTGTTCTTCTTTTTTCATAACCAAACTGATTACTGGCACTTTCTGTCTCTGCTGTGCACTGGGGCTTCATTTGCAGCCTCTCCCTTTGCTGTGACATCTGTTTCCTGTGACTACTACCTCTGCCTATGGTATATAATAGGGTGCTTTGTTCGCAGGCTTGTTCAACAGGCTGGTTGGCTGATCCAGTGCTTATGCCGTTGAACCCTGATAAACCCCTACATTAAATGGAGACATGAACTATATTGTTTTCATATCTGGGGCTTTCATGGTTAATGATTTTGAATAAAGGGTCCAGTTGACTGACCTCTGCTTTCCATCCTCTTAGTTGGCATGATGTCATCTGCTCTTTCTGTCCTTAAATGAAAAAGTTCCCATTTAAATGAAAATCTGATGTTTTATTTCTTTGAAAAAGGGAGTCTCAAGAATGCAGTCCTGGTTTTGGGATATTGCTATAAACATGATACCGAAGACAACAAATACCACAAAGGTACCTGAGCTGTGTTTTATTAATTTGTGTTATTAGAGGAGTAGACGTTCTTATGCTTGAGTACCCGCTGGGAGTGGAGAGTTGATGATCATCATTTGATGTAATTTTATTGAAACATTATTATTAGTTTTTGTTGTCTTTTGCATTTCTGGCCTCCATACAAACTAACAGTTAACTTCCAGGAATGGAGCAGAGGAAGCCACTAGTTGAAGTATCTAATATTATTTGCTGGAAAACTGTACTTGGAGAGTAAATGTCATTGTCTAATCAGAGAATATCAAATGGATTTCTAGAGGGGTCTGTGCTAGGTCAGGAATCCTCAGTGTTTTCATGAATGATGTGGATGAAGACACAGTGAATGCGCTTTTCAGGTTTGCAGACAATTCTCAGCCAAGACAAGGCCACAGGCACACTGGAGGGCAGGATTAGAGTTCAAAATAATCTTGACAAATAGAACAAATGGTCTGGAAGGAAATAGGGTACAATTCAGTGAGGACAAATGCAAGACCTTTTACTTAATTAGGAATGATCCGTTGTACCAACATGAGGAAATGATCAGCTTAAACAGCAGTGCTGTATAAAAAAGGGTTATAATTGATCACAGGCTGAACATGAGTCAACCATGTCATGTTGCTGCAGAAGAGGCAGACACCAAAAAATGTGGTGTCTGTAAGACATGAGCCAATTGTTATACCCTGGTGAATGCTGCTGTGGCCTCTGCTTGAGAAGCGTATCCATTTGGATCATTGCTGAATGATCCAGATTATTAGGAATAGTCCAGAGAAGAGAAATGCAACCTGCAAGGAAATGTTGCAGGAGGTTAAGCTGTTTAATATAAATAAATCTTGTGGAGGACATAATAATAGGCTTCAAATGTGCAAATAAGGAGAAAGGGAATAAAGGCTTCTACAAATTCCCTGTGGGTAGGATAAGGTCTAACCAGTTTCTATTACAACAAGGGCAATTTAGGTCAGACATCAGCCAAAGCTTCCTGACAATTAGGGTAGCAAAGTGCTGGAAATGGAAGATAGAAAATCTCCATCTTTTGGGTTTCCTAAGAATAGTTATAGTTGTTGTTCTAATCAATGCCCTTCTTCACCTTGGTCTTATCCCAGTGGCTCCTAAAAACATGTCAATGATAGTATAAAGTTAAGGGTGGCAAGTGTAGATGAGCTGACAGTTTGGAGTAAAGTATGAATCAAACTTGCAGCAGTGGTTTTTATATTCTGATATTCCCTGATTATTATTGCCTTTTTAGTCTTTTGATTGTATATGAGAGTGCCATTAATCATGCAGAGAGGAAATAGAGACTCACAGAAGCCTTGGGGCCTTGGTTTGTGAGCACTAACTCATGCAAGTATTCTCAATTATCCTTATTCCACTAAAAGCAATGTGAATTCTCCATGAATAAAGAGCTGTTTGCGTGAAGGGAAATTGAAGAAGTGACCTTTTCTCAGGATACTTGCTACCTTATGAAATCAGTTTTCATTTTTAGTTTACAGTGAATGTGTTTTGAGTCTTCTAAGCATTTAGGGTGTATCTGCTCAGGAAAATAGGGGAGAAATTTTATGCAGGCGCTTCAGTACTAGCGTTAGCTGTAGTTCAGGTCAGTACCTTATTGGCCTACAGGCACCAAAAATGGTTTTCCAAATGCTTTTAAATGTTATACTCTGAGGAACTAGAATCCAAATCATCATGCAAGTACAAACAGCTTGTAACCCATAACTGCATTACCTCACACATAGTGTCATATAAATTGTCTTCCAGGTCCTAAGCATCAAGCTTCATTGAGGCAATTTACAAGTAATTAAAACATAAGCACATAAGCAAAACCAATTCTAATTATGCAGTAAGTCGTTTCTGTGACAGTTTTCCATTGTATTTGTTTTCCAGAATTACAGTCCTGCGTGTCAGTGTGGGACATTAACCTGCCCCATGAAGTGCACAACCTGAAAAAGCATATAGAAATGAGACAGGAATTAGCAGAAAAAATGAAGAGCTTTTCTTTGGACTGAAAAATCCCCCTGCGGGTGCCAGTCTCTTTTCTAGTCTTCCATCCTAATATACCATGCGATATTTACAGCTTCTACTTGCTGGGGTTCAACAGAAAACCAGGAAAAAAATGCCATGAAGAGAGGCAGTTGGTATTCACAGGATACCAAGAAAAAAGAAGGATAAGTAAGTTATTTGTAATATTTCAAAGGACAGAAATATATGAAGAATTTCTGAGTCTAAAGTGTTATCTTGCGTCTGTTGTTTACTTGTGAAGTCCTGCTCTCAGCAACTATGGCTCAACTTCAGTATAGCACTGTTCATCCGGTTTTTGATCCCAGTTAAGTTGGGAATAAGCCAGGAGACTATAAATGGCTCTTATTTCATTATCTCTACCAAGTCGACACTGTAATAAGCAAAATTTAAGCCTGTTTATTGCAGTGTGCATGTATGAGTGTGCTCTGATGATTCATGCTTTAGTAATGTCAGAGCTCATGACCCTGATTATATGCAAGAAAACATTTCGTTTTATGGAATAGGAATGTTTAAAAGAACATATGACTACACATGACTCCCTGAAAACAGCAGGCAGAATACTCTTTAGTTCTTCCGTGAATAATTGGCTTATTTTTGTTACAATCAGAAAAAAATCATTGTGCTACAATAATAAAATGGCTCAGAATTCAGAATTTAAATACACCGACAGGCTTCTGCAAGTTGGCGTCCTGTTGCAGTACTGCAGTCTGCCTTGTTCTCAGAGGTGTAGTCACAGTGTTATGAACATTACCATTCACATAGATCTGTTGTACAGCTCACTTTGAAAAACCAAAAGAAAATCCAGGGTGAAAGCTCTGATCCAAACACTGCTACAACTTGTACCACAAAGAAAGCAGCAGCCTGCTGTGGCCAGGCTGCTGTGGCCAGGCTGCTGCTTAGCTTATCTCAGTCCAAAAAACAAAGGGAACTTTGATATTTCTAATGTGCGAAGTTTCCAGTTATTCTTGTATTAATATATATAATTCTTTGGGGGATAAGCAGGGAAACCTTGAGGAGTGTAACAATTGGCTACCTCCTGTGTATAATGACCGGAATTTGTTGCCATACATCTTCATTCAAGAGATGCCTTTTGCTGCTCTCGGCTATAAGTCCAAGATGCTTCTTACAGCCTGCACTGACCTGCTCTAAGTAAGTAAGTAAGTGCCTTATTTCTGACCATCAGAGAACAGATGTCATTTTCTCTTCTGGATGCCAAAAGAATCAATGGGGTGCTCCTGAACTCTGAAGGAGTGGAGTATCCAGAGCCACTCCTGAGTCTATGGAGCTGAACAAGGTTGGGCAACCGAAAAGTTCTCAGTTCCATTTTTACCGTCTTGAAGAAATGATGTACTAGGACAACAACATTTTTTGTGTCCAACTCTATCATTGTTCTATTTCCTGCCATGTGTTGTGTACTCAGGATTCCTTTTAGACATGCACCCCCGGTTTTATGTATTTGTGTAATCTGCATACTGAGAATAAGTTGCTATTTATATGGGATTTTATAACTAAGAAAATAGATATTATCATGAATACTTTTTAAAAAAATAGAATATATGTATTGTGATTGTTATTTATGTCATTTTGAAATGTAAGCCTTAAATCTTTTTATTAAACCTGTGCTTTATTAATAACATAGTCTACTGTCTGGCTGCTGAATTTCTAAAGAGCTTTAGGGTGTAGTTTTTGTGGCACTTTATCCCCTGCATCAAATCCCAGTTCTTATTCTCTGTCTCATAATGCACATCTTGAGCCTCTTTCAATTCCCCAGTTTATCTTCTACTTGGTGTTCCTTGCAGCCTTTCCCAGAGATGGGAGATGACCTGTAAGCAGTACTGGCCTTGCAGTCACCTCTTCGGAGATTCTCTGGAACAGAATGATCCATAAACTGGATCGGGCCCACATGTTGGGTATTACAGGGATAGCAAAGAGCAAAAGAGACAACAGCAACCAAATGGAAGACAGGAGGTCATTACGAGCTGACTGAATTGGCCACTCTTGAATTATCAGTAGTAAGAGGGTAAAATTCTGTAACAGTGGTAGCCTGCTGTGACTATGTAGCAATCCAGCATATGAAGCTCATATAGAGCACATTGATCCACATGCATCCTCCTGAAACACTCTTTAGTAGTGGAAGAAAAGAGCTAGAGAAGGTTTGGCATTGGTGCTTCTTGTGACTGCCATTTGACACAGTCTAGAAGCGCATCTCTGTCTCAAGAGTGTGGCACTTCTTGGAGAGAACAGTGACAGGCACATCCTGTCAAATTACATGGAAGCCCTCAGCATCCCTTTCCCGAGTGTGGGAAGGCTGTGGAAGGAGGCAGCTGTAGAACTGTTTCACCAGGAGCTGGCAGGCAGTAAGTGTGCAGCTCCAATTTAGAAATACTCGCGGACTGGCCTCCCCTTCCCAGCTGGGACACACCACTGAGGGCAAGGAAGAACAGCACTTCTGTGGGGCAACCATGTAAACCTGAGCTGTAAGGAGACCTGTTCCCAGAGATGCCGCTACTGAGAAAGTATAAGGAAAAAGATCCATGACTTTGTGTTCCTCCTGGTTTTAGTGGGCTGTTTGGAAACCAGCAGCGTGTGAACACACGAGTACAAGCTCTATCAGATGCAATGCTTCCTGTGTGCTTAGGAGAGCATCCAGCACCTCAAACCAGAAAGATAACCCTTACCTCAACTAAAAGCCTGTTTGCTGAAGGGAAACAAGCAGCAGTGTTTGGCTGTGATTTGACACCTGAGCCGGGACATGGAATTAACCCCATGTTCCTCAGAACAGTGCAGCTAAAGGATACTGGGGTTTGGACAAGGAGACAAATGGTGCAGTGAGCCAAGTGCTCTTTCCCCTCCTGTGTTAATGCCATTAATGAGGGTCATTCCTTTATTAGTTTCTTGCTCTGACAGAGTCACCTGTACATTAATTTTAACCTTCGTTCTTTTTAACCTTGTTTCGTGGTTAATCCCACTGAAAACAAGCTGCACAGCCTGGTTTCAGGTACTTTCTGTATTATATCCTGGCATTCCTCTTACTCTGAAATTTCATACTGCCTCTTGCGTCCCTTATTATTATCCTGTTACTCCTTCATGCACCACTTTGGAGGGGGGAGGAGAGAGAGAATAAGGGAGTTATTATTATGCGGATCAACTCACTCCCAGGAATGAGTTCCCTAAACATGAACATATGTCATTACTGCCACTTAATAACTGTATCCATCTACCTGGAGTGAGCAAGACACATAATCCATTTTATGAGGAACTCTTCAGCTGCCAGAGACATGAGAAAGTAGTAAAGGAAAAGAATGAGGAAAAGGCAATGACATTCATATTTTTCCATCAGTTTTTCACATGGAAATGAACAATTCTTCTTCTCCCACATTTTCTGACCTTTAAGTCATTTATTCAAATAGCTCACAGATTTTTTGATCAGAACAAGCAGTTGTTCTGGTTTTTCTGTCTCAATTAGTGCCTCACCCTTATTATGAACTCATCCCAGGACTGTAGGGCCCTGCACATTCTCTTATATAAAACCTTATTCATGGCCTTTGAACAAGGAGAAATAAAAACCACGCTTCTTGGTGGGCCAGGGCGCCATTTTGTTAACTTTCCCAATTATGTGGGTTTGTATCTCTGTAACAATACTATTACCTTATAAATACAGAGTGGTGCAACCATAGGAGAGCTGAGAATCACACTTACTGCATATCTGTATTTTGAAGTGATTTTAAGAGGGGGAGAAAGCCCACAGCCCACAAGATGTGGTGTTGTAGTAGCAAAGGGAAACCTCAGCTAGCAGAAATTGAGAAGCAAGTGAAGTTTCCAGAGCACAGCTTCAAGCAGGAACTCGCTGTATTTATGAGCTGTGCAGGTGCTGCACGAAGCCAGCAGTGCCTGTAGCTGCAGAGTCCTTGGTAAGACTCCGCAGTGCATATGCTGACTCCTGTTCAGTTTGGTAATGGAACCACAGGAAGGATCGAATTGTGAAACAGCTCTTTTCCCTGCAGTGACCTTATGCTGACTGGTACCTACCAGTTACAGGGTTTATTTGGGCTGAGCACTAACCTGGAATTGCTTTAGAGAGCTATTAAACATTACAATAATCTGTTAAAGAAAACCGGTAATTTTAAAACTACCCCAATACAATTCTGGTAAAACCAACATGAAAATAAACACAAGCCAAGGCCTTCCCCCCCCCCCCCCTTTTCTTCTGCTTTGCTTTTCTTGCTGCCTGATGAAGTGGCAGGTGAACACTGTTGGGTTTGTTAAGCTCAGGGTTCCATCCCTACATCCCTGGCACTAATTATTGAGGAGGTACTTAAAAATCAGTGTTATGTCTCTGGCATATCTGGTTATTTGCTTCACCTCCACCACAGCGCAGCAGCGTCAGTGAACTGAAAAGTTGAAGTAGAAAGAAATTCAAGTCTTCTGTGGCGATTCCAGTGGTTTGCCTTCTGTGCGCCTTCTTTGTTCCCTGGCTTTTCCCATGCCACCTCTTGCCCCCTGCCTCCAGATGGGGCAGCTCTGCTGGAGAGGGACATGGCTCTTGGCTGTGGTGGGCTTCAGTCCCACTCCTGTCCAGCCAAGAAGCACAGAGACCACTTTGCAGTCTGGGGAGAAAAGAGAAGGAAAGGAGGAGGAAAGGGAGAGATGAGGAAAAAGAAAACAAAAAGAGAAAGAGAAGCCTGCAGGGTGACAGTGCTCAGCGGCACAGTCCAGCGCTGCTGGGCCAGGTACCCCACTTGGGTGCTGCCGTTGACCGCCAGCACCCCATGCCTGCAGGGCTGCCTCCAGCAGGGAGGGCAGGGCAGGGAACAGGGCCGTACAGCACCCAGAAGGGGCCACAGCTCTTCCTCCCTGACAGACCCTGACAGAGGGGAGGTGCAGGGGCTGCACCGGCTCTGCCTGGCCCTCACAGCGCCATCATGGTGGTGATGGGCAGCTCAGGCTGCTCCTGCCCAGTGAGGGCCGCAGCTTGGCCACCCCAGCTCCCACTAAGGAGCAGCCCGAGGCCAGGCTGCCCTGTGCCCTGCCTCTGCACAGGCCTGGTTTGTGGGGAAAAGCATTTCGCAGCCACACCCCCTTCCCAAGGGAAGGACGGCCCAGAGCCAGTCACGGAGGGCAAGGAGAGGCCTTGGTATCCTCGCAGGCCCCGGGCCAGCCGGATGCGGTGATGGGGCGCAGTGCCTCAGCTCACAGGGGCACACACCCCCAGCATCTCCACGGCCTCCTCCCCTGCTCCTGCAGAGCCTGGCCCATGCAGGGCCATCTTGTGCAAGGACACGGCCTGGCAGGACAGGCCTTTGCATTGAAGAAAGCAATTCACGCAGCGGCAATGGAAAACCTGGCTCTTTGCACTGCAGATACATTAACTTCAGCTCATTAGTGCTCAGCTCTGCTTGCGCTTGCCTTGACATCTCCACAATTGCCTTGAACACATCTGTTCTCTATGGAGCAGCAAGAAATTTCCACCCCTGCCGTCACCCACCAGACTCCTGAGCTCTGACATTTGGACTTTAAATGAGACAAGGAGGCACCAAATGTAATCAGTTCTAATCAGCCGAGCCAAGGCTGAGGCTCAGAAATGTTCCCTTTGCATCATCAGAGGTCACAATAAATACAGTTAAAAAGCTGCAGAACCACTGGCAGAGCTCTTCACCCTTGAGCAGCAGCAGCGTTCGCAGCTCAGGAGGCAGAGGGTGCGCTGGTTTGTGGTGAAGCTGCAGCAGACATGCAGCAGCTCCCCCATGGCTGTTCCCTCTATGGCCGCTGCCGCTGACCTGCGGCTATGCACAAACCCACAGCAGCCCAAAAAGAGGATGCGGAGGGGAAATACCTGCTCGGTTCTCAGCTGACAGGGCACAGGGACACCAAGCTCGAGTGCCTGCCCCCGTGCAGTTGTTTCCAGGGGCTGGCAAGACACAGGGCAGCCAAAATCTGCTGCTCCTGACAGCATCCAGCCCCCGGGGGTGCCCCATGTTGTGATTGAGCTCATCCTGTGTCAGCTCCACACACACCAGGCAGGAAACCGCCACTGAGCCCACTGCGTTTGGGGAGACCTTACACAAACGCATGGGGAAGCCAGCCCTGCACACCAGCAGCTTCCCTACCTTACTGTAAGTGTTTCCTGATGAATGCTCGTGTAAAACACACAGTAATTTTGCCATTTTGAAGCCCTCTGCTCAGACTTCGGTCTCTGCTGATAAACAGTCAGGCTGATGCCCCAGGGTTCAGGTAAGGGGGTGCTGACCCCAGGGTACTCCATCTGCACCTGTGGCTCATTATCCAGGTCCAAGGGAGGCCACCTCAGCTACTGGGACAAGCCACTGGAGCTCCTTTCTGTAGGGAAAGCATCCACGCAATGAGGCTAACCTCTTCTACCACTGGGCGCTGCTGCTGGAGGACAAAAAGCCCGTCTGATACCCAAGCAGTCTCCACACGCCTCTATGGACTGCCCTGGGGACAACACTGTCGGAACAGGCAAAACTCACAGGATGCTGGTAAATCAAACACAGCTTTAATGAGTTTCTGTTACTCAAAAAAAGTTCAGAATTTGAAAAGTGAATTTCTCAACTTGAGGAGTTGCTGAAGCAAAGTTCCCACCAGAGTCCATGCTCCCAGCCGAGGCAGAGCACCAGCAGCCCCTAAGGGTGGGGAGCCAGAGGCCCATGTGCTGTGCCCAGTTTAAATGCCACGGTTGTTCATACTGTTAATAACCAACCATCAGGCAGGTAATTAAGCCTTCATAAACAGTCATTTTTGAGCATTACCCATGCATCAGAACTGACCTGCCCCCCTTTTTCTTCTTCTCCAAAATAACAGCATGTTCTGAGCACGCTGCAACTGAAAATCTCATGACCAAAGACACTCTCACCTTGTAATTACAGGAAAGTTTGTGAGGAAAAACCCCCAGATCATTCCATTCCCTGTTTTTACAGCAATTACAGCTAAAACCAGCCCCCAGGAAGGGACACAAACACCTTATTTCCACAGGGGCTCGCCAGTAGCTGATGCCAAGCATCAGTCCTGCCGGAAGAGTCAGAAATCCCCGTGGTTGGAGCTGGAGGGTCAATATTCAGTGTCTGCAGCTACAACAACACCAGTGCCAAATGCACACAGACTGCCAGATGCACACAGGACTGGCTCCTGCAGGACCCCAGCACAGGGTGCCCAGGCCGGGTGGTCTGACACATCGCTCACACCACAAGGAACATGAGGCAGAGGCTCAGGAGAGGCTCTTGCTGAGAGGATGCTGGTGGCCCCATTAAGGAGCAGGGATGGTCAGAAAGCCTTCAGCTTGCCTGTATACAGGCCTGGAGACAAGGGCGCACAGGCAAGGAGCTCCTGTTCTGCTGCCCCTCACCCAGCCATTTTTCTTCAGTCAAAGCCTTTATCCTGGACAAACTTTGTTCTTTTGCTCTTCGGTTTAAAAGCCCTTTGGGTTTTGACCATGTCAGGTTTGACCAGCATCAGACTCCTTCCATGCAGGCATCTCTCCAAACATCAGGAGAACAAAGCACAAAACTGCTGTTGCTACTCAGTTGCCCTATCACAGCTGAAAGATGGAAATACCAGCATCCTGGCTTCAGCAGTAACCAGAAACACTTTGGAAAGGACACTTAAGCCATGGCAGAAGGGAAAGATGGAGCATTTCATATCACTTTGAGTAAACCAGCTGAAATGCACACCAGCACTCTAGAGCTGGACACACATGCAACACCAAACCTTTGCCAGGACACTGGAGGCAGCAGGCAGGGACCCTTAAGGCTTCCTGAAGAATTAACTACTATACATTAAATATACGGGCAGGCAAAAACATTTTCTCTAAACCACAAATCCCTGCCAAGTCCAAATACTAAACGTGATTTGCATTAATGGAGTGCTGTTAGAAAAAAGTGTCTTTACAAGAAGTAACTTTGCTACTGAAGCACCAATCCGTGTAAGCAATCCCTGCAGTAACTTATCCTCCCGCAGCCCTGGGGTGCCTTCTAAAACCAGACAGAGATCCTTGCAAGTATCCCCAAACCAGCTGTTCTCATTTCCCGTCTTCCCAGAAAAAAACAAGCTGCGGCACTTGGATACCTCTGAAGAAACAGTGAGTTCTAATATTACTAATGCCACCAGAGAGGTGATCAAGGTGACACATCCCTCCTGTTACGTCAGAAGCAAGTAATACCGGACATCCCTAGCACTGGATCTTCTCACAGAGAACGAGGTAACAAAAGGACGAGGCAACAGCTGCCTCCCTGACCTTGCTTCGTTGGTACAGTGAATCACAGCTGCATTTGTACCAAATCTATGTCTGCCTCTTGCCGTTCCTAAGCAACTGTGCCGAGGATTAGGGCTCGATTCGTCAGATCTGTCCCTGAAAAGCTCATGAGGATCTGGGACAGGGCCAGGTGGAGGAGGGAGAGCCCTTGCCCAGCTCTGTGCAGAGTCCATCCCAGGGCAAAGCTGCAGCAGCAGCCAGGCCAGGGACTGCACCAGCAGTGCAGTGCCCACTGGGAGCTTCTGAGATGGAAAGAGATGAATTATCTCTCCAATAAGTCCCCTATTTCTAGAATGAGGATTTCAGGGCACTGAAGAGCAGCTTGGGTTTGCTTTTTTAAAGGAAACCTGCTACACCGGTGATCCCAACCCCTCTCGTGCTGCAGACACAGGCATTTCTTCCTCACCTCACTGCGAGCAACAGCCCCAAGACATCTGCTAGAAAAGTCAGGAGGGGAAGAATGAAAAGAGCCTGAAGTAGGGAAATTTCCAGTCATGAACCCACTTCACTCTGCTTGTCATCTGTCCCACAACAGCCACCAGTACACACAGAGGGGGAAAGAAACATGGAGCAACAGGCAGCATGAAGACAATAGCCACAATGTACAGGAGGATCCATCATAGTCTGACTTCCACAGCTGCCCCATCACGCTGTTAACATACCCCTGGCACCGCACACCTCACCTGACTCAGGAGCATAGCACAAAACTTGTCTAGAAGACAGCAATATCATAAATTACATTCATTTACTGCTTGTCACTCATTATCAGTTCCCCCTGCCCAAAATTATCTCACAGCTGTAGTTTTTACTCTGCACTTTTGCATTTGCTGCTTCCTTCACAGAACAGGTACCCGCCATGCGCAGCCTCCCCTGCCCATGGAAACACATTGTCCCATCTTCTGCTGTACCATAAATCACAGAATGGTTTGGGTTGGAAGGGACCTTCCAAAGATCACCCAGTTCCAACCCCCTGCCATGAGCAGGGACACCTTCCACTAGAGCAAGTTGCTCAAAGTCCAGCCAGGCCTTGAACACTGCCAGGGATGGAGCACTAAGGAAGCAAGCTCCCTTACTGAACTCCCGCAGGTGCCAGGGGTGGCTATGTCCTCCCCTTTTTCTTTCTCTGATTAGCAATCTTTTGTCACATACCCAGAAGCACAATGAAGTGAGTCATCTTAACCCAAAAGGCTTTACAGGAACTTCCTGTCAACACTGGGTGATTCTGGCTCACGGTGACAGGGTCAAGGGTGGCCCGGGCTGTTAAAAACCCAGCTCAGTGCTTCCTCTTGAGCTGTAGGAGAGATCTACCTGATCCCATCCCCTCTGACCTCTTCGGCTGGCACTGCGTTTCTGAGATACGGGACACTTGAGCGGCAGCTCAAGGGGTGTGGGGACACCCACATCCAGACACAGCACTCCCAGTCTTGGAGGCAGTCAAGGCGACCCTGGCTCCTGCTAACATAACCTGCAACCCAGAAGCATGGCAGAACAGAGCCGAATCCACCCAGATGGAAGCGGGGAAGGCTTTTTGCCCAGAAAGACAGCTGAGGGGGACAGAGTAATTGCACACAGCATGTTAGGAATACATCGTATGAGAAGTCAAAATTCCGTCCCATGTTCTCACTCCTCAACACTGTGTAAGAGCCAAAGATAAAAATACGTAATTTTGACCACGTTTTCTGACCAAGAAAATAGAATTTTATCACCTATCCCCCCTTCCAGGAGATACACATAAACACCAGGGCTTCCATTTCCCTTAGGACACCCATTCCTGTCATTTTTCTATACTACACTCACTTCTATACAACGTAAATAAGCATGACTAAAAGAAGTCACTGCTACAACTACTATTTTCTCTGGAACACCCTTGCACATGCTGGTCAAGGTAATGACAATGTCTGGAACAAGCATAAGTGGTTCTAGTGCAAGAAACAACCCCTCTGTGGAGAGAAAGCAAAGAGCACAGCCACACAAGTTCAACTGATCCTGTGTTTAACCATGCCAAGTGCAAGGTCCTACACCTGGGTTGGAGCGGTCCCAGGCACAGCTCCAGGTTGGGCAGAGAAGAGATTCAGAGCAGCCCTGCAGAGAAGGACTTGGGGGTGTTGGACGATGAGAAAATGAATATGAGCCGGCTTCGGTGTGCACTTGCAGCCCAGAAAGCCAACTGTATCCTGGGCTGCATTAAGAGAGGCGTGACCAGCAGGTCGAGGGAGGTGATCCTGCCCCTCTACTCTGCTCTTGTGAGACCTCACTTGGAGTATTGTGTGCAGTTCTGGTGTCCTCAACATAAAAAGGACATGGAACTGTTGGAACAAGTGCAGAGGAGGGCCACGAGGATGATCAGGGGACTGGAGCACCTCCCGTATGAAGACAGGAGGAGAAAGTTGGGGCTGTTCAGCCTGGAGAAGAGAAGGCTGCATGGAGACCTCATAGCAGCCTTCCAATATCTGAAGGGGGCCTATAGGGATGCTGGGGATGGGCTCTTCATGAGGGACTGTAGTGATAGGACAAGGGGTAACGGGTTCAAACTTAAACAGGGGAAGTTTAGATTGGATATGAGGAAGAAATTCTTTACTGTAAGGGTGGTGAGGCCCTGGAATGGGTTGCCCAGGGAAGTTGTGAATGCTCCACCGCTGGCAGCGTTCAAGGCCAGTTTGGACGTAGCCTTGGATGGCATGATTTAGTGTGAGGTGTCCCTGGCCATGGCAGGGGGGTTGGAACTAGATGATCTTAAGGTCCTTTCCAACCGTAACTATTCTATGATTCTGTGATTTACTCTGCAATGCAGCATCTCACACCTGGAAGTCAATCCCAAATTCTCTTCCTTTAGCAACCAGCTGCCACACAAGCTTTGCTCCTGACAGAACACCACAAATACGCCACACAAGGACTTAAGACATACCAAGGCGCTTGGCTCTTTTATGTGAGAATAGAAAATAACATTTCAGTTCTGGTACAGAAATGTCCACCGAGGTCAGTATCTCCCACCAGCACAGTCTGTTCCAGGCAGGTAAGAAACAGGTGTCAGGACAAAGCCCAAAGCAGAACCAGTCCAAGCAGAAGTAGGGAAGAAACCTCAGAGGGAAATACCAAAGAGAAATGGGAACAGAAAATGCACAGCTTTTGATTTTCTTGCTCACAGAGGGCAAGCTTCTGAAGCTGCTGCAGTTCTAATTGGTGTTAAACAAAGGCAGAGAAAACCCCAAACCTGGCTGCCAACCACAAGGACACAGCTTCCTTGAACTTTTGTCATTCTCAACAGTTGAACTGAATAAAGATCCTTCCTCATTTCCCACGTTTTATTTACTACCTCACATAATTTCTCACTTAAGAAAGCCCTTTGCTTTGCATAGCAAATCAGCAACGTTATTTACACTGTGCTCATCACCAAGATCCAAGCGTCCTATGGAGTGCAAAATCTGACACCACAGAGGTTTTTATTTTTCCATAATTAGTCCTCTCAATTGTAATATTCATTCCATGGTGAGTAAGGCCAGGGTCAGCATCATCTCCTAATGTATTATTAG
This sequence comes from Amazona ochrocephala, assembly GCA_039720435.1. NCBI lineage: Eukaryota > Metazoa > Chordata > Aves > Psittaciformes > Psittacidae > Amazona > Amazona ochrocephala. The sequence goes on from CM077880.1 coordinate 29,520,122, forward strand.
ATTAGTTTTGCTAAGAAGGAATCACATTATGATGCTTTTACCCTGCTGGAGTAACTGTGACCACAGGTGCAGGCCAGCAGTTCAGCAGTAAGAGGATGTTTAGTTTCTCAAAGCACCATCTGCATTAATAACATTCATTCTCTGTAGGATATTTACAATGTAAAACTGATATTACTCTCACTTATTTTACAAAAGCCTTCATGAACAGTATTAGTTCTGCAGATCCCTCTCATCATCTGTCTGTAGCAAAATGATTCAGGTTCCCTGAAGCCACCTACTACCAACTCCACCGCTCCCCGCCTGGGAACTGCCACAAATCCCATGTTTCTGCAGTGTTCAGCTGAACCAAAGCAAACCAGTTTCTTGTTCTTTTTTCCTCCCCATTTCCAAGAGTTACATACCATAACTTACATACTAGCAGCAGGAGTAAAACAAAGGTTCCATCAAAGCAATTTCTTTACCAAGAAACAGGTGTACAAAGATTTCCTGATGAGCCTTGTCTTTTACCAAAACTAGTGTCAAATGCCTTATTTAAAAGGCTTCTTATTCCAACTCAAAAAAAAGTACACACTGGAACCCCTCCTCAGAGCCTTTGGGCACTCCTGTATCAACATCAGAAGTGACATTCTCACTGTTGGCAAAGCAGCTGTGTGAAGACAGAGAGGAACTCCTCTGCTCCACATTGTTTCTTCCACTAAGGAATGGTGGGACTACAGAAAGGCAGTGGCTACGACCAGCATCACGGCTTGGGCTCCATCTTGCTCCCCGAGTTCTCTCATCTCTTCTTCAGGATTTTCCAGGATAACTCCCCACCAGTAACAACAACTTCTTAGCCCCCAGCCCCATCATTACAAAAGAACAAGAAAACCCAAACCCCAGGTTGTACACCCAGGAGAAACCCCAGCTCTTCTCCTGTCCCTCTTCGCCTGCTTCCTGGCCCTTCCACACATCCCGCTTGCACTCTTTTCTCCTTGGAGCCTGCCAGCCTTCTCAGGCACACAACCAAGACCACTGAGAGGCTTCAGTGTCAACGGCAATCATCGCAAAGACGTTCAGCTCAACCACGCATACTGTTTTGGCAGCACTGCTCCTTTAATCTCCAGAAGATGGCCCACCTCACTGGCCTCACAACTTCCTATGACTCCACGTGCACTTAGAAAAATACAGAAATTGTTTTGTTGGGGTTTTTTGTTCAGATTTTCTTTTTTTGTGTAAAGGCTTCACTGTTTGCTGCCTGCCAGCACTGTCTCAGCATATTGCACAATGTTTTCTTTATTATAAAAAACTGACTTCTGTATCAGGCAAGAAGAAAGAAAGTTCCCTCAGGAGGCTAATGCGTACTATTGTCTGTAATTAGAGGTAAGTGGTTGCTTGTGTGGCCATCAGGAAGTGGGACCTAGTCAAACAGAAACAAAGTGTTATCAATGGCTTGTCCAGAAACAGAGTCTCCCCTCCCACCCCCCAAAAACACACACTTCTTAACTCTTGGGCATTTCTTGTATGCCTTTTGCCTGGTCTCTCAAATAAAAGCTACACAAATCTGCTTGCCTTCGCTTCTCTCCCTCACTCACATAGCCTTGCCAGCTGGCAAACTTCAAATTGGAGAGGAAGGCAGAAATCTTGAAGCCTATCTACAAGCTTAAATAGGAAAAAAAGTAAAATAAAAGCAAGTGGTTGCTAGAGGAGCAATCCCAGTGGAGGGAAAGGTGAAGACTGCAGTTTCACATCGCTTGGCAATAGCCTGCAGGCTGATCAGTAGCAACACTGATTCTGGGCAGCACACAGTGCTTCTTGTTTGGTCAGCAGGCCAAGCAGAAGAACACATGAGAGATCCTGATGAGGCCTAGGAAAACATTTTTTTTTGCAGCAATTTGGAAATAAAAAGAATGTAATGGGGATAATGGAGGGAATGCAGCAGAGAAACTTCTGAGAGACTCAGTTTCATTAAGTTTGCTTCTCAGAAAACCCCTTGCTTACTTACACGTCAGGTTTTCCAACTGTTTTTAAAAGCTGTTAAATCTCTGCTCATATGCACGTCAAGGGGAGGGTTTGTTGCAAGCATCTTAAATTCTGCTAGGACTGAGTCCCAAAGCTGTCCTCAACCATCCATCCTCAGGTAGCTGCACCACTTATTTAATACTTTGAGAAAGGTTTTCTTACCGATGTGGATTTGTAAGAGCCCAGTCTGAAACGGCAAAAAATAACTTCTACTACAAATCTTCCAAACCCATGTAAAATTCCTGCAATGCCAAACAAGATATACATTGTCACAAGCAGTAAAACTGTAGTACTCACAGAAATACAACAAGAAAACTCAATGTGATACTTAAATAGGATACAGTGCAATAAGCCTGTATGTAAAGCTCTGAGAAATTAACACCAGAAAAAAAGAAAACATCTAGGGCAGGGGAAATTTTAACATTCTGAAATGCATCAATGAAAGCTAAACCAAAAGCTATCCAAGCACATATAATCTCCTCTCCCCGAACTTCAGGAGTGAAAATACATTCTGTCAAACAGAAACATCTACCTTCAAAAGGCAGCTTACTTACAAGTGCTCTCTTCAAGTGAAAGCCAAGAAAAGAACTAACTTGTAATCAAGACATCCTATTATTTCTTGAATAAAAAGTGAATTGCGCCTTTCAACTTGGTTTATTTTCTTTGAAGGAGCAAATCCCTGCAGTGCATTGACAAGCTACACAAGGAAAATCCTCCCAGTTACTTTAGACAGAAATTTTATCTCAACTTCTGGCACTGATTGAGTATTGGATCTCAACTACAGGAAATACGCAGAATATCGTAAGTCGGTGTGTGTATATATGCGCATAAAGATAAGATTTCCAAGTGTGTGTATACACACACGCACACATATATATACACTTGCTCTTCCAGAGATAAATAAATTATGCTCTAGTTACCAAAAGGGAAACAACCTCTCAGAACAGCAGAAAGAGCATACTGAGACACCAAAATGAACAGCTTCCCTTGCACATTTCAGTGCACACAATGGACACTTCAACCTGCTACAGGTTCAGGAGTCCCCCGAAATTAAGTTATACTATAATCACTATGATCAAAAACCCATTCTGATAGAACTTATGAGGGAAAGCACTGACAGTTACCTGTAGTTGAAAAAATTCCCCCAATAATGCCGCAGAGCCTCACTAAGAACTGCCAGAAAGGCATGTGTTCTTCTGTCACCGTCACCATCAGTGAACTGATATCGTATTTCATGAATATTCCTGACACTCCATGGCTGCCAGCTGCATGGTTAATTACTCTTTCCTGAAAGAAGAGAAACACAAGTTAGTCACTTCTTATTAGTCCCAACGAAAACAATCTTAATAGATACAATGATAAAAACCTACTTAATCAGAGTTAACATTCAACAGAAGATCAGGGAATATGGAGACATCTTTGGCCAGTACCTTCTAAGAGTCAAACATCACTAAATGACACTTTACTCTCCCAGTCACTGGTCTTCTGTGCTGCATATTGATGTTCACTATCCTGCTCTGGTACTACCTGGTACAAAAACCCTCACAACTGTACCAGCCACAAAGCCAGAAGCTTACTTGCATGATATGTCTATTTCTGGCTGTACCCTTTCCTTTAACTGGTAAAATGGAAGAAAAGATAACTTCGACACCTCTTCTCAAAATTTGTGTCAGTCAGGTCATTTCAAACAGTCTCACAGCAAGAAATCCACCTCAATATTAAGTACTAACTAGCTTGCCCTGACTACTCTAAACAGATCAGATGCCTCAGTCCTAATCCAGGACCTTCAGCAGTTTCTTCTTGCTTGCCCAAATTCTTAAACCAAAGGCACCAAGGAGAAGGATGAGGAGAGTGTGGCTAGTATAAATCTCTACTTTTATAAAAGGTTTCATGAGAAAAAAACTCAGCACAATTTTAAGTTTCTTTCAAAAGTTTGCTATAATCTTGTTGTTAGCAAAAGGTGTTGATAAATACACTGCCAGGTAAGGCTGGCTGAAAATGCACAAGGGCAGCAGAAAACAGCGTAACTGACTGAAGACAAACTCGGCTATGTCTAAGCTAGCAAGAGCAGAGAAGACAGACAAATAACACTGAGCAGAAAAGCAATGTATCACTACTCCATCCATCCATAGATTTAACAGTCTGTGCTCAAAACTCATGCAGAATAAAGTACAAAATAAAAAGCAGAATTCTGCTTTGGAAAATACAGACTAGGCAACTTCTCCAGTCAGCTACCACTGATATAAGCCATATTGCTTCTTTTGCTACCAAAGTAAATCGTGTGCCAAAACAATGTATCAGTTATGATACCAGGTCACAGAAACTCTCTAACGCTTTCTCTACTTCAAGAGTATGACAACAGTCAGCACTAGAAGATGAATGATCAGGCATACCAGGAAGGAAGAGAAGACTGAAGGTAGTTAAACAGAACCTTGCCATTGGCAAGGGACAAAAAGCTTTTTGCTTGCTCTTCCTCTGTTGTTTCTCTAAGCCTTACCGGTCCCTTGAGGTCAAATGGTGAAAAAAGAATATGAAGTTGAATAGAACACCCAAAACTCCACCCCCAAAAGATACGTAACTCTTTTTGCACAGATGATTTTGGTCTGATTCTACCTTCTGCTGCTGCAGATTTAAGCTCTGATTGCTAAAACCTGCTGAAAATAACTAACCCTGCATCAGATATCTTAGTGAAGCCTTGCTAGAATGAAACGTTAAGCTTAGATGAACACAGTATCTCAAACAGCAACAATAGTGGGGAGGGTTCTGAACACCTTTCAGACTCTGATTCCCACTCTGTTCACCACTGGCAATTCAACCCCACTGTATTCACATTTTAGCCATGGACAGCTGACCGCCTTTTCCCACATCTGCTTATGTGCCTGCCCTTTAAAATATATGCACGAAGTTGTTCAGTCAATAACTGTTACCAGTAGCCTTTTCCAGCTCATCTGCTGGGGATATTTGGCTTTCAAAGATAAATACAAGGAAGTTTTACAGGCAACAGGGCTGCCTCCTGAAACAGTGAGAGCAATGAAGTACTTTACCTCCACTATTCACAAGCTTTCTCCTAAGCTAGTGACTGTGTTGCAACTTCCATAAAAAAATACATCCCCACAAAAAAATTGCAGAGCTAAGACTGCAGTTAATTGACAGAAACCATCTTTATAGCAGGAGAGAAAAAATGAATACAAGATGAAAAAAAGCAGTAAGGACAGCAGACTGACTTCCAGAAGACTAAGGAGTGCTTTAGTTATAGAGATCGTGCACAGAAAACATGAAGCAGACTGTTAGACCAGGGGGAGGTGGGAATACAGTGCATTATGGAATGCCTCTTTATTCCAGTTTTCATGAGTTTTAGAGTAAACCTCTCGCTCCAGCGGTCTGCACGGCCCAAGCTGAACACCAAGATATCACCTCCATCTTACTTCCCCTAGCTATGTATTTTTCAGAAGCACAGCACTGAGTTGTGAAAAAATATGAAGACATCTTCCTTGGAGAACACCACAAAACTGTATTACAGTGAACTCCTAATCTCTGACTTTCCTTCCAAGCCAAGGCTTGCTTCTTACCTCTCACTTTATCTGCTGTTTCAGCTAAAATTTTGGAAGTATTTTTTTATTTCTTTGACTTTTGAATAAAAGATCAAAACAGAGTTTGGTTTCTGCAAATGAGACACATAAGGTGAAGTCTTTTTCTTATTTACAGCAGCCTTTAAAATTAGTACCTTATGATTTGCCCATGTACTATGCTGCAATACGTACTTTCTTTATGGATTCAGAATTAAAAGCCTCTCCAAGCCCAAAAGCAGCAGCTCTCTAGCCTGAAGAATAATTGAAGCTGGTGGTTCAACAAAGGTTAAACAAGACAGCTGAGACACAGATGCTTTCTGTGTGATTAGTTTTTCATACAAAAGCTTTGTTTCTATTTCTAACACCACAAACAAGGTCATGATATTCAAGTGAGCTTCATTTTTTTTCTTTGCTTCCCACACAGATAAAAAGCTAAAGGTGGATTAAATGTTCATAAAGCTACACACAAGGCTACAGAGCTAAACCTAACAGAATGTCCCCAACATCCAGTGAAGTGGAAATGACTGGGTATCCACCATTAATTCTAACATCAGATTCCAAAGAGTCTCTTCACACTAAAAGGAAAAACCACAGCACAACTAAGCCTCCGTTTTCACATCACTGTCAGATTTTTCTCTGCAAGGTTTTCTGATCTACTTACCCTTTCTGTCACTGAAAATTGATGCGTTTCTGCTGAAATTTTATGCGTGTGGAGTTTGGTTGGCACAACTGTGATAAAATATTGGAACATCTGGTTGTCTAGAAGAAAACAATTCTCACTGTTGAATTAAGTACAGAGTCATAGACCATCTGAGACAAGTAAATCAAGCAAACAATATTTAAAATAGTTAATGAGCTAAGCCATTCACACTAGGGATGCTCCTCAAGGAGTCCCAGCACTGCCAAGACTACTTCAGTACCATCTGCATGAACAAAGCTAGTTTCTGTGGGCATCGCATTTGTACTAGGAGAAATTTACTTTTACCCATGTAATGAAATGACTCATTAAGGTCAGGCCACTCAAAGCTTCAAATGAAACACACAGATAGCATTTTCCATGGCACTGTGAAAGTTTCTCACAGTCACATTCTGCATACATCTCAATGGTGGCTTGAACAGATTTTAGCCAATGAATTGTCTACACAATGCTGGAAGCCTTTGTAAATCGTTTTTCCCTTGACTGGAGAGATTTCAAAGAGAATCCTTCCAGAGCAATCGGCATGCTTATGTGTTTACGACTGCATTATGTCTTCATGCAATTCCTTAAGAGAACAAACACTGAACCACCATAAGCCGTTCTGGCTGGAACAGCCAACGGATCAGCAGACTTTTGAGACAATGGCAGTAGTAGAGGATTCTGGAGATGGCAAGTCAGAGAATGAGGCATAAGTAGCTCTATGACGTAAGTTACTATACTCCCTTATTTATACATGAGGAACCTGAATCATGAAATATTTTAAAAGCAATTATTGGAAAAACATAAAAAACAAGATTTTTTTTAACACACAATACTTACGATCTGATGCTATTTTTTCTGTTCCATCCAAAGGATTAATAATTCCTGGAATGAGCTCTCCAAATGACAAATGATCTATTCTATGAGAGAAGTTATAGGCTGAAAGACAATAACAGAAATTAAACATTATTAAACTATGAGATTCTGGACTCAGAGAAAAAGAAGTACCCATTTCTCACATTGGAAAATATTACTTAAGAGTATTTCAAACACTGGTGTGCATTTTATCGGTTTGTGCATGTGACTGTATCATGTACACGTGTTTCAAGCAAAGCTCAAATAGAAAATATTTAACAAAGAATTTTAGTTTCTCTAGGAAGAACTTAGAAACAAATTCTAACTCCATCTGAAACCCTGAAGCTGAAGACAGTTAAAATTTTATGACAGGAAATCTTCAGTTGGCCAAATACTTTATTCGACAGTTCTTACATATGTAATGATATTAATAAGTCTAAAATTTCATAAATTAAATGCACAGAGGAAGCATGAGGCAACTTCCAAGTTACTACCCTTGCCTGATTTTGCAGAAGTACTGAAGATCTATAATATTATACACTTGTGTTAACAGATTCATGGGCAGACATCTGGAGGGTTAACTAACACCAAATTCATCTCTTACAGCCAATCACCCTCGCCTTGCATTAAGTACAGCAGCAACACACATGTAGTTTCTAGACTCATAACCTAAAAATTAAGTTTTTAAGGACAAAGGTCAGAAATTTTTAACCTTCTAAAAACAGATTTTGCAGGAAATAGGTTGCATCTACAGTAATAATAACATAAAAAATCTCAGAGGTACTTTTACACAGATACATTACGAAGTTCCTGCTTTTCAGTCCAAAAGTACCTAAAGATAATACTAATAACATTAAATGTATGAAAGTAAGTCACTGCTGTGTCAGAACATTTCAGTGAATATTCTTTACTTTCTTCTACAATGCAATTACCCAGCTAGGACATCTTTACAACAGCAACCTATATTAACATGTAAATTAGGAGACAGCAGTCTGAACAAAATGGTACTGGTTCATATGGAGATGACAGCAGAAAACTTACACTCATGGCTTACAAGGGCTGCCAAGTGTGCATGGCCTCGAGGGTGTGGTATTGCCCTAAAGAAAGCAAGATATGTTTTATGAAAAATCTGTTTCATGAATCCACACAAAAGACACAATTTTACTAAACAGAACTATGTAGAAAAATTACCTCTCCCTATTTCAATAAATGCTTTTCATATACGTATGTAGAAAATATGCGCATATATTAGTATCTTATATATGCATAACATAACCTGTTCAAATATATGGAATATATAAAAGTTTCTAAAACACATATACACGTAAAATGTGTGTATCTATATAAAAAACCAAAAATTACATTTGTATTACTGCCAAGTGCGGAGAGCCTGAATGACAAGGTACAGGAACAGCAGGCTCATGCAAACCCTCTTACACAGAATTAGTGTCAAAACCACATCAAGCCACGAGGCTACTAGAAGAGCCACCAAGGCCTACCATGAAAAGCTGCGGAACTGCTCAAGTGACGGATGAGAACTTTACCATACTTGTTTTGCTACTAAGCAAGTTAACTATGCTCTGTATTTGCTCCCTGACTAAGCAAATGAACTTCAGATCTGGACACTTATTTGTAGATCTGCAAAGAAAGTACAATGCAGAAGCTGACAACAGTGCAAAGAGGGGAGGAAAAAATGCAAGTCTGTTGGAAGAAACAGCCTGTAAAACAGTCTCTCAGCCACACTTCATTCCTACCAGTACAGCAAACAATGCAAGAAACTTTCCCTACTTAGGTTCAAGTTAAATCGTTACCAAACACATAAAAGTTTTTGACAAATAAAAGGCAGAGAAAGACCATGAGATCAGTCAAGACAGGACGACAGTAAACAAACAGGCAATAAGATACAAGAAGTGGCCTGTAAATAACGCCATAAAAATAAACCTCAAACCAAACTACAAGACAAAGAGCAACTTGGTAGAAGTACAAATGTAATGATGGGCAAAAGGAAGCAAAGGAAAGCAAGAGATTATTAAGTGTTGCAGAACTAGAGACAGGAAGAGAGATGTGATGGCAGTAAGGCTGAAATGATCAGCTTTGACAAGGGCTTAAGAAGTTGGACTTCTAGGGGCGAATCAGAAAAGTGGTACAAGACCAGACAGAAGTGACATCTGGAAAAATATTCAGACAAAACAGCAGCTGGAATTACACGCAGATAAAATTAGAGAGTACACATTGTGCACTAAGATCTCTGGTGACAGAGATGGCAGGAAGACAAGTGAGGACAGAGCACTGAGAAGAGTTAACAGAAGTTTGTATGTAGGGTATATAAGCTGACGCCATTGCTGACGCGTATCAGAAAGTCTCTCCACAAATCAGGGTGAATTGGCATTCTGCTCCCTAACTATGGTTCTATAACTATGTTATCTCAGCAATGAAATGTCACATATCTACACTTCAACCATGTTAGTGAACTGCATACTAACAGAAAAGAGAACTTTAGACAGGCCCAATGAATGGAGGGAAGTACAAGCAATCCACTCTACATCATACACTTACAGAGGATCTATTTTCAAGAGTTTTCAACCTGTAAGACACTGGAATTCATAATCACTACATTGCAACAATGCACTGCACTGTCAAAGAAATCTGATTTTAAACACTCAAGAACAGGTATCAGAGGGAAGATGATACTAAGCGTGTGTATGGACAGGTTAACGAAAAAGAGTCGGTACCTCAAAAAGCGTAAAAGCATACACACACATGCATGCACTATACAGAAAGTAAAGTCAATTCTTTTATTTCCAGGAGTTCAACAGAACATACTTGCCCACAGTTATGTGAAAGTTCCCTGCCACTTTATTGACGTAGAGATGGCCATGAATTCTGCATGCATCTGGAGACTGTAATGAATTATCTTCCCTGTTTAAACAAAACCAGCATAAAGAGTACTTAAGAACATTCACTGTCTATCAGAAATAACAGCAGTATAGTTAGATTTCTTTTTCCTAGCATTACCACTATATAACATTATCATCTACCTCTCCTCATTGTATTCTTCTGAAATTACAGCGGAGATGGTTGAAGGGAGGGAAACTAATAAAGGTCAGTCTGATGAAACCTGTAAGCTTTAGCTCACACTTGTACTCAGAGAGCTGGCCTACGAAGCTAACTTATGATACCTGAACATGAGAACAGAAAACATAGACTGTCAAGTGTTTCCTGCTGCCCTGGGGATTATTTTCCCCCCAATTACTTCTAGCAAAAATGGTTCACTGGGGAAGTTTTAATGCTACAATGAACAGAACAAAACACATCAGTCACGTTAACAACACTGTAGCAAGAAGAGCTTTAAACATTTATTTTTTGCGAAACCTTCCTCTTCCCACCCTTGCTAGGATCTCCACACCTCAGAGCATATTTCCAAATCTGCTCCTTACGGTGAGATGAAAAAATATTTTTTTAACCACATCTCAAGCATAAATACCATCTCAAATACTGCACTAACAAGAATCACAGAGGCACAGAAGGGACTTAAATTAATTGGAAGACATCACTTAACTGAGGGAAAAAAAATCCACATATTTTGAGCCCTCTTCAGCCTTGCCTTACAAAGAAAGTATGTATCTGGTCCTCGGACAGGGAAATTAAAACATGGGAAGTGCACACAGACTTTTTTGGTGTTTGTATTGTTGTAATTATGGCTTGCTTGTTTGGATTTTCTTGTGCTTCATTTATTTTGCTTGTTTTATTTATGGTTTGCTTGTTTAGTCATAGCTAATAGTAGGACCCTTAAAAGATGCTGGACAGAAAGATATTCTTTCATTTTTAATAACAGTTTAGTATTTCTTTGGCATTACTAATTCACATTACGGAGAAAGCATCAGATAAAATGGACTAAAAAGGGGTGTATGTATTATACATATGCACATACTTATAAATACAAACACAAAAGCTGGAGACATTCTCCAGGTTGGAAACCCCAGAGGCTTTCATAAAACAACAGCTCTCCAAAGCAAGTATCAGGTATGCTATTCAAAAATGCAATAAAAGCAGTAAGGCCTTATCTTCTGGGGGGAGGGAAATCATAACCGCACTAAAATGTAAAGTTTAATTAAATAGGGCAGGGGGAAGGGGGAATGATGACACAAAATTCCAGTATTTCTTACCGTGGTGGCAGTGCTGTAGAAGCACTTTTAAAAGCACTTTTGAATATCACATCTTGAAGAGAGTGTTCTTCCTGCAGCCTACTCTGAATTAGCTGCAGCATCCTAAAGATTACACAGACAAAGTGTGAAAGCATGCAACAGTAAAGCAAAAAATAACTTCACAATTAATTACCAGCTTCAGCTGCAGGATATAAATCAAGAAGTTAGCAAGGTTCACGCTGGTATTAAAGTGTTACATTAAACTTTGAGAATGGTAATTTTATACAGAGCTTACAGCTCTGGTATTCACAGCAGTGTGTGAATACTGAAACTTAGTCAGATTCAGGTTCTGTTACATGACTATCAGTATGGTGAGCACACACATAATCAAGCTATTCTAGCGTAAATCATAAACCATGCATCAGTTCACTTACATGAAAGACTCAAACTCATTTGCTTTTGCAAGAATTTGCCAATTTCTTACTATGGTTCAGCTTTGACATTTAAGCACCAAGCTGCGTTATGCATCTGAAACCACAATTAAAACTTGGCTACCAAATACTCATTTGGAAACGTAAGTTGAGTGAGTCCACACATCTTGGCTTACAACTGCATGACCCAATTCCACAAATGAGACCAAAGCCAATTTTTTCCATAACAAAGATCTCAAATCATGAGAAAAGCAAAGAAAATTAGTATCTTTTCACAGGTTTGCACTCTTAAATTACAATCAGGAGCTGCTAGACTCAAGATACACTTCTGTCATGTGACTTCAGTGTACCTCAAAGTCACTTCCAGTACAAATAATACAAACCATAGACAGGCATCTCCGTACTTTACCTTTGCCATTCTTTTTGTTGGGGGCTGAGATCAAATACTACCTGAAACAAAAAAAAACCACACCTAATAAAACATGCAAGAAGAACTGAAGTCCCATCCATGAAACCCAGAAGAGAATTGGGGTGTGGGAATAAGTGGGGAGTTATAATCAACTTCACAACTGGTACCACTTTACTGGAGTTCAGCCTGGAGAAGAGAAGGCTGCGTGGAGACCTCATTGCAGCCTTCCAGTATCTGAAGGGGGGCTATAGGGATGCTGGGGAGGGACTCTTCATTAGGAACTGTAGTGAGAGGACAAGGGGTAACAGGTTCAAACTTAAGCAGGGGAAGTTTAGATTGGGTATGAGGAAGAAATTCTTTACTGTAAGGGTGGTGAGCCACTGGAATGGGTTGCCCAGGGAAGTTGTTGAATGCTCCATCGCTGACGGTGTTCAAGGCCGGGTTGGACATAGCCTTGGGTGACATGGTTTAGTGGAAGGTGTCCCTGCCATGGCAGGGGGGTTGGAACTAGATGATCTTAAGGTCCTTTCCAACCCTAACTATTCTATGATTCTATGACTTTGCACTTTAAATAATACATTTACTGGTCAGGTATGGAAATTTCTGTGTGTGTCCCCTGAATTATTCACTTGTTTGCATTTGTAACTTCGGCATCTTTTGCCGAAGCTCTTGTAACTTTCTTAGTAGAAATCCCGGTGCTTGCCTATTTCCCTAGCAGATTCCTGGGGTAAGCACTACAGACCTCATTCAAGGATGAGACAACACTTGGGGAGGGTTTCTGTGCAGTCCAACTGGGGTGAAAAAAAAAAACCACAAGCAAGCAAACCAACCCAGCAGCGCTTTGCACCAAGTAAATAGCAATTCCCTTTTTAAGTAAAAAGGTAAAAATCAGCTTACTGGTTCATAGATCAGCCCATCTGCAGAGGCAACCATTGTTTCTGCTAAATCCAGAACATCAGCCCCTACATCTATTTTAAACAGGGAGAAAAACATGAAGTCATACACATGATCAGAAAGAAACAAAAAACATTTCAAGTTGAAACGAAGTTTCACAGTACAGTTAACTTTCAGTGTAAGTTACTGTTCTTCAACCTATCTAACCTTCAACATTAACTGATGCACAGTGACCAGAAACAAACTCTTCAAATTTGCAGTATTTTCTCAGCGATGTAACACCTACACAGAACTGTTATATGAACCACATATACAAGCTTTCTAGGATCTGTTATGCATAAATATTTTTCCCGTTTCATAAGCACTGAATTTAAACCAAGACTATTCAAAACACAAGATAAAATTTCATTTTTTTCAAATTAAAAAAAAAAAAACAAAACACAGAAATTTTAATATACACTGATGTACCATACCTAAATGGTATTAAAATAATTGTAAGTATTGCCTTTAAATAGGAAGGCCTCCATATGGTCATGAGGAGGATGAAATTACCCGATGGTTCGAGTATTGTTAAACAGTAGACCAGGTTAATATTCACCAAGCTCATAAATAAATAAAAGTTGTGATAAATTCCTGCTGCTGTCGTGTCTCACAATGAGCTTTTAATAATATTCCAGCTAGAGACTGCCTGGAACAACAGATGCTTTTCTTGCTGACAGACAAAGCAAAGTTCTGCAAGATGCGAATGAGATGGCAGAAATACTTTTCTTCACATCTCCTGACAATTCTTTCTGTGAGTCATACACCATCAAGATCATAAGAAATCTCACAGTTAAAGAGTATTCTGAACAACATCCAACTATATTGCAAGAAAATGCATACTCTGAAGAGCCTTTAAAGTGTTCCAAAACTTTCACTGATGGAATACTTACATTGACACCTCATGGCAACTGTAATATCAATATTGATTCTTAACTTACTGGAAAGAGAAAAAAAAAAGGGCAAAAAGCTGATAAGTAACACTGAGCACAAGTATCAAAAGATGTATTACTAAAATTCTCAGATCACTTGCAGAAACCTAGTCAAATACTAAAATTTACATCAATATAAACTTAACCTGTTTACAATTTGGGTGAATCAAGATGGGCTTTTAATTTTTAAAAGTTCTTATGGCCACCCATTACTTAAGAGATAAAAGCATCAGATCTCCCTGTTGAGTTTTACTCTGAAACTCCTACACAGATTTTCTGGAAATATTACTGGCCCAACAGTTTGTCAGACTCTTATTAAGAATATATAGTTTTCAATATTTTACACCTTTTTTTCCCCCCTCATACAACAGTGCAATAAATTCCACAGAATGCAGCAGATCAGGGCAATTCAGGAGTTACACATCTAAACCTGAGTAAATACTTGAGCATCTTTCGCCTGTCTGACCTTAGACAGGCAACTCTATTTCCAATCCTAATCAGAATTCCTCAGGACATTCAAGATCAGGCTGAGAAATTGCTAAAGCCAGCTCCCAGAAAATGCTGCCATGTCGTAAAGATTGATGGTTCTGCTAGTACTGCCCCTGGAAAGACCTGTTTTCTCAAAACCATTCCCATAATAGCAAAGTGCCTTGTATGTTAAGACCATTATCCAGAATATTTCCATCAACAAGTGAAGGTAAAACATAATTCTTCCTGACAACCCAAAAGAATCCATCATATCAGAAGCCTAATTCTGTGGCATTCCCTAATATTCTGGGCATTTCCTATTGGTTTTCATGTTAGTTTCACGAAAGCAATTTAAACTATAATTAATGAATCCCCTCATTATAATCACATGGTTCTATCACCTCCTGGGAGCTTCTGGGAACTGAGCTGACCACCGACTAATCACGTAAGCAAGGGATTCCACACTGGCTCAACTTGGGATGAAACATTATCAGCAGACAAAAGAAAAGCAGTTAAAGTGATACCAGTATCCACTGTTTTAACTCCAGGTTGAGTGATTAGCCCACAATCCAATCAGAACACCTGCAGCAGGACATCTCCCAAGTCCCATAATAGTCTCTAAACTGCTAGACTACCCTTCCCACATGAGAGCTTCACTAGGGAAATAACCTACTTCAGCAAAGATGCTTTCAAAAAAGACATTTTCAAAATGTGAAATTGCCATCTGGATTTACTCTGAGTTTTTGATGCATCTCCCTTAAATTTCTCATAGTTTTTATTTTTTCATTAAAGAAACCTTTGGTATTTCTGATGTACAAGATACCCAATTAACACACGTATCTTTAGCCTGTTTCCACAGCAACTAATCAAACAGATTTAAAATCTATTTTTGTTCTAGATGCATGATATTTAAAGGTGGTCAGTGCACAAAATCCCCATGGGCTCATGGCTGCCTAACCACCTAAGAAGAAAGCTGAACATAGACCAGACAAGCACATGAAACCAGCAGCAAATGTATCTTCAGCTGATCTCAGGGGCTGGAACTGGAAGCAAGATCAGTAGAAACCTTTAGATAAGACAGTCAAAGTTCTGAGTGCTAGAGGTTCACCTCCAGCAGCATAAAGTATAATGGTAACAACAACTGCATAAACTAGAGTAAGCATCATGCAAATGTGGCGAGTTTACCTAGCTGAGGTGGAGTTACGTATACAATGTCCTCTGAATTGTGAGCAAATAATTCCTCAAAGGACTCCTTCACCAACAAACCTACACTATTTTGACTTCTTTGTTGCAGAAATCTCCATTTCTCTTCTTCATACATTCCAGAAAAGAAAAAAACCAAATTCAATCAAAGGAAGAAAAATCAAGTCCCTTTACTACTTCTTTTTTAATTTGAATCATAAATTGTTTGCAGGTCACACAAACATTTTAAACTTATTCTTTCCTGAAATGCAGACAACTTAAATTTTAAAAGGAATTATAATGAATAAAAATTACCTCATAAAATCCTTGTCTACTTCATATTCGTATTTCATCCATGTGTCCCGATACACCATGAACTCCATTATAGTCAGGAAAGCTATCGTCGTAAATGCTATCAGAGAAACTGAGGGGCCAAAAGCAGAAAACAGAAGTTTAGATTGTGAGAAATACTACAGACAAACATAAGCGGAACAAAATTCTGAAGTTGCAGAATCTGAGCATTACCAGTACAATACTGGTATGTTTGATCTATGAATTCATAAGCTACTTTCGAAATAGTATTTGATTTTACGTGGGAGGAGAAAAGAATAAGCCCTACCTTTGCATCAAGGAAGAACTCTTTATATTAAGTACAGTCAAATACTAGAATGATGGGGAGGTTGTGAAATCTCTCTGTGGAAGGTTTAAGAACTAGAGCCTCCTCCACGTATAAAAGAAAATGCCCACAGATGTCAGGGATGGTCTCGGCAAACACAATACTGAATTCAAGCATGAAAGAAGGAGAAGGTGTACCTTTAAGTCCCTTCAAGCCTCCACTTGTCTACAACCTAAGCTTTTGTAACAAATTTTTTATATCTAGTTTTAGAGCCAAGAAACTAGCAGACGAGAAATATATGCACTGTCCAGTTAGAAAAGGCTGTCCTGATTGTATTACTGGTGTACAGCTGCACACCCAGGACTCCCACCCCAGCACTGCAAACAGTTCTCCCTCTGGCCATAAGCAACACGTGGCTATCCATTCTACCAACAGCTCAGTAAGTGAAGAACTGATTTGGAATTGTTTTTAAGAAAAAACTAATTGGTATGTTTGAATGGTATATGTGTATCACTTATCTCCAAAGCAGCCTATTCATCACACTTGCAAAGCTGTGCAAAAGAAAGGTCATCCTGCTACCCACAGTCAGAAACACAGAAAGAGATGCTCAGAAGCACCTGCTACACCCCTTGTATTAAATCACAGCTTTAAATCGGAAAAAACCTTCAGTTACAGAGCACAGTAGTGATTTGCACAGCTTATTGATAGGATATGTTTTCCATTTGCAGGGCATTTGTTTTCCATTATGTGGAGTATTCTATGGAGTCTGTGAAGACCAACTTGAGAAAAAACAACCCTATTGTTCACAGGCTTCAACTTACTACACCGTGGTCTACAGGCCAGACAGAGGTGGCAGCAAGGGGAATAAACATGCTGTCCTAGGGAAACCATTGACTGCTGCATTGATCAGCAACATTTCAGTCTCCAGCTTTCAGCTGAAGCTGTGTAACAACCACGTATGTGAAAAGCTTCGTGTCAATGCATACTGCGAAAGCAGATGCAAGAAACAGTGAGCTATTCTGGCTACCAATTTCCTTTCAGATCCCAGCAGGCCAGACTCACCCCAGCTATGCAACAGAAAAGCTAGAGCCATACTGTCCATCCAAAGCCACAAGGAAACAGTTAGAGCTGTAGCTGCTTTCTGGGTAATTCTGAGCAAAGGTATCAGTGGATCTGAACAGGAAGATAAAGTTTTACAGAGTTTCCAAAGACAGATCCTCTTTTCTGAAGGCTCTCCCAGCCCCAGAGCTGGAGTTTCAGCCTATTTGAGAGACCAGTACTCCTTTTGCAATGGGTTTGAAGGCACTGAAAGTCTGAGAATACTCTTGGTATGTTTTGCATCACTATCACACCAGAAAGTAAGCCTGGCACTTTAAATCCTGAATGGAACAGGAGTATTATATACAGATTTCATAATGGCATAGAATAAGATAATACTATATTGTCATTTTAAAGGTTACTGGGATAAACCAAACAATGCTAAAGCAACTTCTGGTGCTGAGAAATCCTTAAGGCACCCTTCACCAAAGTGAGGTTCTCTCTGAAGGATGGTGCTACACTACAAAAAAGAGGAATTTTTAAACAATCACTGCTTTTCTGTGAATTGCAACATAAAAACAACTTACTTGCTTTTTCAGGAGCTGGGACTAACATTAACAAAGAGTTATTTCATCAGCTATTAGAGATTATTTTATATACGATAATCCTTTAATTATTAACAGCACAATTCAGGAAATACAGCAAAGTAATACAGATCCTTGTGATATTTACTTCTACAAATGGCATAATGACTTCAAAAGCTTATCTGTAGATTGCAATTGCTTCTTGTATGTTTTATTCAACTGAGTTTCAGACATAATCGCACATGAGATATTTTAATCTTCCATTTCAAACTAACTGCTAGCAGTTTCCTATCTAACTTCAAACAATTCCAATAGTCCAACAGATGAAGTCATTATTTGCAGATCAGGCTACCTCTAACCCAATCCAAGTTAAAAGCATGATTTTCTGCTCAGATACATATAGAAAAGGTACTTCTTACAGCTACACCTTTTTGAGAGAAGTTCAAGCATCTAATAGGACAGTACAAGCACATGCCCTGGAGTGAAGTCTGTAGTTCTTCAAAGGGCTTTCCTTATTCTTAAAAATCAACTACACCTTCAGGACAGAATGCTTCAGAAAGCTACTTTTCATCCTGATGCTTAACATAGCTCTTAAACATCTCTAGAGAATGTTTTTTCTCTTTTATGAAAGCACAGAGTTGAATCCAACCTGCATTTCAACTCACGCTGACACTGTCTCACCCAGAAACAAGGGCTTCACAAGACAAGAAGTGAGAAAGTTTTATTCCAGCATTGGCACAGTGCTCTTCCAATCGTAATTGGTTATAAGTTTTTAGAGTGAACCTTTACATTGGTTGAAGTCTCAACCACCAGTTGCACACAAAAATCTCCCTTCAGATGAGTGACGAATGCATCTACTTGAAGATGAGCCCTGTCAATCCACAAAAGAAATCAAGAAACCAATTTTGGCTATTTTCAAGTGAACAGAGAGAGATGCCTGTCTTCCTCCTGTTGAACTCTCTACTCCCAGAGCATGCTGGACTGAGCTAACAGCCAACATGAATCATGGCAGCATCCCAGTAACGCCTACCTGTGCCTCCACTCGCTGAAGTCTCCACATAGCTTTCGGGAACCTTTGGAAAGGCATCCAATTCTTTCACCAAATTCAAGGTCTTCTTCCGATTCAGTCGCCTCATCTTCAGCAGACTCCTCCACTTCCTCCTTCATATAGTCCCTCTGATTTGAGAATAAATTGTTGTGATTACAAGATGAAAGTGATACTGCTCAAACTACCTATAATTATAAAGCAATAATGAGGTAATTAAAACCTAAGAAATATGTTTCCAAGAAACAAAGGCTAGGCAAGTGGATGATCACTCTTGCTTCAAGAAAACTGTTTAAATTGGCCTGGACACTGTTACTTAAGTTCCAGGTGCATCCAGCACCATTTAATTACTATGGTTAAAATTCAATATATCCCATACCAATATGAATTAAACAAACAAACAAACCTAGTCCTGAAGTAAGCTTGCTGACCAAACCTGACAATGCATGGAAGTCACTGACTTAGCAGGGAATATCTAATAGACTGCATAAACTCGGGAGGATGTTAAACTGTTCTGGGCTCTTATATTCAGCTAATGTGTGCTAAAGCAAAACAAACAAGGAAATATAAAGGTGCACTTTGCATTTTTTTACACAGTAGAATTTTATGGCCATAATAAAATCCATGTTTTTTTCCCCTATAAAAATGCCCCCCAAAGCAAATTAAGTCTCAAATCCAAGCTCCATCCTTCAGACTCCTTTTTGACCACGCATGATCTCTGCTCCGCTTGGCGCTGTTGATACCTCAAGCAGCAGGATGCTGAGAGAAGCAGCCTGCCCAAGAAATACTTTCTTAAACTGTTTTCAAATCATGAAAATCTGCTCATAACCCAGCACCAGCAATACATTGCGCGTTTTAACAGGTTGGCACTGCTGTTTCCCTTCTGAAGCAATGCTGCACTTTGCCTAGAACTTCTGAAGCTATGAAAACCATTGTGCATTTACTATATTCTGAGAACACATCATATTATTGTTCCCTATTTAAAGACAACAAGGAGGCATGCTAATCTACATTGCCAACATGCAAGAGGGTCCTCGCTGTCTTGTAGACAAATCTGTTACCTCATCTCCCCTTTCAAGAGCACATCAAGTCTCCAGTGTCCTAGCGAAATTACTCAAGAGTTATCTCCTGTTCTGCCCCTCCCTGGTACTGTGCAACAGCAAAGCAATTGGCTTTATGGGAAATTGAAGTTTACAGGTGAAGTATTACTATCCATGCCTGTAATCTCCTCACTATACAAATCCACTTCAGACCCACTGAGAAGGCACAGACTGCACCAGGTGGGAGCATCAGTCAAGTTAGCCTGCAGAGACCAACAAAATGATCCAGTGTGTGTTGCAGAAGATTCAAAGAAACCACAGTTAAGGTGGGCAGGGAAGACAGGTGCTGGACCAGAATTCTGGTTATATAGCATCAAATAAAAACAAACAAACAAACAAAAAAACCACACCTACACAAAAAAAAAAACACAACAGAGAAGCAAAGTGCTATCCTTACTACACTACATAATTGTGTTTTAAGAATGATCTCAATTGCATTCAGAGTAGCTGAAGAAAAAGGAAAACTGGTGCACAGACATGGCAAAGCAGCTGCTTGGACACAGTGACTGGAACTACTACAACACTTATTAGCACAGAGGGAACACAGGATGGGATTGCCTGCTGTCCTACACCAAAGTGAATTTAGCACCACTTCACTTTCCATATGTCTTCTCTGCTACCACATGTGTAGGAGCACATTACGTGATATGAAAGGAGCACTTCCATGAAGTAAAACTAGAAAATTTGAGAGCACTTTACTAAGAAAGTTTCTAAATCATCCTGCATCAATAAGTATACAGATTTGTGTAATCTAGCTACAAGTATCCACTTCGTTCATTCATTTCTTTAACCCCACAGACTCACTTTCTGCTACAAACCACAACAGACATCTGATACCTCCCCCCTGCCCATCTCACCACACACACCTCAAAAACACCAAGTATAAAATTTTGCATCTATTGCTACCCAGGTAACATATTATTAATCCAATATCCAATTATATGTGTGTATATCTATAAAAATATAAGTAAAAAAAAATGAAGAAAAAGCATAGCGCAAACGCCATACAAAACCATAGCATCCATAGCCCAGACCCACCTGAGGGGCTCGGGCAGTTTTCACTGACTCGGACAACTTGGAAGCAAAGCCGTGACCGGAGCCGGTTCGCGCCTGAACACCCGCACCCGCACCCACACCCTCACCCGCGGAGAGGCCCCACTCCTGACACCCCTCTCGGGCCGGCCGACCCCCGCCGGCTGCCCGCGCCGAGGAAGGCCTGAGGAGGCGGCCGCCAGCTCGGGAGCTCCCGGCCGCTCCTGCACTGAGGCGGCCGCAGGCAGGCACCGGGCAGCCGCGGGACGGGACAGGCCGCACCGGGCGGCCAAGGCACGGGACGGACGGGACAGGCCGCACCGACCGCCCCGCTGCCGCCCTCCCCTACCTCTCGCTTCTCTCGCCGTTACTCAGCGCCGCGGGCGAGGCCGGAGAAGGGAAGGGAGACGCAACGCCCTGCTCGGCGCCCGCCACGCTGAGCATGGCAGCGCGCGTGGCCCGAGGCGGGCTCACTCCGCCACCGACGCCTGGCGGCAGGCACAGGCCGACGGGAGCAGCGGCGGCGCCTCGTCCGCGCGCATGCTCGCAGCCCCACGGGCATGCGCCGCCCGCCGTGGCAGCGGGTGCTGTCTGCGGTAGCAGCGGGTCGGCGGTGCAGGCAGCGAGGTGGGCTGAAGGGAAACGCCCGTCCGTAGATCCAACAGATGCTGGTGCCCGCCGTCACGCGAGTGCGGCACGCTGGGCCCCTTCGGTGCTGAGGCTCGGCGAATGCCTCAGGCGACTGGGGTTCGGGAACTGCGGCTGCTGCGGCGCTAGGCCTAACGCCGCCTGCACAGGAACGCCAACGGGAGGAACGTACTGCTCCGAAGAGTGCAAAATGGGTGTCAAGAAGAATCTGTGAAGCTACAGGTTACCGAGTGATCTTTTGAAGTGATGCATATCAAGTACCTTCAAAAGCACTGTAAGTGGAGCTTGCAACAGTAATGCTGTTCAAGACGCTGTGGATATTAAAGCAGGCAATGTTTGGGAAGAGGCAGTATCTTTCCTTAGGTTTTCTACAGCAGAAAAGGATTCAAGGCAGTGGGCTATAGTATGGGGAAAGACAGATTTTAAGCTCACAAGCCAGTCTTCAGAACTGAAGTGAAAAAAAGATCTTGTGTCCAAGATCTCCATTTGTCTCCCTGTGTTGGTGGAGCTGCCTCTTACCACAAACCTCACCCCTTAGTAACAGCAACATTAGTTTATCTCCAGATTTTTCCTTGCAATTGCAGCAATTCATTCTCTCTGCGAGCGTCCCCTCTGGGGCTTTACAGCTGTGCTGCTCCCAAACCGGACTTGCAAAGTCATTATCGTGGGGCTATGTTTATGTTGCTGCCACCAGGCACTACAGCCAAAAGGAGAGCTCTCCAATGTCTTCTGGGAAATACGAACACGTTAGTGACATCAAAGTTATTCAAGGAAAAGTGCTTCATGTAAGATTTAAAGATACATATACACCAAACATTTGTATTCATACACCAGAAAAGAGACACTGAAGGCTCCAGTGGTGTTTTTGATGAGACAAGTAAATCAAACCCACACCCCAGCACCACAGAAAGTGATGAGTTTCACAGCATTCATACAGATTTGCTCTTTGTAATGGTTTAGAGGGAAAAGTAGATCCATTACAAGAGTTTCAAGCAGCATGCAGAAGTATATACAATTTGAATAGGAAAACCCTTTGGATATCTACAGCATCAGGGAACAAAAGGAACCTGCAAATGAGAAAACAGTACAGATTCAAAGAGTAAATTTTGCTTTTTAGGGATAGGCAGTGGGTTTCAACATACAGAAACTGATCAGTCTGTTGTGATCATTTTGGCAACTATAATAACAGTTGGATCAGAGAGAAAGAAAAAGGGGGGCAAGAGAGAGAGAATGATACTAAAAGCAAGAAATAACTAGGCCAAAAATACATTTATCTGTATATTTGTTTCCTCATCTTAGAAACAGCAGGAAGCTTTAGCTACAGCACTTAAAGCTCTTAAATTGACATGTCAGTGCTCATAGGGTATAATTCAGCAGCCAGGGATTTTGCTGGCTAAGCCCTATTTTCCCTTGAAATGCTGTCAGCACTGAGGCCTGGAAAGAGCAACTAATAGATCTGGTTATTAGCTGTGCATCAGAGATGCTCAACAGATGTTCGTACAGGCTATGAACTAAAGCAACCAAATCGGCTCACAGACAAAAACCGGCTTTGGTACTCAATTCTGCATCGAGATGCCTCTTACATCTTGTGGCTTGGGACAAAACTGCTTGCAGCAGTTTGTCCTTACAAGGGAAAACACAGTAAGCATTTTTCACAATTTAAGAAAAATAGAGAAAATTATATAGTGGGAACACTGCATTGCACGGACACTATGTATCTGCCTTCACTGTGCTAAAAAAATATTAACTGATCATATTGCATCCATCAAATGCCAGACTATCCTAATTCAAACTGTGCTCCTTACCTTATGCCTTTGTGTGTTTTCTGCTCTCCTGATCAGACTCAATGGCAGCCTACAAGCACCTCCCAGGAGCCTGAAGGGATCGGGGAAGGAGGGAGAAACCCAGCTGTCAACTGCAAGCCATGTAGGCGAGGCAAGGGGCTGCCCCTCACATACACACCTCGTTTCACGCCGGTATTTAACAAGATCCCAAAGCACCCTGAGACTTGAGTGCAGTCATCTGTGTAAAAGTACAGCTGCCTTCCCCCCCAAAACCAGCACTTCTTAACTTTCATGAATTTATGAAGTCCCTTGATGTGTGCAAAGAGAGGAAACCACGTAAGGGGTCTCATATGTCAAACCAGAACTGAAGCAGGACAGAAAAAAAATAAATTCCAGAAATATTAGGCTATGAAGCACATTGATATCAAAGACGGTAAAAGAGATGGTAGCCCAAAGAGGAGGAAATGTAAACATTCACAGATACCCCCCCTGAACTTCAATACACTTCAGCGTTAACATGCTGAAAGCCGTGTGCAGGATACACAAAACTGAAGACCTGGCTAAAGCATTCGAAGGCTAAACCCAAACCCCATCGTTTGCTGCTGCTGCAGTCGCCTGCTCAAGTGTTTCACTGCGGCTGAAAAGGCACTTTGAAGCCGTCATCGCGAAACGATGAGAGGAGCGGAATGGGCAGCAGGAGCGGCTGGGATCGGCCGGGAGAGCCTAGGCGGCGCGGAGGGGCTGAAGCAGCGCGGAGGGGGTCAGGCGAGGCAGGGGTGTGGGGAGCGAGCAGCCGCTTTACCGGAACATGGAGGCATCGAGGTGGCATTTAGGAAGGAGAAGGAAATACAGGTGCACGAGAGCAAGTACGGAGATGAGGGGGGTGGGAGTGGCTGGAAAGTGGGTGGAGTGAAAGAAAATCAGCCCTAGGGACGAGCGGTGAGAGCTGGGAGAAGAAGGGGTGCTTTGCTGGGGCAAGGAGGATGGTGAGGGGCAACCACAACGGTAGCTAGGGCGCTGAGGCGCGGCTATGAGGGGGAGCGGGCTCCAGAGCAGACGCTGGGGGTAATGGGGGCGGGAGGTGCCCTCTGCCAATCAGAAGGCACCACGCTCACAAGAGCCGGGACCTGAGGCTGCCGATGTGTTTGCTCTGTGCCCGTCCTGCCTCGCCGGGTTGCGGGAGCCGGTCGCTGCCGTCACCTGTCCTGGAGCCGTGCTGTTTCTTGTCTGCGTTCGCCCTGTGCTGCGGCCCAGCTTGGGGAGGCGCTGGGTGAGCCCCAGACTCTGCGGTAGCAGGGTCGTCTGCGCTGCCGCTCGCTGCGGAGCCGCTGTTCCCGCCTTTTAGCTCAAGGGCGGGTGTGCCAAACGCTTGCCCCTCAGGCGGCGCGGCAGGCTGATCAGACGGGGATTTAGGCGTTTGTACGTCCCCTACGTTGGCTAACGCTTAAAAGCGGTTTCTATCGTCCCAAGTTGCCACGCTTCTCTGTCCTCTGCCTGTGAGGTAACCCTGTGCCAGTGAGCC
Organism: Amazona ochrocephala; assembly: GCA_039720435.1. NCBI lineage: Eukaryota > Metazoa > Chordata > Aves > Psittaciformes > Psittacidae > Amazona > Amazona ochrocephala. The sequence continues at coordinate 29,545,089 of CM077880.1, forward strand.
CGGTGGAGGCACAGGACAGGCAAGGTCTTGCCCCCGTCGCTGCAGCAGTGGTTCGAATGATGCCATTTCCTTACCCAAAACCTGGATGGAGTTACCGTGCCCCCATGAGTAGGAGCTGCAATTACAGTGCAGGGATGTAAGTGGTTATCATGGTGGTGTTTATTTATGGTCTTCCATTTTCTTGGTGTCTCTGTAGCTGGTTTAAATAAAAACAACATGGTGATGGAAGAAGGCCTTGGTCTCTATTCTGCATTGTTTTTCTGTCCCACTTCTGGCCTTTTGAGAGACCCTTTTTTAAATTATTTTCATGAAAATTTCTTTTTATAGGGTCTCAAAAAGCACAGCAAACCACCTTACTGAAAGGAAAAATACGTTAAAGCCACTTCAGCTACCTGAAACAATCCTATTTGCCATTAATTTCTGTGTAAGTGGGACAGCTTCATTCTGTGGAATCACCACTGTTTTAATCCATACTCCAAAATAATTTATCACAAAATCTTTTTTGAAAATAAGTTGATTCTAATTTTTCTTCTGAATATTTGTGTCAACTTACATTTAAAATGCAACTTATACAGCTGCTGCATGAGGCACATTCTTCTCTCGCAGGGAGGTGGGATAAGTACTGTACTCGGCGAAGTACTGTGGAAACTGGGGTTAAAATGTTGCAGTGTAATCCTGTTGGGGTTTTGGTTTGGGTTTTTTTTTCTTTTTTCCTTTTCCCAAGAATTTAAATTGTTTGGTGTAGACAGATAACCAATTTGAAGTCATGTCTTTCATTCAGCAGAGATTTCCTGTATGTTGCTGATGGATCGCATAGGGGGTGTGTGTGTGGAGGAAAGGAACGTCAGTCACGGAGCTGAATTCCTCTCTAGATTACAAATGTCAGGTTAGTAGTAAATCCTGATCTATGACCTCTTGGCTATTTTTAGTAATTAGATCATGATTACAAAATAGAAATATTTTTATAGTTTATCAAGTTACCTAAAGCCACTAAACCTTTTACATAATGGTTTCTTGAATTTTCTGAACACTCAGCACAAGGCCAGTAACTATCAGGAGGCAAAGACACTTACACTAGTGTGCATTGTGAGCATCAGTATTTCTTTGGTTTTGATGTTCTGTTTTCCGTTCTTTGGAGCATTGTTTTCCTAAAGAAAACACATGACCATTAATAAATAGGTCTCTCAAAGCTTCTTTGAAGTTGTATTCACAAATAATCATATTTCTTTGCTCCTTTGCTACAAGTATGCTGTGTCCCAGCATAAAGCTTCATCTTGAAAAGTATCATTGGTGTTAAAAATCTGGGTAAATGGGAAGGATTTCGGCTTCTGCAGGACTACTTGCAGAACATTGTTACGTGGCATAATGGAGGTATATGAATGATTAGCCTTTGATAGAGGAAGAGACATGGCTATTTGTTAACTGCATTAAAATTCACTTAAGTCTTTTTTGGGGTTAGGGAGAGGTCTGGATAAGCTTTATGTGAAATGATGTCAATACTAGGATATTCCTAAATAGTGACGAGCTTGACATAGTCTTACTAATGTTCTATCTAAAATGTTCAAGCTGTGGTGAACTTTGTGGTTTTACAAATATACTGGTAGCATGCAGGTAAGTTGATGCTTAATCAGCAGAACAAGGGTCCCCCAAACTCTGTGAAATCTGTGTAAGGAAGTATGTACATTTAATTGGGATCTACAAGAAATAAATCTTTAGAGTTTTCTTGAAAATTATTCTCTTGATGTTCTGCCAGGGCAAAGAGGTTCCAAAAAAATCTTGCAAATGGCTAGAAAGTTTTTACTTTGTAAGAATATTGTTCTGATTTTAATAATAAAGAACATTAACTCCATGTTTTAGTGGTGGAATTTTTTGGTTTTAATTATTATTTATTTTTATCGTGCCTGTTGCTTTCTGTAACAATCTGAATATGACTGGTGAGAGCTGAACCTGGCAAAAATAACAACTGTTAATTAAGCTGCATCTACTGTAAGTGTAATGTGGCAGTCACCAGGGTTTCAGTTCATTTTCAGAACACTTCTGCAAGGTCATCTGAGGGGGTCAAGATACTCTTACATGAGCACCTCAACATGCGGGTAGGTCCAGTGCATGCCAACTCTTTAAAGAGATGTTGCATTCTGCACAGACCTGCCCACACACAGTGCATGGAGACCCTGTGGCCACACCTGCGGATAGCTCTGGTTTGCTTCAGCCTCTATTCCAGCATAACCATACTTTTTTTCCCAAACTCCTAGCACATGGCACTTCTTTCATGTCCATCTGACTAAGACACAAATTCTAGCTGCAACCTTCAACATCTCTGCAATCCCCTGCCCAGCTCTCTCCATATCTTCCTTGCACAGCCTATGTTAACTGTGGACCTTCTCAAAAGTCTTTTCTCTGCCAGGGTACCTGAATGAGCTGCTTTTCTTCCCTCTCCACCCTCTCAATGTCAAATTGACCCTGGCTTCCCTGAAGCTACAGTTCTCTTCTACCCTGTTTTCTGCTGCAGGTTGCTATGCCCTTTAAGGTCTAGCAGGGACTCTGAAGTACAATGCAGCTTGGTGTTCATTGACACCTGCTCCCTTGATTCCATTGCTGGGAGGTCAGGTTATAGTCACAAACTATCTGTTGAGGAAGTATTGGCAACATGAGCAAACCAATTGCTGTTGAAATGTGTTCTGAATGGGTGGTTAGCAAGCGGAAGACTGCTTCCTGCTCCCTTCTGCTGAAATGGAGCTACCTCAGTAACAGTGCTTAAAAACAAGAGGTATTTCCTTCTCCAGGCTTGCTGCTGGCATTTTCTATGCTTGGCTAAGTTTCCATCATACCTAGCTGTCCTGGTGGTGACAGTGCTTCCTTTCCACATGATAAGGGGATGTCAAGAAAATGAAGAGTGACATTAATTTTTCTGGCTTTCTCCCATCTGGTATAATGAAGTACTTGAGGGAAAGATAAAGCAGAGGTTATATGTACTTGATCCTGGGCAAATTATATAAGTCAATACACCAGTAGCATGCAGTTATTGCTGTGCTACTGTTTATGTTGTTAGGATCCATGACAGAATCTAATAATTCCCCTTATTTTATGTGTGACTTATGTGTGATGCTTCCTGTGTTTGTACAGATTCCAGATGTTACAGGATAGACGCAGATAAAATTAGATGGCTGATAGTCAGCCAGCCATCATTCTGTCATACTTTTAGGTAATTAACATGTATATGTTGATAGATTTAAATACTCCCCAAGAAGCCTTTGTACTAAGTTTCATTTGCAACTGAAAATGGACAATCTCCAAAATGTCAGTTTTGCTGTTTATACTGCCAGATTAGGCAAAAGGAGGTGTGTATAACTGTTGAGGCTTTTGTCTGAATTCTGGTTCATCTAATGCCTGTCTCCTGTTGTCTGTACTTGCTGTCTTCTGCAGCCAGGGACCTCGTGGGTGACCACAGGGATGGGGGCCATGTGAGAGTGCTGTTGTGCTGCACAGCCAGACATCACGTGTAGAACACATGTTGGTGACTCCAGATGGAAAATGTCAGGTTTCCCGGTTATTTTACTGTACCCATCTTTGTTTCTGCAGCTTCCTGAAGCTTATCCATTTCTACAAGTCTAAATGTACTTCCTTGGATTTCTAGTGATTTTGTACTACTTTTGTTTTCCAATTATATGAGAAACTATTTCTTCCAGCCAACAAAATAATGAGAAAGAAAAGTCCATCTCACTTTTACTAACCCAAATGAACTAAACAAACCAAAATTATTTTATTCCAATTATACTTAAGTTTGTAGTTATTGTAAAAATAAAGGAGAAACTCTGAGGGCAGGCTTTCATTTTTGAGACCAGTAATTTGGGCACTCTCCAGGACAGTGGAAGAGCTGATTTCATTTTGTGCTTCCAACTGGAGCGGAGGCAGTGGCTCCCATGGGAGCTCTCTAACCACCAGGCTTTGGTGGCTCTGCAGTGGATGCTTTTGCGGCTGCTGCCTTCGCCATTGTCTTTCAGCAGACACATTTTTCTTTCCACTGTTTTCCTCTCCTCAAACTGAAGCTGTCATCTTCTGTCTGTCAGGTTCTCCTCCTGGTGGTCCCAGTTTCCTAGGGTTTTTTTGTGAGCTTATGGAATTGACTCTCTCCCTTTGTAGTGTTTTTTTTTTTTTTTTTTTTTTTTTTTTTTTGTTGTTGTTGTTGTTGTTGGTTTTTTTTTAATCGTGGTCTTCTGATTTTTGTTTATGCCCAAACAAAACAACTCAAACATAGATCTTAGTTCCCAAACAGACCACACTATGGAAGGTGTGAAAGGTTTCTGCATTGGTAGCAAAATGTTTCTCAGCCAGTAGGCCACAAAGGTTCCTCAGGGGCCAGAGATATTCTTTGCACTCAGGATAATTTCTAAACATCCATTTAACCTTTGCAGAAGAACTTACTTTAACCTAGAGAAAAACACTTCGGATAATTTAGGCTGACAGGTATGGGAAATCTAATAATAGGACTTTTAAACAGAGCATTGCCACAGAAATTTGGGTGAATAAAAATAGCACAATCTTTTCTTAGCACTTTCAGCAGTACAGAGACCATTATAGCAGAATAAAAGCACTGTTATGCCCTATTAACAGATACTGTTGTAGGAAAAGCTTTCCACTGAGAAGCTTCATGATTTTGTATTGCAGGGTAGTGGCTATTGTGGAAAACTGCTGCCGTTATCCTAGCTCTGTTTGTATTGTCCTCATACAAATTGTACTTAAATTCTACAAACCTATAATAGAATTTTAATCTGTGGCATATTAAGGGGTTTCTTTGATCTTTTATTTATTTGCCAAAATACAGCTTGATATTTTAAAACAAAGTATGATTGACTCTTTAAAAGCATATAGGTAGATTGAATTCAACAACTGTTCTTCATGCTGCTCAGGTCAATTTGCTGGTAGATCTGGAAGGACCATACTCTCTGGCCTGTGTTGTGTGTACTTTGCAGATTTTGTTTTCTTGAAGAAATGTCTTTCCAGAAAAATCTTTGGTCAAATTGTCTTTAAATTAGCCATTTTGTGTGACTGATATGAAGCACCTTAGCTTGAGCAGCTTGAAATGAGCAGCAGTGCCCTGACAAGCAAACCTTTTCATGTAGCTAAAATGTGAGATGGGTGAAGCAGACACCGGCTTTTAAAAATCTTTTCCAGTAGTCTTATTTGCAGAGACTTTAGATTATTCCTAAATAATAAAATATTCCTAAATATTTCTATCAGTATAAATATAGCTTCTCTTCTGCAAGTTTGATACAACTCTCCCTTTTTAGTGGAGACCCTGTTTTAGAAGAGAAATGGTGCATGGTTAATTCCTACAGTTGTGAAGCATATATATGTAGCCTACAGCACTTCCATTAAAGCCTCAAAATGCAATTTTCTCTTGATAATCACAGAGGAAACTTGTATGTGGACTTAATGGGGCCAAATAAAGACAGGAACCCAGAGAGTGTGCTTCAAAGAGGAAATCCACCTTCATTGGTGTCCTTTTCCTTCATTCCCCTGTGGAAGGTCCGTATGGACGCAGCAGAAAGACCCAGGCAGCTGTGGGTGACAACTCATAGGAGCAGATACTCCAGGACGAAGCACTTCTTCAGTCTGGGTCTTTGTTGATGTCTCGAAGTCCGTAGTGAAGCCAACAGAGCTTCTCCAAACAGCTGTGGAAATGTTGCTCTGTACAAGAAAAGAGCAGGTCATCCCAAGGAGGAGGGTTATCTGTGCCACCCCAGGCTGGATGTTGCTTTGTGTTCCCATCTGGAAGGCAGTTTTCATCAAGGAGGTGCCAGTTCCATGGGTTTTTTTTAGTTTACTTTTCAGGTATAATAAATCATCACTTGAAAAGTATATCTGAAAGTTTGCCATAGCTATCCTGACACTGTACAAAGCATAAAGCAGGGCTATATCCGAGCCCTGCGGAATCCTGGTTACTGGCACGAGGAGGAAAAGACTATTCACAAGGACTGTGGTAAGGGAACAGGCCCCTTTGGGAGAACATCCAGAGCACCTACAAGTTCTGATTCATCATATGGCTGTGCTGATCTAACAGTTCTTCACTGCTGGTGCTGTGGCATCAGCCTTTGTCAAAGTACCTGGCATCAGTACTGTTGTGCCTCTGATCCCATGCACCATGGCACCAATGGGTGCAGTCCCATGGCAGGCACAGCTAGGTAATGGTAATGGAGTTTGTCAATACCCTCAAGCTTGATAACAGGTGAAGCAGGCTTGGGGGTCATCCAGAAGGTCTAGCTGGGAGGGAAGACGAGGGGGAAGAACCAGAGGCAGCTCTGGAGGCCAGGCTGCAGCACCTTGTGGGGTTTGAAAAAGCTCTTTTGCTTCCTTTTCCTTGTATGCGTCTTCAGTTTCTTCTTCCTAAGCATATTCCTTTTCTTTTTTTGACTTTCTAGTCCACTCTGCTGTGTTTCCGTGCACAATAATCTATTTTTTTCTCTTGAATTTAGGGGGAATAATTATTTCTGATTAATAGGCCAGTAAAGCAATGCAATTCCAAGAAACAGCCTTGTCCAGTTGTACTGCATGAACTCATAAATTCTGCTTAAACATGAGATGGCCACAAGGTATGTGACAGACTTCCCATCCTGCCAATCGTACCACCAGCTTGGAAATGTCAGGACCTTAGGAAACAACATGAAATATCATATCTTGAATAGCACTTTGAAAATTACACTAGTATTTTAAAACAAGCATGCTCTTGTCTTTTTTTTTGTCTGTAGTGTTGATTGCTACTATCAGCAATGCTATTCCTGCCAAGGAGAGAGTAGTCAAGGTGAAACTGTATTTCTTGTTTGTGCTGGAAAAACCAAGGACTTCAAACACCTGAAACACACAAAAGGTGACGGGCACCATAATGTGCTGTGACTGTTAGAAAATTAAAAGCTTCTTAGAATTTATAAGTAGACTTTACATTCTTTTGAACTGTGGAAAAGCTTTTTTAAATAATTATTAACTATGATTTTAAAAGCAGCTGTTTGCTCCAGGAGGCAATATATGGAGGAGCAGCCAGCTGGTGGGATGCAGAGGCAAGGAGGCTGGGGGACCTGGTGGCCTCCCTCTCCCCCTGCCGCTGAGCTCCGCAGCATGTTCTTCTGCTGTCCTGAGCACTCTCCTGATCAGATTTATCAAATAAAATATGTATTTTATTGTAAGCTTATACTTCATTCTGGTTTTATTGTTCAGTGATACATTCTCCCAATGTGTAGAAAACCAAAAAGTATTCAGTCTTTGCCTTAGAGAAATTACACTTTATGGATAAGATAGTCTTGAAGAAGTGAGAGAAGAAACAAAAGAGGAATTATGTAGCAAGATGGTTTTGCTTTTTGGACCGTTTGACTTCATTTATGGTTTTGGCCAATTTTTAATGGATGACGTTAGTACACTTAAGTTCTTACAGTACAGGCATCTGTCCTCAGCTAGGATAATCCCAGGCTCAAGTGATTTTATTTCTTATTGAAACGTGAAGGAAAGCTGCAATTATTTTTTATTTTTTTCTAATGTTTTTCACATTGTTATTACAGGGGAATAAATCCATATATCTCAAGGAGACATTCTCATTCCAAATGTCCATTGGAGGAAAATGTGTACCTGTAGGGGCTTGTGCCAGCTGCCCATCATCTAGCACCCTGGGGCCAGGCTCTGAAGCGAGGCTGGTGCCTCTACCCCTGCTCTCTTCCCTCCCTGCTGGCTGGTGTCTCTGAAGTGCTAACAATTCATGCCCTTTGTGTGTGTTACGCATATGCCTTGGGCTTAAGAAATGACAACCATAGGACCTGTGATGACTTGAAAACTCACACCAATGCTGTCTACCCTCCAGCCAGCATGGGACAAGTGATGCATTATAAATCCAGATCCTGTACCAGTGGAGAGATTAAAGAAAGTAAGAAGTTTCTTAATCCCTGCCTCAAGCTGTTTAAAACCTCCCTCTTGCTTGGGGTCCTACATAAATCAGAACACAGGACCGTCTATATTCTGCAAATAAATCTTCCTTGATATTTACTTCTCACATAACTTCTCTGTAATAAAATCTGAATCCCCTGCCAAATACGCTAATAAAATGTCAAGCCTTCTATAATTTAGTAGCATCGCGATGGTAATACCTTCTTCAGTTACGTGTTGCTCTTTCAGAGAGCACTTGACATAGGGCTTACACATAAAAAGGAAAATTAATATCTTAATACATTATTTAGTCTTGTGTTTCTTAATGTTGAAATACACTAAATATAAACAATCTGTATGATAATTAATTATGAACAAATACAAAAAAATGTTGATGAAATTAGCCTGAAAAAAGTCTCCCACAAGTAAATTCCATATGCACTTGAGGAAAACGACTTCAGAAAATCAAAGTATATGGATTATTCCTGCTGAAGTGAACAATCATAGTAATGACAAAGGACACTTCATACTGAGCATTGCAATAGGATTAAAGAACGTGTATTTATTTTTTCCTGAAAGAATAGGAGCTACCAAAAGAAAAGTGATGATTAGTCTATAAAACATATTTTGCACATACGGAAAACATTCTGTTTGAGGGTTTGATGGTACTTTACAAGCAATTGTGAATTAAGCGTTACAAGCAATCACAGGAGAACTGGTAACAAATATACCACAACTAAGGATGTGTACCAAACACAGCCTGCTGTTCGCAAGACTGGCACAGTCTTCAGTGCCACAGGTTTCAACAAGGACACCAAAAACCAGTGGCCAGTTCTGTGCACGAGCTGGTGAATGCCATTTTAAAGTTCCTCCATCACCATGTTTCCCATGACCACACTGTACTCCGCACACCACCCTTCCCCATGCTTGCTGCTGGAGGCAGTTACTGGCAGATTATTCTGAAATGCGGAGACTGCGACTCAAGTTGCAGTGTTGTCTTTAGCCAAAAGTTGAAAAAAACCTAGTGCTCCTGGCAGGGATCCAGAGCTTGAGCTAACCTGAAGCTGGCTGTATACGTCCACACAGGTGCTCTCTCATCTTTCAGGTGTGATCTTCATCTGATTGCACCTGTGTGGATGGCACAAACCCCACATCAGCACTTTTGCTTTTGTACTGGATGCAAAACCCCGAATCAGCACTTCCACACCATTTGCACCCCTGCTGGGAGGAGTTGTCCATTCTAGGAAATGTTCAGATAAGTCAGTGCCACGACTTTGATGTTTGATTGCAAACTGGACCAGCAGTTGATTAATTAAACAGTTAAAGAGTTGTTGCCAGCACTTTAGGAATCCCAGCCTTTTTTTCTTCAGTTGCATGAATTTTTCTGCTGTGAACTTAACCTGTCATAATTTTCTTTCACTGCACATATATTTGCTGATGCCAGAAGCTCTGTCAGAAAGAGTTCACAAATCAAGCCTTTGGCAGGTTGCAGGCTGGGTCTCATTCTCACCTCCACTTTGGTGCCTCAGGGGACGTGCTGTCTTCTCTAGCTGAAGCACACAGGTATGCCTTTGCCTGCTTTCCTCAGTCAGTTGTGCTCATTTCCAGCTAAAACACTTGGATGTCTGAAACCCAGGTAAGACCTCTTCGATATTTAATTTTTCTACTAAGCATGAAACTAAAGTATGTTGGGGTTTGGCCAGTCCTTGTTTCTCTGTTAAAGGGAGTCATGTTTAAAAAGTATCATTAGTATTGAACATCACGGTGTTACCGTAGGGACTGGAATGCGTACCTAACCAGGATTATTTTTACTGTGGATGTCTATACTCACTGCAGCACTATCACAGTGGCTGCAGCTTAAGTCATCTCTGAGTCTGACCATAAGTATGACAGAGTATAAAATTTAAAGTACAATGCAACAGGAAATTGTTTGAATGGTTTTGCTCAGACATTGGTTCCACCACCAGCTCTAGCTCTCTCTGTAGCTAGGAGCCAGGCTCAGCTGCTCCATGCTCACTGGCATTGTCTCCCTGTCACACCCCAGGCTCGCTGTGGTTGTGGCAGGTGAGAGGAGCTGAAGCAGCATGAAAGACTGGTGATCCTTGATAGCTTTCCCTACCTGTGGTTGCTGAAATAGCCATCTAGGTATGGCTGTTGTGTCACGGGTTGTATAAAGCTGCGTGAACCAAACTTACATGCAGCCTACTGGAATACTTTCAATGCCTTTATTTATGTTGCCTGTACTCAAGATGGGGGGTGTTTCATCTTATCATATTTAGCACAGCAATGGCTGTATGAAGGTGAGGAGCAAGAATGGAGGCAGAAAGTGGCACTTTGGGCATACTCACACAGGGATGCCCCAGCAACTCTAGCTGCATCAGAGCGTGCTGGTCTCACTGGTGCCTACAGGTGGAGAAAGAGTTGGAAGGTGCAAAGGTGAGCAGGCTGTTGTTTCAGAGCTCTACTTGGTGGCAGGATGCTGGATTGTCTTTTATATCCATGTCTGCCTTCTGTTTTTCCAGCAGAGATTTTGTGGTGGCAAGTCTTGCTTTCCTTCTGGTAAGCAGAAAGAGAATGGGTATGAAGTAAATGCCACCGTAAAACCTCCACTGGGTTCATGCTCTAGTTCCCTCATATGAGTTTTTTGCATTAAAACAACATTTTTGTTTCGCTATAAGATGTGGTTGTAATCTTGTCTCTGCCAAAATTCATAGCACCTGACATCAGGCATTTCTTAGTGGCATCTTAATTAGGACTGAAGTCTTTGTTTTAAGTTAATGAAAAGAAATAAGAACCTCTAGAGAAGGAGTTAGACTTCTCCAAACAGCCCTGCTGAATCTAGTTAAGATTAAATAGCTGGTATTTGAATACTGTAAGATTTTTGCTGATAGCATTATGTTTTTATTTTACACTGAGTGTGAATGTGTTTTCAGTCTTCCCTGACAGCCTTTGTGACATGTCCCTCTGCTTTTATCCTGGTTTCAGTGCAGAAATTTCTGTGATGAGAAATTTTTGCTACAACAAAATCAAAGCCAGGGCTTCATTTTTGTTTTCATATTTTTTATTATGACTGTCACTTTACTAAAGACTAGCTCTGGGTAAGCCTGCACACAAGGGTGTGTAGACTTACCTTGGTGAGGCAGAGCACCAAGTGACTCACCAGTTCTTCTCTTGCAGCAGTACCAGTTTGAGTTTCATGGGAGGCATGAAGCTGGGGCTGGCCATCCTGTTGTACCTCAGTAAGTACAGATGTTACAGTTACTCAGACTGGTGTTGGAATATTATCATGTGATTTACACATCTCTGCAAGATTTGGTTAGAGTACTTTTTTTAAACTGCATTAAGACACATGTGACAATGGGTACTTATTTGCCACTATTCTGCCTAGGAGCTATGAGTGATACGAATCCTTTAAGTACAAAGGAAAGATGTATGTTGTAACTGAGTCTGAATCAGGCCCTGAAAGGGGCAATCAATATCTGCTAACAAATAAAGAGCATGGATCTGCATAAATAAAGAAGAGCTGACCAACCAAACTTATGTGTTGCTTTATACCTGAAGAGTCAAGTGTCACTCATCATGTGAAGTATAGCTTAAGCCATAAACTGAAATCTGGCTGTAAAATACTGCATTTTTACTGCTGTAATTGTATGAGTGTTTCTAGTGTTCTGTGGGATCTTCGTGTATCAATTGTTGGAGGTTTTTTGACTACACTTTTTATAGCAAGTTCAGCCAGGTAAAGTTGAACAGATAAAGCCTCCAAGGTGCCCATTCCTGTTCAGGGTTTCAGGACAGAACTTGTTTAAAAGAACATGGCCTGTAAGGGAAGTCTTAACGTAAGGGGGAAAATATTTAAAGTTGTTTCAGGCAAAATGCACAAAAAAGATCCTGCAATTATTTAAAGAATTCAGAATTATTCTGTGTAATCATTAATTAATTATTACCTAATATGCTACTATTTATTGTTAATAATTCAATTATTAATAAAATTATTTTAAATTGAATTAAAAATATTAATTAATGTGTAATTCCGTGGGGTCTGAACAGAGGGTTCTGGGACCAGACATGGGGGTTCATTGTAAATCATCAGAAAATCTGAGGGACCCCTTTCATCAATGCATCAATCCCAGTCTCAGTTCCACCATTAGCACTTGGAAATCAACAGAAATCAACAGAATTAATCCAAATCTGTCTTTGCTCACAGAGTCAATCAAAATGCTGGTGATTCTGCTGCAGGAGTGCTGGCTATGGGTATGCGAGGGTAGAAAGCATAATAAATTATTGCACATAGCAGATTGGCATGTTTACTGTGCAATAATGTGCTGAGAATTTCAGTTTTAGCATAGATTTGCAATATGCTAGCTGTATTTCTTATAATGATTTTACAGCAAGTGTGTTCGTTATCAAAGCTCTTCAAGATTCTACCAAATTATGTCATAAAGGGTAAAAGGAGTACAGCAAAGAATAATTAAGTTTTCTGCTGATGTTGGGATTTAACTGGTTTTGTCTGGAGAATCCTGCTGGGTGCACAAAGCCATTTAATCACTCTTTGATCTTCTTTTGCTCTCAGTGCTGATAAGACTCCAGCACGCTCAGGATGACTGTGATGCTGGATCCTGTCACCCAGCTGTTGGAGACCTTCTTCTGGGTCGCAGCAAACAATTAACAGCTTCATCAACCTGTGGCATGAACAGCCCTCAGAAGTACTGCATTATAGGCTACCTAGAGGTTGGTTAGCTCTTTCTTTTTTAATAAACTGAACTCTGCTTACTAACAATATTCTCATCTGTAAAAGGAATTTGCTCAGACTAAGAAGTTTCTGTTGGAGATGTCTGAATAATCATTAGACAGTGTGATAAATCTGGTGGAAGCTCTGCCTTACTGCAGCACATATGGAGGGTTTGGCAGCAAAGAGCCTCCACAGTGATGTATAGCTTCTCAAGAGGAAGAAGCATCCATGAGATGCAAATGAGCGCAAGGATTTCTGAAGGAGCTTTGCTCTGCAAGTCCTTGTCCCACTCATACCTCGGAGGTGAAGACCACAGTTTGCATGTGTGTGAGTGCAGGACTGCGGGCTGTGAACACTGCCTTGATGGACTTTCGCTGACATACATGTCCCATGCAGTATTGAGACTTCAGGCATCCTGTTAAGAGATTCACGCCATGTTCTCTCATGTCTTTTGATCTGAAATAAGACCAGTGTTGATAAAAGCAGAAAACCATGCCTGGCAGAGGGAAAACCTAACAATATAATCCAGTCTTTGGGGGGTAGGCAGAGCCAAACTATGGATGATCAGAAGGATTCCTCTTGCTCCCTGGCTACAATGCAGGGGGCTGTGGGGGAACAGCAGATGTGTGGGAGATGCACCAGGCAGAAATGAGACACATCTTGGAGGACTTGGCCCTGCTGAGCTAATAAATTATCACAAATAGAAATATTTTCACCAAATACCAGTTTAGGCTGAAGAGGAGGTTAATAAAATACAGCTAAATTTATAAGCAATTGAAATAATTACAGTTTATGACCTTCTGGCAAAATGGTGCGACACATCTGCAGAGTAAAGCTGTGCCATACTGAGATGGCAACAAGCACTGCTCCAAGTCACATATTGCAGCCATGGCTTTCTGCAAAATGTGAATGTTTCTTTCCTCTTCTGAAATAGCCTGAGTCTTGGCACTGCTTGGAAGATGGGCATAAAGAGCCATCTCAGAGACGCCGTCTTTCTGGCCCTAAGCCAGATGATTGCCTTTTATTTTTGCTTTTTAAGAGGAGATCAAAGAGCAATAAAATATTAATATTTTCACTTGCCTGTACTTATCCTTTGAATTGTGTAACTACAGACTCATGAAAAGGAACGGCTGTTCCACAGTAATGGCTGTGATTTAGTGCTACTTCAATGTATCTTGCCCCCTGGTGACTGTCTCCTGAAGAGAATGAAAACTACAAATTCTGCTGCTTTGCACAGCTCAAGAGATAGAGGCTTATGCTCTGGCAACGTGTTCTGCTCTATCAGCTTGCCTTAAATGTGTGTGTCACCTTCAGTACATCAGAGTTCCACTCAGCCTAATTCTCCTTCTCACTAGCACATTTTGAAGGCTTTGATGGAGGCAGGCCAGGAAGCTTTGCATCTCACAAAGCAAAGTTCTTCCTCCCCCAGTTCCCCTCCTGACGACCTATGTCAGGCATCGTGAAGAGAGCAAACGTTTCTTGTGAAAGTGTGTGTTTGTCAACATGTCAAGAGCCAGGGCTCAGCTGGGATGTCTTACTGGAAATTAGACTGAAAAAAAAAATGGAGAGTTCAACTGTTTTGTGTTTGAAAAGCAGCACTGCAAATCATTTTCAGTCTTTAATGTGTCTTACTGTTCCTAAATGTATGTTAAGTGGGTTTTAGCTCTATGACTGGATTTACTACTTATACATGTTTTGAAAGGAAAACAAGAGCACTCCGTATCAAGGAGAGTATAAAGCTGCATACTTCAGAGGCAAATGGGATCTGACATATTTGCCTTATGTGAACATGTATGAGTTTGTCCTTTGGGGCACAGAAAGATGTCTATGTGCAACCTTAACCGTAAGTTGACTATCATATTGTATGCCTCCGTGTAAACCAGAGAGTGGATGTGTGCAGTCCTGCCAAATGCTTCAATCACCTGAGCTCACGTTACCAGAGCTTTGTGAAATGAGATGACATAAGAGTATCTTTTGTATTTCTGTCTCGTCTTCTAGATCGTACATTTCTACACTTGTGTGTGGTATAGAATGACTGAATATATTCTGTATTTATTATAACGTTTGAAACACGTGACTTATACCTGTGAATCTGTATCTCTTCATTTATTTAAATGTGAATAACTCCCAGGTGATTTCACAATATAAAGACATGCCAATCATTCCTAATGCTTCTCTGTAGATCCTGAGTATCTACAGAGGGCAGGGTGCTGCTCCATCAATCCCATTCTGGGTTGTTTCCAGCCCAGCTTCTGCCACTGACTTCTACTTTCTGATTTCAGGAGCATCCCTATCAGCCTTTCAGCTTTGGCTTATGCCGGAGCCCTCATACTCAGGCTCTGCCCAAATCTTGTAGAGTACATCTATGCAGCACAGCCACCCTCACTCACACTGCCATATGCTGCCCTGTGGCCCTGCCAGCTGTGATCATATGCTGCATGGGTCATTTCCCAGCCCAACATGTTTACCTTGTCACCTCTCCTTACATCTCCCACTCAATCCCAATCTTAGCACCTTAGGAGTTCCTTGCCCTCACGTTAAAGCTCTTTTGCAGGCAGAAGCCTCTCATTCAGCATTGAGATATTGGCTAATCACTATCACCTTCATCTTCTGCTTGTTACATTTTCAAACAAGAGTCTTTCATCCTATTGACATCATGATTTTCTTCCTTTGCATTGCTTTTTAACTTTTTCAGTTTCCCTGTGCCTACAAAAGGCACTGACAGCACTTGGGGTGGTGGTGTCAGCCCAGACCACCTATTTATATACTACCTGGATCCATCCTTTCCTTCCATTTGTACAATGGCATCTGCCTCCTGCCTCTGTCTGGGTCTCCAAGCTGCTAGAAAATAAGCAAAAGGGAAAGAAGAAAAATGTATAAATGATTTAGTGAATTTTCCTCTTTAAGGCTTCTTCAGATCTTGAAAGATCCAGTTCTCACTTGTGTCCCCTCTGCTTCCTTGCTGCTGTCTGGCTGAAAGTTTCTACAGCCTTTTTGACACATAAATTAAAGATCAACTTTTAAAAAATAAATTTCTCCTGAGAAACTCTTGCAAAACTAACCCTCTGGAAGAATCAACACCTCGACAAGCTTATTTCTTTGGTCTTCCTGAGACCCCTTCTCCACTGAAAAAGTGCATTTTTAATAGAGTACCTGGGGCAAACTGAGGCTGACATTTATTATATGCATGCTTTGTGCATATGGTTATTTTCTTGGGCTTGTCCCTTGTATATGGAAGCCTGAGTGACTGAAAGCACAGACATCCAAAGCAACATGACAGGTTACAGTCTTGCAATAGCATAAATACATGTAGATCCGCCTAATCTTTAGAGAAGAGACCAAGTCCATCTTTCTTCTCATTTTGTTTTTTAGGCTGAACAGAAGTGCTTTCTCTGTGATTCCAGGTACCCATATAATCCCTACACTCAGCACAACAGTCACATGGTTGAAAATGTTATCGCAACTTTTGAGCATGATAGAAAAAAGAAGTGGTGGCAGTCAGAAAATGGTAAGTTTCTTTGAGAATATATTGCTGCATAATGTTACTGTGAGAGTTATTTATGTCATTGGCATTTGCCATGTTGCCTTCATGAAGAAATGAAACAAAATTGCATCTATTCTTTGATTGGGTAATACTGAGTGATTTAAACCTATTTGTGTGTAGCAATACGGGACTTCAGAAATTCTGGTTTTCCACATACAAATGTTAGGCACAACATCTCTGAGAGCTGGGCGGAGGACCTGTGACAGGGCTGTGTTATACATGGTGGCCAGTATAACGGGGTGTCTGCCTTTCAGGGAAATGTGATTTGTAGCAAAAGGTACATTTGCCTACAGATGGGTAATGACAGAGTGTGTAAACTACAAATATCCATTAAAAAAGGTAGTGCTTGCAGTGTAAAGATGTAACAATTTAGGGACTAAATAAAGTCTTGCTACGATCACCCTTATTGCCTCATGTTAATTTTGTCACAAGCTTCTCTGTAATAATTCTTCACTGATATCATAGAATAATAGAATAGTTTTGGTTGGAAGGGACTCTAAAGGTCCAACCCCCGTGCAATGAGCGAGGACACCTTCAACTAGATCAGGCTGCTCAGAGCCTGGTCCAAACTGACCTTGAATGTTTCCAGGGATATGGCATTTATAATGTCTCTGGGCAACCTGTTCCAGTGCTTCACCACCCCCATTGCAAAATTTCTTCCATATATCCTGTCTGAATCTCTCCTCTTTCAGTTTAAAACCATTACCCCTTGTCCTATTGCAACAGGCCCTACTAAAAAGTTTGTCCCTGTCTTTCTTATAACCCCTTTTTAAGTACAGTACCTGTCCTTCAGGTGTGTCAACCACACCATTTGGTTTTGTGTCATCTGCAAACTTGCTGAGGGTGCACTCAGTCCCACTGGGCAAAGGTTGAATTTGGTGATCTCGGAGGTCTTTTCCAAGCTAGCTGATTCTATGATTCTATGTCACTGATGAAGATATTATCCTTAGGTCTTCTCTGTGAAAGCATGCTAGGAGGAATAGCATTTATCTTATCTGACATACAGTGAATATGTAAAAAAATATTTGCCTGGTTTCTATGAAGGCATAGAAAAAATAAGATATGTTACTTCTATTTTGGGCATCCAACTAAGAATTCATAAGCCTTATTTTTTCATGGAGTGTAGCAAGGAACTGTCACCAGCTTTGGGTACCACTGACAATAAAGCTGTGGGCCAGCTGTGAGAGTATCTTTTCTTGTTCTCATCACCTTTATTCTGGGATGAGGTCTCATGCACTGAGCTGAGCGTGTGCTGAGCAGGAGGCCTAGCAAGCTGCATGGAGGTGTAAATGATGAGGATATCAGCTGAGCTCCCTCATCTCTCTACAGAGAATGTGTGAATTGTGGGGATTTTTTCTATACTTGTTACAATTCTGGACAATGCCTGGTATGATAGCTCTGCTCATGATAGGTTTCAGGCCTGGCTGTTTAGAAGGGTTTAATAGATCTGTTGATCATGAAGAAAACCCCGTATTTTTATTGAGTTTCATTTTATTCTTAGAAATAAGCAATTTGTCTGAAGTGTAAAAAATTCTAACTGGATAGAGGAAGCCATAAACCTAGAACCTTGTCATCAGCATTACTTAACAATCCAAATGGTCTGAACAGGACCTTTAACCATCTCCTGCATTCTCAGTGACGTGCAGCATTACCAGTGCCACTGCTGGAAAGGCTACACACTGCATTGACCTGAGAGAGCAGTCCAGCCGCACGCCAGGTTTGTGCACAGGGGATGCCCTAAAAAGTCAAGCTGCTGTGTTGGAAAAGGTGTCTTTATATTCCCCAGGGGAAAGCTGTGTCAGCAACCCCTCCAAAGTGTGCACTGTGCTCTTCATTTTCATTCTCTTTTCAGGCGTTGACCATGTCAGCATTAGATTGGACCTAGAAACCTTATTCCAGTTCAGCCATCTTATCCTGACTTTTAAGGTATGTCTTTTACCAGAGCTTTTATGTAATGTTATACACCAATTACTTAACTACAGGAATAAATTGCTTACAGAGGCAGTGAAAGCTTCATCGTTAGGGGTTTGTAAGGACAGGTTAGATAAACACCTGTCAAGTGTGGTTAAGTTATATTTGATCCTGCCTTAGGGGAGGAGGATAAACAGAATAGCTTTCTGTTCATGTGCCTTCAGGTTCCGTTTTCTATAATCTGAGAACTAATGCTGAAAAAAAATTGCAAAATGAAACCCTAAAAATTTAGGACACCTCTGAACTGTTGTTGTTCTTTCAAATTAGTTCAGCCTTCTCATGCATACCCATTATTGTCCAGATGGTTGCAAATTTTTTTTTACAAAACCCTCACACTGTTATAGTAAACTTCCTCGCTTAGATAATGATCTTCTATCTGTGTGGAAGGTTGCCCTTCCCTTTTGCTAGAGTGTGGTTCACATGAAGAATCTGGCTTTTTCAGAGAGGCATGTAACCAGCACAGTAGCACTGTAGCAAGCCTACAATCTCCCAAACAGAATTTTAGTTGGAAGCTGTTGGCATTCCACAAACAGGAATGTCGGAAAAACAACCCCTGAGATGTCATCAATGCCTGGTTAAAGGGTTCTTGAAATACTGTTTCTTGCAGACATTTCGCCCTGCAGCGATGCTGGTTGAGCGCTCCACTGACTTTGGTCACACCTGGAAAGTGTTCAGATACTTTGCACAGGACTGTGCAGCTTCTTTCCCCAACATCTCTCCTGGTCCAGCAAAAAATGTGGGAGATGTCATTTGTGATTCAAGATACTCAGACATTGAGCCCTCCACTGAAGGCGAGGTATTGCCAAGTGTCTGTGTTTGTATAAGTTCAGAACATATGTGGCTGGGTTTCTGGAGCTGAATGTCTCTCATCAGTATCCATCAAATCCACTTACACACATTCTGAGACATGAGGTATATGACTGGTCTGTAGTTCCCCGGCTCATCCATTTTCCTCTTCTTAAAAATGGGGGTTATATTTCCATTTTTCCAGTCGTCAGGAACTTCACCTGACTGCCATGATTTCTCAAATATGATGGGCAGTGGCTTAGCAACTTCATTTGCCAGCTGCTTCAGGACCCATGGATGGATTTCATCAGGTCCCATGGATTTGTATATGTTCAGGTTCCTAAGATGGTCTCAAACCAGCTCCTCTCCTACAGTGGGCCCAGGGTCTTCATTCTCACTGTCCCTATATCTGCCTTCCAAGACTTGGGTGGTTGGTCAGAGGATTTGCCGGTGAAGACTGAGGCAAAGAATATCCTGGGCTGCATCAAAAGGAGTGTGACCAGCAGGTCGAGGGAGGTGATCCTGCCCCTCTACTCTGCTCTTGTGAGACCTCGCTGGAGTATTGTGTGTAGTTCTGGTGTCCTCAACATAAAAAGGACATGGAAGTGTTGGAACAAGTCCAGAGGAGGGCCACAAGGATGATCTGGGGACTGGAGCACCTCCCATATGAAGATAGGATGAGAACATTGGGGCTGTTGAGCCTGGAGAAGAGAAGGCTGCGTGGAGACCTCATAGCAGCCTTCCAATATCTGAAGGGGGCCCTGTAGGGATGCTGGGGGGGGACTCTTCATTAGGGACTGTAGTGATAGGACAAGGGGCAACGGGTTCAAACTTACACAGGGGAAGTTTAGATTGGGTATGAGGAAGAAATTCTTTACTGTAAGGGTGGTGAGGCACTGGAATGGGTTGCCCAGGGAAGTTGTGGATGCTCCATCGCTGGCGGTGTTCAAGGTGGGGTTAGACAGAGCCTTGGGTGACATGGTTTAGTGGGAGGTGTCCCTGCCCATGGCAGGGGGATTGGAACTAAACGATCTTAAGGTCCTTTCCAACCCTAACTATTCTATGATTCTATGATTCTATGATTCTATGATTATTGACTTTACTGAAGTGTTTATTTTATTAGCACCGTATTTTACCCTCAGTTTCACACCCAAATGAATTCATTAAACAACTTGTACAAAACCTTCTAGTGCTTTTTCCTAGTTTCCAAATTCACACTGCAGTGCCCCTCGCAAGAGACCTTGAGTCCCCATCTGCCTCTACCGCTAAAGGCTTTGATACATTTGGTGGGTGCTCATTCCATCTCTACATCACTGTAGGGCATTGTTTTTACTTCCTTCTGACACATCAATCCACCAAAAGGTCTCTTTGCCTCCCTTAGCCAAGGCCAGGTTGAAAGGATGAGAGCACTTGCTGAATTAGGGCCACAGCCTTGTTCTTTTCTTCTATGTGCTCATGTATATAATAGGTCTCAAGTGACAGACTTTATATCTGAAAAGAACAACTTCAGTCATCTGTAGAGTGTATTAATTTGTTTTGCAGGTTGTTTTAAAAGCTCTGGACCCCAGCTTTGAAATAGAAGATCCATATGTGCCTTATATCCAAGGTAGGGACAATACAGCTTTTCTCCAGAGATACTTTTCTGGTGTTGCTTTTTTGTACACTGAATGGGTCAACAGCTCAGTTGGTGCAAGTTAATGATGTTGAAAAAAGTAGCTAAAGATCTTAGGAGATATCTGTGTTCATAAGTAGATGGGCCAGTCTTGTTCTTTAGCCCTGAGATCAAACAGCACCGATCTGCAGAGCTCATCCATGCAGCTAAACTGTCTTTCTTTCTGGGATCAGGTGGCCCAACCCACACTGCTTTTAGGGAACAGTCCTTGAGGTGTGCATGAACCCACAAAGGCTGGGAAAATAGATTGGCTCTGGCCAGAGCCACACCAAGGAGGATGCTTATGCTTATGCAGCTGTGTGCCAGGACTAGGTCCATGCCTTGGCACTGTCCAGGTTACTGCTCTCAGCCAAGATCAGATAATTTTCACTATTTCTTCAATATGAGGGAATTCTTGGATGACTGATCCAAGCTGAATATTTAATGCTGTTCATTTTCAAGTGAACTTGGCCTCTTGATTTTTCTTCTTTCATTCCAGAGCTCGTTACATTGACAAACCTAAGGATCAATTTTACTAAACTTCACACCCTTGGGGATGCTCTGCTTGGAAGAAGGCACAGTGATCCCCTCGAGAAGTACTACTATGCTGTCTATGAGATGGTTGTGCGGGGCAGCTGCTTTTGCAATGGCCATGCCAGCCAGTGTGATCCCGTTCAGAATCTGCGGGGGGATGTCTTCCATCAGCCGGGGATGGTGCGTCATTAACTCTGTCTCCAGCAAGGGCAGTCCCTACCTGGTATCTTGGGGAAAGAAGGAGGTGGAAGGAGGGAGAGGGGGGAAAATCTCTGATGATCTCTAGATTGACCATTTGCAACCCTAAGTTGTAAAAGGTTTCAATGCATCTTCTTCCTTTAAAACCCTGGGCTGGACTGCTCAGGTTTCAGAAGAGAATAGAAGCTAGCTCTTTTTTGGCAGTAGTTGGTGTTTCAAAAGCAACTGGGACAAGACATGTTGATAATAGCAGAAAAATACCAGAGCTGTAATGGTGCAAATGTAATGCAGCCTGTGGTGTGTGCAGACCTGAATGGCCAGCCTTTGTGTGAGTTCCGCACTCCAGCTGGGCTCAGGGGCTCTGCAGCAGGAGAGGAGCCATAGGCATAAAGAATGGCTGATAATGCAAACCTAACCCATGAAAAATGGATTATTAAAAAATTGAGGAACATGATTGTGAATTCTTTCCCTCTGAGAACAAGAGGGTTTATTTTTCCTCCTGGAAAATATGTATCTCGAGTTAGAGAAATGTAGGGGAAGAGAGAGAATTTAAAAGGTTGAAGTCTCCTTTGGTATGTTTAGAAGTTTATTTTTCCAAAATGCTGCTCAATGGCTTTGAAAAAACTTGGTTAAAGTTTGCCCCTGTTCTTCAGAACTTTTACTCATGTAACTGAGAATTAGGTCAGCTGAGGGAGCCAAAGAGCTTTGAATTTTCCTGATCCTTGCTGATATACCTCAAGCAGATATCTTTCCTCTCCTCTCCTCTTCTGTCCTCTCACCTTACCTCCTCTCTGTTCTCACCACATTGCAGGTCCACGGGAGATGTCTCTGCCACCATAACACTGAAGGTTTGTCTTGTGAAAGATGTAAAGATTTCTACAATGATGCTCCCTGGAGGCCAGCTGAAGGGACACAGGATAATGCTTGCAAACGTAACTCAAATGTATTCTTTTGCTTTTTTATAGCTGAGGGTGCAGCACAGTCCCATCCCACTCAGTCATGGGATGGCTGGATTGCTGGGAGGGAGACTTTTCCATGCCTCATCTAAAAACAGATGGATTCCTGTATCCATTAGTGCTGTGTTGTCCTACAAGAAGGAGAGCTTCATGGTTTTTTGGTTAGATAAGAGGGGAAAAAAAACAACAAAGAGAGGAAAAAGCAACTAATGCAAAACCAGATCATCCATTGCTTCACATATGGTCTTTCTTGTGAATAAAAGAAAAATTTAGACAAGGCTAAATTATTTATTTCCACAATAATGGGTAATGTTGGGTATACAAGAATATTAGGGTCTGTAACAAATATTCAGCTAGATCTTTCTTCAGTGGAGCAGTGTTTTCCCCTACATATCCAGCACACTCACCTGCATGGGTACGTACAAGTATAGGGCCCAGTTTTGTTGCAAGTCTCCAGTGTTTCCCCCCAGCTGTAAAGCACTAGGCCTGGGAAGCTATGATCTTTCTGGGCACTGAGATCATGGAAGTAGCAAGTAACCCTGTGTTAAGGGTGGGCAGCAGTAGTGGCAAGACCATAGTAATGGGAGTCGTGGTGCAAAATACTCCGTCTGTTTTGGTTTCAGGGTGTAACTGCAACGGCCACTCTGGCAGATGCCACTTTGACCTGGCCATGTACCAGGCCAGTGGTGGGGTCAGTGGCGGTGTTTGTGAGGACTGCCAGGACAACACTACGGGGCAACACTGTGACCAGTGCAAACCATTCTTTTACCAGGATCCACACAAAGCCATCTCAGACCCTCAGGCATGCCTCCGTAAGCTTCCGTTTTTCGCCTTCTGTAAGAATGACTCAAAACAGGGTGGCTCTGGTTCTCTGTGCTCTGAACCCTATGACATCCCAAGCTTAAATGTTCATATGGTTGTAAAAGTGTTATCAAACCTGTAACATCCAAATTGCCTTATAAAGTAACTGCATGACAGTGTCCTTGAACCTGTATTGTAAAAAGGGCTGTATGTTCCAACTCATTGCTAAACTGAGCTTAGAAACCCAGCAGGGCTATCATCTTTCTTGAACAACATCAATATAAATATGAATAGCAATAGTGCTCTTGCTTCTGTGGTAGTCAGGGATTACAGAAGAGGTATGAAATGATGGGAGGCGTAACGACTGTTGTTAGATAACCTGCCATATGCAAGAAAAAGAGTCAGGCATAAAAGCCCTTCTTCTGGAAGATGAGCTAACTTCAGTATTAACATAGGATGGGAAAAATCTTCTGAGTATAATTTCATTGTAGTAACTAATTGGCATCAAAAGTCCTTAAGGAGCAAAGGGCTGATTACCCAGGGGAGTGGTGTGGTCTGCTCTACTGTGACAAATGGGTAGTGCCTTAGGGGAAAATGGGATTCATCAGGAAGGCAGTGTTCCATGCTGAATCCATTGCTTCCAGTAAATAATTCAGCCATAGCCAACTCAGACCAGCTGTGAGGAGGTGTGGTACCACTGCAACCCTACAGCTTTCATGAGAGCATCCCCAAAAGTATGGGGCCCACTCCTCCCTGAGTATTCTGAAGAGGGTAGGGAGTAGGTGCGTGATGCCTATTTCTACCCAAACAAAGGGTATATTTCTACCAAAGAGAAGACTGTAACTCTTCTCCAGAGAAAAAGCAGATCTTGGAAACATTCTCATAATATTTCTTAACAGCTGCTGTGTGTTAATTGTAAAGCATCCAGCAGCAAGCACAGATCAACATCTCTACAAGAACCATGAATTTGTGTCTACCGGCAGCTCTGTCATTGTATTTTCATGCTTATGTCTTAATGTGCTTTTTTATGTCTCCTTGGCCATGCCTGCAGCCTGCAACTGCAACCCAGAAGGTACATTGTACAATGGCATGTGCGAGAGCCGCACTGACCCTGCTCTAGGAACGGTCGCGGGCCGGTGCCCTTGCAAGGGGAATGTGGAGGGTGTCCGCTGTGACCAGTGCAGGGCCAACTACTACGGGCTGAACAGCAGTGACCCTTTGGGCTGCCAGCGTATGTAAATCACCTTTTATTCTCTTTTCCAAGACATTTTTAAGAGATGGAGGTAGTTGGATGCACATAGTAATGCACTACCTGCTTCACAAATACCGAGGTGCCTGCTATAATTTATGGTTGGTGTAATTTAATGTTCCTTGTTCAGCATCTAAGACTGAAAAGATACAAAATCACTTGCAGAAAACATAGTATACTATAACAGGTCAGACTTTTGTTAATAGAAGGATTGTTAAGTATGCAATTTAGTTGAAAAGGGAGATTTAAACACATGAAAATTATGTTACCATCAAAATCAGCATAAGGCTGAATGAAAAGCTACAGTTGTTGTTGTTAGAGTAGTTGGACTGTGTACTGCACAGTGCAGTGTCTAGGTGGCAGGAGCTGCTGCCTTGCCTTGGGAGCTTTTAGCCAGCCGTTCCTCTGAGAGAGGTTCGCTGACAAACATATCCCACCCCTACCCAGGTGCGCTGTGGGTTTGTGAGCATGTTAAGTCCACAGCATGATAGTCAGCACTAAGCAACATGCTAGAACTGTGTAGTGTGGATCAGCACACAGCACATGGCAAACCACCAGGATGGACTTCTGCCAATGCGCCTGCTCTCCCCAGAGAGTGTATCCACTGAAGAAACAGACCATTCCCCAAGGGTAGACTGGGAGCTGCAGGGTGACAGGGCAGGTCCATCTGTAGAGCATCTGTCTGGGGGATGGAGACTGCCTGTCATGTTGATGACACATCTAAAGCAAAAGCCCGTCCTGCTGCTGTGGCTGGGGCCAGCAGAAGTAACCGTGCATTTCCCTCCCTGTAGCCTGCAACTGTAATCCCTCCGGCAGTTTGCCTTTCTCCATCTGTGATCCTGCCACGGGAGCGTGCCTCTGTCAGCGGTTCACCACAGGACGGCGCTGTGAAAAATGCCTCGTACGTGCTCAGCTTTTGTTGTTACCTCTGTATGCGGGTTTGGAAGTCTCCGCTGCCATCTCCCACTTTTTCATTGCCAGCAAAGTAAAAAGTTAGTCAAAATTCAAAAGAATTTTGCATCTCCATGCTCTCATTCTGCAAAAGAACACATCTGGTTCTTTTGAACTCTTGTAAGCATTTGTGCAGACAAATTGCACTAGGAGGAGCACTTCCAGGAAGGAAAGAAATGCAAAATCATGTCCTCAGGCCATCTTTGCTGTTTACGGAGCAGCTTGCTTGCACGAATGGGTAAATATCTGGCTCTTCTTGCAGTGCCTGAGTACCCAATGCAACCTGGGAAGAGAAGCAATCTCACATGGTTAAGCAGAGGCAGCAGGACAGTAGTGATCAAGAAAAGAGTTCTTCCGGGGGAACAAGTTCTATTGTGCTTCGCATAGTTAAATATTTGCTGTAAAAAAGTCTTTCTTTTTATCCCAGGTAGGATACTGGGGTCTTGGCAGCAGTTTGCATGGCTGTTCTCCATGTGACTGTGATATTGGTGGTTCCCAGAATAATTTGTAAGTTAATGTTCTTCAAGTTCTTTCTTGGTTTTGATTTTTACAAACTCTTAGGCTAAATTTTCTGGTTAGGTTAATACAGTCTCAGTACAAATGGGAAAATAGACTGTGGACATAATTTTATCACATATAAACAGTATAGAATCAGGTTAGGATCTTGGAAATTTACTTATAATAAAAGGGTTTATCTTCTTCCTTTGAAGTCAACTTTGAATCGGCTTAAGCCCGGGTTTGTTTAATATGAAATATAAACTGCTTGACTTGAGAGAACTAGAGGCCCTAATACTAGTAGAAATTAGAAGTTAGAGGTGACATTTTTAACTTAGCTTCCAACATCTACTTTAATGGCTAGAAATGTCTTAATTTTTTTTACATATAGGCTCCTATTCAAAATATATAATTTTAGAAGCAAGCTTGGTTTCAGTTGGGCTCCTCCAGAAGTCTGTTGGGCAGGGTCTTTAGGCACAGGAGCACATGGTTCAGTGCTGTAGAGCAGCTCCTTGTGACCAGGCAAATCAGAGCTAGTAATCGTCTGGTGTGTTAAATAAGAGCGTAAGTATATGAAAACTACCATATCACATCAAATCAAAGGGCCTTCTGATCTCATGTCCTACCTCCAAAATTGCAGGTGATAGATGATTAAGAATAGTGATAGATACAGAAACAGATACAAAAAAATGGATACAGGGATAGATAGTAAGGGATGCTCAGGAGACAAAAGAATCTGTGCTTCAGTTATGGAATGGACAGAGAAAGACAAAGCATGTCATGTCTCCCAAGCAATAAAAAAAGTAGCACTGGGTAAATCCAGCATTGGAAATGGAGGGGCTGAGTGGTAGAAAGAAATTTAACAGGGCAGGTGATCCAACAATGAAGAAACAAAGCAAAACTGAAGCAAGGGTGGAGCTGAGCTGCTGTCATGCTTTTAGGCCCCAGCCATGCTGCACTCTTATGTCCTCCCTTTACCAACTCTTACCCCAGGTGCTCACCAAAGGATGGTCAGTGCAAGTGTCTTCCCAACATCGTGAGCCGCCAGTGTAATGAGCCAGCACCGGGCTACTTCTTTTTACCCCTGGATTATTATATTTATGAAGCTGAACACGCAAAGCCCCTTTCTGGCTCAGCACCCTTGGTACGTAGTTGGCTTTTTAGGCATTGTACTGAGAGGGGATGCATGTGATGGTGGCACAGGAGCTGAGGCTGAGGAGAGGAGCCCTTGCTCATGGAGCAGACAGAGTGGCGTTTTAGCAGGAAGGTTCTTTGACCATCCTCAGTTCATCCTTGTTCTTCATGGGCATGACTGTCCTGTAACTGTGGCTCTTACCAAAGGACTGGCACAGGTAACAGGCATGACCTACAAAGCTGTCCTTGCTGCTTCTCAAGTGCTGGCTGGTCTAGCATAAACTAGAGAAAATAAGTTAGTTATCTAAATTACAGGAAAGTGTTTGAGTTGCCAACAGCTATCACGAACTGTGATATTTCTGGGAATCTCCAACAGAGGAAGAATAAAATTCCTCTCTGTTCCATTGGACTCCTTCCTGCTGCCTTATGTAATGGCACTGATTGCAGCCCAATTTCCTTAAGAATTTGGCATCCATCTGGAATGCTTTTAGAAAAATTAATTTTTATTTATATTTTTGGCCCTCAACATGGAAGTAGTTGTTCCCTACGCAGAGGACGAGTCTGGAATGCATCCCTTCTGCTGCCTATGTTTCTACTAACATTTCTTCTTCGATGTGTTGTCCAGAAGTTATAGAGAAGAAATAATAAAAAAAATGTTTATTTGCAGGTCACATCCACAAATATTTAGCTATAATCACAATCAGTAATCAGCCTACAGTCCAAAAATGAAATGGAAAGCAGATGTCTGGGACAGCTTGTGAAAGGAAGTACAAGTTAATTTTAAGGGAGTGAGGGAAAAGGGTTTCTAGCAGAATTTCATCCAGCATAGAATAGAGTTTGGTTTAAGAATGTGGATTTTCATGTAGCTGCCTATGTACCCGTCAGAACTGTTGAGGCCGTGCTGCCCCTCTCTCATTACTTCGTAGGTTAAACCAAGCACTCTTCCAAGGTGTGACATCTACTTCCAGAAGCAAGGCTATGAGTTCATGATTGAAAATGGAAAGATTGTGTTAAACAGGAGCAAGATACGAAGCATAAGAAAATCTGGACTGGAACAGGTAAATTGGTACTTGAGTAGTTACGTAAGATTACCCCAAATACTAGAATTTTATTGCAGCAGAGGGCAAGGAAATCTCTAAGCACGTGGGATTCACAGTCCTGGATGTTACAGTCCTGACACAGTTGTGCCAGCCAATTTATAATTCATACAGACAGGTTAGCTCTGCCATGTCCAGTGCCATTTTAGACTCAGGTTTAATAAATTGTTCAGAAGAGCACCAATGAAAGACAATTTTTGTTTGCTTGTTTTAGTTGTATGACATTTCCAGTGTTTTCTATTTTCTAACAAGTTTACCAAGACATTGACATGGTATCTACTGCGTTTAAATGCTGTCAGCTTTCTCACTCTAAGTATTGACATTTATTTTTTTCAGCTTATAATGAAAAGTCCAGCCATTTATGAAATCAAGCTTCATCTGTTTAAGGTTTGCAATGTGATTGCTTGGAGGTGCCGTATATACAGAGATGGATGGACTGTTCTAATCCCTTTCATTGCTGTTGTTGCAAAGCTATAGGAAGCTTTTCTTTCTTTGTTACCCTAAGCATCCTACATTTGGGAGTGTTCTTAGACTGTTGATCTCGAGCTTGTTTGGAAAATGAGGCTGACTGATGTCCAAAATAAGTAAATAACATGGCCAAAATAGTTCCTTTCTTTTTTTCTCAGTTTGTTTTTCTGTCATTTGACTCTGTGAGTTGTTGAAAATGCCAGTATGTCTTTGCAGGGTGTGATGCAGTTTGGACAGGACTCAGCTGTGGTGGTGGTTTTCAGGCAACCCAGCGCTGGTCGGTCTGTTACATGGACAGGACCTGGCTTTGCCCGCGTTCCCAGTGGAGCTGGGCTGAGATTTGCCATCAACAACGTTCCCTTTGCTATGGATTTTGATATCACAATCCGTTACGAGCCTGAGGTACCTGTGATGTCTTGTGTGTCGTATGATGTTGTGCTAGATGCATGGTCTGTTTTGTCAGTAATAGGATGCAGCAACTTGTCCCACTCTTTATATTTAAAATTAAAACTGTTTGTCTTTTTGTCCCTATCAACCAAGTAACATGGCCTCCATTGGGCCTCTTTAACTCTTTCCAGTCAAATCTTAAAAATCAGTGCTACAAGTGTTTTCTAAGCATCAGTAAAGATCTCAGCTTCTGGAGTTCCTCTTTTAGTACCTTTGCTTGGACCAGACTTTTGTTTACAGATCAGACATATGCAAAATGCATCTTCCTATAGATGGGCACCTGTATTTGTAGCTGGGATTTTCTGGGCAGGAAAATGTGCACAGGCAGGAGTGACTTGAGTAAATATTACTCCAGAGCTTTTGCAGACATCCAGCTTCCCGATTGCTCCAGATGGGCTCTGAGATATGTGAAAATTGTAGAAAAATAACTAAAATGTTATTTTTTTGCCTGGAAAAAGTTTCTCAGTGATGATGACATGTCTAGGGAAACCTGTTAACCCAAATCTGGTTAAACCCAAGACCTCACTCATGTCTTTAAAGACACAGGCTGAGTGTTTTATTAGTACCAGTGTTTGTACATGCCTGCTTTCAGCTCCATGGGACAGTCCCACCACTCAAGATCCTCCTTCTGTCTATTGTATTCTGTTCTCTTACTGTCATTCCAAGTCAAACAAAACTCCCAGTGTCTTGAAACATGAGAGCAATTTTGCAGTGGGCTGACTGCTGCTGATGAGCTCTTTCCTTCTAAGGATTAAACGTTTGAATTTTAAAGACTTATTACAATGCCTTTTATGTTTGTTATTCCTTGTTAGATGTGAGAGGAGGCAAGTAATGAAGGGTATCTCCGGGACAACACTGCACTGAGAAAGGAAACAACTCCAATGACTTTAACAGAGCTGTTTCCATTTGGACCAGCTGAGGTCCCATTTCCGTCTCTGCTCTTCAATAGCTATTGTAAATACAATGCATTTTCCACAAATAACATTTTTTTTAGTCCTGTAAAGAACAAAAAGAATCTATTTTGTCACTGCAGTGTGCAATCATTCAGATGGCTTTCATTAACCCTGGCAAAGAGAAAGTTTTTCAGATGTGAAAAATGACCATAATGTTTGTCCTTTGTTTATAGTCCTTGGAAGACTGGCTAGCAAGTGTTGCCATCCAGCCCACGGGTACTTTGTCAAGTCAACGCTGCAAAAACAAGGGCCTTTCACAGGAGCCTCATGCTTTGCCCCTCCCAGCCACAAAGAGGTCTGACTATTCCTGTCCTTTCTCTTGTAGATTTTCTGTGTACAAATCCTTTACTGAATCACAGTATTTATTATATTGAATAATAAATATGTGGGAAACTGGGAATGTTAGAAACACATGTGTGGCCTTTCCTGTTGCTGTCACACAACAATACCACGTAGGCTCTAAGGAAGAGTGGTGCTCCAGTCCTCAGCCTGGCAAAGGTTTGTCCAAGCCAGGAAGGTGGCCTGACATCCTGCTGGGGTTAGTGGTTGCTTTGGCAAAGATCCAACTGCAGCTATTTCAGTATAGAAAGAAAATATTGACTTAAAGTCACTGTCCTGGCCTGTTTTCAAAACCAGCTTTTCATCTTGGACCTACATAAAGAATAGAGAGGAGCCTAGAGGATGTAATCAAAGTCTTGATCAAACAGCGACAGGAAAGGACAAATACAAACAGTGAGTTGCAATAATTGATTTTGCTTGAAGTAGTAAACCCTGCCATTCTTAATTTAATCTCAGCAGATTTGAATTGCTCTTGGTGAATCATCCAGGCAGAAGTCAGGAAGCTTTCCTAAAGCCTGCAAGCAGTGGGGCTGGGTGTGCTCCCCACAGCAGTAGGGATTGTTTAGGGGTGCAGGCCTGAAGATGCAGGCACAGAAGGAAGGGACTGCTCACAGCACCCTGTAAACTTGCTTTGTCCCAACTCCTGGCTATAACTGTGCTTTATTTCTGCTAAACAGGGTTGCACTTCTGCAAACTCCAGTCTGCCTGGAGCCAGGAACAGAATATTTTGTGGATGTGTATTTTTCTCAGTCCTCTGCCTCTGACCCAAAGGGCAAATCGTTCATCTTGATTGACTCAGTGAGTAGTTCTGTCACAATTCCCTTGAGGCTGTATTTATACCAGTGCGATTTTTTCTACAGTTACTCAAAATATTTTAAAAACACTTATAGCTGCCCCATCCCTGGCAGTGTTCAAGGCCAGGTTGGACAGGGTTTTGAGCAACCTGGTCTAGTGCAAGGTGTCTCTGGCTGTGGCAGGGGGTTGGAACTGGATGATCTTAGGGTCCCTTCCAACCCAAACCATTCTATGGTTCTATAATTCCATAGTGTGTTTTAATAGAAATGAAAGAAGTGTGCTTCTGCTTACCTCCATTGGCACTGTCTTTGCATGGTTTTGTATGGCAAGACAGAATTGCATCTGGTTTGATTTTCACAGAGCAATACCAGAATAGCTTATCAAGTCATACTCGTTGCATGTGTTAATGGTCAGAGTATGTATCTCTATCTGTTGCTCATTTATTATGAGCACAGTCAACATATGCTGACAAGATGCTGTGGTTAGGGGTATAAATTCAGGCAGTTCTTCATCACTTAGCTTCTTAAAAACATCTCAGTAAGTTATCCGAATCTAGTTAAATCATGGATATATTTAAGGATTACATTGGAAAATTAAAATTAGGTCTGTACTTTCCTGAGAATCAGGTCCAGACAGTTGCCAAGTTTCCACCAAGTCAGGAACTGGGTGTTAGTTTTGAGTCCTTTTTGAAAAAAAGATTTTTAAGTCTGCTCCTTTAATTACTTCTGTATAAGTGGACCTGACAAGGCCTGGCCATACTTGGACACAGAACCTGCAGATGAGTTTTCTCTGTCTCGGTAATACAAGTGAAAATTTGGGCCAAATACTCCTTTTGGAGTCATCAACATGGCACCTCTTGGAAGCAAAACCAGTTCTGAGCCAATGTCCTGGGTTCAGCAGCAGCAGTCATTTTTCTCCTTCTTGGTAGCTGGTGCAGCGCTGTGTTTTTGATTTTGGGCCTGGGAACAGCACTGATAACACCAGTGTTTTCAGTTACTGCTTGGTAATGTTTAGGCTGGCCAAGGACTTTCTGAGTCTCATGCTCTGCCAGGGAGAAGGGGAAGCCGGGAGGAAGGAGAGACAGGACACCTGACCCAAACTGACCAAAGAGGTTATTCCATACCACAGCACGTCATGTCCAGGATGAAAAAACAGAGAGCAGAGACCCAGAAGGGTGGGGGGCGTGCACTGTGGGGGGTGGGGGGCACTGTTTGTTCGGGTTGAGATTGGTGGTGAGCTATTGTATCCTTTCCTTGTATTTTCTCTTGTCATTTTTATTATTGGTGGTAGCAGTAGTGGTTTGTGTTATACCTTAGTTACTAAACTGTTCTTATCTCAACCTGTGGGAGTCGCATTCTTCTGATTCTCCTCCCCATCCCCCTGGGATTGAGGGAAGAAAGAGAAGGGACTGAGTGAGAGAGCAACTGTGTGAGTTTACAGAGGCTTAACCCACGACAGCCAATATCTGAGGTCTTATTGTGATCTGACTTTTTTATACACAGTCTCTTTTATTTGAAGAACTCAGGGAATGTCTAGACCTTCAGAATACGTGTGAGTTCAGATGACTGAGGAGCACAATGGCAGATTTGGAAACACGGTGCTCCATGCCTGTGTCTTTGCAATGCAGAGCACAGTAAGAGAATGTGGGAAATTCAGTATATCTAAGCAAAAATATTTTCTTTTCCCCCTTAATGCCAAAGCTTGGACTTATTCCCAGAATCAGCTCCATGGAGAATTTATGCAGTGAAAAGGATTTAGATGAGTACCAGAAGTATCACTGTATTGAAATTGCATCAGAAGTTGGACCTCATGTCCTGCCCGAAGCATGTGCACGGCTCATAGTGAGCATGTCAGCCCGCATCCACAACGGTGCCGTCGGTAAGGAGCAACCTGCACAGGCAGCTCTTTTGGACAGTTACTGGTTTTCCCTTGAGTTTGTAGGCTATGTTGACTGGAAAGCTCTCAGCCCCTGGTGTTATAGGTAAGCGTGGTATGTATGGATGTGCAGGACACATCCCACTGAACCCTGAGTGTCCTGCAAGCACCTTTTGTTGTCATGGCTTTCAGAGTCCATCACACCTGATGAGCTTCATTGAGCAGCAGGACAAGGAGCATAGCGGTGCTTGCATGTTTTCTGAAGAGCATTTCAGTCAGTTGAAGCTTCACCAGATGGCCAAAGCAGTAACTTTCCTACTTTTCCAGCTGCTATAAAATGACAAAGGAGTTTTTAAGCCCTGTCGCTGGATGTTGCAGGCCTGCTGAATGCCCTGGTAGGACCCCAGGCATGATGGCACACAAGCTGACTGACGTGCTGGAAGAGATTCACCAAGAAAACCTTGGTTTTCTCCCAGCAAGAGAGTAGTGGCAGGTGGTGTTTGAAGGCCCAGGCATTCTTCTGGACCCACTGCGGGAAGAGCAGATGGGGTCGGTGGCTCAGGAGACTTCTCTGATGTTGGACCCAGAGAAATGGAACTCCTCTGCACCTCCAGTAACAGGAAGATCCTTTCTGGGAAACTTCAGTGGCCAGCTCCTTTAAGGGAGCCTTGCCTGCAATGGACCTGATGATAGCATCTGCTTGGTTTGGGCTATTGGAGGGCTATTTGGGCTATTGATGACCAATGTCTCATTCACACATCATGTGATATGGTCATGGCTATGCAGCCACAGACCCCCCTCACGTGAGTTTGAGTTCTGCTGATGCTGACTACTCATCAGCCTGATTCCCATAGTGATAGGATTCTCCCAGTGAAACATGGCAATTTGGCTTTCTAGCACTAGCATCTGAGCATCCCAGACAAACACCCTGCGTGAGCTAGCAGACCAGCTACACTCAACAAGTTAGTCCAAGGTATCCAGAAAGCAGCAAACTACACATATGCAGGCTGTCTAAGCTCTGCTTGCAGGTTATGTCCAGTGCTGCAGCCAGACATTAATTTTTGTCAAACCCTTCTAGACTTCAGGATATCCTCATTTTTGGATCTACATTTGGTAAGCCCTCTTCTGTCCTATCCGAAATACGTGCTGAAGGCAGAGCCTTGAATGTAGCAGCTCCAACACTGATATACCATCACCATCAATGCTGCAGCATCAAATAATCCAATGCATGGCCATCAGTGGTTAATGAACCCCTAATGAGAATAATCAAGCTCTTTCCTTACTACTTTTCAGTGTAAAACCTGCAAGTTTATGACTGCAGTCATTCTCCTTTATAAGCAAACCTATTTTGATTTTCTTTCCACTTGGCAGCCTGTAAGTGCAATCCCCAAGGGTCACTGAATGCCAGCTGTGGTAAACTGGGGGGCCAGTGTTGGTGCAAAGCCAATGTCGTGGGACGCTGCTGTGACACCTGCTCTGCAGGCAGCTACGGCTTCGGCTTCCACGGCTGCTATGGTGAGTACTTGACAGCCACCACCGGAACCAGTACCAGGACCTGGCTCCTCATGCGTACCCCAAGTTTTTAGGGCTTTGAATCCATGATTATGTGTGAAGCAATATAAAAAATACTGCCACAAATACTGAATTTTCCATCCCCGCTGCTTGCACTGCCATTGAACACTATCTGCAAGGAGCGGGGCTGGTGGGAATACGTTCAGGACACAGCTTTGCTGTTGGTGTTTTCCAGCATGTGAGTGCCACCCGCAAGGCTCGCTGAACACGCTGTGTGACCAGGTGACGGGGCAGTGCTCCTGCCGCCGGGAGGTGGATGGCCAGCGCTGCAGCCGATGCCTGGCTGGGTACTTTGGGTTTCCCCACTGTCGTCCTTGCGTGTGTAATGGCTTTGCAGAGCTTTGTGACCCAGTGACTGGTGTGTGCCTGAACTGCCGAGGGTTTACAGCTGGAAGCCACTGTGAAAGGTAAGTTGATGGGCAGGGCTGCAGAGCTCACTCAAACACTAGTGCTCTCTGAAACATATGTGTACCTGGGGCCCATCTGCACCCCATGAATTCATTGATGACCTTAACTGGAAGCACATACCTAAACCTAGGATTAAACTAGGCCTAGCTGCTGAATGGCAGGTACCTATTGGTTTGGCAAATGCATGTGGGAATGTGTGTGCATGTAATGCCTGTGGGGGCACTGCCCGCACAGCATACGTGCAGCATTGCAACAAGCTCCATGCAAGAAGGCATTTGAGACATGGGTGCTGTGGCACCATGTCAGTGCGTGTGACATACACTGACCTCTGCCAGCTTTTAAATTACCAAGGGGCTAACCTCATGCTGAATACTCATTTTAACACCTGCAGCTATCTCTGAGGAGCTTAAATAAACATACCATTTTGCTGGTTCATATTAGTTCCATATGACCAGTGAATGACTTTTTGCATGTGTTTCAGCTCCATTCAAAACTGTGTTCCCCTTTTTTCATTGTATACACTGGCAGCAGTATCAAAGTTCAACATGGACATCAGAGTTGAATTCATTAGCTATTTAGTTTAGTTTGGCTGGATTGTAACTTGTCATTTACTTTTAAGAGGATTTCCCCATGAAACCTATTGAGCTTTTCTTGCAGTGCTTTGGACAATACAGCCTATGCCTATTGTGCTTGTAGGTGGCAAACAGACTGAAAGTGGGAGACTGAAATACTTGTTGCCTTGTGCCTCTGCAGGAGTTCCAGACCCCAGGATGAAGATAATCGAATAGCCAAGACTTTTAGCCTGGCTTGTATACATACAGAGAATTATCTTCCTATGTACCATAGTAAAGCAGATCAAAGACTGAGGATGCTTCAGAAGCTGCTGCATTGCCACAGCTGTGGGGCAATGGGGATCCATGACTTAGAGGCAGTGGTGGCAGGCACGGTAGCCGGGGTGGCTGAGCCCCCAGGGAGCCCTCAGAACCACGCTTGCCTGTCTGGGTGACAGCACAGCCACCACCACCTCAAAACGGCCATCACTCTGGCTTTGCAGAACATGTCAGGCAGAGCATGGCTAGTTTGAGTACATATGCTGTGTTTAAAATATGCAATATTCTCTGAATGGTCTGAATGAATCATTGCTTTTTTGCCCATGCCAGGACTTTCTAATGTCATGCCAGCCACTCTTCGTGTGTATGTGGAAATAAATCAATATATATGGTGACAAGGGAATATACAGAATCTTTTACGTGGCAGCTTTTAGCTGTGCAAACCATGTGTGATATGTCATATATGTATATTATCATTTACATTAAAATGGTTTCAGAGCAGGTAAAAGTCTTCAGAAATATTCCTTGAAAAGAAAATGTGTGGTTTGGATTTTTTTTCTCCAGATTTTGGGAATGCAGCTCTAATTTTCCATTATAGAACACCTTTGAAGCTTGCTATACCTGTACCCATTAATGGGATAGCATTACAATGACCTAGAATGTTAAATTAAGTATACATACATAAAAATTAATTCACTTCCAGAGACTGAATGGAGCACTTGGCAATTTCTGCTGCTTTGTGTTGACTGCTTTGACAGGTGCATGGATGGCTATTATGGAAACCCTCTGAACAGAGAACCCTGCCGCCCATGCATGTGCCCAGAGGAACCTACAAGCAATAGGTATTTTGCACATTCCTGTTACCAGGATTCCCAGACTGCACAACTAGTCTGCAATTGTCTCGAGGGATATTCAGGTACAAAGCAGAATAAGGTCTGGGTTTGATTCTATTAGAATTAATGTAAGAGAAAAATTACCATCCTCTGCCCGTCATCTGCTCAGAAATGACAAGTGAAGTAATGGTACGAAAATAGATCAGAAAAAGTTAACACTCAGATTTACTGCAATTAGGTGGGGAAGTCCTGTCTGAGAAGAGCTGGAATTGTGGAACTAGTGTTTGAAAAAGAGATTCACTTACATGAATACAGCAAAGCCATTAATTTATCTGATGGCACCCTGTGGAAACCTTTCCAGGAGCACTATATTAGCATGATGGAGAGAGGGGGGAGAACTAGAGTTGCTTGTTACCTCTGAAAAACAAGCCCTGCAAGCCCAAATCAGAAAGAACAGGGCATCAAAGAGACCTGAAAAGATTTTCTAATCAGAGAAAGTCTTTGTTCATATAGAGACATTTTGCCCAAAGTAACTGCTTCACTGTTCAGATGGTCACTATAGAAAGATCTCCAGTGATAGAAGCAAACCCTAATAGCAAACACTGTCAAAAACTGAACCAATGCTGTCATCTTTACTTAGGCCAAGTTTCTGTATAAGTCAAGAGCAGTTTTGCGTGAGTAATTGCTGTAGGGCCGAAGTGATCCTTGTTGGTTCTCACCCAGGGGATTTCTGTCCTTGCAAACCACCACAATCCTCAGTCCTGCATTTTCTTCCTCCTGCTCCTTCCCAGCAAGGCTCTTGGTCATCATTTCTGTGGCACTGTGTTCACTTCCTCAAAGATCATGGTCTGGCCCTGTGTAGCATGGTGAAGGACCAAAGTCCTTGGTTGAGGATGAACTAGTAGATGAGGTCTTAGCAACACCAGCGTGCCAGAAAGGTTTCTGAGATGCAGAGAGGTAGCACCCCAATCAGGGCAGGCATTGGGGTGATGTGCAGGAGTAATTTCAGTGCCCGCAAGCAAGGTAAGAGCATCCCAGAGCTCATATGACCTCCTGGGGATCCTCCACTGTATTACAGAAAGGAGGGCAGGTCTGCCAGATGCTGGGTTACTCCAGGAAAGAGCACCTTCCACCTTCCCATGCTGCATGTTGAGGTGAAGACCCCAGGGAAAATCCTACAATATGGCAAACCCTTACTGCTGCCGTTGAAATGACTTTGCTGGAAAAAAATGTTTAG
This sequence comes from Amazona ochrocephala, assembly GCA_039720435.1. Classification (NCBI taxonomy): domain Eukaryota; kingdom Metazoa; phylum Chordata; class Aves; order Psittaciformes; family Psittacidae; genus Amazona; species Amazona ochrocephala. The sequence goes on from CM077880.1 coordinate 29,582,847, forward strand.
AGGTGTTGTGTGAGGGGGTACCTGTTTACTACTACTGAAAGAGCTTCCTTGATAAAAACAACTTGGGGCAAAGAGAGCGTTTCCATCAGATTTTATTGTAAGAGATGCAGTGTAAATGGATCATAGGATTAAAGGACAACAGTCTCAAGCAGGTGGATATTTTCTACTGGAAAGGTGTGTTTGAACAGTCAGGTTGAATCTTTTAACAGTATTACTGGAAATTACGTGTTTCACTTGAGTTCCCATCAGCCAGCAAATATTTTTACCTTTCTCTCCGACAGGCAGTCGGTGTGATGAGTGTCCTAGTGGGTTCTACAAAAACCCAGGCAGCCCTGGTCTTGACTGTGCACCATGTCCCTGCAATAACAACATTGATTTGACAGACCCAGAGTCCTGTAACAGGATCACTGGGGAATGCACCAAGTGTTTACACAACACCCATGGAACAAACTGCCAGTTCTGCAAACCCGGATATTTTGGCTCAGCCCTTGATCAAAACTGTCAAAGTAAGTAAGCAACAGCACTGCAACTGTGTATTGCTACCCCCCAAAAAAAGTAAAGAAATTAGGCTACAGGAAGGGCTTAGCCCTTGGAGGGATAGTAAAACTAAAGCAAATCAATGGAGCAAAACACAAGAATACCAAATATATTTCTATATATACAAAATATATAAATCAGTGATACAAATAACTGTTAACATGGCATCTTTGTTGTCCAGGTCTCATTAAATCTCATACTGAATATCACTCCTAGGAAACACTTACTTGTAAAATGAAATCGTTACTCTCTGTTAGAAAGATAAATGTTCATTCAGCCCATTGAGGAAGGAATCAAAACTAAAGAAATCAAAGATGATTGTTTATCCATGTTGCTGGCTAATGCCAGCTAAGCAATGCTCAGTTAACCAGATGATCCCTTGCTGAGCTCCCTGCCTGACCAGCTGCTTCCATTCCAAGTGGCTACTAGAGTGAGACTGTTAAAGCAATTTAATAGGCTCCATGACACTGTCAGTAACTCCTAATTTTCAACAGAAAGGCAGAAGTGTATGAAAAAGCAAGGCATAAGTTTCTTCCCAGTGTTTCTCAAGGACTATTTTCACAAAGGCATCTGCCAGGCTCTAATTTCTTCAGGCCAGACAGTGACATATATTTTCAAGAAACTCTTGCTGAGAGTCTCTAAAACACAGTTAAGCCCGTTCCTTGTTCATTCTTGGAAGATGTCCATTAGAAATGGTTGAGCAAGAACTGGCTTCTCACAAGGAAGGCTTCTTACCTTGCTTATCTTACTGGCATTTCCCATGGTGGATAGTGCCTACTGTAAATCAGCTTCTCCTTACCCAGCATATTTAACATTTCATTCTATTAAGATTCAAAATTTACTATGCCTTCATTTTTTGTGCCTGTATCAAAAGTACTGAACGCTCCCAGTAAGTTTGCTTGAAGCAATGTAGAAGCTATTATAGAAAGATAGGTAAACTGCATGAAATTAAACGTGTTCAAGATTACGAGAAGTAAACTTACAGCACAGACTTTATAGACAGCTCTGGTTGTCCATCAACTGTCTACATTGTTGTTCTTCTTTTTGCAGGGTGCACATGCAATCTGTCAGGTGTTCACCCTTCCATGTGCCCAGGGGGAGAAGCAGCCTGTCTGTGTGACCCAGCCACAGGAGCTTGCCCTTGCCTGCCCAACGTAGTGGGTGTGACATGCAACCAGTGTGCCTCTGGCTACTGGGACCTGGCTAGTGGAAAAGGATGTCAGATCTGTGATTGTGATCCAAAAAACTCCCAAAGCAACCAGTGCGACCAGGCAAGAAAATTACTCTGCTTTCTGGGAACCTGGGTGGTGGTGTTTTGGCATGGCACGGTGGGGGGTGTGCTTCTTATAAATGAAGATAGTTTTATGCCATGCTCCCTCAAAATGAGTAGTCTGTAGAAGTTTGCAGCTGGTGCAACCACCTTTAGAGTCATTAGATCAAATGTGCTCTTCTGGTAATGTGGCTCTGGGTCTTAGAAATACTTAGTAGGAAAACTTCACAGGAAAAGACTGCCTTGTAAGTATATGTATAGGGAAGAGGGAAGTCCAGGCTTGGACCAATGAGTTTTATGAGACTTTTTAAAGTGTTTATTTTAATAAAGTAGCAGCTGTGGCCATTAAATTAATCGTGCCTCATCTATCGGACTGCTAGAATATTTTTCTCATCTTTAATTCCTGTGCAATTTTTAGGGCTAGAACATGGCATAAATAAAACAGTTTTAGAATAGAGAGGTAAAATTGCAGTTCCATAGAGTCAACAGCAATTTTTCTGTTGATTTCAGAGCACTCATCCCAAGCTCTTGCTGATGTACTTTCACATTTTCCTTTCAATATGCTTTCTGTTTGTTCCAGTTTAGCTAGTGGATTTAGTATTTTTCCTATCAAATGTAGCTCTTAACCTCAAAGAACTACTACTGCTTTTCCGAGCCATACCAGTTACCAGAGCTGTAATTCCCTGCTGTTTAATTTAATAGCTGAATTCCAAAATAAATTTTCTAGGGCAATGTGCATAATGTACCCTTGAGGTTTTCAGTTACAGTTAATATATCATGTAGTTGAAATGTTAAGCTAGTACTTTGCCCCAGCAAGAATAAGAAATTAATCTGTTTTGCTAAGGAAAAGAATCTTCTCTCTTAAGTCATAGTCAGAGAATGAGTTCTCAAAGAGCATCCGTAGACTGGAACACACAAAATCTTTCATCTTAGTAAAGTAAAGCCACTTCTCAAAGTCCATTTTGTTTTCACATCCTTGAGGAGCAATATGGGAAAGGTGGGCCAATACTTTATAAACCATGGTCTTCAAAGACCATGTGCAAGTAGTATCACTGCAGTCCCCATACATCTGTATGGCATAAGTCACAGGTAGAAAAAGAAACCCAGTAAATAATGTATATCCAGCCATATGACTTTGCAGGAAGCTATTTAATCCTAACTGTCTTTACAGTTTACAGGCCAATGTCCATGTAATCTAGGTTACAGTGGAAGATGTTGTGATGAATGTGAGGAAAACTACTTTGGCAATCCCCAGGCGCATTGCATTTGTAAGTATTACTGAGTGGGGACAACCAGATTAGAAACAGCCTCAAAAGAAATGTTTGTCTTTTATATTCATAGAGAAGACAGAACATATATGTAAAAAAGGAGGCTTTCATACATTTATGTGCATGAAATGGATAAAAGTGTTTATATTATTTATCTGTATTGTTCCTTCTACAGTTATGATGGGACCATGGAAGTTAGAAATGAAGAAGAGCCATTAACCAGGCAGTCCACTTTGCTCTAACTAGAACACTGGATTGCGTTTATGTCTTGAAATGCACAGTTGTACATTTTGCATATGTTAATCCCACAGAAAAGGAATGACTGGATGTAACTTGCTGTCCCTTTCTTACAGCATGCGAGTGTAATCTGGAGGGAACCAGCCATCCCATGTGTGACAAAGCCACTGGCGTGTGTAACTGCCGTGCTGGTGTCACGGGCCGGTCCTGCAACCAGTGCGGCCGTGGCTTTGAGAAAGACTTCCCCTCCTGCCGCCAGTGTCATCTTTGTTTTGATCAGTGGGACACTGAAATTACTGCCCTCGCTCAGACTGTTCAGGGTTTAATGAGGTTTGCTGCAAACCTCGAAGATAAAGGGGGACAAATGCCCAGCTGTGACACACGCTTTAAAGCCTTTGAAGATGCCATTTCTGAAACTGAAAGAATTTTAAGACATCCTGTTCTTTCACTGGAGGCCATCTCAGGCATCAAGGATTTCCAGGGCTATGTTCAGTAAGAGCTTGACTGCTCCTGAAAAAATTCCTGTGGCTGAGCAAGCAGTCTTCCCCCAAGCTCCATCAGCTACCCCTACACATCAAGTCTCACTTCACTTCTTATCAGCACACAGATGCTAGACTTTTAATTCACTGTTTTCAATAGATCTATAAGCAAAATAATTCTTATACATACTATCTGTCCTCCACAGGCAGATACTTAAAAGCTGGAATTTTCCAATTCCTCCTAAGGGTTTTCTAAATAAGCCATTACAAGTAAATGTTTCTGCTCATTTAGAAATTTATCTCTTGTCCTCTAAAATATTGTGCATCTCAGTTCTAGTTTAAGAACAATCTGGCCTGACTTCCGTATAACTGCCATTTCTCTTTCAGACAGAAAGCTGCAGAAATGGATCCCCTTCATGGTACACAGTATGAATTTCCTGATCTTAATAAGAACATAGAAGACATTGGGGAAGAAGCTGACCTAGTGTATGAACTTCTACAACAGAAAATACATCTGCATAGAAGTTTTCATTACTTGAGCCTCAAAGGTAAGGCAGCCAGCAATTAATTGATATAGGGAGACATTATCCATGAAATTTCGGAATGTTTTTCTCACTATCAGACCATACAACATTCCAAAGATCCCTAGATTTTAGCTTCTTATGGTAGTGCAAAAATGTAAATACTAACATTTTCTACTGGCTTTCCAAAACTCCCTTTTATCTTAAAATGCCATGATAGATGGCATCTAGCATTCAAATGTATATGCTAGGGTCACACTGGTCAGAGGTCTCAGGAATCCCAGTATTTACATCAGGATTTAAAAGCAACTGAGTTTCAGAGTATAGACTCACAGATCACACACTAGGAACAGCAAAGGATTTTTTTCCTGCTTCTGACTCCTCTTGCTCTTAGCAATACTTCAAAGAATGTTGTACAGCAATGGTTTGTTTAATTAAAGTAGCGAGTCATAGCACAAATTCTTAGTGTTCCCATGGGAAAATACATGGCTTTACATGGTAAGGAACTAGCTCTCCATCATCAAAAAATATGAAGTCAGAACTGAGTTCCTTGGCATTTTTGAAAGAATTACACTGTCTGTGCTTGAGCTAAGTACAGTCTCCATCAGCTGCTAATAGCAGTAATGACCATGTCACAGACTGGTTTCTGAAGAAATATGGAGATACATCAGTTGGGGATCTCAAACAGATGCCAGATCATCCACAATGTCAGTAGCATACTCTAGAGAAATGGTTGCTGAGATATGAACCCCCAGAAGATAGGGTGTGCACCACACAAGACACAAGCTAGAGGCTTGTGTCTCCCATTTACAGTTCTTCTGTGTTTTGTTCAGGCAAGAAAAAAATTGGCCTAGACAAGATTAAAAAGAAGGAAGAGTCAACAGAATACAAATCTGAGGGAAAGGAAGAGGGGAAAAGAGGGTTTAATTAAAATTTAGGGCTCCCCTGCCCTGCTGTACTTAGCAGTGCCCCCAGGGCCAGCTCTTTGCACAGTCAGCTGAGCTCTCCCAGGCTCCACTTTCCAATTCAACTGAGTCTTGTGCAGACTCAGAGAAAGGCAGGAAAGCAAAGAAACAATAAATCCCAGGGAGGTCAGTGGATACACAGCTGAAGCATCTGTGGTGATCTCTGGTCATGTTCCAAACCCGCTTCATCTTTTGGCCTCAGGAGATGGATAAATAGCCCTATAAAAAGCACATAGGAGTGTGGGAGGGGAAGACCTTGTATTTAAGCTGAATTTCTGGTGAGGCCCATAAATATTCACTGGTCCTGTTACCAAGCATTTAAGAGCACAGAAATAACATTTCTCTCAAGAAAACCAGCTTCTCTGATATCCAGCAGAAAGCCTGGCTCCCTCACCCTATCTCCATTTCAGGACCAGCAGCACATCCTAAGCATGGCTCTTACCTCTCTCTTTCCTGCTGGGGTAGAGCAGGATATGGCCACATGCACCACCTGGGGCACATCTGGCACTTGCACTCTAGACACAGGTGGGGAACGGGCTCCTACCTACTTCTCTTTGCAGAGAATCAGGACTCAGAGACTTCCTTTTAGGCATACATTCAGCCGACTGACCTGGAAATGTCAATAGCTAATGATGAATTAAAATCACTGGGAAAAACAAGACAAAAGTGTCCTTAAAAGAGTGCTTGCAGTTTATGAAATCTCATGAAATTACAGCTTCCCAGCCTTGGCCCCTGGCTTTGAAGCCACAGTGGTATGGTAATGCACTGAGTACAACTTCCTAGGCTGTAAATCAAGCCTGTGCTACAAGGTGGTGTTTAATGTAAAAGAACATGAGAACTCTACAGCTCTATAACAATCCAAGCGTGAAAAATGCATTTGGGCCACTTACTTACTGGAGAGCTGAACTACCGTAAAATATTCCTGTGATGGAATTGTTGCAAGGAAGACAGTCTCTGGCTTAGCTATGGAGTTACAGCAGCCTCTTGCAGGGTATTTTGGATTAGAAGCTAACTTTAAACTGTACCTTGTTTCCAAGAGTCACAAGATAAAATAAATAGCCCTAGTTCCATATAACTAAACATTGTTCAGCTTCAACTAAACAAGGCCAAGGACTTCAGAGTCTGATTCAAAGCATGCAGGACTTGATGAGTGCCTTGTTACTGACTTCAACTAGTAACTGATTCAGTTACTGACACAAAGAAGGACGTTAATCAATGACCTCTAATGCTTTTTCACTGCCCACACATCAGTTCTGGCTCATTGCACATACTTCTGCCTGGGGATCTGGGGACAACTTTGGGTCCTCTGGAGATCTGTGAAGCCTCAACAGCAGTAACTTTAAATTATGTGCTTTGAAAAAGGTCTGAGTGCTTTCCTTAGGCCTTTAATCTGCAAAAATATAATATTCTCCAACCCTTCTGAGTCTGTTTAAGAGAAAGCATACACTAAGAAAACAAGACTCTTGGTGGAAAGTATTTTTGTCTGGCCTACAAGCTTATCATGGAAATGCTTTTTTTTTTAATGCATCAACCTTGAAATTGGATTTTCCAGAGCCAAAGAAAACTCATAAATTCCTATTGCTAATATAAATTTTGGCCTCAGTTTAGTAGACCATTTAACTCTTGGGTGCTATGCTGAACAGGCCGGACAAATGCTTTTCTGACTCATAATCAGAGAGCTGATCATTTCATGGTTTTACAACTGGCAGAAACAGATCACCTGCCTAAACTTCAAAACAGCATAAATTACAGGAACTTTATCAAATCAACGACAGCACCAATGGATGAATGCAGATTATGTTATTAATGCAGTAGCAGCGTATGTTATTAATGGGATCCCCTTTATACTTTTTTATCTTTGTATCTTTCATTCTCACATACTGCGGACCCTGAAGAATTACATGGGATCCACTGTATTTGCATCTATTTTAGCAGGTTTTAAGAGTATCAGTAGCTATTCTGTTTAGCAACTGGCTAAGCACTAAAAAGCCTGACTGAGGAAATGACAGCTTCTGTCCCTCCTTGCTGTCCCAAACCAAACACCAGTGGCAACAAACTTAACCATCAGTCACTCACCATTTGTCCAGAATTCAAGCAAATACATTCATTAAATGCAACCTATTTCTATTGCTACAGAGGCCATCAACAACATTACGAAACACTTTGAAGTATCATTGCTGGCAGAACAGAAGACTAGTGAGATAGCCCCTATTGTAAGCTACTCAGAGTATACCAGGAACTGTGTGCTTACTATGTTGGGCCGTCAGGCCTTGAAAGCAATCAATGTGCTGGAACAACTCAAGATGATCAAGAGCCCTGATATCCAAAACTTGAATGAAAAGGTAGGTGCTGTAGATTTTGATTGGAAACCAAACAAAACTCTCTTTTTTGATGCTGTTGGTAGGTTTTATTTTAAAAGGGTGCTTACGTGCCTTTTTAAATCTGGAAAACGACACTTCCCTGGCACAACATGCAGTCACATCAGAAACAGCTGCACTTCTCAGCTGCAGGTACTACCAAACTTCTGGAAGCCATTGTTCCCAAGGCAGACCCAGCACAAGGAACTGTTTAAGAGCTCTCTAGTCTCAAGATAACATCAATGTAAATTCATAAAGATTAACCCCAGCCTCCTCCCTCAGTAACTTAAACTAAGCAGGACAACTTTGCCTTGGAGCGGATGCCCTGGAGTGCTCACGTATCCTTTGCATCACCATGGGACAGGAAGGGATTTGTGTTCTGCAGGGCAGCAATGAGTATCTGATAGCACCTTCAGCCAGCCCTGACGGATCTGAAAGAGATCATCCATCTAGGTCTTTAGTCTCAAGATCTGTGTCAAACTATATAAAGGGCTAGACATAGTACTATGTTGGGTGAGAGGTGGTGTGCTTTAGAACAGGCCATTGATACATCAGCTGGATATGGTCAAAGGAAGAGTTTTAATGCTTTTGCCATAGAGGAGCAAAGCAAAGGTCTTAGCGCAACACATGGAGCCCAACAAATGGCTTCAGCAAGCTATGGGCTGCCATTGTATCCTTCAAGTCAGGTGAGGGGGACCTCTAACTGGCAGTGGCACCATCTTTGCAGAGACCAGACCACTGTCCTTTGGAAAAATCCCTTCAGTGTTCATATGATGTCAAACATTTTCCTTCCCCCAGGAGCATATCTCAGGCCCTCAGAGGAGACCTGACATAAGCATCTTCCTTTCTTATTTCAGGTCTGTGGTGTGCCAGGAGACAAGCCCTGTGTCACAGCACCCTGTGGGGGAGCTTTGTGCCGGGACAGTCATGGACTCAGGCAGTGCGGTGGCCCAAACTGCAGTGGGGCTCTTCCTCTCTCCACTGATGCCTTCAGGAAAGCTGAGGAGACTGCTGTGTTGCTAAATAACTTGACTACTCAGCTACTGGAACCTGAGAATCAGGTGCTGTATATCAAACCTGCATTGTTTCAGTGAAATGGATGATGAGATCTGGGAGGTCACAAATCTACAAAAGCTCACCCTGCCCCAGCATCACAGACCTATCATGGTTCAGTGCCGGTAGTATTAAGCACCAGTCCCACCAAGAGACTGTAGCTTTAGCTACACCGTCCTCTTCCTCAGAGCTCCCAAGATCTTATGGTTCATGGTGCCCTGTGTCTATGGAATTCAGTGGCATCAGGCTAGTATTGTCTATATTTTTATAGGGAAAGATTCAACTGGCACCATTTGTCAGTAGCCTCAGTACGGCCCATGCTTTATTGCAATAGGATTACTGCTGTGCAAAGGGTTAAGCTTTATTTATACAGCTTCATATTACTCTTATGTTTGCCATTAAATAATTTTTGCCAATAATTTCAAGACAAAGCTTTTCTGCCCCTGGTGGTATTTAGAAGGGTGTCAGGTAGTCAGCTCTACTGCACAGTAGTAGTGAAAAATAACTCAAGCAAAGTGTGGCTGATGCAACATGTGCCAAGGAAACAAAATAGACAAATCCCAAAACTCCAGTAAAGACTGTTTGTTCTTATTAACAATCAGAGCTGATGCCTGTTGAAGTTACAGACTCACACATTTCCCAACAGAAATGCCATTCTGCTATGACTTTGTCCTGTCCCTGCAGGGTGCCTGGGCATCCATTTCCTCTTCTTAAAATGTACACATTCTCCATCACAGGTAACCGGTTTGGAAACGAGCAGTCAGGGCACATGCCTGGGGCCTCAGGACACATAGGGGCAGCAGCAAAAGACATCTGCTGTGGCGATGAGCACCAGCCTGCCAGGACATTGCCCTTGGTGCTCACCAGCCTCAGGCAGCTCTGTGATAATATCAGTGAAGTATTTTGAGATGTTTCAGAATTGAAAACATCACCATTTTTCATGTTGCATGGGGAAATAGCGAACCTCTTCCCTCCATAGACGGCAGAGAGGTAGTGCCTGTGCATTTCCATAAGGCAAAGCATAGCCCCCAGCAAAGCAAAATAGTGATGGAATTCAATGGTTAATCTAAAGCTGTCATTTAAGTTATCAAGAATACTAATTTAATGGTAAAATGTAACTTTTAAAGATGAGCCTTAAACTCTGCTTTCCTTATTTGTGTCCTCATAAGTGTATTTTTAACATTAAGTCCAATGTGAAAAGGCAAATGGAATTGCATGCCTTTTGTGTGCTGAATCTGATCACTGACATACTGCAGTACTATAACAGAAGATAACAGCACCTTGTCGTGGTTTAAGCCCAGTCGGCAAATCAGCCATGCAATTGCCCTCTCACTCCCCCTCTTCCTTCCCACCCCCTGCTCCTGGGGGGATGAGGAGGAGAATCGAAAGAATGTAACTCCCACAGGCTGAGATAAGAACAGTCCAATTCTCTCTGGGGTGCCGTGTGGCCATGATATCTGTTTTTCAAGGCCCAGGATAGTGTTCCGGCCAGTGGCGTGGGGCACAGCGTATGTTTCCAGCCATCCAGTGGTTGCTTCCACCATGGTAAGCACATGGCACTTGCCTTGGCGGGTTGGTGGGAGTGTGATATAATCAATCTGCCAGGCCTCCCCATATTTGTGCTTCAGCCATCGTCCTCCATACCAAAGAGGCTTTAACTGTTTGGCTTGCTTAATTACAGCACATGTTTCACAGTCATGAATAACCTGGGCAATAGTGTCCATTGTTAAGTCCACCCCTTGATCACAAGCCTATCTGTAGGTTGCATCTCTGCCCTGGTGGCCTGAAGTGTCATGGGACCACTGGGCCAAAAATAATGCACCCTTATTTTGCCAATCTAAGTCCATGTGAGCCACTTCAATCTTAGAAGCTTTGTCCACTTGCTGGTTGATCTGGTGTTCCTCAGTGGCCCGACTCTTAGGTACATGAGCATCTATGTGGCGTACCTTCACCACCAGGTTCTGCACCCTGGCAGCGATATCTTGCCACAGTGCAGCAGCCCAGATGGGTTTACCTCTGCGTTGCCAGTTGCTCTGCTTCCATTGCTGCAACCACCCCCACAGGTCATTTGCCACTGTCCGTGAGTCAGTATAAAGTACTGGCCACTTTTCTGGTTCAGCAACATCCAAGGCCAGCTGGATGGCTTTCACCTCAGCAAACTGACTCGATTCACCCTCTCCTTCAGCACTTTCTGCAGTTTGTCATTGAGGAGTCCATATGGCTGTCTTCCATGTTTAATGCTTTCCCACAGTACGGCAAGACCCATCAGTAAACAGGGCATACTGCTTTTCACTTTCTGACAGTTCATTATATGGTGGGGCCTCTTCAGCACGCATCACCTCCTCCTCCTCTGGTGACATTCCAAAATCTTTGCCCTCTGGCCAGTCCATGATGACTTCTAGAATTCCTGGACAACTGGGATTTCCTATTCGAGCTCATTGTGTGATTGGTGTAGCCCACTTACTCCATCAGTTGCATGATGTGTAGAGGAGACCCTGCCTTTGAACATCCAGCCCAGCACAGGCAACCGGGATGCCAGGAGGAGCTGTGCTTCAGTGCCAATCACTTCTGAAGCAGCTCGAACCCCTTCATAGGCTGCCAGTATCTCTTTTTCAGTTGGGGTAAAGCTGGCCTCAGATCCTCTGTATCCCCGACTCCAAAAGCCGAGGGGTCGACCTCGAGTCTCCCCTGGAGCTTCCTGCCAGAGGCTCCAGGTAGGACCATTCTCCCCGGCTGTGGTGTACAATACATTTTTCACATCTGGCGCAGTCCGGACTGGTCCAAGGGCTACTGCGTGAACTATCTCTCGTTGAATATGCTCAAAGGCTTGTTGTTACTCAGGGCCCATTTAAAATCATTCTTCTTCCAGGTCACATGATAGAGAGGGTTTACAATCAAACTGTAATTCGGGATGTGCATCCTCCAGAACCCCACAGCACCCAAGAAAGCTTGTGTTTCTTTCTTATTAGTTGGTGGTGACATTGCTGTTATCTTGTTAATCACATCTGTGGGGATCTGGCAGCACCCATCTTGCCATTTTATTCCCCAAAATTGAATCTCCTGTGCAGGTCCCTTGACCTTACTCCGTTTTACGGCAAAACAAGCTTTCAGCAGGATTTGGATTATTTTCCTCCCTTTCTCAAAGACTTCTTCCATTGTACCACTCCACACAATAATGTCATCAAAGTATTGCAGGTGTTCTGGAGCTTGCCCCTGTTCCAGTGCAGTCTGGATCAGTCCATGGCAGATGGTAGGGCTGTGTTTCCACCCCTGGGGCAGTTGGTTCCAAGTTTACTGGACACCCCTCCAAATAAAAGCGAACTGTGGCCTGCACTCTGCTGCCAGAGGAATTGAGAAAAATGCATTGGTGATATCAATTGTGGCATACCACTTGGCTGCCCTTGACTCCAGTTCATATTGAAGTTCTAGCATGTCCAGTACAGCAGCACTCAAGGATGGTGTAACTTCATTCAGGCCATGATAGTCTACTGTTAGTCTCCACTCTCCGTTAGCCTTTCGCACTGGCCATATGGGGCTATTAAAGGGTGAGCGGGTCTTACTGATCAGTCCTTGACTCTCCAATCTACAGATCAGCTTATGGATGGGAATTAGGGAGTCTCGGTTGGTGCGATATTGCCACCGGTACACTGTTGTGGTTGCAATTGGCACTTGTTCAGTGGTGAAGTTCCAAAGCACTGGAGGGGCCCACTGGCCTAGATACTTACCCATACTATCCCACACTCCCTGCCACTCATAACTGTCCAGCCTCAGGGAAAATCTCTTGGTCCTCCTGTATCTTAATCTAACCCTAGACAAGGCCCAAACCTGACTCTGCTTAACTCTCGAGACCAGACGAAACGGTCGTGGGTAAAACACACTCTGTATGCATGCCAACATGCTGATCCCCATCACAATCAGCGAGCAGGTCTCTAGGGTACCCAAAGGCCATTCAAAACCTTCAGAACTCTCAAATGATGCTGTAAGCGGTGTGGTGGTGGGGGGCTGGGAGTGTAAAAGAATGTCTCCTTCACAGGTTGACCACCTGAGGAGGGGAAGAAAGCCGTGTAATTGCTCAGCACTTCTATTATATACCTCCCAAAGTATAGGGGTGGTGACCACACTGGGAATGCAAGCCAGATCAGTTTCATGATCAGTGATTCTATTGTATTACAAGTAATTATCATAAAGTACAATGAAACAAGAACCTTAGCCCAAGGCCCCCAGCCAATAAACACTAACACAGCAAATACTGGCTGTAAGTAAGGTACGACATGCTGAAACTGTGAGATCAAGAGCAACAACTTTGAGAGCCAATAAATCAGCATAGTGACGAGTGACTATTAATCTGAAACAATGAATGCTTATCACAAATACGATTAGACACACTCTGGTCAGATCTGTCGTTATCTCAACCCTTCGGGCCCCACTTTGGGCATCAAAAAGAAACTGTCGTGGTTTAAGCCCAGGAGGCAAATCAGCCATGCAATTGCCCTCTCACTCCCCTTCTTCCTCCCCCCTGCTCCTGGAGGGATGGGAAGGAGAATCGAAAGAATGTAACTCCCATGGGTTGAGATCAGAACAGTCCAGTAACTGAGGTATAACACAAACCACTACTGCTGCCACCAATAATAATAATAATGATAAGGGAAGTAACAAGGGAAAAAAATACAACTGCTCGCCACCCGCTGACCAATACCCAGCCTGAATGAGCAGTGATCTCACCCTTCCGGGTAACTGCCCCCAGTTCATATAGTGGGCATGACGTGCTGTGGTATAGAATACCTCTTTGGTCAGTTTGGGTCAGGTGTCCTGTCTCTGCTTCCTCCCAGCTTCCCCTCCTCCCTGGCAGAACATGAGACTCAGAAAGTCCTTGGTCAGAGTAAACATTACTGAGCAGCAATTGAAAATATTGGTGTTATCAGCACTGTTCTCAGGCTGAAAGTCAAAACCACAGCACTGCACCAGCTACTAAGAAGGAGAAAAATGGCTGCTACTGCTGAACCCAGGACATGCCCTCTTTTAGAAACAGAAGGAGCTGTGGTTTAGCAGAAAATAATGAAGAGAAAATAATGTTTGATTTAGGCTTTTCCTGAGACCAGATGAAGGCCATGTTGTAGCAACTTCTGGAGTCCTCAAAGGGGACTCCTACTACTTTTCAAAGCCTCATTAAGTGATTCCAGCTAAGGCCTAGATCAAAATAACCTTTGTGCCAGAGCTCAACATGCCAAGCAATGATTGATAACCTGCAGAAAATAGCACTGCTATTTCTAATAACATTTCCAGGTTGAAAGCATTAGAAAAATGGCAGAAGACAGCAAGCTGAAGGGCTCACAATTTAATGCGCAACTGGAGAGGATTAAGAATCAAATTGAAGTGGATGGAGAGATCACTAAGGAGTTCATCCGAAGAGTGAAAGACTTCTTGTTAGGTAAGTATACAGAGTTCTTTCTGACTGATTTTTAATATATATTACAATATAATATAGCATAATAGATGGCCAGAAAATTTTCTACCTCCTGATCTGTGCAATCTTCTTCAATTCCTTTTTTTCTAGTGCTTTTTTCTACCAGGTGACAGTATGCTATTATAATTTCCCAATAGATCTGTTACGTTCTGGTTGTCATCTTTTATTAATGTGCTTCATTTGAAACATCGAGTAATTCCCTCAGCTCTTGGTTTGTCTGGATAAAGGACTACTTAAATAATTTCACACAATATGTCAAGACCAGACATGTCCGATACATCCTCAAATTGTTATTCCACCCCCTTCTTCCAGGACCATAAATAGAGGCTCTCCGTAGGGAGCATGGGAATTAGGACACATACCACTCCATCGTCTCTGTAAAGCTGTAGCTCGAGGAATCAAAGTATTCTGGTAGAATTTGACAGCTTTCATAAAAAATAACCAACCATACATACACTAAAACCTTTTCCACCCTCATGACTGCAGAAAACTGCTGTGAGAAACAGACCCTTAGATTTCTTCACCAGATGCACATCAAAAGAGTTCAAATGTGGTGGGATTCTTTTAATCTCTTAAAAGAATCATCTCATAAATTTCTAAGGATTCCATGGGATCGGTGTTGGGACCGGTCTTGTTCAACATCTTTGTGGGTGACATGGACAGTGGGATTGAGTGCGCCCTCAGCAAGTTTGCCGATGACACCAAGCTGTGTGGTTCGGTTGATACATTGGAGGGAAGGAATGCCATCCAGAGGGACCTTGACACGCTTGTGAGGTGGGCTGATGCCAACCTGATGAAGTTTAACCATGCTAAGTGCAAGGTCCTACACCTGGGTCGGAGCAATGCCAGGCACAGCTCCAGGTTGGGCGGGGAGGAGATTGAGAGCAGCCCTGCAGAGAAGGACTTGGGGGTGTGGGTTGATGAAAAAATGAACATGAGCCAGCAGTGTGCGCTTGCAGCCCAGAAGGCCAACCGTATCCTGGGCTGCATCAGAAGGAGTGTGACCAGCAGGTCGAGGGAGGTGCTCCTGCCCCTTTACTCTGCTCTCGTGAGACCTCACTTGGAGTATTGTGTGCAGTTCTGGTGTCCTCAACATCAAAAGGACATGGAACTGTTAGAACAAGTGCAGAGGAGGGCCCCGAGGATGATCAGGGGACTGGAGCACCTCCTGTATGAAGATAGGCTGAGAAAATTGGGGCTGTTCAGCCTGGAGAAGAGAAGGCTGCGTGGAGACCTCCTAGCAGCCTTCCAATACCTGAAGGGGGCCTATAAGGATGCTGGGGAGGGACTCTTCATTAGGGACTGTGGTGAGAGGACAAGGGGTAATGGGTTTAAACTTAAACAGGGGAAGTTTCGATTGGATATGAGGAAGAAATTCTTTACTGTGAGGGTGGTGAGGCCCTGGAATGGGTTGCCCAGGGAGGTTGTGGATGCTTCATCCCTGGCAGCATTCAAGGTGGGGTTGGACATAGCCTTGGATGGCATGGTTTAGTGGGAGGTGTCCCTTCCCATGGCAGGGGGGCTGGAACTCGATGATCTTGAGGTCCTTTCCAACCCTTACTATTCTATGATTCTATGATTCTATGTTGTCAGTCCTTTGGCATTCATACCTCTATCTCCATATGGGAGCGAGGGCAGAGGACACAGGACTTAGGAATATTTAAGTTATTTTATTGAATTGGAAGAAAAACTCCATTTAAATCCTTAAGATTCTCAGATTTTTATTTGAAGCGATCGAAAATTCTACCTTTGGCTTGTCTTTGTTTCTCAGCAGACATACAGCGCTAACGAGCAATTATAAAGCATTTTTTAAAATGAATTCTTGTTTTGTAAATTGAAGTTTAAGAACAATAGCAGCTGAGACAAGTGCAATGACATTAAATCTGGTGAGCTCTACATTGACATGAATGGTAACTTTAATATATTTCTACAGAAAATAGCTCTCAGAAATGCACTGCTGATTGCACAGTAAATGCCTTTAATTCTTGGTGAGTTACTTTGGAACATAAGCACAAACATTTAATATGTTTCAACTGTTTAATCACTGAAGAAGGTCATCTATAAAGGGAAATGAGCAAAAACCAGATGAGATGTCACAAGGCATTGACTACTCTAACTACATATGCCTGTGCCTCTTTGTAAAGAACTAGGAAGAGCTCTTTATAAGGGGAGTTGTCAAAATATATTTTTTCTACTGTAAATTCCAATCCTATCCAAGTCTGACCCAAGTTCCCTCTGTAGCTTAGCCTTCTCATTAACCAGGGAAGGAACCACTTTCTCAGTATTGTGGTGGCTCCAGGGAAGGGATTACACCCACTGGCCAGCTTGGAAAGCTCCATTCACACTCCAGTCTCTTCAGCTCCTCTTTGATCTGAGGGCCAAGGGAAAAATGGGCTCTGACACATCTAGCTGTGCTGTGCGCTGATTTAAAACCTTCAACAGGCTCAGTTCTACATAAAAAATTTAATAACACAGTTCAAAGTAGGTTCAAATCCTCATTTTAGCCAGTTCTGACAACACTAACAGCAGTACCTGGAAGCATAATATTAAATTACAAAACACTGGAGATAATTCTCTTCCCCCCTTGCTGCGCCTGTCAGCTTTATTCTCCCACATAACTAAAAGGGTAGGCAGCCATAATGATCACTTACATTCCACTGGGAGGAAAGAGCTGCTTCAGGATACCCTCAGCTCCATTTCTATTGCAGATGAGAGTGTGCCTCCAGAAGACATTGAGAAGGTGGCAAATTATGTTCTGCAAATAAACCTTCCCCTGACTCCACAAGAGCTCATGGGCATGCTTGACATTATGGACCACTGTGAGAAGTATAAGCTGGATGCACATAAGAGAAACAGAAAATGGGAGGAAGCTCGGATGCTGCTGATGGAGGCACAAGAAGCTGAGTGAGTAGGGTATTCTCATACTGATGTACCACGTCCAGCGGGGTGGCACTGTGCCTGTAGGACTGCTCCATACCTCAGGCAGCATCCCAGTAACACTGGAGGGAAAGTTCAGATGACAGCAGATTTCAGCTTGCCATTTCCAGCAGGAACAAGCCACTGACCACTGGGCTGCAGGAGCTGACATCCTGCAAGGAGGCAGCTCCCGCCAGCTCCTGGCTCCTCTGCCTGCTGAGTCAAAGAGCCCAGAGCAGCTACTTTCTTCTACATTGGACCTAGTGAAGCATTACATCTGATTCACTGGGAGGTTTAAATATGGGTGAGAAAGAGCTAAAAAGAATTGAGGAGGGAGAAAACATGTTTACCCATGAGTCTCTTTTACTAGCAAAGCAGTGCACCACCAGGCAGCCTGCGGCACCCAGCCTCACCTTTAATACAGCAGCTCACATGCTACCACACAAAGTCCCCTACCAAGGTTTTGCTTTGCCAACTTAAGAACCACAATTTTAATGGTTGTTGTTGGACTTGAGGGAACATTTCTGCATGCAAGCATGGGTGCATTTGAAACATGTTCTTGCTTTGCTCTCCACGCCACAATACTACACATTTCTATCCTTCCATTTCAGCAAAGCTGCTAAAGCTCTTCCGCCTGTGGATGAAATTAATAATAAACTTAAAAATGTTGTGAAGTCCCAAGGACATTCCAAAAATACCGTTGTAAAGTTAAATGAAGAGATGCAAGGCATCAGAACACAGATCTCACAGGTATCTTCTGTAAAACTTTTATTTACTATATACATTATAAAAAAAGATACTTAATCTCAAATTTTCCTTAACGTAAACTTAAATAAAACCAGAATGTGGCACAAATCTGACACCAATTCCATAATGCTTAAAGGTCTCTTCTTAATCAGTTGACATTAGTCTCCCTCATTACCACACTCTCCAAGCTGGCTGGATGTTGCATAAGAAACCACAATTGCTCTGTTTTAGGCTGAGAACCAAATGAATAAGACAAATGACAAACTAAATGACTTGTCAGCAAAACAGTCTGAGATGGAAGATGAAATTGCAACACTGCAGGCAAAAATGCTGATGAACAAGAATCAAGCTACAAAGGCAAGAGCAGGGGCAGAAGCATCACACAAGCGAGCCCAGAACATTGATAATGTAAGCCTTTCTGTCATGTGTTAAGGGAAAAAAGATTCCTTTCATGTTTAATAGTACTTTTGCTTCAGAAGTGCCTTTGTGTTACCCCCCTCTCCTCAAAACTGTTACGTTTTCCTTATGCCATGCAGTGTAAAATGCCACAGGTAAGAGTAATGTATTTTTTATTTTAAGGCTTCTAGCATATAACACTTCTATTTGCTTGAATGAAAAGAAAACATACATATTTCTCTGGCTACTCTGTGACATTCTTCCTTGCACTGTGTATAAGACTTAATCACCATGGGCACCAATAAACACAACAGAACAAATCACAAAACCAGATATTAAAATATGCTAGTAATGTAAGCAGCCTGGCCATTCATCCCATGCCATTCTCTTTCAGAGGAAATTGCTCTGGGAGTTACTTGGAGTTTTTGGTAGGCTGGGTGCTCTTCAGTAGCTCCAATTTTTGAGGATGTGCTAAAATTGCAAGAAGAACCAGCTACCCACAGTGCAAGCCTGGAGCATGACCAAGCTTCCAAGTTAAAAGAAACTTGGTCAAAATCTAAACTGCAGTCTCAACAGCACCTAAATCAGCAGGGAATGGATTATCCAGTAAATATTCCTACAGACAGTGTTGATATAGATAATTTGCCTCCTGGCAAAATTAAATTTACAGGAAACCCCTATTAAAAGAAGTAAAAATAGCATAACCTTTAAAAAGTTTAAACTATATTTTCTTTATATCCTCCCCTCCCCTTTAGATTGCTCCACTGGCTATTTGTTTTAATTGATTTCTATGAGGTTTTGTAAAGTATTGTTCCATGTACACTCATTATGGATGTTTTATTTAAGAGAATGAGGGATTTAAAGTTTGGTTCAAAGAGGATATTCAAAGAAAGTATGTACCCTCCAGTACTCCAGATTAATTGTGAGATGCTCTTAAACCAAGTAACAGCATTTTGTTACAGGAGTTTGCTGACATTAAAAGAAAGTACAGCATTCTTCAAGAAAAGCTGAAAGCCCGAGGACCTCCAAAAGCAACACTAGAAAAAGTGAAGCAGCTGAAAGAAGCAGCAGAGAAACTGGCTGAGGAGACTGAGAAGAAAATTAAAAGAATAACAGGTGGTGTTACTGCTTCAATAGCGAGAGGTGAAAATTGTGACAGCCATGCATTCAGCTGAAGCCCTTGCCCACAGACACTGACAGACCAGGATCACCTGAAATAGGGTTTAAAACAGTTTAACTATTGAGAATCCCTGCTTGAAGCTACTCAGTCAGTTTAAAAGTAGTTGAAATGATTTGGCTTATGTACTTTTTCTGACATAAATTGGTAGCTATACACACAGGGACTTGCAGTGATTTGATTCAGTCAGTTTAAAACAGAACAAGTGCAAAATCTGCTAAAACCTTGCTGCAGATTTAGCTGGAAGCCTTGATTTATGCACTTGCTTTGGGCATTTGGACCTTAAATCTTTCCTCTGCATTGTATTTTTTCTTACCCAAGTGATGGCCTGTGTTGTGGAGCTGCAGGATAGCTGTTTTCCATCAGTCTGTACTTCAGTCAGTTCTCTGAGCAACGGCAGAACTAACCAGATACAAATATTGGCTTGTGGAGACTGAAGCTGACATACCCTGGGGCTGCAGGGCTGTGGCTGAGAGGGGTCATGGGCAGTGGAGACTCTGGCTGCTGTGGCCATACTGGCACCGGTTTTCACACAGCCTCTTGGGTGAGTTTAGAGGGTCATCAAAAACAAAGAGCATGTCTCATTTAATTGCACACAGGGAACCTAATTCTGCTTGCAGTGAAAGTCTGGGCACTCCCACTGGGAATCATTTGGCTTAGGATCCTGCCAAGCTCAAAGTCCAAAAATACTATGTAACATAGAATCATAGAATAGTTAGGGTTGGAAAGGACCTCAAGATCATTGAGTTCCAACCCCCCTGCCATGGGCAGGGACACCTCCCACTAAACCATGCCATCCAAGGCTGTGTCCAACCCCACCTTGAACGCCGCCAGCGATGGAGCATTCACAACCTCCCTGGGCAACCCATTCCAGGGCCTCACCACCCTTACAGTAAAGAATTTCTTCCTCATATCCAATCTAAACTTCCCCTGTTTAAGTTTGAACATGTTACCCCTTGTCCTCTCACTACAGTCCCTAATGAAGAGTCCCTCCCCAGCATCCCCATAGGTCCCCTTCAGGTATTGGAAGGCTGCTATGAGGTCTCCATGCAGCCTTCTCTTCTCCAGGCTCAACAGCCCCTATTTTCTCAGCCTATCTTCGCTCCATCCCAGGAGGAAATTCTTCAGGACAGGTTCTGAATAAATATTTTGAGCATATACCTTGACGAAAAATATTAAGAGCATCCCAGTCACTCCAAAGGCCCAGATGATAAGTGTGTTGGAAACAGGCAGTGAATAATGTGATTTTGACTCACTACCACTATGTTTACATTGGTGTAGCTTCACAGGGACCAGCAGAAAACATTACTGTAAATGAGGAAGACCTAACCTCATTATGCCCAAATTGTCCAGGCTTTACACACATCAGTGGGCACACTGTTCCTCTAAGTGTTTCCACTTAAACCAAGTCCTTTAAGAGCTCCATGTCCTGCCCTATCCTAGCTGACAGACAAAAGCACATGCTGAGAAATTAATTTATTCAAGGCTGTCACATTTCTCTTGCTATGCAAAAGCCACACTTTTCCTTCCAGTTGCATATATAACATTCCCCATTTAAAATGGGCATATTGCCTCTTAAACTCCTGGGAAAAGAAATGCTGTTAATCCATGGATTTTACTTACACAACAAATATAAGGATCATTGCATGTCTCTTCCAGATTTGGAGAAGAAACTTCAGGACCTGAATCAAACCAAACAAGACAAGGCAGAGCAATTGAGACAACTAGAGGAACAAGTGATAGCCATTAAAAATGAAATCACGGAGCAGGAAAGCAAGTATGCAACATGCAAAAGTTAGGGTCTGAACAGACCATCGGGTAAAATGCAACTGAAGTCTCCGTGCTTACCACCTCCTGAGCTTCCTGGCACAGAGGGCTATCATCCCTAAATAAATCTGAAGGTGCCTACAGTATTTGGCAGTGAATAATGTAATTTTCTCTTGGGTATTTTTTGTCCAGCTGAGTTTATATGGAAATAGCAAATACCTTTTAATAAACCAGCTGATTAAGTAATCAGGATGTAGTCTTTAAGGGAGCTTTGTAATACACCCCAATGCACAGCCTAGAGCTTCTTGCTGTAGGGGGTTGAAAATGCAAAAGGACTGCACAGAGAGTAACTGCCTCGAAGACAGACTCCCAACACCCTGTGTGTTTTGCTGAACCCTCCCAAAAACCTGTGGCTGTGCCACAGCCTTGCATGGGTCTGTACAGACCAGGATATGGTGATGCAGATGAAGGGCTATGGGCTTTGGTAGCCATCCCCACTGACAACTGTCAGTGTCCACAGGGTATTGTCACTCCTCCCTATCCCGGTCTCTTCACTGAGATAGAGCAGGGGGAGCACTAGGAATCCCTGACCATGTGGGGGTCCCCCTATGTTCACTGAAAATGCACACATACGTCCATGCATACTGGACCATCATAGGTGGGGCAACAGGGGGACAATTCCCCAGTGCCCACTGGATGGCAGTGCACTGATGCTTAATGCTGAAAACTTCAAAATCATTCCTTTGTCAATCTTCCTTCTGCAATACCTATTTTTCTTATGCTTCTAAGGGGTTTCCAACATTTTTAGTTAATGCAACTAACAGTTGTAAAATGACTCCATCTCTTTGGCTTAAGCAGTGAGTCTTAAGGCCCCACAGATGTTGAAAAGCAGTTTCTTCAGCTCTTCTCCCACATGCAGCATCTCACAGAACACAGAGTTCACTCAGTAGTTTCTTATAGCCATAAAGAACATAGAAATTGTCCTAAATTTTCATTTATAATTCCTTTATATATATATATAAAAATAAGGAGAGTGGGGCTAAGCAATTGCTAGAGAAGTGCTAGAGTTTTAAAAAGGCTGAAGGGAGCTATGCCTTGGTTCTAAAATCCCACTCTAGGTATACACACTTCTGCAGGATGCTGAACAGACCAACAATGTCTCTTCCTCAGTTAAATCCAGTTGTGTCATTCCTGGCTGGATTGTCCCACAGCAACCATCCCAGGAGCAGCCCAGCATTGCTTCAGAGCTCGGGTGCAGCCCAGAGCACATCCATAAAACAAGGAATGCTTTGCAGGAATACAGGGCTCTTATCATTTACCCATCCTCCTGCCAGCAGCACCCATAAAACAATCCTTATTGATCCGAGGGAGATAAATCATCCACAGTTATCACTCTGTGTTTGGAAGAGCTAAAGTAGTATTTGTATGCAGTGGGGACTTGCATAGGAATTGCTGGCATGGATAAAATTTCAGAGATACTCCTCTAACTCAAACCAGCTGTGCTCCAGGGCAGTGTGCAACATGCATTACCCATCTAATAGCTTCTATTGTGAAAATGATGGAATCAAATTATAACTTCAATATAATCCAACAAAGACACCTGAATGCAGTATGCACATAATTTGCATTTTATTTTTTATCTGATTTTTATCACTTTAAAAGCTCACCTGTGAGGTGTGAGGCTTCTTTATAAGTCCCTAGGCTGTAATCAGATGAGTGTATTTAGATTGACTTTGCCATAATGAAATTGAGCATTTCTGTTTTACTCAGAGCACACAACTCACCAAGCTGCTCACAAGTGGGTTTCCAGGTAATGAAGGTTTCAATGCACTGCACCTGAAACAGGCAACCTGAAGTGTTTAAACAAGTTCCCAACAACATTCATGGCTTTAACAACCTGAATTCACAAGCAGAAAGTTGAAAGAGAATGTCCTCCTAAAATCACTGGTGGCTATGAGAGTTGCCATATGGCTTTCAAAAAGCTGCAAGGATGTAAAGTCTGTAAACAGTTAAACAGGCCTGGAGGGTAGATGTATCCATGTGGGAAAACAGAGATTGCTGGATAAAAACAGAAACAGGAAGAAGAAAGTCAGCGTGGAGTCTAAGCTCCCCTGCCTTCTTCCAAGCATGCTCAGACACACAAAGTGAGCAGACCAGAAGCTACAGAACACCAAATCCATCCTGTGACAGCCTCTGACACTTACAGCTGTGCAGCACTCCCCATTGGAAGTGACACAAAAGCTTTGAAAGTGGTTTTGCAATGCTAATTTGTGGGAAAATGCTGCATCTGGATCAAAAATACCTACTTTTAGTTACCCCTGACCCTCCTGCTTGTGGGCAGAAGTGGCTTCAGAAAACTTTCTTGACAAAAAAATACTGAATTCAGTATCTTGCTGTAGAACGTTTTGACTTCATCGACATTAATCAATATACAATCAAATTTACATATAATCCAAGATAAATTTAATCGAAAGTTACTTCATTAGCTCTCTTTGTTAGGCATTCAACCTCTGCACTGTTACAAAAAAAGTGGGTGATCAAGTGGGTCTCGCTGAGGTTAAATTCTGAAATTTGGCTCTTTGAGAAGACTCCAAATGCAGCACAGACACCCAGGACTGTGAAGCTGCTTCACCAACCACAAGGATAGGACACGACACAAAACTGAATTTTTGTCCTTTGAAAAAAAAATTTGAATCGTGGTCTGGTTTAGGCTTGAAGGCGCCTTAAAGCTCATCCAGTTCCAACACCCTGTCATGGGCAGGGACACCTGCCACTAGAAGAGGTTGCTCAAAGCCCTGTCCAACCTGGCTTTGAACACTGGCAGGGATGGGGCAGTCACGGCTTCTCTGGGCAACCTGTGCCAGGGCCTCACCACCCTCACAGGGAAGAATTTCTTCCTAATAGTCTAAATCTCCCCTCTGTCAGCTTAAAGCCATCCCACTGATGATGAGCACTGCAGAGAGGGACAGTCACAAACAAGTTCACTGCACCTAATGACCCACACAGTGAATGCTGGTAGTTTCAGCTGCCTCTGAAAGGTGACCTCAGTTATGGGTGACAGTGGTCACCCTAGTCCATGGCTGCAACTCCAAGTCGATCCCTGATGCCACACAGCAGGGTCACCCCTAGGCTGGAATGCAGTGCGTTCCATTGGCAACAAGACACACAAGGAGCCTAGTCACAGGGCAAGAAGCTCCAGAGGGCAACATTAGCCCACTTCAGGTTTTGCGGAGGATGGGACTTCTATATGGCTATGAAGCAGAAAAAAGATGAGAAAACTTCAACAAAAATTGAAAAAATATGGGACAGAAAAAAATCCAATGGCAATGAAACACTGTCCTTGCACAGTCACACATGGAGCGATGCCACTGCCTGTCTGCCATGGCCTGGAGGAATTCTTAACCGCTGCAAACAGTTCCTGTCAGTGGGATGAAAAAGTTTGTTGTGCTGAAGCTTAAAAACAAAGCTGTGCTGTGACTTACATGACAGGATTGTGAAGCTGAATTAGTTTTGTGAATTTAGAAGACCACATTGCAGAAGAGGTGTAGAATTACAATACCTGCCATGTGTACTTAAAATGGTTTAATTTCCTGGATATCTTTAATGAAACAGCCCCACTAGTTCTTCAATTGAGAGTCCTGGGTTACGTTTCAGAACTGGTGTTTAACCTTTAGGGCAAGCCACTTGGTATCTCTCTGTTTCTGCTTATCCATCTGTAAAATGAGAACTAACATATCTACCCACCTCGGCAGCGTTTGCTGGACGGACAGACGGTGGTGTGTTTCCACTGCACTGCAAATAGCAAGGGCAAAGTGTTGTTGAGGGACACAGGTACCTGGTAAAGATTTACATGAGTTTAAGTGTTGCACATGCACAGGCAAAACTCTAGTGCATAAACCCAGGAATGTGTCCCAGCCTGCGTCCAGCTACAGCCATGATCGGCCAACACATCCATCCTTCTTAACCGGCTCCTTGATGTTTATTTACCAGTAAACCTTTCCCCTGGTGCCAAAAAGACTCTGCCACCAGCAAATGAAGCCATTGTGTCTCTGGCACAGCCCAGGGAACTGAAGTGGGTTCAGCTCCAGCAGCTCCAGCACAGCAATTGACCCCTTGCAGCCATCGACCCCTTGCAGCCATCCCAGCACCCCTGGGAAGGCAGTAGCACTGCATGCTCCCAGACAACGAGAAGCAGCCTGGAAGAGGTTGACCCTGGCTCAACGGCCCTGCCAGGGACAGACCCAGCCATGTATGACCCAGGAATGGCACTAAGAGCCACCTCTGTTGGCACCACATCACCAGGAGATTCAGGGCCACCGAGCATCACAAGCAACAGTTGCCAACCCTCTGGCCCTTTGCTGGGTTCCAGGCCTTGCCACATGGGTATGCTCGCTCCATCCCTCTCTCTCTCCCTCCCTCTCTCCCTCCCAGATGCCCAGCCCCTCCAGCAGAAGTCAGGATTGGGTCAAACCCCCCATTTCTGCAGTTTTCCCACAGACAGAAGCAGAGAGGGGTAGCTCCACCTGTGATATCCCTCCACTCCACCGATTGCTGTATGCTGCCCAGAACCCTCTCTCAAACCCGGGAAGCAGCGAGGAGGGCACAATCTGTAATAGTGGTGGTGAGCAGGAGTTCCCTTGCTCGCCCCTCGGAGCTCCCCAGAGCAGTAGGGCGGGAGTCCCTCTCCTCCAGCCTGCCCCAGCGGCTGGGTTACGCTTCCTCGACGGCCGCCGTTTACCCGCTCCCTTAGGGAGCGGGGGGCCGGGGCGGGCGGAGCCGCGGGGGGCGGAGGAGGAGGAGGGCCGGGGGACGCCGGCGGTGCGAAGCCGCTCCCCAGGAGCCGCGGGGAGCTGCGGCGCCTGCGTGCAGCAGTAGCGGCGTTCGGCGGCAGCGTGGAGGGGAAGCCTCGACCCGCCGCGTCCCGTCCCGTCGGTGCCTGCCGCCTTGCCATGGGCTGCCTCCTCCTGTACCTCTGCTGCTGCCTCGGTAACTCCCGACCCGCTCCCGCCGCCGTCGGGGCACGGCGGGCTGGGCGAGCCCCTGCACCGCCCGCCGGGGCGGCTCGGGCTCCCTGCCTGACCGCGCTCCCGCTTCTCTTTCTCACCCCTCTCTTTTCTCCGCGGGCGCGCAGCGCTGTGGTCCGCGGCCGCGCAGGAGCCCGAGTACAGCTACGGCTGCGCCGAGGGCAGCTGCTACCCCGCCACCGGCGACCTGCTCATCGGCCGCGCCGCCCGCCTGTCCGCCTCCTCCACCTGCGGCCTCCGCCAGCCCGAGCCCTACTGCATCGTCAGCCACCTCCAGGTGAGCCCGGGCGGGACCGCGCTCCGGGGCACTGCGTTCGGCTGCGGGGCTGGAGCGGGGCGAGCACCGTGCCCCGCCAAAGCAGCCCGGGTCCAGGGAGCCCCTCGCGGCTTTCGACTTCTGCCCCCTATCCCTTACCGAGGTTAACGAGGAGGAATGTGCCGCGGGAAGTTAAATTAGTTTATTTCCAGAGTTGCTCGGAGCCGTCTAGACGGCTTCCTGATTGAGAGTGGTCTGTAGGACCCGGGTAATGTTTTGGCCACTATTCCCGTAATGTAATTACATTTGTAAGGTTTCCAAGCGAAGGGATGCAAATAAGCTTGCCTTGCACATCTGGTGGGAAACACAAAACTCGTTGCTCTTTGAGCCAGAAGCAGTTCACCAGACTTAAAAATTTCAGAGACAGAAGGGGTTCTGGAAAGAATAAAGTATCAGTTATAAGTGGAACTCTGTTGAACTGAAAGCAAGGGATAATCTCCGGCCGAATTTACTGTGGAGACAATAGGGCCGGATTCTGGCACTTGGAAGGAAAACCACGGGAGGCAGGAGGAGTGCTGCCTGAGGGACTGTACCACTTGGCCCATTTGTACCCTTAAGTTACCGAATTCCACCTCCCACCCTGCCTTCCCCTTCAGTTTTACTGTGCTGCTCTGTCTACCAGAGTTAGTGCTTGGTTTGACTTAGGTTTCTCTGGGACATTTTTGGGCTATGTCAGGATTAACTTTAACAACATGAGCATCTCTGGTAGAACAAAATAACAAAGGTGCTTTGTTCCGTTTTCTGAATTGCCAAAGTGCTGTAGTAAAAAGCATCACTTCAGAACTTCACTCCTGACCTCACAGCCCCAGTTCAGCATTTGGGATGGCCCTGGTTACTTATGCATAGTAAGGTGGTATTGAAATAGCAGGAAGGTGCCAAGTGTCCTCTTAATAACACGAGGCTTGGGCGGGATGAGTGCTTTGTAGGGTTGGGCTTTCTAGGATTGCGTTTTAGTGGGAGAAGCAGCAAGTCCTGGCATGAGGCAGGGGCTGTGGTGCTGGCAGAGAGGGGCCTGGAGTGGGGGAGAAGGGGACATCTTTCTCAGAACCCTGCTCTTGTCATACTCTCTGCTGGAGCAGTCTTTGGGAGCTAATGGGTGGTGAAGCGTGGGGCTTGGAAGGAGGTGGAATTGGTGAAGTGGGAGTCCTGTGTGGCTCAGACCTGCCAGCCCTCGCATTCTTGGCTGATAAAGCACTGCATTTGTCTCCATAAACCTGCTGGAGGAATGATGCCTGTGTAGCTTCTGACAGTGATGAGTTGCTGGTGTGTGGAGGCTCCCTCGCTGCAGTGTGATGTGCTCCTCTGCCAAACCATGAGGTGGTTTGGGCAGGAGCCCTCCCTTCTGGTTCAGTTTGCATCTTACCTTGCAAAATTGGAAAGCGGTGGGTTTAGGCACCAGTACAATGCTAAACCAGCATTGTTCATAGTCATAGTCATGACAGGGTTTTGTCCTCCTGGCGAAGGAGCATCCAGCTTTTCCAAGCAGCACATGCCAGATTTTCACCCAACTGTTTTTTTTATGGGCACACCTGGTAGTGCGTGCAAACTGAGTTTGTGTGCATAGCTTGGGTGTTGCAATGGTAGGTGGAGATGCAAGGTTTAGGTAGGAGCTTGACAAGCTGGATTCAGGGCAAAATCAACCCTGTGCTGAAAGGGCTCAGTCGCTAAATCGCTGAGGCTCCCTGGAGGTATCCCTAATGCCGAGAGCTTACATTTCCAAGCTAGCTTCCAAAAGCCAACGCTATTTCACACAAGTTGTTGAAGATGCAGTTTTGCACGTGTGTTTGTACAGAAGCAACTCAGCAGTTTTCTGTAGATGTTGCTTTTGGTTCTGACTTCTATCTCTTGAGCTAGAAGAGATTTCCTGAAACTGCAATTTCGATAGAGAAATACTCCTCCTAAAAATGAAGTTTATGGAATTCCGGGCATATTTTCCAGTTGGCAATTTGCATTAATTCATAAAGGTAAATACACTTACCCTTTCAACAAAAAAACCCCTTTGATGACTCCTGCAGGCAAAATGAGTGGAATGTGATATGGATGGAAAACACTCTTATCTGCAGGAAACAACTATTGCCCCACGGATAAAATCAGTAATGCTGATTATTCTGTTGTTTCAGGAGGACAAAAAATGTTTCATATGTGACTCTGAGGATCCCTTCCATGATACTCTCAATCCTGACAGTCATCGTATTGAAAACGTTGTCACCACATTTGCGCCCAATCGCCTGAAGCTCTGGTGGCAGTCAGAAAATGGTATGGAGGGGGGTTGTCCGTGTGGGAGCCATTTCCAGGGCTGGAAACTGCTTCCCCTCCTTTTGTTTAAGGGTGCCTGCAGGTTTGCTGATATCTCTGGCCTGCTGATTACTGCCCTGGGAAGGGTCATGCTGTTCAAGGAGGACTGAGTAAAACTGGCTGCTTTTGTGTGCCCTGGAGCAGTCCTTAATCCATAATAAAGCCCCCTCTGCAGCCCCCTCATCCCTCTGGGAGTGTTGGAATGATCCCACTGTGCAGGAATTCCTGAAGAGAGCAGTTTCCCGCATTGGCTCTGGATCTCCCTTGTGTTTGGGCAGTGGGAGCGGAGCAGCCTTCCAGGAGAAATATCCCGGGTCGGTGCTGCCAAGGGAGCACCACAGGGCTTCCCCGGCGCTGGGCTGGACAAGCGTGTGGAGGGAGGGAGGAGGTTTGGGACTGCCGTCCTGCCTGCAGACCTCCCTTTTCCCCTCCTACCCTGGCAGAGCAAAGCCAGGTGTATCTCTTGCCCAGCAAACGGCCTCTCTCCTGTCTCCCTGAATGTCTGTGTCCATCTTCCAGACAGTAAAATGAGCACCAGAAACAAGCCAGCTAGTTAGAGCAAAACCCAACATAGTGTGTGTTCATTTGGTGGCTTTGTTTTAAATCCTTCCTATGCCCTTTTAATGTTTATGGTTATGCTTTGGCATGCCTTCATACACAAAACAAGGCACTGAGGTTTCTCTAACAGCAGTCCTACCCTGGAGCCTTAAAGCCAGCTGGACGGGATGGGATTTCTGCAAATGCATTGGCAGAAGCTGTCTTGCTGTATATGAAAAGAAATGGCAATGTTTGTAACATTTCTGCAGGCCAGTACAGAAAGGTTTTCACTAAATCATTTTTAACCATTGCTGGATGAGCCTAGCAAGCCTCCTGTTTCCAGCAGCTCTCTTGCATCATTCCAGATAATTCATGTTTTTTGCAACAGGCTTGGCAGCATCCACACAGAAAAGTTCTTAGCTCATAAGGTCATGCAAATGTCCTTCAACAATAAAAAACAAATGATTCTTTCTGTCCAATTCATGTTTTCTTCTATTCAGGCATAGAGCGGAAGGAAGCATTGCTGCACGCTCCACATAATGTTACAGCTGGTCAAAAATTGAAGCGCTTTGTGGGTTTATTATTTTCATTTCTTACCCTTTCTACTCTCTGTGTATCTTATCTTTTTTAATTTCTAGCTACAGCATAATGAACATCCAGCTGTTTTGAGAGGCCTTTTCACATGACAAAATAATGTTTGTAACTGTTTTCCATCCTTTCTGCGTAGAGTCCTTGACTGTAGGTAGTCACACAGCAGAGGTTACAAAATCTTTTGCTTCTCACCGGTTTCCTAGCTCTCATGATTACAAAGTAGGGCTGTGATACTTGCTTTAGGAGTATTTCCAAACCAGGTTGTAAAGGAACTGTTCCTGCATCTGGATGGACAGGAGAGTCCAGAGCAAGTGAAGGAAGGGGGAGAACAGCCCCCAGCAGTTATCGGTGATATTTAGAGTGTTAGGGCTGCAGAAGCTCAAGCCTCTGCTGGTACCAGGTGGACTGCAGTGTATGAGGATAGTCTGGGGTCATCACATAGGTCCAGGCTCAGCATCCCCAGTTGAAACAGCCCCTGGGTGCTTTGGTGGCTGGATCTAGCCCACAGCAGTCCCCATCCTTACCTCTGTCTAGTGATGTTAGCTATGTTACGCAGCCTGAAATAATGGCAGTGCAGGCTCATGCTTTGAGTGTAGCAGATGATGTCTGAGGATCCCATGTGCAATACTCTTCAGCAGTTCCTTGGTGTGTCCCCCCCATACCTCAGTAATGCACTAACCCTTTTTGACAACAGAGCCAAGTGGCAAAAAAAAGGGTTTCTGTGCCAGTGGAGCAAAGAGCCTCGGCAGAATCTAGAGGTGGGGGCTGGCGGGTGTCCTTGTTTGCTGCATGGCTTCTTTTCTCTGCCCCTGCAGGTCTGGAAAACGTGACAATCCAACTGAACCTGGAGGCCGAGTTTCACTTCACTCATCTCATTATGACCTTCAAGGTAAGGCACCACAGCTTACCCTGAACCCTAAGACACAAGGAAATGAGAGGTCTTATAGTCCTTCACATCTATTTGATATTGGGGATTTGGGCTTTGAGCTGGTTTGCCTAATATTTTTAGAACTAGCAACCATTAGCTCCTGCTGAAGTTGCACAGGAAGGCTGAGTTGCGACTTGTGGCTTGCATTGTGTTTGAACCCCAATGAGATGCAGAAGGAGTTATACTGAAGCTGAGCTTTGTGTTGGTGTTTGTCTCTGGTGGTTGTGTTCTAGATCATTAGCTAAATCCTATAGTAGTGAGGATTTTTTTCTTCTTAAAAAAAAAAAAAGCAAAACAAAAAAGTTGGCCATGGTATCGTTTTTCATTTGGCAAATGGAAAGGTCTTCAGGAAGAAGAAACATCTGTGCACAAAGTGTCTTTGTTTCTTTACAAACAGATGTCTTGGAATGGCAGATCATGTCCTGTATATCCTAAATCTCACAAAGGCAAGTACTAGTGGCAACCTTCAGCTGAGGTTTCAGAGGTTGCACTTCCTGAAGGGCTAAATCCCTGATCTTCGCATGTAGACGAATTAATCTCTTCATTCTTACCTATCAGCTTTCTATGAGAGCTGGTTCTTTCCTTTCCCATCGACTTCAGTTTCTGCCCTTGCCTCAGGGTGGTGCCTGAGGTGGAAGGTGGTCCTTTCTGATAGACCCCAGCAATGAAGGGCCCCTGAGAGACCCCTGACCTGATGCAGGTGCTGTGGCCATTGTGCCGCTGGGCTTGGTCTGCTGTCAGGAGGAAGACTGCAGGAAAAAGGTCATTGTAAGAGGGTTTGTTGACTGTGTGGTGGACACTTGAGCTGCCTTAACCTCTCTCTCAGTTGCTACATTTTCTGTTGGGTGAGATGCCTGTTTGTGAGTTGGGTGATAATTTCAATCAGGAAGCAGAAAGAAAACTTCTTCCCAGCTGTGAACTGAAATGCTTTTGTGCTTGCCTCTCAGAGGGCCTCCTCTGAATACATAAAACTAATGAAGAGACTGTTTGCATTTCTCGGTAAGTGCAAGCCAGGTGTTACATTAATATCTGCTCTGTGAAAGGCAGTGCAGAAGTGGAAGCATGAGACTTTTAGGTCAGGGAGATTAAGAATATTTTTTAAATCTCATTAGCTCGTTGTTCAGCAGTTGAATACGTGTAGGTGAGAAGGACAGTAGTCTGTGTGAATCGAATGCAGCCAGCTGGACTCTAGGCAAGGCCAGCTGGAAGAGGGTCTCTGGGGATTGGAGGGTCAAATGCAGCAGAGTGGATGAAGCTGAACCTCTCAATATTCTTTAAAGAAGAAGGCTTTCTTAATGCAGCACAGAGGATGGCCGGCATGGATGGCAGAGATGGATGCAAAAGGTAATGTGGTCAGACAAAGAGAGGTGAGCAATCCAAAGGCTTCTTTGAGCAGTAGAGATAACTGCTCAGCAAGAGCTTCTGGGTGTCAGCTGGAGGGGGAAGCACTGAAAGTGGCCTCCTGGTCCCCAGGGCAGAAGAGGTGGCCCATTAGGTCCTTTGCAGATCAAGCAAGGAAGAAGGCTATGTTGTTCTCCAAAAGCAGTGGAAAAAGTCCTTTTGAATCCCTAAAGCCCTGGTTTTGAGAAAGGATTTGAAATCAAAAAACTTACAAGTTTGCTTATTTATTGTAAGCATGTTTAAGTGTTTGGCCACTGAGTGCCATCTTTTCAAAGATGAGTAGTCTGTGGTTTGATATGTGTTATTTCAAAGATCTGCCTCTGAGCAGACAGTGGGATATCAGTAGAAAACCATTTCCAGTATTTCCAAATATTGGAAATAGTCAGTGCAGGGAGAGAGACTAAAACCCAAGCATGTGGATTGCTCATGCTTAAAAACACATGTAAATGCAAGTAATAATTAATTGAATAAAATCTCTTTTGGTTTTCTTCCTGTTAGACATTCCGTCCTGCTGCAATGTTGATAGAAAGATCATCTGATTTTGGAAAAACGTGGCAAGTATATAGGTATTTTGCGTATGACTGTGAGAGCTCATTTCCTGGGATTTCAACTGGACCCATGAAGAAAGTGGATGATATCATTTGTGATTCCCGATACTCTGACATAGAACCTTCAACGGAGGGAGAGGTCAGAGGGTTGGGGTTGTTTTTTCCCTATTACAATTATTATGTAGACTTTTTCATACAAATTTAGATTCCCTTATTTTTAAAGCTGAATCTTTCATTTTACCATTTTTCCTCCAGGTAATATATCGTGTTTTAGATCCTGCTTTTCGAATTGAAGATCCGTACAGTCCAAGGATTCAAAGTATGTATGCAGTTGCCTTCCAGACTCATTTGAAAGCATTTCTGTATTTAAACCACAAAAAAAGCCATGTATTAGCCCCAGTAACAATTTTGAAATCATGTGAATACATTTGTGGTATGGCTTCTTTTACGTCAGACGGTGACGTGCTGTGAAATAATGATGTGTTGCCATCTCAAGTGATGGCTCTTACATGCATCATTGTAGTTGGTCTTTTTCTTAATTGATCAGGGATTTATTTCCATTAAAGACACCCTCTCCCCAAAATACATGCAGTTGCCGATAGAAACCTTGGAATGTGATTCCATATTTTTCAGTATTCAGAAAGCAAAGAAATGGAACTACAAAGGAACTTGGATCATTTTCGATGATTCTATGATTTTACATTTCTAACTAATGTCAAGGGGGTATTGGTTTATTTGTTAGAACACCTGAGTCATGAGTTTGGAACAGTTGGCCTTGGTAGCACTATGTGGCTGGACCAGTGCAAAGGTAGAGGGATTTGTTGCTGAGCATGGCTCAGAGAAAAACCTCTTTGGGGCATTTGGCTTGAGTAGGGAACTTCAGTGATCTGCCTTAAACTTGACCTCTGATTTGATATGTGTTCTCAGTTTCAGTTCATGTCCTTCAGCATAAAACTAGCTGGAGCAGAAGAAAATCTCTCCCATAGAATAGTGTCTGCTAGTTTCTGTATCAGTTGAATGCTTGGGTTTTTTTTAACCAACATTTTAAGGCAGAAACTCTGCTTTCATGGACTTGAAGTGCTTTTTAAGCCTAGTTTCAAGGCTGTAAGCAATTAGGATTCGTAATATCAAAGTGAACACGTAGCCTGAATTAATTACTGTGATACTGTCTTCCCATCTATTATCCCTCGAGAACTACTTTGTATTTGGCCAGTGATGGGGTGTTGCTTCTTTCAGCAAAATGTAACTAATTATGTTTGCTAGGAAAGTTGGGCTTAGAAGAAAGTTCAAAACAAGACAGAAATAATTCTTCTAGATTTTTTTTCCGAAAGGCTTGTAATTCTTGAAGCTCCTGGTCCACTTGTCAGCAGTTCCTTAGTATCAGGTCCTTGCGCACCTTGCATTATATAAAGCCCCAAAGAACCAGTGTCTTTTTGGTGATACTATGGTGTGTACCTTTGATATTTATGTCTGTGTCTGTTTATGTATAATAAAATAGAGTAATATTTTTAATTAAGCTCAAACTCAATTATACAGTGATTAACTTGTAGTAAAGTAATGTGTTTTTGTTGTTTTTTTTTTTTCTTATTTGGGAGTGTGATGTGTAGCATGTGAGTATTGAGATTAAATCTGATCTAATCTCATAGGAAGTGTGCTTGGGAATTCACTCCTCGCTTCCTCCCATTCAATGCAGTACCTGGTAAATGATTCTAAACCGGGTTTGTTGTGGTTTTTTGTGTGTCTCCTGCAGATCTATTAAAGATCACAAATTTGAGAGTCAAATTCACCAAACTGCACACGCTGGGAGATAATCTCTTGGACTCTAGGATGGAGATCAGAGAGAAGTACTACTATGCCATCTATGATATGGTGGTTCGTGGGAACTGTTTCTGCTATGGACATGCCAGCGAGTGTGCGCCAGTGGATGGCTTTAACGAAGAAGTGGAAGGAATGGTAAATATTCACGCTTTTCTGCATAAAGCTGTGCCTGTCTGTGCCTCTTTTGATTTAAACACAAATTTAAAGATGATACTTTCTCCTCATTCCCCAACATTGAAACTATTCCTCCTCAGCAAATGTTCTGTCATTATTGGTGTTAATGAAGCACAGAGAGCTCAGATTAGGTGAAAATGGTTTTAACATTCCTTTTCTAATTATATTAAAGATGTGATGAAATTAAAAGACACGAATGCAGAAAGGGAGTGTATGGGGCCAGATGAGTGTGTGGGTTGAATTGGTTACCCTGAAATTGAAGGGAATAGAGGCATCAAAGAATAAAGTACCTTTGCGAATCATACATGACCTGCATTTGTATTAGTTATCAGCTGGGAAGTGGAGGCTGTAGCCCTAATTCACAGCAGGATCTGAAGGAAAAGTACACTGCTGCCCAAGTGCCACATCCCTTCTGGGTTCTGGTTTTCCCCATGATTTTTGCCTGACAAGCAGTAATAGCACCCCTGTTAATGAGTGAGTTATTAACTGGATGAAAATGTGGAGGCATACAGGGAGGTTGTGTGGGCTGTCCCAGGGGCCACAGGATGCCCG
Organism: Amazona ochrocephala; assembly: GCA_039720435.1. NCBI lineage: Eukaryota > Metazoa > Chordata > Aves > Psittaciformes > Psittacidae > Amazona > Amazona ochrocephala. The sequence goes on from CM077880.1 coordinate 29,618,185, forward strand.
AGAGCAGGTATACTTCGATGCCCGAGAGCAGGTATACTTCATTGCCCTGCATTTTTGGTGAGTGCCCCCACCTGAGCAGCAGCAAGACTGGCTTTGCCCTTAAAATCATTTCTCCAGTGGTGTTGTCTATGGTAGCAGCTGTCACAAAACCACTGTTGGTCTGCTTAGTGCTTGTTCTGTACATGTTGAAGGCAGAATCTGGGGTTGGTGGATAAAATACATCCAAACTATCTGTTATCTTTGCTTTGAGAACCAAAGTAGGGCTGGAAAGAAAGTGCTGGGCTAGTGACCGCTAACTAGATGCATGTTAATAGCTAATTAACAGCTAATAAACAGCTAACTTTTAGGTCCAAGAGGCTTTTGTGGTTATTGGGGTGGAACTGTGCTGTCCTTGTGTCTGGAAGCATTTATTCAGGCATTAGTTCTGATAAGGAAAGGACATATTTGTATGGAGACGTTCTTACCTCGACAGGTAAAGGACACTTCTGTGGCCCTTTATGTCTCTCTACATGCAGTGACATGTATTAAAGTCTCCAAAAGTATATCCTTTATGTACTAGCTATATTTTGCATTACTCAGAGCATGTTGGGTTTTTTTCCCTGCTTGTTTTACAACCACCTATATTACTTCTTTTTTTTTTTGTTGTTTCAATGACAGGTCCATGGGCACTGCATGTGCAGACACAATACCAAAGGGTTAAACTGTGAACAGTGCTTGGATTTCTACCATGACTTACCCTGGCGACCCGCGGAAGGCCGCAATAGTAACGCATGCCAAAGTGAGTTTGAGTAAAATGCCGAGCTGGATCTGGTGTGAGCTTTACATGCCGTTACTTGGGAACTTGTGACCATACATGAAGTGCTGCCTGGTCTTCAATTGACACTGGCGTGTCTTTTCTGCTGACTTGGATCTCCTCTAGGACCGGACTCTTACTTTGTTTTCTGTCTTTGTCACAGAGTGTAACTGCAATGGCCACTCCAGCCAGTGCCACTTCGACATGGCTGTGTACATGACAACAGGGAACACCAGCGGAGGAGTGTGTGATGACTGCCAGCACAACACCATAGGACGCAACTGCGAGCAGTGCAAGCCCTTCTACTTCCAGCACCCGGAGAGAGATCTGAGGGACCCTGACGTCTGTGAGCGTAAGTGCAGTCACACTCCTTGGGTGGGAATGGCATGGAATCCTGACCATGCCCTCACCCAAGGGCTTTCCCTGGAGAATTCAGGATTTACTGGCCTTCTTTTGGCTCCTGAACAAAGATCCTTAAGGGCAGGTTGTCTTGAAGGTCTTGAGCAAGCCTGGCTGGGTTTTATCTTCTATTCAAGAATCTGGAAGTTTACGTGGTCATTACTTATTCAACCCCTGCCATGTCTAATACTTGCAGGAATGATACAGTCTCTACACTACCGCTGAGTTCAAATAATTCAGTGTGAGACCTGGCCTTTCCTTTTGAAGCAGTTAAAACACACGCGATTCTTCCTTCTTAGCTTGTGACTGTGACCCAGCTGGCTCCCAGAATGGTGGCATCTGCGACCGCTACACTGATTTCTCCACCGGCCTCATCGCCGGACAATGCCGCTGTAAATTATTTGTCGAAGGGGAGCGTTGTGACCTCTGCAAAGAAGGTTTCTATGGCCTGAGTGCCGATGACCCAGCGGGCTGTCAGTGTAAGTAAAAACATATGTTCCTTTATGTGTGACCAAAAGCTCTTTGAGGAGCTGTTAGAGATGGGGGAAGCTGGTTTGTAGGGTGGGTTTCTTTATTCCTTTGTTTCGTGTTCTTGCTAAGGGAAAAACATTCTTGTAGGTTTGCTGTAGCTTGGAGTCCACCCACCCTTAAAACTCAGTTCCCTTCCAATGTATTTGGTGAAATAGCAGAATCCTCCTAATTTGTTTTCAGTTATAAGTCTCTAAGCCAGGGAAGTTTTAGTCGGATGGGTGGTGGGCAAAGTGTGCAATTAATCTCTGTCCTGGGAATTCAGGGGAAGCTTTAACGTAAATATTTAAGTTGGATACTGTCTAAAATGTAATTCAAAACCTCCGTTTTGACCTGCTTATCTGTATTTCCCAATTTAGCTTGTGCTTGTAATCCTCTGGGTACCCACCCCGGGGGGAATCCTTGTGATTCTGAGACAGGAAACTGCTATTGTAAGCGCCTGGTGACAGGAAAGCAGTGCAGTGACTGCCTGGTGAGTAGCTTATAATCAAATAAATGAGGAGATGATGGTGTGAGGGAGGCTGCCATGCAGAAAGCATGGAGTAAGGTGCTGGCTGCTGTCTCTGCCTGCCCATGAGCAGGCACCTGGCAGTCAGGCTGGAGTGGGCACCTTGGAATGTCAGGGGCCATGATGCATGCAGTGTTACGGGGAGCTGGGAGGCACATCAAGGCAGACAAAAGCATCCGTATTAATTCCTGGATCTGTAAGGAAGGAGACATTAGGATTCCTGTAGTGCTTGCTCTGTGAAAACAAAGGATCTGGGGCAGATCTGCTGGAACCCTCTCTGGGGTGAAAGATGAGATGATCAGTGAAGCAGTGTTAGCAAAAACAAATCACTTTCTGTATCGGCTGTTATTTGAGGCAGGGGTTATTTCATGCGCATACATTTCCATTTAGTGTTTATGTGTGCTGGAGTGTTGTAGAAACATACTGTCAGATAATTGGATGTTTGTATAAACACTGGCAGGCTGTCTTATCTAACAGTGAACTACATGGAAAAGCTGAGCAAGGCTGCCTGTCCAACAAGCAAGTTGCAGAGTAGCAGCCCTGCAGGGGCATTGGCCTATACAAAGCCCCACTGCCCCACACATGGCTCTTTGCTGTGGTGTGATAGGAGTGTATAGGAGTGAGGTCTCTGAACTTGGGTTCTCCTCAATCTTGCTTTTAAAGCTAGGTGGAAAGATGTGGGGTTTCTTCTCAAGCCCTTGAGATGGTTGACAAGGTGAAGGGGTGCTAGTGGGGAAGCTGTGTTAGTGGTTACGGGGGTAGGCCCACAACCAGGGGAGTGGGGTTCATGGGTTGGGGACAGTCTGAGATAGCTTATGCTGAGTATTTTAAAACATGCCTTTGAGGTAGATGGGGTTAAATCGGCACCAGTTACAGTGCTGGTGATCTTTCCTCTGGCAGCCTGAGCACTGGGGCCTGAGCAATGACATGGATGGATGCCGGCCATGCGACTGCGACCAGGGAGGAGCACTGAACAACAAGTGAGTCTCAGCCTGCTTACTCTCTTGTAATCATTCACCCCAGTGAGTTCCACTTCATTTGCAACCACAACATCCAGGGCTGAATGTGCTCTGGAGGAGGATGTCTGGGACCATCTTTTTGCTCCAGAAAGTGGCAGGTCTTGATAGCAGCAAGGGGTGACAGAGGCATCTGATTTTTCTCCATGCTGAGCAGCCTCCATTTGTGCCACTGGTACAAATGAACATGTAAAACTTTTTAATGTAGCTTTGCCTTTGGTCAGCCAGGGTGGGAGCTAGCCTTGGGTTGAGCTTTGCCTTGGCCATAACCCAGGATATGGTCCATGTCAAACCTTTGCTCTCACAGGATCAAAGCAGGAATCAGGCAGTGCCATAGGCTTGGTTCTTGGTTCGCTCTCAAACTGGCCCTTTGGCAAGTCTGTCTGTCTAGCAGTGCTGAGGGCAGCACACTGGCAGCACTGTACTGCTGCATTGCCCTAGGAGTGCTGTGTGGGATGCGGAGCTGGAAATGCCCATTGGGAAGGTGGAGATTTTTCAGAGAAGTACGTAGTTTTGAGGATGCATCCGTCACTAAGAGCATGGAATGTGCTGGCTTAAATGCCTTGTCAGAGGGGTGCTGGGCAGCCAGGCTGCTCCTCCGACCACAGCAGTTTTCTCTGCATTAGGTGCATGTCTGACCCCAGGTTTTTCAGGAGCAGCAGCATGCTCCTTCACTCTCTTTCCCCCTGCCCTTCCTTTTACAAATCCTTTGAAGCATCCTGCTTTTGTCCAAAGCCACAGAAGTTTCCCAAGGGGGTGGATGAACTGTTTCCCACTGAAACCCACCAGACCACACCATTGCAGTTTGGGACTGGTCCCAGTGTAACTCCTGTGGACACCCCATCTGCAGCAGGGACTGCCATGGGAACACCCTGCAGGCTGTCTCTCCCCTCACTCCTCTGTGAATTATGACCCCTTCCTTAGCAGTGATGTGGTTGTTGGTGATTAGTTACTCCTCCGTGCTCGCTCCCTGCTCACTTACTCTGCATAGCTGCCTCAGCACAGCCATCTCCAGAGATTTGGGGCACGGCTCAGCAAGGCTTTGCAGCATCTTTCCCATGCACTGAGCCCAGCAATTGCAAAACCTCGTGGGGAGGGGGACATGCAGTGTCCTGGCGTGGGCAGGGGCCAGCTGTGCTTTCCTCCAGCTGCAGGAGGGCCTCAAAGCTCAGCTCCAGCTTCACTCTCTAACCTAAGTGGGAAGGGGGAGCTTTGCCCTACCCGGGGCTCCTCTCGGCTGCTGAATTGCTGCCTCCTGGCTCTGGTTCAGGGTGTGGGATGCAGCACTCGGCACAGCTGCACCTCCCTCAGAATTCATCCCCTCTCTGTGCTGTAACCATCCTCATCCCCAGAGGGGAGGCTTCCCAGCTCCCCTTCTGGGACACCTGGGGCACTTCTGGAATCTGAAAGTGAATCTCTGTAATCTCAGAAATGGTTTTAGTTAAAAATTACTCTTAGCATGGGGGCTTAAGAAGCCTGGAGATTTTCCATGGACACGAGAGGAGTTTGACTTTGGAAAATGTTCCTAAATTGCCTCAGATTTAAAGAAAAGGGCATATTTTGGTGGACCAAAAAACCTTTTTATGAAAACAATGTGCCCAAGGGTTCTTTATAATGTGGGGCAGACTCTCTGGGGACAACAAAACCACCAAAAGGCAGTTTGGGGGTAGAGCTGTATTAAGAAAAGGAAATGGCTCATCATGAAGGAAGTGGAGCTGCTGTATGTCTCCCTGGACAAGCGTTCTTCATGCCCCAGAGATGGCTCTATCTGTCCCAAGTCTTTGGCTGTGTTTGTCCTACTTTAAAGCAGTCAGGTGTGGTTTCCCCTGTGTATAGCTGCTGGTGGATGACCTCTGAGGATGTGCTTTGCAGCATAGAAGAGAATACAGTGTCCCAGGACATGCAGGGTCATGCATGTTCTTGCTTTGCCTGAGCCCAGGCAAACAGATATGCTGCTTGCATGGCCTGCAAGCCTGGAGCTGAAGGCTGCCCTTGGCTTGTAGGACACACATGCCTCTTGACTATGTCTGTGGTAGGAAGTGAAGCTCTCCCAAGACTGCTGTCTGACCCCAGGGAACTGCCTGTATCCATAGCATGAAATCCTCTCTTCATTCAAATAGAGGAAACCACATGAAAGCTGCCTACTGGAAGTGGTCCCTGGTGTATGCTCATTCCCAGCCTGAGCCTAGGAGTTGTTTGGGAGAATAATAGTTGGGTTGTGCCATTTTAGCAGTGCAGATGATCCAGCTGCAGAGCCTGAGAACATCCTGTGTCTAGACACAGCTGTGTCCAGAAGGGCTTCTCCTGTGTCCTAAAATGTCAAAGCGGAAGATAGCTCTAGCGCTGTCTTAGCATAGCCAAGATGTGTTGTAAATTCATTGCTCTTCCATTTTAGCTGCTCGAGTCAATCTGGCCAATGTGAATGCCGGCCCCACATGTTTGGACGTCAGTGCAACCAGGTGGAGCCTGGCTATTACTTCATTTCACTCGATCATTACATCTACGAGGCAGAGGAAGCCAGCTTGGGTCCCGTGAGTAGCAGTTTTAATGGGCTGGTGTTTCTGGACAGCAGCTGTGGGAGAGTTCTTTCACCATTTGGGTGTTGGAAGCGTCTGTTTCGTACCCTGAGTGTTTTGTAATTAAAATGTGGAAAACAATACTGAATTGTATCAGAAAACCATCAACCTATAGCTCTTCAATCATAGTATCGATAAATAGTGTGGTAATTTAAGGGGGGAAACTGCCATTTTTCTTTCTAAACCCATTTCTTTGATCATGACCATACAGTTAGTTTCCTGTCAGCATCCCTCTTTGTCCCCCACTGCGTGTGCGCTCACCACACCCACTTCTCCTTCCCCTCTTATCTCCAGAGCCGTGGAAGACTGACACTGGCTCTTCCTTTTAGTGGCACTGAAACTGAAAGGCAACAAAGCGCACGTTTAAGCACATTGCCACAGCTTTTAGAGTTTCTGTACATCAGTAACATTTCTTTTATTAATGACTAAAACCATACTTGATTGTGCAAGAAACTGGTAGGTGAGGTTGCCTCTGGCTTGTTTTTCCACCAGCATGGTTCATCAGGGTTTCCATCTCTTTCCATTCACCACTCCACAGCCTTGCTTTCAATTCATTAATAGCGGCAAGGAGATTACGTCAATTATTTCTACCTCCAGCAAGGAGTCAGGGAGATGAGATAATGGTTACTCTAAAGCAGCAGATGTCTGTTTGTCTGCCTGCAACTGATGCACCTGGTCCTAATATATTTCTTTAAGGCAAAATGCAGCCATTTTGCAGTTTCAGACAAGGCAGATTTTTGCTCTCCAGTGACTGCAGAGAGTGAAGATAGTGCAGAGCACAAGTTGGACTGCAGCAGAGGACATGTGAACTGCCACAGGGAATTTGGTGCATTTGTGCCTCCCTGACTGGAGAGGTGGTACCCAAAACGTTGCCAAGGCTCAGGGGTGGAGGATCCTGGCATGAAAACCAGCCTTGCCAAGCAAAGTGAGGGGATGTGTTGCTAGTTTGCATTCTGAAAGCTTCAGAACAAACCACTTTAAGTAACGCCAGTACTGAAAATCTTCCTCACAAATCTGGTGGCAGACTAAAAACTGAATCCCCAGGCAGAGGCCCAGCACAAGACAAACTGAAGTGGCACAGAGTCGCAGGGATTTTCAGGTGGTGCCAAGTCCCCATGCTCCCCACAGCTGCATGCCCTCACTCACATCTCACATCTCACCTGCCACCCTATCTAGGGAGCTCCAACCCTTTGTGCAAAGCCGAAGAGTAATAACTTATAGCCAAGTTCTCTTCAAAGAGTGTGAGAATACAGGAGGGGATATCCTGAGATGACGTATATGTATACATATAGTCATTTCCTTACATTTTATCCCTCTCTACTAAAGCAACTTCCTTAGGAATGCACAGGATGTTCTATGGAGAGAACTATGCATGGATGCAGGTACATTTAAACCGGAAGCTGAAGCAGTGCACAGCTTTCTGTTGTCTTTTTCCTCTCGTTTGCTTTATATAAAAAGTAGCAGACAAAAACCTGGCACTTCAGACTGAAAGGAGTGACTACATATTGATTTGGCTATTAAATATCTAACAATGATTAGGATCTCTTGTTATTTAGTGACAGCCTACTCATGATGGCCATGATCTGCTTTCCAAATGTTATCCTGAGCAGTGGTTTGGTCTGGAGCAGCCTGGTGCAATCAGGAAGTAATTTGCACTCAACTTGGGCAGTTAACAAAGCAGTTATGTGCCACTGCAGTAAATCCTGCTGCTGCAAGTATGATGTGAAAGATCTTAGGGTGAACAAGATGTTGTAGCTGGTGTAGTAGCTACAGCAAGTTTTTAAATTTAATTCTCTACCATAACAGAGGAATGGATGAACACTGCAGTGTTGTTTTATTTTATCTTTCTTGCTTTTTGTATATTGTTAAGTGGAAGGGCAATGGTGTGCATGCATATGGGTTTAAAAGAGAGTTTGTATTCTCTGGGATGCAAACAATGGATGCTGCCATCCAGAAGTGATCCGTCAGCGGAACTCATTACTTACATACTCCTGTGGGACTCACAAATTTAACGTATCGGTATTAAATCTCTGTTCCCTGTTTCTGTAGGGAGTAAACATAATAGAGCGTCAGTACACACCGGACCGCACACCATCGTGGACAGGCATAGGATTCGTGAGAGTTCCTGAGGGGGCGTACCTGGAATTCTATGTCGACAACATCCCCTACTCCATGGAGTACGATATCCTGGTCCGCTACGAGCCACAGGTAGGTCTGTGAGTATGGGCATTACTGTGTCCCAGCAAGTGCTGGCTGTCCCAGTTGCATGACTGACAGGAGCCTGGAGCTTCCAGGATTCATCAGGACTCGAAGGCAAGGATGGATGCTCAGTTAAATATCTGAAATGTGTGAAAATCCAAGGAGGTGTTGACTATTACTGGTATTATTTGCTTCACAGTTTCCTTTATTACTGTGTTGTTTCAGCACCTGTTTAATGAGCAAATCTAAAAGTGACAAGTCCCGTGGGGACAGGTTTGAGTATAAATTTAGCATCAGCCAAGCAGCCTTCTAATGGGTAAAAACTATGTTATGCACGTTAGGAGACAAACTGTGTGTCTTTTATGTTGAATGCTGGCAGCCAAGAGTTTGCAAGCAGTTTGGTTTTGCCTAAGGGTAATTTGCCGGGTGAAGGGAAAGATTAAAAAAAACTCATCTCCTTACACAGAGCTTGGCATCAATTGGCTGCAATGAAAGATGCAGTATCCAGAGGTGGGGGGAGAGGTCACTAAAGCCCTGCTGATGCCATGCCACAGATGAGGCTGCTGCTGGCCTACACCTAGGAAACAAAGGGAGGGAGGGAGAGAGGCTGTCGTGTTGGAGAATGCCCAAGGGCACTTGCCTTGGCTTAAGCCAACCCTTCAGCTTGTGGATGCCCCACTGATGCTGGAGCTGCAGCCCCGTCCTCCTTGAAGCACACTGACCACCATGTCTGTGCACACATTTTTCCTGGCCCGAGCTGTGGATGCTCCCAGGAGCTTGCAGCCATTGCTTGATGCTCATCAGCCTTTTTATTCCCCAGTTGCCGAATCAGTGGGAAAAAGCTGTGATCAGCATCTCGCGCCCGGGCAAGATTCCCACAGGTAGCCGCTGTGGCAATACTGTTCCTGACGATGATAATCAAGTTGTCTCGCTGTCACCCGGCTCCAGGTCAGTACAGCTGGGTGGGCTGAAAGGAGAAAAAAACCCATTTAAAGTACTGAAACAGCAATATCATGTTTTTAGTTTGCCGTGGCCTCCATGAACATGGATGAAATGTCATTTCCAGTGGGTTATAAAAATGTATTCAGCATTGTGTCTGTAGCCTTAAAGCTTTAAGGTTTATTCTCATTTTCTGATGTATTTTGTTCAGTGTAAAGAGGGGTGAGTGTTTACACAGCCTGTGAGTGAACATGGGTATGACTCTTTACCTTGCTGATAAGCTTTTCCTGTTCTGACTTGCACAAGGCTTCAAACTGCCTCTCTCCCATCATAGCTTTTGTTCTGCTGGTCTTGGCTGCTTTCCGTTATCTCGATTGCTTTATAGGGCCACCTGAAATGCTTTATGGTGCTGGACTTTTGAAGTAAGAATTGTTTCCTGTTCCTAATCCAGATATGTTGTTCTTCCACGGCCTGTCTGCTTTGAGAAGGGGCTGAATTACACCATCCGCCTGGAGCTGTCGCAGTACTCCTCGGTGGATACAGAGACAGAGAATCCGTACACACTGATAGACTCTGTGAGCAGAAATTATTTCAGGGGTGCTCTGGGGTACAGGCGTATTTAAAAGCCTGAAAGTTTGCATCTTCTCTGGCATCCAAAATTCAAAAATCCAAAGTAGTATTTTACAGCGTTGTTGTTTGTGGCTGAAGCCAGACTGTAACTGAACAATGTAAAGCAGCATAGGCTTCTTCAGTCTCAAAGTATGTGGGTTTTTCTGCCAAGAGGCTTTTGCTGTATTTTACAGGTCTGCAACTAGTTCCCCAGACCTATAGTTTCTTTTGGGGGGTTAATGTATGCCATGTATATCATGAATGTCAACATCAACCTTTTTCTTTTGAATGGATAAAATATAGATTTGGTGAGAATTTGGTAGATACCAGAAGTGTTCCACCAAAAACTAGAGAAATATCATTTCCCTTCCAAATTCTATTTGGCTGTTTGCTTTTTGGATGAAAAAGGATGATAGAAAGCAGGATAATACTGAAATTGCACAGTTTTGGTGGAGGCTATTTATAAATAGTGACACTTTGTCATTGTAAAATTGTTTTGTAGCTTGTTCTCATGCCATACTGCAAATCACTGGACATATTCACAGTGGGAGGCTCAGGCGAAGACATAGTCACGAACAGTGCTTGGGAAACTTTCCAAAGATACCGGTGTCTGGAAAACAGCAGGAGTGTTGTGAAAACCCCCATGACAGATGTCTGCAAGAACATCATATTCAGCATTTCTGCACTATTACATGAGACCGCATTATGTACGTAACCATGAAGGTGTAGGGCAGGCTGTGTCTGGAATCTGGATGGAGCTTGCAGGCAGAGTGGTTTGTATGGCGAAGGCGTGTGAATGGGCTGAGGCAGGTGAGTCATGTCCTATGCCATGGTACTCACTCCCCCCAATGCTTTTCTCCACTCAGCATGCCAGTGTGATCCCCAGGGCTCCCTGAGTTCAGTGTGCGACCCCAGCGGAGGACAGTGCCAGTGTCGTCCCAACGTTGTTGGAAGGCAGTGCGACAGATGTGCACCTGGCACCTTTGGGTTTGGGCCAAGTGGATGCCGACGTACGTTAAGCCCTTGGCTCTGGGCTCTGCTCTGGTCAGGGCCCTGTGTTTAGGGCTTGCTGTGGAAATGCAGCTCCTCTCCCACTCTCCTTGCAGCATGCGAGTGCCATGTCCGAGGCTCTTACAATGCCTTCTGCGACGCGGAGACAGGCCAGTGCCACTGCTTCCCCGGAGTGTATGGGCGGCAGTGCGACCGCTGCCTGCCTGGCTTCTGGGGATTCCCTAGCTGCCAGCCCTGCCACTGCAATGGCCACGCTGATGACTGTAATCCCTACACCGGGGAGTGCCTGAGCTGCCGGGACCACACGGCGGGACACAACTGTGAGAGGTACAATTGCCCCCTCCCCAGCCCCACTCCTTCCCCAGAGCAGAATGGGTGCAGGAGCTGTTCCCCTCCAGTACTGGTGCTCAGGTGGGTGTAAAGTCACAGGGGAAGTCCCTGGATCCAGGAGCCAGAGCAGTGCTTGTGGTCTTGGAGGAGGATGGGAGCAGGGACACCCTCTCTCGAACTGCAGCCCTGCACCTCCCAGCAGCGAATGTTGCAAGACCCCAGGGCTTCAGAGAGGTTTTCTCCATTGCAAGCCTGCCTTGCATCTCCTCCTCTTACCCTGGCAGCAGCCAGACAAATTTGCCTTTGTGGGCACAGCTACTTGGAGTGTGAGCAGCATGGGGGAGCCATAAGGGTGTTTCTGCCCTTTGGTTCTTCACAGTGATTGAAAACCTGAGTATAGTTAGAGCAAGGCTGCAGTCTGTTTGCCTGCAGTCCCCTGCATGCTGTGAACCCCATTGTGCAGGTGCCAGGCTGGCTACTATGGAGACCCCGTCCTGGGATCAGGCGACCACTGCCGCCCCTGCCTTTGTCCTGACGGCCCTGAGAGCGGACGCCAGTTTGCCAGCGGCTGCTACCAGGATCCAGTCACGCTGCAAGTCGTGTGTGTCTGTAGCGTGGGATACATAGGTACTGGGCGGGTGTAGCGTGGGATACATAGGTACTGGGTGGGTGCATGAAGGGGGGCTGGTTGGGTTGAGCCTCCCCATGAGAAGGGATCCAGTATCACTGTGTTGCTGCTGGAGGCTGGCAGCACTTGAAAGGTGCCAGGGCAGAGCAGGTTGTGTGAACCTCATCCTCGTCAGCATGGTGGTTGGCAAAGGTGGACAGGACAGCAGTGGAGCCAAGGGGACGTGTGTGCTGACAGCTCTGCCTCTGTTGCTTTGAGCATAAGCCGATTAACACCCACGCCCCATTAATGGCCTTTGTCTTGCCTCAGTCTTGCCATTTATGGGGCTGGCTGCTACCGAGCTGTGATGGTAATTCCCACCATGCCTGTTTGTTCAAACAGGCAGTAGATGTGATGAATGTGCGTCTGGCTTCTTTGGGAGCCCCGACGAGGTTGGCGGCGCCTGCCAGCCGTGCCAGTGCAACAACAACATCGACACTACTGACCCGGAGGCCTGCGACAAGAAGACGGGAATGTGCATGAAGTGCCTGTATCACACGGAGGGTGAAAACTGCCACCTCTGCAGACCGGGCTATTACGGGAGCGCCTTGCAGCAGGACTGCAGAAGTGAGTGGGGAGAGAATGGCCACAGCCCCTCCACCAGCCATGAACAGTTCAGCGGCTGCCTCAGTTCTTCTGCTGGGGACCATTTGGGTAGAGGGGAAACCTCATTACCTCCAGCTGGCATTGTGTGCCACTGCCCTGAAGTAGGGCTCCTGGCTGGGAGGGAAGTCCTTTGCATTTGGCAGGGAGAGCAGAGACAGCATTTACATGTGCTTTTGCAGGAGGGGGGTTTCTTGCCTTCTTGTTTGCCTCTTCTCCAGAGATGGGGTTGATGGGTTGAGGGCTTGGCTTTTGTCTACACCAGTATCCCCACAAATCTGGCTGGACAGCACAAGCCAAAACCAGGCAGTGAGGAGGCAGATGCTCCTCTCCCCCAGCACCAGACATGGCCTGGCAGGGCAGGTGGGTTGCTGGGTGGGTGCTTGGCATGCCATCAGCCGCTCCAACCGGATCCACCACTGTATGCAGCTGATGGGATCTGGTCAGGCTTAGGCTTTGATTGCGTACTGAAGGAGGAAAGAAGAGGGGGAAGGCTGGGCTGCTTGAACAAGAGGCTCCTGTCACCTGTTTCGTGCTTGGGCAAAAGCTATAGAGGTGGCCAACCTGGGACATCAGGAGGGCATTCTGGTACTGACGGGCAGTGACATCGGCTGCCATGCTCTTCCCTCACAGAGTGCGTCTGCAACTACCTGGGCACCGTGCGGGAGGACTGCGAGGACTCGGAGAGCTGCCGGTGCGAGGCGGCCACAGGGCAGTGCCGTTGCCTCCCCAACGTGGTGGGGCAGACCTGCGACCGATGTGCCCCACACACATGGAGGCTGGCCAGCGGCACGGGGTGCGAGCAGTGTGACTGTGACCCTGCACGCTCCCTCGGGCCTGCCTGCAATGAGGTGAGTGTGGGGCACACTCTGACCGCTTGGCCTTTGCTCCTGTGTGGGGCTGAGCCGCTGAGGGGTCACATCTCCTGTTTTATTGTCTTTGTCAGTTCTCAGGGCAGTGCCAGTGCATGCCAGGCTTTGGAGGCCGGACCTGCCGTGAGTGCCAGGAGCTTTTCTGGGGTGACCCAGGCGTGGAGTGCCGAGGTGAGTCCAACCCCAGCGCCTGCTCCGCCTGCTCCACTTGGAGGTGACCCAGTGGGCTGTGGTCACCCTCTGTGTGCTGGGACACTTCTGGGAGCAGCCCCTCCAGTGGCCCCTGCCAGTGTCCGCACAAGGCTTGGGAGTGATGGAGAAGGCATGGCAGGGTCTGTCCCTGCGGTTTTGGTGTCTCTGGGGGATGATGGGATCAGCAGGTGCCTGGCCTGGTGCTTGCCTGGTTTACGTTATTTCTTGTAAGACTCTTATCTGGGGAGATACTTTTCAGCAGGGCCTGTTGTGATAGGATGAGATGTGATGATTTTAAACTAAAAGAGGGGAGATTCAGGCTGGATGTGAGGAGAAAATTCTTTACAGTGAGGGTGGTAAAATATTGGCACAGGTTGTCCAGAGAGATGGTGGATGCACCATGATCCTGATGCAACCTGATATAGTTAAGGATGTCCATGCTCATTGCAGGGGGGTTGGACTAGATGAGCTTAGAAGGTCCCTTCCAACCCAAATCATTCTATGATTCTATTCTGATTATTTAGAAACAAACATCTATGTTTAGAAACTAACTCTTCTTTAACCATTATGTTGCAATCCTGTCAGGTAAGCCACTGTTTTTAAGAAAACCATATCGCAAGTGCTTGGGTTTGAGAATTGATCCGGAAACCAGTTTCCTTTGCCTTTTGATTGTACGTAGTGGAAGACCACTGTCTCCTCTCGTGTCTTGTCAGGGAGACTGGGTCCGAGGAAGTAAGGTTTTGGTTTAGTAGGCTTTCCTCATGCTGTGGTTTAACCCTAACCAGCAGCTCAGCCCCACACAGCCTCTTGTTTGCTCCCCCCGGTGGGATAGGGAAGAGAATCAGAAGGGTAAAAGTGAGAAAACTCATGGGTTGAGGTAAAGGCAGTTTAACAGGTCAACCAAAAGCTGCACAAGCAAAGCAGAACCAGGAATTCATTCACCACTTCCCATGGGCAGGCAGGTGTTCAGCCATCTCCAGGACAGCAGGGCTCCATCATGTGTAATGGTTAATTGGGAAGACAAACACCATCACTACAAATGTCCCCCCTTCCTTCTTCTTCCCCACCTTTACATGCTGAGCATGACTCCATATGGTGTGGGATATCCCAGGGGTCAGTTGGGGTCAGCTGTCCCTGCTGTGTCCCCTCCCAGCTACCTGTACACCCCCAGCCTGCTCGCTGGTGGGGTGATGTGAGGAGCAGAAAAGGCCTTGGCTCTGTGTAAGCACTGCTCAGCATTGGCTAAAACACCCCTGTGTTATCAGCACTGTTTCCAGCACTAATCCAAACCATAGCCTCATACTATGCTATGAAGCTACTATGAAGAAAATTAATTCTTCCTCAGCCAAAACCAGCGTATCTTATATTTCAGATGAAAATAAAGGAGCTAGCAGAGACCATGCAGTAGGTTAGCCACAGCTATGTGCTGCAAAGCAGAGCACCATGAGGTCGCTTGTTTAGAAAATTAGATGCTCTCTGTCCTTTCGTTATAAACAAGTCTGTTCGTTAGCTGGAAAAGAAACTTCAAACACTGTCCAGACCAGAACAAACTTGTAGCTCTGATCTGTTCAAATAGGAGCCTTTGCCAGGAGGGTTTGCAATAGATTAAGGTATTTTTTCCTGCAGGGAGGAATGTGCTTGCTGTGGTCTTTAATAAATCCCTTACAATAGAGATACCTTACAGGCCATTATCTAACCAGATAGGCAGGTCACAGCTACTTGGTTAATGCAGCAGATGAAAGGAGTGGGGAATTGTCCCAGTTTCTGAGTATATATTGGGTTTCTCAGGGCGAGGCAGCCTTTCGGGAAGGCTGCGTGTGTTCTGGCATGATGAGGGGCACTGACCCTGCTGGCTCTGCAGCAGCAATTGTCTCTTGGTATCAGCTGTCTCCATCAGGGTTTATTGATGGAGTCCATTTGCATACCCAATAATCAGGATTCTGCAGCATACCAGCATTTCTGGTCTCTCATGGAGTTTCTGGTGGCTTGTGAGCATGTGAAAACCTGCTTTTTAATGTTTCTGAAAGAGAGGATGTATTCTTCAGAGCCTGTTTTTTACCGTGCAACCTCTATGCTTTCCTTCCAAGCTGCTGCCTCTTCTGCCAGGAGACTCACTTGGATGGAAATGCAGATTTTCCTTCAGGGTTGCATCTGAGGCAGGTGGAGAGAGCTGGTGCCAAGGGCTGATCCATTGCACCCTGTGGCACAATGCTTCGGATGAGCTCCAAGTATGCATTCGCTTGTGGAGCATATCCAGCCGCATGGTGCTGCGTGGTGGAGTCAGTGCCTCCTGCCTTGTCTCTCATCCTTCCTCATCAGGGGGAGAAGTAACTGACTTCTCAGCCCTCATATAGTCCCAGTGAGTGGAGGGGTGATGTTCAGGCTGGCAAATGTGCAACTACCGCATGGGCAGGCAGCCACTCTGAGTGGTAAGCAGTTTGTGGGTGGACTGGAAAACTGTGCCGTTTAAGGAGTTACAGAGCAATAACCCTGGAAAATAGGTTACTGTGGCCTGTGACCAAGATGAAGCTAGAACTGAGATGGGGGTTCATCACAAAGAAGTTGGCTCCAGTTGCAGGGGGACACATGGACTCCTGGCCATGGCATGTGCTACCTGCCCTTGGCAGCATGCTCATGCTGGCCCAAGCAGCCAGTGCGGCCACGTTTTGTGCTGTGCTCAGGAAGAAAATACAAACTGATCTGGATGGGGGGTAGAAGAGCTTTGAACTGAGTTAGTATGGAGAGTCTTCACTGTGAGCACCAGGCTGATAAGGAGATGTGGATGTCAATCCCAATGACTCCAGGGTGGGATTTTCCACTGGCTAGGGCACATGGTTTCTGCTCAAAGTTATAAATCGCAGGGTGAATCGCTCAAGAGGCAGTAATGTATGATCCCTTCACAAGAGGTCTTCAGGCTGTTGGCACTAAGAGACATGAGCTTCTGCTTAGAATTGGGGACTGTACTGCCCATGTTGCTGTCACAGCCTTTACAGATTTTTTAATTACTAAAGAAAAGGTGAGGTCATGTGAACACAAGTACTTGCAAATAACACCTATATGGAGATGTACTGAATGGTCCATCTAGGGAACCCCCATGGGTTTCCAGGTGCTTGCAGCAACACCGAGCTGTGGATGTGGTGCAGGGGTCCCAGCACACTGTACTGGAAACCAGACTTCAGGGCATGCTTCCCTGCCATCCCATCCTCATCTGTGGCAGTGACCATTGCTTGCTGCTGCCCATGACTTGTGTTCTAGAAATCATAAGATCAGAAGTGGTGAAGCGGAACCCTGGGGAGGCAGGTTTTTGTGTCTGGTCTGGGTACTTTGATTTGCAGTCTGTGCTCCCTGTGGTGGAAAGTGTCACCACACTCTTCTTTGTGTAGGTCACTGAGACCACACTTCTAGGGCAAGCTAGGGTGGGTGCCTACCTTTGGGAAGCATCTCAACCCCACAGGACTGGGTGTGCTCCCACCACCCACAGATGTTCACTGGGAATTACACACCACAGTGTAGGACTGGGTCGTCAGAGACTGTTTATCCTATGCTTTAAAAAAGCACAAGGCTTACTCAGTTACTCTAACATAGAGCATGAAACAAGCATAGAGGACAGGGGAAAGCGTGTCTGTCTTGACCTCATCCAGGTCCCTATGAGATTGCAGTGAGAGGAGCTATGCTGTGAGAATCATCTGCTCAGGGGAGCAGAGCCGGCCCCTTCTGGCTGTTGCTTCAGTTACGAGCTATATGCAGCTCTGCATGAGCCTGCCTGTGAGCGTGTGTGTGTGCGTAAGAAGCCTTGCTAAGGTAGTAATAGGATTTCAAATTTCATGAAACTCTAGTCTCCCAGGCGTTCCGCTGGAGCTTTTCCAAAGCCTGGCAACCAGAGTGCAGGATGCTGCATGCTCAGCTCTGCGCCAGCTTTAGCCCACAAAGCACATTTCTGGCAGGAGGCTGCAGGCTCCCAGGGAGCCTCTGAGGTATAGTGTGGTTCTACATGCAGCTCAGACCATGCCCTTGTACAGTAGATATCTGAAATGTATGTGTTTCATATAGTATAAAGGAGGTGACAGTTTCATCATCATTACTGTTTTAATGAATTGAACAAACAGAACAGAGCACAGTAAAAGGTACGGTGTGAGATTGAAAGTTAGGTTGTATTCGTATATCCCGTTTTCCAGAAGCATACCTGTATCACTGTTTTTTGGTGTCGAACTTGAGTATCAAGCCCTGTTGTAAAAAAGCCCAGAATTTAATTGAATTAAAATGAAAAAAAGTCATGGTTTTATCCAATACTCATTGCAGAAAGTTGATTTTCTCAGTTTTTTGTCTTTGTTATGTACCTGGTGCCAGAACATCTGCTCACTGAAAATTACCCATTGCCATTTAAGAATAGGCTTTGTAGTCTTAGTATAACACCTGGGTCTTAAGCTAGTCATGTAAGCTGCTTTTGGAGAAGTTTATAGTGTGGGGAGAAAGATTAGCAGATGTTTGCTTTCCTTCTGTCAGAAGTGTCTAAAGGAAGTTGGACAAATTCTACGCTAAAGAAAATATGATTTTCACTCTGAGTTTCAGAATTTTAATTGACCTGTGGTCTTAAAATACTGTACACTGATAGTTCCCCCAAAATTACCCTTTTGGCAAGGTCTGCTAACATGTTACAGTGCAGCACAACTCGAGTAATTGTAGGCTGGGATCTTAACGCTTGTGCTGCACATCGTAACACCGAGGAGTTAGCAATGTGCTCATGGGATAACTTGAATCAATAGCTGATTATTCTGAAGAAATTCGCTAGCTCTGCGAAACTTCCCACCATACAAATTGCTGGGTGGTTTTCTCATCGTAGTGCCTCACTACCACTGGAAATGATGCCAGAAAATCGTGTCTGAACAAACCCTTTGTTTTCTTTGCTGCGGAGGAGTTTAACATTTGATGCTTTCCATCTCCAATCTCAAGCTGTAAAGAAAATATTTCTGCAGAAATGACTCCTGTTCTGTGTAGGATGATGCAGGAAGCCTGCTTGTTCCTAGTGTCCTGCAATAAGGCATTAAACACAGACTGATGTTCAAACAGCCCTTTCAGTATCCATTTTATCATCTCAGCTGTAGTATCAACTACTCAGACACACCTTCATTTAAGTGAAGAGATATGCAAATATGCTACACATTAAATTACAGTCGTTTAAATGGAAGTGAGTTCTAAATACTTAGAGGGAAAGGTAACAGAGCTGTCAGAGTAAGTGAAAGATAAAGTGGTTCAAAGACAGTCATGAGCTTAAAGCAAACCATGTGAGCTAGTCATTTACTTTAGAATTTCCCCCCTTAGGTCTAAGACTACATTCAATAAATGTATGAGTGTTACTTGTATCTTAAAGGTCAGGAAAAACCACTGAAAGAGAAATGCATTGATCAAGGTGATATAAAAATTACCCATGGATACTCTGTGTGTGTATGCACATACTGCATATGCATTTATGAACAGATGCAGCTACAATCTTTTATACTCATAAATTGATAATCAGCAGAGCCTGACTGAATTTGGCTAGGCAATTTTCCTGTCAAAAAAGAGATTTTACGTAAGTTGAAGTATGCCACAGGAGGATGTCTGATTGAGTTAAAGACTTGGTTAAGGCTGTTGAGCCTGGAGAAGAGAAGGCTGCGTGAAGACCTCATAGCAGCCTTCCAATACCTGAAGGGGGCCTATAGGGATGCTGGGGAGGGACTATTCATTAGGGACTGTGGTGAGAGGACAAGGGGTAATGGGTTTAAACTTAAACAGGGGAGGTTTAGATTGGATCTGAGGAAGAAATTCTTTACTGTGAGGGTGGTGGGGCCCTGGAATGGGTTGCCCAGGGAGGTTGTGGATGCTTCATCCCTGGCGGTGTTCAAGGTGGGGTTGGACATAGCCTTGGATGGCATGGTTTAGTGGGAGCTGTCCCTGCCCATGGCAGGGGGGTTGGAACTCGATGATCTTGAGGTCCTTTCCAACCCTTACTATTCTATGATTCTATGATTCTAATACATCCAGTTCCAAAAAGACATTTCAAACCAGAAACCTGTTGTTTAATTTGGTAAATGATCCCTTGAAAACCCTCAAATCTTTCGCCAATGATTTCAATTTTCATGCGGTGTCCTGCTTTGCTTACCCACGACAGATTTGGTCCCTGTCTAACACTGATTTTCAAAGCAAGCAGCCCATCTGGGTTAACTTATAGACCTTCACCTCAGCCTGGCTCAACCGCTCTGTATGAAGAGAGTCAGCCATTCATCTTGAAGGCCATTTCCAATCCAAACTGGTTAAGGCATCTTAATCTCTTGCAATAAACTCAACATCTCTGTGATTTTGCAGTGCAAAATGAACCACTTTTCCCAGTTTCTAGTGTTGTTAGCATAGGCAAGGCATTTAAAAGGAGCATACAGGACTTTGTCTTTCCCTATACCACATTTACTATGTTAAGTGGAATATAATGTCATGGCTAGCTACTGAGTAGTATCACTCCTGCATCCCTAGACACGCCTCTCTCTGTGTTTCTTGAAAAAATTCGGATTAACCAGGTATATGCTAGAATTAGCTGTGATACAGCTACTCAGGTGTTATATCAGACTTAGGAGTGTGCTGGTTGGAGCCAGGATCTCCAGAGCCAACTGATACCTTAAGATAGTGTTTGGGTTAGCCTGTTTGAGTACATCAGAAGCAAAACAGTCATAACAGCATCGTTAGCGCTAGACTGCGCAGGAGCTGACTTACATGGTGACCATAGGAATAGTTGGACATCAGCAAAGGAGGTGTTAGAGGAACAAGAACTCCGTTGTGGCTAGAAGTGCTGCTGAGGTACTTTGGCCAAAACCAGTGCTGGGCATGACTTGCTGGTCATGCTGCCACGGTGTTCACTCTTTTTCTACCAGGTGATAAGATTCAAGGCATCTCCTCTTTTCACATCCCAGTTTATTGGTGGTGATAATCCAATGTTATGTGAATCTTTCTGGTGGATGTGCACCTACCATCGCAAATGGTGGATGGATGTGTAATACAGTTACTCTTCCATGAGCTATTTGCTGGTCTTGTGCTTACCTTACCCAGCCTGTGCCAGCTAGGAGGTCCTCCTTTCCTTTCACATGAATACTGTCACTGTGCTTTTGTCCCTTTTGGACAAAGTTGCACCCTGAAGTCTCACAGAGGCTGAGGTTGGCTTGGTGTTGTAGGAGGCAGAGAGGTGAAATGTATACTGAGCTATTTGCCTAGTGGCCTACAATGTTCAAGGAGCTCCTCACTACCTAGAAGGCTTTATATGGTCTTGGCCTGGGCTTGCTTGCTTGCTTGCTCTTGAGAACTGGCTGCAGCTCTAATCAGTGGGTTTGATCCCCACTATGCTACAAAGGGAAGGTGGTCTCTGCAGTGGCTTTAGACATGCTCTTTGCTGGGATGTAAAGTAGCCTGGTGATGATGGTGTCCAGAGCCGAGGAAATGGGACTTGACCACTAGAGGTGTGGCAGATGTTGGAGGTCCTGTTCCACACGACTTTGAAGGGCAGTTTCTGTGGGTTTCTGGCTTAATTTCATCATTAATGCAGTGTCCAGAAATTTGGTCTCAGCTTCCGATAAAAGTACTCAGAGACTGACTCTAGCAAGGAACAGAAATGGTTTCAGTCATCTCTGGTGGAAGTGCTTGGCTACAGTCATCTAAACTTCAGAAAAAAAGATCACGTGTAACCAAACACTGGCATGTGTGTGTCATTTGTGAGATGAAAAGTTTGCTTACAGTATGTGAGGTGTCAGAGGGGCAGTGATGCTTTTGTGAGAATTAAAAGATGGTTCAGTCAGTGCCACAACAAGGAATTGTCCAAGAGCTGTAGCTATGGAGACCATACCACCAGCTTAGGGAAATGCCTACCAAATTTGTGAAATGAGAAGAAAATAAAATCAACTGGAATCTTCTTAACCAGTACTGAGAGAGGCTGTTTATTGTTTTCCTTTAAATTATGTGATTTTACTTGAAGATAAAATTGTCTTGTTCTAGTTTTTAGTTTGAAAGCTGGTGTGGCTCTGTGCATGGTTAATGGCTTAGGAAGAGCATGAGGACAAAAAAGCAAGTGTGAAACCAGCACTTTTGAAGGCTATTTTATGTTTTGGGGTCACACTACTGAGGTAATGCAGAGCCAGCATTGCCTGCTTCTGGGCTTATCAGAGAATCCTAAAATGGAGAAATAACCCACATTCTAGCTGCCTTGTATAATTTTCTCATGGACCCCACAAAGCTTATTTGTAAGGTTTGTAGAATTCTAGAAATGTGATGATTCTTCCAACTGTTGTGCTGTGCTTAGAACAAATGACTTCTTTGCTCTTTATCATCTCTCAGCAGGCAGCTGTGGAGTTTGGTTTTTCACTTTGCGCATGAGTTAGTACTTAAATTCTCCTCTCCCCTTCCCCAGTATTTTCTGGCTTCAGAGATTTTGGAATCCACATTATGATGTAAATGCTACTAAAGCCATGTCATCTGCCTTTCCTGAACATGCAGGTATTCAGGGGTAGAATTACCAACATGTTGGGGTGGGTTTTTTTCCCTATAAGCTTTGTAAATCCTCAAGTAAATATAGCGATCTGATTTGCCAGCAGCAAGAATTCATGTAACTTGATCCGATCTCTGGATCTTTGAGCAAAACCACATGCCATTTAGCCTCTTTCTGTGCAGAGGAATTTGGACAATTCATCATTATACTGAGGGCCTTATTAGTTGACAGAAGGGTTAACTGACCTTCAAACAGGAACTCAACAGTTTGCCTGCAGGGAACATATTCCATGGTGAGCTGACTACTTAAGCACTTTCAATGTAAAGTAAAAACACTCGCTTGTGTCAGGGTATAATTCAAAGAACAAAGGACCATTTTGCTCAATTGTGCAGGCAGCAGAAGTTATTTTTGTCTCTTGCCTATCATATTCACATTGTACAAGAAAGTCATTTTGTTGAGGAGCGATTTGTTCTGCTGAGGTTCTTTGTGTGATTTTTGAACTGAAGACCACCACTGTGTTTTGGCATTGAAGCAAACAATGCATGATCTTGAAAACGGCTTTGTGTTTTGCCCTTTTTTCAAAGGGGCATGTGCTTGGGGTGTGTGAATTGATTTATGGGCCTTTTTGAGCCATTAACGTCCTTCAGGGATGCCTGGTAAATGAAAGTGTAAGTAAAAGCTTTTACCAGGTATCACAGTCCTCTCCCTGTTGAAGGAATGTGCGCGTGGCCTGCTTTGGCTGTACTCTGCCATGACTGTAGGTAGATAACCTGTATATTTTCAAGGCCTCTCTTTTTGTTCCTTGCTGCCATCCTTTATTAAAAGCTTTGCAGGTTGGTGGTTTCCTCTGGCGCTGCTGCCCATGGAATTAAGGAGGGGGAGAGATGAAGTGTAGCACCACTGCATGGAAACACTTCTCCTGATAGCGTTGTTGTGTACAAATTGTGTCTGTCCTTTTAGAAATAACTGTGCATCAGTAAATTAATTAAGTAACTTATCTTCATGGTGGGTTAGTGCCAAAGAAGTGCATCTTTATCCTAAAAGCGTGTTAAAAAAGGGTGATGCCCAAACCCTATCACTCCAATTTGGCAACCACCTGGAGCCCCAGGGTCTTACCTGACTAGCATATATAAAGATAGGTAGGTGCTCACAGTTACAGAAATAAAGTAAGAATGAATGCCCATTTCAGGAAGGTGTGAATAGTAATTCCTGAGATGGTGCTCAAAGTGCGAAGTAGATAAAATAAAAATACCTGTTTCATTGTCTTCATTCCCACTTGAGGGTGACAGTGCGTGGGCTCTTGGTCATTAGCATCTTCTCCCTCAGACAGGCTGCCTATGGCCACATTCTTTGTTCTACTCTACCTTTCACTGCCTGATTTTTTTCTCATTTTCTGTATACCCAAAACATCAGCCCAGTGCCGGGCTCCTCGATACAGGGCCTGGCTCAGGACATGCACCTCTGCACAGAAGATCTCTTATGGGCTGTTACGCCATAAATTTGTCATGTTCTTCTTTTCATGTTCTTTGAAGCAACCTCAACTTTTAGCACCCACAGTGTCCTGTAGTAGGGAGCTCTGCCTCTTAACTAAGTGCTGCATAATCAACTATGTCCTTTTATTGAGCTGTTTGTGGGTGGTGCATGAGAAGGTGGTTTGGTTTTGATCTGCTGTATTCAGTTCACCTCCACTGCTGTGCTGGAGGAGACTGTTAATGGTTGTTCCATGTTCACTTTTCCAATTTCATTCATGGTTTTCTCTTTAAACACTGTGTTATGTGTCTGCCTGTCATTTCTTTTACTGTCTGGAAAGCCTTGCTCTACCTACTCTTCAATGTAGGTGTGAAACTGATATTGTCTTCAGTTGCTATCCAGTTGATACCCAAACTTTGCAAGAAGTGTTCATCCTTGCTTCATACTGTGCCTGTTTCTGAGATGTGCAAATCCTGGTCTGCCCTAGAGTTCTTTCCCTGTCTCCCCTTTCACACTCAGTTCTGCTTCTGTATATCCAAGCAGGCACATCCATAATTAGCTTTTTATAATCCAAACACAGACCACTTCTAGACCAGTTCTATACTCATTTCACCACTTCGTTGTAATCAAGTTTATTTTCTCCCCGCCGCTGTCACTGTAATTTCCCTCATCACAGCCTTCCCACGTGCCTTTTTCTCCTTCCAGCGTGTGATTGCAACCCTCGTGGTATCCAGACCCCGCAATGCGACCGTGCCACTGGGCAGTGCATCTGCAATGAAGGGGTGGAAGGGCCGCGCTGTGACAAGTGCTCCCGGGGCTACTCGGGCTTCTTCCCTGACTGCGTGCCATGCCACCAGTGCTTCGCCCTCTGGGATGTGATCATCAGCGAGCTGTCTAATAGGACCCAGCAGTTCCTGGACAGGGCTAATGCCCTCAAAATCACTGGAGTCACTGGGCCATACCAGCAGACTCTCAACACCCTGGAGGAGAAGCTCAGTGAAATTAAAACCATCATTTCTCAAAATCCAGCTGCCGAGCCCCTGAAAAACATTGGGAATCTCTTTGAGGAAGCAGAGTGAGTACAGTCACAATTACATGGATAAGACTGGTGAGGGAAGAAGTGGAAGGGAGTGCCAGTGAGCTGGGATTTACTTGAGTGACTGGTGTCCCCATGCTGGGCTGAGAACACCCAGCTCTGCTCCTCTAGCTGTGGCTCCTAGTGCTGGTGGAGCACCTTGCCATGCTCTGTGCCAGCAGTGAGCACCCATCCTACGAGCAGAAACCTGGCCAGGAAGGTAGGAGCGGTGCAGCTGCCATGCTCTGAGCAGGGGTTATCCCGCTCTGCTGTGCACCAGGCAGCTAATTACCACTGAGGCACTCATGCTTGTCTTGCACTCCCCTGGGGCAAAGGACAAACACTGCTATTATGTGAGAATGAAGAGGGGAGAGATTAAATTCCTGGATTTCCGAGTGTAGCTGATGAGTTGGAAACTTGGTCTCCTTTTGCATTCTGAGTGTGTGTGTGGAAAGCACCAGCTTTATACCAAGGATTGTTTCCATTTTTCTCGGGATAGGAGCCTTGTATTTTGTTTTAGGGCAAGGCATACAAAAGATGGCAGTTTGTGCTTTTGGAGATGGGGCAGTTTAACATCAAGTAGGATTACATTTGCTTTCTAGTCCTGTGTGCAACCACTCGAACTTGCTTGTGCATTGTAAAGGGGACTGCACAAAGCAAAGGGGTGAGGATTAAAGCACAAATGTCTCAATTAGGGATAGCTTGTGCCCTGCAGTTCCCTCTCTCCAGCTGGAGAACTGGGGGTTGCTGCTGCATTTGGGCTCTGTGTGTGCTGAGGGAGGTCAGAGCAGCTGAAAAGCTGCTTTTCCTTAATGTACATATATGTATGTACCTCTCTTGCTCTTGTCTAGCCGTACAGAAGTAGTACTGGCCTGTAGAGGACTCCTGTAAAACAGCAGGATTTTGGGCTGCTAAGAGAGCTGTAAATTGATCATAGAGCTTAAAAACTGCCCGATTCTTTCAGAATGATGAGACAGTGGGTTTGGTGGGATCACCGTGGATGGGAGTAGCTTCCTATATTCACTTGTGTTCCGCAGCAGCAGTGATGTGGAACATATACTTGGTTTTCCTTTTAGGGTTATCCCATTAGCTAAGCCTGCTCTGTAGCTCACTGAAGCCATGCTGAATGCTGAAGGCGGGAGGTTTTCCTTCATAGCCCTAGAGAAACGGCTGGAGAGGAGGGATCTTTATAGACGAGTTAAAAGAATCCATTGTGCTAAAACTGAGGCTCCCCCCGCCTGGCTTCCTGAGGTTCCAATCTGTCCCATGAGCTCGTAGTAATCAAAACTGCATTTGTAGCTGTGTGGGATGGGAAGAAAATTATGTATGGATCATAGTAGTCAACCCTGACCTATGCAGTTGCCACGATACAAGAGCATTACAGCAGCCCTCTGGAATCTGCCTTCAGTTAATCTTACACGAAGCATCTGTTTTCTGAGCAGTTTGGTGCTTGGAGTTTATGAACTTGCTGTAGATTAAAAAGTAGTTTTGTATGATAAAGGAAACAAAACAGTATTCTAGGTAGGCGTGTTGTTACAAATCACAGCTCCACCAAGGGAGGACAGGTCCCGCTGTGGGAGAAGCTCCGCATGGCTCTAACCACTGCTCTTCAGTGACGTGAAACACTGAGGCTTACAACCCTTCCATCTCCCACTGTTGAGTCCTGTGCCTCTGTTTTACAGAAAGCTGACAGCAGATGTTACAGTTAAGATCGCTGACATAGAAGAAAACCTGTCAGCCTTAGCAGTGAAGAGCAACAGCACAGACACTGACCTGAGCGTGCTGGAAACAGATGCCAAAAGCCTAGACCATGTTGTGAAAGAACTTGCAGAACAGCTAGAGTTCATCAAGATCTCTGATGTTCGGGGTAAGTGTCACAGAGAGGGGGAGAAAGCAGTGAGGTTGCTAAAGATGTAATTAGTGCATGGTTTTAAATACGCGGTTAATCTTCTAACTCGTAATAAAGCACAGTTCCTAGGTGCGCAGCTTCTTTCTGTGTATTAGCAGAGTTGCTGATGCAGCAGGAATTTTGTTTTGCCCCCTCACCCCCTCTCTCTTCCTCTGCACATTGCAAATGGGCTCGAGTTATTGGGGTGCAGAATTGTCTTAAAGCCTCTTCATTAATATGTTTGAGATGAGACACAGCAGCAGAGTGCAACAGATTGCAGGATACACCTGAATATCTCGCTTGCTCTCGGTCCTCTGTTAAATTGCTGTTTCTGGTTGAAACCAGCAAACCTGGGTCTTTGTGACTAAGAGCACACCATAAGGGCCTCTTCTGAGCCCCCCAAGCCTCACATGCCCATTGGCACCCTGAAATGTGCCAAGAATCAAAATTTGCTGGAGAAGGAGGAATGTCACCAAATTCCTTGGAATTTTGAAAGCTGACTTCACTCCAGCTTAACACAAAGGATTATCTTTTCTTTAATTTCCTGCTTTGCAGGAAGTCTGAGATTGTTAAATTCCATATTCACTGGAAACAGAGAGAGGCAAGTAGGATGTAGAACAGGGGAATCCCTGCTTGTGGCATTCTGCAGAGGAAAGCTGCCTAAGGTGCAGAGTGTGGCCACCCCCATGGGATCCCTCACACCCGCCCAAGGCCTCTCCAAGAGTTATCCAAAACTAACAGTCCATAAATCAGCATCTTTCATCAGGCGGTAGTTTTTTGGGAAAGCTCTGACCAGCTTCCAAGCAGTGACTCCATAAGCCAGACATCCCAGGGCAAGCAATAACAACTAATGGGATAACTGAATCCTTCGAACACTGACTGTTGCCCTATTAACCTAAGCGGCTGGATCTCCTTTTGCCCTCAGGGTAAGCAGAATTCAGTCAGTAGAGTCAGAGAAAGGCTTAACCTCAAAATCCAGCAAAGGCTGCCAATCAAGAAAGAAAATTAACTACTTTTTTTTCCCCACAGTAGGCCAAATACTGTCCTCCTTGCATTTGCACTGAGTGCAGCCACAGAAGCTGGCCTGTCAGTTACATTGATACTCATATTGCTAACCCTGATGCCATCTGCCAACCACCATAATGCAAGTTACTTTGGGTTACTTAACAGATTTCTGAGCAGCTCCATTTGATTTCTGCAGGAGCCTTGGACAGTATCACCAAGTATTTCCAGATGTCCCTGGAGGCAGAGGAGAGGGTCAATGCCTCCACTGTTCACCCCAACAGTGCCGTGGAGCTGTCAGCACGGACGCGGCAGGAAGTGGAAGACTTAATCAATGAGAAGGAGGCTCAGTTCAAGGCTAAACAAGAGGAGCAGTCGCGCCTGCTGGATGAGCTCGCAGGCAAGCTGCAGAGCCTGGATCTCTCTGAAGTGGCTGAGAAGGTACATGGCTGAGAATTGCTGGTTGAAAACCTCTAGCCAAAACTAAAGTTGGGTTTGTGAAGAAGTGATGGGCAGGAAGGGAGCGTTTATGGCTCGAGAGGGTGAGATGCACAGTCTGCTCATGAGAAATGCATGTTTCTTGGGTGATGGGGTATTTTGTGGGCTAGAACAGGGGTGTTTAATTGGTGGGCACCGAGACCTACTGGCTTTCAGCCCTTCATGCTGGTCTTCTCCTACCCTTCTGCCCCAACAGGGCACCCATCTTTACAACAGTGAGTCTGCTGGACTGAGAGCCATCTCTTCAAGACTGTCCTAAGCCCATGTGCTTGCTTCCTCTAGGCTCCTCCTTCCCTTTTTGCAGCTCCACAGGGTATACATTAGGCCTGTGCAGCACTCAGGCAGTGCTGCTGCTTGCACCAACAGGCTGCCCTCCTCAGCATTGCCATGGTCCCATCCTTGTGCTTGTGACAAAGTAGAACTTAGAGGGAGCTGGAGTCAAAAGGGCATTTTCTCCGTTGAAGCTGCCTGCTCATCTGTAAACATAATCAAGGGTGGCTATTTCTTGGGAGAGGCTGGGTGTTCCCTCAGCTTTGCTTTGAAGTCAGCCAGCTGCATTGAGAGATCAACCCCTGGTGAAAGCAGGCAGCAGGGACTGCTTATTAACTCCCCTTGGCCTGCCAGGCCTGTGTTAGAGAATGAGTTCTCCACATGCTGAATTGTCCCTTGTCCTTTATCACTACTGTCATCCCTCTGACTTCCCCAGCTCTCCTTTTCTCTGGAGGGTTAAAAGAGAGACATCTTTTTTTTTAGCTTCCCTGCCCCTACATTCCTGCCTGACTGTTCTGGAGGACTGAAAATCTTGGGTAGATGTTTATCAGGGCCATAAACACGGAGTTGCTCCGAGGTGTAATCCCAGGACACCAAAAAAAGAGAAATGGGTTTGCGTTCTAGCTCCTGCTGGGT
This sequence comes from Amazona ochrocephala, assembly GCA_039720435.1. Taxonomy (NCBI): domain Eukaryota; kingdom Metazoa; phylum Chordata; class Aves; order Psittaciformes; family Psittacidae; genus Amazona; species Amazona ochrocephala. The sequence continues at coordinate 29,646,766 of CM077880.1, forward strand.
TGCATGCCAAGCAGGTAAGAGGAACTCATTTTCACTTCAAGGGAGACAGCTGCAGCTCACTTGGCACAGCCCCTAGGTTTTCCCAGAGAGGTTTTTCTGGCAGCAAAGTGCGTGACTATCATTTGGCAAAGGGGGATGAGGAGGGGAGAAGCTCACAAGAATGGGAAACGTTCCAATTTTCTCTCTGGCTAAACCAACTCCTGGGTGATTTCATTGCCAAGCAATTGAGCCAGGAGTGGACAATTCTCAGTACAATGTTGCTGACTGAAAGAGTTTTGCTTTTTTATTTAAACAAAAAAGGTCTACCCTAAAATATTCTACGGGAACACGTCCTTGACAGTAATTCACAAATTGGAAGGTGTTCTGGAAAGATGAAATCAGAGCAAACATTTGGTGGAAGGGAGTAGGATAGCACTTTAAGGGAGATGGAAAAAAAGTTTCCTGTTCAGCTTGGAGCATTTTAGCTTCTATTTTGCTTCTAGGGCATTAGAGCAAAGGAAAATACACTAGTTTGCACCAAACACTTTGTTTCTTATAAAATAGCTTCTTGGGATGGCCAGTTTTTCTTTGACAGTCATGAGGACTGATTTCAAACAAAAGAAGGCATACACACACTAGTAGCTTCCACCTTGAAACCAAAGCTTAAAGGTAAACTCTCCAGTAAAATATGATGTACAGGACAAGTAGATGATGAAGACACGGCAAGGCTTCCCTCATAACCTCCAGCTACTTCAGCATCAGAGAGCTGCCTATTTGTAACTGAGTTAAAGCAGGAAGGTGCAGGGGTAGGGGGCACAGAAGAAGGGTTAAAGCCATGCTGGTATGAGCCTGCTGCAGGAGCCACCTCCAGTTTGCAGCTCTACCTCAGCTTCTTTCCCTGTGGTACTTGGGATGCTGCCACAAGGGGCAGAATCCGTCTCGTGTTTCTGTCATGGTAGGGCACTGTCCTACTCCTTCCCCCTCTCAGCTCAGCCATGGAAATAAAGCTGTGACCACTTCCCTTGCCTGTCCCTGCAGACGTGTGGCACTCCCCCGGGAGCCTCTTGTGCGGAGTCTGAGTGTGGTGGTTTAAGCTGTCGGACAGCTGAAGGCAAGAAGAAGTGTGGAGGACCTGGCTGTGATGGGCTGGTGACTGTAGCTCACAACACCTGGCAGAAAGCCATGGACTTTGACAGAGACATCCTCAGTGCATTAGCAGAAGTTGAACAACTCTCCAGAATGGTAACATGCCACATCAATTGTTAGATATTGAGAAAAACCACTCATAACGCAAGTTTAGACACTAATTGACAAAGTATGTGCCTGGCTTACTTCAACGTGCTGCTTTTCAGTTGTGTAACTTCATCTTGCTTGTAAAGATCCTCAGAAAGGGAGCTTGCTCAAGTGAAGCCCCATGGATAACTCTAAGCATTAGCCTGAATTGTTTAAACTAGCATTGGTGGTATGGCTCATGGCCAGCTTTTAAAAGTGTTCTGGGAATTTTATGAGAAAAAGAATTTCTCATTAATTACTACAACCTCTGCCTCCAACTGGGTTTTTGTTTTAAAATAAGCCTTAAAGCTTAAGTGAATACGCAATCCTATTTTTCTCTTTTTAGGTTTCTGAAGCGAAACAGAGAGCTGATGAAGCAAAACAGAACGCACAAGCAGTTTTGCTCAAAACCAATGCTACAAAAGAACAAGTGGACAGAAGCAATGAAGATCTGAGAAATCTTATTAAACAGATTAGAGACTTCCTTATGCGTAAAAACTTTACATTTAAATTAATTCTGGGTTTATAAGAACTATCTTTAGCTCTGAGTCATCCTCTAAGGGGTAATGCAATAGTTGTGTCTCCTCCTGCACTTCAGCCAGCCTTAGCGTGTATGATGAAATCTGGAAACAAGAGAAAACCAAGACAATAGGAAAGTGAGAGCAAACTGTGACATGTTCTTGTGCTCGGTTCAGCTGAGGCTGTTGTACTGTTGCAGTTTGCCAAGTGTGTTAGTAAGTTCTGGCTAGAAAGATAGAGTACTGTTAAAGGGGAAGAAAGGAACTGTGAGTTTATGTCTCAGCAAGAAAGCAGGTAAAGGTTAAATGAGGGTCTTGTTTGCTTGCAAGTGGCAGCCTGGCAGACCCATTCCTCCCCTGTTTACACAAGGCTGATTATACTGTTAGCACAAATACATTTACATGCAACTGTTGGCTTCCTTTCCTGAGGGCTTACATCTCCCGACAGCCCAGCATGGTGCAGCTAATCACTGAGATCTTGAAATGGCTTCCAAGAGAGCTTAAGCCAGCTGGGCCTCTCCTGAGAGGGAAGTTTCACCCTAAGGAAGCAGTTTTAATACCTTGGTTTTCCATAAGTCTGGGGGAAAAAGTTTTCCTACAGTTTTCCTTCTTAAGGGAGCAGCTGGGCAAGAATTTGGATGCTGAGACCTGACAGAGGGAAGCTTTTACATCTTTGTCATTTGTGTCCATCCGCTAGAAGACAGCGCTGACCTGGATAGCATCGAGGCAGTGGCTAATGAAGTGCTGAACATGGAGATGCCAAGCACACCCCAGCAGCTGAGAGCCCTGACAGAAGATATTCGTGAGCGTGTAGACAGCCTTTCCGATGTTGAGGTCATTCTGCAGCAGAGTGCTGGAGACATTGCCAGAGCAGAAATGCTGCTGGAGGAAGCTAAAAAAGCGAGGTATGCAACCCTGCTCACCAGGAGCTTGAACCAGACTTTCATTTCATTGTATCAGAAAACGCAGAGTTTACCTTTCCCTGATGTAGATTCTCATTCCTTCACTAAGGAGCAGCAATGGCCTTTTGCAGTGTATGCCTAGTTCTTTTTCCAGTTCCAAAGTTCTAATGCATTTTTTAAATGCATTTAAAAAGTTTAAGTGCATTTTTAGCATTAACATAGGTTTTGCTCCACAGCAATGGTGCAACAGATGTTAAAGTCACTGCAGACATGGTGAAAGTAGCACTGGAAGAAGCTGAAAAAGCTCAAAATGCAGCTGAAAAAGCCATCAAACAAGCTGACAAAGATATTAAAGGAACTCAGGACCTGCTGACCTCGGTACGTTCTTTATGAGTGTTTAAGATACAGAAACAGTATTCAAGTCTGCTACTTAGAAACTGACGGAAGCCTGTCTAGGAAAGGCTCTTGGGCGCTGCAAATCAAAGACTGCACTGAAAATGAATCTAAACCATTCCTGCCTTCACGTGAGCTTTTGAGGTAGTGTGACAGATGCCAGGGGACCTTTTGCTCTTAAGAAAAACAAAAGCAAACCACAAACAAACTAAAAGGCTTTTCTGCATCAGTGACATTAAACACACAGGACTGTAGCCCTCTAACAAACCCAGGAGGGCCAGGATCCCTGGAAAGCCCTACCTGTCAACCACACTGGTAGTGGATTAGTGTAGCCACTCTGTCAGTGTCACCTACCACTGCAGCACGAGACTAAAACGAATGCTAGATTCAAGCGGCAATTGCTGTATTCTTGTCAGATACCATATTTTCAGACTTCATCTCAAAGCCCTCATGAGGCCATAGTGAAGCTTGGCCAGCTTGGAAAATATACACCTTCACAAGTCCATTATTACGTGATGGAAAGTGAAACTTCAGATGGAAGTCTGAAGTTTTGCCTGTGGATTAGGCAACTCCTGCACATGTAATGCAGCCCCATGTGTACCCTCTCTTCAAACTGTGGGCTCTTTCACCCTAACTGCAACTGGCCATTTGCAGCAAAACTGAAACACTGTTTTTCGTATCAGGTCTATGGACACAAACTAATTAGTTGATCAGGGCTTGTCTAGAAAGTTTAGTGTATGTTCAGCATCTTTTGGAAGTGTAACTCTCATCCCTCTTTCCATTAGATTGCATCTGAAAATGCAGCATCTGAGGAAACACTGAACAATGCTACCTTACGTCTGTTTGAGCTGGAGAGGAGTGTTGACAACCTTAAGCAAAAGGCTGTTACAAATTCAAAGAATGTGGACAACATAGAAGAAAAAATTGTTACTGCAAAGCAAAATGCTGAAGAAGTTAAACAGGTGAGGGGCTCAGGAAAGATGCTAAAGGAAAGCCAACAAAACTATCACCCCAGTTTGCGTAAAGGAACATTAGTGAATACATAGGATCCATTTCATTTATTGTTCAAGTACATGGCGGGGTGGAGGAGGCACTTAACACACTTGCCAAAGATAACGGCTTTATACTTTGGTACCAGATACAGAGAGGGAAAAAGCACTCAGAAGTTTTGAGGTTCTCAGGTAGCTGTAGGAAACCTGCCATGCTGTCAGCCTTTTGCAGATCCGTTTCTGTTCCTCAGCTTGACTATGCGCTGCAGAACAACTGGTCATCTTTTTCCCCTTGTATAGAGTATTTATGGTTCTATGACAATGACAGATTCAGGACAATCTGGAATTTGGCATATACAGAATCAAGAAACAAAGAAAAATCATTAGCTCAATATAAACCCAAAGTAATTTCTAAATACCAGAGATGCACAGTTTGCTCTATGAGCACACAGCACTGCTCACAATGTCAGCTACATACCTTTGTAATAGCAAAGAATGCCCATTAACAAAGCAATTGACAGCTCTGCCACAGGAAGTTTCATTGCTCCCAGCTGTTGTCTCTAGTTAGCCCACCCATCTCCAGAGTGGCATCTTCTGCCAGGAGAGATGTATTATCCATCAAATCAATTATTTGCAAACACTAAGTAGTATTTCAGGTGGCTGTCCAGTAAACACAAGAGATTTCCAGCACTGCTGCAGCTTAGCTTGCTTCTTTGTTGAATTCAGTTATAGAAGCCATAGGACTTCCTGATCTTAACCTCACAAAGCACAGCTGAGAAACCAACTTCATGACTTCGCCAGCACCTTCATCTATACAATGTAGGCAGGTGTTCTAATTAGTGAAAGGGTAGCAAGGGTATTTATTCCTCCCCAAATGCAAGCATTCCACCAGAAGCAGTGCCAGTACTTAATTAGATGCAGCTTTCCAGATGCACTGGGGCCATGTCTTCTATTAGTTACAGAACTAACTGAATCCTGTAAATCCTTGCCAAGTCTCAGTATTAAAGCCATAATATCTGCAAAAGGGCAACTGCTGAATCTTCATCCCAACTCTTAAAGTCTTGAGTATTGAGTACAAGGTGTCCCAGCATTGTTTCTGCTTTTAACTGAGCTCATTTTGCAGTCTGTCCTCACTTGCGCATTAGTAAGGACAGAGGAAATGCAGACAGCACCTGTATTGTCTTTTGAACGAGCTCCATCTTGTGCTTCAATCTGGAACAACAGGTCCTCGACGCCGAGCTGAACGACAAGTATAAAACAGTGGAAGATCTCATTGCCAAGAAGACGGAAGAGTCGGCTGACGCTCGGAGGAAAGCCACCATGTTGCAAGATGAAGCTAAAGCCTTGTTGGCTCAAGCGAACAGCAAGCTTCAGCTGCTCAAAGGTGAGGCTCTTCTGAGGGGCAAGTGGTCATCTTAGAATATGAAGCAGTTTAATGTTGTTACACCAGCTATTCATCAGCAGGGGAGGGAAGGGAAGTTAATTCTTTGTTATTGAGCTTTGATCTGCTTTCCTTATTCTTATGGACATAGACATTTTCGATTCAAAAGACTAAAAAAATTGAAACTTACAAGTGAGGCACAAACTTCTGATATGAACACCAATCACTGCTCCGAGACCCACTGCAGAGAAGGAATATTAACTACTGTGCTTAGGACAAGGACTAACCCATTCAAACAAGATGCCCATCTTCAAACAGTACTCCCCCACCCACCCTGGAAAGCTGTTATAACAAAAGGTGATCAGAATACATTAGTTCCAGGTTACAGATTAACATAACATTCATTATTGTTGGTTAAAGCTGATGATTGAGCCAGGAGGAAGGGACTCAAATTCCACTTAGGTGCTCCTGCACACTGAATAGTCTTAACCATAACATTTCACTGTTCTGTAAAAGCCACCAAAGGCCAGAGAATGACAGTTATTTTCAACATGAACCAAAGTATACTTTTGGATTTCTATTTAATGGACAATTACTTCCTTGTCGCTTTATATTCCAATGTTTAGGAAAAAATTCCAGCCTTTGTTTTTTTAAGATTCCTAATCAGATTCTTTTCTGAAAAGTAACTTATCCTTAACCATAATGATTCACTTATTAAAACACTGCTGATTAAGCTGGTTTTCCCCTTCTTTTTCTGACAGACTTGGAACATACATATGAAAACAATCAAAGAGTTCTGGAAGACAAAGCCAAGCAGTTGGTGGAGCTGGAGGAGACAGTCCGCTCCCTCCTACAGACAATCAGCCAGAAGGTTGCTGTTTACAGCACTTGCTTGTAAATGGGAGCAGGAAATGCTTGTGTTCAGGATGGAGTCTACAAGTATTACACTCATTCTTTTTGACACGAGATTAAGCCCTGATAAAGTGAACAGGTTTATATTGACTTTGAAGTCACAGAACCAAAGACAAGTAACTTTTTGATGTTGAAAATAAACAATACTTTTGTATCACTGTATGTACCTAGTATGAATCATTAAGTTCCTTCCTATTTTCAGTAGCTGAAATGGTACTTCGGTTAATCCTTTAGCAAGTCTTGTTTTTAAAGTGCTTAGAGATCTAATAAAATCTTGGCTCCAACTATGTACTTCTACATAAGGGTTCCAGTTACTATGAAATGTGGATGGTCACTCAACAAAATTACAAGTGAATGAAGAAACACCATCCGTGTGTGGTTAGCTGGCATTTATGTCATGGTACTCAAAAAGGATTATTTACCTTCTGCATGATACCCATTTAGGTTTAACACTAGTTTCACATCACTGATTATGAAACACTTGCTACATGGACACAGGGCACCACTTAAGATGTGAATGTCATTTACAATTCAAGCACCAAATTGATGTCATAAACCAAGCCTATCTGAAAAAGGGCCTACAGAAGTTCACAGGGTGCTGATGTGAAACAGTGAAGGAGCTGCCCACAGACAGCGCCTTAAGAACAGCTGCACTTAACACAAACAAGACTTTTGTCAAAGTGCAACATACAGTTCATCATACGTCATCTCAGCTATGTGTAGAGCAATGCACCTTCAGATAATTGTACAGTACTGCACAGATTAATCAGCTACACAAATTAGCATCCAAAACTGCAATGTGCATTTACATATCCTGACTGCTAACTCTGAGCTGAGGAATACATCTGTGTATGTACTCTAACCTTATGTAACCTTGACTGATGTCAGTGAAAGTCAGTCAGGAACAACTACAGCACAATTTATCACTACCTAAGCAAAGCGAAGAGCAGTATGTTTAAATAATAGTCCTCAAGCTCCATAGGTTACACAGAAATTGGTTACCACTGTACCAGCATCAGACACCATTCACTGCAACTATACACAGCAGCTGTTAAAAAACACAACTTGCAGCATTCAGATTTTACTGCCATCAGATCGCTGACAGGTGGCTCAGTAATGCACCTTACTTTTACCTTTACACACACTCTGTACATTCACTAGCACAGGAATGACAGCGAGAGAAGTAACAATACAGTAACAATTCTGAGGCCTTGAATTTTATTTTCAAGTATCTGGGGAATTATAATCTCCAGTATAATTTCAGCCTCCCTGACTTCCCAAATTCCATTTAACATGAACAAAATAAGAGAACTTGTAACTTGATGAACCTCAAGCATGAGCTGCAGTAAGATTGCCACAGGTATCGAAGGAGGCAGAGGGAGTGGACGCAAAACTGTTTCAGGGCTTCCAGGAAGAACAGAAGATCAACACTTCAGAGCATTTACCTGCAGCAGCTAGAATTGATTACGAGATGCCAAAATCTATTGGAATAATCAAGTTTTTCCTCCCTATTGTCTCACGTTTGCTTTTCCGTTCAGCAGCTTCCTACTAACGCCTGAAATCAGATCCACATTAGTTCACTTAACCCAATATGACTGTGAATCAGGTTATCTCATATCCTGGTGACAAGCTGTCATGGTTTAACCCCATCTCCATTTAAAACAGGAGTTAAAAGAAACCCAAATGAAGAACAGCATCACTGATGCTTGTTGATTAACTGGTATCTTAATAAAATGGTATATTGGCATATATTTCCATCACTCAGCTCAGATAATGGATCAATAATGGATTGAGTAAAAAGCTCTAAAGGCAAGATATAACCTTGACTACACTGAAGCAAGTAGCTTTTGCACCATTTTCTGCATGTACTTTTCTCTTTCCATTGGCATAATGAGAAAGGACGTGCACAATCCCAGCACGTATTAAGGTCTTCTTCAAGGCAGATAAGCCTAACAATTAAAGAAAAAGGCACCCTTCGAAACGAAACTTCGTATCAGTTACTGGAATTGGGCACATTCCACATACACGTTGGGGATCTTCCAAAGATGCCATTTGTTCACACGTTTCTTCATGTATTCAACACTAAAAGGAGTAATGGGGCTGACGAGTAAACAAAACCCAAGACCACCCTCCAGCCATGTTAAATATTTATTGAGCTCTCTTGTTACAGAAGAGACAGAAAGAGAGCGCAAAACAGAAAACAAAAGAAGAAAGTGTGTCTTAATTCTGTGGAGAGCTGACACTGCAGCCCTTATGTGTGGAAGGTGCAGAATAACCCCCATTTCATAACACTTAACTGCAAGTGCTACTTCACTACCCAGTTTTAGGGTCTCAAGTTTAAGAGCTGGACAAAGAAGCTTTAAAAACAAAAAAAGAGTACATGCAGTAAGATCGTTTCTTCAATCTTTCATTTCTCCATTAGCACTTAATTTTTACTTCAATGAGTTTTCAATATGAAAACATGACGTGTGGAGAATCACACACACAGAGCAATTTTCTCTTTTAAAAGTCAACGTAGTTTTAATTGATCTATACAAGCCCCTCTTCTCCCACCATCCTAAACTACTAGGCCACATACAAGTACCAAAACTTGTTTTAAGAAGTAGGTTAAATACTAAAGTTAACCCTTTCAGGAGGAAGTACAATTTTGTGCGAAAGTGACAGTGGCATTTTAAGTGCCAGCATTCAACTGGTTTGGCCTATCACTACTTCAAAGAAGAAAACACCAGGTATGCTGGACACTCATCCAGAGTTTTGGCCAGCAAACCTGATAATCCCATGCAGCAGCATGATGTTTGGTTTTGAAAGAGAGAAGAGTTCTGTCAGGCTGTTTTCTGTAACATTCATCATGTAAATAAACATGTAATTCTAAGTATTTAATTTACAGAGACTGGATAATTTCCACTTGTTCCAAACTCTACTTGTTTAAATATTTGAATGAAGAGATTAAACTTAATTCAGTCCTAAAATCCTCCAACTCAGGCTTGCATAAGGGCCCACAGTCCATGTCCAGAGATGCACTATACACATATAAAGATCTGCTCTTTCATTTCAGAAGTTGATAGCTTTGCCGAAAGATGCTGCTAGGTTTGCTTCCCTGAAGGCTTCTGACACTGTCTGTAGAAAGCAAACACAAAAAGGTCTAAGTCATTAACTGGTCATTAATGGTCATTAATAGCTATAACACATCTGTCAAACAGTGGTGTTCAACAGTCCATTTTAGGAAAAAACTTACTGGATGGGCATGGCAAACTCTGGCTACATCTTCACATGATGCTCCATATTCCATAGCAAGGGCAGCTTCATTAACCATTTCTCCAGCACCCTGTAATTTAATAGTATTTGGAATTAGCACAAATCTCTATGCAGTTGTCTGGGTTCTCCTGAATGAGTAACAGCTTGTAAATAAGCATCTTTGGCTAAAAAAAAACAAAGTAAAGTTGTATAATAAGCAAACCAGAGACAGATTAGGGTCTAACTTTGGAATGCATGGGACACCAAAAATTGATGCATTTCCCAAATAGAATTACCTGATTCCTCATTTTTACAAAGGACTTTTAATCAAAGTTCCATAAGTTACTGACCCCATGTCTGGTGACTGCAGCAGAAGGTTACCAGCTCTGCCGAAATCTGAAGTTCAGAGTGGGGAAAGAAAGAAGCCACCAATAAAAAAGCCAGAGTCATGTCTGTTCAGCTCCCTCAACTCCCAGAACTTGAGTCAGCAATTTCTGCTGTTCTCTCAGGTATCTGGCACTATTCTTACGACATACTCAAACATCCCACTAAAAACCACCCCACCACTGAGAAAAAACATACAACCCAAAACTGGTCAGAGAAACCAATTTACCCCGCCAATTCTAGGGGTAAAAGTAAGTGCTGGGTCTAACACCACAGTAACAGAAAAGTGGGAAAGCAGCAGGGCTGCAGAAGAGAAGAGAAAATAAAACTGACTATGGTCCTTCTTTCTGCAAGCACCACTTCTCAGTTGACAACAACTTTGCAACTGCGCAACACTAAATAGCAGACCCTTGCAAGGCCAAGACAGCAGAACAATTTACAATACTTACTGAGCCTAAAATGTGAGCACCCAACATCCTGTCTGTTGATTTGTGACTAAGGATCTTCACCATTCCATCCGTGTCAGCATTTGTCTTTGCTCTGCTGTTCGCCGCAAATGGAAATTTACCAACTTTGTATTCTACACCCTAAAGAGCAATGGAATCATAAACACAACTCGGTGAGTACAACAACAGAAGCAACAGAAAAGAGACACATATTAGAAAGAAATTCTTCACTATGAGGCACTTGAACTGGTTGCCCAGAAAATCTGTGAAAGTCCCACCCCTGGCAGTGACCAAGGCCAAGCTGAATAGGGCTCTGAGCAACCTGTCTAGAGTAAGGTAGGGGGAGATTGGATCTGGATGATCTTCAAGGTCCCTTCCAACCCACCATTCTGTGATTCTGCAAGATGACACACAGAGCAATCCATAAGAGCAACCACCAAGGGGTTAAGGGGGTAGTAAAAAAAGATAAATTAGCAGATAAACAATATTAACTTCACAGAATAGAAGTCATTAAAGAGGGCAGTGATCCCTGGGACAGCGGCACACCGGAGGGAATCACTCAATCATAGACCCTAAGCAATAAATTCAGATGCAGAAATTCTCCTGGAAAAAGTAGCCAGACAGATTACCAGATAATGAACCCATGCCCAAGGGTGGAAAAGGTTTTGCTCGAGAAGAAAACAAACAGTACCTCTTCTTTCAGCTGTTCCTCTGATTTACCAACCCAGGCCACCTCAGGGTGAGTGTATATCACAGAAGGTACGCAGTTGTAGTCAATGTGAACTGCTCCTCCAGCCATCCCTTCTACACAAAGAATGCCTTCATCCTCAGCTTTGTGGGCCAGCATAGGTCCAGCAACTACATCACCAATAGCATAGATGCTATCAGACCAATGAAACAGAATAAGACACTGTTTAAAAACATCCTAGCACACCTAGGCTACCTTACATAACAGTCAGTTTGAAACAAGTTACTGAAAACCTTGATCAGAACAGATTAAAATACTGAATTTCAAGAGAAATACAAAGTATTAAAAAAAGCAGTTTCCACGGAATGACCACACTTCAAGTACCAGAGACATGAAATACGAGCAGCCACTTTGACATTACAAAGCTTCATCAAAAGGAACATGACCAGCAGGTCAAGGGAGGTGATCCTGCCACTGCAGCCTGCTCTCGTGAGACCTCACTTGGAGTATTGTGTGCAGTTCTGGTGTCCTCAACATAAAAAGGACATGGAACTGTTGGAGCAAGTCCAGAGGAGGGCCACGAGGACGATCAGGGGACTGGAGCACCTCCCGTATGAAGATAGGCTGAGAAAGCTGGGGCTGTTGAGCCTGGAGAGGAGAAGGCTGCATGGAGACTTCATAGCAGCCTTCCAGTATCTGAAGGGGGCCTATAGAGATGCTGGGGAGGGACTCTTCATTAGGGACGGTAGTGAGAAGACAAGGGGTAATGGGTTCAAACTTAAACAGGGGAAGTTTCGATTGGATATGAGGAAGAAATTCTTTACTGTGAGGGTGGTGAGGCCCTGGAATGGGTTGCCCAGGGAGGTTGTGAATGCTTCATCCCTGGCAGCGTTCAAGGCGGGGCTGGACATAGCCTTGGATGGCATGGTTTAGTGGGAGGTGTCCCTGCCCACGGCAGGGGGGTTGGAACTAGATGACCTTAAGGTCCTTTCCAACCCTAACTATTCTGTGATTCTATGATTCTATGACTAAAATCTCATTCCTGAAATACACAGAAATCTTGAGGTTTCCTTTCAGAAAATAAAGATATATTCTGCAATTAAAACCAAACAAAAAATTGCTTTAGTAGGTTAAGCTTTTAAAAATAATAGAAAACATTTAGTCTTACTTACTTTGGAATTTTGGTTTGGAATCTGTTATTGACTGGGATTCTCCCCCTCTTATCAAGTTCAATTCCAAGATCCTCAAGACCTAGATTTTTGGTAAAAGGACGTCTCCCGATGCAGACTAGGAGCACATCACAGGTTATTACTTCTGCCTTGCCACCAGCAGCAGCTTCAAGACTAGAAAAAAACAAGTGGCAAAAATGTTAAGCTGTAAACTTTCAGCATTGCATTTCCCCCACTACTAAGTAAGATAATCCTGACAGCGATCTACGGGCTGAATCGGTCATCAAAACACTTTGATTCAGCCTGCCCCACACTTCTTTCTTGCAAGAGTTGGGGAATACAAGGGGAAGAAGGGACAGTGACACTGACTACACTTGTTAACAACTCTTCAGTACAGAAATTCAGGGTGTACTTCCACAAGCAAGTAGCATGGCCTGACATCAAATCTGTACAGCAAAAGAACTGGCGCAACATGCAGACTACATATATTTTTGCGGTGGGCCATTCATTCGGAGCCAGCTTCCTTCTGGCACACAGAACCAAACACCTGCTAGCAGCTGCCCTGCACCGGGTACACTCCTCAAGTGCATCTTTGGATTTAATTGCACCTGGAACAAGTTCAGTTCACATGCTCTGAGAGCACAAGAACCAAAGCACACAGAGTGAGAATAAGCAGGAAGTGTGTTTCAACAGGATACTCCTGAAACAGAATGAAACTCCAACCATCATCAGCATGGCAAAGACGACCAAATCTAGCACCTTTTCACTGGAGGACAGACTATCCCGAGCTATGGCAATATATAAATTACAAGTCACCATATTAAGACTGCAGTGAAAAAGAAAACATTTAAACTTGCTTTTGTTAAGTAACATTAAGCATTTCCTTAAAACTCAAACTACAGTTTCTGCATAGAGAATACATTAACGAGAAAGAGCAACAGTAATGTATACATATGGATTTTCACAAAACAAATCTGCTGTTATGTCTCTGCACTAGCTGTTCATCTCCAAGTCTTCAAAGGACTCAAGTGTGGTCATTAAGAGACACTCCAGAGTAGTTTCATCCATTTCTAGTCAAACATAGTAAAGTCTCTGCCACGCTTATTGTGAGGCAAGAAGAGGTATGGACAGAATAACCCTTACGGTAAGTAGCCAAGAATTAATGGCTTGAAAATATATATCATGATTGTTCACACAGTCATATTCCACGAAAAGCATGATTTAGAATTTTTATTGCTGATCTCACTACAACAACACTGGTTTTGTACTAGCACAAAGTACAAGTCAAGTCAATAGAACCTCTCCTGGGTAAGCAACCTGGGACTCAAACCCAAAATTATGAGCTCGGTAAGTTACAATACAGGATAAAAAAAAAAATAAAATCAAACTTCATTAAAAATTAAAGTTTCATCCAAAATCTGTTTTTTCCGATTTAAAAAATAATAGTAAGACTTTTTGATGCATTGAGAGGAAAAACGTATATATGGCATTCCTACAGTTTTCTGTTAAACACTTACGCCACATCGATTTTTCCATCTGGTTTCTTGGTAGCACCAGTAACTTTGGTGTTCAATTTAAATTTAAATCCCTGTTTCTGAAGAATCCGTTGGAAGTTTTTAGAGATCTCCATGTCAATTCCCATTCCCCCAACATGGCCCATGAACTCAACAGCTGTCACATCGGCACCGAGGCGCTGCCAAACTGAACCCTGCAGTCACAGCAATACAGGGAAAAAGTTGTGATTGGAAAACTTCAGATTTAATACTTACCACAGACCATAAACTTTTGAAGAGAAGGGTAACACATAACAGCGAACTGATCAGTTTTCACAAATGTTACGGTGGTGAATAAAACAAATCCAACCTTCCCCAGCCTTTCCCACAAAAACGGATTTATTGCTGCTTGTCTGCATGCCCAAAACTTCAATACTGAATTCACAGAAATAAGCCTTTAAAGAAAGAGCTAACAAAATAATTCAGTATAGATTAGGTACAGTTTAGGTTACAGGCATAGAAAAAAAACTAAATCAAAGAATCCAAATATATCTCAGAAAACCCAAAGAGAATTGCTTGTGGTGTTCTAATATCACATTAAGGAAACTATGCAATAAAATGGAGCCACTGTGGGTTGTGTATGTATTTTTAACCATAACCACTACAATCAGCTTCACACCCTATTTACCTGCAGTTACCCAAATCCACCCAACACAGTATTTCACACTGCTTACTCTTTCCCTGCTTAACAGTCAGCAGGCTAAGCAACTACTAAGTAGAAGTTGTCACGCAGTTGTAAGAGCAGCACATACCTACGTGGCCCAAAAAGAATGTGTATGAGACATAAGAACTCAGACCAAGACAAACTATAAAGTCTCCACTCCTTCAGTTGTTAGACAGAACATGTACAATCACATTACATTAAAATTTCTTGGGACTAACTGCTACACAAAAGGATTTCTCCTGTCTTAAAATGGACTTCCCTTAAAACAGGAAGTTCTGTACATATAAGCAGGTACAAACCTTAGTGAAAGGTACTACCCCTCTTTACCCCCCAAAAAAATCCCAACACCTGTATGTTGCACTCTCAATTCTCTGCTTACCTAACCAGCTGAAGCAGCACAGATCCTACACACACTTATCCCAGCTTTTCTGGTAGAAAAAGGAGCTAGCAAGCTATGAAGCCTGAACAGTTCCATTACAACTCACTCAGCCAAACATCTGTTAAATCACAGCCACACAATCAAGTGCAACACAAAAAAAATAACACTGTTCCATTACAAATTAAAAACCAAGTGGTTTAAATCTCCTCTCACCAGTTCCACACCAATGACTCCTGCACCAATGACAACCATCTTTTCTGGAACTTTTTTCAGTGACAGCGCACCAGTGGATGACACGATATTATCTTCATCAATCTAATGACAAATCCACAAAGGGAGGTTTATGATCTCTTTTATACATTGTACATAAAACACACAAAAGGTGAAGTGCGGGGAGATGCAAAAAATTGTTATACATTGGATTACTTGGATAAAACACATTAAAAAAAAGTATCATTTAGATTTCAAATACGTACAGTAATTCCAGGGAAGGGAGCAACTTCTGAGCCTGTGGCTATCAGAATGTTCTTTGTATTGATGACCTGTGTACTGCCATCTTCTTTGGTTGCAGTGACTTGGTTTTTGCCAGTTATTTTTCCAAACCCAGATACATGTGTAACCTTCAGTAACGAGAACACAGTAAATTCAGATTCAAATTACTTACGTAAGTTATGATACATTTAATCTGAATCTCACAAACGTTTTAAAAGAACTGCTAACACATACCTTTGCATCACCATCTGCTACAAACCACAAAGTAAGTTCAAACTATACTTTTATGTAGTTTAAGAATGCAGGAACTGTTCTTTTAAACATTTCCTAGAACAGAAGCATTCAAATTCTGCCCTTACCAAGTCCATCTACGCAAATTACATGGCAAAAATATGCAAATGGAAAAAGAAATTCAGATCAGAGAAAATCCATGGATATACCTCAGTATATAATCCAAACTAACCTTGTTTTGTTTAAATAAATGAGCAATTCCACCTGTTAAGGCCTTCACTGCACCACTCTTCTGTTCCATCATCTTCTCCAGATTCAAACGGACTCCTGCAACTAAGGTAAAAAGCCTCAAAAACTTTCACCAAGCACTGCGGTGTTTTTAAGGGAGCTAACCTAAATGCAAGTAATAGCTCTGCCACAGTAAGATGTGTTGAATGGCAGTAGGAATGCTAAAGGTTACATTCAACAACTGCTACGTTATATTTGAAAAGTATAATAAAGTACAATACTGCTGTCTTATCTATCCATTCAAGGAGCAGACACATGTCCCTAACCCTCTAACTGACAGATAAAGGGCATTATTCGTAAATCCAGAAAGTTTTCTGACCAGAAAGCTATAGTAGTCACATCTGAGTGATTAAATTTACTTTCTGGTGGAAGCCACTAATGTTAATGGGCACTGACCAGTTACTCTTCACACTTACGTTCAATTCCTCTATTAGCAAAATCTTTCCCATGGGCCAAGTGATACAGATGCGAGTTGTTCAGCAAGGCCTAAAACACACACACAAGAGAAATGTGACCTGGGACATACATTCATAATTTCATTGATTATACTATCAGGAAAAAAAAATTCTCATGTTATTTGCAAAATACTCTCAGTATTATGAAAGTCTGACATGTATTTAAAGACGTATTTCAAACACAGAAATTGTATAGCTCTTTTATAAAAGTTACATATTTAACAAAAACAGAAAACAGTTAAATCCATGCTTATCTTTTTGCTCATTTCAGCAGAGAAACTGGTAATGACTCTAGGGGGATTAAACACCACCCTCCCCAAAAGAATCCCATAGGGACAGACTTCAAGTAGAGGAAAGAAAGATGGTTCTGACTCACAGAAGAATTTCCTTATTACCTCAGACAAGAGACTGTCAACAAAAAGAGGATACAGAAAAACTGGATGAGGAAAACCTGAACTGAAATCCCTGTTAAAATTTTAGCCCGAAACATCTGAAACAGTTCTCGTTACAGGTCACACCACAGACTCAACAGCTCAAAGTAAGAAAATTCATCTATTTTGGCCATAAAGCAGTCTGCAAACAAAACATTTCTATTAAGCAAGTAAAATTTTAATCCTACTTATATTTATGAGCATCCTCAGCTCATCTGGATTACAATTTCGATGCTTACGGAAAGTACCACGATCTTAAGAAACTCCTTCTTAATCTTTTTCCAAGTAATGCACACAATACCTGTTGCTCTGAATGAAGTTATGACAAACTACATACACTTACCTTGGATGGAATACACCCAACATTCAAACAGGTTCCACCTAATGTTTCATTTTTCTCTACACAGACAGTCTGAGGAAAAAGAAGTGGGGGGGAGATTATTTTAGCAATACCATGCTACCATTTTCTTCATGGATGTATCACAAATGAAGAGTTTGTGACAAAGACCAGGCATTTATCTGGTAACAATTCCTCCACAAGTGTCTCATTAATTTCATTCCTAGATTGATTTCCAGGGTGAGATTTCCCCTTCCTTATTTTTGTTCCTAACTTAAAAACCACAAAATGGCTCTTTGCAACAAAATTCTGCAATAGAAAAGAGCCACATTCTCCACTGCACCACTTATACTTTCATACAAGTTGAAATGGTGGTGTTCTACTTCAAAAATATACAACAATGCCTCAATTAAATATAACAGTCTGTGCAAGATGCTCCCCTTACAATTAGGAAAAAAAAACCACACCTGCATAAAGCAAAAACTGTAAATCACACAAAAGATTCCTAAAAATAACTAATCACAAGCAAGCAACAAATAAATGGACCAGCACTCGTAACTGCATGAAGTAATCTTTTCTTTAAAGAAAAGAGATTAAAACCCCCAAACCTCAAACATTTTCCTCCAAACATGCTACCCTGAAAGACCCATTATAACTATATATTTATATAACTACAAAGTTTGCCAATACCTAAGAAGACCCAAGAAGAAAAAAGTAAAAATCAAATAAAGCAAAGCCAAGCAAAAATAAGGTCAATAACAACAGGGATGAAAAATATTTCATCTCCTTCTCATCAACCTGTCAACAACAAAGTGTGCAAAGGAAAAAACCCAAACAAAATACCAACACAAAACCAACTGACAAAACCAGACTCGGGGGGGGGGGGGGGGGGGGGGGGGGGGGGAAGAGAGTATCATAAACCTTTTCTATAGAAGCAAAAGAATTGGCACCTCCTTCTTTGCAAGGCACACACATTCAAAATAATAGCTCCTTGGTTTATACTCTTAAGAACTCCAATTTGTGAGAACTGCCCAGGTTAAAAGCCTTTCATAACTTCTTGAAGTTGCTGCTTTTGTGCTGAAGCACAGGTGATGGCAACACGAAGAGCAGAATTTGCCATGTCAAATCACAGAAACTCACTGACCTGCCTCTACCCTTCCTCTTGTTTTAAGCACACGAATACATGAAAAAATGATCCAAGTGCTTTAAAAGCTGCACTATGGATAAAACAACACCAAACTGCTCCTACCTTTACCTCATAAGGAGGTTCTGCCTCATCTGCTTCACATCAACTACATCAAAAAGGCCAAGCAAAGCTGTTAAAAAGCCAGAAAATACTGCTGGCAATAACATGGGATGCTGTGGTAGCGCTACAAAGGCTTAAAGCTTGTACTGGCAGATGCAGCACTAAAATATAAGGCTGAAGTTCAGTAACCCAGTAGAGCACACTTGGGGTCTTCCACAGATGGTGTAATTATAGAATCCATCTTTTTGACAGTCTTACAAACACATCTCCTTACATTCAAGGACAGCATAAACATTTTTCATGTTTATTCAGTCCTATAGGTGACACATGCAAGCACGTACAAGGCTTTTGCCCACACTGACTAGCTGTGAAGCAGCATAAGGAAACTATTTTTTGCTACGATGAAAACAGAATCCAGGGCACTTTTTAACCTCCTTGTATATGGTATCCCTTCGTTAATCACAGATGAAGGACCAGAGGACAGCACTGCTTCAAGGAAAGCGGGCAGATAGCCACAAAAGATAGATTTAGAATAAACAAGCATAAACTTACATGGCAGAAGACCTCAATCTCAAAACCTATACCACTGAGCACCTTAAAAAAATCTGAAACGTATTATGCACATGTAACTCTCACAACACTCTCTTAATAGCTAGTCATACACATAATTAGTACACATCAGATAAAGCTGCCTCTCTCAAAAGGTACTCAAACACAACGGAACAACAGAGATGAACATAAATAAATGTAAATGAGATATACAGTATTTCTACACACACATTATCACCTCAAATTCTCACATGTCAATGGAATACCTCTACCCACATTCAAAAAGCACATCAGTTGAATATTGTTTTTTCTTTCTTGAGTTCCCTCAATCTGTTCTTTGGAATAGTTTTTCAGTGCCCTTTTTGTCACTGTCTTTCTTTTCCCACCTTCTCTTCCACAAGAATAAAAGCCCACCTCAATTACCACTTCCAATCAAAAGTGAGCTGTCCTGAGCACATATGTCAGCAGCAGACCTGTAGACAGTACTACCTTCACATCTCCACTTCCACTTCTGTATAATTTGGGTAAGCAAGGTAAAGAAAGATTATTGCCACATAAACAGCATCTGGTGGCCCATGATGTGATAGAAGAATTTCAGATTTTCAGTATTACAAAAATACCTTTCAAGTTCATGTGGAAGAATATTCTGCTATCTGAGTGAGATCTCATCTTACCTTAAACCCAAGCTGAGCTGCTTTGATAGCAGCAACATACCCTCCAGGACCAGAGCCAATAACTGTGACATCAGCATCAACTGAAACAGAGAACATTTGAGCTATTTTTGTTTCAGCAATTAATATCTTACTGCAGGAATATCAGCTTATAAGTTCTGAAACAGTTCACGTTTGAAAAGGTATTTTTTAATAAAAGAAAAATAGCTATTTAAAATGATGCAACAATAAACTGGGGTTAGATAATTACACCTCGCATCTGAAAGTAACCTTCTGCACAAAGGTTGCATCAAGGAATTCATGCCTGGGAAGATTCTCTTTGGACACTAGAGGAAAATTTTTCACAATGAGAACAATCAGCCATTGGAATAATCTCCCCAGGGAAGCTGTAGATTCCCCAATACCGGACACTAAAGATTTGGCAGGACAGGGTGCGGAAACATATAGTCTAAGTCATGGTTTGCAAGGAAGGTTGGACCACATGATCCTTGAGGTCCCTTCCAAACTGGTGTTCTATGATCCAATAAAAATAGCCAGTCTCAAATTTTACGGGGAAAAATAATGTAAAAAGAAATGAGGGAACTGAATTCTGTCAGGCCCATCCTCTTGCTAGGAGTCCTTTAAGAACTTAACCCATGATGTCTGGATAGTTTATTGTAACATTTTTCTAACACAGATTCTACTGTTTAGTGCAAAGATAAATGCCTACTGAATGCCACAAAATCAATAGTTTATAAAGGAGAAAACATTGCTGAAATAGGTATTTATGGAACCTCCACTAATTATGAATGCAGCAGAAACTATGAACTTCATATCTGATTCATATCTCAAGCCATAACTACCTTTTGAATATTAATTACCATCACTGTTCTCACATTATATAAAGCTCAACTTCTATTTATAGCTTTAGCTTGCTATCAAATAAGGCAAATAAGACACTATTTTCCATCTAAATCTCCACACTGACATCGATTCCACTGTCACCTGGAAGACTTATTTCCAAGTTGGAAGCACTGCTTTGGTTTCTGCAGGGTTTATTTGGGAGGGGTTAGGTTGGGGTTTTTTTGTCTGAAGAAATTCTTCACAGTTAATTACCTTGATCAGCATAGGACCTTTGTGACACTGCACCAATTCCCTGGAGACCATGATGAATTCGATCAAAATGGCTTCTCTAGAAAGGGAACAAACTTACGTTTTGAAATTTGAAGTCTACCTTTGAAGACAAATAAGCATTTAGCCACACAGAAACCAGTTACAGCTACCAGCTAACTAAAACAGCACATGGCTGAAGCAGACACTGAGGGCACTGACTGGTACAGGAGGTACAAGTCACTCTGCCATTTACCTGCTGCGCAACCTGAGCCGATCATTTCACCTGCTCTCATGTCAGCCTCGCCTAAGGCTGCCTCTACACAAACCTTCAATCCCTGATGTGGCTCTCAAACCATTTCACGACATTAATTAGACACCCGCAGGAGGTCATACTAAAAGTCTTGTCTCACTCCCTTCAGCCACCTCCCGTGCGTAGGGAAACACCTCAGAAGTGGTAATGGGACAGCACGGTCGCTATACGCATGCCTCAGCCTCATCACCCTGTAACTGCAGAATGCTCCTTAAGGTATCCCGAAGCCCATAGTGCTGCCCAGGAGACGGGAAGCGGCGCTAGGACAGCCAACGGCTCCCACAGCGCCGCAGTACAGCCCTCACCTCCGCCCGGCCGCTCCCCGAGGCTGCGGCCTCCCGCGGGCCGGGGCCCAGCGACGCCGCGGGCGCCGCGTCACCTCGGCCGAACCGAGGCCGCGCTGGGCTAGCAGCGGCTCCCGTTCCCAGAGAGAAAAGCGAAAGCAGAGAACGGGCAGAAGCGCAGCCAAGCCCGCTCCCGCCGCAAAGCGCCTGCTCCGGCTCCGCCCGCCTTCACGCCCGCTCCCGACGAGTGGTGGTGGGGCGTAAGGAAAGCACAGGCCAGAGCTCCCAAGCGTGGCGTGGCTCAGCCACCCGCCCGGCCGCCCGCCAGCCAGCCAGCCCCGCGGCAGAGAGGCCCCCCGCCGGCGCCGTACCCGGGCAAGAGCGCAGGATACGCGTCCCCAACGCTGCATATCCGCACCCCGGCCTGCACCCGCCGCTGCTCCAAGGACTCCGCGGACTCGCGCAGGCGTAATGGCCCGGGGGAGCGGCGCCACCTAGTGAAGGCGAGGGGACGTACAGCGAAGCTTGGGGGCGGGGCCTGATCTGCGGGGCGTGGTAATGCAAATGAGTCTCTTAAAGCAGTAGCGATCTACCAAGGCGGCAGTGCGAGGTGGGCCCTGAAGTGAGCGTTTGGGTCAACCACAGCAGCTCCCAAACACACATGCAATGGATCAAAACGAAACGTGGGAACTGACAGACGAAGTCAAAATATTTCGCTTTTCAGAATGAAACTGCTTTCATCTAAATGTATATAAATTCAATTTTAAAACATTAAAAAATACAAAATCTAAGATACTTCATTTTGGAAAGAACGTTAAATGATTCCAAATAATTTCTTTCCATTTATTTAGTCGGGATAAAAGATAAACTGGAATACTGAGACATTTCTATTTAATCTAATGCTATTTATTTCTTCCAGTCTATTTGTTCTGTAGAAGAAAGGGTGAATGACCTGCAGCCCTCTGTTACTTGCGCTTCAGCAGGTCAGTATTTGAAAACCTTACTTCTTCATTGCCTGAGGGGAAACAGCAACGGGCCAAGACCATTTTCCTTCTACCCTGAATTCCACCTAGTTTAGAACATGTGCAATAATCTATTCCATTTATGCTAAAAAAATCACAATGTGGCTTTAGGTAAGTAATGTGCAACATAGCTCATAATATTGGCCACTCATCTTGCTGGAAAGTGAAAATATTTTCTGTGAAAAAGAGTTTTCAGGTTTTCTAGGCGTATTTTTTAATTTCTTGCATGCAATCAAGATTTCCAGCAGGTGAGCACAAATTTTGGACATCCATTAGAAGAGATGCATAATATTCGTAAATGTCAGGCTTTTTTTTATTAGAACAGACTTTAATCATTTAGAAGAACCACCTGGGAGAAGAAGGTCACCCATTAATAAAATATAGTCAGATCTGTTGAAAGTACATTAGCTAATGAAGGTGCCAGTACTTATTAACACTCTGAGAGCTCCTGGGTTCAAAATGAAAGGCCATGTTCAGTGGCCAGAATTCTTCTTCTTTCTTTCTACATGAGGATTTCTTTGATTGCACCTCGAGCAAGGCTGGAGACTGGATGTGCCTGGTATTTTTTTATTTCAATTCCTAACTGTTAGGCTGGCTAATGAGAAAACATCACAGAGTCTCGATCGGCTTACAGCGAAAACTATCATGTCCCCATCATTTCTTCCCATCCTCACTAACGGTCCAACCAAAGAGAATAAAAAGCCAAACTCCTCCAGCTGTAGCTAACTGAAAGTACTCAGCCAACATGTTTTAATTCTCCATAGCCTGTTCCCCAGCCTGCTCTGGTGCACAGCAGGGCACCAGAGCCCTCCCCTCTGCACAGACAGCACTCAGCAGCACATGAGTATTTCTAGGAAACTTAATCTTTTTCAGACATAGATCTGAATGCCATGAACATGTTTTATTGCTAGCACTGAACAAGACAATAAGAATTGACCGAGGCTCTGAAGGACACACTTTGGGCATGTCACATCTGGCTAAGAGAGCAATGTCTGGGTAGCAAGGTCAAAAACAGGACAGGGCTGCTCATCACTGCATCCCTCCAAGAGGGAAGCTGAGGCCCCTGTGGAGCTGTGGGAAAACACCCTGGGGAAATCTCTTTGCACTCCTGGTGTCCCAGCCAGAGTGCTCAGCCATGGGTTCATGTTTAATTTTCTCAAATTAGAGAAGACGCTGATGATTACTGTGGCCACCAAAGGGAAGGTGGATTGTGTCGTGGTTACTTCAGAACCCAGGGTGTAGAGAACCTGAGGGATTCCAAAAAGCATCAAAGCATGTCTTGGTGGATGAGGACAGTGGAAAGGCAAAGGGGCGTGGGGGGAATGCTGGGACCTCTCTATTCCACTTGTCACAGGCCTGGCAGTCGCCTCTGAACAGCCTTGTCTTTAACTGCGTGTCACTTGGGGTCATGGTGGTTGGGATTGAACCTTTCTGAACCTTCCTGAACCTTCCTGAGGATTTTGCTGGAATTTGGAGGCTGTTAAAATACTCTCTTGAGGTTTTAAATCTCTGAGAAATAAAGACAATGAAGATCAGATCCTTAGTGGATTGCCTTTAGGGCTGGGATAGTTGTAAACCACGATCGCTCAAGTGCTGTTTCGTTCTTTTGCCCCTGGCACGACTCAATTTCACCTTTCCTTGGTTGTGGCACTCCTTTCATGAACACTGAGGTTAGGGTACCTGGGTACGCTCCTGCTTTTTATTGCATTTGTTAGTACACATTCAATGTCCCCTTGCAGCAAAGCAGGCCCCCAGGATCCGGGGCTGCCTGAGGAGAAGTGTAGCCAGGAAATGGAGGGAGGTGATTCTTTCCCCTCTGAGCAGCACTGGGGAGACACATTGGAGTGCTGGGTCCAGTTCTGTGTTCCCAGTGCTTGAAAGGTGTGGACATATTGGAGAGAACCCAGCAAATGGTTACTAAGATGATCAACGGGAGCATCTCTCTCGTGAGGAAAGGCTGAGAGAGCTGGGACTGTTCAGCCTGCAGAAGAGAAGACTCAGGGGGATCTCATCAGTGTACGTATAAATGCCTGAAGGGAGTGTACAGAGAGTACAGAGCCAGGCTTTTTTCAGTGGTACCCAGTGACAGGACCAGAAGCAATGGCCACAAACTGAAACACTGGAGGCTCTCTCTGAATGTCAGGAAACACTTTTTCACTGTCAGGCTGACTAAGCACTGGCACAGGGTGCTCAAGGAAGTTGTGGAGTTTTCATCCCTGCAGATACTCAAAAGTCATCCAGACATTGTCCTGGCAACTGGCCCTAGGTGACCCCGCTTGAGCAGGAAGTAGGACCAGGTGACCCCTACAGGTCCTTCCAACCTCAACCATCTGTGATTCTGTGTCAGGAAAGTAAACTACATCATGAAGCCTTCTGGTTAGCTGCCCTGAGAACAGGAGTCGGCTCTGACTTCGGGCTAGACGAGGAAAGCTGCAGGTACATATGGGAGTCGACAGAGGGCAAAACGACTGCACAGACCGACAGATCTGCAACGGTGTTTCAAAGGGAAGCAGAGCATTATGATTCTTTGAAGCACCGAACATTTTCTTGCATTACAAATTTCATTTTTACACATAAGCCTATGCACACATGTTTACTTGTTTAGATCAAGATTATAAACCTGGGCAGACTATCACACTGGATCTGACTTGGGAAGGCAACTAAAAACTCTACCACACTCCATCCAAGGGCTGAATGGTGGCCATCAGTGTCTTGTACCTTGCAAAGCCATATCTAACAAAACACATTTTCAGATTATTCCTCCTATCTTTGGTAAACCCTTTTAGTAAACTCCTTTCTTTGGTGAGAGTGAGCAACATGGCAGGGTAAAGTCTGTCTAAATGAGACAGGGGTGGTACTTTGCTTTGCATCCTTGTACAAGGCAGGGTACTAGACTGTTATGCAGACTTCTCAGCTTACTGTTCTGCTTAGAAAAGCTTCCTATCTCTCAAGCAGTAAAGCAAGATGAGGACAAAAGTGGAGAGAAAAGCTACAGCAAGTCCATGACCTCCGTTCGAGTTTCTGCACCAGTATGTGGGCAATATGGCATAAAGAGGAAGGAGGAAGGCAAGTGAGATGGGGCCAGATGCAAAATAGCAGCATAATTCAGATACATCAAAGAGGCAGGAAGAGTGCCTCAAAAGCATATCAGGAATCCTGGTATGTTCTCTGTTCTGGAGGTATTTTGCAGAGATCTGTGGCTCCAAAATGCTTGCAGGAAAGTTAAGTGGTCAGGACATTCCTCTGCTAGTTGGAGCTCTACATGTGTTGGAGTACACGTAGGCAAGCAGGAGATCAGGGAAGCTGAAGCACTGCATGTTCAAGCCAAAGGGAGTTAGAAAGGAGTCTCAGCCCCTACACCTCAGCTGGGTCTGGTGGCAGGACCCATTTGGGTTTTCTCACACCACATGGCAATCACAGACAAGAGCAATAGCCCAAGCTAAACCATGACATACCTAACACCTTGTCGTATACCAGGGTTAAACGCCCAGCACCCTGCCCTTGGCAGTGGCTTGTGAGTGAGGTGCAATCCAACTGCCACACCTGGGGGCGTGCTCCTGTTTGCATTTACGTGTTAGGCACCTAGTGAAGTGATCCTCCTAAAGGAAGTTCCTAAATTCCTTGAATGGTCAGCAGGTGCCTTTGAAAATAAGCACCCAGGAGATCCTGTCTGCCTATCTTATATGCATGCAAGAAGGCCAACAGTACCTTCCTTGGGGCTTCTAGGGATTCCTGCCTATGCTTTTATTATACTGAGAAAGTGAGCAGTCAAGGCAGGAATTGTCTTACCTCATTGCAGCTGTCAAGGTCTGACATAGCTTAGCAGGTCTAATAGAAAGCTTGTCTTCAGGGCTCCTATGGGAGATGCAGAAGGACCAGCAAATTGAGAGGGCTATTCATCCAGTCCCAAGGTGTCAAGAATTGCTCTCCAATGGCTGACTGCAGCATTGCTGTCCATTTATGACCTGCGTTAAACATCTAACTTAGAGTCAAAGCTGGTGGGAAAAAGTCCACACCTCACTGGCGAAGGATCGCCTCCATAGACGCTGAGATCTCCGGTGCTAGCTGGGCATTTCCACTGGGTCCTGCCCTGGGCATCCCAGGGACACAACTGCACTGCTGTCCCTCAAAGGAGGCAGAGATGAACCTCCCTCCAGTTGTCACCAGTTTGCTTAACTTTATCAAGTCTGTGCTGCTTAAAGAAAGTGGGAGCTTTACATCCTTCCCAGCAGTTCCCTTCTATCTGACTTCCTCCTGGGTATTAAACATTTCTCAATAGCAGTGAGTGGTTCTGCATATCAGTAACTCAGTGTACCTTGTAAAATTCTGTTCCCTGCACATTACTCAGCTCTGAAAATCTGTGACATCTTAGCTAGAGTGGAGATTACAGATGAGGCCTAAGGAAGCCTGGTTTGAACATGGGAAAAAGTCTGCATTATTTTTAGTAGGTAAGACAAAAGAAAAAAAGTATTCAATGCAGGATAAAATTGTGCAGTGCCCCTAATTCAAAGTCTTTGTGATGAGAATTAGGATAGGATTATGTATTACTGATGTTTTCCTTTTTCTGTGCTCAATTTGTCATTGCCCATTTAAACTTAATTCATACAGTGCTCATCGTAAAGTGCCAGTTAATTTTCACATTGAAAATAAGCACTGTTTCAAGTTGCCAGTCAAATGTTCAAGTTCTTAATAAAGAACAAACCCCAAACTAGGAATATTTCATATTTCTTAAACACTTACAAAATCCATTGGTTCTATTGCTGGAAAAAATGTAAATCTGAACTGAGGTGCAAAGTTCCCCCACAAGTTTTCCTGTTAACTAAAATGTCACCTTTTTCCCTCAAACAAGACCATTACAAATACAGCGACTGCTCAGTATTTAATTTTCTTCCATTCCAAAAGCTCTGGCAAACATGGTGATTAAAATAAAAATGGAATCTAATTAAGAAGACAATTAACTCACAGATGCCTTCAAAAGATATGTATTACTTCAAGCAAATGGGACATTCCTACTCAAGGGATAGGTTTTCTCATGCTCTGCTCTCCTAATCCAGAATCTGGCTTTCAAATCCCCTGAGCAAGGGGAGTTTGTGGCTAACAAGAAGTTTTGCACCAGGAGTCAGGGACATTTTCTGTATTTAGACAGAAAATCTTCCAAGCAATAAATTCCCATTATTTGATCATCCTGGCTTCATGAAAGTCAAAGTTCTCCCTGAAGCATAATGTTGTTGTGAATCTTTGAGCTTTCTCAGTGATAACAGGGTGATAAACAGACCGTATTTCTGGTACTGAAGATTGCTGCAGTGTAAACATACTAAGCACTGTATAGTATCTGGATGGGAGAATGTCCTGACCTAGCACAGGAAATCAACTGACAACATGAAAATAAAGGTGCATGCATGGTGCTAATCTGCAGTTTGCCCTTGAGAAACTGTAATCGATATAAATTAGTTGTATTAACATTAGTGTTTGCTTGTGATATTATCTGCCTGTGTCTTAATATAGTACATTACAACAAGGTCATGCACCTGGGAGGCACTAATCCCATGCTATAGCATATGCTGTTCCGGCTGTTGGGAAAGCAGCTTGGGAAAAAAGGACCTGGCAGGACTGGTGGGGACCAAGTTGACCATGAGCCAGCAAAGTGCCCTAGCAGCAATGAAGCCCAACAGCCTTTTGGGCTGCATGACCAAAGGTATAGCCAGCAGCTGGGGAGAAGGAATTATTTCCCTCTAATCGATGCTTGTGGGACTACATCTAAAGATCTGTACCCAATTTTGGCTCCCCAATGCAAAAAAATAAGGTGATAAGGCAATGGGCACAAGTTGGATCACAGGTGCTGTGCACCTGCCCAGCTATCCCTAAGGCTGCCTAACCTGCTCTTTAGGAGCTCCAAGAAGATTTTACAATGCTGATAGCTATCTGTTCCTCATCTCTAGTATTGTTATCATTAGAAAGTTTCACATCTACTTTAGATCTACCCTGGTCTGATTACTGAATCAAAGAGAACATTTTATGACTTTGATAAAATTTGTCCTGGAAAAGTGTCTGTTCATTGTTGCTTATCTCCTTATTATCTTCAAGGTACTAAAATTTACATAGAAACATTGAAGTCTTCTTGAGTTCCCTTGGCTTTCCCTTCTCCTTCAGTTAAAAATGCAGAGAATTCTTTTGCACTCAGCAAGACTCCAATGTCCTGTCCTCCAGGTCTCTGCAAAAAGGTTTTTTCTGCTCCTCACACTGCCCTGCTAATGAGTGGGCTGGGGGTGCACAAGATGCTGGGAGGGAGCACAGCCAGGAGAGCTGACCAAAACTGACAGAAGGTATATTCCGTACCATATGATGTTGTGATCAGCAATAAAAGCTGGGGAAGAAAGAGAAAAAAGGGACATTTAGAGTGATGGAGCTTGTCTTCCCAAGTAACTATTACATGTGGTGAAGCCCTGTATTCCTGGGAGCAGCTGAACACTTGCCTGCCAATGAGAAGTAGTGAATTAATTCCTAATTTTTTTTAGCTTGTGTGTACAGCTTTAGATTTACCTATTAAACTGTCTATCTCAACCCACGAGTTTTCGTGTTTTTACCCTTCTGATTCTCTTCTCCATTCCACTGGATGGAGGAGCAAGCAAGTGGCTGAGTGGGGCTAACAGCAGGTGAAGGCCCTAGGAATGCGCTTTGGGGTACCGCACTTGCCTGTCTGCAGCAGGGCTGTGTGCCCTTCTGGCAGTTTTGTTTGCCCCACTCCAGCCCAACAAGGCACTTGTTGTGACTTTCACTCTAATTTGTGCCCTAGAAAGCACTTCACATGCTTGAATACAGTCACTTTGCCAAATCCTGAACTGGACACCAGTACAAATGTGCTCTACTGTTGACACTCCTGGACCCAGATGTGCAGGAGGCTGGACAGACCTTCTGTGCTACCCTCATGACTTCTTCAGTAGCGAAGTCTCCTTGCATCATGGACTTGCAGGCAACTTTTTAGCGCCAGAGGAAGGCTGAAGTGTAGTCACAAGTGATCCAGGGAGACAGTAAGATGAAAAAAATATGAAAAAAGTATTGGATACAAGACCCCAGCAGCTGCAGAGCAGAGCAGAGGATGTGGAGCAGTTTTTATGCAACTAGGTGCAAGTCAGACTGGAGTGTTTTCTGTTATCAGTATCTAAGTTAATCGGTTTTAGCCAGATCATATATGTCTACCTGACTGAGGGTGAAGTGCAGCCACTCTTAAACACAGCTTCAGGGTGATAGCAGTACCTGGAGAAGCTCAGCAAGCCTCAGTTTCTTTGGGAAGAGGATGTGTGTGGATTCTAGGTTGGTTTCAAGTCTAATAAAAGAAGCACCCAGGAAGGTAATGTTCCTGTGCCAGCTGCTGGGCAGATTTATCCCCACTGCCCTACTGAGTCAGCAGATCACAGAGTCACAGAATAGTAAGGGCTGGAAAGGACCTCAAGATCATCGAGTTCCAACCCCCCCGCCATGGGCAGGGACACCTCACACTAAACCATGCCATCCAAGGCTATGTCCAACCTGGCCTTGAAAGCCGCCAGGGATGAAGCATTCACAACTTCCCTGGGCAACCCATTCCAGGGCCCCACCACCCTCACAGTAAAGAATTTCTTCCTCAGATCCAATCTAAACCTCCCCTGTTTAAGTTTAAACCCATTACCCCTTGTCCTCTCACCACAGTCCCTCATGAAGAGTCCCTCCCCAGCATCCCTATAGGCCCCCTTCAGGTATTGGAAGGCTGCTAGGAGGTCTCCACTCAGCCTTCTCTTCTCCAGGCTGAACAGCCCCAATTTTCTCAGCCTATCTTCATACGAGAGGTGCTCCAGTCCCCTGATCATTTTCGTGGTCCTCCTCTGCACTTGTTCCAACAGTTCCATGTCCTTTTTATGTTGAGGACACCAGAACTGCATGCAATACTCCAAGTGAGGTCTCACGAGAGCAGAGTAGAGGGGCAGGATCACCTCCCTCGACCTGCTGGTCACACTCCTTTTGATGCAGCCCAGAATACGGTTGGCTTTCTGGGCTGCAAGCGCACACTGCTGGCTCATGTTCATTTCTTCATCAACCCACACCCCCAAGTCCTTCTCTGCAGGGCTGCTCTCAATCTCCTCCCCGCCCAACCTGGAGCTGTGCCTGGGATTGCTCCGACCCAGGTGGAGGACTTTGCATTTAGCATGGTTGAACTTCATCAGGTTGGCATCAGCCCACCTCACAAGCGTGTCAAGGTCCCTCTGGATGGCATTCCTTCCCTCCAATGTATCAACCGAACCACACAGCTTGGTGTCATCACCAAACTTGCTGAAGGCGCACTCAATCCCACTGTCCATGTCACCCACAAAGATGTTGAACAAGACCAGTCCCAACACCGATCCCTGGGGGACACCACTCGTTACCGGTCTCCAGCTGGACACTGAGCCACTGAGCACTACTCTTTGCGTGCGGCCATCCAGCCAGTTCTTTATCCACCGAGTGGTCCACCTATCAAATTGATGTATCTCCAACTTAGAGAGAAGGATGTCATGGGAGACAGTGTCAAAGGCTTTACACAAGTCCAAGTAGATGACATCAACCGCTCTGCCCCTGTCCATCAGTTCCGTAGCCCCTTCATAGAAGGTCACCAGATTGGTTAGGCAGGATTTCCCCTTAGTGAAGCCATGCTGGCTGTCACCAAGCACCTTGTTGGTTTTCATGTGCCTTAGCATGCCTTCCAGGAGAATCCGCTCCAAGATTTTGCCAGGCACAGAGGTGAGACTGACTGGTCTGTAATTCCCTGGGTCATCCATTTTTCCCTTCTTAAAAATGGGGGTTATATTTCCCTTTTTCCAGTCATCGGGAACTTCACCTGACTGCCATGATTTTTCAAATATGATGGACAGTGGCTTAGCAGCTTCATTTGCCAGCTCCAACATGCCCAAAGTCACCAAGAAGTAGCCTGAAGTACAGGGTCAGCATCTCAGCAGAGACTTCTTTTGATCTGAAAAAGGCAAGGGTCCTGTGGGACACAGCCATGACATCCTGCCGTTAATGTCTATATACAATGCATATAAGCATAAGCAGCTTGAATTCTGTCACATCCTAATTTGGGATGCTTTACTTCGCAATCTTAATAGCTTTTTTTTTAACTAGTGTTTGTTTCTAGGCTCTGTAAAAAAGTGAAAACAAGAAACCAGGAGATACCTGGCTTCGTTTTGTCCTTTCTCAGGATGTCTGTAGCCTTGAGGCCCACTGCCTGGAGCATGTTGAAGTGTCAATGAGCAGAGGTGGACATTTCACAAGATAAAAGCTGACGGAAAAGGAATGCATTCTTCCTAAGTCATATTCTTAGGAATACCTGAACCATTTGGATTAAAACCATCCCAGAATTCATTCTGAAGCAGATGCTATGTTTTGGAGCTTATTGCAAAGACCTGCAGCTCAACACGGAGCAGCGCAGCTGCAAAGTGGGGCAGTCAGTGTTTGCTTGCAAAATTCCTATTGGACTACCGGCCTCAGTGACACCATATAGCAGGAATTTCACCATGAATATGGTACTTGAAAAAAAAAAGGTTTTCCTTTATGGGCTTTCAATTTGGTTCTCTCCAGTTTCATTTACACTTTTTTGTTTCTAATATTGATTGCTTGGAAGATCAGAAACTCCCACTCAGTGTCCTTTGTACAGAGGTACAAGTGCCTTTTATACAGCCACGTTCTTAACATATTTGCTGAGTACAGTCACATTAATGTCTAACAGACTAATGACAAATACCTGCAATGCCCCCCAGACCTCCCAAACAACCTCAACCACAGTTAGCACAATTCTGGAATGCTTGCTGGAGGTCTAATCAATAACTAAAATGGGTTAAAGAGATATTGTTGGGAAACAATTAAGGAAGACATCTGACAAGGCATCCTTGTGGATAGCAGCACCTGAACACCCAGGTCACATAACTGAGCCACAACAACCCACACAAGGGCATGGCAGCCTGCCCTATATGAGCTAGTCAGTCTTGGAGCAAATCAGTACAGACTCCTGAAGGACATGGTCATGATTCTGAGGTGGTTGATAGCGAGGATGGTGGAAAACCCTGTCAGTGATTGCAACACAAGGGCAATACCTCTGCCAGCACAATCCCCGTTCTGCTTGTCGCAGCCTTTTCCCCTGTGCAGGAGGGAGCAGATTTCTAGCACAGTTTTTCAATCCAGAGATCTTAAGACCTAGAATATTCTCAAGGACCTGCTACTGACTCGAAGTATGAGTAAGAGAGAATACAAGGATGGTATTTTTCCTCTTGAAATAATCGAAAGCTTGGTCAGGCTCTCAGAAGGCTTCTCCCAGTCACAGTTTTTTTGATTTCAGAACAAAGAATAATACCATAGAATCATAGAATAATCTAATTCGGGTTGGAAAGGACCTCAAGATCATCGAGTTCCAACCCCCCTGCCATGGGCAGGGACACCCCCCACTAAACCATGCCATCCAAGGCTCTGTCCAACCTGGCCTTGAACATCGCCAGTGATGGAGCATTCACAACTTCCCTGGGCAACCTATTCCAGGGCCTCACCACCCTGACAGTAAAGAATTTCTTCCTCATATCCAATCTAAACTTCCCCTGTTTAAGTTTGAACCCATTACCCCTTGTACTATATATCAATTGCTATGAGCTAATATCTGCCTCTAACAAGGGCTGCACTGCGCTTTCTGGGCACTCACAGGAGAAGGCTTCCTTGCAAAGGAAGTTTCCAAAATATCTATCAACAAAACATCCTTTGATACAGCACTGAATGATTTTTACATACCTCACTTTCTTTTAAGTAAAGCAAATGTCATCTGTTTATCTACTATGGAAGGCTGTTATAAAGTCACACTAACAGTTATAAAGCAATTCAAGAATCTGGAGTGGAAGGCACTAGAAAATTGAAAGTGCTATTTTATCATTAATACATTAATAATGAGATACTCCGGGTAATGTTTAACTGTAGAATGAGGCAGTAGTAATAAAAATTACACTTAAACCAGCATTAATTTTTCTTCTAATCAAGACTCTGGTCCTCTAATTGAACCATTATCTTCCCAAAAATTGGAGTGATTAAATAAGAAGTATATTTAAAAACATTTTATCTTCAGAGAGAGTGTAAACGTTATCAATAGAGATTTATGTTAACAAATAATACTTGCATGAGAATTATAATTTGGATTAGTTTTCAAATGCAAACCATGAATACAAGTGTTCAATGGCATTTTATATGCTGTGATTTTAGACTGTTGAAGCATAATATTTTATATATATCAAGATCAAGATCACTATAGTAAAATATAAATATATGCACAAAGAATGGTTTACAGTAGCTGCAGGAGCCCCAACTCATTTTTGTGTATGATCAGGCCAATCTAACGGTTGTGGTTGCATTGTTGTTAATATTGATTAATGGTTGTGGTGGAATCATTAGTAGTCATTTGTGGTTTTGTAAATGTACATAAGGAATCTGGCACAGTCAGACATAGATAGGTAGATGTCTAGGAAGTGAGGAGAGAACTTTACGTATTGATTCTTAACAAAAACAGGTGTTCCATCTGCATTAACCAGGAGCAGGTGCCTGGAATATTCATCCTCAGTCTTTCCTGCTGAAGAATTAGACACCAATTTGTCAATGCCGTAAGGAGAGACCCACTATTCTGCACATCGTTTATTCCTTCTACATATTTTGCTGGCACCTCGTACCTCTGCCACAGACATGATACTCTTTCATCTTTTCCATCCTGCCTTCACCATATTAAAACTACCCACATTTTTCTTAGCTTCTGTGAGCACAAGGCGCATGAGGTCATAGGACGATTGTGGATGGTCTTCCACAACTGTTTATAACCTTAGCACTCCATCAAAGTTGCTTTCATCTGCACCCCCCAGCCAGGTCTGTGGCTCCCCCTGCTACTGCCACTGCTCCCTAATCACAGGGACAAAGGCAAATAGCTTTCCTCTTTGCACGCCAGGACTCCTTCCTGGCACAACTCAAGTCACTCTCCCAGGAAGCTGGGCAGGTCAGCTCTCATGTGTGATAGCTTCACCAGCAGTACTGCCTGCGGCTCCCTGGAACAAGCCTGGATCATCCAATGTGATGTCCAGTTCAGGCTCCTGGTCTGCAGGTGCGCATGCGAGCTCTGCCATTCAGCAGCTCAGACCTGCCCATGCCGCCTTGCTTATGCAACCCTGCTTAAAGCCTTGCAGTAGCTTCTTGGATAGGAGTCAAAAGACAGAGTTTAAATATTAACAAAATAGTCTGTGGTGCACCAGGCAGGCAAGGCTGAGCACAATATTCTGCAACTGGGTTGCATCAGTTTGGAAAAATCTTAGATTTCAATGGCCTCATGTATACACAATAATGTTTCGTTTTCCAACACACAGGCAAGAGAAGATAGTATCTGTAGGCAAGAGTTGGCAAAAGTAAGTATGATCTGCTGCCCTTAATACATTCCTTTTTTACCTTATGTGGCTAAATCAAGCTCAGAATTGTCTTTTCTCAGCCCACAATGAGTGTTCAGATGTTTCTGCTTCCCTGTGGGTGGACAGGAGGAGGGGAAGGGCTAGGAGCAGGGTGGTTAGGTCATCTCCCTGCTCCTCCTCCTTGGAGGGGCTGATTTCTGAGCCCTATGAAAGAGCCTGGTGGCGAATCCTGCCAATTCAAACCAAGCCGCAATTGACGCCTCAGTGCTGCTTAAGCCAGGCTTTGAGTACATAGTTCAGTATATAAAGGGATGGGTAAACTAGAAAAGCAGAGTGGTTTAATGAAATGAAGGAATACACATGTTTGTGTGGCTGTTTTTCCATGGGCATGTCACAGGGCAGACAAAATTTAACCAGGACTTGTACTGATAGTGACATCAGACTGCAACTGAATCACATTTATCAGATGTACTTAGAAACATGAAGCTCATTTAGAAGCTCATTTCCTGGGTTTTTATTTTAGGCCCATCCTGAGTCATAAATAAATTCTTTCCAACAGACCTTGGAAAATACTACATCATGCAAGTGCAGCCAGTATGTAAACAGTAATTAATTTTTGATCATAAAGGTAGCTAATAAAGAGAATACAAATATTTGAATGCATTTTTCATGAAAGACACTAGGTGTGGAAACGTACTACTATATTTATAATGATGAATCCTTAAAAGTTGGTTATAATTAATGTCTTTGTAAGGGATATAACACAAGTGAAGAATTTCCTCAAACTCCACAGCACTTTGTAATACTGTTTCAGGTTTGAGCTTGAAGCCCCAGGAATACAAGGGTTTACGGCATTATGAAGAGTAAGCATTTAATTTCAATTGATAACAAGACTGGATCACCCAAATATGCTCACTCCAAGCGCATTGTCTAAGTGACCATTTCTTTTCTTACAAACATCCTGGGAAACGAGATAGTTGTGTTTGTGGAGCTTCCAGGTGCTGTTGGCCCCATTCCACGGAGCATTTGCCTCCTCGCCCTTTAGTGAGAGCCCTTCTGGAAATCCTGCTCTTATTTTATCCTCCTTCTGTTTGCTCCAAATTACCTTCTTCTTGACTTTGATAACTGGATGGTAAAAATGAGCAGCTCCCCTCTCCACTGGCATTCATCAGTCCCTCAAACGCTTGTTCTCAAGGGGCTTGTGTCAAGGATTACAGTTGTTTTTCCCAGTCCCAATGCTGCCCCTCCAACGCTGATCGGTTCCTCACTGACTTTTATTTTTTGGTGGTTTCTGCATGAAGCTCAGTGTGGGGGAGTTTCCATTTTTAATTTCACACAAAGACCTTTTTCATTTGTCAACCCCTGCCCAGCACCCCAAGCCCCATCAGTGACTCAGTGGGAGTGATGCCAGCTATTGAGAAAGAAGCTCATTTCCTGGGGCAACTATCTCTCCGAGATGGCCTTTATTCAAAACTGATTAGACATGATATATTTAGCTTGTTTGATCTGGCACGATTACAGCCTGAAGCAATCTGTGAAGGAGTGAAGTAGAGTACCAGTTCCAGCAGTGGGTACTGTGGCCAGGGTCTGTTACCCAGAAGTTGCTGCAAAAGAAGGTGCCACTACTCCCAGACTGGAGGGTTTTCCTGTTGCTGTTAATGCCTGCTGGCTGCAAAACGGCTTGCATGAGTGACTTTGGGATTTGTGGCTTTGCATATTTTTATCCCAGCTGGAGGAAGTACAGCTCTTTTTATCAATAATGTTGCAGATAGGAACCACAATAGTGGCCACTTTGGGATCCAAAAAACATCCAAAAGGGGCCTGATTACAGCCCTGGGTGGCTGAGCCACTCTTCAGGTTTGGCACAGGGGGCAAATTACCCTCTGTTTTACTGAAGCAGCTATAAAAACTAAAAAGGCTGAAACCACAGGCTGTTTGCAAGTCTGAGCTAAGCCGCATGAACTGCAAGGCTTCCTGTTGTACAAACAGAGGCCGAAGTATCAGCTACAACCATCCTATGGGGGAAGGAAAAAAAATGGAAGTTAGGGCTTGACTGATTGAGAGATGCAGTGGAAGAGCACAGGAGTCCTGGAGCTGGTGGGTCTGGGACTGTGAGCACAGAGACACAGACACTTCCCTGCTCTTTGTTTCACCAAGTGATAAATGAAAATTCATTCAAATACTCCATTTGTGGTTGGGTTTTTTTTGCTGGATCTCTCAGATGCCGTTCTTGTAAACCTCCTCAAGTAAGCAGTGCAGGTATGGAGTGCTACAGCTGGGATTATCTCGTAGTCCTCAATTACCTGTTTTCTACTTCTGCCTTCTCTTGAGCAAATAGCATGCCAGGTCAGGCCACCGTCTGATCCGCATAAAGAAATGTTATGATTTCCCTGTTCCAGTCTACAAAGAAGCAGATAGGAAGAATATTCAGGGGTATGAATGCGACACAGGGTACTGTGGGGCTTTCTGGCAGCATTTGTGGATGAGAATGGGAAGGAAGAACAAAATAGCATCTAATTTCTGCTTACAACTGAACTCGGCTCTTGAATTTAATTTTCCCTACTCATATTTATGATACCAGTAAATTTAAAGTATATTTAATATTTTATTTATTGTTACTTTGATTTTTTTTTTAGTACGTGGTAAACTTTAAAGAAGTGAAAGTTTGCTAGCGCTTATCTCAAAAATTAATCTACTGATCTTCAGCATGCGGTCTTTGAACCTTCTGCTTTACTGCTAGAAGTAAGAGCAGGCTTTTCTGTGCTAGGTTGAAATGTACACTTGAGAGACTTGTATGGGAATGTTTGTGAGCCCACAAATGGAAAAAGTTAAGTAAGCTAACAGTAAATTGAAAGATAAATGAAAGAAATCCAAGTATTTCAGTGACAGTTCATGGATCTGCAGGAACTGGGGGTCCCTCTCTTAACAGTTACCAAACTTTCAAGAAAGTGAAGCTTCTTAAATAATCTGAAACTCTCATGACAGAAGAACAAAAGACAAATTGCTTCATATCCAGCACTAACTGGTCTGTGCAATTCCAGGGGAGGAGCAGGCTGGTAATAAAAGTGAGTTTAGGTTGAAATTCCCAAATCCAAATGTGATTTCAAAGGGTTCTAAAGAGGAGGGCTGTACACACCTGAATAGCTCTGGAACACTTGGAAATGATGTGGGGGATCATAGATCCCAGACCTGTTGGGGCATTGAACCTGCAGCTAGGTAAGCCCCTCTGCTAGATTAACCCAGCAATGTGGCTCCATGGGCAAAATCCCACTTCATTTAATTTTGCACATGCTTGCAAAATAAAGCTGAAGCTGATAGGAACACAAGAACTGACAAGAAACCTGCTGGAATATTTGGAAATACATTTTTCCATGTAACCTGAGGAAAACCCCAGGCATAATTCACACAGTTTAAGGAACGGCACAGTCTAAAGTATCTGGAGATAAAGGAGGATTTTATTGCACTGCTATCTGCAAAGGTACATCACACAGTGAGACCTAGAGCACAAACATAAATGATTACAAGGAGCTGGCTATGACTTAATGTTTGAATATGTTCAAATGTTTCACCAGCTACATAGAAATACCTGCTGCATATTTATGTATTTATGCTATTTTTAACAGTACCCTTAAGGGTTTTTCAAAATGGAGAAAGAACTAAAAGTGTGCTCGGCTGGATAGAGAGGAAATCGGGAACAGTGGCCCGGGCTTGACCAGGTAATGCAGTACCAGCACCTGTTCATAGAAGCTGCTGGATGTATTCTGCCAGGCAGCATTTTGGCCATTTATAATTACTGTTTGGTTTTGATTATACTTTCATGCCAGTTTGACTTTGCTCCTAATTAACAGAAATACTTCAGGCTTAGCAATTCAGTAATCGGTAATTCAGGTGATCACCGCTGTGGTCTTCCAGGTTCAATATCTTGACTGACTTCTGGGGGAGGCACAAACTGGATCAAAGTAATGGCCGAGGGATAGAGTCATCGGCAAATGATCCAACAGTGCTGAGGGGTGGGAAAATGGGCCTTTCCTGGCCCAGAAGAGCTGGACACAGACACTAGTATTAGGCCCCATCCAACACATGCAACAGTTCTGGGGCTTCAGTTGACCAGCTCCCACCAAGAGAGGAATAAACTATTGCTCCCTCTGCCATCCCACTTGCTAGGAGGAAAGACCTCTAGGGAAACTCAATGGAGACACCACAGCTTTCCCTGAGGCCACCATCACGTTTCCATGATATTCACACAGCAGACCTGCACAATCTCAGCAGGACAGGGCTGCAGTATAAAGCCACAGGCAGCCGGCACCATGGCTTTCAAGAGACACAATATACCTAGAATAGGGATATACATAGCTGCTGTATGCAAGTCTGAGGAGGGCAGGATGCCCTGCAATGGCTTGCCTTTAATCTTGATGGGATGTAGGATGCTTTTACACTCTCACATGGTTGAAAACCCTTTGCAAATGGGTGTCCCACAAGTATCAACTGGGGCAGGTGTCCTTGGTGCCAGCTTGAAGGAGTTCAGGGTGGACAGGCAAGGCTGTCCCATTCCAACACAGCACAAGCAAAGCTATCTATGCATCTGCTTTGTTTTCAGATACCTGAACACTCATTAATCTTTGTGTTAAAAATAACTCCATGCACATGTATCTTTACCAAAGAATAGAATACATCAGGCTGTGACACTGGAGATTCCCTGACTCACTCATCAGCACAGGAGAAGCTCCAGAGGGCTCTGTGATTGTGCATCATCCATCACTGTGATTCCCAGCCTGGCTGAGCCTCAATTACTGTGTTGCTATCTTCAGCCACAGTGTAAACATACAGTTAAATGCTGAATCCACAAGTCTAATCTGGTTGGTTGTCGCTAATGAGAGAGATCTCTTAAGAAATTAATTTGCTTCATGACATTACGATACAGGCAGCTTTAAATAAAAATGAAGGAACTACTTATGTCTTAAGCAAAATATGAGAAGTTTGTAAGAGTGAGAATGACATTCATGTTGAACTTATTATCCACTGAATCATGAAGCCCAGTTTTTAATGTTGGCAGACAAGGATGACAGAACTCTCCCTCATCTGAAAGGCAATGACCAGGATTTAGTGTTTGTGCCCTTTATGGTGTAATAATACACATCATGTAAATGCCCATCATCCAAGCCAAAATTGCTGGCTTCCAGGGCACAATAACTCTGAAGTCCATAATTAAATGGAATTAAAATGCAGAAATGAAATAAGTGTGAATAAAAATCAGGAAGGATGTGAATATGGCACCAATCCTTTTACTCAAAATTTTCAGCTCCTCTGCACAATACAGAGCTGTAAGTGCATTGGGTGCTCCAGCTTACTGTGTGTTCTCTACAAAGGAGTTATAACCTTCAATGACCCATACCCTAGCCAGGTGTTATCTCTTCCTGAGTCACTAAGCAAAATACAGACCCTCTTTTTCTGCAAAAAGATCTGAGCAATTCAGAAATATCATTGTTGATGGCACTTACCTTCTCTTCCTGCCCAGCCTCACTGCCCTTGCCAGACTTACGTTAACTGTCTGACACTTGCTTCTTAACTAAACTCACTCATCCTCACCCACGCTTTATGCATTACCACTGAATGTGACCTAGTAGCATGGCTGATTTGATTTGTGATTCAGGGTACCAGAAAGGGAAACTTGATGTAAAAAATCCGAGGTACTAGAGAGCATGAGAAGCTGGAAGTGAAACGACATTATGCTTCTCTCTGGCATCGGTGTCCTAAGTCTGCGAGTACAAGTGACACCTCAGCTTTTTCACCTCTCAGGGCCAAACAGTTTTCCTTTTATTTCTTGGAAGTCCCCAGTGGGGGCTTCCTCAGGATGCTACCCACAGGCTGTGGTCTCCAAGATGGGAGCAAGGAATTGCAATCCACCAGTGGTGCACACCCAAACTAGCTACCACACTTACTGCTGAGCAAACCTTACTTCTTTTACCCACTGAGCTGCCCAAGTAGAGCAGAGTGTCGTGTTTGAAAAGGTTGGGTGAACTTGGGTTTGCAGTGTTTCTGCTTGAGAAACACCACAGCAATGTTGTGAGCGGTATTTTTCTTGAAGGTTTTGGGCAGAAGCTGGCAGCAGAGTGACCAGCTGGGCAGCAGAAGACAGGTCATGGCCAGAAAGCTACACGACAACAGAAGCTTTATACAGCACGTGGTGAAGGAAAACATTGGGAAACACTAGAAATCTGCACAGGCTGATGATGTCATCCACATTCTCAGCCAGCTAATCTCCCAGTATCAATACTGGTGTTTATTTAACACTAAAGAAAGATGTGGAGCTCTTCACAAAACAAGTAAAATGCATCTCTGGCAGAACTGTTTTCTTCTTTCTCTGTGAAAAATAGCTTCTTTCTGCAGCTGTAAGCCACTCAGACAATTTATTACTGCTTTATCTCCCTCCAATCATTTGTTCTTCCCTCCACATCTTGGCCAGGGCTGGAGGCAGCATATGTGAAGCCCTTTGGAGCAAAACTCACCAAGTGGCTTTCAAGAGCTGTGGTGGTTTTCAGCTCCCTTGAAAGCAAGAGGAAGCTGAGGGTACTTGAGACTTGGCAGAGGATCAGGCTGTGACTGATTTACAGCACTGAAAGAAAGGGGCTTTCTGAGAGAGAGCAATGAGAAATTCTCATTCCTTCCTCCTTGCCCTGCCTTTTCAGAACATGCCACACTTTCCCAGCTGGCTAATGCCGTTTAGCTGGTGTTTAAACCGCCAGCGTAAAGGGATCAGGGCTTTGCACAGCTGAAGTTCTGCAGTGTGGGACAAAGATAACCTGCCTCCTGCGTGACCCTGTGCATGAAACCTCTTCTGCACTATCAGGAGGAAATCATGTTCTTAACATTACCACTGCAAACAGAAAGGCCAAAGTGTTTTATTCTCTTCGACACTTCATGTATCAACTTAATGTTTCAGTGAATTAGTGGAAATAATCCAAGAGTAAAGCACTTACAGGTGGATGAAGGTAAAAGATTTCATTAGAGCTTCATTAGAGCTCCTGCATTTAAACCTACTTCTAAAGAAGCTGTCCTGCTCTTCCACATTGCAGCTTCTCATGGCATATACCCAACATAAAAAACTAAGAATACATTCAACACTTCAAAGGGGTTTAAAGCACTTCATGCCTGCGCTTTGAGGAGGGAACTTCAAAGCTCTGTTTAATTGCTTTCTGATTTGAGGTGTTCTACGTCTTTTTAAATGTTTGTTATTTTAATGGTAAAAGCAATTTCTGTGTCAGTTTTACAAACTACAGCAAATCCCTTAAGCCTAACAGCAGTTTGGGGCTACTTAACAGGGGTTTGCTGTCACAGGGAAAGTACTTTTGACAATTTGGGAACTGGCCTGGGATCTTCACTGACTAAGGGATCTTGTGGTCTTGGTTAGAACTGTAGCTCCAAATTCCAAAAGCTCCT
The DNA here is from genome assembly GCA_039720435.1 of Amazona ochrocephala. Taxonomy (NCBI): domain Eukaryota; kingdom Metazoa; phylum Chordata; class Aves; order Psittaciformes; family Psittacidae; genus Amazona; species Amazona ochrocephala. Next base: position 29,688,899 of record CM077880.1, read on the forward strand.
GAGCTCCATAAGGACTCTTAGGGAACTTGGAGCCATGGGCTAAAGCACAATAAAGAAATCCTGATTGAATGGTCTCACAGAGCTCTCACCTTGTGGGGATGGATATTGGAGTTCTGCTTGCTTCAGTATTTCTTGGTCTTATCATTGACTGAAACATGGGCTAACCATCTGAGAGCAGAACCTCAGGCTTCTCCTGCCTCTTCTCCTGGAACCCAGGAAATGGGTGTGACTGTACCTCCAGAGTACACAGGGTGCTCTCCCTCACACCCTGCCCTTTCATCAGATGAAGAAAACTCTTTGTTGAGGAGCAGGGTCTGTGATTTCAAACCTCCAAAGACTAAAGCAAGATCTGGCTTCCAGCCTGGAGGAGTGTCCTAAGAAGCCTGTCACCCCACAGCCTTCCCAATGCTGTGGGTACCAACAGCTGAAATATTTCTAGGTGTTCATGGCAGTGTGACCTAAGGAAAGGGTTGTAAGGTCGTTTTTCATCAGGGATCTTTGATGGTTTCTATGCAAACTATGGTTTCCTCAGCAGCTCAGCACTGAAGGCTTACTGTTGTCCTGAACACAGGACACCTGAACACGGGCACATGCAACTGAAGTTGCAGCCTGAGGCATCAAAATACTATTTTCAGCCATCTCATTAGGTGGTTTTAGGTATCCCAGGGAAATGCTTACAAAGGTTCTCTTTGGCCTATGGAGAATGATTTCTCTTGGTTCCTCTATAAGCAGTGGAGGGGAGAAGAACCCTGCGGGACAGTCCAACCAGCCCAATGCCACATTTGTGCCCCAGCTCTTAGCCACACACACATTCTGCACCTTTCCACTGTCTGTCATGGGATGACACAGCTGTCAGCACAACCAAGTCACAGCTGGCCTTTGGAAATCCCTGCAAAGGCTATTTCCATCAATGACCTGAGCATTCAGGACTTGCTTCTGGAAAGACAATTCAGGGACCCTTAAATGTGCTTCAGATGAAGGTTGCCCCATCCCTGAAAGTGTTCAAGGCCAGGCTGGACAGGGCTTTGAGTGATCTGGTCTAGTGTCACTGCTCATGGCAGAGAGGCTGGAAAAGGGTGAACCAACCCAAGCCATTCTAGGATCCTAAGGTTCACAAAGGCACACTTTGCTCAGGGCTTGCATGCCCAGTGGCCCCATCATCCTTACCACTGGCTCACGCTCCTTCAGAAATGAAGGGTACCATAGCTGAGCTCTGGTCACCAATTCCCAGCACGTTCAACAGAAGCCTGGCAGATGCACAGCACAGGATTGCAACAGACAGTCCTTATTCATCTCTCTTTTCCCATATTAGTCTCTGCAGGCCAATCAGAAGCAGCTTAACAAAGTTAAGCAATATCACAGAGAACTTTAAGAAATTACTCTTATCATCCCTCCTGAGGACAGGCTCAATGGTCAAGGCCACAGTGAAATCTTCCTTTTCTTGTAAAAGTTAACTGAAGTTAGCTATTAAAGTGCTGCCAGTATTTAGGGAGGCTCTGAAATGAAGAACAGCTCAAGATACCTGCACTGCCTCTGAAGGTTTCAAGGATATCTCTTTCCATAAAATCTTGGTGTGATTTCTCCTGAAGAACTTCCTGGAAGACATCTCAGGTACAGTTCTTACTTGTCAGTCTGGATGTGAGATACGTGAAGTAATGTTTACAAATGAAATGCTTTTAGTAATGTGTTGTTTATACATGAAATGCTTTTAATCGTGTTTTGTATTTCTTGTAAAATATAAAAGTTTCCCTTGTGGAATTTGTGTTTTTCCAATATAAGAGAAGTAGGGTTTGTGACTGTGTACACAGATTGAAAAGTGGGATGAAGCATGTTAATATTTAATTCTTCAGGTGAAGTCATCAGATTTTTGTGTACTTCTTAGTCAATATTTAGAATAAATTAATAAAGGGAAAAAATGTGCCTTTGTTAATCCCCTCAACAAAATGACACACATCATTATATGCATTACCAAAGGTTCACAGATATGGGGGATTAGCAGTGAATTTGGAGACTTTTTTGTGTGAGAGATAGTAATGCTGTTAACTGCTGGCCATGAGAACAGAATCAGAGGCTATGTGGAATAAAACTGAGCTGGAATGTTATAGTTCAGTATAATGTTTTAGTTCAGACCTAGTCTTGGTCAATAGTGAGTGAAAGTTGTTGCCACTCAATAGCTGTGCATTGTAAGCTTGGTCTGGGTTCCTGTTCCTTGCATGTGGGTGGACATAGTATAGAAGTCATCAGAAGAAATTGTGCTCATTGGCCGTGTCCCACAAAAGTCCAAGGATTACCAATGGGAGCACTCTGGAAAGACAGCTGGGTTACTGGAGCACAGACCTCTCTTTTAGGGGATTTTCTGAGGATGCTGGCCTCCACCACAATAGTACTCATCACAGTATCCCCATTTTCTTTAAACCACCCAAAATAAGTAATGGCGCTGACAGCCAAAGAAAAACTCCCCATGCAGAGTGATCCTACCTTTCAAAACATGTATGGGAAGAAGATGAAACTGAGAGGAAGGCAATACTAGCTGAAGTCATGGTAGTTGATAGCTGCAGACAGCGCACATGAAAACTGGAAGGAGACAAGAAAATCTCAGCTAGAGGGTGACTAGCAGTAGTGGTCATCTAGCTTCAGCGAGGTGCTGCACCGCATGTTCTCATTTACCTGCCTGGAAATAGGTTGAAGGCATTTTCCACTGCACTCCAGGTTCTCAGTTAAACTTAATTTAGCTAAACTTAACTCGTGTCATGACACGTCTTTAAAGCCAACTCATCCTCACATGGTTCAGCTTAATGAGACCTTCAGGGTGAGCCTCCAGGTCTCCTTCTTCAGCTCTAAAGCCATTAACCCAAAGCTAACCCAGAGGAGAGTAAATAAACTGGGGTTCCTATCAGGAGGAAAACACACGTGCAAAATATACCTTCAGCAAGACCAGCACTAATAAAAAGGAGATTCAGAGAGTTTTAAAGAGGTGTATTGTACGTTCCCAGAGATCGAGGCATTAAATGTGGCCTGAGAGAAGATCAAAGGCTGGGCAAGGGCAGGATTGACAGGTAAAGTATTCACAAAAGGTACAACAGCTACAGCACTGGGAAAGTCTGAAATGAAAGAGTAACCCACTGCACCCATTTCAAAGGGTACAAATAGTACACCTTGTGCCCTACAATGTAATGAGCAAAACTATTCAACTATTATTCCAGCAATATTCCTCTCTGCAACATGAATAAAAAATACAGACTAGGAAACAGAGCAGTTCTAAAGTCTTTAATACATAAAACTTCTTCCTGAAAATCTAACTACATTGAAATTTATCAGAGAAAGAACTAAAGGAACCATTTTATTCACTGAAATTTCATCAGCCTCAGGTTTTGAGATCTGATTCCGGCAGAGGAAGGGACAGTAGTGTGCAATTACAGTACTGGCACATGATTTTAACTGACTTTGGATCAGGGTCTTGAATGAGCTCTGATTTTGGATATTAGTCTGCCAGAATAATTACCCAGCAGGTTTTGGAAAGTATTGCAGATATAATATTTTATGTTAAAGCAGATCGTAAAAATGTTTAACCTATAGCCAAAATATTGAGTCCTTTGTGGAAAATAAGTTTATCAACAAAACCAGCCTATCTAAGAGGTTCATCTGACGTTATTTGGACTTCTACACATCCATTACTGAATTAGGATGAACTATTAGGAAACTTGAAATAGGTCAATACTGGGACCTGAGCTGTAGCAAAATAACAGGCTGGGATTCACATTTTAATGTCAAATTGTCACAGGTAGAAAGCTTTCCATCTATTCATGACTATGCAAACTGCTTTGTGACACTTTAAAATCTGTCCTGTGATATCTCTGAGTATTGAGTACATTCTTCTGAGTTAGAAAAGCACTCAGGCAACAGACATGGGTTAGGAACTAGTGCTGGTTGGGTATCTCTCACAAGACTATCAGCAAACACCCACATGCCAAGGAGCATTTGCACTAGGGGGAAGAAAATGAAGAGAAATGCTCTATTATCAATGTCACAAGAGAGTTGTTACAAACTTCTTCCATCTCTGAGTCAAAGAAAATAGAATAAGACAGAATATCCAGTTGGAAGGCTCCTACAATGATCATCTAGTCCAGCTGTGGCTACGTAGAGCAAGTTCCATGACTCCTGTCCAGGCCTAGTACTGTATTACATATTTAATGATGGATGCAGCAGAGAGAAACATTTTTTAGACAGTACATTTCTTTCAGTGAATTTAATGTGGGAGAATGTGAGGAATAGAAAGAAATGTAACAAAACAGTGGGCAGCATAGTAACAGCATCAATTAATTGCTGTAAAATACCTAGTGGTATTGACTGAAATGAATCTCGAACCTTCTCATGTGTAATGTGGGCCTCAGGGGTCATTTCTGGAATGACCGAGGACATTTTCTATTCAGCACAGACATGCAAATGTGGGTTGGGACAAGGCAGAAAATAGCATGTAGGTCAGATGTTGCAATAGTTGTTCGTGAGCAAGAAACAGAGGAGAAGCAGTCCAGACAACCTGTGGAAATAAATCTCACAAATAACATAACAAGCAGCAGTACCATGCTTTACTACTGAGCCTTGTCACACAGACCCGGGCTCAAAGATTCAGCCCTGCCTCCAAGTCCAAGAGAGGATAACTGAGCCCTGCCTGGGTTCTGCCTTTCCATCACGTGTTGGTGGGTTTCAGTGGGCTCCCAGCTCTCCTGGTGGTGCCACAGAGAAATTACTTGGGATCCACTTGTTTGTTCTTTAAGAAACTAGCCTCCCTTGAGGAAGGCAGGTTTTGGTTATAGATGGCTGGCTCAGAGATAAATGAACTCAAAATCCATTGTGTCCACTTTTTGGCTGCACCTTTAGAAAGCAATACTTCACGCTCCAGTGAAGTACTGCCCTGCAGTGGGAGCAGGAGGAGGGAAGGAGATCATCTTGGCAAAGTGAAGTGGGTGTCTCAACCATCTCTCTTTTGGTCTTCAAAGGTGGTTTATGCTCCGTTTAGAGTTCACTCATCTGTGCTACACCCACATGCGCCACAGTACATAACCCTGCTCTCCATTTCAGGTTTTTAAGCAACTGAGGCCAGAGAGAAGGACACACAAGTCGCCATCCTCACTTGACATTTAAGGAGAAATGGTTGAACCTGTGGGCAACCACTATGTTGTAGCCAGACCTGTGTACTCAGAGCATTTGTTCAATGAAGAGTATGAGAAATTGCACAGATACCATAAAACCTTTTGGGATCACCTGAAACTGTATTTTCGGTAAGGAGATTTTCTTAGGTTTTGTAAAAATATGAATCTAAGAAACAGCCCAAACTGCCACCCTTGGACATCACAAACTCCATCCTGACGACTTCCATCTCAGATTCCAAGAAAGAAAAGGAAAACTCAATCGCTAAATGCACTGCCATATTTTTTTAAATAATTTTCTCTGCCATTACCATTAAAGTCTTCCTACAGTTTTACCCCAAGCAACTTCTCTTTTCTTGGACACTTGGCAGCAGAGACTCTGGGAAGAACTTATTGTGGCCTTTCAATGCTTAAAGGGGGCTTATAAGAAAGATGTGATCAGACTTTTTAGCAGGGCCTGTTGTGATAGGACAAGGGGTAATGGTTTTAAACTGAAAGAGGGGAGATTCAGACTAGATATAAGGAAGACATTCTTTTATGATAAGGGTGGTGAAACACTGAAACAGTTTTTTTCAGGGAGGTTGTAAACGCCCCATTCCTGACAACATTTAAAGTCAGGTTGAACAGGGCTCTGAGCAACCTGATCTAGTTGAAGATATCCCTGCTCACTGCAAGGAGCTGGACTAGGTGACCTTTAAAGGCCCCTTCCAACCCAAATGATTCTATGATTATACGAATATTTTGTTTGGAAGGGACCTGGCGGCCACTGGGCGCTGCTTGAAGCGCAGATGGCAGAGCAGGTTGATCTGTGTCTGGGTGAGATTTTGACCTCTGGCAACGTGAATCCTTCCCCCTTCAATTCTGCCCCAAAGATAGGCTGCAAGTCAGCTGAGCTGCTCACCTGCAGAGCTCTGTCCTCTTGTGTCTTTACAGCTGCTCCCCACAAAGGGTCAAAAAAGTTGCCTTGGGTTTGTTTCCCATTGCCTCGTGGCTGCCAGCTTACCGCTTCAGGGAGTGGATCCTGAGTGACATTGTCTCCGGCATTAACACGGGGCTTGTGGCTGTCCTGCAAGGTACCTCTGAGAACAGCCTGTTTATCCAGGCACAAAGGGACTGCTGGCTGCAGCCTGTAACACACACATCACCTTCTCTGTGCCTTTGTCCCTACAGGTCTTGCCTTTGCTTTGCTGGTGAATGTGCCCCCTGGTTATGGACTCTATGCAGCATTTTTCCCTGTCCTGGTCTATTTCATCTTTGGCACATCCAGACATATCTCAGCGGGTAAGTTGAGGCACACCAGCCACCCTCCTCAGTGGTGAAGCATGTGCTGTCCCTCCAGGTCATTAATTAATGCCTTGTGCTGCTCAGGTCCCTTCCCTGTCCTGAGCCTGATGGTGGGAGGAGCTGTTGTCAGGCTGGTCCCTGATGACAGTACTGGAAATGGCACTTCCACGAATATGTCAGCAATAAATGAAGAGAGGGTGATGGTGGCTGCATCTGTAACATTCCTTTCTGGGGTTTTTCAGGTTGGTAAGCTTACATGTGTGTGCCTACACATGTCTATATGCACACGTATGAACAGAAGGATGGTGGACTGACCTTCCTCTTTGGTTTCTGCTGGTGTAGTCACCAAAGTAATTCTCTTCCTCTTCCCACATAACTGACCTGTCTCATTGACTAGGAGACACCTGGGCCCCTCCAGTGACCAGGCACTGGTCCAAGTTGTGAAATCCCTGGGTTTGCCCAGACCTGAGCTTACAGCCCGCACAGCTGCACCACACCTACAGCAAAACCCAATCTGCTGGATAGGGAAAAAGCAGTTGTGAGAATGATGCAGACACACCAAGGGAAATAAAAGCTCAGTATCACAGTAAAATATTTGGATTTGTCTTGTAAAAGAAACCCCACAATTTCTCCTTACTTCCTAATATAGAATTCCTACAGTTCCTTCCTTCCTAACATCATATGTTTGTGCTTCATGAAACGCTGGTACCATGTGAAAATACAGGTACTGAAAACCCTAAGACTCAGGAGGTTTATTTTACCTATAAAATACAAATAATAGGTTTTAACTGCTCTAGCAATTACTCTTATGCCCCTTTATGTTTTATGCCCCTTGTTGCCAAGTGTCATTTTTTTATTGCAGGTGTGGTGACAGTATAATCCTTAATCCCTGGATGTATGGCATTAGGAGAAAATCTTTGTTTCCATTAAATATGGTTCTCTTTGTTGCAGAGATTGCTTAAAAGCACAAATGAATCCCACTGACGTATGGTCATTTTGCATTCCAGTTGCTTCTGGGAATTCTCCAGTTTGGGTTCATTGTTATTTATCTATCACAATCATTAATCAGTGGTTTCACGACTGCTGCAGCTGTCCATGTTGTGGTATCTCAGCTGAAATTCATGCTTCAACTATCTGTCCCTGGATATAATACACCATTGGGCATCATCTATGTGAGTACCAAGTATGCATTATCTGCAAATGCTATTAAAACCTGCCATGTATATGTGACTGTGTGTCACAAGGCAGCAGTAACAGAACTCAGCATAAAAACAGCCAAGCAGCAGGAAGCACAAGAGAAAAATATGAGAGATGTATTATTACATATTGCCAATCTTTAAACTTCTAACCAAACACCAAGTTACACCCACTGGGCTAATTAGATCATAGAATCATAGAACAGTTTGGGTTGGAAAGGACCTTAAGATCATCTAGTTCCAACCCCCCTGCCATGGGCAGGGACACCTCCCACTAAACCATGCCATCCAAGGCTATGTCCAACCCCACCTTGAACGCCGCCCGGGATGGAGCATTCCCAACTTCCCTGGGCAACCCATTCCAGGGCCTCACCACCCTTACAGTAAAGAATTTCTTCCTCATATCCAATCTAAATTTCCCTTGTTTAAGTTTGAAACCGTTACCCCTTGTCCTATCACTACAGTCCCTAATGAAGAGTCCCTGCACAGCATCCTTATAGGCCCCCTTCAGATACTGGAAGGCTGCTATGAGGTCTCCACGCACCCTTCTCTTCTCCAGGCTGAACAGCCCCAATTTTCTCAGCCTATCTTCATATGGGAGGTGCTCCAGTCCCCTGATTGTCCTCGTGGCCCTCCTTTGGACTTGTTCCAACAGTTCCATGTCCTTTTTATGTTGAGGATACCAGAACTGCACACAATACTCCAAGTGAGGTCTCACAAGAGCAGAGTAGAGGGGCAGGATCACCTCCCTCGACCTGCTGGTCACACTCCTTTTGATGCAGCCCAGGATACGGTTGGCTTTCTGGGCTGCAAGCGCACACTGAAGCCAGCTCATGTTCATTTTTTCATCAACCCACACCCCCAAGTCCTTCTCCTTGGGCTGCTCTGAATCTCTTCCCTGCCCAACCTGTAGCTGTGCCTGGGATTGCTCCCACCCAGGTGGAGGACCTTGCACTTGGCATGGTTAAACTTCATCAGGTTGGCATCAGCCCACCTCACAAGCGTGTCAAGGTCCCTCTGGATGGCATTCCTTCCCTCCAATGTATCAACCGAACCACACAGCTTGGTGTCATCACCAAACTTGCTGAAGGCGCACTCAATCCCACTGTCCATGTCACCCACAAAGATGTTGAACAAGACCGGTCCCAACACCGATCCCTGGGGGACACCACTCGTTACTGGTCTCCAGCTGGACATTGAGCCATTGAGCACTACTCTTTGCGTGCGGCCATCCAGCCAGTTCTTTATCCACCGAGTGGTCCACCTATCAAATTAATGTCTCTCCAACTTAGAGAGAAGGATGTCATGTGAAACAGTGTCAAAGGCTTTACACAAGTCCAGGTAGATGACATCAACTGCTCTACCCCTGTCCATCAGTTCCGTAGCCCCTTCATAGAAGGCCACAATACTGTGTATTGGCATATTTGAATTAAGTGTTCAACTTTGCCTCTAGCATTCCATTATTCATTTTTAATTGATTGATATTATATATATTAAATTTAGATGCAGCTTTGAGGGCTGCTGGATGAGAAAGGAGGATGAAGAAGGACAGGAAGGGAGGAGCAGAGAGAGGCTCCAGCTCCGCAATTCCATTGCTCACGTTTCCTGTCACACATATACCTGTTGCTCTGACACTCCCTCAGGGAGAAGCCAGGAGGAGAGGGTCGAGGGCCAGTGGAAGGGATCTTTCATGGACACTTTTGTCATTTGGATGACGTACATGCATATTCATTGGAACTTGCAGTCCACATCTTGCCCCAGGGAATAAATCCCAACCGCTGTAATCCTTACAGCAATTCAGATACAGGCTCTCCCAGAAGTGATAGTGCTACTGTGCCAGGGCACTACTATTTACAATGCACCACTTGTTTCTTCTTGATTTTGCAGACTCTGGAGAGTGTTTTCAGCCAGATCACAGATACAAACATTGCTGACCTTGTCACATCCCTTATTGTCTTGCTTGTCGTGTTTGTGGTGAAAGAAATGAACGATCGATACAAAGCAAAGTTACCAACTCCCATCCCAATTGAACTCCTTGTGGTAAGGGTCACTTCTCTCTGATCTTGCAACTGCTCCATCACTGTAGTTACATGGGAAGCAGAGTTTTAACTATTTCTTCTCCTGTCCTGCATTAAATGATGGGTTATCATTTTAGTCATGATCTGTGAGTTGTTTTACCTCTCCTAGATGTTTCACCTCAGCTGTCCTTCACTGAATACATCTGTAGCAAGTAAGATGCTATAAACTATATTTTTTTTTCCTTGGATGAAATTGGCTCTGACACCAACCAGCTGCAGGCCCACAGCTAGGGCCCCTCTGCACTCCTCCTGCAAGCAGCCACTGAAGTCCTGGACATCTGTGGCCAAGACAAAATACTCTGGCCCTCCGGCAGTGGAGGTTTTTGCCTACCCCAAGCAGCAGTGGGGTGGGGGAAGCCTCACACAGGCAGCAAGCTCCTAAAGTCCAGGAGGATATTGCTAGAAACACAAGTAGTGCTTGTTTTCCCTCAGAGCTAGTACAGTACCTTGTTAGAAAACACCAGGTTTATTGGGTGGGATGTTCTCCACTGCCAGTGAGATATTCTGATATATGCTCTGTGTGATTTATGAACACAAACCCATACCTGTAAGGTGGTTCAGGAACGAATCTGAACAGCAAAGGGATGTGCATACCTATGGCATAATTCTGACACTAGTGATGAGACTGGAGGCATGTGGGAAAGGGAATATAACGATTTTTAAATGGTTTCTTTACACTCTTGCTTGAATGTGTCTAATGGAGTGGGGTTTATTATCTTTCAGACAGTCTTAGCAGCACTGATTTCCTATTTCGTTAACTTTGAAGAAAAATATAATGTAGCTGTTGTTGGAAAACTAGAGGAAGGGTAAGTGATTTACTTAAAATTCATCAGTGGAGCAAAATGTTCTCTCTAGTTTGTCAGTGTTAAATCAGTTCAGCTATGTTTGGTGAAACTAATCTGCTTCATCATCCTTCAGTGGGTAAATAAACAGTTTGCTCTTGACAATAGGAAGACACACTTCTAATATGTAAAAGGTACTCACTAGAGCACATCTACTTGACAAAGAATACATGGGAACATGAAATAATCACATGCCTCATTTTCTAAGACAGCTGTTGAGCAGGAGGTTGATGTTTGTTCCTTTTACTGAGCTACTCACTCCTGAACCCCTTTGTTTCCCTTTGAGTACACACACATGGTTCAGCAGCCACCACCAGCTCTGGGAAGCCACCAGGACACTGCTGGTCCTGTGACCAGTCGCCAGCATCTCCCCAGGGACCATTACCCTCCAGAGGCCCCAACATTTTCTCCCCCAGGCGCATATTCATATAGAGAGTGTATATCCACATGTAGAACATATCCATACATACAGTACGTAAAGCTATGCCAGAATTTTGGCATAAAGAATTAACAGGCACACATTAAGTTAAAAAGAGGAAGGCATCTACTAGGACAGCGGACTGCAGCCATTTACTCACCCAGGTGCTCTTGGTTGCCCCTTGGAGGCCTGGGGGTTTTAGTGGATGAATTTTGCAGAGGAACAGCTATTTCTGCTGAAGAGTCTCCATTCTTCAGATTTCAGTTCATTGAAAAAAAAAAAAAAGAAAGAAAAATAAATGAAAGTCCAGAGAGGAATTCTCCCTAGAATGTGCAAAAGACCCTGATCAAAGGAGCAGGAAACGGTAAAGCTGGAGCACCTAGCAGATAGATAGCCTGACAGACTGGTCAACATTACCTGACTGAGTACATGTTTGTTTAGCTGTCTAAAGTGCTTCACACAGGGATGAATCACACAGGGATTTTTCTTTTTGTCATAGTTAAATGAAATCCTGCTGTGCACAAACTGCCTGTGCGAGGGCCTCAGCTCCTTACCACATCCTACATCCGTGCATGAGAAGGCCAAACTGTGCATGTACTTCAGACAAAATAAGCTGCGGCTGGTCCTGACCAAGTAAATGGGAACCTGCTGAGACACAAACTGAGCCAAGTGCAGATAAGCAGAGCCCCTGTCCCAGTTAAGGATTCCCCAAAGTATTAGAGGGTTCAGACCGGCAGTTCTGTGTCACATCTCCCCAGAGTTCCCAGTATGAGCTTGACCATTGCCTTGCTCACTTACTCGACAACTTGTCTCCTGAGGCCTACCCTCAATGAGTAGAGCTTTTTGTCTTTCAGATTTCAAGTGCCTGTTGCACCTGATGCAGGTGTCCTCCAAAAGTGCATTGGTGACAGCATTTCCATCGCAATTGTTGGGTTTGCTGTAGCCTTCTCTGTGGCTAAAGTGTATTCCATCAAGTATGACTACCCGTTAGATGGCAATCAGGTAGGCAAATAACACAGAAATCAAGATAGTGTGTTTCTCAATGGGAAATAAGTAATTTTAAGAATACTTTACCTTGTGAATAACTGCCATGAACCAGCTTTTAAGAACAATCTTTTTTGGTTTTATTTCAGGAGCTAATTGCTTTTGGGCTGGGTAACATAGTTTGTGGATCATTCAAAGGATTTGCTTCCAGCACTGCTCTGTCAAGATCAGGTGTGCAGGAGAGCACAGGAGGCAAAACACAGGTGCAGAAAACATGATGACACTTAATGCTATAAGGCTCTCTTTTTTTCCTAGCTGACCATAACGCCTGTGAACACTTATTCATGGTGGACTTGTTCTCTCATGCAGATTGCTGGTATTATCTCAGCTGCCATTGTTTTGATTGTGATCTTGGCCATTGGGTTTCTCCTGGCACCATTACAGAAGGTATTCACTGGTTTCACCATGCAGTTCCTCCTGCTTGTCAAAGACAGGGCTGCTCTAGGAGTCACTGGGAGTGTTTGTAGGCTTCGGTGGAAGCCAAACAGGGTTTTGCAAAGCCTAGTTCTTCTTCTCAGATTGTGACAGACAGAACCACTACATCTGGTCCCTCAAACGGAACACAAGTGCCTGAACACCAAAAACCACAGCACCAGATTTTAAGTGCCAAAAATTAGTGGGACTCACAGCTTTAAGTCAGACACCTGCACTGCACCATGGCTAGGGAGGTTCCAGCAGCAATACAGCTGGAGGAGCGCCTTGGCCTTTAAGCTGCACTTTGGCCCTATTTATATGATAATTTGAGTCTTAATGTTCAACGTTTGCTTTGCTTCTTCAAAACTCAACATGTATTTTGGTCTTTTTGACAGTCAGTCCTTGCATCTCTGGCTCTTGGCAACTTGAAAGGAATGCTCATGCAGTTCAAAGAAGTAGGAATCTTATGGAGAAAGGACAAGTACGACTGTGTAAGTTGAATGCCACAGGCATTCAGGAATGAAGCACTCTGGAAAACTAATCTCTTATGCAAATTCACCTACAGGCTATCTTTTGGGGTTTTATATATATATAAGGGTATATATATACCTGCCTTACTTCACTAAACAGAAAGTACAGTAGTGGCGAGCCTTCTTTACTCATATACCCCTTCCTTGTGTCTTTCATTTTGTTCCACCCATTTTGAGTTGATTACCCCTCCTAACTTCATTTTCATCCATTTAATCAAAATCTATTAAAATACAGTTCATTATATAAAGTCAAATACAAAAGGCAGTTACAGAAAATGTCTAAATACCTACTGCACTGGCTATATATTCAGGGACACTTTCTCACACACATGCAGCATGTTACATGGAAGTTACACAGTAAAAACACAAGTGACAGCCATGGCTTGAAGGGTTTACTCCAAATGATAAAGCTCAGGGCTGGAGGGAAGGGCTGCTTACCTCTAGCTTACCTCTAGCACTCAGAAAATTCAGGCTTTTGCCCTTCTCACAGGCCAGCTCCTTTTCTTGCCAGATGGTTCCAGGCACTAGTTTTCCCAGCTACCAGTCAGTTATTTACCACATGAAAATGCTTTGAGATCTGTGGCTAAAACATATTTATTATTATCTTGCAATTTGTGCTTACCAGTTGTGTACATTTACAGCACCTACATTTACAACTCTCGGCTTTACCAGGATCCTGATTTAGGTGTAACCTTTCCTTTCTGCTGGATTTTTATTGAGCATTTAGCGAACCACCTACCAAAGATAGACAACTCCATTATTCTAAACCTTTATTCTGTAGAAATTGTCATCCCTAGAAACACTCTCTAGTGCTAGCTGGTGAGTCTGGCCCTGTTTTACAAGAAAAAGCTCAAGAAAACTTAAAACCCCTCACCAAAGGCAGATGGACAACCTAGACCAGATCTGAGATCTGTTGCTGCTCTTACACTGAGCTCACGACCCAGCTTCTTGACACACTCATAACCTGCTCCTTACAGGTTATATGGGTGGTGACTTTCTTGGCTGCCATTCTTCTTGGCCTGGATATTGGACTAGCAACTGCCATGGCATTCCAGCTGCTGACTGTGGTGATCCGCTCCCAGATGTAAGTACTTATTGGATGCTAAGATAAGATATCTTAGAGCCTCCTGTTATAAATTAACTCCCCCTGCACAGAGAAGGCCAATAGCCCAATGCCTTGTTCAGTCCTGCAACCAAGTATGGAAAAACAAATCACAGGCATAAACCCTTGGATGTGGAGGCCTGCTCCAGCCTACCACCACAGCTGGGATTGCTTTCTCTGATCCTTTCTTCTGCCAGGTTTTGGTACAGGATACGAATAACTGCATGTGTGTGTTTGTTCACAGCCCAAGCTGCACCGTTCTGGCTAATGTTGGGAGAAGTAACATCTACAGAAACAGGAAGGATTACAAAGATGTAAGAAATGGCTTGTTTCTTTTATTATCTGCAGCATTTGTGTCTCTATAGCAGATGTTGTTACTGACACTTTTGCTTCATTGTAGATATACGAACCAGAGGGAGTGAAGATTTTCAAATGCTCATCTCCTATCTTCTTCGCTAATACTGAATTCTTCAGAGAGAAACTCATCACTGCTGTAAGTGTCTGGGGCTGTCGTTCTGAACATATGAATTGCATGAAGCATTAAGGTGAATACAAGTTCCCAATCATTACTACATATGCAGTCAGTCCACAGTTCAGAAGATTATCCCTAACTATTCTGATTCTATGACTTATTCAAATGTTGTTGCCACTAATGTAATCCTACACATACGTACACACCCCTGAGGAAAAGCAGCCTGCCTCATGTTGAATTTATACCATAAAAATGTATATATGTGTTTTAAGTCCTTTAGAGGAAAGTAGTGTATAGACATTATTTTATTTTATTAGCATTGACATCATTTACACGTAATAAATGTTAGTTTACTCAACTTACCCCAAAGAATGTAACCACACCAGTGAGAAGAACAGCTGGATGAAATCACACTATCAAAGTGGTCTTTATGTCTTCCATGACAAACTGGGTGAAGGCAGCTTTTCTTTCCATAACCAGCAGAGAGAGCCAGGATCCCTGAGCCCTCACCATGCCAGAGAGGCTATCATCCTCAGACTGAACCAAACTTGCACCCACACCCTCCCCTTCATGTGCTTTTAGTGGGGAGTTGATAAGCAGTGGCTACCCTAAGCACTGGTAATGAGCAGCTCATTCTTCACATGAGGGACTGAAACTGGCAGAGGAACTTGGGAATCCAACATGTTTGGGCCTTCATATGGTTGGCTTTCACCTCAAAAGAGCCTGAAGGTTTTTTTCTGTGGGTGCAGCTGCTAACACCACTCTCACACTTTACAAATACGTGTATTTCTAACACCTCTCTCCTCCACCACCTGATAGATAGCAGAAAGCTTGTAGGAATTTGATATTTTCATAACCCTTATTAGCCCAAATTTCTTGCCATCTAATTTTCCTAAAACCAATTAAGAGGTTCAAGAGACAAACACAGCCAACACTTTAAAGTTTGATTTTCTTCTTCAAGAAAACAAAACAATGTATATACAAACCATGCTGCAGTCTGGCACAGAGCAGATACTGGTTGGTATCTCAGGCTGGTACAGTGCTGGCTAGCCCAGAGCATGTCCTACTCATCTTCATTATGAGACTGCAGTCCTGGGCCTGCCTGGTTTTTAGTCATGCCTGTCGACATCTTTCTAACCAAGAAAAATTGAACTGATGAAAAATGGTAGGCAACATTAAGTCCAAATTATGCTCATTGTGACTGTAAAGAAAAGCCATGTGAGATGCTGTGTCCTTCCCCTGCTATCACTGGGGTTTTCAAAGTGCTGTTCCTGCAGGTTGGCTTCAACCCACAGAGAATCCTGAGGAAACGCAATAAGGCTCTGAGGAAGGTCAGAAAGATGCTGAAGAAAGGAGAGCTGCAAGTGACTCCTGTATGTAAGCAACTGCATCTGGGAGGGGGAAAACAGGAGGTGGGCATAAACACCCAGCTCTCTGGCTTGGCACAGCAGAGAAGTGCCTACAGCCTCCTGTCCCACTTAGATATGCTATTCCCAGGCTGCCACTTCATGACAAACACATTTCAAAAGTAAGATTTAAATGCCTCTCACAGTTAGAGACCTGCAGCTTTACCATGGACAGAGCTTGTATGTGTCCACTGGAGTTTTGTTTAGCATCAAGCGACAGGATCAGCTCCCACAGTGTTCATGGTGCATTAATGGTAGGATAAAGCCAGTTTTCTCCCTCCCCAAATCCTGCAAACTTTTTGTTGATTTGTTCCAAAACTATTGAATTAAAGCATATAGAATCATAGACTCCTAGAACAGGCCGGGTTGGAAAGGACCTCAAGATCATCTAGCTCCAATCCTTCTGCCACAGGCAGGAAAACCTTCCGCTAGATCAGGTTGCTCAAGGCCCTGTCCAACCTGGCCTTAAATGCTGCCAGGGATAGGACATTCACAGCTTCCTTGGGCAACCTGTTCCAGTGTCTCACCACTGCCATAGTAAAAATAGGACAATTGACTTCAGAGAGCAATAAAAGCCATTAATAATTGATTATAATTCTGATTAAATTGTTGGTGAGAGGAAAGCCAACATATCCAGGCTCCTTCAGCCAAGGGACAGACAGAACTATTCCTAGTGTAAAGTGCAGGTGGGTCCTGCTCCATCTCATGAGTATCTCAGCTTTGCATTTTCACCACTCTCACCCTTGTGTAAGATGCATTACTCCATGGCTGGGTCTTACAAAGAAGTATTAGTTATGACACTTTTCTCTGTGAACACAGAAAGGCTTGATTTGCATGGCAAACCATACACATGAGTCCGATGAAGAATTAGACAACAACAAGATAGAGGAGCTGGACCAGCCCACCAACATGACAGACTTGCCCGTTCAGATCAACTGGGGTGCTGACCTTCCCCCCGGCATCACTGTGCCCCGGGTTGACATCCACAGCATCATTCTGGATTTCTCATCAGTGTCCTTCCTCGACTTTTCTGCCATGACAGTCCTCCAGAAGGTAACTATAATTCACAAAATGAACAGTGATCGTATGAAAGAAAAACACGAATGCAGTTACATGAGGGATATGCTGGAGGGAAGGGATGGTACCCTGAGAGACAGGCTTGAGGAGTGGGACAATGCAATGGCTAATCACCATAATAGCTGTTATCAGTAAAACCAGCAGTATCTAAATGGTGCCTCTTTCTGGTTTAACAGATTTTGAAAGAATTTGTCCGGATCAACATTGACATTTACATTGCAGCAGCACATGGTGAGTACTTGCCTTTCTGTCAGCATTGCCACAGATTCCTCGTTCCACTGTCTTCCCTGCCCACCAAGGAGCTTGGCTGCAGAGGATGACCCAATTTTACCTTCCAGTCTTGGACAGCAAACAGATCCATCTGAGCGGATATGTCATCCCTCCCATGCTGCTCCCAGCAGACTGGTTTTACCTATGGCCACCACTGTGTTGTACAGCTCTGAGCTGAGACCCATGATAGGGCAGCCTACATTAGGCATTAAATAAGAAATAGGTCTCAAATTGTCCTCTGCCTGGCATCAAGCAGGGAAAGTGATGGGCATTTATATCCCATCCTCTCCACATCAGCAAAGAGGAACCCATCTGCTCTAATAAAACAGTGCAGTATACTGGCAGTTCCCATACTTCCTCAGCGGACACAGGCCCCCAGGTCACTATGCGCTTTGATTTTGTTCCCCTGCAGAAGGCCTCCTGGAGAAACTGGAGAGATGTGCGTTTTTTGATGAGGAGATTAAGCCATCCATGTTCTTCCTCACCATTCACGATGCAGTTTTACACATTTTGCTGAAGAAGGACATAGACAGCTCCCCTGAATTAAAGCTCGCTGAGGTAACACTACAGCTTTCACCTTTCGCTATTTTAGTGCCTTTACGTTCCTGACAGGCATGCAGCAGTGCCCTGCACAGCTAGCCATATGCCCTGCACCCTCTCTACATCCAGAAAGCTAATGACTGCAACTCAGCGAGTCTCCAATAAATTTGGAGAGTAAAATTGGCCCCTGGCCCAGATACCTGGCAAACCAATAGTGAAAGGAGTGAATAATTCCCACTGAAGACTGGCCTGGCTGTTGACTTCACTTGAAGCCAACTCCTTGGGAAGAGCACAGTGTGTGGTGAAATCCCAGCCCATCTGTCCTCTGTGGTCATCTATCAGCAAGGACTGCATGCACTGCAGTGGCTCTAGCAAGGCAGAATTCATGCTGCTTGCATGTGGGCTTCCTAGGTCTGTCTGCCTTCAAAAGGAGTGCTAAAGGAGTGCACATACATCAGTACCTCCAAATTTGGTGATGGCCTTTCTGGGAGTGTTCTTCCATCAAGAGCAAGAAAGGATCCCACATATTAAATCTGTTGGAAAGTACCAAACTCAGAATGCTACTCACCTGGAAATTAATTCCACTTAGCTGAACTGGCCCAGCTCTTCCACACTGACCCAAGACCTGGCAGGGGTGTAAAGAGCTGACAAGTGAGAACTACCTTCCTTCCAGGTCAACTTTCCAAGTGTGTTCCAGAGATTTAAAAAGCAAGAATGTGAAAAAGAGAAAAAAACAGCAATCCAATTCCTAACCCACAATTTGTGCTCATTGCAGGGGAAGGGTATCAGCAACAACTATGTCATCATCCCCAGCAATGGACTACGCAGCCGGGAGTGCATGGTAAGATTCCTATCTGCACTAGTGGCACTCCAACCATTAGAAACACAGCCCCTAAAGCTGACATGGGAATTTCTAGGTCAGGTAACAAAAGCATCTTCATCCCTGAGCTCCTGTGTCAGCCCAGGGCAGAAAGCAGCCAAACAGCTTATTGATGGGATTTGACTTAAGGCAAAGCCTCACAGGAGTAAGAGGCACGGGGCCCAGCTCACAAGCCTTGTGCACTGAGAATTGGAGGAAAGGTGGGCAAATGCCATCTCAGCAGGCTCTCACCTGGTCTTCTCGCCTGTCCACTACAGTTCCCCTATGATGAGCTCATTGGTAGAATGTCGATGTGGTAGAAACATCAGCGTTAGCCCCATTTATGTAAATGATCTGGGCAGAAGGGGAGTCTAGAGACAGGGATAAAGAAGGGACACATGCAGACTTTCCTAATGACTAAAAGAGAAAGGCAGCATCCAGCACACGACAACCCCATAAGAAGAAAATATCAGACCACAGTCTTTCCACACAAATGCTTTAGAGGGGTAAACTCTTACATATCACTTACCAGAGGGCACTGCCTTGGCTCTTCCCTACAGAGGGTGACATTTATTTCTATTTCCTACAGATTCCAATCGAAACAAAATTTTAGATTTTCTAAATATAATGTCCTCCAACAATACAACATCACTTAGAGAAGATGAACGCAGATGCAGTGATGAGCAAGAAGACAAAAGGATACCTTTAAATACCTTAAGAAGGATTTACTACATATGGTTATGTTCCAAGTTTTGGAATGTGCTTGTTAGTCTTTATGTGTCTCTGTATATATAGAAATGTATTTATGTACATACATGGAGGCTAAAATCACCCAGATATTTCATACCTTGTTGACAGCCTAGCATGGAGTTGAAGAAGCAGGTAATGTTAACCCTATTTGCATATACTTATATATATATTATTCTGAGTTTGTAGACAGCCTGTACAGCTACTAGAGAAAATATAAATATTTGAAATCTTGTAATTTATAACACAGACTAATAGTTGGGAATGATATTTTATCTTCAACTTGTATATAACTTATATATTTTTCTTGAGAGTTTGTAAGATACCTCATAGATTGAGTTATTAAACTTGTTTTCAGCTCACTGCTATGAGCATAGTGCACATAGTGACTAACGTATCTCCTGTCAAACACAAGGATTGTTCAGGAAAGACACAGCATTTTCAGATACAAACATGATTCACTGATTTGGTTTGGGATGGTATAGAGCGCACGAGAGAGAATATATTTATAGTGAACTATTAAATAAGGATTTTGGTAATTCTGCGTTGGTTGCTGCATTTGTCATTACACCATTGAGGGAGCTCATAACGAATGAGATCTGGCACATGTTCCCCAGGAACAGGATGACCTGCGTAGACTGGAAAAGTGCAATAACAAGAACCTTATGAAGTTCAACAAGGCCAAGTGTAAGGTCCTGCACCTGGGTAAGGGCAATCCCAAGCATGAATACAGGCTGGATGGAGAATGGATTGAGAGCAGCCCTGAGGAGGACTTGGGGGTGTTGGTTGACAAAAAGCTCAACATGGCCAAACATAAACATAAGCTATATCAATATTAGAAGATGTTTCCTAATTTTTACAATGGTGAGATTCTGGAACATTCCTTCCAGTTAGAATAAGAGGAGCAAAAAAACTAAATTACTTTCAAGAAGAGGCTTAACATATTTATGAAAGTCATGATACCACATCACACCAGTGAAACCTGGACTTTCTGACTCAAGGCTGTTCTTACCAGTCCTGCACTCCAGTGCATCTACACAGACTGAGACAAACATCCCTAGCAAAAGCGAGTCAGCCTGGTGGAACAACACATACTGCATTTCAAAACCACATTGATTTGCTGACAGGCTCCAAGTTAAGAAAAAATATTCTTTCTAAATGGCACTCAAACCAAATAATTTCAATACTAATGACTCTTCTGACATAGCACCGTGGCCCAGAGCATAAATCCCCCTTCCAAAAATAGTCACCATTTCTTAAATGGACAAGATACCTGGACAGCCTTAACCAGAGAGCCATGTTACATGTCCCTACCAGCTACTTAACATCCTC
Source organism: Amazona ochrocephala (assembly GCA_039720435.1). Classification (NCBI taxonomy): domain Eukaryota; kingdom Metazoa; phylum Chordata; class Aves; order Psittaciformes; family Psittacidae; genus Amazona; species Amazona ochrocephala. The sequence goes on from CM077880.1 coordinate 29,709,657, forward strand.
TTAAATCACCCCACTCATTTTTCAGTGTTGACAACATCAGCGTTGTATTTCTGATGCTTTATGTAATTTCCCCCTCAGGTACTGGTTATTTCTTCATTCATCTCTCTGTTACTCCAATACTAAAGTTCCTCTGGGCACTTCACCGTGATACAGGTTGTAGCACATACATCTTGTTCTGTTTTGGGATACCATGGTGATGCAGATTTACTGGCTTATTCCTGGGACAGGGACCTTTGGAAACCTAGCTACTTATTGGTCCTTCACTGGGCATTGTTGCTGCTTGGTTAGAGCAATACCATTACCACTTTTTAAATATTTTACTCAAAAATAAGCTAAAAGGCAAATTTCATATCTGTTTTCTTTTTGGAGAGCACATGGGTATGGTGTTAATACTTCATCACATATCCTGAGCCTATCTGTCCTCACCACTGTGCAGATGCTTGGTAACTAAGTAACAGGCATTTTACAGGGATGGAGAACACAGAAGCCCATGGTCAAGCCTACTCTCAAACCTGGCTTGCATATGGTGGTGCAGAAAAGATTGCCTGTGTGATAGGGAAAAAAAAATTCAAAGTGATTCAGCTATTCAAGGTCCTGGGCCCAATGGAGAGAGGACTGCAACATGCAAACCTGCTTTTCCAATTTTAAACTAAGCTTCTATTAAAGAAAATGTATCTTTAAGTACTTCACTAAATGTCACTCACAGTTCTCTGCTGCTCACTCCTGTGCTGAAGGTGGACAGCTTTCTTCTCTCACTCTACACTTGTGCTCCCTTCTGCTTGCCAAGAAAATGCCTGAAAGTTTACCTGATCCAGAAATTATCCTGAAACTACACTCCAGCACAGGTTTTCACAAATAACATGAAGAAAACTCGTGTCAACTGACACATACTCACAGCTATTTGAAATCATTGAGTATTTTTAAGCAGTTAAGCTGAAGTTCTTTTGTGAAACATTACTACATAAAAATGAGAACATTCCTGCCTGCTTGCACATATTATCACTCTTTCCATTAACAGAACTGCATTACAATCACTCCTACTAGCACTCCAGAATCACATGCATTGTATTACTGAAATGAATTACTAAAGGTTCAAAATGACTCAGCTAATTTACCAGATTCCTGCTGCTATTCCATCCACAAGTTTCACAATGTATGTTGGACTTTTAAATCTTTTAAACTCTTGTACTCATGAACTGTGTCAAAACTGAAAACGATTAAAAAACCCAAACAAATTAATGCCCCATACTGAGAGAATAAGGGGATACAATTCAGAGTAGAAAAAGTTGCTAAAGCCTCTCTGTCCTGTGGCTAAGGCAAGACTAAAAGGAACTTCATCCTTCTCACTCACACTGCCCAAACCAAGGCAGCTAGTTCAGTTCACAAACTGGTCAGTACAAACATTAGTGTAAATACAACACACCTGAATACAGTGAAGAACCTCACAGTTATGAAGGCAGCATTAATACATAAAGCAGATTTAACAGTTGCTACCTAAAATAAAAAAACAAGGGAAATACAACTTGTATAACACTGACATTTCTTTTAAATGTAGTCAGGATGAAAATACATAAACCTTGTACATTTTTCTGCTGCACCAGACTCTGTGGCGTCATGTATACAAACAGGAAAAGTTCAAACTTACTTCTCTCACATTCCATATTAGGTTGCAGCTGCAATCCACTGTGCTCCTCCAGGTTCCCAAGCTTGGCAGCACCTTCTGTCAGCAACGCATCAATGCAGGCAGAAATAACTCAATCAGACACCAGTTTTACAGAGCAGAAAACATTTTAAGAACAGAGAGGTCTGTTCAGAGTCCACCTACAGAGAAAGCATAACCACAAGCGTGCTTTTGGAAACATTTGTCTCCCATAAAACAGGAGGTAGTTAGCCAGTTTTTCTCCCTTGTTGTGCGTGCAAACTCCAACATGGAATGAATACGAGTTAATTCCACTTTAGCTTTTAAGAAACAGCATTTGTCACTCCTTTGAGAGCAGCAAGTGAAAAGAAGTGGGAACTCCAGCCAGTAAGGTTGTCTAATTCCTTGGATCAGATTTTGAAAACATAATTCACATCCTTCATTTTTCTTTGTTAAGAGGCACAAAAACTATCACTTAACACATCTATGTAACCAATCTTCATGTCAACTGTATTAAAAAACAACCAAACAAAAATAAAATACATGTTTACACAATTAGTCTGCTTGTGGTAAAGCACGCATGGTTTCAGGCAATCCCTTAAGCAATGCTATAGACAGAATTGAAGATAAAGTATAATGAGAGAAGCATCTAAATCATAGATGTTTTCAGGCTATCTCCTGGTACCCATTCATTCATGACATGGTGGACATCAAACTCCTTTTCACTCTCTTCTGTGACATTACTGGAGGAACCTACAGTGGCTGACATATCTAAATATGGTCAGGAGTTATCTTCAAAACTTGAGATCTCCTTGGCAACGCCTTGGGAGAAAGACCATTGCCACAGACAGAGCTATTCACTTACAATAAACATAAATCAATTCAAATGTTTGTCTTTACAGGAAGACATAAGTAGGAATCCAAAGAACTTGCAAGTACATCTCTCCATTTCTAAGACTGTCAATTACACAGTTAAATACAATATATGAATTTCTGAACTTCCTACCAAAATGATCAGGTATTTTGCAAAAATACCCCAACCAACTGACTGAGGTAAAAAAACCTTCAAGCCAAAAGCAACAACCAACCACAAACCAAAACACACCCCAAGCCCCATAAAGTAAATGTTAATGTAAGATTTCAACCAACGCAGACACTTTTTAACTTTGGAACCATGAAAGCGTCAACAGTCCCCTTCGTTACACAGAGATGCTTAAGACTTAATAAATGCAAAAAAAAAAAAAAAAAGGATTTAGGTCTTCCTACAAAAGCAGGACACACAAACTTGACCCAATCCTGACTACCTAAGATGACTTTTCACCAAGTCCTCTATCACAAAGAGTTATCACTAAACAGTTCAAGGGATCGCACTGATTTTTTGCAGAATACATCACAGTCAGTATGACATACATTACCTTTGCCTCAGATATAAAGAGAAAACAATTTCTCATACATTCTCTACAGTGACATACTCTGTTGTTTTGTGCTTTTTGATAGAGCAAAGCTGTTTTCCCTTAATTGATTCAACTGCCTCAGCATTTTCAGAAAAGCACTTTATCAAGAACTTTAAGAATAGCTTCGGACCCAGAATTATGTTTGAACCCTTCATCTGCTTCACAACTGACTGGATATGTAACACAAATGCTCAACCTGAATGATTTCTAAAAACAAGCATGATGGTATTTCCTCATCACCTGCAACTGAACAGGTAATAGCCCATTGCAGAATGTCTTATATCCCAACACAGCATGCCCTGGGCAGGTCATTGTAACTCCCTGCACAAAAGCCTGCCACATCGTATCCTCATAAACTCCCAAGTGTTACATTCTCAGCCTGAACACAACAAAGCCTGGAACCATCAGTAAGGCTGTTCAAATCAGGTATGTCAGACCTAAGTCTGCCTTTGCAGTCAAAGAATATTATTCACACATGCATATTTCTTCCCCCATGAAGTTATATGGTGTAACATAAACGTGCCTACCTCCTGCCAAGCAATTTAAGTGACAGAAGGGGGTCCACTTTGAAGTTCCTCATGTGCTTATTGTTAGTTACTGAAGCAAAATAACGCCCACATTTTCACCTTCATACATACTGAAATAGCAAATTTTCAGCCAAGCCAGTACCGCAGCACACTACCACAGTCAGCCTCTTTTTCTTTACCAGTGCGCTTTATTTCTTAAACAATCAACCTGCTTTTCAGAGAAAGCAAATCAAACAACTCCTTCTTCGAAGCAGCATATTACAGCTAAGCAGACTTCTCACCAGGTGACAATTCCTAGTTATTTGTATATCCCAGAATTTGCCCATCTCTAAAGAAGTATTTATTTTAAAGGCAGACTAAAAGATTGTCCCTTGGTCACAAGGAAATCCATGGCAATCAAGGATAGAGCAAATTTCAAGAGCCCTTGCTCTTGTAATTAAAAATAGGCAGTTTATACATAAAATTACAACATTTGGTGTGTTGCACTGCCAAGCTTTCATAAATTTACCACTTATGAGGCAGGGAAAGACGTTTACAAAATAAATAGTAACACTGAGGCTTTAAGCTGGTTCAGATTATTCAAGAACAGTAGGGAATTACAAACCTTCGCAAAAAAAAAACCCTAAAACCCAAAAGATTTCTCATCTAAAAGCACCACTGCTGGAAACGCAGTGCTTTGAAAAAACAAAGGCTCAGCACTAACATGGATTAAAAATGCAAAGATAAGCACTCCAAATGACAGACTGTGCTGTCATCTTACTGGCTGGTTCCCCTACCAGCTGCACTAAAGAAAAGAACATTCTCATTTATTACATTTATCTCTATAAAACGTGAATTTTGGGCCAAAGGAGACCCGAGGACCTGTTTACACTGCTACTTTTTTCAAAAGAAAGTCAAGACACCTAACTCTTGTCTGTTCAGTTAAATCTGTATCACAAAATCAAAACAGATGAAGGATGTGTAGCTTTTTATTTCTTTGTATCTACATATGGGTTTTCAGACCACTTCTTCCAAGTTACCCAAATGGGAAGTTTTCCTACTGTACATATTATATAAAGTGACAGAGGCAAACACCACTTCCCTACCTAAAATAATCTGCTTCTCACAGACATGGCAAGCCAATTCACAGCCACTTCCACACAAACATAGCCATAGGTAAACACAACAGTTTAAATTCAACTCTAGTGAGTAGCGTACATGTAAACAGAACCCTCCAAATCAAAACTAGCTTTAAAACAAGAACGCCATAAAGCCAAAACCCAAATTAAAAATCCCCACTAAACCCCACAATACATCACATGGTTTTATGTCATCCCCAAAGTTGTATTTCTGAACAACTTATCTTGCTGCATGAATTTAAATTAAAAAAAAAAAAAAAAAACAAAACAAAACAAAACAAAGAAACAAACTGAAATGCAGTATTCTGCATGCCTGGTTATAGCCTAAATTTGCTGTAAGTAATGGTAACTTTTAGTAGGAGAAATATTTAAGTTCCCTTAATATTTCATTACACTGCCCATTTGGAAAGCATTAGTGCTGAAATGGTGGCCCAGAACTATGTCTGTGTTAATTTCATATAAAAACCCACCACTTTTACAATCATGTTTCAATTTAATTATTGTACACAGGTTAACAAAAATGTTATCACAAGTGAAACTAAACACTGGATTTAACAAAAACAATATTCAGAATGGTACAACATGTGTTCATTTTCTCCAGGAAATAATATTACAAGTGTTCATCTTAGGACAATTTAGCCACACTAGAGACAGAAGATCTGTTAAAATGCAACCGTGGTTTACTAAGCCACTCATTTTAGCACTACAGAGTATTTGAAGTCAGAGTCTTACAGCCCAGGCTTACAATTCATTTAAGGTTCAAACCCCAAAATGTCCTACAGTCAAAACGACAGTATTAAAAAAACCACACAACAAAATAACCCCAAAACAATTAAAAGGCTGTTGTATATAATTTTATCCTCTTCTATTCATATATGACTCTCTATTCATATAGTTGCTTGTATCATTGGTAATAGGGTCTGTATCTGGCTTGATCTGGGTGGTGTGGTCCAGGAAGCGGGGCCTGAGCAGGAGGCCCTTGCATCCTTGGAGGTGGAGGTGGCCCCCTTGGAGCTGGCCATATCCCTGGACTCATTCCCCCAGGCTGTGTGAAAGGGGGACTAAGAGTTCCTTGATCTTCACTGAACTGCGGCAAAGAGTTTGGATTATAGTGATGGGGAGGGGGTGCATTTACGTTTACGGGTGGGCCTCCATGCTGAGGAGGGGGAGGTCCTGGAGGAGGATGATTCATATATGGTGGCATCTGGGCAATTATATGTCCAGGTGGCGGGGTAATAGGAGGAGGCGCAGAGGTCATTGGTGGTGGAGGAGCTTGGCTATACACCATGTGAGGAGTACCTGCTGCCTGGGGAGGGTGCTGCAGCGGATGGCTTATTGGTGGAGGTGGTGGAGGGGGTGGTGCATAATGCTGCTGCGGAGGCATAATATGATGAGGGTGCGATACCACTGGTTGACCCTGGTACTCAGGATGATGATGAGCAGGTGCAGGGGCTGGTGGAGGTGGTTCTCGAGCACCTGAACTGGAATCATCCTGAATAGGGACAGTTATTAAGTTGCTGTGTTTTCTCGTGGAGATGCGGAAGGTGTCCTGACTGACTGGGCGAGGTGGCGGTGGAGCCATTGACATCTCTGCAGGAGGCGCACGAATGTCTTCATGTGGCTGGTTGTAATGCTCATGTGGCACATGCTGTAAAGGAGGTGGTGGCATCATGATGTGCTGCTTTGGCGGAATGTGGCTCATATGATGCTTCTCAGGTGGCATTATGAAGCGCTCAGGAATCTCAGCAGGCGGTGGGGCAATAGGAGGATGCACAGGTTCAATTGGAGGCCGACTAACAGGCTTCCCAGCTCTCATATGGCGGTGGTTGATGTGAGCTTGTAAGTCCCTCTGTGACAGGTAAGTTCTCTTGCACCCTTGAACAATGCTACACATGAAGAGAGACCCTCGTACACACTGCTCAATTCGCTGCACTGGTTCATTACAGCTAAATCATAAGAGAATATTGCTTTAGAGTCATCATACAGAGCTCTATCTGCAATATTTTTTTGTTAAGTCAACTAGTTTACCATAATTATGCAAATTAGAATAGACAATTTCTTCCCCACCGTAGCAAAGAAACATTTCACTGATTTTGAAGTTCATCTTGGTTTTAAATTTCCAAGCACAACTTGGACTGGATATGAAGAAGAAATTCTTTACTGTAAGGGTGGTGAGGCACTGGAATGGGTTGCCCAGGGAAGTTGTGAATGCTCCATCCCTGGCGGTGTTCAAGGCCAGGTTGGACAGAGCCTTGGGTGGCATGGTTTAGTGTGAAGTGTCCCTGCCTATGGCAGGCGGGTTGGAACTAGATCATCTTAAGGTCCTTTCCAACCCTAACTATTCTATGATTCTATTATTCTAACTATGAAAGACAATCAAAATTTCATGAGGTGGAAACTTATAGATAGCTTCACTCTTACAAATTCCCTTTGTGCATTAAGACTTACCTAGTGTCGCTCTCACTAAGTAAATCAAACTGCTGTTCATTCCTTTCCAAATTAGAGCTATAAGTTATCTATCCAGATACTTAAACAGTAAATGCTGATCTCCTGAAATCCCAAAATATAAGATATGAAACTATAATCAACTGATGCAGTAGAGAGTATTCTACTGCCTCTGCTAAATAACTACATAAATAATTACATGAAATACTGCTAACACAGTATCTAAAATAAGGTATTTAAGTTACTTTTCTACATTTCCTTTAATAACAAGTCTAGAGATAACTTACCCTGGACACATCTTGTCTCCCTTTTTCTCATGTAGTATAGCACAGTCATAGCAGAAAACATGCTTGCAAGGTATCTAGAGACAAAAAAACAGCTAAGTCACTGTATATAAATATCTGTGTCATTCTGCAGAATACAGTTCCTTCCTATGGTATAAAATAATAATAAAAAAAGTAGCTAATAATAAAAATAACTAAGTTCCCTACAAGACGAACAAGCATATCCTGTGAACAGGTAGTTAGCAGTTTACACCATCTTTGCATAGAAGCTTTCTAAAACAGTTTGTGCTGAGTTTGGGTTTTTTTGGGGTAGGTTTGTTTGGGTTTTTTATGTTGGCAAAAGCATATAGGCAAAAGTTTAGGTTTTGCAGTAATACCAGCAAGAACATTCACAGAAGCTGCATATGAAATCTAATTACATTTCTGTTGCTGGCAAGGAAGGAAAGTTTTAAAAGCATTAACTGTCATTAAGCCAGATCCTGAAGCTTGTTACATCACACTTAGAAATCTAATTTAAGCTCAGGGATTTTGTCACAGTAACTCTAAAGGGACATAAAAGCAAACTGTTTTCTAACGTCACTGCAACTCTTAAACAGCTTCCTTTTAAAGCTAAGTGGTGCAAGGTCAAAACCCAAAGAATTTGAAGGCGTTTTTTGCTAATGTTCTGATTTTTTTGTTTAACCTTTTCAATCTTACTTTATTACATCAGGGGGTGAAGTGAAATCAGCCACATGGAAAAAAAACCCAAATATGTCAGCAACGAAGGCTCCCAGTTCCATCCTGATATTCTGCTGATTTCAGCAGGTGTCTGAATAAACAGTAACCTCTAAAGGCTTCACAGAAACACAGTAAAACCTAATTTTACCTAAAGGGAAACCACGACTGCATCTTGCAGTGATAGTTTCACTCACCATGCGTCCATACATTTTGATGGGCAATCCACACTTATCACAAAAATGGACAGGTGTATCATCCTTTTCCCCCAGCAAGTTTATCTGATAGGATAGAGAAGGGAGTGGGAGAACAAAAAAACAACATCACTAAAAGCTTCTCATTTCAATTATCAATACACTCACTATTTCCGAATTAGCTGAGAAGGAAGCAAGAAATGTGAGAAAGCAGAGGAAGTATTTTCAATTAGTCAGTCAAAAATAATGGAAGCACTTTTACTTAAGAAGGTATCTACCAGAACTATCTACAGCCTGGAATGATTAATGACTTCCCATCCATGACTTTACCTTACAGTCCCAAAAGATGGGTCCAGGGAATCTCCTTTGACTGCCAAACATTTCACCGCCTTTGCATTCGTATCGCTCCTCTTTGTTATATTCAAATTCTTCTGTGAAAAGAAGAAAGAAAAGAAAGACACGAGCCAACCACCATGCTTTCCTAACTGACACCAGCTGCTATTAAAAGCATGTATCATTCTATACTGAAACCATCAAGAAATGTCACAGCACTTCCAATGTGCAGGGCCCATTCTACAGGAAGGTACAGTCAAAACACTGAGACAGACTGTCTTGGGAATGTGCACCATATAATCCTTATAGTGCAGCAGTACCCAGGAATTTGAAACTTGTTTGCACTTAGACAGAACCTTGGACTCCAAGTCTTCAGGACTGAATACAGTCTTGAACAATGCTGCAGAATAATATGCTCCCCTACAGGGCTTGCATTTATATCAATTTACCTTCATCACCAGCTTGTGTCTTCGAAGGCATCCTGTTCATATTTCTTGGAGTTCGAGGTGCAGGTTTGGTTTTACTGGTCTGTTTTGAGATAAGCTTTATAGGGATTCTTCTACGAACATCAAGACCACCCAATGATCCTGAACTATTTGTTCCTTGCAAATCATTGTCTACGAAAGGGGAAAAAAAAAAGTTACGTATTTTTTTTAGTTATCTAATAATTTCCAGAAGAGTTTTAAGAAAAATAACTTTTAAAGCTTGTTTAAGACTCATACAGCATATCAAAGTTCAATCACTAGAAAATAAGTATCTTCACACACAATTTCTTCTCGGAGACAAAAAAAATCATTGGTGAAAAGTGTGATTTTAGGAAATCTAGTTATAAAAATAAAGCTATTTTAAAAAGCTAGCAAGCCAGTCATTCCTCCACAACAGGAAATAACCCCAAACATTAATTGTATAGCTTCTCTCACAGCATAAATAATACTGAAGAGTCAATTCTATGTACAACCTTGACAACACAGAATTTCTTATGAGAAAAGGTAATTTTTACAACTTATGTAAATTGTTTATTAAAATTGGAAGGAACCTAGTTTCTTTATTAACTCACCATCTTGACCTATCACAGTTTAGCATAAAGCATCACAAAAATATCAATACTTGAGAATATGTAGTAGTAGCATTGCTAAACTGAAAATTATTGTTTCCCACTACATACAGAACTCTCTTTAACTAGATTTAAATCTGAATACCAGGCCAAAGGAAGCAAAAAGTAGCCTGACACATGCATCAGTAGATACAATGCTCTGAGAGATAATAAAAAGGGGGGGTATTGCAATAAGCAATACCAATGAAGGCAGTATGACTCCCTCAGCTTCCAGTGAGTCCACCTTCAACCACTACATAGCATCTTATCCACACAAAAAGAAAGTTGCCCTTCACAAATCTACCCAGCTCACTGCTACTTAAACGGAAAATACCATTCTGGCAGCTGTTTCAAAGCTCAGCCTTGAAGTGGTTTACCACAAGCTGCACAGCATGAGCCCTGTGCCCCACTTGACAGAGCACTGGAAGGATCAAGGCCCCAAGGGATTACAGTACTGTAACATCTGGACACTAAAATTAGGGCCCCATTAGTGTAACTCTGCACAATGCCTCACAAACTACTGCTCCCCAAGCCTATAACCATCCCACACAACACAACGAGTAGGAGAAGAAACAAGAAAAGGGGGTAAAAGGGACTGTCCTAAGCAGTTATCACCGGAACTAGGAACTGCAACAAGGTTTCAAATTGGGACTGTGACCTGACAGTCACTTTACTGTAAAATCGAGAGATCACAACTTCCTCTGACAGATCAAATGTATTATTCCTCTCAGCACTGTGGTTTACACGTTTCATGCTAAAAGGCAATATGTAAAAAGGTAAAAGCAATGAAGCCCGGTTTTACTTCTGTTCATCTGTTGTTTTGGGTGAAGAGGTCACCCAGTCAACACAGCTCTCCCATGAGCCTTCCACAGAGGCTGCTGGATTAGAACACCATACTTAATGATGCTAAACCTGTGTATTTTCCACTTGTTAGGAAATGCTGGTTTCTACCAGAATACAGAAAATCGTAACACCACAGACCAGAAAAAGTCTCTGCAAAACCTTAATCCATTTGCAAATTGGAATAACAAACAAATATAAGAAAAAACAAACAAACAAAAACAAAAACCAAACCCAACCAACCAAACTTGTGTATTATTTAGTCCATTAAACAGCCAATAGGAAACAATTAAGTTCTGATACTTTTGTTCCATATGCCTTTGCAAGCCACAGATATTTACATGAGTTAGCAGCTCAACTAATCCAAACTAGCAAGTTTATTAGTCATTCATGTTTCATGAAAGGATAATAAATTCCAGTCTGTGTGAGCAGAACTACCAGAATTAAGTTCAGGAAAAAAATTAAACAAAACCAAAAACCAACAAAATAAAAACATACCAAAATTGTTAAGACCACTTAGTAGGCGGTCTAATACGAGGTGATACATCCTCCTGAACTGCCACACTCAGCAATCTTTCTTAAGTTTTATCTGTGTGTTTCAGGTATTGTTTTTTTTATCATCAATATAGCTCAAATACTATACTTTCTAAATTTATAATGCAACCTTTGCTAAGGAGAAGGAAGAAAAAAAAAGCACAAAACACCTCATCAAAAGCCCAATGTCCACTCATCTATCCGTTGGATGACGCCAGCACGCTAACCAGCAAAGCTACAAAGCCAAGTTTGAGCATTTGTGCCGGTTCCCTCTCCAGAGCACAAGCAACGATCTTCGCAAACACATCGGTTAAACACCGGCCCCGCAGCCACCCCCGAGCCGCCGCAGATCCGAGGGCTGCGACACACCGCCCCGCTTCGCGCAGCCGCCACCGCCAGCGCCTGACGCCGCGCCCACCCCGCCGCGCTCCGCAGCCCGCCCCGGGCCGAGTGAGTGGGCTTCAGGCGGGGGCAGCCCGGGAGGTGCCGGAGGGACTGGGGGGGGCGGAGGCGGGGAGGCCGCGCCTCCCCAGTGGCAGCGAGGGACGCAAGTCCGGCGCTGTGGGGACGGACTAGGCCGCGCCGCGCGGGCCGCGGGGAACCGCGGCAAACCCGGGCCCCACCGGCGTTAGCGCGCGCCGGGCCGCATCCCGCCGCCACCCTGGCACCGCCCCGCGGCTGGCGGCCCCGCGGCCGGCCTCTCCCCGCCCGGTAGCTCAGAGCGGGCGCAGGTGCGAGCGGCTATAAACGGGTCTCCCGGCCTCTCCCCTCCTCACCATTGTGGTCCATGGTTCGGCGCGGGGCACTGTGGGAGCGGAAGGGCGCGGCCGGAACCAGAAGCTGCCGGGAGACGGGTGGGGGAGCGTGAAAATGTGCGCGGTGGGGAAGCGTTTGAAGGGACGCGCTCGCTGTGCGTCTGCGGAGCGGCCATGCCGCCACGGGACGGTGCGCGCATGGCGGAGTGCTGCGGATCGGGGCACCAGCGCAGCGGGCCCCGCGACCAGGCCGGGGAGGAATGCGCGGCGGCCCCGCGGTGGCTGCCGGGAGGGAGTCGGTAGCGCCGCTGCCCTGGCGTATAGTTCCGTGAGCTGCGGCGGGAGCCCGGGGGGCTGCGTCGAGTGCGTCCTTGCGGGGAAAAGGGCCTTGCTAGGCGGCGGGGCGGGATCTGCGCTCCGAACAGGCGCAGGTGGGTCTGCTGTGAGTCATCCTCGGGGCCTGCCTCGGCTCCGGGTGCTCCTGCCCCGCTGAAACGGGCTCCCGGTGGAATTCGTCTGGGTGGCCTTGGGCCGCGGCAGGGAGGAGTTCGTTGGAAACAGGAGGCGTGACCCTGTGTTTCTTGGGGAAGGGCAGAATTAAGAAGAGAGGTCTTTCTGTTGGGGAGCCGTAGCAGCGCTGCCCGCGGGCCCAGCGGGAGAGCGGTGTGGTGCGGGGTTCGAAGGAATGGGACAGATCTAAAAGCACACGGGCTGGCTGAGTTGCTGCTGGCCAGCCTCAAGTTTTACCGTGGAAACGGCATATTTCTGACAGGGCTGTAGGAACATCAATGACTTGATGGAGCTGTGCACCTGAAAGTGTCACAGAATCATAATAGGATGGTGTGGGTTGGAACCTTAAAGGTTATCAAACTCCATCCCATTCCATTCTTCTGTGCGTAGGGATGCCTTCCACTATACCAGGTTGTTCAAAGCCCCATCCAGCTTGGCCAACAGCAGTAGAGCTCACTACCACGTGAGGCTACTTTGTGTTACTTGTGAAAACTTGGCAGTTTGTAAGTGCTGTGTAAGTCAGTGGGACACTGTCTGTCACTGAAGAAAAACTATAAAGTACAATTAAAACATAGGTTACAGGGTTTGGTGACTGGCTCACTGAAAGTCTCCAGGATTGGGACCTCGTGTCCTAACTGAGGGAGTCTCCCATTGTCTTTATAGCCTTAACATTTGAAAGCTGCCATTTAAGCCTGTTGTTTCTTGTCTTGTCCCCTCAAGGCAGATAGAACAGGTTTTCTCTCTTGTCTTTGCTGTTCCTCAAGAGGCCCAAGAGAAGCTGACACTGATTCCCACTTCCATATGTTCCCCCCCAATAATACAGTTTATTTCTCCATAATAATTCACAAAGAGGAGAGTCTTAAAAAAACAAATATGCCAATGCATGGAGTATGTTTTCAGTATGTACAACTTTATTTTCTAGTTAATGGATACAATTGCTATTAAAACACAGGGTTTTTTAAAGGGTAAAAAACTTAAAATACATGTCCAAATTTAATACCTGAACATGCAGGGAATGCTCAAAATGCATACGAAAATATCACTTCTTCATTCTACTGGAACAAGATGAGCACATTTAGTTGCATTACAGATGTTAGTACAAAATTATGGAGAATTTTAGCTTCATTGCAAAACCCATTATTTTGGTATACTTCATTTTGAGGGATACATAGATAGAAAACTAAGAAGCACATAACCCCAAAGCACTGTGAAAGGCATTTTAATGCCTTCTGCATGTCACCTTGTACCGTTCTATGTAACTGTAGGCTTTGTGTGAAATGCTGTTTTTGTGATAAATTAAGAACAAATATAACCATACCTGGAAGAAATATGGGGGCAAGAATAAGTGCATTGAATAGTATTTTATCATAATTAATTCCAGCTGAAATGTTGCATTTGGAAAGGAAACTGGAAGACAGTTGAATATTTAATTGCTTTTTGTAAATGCCTGTATGGACAAGAACTGGAAAAGGTTCAAAAAATAGTGTAAGTCCACATCTCTGTCAAGTAGGAATCTACACTCAAACTTCACAGTGCAGATGTTCTCTTGAGGAAAAATTCCACTTGCATCTTTTCATAGCATGTGTTCTGCACAAAAATGAGCTGAAAGCTTGCTTATCAGTCCCAGGCAGAATATTCTACTTTTACTTTTTACATAGAATGTACATCCACTTTAGAAGAGCAATACAGGCTTGGAGAAACATGTGGCTGGCTTTGTCCTGCTGTTTATGGCCTTGTGCACTGGCAGCAGTGCCTTATGTTCAGGCTAATTTTAGCTGGAGCCATGGCCTGGCAGGGAAGTAATGTGGGCAGAAGCACCAACCTCCTGTGGTAGGCTGACGAAAGGGAGAGAATGAGGACAGGCCGCGCTAAAAGCATGACCTTTCAAATAAGAACAGCTGAGCCTAAGCGTTAGTGTAAAGAGAATTTAATGCTTCCATCTGAGGAGGTGCAGGTCAGCCTGGCTTGCCACATTCTCACCTTGCGGAGGTGCCTACAGACATGCAGATGGCATGTGTCTGTGAATACAGACCTGCATCTTGCAGGCTTAGACTGGAACATCAGTATCACCTCAGTTCAATCCTGTATTGCATTTGAGATGAAAAACTTCACTGTCTGTCATGAGTGCTAAAGTTTTTGCCTCAATTAGAGAATGCAGATGTCAGGCTGGTGCTGTTACCTACTCTGTAAAATACTGTCCAACTGACAAAGTTTATTGGATTTTCTTTTTTTTCACTAATTTTGATGGAGTTCACTCAGGTCCTTAGGACAGAATAATTTATTTAGTGCTTAGCTTTTCACCCGAGGGTCTCTGCTAACATTACTTGCAGCAAAAATCTTCTCTGTGCGGTGGGATACAGGAAAATTTTGCTGATGTAATCAAATAAGGAGATTTAAATATGTGAACATACTGAAACCAGTCAGCCAACATTGTGAAACTTAAAAGGGATTTTATACCTGGATGTTTCTTATACTTTTGTTACTATCTGTTCCCTCACCATGCAAGGGTTTCTGCATTTAGAAAATACAGTGCTAAAAAATTAAAGGTAGCAGTCTGTTTTCCATCAAAAAACATTTCTTCTTTATGGAAAGTAAGAACATTGATTTCCTACACATATTTTTTATGTAGCCCTAAAGTAAGGATTAAAGTTTTGCAGGTCAAATCCTTTATCTTTTGTAAATTATTGCACTTGTGCATTATGGACTGTGAAATGTAAAAGAACAGCAGTTTAATGTAGACGATTAAAAGAAAAAAATATGCTATATAAAAATATAACTATGAAACTAAATAAAATCCTCTATTCCATTTAAAAATAAACCCACAAACCTCTATACTCGGTCGTGTTCTGACTTTCTGACTTGCACTCAGTAGCAGCCTGTTCTACAGATTCCATTAAGTACTTGGGGACTAAGGTTTTCCTGAATTTATGTCATGATCTGCTTCTCGATGAAAGATACATAACCTAACCAAAATAAGTGTGTACTTTGTTTTAGGGATTATCATTAATAGTAGTGCATAATTTGCTACAATGGGACTAATACAGAACTAATGAACCTGTATTCAAAGGTTACTTAATCCTATTTAAAGTTTTATAGTAGTTCAGTGTCGTTTTCTGTTCATGTGACTGTTTCACCCGTCGCCCGTTTCAGTTATCAAACAACCTGCCGCAACTTAAGGAATTGCTTAGAAAACATCATCAAGATATGGCAGCAGGTATGCTCACATTAATGTTCGAGAATCCAAAGCCTTGGCCAGCTAGAATTCCTGCCCTCTCATTAGGTGTGGTACAAATACAGAACAAAAGGCCTGCCATCCAAAGATTTTGGTCTCTTCAATTCTCCTGGGCAGACCACAAAGCAGTTTTTCATCCTGTACACGCCGATAAACAGTGTAATGCACCTTCTGTCTGACTAGTCCCAAATGAGTACATCTTTTGTAATAGTCTTCTGATTTTTTCATCAATACATCATATGGGAAAGTGCTTGCTGAATCAAGGTCCAGAATATTTCCAGGATAATATGAGCTAAAATTCAGAGTTTTCTAGAGATCTGTATCATTCACACAAACAATCATTTTTCTTGAAGTGCAAAGATTGGTTTCATTGCAGAAAATGCTTATATAGTACTGGCGGATGAATACTGCTGTGAGTTCACAGGTAGGACAATACCAGCAGCCCATCTTCATGAAGCAAGTCTGCGCATAGCCTAGTGAAATGGTTTTGAAAAGGTGGAAAGAAACAGGCCATAGTTAGTGCTGAGTACACACCACTTGGAAAATGAAATGCATGTGTATGTGCCAACTAAAAACTACCAAGTTCAGTGTGGCCTCAGAGAAAGTAACTATTCTGAGGCAGCCGCCCTCTGACTTGTGTCTGCTTCGGACAGTTCAGCCAGGGAGCTGCAGGTCTGAAGGTTACTAGCTGTCACCTTCAAAATGTGGCTATAAAGGTGGAGGACAGAAACCCCTCAGAACACTCTTTGGCCTCGGATTGGAAGTTTTTTGTCTGGTTTCTTATTTAATGACAATAATATAAACATGTAATTAATCCTGTGAATAGAAATCAGAATTGAAGTCTCTTTGGCCTTCCATTCCCTAATGATTCTGTTACAGAATCATGGTGTCTTTCTAGCTTTTTTAGTCCTTCATTCTTTTCTGTGCTGTGACCTACAGAGGAGTTGGAAGTGCTTCTCCCCATGTTAGTGATAAAGAATAATATTTGCATCTCTTGCAATATTCATACCAACCAAAAGAGGAGGGGGTGAATGAGGGACACCCAAGTATTGCAATCAAGTGACCAAGCCCTGATGAAGTTTGAAAGGCATTTTCTTAGGGTCTCGGTTTCTCCTCTCACCAATCTGCTTTCCAGGATGACATTTCCTTTTCCTATGGGACTTCATGCTATGGTAGAAACTATAATGCAGGGTGATGCTGAGAACCTCTCCCCAGCCACAACCTTCTCTTACCATCTTCCCTCCAGGAACTTCTGTATCCCACATATACAACAACCTTGCTGCAGCATTTTGCTGGAGCATCACCGAGAGAAGGATCACAGCATTTCTGCTGCTGGATCAGAGAGGCCAAGCACAGCGTGCTACTCATTTTAGATCAGGAATTAAGAATGGTGTTCTAACTAGTATCACAGTAGCAGTATAGGAGAGACATATAGTAATCATGGAATGTTCTGAGGTACTGATGCATCACCTCAGGCAATAAAAGGGCATTTAGCTCAATCTCCCAGTTCTGAGTAAGTGGCTTGTGTTATTTGATTGGCTGTTATTTTAGCAGTAAGTACTGCTTTCTTTTCTATCAGCAACCTGTAAATACAAAATACCCTGGTATTGCTTTAATGGTATTGTTGCATGGTAGTTACATTCAGTACACTGCTTTGCTGCAGCTTCCTGTAAAATGCTCAGATTGTGCAAGAAAGTGTCTGTTGTGTTAAAAGGAGGAATGAAGGGAAGAAGTTGACCATAATTTTGGACTCGGAAGCCTCAAGCCTTACCAAGTCTTCTTTTAGGCACCTAACTCATGCTTGTCTATGTGTAAGCCTGGGTAAGGCAAAAGTAGTCCTAAAATGACAGTGGAGATGCTTGTGCACATATAACCTACTATATCTCAAGACTTCTTCCACTAGGTGCTGACATTCACGTACCCAGAGAGGTTATTTATGGAGAAAAAAAAAAATGTTGAGGGCTCTGTTCATCTGTCATAGTCTCATAGCATGACTCAGTGCTACAAATAAAGGGATGAAGCCAGCAGCACTGTATAAGTAATGGACACATTCAGTTCTAAAGTGCATACCTCTTCCTGAACATCAAGTTCATCATCAGGCCGGCTTGTTTCTGTGAATTCTATGGGCTGTTTAGACTCCTGCATGAGCGAAATCTTGACAGAAGGAAATTAAGAAACATGATGAGTTATGTGTTGCCTGTATCATTGAAACTGATTTATTACTGCGAAGTATCTTGAAACACAGAATGCATTTAGGAAATGCACAGAGAAGGGCAGTAGGCATGAACACTAATGTGGAACAGCTTACATACACACTCACACCAAGCAGAATGGGACTCTTCAGCTTAGATGAGAGGTATATGAAATTATTAAGTGTTGGGAAAGAGAGCAGGAAATGATTATTCATTGCAGCTAACAATGCAGAAATCCAACAGGCTTTAAACAAACAGGAAATATTTGTCATATAACACTTTTAAAATTACAGAACCCATCTCTACAGGACAGTGTCAAGCTAAAATATGTAAAGGGATTCCAGAAGGGGTGTGACAGACACATTGATGAAAACTCCATCTGTGTCAGTTAAATATAATGGCTCAAGCCTTCAGCTAATTCAGTTCTTAAGCTGCCAGTTTTCAGAAACTAGAAAATGTGTCTTAGGGTGAAGTGTTCTCCATATGTCCTGTTTCTCATGTTCTTTTCACTAACAAGGTCCTGGGGTTGATAGACCCTTCCTTTGATCTAGCAAAATATTCACGTACTACAGAAGCTGTCCAATTTACTAGACTCCCACTTGTTTTTTACTACAGCTTTATGGCTAATTTTCAGTCATGCCATGCTATAATGGAAATTGCAAGAATGAACGACAGAAGGAATGGAAATGTACTACTGGATACCTTTTCAAATATAGGATCCTGGTTTTCACTGTATGTCATTTGATTCTTTATATAGAGCACAGCATCATGGACAGTCAAGAAGAATATGTCTTTCCTGACAGTGTCATCGAAGAAGGCACTCCGTTCCAGTTGAGATATAAGGTTGTCTGAATAAAAGAAAGTCATAACAGATTAATACAATTTGAAGTAATTTAAGAAATAAATGTCAAAATACATGGTTGCAGCTCTCAGAAATCAAAAGTAGAGCCAAATCAATCGTAGCTTTGTCTTGACTTTTACTTTCCATATTTCCTTTAAACCCCACCATTCTTTGTGTGCCACCACAGCCCGTCATGTTTATCAATGTCATAATCCACATTTTTATTGGAACAAATGCTCCCACAGACACACGTAGAGATCCTGTCTCATCCCTTCTCATCCTCATTCTCTGTGCGAATGGGAGTAGAAATACTTGGATGTTTACCTTGATATGAAGTGAAGTACACTCTCACATCGATTCTCTCAAACTCCCGAATTATCTAAAAAAAAAAAAAAAAGAAGTTTGCAACAGGGACAAAGTCTGTAAGGAGAAAATACATACATGTATATATGTCTATATAGGTACTGTACAGGCACACAAACACATCATTTGTTTCTGAGTGTCTTCATTCCAAATTGTGTTTTGTCTATTCATGGTAAATAAGGAACTGCTATACTTTGCTTAAAGATCAGGAGTTAAGTTGCTGAAGTTTCCTATTTTTAACCAAGTGGAACTATCTATTTTACACATGCATACATTACTGCCCATTAAGGTTCTCATTCCGTTTTCATAATACGAATAATCATGTAAGAACCATGTGGGCCTGAGCAAGCTTTATTTCCCCCCTGTGTGTGATATGATACAATCTTTCATTGGCACATGCAAATTTTTCTGCACAGATTTTTCCGTCGTGCGATGCACCAGATGGACCTGTTCTTGGATGAAAAAGATGCATATGGAAAGAGTCATGTCTGTGGACCCCATATCTCATTTGTCTCAAAAGCCAGAACTGAATCTAAACTAGGCAGAAGGCTGAAGCAAGGCGCACAGCATTCTTGTATTTCAGGTAGTTAAAAGGTGGGACACTGGATTCTACCCCTGGCTCCTTGGCGGCAGGTCAGTCTCCTAGAATAGTGTTTTCAGAGGTGATTGCTTATTCCATCCCCTTTTGTTCATTGATAAACTAGAGTCTTGGTAATCTAAGGTCTGGTCTATAGATAGGTTAAGCAGTTCCAATTGCAAAATGAAGTTGGTGAAAACATCCGATCTGAACATACAGAGTATCACAAAAGACCAAAGACTGAACAATCTGGTCCTACATACTTGCAACAGGACACCAAAAAATACTGGAAATACTTGGCCTTAATCTCTTCACCGCATTTACCCTTCCTTAAACTAGGAACATTATCTCCTTACATAGTGTGATGTTTTAAGATGAATTAATGAATGTTGATGAAGCACTCTGATATTAGACACAGAAAACCCGACAAAGAATCATTCTTCCTTCCTTTGTAATTTAAATAATATTGAATGAATAAATAAATCTTGTGGCTAAAGACCAAAAAGCGATGGTAGGATGAAATTTTTACTACCTCTGTGTTGAGTGAGCATCATCCTGTGCCCAGCTTAAAGCAGGAGGCATGTGGAAAGAAAATACATCACTAAAATATTTCATAACATATGCATACAAGGGGACCACATTTTGCAGTTCTAATTTTAGATTACTTGACTATGCAACCTTCATATTGTTCTTTTAATGCATTTTAAATTTTTTCCCATGTAAAATAGGCACACAGCAATATTCTATATCTTGCTGTATGAGTTTTGAAGGTAGTTGTCAACAACAGACTTCTAAAACCCCAGAAATTAACTTCAGCTCTTGATTTGCATACTAATGACTGGTTTCATTTTCATGGAACCCCAGACAAAAAGCTGCCCTTACCGTTTTTATTGATCTCACAGCCACAATATCCAAGAAGGTTACTGCTCCAAAATCAAGAATGAGACTGTGGATGGGCACCTTGGGGATGTTTACTTTGACTGGGAGTTCTGAATTCCAGTCCACCTGGATCTCTACTTCTTTGGTGGGAACTTGAAGATCATGGTTGTCTTCAGGTTCCTCATCAGTCTCAAAAGCTTCATTATTAACACCAGGCTCACTGATGATGCCATTCTAATGCACAGACGATATATGGAATATAGTATTTAACCACGGAAAAAGTTTTGGAGTTACAGGAAATATTTCTCTGTGATACCTTCTGTTTCAGGAATGAACAAGGTAGATATCTGTGACCAGTACCCCCTGCTTCTAACCCCTGGTAGTGTGGTTAGCATAACTATCACCACTTAATAAGGCAAGCAGCCATTCCCCGTGACTAAGCAGGTCATGTATTCATCCTTCCCCTCATTCTCAGACCACGAAGGTCCTGTGACCCAAGTAAACAAACAGATTTCTTTTCATTCCTACCAGCCTCACGATTGCTGGCTGCCAATGCTGAAAGGACTCCCTTTCCAGCCTCGAAGGTCCCAGGCACCCAGCAGACCAGGTGTTGATGACCCCATCAAAGAACAGGGAAGCGTAACAGTGCACAGAGGACTCTCTATAAAATCAAGCAGTTTCAAGTCCCAGGTGGGGAATTCAGATAGGAACTGCTGCTGGAGAGTGAAACCTGTGATACCACAGTGGCTGCTGCTTTTAAGGAGGAATGTGGAAGGCTTTGTCTACCAGCCAACTCATACAGCTTACCTGTGCATCAAAAGCTGGATAACAGGAGCATGTGCCCATGAAAAAGACAGCATTTTTACTGCACAAAGATAATCTGAGGTGGTGAGGGGTAGAGGTAAGATCAGGTAAGAGGTAAGACCTTGCTTCCACTCCTGTTAACACTATGACTGTCAGAGCTGCCTGGATCTGTGGAGTCTTTGGCAATAGGTGTCCTGCCCTGCTATGTCTTCTGCAGTCCCAGACATCCTACCGTAGTAGTAAGTCATACTTTTCCATCTTTATTTTAGAGATGAGTATAGAGGAACTCATAATTAAGGCTCAAGTAATAAGCTGTAACAGTAATCCTTTGAGAAATAATAGAAACAAAAAAAAAAACAGTTTACCTTAGTAGCCTTTAATTTCCCCTTCTTGATTAGCTTTTGTATCTTCCTCAGTGCTTTGAGTCTCTTATTATATACCTTGACTGCATCAAATCCCACCTACAGAAAAAGGATCAGAATTATTTAACTTTACCTAAATAAAATTCTGAGGAAATCCCAAAGACAGTTAAGAAGCATCCATACCCATCACGTTATCACTTACTGTGGATTTGAGGCTGCTTTTCAGTCCATCAATGTTAGCATAAAAGATTGGACTTGAGAACTTGAGAATCTTCACACCTTCTGGTTCTATAACCTGATGCCAAAGAATATAAAATTAAGCAGCAACAACCATATTTTGGCTAATAAGAAGCAGTTCAACTGTTTCAAAAATTCAGCTACACATCTAATTCACAAAATAATGGCATGTCTTTGCTGATAATCAAGGTGATGTAGTTTTTAGAAGCTTACAGCCCCAGCATGCAACATGGACCAACCATCTGTATCCAGAATTCAGTCCTGAAACTTGTTCTTTTTTAGCACTCCACTTCCAAATTCAAGTTGTCCACAATACGCACAACTTTGTCTTACAGTGGCTTGTAGACTGAATGGAAACAACTCAGCAATGACTTACATTTTTGTAGTCCTTGACCTTCTTGTAGATGTCTGTGCCAGGAATGTTTCCAAAGCCACCCCATGAAGGACTAACAGAAACGAAAAGACAGTGAAGGTAAACATCATGCTTAGGCATTCACAGAATTGAATGGATTGCTGCATACAAACTGTCATAGTCTCTTGTAGTCCGCTGCCTGCTGTCAAACTAAGTCTCATTGCAAAAGTCTTGTATCTGCTTTGTGCCACTGTGTCTTTTTCTGATTTGCAGCGAATGGTCCTTTTCAAAGACAAGGTACCATGGTCCCAGCCTACTTGCTGCACCATTTTGATGTAGAGCTGAATGAAGAAATTATTCCGTTTGTTTTCCAAACCAGAAAAACATTTTAAAAGCAGATTAGTTTGGTTTCAATTAAAAAAGCTTTTATTTTTTACTCTGAAAAAACTGATCCTTTTTTTGTTTCAAATCATCTGAAGCAATACATTTACATGCTTTTCAGATTGCTTACAACTTTTTGTCCAGCCCCTTTAATTCTTACTTCCATTGCTAACAAATCAAAATATTTTGCAGTCTCCGTACGTATTTCTAACAGCTGAAGCAAATTGTTCTGAGGTTTGTAAAGCCTCACCTTCCTTTTAATGTTCATTTCACATATCTCTTTTGAATTTGGGAATTTTGGGGGGTTTGAGGCTCTTCAAATTCCATTTTTTATAATCTACTCTCATGTGGCAACTCTTGCAAGGCTTTATTTTTATGCATTTGCTGACAGTGCAACTGTCCTTTGGTATTGCTAGTAACCATGCTCTCTGGACTGAAGGAAAGGACTTATATTGTATTTTCAGAGAAAAGATCAATGAAAAGTAACATGATGGCCAAATAAGATTCTGCAAAGCCATCTTTTCTCACCATTCCACTACCATATGTTCTTTGAGCAGCAACACATCAGCCACAAGAGCAATTTTTTCTCATATTCTCATGCTTTCTCCTCCTTTCACAGACATACACTCAGTATTGTAGAAGCAGTCAGTGAAAAGGTTATGGATATATGCAACATACTGTTCTAGTATTACATACTAAGAGTTACTATCGTGATCAATTAATTACAGAAGCCCTTCATACATCTTTTTGTATTTGATCTGGAATATTCCTATCCCTTTCTAGAACTCAGTTATGTGGGTGCATAAATAACATATGGCTAAGTACCACCAAAGTACCCACCACGATATAGAATAAATACTGATAAAATAATGTAGCTTCTCTTTTATCGGTGTAATTAAGTGACGGCACACAGACAGTGTTTTATTCTAAAGAACAGATTTTATCCATTTCACAATTTCTGTAAGCCCAAGAAGATTTTCTGCCACAAATCATCTTGCTTTTCAGCATATTGTCTTCCTTTTTCATGGTATAACAACAATTATTTCTGATCCTATGTTACTTACAACTGAACTCTCAGCACAACTGTCAGCAATCCAAACAAAAGGCCAGCAAGTAATCCCAAATCAAGTCCCAGAATGATGGATGCTACACATGTAAAAACCCAGATCACCTGGAGAGGAAATAACAAATGTAAAGTCTCTTAATTATAATATATAACTCCTTGCCACACTGAAGAATCACTAGACCAGACAATATGAGTAGCAGAAAAATGTAACTATGGAGACGATCATAGCACACTGGCAAATAGCTGACTTCCATACAAAAGAATTCCCAACAGTTCTCAAGGACCCAGTTACTTCAGTGAAATTAAAGGAGATGCAGGTAACCATTGTATTTTCTTCTTTTTAATGGTGGCAGTCTTTGTTAATCCTTCACTAGAAATGGGAAAAAATTTACTTTCCCAAGATGTAAGATACTGTAAGATGCCCCGTCTGCAGACACATAGAGAGGGAAGGGAGCTCCTCAGTGGTATCTGAGAATCAGAATTGTTGCAAAAAGGGGTATTTCATGTTAACAGGTTGACAGCACTCTCTAAGGTCTCCACTGAATATTCAGGCAGAACAGCTGAAGTGGGCTCCTCAGTTCCTTCCTACGTCACTGCCCAGGCAGAACACCCAGTGGACCCAATCTTTCAGAAAGCTGAGTGCCTGCACTTCTCACTGCAGTCAATAGGATCTTTTACCTATGAAGAAAACTACTAAATGATTGACTAAAACTGTTCAGATCTACCTAAGATGGGTACTGCCCAATGACTGTAAAACCAAGCATAGTAAGGACTGCATGGAGAAATTACTTTCCCTGCAATCCTTTCCTGTCCTGACAGCCACACTCAAAGTCTATTCCATAGAAAACACAGTTGGATGTGAGCAAGTATAATGGTTTGTAAGAAAAGCCTGTTTATATATCCCTCAGCATGCCAAATGAATCCACATTCTAGCTTGGATTAGTCTTGCTACAACAGGAAAGTGTATTTTCTGAGGACTACCTGAGATTATCCAGGCAAATGGGATGCTAATGTGGTAACAACAGAAATATATGTACATGAATTAAGAAAAGGTCAGCTTTTCTGACCCATTTAAACTGGGCAAAAGATAAAAGCAGAATGCTAAAGGTGGCAGCAGGCCATCTTTATTGTGATTTCCAAGCCATATCAACACAAGAGTGCTATAAACTATGGTAATTGCTATGAAGTAGTCATCACTGCACAGAAATACCCTGATTGGAACCCTTACTGTGAGGTATAAGGAATAAAAAAGATAAGCAGAATACCACATGAAACTATAAACTGGGGACTTTTTAATTTATGTTAACTCTACAAAAATTCTGTGTATGTGGTAGTAAAGAGAATTTTGGATGGTATTAAAAGGCAAAAAGAAAACCAGACAACATTCAGGAAAAAAATGAATAGGTTACTTACAGCATCCACTCTATTCTGTCTCCACAGACGAGGAACGTCAAACACCTGCATGAACATTCCTTTCAAGTTAGCTATGACTACAGCTGCCAACACTGACTGTGAGGAAAAAATGATGAAAAAGTGTCATTCAGAAACAGAGATGCATACTAAGATAGCGCTCAACACTGTAAACCAGAGCCTTGTCTGGTATCAGTCACCATAGTTTAAACAGGGCTGTTGATCCTGCCCATCAAAGTTGAGCATTTGGGTGCCTGATTAGTGCTATTGGCTGTGGTGCAGAGGACAATTACAGTACCTTTTGTAAGGGCTCTAGCAATTTCCCCAGGGCGACAATGGCAATCAAAACAATCCCAGCTGAGATTATACCAGCAACCTGTGAGGAACAGAGTGTTTATAGGAAATGAATTTATTAAGACTCTATCTTATGTTTCTGGGATTACAGAGGAAAACGCACAACTAGTTTCAGTTTACACCTCTTTAGGAGCAAGGAGACCTGCCAAATTGCCGTTGTGCTTAGGCACACGTGGACCATCATTATACACTTCAGCTAACACAGAGAGAATTCAATTAAGCAGGTAGAATAAACAACTGCATTCAAGGTAGTAGCTCTTGGAAGGGTTGCACTGCAGAGACAAATGAAAGGAGCAGAGTCTGTGTGTCAGCCAGAAAAGGGCCTGCTGGATAACATATTGCTCTCCTCTGTTAAAGAATGCAAAGCTGTAGCACTGTAAACCAGCATAGCTTACTCAACATGAGAAAGATAGCACATGGGCAGATGATGAATGGCAAATAGCAGGGCTGCTCAGGCCAGCACGTGGGAGCTTAAATATCTCATAGGCAGCTGTGAGAGGACTTCCTCCCTCATCCTGAATTCCTACTGTGACAAATTCAGTCCCTTAATTGGGAATGAAATTCTGGGGAATTAAACTTGAAGCATTTCTGACCCCTAATGTAATTCATGCCATGTAAAACTTGATTGCCCTCTTCTGGCAGGGTTACAAAGATTATTCACTACCAGAGCACAAGCAGCTAGCTAAGATACCTGTGCTTTCCACGTGCCAGCAATGCAATCAGTTTAGGAGTACTTTCTACCCAATGTGAAAGCTGTGCCTTATACAAGATTAAATTTACCTGTGCTCAGTACCAGTAAGAAGAGGTCATTACCTGAGTCTTTCCACCTGTACTTTCCTGGACTGCAGTCCGTGAAAGAGCAGTAGTTGCAACAAAACAAGAAAAGGCACCTGAAAAGATGTTGCTGATCCCAAAGGCAATAAATTCCTGAAAGAGAATTGGATGATGCTGTAAATACAGATGCCTGAAGACAATTCTGCAATGAAGAATGACAGTATTTTTCAGTTTATAAAGTAGGTAGCACAATAATGTTGAGAAGAGTATGGATTAGTAATAGCTGTTAAATGTTTACACAAATTCCTCTTGTGCCAGTGTAACCACCTGTATTTGGGAACCAATACAATGAAGTTGATAGATAGACTCTCCCTGGCATGCACATACTCATCTCAGTATAAAGTCATTTAAAGTTTACTTCCGTCTATGTCATCCAACCTAACATTTCTAACAATTATACTGGTATAACTGCATCAAGAAATGGGACTTGTATAAATTTAACTCCCAAGCATCATCAGCTAAACAAATAATTTTAATCAGTGCAACAGTCTGAGTTTTGATAAGCCTTTCATTAATGCAAAGCATTGTATTATTAGTAGAACTAATCAGGAACTTTGCAATAAAACAGTTTCACTGAAAACATCTAGGTTATTGAGCCTGTAGTTTTTCACTCTGAACATCCCAATGAACTCACGCTGCGTCCCAGGCAGCGTTCTCATAGATTTGCCCCAGGGTCACAGATGCTGGCATCTACTGATGCTGGTTGTTGCGCACAAGTGGTGAGGACCCTGAGGCC
This sequence comes from Amazona ochrocephala, assembly GCA_039720435.1. NCBI lineage: Eukaryota > Metazoa > Chordata > Aves > Psittaciformes > Psittacidae > Amazona > Amazona ochrocephala. Next base: position 29,736,717 of record CM077880.1, read on the forward strand.
TTTATGTCCTGGGATCTGGGCCATTCGTCTGCTGGGAAATGAGGCATTTGAGAGCTGCCTGCAACCCCATATAATTGACAGAAACATTGTTTTCACCAAGCCAACAGAGTCACAAGAGCTTTTCACTCACTGCAAATTTTTAAACATACAATTTAAGATTTGGTTTTTGCTTTCTCCCTTCTTTTCTCCAAAATGAAATTTCCTGTAAGCTTTTCATTAAGCTCCAGCTACAAGAGCAGGATTTTGAAGTTATATTCTTTAACAGAAGGACCTATTCCTGTGTAAACAGCTGTGCTCTGCAAGAAAATGCTGTAAGTATTGTTCTTAGATCTTAATGGTCTATGCATATATGAAGACAAAATAAACACTGGCAGACAATAGTATTGACCTGTCCTTCAAAATTATTTCATTACCTGCTGCTATAATTTTATTTTAACTTCTCCTATTCAAGTAACTTAACCTTTGTTATGTGCAAAATTAATAGTATAATATTGAAAGGAAGGCACTTTGCTTTTATAGACAGTAATTCTACTACTACAATATTTGATTAATATCTTTGAAGCACATCAGTGCTGGCAGAACAGCATATTCCTCGAAAGAACAGCATAAACAGCAGTTCCAGCAACATGTGCTACTCGTTCAGTTTTATTAAACTGAAAGTCAATGGATTTTAGGCAACTTTAAATCAAAGTGTTACCAGATATGAACTTCATGTATTGTAAAGTGACCATCATGTTCAGAAATATATTTTGTTACATACTGCAGAAGTGTTTCCAAAATCAATCTATGTAATCCATTAGTACTAAAATAAAGAACACATTAAACAAAGTACTCAGCTTATCTATTTATTGTAGTGAGTGCATTTTCTCATCTGTTCAAATGATAAAATTAAAAATTAGCATAAATGCAGGACAAGGAAGCTTTCTGACATTTTCACTCCCACACCCATGGGCAAGTCACATAACCCCTGGCGAAGACGCTGGACAACTGCAGGAATCCTCTAGGAGCTTGTGAATGCACAGCTTGTGACGTTCTAGCCTTTAGAAACCAATGATTAAAGCAATTCAGCCATTTGGTGCAGACAATTATTGAAGGGTGTTGATATGCCAGTAAACATTTACTTCTGCAAAGCTGCAGGACTTAGCTATACAGGTAAAGTACATTTATGTTGATGTAACTGGTGGCATGCTGAGAAGCACAACAATTTATTCTGTTGGGATAAAATCATGCCTTAACTGAAAAGTTCAACTAATACAAAACCTTCGCAGAGCCTAAGCCTAAATAAAGCTGTCCAGAGGAACTTCTTAACTTAATGTTGCCCCTCATCCCCAGAAGCACACCTCAAAATATGCCTTACAAGTGGAAATGGAAAGCATGTTGCTAAAGCTGGCCATGTCAACTTGACATCACCAGAAAATCCCCTATGCAGTGCTTAGCTTTAGTTACCTTTTTGGAGCTACTTGAGTCACTAAGGCAATACAAAAGGAATTAATTTCATTAAAAGCCCATACTTAAGATAGAGCACATCTGGCTCATCTCTATGTGGTAAATTTGTCAGGTAATATATGGCCATTTCAGCTTTGTTTTTTTTTTTCCCAATAGTTGAAAGAATTTCTCCTGTCAGACTTCAGCCTTAGTCTGGAAAATGTGTGTGGATGATGTTTCTTTCATTTGGCTATATGAAACAGAACTTACATTCACTATGTCTATAAACTCTTTTGGTTATACATACCTGGTTTCCATCAATAGCGTAGTCATACTTTGTTGCATACACTTTCCCCACAGATACGGCAATAGCATAAGCAACAATACCAATGGAAAAGGAGGCTGCTATCATCTGGGAAAACAGGCTGACATCTGGAGGTTCAGGAGGCAAAAACCTAGCATTTAGAAAATATATTAGTGTTATCATCTTTGATCAAATTCTGTTCTTACTAGAACTGTCAAGGAGTTTGAGGCAGAGGCATACAGGTTGCTTATAATATGAAGTGTAATGTTTCAAGTTAATAAAAAGGTGGAAACAGCCCATTGACATACAGAACACGCTTATCTAGCTCTCCCAAATCCTGATGCTATTAATCAGCAACAAAGCTCTCATTGTTCTCAGCATGACTGAGATTTGGCCTTATGATAGCAAAGTGAAAAAGTACATTTTTTGAAGCATTGAATAAAGGATGTACTGAATAGTATGACAAATTACATAAATATGTTAATGACACTTCATACTATTGTTAACATACTTCTTCAGAAGATCTCAAAAACATTTTATCCCCTACCGTGTTTCCTCAAATTTTAATTAATCAAGCGCTGAATACCAAATGGAATGTGAAGGTTACTACTGTGAAGTGCTCCGAATCTTTCAAGTGAAAGTCTCTACCAGTGCAATCCTTAACATCCTTGCTCTTACGACTACAGAAGTAACAAGATTGGTTGGGATAATATTAGCGGCACGAATATGAACCACAGTGGGAGGGATATCTTTGGTCTACAGAAACTAAATCTATGCAGAATTCCATTAGCAAAAATCCTACTTTTTTCCTTTTTTTTTTTTTTTACATTTTCCCATAGTCATACATTCACTTTATGAAGCAATTAATTCTCAGGTGAACTTCATGAATCTGGTAGACATTCCTAAGCCCATTTTACAAATGAAGGAAAGCTAGGCAACATATTTGGGTGGCATACTCGGCAGAGCCAGACGTAAAACTCAGGAAATCTCCAGCTCTGGGTTCTAAACTCAGGTTACAGCTCTTAATTTCTCTTTTACATCTTTTCTCTTATCACTGTCATTTTTAGCCACTTAAAATATTACCTATTTCCCAGAAAACAAAGGCACTCACCCGCTTGGAATGCTCTTAACAATGCCTGCATTGTATTTTTTCTCGAAGTCAGCAGCATATGAAATGCCAGTGGCTACTATTGTCTGTAATGAAATAAAACAAGTTTCAAAACTGTAGCCAGCCCCATCTATTTTATCTGTTATCAGGTTTTGTTACGCTCTTTTGCTTACCACAATAACTTCTATTGGGATAGGTACAGGTATCTTGTGTTTGAACCGATCGTTTATTTCTTTAACTACCATGCAGATAACAATGGTGATGAGTCCAGCAATAAGATCTGCAATATTGGTGGTCCCAATATTTTCAAATATTTCAATAAGAGTCTGAAAAATAAAAATGACAACAAAAAAGTTGCCCATGTCCCCTTTAAGGATGTGAAAATGCTCATTAAAAGATCCAAGATGCATGGGGGTTTGGAGGAGGCTGAGTTACTTGTTCATTCCGGAGAGTAACCCTCTCCTGAAGGACAGGCTGAGATATCCTCTCTTGACATACTGTCAAGGTGCTACAGAATCAGTGAATGGATTTAATGGTGAATTTAACTGAAAAAGCTTAAGTGCAAGAAATACCCACACAGGGGTCTTCTGTTTACTGATTTTTAGGAAACCAATACTAAGTAAAACGAGTTAAGTCCCTACCTGTGTTTTATTACCTCTGCCCTTTCTTGGAGCAAGGAAGGGAAAATCTATAGCATCTTCAGTTTGTCCAAGGGAGCAAGGGAGACCTTCGTTTCTCTACTCAAAAGACAGCTAGCAGGCGCATGGCCAAAACTCTAGTTCACTACGTACCTAGTGCGTACGATCTGTGGATTACATGTTTCCTATTTCCACTGCTGACATACAGAGAATGAGTGTGAATATGTGGGTCCTGCCAGGCTGTGGAGAATCCTACGCTTGAGAAAAGCAGTCACTAATCCTCACCTTAGGGTATATTAACCCTCTAAGCAGAGTTCAGTCCCATGCTGGAGGACTCTCACAACTGGGCTGCTATAGGCAGCTCCCTTCTGTGTCCTTGCTGTGCCCTTGCTTGGTCCTATTGTTTATTGCAAGTAAGTGTACAGAGAAAACATGAAGTGCTTATTACAGAAAAACTACAAATACTCCTCTGCCACCCTCCTAAGCATCAGTGTAATTCTCACTTGTCCCATCTCCAAGAAAATGTAATCATTCCATGCACAGTGAAACAGCTTTAACAGAATGATCTGGTAGAAAATAGGTTAGAAATAGATTTCTTGCATCCTGGTTAGTTCCCCAAATACTGAACTGTCAGTTTAAAAGCAAGGGGAGGATTGCAGCAGCAGTACCACTACTACCATTCTGTGGTGTTGAAATAAAACATCTAAGTAAGTGCTTAATCAGCTAAGTTTTCTGAGCTAAAGAAGAAGCCTCCCTGAAACACTGAATCAGATGCCTTTCATCGTGTGACTGAAGCCACTTCTTGCCCGTTGTGCTGCTTACCATGACTCCCATTCTCACTGACCATCATTCGTGCTGCCTCTGTTCACAGGGGAACAGTAATTTCCTCACTTGGGGTTGTGGATTCTGCTAGTGTTGGATGCTTAGTGTTGCAGTTTGTTAAACACCACTTCTGAAGCAAGTCCAAAACTGGCTGAAGCTGGTGCAGCAAGTCACTGGTTGAGCACACCAGAAATCACAATTTCTTTGCTCTACACACTTCTGCAAACACATTGATGGCTTACCTGTAAGAACTCAGAAGCTGTGAGCTTTAACCTAAAAAGTCAGCATTCCACTCAGGCTTGAGGGAGCTGGAAGAACCATGTAATTCCTTTTCAAAAATGTATCACCCTTCAGTAAATATAAAAAATAGAGACAGAAAAACCTGCTGGATTAACAAGTCCATCACCCTGACAGCTCCGTAAAGTCTGTTCGTACTTTGTCTCATCTGATTTTCCTTGTTTTGAAGGAAAAGGTTTTCAGTAATTCTGAAAAGGCCGATAACATACTACTTCCTCCCGCCCAAATAATCCACCATTTTTTTCCCTAAACTTTGCTGTTTGCAGTTCTGTTCATTCTATTATTGCTGACCTAGATGTCTAATGTATTGTTTGCTGGTCGGGCACGAACGGGCACGTAAAATCTGTAAATACATTTTTTCATGTAGAACAACCTCTTTCAGAAATCTGTAGTTCTGATATGAAGTGCTATGGAAGATCTAAAATACCATGAACCTGGATAGTTTCATGCTGAAGTCAGTGACAAAACTCTCAGTAATTTTTCCGGGGAAGGAAACTATTCGGCAACACAAGACCTCCAGGCATTCAGTAGTTCTGTAATCCAGCCAAGACATTTCTCCATTTGATCATTTTCTCTAAGCTCAACAACTGGAGTTGTGACAGCATTTAGCCTCACCTTAACTAACCAGTAGGTACCTGGCCGCAGGGTGGGAATCCACATCCTTCTTTAGGTATTCACGAGTATGGCTACAGTGTGGAACGGAAAAGGATGCCCTTTACCAGAATGACCTGCTGGTTTAAGAGTAAAGAGGCTCGGGACCAATCAGCTTTGGGAGATGACCTGACAGTGTTAAGAAATGATGGAACATCCTCCACGATAAGACAGAAAGATGGGGTGGGACAGAAAGTAGTCTCCAGAAGTGACAACCTAGGGAAGAACTGTTTTGCTGGATAATTACATTTAAACTTTATGTGAAAACCTGCTCTGTCTAAAAAAAACTTCAAGATGACAATTGACTTTCTGCCTGGGAAATACCAAAAGCAGCTACTTAGAGCTGCGCAGCTATAAATGAACAGTAGCAGATCTTCATGACAGTGAGAACTAAGGGAATACCCTATACTTACTGCCATATACATGGACTATTCCTGTATGACATGGATGCAGAAGATAATCACATAAAAATTCTGGCATAAAACCAAAGCAGATTGGTAGGACATACTTACATATATTATGGAAAGGACACCATTATAGTTTTTTGTTGAAACATTTAGGACTATTTTCAATTGTGACACAAACACTTGAAAAGCAGCTGCAGTTGTGAATCCCCCAATGAGTGGATCTGCAAGGTACCTCACAATGAAACCAATCTGAAGGACTCCAAATATTACCTGGAAAAGTCATGAAGAATAACAGCTTGCTAAACAACAAAAAGGGACACTTTTATTTGGTGATTTCTTATGCTCTATTCTTTTGTTTTTGTTGATAGAGAGTCTAAGGACCATATTTCCCCATTGCCACCTAGTGTAGCTTAATATTGTGCATCTGAGGAAATAAAGGAGACCTGAAGAAACATGTGGGCGGCTGCTCCAGGATACGCACCATTAGCATTTAGTTTCATGCAGGTCTCTTGGTCTGCAATCTGCTGCCACAGACTCTGCCCAGGATAAGAATAACCCCCAAAAGCTCTTCAGAGTTTGAGATCACTTTTCTTCATTTGAGTGTTTTACTACAGGAAAATGTGTAACTGCTCTAGCATGCTGTGTTTTCCCATTAAAATTAAAGCGGTATCAACCTTGTGTCCTCAAGCCAACTATTTTACCTGTAAAATTCCAACCAGAAATGTGAGTGTACTAGCAATCAGCACTCTCTGTGCATCTCGGGATTCAGTGTCTATCAGTGTCCCAGTAACATTAGCCCCTGTAGCATTACTGCTGTCTATGAGAAAATTATCATCAGGGGCCATGCTCAATACAACAGATCCCACCATCAAACTGACTACAGGAAATGGACCTGTAAAGACAAACAGAACACACTGAAGTTTAATATACAATAAAAAGAAACATTTATCAGACTAGACAAGTAAGCTCTAAATCAGAAAATCCATACAATATTTTAATTGGGGTATATTAGTAGTATTAGGGAGCCAGGAGCCAGGAGCCACAGGCACTGCAAACATGACAGGAGGATACAATTCCCTCCTTGAATAACTTACATTATTCATACAGGTGTGGTTTCATGCTTTGCTTAAGCCAACTTAGGTCTGTACCAAGGCCAAAAGGGGCAGCATGTTCCAACCATCTCCCTTGTATCAGTACCACAACCAGACAAAACAGATCGGTGATCCAGCTACAAGCAACAGTTAGTTCATTTTTCTTTCTTGTTTTGGTCTTTGGGTTTTTTTTTATCATGGCTATTTTTCAGCTGGTCCTGATTGCCACACAGCTACATGGTCAGGAATCCAAACACCACGGTGGTGGCAGGAACACGCAGCAAGGGGTAGGGCCACATCTTTTGGCAGTAGTGTGGTATTATATTGGCTAAAGATGACTGAAACTATACTTAGGGCAAGATACAGAGAGAGTAAGTGATCATCGTGTCAGCAACGCACAATCTTAAAGTAATCCTATTTTAGTTATTTATTAAAATTATACAGAAAGGGAAAATGTCATGAAATGTCTTAAAGAAAGATAAATTAATTCTACAGATACCTTAGGGGACACTTCATGAATAAGAGTATTGAAAAAAGCATAGATGAGCATTTGGTAATCTAGAAAGTAGTAATGTCAACATAAGTGGATGTGATTACTCAGACCTGGATAGAAAATGTGAGCTGGTAGGTAGGGTAGGAAGAGGCTAAGAAAGTGGAGAAAGCAGACAGAAATATTTGATGCAGCAGAGAAGAAAGTTGATGAAAACCATAATATCATGCCAAAGCTTTGGGAGACAAAAACAATCTATTCCTAGTGGATATGAACAAGGAAAGACTCTATTTTATTAAAATGAAGAAAAAGAAACTTCAGTGATCAAGCTGTAACATGAATTTTACATGTGAGAACTGACAGGAAACAAACCCCAACTTTTAAAGAAAGTGTTCAGGAAGAATCGACGAGGTTTACCCATAGCCTTGATGTGAGGATCTAGAGCGAGGCTGGAGTGGACACACAGGTTTTGGGTCTCCGCTACAGGCAAGAAGATGACATTGTCCACAGTGATCAAAAAAGGATGCAGCAAGGAAGGCTTGTAGAGAAGACTAAAAGAGCTGTTTTAGCCATCTTGAGCTTTATCTGATAGACAACATGTCTGTTCACACTGCCTACTGAGGCCTTGATCTTGTAATTTCTTGCAAAGAGTATGGCCAAAGACAAGATTTAAACTTCAGCATAAATGCAAGCAAAAGGCATGCAGGGGCACAACTGAAGTTAGCTATTATTCACGACTGCCTGGACAGATCCCTAAGTCCCCCAAACACACATATATTAATATTCAGCACAGCCAATTCAGTTCAGAAAGTAGCTTTCTTGTATGAAATATGAATGTTCACAGTAAGGATTAACATTTTGTAATAGATAATTCACTGTAACTTGAACACATGCAGTTACCAACTGAGATGTGCCTTGATGTTCCCAGGAAAAAGTATGTCAGGATGGGAAAAAAGGCAGAATAGAGACCATATCCAACAGGAACTGCAACCAGCAAAGCATATGCCAAACCTGAAATGACAGACCATCAGAATGTTAGACTTAAAATCTCTCAACAAGCTACTACCTTGTCTAGAACAGACTTCCAGAAAGGTTTACTCCTTTTGTCCAGATACAATTTAGAATGTGTTTTGTCTGTAAATCAGTTGCTGGCACATATGTGAGTGTCGTGACTGTAAGTGATTGTATATTCCACACTGGTAGTTGAATGAGTAATTACTGAAAGATGTTCCTGTATCTGCATAGGTAGCTCAAAACATAGGCTCAGGTATGAAGTTTAAGTGGGTGAACAGTGTAGCAGGAGTGAATGATCTGCCCCTGGAGAGAAAAGAGGGATGTGTGAAGTGTGCCAGTTATAGACAGAAATTTCAAGCACAGACTCTGAATTATTGCACCACAAATACGCTTCAGCGTGTTCAGCCCTTCTGAAAATCAGGCTGCTCTTTTTGTCTCAGTATCAGCTTATAAATTTAAATACCAAAAGTAAATCACACAAATTTGGCAGTTTTGATCTTTATTGTCGTCTTCCTTTGTATACCTGTGCAAGCTGTCAAATCCAACAAACAATAAAAAAGCAAGTTGCTTTCAGTATCATATCCTGGTTAGCTGCCACTGCAGAGTAGTGTTCTGCCTCAAAGATACTGCACAAACCATCAGAGTTCAAAACAATTTAAGTCCTGGTCATACTACTGTGACTCTTGGGAGGACTACGAGCAACACACAGTTGCTGGGAGTTAGGGACTTCAGGGACCTCAAACTGCCAGAAGCCTCTTTTTTTGGCAAACACTTTGACCAATTTTCCCCATATTGCACCATTTGGAATGTCATATTTTTTATGTAATACAGCTAGATTCAGATTTGTACTAATTTGTTTTTTTAATCATTACTAATACATGGGTGGGAGACCAAACAGTGTATTTATTTCAGCAATCAGTTTTGTAAGTGGACTCTTAATTGTGAGACAATCAGGCACAGTGTAAAAAAAAACAAATGAGGGGGCTACAGTAAGAGCATAACAGCTGTTAGAAGCCATATGAAAAGCCAATGCAGTCCAGTCCATTTTAAAAATGCAGGAGACTCCTGTAACTGAGGCACTACCTTCGGCAGAGGTATTCCATGTCTGACACAGACTCTCTACAGGTCTGAACAAATCACTTTCTTATTCCTCAAGTCACCCTCTGCCTGCAGCAGAAGTCGGTAAAGCTTATTTACTTTGCCAGTCTGTGCCTTCCTAGCATGCTCCAAGGGAACAGACAGCAGGGAATACTTGTGGCTAACTGGGAATGAGTAATGTTCTTTGTTCCCAATATGAAGCTTTGTATCCTTGTGCAGACACTTGATTTCCATTGAGGGAAAATGTGGGGTTGACAAGCCAGCTTAACCTCCCTCAGTCCTGAAAAAATGATGAATCATAGAACAGTTGGGGTTGGAAAGGACCTTAAGATCATCGAGTTCCAACCCCCCTGCCATGGGCAGGGACACCTCCCACTAAACCATGTCATCCAAGGCAATGTCCAACCTGGCCTTGAATGCCGCCAGGGATGGAGCAGTGTAAGAACACTACTGGGATGAAAGAAATGAATGTGCTGGATCACATCAGGGTTATAGCTAGTCTTGTCTTTGACAGTGAAATTTAGCAGCTGCCCCAGACAAAATGGCTCTGCCCTTTAGGTCTTCTTTAACTAACTTATTTTATTTCTGCCTATCTCTGCCACTTTTCAGTTTGTTCATCCACCAAATTCTTTCCTAATAAACAGAATAAGGAAACACAGAAAACTTACTATTGCAGGACATGTGCTGTAACCATCAAAATTATACATTTTTTAGTGTCAATACCACCTCCTTGAGGGCTGTTTTCTGCAGATAGCTGAGCAACCTTATAGGCCAGATTTTAAAGGAGAGTGGATATCAAGGTTGGGCCAAAAAGTAGATTTCTGTAGGCAGCTGCAGGAGAGCTATAGGCTCAGATAACCAATCAAGAGAAATAATGACCCATGGGATTTATCACAAAGTAATTAAAATTTTAAACACCAAAATGAATAGTCTTTGAGTAAAAGCCTTGGAAGAAAAGTTAAATACATCTTGAGACCACATCAAAGGAAATTTAAATCTTCCAGCCAAGCAAAGAGAAAACAGGAATAAATTAAAACCATCAATTATTTATTGCAAAATAATACCTAATATCTAGTATTAAATAACAAGTCTCAGATTTGTAATTCCACCCGCATAACACCCCTGTGTTCAGCCAGCTCCCTCATGGGGGGTCGACGTGCCACGCTTTACCTTGCAAGGTGGCGACGAGGCCGGTGCTGACCCCCGAGATGATGTCGCTGATCAGCCACTCCTTCACCCGGTAGTTGGGCAGCCACTCCAGAATGGGCAGGAAGGATTTGGTAATCTGAAAGGCCCTTTTTCTCGAACATCTGAGAGGAAACAAGTGACGAACATCCCCCACAGGGCTGCACTGGGAAGCCCCCGACAGCCCCCAGCCGACAGCGAGCTGGGGTGATGCACGTTTAAAGAGGCAATGACAGACACAGTGATGTTTCCCACGTAGGGATGGGGCAGGTATCGGTGTCAGAAGCGCTGTCTGCTGGAGGAAGCTGCGTCTGCCTTGTCTTGAGAGGAAGCGGGATGGGTCTACCGGCGGTCTGGCCCCTTCACCGCGCGTCCCGGCACCCCCTGGCTCCCGGCCCGCGCCCCGCTCCCCGCGCCTGACGGACTCACCTGCAGGCGGCCTGCGCCCGCTCGCGGAGCGTCGGCGGCAGCGGCGGCCGCCGCTCGTTCTCGTCCTGGAAGCCTGCCTCGCTGTAGATGGGCCGCGCCACCACGTAGTGGCTGATCTCCGCCAGCGGCTCCGCCGCCCGCTCTCCCTCTGCCATGGCCCCGCCTGAGACGGTGGGCAGCGAGCGGCGCCCGCGCCGGCACCCCCTGGCGGCCCACCCGCGCCGCCGGCTCCGCCGACCGCCCGCCGGCCCTCGGCCCGGGGCGCGGCGTGACCCCGCGGCTCAGCGCTGTCCGCGTCCTGAACCGGTGGCTCCGACGGCGCCGCCGCGGCCACCGACGGCTATTTGCGCCCGCGCCCGCTCTCCGGCGTGGGGTAGGGCGAGCCGGCCCCGCCGCAGGGGCATTTATACGGCCGGCCGCGGCCGGGCGCTTTATTTACGGGGAAACACAGAGACCCGGCTCCGGGCTGGTTCGGGCGACGCCTCCGTCCGCCCTCCCTTTCCAGCCCCAGCGGCCCCTCGCAAGCCCTGCCCCGGGCCGGCGCTCGCCGGAGCGACCCTCCCTGTCCCGCGGGGGCTGCCGGGCCCTTCCCCACGTCCCCTCCCGTCCCCTCGGGGCGGGGGCTGCACTTCAAAGCCGCCGCCCGGGGCAGCGCGGGATGAGGGTCGTTGTCAGGGGAATTGCCCCCCGGCGCGAGGAGCGGGGCACCCCGCACGCACACGGACGCCGTCGGAGGGTGGAGGGGCTTGTCCACCTCCACCGTGTGCCCAGCGGCGGCGGCCTGCAAAGGCAATTGGTGTTTTGACGGGCTTGAGAGGACGGTGTCGGACCAGCCGCCGCACGCACAGCCTGGCCCGCACGGAAGCCTCCCCCCCAGTTTCCAAAGCCCTGCTGCAGCGTCCCATGATCCAAGCTTCGGGAATCGGCTCCATGCAGAGACACAAATGCCTGGTAAACCGCACCTGCTCTGCGAACCGTCCCTGGGCTCCCCTCGCTGCCGCAGTGGGAAGGAGAAGCGCTCCGGAGCCCGCGTACTCTTGGCGTCACACCTGAAATGACGGCCGGTGGCTGGGCTGCAGCTTGTAGTTTGGCCAAGGGGGGTCGGAGGGAATGAACTGCTTGGCAGCGCTGCTGTAATTGAGGGCTAGGGATAGGGCTGGGGCTGAAAAAGTCAATCCTGTATGCTGCGTGCTGCTGGCTACATTGCAGTTCTTCCATGGTACATGCGGAGGACAACCTAGCAAAGATCTTGCAGGGGGGAAGTGAAGCACGCATGCTTCTCACCCTGGAGACTTCTTGAAATCAAAATCAGTGCTGTAACACCAAAGAGGTGCTGAGGGCACACACTGAGGTTACTGCATCAAGCAATCCTTCTTCAGTGAACTACTCAGGTGTGGATATTCTCAATGGCCTTGGTTTCAAAGTGTCTTAGTATAGTCCTGACTTCAGGCATGTTGGGGCCAACATTGCTAAACTGTAAAGGAGTTTCTTGCTGAAACATAGTCTAGGTTTTCAAACTCTGAGCAGGCTTCCCCTGCCACTGCACTGTAAAAAATGGCTGAGTAAACTGCTGAAATGCTTTGATCTGAGCAGGATCCAGCATCAAACCAGCAGCTACCTGAACCGAGTCCTGAAGTTCTGCAGACGCTCGTAAGCACAGCACTGGAGTGAGTAAAAGCTGAAAGCTAATGTCTAGCGGTAGGACTTTGTGTTTTAAGGGAAGTGGTCTTATGGTTACTCACTCCACAGTGAGGAGTAGGAAGGCTTTCAAATTTTTTTGCTAGAAGGTAATGCCATGGGGAAATGGAACTAATGTTGGAAGACAGAAAAGTAGGTTAATTCAGTAAGATGTGTACTAAAGCACATACAGAAAACTGAGCTGGCATCCAAACTGAATGATTAAGTTAGAATGCTCTCCTGATAAAAAAGGAGTAGCATGAATTGCAGTTACAAAAACTATCTTGGAAAAGCTGTTGTGATAACATCTTCTTAGGTTCTAAAATTAATAAAAAGACAAAGAAATCACTCCAGAAGGTATGATGACTTCTAGGTTAATCATTAAGGCCAAGAATAATAGCAAAAACATATGCAGTAGCCCAACAGAGATTTACAACACAAAGGCAATTTTCAGGACTGGATGTGCATATTATTCGCTATGAAAAAATCCCACAAAACTACAATTTTCTCATTATTCATATAACTAGGATTTTAGAAGAGAACTAGATGATATCAAGAAGAAAGAAAAGTAATACTGAACATGGAATTAACACAGGAAGGCTACAGTCGGAAGAATCTGAATTGACTGTAAATTTCACTCCTTGCAAATTCATTTCCTGCAGCATATGTCTGCCTGAATGGAACTGCAAGGTTCAGCATCTCAGGTGATGGGATGCCACAGGTTCAGCAGCAAAGAGTGTACAGATGAGAACTGGGTAGGACCACAGCTATTGGAAAGGCAGAAATATACCTGTTTGAAGACAAGAGGTTCCAAGACAAAAGGTCCATCTGTGTAAGCACAATGCACTTACTAGAATTTGAAAAGAAAATTACTTGGGGATGAGGAGGAAGAATGCAAAACCAAACTCAGAACAGGTCTCTTATAGAGAGACGGTACTGTGTGAAATTAGAAACATTGAGTTTCTGAATTGTGATGTTGCTGACCCTACTCATGATCTCAGGATGCTATCCCACATACATCCCCTTTCCCTGGAACACTAACTCTCCACCTAGAAGGCAGCCTCTTCCTTTCCTTTTTCAGCTTTGGCTTTTTGTTGCTGTTGGTGGTCATTCTGGGGTTTTTTGTTAGCTTAAAATCTACATCAGTCTTCTAGATCCTTTTGTTCACCTTATTATTTGCTACTATTTCCTAAAGAGTTCATGTTCATTTTGTACCCAGAATGGATACACAGCCTGTTTCCAAGTCCTTGCTTACAGTATCCTTGCATGCTCTGTTCCAAAGTCCTTAACTCTAAATGCTTGAGTCATGTCTGGAGAAGAACCAAAGCCTAAGATTGTGTTTACTGGCCAAGAATAATAGTCCTTCTCTTCCTTCCTTTCCCATTGTCTCTTTTCTGTACCATGTTTGAAACTCAAAAAGGAGTGTTTTAGTACATTCCCAGCCAACTTAGTTTCTCCTCCAGTCACAAGAATATGGATTTAAACCTCAAGCTAAGCAAGATGTAGAATACGGTCTCACCTTCTAGGTGAGTAGCTATTAAGCTACCTCACCAGACAAAATTATCACCAAAACTATGGCCTTTTCTGGCTGTGTTTTCAGAGAGAAGGGTAAACCCAATCACACTATGCAGATTGATGTCAGGCAGCAGAATAAAGGAAAGGATTTAATCTACTAATTAAATAGTCACAGCTTAAGATGCAAGTCCTGCAGACATACTTTTATCACAGCTGCAATTGGTGTCCATTTTTCTGACAAGTGAGTTTTGAGAAATGCATCCCATTTTCATTTTCCTTAGTGGGTGGCTTTGGTATCTCCTGACTTCCAACAGACATGTTAGCGTTAGTATCTAACTCCCCCTAGTCACTAAACACAGTGGGTAGGATCTCACTTGCTAAACCCAGGTACACCCAAGTGTGTTTGGGAATCTGAATGTCCCAGACTTGGTCTATTGATGTAGACTGAAACCACCTCAGAAGAGTTCAGAGGGGAATCCTCCAGCATATACAGTCCTGGGCTGTAGGAGAGTAGCCTGCTCCCGCTCCACTCAGCAACTCCAAAGCTGGAGGTGGAATAGCAACATCCTTGTAGGGCAGACTTGCACTTGCAGGTGGTAACAGGAATTTCCTATGGAACACAATTTATTTCAGAGTTATGGACACAAAACTCAAGGGACTCTTTCCTCACAAATACACCTTGCAATGCCTGTCACTATTTGCATAATGCCTCAAAAATGAACCAAAAGTATTACGTTTTGTCATAGAAAATAAAATATTCCTGAACTGCGGATGCTCAGTTCTAAAACTGTGTTTTTAGATGTTACACAATTAACTTACACAGCGATGTTCAGCACAGAGTACCGCAGGACTGGAAAGACAAAACTAAGAGCTGATTTTCCAGCTTCACCGCATCTGTAAAATGACTGGTACCTGGTTGCACCAGGGCCCAGATTACAGTTGCTGCTGGGACAGGCACTGTCCAGAGCAAGGCAAAATGAGGGTTTCTGTCCCAAAGAGCTTAAAAAGTAAATTCAGTGTTTCAAGGAACACCTGAGAATTGAGGCAGCCATGTAATAGAACCACCAAATGGTTTGGGTTAGAAAGGACCTGAAGTATCATCTAGTTCCAACCTCCCTGCCATGGGCAGAGACATCTTCCACTAGAGCAGGTTGCACAATGCCCCATCCTACCTGGCACTGGACACTGCCAGGGATTTGGAAAACAAATGTTATTTCGATGATGAGTAAAAACGAGAGCTTTCACCCTTTAGAACAAGCTAGGAAAGCACATCCATGAAGCTACGCAGCTAGGGATACTGCGGCAGCAAATACAGGGGGTACTAATGCAGGAGGACATTTAAAGATATGCTTGTTGCAAAAATAGAAGGAGGGAAAAATATCCTGCCTAGCTAAGAATTCTTTCATCTAAGGAAACACTGAAGCATGTAGCTAGGCCAGTTAATATTCAGGTCAGTTCTCATGCACCTACCGTGACCTCACTGCTTTCTTGACTCAGCAGAAAAAGGAATTTATGAAAAAATATGAAAACACATCTCAATTTTTATTTTTAAGCTACTATCAATTAAACCTGTGCAAATGTTTTTACAATTAATACTATTTCCTATGCTTCCCCACCAAAGTACAGAAAAAGCACATTCCTACTTTTGTAAAGAGGGAAAAAAGCCCCCAAACCAGGCAATTACTTGGACATTATTTACAGTATAAAGAGCTCTAAATTCTCACTTCTGGAGACATACCCAGAATTAAATCAACAGCCAAACAGGAAGTGATTTTTATTCCATCAGTATTAGTGGATATTTAACTCTTTTCCCAGCTCTTTCCTACAAAACAGGCAAACCTGACCAAAATCTGGCCAAACAGCCTGAAAGCCAGGGAGTTAAAACCATGAAATTGGATCCACTCTTTCCTTGTATATCTACCATAACTTAAACCTGATCAACCCAGGCTCCTGCAGGCTCTGAACTTCAGTATTGTGAAACAGTGCAAATGTAAACTATTCAAAAGGATTTGCCATCTACTGAAATACTATCTAGACCTCGGGCTTTACAAAAGAAACATGCTCCTTCCAAGAATATAGTTCTACAAAGCACATACTACAAAATACTTTTGAGTAACAAAAGATTGTTTTCATGTGGACAAATCTGGAACTCATATGAGCTGAGTATGCAATAATGCAACAGTTAAGTGTGTGTGACCACATACAACAGACAAGTATAAAGATGATGATGGTCATATTCTACACTGCGACAGGGAAATCTGGTGATACAAATAACAAATGTGACAGAAGAAATGACTGAAGGCAAAGCAGAAAGTCTGTGGGTAATTTTTAATTAAGGAAATACTCTCTGTGGACTGATATGCAGGGCTTTTGGTTTTAAGCTGTTTTCTTTCTCTCTCTCTACAAGCAGATCCCCCCCACCTTCCAAATAGCCAGCAGGAAACCACTAGGTTGAGGTGACTGATCCAATTACAGAGGGCAGTGTCCGAGTACCACATGCTGAAGGCATGTTACACGTTTAAAAATACCAGGCATCATTTCAGCTCCTAGGAAGCAGTACATACCACCACACACTCCTTCCCACTTCCATCATACTCCAGAGCAAAAAGGACTGTAAAGCATTTGGACTTCCTTCTCAAGAAGTATTGATTCTATCAGTGCATTTACATTACCTGTTGTTTTGTTCCACAGTATTTTTTCTAAGATAAATTTTTAGGGATGAATAGTGGGTGTATGATGTCTTTCATTGTACATAGCTAATTATCTACCTAATTATTTACTTCTTTTATAGGAAGAAATGCTTGGAATTTAATGACCAAACACCAGTAAATAAGTAATTTTGCTTTTGTTCTGGGCCTTAAAGTAATAAGAAACAGGCGAGTTGAGTTCTGTTTCTAAAGCCAGCTGTTATACCTCTAAGGCTTCCAAACATAGTTTTGAGATCAGACTGGAGAGAACACTGCCATAAGTTTTAATATTTCAGAAAGAGGCTGGGAAGGGAAAAAGGAATGCATTCAACTACATCACCAATAGCTGTGTGCATGCAGGCTTAAATACAGCTATGAATGTTTTGATCTGAATAAACAAATCTCCAGTGTTGTGGAATCTCCAAGAACACATTCTGTACTACTTCACCAAGGATGAAGTATTTTTTTAACAAACATATGCATTCTTATTTAATATGCAGTGCTAGTATGATTTAAAGTACTTGACAGTCCACATCTCAATTCTAAGCTAAACAAATCCTATTTCCAGAGCAATCAACATTACCCTCATGAAGAAGGCTGGACTTCAGGAAAAGTTAAATATCACCAGGTTAGAAGTGTATTTCTTTCTTTGTGCATACACCTATTAAATCTGATGACATAGTATACTGAGAAACATATGAATAAACCCAGAAACTCATGAACTTAAACAACTCTTTTAATACAACATATCCAACTTTCAAATAAAAACTGAAACAAACTGACAAAAAAGAAACCTAAACCAATTTGCTGAATGCCAGGAAGAGCTTATGCAAAACAGTGCACATTTATTTGAGGTATCGTATCCATGAAAACAAAACAAAACAAACCTGACTATGTACACTTAAAAAGAATTTTTACTTAGCAAGGCAAAAGAAGTTAGGTGGCACATACAAAGTAAACAGATGTACACAGTGTAAAACTACAGAATTATAATACCAACCAACCCAAACCTTTCATCATGTAAATTGAAATAACATGATATATTGAAGAAAAACAAACCAGAGGCATGCAAAAATATCATTTGTTAAAATACGCTCATCCACATGGCTAAGTGAAAGTCACAAGCCAGTGAGATGGATTTAGAAATGTAGTTTTCCATCTTTCTTTATTTTCCTTAGATTGACTGTCATTCAATTTTCCACTCAAGTGGAATGGCTGATGAAAAGCTTTCAGCCTTCTTCAACCCACTGGTAACTGATTTTTTGAGGACTCCAAACAGGTGTTGCAAAGGTGGTTTAGGTAATTGTGTCTTTATGATAATAGTGTGATATACAAACTTGCTCAAATGCTACAAGCAAATGGTGCATGATCTGTTACCATTGTGTAAGGCAAAAAACTTGGAGAACAGTCAAGTTGCTCCCAATGGAATTGAAAGATTTTTGAGTTTCTCCTCACAAGAGCAGTGAGGTATGGTAAATTGGGTAAGCCACTTAACATTTTATTTGCAACACAGAATATTTTGGGAACCAAGATATATTAGAGGAATTGGAATAGCGACCTGCAGTGCATGTGCTTTCCAGAAAAATCAAGTTTTGTTTCAGGAAAACATTGGAAGCCTGAACAGCACAAGGCTCTTCTCATTGAAGCAACTGTACTGATGCCATCTGTCTTGAATGCACCTACAGGTCTTTCTTGTCTTCCTCTTCATTTAAACTGCCCTGAAAAGAGATAGATTAGAGTTAATATTTTATGTTTGGCAAAATCAGAAACCAATGACTCCAGATGACACATTTTGCCCCCTTGCAGTCACATTGGATTTGTTCACTACACACCCTTCAAAGATGTAGTCCCATCAACACTACCCCACATAACACGTGTGCTTCTGGTCCTGGTACAATAAGCAGCCTACTTCTGCTCCCTGTTCACATTACAGCTGAACCGCGCAACAAACTCGGCAGAAAACATTTTCTGCTATCAACTGATTAATCTTTAGGAGCTGCATCTACTGTGTGCTCAGTACCTTCTGTTCTTTCCATTCAGAGGTAAACACAGAAAGCTGCAAGGATGTGTGTTCTAGACCACAAGACTGTTAGAAATGCAGCAGGACTACTATGGCTCATTACACAGGGAAGCACAACAAGGATAGGACATGCACGGTGGTCTTAATTCAAACACAGAGGTCAGTTGAGCAATCTCTGTGAGAGCATAGACAGCAGCTGGGAATCAGTAAGCAGCTTCACGGAGTACAGGAAGGAGATAACCAGCACAAATTTGCCCTTTTAATTAATACAGGGCCAACCAACCACTCTTATTGAAAAGCTGGTCACCATAATTTTAACATTAGTAATTTCTTTTCTCCCAAGATCATTACTTGTAAAAAGGTTAACTTTCAGTGTTATTGAATTTTGGTTGAATTTTGAGACAGACGTTAGGTATGGAACATTCAAACACTGGTCAGACAACCAGCATATAATTACTTTACATATTATGGGTATAAAAGCCATGCACATATGCAAAGCTAATCAAACTGCTAATTCAGCTTTTTGCTTGCTATGTTGAGGTTAATTTTTTGTGTCTGTTTTGTACTTCAGTTTGAGTTTTTATAATAGCCTGTTTTTAGCCTAGGCTGGCTTTTTATTTCTTTCTCCTTCCCCCTTCCCCTGTATCAACAGTTTTGCAAGATTTATAATCCAGTATTGCAAAAGCATGTTTAAAGAGCAAACAAAATAAGATATAAATGATGTATATACCACACACACACATGGCCTATTATTGTATTACAAGATTTTAGTATGATCATCACATGCAAGACTATCTGAATTTTATTTCCTGAGTGACAGCAAAATAGAGTCTAATGACAACTTGAATTTTATCACCTGAAGTGGAAAAAAGAAAGTACTAATAGCTTTGCCATCCAGTCCTTGAAAAACAAAATTCTACCATTTTAATGAAGTTTAAGGAGTGCTGCCCATTGTAACTTTATGCTATACTAAAGATTTTTGTAGATTCTCCTGCATAACACTCCCAAGAAGCAGAATTTTGCTGGTACAATTTCAGAACATTGTGCTCATATAGTGATCCAGAACCACCTACCTGAAGCTGTTCATATTCTTTCATCAGATTATCATATTCCCTTTTAAGACCTTCAGACTGCTTTTTAACTGCAGCCACTTCAGTATTTGCCTTGTGGAGAGCTGTAAAATACAGGAATTAGTTGTTTAATTATTACTTGTACTCCTCCAGTTCCTCAGAGCCCTAGTTGTGCATTAGGGCTCCATCACACTTGGCAGTCCTTCCTCTAAAAATCCTTAAATTTAAAACAAAGCATCACAGATGGACACAGCCAAGAGAAGTATGGGACAGGGAGGGGAAAAAAGAATTACTTGTGTTCAGAAACAGTCACCCAAGGAACAGAAGGGGCTGTAAGAAAGGTAAGGGCAAGACCAATAAACTGCTGACAAAGGTGACAAGTTAGTGACGACTACAGTGTTCTGTCACATTGCAGAAGACAGTTCTAGAAAAGCAAAACTCTACAACTACAAAACTCAAACTGTCAGCCCTCTTAAAACAATGAGGGAACTCAAAACACCGGACAAGATTCTAGCAAAGCAGCTGTCTAACATCAGGGGGATGGGGCAGAGAAGAGAGAATACATAATTATAGGAGTCCAGGCCCCTCTTTTTCACCCTGTTATATATTTTTACTGTGTATGAGTTAATTCATTAAAAGCTTCACTTTACAGAAGAGAAGGCAGAAATGGTGGTGGTAGGACAGACAACTGTGAACAGGTTTTAAACATAAGAAAAAGTAATTATTACTGTATTCACAATCATCAATAAATGAGAGCATGTCTATACCGCAGCACAAAACAGCCCAGGACTCTACAGAGGCTAATTTACAATGCAGGGTAAATCATCCCAGTTTCATAAAGCCATTACTCCTAAGCTGTAATGTCAGTATTTAAGTAAGGTCATTTAGGCATTTTTATATTCCTCTGCTATAGGCACATCTTGGGTTTCTTTATATTTCCCTGCTGTAACAGCACAGGCATATCCTAAAACTTGATTTATTCATGCTAAAACAGAGAAAAGTTAATGACCCACAAGGCTGCTTCACGGAGCCATATTTAAAAAATAAATCTTGATGGTACGAACGAAAGAGAAACAGCTGCAATTTCCTTTATTCTAAAAATGTGGATCTATCCTTTGACTGTGAGCTCTCTGAGACACATTGTTCTTCCCCAAAGACCTCCAAGACACTCAAGAATTGCAGCTCTGTAAGACCCTGTTCTCAAACGATAAGCTAGATGTGTTTTCTGTTAAGCACCTAGCTACAAGCACTCTGGTCTGAACCATGTTTCTCTTTGGGTGCTAGTTCCTGTAACAGCAGGACACAAGACATTTGACCACTCTCCTACATGCAAAAAGGAAGACTCCCTGTCCCAGCATTTCTGCTATTTTTAATTAATTTGAATGTATAGATTTTCACTTTAAAAGTATGCAAGTAATAAGACTTTACTTATTCCAGTAATAGGACCTTAACCTAGCCTGAAATTCTGGTCTACTGAAGTTAATGACACTTATGTCTATTGATTTCAACATGGTCAAACACATTGCCATCTCTTTACATCCTGTATTTCACAACCATACTCTTACACAGATATCCACCCTTTAAAGAAAAAGCATCCTTGACAGCAACAATACAGAAAACATTTTCTAAAGGTTTTGGTATTTGGAATACCCATGATTTGCACACATCTGACAAGTCAAACCCCACTGCGTTTACTGTCTCTCTCTGATCTTGCTAATGTTTAAAATACTCAACAGTAAATTGGAAATCACCCTAAAATAAACTTGTGACAATTTCATAAGCTTATGAATTTTAAGCTGCAGATAAAAACCAAATGCATATGACATTTTGCTTCTTCAAGAATCTGCTAATTAGAAAGCTAAATTTTGCCCTGTTTAAACATTCTTGTACATAGTTATAGTAAAAATTATCAATATCTCACTTCTGGATAAGTTGTAACTTTGTTATTGATTTAATACTATTTAGCTGTTTGCAAGCAGCAGCACTGTACTTTAGTTACAACTAAAACCAACTGTATCTTTAAAACACGAACAAAGTATCTAAAGTATCTGCAGACCAAGAAAGCAAACAAGCCACTGTATTGTTTCAATGTTTTGACCAAAACAGATGTATGACAGGAATACCTCACCTAACCCTAGATGAAGAAAAAGCAAAGAACAGATTGTCCTTTCCACCTGTGTTGGCTATGGACAAAAACCCCCCACCAAACTCAGACTCATTCCTGTTGGGGCTGCACAATAAAAAGGAGCACACGAATTTCCCAGTGCACCAACTTCTCTGGATGTCTTCTTGTCAAGCAACAGAGACCCTCCATACATCACTGCTCAGCTATTTGGCCACTGCATGAACACTGCAGTGCACATCAGTGGATCATACAGGTATACTGCTTGTCATATGGATAGTACCATATCATATGAACACTGATCCAGCAGCAAACAGAAGATCCTTTGTGTGCGCAACACAGTCAGTTATTATTTCTGGCTTTCATCTGGCCTGTTACTTTGTCTCATAGGAGGCAGAACAGCTGGACTGTCAGCAAGCAAAACCCAATAGCTGACTGTTCCCAGCAAGCAAATACAGGAGAAGGCAGGGAGTGAATGCTGCTTCCATGTTAATGCAATAAATGAGAGGAACAGTCAGTAAGTCCTAAAACCGGAATCCAGCCTCAGTACTGTGAGAGGTGGGCTATCCTTTTCAATTTCTTTCCCTTCCTTTCAAAGAAAAATATACAAAATATCCTTAGAGCAGTATATCAACAGAATGTATTTATGGAAAACTACCCCTTAAAATACTTAATGTGTGACTGAAGGTTCAAAACCTAAAATAACATGTACAGTCTGGGAAAAATAGAAAACTTGTCCTTCCCTTACCACATTCTTTGTATCCTGTTCCAGGATAGATAGGTTACTTCAGATTCCTCTAAAGTCAAAGCAGGATGAGAAATAAAACTGCTCTCAAGTTATTACAGCCAAATAGCTGTAGCATTTCTATTCTCTTCTCAGTTCAACAAGGATGGAGAACCAACGAGTAAAAGAAAACTGAACAGCAACAAAAGCAACCAGTGATTCTTTGGGCATTTCCTGCACAACCACTAGTCCTGGTTCGACTAAATCACTTGACTTACAGTGCTTGCTACTAAGGAAACGATCTGGAACTTAAATTAGCATTGCTCACAATACAAGTCTAAACTCCAAATTATTTGGACTAGTTTAAGACTAAGAAAGATCTCTCTCTTTCAGGAGTTTTAAAGTTGAGAAAGAGCTATTCACATTTAAGAATTTAGGCACTGACAGGACGAGATTTGCCAACAAATAGTCTGTAAAGCTGGGAACACAACTCCAGTCAAATAATTCCATGCTAATTCTGAATTCTCTGAAGATGTAATGGTCAGATAAGGTTTGAAAAGAGAAGGCAGGGCCAAAAAATTATACACAAATTTGCTCTGAATACCTTTCACAACCTCAAATAAAATGTTGTTACAGAAGTGATGTTACAGCATTTTCGTATGACATAAGTGGCCTTGCATAAAAATCCATCCTTGCTGTATGCAGTGCCATTCCTTTGAATCAACAAATATGACTATCAGCTCCAGTTGGATGTGACACACTGTGCAATGGCTTCCACGATGATTAAGTAAGATGGATTATGGACTTTCTCTCCAACACTCCCTCTGACATTGGCTAAATAACATGAGACTGCAGACAATTCTTTCAACTTGCATTGCCTGTCCCAAGTTTACAAAAGAAAGCTGACAGGTGGGGTTTTTTTGATTATTTTTTGGTTTTAGGTGCTAGAGTGCTTCAATGGAGCTCAACACAAATACAGTTTCCCTACATGGCACTAGCCTGCCTGGCAACACAAAAGCCAAGCTGAACTCTCTCTGGTAGCAACAGTTCTATGAAAAGCATTCCCAGTGTCTGCACTGTTTAGTATCTAACACCTACTAATCTTAGCATTTAAGTGATAGTTGTACATCTGCATATGCATGCTTTCTAGAATAGTCAACAATTAAAAGCTATTTCAAAACCAGCCCTCCAGGTGAATTGTTGCTCTCTTACTGTCTCCTACAACACTACGCAACCATGATACAAAAAGTACTTGTCACACTTTCTGTCCACAAAACAAACCTCATTAAAGAATGTGTGGGAGTTCCATCAGGATTTCCTCCTGCCCCACTACACACTTACAGCAACAATATATAAATAGAGAGTATTTTATGGGAAAGTTGAACTGAAGTTCAAAAGCACCTAAATGGCTTTGGTGAATGGGTCCACATTTCACAAAGTGAGACCCTAATGGTAGAGAAGAAGGAATAGTCTTTGGATTTTGTTTCAGTGTGGCACTACAGACTCAGCTCAAAGATGCAAGAAGGTTCCAGATCAATAATTGCACACAGGTGCTGGGGGCCACAATGGCCATTATGCTACATGAGGTGCAGGTAGAAGCTTTAGGCACATGTCATCTGCTACACAAGACTGTTAGAAGAGTGAGGGGTCAGGGAGCTGGCCAGGAATCTGTGACTACTGTGTTCTGCTGCACGACTTGATTAATACCAGTTGTTCATATAAAGGTCTGTTGAGTAAATGAAGCTGTAACCTTTACCATACACTAGAACAGTGTTATCAAAAAATGGCCTGAGATAGAAGGTGAAACGGTACGGCACTGCAAAAGTCTCCCTCCTGCCCAAAGGGTGCTATAATAACAAACTGACATTTCACACTTCAGCATTTCTGCAGTGTTGGATCTATGAGCAAGAAAAGGAAGTTAATGCACCAGAAGTCCCATTCCTGTCCCAACCCAAGCACTGCTGTAAGAACAGCTGCTTAATGAAACACCTCTCAGACTCTGACCTCATGTCCAGTTGCAGATAGTTTGTTTTGTTGTAGCTTTTTTGCATAATTTTCGAAACTATGAAAATGAAACAGTATCATAGCATCTCCTTTCCCCAGAAAATCCCTATAGGTTTGAGACCAGCACCCAACCTGGGAGCCTTTAATTATATGAATCAAATATGTCTAATGTGTAGCAGGAGAAACAGTCTCACATCTGCACTGGGTTCTCTCACAAGTATGTATTAATAAATGTAATGTATGCAATAAATATTTATAAGTATCAATGAGACATTTTTCTTAACATACAAGTGTATCAATAAAATACCATCTCAGAAGATTTCTAAACAGTCACGTTATTACATGTCCACATATGCTAAAAATGGATTTAGGCTCTGAGAGTGCTAGCCCCACTGCTGGGTGCCTAAAAACCCCGAGTGTGTGGGACTGCAATAAAGTAGAGAAGAACCAGCCCTCTTTCCTTCACTTCCACAATAAAGCAAAAAAGGGCATCAAGTGGGATAGAAAAGGTAAGTCTGAAAACAAATTCAGCAGAAATCTTTTTCCCTCATTTCCAACCTTTTCTCAGATTTTTGTAACTTCACTACTCAGTCTTTGTCCTGTGTTTTCATTCTTCTTCCTACTTGTCCAGGGCACGCTAGATGGCAAAATATCATCTTAACTCTGGGTTTCATGGCTAAGTTGGTCAAAAAAAATTAGGTAAACTGTGTTTCCTGTAAAAGGTAGAAAGCTGAAGAACTGCAGTTGAGTCTCCTGAAAGACTACAATAATCACTGTCTACACTGTAATTTCAGAAAGAGGACACATACAGTATTTTCTCTGCTACAAGTTGCAAATACTTCAATTCTTACAGAAAAATTGGACCTCCCCGATCTGATACTAAACTGAGTTATTTAAATGTGAAGCAGACTTACAGTTAGGAGGCAGACTTACATTTCAGCTCCTAGGTGCCACTGTTGAGTTAACCCACCTTTCAACATGTGGCCTACTATAAAGTAATAAATCACCTATCGCCACACATAAGTAGCACAACAAATGTACCAGACCAGAGCAATGCATATTTGAATTAAAACTATTCTGTGAAAAACATTATACTTGTTTTTCATCCAAGCAAACAAAAAAACCAAAAACAAAACACCCCCAAAACAAAACCCCAAGCCCCAAATAAACAAGAAGAAAATCTGAGCTTACAACTCTTACTGATACTATAGCTGGAAAATAAAGACACCCCCCAAAACCCAAACCAGTAAAGTCTTCATTTTCTTACTAGTTTTGCCTTGTTTCATTACTAGGTGACACTCCCTGCACTCTTCATACCCTTTCCTCCCAAAAAATCACCCCAAAATTTCATGGGCTGGATTCTGTGGACACAAAGGTTCCTTTAGCTATGTGAGCTCAGTGGCATGAAGCCACTTGTTAAAAAGAGGTAAAACAAGCTTTTCAATATCAACCTTGATTTTGTGCAATACACTGCTAACAGCGTGTGTGAAACTCAACATTCACATGTTCAGCTGCAGAAGTTTAATAAAAACAACCGTAAATTTGATTCACATTAAATCTCTAACACTCCTCAGAAAACTCTGTCTACACACATGGCCATTATCAAGATAGACATACCTTAACACCATCTAGCTGACTATGGCAATCAATGTAACCATGGGTTTTTCTGCTTTGGCAATGAAGGGAATGGCATCAGAGAAAGGGTTGTAAAGATTTTCCTATTCATTCCTCTCCCTCACTTTGCCCCTTAACAAAAGACCCAAGCATGCCTTAATTTATACATCTTTTGGATGGACAACAGCCCACAGGAAGAATGCAGCTGTAGCAGCATGTGGTAAATCTATTTATTCCTTAGCTTTCTCCAGCATTCCTCACTGAAAAGCTTACATTATATTAGTGTTACATACCACCAGTTAGTTTAAATAAAACATATGCATTTAAGTTTTTCATTGATCCTGTCACTTCAAAGGCTGTTTTTGCCCCCTTTCTTTAAGAAAACAGCAGGAGAGGGAAAATTCACAATCAAACCTGCCTGAGAATGTGAACTAACGAGACTCTATTTAAAAGACTGTTGCTTCAATCCCAGCAGAAAACAGCTATTCTACAGTTCTTGTTCGTCTTCCCAGTGGACACTGAAAAATGATTCATGAAATATTTGTTGTTATTCTTACAGCTTTGTAGCAGTGCCATGCAATATGAAAGCAGCACTGTGTTTTGATGATAACATGCTATCTGGTACCAGGAGAATCTGTATTTTGTTACAGTCTGAACATCTGATTAATACTTACAAGGTCACTGGCAGTGTTATCTTACAAACACCAATTTCAGATGAGCAGGTGTCATAAGTATCACAGAGCTTGACAGATCCCAATAAAACAGAACCAAACAGGTAAAATCTGCTTCTACCTCAGTTTGGGTTGCCTAGAAAGCAGTTTTGACAACCTAAACCTTAAACACGGAAGCTGCTAACAAAAGTATTATATTACAAATTCCAAGGCATGTATCCTTGTAGTCAAAAAAAAAAAAAGGGGGGGGGGGGGAATGTGTTGCAGCTAACGCCTCTGCAGCAGGAGATACATAAATTTAGAATACTACTCAAGGACTTCACTTATATCTGACTGAAATCCCACTTCACAGAAAAAACCTCACCCACATTTTACATAGGGAGAGCAGCTTATACGTGTGAAAGATCAATCTGATGCCTATTATATTCAACCATGCCAAGTGCAAGGCCCTACAGCTGGGTTGGAGTAATCCCAGGCACAGCTACAAGTTGGGCAGAGAAGAGATTCAGAGCAGCC
This sequence comes from Amazona ochrocephala, assembly GCA_039720435.1. Lineage (NCBI taxonomy): Eukaryota > Metazoa > Chordata > Aves > Psittaciformes > Psittacidae > Amazona > Amazona ochrocephala. The sequence goes on from CM077880.1 coordinate 29,764,296, forward strand.
CTGCGGAGAAGTACTTGGGGGTGTTGGTTGATGAGAAAATGAACATGAGCTGACTTCAGTGTGCGTGTGCAGCCCCAAAAGCCAACCGTATCTTGGGCTGCACCAAAAAGAGCGTGACCAGCAGGTCGAGGGAGGTGATCCTGCCCCTCTACTCTGCTCTTGTGAGACCTCACTTGGAGTCTTGTGTGCAGTTCTGGTGTCCTCAACATAACAAGGACATGGAACTGTTGGAACAAGTCCAGACGAGAGTCATGAGGATGATCAGGGGACTGGAGCACCTCCTGTATGAAGACGGGCTGAGAAAGTTGGGGCTGTTCAGCCTGGAAAAGAGAAGGCTGTGTGGAGACCTCATAGCAGCCTTCCAGTATCTGAAGGAAGCTTATAAGGATGCTGGGAAGGGACTCTTCATGAGGGACTGTAGTGAGAGGACAAGGGGTAACGGGTTCAAACTTAAACAGCTGAAGTCTAGATAGGATATAAGGAAGAAGTTCTTTACTGTCAGGGTGGTGAGGCACTGGAATAGGTTGCCCATGGAAGTTGTGAGTGCTCCATCGCTGGCGGTGGTCAAGGCCAGGCTGGACAGAGCCTTGGGTGACATGGTTTAGTGGGAGGTGTCCCTGCCCATGACAGGCGGGTTGGAACTAGATGATCTTAAGGTCCTTTTCAACCCTGACTATTCTATTATTCTGTAAGCAACCTGCAATTGATTCCATATCCTGGTCATGTCACTGATGAAGATGAGTCAACACCATTTAAATATATCAGTGCAATTTGTTAATAATTACAATTTAACCAAGGTGTTCAAATTACACTGTACACATTTGCAGAATGAAAACATTTACTAAAATAAAGGGATGGCAATTGTATGCTTTTCTAGTTCCTAATCAAATGTGAAGAAACCTCAAGTCAAGTGCTCCGTAAACTGATGAAGTTAATTAATACTACAGCTGGAATAATCTTTGACATCCAGTGTTAAAATCAGCTTTTTCTTAATTGCAAAGAAATCCTAACCAATACTTACCATTTGATGTCTTCTGTAACTCTGCTTTCAAAAGTTCAACTTCCTTCCTCAACTTTTCATTAGTTGCTTCTGTTAACTCTTTCTTTGCACCATTTCCTTTTTCACTCAAGGCCTATTAAGAACAACAATTGCTACAGTTAATTTTGCTTTCATTAGTCTGACATTAATGTCAAACAACCAGAGAACATCCACCTTGATCCTGCAAACTGACAGGTTCTATCAAATGCCAACAGGACATAGGCAGATACTCAGTCATTGGAGGGGGGGGGGGGAAGAGGGAGTGGATGATCAATGCTTTAAATTGACAGTAATGGCATACTTGTAGTAATATGGCATTATCTCCTGTCTAAGAGTTAAACCATGTCAGAGCACTTTGTATCTCTGCATTAAGCACACAACTTCCGTTTAGGTTATAAATGGCTTTTCCAGAAAACATATACTGGGACTGCAAGTGACAGAACACTGCCATGTTTACGTGCAATTTCTATTTTAAGTTCTAACAGTTATTCTAAATTAAGTTCTAACAGTTTATTCTGATTTAAATCATGTAATACATCACAAATCCCCCCTTGTAGGTTTGCAGCTACTTCTTCAATCTTCAGAATACCTCAATAATCAGATTAGATTTCCACTGAAATTCAAAGAAAACAAAAACAAAACCCCCAAACCACCCCAAACCCCAAAATAAACTAGTGAAGGACTCAGGAAGAGCCCTATAAGTGCTAGCACAACAGCAGCATACTCCTTGTACTCTGAAAATGTTGGCTCTACTATACTTACGTATGCTTTTATCATTAAGGCAATTGCTACTGATGACTTATACATGCTAAGGATTAGACCCCATAATTAGACACTTCACTCATATAGCTTCCTCTATTACCCAACCAAGCGTCATCTGTTACGAAAAATAGCAAAAGAAGTTGTAAATGCTTAATGGGAAAAAGAAAAGTAGAACTGAGATTAACAGCTGTTAGCTAACTGATGATATCAGAGGTTACTGGGTACAGGCAGGAGCAGAGGGGAAAGCTTACTTTAGGAAGAAGGAAAAGAACCGTTTACAAAGACTGGTAAACCATTCAAAGAAAAAAGCTTCAGAAAAATTTCCAGAAGCTATTTAACTAAAGAGCAGACATTGCACTTGACTGCTGGTAACAAAACCATAGTCAATTTATAATGAAATTAGCCAGAGATTGCCTTATTTACTTTCTGTCCACCTTTTCCCTATCAATACACACATAGTTATTTCTAAAAAAAAATTTATCTTAAGTTCTGTTCTCTATGAAATCTCTGAACAGGAGACAGTGCAGACATAGCACACTAAACTTACAGTATTTATGCTTACATCCAGTACCCTATATGCAATTGCTCTTGTCTCTTTGGTGGTGGAACGAAGCACTTATAAATGAACACAAATGCAGGGGCCAAGCCACAAAGGAACCTAAGTCATAGTATCTCTATAAAGTTAAAATAAACCAATTCTGAACACTTTGCATCTCCAGCGCAACAGAGATCTGCAACAGCTACCACTGTTTTCGCAAACCATGCAATCAAACACACAAATAGAAACAGACAGGAATACAGTTTCCAGCTTCTGGCTATCACTTACAAGCAGCTAAAGAGAATGTGTTGCTAAGAGAATGTGAGAGCAGAACAAAAAGAGGACTTTTGGCCAAATCCCAACAGCGGGGAGGGGGAAGTACCAGTATGCAGAAAAGAGACAAATTCCATGGCTGAGGGAGGGAGGCTGAATCCTTTTGATAAAATACCAAATCTCCAAATTTTGTAATCATTTCATACTTGGGAAATAGCTAACACACACTCTTGTGATCCTTGTTTTACAACACCTCTCAACTGGATTTTCTTTCTGCATCCCTTCTAGTGCTTTTTGTGCAGAATCTGTTCTCTTTTTCTGAAGATTTATTACAGCGCTGGTAACCATAGACACTGCTCCAGACAAACAGGAAAGAAACCTGCACACACCTGCAGTGAATCTTGTTTTACCAATGTACTAGACTGAAGATTGCTGTAAAAGTCTTCATAGCCTGGGTATCTGCGCTCTAGCTTACGGTTCAATCTCTTCCAACAGAAGTCAAACTAATCAATTACAAGAGAAGATTTCATACATTTATCTTTATTATCTTTGCTGGCTTCCCTTCCTGCATACAACCACAACAGACAAATGATAATTTTCTTTAATGTTCTCATAAAAATAACATATATTTGGTCCACTGGTGGTTCTTTGAAGTCAGGAATTCTTGGTAACATCCTGATTAATACTATGCAGTGCCTTACTGAGAAAGGAAGGCATCAGGAAATTGGCTGACCCACCCTAAGAACAGTTGCAAGAATACAAACCACAGTAAACACAAAAAGAACAACTTTACAAGTTGGAAAAGATATTTCAGGACTGGAGCAAATCCTATTTACAAGCAGCAGCCAGCACAAGAACAGCTATATTGGAAACTTTTCTGTACTGGACTGCTATAGCCCTGACCTAAAGAGCCAACTGTTGAGAATAAAAAGAACAAAATTAGTGTCTCCCTTCAGTTTGTTTTGCTTTAATTCAGAGAGATGTTTTAATATTACTATTTTAATGAAATTTGTACTGGGAAGAGAGAAGTTCATTTGGTTTCCTTTGTTAATAAAATACTACTGACATCCATATTTGGTATTCTGCATTACATATTGTAAAAATATTGTTTTTCCTTTTGCACCAGAAAGAAATGAACAAACATTATTCAGTTGCAAACCATCCTCATACATTTTGTACTAGACACTTGCTGTATAAGAAAATAACCAAAAAAGCTCAAAGATACCTCCTGTGGCCTTTCAATCTTGGCCAGGTATTTTTTGGCTGCTTCAGTAGCATCATTCACTTGCATTTCCAGAGCTGCATGAGATGCCATCTCCTTTGCCAGCTGATTAAGAAGGGTAATAGTACGCCTCAACACACTGGTAAAGAAACACAGTGAACAGCATAGTAACTCACAGCACAAATCAAAACCAAACAAAACTCCCACCCCTTTTCTTTCTCTGTATTAGATGTGAAAACAAAACCATAAAAGGACTGTTTAAGCACACAAAGAGAAACATCCAGGCTCATCAATGACAAATATCAGCAAAATAGAGACTGAAAAGATATTCATCCATCAAAAAAATCTCATTTTTACCCAATGCAGAACCTCCCTCCTCCCAGAAATCCACAGCCACTGAAGGTCCAGAGATCTGTTTGCTTAAAGGCTGACATACTCTTACATAACCATCCCTTTAAAGATGATGGATCTCTGAATACAAGGCCCAAGCAACACATTATGGTAATAAGTACAAAGCAAAAACAATCCCCCCCAACCTAAATAATCACCCTGCAACTTTATAAAAGGCCTTACAAGAATAAAGTTAGCAACATGAGCATATTAATCTTCAAAGTACCCTGTCAATACCACATAAATCATAACATGCATCAATGTCAGCACTCATATAGCACTTCAAATCTAAGCTTTACAAATACCTCATTTGATTAGATCTAGGGATTGCCTCTTTGCATCGCTACTTTCATTATCCACCTTGGAGTCTTTCAAAGCAGTATATTGCTGAATCAAGTAAAGGCCAAAGCAACACTGAATTAATTCCTGTACTATAACTATGCAGCTGCTCTTCAAAAGATATGTGAAAATCCAAGTAATTGGCTTTTTCTAACTGAAAACATATTAATAGAACTTTTGACTTTCAAGGTAAGCCCTCCTTGCCCTGCTTTTTCATTGAAAGCTCCTACTTTTTTTGGTTTTTATTAAAAAGTTAAGGTCCCCATGTCACTACTTTTCTACGGGTTAGCATGTTTTACTATTGCTTACTGATTTACAGGTTCAGCAGTTGGAAGCCAGTAAAACACCATTGGTAAAACAGAATCACAGCATCATGTAGGTTGAAAGGGGCTTCCAAAGTTCATCATGTTCAAACTGTTGCCCAAAGCAGGGACAAGTTGAGAAGATTGCTCAGAGGCTTGTCTGTTTGGGTTCCCACTGTCTTAAATGATGTGATATTCCACCATCTTTCACGGTCCTTGTTCCAGTGTTTGACTGCTCTTGACAGTAGAAGTACTTTTTACCACAAGTTGAAATTTCTCAGGTTCCTGGTCTGTTGCCTCTTGTCATTCCTGTGTGAATTCACTGAGAAGAGCTAGCTCCATCTTCTCTTACATCTTACCACCAGACAGCTGTAGAAGGCAATAGATCTCTCCTTCAATGTCTCTCTTTCTGGCTGAAGCCAAGCTCCCTCATCCTCTCCTCATTGGTTATATGTTTCAGCCCCAACCTTCTCAGTACCCTGCTGCAACAATCCAGTGTTTCGGGAAGTCAAAACCAGACACAGTCCTGCAGCACCTTATGCGCCAGATACAGGGGAACAACCACTTCTCTTGATGTGCTACCTACACCCTTGCTATTAAAGCTCAATACATGACTGACTGTCTGCCAGGATCCCCAGATCCTTTTCTACAAAGCTGCTTTTTACCCTATCAGCCAGCCTGGATGCTGTACATGATTATCTTATAAGATGTCAGAGGTTGCATTTGCCTTTGTTGAAGTTAAGATTTCTGGCAGCACATTTCTCCAACTTGTCTAGCTCCCTCTGAATACCAGCCCTGCCCTCCAAGATATCATCCTCTGATTTGGTAGTCTGCAGCTTGTTGAGGGCACATTCAATCTCATCATCCATGTTAATAAGGACGCAAATAGTACTGAACCCAGTACCAATTCCTGAGGGCCACTAGCTGAAATTTGCATTATTATCATACTTCGAGCCCAAAGGACCAGGAAATTTTCCATCCACTTCTTTCTCCACTTCTCCAGCCCATACTCCTCCACAGGTAGACTATTAGGATATCACAAGAGACTATGTCAAAGGCCCTGCTAAAGGCACACAACATCCACTGCTCTGCCCTTTATCCATATACCCAGTCATCTCACTGCAGAAAGCAACACAGATGATTAGGTATGATCCACTCCTCAGTCAATCTGTTGGTTGCTTCAAGTCATTGTATCTTTCATGTCCCTGAAAGTGGCTTTGAGTAAGATTTGCTTCACCATCTACCCAGGGAGGTGAGGCTGATTACTCTCTAGTTCCCTACATCCTCCTTTCCTGGTTTTTGTCGTTCTTGAAGACAGCTGTGATGTTTGCCTTCTTGCAATCACCAGGACCTTCCTCTTGATCACCACAATCTGTCAAAGATGACAAGAGTACAGCCTTCCAATGACGTTCACCGATTCCCACTGTCTGCACTGGGATGCATCCCATCCTAGAATGCCAGGGACTTGTATATGCCCAATCTGTTTAAGTACTCCCTAGCTGCATCTTCTGCTACTGTGAGTAATGTTGCATCCCCCACCAATTCTTCTAGAAGGCTCAGACAATTGGCAGGCCAAACAGCAGACCTTACTAACAAGAAACAATGTAATGTAAGGTTGGTAATGAGATACTCTATGTCTCCTTCTTCTCCATACCCTTTGTCCTTTGGTCTCCTGCCTCAGTGAGCAGTGGCCCATGTTCTCTTTAGCTTCCCTTTTGTTTTCAGTCCTCCTTATCCCTCTCTGATTCAGCATGGGGTAAGAAAGGGCCAGACAAGACTTGGCAAGCTCTCCAGGACATCAAGTCAGATTAGCAGATGGGTTGCCTCTGTCCTACCCAGTGAATAGCCTCTGGTAACCATAACATTCCTCTGTCCAAACAGTTTGGTGGCTGAAGTCTCAGCTGGTCCCAATACCTTCACTGATAGGAGGCAGTTTTCCTTGCCTGTACCCAGTGTTCTGCAACTGCTGAACCACAGAGAGAAAACAGCTTTTGTTGTGTTGCCAGAATGACAAGCTTAAAGCCTCCTCCATTTTGGGAAACTCCTATCACTTCTGGAATTCTCCTATTGGCTGATAGCTGAAATGAACCAAAACTGATCCAAAGAATGAACTATGGGTATCCTGATCCAAAGAATGAACTATGGGTATCCAAGTACCCACTCACACATGTTGGTTTAACTTGGCTGGGCAATTATAGTAGCAGTATAGGATAAAGCAACCCAAGGAACACTCTTCTCCCTTTTCTCTGACAGACATTATACTTTTTGATGGATAAGGAAAAATATCCCTACTAAGAAAAGTCCTTTGGTATAGCCATTAATATAAGAATATTTATTTCTTCTAAATCTTGGTGAAAGGCCAGTACCCAATAAAGGCCTTAAACCTCCTGGAGCAGAGCTTTTATCCACAAAAAAAAAAAAAAAAAAAAAAAAAATCTATTTGGCCCACCTGACAAGTTCCCTTCATTGAAAGCCAAGTGGGAGTAGGATCCTGAGGGACCAGCTTCCAACTCTTGTGTAGGACACAGTCCAGCTATTCCTTTCTTCGAGCAGAGATCACAAACAGATTTGTGCATATTTACTTAACCTTTCTGAAGGAAGCCAGAGAACATGATGTATTCATATCACTGTTGTGCAAAGATACAAACAACTTTGTTTTTCGAAAGTTTCCCTGCTTAAGTTTTACATGAATTTTTCCTTGATATTTCTTTCCGTACAGTGCTCCTCAATGACCAGCTAAAAAGGCCATACATCACCCCAAGGGGAATAAGTTTGTCATAAGTCTCTGCGATTCCAGGCTTTCCTTGTTCTCTGTTCCTCTTGAATATCTAGGCAATATCGCACAGCCCACTGAAGGAATGCAGAAGAGGGGCAGCATTCTTTGCCCAGTGTCACCATAAAAACATACAAATAGGAGATCGTCCGACTTAGAATCACAGAATAGTTAGGGTTGGAAAGGACCTTAAGATCATGTAGTTCCAACCCCCCTGCCATGGGCAGGGACACCTCCCACTAAACCATGCCATCCAAGGCTCTGTCCAGCCTGGCCTTGACCACCGCCAGCGATGGAGCACTCACAACTTCCATGGGCAACCTATTCCAGTGCCTCACCACCCTCACAGTAAAGAACTTCTTCCTTATATCCTATCTAGACTTCAGCTGTTTAAGTTTGAACCCGTTACCCCTTGTCCTCTCACTACAGTCCCTCATGAAGAGTCCCTTCCCAGCATCCTTATAAGCTTCCTTCAGATACTGGAAGGCTGCTATGAGGTCTCCACTCAGCCTTCTCTTCTCCAGGCTGAACAGCCCCAACTTTCTCAGCCCGTCTTCATACAGGAGGTGCTCCAGTCCCCTGATCATCCTCATGACTCTCGTCTGGACTTGTTCCAACAGTTCCATGTCCTTTTTATGTTGAGGACACCAGAACTGCACACAAGACTCCAAGTGAGGTCTCACAAGAGCAGAGTAGAGGGGCAGGATCACCTCCCTCGACCTGCTGGTCACACTCCTTTTGATGCGGCCCAGAATACGGTTGGCTTTCTGGCCTGTGAGCACACACTGAAGCCAGCTCATGTTCATTTTCTCATCAACCAACACCCCCAAGTCCTTCTCCGCAGCGCTGCCCTCAATCTCTTCTCTGCCCAACCTGGAGCTGTGCCTGGGATTACTCCAACCCAGGTGGAGGACCTTGCACTTGGCATGGTTAAACTTCATCGGGTTGGCATCAGCCCACCTCACAGGCATGTCAGGGTCCCTCTGGATGGCATTCCTTCCCTCCAATGTATCAACCGAACCACACAGCTTGGTGTCATCACCAAACTTGCTGATGATGTACTCAATCCCACCGCCCATGTCACTGCCACGGATGTTGAACAAGACCGGTCCCAACACCGATCCCTGAGGGACACCACTCGTTACTGGTCTCCAGCTGGACATTGAGCCATTGAGCACTACTCTTTGCGTGCGGCCATTCAACCAGTTCTTTATCCACTGAGTGGTCCACCTATCAAATTGATGTCTCTCCAACTTAGAGAGAAGGATGTTATGTGAGGCAGTGTCGAATGCTTTGCACAAGTCCAGGTAGATGACATCAACTGCTCTACCCCTGTCCATCAGTTCCGTAGCTCCATCATAAAATGCCACCAAATTGGTCAGATTTCCCCTTAGTGAAGCCATGCTGGGTGTCACCAAGCACCTTGTTGGTTTTCATGTGCCTTAGCATGCCTTCCAGGAGAATCCGCTCCAAGATTTTGCCACGCACAGAGGTGAGACTGACTGGTCTGTAGTTCCCCGGCTCATCCATTTTTCCTCTCTTGAAAATGGGGTTTATATTTCCCTTTTTCCAGTTGTCGGGAACTACACCTGACTGCCATGATTTTTCAAATATGATGGACAGTGGCTTAGCAACTTAATTCACCAGCTCCTTCAGGACCTGTGGATGGATTTCATCAGGTCCCATGGACTTGTGTACGTTCAGGTTCTTAAGATGGTCTTGAACCAGATCGTCTCCTACAGTGGGCCCAAGGTCTTCATTCTCACTGTCCCTGTGTCTGCCTTCCAAGACTTGGGTGGTGTGGTCAGAGCATTTGCCGGGGAAGACTGAGGCAAAGAAGTCATTAAGAACCTCAGCCTTCTCCAAATCCAGGGTACCCAGTTCTCCTGATAGCTTCTGGAGAGGGCCCACGTTGTCCTGAGTCTGTGTTTTATTTGCAATGTAACTACAGAATCCCTTCCTGTTATCTTTCACATCCCTAGCCAAGTTTAATTCTAACTGGGCCAAATGTGTTTCCATTCATTCACATTAGTAAATGAATAGTGCCCAACTAGTTCATGGGCTCCTTGTCCAACTGAGATCTGCAGGTTGTGGTGCCTATTGTGAAGATTCACAGGTAGTCTTGGCTGCTCCTGCTGGCTGGTACAGAACCACCTTTTCTGTTACCCTGTTTTATTAGCTGTATTTAAAAATTCTGAAAAGGATACTGCAGTTAAGATCATGATATCGTAGCAGGCAGCTGTCAAAAAGCATTTGATCTGAAATAATATCTGAAACTTTCCTCAGAAGCTGGAACATTATCCTTCAGCTCCTAACTTCAAGCCTTAGACAAAGTGGTTCAAGTCAGACTCAAGCTTTGCTTCCTAACTTGCAACACATTAAGATTATTTAAACAGTGTTTTAGTTTTTGAGGAGTTTTTATTCCAGTTTTCCACGTTCAAAACAAACAGAACACACGGCATAAGTTTAAGGAAGGAAATTAGTATTCCCTGAAGAAGCTTCTCCTGCAAAATACATGTTTTCTCAGGCACTCAAAATGCTTCTTTCCATGTGTTGCTCACTTATTCTTCCAATCTTCAAACATTTGTAAATATCATTTTCCCTGCACTTACATGCCTCATAGCCCATCTGCTCACACTTAATTCTTTAATCTCTTGAAACTGATCTTCCAATCTTTTTTTTATTGTAGCATTACTTTGCGCAACAGTTCTTTTAAGAAACACGCTATGTAGAAATCAGACAAACGTTATACTTACAGCCAAAGAAACAAGGAAAAACCTGAGAGATAGAGGTTTCTTTGGGACCGGAAGAGTTTCATCTGAATATGATCAAAGGCACTGGAATTGACATTTGCAGCCTTTTCATTCACATGAACTGCTGAGTACTTCCTGACTTCTCTAACAGCATCTGCAAACAAAACCAATTTGTTCTTACTCGCATCTGTGGGAATTCATGCATGATAAACCATACATAGTGCTGGAAATAGGTATTTGGATTTTCTGCTCAGCAAACAGGTGCAAGGCAAATAGTGACATCACTTATGTTACCCATACATTTTAAAGATAGATCTTGATAAACAACTATAGCAATATAACACATTTCCACAGATAATGCTAAACCCTTGCCCAAACCATGCTTGAACAGTCATTTCCAACACTTGCACCCAGCCACCAGGGATCAGGTCAAAGCAACACACTCTACAAATGTTACCAAAGATCCTGCAGTCTCAAAATGTTACTGCTGACAATTGAATTAAAATCCAGTCAGTGGACAAACAGTGAGAAAACAGAAAGGAAAAAGAAGAGATGTCTTCTGAAGTATTTACCTCATATGGAATTTAGATAAGCATGTATTTTACTATGATAGAAGTGCCTATGCTTGAATCACAGAGGGAAAAATTATTTCAACATCCATCCAAATAGGAATACCATAGTAACAGTGTTGAACATGAACAGAAAAGAGGGGATAACCTACACCTCAGCTTTCTTTCATCTGCCTTTCATCCATCTCTCAGTTTCCTTTCATCTGTCATATACTCCTGATAGTTCTGCAGAAGGGCCAATATACTGCCAACATTTTTGAAAGGACAAAATAATTAATTAGGACTCACACAGATATAAAACCAAAACCCATTTATAAGTTCCTATTACAACCTATAAATGTAAAGTTATCATATACATACTTAAGTCAAATGCAATACCTAAAATCTCTTCTTATACATCAACAAAAATATACATTTCATGACACATCATCAGTTCTTACAGCATATGGTCATCATTCAAGCTCCAGATCCACTAAAGCTTTACTCCTACTTGATAGGCTTCATCATCTACTTGTAACAAATGAAGCCAACAGCTGTTTTGTAGGTGTGCTAAGCAAAAGTAGTCAAATAGCCCAGTGCTTTGATATATTCCTCTGGTGTTCTATTTCAACAGCAATCAAGAGAAAGAGTGCCATCTACTGCATCCTGCACAGCTCAACCAATTCTGGTTCTCAAACATTTCAAGTTCACATACTTGTGTGAGAAAGAGAAACAAAGCAGCAACCTAGACCAAGCTCCATTTTTCCTCCTCAGTCACTACTATATTACTATTGCATTTGGACTCCCAACATGATGCAGTATAAGCCCTCTCCTCCTCCACTCTATTGCAGAACTATGAAACAAATCAGATTATATAGATTTCAACTCTTTCAATTAATCTACTGCCATGGACTCCATATACCATTTCCCTCACCCCCCCATTAAGAAATTATTGAACACTTACCAAGAAACAAGACGATCAGTAAAACTATTATTGTAAGGAACATCTTGTTCCAAAAAACTGCCACTTTGCTCCATAGAGGAATCATAAAAATCTTCTGCCATCTGTAAAATAGCAGTGTTTTATTCAATAATTAAGCATTAAAGAAAAAAAGGCATAACAACCTCACAGAAGAGAGGTTTATTATTGATACAAGGCTTATGTAAGGTCTCTAAAAAGCTGCTTTCATTGCAACATAATTTAGGTATACATAACTTTTCCAACAATCCAACTTGCTTGTCTCTTTGTTTGTTGTCAATACAAGTAAAGACAGTTCGACTTGAAAACTTTTTGCGTGATAGCAGGTACTCTCCAGGTGTGTTTTATTTTAGCTTTTACTTTGGCTAGCTTACTTTGTGTTCAGTCCTGAACACAAACTCAGTACAATAAATTCAGGGGTGGGGTATAAAGATGTAAAACCCATTCCATCATTTTTATTTCTATCCACTTACACCCCTTGTTGCCAAACAAAATAAAAACCCTTCACAAATTAAGATAATCTCTACCAGCCTTCTTTAGAAGGCTTATTTTTTACACTGATGAGTCTGCAAAATTAGAAAGTACATGGATTGTTATTACATTCTACCTTGCAAAAAACAACAAAAGGACAACTTATGTTTATGCTTTGTCAAGGGTTAAAACCCCTCTCAAGAGCATAAATTTGTTGGCTAGAGAAGCAACTTCAGAGGCCCATTGGTGGTAAAGACCATTTTGTTGTTGTTTATACAACTGCCTACTCAGTATTCCTGCATGGAGGGGCTCTGCAAGAATTCCCACTTGGGAGTACGAAAAAAAAAAAAAAAAAAAAAACAAACAACAAAACAAACATGTGATGTGCTCAAATGAACTGGCACTGAGACAACAACAGAACACCTGCTTGTCCTCTGCCGCAGGTTAGAAACACTGCTACCGCACAAGTGAAGTAATACCTAATTAAGCCACTGGGGGTAGAACACACACTCACTAGTCACCATCTGATTATTTTAGGTAAGATTTCCAACTGCTGTTAAGAGTATTTACATTTTCCAGAGACTGTAACAATTCATCCTTCAACAAAGCAGTTTTGAACCTACTGTAAACTTGCGTTAGACCATTGCATCATCTCCAATGGCTCCTTCTGGTTCTGTACCAGAAAGAAAGTGTTTAGCATTGTACACTCAAAAACTCCATCTAAATCTTTTGGTATCATCTGAATTCTTTACAGCAGACAGCCATGGTTTGTGTAAACAAAAAAGCTTACTTTAATTAAGCCAAGCTACAACTCAAACAAAGCTAACCTGCTAAGTCTTCAAACATGTAATTCTCCAAGTTTCATACCAATCTCCACTTAAGAAGTGATCTTCTAAGGTATTATCTTAGGCCAACTACACGGCCAAGTCATATTCAGGCTAAAAAGAAAAAAAATATCTCTAATTCAAAGTCTTCCTATGTTACATTTTTACACCTACTTTTCCTCAATAAGTGCTGACATTCATTTTACTAACTCTCCCATTTCCTTTGGTGACGGAAGTCACACAAATATAATCCTCCAAAGTACAATACTAGCCACAACTAAAGATGTACTGCATCTGGCACTACAGTTCTGTCTTTCTGCTTACTTGCATTTTTCTATTGTCAATTTAGTTATTCCTCAGGAACTTAAAAGCTTGTTAGCAAATTCAGAAATGAGTTTAACACTCAGAAAACATGCAGGCACAAAGGAGGCAAACAATCTGTTTGAAGACTGACAAGCAAGTAAATCAAAACTGCAGAGAACAGCAGCTTCATGCCTGTCTTTAATTGTGCATGTTTTTACCACTGACAGAACCAGCTCCCAGACCACTAAGAACCGTTGCCCTCTGGTACTGTCCGAGCAGCCAAATCTAATCTGTAACAAGTTTCCTGCAACAGTTTTATTAAGAAGATAATTACACATGTCACAAAGGATTTCTCTCTTTCAGAAACCACTGTTCAAAGGAAGAGCTGAATGCTATAAGCCAAGCACAAAAATCTATCCTTTGTATATAATTAAAAGTACTGTGTTTATTGTTTGAATAGATTTTGGTGCACTTCAGGTTATGAATTTGATTTTCAGACACACAGACTAGATTCAAGCCCTGTTTATGTCACATGTGAAGCCAATACTCCCAATATACTCTGCATGTGTCATCAGCCTGCAGAAATTCTTGCAGCTTGTTGCCTCACATAAGCCATTAATAATCTGATGATTACGACTCCCAAAATACTTCTCACTCCCTACATACAGTTGCACTTTAGATTACAAAACAACAGAAAATACCAGAACTCAATAAGCTATGTTGAAATGCTGAGGCTTTTCCAAATCAGCTTGTAAAAAACAACGGTTACTCTAGATTTTTAGAATAGTTTCAAATTCTAAAGTTGAGGAAACATGACAGGAAACATGACTAATTATTGGTATCGGCTGTGGAGGATTCAATCACTCAGACTCTCCCACAGGTTTATGTAGTTAAATTCAGACTCTCTACACAGCAAGGCTTTGTTCCAGGTTTTGCTCCTGAAGGTATTATGGTAAAAGCTATGTTCTTCATCCTAAATATGAATTTAAATTTAAAAATGCAGGAAGCAAACATATAAAGGTTTTTATACAACACAAAGTGGATTTAAAAAAAAAAAAAAAGCTTTAAGGTTTCTTTTTTTTGTGTGTGGTTTTGTTTTTTAAGATTTACTAATCTTCTGGAAAGAAATCATAACCATTTCTCTTGCTTCTTGCAGAGAAGCTAGCTTTATTTCCTATATAGAAATAAAAGAAACATTACCAAATTTGAAGAGCTACTTACAGGAAACAAGGTAATGCTGTAAGCCAGGCCTTTGCATACAATAAGAGTAATTAACACATTTTGTTTCTTTCCCTTACTAAGAGCATTTATTTTACAAGACTGAATAATTTTTCTTAGTGTTTGTGCCATGTTCCACAAATGTTCTCTTATTAAGCTACATATAAGCTTATAGAGGCCTTTATTTCAGTATCTCTGAACCTTTTGCATCAAGCTGAAGTCCATGGTTTTTTTAAACAAGTGATCACAAGTTTCCTACAGCCCTTACACACGCTATATGCAGCTAGCTTTGAATATCAGATATCTTTTATCTCTTCAGCACCCACACTGCCTAGCATATACCACAAGGCTGCAAAGCTGCTCCTCACAGACTTGACAAACAACTCCTGGAAAAGCCACGCTGTACCCTCATTTGTTGCTGAGTTCACAGCAAGGGAAGCCAGATGTCCTGTATGCTGGCTGCTCCAAAAACCCCGGAGAGAGGAGGTCTCACTTGCTGATGCAAGCAATGGGGCTCATCCCGGACACCCTGGCTGCTGTTGGGATGAATCAGCAGTGTGTAAGAAACAACACTCTTCAAAAGAGGCTTACGACTCTGAGACTCCAGACGCCCAAGTTCCAAACAGCATTCCTTCAGCTCAGGTCACAACTACTATAAGGAGCAGCAAAGCTCCGTGTTCATAACAACAAAAGTGCAAACCAGGCCCAAGCCGGTGCGAAAACAGGGCTGAGGTTGCCAGCACACTGAAGTCCTACCTCAGCGGAGAAATAAACGGCAGGCACAGCACCAGGATCACTCCTATTTCACCGTATAGGATGGTGGCAACTGCTGTCCACTGGAAAGTCATGGTCCCGAGGCCTGCGGAGAAAAGAGGCGGCTCAGGCGGGCTCTGACACCCCGCCGCTGGCGGCCCCTCCGTGCCTCACCTTGGGCCACGGAGTTTCAAAGGGAAACATCTCAATGAAACACAACCGCAGGCTGGCGGGGTGTGGGTGTGTGTGTCCCCCTGTACCGACTGCCCGTCCCGAACCAGCCCCCGGCACACAGCTCCTCCACCTGCCAGGGAGCTGGAATCCTCACCGCTACCATCATCACCACCACCACCACCACCACCACCACCACCGCCGCCGCCGCCTCCGCAGCACCCGGCGCAGCCCCGCGCGAAGAGACTGCAGTCCCGCCTGTGCTGCAGGCCGACGGCTCCCTCCTGCCGCGCCCGTTTCCCCCTGCACAGCCGCAGAGGCGAGGCCTGGCCCTCCCCAGGCCCATCCCGTCCCCCCTCACGGCGACCCGGCCTTCGCAACCACCTCTGCGCCGGCGCCCGGTTGAGCCTGATGGCGAAGAGTCGCTAACGGGCGGGGAGCGGGGCCTCGCCCAACCGAGCGAGCCCGGGCTAGCAAAGGGTTGACTGGACCTTCCCACCCGCGCTGCCGGGCGGAAGCAGCGCTCAGAAGATGTGGGCCGGACCGGGACTGAGTGACACGGCGGCCGGAGGGGCAGGGCTGGGCTGGGCGGGGCGAGGGCCCGCGGGGCGGGGCGGGCCGCAGGGGGCCGCAGGGGGCCGCGTCCCACCTGAGGAAGGGGCGGGCGGGCTCCTCGCTGGTCTGCTCGGAGGCCGTTCTTGGCCGGCGGTCCCCCCGGCTGCTCGCGCCTTGGTGGGGCCCGAGGCAAGACTTGGACTAAAGACCGAGCCTGACTGACTTTATTAAGGATCACTCCTCTGTTGGAAAATGCAGGGACCTCCACGTTGAGAAAAGCTAAAAACCTTTTTCACACTGAGGGAATGGTTGTAAGCGTTTTGCTCTGGGGTCTTGCTGCAATCATCCCACTGTGCAATGACTTGAGCTTATTCAATCAGGGACTTCAGCTCAGCTCGTTATTTCTCAAGTTCAGCTGAAGTACTGTGTGTGTCTGTCCATCCCCCCCCATGCATTACAATACTATAACGTATTAAGACCCCATAAATCTGTTTTATCCAGGAAAATAAGCCCAGTACTTATAAAGACACCATAAACAACCAAATAACAGTCTCCAATGCTGTCAAACAAGCATGTTTGGAGCTCATGAATAAACCAGTATTAATTCAGAAAATCCTGTTCTATCCCACTGTCCTGTGTGGCAATTTTTACCAGCACAGCGAGGCTCCAAGCACATTATTTCCATAGCTTGTTACCCATTTTCCCATTTCTTGACCATCTCTTTTGCTACCCTTGTAACTCCTGTTCTTTGCCCCTGTATAATCCTTCCCTAATCACTTTTCATTGTTGTTCCTAGTTCTGCTGTGTCTGTACCTACACTCAGTATTTCTGATACCATTGTCTGGGCAGTCTTGGCCTCACGCGGCGTTACTGAGGTACTGATACAGTTACTGGGCACTCTTGGCCCTGTGAGTTTCTAGTTCTGAAAGGACCCACAGAACTACCCCAGTTACCTGCGGAGTTCAGTTTCCGTTGTTCAGTTGCTGTCGAATTCGTCCTTAACCTCTGCTGAAATCCAGCCACGCCTCCCTGAGCTATCTGCAGCTTTTACCAGCTGCTCACACTGCTGCATGTCACATCTGGCAGTTCCATGTATCATTCATATCCAGTGTTCTGTGCCCTGATCAGTTAGCACAGGCCAGGGCCTGCCCAGCAGCTTATTTGTCTGCCTTCAGTCCTAACGGATCCTGATGTGCTGCAGGTGAAAGAGGTTACTTGTCTAGCCTGGCATCACCAGCCCTCTTGACACAACTACTTGCTTTTGGGAATGCTGTCCTGATTAATTTCCATCAAAATGAGACAGATTAAATGCTGTTAATAGTAGTTCTTTGTTACTTTAATCCATTGGAGCTGACACAGGGTAGAAAGTTCTTGCATAAGCAGTTTCCAGCAGAGCTGTTTGCAGCTGCTCACAATCTGAAATTGTTTACACTAAAATTTCATAGGTCTGTGGCCTGGGGATGGAGCCAGTGTGTTAACATTTTCCTAGCTGCTGCCAAGCAATGTCTGGATGAAAGGTTATATCCCAAATAATTTTTATGCATAACAAGTATTGGAGAGTGACACAGTGATACAGCCAGCTATTTCTATCCAATCTACACAGTGGAAACAGCTTGGGTTTTAAGAAGTATTTCTAACATGTTTTCATAAACATATTTAATCAGAAGTATAGACACAACATAACCTCTTAGCATGTCCTGGTTATTACATTTTAGCTGTTGGCCTACAGCCATTATACTTTACTTAAGCTGTTAAAATGTTACTAAATACTTTCTGTCCTTTAATTCCAGAGCAGTTCCCATTTCTGAGTTGCTTATCTCTTACTAGCACTGTAAACTGCTCTCCCAGCAGCCTACCCTCATACTGGTAGGACCATATTTGCACATCCTTGCTGCCAGAGACTCTGCTTTTTCAATTCAGGGGCTTTGTAAAATCTCAGATTCACTCTACAGTGACTGCTGTGCACTTCCACTGCAGTTGGTGCATGTTCCCCACCAACCTGGAGTGAGCTCTGAGGAATAGAGAGAAACCTCCTGCAAGCATCTGTGAGACCTCCCTTCTCCTGTTGAGTGCATTCTGCCACTTCTGGAAGGCATTCTAATTGAAGCTGTACAAGTCTGGGTTGGTGATCTAAGGCTGCCTATCCTACCGTATGATAAATATGACATACAATATATATAAAGTCTGGCTGCTTTGGGAAAAAAAACTCATGAACCTTAAGACATTACAGCTATAAGAAATAACTTTTTCTCCCACCAGTAAGGTCACAAGCTATTCAGAAGTAGAAATACAAAATGCCTGTGTCTTAGCAGCTGGTTAGAGCACAGAAATCCGACTAATCCTCTGCTGAAGCAAAGTTCAAAGTTGTTCCATTCTAGTTTGTCTTGTATGACAGCTTGTATGGCTTGTATAACATCATCACACACTGCATTAACCCAAGACAGAGAAGACACCTACGAAACAACTTACCAGTAAGGAATAGAGAAAATGGTATTGTATGGGCTGTGTGAGGGATTACTGCAGCAGGGTAAAAGTTATAAGACAGTAGAGATATTACAAGAATATGGCACTGTTGTGCAGGGTGTCAACAGCCTGGACAAAGAGCTGGACCAGCTGCAGGAGGCAAAGGACCTAAAATACGAAACAAAACTTTGCATCTAATCTTACTTGCAGAAAAACTTTTAAAAATTTGAAAATTAGAAAATAGACTCAGATTTGAAAATTAGAAAAAGACTAAGTACCAGGTGACATTGTAACTAACATATACAGGTGTCGTGGTTTAAGCCTCTATAACTCACGCAGTCGCTCTCTCACTCACTCCCCACTCTTTCTTCCCCCAGTCCCGGGGGGACGGGGAGGAGAATCAAAAGAATGCAACTCCCGCAGGTTGAGATAAGAACAGTCCAGTAACTAAGGTGTAACACAAATCACTGCTGCTACCATCAATAATAATAATGACAAGGCAAATACAAGGAAAGAATACAATCGCTCACCACCCAATATCAAGCCCGACCAAGCAGCGCACCCCCACCCTTCTGGGTCTCTGCCCTCCGTTTTTACATCCTGGGCATGACGTGCTGTGGTGTGGAATACCTCTTTGGTCAGTTTGGGTCAGGTGTCCTGTTTCTGCTTCCTCCCGGCTTCCCCTCCTCCCTGGCAGACCATGAGACTCACAAAGTCCTTGGTCAGACCAAAGCACCACCAAGCAGTAACTGAAAACATCGGTGTTATCAGCACTGTTCCCAGGCTGAAAGTCAAAAACACAGTGCTGCACCAGCTACCAAGAAGGAGAAAAATGACTGCTACTGCTGAACCCATGACAACAGGGGAAGTGTTGAGGACCATCTTAAGAACACAATGCAGCTGCATATGCGAGGCTAGCCACAAAGTGCCGGGGTAAACGGATCAAGGAGAAAAATAATGTTTGCTCCTCATAGACTGCTTCAAACAGGAAGTTCAGGGAGCAGAAGATATCTTGTGCTTAACCCCTATGCAGTCGTAAAAGGAAACATAGTCTGCAAGAGCCATGATTGCTTAAGCAACAACATAGATTGCTGCATCTAAAGCATGTATTAGCTAGAAACAATAACAAGGAAATGGTTACAAAAAATGGTGATTGAGTAATCTGTAGAGGAATATTTGTGCGGTGGGTTTTTATTGGTTGCCGTAACACCCTTGTAAGCTTGAAGTATATAATCAAGTGACTTTGTTAAATAAATAATTCTGTGCCGCCATGGAGTCCGTGTCATCGTACACCACAGGGAAGGAATCTATCTAGTGGTCTTAAACTGGGGATGAGGATTTTCCCATATTCAAATGGCTTATAATGAGAAATATGACCATAGAATCACAGAATCATAGAATAGTTAGGGTTGGAAAAGACCTTAAAATCACCTAGTTCCAACCCCCCTGCCATATTCTAGAATGATGCTGGGAGTTAAATCGCTAACTCCCAACTTTATCAATTTATGTATATTAAAACAGTATGGCTGGTCAGAATATGGCTATAAACTCCAATTTCGCCATTTATTCTACATCAGTACAGTGGAATGTGTTCAGATGTATACAAAATTCACAAGGGAAGAAGGCTTAAAATTAATTTCATTCTAAGAAAGGGATGATAAACTTCTGTGGACTTTTATGGTGCATAACTTGCCAGATAAAGCATTCTTTAATTACTAGCAATATTAACAGCAACCTAGATCTTGTACTTCAGGCAGAAATCTCTATGATTGACCTCACACAGGCATAACAACTGCTGCCTTCAAGCTCATCAAGTATTCAACTCCTAAATAGGTCAAGGTAGTTCAAGTCCTCTAAAATTTGTATTCTCCCCTGAAAAGAAAAGAAAAACCACACCACCTTGCATTTGTGTTATTCGATTATAATAAATATCTTTTTCTTCTCTGCTCCTTGTGGCTAATAGGACAAGTAACAGTTGCTTGTCAAATCATAAAAATCTTAAGGAAATGCTAACACAGGGCTTGGTTTCTTCTATGTTTCAGTTGTATGGTTTTACTTTTTAATTTTGATGCCGAAGGCTGGAGGCATTTTCAGAACTGAGGAGAATTGAGTATTGCACTGTAGTTGGATGAACTTGAGGCTGGAAATTGAGCAGTCCTAAATACTATGTCATGCATTTGGGAAATAACTTTTGCAGTAGAACAGGGAGCTCAGAAATTACATGACGAATATTAGTCAAGGAAAAGTGAGGCATCAGAAAGAGAAGTATTAACTGCAGAAGACGTTGCTGGGGGGTTTTCCTGGAATACAACATATGATTGTGCTCATCCAATGTCAACAAAAAATTACAATCCAGAAGGGTGAAAAAAACAATTGTCTGAAGGAATGAAGAACCTATTGAACCAAAAAGGTTGCAGAGATTCCGAAAAATGAACTTTCATGCAACTGAATTAAAAATTTGCAAGTATTTTGATACCTAAATGATTCGGGGAGTATAAACAAAAGCAAACTCCCCTCCCCCAGGGTGTAATAATTTATAGTGTAATAAAAAATAAGTACAATTGTATAGAAAACCGAGTAATTTATTTAGAAAATTTAGAACTATTCACTTGTATATTCACAGAACTCTCAGAGGCAGAATATGAAGCAATTTCTGGTATGAATTTCTTGTAAACTTTGAAAGAAAACAAATTATTTGATTACAAATAATTGTACTGTACAGATTTGTGAAATTTCCCTTGCAGAACAAGTGCAGCTGGTGTGTAATGTTATTATCTTGTTCTCATTTTCACCATTTCCCTCCTATACAAAGATTCAAAGCCAAGTGGCTGTCATGCTTTGATAAGCAACATACCAGCAGGCAAAAAAGACTGCAAGAGCTTCGCTGAGAAAATCTGTCGGCTTTTCTGTGACCTATAAAGTTCTGTTTTGGTAGATGACAGGGATTTAATATTTTATATAATCATTATATAATAAATAAACAAAACTGAATTTAGTTAGATTGAACTTTCAAGTCTTGTATTTTAGATTCAGCTAAGTTTGTACATTGAGATAGTCTAAGCTACCTCTTCATTTTACTCTTTCCTTCTTTCCATCATCGTTTTTCTATTCCAGGTTTCTTCCACTATATGAAGTGTGGAATTTTTTTGAGTTGTAAGTAAGTGTAGACAGTTTTAGTCTGCAAACGCAACATCTAATTTAAAAGAGGATACTGCGCTGGGCTTCAAGGCCTCAGAGTCTTTTAAGCTTGAAACATCTATTCAAATTTAAAAGTACAGCTTAGTCAGCTGAGGCAAAAACTTCTACAACTGCTCCCTTTGTATTCTTTTGGTTTGAAATTCTTGGTATTATTTATAAGTAGTTCTTCTGATTTTACGAGTTTTTATGTAAGAAAGGCCCTAGTTTTGCAAACATTGCTATATGCAATTGTTTGGTGAAAAAATAAATTAAAATTACTGGAGTCTTACAATAATCAATCCTCTGTATAGTAGTGCACAGGAAAGAGAATTCCACATTTGTGCAGTCTGGACTATTTTCTAGAGTGAAACATGCTGACATAAAAATACAAAAAATATAAAGTATCATGTTGATCAGAATATTATGCTGTGCTGAAAATAGTACAGGAATGTGACTAAAAAATAGAAACACAACTAAAAATTTAACAACGTATCGATAATTGCAAAAATACAAGTTCAGATAGAACTAAAATACTTTCTGTTATCACAAACCATAATAATCATTCAGATAATCTAGTACTGCTGAAGTACTTGATAAAACATTAAAAACTTTCTTTTCTTGCTTTGAAGTTATGCGTTCCATCATGTACATTAAGTGATGGTGAAAACATGTAAAAGGAGTTCCAAGTTCAAGAGCAATGTCAACCCAGTCCTGGATGCACCTCAAAGGTGTCTCTTCGTATCCTGCAAACATTGCTGGATTTGCTAAGAGTCCTCTAGCCACCATTACACCTTCAAATTGGAAATCAAAGCAGTAAGTTACATTAAATTTTACATTAAATCATTCTGTAGGCTTTTTATAGCACCCCCTTAGGACAACCACCCAAAACTTACAGGCAAGTAATGGGAGAACAACAGGGATGGGTATTATAGTTGTACTGGAGAAACACATTTAACAATCTAAACCTCAGAGTACCTACACCACCTGTCAACACATTCCACTTGATGTCTCCAGATGGATCTCTCCAGAATTGTGAAATGAAGCTCAGGACACAGGAGCCTTTCTTCCCTACTTTTGAAACTGCAACTCAATTGTATTTTGGTTGTGTTTGCTACACACATACAAACTTGCCTTTTTAACATAATATTACAATGAAAAGATGCAAGAGTAGCAGGAGGCTAAGTTTAGTTATTTTAGCGCAACTTGGCTGATATTGCTGACCTACAATCCTTCTTCCAGTAAGAGCTTGATGTCTCAGTTATATAAATCTCAGGGTTCTTGATCTGCAGTAAATCTTTCTGAGCAAGCCAGTGTATTTGCAACTGTAATCCCGAATTGTCAGATAAACCCATACAAGTTCTATTGCAATTTTTCTGTGATTAAGGGATCCTGTTTTCCTGCACTGTCAACATACAACCTATCACACTTAGACTTTTCTTAAAAGAGAGGGAGATAAAAAATGAAAAATTTCTTTCACTATTGTACAAGACAGAAAAAACCCTGATAATTTATAATTTTGTTATTGAAGGTCAACTGGGCTATGAAAATATTCTTTTCTGTTCCATATTTCCTTCCTGCTTTGTATTTGGGGGGGGCAAGTCACTGTAGTAGCATAGCAGTTTGGTTCAACTGGTCTCTGCTGTTGCTATTGAACACCAGTAGTGACAAAAGAAATGTGCCACATGAGCTTTTCCTCATGACACTAGCTACTCATCTCTGTCCTGCTGTTCTCCAGCTGGAAGACCAAAGTGTGTAGATACAGATCCCCTCTTCAAAACATCTACTGAATTTCTGTATTGTCTTGAAACTACAGATGGTTTCAGGAATCTACTGTGACTAAGTAACTGCAGGGCAATCCTGCAAAAAATCCTCAAATTTTACCACTGAAGTGTAGGACAAGGTAAACACAGATATGAGTGCAATACCTCATTGTGTCCTTGAAGCTAACCACCTTAACTGTTAAATATCTGGCTTAAGAATAGTTAATTTTCCCGCCATATTCTTATGGTAAGAAATCTGACCCTATGTGCACAAAGTAGAGATTTCCAAGAGGAAGTTCACAGTTCTTTAAAAGATGTTCAGCTCCATAAAGAGGTAGACTGAATGTCTGAAGGTCCCCCTGAACTTCACTACTGAGTGATGAGATAGCATAATTAAGCAAAGAGCTTTTGTAATTTGCTTTGGAAATCATTGTTTGTGGCTTTGAATAGCAGTGCTCTAGTGCATTTACAAGTGATTCTGTTTATGATTTTTATAAGGCATCTAAAACACCACTAGAATCATGTCCTACTTATAGCTAAAATAAATACTATAAAATATCATCTGCAAATTTACTTAGAAAACAGTGTTTAATCTTACCATCTGCTCCTGTCAAGTGATGAACTTTTTCAGCATCTCTTAAAGTTTTAATGTCTCCATTAGCCACAACAGGTATAGACATGCTTTGTTTAATTATTTTAATTGCATCATAATGTACAGGCTGATGTCTTTCTTCTACGCTTCTCCCATGTACTGTAATCCATGAAACTCCAGTTGCTTCAGCTTTCTGACACAAGTCAACTGTTCTTTTTAAGTCCTCATGGATCCTACAATTCCACAGAATGAAAACATCAGATAATAAATTACCTGAACTGTATAAAACGCTGTCCTCCATAAGGAGGAGCTATCACAGATTTGTATAAATAACTAAAGAAAATATTACTGTTGGAAGATAATGAGGTTTGGTTTGTTTGTTTTAATAAAGACATATGAGTTTAACGTATAGAAAGTACTATTTAATTTATCATTTCCTAATTACATCACATCTCTGAAACATACATGATAAATATTACAGAGATTGAACAAGGGTGTCCTAAAGGTTCTAAACCAAACAATATTATTTTGCTTACTTTGTGGGGGAAAAAAAAATTATAATTCTAGTAGTTCCTCTTTCCCAAAAGATTGGAAACTGTGTTGAAACTTAACTGGCAAATACACAAAAGCCATACAGGATGTGTGAATATGGGATGAACAGTGGAAGTGGTACAAAGCAGTGCAAAGCAACAGTTTACAGAAGGGAAGAAGGATGTGCTCCTTACAGCAGCTGTGCGGACTAGTTCCTGGTTTTGTTACCCTTCCCTTTATAGCCAGCAGCAAATGTGGCTCTGGCCTCCAGCAGCTCACAAAGTAAATCCTTGTGATTATACACACTATGTGTTGCTTTTCTTTTATGGAACCATGAACCTTTTAACTTGTACTTTCATATCAGCTGGATTGCAAGAAAACTCTTCACATCCAGTATGCTACCTGGATAAGTAGTCAAAGCCTGTGCTGATTCTACTGTCTAAGTCTGGATTACTTTTCCCAGATATTCTTTCATCTGGAGTCAAAAAAGTCTCAGCAGTCTTCACATGTAAGGAAAATATTATAATGTGTAATATTACATTAACAGAATTACATACAGTGTACTTGTTACATGAACATGTTTCTTAAAAAAAAAGGATTATTCCATGTATCACAAACATCACTTAGATCTACCTTATTTTAATAGATACTGAAAATCTTGGTTTGTCGATCTGATTCCGTACATGTCTCACCATATCTTGAACAAGCTCTGGTTTATTTATTAAGCAAGCACCATAACCTTCTGCCATCGCCCACCTTTAAAAGAAAAAGAACATGTGTATTCCACATTTGAAAAAATGCAGAACAATTTCAGTCAGATACATTGGTTTTGTTCCTTACAACCTTCAGAATGTGTGGTTGAGTAGACCAAGATAGTACTGGCTGTAGATCAATGATTCGTTTGCAGTTTGGCACCAGCTTTTAGAACTTGGTTCAGTCTCCATTTGGACAAGTCACTAATCTCTTCCAGTTCAATTTTCTGTCCACAAAACGGACTCACAAGGAAGATAAATTAACATTTAATCAACAGTGGTTTATAGTGTACATAAAATAAAAAAATTGATGTTTTCCCCTCCATAGGGTCATGGATTTCTTCTAAACGGAAAATTACTTTGGATTAAAAGGGAGATTTTTGAAGTGCAGGGAATGATCTGAGCTCAGTAATATTCTGTTCTTCCTCAGCTGCAAAACACTTTATTTTGATTGGCATGAAATAACCTTTACTTCCACTTAAGAGCAACAGGTTTTTTCTTATATATTTTTTCTTATAAAGGCAGATTAAGTGCACAAAGTTTTGTTATTTTGAAAATAGCATGTGCAAGAAACAAAGGATTTAAGTGTAAGCACGTACTTTTGTCCTAAAAGGAACTTACAGTTTGGCATACTTAACTGTAGTTAGCTTAGAAAAAAAATTACATTTCCATTCTGAAGTCTCAGATCTCTCCAGAAAAGAATTTTCTCAAATACTGTAATTTTAAGTCAAGACAATCTAATTAGAATAGACAAGTATTGGCACCGTAGTATTATCTTTTGCTTTCCTACATTTGAGGTCTTCACTAAGAAAAAGGCTGCCTGACAAGCGTGGAATAAATGGTTCTCAATTGAACCAGTTAGCAAGAATCTTCATTTGTGCATTACTACTCTGTTTCACTGTCAAGACAAAATCTTTATTAATCTAAGAGAGAAGATCACTAATTCACTGTACTTATAAAACTAATAAAAGACAGAAGAAATTCTTTTCAGCACTTCCTGAATAATGTGATCTGTATAATTATATTTTAGAGACTATCCTTCACTTGCAGAAGTCTGAGACATCAAGGACTTGGCTCATTATTTTGGCAATTGCCACATCACTTCTCAAAACATTCTCTAAATTATTTGCAGCAAGCTGCTTTTGGTAATGCATATTTAACAGCTGCTGAGAAGAAATGGACACTTCACTTCTTAAGCCAACACTGAGTATTTCAGAAATGAAAAAAGGCAGGTTGGCAAATACACCTGGTTTTCCCAGTCTCACCATGGTGACAGGCATCTTAGAACATTCAGAACAGTGTCTTGCCACATAGACATTTCTGACAGGTTAAAAAGCTCTTTCTCTCTCAAAGTCTATTTTTAAGTTAAGACAGAAATGACTATGAAAATGAAGACCAGCATTCTTTAATCTCAAATTATTTCATCATTTTTTGACCAAGCTTTTTCAAATCTTTACCTCTGAGGACAGCCACAGTTTAGGTCTATTCCATCTGCAAAAGGACAGACGATACGGGCAGCATCACACAAAACCTGTGCTTCTTTAGCAGCAAACTGAACAATCAATGGATGATCACCTACTCCAATGAAAAGGTACTTAGAGATTAAACAAACAAACAATCAATACCACCACCACCCCCCCCCCACCCGTCAGATGCTCGTCTTTCACAAACACCGTATATGAAATTACGTATTCGCTACTTTTCAGCAGTCTTCATGCCTTCCCTCCTGGCCTGCCCCTTCTTGTCTGCATGCTGCCCCTTTGCTGTGCTCAAATGGCTGGCTGTCTTGCCAGGTAGGAAACTTGCTTACAGAACCAACCATTCAGAAAGGAGCCAAACAACACACAAGCTCTTCCCTTCCTTCTCCTAGCCCATCTTTTTCTTCTTCTGTGCCAACATCGCTGGTTTTTATCCACAATGTGATATGCAGAGTTGGAATGAGAACACAGGGGCAGAGGCAGCTCTAGCAGCTTTGCCTCAAGTGGGAAACCAAAGTGTCAGTAATCCTCAACTCGGGTCTGCTGAACCATTTGTGATTCACTAAAATGCCTGCAGAGAGACAGATGGTCATTTGGCCTATGCTCTTCTCTTTTACAGCTACTGCATTACATTAAAAGCATCTAAAAATATCTCAGTCTTAGTGCTCACTTTCCACATAAACAATTGCTGTGGTTAAGAGACAGGGGGATATTTGAGGACTGATGGAAAGAGATGATCTGACAAATGCACAGAGCAAGTGCACTTCTGTTACTCAAAGGACCACAACTGGTTCTGATGATTTTTCTGTTTTAGTGGAAAATATGTAGTTCTTGAAGTAGTGGAGTTTAAGTCAGAAAGCAGTGTCCTCTCGGACAAGCTGAGACACTTCTGGAAGTCACCTAAAAATCCAGCAAGCAAAAAAAATTGCTTGCATATTTTCAAAACAGTCCATTTAATACAGTGCTCTGGCTGAGGAGATTTACATTGTTACAGGCAGTATTTTTGAATAATCCCACACTCCTATTGGATATTTGGTTGAGTATTAAGTAACAAAAATATTGAGCCTAGCAATATTTTTAGCAGCAGCCACAAAAAAAATCTACCTCTATTTGAGAAATAAACAACAAAGAAACATCAATGACAAAGAAAATGGAAAGCAGAAATTGTAACTGTATATTCCAAACTACTCCACTAACCAGAAGACAAAACCCCCAGACTGCCAGGAAGTCAAACACAAATCCACAGTAAAATTTCCCAACGTGTTGTGGAGCTACTTGTTAAAAACATAAATGCTAATAATGTAAATATTATACTCCGGGCAAGGCTGTCTGAGGCATAATGTTTTACAGGCCTATAAAATTAAGGCCACGATGAAAGAAGTGGATAGGGAAAAGATGCTGTTTACAATACTATAGCATTTCATTTTATCCCTTCTTATCAGGCAGCAAAATTACAGCATGAAGGAGAATTTATCTTTTCCTATCCCTACATCCCCCAGACTACCCTACATAACTGACCTGTGGAACTTCAATGCCACAGGACATTGTGTAGATCTGAAGTATAAGTAAATTCAAAGGGGGCAAAGTAGGGGCTTGGTGGAACTTTGAGCCATATATACTGTCAGTTATGTTCCTACTTATTTATCTTTACAAAGAATTATTAATGTGTTTGTTTTTTTTAAAGTTGAATTCCACTAATGAGTCTACCTGTGCTTGCCAATGTGACTTTTCTCTGTAAATGCTCTATTTGCATAACACACTACAGTGAACAGCCAGTGCTAAAAGAATGAAATACACTTCCCCCACTATTATATATACACTTACAAAGCCACAAATTCAGTGGTCTGATTAAATCATCACACTTCATAGATCCTACATGCTGATCTTACTAGCATGTTATCAGTGCTCTCCTTATTCCGTAGTCACAGCCTATGCTACTATGTTCCTTGTTATACTCTTCCACTGCAGCCACTTCATTCCAAAAGATCTGTATCGTTACTGTCACGTCTACCCACATTTCATACAACTTTTCTCTTTTGATTTACAGTCAGGACTCTGTACTTCCTCTTTTTGTATGCGCTCTGGTTATGTTTCCGAACCATGCCTGAAGCTTTGCTTCTCCTCATCAACCATAGCAATGCCTTAACTTCCTGATCTCTTATTCCTTTTTATCACCCTCGCAATGTCTCAAGGAGACTATCAATCAATTTACTGGCTCCATGACAAGGGGCCCTTCCACTTTCCACCCCACGTAATTTGAAACCCTGCTTCTCTTATCAATCCATGATTCCACTGTATCAATACCTATTCTTTTCTTCACCTCTATCCACACTCATCTCTGTTAGAGATCAGAAAACTTTTCAAAGCAATGAGTTAAGTGCTCATCTCTGAAACACACAAGAAACACCAATTGCTGGGAAAATAATCTTGCCACCATCTTGTACTGGGTCTGGCTGGGATGGAATTAATTTTCACATTTGTTTAATGCTTATTTATAGCACCCTATGGGGTGCTGTGTTTTGGATTTTGTGACAAAACCAGTGTTGATAATGCACCAGTGTTTTGGCTATTGCTGCACAGCACTTGCACAGTGTCAAAACTTTTTCTTACTCTGCCTCCTCCTTATCCCAGCAGATAGATCAGGCGGGCAAGAAATTGGGAGTGGACACAGCTGGACAGCTGACCCAAACTGGCCCAAGGAATATTCTGTACAATATAACATCAAACTCAGCAATAAAACTGGAGTGGTAGCAAAAGAAGTGTTTGGCATTGGTCTGCTAGTGATAGGTGGGAAGTGACTGCCTTTGCATCAGTTGGTCTTTTTTTTTAACTCCTTCTTTCCTTCACTTATTAATCTGTCTTAATCTTGACCTACAGGTTCTCACTTTTGTTCTGTTCTTTCTGTTCTACCCCTGTGCTACTAGGAAGGTGGAGAAGGAATGAGTGAACAGCTGTGTGGGTGGTTGATGGCCACCTATGTTTGGTCAACCCACCACAGATCTCAGTTTTTTGCTATTTCATTTGACACACTGTCACTGGAATGTGTTTACTTTCACCTAGAATATTTCTATGATTTGATAATCAATCAGATACAGTATAACAAAACTGTTAATGGATGTCAAGCTGTGTGACAGACTCCATTCACTTGGCCAATTTAGCTTATCACCACGTAAAACATTCTGACAAGGCAACAGTTTATTAAAAAAATACCTTTGTTGGTTGTGAATTCGCTGTCTCTCGCTTTTGCAGATCTCACAAAATCAGCTGCCACTATCATTGGCGTGTAACACAAATCACAACTGTATTTCCTAACCAAGGTTCTGAAAGCCAACCTGCAGACACATGAAAATAAAAAAATAAATAGTAAAGCCATTTTCCTGATTAGCTGCTCTAAAACGCTGTTCTGACACGCAGTACTCTGGGGATGTCTAATATTATCATATGATAAAATACATCCCACATCTGTCTGTCTTAAATAACTAAAGGAAAAGCATGTCATAATCCCTGTTTTTTACAGTCAAGATAAACTTCCTCACAGAACATACATGGAAAACATAGTTGACATGACAGTTACTTACTTGGAATAGCGGACCATGGGGGCACATATTTTTACAACTTGCCCAGAATGAAACAAATCCATGGGATCTTTCAGCTGGCATTCTTTAGTTTCTATGTCACCAGTCATGTATAATTAATCTTTTTAACATCTGGAAAAATAAGCAGCGTTTGAAACAGAAGTCATTCAGCTATTTCTGAGAGGCCATGCAGCAGCTTGCTTTTCAGTAGAGCATCCTGCAAGCAGGCCCTCGCTTGTGGAGTGCTGGAACAAGCTTTTTGCCACAGCCAGCTGCTGAGCACCGGCCCCGTGCCCCGTTGTACTCTGCCATCCCCAAGCGGTATCACCCCTGTGTTTTCATTCACAGAATCACAGACTGGTTTGTGTTGGAAGGGACCTTAAAGCTCATCCAGTCCTAACCCCCTGCCACGGGCAGGGACACCTTCCATTAGACCAGGTTGCTGCAAGCCTCGTTCAACCTGGCCTTGAACACTGCCAGGGACGGCGCAGCCACAGCTTCCCTGGGTAACCATGCCCACCCAGGGCTCACATCTCGCTCGGGCTGGAGGGGAGGTTCTCAGCCACAACCCAGCGCAGGACCTGCTCCAGACAGCCCCTGCCCTGCCTCACGGAGGAAGTTTTTCCTCATGCCAGGCGAGAGCCACCCCTGCTCCAAGCCCGCTGTCTCCCGTCTTCCCGCTGCGGGCCTGGCTCCCTCCTCCTCTTCCCGCTCGGCGGGGGCCGCAGCCCGACCGCCCCGGCCTCCGCTCGCTCCCGCGTGTGGGTGCCGGCGGGGTGGGGAGGCGCGCGCCCAAGGAGCCGCCTCCCGCCCCGCTCCCTGCGGCCCGGCCCCACGCTCACCACGTGCCCGAGCGCCCCGCCGCCGCCCTGCCGCTCCCGGGGTGGCCCCTCTCCGTCGCGCGCTTTCGCCATCATCGCGGCGCGCCGCGGCCAGGGAGTGACGCGCGGGCTCCCGGCACCTGCCAGCATGGAGGAGGCGGGGGCAGGCGGCGGAGCGGCTCCGGCCCCGGCCCTCGCAGAGCTGCTGGCGGACGGTGAGGCGCGGCCCTCGGCGGCGGCTTGGGGTGTCGGCGCGGAGGGCTGGGGGACAGCTCCCGGCTGTGACCCCGGCGGCGGCACCGTGCCGGGGTCCCGTCTGCGGGGAGCCCGGGGAAGTCGGAGGGGCCTTTGCTAGGACGGGCAGCGCCGGGGAAGAGGTGGCGGTGCTCGGGGTCGCGGCGAGCAGGGCGGTGAACCCTCCCCGCTGTCAAGGCACGGGAAGTTTCGGCGGTGGAGGAACGGCCGGCTCCGGGGAGCGACCCCAGCCCTCCCGGTGAGGAGCCCTCCGCTGAGGGCCGAGGGTCCCGGTGGCGGTGCCCTGCGAGGTGGCGTGTTGCTGCTGAAGGGAGAAGGAGTGCGCAGGAAGGAGAGGTGAAGGCGCTCGGTAATATCGCTGTATGGAAGCTCGGGTGTTGCTTCACCCAAAGTCTTCCTCGCAGTATCATCTCTTAATTCAGTGTTTTATAAAGCAGTGCCCTTATAAGAGCCCGGAATGGTTTCATGAAGTTGCGTCTCATGCCACTTCGATCCTCAGTGATTTGAAGGTGTCTGGTGTCTGTGTTTGATTATGGGTACAACCTCAACAGCCTCTCCCTAGTTGCACTGTGAAGTTTGAAGAAGTTATCAATACTTTTCAGTGTATTCTGCTCAAGAAAAGGGAATGCAGAGTAAAGGTATACGAGCTTTATTTACTAAAAAACACCAAACCCCAGTCATTGGCTCCAAACTTGTTTCTTTTGATTGTGGTTTCTTCTCAAATTGGTGTCACATTTGTATTGTGTGATACAGAGAACATAAGCTGTTACATGTGGAGAAACTGAGGGTCAGAGAACTGTGTGCTTTGGGTCTAGAAATGTTATTTAACTGTTCTGAAGTGTGAAAGTAAAATCAAAATGTTTTTCAGAATGTTATGCTGACTTCTTCAGAGAAGACTTTGATGTGAAAGCTTATACTTCCCAGTCTATCCATCAGGCTGTGATAGCTGAGCAACTGGCAAAACTTGCTCAAGGTATTAGTCAGTTGGATAAAGAGCTCCATTTACAAGTAAGTTTAAAGCATACCTGTTATCCTGGGATGGTTGATATAAACTTGTCCAAAGTTTAGTAATCTTATGATATTGTTGCTTCTGAAATTGCCCAGTGTACTCCGCAAGCAGTAACTAAAGGTACAGCTTGCAGCAAAGCTGGTAGTGAATCTGATACTTAACTTAGTTGAGCCCACTCTTTATACCCCTTACCAAGAAGCCATATGCTGCTTTGTGTTTAGTTTCTGCAACCAATCTTTGTGTACATGGAGGTTCTGCTCTTCCTCGTAAGGATGTTCCCTGACTCATTCCAAATGATCATGTCAGCTATCAGAAATGCTGGCCTGTGTTTTGGCATGACAATTGTGATAAACAGGGATTGATTTAACTTGTATCCTTTCATCCTGTGGTGGAGAGTAGCCTAGGCTGTAAGACTTGCCTTAAGTGGGGCAGCTATAACCTATGTTAACACATCTCCACGCCTTCAGGTAGGCTTTTGAGTTTGGATGATAGAAGGGTTTTTGGTAAAATCTACACAGACACCACAGATCCACAGTGCACCTTACAGTGAGAACGCATGCTAAGTGTGCTGTTTCAAAACCTTCTTCCTTCCTCTCCCTGTTCAGTTAGTAAATTCTTTGGGAACTAATATCTAAATGTCATAAATAGAAAATATTAATAATTTGAGTATAATTATTACTATATGATTAATAAGCTTAAAATTACAATTGTTATTACCTATGACTGTGTGTTGAAGTGTAATTGCTCTGCTGGCTCTAAGATGTCAGCTGTGCTGTAGTTATTGACCCTCTTCTTGTTCTGAGCTTGTTGCTTTGTGTTCTGAAACCTTTCATCTTTGACGTGTGTCTGCTTTTTCCTGTGTCTGCCTTATGTAGGGTGGATGAGATACTTTAATGCCCAATGTAGGAATGATGATGGTGTATTGATATTCCTTTCAGGCACACATCCCTATTTTTCTGTGTTGATTTCTTTTTTTTTTTAAGGTTGTTGCAAGACATGAAGACCTGTTGGCCCAAGCAACTGGAATTGAATCCCTGGAAGGTAAATTATGTTATATTATGCTTGCTACTTGTTGCAATGGAGGAAGCACTATTAATATCTCTGCAGGAAATGTCATTCACTGACAACTTCAGCCCCTAATGTTGAGGCTGCACATCTTACTTCTGAGGAGTAATGTGGCAGCTTTATTTTTTTTGATGTCAGTAGATGGAGCTCCAGGGAGAAGCTTTTGCTGGTACTTCTGTGGAGTTAACTACTTCATGGGAAAACATACTTCAATAGTCAGTTTGGGGCAACTTTAACTATCAAGTCTTTTTGACCTTTTAATATATTTTTCTAAATAAGCCTAATTTTGTTGCAACATTAGCTGATATCTGCTACTGTAAGTACCAAGCGTGTGCATGTTGCTTATGCATGTGTGTCGTGGTTTAAGCCCAGCCGTGCTCAGAAAACCACACAGCCTCTCTCTCATGCCATCTGGCACATGGTTTGCAAGTCTTAACCTTAACACATAATCTTAATTGCATTGGGATATTTTTTTTCCTAGAAGGGGGCTATTAAGTTAAATACATACCTTTATGTTATTCCACTGTTTGGGATCTGGATTTTAATATAAACTGCAGACTTTCAAAGGCCTTACTTAGAAACAGTTGAATCTGTGTAGAAAAATAATTGCAATATTTTTCCTTGTGTAAGGAGCTCATCAAGCCTGCCATTCTGCTCTTTGTCACTTGCTGGGAACTTCTTGTTTTTTTCTTCAGAAAAATATATTTACCTCTATAACATGCTAATTTGCATATACTATGGGATTCAAGCATATACCCTTTTCCCTTTCATTTTGTAACTTGCTAAGTATTTTATGTATTCCTCCTTCTTCCAGATTTTGGCATAACCAGAGAATTTCTGGTTACTGACAGTTATAGTATCTCCTTAGTCTTTGGAACTTGCTGAATACAGTACTTGATAGCATTTGCATACAGCTATAAAAGAAATAAATGATTATTTAATCTGGCAATGGTAGCTCCTGAATAGCTTTTTAGACAGTTGGAAAATTAAGCATACGAAGACTGGAATCTGTGTTCACCCTCCAAATAAGAGGTAGATAGGAATCTGTAGTTAATCTTGTGATTAATAAATACCTCCCAGTCATGATCTTCACCAATTTGTGCTCAGTGGAATGTTGTTTTGTGAAATCATTGTTGTCTCTGAAGGCATTCCTTCCTAAAATTGCTCTGAGGAAAGAATGAAGTACTTCAAAACAGCTATTCAGTTATAAAATATGTCTGTAAAGAAAGTGTGGTAAATACTGCATGTTTTACAGTTAATAATCTAAAGTAAAAATAAAATCTAATTCTCAAATTTATTGAACTGTCTTCATTTACTTAACACTATGATCTTTAAGAGGCCATTTCTGTGTGTGAGGGAAAGAGAAGCATGCAGAGGTTCTAACCTAAAAAGTGTTTGTTACTTGAGACATCAGTAGGAACTTCAGTCTGCAGTTGCCAGGAAAATCAAAAGTCTAGTCAGATGTTTCAGATTTTGAAAAACTTTCTTATCTATGCTTGTGAGATATATGGTCACTGTAGAAGAAACACTTGAGTCAAGTTTCATAAGAGGAAGAAAGATGGATGACAGTAGAAATTTGAATTATGAACTCGGAAACACATAGCTCTTGGTATGTTTATCAAGAAGGGTAGCAAGTGAAGATTATGGAGCTGATTCACAGCACTCACAGTCATTTGGATGTGTGAAGGTGAATCTAATTGAATATTTCAAATTGATACACCCAACTTGTAGCGTCCTCTTTTAGGTCTGTGCACTTTTAAAATGGTGCGCTGATGTGGTGTACATACTTTTTTTCTGTCCATATGTAGCTCAATAGATACCTTGAGCTTAAGGTAGGATAGATAATATCATTCCATATCTTATGCAGCAGATGAAGAGGGTTGATTGCCTTTTCACCCATCCTAATTCTGCCTTCTGGCAAGAGGACTGCTATATGCTTTATAGCAGTGTCACAGTCATAGATGTAGTAATGTTGTGCTACTGGCCCTCCCCCCATTATTGCAATGTAGAGTAGAAAATACAGCCTATTCTGCCAACTTTTCACTGTATCTCATATCTTCATCCTCTGAGGCGTAAGAATTGCATGCCTGTCATTCCAGGTATAAATGTCAGGGAACTCCTGAGTCTGTCACTAGGTCATGTTAATAATTCTGAAATATGGAGAAGATGGGAGTTTGCGTATAAATACAAAATATATGAGATACAGTCCCAGTACAGGACAAGCTGAATGAAACTATTAGCAGTAGTTATGTGTGTCTTCCATCTTAGTGTATCATATTGCAGTTTTATCCAATTTGATGATGACATACTTGTAAACAGGGCTTTACAAAAAAATGTTACATGTTTGAGAATGGCAAACAATAACTGGAACAAAAATAATTTCATAGGCCTGGGTTGGTGTAACTTAATTAAATTCTCAGCAGGCTGATTCCATATTGCAAAAATGACTGCTACCCTTGACTGCTTTTTAACAAGAAAAGAACAAGCGTGCTTGTGGGCTTTCGTTGTACTGCTTTGCCAAACTAATCTGGAGCAAACATGATTAGGGTAGTTTGCTCTGTAATCTATATTAGATGACCTCACAATGACATCGATGCCTTAGTTTTTGCTAAAGGTGCTTATGGACAGGAATAAAACCTTGAGATAGAATTGGTTATCTTCTCGGTCTTCTTTGTTGGTTTCTCTGAACTATCTAGTCGCTATGTTAAATAAATAGTGTTAAATAGGTTGTACCGTTTTTGTATGTCATGTTCAGGTGTTTGTATCCGGTTATGCCTTTGACCAGCAGTCCTGATCATCATTCTCTTAGAAAGTAACATGCTCTAAATATTACTTGAAACTTAACATATGATGGATTTCAGAGTGATATTTCTTCTGTAGGTTTGTGTTCTCTATCAGTAAGTTTTCCATAATGTTTAGTAAGTGACCTATAACCTGCATAGTTTGTTTCCAAATATGCTGTTTCATTCATTTCAATCTGTTTTCATGTTTTATAGTAAATTTGCTGTAAAGGGGGAAACTGTTGTTTTTTGTTTATTTATTTATTAATTTATTTGTTTTTATTTAGTTTTTATTTTAATGCTAAAATAGTCTGCAGTAGTTGTTATGATTTGAAGAATAGGTGTTCCAGTAATTGACAAGTGTTGCATGTAAAAAATGTGCTTTATTTTGCAGGTGTCCTCCAAATGATGCAGACTAGAATTGGTGCTCTACAAAGTACTGTTGATAGGTATGCCATTCATTATGTGATTAGAAAGTAGAAATTCTTATTCTATCATGTGATTTATTAATACTGTTGTAAATAATTTTCTCTTCTTATTCTTAGAATTAGAGTCAAAATTGTTGACCCCTACAACAAAATAGTGTCTCGCACGGCTCAGCTAGCAAAACTCCAAGTAAGTTATATTAAAAATGTATTTAAAACTTTCTGAAAATGTATTATTTCCCAATTGTCAGACGTGGGTGGGATGTTCATACTCCAGTAGCCTGTATTTCATTGTCAGTATTTCTCAATGAAAATCATTTGTGTGTCTCTCCATGAGCTACTGAGAAGTGCTTTGTATTGCAAAGTAGGAAATGACATTTGCACTAGCTAAGTCAGGTTTGTAGCGATGCAGAGAAGAGGGAAGAGTTATCTGAGTACATATTAATTAAATTCTCATCACTGTTTGTGTAATTTTAGTATTTAATGTTACGGTGCTGTTGTGTAGAAGATGCTTTTCTCCTCTGAGTTAGTGATGTCTGGCTGCAGTTTAGTAAAGAGTTTGGGAATTAATTCTTTCAAAATAGTCAAGATGCAACTTGTGAAGCCAGTTGTGGTTCTGGAGTTTTATAAGCCCAGGTACGTAGCTGTTCCTGTCTTTTGAATATAAATGGAGTCTACATGAGAATGTAGATCTCTGTTAGAGGACTGCAGTGGGAGAGGGCTTGTTACAATGGTGGTGAGATATGTGTCAAACACTTCCATTTTTAATTTTATAATAGTTGAAAACTATTCCATAGATCTTCAGGAGTCACATAGCTGCATTCTATTCAGTTTATGGTTTGAAAAACAATAAAATTCCAAATCAACGAGTTTTTAATGGGTTATTGTTTGAACTATTTGTCTTTGCGAATTTGCCTTAACTTTGCAGAACTAGGAACTTGTCTTTTAGTACCTGATGTTTGAGCTGTGGACATACACTTAAATAGATTGCCATCTGTGAGTGACTGCTGTTGTACAGTAGAGTAGATGTAGCTGCGAACTGTCATGCAGTTTCTGGTCTGGGGGCTGGTGGAGCAGCTGCAGTAGTCTCTCTGCTGAACTTCTATTTTCTGCATTACTTTCAGTAGCAGTGAAGTTCAGCAGGAAGCTCTTAACATTCTGTTCAGCCGGTTTGTCCAGCTGCTTCTCCTGTTCTTTTCAGCTCCAGCTGTTACTGTTCTTGCCATTGGGCAAAACTTCCCTAACTTCCATGTGGCAGAATTTAGGTGCAGAATTTTTTGTTCTTTGTGGAAAGAGTTGCAGAAATTTGGGTCCAAAGATGAAGAAGATCATTTCTGCCCTGACCTTACACAAAGTTAAACTGCAGAAGGACATCTGGGAAGAATAGTTCCTGAATTTGGGAACTGTTTCTTGGATGCTCTTGGCTTCCTCTTTGCTGTAGCAGGGTTACAGAGATTTTCCTGTGATGTGAAAGCAGCATCTGTCCAGAGTTAGCAGCCTGTGCCAGGGAATTTGTAGTATCTGGCTTTTCTTGGCTGTAAGTCAGAAGAAATTGTTTCAGGGTAAGGGAAGCCTGCTAGGCTACTCTTGCAAGTGTCCAAATCTGCTTACTTAAGTGTAGAAAGAGGAATGATGATTCCAGCTTCTCTGCCAGTGGGAGTTTATCCTCAGCATGAGCTTTCTTGTGCTGGCAGATAGATAGTGAGTGCTTTGTGTTGCGCTATATTGCTAGGAGAAGTTGAGGGCCAGGACACCTGAATTATGAAATGAATCTGGACTTACCGTGAGTTGAGTCAATAGACCTTTGAAATCTCAACCTTCCTGCCCACCCAAGATGTAAGACTGTGGTGTCTCTTCACCCAGCTGACTTGTTCGTTCAGGAAGGCAACAGCGGAGTAGATAGTTCATTTCCTGGCGGTGACAGGGTTTGTGACATAAAATTGCTCCCAAATGCAAGACTTGTTGCATGGTACACTTTCAAACTTACAAATTTTATCAGCTGGTGTACAGTTGGTAGAATAAGTAGAAAAATGTAGATGACTGATAAAAGAGGTTGCCTTCTGTCAAAATCTGTGGGGTTGGCAGGTATGTTTTGCTGAACTGTGTGGTGTTTAAGAGACTCTTGTACTCATAATGGTATTATTTCAGTGGTTTTCCATTGATTGCTTTGGGACTGCTCCCAAACTGAAGGAATATTTGACTTGCATAAAGCTGAATTTTGCCATCCTTAATTGTTTTTAATATAGTCTGGCTATTTCATAAACATACTTGCTGCAAATTCGTTGCCAAAATTCAAATCTAGTCCTGAATTCTAAATCTCTGCTGTGTGCTTGTGTATATTATGTCTTCTTGTGCTCTTAGAGCTTCATGTCATCCCAGGGGAGCAGCAGAGTCACAAAGCTTGCTTCCTACTGTCCTCTACTTAGTCTTTCCATAGTAGATCACAAGTTAAATGGGAATAGTTAGCAGCTGAAATATGTAGGCAGGGAATTTGTCCTTCTGAGGGTTATTTTCTGCGCAGCTCTGTTTAGCCAAGTGTTTCCACATGTTCGCTTAATTTTAGATATCTCAGTGTTTAAAAATGCTTTTAAGAGTCAATTAAAAAAAACCAAACCACTTTTAAAAAGGAATAATTCTGTGTTTAAAAGTTTTTCTTTAAAATAATTGCCAGTAGCAGATTTCATCCTGATGCTGCTGTAACTAAATAACAAAAGTAGTCCGAAGATAGTGGACTGTCTCATCTTTCTTCAGATTTCTGTTACATATACCTCCAATTACAGTATGGTCTGGCAGATACATGTGATTGCATGTATGAGCTATCAGCTGACACATTTTCAGTGGTTCTGTCTAAGTCTTCTTTCAATAATTTCTTGAAATTAATTTGAGATTAGAAGTAAAAGGCTTTTTGATTGCCTGAATTGTACCAATAATGTCTATTAGTGTTGATATGGTTCTTTAAATTTCAGGAGGTACCTAATGTGTAATCTCCAGAAAAATCAGGTTTCATTTTTACTAAACCCATTGGAACTAACTCAGGCTACTGGCCTTTTCCAAATTAATTCTTGCCTGAATGGTGGAATTCATTCCTTCCTGGATGAAAGCATCTACTTTAGAAAAGCATACTTTATCAACTCAGGAAGGAATGTTTCCTGAATTAATTCAGACTGTGATTATGCAGGTGGTCAGGTTAGAAGATCTAGCAGCTGTGAACAACTCCACTATTTGACAGAATTTTTTATTTCCATTACACAGTCCTCATATATTGCATTCCTTCCTTTACAGTGACTGTGAGTTTTATTAAGTTGGATAACTCCTGTAAATGGAAATACTTGAGCGAAACAGAATCTTTGTTAAGGGTACAATTGTTGTGAAGAGTGCATCTTCAGTGTCCTTGGGTTTTTCTCCTCCTAATTCACAGGGGCAGAAGAGAAAACGTTGTTTTGTGTTTTTTTTTTTTTTTTTTTAATTATTATTGTTTCTAAGTGTAACTTTTCCCATGTATCTTACTCACTTTGACAGGCATTTTAAGATTGTTTCTTGGTATAGGAGATAATGAGCAACAAGTAAATGAAAAAGAAATAATCTATTGGCATGTAAAGTTAGAAGATGGTCTGAAGATAACTGAAGTTGAATTCCTAGGGAAAAAGATTAGCTAGAGGTACGCAATTGGATTAGAGAGTAATTAAATTTGAAAGCAAAGTAGTAATACTGTGCCCTTTTATTTGGCAAAGCAGAGTGTGCTATATAAAAGCTATTTTTGATTCATCTTGCAGAAATTCAGTTCACAGATATGAAAGTGATATGTGGATCAAGATTTTTCTAATTAAAGAAATGAATTAATAAAAACTCAGACACTAATCTGTCAAAGTAGGATAAGCCCCACTTGATTCTCACTAATGGTAATAGAAATCATGTGGTTAAATTGTGTTAGAATGCTTAGGAAACTTGCACTTCAGACTGTGTGATACAGAGCCAAAAGCAGTAACTATGCTCTTGGTGATTTGCCTCGGTGGGGATTTTCTGTACTTTTCCTTTTGGTTCTGTCTAGATGTTTGTCGTGGTTTAAGCTCAGTCAGCCACGCAGCCTCTCTCTCACTCCCCCTCTTTCTTTCCCCTCCCTCCCGGAGGGATGGGAAGGAGAATCGAAAGAATGTAACTCCCATGGGTTGAGATAAGAA
This sequence comes from Amazona ochrocephala, assembly GCA_039720435.1. Lineage (NCBI taxonomy): Eukaryota > Metazoa > Chordata > Aves > Psittaciformes > Psittacidae > Amazona > Amazona ochrocephala. The sequence goes on from CM077880.1 coordinate 29,805,370, forward strand.
CAGGCCAGTAGCTAAGGTGTAACACAAACCACTGCTGCTGCCACCAGTAATAATAATGACAAGGGAAACAACAAGGGAAGGGAATACAGCCGTTCACCACCCACTGACCGATACCCAGCCTGACCGAGCAGTGATCTAACCCTTCCGGGTAACTGCCCCCAGTTTATATAGTGGGCATGACATGCTGTGGTATAGAATACCTCTTTGGCTAGTTTGGGTCAGGTTCCCTGTCTCTGCTTCCTCCCGGCTTCCCCTCCTCCCTGGCAGAGCATGAGACTCAGAAAATCCTTGGTCAGACTACACATTTGAGCAGTAACTGAAAACACTGGTGTTATCGGCGTTGTTCCCAGGCCGAAAGTCAAAAACACAGCACTGCACCAGCTACTAAGAAGGAGAAAAATGACTGCTACTGCTGAACTCAGGAGAATGTTTAAAATTGAACTATGAATATTTGTGTTTTGATTGGTTTGTGCTGGCATAGGGAAGAGGCTGAGAAGTTGTGCAGTCTACTGAATATTGGTTGAAATGACTCACTGGTATATGTTCTCATATATACAGTTGAACAGTTTTCAAGATACTAACTTGAAACTCTAAAAACTCTAGGAAGGGGTTCAAAGTCTGTCAGATACTAAATATTTTCTAAAGTAATTTTAATTTAATTTTGATATCCATAAATATGTTCAGGAGGCTTTGCTTTCAGTACCAGGGAAAATATATCAGAACAACTATATTATGTAATATATTATATAATTATAATATAATATATAATATTTTATAATTATATATTATATAATTATATTCTAAATTTCTTATTTACCTCTCTTGTTAATCTGATTGCAGATGTTGGACTGTATGTATGACTGTACCGAAATGCACATACTTTTTAACCTTCTCCTAAATTGCATCTCTGAATCCTAGTTTAGATGTTATGCACTCCAGAATGTTGCTGCTGCTGTAGAATGTACCTTCTAGCCCCACTGATCCAGTCTAGTAGAGGAACTCTACACATGATGTAACTCTTACGGTTTTCCATCTCTATTATTTACTGTGTAGAAGCAGAAAGCCTGTTTCAAGATCTTAGTTGAGTGAAAAATTTTCAAGGCATTATGTTTGATTCAGATGCCAGCAATGCCTTTTTTCCTAAATTGGTGTCAGAAAAATATTCCTGAAAATTTACATATGCATCTGTCTTCTTAATTTTTAGCCAAAAGTGCCATGTCTTGTAATAAACCTATGAGAAAAATGTGAACTACTAGTTGGCTGAAGGAAGGCGACTGGCGTTAGGAAAGTTTTGCTGAAAATAAGTTTTTGTATATATTTCTATAGTAACATTCAATATCTGTAGTAACCTTTAAATTTTATTGTCCTCTGAAATAAATGCTGCCATTTTGTTTATTTTGGATGAAGATTTGATTGGCAAAGCCAACTTCTTAATCTTATTGCAGTTTACAGAGGAGAGGGATATTGAGGGGAGATGCACTACATGAAATAAAGCTCACTTCTAGTTAGAAATAGAGCATGTCTCTGTCATAGGGTTATCAGTTTCTTTTTTGTTTTAACCAGGAATGATAGCATAATCTCAGTAGCCCTATGAATGTAATTACCAGCTTTAGAAAGTATTGGTCTGTATTGTATAAAAGCATGTTAAAAATCCTGGAAAAAGGGATTGCAGTGTTCTAAGGTTCCTTGGCTTTATTCATATTCATATTTCCTTGTTTTGGTTAAACTATTTCCATATTTGAGGCCTAATACTATGTGATCATAATGTACTGATAGCATCCCCTATGCTATGATTTCTCTGCAGGCTGCCTGTGACTTGCTGCGGAGGATAATACGCATCTTGTATCTCAGTAAGAGACTTCAAGGACAACTGCAAGGAGGAAGCAGAGAGATAACAAAAGCTGCCCAGAGTCTTAATGAACTTGGTGAGTCTTTCTTCATTACTTTTAGAGGCATTTTTAGCTTGCACTCACATGACTCACACTAGTGTTTGACTTAAACTTTTTACTGTGGTTCTTGCTACCTACTTACTGATTTGAATTGAGAAATGGTATGGACAGAGCTCATTAGTACTTTCAATTTTTTAATAACATAAAAATTCTATGATAATAACTTGTGTTCTTTTGGCAACAATATTTTTGTGAAGCAATTGATTTCCTACTGGCCTGTGTTTGTATAAAATGCTTTCAGAGGCAGCAGATAGATATTTAGCTTTTGGAAGACACTGCACTACATTCTGAAAGAAAATTATTGGCCCTGTAGCCTTTATGAAAGCTGTATGTGATATAATATACAGATACCTAACCTAATTCAGATACTGGAAGCATTCTGCTGCAGTAGCAACTAATATACCCTGTGTTTTATTTGGTTTAGGAAGAGTGATGAAATAGTTTTCATGAAGCTCGCATTACATTGCTATATTGCTTTCTGTACTTGAGCTAGCTTGGGTACTTCCACACTGTGCTGCAGGATGCAGTGAGGGGCATCCCATGAGCCTTGGAGATCAGTTGTTGGTGTTGTATATGGTATCTTGCCAGCTGCTTCTCCTTTGATTTAATGGTATTTGAATTTCAGCTTCCAAAAATAGGTTGTGGGAGGGCTGAACTTATAAAAAACATTCAGAATCATCCTGAGGTTTATTGTGCATGTTTGTCACTACTGCTCTTTTTATACTGTGTAATCAAAAAATTATTAGACAATGAATTAGTCCTATAATTAGCAAGTGCTGTGTTGCAAACGGAAAGCTTATATATGTGTATTTAGTGTGTCAGTCTGACTGAAGCACTTAAGCATCAGTTGCAGCATTCTAAGCTAGAATAGTTTTTCTAATTTTCTGTTTTTTTCTAATTCTTTATTTTCTTTCCATTTTGGTGTGCCTTCACACTTTATATATTCCTTCAGGATACATGAAGTAATACTATCTTTTACCTAATTTTGTAAGTCTTCTGGGATTACTCTGAATACTAGATCCTATTGAAATAATTAGTACTGTTTAGTGGTAAAACCTGAGATGTTTATCTTGTGTAGCTTTTAGGATTTCATTCTTTTAGGGGAAATGCCTTTTATTACTCTCCTTCCTCTCCCTCCCGCCATTTTTTTTCCTTTTACCGTTTAAAAAAGAGCTTGCACTTCCTTTTGTTAAAGTGACAGAGTCTTTTGAGCTTCTTGTTTTCATATACTTGGTGAAGCTTAGAAAAGTCTGAGTAATTATTATGGTTAAAGATGAAAGGAAACGTGTTCCCTTAGGAAGCTGTTTTGAGTTTCACCAGTCTGGGGGAGGGGGATTCAAGGCTTGCGGTCCTTAATTTAATTCTTATTTCTAGATGGTTTATGGCCTTGTAAAATCCCTTGTCTACTGTAATTTCTCTCTCCCTCTCTTTTCATAGTTTCTCTTCCTCTCTTCTAATCCCCCCCCATCTGCATCCCTCCCGTGTCTTCTGGCTATCTGCCCTTTGCTACCCTCTGCTGCCCACCTTGGCTGCTCTGAATTCTTATTGCCTCCCAGTTGCCCATGACTCCCAGCAGCTGAGTGGATGGAAACACCCCCTGAGGAGTGGCTGGTGTGGTGTGTTGGAAGTGTCCGTGCTGTGTGGTGGTGTGATGGCTCGCTGGGTGAGCAGATGGGGCAGCTCTGTTCAGAGGGGAGGAAAGTGCACAGTGGCTGGATTCAGGATGCTTCAGGGTACCACAGTGGGAGTCATTGAGAAGATAATGTGTTGCAAGGAGGCTGGATTTTGGGATATGGCTGGGGAAGCACTGTGCTGTGCTTCTGGCTTTGGAAAGCACTGGGATGTGTGAGAGATCTGTAGGGTGGTGGTGGGATTGGGCAGGAGAGCTGTGAGGCTGTGGTGACTTGGGGTGAGGGTGTGGAAATGCTGTGCTTCTGAAAGATGGGAAATGTGCTGTAGTGCTCTGTGGTATTGGGAGGGTGGGAAGCACGGGGAACAGACACTGGGCACTGGTTATTTGGTGATGAGATATGAAAGCTTTGGGAGGGCTTAGGAAGTACTACATCTGATGGCATAGGTGGTGGACATGAGTGATGTTAAAGCTTGGTATTGGATAGGGAGCTCTGCGTCATGGAGGCTTGCTTTTGAATTGGGGGTCAGAGCCAAGATTAATATTAATCTGTATTTTTAGCCAGGTATTTCTGAATATACTTTTAGTCTCTCATTCAGGGAAAGTTTCTTCCTACTGTTTCTTACCCTTCTGGTGTACATGTGCAATGTAATTTCTGCTTGATTGAAATCAGCAGCACTGTGATATTACTGTGAAAGCTTTGCACTTTCCATGGTATAATGTACCTTTTATTGCTTATATGGTATTCTGGGTGGCCTCTTGGGATAACTGGCCATTGTTTTTACATATTGTTGTACTCTGTGTATATGTTTGGGGAGCACATGCGTATGTGCTCCTTTAGGTACATGTGTTCCACATATATTTCCTCAACAAATCCGTGTTAGTTCACTTACAACTTTTACTCAGTTTTGTCTTGAAGTTTATTTTGCAGTGATGGGAAAAGACATGATAAAAATACAAAATACTGGAATTAGAAATATGGGTCATTCAGAGGAACTACAAGAGACAGTACCTTTCACTGATAATGGCTTTGTTTATTAGACACTTTGTTAATTGCTAGTAGTCTGCAGATCTCCAGCTTCAGTGGATAATGTTAGGAACTTTACTCTGAAAGCATTTGGTAATATTTTCACTGAGATCTCTACTTAAAGTAGTTCAAAAATTCCTCTGTGTTGGATTTTAGTATTCTTTGAAATGAGCTTTGGCACAGTAAGAATTAAAAACTTAACATGTATGTATGTATGTATGTATGTATGTATGTATGTATGTGTACTGATAGAGATATGCAAACCCCCAAACTTTCTTCTGCACCTTGTCCACCTCACAGCAATCTTCTTTGAGTTCTCCAGCAAAGTAGAAACAGAGCTGTAATAGTATGTTCAAAAAGCTATTAGCTGCTTCTCTAATGGTGGTTCTTCATATTATACAGTCCAATTCAGTGTACAGATAGGTAAAACAAATGGCACATTCAGATGTCACATAGTACCTAACGCAGTGAATTATGTGCCCTACATGGCTCTGCTTCTTTGTTATATTTTAATACAAATATTTTATAAGGTGAAAAAGAAACATTCCTAAGCAGGTTTAAACAATGGAATGCGACAAGACAATGGTAAACCACATACAGTTGCCTTCCACAGAAGAAATTCTGTAGGTATTAAAGAATTCTTCTGACTTCTGTGTCAGTATGCAGAAGTTACTGTCTGTAGCTGTGGTCAGTAACTGATCAGATGAAGGTGAAAAAATTCTTAGTTATGCAGCAAATGTCTGGTTTGACTGTGGACAGGTTGTTAATTCCATCTGTCAGTTACAGAGCTAGCAATGGATTTATGTCTTTTGCTTGTTGAATACCTATAACTGATGTCATCATTATTCATATAAATGCCTAGACTTCTTTTCATTATAATAAATTCCTAGTCCTTATATATGGTTGTATTATAATTTATTTCACAGCAAGTGAATTTATTTGCTTGAATGACCTTGTGAGTGTATAATGCTTGTAGGCAGGCTCTCACAGCAGCCATTATAGTGCTCTTTTGTAAACTCGGAGTTGGTCTGTGACTAAGCTGTGCAGCCATAAAATGAAGGGGAAGGGGTCTATTTAAATAAGGTTTTGTGTGTCTTCAATATAGAAGTTGCTCCAGGACAATACTGCCTTCCATGTAACTTACGAGGAGAGAGGATGGGGGAAGATAGGACTATGACCTTACTGTAAAGCTAAATAATTCTATAGAAAAGACAAAATTTGGCAGTTACAGGAATCTAGCTAAAATGGAGAAAACCCTACATATGTATTGTGTTCTTGTGGTTTAGTCTCAGCTGGCAACTCAAGCCCCACACAGCAACTCGCTCACTCCTCCCTGGTCAGATGGGGGAGAGACTCAGAAGAATAGCAGAGAAAACTCGTGGGTTGAGGTAAAGGCAGTTTAACAGGTGAAGCAAAAGCTGCACAAGCAAAGCAGAACCAGGAATTCGTTCACCCCTTCCCATGGGCAGGCAGGTGTTCAGCCATCTCCAGGACAGCAGGGCTCCATCGCACATGATGGTTGCTTGGAAGGACAAACACCGTCACTCTGAATGTCTCCCCTTTCCTTCTTCCCCACCTTTACATGCTGAGCATGACTCCATACGGTGTGGGATATCCCAGAGGTCAGCTGGGGTCAGCTGTCCTGGCTGCATCCCCTCCCAGCTCTTTGTGCACCCCCCGCCTGCTCACTGGTGAGGTGGTGTGAGGAGCAGAAAAGGCCTTGGCTCTGGGTAAGCACTGCTCAGCCTTAGCTGAAACACCCCTGTGTTATCAGCACTGTTCCCAGCATAAATCCAGACCACAGCCCCATACTAGCTACTGTGGAGAAAATTAACTCTACCCCAGCCCAAACCAGCACAGTTCTTTATAAAGAAGGAGCAAAGTTTACACTGTTATTTAGGCTTAATATGGCAATAGAAATACTTAAGGGAAATTCAAAGAAATAAAGCTCAAGTTTGATGATACTTGTGAAGAAGTGTAGCTTGGATGGAGAAAACATAGTTAGGATATGCATGATACTGGGTGAAATGTAGTTTGAAAGAATTTATTTGGCTATGGAAGGCCTCTTTGTAGCTGGCATAATATAGGTGGTGGTAGCCCTGTCTTCTGGAATGTACTCCTGAACTAGTGACATCTACACAAAGGTGACAGTGATCTTGGGCCTGAAAAATTCTCCTGTGGAGATGAGAAAAAAATTGGACTTAGCGCCTTTCTAGGGTAAAAAAAGTGGGTCATGAAATCATTTAAAAAAGAAAAAACCTGGATACAGCTGATGTGTCTGTTAGACACATCAAAATTAGAGGAAATGGGAGGAAGAGAAGGACCCCTTCTCCACTTGCCTTACCGGGGAAAGTGTTGGTGGAACCTTCTTTTGTCCAGTATTGAGGTTTCTCTGTTTCAGCGTGCTTTTCTAGTATTCCTACTACACATAGTAACCTGGAGTTTCCACCAAAAGGGGACACCATTGTAAAGACTGTGAAGTTATCTATAGTGGTAAAGCTCATTACCAAGTTTGTGTCATATAGTAATATAAGACAATGCTTGACAGAGGGAGAGAGTTAAATTTCTTTGTGAAAATTCAGTTTCTTTTTGCCTTTTGTTCTTGTGTTGTAGTAATGTTGCATGGTCTGTGTTTTCCTCATCTTTGAAAATGCTTGTGGTATGAAATAGAACAAAATCTTTCCAAATATTTTAAACATAAGAAATCTGTCTTTTCTTTGTCGCTGTCAAAACATGGACATATTCCATAAAAAGGAGACTGTGTTCCTTTGTGTGCATACGTATGTACGTGTATGTGTATAAGTTTTTTAAGAATACAAATATAAACAATATGTATATTCATTGTAATGTATCTCAGCTGCTTTTCAAAGTAATCTCTTTGTTCTTTGTGGTTGTCTTCGGGAACTCCTGAGAGGAGAGATGAAATTCAGAAGACTGGACAGCTTGCTTTATTGAAAACAGAATCATAGAATCATAGAATAGTCAGGGTTGAAAAGGACCGTAAGATCATCCAGTTCCAACCCCCCTGCTAAGGGCAGGGACGCCTCACACTTAAACCATGTCATGCAAGGCTCTGTCCAACCTGTCCTTGAACACCGCCAGCGATGGAGCATTCACAACTTCCCTGGCCAACCCATTCCAGTGCCTCACCACCCTGACAGTGAAGAACTTGTTCCTCATATCCAATCTAAACTTCCCCTGTTTAAGTTTGAACCCATTACCCCTTGTCCTATCACCACAATCCCTAATGAAGAGTCCCTCCCCAGGATCCTTATAGGCCCCCTTCAGATACTGGAAGGCTGCTCTGAGATCTCCACGCAGCCTTCTCTTCTCCAGGCTGAACAGCCCCAACTTTCACAGCGTGTCTTCATACGGGAGATGCTCTAGTGCCCTGATCATCCTCGTGGCCCTCCTCTGGACTTGTTCCAACAGTTCCATGTCCTTGTTATGTTGAGGACACCAGAACTGCACACAAGACTCCAAGTGAGGTCTCAGGAGAGCAGAGTAGAGGGGCAGGATCACCTCCCTCGACCTGCTGGTCGCGCTTCTTTTGATGCAGCCCAGAATACGGTTGGCTTTCTGGCCTGTGAGCACACACTGGAGCCAGCTCATGTTCATTTTTTCATCAACCAACACCCCCAAGTCTTTTTCCTTGGGCTGTTCTGGATCTCTTCTCTGCCCAACCTGTAGCTGTGCCTGGGATTGCTCCAACCCAGGTGTAGGACCTTGCACTTGGCATGGTTAAACTTCATCAGGTTGGCATCAGCCCACCTCACAGGCATGTCAAGGTCCCTCTGGATGGCATTCCTTCCCTCCAGTGTATCAACCGAACCACACAGCTTGGTGTCATTGGCAAACTTGCTGGAGGCGCACTCCATCCCACTGTCCATGTCACGGACAAAGATGTTGAACAAGACCGGTCCCAGCGCGGATCCCTGAGGGACACCACTAGTTACTGGTCTCCAGCTGGACATTGAGCCATTGAGCACTACTCTTTGCGTGCGGCCATCCAGCCAGTTCTTTATCCACTGAGTGGTCCACCTATCAAATTGATGTCTCTCCAATTTAGAGAGAAGGATGTCATGTGGGACAGTGTCAAACGCTTTGCACAAGTCCAGGTAGATGACATCAACTGCTCTGCCCCTGTCCATCAGTTCCATAGCTGCATCATAGAAGGCCACCAGATTGGTCAGGCAGGATTTCCCCTTAGCGAAGCCATGCTGGGTGTCACCAAGCACCTTGTTGTTTTTCATGTGCCTCAGCATGCCTTCCAGGAGAATCCGCTCCAAGATTTTGCCAGGCACAGAGGTGAGGCTGACTGGTCTGTAGTTCCCCGAGTCATCCATTTTCCCTTTCTTGAAAATGGGGGTTCTATTTACCTTTTTCCAGTTGTCTGGAACTTCACCTGACTGCCATGATTTTTCAAATATGATGGACAGTGGCTTAGCAACTTCATTTGCCATCTCCTTCAGGACCTGTGGATGGATTTCATCATGTCCCATGGGCTTGTATACGTTCAGGTTCTTAAGGTGGTCTCAATCCAGATCCAGATTTATTTTATAAATAAAATAGAGCTATTTTATTTAGGCAACTCTAACTTGACTTCTTTAAGGAAAGAAACTCTAGAACAGATGAATTACTTGTTGGAATCTAGACTATAAAAATACTCTTAAATGGTTGGCCACTTAAGATTTATGAAGAATAAATCCTGCTTAACTGACTGTATTTTCTTTGTTGGCAGCCTAACAAATCTGAGGGCTAGAGAGGTCAATGGCTGTGTTGTAGTTCGATTTAAACAGGGTTCTTGACATGTTGCCACAGGTCATCAATATAATCCATACGAAAATGGTGTGTAATGAATGCAGAAGTTTTGAGAAAGCTGTACCCCAGTGATGGCCAAAATCTGTCATCAGTTGTTCACTGTTGCTTGGCAATATATCAGGTGGGGTTTTGTTGAAATTTATTCTGCAGCTGGCTAGGGTTTTCATTAATGATTTGAGTGATGTAATATGGTATATCCTTATTAAATTTACAAGTAATAATCAAACAGAGAAGAATGGGAGGTATGTTGGGAAACAGGATTAAAATGAAGAATATTCTAGCAAAATGGAGACACATCTTAAGTGAGCTGATTTCATTTCTCTTTCAGACAAATGCAAAGTCCTAGCAATAAACAATTGTAGTTAGCTGCAGAAATAGGAGAAATGACTGTGTGGGTAACAGTTCTGCAGGGAGACTTCATAGTTCCTTCACAAATTGAGTGCAAGTCACTTGTTCCATTTGTTTTGTAGCAGCATGACGTTTTTGGCAAGAAATTTTTACTGATCTTTGTAAGGACAGGTGTTTTGTGCAGGACACTGAAACTAATCTTTTGTTCATGCTTCGGCTGGAGTGTTAAGATCCTTTTGAGACACCTCGTTCAAGAAAGATGTAGGTTAATTGGATGGAGTCCTAAGTACAGTAGTAATGATGGCTGAAGGTCTCGGGGATGGCCTGTCAGCAGAGGAACTGAAAGCCTGTGGCTCTTTGTTTTGGAGAAGAGGGGTCTAAGAGGCAGAGTAACATTCTTCAGATAAATAAAAGTTTTTCACATGGGAAGGGAGTAAATGGCTCTCCATATCCGCTGCGATTGAAACAGTAAGTTATGGGCCTGAAATGAAGCAAAGAAAATTTTTATCTGAAATGTTAGGAACAGTTTCTGCCAGTAATGGTCATTTCAGGGGAGCTGTGAAGTCAGTATTTGAAGCTTTTTTTTTAAAAACAGTTAGACAAAACGTGCCAGGAATAGAGACAGGTGATTTTGCCTTGAAGCAGGAGGACTGAGTAAGCTGATCTGCTACAAATTGTTGCTTTCTCTCAGTGATGCTTGCCTCCCTCCCACCCCACAATAATAAATGTATTATAGAGAAGTCTCAGGGTTTGGTGTTTTTTTGGTGGTGTGTGTATTTTTGTTTTGTTTTCTTTTAGCTGGATTCCTTGATGTTAAATTTGCTTTGCACAAGTCCATTTGTTCGGCAGTGTGCCCAGGCATCTCCTGGAATATTAGGACAGTGTGACTGGAAAATTCATGCCATCACTTTAGTTCAGCCTCTTATCATTCCTTCAGATGAAATAAATAAATCTCAAAGACCTTCAGCTCACCTCTCTGCCACAATTACTCTCTTCTGGTTGTGACTGACATTCAAGTTAAATTCACACAGTTCATCATGTTACTGGAGTGCTGCAAAAATTGACCCTCAGAAACTATTATGTCAGTATTCTCTAGGAGAACGCAGTGAGCAGGAAAAGGAAGGTGGTACCGACTATGTGAATGTAAGTGTCGTGCATCTGTTTTTTTCCTTTGCCAGGAAAGAAGGCAAGCTATCCATTTCTCAGTGGCCCAGCTGTTTGTAGGAAAGACGTTAATTTACTCTTGTAAGTTTTTAATATTTGGGAATGATGGTGAATATTGTTTTGTGTTTATCAAAATCTTAAAGACTACTAGTCGGTGTTCGGGAAACAACAGCTTGTTGAAAACTTCAATAACTTTTTTCACTAGTCAGTTTTATACCATTATCCTCATTTATTGCAAGTTGGAATTACCTGTACCTTTTGTTTCCAAAGTGTGCCTTATTAATTGAGTATTAAACCAGTGTAAATGGTCTGACTAAAACACAGAGAGTTACTCTGAAGTGACTGTAGGTTGTCACTATAGCTGTGTCACTGTGGCTGACTGTAGCATTTGTCCTTCAAATTAAATACGGTTATACAAAAATGATGTCATTTTAACTCCTGCAGTGTTTGAAGTAATGTTAGGTATCTGTACAGATGTATTACTAAACTTGCAATGGTAACCTGTCTGAGCACCTGCCATAGCTAATATGGCAGCTATCTTTCACTGCTGCCTTCTCCCCACATCGTATTCAGCAATGAGCTTATCTTTTTTCTGTTCCAAGCAAAAATTTAGAGTGTACGTTTGCCAAGCCTGATCTTGCGTTGACTGCAATTAGAGTGAGGAAGGACTTGGTTACTGTCATGTCAGTGAGGTCTTTCACTTCTGGTACACAGAGCAGACGGATTTGTTGACATTAGTATTGCCATGCACAGTTTCTTCGAAGAATCAACACACATCAATCTGGAGAAAAATTTGCTTTCATGGTGCTTTTGCTTTGGGATTTAGATATATTACAATTTACTGCCTTGTGCAAGACCTAGTGTCCTCCAAAATAATATAGCATATGTCTGTGTAGCAGAATGCACTGTTCTGTAGGGGTAAGTGAACTGATTTGATTAATAGAAATTACACAGCCACGCTAGCATGATGCTTCGCCTGGGGTAATTAGTCCTGCTGGGAATGACTGAATTGTATTATTGGCTCAGAGCCATCTGCATTATTTTCGAATGCCGCTGCTTCAGGTGGTGCATCTGCATCCATACTAAGTGCAAATATCTTGCTAAAACATTTTTCTTGAGTCCCTGGTGGTGTTAGCAGAAACACTGCCAGACCTTCACTGGAATTGTTAGGGCTAAAAGATACTGTGCCTTTCTGTAGTAGAGTATAGTCTCTATGTTCTTCATTTTCACATTGTTCATCTCAGTTGAGTCGTTTTTTTGTATAGTTTTGTTTTTCATGAGTCTCTGTTACCGTAAGATGGAAGATTTTTCAAAAGTTGCTGTACAAAGTTTTATTTGTAGTATTCCCGAGCCACAAATCCTCCCTGGTGAGAAGGCTGAGCAGATACACAAATGATTTAAAAGCCTTAATATTTGTAGCTTTAAAATAGAGTCCTGAACTCACTGGAAACCGAAAACTCTTTTTTATATTAAAGCTTAATTTTTCCAAGATCAGACTTACAAAAAATTTTGAAAGTCAAGAGAAATTGTTCACAAATATGAAGCCAAAGTCACATGTGCAATACATACAGAATATACTGTCAGACCTTCTCTTCTTCATCTCTGGTAAAGACTGAAAATGATGGCCTCCTCTAGTTATATTGTGATTATCTGTATATGGTTAGTAGTGCATTTAATCACAAAGTAATTGTATAATGTGTAATAAATATATATATGCACACACCAGATATTATGTTTCTCATGGATAATACTGGTGAGTCTGTGACAGATACACTGCAAAATAATTTTGAGGATATTATTTTATACATTGATAAGGAGAAAAGTGTATTTGGAATGCTCTAATTTGCTACGTTTAGCAAGATACTGGTTTTTTTTAGTTGATCTGTTTATTCAAGGAAAGGAGTGCTGTGAAAGTATGGGTAGTTAGTGCTAGCAAAAAATCCTTGTGGTGACTAAGGTGGTCTTGTGATTTTCTTAGTGTTGTTGCTGGCTCCGTGTTTGCCAAAGTCATTACTTGATTTATTGTAAATTAACATAAAAGGAAGAGCTATTTAAGCTTTTGCTAAGCTGCATTTTTTCATGCATTACGCTGTACAACCAAATATTTTGTGTAATGAGTGTAAAAACTAGTCCTTGTGCTCTTTGTTAGTTGATATACCACCCACTTACTTCTTTCTCTGTTTAAATTATGCATACAGTGATCTTGTTCTAAGCATTCTTATTTTATGCTGTCTTTACCTTTTATGTTAAGGAGCTTCTGTGGAGATTAATTTATTTCTTGTTGGCTCTTGAAATAAAGGAAAAAGTCTTGATAGTATGTAGCAAGTTAATATATCATTAATATGAACTGTTCACTACAAGATACTGAATTAATGTGTTTATAACAAAATTACTTGCAAAACTTAATACAATTTTTTATTAGTTAGAGGCTAATAGTGTCAGACCTCTTTATCCCCTTTGAGCAAGGCAGATAGAACATACAGAACATTAACTATCAAATTGCATTTTGCTGTGATTAGGATTCCTGGCTTGGAAACCTTACAGTAGACAAATCTTTTTATGTAAATAGTTGGTATGTTTTACTTAATCTCTTTCGTATATTTTCTTTCTAACCATTTTGAGTAGAAGATACTAGGTAATTACAGACACCTGAGAGAAAAGACTAAGTTTGAATTGAACCAAGAAAAAACATCCTGTTGGAATTTTGGTTTTCAACATAACCTTTAAGTTAGTAGGGCTTGCATTTACATTTCCTCAGGTTTTTAGAAGTTTGTTTTCTGTTGATGTAGCTTCGTTGTAGTTTCATTGTTGTGTCACTGTTATCCAAAGTCATAACTATTCTGATATCTCAAAATATAATTTTCTTTATGCATACAGTTCTAGAAAACTAATCCACATGTAATTGTAACGGTGGCTTATCTTGATGTCTCGTTTCCTTTAAAAGACCATAAACATGTTTCTAATTTGCCATACTGAGTGAATTACCGAGCTATTTTTTCATGTTAATGTTAATCTAACTTCTGGTTTTGATGAGATTAGTCTTTTAGCTATAACTACTAGAAGAATTTGATTTCGCTCTATTATTAAGCATTTGGTAATTTTAGTCTCAGATATATACAGCTTGTCAGAGTGCTGTATATCAGGTATTTTAAAATGGATTTAGTTCTCCGCTTTTAATCTTGAGGTGTTAACCTCTTCCTGAGGGGTATGTTATTGATGTCCTATTAGCAAGGCTGTGTCAGAAGTTAATTACAGTGTGTTGTCTTTGCTGTAGCACGTGGAGTACGTCTGACAGTTTTCAACCTGATTCTAGGCCCGTCAAAGACTACTTTCTGTCTTTTGCTCTTTCTTGCTCCCATTTACAGATATCCACACGATTTGCTCCTTACGTTTCTGGAAATCTTTTCCCTTTCAACCTCCTTGTCATCTATTACTCTGAATCTGATAGCTACTATTTTGTTATTAGTATCAATTGAGAAAGCAAACAGGATGCTGAGTTCCATCAAGGGCATAACCAGCAGAGATAAAGATGTCATTATCCCACTCTACTCGGCTCTTGTCAGGCCACACCTGGAATTCTGTGTTCAGTTTTGGTCCTTATATAAAAAAGATGTGGACAGGCTGCAATTATTGTCAGGACAGTAGAGTAGCTGCACCAGTCACGCAGCTGTTAAGTTGATATGTGTTTAAACTCTTGTATACTGTCATGCACTTGAGGCACAAATAGTGTTTACCTTGGTAGCACATTCAGTTCTGTGTTTGAGATAAAGCCAGTACTACTTACTTCTTAAAACCACTGAAACTATAGCATTTTTTGTCTGATTTGGTGATGTACCAGATGGTTTGGGGCTTTGAGAGCCAGAGGATATATCTGAAATTTGTAGTCCCACCTGGGTAAGGCTGAAACAGAAGGGCTTGGGAATTTCGAAAGAGGAACTGATCAGAAATGAAGAACAGAAGGTGAGGGAAGAGGGAGGTCATAGAAGGTGGTCTTGGTAATTACACTGTCCTATCTTTTCTCATTATGAGCTTAAGTGTAGAGGCCAGGTCTCATAAGGTCAGGTTTTTTTCCAGTTTTTGTTTCTTTGTTTTGTAGTTAGTGAATATAAATGTGTGATTCTAAAATCTGAAAGCTATACATTCATTGTGTTTCTCCAATTCCAAAATTTGCCTTCTGCTGTCTTCTGAAAGTATCCCAGTAGAGTAGTGAGGAATTATACCATATCTGTCTCTGTTTTGCTGTTAAGGAATGCTTGTTCCCCACCAGAAGGATGGTATGGCATCTGATAAAGGTGTTTGGACCTTGTTTTTGCTTTACCCCTTGAGTATTTGTTTTTGTGATTTTTAGCTAGGGTGTGTTATGAAAGTAGAGGTATGAAAGAATTTGGAAGAACCAATAACATAGATAATCTTGTAGTTGTGAATGCTTGTGTTTAGCCAAATGCAGGATAAATACAACTTCAGAAGTTTTTCATGATTTCTTAGATTTCTTTAGAACAGTTATATTGTGAAACTAATACACATCTGAGGGCATGTTTGAGTTTTGAGACAAAGTATTCTGTTACTGGGTAGTCAGACTTTTAAAATAAGCTACGTAATTAAAAGTAGAAATGAAAGCTATGGGTTTCTGTTTCCAGGTGACATACGAAAATTATCAACACCCGGAGATATCTTCAAGCTTTGTCTGCCTTTGAATGTAGTCATTTTTTGTGCACTGACCTTAAAGCCTGTTTCAGTTAAAAATAAAATCGGGCACACCAAAGATGAGAATTACTTTTTGGCTCAGAGAGAAGGAAGAAGGGAGGTCAGCTGTAAATGTCTGAAAGATCATCTTTTTGCGCCTTGTAAATTATCAATACATTGTAAAGTGGAAGAACTTATGGCAAGAGTTTGAAAATAATTTATAGTGTATTTTGCATCTTACATAAAGAAGGTATCTACTCTCACGTGTCTGTTCATGGAAAGAAAGGCAAGTTGGATTACATAATTTAAAATAAAAGTGAATGCAGGGATATCAGCAAAGCAGAGAGATGTCATCTCTAAGTGGTGGTGAATTCTCACTTTATTTCTATAGGTATAAAAGTTTTAAGTAAGCAGTTAAAAGCTAGGACTCAGTACCTACTATAAACAACCAAGTCAGTGACACTAACAACTAGCATGGAAAAATTAGGGTCTGTAGAGTTTGACACTGTGTACAGCTAGAATGATACATCTGAAAGAGCACGTATCTGCATGTCTGTTCTACTCTTGTGTGGAGGTTCTACAAGGAAATGACAATTATGCATTTCAGGCAGGTCTGCATATGCACTGTTTGAAGCTCTGGTAGTAATTAGCATTTATAACTTTCTCTGTTCTCCCTTCCTTTCCTGAGCATTTACGTACTTGGAAATTCAATAGTAAGCTGCAGGCTAGTTCTCCCGGAACCAGAGTAATGCTCTCTAAGGTGATCAGACTCAGTGGATTGAGTTCAATAGATAATCACTTCCCCATGGGAAGGTGTAGAGATGTCATACATTTTTTTGTTAGGGAAATTGGCTGGGGGTAGCTGAGAAGATGTGTGTTTGTTTTGTTGTGTCCAGTGGTGAAGTTTGTTGTTGAGTGGGCAGGGAAATAACACCAAGAGGCAGTTAATAATATTGATCTTTTTTCTTTCTGTTGGGACTGAAGCATTCATTAGTGCATAACCTGGTGGTTGTACTGACAAGAACATGGTTAGTTCAGAAATAACACTTCAGTATTGTGTGTCTAAGAAAAGAGATTATATTTTTTTCTTTTTGAACAGATTCAGAAATAGAGTGCGAGAAAATAGAAGTGGATGAAATGGACAGGTAACTTGTGATTACCAAGGAAAATAAGCTAGCATTTCATTAGAATGCTCATTAGAAGATCAAATCATGGTGATAGCAAATCATGTTTGGAAGATTTCACTGGGGGGTAACGGAATGACAGGTTTCAGTAGAAGTATCTGTAAATGCATATAGATCAGAGAAGCCAGCTAACAAAATCCAGAAGATGTTACTTTTAAAACCCACTGAATTAAACCATAAAAATTGAAGCATGGCTGACTAAGCATGTTTCTGGGATGCACGGAAGAGTGGTGTTGGGTGCCTGGACTGTTTGTCCTCAATGGCCAGTGGCGAAAGATCACCAGTTTCTAACATCGGAATTAACAACAAGGAGAAATATTATTTTGGATTCTCTTATAAGAAATAAACTTATTATATTTGGAAGCCCCATGTTCTCTGAGTGGCAAGTCATGTTGCATAGGGCAAACTGACAATAGACCCAGTGTTTAATGTTTTATTTTTGAAATAGTTAATTTTCCAGTGCATAAGATCTTCTGTTAACTAGTTTGGACAAAACTATTTAAACAAAGTTGAAAGTCATAAGCTTACTGAGAAGACTAAATTAAATTGTGAGTTATTAGCTTTTTGGCAATCACGAATCTTTATCTTTGATAAAGGCTGTTCTAATGTAGTGTCAAAGCAAGGACAACAACTAGAACTGGAAAACTGTATGAACACAACTGAATGCATTACAAGTGTATAGATATGATAAAGTTAAAATACTGCAGAAAATTCTGTGGTTGGCAGGAACCAGAAAGGCACCTATTATGGAATAATCTTATTAATATACAGGTTTCCAGATTGTTCATAAAGATTTAGAATAGGAGGATTTTTCAGTAAATGTTCTTGCCTTATTTTTGGCGGCAGGGTAATTTATTCTGTCATAAAGTAAGGATAGCTTCTAATCCAACAATAATTAAGGAGGATGTTACACAAATATGCTAACTTCCCAGAGCCATTCATTTGTAACTCCGTACTGAAAGGAAAGGGTAAAGTCCAGCTTGTGTTGTTGCAACATTCAGAGGGATAAACAGGGTATTTCTGTTGAAATCAGTCAGTTAGCCACAAAGTTGCTATAGAAAAATAGTAGAGAAGTTGAATTAATTTGAAAGAAGAATTCAGGGCTGTAAAGCTGAATTAATGATCATCAATTACCTTGTTATGGAAGATAAGTGTTTTCAAACAAATTTGTGTGTTTTGATTACTTAGTTGATGCAAGAAATTGTTTAGATGCATTATAGATATATTTTAGGTGCATAATCTACAATTTAGATGACTTAAGCCTCCCTTAAGTTATAGTTCTCTTAAGTAAGTATATAAATAAGCCATCCTCTTGCCACCTCACAATTGCTCTGCATTCTTCCTAGATGATTTTGTTTCTAGGGGAGCTGGAAGAGAGGAGCAGAGGTAAGTAAGGTAGTGGTAGTTTTCTGTGGGTATGCACCTCAGATTAAGGCAAACTACTGGAGGAGAAGCAGCTGTAAATGAGCAGAGCATCTTGAATGTTCAACACATACACATAATACGCTTTTGAAATTAAAAAAAAAAAAAAAAAAAAAAAAAACCAAAACAACAAAACCTCTGTGAGGTATTGGAATTGGACTGCATCCATGCTGGGATTGCTTTATGAATGTTGTTTCTGTTCTAGCATTCATGCAGCTGTGTCAGGCAAATCTGTACTTCTGCAATTGGCATAGGGAATTGTGCTTTACAGATGAAAACATAGCTTTGTGGTTACCTGTGAATAAATGCAATTATACATGTCACAGCAGGAGATTAAATGTGCTTTTTTTCCTTGAAGATTAAGACTGGAGAAGTGCATTCATAGGGAGAAAATAAAGGGTCGCAGAAGGGCTCTGTGCTTAGCAGAGAAAGAAATGACAAGAGCTAAGGACTGGAAAATGAGGCCTGGCAAATTCAGAAGTATAAAATAATTGAAAAATGAGATTGTACACACAATTCTGTTGTAATTCTTCTAAGTAAATACTGGTTGCTCAAATCATAAACATATCAATTTTAGCTTGTTCATTTATAGCTAGTAAGCTAGTTCAGATTAAAAAAATCTAACCTAATAGCTGTAAAAAGAAGACTGAAGTCTGTGCTCAGATCATGTATGAAAGCCAGTATTTCTGTAACTGTCATTTCTGCATTGCCTTAAAAATCGGTGAAGGTGTTGCTGTGTGTAATACAAAGTAATGTGTACTGTAGAATAAGACGTAATTCTTTCTCATAGGAAACAGCTTTAAGAACAGGCTGTTTTCATAGGAGTAGTTTCTTCCTTTTTGTCTCTCAACTCATGGACGTAATTTTCAAATATTAGTTTAACAAGAATTTTGCGGACTTTCCTCAGTTATAGTGTGAAAAGTAAAGTAGTCCAGTCTTTTTACTTGTTTGCCATTCATATTCAAGCTTCCATTGCTCACGGGCACTAAATCTGATTAATGGTTTTGTATCTTAAAGGTAAACCCTTTTCAGCTGAAGAGCAGCATGGTCTCCTATCTCTTCTTCTGTCATTTCAGGGAAATATGTGAAGACTTAGCCTCATTAAAAGAAGGAGCATCCTATTACATACTGTTTCTTTAGCAGATTGTCTACAATTCCAGAGACTCCCCCCCTTTGAAGCAAAATTGTGGCATAAGGAAGTCTCAGTGACTGAATCAAAAGTTCCCCCTTTTATTCCACTTTATTTAAACTGCTTCTGGAATGTTCTCTTTAGGCTGTACAATTGAGGCAAGATTTGTCAGAAGTTTCTGAAGATATTAATCTTTTTAAAGGTGTCTTTAACTTGTATTGATGTGCTTTATCCATGTTTGCTGTGACTGCAGATGAGCTGTATAGCTCCATTTCATATTTATGAGTGTATAACCTCATAGGTCAAAATTATTAAACTTCAGCATTTGTTCCTACTTAAATGTAGAAAATGAAGTGATTCAGTTTGCAAATTTCTTCTGATATGATGTTTGGTAACTGTTCAGAAGAGGAATTTATAATTCAAGTAACACTCTTGTTTTTATTACATGCAAATATGCTGCTAGAAAGTCTGTTGTATCTGGAAAAAAATAAAGGTCTCGGGAAGTACTTACCAGTTGCAGTAGCAGCACATACATTTGCTAAATCTTCTCATTTTGGCTTTCCTGTGGTCTGTGTATGTGCAGTTGTGTGGTATTTTTGGAAAACACAAAAAGTTAGTTTTCCATGAAAGTTCTTTTTGGTTTAGGTATAGAAGCCACTCTTGTTGCTGAACCAAGTAACTATGTTAAAACCTTCCCTAAAACCTGCCCACAGATTTTTTTTCACATCTTTTGTTTCATTTGCTCTCTTCTCATTCACTGATAGGTTTTACTAGCTATTAGAGCTGTGAGCAAGAAGAATCGATCTTCCTCAGTATTCTTAAGGTGGTTTACAACAGCAGTACACACATTTGCTTCTTGTTGTGTGATGGTACATACATGACAAATAATGTTCCTTTCCCATTTTCATTTCCCTTATGCATGTTTTCAGCACACTGCTAAATACAACCCAATGCACAAAGCATCACTGATACTTTTAATAATTTACTAATGTGGGGAGCTGTCCTTTTTTCCTGCTTCTCCCTTCTCTATTTGTGACAGCAATTTATGAAAAATATCTTGAAATAAGAACTGGAAGAAAACCATGG
Source organism: Amazona ochrocephala (assembly GCA_039720435.1). NCBI lineage: Eukaryota > Metazoa > Chordata > Aves > Psittaciformes > Psittacidae > Amazona > Amazona ochrocephala. Next base: position 29,825,813 of record CM077880.1, read on the forward strand.
TCCAGAGTAGCAGTAGGTTGTTATCAGTTATTCTGCTTCCTCTTTTTCCCCACCACTGATTGAATTAAAATTGAGTTTAATTTGAAATAACACCTCACAACAGATTGTGAGAGATCCTAGTACAGTTGAAAGTAAAGCTGTGCTAATATTGCTCTGCTAATAACAGTCTGACATAGCCAGAGTGGCAGATTTTACAGCAATGTTGTTTCAGCAGTGACATTGATTTGTTTATCAGATATGGTATCAAGTTAAACTGTTGCAAGACAGGGTAGGAAGTTAGTGATCATGGCAGGGTAACAGAAACCAAAGGAGTATTTCCAAAAGCCTAGCTTGGAAAGGAAGCAAGGGCGTGCTGTTTGCCAGCAGCTTTGTGCCATAAGCCTGCCCACCTGCTTGCCTGACTGTGCAGTGTCAGGAATCAGAATGAGGATGTAGAAATAGTTACATTCAAAGGATATAAATAATTCGAACCATAAAGAATAAACTTTGTTTTAATAATTTCAGTCTCTGTGCCTATCACAGAACTTTCACTGTACTTTGTTTTTTTTTTTTTTTTTTAAACTGGATTTCTTTTCATTGTGTGAGAATTTCTTTGTGAAATAGAAAAACAGCTGATACGGAAATCTATAAAGTAAATAGGAAGCTCTCTTCCATTCTGAATCAACTTATGATAATCACTGAAGTGTAATTTTAGCAGAGAACATAAAGATGTCTAATGGTATTTCTCCTTCAATTTATTACTCTACAAAAATAATTAAATTGAGATAAAGAAGCAGTAACTGAAAGCACACTCTGGTAGTGAAACACACTCAAAGCATCAAGACAGACTGAAGTGGTCTGACGAATACTGATTTGAGGGAAAATTCAATCGCATTATTTAAAATTTATTACTGGCAGCAGACATCTAATAGCATTTTGTTTTCATGTCTGTTTTTGGAATGCACATACTCTGCATGTCCTTTGTACTCAGTGAAATGTATAGTTTATCTGTAGGAAAAGAGGTAGTAGAATAATGCTTGCTGTTATTCCATCTATAATTTGTTTAATCAAAGCCTTTTCTGGAGTTGCTAATCACATCGTTCTGCCCTCTCCTCCTGGCAATTTTGGCAAAACCGCAAATCACACTTGATGATTCAAACGTAAGTTCTTATTATAATCTAAACAGAAAGATTAACATTCTTACTGTGGCAGGTTGCATGTTGCCCTCCACCTTTCTGTGATCTTGGTGACTGTAGCTGTCTTACGTCAGTTCCTTCAACCTTGTGCCCTTTCCCTCTTGACCTACACTCTCTCCCTATTTCACATCCTTCTTTAGTACTCATTGGGTATGAGTCAATTTTGATTTTTCTGTTAGTCAGCTATTATGTCTATTTTTTCTTTTTTTTTTTTCTCCAGACACATCCCCCCCCAGCAAAACAAACCCCAAACCCTGTGTTTAATTTTGCTTCTTGAAATGCACAAGTGTTTGATGAAGTAGAAAAAGAAGAAGGTAATTAGAGTCAGTTCTTCCCTAGTTTTGGTGTAAGACATAAGTTCAGTGATACTGCAGCAGAGTGTTCGAAGTAGGAGTGGAATCCGGCTCTTACAAGCTGAAAGGTTTTAAGACAGAAGCTCATTATCCTTAGCTATATGTTAGAGGTATTTTGTTTGAACAATGCAGGAGGGAAGGGTAAGTTTGTGTAGCATTTATTTTTATACTATGAAGCTTTGCTAAAGAATGCTGTATTCTCTTCTTTTAAAAGAGTTTAGTGACAGTTGGTAACTAAAAACACTTTCTTCAGAGGAAACAAGCATAAGTCTAAAATATGCAGCTATCAAAGAATTCTGATGACTAGCACATACATTGATGTTGAAAAAGAACTCTTATGTGCATTGTGGTATGATATACATGACAGCTATCAGAGCAGAAATAAATCATCTTTGTGCCCAGGTAAATTATATAGCTTGTTGAATGTATTATTTGATTTTAATTAATGAAGTGTGGGTTATAATGCAGAGACTACTCTTACAGTATAGTTCAGAGATACTCTTATAAAAACTCCATCCATATAAATAAAAAATAGATGCTAATGTTGAAATCCACTTTTGGTGTGTATGGCTGCATAATAATTATGTATTATGTGCGTGTGTGTATATATGTAATAATAAAGGAAGAGAGGTGTATTGATCTAATATGTATCCGGATGCATACATTTTTAATCTAATATATTTAGAAATCACTGAAGTGATTCCTATTCCCCTGGTGCTAATGAAGTAAACAGAACTTCTGACCATGTAGCAGTGCCTTGTAATCTGTAAAAATTGTTGCCAGCTTGAAACTGGATATTTGTGATGTATTTGCATTTCTGTTTCACTGGTTTGTGAAAGTGCGATAAGGTGTGATTTTTGAATATTCTAGTCGATACTGGCACTGTACTGAGATTTTTTGTATTTTTAGTGTGGGCTAGCCTCATTTTACAGTGTAAAATTGAATGGAAATGCATTTGAAGTTAAAAGACAACATAGTCAGATAACAGCTGATACTTTAGAGGCAGAGAATGTGTGCAAACTGGTGGTGACTGCTTGCGTTTCTGGGAGGTGTTTTCTAGAATTAGTATTTTTAGAGTCCTGTGCAATTCTGCTTGCCTTAGGCAGAGTAGTGTGAAATGTAGTTGAACTAATGACTCATGGTGGTGAGATAATTTTCAAGAATGTAGTGGGCTTCTTATTGTACAATACTATGGCATATATTTGCCCTTTTTTCTCCTGTGCCGCTGCCTCTTTTTGTGTTTTTTTTTTTTCCTCTCTGTCTGACAAGCACCCACGGCACACCTTCATATCCCTCCTAAAAATCCTCTTCTCTATCTATAGGATATTCAATTCTCCTTCATTCGTTACTCTTTATTTTGTCTTCTCTGTGTAAAATCTGTCATCTTTGTGGTACAGATCATGTATGATTCTGTTTTATAATGAGTCCAGCATGTACATAGGATTGCATATGTTCTTTCTTGTATTAATGCCTACACTATGCAGAATTTTCTTCTGCAGACCTTGAAGTGTACTCCAACGTGGTATAAGTACATTTTTTGTTTAATGAAAGATGAAGAATAGTAAATGTAATAATGAACTTGCTTTATTCTTAAAGGCAATCAATTGCTGTGGTCAACGTAGCCTTTAAAACCTGACTTCATCTCTTTTGACTAATTCCTAGCCTGCATTTTCTCTTTGTTATGAAGTACAACTTAATTGAATATGACTTTCTAATGAACGGGCTTTTAACACAAAATATGTAGTTCTTGAAGATTTATTAAATTTTAAAAAGTAAAGTCATGTTGTCAGGAAACCATTCACGTCTGAAAGCTTTTCTTAAATGCTTATTTCAGATAAGGACATGATGTAAGTTTATTCATCTGTTGTGGTCATTATAATTTGTTTTTGTCTTCTTAAATAAATGAATAGTATTTTTATTGGAAGATAAGTAATCAATGAAATCATATTATGCCATTAACTCTAGATATTCCACTTTCTCCTTCAGTGTTCAGAGGATAGCTAGGCAGAGAAAGGAAGAAGTGTTACAAAAAAGAAAAAATAATACTTCCTGCTTTTTTTTTTGGGGTACATCTCTTTTCAGAAGAGCTCAGTCTTGAAAGAATGCTTCTGAAGTGACAAATTTGGAGCATATGGGATTAAAAAATGCAAAAGTTTCTTGCATAAAACCAGTGAGTTTGCATCCCCCCTATAACCTCTCAAATAAGATGAAGGATTTCAATTCTTGTAGGAATCTAGTGATAGCCTGGATGAAATCAACACTGTAAGTGGGTACAGTTGAATGCAGTGTTGTTGGGCTAGCTTTTAGAAATAAACCAGTGAAATGATTTTTTAATATATGTTACACAGTAATTTTAGATATTGAATTATTTTCAATTAGATAATAAAACTTATAGGAAGAATTTAGACGATTTTACATGGTTGATGTTTGGGGAACATGGAGCTGTAAAATTATGTTTTTGAGTCTTCTGTTATGGTAAGCTAAGGCAGAAGTCTAAGTAAAATGTACATTACAAATACTCCTTTTTTTTAAACCACAAAACCAGTTTTGGCAATACACATATGATTAATAATTTAAGGATGTAATGGAAAATAGCTTTTTGCTTCCTTAATCCCCCCTTTTTTTTTTTTTCCTATTCAACTTCAGAAAAGTGCTTCAGAAATAATTATTTTTTATGTAATAGTTTAGTCAAACTAGCTTTCATATGCAAGGATATTCTCTGCTTATAATAATAACCCATTACTTATTGAGAATTAGCCTTTTAATTTTACTGGTAGCTGGTGACACACTGAGCAGTTTATATAACAAGACAAGTGAAATAATGCTAATTGATTTTTCAATTTTTTTGTTTTGTTTCCCCCTCCTGTTCACTGAAATTACGGATTTTTTACGCATGCAAGAATGCAAACCACTCAACAGACTTTTGTTTGGATTAACATCTTAATTCTTGTTTACAGTGCTATCGATGATAATGATTTTTTTGAGGCTTCTTGATTCTTCATTGTAGGTATAAGATGAAATAGAAAAAGAGGATGTAGTATGATGGTATACCATGGCCATCCAGACAATACAGAAACAGGGTAGCTAGCAGTGCTCGTGATTGGTTTGTGACAAAGCAGTTGCATTGGCTAGAAGGGAATATCATTGAAGGAGAAGTCAAGTCAAAATAATGCAAAAGTTATTGAGGGTAAGAAAATGATCTTCTACTTCAGCTGCAGCACTTGACAGCCATATCTGTCTATGTAGATAAATGGTACGAATGAAAAATCTCAGTATGAAAGGTGTCCACGTCACACTAGAGGTCTAGCTAAATCCCTTCAGTGTGAAAATCTAATAAGCCTTTGTACGGGAATGGCTTTGTTGGTTGGTTGTCTTTAGCATCAAGACCAATAACTTTGTTGCCTGTGTTTTTTGCCAGCATTTGGCCTGTCTTTTCCCCTTACCTCCTCCACACCTTCTGTGTAATTATTCAAAGTGGTGTATTTTCTGCGAAGAAACTGTGGATGTGAGATTGTATCCACAAGACTTTTCACTTGTTTTCAGAGTACTGTCAACTTTTGGAAGACACATGAAGTTTATTTCCCCCATCGAAAGTAACTGATTCTGAAAGGCTAATTGAAGGACATCGCATAAATGATTTTGCTTACGTGTGTATGGTAATTGCATGCTGGATAAATTTGAAATACATAGCTATTTAAATGAGAGGTAAAAATGTGTCCAAGTTGTAGCCGTGTTGGCATTCAGAATATCTCTGATGAATACTATTTATGAATTAAATTTAAAAATACCACGTTGTGCAAAATGTTGAATTTGTGCTTTAGAAAAGTATTCCCTGGTGGAATTTTTGTTTAAAAATCCTTTTATATTTATAGAGAAACTGAGCCATACAAATGTTTTTAAAAGTTTGCACTTCTTTAAGGCTATTTATTTTCTAAAAAAGAGAACTTGAATATTTTTGACAAATATACACATTACGCTAACAAACGGCCATGCAACATATATCTTACATGATGAAGAAATTGAATATACAAGACCTACTCTATTTAACATATATATCGAAAATTTACAGTCTCGCCAATAGTTAAAAAAAGTTTTTCTTATTTGGCAGTATTTTTCTACAATTTGTTCAAATATTCCGCTTGATGTGTTTTGGTGATTACTGAAATCTAGTCTGTGACAACCTGAGGTACTAAACATTTCTGCCTTACTTCTTTGTCTTCAAAGGTGATCTTTTTGTTCCTTTTAGGCTCTATCCATGAGTTGTGTATTACAGCATTATTTGGCATGGGATCTGCTTCCACTATTGAAACAACTCGCTTTTTCATCTTACTTTTCAGAACTTTCTGAAACTTTTGCCTGGTGAATGCATAAAGTAGAGGATGAAATATGGTTGTTCCATATGCCATTACTAGAAAACATAATCGCAACTTTACCAAAAGGTCACTTGGGCCCAAACATAAGATGGTGGTGTTTAAAACAGAGATGGGTGTCCAGCAGAGAAGGAATGTTGAGATAATCAAGAGGGACATTCTGAAGACTCTCTTTTGCCGTTCTCGTCGCTCCCGGTGCCGTTTTACAGCTCGGCGTAGAGCAATTATGACAGACACAGAAGTCCTTACACCAAAGACTACATTTTTTCCTCCACTGCTGTGGGACATGTCTGTAGTCTCATGCTGAGTGGTCAAAGAAATAGTTTTTTTCTTTCTAGCTTTCTTTTTTTGTCCCGTGGTAAATCTTGTACCAATCCGAATATTTAGAGCCTGGAGTATTTTGGTGTATGTAATTAGCATTACTATAACAGTGAAGAAAAAGATCGGAATCTGAACGAGAAGGTGGTAGTACATTCCTAGCTCGGTGTGGTACTCGTTTGTACTCACACACAAAAGTGTCTTATTTTCCCAAGTACTTGCACTTCGAAGACTGAAAAAGTTGACTTCAATGAAAGGAATCAGGAAGGAAAAAAGTGAAATGATCCAGATTGATGTCATTAATATCACAGCCCTTCCCATGGTCAGAATTCGATTGGCAGGTTTTACAGAGATGTCATATCGGTCCAGAGTGATAGCAAAGACGTTGATTGCAGTTGAAACGCTTGCGAAAGAGACACAAGCCTCGTGGAAGCAGCAGATGAGAGCAGTGTTACTCTCCAGTGAAAGCAGAAGTATAACTATAGTTAGAGGAATACATCCCACACAAATTATTACATCAAGTACATGAAGGTTCATTGTAATTATGTTACTGACAGAATTGATTAAGTTGGATTTCATACAGTAAAGTACCAGCACGGTGAGGTTGCTGCCAAGTCCCAAAACAATTTCTAACATCAAAAATCCAGTGAGAGAAACTTGAAAACTTAATGGGTATGACAGTGGTCGGTACATGTTGGTGTCGATATCATCAATGTCATCTCGAACTGTGATGTTAGATTCAGACTGCATGTTGACTTCCAGAATGGGGGAGAAACACATTCTTTTGTTGCAGCTGGTTTTTCTCCTGAAAGGTGAAATAAAATATGGAACAATTTGATTTTTTTAACATTTACTTCAGATAAATGCTGGGGAAGGAGGAAGGGGGGAAAGCATCTATTCTTATCAAACTCTTGACTTACTGTATGTTCAGAGCTTTAGTTGGCATGGACTCAAAAGCCTGAGGAGCTAGAATAAGGTCTTTCCTTTTAAAAAGGAAAGCAGGATTTGTTTAGGGAAAAGGAAAAAAGAAAGTGAAAAGCTTCCACTTAGGGAGACAGGGCTTTATTTATAGTGGTGTGGGTTTTACAAAGGGCCCATTTGTTGAATAAACTATACTTGTGCATGGCCTTTGTAGGGCAATGAGGGTCATTTTAGAAGAATGTTGTTAAGTATTAACAAATCGGTACTCAAGATCATTTTAAAAGGGCTCTTGTGGAAAAAGAAAGTGATAGGAACATGGAGCACTGTTGTTTATGTATCATAAAAAGAACATTTAAATTATTTATGGCAATTTAGCAGCCTCTTTCTTATGAAGAGTTTTCAACAGTGTTGTGAGCTGAAACTTGAAGTTCTGTAATTCAGCTGAATTTTACAGAGCTTGAAGATTTCTATTCACTTTTATGTTGTATGCATCTACATGTATGAAACTTGACACTACAAAAATTTTATGTAAGTGTATATAATTTCAAATGTAAAATATTCGTAGCTTTGGGGAAGTGGAATTTATTATAAAAATCCTGCATTTCCTTTTTCTGATTTGAATATTCAATTTCTTCAAGAAATCAGTGCTTCCATGGAATGGAAGAGTATTTAATTTTATCCCAGAATAGATTAGGGGAATAATGTTAGAAAATAATACTTAAAAAGAAATTTTTTTCAGGGTCTTGCTTTGTTGATGTGTGTTTTTTTTTTTTTTTTTTTTTTTTTTGTGTTTTTTTTTTTTTTTTTTGTTTTTAATTGAACTACAAATAAATCCAACAGATTTATATACATAGTTTGTTTTAGGAATAAGTGAGTTTCAAAACCAGCAGCATTTATTACATGTAGGAGATTATTTAGTGTCTCATCTGCTTTGTTTTGCACATGCCGATAGGTTGTAGCATCTGCATGTAATACCTGATGTTTCTATTATTTATGTTGTCAGCCAGCTCTTGAGTTTGTAATGAAATGAATAAATAAAGAGAGGTTATTCAATTTCTTGTTATGATACTTGAGGGTGGATTTTGTTTTATTCTTTTTAGGTAGCTTTAAATTTAAGAGGGAATGTACTTGACATGAAAAATTTAAATGCGAACCTTTGTTTCATTTGTAATACATTAAAAATGAATAAGCACTAAGGTGAATAAAAATGAGCCCTTTTTAATGGAAGTATGAATTAAGCACACTTGGGATATAATATGCAAATGGATTTTATCTGTAGTTCTGAAAAAGCCTCACTTGTACAGTACTATTAATTGCAAATTGTATGATGAGAATTCTTGGTATACTTCAACAGTTAATTCAAATGTGCCTCTTAAATACAAAAGATGTAAATTAGAACATATTAGTCTCAGGTATGAAATGAAACAAGAAATATTTCAAAAGCTTTAATTTCTAATCTAGGCAACCTCCATTAGGTTTGTATTAACCCTCAGGAATACTATTTCCTCTGTGTATGCTGTCCTGGCTGCGAATGGATTTCAAGAAACCATTCCAAATGCATTACTGGTTAGATGAAGTTCTTTCCTATTAGCAAAAGCCAGGAGTAAATCAAAAGCAGATCTAAAACAAGTGAAAATCTTAACTCTAACATTATGTCAATGGAAATTCTGTGAAAACAGAAAACTTCAGATGTGCTAAGTCTTATGAATAGAGTAATAGCTTTCAGTTAAATAAAAGCAGAAACGTCGAGGCAGGCAGCTCATTTACCCAATGCATCGCCTCTGGACAGTGCCTGTTCCCTTGCGAATGCTGAGCAGAGGTGGGGTACATGCAACTGCTGACCTACCTGTTCTCTGTGCCTCAAGGGCCTTTCAGATCACTGCAGCAGCTTGTCATAAATTGATACATGGTGTCACTGACAGGTATTTGACATGCAGGGTAACCTGGAAACCGAGTGGTAGCTGGGCTCTTATTTCATTCCTTGCAGGCTTTTTTTTTCTTTTTTTTGTTCCAGCATTTCAGCAGCAAAAAATTCTGCTTAAACATGGGGACTTCTGAATTGCCTGAGATGCTTTTACAGACCAGTGCATATTCTGTGTGTCTGTTCTGAGTTTCAAGCCAGCAATGACAAATAAACCTTCTTTAGGTGATGTTAATTTTTTTCCCCTGTTGCATTTTGTAGCAGCCTGTTTTTATTTTCCAGGTTTAAAAAGAAAAAAAAATTTCTGATTTCAGAGTGTATGTAGACATCCTTTAGTTTATGGTTGCGTATTTCTTTCTGTAATATTCCTGCTCATTACTTTTGAGTGATGGCTTAGTCAGAGAAGTTGCTATACATCATAAAATCCAGTTCATGTGCTTTCAGAGTAACCATGAGTTACCTAATTTGGTTTATTTTCATTTAAGGAGAATACATAACAGACCATAAAATTGAGGAAAAAAAAATCCGTTAGTCATTATGACAAATAAGTTATTTAGGGAGTAGTATAGAAAAAGCTTGGTTAAACCCTTATTCAGCTTGCTGGTGAAGTATGTATATTCTCCTTTTGGGAATTCATGTTTCATTGTTTCTTCATGCATCAGTAGTTTCCACAATTCTGGTTTTAAATTATAAATTCCTCTTTAAGAAATGCTCACCATTTTAAGAATCAATCATTGCACTCTTCTTTTAATGAAAATCTGAGCAGATGTATTAGTCTTCCATGTATATTGTTGAAGTGTCATGCACATAAATGGTAATACAAGTGTGTTCCATGTTTTGTTTCTAATTCCTTTATGTCTTAAGAATACATTTTAGTGATGCATCCTGCTGCTTGTAGGTCATACAGCTAGAAAGATACCCGGTCAACTGCATTCTTCATATTGTCAGTTGTAAAACTGAATTAGTTGCTGCATGCCCTTGTGAAGGGGAGGAAAAAAAAGGTTAAAAGTATGACTTAGAATTTCAAAAGAAAGCAATGCAGAATATATTCTCTAATATCACTTATTCATAAATAAAGGATCTCTAAAATTGGATCTTACAGATTACATAGAAAGCAAGTTAGTGTGTTCACTGTTTGCTAGTAAAATCGTGTCATTCTACTGTCAACTTCAATTAATTTAGTTTTTTGGACAAGTTACCTGGTCTTCAAATAGTGCAGGTTACAAAAAGCCCCAAGTAGAAGCAGTAACTGTTGGATGTAGTGTGTCTGTGACTAGAGCTAGAAAATGTAGTTTTAGAGCTCTTGTGAGCAGGTAGTTTATACATACAGCTCTCTGGTCTTTTAATGTGAAATTGAGCAGAGTCAGTGAGATTTATAGGAAATACATTTTTGTTTAATTTGCACACTCTTATAATTTCCTATTTTGAAATAAATGTTTAGCAAATCTGTGTTCTTAATAAACAGCTTGAATGTACAGGGTAATGAAAGAAATAAAGTTAAAAATGAAACAAAACAGAAAAGGAGAATTTCTTAAGCAATCGGAGATTAGTCATAATAGCCAACCTTCAAAAAGCAATAATATCCACTAATTACAGACTATCTGATCCTTCAAAGAGTAACTGAATAAATCTGTAACATACTTAACTGCCAGTATTTGGAAATACTTGTGAGGGAAAAAAAAAATATTCCCAATTGCATTATGTGCTTTTTTCCCCCCCATACTGTATTAGCTTAAACTGTACTGTCTTTATGTTATGCGAACAAAACAGGTTCTTAATATTCTACAAGACTTAAATACAAAATAACATTTTTCTATCATTGTGTTTTTAATGGGGAGGGGGAATAGCATTTGAAAATTTCCTGGTCTCAAATACAAGAAGATACGAGCACTTAATGTAAGTTGAATCTGATCTCTTCCCTTTTTTCTCCAAATTTTCCCTTTTTTTTTTTTTTGTTAAATGTTGGTTATTCTGCATACCATAATAAGGAACAGGTCTTACCTCCACTAAAGATTTGATAAATTCTCGATGCAGGTGAAGCAGTTCCAGGTTGGAGGGATTCATTTTGTTCACTTGTTAGCAGAGTAGAAGGGAAAGAGGGTAATAAGCATATCTTCCAAAAATGACCTTAATGAAAATTTGTGCCTGTACTGTGCCATTGTTTCAGCATACTGCTAATGTATACAACTGCTTTAGTTCTGGTTTACAGGCTGCTGCAGTCTCCCACTCTTCCTTCGGTAGAATCAATAAGCATCTGAAAATACATAATGAAAGTAATTTAACATACTGAAGGCTTCTTGTCTCCAGAGACAGCACTGAGATTCAAGCTTTCTAAAAAGGAAAAGCAGTGCTTCTGAGAGGAAAGCTTGCGATGGGCAGCTTTTGCAGAATGACAGCCTACCTTGTCGCTTCTCCTCACTGCAGAGAGATGCAGTGCATTCACTAATTTTGATTGGTCAGTGATCTTGGGCTTAAAATGTGCTTCATATATGGGATTGATGCCCTCCCTCCCCCCAATTTATATAAGGATTCTTTTATAAAAGGACTAAATTTACAAATGATTTATGAATTCTGGAATATATTAAGGGTATGCCAGTTTTATTTTTACCTTTTCACTCTTTATGTACACTGGAAACCACATGACATGAAATAAAAGGGATTAAACGTTCATTTCTTAAAAAGCTTCCAAGAATCTATATTTGAATGTGCCCACTTTCCATTTGTGATGTTTTGGGTTTTTTTCTCTCTTTGAGCCATGCTGAATTTCACCTTATATGTTTATATGCAAGCGAGCATTCAGGTCTTGTCTTGAATAAATTATATTCAGGACACCCACATGTATGTTAGGAAAATTTCCATTAGGATTCACAGAGATTATTCAAACTTTTAAAATGGGTTGAAAATCATTTTAGTATGTGAATTGGAAAAGAATTATTTCTCTGATCTACCATGTATGTGTAATAGTGTAGGTTGTTGATTTGTTGAAATGCTAACTTCTAAAAAAAATCTTGTCTGTTCCACCTGAATTTTGCTGGAGACTTCAGAGGTTTTTGTGAGGCTGTTTTATTTGATGTTCTTGACCTTCACTTTGCGGGGGGCAGGGGGCATCTTCATTTTCACTTTTTTGCTTTTAATTTATTTCTGAATCTGTTCTATCAGTATAAACAATGCTCACAACCATTTATTGAGGCGTAAGAGAAGTGTAGTGCAGTATCTGTTTTAATTAGTGCTAATGCCAACATAAACCTTGAAAATAAATTCCGTATAGAACCCAAAATAATATTTTTTTAAAAATTGGTTTGCTAAACAGGTAATTTGAGGCTATCTGAGTACTGAATGTTCTGCTGGTAGCTTTTAATCTCAAATAAGTGTGGGGTGCAGGGCTTTTTCTTTAGGTTTTTTGATTTTCTTTGGAAGGTTTTTGGTTTTTATTTTAAGCTTTTTGTTTTTTGTTTTTTTTTTAAGTTTTATAAGATACTGAATGTTAAAGCTTGGTTCTTACGTAATCATCTGTGTTAAGATGGCAGTTTTGGTCAAATTTTGATGGGGTCCTCTGTTTTTGAGTTGCTAATGCAATTATAAAATGCAGTCTTGTAACTCAGATGTCTTCATTTCTTCTCTTTACTTTTTTTCTCAGATAGGCACCTGGTACATTATTTATCTTTGGGTAACAGCATCTTTTATTGATTTTTTAAAATGGATGCATATCTGTCCAGTGTGTGCCCTGTTTTGTACTTCTGCATTGAGAAAATACCTAAATAAAGATTGCCGAAACTTTGAACAAAGATCAGTAGGTACCAGCTGGCTATGCTGAGTAGCAACTGATTGAGTTCTTTGAGCTGTCCCTCTATCGTCTGTCTCCCAAGAGCTTGATACCGGTGGTACCAGCATAGCTGGAGGATTCCTGAAATGAAAGCATTTATACTAATATATTAAAGAGATTTACTTCCTTCACTTTCAGTATGACTTAGGATAAGTAGGGAAGCCTGTTTAAATTTAAACAGATGAATCTCTGTCTACCTAATTCTTCAGTGTGTGCCTGAACAAAGATGGAGATACTGGGTGAGCTGTACTGTCAGAAAGAAAAATACTTATACACGGAGGATGATTGGAATGGGATTTTGGATATAGTGTGGATATGTGGTTCAGACACAGAAAAAGGGGTCATGACAGACTACCTATATTACAGGAGGTGATAATGGCAGTTGTTCTATCTGCAAAAAGTGTTTGAGAGGAATGATAAGGAGCTGAATTGTGAATATATCAAGCTTAAGTTTTCTGAAGAGAAAATCAGGAGAAGCAGCAGTACCATATGGAGGGAATCAGGAGTAGGTGGATGGATAGACATGCTTACAAGCCATTGCTGTGCAGATGCTAGTTAAGATGGTGTGAACAGATGACATCATCCTCAAAGGGTAGATAGGGAAGAGTGGGCAAAAAAAGCCATGTGCAGACACGCAGCATAAACAGAAAAATGTGCTGTTCTTATACCTGTTTCTGTATCAGTACAGAATGGAAGAGAAAGAATTTGACTGGTATTTTGGGGTTTAGGGGAGTGAAAAGTGGGGTAGAAGGGTAATGAAAAGGTAGAAATATGAGGGAACAGCGGGAGTCTTAAAATCGGAGATTGATGATGAAGGGTTTTAGGACTGAGAGTGGCAACGCAAGGGGAGAGGAAGACTCAATGTGACAGAATAGAGCTATTAAGGGTTGAGCCTGCTGGGTCTGGTGTGGGGAGAAAAAAAGTGCAGAGCTTGAAGCAGAGCGGAACAGAAGTGAGTAGAGGCATGTGGATGTAAAGAGATGCTGGGTGCACAGAGGTAGAGATAACTGCAATTGCCATAGCATACACCCCATAGTACTTCTAAACTGAATTTAAGAGTCCTAAATGTCTGTTAGACTATGTTTTTCTGTTTTGCTGAGAGCAGGAAGTCCAAAAAACGTGGCACAGTTCTTGGTCTTCTTTCATCTTTTAACTACTATCTTACTTTCTACACACCGGAAGCAATGGCCTAGTGCTGCCTGTTACTGCATTCCAAAAGGGTGGTAGGTCATTTTGGAGGTCTGGAGGTCTAAACTCTGCAGGCGAGTTGATAAGATCACCCTGAATGCAGGTTCTTGCACTGCAGTTTTAAAAATAAGATTTTTTAAAAAAGACTCCTTTGGTTCACAAGGTCTGGCAGGGCCAAGTGAATTATTAAAACAATAATTATTAAACCAATTCTGGTGTTTTCTATCAGAGCCCTTGATTTTGGAGCTTTAGCACTATTTTAATGTGCTTTAGGGTTTAACTTTACGTAAACCTATCACAGACTCTCTTAACATTCAGATATCATGGAGTAGACACATTTATGAAGATCTTTATTGGCACAGTTGGGAAACTATCTGCTTACTTCCCTTGTCCTCTGCATTATTCTTCAGCTCCTATGATTTTTTTTTCTCCTGAATGCTTCAGCAGTACTTTCTGTTTCTTTCTTTGGGCTGCACATCTTGTTTTCTGGTTTGAGTCTTGCTGCTCATTTAGCAGCTATTTAGGATTTTGCTGCTTCTGGGTCTAAAAATGTCATCTGTTTTCATATTTGCAAGAGACTTGGGCTCCTAACTCATAAAATTTTTTCAGTGACACATAATCTCTTTAGAGCTTGCATCGGTTTTAAAAATGAGTATTGGATGATTTCAGACATCTTGTCCTGGAATCGTCCTTCAGCGTTATTTACGTGGTGTGCCTTCATAATTCCAGCTGGATAGATCCTCCTGTACCTTGCACTTACATACACTGGGCAGTGTGACGCGAAATTCTAGTGAAGCTCTTTTGGATAGTCTGTATCTGTTCTAGCAGCTTGTGATCCGTATCTAAAATGTGTTTTTTACCTTGTTGCATCTTCATTTCCTCAGTAGTCTGTTGCAGAGAACTTCATTAGGGTGCTCTTTAAAATCCAGTAATTTTTATGATATCAAGGAAAATAAACTGGATGACAGTGGTTCAGGTTCAGGAGTTGTGCTTATGTGACCTCATTATGCTCGATTTGTCAGGGCGTTCTGTTTTACCCCATGCCGAAATTATGGCTTGTGGGCCTGGATCATGCTGCAGCACGCTTTTATGTTGAAAAGGTGTAAATCTGACTCCTGACCGGTACACAAGTTCTAGTTGGGAGGGGGTTTATTATTGTTTAAGAATGATATGCTAAATAGATGACAAAACCTGCTAGAATTCGTACCTAAATACCATTCTGACTCTGATGATAATTCAGTCTTTTCTTTCTTTGACACAAGTCCTTTATTGTCGTTTCTTTAATCTGTGGAGAACGGTTTTGAAACTATTATTCCTTTTCTGTAGTGAAGACTGACATGCACAAAATTAATTTTCCATTCAGTGTCCTATCCTTAATGTTTATTTTCTTTTCTCCCGGGTTGATTATCATACAGCTTGCTTTGTTTTGTTGTTTTTATAGTGACTTATTTGCGTTGGGGTTTGTTTTTTTTTTCTGTTTTTAACTTCATAGAGTCATAGAATAGTTAGGGGTGGAAAGGACGTTGTTATTGCCTTGCCAGAAAACACAGGGGAAATTGATCTCAGTTTCTCCATTTTAAAATTATCTCCATAGATTTAAAAATACGGATTTTTGAGCTTAATTATATGGCATTTAATTGTGCTTCCTCTTGTATTTGCGAATATGTACACCTTTGGAAGCAACACAAAACTAAGTATTTTAAGATAGAGATAAAAATATATAAATTGTATATATAATGTACTATAATAATAAATGTATTATTATATAGTTTTATATATAATGAATATTCATTTTCAAGATAAGGATTTAATGTTAGCATAGCAGCTTGAGTGCAGAAAAGTTACCTATTCAGGCTACAAAATAAGAATGTCTTAGAAGATTTATTTGGTTTTGTGCAATTGTTAGGCATAGGTTATTTGGCCAGTAATATTCCATGTTAGTTCAACGATTGATCTTTTCAGTACTGGAAGTTCCTGTATACATGAGGAAATGTGTAAGGTACAGAATGCCCTTTAACAATTAATACTGAAACTGTATCTTGTTTTAGGTTTGTATAATGAGGTGATGCCAAAGAAGTATTACAGAACCAGTGCTGAGTATCAGTCATATGTGGAGAAAGCTTCCTTTTCATATCATAATAGCAAATTTGATTTAGTGATGTAGCTGAATCGTGGTCCTAGTGCATTATATTACAATTATTTAAGCATTTTAGTTATAAAATAAAATTCTAAACCAAAAATACACGTTTAAAATAGTTATCCTCAGGAGGGAAGCATGGCTGGTAAATTTAGTAGTAATTTGAATAGCATCAGTCTGACTCCAGCTTTTGTCCATGGAGGTGGTTTGTCCTCTGGTGTAGACATTCACAATGAATGGTGCTGTATCTTGTAGTAGTTATTGATAAAATTTTAAATAATCATTGTAAACTTTATAGTAAACTTTTAATTTTTCTCTAAAAATTGCAATATGTCTGTGAATTTAGTTTTTCCTTCATTAAAACTGTACTTTGAGTACTCTGACATTTCGAGAGATTTCTGCTGTTATAAAATACTCTTAGTTCTAAGTTGGCAATTGGTACAGGATTTTAGTGAGGGTTTTTGTTATTACAGAAAGGCCTTTGGGGTTTTGACGTGGGATCTTTTGTATTACTTCAGACATACAAAGGAAGAAGCTACCTGCTCACATTGTTTAAGCTTGTGAAAATGTACCTGAAAGAATGATTCCGTAAGTTGGAAAGCAGTTTAGACAAAAGGTAAAGAGCGCTGAAGCTGGAGTGCTGTTGCTCTGTGGCTGAAATACGGCCTCCTGGTTTAAAGTTCCAGGTGGTTGCTTACCTTGCTTCATCAAAAAAATGTATTTTGTGTGTTGGAAGAACTTTTCAGTGTCATTCCCTGCTGCCTGGGTTGCTGCGTTGCCGAGCATCTCCAAGTACTAGCTCAGGACAGTGCTGGGTTAGGTGCATGGCAGAATGGCATCAATACAAATGTTCCAGTAAGCTTTCTGCCTGGCTTATTACAGTGAATTGAATTTGAGGTAGCTGAACTTAACATGCAGGGTTTTAACTTCAGGATTTGGTTTAGGATTCTCTGTCAGATACCTTTGATGCTGTGGAAGCCTGTGCCTGCCAAACTACGTGGGATGCGCAGCTGCAGGAGCAGCGCTAGCTGTGCTGTTACAGTCCCCTGATGCAGGAGTTTTGTTACACACCTTCCTGCCGTAATGTCCTGTAAGTGGAATTGCTAATTTAAAACAAAACAAGAAAATGGGAATGTTTTATCTGCAGTTGTTAATCTGACAGAGATCTTTGGTAGTCTGTGTTTCTAGTCAGTTTTAAAAATAGGAAGGCAGCATGATTTGCTCTTAATTAAGACAGTGTTCGCACAGCGTGCCTCGTAGCAAGCATTCCTGTAGGTGAAATTGAGACACAGAAGTCTTATGATCTTAATTGCCCTGTGAGTAAGGAGTGAACACAATATGAAGAGTTATCACAACATAAACCGTGTCCCTTTAATTTTAACATCACCCAGACTGTAAGGGTCACCGCCAGAGTGAGGTTTACACATTGCAGTCTCACTCAGTCAGCCTCTTAGCTAATTCTGTTTGGGAGTGCTGAAAAAAGCATGTGAAAAGGTCCTAGTAAGCTTCCTACCTTTAACGTCAAAGTTCAGTGACCACACACAGTAACTCTGCGTATTTCCACATAACTGCAGTGACAGGAGCATACTTCTTCAGACAACTAAAAGCTATTGACACTAACTAGATTCCCCCCCCCCTTGTGAATGACTGCTGTAAATGGTTAAAACCATCTGTCAGGCCCCTGTCTTCAGTTCAAATACAGGAAATTATTCACATCAGTCTGATAGTGGTGGTATTCCTCACATTAAGTTCTCAAAATCTGAAAAATGATATGCAGTACTATGTGTTTTCTTGTTTGATTTTTTTTTTATAATGATAAAGTATTCTGTCTTCCCCTCTTTGCCACTTTAGTTATTGAGAGTTATTATTTTTACAGGGTTGTTCAGGGAAACTGATAAAAAATCTGCTTATGTAGTGCCATGAAAGACATGCGAGAGAAGTTTAAAAGTGATAAGCTATAATGATAAATGCTTAATAGGAAGGAAATTGAACTAAGGTAGTGTAGTGTGTTGGCTTCACCATTTACTCTGCTAAAAGGAATGTTCATTTGATTGATGTGCATGTTGATCTAAGTTTAGATTTGTTTTGGTATCATCTTCAGTTTATTTTCTTTCTTCTTCTGTTGTTTGGGTGCAGTAGTTTCCATAATTTGTGTCTTCAGTATAGTTTATTTTTTTTTAATTGGCTGTTGAAAAATATCTGGCACTTTCTTAAGAGGATAAATGAAATAGAAATATGATACCCTTGATGTTTTTGGTTTTTTTTTTAGAGCATATATATTGTAGCTCTAGAGTCTAAAATAAATACCTAAACTGTGTTTGAAATGCATGCATTTGCAAGCATATGAAGAACTAAATTTATCTGTGAAAATTTCAAATATCAAGGATTTTTGTGCCTAAACCATAGTTTCATTTTTTTCCATCTTCTAAAGTATTTTTAACCTCACTGCATAGTTATTGTATTTGAAATCACTTATTGTAGTACTGAAGCAAAACAGAGCTCATATGAAAAATGTCTTCTTTTGCAGTTTATTTGGAGGAAGGCTGAGAGCAATAGTGTCAGTGGTACGTCTGACAAAGGGAATACCGTTCCACTTCATATACGGTTGATGGCCGGAAGTGGCTTTGCAGTTATTAGGCTAGAAGCCTAGGTTTTACTTTATTAATAAAATCTTAAGAAATTGGAAGTTGTTGATACAGACGTTTTTGTTGCACTGATGGATGATGTGCAAATACATGTTTATGCAGAAAAAACTTGTCAAATTCTTCAGCAGCTTTCATTGATGATCCACTTAATAAATTAAAATGTATTGGTAGAATGAGTTGCAGTGATTGGACTATAAAGTGCAGTTGGAGTGGGAAAGAAGAAAATGTTACTTGCAGTATTTCTGGTACCTTTAAGAGTGAAAAGCTTCAGTATTACTAGGTAGGCTAGCAACTCTGCAAGTTGGTACCTACAGTTAGGAGCTCCTTGGGGAAATGTGGAAGACAGAATATAGCAACTGCTACAACATATCAACAGGGAAACAATGTGAGTTATTGCATACTGACTCTGCCCGTTACCGTGCTGTCTTTCTACAAGAGAAATTGTGGTTCTGATTCAAGTAGAGGTTTTTTCCAGTCCTCATTCTTTCCACTGTAGATAGAGTGCCCAGTGAGAAATTACTCCCCCTGAGAGACAGCTGAATAGGAAGGAGAACATTATTTCTCTTACTAATCAAGCAAATTCGTTTTAATGGAAGGAGAGCCTACCCTTTGAAAGTGGTTATTGTTTTAAGCCTGATGATTAGGTTGGAAATGTTTTTCTTTAAAGTTGTTGTATATTGTGTAATACCTTTTCTGGGGTCTTGATCTGGAAGGAGAAAGAAAATCTCAGCCAGCCCTTCCTGTTCACCCCAGGGTTGACCTGTCTATTGGGTTCTTGATAATACCTGGTTAACACTCCTGCTGCTCCAGCATCTTTAAGCTGGCATTATCATAATAATCAATACGTTCTTTGGTCTAGGGTAGAATGCTTCAGTATGAATTTTCCAGTGGTGTTTGAGTGCATCTGTATGATCTGTATGTAACGACTCTGTGGCTCTTTGGGTTGTCACTTAAATGCATGCCTGGATGAATATTGCAGTCTATGGTAATAGCAAGTACTTAATACAGTTTCTGAGAGTATAAAAGCTGCTGTAGGCAAAGCAGGTATTACAGTGTACTTTGGGGCAGTAAAGGTTGATATTACTGAAATTTTAGTTTGTATTCAGTATTCTTAATCTCAGGTAAATTTTTATGTACAGTCAGAGGTAGTGTGAGTTATCACTTTAGCTAAGGATTTTAACTGCTTGCGTGATGTCCATGAGCACGATACATGAGCATCCTGTATCTATTTTTAAGTTTCCCTTCACATCATCCTGTTTTGTAGATAAAACAGTTTGGCTGTGTGCTAGAAGCCTAGGGCAGATCTGGAAAGTCTGTCTGTGTTTCAGGAATCTGTCCAGTCTCTGTAACACAAGACCAATTGATTTTTTAAAAATGCAAGGACTGTATAAATTTCCACATTTATTCTCTTTGCAGGTCTTTAAACACAGATTTTTTTAAAATGTCTAGCTAGAATTGACAAAGAAAGTTAAGCCAAGGCAGTGCTTTGGAGTAATAATGAGCAAATTGAGGTTTAAGTGGAAGAATAGTTCATGTATCTCAATCTTTCAGGACATTTTTTGTTTTTCTCCCCTTCAGTAATGTATTGGCAAAGTCAGAATAGAAATTATTTCTTATGCTAACCTTACTTCTATCTAAATTGCTTTGAGCCCTCAACCGCATTGGGAGGGGGTGGGAGCAGCAAAACAACCCCCCAGAACTTGCAAATAATTAATGAGATTTAAAAAAATCTATTGATGAAACACTACAGAGATCTCTACTTCATCATCCAGATTTTCAAAATTAGCACCACCATCTCCCCCCGCCCCCCATCTCTAAGGAAACAGGCCTTGCAGCATGCAGATGTGATTATTAAACACAGGGCAAAAATACAGAACCATGTTTGGAGACTTATTTAACCTGGTTTATGACATCTAGGAGCCGTTGCTTCTAACATCGGATAGGAAGTTAAATTAAGTGTAAAGATACTTGCTAAACAAAAGCTGTAATCATTTAGGACCTAACAGTTAAACAGATCAATATTGCAAACAGAACAAGCTAGATATAGTCTTTTTATGTACAGTGCTTTGAGTTGTGCCATACTGGAAATTTCATATATATATATTAGGTGCCTTGTATTCTGGTGAATTTCTCCTTCTCTTATGCTTCTCGATATAGCTTGTATCTTCTGTGTGCGTGTGATGTGGCTGAAGGAAGAGGAAAAGATATGACTATTTAGAAGGAGCCAGGCATGGAGTTGGTAGGATAAATTTTTGATGTGAACTAAAGGAGTCAGATGCAAGGGCAGGGAAGTTGTGGGAATTGTTGCAAGGGTGACTGAGCTGCTCTTCAGAATGATTTATATAGGCTTTCCTTGTTTTCTTAATGATCTTTGGCTATAAACAGAGAATGTTGAATGTTGAGTTTCATGGTCACTTCAATAGGAAATGGAGAGCTTGACTTGTAAACCTTGCTTCAAGTTTTCATTTTGGATTTTTTGGTGTTTTAATCTTCAGCAATATAAATATTTCTGTACTTTGGTGTCACAATACAACTCCTTTGGCATTGACTGCCATGTATGGCAATTTGCTGGATAGTGTCCTGTGATCTGCTGGGCACTAAATTGCCTGGAATAGATTTCCACACCCACAACACAAAGAAATGAGAACGGAAATGGGATTGATCTACAAAATTCCATGACCCAGCAGCTGCAGAGAACTGTGGACTGTAGAGAGTCCACATAAAATTGCTAGTCTGTAGTTTTAAATCTTTGTTTAAATCTGTGCTAACGATGGAAAGTTGATTTTTTCTTACCCTGCTTGTTTGAAAGTGTCTGCATTTTCAAAGTATGTTTTAAGATCGCTGAGAACTGCTCATCAGAGATGCTAAAGAAATGAACTCACCGAATCACTAATCTTTTAAATTTTTTAGATTCTTTTTAGAAACACATCCAGCTGATATAATTTAATATTCTGTTCTTGTGCAGAGTCTGGGATAATGCATCTGTTGGATGAATAAATAAATGGAAAGAAATGCAGTTTTAATTCTGGCAAAAACTATTTTTATTGCTTGCTTGTAAAATTGGCAGCGATATTCTACTCTGGGATGGCATTCTTGGTTTCTGACACAGCGGAATAATAGTAGCAGTTAGAAATAAATGTGAATTTAGCTGAATTTTATAGCTCGGGCTTTTATTTTTGATGTTCATGTAGTTCTGACACCTGCAACATAATACAAGATGCTGGTTTCTCTTTTGACAAGTATTACACATTCACAGATTAATGTATAGTTTCTAATCTCCATTGATTACTATTATCTACCAAGTGTTTGCTAGATACCAAAGCAATCTGACTCCGTGAGCAGGTCACAGATTGGGCCTTGTTCTTTGAAGCTGAAGAGGGCAGCCAGGCAGCTACTGTTTTACTCTCCAGACAGAAAAATAGATTTATTTTCTGTTCTTTGTCTGCCCTTCAGCTTTTGCATTCCTGCTGAGTTAGGAATTTATTTATTTGTTTTGGTATTTGAATGATATTTGAACTTTAAAAGACAAAATTCTGTTATGCTGCTTCTGGGAGGACAAAATAGTGTCCAAATAGTTTTAATTGCGCTATCCAGCTCTGCTGTTCAATTTTGCTGATAAAGACAGGGGTGCTCAGAATGCCCTGCTGTGTCTATCTCCCATGGCCTTCTCAGCACAGTCCCAGATGCTCTACCAGACTTGGGGATTCAGGGTACTGCCTCAGCTGGAACAAGACATGCTGGGTTGCCCTTAAAGAAATCTGTGGTTGCTCAACTGGATTCAAACTCTGCCGTCATCACTGCTACTGACAGGCAGTGCTCACCTGAGTCAGTCTTGTTCAGCTGAACAGTGTGCACAAAGTAGTTATTCTATAACTTCTGTAACTATGATACATATACCATAGTTATTTCATATCAATGGGTATATGTATGCATGTATATAAGAGGTATATAATGGTTATAAAATTGACTTTGGTTTCCTAGAAGTGGTGTGAACCACTCTTTTTCTGGCACCAGAAAAAGTACAAGTATTTCTGTAGAAATAGTTGTTATTTTATCAGTTGGTCTTATCCTGTGGCCTTTCTGGCAACTGTACACTGAAAAATTGATGTCTAACACGTTTTTCCCCTCTTGTGATTTTTAAATGTGACTAAAGCTTTTTGCAGACCAGAGTGGGAATACAGTTACAAATTTTTTACATAACAATGGTGAATTGTCTCCCTTCAGTTCGTAGAACCATAGAATCATAGAATGATTTGGGTTGGAAGGGACCTTCAAAGGTTATCTAGTCCAACCCCCCTGCAATGAGCAGAGACATTGTCAACTAGGTAAGGTTGCCCAGAACCACATCCAGCCTGGCCTGGAATGTCTCCAGAGATGGTGACACCACGTCTCTGGGCAACCTGTGCCAGGATTTGACCACAGTCATTGTAAGGAATTTCGTCCTCACATCCAGCCTGAATCTTCCCTCTTTTAGTTTAAAACCATCACCCCTCATCCTATCACAACAGGCCCTGCTGAAAAGTATCTCCACATCTTTTCATTTTCTGAGTTCTTACTCCTTGATGAGTTTGTACTGTTACTCACCTCAATGTAATGAACCAGAGAAGAGAACCGAAACCCATTTCCCTGCTACAGTATGTCAAAATATCCATAATGCATTCTCCAAAGTGGAATCCTACTTCTAGAAAGGTAGCAAGAAAGAGTACTGAATTTGAGATAGTGCAAGCATTGGACAAAATCCCAAGAGGCAGAGAATGATGCTTCTGTTACAACACCATTCACATGACTTGGGTTTTAACTTTGGTTTAAATGCAAACTTGTTACTCGGGCAAGTTGCTTGGACTAGGTGTTCAGCTTCTTCCCGTTATAGAAATGCTGTGAGATCTAAAGATGGGAATTGTAGGCAAGTGCTCTCTTAGAAGTTATTAAAAAAATACTGTCTCTATAATTTTTGAGCTATTTTGCAAACTGCAGCTTTTCAGGATGAATGAAAAGCAGTAGGGAAAATTATTCCACTTTCAAGCTTCATACATCAATATGCTTTTTTAAATATCACAAGAAAGTGCTGTAGGAATTGCATCTGAATGTGTTGCTTTATTTAACTGTTTGAAAGATGAGCATGGTTGACTGTGTGAATATCGATAGCTTTAAAGACCTGAGGAAAAATTACTGTGAAAAACGGAATTTGGGTAGAATCAAATACTGCAATTTCAAGACAGGATTTTTAATGGAATGTCCTGAGTACTTCTCCCTTAATAATAATAAAATATACAAGTCTCCAAGGTACCCCATCACCTTTGGGGTGAAAATTGCAGCTGGGAAGAAGTTTCCACAACTTAAAGAATGTTTTGTAGTTATGTTTCTTTGAAAAAATGAACAGTTCATGAAACTCACATAAAATTTCTTTCATTTTTTATTGTTAACTTTTTTGAATTGTAGACTGCCCATCATTGCCTACAGAGAGGTACTTTATTCATGCTTGAAGAGAGTAGACAGTTCTATGTAGTTGTGCATTGGTTTTAAATGACCTGAAAATTTTCTGTTTTCCTCTAGTTCTTTTTAGGCTTTCATTCTTGAACTCGTGTTAAAATAAGTATGAATGAAGAACTGGTGTTGAAGTCATGCTCTCCTTTCTGTTTGTATTCTGGGTATGATCTTTGATGCATTGAAAAAATGTGAATTGTTGCACTAGTACCCATAATTATTAGAATGAATTCACTGCTGTCTGCCTTAACCTGATGCTTATTATAAAAAAATTGCCTTTGTAGTTGAGCATGGTAATATGAGACAAAATTATAATTCTGCCATTGTGAATATAATGAATACTGCTGCTATCTGTATTACCAAAGCAAACACATCTGCCTCTGGTAAAATGTAAAGCAGTGTTGGCTTTCTAGTAAAGTACTAAGGATTACAGTTACTTCTCTTACTGGTGAGTGTAAAACCTGTGAATAAATCAGACCTATGAATGGTGGGAAAGTTTCTATCATACTATTATGCCAAACTTCCATTCCAGTTACAATAGTTACGCATTGAGTTATGCATAGGGTGATCTGGTCCTCAGTCTGAACATATCAGGCTGGATTTTGAACTAATTAGAGCATTTTTAGGTCTGAAGAAGTTTATTTTTAGTCTCAAAGGGAGTTCAATACACATAGATGTCTTACAGTTTTTACTTCATGTTTATTATAACTGGATTTCTGTTTGGGCAATTCCTTTTTCCCTTCATTCGAGGATGAATTGAGTAAATTGGCAGCTTGTATAGATATGGGCAGAGCACAAAGGAAAGGCAATTCTGCCTTGGAATGTTACATTGCAGCCTTTTCACCTGCCTGAATCACAGTGAATGACACTTTTTTTCTTCCTTTTTGGTTTAAAGCTTTATTTATAAAGTAATAGCCTACTGTGCTATAGCAGCACAGAAATCAGGGTTCTGAGGTTGATGCAGAATGGGGGTAGATGGAAAAATAAAGTGATATCCATACCTGCAGAAGGAAATAGTTACGCTGCTCAGTTTCACTGGATAAATGATCCCACTTGAGAACGAAGGAGTGCAGTGATCCCGTTCCCAGGGAAGTTCTTCTCTGAATTCTTGCTAAGAAAATAACAAGTTATTGAATTCCTGAAGTTTCGGGGCTTGAGCTTCTGTTTCTAGCCCTAGTTTCAGGTTTGAAAGTCTGAGCTGTGAAAGTTTTGGCTCATAAGATTGACAAATTCTGAAGTGTTACTTATTTAAAGCAGGTTGAGGTGGTTACACCATGTATTATGTAATCTTGTACTCAAAAAGATCCCCCCCAAGGTAGTCAAAAGAGAAGTTGTTTTATATCGCCGTGTTCCAGTATATAACAGGTGATCTACTTTTGTGCTTTCTGCATGGGAACAAAAAGAACAACACTGTATTTATGTACTCCCAGATCTTCCTACACATTTCTCTGTCCTTCCTTTCTCTAGTGTTTTCTTCCCCTTTTTTGTCTTCTATGCTCATAAATGAGAATCTCAATGAAATAAAAGAACTTAAGGAAATTTTAATTTGACCGATGTACAAAATATGCATAAATTTCTGTGTAATATAATTCTGAATGTTCATTTTCCCATTTCTTTGAAAAAGATTTTTTTTTCCATCTGTATCTTACATATACCTCTGTATTTGTCTGAAGTTTAGGTTTTGATATATGTCTGATAAATTTTAGTATTTTTTTTTAATTCCCTTTTAAGAAGCCATTGGGTCTTTTTATTTAGCCTTTAGGTTTTTTTCTTGGCAATGGAGGACTGTGAAAAACATAGTATTAAAAGTGATACATACAAATGCTGTTAAATGCATAGCTTAAATTAGACTTTTCCCCTCGCACTGGCCTTTGTTACTTTATAATAAAGCTTATTATTGTAACAAAGTCAGCAGAAAATTTTCAGGCAGCAGTGTTTTTCAGATCCATGGCATCTGTTCAGTTGGTGTTTATGAAGCACTTCAAGATACTCAGATGAATGAGGCTATATTAGTGTATGTATTAGATGGCACTGTTTGAAGGAGCATCATGTCTAAATAAACGCATCTTGGACTTTTATAAATTTAGTTGTATACAAACCCTCCAAAGTAAAATAGCCTATGAATATGAGCATTAAACTCCTTGGATGTCTTTTATTTGGAAAGCAGGATTGATAAAGACACAATATGTTGCAGGCTTTATTTCACAGTTCTGCCAACACAAATCCTATCCGAGCTAGAGCACAGCTGCTATTCCTGCCAGTCCTCCTCTCTCTCCTGATGGAGCTTGATCAGCTTGCTTTGTTTTTCTGTGTTCTTTTAAAACCAAGACTGTTTAATGATCATCACTAATGAATTAGCGATGTCCCGTTCAAGGGCTTTTCTTTATGCAGTGCTTCCCCCCAGCATTAAAATATTCTTTATTGTCACAGTATAGAGAAAGGTAATGATGAAAAATAGATGTGAAGTTGAAGATGGATTGTGATGGCTAGAAATACACAGAGAAAACTAGATGTTCTTACAACAATTGTGCTATTCTTTTTATCCCTGTAACACAGTTACTCCTCCTCCGCCCCCCACACAACAGATTTGTAATGAAAGAATAGAATCTTGTGCAGGCTGCAACTCCCAGAGGTAAAACCCACAGTACTAGACTTCCATCTGTATAGCCTATTTTATTTCAGAGAGATTTCATTTAGTTTTCCTTGGTTAAATTAGTCTGAAATACTGTCTTTGCAAGTTCATTAAAATTATTCTATAATGGGTGTGTGCTCTAATTTTTGAAGTTTTATATTCAGTTGCTTGGTGATGAGGCTTGCTATTTACCTGATACTCCTGTTATGCTTTCTGCTCTACATTCTGCTATTTGTTGTGGTCTCTTGCCCTTCCACTCACCCTCATGGCCACAGGTGTAACTCTTGATCTGTTCACAGAATTCTCTCTCCCCCCTTCCACCCCCATAGTGAAATACTGGAGTAAAGAAAGAAAGTCACCTGTGTTAGTTACGTGTATTTGGAGTGGGGAGGGGAATCCTCTTCGGTTGAATAATACATTTTTATAGAAGATTATTTCACCAGAATACTTACCTGTAATGTTTACCAGACATAGCCTTTACTGATGAGTAAAGGCTTTTATCTGCTTGGGAGAAACCTGGATTTGCGATAAAGCTATAAACGTGTAATAAAAAAAAGCAGCTCCCTGGGGAAAGGGGTGGTACTGGGTTTTGTTTTTACCCTTCAACCAGCATGCTAAAATGTACTGAATCAATACTCTGAATCAATATGCGCCTATTCAATAGTTTATTAGGAGCAGTTAAACCTACGTAGGAGGCTTAATTCTGATGAGATCTGCGCATGTGGATCATTTAATAACCTGTACACCTACAGGGGCAAGTAAAGCTACAGTGCAGTGTAGGACTGGGTACTGTGTGGTGCAGAGACAGCATGGTTGCTCTGCAGATCCAGAGTGCTCCAGGGGTCAGTGACTTCTGCTCTTCACTGGCTTGTAAGACAGTATAACCTTATCCCTTTCCTTTGCCAAGGAATAAATCTCCATTCCTCCAAAAGACAAGCAAATACCTGAGTTAGATATGTAAATTAATACAAATATATGTAAGATCGACTTAAGCAACTTTTGTGTGAAGGGCAGTGATTGAACACTTGAAAAAGGCTGATAACCTTTTCAAATGTTACCAGTTATTCAGATAGTAAATATTATCTGAATAATTTGGATTTGTCTAATTGCCATTTAAAAGGTCCTTTAAATTTTCCATACAGAGGTTACCCTTACTGAAGGCATTTGTTTCAGGACCAGGTTCAGTACCACTTCGTTACTAAGTTTGTTACTTTGCTTAACTCTGTTTTTTAAAGAATTTGCACTTCAGTTTTGAAAATTTTGAGTGGTTGTGCCGCAGCTAATTTGTGCAGTAGCTTATTTATATGTTGCATGCATGTGTTAATTAGTTACTGAGTAAATGGAAACCAGAATAGATACAGTAATTGCTGAATAAGATGGTGGAAACTTGATGCCAGTATGGACCAAAACTTCAGAGAGTTTTGTATTTTGTTGCTTTAATGTGGAGATTCGTACACGCAGTGGATTAAAGATTGGCTTCCACATCTGGTTAATTGATATAAATTGTTCTGCTGTGATTCTGGCATCTCTGCCACACACAGCTACTTGTTCCTATATAGATGCTGATGCATGTATATCTGGAAGAGTGAGGTGCTGATGCAGGGGGCTGACTTTGCTGAAAACTAAGGGGGTCATTTTCAGCAGAATGCTTGTGTAGGTGCAGAGGAGGAGAGGAGACAATGTGGCTGGGAGATGTGGGAGGAAGGGAGCCACAGTGACTGGGGTTTAGTGTGGTAGCATAAACTGATGTTGAACTGAAGCCCAAGAGATTTGGGTCTGGTACCAGATATCAGTATCTTGTCTTTCTTAAAATCTTCAGTATGGTCAGATAATATACAAGTAAGCATGTGAATCATTACTATTCTCCTTCTCCCCTGGAGGTTTCTGAACACTCAGCAAACTCCAGAGGAGTGGGAGAAAGCTGACCTTATGGCATGACTCGGAAAGGGTAAATGGACTGATTAAAAAACTGGGTCAATTTAACATTTGCTTCTGACAGAATAACTTTTGACTAATGATAGGGGACATGAACAAGTAAAAGAGACTGTCATAATTCTAATGAGTACTTCTGAAAATAATGTTTGCCAGTTAATTTTTGCTCTGTCTTTATTGTGGTAGCGTTCTTTTGACATTGCGCATAGGTATGGGGAGATCTGCTGCTATGGACTGCAGTTACTATGGTGCATGTTATGGTTTTAAATTCTTATTTCTGAAAGTGGATGAGAAAATTAAGTCATGAATTTGGCACAGACTCTGAGACAATCATTGAACATAGCTGTTTTGCTAACAGAGCTTGCAGGATCGTTTTGTCACCCTTTGTCACTTCATTTCTGCAACTACAAATGGAA
Organism: Amazona ochrocephala; assembly: GCA_039720435.1. Lineage (NCBI taxonomy): Eukaryota > Metazoa > Chordata > Aves > Psittaciformes > Psittacidae > Amazona > Amazona ochrocephala. The sequence continues at coordinate 29,855,128 of CM077880.1, forward strand.
AGTTTAATAAAAGATAATAAACTAATTTGATTTTTAAAAATAAGATTACAAGTCTGATAAGGCTTAAGTGTATTAACACTATTGAATTCTGTAGACCTTTTAGTACATTTTAAGAGGAAAAAAAATCAAAGATAAAAAGAAAAAACCCAAACCCTGAGCAACTGGAATCTTAGAGTCAATGCAGAGCAGCTTTTTCTTGAAAAATAATGGTTTCACCTTCACTGTCTTCTTTTATAGAGTTTATTCTATCCCAAGATCTGCAGAGTCTTTAAGCCTTCCAACTCTTTTCATCTTTGAGCTGAAAGTCTTTTGTATACATAGTGCATTGAAGAAATGTTGGTATAATTCCCCCCCCAACCCCGAACACCTCTAATTTTTATTGTAATTTTCCTTGTCACATATTTTTGAAACTCTTATATAATTCTTCATTAGCTTTTTTTTCGCAGCACAAAATATCCTGTCTGTCAGAAGCTGACTTACAATTCCATTCTTCATCCATCCACCAAGCATCTATTGTTACTTTTTGAATTTATAATTATGTCTTCATAAAACAGTGCAAGTATAGTACATCTAATATAAGTATTAATGCTGTTTGAGCAACTTACGGCATTGGAGAAGAGTGAGAGCAGCAGTTTGTAGAGTTGCTGGGTTGGGGTGCAAGGGAATCGTGGAGATGAGCCCTGCCGTGTGAGCAGAAGCAGCTCATTCTGGTGAAGCATCAGCCATAATTCTTTTCAGTTTTGTTCCTTGATCAATATGCAGGTGCCTCTTGGTCATATTGATTTTTTTCTGCTTATTTAATGTACTTTATGAGGCCTGTACAATCATTAAATGGAGTAGTTTGAATTGGGTTTGAATTATTTTTGCTTGCTGTGACATTGTTTTTAACATACTGGGCTCATTTACTGGATATCTGTACTGTTCGCTGCCATTAAGATAAAAATAGCTCATCTACAATAACTGTCTCTAGCGAAGTGTCTCAGGTCAAATGGTCTGACCTACTTGAAAAATTTGCACAGGCTCTATCTCTATTTCAAAATGGCAGGTGTTGTCCAGTAGTTTGTTTCTGTTATTTTATTATACTCTGAAAACTGACAGAATATTAATTCACATCAGAGCAATTTGATCGCAGTGTGAACAGTGCTGAAGATCAGTTTGCTTGGAATAGACATTTGCTGAGCAGCAGCCCGTGCACTGCTGTGTGACAGCATCATTCTTAATTCTCAGCTTGCTGTCTGCCTGGCGATGTGTGCTCGAGGGGCTAGCTGAAAATCAAAATAGGTGCCTCTTACGGAGCCCCCTCAGTGCATACTCTGATGCTGTGTTCTTTCAGTGCTGAGGAGTAGCTTAGGACTGATACGCACTAGAAAAATTTTGCTGGTATGGCTCTTCTAGATAATTCTTTCAGCAGCTGTGTAGTGGTGCAAATGCATTTTTGCCAATGTAGTCTATGTTAGCTCCTGAATAAAATGGGATAAATCACATTGGCAAAAGCCCTTTCGTACACTGGTACAAAAATACTCTGGACCTTTCACTTCATCGCCATGACGCTGCAGTAGGAAAAGTTTGTAATATAGAGCTGGATTTAATATAACTCTTTCATTAAAGAATAGAGCATGGAATCAACTGTATTACACTTAGTAAGCAAAGCCAGTGAAAAATACTGGATGAGTCATAAAGAATACTGAGTCTTTTTTACTAACCCCCTTTTTTGTCCTCAAAACAATTTGATGGGGCTGGTTTAACAGATGGGCAGAAAACCTAAGAGTGTGTGTTGGAAAACTGTTTCCAGATGAAGAAGTTTTCTTAAGTCATTTACACTCTTTTTTTTTTTCTTTGTTCAACATTGACTGAACTAGTCAAAACATTTTCAGCATATTAAGCAAAGACATATTAAGCAAGTCTATAAAATAATTAAATTGAAACTAGAAGCTAAGAGTTCTTAGAAATATTTACATTAATATTTGACTCAGTATGAATCTTATGATAACTAGATTTGAATCTTTTAGGAGCCTTGTGCTGAAGATAAAGATGTTTGTCAGGGTTGGTATGCTGTTTCATACTGAAAATATTTAGGATTATCTGGTAAATTTATTTCTGAATGCAAAATGAGCTGTGCTTCCACTTAGCTGTAAGTGCTCAGATATGATAAGGCAAAGAGACATGAGGTATATGGCTGTCCTTCCAAGAGAGGTTTTATAGAGTGATTAAGGTGTTGCTGCACCCTTTATTTTTCATGGACTTTATTTCAGTCCATTTCGTTTTACAGCAGTTGTACCTGAATTCAGGTGGAGGTTTTAATGGTCCTTCCGTATCTGTTTTGGTCTTGGTCACTGCTGTTATGAACTGTGAAGGTCTGTGCTCTGCATGTGCTTTTGGGAAGACCCAGCTTCTTAAAATTTATGTAAGGTTAATAGTCTGCATAATTTTGCAGAATATGAGCAAGTACTTGGCAGGAGGTGCCAAAAAGTTGTGGCATATTTATGTTGTGCTCTGTAGTCTCAAAACGGGTTCAGAGGACACTGATGATGGCAGGTGACTAATAATACACCATGAAATAACTCTTCCGTGTTGGAGATGAGTCAGGTAGTTATCAGTTTCTAAACACACTTGCAAAGCAAAATCCACCTAATAAGGGGGGTTTGGAAGTTTTTGGGTTTGTGATTTGCTGGAATCCTGCTTAAACTCGTATGTAGATTTTTGGGATCTTTTTTCCCATCCACACTGTGTGAAAAGGGATGAGAGAATCCTGTAATTTACTGCACCTCCAGTGTCCAGTAATTCTCAAGCTCTTTCAGTGTCCCAGTATGTTTTCCCTTTCATAACACGAGAGGAATCTCTGGTCTGCAGGTTTTTTTCCTGTTGAAGATGCTTTCTGTCTTACCTCTGCCTTCAGACTGTCCATACAGTTCTTGCCAGTGAATCGTCTGGTTCCTCTGAAGCCCTCACTGGAGGGGAGCCAACAAAGTGATCACTTTCAGGAGGAGAAGTGACAGAAGTGTAGCTGAAAAACAGCTTCTTGCCTTTCTCCAAAAACTGCATCAGTTGCCAGTGGGGATACTATAGCTTCCCTTGTTATCAGGCCCCGACTTCTCACACTGTGCCCTTTTTTTTTCCCCTGAAAATTCCTTTGAAGATCTGGCCCAGCCACTGCATGTTCCCTGGAAAAGGGAAAGGCAATACTCTGTCTCTACCCCTGCATGGCTAGCATGTGGCAATGTGGGACTGAAAATCTCCTGTTACTTAAAATACATACATTTCCAAATTTTTAGAATCTGAACTTTAAAGATCCCATTTAGTTCTCAGGACTTCTGAAAACCACGGGAATGGTTCTCTAGAAGTTCAGAAATAGAGAAACTAAGTAAAATATACATACCGATGTTACTTTAGAAGAATTAGAACCATGCCATGGGTTCTTGAGGGCTGACTCATTTTTTAACTCTTGGCACTCTTGCTGCTGATGTTCGCCTTCCAGGATGTTGTTTTCCAGGAAAAGAACGTTGGAGGGAAGGAACGCCATCCAGAGGGACCTTGACGTGCTTGTGAGGTGGGCTGATGCCAACCTGATGAAGTTTAACCATGCCAAGTGCAAGGTCCTACAGCTGGGTTGGAGCAATCCCAGGCGCAGCTACAGGTTGGGCAGAGAAGAGATTGAGAGCAGCCCTGCGGAGAAGGACTTGGGGGTGTTGGTCAAAGAGAAAATGAACATGAGCCAACCGTATCCTGGGCTGCATCAAAAGGAGTGTGACCAGCAGGTCGAGGGAGGTGATCCTGCCCCTTTACTCTGCTCTCCTGAGACCTCACTTGGAGTATTGTGTGCACTTCTGGTGTCCTCAACATAAAAAGGACATGGAACTGTTGGAACAAGTGCAGAGGAGGGCCACGAGGATGATCAGGGGACTGGAGCACCTCCTGTATGAAGATAGGCTGAGAAAATTGGGGCTGTTGAGCCTGGAGAAGAGAAGACTGCATGGAGACCTCATAGCAGCCTTCCAGTATCTGAAGGGGGCCTATAGGGATGCTGTGCAGGGACTCTTCATTAGGGACTGTAGTGATAGGACAAGGGGTAATGGGTTCAAACTTAAACAGGGGAAGTTTAGATTGGATATGAGGAAGAAATTCTTTATTGTAAGGGTGGTGAGGCACTGGAATGGGTTGCCCAGGGAAGTTGTGAATGCTCCATCGCTGGCAGTGTTCAAGGCCGGGTTGGACAGAGCCTTGGGTGGCATGGTTTAGTGGGAGGTGTCCCTGGCCATGGCAGGGGGGTTGGAACTAGATGGTCTTAAGGTCCTTTCCAACCCTAACTATTCTATGATTCTATGATTAGATCTGTCTCTCCATCTCCCCATCTTCTGCCTCCTCTCTGTTGACTGTCCACCAGATTATCCGGCTTTACTTGAGACAGAGGGTAAAGAGGCTAAGACTCACAGAAGTGTGAGTGGTTATTCGGAGAATAGAGGTAGAATGAAGAACATGCATACAGACAGTCCTTAGAATCCCAAAATACAGGTCCTCAAATGTGTGAAACATGGCTATAGGCATTCTGAAATGTTCTGCTGTATCAGACCAGGGATTGTTTGTTTCCTTTTCTGTTGTTGTTTTCCCTCAGAAATGTTCTTCTGGTGATTTGTGCGTTTTATTAACATGATTCCCTCTTTGAGTCCAGACAGACATACCTTTTGGTTGCAGCGGGGCCTTTGATGCTCAATTTTACTTCTTTCATCTCATTGTATTTCTAAAATTGGAATTGTTTTTAGCTTATTTTGACCCTGTAACAGACTTCCTACAAAACTTTTCTGCCATGTGTAGTGCGTGTGAACTCGGAATAATTATTTCTGTTTTCAGAAGCCACCCTTTGTTGTGGTTGTACATGAGAAGATGGAAAACTGGCATTCTCTAAATGAGCCAATGAAATTATTTTCCTATTTCCTGCTATCAAATACAAAATTTTATTATTGAATCCTGATGATTCTAAGGAGTGCTCTGTCTTACCTAGAATGCCTTTGAAGACCTGTCTGCTTTCCCTTACTCCAGCAATTTGCCTTGATCCCTTACTCTGCTTGCATTATTCAGTGCAAGTCAGACCAAGCATAATTCACTTTGTGGAGGAAAATGAGTCCTCGGAAGAGTTAGATGAAACTTGGAATTGTTCCTTTCTGGGAAGGTTTGACATTTTGAAGCCCAATTGTCATCCAGTTCATGACAAATCTAAAACTATAGGAAAACATTTATTGGAAGAGTTGTGTACTTTGGAATTGGATAGGCCTTCCTTGGTTTTTCCCTCTAAATCATTTCATAACATAATACGTCATAATTAAAATATTTTTCTTTTAATAGGAAGGAATAGCTGCTTCCAAGCAGTTACTGAAATAAAAAACAATACATTTAGTTTTGAATTCTCATTTATAACAACATGAAAGCATGAAATAATAAAAAAAAAAAAAGAGCCAATGCCTTGCAGAGGCTGCAGTTTTCAGTCTTAGCTCATTTGTGTAAAACTAATGGAAACTCTGTTAAATCTGGAATTTTTATACTGGTACTCTTGTAATTCCTTGTCCTAGAGCCTTACTCACTTGTCAGTGCATGCTCTTGGAGAGGGAAAAAGCTGCAATCCATCAGAGCTGCCCCAGCAGCCTGCTGGTGACTGTGCTGGCCATCGTGGGCAGGACCAAGGGTGGCTGCCTCTCCAAGGGCACGCTAACAGGAGCCTCTGCCAGGTTCCTCTACTTCAGTGAGTCCTAATAAGCCATTTTATTTACAAATATGATCTGTGTAATGTCTCCTGAAATGCAGTCAGCTAATCCCACCTTTTTAATTACTTATAATGATTTTAATTGCATCAGAAAACAGCAAGATAAATAAAATAGTAGTGTAATTGGGTTTGCGCAGTGGGAGGACTCTTGCGGTATGCTGTAGCCAGAGTCCTGTGTTCTTAGTCTGTTTCCATCTGCAGTGGCTATCACCTGCCTCCTAGGTCTGTCACAATGTCTGGACTGCCATGGTAGCATTGCTCATAATATTGCTAAACCATAAATTTTTGTTCTGTGGAGCTTCTGCTTTCTACTTTTCCAATGCTTTGGGCTTGGTACTCTGTATTGGAAGAGGAGTTTGGCTATCCTGAGGGCAAGACCAAGTCAGGGAAGCTAATAGCCAAGAGCATGTCTAGTCCAGTCCCTTGTCTCTTAGGATCTCTTTGCAATCATTTTACTTGCTTCTAGAGATCTAGAGATTATATGCTGCTTTCTGAGCAGAGATGTCCAAGTGAGATGTAGTTGACAATAGGAAGTTTTACATATTGGAATTGATTACAGATGTTGTCATGTTTCCAGTCAAGATGCTTTGCTGCTACTTCTTGATTTCTAGTATTTCAGTGATGAATAGTCATGAGTGTATCAATAGTTAATTTTGAAGACCATTGATAATTTTCACTTAATTTTCTGCTAAAGATAAGTGGTTATTTTCACTTTTCTATTATTTTGGTTTTGCCTGGCAAAATAAACTTCTGAATGTTGGAAAGACGTAAGTCTTAGTTGTGGTGCAGTGTAATAATTTCTTTACTTCAGGATTCTATATGAAAGTTCAGTATCTGCTACTGAGAAACTGTTTTTACCCTGATTCCCCCCCCCCCCCCGAAGGAACAAGTGTTTAATTTAAGCAATACTAATGTTAGTTTTAGAGAAGTATCAGTTTCTTTCCTGATCTTGAAGTGATTAGTAACTATGAGCAGTGAGTTTCGCTTTGTGAGGCTTGAGAAGAATCTGTTGTCAGATTAAATGTTCTTTTGAATTACAGGAACTGTAATAAAAATTATGGGAGAATCATATGAGTGCATAATGAGTCTATATGTTTTCTCAATTTTATTTTGAAGTATTAAATTGCTAAGCATCTTTTAATCCTTCAAGCAGCCCATTTTTTTGGTCCGTTCAACTTTCTTTGTGTTAATTATTAGATATAATTGGCTAACAGATGTAGGTAGCAATAACTGGCTCAAAGATAATTATGTAATTCTACAAAGAAAGTATCAGCATTATTTATTTAATAAGTTATATGCTAAATTTAATGTTATCACCCATCTGTTAACAGTTTCTGCCTTTAACATCTGAAAGACTTGCTTGAACTTACTATTTGCTTCCTTGAATAGCCAATCTTTTACTCTGCTACCAAAGCTGTGCATTTCTAAGCCAGTGTCTGTGTGGCAGTAGGGGTAGTAGAACTTTAACGTATCTTCAGTACCACATTTGAGAAAACTTCGCTTTTCATTTTTATCTGTTTCAAAGTAATAAAAGAAAAACTACGGCTTCTCATTCTGTTTACATTGATGTTTAATGTATTGAGAAGACAAGTACAATTTTATGAAATTTTAACTCACGGCAATTCTCGACATGCATATGTGTATGTACTTCCTAATTTTAACAATACAAGTATGTTTTTTTCAAGGAAAAGATTATGATCAGTATCTGTGAAAGATCCCAGACTAGGAGTGATAAATCCTAATACACTTTTAGGTTTTTGAAGAACTTTTACAAAAGGTATGGTGCCACCACTGTCTAAAGGCAGACCTGGAGCATGTGTTAAGGGCTTATTTGGTTTTTGTTCCATTTTTGAGGAGCGGTTGTGCAGCTGTGCTGTTCAGATTCCCTTTCTCTGGTATTTCAAGGTGAACAATGATTCAGGTTTGTGATTTAGCAGATTTGGTGGCTATGGTGAACCCTGCAGGGCAGCTCATATGGGATTGGTTGCAACACTTCCTTCAGCTTCTTTGCATTCTTCTTGTTGCTGCAGGTACAGCTAAACATTACAGTAAGTGCTAAGGGTGAGAGTTCTGTTTCACAGATTTGTGTCTATATAACTTTTTTTAGCAAACTGCAACAAATTGTCAGGGGGTGGTAGTGGTGTTTAAAGTTATTTCTTTTTTCAGTTTCACTACCCAGATTGTATGAGATATAAAGTATTAAAGCATCATCAGATGTAACTGCTGTTAGTCTTTGTGTCAGGGTCAAATACTTCATGTTTCTATTGGAAGGTCAGCAGACAGGCATCTGTAGAGGCTAACTTCAAACGCAAGTGTTTGCAATCTGAGCACAGTTATGTTAAGTTTGGCTTTCAAACAGCATTCTTCTCTTGCCCATCTTTTAGTACTGTTGCTAAGTTTTGTTACTGCTAGAAGAACTGGCAAGAATTCTGGCAGACTGGGCAGGTTTCTGCAATAGGCTGATCTCTAAATTTAAAAAGGCTTGTCTGTAGGAGGTCAGATATATTGCACAATGTTTTACGGTTTTGTTGTATACAAGTTGTCTACAGAAGCGCTTTGGATAATACAAGGTTCACTTTGTTCTCCCACACAGTATGTGAGGTACATAAAACCTGGGTGATTTATAGCCTATGCAACATCTGTTGACTGTAAAGATGATAAAATCAAGTAAATCTGCAGCTAATTGGAGGATGTTATTGATGGTATGCCAAGAAAGAGGTGGGAGGAATTAAATATGCATTTATTAAACACAAAAGTTACATATATTCGAAAGGACCGAGGGAGTTAACATAGCTGATGCTAAAGAAAATGCAGTTCTGCTTTTTTAGACATGTTTTCCTGAAGCTGTAAGTATGAAAGGGGTGAATGATGGGTGTTGAAATGTGGCAGGAGAGACCCATGAGGAGAGAGGAATATGAAAGAAATATTTACAGCTTTTATTAAAGAAAAAAGTAGTATTTTCCCTTGTCCAGGGGCCAAGATAGCAACATGGGTTATTAATTTGATTTTACAGGACTGTAGCTCTACTGATCTTGAAGTATCTCCTGGCATTTATAAGCATGCATTAGAAGTGATCCATGTTCTGTCATGTACAAATTGACATTTTTGGATGCATGTTTTAGTGCAAAAATGATGATAAAACCTCAAAAAATGTAGGATATATCTCACTGAAGTGAAAAAATGAAGTGCAGCTAGAAATAACCCACTCAGTACTTGTAGACTTGTACACTTTAAGTCTGTAACTGTCCATATATACCTCTATCAAGATAGGAAAGTATTCAAGAATTAGGTCATTAACCATTAACATAATGAATTAAAACACTCAAATGAACCAACATCTCTTGTGCCCTGCTTTGAGGGCACTGATTCAGTTAAGAGTCAGCTAATTTGATGTCTCAATAACTGGTGGGATTTTTGAAAGAAGTTATTTTTGACTAAGTTTTTTGATACACATCATCCAGTTTCCTTTGCTTTCTTTTATCGTTGCCTATGCCTATTGCAACATGGGATGGTACTGATAGAAACTGAGTCACTGTACCTTTACATAATGCTCTATATTAAGAACTTCTACTTAGCTATTGAATGATAACATATCAATAATATTTAAAAGCTGCCAATATGTTAATTTGTTATCTTTTACATCCCTCTGCTCGTAACTATTTTGCTTGCTTTCATGGCTTTAGTTACTGAAGTAAATAAGAGAAAGACAAAATCATATACCTTCATTTAGATGAGTCCTTGTCTTTATTTGGGAAAGAGATGGTTTTCTTCAGCCACTCCAGTAATACAGTTGGAAGGGCATAATTTCTTCACACGGATGTATGATACAGTTGCAATATATTTTCAAGGCAATTATCTCTTGCAGATATGAGAGTACATTTCTTTTCATCCTGCTTCATTTTATATACTGATGTGATGCTCCATTTCAAGGATTGCTTGTTGTTCACCTCTTTGGATTTTATGAAATATTTCACTGACAGTAAAAATCCTGATTAATGTCTGCTTTAAATTTATTAAAAACAAGTTTTGTTCACTCATTTGTTTTCCAGTCTTGGATGTTCTCCTGAAATTTGAGCAGAAATGTTGTTGGCATTGGTAATGAGCAAGCAGTGCAAAGCTATGGGCTTAAGTGGGGGTGGGGAAGAAACTGTCAAGGTGGAAAGGAGATGATGGCACTAAATTAATCTTATGGAGTGATAAGACCAAACTGTACAAACTGATTTGTATTGGCATTCTTTCACAAGCTACATTCCTTCATAGTTTTCTGTATCTTCTGTTTGACCATACTACCATTCTCATCATTTTCAACCTGTAAGTTCATTTATTTAGTAGTCCTCCGCTTGGGCTGCATGTCTTTCCTGTTCTACATTTTACCTTTCTGTCCCCCTTTCTGTTTCCATCTTTTTCACATATGCTGTAGACGTTGCTTTGCATCTGTGATATTATGAAGTCTGTTCAAAACAGAAATAGGACAACTAGCTTTTTAATGGCTACATTCTTTATTTTTGCTCCAACAAAAAGCTCAAGAGGAGTATTGACTTGCAGAGGTATTATTGCTTTATGGCAACAATAATTTTGATTTTGAAAGTCCACGCGTATCTGAAGAGCAATTCCTTATCTGTGCAGCTTCTAAATTAAACTTCAGTGAATTTATTATGGAGAAGTGGGTTTTTTTTTTCTGTTTATTTTTAATGAAGAACAATCTTAATTATCAGACTAAAATGTGGACTTTGTAAATGGTAAAGATACTGGTTTTGTTTTTTGTGATTATATATATTTCATTTCATGTCAGGGGCTTGTTGTAATGTACAGGTATTGGTGTAAGGAGTTTTCTTTTGAATAGCTATAGAATATTTAGGGTGGATTTGGTTTCAGCTCCATCCAAGTGCTGCTGATGAATGGCATGAATGTTACAGTTCTTTGGGAGTATCTTATCACAGAGAATTTAGAAAAAATGTGGTTTTAGTTACTAAAAATGTTTTGGGAGCTCTTGAGGAGGTTTCTCAAATTAGCGTGTTTCGAGGGAAGGCTTAAGAAGCTCAGGGTGATTTTTTTAGAGTTCTAGATCTTAATGTTTCATGCTTTACCAATTTTAATTTTATTAAAACATAAACCATGCATTCCTGTGGGTTAATATCCTCCATGGGTAAGGTGTACAGCACCCAAATACAGTGCACTCCCCAGATATCAAATTAGAATTTCCCATGGTGTAGCTTCTGTTTCTTGCTTCTTGTTCTGTCTTTGTGCGCCTCTGAGAGAAGTCTGGCTTTGTCTTCTGCTGACCACCCGTTAAGTAGCAGATGACGGTAGTTACATCCCTTCTTAAGCATCTCTTTTCTGTGTTAACAAACAGTTCTCAGTTTCTCCTCATGTTCAGTCTTGGTGGTTCCCTGTTGGACTCACGCCACTTTGTCAGTCTTTCTGGGAGGCAGTGAGTACAGTGGCCCTACAAGTGCCAAATAATAAGAATAATCACTTCCCTCAATCTGCTGGCTACACACTAGCTACACCCAGTTGGCTGCCTCTGCCACAAGGACATACTGCTGATTTATGTTGCTTTACTAGCCACTGTGTCCTTTTCTACAAAGCTTCTTTCCAGCCAGTGAGCACCTGACCTGTTAGGATGCATAGGGTCATGGCACCCAAGGTGAACAGGGCTGAATTTGCTTTTGTTGAACTTCATGATGTTTCCTTCTGTCTGTTTCTCAGAGTTGTGGAGGTTCTTCAGGATGGCAGCTCTGCCTTCCAGGGTACTGAGCACATCCCCAAATTGCTGTCACCCATAAATGCGCAGAGGGTTAATTTTGTCCATTCACCCATGTTCCTAACACTGATATTAAACAGTACCAGCCTCAAGGCTGACCAGCACCAGCTGGATGTGGAGTCACTGCCCACTGCCCTTTGAGCCTGGCAGTCCAGGGAGCTGAGGAGATGGTGGGCAAAATAGAAAGTGGCAGGTTTGGTAGGTTGTGGTTATGCAAGGTTGTGAGTGTTCAGGGGTGAGGGGAGGGTTGAGTCGGGGGATCTAATGGTGCGTTGGTGGGGGAACCTTAAAGGAGTTCAGCAGCTCTTGCTTTAGGCCTATGTGAATGTGGGAGTAGTGTGGTATAACTTGTGATTAGACCTAAGTAATGTTTGTCTTGGTGTGTTAAGCTATTTTCTGAATCATGGCATTTTCACAGGAATGTCTCCAAAGTATGGTGCTCATTGTTAAGTCAGTAATGATGATAAAAATAGGTACCAAACTCATTTCCATCAATTCTAGATCCAGCCTGGCATCTGATTTCCAGCTCAGGGAGCAATAGGAATTAACTCTTCCATCAAGACAATTTAAATGCGGCTTTAATATAATGTTAAAAATAACTAGTTGGTCTTCCTCACTGCTCCTCCAGTATTGCTATCAACTTTGGGTGTGGTTTTTGAGTTTTGTGCATGCAGCCTGCAGGGAAACATCAAGTTTTCTCTCTAAATAGGATTGATGATAGATTATATTAAAGCCCTACTAAATATTTTTATACAAACCATGTGTTCATTAAAAAAATCAGCAAAAATCATTTGGAGGAAGCAAAGATGATCCCAAGTGCAGGACAACAACTCATTCCTTCTTATTCCAACCTGCTACTACACCTAAAAGCTTTCCCTTTGATTTAACATGCTGGAAGAAGTTCAGTTATTTCATACCTATGTGATCTATTGAATTCCTAATTTTCTTCTGAAGCAAAGCTTTAATCAGGTAAGATAATGCTTCATCATTGGAAGTGCTCAAGGTCAGGTTGGACAGGGCTTTGAGCAACATGATATAGAATCATAGAATAGTTAGGGTTGGAAAGCACCTTAAAATCATCTAGTTCCAACCCCCCTGCCATGGGCAGGGACACCTCCCACTAAACCATGCCACCCAAGGCTCTGTCCAACCCGGCCTTGAGCACCGCCAGCGATGGAGCATTCCCAACTTCCCTGGGCAACCCATTCCAGTGCCTCACCACCCTTACAGTAAAGAATTTCTTCCTCAGATCCAATCTAAACTTCCCCTGTTTAAGTTTGAACCTGTTACCCCTTGTCCTCTCACTAGAGTCCCTCATGAAGAGTCCCTCCCCAACATCCCTATAGGCCCCCTTCAGATACTGGAAGGCTGCTATGAGGTCTCCACGCAGCCTTCTCTTCTGCAGGCTGAACAGCCCCAATTTTCTCAGCCTATCTTCATACGGGAGGTGCTCCAGTCCCCTGATCATTCTCGTGGCCCTCCTCTGGACTTGTTCCAACAGTTCCATGTCCTTGTTATGTTGAGGACACCAGAAGTGCACACAATACTCCAAGTGAGGTCTCAGGAGAGCAGAGTAGAGGGGCAGGAGCACCTCCCTCGGCCTGCTGGTCACGCTCCTTTTGATGCAGCCCAGGATACGGTTGGCTTTCTGGGCTGCAAGCGCACACTGCCGGCTCATGTTCATTTTTTCATCGACCAACACCCCCAAGTCCTTCTCCTTGGGCTGCTCTGAATCTCTTCTCTGCACAACCTGTACCTGTGCCTGAGATTACTCTGACCCAGGTGTAGGACTTTGCACTTTTCATGGTTAAACTTCATCAGGTTGGCATCAGCCCACCTCACAAGTGTGTCAGGGTCCCTCTGGATGGCATTCCTTCCCTCCAACGTATCAACCGAGCCATGCAGCTTGGTGTCATTGGCAAACTTGCTGAAGACACACTCAATCCCACTGTCCATGTCGCCAACAAAGATGTTGAGCAAGACCGGTCCCAACACCGATCCCTGGGGGACACCACTCGTTACTGGTCTCCAGCTGGACATTGAGCCATTGAGCACAACTCTTTGTGTGCGGCCGTCCAGCCAGTTCTTTATCCACCGAGTGGTCCACCTATCAAATTGATGTCTCTCCAATTTAGAGACAAGGATGTCATGTGAGACAGTGTCAAACGCTTTGCACATGTCCAGGTAGATGACATCAAGTACTCTACCCCTGTCCATCAGTTCTGTAGCCTCATCATAGAAGGCCACCAAATTGGTCTGGCAGGATTTCCCCTTAGTGAAGCCATGCTGGCTGTCACCAAGCACCTTGTTATTTTTCATGTGCCTTAGCATGCCTTCCAGGAGAGTCTGCTCCACGAGTGTGACAGATGGAATCTGCTCCAACATATCATGACAGATGTCCCTCTCCATGGTAGGGGTGTTGGAGTAGATGAACTTTAAATGCGTCTTTGACCTGAACCATTCTGTGATGGTACCATATAGATGACTGTTTTGTTTTGCAGTACGACATAATTGTCTGTGTTTAAATGCGTGATTCAGTTTTTGCTTTCTTTGAATCATGTGCTTTGCACGGGTTTGGTTTTGGTGCTGTTGACCTGATTTCTCTAAAATGAAACCAGTCTTGGCATGTGATTGTTGATGAAAAACTGAGAAGTGTTTTGCTCTTTGTTTTATTTTTAATGTTCCCCTTTACTGGGGACAACTGTCAGAAACCGTACAGGGTTATCTAAAACATTCTATTTCCTTTCCTGGACTTAAACAGCAAGGGTGTGTTAACATGCTCTTTGAGAAAGCAAACATCAATACAGCACCACTGACCCCGCATGCTTCTGGCTCCAGCAGGACAGTTTTGCCTCACTTGATATTACCTTCAGCCAGAAAATGAAGCCTTATGTATTATGCATATGAATAGTTAATTTTTAAGATGGTAGAAATTGGTTAAATAAAGATCAGTTTTCACAGGAACTTAATTTCATTTTAGTGACAGAGAGAGATTTTAGTCTTGAGTGTTTCACCAAGGAAGGGAAATATTTTCAGGAATCCTGTCCCGTCAGAAAAGGAAGCAGAGGGACGGAGTTTTTTAAGTAACTGTCATTTTAGAAATAAATTTTTGCTCCTCTTCAGTGGTGAATTCATAATACCTGCAGAAAAAATCAAAAATAATAATTTAAATATTAATGGTTTTGTAAATACATTGATTACTAGTTTTGTTTATATATAAAATATATAGCATATTGTATACAGTACCTAATATAGAACAATGACATTCTTATTTTGAATACTTTGCAAGTTAACTTAATCTGTGCAGTTTTCATAGGAATAAACATCTTTTTTGTGCAGAGCTCATGTTGTATAACCTGGCTGTAAGATATTGTTTCATAGTAACTGTAGAGGAATCAGTTTCACTTGATTTAAAATCCTAATATAAACCTTGCTTGAGCAAGTATTTTGGTGCCTGATGCAGAGTGTGGGGCAGTCATTTCAGCCTGTGTGGAGAATTAGTCCAGTTAAAACAGAACACGGGGAAAGGTTCTTTTTGGAGGCACCATCTTCCAGCTTGAAGACATACAAATGTGCCTGCTCTTGCCATTCCCCACCTGCTCTATGCATCAATTCTGTGGAAGGTACAAGTGCCTCCAAGAAATAGACTATTCTTTAAGTTAGGGTGTTGCCTATTCCACTTTGAGAATAAAGATGTAATATAAAATGTTAGGTTGCTTTCACCAAAGGGTGAGCATTGGGTTTTTGCTGAGATGTTAGATCTCGGGCTCTAAGGCTGTTTTTAGTTTTGTATTACCTACATTGATAAAACCAAACAGACATATTCAGGCCCAGAAGCATCCTGGGTTGTTGGTTCAGATACAAGTGGGGCAAACAGAATCTCATCCTTGCATTTCAGTAGCTCGAGCTATAACTGCCATTTCCATTAGGACCATGGAAGTTTCCATGCTGGATTAGATTTGTGGCCCATTTGAATTAGTAAATTACTTTGAATTACTTTATGAGCATATGGAAAAAATTCAGATGGGTCCTCAGCAGTTCTAACAAATCAATCCACTCTGTTTGTTTTGTGCTTGTATCTAGGCACTTCTGTAGGACAAAGACTGAATGTTTAATAACCCTTTTAAAAACTGAAACTGAACATCATTACAGAGAATTCTCCCTCATTAAAGATTTTATATGCTGTTACTGTCCAGTCCCTTCTAATTTTGTGTGGCAGAAATAAATGTTGCAAATAGCAGTTTAGATTCAGTTTCATGAGCATCTTCTACCAAAGCACACAAGCTTCCACCAAGTAGCGGAAGTTGTATCCTGCCCGTGAGTTTCTGTTCTCTCTCTGTGCTCTTATGTGTCTGCATCCTGCACCAGATGAAAGAATGCCTTTAGGTGAAAGCTAACTCGAAAAACTCTCATGAGTGCTAAGACTTGGAGGCAGGGCTGCGGTGAAAGAGCAGGCTAGCAGGTTCAGGACACGGAGGTGGAAATTAAAGAATGTTCTGTTCAGGGCAGCCTGCTCTCAGATCAGCTCTAAGTACTAATAACATTGAAGTTTTACTCCACTTTGACGTTCTTTATTTGTAATATGCCATTTCTATGGACAGTTTCAACCAATTTGTTCTGATGCTTAAATTAACCTCGAGAGAAATTTTCAGTATGAATGCTGTGCTCTGTGCACTGTAATGTTTGCATTGTAGCAGTCTTCTGTACTATTTCTTAATTAATCATGTTTTGGTAGCCTCTCCTGTTCTGCATACTGAAGTCCCAGCAGAACTCTTGGGTATCATTTGATACCTGTTGACTTTTTGGGTTTTAAGTTAGTAGTTTCTTCCAGAATTCTGATTTTTCTTCATTATGGAAAAAGAACGGCCTTAGGGTACAGATACCCGCAATATTTTCTGCAACTGAGACTGCAGAAGCAAAATTAAACAAGTATTCCGTGCAAAAGAAATAAGCCCTAAACAGGGAAACAAAAATCTGTGATTTTATGATTGTGATTTTATTTAGAATTTCAGGAATGGCTTAATTTTCTTTATTTCCTCTCCCCCATGTCTAATGAAACACCTCTGAATCTCGATAGTTATGTGTTGAGGTGGTGGTGCTGATCTTAGGTGTTTGCTCCTAGGGAATCCACTTCAGCTCTTCTAATATCCTTTTCCCACCAGTTTATTAGCATTACTGAGGTTACGTCTCAGAGCATGGAAGGATTTCTCATTTGGCTCAAGTAGCCTCTTGAGTGACACAGTCTAATCACATTGGTTTATTACTGGCTGTCCTGGTTTCCTCTTTGTTAGTGCACCTGACTGTCCTCGGTAGACTTCTGTTGATTCTCTAGTTCTAACAAAAGCTCACAAGCAACTCAGACTAAATGAAGAGCATAATACGTTTTTTTTTTGTGTAGCTCATAGGGGTGCTAGCTTCATAGCTATCTTTTTTTACAAAACATACTTTAATACAGTACTAAAAAGGTTTTTTTTCCTGTCTCCATTGCATACAGAGGTCAAAAAATGAGATTACATAATAGAAAGATTCCATGTTGTTGAGTCACTTAGATTAAGAAAAGCTAACCTTGTTGCTCAAAGTATTGTTTTTCTGCCTCATGTACTGTGTGCATATTGGATTTATTGCTGTCTGTTAAACTCTGCTTACATAACTAACTGGGTTTGAAAAATGCATTTTTAAGCATCTCGGACAGTAGGTTAGAGAAGCTGTTTACATTTAATAAATCAATAACATTTCGAATTGGAATGACAAAAATATTTTTCCTTGAAGAAATACAAAGTTCTAAACCTTTGTTAGGCAGAGGTAGGTTATAAATGTCACTGATTCCTAGGGCTCAGTGTATTCTGACTTGACATACAGTATTTTTGTTCAAGAAGAAGATTCAGCAGGCAATCTGTGTTTTAAGTCCTAAAAAAGTCATTTCCAGCTGTGCTTTCCAAGCTTAATAAGGTGTGATAGTTAGAAGAGAAGCAATACTAACACCGTATGGGAGAGTTAAGGATTTGCTTTCATTTTTATGAACCTATGTAAAGAGTTACAGTTACCTGAGGATGAGAGGTAGTGGAGTGGCTACGGGACTGTGGCTCCCTCCTCTAATTTTCTCTCTGGTTCCACTGAGCAGAAGTAGCTGGAGCAGTGGGGCTGCATGCCATGCTGGTGTGAGGGCAGTGCCTTTCCCGACTGCATCTGGTCCTGGCATGAGATGTTATAAGATATTTAGGTTCTAATTCATTTAAAGCACAAGTCTTCTCAAGGTTACCAAAATATTAAATATCTGCTTTTTAAATCTGATAAGGTAGAATGGCAGTTATAAATGCTGTACTCACTAAATCTGTTACGGCTAACGTAGTATCAGTTTTGCTCTAGGGCTTTAAGGTTAAAGTAGAAGGAGGGCTGACAAGTTTTAAACTGGGCCTCAGTCTGCCAAGTCTGAGCTAACTGGAAGATAAGCCCCTGTGTGTGCTTGATTCCTGAGAAAACACAAGTACCTTACAACCCATGCCACCCTCACCTCTGGTTGTGACTGTAGTGTTATTGACTCGCTGTGCATGGCAAGAAGCAAAGTAAGGACTGCACAAGCACCTGAAGCAAAATCCTACATTTGCTGGTCCCTGGGTTAGTAACTAGGAGTATCTTTGTTGTATTGACGTGGTTTCTCTACTAACTAAAATTGTCAGGTTGGAATGTGTGAGCTCCTCCACAATGTTTTAAATAAACTGGATCCCAAAGGCACCATGGTTCTGCCTATGATCTTGGCACCCCTTTGTCAACTGCCCTCCTGCTTGGCTTCATTGTGTGCTCTGTGATAGCAGCATCGCTCTTGAGAATACTCAAGTGTAGAGTTTTCTAATATTGTCTGCTTAGACAATAAAAACAATCAAAGGGCGCACACCCTGCCTGTGCTGCAGCTTCTTCTCTTGCTCAAGAATGGAAGGACAGCACTTGAAGATGTTTATGCTGTAAACCTGCTGTCCTTATGAAAACTGCTTTTCTTCTGTAACTGGTAAAATATGATTGCTAGGCTTTCCTACTGGTTAGAACAGCAACTGAGAGCATCCATAGCGGGATGTCTGACCACTGAACCTGCAGAAATACCCTCTGCTTTGAGGTCCTGCTGAAATGCATTGTCCCCAAGCAGTTGTCCTAATTTTGTTAGGATTGCAGGAAATTTGAAACAAAGCTGCAGATTTTGGCAGTTCAGCAGGAGGTGGCTGCCAGTCTAAGGCACAGATGGAGGTATCTGGAGAAGCCAAAGCAGCATGGTCTTTCTGTTCCTTTCTTAAAAACATCAGAAAGATTAGATTTTTAGCACTTGAAATGGCTGAATTTAGATTTTGAGACAAAAAGCAGCAGGGAGAAGCAGTCTCTTGTTTAGTTCTCTTCCACAGATTTTTCTGTGCATTTAGGAGATCAGAACCATATTTTAATTTCAGTTTGTTTAAGCAGCTTGGGGTTGCAAAATATGATTTTATGACATAAGTGAACTCCACAACAGATCTTGTATTTGTGGGCTATTTAAGTCTTTGGTGATATTTGCACCTTTTTTAATTTCATGTTGCCAAGAAATTTCTTCAGAGTTCACTATGGCAGCAGACTTTGTGCTACGCTCTTCACACTTTTTTCCCTGTGCAGCTGAGAGGAAGGGGTCAGAAAACTAGTTTCCACATTCAAGACACTTGTTCATTGAAATTAGTGATTGAAGTTAGTGGGGGTTTAATATTAGTCTTAATAGGTTCTGATGCAAGGCCACCTGCAGTTACTCAGCTTAGTCACAGCAAAAAGTTGCAGGGAAGTAATGGGTAAGTGTGGCTGCTGTAGCCCCTAGCAAAAGCAGCTTTGTAAGCATGCCTGCATACAGGGCTTCATTAACAGCCTGTAGAGCATGAGGTGTGCTGTCGTGCTGCTTGGTTGTCCTTTGACTTCTCTGATCCATTTTTAAACATGCATACAGACAAAAGCATTTTCAGGCCTATTCTTAGTAGGCTAAAGCCTATTTTGACAGACTGTACTGTTAAGAGAGTTGATTTCCTTTATGACTTACTAAGCTTTGTGCAGTATTTCTCTAAACTTTTTGTTTCGGTTTCTGCATCTTCATTCTTTTTGGTGTTTTTCATCTGCAGGTATGGGGATGTTCTTCTCTGCCTAGCTGTGAAGTGACTCACCTGGAATTTTGTGCTCAGTTGTGAACATGTGGTTGCTAAATTTAATCTGATGCTTAGATTAGTTTATTGTGAATAAACAAAAATAATTGGCTACTAAGGTGAAAAGTTATGTGGCGAAGAATTAAAAGGTCAGTCAGCTTAGTTGGAATTTAGGTCTGTGTCTTAATAAACTTACTGGGAGGACATAAAAGGAAGATAACATTATTAGGAAGTCATAGTGGGTTGGTTGTAAATGGAAATAGTGCGACATTGTCTTCAGAAGAAGTATCTGACACTGAGTGAAATGCCTTGGCCATTGTTTTGCTGGGTTTATTGGTTCTTTCAAAGGAAGCAGTGGATGACCTGCTTGATTGAGCAAAATGCTGAGAACTGTGTAAAGGAGAATAGTCCTGCATTATCTTGGAGATAAGTGGTAGCATAAAGGTTTTCTAGGCTGCTTTTACATTTCTCTGCAGATCTAATCTAAGGTACCCAGACATGTTCATTTTATAAATTTAATCATCCAGTTCACACCTAATTTATGTTGTAATTTTAAGTGGAGAGGTGTGTTTGTTTTTGGAGGAGCCTAAAGCAGTAGGTGTTCTCATGTTGTGCTTTCTGTATTCCAGGAACATGGATTTCAGAGCAGTGGCCATAGTTGGCTTGATTTGCAAAAGTGTGCAATAGTTATGGGTGTAATTGCATAATATTTGAATGATTTGAGTTCTAGCCCAATATAAGCTCTAGATCTTCATTAGCCTGAACGAAACTGAATATACATTTGCTGCATCCCAAGTGAGTGTCACTAAGAAATTAAAGACATCTGGAAAGAGGGATCCATTCTCCAGTCCTTCTTTCAAGAGCAGGTCACCAGTTAGGTTAGGGCACGAGTGCAAGATCAAGCAAAGAGCCAACAGGAGGGAACATAGAGGTCAGGGACCTCAGGGAACATGAAAACCTTGTTTCTTATGCCCTTAGTTGTGTTTCATAACTAAAATTGTCCCACGTGAAAAGCCTAAATAGTCCAAAGAGCTGGTATTACAGCGTCACTCCTTTTAAAAGAAAGTGAATTTTTACAGGAAAAGGGATATCACAGATTGAAGCCTCCTTTGATAAAGGGAGATGAAGTGTTGGTTTTCTATGTGTTGAAGTGCTCTCGTTAATAAGTAGTTACTAGCAAAAGATGAAGTGATTTGGCCAGATCTGCATAGCCAGTGACAAAAGTTGAGTTTAAATAGATTTTCTTGTTGCAGTCACCAGTCCAGTCCACTCGTCTCTAGCTGTCCTACTGACTCTGGTTTCAAGGATGATAATAAATATTGTGATGTTTGTGTTTTTTGTCTTTTTTTTTTTTTTTTTTAATAAGTTTTCTTTTCTTGTCTTTTTTTAGATGTCAATACCAGATGTTTAGAAGTGCAATTTAAATAGATGAAGTGTAGTTTGAATCTATTCCTGTGTAATACATCAGGAATTTCAGATCTTGGAGCAAGTTATGCTTATTCAAATATTTGGTTAGAGAAATTTAATTATCTGGTTAATGCTTTGGGACAAGGAGATGACTTCCTGCCTGTTCCTGCCCTCTGACTGAGATTCTGGTGTTCCTAGAACTCATGCTTTGCACTTCTTCAGCGATGTCTGGGTCTAAGAGAAGTGCGGTGAAGTAAATTCATTGTACCAGAAATCCAGGTTTTCTTGATTAATAATCTTCTGATTTTCATTTTTTTCTAGTATAATGCATTACTTTGATGTACTCGGTTGTCAGCTGTTGTATGTAAAAATATCCCTGGGAACTAACTGTAAATTCTGAGTGTTTGAGTATGTTTAAGATGTTCCATTATCCTATCTCATCCTTATCGATGTTTTGTTGCTTTTATAGATTACCTTTCTCAAGGGATAGATCTCTCTGGAATAGAAGTAATTGAAAATGACTTACTTTTTATTGCAAGAGCTCGGCTTGAAGTGGAAAACCAGGCTAAAAGGTTGCTTGAGCAAGGTGTGGAGACTCAGGTAAAATACGCTTTCCTTTCAATAGTGAAGTACAAAAGTATCTTTGACCTTGTTTTCCTTTGTTTTGTGTAGCATTGTCTAATGGAGGTTAAACATGAAAGAAGTCTTATCTGAGAAATTCTCACACGAGACTGTCCAAAGAAATTGTCAAAACCATCCTTCTACAATGTTTGCAAGAATAAAAATTGTATTCTGGTTTTGGATCCTGCAAAATTTGCAGGATCTGACCCTGAAATTTGAGAGAAAGTAGGTACTGATCTGAAGTCTTCAGCACTCAATGCTGTGATAAAAGTTTCATGAATGATAGGACATTGCATTATGCCCAGTATACTATGTTGCCAGTATTGCCACACTTTTTAGATAAATCTGAAAAATGCAGTTTTTTCAAACTGCATTTAGTTGCAGTTTCAAGTTGTGCAGTAATATGTTGAAGCATTTTATATTAGAACTTTGAAGGGCGTTTTAAACTTTGAGGTAAATATTCACTGTAGGGAATATGAAAATGAATATGCATAATTACATTCATCCATATTAAATGTAATTATCTACATTTTTAATAATCTGGCTATGTCTGTTATTTAACTATTTGTAGTATTGTTAGTGCTGTCTTCTTGCCTTTTTAAAAACTTATGTTCTTTTGCCTATACTTTTTAGTATTCTTTAAAAAAGCATATTTTAAATCCCCATTACTACAGTGAGAGCAAAAATCTAGTACAAGTTCCTATCAACTTTTGGTTTTAAATTAAAGAACAAAGAGGATTAGAACAAGACATTTTTATGCTGTTTGTTACCAGTGGTTAAGTTTACCTGTAAGTCAATATAGCGTTTGTTTGTGCTACTGATAGTTGACATGAAAATAGAACATAGGCAGAGTGGAAAATTTGTTCATTAAATTAACTTGGTTGGATAATTGGGGATTAAAATTATCAGTGTCTCAAACTTTTGTTTAGACATTTGATTTCAAGTAATTAAGAAGTCATGTGGTGAATACCTTTGATTATTTATACCGATAGCAAAATGGTAGTAAAAAATAGCATCCCGTATTTTGCTTAATTGCTATTCAAATGTTGAAAGTCCTAGCTATTTGAGTATGTTACCAAGCTTGTTACAAGCTATGAAGCATATGCAATGTTTAATAAAGACTGAACAAAGATAGGGCCTAAGAAAAAGCAAATGTACATTTATTTTAAATGTGGCAGAAGTCTTCATTAGTGTGTACTCCTTCTAGTTTTTCATGTCAGATTTGACCTTCTCTGATAATTTTCTCTTCATAATAAGTACTAAAATGGATCTGACAAAGAAACCCTGGGGAAATCAATCCCACTCCACTTGAAAAATAGACAGATTTATTAGGTGTTCCAGGCTGTATCCAGGTAATCAAGAGATTATTAAAGTATATGCCTGTTGTGCTTTAGCCAGGGGCCTGTTTCCAGCAAATGGAAGATTGTTTGGAAGAACATTATCAATGCTTAGTCAGAAGCGGGGATGTTTTCATGAAGAGGTGTTGGGATATGCTTCACACGTTTTTTGTTGGATATGATTCGTGGATTTAATGTTGGAAAAAATAGTGTACTTCAGAAAATATGCATGCAGGTATTGCCAAAGAAATCTAGAATTTGAAATATGACTATGAGATAGTATGTCTTTGATTCTTAATATTGTAGCTGTGTGATTTTTGACAAGCCGATTTACATTTATGCCTTCCAAACTCTGAGATTGCTCGTAAGAGGACATGGGATTCTTCTATGTTTTGTACCACAGAATTCCTCATATGGGCTGTTTTCCTGTTAGTATCTGTTCTGGTAGCTAATTACGTACCTCTGTGATCAGTGTATCTGTATTTATCCACATAGTTCTTCAGTTCCTTAGTATTTATATTTGCAATTGCAGTTTTAGTTTTCACCTGAGTTTTGATCTGCTGTGTAAGTAATACATGAGATCAGTTGTGTACGTATCAGTATTTCATCTAGCACTTTCCAGCAATGCCTCAAGAAGAAAATTAGTCTTATGTCCCCATTTGAGAGTATTTCACTGTCCACCTGGAAGAGAAGCAGGAAATGGAAACACATAAAAACCCTAAAAGTATTAAGTATCTCCTTTTAAGCACAAGTCATTGGAAGTTGGTGAATGCTGCCTTTAGAATTCAGCTAGAAGTTATCTGACAAAAAGAACAGAGCTAAGAAGTTTAAACTGCCCCTTTCAACATTTTGATATATCTCCTCTGTTTATATAATTATTTTTGTTGTTTTGATTATTTATTTAATGATGTATAAGTCACGTGCTAGTAAGCCTTGCCCAGGTTCCCTCAAACAACGGCCAGTAGCACATGAAAGCAGATACTTAGAATCATAGAATCATAGAATAGTTAGGGTTGGAAAGGACCTTAAGATCATCTAGTTCCAGCTCCCCTGCCATGGGCAGGGACACCCCCCACTAAACCATGTCACCCAAGGCTCTATCCAACCTGGCCTTGAACACCGCCAGCGATGGAGCATTCCCAACTTCCCTGGGCAACCTATTCCAATGCCTCACCACCCTTACAGTAAAGAATTTCTTCCTCATATCCAATCTAAACTTCCCCTGTTTAAGTTTGAACCCATTACCCCTTGTCCTCTCACTAGAGTCCCTCATGAAGAGTCCCTCCCCAACATCCCTATAGGCCCCCTTCAGATACTGGAAGGCTGCTATGAGGTCTCCACGCAGCCTTCTCTTCTGCAGGCTGAACAGCCCCAACTTTCTCAGCCTATCTTCATATGGGAGGTGCTCCAGTCCCCTGATCATCCTCGTGGCCCTCCTCTGGACTTGTTCCAACAGTTCCATGTCCTTTTTATGTTGAGGACACCAGAAGTGCACACAATACTCCAAGCGAAGTCTCAGGAGAGCAGAGTAGAGGGGCAGGATCACCTCCCTCGACCTGCTGGTCAAGCTTCTTTTGATGCAGCCCAGGATACGGTTGGCTTTCTGGGCTGCAAGCGCACACTGCCGGCTCGTGTTCATTTTTTCATCGACCAACACCCCCAAGTCCTTCTCCTTGGGCTGCTCTGAATCTCTTCTCTGCCCAACCTGGAGCTGTGCCTGAGATTGCTCCGACCCAGGTGTAGGACCTTGCACTTGTCATGGTTGAACTTCATCAGGTTGGCCTCAGCCCACCTCACAAGTATGTCAGGGTCCCTCTGGATGGCATTCCTTCCCTCCAGCATATCACCTGAACCACACAGCTTGGTGTCATTGGCAAACTTGCTGAGGGCGCACTGAATCCCACTGTCCAAGATATTGAGCAAGACTGGTCCCAACACCGATCCCTGGGGGACACCACTTGTTACTGGTCTCCAGCTGGACATTGAGCCATTGAGCACAACTTTGTGTGTGGCCATCCAGCCAGTTCTTTATCCACTGAGTGGTCCACCTATCAAATTGATGTCTCTCCAATTTAGAGACAAGGATGTCATGTGGGACAGTGTCAAGCGCTTTGCACATGTCCAGGTAGATGACATCAACTGCTCTACCCCTGTCCATCAGTTCCGTAGCCCCTTCATAGAAGGCCACCAGATTGGTCAGGCAGGATTTCCCCTTAGTGAAGCCATGCTAGGTGTCACCAAGCACCTTGTTGGTTTTCATGTGCCTTAGCATGCCTTCCAGGAGAATCCGCTCCAAGATTTTTCCAGGCACAGAGGTGAGACTGACTGGTCTGTAATTCCCTGGGTCATCCATTTTCCCCTTCTTAAAAATGGGGGTTATATTTCCCTTTTTCCAGTTGTCGGGAACTTCACCTGACTGCCACGATTTTTCAAATCTGATGGACACTGGCTTAGCAACTTCATTTGCCAGCTCCCTCAGGACCTGTGGATGGATTTCATCCGGTCCCATGGGCTTGTATACATTCAGGTTCTTAAGATGGTCTCGAACCAGATCCTCTCCTACAGTGGGCCCAGGGTCTTCATTCTCACTGTCCCTGTGTCTGCCTTCCAAGACTTGGGTGGTGTGTTCAGAGCATTTGCCGGTGAAGGCTGAGGCAAAGAAGTCATTAAGAACCTCAGCCTTCTCCAAATCCAGGGTACCCAGTTCTCCTGATAGCTTCTGGATAGGACCCACGTTGTCCCTAGTCTGTCTTCTCTTTGCAATATACCTGTAAGAATCCCTGCCTGTTATCTTTCACATCCCTAGCCAAGTTTAATTCTAAGTGGGCCTTAGCTGTCCTAACTTGGTCCCTAGCTTCCCGGACAACATCCCTGTATTCTTCCCAGGCCGCCTGACCTTGCTTCCACCTTTTATAAGCCTCTTTTTTCGTTTGAATTTTGCTCAGCAGCTCCTTATCCATCCAAGGAGGTCTCCTGGCCCTCCTGCTGAACTTCCTTCTAGTAGGGATGTATCGCTCCTGAGCTTGTAGTAGGTGATCCTTGAATATCAACCAACAGTCTTGGGCCCCCCTGCCCTCTAGGGCTGTATCCCATGGAACCTTACTGAGCAGGTTCCTGAAGAGGCCAAAGTCTGCTCTCTTGAAGTCCAGGGCAGTGAGCTTGCTGCACGCTCTTCTCACTCTCCTGAGGATCTTGAATTTGACCATCTCATGATCGCTGCAATCAAGGCTGCCCTGGAGCGTCACATTTCCAACCAGCCCGTTCCTGTTGGTGAGGACGAGGTCAAGCATGGCACCTCTCCTTGTCGGCTCCTCTATTACTTGCGGAGGGAAGTTGTCTTCCACACGATTGAGGGACTTCCTGGATTGCTTGTGCCGGGCCGTACCATCCCTCCAACAGATATCAGGGTGGTTGAAGTCTCCCATGAGGACAAGGGCCTGCGAGCTTGAGTCTGTTCCTATCTGTCTGTAGAGCGCTTCATCCACAGAGTCCCCTTGGTCAAGCGGTCTGTAACAGATCCCCACAATAATGTCACCCATCGCTGTTCTCCCTTTAACCCTGACCCACAAACTCTCTATTGACTGCTCTCCTTTCCCCAGACAGAGTTCCATACTCTCTAGCCTATCCCTTACAGAAATAGCAACTCCCCCTCCCTGTCTGCCGGTTCTGTCTTTCCTAAAGAGCCGGTAACCTTCCATTCCAACACTCCAGTCATAGGAGCCATCCCACCATGTTTCTGTGATGCCTATGGTATCATACCCCCGTAGACGTGCACACATCTCTAATTCCTCTTGTTTGTTCCTCATGCTATGGGCATTTGTGTAGAGGCTTCTGAGCTGAGCTCCAATTGAAGCCGGCTCATTGGCTGGAGCAGCTGGAATATCTCTACATTGCTCTGAACATTTATTAGAGGTGCTGGCAAGTGACCGGGTGTGTTGGGATGGAATGATGCCCCCCTCCCCCAACACATCTAGTTTAAAGCATCCTTGACCGGTCTGGCAAGCCTCCTACCAAAACCGCTTCTCCCCTTTGTTGTCAGACCAGCTCCACCAGCCCCCAGTAGACCTGGCCTGCTAAATTGAGTCCCGTGTTCTAGATACCCAAACCCCTGACTATAGCACCACCCTTCTAACCATTTATTAACCTGGCCAATTCTCATAGCCTTTTTTAGCTCCTCTTCTTTATCTGGATAATTGATCAAAAGACAATCTGAGCTCCAGAGCCCCTAACCACCTCTCCCAGGGCTCTGTAGTCCTTAATGTTCTCCAGGCTAAAGCTGTATATATTACTAGCACCCACATGGATCAGTAGAAGTGGGTCGTAGTCAGTTGGACCGACTAGAGCAGGCAGCCTCTCTGCCACATCCCAGATACCTGCCCCTGGTAGGCAACACACCTCCCTTGAGCCTGGGTCAGGCCGACAGATGGATGCCTCTGTGCCTTTCAGAGCAGAGTCCCCTACTACTACGATCCGCCGCTTTTTCCTGGCAGCACCAGTAGTGACCTTCTTTACCAGTGCATCAGCCAGTTGTTGCTGGTGGGAGTATGTTTCCTCATCAGCCCCCTGCAGGACATCAAAGCAGTTCTGGGTGGGGACACCAGATTTAGGAGGAAGCCCCTTGCTTTTAATTGTCCTCTTCCTCCTTGTTTTGTTACTATTTCTCAGCTTTCTGGGTTAGCAGCCTCCGTCTTTCCTCCATGAGCTACAGTGGACGCTTGAGGCCCCTGCGCAGAAGTGAAGGCTTCCACTGATGTACATGGTGGTATCTTTAAAGCTGTTACCTGGGTATTAACTGGAAGTGTCTGTCAGCATGTCTAAACTTAATAGGCTTTCATAGATCTCCCAAACACGCTTGTCTTACTGATCCCTTTAGAAGGAATAAGCCCTCTTTGCTCTTGTTGACAAAAGTAATACAAATAATAGCAAACCCGATCAAGCAGATGTACCAGTGGCTACTGGCAGGTTCTTTATTGTCATGTATTCTTTTTTAGGCACTCCTAGTGTACGTAGCACAGGTTGATGCTCTTTCTTGAGCCACAAAACAGTATCAAGAAAATTGATTTATACTGTGTAGTCCTGAACTCCTTGCTAGCTTTCCTTCTGTCTGTAAGTGGGTTAATGGCAAGTAGTACAGAAAGCAAGAGAGGCTGCTTTAACAGAGATGCATCAAGAACTTTAATAAAGCCACCATTCTAAGATGAGAGACAGCAATGTTTTCTGCTTTAAAAAGAAAGAAAGAGCTGTATCTTCATTGTTCAACTGCCTGAAGCATCCCCAGCATTTCTTTTACTCATAGGATGAACCGTAGGCAGACAAATCTAGATTTTTTCTTGACACCACTTCACCTCTTTATTCAACAGCAGTATACCTGCAGTATAAAGCAGATCTGAATAATAAGAAATTACTTGGAACAAGAAAAATTTGTTAAGATTCCCAAAGTTCAATTCCAGTTATAACAGTTTTGACAGAGGCTGTTGCGGCTGCTATACGTACAAAGAAGAAAACCTCTGCGACTTCGCTCACGCTTCAAGGCCTTTCTCCTATGCATTGTTATGCTTAGTGTGGGACTTTGGGATACCCAAACTTAGTTTCATCAGGTAGTGGTAAGGTTGGTAGCATTGGGAGCCATGTTTTGTGCGTGCAGAAAAAAGGTGCATATCCATCTCCTCCATCTTTATGCCTCTGAAGGAGTAGCCCTGTTCTGTGCTAGGTTCACTGCTTTAGGAACAATTACAGGTCTCCTCTGCATAAGAGGGATGGATTTTTGCATTTATTTACTCATATGTGTGAAGTGGATTCGGAACCTATGCTCTTAGTTTTGACTTTAACAGACTTCAGTTATTAGTTAGGATGTAGGTGGTGAGGGCAATGGTATCATTAAAGATTGATTACATTATAAAATACAAAATATCTGTTTAGGTCAAGCAAGGCATGGTGTCAAGATGATAATCGACCTCAGATTTCCTTGGGTTTGCATCTTAAACACAGTTTAACCACAGATAGTAAAAAGTTTTCTTTGTCTCCTGGGGTGATCTATAGATGTCTCACTACTTTTTCTAAGGAAGGTTTTTGGGTAAATAATGTGATGTTTGTTGCCCAGTTTCCCTTATTTAAGGTGTGGGCAAATTACTTTTCATGTATAGCATGGATCTGGAGAGAGTTAAATTCACTGGTAGATCACTGAAATTGTTCTGCTGATCATGTAGTGGA
Organism: Amazona ochrocephala; assembly: GCA_039720435.1. Lineage (NCBI taxonomy): Eukaryota > Metazoa > Chordata > Aves > Psittaciformes > Psittacidae > Amazona > Amazona ochrocephala. The sequence continues at coordinate 29,884,360 of CM077880.1, forward strand.
ATTTCCTGATCATGTTAGAGAAAGCATAAACAGGTATAAGTTAATAACTACTCTTTGTTCAAAACAACATTAAATTGTGTCTGCAGGTTTTTTTAATACAGGGCTCTTTTTTTATTTATTTACTAATTATAACCTCACAGAATAAAGAAGAAAAAAAAAACCAACTAACAAAAATGAATCCTAAACTGTGTAAGCAATACAATCTGAACAAAAATGTCTCAATTTATTTCAGTGTAACATCTTTATACCGTTGACCCTTTGAGCATATTTAGGGGCATTTTGAATTTTCATATTACAACTCATGGAGTTGAATTTGTCTTGTGAATTGTTCTGGTTTGCATTCTTTTTGTAGTGAACTTTTCCTCTAAGTTGTTGTCTCTGGAACGAGTACAGTTTTTTCATATTAAAAAATTCCTAACTAGATGTATGTGCATAACTGTTCTTGACTAACACTTCTTAGTGCCTGAGAAAAGTGATGAGAGGATGAAGTATCTGCATAACTAACTAGTTGTCTGGATGTGATTACCCAGGAGTTGCCTTATTTATCTCAGTTCAGGGTTCCTTAAGCTGGGTGCTTGTGTAGTATATCTTGAAATATTATGGCAAAATTGCCAGAATTAATCTGAAATCTGTCATAGAATAGCATTTAATATCATGTTAAGGATCCCTAACAATAGGTCTCTGTTATCCCCAAGGGGTTGAATGGGAAAATATGCACATAATTGACCATTTTTCCAATTATCAAGACATTGCATGATTTGTTTCATTTCAGGGTCCTCTGAGCTGAGTGCTTATGTAGTAAAACTTGCAGTGTTACAGCAAGTTTGGTGAAATTAATCTTAAATCCTTGACAGGGAAGTGTTTAATCTAATGTCAAGGATCTTAATACATGCTCTTTAGTATCCTGTGGCAGCTTTTTCTGATTGTGCAAATGCACTTGGAGTTGTTTGAGATATCCACATATTAAAAATGGCTGGCATTGGGCTCTGTTTTTCACTTTTTTTAATGAAACTTGCAAAAATGTGATAATGTTCCATTCTTGAGTTACTTCTAATTATTACTGACAGAGGCATTGGTGGCTCTTGCAGCACTACTGTCTGTGCAAGGTCCTCTAATCCTGAGTTTCTCATTTTCTGTCTTGCATACTTAAAGAAGAGTATATCTTTCACTGAAACGTCATTTTTTCTAGATGAGTTTATGGTGTTTTAACACTTTGATTTAAATCACAATATGCCTGCTAGGTTTTGCTAGTTTACTGTCATCTTCAGATTTGAATGCTTTATAGTAAAATGGGTTGTGTTGTATGAACGTGCTTTCTAAAGTTGTTGGCTCCATGGAGAAATGCTTGACTGCAGAAGGAAATCTAATGTCGTAGGAGAATGTCAATTTGCGTGCCTCACAGTTGTGTAGTGGGCCTCTTACTGTTTAGTTCCTCTAGCTTGGGCTGTGTTATGTTGCCCACACTGATGTACTGCGCTAGTCAAAAGAGTTTAACTTCTGGATGTTTAGGTCTGCATTTTGCTGCTTTTACATATTATCGTATTTTGTTATGCACTTTAAATAATATGAGCCCTTATGTACTTCAGGATGTCCATGGAGCTGATCGCCGTTATATAGATGTGTATAACTCAGTATGTACGCGTAATTACAAAATTATCACTGTAATAGCAAATAAAGTAGGAAAACATGAGAAAAGAACCCCTCCAATTTGGCGCACAACCAATCAGCTTTTTATCCACGTACTGTTTGTTACTCTCATAAAAAGCCTGAAAACCTAGACTTGAAATGCTGCCCAGAGTATACAGTTACTTTTTTTTAGCTTAAAGTGTAGTCATTGCTTTTTTCTTTTTCTTTTTCTTCTTTTTATGCCTTTTTTTTTTTTTTTTTTTTTTTTGTTCTGACATTTATTTCTACTTTGAAAGCTAGAATTTGGAATTTTAACCTCATCACTGTCAAAAGTTTAACCACTGTAGTACACTTTAGGCAGTAGATGTTATGTTTCCTTACTGTTCTACAATCTTAATTCCCAGGAGGAGATCATGATGGAAACTAGACTGAGGCAGCTATTTCATAATGAAGTGATTGACTACAATATGGTATAGAAATGGAAGGCATTTTTGATTATTCAGTTTGAGGTAGCATAAGAAGACTGAAGTATTATCCACAAAAAAGGAAACTTTGAACCTGCTTGCTACTTTTGGCATAGGGTGAGGGTGGTAGCTATAGTTAACTCTAAATCATCTAGTTTTGCTTAGTGAAGACAAAGGATGAGATCCAAAGCTTTGTATTTAAATTCACAATAGCCACCAATTTTACTGCTTTTTGTAATTCTAATGTAGACGGAGAAGACCTGTTTCAAAATGTTATAGCTGTCATATTTGCTTTTGTTGCAAAAGATTTGAGTCTGTTTAATTAAAACCCTACTAGCTTATACTGTTTCCTTTTTTCTTTTACAATAGCTCTGTATGCATATAGAGAATTTTTTATGTGTATATGTCTTTATAAGTTTTACTTTACCCTAACCTTTAAGTTTCTTTGTCACAGAAACATACTCATGTTGCATTATTCAGTTTTATTTTTCATCTTCAATATTATGGTTATGGTTTTCGTGATCTTGTTAACTTGCTAAATCAGATTCCTTCATCTGGCCATCTGGTGCATGGCATTACTGAAGGAGTTTTTGATAAATCTAATTACTTCTTCCTTGAACTATTCTGTTAAGATGTGGTATAGCAAAGTACTGTTCATCTAACAACCAAAAAATATCTTCCAAGTACGTGTTACTTATATCCTACATCTGAATGGTAAATTTCACAGGGGTTAACCAAACCTTATGAAATTTTCCCTTTACTATCTTGGTCTAAAAAGAGGTCTTTTTGTCTTAAAGTATCATCTAACAGAACTGAAGTGTTAACCATGTGTGAGTAATTCAGAATCGCCAAGCTAAACACTTAAGCATTATTTTATACCTCTGAACTGTGGATTAAAATAAACCACAGATTTCTCTGCAACATAATCGTCTGATACTGATATAACCTAGAATATCCTTTCAGTTTCCATAGGAACAGATGATAGAATGTTTTGAATCTTGGAATAGCTAAAATGAATGTCTGGCTTCAATATAGTTCACTTTAATTTTGCAGCTTTCAACCTCTCATAAAAGTGCTACAAGTGTGCATAAAAAAAGAAAGGTGGAATATTGGCATAACACATATTAAAATGTTTTTAGTAGCAGTAGTAACAACAATAATAAAAATAAAAGTACTTTGGCATGTTTCTGTGCATAATTCTTCAGGTGGTAGCAGTGTTTTATTATAGAGGTGCGAAAAGTATTTCCAAATCTGTAGGAAAAGAGAAATCATTACTTACTCCTGTGTTAATGCTTCTTTAAACATTTTACAATGACATCTAAAATCTGCCTTGTTAGCCATCTCTGAATTTCATCTCCAGCTATTGCTTCATCTCACTGTGTTGCACAGTATAGGTATATTTTCTCATTGGAACCATTTGTACAACACAAGAAAACTTCATGTAGCCAGAAAGAAAAGATAATAAAACTTTAGTGGAATACAAAGTGTGTTATACAGGTGACTGTGGCCAAAGGTACTAATCTAGGAACAGGCAAAGAAACTTGCTTGCTGTAGCAGTACTTGTTTTATTAGATGCTTGACATCTCTTTCTTAACAGGTCATGTTGCTGAGAAGATATGCTTTGAGTGTAAAAATATTAACAAGATTTAAAATATACCTCTGTTTGAGATGAATGGATATGTAACTTCAATGTTCATGTGGAGGGAAAGCACGGATACCTTGTTAAAAAAACCCAGTAAGAATCTAAGTGCCTGTAACCTGAAGCATAAGGAATACAGATAGAAATGATAGTGTGCGACTGACTGTTCAGTACTTGGGCTCTTTTTATCTATTATACCTCCAGCATTTAAGATACTTGATCTTTAAAACATTTTGTCTGTGGAAATCAGGATGGTACCGAAAGCACAAAAGAAAAAAGGCAGAAACTAAAATGGAGCAAAATAAGGAAGAAGTAGCAAATTAACTTGTGATAGTTTCACTTTACAGTGAAACATGGTGTTGGTCTGTGGAGCTGCACTGTGCTAATGTAGTTCAGATAGTAACTTTTTCAAATATCTGTAGTCCAAGATTATTTTCAGCTGCCATTAATATAGAAGACTCATGAGAGCTGTAGTTATTGGAACATATGGGCAAGTTTAATAGCAACATTTTGAAAATAGGAGTTTCAAATCAAAGTAATACCTAGGGCTTTCCTGCTCAATATTAGAATATAATTTACTGTTGTAAAGGTGCAGGGGATGCTGTGTCACATGTTAGTTTCTGAATATTGATTGTCTTTTGTTAATGGTTCTGGTTTGCACTTTTGCAGCATCTTTTAGGAAATTCCTCACAAGCTGTGTAGTAGATGGTTTAGGCAGGTATTGGCAAACAACAAACCGCAGGTGGGTGAATACAGGGAAGTTTTGAATGACAAGAAGTAAGCAGGAAGGTTCTTAACAAAGTATTTGAATTTGCAAGTTTCTATGCTTTAGCAATTAGGCTACACTGGCCCCTTTTAACAGGCCTTATTTCATAAAAATGCTTTTTCCTCCCCCATATGAAAATAACATTTTTTTTAATGCAGTGTCCTCACCTGCATTTGGCTTCATATCCACTTCTGATAAACTTCTGCAATATTCAGCGTCAGATTTGGTCCTTGCAAAGTTGAAGGTTTATTAGGAACCAGATACTGAAGTTACGAAGCGTCTATTAGTAAAACAAACAAAATGAATAAAATTATTTCCTCTTTGTGAGGAGGTAGTATTGGGAGATACTTTGTCACAATATATTGGGGACTATGATTCAGGTTATGGTTTCAACGTTACCTTCAAATCTAATTAGGCTCAGGTTGGGGAACATTTTTTTCCTGTCCTTTGGATATTTTTTTTTTCCTCTTCAAATCACATGAAAGGAGAGAACTGAGAAATGAGACATCCACTGTTTCCCACATTTGAATTTCCTGACTACCTCCACTGGGGTGATGGCAATGACAGCAACTTCTATCGCAGTACCTAGGCATGTATGTGTTCAGGATTAGAGCGTACTGCCAATCCCATCTTTCTCCATCCTTCAGCAGGATACCATTATACTTCCATTTCCATAGGCCTCAGAATGCCTTTAAAAGCATCCAGATCAAGAAGTTCCCTCACGCTGTCCATCTTGCTGTCATACCTCTACTGATTTCCAAACTGTGACCCCAGCTGAACCCACCACCTGCCTTCTGAAAGCCCTGTATTTGTGTCTGGAATGCTCCTGTGAAACACCCATGGCTCAGGTGAGCACAGCAGAACCAGGAACTGCCACCTCCTTTGCTGTTAGTGTCACCTGCACCCTGCTGGAGGAGGTGTTGGCTCAGGGGTTTGGGTGGCTGGGCCAAGGGGGTGATGTTTCTTGTTGATCATCCGTTAGGGCTCTTGGCTGTTAATTGTATGTCTGCTGAACATGTGTTCCACAGAGTAGTTTTTGCCAGGCTGCAAAGTATACAGCCTCAGTGAGATGTTGTCAGTAGCAAATGAAGCGTGAAACAGTCTTTCTTTTTCCCTTGCCTCAGTGGCAGGTAGTACACTGTGGTGTAAGGAATTCGTAATTAGTTGATGTGCAGCATAGGCTAAAAAGCACTGACTTTAAGCAAATGTTGAAAATAGCAGCAGAAGAAAGGGTTTTGAGGAAAAACCTGCTTGGATAAACACATGCATATTTAATTGGTCTTCAATAATTCATGTAGTATTAATGTGATGTGTACGGTAATACAAGTGTTTAGTGATGGTTTTGGCTGAAATTCTGATACCTAATGGGGAGTTGTTGCCTATTTTAATATCTTTAAATTCCTTGGCAAGAGGTAGAATTAACTTAAGTAAACAATAATATCACTACAGTTATGTGCTGTACGTACTTAGAACTGAAAATAGTTTAATCTTTAAAGTCATTAAGCTTTTACGAGCTGAAATCTGTCTGATTTTCCACAATTATTTTTGTGCCATGACCTCTTTCTTTGCCTTTCCCAGAGAATCCATCACTACCTAAACTGTCATTTTCTCTTGTACTGTTCTTCTTCTGACGAGGTGCTGCTTTCTGTTTGCTAGTCTGAATTTTAAAGAAAACAAGATGCTGCAACAAATAGCATAAAATGCAGCCGAAGACAACAGGAAAGGGAGACATTGACTTTGCTGCTCAATTTTCTAGATTTCATACCAGTTTATACATTCTGGTATTTTATTAAACTGATTAAATTAAATTTGCATCTTACCTTTCTAACTTGAACCAGTTTTATAATATGATAAAAGTCCTCATGTTTTCATTAAATGGACTTCAGATAATTTTGGTGGCAATCCTTTTACAAGCTCTTTAACGAAGAGTGGCATTTCTTTATGTACGATGCAGTGAAGATTGTTTGTGCAATTACTTGAATAATCAGTAACTTAAATTCTGAGGCAGGTCCAGCATTTCTGTTGACTTAGCACGTTGGAACGGCAGAAGAAAGGAAAGTGTAGTAATTTTTGAAGACATCTCATGCCAGACATCCAAATGTGCAGATTTTTGCAGGTCCGCCCGATTCATTTTCAGAGATGTAGTTTTTCCTGTAATATGGTGTACTTTCCAGGGTGGAAGACTTAATAACACAGCAGGGAGTGATGAATTCCTTGGTAAATACTGTTGGGAAAAGAGGACTACTTGGTAAGTACCTGCACACACGTTTTAGAGCATCTCTACAGTGTAATACAGATATAGCACCAAAGATGGGCATTATAGTGTTTTGTTTAATCTAGCCAGAATTACTTTATGCGAAAATGCAGGACTTGTACTCTGATTGCTGAACTATGCTGAATCGTGTACTACTGTTGCTGCCCCTGTTAGTCTTAAGGAATGTAAGCATGGAAGCACGTGCCCATGCTGAAAGCTAGATGGGCAGTGTGCTTGTGTTTTTATTCTGCTCTTTTTGATTGTAAAGCATGCAGTCAAAAAAAGTGTGACAATGGCTGTTGGGTACTGATTTGTATTCCTTCTCCAGAGCTCAGATGGTGCTTATTTTTGTGCAACTCTTCCCTTCCAGGAGTGGGGAAGAAGGGAAGCTGGGAGATGAACTACACTCAGTCTTTCTCCCTGCATTCTCCAGCACTGTATGTGAGCAAAGCTAAAATGTATAGCATTTGGGGAGGAATGTGTGCTGGAGTAGGAGGTACCAGCAAGGAGGGTGGGAGTGCACCATATGTTCTCCTGCACTGCAGGTTTTACTTTCCCTGGAGACTTACTCTGAAATCCTTTTGATTTCTGATCCAAAAAAATTGTAGTTGTCTTGCAGTACTTGGTCAGTATTGTAGAAAAATTGGCTGTCACTGCTTAGTGTTGCTGTCCTTGCAGTTATGGGGATGTAAGCATCAACTTTCTTGAAGAAAGCTGAAGTCACCTGGTTCTTTGTTATTAATGTTAGATGAAGGATTTTCCTGAATTCAGATCTAGCTTAGTATTTATTATTATTCTTGTCTTTTTGGGTACTGCATATGGAAAACAATATTCCTGAAGCACACCTGTATCTCCCAGTAAGAATGTTTGGTATGACATTAATGTTACTCAGGTGCTCTCTGCTGCAGTTTTTTTTTTACTGCCTATGGAGGTGTTAATGTATGAGGCCTTCTTCGTTCCGTCTTTCTTTCTTCTTGACTTTTTTTTATCCTCTTTTAAAATGCCAATTAGAAATCTGTGTTTCAAAGTCCTCTGCAAATAAATACAAGCAACCTTTCCACATACTGAAGGCTTTTTCGTTTGCTGTGTTGCTATAGGCCATTCCTCTATACATCTGGAAAATTCACTCCCCTTTATTTAGCATCAGCACTTGCACCACACCTTAACCTACTTCATGATCAAGGATATTTTTATCCTTAATACCAAATAGCATGCTTCTTGGAGACCCTCCCACAGTGTTCTCATATAGGGTGCAGTGAGAAAGCATCACTGTGTCAAGTTTATGTTGCTTCAGTGCAGGTTCTAAAGAAATAAATAAATGAGTCATAGTAAAATAAATGATTTCATAGATGTCTACAGTGAGCTAAGAAACCTTGCGCTTATGTACTCTTGACCTGTGTAGGGCTGGACGCATACTTAAATTCATTAGGTGGTGAACGCTGTAAAGAAGAATAACTGTTGTGAGCTGCAAATTACATTCTAAAGCAGCAAATTTTATAACTAGTTAACTTTTATTGCACTGACCAGTCTTGAATTTTGAAAGAAACTATAGCCATGTAAATAAAGTAATCTTTGCTCTCTGGGGGTTGACATAGCAAATCTGCTGCGAAAATAAAGTGGATTGAAATAATGCTCTGGCCTGTGAACATCTGAAAGTCGATCTCATGCATATTACTTTAAAATGCAGATCAAGTCTATGTTTATACTTTATGTTCTCTACTCAGTTTGGAAATCTTGCAATTTTATAGAACTTGTTTGGGATTTTCTTTTCAGAGAAGGTAACTTTTAGCATAGCTTTTACTTCTGTTCAGAGGGCTTTTTTTCCCCTAGTTCTGAAACAAGTGTTAAGAACTTTTAAACAACTATAGGTAGTTGGCTTTAACTAGAAATTAGACTTTAGATTAGTTCTTTAGTCTACAACTGAAGTCTGTCTCCCTACACTGGAAGTACCTCATAGATTGTGCCTTGATAGTTGTACATGAAGGAGGGAACTTCATCCTACATCTTGATAAATAACTGTAGCTACATATAATTGCTCCTGCACACTAAACTCTTGCTGTGAAGACTATTTCCATTGCATCGGTATACAGTTATTATAGGCAAATGATTCTTTTTTTTTCCTTAAAAATTATTTTAGTTAATACAGTGTGCCCCAGGTAAAAGTACTAAATGTTCTAAAACTCCATCATGGTTTTCACACATAATGCTATTAAGTATTCCAATTTGTGTAAGGGATGTTTGCATCTTTGTTTTCTGTAGCACATTGTGGCTTTATTTATATTTCATGGTAGTTAAGTTCAAGGTTTATGTGTCATTCAAATAAGGGAAAAGACTAGGGGGATAACAGCTGAATTTTAGTGATGGTTGAGGAATTGAATTGTAATTGCAGTAGTTTTCCTAAAGCCATTTTAGTTAAGAATATCTGTCAGCAATTCTTTTGAATCTTATGTACACATGGGAGTTTTGTACCTTATTCAGATGAGAACTGGCAAAGCTAATTTCTGTTTTGATTTGGGGTTCAGAATCCATTTTCCATTTTCTTTTCATCTTGTAGGCCTTTGTCTTAAAGTTGGTGGAATTTTGCACGAATCATGAGTAGGAATGTTAAACAGTACCAGGGTTAGGACAGAGAGTGGGAGACACAGGTGTTCAAGTGTCACACAGTTTTGAACTGGATCATGTAAGTACTCTTTGAGTAGGGTTATCCTACCCTGTTCTTTATGTCCATATCAATCTAGACCTTTGCCTTACGTAAGAGAAAGTCACTTGATAGTATCAGCCTTGCTTCAAGTCAAAACATACTACATCTCACATTCAAAGGTACGTTACTCTGCTGCAGAAATAAATTATTTGGTTTGGCATGAGTTGTTTCTGACAAAGCCATCTTGGCTGTTATTAAGCACCAGATAAAAATTTCGTTGTATATATCAAAGGGTAATTTAACTGTGCAGTCGAATGTAAATAAATTATTACTTTGTATGAATAGCACTATATAATATTACAGGGCTGTTTGATGATCCAGTTTTGAAGAATAGAAATGTAATGAATGAGTTGCTAATTTCAGAATACCTCCAGTATTAATGACTTAGTTCTATGAGAGCTTAAAACTGTCTTGTTTGGATTTTAACTCAAGTTTCTGGGAATTTGCTCAAGTAGATTGGTAATTAAGGTACTTTCTGGACATAATTAGTGGAGCATACTGTAATTAATGAACTTGCAATCACTAAATGTAAAATGTGTTCTTGAAGTGCTACAACTTGGATAATGAAAACATTTACAACCTTTGTCATTCATGGAGAACAATAGTACTCCTTAATATAATTTGCAATGAATCAGTGAGCTCTCATCTTCATCAGCCCCCGCTGCTGACAGTTATTTTAAGATCAGAATGAATACTTATGAACATACAGCTCCTGTAAACCAGATGAAGAAAACAAAATTTTGGTAATGCAGAAGGACATTTTCTAAGGTCAGTTGTACATCAGCTGTTAAATGTATAGCAGGAATCTTCTGTCATAACGTGTTTATAAAGCCTGGATCACTTGCTTAGCTAGAAAGCGTATTATTCTACTCATTATAGTCTTTTACTTCTGTAAGTAGCTGGACGCATCCAGTTAAGTGGGAACAGACATTTTTCTGGGCTGCTGTAATTGGTTCTCTGACAGCCAAATGGGATGATAAAATGGAAGTATCATCATCTGTTCTGAAACTTTTGTAAATATTTGCCTAGTTTCTGACAGGTTCCGACAGTTTTGACCAGCTGTTATATTAGATGTGGAAGCATTGGCATTCTGAAAGAGCTTCATGTTACCTGATGGGATGTAGCCATGATTCATTATAGCTTTTCTGTTTTTGTTTTCTGGAAGTCATTGCTTGGAAGGCTGGAAAACTTTGATTGGGTGGGCTGCTGCTAGGTGACAATTTGCATCTTTTCAGGTGATTTGTGCCCTGAACTGTTCAAGTCACGCTTTCTTTTTCTTTGTTGTTTTTTTTTTGTCTAATCACACAGGTCAAAATCTGTGAATGAATCCTTGTCCATAGGCCCTACAAAAATTGGGGTGGGCAACTGGTAGAGAATAGTCCATTTCTTGAGCTCATGATAGCAAAAATTTATCTCTACTTATACCTGTGACTCTGTTAGACTATTTTAGAAAACTGATCTCCTGCTAATTTAGACTTTGTATTTTTAAAGAGTCTATCTATCCCTATGCATTTGTGCATATTACGTGGAGAAATGTGCTAGAAATAATGAAGGTTAAAGTTTTTTACCAGCAATTCTCTGAAGGTACAATAAGCAGCAACACATTCCTGACAATGCTTTTGTGTCATGAGGAGCTTCGGTTGATTATTTCTTCAGTTAGCTTTAAAAATAAAGTGCACTTGGTCATAACAGTAATTTGCTATTGCTCTGCTTTCTCACTAATGCTAGAGAACTTCAAAAATGCAAAAAGAGAATAACAAAAATTGCATTACCATTATTTTTGTTGCAAAATTTGGAAGAATAATTGTTAACCGCTATTAATGTCTTTGCTCATGGAAATATTAGACTGCATATGTTGCTGCATTTAGGAACAAGGACGTGCCAATATATGTTTTGTCTCTTGAAAATAGTGAAGCCCTGGAAAATCCAAATGGTGTTACTGTGGTAAGGTGTTCGCATGGAAGCATTCTTGTATATTCTGCAATTTACTTTTTTACAAGGAAATCTTCCACAGCATTTCGATGCTTGTTACATGTTTTACTGGCACTGATAATGACCTTTGGTTATAGCTGAAGTGCAGAGAGATTACAGCTTAACTGAGTAGTGCAGTAATTTTGTTATATTCTTCAAGGTTAGGAATTTAGTAGCAGTTATCCAGTACTTAGTTCAGTAGGTTCCATTTCATAAATAACAATCATAACTGGTTATCAATAGATGCACCCCCAGTATCAGTACAGGCTGGAGGATGAAGGGATTGAGAGCAGGACTTAGGACTTAGGGTACTGGTGAATAAAAGATTGGCTATGAGCTATCAATGTGCACTTGCAGCCCAGAAGGCAAGTCGTATCTTGGGCTTCATCCAAAGGAGTATGGCCAGCAGGTCGAGGGAGGTGATTCTGCCCCTCTGCTTTGCTCTGGTAGGACCCCACCTGTAGTACTGCATCCAGCTCTGGAGTCTTCAGTACAGGAAAGACATGGACCTGTTGGAGAAGGTCCAGGGGAGTGCCACAAAAATGATCAGAAGGATGGAACACACTGTAAGGAAAGGATGAGAGAGTTGGGGTTGTTCAGCCTCAGGAAGAAAAGACTCCAGGGAGACTTTATTGCTGCCTTTCAGTTCTTAAAAGGGGCTTATAAGAAAGATGGGCCTTTTGCAATAGGACGAGGGGTGATGGTTTTAGACTGAAAGAGGGGAGGTTCAGACTGGATGTGAGGACAATATTTTTTACAATGAGGGTGGTCAAATCCTGGCTCAGGCTGCCCAGAGAGGTGGTGGATGCACCATCCTTGCAGACATTGAAGGCTAGGCTGTATGTAGTTCTGAGTAACCTTATCTAGTTGAAGATTCCCCTGCTCATTGCAGGGGGGTTGAACTAGATGGCCTTTGAAAGTCCCTTCCAACTCAATCTAGTCTGTGATTCTGTGATTCTGTAAGGGGCACAGATAAACAGAGAAATCTTGAGTTCTCTGACAGGTATCTTGTGAGCAAATTTGTTCTCATCAAAAGTCAGCATTAAAAGGCACTTATGCATGTATATAAAATACATCTTCAGTTGCTGGCTGCTGCAAGTTAACTTCAGCCGTGCGCTTGTACATGACATAAGTGATGTCACACTGTTTATCCAAATGACATTGTTACAGGAAATAGCTATTATTAGCACAAACATTTCCCTTTTAGGAATTCATTGGAACCTGATTCTGCCTTTGTGTTTATATTGATACAAGTCCCTGAAAAGGTCATTCCTTTTTATTACAAAATCTTTTGCCTCTTTTTTTTTGCTTGATAAAGCAAGCAAACAACACTGGAACATAATTGTGCCCTCTGACTTGCAGATGACTCATGCAAGTATTTATCCCCCAGGAAAGTTGTATAAAGTCCCTGATACAGAGTTTTTGTAAAAGGGATATCATATATCTTGTATCATATATCATATATCATATATCACATTAGGTGTCAGAACAGTTCCACTAAGTTCAGAGGTGTTGTGAGGATTTATGAGAAAATTTCTGTAGGGCCAACCTAGGTTTCAGTTACCTTGAACGCAGCCATTTGGAGCTGTGAAGTCAAAAATTCTGCTAGAGTTAAGAATCTGTATGCTAAACATATAATTTGATGAGTGTTTTTGTTAGGTTAGGCTATCTATCTGATATTGAATGAAGTGTAGGAAAATAAGTATTCCTTTCATCTGTAGCCATATAAGAGAATGGATCTAACTCTGAACAAATACAAGTTACAGAGTTTTTTGAATTGAAGTCCAGCTGGTTTTGTACCCTCCTGAGCTGTTTTAAATGCAATGTTTAGACTTAAAACATACAGTAGAAACAAGGGTGAGCATTGAAATGCTGTTTTCAGTTTTCCTTAATGAAAAACATGCTGTGTTGTGGCGTATAAATCCATGTTTAAATTACATCTCCTCAGAGAGCCATCTGAATGCCTACTGATGAAATTCAGCACTTTGTCAGTGCTTGAGCCAAAACAAGACCCTTTAAGTACAAAAATTGATCAGTCATTATGATCACTGCAGGGTAAAAGATGATGCCTTATATATTATTGTTTACAATGCTAGATCGGGACTAAGAGTTATTTCTTCAGTTCTCATTTCCAGTTTGGAATGGATGCATAGGACCATGCAGTGCTTAGGCCTGGAGAAGAAGGCAATGTATTTTAGGACTTATTCTTACATTATCAAATCATCCTTTGAATCCCTAGAAGGTCAAATAATATTTTATTGTCCTTGAAAATTTTGTACGTAGACAGACACATGCATTTTCCCTGATCTAATGATTCAACAAGCAAGGTTCAAATGATCAGGAAGAAGCTCTTAATTTCTGCAACACTGCCTTATGTGCTCTGTCAGGAAACAAGAAGAGTGAACAAGTATTCATCACCTCCCTACAGAAACAGGACAAGTCAATAAGGAAAGTAGAGGATTATTTGTTTGGCTGACAGCAAATCATAGGAATCCCTGCTATAGTTTGTCATAAGTTTGCAAAAAAAGGTGTCTGTCATTCTGGAATGGTACAATTTTGGAATGCAGTGCAGATTGTGCACTTCATCTCTTCGAAATAAAGTCTTTTTTTCTGTGACACTCCTTTTTAAATCACAGGGGTGAACACAAAGGCCAACTACTTAGTATATTTTGTTAACAGATCCCTCTGCAGGGAAGAGGCTCGTGAACCAGGATTTTATTCAGAAAGGAAAATAAACCTAAATTACTGTAATCAGTGATCTTTTGCTCAGATTGATGATAAATGAGCTGATACTCTAGAACTTTAATATCAGTATTGATGTCCGGAAGGATTCTAAGGATGAGACGAGTAAAGAATGAGCAAAATATCAAAAGCCTTCTGAAGTGACAACTGTTCATTAGGAACAAACAAACATCAGTTTGTTGCAAATGACAGAACTACTGCTTCTGTGCCTGCCCTGAGTGTGTGAAGGATGTCGTATTTTTTTTTCCTTCAGGCTTAGTCAATAGATAAAATCTGGATCTAGAATCTGTCAAGAGGGTCAGAAGTGCACCTGGGATGGCTAGGAAGCTGTGGATGATTACAGATGATAGCATGATTACTGGCAGCATGATTAGATGATAGTCTGTTACTGTCTTGTGTAAGCTGGAGGTTAGAGGGGTGTAGTGTTTGTGTAACTGGGAACCCTTTATCTGCTTATTAATCTTCTGACAACTGGAAAAGTTAGACTATGTATTTGTTTCTCTAACTTAAAGCTGATGTGTTTCTGCATTTATGAGATGTTACAAGACAGCTTGCTGTGGGGTGGTAAAAAGGTGACCTGTTTTTTCAGTTCATTTATTTTATATGTGTTGTGTGACTTGTAGAGGAGTCCTTCCTGTCTTGACCCTCTCACAGACTGATGACTGAATGTATTCCATGTTTTAGACTGTTTTGATGTTACATAATTGTTGATAGTTGCTTTTCAGTAAACTTCTTGTATTGTAAATATATTCAGAACTGTCTCAATGGGTCTGATACTAGACCAGCTGATGTGGGAATGAGAACTCCTAATCAAACATTTATTATTTCTTGTAATTGTTAAAGGTTTGTGAATAGCCCACTTTTTTCCACCCACAAAACCCCCAAAATGTTTACTGTACAAAAGCACTGTTCAGTAGTAAACCTTCTAATGGGCTGTGGCTAACCATGTTGTTAAATGGGCTGGTTTAAGTTGGTTCAGCCACTGATGATTTTTGTGAAAGCCTCTCCTTCAGAATTCTGCCAAAAAATACTACTATGGGACAACCTGAAAATACTCATGACTACTGTATGCTTATTAGTTGGCTAGATCCAACTGTAGAGAAGTACTCTTAGATATCTTTGCTCAGGAAGAAGCAATATCAAAATTGTTTAATTTGTGCTTAACTTCCAATAATTAGTACTGTTAGAACAATTCAAATGGATCAGTTTATTATGTGACAGTGAAACAGATACAGATCAGGAGAAGACTATTAAATCATTTTATCTGATCTCTGCAACCTGACTTTTTCAGCTAGAGTATTTTATCTTCAAGAGATGTGCCATGATCAGGACCGCAATCAGGTATCTGTATGTCAGGGAACTGGCAGGGTGAAATGTGCCCTTGCAAGCAGTCTGGAGGAAGAATAAGGTGAAATCCTGCTAAGATTAATTCTACTGGTCTGTGAGAAATACCGCTGTCATGGGAATAGTCTGGCACCTATTAGAGCATTCCCTGTGGCTAGAAGAGTAGGAGATACCCAATCCTTTTCCCTTGGCATCTGTCTGACGTTTGGTAAGAATCTATGGAGCCACTTATGTGTTGGAGAAGAATATTGTTTCTGATCTGATCAGTTCCCAAATTTAGGCAGAAGATCCTAAGTTTAGGAACTGATTTAATTACTCCTCCACCACAGACTTGCGCGTGGTATAAAGATGTAGAAAACAAAGCAAGCTGCTTATTTTCTCAAAAGCTGTCGGGGAAGATTTGTGGAATACATAGTTTCACAGATATATACACATGAAGGCTAAAAAAAATTCACTGAAGCCATCTTGCTCTTTTTCACATTTTGGTCCTTCCTACCTGTTATACACTACTGCTGTAGACTTTCTAAGGAAACATGTTTTCCACATGGCCTTCAGAAGCGTTTCATTGGGTGCTCTCTTTAGAATCTGTTATCTTTTGAAGAAATGGCCTTGGTAAGTAAGGAAAGACCAGAGCGTTTAAAAAGTAATCTTGTCTTTTTGCTTACCTTTCATTTTCTCTAGAATAATGAAAAGTTCTTTTATCCAGTTAGTTGATTATTAGTAAAAAGAGGATAGAGGAGAGAGAAGGCAAAGAATGTGTCAAAAATAGCTGAAGGTGTAGTTAAATATAATCTATGGTTATAGTGAACAGTTCTGGTAGGCTTTTCAGTGAAAAAAAGGCCAATTTGGATTTGACCCAAGGACTAAAGGGCACAGGTTTTTTTGTGTTTAGGCTTTATGTTATTTGTCTTAATCCAGCCTTGTAACAAGCAGCAACGCATCATCGGAATCAGTGCATAGATTACATTTATTTTTAGTTTGGTTTGCTTTTTTTGTATCAGGCCAGAGAGAATTAGGCACTCTTTTTACCTTCTCTCAATCTAGGGCTCATCTTTTTTGATTTAGCTTTTGGAATGCTGCTGTTTGCCTCCTCCTTCCCAGCTGTTCACTAGAAGGTTCAGGATTGAAGCCAATTCATTTGCTTTCCTACTTTATTACCAAAAATGGTAAAATTTTGCCAATGTTGTCATTTTCCCACTTCAATAATAGATAATAAAGTTGCACGTGGGAATTTTTGCATATCTTCAATTTTTTGAGTGTGGGTGGAATACTATTTCAGGCTCTTACTCTGAAATGCTAAAACATGAAAGACTGTATTATGTATTTTTTCCTCATGATAACCAGTATTTTTAGCTTATTTCTGATTTATCTGAGTCCGAGATAAGCTATAAGAGGCACAGAAGCAAATGGTCATGTATATGCCCTGGGATTCCTTTCTTTAAGCGCCTTGGGAAGACAAAGTTTTTGAGACATTTGCTGTGTAGAGAAGAGGGGACAACCCTCCCCCAAACTTCCGGGAAATGTAGGTATTTTCTTTTTGTGTTTTACCATAATAGGAAGTTTCTTGACATCATCTGTAATTGAGTTCGATAGGAACTAGTTTATATCCGTGAAGGACAAATTCTATTGAATTTAAAGACATGTAAATAGTATATTGTACAGGGTGCTTCATTTTAATTGTATTTTTAATGCTGTAGAGCTTTATTAGAAATATATTTTGACAATTTTTATTTTTTTTTTAAGACAAATGGAGAGCAAAAATGTGTTCAGATTTGTGTACTGTACCCAGGGCCAGGTATGGACATTGTGAGGAGTTACCAAAAAAATTGTCTGGAAGTAGTAAACTCTGGCACATGATATTGCTGATGTGAAGGGACCTGTAGTTTTCATTCCAGATTAACATTCATTAACATAGCATGTATGTGCCTTCCTGCTCTTAGGAATTTTACGAATTCCACTCTTCCTCCTTCAGCTTAAGTTTGTCTCCACCCTTATTAATGGAAACATATGTAGATATAAAGCAGTTTTGCTAAAGAAAGACTCTGGATTTTGAGTTACTATAAGTTTTAAGGTGAAAGGATAGTATGACATATATGACGCAAGAATTCCTGCAACTGCACGTATAATCTCCAGCAATGTTTTTGTAGAGGAGATGCAATTTGCTTTAAAGAATGAAAAAAATAAAACTAAACTGCCACAGAAGTTAACTAATCTATGCATTAATTTATCTGTTAGGTCATTGGAAGGTAAAAAATCTTTTAAATACTTCTCTTAGCATTCTGAGTCATGTTGCTACGTTAATATTTTATGTTTCTGAAATCAAATGCCTTTCTGAGGTAGCAAATAAATCTTTTGGCCTCCTAAATGTATTGACTGAACTTTATTTTTTCTTCTAACAGTTTTATTAAAATACATTAGATGCCATTTAAAAATGGTAACATGTCATGGGAATATGTAATATAAGAATAAGTCTAGAGTACAGACTGATAGTTCAAAGATTCAGCCTTTGTTTATAGAACTTTTCAGCTACCACATTTAATCTTTGAAAAGGAAAATTTTAGAGGCTATCTAGTTTGGATTTCAAACGAGGGATTGGATACTAGAAGATGATATGTAACTTATTCTCTCCTAGAAATCGGAAATACTTCTCTCATAATTTCTTGATCTGATCAGAAAAGAATGTTCTTCTTCCACAGAATATTCCACTTCAGCGGAGTTCTTGAAGTTATAGATTTTTAGCAGCTGATACATGTTCTAAGGATGAGGTATTCTAGTGGCAATCAGCCTTTAATCTGTGATTGAAGTGTAGCCCCTCAGGACAACTGATCCAATCTGATACCTCCTTCTGAGAACTCACTGCATGCCAGGTCATGTGGTGATGGTAGCTGCTTCCTATGTCTGGTGACTTTCATGATGCTTCCTGAATGCTTCCCCAATACATTACTCTGCACAGGCTTTTTAGTTATATTGCATGCATGAACACAGACACACACACACTTTCTTGATGCCTCATCATGCCCGATAATAGTGTGTGTGCTGAGTCTACTTCATGATCAGCACAGATTTCTCAAGGGTGACTCCTGTCAAACCAGCTTAGTTTCCTTCTATTGAAGGACAATGAATTTAGTAAAAAGTGGGTGTCTGATATTTTGTCTGTAATACTTTTACATGCAGCATTTTCAAATTCAAACTGAGGAAGATTTATCTAGATGAAACTGCTACAAGATTGGTGCAGAAGTGTTTGGAAAGCTATACACGGTGTTGATTCCATTCTAAAATGGAAGAACGTATCAAGTGAGTTTCTGCAGGGCTAGCACTACTCAGTGCTTGCATTAATGATTTGAATGATGGAATTCATAATATTAAATTTGCAGACTGCGCCTGTCTAAGAAGGATTAAGAGGTCTTGTAAGGACAGAGTTAGAATTCAGTGTTACCTTGAGAAATTGATTTGAAGAAATAGGATGCTGTTGAAAAGGAACAAGTGTAAGGTATTGCATGAAGAAAAAGGAAGAAAAACTGCAGAAGGGGATTTTTAGGTTATAGTGGATTGCAAGCTGAAAGTCAGCCATGTCAAGTAGATATAAAGGAGGGGAAAATACTGTACTGTGAGGTGTAAACAAAAGTGTACGTTGTTAAACGTGGAGTAATTCCTGTGCTTTACTCATGCAGACTGACCCTTGGGCTCTACTCAGCCCTGTGGGTTCTAGTGGTGAATTCCAACGTGTCAAGAAGGTTGTAGACTAACCTGATACGGAGTCAAGTGGGGAACAATGAAAACTAGATTTAGGAATAACAGTTTGAGTAAATATCTGCTAGGTGTTTCTATTTTTAGCTGTAGATACAGTTGTTTTAGAGAACAAGACTAAACCTGCGCTACTTTGAGATCTTTCCAATCTGTGTGGTAAATTTAGTAGCTTCTTGGAAAAGTCAGATGATATGGTATCCTGGAACTGACGCCTGGACGGATCATCCAGCACCCTGATTGCAGCGGATGCACACATACGAGATAGTTCACATTAGTGTACATGAGGGCCAGCTCTGCAGCAAGTGTCATGTCTCTGACTCACACGATACTATCAGCATGGCTGCTGTAGTCTTCTCATAGAGAACGCGCCCTATGGTCCCCTCCTGCACCTGCGGAAATCAAGTGACCCACCCAGCCAGAAAGGCTGGGCATCCCTGCAGCTGCTTTACAATTTACAGTTGACATGACACTCATGTTTTTAATGGATTTGAGGTTTCACTAATGGAAAATATCTGTTAGTGTAAACAAAGTACATCACCTTGTTGACAATTCAGTACTGTATTTCACACACTGGTAAGTTTGGACTCTGTTGGCACACTACTTGATGTGGGTGCAAGGATGCTCAATACCAGCAGTTTGCTGTCTCTTGTATGTAGGCCAACAGCATGCTTTGAAGATGAGCATAAAAAAAAAAAAGAGGGTATCTGTGGTTTGTTGGAATGCTGAATGTCTGAATGGTGACTTTTTTAGGTAGCTGTTACGTGGAACCCTCTTACCTGCAAGGTCATCAGTTGCTAGCTGTGATAATCAAACTGCAAAAGAAATTGAGAAAGCATTTGAGGAAAAATCATGTCAGGTTTTAAATTAAGAAAAGAAAATTGTTAAAATATTTGCTAGTTGGACTGATGAAATGGATATTAAGGTAGCCTGTTTGTTAAGTAGAGCAGGGAATAATATATGCTCTTGGAAACAAAGAATAATGTCTGAGAAAAGGATGCTTCATTGATGAGTGCTGTAGAGACCCAAGCTTGAATAATTTATTTTCCTGAGTAAATGTATATGTTTCAATAATGCTGTTCCTTCAGAAACATATATAAGTCTGTATGTTTAAGCTAACGGTTGGTATTTAGTAAAGATTTTAGACTAGAGCATGAGGTTGATGTACAGTGCATATGTTTGTGATTTTCTTGGACTCTGTGAGTCTAAGGAATTCTTTGCACACATTTTTAGGAATCATCAGAGAGAAAATCTTTTGGCCTTTTGAGGGGTAGTGTTCCTCTAAGGCACTACAAGTAATTGGAAGGGATGCAGTCAGGAATTTCTCTCAAAATATTTGTGCTGTACTCACCGCACCCACTCACTTGCTTAATATAAGTTTCTGTTGAAAAGCTTGAGTGCAGATGTAGAGATAATAGAGTCATGTAAAGAAACAGTAGACTATAGCTCACACCTTAGGAATTTAAATACTTGTTATGGATAGATCATTTTTGTGTGAGGTAAGTAACGCATATAACCTAATAGGTTTTCAGTTCCTGTATCAGAGGTTGTTTCTTGAAGATATGAATAATGCTGGCAGTCAGTGAAGGTGGACACAGTACTTGTGTAGGTTGAGTGGAGCTGCAGAACTTTAGCAGTAAGGCACAGTGTAAATTTATAAATAAAAACTTCTGCACACTGCAGAACTTAACACTAGTGGTAACACAGGATCATACTGTATCAGTGAGCTGAAGAGGACAGTAGGCAATTTCCGTCAGGTGTCATTTCCCCAAATCTCTTCCTTTTATCAGCTGTACCTGTTTCCATTGGCGATAGTGTCATCATGTTGAAACTGGAATTGTGTGTTTCTGATCTTAACTTGCTAGCATGTGACAGCGTTATGAAAAATGTGTGTGACTGGTGGTCCACTTGAACACAGATAAAGGACAGTGCTACAGACTGAAGAGCTGCTTCTGGAAATTCAACTAGAGCTTTATAAAAGAAAAAGTAATTGGTGGATTTCAATCATCAGACATGGTGGCAACAGTCCGTGATGTAAATGACATTTTGATCTCTGTGCAGGATGTCTGGCTGACCTGAAAACTCAGGCCAATTTTTCATATTTAGCTTGGTTGGTAGAGGTACAAAATTATGTGTTGTGTAAAAGATAAAATATTACTTTTATTTTCTCAAAAAGTGAGTATCTAGCATCAAAGTAAGTCTTACTAACTCATCTAGTGTCTAAAAAAGACCTTATGCATAGCTGTATATATCTTCTAATACCTTTACTTGTTCTCAGTCCATGTGGCTTTATTTACTGGTATATAGCTAAAGAAATACAATTTTTAGCTGATGTGCTCAGCTGTCATGTATTGTTCAGTCCTTGTGTGAACTGTTACAAACATGTACATGTGTTTTAATGGATCAGTTCGTTCAGAGATAGTACTAAGTTGCAACATTTAATCAGATTAGTTCTTTGTATTCATGATAAATCAATAAACATCTCTTTTGATCATGTACATTACCCAAGTTTCAAGAAGAAGGAAAGTAAGTACCAAGAATAAGAAACCTTTATGCATCTTCCAGAAAGTCCCTGTGGCTTGTTTCACATTTACTGCACATTGTTTTCCAGGTGTGCATAGCAAAAATGCTGTTCCTATTCCCTGCTATTTTGTATATTCTGTTTTGAGCTGAGGGATCGGTGTTTTCAGCAAAAATTTGCCTGAGTTTGATCTGTCCCTCTACATCAACTAACTCTATAATCTGCATTACCAGAATTCCTTATAGTTCCTGTTGCTGTTATCCCTAGACCACCTTTGTGACAAAGGTGAAGTGCCATTATCTGTGATTTGCAGGTGGAGAACAGAGGTCCAAAGGGGTCATGCACCAGATGTATAATGCTCCTAGGTGTTGGCACACACAGTAAGGGTTGTGGCAGTGGGGAGTGTGGTGTGGGGCTGCAAGAGTGGGGTTCTCAATGCTGTTTTAGTCATGTAGGTCATGCACTCAGTGAATTAAGCACCTAAGAATGAGATTTGCAGCAGAGAGTGTCAGTGTGTAAAAGCTGAACCTTGGCACTCTTTTGCAGCTCTTCTAGGGTGGTTTTGCTAGGATTCACCAGCTGTTACCTTTCCTGAGTGTAGATAGCTGGGATTTCCTTGTAGGCATGGGTGACTGCTTGTTTAACTATACAAGTGATGAAAAAAAATTGTAAAGATGCTGGCGAAGAAGTCTTAAAACAGTTCTTTAGGAAGTGGGAATGAAGACCAGGGTCATGCTAAGCCTGAAGGGCTTTGGCCTGTGTCTCTTTGGGAGTGACCTGCCCTTGAGCACCAGGCAGGGCTTTGGGTGGTTGCTTGCTGCTGTGACTGCCAAGGGCATGTCACTAAATGATCTTTGACAGCCTTGTGAAAAACAAGAGAAATCATTTGTGCTTAGAGGTTGGATCTACTTAATAGAGATGGTATAGACCAAAAGAATGTGATATTCTTGGGTCACGGGAAAGAATAACTGTAGTCCGGTGTGGACAGTGTATTTGGGAAATTCTAGTTTCAGGTGATCTTGTTAATTTAGGCCTCAGTAACTTGCTAAAAATCACATCTTAAACTGCTGAGTCTGAACTCTAGTCAGTGGATTATTTCTCCCTATAACTTAAAAGCAGATTTAAGCCATTGGAGGAAGTGCTGCTTCGCAGACTGTTCATTAACTGTGCTGCTATTGCTGCTTACCCAAGAATTTGCATGTTTGACACTGATTTTAAAAATAAAATTGCCCATACTTTGGTGACTTAAACCTGCAAAGGGGGAAGGGATAGGAAACAGCATCTTTCAGTATTGCTTCTTTTCTGCTGCTGCTCTGGCTGTAATGCAGAGGCAATTTGGTTGGGCCTTCTTTTGTCTTCCCTTTTTTTTGCTACTCAAAGGTTGGGTTTTTTTAAATAGAAATAGAGAAGGCAGAAGCAGTGATTGCTGCAGGGAAGTACTATGGAAACCTGTCACGACAACAGTTTCAACTGAAAATGAATCTTCAGCTGTTTAAAAAGTCAAAGTATTTGTCAGATTCTAGTGTCTCCTCTAGAGGCAGAGTTGGAGTGGAAGGGAATATATAGAAAGGTGTGGAAGAGAAAAGGCATATTCTTGCTTTTCACTTGGGGAATATGCATTTCTGGGCTCAGCCTTGCAATCATATATCTTGCAATGGACTTATTATCCGAGAGCTAAAATTGCCTAATTATTTAATGTGTCCTAATGTTGTGCAAGCACTATTGTCCTTTATGGTTGATGTGTCTCATTTGCGGTAAAATCTAGCTTGTGTTTACTACTGCTTCTTTTTAAACAAAACATGGGTAGACTCTTCCGTTCTTGGAAGGAATTATTCACTGAATTCAGCTGAAAACAAGTTACTGTTAGTGCATACAGCAATAGTTAAATAAATATACCTTTAGCATGCACGTCAGTTGTGGGTGATTGTCCATATTTTCCAGATGGCAAATGCGAAGCATGATGTGAATGTGTTAGATCCCCAGTCACTTTGTATTTGTTCTCTGTGCCCTTGCTAGAGAAAATACCATCAAATACATTTTGTTGTTAGCAGTAAAGCACACAGAAGATAAAAAATGGTGTGAATATGGTACTGCTAGGAATGTTGTGGTTGACAGATTCACTTTGGTCTCCTGGTACATCCACAGTGCCTTTTAAAACTTGCTGGCTGTTCCAGCACTATGCCAATGCATGATAGTGTAGATACAGCTATATATATGTGTGAACATAGATGTTTCTGAATTAAAAAAAATGTTTGGAATGCCAGTGATTAATCACTAAAATAAAGTGTCCAATGGCACTACCTGGGGATATTCTGAAAATGTGCTGAATGAATTCAGATACCAAAGTATTCCATATCCCTGCGGTCACTGAAGTTCCTGGGTAATGCCTGTTGGTCATGTTCACTGTTACTAGAAGTATTGGAAAGCAGTACCTAGTAAAGAGAGGATATGTAAAGGAGATATGGTTTTTTAACTCAAAAACCACTGCTTTTCTTAAAGGGTTTTTAAGAAAAAAAAGTATAAGAAGTCATGTTGGTGTTGAAATCATTCTAAACTAGCAGTTTAATCTTTTATACTCTGTAAACATAGGAAAATAGAGGCTTTCTTTTAAAATTAACAGAAGTTTTAATTTCACACTGACAGTTTTTACTGCTGAGTTATAAACCTTGAAAATAATAGAGATGGTGATAGTCTCTTTTGTCCTGTGAGATGCTGATCTTTCAGATTTTGATGAGTCTATGTGCATTTATTAAAATATACCGAATTGGAAACAGATTATGGGATTGTGCAGAATTTGCTTTCAGCTGTGATATAGAAAGCTTTGTATCACTTTGCCATTGTGCACTTGCCCTATATAGAGGAAATTTAGGAAGTTTAATGCAATTGATGTCCAGCTGTGACACAGTATTTTTGTGGAATTCTTCGCAGCTCCTCTCCTGTGTAAATGGTTAATCAAAGTGGATTGACAGATTGTGTGTCTGGGGTTTTTCTTTCTTTTTTTTATTCCTGTAGGTGTTTGTGACTCATAAATGCAGAATTAGACTGAAAATCTGGGACTGGATAATGGAGTATTTGCAAGTACTTTACTGCACTTTTCAGTGCAGCACAACAAATAGCTTGCACTTTTCGGTGTTTATTTGTAAGGATTTATTATTCTGTCACCCTCCTAATCCCATCATTTCTGTGCCTGTTTTTATGATAGTGCAAGAAAGTGGTTTATAAATAGTTTCTATAAATGGGTATTCCTGAAAATACATCTGATCTGAACAATATTTTTATATAACTGTCTTTTATGGTAAAGTAATAGGTGAAAATTGAGAAGTCATTAATGTTTTATATCCCTTCACTTTGCTATGAATCATCACTTAACTGTTTGCCAAAATCTTTATACTCTGTTTAGTGACAATTTAATATGAGAATCATCTGAATAGTTTCTAAATTCACTCACGGTCCTTTTCTTTGAAGATTCATCTTGATTAATTTGGGCAGTTGCCAACAAAATGTTAAAACTTAATATTCCCTTGTAGATGATGTTCTAAATACATATTAACTTAGAGCTTGATAATGCTTTTTGAAGAATATGGATAGCTTTACTGGTCCAGAAATTGTAGATATTAAGTAAATTCTAAAGACGTAGCAGCTATGCATTTTGTTAAGGTAAAAAAAGAAAAAGAGCGCCTTAGAAAGGTCAGAAACTACTTTGTGTGTTTGATCTTCCCATTGAGACTAGTTATTTTGAAATATGAAACAGTTTGGTTTCATACCAATTAGTAAATGTCATTTGTGATCACTAAAAAATTATTCCTCATAGAATGCCCATCATGAAAACACAGGGATGTTTAATAACATTGAGTTCAGCTTTTTTACAGACAGAAATGGTTTTAAATTAGAGGCTGCTGCATAGTCTGCTACTTTGCTCTGGTTATCCATCTGTTTAGGTGGATTCTCTGGGCTGGAAACATGTCAACCATTATGTCTTGGACAGCTCTAACCACGGTGCAAAACTGAAACTGCACCGAGACTAGATAATACCTGTAGGGGCATGAAGATATCTAATACTAATGCTTTTAAGATAATTAATGCAAATATGATAATTGATTCATCCATTTATATGCAGAGAGGCATGGGCCACTGCTATGAACAGCTCAACTGTGAAAGGCTTTGTAAATAAAACATGCTGAAGGGGAAGAATGGAGGAGACTGAGGACAGTATGTGTCAATACGGAAACTAGAAACTGAGTTTAAGAGTTGAAGGTAGCTCCAAAGAGAAAAGTATGAATGGAAGGAGCTGTTACGACAACAAGACTACAGAAGGGCTGGAGGGTGGAATGGGAAATGGATAAGGTGGAGCTGTGAAATAAGGAAGTGGTGTTTGCCTTGCTACAGATCAAGAAAGGCAGGCTAAGATTAGATCTCACTGAAAAGAGTTGAGGTAGGATTCGACAGACATTACAGTGGTTTAATTACATGGGTCTAGTCTAGAATGACGTGAATCAAAACTGAAATAAGGTAGTCTTCTTTCAAAATCCTTGTCCATTCAAGTGTTTTACACCAAATTGATTAAAGTGATTTCTGATTCGGTTTAAATACTCAAGGTAGACAGTGTGTACGAAATTCTGCTAGGATTCCAGGGATACAACTGATCAGAGACTGACCCTGTTTTTTTGGCTGGGTCTCTCTATAATTCATCCAGTTTTTTAATTGGTACTTTCATGTATCTGTCTCTCTTCAAACCTAAGACTACACTGAGGTTCTTTCTCTCCAGATAAGATAGTATGATACTGTTAAATGCCTCTCCCAGACTGTAATTCTATTTGTGGTTTCTACTGTTGACTCTTGATTGTTAACAGGTTCTGAAATAATGCAATTAGGTGGTCCAAGAGAAACATATAATGCATTAATAAGCCACATCTGCATAGAGCAGAGTGAAAAATATGATCAACTAGCCATGATGCTCATAGAAACAAGATAATAGAATTCATTTTGCCTTTTTCTCAGGTTAAAAATCTGCTCTTTGTCTTACTCTTCTCTGAAAAATGGGTGTTTCATCATGTTCTTGATCTGCTTACTCAGTGCCACATGAAATTCCGCATTATTTTATATTTAGAGATGTTCTTCTGGTAACAAAAGGTTTAAAGCTTTTTGTTGGCTTGAAATGGCACACAGGACTGAACGGTATGTTGCATTAGAAAGGAGATATCTTGCATCAAGATGCTGTAGTTCCTAGGTGGTGAATAATGTCCTCTGTGTGGAACAAGTTATGCACTTAACTGCTTATTCTTCTCCTCTTTTATCTCTCTTCTTTTCTTCTGCAGGTATTGGCCCATATAAGTTCTTACTTGTGTGAAGGTTTTAAAATGCTTTACTGGCAGATAGATGAAGTGGGGGATGGGGACTGGCTTTTTTCAGTAGCAGAGCTGGATCCCACATGCATATGCAAGCTGCAGGCAAAGCTAGCCACAGTATTTCTTTTCATTTAGATGACTTAAGATTTTTTTCCTTCATAGTAAAGTTCTTGTATAGTATAATGTTGCCCATTTATTTTTAAGGAGACTACCCATTTATTTTTAAAAACACTAGAAATATGTATTTTTCTTTAAATGTAGCATCTGTAACAGAAATAGGTCGGTCGTGTCATGCTTCTCCCAGTGGACAAATTTACAAGAGGTCTTGGAAGGCTGATCTTTCTGTCAGGGGGTTGGTAACACTGCCAGCGCTAAAGACATTTTGTTAGGTGTTTGTACAGACACTTGCTCTCTTTCAGTCTGGCCTCAGTGAAACTCAGTGAAAATGACTGCATGAGTCAGTCCATTGTTAGATTTTCCTGGAACTGTAAGCAGATCTAGGGAGGGAAAATGGAGCAGGAGGAGGATGTCTTCTGGCTCATTTGAACTACTATCTCTGCCTTGCAAGGCCCTGAGCAACCTCATCTGGTAGATCCTCCTTTGAGCAGGGAGGTAGATTAGGTAATCTCCTGCAGTCCTTGCCAACCTCAACTGTTCTGTGATTCTGTGATTCTTCACCAAATTATCTGCAGAGCTGAAGTTTCCTTTAGATGGGTGATCAAGGATTTGAACTTTGTATTAAGAAGAAAAAGTGTTCTGAAATGTGATCCAGAGTGAACCTGACATTGATGGAGGTCTGTCTGTAGTTGAATACGAAAATAATAACTGAAAAGAATTTAAAATAAAGTAACTTTTTAAAGTTCATTCCTTTTAAGTATTTAAGGGCACTTTGGAGCTGTTGACAGGAGGTGCACAGATTTCAGAAATGAGAAACTGTCACTTGCATAGGTAATGATTATCTTGTTGCAAAGACTAGCAAGAGAACAAGAAAACCCAGATGGCTTTTGGTAGCTATTTAAATCATTCAGAGTATACCATTTAAAGGATATTTTTTCTGAACTTGAGGGTTTTTTGTAAACAGAGAAGAAAAATATTATAACCCTCCAGTAGCTGATTCCTAATCTTAATTGTTAAGACTGAGTTAAAAGCAAAACCTGACATTTCTGTTTTGTAATGGCT
Source organism: Amazona ochrocephala (assembly GCA_039720435.1). Taxonomy (NCBI): domain Eukaryota; kingdom Metazoa; phylum Chordata; class Aves; order Psittaciformes; family Psittacidae; genus Amazona; species Amazona ochrocephala. The sequence continues at coordinate 29,912,656 of CM077880.1, forward strand.
TTGTTCAACCAGTTTACAGGGTGAGCGCATACATAATGATGTTGTGAGATGCGAGAAAACATCTGGTCACAAGCTGCTGTCCAAAGATCAGAATTAGTAATGAGATTGTGTCCTTATACTTTTGTGCTTAGGACTTGAACCAGCAGATGCAAGTCAAGGTTGCACAAGGGAGGTGCTGAAACCTTCCCCTTTACTCTGACCTTCGTCATAAAGTGGTAGCTGTGTTCTTAATAGAGAAGCCACATTTTCAGATTAACTGGGCAACTTGTTCTTTATTGATGAGGGCTTTAGGGGTTGGTGAAGTTATGTGAGACGTAAGAGAAGCATTTTAAGAAGCTTGATTTGGCTCAGATGCCCCTATTTCCATGTTGCCTATTAGCGTTTATAATTTTGTATGATTTCTACTCTGCATTTGTACTCTTTGTACACTCAAATGCAGCATTATAGGATGAAATTTGTAATTGTTATGGTCTAGCTGAGCTAGCTGATCTGTTCTCAGAGGTGCCGGATACTTTCTTTGAAATTGCTGTCACGTTCATAGCCTAAGGCTTGGTAAACTTTGGAATATTGCTTGATGTTTCATGAGATAATTCTTCACAACAGTTCCTGATGCCTTTCTGTTCCATTAGCTCTTAGCCATCTGTTGCTTTGATTACACTATTATAGAGAATAAGTGTTTTGGCAAGCTGTTTAGCTGTGTTGAAAAATCTTGCTTCTTTGCTTTCTAGTATTTTATTGCCACTTTTTTTTTCTCTCCCCTCTCTTCCCCCCTCAACCTTTGTAGTGCAATACTTCTTGTTATTTACTTCCCGTTATTCTAAGAAAGAAAAATCTGACCTAGTTTGAGGACATGATCGGTTTTATGGCTGTGCTTTATGACTGTTTTCCTTTCCTGTGGAAGTCCTTCTACCAAACGAAGTTGCTTATTCCAAATATGGGCTCACAGAAGGTAGATATGATAACCTAACCATATTTGAATGTTTTGCTTTTGGGATTCTTGCCTCTTACCGCTTAAAATGTGCTTTTCTGGAGTCTAGCCAACACGTTATGTCAGTATTACCTTCTGTAGAAAATGATAACATCTTAACCTCTTACTCCTCTCAAGACTGCAAATGTCAAAACAGGAAGAAGTGGAAAATCATTAGAAAGAAGTCTATATTCTCTGGCTTTACATTGTCAATCTGACCATTTTGTGTATTGCTCAGATTTTAAAGATGAACAGTGCAAAAGACAGATGGAATGATAATGAACATAGAGACATGCTTCCCTAAGCAGATTCATTTTTAGGAGTTGTGATGTACCAATTAATTTTTTTCAGACATGGACTTTTGGAAATGAAATAAAATACTGTTTTTAGACTGCAACTGAATTTCATTGGCATTTAATTTTTACTTTTAGCTTTTTATTAATTTTTCCTGCATTTAAAATAGCTGAACGATACTGCAGAGCAGGAATTCCAACAATTCTCAGTGAATTATTAATTCTGCTCAGTAAGTCATTTTGCCGTGGCTGTGACTGAGGTGACTGAGTTTCCTTCACTGCTTATCTGCTTGAGCTCATGAAATTGAGTTGCAACTTTTCCTTCTCACTCTTTTCACTTTTGGTGTCTGTAAGAAATAGTATGTAAGAACTACTTGTAATTGGTAGCTGCAAGAGCTTACAAACCCTTCCTAAATCACCCAGTCTTCAAGTAATAGTACTTGTCATTAGTGATAGTAATGTTATTTATGGGAAAATTATTTGAAGGAGGCAGTGTTTTGTAATGGTGGCAAGAGGGGAAAGTCAGGATTATCAGTCTCACAAGGGGTCTTTTTTATTTGGATTATTTAACTGACCTTGTAAAGCTGTACTGTGTTGGAAGTTGCAACTGCTATCTCATACAATCAAAATGAGCTGTGTGAAACAAACAGAGAAAAGTAACTGAAATAGTTCCCAATATAGTAAATCTGCTATCAAATTAAAATATTTGCTACTAACTGCCAGTCAAAGATACTTAGAAGTGTCATTCTGGAATCTATTTTTGCATTTCCTCTGGAAGGACTGCAAGAACCTTTTGTATTTCCTGCCAGAGAATGTGTGTTAGTTTACAAGTTTGGTTATTTCAGTGTGTATCTTATTCTAGAGTTAGTGAATTTTAATGTTGATGATTTCTTGATGGCGAGAAGAACGTTTGTGGTTTTGTTCAGAGTATTATTCATAGTATTTCTTGCTTGCCACATTGTCAGACCACTCTGTTGAAATGATAGACTTATTACTAATAATGTATTTTCCTTCAGCTGAGCAACATATGTAGTTCTTTTCATACGGTGTTCTGCTTTTAGTGCTTGTGTATGGGACATAGAATCATAGAATCATGGAATAGATAGGGTTGGAAATGACCTTAAGATCATCTAGTTCCAAGCCCCCTGCTATGGGCAGGGACACCTCCCACTAAACCATGCCATCCAAGGCTATGTCCAACCCCACCTTGAACGCTGCCAGGGATGAAGCATTCACAACTTCCCTGGGCAGCCCATTCCAGTGCCTCACCACGCTGACAGTAAAGAATTTGTTCCTCATATCCAATCTAAACTTCCCCTGTTTAACTTTGAACCCGTTACCCCTTGTCCTCTCACTACAGTCCCTCATGAAGAGTCCCTCCCCAGCATCTCTATAGGCCCCCTTCAGATACTGGAAGGCTGCTATGAGGTCTCCACGCAGCCTTCTCTTCTCCAGGCTGAACAGCCCCAACTTTCTCAGCCTATCTTCATATGGGAGGTGAATGTTTTAACATATAAGGAGTAAGGATGTGGCAGCACACTGAAATCACAGCTGTTCAGTAATATGTGTGTGTACAAATACACATACAGCAAAAACTTTCTTTTGCTAAGTGAGGAACTACTCCAAGTTTGACTTCTCCATATGTGGTGCTTCCGAACTGTCCCATGAAAGAACATTTACTCAGAAAACTGTTCTGATTATGTAGTTCGGTCACTTGTGAAATTTACCTACATGACAGCAGTTAATTACATTTATAACACTACTTCTTTATGAAAGTAGTTGTAATTGTCACAGGTAGTATTGACCATACATGTTCTGGGCAATTAACACATCTTCATTTGAGAGGGAAGTTGATGGGTGAAAACCCTGCAGCATGGGGTCATATGAGACAGATTCACATTGGGTAAAGGAATGCTGATGTGGAGTTCCCTAAACAGCACTGTTGGGAGAAGAAAGGTGCACATGGTGAATCCCATACCCTGAGAAGGTAGAATGTGAGTTTGAAAGCTGTATTTGTATCCAATTTGAGCCAGTTAGTTTTGCCTGTCATCCAGGTTTCCTTTTTGGTTCAGCCTTATGCTAGGAATCTTCCTATCCCCAAATTAGCTCAGTGTCATCACCACATTCCCTTGTGAGGAGCAGGCTTGCTCATCCAAGCTGTGTTTCTAATGATAAAAAAGAATATTGCTCTTTATTTAGCCATGCTTTCAGAGGATTGTTCTGATAACACCAGTGGCAATCATAAAAGACTACAGTATAAAATAGTTGCAGTGTTGGCAGTTGACAGAAAAAAATGACTTGGTTCCATCCTAGGAGATATTTTCAAATAAGAAATATGATATGTATTTATCTGAGTATCTAATGGTATTTCTATCTAGTCTTCACAAGGTATTATCTTTGTGGGAAAGGAAGTGATCAGATGGTGTTCTGCTATGCAGAATGGCTGTAAATGTCGTGCTTGACTGGACAGTGTCTTCTCGGTTATTGAGTCTAGTTGCCTACTCTATAAAATAACCATATGATGTGACTGTGGAAAAACCATTCATATTTAATGAGTGCATGTCACTTTTCTTCTTGTCTGTAGTAGTCTACAGAACCTAATGGGATGGGATAAAATGAATCAAAAATTATATTAGTAAAATCAACAGTTCTCAGTGATAGAGAAGCTGAGCAAATGCATCTCTTCATAGTTGCTGCTGAATGTATCTTTATGTTTTGCTAAAATATAAATTGAAACATCTGTGCCTTTTTTCAAGTGGCGCAAATATCCCCTTTCTGACCAAGATATTTAATGTGTTGTCTGATGGAAGCTGAGAAATGTCAATGTTTTTAAGTATTTGTGTGAGTTGCTTTCATGGCAGAACTTGCTTTTGAGCAAGTTGACATTTTTTCTTTTATTTTCTTGGTACATTGAACTGATGATTCACTGAATCTTTCTAAGCTCTTAAATTTCTGAAAATGATAGTTTCCATATACCTGTAACACATTCTGTTGTGACATGTCAGATGGAAGAGCACTTTGAATGGAGAAGGGTATTATTGGCGGACTTCATCTCTCCTTCCCCCCTATTTCATTATAATTTTTGCAATCTGAAGATCACTGTGGTTAGTCTTGGAGTAGGTAGTGTTGTAGGCCTACAGTTCATGGGGCATGGTTTTGTTTCGCTTGTGTATGGTTTGTTTATGCACATTAGATTATACCATACTGCTAACATATTACTAAGTGCTGTACTATTTTCCTTTGTTCCCTGCTCTTTTGATTGTCATGACTTAAAGTTCTTCGCATATGTACAAATATTTCTAGGATGGTAATCTATTGTGTAAAAGGGTATTTTCATGTAAGACACTAACTACCTTGTGAGAAGCAGAATTGTGTCTTGTTGCTCTAACTGCCCATACATCTTTGAATAGTAAAACCGGCCCGCTTTGTGCTTGGTATTACTTCTGAGCCTTCATTTACTAAGCAAGACACTTACAAAGGAGCATAGGATCTTGCGAACATAGATTCTAAGGAGAAATTGCTAAGTGTAGTTGCCTGCAGTGGCAGGCAACTTGATGATAAAATACTGCTAATAAACTCATTAAATTCCATCTTAAAAATAGTTATATTATTTTCCCTGTTGTTCCTGTTGGATAGATGTTCTGAATATTATTCCCTGATGTGCTTCCATTTCCCACTGTAAATGACTTCTGTAGTCAGTTTATTTTTCCTTTGAATTCATGCTTTCCATTTGATAAAAAATGTGGCAGTCTTTTGAATCTCAGAAATGTTTAGCTTTAAGCTTTCTCAAATAAAAATTAAATACTAGGGGCAAATTCTTATAAATAAAGTCTGTCGATAGTGACAAATTCTGCTATACTGATTCTCAAAATTTTGTCCGTATTAATGATAAACAGTCCAATTTTGAGATGTATATGCATGCCTGAAAATGCAGTCATTTGTTTTCTTCCTGCTTTCCAACATTTTCTTTCCACATAATAATTTTTGTCCCAAGAGATGCTCCACTTTTTTTAACATATTATCTAAACCTAGAAACTATCTGTGCATAAAAAATGCAGTTCTCTTAGGATTAGTGACAAACCAACAATGGACTTTATATAGCCTGTCTGGGGCATATAAAACACACTGTTTTTCAAGGAGAGAAAAATGCCATATATGAAACTAATAAAAAAGATATTGTATTGCACATTGATATATTGAATATATCTCTAATTCCTGTTGAACAAGATGAATACATGAACTAGAAGCCCTCTGTCAGTGGCCATGTCCACAATTTAAAGCAAATAAGAAATAGGCTACCTGCATAATCTTTGTTCTATTCTGATTTTAACTTTGATACTAAATTTGGAAGATACTTTGAGTGAATAGCAGTTTTCTGTAATGTTTTTTGGTTATTCTTAACTATTCCTAAGTTCAAATACAATTGTTTGACAACTTTTGGCTAAAACCACTTTCTTTGAAACATAGCTCAGGGTCTTTTTGAGCATGGTTTTTGTGTCTTTTTTGACCAGTAGCTTCAGAGTTAGTTTGCTGAACTATGATGTGGGAGCTCTGAGTTTCATCTTCTGCCTGAAATTATTTGTGCCTGTACTGCCTGTTTGTCAGGAAAGCAAATATCTTGCCATTGGTTATTCAAGACTGGAGAGTGCCCTGCTTACCTTTTGATGCTGTTCTATTTTTTTGTTAGGTTATATATGATCATTAGTGTCTGACTGAAACCATAGTAGTAAGGTATTGATTTTGTATTACTGACTCTCTGCCTGGTTTTATAATTGGGTAAGTATTCTGTGAAAATTAGAACAATTTAAACAGGAAAGACTGGTAAATGAGGTGAGTCTTTTACATCTTTGCTTTCCTTCCTTTCAGTTCCATTCTCTTTCTTCTTTCCAGTTTCTTTTCATTATATTCCCCATCCTCTTACCATTTATATTTTGTTTCTCTTGTTCATTCTGTCCCCAGATTCCCTCCTTTCATTATACTACTCTTCATTTTCTGACATCCCATTAATCTTCCAGTCTTTATGGCTCACTTTCCCACCTCCATAAAAACACCCACAGGATGCTTAGAAATTTTACAGCATACCCATTTGTCAAAAAAACTAAACCTACAAGTCCCAGACCCATAATACTATGCTGGGAATATTCATTAATTCCCACACTGTTTGGAAAAAGACACTGGTACAGTTAGTGTATGGTCTGCAAACCATAATATGCAAACCTAATATTCCTTTGCTTTCCGCTAAACCTGGAAACACCTCTTTGGGTTTGGGAAATGAGATGGGATCTGGCTTTTTTTACTTCAGTTATGGTTCTGATCTTTGCAGAAGCCCTATAAAGCATGACATGAATGTGTAGTTACAGTGCTGTGACCTCTGAAACAGGTTTGAAGAGAATGCACTGTTCAGAAACTGATCAGTGGATCAGAAAGCCTGTTGCAATAGGTGAATGTACCAGCAAGTCAATCCTCAGCAGCTGTATTGTAGTTTTACTGCTATGGTCTCAGTGCAAGTTCCCCACACTTGAAAGGTAAATGAGCATACCCTCTTTCTTTAACTCTGGAGTGTCTGGCTGAAAAAATCTGTGACTTGGGGAAGATGGAGCAGAGTTGCATTGGTCTTGCAGCAGACCTTCCAACAACTACTGCTGCAGCCACCAGCAGGAAGAGTGCAGTGGTGTAATGTCTCACTGCCAGAGGAGAGTCAAAGCAGGGTTTCTAGTGGGATGTGCTTGTGGTCTTAGATGCTTCTGTCCAGTCTAGGTGCCAGGATTTCTGCCAAACCATATTCTTTACTGCTGGCAGAAGTCACTAAGAAAAATGACAAAAGACTGCATCTCTAATGTGTGTATGATCAACTGATCACCCCCTCCACTAATTGCATGTGAATGTGAAATAAAAGCAGTATTGAGTGTACAGATGACAGTGCTTAGTTTCCAGAGGCAATAATTTGAGGCTTTTCTCTTGCTAAATAACACCCATGCCAGTGTTTAGTGTTGCTCAGTGGAATTATCATCAGATTTAATCTTAATCAAAGGTCTCCTGAACAATGGACCTGAATAGCTTTTGGATAGTTTTCACTCTCCTGTATTTTGGAAAAGCTGTGAACCATGCAGATATACTTGAGGGTGTTTTGGGTTTGGTTTTGTTGGTTGTTGTCATGGTTTAAGCCCAGCCGTAACTCATGCAGTTGCTCTCTCACTTCGCCCCCTTCCTATGCCTGCCCTGCTCCCAGAGGGACGGGGAGGAGAATAGAAAGAATGTAACTCCCACAGGTTGAGATAAGAACAGTTTAGTAACTAAGGTATAACACAAACCACTGCTGCTACCTCCAATAATAATAATGATAAGGGGAATAAAAAGGGAAGAGAATACAACTGCTCACCACCCACCAATCGATACCCAGCCCAACCGAGCGGTGAGCTCACTCTTCCAGGTAACTGCCCCCAGTTTATATAGTGGGCATGACGTGCTGTGGTATGGAATACCTCTTTGGTCAGTATGGGTCAGGTTCCCTGCCTCTGCTTCCTCCCGGCTTCCCCTCCTCCCTGGCAGAGCATGAGACTCAGAAAGTCCTTGATCAGAGTAAACATTACTGAGCAGCAGCTAAAAACATCGGTGTTATCAGTGCTGTTCCCAGGCTGAAAGTCAGAACCACAGCACTGCACCAGCTACTAAGAAGGAGAAAAATGGCTGCTACTGCTGAACCCAGGACAGTTGTCAGCGTTAGAAATAGAAATGTAGAAATACAAGCTTAAATTCTGCAATAGTCAGTGGTAGGGGCATGACCTGCTTGCCTCTGCTTGTACTTGGTTGGTGTTTTTTTTTTAAGCCTGTATCACATTTAATTGTTTGGCCCTTAAATCACAGTACTGTAACAGACGGCATGTGCGTGTTTAAATGATATTGCTATCTGTACTATAGCTTAGTATAGTTGTATTGTAACTAACCTTTGATCCTTTTATTGGATCAATCACTGGTAACTCAACCCAGGTTACATACTGCCAGCAGTGCTTTTAGTTCTTCCTTTTTTTCCATTCTCATTATTCAGAGCATAGTACCAAATGAAGTTAAGCAAAGCATTGCTAAGCAATCAAGGGAAATCAGTCCTCTCCTTTATCTTCTGTTCTCTGTTATACAGTGAGGATGCCAGTTATTTAATGTTAAATGAATTAGCAGTCTGAACTTAAAGATGAGCTTGCCCAGTAAAATGATGCTTCATCGGGGATAAAAAAACCCTATAGTACAGTTAAAGATAATAATTCATTTTGAAAATCTTCTTTCTCTAGAATCCTACTCAAGTGGGAACTGCTCTTCAGGTTTTTCATAACCTTGGGACTTTGAAAGATACCATTGCTAATGTGGTGGATGGATACTGCACAGTACTGGAGGAGAACATTAAAAATGCTTTGGATATCAAAGTATTGACCCAACCATCTCAAACTGTTACAAGAGGTATGATACTTGTTTTACAGAGAATGATAACTGTTTTTTTTTTTTTGTGACAGGAGTATAGTATATTGTCAAATGGAAGAAACTCACGCATCCAGGCTTTACAGGAACATTTCCCTGCTTGCTTTCACCAGTAGAGGATGGAAGTAGGCATGTCTCTGAAATCATCTAATACAAAGCCAAAGTCTTCTTGTTGTTATTGGGCTTAAACATTTTCCTTTTTCCCCAAGCCCCTCCTTTTTTCCTCACTTGACCAGAAAATTGTCCTCGTTAGTTTACAGCTTTGCAGCATTTTCTTAGCAGTTTGTCATGGAAAGATGAATCCATATTCTGCTTTCTTTGTGTTGATGGAAGGATCACAGGTAGACATTATTTGCAAGCAGTGGAATAAGCCTGTAACTACATTGTGGTGCTTTTATCTGATGGAAGTAATTTCGAAGCAGTATATTCAATACAAAGGAATGTTGCAATAGTAAACTTCTCTTTTTGCAGCAAGTTGGGGGTCCAAAGCCATAATCACTAGCATAAAGAAAGAAATACAGCCCCTCTCAAAGAAAGTGATGATTTAGAAGCTGCATGTCCTTCAGCTGGGTTATCACTTATTATAGCAGTTTGCCATGTGTTTCAGTACTGAGCTGGTAATACATGTATTTTTCACACCTACTGTCTCTGCCATTTCACTTTCTTACTACATTGGGCAACAGTGTTCACTAACATTACCTTGATGTCTCTGTGGAGGTCTGAATTGGTAACACAGGTAACAGTGACGAACATTGAACTATCCCCACTGAACTTCAGAGTTTGACTTCTTCTTTAGTTGAATTCAGTCAGACAGCTGAGGCCATTCACAAAGCTCTGTTTTGAAGCTATTTTCTTAGAAACATAGGATGGTTTGGGTTGGAAGGGACATCAAAGATCCAGGCAGGGACACCTTCCACTGGACCATGTTGCTCAAAGTCCTGTCCAACCTGGCCTTGAACACACCACCTTCACAATAAAGAATTTGAATTAAAAAAACCCAACCTTATGTCAGAGTGCACAGATCTGTATTTCTAATAAACAAATTTTCATATTGGAAAGCTTAAATGTGCTGCTGTGTTTTTAAAAACCATTTAGGTGGCCCTGGTAGAGCTGCTATGCCAACACCTGGGAACACTGCAGCTTTTCGAGCAGCCCTCTGGACAAACATGGAGAAACTCATGGATCAGATCTGTGCTGCTTGTGGACAGGTACTCATCAGCGTGTTTCCATTTTTATAGACATGCAGTTTTGCATATAAGGTATTAGATGTCACTTTTCCTCTCAACAAATTCTTTCTTACAGGTGCAGCATTTGCAGAAAGTATTGACGAAGAAAAGAGATCCTGTGTCACATGTCTGCTTCATAGAGGAAATAGTTAAGGTAAAGTTTTAATGTAGCCGGATGTGTTTAGTGGTTCTGTTAAGGAAAAATGAGATGAGAGAATGCTTTTGTTTACAGTTTTACAGTTCCATAAAAATTATGTAATTAAACTAATGGGAAAGTGTTGCAAGTCAGACTAACATCGAAAGCTATGGGTTACATCTGTAGGGTGTAAACATGTTCTTTTTATAATAATTCCTTTTGTTTAAAGGGAGCTGATAAGACACCACTGACAGTTTTTATTACTGATCATTAATGACATTCCATAAAATACCATGTGATTTGAGTAATTAATTAATTCTGTTAGTTTGCATAGGAGAAAGTGTCTTCATATACACTTTCAGCCATCTGTTTCTCTACTTCTTGGCAATTTCTTCCTTGAAAAATAATCATGGCTGTTCTTTTGAATACCTATTGTTTTCCATTCAGCTGCATTGTTTTCTGTTCATATTTGGAATAAATTGATTAATGGTCTCAGTGTTAGGAACAGAATTACTGAAGCTATCTCATCTACCTTAGTAGGTGAAAAACAAAAACAAAGCTGTGTTTATGCAGACCTCTCCTTTTCAAAGTATATGGCTGGATTTTTCATTTACATTAATTTTTGAAATATGTTGTAGAAACTCTTCATATGCAGAGGTGGTCTTAACACTACAAGCAAATAGTGAAGGTTAAATACAGCATTTGAGTTTGTCTGTTAAAACCATCTCTAAAAGATGTTGCACAGAGCATCACTTTTTTGAGGCACTTCAAGCTTCTCTTTCTGTGTTGTAAAAAAAGGCAACCAACCAGCCAAACATCTCAAAAGATTTATAAACTTTTAGCATATTTTCTTTATTAGAAAGTTTGATCTGGTAAAAGAATTCTTTGCTGCCTGTGTGGAGCACTTCAGTAGATCTGGATGTTTGAGGAGACACAGAAAGCTAGAGACAGAAGGAGGAACTCTGGAAGCCTCAGGCAGAGATTGTATGGAAAGGGAGCATAGATAAATGAGCTTTCAGTGTTCATGAATGGCTCCCACCATGAGCCTGTGCTTCTCACTTTCACTCTTCCATTTTTGTAGAACAGCACTTGAGGATGATAATAGAGGGAAACCAAATGAAATCTTGGAGAATAAATGAATAGGGAAAATGAATCTCAATTGAAGATAGATGCAGAGTAAGGAAAAACTCATTAGAAAATAAAATAAAAGGTATTTGGGTTGTGCTGTGCTAAGCATGTTCTGTGATCTCTCTGATTAGCCTCCCTTCCCTTTTTTTGACTTCATAGTGCAGGATTGTATCTAACTGACAAATTGTATTTCCCAAATAAAACCAAATAGCTGTATTTCTCCACAGTTACCACTCATCCAGTAGTTTGCTCTTCAATGGGTGTTTTGGCGTAGTATAACGCCAGGCTGGGCAGTTGTCATTCTCAGCGAGGCAGCTAAGGATTAGTGGTTGTTGTGGTTTAAGCGCAGCTGGTAACTCAGAACTATGCAGCCACTCGCTCACTCTCTCCCTTCCTACCCCTGCTCCCGCAGGGATGGGGAGGAGAATCGAAAGAATGCAACTCCCATGGGTTGAGATAAGAACAGTCCAGTGACTAAAGTATAACACAAACCACTGCTGCTACCACCAGTAATGATGATGATAAGGGGAATAACAAGGGAGGAGAATACAACTGCTCACCACCCACCGATCGATACCCAGCTCGACCCAAGCGGTGATCTAGCCCTTCCGGGTAACTGCCCCCAGTTTGTATAATGGGCATGATGACTGCTACTGCTGAACTCAGGACAGTGGTACATCCTTGTCTGGTGCTACCAGAACTCATGATACAGTACTGCTGACAGTACTGATGCTTTACTTTCTTCTTACCCAGGGTGGTTTAGTGTAGCACAGTGTTTTTCTTGGCCCTTCACACAGTTGCACCATTTGTTCTAGTGTCCCTTGAAGAAGCTATGGCACTAGCCTGCAGACGGGTAAAGCCACACAGTAGAGCTGTTGTTTAGACAAAACCTGACAAGTACTGCATGCTGCTGAAATTCAAGAGTGTATGTACAGATGGCTGTATAGAAGAGTATGAATTGTTGTGTACATTGAAAATAGATATAAGTAAGAAATTGGTATTTTGCCATTTACTAATGAAGACTCTGCCTTGTATTAACCCAAACTGAAACAACATGCTTTCCTCAGCACGTGTTCTGGAGAGGGAGAAAAGTTGGATTTTCCTTTTATATTCAATTTCATTAATAAACTGAGCAAATAAACAAACCAAACTAAAGGTACTAACATTATACCCATTCGCTAGGGCTGCATGCCCACACCAGAAGATAGAAAAACGAATCATCCACTCTACTACAGTCTGTGCACTAATTACTGTTACTGATGTCAACATTATTATTATAGTCATCTTCTGTAGCAGCTGCAGTACCACTTTGCCTGTCCATCTGCTTCCTTGTTTTGATTACTGCAGTGCAAGTATCATCCTAGGAAGCATAAGAGAGGAGGAGACCCAGCCTTTTTAAAGCACAAGTCCTTTAATAGCAAGGAAGCTACTTGCCTTTTTTTTCTCTCTTTTCCCTTTTTTTTCTCTTTTTATTCATTCTTTTTCCCACTTTTTGCAGATTTATTTGTGGTTTTCACTTCACAGATAGCACAGCCTGCTTTTTTTCCCATTTTGTATTATGATCTCATGCATGTGCTTTCCGGCCTTCTAATTACCTGTTGCCATCATACCATTTTGTAGTGTTATATCATGTTGTATCTAAAAATGTATTTTTAAAAACACTTGACTAATTAATTAAAGGAGTCACAAAAAGTCTTCGTTAAAAAAATAAAAAGGAAACAAAGTCATAATCTGATAGATGTAGAAACTGAGACACAGAACTTGTAAAATTTATAGATAACTGGAGTTCAGCAGGAGGGCAGTGACAGCTCCTGCATCAGTTCTACGTTTTTACAGACTTCACTTCCAAATTTTTCCACCATTAGATGTGGCCAAGAGTTAAGTGACATAACCAGGCTTACATGGTTATCATGGAAGAATCTGGAGATGAAATTTACACTGCACTTTATTCCACTCCTTCCCTTTGCAGGTGTAGATTTTGGTATTTATCTTTTGCCACAATATGAAATGAATGCAAAGCTGTTGTATCTCATACTAATAATAAACTATAGATTCATTATTAATCTGTAAATACTAAAATTGCATATTTAATTTCCAGAAAAGATCTGCAAGATATTTAAAGGAGAAATAAATTTCTTTTAACAGTGAATAGACTTTTTTATGGGTTTAAAACACCTTTAATGACTAGATTTTAGTTGAGGAGCAAGGCTAAAAGAATTCAGAATTCATTAAGTTTTGATTTCTAGTTTTGGGGAAAATTAATAGCAAATAAATTTTATATGTTTTTCTAAATACGGAGTTATTGTTTTCGTGATGTTGAGGGTAAAAATTAAAATTACAAATAAGATTTAAATAACATAAAACTGTTATTTTTGTTCACCTAATGACTGGTTACTTATATACCCTCTTTGAACTATTTAATTTTCCTTTGAAGAGCTATTAGGTTACTCCAGTTTGTTCCGCTTTATTGCTTCTCTCTTTCAATGTGTAGTGACTAATCCTGCCTCAGCTGTTGTAATACCTAAACTACAATTGACTTCAGTGTAAGTCACAGCAGAACTTATCTTTCCATGACAGCCACCTTCCTAATTAGAGATAAGAATTCCTCTAAGCCCCTTGTAGAAGAGTTGAAAATGATCTCTGATCCTCATCTATTTTGGCTCCTTCACTCCTACGTAGGCATCAGCAAACAGTTCTGCAGGGTGAAAGCAGCCTTAAAAGCAACGAATAACTTTGTAGGGTAGGATTGGAATGGTCAATAGAAAAGGTAAGCTGGGGTCTCTAGGCTGGGCAGAAGGTACTCCCTGTGAGAGATCTGTGTGGCAGATCTGCCCTTGATCGCCTTTGATCTGCTTGTTAGCACACCCCTGTCATTTTTGTAAGCTCTGGATGAAGCTGAGAGTTGTAGGGAGTGTTATTCTGTACTTTGTGGAGGGCTCTTGTCGTTGTCACTCCTGATGAATGTTTGGTGAGTAAGCAGACTATTTTCCTGAGTTGTCAACACTGGCAGTATGAGGTGTTAATGATATAGAAGGAAATGTCCTCATCATTACATAAGATAAAGAATATACATGGGAAATAGAAATGTTTATTGCCCGAAGTGTACTTACATTTCACCCTGTTATTTCTTCTCCCTGTCCAGACTTGTTAAAAAATGTCGCTGCTTTGAAATTATTCACATTTAACATCACATATTCACATTCAGTTGACCTAATTAAAAAATAATCCCAAGTGGAAAAAAATGAAAAGTAATCAAATTACTGCCTTATGTGAATTCAGAAAATAATCTGGTTTTCACCTGTTATTACAAGTATGTGATTTATTTTCCAGTATTTTTTTTGTAGAAGCAGAATTGGATTACTTGCTCGTCATTTCTGCAGTGTTTGCTGTTTATTATTTTGGCAAGGTGCTTTGTAGAGATCTAAACACAGGTGACAGAGCAGGTTTTTGATCCCCAAAATATGAAGATGCTCTTCATTTCAAACCTGCTGAATTCAGTTGCCAGATTTTTGAGGTCTCCCTTAAAATAACCCAAAAAGGTCTTACCAATCAAAAGTCCTGATTCTAGTATGGGATGGATCAATGTGGCCAGACAGCCATGCTAAAATTAATTTGATTCTAATTCAAATAGGAGGGTCAGAGCCTGTGCAGTGGTTTTGTAATGACATGGTATTTTCTGTAGAACTTTAACTCTGTTTCTGTGACAGAAGTGTGCAGCTGCAAATAAAGGGGAGAGTGTAGAGGTTGCATGGGTTACTAGATTCCTTTTCAGTTCTGGCTTGGTGGGGTTTGTGCAAAATGCAGTTAGGTGATGACTGAAAATTAAGTAAGTCAGTTGTTTTTCCGTCAGCTATTGGAATATTGGAATTGGAATGCATTTACCAGAAGTGCTGCCTTCTATCATCATTCTTGTCAATCTTACCTGAACAACTACAGGCTGAGTGGGTCTGGTAATGAACCACCCTTTTACCCTTGAATGGGGTATGTTGTAGTCAAGGTGAAAGCGTAGCTGGAATTGCTGCTGTGCATACCAGATCAGTTCTCTGGATAGAAGAAAACTGTTGAGTCCCTTGAGTAGATACCAGCTTTTGGAAACGCTAAGTCCTTTTACTTCCAGTTGATGCATATCTTGCAGGAATATGGGAGGATTAATTAATGTTTTAAGTAGTTTTGTAGATATAGGACACTGTTTAAGACCTAAGTATTTTTGTTCCTTAAAAATTGAGGAATCATTTTCGGAATTGTAGTATTCTGATAAAGAAAATGCAGAGTCTTAACTTCATTTTCTCTTTGAGAAAGTTATATTTTAAAAAAGCAAACAGGTTTTGTTTCTTTAGTCAGCTGCACAGAGACCTTTTTAAAATGTTGCGCTACTGCTGGAAGTCTAGAAACTATTGCACCTTGGGTATAACCTGAAAAACACAGCGTAATGAAATTCTGTGCCCTGCAGCAAAACAAAAAAATCAAGGTAATTTTTAAAGTCATGGTGTCATTTACTGACATCTGTTCACCTGTGATATATATTGTATAATTGTAATATAATGTGGACAACATTTGAAATTTAAATGAGCTTGTTATTTTAAGAAATTTAATCTTGACTACTTTGAGAAGATAGAAAGGTTTATTGAAAACACACTCAGAATTTGTCTGTTTCTTTGCTGATTAATTGCTCTACTGAGGATGATGGCTTTTTGTTCACAGTCTAACATTTGGCAATTATGTTGCTATAGAAATAGTGCAAATAGATTTCCTTATTTCTGTCCCATAAAATCTTGCCGTACAAAATTGTTAAATCATTTGCATTGTTGCTTTATTGGTGGAAAAAATATTTAGCCTGTCCTTTAAATGTCTTCTCTTTTTAGAGCAACATTCGCAAGTCCCGCATTTCTTTATGGCGGAGCCTTTGATTACAGACAGAAAACACTGTATGTGTTAGTATGCAAAGCCTGATTTCAGGAGCCTGCAGCAACTAGCTGCATGGTAATATTCACTATATTGTTTTACATTTCAAAGAGGCTTCACAATAAAGTTGTTTTTCACATTCTACTCAAAGTATCAAAATCTCTACAGGGAAAAATAAGATGGAAGTGATTGTCATGAAGTGGGAGCCAGTTTAGAATCAGTGGGTCAGATTTATTATTTGAATGCTAGAATAGCTATTTTGGACACACACAAATATGATAATTCACAGATGGGAAATTATACTCATTAAGTTCTAAATTTACAGTGTGGAGGAAATAAAGACAGTTGTAAAAATAAATATATGCATTTTCAGCATCTTCTTGCATTCTTGTCTAATACTGAATAAGGGGGATACTTTCATTCTCATTCCTTGAATTTAGATTTAATGTCAGATACTAAATAGTTATATTAAGAACAGAGCTCAAGAGATTTCATTTCAGTAGCAGCGAAGTTAATTAGTAGTTTGGTGTGTTTTTTAAAAAAGAGGTAAGCTGTTCTGCTTTTATGTTTGAGGGGACTTGAAATCAGTTTTCCAGGCTGCAACCTTAATTTCTTTGTGGAGTAGCAGTGAATACAGATCTTCAGATATCTTTGCTCTTATGCTGCTGGTACTTGGCTCACTATTGGTCACTGGTTTATTAACTTACTAGCAGCTGTTAGTGAAAATGGGTTATACTTTTTGAACTGTGAAATCAAGTCACTTCCATGTGAGTAAGTGGGAAGGGGCTTAGCATATGGATTCTGTCAGCCTCTAGTTTTTTTCCATTAAAGATAATCTTGTAATCTTGTGAACAGGCAACATTAATCTAAATTTCAAATCTATACTTCATACTATTTGACGAGTCCACTATAATACAATGCACTAAAGATATAAAGACTGCTGAAAAAAGGAATTTTTAATATGCAAGTATGTTCCCCCCATTCATTCCATTGCAATAAAAGAACACTAATCTGAATCCTTTTCTTACCACCAGCCGTTGCATAGAAGATGGTTGAATCTCTGTTGCATGATGTACTATAACAGCCCTCTCTTTGAAGTTCTGAAACTGAGCCTGTTATGAACGTAGGGTTGCTCATGAATGGCCCAGCTGCATGGCGAAGGTCAAAGGGTTATGGTCAGTGGTGCAAAGTCTAGCTGGGGACCAGTAGCTAGTGGTATACCTCAGGGTCAGTACAGGGCCCAGTTCTTTTTAACACCTTCATTAATGACCTGGATGGTAAGGCAGAGTCATCAGCAAGTTCGGAGATGACACACAACTGGGAGCAGTGGCTGATGCCCTAGAGGGTTGTGCTGCCACCCTGCTGGAAGGCAGCTTGGCAGAAGAGGACCTGGCGGCCAGTATGTTGAATAGAAGTCAGCAGTGTGCTCTGGCAGTGAAGAAGGTGAAGAGTATCCTGGGCTGCATTCGGCAAAGTATTGCCAGCAGGTTAAGGAGGTGATCCACCACCAGTGAGGGCACACAAGGAGTACTGTGTCCAGTTCTGGGCTCCTCAGTGCAAGAGAGATGAGGACACACTGGAGGGAGCCCAATGAAGGGCCACAAAGATAATGAAGAGACTGGAGCATCTCCTGGGAGGAAAGGCTGAGATAGCTGAGACTGTTCAGCCTGGAGAAGGCTCAGTCTCATCAATGTATAAAAATACTTGAAGGAAGAGTGCAAAGACGACAGAGCCAGGCTCTTTTCAGTGGTGCCGAGTGACAGGACCAGAGGCAGTGGGCACAAACTGAAACACAGGAGGTTCCCTCTGAACATCAAGTAAACACCTTTTCACTGTGAGGGTGACAGAGCACTGGAATAGGTTGCTCAGCGAGGTTGTGGATTCTCTATCCTTGGAGGCATACAAAAGCCACCTAAACACGGTGGTGGGCAACCTGGTCTAGGTGGCCCTGCTTTAGCAGGAGGCTGGACCAGATGATCTCCAGAGGTTCCTTTCAACCTCAACTGGTCTGTGATTCTATTGACTTGCAGCTTAAAATCTCTTCCTAAAAGGCCAGTCAGTTGCTTAGAATTTGGCATCTACTAAATGTAGATCTTTCCTGTCCTAAATAAATCAAAGCGTTAAACTTTTACCATTAGAATATTAATTTTTCAGTTTTTATGCTTGTACTATTGGGGAAAGACTGAATTCTATTTGTTTACAACAGAAAGATTTACTTAAGAGAGCCTTATCTTTAAATATATTTTGCTACTCTGTGGTCACCTGGAATGCACAGGTCTATGTTCAGCTTCATGTTCTTGAGCTGGCACAGAGAGCAGGATGAACTAGCACTCTCCAGATGTCTCCTGGCACCGTTATTACGCAGTATTAACACATATTTTTAATTGTTTTATCTAAAATCCCCTCTTGTGGGAAAGTTGTACAATATTATTGTCTGTGCAGAGTATTGACAGTAGTGACTTTGTAGTAATAGTTGAAACGGAATAGTTTCTCTACAAGGTGAACACATTTTTTGCTGGTTGTTGATAATGGCCCTGATTCAGCAAAGCACTTAAGCATATTTTTAATTTCACATAAATAAGGTATACCATGGAAGAAAACCAGACAGCCTGCATCTATTATTCTAATAAGGGTAAGTTTTATTGAATTATGGCTTGCACTAATGGTCTTTCTCCAGTTCATGTACACAGTGAAGGGAGCCCTACTATTCAGTTGGAAGAAAATTCATTGCCATTCGTGGTCTAGCCTGCTGGACATGTTTTGTCTGATTTATGTGTGTAATTTCCATGAGCAAACAATTCCTATGTGAATAGCATGTGTGACTGAGTACTGTATTTTTAAGCAGTGTGAAAAAGGGTAGAATTATGGTAGATGGGCCAAACGGGATCTGATCATTGTCTTTTTCTATTTTACTTTACACAGATGCAAGTGGATTTTCTAAAAATAACATTTCCAGAAGTAGCAAAGTGTGTATAGTCCATATGTCTCTGTAAAGCGTCTTTCTGTTCCCCTCGTTCTGGCCAGCTGTCCAGTAGGTCAGAACGGCAGAGGGTTGCCCTAGTTTATGTTACTGGGCAGTTGTTCAGTTTCCTGAAAGCAAAGAATTGACAAGAGGAAGACAGATCTAAGCTGTCTTGCACTGCCTAAGTTGTTGCATAGGAGCTGCTAAATCATTTGAGTGCCTGCTCAGCCGCATCAGTTCTGGGGAATAAAGTGGTCACTGGGCACAGGAACAGCAGTGACAGTTATTTTTAATTCCCGGTTTGGGTTGGTAGATCATTAGTTTATGTAAATGTAGTTTAGGTACAGGAGCGTTTTCACAGCAGATTTTTATGAAAAATAGACAGTTATGTGGCTGATCGTAAACTCCCAACCATTTTGTAGTGGTGCAAAGCGTAGGTTTGTATGCAGATTTTCTCTGCTGTGAGATGAAATTAAAGCTGTGAACGGATAGTACCATCAATTAGAAAATGCTGACTTAAATGGATCTGCTTTTGGGTGAAAATCCCGTTTGCCATTATAGTCCTACAATTGCTTGTGGTTAATGTTCATAGATTTAAGTCATTTTTAGTCGTATTTCATGATGGGGAAAATATATATATGTCAACCTGAATCTTGCCTGTGCTGAGTTTTGGATATCAATTACAGTTAAGGTTCTTCTGTTGAAGAAAGAACATACTTCATGGAAAGAGGAAATAGCATTCTGTTATATGCTAAAATGTAATAATTTCCATCTGAGAAACTTTAAATTGTGCCTGGATGTTTCATGTAGGATTTCTGTATATGCAATATGCACCTGAAACAGTTTTGCCCTAGATATCAGTTTAAAATTCCAAAGGTTTATGTGTTCTCTGCATTATTAAACACATGCACTGATGGGGAGGCAGGAATATGACAGAATGGTGACCTTTTCCCAGTGTTGTTGGTTATGGAACAGGAAGCTGTTGGAAAATGATTGCCACAGAGCTGAAAAGATAATCGGATGCAGTTCATTACTCATCTTGTCAGCTGCTCCTGCTACAAGGGATTGTATCACAAGATGTTAATCTGCTTGTGACTAGATTTCAAAGCAAGCATTTTTATTTTGGAGGGGGTGTAAGTAATTTAACATCTTTCAATTTTATTTCATTTCCAGAAGCAGGAGAAATGGAAAATTCCCAATTTAAAGTCTCAGAATGTTAATTGATAAAAATATTAGTACATCCTTGTGGGTTCTGTTACAAAAATATGATGATATGCTACAGAAAGCTATTTAATTGGCGAAGTTGTTCTTTTTAAGCTAATGATGAGGTAGTGTATTCCTTGAATAGTGGAAGTTAGACCACCAACATAGTTCGGTGTGTTCTGCAAGACAGCAAGTATAGACAGAAGGCAGATTTGCACCAAAAAAAATTCCTTCTACATATTATATCATTAATCTGGATGTACCCAGTGCTCCCATACATTGTCTACCAGTGAAGATATTTGGTGTAAGTGTAGAGGAGGACCAGATTCGTTACTTACACGCCACAGATGGGAAGATGACACAAAGGCAATTTTAGCTAGATGACATTTTCTGAAAGTGAAAGGCCCAAAAGAGCAGTTACTTTCTGATTCTGTGGGATGTTGCTCAGAGTGCTATATGAAGCATAGGGGAAGGCTTATAAGCTTTCCGTTAGAGTAAGATGAGCTGGTAGATGTACTGTGCACATTTCAAGGAAGCAGTACTGCCCTTTTCTCTTCCACCTTCTGAAGTCCTTGAAGTTGTCCAATACAGGGCGGGGGACATTGCTTTAATTTCATCCTAAGCTGGAGAAAAACACTCCTTTTGCTACCCTTTTTTATGTAATTTTTAGTATCAGTTATTTCGAAATGGAATTGCACATTGTATTTTAAATAGTTAAAGTATAATTTCCATTGTGATCTGCAGGCACAGATGTAATCTCTGTTAGAATACCTTATTTAAAAAATAAGCAGCGAGGTACTTAAACGCACTTTAAAAATAATATATTGAGTTAATGTGTAAGCAAAAAAATTACAGGTTTACACAAAATAAATAAATGGTTTCTGGGTTCTCGTGGTTGTGTATGCCACTTTCTACTCCGGCAGGAGTATCTAATGCTAATGCCTTGCTGTATTGCAATTTTGGTAGCTACAGTCCACCCACTTAAATACCCCCTGGTGTATGCGTAGGCAATAGTATTCTCAAGTTCCTGCCTATAACTCTTACATGGTCTTCTGTGTGCTGTTAATCAGCATCTGCATTTCACACCCAGAATGACTGCATCTTGACACTGGACAATGTGAAATACAGTATCTTACGTTATAGAAGCAGCCAGTAATGACTTTGTAGATGGTGTTTTTAGTTGATCCCAAACTGAGGCATTAATATTATTTTTCCCTAAACTTTTTTTGACTGAGCAGTCAGTCAGTATGAGATGTTGCTTGAGTTTTCCATGAGAGAAAAGAGAGCTTTCCCCCTCTCTTCCTCCTCATACATAATGCAGTTGATTAGCAGAGATGTGAGGGCCTTCACTACGAAATGCTGATACAGTTAATGAGCACCATTTGCTCAGGCCAGAGGACACAAGGTAATAGGCAGAGGCTTAATTGTACATCTCTGGCTACTATACAGATGTTTACATGAGTGCATACATATGTATGTATGTATGTATGTATAACTTTATATTATATATGTATATATATAGGTGCATACAAAAGTTTTATATTTTCACAAAGACGTTAAATATTGCCACATGTATGTTACTGTTATTTGTCATCCTGTTGAATCTGACAGTTAAGATAGAAATGTTGATGTGAGGGACTACATGCCGGTCTGTTTTCCAGACCCTTTAATAATTGCATTTTCTGCTGAGACTATGACAGAGGTGTAGATGGTGATTACAGTAATGAAAAAAAGTTATTTGAAAGTGCTCTGTAAGTATTTTTCCACCTCCATTAGATTATTTAGAAATTGAATTAAATTATCATGCTGAATAGGCAAACTTTGTTCCAGGTTCAGATAGAAAATATGAAAACTAATTAATTTACTCTGTAGTTGATGTGAAAGGCCATTTGTTTTATAGTAGTTTTCATGTTTTAAATGTGAAACTGTGAAATGAGGAACTGAGTAATTTCACGTTCATGCTATAGTAATAAATCTACAAAAAATACCAAAGATATTTTATGCAGTGTTCCTTCCAAATCACTGTCTGTTATTGTAATTTTACTTTGCCCATTTATGAAAATCAAGTACAATTTTGCAGAAAATACAAACATAACTATAGAATAAATTGCTTCAGTTTCTATATCCATTAGTGTCAAAAATAAGGTTCCATCATCCTAGTTTATTTTAGTATTCTATCTTATTTCTCATACATTTTGTGAGTATGAATCCAACAGCATAAAAGATGTTCTCTCTCGATTCTTAACACATGACCCATAAATTATATCTTTCTTTGAATATCAGAAGAGATAAGGGGTAGGGTTGGATGAATTCCTTATTGAATCTCAGAATTTCTAAAAGAATTCTACTGGATAATCATGGTTTGGGGTTTTTTTGCTTCGTTTTTTTTTTCCTTTATTTTCAAGTGTCTCAGTGTACCTTTGACAGATTTTCAGGTTTTATGTCAATTCTTTAAGATGGTAGTTTTTTAATTGCTTGACCTTGAACTTGCAGTCTTACAGTTATCAGATCTTCAAGTGGAATGCAGTGGTGCCATGTTAATGAATGACATTCTGAAAACCTTTGTTACTTCACTTGCCAATGGAAGCAATTAGAGTGCATGTATTTTTTCCTTTTCCATCTGAAGGAGTAATTCATTTTGGAGTAGCTGGACTTCTATATTTGATAGCTCATCTACTCCTCTTTGTGATGCTGGGCAGTGCTAATCTCTGTGACGCTGGGCAGTACAGAAGTTGAACTGACACTGTGAAAGGGCTTGTGTTATTCACGAGAATTAGGGCTGTTTGGTTGGGGTTTTTTGGCATTTTTGTCATAGTGAAGTCACTGGCAGTACCAAAGGGAAAGCTGAGGAAATGCATCCCTCCTTTGACACTAGTTTCAGTGTTGAGCCCTTTGCTTAACGTGTTTAGATGTGAATGTTGTGCTTTGAGTTAAAACCTTGAACATTGTCAGAGGGAGCCAAGTGCCAGCATTAAGATCCCTAGGATTCCTGACATTTGTCATCACTGCTGCTGTTTCACTTATTCATCTGAGCACTTTTTTCTGACTATTATTAGTGATTTGGTCAGACAGGTTAGTTTGTGCAGTAGGGTCAATATTACATGTATACCACGCAATGAAGAAAGCAGTTCTGTTCAGTGTGAGCTTCCTCTTCCCATGAAAACACTGGACAGCCTTACGAGTATCTGACTAGTGGGATAGGACAGGATACTCGTCATCATGTCTTGTAATTTTTTTGTACCTCAGCCACACCAACAGGAAGAAAGCAAGAGAGAGAAAACAGTATCATGGTTTAATGCTTGAGCATAAGTGCAAGGTGATGGGGAGAGTAGGAAAACAGCCTGCCATTTCTCGTATGTCCTTTTTGCAAGAACATGCTACTGTGTTTCCACTTTTGACAACCTGCCCTGCTGATACAAGGTGGTAAAGAGTCAGCTGTGAGGCTCGCTGTATTTTCATGTGTTCTATGTTTTTAGAAACAGAAAACTCTTCTGTGGGAAGCAGAGTACTGGTTTTGGTCCCTGGTTGGTGTTTGCAAATGTGTTGTAGTGGCAGTAACAGTAATTGTCGTGATGTAGCCAGCATGAGAGCCCCCTCCAAATATGAAGGTCACTGTAGTGCAAGGAGGTTTTCTAACACAGCCCCTAGTGTTTACTGCTTTGGTCTGCACTCGTGCCTCAAGAGAGCTGGAAGCATTTCTCTCAGACTTGAAGGAAAATATTCCGTTTTAGAGAAGACTGAAGCTTTTATTTTTGTTTTCTCCTATATTTTTTTCCTAGCTTCAAACTTGAGGAAAACTTCTCAGACTTCATTTACTTTGTTTTTTTCTCAGTGATGTTGAAGAGCTTTGACTGGAAGTGTTTGCATTGTTTAAGATTCTTTGAAAAGACTGTGTTTTGAAACTTGTGTTTCTTTTGTCCCTTGCTATCAGGATGGCCAGTCTGATATTTTGTACAAATTTTGGACTGCAGTAACTCAGACACTTTCCTCTCAATTTCAGTCAGCAACAGACTGTAAGTATTCAGAATAAATGATTTGTACTGTGTTCAATAGTTGTTTTGCATCTCTGACTTAAGTAAGCCCTTTGCTCATTATCTCTTCCACTGGGACTGTAGCAGTGGTTCACTCAGTCGGGGATCTGTGCATTTAAAACTTGGTTTTGTAACCAAACAGGCTGATGCTCCTGAACTGTGGCTGAACTTACAGAAAAAAATATTTAAATATTTTCTGCTTCATTAAGTATTTATTATCTAATGACAGAAGCGTATTTGACCTTAAGGTCCTTTCCAACCCTAACTATTCTATGATTCTATGATTTTTTGCAGCTGTATGTAGAGGTAAAAATGGCTGGAATGATACGTTAAGCTTTCCAAAGTGAATGTGTTTGCCAAATTAAAAGATAGTGATTTGATTTTGAAGACCAGTTCTTACAGACTTTCCTTGTTGAACTCAAGTAAAAATCTGATTTTGGACTTTCTTGTATACCTTAGTAAATAGGAGTTGGGTTTCTTCAAAATTGGGTGTTGTCTAAATATGTACGAATGGTTGGCGTTGTGGCTATACATGATATTTTGTACATATGTAATGTATAAATAGCAGATACAATCAAAGAAGATTAAATAAAAATAAGGCATAAACATATAAACTATTACTGATACATGCTAATGCAGTATGCAGTTGGGTCAAAGGTGAGTTTGGCGCTTTCATGAATGCATCTTTCATGTTTCTGTACAGTGTCTAAAGTTGATTCTTTGCACACACAGATAAAATGCATAAGATCTCCATTTATCTTTGTGATCTCAGCTGTTGCATTGGCCCTTCAGAGTTTGGTCCTTCCATGCTTTATAGCAACAATATAATCTTGAGGAAGTATCTGTTTGATTCCTGTTCCTTGGTTGCTAAGTAACTAGATGATCCCAAAAGAAAATGTATTCTTCTTGTGTTAAAACATGTTAATTTTACTGTTTGTCTTACACATTACTCGAACCGCAGTATGTACATACCCAGGATCTCATATGTTCAAACCAAACGTGTGCTACCTGTTTTCAGCGCTCAGTTTTAAGATTGCAAAATTGTGACATCAGTTAATGGGATCAATCAACATTTCAGAAGTAAGGGAACTTACTTTTTGTCTTTTGTCAGCAGTACTTTGTCTGACAGCTATTAAAAGTATTTTATTACTTATGATTTTTAGTCAAGTTTTTTATTTAAAGGTCCCAAAGGAGTGGTTGGATTTTTGAGCTGTGAATGATGTTTTCACTTTGCTACAGATGAGTTTTGGGGAAACAATGCTTACAGCATTACAGACTTTTTCATTCAAGTGGCTCATCTGTATGAGACAGTTAATTTTTACCATAAAAATTCTAAGTGATTGAATCCACTGCCATCAGTCTCAGACATCTGGATCATATAGATTAGGGGAAGACTAGGCAATATCAGAAAAATAGTCTAGAAATAGGGATTGATGGCAGTTTATGAAGTTTGATAATATTTCATGAGGTTTGGACGGTCTTTGTGACCTAAAATGACCTTATTTGATAATAAATGTGGAACCTCCAGTATTCCAAATTAGAATATATTTGAGTTGAAAGGATAGGCAATGTGAAATGGGGCAGATTTCTGGAAGCTGAAAAGCCTATGAATGAGTGGAACAGTGTTAATCTCCTAATGTAATGGGAAATCCATAAAGTATGAGTGATGTTAGATCAAGATTAACAGTGGTTGCTAAAACAGTTGTACATTTTTTCATTTCCTGTTACTTGTGGCAAGCCTTTCAAGGCTGAAAATAGTGCTGGTTTATCTGCTGGCTTTGTCATTATTGACAAGTTTAGGAATTGCATTTTAGGTGCCTTAAGAGATATGTGTAAATACGTATGCTTCCCACATCAGATTTCTGAAGACTGTGGCTCATGGAAATTATCTTTGTTTAATTTAAATGGGTGTCTTCAAAGTTGCACAGCCCCACACTTCCCACTCATCAAGCTTTTGTAAGAAAATCTCTAGATTTAAAGTGTTCTAATCACACTTGGACCTTAAATGAGTGATAACACTAATAATTAACTTCAATACCACACATACCACAACCATGATTAGTATCTTTATTGTACAAAGTATGTTTTCCATGTCCCATCTTTCAATTGTGGGTTTTGTGGTGGTGCTTTAGATACGTACCTGCATTTGTGGTAGCTCATGCCACATTTAGATTAATTATTAATATTACATTATTAATATCATAGATAGGATTACACTCTATATAATTCATTTATATAAATGCAAGGATACAGGTTGGTTGTGTGAATCAAAAAATCAGTTTGAACTTGGCAATGCATATGGTTTACTGCTTTATTTTGCAGCCTCTACTTTTTTGAAACAAGCCTTCGAAGGAGAATACCCTAAATTACTGAGGCTTTATAATGACTTGTGGAAGCGCCTGCAACAATATAGTCAAAATATCCAGAGGAATTTTAACACAAGTGGAACTACTGATCTCCTTGCTGAACTACAACAAATGGAAGAAGATGCACAGGACATATTCATGCAAAAAACCCAAGACTATGAGTATGTATTATGAACCCTAAGGCAATAAAATGTGAAGGTTTTCACCCTGCAAGAAAACAGAATATTTTGAAGAACTTAGTGTAATTCAAATTGTCAGAGCGGGAAAATTTTAAAGGCTTTTTTTCCCTCTTGCAGTTATTGCTTTGATACTATTTTAGAGCTGTAGGATTTTCATTGGGGGATACAATTAGTGTTGGATTGCCTCATCTTTCACGAGGTCCCTGACTTTGAATTAATTTTACTTTTTTGTCTCTTTGGGTGGAAAAAAGAAGCGGAATGATGAAAATTCAGTTTTGTATGTGTAGCAGTAGCTTTCTCTTAATTCTACCACAATCATTGGAGCATGGCAAATGCTCAGTTTGTTATGATTCACAGTTATGTTTATACACTGTAGGATAAACATGATCTGAGTGGTGAGTATCAGAAAGATCAAACAGAAACAGGCTCATCAAGTCTATTAGAACTTCCAGACTTACATAAGATAGAATCATAGAATCATAGAATAGTTAGGGTTGGAAAGGACCTCAAGATCGTCGAGTTCCAACCCCCCAGCCATGGGCAGGGACACCTCCCACTAAACCATGCCATCCAAGGCTATGTCCAACCCCACCTTGAACGCCGCCAGGGATGAAGCATTCACAACTTCCATGGGCAACCCATTCCAGGGCCTCACCACCCTCACAGTAAAGAATTTCTTCCTCATATCCAGTCTAAACTTCCCCTGTTTAAGTTTGAACCCATTACCCCTTGTCCTCTCAGTAGAGTCCCTAATGAAGAGTCCCTGCCCAGCATCCCTATAGGCCCTCTTCAGATATTGGAAGGCTGCTATGAGGTCTCCACGCAGCCTTCTCTTCTCCAGGCTGAACAGCCCCAATTTTCTCAGCCTATGTGTGAGATTTGTATTAGCTTAAATACGTTCCTGAGCAGTCAGTGGGAGACTTAGTGACTTCAATGGAAGCAAAGTTTGCTTCACCAAACTTCTGACAATGAGGTAAAATGTTTGAGAGAGCTACTTCTTACTTTTTTCCAAAAAGAAATACTAAAGACTAAAGCTTATTAAAGGTAAATTTCAGACGAGTCTTTCTGTTTCAAGCTTTCTATACACATAAGTACAGCAGGAGATACATTTTTATTTTTTAAATATCCATTTTATACTTTGTATCATGTTTTTAAATATATCAAGTACAAGCTGGCTAAGGAAATACGTGAATACAGATAGGTCTTTCATTGCAGTTCTGGATAACTTCCCGATATTTTGCAGATGTTTTTGGCACTGTTTGACTCAAGAACACCTTGAATTAGGAATTCCCTGTAGGTCTTACAAAAAAGGGCTAAGAACTGTATTGAACTACACTGAATGGCTCCCTGACTTACTGCATGGTTCACGTGAAAAGCAAGGTTTTACACGCTGTTAAAATCTTTTCAAATGCATAAGCTCAAAGAGCAGAAAGAAGAGCCAGGTTCAAAACTGTGACATTTGTATGGTCTGGAAATATTCAGTGCTATTGTGTATTTTAATTTAAATGTAATAGTTCTGTCTTATACCCTCAGTCCAGAGAAGGCCTTGAAAGATTCACTGCAACAGTATGAAGCTGCTTATTTGTCAAAATCCTTATCTCGACTCTTTGACCCCATCAATCTTGTCTTCCCTCCTGGAGGTCGAAATCTTCCTTCTTCTGATGAGCTTGACAGCATCATTAAAACTATAGCCAGGTATGTACATATAATACATTGCAAAATGTAATCTTCAGCATGTTTTTTTCTCATGAGTTACAATTTTAGAAATGAGACTTCCTCATCAGTAAAAGGTTGATTACTCTTTAGTTTTGAAACTGGTTCTTAAATTGTGGGGCCCAGAACTGCACACAGTATTCAAAGTGAGGCTGAATCAAAGCTGAATACAGCAGGATAATTACCTCTTTATTTTGACTTATAATTTATTTTAGATTTTTTTATTTATTTTTTGTATTTTGTTTTTATTGCCTGAGATTTTAATTTAGATTTTACTGTTTAAGCTTATAAAACATCAGTAAGAGAAACTTAACATGTACTGCAAATGTCTGGTATCTTTATTATTCTGACTGTGTCAAAGGGAAGATGATAGTTGCTTGCCTGCAGTTGATAAATACCTAATGTAAATATTCCGTTAGAGTGAAACAGCAAAATAATAGGTAAAGACTACTGTTCCAGGTAGCATTTGTAAAATGAGATACGTAATTACCAGTGGCATGTTTTCTCTCATAAGTTTTTGGTAAGGACTGCTCTGTTTAATACAGGCTGAAAATGATGGGCAGTATTGACTGTTGTGAATGTGTGTGTGTGTATTATTAAATACTGACACTGTACTTGTGACTGGGAGTTGCAGATGCTCAGAACATGCCTGTTGTTGTGGCTATTGACAGCTATTTTGCTCCTTGAGGAGCAGAAGGGAAAACAACATGAAAAGGATGAAACTTCAGCTGAGTTTTCCTGAGTGACCTTTAGCTAATGATGTTTGGGGCCCTGTGGAGTTCTCAGAGGAGGTTATTCCTATGTCAAGGTGCCTAGAGTCTCTCCTGTCTTCGGAGAGGTTAATCTTATCAGTAGCAACATGATGGCCTTTGTGCTTGTCTGTTTTCAGGAGAGCATTTATGAATGCAGTCCCGAATGTTTGAGACAGGGGGTGGGGGGGGCGGTCCATGAAGAAGAAATACTAGAATTAATTTAGAAATCTTTTCCTCGTTCCGTTTGTTCTCTGTCATTCCTCTGGGGCCTCTGTTACTATAAAGGGTTGCCTAAACCACAGCTTATTAGTTGTGTCAAACTAAGGCGTCCCCTGGGTATTTCTGCGCAGCTCATATAATTCCAGAGTTGAATGACTGTGTATTCACCTGTAATGTTTGAAGGCTGCTGCCAAAGCTTGAATGTAGTTAATTGCAGTCAATATTTTTGAATGGCTTACTAATAGTGATTTCATACTGAAGTGTCATTCCTAAACTTTGCTCATTTTTACTAGAATAGGAACACTGCACATAAAATTCCCAAGTGACTTGTTAAATTGTAAACTGAATTACAGTGCGTAGAAAGACTTGGTTGTATGTGCTACTCTCTCTAAATTGACATGCCACGTAACTTCGTGTTCATAGTTATTTCTTTATCCATTAAATACATCATTGTTCAGTTGTTACTTAAGATTTGTAATCTTTGCTTTCAGTGAGCTAAATGTGGCTGCTGTTGATCCAGACCTGAGTTTAGCTGTGGCAAAAAATGTTGCAAAGACCATTCAGCTCTACGGTGTAAAGTCTGAGCAGCTTGTAAGTAATTTTAGATTTCTAAAAACTTTAGTTTTTCAATGTCCAATGTGCTGATTTTTGCATATTTACAACATAACAGTAAAACAGTCTAAATAGACAAAAGCTTGGAATTGGCTTTTCATTGTGTTTGGAAACATTTTCAGTTAAATTCTGCCTTCAGATAAACACAGTCTATTGAAAAGAGTAAAACTTGTCTGTACCACTCAAAATCGAATTTGCCATATGAATTTTAAAAAATCAAAACCATAGATGTTGTTAAGTGAAAAAGAAACAATTCAATTCATTTTAATATTTACCAGTGTTTGATATTCCATCAGTTACACGATATATTGTCTTTATGGTGTTAAAATCTGGACATTTTTTCCATGTATTTATTATTTGCATTATAGTTAACTGACCCTTGATTTACTTGCATTTGTCAAATGCTTCCAGTCATTTGCCGTGCACTGTTCTCTAGTGTTAAATTGAGTAGAGGAAGAAACCCCAAAGCCTTATCCTTTGGATAAGGATCCCCCAAAAGCCAGTGGATAGCACAGTGAATGTTATTGTCATATGAAAAAATAATTTTCATGATCAACAATTTTTTCCATTAAGTTTGTTGCTGAAATTTTAATGCTTTTTTATGAAGAGATGAAAATTAACTTTTGCAATATGCAGACCCACAACAAATGACTAACTACTTGTATTTGTAAGCAAGGTTTTCATTTAAACAACATCAATTCTGAAAGCAAACTCAGACTCCAGTGACATTCATTTACGGTATGTTTCATTTCAAGAGAGGTGCTTGCTTACAATTTTTTGTAATGATTGGCTACAAAATGTTGCAGCAATTAAGGGCTCTGTTTACCTCTGAGAAACCTGCTGTGCATGAATAGCTTGAAAAACATTGAAATTCAGTAATGCATACCTTGTTTACTGCGTGTGTTCTATGAACTATATTGGGAGTCTGCAAACTGGTGTATGGCAGAGGAATGTAGGTGAAACAGTCATGAAGGCCATAAAGAATATTTAAAATAAAAATATGTGTTTACATTATTTTGCTATATGTTAATAGCATAGTGCTTAAGTTCAGTCTTCCTTTAAAGACGTTGAATCATAGCTCCAAAATTTCAGAGTGAAATTTGCTCCTGAAAGAAGTCAGGATTTTTAGTAGGTTGCAAGAGTCATCACGAGTAAAAAAATTTACACTTGTGTCTCGATTTGTCATGGAGTGTAGTGTCAAATGTGGCATTCAGCTGGGGAAAAAAAGACACATCAGCTGTAACTGTGAAAGCACCAGGGCCTATTGTGCTCATCATCTCTTATTAGAGTTTGAACCTGGCCAATGGCTTGGTCAGAAGAGTACATAATTTTGTGATCAGCCGGCTGGCAAATTCTTAAGAAACCCTGAAGAAACCAAAAAGGATCCAGAGAAATAAGCTGACAAATGTATAATTTGTGCCTTTGTATTAGCTGACCTTAAACTAAAAGAATGTAGGAGTAAAGAGGGAGTCTGAACTTGAATTTGGCAGCTGAAAATAAAACCTGAAACTTTGAAAAATTGATGGGATTAGTCAAACTGTCAGAATGACTGTGAATGTCCTTCAGGAATATACCTGCAAATTGTAAAGCAGTATCATCTATGTGCTGCACAGCTACATTTTAGTACTTTTTTTCTCTCCTTACTGATATACTTGTTACGAAATTAAGACCTGGGAGGGCTCAGCGCAGTTGCAAGTCATGGATGTGTAGTACAACATCTGAAGTGCTGCAACATCATGCCTAGCTTCCACCTGTCTCCGCAGAAGGGCATGGCTCTCCCTCTTGTTGCGTGTCATTCTCACACCAGCCCTGTGGCTATAATCTAGAACATTTTAACTTCTTTTTGTACCTGTTTTTTGGACAGACAGATTGAGCCTGAAATGTGTACCGTAGGTAGAACAGGAGCTATGTTAGACAGCACTGTTTCAGTATGTTTTAGTGGTGTAGCCAAGAATGCAATCTTGATTCAGTCTTGCAATCCAGCCTGCAATGATAGCTTTTCAAAGCTGAGAAAGGTGACCGTGTAACATTTCTGCTCAGATACTTAATTTCTGATGACTGTTGTAGAGCAGTGCTAGAGATGGAAATGTAATTTCCTGGAGGAGCTCACAATTTAGGTCTCTTCCAAATTAAAAGTATACAACAGAATCTCAGAATTCTCAGTGAAGGAAGATTGTGGAGGGGTTGCACTTAAGAGTCATTAGGTTTTTCTTTTTTTTTTTTAATGCTGTTGTGATATTGCAGGTAGATTTGAATGGTGAAAAAATGAAATTTGCGGTCATAGAAATGTTGAGACATGCTAATGTCAGGGGTTTTATTACTCAATTTCAGAACAAAACAAAATGCAGTTCACTGAGATTTCATTGCTGTTTCTCCAGCTAGCTTTAGCTAGGACAAATATCAAGAAAAATGTTATTCAAGACGCAGAGATTTTACATGCGAGTAAAAGCAGCATCTAGAAATCTGTGCATGTACTACTAAAGGAAAAACAAGTAAGAAAAAATGGCCTCTTCCTGTGAATCCAAAATATGTGTTACTTGTGACTTCGTACACTGCTGGCTTCTGGTTTTCAGCTTTCCCCACACCAAGAACTAGCTGTTGCTGTGCCTGAGAGCTATTCTCGTATTAACCAGTTCAGATGATTTCAGGGAAGATATAAATAACCCTTAGTGAGCAGTAGATAGATATATTCAGCTGTTGGGTGAATCTTTAGCTAACCGCTTGCTGATGCTTGATGTGCTTTGGTGTATGCCATGAAGCATTCAGAATTATTGTTCTAATTTCACTCAGTGTAATTTCAGATGTTCTTACCATAGAGGTTGAAGGGATAATTATACATTGCACTAAATTAAAAAAACAATATTTCTGTTAATTTAAGAGTATTATCTTTCAGCTTCACCACCCATCTTGTGCTTTGTTAGGTGGTGCTGAGGAATGTTGCTTGGTACATTTTCTCCGTTGCCATTATTATATTGTCTCTTCTTATTTAGATTTTGCCTAATCATCTTCAGAGTGATTACAGACACTGCAAGATTTCAGTTTAGTTACTGTTTCTACATCCTTCTCATTCCGGATTGGGAGAGACATTAACAAATGTGATCATTGTGTTTTGGTTAAGAGCAAATTTTTCCTCTTCCACGTTTGCACATTGTAATCCATTGCTTGCTTTTTTAACATAACAGGGGCCTACTGAGCCAGCTTTTGTTCACTAGCCACTTTTTCATACAAGTGAGGTAGCCCAGACAAAAAAGGACACTAAACTGTCTCCTTGATTAAAGTGTTTTCCAGAGGGGTCATCCATTCCCGTTTGCAAATACCTAAAGTTACCTGTCTTGATTGACACATACAACATGTTGTTTAGCTGGCCACATAAGGAATATTGACTCTTTCATGAAATGTTGACAGCACAGTGGAGGGAAGAGGTTCATGAGAAACCAGTAAGCTCTGTTTCCTGAAAACAAAGAAAAGTTGAGTAACTGTGGTTTTTTTTTGAGAATCCATGCTGCTTAACAAACGACAGGAGCTCACGGATCTGCACCCTAGGGAAATTTTTACCCATTTGTATAACTGAGAGTTGAGAAGAGGTATAAAAGAGAGCTTGCATCTCACCAACATCTTCGTAGATGCCTTTGACATGGCAGCACTAATTGCATGACAGGATCCTCTAGGGCAGTGGTCTCTAAATTTTTTTGGTCATGCATACCCATCAGTGTAAGTTTTTTGAGCATGCGCCTCCCTATTCATTTATGAATTATAAACATGTACTATTGAAGTTCTGATATTTTCTTCCTGCACCCCAGTGGATTGTCTTGCATAGCACCTGTGGTTCACACACCCCACTTTGAAGACCACTGCTCTAAGCTAATGCTCTGCTGTAATCTTCCATAATAAGAAGTGAACAGATTTCAGCTGTCAATTTTTGGAAAAGATGCCTGGTTGATTGCAGAAGCCTTTTAAATTCATGTTTGATTTTGTTCATGTGCTCCTTTAAATCAGATTTCTCATTTATTTGCATAAAAATGAAAATGATAGTCACTTGTGGATTGAAAGTGAGACAAAACTGTATTTCTCCAGTTAATTACCTGTAGTTTTGTCATTTACTGAACTGAATTTTAAAGGTAATGGAAATGTGTTTTTTCTCATAATTAAAAGCTCTTTGTTGCAACTTCGTAATCACTATGT
The DNA here is from genome assembly GCA_039720435.1 of Amazona ochrocephala. Lineage (NCBI taxonomy): Eukaryota > Metazoa > Chordata > Aves > Psittaciformes > Psittacidae > Amazona > Amazona ochrocephala. Next base: position 29,946,994 of record CM077880.1, read on the forward strand.
TTTGGTTTGCCTGTTAATTAGAGCTATTTCTCTTACTGGTACTTAGAATTGGATGTCTTGCAGAAAGAAGTAAGGAAACATTGAGGGTTAAACACTCTGAAAGTTTACAAAAATGCATAGTTTTGCCAAAAAGCAGAAAAATCAATTGCAAGATCCATTGTCCTCATAGAGATTGAAGATGGAAGAGCCCTTCCCAGCACAGGACTATTTCAAACAATATTTATTGTTGGGGTTTTTGTGGCATTCTTTCTGCTTTTATAGTGATGGCTTTAGTTACCTGAATGTAAGTACTGTATGTTCTCTTACTTTTGTGCTATTTCTGCTCAGCTTGGCATGTGGGTGGATTGAAATACACTAACACACCCACCAAATGCACATAGATGAAATGTGTTGTGCTGTGAACATGAAAATGCAGCTGTTTAGAGAATATGCAATTTTACTACTTTGTTAACCTGGACACCTCTTCTAGTTTCCTCCATAGAGTTACAGTTATCCTGTCAGACTGTCTATATTAGTTGCAGTCAGAGTCCCACAGCAATCCTTCCTGTCTTGTGGAGGCTGTCTTGCTACCTCCTCTGACTTATAAAGCATCACTGTAAGAGACAAAGTGGCCTGGTATCTTTTGGCCAATAAACAAGCAAAGCATGATTTGCAGAGGCAGGTTTGTAAAAATCAATTTGCCCACTTGCTTTTTAATAGCAGGTGGGGCGATTATGCTGGCAACTTCTAGTGACAAAACTAAAAACCATTTTTATATGTGGATATATAATGGTATGGTGTAGGCAAGCGCAGACTCACTCTGCTGTGCTTCCAGATGGCAGGGCACATCTTAGCTCCACTTCAAGCCAGGGTGACCAGCTCAGCCTTGGAACCTTGCTGAGTATAGCACACTCATTCAGCCTGGAGTATGAGCAGAGCAAATTCACGTCTTCTTGAAGTACAGGCAAAGCAAGAATCTGCATGGCCATATCATACGAGGCAGATTTATCGTAAGGTTAGGGTAGGTGAGGCTAAAATCAGTGGGAGCTGTGATTGCCTATAATTGGAGACGTTCCTAAATATGGAATATTGTGTTTTATGGAGTGATATGTTTCAGAAAAGTTTGTCTAAAGAAGGGATCTTTCCAACAGGCAAGAGGCTGCAGGCAGAAGATATAATGGAGATCTTTCCCACTGACAGACTTGTAAGCAATCACGAAGAGGAAGCACTCAGAAGATGGAGAAGGAGAGTGGGTGTAATGAGGGAGGAAGGAAATAGAGATTTTGAATTTTTTGATTTTTTATTCCCTTAACTAAATGTGGTCGGACTTGTGTCATACATCTCGCAGAAGCTGACGAATGAAGTGGAGGCCTGAAATACTGGCTCTGGGTGGAGCTCTGGGAGAGCTACTAACCTATCCTTTGCCGACAGCTCATGATAGACGCTTGGCTTCTCATCAGGATTTTACCCTGGGCAGTGGTTGTGGGACTTTTTGATACCAGGTTTGCCTAGTGTAAGCCACATGGAAATTTTTAAGCATTGTACAAAGAGCACAGGCCTTCCTGGCATTTTGAAGAATTCTGTCCTGACCTCCTTAGAAAAACATCAAGTAACACTTTGTGTATTTTATATATTTCATAGGATCACAGAATGGTTTGGGTTGGAAGGGACCTTAAAGCTCATCCACTTCTAGTCCCCTGCCATGGGCAGGGACATCTTCCGCTAGACCAGGTTGCTGAAAGCTGCATTCAACCTGGCCTTGAACACTGCCAGAGATGGGGCAGCCACAGCTTCTCTGGGCAACCTGTTCCAGCGTCTTACCACCCTCATAGTGAAGAGCTTCTTCCTAATATCTAATCTAAATCTACACTCTTTAAACATTCAAAGTTAAATTTTCAAAGTTAAATTGCTAAAGACCTAGTAGTAGAAGTGAATCTTGAGGTTGAAGAAAAGACATAAGTGCCTCAAAAATTAGGCTCCCCACACCAAGGTTTAAATAATTGTCCCATATCCTCAAAGGGTAGGGACATTGATGCACAGATGGAAGACCTCTGGTACCAGACGTATCAAAAGGCAAAATGAGAGAGAATGTGCTATTCTAATCTCATAAGCAGTGGACCACTATACACTTGGGACACAAAGAAATCTGTATGGATTTTCTTTGGTGAACAAGGTTTGTAGATTCTGGGTTGTTTTAAGGGCAGAAGTCAGCATCAGCTGAGATCTGTGATAGTAGTCAGCCTCTTTCTCACTATCCTGGATCTCAGTAGTATATTGAGATCTATTTGCATTTATTTAACGATGTATCTGAGTTATGTAATGTTATACGTGGTTTTAGAAAGTGTACCAGTCACAGAGTACTACAGCAGTAACATCAGAAGTAATATGCAGGTACCCTGCCAAGTACAAAAAGGTTCTTGGGAGGTAACTGGGAAGCTTTGATTTTGCCTGGTGTTGTTTTTCAATGCAGTGGTGAAACTGGATTTCAGATCTTGTAAAACAATTCTGAATTAATTAGATTCATAATTAGATTAATGTTTAAATGCAAAATGACTCTGACATTAAAATTCTGTGATTTAAACAATTATACATTATTTCTAAACTTTATTTATTCTGAGTGTTTACTGAGGTCTACTTTTCAGTAGCTGTTACTAAATATTGTAACTGGAACTGTGTTATTGTAAAGCATTATCTGTCATAATGATGAGTAATATGTACTTGATGACGGATTTTTTAGTGCATTATTGTTTAAAAAAGTGAATACCAAAAAGGAGCATAAGAAGTAGAAAACCTTAAAAATTCTGGTTGTTTGAACCCTTCCATTGGAGTCAAATGCTGATATATCCTGATCACTCTGTCCCCAAATGGTCTGTATTTGCTTTTAAGACAGAATATAGGTGTGGAAAGAAAAACATGTAACTGTCCTCAGAACAGTAAATGTGAGTAAATAAATAGGCTTGGTCTCATCTTGTCTGAAGGCAGATTTGTATCACTGGGGCTTGTTCTGAGTAGTGTTCACCTCACTTCAAGGACCAGCAAAGCACGTCTGTTCTAGCTGCAGAAAGGCTGTGTATTAAATTGCTTCACACTGTCACCCTGATGTTTATGCTAATGTCTGCCTCTCAGTTGAGAGTACAAGGTCATAAAGGTTTATGACTGACACTCAGGATGTAATTTGCCATCTTAGCTGTGAAGCCTCTCAGTCTCCAACATGGGACTAACAGTACTGTCTGTGCTAGTGAGCAACAGGTGCCAGGACAGTGCTGGGCACCATGGCCAGCATGTGCAGGGCAGCCTGCCTTGAGGCTGGCAGGGCTTCTCTTCCTCAGAGCACGTGGCTGCCTGCCAGCGCCCTGCTGGGGACAGCCTCTGCAATATTGCCTCTCCTGAGCCGTGGATGGAGATTATTTGGGAGAGGAGCTGTTGATGCAGGCCACAAACTTGCTAATGACTGTCCTAACAGCTTAGCGGTACAGATGATCCTGTGCCAGATCCAGGAACTTTTCCCTGCACTGTTCAATTTACTGCTATGGGTGTAGCCAGTATGTGAATGAGACTGAACGAGAGCAACATGCAAAATCTGTTCAAGAGGAAGCTTAAAATGCTGACAGATCAGGGTGATATTTTTCTTGCATCTGGAATTCATACTTTCTTATTTCAGATGTAAATAAATCTCTTTAAGGCAAAAGTTAGGAAATGCTTCTATAGGAGCATTGCTTTTAGTGTTAAGATTTTCTTAGATTGACAGAGCTTCAAAGGATCTGCTTTTCTAAACATGTTTTTCTATCTGTAACGCTTGTCAGCTGTACTCGACTTACTTTCAAATAGCATTGAAAACCTTGAAAAGAGCACAGTTTTCTGTGGTGTTGTGACTAGTCAGTAACACCAAATACTGCTGAAGGGGTGCAATAAAACTCTTGGGAACTCTTTTCAGGAGTTCAGCACTTCCCTCAAGTAGCCACATATTTCTTTGAGCCAACTCAGATGACATCTTTTCGGATGCCAGTGCAACCAACCCCTTCTGTAATTTAATATTCTATTTTTAGTGAATGTAATGGATGGAGATATAGGCTGAGGAGCATCTATCTATCTGTCATGTTCAGATATTTTTAGAGCACAGATCTTTGTAATGCTGATCAGCACCAAATGCATTACATAAGATTAGCATCAAAATATATACAATGGAAAGTCAGCTCTCTGCAGTTGTTCTTACATTATTTTTAGTATTGCCCACAAAACTTGTATGGCTCAATGCATTATCCTGCCATTGTGCCCTGTCTCTGCTCTGTAGGAATCATTTTAAAAGATGATTTTCTCTTCTCTCAGACCTTTTCGATCACAGGTCTCCTTCCTGAGGCTTCAAATAAGATTGTCAGTCCCTGATATATTACAAGGATTTTGATAAATGCTCATTTTGCACTAGGGCTGAAATTGAGACAAGCAATTCATCTCTCATTGTCCTTCAATCCAGTTTATATTTGCACTCGTGATTTGCAGGTGCAAGATTCCAAATTCTGCATTACTTACATCATCAGCTACTGTTGTGTTCTTTAATGCTGCTTGGGTGGCTTAATCTTTTGCAGTTACCCATAATGATCTTCTCAATTTTCCACTTCTATTAGATATTCGGAGTTAATACCTCCTTATTAAATGTCTCTGGTCCCCTAGCTAGCCATTCAGAATGGGTTGGAATAGATTATTTGGGAGATTTTTGGGGTTTAAAGAGGCAAACTGTGTGAAAACAGCCCATGTTCTTCTCACAACTAGAAAATTTATTTTGGTCTTTCAAATTTTCCTCAAAAAAGAAGATTTTATCTTCTTATCCTTTGAGTATGTTTCAAAACTACTTTGTAATTACTGAGGTTTAAAATAGATCTCAACTTTCTGCACATCCATCCCATCATCATAACAATTTGTGATATTGTGGCAGATGAATCTTGATATTTTTCATCATTTCTTTGTGGGTTTATGGTGCATCTGATATAGTCAATAGCAAATAGTCTGCTGTTTGGTTTTGGTGACGTAGTTTTGGAAGCATAATTCTGTCACGCCATGGCTTCACAGATCTTCCAGGATCTCTCTTCCTGAGATTACAGTTGAATATGCTGTGAGTTTGGGTTATATTTTTACTGTTTAAAAACAACCTCTAATTTATTAATGCTTCTCCTTGCCTTGTAAACCTTGTTGCAGTAAAAAGTATGAGGAAAGAAAATGCTAGAGTGCGAGGTAGAATAGGAAAATAACAATTGATTCAGCTTAAACTCTGAGGTGAGAAAGAGACAGCATCTTTACAAGGAATTTTTGTAATGTCATTTATAGAAGAAAAAGTGTCTATCATGCTTGATCAGGGGATGAAAATTTGAATAAGCTGTTTTCAATGGATTGTTTAGATGATGAGCAGTATGAATGGCATTTTTTTGTCCAGAATCTAAAAGGCTAAGTGTATTATAACTGATCCAGAGACTATTTTGAAACGTCTTCGTTCAATCAGTGAAAATGTTCAGAAAAGCAAGAATGCAAGGGAAAATGAGATTTAAAAGCTAAAATGATACATAAAAAATGATATAACAGTCAGATGAGAAGCATCAGTTCTTAGTTTTCTCTGAATGTCACGGAGATGGGAATATTTTCTGAATCTTTCAATCTATACTTAGGGTTGACTAGGAAAAGGCAGAGGGGTGGACTTCATTGATTCTTCATCGACTGTGCCCCTGTGCAGTAGAAAAGAAAAATACCCATACTCTGTTGCAAGAAAGAAAGATTTTGCTCTAAGAGGGCTATAATTCCGGTTTCTTCTTAGAGAAATGAAAAAAATTAAGACCTTACTTATGGATGAAAGCATTTGTTAGGTTGGCTTTAGTCATACATATTCCTGAGGAGAAACGTACCTTACACCAACCAAAGATACTGTTTTTGTCATTTAATTTGTACGTTTCCCAAATGAAATATGCTATAGTAGCAAGAAAATGGATGGGAGCTGCATCTCCTTTAGGATGTTTACTGATCTTTACTGACATAACTATGAGATTTGGGGTACCTGCGTTGTTTTTTTGTCCACCATCCTCTTACCTGACATAGCTAAATTTAACTAGCTGAATAATTGAACAAAGTAGGGAGAACCTGGTGGAGACGGAGAGAGAAAAGATTTCTTGGAATCAGATTCTTCCAGTGGAGGGAAGATACTGTTCATACACTGGAATTCTGGCACCAGATTTAAACTTGATCAAATTTGTGAGACCTGTGATAGTTTTGAATTGAAAAGCATGATGAATTCTCATTGTAATGATATAAAGTGAATTTCTGATTGCCCTTTTTACTATGTGATCTTATAAGAATTCATGTCTCAGATTAGGTGGTGTTCTACTGAATTGTGAGCTTTCGTTTGTGGGTGAATCACTATTCAGGACATCTTCCAACAATGAGATTTGTCTGACAGTTCCAGGGAAACGTATCTAGTCCTCCTGTCTAAATGTCGAATATTGTGAACTTTGGATGGAAGTATGAAACAGAATAGGCTCACAAATCATCAAGAACTGTAGTGAAATGACACTTTGGGAAAGGTTTTCTGTGAATAACGGATCTGTTACAATGGTGTAAGTTAGGTGAAGGATCGTATTTTCCTCACTTCTTTTGGAGATAATGTGAATTAATTGTATTATACCAGTATGTTGAAGACATGGTGTTACTGTCATTGAAAAACTTGTATCTATGCTATTTAAATGAGAGACCCCCAAAATATGAATTCAATATTTGGCACATTAAAAGAATTCATTAATAGGTATTTAAATAGAATACGTGGGAGGCTATTATATACTAAAATAATTTCAGAATAATTACTATTTCACTGTACTGTAATAAAAGCTAAAGATGGCAGTAGGTCTAATTTAAAAATAATAAGTCACTTAAGGTTTTGTAATTACTTTTTTAATGGAAAGATCAGAAGAGTTTTGTTTAAACAGTCATTAGGAAGCTGGTTACATTGGTCAGAGAATAGATAGGAATGTCTAGCTGATAAGTCACTTAAAAAAGTATTTAAACTTTTAAAAATGGAAAAAATCTAGAGGAGAAAGTTGCATAAAAAAATAACTTCATGAAACATTTTCTTCATTCTCGTGTTGTCTTTTGCTGGTTAGATCGTGACTCACATAACAAATGTGTGATTCTTTACTTTTTTTTGTAAAGAGATACTGGCTAAACTCCAGAAAAAAATCATCCAAGCATTAAAGGCTGGTTTTGAGAGTGAATGTACTTCATGTTATCCTTCTGGGAAAGTGTTTAAAAGACGTCTTTAGATCTAGCACGTAATTCTACTAACAGGTAGAAAAAGCAAGATTGCACAAACCCGCACAGTGTTTTGTTATAGTGCATTATATGTAAGTTATTTCATACCAAATTAAATTCTATGATTCAAAAATAGATTTAGTTATATGTATGTTGATGTGGTAATGGCTTTGGAATTTTGCAGTTTTGGATCAACTCTAAGGAGAGCTGGACAATGTAAAGCTCATTTATAACCTTCTGCAGGGTAGAAGTATTCTAATCTCAGTTAATGCCTGGACGCGATACAAAAAAAGGCAGATGGCAATTAAATAAGTTAATTATATTTTTTATGTGTAGGTGAATATCACCGCATCATGTTGGACCCATCTCATATATCTTTGGGGATGGATACCTGCTCTTCACTTCTGAAGGTGCATTCTCAGTAGTTGGTTGGGACCAAGAGCTATCGGGATGACATATAAAATATAATTAATCATTACACATTCCTTTGGCAAGCATGAAAAGTTCAGTACACTCTTACAATCAGAGATATCAGGATCAACGCACATTGTCCTTGAAATCTTTCTCAGACTTGGGCTAGCTAGGTGAACCTGAGCCTGAAAAACCGTCAAATACAAGGGCCATAGTTTTCGGAAGTTGAGAAATGATTCTGAGTTGTTCAGGCTTAGGATTCTCTGAGATCCCTTAAAGGAACTGGGTTAGGTGCTTTCTGATAGCAAGGTTGTTTTAAAGCATCTCAGTATTTAAGGACAATGAACCATTACTTACTTTTGACTATTTGTACAGTGCTTTTCTTCTCAGGGAATTCAAAGGTTTAGAGATCGATCTTTCCTGTTACAGAAAGACCATTTGCTGTTTTCCTTTCATTTCTTCTGATTTTGAAAGTATTAAGGAAGGAAGAAAAAACAAAACAGAACAGAAATACCCCTGAGGGAGCAGTTTGACAGTTGCTGTTATTCTAGCATGAATAGTGTGAGCACAGTGTTCGATCTTCTTTCTTGGTCAAGGGCTTAACAGTCCCCTCAAAGTTTTCTTCCCAAAATAATGGTAGTATTTTGTAAAAGATTTTGACCAAAGCTTCACCACGAAGCTCCTTTTCTAAAGTACAAAATTAAAAAGAATTTAAAAAAAAGGAAAAAAGATGTTCTGGAAGCTCTAAGAATGCCCTGAGAGTGCAATATAGTGCAATATATATGGGTTTATGTACATATTAGGTTATTGCCTGAACTTACAGTTTTCCTCATGTATTGAAATAGTTCTTCTTCTTTCAAATATTAGAAGTAATTCCAAATACATAAATTCTTATTTATGACTTTTTCTCAAATTCTTTAATTTGAGTTGGTTTTGTTTGTTTGTTGTGGGATTTTTGTGTGTTCGTTTGGTTTTGGTGGTTTGTTTGTTTTTTTTTTAAGGCAGAGCATTAGTTTTATTTTATCTGCCTCAGTCAAGGACCTCATTGGCCTCAACACATTCATTCAAATCCTGTACTTTGAGCCTCTAAATTATGACTCTTCTTTTTGCAGATTGTCCTCTAGGTAGCCAACAGGTGAGACAGGCAGTGGAGTTCACATCATTAGGTATTTTTCTGCTGACAGTGTCATATTTTTACAAAAAATAGGAAACTAATTCCAGTAAACATTTGTGTTTCTTAGATGGAAAGAGATTGTGAAAGACTCCTTCTGCCATGTGGAAAGCATTAAACCGAAGAGTAAATCATCCCAATTATTTGTAGCTTATGGGAGAAATCCCAGGGCCAAGCCCTATTGACTCAGAAATTCTGTAAATGGATTCTGTGCTTTTTAAGTTGTTATGATCAGGCAGGAGGCCAGGTACCAGATGGATTGATTGCTTTCTGCCAGAGGTATGGCCACATCAGCTGCCTCTATTAGGAATGTATTTATTCTTGCAAATGTCAGCTTGACAATTGGAGTTCAATTTGTGCTATCAAAACACATTAGTCTCGTGATACTGGAGTTAGAGCGGTGCAACTTTTGTCTTGTTTTGATTTAAGATCTTCTCTGTACTCCGAAATTATGATGCTAATTCCTGCTCTTTAGAGAGTGGGCTTGCTGAGGCTGTTTTGGAGTAGAGAATAAATGGAGTTCTCCAAAACTGTCAATAGGGATGCACACACAATCTCTGTTACTTAGTGTGAAACTGAGCTTTTTCATAGACTGTTTAGTCTGTGAAGGGAATGGTAACAAACCAGCTCACAGATCAGTGTCTCTTCTGAGCTGCCACCTGTTGAAAGAGGGGAAGTTAGTCACTTTGAAACACTAAACAAATTATAGGAAAAGATGTATCAATAATCTGAGCTTTTCTACAGGAAAAAGACAAACTCAGTGTTTTTTTATAACTCAAGGGAGAACTGATTTTTTTGATTCACATCCCAATCTAAATTCTGCATTCACTGCTTCATGGTGAAAACAAGAATTTAAACCCAAAGGAATCACATCACAGCACACGTCTCAACATGTGAGATCCAATCCATGCTGTCAAATTGTATGTCTGTACTTAGGTATTAAACATAGAAAATGTAAAATCCTGATCTAGTTATTTTCAAGATATGTTTCCAAAGCAGGTCTATGCAAAGGGGTGCTGGTAGCTGATGTTGGCAAAGGGAGCTCATACAGATGTAGCCCATTGTAAAATTGCTGCTTGCCTGGGGAATAAGGTGCCTGTGCTTTGCTGCCCATGATTGTCGTAAATAGTAGGCAGGGTTTGAGGTAAAAGCAGAAACACTTTACCCGACTAAAGTGAAGAGTGTAAGAAATCAATTGTTATGCTTAAAGACAGATACTGAAAAGTGGAACAGTTACAGTCCTTGTTCTTACTGCTCATTCAGGTCTGGCTTCAGCAGGGCTTCTTTTCCTCTTTTCTTTTCAGTTAGCAGCCTCAAGCCAGACTAACTCCGAGTGACTGACAGTTCCCTGGAGATGGGATCTGGTCCTTCAGCTGCACTTTGTCTCTTCATTGTTTCTTTCCCAAAACAGATTCTGATTTGGGATTGTCACCCCTCCTGTCCTCCCTGTTTCTTCTGAGCATGAATTCACCCATCTGGCCTTCTACATTTCTGGATAAATCTAACTGATTAGAAAGACGCCACATTTTGTCTCTAGTGCCCTCATAAAAAAGAAGGCCCTTTGACTGTATCTTTCATCTGAGTGGATGTGGTTAGGCTTCATGCTTACTTGACTTAACCTATTTTCATAGTGCAATCCCCAGTGGGCAGATAACAGAAGAGTTACATTACCACTGGGCTTAAATCCATAAGCTGTGTTCTGTACTGAACTTTGAAAGTAGAATCATAGAATAGTTAGGGTTGGAAAGGACCTTAAGATCATCTAGTTCCAACCCCCCTGCCATGGGCATGGGCCACCTCCCACTAAATCATGCCATCCAAGGCTATGTCCAACCCAGCCTTGAACACCGCCAGCGATGGAGCATTCACAACTTCCCTGGGCATCCCATTCCAGTGCCTCACCACCCTTACAGTGGAGAACTTCTTCCTCATATCCAGTCTAAACTTCCCCTGTTTAAGTTTGAACCCATTACCCCTTGTCCTATCACTACAGTCCCTAATGAAGAGTCCCTCCCCAGCATCCCTATAGGCCCCCTTCAGATACTGGAAGGCTGCTCTGAGGTCTCCACGCAGCCTTCTCTTCTCTAGGCTGAACAGCCCCAATTTTCTCAGCCTATCTTCATATGGGAGGTGCTCCAGTCCCCTGATCATCCTCGTGGCCCTCCTCTGGACTTGTTCCAACAGTTCCATGTCCTTTTTATGTTGAGGACACCAGAGCTGCACACAGTACTCCAAGTGAGGTCTCAGGAGAGCAGAGTAGAGGGGCAGGAGCACCTCCCTCGACCTGCTGGTCACACTCCTTTTGATGCAGCCCAGGATACGGTTGGCTTTCTGGGCTGCAAGCGCACACTGAAGCCAGAGCTCATGTTCATTTTTTCATCGACCAACACCCCCAAGTCCTTCTCTGCAGGGCTGCTCTCAATCTCTTCCCTGCCCAACCTGGAGCTGTGCCTGAGATTGCTCCGACCCAGGCATAGGACTTTTCATGGTTAAACTTCATCAGGTTGGCATCAGCCCACCTCACAAGCGTGTCAAGGTCCCTCTGGATGGCATTCCTTTCCTCCAACATATCAACTGAACCACACAGCTTGGTGTCATCACCAAACTTGCTGAAGGCGCACTCAATCCCACTGTCCATGTCACCAACAAAGATGTTGAACAAGACCGGCCCCAACACCGATCCCTGAGGGACACCACTCGTTACTGGTCTCCAGCTGGACATTGAGCCATTGACCACTACTCTTCTTGTGCGGCCATCCAGCCAGTTCTTTATCCACCGAGTGGTCCACCTATCAAATTGATGTCTCTCCAACTTAGAGACAAGGATGTCATGTGAGGCAGTGTCAAACGCTTTGCACAAGTGCAGGTAGATGACATCAAGTGCTCTACCCCTGTCCATCAGTTCCGTAGCTCCATCACAGATGGCCACCAGATTGGTCAGGCAGGATTTCCCCTTAGTGAAGCCATGCCGGCTGTCACCAAGCACCTTGTTGTTTTTCATATGCCTCAGCATGCCTTCCAGGAGAATCCGCTCCAAGATTTTGCCAGGCACAGAGGTGAGACTGTCTGGTCTGTAGTTCCCTGGCTCATCCATTTTCCCCTTCTTGAAAATGGGGGTTATATTTCCCTTTTTCCAGTTGTCAGGAACTTCACCTGACTGCCATGATTTTTCAAATCCGATGGACAGTGGCTTAGCAACTTCATTTGCAAGCTCCTTCAGGACCCGCAGATGGGTTTCATCAGGTCCCATGGACTTGTGCACGTTCAGGCTCTTAAGATGGTCTCAAACAGATCCTCTCCTACAGTGGGCCCAAAGTCTTCATTCTCACTGTCCCCGCGTCTGCCTTCCAAGACTTGGGTGGTGTGGTCAGTTGCTGTGTAAATGAAAGTGATGAATGTGTGTCATTGATTAAACTTGGTATGATGGAAAATAAACTGAGGGGTGATTTATGTCTAAACTAAATGGCCCAGCATAAGCATGGTTTGTTGGAACTGGGGAGACATAATGATAGCGTTTTCCTACCTGTATGCATGATTGTACTGTAGATATTAGAGGTGTAAAGAATTCAGTCTGAGGTATTGAAATATTGGTTTAATGATAAACTACCCAAAATCCAGGTACATGGCAGTGGTAAAGTGTGTGTACATGAACGTTGTTGGGCAGAGTCAGTGCAGAACCTTCTTGCCTCAAGGCAAGGTCATAGAAATCGTTGTGGTGGCAGCAAGAGATGGGAACGACCACCTGAGACTTCTGTAGATGGTGGGGCACACCTACCCATGTAGGTACCGTGTGTTCCCATGACGATAGGGCACCCCTGCCCATGTAAGTACCAGGTGTTCTCATGGCACACTTTTAGAGGAAGCGGTCCTAGGGAGCCCTGTGCTGCCCAGTTCCTACTGCTCATTACAAGAGTCAGGTTTTCCAGGACTGTTTGTTTTGGACTAATGATTTTATGATAAACAAGCGATCAACACATCTCACTGTCAAAGTTCAGTTCGATTAATTTAAGGGAATATAATATGGCAAACAGTTTTAGAAATTGTTTAGAAATGGTTGCTTTTAAGGCATTTTTAGACTTTGCCTGTGAAGCTGTTGTGCATTATTGCTGACTGTGAGAGTTGCTTGTTGCTGCAGAAGGGTCTTGTTTGCCCTTGTTGCTGGTTTTAGTTATCAGTTAAGCTTTTTCACCAGCAGAAGAGACACAGTCTAATGGCTAAGAAAATGTCGTAGCGTCTGGGAAGAGGAAGTTGTGAAACCTTTACAATAGACTCTGAGGAACTGAAATTGAAGTGACAAGAACGTAAAATTTTACTGTCTTACTAATGTGTTTTATGTTTGCTAGTTGTAAATGTGCAAAAATCCACATGAATAATCCACACAGTGCTTAAAAAAGGTGTGGGGAAAAAAATGTTATTTGTGTCTGAGAGGATGGTCAGCCGGGTGGACAGGCTGTTTCCATGCACAACTGTTTTGTTATCAGTCTGTGAAGCTGTAAGTATGAGAAGCAGAATTCTTAGAACCAGTTAGGTCTGTCAAATAGAAATATCAGGAAGGAAACACAGATGTATGTAGCTCACGTGGCTGTTCTCATCAGGAAGCAGGAAGATGCTGAGATGATATATTTGTCAGCTAGTTTAAAGATGCGTTCTAATGTCAAATAATTAAAGATAGGTTGGAAAAGATTTTTCCCACTGAAAGGCCTCAGAAACCTATTTATCCTGAAATAATCCCAGGGAAATGAACTGATATTGTCACTGTAGTGTTGTGAATAAGTTTGAGTTCCTATCTGCTTGCAAGAACTTGTCTGAAACTTCATTATTAGCAGTGCTGTCAAATACTAGGTAACTTTGCTTTCATGCTGTCTGTGTCTGTGCTGAATGGAAGCTATGGAAAGTTCAGGAATAGTTTTTCACTAGTAAAGATTCACCTTCTCGTAACTTAAACATTCTTATGTAATGTTTGTTCTTTTGTTCTAAACAATCGTTAGTGTATATTTAATTTTAGTTTAGTTTTCTGTGGGACCTGCAGCAGTGTCTAAAGACGCACTTCATGAAAGTCTCTTAATGACTTGTTCACTGAGTTGAATGTATTTTCACTGAGAGAATTCTGGAGCTAGGCATCTTCAGGAGTTTCCTGGAGGATAATTTTGTAGCTGAAATATAGATAACTAGTCAGATCTCTCTGTAAAGCCTTCTATTAATAGCTATTTTTGCTGTAATATTTGGACATACTTCTAGAATTCACATAGCCTTTTGTCAATTCTTTGTGCTTCTGCAGCTTTCAGTGCACAAGAAAATTTCCATTTCTTTCCCAGTTAGAATTTATTTTATTTTAAAGTATAAACATATGCTGTGGTATCCTTACCGGACTGTTCTGTAGTTAATTGCTATTTATGTGTCAGTCTGGAACTTTGCTTTCTGTGGTAATGATAAAGAATGCAGGCTTTATGGAGTCTAAATATGAAGAAATACCTTTTTTTTTTCAATTTATTTTTGCTTGAAGATTCATGGATTGAACTCTTTTTAATGGCAGGATTAGCAATTTTAGTCCTTGCAGTTCTATCTTTGTGTTTGTGTACAAGCCACTAATACATACAAAGCTGTAATCCGTCTATTTAAAGAAACAGTTTTTAAGGATATGCTTGAACAGTTGTCAGAAGTAAGGACTGAAGGTATACAGGAAAGCCTACCCTTTTCAGTTCTGCTGCTGCTAGTTTATATTACATCCTCGGGTAGGTGGCTTCACCTGACTCTTAGATTATAACGCTGAAGTTATGCTGGGACCAGGGATCTCTAGAAGATCTGAGTCTGAGTGCTGTGGTTTGGGAGCTGAGGCAGCAGTTTCTCGTGGTTCCTGTACCTGTTGTTCAGTTTGTATTATCTGGAGCTGAAAATAATTTAAATCAAGACAAGAGTTAAATGGAAGAACATTGCTATGGAAGATCTATGGCTTTCAGCCATGGTCTAAGCTTAGTTAAGTATAATTTTGTGGTGATGCACTGTTTAAAGAGTTGGTACTGTTCTAACAACTTCTGCAATCACTGCAGCTGTCTACGCAAGGAGATGCCAGCCAGGTGATTGGACCACTCACAGAGGGGCAGAGGAGGAACGTGGCTGTAGTTAATTCTCTATACAAACTGCACCAGTCAGTTCTGAAGGTAGGCTTCCTTGGTATTTCTTTTCTTGCTGTAAGGTTAACTTCTTTGCTGTGTTGTACACATATTCTCCCATTAGCTGATGAGAATTGGCTGGCCCACTGCTTTGTGACAAATTGTCAGTATTAGGAGTGAAAAATAAGTTTATAGAGAATAATCACGTTTCACAGCCATTGTTTTGTGAATCTGAACAACTGGGCTCTTTATGTTTTTCCTTATCAAGTAAGCTCTGTCTTTGTTCTGGTCAGCCTGATAACCCTTGTCCCAGCCCAAGCTTATCTTTCTCAGAAGACCCTCACTGCTTTCCCAGAGTTGCGGCCAAACTGAAAAGGGGAAGGAAAGGGTGAAATCAAGAAAAGCAGCACATCACAAATATTGCCATCCATTGTTCCTGTTACCAAAGTCTGGCCTGGCATTGTTTTCAGGAATAAGCACAGTTATGAATAATTCCAGTTTACTGGCTTAGTGATGCCAGTGCTTACAGTCTCTGTAAATTAAAGCAAACAGATACAGTGGTTATAGTGTAGTTAATTGTGTTTAAATCCTAGCCTGATTAGAAAAACAAGATCATGAGTGCTCTTGACTGTGGACGTGTTTAAAGAATGTTTAAAAATGCTGAAAAGCCTATAAAATTTGCTTGGATTTTGCAAACAGATGGTAGATCAACTTTTAAGTCTGCTTTCTCTGATGTATTTAGTAATGAACCTCATGTGCCTGAGTGTTGGAGGGAGATCTGATATGATTCAGTCTTTGATTTCAGTACTTATCTGGCTTAAAAATACTATTGTGTGGCATGTTCATATGTGGCATGTAAGGAAATTGGTAGGATATTCCTTTAGATCATTCCTTGACTTTTAATTCTAATATCATAGCTGTACATAAACAGCTGTTTAGCAAGTGGTATTATAATAGTCGCAGTAATGAGAAAGAACAACCATTCTTTCAAATATTTGCCATAGAGCTGCTTGTATAGTTCTCCATCAGTTCTATACTTCGCAAGGGGAGAAGACACCACTATTTTTTATTCAGGTCCTGTTAACCCTTCAGCTAAATTTCAGTTGAACTCAACTGAATCATTCCTTTGTGAAGACAGAAGCAGAGCCCGTAGGAAATTTGAGTGCAAAGGACTGATAGGGCTGCCTTGAAAATTCAGTTTGTATAAACCCCATTTGACAGTTATCTAAACCTATGTAAACCACTCATGACTAAAGATAACTCACTATGTTTTAAAATAAGATTAAATATTATGGATTCTAATAATTTGTTGAATGTTGACTATTAACAATTACTTTAAAATTTGTAGGTCATTACCAATCAGAGCTCATTTCCAGCAGCTGCTGAGCAAACAGTCACAACTGCCTTAAAGGTAATTGAATGTCCATGCGCTGCAGGGATAGGGCTGAGCTTTGCTTTGCCTGTTACACTTAAAACAAGCACTATTTTGCCAGGTGTTAATTGTGTGTCAATATATGTTAGTCACAGGTATACAAATATTCAGAAATTTGTATTTTGTTGTATCTGCAGCTACATGTATGTGCCAAAATCACTGCTTGAGTAGCGTTTGTATTCAAGAATATTCTTGTACTGGTTGGACTGTGAGAATAAGTGCCTTTCTCTGCAGCATTCACACAGCAATAATGGGATCCTTCATCACCCCTTTAACTGCCCTGACCCACACATAGGATTATGATTTGTATGCTACCTGGTGCTTTTCTGGGGGGCGATGTGGGCGGCCGTGCAGCCCTCTGTGGATGACAACTATCCACATCAATCCTGCTGGGCACTACTCTGGGAGGGGTTGTGTGGAGAGGAATGAAGGGCAACTTGAGTGTCTGGGGAATGAACAGCTGAACGAAGCTTGTGCATCAAAACATGTACGTTTACAAATCAGGAATACCAGACTGTTGTGCACCTTTGAAGGAAGGCTTTACGTAGATGTAGTAAACAGCCTTATCTCTGTACTTTACTGCTAAAATCAATTAAAGGGAAATGTTATCTTAAGCTTTTGTCCTTCTATCTAGCAGTTTCTAATGTGGAATAATAAAAAGCACTGTTAAAATGAGCTGTTTGTCAGGGTATTTTTGAGGTGTCAAAATTTAAATGCTTCTAATTTCTGTTTCCTTACTAATGCCTTTTTCTTATCCTATTTTAGGCAGTCCATGATCTAATGGGTAGTGCTGTTCAGCCGTTACTGAACTCTGTAGGAGATTCAGTAGAAGCTATTATCATCACTATGCACCAGGAAGATTTTTCTGGGTAACTAGAAAGATTTTTTTAAACATACCATTGCTTTAATAAAATGTCCTGCATATGCATGATGGATTGTTATTGCCATAATGTCCTTGGAGCAAGAGCGCTTGTTTGTTAAGGGTAAAGCAGTGCTTTATGGTTGTCAGTGAACAGAGAAAGCAGAATTACACCTATCTGTTGAAACAAGTTAATCTGTCTTCTTCCCTCAACCCCCCCCTTTTTTGTCCATAAAGTTTTGCATTTGAGTGAAATTCACTTTAAATAGAAAAATAAAGCCAAGCAGAGGCACTTTTTGTGCTTAAAAACCCCATTTTGCTTTCAAAACTTATTTTTTGTGGACAGCCTTCAGAACTGTTAATATTCTGTTTCTCAAAATAAAGCATATAACTCTGATTCAGAATTACACAGATTTTTTTTCTAACATATTATTGAATACGAAATGTTTCAAAAAATCTCTTCTGTTGACTGCTCCGATTTAGTGCATTTGGCTGTTTACTCATAGCATTTTAATTAAAATTCCCAGTATACTTCATCTGCAAAGATCTTGAGTCCTATCTTTAACTGAGCCTTCCTTCCTGAGCGTTATTTTGGTTGTTATCTCTGTTCTGACATTGCTTATATCATCATCAGATGTCCTGTTTCCTGTCGTGGAAATTTACAGAAAGTAGTGTATTTTCAGAGGTGTTTTAAATTTTCCTTTTTTTCTTTTTTTTCTTTTAACAGTATTTTGCTCTCTCCATGTTTCTGATTCCACCCAAAGGCTAAGTTTTGTTAGACAGCCTGTACACTTAGGTTCCTGAGTTTGGAAGAGCTCTTTTGTCTGACTGTGATTCAGAGAGGGATAAAGATGATTGATGTCTGTGTCCCAGAGCTTCGGTGCTGCTTCTGTGATGATTAGATTGACTTTATAATACTGGGTTTGGAGGAATCAAGGAAACTGATTCTATACAGAGAACAAGTTTGGGATAGGTTCAACTAGTAACCCTGTGACATATGCTCATGTTTTCTGATCCGTTATTATAAATCAGCAACTGGGACATTTAAATCTAGGGGCTGGGTCTGAGGGTTAGGCTCCAAACTGGTGGAGGCTCTGTAAGTTGGGTACGAGTGGGGTGATTTCCTTTATCTTGTTAAGATGAGAATGGCTGATAGATATTTTGAGACTATAGTTTCAGAGAGAGCTACAGCACTCTTTATTCTCAATAGAAAATGAGACTCTACAATTCATGCCATGACTTCGTGGGGTAGGCAAAAAAATTAAAAAGACTGCAGTAGGTTTTGGTTGTGTTTTAAAGGTGAATTTAGCTGTCCCCATTTCTTTTTTTCTTTTCTTTCTTTTTCAGATCATTATCCGGCTCAGGAAAACCAGATGTCCCTTGTTCTCTGTACATGAAAGAACTACAGGGTTTTATAGCAAGAGTCATGAGCGACTACTTCAGACATTTTGAGTGTTTTGACTTTGTCTTTGATAACACTGAAGCCATGGCTCAAAGAGCAATTGAACTTTTCATTCGCAATGCCAGTCTAATAAGGCCCCTCGGTGAAGGTGGGAAGATGCGGCTTGCAGCAGATTTTGCACAGGTACCCTCAGTACTGATTTCTGCTTTTTGTGTTGCTTCACTGTATTCACTGAAAAGTATCAATACTGTTGTCTGTAGTGAAGTATAAACAGGCAGTTGTAGAGATTGGTGCACTCCAGTTCTAAACATCCTCTCTGATGAGATACTGTGGCCTGAGAAATGCATCCGCTCAGTAGCTGAAGATCCCTTGTCACCGTGAGGCATGTTCAGGGAGGTCTGACAGCTTCCTGCCAAGTGACCATTACATTTAAATTCAGCTGTGTCTTGACATTTTATCCTCCTTGTCTGACCTCTTCGGTATGTCTATCATTTGCCACCATTCATTCAAGTCATTCTTTCTCTCTCTTTTAATGGAATAGTGTGTCACTTTCTTAATTGCTTTATATGTCACAGTGCCCACACTGGTTAATCTCTAACTCAGCTGCCTTGAAGTGGAGGAGACAAGCTAAAGAGATACCAATATCCTGTGGAAGAGCTGTGCTTTAGGTAGCAGAAGGGCAGTTTTCTTGTGGGATTCTCTTTGTGACCTGATTGACTTATCTGCCTCTCAGCTTTATCTAGCTTTTACACTGGACTAAAACACAAAACAAACTGCCAGATAACATCCAGTCCCTGTCTGCATTATCTACTATATTCAAATATAATTTGTCAACACTCAGTCATTAACTTGCCAAAGAATACAGGCATCCACTAGATTGGTCTAAGGGTTATTATTATCCAAGCAGAAAAGGGAATTAGCACCAGCTGTATGCATACTGAGTGCTGCTTTTGGCTGGTAGGTAACTGAAGTAGGAGACGAGAGCAGGGAGGGAGGAATCACTGCCATCTCTGCTCCTGTTTCTGGCTGCTTTGTATCATTTGCCTGAGTTACATACTCCTGAGAGTAAAGGTTTTTTATTCATTACTCAGAAGTAGCAAAGCAGCCTTTAACTACAGAAGTTAAGGGGAAGTTTTCAATTGCTTTCAGTGAGAAAGTTCCATTTCCCTTCTTTATTTTGAAGACAATGGCATAAAATTGGAGGGAAAAAAAAGAACACTTGACTCCTCTGAAAGGAATATAGATAAGTTTTGTAATTTATGCTGCAGTACTAAAGCCAGTCATATAAATTTGGAAAATTTACCTTCACCTAATTCTACAGTAAAGAGCATCTGATCTAAGCACCTATTATTATAATAATACTCATTCTGACATGGGCTGCCTTTTAAGTGAAAAATGAAGGTATGTTTTCATCTGAGTGTAGGGGGATTTGCATGTTCTTCCCCACAGTGCTGACTATAACTAACTCCTGAACGGACAACTGTATGAAAATAAATGTTCTGATTTCTCTTCTTTTGTACTGTAGAATTAAAAAAAAAAAGATAAAAGGGTTTGAATTAATTCTTGTCTCCCGCCTTCAACTGTTGCTGCATCAGGGGGGCTGCCTCGTGGTTTTCTCATCTTCACATTGCATCATATTTTTGGCTTGTTTTTGGGGTTAAGACAAGAACTGTATGAGTCCAACCAGCTCCATACAGCCACCTCAATGCTCACTTTGTGCCTTTGAGCATCTCTGCACAGTGCTCCTTAGGGCATCCCAAGCTGCACAGTGTCCAGAATGGCCTGAGCACTATATCCTGTTGCTCGGCATAACAGTAGAAGGACCGAAACATTTTGTGTGTGGAGGCTGCCTATATCCATGTTTTCTGGGGTGTGTCTGCCCCTCCCAAAAAGCTGGTGGGTTTTGGGCACTTGCCCATGGTGCCAGCTCCTGGTAGCCCCACTGGGGAAGGTGTAGTTGCTCAGGCCTGGCCAGGAGTCCTGGGCACATTCACCTCAATGTGGCTGTAGTCCCTAAACAGGACTCATTTCACTTCCATGCTCCCCAGGGCATGGGCCCTGTCGAGGAATAGACTTGATTCCTCCAAAGGGAAGGTTGCTGCTGCTTTGGGCTGAGGAAAGCAGGTATTTAACTGGGCTGACTTGATGGGAAGGGTAAGATTTTCCAAATGGCCATAAATGCTGCATGCAGGGGTTTTAATCAGTCCCAGAAAGGCATTGCATTGTTGGACTGAAGCCAAACCCAAAGGGAAGTACCTGCCTGGAAAGACACTCTGTGTGTCGGAGGAGGTTTGTTTATAAACTGTGTTTACTTGTGCTGTGTCTTGTAGAATCATTTTGAATTTCTGTACTCGAAAAGGGTTACATGTGTCTGCTCAAAACTGGCTTTTGTGATCTAAAACCCCTTTTGGTGCTTTGGGATTACTTGAATGCGAAAGTCCTGGGCAGAAATCTGTTGAGAAGCTTTGGTAAATTTGAGGTCCTATACATGCATGCAGTAGGTCAATCTTGGGTTGCATCAGGCGCTGGGTATCTCATGTTGTTGTGCGCGTTTCTTTCAGGGTACTCAGTTGCAGCTTTATTATTGTTATATTTATTATACTCAGCAGAATAGCTTTGGCTGAGAGTCAGATTTGAAACCCTTTGCCCTGGAAACATGTTTTACTGATAGGTTGCCTCCAAACAACTGGTGTCTATGCAGAAGGGAAAAAAACGAGGCCTCAAGTTCTCATTCCAAACTGGGTTCAGTAAGGTGCACAACAACCAAGTGTCTTCAGTAAGGCTCAGCTACTTACAGTTAGGACTTTTTGCTGTAATTCTGTCGAATTCTCTGTCTTACCCTGTTTCCAGTGTCAGTATTTCACTTCGCTGTCTGTACATTGCAGATATTTCAGCACAAGACTAGGTGTGTGCTAGTATGGCAGCTGTAAACAGAAGCATGATAGGCTTGAAAGATGTCTGAATATCATTAACATGATTGCATAAGGATCAGTGCTTATAGGAGCACAAACTTTTCAAGCCCTAGAAAATGTCTGCAGTGCTGCAAGGTTATTATCACATCCTGTGCTGTTCCTTGGGACTCTCGTTCTTTGAAGTATTTCCAGTCTGCAGGCTGAATTCACCTTTCTTCATGCTCCCAGTTTTTATGCAGAGTAGTACAAAATTACATTTCAGTGCAGTCCTTAAAATTGCTAGATCAGTTTGTTTTCATTTGTTTTTGTGTTTTTAAGGTGACCATAATTCAGTATTTGTGTACGTAATCCCACATTTTTGCTTTTTAATTCAGTACTAGTCAGACTGAATACAAATGTTCTCCTGGAGGCAGGCAAGCCAGCGAGCCCTGATGGGTTTTCAGCATTTATGCTTCTGGGGAGTACCAGTACAAGTTAGAAGAGGACATTTTACTTGCTTGGTATTCAGAGTTGTTGTAGGCACACTTTGGGATTGGTAGCTTGTACTTTAGGCCTTCCTAAAACCCACTGGAAGTACTGGACAGTTCAGCAAAGAATGATATATAAGCAAAATCAAGTGAGAAATTTATTTCGAAGAAATGAGGAATCTACAGTAATAGCTGACATGGAAATTGGTAATCATCTGCTACATACAGTTTGTAAGCTGATATAGGAAAATTGCTGTTTATTAATAGCAAATACAAATTGCACCTGCATTGAAATGAACTAGTCTACAAATAGCTCGACTGAGGAATCTTCATGATTCATGGCATGAAGGCACAACATGATTTCCCATCTTTTCATAGTACATGTATGTGTTTGGAATGGCATATAAGGCAGGAGCCACTGTGTGCCAAGAACTTCACCTCATGTCATGAGTGATTATTTTGAGCCTTGTCAAGTGAACTATTTTTATTGGTCCTGTCTGAGTTAATACTATTCTATATATATCTTCATATATTTCTTACCTAGGTGTGATTTATAGTTGGAGGTTTTGGCATTGTTCAATACTGTGCTGAAATAGATTTGATGGGGCATAGTTAACACTGCCACAAACTCTGCAAGTCTTTATCAGTAAATCGCTACAAAATTTTTTTGGTTTTATTGAATTATCCCAGAAAAATGTTTTTACTGTAGAATCATAGAACAGTTAGGGTTGAAAAGGACCTTAAGATCATCCAGTTCCAACCCTCCTGCCATGGAAGTTAGAGAGCAGACTTTGGCCTCTTCAGGAACCTGCTTAGTAAGGTTCCATGGGATACAGCCCTAGAGGGCAGGGGGACCCAAGACTGTTGGTTGATATTCAAGGATCACCTCCTGCAAGCTCAGGAGCAATACATCCCTACTAGAAGGAAGTTCAGCAGGAGGGCCAGGAGACCTCCTTGGATGGACAAGGAGCTGCTGAGCAAAATTCGAAGGAAAAAAGAGGCTTATAAAAGGTGGAAGCAAGGACAGGCGGCCTGGGAAGAGTACAGGGATGTTGTCAGGGAAGCTAGGGATCAGGTTGGGAAAGCTAAGGCCCAGTTAGAATTAAACTTGGCTAGGGATGTTAAGGATAACAGGAAGGGATTTTATAGGTACATTGCCAATAAAAGACAGGTTAGGGACAACGTGGGTCCTCTCCAGAAGCTATCGGGAGAACTGGCTACCCTGGATTTGGAGAAGGTTGAGGTTCTTAATGACTTCTTTGCCTCAGTCTTCACTGGCAAATGCTCTGAGCACACCACCCAAGTCTTGGAAGGCAGACACGGGGACAGTGAGAATGAAGACTTTGGGCCCACTGTGGGGGAGGATCTGTTTGAGACCATCTTAAGAGCCTGAACGTGCACAAGTCCATGGGACCTGATGAAATCCATCCGCGGGTCCTGAAGGAGCTGGAAAATGAAGTTGCTAAGCCACTGTCCATCAGATTTGAAAAATCATGGCAGTCAGGTGAAGTTCCTGATGACTGGAAAAAGGGAAATATAACCCCCATTTTTAAGAACGGGAAAATGGATGAGCCAGGGAACTACAGACCACACAGTCTCACCTCTGTGCCTGGTAAAATCTTGGAGCGGATTCTCCTGGAAGGCATGCTGAGGCACGTGAAAACCAACAAGGTGCTTGGTAACAGCCAGCATGGCTTCACTAAGGGGAAATCCTGCCTGACCAATCTGGTGGCCATCTGTGATGGAGCTACGGAACTGATGGACAGGGGTAGAGCACTTGATGTCATCTACCTGCACTTGTGCAAAGCGTTTGACACTGTCTCATATAACATCCTTGTCTCTAAATTGGAGAGACATCAATTTGATAGGTGGACCACTCGGTGGATAAAGAACTGGCTGGATGGCCACACGCAAAGAGTAGTGCTCAATGGCTCAATGTCCAGCTGGAGACCAGTAACGAGTGGTGTCCCCCAGGGATCGGTGTTGGGGCCGGTCTTGTTCAACATCTTTGTTGGTGACATGGACAGTGGGATTGAGTGCGCCCTCAGCAAGTTTGCCGATGACACCAAGCTGTGTGGTTCGGTTGATACATTGGAGGGAAGGAATGCCATCCAGAGGGACCTTGACACGCTTGTGAGGTGGGCTGATGCCAGCCTGATGAAGTTTAACCATGAAAAGTGCAAGGTCCTATACCTGGGTCGGAGCAATGCCAGGCACAGCTCCAGGTTGGGCAGGGAAGAGATTGAGAGCAGCCCTGAGGAGAAGGACTTGGTGGTATTGGTCGATGAGAAAATGAACATGAGCCAGCAGTGTGAGCTTGCAGCCCAGAAAGCCAACCATATCCTGGGCTGCATCAAAAGGAGTGTGACCAGCAGGTCGAGGAAGGTGATCCTGCCCCTCTACTCTCCTCTTGTGAGACCTCACTTGGAGTATTGTGTGCAGTTCTGGTGTCCTCAACATAAAAAGAACATGGAACTGTTGGAGCAAGTCCAGAGGAGGGCCACGAGGATGATCAGGGGACTGGAGCACCTCCCATATGAAGATAGGCTGAGAAAGTTGGGGCTGTTGAGCCTGGAGAAGAGAAGGCTGCGTGGAGACCTCGTAGCAGCCTTCCGATATCTGAAAGGGTCCTATAGGGATGCTGGGGAGGGACTCTTCATTAGGGACTGCAGTGATAGGACAAGGGGTAACGGGTTCAAACTTAAACAGGGGAAGTTTAGATTGGATATAAGGAGGAAGCTCTTTACTGTAAGGGTGGTGAGGCACTGGAATGGGTTGCCCAGGGAAGTTGGGAATGCTCCATCGCTGGTGGTGTTCAAGGCCAGGTTGGACAGAGCCTTTTAATGTGAGGTGTCCCTGCCCATGGCAGGGGGTTGGAACTAGATGATCTTAAGGTCCTTTCCAACCCTAACTATTCTATGATTCTATGATTCTAAGTTGGTAATGCTAAATTGTAGTACAGAAGAAATATTTCTTTTTGCTGGTTAGCCTATCATCAGAATCTGGTTTTCTGATTCAGTATGGAATTTTGCATTTAAAAATCAAGAGTATTAGGCATTTGGGTTTTAAAAATGTAAACAGATTTGCTTGTTTACTCAAACATGATGATACAAGTGTAAAAATGCTTTTTTACTTTTTCCAAAAAAGTGTCCTGTCTAGTTTCATCCAGAGAAGTGAGAGAAGCAGGATGGTGTAATCACTGTTGTAGTTATAAGGACAGGAACTACTAGAGCTGAAATGCACTTGATGCTCAATGCTAACTATCTTCCTGGAAGGAGGAAATAATTTTCTGATGTGTGTTATTTTGGAGGTATTACTGCTGAAGGATTTACTTAAACATCAACTATTTTGGGATTACTGCATCCCTTCAAGGCCGGCTTCTGTCATATAATGGTTCAGAGCTGTTCTGCTCCCTTGCTTGTTAAAAGCATTCTCTTCTGGTGAATGGCTAGAAAAAAAGCGTTTTGAGTTAACATTTAAAAACTTGGAATTCATCTTGGCCAGGAGGAAATGTAATTGCTAAAAAATTAATGTTAAGATTTTCCAGCTGAAAAAACAGCTGTTTGGTAATGAGAGATCTTGAGAATACCACAATAGGCACTAAACAATAACTTCACTCTGGGGTTTTTCAAAGCACTCTTCAATATATGTGCATTATGTGTATCTGGACTACGTATTAACTTCACCCTTGGGTTGCTGAAGATAATCCAGTTAGAGAAGCCAGCCATGTGATGTATTTTTTACGATATGGCTATCCAGTGAATAGTTCAGTAGATAATTGACCACCTAGCCATGGGCTATGGCAGGGTCATATGAGAAGAAAAGATTATCTACCCTTTCTGGGTTCAGAGAGTAAGAATCATCGAGAAGAAGCATATGTTGGGCAGGATTCCATCACTATGTTCTGTGAAGCATAGCAAAATGGCATGAATAAATCATGTAAAAGCAATGGGGTTTGAACAAAGTTAGAAGAAGCAAGGCAGAGTCATTAGGCCGCCTTCTGTTCTAGCTGCCCTTTCCTTTTCAGCAGTTGCTACTGCTTCTCTTGGATCCTCTGTTCATGATCATTTCACAATAGTCCATCAAGCCTCTATGATTGGAAATTACTGCTCGGACACCTGACTTAGCCCTGAATTTAACTTGGATTTCTGAATTTTCAAATTTGCCGTTCTGGGAGAGAGATTTGGAAAAGAAACAGTAAGTACTGCTTGCCCTTTCATGTGTGAACTCCATCGGACATGGCTGTATGAAAGGCCTTGTTCACAATACAAGTTCTGGCTTGTAGACAGCCAAAAACATCACCCAACCTGTAATAACTCACAAAAAAATGCTTTGGAAACTATAGCTGTACATCGCAGCAGAAGCTGCTCAGTATAGATGTGCTGCACGAATCAACAGTTGATGCAGCTTCAGGTGATGACAGGTAGCAAACCCAAGAAGCGATGTACGGCTCAATCATCTGCCCAACTCCAGCACCTTAAAAACAGCAGCTGTTCCAGCTGATTCCTCCCAGGCATTTGCTCCCAGGCCAGCGCCGCCAACCTGCTCAGCACAGACACAAAACCCTGCTCAAAGAGCCTGCAGAAATAAATGTAACCTCAGAAAGGTGCTGGGGCATCTCACTATGTGATTGGACTGAGACGAACAGCTAAAATTCAAGTGGAGAAAACAATCTTGGTTATTATGCGGTGTATAATTTTTTGTTGCAGAGGCTGGGTTATAACACATGGCAGACTAGCACTGTAAATGCAAAACAGAGTTTCTGTGGTTTATGTACATTTTTGCCACATTAGTTTTCACTCATTCCCACTCTTTGTGAGTCAATTTGAGATGGTATAGTATGCTGCAAAGCTTAAAAACAATTTCTTTCTTTGGCAACTAGTACTTCATGCATCAGCCATCTGCTGCCATTATATCTATCTAGTTCTGGCAATACTAATAATTTCCTACAGTGAATAAAGGTTGAAGATGAAGTAATAGAATTTTCCAAAGTAAGTTTTATTCTTTATTACTCAAGACTAAAACCTGTTGGTTTGTGGAAACTGCCAGGTATATTCAAGAGAAATCATTTAAATTTGTTTTAATGAGGAATTGGTTAAGCTGTAGAAAGTTTCACTTGTGTCTCGTTACATCGTCTTATGTTTCAGGAGTGAAACAATGATTTTAGGCTTATTAAACAAAATTCTGGTTTGCAGTGCTGAGATTTCTTTCCCCTGGTGAGTACAGTGTGATCTGTGCGTCTCTGTTTCCAAGAGTCAGGCTGGTAGTTTGTTGCCTGTTACCAAATTCTGTAAAGCACCTGAAAGAATTACCTTCTTCCTGGTTCTTCACAGCTACAAGCCCACAGCTCTCACCAGCTCCTGCAGGATATCAGTTCCTTCCAGCTGCCCCTAGGTAGTACTGATGCCTGAGGAGCAGCTCTGGAGAAATCAGTCTTGCTCCCATTTGTTTTTCAGGGTCTGTAGGGTTCCTGTATCACGGTACAGCAAAGCCTACTTAATTAGCTCCTCTTTTTGGCTATTTGCTTCTGATCCCCTGCAGCAGACTAGCCTTTTGGCTACCATATGTGCTCAGAAGTGTTCTGGGGATCCAGGGGAGCAGCATGCTGAACTTACTCTAAGCTTCATTGCAGTTTGGAGTAGGAGCATCTCCCTGCAGAAATCTCAAGGGACAGTTTTCCTGTCCTGGGAATGTGTGCTCAACCTCGCTCCTTTGTGCTGGCAGTTTCAGCACAAGGCACAGCAGCTGATGGCTCCTCAAGCACGGAGACATCCCCATTTGCACACCTTTCACACTGACTGGTGGATGTTGTGCTTGCTCAGGAACTGCGGGGCTGGGTTGTACATGGTCTTCAGCCCAAGAAATGGGTACCTCTTGTGCCTGAGTGTGGAGAGGTGACCTAGCTCTCAGATTGTGAGGGTTACAGGGGACAGGGCAGGGATCCCACCCAGCTATAGAGAAGGAGCTGGTTCATAGTCCAGAGTAGAAGATTTGGGGCCAGAAGAGCAGCAGGCAAGAGGGAGCCAGGCTGATACCCAGGACTGGAGCAGTCATCTGAAAGTCAAAGATCCTTATTTCCATTCCTGGATTTTCATTCTCTTTCTGCTTCTGCAAGTTTCTGCTTCGCATAAAATGCACATGTCAAGCAGCCTGGAAGTGTTTGATGTGGGGCATGTACTCCAAAGTTCCTAGGCTTGGGGAGCGGATTTTCCCTGCCTGTACGCTAGCTCTGCAGGGCTTTCAGAGGTGCCCTCCTCTCCTTGTCTGTAGAGGAAGTGTAGATGCCTGGGTTTTTCCCAGCTTTGACCGGCTTTTTGTCGTGTACATGAATACTCCTTCAGCATGTCCCACTTGACCTGTTTTGGTGTCTGCTTTGGGGAAAGATGCATCATATGCAGGAGTGGCTGCTTTTCGCCACTGAGCATGCAGAGAACCTATAGATGTTAAGAAGTAGTTGAGATGACTCCCATCCTGCCACTTGCTTTTTAGAATGGAAGCCTGAAGTATATGACCTTGATTTGCATTAGTTGGCAATTTGTTTCTTCTGGTTTTAGATGAACTATGGCATCACAGTTTGCCACACCATCTTTCTTGTTTATGCTGGAGCCCCAGCATGGTTACATGCTCTTGGTGGAGCTGGCAGCCGGCAGCCAGCTCTGTCTGAGGAAATTCTACAGCCGGACGGAATAATGGTATTAAAGACTTCACTGTAAATAGTGTATTATCACAAACGTTTTGAAACTAGCTTGGCAATGTTACTTAAATGGGAAGCTCATTGAATGGTGGTTTTGATCTAGTTACTTATTTTAGCTCTTACGCTTTGAAACTTAGCTTGATTGTGCATTATGTGGAAATCAAAGTCTGACTAGTCCTTTAAGTTTGGGGATTTCAAAAACGTGTGGAGAATAAAGCTTGCATCCCTCAGTGGCTCTGACACTTCCAGAATGCAGAAAATAAAGACTTAATCTGTATCTGGCTAGCATCACTTTAGCTATGGGAGTTTTTTGAGTGGTGGTGTTTGTATTGGTGTGCATATTAACTGAAGTTTTGCCATTGTTCATGCTCAGTCTGGGATCTGGAAGTGAAACTTCTTTCTCACTTCTGTGTCTTCACTGTTAATGAAGAGCCTGTGACAGAATTCAGTCTCAGGTGAATGATACAAAAACCCAAACAGAGCCAGTTTGAAAAGGCAAGGGAAATCCAGTGCTTAAAAACCAGAAAGTGTTTAGAAATCAGTTATTATTAAAGATGTCTGCTGTAACTCAGAGACAGAGCACTACAAAAATAAGTATGAAAGTAAAGCTCTTACTGTTGCTCTTTTGCCTGTGATTCCATACAACCCAGTGGCAGTAGGTGCCGCAGGGACTTCTAGCTAATCTTCACAGGTTTTGTGCGCCAGAATTTGGGGCTGAGTGTTCAAGAAGGAATCACTTCAACCTTGTGCTTTGCCAAAAGCAAGGTTCCTTGCTGAGATGGTGTCATGGGTTCAGCAGCAGCAGTCATTTTTCTCCTTCTTGGTAGCTGGTGCAGCTCTGTGTTTTTGATTTTGGGCCTGGGAACAGCACTGATAGCACCAGTGTTTTCAGTTGCTGCTTGGTGATGTTTAGGCTGGCCAAGGACTTTGTGAGTCTCATGCTCTGCTAGGGAGGAGGGGAAGCCAGGAGGAAGGAGAGACAGGACACCTGACCCAGACTAACCAAAGAGGTTGTTCCATACCACAGCACGTCATGTCCAGGATGTAGAAACGGAGAGCAGAGACCCGGAAGGGTGGTGGGGGGTGCACGGTGGGGGGTGCACTGCTTTCTTGGGCTTGATATCGGGTGGTGAGCAATTGTATTCTTTTCCCTTGTATTTCTCTTGTCATTATTATTATTGGTGGTAGCAGTAGTGGTTTGTGTTATACCTTAGTTACTGGACTGTTCTTATCTCAACCTGTGGGAGTTGCATTCTTTCGATTCTCCTTCCCATCCCTCCAGGAGCGGAGGGAAGAAAGAGTGGGGAGTGAGTGAGAGAGCGGCTGAGTGAGTTTATAGCTTAAACCACAACAGATGGGTATGCATTCTTACTGCTTTAGGAGTGGTTTGTGTGCCTAGGTTTGCTTTCTTCCCAGGCTGTGGTCATATTTCTTGGGGTATTGACATCAGGAAACTCATCACCAACAAAGTAAACCTGAGAAAAAGAGTTTCAGTCACAGAAAGCTCACGATACCCCTTCTGTTCTTACCCACAGACTATCATACCATTTGTCATGGGATGCTTACTGTGTTGCCAAGAACAAGGCAAAAATCTTGGCTTGAGCAATGCAGTGTGAAAGTAAATAACACCTTCATGTGTCAAATTCAGCCACCAGCAAGAAGTCAGTGACTTGGTCTGCAAGTTTGCTACTTCAGTACCCAGTTTTGTATTTTGGGTCACTCTAATTCAGATGGAAACGTTTGTTTTTACAGATGGAGTTGGCAGTGGCACCGCTGTGTCGGCGAGTCTCTGACCTAGGAAAATCCTACAGACAGCTGAGGTCATTCAGGTGAGTTGCAGTCTCAGGAGCCAGCAACTGTCGGTATGATCAAAATGTATTTCAAAACTAATTTATTATCTCATGCTAATTCGGATTGAACAGAGCTTTTTTGGCAACACCCACCTGCAAATTAGAAATAGATTAAAGTTCTTTGTAATTCTCTGCAGAGTATAACTGTGATTTAACAAGCTTTGTCATGCAAATGTTGGCCAAATTGTACCTTTTTTGTGTTGCTTTCGGTACAACCCCTGCATGACAGTGAGTTCTAAAGCGACCTGAAGTGTTTGCACTGAAATATGAAATTTACAGTCCTGGGTTGTTTAATTACAGTAGACAACTTTGTACTTTTTTACAAACTGAACCTGTGTTGCAGACCTGGGATGCAGACTAGTAGACAAACATTCGATGATCCTATTCTAACACAATATTGCCACCAGATAGGTGTTTTTCTAATGCATTAGATAAGCTTTTTCTTCCTTTCACAAGTGTCTTTTTACATTTTTCCAGACCATTGCTATTCCAGACCAGTGAGCACATTGCCAGTAGCCCAGCTTTGGGAGAGGTTATTCCATTCAGCATCATTCTTCAGTTTTTATTTACAAGAGCACCAGCAGAGTTAAAATCACCCTTCCAGGTAATCTGATCAACCTCTCTTTCCTTTCGAGATGTCCAAGGAGGTATGAACACTGTAATTCATCCTGGATATTTTAGTTTAAAAGTATTCAAGCTCATTCTTTATATGATTTATTGGCTTTTGCTTTTGTTGTGGCAAAGGTGTTCTGGTCATTGGCTTCATATTTTAATTAATTAACAGTAGGAAGATGACAACCTGATTTTAAAAAGACTCTCAATTCTTTGATGTTCTGTCAGCTCATGGAAGAAATTGCAGGTCTTGTCCCCAACTGCACATTGCCTGGATCCTGGTCATGTAAGATGCAGGAAAACTAGATAGAAACCCCTGTCAGAATTGGGCAAACAGCTGATGTGGGAGAACACCTCTGAGCTCCCGCATAATGTATTGGGCTATTTCTGTTAATTGTCCCTGATTCCTTAACTCATTCTGCATCAGTGCAGTATTAAGCAAGCCTTATGTGGCTTCATTTATATCATCTTGGATCTGAAATTGTTAGGTGTGTTTCCTTTTTCACCTTCATGTGTAATTGATGTTTATTTCTCTGTATTAGAGGGCTGAGTGGTCCATTGCTCGCTACTCCCAGTGGCTTGATGATCATCCATCTGAAAAAGACAGGCTTGCTCTCATACGGTAAAAATCATTCTTTCTTCTCTACATTTATGATAATGGAGCAGTAACTTATCTGCATACCAGCACTGGTCTAGAAAGGTAAAAAACCATGTGTTACAGGGGATGTATCATAAATACCATTGCTCTCTCTCCACTCATGGGATGAGTTGCAAAATGGCAAAATGTATTAACTGAACCCTCCCCTCCACCCACCATACCCAAGACCTCTAGTGCCTTTGGAAGCAACACATAATCCTCTTGCACCATGGTGGTTTAAATTAATATCGTGTTTCAGTAAAATTGCCTCTTAACTGTTGGAAAGTCAAGGCTGCAGCCGTTCGGTCTTCTGCATCAGGAAAGAGGAGCTTTGGAAGCTTAAGCAATGAGAATGTAGGTAGGAATTTAAAAATGGAAGACCCTTGCTACACTCCTGTAATGTCCTTCTTCAGAAAACTAGCACAGGATCTTTAGGAAGTGGTAATTATGTCAGATTTTTCAGATCTTCCTGAGGTAGTGGCTAAATACTGTTTTGCATCTTAAAATGTTAGCAAAAGTTATGAAGAGTCTTGGTTTTCAAAACAAGCAGATTTCTAATGTTAGAGAGAACAGATGTGTGGTATGAACGTGACAGAGCCAGTCTGAGGATCCTCAGGATTCAAGGTGCTCATTTGGGTCCTAGCGCCCTAACTCTTCCAGCCACCTCCTTAGCATCCTGTCTGACATCAGTGCCATCCACTCCAGTTGTTGCACAGCTGCACCAGGCTCGATCTGGCCTGGGAGCCAGCTCTGCCCTTGAACTTTGTGTGGATGTTGCCAGCTTTTGCTGAAATCATAAAAGCTGACTTTTCAGTTCCAGCCAGCAGTGGCTGTACTTGAGAAAATCAGCCATTATCTGTCCACACTTCGAAAGCAGCCAAGAGGAGTCTGCTATAAATATTTACAGTTCTCAAAGCTGACAGCATCATACAGTCCAGTGTAAGGCCTGGGTCAGTTAAGGAAAAAACTGATGGATCACCAGTAGGTGTTAGTAGGATCTATTTCCAAACTATTACAATGCAAACTGTCTCTTCATGCGTATTAACAAGGTATTTTTTGAAAATCACACATGCTGTCAGTCTGGTTTGGCTGCAGAACGAAGTTTTCTTGAATCTCGAGCCATGGCACCTTGAATTACAAGGGAATGGATAATAGGTACAGGGCTGACACAGCTGTATATGTAACTTAGTTATGAATATTTTGCTTGTGATTTGTGTCCTGATAGTACTGGCAAAACTGACAGTGTTGAGCTTCAGATATGTTAGAGAGAGCCAAGAATGCAAATCGTTTGAGAGCTGATGGATTTTGTTCTCTTCAGTCCTTTTACACAGATTTGAAAATGCCATCCTTAAACTGCAACATTTTTGTCTTTGTTTGCAATTAAATTTCATTCAGACTGATTCAACTAATGGGCTTGCTGGTGGTAATGTTCAGACACTGATAAATTGCTCTGACCATGAAGGTATTATGGGACAAGCCCTGGGACAAAGCTTTTAGGCAGAGAGAATGTCATCCATTAGATCAGGTAGTGTAAGCTGGAATATTTAAGGTTTTCATTTCAGTCCTGTAATTGAATCCATTATTCATTTTGCATTAGATACCACTGTTAAAATATTTCAATTATTTCAACTTTGTAATCTCAAGAATGTGCTGCTGCAAAGTGATCACTGCGCAAGGTTATCACCTGAGCATTTTACAGGGAGACTGTTGCTTTGCACTGTGGAGTGCTCGGACATCCAGGGCACGGAGAGGGCAGCTTTGAAGATCTGCTCTTCCCAGAGGTCTCTGCTGGGACTCCGGTGGCTCTCCCCTGCTCTTGGTACTCCAGAGCAAGGCTTTTTATCACTGCCCACGCTTGATTACTTCTCCATCCATCCCCAGGTCAGCTGCTCGTAGGCACCACTTATGCAGCTTTGCTGAGCTGGATGAACCACTCTGGATTTGTTAAGCAGACTCTTCCCCTGGGTGATTCAGTTGGCAGCTTGTGTAGGGCTGCATGCCTGGAGCAAAGAGCAGGGGCTAGCTGAGCAGCACCAAATGCAGTGAGTGAAGGGGTGGTACCTTGGCAGACACTGGTAATCTCTGCAGGCATTGCTCCATTGCTCTGTGCATTCACCTTTTTACCATCTCCTCTTGTGCCTGTTGGTCCTTTCTGAATAGGCTCCAGTTATCTGTACAGAAGGCCGGCAAGCAAACATCAATCACAAGCATGACCATGTTTCATTCATTATTTCTTTAATACTCGTTTGGGTGATTTCTGAGCCTGCTTTTCATGTGTCTCGTGAGCCTCAGTTGAACTACGGGCATCTCGCTCGTTTGTCTGGAGTCTTTTATCAGTCACCCTCTTCAAGCTTTTTCTGCCTGTAGTTGTTCAGCTGCGCTAATTGAGCCTCGGATGTTGTGAGCCTTCAGATCCCTGCACTGGCCTACATCAAGAAATTATCTTTACATTGGCTGCAACCTTGCAAATGGTTATTTTCTGCAACTCCTCTCTTTCACAACTGTACAATTACCCTAGGGACCTGCTGCTTAGATATATTAATTTACCTGTGTTATCAGAATCCTTGCAGCTTCATATTAAAGCTTATTCCGCTCTGTAATCTCAAATGCTTCATATGCAATGTGGTGTTAATGTTATGAATCAGTAGCATTATGAGCATTTTTGTGCATTTCTTTCTGCATGTATTCAGCATGAAGGATGGGATTTACCTGGCCAGGGGTATATTATATTAGCCAGACTCCCTTTATAGTCAACAGAGAGAAACAGGCGCTGCTGGGGCTGATTCATCTCATCCTGAACTAGGTACCTAAAATAGGTCAGTTGCGTTGTCCTGAAAGCTCCATTTTCTCTGCTCAGTGAAAGGAGCGTGGGCCGGGACACGGGAGCTCTCTCAGGCAGACAGCTGCCCTGCAGGCATGTGAAGTTGGGTGCGATGACCCTGCGGGATTGCGTTGAAAGGAGCGTTGCTTTAAGCGGCCAGGGCACGTTGTTTTCTTTCTAAATTAAGTTTGAAAACTCAGCCTTCTTTCCATGAAAGAAACCGTGATGGATGTGACAGGATTTGATCCAGCAATGAAAGGATTGAATGACAGTTCCTCTGCACAAGGGCCAAATTCTTGTCTGTACCATTGGAGTGTGGGTAAGCTCCCTTTAGCCGAGCTCACTGTTGCTGGAGCAGAGTTGAAATCTAGGCTTAGCGAGGGTTCGTTTTCATAATGAGCTGATGTACTGAGCCAGAGCACGGCTCTGACCGCTGACCTGCCAGGGGCAGGGACAAACGCCAGCGTGGGACCACCAGGGAAGCCCCATGTGTGCGCTGGGTTCAGCCTCGCAGCAGCCTTGCTCTGAGCAGCAGAGCCGCGCTGGGTCACTGCTCCGCTCTGCTAAGCCAAGCGAGCAGCAGACCCCGCAGTGTGGCCGGGGGCTGCCGTGGAGCACGGCTGCGGTGCCTCCAAGTGCTCCCACCAGCACCAGCCATTCATAGGAACCCTTGTGTAACCCGCATGTCTGTCAATGCATGGTTCCTTTGACGTCTCTATTCTGCATAAACTGGAGCTGGCTCTTAATGATCTGTGGTCCTACAGGTGATGCTGTTGGAGATTTTACAGTAACTTTCATAGCACTCAGTTAATAGACCTGGTGTCAGAGCGAATCACAGGATCATGGAATAGCAGGTTACAAGGGACAGATGTGCTCTTACACGGCTTATTTTCCATTTTCCTCTTTGCCCTGAAGTGTGCAGAGCAAGCAGACTTTTAACAAAGTGCTGAAGAGAAGCCTGGCCCTGCCGTCCTCCGGCTTCCCCGCTAATTGATCAGGACCTGAGTGCACCACTGAGCAGAAGGATGATCCCTGCCTCTGCTGAAGCTTGTCATTTAAATCAGGCTCCATTTGACCGAGTCAGAGCCCAGGAGGGTAGTGCTGGTATTCACAATTCCATATAAAATTAACTAATTAATTAGAGTAATCCTCAATGATGCACATTCATCTCCCTTTAAAAACCACAGCCCGAGTCATATACTTATTCCCCCCCCCCCCACTCCCCAAATGTGGATATAAATCTTCATGGATTGAAATAACATTTCAAAAAAGAACTCTCTGGTCTTATATAATCAGCTTGTCCTGATTTCCAAGAAAGCTCATGTTTTTGCTCAAGCAAGTGAAGTAATTTAATAATTGCTTTAAAATCCTTTTCCTTATGTGGGAGGGCATCTTAAACTTAGATTTTTTTTTTCCTTACTTCTTAAGGCATTTTTAATGAAGCATTAATATGTGCAGAACATCCCACCAACCCTTTTCCCATAGCTCTCTTTTACAAACAGTGTTTGTAATGTATACCGTAGCTTGTCTTTTAAAATAGAAACAGATTGCCAAACAGGTTTTATGTCCTTTATTAGACTGGGAGATGCTGAATTTAGGACATTATTTAGTCTAATCCCTTCAAGAGTATGTTTTGTGTATTACATAAGCAGGGTTTCTTCCATCTTCTTAAACATTGATAAAATAACTATAAATTACATCTTTATGTATGACAACAGCTGTGATCTCTTCCATGCTGAAGACTTGATGATACTGCTTTCACCCGTGATGCTGTTTATTTTTCCATTACTACTTATGCACCAGTGTTTTTACAGTGTCCTCTGCAGGAGCAAGTCTACCTTTTTTTAAGACAAGATTTTAATGCGAACCGAGTGCATCTGAACAGGGTTCTGTGCTGCCGGTGGAGTTCACAGAAGTTCGTTTGAGCTGGGACCAGTGAAGTTTACAAAATGCCATCATAAAATCTGCATCTCAAGTGTTAACAAAGCTACTGAACTCATTCATCTGCCCAGCTGAGGGACACTCACGTAGGCACCGCAGCAGCTCCAATGAAGTGTATCATTACATGCATCCAGCTCATCCAGCCTGAGCTGAAATCTGTCCATGTGTAGCAGCAACTGTCTTGCTTTGCCATAAGCAGCTTCCTGCACCATCCGTATTTCTGTGTCAGAGTCCCAAAATCCCACCCTTAGACTTGGTAACTGTCTGCAGGGAAACAAAATTCCTGTCCCAGATGTACTTGTGAAATCACATCTACTTTATGACCACTGGTGCTCTCAGATACGTCTCCA
Organism: Amazona ochrocephala; assembly: GCA_039720435.1. Lineage (NCBI taxonomy): Eukaryota > Metazoa > Chordata > Aves > Psittaciformes > Psittacidae > Amazona > Amazona ochrocephala. The sequence continues at coordinate 29,983,923 of CM077880.1, forward strand.
AGCCCATTTCTCCCTTGCACATGGAAGCAACCTCACCATTAGTCTCTGGGCTCCAAACATCCTTTCTCGCTGGATTCGTGATTTCTGCCATTTTACTGCCTGGACCTTTCCTGACCAGGAACGCTGTTCCTAACGGGATGCTGTTTCCTGGCCTGTCTCCATTGTGTCATTACCACAGGCAGCAATGCAGAGTTTTCCTGAGCTGGTCAGAGCTTGACCATGCCTATGAGCCATTCCATGCTCAGCAGGTAGGGTGTGGAGCTCCAGGTGACTGCAGCTGCCTCTTGGCTGCCAGCCTTTAGCAGCTGCAGCAGCTTATTTTTCTCAATCAGTGTGAGGTCCCTTTGGCTACTTTCTTTCACCACTGCTCCTCTGCCTTGGTGGGTGCATGAAGCAGGTAGCTCTCCAGGCCAGCTCTGCTCTGCAGTAACCCTTGTTCGCTGTTCGGTGGTAAATGTTTCTCCATGACTTGTTCATTCTTCACTGCCCTGTGGAGGACTTGGGGGTGTTGGTTGATGAGAAAATGAACATGAGCTCTGGCTTCAGTGTGCGCTTGCAGCCCAGAAAGCCAACCGTATCCTGGGCTGCATCAAAAGGAGTGTGACCAGCAGGTCGAGGGAGGTGCTCCTGCCCCTCTACTCTGCTCTCCTGAGACCTCACTTGGAGTATTGTGTGCAGTTCTGGTGTCCTCAACATAAAAAGGACATGGAACTGTTGGAACAAGTCCAGAGGAGGGCCACGAGGACGATCAGGGGAATGGAGCACCTCCCGCGTGAAGACAGGCTGAGAAAGCTGGGGCTGTTCAGCCTGGAGAAGAGAAGGCTGCGTGGAGACCTCATAGCAGCCTTCCAGTGTCTATCTGAAGGGGGGATAGAGGGATGCTGGGCAGGGACTCTTCATTAGGGACTGTAGTGATAGGACAAGGGGTAACAGGTTCAAACTTAAACAGGGGAGGTTTAGATTGGATATGAGGAAGAAATTCTTTACTGTAAGGGTGGTGAGGCACTGGAATGGGTTGCCCAGGGAAGGTGGGAATGCTCCACCCCTGGCAGTGTTCAAGGCCAGGTTGGACAGAGCCTTGGATGGCATGGTTTAGTGGGAGGTGTCCGTGCCCATGGCAGGGGGTTGGAACTAGATGATCTTAAGGTCCTTTCCAACCCTTACTATTCTATGATTCTCATGGCACTGCACTTCCCATCAGTTCCCACGGGGTTACAGTGAAATCTCCACCAATGGCAGCTGTGGCATTTGCAAAATAACCTTCACAAGTTGCAGGTTGACAAGTCAAGGGACCCTGACATAAATGTTACATTAGGGGAGAAGCTGGTGCTCCCCACACCTTTGTCATGGCAAAACTCTTCCTGTTTGAGAAGAATCAAGCTTTTGTTCTAGAATTTCAGGTGAAGTTATTGATTATAAATTGCATTTTGAAATTCAGCTGTAGAGCACTGAAATACTTTCACAGGGCATGGGCAAACAGTGAATGCATTTCGTGTTGAGAAAGCTTTTGTTTTTGTTGTTTAGTGTAAAGCTGTACAATGTCTGTTTTAGCAAAATGCCTGAGAATTCACCTAATAGTATTGATAGAGTAGCAATGATTGGTTGTCTTTTGAACTTGAAGTTTGTCTCTTTGAAACAATGCAAGCAAAGCCGCAGTAAAAGAGCAAGTGCAGCAAAAGAGAGCTGGCAAGGATCTCTTCTTGCTTGGCAACAGCTTCTGTTGGCTGTTGGTCTGTGCAGGGAAGGAGAAGGAACCCTGACCCTCAGAGCGGTTCTGAGGCCACCAGACAATGCTGAGTTCCTTTTGAGTCGCAAGAGGGCAGTGGCTGCCGCTGGTGGAGTTGGTTTTGCCACTTAAATCAGGTTCTTTTGAGGCAGGAGAGACAGAAGAAAGATAAAAGCTGCTGGAAGGTCTGACAGCGGGACTCTAATGCTGGTGTTTGGCACTTAGTGTAGCCTAAATCTCATTCCCTCTTGTTTGATCTGATGGGAATAACAGTCTGGCTAAGGATTATCAAGGGCTGATGCTGAGTGGTTTTGGGTGCTGCTTTTAGGGTAAAGCTCCCTTTCATCTGAAGGGATCTGGTTATCTCTTGTCATCTCTTTCAAGGGCTTTTTCAAAGCAGGAAGGGATAGCAGTGTTACCATCTGGATAGTGACACCAACCCACAACTTCACCAGGAGGTGCCAGTGCTTTCTAAGTTAAGCAGGTCAATATGGGGTTCTTTCTATATTCAGCTTTTGGTGACTTTTAAAACTATTTGGGCCCAAGAAACTTTGGGGAGTGTATAGAGGAAAAGACAGGGACACTGGTGAGAGGAAGGGGAGAGATTCAGCAAGATGAACAACAGCTGCAGTAAAACTGTTACGGGAGTTTCTTGACTGTCTTTTTAATAGCAACTAACATCTAACATGCTTAACAATTACTGCTGCCCAGAGCACTTCAGTGCTGCCCTGAGTGGAAATGTGAGACTCTTCCAGAGGGTCTCCCTTCATCTTGATGGGATCCTTGAGCTGTCCCTGCCTGCATCTCCCACTACTACTCAGTCTGCTCATCACATGCTTGCCCCTCATTGCCAGCTGATCTAAAAAGCACACTTACCTGCTGTCCCTTTCCCCCAGTCTCACCTCTTCTCTTTAAATCTTGGGGTTTAAAACTGACCTGCAGGTGTGCCTCTTCTGTCTGCAGTCCGTCATGTGGACAGCCTGTGCTGGGAGTGAGGTGAGCTGCACCCAAAGCACCCCGTGGCTGCAGCAAGCAGGTTTTTAGGTATTGCGTTTTTCCCTATAGAGCCTGTGCTGCTCCCCAGAGACCACTGGGAAGAGTGCACTGAAGGTTTTCAGGGAGCTGACCAGGTGCAGATATTCTTTCCCTGCCTTTCTGGCTGTAATGGGGGAATAGCTTTTCTCTTGCTGTTTGTTGATATTTCTTCAGAGTGTTGGTACCTGGTGTGCACCCCTCAGCAGCAGTAACTCACCAGGAAGTTGTTCCCAAAACTGAAGAACTCTCAAGTGCATCCAGGCCAACACAAGAGGCTGTTATTGTGCTCAGTCACCTTACTCTTCTGAGCCCTCTCAACTCTCCAATAAATCCAATCCATCCTCCCTTTGCATCACCTCCATCTCAGACCAGGTGCCCTGGGCTTCAGCCAAAAGGGAGTCTGGGGGGAGGAGCTGTGCTGGGCATCACCTTCTGCCTGTGCTGTTTCATTCCCATCCTGTGCTCAGAAAAAAAGCTGCTGCGGGTTCCTTCCTTGCACAGTTGCACACTTCAGTCTCTCCCTGTTGAACTCCATTAGCAGCAGGCCAGGGACTCTGACTGCAGGCATATGTTTGTGTGTGTGTCTGTGTATGTATGTGTGTATGCATGCATGTACCACCTGTGAACACCCAGCTCCTCCTGTTGCACTGACAGGAAGTTCAGAGCCCTCACTGGTTTAGCAATAGCCAGGCAAGAGTATGATATGAGGAAAAATCAACTGAATTGGAAGCCAAGTATGGCAAAACTGACCTGACCTACTTAAAAAAGTTGGAAACTGAACAGCTCAGCATTTACCAAGTCTTTGTTTTGCAGATATGCTCATTCAACAATACTATTTCCTCGACTCATTGGCTGAAAGGTGTCCCCGTGTTGTACAGCAAGTCAAATGAGATATATGTACATAATCACAGCTGCCCTTCAGCTTTGACATGCCTGTATGCGTGTGACTCACGCAAGACTACTGTGTGTGTGTGTGACACCATACAATGTATAGGAAAAACACTGCAGTGCCTTACAAACGTACATGCACTTAGTCTGTGGGTTAGTGCAGCGTTTCCCAAAGGACTGCAGCAGTTCCAGAGACTTGGCCTGCAAATCACCTGAGGGCATCTCCGTTGGTCACCACTGCCCCAGTTTTCATTCTGCATGTTGCACTCGCAGCAGCTGCTGTCTATCCTTGCTGTTTCTAAAGGTTACCAGTACAGCAATGTGCCCCGGTCTGTGCGTCAGAGTTGTCATTTCAAGCCATCTGCAACATGCTGCCGCTGTTTATTTAAATGTTAACTTGTTCACTCCTCAAAACATGCAAGAAAGGAGAAAAACAACCATGGAACAATTATGTACAGCTTTGTAAGGCCTTTCATGGCCACTTCCTTCTGCAGAAACATGCGGGGTCATCTGAGGCAAGTTCTGTAGCAGGGAAGAAGTCAGCTAATTTCAGTTGCAGGTCCTTAACTTGTATAACCTGCACACTATCAATTGCTTTTTGTTATTTTAGTGGTGCCCTGGAGGCTTACGTTCAATCAGTGCGAACGAGAGAGGGAAAGGAGTTTGCACCGGTCTATCCCATAATGGTTCAGCTGCTGCAGAAAGCAATGTCAACCCTTCAGTGAGCCAATCTGGGCAACGCTCTCAAATCTTGGCACAGTACCGCAGCCACGGGTCTTCGGTGCCATGCAGATACTTGCATTCCCAACTACGTAAGCTTTACAAGGAAATGCGTTTACCTACTTCGTCTGTGAAACTTCTGTTTCGTGCTTTACATTTGCATTATAGGAAATTACTTATACACAAATATGATAAGGAAATTGTACAGTTTTTATGTGCTGTAAGTCTACATCTAATGAAAACAAATTCTTCAGCATTCTTTTTGAATTCAGAAAAACTAGAACATGCTCAAACACTGCAGTGGAATTCATGAGTATCTCAAATAAGGAAGTAGCTCTTGTAAGTATGAACAGTTGGATACATTTTAGACTTAGTACTTCTAAACACCAGAATCATCAGTTTCCATGTAAAAATCACTAATTTTAACACAAAAAGTATTTGTAAGTAACAGAAATGACTCTCTAGTGCACTGCTCTTTGCTTGGAAATAATTTGTATAGATTTCAACTTTCTTTTGGTTTAAACTGTAATAAAGAACGTTGACTCCAACCCTGAGTGCAGTATTTGAAATCATTCAACAGCTTCCTCACTGCACAGCATCACACGCGCTTTGGACGGGTTCATGTACAGACTTCCATGCACAAGGTGCTCATCCCGCAGGGCGGACTTCACTATCAGTCCACTTCATTTCATATAATACACACCACCAGATTTTAACGTATTTATTTGAAATAATATACAAGAATATAGTGTGCAAAAATCTGAGGGGCAACATCACATAGACATGTGTCATAAACTGAAATTTACAGTTGTGATTCTTAAACAAAAAAAAGGAACACACAGCTGTTTAGTAGACGAAAAGCCATGATTGTAAAAGTTCACAGCAGAAGCAGTTGGAATCCTAATGCAGCTGCTCTAATTGTAGACAGTTGGAGGAAAAAAAAGTAAAGTGCAAGTGTTGCACGTACAGTTAAGTGCAAAGTTTGCCCCCACCATAAAGATGTCTTATGGCAAAATAAAGTATTGTAGAGTATGTGGCAAAGACAAAACACAGAGAAAACTATGATGGTGATGGTATCAACAGCACCATTTTTCTGGAGATAACGCTATCTATTTGTTTCATCCTGTCCCGGGCCATGGTTGCCACCGGCAACAGCAGCTCTCTCTAAGGCCAGCTTGTGCAGGATCTCTCGCCCCCTTGTGGGGACACATTTCCTCCGGGGCAATGCAAGCAGCGGCTCCGTGCTCCTTACGCTGTGCTCGCCACACTGCGGTGCGGTGCTGGCGCCTGGCTGGGCTGGGACACTACCACATAATGCATCTTGCCATCTCACAGAAGCCGAGGCCCCAGACTCGTAATTAATAATATGGTTGTGCAATACATATTAATCAGCAATAAGAATCAATGTATATAAACAGCTGTTACATATTTTAAAATTCCCCTTTTTGTACATTTTCTTTTAAAAATAAACATTTATACACGTCTCCCTCGCCTCTTTCTAAAGTACTTTAGCACCACAGGATATCCATTTTCAAGCCTATATTACCTGATACATATATGAAGTTTGGAAGAAAAATAAGGCAATTTGGTTTAAAATGTTGATAGTTTTAGCTTTCTTAATGTTCTATTGTAAAATGCAAATCTGCACTCATACTAGATCATTTCCAACTTGATGGTGCCAGTATTTTATGGTCGCACAGAGTCACAACAAATAGTAAGACCTTGATCGTGCATCTTCTTGCCATCAAGCAACAGCCATTTTGTAAATACAGAGTGAACAGGAAAATTCCGGCTTAATGCTGTTGTGAGCCCTAAGAAAAGAGAAGAGAGAACCAGGTTAGCGAGAACCAGGTTAGCACTCATCAAGCAAAGGGGAAGGAGACATTATCTTAAATCTAGCAAACCCTTGTTTTGAAAGCCACAAGCACTTGTGATCATTGGTCCAGCTACTCTGAAGAAAACAGCCCAAACAGATTATTTTATCCCCTCAGCATCAAAAGACCATCAAGACTTCTTTGTGGCAGCCCAGACCTCACCATCATTACTTGATAAAGGTAACCATGCTGCTAACAAAATTCTTCGTTCATTAAAATAAAACCGTAAAAAAAAAGGTATTTCCTGCTACAACACTGCAGTAACAGGTCCTACAAATACTGTTATCTTGGTCTGAAGACCAAAGAAAATCCTACTAGAAGGCAAGGCAAGAAAGCCATCCTTCTTCCCAAGGCCAACTATTCCTCTCAGTTATACAAAAACACCCCCACTGACTTCCCTGAAGCTGAGAAGTGCATGTGTGAAACTGACCTCACCACCCAATGCCCAGACTGCAGTACTGTAAAAGCAGAATAAATATATAGTATTATTTCAACTAAACCCACAAGGAGATCTAACAGAAGCTGTGACTGTTGATTAAAATAGAATACAGTGAACAGAAAAACAGCTTGTTCCTTGCAGCTGGGGTTCAGTGAAATCTGCAACAAGAGACTGAGAACTCAGCACCAAGTATATCACAAGCAATAAGCAGCAACTGAGAGTTGGAGCATTTCTTAAGGCAATACTTGCATATGCTCTTGAGAAAGTAGCCTCATTTACACAGAAAAGGAAGGGCTAACTTGAGGATGGAATCTTAAACCAGTGAAGCCCACACTATACACTTAATGCCCCTACGCAGGCATAAAATGGCTGATGAGAGGACCTGGTGTTCTGTGCACAATGTGGATCTTTCCTTCCAGCTGAACATGCAGGCTGGCAGAAATCTCTTTTTTTTCCTGTGTTCTCTTTATATGACTTACAAGCTTGAAAGCCCTTATCTCAATAGATCCACTGCTGCAGACTCTTAAAATGGCCTTCTGCAATGCGGAAAACAATTTATTTCTCTACAGAAGAAGTGGTGTCTATTGCACTTATTTTACAATTAAAACAGAGTAGTAAATGAAAGGGATTAATGGCAAAAAAGTAACTTGCTCCCTCAGTAACTTCACATCATATACTGAGAGAAACTGTAAGTAAAAAAGATAGAAAGTGGTAAAGAAGAAGTTTTTACTGAAGAAAAATGAGACAATCAAAGAAGGATTTTGTAAAAGTGTTTCTGAAGGGACAGATGTAACATAGGTACAACCCTGTGAACTCAATTACTTCAAACAAAAGGTGACGTGCTCTTCCTCTGCCTTTCACAAGCACACTCACTTCTAGTCCAATAGAATTCATGGAATCAAGAAAATATTCAGAGACCCTTGCCTGATCTGTCTCTTGATAACTGTCCCAAAGGAGATACCCAACACAGGGGAGCCGAAGGAAGGTCTGGGCTACCAAGAATGGAGTAGACAGCAGTTCATCCTCAACAAAACCTATTACTGCTACCATATGAACACATTTAACTGCACAATGAAGAAGAAAGCTTCACAAACATACAGAATTTGTTCGTTTTCGTTTCCAACAGTCAGGATTTAGACGTTTCTGTTCTTCTGCCAAGGCCTTGGCTTCTAGCGTGTACATCCGTCTTTCTTCGTTTTTCATTTTCTTCCACCTGTCACCAAGTATCACACTTATGGCTCTGCAAGACAAATGTTTACAGTGTGGTCAGGACAGAGAGTTAAGAAAAACCCTAATTTTGTTCTTTTTATCTGAGCACTTCAAAGAAGACAAAAGTTAAGTGTTGAAATCACACACACACAGAAGTCAACTGTATCTTTAACAGTTTATTAAAACAATCCTGGTTCTGATTATCTTCTCATACTTCTTTCAACAGTTAAACAGCTGAGATTCTGTGCTGGCTGAGCACGGGTCGATGCACATTCTAACATTTCAGTGAGTGTACATTTGAATACACAGCAACTGACATAAACCAGCAACACAGGGATGTTAAAAAAAACACCACCAAATGGTAACTCACATTTGTTTTGCTCTACTTTTGTACTACAAGATCATATGACAGATTCACTGAAAATATGTTCTCTAATAATTAGGGCAATGATCTGAATATGACCTTAGCCAAACAAATACTTGATTAACTGCAAATCCCCATGTCTACTTAATAGATGTGTGTAGCCTCCTCCACCTTTAATCCATACTGGGCAGAACATACTGTAAGTTCCCATTCCTACGCAAAAGGAACTATCTGTTCTAACAATGAATTGCCTTCCTGTTCCTTACAAACTTCATGTCTTTTGGACAGTATTTCCCATTATTATAATACCATATTGCTCAACTGCACTCCCAAATGCTGGATCAATGTTCCCTTAAAGCTTTAACTCCATCCTTTAGCAGAATGAGAATCTCTAAAGAGCAGCTCTTTTACCAGTGCTCAACTACTGAGCAGATGCTTTAGCTTCAGATTACAGCCATCAATGTCCTGTGATCAGCTTTAAAAAAAAAAAAAAAAAAAAAAAAAAAAGGTGCAAAGAACTCTGCTTCATCATATTAAAAAGTTCCTTGCTGGCAGCAAAGTTATTCATAGACTTTCTAACAGAATCAAGAAGAGCAGAGTGTCAGCAACCTCTTCCATAAGCTGATGCACATACAGCATTTCTGATGGCTCTTCTGCACTGTAACAAGAAAACGCATTTTAATCCTGCAAGACCGTGTAGTTCTGTTCAGGCTTCCAGGAGCTGCAGAGTACCCAGAGAGCACAGCAGGAACTCCATCGGGGCTGCCACTCAGCCTGTGCTGTCACACGCTCTGGTGGCTCCTGAGAGCAAACTCCTCAAGTTGCAACCAGACCCATTCACATCAAATCCATTTGCACAGCCTGTCTCTCTGGCAATGGTATTTGTGGTTTTCTATCCAAACTGAGAACCAGTATCTTGGGTCTGTCATCAGAAGTAAGCACACTTCATTAGCAGATTTTTCATGTTTTAGCAGTATCCAGAGGCAAATCAACGGCACCAGAAACCTGTCTGATTTTGGTCACCAGTTAATACTGGGTCACTCACACCCCCAGGAAAGAACGTGGTGACCCAGAGAGAGCAGGTTTGTGGAAAAAAGCACTGCATTTCCACATAAAATAAACTATGAGATCTTTGTATTTTAAATGCAAAACCATGAATTTTATTATCTCCAGAGAAAAAATTGCACTGAGGCACTGAAAGTGAGATCTGTATGTTTCAAAAAGACTGAAAAATCTAATGCAGAGACAAAAGCTCCGTTTTGCCAAGGAAACAGTTCTGTGAGCAAACCACTGAGACTGAAAAAATATGTTAAAGTTCCTGACATAACAGAGACTTAATTCACCTGACCAGAAACAAGAAAGAAATGATTCTACTGCTTCACTGCCTTACATGTCCTTCACCTCACCGGAACTTCACAGCACTCTGTACTCTGCCTTTGTCCTCTTAAAATGCTGGTAAGGTACCTGATGACTTTTTAGCAATCAGGATACAACCCCTTATACTACACCTAATTCAAAAGAAATTGTCAAGCAGTAGTTGAGAATGCCTCAAGTTTACTTAGTAATTATGTTCAGCATAAACAAACTCTCTCAATAGTTTAGGTGATTTTGTCTTTAGAACATACACTACTCAAATTATTCAGGTATTTCTGATGGCACGATCAAGTCCAACTACAGCTACAGTGAGAATACCTAGAAAAGAAACAAGTACTACTCTAACACCGGTTTCTCAAGTATGCTTTTACAGTCCATCGCGTTTTTTAAGTACCATGTGAATGTTGACTTGTGTTCTGAATGTTTACAGCTCACTATCTTGTTGACATGGCTTGAGCTGCTTTGTCTCAGAGCTTACCATTTAATTCCAAATACCTCAAGGTCTGTCCTTTCTTACATGCTAGGAAAAAATTAAATGAGTGTAGCAAACCTAAGAACTGCAGTGTACAGAAATGAGTACTACATGTAACCAACCGTAAGATCTACTCGGAAAACTGAAAATGACATATACTAAAGTTAAAATCATAAGAGTTGCCTCTGAACAGCTAAATTAATGTCTCAGCCACATTTAAGCAACAGTAATTGAATGCATATATAATCAATTATCACTAACTCTTTGTGATTTCATCTGTATGGTATGCCAATAAACTGCATCCAAACGTACCGCCTTGCAACTGGGATGGTGAGCTTACTTGTAATGTAACTTTGTAATCACTTTCCATCAAGGTAAACCTGCTTACTGAAATATTCAACTTACTTTCACACATCCATCCAGTTGCAGCTCCAGTTCACTGCATCCCTTAGAAACCAGCATTTTAAGATAAACCATCATAGACTTTCTTAGCTGACGTTCTGTTCGATCTCTCTTTGATAGTTGCAATGAGTTAGAAGGCAGCAGATCTACTTCACTGAAGCTACTGTAAACACTGCAGAACATCACTGCCAAGTCACACAAGACTGGCTAGGATTTAAGGATGGATTATTTGCATGACAGGATTTTTTTTCCCAACACCAGTTACAGCCTCCTTACCAGAGCATTATAAAATAGTCAAAACCCTCTCGAAGCCCTGTCACCTTTAGCTTTTACCAGATTTAGTACTAAAATCTTTATGTGACAGAGTCATTTTTATAGTAACTGTTTCATGATGTTATATATGTAAAAAAATCTGAGTATAAGATCAGTGTATGTTCATGTGCTTTAGCTTGTATTTACATATGCACAATTAGCAGAAATATTAAGACTATTTTAAACATTATAATGGAGAGCTTTATGAAGAAAAAAAAATTGCTTAGATATGAATATGTGTATAGATAAAAAGACGCCAAAAAGAAACCAACAAAGAACCTTCCCTCAAACACAGAATCATTCAACTCTTCCTGCAGGCTGCTGAATGCCTTTAGGACAAGCAACATTCGGCAAGGTACTGTTTGGATTAAGATCTTTCAGATACCCCAACAATCAGTACTCCATTTCTCAATACAATGTGCAGAGTGAGGATGATTAACTCTGACAGAACTTCACTGAACAATTTACAACATTATGTCAAGACTTAATCAGAAGGATCAGAAACTCCCCTTTTCCACTACAACACACTAGCAGAGAGCCTGGTGCTTTTTTTTCTCCTTTTCTCACCAGTATAAACAACGACTGTTGTGTATTTGTGACTCTGCCGGTGCACACATATCAGTTGCTTTACCCAAATGCTTTCTCAGAAGGCATGATTGCCAAAAATGGATTCTGTCCTATTTACCAAGTCTCTCCATAGATTAAGATTTGTGTCAGCTTTTTTCAAAACTTGTTCTTTAAAGAATGTATGCACATTTTATTTCAAATGCAAAATTTAGTCCACTTAAAGCTTCTATAAGCTCACCAAGAATAACCTGTTATTATTACCTGTTGTCTTTCCCGGGATACATCTGAGTGTATTCAACTCTGTATTTTTTGGCAAAAAGCATGAAGGCATTCATTGGTCTTTTGCACTTGTTTGGAGACGTGGCACTCACAGTACTTGCAGTCCCTGAGCTGTGGCTTTTGCCAGCTTTGCTGTACAACGAACTGGAGGAAAGATGTGATGAAGCAGTAGATGCACAGTTTTTACTACTGCACTCTGATCTCTCAGCCTCCTGACTGTTTGATCCTCCACAGGACAGAGAAGCGCGACGCTGGCGAGCCATGCTGCTTAACACGTAAACTGCAGAGGAATCCATTGGGGTAAAATCGTAGCTGCAAGAAAAAGTCATTATTAGAAAATGACAAGAGTAATTTTCACATAAAACCCCTGAATAGCTATTCACTCTTCATCTATACTACATTTATAGTATTTTGGGGTTGATTTGCACTTGATGCAGATGTCAGTATGAAAAAGAAAACCAAACCCAAACAAAAAAAAAAAGCCCAAAACTTTGGCACATGAGTTAACAGTGTTTTCAGTGTGATGGCGTACTGCAACTTCACAAGGTTTGCTGTGTGCTATCAATTCTCCAGCTGTATATCTGTGGTACACTGTCTTCAATTTCATCCTCGTTTGAGATAAGCTTCCTTCTTTCCTTTTGTCCTTACCATAAATCAAATCTGGTCAGTGAGTGACAGGTACTGAAAGGGACAACTAATGTGGGAAGAGTAAGAGTTGAACTCACTTGAAAAATATATATTAATTACAAATATAAAACCACTATTAAAATAAATTCTATTATATAGGCTATTGTACAAATAACTTAAATACATATTATTTTACAGACAAACCTTCCAGTGAGATTAAAAAATTGATGCATACTCTTTAATTTAGAGCTGACAAAGTCTGCCCTCTAGTGACAGAAATGCGAGGTTCCTCAATATTTCAAGGTATTTCAACAGCTTAGATGAGTTGTTTTCCACACAATTTAGATCTCCAAATTCTGTGAAGTATGGTAATTTTTTGTCGACCAACAACTACAAATTAACTTCTCACCACTACAGAAGAAGTTTAATTCCATGAACTGTTATCACCTCCAGGAACTACAGATTATACTGCCTTTAGCATGCTATATGGGGAAAACACACCCATAAAGGTGAAATCTGAAACACTGAATTACCACCACAAAATAAACATAAAATATCTATAACTCAAAGACTCTGCTCACCCACTGCTCAATGTGGCTATAGCTGCATAACTTATGGCAAAAATAAGCACTTCGAAGAGCTTTTTTCAGAACATAAAGCAGAACTAATAACAAGGAAACACTGCTAGTGGTAGCCCAGCCCTCCCATGCAAAGACAGCTCCTTTCTATGCGGCAGAACCACAAGCAAGAGTGAAGCCTGAAGATCTGCCTCCAAAATCCCTTAGAAAAGTAGAAAGCAACTAAGAAGGGATAATGCTTGTAGGCAAGCTCACAAGACAGTAAGAAAGAGCCTCTCTGTTGTACAAATAGTCCAGGCACCCTTCCTATTCCTAATCTCCTTCCCATAACACAGCAACAGGGTTTTGCTTTTGAATTCTTCTGTCTTGTTATCCACAGCTGCTGCTGCATACTCCTTTCTCTGTGACTTACTCCCTCCTGTCCACAAAGACAAAACAAGGAATTTGAAGTGTCCAGGCCTGGCTTTGGGATAAGAAGCCACAAGTGAGGTGTAAATAGACTGATTCTAGCAACTGTCTACACATGCAGTTAGAATAGGAGTTAATAAGAAAAAAGCCAAGACGGCAAATGAGTGAAGATAAGCACTTGAAACAGTAATTTAAATTCTTTTTTTCTATTGTTAGAACACCAAAAAGCAACCAGACTAAAAACAGATGCTAAGAAGGACCTAACATCACAGCAGAAGCTGGATTTTACTAAACCTAGAAATCTCAAAATATGGAATTATGGAAAGTATGAGAAAATCTCATGGGCAATATTATTTCCTTAGAAGAATTTATGTGATCAGTACCTCTGAAGGTCATCTGGTTGGACATCTTGCTAAAAGCAAGGCAAATCTCATAACTGATCTTTGAAAGTCAAGTAAGTTTGGTATATTGGAAAAGAATCACAAAAAGCTGAATATACAAAAATAGCAAGAACTAATTATGAAAAGTGTTGTATCCTAAAGCCACAGCACATACATTTATTACTAAAAACCCACTAATTCAGATGCATAGCTGCATAGGAAGCACAAGTTAATAGCTATTGTGGGAAAACTGTCTAGACTTTTCAAACATAACCCGCTTTACCTGTAGAACTTATACAGATAATATACATATATGTATTTACTGCTTTATCTAATCGCTCTTAAACTATCATATTATTTCACTCCAAGGTGAAATAAACTTTGCAGCTTAGCACAGCACGATTACACAGCTTCCTAGTATTCAGTCTCTGGTTTTCCCTCTCATTTATTTTGTATTACCAAAAGTTTTCTCTCTTTGCATAATGCTTAAAATTCTTGCAGATGTAAGGTGCCTACTCACTTAATGTAAGAACCACTGAGGCCACTTTATCCAAAAATTACCTTTTAAATGTATCAAAAACACCTGAATCATCAAAGTTAATGGCATCAGGGTGTCCAGGAGGTAGACACAGATCTCCAAGATGCATTTCACAGCATGGAATGCCATGCTGTACCACAGTCAAGCTTGGATAAAAAGATGACCAACCTGAAGTGGTAAAGAGTTAAATTAGACAAACGGCCAGACAATCTCTCTAGTTCTTAACTGGAGCATTGCTATACCTCGATATGATATCAGTTTATAAAACTGTTCTGATGTAGTTTCTTTCACCCAGATGAAAAAGCAGAAACACTTACTCACGGAATTCTTACAGCAAATAGTTTTAACTCTAATTTTAGTGAAAAAGTAATCAAAACCCGGTAACTTTTATCATCAGAAGTTTCATGTTTAGCAAGTGAGAAAAGCCTCCCCTGTTTGTAGCTTTCCTTTACCCCCCCCATTTTTTCTTTCTTGAGATCCACTTATGTCTTTGATCAAATCTTCCCTTAAGAAACATGCAGTATTTCTGTAGCTTTATAACTTTACAGTTTTGTTTGTTCAAATTCTGGATTTGTTTACAAAGATAGTAACTTGATTCTACAATATTGCCTTCATCAATTTCTTGAGCAACATGGGATGCAATAAAATCTGCAGCTGCTTTCTAAGAATGTTTTAATATACAGCTAAGTACACTTATAGCATTTCATACCTTTATTTTTAACATAAAAAGGGTGATCAAGTCTGCATTCTACTGTAAGCAAGCCATCTTCCACTGTGCCAGGATCAAAAGTCAGCTTCAGCACTGACTCACCAAAGGAAACGCTTTCTTCATGAGAAATCAACTTCAGACCATCAGAACCATAGCCCTGTGAACATACACACAGTTCAAGAAAAGCATACACCTGTGTACACCACAGGTATATATTCATCATCTTACGTTAAAAAAATTCCAACATTCTAAGTGCTCTTGCTAGAAATAGACAATGTAAAATTTAAAACATACCTAAATTAATTCAGTTTGATTGCTTTATAGTAAGATGCTCAAATAGCACAGTGAGGATCTCTAGGAAAGTTTAGTGCAAACCTATCTTCCTGAGAGGGTAAAGGCACAGGGATAAATAACGTAAAGAAATGAAGTATCTGCTACAGGTACTGAAATTAATTTATCAGAACTAACAGCTACCTTGTATGGACTCGCTGGGAGACTTTCGTCTTTTCCACAGCTTTCAGATCTTGCAAAATCCTCAACATCCTGCCATTCTTTATTGCGTCCTTTATGAAAGCACAAACGAGAGCCTAATAGATTTTAAGAAAAAAGATCAAGGTTATGTAAAAAAGTCTGTGCTACAAAAACAATCAAACAAAACCCACCAACAACAAAAAAACCCAAGACAAACCAAATACTTATTCAGTGACACATGTAAGGTTACCTTTTAGAAAACAATGCCAAACAGTTGAGGGCCAGGAATGGCACCATCCTAAATCATCATCATCTGAAAGTGATGACATGCAGAAAATGCCAGATTCTGATTCACTATTTGCCTATTAAAAAAAAAAAAAAAAGAAGCAGAATGGTGTTGATATTTTACTGCCAAAGATTTCACGGTTGGTCTTGTGTGTCTTTAGATACATCCTTGACTCTGCATCTCTGTCATTATTTTGCTTGAAATACTAACAGAAATTAGTATTCTATTAGTATTAGAATGCAGCAAACGAGAATAGAGTACTTTCACCTCCTTCTCTTGCAATGTGCCATCCTGAAATTTTTCAGTTTAATTCTCTGAGATTCACTTCACACCTATGCTTATTTTATGCTTAGGTGCAAGCATTTTACAAGCCATTATTCCTTGGCTGTCCATAGAACCACTTAAAGCACACCTTACTCCTGGGTCAAATTACTGGAAAGCTGTAGGGCCAAGCAGATTCTAGGTAAATCACTGGGAAAAACTGAGTGTCTTTAATAGACAAGTGTCAGACACAAATTACTGCACAGGAAGGGGAGAAGCAGGACCAACAGGTTTTGTGCATCTAAAAGGAGATGGTTCTGTATTTCCTTTTCAACACAGTAAAGAAGTTAATGTAATTTTTTAAAGCTTGCTATAAAAGGAACTACGAGAGAAGCAGAGCTTTCTTAGAATCCCTTCACAGAAATGTGGACTCTGATAGAGCACTACGAGCCTATTGTGTTTGGTAAAAAGAAAAGTGACAGAAAATCTAGCTTAAATAGAAACAGTATTAGAATAGATGATTTTTTAACACTAGTTTATCTTCTCAAAAAGCTTAACCCACTACTCATGCATCTTTATTTCAGAACAACTCACCCTTTCATGTCTGACTGGTGTTTCATCCACATTATTCTTGGAGAAGCTGGGATCATTCTTTGAAGATCCTGGTGGAGGACGTGCATAGGAATGTAAACTTTTGCTTGTAGCTATTATGTGAACAGGAGATGATCTACAACAGAAAAACGTATTTTAAAATATTTCTGATTAAGACAACACAAGACTTAGCTGCCACTACTCTAAAATGCTTTTATTTAATAAATATTTCTATTTACATGCACTGAATACCAATAAACTTCCCACACCCCAACATTCAAATGGGATGATTAAAGGGTGCAAGCTCAGGCAAAGGGAGTATTTAGCATAACTCCTGCACAGCTTCTATTATACCACCCAAATGACAGTGCTACCTCCACATCAGCGTCTCCTGGTCACAATGCTTGACATTTTTACAAGTATCTTCAATACCCCATTCTTACTGTACATAAGGACATCTGCTCGGTCCTCATGATTAAATCCCAACTGCATTACTGCACTGCATTTAATTTTCTTATTATAAACCTAAGACCAAAGCTGTACAATAGGAGGTGAAGCCTAGAAATTTCACTTCTCACAGCCATATGGAATTTAAAGATCTCAAATCTGAAAACATTATCAATAAAAAAAAAATTGCATTACATTTCCAATTAGCTCTTTTAGAAAAAAATCTGAAGTCAGCGAGCTAGTAAGCATTAAGAATTTAATGTAATAATTTTTCATCTGCTGCTTCTCATGAGGTAAATGCCCATAATTTCTGAGCTTTCTGTGGTTAGGCAATGTCTTTATAGCATCCTAGCTCATTTGTGCCTGGCAATTAAGCAGCTTTTGCAACAGGCTCTGAAACAAGTCCTGTGCAATCTTCCACAGAATAAAGTTACTACATAGAAAGATCAAAAATAGGGTTCCAATTTGAAGTCAAAGGGTGTCAAAAGCGAAGGAAACATTTCTGAAGGCATATTACAAATCTTCACAGTTCTGAACTGAAATGAATGTCAGTACCTGTTATAAAAAGAGCACTGCATCAAAGGACTCTGAGGACTTGTGGCTATGTTTGCTAATTCTGTCAACCAGTTCACCCCATTCTCACAAGAATAAGCACTTTCTGAATTGCTGTTTGAGGTATGTTGGTTCCATGAAGGCCTTGAACATTCCTGATGTGAAACATCAGCACCAAGCTGAAAAAGTGCAGGTGGGGTAGAATCTGTCTGCACAGCCTGTAGCTCAGGAAGATCATCTATGAAAAAATGCACAAATTAACATAATTATACCCACTGCTAAGTTTTAGTTGACACCACATCTTACAAATAAAGATCAAAATGAAGCAACTGATTTTACTTTCTGCATATCACAACTACCAACATCTCACAAATCCTACTCATAATACTGGCAAAATGGCCACAAAAACAATCTCATCTTCACTCTATTACACATTCATGCAAGTAATTTAAGTAAAACATTAAGTATGTAAAAATGCAGTTCTGGTTTTAAAATTTTTACTAGACTGACTAGTTTACAGAGCATTGTACTGCAGAACTATGCAGAAGCAGCAACATGCTTCACTAAAATACTAAAACATTCAACAAAAGGCAACTAATCTGTCCTAGCAGGTGTGACACTTAAAGTTATCAATACTGCGGGTTGCACAAGGTAAAAGTTTTCCATGTTTCCACCTGAGAACTAGAATGAAATAACTGAGAAGTCATGAAAGCTGTGTATACAGCTTGGTACAGGTGAATTCTTACCAATAATCTGCACATTTCATGTCATACAGAATAGCAGAAAAGAGCTCAGCTTGTTACCAGAAGTCTGTGTTACATGCTTTCCCGTAAACTAAGTAACATTACTCTCAGTCACTCCATAACTCCAATGAAATGTATTAACATTTCATTGCTTGTATCAATACTTTCTAATGCACATGCTACTCTTCTCCAGTAAGTAAGAACTGAAGCAAATGTTCCTCTAGCCCAGACTCTCTATTTGCAGCAGATCTAAAGCAGCGTAATTTCCCTTTAGGAGGAGCTCTTGAGCTTTCAGTTTGTTATCCCTGTACAAAAAAAAAACCCAGCTCCTCTGGAGATTAAGAGCAGAAATTTGTAGCTGAGTTCAAGAAAACATTTAAGTCAACAGGCCAGTGTGTGAGCACTGGAAATGAGTCAAAGGAAAGTGACTGCAAAATAAGACCTTAAATGCCATAATTCACTGTCATATTCCCTTCTCTACTGAAGTTAAAATCAATAATCTCAGTCATCTTCCAGTAATCTCACTATACGAAAACTACATCAAACTTCAGGATTTGGCTTCTGAAAAAGTCACACTGTTTACCAAGTTCCATGTGTTCATCACAGGATGCATATCCAGGAGAAGAGGGCAGGTTTTCATTACACTTCAGCAACTCCAGTGACTCATTCATCCCTGAAGTTCTCTTATCCACTACCAGAAGGAGTTTCTGAACAGCATTAGGCATTTGATTTGTCTTCACTTTCCACACCATGTTAGGATGCTCCGAAGTATCTGACTTTAAAGAGACAGAGGTTAAAAATTTGTACACAAACTGTTTCAGGCTGCATCTGACAGGTTATATCATTACCAGTACCCTAAATCCTCCGTAATCTGTTGAGAATCAATTTAGCATAATTTAGCTTGAAAGGGACCTCTAGAAACGATCTGGCACAATCCTCGCACAAAGCAGATCCAACCCTGAAGTCAGATGCGGCTGCTTGCAGCCCTGACCATGTAAGTTTCTAGTATCTGGAAGGATGGAGATTCCCCGACACTCCTCAAGAACCACTGACTACTCTTGCTGTAACAAAGTTGTTCCTTATGTGTGGTTTTAACTTCCCTTGCCACAGCCTGTGCCCATTGCCTCCAAGAGTCCAGGGTCATCTCCTTAACCACCACGCAAGCCAAGGTAAACAACATTCACTTGGTACCCTGAGCCACACATCCCATCAAAGCAGGCAATCAGACAGGTCAGACAAGATTTGCCTTTGGTTAAACCGTTCTGGCTATTCCCAGCCACCTTCTTGACTTCTACGAGCCAGGACATGGCTGTCAGTAGGACAGGCCACACAATCTTCCCTGAAGGCTAAGGTTAGGCTGACCAGCCTGTAGTTTCCCCACATCCCCCTCCCTGAAGCCAGGTGTGACATTTTCTTTTTTCCTGCTACTGGGAGCCCTCCCACCACCACATCTGCCACCTTTTGGAGACCATCCTCACAATGACCCTGGCCAACTCCCCCTGAACGCATCCTATCCAGTCTCACCAACTCATGTGTGACTAGCCCACAGAACTGGCCTGCCCCTAACTTGTTCTCCCTGCAGTATAGACAAAGAATCGTGTCGCCCTGTCAGATGTGTGTTGCTAGGCCCAGGGACTCAAGGAACCTGGAAACAGGTTTTGCAAATAAAGATCAAAGCAAAGAAGATGCCAACGTCAGCCTTTTGACATTAAGTCCCCAACGCCATTCAGCATCACACCTGTGTTTTTTGTAGTTGCCCTTTCACAACTGGTGCATCCACAGAAGCCTTTTTCACTGCCCTTTACATCCCTGCTGTCTCAACGCTAGGTACAGTCTCAAACACATCTGCCTGCTAACATCCTTTACTTTCCATTTGCATGGAAAGCAAAAGCAGCCTCTACTAGTAGACCTCACTGAAGTTTCATTTCCCCAAATCCTATCACTGTAACATTTATATCAACAGAAATATTTTAAATCATCTTCAGCAGTCAGAACTGTGTGATTATTCTACACAACCACTGCCTCTAGAAGCTGGAAAACAAGGTTATCCAGTCTTCAGTAATTTGGTTCTCTACTGGGGTTTTTTTCAGATGATGATGATGAATTAAAGTTACCCTAACATGATTACCTTGTGCTTTAATAAAGCACCACTGAAAAAGTAATGAGTCCCTCACAAGAGCAGAAAACACAGCTTAGTAAAAAAGAAAATCTGAACAGTGTACCACAAATGTGTCTACTAAGTAAGCTGTCATGCACATTACAGAAATACAAACTTTAGCTAAAAAGTCTCATATTTTCGTGTGAAAAGGTAAGCCCATCATACTAAAAGTCTCCTTAGTAATACACAAAAATCCATAACAATTACTGAAAAAACTCCCCAACCACCTATTTTAGTAAACAGTTGAAAGGTAGTGTGAGCATACAGCAAACATTAACAATATTCCATATTTTACTCATTCCATGAATCTGTTTCATTAAGCTTGTCCTGTACATAATATGGTTCAGACATAACCCTCTGAATTACAAACTGGCCCTACCAGAAAAGATTTGACCTAAGCAGTAATATTTTGTTTACGGGAAAATTTCTAACTTCTCATCTTCCTGTCTTTCACATACAAGCAAAACTTACAGAAACTTTCATTCCAAACGTAGAAAGATTCTTGGTCCTACTCAAATGGCACTACTACAAAGCTGCAACAGTGTAATTCTGATTTTAAGGAGGTAGAGGGAAATTCCTCTACCACCACGAGGGATAGTGAAAACACAGAACAGCACAAGAGCAGAAAGTTCAGCCATTTCTGCCAGAAAAACCAGATCTCAGTAGCACAGGTCAGGACCTTGATGTTATCTCCACATAACCAACTCTGAAAAGACACTCCTTGTTTTTCTGGCTTGTCTGCATCCTTCCTTTCCCCCTTCTATCTTGTTTTTCCCTCTGTTTTTTCTCTCTTCCTTTCCCATTTTCCTGCCAAAATGAGCAAGCTAATATGTTTTGGGAATGTTACCTTCTTCCTTTCTGCTACCTGCCAAGATCTGAAAGTGCCTCCTTGGTATCCCAACACACTGAAGGTCAGAGAGAAGGTACAAATACAATATGCTCATCTGACAAGAAAGATATTATGAGAAACGAACTGTTCTTCCAAGTCACAAGAATTTCTCTAAACCAAAACCACCCATGTACAAAAGCCAAAATCTCCTCTAAGAGATGAATTAAAAACAAAACAAGAAAAAAAAGTGTCCAACTTTCCTCCTTTTTTTTTTAATTCTACTTGATTAAAGCCTGCTTTGGACATCACGTGCTTCTCGTTCTCAGTTGTTCAATGTTTTGGAACGTTAAGGGGAATGGTTAGCTTGTAAAGTTGGGGTTTTTTTTAACTCAACTTCATGTTCAAAACTTGTTGTGACAGATGTTTTCAGAAGTATGCTTCACAGAACCACAATTACTGCCATTTTCTTCAGAGGCTATATGAAATAATTTACAAATTATGTGCTTCAAAATAGGTCAACTTATCACACTAAACCAAACAGCAATATTACCAGAGCTTATTGACTGAACCATGTCTATTTTTGAAAGACAAAAATAAGTTTGGGACAAAGGTAAATAAAAACTATGGGTGAGAAGGGGTTCAGCAGGAACTGGGCAGCCATCAACCCAAACCACACTGTGCAGAAATGCCTGGGTGGAAGTGCTTCCCGTGGTTTTCCTTCTGGTATTTGCCTTCCTTCCCCCAGCCTACCACCAGTCTCAGCCAAGGTCTGTGCCTACAGCAATGCACTAGATGGAGTTTAACACCGCGAACAGCTTCTCCAAGCAAAACACAACATACTGGCAAGACTGGATCTACACCAGGGACTTTTATTGGCACAGCTGCTTTGATCAAGGAGCCTCGCTCCACATCTCCGACTCGCACAGCTGTGCCAGAAAAACGCAGCGGAGGCACAGCCTCGGAGGAGCCCAGGACATGATTCATGATGTTTTTGCACAGACAGCCTTTTAGCATTACTCAGGCCGAACCGTATCTTCTACGCAACTCCACCGATGTCTGCTCCCTCCCCCCCCCGGCGGAGGAAGCACTGCCCTCCCCGCACCATTTAAGCGCCCGCCGCGGAACAAACATTACTTCGATTACATAAAGAACGCATTTACGACAGAATGAAAGGCGCATGAGCACGCAGCACTCTGCCGTGACCCCGGCTGATGGCCGCAGCCGCCCGGGCGCCACAGGGGAGCCCCCTCCCTTCCCCCCACTGCGGGCCGCGGCCAAGCTTTCTCCCCCCCCCCACCAGCACACACCCGCCCGTCATGTGACCCCGCCTGGACGCTGCCCTTGTTTATAAACTTCAGTAGGCAGCGCGCATGCGCCCAAGGCCCCATTCATTCACAACTGCGTAACAGCCCGGCCCGGGCGCCCCCCCCCCCAGCCCACAGACCCCGCCGCCCGCCATTACGCCCCTGGCCGCAGCCTCCAGCCGGGCTCGCCCGCCCCACAGTTCCAGCCCCCCTTCCCCGAGCAGCCTCTGCTCCCCGCGG
Organism: Amazona ochrocephala; assembly: GCA_039720435.1. Classification (NCBI taxonomy): domain Eukaryota; kingdom Metazoa; phylum Chordata; class Aves; order Psittaciformes; family Psittacidae; genus Amazona; species Amazona ochrocephala. Next base: position 30,006,706 of record CM077880.1, read on the forward strand.
CGGGGCAGAGCGCCCTCGTCCTAACAGATGGGGCGCTCCCGAAGAAAAAAAGGGGGGACACCCGCTCTACTTGGCTCGTTCCGCGGTCTGGCGCCGCAGATGAAGGCCCTCGAAGGAGGTTTGCGCTCCCTGCGCACACCGCGAGTTTCAGCCCAGCAGCGCGGGAGGGTGGCGGCTCCGCCGGGCCGGTCAGCGAAGGCGCCCAGTAAACAATGTCCGGGCTCCTGCCACCGCTGAAAGCCAGGAACCAACAGCCGCCTCGGCTGGGCCCGCGGCCGCTGCCGCTCCCCTCCGGCCTGGCGGACCCCTTCCGTCCCCCGCCAGCGCCTCGCGGTCCCCCAGAAGCGGCAGCTCCAAACTTTGCGGCACTTACCAAACCCGTCGCCATTACCAAATTGCCCTCGGCTCCCCCCTGCCTCCTCCCCCCAGCGAAGTCCCGCCCCAGCCTGGCCGTGCTTGGCCTCCGAGTGGCCGAAGATGACGTTGTTCAAGCCTCGGCCGTTTCCTATTGGCTGTCTGGCCTGCCGATAAGGAATCCGCCCGGAGGGCGGACATGTTTTGGCTCTCCTGCGCTGCAGATTGCACAGAGCGGCGCATCAATCATCTCCATGCGGCGCTCCGATTGGCCAATGCTTCCGCCGGCTCGCCGAAGGGCGTTCTGGGAGTTGTAGTCTTCTTGGCCGCCGCTGCCTGCCAGCTCGGGCGCGATAAGACGACAGCCCCCAGGATGCGCCGCGCGGCGCTCGGCTGGTAGTAAACAACAGTCCCCGGGACACGTGTACCCGCGCCGCTGGCCGCCCGCGCCGCTGCGAGCTCGAGAGCTGAGCGGCGCTGCCTGACCTGCTTCTGCCCAGGGACGGGCGGCGGAGCAGCGGCTGCCCCGCTCCCCGCCAAGGGAGGGCCCTCACGCAGCGCTGCCGGACCGGGCGAGGCGCGGGCCTCGGCCCCGAGATGGCGGCGGGCTCCGCGGCGGGGCGCTGACTCACGGCCTCAGCCTGGAAACAGTGACAGGGCTCCCGGGTGGTGCCCGTCTGTAACGATCCCCGGGGGGCCGGCGCCTTCCGTGATTGACCACGGTGAACTAGCGCCCCGCAACGCTCTCGCCAAGTAGAGGCTGCGGCGTGCGGAGGTTAAGAGGAAGTTGCTAAAGGTCAGGGAGTGATTCAGCAGCTGCGCTTGGTCCCGGCCCCAGCCTCGCCCCTCAGATTTGGTTCATTAAACAGACAGTGGGGGTAGCTTGAGTCCGAAACACAAGTTAGGGGGAAAAAAAGGCCAACTTCTTAAAATCCACGCAGGTCTATCAGTCCTGCTACCCTATGGGTGCCTTGCAAGTGTCTCCCAGATATTCCCATACATTTATTGCCAAAATAACAACCTGGTTTGGGTATGTGCAACTTCTGTTTTTCTGTCAGAGACACTACAGGTGTTGGCAGGGTTTGCCAGCCTACACAGTAACTCTGGGTGACTGCAGAGCTAAGAACGGACTCCTGATCACCTGAGGCCAAACCCTCATCGTACAGTACATCACTGTGGTGATCTGATGCAAAGCAAATACATGCACAATTCAGAACAATCATCAGAGTTTGAGGCTGATGCGAGAATGTCAAGATTTTGCAATCGCTGGGATGTTTTCCCAGAAAAGCATTTCTTCCTTATCCCATTTTCAGCGTCGCCCCCATCACGTGAATGTGTCCCAAATCCTGTATCAGAGCTTCTGCTGTAATTTGGTATCTACAACAGTTCTGACTTTCCGGCACGCTAATGTAGCTTTGGGAATAAACAGAAACAAGAACCCCAACAAACAACCGGTTAATTATTACAACTTAAATAGAAATGGTTCCGTACTTAGAGCTCTCTGCGAGCTTTGCGTCCCATGAAACATGCCGTCAGTGGCCACTAGAGGGAACGCTGGTGGTATTGTTTCCACGGGCTTACAGGGGTAATGCCGTTGAAAAAGGAAATTAAATCAAACGCGCCGAAGTCGTACTTAGCATCAAAGCACACTCGGTGTGCAGGTGTCCTTGGCACATCAGCTTAGGATTTGGCTTTTCCAAGATGTAAGCGTCTGCCTGTTAGTAAAGGCATTGCCATCTGTAGGCACTATTTGGAGAGAGACATTACTAAAAACCATGCAGTATATTCTGCAGTGTGAATTGGAAATTATTATTTCTTATACGTGCACATGCAAGTTTAGCTTAGAAAAAAATGGTAAAAAAACAATGCCATGGAATTTAACTAAAAATCTTCTGTGCTTAATCACGTAACAAACAAACCCTTTAGAGGTCATTTTTCCAGTTAAAAAACAGAGTTATTTGAACAAATGCCTCCAGGAAAAATATGAAAATTGATGTTGAGATTCAGCTATTAAGTGACTAGACAGTGTATTATAATATCAAGTGTCTAACCCTACATCCCACAAGCTCAGGTTTTGCCTATATTTAGAATTCAGGCTTCTCCTAAATAACTGATACATCTTTATATAGGAAAGCTTTCATGGTGTCCTCTGTCTAAAATGGATTTTTTTAATAAACTGAAAACTGGTAAACCAGGAAATGTCTTTTTACACTACTCCGCAATAAATCTAACTTTGAAGTTGTGGTGTTCTTTCCTCCCTTTCTCTTTTGATCTCCCTTATACATCTGAACAGCCTTTAGGCTCTTTGGAGAAAGATTCAAGCTTCTTGTTTTTTTAATGAGTTTTGATGCAGACCCTGCATTTCCAGACCAGGACTTGTGTACGCAGATGGCTCCGCTTGTGGTAGAGCTTTCTGAAAGGCAAACCTTACAGTTTGCTCTCCTGAAACCTCTGTCTGCTGTAGTGTGGAAGGTGCAGAGTACAGAGGCCAAATCAAGCAGCTACAGAAGATACAAAGTCCCGTCTCAAGCCCCCTCGGATTCTTCAGAAAAAGACTTGTTCACACCTTGTTATGGAGCATGTTTCCACCCCACTGTGGGCTTTTTCTACCCAAAATGAAAGGCATTTTCCCCAAATTTAATGTTAAATCTATTCACTGTGCAGGTTCACGGTTCTCTACAAAAACTTAGGTGAACGTGCTAGGTGTGAAGCCAAGTCCTCTGAGATCCATTGGCCCGGATTCCAGATACAGACCTTGACAGTAAATAGCACTGTGGAATTAGAGCCTCGGTATCACACTTACCATCTGTGACATACCCAGAAGCACAAAAATATGCATCTTACCTAGAACTGAGATTAAAATCTTGTGAAAATGAGTGTCTGAATCATTTTGAGATAGACATGTAGCAGCTTTTTCATTTGCAAATTACCTTTTCTCCTTTGCATGCATTCACTTTGCTGAGTGAATTCGTATTCACTCAGTGAGGATGTAAAAGAAAATGAGTAAAAGGACAGGTAGTCCATGCAGTAGATGGCAGCAGGACACATAAAACTGTATCAAAGCTTGCTTACTCGGCCCCTTGGTTGAAGCCAAATATGCATCTTCTGAATTTCAGAATTAAGATTATGTCAACGCCATCCTTCTTGCTCTGTATGCCTAGGCTCTAATTAAATCATCACTCCCCCTCCACACACCCTACCTCACCTTACGCCAGGCCCCAAATGAATGGGTGCTCAGAGAATGAATCAATACTGTGTAACACAGACATTGTTGGTAGCTTTGCTGATTCAGTTGCTTCTGCTGTTGTAAGAGAGGTAGAAAATAAGGTGGGGGATTGGGAAGTGTTAATTGTGAGTTCTTGTCACATTACACATGGCTACCAAGAAGCACAAAACAAGCAGGAGAGACCACACAAATGGAAAATAGAGATACAAATAAATTCGCACCCCAGCTATTTACCTCTTAAAATTGCCAGTCACAAAGCTAAGAAACCACAAGGTTGATTTGAAAAATGCGTAATATTACAAAGTCATATTAGGAAAATATATACTGGGTTTGTGCCTATCTACTTTTCATCTCTCCTGTTCAAAGCCAGTGTCCTGTTCTGATTACACAGCTGCTACTGCTGACTGTGAAATAAAGCTATCGTTGTTTTAATTCTGCTACAGGAGCTTTCACGTCCACATGTAGACATCCACCTTCAGTAATGAATGACATACTTACCAGGCATCACAGCAACCCTGCTCACCAGAGCTTCCACTTCCACCCAATGGAGCAGCCTCTGTTCTGCAGCCATTTTGACAGACCCTCTCCCATCAGTTTTCTCCTTTCACAATGACTTCCAAACTATTTGTACCCAGTTTCTTCTTCTCACAGCCTTTTTTGGCTAGCTGCAATGGCGGTTGGGTCTCCACCTTCTTAACAACCTTAGGCATGCCTGCTCCCACATTTCACCTCTTTTAATCTCACAGAGGACGCTGTTGGGAACATGGAGCAGAGGAACAGAGGACTTGTTGCTCACAGAAAAGATTTTTATTTCTTGAGCACTAGAAGGGAAACTTCACTTGTCTCATGCAGTGATTCAAGCTGGGGGGAAACAGAGCAAACAACATGCCAGGTATATATTTTGTATTGTTTTCTTCCAAGACAGGCCAGGAATTAATAAGAAATTAATTTCATGTCATTATGGCAAAGATTCCAGTTTTAGCTAAACTTCTATCACCTACAAAGATACAGCAAGATAATAAATGACAGATACATCAAGAAAAAAGGAACACCTGACATATCAAGAAACAGACCAGAAGAGTGATAAGAAAACCCTATATCCCAGCTCAAAAGTTGCAGTAAAACAAGCCAAGAAGAGACTACAGATATCTGCAGGTTCCCCCTATGCTGGTTGGGAAATTGGAATGACATGGAGCATTCCTGGGCAATGGAATACAATCATCTGTCCTGTAAATTTATTAGTTTTTTTGACTAGCCCTGGCATGGATTTTGTGTGGGCCAATAAGAAATAATTTTTGGATACAGCTGGGGAACTACCATAGGCCAAGGACTATTCTCAGTTGGCCATCTGAGTATAGCTTCCCATATGGAAAGCTGGAAAAAAGCTGGTGAGATAGCTTATAAATGAGCCCACAAAAATACTGGAAAACACAATGAATGTTGGTCATTTAATGCCTTAGTACTAGCAAATAGTCTCAGGCACATAGAATTCCCTATGATGGGTATAACTATACAGATGAAGCCAAAAACTAATGGTACAGTGAAGCTAAGATTGATTGAGACAGTCACACCACCCGACTCCACAAGGACAGAGATACAGCATGGTGGTAAGTTGGGTGGCTTTTTCCAAATAAGACATTTATCAGAACTGAGTTTCCAGCATCTTCAGAGATGTGGGGAGCAGGTCCCAGACGCTCACTCAGCTGCCAGGGAATTAGTCTTCCACAGAGACACCTGCACAGCACATTACCCTTTCCCAAAACTTCATAGCTGTGCAGCTGTAATAATTCAATACCTTAAAAGAAGAAAGAACAAAGTATTCATATCATGACACTATTTTTAGGCCATCCTAATTTAATTTACCTCAATAAGAAAAGGTTGAGTCAGCAGATACTGTCACAATGGCCTAGTGTAACTTAAGCATCAGTTTTTCACATGGTTTTGACTGGGCACAGGTTCTTCTATGTAACAGTTTATGTCTCCTCCCTATTCCCCTATACATACATATACATCTACCAGTTCTAAGGGAGAAACACAACCCTACCCATGGTATTCACACAGCCACGGCAATGCCATTTCTGCGCTCCAGCTCATCTTTATCTGCCGCTGTAGAAGGGACAGGGATGGGACAAGGGGATGAGGAAAGGAGAGTCGGCTGCCCAGTCAACCAAATCACTGAATCCCAGCATGCACCCAGCCAGTCACTCCACTTGCCTTACACCCTGCTAATGCCACTGGCTCTTCACCTGGCTGTCAGAATAAAGAAAATTGAGAGGGAAAGAAAGAAATGAAGAACAGACACTGTTAAAATGTAATTTTCTTTGGGTTTTTCATATCCTACAAAGATTATTTGGCTTCCCTTCAGTTCATGAAGTGAGTGTCCAGCCTGTTAAGCATCTTTCTGAGCCAAAAGGTAGATTAAGAACTTGGAAACAGCCTTGGTATATATCTGAAGGAAATACAACTCTCAGAGTGATTTGAAAATGATCCCAAATTCTGTGTGACAGTCAACAGCACAGATCTGTACATCCTCAGCATACAAAGAAGCAATTCCACCCAGAGAAAACTGCGGTAATACCTGTTTCAGAGCTGCAGACACAGGAAAATATCTTAGAAACTTAAAAAAAAAAAACAAACACCACACCTATAACCATCGCATATGTGAATGGATAAAAAGAGCTTGGAACTAACATAAAAACTTTAGCGAGAGCATGTTAGAATGTCCGTGCTCTGGCAAGCTAACTGTGAGCAAAGCCACTTTTCAATTTGTTCAGAAAAAGCTGTCAGATGCTGTAAGTGTCTGAAAAAGGACTTGGAGTTTGATGTGCCAGGTCTGTGAAGGATGACAGTAGATACTGATTTTATTCATCTGGGAATTATTGATTTTGAAAAACAATAATGCTTGCCATGGAAAGTCTGTTATAAACTACAAAATTACACAAATCGTAACCTAAGTACCCCACAGTCACCATACAGAAAGCTTAAGAGCACCCAACGCTTCAAACAAAACAAAATAAAACCACCAAACTCAAACCACAACCAAACCCGCCACTCCAGTAAGAATAGTCTTTACTGAATACAAAAGAAAACACAAAGAAAGAAGACAGAGTAATAACAGTGATTTAGGTTGCAGATGGTTTCACGTTGCTCTTCACAGATTTGCCCCAAGAGTTCCACGATCAGTCACTTCTGGACCTCAAACAGGAGATCCAAAGGGAATGGTTTCAGAAGTGTTTATTCCAGATGAACGTGAACAAAATCCCATAAAGCGCAAACAAACGGCATTTTAAAAGTGATGGCATCAGCACTAATTCCAAGGAGACTTGTTTTCCTCAGGGTTTGAGTCTTGTGATCGTCTGAGGGCTGTAGTTGAATTTTGTTTCTCATGGTTAAAGCATCTGTAAACATTTGCTGCCATGTGGATTCTCTTTAGCTTAGTAACATGTGAGCCCATGAATGCCTTTTTCATACAGGAGTTCTCTTAGGCTTTTCTCCCCTCACCCAGCAGGGCGTATTTTCAGCATTGGAGCATCTGGGGCTTTTCTCCCCTTTAGAATTTAGCCAACTATTAAATGCATTTAAATAATCTGGAGAACTATACATCACTGGTGAGGTTGGGGAGAGAGGAAAGAAACAAACATGTATGTGCCAAACAACTGCCAAAGCCCTGTTCCTTTAGCGGCCTGACTACAAATAAAGATGATAAAAGTCTTTAATAACAGAAGCATCAGTTAATCTAAGTATGGACACAGTCTTATAAGGTTAAAAATGATATAGTTTAAAATTATTAGACCTATCTTTTGACAGGTCATTAAAAATCAGTGACTTGGTATGATTTCCTTCTTAAGATAAACACTCACCATGTTTATGACATGAAGACTGGCATGTTTGAAGTGTATGTATGAATAGATGCAGGAGAAATCCCATGTGCTGAGTGATGGAGGATATAATGATTTGGATGAAACTTACAAAGCAACAGTTTATTTCTGTTTGTTAAACTGCCCTGAACTTACCAACAATTACAGAAAACAGTCCCCAAGAACAACACAATAAAACTGCTGCAACACGAAGTTGTACTTTGGGACTCAGAAAATCTGAAGTCTCTGATTATCTTAAATTCATCACTCCACAGCTTTTCCCCAGATATAAACTCCAAGCAAATCATCAAATACAAAGTAGCTATGGTGATTACCACACGACCATGTAGTCTATTCTGAGCAGAGAGAGCATTCACAAAACATCTCTTTATAAAAATCAACATAAAAGAATTCCAGTTAAGAATTATGAATATTTTAAGAAATGAATATCAATAGGTCACTTGCAACCTTATGATAATGGAATTAGAACACAATAATATCAATAAACAGAGGGGTTTTTATATAAAAGTGTTGTTTATTGTAAGGAAACTTTAAATATAACCAACGATATTGAAAATATGATGACTGGCATATATGGCCTTGATAGTAGTTTACTGCCATACAAGTAATTTCTAGCATTTTTTCTTAATCACATCAAGCTAGTGCAAAATATAGGTAGCTTTTAGAGATTAAGCATACAGAATGGCAAAAGTGTAGATTTTGGTTACCTGATATTTCCTTCTAGTATAACAGGCTTCTCTTTTTTCCATAAATCAAAAGTACAAAGGCAATTTATCATATGTGCAATTATTCATACCAGGTTTCTAGGGAAAAAAAAGAAAAAACAAAACACAACAAAAAAAACCCAACCAAAAAAACCCCACATTTGCAAATTTTGCTCAAATGGCATTTTTTTAGAAATCTGACTTATAATTTATACCATACTGTATGATATAAATTATATGTTGTTATTATATAATCATAATTTCATTTACAGGTATGATTATATAAATTGTCAGAACATACAACTAACTATAGGATAATAATTACATTGACATACACAAATATATGGCATTAGAAAAGTCATTATCTAAGAAGGAAAGATGGCAATAATTCAGGTGTTTGAACAGGGCAGAAGCAGCCTTCCTACAATTCTTGTAGTATCATTTTGGCAGAACTATTGCCAGTCGCCATTATGTGCACTAGCTTTCCATGAACACCAACAGACAGGTCAGTAAGCAGTATTAAAATTGGACTGTGCCTGAAATTTCCAGTCACAGACCCTTGTAAGCAATGAGCCCTGTGCTCATAATTAAGATGATATTCTCTCTCCTCAGTCTCAGAAGGTATCCCATGCTATTATGGCTAAAAAGATATTATTGTATGATGATCTACATGTTTTTGAAAGCAGGACGTGTTAGCTTTAACAATGACACACTTTACAGACTTGTGCAAAGCTTTTGAAGTATTGATCTTTCAAATAAAAAATATTATTGTACTGATATTTTTTGAATACTGAATTACTAATATTTTCAAATATTTTTGTACCTGATAAGGGTTTTTCAAGGACAAGCTTAGTTTAGCATGGCTTTCTATATCAATCACTTCAGTAATTGAATCTGGTCTTTGATAGCTAAGATTAGACTGCAAGAAGAGAGAAATACAGAGATCATTTCATTTGAAACAGGTAAAAGATTTAACAGATAAAAAAAGTGAGATCTAAAAAAATCTGGAGAACAAGCATAGATAGAGAAGACAAAATGCATAAATATAACACAAGGGAGAAGGAAAACAGCATAGGGTTATATATGATTGGGTAGAACATGACAACGACCTATGCCTTTAAAGCATGAAGGTTAATTTGTCAGCTGTCCTCACTCATGTACAGAATACATGTAACTAATAAAAAATGCAGTTTATTGCAAAAATATACAAGTCCTCTAAATTGCATAAGATATTACAATGTCGTGCTGAACCATGACATATTAAACAAAGAGGACTTTAAAACAAATTACAAAATGTTAAAAATCAGATTTGGGTCATGAGCATTACACAAAATGCATTGTCATGCTTTATCTTACGATTAGTCTTGTGATTCACTACATCTGTGATAAATGCAACATAAAATCATGACAACTGTAATAGTCAGAAAGTAATATCTACTGTATATCTTCTGTATTAATACATATAAACACTTCGTGTGCACTAATACTTTCAACATATCACATTCAAACTAACAGTCTTTCCAGAAACGTTGTAACCTTTTTGAAGAACAGAAGATGGTTTAACAAGTTCATGGCATGTGGGTTTTTTTTGAAATCTACTCTAAGGAAATGCTGTGTGAAAGGACTTGATTTTCAAAGGTGCTGTGTTACTACAGGTCCTCTTGATACCAGATGAAACTATCAATGCTCAGCACTTCTAAAAATCAAGTCCATGATTTATTAAATTCCTGTTTTGTTTAGCAGTATTTCCACTGTAAGAAGTCAAAAAAATACCCCCAAACCCATTCTTAAAATCACAGAAAATGCTTGGCATCTATAGGAAGAAAGACAATTTCTCAGTGGACTAACCACTACTGTGCTATATTCTCATAACAGATCTTGTTGCTCCAATGTTTAGTTCATGCACTGGTATCGGCAATGTCCATGTTTGTTCCAAACAGAGCAACTAGCTGCTCTTCATAGTTTGCAATGTTTCTCTTCAGAATTTCCATACAAGGTCCCAGAAGCCTTTCAAATGCCTGCACATCCATAACTAATACAGAAGGGGAGAGAAAGAGAATAAAAAATACAATGTGCATGTCAATTGCAGACACTAATCTTGGTGTTCATGACATTCCAATGTGAGACTTTAAATGAAAGGACAGATACTACTGAGGTATATACTTTGTTTGCACAGAAGAGAACACCTTATCGTAGCAAAACCAAGACCAACCAACACATTGCTGCTGCCTTGAAACTTCCTAAATAAACATAGAATTTGCTGCATTTCTTATTTTGAAAATATTTTCTTATTAAGATTTATGTCACCCAAGAGCTGCTGAAGAAGTCTGGATTCCTCCCAAGAATACAGTTTTAAGACCCTTGAGATTTACAAAAAACATATCTTTTGCTGATGTTACTGGCTGTATTTGGGGGCTAACTTGGCATATATCTTTGCTATTTTTACTTGCTTCCACCCACAGTGGAAATTGTAATAGATACTTATTTCCCAGCAAACATGCAAAAAGTTGAAGACAGTAATACACATGTAATGTCAGTGAGCAGCTGACCAGAAGTTTTTTTACCCAATCATGTACTGTTATCCATTATAGTTCTAGGGAACCAATAGGCCAGGGAGAAAACTTCATACATGAGCCAGCTTCCAACCTGGTGGCCTGTAGTCTCTTGGCTCCTGAAAAAGAGTCAAGATCTCTGCTATTTGGGAAGTGCCAGAGATCTTTGTGACTCACCCATACTGGGTAATGATACTCTTCCTCACCACTGTCTCTTCATCTTTCCTGTCTATCCTCTTTGCTCTTTATTGCCTGATCACCTCTGTGTGTTTAGAGATAAGGATTTAAATAAACCCAATACCTTTATAAGTGAGAAACTTCTGGTTACTGGCTTGGTAAAGTCATTCAAGAACGCTAAAGCTGTCTTTGCAGTATACAGTTTTCCCATAATTAGATAAAAATATTTAGCAGGTAAGCACCAGACCATGAAAAGCAATGGATGCAAAGGGTTATTTATGAGCACAACTCCTTTGGTCTTTGCATTCCCTATGCCTGAGACTACAGTGTGATTTAATTAACAGCTTGTGAAGACAAATATGCTAAAGCTTAAGTCATGGTAATAACATGGGACAGGATTTTTACCACAGTTATTTCTTGGATGAAAGTCTACTGAGAAAAGAAATAATTTACCTTTCTGCAGGGTATTAAACATTTATCTGATAACTATAAATGGTTTGCAGCAATACTCTCTGTCATGTCCGGAAACAATTTTTACTTCCATGCAATCAGAGAAATGTTTGAGAATTTGTGTTTAATATCAGTTATCAATTACAAATAATTTTTACAGATTAATTATGTAAATAGGAATGCACAGTAATAGATGATAAACAGTCTTATTTGGGTAAAGGTAATTAAATCTTATATTCTGGAGAAAGACAAGAGTTCACAATAAAAACAATCAGGTAGATTATGTATCATTTCATATTAGATATAAAAGACTATTGAACAATACCTAAACATTTGACAGTGCCAAGAGCAAATGCAGAGGCGGCTCGTGGTTTGTTAGTTACAAGCGCAAGTTCTCCAAAATACTGTCCTCTTGAGCATCGAGCTATTTCAACTGCTCCATTCTCTTCTACATCTTGTTTATCCTGAAATATCAGGTAAAAAAAGAGAAAGGAAGATAGAGAATGATACAGAGATTTGCTGAACTCAGGACTGCGTAAGAAAAATAGGTACCAATGGTAACATTACTGCTTAGCACTTAGAATACATCAAGATTTGAAAAAATTTGTGGTTTAGGGATGTTTACCTTCCTTGACATTATAATCCTTACTTCTCCAGATTCCACAATGAAGAAGGAATCAGCCAAGTCACCCTGTAAAAGAACAAAATAAATTGAGTAAAGAAAATGTAAAATTTCCTTTTTAGTTTCATGCTAACATTAAAATATTTGCTGCCAGTGCCTTGAAGCTCATCCTTTTGATATCTGTTGCAAAAGAAAGAACTTTTAATGTGAAAACCATACTCTAAGCACATAATAATCAAAACGTCTATACAGAACTGACAGCAAGGCCTTTTCATACAAAGACATAGCTGACTGTGCCTTACAGAAAAAAATGGAAAAAAACAATGTTATGGAAGATTTCTGGATCCTTACTCTTGTTTCTCCACCTTTGTATTCCTTCCAAATGATTTCCAGTATCATGATCCTCCACAGGCTGTCTGACACCCAGTAATTATTTTGGGGCAAGACAATCTCAGCTGCCTACCCTGAAGAGCTCACTTCTGCATTCTTCTTCAAAAGATTATCATATTTTAAGAACACAACAAGGTAAGTCTTCAATGTTCCTATTGGGGAGATGGTTTAGTGGTGGACTTGCCAGTGCTGGGTTAACGGTTGGACTCAATGATATCAAAAGATCTTTATCCAGGCTAAGCAATTCTATGGTTCTATTGGAAGCAAACATTCTTCTGTATAGTTTGAATTTCTAAGCATACTAAAAATGTTGACTCCTTTATTGATACCAACAAAGGGATGTTTTTCAAGATACTAGAAGTGAAAAATTAGCTTCTGAAGCCAAATAATCATCTCTCTTAGATTGAAGGTATTTTTTGTTTTGTTTTGTCTGAAAAAGAAAAACTTAGCTTAAAAGTATGTATCATCTATAGATAAAATGTTAAATTGTTACCTATTGGAATAGAAAAACTAAAATTAGAAATAAACTGTACCTGAGCAATGATTTGTTCTCCATCTTTGTACACTTTGGTGCCAATCACATCAACCACTTTTAAACGCTCAGATACCTTCATTTCAAAACAGAAAATGTAAGAAATATTTGGTTAACATTACAATATTATACTTAGAAAGCTCTTTCTTTTCACGAATCTTTGCACACAAAAACGTATCTTTATATTCCTAGTTTGGTAATCAATAAAAAAAGGAAGAACTGCTGAACAGTGTTACAGAAGGTGTATTATAATCTTAACAGCTAGATGTTTTGATAGAGCTTCCATTTTTGTAAGAAGTCTATGTATCCCAAGTCTTCAAAAATTATTTTCAGAAAAGCATGCAGGTAAAAATAGAGCTGTTAAATGAAAATATTTTGTAATTCCCTAAGTCATTGTTTAATTTTATTGGCTAATATCTAGTAAAATTAAGCTTAATAAGGTAAAGGTAAAAAAAAAGCAAAATTAAAACAAAACCATATTTTTTAAAATACAATATTATCAATAGCTCTTTATCCTGAAAAATGAGAAACATCAAAAATATGGTATCTTTCCAAAACAAATGTATTCAAAATTTTACTGTGGAGAAAAACTGAATTCCAAATTCAAACTTTGCAAAAGCAGAATCTTATCAGGTACCTCTGATACAACCATTAAAATAACACAACAGAAATCTTACTTCTAAAGATTTAAGAAATGGCAATGACTGAATAAAATTTTCATACATTCTTCTCTTTTTGGCATTATTTTTTACAATGATTCTTCGGAATGTTACCCTGTCCTGCAAACATGAAGAGGAAAGGAGAGTTTATTAACAGAAAATACATGCATGGTAGAAAATACTTTAGACATGGCCGAATATGTTCAAATTGCCCAATTTTAGTCAGTGTAGCCATCAAACTAGGTGGCTAGTCTCCCCATACAGTCAGCTGAGAAAGATTCCTCTAGAGGTCAATCAAGAGCTCCTAAAGTTAAGCTCCGGATCTGACTCACATTGAGAAATGCTCTGTCCTTTGGCAGAGAATACATACAGAGTTTTACATACAGAGGGTACAGAGTTTACCTTAAAATCAGGTCAAGTGGGTAATTTAAGACATTTAAGAAAGCCTCAATATTTAAATATTAAATTTACAAAGATTATTCATTATCCTGAGGTCCCACACATACTGATATGTACTCCAAGAGGTTTTTATATCCTTATACAAACAAAACCAAAATACACTGGGTCTTAGATCAGAGTCCACTTTCTGGTATTTCAGCAGAACAAGACTCATTGCTGCCCTAAACAGCCAACTGGACATTCCTTAGTGTTTGGCAATCCCAGTGAAGCAGACAGATGGAAAAACTACATGTATGCTGTTTTCTTCTTTTAATTTCGTAAGACTGTGTCAGAGACAGAGGTGAAATGGTTTGCAAGCCTTCACTGCTACAGGTGGTACTTGCTGGCCAATAGGACCCAACACAGTTTAAAGCCATTCTTATAGTGTCCTAAACCCTGCCATGATCCCCAAATTCATGTGGATTAAAGTGGTGAAAAACCATGTGCTTTGGTTCAAGAGGAAAATGTTATCTTGGGATCTGTCATTACATTGATATGCTCACCTTGAAGATGCCTATCCCAATTTCACTCTTTTGGTAAATTCTATTACTGTTGTCAAAGATTCAGATAATACGACACTGATAAATAAACTCGTATTTGAATTGTACTCTGGAACCAAAGGCATTTCCTATCAAGATGTGGGAAAACATTTTGTATATTTGTCTAAGCACTTGTCAAGTGGTTTGCAATTTGGGAAATGATCATTAAATAGAATAACACAAAATTATCTTTTTTTTTTTTAAAAAAAACCTCTGTTTTCTTAAGTTTCGGGTTTGCTTCTGCAGATTCCAGAAAAAAACCAACACTGTGTTGGGAATTCTCAGAATCTTTAAAATTAAACTTTCCAAAATTATATTTTTTTAATGCTGATACAGCAGACCAGTGCAATTTATATAAAACATTTTAAACAACTAGTATCTTACAACAAGTATTTTACTTACCAAACCCCAGATGGCACCAGGAGAGGTAGCTATAATTGTAGCTGCTCTGGGTGTATTGTACATTAAGGCCAACTCACCAAAACTTCCTCGGTTATCATAGGTTCCAATGCACCTCCCAACACCATCGCATTTTACATAAATATCATATGTACCTCTGTCAATAAAATATGCAAATACAGTGAGTAGAATCCAGTCTGGTTTTTGCTAAGCAGCTTCTCACTATGTGTTTTTTTTTACCATGAATTACACAGATAAGTGTTTGAAATATACATACACTTATTAACACCTTGCAGAGATGTATCAATCACTTCCATAAATAAGAAAAGTAGTTCCTTTTTAAAGGGAAGGATAGGATTATTAGTTTTTACATTAAATCAGTTTAAAGATAGACTGAATATACAGTGATCTATCGATCACTGGAACTTATTAAAAATTAATATCTAATTTAGTATCTCTTTCTTAATTTTAAACACACTAAATGCAAATGTAACAAGTCTTTGCAAAAATTGCTATGGTATGGTCACTGAAATAATAATACAAGTTATTTGACATTTAAAATATTCTGAAGTAGCAATTTATAATGTAATAAATAGAGGACATGCAGGAAATGGAAGGAATGGATATGAACGCTACTTAAGATTATGAAATAAAGGCATGTATTTATCCAATATATTTTGGATTATTTCTTCCCATCATTAAATTAGGAACTTTTGTTTGCTTTGGGAATGCATTAAAATCTGGTATTTTCTAAAACATGACATAGCCATCTCCATTAATGCTGAGTCGTCATTTTGTTCAGCGCTGAGTGTTTGTATGGTATGTGTTGATAAATCATAGGAATGCAGCACAAAAATCTGTACAATGATCTTATTGGTAAGGGACTTAGAGGTGATTCACTGCGCCTAAAAACTGCAAGGCTGACAGAATACTGTGAAGTCCCTGCAGCTTTTTGAATAAGAGATGACAACCTGTAACCTCAGGAAGCTGAAAAACACTGATTCTTAAGCAAAGAATCCTTCCACACTTCTATGATCTTCTGACTGAGTATTTCAGTGGGAAGGGATCTGCGATGATCACCTACTCCAAAAGTGCAGCCTCTTCAGGGCTGAACGAAAATTAAAGCATATTACTAATGGCACTGCCCAAATGCTTCTCAAACATCGACAGGCTGAGGGCATTGACTACCTGTTTAGGAAACCTGTTCCAGTGTTTGGCTACACTTTTGGTATAGAAATCTTCCTGATGTCCAAACTGAACCTCCCCTTGTGCAGCTCTGAAGCATTCCCATGCATCCTATCACTGGATACCAGGAAGAAGAGCTCAACACCTCCCTCTCCACCTCCCCTCATCAGGAAGCTATAAAGGGCATTGAGGTCACCTATCGTCTTTCTTTTCTCTAAACTAAAGAAACACAAAGTCCTCAGCTGCTCCTCACAGGACATGCCTTCCAGCCCTTTCACCAGCTTTGTTGCTCTCCTTTGGGCACATATAAGTAACTTAACATCCTCCTCAAACTGTGATGCTCAGAACTGCACAGGCTACTCAAGGCGAAGCTACACCAATGCTAAATACAGCAGGATAATCACCTCTTCTGGCCAGCTAGCTATTCTGATCTACACTCACCAAAAACTTTAGTGTTTCTTTAGAGTTTTAGCATAATATTCCTTTCAAATTCTCTCAGAAATCACTGTGTTAGCCCAAAAGTAAAGCCAGAAATAAGAAAAAGTGTTTTGGGACAGCCTGGTTGAGCCTGTGCCAACAGACTAGTGAAGGATTCCAAAGTAAACACTCTTCCTAACTCAGTGGATTCAGCAGTGATCAACAGCTTTGTGATCAGTAAGATTTTACTTAGTTACCTGCTTTTTCCGATACAGATTTCCAAATGAAGCATAATGACTTAGCTACTCAAGGACTAATAACATTCATGCAAACAGTAAAGTTTTCACATAGTATTGAAATGCATTAAGATTTCAAATATTGAGCTGTAAAACTTTTACCATTGTGTTTTGCCTTAGATTTCTTTCCATGTAAATAAAACCAAAACCAGCCTTTGGGATCTAGCAATACATAAAGAGGTTAGGGACATATTTCCGTATGAAAATTCTGTCTCCTTTCAAACACCGCTCTCTGTAGCTCAGAGAACTGTTCTGGCTCATGCATGTTCTTTTCTTTTTTCCCCTATGCAAACATATGTAAGAGTTAAATACAAGTACATAGAGAAACAGATTTTTCTCAGTGGACTTTTGCATAATACTTTGTGCTATAATAAGACACAGCGATTCACCTATCGATGACGTAGAAGTTGTCACCATCATCCCCTTGATCAATGACATGTTCCCCTCCTTCAACCAGCTTTTCAAACATCGCATCTAACACCTGAGACATCTGTTCCTATTTAAAAGAACACAGGCAAAGACAAGAAATTATCATCTGCTTTTAAAATTTTACTCTACAAATTAACTAACTGACCAGCCTCCCAATACGCAGGGTAAAAAGTGTTCACGCATGGAAAACATTCATGCTACAGAAATGCGTGGATCAATCGGAAAGACAGTTTTATTCAGTATTCAGTGTTAGCTTTTTCCTCTTCCAGAGATCAGCTTCCCTTCTTGTCCCTGCCAATGATAACATAGGTCTTGTCTGCAATATAATTAGCTCATAAGCATCCAAAGACAGAGTTTCACCAATCAGGATTGTGTAATATACACAGTTAAAAGAAAGAACTATATCCCCTATTGCATGCAACATACTTACCTGTTCTTGTCTTTAGAATTATTGTACAGGATTTAGACTTTTAAAATGATTGTAAAATATTTTGAAAATCTAAATTATACAATGGCTGCACAATGGTGGGATAGATGTATCCTTAAAGGTCTGCAGTGCTTTGGCTGAGTAAGTAAATGCTGGACTCATGAAGTAGGGTTTTATAGACAGGTCTCTAAATTACTTTGTTAATTTGAATGGAATACAAATGCTTAGAGAGAAATGTTAACAGACCAACAAAATGTCACCATCTGAATTATGACTAATAACAAAAATCACATAATTTGTCTTGTTTGGTGTAAATCTGTGTCCTGGGTTCGGCAGCAGCAGTCATTTTTTTTCTCCTTCTTGGTAGCTGGTGCAGAGCTGTGGTTTTGATTTTGGGCCTGGGAACAGCGCTGATAACACCAGTGTTTTCAGTTACTGCTTGGTGATGTTTAGGCTGGCCAAGGACTTTGTGAGTTTCATGCTCTGCCAGGGAGGAGGGGAAGCCAGGGGGAAGCAGAGACAGGACACCTGACCCAGGCTGACAAAAGAGAGTATTCCATACCACAGCACGTCATGTCCAGGATGCAAAAACGGAGAGCAGAGACCCAGAACGGTGGTGGTAGTGCACTGTGGGGGGTGCACTGCTTGCTCAGGCTTGATATTGGATGGTGAGAAATTGTATTCTTTTCCCTTGCATTTTCTCTTGTCATTATTATTATTGGTGGTAGCAGCAGTGATTTGTGTTATACCTTAGTTACTAAACTGTTCTTATCTCAACCTGTGGGAGTTGCATTCTTTCGATTCTCCTTCCCATCCCTCCAGGAGCGGAGGGAAGAAAGAGTGGGGGATGAGTGAGAGAGCGACTGTATGGGTTTATAGACTTAAACCACGACAATCTGCTAAAACTTAACTATTCACATTTAAAAGAACTCAAACACAGCTCATTGCAGATTATAGGAACTATTATTAGGATTATATTAATCCTAAAAGTGTAACTTAATAATTTAAATTTTATACTCAGTTTATCCAGCAATATGCCTAAAATTCTGGCAATAAACACAAAACTATCCTCTACTTTTTAGAGCTTTATAAGTATGTATCATATAGGAACAAGCAATTTCTAGTGAAAGACATTGTCGTGGTTTAAGCCTCTATAAACTCACACAGTCTCTCTCTCACTCACTCCCTACTCTTTCTTCCCCCAGTCCCGGGGGGATGGGGAGGAGAATCAAAAGAATGCAACTCCCACAGGTTGAGATAAGAACAGTTTAGTAACTAAGGTATAACACAAACCACTACTGCTGCCACCAATAATAATAATGACAAGAGAAAATACAAGAGAAGAGAATACAACTGCTCACCACCAGTCCCCAGCCCGACTAAACAGTGCACCCCCACCAGTAATAATAATGACAAGGCAAATACAAGGAAAGGATACAATTGCTCACCACCAATCCCCAGCTCAACCAAGCAGTGCACCCCCCACCATGCACCCCCACCCTTCCGGGTCTCTGCCCTCCGTTTTTACATTACTGGACATGACATGCTGTGGTATGGAATAACCTCTTTGGTCAGTTTGGGTCTCTGCTTCCTCCCGGCTTCCCCTCCTCCCTGGCAGAGCATGAGACTCAGAAAGCCCTTGGCCAGACCAAAACATCACCAAGCAGTAATTGAAAACACTGGTGTTATCAGCGCTGTTCCCAGGCCCAAAATCAAAAACACAGTGCTGCACCAGCTACCAAGGAGAAAAATGACTGCTACTGCTGAACCCATGACAAAAGAAAAGCCTATGATTTAGATACCCATTTTACAATGGACCAGTTCTAGCATTTCCAGCACTGAAAGATGGATGGCATTTGACTTTTCAAGGACCACCAGCCTAAGCTAGTCCTCTAAAGTTCTTCTGCAGCCCTTGGCCAGAGATAACCATACTAGATAGCTCAGAATCATTCTCTAGAGATTCCACTTTCTTTCCCCTGATGATAAATGTACTGTAACTCACAGTTAGACACATAATTTTTAGACAGATAAACTTAGGCTTGATTAATTCCACCCTTATCCTGTTGAATTTCTTCAATTACTCAAAGCTTTTCAGAATACCAGCAGTACCATGTTATCCAAGCCTTTTTTAAAATGGAAGCTAAATACAGTTTTACTTCACAGTGTTTGCTGCATGTGGGCACAAAGAACAACAGAATGCCAGCATCCATCCTCAGTATCATGGTAGAATACAGTAAGACATCACACAGCCTACCCAGGCCAGCACGGAATCATTTAACTATGCCTCTATTTAGTACCTTTTTTAGTATAGAAAGGTTGTGTATTTGCAAAAAGAAGAATCATTTTACTAGCAATGAATGGGTTATATTCTATTTCAGAGAAAAGTGTGTGTGTGTGTCATTGGGAGAGACTGAAAAGTAGGTACAGGAATTGCCTTTTAAAAACTTTCATGCTTAAATTAATAGGTAATATTACTTCACTATCCCTATGGAAAGTAAAAGGAACTCCTACAGAGTCTGCAAAATGGACCAAATGACAGTTAGTTGTCTAAAGCATTTGAAACAGCACATTTTCTTCCCCTTGCTTTACATCTGAACTGGCAAAGTGGCTCCTCAACCAACAGCCCTTGGCTGCCATTTGACAACAAGTAATAACACACTGAACGCTCCATGCTTCAGGGGAGGTTAGAGAGTAGATGTTATCTTCTAAATGCAAGCAATGCAAAAAAAAAAATGTATTATATGGTCCCCAATCCTTAGAAATTAAAATACTCCCAAGACATCTTGGAAAAAAGATTAGACCGACAAGATGGCTATTTGCTGTATTGAAGGAATAATACATACAGTTGTAATTGCTATTTAGTATTCAGTGCTTTATCTCAAATTTCAGGTTAAAACATTTTAATTACAGGTCAATTACAAATCAAGCTCACCAAACCACAACCTCTCTGATAGGTAAATCTATGACTTTTTTAGACAACAGAGTAGAATTCACAAATGCAATTCCCTTTAAAAAAACCTTTTGAACACTTGAAGGTATTTAATACATTTGAGAGCTGTCTATTGTCTGCTGAAGTAACATGTATTTTAACTTTCTAAGTAAATTGCAGCTGATGAAAGGACAATCAGTCCCTTTCTCAAAGCTTTCTACATAAAATTAAGATAGAGCAGACTGTAATAACCAAACTAGGCATGTGTTTTTTGCTTTTACCACGAGAATCACAAAATTGCTTGCCCAGCTTGCTCTACATGAATCCCCTTGATTCTCTGCCAGACTGAGACTCAATTTACTGACACCCTTCATAGTTACTTTGAAAGGATAAAGATGGGTAATTTTAGAATTAAAAAGAAGATCTGTTATCATACACAGAATTAATTCTGGTATTTTGTAAAATGGTGCAGTCTGAAAGCTATTCTTCCTTAAAGCAGTTCTAGCCTGAAAAAACACATGTAAAATAAAACAGGAAGAGGGTTTTTTTTATATCAAGTGTTTGTGAATCTGCCATGTGTAATGCCATGGTAATCTGATAATCAATATTCTAAAGAATGATACTTTAAAATATGATAAACTTTTCCACAGAAATAAAATTCATAGATCTGAAGTATTAAACATGTATGTTGTGCAATCACTATGGTTTCTGCTAAACTTTCATGATCTCTAACATTTTTTTCAAATACAATAAAGCACTTATTTTTCTCAAGGATAATGCACTTTGCAAATATCAAGAACTAAAACTAAAGTTTAAATTATTTGAAATTTTATTCTTTATATAATGTTTATTTGCATACACTGATTAATACACTCAATGATTATTTTATTTATTTTAATTCTAAACTGCAAAGCATGTAAATACTTCAAAAAAAGAACATTGTTTTAGAAACAAAAACCTTTGGTTGTTGTCATGAAAGCATGCTTTGATCACCATCCTTTGTGATAGAGAAAAGAGAAGAGGCTGAATGGGCAATCTTATTTTCTGAAAGACACGTTCATAATACAAACCAAATTAATCTATCAAGATTTTCTTTTTAATACATAAATTTCCTTTATTTGACGTGTAGTCACTGCATTTCTCTCAAAAAGTCTTTCTACCAATTAGACTTTAATGATAGAGTGTGATTTCACAAAATAATTTGCTAGACAAATGAATAAACATGACATAGTTACAGCCATCATTACTGTCTCAATCAGCCTTGCTTTCAAGTGTGAACGTAACTGCTGAGAAGCCAGGGTGCAGAGGAGGATTAGCTCCCTTATCAGTATCAGCCAGCATGATACACCCTTTTGTATCACCTAAAGCAGGGATGATACGGTTTTCTTTCCTCTTACTTAGACTGAGATGATATCTACCCTAGTTTTATTCCAACTTAAATGAACTCTGCTAGTAAAGTTCTTTTGTATATTCAGATCAGTCAGAATCAGAGACTACAACTAGAAGTACAAACTGAACAGGACCAGGGGATGGTTTCAAGCACTGACATGATACAGTCTGGGCTGGTTTGCTACTGATGCAATTATTAGCACAGCTGGTAAAGCTTTGGTTTGTGCCAACTGTCACTCCTCCTGACAAGCCCTGGTCATGGCTTGGAGGAATGCTTGAGCCAGGGCTTCTTCCCACAAAAACCACCCTGGTTAACTGCTTGGTTTGGTGGACTTGGAGAGGAGAGTGCAAGACAGTTTAGTTTTATTTATGTATGTATGTCATACTGCACTTCATGGCCTCAGGGACAGAGAATGTCCTCTGATCTAATTTGCTATTAACCAATGACTGAACTGCGTAAAGGTGACAAGAATGGAAAATGTCAAAATAATCTACTGCAGTCAGTCAAACTCTGCCTTTGGGCATCCCTATTAATTTCCCAACAAACAAAATACGTATGTATTTCTAGTCAATCAAATGACATTTTTCCTGTAATAAAAGTCTTCAAAATACTGAGGAATAAGGAAACATTTAATATGAAGGGCATGTGACTACGACTGATAACTAGTAAAAACAAACTAGTTAGCAGGCAGGTATTCTTAGTCACACAGATAGGTATTCTTTAGTCTGTGAAGCCACAGTTCTTCTATTGCCCCTGAGTTCATAAACCACTTAATTAATGCTCATTATGATATTAAAAAGGTAATGAAGCAGACAGAATAGCAGAGTAGGAAGTAGGGAAGGAAAAGAAAAAGGCTCTAAGGAAATAGTTAGCAAAACATAGGGAGGGAATCCACAGGAAAAAAAAGGAATTCTTAATCAATAAGTCAGGACCTTGGAGAGGAAGAGTAAATTACAGAATTCATGTCTACAGGCCTCTCCATTTGTTTTTCAGGAAAAAAACATGTACATATATTCCCCTGAAACTCCAATATGAGTGTCAGCAGCACCACTGATCCAATTCAAAATGTTTAGCTCCATTGTGTAATATCCTCTTGTAAACTAATCAAAAGGCATTTAATTCTTCACAATCAAATAATCATATTTGTATTTTAATGTATAGTCAATATTTTCAAGTAATAATATTTTTCTTGAGAATATGCCTTAACCTTCCTTCACACAGTTCTATGTTAAGTTAGTATTCTGCCTCTCCAGTATCATGCACATGCCCATCGGTCAGGCTCAGTAGCACTTTTTGTGTTTTGTAACTAGTCCTCTGAGCAAGTTGGCTGATTCTTTCTGGCTGTTGGCTAAAAAAAGAGCAGAAATAACTCAAAGTTGCAAACAGTTTCCAAAATTCTTCAGCCAAAGATGAAGGCACCCTACATCGGGCAGTCCTTTTGCAGAACATCTTCAATAACTGATTATAGAATCATTGAATCATTCAGATTGGAAAAGACCCTTAAGATCACTGAGTCCAACCATTAACCTAGCATTGCCAAGTCCACCACTAAACCACATCCCTAGGTGCCAAATGTACATGTCTTTTAAATGCCTCCAGGAATAGCAACTCAACCACTTCCCTGGGCATCCTCTTCCAATGCTTGACAACACTTTCCATGAAGAATTTTTAACTCATATCCAATCTGAACCTCCTGTGGTACAACTTGAGGCTGTTTCCTCTTGTCCTATCACTTGCTACTTAGAAGAAGAAATCAGCCACCTTCTCTCTCCATCCTCCTTTCTGGCAGTTCTAGATAAGGTCCCCTGAGCCTTCGATTCTCCAGGTTAAACAACCCCAGTTCCCTCAGCCACTCCTTATAAGACTTTTGCTGTAGGCCCTTTGCCATTCTTGTTGCTCTTCTTTGGATCTGCCCCAGCATGTCAATATCTCTCTTGTAAGAGGGGCCCAAAACTGAACACAGTATTCACGGTTAGCCTCACAGTGACGAGTACAGGAGGATGATCACTTCCTTAGTCCTGCTGGCCACACTCTGATGCAATAGACAAGGTGGAGGGAATCCCCATTTCATAGACCTGATGTAAGTATGAATTTTGCTTTAGAGAAAACCAGATGATTAAGTGCAGATCTATTTTTTGGGGAACCTGTTAGTTTGCAAAGAGCTTTGTGCCACTGAAGAGGGTAGTGCATTAACTCTGTTCAGGCATTCTGGGCTTACTCATGTATAGATAGATCTGTCTACCTCTGTATTCCAATTAATTGCTCCAGCATCTGTAGTTCTAATTCTTTACCAATATTTTTAAGAACGTAAGAGCATTATTAGAATCTTCTGTTGTAGCACTTTTCAAGGAATGCTTTGGCCTTGAGTATGAGTCTACTATTCGTAAAATACATTTGCATTATGCTTTCTTTCATCTTCCAGTTAATCAACTAGAATTGATTAATCAGTATTTGTTCACTCTTATAATAATTCTCCAGGTGCATGAGTGGCAATATGCCCAGAAATTGCTCTTGCATATTTGTGAAGTATATGTATAATCTATTACCTTTTAGAAGAGCTTCAAGACCTATCTGAAACTTTCTGTAAAGCATTAGCAGGGCAAAGGTCTCCAAAATAACATTTCCCTGAAAGAGAACAGATTACCTAACACTGCTTCTGAATTTTTGTGAGAAATAAGGATGAAAATTTTAAGTGCAAGGGTGTGACACAGCTTTGATGCTACCAGTCCCTTGAGCCACCCTGTTATTCTGATAATAGGTTCATCATTTTTTTTAACTGCTGGCCATAACAGCCAAACCAAATAGCCTGTTGTTAATCAGTCCCAGCATAAGTTTCCTCTTGAAAGACAAAACCAAAAGCATAACTTCTCTAAATTGCATTGTAAAAAGGAAGAGTAGAAGGTTGTGTTGGCCACTAGGTGAGATGCTGCTGCTGCTACTACTCCTCTCCATGATGAAACAGTTGTTAGGCTGAACAAAGACAAATTCCAGTAACAGAGACTTTGGGCTTATCCTCAGTAACAGACCAAGGCATCTGGTTATCATCTTGTTTTATCCTTGCTGGCTTATACAAAGTGAAATTGGATGGGAAAGAGGACATGCAGCTTCTGATTCCATTGCCAGTAACCTCCAACATCTGGAGCATAAAATGGTATCATGCTTTGCACACGCATGTAGGGCAAGCAGTTTGGCACACTGTATCAATGCTGCTTCTGGTTTAACGATAACCTTATCTTATCCTTCTATTCAAATTAAACCACAGTATGTTAGGGTGGGATAAATTTTTAAGAAAATGTGGCCTCCATTTAACATCACGTACTGAAAGCAAGTCAGATCATGTCTTAAGACATGCTGTTATACTGTATTTGAGAGTAGTGTCCTATCTAGGAATGGCATTTGCTAAAAGGCCATCATGGAAAAGCCATTTAGCACTTGACATTGTCTCTTCCCCTTCAACTCACTGACTTCTGAAATAATGTGTTTCATACGCAGAACTATAGCAGAAAGAGGCTGAAGATAAATGGAAGGGAAATAAAAGTGGAAGTGAGAGATGCTATCAATACAAGGCTTGACTTTTGTTCCAGAGACTTTTAGCAGCTGAAGATACTATCTCCCTCCAAGATCAAGGACTTTTTTTGCTAATACACTAGAGAGGAAACTGCAGCAGCTGACACCATGTGTGCTTGTGCTACAGGGTGGAGAGGCAGAGGTGAGAAAGAGAGATGGGACAGGAACATTTAAATTACTGCAACTACACTGGTAGAGCTCAAGTCACTGCCTAGCAGTAGAACAAGAAGGAGGAATGGGAGAAGTCCCCTGGGGAACTACAGATCTTGGTTCCACAGAGAAGCAAGCCAGACTGAAGAAGGCTACCTTTTAATATCCTTGCTATTTTCAGAGCTCAGTACCTTTCCAATGACTTTTATGAGCAACACTATTATAACAAAAAGCCAGGAGCAGATTTCAAGGCATTGGATTGCAAAGCTACACAAGGGGAGAACTGAGCTAAGAAGTCTTCTGCTGAACACCTGTAACAGACTATTACAAGTAACTGATTGAGAAGCAGAATTTAAAAAAGAAGTTCAAAACCTTAAGGGGATGCAGCATCGAGACAGCAGCACAGTCCTGAGAAGACATCCGCTAATATGGGAAGTAAACCCTTAGTATTACTTGGAAGAGTTATAGAATCATAGAATAGTCTGGACTGGAAAGGACCTTAAGATCATCTAGTTCCAACACCCCTGCCATGGGCAGGGACGCCTCACACTAAACCATATCACCCAAAATTCTGTCCAACCTGGCCTTGAACACCGCCAGGGATGGAGCATTCACAACTTCCTTGGGCAACCCATTCCATTGCCTCACCAACCTTACAGTAAAGAACTTCTTCCTTATATCTAACCTAACCTTCCCCTGTTTAAGTCTGAACCACCCTGGAACAGTTTAATGCTCTATACCTACACTCTCACTGGAAGCAAAAGCAGATCACATCCAGAGGATTGATACTGTAAGAAGATATCACCAAGAAACCATGTAAAGCAAGAATCAGGAAAGCAGTATCTCAAAATTAACATCATGGCGCACTCTAGAAACACACAGCATTTAGATCCATTGGGTTACAGGGCTCATAGGAGAGAAATGCTCAGAGGCTTACCAAGAGGGGTCTGCCAAAATGCCATTGGCAGGCTAAGGTAACAATGGTACAGAGAAGAGGAAGCCAGGACACAGCAACAAAAAGGAAAATACACAGCAAAGCAATTTCATATCAAGAGCAGATGCCCATAAACCATTTTGTATCCCTGAAATTATGTAGGAAAATAATTAGGGAATGAATGGAAGAGACAAATTTTGGGGTGATTTTAGCTTGAACAAGTATAATAAAGCAGCTAATTAGCTATCCATTAAACAGACAGCATGAGGGAGGAAATCATCTGTCAGGATCCCTAGTGTCCCAAGATGCACACATATTAGCACCTACATTAAGACTTTTGATACCCTGGCTATAGTTCTAATGGCAGGGCTCTGCAAAGCTGGGGGTCTGTGGCTCACTGCTCCTCAGGGCCTCCCTGAGAACAGGCAAGCAGGGCCAGGACTCAGCCTTCGTGCAGACAAAAGCAGGAGCTGGAAACCCTGCAGCATGAATTAACATGCCTTCTCTGTAACAGCACCTGACTTCCAAGCAGAGCTCCAGGCTGGTCATTCCATTAGCTCCCTCTTGAATCAAATTTAAACCTTTTTGTTCTCATGCTTAAAATTCTGCATAATTATTTCCCTTTCCCCCATGCTCCCTCCCCTGACAGCACTGAATCAATTCTCTTGGGAAAGCATTTGCTGTGCTCTGAGTCATTCCAACCTTGGTATGCAGATTTTGATTGATACACTTGCCTTTTTCCTTAAACAGCCCTGTGCTTCTTTTGTAGCATTATCACCTTTGTCTGATCCAGATCACTCATTCACTGCATTTCGGCTTTCTTAAAAGCCCATAATTGTTTTATAGCCAATAGAAGGAAATTATCTGGTGCAGAAAAAAATTATCTGTAGTGGTTTTACAGTATCTGTATCAAGTGAAATAATAATGTAAACACCTCACTACTGCCCTTCTCTTTCCCTCTATTTCATAACTTGGTTGTTCAATTACACCTATTGATAAACTGTAGGCTTTGGGGATAATTTTAGGTTTTGATGGAGCACTCAGCACACTTTTGGATGATGAAAAGTAACCAGCAGAAACATCTTAAACATTGCACTTCACTGATGAGTTTATATTCAATGTACAGCAAAAAGATTTAAAGTAAGAAAATAATCATTAATGTATACATTCATATTAACATGCTTCAAGACTATCATTCACAGTGGTGAATGGAAGTCATACATATGACATCAGTTATAAAAATAGCATTTTTGGAGTTTATGAAATGGTCCAGAAAGCAAACATAAGGGCTTCGAAAAGTCAAATCTGTAAACTTCTATTCAAAAGTTCAAGAGAATTAATTCTTAGCAGTACTGTCAAATGGGTTCATTACAAAGAATTGCTTACCGGATCTAGGTTCTTGAAAAGAAGAATGTCCTTGCATGCCTCCTGCAGTCTGTTTCGTTGATCATCTGTTTTAGGGTGAATAATCTGAGGGATATAATAGAAAAACTTTTAAAGTGGTTATCATACAGCAACACTAGATGAAGAACTCAGCTAATTCAGCTAACTAGGCATTTTACCCAATACTTTGGCCATGCTTCATAGCACTTTCATTTTAAAACCTTTAATATTTAAATAAACCACTCAATGATAATATTATATCACCACAGCATTAGCAAATGAAGCACTGCTGTATTTAAGCTAATAAGATCTTTACATTTGTAGAATCCAGTTCATTTCTGCAAGACATTCTGGATACCTTAATGTCAACTTTTGCTGCATAAACATTACTCTACTACTCTCCAATTATATTTGGAGCATGCATGTTTTATAAAAAGCACCACTGTTACATTTAGCCATTTCCATGACTACCTCCCAAAGATTACTCTGTGAAATAGGATCTGTGTTAAATTTATATCAGAAGTTTCACTGAATAAACAACAGAATCAGCACTACCCAAATGAGACAGAGATCTATTAAATTATCGATGTCTGGTTAATGTGAATATCAGCCAGCCTGAACTCATGCTTAAAAAGATATGCTAGGTTTCAAAGCTGCAATACTACAGGATAATCTTTTTGACAGTTTTACATGCCAGAAACTAGGTAGAATATAAACATTTAGACTTGTCTTGAAAGTCATACCTATGCTATTTCATATTAAAGGCTATATAAATGCCTTCAAAAGGGTGACTTAAGTAAAAGAAATAAATATAGGTAGTTATTGCAATGTACATCTGAAAATCTTAGCAATTGTATAATTTACCTTTTTTTTTCTGCCTTATGAAAAACAGTAGAATAATGAGGAAACTATTGCAAGATTACAAGGACACCAAATAAGTACTTTCAGGAGCAGGTGCTCTCTGAGCAAACAGTTGCACAAAAATGTTTCACTAACAGACCACATATAAAAGGCGTGCTGATTTAGAATAGTACTTACATCAGGTCCTACACGGCTGACTATTACAGAGGATTTTTAAATGTTCCTTCAAAACCCCAAGAGATTATTAAAGTATATTATAAAATATGCTTCTGGAAAGGAATGGTAAGGCTGGTTACATTTTTCTGCCTAAATTTAATGCCCAAGAACTGATAAAAAAATAAGTATTTGACTCAAAGCATTAAATACCCTTGATTCTGCATCGTCATCTTCCTCATCAGGATTGTAAGCTTCTGCACACACTGAAATAATAACAATAAAAATGTATAAAATTAATTCAAAGTACAATAATCTTGCACAAGATTTACAAAACAGAAAATGCATTGTGTGGCGCAGTGGCAATATGCAGTAATGTAACACAGTAAAGAATAACAGAATATACTGCTGACAGGTTCCATAGCAGGTAATTTCCAAACTGCTGGTGAAACAAAGCTACACTTGTAACTCTGTGTATTTGTACATCATTTTTGGACATGTTTTCAGTGCTTTAAAAGACCTCTAACATACTTACAAATTTGTCACCGAACCTGTTCCAAATGATCTTACCTTTCTATCAGATTTTTCTTTTCTAATATCTAAACTAGTAATTTCTTGTTAGAATTTAAGCTACCCGTACTGGATGCAGAGATCAGATCATTCCCTTCATCTGTGTTAAGCTCAAGGTGGTTTTGCATTATGGGGCTTTGGCTTTTTCTGTTTGGTTGGCTGGTTTGGGTTTTTTTTTTTGCAGACTCAAAAAACTTTTCTTCCCTACCTGTCTTTTACTTTCTAGACAAACTAATTCTGGTTCTTCTTTTTTTTTTCTTGACAAGCCATGTTTTTCAGCCCTCTAACTACCCTCACTGCCATTCCCTGAACTCCCTCCAATTATCCTTATCTTTACTGAAGTGGAATGCTCAAAACTTGACCCAGTATTTGAGCTGAGCAGAGTACCAAGTAAAACAGATTAATTACTCCATACATTTTGGGGGCTTTATGTCTTTTTCATCCATCCAGACCTTTTTCACAACAGCTTGACTATGCTTACCCATGTAATATTCATGACTTACATATTGTTCTCAAAACCCACTGCTTAACCAGCTGTCCTGTGTCCTGTATATCGCATGTAGAACCATGCACTTACACACCTATGAAATATTACCTTATTCCCCAAGCCATTTCTCAAATGTGTCAAGACAATTCTCAAATCTAATCCTGTCCTTTGGCACCCTTCCAATCCATTCTCAGCTTTGTGACAATGGCAAATTTAATAAGCATACTCTCTAATGCATAATCCAATTATTACTGAAAAACGAGAACAGTGTCTAAAATAAATTCTTGTGAAAGAAAAACACACAGGACAGTGAAACTGCAATAGCTGCTTCGAGGTTACCTTATCCAACCAGTTTTGCAGCTGTATCCCAAACAACTTACGCTAAGACACTGCTTGATGTTCCCTAGATTGTTAATAGGAGAGTCTTGTAAGACAGCATTTGGAAGTTTCTTAAAGTGAAAATGCAGGACAATTGTTCCTTTTCTTTCATCCTTAAGTTTTAACCTCTTGTTACAGGGTATTACATAGTTCCAACAAACCCATGCTGATTGCTGTTTGTTGCTTTCCTCCAAGTACTTAAAAATTTTGAATATTTGTCTGTAATTTCTCTAAGAACAAAAACAATACGTAAATCGGTGATAGGCCTCTTCCCTCTGTCGCTTCCCTGCCCTTGTAAGGATCAGGTTTTCTATTTTTCTGGGGTGTTTTTTTTATACTCTCTTTCATTTTTCTTCTTCTAATTCTCAATGGTAATTGCTAACAGGCTGAGACTGATTTAGCCAATTCTTCCAGTTTCCAAGTATAGCATGTCTCAGGCACAGCTAACCTCGAAACACCGAACACATTAAGTACTCCCTGATTTGTCCTTTCTCTATTTTAGACCGAGTTTTACATATGCACTTAATACCACTAGTGAAGACTCATGCTTCTGTTAAGCAGTAGAGCATCACTTTCCTGGAACATGCTCTTACCAGAAATACACTTCCAGAACGATTTCTGTTACTTCTCATGGGTTTGGGTTTTTTTTGTACACAGGCTTTTCTTTTTCACATATTTGGCCTTGCCTTCTTTGATTATTTCTTTTTTCTCTACATTTTTCACTATTCTTTTGCCCTTGTTCTGAATAACCCAAACAAATTTTCTACATCATTCCTTCTTGTGCTTGATATAAAAGAGGTGCCTATATTTTATCCAAATTCTACGCTTTTTGTCCTTCTGTGCTGTCTCAATTTGCAATTTGTATTTTTTTATCTTTGTATTTTTTGAGGAACAACCAATTCCTTTAAGTTCTTTTCTCCAGACTCCTTTCCAAAGGGATTATGCCCACAGTCCTCTCATATCCTTTTTTGTTGTTCTGATTCTTTTACTCAACTTCTTCTCCTTCTTGAAATCTGCAACTTTTGTCATACCAGGGTAATTCTCAGTCAACTGCCTTTCCTCTCCCTATTCTTGAACAGTTTCTTCCTTAGAGTTGGTATTAAAAAGAATAGCTTCCCCTTCAATTGCTTTTTCCACTGCCTCAAAATTTGGCTAAGTACATAGCAGAACATGTTGGGCAGTTGGTGTTCTCATTTGTTGGTTTCCAAGAGATAACTAATTAATTAAAATCTCCCATCATCACCATCCCCTGTATTCTGCCCGTAAATATCCCTAGTGATCTGATCTGTTTGGTGTCAGTGCAATGCCTGCATAGCAATGGAGCTCATAAGCTTTTCCCCTTTGAGTATTACTCATAAAGTATCAGTATGATAAACTCCCTCTACAGCTGGATCACAGCACAAGTGTCTGAACCCAATACACAACAGCAACAGTCTCTTCCTCCTCCCTATCCTCCCCCTGTGTCTTTGCTATGCTGGTTCAACCACACTGTTGCTCATTGATTAAGATTTCAGGTCCTTTTGTTTATTCCCCATATTTCCTATATTATTATACAAACAACTTCTAAAGTAGTGAACAGGTAGATCGATTAACCTCCTCATTACCTATCCAAATAAGACAATTTCATGGCAAAGTGTACCACTGCACATATGATGCAGAGTCCCGGAGAAAGTCTTGGTCCTCACCATATCAAGCACCCAGCACTCAGTAAAATGTCAACTTTATGAAACTTAGCATTTTCAAAAACTTACAAGAAACTTGATACAAGTCCCTCTGGAGCTGACTGAAAGATTCCTATCAAGCTTACTAGGAACTGGACTTGGTCCCACACATGCCCACAAAAGTAAGTCCGCAATCTGTTGAACAACTACAATATTTAAAATCTACATAAACAAAATGTTCTAAATGACTGTTTTAGGGTACCATCGTTACTTCGATCTTGTCTGAAATAAACCTATGGGGATTTTATTTAAATAACAACAATAGTAACATGCCAAAAAAGCACCATAACCCACCTACTCTGTTTCAGCTGGTATCAGCCTGTGTGCCATGGTCCATGTATGCGTACATGGGAGGCAACAAATCTGGATAACGATACAGATTGAGTGTATGAATAGTCTGCCTCAGCCTGAGGCATCATTACATCCTGTCCTTACCTGCAATAAAATCCCTGCATAAGAAAATATATATACATACAAAACAGGAATTTAATGGCACCAATACTCTTAGCCCAGACTCAGAGAGCCTGGCTGAACATTTAACAGTCTTCCAGACCACACAAAAGAAACTGAATTTAGCCTTATCCAGGCCCATCCTGAATCATCTTACCAGTCCCTTTCAAATGGTCTGAAGGATCAGTCCAGAGAGAGAACATTCCTGAGGTCTTTTGTGTCATCTAGTGTCTGCTCTAACTTCACTCTTCTCTGCTAGAAGGCAATTTCAGTCAGTTTCATTCAGCAGGTGCTTTCATTAAGTATTTCTTCACTGATTACAGTAGACAATGTATTTAAGAATTGCAGCTTCTCTTGGCTAGTGCCCATACACCCAAATCTTAAAATTATTTATTCTTATGTTCACCTGTGATGAGAAACTCTTCTGGTCACAGTTCAGTATTTATCATGCCTTGGCTTATCTTTCTGTCATAATCAAGGATGAATCTTTCATTTGGGTCACAACTTAAAGATTATACCAATGTTGTGGCTCTGCTATTTTAAATATGGAATTGCCTTTCCTTCATTGCTTATTTCAGTAGCCTGTCTCACAGTCTAGTAACATATTAATTCCTAATTGCATACCCCTAGATATCACTTGGAAAAAATTGATAACGTCTTACTTCTGTTCTTGAAATATGGCTTCTGACATTACTGCAGTTCACGGAATTTCATTACATGAACATTGGGGTTTGGCACATGAGAATCCCAATGGCATAAAACATCTAAAACTAAATAATATGCCTTTTATGTACACAACCACACCTGCGGAAGTCATCTGTATTCCAATTGCAGTCAATGGAGAGAAACCAGACCATTTACAAAGTGATTCATCTGACCTGTATGACATGTCCAGAGTAAGATTCATTAAAAATGGGACTAATTGGCTGAGATAAATCCTTCCCTCTTGAGATGAGTCCTGTTAGTTATAACAAGCTGCAGGAGTGGTTCTCCCACTTCTCCGTTTAGTCTGTATTTCTTGAAAAATAAAAAATTCACCATCATATGATGATGACAGGTTGCTCGTGTAACAGCATTCTTTCTTCATTCATTTTTTATATTCTAGGGAGACAGTCTGTGGTCCCCATCTCTTTTGTCTAAGGCAGACATTCATTATTCTGAACCATTACACTGTTGGTGGCTGCAATACTCAGTGTTCAGTATTCTATTTTTCTACCTCTCCAGCTCATTCCACACTCACAATGATGCACAGTACTTTTGACTTTATCAAGCTCAAATGGCCTGCCACATTTTGCTTTATGTCACTGCTGAATGCAGTACTCACATCATTGTCCAAAAAACAGTCCCAATACCATTCTTAGGGATCTGTTTCATCCCATGTGTAATTCTGGCATTAAAAAATAGTGATTCAAGCACTGTACATATTTTTCCATAGGTTGCTAAAGTCAATTAAGTGAAACTATTTTTATTCAGTTTTTCCAACTGAAGGTTCACATATAATTATCCAGAAGATGGACAAAACCAAGCCCAAATACATCAATACATTTGTAGGAAAAATCTGAATTGTCAAAGGCAGTCCATTATTAAAATACACATGCAATGAAAACTGCATACAACACTGGATGGATTGCTTTGTCAGCAAAGCTTTCACAATTTCTAATTCATCACTCCAAGCAAAGTAATTTTCTAGTTTCCAGCAAGTAAATATGTTTGATATTCAAAACCAGGAATATAGTCACTTCAGATGCAAATTAATTCTAAAATGAAAATTAACACTTAGTAATTGTAAAATCACAAAAAATGTCAGTCATGCTCTATCTGTTCCCTTAATGTATAAGGAAATAAGAAGCTATCAATAATTAAATGAATGAAAATTCACATATAATCATGAAAAAACATATTACATGTAAAACATGGCAGGAAAACCAAGCAATATGTGTGTATCCTTTCCAAAGCACAGAACCCCCAATTTGTAATGCATATTACAGAGAATTTTACAGGAGAAAAAGAGCTGTGGAAATATCTCGGCATCCCGTTCAGGACAAATCAAGACTATAGTCTTGGCAACATAACAATCAGGCTGGAGCTACACCAGCATGCCATACATCCCTACAAATATTCCTAAATACAACAGTTACTCATGAACCCATCCCCTCATACAGCAAGAATGCAATTTCCCTGGTTTAGCATATAAAAATTGCTAAGGTAACTTAACAGCAGTGTGAGATTTCCTGCAGTTCCTACCACTGCCAGAGGAACCAGAACAAAACTCTACACCCCACAATCCCAATTTTATAGTTTTTATTTAAACAAAAGCTACCCTGAGAGATGGTAGCTAGGGTGGTAGGAGAAATTACTGCTCATGGTCTCTGACGTTTGCAATTATCAAGTTCCATATTATTCCTAGATCTAGTTTTGACTGGACCACATGGAAAATGAGATTGAGGAGCTGTAAGTAAATGTAAGGACTGAAGAACAACACAGAGAAAGGAGATCAACTTTCTCCTCTGAGTGCACAATGAAATGAGATAAAAGCTATCTGATTTTACATGTGATATAATAAGGCAACACTGACTTGCTCTGCACTGCTGAAATCCACCATTTGGGCAAAACCTCAAGGAGTTCAGTTTACTTTAAATATAAGCTGGTTTGGACTAATATAAGATATACCATTTTGAACGAGGCCCATGCCAGCAGTGAGTCATAGAACCTCCCAATGATTCTCCATTGAAATGTCTATATGGTGTTTATTTGTATTTCACCAATCCTCACACCAAAACAGGGATTTCATCAAGACCGAACTGAACACTATGAAAGCCCATTTGAAGAAACACAACGGCCCACATGGGACTTTTTGGATAACTTTATCCCAGTTGAGTTAGTTATGTGTGGGCACCTTGCAAAAGTTCCTTAATGTTACTTGCTATATCACAGTGAAAATTGTGACATTAGACCACTGTTACTTCCTGCACTCCAGAGTCCAAAACACTCTGCATCGCAGCTAGTACATGTATTGCTGGGTCAAAGATGCATGCTCTTCCCTGAAATCATAGGGGTTTGAATTGCTAAGCAAGTTGCTCCACAGAAAGAGTATGTTTGAACTTCACCACAAGTAGCTCAAAGTTACTTTTAAGTATGGAACCAGAAAGGGACTTCACAGAATTTCCTTGAGGACTTACGCAGTAGTGAGTCCTCTTTCTAGTCCTATTGCAGTTCTTTTCATTATTGTGTAATTCATCAAGATGGAGCTAAAAAACCAGCCAGGCTTCTGGCTGATGTTAGGAGACAGTTTTGTTTGGCTTCTCAGGAAATGCTTTATCTGTCTGGCTAGTGAAAGCCAGCACAAACACACATTACAGTGTATACAACACTGCAGGTAGTTACTAAATAGTAAAATCATTACAAAAGTAAGATGCATTTCCACTAGAACAGCTTGCCAGTATATACCATCTACTATACCACTTACTTTTTAAGCTTCTCTAATATAGCATATGGAGTAGCATACCATACAGCAACATACTCTGATGTTGACTTGTATAACCTTCTGTTCTCATTCTCGTAAGGATCCAAGCAGTTCACAATGCTACAGTATGTTATTTGGGACATATCTGAAATATGCATAAACATTTGACTAAGTCTGAGCAGACACAGAGCTCTCTGCATACATTTCAACTTCATATTTGCTAATACTGCAGCATAAAACCTGAACTGCACCCTGCTCTTTCTCCCATATTTCATACTTCATAGCCATCAATCAGATATTTTTTTTCTTATTATCAAAAAGTCAGCATCAGAAAGACCTTGGAGAGAGTACATTATTTTCCCACTAGAAAAGTTATCTCTTACATAGAAAGTGAGCAAATATAAATGGCAGCTATTGAGAAAACATATTCTGAACAATGCAACCTAATCTTTTTGCCTATTTTGTATCTGCTTTATACAATCAGATTTAATATTTCTTTGCATCAAAATATTTTTAAGGATTCTAAATAAGCTTCAAATACTAAACAGCTCTGAAACCTGATTTGATGCAAACATTTTAGGAATTGAATCTACAGCTGTTCATCTCATGCGCCTACACCCTGAGATGTACATATATGCATTTTTAAAAGAGTAACATAGTAAAGAAATCAGGATTGAAGTTGAGCCCAGGAAGAAGCGGAAGGAGGGGGAAAGGTGTTTTAAGATTAAATTTCTCATTATCCTACTCTGATTTGATCTCAGTGAAATGAGAAATGAACTCAAAGTTCATTTCCCGAAAGTCAAGTCTGTTTTGCCCATGATGGCATTTGCTGAGTGATCTCTCTGTCCTTATCTCAACCCATGAGCCTTTCATCATATTTTGTCTCCCCCTATCCAGTTGAAGACGGGGAGTGACAGACCAGCTTGGTGGGCAGCTGGCCTCCAGCCAGGGTCAATCCACAACAATAAGGTAATTAAGGACATACAGAAGGGGAAGAAGTGAAAGACATTCTTCTCCAATGCACTCTAACTAATGTACTGGAGGAGGAGGAATACCTATGCCTTGTAATGGAGCACCTGGAAAAGCAGGAGTAGAACTGAAAAAAAAGCATAAGAAACACAGAATTCAAGAGGGGAAAATGAACAGCAGAACTCAGGTCTGCCAGAAGGTTACCAGGTAAAACAGCCAACACCACCCTAACTTATCTGGGTGAGAAGGGGAGAAAAGAAAGGGACTAGTGTTACAGATCTGCAGAGTTACAAAGGCTAATGAAATTAGAAAAAGAACATGGCTTTACGAAACCATGTATTTATGGCTATTTTATATGCTGGTGTTTTAAAGACTAACACAAGATCTTGATAGCTGAAGGAAGGATGCAGTAAGGGAAAGAAAACAGGATTGACCTAAAAAGACAATAATCACTGATGACAGGCATGTAAAGATACAAAAGGATTCAAGAAAACAGAAAAAAAAGTAAATTAAAGGCAGACAAGAGAAGGTGACCTCCAAGCCAAAGACTCATTGGAAAGAATGACTGTAGGGAGGTTAGGGACAAAGCCAAAATTATTGGTTCTGACAAGCTTTTCTCAGTGTCCTGACAGCTGAACTGACTTGACCAAGACAAAGTAAAAACCTGCCAATAGCAGCATGATCAATCATCCAGCAAAATGAGGAAGGTACAGATAATACTAAATCTAGAATACTCCTAGTAACCTTTGGAACAATGTCTAATTAAGTCATAATTACAAGTGGTCCCCAGAGGCTTGTGTCAAAACCAGTGGGGTTTTCCCACATATGGGATAGACTTGGTTCAGGCAGCTAGAAGAGTGCAGAATTCAATCTCAACAGGCTTCACGGAAAACCCTGCATCCTTATGGGATTCAGAATACCAAGGTGAGGATTGGCACCTAAAAAGAGGCAGAGTCCTCCTTTTAAAAAAATGGTTGCTATGGCAAATTTACCTGTGAAAAGACAGCTATGGGACCAAGGAAAAGAAGCTTAAACCCACTTTTCCCCGTTTTCCAAAAGTGCCCTACATTCTATACTGCAAAATACCCTGTAATGAGATGCTCTTCATTCCTCCTGGGCACAGGCTGTTAAAGAGAATTAAATGAGGCAATAAGCTAAAGGAGCTTGTCTCCTGCAATTTTAGAATGCTGATTTTAGGTATGCTGGCTTTGGTCAAATGCGTAAATCATGTTCACAAAATCTACACCAGAAATATGATAAACCAAATTTACTAAACAGATTCCAGATAAAACAGGAAGACAGGGAGATGAAAAACATTATGGAAAATATTTCTGCCAAGTTTTGAAAAGGTTGATTTTGAACATCTGGTTTCTCAATAATTCCAGAAAATCCATTTAAGACTTTTTGCTGACAGGATCCTCTTTAGATAGCCAAAGGAAGTTTAGAAGACAAGTCATAACTATGAAATAATACATGCTGGTTTACTTTTTCATAGAATATAAACTATTGTTATGAAGTAATACTGGTACTACATACTAAGGTAAGAATGCAATCACCCAACATAGCAATCACTACATACTCACTTGCATCTGTAATGGTGCAGCCAACTATAAGAAGCCAAAAAATAGACTACAAATATCTTTCCAAGAACTGGAACTGTAATCACCCTAAGAACATGGATTACCACACTTGTATTCCTTAATAACAGAAGTTGTCCATAACTGTGACTACTTAACACTCAACAAGAAAGAAGGCATCAAGGTCTTTAACAGAACCAGTTAATCTAAGAGAGGAATAAAAACCACCAAAGAAAACATCAACAAACCTCCATTCAGTCAGCTAATGAGCTACTTCTACTTGGAACTAATATTTCTCAGAAAGTCCTTAGCCAAAGGTAAATGCAGACAGTGTACTCAACTGAAAAAAAACACGCATCTTTATTCACAGCTTTCTAACCACCCTCCACCCCTCCCACACATACATATTTGGTACTATTATGAACTGAATATTACTATACTCAAGAGATAAATGGCTGAATACACAAACTGTTGTGAATCTACCTTTTCCTGCATACTGTAAAACCAGTTTTATTTCTCCTTCTATTTATAGATCTCACAGATGCCCACAGTGCTGTTTCGATCCCTATTATAAGATAATGCAGAAAGGCTAGATGAGGTGTCAACGACTCATGTGGGACATTCCAAGTTGTATTACTCTTATGCTGGTTACCACCACTTAACTCCATTTTTGCTGCGCCTGCTTAAAACCACACTGAACTGGAAGAGAAGCTGGCTAAAAATGAAAAACAACATAATGCTTGCAGGAGAAGATCATTAGTGAATCCCTGGCAACATGACCTCAAATAGTCTCAGAATTTTAGGAGAGTTGTTTTGGACTTCCCACTCCATACCCAAATGGTTGTGGTGACAAAAGCATGCTCATCCACCTGCAGCTGACCAAGAAAGATAGTGCTCTTGCCTCTTAATGATGAAAGGATCCATGCATGAATGGCTTCCAGAATTCTGCAACAAATCTCTAATAATGGTCTTGGAAAAAGCTGAGTGCATCTCCACAAATACTTTACTGTTGTATTCCAGTCCCTGTTCTGCAGGGTTCTTTGTTTTACACAAACCTCAACTAGTCTCTTGTCTCAATATCCAGGATCTCCACGGGGATCAGCTTTCATGTTCCTCCACACAACCACAAACAATGTTTCAGCAGAAAATTAAACTCTCGAACAGCAGCAGAAAGCTCGTGACTGCAAATGCAGCAACTTACTCAGCGACTGCACCCACATCAGAAAACTTCTGAATAAAAGCAGACTTGCCATTCTAAAAGCTAAACATAAAAGTCACGTTTCTGACTTGGTTTCCTCTTCGTCAGCTATACATGCAACACAAGTCCATACTTTCAGGGAAACAATGTACTAATGAAATTTTTACTGAATGGAAGAGAGAAAAGATCTATTTGTACTTTATGAGAAAAGTAATAACACTCGCTCCCTCTGTAAACTACAAGGAGGGGGAAATAAAGATCCTAACCTGAGCTAGACACACTTACTTACTGAAACCAATATCCTAGGAAATCATTTATCCCAGGTGACCACTTTTCAGAAGAGCTCCTAGGATTATAGCACAAGTTAAACAAACAGCTAACATCTCACTTTGCAGGGTGCCAGAGTTCAGGCTTACAGTTCAGGCTCTTTCTCCAGGGAAAAGAATTACCTACAGATGCTCTTCAGCAACAACTCTGCAAAATATCAAAGGAGAATAAATGAGCCCTTAGGATAAAGCAGAGGCATCTAGCTTCTTCGGCCAAAACAGTCATTTGTAACAGAATATTCTTTTAGAGATAAAACTTAGAATAAGGCCACAGAGAAAGGTGGAGGAACCCCAAAGAAATTGTATTCTGTCATGAATGTCCTGTGTTTAAGCAGCAGTGCTAAAGAACTTCGTGATTTAATCTGTATAGAGTTCCCTAGACAATAATATTCACATCTGTAGTTCTATGTCGTTCTTCTGATGCCATTAATTACCTGGCAAGGGGTGTCTGAATGGTTATCAAAAAGAGCAACTACAGAACTGCTTTAGAGAGCACACAGGCAAGATCAAGGCTTTTCTGTCGCCACTGAGTAAAGGAAACATCTGATGTTACTGTTCTTGGAGATGGGTGGAAAACCTGGAGATTTTGCACATTTTGGCCTGGTCCTGTCACAAGGGAAGTGTTGCAGAACCTGAAGAATAATGACCTGTTTGCTGTGCAGATTTATCACAGAAGACTACAGTGAAGCCAGAACTGGAAGTAAAATCTAATGTGAAATATCACAAAAATTCAGCACACCACTTGTCACAGGAGACACTGGTAAACCACTGATATACAGTTAATATAAACTAGAATTCATTGTTCTGAAGTCAACAACTGATCAAGTGAACTTTATAATCTGTGATGATACAAGATTTGACTTATAAATGCATAAATAAATCAATAATATGGAGCAATTGAAAAATCTGGTTAATAGTGGGATTACAGAAGAATAATTATTAAAATCCAGGAAAAAAATATTTCCAAATGCTTAACATTAGCAGCATCTACCTTCAGCATGCTGGTGAAGACTGAAGGAACCGCAGACAGACAAATGCATAAAAGAAAAAAAAATGCTATTGATTGTAGCTCTGAGCACATTATTGGGTTTTATGTCCGAATGCCCCTAACAGATTTGAGCCCACATCCTGAAGCAAGATACAGATTTATCTCCTTCTCAATTAAGCAGTTGAACTGAGGCATCCAGTACTAGAGTTGGTTAAAATAAACAGAGAAAACTGAGTCCTCAGTATTTACATCAAGAATCCAACAATCCATCAAGTGCAATGAATGACCATTGCTCTTACAATACCCACAGCTCTTTTCCCCCTTCTGGAATAAGATACATTTCCAACTGAACACTACTACCACCCCTCAAAGAATGTGCCCAAGAGAACATTTATTTTCATATCCACATTCACATCCTAGGGACTGTACCACAGCACCAGGGGGTTACGATTATTTCTGGTGTTGAGGCATCAATGATGAGGCTGAAACAACATAGTACTTTAACAAGTTAAATTCACTTCCTCGAACTTTCTTGAACAAAGATCTGTGTGTTACCACTGAGAACAAAATGTCACTTCTACAAAGGTATCCCCAGCTGGTGCCAAGGGACCTGACAGAACTGTAAATCACAAAGCTGCTGAACTGGAGAAAACTGACACATGCTTAATGTCTTGGTGTGCATTTGGTAAGCCAGTCCTGTGGAGTCAGTGGCAACACACAAGCTTCATTCATGCCACAGGTCAGTGGTAACTCTACAGGCCCTGCTGGTCTTGTCTTTATCAGGACAAACCTGGAGAAACAGACAGGCACCTCCCTGAGGAGCCATCCTAGGAGCACCATCCCAACCAGTTTGGTCCCAGGGGTGCACAGTGTGGGGCTGGTCCCTCGCAGTGACCAAGAGGCTCACTGCAACCTCAGACACCTGAACCAGATGAAGCCTTCATGGCTTTCTCAGCTCCACTCCTGTGCAACCCAGGCACCCAATCCGTTCACTCGCTAAATTTAAAAGAACAGCAAATAGAGCACTCAGGAATATATCACTTTCACTCACGAATACATCACTTTCTAAGCAATAAAAATACTTCACATATGGATCAAAGATGGAATTCAAACCTCACGAGTCTCACAGCACTAGATATAAATTATAAAGACATTACTGCTTTAAAAAAAAAAGAACAGGATACAGAATAATCAATCGTGCAGAAGAAAATCTGCCTAAGCAGAAGTGGTTCATCTCTGCAGAGTGGCTGGAGGAGCAGACATGCCCCTGAGCATCTTACAGTTCATGCTGTAACACACTCCTCCCTTTGACGATAACGGAGGGTCAGGCAAGGAGTCCCTACAGGTATTGCTAAGGGAAAATAATGATGTGATCTGCAGAGAGGAGGAGTATGTACACTGACACTGTCAATGTTCATTTGGAGTATCACCCATAGAACGACACAATTATTTACTGATGATAACAAAACTATCCTAAATGGGCAGGAATTCCTACTGTTACACTTGCACCCAGCACGAAAAAGGCCTTTCATAGTTTTTCATTCTTTTTCAAGAACAGCTCAGTGTAAAGTGTTTGCTATTACACTGTCACCACTGAAAATCTAATGACTTAGAAAAGGCACAGTACAAGAAGGAAGATAAAAAAGTTCAGTAAGCTACTAAGCAAAGGAAATTTTAAGGCCTTCCAGATCAGATAAACCCATTTGTAACTCATCAGCATGCTACACTGATCTTGAAAATCTCATAGTTCAAAAAATCAGTTAAAATTTGGTTTAAAAAAAGAGTGTAAGTACTACCACTGGTTTCAATGGGCATGACCGAAGGCCCTCAGAACATTTTTAGGCCCTCATGAGAATAAATATTATCAATGTAATACACCTGTAAGGATTAAGTCAGGTAATAACTATAGAACTTTATAAGAATTAGAGACACTTCATAAAAGCACTGTGCAGACAGCATGGATAGCCTGTAGGATCTAGAAAATGGCAGATACACCATACAGAGAGTGAACGCTC
This sequence comes from Amazona ochrocephala, assembly GCA_039720435.1. Taxonomy (NCBI): domain Eukaryota; kingdom Metazoa; phylum Chordata; class Aves; order Psittaciformes; family Psittacidae; genus Amazona; species Amazona ochrocephala. Next base: position 30,049,889 of record CM077880.1, read on the forward strand.
CCTCATGCAGGTGCATCTGTCTCCCACAGTCTCCAGCCATCCCTTATACTTGCATGAATGTAACAGAAAAGGTGTAACAGGGTGCTTCAAGACCTGAGAGAAGACAGCAGCTCGTGGTTCAGGGTCTCCCCTCCCTCGTCCAGGTACCACCCAACAACTCTGGGCCTTCAGTTCTCCATTGTGAACAACAAACTCATAAAGTTTAATGGACATAACGGCATAGTGTAAAATGCTTATGCTTAATACATTTTTAGAAGGCAGGGAACCACGGCTGAACACACTACAGTTACAGGCTCTTGGAAGGCAGACGTAGGGGCAGTGAGAATGAAGACCCTGGGCCCACTGTAGGAGAGGATCTGGTTCAAGATCATCTTAGGAATCTGAACGTGCACAAGTCCATGGGATTTGATGAAATCCATCCTTGGGTCCTGAAGCAGCTGGCAAATGAAGTTGCTAAGCCACTGTCCATCAGATTTGAAAAATCATGGCAGTCAGGTGAAGTTCCCGACGACTGGAAAAAGGGAAATATAACCCCCATTTTCAAGAAGGGGAAAATGGATGAGCCGGGGAACTACAGACCAGTCAGCCTCACCTCTGTGGCTGGCAAAATCCTGGAGCGGATTCTCCTGGAAGGCATGCTGAGGCACACAGAAAACCAACAAGGTGGTTGGTGACAGCCAGCATGGCTTCCCTAAGGGGAAATCCTGCCTGACCAATGTGGTGGCCTTCTATGATGGGGCTATGGAACTGATGGACAGGGGTAGAGCAGTTGATGTCATCTACCTGAACTTGTACAAAGTGTTTGACACTGTCTCACATGACATCCTTGTCTCTAAGTTGGAGAGACATCAATTTGATAGGTGGACCACTCAGTGGATAAAGAACTGGCTGGATGGCCGCACGCAAAGAGTAGTGCTCAGTGGCTCAGTGTCCAGCTGGAGACCAGTAACGAGTGGTGTCCCCCAGGGATCGGTGTTGGGACCGCTCTTGTTCAACACCTTCGCTGGTGACATGGACAGTGGGATTGAGTGCGCCCTCAGCAAGTTTGCCGATGACACCAAGCTGTGTGGTTCGGTTGATACATTGGAGGGAAGGAATGCCATCCAGAGGAACCCTGACACGCCTGTGAGGTGGGCTGATGCCAATCTGATGAAGTTTAACCATAATAAGTGCAAGGTCCTACACCTGGGTCAGAGCAATCTCAGGCACAGCTCCAGGTTGGGCAGAGAAGAGATTCAGAGCAGCCCTGCAGAAAAGGACTTGGGGGTGCTGGTCGATGAAAAAATGAACATGAGCCGGCAGTGTGCGCTTGCAGCCCAGAAAGCCAACCGTATCCTGGGCTGCATCAAAAGGAGCATGACCAGCAGGTCGAGGGAGGTGATCCTGCCCCTCTACTCTGCTCTTGTGAGACCTCACTTGGAGTATTGTGTGCAGTTCTGGTGTCCTCAACATAAAAAGGACATGGAACTGTTAGAACAAGTGCAGAGGAGGCCATGAGGACGATCAGGGGACTGGAGCACCTCCTGTGTGAAGATAGGCTGAGAAAATTGGGGCTGTTCAGCTTGGAGAAGAGAAGGCTGTGTGGAGATCTCATAGCAGCCTTCCAATATCTGAACAGGGGCTATAGGGATGCTGGGGAGGGACTCTTCATGAGGGACTGTAGTGAGAGGACAAGGGGTAATGGGTTCAAACTTGAACAGGGGAAGTTTAGATTAGATATGAGGAAGAAATCCTTTACTGTAAGGGTGGTGAGGCACTGGAATGTGTTGCCCAGGGAAGTTGTGAATGCTCCATCGCTGGCGGTGTTCAAGGCAGGGCTGGACATAGCCTTGGGTAACATGGTTTAGTGTGAGGTGTCCCTGCCCATGACAGGGGGTTGGAACTAGATGATCTTAAGGTCCTTTCCAACCCTAACTATTCTATGATTCTATGATGTGTATCACTATAATTATATATTGTGAGAAGCACAAAAGAGTTCGTAGAAATAAAATCTGGTTTCTCAAGGTTTCTCAAGGAAGTAAACATTAAAAGACTTGGAAGTAAAAAGAATGCTCAAAAGCCTGAAAAGAAAGTTTTCCAGTCAACAGTTTTGTTGGCTGCAGAAAGAAATTAAAATTTTAACTTACATTCCCCAATATTCATGTCAGACGTAAAGGGAAATAGCATACAGTTCCTAACCATGTTTGTGGCTGTATCAACTAAAGGATCAATGACTCAGATGGAAAACAGAACTGTAAGTCTTCATTGGACATGATCCTCCACAAAAATACGACGACAATATGAAGGAGCAAAGAGTCATGCCGCTCCCACTTAATTTTGCATGGAACACAAAACAGGCATTATTTTTTAACCTACGGTATGTAGGTTAAAAAAAACCCCAAAGTTCTGATAATAAGCATTTCTTTATTGAAGAAATGTACATGGATACCCCAGACAGCTTGGAACAAAGAGCTTCCATTAAATCCAGCCAGCCCAGGGTTACATTATTCCCTTCTGTTAAACCATTTACGCATGTTCTACCCACTTGCGTCAATGGGCAATTTCATATTCTAATCATTAAAGTGTTATCTTCAGAAGAAAGGATAGTGTTGGTTTTAACTTTGCAATCATGAAAACAATGCAAGGAAAAAATTGATAAGTTTCATTAAAAAAAGAGTATTTATTAAAAATGGCAACATGGGGATGTAAATGCAGAGTTCCTGCTGGTACCACTCACACGATAAATGCACTAAGAAACATGGAAGTTGGACATGAACGCGACTGGCCTATAAATAGTCACAATTCTAATTGCTCATAATTCTTTGAAAATGATCCATTAGTCACATGTTCTGATTAAGGAGCCCTGCATGATAAGTGTGAACTGAACAGAAATGCCCCTGAAATTTGCTTCCTCTCTTGAACAATACCACCACTTGCCACCTCAGTCTCCATCTATCTGAAGACCTTCACTCTTGTTGAAACCAGCCAGAGATACTTTGCGCTTTTTAAAATAAGGTCTAGTACTGAATATCTCAGCTTCATAAATTCATGATCGAAAACGTAACCCAGTTTTAACTTTTGGTAAACAAGTTTTTTCTACTAAATAATTCAACAATGACAAGGAGTTTTTAATCATAAATTTTAAAGCTATTTTGTCACATATCTGGTCATTAAACTAAAATCACGTTAACACACAAACTGATTTTGCTTCAGCTGTGAAAATGTCACATATATTGAAAGAACTTTGCTCAAACTCCAAACAAGAATTACATCATGGTGAGAGACAAACCACAAAACATTACATCCTAAAAATTATCTGCCACAGATTTACGGGTATGTCAGAATTATGGGTATCACTGTCACTTTCTATAACCGTATTTATGTAAGCCCAGTTACCTAAAGAGTTGTTTAATAGAACAAACACATTCTGAAACTCAATAAACTACTTTTTATGAAAAGGCTGGTACATTCACTCTAGAAAAATTTGCAATTCAAATCAGCATTTCAAATAAATGGCAGTGTGCAATAACACAATTTCAAGTGGTTTCATCCCCAACGTGATCACCAAAATAGTATAAAAATAATAATAAAAAAAAAATTGGTAAATCATTGCCACAGCAACTGTCAGAGAAACCCAGTTATTATCACTGAAACCTTGTCTGCTCTTTCAGAATGAAAGAAATTTAAAATGCAACGCAAACAATAGCAACTGAATAAAAATGAAAGAAAAAAAGTGGATGTCTACCTGCCACAGGAGACGAATGAGTATTACTTTGAAGACAACAAAATTAGGATTCCAATGAAGTACTGAGAAAGAAAACACATAAGCAATTCTACTGAGGAAGTAAGAATACATAAATGAACAATAGTATGTGACAAAAAGTATTACAGCTTTCAGGCAAATTTAACAAATACAATTATTGTCTTGTGTCTATTATTAAATATTTTTCCAAGTAATTTACTTTGTAACAAAATAGTGAACATACCCCATGTTCCACTTAGAGCAAGTCTCTACACTAACAGTTACACACTATGTAAATATTCCACTAGATTTACCTAATTTAAAAAGTTAGAAAACATAAAACATAAGGTTGTGTGCCATGCCTGTAATGTATGCACACATGCCACAAAAATGGTACAATTCGCTATTAGACAGTTAGAAGAGAAGCATACATATGAGCAAGTACATCCAAATGTGCACACACACATTAGTCCTTTCTCTAATTCATACACTCTCCTCCATCCTCAGACATACAGTATTTTGAGAGTGCCACGGGCTGAGAACAATAGAGAACAATTACACAGATTATTTCATTTCTAACCTTTTATTTATTCAAGACACCATTTACACTGCTGCTCTGCAACATCACAAGAGCCTGAGCTGTAATTCCCAGTGATCTAAGGTACAGTCCCACGTACATTTGTTTATGATCTCCAGTGTGTCATGACCAGCTAAATGTACTTGTGAATTCAATTAACTCCTTTTTATGTAAGTTTGTCAGCTTTCTGTTCTATATCAGGTGACAACAATATCCCATCTTTATGGGGGCCAGAGCACCTACAGGAATGAATTTATTCCTGTTACTTTCAACTTTAAATCTACACATATTCTTGACCATTCCACAGTCAAGTTGTGTTGAGGAAGTTTCAAGCAACTGGCATCCAGAATCAGGTTTGAGGATAACATGAGTTGCATGACCTCATCAGCAAGTATAGAGCATTAGCATAGCGATACACATGGTTAACACCTCTGTCAGACCGCAGCACACCACTCCCTAACAGCAGTCTTTGCCTCCTTTATGTAGCACAGCTTTTATGTCATCATGTATTTTAATCTTCCTTCCCTTCGAGACCAGGTTCTCTGCAGAGATAGGAATGTGCACAGTGCAGGAAATGAGGGTGTCTCACCCAACAAGCACTGCTGCTGGGTACTTGGTGGTAGGCGTACCACAAAGGATTTGAAACCCCACTTAACTCTTCCTTTTTGACTGCCTCAAGCATAGGCTTCCTACCCTCCTCTTCTAGGCCCTTAAAAATCCCATGTATCAGCTACTGTCACACTGTGTAACTTAACTCCTCTGTCTCTGCTTTGCTACTGTGACAGCTGCCTGACCAGGTCTCCAAAAACCCATTTAGTATTTTTCCACACAATCCTTTACATATGGGTGCAAGAAGTAGGAAGCATTTGATGGTGGAAAAGCCTTGGACTTGTGCTTTGACAACAGACACTTTATTTAAACAACTAAGAAGCACGCCCTGCGGCTCATGGCATCCTGCTTCCTATGAAACATACGGAACTGACATCGAGCAGTTAGGAAGCAAGAACACCCGGCTGCTCTCCATTTTATACAATGTGCATAAATGGCACCTGGTGTTCTAAACACCACACTATTTAGCAAAGATATTGAAATATACAACTTCCCCCTTTCTTTGGCTCCACAGTATTTAAAAGTAGTAGTATTTGCCAAATATTGGGCCAAACTTGTAGGTCGAAGGCCAAGCCATTTGCAGTAGTGCATTCTTCAAGAAAACTTGCCAAGCAAAACGTTCCACAAATACTGTTACTCCATTTTGAACAACTCACTATGAAAAACATGCCTTGCCTTATTCATCTCATCCTTCAGAACAAATCTTCTATAGCACTAACGTCAAACCACATGAAATCACAGATGGAAAGGAATTGTTTTGGAAAAATGGTGAGGAGATACTACAGCCTGCAGATTCATGCTCTACCACCTATTGTGGAGGCAGCTTATCTCCCTAATCTAAATACAAACACCGAAGAAAAAAACAGCCCAGCAACGAAGGTTGAGCTTATCATAGACATAGATACTAAAATATTTTAGAGAATAAAAATAAGAATTATTAAATATCGACTACGAATACACAACTGCTCCAAAACCAGATGTAAAATCCTTCCTACTTCTTTCAGTAATGCGCATACTGATTCAAAAAATACCAATTATTTTAATTCTTTCAAAATCATGAGTTATGAGCAACCCTGTAAAAGCATTGGAAGATTATTATCTTCTCTGATCATGTTTAGATTCTGGGGTGCTATTAGGATCTCCGAGATTATCAATGGTGAATGCTAACTTGGAAGCAGAATAAAACAGAAAATGCAGCACAACCTACAGGTTGTCAGAACTGGTAAAATTTGTTGTGCGTCCAAATACTAACTGGAGACAAGAGAGGAACTATTGATCTGAAAAACCTGGCTATAAAATGAAGGTAAATTAAAATAAAACACAGAATAATCTGTATTTTATATAAACTGGTTCACAGCATTCACTGTCATCTCGGAGCTGATTACACTGAAATCTTAGTATATTTATTCAACAATTATCGACATGTGCAAACTACTGCTTTGCTGATAAATAACACCCATATTTATTGGGTTTAATATGAACATTTGGCCTCATTTCTGTATTTATTTTGATAAAGTCTGTTTTGTCTGAAAAACCTATTTTCTTTGGAATTTATTCACTACTACTTAGTTACATAGCAAGAAGATGACCTCCTCTCTGTGTATAATGCATTTGATAGGCCATGAAGGCAATGCTAGATAATACGTTAAAGCATTCAGAGTACGAGAGTGCCAAATAAAATAAGAGGGAAAAAAATGATCTCCTTATAGATGCCTATCTAATCTCAAGCAGAAGAGCAGACTATGCCATTCCGAGTACCCAAGACAGCAGGGGGAGCCAGATCCCAGCATGGTCCCTTTCCAGTCCTAAACAGGGCTGTTACCAAATGGCAGTATGGATGAGGACACACTCCTGGATGTGGGAAGGGCTTAGCATATAGACACAAGCTCTTCTGTGGCACTTACATGTACCCATCTTATTTACTAGTTACCTACATAAAATGAGTTTCAAGGAATGTATAGTATATAGATAGAAAGTAGGAGAGTTACAAATGTCTGTTTTGTTCACAAATTACTGCATACACCTATTTATGGGATGTAGCAATTTTTCACTGCTGTTTTAAGTATTACCTTTCAAAAATATTCTGCACATAATTTTGTATCAATAAAATTAACCATCACAGTTTTGAATTGCCAGAGACCCGCTCTGAGCATCGCACCAGCAGATGATGAGGGCTCTGCTGGGAAGTCTCTGAACACATGCTCTGAACAAGACTGATCCATCCCCTCATACGAGTCACTTCCGGAGGAGAGGGAAGAGGATGCAGATCCTCAAAGGACTCTTCATTTCCTGGCAGGAAAGCCAAGTAACTTTCAGCCATTTGTCTCAGGTGGGGAGATTGGGTCAATTGCTGAGGTGAGTAGCTCGAGAGAGGAGGCCTTCAACACCTGATCAGGGGGAAGCTCAGCGTTCAGAAGCCTCAACTCAGAGCGGTGACAGCCACCGAGGGAGCCTCAAGTCCTCGACAGGCCTTGCCCGCACCTGACTCACAGGGGCGGAGCCAGGAGGAGTGGAGCCAGCCCTGACTGGGTAAAACCTTGCCCCAGGGAGCACGAGCGACCGGGAGTACGACGAGGCAGTTTGTGCAGGCAGCGAGCGGGATGGTGAGCACTCGCCCTATGAGCAGGGCCCGGTCTGGGAGCTCTGCTCTGGCTGCCCCGGCGGTGGCCAGCGTAGGCACCCAGACAGAGCCGATGGGAAGGGAGGCTGCAGTGCAGAGCTCGGGGTGTAGAGAGCGCCTGCACTGCTCTCCTGAAGGGAGGGTGCACAGTGACCAGGGCTGCACTCTGTGCTCCCTGGTGGAGGTCCTCCTGCAGCAGGTGGCTGAGCTGCGGGATGCTGTTACCAGGCTGAAAGATGTCAGGGTAGCTGAGAGGAAGCAGCACTGCTTGCTCCAGGACAAGACTGTGCAGGGGCCTCAAGCGTCTACTGTTGCTCATGCACGAAAGGAGGCTGCTAACCCAGGAAGCTGGGACACAGTTAACAGAAAAAGGAGGAAGAGGACAATTAAAAGCAAGGGGCTTCCTCCTAAATCTGGTGTCCCCACCCAGAACCGCTTTGCTGTCCTGCAGGGGGCTGATGAGGAACCAAGCTCCCACCAGGAACAAAGGGCTGATGCACTGGTAAAGAAGATCACTACTAGTGCTGCCAGGAAAAAGCATCAAGCTGTAGTAGTAGGGGACTCTACTTTGAAAGGAACAGAGGCTCCCATCTGTCAGCCTGACCCAGGCTCAAGGGAGGTGTGTTGCCTACCAGGGGCAGGCATCTGGGATGTTGCAGAGAGGCTGCCTGCCCTAGTAAATCCCACTGACTATTACCCACTTCTGGTGATCCATGTGGGTGCTACTGATATATACAGCTTTAGCCTGGAGAACATTAAGGACTACAGAGTCCTGGGAGAGGTGGTTAGGGGCTCTGGAGCTCAGACTGTCTTTACATCAATTCTCCAGATAAAGGGGAGCAGCTAAAAAAGGCTAGGATGATTGGTCAGGTTAATAAATGGTTAGAAGGGTGGTGCTGTAGTCAGGGGTTTGGGTAACTTAAACAGGGGAAGTTTAGATTGGATATGAGGAAGAAATTCTTTACTGTAAGGGTGGTGAGGCACTGGAATGGGTTGCCCAGGGAAGTTGTGAATACTCCATCACCGGCGGTGTTCAAGGCCAGGTTGGACAGAGCCTTGGGTGGCATGGTTTAGTGTGAGGCGTCCCTGCCCATGGCAGGGGGGTTGGAACTAGATGATCTTAAGGTCCTTTTGAACCCTAACTATTCTATGATTCTATACTATCTAGAACATGGGACCCAGTTTAGTAGGCCAGGTCTACTGGGAGCTGGTGGAGCTGGTCTGACAAAGAAAGGGAAGAGTGGATTTGGCAGGAGGCTTGCCAGACTGGTCAAGGATGCTTTAAACTAGATGTGTTGGGGGAGGGGGGCAGCATTCCATCCCAACACACCCAGTCACTTGCCAGCACCTATAGTAAACATTCAGAGCAATGTAGAGATATTCCAGCTGCTCCAGCCAATGAGCCAGCTTCATTTGGAGCTCGGCTCAGATGCCTCTATACGAACGCCCATAGAATGGGGAACAAACACGAGGATTTAGAGATATGTGCATGTCTACAGGGGTATGATATCATAGGCATCACAGAAACATGGAAAGGCTCCTATGACTGGAGTGTTGGAATGGAAGGTTACAGACTCTCTAGAAAAGACGGGTAGGCGGGGAGGGAGAGTTGCTATTTATGTTAGGGATAGGCTGGAGAGTATGGAACTCTGTCTGGGGACAGGTGAGCAGTCAACAGAGAGTTTGTGGGTCAGGCTTAAAGGGAGAACAGCAATGGGAAACATTACTGCGGGGATCTGTTACAGACCGCCTGACCAAGAGGACTCTGTGGATGAAGCGCTCCATAGGCAGATAGGAGCAGCCTCACGCTCGCAGGCCCTTGTCCTCATGGGAGACTTCAACCACCCTGATATCTGTTGGAGGGATGGTAAGGCCCGGCACAAGCAATCCATGAAGTTCCTCGATTGTGTGGAAGACAACTTCCCTCCGCAAGTAACAGAGGAGCCGACAAGGAGAGGTGCCATGCTTGACCTCGTCCTCACCAACAGGGAAGGGCTGGTTGGAAATGTGATGCTCCAGGGCAGCCTTACTTGTAGTCATCATGAGATGGTCGAGTTCAAGATCCTCAGTACAGTGAGAAGAGTGTGCAGCAAGCTCACTGCCCTGGACTTCAAGAGAGCAGACTTTGGCCTCTTCAGGAACCAGCTCAGTAAGGTTCCATGGGATACAGCCCTAGAGGGCAGGGGGGCCCAAGACTGTTGGTTGATATTCAAGGCTCACCTGCTGCAAGCTCAGGAGCGATGCATCCCAACTAGAAGGAAGTTTAGCAGGAGGGCCAGGAGACCTCCTTGGATGGATAAGGAGCTGCTGAGCAAAATTCGAAGGAAAAAAGAGGCTTATAAAAGGTGGAAGCAAGGTCAGGCGGCCTGGGAAGAATACAGGGATGTTGTCCGGGAAGCTAGGGACCAGGTTAGGAAAGCTAAGGCCCACTTAGAATTAAACTTGGCTAGGGATGTTAAGGATAACAGGAAGGGATTTTATAGGTACATTGCAAATAAAAGACAGGCTAGGGACAACGTGGGTCCCCTCCAGAAGCTACCAGGAGAACTGGCTACCCTGGATTTGGAGAAGGCTGAGGTTCTTAATGACTTCTTTGCCTCAGTCTTCACTTGCAAATGCTCTGACCACACCACCCAAGTCTTGGAAGGCAGGCACAGCGACTGTGGGCCCACTGTAGGAGAGGATCTGGTTCGAGATCATCTTAAGAGCCTGAACGTGCACAGGTCCATGGGACTTGATGAAATCTATCCGCGGGTCCTGAAGGAGCTGGCAAATAAAGTTGCTAAGCCACTGTCCATCAGATTTGAAAAATCATGGCAGTCAGGTGAAGTTCCCGATGACTGGAAAAAGGGAAATATAACCCCCATTTTCAAGAAGGGGAAAATGAATGACTCAGGGAACTACAGACCAGTCAGCCTCACCGCCGTGCCTGGCAAAATCCTGGAGCAGATTCTCCTGGAAGGCATGCTGAGGCACATGAAAAACAACAAGGTGCTTGGTGACACCCAGCATGGCTTCACTAAGGGGAAATCCTGTCTGACCAATCTGGTGGCCTTCTACAATGGGGCTATGGAACTGATGGACAGGAGTAGAGCAGTTGATGTCATCTACCTGGACTTGTGCAAAATGTTTGATACTGTCCCACATGACATCCTTGTCTCTAAGTTAAAGAGACATCAATTTGATAGGTGGACCACTCAGTGGATAAAGAACTGGCTGGATGGCTGCACGCAAAGAGTAGTGCTCAATGGCTCAATGTCCAGCTGGAGACCAGTAACGAGTGGTGTCCCCCAGGGATCGGTGTTGGGACCGGTCTTGTTCAACATCTTTGTTGGCGACATGGACAGTGGGATTGAGTGCGCCCTCAGCAAGTTTGCCGATGACACCAAGCTGTGTGGTTCGGTTGATACATTGGAGGGAAGGAATGCCATCCAGAGGGACCCTGACATGCTCGTGAGGTGGGCTGATGCCAACCTGATGAAGTTTAACCATGCCAAGTGCAAGGTCCTACACCTGGGTCGGAGCAATCCCAGGCACAGCTCCAAGTTGGGCAGGGAAGAGATTGAGAGCAGCCCTGTGGAGAAGGACTTGGGGGTACTGGTCGATGAAAAAATGAATATGAGCCGGCAGTGTGCGCTTGCAGCCCAGAAAGCCAACCATATCCTGGGCTGCATCAAAAGGAGTGTGACCAGCAGGTCGAGGGAGGTGATCCTTCCCCTTTACTCTGCTCTCATGAGACCTCACTTGGAGTATTGTGTGCAGTTGTGGTGTCCTCAACATAAAAAGGACATGGAACTGTTGGAACAAGTCCAGAGGAGGGCCACGAGGATGATCAGGGGACTGGAGCACCTCCCGTATGAAGACAAGCTGAGAAAATTGGGGCTATTCAGTCTGGAGAAGAGAAGGCTGCATGGAGAACTCATAGCAGCCTTCCAATATCTGAAGGGGCCTATAGGGATGCTGGGCAGGGACTCTTCATTAGGGACTGCGGTGAGAGGACAAGGGTAATGGGTTTAAACTTAAACAGGGGAAGTTTAGATTGGATATGAGGAAGAAATTCTTTACTGTAAGGGTGGTGAGGCCCTGGAATGGGTTGCCCAGGGAAGTTGTGAATGCTTCATCCCTGGTGGCGTTCAAGGTGGGGCTGGACATAGCCTTGGATGGCATGGTTTAGGTGGGAGGTGTCCCTGCCCATGGCAGGGGGGTTGGAACTTGATCTTGAGGTCCTTTCCAACCCTAACTATTCTATGATTCTATGATTCTATACTCTGCTCTCGTGAGACCTCACTTGGAGTATTGTGTGCAGTTCTTGTGTCCTCAGCATAACAAGGACATGGAACTGTTGGAACAAGTCCAGAGGAGGGCCATGAGGATGATCAGGGGACTGGAGCACCTCCTGCATGAAGACAGGCGGAGACAGTTGGGGCTGTTCAGCCTGGAGAAGAGAAGGCTGTGAGGAGACCTCATAGCAGCCTTCCAGTATCTGAAGGGGGCCTGTAAGGATGCTGGGGAGGTACTCTTCATTAGGGACTGTAGTGATAGGACAGGGAATTTTAGATTGGATATAATGAAGAAGTTCTTTCCTGTAAGGGTGGTGAGGCACTGGAATGGGTTGCCCAGGAAGCTGTGAATGCTCCATCACTGGCAATGTTCAAGGCCAGGCTGGACAAAGTCTTGGGTGACATGGTTTAGTGGGAGGTGTCCCTGCCCATGGCAGGGTGATTGGAACTAGATGATCTTAAGGTCCTTTCCAACCCTAACTGTTCTATATTTCTATGAATCAGTCAAACATCTCTATACCTTGCTAGGACATCTGAGTTCTTTATCAAACTGACTGGGTAATAGCCTATAAAGAGATTTGATTCATATCTCAACACCAACCTCACATTTATGTTTCATATACCTGAAACAAGATCAGCCCAAACAGCTGAAAACCTGTGGTGATTAATTTTATTGATACAAAATTATATGCAGTATATTTTCAAAAGGTAATACTTAAAACAGCAGCAAAGAATTACAATATCCCATAAATGGGTGTATGCAGTAATTTGTGAACTCAACAGACATTTGTAACTCTCCTGTTTTCTATCTATAGAAAACAGTTGCTGTCTAGCTTTACTGCAACTTAATAATAACTCTGTACATTTTATTCAGTCTAGAAATATATGCTTACAGGGATATCTAAACACTCACAGAAATGCAGATGAAAGCACAAGAAATCATGTAGATCATTCTATTCACTGCTGTGGTATAAACTTCGCGTTGGGAGGTGTCCCTGCCCACGGCAGGGGTTTGGAACTAGAGGATCTTAAGGTCCTTTCCAACCCTAACTATTCCATTCTATAGTTATCCTGCAGAAAATACATCTTACCTTTCCTTTAGATTTCTGAGATAACACAATATTCCTGAGCAGTTTGGTCTATTGCTTCACTAAGTGTTTAGTTAGCAAGTTTTCCCCAAAGCGTAGCCTAAATATTTGTATGTGTAAAAATTAGGCCAATCACCATTTGTTTAGTTCCTTCCTTCCCTGCCACCTCCTTGTGACAAATATTGATAGGCCTCCCTATAGCAACCTATCGCACAGCACAACACTTACGTATTTATTCCTACCATCACCCCTCCCTTCCTCCACCACCTCAATCTTTGCCTTATAGTATGCGTCTACTAAATCTCTTCTTTTATTAAGCTGAGCGTTATGACAAAACAGCTTGAGCATAACCACATCTAAAATCTGGCGTGATATCAATTTGCAACAGTTAGGCTATTTCTGTAATTCCGCTCCGTAAATGGACTCTGGAAAATTCATATTTAACCTCTGCTGATGATCTGTACAAGGAAACACTTTGATGCAACCCGCTAGAAACTGTGTTTCAGATTTTGAATGTTTCATAAAGGAATAAATGAATACTAAAGATGAACTGCTTTAAAAGTTCCAGAAGCATACATATAGCATGAATTTTGTTTACTTTTGAATAAGAATACTACCGTACAGCTATATACTAGGCCCGGAATAATTATGGTACAGATGAAATGCAATCTAGAGAAGAAAGTTTCATAGACAGAATCTTTCACTAGAACAGCTAAAACAACTGAACCAGGAAGGAGGCAGACAAGCTTCTGAGCACACAAGCTCTTCTCCAGAAATGCAACAAAAGCACCAAGTACTTCATGTTTAACGTCAAGTTATTTTATTAGATATTCTGAACAAAAACAGTGGTTGGGGTTGGGAAGCAAACGTACACGCTCTCTAAGCTTCCCTAAACCTATGCTGCTACATCATTTTCCTACAGAAACTTGTCTCAAATTCCCAGAAAACAGAAGTGGAGACTAGGCTGAGCAAATTAAAGTCTTGTTTTGTGACTGCCGCATCTGCAGCAGAACTTGAAGTGCACAGCAAATAAGCTGTACTAGAGAAATTAAAGGAAGGAAGCTGGATCACTTGGCTATAAATTGGGTGCAAAACAGCTTCTATTGCTAAGTCTCCATACACCCAAAAGTGTTGTGTGGCAAGTCACTGAAATCAGTTCTTCAGTCTCAAGAGTTAAACATGTGCTTTCAGCAGGAACAGACTGAAGCACAGCACTTCCCCTGAACCTGTGGCTATAAGGTGCCTGCAGCTCAGTGCACTGTGCCTGTATTGTTATACAGCAGCCCAAGATCAACCCTGAGACAAGTCCCACCATCTCTTGTGGCACCTCATATCAGAGGCTACTCTTGGGAAAACTCTGTGGCTCATTTCTCCCTGTGATACTGGCCATGGGCTACATTAGATGGAATATATAAGTTGCAAGTTTCATTTTAAGTTTCACTATGGCACACTGAAGAAAAAATAAAACATTTAAAAATAAAACGTATAGACATGCCACACAGCAAAGAGATATAAGCACCTCATCTTTAAATTGCTGTGTATGTAGAATTAAAGCTACACTCTGTCAGAGTTGCAATGCTAAGCGCTTCATAGAAACAAAGCAGGGAATGCATGTAGGGCATTCCATTTCTGATGCAGGCAAAGTCAGTGATACACATTCTGACTTGAATATCAATGCCCCAGTTCCTACAAGTTCAGGATACTACTCATTCATTGATGGAAATGGGTGTTGGGTAATTTCTCAAGGTCCACAAAGGGCTTAAGTATCACAATGATGGTAACTTTGAGAGACCATGATAAGGAAAGACAATATTCTCTGTGAGGACTGGAGAGTACAGAATATGCAATGCATTTGTACAAAATCACAAAATAAAGAAGGAAGTGTGTTCTCAGCAATTAAGGCAGTTGCTGTTACAGAATATGGTGGAAGAGGCACAACTGTACAGGAAAGCTGCGTGAAATGGAAGTGGTGACTGCCTTGCAAGGGAAGCAGCAAGTAAAAGAAGACATGTTCACTCACACAATACACAATTTATGTCTGCACCCATGGGCATCTGCAGCTCCAGGGAAGTTAAGCACAGTCTAACAATCCCTTCAGCAGGCTGAACGTAGGGAAGACGTTCTACTTCTAGGACCTTCAGTAAGCCACAACTTGCGACGCCGATGTGCTACCATAAGCTTAGGTGCCTTCTTTACTGTGCTCTGTCATGCAATGTATATACACCCTAAAGTTCTGACAGCAGTTTTTCTTCTGGTTTTCTTCAATGTTTAATGGCAGCCTTAGTGCTTAACTGAGTTTTAGTATTAGATACCTCTGTATTACTATTAGATACCACCTGACTACACCCCTGTTTATTGAAAAGAGCTGAAGGACTGGGCATTTTGACTTATGGACTATATGCATGTAACAAAGACAAGTCCAACATCATTTGAATTCAATTTGGGGGTTATTCATCACTCCGAACAAGCAGAACCAGTAACTTTGCTTGAAGAACTACACTGGAATTACTGGTTCACCAATGAAGTTCTTTATTCTCCTTCCTTCTGTCACTAGGACTTCATTTGCTCCTAAAACAACACTGCCTCCTACCTGAGCATTTCTAAGAGGAGTTTACAGTTGCTTCATTCCTCACCATTATTTTTGGTACAACTCCAGCTTCTGCCTTATTTTATAAAAGGGAATAGCACTTCATTTCAGTTAGCTGCCTTTCTCTGACAATTTTTAACATGCCATAGGAAAGGGGATGCCAATCTCTTCCAGAAAATGTAATTCAAGTAGATTGAAATTACAAATGAAACGCTGTTCCTAGGGGCATAGTCTATTCTTGGCTAACAGTATTGATTTGCTCTTCCTAAATACTAGCTCATATTTAAAAATGGAATTTAATATCATTTACGTTCTTCCATACTTACAATTTCAGAAAACAATTAGCCATTCCTTCACTAACAGGGCTCCCATAGTCTAAATTTTGTAAAATTCCTCAGTGTTTCTTAAGTAGGTTGTCACATTTTCTGTAGAAATAATTAAATTGAAAACTAGCAGCGATATATACATATATATATACATATATAAATGCTACTGTGGGCATGACTAATCCACAGTCCACACATCTGTTCAGAATGATGAAGCCCAAAACCTTTATTTTGTCACTTTGATCCTAATGGTACCTTACACAAAGATGAAGAATTAGATGAAGAATAAATTGTTCTGGCAAACTTCCTTCCAGATCTCCCTTTTATGAGGGCTGCGCAGAACCTCCCTCATCTTATCTGAATGTGTGCCAAAACACAGGCACCTATCATACGCCAGGCAGAGGTGTGAGCCCTCTGCATTCAGACAGGGAGAGCTGAGAACACCCATCTCAGCTTGATAAGGGCAGAGCCAACTTGGGCAGGAAGGGCTGCAGGTCAGTCACACCATAGGCACAGCCTAGTAGTGTGATCTGTGTGTGAGGAAGTGTGCACGTGGCTCAGTCCCTGCTCTTTCTGATACAATAGGCAAGGTGGAGAGAATCCCTGTTTGATAGATCCAATGTATATATTATTTTTGTCTTAGGAAAAAAACAGAGGATTAAGTACAGTTATATTTTTCTGGGGAACCCATTAGTTTGAATAGAGCTTTGTGCCACTGAAAGGGCAAAGTATACCACTCTTCCCCAGGCCTGTAACACTGAATAGGATTGTGATAACCAAAGTGCAGGACCCAGCACTCAGCCTTGTTGAACCTCATACAATTGGCCACAGCCCATCAGTCCAGCCTATCAAGATCCCTCTGCAAAGCCTCAAAGCAGATCAACACTTCTGCCCAACTTGTCATCTGCAAACTTACTGAGCACTCAATCACCTCATCCAGGTCACTGATAAAGATACTGAACAGAACTGGCCCCAGTACTGAGCCCTGGGGAACAGCACTTGTGACCAGCCACCAGCTGCATTTAACTCCATTCACCGCCACTCTTTGGGCCTGACCAACCAGACAGATTTTACCCAGGAAAAAGTACACCCATCCAAGACATGAGCAGCCAGTTTCTCCAGGAGAATGCTGTGGAAAATGGTGCCAAAGGCTTTGCTAAAGACTAGGTAGTAGACCTACATCCACAGTCTTTCCCTCATCCACTAAGTAGGTGGGGCTTAGAAATTAATCCGTGTATTTCAATTAAAAGTTTTACTTATTTCTGAAAACTGTAAAATGGCTGAAAATGTGTTAGGTTTCCAATTCAGTGTTTTCTGCTGTCTGAGTTTAAG
The DNA here is from genome assembly GCA_039720435.1 of Amazona ochrocephala. NCBI lineage: Eukaryota > Metazoa > Chordata > Aves > Psittaciformes > Psittacidae > Amazona > Amazona ochrocephala. The sequence continues at coordinate 30,067,029 of CM077880.1, forward strand.
AAAGTACTACTAATGTGCAGAAATTCTTGCTGGAAAACATTTAAATAACTGCAAGGCTTGAGCAGAAGTGAATTGAACTTCTTTACCATTCACATTAACTACCACCTGTATCAGACAATTCCATTAGTACCACTTTTGAGCATCTCAATTCAGAATAAAGAGAAGGCTGCATCTCCTTTTTTCCTCTTTAAGCTGTTGATGTTCTGTAAGCCTAAAATTTGTTAAGTAAAATTCCATTTGGTTCTTAGAGACACTTCCATACTTCTGTAAAAAGGTGTGGGGGGAAGAGATCGGCCACTAAATACAGTCCTGTCTTTGTCAGGAATTATCACAGTACTTGAGGACAGAAAATACTTTGAAAAATATTTCAAATTCAAGTACCCCCTGAATGAACTAAACACGTTTTTTTACAGAGCATAAGAACCATCTTTGTTCCTTCCTTCTCAGCCTTTCTTCTTCAGCTAATCAGCCATGCACCTGCAAGTGACAGTTCTTAGCAATGTGTGTAAAGGCAAAAAATATTTTTGTTTTCAAGAACTGCAAATTAGAAAAAGGTTCAAAGTAAAGAAACACAAAAAACTTTGTTGCACAGGGATCTACTCTACTGTCATGTGAGATTCTCTGTCTTCCCCACTTCGGTTGATGGCTGATACAGGAGGTATTTAATGTAAGCATCTATTTACTTCCAACGCATTTATCTCTTTTCTTTGGAGAGGTCCTCACCAGCATTCACGGAGAAGAAGCCTGAAAGTTTTCACCTTCTCTGCTTCCTTCTGTTGTTTCCGTAATAGTGTTATCTCCTTGACTGCAAGCTTATCCCAGACATACCTAAGCCAGTTTCTCCCTAGATGTTCAGTGCTGATGTAATCTTCCAGTTGACAGTGTTTAAATTATATTTGTTTAGATCTTTACAGAGAAGCTGGCAAATAAATAAAGCTACTTCTCTTTCCCGTTTAGTTGGGAGACTATTTGAAACTTCATTTATTTCTTTTCTACTGGATGAAAATGGTATTTTGAAGTATTTGGGGGAAATGAATGAGGAAGTTCTTTGTTGATAATAAGAGATGCCCTGAAGACGCCCTTAAGCCTATCTACCAGTTCTTCTTGGATTTAGAAGGCTAACTTGCCCAACCTCAGTTAGGTTCTATTCACTCTTTCAGAAGCTTAAGCAGATACATAACTAAAGTAACTTTGTAGACTGTTATCTATTTCTTATTATACATTTGTATATAATCCTAGAAAATGGGTATAAATAGCCTCTATAAATTGTATTAATCAAGCATAAATTTAAGCTCATTCTGTGGCAAGCCCATGCTGGTTTTGTTGCATTATTCTAAACTCCTGCCAGTACTTAATGAGATAATTTACTCATTTATCTATCCATCAAGATGCTGAAAAGCAGGAACCCAATGCTTCTGCTGACATACAGAAACACATTAGCTCTTCATCCTTACATGTCTCATACTTAGATGGATTAAAACTAATCTCATCCATAGCAAGAAAGTATCTGTCTATATTAAAAAACTGCACCTCTTGGCTACCTCAGCTTGTTCAGGAATTCTCACTCATTTTTCACCTCATGAACATACTCAGAGCTTTCTCTTCCATTTCATGCTGCTTCTACCTCCTTCCCCTCCTTTCTTACCTTTCGAGTCTCTTGGTAGCCTCAACAGTTTTTCTCCTTTCTCTTCATCTCAGTCCCACCAGATTTTAAAACAAAACCTAAGGATTAACTACTTGCAGCTGTCTCATTGTTCATTCTAACTCTATAAAGTATTTTTAACCTCCTCTTCTTGCTAAACTCTTCTATTTAAGACTGTGATATCTATTATTCTTTGTGCATTGCCTAGAACAATGGAATGCATTATTAACAAGCTCATAAGTAGTACCTATGTCATCAGCGCTAGGTACACGTGTATTTTATGTATAGAGCCCACACTGGATATATACACATATGGATAAACACACAGAAGAGATACTAAATTAGGTAGTTCAATAAGCTTTGAGAATTGAGTTAGATGATCTTAGTTTACTTATGCCTTTATCCTCTACATACCAGTGACAGTACATTAATACATTCACAGCATGTTAACAGGAACAGCTGTTAAATAATAAATGTCTTACTATATTGTTGTCAGCAGGTGCTTCAGCAATTAAACTCTAGCTTCTTAATTTCCAGCTCTTTTAGGGAAAATAACTATCTTATGCAACCAAGTAAAATACTAGGCATTATCCAAAGAATAAGAGAAACATCAAAATCAAGATATTCACTGTACAGAATTATTGTTCTTTGTGAAGAAATATGTCATCTCATAGCTTCTCCCTGCTTATCATTGCAAGAGCTTAAAAAAGCAGATTTTAGCAGCATAATCTAGGAGCCTTTGCTGCAGATATCATTGGATGTTTTGCCTCAACTGATGTCAGTGGTTCAGCTCTTTCTCCATACTACCACTGGCTAAAGGCAGTCATTACTACCCCTCTTTCTTTCAGATGTTGTTATTTGGGAACCACATCAGAGGTCAGTTGAAGACCCAATGAAAATCAACACACCAAAACCTCCTGTATTTCTGTTTTCTTCAAATCAATGCACTCTTAGGAAGCACAACTCCTAGGTCTATGCAAGTGAAAAAGAGACAACGTATGGGCAGAGGCATAACAAAGGCAGGGACTCTAAAAGTCACACTCTCGGGATCAGTCTGCAGCATCACTAGATCAGATGCAATGTGAAGCCATGTACTACAGCTAATTCTCAGAATATTCATCATTAACCTGGAATAATGGTCATCAGACATAAATCTTCAGAAACACTCAAGAAAGAACAATTTTGCACGTTTAGATTTTTAAAATAGCAGTTAGATAAGTAGCCTAAAATTAAGAGAAATCCATATTTGAGAAAAACCCTACATTTCATTTAGTCAGCCTCTCATTTCCTAAATACAAGAATCAACTTCGATTACAGAATGCTATTAAGCTACCAAGTATACAAAAATCAGCTACTATCTGGCTTTTCCACTTGCAAGGTATCTTGACTACCTTAATGTAACCAAACAATTGTTGCTCAATTAAAGCACCCAAAATACAGTTAGGACTGCAAACACCCCTGTAAAATGTCTGGATTATCAGCATAATCTTCTCCATATTTTTAATTTTATATTTTATCAATCAAGTTTTGTAAATGTACTGTACCTCTCCAGTTGGCATTAAGAGGAGCAGTAAGAACTGTCGCCTTTCATCAGATTTCTTGATTGAAAAATAATTATTTTGACTATTAAAGCTGCCAGAAACTTACTAAAATAGTATGCATAGTAGACTGCAGTATTACCTTGCTCCAGCTTGAACTGTACTCACACGATTTATAACTGGACCATACTACACAATAATAAGTCTATTTTATCTCTCCACAAGAAGACCAAAACAGATGAAATATTAATTGCTCATAGAAATCACTTCTCCAATAATTGTGGGAAAAAAAAAAAAAAGCTAACACATTTTAGCTTCCTTTCAAAGGAATATTAGAAAGAATTATTTTTTTTTTTTCCTGCGCAACTACTAGCTTTTCGAACCATCAGACTCTCCTACTGAAATGCAAAAGCTTACCACACATCTAAGGACTGCACTCATTAAAGTCAGCTAGCAATCAGTCACAGTAAAACTTATCCTTAAGACACGCAACGTAATTTGCATAAAGCTCTGCTCACTGTTACTGCATCCTAGTTAATGAATCATCCCTTCATTTCATGCTACAGTACCTTATGAAGTATTGCCATTACTTAAAACGTGAGAATATTCTGAATTCATTACATTTTCTTACTTTGCGCTACCTATGCCACAAACCAATTCTGCAAATGCAAACCTTCATTTTTCTGTTCAGTTCCTAAGTAATCCTAAGAATCTCCACTAATATTTTTATATTGACAAGGAACTATCTGCCTGAGGTTGTGTGGTGGTGCAACCACCCCCTTCCCCCCCCCCCCCCCCCCCCCAGTTCTCTCAGCCACTCTATGAGTTCAGGAATTCCCATCAGGCCTTGACCTTTGTGCAATAAGTTGGGTGGTGAAGCATCCCTTGACCGTACCAGGAACTCTTGCATATGGCTAAGAGTGAGGGATTCCTGTTCCCTGGCTAAGGTGGGAAGCAAGAGCAAGGATAATCAGTCATCCCCTGACAGCCACAGAATACTCTTTCCCTCGATTGTACTGAAAGTGAAACAGCACCATTGTTAATGGGGTTTTGAAAAATTTCCAGTATTTACTGACTGAGGTTGTGGCCAGGATGGAAATTTACTAATGACTACAGCAAATTGTCTTGCAGCCCAATAGTGGTCCTTTGAGGTCTCCTGGACTGCAGGAGTCTGCAACCAGCATCTCCCTCTGAGTGAGATACCTCTCAGAGTTTTTAAACTCTCAAGTTTGCCATAAGTGGAGGATCATCACTAAGAGACAGCACCTGGACTGAAGTGCCCCCTACTCCTAGAGACCCCTGCTCAGTGAGAAATACCAAAACATTAGATGTGAATATTTCACCAACCTTGAGGGTAATTTTTAACAGACACCTTAATATGTCTTTATGTATGCATGAGGGTGTATGTGTGTACAGGCTGCTGTAGCAAGTGTAGTAAATTCTATTGACTCACTTTATAAGATCCACCTTAAAACTGTAAACTGCTGCTAGATGAAAGCTGTGTAAAATTCCCCTTGTGATGAATTGGTACACTTGTAACCTGTTAGATGTATACTGTTGACCAAGCATGAGACTAAGACTAGATCCAGCCACACCTTTGCTCCTTTGGGAGTTTAGGAAGCAAGGGGATCTATTCTGAACCTAATGACCCAATGGGAGGATTTCCTTATCTCTTCAATTACATATATACTATTGTATATGGAGTTTAGAAAGCAAGGGGTCCACTCCGAACATTGTGACTCAATGAGAGGGCTTCCCATACCCTTTTGCATCTTCAGTTTCTATGCAAACCAGCTTGATTCTACCTCGATTTTCCTTTTATACATTCCACGAAACTCAAACTGTTGATCACACTAGGTCCAGCCACACCTAGCTCCATCAGGAGTTTAGATAGTAAAGGGGTCTATTCTGAACCTCATGACTCAATGGGAGGGTTTCCCTTTGTGCCTTCGGTCTCTGTATCAATCATTTTTAGTTCTATTTTACCTCATTCTTCCTTTGGATGCTTCATCCATGTAACAAGTAACAGACTGATCTTTGCTACTGAATTCTGTTAAGTTGCACCTTTAAGTCATAATAAAATCGCTCTTGATAATACCTTTGATGGTCATTCTTTGAGTGACCCTAAACCACTCATTTCACAACAGGCCGTAATTAGCAAAATCAGAAGTCTGGTTAGCCTTATTGCATTATGGAATACAAACTTTCTTACATTTACCAAAAATAATCTGCAGTGGAAAACAGAAAGTGGTTTAGAGCTAGAGTTCAAACTTAGCATACTGAGATGACTAGGAACAGCTCACATCTCCTGCTCTGCAGACTCTTATGAGTCAGTCATGAGTCTCATTACATTTAGTTTTACATCCCACTTTCACACTCATAGTATTTCAAACAAAAAAAAAAACTTAGGTTATGGACCGCATGCTTCAGGAGATGAAGCCCTCAAAAATGAAGCCTAAAGGCTATGATACAGCAGAACAATAAGGAGGGGCCATGAATATTAATTTTTAATGATACATAATTTGGAGGGATCTTTTACATGTGATGGAGTAAGGTAAACAGTCCTCTGAGCCAGCACAAACCAAGTTAACTTGAAGAACACATACATTGGCACCAAGCTAGGTAGGTGTGCTCCTAGCATCACACACCACCACCACCACCACAGCAGTGATGCTTCTAGGACCTGATCTTTCAGATATGCCCAACAGAACAACACACCACATACACAAAACAGCTCAGTTTCGAAAAACACAGGGAGATTTCTAGCACAGTTGTACATCTTCTCATGTAGTTGATCACCAAATTGCAGTTTCAGGCTGTCTGTAAGTAAGCAAGATAACCCTACATCAGATTACATTCACTTCTTCCTTCCAAAGTTCAGTTCTGTTAGGACTAAAATTATTTTCTTTAAAGAAAAAAAGAAAACCTTAGGTTTCTCATAAATTCCACAGCAACAAGAAGGCTTCAGGCAAGTTCTGTGACCTGGAACCTTGGCTGCACTTTTCAGTAAACAAGATAATAAATTTGAGATTAACCTAAGTTAGTCATCTTTAAAGAAATCTGACTAATGGCATATTATGTTTTACATGGCAATCACTGTCAGCATTAGGTTTCAACTATCATGTAGACCAATGAAATATGCAACTTTATCCAACTGACCTGATGCCCGTCTGGTGAACCGGTTTACCGCTGGAGCTGAAAGAAAACACATTTCAATTAGGTTATTTCTGTAATAGTCTTACATACTTTAAACATAACAATGTGACACTTCATTCAAAGTGTGACACCTACGAAAACCTGTTAACCATTATTTTTGTATCTTTATAGAACCCCATGTTCAGACACACCTAAACTTAAAAGCAACTTTGCAAAAGATGTGGCAGGTAGTAACCAGTAAGTTTTCTAGACCATTTTCAGCTTCTTAAGAGTTACTTACTGCTGTTCATAACTAGCTGTGAAGCATTTAGATCTGCATTTCCATTATTTATTGAGAGCACAGAAACTGGCATCTTACAAACAATGATGCAAGCATGGATTAAAAAAGGATGTAAAGAGAATTAATTTTACTGTTACAAAATATACCTATTAGAACCTATTGGCACTATTTACCTATAGCACCAAAGATACTCCTGTAGAGAAAATGACTATTTGCAATTCCCTCTGAAAAATAACTTTTGCTTTGACTGACCTTTAGAACTCCTTGGGTAAGTCAGTAACAATGCCAACCCCCGCCCAAACCCAAGTTTTACAGTGCAGACGACTGCTTTATAGTACCATCTTGGCACATCTCCAACTGTGTGCTGCAAACATTTGGAATCAGACTCCTGTCTTGTTTCCAACTGGGAGAGATTGCAAAACATCTCAAAACACACAGTGTTGTCTCTATTTAATTTCCATGTTTACCAGCTGCTTCCAGAGCCACTAGAGGTAAAATAGATAAAGAAATAAAGTTGTATGGTTTGCCTTCCAAATAAAATCTTCAGCCTGCTTCTGGCCAGTACCAAACACAAAGTATAAAACCTGAACTCTTCTTTCATGTTATACATTAACTGCTGGAATAAACAGTAAGAAGAAGAAAACCTGAATGACCTAATTTCAAACATGGGCAGCAGCTACATTAAAAATGTATGCCCTTACAGTGCTTATTGATATTTAATCTTAAAATTGCTCCTAATGTTTATATGGAATTAAAAAATTAATTTTTATATTTTTATTCCACTTAAATTTTACATGGAAGTTATGCACCATTTCTTGTACCTCTAAGGCAAGATAAACGGGGGGGGGGGGGGAAATGCTGAGAAAACAGAAGAGACAATTATAGCTTGAGACACAAACTGACTTTTTAGTCCTTTGGGGACCACGAAACCAGAGCAAAGCTACAATGCTCGGACCATAGTTGCAGACGGTTTGTGCAAACACATACAGTAGTGACAGGTCCAAGTGGAAAGAAATACATTGGGAAATACAACAACAGGGGTTCAGGGTACTGGTCATAAGCAAGGAAACCTTGGGTGAACAAGCTATCACAAATGCCAAACGTACACACAGATAAGCAAGGGAGTAGCAAAACCAGCAAAGTTCTTTTGAAATGACAGTTCTAATTCCCCCTAACAATATTTTAAGGTTTTATTTAATAAAAACCCAAGAAATTTAGACACTTCTTTTATTACAGCAGACACTATATCTTATGCAACTACTGTTTTGTAACATAACGGGCTGTTTCACTCCTCAAACTTCATTTAGTTGCTAGGGTTACACTAGTTTCAGGACACCAGTCATGATTGTCACCATCAGACGCCTGAGCTGTTACCTCCAGCATGTAAATCAGCAGCAGTTCTCAGCACATCTGCTCATATAAAAATAAATAAAATAAACTATTTGGAATCTGATATAGTTCTAACGAGAAATTGTAGAATAGTATTCGACTCCCATTCAAAAGCTTTCCCCAAAGTCAGGGAGTGTATTTGGCTTTGGCTGCGAGTTCTGTATCTCAGCTGTAAATACAAAGATTTAACTGCTCTATACAGCTACCTCAGCACATTTTACCAATAATATTAAAAAAGAACATCTAACGCGAAACTAACATAATTCAGAGACTACTTCTCTTCGAAACAAGTCACTGGGATTGTCAAAGAGACAAGTCCTTTTCCAGCTACTTCCAGCTACATGCTTCTAAAGTCATTCTTCTGTTTGGCTGAAGGAAGCTTAATTTATTTTATAATAAATTTTACAAATTATTTACCATTAGGAAAAAATAAGAAAAAGTAGCAGGAATATCAAAACCTTGATAAGCAACCATTCTGGAGCTCCTGTGAATAATCACTGCTTGAGCAGCAACCAGGAAAAACATTCCTCACAGAGTGGGGATTTCATGAAGGTAGTCCAAATGTGTTACTGGGAGATTTAGAAGCAGCACCCACAGTTCTTTGTTAGGGAGCAAGCTGAACTACTCTCTCTTTCTCTTGTAGCAAATCACAGTATACTTTCATTGCCCAGAAAGATGGAAGCATCAGCTTGCAAGGAGTTCTCAGAGAATCATTAGCCCTACAGAAATCTAGGTGGTGTTTTCACTACAAAGTAGATGCATGGTCAAGCAGGTCACTGTGATGCCTAGTAGGAGAAGCATGGTAAGATGGGCAAAAGAAAGTCCAAGAAGAATTTTGCTGGTGCTACTAAAAACAAATAAATCTCTTTCAGACATGTAAGGAGGTGAAATTACCTGAATGAAGGGATATAATGTACCCTCAGCAAGTTTGCTGATGATGCAAAGCTGGGGGCAGTGGCTGGTACACCTGAAGGCTGTGCTGCCATTCAGCAGGACCTTGATAGGCTGCAGAATTGGGTGGAGAAAACCTAGTAAGGTTCAACAAGAGCAAGTATAGGGTACTGTACCTGGGGAGGAACAACCCCAAGTACCAGCACAGGTTGGGGGCTGACTTGCTAGACAGCAGTTCAGCTGACAAGGACCTGGGACTATTGGTGGATGGTAAGTTGACTGAGCTGGCAGTGTTTCCTTGCAGCTGGGAGGGCCAGTAGTATCCTGGGGTGCACTGAGAGGAGTGTGGCCAGCAGGTCCAGGGAGGTGATCCTTGCCTTCTACTCAACCCTGGTGAGGCCACGTCTGGAGTGCTGGGTCCAGTTCTGGTCTCCTCAGTACAAGACAGACAAGGAGCTCCTGGAGATTGTCCAGTGGAGGGCCACAAGGATGATCAGGGGTCTGGAGCATCTCTCATGAGGAGAGATTGTGGGAGCTGGGCCTGTTTTTCACAAAAAGACTGAGAGGGAATCTCAGTGCAGATAAATACCTCAAAGGCGGGTGGCAGGAGGGTGGTGCCAAACTCTTTTCAGTGGTGCCCAGCAACAGGACAAGGAGCAATGGCCATAAACTAAAGCACAACAAGCTTCACCTCAACATGAGGAAGAATTTCTTTATGTTGAGGGTGGCAGAGCACTGGAACAGGCTGCCCAGGGGGGTTGAGGAGTCTCCCTCTCTGGAGACATTCAAAACTCACCTGGATGCAATCCTGTGTAACCTGCTCTAGGTGGCCCTGCCTTGGAAGGGAGGTTGGATTGGATGATCTCCAGAGGTCCCTTCCAACCCTAACAATTCTGTGAAAGTCTTGGCTCAGAAACAGACAAATCAATGGCAAAAATATTCAATGAGGGATATTAAACGCTCCTCCTGGAGCCACACAGCACCAGGAACAGCAAAGAGATTTCCAGGGAAGAAGCACTACTTGCTCTGCCTGTGCTTATCATTTCCCTGGATATCTGTTTTTAGCCAATATCCTTACTGAGTTCCAGGCTAGGCTGACTGTTAGGATTGGACTGAGATGACTGTCCTGATTCACAAGGCTCAAGTCAAGCTACATGCACATACATGTTCACCAGGAGAAACCCAGGCAGCCTTGTCAGAGGGCTACCCCATCCCTGACAATACGCCACTTGCAACACTGCTGACACACACCAGTTCACAGCACCATAATATTCCAGCAAAGATAAACTTGGGAAGGGAATGGGCTTGAGGCAGTACCAATGTAGCTACTGAAGTTGTTGAGGCAAAAATATACTTTATATTAAAGGTGACATTGTGCTGAGGGTTGATTGCTCAGAATGGTTCGATGAAACAGCTTGCTGGAAAAAAAACTGCTTACAGTAACTTACGGCACGCACACACACACCCAGACTTGTGCAAAATGTAAAACGAACAAAAACCACAGATTGCAAAACCTCATCATTGCAAAATCCAGGGATATTTTCCCAATAAAGGGTAAACTGGCATGCAGATAAATTCAGAACGTCCACTGATATTTGACCTTTTTGAGAGTAAGAGAAAGAGCACTGCACCACAGCTGAGTAACGTACTGGTGCACAGAGGATCGTTTAAGTGCACGGTGTCACTCCAATATTAAACGTGACTCTTCATGTTCTAGTTTATCTCAACCAAAAGCTATTACAAACTTAAACAAGGAAAAATAATAAAGGTGGGGTTGAAATTAGAGATGTTTGAATCCTGATGAAGTTTTGATTAAATTATCATTTGAGACTGTGCAAGTCACCGATCTTTACATGAAATATTATGGTTGTTTTGTTAGCTCTACGAAAGAGAGAATTCCACCATCTAAGATGTTACCTGCTGGCAACTGAAAGTCACGGTTGTAAACCCCTGCTCAGATGACTGTACAAAAGTACAGTTTTAAACATCTTTTGGCAATACAGATCAAGAAAATAAACAATTAATTGATAAATTATTAGAGGCTGAAGTGTTTGATACATCTATACACCAAGACTACAGGCTTTAAAAATAGTATCAAACTACACGCAACACGCACTAAAAAGTTTTCAATCACTCAACTGACCACTGCTCCTTGCCCTGCTGTGCTTTACCTCTCATACTATTCTTTATGAGCATTGAACAGTTATCACAATACCCCTGTGAAACAGACCATAAAAGCAGCATAATTTTTAAGTAGAGGAGGAAATGAGAGCCTAGAGGATTGTTTGCAAAGCACCAAGATTAAGAAGCTAACCATAAGAAAGGATCCCTAGCTGGACATGGTTAACTTGTTCTGATAGCTTGAGCTGTCCCTTTTTGCAGGCTCCCAATTTAAGTGCTCAAAGTCAAGTTTGCTTCAGAAACTGACAGAGATTCTTGTGCCATTAATGTCACATGGAATAAGAAGCTGAACATGTCACAGACATTAGACATGCAGCCTTTCTAAGAAGTCAGGGACTGTCAGCCTGAGATTTAACACAAGGCATGGGACTGGCTAAGGATGTGCTCAAGCACTAACAACCAGACCTGTAAACTGGTGCCTTCTGCAGGTCTGCAAACCAGGGAAAGTACACAACTCTGGGCTGAGTCCTGCATAGTAGCCCAATTGTACCCAAGCCAGGGTACACACACCCAGCTCCCCACAGCCGCTCTGGTGAACAGAGACCATCAGGAGACTCACCCACTGCATGATTTTATACCATTTAACTCTAGTGATTACAGAAGCTATTCCTGGTTTACACATTTTTTTGTCACGCATCTCAAAATCCCAGGCCAAGTTTCATCCAATGAGCATCATGGGCACTACAGGCTCCACTTTTTCAGTTCCAAGCTCACCTATTTCTCAGAGGCCCAGCAACTTTCACAAATACTTTGAATTACGCCTATTGCAATCACATGCCTATATTATGCAAATTAACATTTGCTTGTCTTCTTTCATAAAGAGATTATTAATTAGAATGAACTGATCAGAACAAGAGAAAATCAAAACTAAATGAATGCCTTTCTAAAATACATGCTTTAGTCAGACTTGTTTTTATGTCCCATATGGGTGAAATACAGTTAACTCTCCATCATCCAGGACAGTGATAGATGGGGACACCATGGATGATAATAAATTGGAGCCCCTCTGAATGACTTTTTCAGAGGTTGAGACAGATATAAGATAATCCAAACAGGTTAATGTACCTTTACACTAAGAAGACCTCACAGATCTCAAGGAAGGTAGGACAAGCACCACCACTTTGTGTGCTCTCACCAGGGGAGTCACTCATCCACAGCCAGTCTCAGCAGGAGGATGAGTTCCCCTTCCAGCACTGCTGCAGCCTCAGCACGGCTGGAGCTGACCCTAGGCTAACAAAACTGTCTTCCCCAAACTAACTCCAGCAAGAGGCTTCTGCGTGCGAGTTCTGCAGGCACATCACAGGGGCTCCTGAGGCACCCCAGGGTAAGGGCAGCTATAGGGCAGCGGCAGCACTGGAGCCGGGTCTAAAAGCAGTTCAGCTGGGCTTGTGCAGCACAACCAGCACAGGTGTCCTGGGTTCAGCAGTAGCAGTCATTTTTCTCCTTCTTGGTAGCTGGTGCAGTGCTGTGTTTCTGATTTTGGGCCTGGGAACAGCACTGATAACACCAGTGTTTTCAGTTACTGCTTGGTGATGTTTAGGCTGGCCAAGGACTTTCTGAACCTCATGCTCTACCAGGGAGGAGGGGAAGCCAGGAGGAAGGAGAGACAGGACACCTGACCCAGACTAACCAAAGAGGTTATTCCATACCACAGCACGTCATGATCAGGATGTAAAAACGGAGAGCAGAGACCCAAAAGGGTAGGGGTGCACTGTGGGGGGTGCACTGCTTGGTCGGGCTGGGTGGTGAGCAATTGTATCCTTTCCCTGTATTTGCCTTGTCATTATTATTATTGGTGGGGGTGCACTGCTTGGTTGGGCTGGGATTGGTGGTGAGCTATGGTATTCTTTCCTTGTATTTTCTCTTGTCATTATTATTATTGGTGTTAGCAGTAGTGGTTTGTGTTATACCTTAGTGACTAAACTGTTCTTATCTCAACCTGTGGGAGTTGCATTCTTTTGATTCTCCTCCCCATTCCCCCGGGACTGGGGGAAGAAAGAGTGGGGAGTGAGTGAGAGAGCGACTGCGTGAGTTATAGAGGCTTAAACCATGACAACAGGCAGCAGTGGCACAGGCAATCCACAACCACAATGGCACAGGCTATTCACCACAGATAATTTACCAGTGGAGCATTGACAGCTGATTCTATTTACAGTCAGCATGCCCAGAGTGAAGGTACATTCTTGCTTAGAATCTCTATATATTGAATAGTACTAGAATACAGATTTAGGAAGATGATAAAATCAAGCTGTTACATGAAGTGACACAAATTATGTGATAAAACAGCACAATATAGATGTCTATATTCCTTAAGAAATCCTTTACAGTTGAAATAACTTTAGAAACAGTTCATTTTACTCCGAAGAGTTAGTCTTCCTTCCAGCGATCAGACTTGGGCTGGTACAGTCACTGACAGTTTGAAGAAATTACTCTGACAAAGGAGGGAGCTGTCAGGTCTGTGGAGAATGGTTCTTGTCTTTTCTCTGCGAAAGCCTGTGACAACTGTGAGGAATGAGGACAGGAGATGAGGCCAGGGAATACACAACTATCATTCAGAAGACAAACAGCTCCTGCAATACAGTGCTTAAATAGCATAGCTTTCTAGATAAGTGTTTCACTTTCTGGAAATTTAACAGCAATGGTAATATTTTAATGATGAAATACATAAAATATAGAATCACAGAATCATAGAATAGTTAGGGTTGGAAAGGACCTCAAGGTCATCGAGTTCCAACCCCCCTGCCATGGGCAGGGACACCTCCCACTAAATATATTTTATTAATAAATTAAATATATAAATAAAATAAATATATTTTATTAATTCCCCTCACCAAATAAGTCAGTCTCAAAGATGATTTTTTTATAAAAAAGATTCAATAACAGCACATACACTGGGCCTTTACACAAGGAGAAAGGTAAATTGCAGCCACATGGGTGCATGCTGAGTAACACTCAGACAAAGAACTTGAAAGGTTAGACAGCAACCCTGCCATCAAATTTCCCCTAAACAAATCTTAACATCTCAGGGGACTCCAAAGTCCACTCCAAAACACTCTTTTATCTTGAGGATGAAAACTCAAAGCTCTTCAAAGGGCAGGATTTGCACCCACAGGGATTTGGTTCCATCCAAAGAAGGGTGTGCTGCTAGAAGGCATTGCAAGTATATGCTCTTAGAAAGCACATGCTCCCTAAGGAGGCATGGCTGCTATGCACCCAAGGAGGCAGAACACATACATATACATGAATTCATATACAGAGGCAGAATGCAGGCAGTGAGACATGAAGAACATGCAAGCTTTCAGTGAGTACCAGAGACAGAGGCTGAGGATGAGGAAAAAACGGCGCTACGCTGGTTGTATTTACGTGCTACTGGGAGAAAAAGTGAGAGATAAAAATGTGGCTGTTATAAATAAAGTAGATGCTGATGAGAGAAAGTGGCTACACCAGATGGGATGCCCTACGATTTCTATTTCTTTTAAATTAAAAATGACATCTACAGATTCTAAAACCACCTGCACCACAACAAATACATACGTAACTACTATCTCTGAAGACATTGACACATCTGTAAAAGAGTAAAAATATACAGAAACCAGAATATCCTGTTATCCTCATTTTTATAATGTGCAACAAAATAAACTAAATTCACAAGAGCTTGTGCTCCTGTCATTCAGTGAGTCAAAAACAAATTTTGAGATTTTTATTGGCTCTACAAATTACTTATTAGTTTTCAGTCTGGAAAACAAGTTCCTTTCAGTGTAGAATAGTTTCTCAAGAAATCTGGGAAAGCTTTATAACCAAAATCATCTGAAAACTAGACCAGATAATTGCCTTGCGCTCGTGATTTACCTCTGGAGCTCATATTCCAAGAATTATGTGCTGGAACACTAAGCTTGTCCCTTTCCACACCCAACACCACACACTTCCAAGGGCTGTATCACTACACAGTAACAAGCCACAAATTGTTACTTCACAACAGAAGAAGTCTGACTTCATAATTTGCATTAAAAAAGCTCTGCAAAATTTTTGGCAAATTATTTCACTGATTATTAAGCCATCACTGCAAGAACATGAATTAAATACAGAGATAAATACTTTGTGTTTTGCTCTTCTGAAGATGAAAACTCTGTGTATCCATTTAAACACATAGTATCAGGAAAAAAGCAATGTTATAAAGTCCCTGAAAATGTTTAATAGAGAGTCTAACATTATTTCAGGACTTTTACATTATCTCCAGGTTATAGTTAGTGTTAATGTTAAATACATGTGCTTTTAAAATGCTACTATGGAGCACCACACTTTCATGGTCATGCTTTGACATGTACATACAGCCAGTCACTACGCCACAAGTTGCCTGGTTATTCAACCTGTTATTTAATACAAACCTCAAAACAGAGGCAACCAAATCTTTTCTACTTTATCAGTTAAGAGTTTTCAGCTTTTATGAATAATTGATGCCGTACATAACTACGTACACTGAAAATAAAGAGATGAAATGCCTGCCTGATGTGTTAGACCAATGACCGAACACAGTGAAACAGGCTGTCACAGCCTATTAATGGGAACAAAACGCTGCTGTAGGAGATTGTATTTACGTTTCCCACACAAGCAGCTCATTCAAGAGTTGAGCTTTTTTACTCATGTATGTCTCATTTCTTTGAGATTAATATTAGAACACATTAATGAAGACATTGCTGTATTGAGTTTTTTCATCCTATGCCACACATAGCATGTTTCCTCTTAGAAATTCAGCCTCATTATTGCTTGTGACCACTACACTTAGTCATTATCTCATTAAAAGCAATCATCTAGATAAAAGGGGGAAAAAAAAAAACAACCCAAAAAAACCTTCACAGCAATATTTCTAATCCTCAGTTACACTACAGACTGCAACAAGTTCCTTCATGCTATAATTTGTCTAGGCACAGACTGCGGAAGCATACCTGTGCAGAAGTCCTGGCTTGGAGTACTTGCTGCCCTCAACCTCAGGTTACTCAGCATGAGTGGTGAAGACAGTGTGTATATGAGAAGATTTCTACCCACCAGAGACAATATGTTTTGAAAGCTACAAGGGAATATTAAATTAAGCATAAAAATACCAGTGGAATAAACGTATGTCAGAGCTCAGCCTTCCGGAGATGTGACCTGAGCTATGAAGACCCAAGCCTTTCCACAGATCCAAAACTCAAGACCTGGAGCACTGCTTTAGCTTGGTTACCACCTATAGATGCTGTTTTTCTTTCACCCTGTTTTACACAATTTATCAAACTGCCTATTTTTGCTTACCAGAGTGGGCTGGGTTTGTTTAGTTTAGGGTTTTCAACATAATCACTATACCCCAACACCACTTGCAGTAACACCCCTCTTTGCTAAGCAATTTATTACCATCTCCAAGTAATATTCCTCTACATCCATAGCATAGCTTCCAAATGCTACTAAACCCCATCTGACACAAAATGTCAGTAATACTTTTATCTTCTTACCATCTGTAAATGGCTTCTTTCCACTTGAAATTTCATAAGCTATTTTAAGAACTTTATGGTTATTTGCTTTCTAACACTGCAGCGTAGGCATTTAGATCCAATTTCATGTTCTTTTCTGCTTTCTAATTCTGCTGCCTGAAGCATATTTACTAACGTATGCCTGTTCACTGTCAGAATAGGAAAAAATCCTTGTCATTTTGCCAAAGCTCTACCAGCAGTGCCTACATCAGTTGGGCGGTGCTGCTCACCTGTAAACTATCAAACTGACATTTTTTGTGGCATTAGGCTTCAGGATCACCATTTCATAAAACGCAGAATAATCTGGACCAATCCTTGAATCAATATTTTTGTCAGAATGCTAACTAGACCACCCAAGACTTTACAAGAGTGACCTGTTGTCCTGAATTCCCAACAGCCAAAAGCTTCCCTTAACCATTACACAACAGTGCTTTAGGCTCTCTTCTCTAGCAAAATTTTGGCCTACATCTTTTGTCTCTTGACAGTACCTGGAGCTGTATTTCTTACAAAGGAATAACATCGCAATCTTGCTGATGGTAGTGGGCTGGAGAAGATGTCATGGCTGTCAGTATTGTTCTCCGAGGGAGTACACCTTTGTGTAGACTTTATAATTATCTCACCTATTTTATATGGTTTAACAACTGTGAACATAACTGCTTTCTCCCGCATGCATTCAAAGTCTCAAACCTTTTAAGACTCAGGCTTTCCTACTATTATTTGTGGTTTTGTCACTTTCCTGTTAGTATTGCAACAAATCCTATATGGGAAAACACCAATAAACCTTCCTGAAGTCAAGATTTTATACAAAGTCTCTGCCTGCTTCCCAGGACTATCTTAGCAGAAACATGTGGTACAAAGCACCTTGATGGAGAGGTATACGAATATGTACAACCTGTCCCTGCCCATGGCAGGGGGGTTGGAACTCGATGATCTTGAGGTCCTTTCCAACCCTTACTATTCTATGATTCTATGATTCTATGAAATCTGCATTGCCTGCTTCTTTACTTCCTGCTGAAATTAAAGATTTTGGACCGGATGTGTATTTTAAAGCTTGTATATTTTAAGAACATTATGCACTTAAAGGGAGTTTCTGTTGCTTTCATGATAATTTGTTCTTAGCTAGTCAGAACAAAAATTGACAACCTTGTTAGCTATCAGATCATAAGACAAAGCACATTCTCCTGCTCAGTTTTAGAGGAAGGCTGACACAGGTACCTCAGCAGAGAGGACAGTGACTCTAAAAGAAAAAAGAAAAAAGACCAAGCTCCAAGTCTTACTGCTTGAATATAATGAGGAGAATACAATTGAGACTGCTTCAGAAAACAAAAACCACAAACCAAACCAAACCTCAACACACAACCAAAAAAGTACACACAAGCATCTAAATAGAAAAGTCATGACCAAAAAGAGAAGCACTTGAGCACTATTCTGTCCTCATTCCTACCGCACAAAAGAAGCTTGCTGATGATACTGACAGCAGGATGGTGCTTCCTGACTGATGAAACATCTAACAGTCCACAGGCAGAGCATATCAACCATTTCCTGGTCAGATGTCTCTCTGGTTTAACAGCCTACAAATAATATACTTCCCACCATTAGACAAACTGTCCATTCGCTGGCAGCCAACCAAGCCAGCTAGTGAAACAAAAACAAGATGAAAAAGCTCCAGTGTCCTTCCATCAGCTAGGAGCACATGCACTGGAGTCACCTAATTTGGTGGCTGACACCTTCCTCAAGCTCAGGTCCCAGAGATCAGAGTGCAGTTTCTGAGAATGGGCTTGAGATATTCTGGGTGTTTGTTTTTCTGTTTCTAGTAAATCCACGTAGTTTTAGGCTGCAGGCCTGCATAGCACCAGCAGCATTGAATCCTGAACTATCAAAAACTAGAGTGTTAAGATTTGACAGGTTGAATTAAAGATAGAAGAGAAAGGAGGGAGAGAGAGAAGAGTGAGAAGGAGTGAGAAAAGAAACAGGATTTTACTGTTCGCTTCCCATATATGTGCCATGCTAAATTACTGCAAGCAGCTGTCAGGGATTATGGTGAAGCTGTCAGACAGAGCACCCTTCATGATTTGGCTTTTCCAGTTCTGAGGGGCAAGTGAATGAAGCATGGCTGGTGCTGGGGGCTGCACTTGCTTCAACACAGACCTTTGGTACTCTTGCAACGTTTGCTCCCATTTACTCCTGCAAACATGCAGGACAGCATGCAAACATGACTCCAGGGAGAAGGTGGGATACATGTTCACTTTTAATAATACAAGCTTCTACCTTTCTCTTTTAGACAGTCAAAATCTCTATCCACATCCACAGGACTACTGATGATGCACTAACTATAGAGATCCCGGGCACGATTCAGGTTGCCCTCATGAATGGCTTCCTGAGTCAAGGACAGATGTAAAGAAGGCCACCAAAGAAACCTTGGTGTCAGCAATATCTAAGTGACCCCACAAATCGTCACAGGCTGCACACTAGCCTGTCGACACTGCACCAGCAATGCAGGTGCTACTGAAGACATTGTGCAATCTGCCAGACCAACCGAAGGACGGCAGATAATGACAAAAATCATCAACAGGGATCTACCATGACTTCCAATAAACCAAATTATTGTTCTCCCTATTGCTGAAGAACCACACAAAGGGCCACCACAGTTATATCCTGTCGTTGATGCCAAAAGAGCTGCAGAAACTTACGTAAGCAAAGTCCATTATCTAATATTTCTGTTACCCAGAAGGATGTCAACTGCATATCTTACAAATGGTACCTCCCAAATTGCACAAATACAAAGATCTACCTTGTGTTGTCTGTTTTCTTCTTACAATGCAGTAGCATTAAAAGCATTCTATGAGATGCTGTAAAACTAAATCCCGTTGTGTCTTGCAGCTCCATTACTTGTAGATCACATTCGGAAATGTCTAGCAATGGTGAATAGTGGATTTTTCAGTGCTGCTCCATTTTGCTCAAAGTTGGGGCAGCATTTGAAAAGTTGCATCTGTTGTAAGTAAATTTTGGCATCACGGTCACTTTCACTCCCATTTCATTCTGGCTAGCAAAGCTTGAGAACATAGTTCTGACTTCCTTCAGTAACTATCTGTGAGATTCCTACTAGGGGCCAACTTTCCATGACTTTTGATAACAAAACTCTCCAATGAGCTGATTAGTCATGAGGCAGCGAAATAACTCTGGACATGAAACAATGGTCTTCCACCAGAGGGCTTTAAAAAAAAAAATAACCTACTGTGCCCCCAGCTTGGATTCCCTAGCAAAATTACATTTGATAATGACACACCATTACCCGAAATACAGCTAAAATCAATCATAACTTATGTACGCAGTCATGACCCAAAGATCCCTTCCCTCTACACTCATCCAAGAAGTCTGACACACACTTCTTCATGCTGTCTTTTTACAGTTACCTATCTGGGCAGATAATTTGAGATCTGAGTACTGAACAGGGAAGTATACAGAGACAGAATAAAGGCAGACCAAAAGATGCAGGTGGAGATCTGGATTCTTGCTTAGCCTCCGCTTTGAAATCATGTCAAAACCTCTTTACTCTGTCTGATGAAGTGCAGCTTGACCTGCCTAGTGTCCTCCCCCAACCTCCACTGCCTTTCAAGAAATTCTATTTCTTTTAGAGCAGGTAACAGAAAAGGTCAAGACTGCATCAAAAAGGGAGAAACAAAAACTAAGGGATGAGTCTGACCGACTGGTTACATATCAGACTAGGAACCCACATATCCAAAAAAAAACCCGCCCTATTCTTCAGGTCATGCCATATCCCAAAGGCAAACACTAAAAGCTCTTCTCCTGAAGCCAAATCAATGGGCAAGCAAGCATGCTAAGCAGGTAAGACTCCTGACTCACCTAGTGGTCTGGATATTCAAGTGTCCACGAATATAAGTTAGAGTTTCTTTTCCAACATACTGGAATGTGCATGCTTTAAATTTTACCCTCAACAGAAAAGAAATAAAATCTATTTCTGTTCTTGCAAATTTCTAACATTTTTTCTATATATATGTGTGTGTGTGTGTGTGTGTGTGTGTGTGTGTGTGTGTATACACATAAATAATTAGACTTCTTCGGAAGTTTTCTGAAATGAAAGGATACTCCATAAAATTATGATAAACATTACTTTAAAGTTATATTCCCAATGACCACATTAGGTTACTAGAAGTGAAGATGAGGAGTACTCCTGATTTTTCTTTTAACAATTATTTTGGACAAGAAAAAGTAATTCCACTTTTTGTCCTATTAGTAGATTTAAAAAAATCACAAACAAGGACAACTTCCTGTTTTTTAAACACTGACACAAGGCAAAAATTTATTCACTGTTTATAGGCTGGGTCTACATGCGACCTTCATGTTAATTGTGGCCAGAAGAACACATGGTTTAATGTAGTGATTATACACAGAGGTCCATATTAATAACCACAAACTGTCTTTTGTATAAACAATTTAGTAAATGACAGCATGAGTTAGGAATATCATAGAATCATAGAATCATAGAATAGTTAGGGTTGGAAAGGACCTCAAGATCATCCAGTTCCAACCCCCCTGCCATGGCCAGGGACACCTCCCACTAAACCATGCCATCCAAGGCTATGTCCAACCCCACCTTGAACGCTGCCAGGGATGAAGCATTCACAACTTCCCTGGGCAACCCATTCCAGGGCCTCACCACCCTTACAGGAAAGAATTTCTTCCTCAGATCCAATCTAAACTTCCCCTGTTTAAGTTTAAACCCATTACCCCTTGTCCTCTCACCACAGTCCCTAATGAAGAGTCCCTCCCCAGCATCCCTATAGGCCCCCTTCAGGTATTGGAAGGCTGCTATGAGGTCTCCACGCAGCCTTCTCTTCTCCAGGCTGAACAGCCCCAATTTTCTCAGCCTATCTTCATACGAGAGGTGCTCCAGTCTCCTGATCATCCTCGGGGCCCTCCTCTGCACTTGTTCCAACAGTTCCATGTCCTTTTTATGTTGAGGACACCACAACTGCACACAATACTCCAAGTGAGGTCTCACGAGAGCAGAGTAAAGGGGCAGGAGCACCTCCCTCGACCTGCTGGTCACACTCCTTTTGATGCAGCCCAGGATACGGTTGGCCTTCTGGGCTGCAAGCGCACACTGCCGGCTCATGCTCATTTTTTCATGAACCCACACCCCCAAGTCCTTCTCCGCAGGGCTGCTCTGAATCCATATCATGCAATGCAATCTCTTCAGTATGCAGACAACACAGTTTTGCATTTGCTTCATGTAAGGTTGTACTTGTGGTGGTCTGCTCTGGTTGTAAAGGGCTGGTTGTTGGGGATACAGCTACACAAGGCCACCTCCAGCATGTTTCACTCTCTGCAACAGCCAATCCCTTTTGGGGCTCCCTCTGGCTTTGCCTTTTCCTGCTCCCTCCTACTCAGGCTCATATAGAGTTTCCATCCCCAGTCTGCCCTGAGGCTCTGCCCCCACACTGCCTTAGCCAAGTTCATCTCCATTTGGAAATATGCTCTTCTTTGCATTAGAGCACAGTATTATGGTTATCAACAACCTTACCAGCACTCTCCTATGATAAAATCTGGAAGAAGGCAAGCTGACCCAGGTATAATCTACGTAGGACAACGGCAAAATTCACCAAAGCTTTCTCAGTTTTGGTACTCCATTTATAGGCAAACTTTGTAGCCTAAACAGGCCACATAGGTTTCTTCTTTACAAGAATCTTGCTGATTATCCAGGCATTCCTGCACATTCAGGTGAATTATTTTCTACATTCAGTCAGAAAAAAAATGATGCATCAGACAAAAATGTCTTACATTCTAGCATCAGCTGGGCCCTGGATTCTGTATACTAGAGGGTTTTTAAACTACTGCAGGCAAACGATGCTACATGAGCCCCTCACAACCCTTCACACACATTGCTACTGACAAGATGGGGATGGCAAGTATTTCATTTTGCCAAGTTACAGTGGTGCTCAGGCATACTGTGCAAACTACTCAAAGGCACACAGCAAGTCTGTGACACACACGGAGATTTAACCCAATTTGTTTTAACTCTCAGAGCCCTATTGTTAATTGCTGGATCACTGTTTTTTAAGGGATGATTATCAAGGGATGAGATTAGAAAAGACCAAACCTTACCCTTTAGTCTAAATTCATTTCTCTTGTGGATTTCATTCACACCCATGGAGTATTTAATTAATTATTTTTTCATGACTTTTAAGTATCTCTTATGACTGGTAGGACATGGGAAAAGTTGCCCTCAGTTACTACACTGCACCACACTCACTCATTCAAAAATGTGTTTATCACTACATTGACAGACCACAAGTGCTTCATCAGGCCAGCCTATAAAAATAGACATGTATGCATTTCCTAAAGCATGTAGCTCCATTGGCCCTGCAGGTGTTCCTGTATCATGATCTTAAAATTTCAAGGATAAATGAAAAAAAGTGACAGTTTTAATAGTCAGTGGCAAGTTTCATTGCACAGCCTGACTGGAATTTCCATAACTTTTCAAGTAAAGACTACAAAACTTTAACCTTCTTTCCACTCCCTAAACTATGATCAATTATATGCATTCGGATGCTCACCCTATAAACACAAAACCCAATGTCAAACACAAACTACACTAAGAGAAGCTATCTTCAGAAAACATTTCAATCGTTGAATCTAATACACAATTTGTGCAAGAAAAAGTATGAAGCTAGCTTTATACAGAAAACCAAACATTACTACCTGAGACATAGTAAAAAGATCTTAACATTGAGATGAAAGCTAAATTCATCACCTAAAAAAAAAAATAATTGAAAAAGAAGGGGTGTAGTTCTGCAATTCTACAAACTGTTTTCTTCTGGAAGGCAGAACACAAGTTGAACAATGTCAGTTCCTAGCTAGAAGTAAATATAAAGTAGAGTTTCCGGAATGAATGCGTTCATCTTCTTGGCTCTGCCTTTACATTTTTAAAGCAGCGCATGTGTTTATACTCTGAACTTCGTACATTTTCCAAATAAAAACATAAAAAGAGAATCAAAGAAACACTTTTCAGCAACAACCAGACTCTCATTACCTTCTGAGTGTTGGTGACAGTAACAGGTAACTGCCACAAGTGCCACAGCAATTATGTTCCTATCCTTGGGAAGAACGAGCGGGCTTCCACAGAACCTGACCAGTCAATTTTAAATTAGTTTCAGGACAAGCCATTTAAATACTGGAAACAAGAGTAATTTCATTTTAGAAGTGATATAATAGTTCATTTTAAAAAAGCAATAACAGGGGCTATTGAAAGCTCTATTGGTATTTATCGCTGTCAGTAATAACTACCTCATTTCAAGAAAACGGCTTCCTGCTCAATTCTTTTGCCTTGGTTCATGGAAAAGTTTATACCACTGCGTTATCCATTTGCTTGCTCTTGCTAGCTCTGGAACAATTTCAATTAAATTTAACAATGGAGAAAACCTCAAAGGGAAGAAGTTCCTACTCATCTGTGAAAATTAACAGCCAATATCAAACTAATACCTACCATGAAGGAAAGGTCACATAAATTCAGTATTGGACTGGCCCATTTGGCCTGCCTGCCAGCTAATCAGTACCAGGCACTCAGGTCCTGCCCCTGTCTGAACACTGTAATGTACCTTTTGCAATGCACATCCTGAATAAAACTAAATGTTGCAAGACTGTGACACACACTCCATGCTATCCACCAACTGGCTCTTTCTGGCCATAAAACATGTTTTGTTTTGGTCTTACACCAACTGGACTGAACATATACCAACCAACCTGAGTGCAGGAATAACTTCACACTGACTTTTACACTATGATTCCAAGAAACAAGAGTCACGTGCCTGTCTATGTTCAGAGCTGTGTAGTCAGCTTTGTTAGTTCTTCACCAGCAACTGCCTAACAGCTTCAGCAAATAAAACATCAAAACAATAAATGTTGAAGGTGAGACACCGGATTGTCACATACTGACTTCTACCACAGCCATGAATGGTAACTCCATCCTCAGAAAAGTAACGAAAACACTGGGCACAGGAGAAGAACAAAAATAAGGTTGCTCAGCGGTTGAGTTTCCGCACTCCTGTGGCATGCTGCCCTGCTGGGGCCCAGCCAGCTCCTGCCTAGTGCAGGGACCATGCACCAGCCCACCAAAAAGGACCCTGGGTTTGTCACCTCCGAGCCAGAAGAGGTAACAAAGAGCCATAACAGGTAACGGCCTGTGTTATTAGGGAGAAGCACTAACAGGCTCCTTAACCTGTAGGATTTAAGGACATTTCTCCTCTGAAGCTCATTTGTATGCTTTGTTTTGATTCTGTCAATGATTCAGATGCTATAGTGACAGAATTCTTCCAGAGTTTGACACAAAAAAAATTCTAACATAAAAACATATGTTCCAGTAAGAACCCAATGACATACAGGTTGATTCAAAGATCACTACAGTGATCTGTGTCCAAGAGAACTCCCCTCTTCTTCTGAAAAGCCTATACATGCATCTTCGTTCAACTCACTTTCAGATTGTCTTCCATTATCTGGTGTTGCAGCTATGAAGACAGCAAGTGTCATGATACAACTGTAAATGTCAACCTGCCTCCTTTCAACTGAGAAGTGCGATCACACACACTGCTGTGATTTATCTTCCATTACAGTCAAGCAGAACTGCAAATAAGCCTTTATCTCAAAACAACAGAAATGGATGTTAGCCCCTGATTGAGCTTCTGTGTAAACAGCGCACAAGCAACCTTCTTAACTTCACATACTGCAAAAAGCAAAAAAAGGAAAACAAAACACTTGATACACTCTTAACAACAAAAGGTGAAAACCAGGAATGCTGTTACTGTCTTATCATCTCTTACTACCATTTGTTTCTTCTGTTTTGTTTGCATTTTTTTAATGTAGTGCATGAGAAAAGATCCTTTAGCAAAAAAAAAAAAAAAAGAAAAGAAAAGGAAAAAAAGATAGCAGAGATGGAAGAAGTAGGTTTATAACTCACTGCAATTACTCTCGTGCTCCACATAACCTCCCCCGGAAAGCCCTCTCTTCGGTGGAAATGAATCAATAACATCCAATTTTGACAGTAGCATGGAAGTTGGTCTTTCTAGCAGTGCTACAGAAGTTCACATGAAGAAACTTTACTCTACAGGCTGTGCCACACTCCCACAAGTTCCCAAAGACAAAGTGAGAGAAGAGGTCAACACCTACGCATTTACATGGGAGCATACTTTTCTCTCACAAGCTCAAACTGTTCTTCAATTGAGACTTCCCAAGATCCACGACTTCCCAATCTCCTTATATATCAAAAAGCCTACATTTGTGCCAAAAGCAATGATTTGAAGGATGGACATAAAGAAAGCATGACACTGTTCCTCTTCTTTTTTCAATTTTATAAGGCCATAATCTGAAATAATTACAGATGGGCCATATTTGTATGACAATATATTCCAGTTAGAAAGCAAAGCAGGGTGCACTTAATACAAAGCCTCCATTTTCTTGGTGTTCCTAAGAAAGCAAGACCAGAAGAACAAAATACTTCTTGTTGCAAGGTAGATAATGGAAATGAATCTACATCTACTCCCACCTCAACTGCCAGCAGCAGCTACATTCCAGCAGGACAAAACTGACAGATTAGCAAGGGAGACATGCAGATAAATACTGCAGATAATTTTTTACCAGGAATTGAAGGTAGTAGTATCTAAGAATAAATAGCCATCTATCTCCTTTCATACCAATTTTTATACATCCATTAGCCATTTAATAATATTTCCTGTAGGCTGAGGCAACAGGAAGGAAGGAAGGCTGTTAACTTTATATTTAAAGTACCTCACAAATGCTTAAATAATGTAGTAGTGAAGGCTAGATTTGAGTTTCTCATGTTTTGACTACCTATTAAAAACCAATAGAGACAGATAAATTATCAGCTAAAAGATGGCTTTTAGAGAAAGATGCATGAACATTACTCAAAGGTATTGAACGAAATGGCTGGAAAGAGAAAACATTACGCATTAAAATCAAGAAAAAAGAATCAGAACTAAAAATAAAATTAGGAGTGGGTCTAGTACTAAAGAGACTCATGAAGAAGCATACCCATAAAGGTTCTGGATCCCAGCTCCTCAATTTCAACAGAAATTGGGCAAAACTGGGGGGAAAAAAAAAAATCTGTCCTTCTAATGTTTAATAGTTCCATTATTGAGAACTAACATTTTTAATATGCTATTAATGATGAAAAAATGTGGGTTTCTTTTAGAATGGTAGAAAACACCGTTTAAAGCCTTAAGAAAATTTTAACATACGTCTGTAGTACATATTTTAATTGTTTCTGACTGTGTGATGAGTATCACAAATTGTTTTGAAGAGAACAAGAAATATCAGGACAATTTCAGCTCTTTATTAGATAGCTTTTGTCATGGAAGCTCTCAGCCATTGTTAATCCAGGAAGAATGTTTAAACATACTTACTGGCTTGCAAACATTCATTTGTCAAACCCTACAAAGCAAAACTTCACCATTTCTTGATCAACACCCATTTCAAGGACTTGGGATATTAATCCGTACTTTTTACTAAAGGCAATTACTGGCCTAACAGTGGAGTTCCTTAAGCATCAATGCAGCATTGCAGCTTCAGAATAGGATCTAGAAAGGAACAAGTTTAGTGCTCAAAGTAATGGGGAACAAAAAGTCAGAAGGATCAGATCAATGCTGTGACAACATATACTCATTTGTGGGGTAAAAAAAAAGGCCACAACAATATGCCCGCACACAGCTTGAGTTCGAATTAGTCCATACCCTGCAACAATTCCAAATGACTTATAACTTATGGCAATGGATTTTATTTTCCATACTTGCATATCAAATCTATCATTAAAATCAGAATGGGAAAACATACCGAGCCTTTCAGTCTGTGCTCTCAGCCTTGCAAGTCTGCATGTTTACACTTGATTCCAGCTTGTATTCATCCCAATACTAAGGATTCTGTACATCTTTTATTTATAGTCTACACTGAGCCTTTGCAAGGAATATTTTCTTTCCAGTACTGGGCAAGGATTTCTTTATTTCCTGTCTGGTATGTTTTACAATAGACACGTCTGCTAAAAAGTTGTACTACCATGAGTCTATCACTATTTGTAAAAACACATTTTACATCTTCATCACAGCAATTCAGAAGGGGTTGATGCTGTTAAAAAGATCTTTATACAAGCAAAATGGTATCTGGAACAACTCTGAGCAGGAAAGATCATGTTACTTCTCTCAAAATCTATTTTATAAAGCAATTTTCTAGTCCCTCCATTAGGGAAGTCTTCATAATATTTACTAATTGGCGTTTTTAGCCCAGTCTTACAAAAACCACTTTAGTCAAATAACTGGAACAGTATGTGTAAGAAAGCTATTCTCATTGTCAGCTTTTACCTGCTCAAGCTCTCAGATTCAAATTCCTGCTGTGATATTTTTTTAAAAAATTAATATCATTAAGCAGAGCAATTTAAGAGGCAAACATACAAGTGAAGAACACTTTCTGTTGTTACAGCATGGTTTTTACCACTTTACCTTCCATTACCCAGAGTGTCATAGTACAATAACACAATGCTGACTAAATTAAAATTTGGATCTTCTTGTATCGTTTCATTCTTTAGCATTTCCTCATTTTATCTGTGGTCTGTAAATTACTTTTCTGAGCAGAAATGCTAAAAGGATGCCTTTCATGGGAAGGATGGCAAACTGCCATATGGCTGTTGCTCAGTTCACTCCATGGATACCTTGTGCCTACAACATGCATTTTATTCCCATTCACTTCAGTCACCCTTGCCTGTCTACATCCCCCTTCATTTCAGATCACCCACTTTTTTGTGTGACATGGTATCATTTAAAATTCTGAATGAGGTACTGCACATTTGATTACCATAATCTTTTTATGTAGCCCCAAAGCGGCATGTCTTCTAGGTTACTTCCATATCAATTCAAATCCAGATTCATGTATCACACTCCCTAGAGACTGCAAATAGAAATTCTGTGTGAGTTCTTCGGCTATTTTTATCACCAAATGCACAAAAACTTGAAATAGAGCTCTTCAAATTTTTAAATGAAAAATAGAATTGACAAACATGAAGCCTTTCTTCGAAAGAAAATGTGATAACACCAGTCAATTAGAAAAGTAAAAAATGAACTGAAAACAAATAACACTCAGAGCCAAACTTCACCCTCTTCAATATCTTTAGTACTATGACTGAAAACTGATCTTTAGAATAAGAACTTATTCTATAAAGAAAAAAAAAAATCATAAAACCAAAATTTGCAGTTACTTGTCCTGATCAAAACTCACGCTAAGAACATCCTGTTCAGTTCCATGAAGTAAACACATTATCATTCCTACAGAATGAATGAATGGTTAGATTTGAAGACTTCCCTGAAAGATAAGGATTTTCAAGATAAAACCTCTACATCAAGTTACCTAGAGCTATCTGTGTCATCATTTAATGTCCCAAAGAAAAAAAGAAATATATATTTCCTTTAGAATTTTCATAAGGCTGCTTTCAGGCAATATCATAACTGATGGATGTTCACAGTGGTAATATCTACTTATATATGTGCATATTTCTTTTAACAGATTTACCTAGCACATAGTAACTGCTGCATACATAGACTTCGTCTTCTATGCACCCACATCCAAATAACAACCTACATTTATCAGTCTTCTTTCATAGTGCATCACCCCTAGTAAGATCACTTCTTTTTCTTCTAATTCATGTATATCAGGACCCATTCCAGCAGCAGAGAACACAAAGGCATTTTAAACGGCTATTTTTTCTCAAAGCCTTCTCTCTCCTTCATTCACTTGTAAAAAACCACTCACCTTTTTAAAGCACAGAAACTTCTCTATATTTACTTGAAGCTCAAAAGAACAGCTCAAACCTGGAGTGGAAACTGTTTTCCTATAACATGACTTTAAGGCATTAAAATAATAGTTGGTGAAATAACCACTTTGGTTTTTATTAAGTACTAAAAAAGGGACATTTCACAAAGTGTTTGTTACTTACTATTCAATATTTCATTTTTCCCCCAGCACCAAAACCATGTCAAGTCTCTATGAAGACTGCAGCTGTACGCGCGTGCCTACTGACTTCCTTGACTACGATCATTACTGCTATTTTTTGACACAGAAAATGGCTGACAACAATCTGGATTCTCCACCAACAAAAAGTTGAAACTTTCATTAGAATATGCGCTCATTAGAATACAGGCATTCTGAGTCTCCAGACATGGTAATAACAGATGACCATGTCAAAATACTTAAAAGCTCTCTCAGCATCATCAGATGACCAAGTCCACATTTCATATGATGCTCTGACCACTAATTTTAGCATAAGTTTGCATTTATGGCCTTCCAAAATACATTCATAAGCCAAACAGAGTTTCATTAGAAAATTCAAAGCATAATTTGGGATGTATACATGAGAAGAGCAGGGTTCTACCTGCGTAAAGAATATACAAGCAGAGAACTTAAGGCTCGCTCTCTCACATGTGCTCTCTATTGTTTTATCTTCCTCTCCTCACTTCAGTTCTGTCCTTCCTCCTTCCCTCTGTTCCTCCTTTGCATTTGCCTTCACGCACACTGATTCCTCTCCTACTTCTGTGTCTTGCTTTCCACCTTGCCTTCTGGCTTCTTTCACCACTGTCCGACAAATGAAATTTCCCGGTGTAGAGGTCATCTTTGATATTGAAAAGCCAGAAGAGGGACAGCAGCCTGTACCTTGATTAATCAGTAGTTTGTGACCTAAACGTGTGGTTTCCAAACCACATGTTCCAGATTTACAGGAGCAGCTAAGGCCAGTAAGTCTGCAGAGATTTGACTATTTCAGGTAGGCTTCCCTCAGACTGAAGGTTCTTACCAGACAGAACTAGATAATAGAATGTAATACCTTTGCCTAACAGATTGGGGATGAATTCTGTGATATACATGTTTTAAACCAAGCTTAAATTACAGATGCAAGAAGTACCTCTGTGAAAGTTAAAACTCTAGGCTGTTATGTTGGTTTTTATAACTTCAACAAGAGTACATTCTAAAAACAGGTACTTTCTTAGTGTCCATGGATAGATCTTTAATCTGTTGACTTAAAGAGCATTTTGGGGAAAACTGAACTAAAGTCAGCAAGTGACACAAAACTCCTAGAGCATTCCTGAGGAATGCCAATTTTCGTTTAAAACAGATGTGATACATGCAAGAAACAAAGTGGTGGTGTACAAATGTTAGTACTGACACTGTTTGTACCTTACCATTCATAATGCGGTCATTACAAACTCATGCCAAGAAAATTTTAGGTCTTCCTATACTCACTGGATTAATGGTGGTGTCATTTTCTGAGCTGAACTGTCAGCCAAAATCAACTTCAAATTGTTTCTTTAGAGAAAAAGAAGCTGGAGATAATTTTAAATGTTTTTGGTATAGTTCTACTACTTTTGTGTCCTTAGGTCTTAGGAATTTTCTACCACATCTTTTAAATACACAGACATAAACTTTGACAAAATGATAGCCAGCACAGACACCTTCACCCATGCATGCTTTGGTTTTGAGCAGGAATAGATATATACATTAGATTGGAAGCTGCTATCATTTCAACTAAGTTCTTAATACAAACTTTCTTTTTTCAAAAGAGGTTATAGCAAAAGTCTGCTTTTCATCTACAATCACAATATAGGCACAACTGAGAGAGAACCATACTCCTTACTACAAAGGCTACTAAATGCTATCCATTACAAGTTCACAGTTCCAGTTGCTTATGATTTTGTCAAACTAAGTTTTTGGACTGCAATTCTCCCAACCTGAATAAAGCATAAGTTTGCAACTTGCTTAGGTTTGCTTTCTAAAGTAACTACTAGCAGAAATATTTTATCTTGCTCCTGTCAAAAATATGGGAAACTACTGTTTCAAGAAGCTCATTGTTCTGAAGATTTCCAGCAAGGATTGAAAGCACTGTGGTTTTGTGTACTGACTTTACGACTAGATAAGAGCATCCAGTAGCCATCCCCTGACCACCAAGGCCCACTGAACCACCAAGGCACCCATCCACACAGCTAAAATTCTTTTCCCTCCCAGAAGGCGCCTTCGCAATCCTGAATGGTGTCTTACATACACTACACTCTGACTCACAGTGGCCAAGGAGATACAGTCCAAAGCTTTGCCAAGGGGTAGACCAACAATGCCATGCTCATTTGCTCTCAGGGGGACTCGTCCGTAACTGGAAAATTCTCATTTCTAAACTGCACCAACTGTAAAGCTGCTCCAGCCTGGGTCTGGGTAGGTTTGTCCTTATAACCACACAAATAATGCTTGCTTTATTTTTCTATTTCAGAAGAGTGACTATAAAAAAAATAACTAAAACTTCATTCTTTAAGCTGGCTAAGCACGTATTCAATAGCAATGCTTTCAGCCATCACTCATCATAACCCAAATTTTAATTTGTATATCCATATTTTTAAGAAATTCACATGGTTTTCTCATTTGAATTCTTCTCATGTGGTTGGTTTTTTTATACTTTTTCCATGGTCTCTGACTGAACAATATCCTACTGCCTATACATAACATACCTATACATAAACCTATACATAATTTTATATTGTCCCCTTCCTTTTATTGACCCCTTCAACTGCTCTAATCTATCCATTACCATCACATGACAGACCTGCAGGAATGTTCAGTGCTTTTTGGTTTTGCTTAATTTCAGAAAGAAACCTGTAACTAAAATTAACAGAACTGATTTATCATCACAAAGCTGGCATGGATGTGGTTGTGTACAATGTTTTCTCCAGTGCTCTGGTTTCCACAGCTTACCTACTATTTCAAAATTTGCATTAACAGTATGCATGTAAAGCAATTCAGACTGAATAAAGACAGGCCTTTAACACTGATGTTGTAAGCTAGAATACATACGTTTTAGCTAAGCAGTGATCTCATGTTATTTAACATAACCAGTGGGTAAAGCAGAGATATGTACTTGCATTTTCTAGCTCAAGTTTTCAGGGAAGGAACTCAAAGCAACCAACACACCAACAGAAGCACACGGGGGAGGAGAGGGACAGCTGTAGTATTTTCCTGTTAAACTACACCACTATCCGAGGAAAAAAAAACACCAAAACAAATCAAAGTAAAACAAAAGAAAATGAAAGTAAACAGAAGCTCAGTGACACCAAACGGCATATACAGCACTGCAGGCTTTTAGTTTCAAGAACAGCAATGTTACTTCTAAAAACACCTCTACTAATTCATAGTAAAGCAAGATGAAATATTAATTTTTAGCTATGGCGAATATTTAAAAACAGCTGTTACAGATGACATGGGTTATTATCCATCAAAATAAATTTTAAGTGGTAGAGAGAAAAGTATAGTCGCTTGTGAAAGAACAAACGACTTACTCCGCATTTCCAAATTTTGCAGATACAGTGTAACAAATTTTAATACCACGTCAAGCCTGCAAAAAAAACACAACTAGAAGACCTAAAAACCATTCCTAAATTAAGCAGCGCTTAAGAATGGTCTAAGTGCTCTGAGCCTAAAGAATTTAATTTCAGAGGTCACCTTAACTCCAGGTGACAATTTAGAACTATGACACCAATACAACAAAGCTCGCCCTCCAGAGAAGGTAACTGCTTTTACCCATATTTGATTTCTGCAACTGATGTAACAGACAAAGCAGAGGACCTGGACAAAGTTTAATTCATGGTTCACACATGACTCAAACCCGAGTATAGTCTTTTTCTTTTAAACACAGATTATGTGAGCTCCTCCTTTCTGAACAGGGTAATGCTGACGTATCTTCCAAAATGCATTTCAAGGACAAAACTAACACTGACAAAGAGTTCATCTGCAGGGCTTGCAGGTATTTAGAAACAAGTTGGGAGGGGTGTTGGAGACAACAGAATTTGCAAGGAGCTCTCAACAATGTCCTGTTGGAATTAAATGAAGAAGTCAGCTTGACATTTCAAGTGTACTGCTTTAACAAAGAAAAGATCCACCACCAGGTCTGAGCTCCTTCATAGATATTTTTATTTTAACATTTGCTTATAGACTTATTCAATTTGTTTTCCTCTCCTGTATGAAAGCAGTTCAGGACATACAATCATAGAGTAGTTAGGGTTGGAAAGGACCTCAAGATCATCGAGTTCCAACCCCCCTGCCATGGCCAGGGACACCTCCCACTAAACCATGCCACCCAAGGCTATGTCCAACCTGGCCTTGAACACCGCCAGCGATGGAGCATTCACAGTTTCCCTGGGCAACCCATTCCAGGGCCTCACCACCCTCACAGGAAAGAATTTCTTCCTCATATCCAATCTAAACTTCCCCTGTTTAAGTTTGAACCCATTACCCCTTATCCTATCACTACAGTCGCTTACGAAGAGTCCCTCCCCAGCATCCCTATACCCCCCCTTCAGATACTGGAAGGCTGCTATGAGGTCTCCACGCAGCCTTCTCTTCTCCAGGCTCAACAGCCCCAATTTTCTCAGCCTATCTTCATACGGGAGGTGCTCCAGTCTCCTGATCATCCTCGGGGCCCTCCTCTGCACTTGTTCCAACAGTTCCATGTCCTTTTTATGTTGAGGACACTAGACCTGCACACAATACTCCAAGTGAGGTCTCACGAGAGCACAGTAAAGGGGCAGGATCACCTCCCTCGACCTGCTGGTCACACTCCTTTTGATGCAGCCCAGGATACGGTTGGCTTTCTGGGCTGCAAGCACACACTGCTGGCTCATGTTCATTTTCTCATCGACCAGCACCCCCAAGTCCTTCTCCTTGGGCTGCTCTGAATCTCTTCTCTGCCCAACCTGGAGCTGTGCCTGGGATTGCTCCCACCCAGCTGTAGGACCTTGCACTTGGCATGGTTAAACTTCAGCCGGTTGGCATCAGCCCACCTCACAAGCGTGTCAAGGTCCCTCTGGATGGCATTCCTTCCCTCCAGCGTAGCAACCGAACCACACAGCTTGGTGTCATCGGCAAACTTGCTGAGGGTGCACTCAATCCCACTGTCCATGTCGCCAACAAAGATGTTGAACAAGAGCGGTCCCAACACCGATCCCTGGGGGACACCACTCGTTACTGGTCTCCAGCTGGACATTGAGCCATTGACCACTACTCTTTGCGTGTGGCCATCCAGCCAGTTCTGAGTGGTCCACCTATCAAATTGATGTCTCTCTAACTTAGAGACAAGGATGTCATGTGGGACAGTGTCAAACGCTTTGCACAAGTACAGGACAAATTGACTACACAGAAGCAGTTTGATTGTTCATAAAAGTAATAGAAAAAATGAAAAGAAAATTCTTCCCCCCCCCTCCCCAACTTAAGTTCAAGAATTGCTACTTACAGAAATGGAAAGAAAGGCACAACAGAAATATGCTTTTTAATTGGTATTTAAACCCATGGAACAATGATTTGAATACAAGCCTTTATGCCTCCGTTTAGTAACAAAAGACTGAGTGGATGCATTGTTACATTACCTTAAAAGAATACATATTCAGGGCAGACATAAAATTTGAATTTAAAATACATACTCCTGCACAACGCACACATACACAAGCACACCATTAGTAATCATATACTATAACTTACTATGCACCCTCGACATGGTTTCACAAATATTTCCATTTTTGTTTCTTCTAATGGTTAATTATTTCAAGTGACAGAAATTACAGGCCATAACACAATTAAACTTTCATAGAATCATAGAATAGTTAGGGTTGGAAAGGACCTTAAGATCATCTAGTTCCAACCCCCTGCCATGGGCAGGGACACCTCCCACTAAACCATGCCACAAAACATATTAGGCTTAAAAATATGGTATTTTAAAGGGGTGTTGTCAAATTAATGTATCAATCAGTTAAACTAAGTCCTTCTAGCACGTCTCTTAATGCAAATACTGACAGTAATGGCTTTTCTTCTTCACAATCACAACAAAAAGAATACCAAGAGAATCTTCATTACAGGTATTCATTGGAAAAGCTTTTAAGGCTTCTTACTGCATCCTGTAAAGTTGTGCATATGTAACACTACATACTAATAAATCAGGCTATATTTCTGCACTTCCCTCCATTCACCATTCCAGTTCTCCATTCACCAATGAGTCTGTTCAGTGCTACAGTAATTCATGTTTGAAAACCATGTTTAGTGTTAGGGAATTAAGATAATAATTTATTCTTCCACATTATCACCATTTTAGCTTTCAAAGACAGCAAATTCACAGATTTTTACTGATTTCACATCATCAGACTTACACGGTAATTTTGAGGTCTAATACTGCAGAACCTGACTGACATTCAAATTCTCATTAAATGCATATGGCATAGCTGCAAAGAACAGATGAAAAGAATGGCGGCTGTCTCATGGTGTAACATAAAGCATTTAGAAAACTCACCCAGTTCTCAAACATCTACATTTTTTCTTGATAAAATGCACATAAGACATAATTCCAAAAACTGCACTGACATTCATCCAGCAAACAGCTGGCTTCTGCGCTCTGCTAAGTAAAGCTACCGCCAGCATGACCTGGAGGGATGAATGCTTCAGTGATCTGATGAGATACACTTCAGTTTCAAGCTGTTCTCAAAAAAATAACCTAACAATAAAGGTGCTTGCACGCTTTCTCTTCCCCATCTAACCTTACTGACTGACATCTCCACATCTAACCACACTGACTGACCCTGCCCGCAGCACAAAGACAAGCACTACACACCCTTCAAAGACAGCTACTACTCGTCCCGTGAATCAGACCGGCTGACGGACTGACATCCTCTCTAAATAAAGCCCCTCAGCCACAGAAAGATAGGGTATCATTAGCTGCGTGCAGATAGGTGTTACTCTAGAACACAAAGATACCGCATAGATTCTTTGCTGCCTTCACAGCTACACTTGCTCCATAGGCCCTTCTACCGTGTAGGAAATTTCACCCTGGCTTTCAAGAAACAATTATGTTTTAAATTGTGCTCTACTTTTTGAAACGCATGTAAGCACCTCTACGTGAAAAATTTATCAAGTGTGCAAATACAGTAACATGCCCATTAGAGGTGTTTCCTAAGGTAGACATGCCATTGGACTAACTACAAAATGCAGATTTGCTCTCTGGTGCTCTTAGGAAAAGGAAACATATAGATCTCCTGTTAGGAATATCACAGACCTATATGCTATAAGAGATACGGCTGCGGACGCGGGCGATACCTGCGTGCCCAACATCCAGCGTTGCTGAGCAAGAGGGCAAAGCCCGGGAGGCAAAAGTTTGCAGCGGGAGGCGGGAAACCTCCCGTGGGTTCCCTAGCTCGGCGGCCGCGGAGCAGCCCCGGCGGCCGCCTCTCCCCATTCATGCCCGATCATCGCGGCCACCCTGCTCCTCGCGTCCCGCCGCCACCAGCCCCGCACTGACCCACGACCACCACGAGGCCGCTGAAGCGGGAGCCCCCTCCCTACCCTGTGCTCCCCACCTGAGCCCAGACGCCGGGGGAGCCCACCCGCCCTGCCCGCTGCTTTCCGACCCGAGGCGGGGGGCCCTTACCCGGGAACTGCTGCGGCGGCGCCGGCGGCGGTGGCCGTTCCTCCTCCTCGCCGCTCTCGGAGTCGGTCTGCATGGGCTCCTCGACGAAGTTGACCCCGCGGGCGTCGAGGGGGGCCCGGCGCGGCTGGCTGCTCCTGTCATGGCCGGACGCGGGGGTGCCCGCCTTGCGGCCGCTCGCCTCCTTCTCTGCTGCTGCGGCCGCCTTGGCAGCCGCCGCCTCCTCTTTGAGGCGCCCGAAGTACTGGAGGGCGAACTCCAGCAGGTCCCCGGGCTGGCTCCGCAGCACCTCCACAGTGAAGCCCTGCAGCAGCTCCGTCAGCCCCGCCGGGATGGAGATGCTCATGCCGGGGCCGGCCGGGGGGGCGCAGCCTGGCTGGGAAGGGGGAGGGAGAAGGGAAGGGGAGAGGAGGAGGAGGAGGAGGAAAAGGGGGGGAGAGCCCGCGGCCGGCGGCGGGGGTCCGCAGCCCGGGGACGAGGCGCGCCCGGCGGATCGCCCGTGGGCAACGAGAAAGGGGCGGGCGGCGGCGGCGGCGCAGGTGGGAGCGGGCGGGGGGCGGGCCCGCGGGGGGCAGCGGCTCGCTGGCAGCTTCGGCGGCGGCGTCTCCTCCCCCCGCGCCGGGGGAACCTCGCACACATGTGACCCGGGAAACCATGACAACCTCCCGCCGGGGGCTGCGGCCCGCAGCGCGCCCCGCCCGCGCCGCCGGAGGGAGGCACCGAGCGGAGGCCAGGCCGCCCTGCCCTTTCCTGTCCTGCCGCGGAGGGGCGGAGAGCCGCTCGGGAGCGGGCAGGTGCCCTGGCGCGGGGCCGCGGTGATGTTACCTCCGCCCCCTCCCCGGGGCCTCCCGCTGCGCTTTCCTCAAGCCCCTTTCCCGTGCCCGGCCGCCACCACAGCGGCTCCCGGGGTCCACTCAGCTTTGTGTGCCCTTCCCCTGCGGTGATCAGCGGGGATTCCGTGTCATCGGACATGTCCCCGCTCAGTGAAGGACCACAGTGGGTGTAGTATGTGCTTTTTCACTGCCATGTACCACCTTGAAGATATTCCCCGCATCATTCATATACATAGACGTGCTGTCTATTTATATTCATCTATATTATTCAGGATGAGGTGGGGTGATGTGCTGCTCGAAAATGTCTTCTGTTTGTCAGCCGGTTGCCTAAGGTCCATTACAAATTTAGCTAGAGAAAGAAACAATTGTTTGGGGGGGAAAAAAGAAAGAAAGAAAGAAAACCCGTTCAATTTAAACATTGCCAAGTGCCAATGCTCAACACAGATGCTGTTCCAAGTCATGCTGCAGGGACTACTTAGCACAGTGGTAAGTAGGTGCTGCTTGTCATCACCAGGAAGCTTAAATGTTTTAAGTCGTAATTACAGGTGCCATGTTTTTCACAGGGCGTTTTACTAAACGCTTCTTGAAAGTGAGATCCTTGGAATGCATGAGAACTGCACCACCCCCTGATTCATAATCACCTCTGAACATTTGGCCAGCATTTTGGGGTTCCAGAAATATCTGTTGTAGTCTTATTTTTATGCGCCAAGCAAGTTAATTGCTAAAACATCTAAGGCTAGGACTACTTGGCTGTTCCATAATTGATTTTACTAAACACTCAGCATTACACAACTTGCCTTGAAATAGACTCTATAAGAGCTTAGTGTAAGATAAACAGTCAAAATCCAGTTCACAGTAGCAAGGTACTGAAAGACCTGACTTCAGAAAGTAATGTGACAGCAGAATACAGCAATCCCTCTGATGCTTTTCCAGCAGATCTGGATCTCAAAGCCATTTTTAATTGAATTCGTTTCCAATGCTCCCTTTGTATGCATTTTCAAATGGAGCTTTGTTCCCAGGTTGGATCTTCACAGTGTTATAGACCAGGCAAATTAGTGATATGTGCATGCGTGAGTGATATTGTTGCCCTGTAGCAATAGG
Source organism: Amazona ochrocephala (assembly GCA_039720435.1). Taxonomy (NCBI): domain Eukaryota; kingdom Metazoa; phylum Chordata; class Aves; order Psittaciformes; family Psittacidae; genus Amazona; species Amazona ochrocephala. The sequence goes on from CM077880.1 coordinate 30,106,047, forward strand.
AGACACCTCTGCCGATGGAGTTGTCAACACTTTTGAACTACACCTTGTGGCTTCATTCCTCTCCGCAGGAAAAGCCTGCAGCTAGCCGTTATGAAGTACTTATTTGAAGTGAAATTCACTGATGTTTAGCGCTGTCCAGCCTGAGGAACATCTCCAAGGTCAAGTGGAGTCCTCTTGGCACGGACCATGAGTGCTCACTGTGCTGCAGAAGATTACAGCAGACTCCACTGCGGTGTCCTGGGGGGCTAACAGCCTACCCACACACAGCACTTCATGCCATGCCCCAGCACTAGCAAACCCTGACCACAGCTGCCTTTACAAAGTGCTGGTGTAGCATGTAGCCATGTACACCGCAATGGCTGGTAACCCAGTGCAGCAGGAGGGCTGACGTGTACATTACAGACAAGTGCAGACCTTAGTCATCTGAGAAGTTTAGCTACAAATACCAGATTGGCTCATTTGCAAGTTTAGGAACTTAAACAGCCTCTCACACTCCTGAGAGGGCTGATCTGTTTCTGACCAGGTTGAGAGATACCTAAACTCTGACAAAACCTCCAGGAAGGAGGTGTTGGTAATTGGTGCTTTCCAGGCACTAGGTGTTCTGTTAGTATACAATATTTCATTTACTGGAGTCTTCCAGGACTGAGAGGTTTGTTATCCCTGAGGTTTTCTCTTAGTCAGACAAGGCACTCTATTATTCTAGGAATTTACCAGCAGCACAATGTTTTTTGCAATTTAATCAAGGGCTTCCCTAGCCTGCCAGAGCCTCCTGTCCTCCCACACATGAAAGTAGATTGTTTCTCCGAGGACATCCTCAAGAGCCAGCCTTTGATGTTTGTATACAAAACTGGGATAATTTGAATAAGATATTCCAAAGTGGTAGCACTCTAAAGAGTATTCTTTTTTTAAAAAAATTTCAAAACAGCCCAAAATGTTTGTTTCTAGTGAGACATATCTTGAGTTTTGGTGTATCTCAGAGGATGGCAGTGAACTTTGTAGTTCATGTTGGCGTCACGTGGTTTCCTTTGATACTTTCTGTTCCAAGGAGTTTGCACTGACGTTTAAATTGCTTTTAAATCCTCATGAGGTGGACAGCTGTCCCAGAATGTGTTATGTCTAGCAGAGTGAAGTCAGGTAATGAGAGTATCAGTTCACATCTCTCCACTAAGTTTTATTCGTTGCTACCAAATTTTGTGTGTCATTGTAGGTCTCCTGAGAACATCATCTTGAAATGAAAGAGAACACAAAACCTTCACAAATCCTGTTGTACTGAAAAGGGATTGGGCATAACATTCATCTCACAATTACCAGGAAAATGATGCAAAGACTTGTGTTGTCTCCTTTCCTCCTAGTCAACAGATGCGCCCTTCATAACACAACGCTTAGCAGCTTTGCATGTCAATCTGTTCCTTCACCTGGTTCAAGGCTGTGAAAAATTAGGAGGCTGCAGCTAGCAGCTAAGAAATAGCAAGGACTATGTCTCCCACACAATTCCAGGCAGCATACTTCAGTGGTTGGGAATGCTTCTGCCAGAGATTGGAGAATTAGATCTTTTCTGATCACGTAGAGGACAAAGAGTGCAAAAGAAGGAGAGGCATACTTTCAAGCCTTGTCTTTATCAGTGTACATGCAAATTTAGTAAATTTAATAAACGTGAGCTTAAAATGGACTTTATTAAAAGTCCATTTAAATGGATTTTATTTAATGTCCATCCAACAGCCAACTACAAGCCTTTTTTCAGCCAGCTTTCAACTTTTTACTAGATAGGAAAATCCTTCTCCAGCACTTCAAAAGACACTCTTAAACAGCTATCTGCTGTACAGAGGGGCAAAAATGTGCACTTGATGTTGCGAGTCTCAGACTGGGTAAAGCCTTTTCTCTTGAGTGGAAAGTAGCTTTAGCAAGCACAGTAGTGGAATACAGGCTTTTAAACCCCTTCCTCAGTTACCTTCTTGGAGGCAAAAGGGACTCTTGCTGTTGTCTGCTTGGACCAGCTGCAGAGCTAGTACAGAAAGAAGAGACCTTGATCTCTTTATCTGTAGTAGTCTCCTAAATTGGCAACCTAGGAGCTCCCAGTGGTGGGTCGCAATGGAATGAGAGTTCATATTTTACTGGAGAAAACACAGGACAAAACCTGGCCCTATACCTAGTGCAGTGTAGTTGGAAAAGACTGATGTTTGGATGTGGGAGGTGTTACTCTCTATTTCCTGTGTTTTACGTATTTTGGTTTATGTTATTTTAAATCTTTTGTCCTGGCTTTTTAAATTTTAGATGCAGGTGAACTTTGCATATTGCATGATTAAACACTGGTGCTGACAAGCAACCTGCAAATCCCTTCATGGGATTTTATATTTATTTCAAAATGTCTTTAGCTGTATGGCAACGTTTTCCTTGCTGACTCTTGATCAAGCAATAGCTGGTTTGTAAGTTTTGCACCACAGTTCACAGGAATAATGTACCAATTTCTGATCTTCCATAATACCTTTAAAATGTCACATATATTGACTCTTCTTCTCAGCTCATGCTGGCTTACTAGGCAAATCTTGCTCACACATTTTTCTTACAAACAGTTTTTAATGGCAGTCATTCATCCATAGATTTTTTCATCAATAACAAAACTTACAGCTGTGAAGATCCATAGTTTATTGCTTTTCTATTCTTCTCATTAGAATAATAGGCCACTATTATTATTTTACCAAATCCATTATCAAACCCAAATCTATTTCTCAGAAAAATATTCGGTTCTATCAACAATAGAAGAAGCTAGTGCCTGTAATTCATGGATCAAATCTGAACACATTCTTCATGATTCTTCCTTTACTTGAGTCTCCTGTTCTCCCTCTCATACCCTTTGCTTTGCCCATTTTTACTGTTCTGTGGATTAAAGCCTCTTAGCTCTTCCCCTGCCTAGTGTAAATACAGAATGTCAAGATCCAAGTAGCCATTTACATACTAAATTAAAATTCTTATTTGTGCCAAATAGGGTTTTCTCTGAACGCGCAGAAAGGCCAAGTTCAAAACTTGGGCTGGAAGGAATCCACCTCGGAAAACAGAACAGTGGTGAAGCACTGTAAATTAAATAGCCCCCGCCATTTTCACTACCAATTCACCGTCAGTTTAACCTGATAGAAGACTGAGAAGTTTCCTCCCACCAGAATGGCACCCTGCTAACCCCTGAGCAAGTGTTTGTTTCCTCTCCCTTGTGTCACCTTTTTACCATTTGTAGGGCAATGTAGTCAGTCAAATTTAACACCTGATAGAGCGGAGATGAATTGTCATGCTGACAGGGAGAAGAGGGCAGAAGTCACAGCTCAGGAGGAGTAAGTAACAGACTATCTTTTCATTATCAGTTCAAATTGTGGTTGGCATACACTGGTCATGAAACCAAGTCTTTGAACAGCTTCATCTACGGAGATAGTGCACCTCATCAAGTTTGCCAATGACACCAAGCTATGCGGTTCAGTTGATACATTGGAGGGAAGGAATGCCATCCAGAGGGACCTTGACATGCTTGTGAGGTGGGCTGATGCCAACCTGATGAAGTTTAACCATGACAAGTACAAGGTCCTCCACCTGGGTTGGAGCAATCCCAGGCACAGCTCCAGGTTGGGCAGGGAAGAGATTCAGAGCAGCCCAAGGAGAAGGACTTGGGGGTGTTGGTCGATGAGAAAATGAGCATGAGCCGACTTCAGTGTGCGCTTGCAGCCCAGAAGGCCAACCGTATCCTGGGCTGCATCAAAAGGAGTGTGACCAGCAGGTCGAGGGAGGTGATCCTGCCCCTCTACTCTGCTCTCGTGAGACCTCACTTGGAGTATTGTGTGCAGTTCTGGTGTCCTCAACATAACAAGGACATGGAACTGTTAGAACAAGTGCAGAGGAGGGCCATGAGGATGATCAAGGGACTGGACCACCTCCCGTATGAAGATAGGCTGAGAAAGCTGGGGCTGTTCAGCCTGGAAAAGAGAAGTCTGTGTGGAGACCTCATAGCAGCCTTCCAGTATCTGAAGGGGGCCTATAGGGATGCTGGGGAGGGACTCTTCATTCAGGACTGTACTGATAGGACAAGGGGTAATGGGTTCAAACTTGAACAGGGGAAGTTTAGATTAGATATGAGGAAGAAATTCTTTACTGTGAGGGTGGTGAGGCCCCGGAATGGGTTGCCCAGGGAAGTTGTGAATGCTCCATCGCTGGCGGTGTTCAAGGCTGGGTTGGACATAGCCTTGGATGGCATGGTTTAGTGGGAGGTGTCCCTGGCCATGGCAGGGGGGTTGGAACTCGATGATCTTGAGGTCCTTTCCAACCCTTACTATTCTATAATTCTATGATTCTATGATCTTAAGGTCCTTTCCAACCCTAACTAGTCTGTAATTCTATAAAATGGTCAGGAGAAATGCAGAGTGACATGTCTTTTGACCTGAACTTCCTACTCTTCCTACTCTTCCATTCAGCCTAGTTCTTCTTAACTCCAGACTGGACTTTCCAGGAAGTATGAGCTTTGTGACTTACTACAAACTCAGCATAAAACTTATTATCAGGTGAAGGAGCTGTTGATTTCCATTGAAATCCACTGTTTGTGGTCCTTGATATTCAGAAACTACTGGATACCTTCTATGAGAAAATCAGTTCTCTTTATGTACCTCAATTTGGGCACCTGTAATTTCAGAAAATTTTGTCCAGAATTTTTAAAGTCAATATAGTGAGTGCTGAACTTGTCATTAAAAATAAATCTCTTTTTAAAAGTAATGTGATAAAATGACAATGTAGAGGTAGTAGACTTCAGCTATTTAGAGGATCTTATTTTATATGATATCATATTTTGTTTATAAATATGGCATTACACCTATCAACACAACCTGCTAAATGGCTAACAGCGACATCTCTCCAAGCAGTTGACAACAGAAAATCATCATCAGATGGAGAAGTTCCCCAGGGATTGATACAAGTTGCTTCTGTTCAACACCTCCTGTAATCACCTGGGAGCAAGTTTAAATGTTGCTGATATAATCTCTAGATGACACAAAACCCAGTCAAAACAGTGATATTGGTGAGCTCAGGAGAGTATGGAGCAGTCTGGAAAACTTGTCTTTTAAATAAACTCTATATATAACTTTACACAGCTATATATAAAGGCATTGACTTAAGAAGAAAGAGTGCAAGATGTATCTACAAAATGGGAGGACTTTATCTTGGAAAGCAGTATTTCTAAAAGGGTTTAGAGATCAAAATGGAGGAAGACCTCCACTTGAATTCCCAGTATAATTCAGTAGAGAAAGGGGCTAGTAAGATTCTTGGTTGTTTCAAGAGGGAGACCAAAAATAGGAATGGGGAATTTTCCCTTAGTAAAGCACTCTTGAGACCAGTAGAAGTGTATAGCCTAGAGTTTTTGTGTTCATTTGTTCAAAAGAATATGGAAAAATAGGGGACGTGCAGAAAAGAGACGCAGGAATTATTCATAAGCTGAAGAAAATGCCTTGATTTGAAAAGACTGGGAGCATTCACAGCCTTGATCTAAGCAATTGTTACACAAAGTAGGAGAATCTTGTACTGAATTATCTAAATGATAAAGGATATCAGTCTAGATGGTCTGGTGGTTCCTTCTAGCCCCTCTAAGGCAAAGAACGATATTGGTCTTGTCTATGAAAAATGGCTCGGCACCTTCTCTTGGAAAGTCAAACTCCTTCATGTCTCTAGAGCAGCACACAAATATCCCAAATGGTGCAATGGTTCTTAGATTTTACAAAGTATGAAGTCATAGTGAGAAAATCATAGTACAAATATGCTTTCAAAACCATACAGTCACCACTGTAGATGCTTGGGTATTATGTAAATGCAGAAGAGCTACAGTTAATGCATAGTTTTGCTTTTCATTTTCCTTGAGGGAGCTGGGGAATACGATGATTTTTTTTAAATGAACTTTCTTCCTGCAAACCACTTCTCTCTAGTCCTGAGCTTAGATCTGACATCTTCAGATCTTCTGCTGTGTGAAAAAAACAGGGAGCAAGTGAGCAGAAATAACTGCTGAGTGGAGAACAGCCCTACAATTCCATGCCTTGCATTGCTTATTAACTGCCAATGTTCCTCCAAACAAATACTTTATGAGAATTATCTTAGGTTTCTTGGGAGCTAATTTCCAAAAGCAGGGACTCAGAGCTGTTGAGTCTGTGGTTCTGAGTGATGCCTTCTCCTAGGGATGAGGCAAGTTTTTCAGTGGACAGTAATTGTTGGGGTTTTGCTTTGGGTTTTGGTGGGGTTTTTGTTGGTTTTGGTTTTGTTGATTTTGTTTGGGTTTTGGTTTTGCTTGGTTGTTTTCTTTTCCTGGTATATAGGATTGTTGCTCATTATTTTCGTGAAGAAATTAGTATTTATTCTTGGCAGGAGGAATGAGGCACCTGCATAAGTGTTGGTTAAAGAGGACACACAAGTACCAGGTGAAATATTTTCTTGGGTTACAACCTTAATGCAGTGGTAATGTTCATGCAGATTTTCATCCTGGTGAAAACTGAGAATAGTATTAGAGAGCAAAACCAACATTCAAAGGATGTGTCTCTTTCTCAGTTTGGGTGTCTCTGCACACAGTTTGGCTTGGGTAGCTAGGCATGCTAGACTGTACAACAGACACTTTTGTGTGTTAAAGGCATCGGAAAAAGGGTTCAGGTATTGCCCAGCCTTGTGAAGGAAGACATGTGCCTGTGGTTGGAAGAGCTATGTTGGAGAGAAGAACCTTAATTCAAACCAGAAATCCTTAAAGGCTAAATGTGGATGTTTCAGAGCTGTGCACTGGAATGCCAAGCCTCCAGTTTGTCTCAGGATGGTTTGTTTATAGGAACTTGTAAATGTGCATTTGATTAAAAAATAATCCAAATGTAATGACCTTTACAGATTCTGGAACAGAGAGATTGTCTTTCTATCTCTCTCTAATATAAGTATGTGTATTTTCATGCATAAATAAATACACACACATACATCTATATCTGGGTATGACATTACTACTTGTATTTTGGCATAACCTAAAGACCCCATCATATTAATCACTCTACAAATGCAATGTAAGTATCTTAACTTAGCTGACTTGCAGTGAGTTAAGACTGACTATTTAATGTAGAATTATGGGTCATTAAAGAAAGCATATGATTATTTTTTATACTTTTATAAGAAACAGAAATACTTACTTACATTTGTAAAGTAAAATTCATGTTTGCACCACCCTTTCAATATTCCAACTTTAACCCCAGGAGTGGAATATAAACAGTGCCAGACATGCATTCCCATGAGCTTTTTATCGTTGTTTTGGGCACAGTCTATTTTTATTTAATTCTATGGGAAATACACACACTTTATGCAGTTGCCAGAATGTGATTTCCCAATACCCCCTATTTATTTCCAAGTGTGCTTTTTCCAGATCTAAATGATTTTGCAACAGTACTTCTTCATGTTTTATCGTGTAAGTACTCCTTGCTCATACTGAACCCATTGGCTCAGGACAACTGTTATGTATGTGGAGCTGAAAGGGCAGCTTTGTACATTAGTGAAGGTCTCCCTCACTGGCAGTAACATTTGGTTCTTCTTTCTTTTTCAGGGTCTGCCATTATTCATGCTCGCTCCACTCCACCTAAAGGCTGCATGCAGGTAGCCATGTCTGGAGCCAATAGGGCAGAATCTTTTCTTTGTTCAGATTGTGCTGAGTGTAACAGAGTCCAGCAGTTGTTGGGGAGATGGCAATGTTCTGCTGAAATCCCTCTCTCTGGGCTTACATTGTGGGACAGTTTGGAGGCTGCCCAAATTCATTGCAGATTAATCCGTAGGAGCCATCTATGAGCTCGGGCTAGCCAGAACACATCAAGCTTCAGACTGATTTGCAACTTAACAGTTGCATAAGGAGCCATGGAGACGTTCAAGCAGATAATGCATCTGTTGTATGAAAGAGCAGATCTGTCCTTTTGCCCGAAAAGGGCAGCTTACGTAAATAAGGACATGGTCTTTAGTCAACATGTCCACTTAAATTTGCACAGTGCTGTCCAGGCTAGCATAATTTTCTGCCCTGAAATCACCTTCATCTGATGGACCTTTTCTCTCATTTACTTTAAGGGTTTATCTGTGTGTTAAAATCAATCAATGTACTTAAATACAAACCATGCTTACCATAAGGCCTAGTCAGGGTCTCATGTATTCAGACACAGTTGTGGTCCCAGTACTGCCCTTTACAAAGTGCCTTAGGGATGCTCAGTCTGCATGTAAATGCGGTACCATTGGAGAAGACCTCTCCCAAACTCCTATGCAGTGTACTGTGTAAAAGACATTTTAATATTTGCCCCAACCCCAACTCATCTGCAGTACATGCATCACAGAACCTGCACCATGATATCCTGCATAAATGCCCTAGCCTTATCTTACAGCATTATCCAGCAAAGCTTTAAATGAAATAGGGAAGGAAGAAATATGGCCTCGAGACTGAATATTCAGGTCAGTAGTCCTTTCTACGTCTTCTGTCTGCCTTGATATATACCTTTATATACTCAAATGTGAGCTGATTCCTGGAGGTTTGCCTGGATATTTACAGAGGCCAAATTCAATGTTTTCACCTCATAACACATATAGCAAGGATCCAGGGCCAGGAATTTATCTATCAATCATCCTTCTGCCATCTTCCTTGTCCCATAGGGTCTTGGACCAGAAGTAGATCAGTTTGGTAGCAGCTGGCAAGGTACATGGACTACTGAGATGTGGGAAGGCAAGAAAGTTCTTGGATCTGAGTTAATGACTACATCTCAAAACTGTGGTCCATTTCTGGGCAGAGACTTCAAAACATAGCCTGTCTGCCTCTTCTCTAGGAAAGGAAAGTGACTGAAATTACCCTAGAACATTCATTTTGAAAGGTAAGAATCACTCGTAGACCATCTCTGTCTTTGGTGATCTGTAATAACTAGATGCTTGTTTTGATGATCTTTTTCTAAAGGTGCTGAAGAAGGAATGCAGCAGGAATGCAGGCACAGAAATATGGGGATTTTGGGGTGAGAAAATTCCCTTTGACCAACCACAGCTCTGGCAGGACCAGTCATTTTTCAAAGTAAGTCCCAACTGCAACATAAATTTGGGTTTCTTAGCAGCTGAGATTTTCCATGTTTGACAGCTAAAGTAAGGGCATTGAACTTTGGGCAGTGGAGATGCTCTCAGTGAAAGCTGTTGAAGAAGAGGAGTGCAGCACTGAAGGCACCTGCCTCTGCAGCCCTCCCTTTGTAAGGGGAAGCTTTGGTACAGAATTGGGCACACTCCTTTCTGCCATGGAAATAGCACAACACTCCTAAATGATGGAGGGCAGTGCAGAGCTGGTATTGACTGTGTCGTAGTAAAACTGATTTGCATTTACAGAAAACACTGGGCTTTGATTATGGCTACATTTTACAAGCAGTAAAAACCTTTCATATCCTGTCACCGTTTCAGTTCATCATGTGCAGAACCAATACAGAGCCCACTGAAGTTGCTTAAAAGCTGCTGACCACTACAGAACATGTTGGGGTCAAGTCCTACAGGATTCATATTACTTTCTGCTGTGAAATGGTAACTTAATTAGAGGTGAACAAGAGGTAAGAACAATGTCTCATAGTCTTTGAAGTATAGAGAAAAGTCACAGGACCACAGAGCAGCTGAGGCTGGCAGGGACCTCTGGAGGTGATCTAGATTGTGTATTTCACATCCTGCCTGTTGTGTCTTGCCCTGTCACTGGGCACTGCTGAACAGTTTGGAACCATCTCCAGGCTGAGCAGTGCAAGCTCTCTCAGCCTCTCCTTGTATGTCAGATGCTACAAGCCCTTAATCAATGGCAGTGGCCCTTGGCTGAACTTGCTGTGGTCTATGTCTCTCTTGTCCTGGGAAGCCTCAGTATAAGTACTGGAGAGCATTTGTCCTGTCAAGGTCCCAGTGAATGGCAGCGCAGCCATCTGGTGTACCAACTGCTTCTCCCAGTTCTGTATCTTCTGGAAACTTGCTGAGGGTGCACTCTGTTCCACTGTCCAGGTCTTTAATGTAGCTGAACCTTAGTACAGCATCACCTCTGGGCTACATCGTTAGTGATTGGCATCCATATTTTCATTATAGGTAAATACAGATTAACATCTACCCAAGTTGTTTTAAGGAGCAGGTAGGGATTTTGTCCCTGGAATGGTTTAATTTCTGCTTGTAAATATATGGAAACGTAAGAAGAGTTCTTCAAAATGCTTATGGAAAAACATATTTTATTGGAGACAGACTAATATGTGCTGGAATTCATATTGAAATAGCTACTACTAAAATATCTACTATTTTAAAATATCTACTACTTAGCAAAGCATGAAATATTATTTAATTTTAAACATGTGCAGCATTTAAGATTTTATCTTTTGAAACACGAAGGTATTTTTAACTTACTTCATTGTGTAAACAAAATAAAAAGCATGATGTCTTGAAAAAAAAAATCAACCTAATTTTATTGATGGCTTTATTTTCTTTCTGTGTCTCAAGCATCGGCATTCCTCAGTTTAGTTGTCAACAGTTCTATGCCTGGAAGCTGGAGAATAAAAATAGTTACATTCTCAAAAAGAGGCAGTGCCGAGGGTGAAAGGGCCTGATCTTGCAAGTTCTTGCTTAAATGGAAACTCAATGGGACTACTTGGATGAGGAGGAATTACTCATCCAGCAGCAATAACAAAAGTATGCTGAGCTCCTCTACTAAAATGGTAGTAATTCAAACATGGAAAAATTATTCACTCTCTGTTGGACAAGCAGGAGTTACAAATCCATGATTTTTAAAGAAGCAACCACAGGTGAAACCCACTGAAAATCTGTTTTGAAACCAGATGAGAACCTCCTGCTAAGTGGTTAGACTGCAGTGATGTCTTAACAATTGAGGGTTTAGAGTTTTTGTATTTAATATAGATGAGCTACAGTGATTGCAGGCTTGTTTGGAAGCCAAGTAAGTATTAATATCAATATTAACGATGCCTTGGGCTAGACAGAAAGCTTGAAAACATTAATAAAAATCAGTGCATTTTTGGAATTACTTCATTCTGTGGCCTTAAAAAGAGTTTCCTTGGCACAATAAGATGACCTTATCCTTGAACAAAACAGTATTATACGTCCGAAACATCTTTATTTCCTTAAGCAGTAGGACAGAAAAGCCACTTTTATTCCAAGTAATCGAGTTTGTAAGTACGAAACCTAAACAGAATGAACACATCATGACACCACAATACTGATTGCCTGACTCTTGAGATAAGGGTGAGTGCCTAATAGCTGGTTCCCAGACAAAGCACACTCAGCTAAGAACCAGGGTATGCATCAAGGAGGTTTTAAAGGGGAACATTACTCACAGCTCAACAGCAACTAAAGAACATTGGAACAGGTTACAGAGCTCTCTCTTCTTTCACTACTCCAAATGAAGGGGGAAAAAAAATCCCATGAACCCATAAAACTTCTCTGTCCCTTTCCTATCTGGAGCACCACCTTCTCTGGTTCTGCGCACCTCTATGTTGATCTTCAATGAGTTTGCTGCAAGAGGCAGCACCCCACTTCCAGGATTCAAGGACAGTCTCATTGATGTGACCAGTCCCTGCATGAAGACACTGCCACACTGGTCAGTTTCAAAGCCATTTGTTGCAAAAGGCATTTACCATAGAGGAAGGTCCATAATTCAGAATCCTTCAAAACATCACAGCTAATGTATTTGCAAATAGTAGTTCTCAGCCTGAAAAAGGGCATCTTAACTTTTGAATTGTTGGTCCTATTGCCTTTTGTTCTTTTTGTGACATTTCTGATTTTCCCTCTGAAAGATGACAATAATTTCCTCACTTTCTAACTTGCTTCTTATCTATTGTTTATGGAAGGTAAGATAGCTGTAGGTTGGAGAAGGAAAAAAAATCTGTAGCACAAAGCTCTTTCCTTCTTTGCTCAGCACATCTTGGTGGTTCCCTCATGGAGAATTTAGCAGGAAACACGAAAATCCTTTCCACTTTTCCAGTGAACTTGATTCTCCTTCTTCTCCACCTTTTCAACTGGAAAAAAAACCAGTTCTTTGGACATATCTAGTATCAGTTCTTACACGGGAAACTGTGGACTCTTCCCTTTACAATATATAGATCTACTTTTAATCAGCGCTGATTTCCTTCCTTGCTTCTGTTTATCTCTGAACCTATTTGTTGTGTTTAGAAGAATAGAGCAATTACCTTCTCCAGATCTCAGTGGTTTCCTTTGTTGTTCTTCGTCATGATCTTGTGAGCAGATGTGTGCCCATGGACCTTTGTGCCCCACTATCTTTCACTGTTGGATAAAAGTCTAACATTTTATATCTCAGAAGTATTTTTGTAAACAATGCATTTCCAGTGTAAGACTGGAAGTGATTAGTTTGTATGAGGGAAAGATTAAGGGTCCTGAAAAAATGGAAATGTCATGGTTTTGTGTTAGTTTAAAATCTGTTCTTGGAGCTTGTTGATAACTAAGCCACTGAAAACTGGACCAATCTGTTGGAGTTTAGGAGGATAATCCATCAGAAGAGATTCACAAAGAACTTACTTTATTTTCCCCATGATTAGCTCGTTTTCTGAGCAAAGTAGACCCATATATTACATTTAATAGGTCTTCCACAGTTTATTGTTTATTTGTAGGCCTGGTCTTTAAAGGATGAGTCAATTCCCTGCCAAATGCAGCCCATTTCTCTTTGACCCATTTGACTTATTTCACTTTAACAGCTGTGACAATCTGTCACAGAGCTTAGTACGTACTGATTTATATGTTAAAAGTAGCTGGAGGTGGAACAGTCCCATTTGTGGGTTTAGGACCTTAAAACATGGTATGAAGATTCACCAGATTACTCCCTGTTTTTCAAATGATGACATTACTTTCTAACTTTGCACTTCAGTGAGTTCTCTTACGAGAGTGACTCTTACCTGGAAAAAAATAGTGTCCTGAAATGTCCTAATTATCCTCCATGTTACAAGTATGATGACGTGACAGCATGGAATACATCAGGCTGAGGCCAATAGCAGGCTGTTTGCCATTCTGAGGAGAATTGTTTCTGGCTCAGTACCATATGCCTGATGGTGGCATGTGTCTTCTCAGGAAGGACAAATTGCTCTCCTTCATGTTTGGCAGGCTCCTGCTGGCATGCCAGGGAGGCCTATATTTAGTACTGGTATTGTTTAGCCAACAAGCTCGGAAAATTGTTATGATGATGCGACTAGAGATTTACCAAGGCTGTTTTCCAAGAGCTGAAGAATACATGCTTGAAGTGGGCCTTGGATTTCCAGCTCTGAATCTTATTGTTTCTGTTTTCTTTGGGTACAGTACATCCTGCTCCCAAGCCCAGGCCTGTGGTGTTGCAGCTTGAAGAGATCACAGCTCATTTACTGTGACTTGGTATTGAATTCCTACAGAGCTGGTTATCTTGATATTCAGCCTGGCACCCAAAACTTTGCTTTCCTTGTTCTCTTGAACTCTGACTGCAGTTGCTTCCTTTTCTGTTACCTTGATGACGTGTGCTGTCCTGGCTACCCAAAGCACATATGCTCCCAAATGTGTTGAGAGCAGAGATCCAGAGAACAGCAGCAATTGCTCTCATCAAACCCCTCTTTGCCTGTTTTCTGCAACAGGCACATGGCCTACATACAATTAATAAAGCTCCTGAGATCGAAGGCAATATGAGCCCTGACACTCACTTGGGGAATTACACCTCCTCTGTTGTTTCACCTTGTGAAACAGCAATATCAGGAACCTCCCAAAGAAGTGTAACAATACCGTGGAGTTGCCTTACTTCTTATTTATCTTATTTCCACCCTAAATTGGCCGCAGGAACATCCACTGTTCAACAAGAGCATCCAAGGTTTCTCCTTTCAGAAGGTCATGCCTGTGGGAAGGATGGTTTTGGTTATGTAGTGTTTGCATTTAAGTTACATTTTCAACTGGAAATTTACTCTCTACTGAAGCTTTGCACATATAGCAGTGTTAGCAAGAGTGTGAAAGAAATCACCTCTTGAGGAAAAAAAAAGCAAATATCCTAGTGTAAACATGATTTTGTTGCCTTTATTTAGGCATGTGTGAATAAATGAAGATCCATATGGGATGAGCTAAACTAAACGGGCTTGTTATTAACAAAACTTTTCAAGCACATGCTCTGTTCACAACTCAGCTCAAGGCAAAAGATTAAGGAAGGCTAATTTCCTCTTCCTTGCTTAAAAAATCCATACAACGATTTGTTTGTGTCTTGCCACACATTCTCATAAGCAGATTAATTTTGGAGGTATTCTTAAAAACATTGTCAAAATCATGGAATCCTACAATGGTTTGGGTTGGAAGGGACCTTAGAGCTTATCCAGTTCCACCCCCCTGCTATCGGCAGGGACACCTTCCACTAGACCATGTTGCTTAGGAATATACCATAATCCTTTCTTAGGGCATTTAAATCTCTTGTTCCATCTGAAGCAAGTGTTACCTTAGGTTATTGTAGCTCTAACCAAAACATGAAAAATCAGCTGTGCTTGGGTTGGCTGTATTGGAGGTTTCAATATGTGAAGCAGGAGGTTCCCAGGGCTTGCTAACACTGCAGGCATTTTCTCTTTATTTGCTATTTCAGTACTCCTGGCAGCATACTGCACAACTAAGAACAAGGACTTTCCTTTTTCCCTGTATGTCCCTCCTGTGTGCATAAAAATCAGGTTGTTCTGTTGATTTAAGTTCTTAGATTAAGCCTTCTTCTTGGGTTTCTTGTCACAATTCTGACATTTCCTGTGGAAGTTTTAAGAGATTTGGCACAATTTTCATAGTACAATTTATAGCTCATCTACCAGTGAACAAATGTTGATTAGTAACTCTTGGCATTAGAAAAAACTCACAGCTTTTGCTTGTTTTCAGTAGTTTGGTAAACTGAGGGAAGGTCTCGACAACCTTCATTTGGTTTGATTAGTAGCTGATTGACTATTTTTGTATCTTTCTCAGCTTTCTGTCTGTTGGACCAAGAATAATATAGAAAGCAGGTTGTGCGTGTCTGAAACATCCATCCTGTACAGATCTGTTAAATCCCTCAGATGTTTGTTGTTGACTATTTCTTGAACAAATTCACTGCAAATTGCTTATCTAGCAAACACTGCTACATGGTGACTCACGGGTATGAAGATTCTCCAAGTCATAAAATATCTCTAGTCTACTCATCTGCAGGAAGGTATTTGCTTACACCTTCCAACAGAGCCCTTTTTCAATGCGTAAAGTAGCACTAAGAAAAGTGCAAACCACAAACCAGTTGTTGGAGGGTGAGCACTAAGGAGTAAGCTAATGCACTCTTCTGCTTTTACAGGAACAGTTCTGTTGTTTTCCTTACTGACTTGTCGATCAGCAGTAAGGAAAAGATGCTTTTATTTGGGCAAAGGAGTCAAGAAACTAAGTTACAGTAAAAGTTTTTAAGCACAGCTCTCAGCTTTCAGGGCCTTGCTCTCATTTGGACTGAAAGCAGAATCTAGCAAGAACTTTTCCTATTGAATCTCCACTTCCAGCTGTCCCTTCTTTACAGGCCTTTTTATTCAAGAAAACCATAGAGCACAGATGAATTCCTGAACTTCATGCTGCTGCAAAATTCTGCGACTAGTGGCAGATAACACCTTCCTTTTATTTCTTACACTTACTCATACTCAGTTCAACAAGTCACTATGTGTTAACGTTAGGTGTTGGTAAAAGTGCCAGAAAGTGTTTTGCGAGTTGGTTTCTCAATCAAGCAGCCGGGGCTTGAGTGGTGCCAACATAGCCCATGTGCAGAGGCTGGATACTTCCACTGGGCTTGGTACTAACATTAGGCTTCCTATGCTCACCCATTCCATGCCAGACAGTCGCTTTAGCTTGGTGCAAGTCTTTGTAAAGCATAGATTATAGGAAAAACTACATGGCAAATCAACAACCAAGATCTTGCTCCCAGCAGTTTGTAGAGATTAGATGGGATACAAAAACATTAACATGTATTGAAGGTCTAAGTTTCTATCATTGTACACCTCTGCCCTCACAGCCCAGGAGCTTGGTATGGCTCTGTCACAGCCTCATTTTCTGTATTGTTAGCTTCCGTGTTGTTTGATTGAGACTGAAAAATTGCCATAGTAATCAACTGTCAGCAGGCAGTGGCCTCCTCTGAGTTAAGAAAGAGCAGCCACCAACTCCTGCTGTGCTCTGTTGGGTGCATCAGCCATCACTGTCAAGCTCCTTGAGTTCTGCTTCTGGTGTTTTGAATGAAGTAAACAGTCTCTAAAAATGTGGATCATTCTTACTGGGGAAATGCACAGCATTTCCCTGTGTGTACAGTTGAGAGGTCTCCTGAGTCACCTTCTTCAGAGCCACTGAAGTGTTTTACTTGTAATGACGAGACATTCTGTTTCTATAGTAGGTACTCTAGAGTTATCTTTGTTTCTTCCTTTCCAAAGTCTTTGGTAGCCAAGAATACTTTGTGGTTCTGCAAGTCAACCAGGTTTCCTAAATTCCCCTAAAGGACTGATTGTCCTAAAAGATTCATTATCTCACTGGTCTAATTTTGTTTTTATTTCTAGTAGGCACTGAGAAGTTTGGGGAAATATCTGTTTGTGTTTCTCCAAATGTTGGTGTTTTTTTCAGCCTTCTATAATGGTTCTATACGTTTTTTTACTCCGTGAATCATTTAAATCATGCCCTTCATAGATTTGTGAAATTTCTGTCATCCACAAATATTTCCTTTCCCTGCTTGAGTAGAAATGTTGCTATAGGGATGTTTGTGCCCTCCTCAGCACTCACATAGCTTCTCCCTGTAACGGGGCAGTTCTCCCTGCTGCCAGGAAGTTGTATACTTCTAGTGGTGTTTAAAGGGTTGTGGTATGCTTTAAGATTTTGGGAGGTCTTGCTGTGAGATCTTCTGTATTTAAACAAATCCTGGCAGGTTGTTACTGTCTGTACCGTGGTTTGCACATCTTTTTGACAAAATGGTGCTTTTAAATGTTTTACTGAGGTTGAGTTTCATGTTATATTCTCTTGATCTTGTAAATAACATTAACAGATCTTCCTTGTGTTTTATTTTTACTGTTGCTGTAAATTAGGATATTACAATTGTGATAAAGGCTCTTCCCTGTATCTTTTTATTGGCTTCTCTCTTGTGAACATGATATACTAAAGGGCACTCTCTGAAGTATTGCCTTATGAAGAGTACTGGACAAAGCTAACTTGCTTTTCAGTAGGTCCAGTTGCTGAAGCCACTAGCTGGATTGATCCCAGTTTTGGATGGGATGCGTACATGCCAGCAGCTGGAATAACTAGACTGTGGTGGCCCCAATTATTTGGGTTTGTTGAGTCTTGGTCATCCTGGGCAAGGGCTGTATTTCTGTTACTACTGCATTTACTACATTAAGATTTCTTCACATTTCCAGTCAAATGTACATTTACTGTAAAGTTCCTTTTCCACCTTGAGCCCACAGATACTAGTAGTCAGGAGGGTGAATACAAAGCATTAAAGTAGGGAAAGCTTGGTCTTCCAGTGCTTTGCACCTTGAAGCATATACACACAGCTTTTCCTGATTTAGCTTTGCTGTTAGATTCATGTCCTAAAGGGATTCACAGTCATGAGAATTTTTAGCAAGTTTCTCCCAATGCAGGTGTTGACAGCATCTCTAGTTACAATACTTTTGACACTTGGTTCCTTTGCTAGCATTCAGCCGAGTATTTCCTGGATATTTCCTGGCTATAGGAAGGTTGACACATGTTTAGAGTGATGGTGTTTGTCTTCCCAACTAACCATTACGTGTGATGGAACCCTGCTGTCCTGGAGATGGCTGAACACCTGCCTGCCCATGGGAAGTGGTGAATGAATTCCCTGTTTTGCGTTGCTTGTGCAGCTTTTGCTTTACCTGTTAAACTGCCTTTACCTCAACCCACGAGTTTTCCCCCTTATACCCTTCCAGTTCTCTCCCCCATCCCACCAGGGAAGAGTGAGTGAGAGGCTGTGTGGGGCTGAGTTACTGGCTGGGGTTAAAACATGCCAAAAGTGGACAGTCTAGATTTTGAGGCCCAAGCAACAGCAACAAGAGAACAGAAGTGAGGAACTGGGGTGAAGACCCTGAGCAGCAGCAGCAGGGAATGATCATTCACATTATGGTTTTACCTACTCACTAAAGAAAAAACAAACAAACAAACCCCCCCAAAACCCAACAAATTTATGTTTTGTAAACTGTATTTTTATAAACTGTGTTTCTTCTCATTAAATAGTCCTGATAGCCCCAGTACTTGAGGACTGCGAGGGTAAGTTGTTTTGCATTAACTGAAGACCTCTCTGCATAGGTTGGGTTTTCCCCAGCCTGTGGGTGGCTGATGTTATACAAATAACACAGAAATCTCTGCAGCTCATGTAAATGTTTATTGGGAAACATGAGGTAGAAGGAGAACACTTCGTTTTTCTTGGGTGTTCATTGTTCTTTTTTCAAATGCACTTTGTGGACCTGGTATAGAAGACGAATATGGGCTCCTATGGGAAAGCAGTCCAACAGAGAGTTAGAGAGCAGGGAAGGAATGGTGGTCGGCTTCTTGGAGGGGTGATAGAGGGTTCGAGAAGACACCATTGGAGCAGCAATGGAGAGCGGGTGTGGGTTGATGAAAAAATGAACATGAGCCGGCAGTGTGCGCTTGCAGCCCAGAAAGCCAACCGTATCCTGGGCTGCATCAAAAGGAGTGTGACCAGCAGGTCGAGGGAGGTGCTCCTGCCCCTCTACTCTGCTCTTGTGAGACCTCACTTGGAGTATTGTGTGCAGTTCTGGTGTCCTCAACATAAAAAGGACATGGAACTGTTAGAACAAGTGCAGAGGAGGGCCACGAGGATGATCAGGGGACTGGAGCACCTCCTGTATGAAGATAGGCTGAGAAAATTGGGGCTGTTCAGCCTGCAGAAGAGAAGGCTGCATGGAGAACTCATAGCAGCCTTCCAATACCTGAAGGGGGCCTATAGGGATGCTGGGGAGGAACTCTTCATTAGGGACTGTGGTGATAGGACAAGGGGTAATGAGTTTAAACTTAAACAGGGGAAGTTTAGATTGGATATGAGGAAGAAATTCTTTACTGTAAGGGTGGTGAGGCCCTGGAATGGGTTGCCCAGGGAAGTTGTGAATGCTTCATCCCTGGTGGCGTTCAAGGTGGGGTTGGACATAGCCTTGGATGGCATGGTTTAGTGGGAGGTGTCCCTGGCCATGGCAGGGGGGTTGGAACTCGATGATCCTGAGGTCCTTTCCAACCCTAACTATTCTATGATTCTATGATTCTATATACACATCCACAGATGTGCATAAAAAGACAGTTGTGTGGGGACATGGGGACAGAGGCAGAGAAGGGAGTTAAAAAAGTCAACACTCTGAAAGTATACTTGATGAGTTAGGGGTTCTTTAGTCTCCGATTTGGGGTGAGCGTCTTGTGTGTCAGCGCCATTGAAGACAGCTGGGTCCTTTCTTCTGGTGCTAACAGCATTGTGAAAACAGTCCTCTTGCTCTTTTTAAACATTCTAATGCTACGCATTGTTGCCTGTGTTTAGATGCCTTGTGAGCATATGGAACTCCAGAGGACAGGGTAAACTAAACAAGCCTTTATATAAGAATAAATAAGGATTTTTAAGCCGACACTAATCACTGAAGAGTTCATGTTAGCATTTACAGAAGAAAGCAGGGGTGGAATAAGAAAAGGAGAACAGTGGGAATAAATAAAACTCTAAGAAAAAGTCTTCCAAGAGGTGCATTCCTCAAGTCCTCTAGAGGGACACTCCACTAACATTGTGTTAACGAATTACAGTTGTGCACAGCAGTTGCATGAACACCATGAAAGGGTCCTTTCAGGAACGTGCCTTATCTGCCGAGGTCTAAACCCTGCCGGTGGTGCTGGCTGTGCACTCGGAGCCCTGGAGGGGGGTGAGTGGTGCCGTTTCCCCCTCAGATGCCAGGGGTCTGCCTCTCATTTTGCAGAAAAGCTGAGTGATGGCGCAGAATCTGCCATCAAATGGCTCCTAGTCTGGCCTTCAGTACAACACAATGCTTACCCTCGCCTGAAGCCCCGGAGCACACAGCTCATCCTGGCACCTAAACCCTGACTTCCACATCCACTTTTGCCAGAGTTGCTGCCACTGGGTCCCCATTGCCCTGGGAAAGATGCAGCTGCACCCTATGGCCTCCTGCTCCCCACAGGGCTGGTGTCTGTCTCCACAGCCAGCACCTTCAAGATTCCAGTCTGGTTAGAAGCCACTCTTTGCCCTCACTCTGATGTGCTGTTGCAGTCACAGATTCCCAAAGATGGTCCTCTGAAAAATCAATGTTTAGCTAATTAGCATCTCCCTAGAACACAAGGTCTGCAGCAGCATGAAGAATCATTGCCTGCGTTTGCTTGCAGCATCCCCTTGAATCGAAAAGTCCCTGCCTGGAGCGTTTTGGCTTCAGACTGCCCTACAGCTGTTGAGATCTCTGGGTATTCCTCTCTGCAGACAGGCAGAATTGCTCTTTTATAAAGCTTGGAAAATACATCACATTCTGTGGGAAAGAGGCCGGTTTGTACAACAGAGAGGCTGTCATGAACTTCATCAAGATGAGGGATAACTTTGGCTGGAGGGAGAGCGTTTCCCAAGGAGACCTGTTTATCTCACCAAGATTCTTTGTGCAGAGGCATTTGACAGCTGAGAGAAGAGCTGATGTCCTGCACCAGAGCCAGAGTCTGTCCAGGCCCATATCCTGTCCCTGACAGAGGCCAGAAGGCTTCAGAAAAAATGTGTTTCCATCATGATGGGGAATAACTTCCCCACGTGGTGGGTTTAATGCCAATCCCAGACACTTGCTGGTTGATTTGGGGAAGAAGCACGAGACTGATTATTCCTTTGCTTTTTTTGTTTAATCTCAGGTAATTTAATAGTAAATATTCTGAGCAAAATACAGCTCTGGCCGTATCTTGAATTGTTAATGAACTCTTTATCATGGAGCTCCGTTGTGGCAGCAGATTTCTTGGGCCGTTAAGCAGTCATAGCCCTCATGGCCTTTTGCATTATAATTATTCTTGATAAAGAAAGATAAATTCAAAGGCAAAGGAGGATCTGGTACAAAGTCTGAGCTGTAATTTTGAAACTGTTTTGTACTATGGGCTATTAACATTTCTTTTTCTTTCTCCTTTCAGGGATCTTGCCTGATTATTCTTCATTAGATTAGATTTGAACTTCCTTTGTGTCTCTCTCAAGGTTTATCTTCTCAAGAAATGCAGTTTATTATTTTCCATTTGTTTTTTCACGCACTTAATGGCTTGGTGGTAAACTCTGACCATAGATAGAACAGCTTTGAGAGCATGACCAGCACCTGGAAACTGAGACTCCTAATGCTGAACACCAGAGAGATTGCACCGAAGTGTGGGATGTGCTCGTACTTACTCGATATAGCTCTTCTGCCATACGCAGGTCTCTTTTGTTAGCTAAAATTAACTGGCATGTGTTTCTGGCACTGTGCTGCTGCTGTTTCCAAAGTGACAACCTCTTCTTCTGCATCCCCAGGAGATTACCTGAGAAATGGTACTTTTCTAAACACTGCCTCCCTGCCTTCCCCAGCCTGAGGAGGGCTCTTGCCATGTCAAGTGCTGCCGTACACCCTCTGAAACGACAAACCCCCATTCCCAGGGGCAGGAAGGAAAGAGCTTTTCCTGTCAAGTGCCTACTTGCTCATTATCAACTGGCAGAACACCAGCCTCACTCTTGCTGGGTATAACACACCCACTGATGCTTGAAAAGCTACATCCTTCTAACCATCTCTCTGTATCATACTATAGCAGGTCACCTTTTCTTATCTCTAATATGATGTACAAACTTCACATGGTTATAACCTATATCCCTGATTTGTCCTTATTATTAATGGAGTAACTGCAGACAAACTGCTTTCTCTTCTCCAGCAAAAATCTGATTTCTGTAAACATGCCACAAAGTTTAAAGGTATGTTAGTACGTTTCTGGCTAATTCTGCCTCCAAAACGCTGAGTGGGGTGATCATGGCAGGAACCTGCAAACTTCCATCCAGGAGAACAAGCAATTTCTGGAGTGCTGTTTCCAATATGCATTGTCTAAGTTGCAATAAGAAGATTCATGACAACACAGCAGTGTTGCTCAGATACTTCAGTGTCACTGGGGTATGCAAAGGGCCCACCAGCCCCTGCAGGTGGTTTGGTATCCCAGATTTTAATTTCAATAGTTTCGTATTTTCAAGACTACATAAACTACGTTAGAAAGACACCAGCACAGAGTTTGTCACCTACACAATCCCGAGGACTACTCATGCAGATTTGCAGAACGCTGCTAGTACACCGTAAAAAAGGTTTATAATGAAAAATACCCTAAAAGTTATAATTTACACTGATATTTTTCTCATCAGTTCATATCTGTATTTCTGTACCATTGGTCCCATTTTAGAGGAAATTCTGCTAAATACATGTTAAATAAGGCTAAATTTATCAGTTCAAACTTAAACAGGGGAAGTTTAGATTGGATATAAGGCGGAAGTTCTTTACTGTAAGGGTGGTGAGGCACTGGAGTGGGTTGCCCAGGGAAGTTGTGAATGCTCCATCCCTGGCGGTGTTCAAGGCCAGGTTGGACAGAGCCTTGAATGGCATGGTTTAAGGGGAGGTGTCCCTGCCCATGGCAGGGGGCTTGGAAACAGATGATCTTAAGGTCCTTTCCAACCCTAACTATTCTATGATTCTAAATATTCTGTAAATGATAGATTAAATACCTCTAACAAGTGCAAACAGTGTATTCAATGAAGATCTAAATATAATCACGCTGTACACTTCAGCTCTGTTTCAACCTCTCTTGCCTTCCTGAATATAATTAGGCTGGAGCCTTGGGGACGCACTCATTGCTAAACAGCATCTCAATGATCTTGCTGGGGCCAAAGTATATGTCAAGTCGCAACTGAGTCTGAAGCACTGACTCTAAGAATAGATTCAGATTTTCATTGTTAAGTGCAGTAGTGATGTGAATTCGGACTACCAAGAAAATAGAATGCATCTTAAAGAGAAAGTAGCCATTAAAGCAATTTTCAAAAAATAGTCATAAAATTGTAGAATAACAGAACGTTTGGGTTGGACCTTAAAGACCATTTAATTCCAACCCCACTGCTACAGGCAGGGATACCTTCCGTTAGAGCAGGTTGCTCAAAGCCCCATCCAACCTGGCCTTGAACACTGCTAGGGATGGGGCAGCCACAGCTTCTCTGGGCAACCTGTGCCAGCGCCTCGCCACTTTCACAATAAAGATTATTTTCCTAATTTCTAATCTCAGTCTCCCCGCTGTCAGTTTAAAGCCATTCCTCCTTCTTCTATCACTACATTCCCTTGTAAAGAGTCCCTTTCCAGATTTCTCATAGGCCCCCTTTTGGTACTGGAAAATAAGTCTCCCCTGAGCCTCCTCTTCTCCAGCCTAACAGGAAACAAGGATGATAATGGAGAACTACTCGGAAAATGTAGTCATTTTCTGTCTCTGCATGCTGTGTTAGAGCCTGGGGAAAACATGGTTAGTGTCTGATTCACATCTTCTGTTTTCTAGTCCCTCTAAACCAGCTGTTCTGAAGGGTTGGTGAGCTTATGCACTGGACGATGTTAGGCCCAAACATGAGGAAGTTGTGCTTCAGCTTCCTGCTCTGGCAGTGGTGGCTGTGCTAAGGCTCCAGCTTTCAAGGCCTTGGGTATGCAACCACCACTGTAGAAAATGATGGCTGTATCCTACATCGGGAGAGGCAGGGGTATACTTGTGCCCATCTCCCCACCAGAAAAGCAATTCCACTCCACCTTGAAGCTGAGCTGCTTCAAAAACCATCTCTGCCCTTGTGTCACAGCTTGCCAGAAAACAAAGTCAGTTGTGGGTGGAGGTTTCCAGAGGCGCATGAAAGCCAACAGATAGACAGCTAACTCAGCCATATGAATGTGCCGGTAAGCTGCCTAATAGCTTGTTCTGTAGGTAAAAGGGAGATTTGGCAGCTACTTTGATCTCCCAGAAGCCAGGCTGTCAAAACACCCGATGTCCAATATAGAGGTGGTCTTCCATGGAAGACACAAGGCAGCTCAGCACTGCCCAAGCAGCTCAGCCATAGGCTTCATGGGCAAGGAAAGTAATGAAGTCTGCTAATTAGCTCAGCCCAGAGGTGTTTCAGATGTCTGTAACAAACAGTGTACACAATTCAACATAATACAATGTAAACTGCTGATAAAAGTCATCTGCCTGAGTTTAGTGCAGGATAAACTGCTTTCCTCTGGGTGCAGATCTCTTGTAGGCCTTTTTTCTGCAAATGGAGGCCATTTCCCTTGAAGTCGTGGTTAGCATTTATTTCCCCTTGCTGGAGTTAAATTTAGCAGTAGATCTACTTTTAAAAACTAGAAACTTACTAAAATCTTCAGATTTTTCTTTCTAGCACAAACCAGGAATGAATAAAGCACTCTCAGAAAGCGGTAATATTCTATTCACATTTTACAATTATAATAATTGCAATTGTAATATTCTACACTATTAAAATTGAGATATCTGACATCATACGGAGTTATTAATATGGAACTACACCAATTTCTCTCAGTGGCACTTCAAATATGATTTCTTACTGAGCTTACATAGTCTTCAAGTAACTGAATAAAAAATATCTGCATGTATTTGGGGCTGAGCTGCTTACTCATGAATGCTAAGCAAACAAATAGAACATGTCAATTTATTTCAGATCTATAAAATACAAATCTAAAAATATAATTTTACACACAATATTCACCATTTAGTTTATATTTTAGCATCGTCTCAAACCTATCTTGCACAGAATAATAATGTAACAGAACAGAGCAACAGAATGCATTTTAACTTTTTAGATTTCCTTAGCTAGTCTGCCACATACATCAAAAATAGCTGCGTGCAGTAACCGACTAAACATCTACACTTCAAGAATAGATTGGCTGCATCTCCTAACTGAGACACCAATTACAGTACATTTATTAAGAATCCTTCAAGAACACAGTTGGTAGTAACAGTGGTAGCAGTAGTTAAAATCTGAACAGTTCTGTGACACGATCAAAGCAAACAGTAACAGAATTAAGAAGTTCAGTTAATCATTGATATGTAATGTACAACCCATGTAACACTACAATGAAAGAAGAAATTACACAGGCACAAGTGCAAAAAAGCAATATTGTAAGCCATCTTCTCTCTTTGGTAAAAATCAACTAGCAGGAAGTATCCCATAATAATTCAAGTCAAACACTAATTCATGCTGTCCGGTTTTTTCCTGTCCTACCAGCAGCAGATTTAATGATTTGCAGGTAACCTACAGTAGAGAAGTTAAGATTCTATTTAACACTGCCCATTTTTTCCTCTTTTCAGTTTAAATATTGAAATTCACGATAAGGTTTATTTTCTTTCATAAATAGCTTTTCCAGTAATAGGATCTCTTAAGGAATTTAAAAATAAATAGCAAAATATACACAATTTCAAAGATTACATGTAATTCCTTCTAGGTATATCCCAAAAATATATCTCCAAAGAATAAATAACTTTGGGTTTCTCAAATATTTGGTAAAATGGCAATTACTCTTACATAAGGAGTTTTATCAGGAATAAGGAAGTACCAATGTGTTTTCTACAAGGCTTTTACTACCCAGGTGGAATTTTAGTAACTTTACAGTAAGAATAGAATCTGTAATAGAATATGGATATTCCTCATTAAAAAATGCAATAAAAAAACTTCTAAAATGAAACCTTCAAAATTCCAGGTTCAAACCTGAGAAATTTGCAGGTAACTCCAAAGTTCTCCTGGCAGGAGAGTCAAGCTCAGTTGTCTATGTCAGGAGGCTACAATAACAGTGAGGTTATCTCCTCTAGGGGTAGAACCAAAGCTGTTTCTACTCACAACATATTTAAGACCCAAAAAGGACAAAGTGTTAAGGAAGGGACAGAAGAGAAGGGTGTGGGTGAAGAACACTTCAGTGTAAGCCATCCTGGGAAAGAAGTGAACCGCCTACAGGGATTTCAATGGGACTATAGATACGAAATAAATTCTTCTGCTTTTGAAGGGCCTGACCCTCATGAGCAATTAACGTCACAGAGGATTTCTATTTGAATTTGCAGGTTCTCATCTTACTCAAGCTCCCCCTTCATATTTATCCAAAATTTTTGCTAAAGAAAACAAGAAAAATGCAGACCACATCAGCGAAGCGCGTAGGGAAAAGAATCCAGCAACATGAAATGTCACTGGACATTAAAAACCAAAGAAAATCTTGACTGCAGGAAGATGTTCTGGAGGGGCAGAGCAGAAGTTCTTGCCTTTTTAGAAGATCCATTTAAGCTGCCAGCAAAGTAAAGGCAATTTTGACTGCTCATTTATTCTGAATTCATAAATAACACGTAGCTTCACTAACCTCCTATTCACACCCACACTTCATTTACATAAAACATTAAGCAGAATGCTTTTCTACTCCTTGTTTGATTCCAAGCACAAGATGTAAAAACCAGTTAAATTGCACAGTCCAGCCCTTATCTCTGCAAACCTCTATCTGATCAAGAAAATGCTTTTTGGCATCGTCTTCGCTTTTCCCTACTGTCAGTGCATCCCGGATATATTCAATATCCTCTTTACTGGTTAACTGGGGCATTCCAGTCATTAGCATCATGGAGAACAGGATGATCAGCAGGTTTGTGTGGTGTCGGAGAGCTAAATAAGCCTTCACACATACATCCTACAAGAGAGAAGAATTTTTTGTTAACTGATGAGGTGAACTGAGGGATGGTGTAGGAATTTCACAGGACTATTCACCAACACTATTCAATCAGTGGAGTACATCAGAGAGGAGACCCAACAGAGCTGTTCACCTGAGCAGAAACACAAAGTCAACTTTTGCATCTGTTACTTGGTATTATTTCATTCATCACCACACCTTGGGGCAACAAGTACTGTTTTGGGGTACAAACGACAGCTCTTTTCAATAATATTATATCAATTATTGAAGCATAAAACCTTACCTTCCCCAAAATTTCAAATTAATTTCCCTAATCTTTTTCTGTGGCCATTAAAAAAGACAGAGATAATTCATTGTCTTCCTTTCCAATTGGTATGTTCCCATTTAAAGACCACGGATGGTAAGTGATACTGAATAAAGCAGCACCTCCAGGGGACTGTTCTTCATTTTATACATATACCTATTAACTTTGCAGAGATGATGGCTTATTTAATGGGGAAGATTTTTCAGGCTTGGTGTTCTGAGACATTTTTCCAGCTGACAGCTCTAGTTTTCAGGCACACTGTCTTGCTGTAGGACTTCCATGTTTCCACACTACCATACTGGATTCCAGAGATTTATTTTTCACTGCTTTTCCACTTTCATATATAAGTAATCTGTGCTCAACAACATAACCTTTAGAAGAAGGAAATTTCTGCAGTGTGGAAAAATGAGCTATGCTTTTCGAAAGAGATTTAATGCTAAGTGACTAATACATAAAATGAAATTATTATTTCATATATTAAATTTATTACTCACTTAGTTTTAGAAATAACATCTTAAGGAAGACAATGCCATGAAGAAATCAATCATATATTAGAAAGTTAAATAGGGCCTGCAATGCAGTAATGTAAAAAAATGAAAAATATTTCCAAGAAGGTCAAAATCAAAGCTGAAGCATGGTAGTTCTTACCCAATTAAATATCCAATTTACCCTCTCCACAAATGTATATGAATTTATTAAAGAATTCTTAAGAAAGCCAAATATTTTCATGTGAAGTTCCAGCAAATCTCATCAGCCCTCTAGAACACAGTTTAATTTTTGACAAGGTATATGGCTTCTTTCTTCCTTAGAAACAGTAAGAAGTGCATAAATAACATCTTTCACTGTTTGCGCCAGTAACACCAGGACAATCAACCAGACAGGTTAGGAAGATAATAAGGAAGGAAGATGCTATGTTGAAGATCTGTCTATAGGGTTTCTTTTTTCCTGTTAAACCTTTCACTGTTTCCGAATAAATTCTGTCCTGAAATAAGATCATACTTGCAAACTTTAGTGTTAGCTTAGCTCTAGCAAAGCAGAAGATAAAACACCATGGACAAAGCATAATTCACAACAGAAAGCACCATCGCCTTATCACAGGGATTAGCTTCTCTCCATGACACCAGAGGAAAAAATAAAAGAGAAAAAATAAATTCTGCTTATGTATTATCAACTTCAAACAGGGAAATCTTGTCACAAGAGTTAGTGTGTGTTTTGTTCCCCTTGAAAGGGATGAAAGCTCTTTATAGTTATATCAAAGAAGGTTTTACGTTTTGGTATGGATGATGCATCTCACTACTGCAGGTGTCTGAGACAGAAAACAATTATGCAGTCAAGAACCTGGCATCACTGCATCTCAAAAGCACTTCCTTCCAGGAATTCAAAGGATGAAAAAATCATGTATCTGCCTGTTACAGTTATTTATTCAGACAGGAGCTGAATGGAGGTTTGAATTAACATCTTCCAAGGAAACTGACTTTTACACTTCAAAGAGAGGCAAAGAGAACCAAAAATAACACATACGTATGTGTCAAGATGTTTACCATGGGATTAAGAAGGAAGCTGCTAACTAATCTAAAGCCACAGGCAAAACGATAGGAACTGAGGATAAACCAAAATCCTGTTGTCCAACAGACAATAAGGAATAATTATTTTGAGACCCGGAAACTGTCCTAAGTATTGGTATCCTAAAGGTCAGGCATTTTTATAATACAAGGTGTTCAAGCTCTGTTACACAGGCCATCCCTTCCCTGTACAGCATACTACAAATAAGCATTTTTCAGTGATGAACTGGACACCCTTTTGCTTTCTGTCACCTTTATTTGATAATCAAATACATCAGATTTTGTAAACAAAAGGTATAGAGGAATTTTATTAGTACTGAAAATACAGCTCTGTATCAAGTCAGCGGACTAATGAAAAAATAATGAATCAAATAAATTAAATATAATGAATAAAAAATGCATTCAAAACTTGATGCAAATACTATCAGTTTTAGGCAAACTAATAATAATTAAGTGGACAAAGCTCAAAAGACTATGAAGATCTTTCTACAAGTAAGAAGTGAAGAGCTGCATGTGCATAGGATTTAAGAGAGCTGCATTGGTTTCAACCAGTCTGGAAAGGAAATACCACCATGTATGACACTTACAGCAAGAGAAATACGGACAGTACTAAGGCAGCTGGAAAATTAATAGATGGAACAGAAAAATACTTGTCTTCTCAGATGAAGTCATGCTTAAATACATGTTTGCAATTAGGATGAAAGACCACCAAATACTGCTTTCTACTGAGCATTTCTGCAATGTCATTAATAACCTTGGGCCTCGAGTTTTCATTAAACCATCATAACAAACACAAACATAACGGTAAACAACATTTGGATTAAGAGCTAATGGGAGTGAGCTTTATTGCTAGTTCCAGAAAAGTTGCCAAGCCACTGACAGCTTTAGAAGTCCACTAATAACAAACTATACTCTGGTCAAGTTTATTTGTTTAATTAACTTGCTCTGACACCTGCAGTATGAGCTATGGCTCACACATCTGTATGGACTGTAACCAGTAGGTGACAGAGAAATAAGATTTTTAAGAGTAGATATTTTAAAATATTAAAACCACCGAAGCCTGTAAAAAAACAAACCATTCCTCTAAATACAGTCTATTTTAGTGTAGTTGAAGTACAAATCAATGAGAGATGCTCTTAAAAATTAATGAAGGATAAATAACGAGACTTTCCCATAAATACATGAAAGAATCGGCAGACACACTGAATGAATCCCTCAGTATTAGGAAACATGATGCAATCAGCCAGTTGAAAAGTGAAGCTATAATTTTGTTTACTTTTGTACTCTGACCATACAATTAAAACACATATTTTTTTACAGCAAAATATGTGATGCAGATCTTGCTCTTTATTACTATTTTAGTTACCTTTCATCTGGTTAATGGCAGTAGCAGAAATGACACTGACACTATCACAGCATTCCTAGACCATCTGCACTAGTGGGATGGTAGCAGTACTTAGAAATATGTACCAGAATAACAAAATATGTATTTGGTCAAAGCCAGGACTGCATGGTGAAGGCATGGCTTACTGAAGAGAGATTAAGACCAAAATCCCCTCCTTTTGCTTTTGGTGTTTGGGCTGCTGAAGTAAAGGTCAGATGTTCTCTAAAAAGCCGTAAGATCCATATATATGAACACGGCGTTACCTCAGTGCAGACACTAACAGGCTGATAGTCTTCCAATTCTCCATTAGCGCACTTCACATTTTAAACTATTTCCTGCTTCCAGAACAGAAGTCCTCTATGAAATGACACACCCCAGCGCGGTGTTTCAGCCCCACACTTGCACATGGCTTACAGCTGCAGCAACAGCATCTTCTCTGCTTACAGCACAGCTCACAGGCTTCTCTGAGAGCCTGGGCTCAGCATTTTCACAGCAAAATGCACCCTGCTCTTAAATCTTTTGAGCTACAAGCCCCTTCAAAACCCCTGCACTGTGATAAAGCCTGTCCTTGCGCAAAATAAAGACTCAAAAGTCACACCTCGATCTTTAGCTGTTTTCAGGAGTCTGGGCTCAAGGATGGCAATTGCCTCTTTATTTGCTGTACAGTCATGTATATGTTCAAAGGGGCATATTCACTATCCAGCAGTAAGAACCTTTATCAGGTACTCAGGTTAGAAAACTGGACTCCTCATGGGAGAGAGAGACTGGTTTATCCACAGGGAATCCAGTACACCTAAGTTTGGCTTTTGCTTTGACTCACACTCTGGAGGAGACTTTTTAATTTGATATTATAGGGAACCTGCTTTTTAAACCAGGCACTTATTTAAAGTGCTTAAAGATGAGCACAGGATTAATACCCCAGACATCCATTTTCTTCTGCTCAGCCACACTCTCAGCCACTTCATTAAACACACTAAACAGCATTTTTCTTTCCTCAGGTCCTACACAAGCTTGGAAAATCACAATTTTTTTTGAGGGGCTTAATTGCAAATAGAGGCTGCAGCAGAATGGAGTTTTAACAACATTCTTTTCTTTCTGAGTGTTAAGTCCATTCACTTCACAAAACCAGAATCTGGCATAGCTCAGGGTCACTGCAGATTTCTATTCAGATGCAGTAGTGTTTTGCTCCAGAACACAAGGGCAGAACCAGGAGGGAATAACACCAGCAAAGCCAGCTGAGGAACACCTCCCGTATGGATGGCAGCCTCTGCTCAGTGCGGAGTCTACAATTGCGCAAATACTGAAGTCCTCTACAAAGACAATCAAGACAAGAAACAAAGAAAGGATTGCCTATCTGGTCTACTGCTAACTGAAGCTTTCCAGTGTGGCTTTGTGGATTGTTGAATTCTAGTACCCATAATGCTAGAGATAATTTTTGCTCTTGTTTGGGCCTAAAATATCCCAGAATATTATTATGATTCAGTAAATTTTATTAACATAATATCCAGGAAATACCTTTGAAAACTAAGACACTAATATCAATTTCAGAGAGTAAAAAACATTGCATAAATGATTTGCAGCTAGATATTCACTGTTTACCTGAAATTTATGGAAATGGAGACTTGTCTTCTTTCCAGAAGTCCCCATGACAAACAGAAAATCTGGAGTCAGTACAAAAGGAACTCTTTCCTTATTAATTCCAAGGAAGCTTTTGTAATTCCCAAGAATATGGCCAAAATCAATATGGAAAAGGTTACCTTTGTAAAGAGAAGAAGTCACGGTTAGGCTCAAATGCAATAAACTGACAAGAACACTTCAGACACTTTCAGAGTCCTCCCAACTTACCAGATCTGCAGGCCTCTCAGACTGACATCCTTATGGCTTCTGTCATTCAAGACAGCTGTTAAAGTCTAAGGCAAACCTCATCCTGACCACAACAGAATAACCTTTCTTTCTCTGTCTCCGTATCTACTGACCTGTCCCTCATTTTCTGCCTATAGGCTCTAACATTGTTATGATGTTATGTCATGTTGTCTTATGTCATATAACATCATAATATGTTATATTTATTATGTTAAATATAATGTCTATATGGAAGCATTTCTTTGTCTTCTTTTCCTCATGGACTTATGGATGAACTTTTTTACTGTGGTCTTCAATTAGCTCATTCCTGCCTTCAGGGTAGTACTTCTCTCTAACCTTCAACTCGTAAAACTTTAACTAGACTATGTTTAATACTAAATATACAGCCTCTAACTAAGCCCAAAAGTATTCTCTGTCTCTTAGCATTATGTAAAGACTAATTATGAAGCAAGTGGTTCATGAAAGTGGAAGTTCATTTCTGAGACCAAATAAAACTCCTTCCCTTGTTCAGGCGTCCCTTCTGTAAAATTAAGGACGAACCAATGTCCAGCTACCGAAAGAATTCTCAAAGTTTGTAATATGGAAAAGTTGTGGTTCTTTCAGGAGGATTGCAACAATCCCACAGACTTCAGCAGCAAAACCAATACAGTCCACATACACTCATTTTCTAGGGTTTTTAACAAAGGTGCATAAAGCAATTATGTTCCTCAAAGTGAAAATAGCCCAGTAACATCTGAATTCTGACACAGATACAGTTCCACTGAACACTACCAGATCCACATCAACACTTCATACAGGTGAACAGCTCCCAGCTTTCTGGGTTTTTTTTGATTTTAGATCTTAGATGCTAACAAAATTAGTTTTACATAGTTTGCGCAGTTTGTTAGGGGGACATAGTTTGTAACAAACTCATCCTTGGAAAAAAATGGTATTATCAATGATAAATGTCTAGAGCCTACTTGAAGGCCAAAAGGGGTGATGATATATTTCAATGTCACAGGAGGACCTGAACATGTAAGCAATGCTGACAGAACCGGATTGTATCTCTTCATTCATTGTTGAATGCATTATTGGTTAAAATTAAAAACAAATTAATTAAGTATAGACAGTCCCCTCTTCTTCTATGACAGTCTCAAATAATAACTCACCTGTTTCTGTAATCATAATGTTGTCATTGTGCCTGTCTCCTATTCCAAGTACAAAGGTTGCCACACAGTATCCAGCGCAAGAATAAACAAATCTTTCCACAGCTGCCTGAAACTAAACAAAAATCGTAGAGATGTTAAATGCTTCAGTGCTAGAAACCAAATTCAGTCATTCTCAAAGCCATACGCCTTTCTTTCAACATGTATCTATCAACTGTCTTATAAAATACATCGCTGCACAGCAAAGATTAAGATCACAGACCAGCATGGCACTCACCGTACTGTGTGAGCAGGCTCTATCCCTTAGCACAAATAAAATAAGCACACAGTGGCCCATGCTTTCTGAGAAAAGAAGCTGGCAGAAAGCTCTCTTGCAGGTCAGTGGACCTACCAGAGCAAAGGAGTTGTGAGCACCCAAAACCTGTCTTTTAATTCTCTAAACTCACACTGCCTTCCAGTGCTCTTGGATGTCCTTTCAATCTGCACCTCATGTATCACTTCTAAATATCACTGACAGAGAAGTCATTTCTAAAGCATCTTGTTTCGCAGGAGCTCTGCTGCCAGCTGGATCCTAAAGGCTCTTCCACAGACACCCATGGCTCGGTACAGGGAAAATGAATGGATTTCTCAAACTCATGTCAAGTAACACAGACACAACTGTATGGGCTCTGTGCTCCCAAATTAGTATGGTGCATTTGAGAATCCTACTTAAAAATTCAGAGAACTCACCTTCTCTTCAATCATGCATCTTTCCTTGAGCCACTGGTTTAGTATTTCATCCTTAAATGCACCAGTGTTGCCAACCGTACTCTGTTGGATTTTGGCAATTGTCGTAGCATCTTTCACAATTTCAATCATTCCTAGAGCAAACAAGGATGAAGTTAGAAGTTATTAAACCTGTACTAATGTGTATTGAATTAAATTTTCTCCTTCATGTGAACACAAAACCTTTGATAATGGAAAGAATCACATCATGAGTAGGGACCCTCTGCATAAGGCTTTTCCCCAGGAGAGGAACTATCTCCTCTCCTCATCCCCTGCAGAAGCCCAGGTACCATTCACATTCCCATCTGCTTCTCTCCAACTTCACAAGTTTGAGGAGCTGGAGAGAAGCTGCAGCACTGCAGCAGCCAAGGGATGGAAATGTTGCCAGAGCTGTGGCAGAGGAACAAAGCCAACCTTCCTGCAGTAAATCCAATTTAAACTTAAAGTGTGGATATGCACAGAAAGGTTCAGAAATACCAGTACACAGTGAGCTACAGTAGTGGCACGGCTGGTGGAAAGCTCTGGCTGTTGGGCTCCAGGTGCTGGTCCCTAAACTGCACAGATCCTCACAAAAGCAAGTCAATACATCACAGCAATATGGTGCAGAAACAAAGACTTGCACTGTTCATACTAACGTGGCATGCAGTGGAGGGGGCGCTAGAGAGGAAAGCAGAAACAGAGGCTGTAACACAGCCCTGCATGTAGCCAAGACCAGCAAATGCAGTCTGCCCTCATACTGGCATGTATATACTGCCCTCATACTACTGCCGCATGCCTGTAGGGAGGAAGATCAGATTTTAGTTGAACTTATTTGGTAACTGGAAATATATACTCTTCCTCTGGTTCAGGTTCAGTAGTGTCCTCTAGGTAAGAGCCTAGCTTCAGCTTCAGCTCCAGCTCAAAGACAAGCAAGCAAACCAAAACATCCCTTTCCTCCCAAAGTCATTCAAAGCAGTTTCTGATTCAGTTTCAGTCTGACTCTCTCTGAAATGGATTAATTTCTATCTAGTCACAGTCCTACCCTTTTGCAATTACTAAATTATGTGCAAAGTTTTCAATAGCAGAGTAACAACACAGTAGTTTATTCCTGCCTCTGCCTTCCATGCGTGACTCGAGTTGCGGCTGAATACCCTCAGGAGGTATTTCTTCCATCTTGACAGTGGCCCTGATTTGTCTGTAATAAAACTATCGTAGAAATACGACCTCCAAAACCCACTGCCAACACCAACAAATTTAAAAGCTCTGCGTTTTGGTCTGTGTTTGTTTAGCTGCTGTTTTCCTCCTGGGAGCGAGCTCCAGATCCCATTCCAGCTGTTCGAAAGGCTTCCCCTGCCTGCGCTCACAAACCTCCCTCTACCGGCCAACAGCTCCTTAATTGCAAGGGAGTAGAGCTGCTACAGGAGCCATCTTTCCTTCCTCTTGCATTTAGAACTTCTCCCAGCATAGCTATGTTGATTAGCAGTGTGAAAAGTCCCCAGATTTTAAAGCAGCTGCTAATGAAAACCCTTTACTGATCATTCTGTGCTGCACTGCTGTAAGAGTGGTATAAAACCTACACAGAATGTTGTGCTGCTTATTCTGACAAAGTAAGTATTTTAAAGATAGCATGGTAAAAAAAGTTATCTGCTGGAATAGTACAGATCTACTGGCAAATCCTTCTAACTACAGATATGCCTCTCTGAAGGTATGGCTAGTCCTAGGCTTCACTAAGTGGGATCTCAGCTGGGCTGTATTCAGCTGGGAGGAAGCGCAGCAGTAAATGCACTGTGCTATGTGTTTCTGGGGATCTGCTGTATTAAAGCAGGTGACTCTTATATTAAGTGCCAGCTTGAACTTCTTACATTTGGCAGTGATGCAGCATAGTAAGTAGTGATAATTGCCTCTCAGAGCCAGGAACATATGGCCATGTCAAAGGGAGAGAGAATTAGGGTATGGCCTTTTCCCAGTGATACACAGAAGAAAAAGCTCCTCCTGCAGAGATCTGTTTGGCAGCAGCAGTGGAAAGGACGGATGTTTCCAGAACTGCAAAGTGCACTGAATGCAGATGCCTTCAATAGACTGAGGAAGCCCTATAGAGGAGCGGATGACAACCCCAGGTGGGAGACACGTGGCTGATTCCCTGTGCTCACTACAAAATGGGGGGCTGTCCTTGTGCCAATACACAGAAACTGCACCAGGTTCCATGGATATACTAAGAGGGAGGGAAGAAGAAGCTTGGAAGAAAACCACATATGAATACTGTGAAAGAACATTTTCAAGCCACTGCTCTTTGGTTTGCTTCCAAACAAGCATAAGCTCTACCTCAGTGTCCTGCAATGGGTATTTCTAATTCAGGCTGCAGGTATTCTCAGCAAACCCAACAGGAGTCTTGACGTGACTAACCATGCCCCTACTGTGGTGCTGAAAGGACGCTAAAGTCTAACACCCCCCCCCCCCCCATGTATTCAGGGAAATAAACAATTATTTCCTTGAGATAAAAGAATGGGGAGTCAATCACAAATTCATGACAGAATAATGAAGTCAGGAACTTGAACATAAAGATGCTAGGATCACCGGCAGAATTCCTCCACCTTCCCCCATTTTTGCAATACATTACATTGTCCTTAGACATTTTTAAACAAAATTGAATTAGATCTGAAAAATCTCTCTAAAAATTAGGTTTGTTATAACATTCTTACAGGAAAGGAAGAAACCCAACCCTCCGTATATTTACAGTTGGTATTTTGATATGTACTGTTCAATTTCCTTTATTGTCAGAATATTATCAATGTAAGTTATTTGATTTTAAAAGACTTATATTAGGAGAAACACTTTTGTGCCACACTGCCAAGTGTTTTATCAGTGAGTTTGGGTTTTCTTCAGTGCTGAGATATCTTGAAGTCAAATGAAAGGATAACAAAAATTTTATGTGGCAATGGATTTTAGAGAGGAAGTGCCTTACAGACATACTAAAATGAGCTCTTAATTCTGCCAGCACTCAGTGCACTCTTGTTTGATCCATAAAGCAAAATGTATTTCTGAAAAAGAAAAGAGCTAAAAAGCTGGAGATCATGGGAGACACATTGATATATTGATATTACCATTATTTTACCAATCCATGCAGTTACTACCATACTGCTAGCTACACCGACGACAGTAATTAACAAACTTGCTAATTTTTACACATGTTCACGCTTTAAGTAAATGGCAGAGCTGGACTTGCTAATCCATCTCGCTGGCACATTGTTCATACCAGCCAAAGCATTTTTTTTTCCAGCACAATATCTTCATTTGGCCATGGCCAATTTTTCTACACAGAGGAGGCTTTCCTCCAGCTACTCATTCCAGAACTGCTCAGCAAAACCGACTCTACAGTCAATTCTGTATTATCTGGATACTAGGAAACTGCAGTGTGGATGTGCTCAGACACGTAACATTCACAAATCCACCCATAAAGAGTCAGTTTGGAGTCATGAAGATCTATCAGTTTGGCATTTCTGGATGGAAATGGACTCTTCCAGAGCTGATGAGGTGCTCTGCGGTGGTGGGTTGACCCTGGCTGGTGCCCACCAAAGCTGCTCTATCACTGCTCTCCTCAGCTGGACAGGGAGAGAGGAAATACAACAAAAGGCTTGTGGGTTGAGATAAGGGCAGGGGGAGATCACTCACCAGTTACCATTGTGGGTAAAACAGAATTGACTTGGGGCAACCACTTTAATTTATTACCAATCAAATCAGGGTGGGATAATGAAAAATAAAATCAATCTTAAAAACCACCTTCCCCTCACCCTTCCCTTCTTCCCTGCTTTGCTCCTGAAGTCTCTAACTTCTGCCCCCCTAGCAGTGCAGGGGGACAGGGAATGGGGGCTGTGGTCAGTTCATCACACGTTGTCTCTGCTGCTCCTTCCTCTTTAGGAGAAGGACTACTCACACTCTTCCCCCTGCTCTACCATGGGGTCCCTCCACAGGACTCAGTCCTCAATGGATTTCTCCAACATGGGGCCTTCCAATGGGCTGCACTTCTTCATGAACTGCTCCAGCGTAGGTCCCTTCCACAGCACTCGGAGCACCTCCTCTCCCTCCTTCTTCACTGATCTTGCTGTCTGCAGAGAACAACTTGTTGCTCACTCATATTCCCACTCCTCTGTATGGCTGCAAATGCTCCTATGCAGTAACTTTCTCCCCTTCTTAAATACATTATGCCAGAGGCCCTACCACTGTCACTGATGGGCTCGGCCTTGGCAAGTGGTGGGTCTATCTTGGAGCCATCTGGCATTGGCTTTATGGGACATGGAGGAAGCTTCTAGCAGCTTCTCACAGAAGCCACCCTTGCAGGCCTCCCACTGTCAAAAACTTGCCATGCAACCCAGTCCATCTACATACCATCACACTGGTATGTGGCTCTCCAGAACCTTTGTAAGCAACTGGAATTCTGGAAAATAGTTCATCTGTGCTGCAGGAACTAATGTCCAATAAGAAATATTTTGTGAGCACCCTGTTGAGTAACGCCATTGCTTCTTTGTTGTATAGGGTATGAAGCTTTAGGTCAGAGAATGAACATAAAGGTTTTGCTATTTTAACAAGACCCAAACTCAACTCTGCTTAACTTTCGAGATCAGATTAAATGGTTGTGGGTAAAACACACTCTGTATGCGTGCCAACATGGTGATCCCCATCACAATCAGCAGGCAGGTCTCAAGGGTACCCAAAGGCCATTCAAAACCTTCAGAACTCTCAAATGATGCTGTAAATGGTCTGGTGGGGGTGCTGGGAAGGTAAGGGAATGTCTCCTTCACAGGTCGACCATCCGAGGAGGAAAGAAAAGATGTGTAATTGCTAAAGACTTCTGTTATATACTTCCCAAAGTATAGAGGTGATGACTACACTGGGAACACAAGCCAGATCAGTTTCATGATCAATGAGCCTATTGTATTACAAGTCATTATCATAAAGTATAATGAAACAAGAACCTTAGCCCAAGGCCCCCAGCTGATAAACACTAACACAGCAAATACTGCCTGTAAGTAAGGTACAACATGCTGAAACTGTGAGATCAAGAGCAACAACTTTGAGAGCCAATAAATCAGCATTGTGATGAGTGACTATTAATCCGAAACAATGAATGCTTATCACAAATACGATTAGACACACTCTGGTCAGGTCTGTCGTTATCTCAACCCACTTTGGGCATCAAAAAGAACTGTCATGGTTTAAGCCCAGCCAGTAACTCAGAAAAACCATGCAGGCGCTCGCTCACTCCCCCCCTTCCTCCCCCTGCTCCTGGAGGGATGGGGAGGAGAATTGAAGCATGTAACTCCCACGGGTTGAGATAAGAACAGTCCAGTAACTGAGGTATAACACAAACCACTGCTGCTACCACCAATAATGATAATGATAAGGGAAATAACAAGGGAAGAGAATACAACTGCTCACCACCCGCTGACCGATACTCAGCCTGGCCGAGCAGTGATCTAGCCCTTCCAGGTCCTTGCCCTTCGTTTTTACATCCTGGGCATGACGTGCTGTGGTATGGAATACCTCTTTGGTTAGTTTGGGTCACGTGTCCTGTCTCTGCTTCCTCGTGGCTTCCCCTCCTCCCTGGCAGAGCATGAGACTCAGAAAGTTGTTGGTCAGAGTAAACATTACTGAGCAGCAACTGAAAACATCGGTGTTATCAGTGTTGTTCTCAGGCTGAAAGTCAAAACCACAGCACTGCACCAGCTACTAAGAAGGAGAAAATGACTGCTACTGCTGAACCCAGGACAAACTCTTCTCTCTATTGTATTCTTATCAAACATCTTGAATAAATCACTCACTTTTGCTACTTTCTCATACCAAATATTGTTATTAAAGAGAAACTTGCAGCAGAACCCAAACAGTTGAACTTGTACAAGAATCGGAGTCAGTTAAGCTACTGCAGCAGTTGAAGAATACCCATCGGAAGGGCAGAAACCATTGTTAAGACACAACTGAGGATGCCTCACAGAAAGTGCATTAAACTGCTATTTATTTCAGGACCAGAGTGCATACTAGAATAGTTCTCCCATGCGCAACTTCTGTAACTACGGTATTTTGAATTTCCAATCACAATAAGCATGATCATATACCTATTTTGTTCCCTGTAGAAATACAGCCATACGGCAACAAACAGAGGTCCAAGGATTCTGCTTCCCAAATGGATTCCATAATTCGAAGAATCTAGTAAAAACAAAAATAAATGCCAAATTATCTGAAATTATTTGGACATTACTTGTTACTCACACAAATAACACTACCCAGACTGCTGAGATGGGTTTAAACTTACTTGTCTGTTTTACAGGTAAAGAGATAGATACAAAAAGTGTGCAGCCATTCAAGATTATCAGTTACAGAACTAGGGCTTATATTTCCTCATCTGTCCTGTACCCAGGCAATCTCTACTGTTTCACAGGGTATTAATAAATAAATTGCACGATTTCTACATGAGCTGAGATTGAATACCCTAGCAAGTATATATTTTTCCCACAGATATCCCCAAAGTGATAACAAACCAGTTTGTCAGAACAATCACTGAAATATTACTAGAACAATGCTACCTGCTGATTTCTTTTTCATTTGTAAATTCACATGTTTCATAAATAAATGATAAATATGATTCATCAGAAAAATTGTCTGTCTTGCACTAAGTAAGACTCCTCTAAAACATCTGAATGTGAAGTACGTATGGCACATGGCAGGAGCAAACAGGGTAATAGCATGTACTGGGTCTGGCTAGGAAGAGGTTACTTTTATCCAGAGCAGCTCATATGGTGCTGTGGTTTAGGTTGGTGACCAAAGCAATGCTGGTAACACAGTGGTGCTCCAGCTATTGCTGAACAGTGTTTGCAGCATGTCAAGGCTGCCTCTGTTTTTCACTCTGTCCCACTGTGAAGAGATTGGAGGTGCACAGGAGTTTTGGAGGTGGCACAACCAGGCAGATGACCTGAACTAACCGAAGAAATATTCCATGCTGAATAACGTCACGCTCAGCAATAACACAGAGAGGAAGGGGATTTAGGGAGGTTAACCTTCTTTTGAACAGGAACTGTCTGGGTATTGGTCTACCCATGGGTGACCATCTTTGCATCATCTGTTTTGTTTTCTTTCTACCTTCTTCCACTTCTCCTTTGCTTAATAAACAATTTTTATCTCAACCCACAATTTTTCTTGCTTTTACTCTTCCTTTTCTCTTTCCCCATTCTGGGGTTAACCCACAGCACAGTTAACATAAAAAAAACTGTAGAATGAGAAAGAAGTCCAGTTTTGACATCACCCTTGCCATACAGTTTAAAAAACAAAAGACAACCTTGCATGTCATATGGACAGTAAAAGTAAGGTATACACACTGCTGAAAAATAAACCAATTTTAAAGTATTTTAAAATGTTCATGTTATTAATTTTATACATTTAGCTACCATACCTGTAAAATCAGCATATCCTGACGGAGGTCATCTCCATGTTTAAAGATTATGCCTATGGTTTCATTTGATAAAGCTGTTGGATCTGCACATTTAAATTCAAGCCAGAGGGGCTTCTTCTTAGATGCCATTACTTTACATTTTTCTATCTGTGAAAGAGACATTCGTTTCATGTTAGCCATTGTACTCTAACATCAACACAACTAACCTTTTTACACACCAGCTATAGAGTACTTTACCAACTTCCAGTCAGTTATACCCCAAGGAACATGCTGAAAGCACATGTAAGGAATAGTATTGAATTGCCACATAAAGCCTCACTGAATCTGCACAGATTTTAATACTGTCCATAATAAAGGAGAAAGTATGCCTTAACTCTCAGGACTGGATTTAGTCATAAACCTGATGCAGACAGATAAAACCCCCAGAAAAAAATAGAAAACACCCCCTTCACCTTCCACCCCCCAAATTTGAAACCAGGAATAAGAGATTCTGACAAAACTTGCAAATATAGACCCTCACAACGGCACTCTGACAGAGGCTTTGCAAAACTGGAACATGATCATCGTCTAATGCAATCTAGCACATCACCCACCCTTGTGACTCCCAGCAACATCAGTTATTCCAGATTGCCTGATTCAACTCCCTTAAGTAAATCATTCAAATTCATGGGAAAATGGCATCTGTGAAACTCATTTAACATAATCATTCACAAAATACGAAAATAAATTCCTTGCTTTATTACATTTTTAATCTTGAGAAATTCAGCACTGAAACTACTGAA
The DNA here is from genome assembly GCA_039720435.1 of Amazona ochrocephala. NCBI lineage: Eukaryota > Metazoa > Chordata > Aves > Psittaciformes > Psittacidae > Amazona > Amazona ochrocephala. The sequence goes on from CM077880.1 coordinate 30,147,986, forward strand.
ATTGCAGTATTTCAAATGTTTTCTCAGATAATTATGTCTAATACAACTGCAGTATATAATACTTTCTATTCTGGAATTCCTGGTTCATTGTTGAACGTTACCATGTACAATAAAGCCATCTAAAATAACAAAAGCAAGAGCACATTAGTGTTTGAGAGCTGACATCAGCTCTCAAAATGAATTGATGACATCAGAGAAGAGTATTTTGGAATGTTCGTGTTTTGCAGATTGAGGTTCTGAGCCTGTAGTTTAAAACAAAACAGGTCTTGCCACCCTTATCTTTAGAAAGGGGAGAAGATATTAAATCTTTGAATTTATTAGAAACACTGATTTTGTTTCCAATATTTGGTTTAGACTAGTCAAATTTTAGGGTTTGAAGATTACAAACAAGTAGCACCTACTGGAATGAAGATGAAACAAAAGCTCACCAATACTGTTTATGTCAAATACTCTTGTTCTATCGTTGGGGGGAGAGGGGAAGGCCCTAACACATCTATTTACAGACATAGCTATCTTCCCTTGTAAACCTATTGCTTCCTTCATCTAAAAATGTCCTGGGAAGGCTGAATACTTCCTAAGTGAAGGAAAACTAGAAAGTCCAGAAAGATCTTTTATTCTATTTTGAAATCTACTTTTTGTCAAGCAGTTGGTGATTTTTGTACACCAAACACTAAAAAGAGAGAAATACAATCAAGAAAATAATATTTAAGAAGCCACAAATTTGGTATTTCTGAGTAAACGATGTTTGAATTGACTGACAGTACTTCAGTCATGCCCAACTGGGAGGTGTTTAACTCTCAGCTTGGAGACAGACGAGCCTGTAGCCTATCTATCAAGGCACAGACTTATTTAACTGAAACATGGCCAGATCTAGACAACTAATATTAGTTACCCAAACAAGTACCTGAATATTAGGCAATCCCTGTATGGTTTGCCATTAGTTAAGAGAAAAATCAAGGGATTCTTTTCTTGTAGGCTTCTTGTTCCACAAGTGAATCCAAGGATCTTCACTGTGCCTCTTCATCCAAACCTGCACAGTAGATGCACGAGCCAATTCCCTTTTGCTACACATCTACTGATTTATTTATCTTGTTTTTAACTGTGAGTCAATATTAATCACTGCAATCTCACCACAACACCCAAGGCAGCAACACAGAAAACCCCAAGTGTTTCTTAATGTATTTCTACCAAAATCTTCATGTATTTTCCAATAAAAGCAACAAAAGCAACCCAAAAAAATCAGAAATAGCCAAAGAAGACATTTTTGTTTGCAAGATGAAGGTCTGGACCTAACCTGAATAACAGATATGAATCAGAATAAGACAGAGAAAGTAACCGGAGGAATAGAAACTGAGTATCCCAAGGCCCCTGAAGTCAGATAAAACAGCTTTATACAGGTATTTAATTTTTAACAAATGACACATTCTGGCAAATAGGACATGAGTTTTTTTTTAAATGGGTTTTCACAAACTCAGCACACACTTACCACTAATGCTCCTGCTCTTAGCCCAGGATCATATGGAACCCTAAAACTTGCTGGAAGTTTGCTGCTCTGTAGCTTTTCAAGTTTTTGCCTCAGCTGCACAATAACTGCAATTACAAGAAAACTTAATGAAATCAAAAGTTGGAAAGCAAAAAAAGTTATGGGTAAACAAACTTGTTAAGATAAACCAATGATTTAAGCTAGAAATCTCTGTTTAGTTACTTTTTAAATGGCTTTCCTCAAGCATCTCTTGATTTGAGCAACAGAGGAAAACTCTCTAACTTGCACTATTAATGGACAGAGCTGTTTTTAGATACCTAAAGGTAAAGCCATGTAACCGTTACACAGGGTGCATGATGTTCTTCTGAAGACTCAGGAGGTTACATTAAAATGTCAACTTTAATTTAAAAGACAAATCACAGTACAACACAAAAAAATAGTTTGACCTCATAATTACCAAGGAAATGCTAACCTATCTGCCCTAAAGGCTCAGATGGAGAAGGCATTTAAAATTATCTTGCATTTTCCAGTATTCTTTTAACCTACCTCATTGCTCTTGAACACAGATTCAGGACTTTTGAATCCTTGGAGTCGATTATCCTATAATTATAAGGACTCTAACTATAGAGATACTGAATTTCATATTCTCCTAAAACTGGCTTCATAGTGCAGCTTTGTTAACCTCCCATTCCAGTAAGAAGAAAATTTGCTGTATATTTATATGAAAAAGAATTTCAATGCTCATATATACTGAATCTTTTAATTCATAAAACCTCAAGCTTCTGAATCTTTGGCTTAGAACACTATGTGTTATCCTACATGTGATGCATTTTGTTCATCTCAGCTAGCAGGTGTTAGCAGCATAAGCTGCTTAACATAATAATGTAATGTAATATAATATAACATAATGTAATATAATATAATATAATATAATATAATATAATATAATATAATATAATATAATATAATATAATATAAATAATACGTCTTAGCCTGCATTAGGACAAAGACTTGAGCGCTGTTCTAAAAGAAATTACACAGGAGAGGCTGCATATAAATGTTCAAGTAATTTGGGGGATAAAAATTAAAGATAAAAAAAATGTAATGAGAAAGCTGGACATGGACCTGGATACGTAATACACAAAATCATAAAATCATACAATCCTAGAAAAGTCTGGGTTGGAAGGGACCATTAAAGGTCATCTAGTCCAAGCTCCCTGCAATGAGGGGGGGCACTTTCAACCTTGAATGATCCAGGGACGAGACATCTATCACCTCTCCGGGCAACCTGTTCCAGTGCTTCACCACCCTCATTGTAAAAAATTTCTTCTTTATATCTAGTCTGAACTACTCTCCTTCAGTTCAAAACTGCCACTCCTCATCCTGTTGCAAAAAGCCCTGCTGAATTTTGTCTACATCTTTCTTACAAGCCCCTTTTAAATACTGAACGGCTGAAACAAGGTGTCCAACAACAAGCTCAACTCTTTCAGCCTTTTCTCATAGGAGAGGTGCTCCAGCCCTCTGAACATTTTCGTGACCTCCTCTGGACCTGCTCCAGCAGGTCCATGTCTTTCCTCTATGAGGACTCCAGAGCTGGACGCAGTACTCCAGGTGGGGTCTCACCAGAGCAGAGGGGGAGAATCACCTTCCTTGACCTGCTGGCCACACTCCTTTTGAAGCAGCTTTCTGGACTGCAAGTGCACATTGCCAGCTTATGTCCAGAAATTATGACATTTCCAAAGCTGCCATCAAATTAAGATAATCAAGCCAAAATAATTACCTGAGAACTCTCAGAACATAAATGTTACAACTATCCTAAAGGGTTTTAGAAAAGAACTACCCAGCAGTACCAGTGGCATCTCTTCTGGTAAAAAATAAATAAAGATGACAGCAATATACAGCTGCCAATAAGTGGACCTTATAATTAGACACCTTTCCAAAAAAAACCCCAACCCAACAAACCATAAAACAAGCCATTATAAAAAAAAAAACAAACAAACCTAGGTTATAGTAACCTGGGCCATGAAATAGCTTTCTAAAATGTAACTATTGATGTCCTAGACAAATCTAGCTTGATTTCAGTAAGTCTCCTCATTGCAATGGGGATTCAATGTAATTCAGTGTAATTGTATTCAATTCAATTCAATGTAATTCATACAATTTGAAAATTGTATGCCAACCAATTGAAGCTGGTAAAGATTAGGAATTAGCTGATTTTAAAACACAAGTGAAGGCGCTTACTAAAACAATTTTCAAGTTGATCTGGCTTAAGAACAAAGTGCTATGCATTTTAAGAGAAGAAACAGCTGCACAGACACATTCTTGGGAGACAAATCTTCTAACACAGAGTGGTGATGAAAGCAGATAATCCTATGCAAGCTGTAATATTATGATCTTAAGAAATTGTTTATTATTACTTGCTATGTTCAAATATAAGCAAAGAGATTAGATGAAAAGTGAAAGAAAACAGTTTGACAGCATGATTGCTACTGGACTAGTATGAATCTAACAGGAAGGAATTTATTCTTTAAAAAAATCCAGAATTACTGGAGGAAAAAAATGCATACAGAATTAGATGAGTCTGCATGATGGAATGAAATGAAACAGCCTGAAATATTCAGACTGAAAATATAAACAACTGTGAGCAATAGAAATGATGGGGCAAAGGAGAAGCAACAACCTAAAGAAATTTCAGGCCATGCATTTCTTGAAAGATAAGAAGTAGATGGTGCCTGCAGGAAAAATCATATCCTCAATAATCTGAGAATAAATTAAATTAGATACAGCATTAGTAGGACATGCCACAGTTTCAGGAAGCCTTATTCAGTGAAAATGTCAATTATATAAGTCATATTTCAATGTTCTGCTTAAACCACGACAACGTTACTTACAAAGATTCTTTAACTTCAGAACCTGGTGGGTGTTAATGTGATTGCTTTCTCTTTAACCTTTTCTTCTTTGCCCACATATCCTTCAAAGATAATGTGATGGAAACCACTGCTGTTACAGAGATGTATATCTGCAAGGCTAAGCTACTTTCCAAAACATGGGATTCTGACCAGATACATTTAGATTATAAAGCATTTTAAGATAAATAAAGTTTTTTAGAAAGAATACCTTACATGGGGGTTCCGTAAGTCCCCTAACTCACACTATTGTATGTGGTAATGTAACTAATATTACATGATATATTGAAGACTAAATGCATATTTCATTCAAATTTCTTTTGAAACACCACCACAGTCACTTCTGTATAACCAGAGTGGAAAGGCTGTCTTGAACCAAGACAACCTTTGGAACATACAAGTAAGTTCCTGGAACATACTAGGCTGAAAACGCAGGAAGAGCTGTAGAATTTGAGCATTGTCATATGTCTTCTCACACTTATTCCCAACACCAAGCAACCAACAGGAATGACAACAAACAAGCTTTTAAGGAAGTTGGAAAAAAAATAAAGACAGGCAAACCACACAAGTAAATAAGCATTGTATAACCCTACTGTGGCTTCCAAAGCAGTGCTTCCAAGAGCTAGAAATAACAATACCACATCTGTGTCTCACAAGACTCCTATTCAGCACATCGAAAAGCCCCAAAGATGGGCTCTGTATATCCACTGCTGATCCACTGGCTACTTTGTGGCATAGCAGAGACTGTACTGGACTCCTCTCTGGTTTCCTTGCCAAGCATTTGTCAGTGACTGCTTAGGGTAGGGCTGTGTTCCTTGGCAAGTGTCACTTTATTTCTTTATTTCCAGTTAATATTTGTGTCCTGCATTGTTTCTTTCTTCAGTGCTGGCATTCAGCTAAGGATTATGTACAAGAACTTAGCTGTTTACAAGGTGCACGGTGTGAGGTTCAAGAAGATAAGCCAAAACACGGGAATGTAATGGGTGTCTATAACACTGATATTCTACCCCTTCTGGAGTGGAATGAGCAAACAAATGTATTACTGGTTCAATCATTATTAACTTACACTGGCAGTTTAAAAGAAGTAATAATCATGCCCTTTGACAGTACTTTATCCACGAATGTTCTAAATAAACAGGACAATTTGCTGCCTAGATTTTTGTACTCAAAGAGAAAAACCAACATTATTACAAACAATGAAATGTCTGCTAGCAAATACCTTGAGAAGTGACATCATATTTTTCGGCAGAAACTGATTTTATCTCCATTGTGACTTTGTGGAGCAATTCAATTACTTGAACCTGTTTCATGAAATCCTGTAACATTGCTTTTCCACAGCCCCTAAGGTAGGCTTCTAGGATGACCGCAAACCTCTGCTGGTAATGCATGGACTGGGCAATCTCGCTTCTTAAGAACCAAAACAAGAAGTGACCAATTCTTTTGTTCTAGAGGTAAAGAAAAATACTACAATTAGCTTGCATTTCTTGACGAAGGGTTTTAATAATGCCAGTAGCTTTGGCAGAAGTCGGCTGTTCTGTGAAGTACTTACTCTTAAACCACGTTTTAGCAGAAATCTGGCTAATGCGCTGTCATGATATGGCTCAAATTTCACTGCCTGAGTAACACAAACATAAAAGACATGTTATTAACGTCTTCGACAACTCATTCCACTTACAATTTGCGGATGACATCTAGAGAACATACTGCCACGGGAGCAGAAAATGTGTAACAAAGCAGGTCTTTTGAGGATACAAAGTTGAAAGAACCAAAGCAAGGCTTCTCTGTGTCTGATTCAAAAGGCACCTTTTCTTTGCAACAGTTTCTTTTTAGTTATATTATTAAAGCAACAAATAAAGGCACGCAGGGAGCAGCTAGCTGGGGATACTGACTTGAGCACATGGAAGCGTGAGAACAAAGCAACTACATTCTCAGGCTGTAGCAAAAACCAGCCAGACCAGGAACAGTCTGCAGCCTGACTGACGCTGCCTCAGCTCGAAAGATTATTGCCAAATCAAATGACATATTTGTAATCTTTAATCAAAATTGTCAATAATAAAACATTTTTTGACATCTGCCACTTTGGGACCAGGGCACCAGGGTTCACCGCTGGGCTCCCCAGCAAACATGGGATACAGGAGCAGCTTTTTGGAGCACCTAATCTGGCCTTTAGGCCCTAAATGAATGACAGAATAGAATAAAGCCCCTGATACACATCCTATATTAATGAGTACAGTTAAGAAGACTCCACCAGCGCTTGTGAGCACAGATGTTATTTTTCTCTTCCAACAGCTGCTCCCCTCCACCCCAGCCCACAGTATTTCCAAGCTACTGCCAAAAAAGGGTGGAAACAAAAAGTCACAACTTTTTTGAAGTGTCAGGATTGGAATTTTGTTGCTGCTATCCTCTGCTCCATCCCAATAACCTAGTGAAGTAGTCTACCAGAAAACTATCACACTTCCATGTACGGGGCTGTGCCAGGGAACTTCTCCTCTTCAAGTGGTTTTTCCAGCAGCTTCTCTCCTGTTGCTTGAGGGAGTCCAAGTTTGTAGGAGGTTTATATGAAGACTAATGGTGGAAAAAAGGTATGCATTTATATTCCATGGCAAGAAAAGGGAAATAAGAAGCATACAGTCTGTGGGACAGGGTCACAGAATCCCTGTCATGGACTGAGGTGGCTGGTGAACGACTTTAGGTTCTGGAAATAGAGCGCCAGGAAGCAGCATGTAGGGAGATCAAGGGAGAATAAAGTGATGTGCAGAGAGCTGGGTGCATGCAGCACACTCAGCTTTCAGAAGCAACAAAGTAGGCAAACATCTACAGAATATAATGCCTCTTTCAAGTTCACTGTGGTCTGCAGCTTGCAAAGAAGCAACCAAGCCATCACCAAAGGTCTACTAAATTCATCAAACAAATGGCAGGGGTTTATAAACTCTTAAAAGTACTGCAGCACTGTTGTACCTTTGTTATTAAAGTATCAACACTATATCTGAAATGCACATCATCCTGCAGGTTTGTTCAACAGGAAAAAAAGGGAAAATAAATGGAGCTTTTCAGTCAACCTTCTAGAATGAACCACATTATAAAATACTACATAGACTTGTTCTGTCCAGCTGCTGGCTAAGAGACAGACAAAAGAGCCAAGCATCAGACTTGCCCTTCTACAGTATCATAACTCTGCAAGACTTGTCTCGACCATCTCTGCAATACTGTTTTATTTCCCCAAGCAACACCGCCTTATTTAGGAAAGATGACGAGAACTCACAAACATAAACTGATTTTAAAATATATAATTCCTTTTACTTTGTGTATGAGATTATAAGATATGAAGGGTTTGTTAATAAAAATTCATTTTCACTGCAATAAGGCACCTAAAAGTAATAATTATTACATAAATTCAGATGGATTTGCTTGCAGTTCCAAGAAAGCCTCTTAAAAATCCCATTCTGGTATATACTTGGCTGAATATTCTCAGTGCATATCCCTGAAAAACAATTTAAGAATGAAATACAGCCAACCAGCCACTGGTTCAAAAAAAAACCTCCTTATATTATGGTTGCAAATATATTGTAACATAAAAGAAAATTGTATTATGAACACCCTTTCTATGCTGATGCTTTAGAAATAACTTTTTTTAAAAGCCAATTCCATTTTTCTTTTTTCTTCACAAAGTCAAATATCAACATTTGAATAGCAACAACAAAAGCTAACCATTGAAAAATGTCTGCTGGCTCTTCATCAGGTCCCTGCATCTACCTTTGTCTGTCAATTCAGCAAGAGAAGAGCTTTACTCACTGCCATTTACAAGCAGAACAGTCGCTGGTGTTTGCTTTACAATGGATTTTGTTGCATTTTAACTACCGTCCATGTTTTATCAACTGCACAGAGAACAACAGACCTTTATAGAAAGCTTAGACATTTATTTATGGCATGGCTGCTTCTATTTGGGATAAACCTGGGGGAAATAATATGTTTCTTTGATTTCTAACTCTACTAGAGGTAAAATGGGAATATCCAGTGCAGAGTGAAGTAAGTCATAAAGCTTTCATGAAAGCATGCATTGAAAAGTGATGGCTGCTTGCAGAACAGACATCTTGGATGTGTCCATTAGAGCAAAGGAATGGCTGACATCCATTCTCTGAAAAATGTGGATTTTCAAGTATACTGTGGTATGAACATTTAGGTGCAGGATACTGACGGACTGTGCTCGTTGTTAGCCAAGGAACAACAGACAAGGAAGCAGCAAAGAGGCAAAAGCTGGGATATAACATCTTTTTCCTTTGGGGGGATGGCAGTCTCTTAATTTCTTACTGAATCTCTCAGTAAAAATGACAGTGAAGTTAAGCTCCTATGATTTTATGCTGCAGTAATTTAATTTACTGTTGGATTGATTCTTTTTAAAACTCTCCAGATTTGTACTTCCTGAGAGCAAATAATTTCAAAAACAAATGGAAAAACCCCAGTATTTCCCCCATGCACTCAGGCACTTTGAAACCAGCCAATCATCATCCCAAACTCCTAATTTGGATACAAAAGCGAATACAATTGCTGAGCCACATGTATACAGCAAAAGCTCACAAGCCAAGCATATATATAGCAGCAGCTACGTGGGAGGCCCAATGAGGTAACCGTGGTGACTCCTTTGGTTAATGCAGAAGTGCATAAATTCTGCCTGGGGAGCCTCATCAAGCAAAGACAAGGCAAAAAAGGTTTTGTTTAAAGCACTACTGATGCGCAGCAAAATCTGAAATACCAACTTCATTTTCCTGGGGACCCAGGCTCTCTCTGAACCCACAAAAATTAACAGCCCTATCCCACAGCTCCCCTGGCTGCGGCAGTTCCTTTTTTCCCTTTTAAATATTGAATGCCAATTTTGTCCTCAGATTCTTTGAAATGAGTATTTCCTGCTCTATGGGGTGACAGCCTTTCCGGAGAAGCCAGAGTCTTGTCGGGTGTGGGAAGCCTGCAGAGTCATCTTGTTTTGGGGGACATGGGTACCAGGAAAAGTGGCAGGATTACAGCTTCCACTGGCCACCAGACGTGACTGCTACTGCTGACAGGCTGCTCAGCTCCAGCACCATGTTGTGGAAAAGCAAACTAACCAATTTTCTTGTATAACTGATACAAACCCTCCTGATGTTTCATCTGGCAAATCTGTGCACAGAGTGCTTCAAATCGATACAGCAGTGATTCACTGCCATTAAAACATTATTTTTCACACAACTTCCCAGAACGAACTCATTTTATTATGCAGTCCTAGCAACCCCTCATTTACTTCTTAAAATCTTCTGGAACATTCTAGATAAATTTGATCCCCTTAACAGTACAAGACTGAAGTTACTGCAACATACTATGTAACAACACTGTTATTCTTGACCTAAAACCCAATGCCAGGTTTTTCTTCAGGCCTCGCCCATTGTCAACATCTGCCTTCACTTTCTTTCTGCCTCCGCTCTTTCTAAACTATTGGCAAAGCCAGTGAACAATTCTTCAGTGCTGTAGGATTCAGACCTGATACAAACAGGATTAGAGACAACACAGTTAGGACTTGCTCCCATCATAGCTGTGCGAGTGTTGACAATTTCCAGAAAAACATAATACTGTAAATGCAAGAGCAAATCAGAAGACACAAGGCAACAGCAACACAAAAATAACAACACAGGCAAGAGGCAAAATGTAGAAAATATGGTTTGGCTTAATTTGGTTACTGCTTTGAATGAACACTGAAGACTTCAAAACCAGAGATTACTAAGTAGACCTACTAAGATTGGAATGATGATGGAATAATGCAAATATACATGGAAGGCAGAGCTCAAGAATGCAAATATACCTTACCTGCACAAGCTGCAGAAGATAATGAAGAACATCATCATCTTCCAAACTTTCCAGTTTTTGAACTGCCATTGCTCGGACATTTTCATCTGAAAAGTTACAGTCCAGAAGTTGCATTGTGAGTCCAACATCTAAAGTGCTTTGATCCCAAATCTCCTTTTTAGCTAGCAACTGGTATGTTTTGGCCACTATTTCTTGTTGTCCCCATTTCACAGAGCTAAGCAGCTTAGGATACGCCTTGGGGTGCTTTATGCTTTCATATCTAAAGTGCCACAACAGTTCTTTGTCCTCAGGAGAAAGTGGATTAAGTGGGTCAGTTGCTATGATCTCTTCAAGTTGCTTGCGAAGCTGGTTGGGCATTTCAGCTCGTATCCTGTCCCCTTGGGGGTCTGATGTTATCCTGTGCTTGGGCAAGGCAATTGGGTGACAATATTTATCCAGCACAATAGAGATAGCCATTGAGCTTTCTTTATCTGGGTTAGTTGCTGATGTGAGCTTGTCTGCATTGATACTTCCTTGTTCTTCCCCCTTGCCTGGAATTTTCCACATGTGGAGCACATATTCCCCACTTCGTAGCAAGAAACGGTGATCTATTAACAAAAGATTTACGTAATAGAGAAGCTGAGTTTTGCACTTTGGATCAGAGTTGGGGGATTCATGTGACTGAAGGTTTGTCTTTGTGGACAGTCCCTGTGCTTTACCGCAGTATATCTGAAGATTCAGGAGTGCCCCTTTAGGCAAATCCTTGATTTTGATATCAAACTCCAACCAAATATTCCACAGAACCTCCTCAGTAAAAGGCTTTGATGAAGTCCTCCTCTGTGAAAGGAGCTGCTGCCCGTGTTGAATGTTAGCTTCCACGAACACAGTGAGATCAGTATTTCTGGGTAAAACTGGGATATCAATGCCAATTATTTTCACCCTAAATTTCCTATTACAATCCCACAAAGAGATAGTGAAGACTCGCTCATGATCTTTTCCATCTATTGTTAATTGTTCATGATACCCTGTAACACCTGTACAGTCATCCACCAAAGGCCACTCTTCCTTCTGAACCTCATCCTCACTGGGGTCAGGGGGATTGTCTAAGACAAGGTGGATTTCTTCCCCATTCTTAAGGCACTGTCTTATCCAGTGAAAATCTTTGATTGGTGTCTCTCCAGTAATGTACTCATCTCTGCCACAAATCCTGAGAACAAAATCCAGTTCACTATGATCTTCAGGAATGTCCATCAAAGACTTTTTCTTTGCCATTTTTGTGAAAAAGCTGTGGAGAATCATATCTGGAGTGTCATCTATGGACACTTTAACTTTTTGGCTAGTTGTTCCTCTATGTATGATTATGAAAATATTATTATTAGTGATCTTTTTTAATAAATATTCTGGGAGTGGCTTAGATGTAGTCCATGGGTGCATCGCATACAACTTAGGATCTCTACAGGCTACCTCTATCATTCGTGGAGTGACTAATCTGCGACGTGTAAATTCTAGTTCATCGTCATGCACGTTGCTTACATCAGTGACATCATAACCGATTAAATCATTAAGTTGCCGCTGAAATTCCTGAACTTCTTCTGATGGGTTTTGTTTCTGGACAACATAGATCTTGCCCACCTTTTTCTGTAACACTTTCCAGTACAGTATGCAGTCCAGTGTCTGTAATACTTGATGTTTATCATAAATTTCATACCATTGCCCTTTCTTCTGATACTGCAAAATAAACTGATCTGGGGTGAATGTGTGGTAGAAGTCTGTGGTTTGACTCATCTCTAGTGCACGCATCCAAACCTGTGCTTTCATTTGCTCAACCGTACAGTTGGCAGCTATTTCGAGTAACATCATTTCCGGTACTTTAGTATGTTTATTGCTTGTAGGCAAAATGAACTCAATGGATATCAGTTCCATTGATGACAAATTACTCGACGTACAGTGAGGTTTCATCCTTCTTCTCCTTCGTTTGTTTTCCTCTCTCATAACAACGGGCTGTTCATAATCCTCCAACTCCATGCCAGAAAAAATCTAGCAAAACATACAAATGCTTGATTACTTTCTCATTTACATTTTTAATCACTCTTATTTTTTTAACTCTTCTTAATTGAAATCATAGGCCAGTCAGAATCCTGCTGTGTGTACACTTTCTTAATTTCTGGTCATAAATACGTGATTTACACAAACCACCTCAGACATAATCTATTCAATTCACCTCCAAATACAAAAAAAACCCCCAAGAAACAACAAAGCAACCCTCTAATGATTAAATAATTAAAATACAGCTTTTTAACAGCCTTTCCAGATTTCAGAGGATAAGCAGTCTGACTACGTATTTCCTCCACAATGATTTGTTCTTGCTGCTATGTGATCAAGCACTGATTCTTTTGCTGCCTTATGTATTTTGATGCTGCTGATATTAACATAAGTGGATTTTCAGAGAAATCAAAAGACACACAACTGTGCATGATCAGAATGCCATCCCACTGAGTTCCAGGAATGACCAAAGGTAACAAAACAAGCAATCTGTTTGCAGACTCGACAGAGGTGAGCCTATTCCCATTTTCCTTTGCCTCTCTTCTTAGTGATGAGGAATAAGGACTTAAAAGCAAGAAAAGCAAGCAGGATTCAAAAGTCAGGGACTACTTCTGAAGAAAGATATTTAATATGCATCTAAATTCAAGCCTAGTAGCCTTAGATGTGCTTCTTTATAATAACTCATTTCACCTGACCAATAACATCCATCCATTTTAAAAGTAAACATTTCCAGTACAAACTATTAGCTTTTTACAGAAGAAAAAACTGCCAAGCTGATGTGAATACTTCAAATCACACCCAAAATACCTGTAAAGCAACATCAAACAGGAGTAGCCTACCTTATCAGCTTTCAGTAAACAAAACATATCATTGCTCACAGTTAATCTCCATTGAACAATATTAAAGTGGAAATGATTCACCAAGAACTTGGAAGAAGAAGGCAGTCCTGACTGAGCATTCTCACACAAGCTAAGTTACAGCAACATACTGAACTTCTTTTCCAGACAATGTATTTTACACATAAAATCTTTCTCCAACAGCTGGAAAAAACTAAAGCCAATGTAACGATGCCTTAGTAGATAGGAAAACCAGAAGATAAAGATGTAAAAGGTTAAACTGAAACAACAGAGTTTGCTAACTAAAACTCTTTTTTCAAGTTCCGGAAAGGAAAGACTGTGGACACACCCCATGTATAACTGATAAAGGAAATATTACCTGCTCGTAAAATAAAGGCTAAATTGCTGAAGAGGATTCATTTGTTTGATAGCTGAAGTTCCTATTTTTTTAAAGGAAGATCATTCATGCAAAAAATTCTTTGTTGAAGCTGTTCTGCTTTTCTTGCTTGCCCTCATATCCAGATGCAAAGGAAGTGCTGCGCTTACCAGGAAGGAAGTTTTAACCAAGTTGATTATACATATGATTGCTCATTTTAAAAAAAGTCAGAATGGTTTTCCTGTTACAACAGTAAAAATACACTGACAGCACACCAATCTGATCTGAATACACATGTGTAGAAGACATGCTTAAAGTCTTCTAAAAGTAGCTAAGAATAATCCCGGCAATAAATTTAATGACTCAAAATGAAACATTTTAAAACCAATGTATTTTGGAGAGCCTAAATACTTTATAAAAGAGTAAATAGGACTACTAGGAAAAAAGACAACTAAATCTGCAATGTTTCCTTATTTTTATTTCCATGGTGATGGTCCTTTGAGGACTCCCAACTTCAATTCATTAGAGTTTTTTAAGCCGGTCTCCATACAGACGTCACATGGAGATGGTATCTGCCAAGGATCTTGCACGGTAACCTCAGCAATAGAACTGCAGGGCAATCTTCCTCCTAGTATTTTTAACTCATCCATTTATAATTACAAACACGTGGTCAAATCCACTAGAAATTATGACATAAAATTCAGGAAGCATTTAAACCATGGACTTCCAACCCTAATTCTTGTGGTTAACTACAATCTGAAGAGCTGTTCCTTTACTAAATGAAAAAAATCCCCACAGGAAAACAATTTGGGAAAACACATACAAATCAGAAAGACAAGACAGAAAAACCTCTAATTGTATCCTTATTCATTATGACACTTGCAGTGAAATACTTGACCATCTGAACAGCAATATCCAGCACACATCCTACAGCAGTACATATCCTACAAATATGCTGACTCTTGAGAATGACAAGTCTCTTACCTGCCTCCAATGTGCCACTCACGACCTCTGAAATAAACACTTTGCAGAGGTTAAGAAAGAAAATACCTTCCACCACAGACACAGTCCTCCTTTCTCGGAGCACCATTTCGCTTGGCAGCTAGGATTGATTTCTTTTCAAAGGTTCTTTTTCTCAGGAAGTGATTTTGGAGGAAACACAACCTGTCCTATCTTCCTCTACCTTTTAGAGCCAGTGTTTGAAATGTCAAAGGAAGTGGCAAAGTTGCCCTGAACATTTTGTTGCTGCCGTGAAATCTACACATGTTGGCCAGGACATTTCCAACACTCGTCCTCCACACATACATCAGCCACAGTCTCTGTGGCACCTCAGCACTACACACTGCTTTCCTCTCCAGGCTGAAAAAAGCACTCAGTGGCTGGAAAACTTGAGCATCAGTAACCTCAACTGCAAACTCCAGGATGATGGAGGAGAAGGAAGCAGCGGGTTTCATGTAAAAGGGAAAAGAAGCTGGATGTGTAGGAAAAGAAAAGGAGTGATTGTAAAGGAGAAAATGTGTTTTGCAAAACCTGTGCTTTGAAATGCCTGACTGTGGAGAGTTTGACTTAGCAATGCTTTTGGGGAGTCTATCTGATGAAGTAGAATTTCTAAAACATGTAATGTAGTCTTGTATTTTTCTTCATTTAAACATAAGCAACAAGCAGTAAGGGTTTTTTCATGCCAACTGGCTACATAGGTTTTTTGCAAATATTTCTCATTCTAAAAGTCGTGCTGATCCTGTTAAGTAAACCTGGACTTGTATCAGTTTCATTGCATTTAGCCAAAGCTAAGACAGCATGCTGGTTTAAAATGTCGTCATCTTGTCGTCATGTGCTATGCACTCAAAGATTAACTTTTCAAACACACACACACACACACAAATATTCCACCTCTGCTAAGCTATTCTAGAACTATTCCATTGATCTAGACAATCCAAGGCAGCATCTTTATCTCAAGCACATTCCTTGATGAATGTAGCTGTTTGACTCTGTGATCCACTTAAAAAGACAGGTAAAGCAATATTGTGAAAGGTTCTGACATCCCCCCCCCCTTCCCTAACTGCATCAGATACAATGCAAAGTGCATGACACTTGTGTAACTGCCCACACAAGACTGTCTCTTCTCCCACATTCATCTGGGCTCTGACCTGTCATGCCTAGTCCAGTCGAGTCCAATCTGCATTTCCAGTTCAGCTCTGACCCCTTTACATCAGCTTCAGAAGACAGTTCTTGAAGCAATGATTGTCTCTAATCTATCCCTGCAATGACAGCCACAAAAGTGTCCCATTCTTAGGATGACACAAAATTGTCTCTATTTTCTTTTAATCCATGTGTAGGCATGGCAAAACCATATTTCCTCATGCATATGCATCAGAAAACTTTGACTTTATAATAGGAAACCTTTAAAATCACTTCTTTAGGCACCCTTTGTCATGCCTAAGCATTACATTATTCACATTTCTATATACCTACTGCAACACCACCAAAAAAAATAACCTCTTTTTTATGTCTAATTCTAATCAGCCTCATCAACCCTGAATTTCCCTTTATTAGAACTGCCAGAGGTCCACAAATCCTGATGGTGGCAATGGAGCAGGAGGAGGTGTGCCTGTAAAAGGCAGCTAAGACAAGCAAACAGGTTTGCCTTTGTGTCCAGTCATGTTCCTATCTCATCACTCAGGTCAGCAAACAAAAAAATTTGGTTAATTTTCAGCTGGATCAGTTCCTTGATCTGAGTCATCACTCGCAGAAGTGGTAGGACAGGGATGGGAACTGAAGGGAAGGGAGTCAGCACAGTTTAGGCTGAAACATAATTCACAGCAGGATTAGGAGATAAATTCATGAGAAAAACTTCTTAAATGATTTGAAAACACTGCTGAAAGGCGCCTTAAAAAGACAATGTGGTATCATCATGAATTACTTAGTATATTCTGCTACATAACATCACAATATTTGTCCAACTTCACTGCTTTATTAGGACTGTGTGAAGAGTTTTACCAGTTACTCATTCTCCACCGGCTATTCTCATGCAAATTCTATATTAGTTCCTGCTTCTGGTTTAACCCACCATGGAAAAACCTCATTTTAAAATGATTGTTTGCACTCTAGTGTGAATTTCCCAGACAATATAACCTGCAGGAAAGCAGGCACTTTCTATGTGAGTTAAGAATTACCTCATGTAAGTGTAATAATGCTGCATTTACAGCCACAGTTTCAGATAAAGTTAACTTGTAAAATGAACAAAACCAACAAACAAAAACAACAAACAAAACTACCATGACACAACCTGAAGTTTCCCAAGCAGCGCGATGCACCTGCTTGCTAACATTGTTCTATAGTCAGAGATGGCTTTGCATTTGCTGGGTAGGAGTACAATACGTCTTCCCTCCATCTACCGTGACCCAGTACTGAACTATGCAGGCAAGATACAGCACCACCGTGTTAAGCATGAACACAACAACAAACAACATTCTGCCCAGTTCTTTTGTCAAATCCTCTAGCAACTACCAGCTCTCATGGGAATTAAATCAGTGCAGGGTCCCATTAGCAATTAAACTTCACATGCAATATAGTCGCATTCTTCATCTAAAAGTATACTAATCAGCAGATACAGCTCAACATCTCAGTCAAGAGATTCTGACAGCTATTATGACTGTGATATTTCAGGATGCACTTGCCTTCACTACAGGCCTTTGCATATTTTGATTTCTACACCAGGTATCTACCTCGGGGTGCTTCTGGAACAAGCAGTAACTTCCAGCTGGTTCTAACAATTTAGGTAAGAATTCTAGCAAAGCTGTGGTTAACCAAAGATATACAAGTGATGGGTGATCTACCTTCAAACCAACACTTCACGGAGCTTGAAAACAGAGATTGCAGCTTGTGCGGGGACACAGTCACTATTCGGGTACTCCCTGCCCTCTCAACTTGTGCCGTTTTCTAATAGTGACTGTAATGGCATGGCTGAACCTACAATAACAACCAACTCCACAATGCCCTCAGCTGTTACTTCAGACGATTTGTGGTGGAGGAAGCTTTTATGGTCTACATGTACCTGACAGCCACAAGAAGTTTGCTGGATGAGGAAATACAGTTAGTTATTGTTTAAAAGCTGTGCTGGAGCAGAGCTGAGTCACAGATCTTAAGACCAGAGGGAACTGCTACCACTGTCTCGAGTGATCCTTCACTTTGCATTGTTTCATTCAACATTCTTAAGTTTCCTGTGCAGGTTTTGCATCAAACCTGTAACTCGTGCTAGGTCTGGGATGTGAGCTGGGACCAAGGCCGCGAGGAGCGACGGGCGGGCAGCAGCCGTGGGGCCCAGCACTGCTGACCCCGGTCACCACACGCCCGGCTGGAAGGGGGCTCTGGCCTCTGGCCTCTGGCTTCGCCTGCGCCAAACCCTGCAGACGCGCCGCGGGCAGCGGCTGCCTCGCGCACCCGGACTACGGCAGAGCCCCGGTGTCGCGCCCGCCGCCCCGAGATGGCGGCCGGGGCCGCGCCGCCCCATAGCGCCCAAGGGAGCAGCAGCGGAGCAGTCGCCGCGCGAGGGCGAACCTCGCCGCGCTCGGCGCCGCAGGGCAGCCGGGGCCCGGCCGGGCGGGTCTGCTCACCGCTACCGCTGGGAGCGGGGACCCGACACCACGGGGCCGGTGTCTCCGCCGCCACCTGTGAGCCCGGACTTCGGACAGGGTCCCCAGGCGATCCCCGCCGGGCCCCGTGACGGAGCTACTCACCGCAGCTGCGCGGCCGCGGCCCCGGCTCCAGCTCCGGACAGGTGTTTTCTTCAGCAGGAAGCGGAGCGGGCTGGGGGCCGGAGGGGAGGCTCCATGGCCGGCGGTAGGCAGCTCCGGAACCGCCGCCAATCACACGCCGGGCAAAGAGGGAACCGGCTGTGGGGCCTCCCCGCCCCGCTCAGCAGCCGCCGCCCGGCCCCGCCGCGGCCCCGGGGCGCCCGGCTACAGCCCCCGCCGCTGCGGCCGGCCCTCCCCGCGGCCCGCCGAGCCGGGCGCCGGGGCCACGCCGCTTCCCCCAAGCGAGGCGGGGGCCCGGGGAGGGCGCCGGCGCTGGGCCGGGACGCTTCCCGGGTGTGCGGAGCGCCGTCCCCGGCCTTGCCGCCTGGAGGCAGCGGGCAGCCCCGCGGCGGGCCGGCACCCGCTGGTCCGGTACAGCCACATCAACCAGAATAGGGCTATATTGACTACTGCGGTAGAGCACCGGGTCAACGTGTCAGCACAGCCAGCAAAATCTCCCTGGAAGCATCTTCAAGCGGTGTTCAGTGAACAGAGACCCCAATCGCCGCCGTGCCCGTTGCTGAGCAGTCACCACCTCGGCAGTGCCAGTAGCCAGAGCCAGGGCTGCCCGGCCAGGCCATGCCGCGTGGTGGTGACTGCACGACCAGCCCCATGCACTAAGGCGAGGACAAAGCTGGTCTGTCTAAGCTGTCCTCAAACAACCCTGGAGACAGCAGGCTGCTCTAGCGCACAGTGGCCTTCTCCTTCGGAAAGATTTTCATGCTGTCTGATCAAATGCCTGCTTGTACAGGCTGAGCCTCTTACTTGTTTATTTTCTGCAGCTACGTTTTGTTTGAAGGTGCTGTTTTCATTTTTTCCTACTATTTTCCCATCTCCACACTGGGCAGTCCTGCTCTCTCCTTTTAGGTCATGTTCCTTAGACCTCCTCTGATTTCTGTATCTCGCCTCTGGGTTCTTGCCAAATGGACCACACTGGTTTTGGAAGGCACTGTACAAAACTGGACATAGTAGTACTCCAGCTTGGGCTTTGCCAAGGCTGCCCACAGCAGGAGGATTAATTCATCAGCCTTACGGTGCCAGGGCTCCAAAGGCTGTTCAGGCACAACCGTTCACATCATCCAATTCAAACAAACAACTCCTCCTCACCACTCTTTCCCCACCCTGGCTGCTAGCTATCTGGCTCTGAATGGAGCTGAGTGTTTGTATCCCTGCAGGTCTTTTTTGGAGTGAACAGCTGAAGTCTTTCCATTATTATGCCTAGACCTTTTTTGACCCTTATCTTGCAATGAGATTCACAGGTGAACTCTTGTACAGAGCAGAGCCCGCACGCTCGCTCTGAAAGCCATGCTGACATAAGGTTACATCTTCAGGGAATGCTTTACAAGACCACAGGCTGCCTCGAAGACTGTAAAAATGAACTGGATTTTTTGAAGGAACACATTATTAACTTCCATAGAAAGAAAATATCAGAAGAAAGTAACAAGTGTGTTACACATACAAGGCTAGTATAGTAAGTTGGATAATTGTCATTATAGCAGTAGGGTGCTTTTGAGTTAAAAAATCATTTGCATGACAACATTAAGAATCACAATACCAGCCTGAAGCAGAAAGTAATTGAGCAGCTATTGTATAGACGTGGAGTTTCAAAATGAATATACATACACTGAACTGTGGGTATAAGAAATCGTAACTCTGGACTGGCCTCGAGTTGCCCTTTTTACAAAGATGAAAGCAAAGTAATAACCTTAAACAACCTTCACGTGATGTGTCTGCAGCATAGGGGAAACACAGTGAAGACTCACTCTCTCCATGCTTGGTTTTGCTTGATATAATGAGTAATACCGGCCAAAGAAGTTCACCTTTGCCCAGCATGTGCATTACTGAATGCTTTAAAAGAGAGTCAAAAAAAAACCTTATCAAAATAGAAAGCCTTTTTTGTTGTTGTTGGCTGGATCCCCAGATGCATCACTCCAGGAACACAAGTGTAGCCAGTTTGGCGATTAATCCTGTTAAAATCCATGGACTTTATTTGGAGATGTGCAAACACATGGAGATTTGAGCAGCTGAATAAAAAAACACTGTCATTTGTCAAAAGACAATTATAGAGGTGTTCTGGGTTCAGCAGTAGCAGTCATTTTCTCCTTCTCAGTAGCTGGTGCAGTGCTGTGGTTTTGACTTTCAGCCTGGGAACAGCGCTGATAACACCGATGTTTTCAGTTGATGCTCAGTAATGTTTACTCTGACCAAGGGCTTTCTGAGGCTCATGCTCTGCCAGGGAGGAGGGGAAGCAGGGAGGAAGCAGAGACAGGACACCTGACCCAAACTGACCAAAGAGGTATTCTGTACCACAGCACGTCATGCCCACTATATAAACTGGGGGCAGTTACCCGGAAGGGTGAGATCACTGCTTGGTAAGGCTGGGTATTGCTCAGCAGGTGGTGAGCAGTTGTATTCTCTCTCCTTGTTATTTCCCTTATCATTATTATCACTGGTGGTAGCAGCAGTGATTTGCGTTATACCTCAGTTACTGGACTGTTCTTATCTCAACCTGTGGGAGTTACATTCTTTCGATTCTCCTCCCCATCCCTGGAGGAGCCAGGTGAAGGAAGGGGTGGGGAGTGAGAGAGCAACTGCATGGTTTTTCTGAGTTATGGCTGAGCTTAAACCATGACAAGAGGGAATAATTTACAGCTGGAGCAGATGACACATTTCACATTGACTTTAGCTAGAACCACATAGAATATTTTTTAAATAGCTGTAAGTCAGCATAATGTTATTTGCTGTGAAGGAGTAAATTACTTTGTGTATTATATTTGAGAAAATCAGGTAAACTGAAAATCTTTGTCTTTTCAGGATTTAGTAAGTTAATAAAATATTACAATTTTTCAGCTAATCTTCAGCTCCTCTATATACAGCACAATTTGCTTTATCGCTTTTTGTGGCAAATCGCATAATTCAAATTTTCCTATTGCCAAGGATGCTCTCTTTATAGGTTGTATATTCTTTGGAAATACACATTTTACCATTATTTTATTCCTGCTGATTTCCAAATGTGACTCAAACCCTTTCCCATAAGTTATCTGTTGGTCTTTTTTTTTTTTTTTTTCAGTCAAGAACAGCCTGTAGAATAAATTGAAATGCACATTTTACCACGTTAAAAAAGGAACTTTAAAAGAGTCGGGAATATCATAGCTTAATGAAGGAAGGTGAAGAACACAATTTGATATTTAAATGAAGCTGATTTAATCAAAATTAGTCATGCAAAGAAGCAATCATTTTGCTAATATAATCTTGTGGCTGCAGTCAAAATGCAATTATTTCCTTTATCTTTCAGCTGTAATAAAAATATGACGAAGAATTGCTGTCATGATCTTAAATGGGAGTTTTGGAGGTTGGAAAAAAGTAAGATAGTATCTTTTGTGTCCTCTGCACAGTCAAACATCAGGTTTTATATTGTGTCATGGAGAACTGCAATAAAGAATAACAACCACATTAAATGCTCAGCAACAACTTTATATACTGACATATGTTGGAACTGGATGTAAATGTTGTCATTGACAGATGGTTCACTGCAATTTAGTAAATAGTATCTAATAGTTTGGTTTGGTTTTTATTTTCTGCATTGCCGGCAGAGAAAAAAAAATAAATGCAGAAGCTTTGTAGGTCTTGTACCAACAAAGCCAGAGCCTGCTTGCCTAATCCCAGCAATGGTGACATTCAGTTTTGCAATTGCTTCTTTATGTAAAGAAAATGGAAAAAACTCCAAATACCAAATCAAACAGTGTGGGACACATTGTGCTTCCTGATGGAAGGGTAGGCAACTTTCTCCTTTCTTGCAGAATTTATAAGTTACAATTTTCTAATTGAGTTGTAAGCATTTTATGAACCTTTCAGTGCAGGACTAAAAAATAAACTGCCAGAATCCCTTTATTTTACAGCTCTGTTCTGAAAACTGATCACGTAAATATGCAGTCAGTTGCGTTAACATCATTGCAGTTGCTTTGGCCATATGCACGATCATATGGTAACTTTGGCATCAAAAAGGAAGGGTTTTTTCTTGCTATAACTTGCCAACAAGAAGAGGAGGAGGGAGCTGGATTTTAGTTTGGCTTTTGCACCAAGTATGGTAGCTTCTTGGGTAATGGACAGAAGTGATAGGTAAGTGTTGCCTGCAGACCTGTCCTCCATTCACAGAAAAAGGCAGCCCACCTCTTTTTACACTGGTTCTGGGTCATTGTTCGGAGTAGAAGGCCCTGGGGAAGTGGGAGGAGATCCAGAAGAATAAATTAAGGGTGGGCTGTTGCTGCATCCCTCTGAAGGGATGCCAGCGGGCAGTTAAGACGTCTGTCAAATGTATCCTATATGAGCTTGGGTTCCCAGGGAGAGGTGTCCAGAGGAAACTTTCAAGATCTGCTTAAGATCTGGGAATGAAAGTAGCCTTGTGTCCTGATCCAGAATGATCTTTGAACCTCTGTAGGCAGAGCAGAGTCAGGAAAGCTTAAAAAAAAGAGCAACGCTTGCCCTTTTCTGCTCCCTTCTCCTCCAAGAAATACCCACTCTTCCCTTTTCTCTTGCTAGGTCAGTGCTCCTGGTGATCCAAGGTTCTGCACAAAATCCCTCACTTCAAACATCTAAAACTTTCAAAATAGGAAACAGCAGGTGTTCAGAAGCCTTCTGAGATACATCTGCTGAAGGATTTGTCCCACATTTTACTGATTTAGGCTCTTCCAAATAAGTATTTAAAGCACAGGGGTGGGAGTGCAAGGTGTTTCCTCCGTGCCACAGATGCACGCACATCAGCTGAGATGTAAAACTCACATAATAGCTCTTGCTGGTGTGAATACCTATTTTTGTCTGTACATATGTGTATTAGTTTGTCAGAGAGAGATGCACCCACCCCTCATGGTAGCAGAGTGTGCGTAAGCAGATCTTTAAGACCACTGGTTATTCATAAGGGATGGGGAAAGTCCCGAGTTTTTATGGCTGCTGTCAGAGGTCTCAGTATTAGGTGGAGATGCAATATTGCATCATTTTGTGGTGTTGGGACTTGACAGAGGAAATGAAAAAGGTCAGAAATAGAAAAGTAAAAAAAAATAGTTCACACTTCCAACAAGGCCTCTAGTCTAGTAGCATTATATTAAGTACTCCTAAATATAAGGCATGGATAGTCTCAGACTCTGAAAGTTTCTGACTTCAAAAATAATTAATCTAATTTGCTGCCCTGAGACTACATTACAAGGTTTCTCTAGACAAGCTCTCTGAACTGTGTTAGTGTGTTATCTTCCTGTCCTGATATTTATTACTCTGAATCTTTGAAAATTTGCTCAGCTGCATACTTGTTTGTTGGTGCTTCCTCCTGCCTGTGAGGATAGGAATATATTTGCATTGCACAGGAGCTATGCAAGGGTTGACTTTTATCAGAGGATTTCTGTATTTTTGTTGTTGACAATGTGCAACATAAAATGCTTTCCCTTTAAATTACGTCACTGCCTCTGTCTGTATATTGAAGTAACATATCCTTTACACACAAAAGGCTTACCAGAGTTGCAGGCACTCTGCAGGTTCATTGACCTGCTGTCACAATGCTCACGAGTAATAAAAAGATATTTAAGTAGGAATATGTTTGTTCCACAGAGTTTAGTCTAATACAAAATTGGCTTCAAAGAAAGCTCTTTTCCAGCCTGCTGTTTTCTGGAAACACACCCTTAACCTTCTCCAACAGCTTTAACAGAAGATCACGGCATTTGGTTGTGGTTTTTTTTAATCTGAATAAGAGGATTTAATTCCAAAGCACTGGATTGCTTGTATGGAGACCCTGCCAGCAGGTCTCTTTCTTTCAGGGTGAGGCTGGGATTCTGTCTGGGTGTTGGGGAACATATTGGGGCGCTGGGATGGCTTCTGTGGCAGCACTTCATACACAGTAGACAGTACATCATCATAGTGGTAACTTTGCTAAGTAAACAACTATCCTCACATTGGAATACAGAGCTGCTGTCTTTACAGACAAATCAAAGCCCTTGTAGCCAGCCAGCACAACCACAATGACTAAAAAGCCAGACTCAGACCTGGAACTTTGTATATTTGCTTCCTAGAAATGAAAAGATAAGAAAAGCTGAAAACCAGTGGGATGGAAAGTGTCAATCCTTACACACAAAAGGAGGGCAGCTTTATTCTATGGATATTAGTGCTTCCTCACATGGCAGTCTGGTCTCTATAGATGGTCCTCCATTGTCTATGTCTGCTAGGGATGGTTAAAGACAAATATGGGAGCATTGCCCAGATAAAACAGCTGGTATTGCCAGACTTCCTGTGTATTTTAGGATTCCCTGAGTTACAAACACAAATACTTCATTACTTAAAAAATGCATGTGCCCATATTTTTCTGCCTGCAGTGGAAAGGTAGGGCGCTCCAGCAACCTTTTGTGAAGCTTCTTTTCCATTTTACAGCACAAAGACTGAGCTGTTCAGCAGGGGAGGACATGGCAGCTAAGCCCAGTTTGGGTGAGACTATCTTGGTCCCTTGTGTAAGACAGTAACTGCTGCAAAGTGCTGGCCAGAACCGGTGCTCCACATGCCCCACATGCCCACAAAAGCTCTGCTTTATTCTCTGATCTGCAATTCTGCACCCCAAAACCCAAATGAAATGTAGCAATATCTGCACCGTGATTCAGCCAGTCACACCATTCAGGTATCACGTAGATAGGTGTGATAGAAATTTTTAATGTCTCTTATTTTTGCAGTTAAAATGTGTCAGATGGCCGGATCATGCTTTCCAGAGCATGTAGGACACAGTGATCCCAAGTACTTTTTGTCAGACGGATGTACCTCCAGGCTTTGCTAAGCCAGCTTGCCTGCATGCAGCTATATGGCTGCAAACAGGCAGGACATAGAGTTAGATCTCTTTATAATTGTTCATCTGGTTGTCTACCAGCTACTGAACAGATGTGGCCCACAATAGTCATCTTTCGAACAACATTCAGACTCTCTTTGATGAATTTCAGAAGCTATGGGAACTCTTCCTAAATTCACATAATGAGGCAGACATGCAGGAGCCTGTGTTTTATCCCATCAGGGAGCAGTTGTTCTTCTCTGGGAAGCTGATGTTCTTTCCCAGTAATATGCCTCCAATAACAAAATGTTTTTGCTTAGATGGTGTGATTTTCTTCCTTGGACAGTGTACTAGATAGACCAAATGCCTCACTCTTTCCAAAGTACAACAGTACCCCAGAAGCGTCTGGTAGGTTGAAAAGAATAAGGATATAGAGATGAAGGACACATGGAAGGATACAAGGAGGGTATTCCCTTTCTGATCTAAGATGAGCTAAAATACTCCAGATGGTTCTGAGACTGTTCCTGGATTCCACTACAGAGAAGAAAATGGATGCATGGAAGGTGAATCACTGCTATGTCCAGCGGAGGACACCATAGAGGAATGACTGATGTTAGGGATGTGTAACAAACCAAAATGAATGCCTGACTTTGGAGGCAGTGTTTTGAAACGCCTTCAAGCGGTAATTCTCCTGATGGACCACAGAAGGCTACATAGCACAGCTTGGTTTAGGTACAGAAGTTGCTGGTACTGGGATAGCAGGCACTGCAGGGCCTGCCCGGAGGAGTGGCTGCTGATGTGGTAGGAAGCCTGTCCTCACAAACAAGGATGGTGACTTCTGGATCAGTGCTGCAGAGCTGGCCCTGAGGAAGGGTGATCTGCTGGCACGAGGCTACATGGTCCCTCGGGTGTCAGCACCTGTACAGAGGATAGGGCTTCTCAGACTTTTGTCCCCTCAAAAAGTGAAACCCATAAGAGTGTAGTGACTCCTGTATCTTGTCAGGCTGAGCACTGGAGGTGGCAGCCACTCTCTGCTTTTCCTTAGTTTTGACTCTGTTTCAAGTAATCAGCATAGTTGTAGATGAAAGGGACCTCTGAAAATGTGTTGCTGGGAGTCCAAGATTTGAAGGTTTGCATCCAAGAAGGTGTTAATAAGGGGAAGCAGCCCAGAAGGCTTGACTGAGACATGCTCAATACATGAACTGCCTGTGTTAATAACTCAGGAAAGAAGACTGTTGGTTGATAAACAGCAAGATACTCAGGGCAGTGTCCATCTGCTAAGAGTGAAGGCATGTCAAAAGCTGACTGATCGGAAATTCCAGATTTGGCTTGCAAGATGCTCCAGTACCAGCAAAGTGAGTACTATCAACTAACCTCACCGAAACTTATGGCAGATAAACTATATGGCAGCCAATGGACTATACAAGCCATCCTTAATTAACAAAAACATTACTTGGGTAATGCATGCACAATTCACATGGGGGAAAAAATGGTATTTTCAGGTTCCATGTTGCTAAGGAATGAAAAGTGCAGAGCCAAGAACACTGGATGTCCAGGAAGGACCCAGTTTTGGCACAAGGGTGCATGTGCAGTGGTGGCTGTGTCAGTGTTGGCAGTCATTTCAAAGGGACTTGGCATTATCCCATTATCCTGGCCTAATCCCATGAAAAGAAGAGTACAAAACCCAAGGATTCTCTTCACTAGTGATAGGCAAAAATACAGCCGTTTGAATCCGAGTTAGTCTGATAATCCCATTTAAACAAATTATGTATCTTGAAACAGTGTGGATTCCTGAGATAAGCAAATCTGTCACAGGTCCTGCAGTGAGGCTGAAGTGAAGGTCTTTGTGTTTGATGTGTTTGGGGAGATACATGTGCAATTCCTGGCACTGTAGCTTGCCAGGAAACTGAACACAAGCCGGATTCAGCCCATGAAGGAGGACTTAAATAAGCCTTTGGAGATGTATATCTACATGCGATAACCATATATCTGGATGCACCCAGGCTTTTCAGCTGTGCCACAGTCCATGAACACTCTCTGTGACCTGAGCTCTGGCACCCAACCTCTCTGACCTGCCACCCCATCCAAAGGCGTGTCCCTCACCCCCAGTCTCCTGCACCACTGACTTTCGGGGTGACCACCCCTGGGCACACACCTCATACTCACCCACTGCAGGGCCCTGGCCCTTCCGCACCCACAGCACCCTGTGGTGGGGCCAGGCCAAGGGCACCAGACGAAGTCACCCCTACCAGCTGCTGATCCCACAGGCATCCACTCACTACGGCCGCTGCCGCTCGCCTGCGTCACAGCCCGCAGTGTGGCGTCACCGCCCGCCCGGTCCTCGCCTGCGTTGCGTCATGCCGCACGGACAACGGCCACGCTGGTGCTGTGGTGCCCCCTGCTGGGCCGGCAGGAACATCACCGCGGCTCCGCCGCCCCCCGGTGCTCTCGTGTCCCGGGGTTCCTCCTGCTCCCGCTCCGCCGCCGGGAGCGGGCGAGCCCGAGTCCCGTCTCGCCTTCTGGAGCCTGGGCTGTTGTGGTGGTGCCTCCGGCAGAAGCTGTGCCTTCTGTTCTGCAGGTGTAAAGAGAGCGTCCTCTTCCTCCTTATGTCCATGTGTCCTGGGTTCAGCAGTAGCAGTCTTTTTTCTCCTTCTTAGTAGCTGGTGCAGTGCTGTGGTTTTGACTTTCAGCCTGGGAACAGCGCTGATAACACCGATGTTTTCAGTTGCTGCTCAGTAATGTTTACTCTGACCAAGGGCTTTCTGAGCCTCATGCTCTGCCAGGGAGGGGGGGAAGCCACGAGGAAGCAGAGACAGGACACCTGACCCAAACTAGCCAAAGAGGTATTCCATACCACAGCACGTCATGTCCAGGATGTAAAAACTGGGGGCAGTTACCCAGAAGGGTGAGATCACTGCTTGGGTCGGGCTAGGTATTGGTCAGCAGGGGGTAAGCAATAGTATCCTTTTCCCTTGTTACTTCCCTTATCATTACCATTATTGGTGGTAGCAGCAGTGGTTTGTGTTATACCTCAGTTACTGGACTGTTCTTATCTCACCCCGTGGGAGTTACATTCTTTCTATTCTCCTCCCCATCCCTCCAGGAGTGGGGGAGGAAGGGAGGGAGTGAGCGATTGCTGCATGGCTGAGCTGCCGACTGGGCTTAAACCACGACACCATGTCCCTTAGAAATAGAACTGGAAAACAAAGAATTCTGTGAGCAGATTTTGGAGCCAGTGGATCTGGGTCGTTTTTACACTTGCAGTGTGACTGCAGGGAAGGCCTTGGGCTTTCTGTCATGACCTACCTCTTGTGCATTCATGGGACATGGAGAACAATGTCACTCACCAGTTACCCATGGGCTCTTCTATTATTTCATTTATATTTGAAGTTATTTGAGGTCCTTATGGTATGGAAATGCAAAGCATTTGTGTGTTTACGGAAGAGACTTGGTGATACAATTTTACATATCCGTGTTGCAACTAGGTGTGTCATACAAAGTGAGCGTTAGCAGAACTTTCACATCGCACCAAATCACCATACAGACCAAAACACTATAAACTGTGTCATGTAAGCACCTAGATCCAGTTCAGGACTCCCAGCAACACGAATCTTCTCGACTTCATTTTAATTTCCTTCTTTTTCATCTTCCTGACTGCATTTTCTGCAAAATGGAGTGCCTACTTTGTACGTGCACCCAGGAGCACAAGCTTTTGTTGAACCTTTCCAACAGCCCTGCACTCTCCCTTCTCTCAGCTGCATATTGGCTGGATTTGAGGAACTTGCATACTTCTCCGGCTGTCTGGATCCGAGAATCACACCAAGCACGAGGGGCTGCATGAGTGATATCAGAAGTATTGCGCCTGCCATGTGTGATGCCAGACATGAACATGAAGGTGTTGAAATCCTCCCTCTCACCCAACCAAGCTTTATTCCTCAAACCCTCTGCTTTTGTGCAGTCACCTTCTCTCCACAGCTTCTTAGGTAAAAATGTTTGAAAATGCTTAAATGGAAGCTACTGTCATTCCAGTTATTAGACACAATTGGATACCTATGACAAAATATTATCTGCCAGAATATCACCATGGAGGATGGTAAAACTCAGCACACTCACAGCACCAGCATATCTTGTCTAGAGCTGATCAGTTTCTATTAAAGCTCATAAGATAATAGCTATCCCTAACACAGGAAAGTAGAGAACAAAGAAGTTACTAAGTTCAGATGAAAAGATTGTAGTCAAGATATTAGCAAAAGGGATACAGCAAATATTATCAAACTCAGTAAAAGAAGCCAAATAGTTCTGAAACAAATACTTTTCCAGTAACATGAGAAGGGGATCAAGATATACTGAATCCAAAAAAAAACAGAAAGAAAAGCACGCTAGTAGAACTGCATGCTGACTTATGGGAAATGATACTTAAAAAAGGAGAAGTCACAGTTTCTGGGGTGCACTATGAAGTAGAATGGTATGCAGTCAGCAATATTAATCAGTTTCAACACCAGGCTTTTCTGGGGCAAATTGAATATTTTATGAAATCTCTAGCTTGAAGTTGAAAGATGGAAATTTTTAAAGTCAGACCTCCATTAATAAGTTTTAAATATATTTAGAGAATAAAAAAAAAAAAAAAAAACAACCAACAAAACCTCATTGGATTAAGAAGTTTTCTGGAAAATCTATATGGGCAGGTAGAAGCATGAACTGACCCTTTGGAGCTGGTGGCGGGATTGCCTCCCTTCCTTCCCATTCTCAGTCACTGGCCACGGGAGAGGGACCAGATCTGCTAAGCAAATTTGCTTATTTGCTAAGTGATCCTGCCCCATCTGTGGTCAGGAAGAAGCCTCAAATACTAGTGAGGACACAACAGCTTAATTCCTATAAGGAGAGCTGGAACTCACTGTGAGCCTCAGTGCAATGGGCTGCTGGGAGATGGAGCTCTTAGGCACTCACTTGGTGGGCTTAAGCTGAAGACAAGCCTGCTGTAAAGTTTGTTTTCTCCCAGAGAAAGGAAAGAAAGAAAGGAAAGCAGAGAAGCTGCTTGTTTCCCTCTAGGAAGAGAAAATATCTGCCATTTGGCTCAGTTTGGTTGGAGTGGGTGTAGCTTGATGACATGGAGTCACAGAATCATAGAATGATTTGGGTTGGAAGAGACTTCAAAGCTCATCCAGTTCCATCCCCCCTGCCACGGGCAGGGACACCTTCCACTAGACCAGGTTACTCCAAGCCCTGTCCAGCCTGGCCTTGAACACTTCCAGGAATGGAGCAGCCACAGCTTCTCTGAGCAACCTGTTCCAAGTGTTCTGCAACGACTTTCTACATGGGCATGCTTCTGCCTTCAGTCCATTCCTGCCAGACACAGGAACAGCACAAGCAGATGAGCTGTCCCGCACTGGGGAGCAGGTCTTACCATGCTCAGCCACTCTGCAGTGATATGGCTGGGCCAGGAGCAGGGTGATTCTGCCTACAGCACTCATGAAGCCAATGTCATCAGTATTGGTGATGCATGCAGTGACCTCCAAAGAACCTATCAGGAGAAGGAAGGCATTTTTGCACGGAGGTGAGGTTAAGGCATCAGTGATGTACAACAGAGAGCCAGGAGGTAAATGACTCATATGGGCTGGGCAGGGACGGTAACACAAACAGGGAATGTCTTGTGCTCACAGCCTTGCAGGAACAAATGGTAAGAATCCAGATGATGACATTTTGGACTGCAGTGGAGGAATTTAGCACTGTGCAATGTGGAGGTCATATTCCCATTCCTTTCCAGTCAGTTGTCTTATTACTGCTTGACTGGTGTTTGCTTTATGATACTTTAAGATAGGTAAATATTTTATGGTTTGGACTCAATGTCTTGCAATTTTTGCAAGTGCTCATACAGCCCCGTGCCACACAACCAAATCCATTTGTTAACAAATTCAGTGTTAATAAAATAATCTTGATATCATTTTATGATAAAAATTTTACTATAGTAATAATATAATACAATAATTATTATTAATAATATAATAATAATTTTCTATTCTTGGAATTGCAGCTAGCTACAAATGTGTACACTGAACTTAAACTGGATTGAAGCTGTTGGCGTTAACTGAAGTTAGAACTGTGTTCTAAGGGTGGCCTGAGCAACATTCAGTGGAGGGACGTTTACTGTGCACAGGTGAATGGCCCACGACATATCTACCTGTGCTGGCAGACAGGATGACAAATTCCAGGATTTTCCAATATTTCCCACAGGTACCAGAGCAAATATATATAGAACCTGTCTCTAGTTGTCCCCTATTCTGTCAAAAAATCTTCAGGGAAGTATCTTTCTTGTTCTCCCTTTGCTTTTGTTCATCCTGATGTCCATTTATCTTGGGTCAAGTGTGATGAGTGTCTCACTGCTGGCCTTTAATATTATTCCTGCTTGTAGTGAATCCAGAAGAATTTCCTTGTATTACTTCTTATGATTTAAACCCAGCTGGAAACTTGGCAGCACATAGTCCCTCTCTCATCCCTCATCTTCTCCTTCTCCTTGCCCCAGCCCAGGTGGGATGGGAAGGAGAACTGGAAGAATGTAAAACCCACAGGTTTTTTACATAAGAACAGTTTAACATTCTACATAAGAACAGTTTAATAACTAAAATAAAGTAAGATATAGTGATAATAGGAAGAATACCAACAATAACAATAATGATAATAATAGGAAACAACAAGAGAAGAAATGAAAGCTCAGAAAACAAAAGTGATGCACAATACAATGGCTCACCACCCACTGACCCATACCCAGCCCAAACCTATCAGTCGCTTCCAGGTAACTCCCCCCAGTTTATACACTGGGCATGACATGCTGTGGTATGGAATACCCTTTTGGCTAGTTTGGGTCAGGTGTCCTGTCTCTGCTTCCTCCTGGCTTCCCATGCCCCTCCTCACCGGTAGAGCATGAGAGACCGAAAAGCCCTTGGTCAGGATAAGCATTAAGTTAGCGATATTTAAGCTAGGATAAGCTAAGTAAGCAACACCTAAACCATCAGTGTGCTATCAGCATTGGTCTCAGACTGAAGCCAAAACACAGCACTGCACCATCTACTAGGATATAAAATAACTGTTAGAGCCAAAACTAGGACTCACCTCAGTACAGCTAATGCTTAGAAAATGGAAAAGTACATCAGTGCATGAAAAAATCCAAGAATGACATCCTGGGGCATGCACACTACCTACTTTAGCTTATTTTAAACAAACACAGAGCATCTGAAACTAGAAGGCCACATTTTTTTCTTTAATTGAAGAGTTATGCATTTTCCATGAGCATTTCAATATCTAACTTAGATCCAGAAAGCCAACCGTATCCTGGGATGCATGAAAAGGAGCGTGATGAGCAGGTCGAGGGAGGTGATCCTGCCCCTCTACTCTGCTCTCGTGAGACCTCACTTGGAGTATTGTGTGCAGTTCTGGTGTCCTCAACAGAAAAAGGACACGGAACTGTTAGAACAAGTGCAGAGGAGGGCCCCGAGGATGATCAGGGGACTGGAGCACCTCCCGTATGAAGATAGGCTGAGAAAGTTGGGGCTGTTCATCCTGGAAAAGAGAAGGCTGCATGGAGACCTCATAGCAGCCTTCCAGTATCTGAAGGGAGCTATAGGGGTGCTGGGGAGGGACTCTTCATGAGGTACTGTAGTGATAGGACAAGGGGTAACGGGTTCAAACTGAAACAGGGGAAGTTTAGATTGGATATAAGGAGGAAGTTCTTTACTGTAAGGGCGTTGAGGCACTGGAATGGGTTGCCCAGGGAAGCTGCGAATGGTCCATGGCTGGCAGTGTTCAAGGCCAGGTTGGACATAGCCTTGGATGGCATGGTTTAGTGGGAGGTGTCCCTGGCCATGGCAGGGGAGTTGGAACTAGATGATTTTAAGGTCCTTTCCAACCCTAACTATTCTATGATTCTATGCCTAAAATAAGTACATGATTACATCCTTCACTTGCTGCATCAAGACAAGTTGGATATTTTAATCAGCCTGCCAGGCTTCTATTTCCTCTTATTAAACAATGTTGTTCAGCACATACCACCTTATATAAACACATTCCCATTTAAAACTGGTAATGGTAAGAATCTCCCTTTTTATTCTTCCCCCCCCCCCCCAGGGCCTGCTTATAGGTACAGCAATCACGACAGATGCCTTTTACTAATATTTATTCCTTTTTAAATTAACAAGCACGAAGTTTGTAAACAAAAATCACAAGTTTCCTCATAGGGTTTAGTTTTCATATGCTAAAGGGGAACCCTGGGCCCCTGTCTCTGCCATGATTTCCACCCTCAAATTAAGTCCACCCAGTTGCAGTATCGTTCAGAACTATAATTTTATCTAGCCTTGTAATGTTAATTATTATTTTCAACATCATCAGTACAGCAACTGCCACGTCTGTACCTGGAGGAGGATCAGCATCTCTGGGCTATCCTCTGGGCTTAATATGGAGGAGACAACCAGGCTTCTCACTAGCACATCCAGACCACAGCCTGATCCCGCAGCATGATTTCTTTTGGTAGTGCTTGGTAGATTATTTTCAGCCATGAATTTGTCTAATTGTTCTTTGAATCAAGTAAGTTTTTGAAACATAGAATCATAGAATCATAGAATAGTTAGGGCTGGAAAGGACCTCAAGATCATCGAGTTCCAACCCCCCTGCCATGGCCAGGGACACCTCCCACTAAACCATGCCATCCAAGGCTATGTCCAACCTGGCCTTGAACACCGCCAGCGATGAAGCATTCACAACTTCCTTGGGCAACCCATTCCAGGGCCTCACTACCCTCACAGTAAAGAATTTCTTCCTCATATCCAATCTAAACTTCCCCTGTTTAAGTTTAAACCGTTACCCCTTGTCCTCTCACCACAGTCCCTAATGAAGAGTCCCTCCCAGCATCCCTATAGGCCCCCTTCAGATACTGGAAGGCTGCTATGAAGTCTCCACGCAGCCTTCTCTTCTCCAGGCTCAACAGCCCCAACTTTCTCAGCCTATCTTCATACGAGAGGTGCTCCAGTCCCCTGATCATCCTCGGGGCCCTCCTCTGCACTTGTTCTAACAGTTCCATGTCCTTTTTATGTTGAGGACACCAGAACTGCACACAAGACTCCAAGTGAGGTCTCACAAGAGCAGAGTAGAGGGGCAGGATCATCTCCCTCGACCTGCTGGTCACACTCCTTTTGATGCAGCCCAGGATACGGTTGGCTTTCTGGGCTGCAAGCGCACACTGCCGGCTCATGTTCATTTTTTCATCAACCCACAGCCCCAAGTCCTTCTCCGCAGGGCTGCTCTGAATCTCGTCCCTGCCCAACCTGGAGCTGTGCCTGGCATTGCTTCGACCCAGGTGGAGGACCTTGCACTTAGCATGGTTAAACTTCATCAGGTTGGCATCAGCCCACCTCACAAGCGTGTCAAGGTCCCTCTGGATGGCATTCCTTCCCTCCAATGTATCAACCGAACCACACAGCTTGGTGTCATCGGCAAACTTGCTGAGGGCGCACTCAATCCCACTGTCCATGTCACCCACAAAGATGTTGAACAAGACCGGCCCCAACACTGATCCCTGGGGGACGCCACTCGTTACTGGTCTCCAGCTGGACATTGAGCCATTGACCACTACTCTTTGCGTGCGGCCATCCAGCCAGTTTTTTATCCACCGAGTGGTCCACCTATCAAATTGATGTCTCTCCAACTTAGAGAGAAGGATGTCATGTGAGACAGTGTTAAACGCTTTGCACAAGTCCAGGTAGATGACATCAGCTGCTCTGCCCCTGTCCATCAGTTCCGTAGCCCCATCATAGAAAGCCACCAAATTGGTCAGGCAGGATTTCCCCTTAGTGAAGCCATGCTGGCTGTCACCAAGCACCCTGTTGGTTTTCATGTGCCTTAGCATGCCTTCCAGGAGAATCCGCTCCAAGATTTTGCCAGGCACAGAGGTGAGACTGACTGGTCTGTAGTTCCCTGCGTCATCCATTTTCCCCTTCTTAAAAATGGGGGTTATATTTCCCTTTTTCCAGTCATCGGGACCTTCACCTGACTGCCATGATTTTTCAAATATGATGGACAGTGGCTTAGCAACTTCATTTTCCAGCTGCTTCAGGACCCGCGGATGGATTTCATCCGGTCCCATGGACTTGTATACATTCAGGTTCCTAAGGTGGTCCCGAACAAGATCCTCCCCCACAGTGGGCCCAGGGTCTCCACCCTCACCGTCCCCGCGTCTGCCTTCCAAGACTTGGGTGGTGTGGTCAGAGCATTTGCCGGTAAAGACTGAGGCAAAGAAGTCATTAAGAACCTCAGCCTTCTCCAAATCCAGGGTAGCCAGTTCTCCCGAAAGCTTCTGGAGAGGGCCCACGGTGTCCCTAACCTGTGTTTTATTGGCAATGTACCTATAAAATCCCTTCCTGTTATCTTTCACATCCCTAGCCAATTTTAATTCTAAGTGGCCTTAGCTTTCCTAACCTGGTTCCTAGCTTCCTGGACAACATCCCTGTATTCTTCCCAGGCTGCCTGACCTTGCTTCCAACTTTTATAAGCCTCTTTTTTCATTTGAATTTTGCTCAGCAGGTCCCTATCCATCCAAGGAGGTCTCCTGGCCCTCCTGCTAAACTTCCTTCTAGTTGTAATTAGTTCCACAGATTAATTATGCACGGCATAGAAAAGCATCTTTTTTGTTTGCCACCTGAGAATTTCATTTTATGCCTTCTAGGTCTTGTATATGAAAGACTGCACATTACCATCCTCCATTTGTCCCTCCCATGCACTTCTGATTCTTCTCTATCTGCCGCAAACCTATTTTTCACGGACTAAAACAACCCCAGTTCCCTCAGCCACTCCTCATAAGGCTTGTGCTCTTGACCCCCTGCCATTCCCATTGCTCCTCTTTGAACTGACTCCAGCACGTCAATATCCCTCTTGTAATGAGGGGCCCAGAACTGAACATAGTATTCAAGGTGCTGTCTCACCAGGGCTGAGTACAGGGGGAACAACGCTACAGAAGAGATACTCTCAACACGCAGTCCAGCATTACACCAAAGCCAATGAATTCAAATGCAAGCACAGAAAGGATTTCCCCTCACTGGCTGGCTATGATTAGTCCTATTCAGGAATGCTATGCATAGCTATGCACACTATGCAAATACTACTTAACAAATGGATGATAGTAGTGTGTAGTGCTGCCTATCTAAAACTCCTGCTATGGTGCTTTCCAAGCAATTGCCATTACAGTGCAAGAAGGGCACAGCCATTCAGAGGCATCTCAATCTTTGTACGTTTGTGAAGCATGCTTTCAGCCACAGCAGCTACAATTGTTCCTTCCAAAAAGGAATGACTGAACTGCACATTTCTGGTTAACCCACTACAATACATCTATTGAACCATAGAATGGTTAGTATTGGAAGCAACCTTAAAGCTCATCTAGTTCCAACCCCCTACCATGGGCAGGGACACCTTCCACTAGACCAGGCTGCTCCAAGCCCCATCCAACCTGGCCTTGAACGCTGCCAAGGATGGCACAGCCACAGCTTCTCTGGGCAAGCTGTGCCAGGACCTCACCACCAGTTTCACTCTTGATCTCTTCTTCATAATGCCTTTGGCCCTGTGCTGTGCACTGAGTACATTTAGGCTATGAATCTGTGGTACTGTAATGTTGTCTATTTCTTCATAAACAGGTTCTTCTGGACTATTGTTTTTAGCCTTTCTTAGGTCTCCTGAAAACACTTCATATTCTCTTCACAATTCTTTCCAGATTAACCTAAGTTCCAGCTGCTGGTTGCCAGACTTTCTTCATTGCACAGAAGACCCTCATTGCTCCTGGGCAGGTGATGTTGTCAATGCTAAACATTCACATGGGTTAGGGGAAGCCTGAGGGCAGTCATGGAGGAGAACTTTGCTGCCTGTCAGTTGCTCCATAGCAGAATCACTCCACCTAATGTGGGTGCTAGCCCAGTTGCCAGCCACCACTTGTGATCAGAGGACCTTCTTTCCCCCAGCATCCAGCTTAAACAGGGACGTGGAGGCATGTATGATAGAGCGGAGCTCTTTCTCTTGCACCTTCACCACACTTGCACAGAGAAAGAAAAGAGGGTCACCACCACAGCACTACACAATTTCCACCTTGCAGATGAATTTGCAGCACTTTTACCATGCTGGCTGAACCTCCACTGGTACCACCACCTAACCACGTCAAGTGGCACCAGCCAAGAGGTGCACTCTGCTAAAATGAAACTCATCCTTTGCCTATAGGCAAGTGGAAAGGAATGACATGGTTTGGTGACTGGTGAATGAAAAATGAAATAG
Source organism: Amazona ochrocephala (assembly GCA_039720435.1). Taxonomy (NCBI): domain Eukaryota; kingdom Metazoa; phylum Chordata; class Aves; order Psittaciformes; family Psittacidae; genus Amazona; species Amazona ochrocephala. The sequence goes on from CM077880.1 coordinate 30,185,321, forward strand.
AAGGGACAAAGAGGAAAATGAAAACAGACTGAAAGCAGAAAGAACTGCATGTAAAGAAACATTATAAAGAGAGGAAATGAAAGATGAATAAGTTTCGTTTGTGCTAAAAAAAGAGGTAATAGGTGGAAGGACAGGAAAAGCAGTAGCTGAGAAGGTTAGTGATGCACATAACAAAGTAAGGCTGACCCAGATAGCCCCTGGTGACACAGGAAAATTTGGGAATGGTGAGAGCTATTTATTCAGGTGATGATTTGTAGGCTTTGCTGTAATAAGGTGTTGGGTGCAGCAGTTCCCAAACATAATGAGAGATGAAACTTCAGAAGATGGTGGTGGCAATTCTTACTATGTTGGTGCTAGTGGTGGTGGGCACTGAGGACTGCAGCCATAGTGGTGCTGGTTCTTCTCCTCCTACTTCTCTTGGGTGTTAGGGGAATAGAAAATACAGAGGAAGACAGCTAGGAGCACTTCTTAGTGAGTGCCTGACCTACGGTACAAACCAATGAGGGTGAAGTTAGTTCTTTTCCACAGATGGCTGCTATCACAGAAGACCTTAGATCTATCCTAGTACACCACTGTAAGAGCCTTTAATACCTCCCCCAGCTCCAAGGAGTTTGGCTGGCTGAGTCAAGCTCGGCCTCTTCAGTGGTACAAGCTGTTGTGAGAGAAACAAACAGAGGGGGGCCTGACCTCCCTCCCCTGGGAGTTGCTTTTCAGTTAATGCTCCTTTGCCTGGTGCTGCTTGAGCTACCTCGCAGCTGTACAGCAACTGCATCTGCACTTCCTCTTGGACCTTCTCGTTCTGATCTGCACCTTGGCTTCCTGGTTTGACTTGGCTGCCTGGCTTAGCCTCAAACCTGCCTGATGCTGGCTCTGATCACAGCCTCCAGACCTGCTCCTCATCCGGACTTGCTGAGTCAACCTGCTGACACCTCATTGGCGAGGCAGTGCTTCTGTCTGCATCACTGTCACCCTCAGCTCCTGACCTCTTTCCCTGCCAGTGCTGCTCCCAGCACCTTCTGTCATCTTACAGAGCTCTGCATCCCAAATGCAGAAACTGTTGGACGTGGAGTGTATTTTCATGTCAGCTTTCAAGCTTGGGCAGAAAAGAGTTTTCTTTGTCCTGAGATATTTTCAAAATTTCAAAAAGATTTTGTCTTGCCATAGACATCAGAATTTTCAGAGTAGTTATTTTTGGTGACAAATGCAAAGTAGGCAACAGCTCAGGGTTTACAGCACTTCTGGGAGACCGTGGCTCATTTTTTGATACCAGTGCATGATTAATCAGCTCTACAAAATGCAGGAGTGCCAATGTACTATACTAAAGGAATCCTACAGTATATTAGCCAAAGTTTGAGACAACTAGGTTGAAGAGTGATAACAGGAGTGGTAGAAGTCAAACATGTATCTCTAAGGAGCTGTGTATACAAATGGTTTCCCAGTGAAAACTCTTCTACCTAGTTTTTTGAGGTTAATTCATCTTCAGTATCAGCACGTTATACCACTGAAAATAATGCCTTCTTCTACTAGCCATACCCAGATGGTGCATGTGCGTATCAGAACATGGAGATGCTGTTCAAAGTGGCAGTAACTAGGGATTTGACCACAAATATGGAATAATGAGTGACTTTAGGAAAGCTAATGTACTCACAGACAGTCCACGAGGAGGAACAGGAGAAGGCTGCACAGGAGCTAAGCTGATTGAGCCACATGACCAATATGCTCTTGTTACAGATGTCTCCACTTCTGCTCTGGGTATCACATAACCGGTGGTGGTTAATTTAAACAAGAGACTGGTTGAAGGAAATGATTGGTTTTGACTGAAAACGTACCTACACCTGTGATAGAATTAATTTCACTGTAATCAGGACTCCCAGACGATTCCCATCTAAACTAGTCATAATTTTCTTCTAAAATCAGTGAAGATAAACAGATAAAATGCCCACATTCACCCTGACAGGTCGCCTGCATCAGACCCTTTAGTGATTTAAAATGGGTCGGATTTAGTTTGCCATCAGGTGAGCCATTTCCTTGCAATCTACTTTTCTTTCTCTGCTCATTTTCGAATCCCTTTCTAATCCTTCCACTGTTCTATCTGTCCAACTGTCCATCTTCATGTATTTTAATCTCTCCTGGTGGAAGAGCCGTCTGCTAGGAAATGCCTGCCACCTGGGAAAGCCATTCTCTGCTTTGGTCAGATGGACTGTAGATTTTTTTTCCCCCTCCAAACTTCATGCAAATACAGATTACACCTGGCAAACATTTTCAACAGCCATTCAGCTCTTCATTACTCATAATTTCTACATTAGTCCTAGAGCCTTAGCTTTTCAGTTTATTGTTTCTTTGCTGATTTATTCTTTCCTTTGCTATTGTAAATGGCACGTACACTTCAAGATCTGCATATTCTCATATTCACTTTGTATCTGAATTGTTTAATTCTATAACCATTCTGGAACAAAATAGAACACACAGCAAACAAAGCAAACCTGTATTGTAACATATCTTTATAACTGGGAGGAAGTGGTGCTTTTGGAAATAATGGCTCATTTTAGCAGGAAGCAAATGAATAAGAATTTCAATGATTCAGCCTTCAGTTAGGGAGGGACAGTCAGGAAGAATGTGGATCAGGGAGAAGCTAGAAAAGGAATGGAGAGTATGAGGAATATGAAAGGAAAAATAGTCTGGCACATGTAATATGTAATGCTCAGGATAAATGTGGCATTTCTCTGTTATGATATGTACAATCCATTGCTACAGTCCAGAAATTAAAGACACCAGTCTTTGTTTCAGACTGGATATGAAGTTAGCCTCTGGTATCTTCCTTTGCACTTCAAAATAATTACAAAATTTTAGAATCATAGAATAGTTAGGGTTAGAAAGGACCTTAAGATCATCGAGTTCCAACCCCCCTGCCATGGCCAGGGACACCTCCCACTAAACCATGCCACCCAAGGCTATGTCCAACCTGGCCTTGAACACTGCCAGCCATGGACCATTCGCAGCTTCCCTGGGCAACCCATTCCAGTGCCTCACCACCCTTACAGTAAAGAACTTCTTCCTTATATCCAATCTAAACTTCCCCTGTTTCAGTTTGAACCCATTACCCCTTGTCCTCTCAATACAGTCCCTAATGAAGAGTCCCTCTCCAGCATCCCTATACCCCCCCTTCAGATACTGGAAGGCTGCTATGAGGTCTCCACGCAGCCTTCTCTTTTCCAGGATGAACAGCCCCAACTTTCTCAGCCTATCTTCATATGGGAGGTGCTCCAGTCCCCTGATCATCCTCAGGGCCCTCCTCTGCACTTGTTCTAACAGTTCCATGTCCTTTTTCTGTTAAGGACACCAGAACTGCACACCATACTCCAAGTGAGGTCTCACAAGAGCAGAGTAGAGGGGCAGGATCACCTCCCTCGACCTGCTGGTCACACTCCTTTTGATGCAGCCCAGGATACAGTTGGCTTTCTGGGCTGCGAGCGCACGCTGCCGGCTCATGTTCATATTCTCATCGACCAACACCCCCAAGTCCTTCTCCGCACCGCTGCTCTGAATCTCTTCCCTGCCCAACCTGGAGCTGTGCCTGGCATTGCTCCAACTCAGCTGTAGGACCTTGCACTTATCATGGTTAAACTTCATCAGGTTGGCATCAGCCCACCTCACAAGCGTGTCAAGGTCCCTCTGGATGGCATTCCTTCCCTCCAATGTATCAACCAAACCACACAGCTTGGTGCCATCGGCAAACTTGCTGAGGGCGCACTCAATCCCACTGTCCATGTCACCAACAAAGACGTTGAACAAGACCGGTCCCATCACCAATCTGAAAGTGATGAGACATTTGCAGTTCTCATTCCCTGCATGGGAATAATGGCTTAGGCCATGAACTGAAAATGCTAAGCATTTAGAGGCTCCCTCTGGAAAATACTTTGGGACTTTAACTTTGGCCTCCTTGTGTCAAAATCTTAGGACTCGAAAAGCAGATGTAACAGAATGCCAATGGGCAATGAAAATTCTGGCTTACGTAGATGGTTTTAATTAAACCAGTGGTAACTTTTATATGGGTACTCTTAAATGTGAGCAACAATGGTTCATTGAGCTTAAATTGAATGGGAGCCAGTATAAAATAAACTAAAATACGCTACACAAACTGGAGTGAGTGACGACACTAGGGTTTGGTATGGGTTTAATTAAATTAGTAAAAGATTAAACCACTACAATTTGTTATTTGGAAGAGCCTTCCAAAGGTATCGGAGGGGAATGGCGATCAAATGTGGGTGATCTGTTCACTTTGGCGACTTTTTCACTTTATAATGAAAGTTTGAGGCACTTGAATATTTTGGAAAGTATTTAATGCAATTGCTGTCTGATGGCATTCATAAGAAGAATATTCCTCTGTGAGAATACACACATTAATTAATTCACTGCATTTCTGAAAGACAATTTTAAAATACTGGTATATGAGCTACTCATCCACCTGAAGCCATTGCAGAGTCACCAAAGATGAACTTCCCTTGAATATTATTGACTTTTGAGGCGAGACTTTATAAAAATGCAGATCATGTACAGGGTCAAAATCTTAGCTAGTATCAGTCACTGTGTCTGTATTGAAATGAAGAGTATCTACAGCTATGGAGAATCTTTTATTTTATTTTAAAATGTACAATTTAAAAGCCCAGTTCTCAAGGTATTATCAATCTATTTTTATTCTTTACAATGATACTTTTTTAAGTGGTCAAAATAATTAATGTATTAAGTTATCCAGTTTAATTCTGTGCTGACATGAATTCACAATAGTTTAAAATAGATTATAAGGAACACTACCAACCAAGTGTTACCAAACTATAAATTATTAGAATATTTGTGGAAATTAATATAAATCACAATTCAGGCGTTTTGCACTAAAATGGCATTTGAAAATCATTCAAGGAATAGAAAATGATACCACTAAAGGTAACAGGAGCATACTTCCAGCAGGTTTCAAGTCAGGGCAGGATCTCAGTTTAGTAATTAAATTCATTTCAAGTGAGCCGCCCTCTGCTTTACTTCCTAATGCTGTGAGCCACTGAAACCCACTGCCCCTCTGCAGCGGGGCGGAGGTCCCCTTGCAGGAGGAACTGAGAAGTGCAGAGATAAGCTTTCCAGGCTTTTGAAGACCATGCCTAACGCAAGGAACAAAAGAGAGATTCAAAAGGAGGTGTTAATGCTAACAGCCAACATCTGCATTATAATTGAGTGCTTACAACATTCGCTGAAACAGAAGAGATCGAGATCCTTTTCCACCTAAGGTGCCGGAAGTTCGCACTTCTCTGCCCTGTGAAAGTGCCAGCAAGGACCTGAAAAAGAACCAGTTTCTGTCACTTTCCATTACAACAAACACGGCGAGCAGTAAGGTCTGCAAGATTCATGTGGACAGAGAGCATAAATACGAGCGAGCCTAACTAAGAAGTTCAGTGACATAGTAAAGCCGCTGTAAGTATCCAATTACTAAAGCCACATCCGTACGACACACAAACCTGAGCTGATATGAACTCCCTCACACTAATTAATTCAAAGCATTTTGAAGGGTAACTTTCTCTCCAGGAACTTTATGCTGGATCACGTACCATGTCCTCCCTAGGCCAGCATAAAACATAAATCCAATATAAACATTACATTGTATCCTGTGGCAAGTTCAACGAAAAAGAAAAATCAATTGTGTGCTCCCACTGTTCTGGTGTGAATTTGTACTGTCAGCTCATCTGGTCAGAATGAATCTGCATGAATCTGGTCGGAAGGAAAATGGAAGCGCGGGCTGGAGTGTATCATGAAATGAATTTTTGAACTGACAAGCTCAGCAACACTTGGTAGCAAAAAATAAGATTTAATTAATAAGGCTATTGAATAATTGCTAGTAGGCATTAAAAACTGTCTGGTTTGAGACAAATGAATAACATTCACGTTTATTTTAATAGTCCCAGTGCTTTAAATAGAGTGCCTCAGGAAACAGCGCGATCAATATTACAAGATGACGTGGTCTGTTACGTATGAGAACTATGTTCTTGAGCAACTTATTTCCTATGTTGGAATTATATTCAGAAAGCAGTACTAGACTGACCCATTTTAAACCTTTGATAATACAGAGTTTCGACTGAAAACACACCAGTATTGGAAAGTAGTGCAGATCATCTTCCTGTTTTATGACCAAGGATTATCATTATTATTATTGAAAAATGTACAGCAGGAAGCATATTATAGACAGAAAGTGAATGAAGAAATACAAGGAGAATGTGTCAGCATAAATTACACCAGCAGAAAATAGAATTTAAAATAAAATGATAAAGAAAAAAAAAAAGAAAAAAAACATAACCAACCCAAAACCAAACCAACCCCAAAAACGTTATCATTGAATCACAGAATTGTGGAGGTTGGCTGGGACCTCTGCAGATCATCGAATCCAACCCCACTGTTCAAAGCAGGGCCAGCTACAGCAGGATGCTCAGGACTGTCCCCGGTATAGGGTGGAGACTCCACAACCTCTCTGGGCAACCTGGTCGAATGTACAATCACCTTACAGTAAAAACGTTCTTTTCTTACGTTGCTGCACAGTCTGGTGAAATCCTCTCACATTTCCTTTACCTGCTGACAGACTCTTAATGATGGCACATCTGCAGGCTTAAAGACCAACTCCTGCTGCACCCACACCAGTGGGAGGCCCCAGGCACTCCCTGCAGCTTGAGACCTGCAAAGCTGCATCCTCCTTCTGAAGCTCCATCTGGAAGTTGTTCTAGAATAAAATAGGTGGGAACAGAGAAAAAAGTGAAATAGGTACCCTGAAATAATCTCATTCTGGAAGCATTTACTCTAAGAATGTTGAACTTTTCCCTCCTGATCTAGCATATTCAGTTTCCAAGACCTGCATGCTCTATTACGTACTTCCCCCATTTGATTTCTCACCTTTTTAGCTTAATCAGTGAAGACCAACTGTGGCAACCACCATGTCTCTTACTTTGCACTGGCTTTCCAAAGACAACCCAGTTAAAGTACTGCTACCTTGTCTACAGTAAAGTTAACGTCAGCTAAACTATCTTTGGGGTAGAAAATATAGGAGATTCGGAAGCATTATGCAATTAAAGACAACATGGGTAGTTAAAGAGATGGTCGAGGTGACTGTCTCGAGAGAGGACGTCTGCAGGGCCTGATCGGGGGGGAGGCTCCGCGTCTACGAGCTTCACCTCGGAGCAGCAACTTGCACCGAGGGAGCCTCAAGTCCTCGACAAGGCCTGCCCGGGAGCCTGCAGCTCCGCGGAGGCGAGCGGCTGACTCAGAGGGGGCAGAGCCAGGAGGACCGGCAGCAGACCTGACTGGTTAAAAACCTGCCCCAGGGAGCGCGAGCGACCCGGAGCGTGGCGAGCAGGGCGGGTTCGAGGCAGTTCGCGCGGGCATGCGAGCGGGGGGGGGTGAGCGGGCGGGTGAACACTCGCCGTACGGGCAAGGCTCGGTCTGGGAGCTCTACTCTGGCTGCCCCGGCAGTGGCCAGTGTGGGCACCCAGACAGAGCTGACGAGAAAGGAGGCTGCAGTGCAGAGCTCGGGGTGTAGAGAGCGCCTGCGCTGCTGCCCTGAGGGAAGGGTGAGCAATGGGCAGGGCTGCACTCTGTGCTCCCTGGTGGAGGTCCTCCTGCAGCAGGTGGCTGAACTGCAGGAAGCTGTTACCAGGCTGAAAGGTGTCAGGGAAGCTGAGGGGGAGCAGCCTGTTCTGGGGCCTCAAGTGTCTACTGTTGCCCGTGCAGGAAAGGAGGCTGCTAACCCAGGAAGCTGGGAAAAGGTAACAGAAAAAAACAACAAAAAAAGGAGGAAGAGGGCAATTAAAAGCAAGGGGCTTCCTCCTACGTCTGTTGTCCCCACCCAGAACCGCTTTGCTGTCCTGCAGGGGGCTGATGACCAACAGCGCTCCCACCAGGCGCAACCAGCTAGTGCACTGGTAAAGAAGGTCACTACTGGTGCTGCCAGGAAAAAGCGGCGGGCCGTAGTAGTCGGGGACTCTAATCTGAAAGGCACAGAGGCACCCATCTGCCGGCCTGACCCAGGCTCAAGGGAGGTGTGTTGCCCATCAGGGGCTCAGATCAGGGATGTGGCCGAGAAGCTGACTGCTCTAGTTGGTCCCACTGACTATCACCCACTCCTGGTAATACATGTGGGTGCTACTGATATAGATAGCAGTAGCCCGGAGAACATAAAGAAGGACTACAGGGCTCTGGGAGAGGTGGTTAGGGGCTCTGGAGCTCAGATTGTCTTTTCGTCAATTCTCCAGGATACAGGGCAGGACCTTGAAAAGGCTAGGAGGATTGGCCAGCTCAATAAATGGTTAGAAGGGTGGTGCTATAGTCAGGGGTTTGGGTACCTTGAACATGGGACTCAATTTAGCAGGCCAGGTCTACTGGGGGCTGGTGGAGCTGGTCTGACAAGGAAAGGGAAGAGTGGATTTGGTAGGAGGCTTGCCAGACTGGTCAAGGACGCTTTAAACTAGATGTGTTGGGGGAGGGGGGCATCATTCCATCCAAACACACCCAGTCGGTTGGTAGCACCTATAGTAAACATTCAGAGCAATGTAGAGATATTCCAGCTGCTCCAGCCAATGAGCCGGCTTCAATTGGATCTCGGCTCAAATGCCTCTACACAAATGCCCATAGCCTGGGGAACAAACAAGAGGAATTAGAGATGTGCGTACATCTACAGGGGTATGATATCATAGGCATCACAGAAACATGGTGGGATGGCACCTATGACTGGTGTGTTGGAATGGAAGGTTACCGGCTCTTTAGGAAAGACAGGCCCTGTAGGCAGGGAGGGGAGTTGCTATTTATGTTAGGGATAGGCTAGAGAGTATGGAACTCTGTCTGGGGACAGGTGAGCAGTCGACAGAGAGTTTGTGGGTCAGGGAAAAAAGGAGAACAGCAGTGGGAGACATTATTGTGGGGATCTGTTACAGACCGCCTGACCAAGAGGACTTGCTGGACGAAGCGCTCTATAGACAGATAGGAACAGACTCACGCTCACAGGCCCTTGTTCTCATGGGGGACTTCAACCACCCTGATATCTGTTGGAGGGATGGCACGGCCCGGCACAAGCAATCCAGAAGGTTCCTCGATTGTGTGGAAGACAACTTCCTTCTGCAAGTAATAGAGGAGCCGACAAGGAGAGGTGCCATGCTTGACCTCATCCTCACCAACAGGGAAGGGCTGGCTGGGAATGTGACGCTCCAGGGCAGCCTTGATTGCAGTGATCATGAGATGGTCGAATTTGAGATCCTCAGGAGAGTGAGAAGAGCGTGCAGTAAGCTCACTGCCCTGGACTTCAAGACAGCAGACTTTGGCCTCTTCAGGAACCTGCTCAGTAAGGTTCCATGGGATACAGCCCTAGAGGGCAGGGGGCCCAAGACTGTTGGTTGATATTCAAGGATCACCTGCTGCAAGCTCAGGAGCGATGCATCCCAACTAGAAGGAAGTTCAGCAGGAGGGACAGGAGACCTCCTTGGATGGATAAGGAGCTGCTGAGCAAAATTCGAAGGAAAAAAGAGGCTTATAAAAGATGGAAGCAAGGTCAGGCGGCCTGGGAAGAATACAGGGATGTTGTTCGGGAAGCTAGGGACCAGGTTAGGAAAGCTAAGGCCCAGTTAGAATTAAAATTGGCTAGGGATGTTAAGGATAACAGGAAGGGATTCTGTAGGTACATTGCAAATAAAAGACAGGTTAGGGACAATGTGGGTCCTCTCCGGAAGCTTTCGGGAGAACTGGCTACCCTGGATTTGGAGAAGGCTGAGGTTCTTAATGACTTCTTTGCCTCAGTCTTCACTTGCAAATGCTCTGACCACACCACCCAAGTCTTGGAAGGCAGACACAGGGACAGTGAGAATGAAGACCCTGGGCCCACTGTAGGAGAGGATCTTGTTCGAGACCACCTTAGGAACCTGAATGTATACAAGTCCATGGGACCTGATGAAATCCATCCAAGGGTCCAGAAGGAGCTGGCAAACGAAGTTGCTAAGCCACTGTCCATCATATTTGAAAAATCATGGCAGTCAGGTGAAGTTCCCGATGACTGGAAAAAGGGAAATAAAACCCCCATTTTTAAGAAGGGGAAAATGGATGACGCAGGGAATTACAGATCAGTCAGCCTCACCTCTGTGGCTGGCAAAATCTTGGAGCGGATTCTCCTGGAATGCATGCTGAGGCACATGAAAACCAACAAGGTGCTTGGTGACAGCCAGCATGGCTTCACTAAGGGGAAATCCTGCCTGACCAATCTGGTGACCTTCTATGATGGGGCTACGGAACTGATGGACAGGGGTAGAGCAGTTGATGTCATCTACCTGGACTTGTGCAAAGCGCTTGACACAGTCTCACATGACATCCTTGTCTTTAAGTTGGAGAGACATCAATTTGATAGGTGGACCACTCGGTGGATAAAGAACTGGCTGGATGGCCGCCCGCAAAGAGTAGTGGTCAATGGCTCAATGTCCAGCTGGAGACCAGTAACGAGTGGTGTCCCCCAGGGATTGGTGTTGGGACCAGTCTTGTTCAACATCTTTGTGGGTGACATGGACAGTGGGATTGAGTGCGCCCTCAGCAAGTTTGCCGATGACACCAAGCTGTGTGGTTCGGTTGATACATTGGAGGGAAGGAATGCCATCCAGAGGGACCTTGACATGCTTATGAGGTGGACTGATGCCAACCTGATGAAGTTTAACCATGACAAGTGCAAGGTCCTACAGCTGGGTGGGAGCAATGCCAGGCACAGCTCCAGGTCGGGCAGGGAAGAGATTCAGAGCAGCCCTGCAGAGGAGGACTTGGGGGTGTTGGTCGATGAAAAAATGAACATGAGCCAGCAGTGTGCGCTTGCAGCTCAGAAAGCCAACCGTATCCTGGGCTGCATCAAAAGGAGTGTGACCAGCAGGTCGAGGGAGTTGATCCTGCCCCTCTGTTCTGCTCTTGTGAGACCTCACTTGGAGTATTGTGTGCAGTTCTGGTGTCTTCAACATAAAAAGGACATGGAACTGTTGGAACAATGCAGAGGAGGGCCCCGAGGATGATCAGGGGACTGGAGCACCTCCCGTATGAAGATAGGCTGAGAAAGTTGGGGCTGTTCAGCCTGGAGAAGAGAAGGCTGAGTGGAGACCTCATAGCAGCCTTCCAGTATCTGAAGGGGGGGTATAGGGATGCTGGGAGGGACTCTTCATTAGGGACTGTAGTGATAGGACAAGGGGTAACGGGTTCAAACTTCAACAGGGGAAGTTTTGATTGGATACAAGGAAGAAATTCTTTACTGTGAGGGTGGTGAGGCACTGGAATGGGTTGCCCAAGAAGTTGCTAATACTCCATCGCTGGTGGTGTTCAAGGCCAGGTTGGACATAGCCTTGGATGGCATGGTTTAGTGCAAGGTGTCCCTGCCCAAGGCAGGGGGTTTGGAACTAGATGATCTTAAGGTCCTTTCCAACCCTAAATATTCTATGATTCTATGATTCTGTAACTGAAGAGAATAAGAGAGGGGAAAAGAGCTGAGGTAAAAACAGGTTTAGAAAGAAAAAATTTCACTTTGGATATATAAACCAAGGGCCTTGTAACATATTAGACGAAGGGACCATTATTGACCCTCAAGACGGTAGTGACCACCAGCATGGTTGTCATCAGCATGTGTTAATAACAGGGCAATAATATAAATGCTGCACACTTTGCATGGTTACGTGCATCACATACAGATTACTTCCTAGAATGTGGAAACAAATGTTAAACTGTTTCTGCTAAAAAATCTAGGAGTGCTTTCTGTATCACAAAGCATGCTTCATTGTGTATTTTGATTTTTACTATTGCTTCAGGGGTTTTTTGAATGTATCAGAGTCTTCTGCTAAAATATGTTAGAGATTATTTTCCTCTTCCAAACACTGTCAACAAATGCTATTGAAATAAAAGGCTTATTTTAAAAAATATCCTTTCTTCCCTTCTGCAAGTAGTCAGACACCATTTTGACAGTGTGTATTGAGGCTATGAACAAAGTGAAAAATGAGCATGCAATAATAACAGCCAGTGGAATACACTTCACCTCAAGCTGCATCTTCATTAGGCTTCTGCCCGAGTGTAGCTCCTGGCGGCTGATGGACTCTGTAACCTCTGTATTTCTTCCTCTGCAAATGCTTCATTGCCTTTTAGTGCTAAAATATCCTCTTCCAGCTGCTGTAAACTCTTGCAACAATAAAGCTCTGGGAAAGAAACACTATATTTTATTGCTGTGGTTGCTTTCTTCTGTCTTCTAACAGGTTTGTATAGTACTACCAGCCATGATGGCCAGCTCCAGGGTCCACCTAGTCCAATGTCCTTGTTTTTTAGAGGCTGAAGAGGAAGGGCAGAGAAAGAGTTAGAACGGTGCAGATATTGAGGGTTACCTCCTCCCGTATATTCTCTGTTTCTCTCTCAGCCCTTGGTTTATGGGCTTTCTAATCCCAAGGTGCTAGACTTGGTTTTCACATACAACAGCTCTTGATGGATTTTTTTTTCTTCCATTCATGTCTAATCATTTGGAGTGGTGAGCTCCGTAATCCCTGCAACACCACCTTGATCAGCTCTCCTTTATATTCAGTCCTGGGGTACATTTTTCCATTTAGGGAACTTTGCTGGGAAACGAACTCCACAGACTAATTATGAGTTACCTGGGGGAAAAAAGTATGCCTTTTTGGTATTCTGACGTATAGCTTCATGTGCTTCCCTGTCATTCTTGGATTATGAAAACTAAGACATAATAATTTCTTATCTATATTTTTTGTACTATCACAGTTTTATAAACCTTTATCAATCTTCCTCAGCCATCTGTTTTTTTAAGCTGAAGAGTTGTAGCCTATTTAATCTCTTTTTCATAGAGAAGCTGTTCCACATTTCTGATCATCCTGGTTGCCCTTCTTCATATCATTGCTATAACCTCTTAGATATGATAAGACTAGAAATGCACAGTATTCGGGACTTGTGGAAGCACAATGGATTTGTATTCAGCATAATGCTGACTGCTGTTTTGCTTTCTGTCCCTTCCACGGTGATACCTAATATCTTCTTTCCCTTTTTGACTGCAACTGTGATTCCTACACATAGCAATCCCACTTTTTTTTTTTTTTTTTTGTTCCTAATAAGTGGCTGAGATGTTATTCCTGTAAGTTATTTCCTTTTGTCTGTCTTTGAAAGTATTTTCAGGAATTTTGCTTGTCTGGGCACTTCTCAGACCTAAGAACCTGATGACTATTGGGTAACATCTGAGGTTTAGTTGTGAATGGAGTCACGCTTGCACTGTCATGCAAACTTCCCCAAAAGTATGCTGAAGGCATTTAGGAAGCAAATTAACTGCAGCAGGCTCCCAGTTAATGCAACCACTCAACAGCCAAGGTAAAGCTATTGGAAAAGAGTGGTTATCTTTAAAGGCATTTGGCAGAAAGACTGACATGGCTATTCTGGGTAGAAGAGCATGAATATGCTGGAGGAAAAGCCCCAGCAGCAGAAGTGGTGTGACTTAATATACAGGATTTTAGGGTTCATCAGGACTCAAAACTTGATGTGATCACCTGTACAGAAAACATTGTTAGCAGTTAAAATAATTAGCAGTTACTGGTGTTTTTTTGGTACTAGGCAGGAATTATTTAAGAAAATAAAGTGTCCCTGCAGTAATTTATCATTTGGTATTTTGATCCTCCTTCTCAAGAATTCTATAAGGAAAAGAAATTCTAATAAATAAGGGAACAAAAATTACAGATATTTTTCCCTTCCCTTCCCTTCCCTTCCCTTCCCTTCCCTTCCCTTCCCTTCCCTTCCCTTCCCTTCCCTTCCCTTCCCTTCCCTTCCCTTCCCTTCCCTTCCCTTCCCTTCCCTTCCCTTCCCTTCCCTTCCCTTCCCTTCCCTTCCCTTCCCTTCCCTTCCCTTCCCTTCCCTTCCCTTCTTCTCTTACCTTTCTCTTAGTCTTCCCTTCTTCTCTTACCTTTCTCTTAGTCTTCTCTAAGTTTTCTTAGTCTTCTCTTCTACAGTGTAGACATTCACTGTGTTTTTAGAATAATGATTGTTAAAAATTAAGATCTACAGAAAATTAAGTCATGGAGTCTATACATCTTAGTCAAGCCATTTTAATCCACTTCTTCATTTTATTCATCTGTTAAAGAAAGGCAATATTTACTTACATAATTCAGGAGTACCATGGGCGATAATTAATGCTTATAAGAAGTAGTATGATTAAAATGAAGAGCTATACACTTCCAAAGGATTATTAATTTTTATTATCATCATTATTACTGTACTGAGCTACTGTAAATTACTAAAAGATAGCCAATTACCATGGATTTTCTTGAGATGACTTTGAAAGGTATTAAAATGAAAGTGTTACACTGCAGAAACCTCATAATGAAGTTGTAAAAGTGAGATTACATTCCATGCCTTAAAATGGTATTGTCCATCCTGGAAGCAAAACAGTAAAATTAGTAAGTGCTGATTAACAAACACATATGCTATTCTGTCTTTTCATTTGTAGCTACAGTGACTCATTTACTGCTTGCTGAAAATTCCCCAACTTGCCTCAAAGATTTTCTAGTCATATGCCAGAAATATCTGTAATTTCAGGGAAAAGGTTATGGCTAATGATTATAAGAAACCGTGTTTCTGAGGTTTAATGAGGACCCACTGGTCAGCTGAGCTGCTGAGGCTGATAGTGTGGGAGCTCCCTCCACTGTGAATGTGAGCAGAGGTCATCTCCTGTGGTCCTGCAGGTGATGAGCCTCTTGCTAAGCTGTGATGACCCCATGGCTGCGAGTGGGCACTTGTATACCAGAGTGTGACTAACTGCAGCACAACGGGATCAAGATATGCCTGGCCCTAATGCCTCCAGCTCTGGGCTCTTATCCTCTGCATTACAGGATACCTCCCTCAGTTAAAACAATCTGACTGCATGACTGTGCTCTAAAGTACACTGTGAAATTAATCCAATTAAAAACAATACTAACACCATCGTTTGGGGAAAGCTGTTTTTTTAAATGGGTCATCTATAAAGCTGGTTTAGGATATGGCTGCACTTCGAGACTCTCCTGGGTTCAGCAGTAGCAGCCATTTTTCTCCTTCTCAGTAGCTGGGGCAGTGCTGTGTTTTTAACTTTCAGCCTGGGAACAGCACTGGTAACACCGATGTTTTCAGTTACTGCTCAGTAATGTTTACTCTGACCTAGGACTTTCTGAGGCTCATGCTCTGCCAGGGAGGAGGGGAAGCCGTGAGGAAGCAGAGACAGGACACCTGACCCAAACTGACCAAAGAGGTATTCCATACCACAGCACGTCATGCCCAGGATGAAAAAACTGGGGGCAGTTACCCGGAAGGGTGAGATCACTGCTCTGGTCAGGCTGGGTATCGGTCGGCGGGTGGTAAGCAGTTGTATTCTCTCTCCTTGTTATTTCCCTTATCATTATCATTATTGGTGGTAGCAGCAGTGGTTTGTGTTATACCTTAGTTACTGGACGGCTCTTATCTCAATCCATGGGAGTTACATTCTTCTGATTCTCCTCCTCATCCCTCCGGGAGCGGGGGAGGAAGGGGGGAGGAGTGAGCGAGCAACTGCGTGGCTGATTTGCCGACTGGGTTTAAACCCCGACAGAGACTGTCCCTATGAAGATTTAAAATGGCTTTGTTAATATCCACTTTAAATGGTTATTTGGATTAATATTCTTGAGTTTCCATGAACACAAGCTAAATTATACTGTAAAGAAAATCCATTTATTTCCACTGGCAGTAAGGAATAATTTCTTATGCAGAATTTCTGCCTCTTATTTGACTGGCTTTCTAAACATTCCAATTTAGGTTCTTGATGACTTGAGAATAAAAGATTTCCCCATTCTAAACTGAAAGATTAATCACAGAACAAAGACTATCTATGAAGAAAAATGTTACTCCTCGCCCTTTACTGATGCTCAGAGAAAGTAATTAGTTAGGAGTCTAATGAAACCTCAAGTTGGATTTGTAGGGAAGGTTAAACCACATCTGCCCTTGCTGACACCTTGCTGTTCTGGCTTATGGAAAGAGCTCTGGTTTAATTGAAACAATGCAGGAACCTAACGGAACATTCTCCCTGTGACAGCAGTTTCTGAAGTACCAGAAAGCATGACCTAGAGGGACATGGGGTTTCACAACAGCTGACAAAAATTGTGCTATAAGGCTGCAAACATAGCAGTGTCATGCAGGAGGACATGGCATTGTGGACTCAGCAAGATGGTGACTCTCACAAAGGGTTGAACCAATGCAAAGACTTGATTTTTTTTCCCAACAATGCTGTGAATATTCTAGTGTCCACAGGCTGAAGAAATGGGCTGACATGCTTGGGGCCACCCAGGTGGAAAGCAGCTTGGCAGAAAAGGACCTGGGGGTCTTGGTGGACACCAGCTTGAACATGAGTTAGTGATGTGCCCTTGCCACAAAGAGGATGAATAACGACCTGGGCTGCATTACGCAAGTATCGCCAGCAGCTCGAGGACGGTGATCCTACCACTTTACTCAGCGCTGGTGAGGCCATACAGGAAGCACTGTGTCCAATTCTGGGTTCCTCAGAAAAGACAGGCAGGGACATACTGGAGAGAGTCCAACAAAGGGCCACAAAGATGATGAAGGGGATGGAGCATCTCCTACAAGAAAAGGCTGAGAGAGCTGGGACTGTTCCATCTGGAGAAGAGAAGGCTCAGGGGGAATCTCATTAATGTACATAGATATGTGAAGGCAGGGTGCAGAGAAGACAGAACCAGGCTCTTCTCACTGGTGCCCAGGGACAGGAGCAGAGGCAATGAGCACAAACTGAAATACAGGAGGTTCCCTCTGAACATCAGGAAACACCTTTTCACTGTGAGGGTGTCTGAGCACTGGCACAGGCTCCTCAGGTTGTGGAATCACAGAATCATAGAATATGTTGAGTTGGAAGGGGCCCATAATGACCATCAAGCCCAACTCTCTACTCCTCGCAGGATGACCTAAAACTAAACCATATGACAAGGAGCATCACTGGGATGATCCCTGAACTCTGACAGGGCTGGTGCCATGACAAGTTCCCTGGGGAACCTGTTCCAGTGACCAACCACCCCCTCAATGAAGTTTTTCCTGACATCCAATCTGAACTTCACCTGATGAAGCTTCATTCTATTTTCTCATGTCATATCACTGGTCACCAGAGAGAGGAGTCTCCATTCCTGGAGACAATCAAGAGTCATCTAGACAGAGTCTGGGCCAAGCTGCTCTAGGTGGCCCTGTTTTGAGCACAGGCTTGGAGCAGACAACCTCAGCAAGTTCCTTCCAACCTCAACTGTTCTGTGATTCCGTGACTTATGATGTTGTTGAATGACCAACCTACAGGTTCATGTTAAAAACTCTGCAACACAATGGATGCCCTTAACAATGTATGGTGGCCGTCCCCATTTCATGTCTGTTTACCACTTTTTAACATTTCACTCATCGCTCTTCCTCCACAGGACCCTGCCCATCAAAGCCTCCAACTCAATCCTTATCCAATCACATTTCAGGGCTGAACCCATCTTTGCCCACCACTCTGTGAATAACCTCATCCTCTCAACAAGGCGCAACACCAGCACGTGGCGCAGCGGTTGTGCCAGGCCTGCTGGAACCGGCCATGTTCCTTAAGGCAAGGGGCCACCAACGGGGACACCGCACAGGGGTTGAGGGCCACCAGCCGAGGCACCCCTTAGGAACCGGGGCTCGGCAGTGCCAGGGCACGGCGCTCCAGCGGCGCCCAGCCACCGGCACCACGGGGCATTCGCCACGCTCCCAATGGCCGCCTCGCGGAGGGCGGGGCTTGGCCCACCCGACGCGTTTCAAACGGGCCAACCGCCGGGCGCGGAGGGAGGGCGGGCCGGTGCGCAGTCCCGCCTGGGACTTTAAAGCGCCATTTTGTGCCGGGCGGCCGGGTATTGATCGTCGGTCCCTGCCGGACGGGAGGGCGCTGGGGTGCGGTGAGACGCCGGGCGCTCGGCGGTTGCCGAGCTGCGGCCGGCTGCTCATCCCTGCTCAGCTCTCTCTTCTCGCCCCGTCCTTCTGCCTCCATGACCCGCAGCAGGAAGCAGGCGGCGCTGGAGAGAGGAGCCGGGAATATGAACCAAGAGGCGGGGAGCGCCGCGGCGACTGCGGGAGACCCGGCGGTGTCGGCGGAGACAGCCGACAGCGGAGCGGCGCCCGCTGCGTGGGGGCTGGAAGGGGGGGCGGAGAAAGTTGTGTACTCGCGTTCGCAGGTCTCCTTCGCCGGCACCAAGGCGTTGGGCGACGCCCTCAAGCTCTTCATGCCCAAGTCCACGGAGTTCATGAGCTCCGACTCGGAGCTGTGGAACTTCCTCTGCAGCCTCAAGCACGAGTTCTCCCCGGTCATCCTCCGCAGCAAGGACGTCTACGGATACGCCTCCTGCCGAGCCGTCGTCCCCGACCCGCCGCCGCCCTCGGCGGAGCGACCCCGCCGCCGCGTCGGCAAGCGGCGCCTCCCAGCCGCGGATGCCAAGCGCCGAGCCGCGACGGCCGGTGGCAGCGCCAAGCGGCGGCGGCGACGGCGCCGTAGGAGGGTACGAGAGAGGCAGCGGCAAGCGAGGGCACCGGTGGTCGCCGACTCCTGCGGTGAAGGGGAAGAGGCGGCGTTAGCGTTGTGCCCGCCGGTCGAGGAGGCGGACAGCCAACGGGACAGCCCGGTGGAGGGCGTCGCTTGGGGGCCCTTCTGCGGCAAGTCGCTGGAGGAGATTTGGAAGGCGGCCACCCCCAGTCTCACCACCTTCCCGTCCATCCGGGTGCGGGGCAGCGTTTGGAGCCGCCGGAGCCTGGCAGCGACGCAGCGCCGAGCCCAGCGGATTCTCGGCGTGGACCTGTCTCCCGTGGTGCGGGTGCGCCGCTTTCCTGTGGCGCCGTCCTGAGGCCGCGGGTGGGTTGGAGTTGGGAGGGGGTGGGGTATTGACCTGCTCCTCACCTTCCCCGTGGTGCGGATAAAGAGACTGATATCAGTCACCTGTTTACATTGCTTTTGTCTGGATCGTGTCCCGCTGCTACACTTTATGGCCCTCTCTGGCAGGGTCCGGACCCCCAGCCGCACGGGGGCGGCTTGCTGGCGCGCGCAGCCGGGGCCCCGGCCCGGGCCTCGGCCCGTCCCCGCCGGGGCGCGGGGAGATGTGAGGGGCCCTCTGGCAGGTATCACGCGTGGGGACCGAGTTCCACTTCCACTTTTTTCTCTCCCATTGGGCTACCTCACTGGTCCAGAAGTCCACCCAAGAAGTTATTTTCCAAAGGAACTTACTTTCATGCTTGTATAATAAAGCACCATCTGATTCTTGCTAGTTTTCCCCCACCCTTCCCTTTCTCCCTTTCCGGATGGATTATGTATGCTTTGTGGTGTTGCACTAGTATGTGCTCAGGGTATTTTGAATCCCAAGCATTCCCAACTTTCGGTTTACTCTGATCAAGGATGCATAAAGAATGGAGATTCAGGACTTGTGGCTATTCTTGATGGTGCAAAAAACTTTGATTTCATGGGCTTTTAGTGATATATCAAATCGTATCGCGCAGTATAATTGTTACACTTTTGTATCTAAAGTCATTTTTAAAGTTTTCTAGATGAACCAAGTATTTGTTTCTATTGAGCACCTAAGGATGGAAATATTCTGATATTTTATAACCTTGTTTACTTTAGGGAAGCTCATCTGGTCAACCTAAGTGAACTTAATAAAAGTCAAAGAACAGTGGCGTTTCAGTTCAGTGAAACTGTACAGGGGCGGGTTCCTCAGTGAGGTACACCATCTAGGTGCTTAATGTAAGCACACTTAGAGTTTTTGAAGAATGTATCTACTTATTAAAGTGAGGTATAGGTGTCTGAAGGTGAACTATGATACGATGTTGGTGCTGATAGCCAGAAGTCAGTAGCTGGCATGACACAAATATCATGCTTTAGTGCCTCTCTCTGCAGAAAGAGCAAGACTTGATACCTGATCTCTTCATCACAAAATAGTGCTGGTTGTTATCCCATGACTGTGAGATGATTAATGGTGGGTAATCATATTTAACATAATTAGTTGTGTGTAATTATTTTTATAAACCTGGGTTTCACAGTAGACACTGATGCAAAACTCATGATGTAGCTTGATGATTTTGACTGAAAAATACCATGTTGTCCTTCTACGTGATAAGCAGTTTCCCTTTAAACTGATTTATTAAAAGCTTTCTTTAGGTCTTGTGCCTTGCAGTTGGTGCGTGAGGAGCAAAAATGTGTATGAGGGAGAATGTGATTTATTTTCTTTTCCTTAAGAAATGGTAGGTGATAAAACTGTTTATGTACCTGGTATCCTGGTAGACGAGACTGACTAACTAGCTTCTGTGGTAGAACAAATGACTTAACAACTTGCTTATGGAATGGTTCGGTGACTTAAAATTTCTGATGTCTCTTGACTCCTTATTGCCTGCTGTCGACAGAGGCAATAAGATGGTTTGATGTGTGGAGGCTGCTTGTAAAAGCTTGGTAGTGCTAACCTGGAGCAGCCAGCTTCCTCTAAAACCTGTTAATGGTTTTTAGCTCTTGCTT
Source organism: Amazona ochrocephala (assembly GCA_039720435.1). Lineage (NCBI taxonomy): Eukaryota > Metazoa > Chordata > Aves > Psittaciformes > Psittacidae > Amazona > Amazona ochrocephala. Next base: position 30,205,896 of record CM077880.1, read on the forward strand.
AGCAAAGCTGCAGAGTTCTTATTCTTCCAAACTAAAACTTATTCTATATCTATCAGGCTTTTGAAACTGTTTGCATAACGTTAGGCTGCCTGCTGATTGCTGTAGTAGTGCCACGTCACATTTCAGAAGTGAATTAAGAAATGGAAGTTCAGGGGTGCATATTATCATGCTGTTTCTCTGGCTAGCTATAATACCTGCTTAAATGTGAAGGTGAAATTGTGTTGATGTAAAACCCAGTAAAATAAGCTGCAGTGTGATGAAATGCCAAGGCTCCAAGTATTTCAGTTCTGACCTTCCACATTCCATTCAAAAACACATGTTAAGAATATTGTTATTAATTCTTGAAGAGTCTTGTTGATTTCAGTGCTCCTACTGTTAGGTTACTTTTATAGTATTCTTTTGAGAGACCTGTGTGAGAAGATGGTAAAATATAGGCAGTGGTCTTGTGCAGATTCTTCAGTTAACTCATGAACAGGCACAGGATGGGTTAGATCAGATTTCAAGGGCAGAGTTAGGGCTGCCAGAGGTATGATGTGGGAGACGCCGTATTAAATTTGTGCTGCCTTGTTTGGAACCTTATCCCAAAATGTTCTCTGTGGGTACAAAATACAGTGAAGTAACTAACTCTGTTGAGTGACTTGTTGTGTGGGCTGTATGCGTAAGGCTTGCTTATTTTTCTCCCGGTTGTGCTTCGACTTCTTGGTTTTGGAGTGGCAGCTTTATTAGGGGTATGGTATGATTTGCTGATACCCTGTTGGCAAGTTGGATTGGAGTTTCACTGTAGTCTAAACTCCTCTGAAAGCTGCGATTACAGGTTCTTAACTGAGCTATTTCAGTCTGAAGTCAGTTAAGAGGGGGAAATCTTTAGTCAGGTTTTCTGGCAAACTAATGTGTTGAAATAGGTCAGCAAAGGATCTGAGAACAGGGTGGCATGTGAAAGCTGACAGTTTGCAGGGAAGCCAAGAGAGCTAATATCATCTTTTTCATGACAGTTTGTGGCAATCCAGGACAAGATTATCTGTGGTCCAGCTTTCTCCTCCCTTTTCTCCTCTCAAACCTCTGTGCTCATCTGAGGAAGCTAAATAATCAGAAAACTAGTCAGTTTTAGATTTGGACAGGTTAATGCTTACTGGCTTTTGTTCGACTTTCTAGCTGTAGACCAGAGCTGAGGAAGTTTGGAAAGGGGTGCACGAAATTGCTGCAGCATTGAGTTAGATAGTTTTAAGCATGGAAGCCTTAGGGTTTATTCTATAATAAAGGGCTAAAAATGTCGTTGTGCTCTACCTATATATATGCTGTTGGAGAAGGTGTAACGGGTTAGATGGACTTCTGGTCTGACTCCATGTGGTTGTTCCTATGCACACACGGAGTGGTGTGAGAAGTGTGATTTGCCTGATTTAACTCGGTGGTTTCAGCATCCTGTCATATGGGGCTCCTTCTGAGACTGACAAAATGCAGGCCCAGAATAAATCCAGTGTACAATGCCCAGTCTAGTTCAGTCAGCAGGGGTGGTTTCATATTAAACAGGGATCTTGTGGTAACCTCTCTTGCCAGACTTCTCTTGCAGTAGCTGGTTCCTTCCCTTATGAGCTCACATCATACAGTGGCTTTGTGTACTGGAAGTTGTACTACTTCCTTTACCAAATCGGAATTTTCATCCAGTCACTCAAAGGTTACTGAGCTTCAAAATGCTACAATGCCAAAAAGAGTTGTGTGATGGTCCCAGACGCCATCACAAAGTTTAGACCATTGTATCTAGCATGTTGCCTAGTGTAGGTTTTATGTTCAAGAGGCAGTGCCTTCCTCTGAGTCATTGTACAAATACATTGGTTGGGACTGAAGCTCATAAGAGGAGAAAGCAGTGCCTTGCAAAAAATTTTCCTGTACTCTAATGTTGCATAGAAGTTTCCACATCAAAAGGACCAAAGTTTACAGCTGGTCCTTGAAACCTTCCAGTGCTAGCCTGTAAACACCAAACTTTGTGTATGCCCAAACCTCATGTGGAGCATGTTGTATATGTTTGGCAAAGGTAAGACATGTGGTACTTGGATTTTGCTCTGAATGGATAGGGGATGTTGCGTGTATCTGCATTTCCTTGCCTATCCGAAGCAAAGCACAGAGCAAATCCAGTAATTTTACGCTTACTTCAACAAGGCGGGGTCTTGGCCTCCTCATGCTATTTAAAACAGTCTGTCAGTGCTGAAGTTTGAGTCCAAGTTTCGTATCCATGTGAAACCAGTAGTGCTGAAAGCATCTCCTGTTTCCTTTTGGCCCAGTGGACTGAACCAAAATAATTCAGATTTGTATGAATGAGTTGAAAACACTGATTTTGGGTCGAACAGAATGTTTTTTTTGACTTGAGATGCTCTGGTTTTACTTGTGTCTACAAATATAGGAGATAAGGATGCAAAGGGCTAGATTCACAGAGCAAATTGCTTCACAGGGAGTCATGTAAAATGAGATAATAGGTAAGATATCCTGGACTTTTAGAGACCCAAATTCCAGTTCCCCCTCTTGGAGAAGGAACTCTGAAATTCTGAATCCTGAGGACTTATTAATTTCACTCTGAAAAATAATATTCACTAAGCTAGGAGAAAATTTGTGGATATTGCATTTTTTAGGAAGCACCTTGCTTCTTCATCTGCTGTTTATTTTCGGTGAGCATAACTGCCTTAACTGAGGAAAGACTGAAGCATACTCACTCCAGAGTGTTCTGTGGTAGTAGGGGCTTTGCTCGACAGGGACTCTGAATGTGTACTGCTCGTGATGATTTGCTACCAAACTATCATGAGGCATCCAGTAAGTATGTTAGGCTAATGAGGGAGAATTTTGGAACACTTCTTATTGTTAATCAAGGCAAAGGCGTTTTTCCATATTGTAGAAATAAAGCATATTTCCTTGACATTACTGCCTAATTATCTTTATAGAATTACCAAAAAAATCTTTTAGTTCTTCTCATTGCTGCCATTTTCTTATGTAAAAAGACTTGAAAATTCAAGGTTAATATCAAGAATAATGAGTCTCGATTATCCGTTTATTTACTGTGAAACTCCCCAGGAAACTACTAAGAAAGCCTTGACATTATCGGAGATGGAAAAAGTAAGCCTTCATTCAGGCAGGTCATTTTTACTTAAACAGGTGTGCAGGATACCCAGCCAAGCAGAAAGTGCGTGGTTCCCTCTACCGTCCATGGGCCTGTAAGATCCCATTCCATTTCTTCAACCTTATTTGAGGTTATAGAAGATGAGACCTAACAGCGTTGAAGTTAAAACACTGCCAACAGGAAAGCCCTATCCCTTGAACTCTTCTGATCATTCTGCGGTTTTCTTCTCATTGCTACCTCAGGAACACAGATGAGCTGTACCTGCCCTCTTTTCCTAGGCTAGTTCTAAGGAGTGAGATAGAGTGAACATAACATAGATGGGAGGTGAAATTCTTGCTCTGAAAGGCAGTTATTTTTGTGCAGGTGTGTCTTGTCTGTAGCTGGCTGCTGCTTTCCACCCCCTCAGTCTTCACTGTCTTTGCCTTCAGCCATTTGTAATTGCCTGTTATTTTGCTTGTGCAGCTGAGCAGCCTGTGTATCAGCTTATGTTGCCCATGCCAAATCAACTTGCTATAGGATGACCTGTAAGGATGGAGAAGACGCGTTCACAAGTGCATGTACTTCTACTAAGTGTTATGCTAACCTTACCTTTGGGCAGCAGCAGTCTTCGCTCAAAATGCCTGATGCTGTTTCCAAACAGATGGTATTTCCTGGATGAGAGGTAGGAAACCAAACTGAAAGAACCTGGTGTGATGATTCTTTGTGATGGAGTCTGCATGAGTCAAGATGCCTTTTCAGAGTTTCTGAAAAAGGAGGGGAAGTTTCTTTCCATCTCCCTGTGAATCCATACACTTATATTCTAAAATGAAGGTGCTATGTTTTTATAGTTTGTTGCCTTTTGTTTTGTTTGTGTTTTTTGTTTTGTACATTCTAGGATTGTTAAAAATAATTTATAACTGAACTTGTCCTGTGGCCCAATAAGATACATGGTGAACAATGAGCATATAATTCTAAACTAACTGTGCAGTGTCAGGTTGTGTAGGAAGCTGCCACAACACATTGCACCCCCTCTAAGGACGTGTGTCTCCTCAACTACAGGGAGATAGTGGCACAGGTTGGGACCAGTGATACAAGTTTTCTTGAAACAGGGCAGAAAGAGGGGATAGGGCATGGACTGAGTTGTAACTTACCCTTCACTCTACCCAAGCTCCAGTGTAAGGTTCCAAATATCAAGGATTTCTGAATTTTGCAATATATATGTGTATAGCAAAGACTAAATTTTATATATGATATATGTAATAATTGATCAAAGCTTGCAATTGGTATTTGTGTGCGCACACACACAAATGCACCCACACCTCTTTGTCATTAAGAGATCTTTTTTCTAGTTTTAATTTGTCCAATGCCATTATATCCCATATATGTTTTAAACATGCCCCAAATTTCCATGCTATACAGGATCAGCAAAACTGTCCCAAGGCCACAGCAATCCTTCCTGGAATCTACGTTGTTCTCTCCAGTTATCCCATCCAGAAACCACTTTCCAGTAAGATTTCTGTGGACTTCTGCCTTGTGTTGAATCTACTAATATAAAAAGTTGTGGCATAATCTCCACTTAGTACCTGCAGTCCTGGGAGATGGTGAGGGGGATTTCACTCCTCCAGAGGAATGGGTATCCAGTTTTTTCTTTTACTCTTCCAGTGATAGTTTGATAGAGGAAGCAACTGGGGACAGAAAATCTTAAAACCAATCTTTCGTCTTAGCTGGAAGACTGAAGTGCCATTCCTGCTGCTGTTGAGTGGCCATCAGTGGGAAGGGTCAAACAGCTCAGGCACAAAATGCCTTCCACTTAAGTACTTTTTCCAGGAAGAAACCTCTTCCTGTGAAGGTGCAGGAATAGTGCTGCGCTGAATCTGAGTGGGCTTTGATGTGGCTGTGAATGTCAGGTGTGATTTTCTTCCTATAAATTCTCAGTTGTTTGTACTTTAGCTTATCCTAAAGAATAGATAACTTTTATTTTCATCCCTAGGCCTTTCAAAGAACTCAAAGTTTAAGTCTTTCAAATGCAGCCTATGCTGTTTTTCTTCTCAAAGATGCATCCATTGCTCAGGAAGTTGTGTGTGCGTAACATAGAATAATTCAGGTTGGAAGAGACTTAGTGAGGTTAACCTGGTCAACAGCATCCTCCATAAGCGAGCACAGATGAATGATGTCTTGAAAATTGGTCTTTTAAAGCCATCCTAAGTACTCTTCTTAAAAAAGGTGGTGAAGAAATAGAGCGGAAATTTAATCAGAAACAAGAATGGGAGGGAAATATCCTGGGTTGAAATCTACAATGAAAAAATAAGGTACCAATCTTTGATATTCTAAACTTTGTATATAATGACCTTAGTGTCATTTGGAGCTTTTTATCCTCTCATCTACCCTGGATGCGTAAATTAAATGCTGCTGAACAAAAATGCCCCGGTACTTATACCGCTTCTGGACAAGTGCTAAAAGGTAGAGGAGGAAATTCCTGTCAATTCTTATTTTTGGGAATTGTTCCATCTACTTCAGTGCCCTCGTTTCACAATCCAGCGTTTTCCTGCGGTTCCGTGTAATTTGACAAAATTCCTGAGTGCAGTGGCTTGTGTTACAGAGAATATACCCTAGCTGCTCTTTAAATACATTATTTGAATACTGATTAGATCCATCAAATGTGCTCATTTATTAGCAATAAATAATGATCCTTTGTGTAAAAACTGTGCATAAATTACTTCCATCTGCACATAAATTTCAACTTGTTGTCCAGTAGCTAATGGAAGCTGTTTCATCCATCTTTTCGCCAGACCAGGTGTCTTAATATTCCCCTGATGTTTGCATTCTTGTGAGTTGGCTTAACATTTTTGTCATTGTCTGTTTCCTCGCATCCAGCTCCCTCTTCCATATTTCCAAAGTATGTAAGAATCCCTTTCCTATTAAGAAAAAAGTCCTAATCACAGTGATCACATACTACTTGAAAAAATTTGAATGAAACAAAACCTCAAGGATTTTGGAGGACTGCCTGAAATGATCTTGAAAAATAAAAGTTTGAGTTAATAGAAAATGTCCTATTTAAAAGAAAAGGAAAGCACAAAGCAGTTGTCGTTGCATGATTTATTTTGTTGATGTTTTTATCAAACATCTTCTATTTTTGCAAAAAAAAGTCTTCTGTTAAACTAAATGTTTGGAAACTTCACTTTTTTGGCAAAAGTAGAAACGATAATGGGGTGGAAGCTGCCTAGACTTTCTTTTTTAGTTATTATTCGAGTAACTTCAGTGTTTGTAAATACAGAACAGTACGTCAGTGGGCACTGGGAGCACACTTACTTTGAGTGATTTTCTCCATAATTTTTCACTAGGCACTAGTGATGCCTATTCCAGGCTTGGTAGGTATCTACCTAAGGGAATCATTGAAGAGGTGAGCTGGTCAGCTGGGCACTGGCTGGGCAAGAGGGTCCTTGGGTTAGGTACAGTTTTCACACATGATAGGATATTAGGATTACCATGTCTTCCCTGCTGATGCTCAGCACCTCCCCTCTCTCTTGAGGCACTCCTTCCCTTGGAACCTGGGTCCAAAAGGCTGTTGACTTCCTATATTGCACAGGATTTTCTCCTGGGCACTGAGTATAAAACACCACCATTTCAGAATTGCAGCTCTCTGTCTTGCCTCACTGGAATGCTACATAATAGCAGGAGCACTAGACAAGGAAATAATATTTCATGTCAGCAGTGTTGCTAATTAACATGTAAATCATTTCACTCACTTTCCCCCATCACAAGATAGACTTCTAAAAAGTCAAAAGATTTTTAAATAATATATATACGGATACAACTTTTGTGAGTCACTAGATTTCATGCTTTTCAAGGTTTTCTTTGCCTCCAAGAAGAACAGAATCTCATTTCAATTTTAAATGATAAATAAGTTTTCTCAGTCTAGGAATGGGGACAGTAAGAAAAAACATCAAATACCATGATCCTGGCAATAAAATTGCAGAGTTGGCAGACGTAGGTCAGAGAAGACAAGGCTTGGGAGGGAGCCAGGGCCTGCCTGTGAACAGGAGCAGCAGGCTGGAGACAGCTCTCTGGAATCTGTCTGGGCAGCAGGCACCCTAGGAGATGAGAGAGTCATGCAGAGAAGCAGCTTTTTGCTGCTATGGGAGCAATAACATCAGAGCTTGTTTCCACTTAAAGGGGTTTCCTGCTAGAACTGCAACTGGCAAACCCTTCTCATGGAGATGAAAGTTAAACAGCTTCCCAGGATGGAGTTAACATGAGCCGAAAGGAGTTGCCGCGTGTATAAAAGCATCCATATTAGAAGTTTTGTTGGTGTGGTTATGGGGTTTTAGAATGGGTGTTTGGTTATTTTGTTTTTTTTTAAATTGATGGAGAGCAAGGCTATAGGAAAGGGAGAGGACACAGGCACCACTGTATGCAGCCATGATTTGCATACCTCTACCATGATTTTGAACAACTGCAATAAGGTCATAGTAGGTTTCCCCAGGTGTTAGGACCTGTTGGGAGGTGCAGAGTACCTTTGACAGCAAAGCAGTCTTCTACTACACCCATGAAAACTGGGAATACTTACGGGAATTCACTGTAAAGCCTGTAAGTTTGCAAAGCCTGAAACATCCATTCCGGGCTCTAGGCTTCTTGTGCTCAGAAGTCCCATCAAACGTACTAGTCATGATTTTAGGTTACTATCTGGATAATAGATTTGAGGGCATGTTAAAGAGATTCAACTATATTATCTGCCCATGTTCTTTTCATTTTGGTAGCTGCGCTTTAGAAATAAATCATCTGGTCTGTGCTTAGGAAGACCCAAGTTTCAGGGTATCTTCTGGTGGACCACATTAATTCAATTCAGCTGATGTCAGTCTGTCTAGACTGGATGAAGGAAAACTTGGATCCACGTGATAGTATAATGCAAAAATTTAAGCTTACACCACTTCAGGCAGGTTTGGAGCTCAGCATTCACAAAACCAGCATGGGTGGTAGATGGTGCTGGGCTTGAGCTCAAATCAGATGCAGGATTGATCAACGGTGTAGGCACAGCCAGAGAAATGGCTGGCTGATCATGGAGAGGAGAACATCATCTGAGGGTGCAATAGGTTTGACAGATGGTTGCACCCTCTTACTCGCTGGTGCCTGCTGTATGTGCTGGTGCAAATTGCAGAGTTGGGCTCAAAGGCAATGACTGCTGCGTAAGTAGTGACCTACTTAGGTGGAAAGCAGCATGTGAATATGGTTACTAATACCTTAGCTAAGTGTGAGTGTTTTAAGTGAAGAGCTGCTATTCCTCCACTCATCTGATGAACTGCTCATGCTTTAACCAGACATTTATTTTTTACTGTCTGCTCTAGTACCCATCAGAAGGATCCACAGCATCCAGCTTGGACACAGATATGTAAATGATAGTATCATCTCCTCCTGTAGGTCTTGAAAAGCATCAGCCTCCCTCCCCTAACTTTGCAGAGAGCACAGATGTTCACTAACATTTAGGTGTGAATTAACTGCCTAAGGCTGTGTCTGCATGAATGTTTTGGTTCAAAGCTATAGAACCGTTTTGAAGTCAACTTCCTGATTACTCCCACTTACTGTGCATTGATTTGGTATGCAAAGCAGCTTTGATGTATTTGAGCTAGAGTCCTTTAAGAGGAGACTTAACCAGAACCTCAACTTCAACCACAACACTGTATTTGCTGTTCTTCTGTATCATTTTCTCTTTCCTTCTTTTCTGCAATGGTAGCATACATGCCATCAGCATCCCAGAAACCATAGAATCATAGAATGGTTTGAGTTGGAAAGGGCCTTAAATATCATCTAGTTCCAACCTCTCTGCCGTGGGCGGGGATGCCTCACCCTAGATCATGTCACCCAAGGCTCTGTCCAGCCTGGCCTTGAACACTGCCAAGGATGGAGCATTTACCCCTTCTTTGGGGTGTGCAATCAGAGGCCCTGAAAAGCGGATGCAATCCATTAACTGTGCTTTGAGGGGGCTGGAAGAATACCCAAGCAGCAGCATAACCCAGTGGCAGTACCAGTAGACGGCTAACTGCTGAATGGTACCTCATTAAATTGGTGAGATTATGGTCTTGCTCTTCAAGATCCAAATGCCTGGGGTTGGCATGGCTGACATATCTCCAGTGTGGACAGCTCAAATCAATCTTTGAATGGAAGCTGACCACGCAGCCTGTTCAGCACCAGGAAAATGTTCAGAAGGGCATGCTGCTTCTCGCACTGCTTTGGGGCCATGGAGTCCACCGAAGAGCCATTCAAGGACAGAAGGAAGTTTAGCAGGAGGGCCAGGAGACCTCCTTGGATGGATAAGGACCTGCTGAGCAAAATTCGAAGGGAAAAAAGAGGCTTATAAAAGTTGGAAGCAAGGTCAGGCGGCCTGGGAAGAATACAGGGATGTTGTCCGGGAAGCTAGGGACCAGGTTAGGAAAGCTAAGGCCCGCTTAGAATTAAACTTGGCTAGGGATGTTAAGGATAACAGGAAGGGATTCTGTAGGTACATTGCAAATAAAAGACAGGTTAGGGACACCGTGGGCCCTCTCCAGAAGCTATCAGGAGAACTGGCTACCCTGGATTTGGAGAAGGCTGAGGTTCTTAATGACTTCTTTGCCTCAGTCTTTACGGGCAAATGCTCTGTCCACACCACCCAAGTCTTGGAAGGCAGACGCGGGGACGGTGAGGGTGGGGACCCTGGGCCCACTGTGGGGGAGGATCTTGTTCGGGACCACCTTAGGAACCTGAATGTATACAAGTCCATGGGACCGGATGAAATCCATCAGTGGGTCCTGAAGCAGCTGGAAAATGAAGTTGCTAAGCCACTGTCCATCATATTTGAAAAATCATGGCAGTCAGGTGAAGGTCCCGATGACTGGAAAAAGGGAAATATAACCCCCATTTTTAAGAAGGGAAAAATGGATGACGCAGGGAATTACAGATCAGTCAGTCTCACCTCTGTGGCTGGCAAAATCTTGGAGCGGATTCTCCTGGAAGGCATGCTAAGGCACATGAAAACCAACAAGGTGCTTGGTGACAGCCAGCATGGCTTCACTAAGGGGAAATCCTGCCTGACCAATCTGGTGACCTTCTATGAAGGGGCTACGGAACTGATGGACAGGGGTAGAGCAGTTGATGTCATCTACCTGGACTTGTGTAAAGCCTTTGACACTGTCTCCCATGACATCCTTGTCTTTAAGTTGGAGAGACATCAATTTGATAGGTGGACCACTCAGTGGATAAAGAACTGGCTGGATGGCCGCACGCAAAGAGTTGTGCTCAGTGGCTCAATGTCCAGCTGGAGACCAGTAACGAGTGGTGTCCCCCAGGGATCGGTGTTGGGACCGGTCTTGTTCAACATCTTTGTTGGTGACATGGACAGTGGGATTGAGTGCGCCCTCAGCAAGTTTGCCGATGACACCAAGCTGTGTGGTTCGGTTGATACATTGGAGGGAAGGAATGCCATCCAGAGGGACCTTGACACGCTTGTGAGGTGGGCTGATGCCAACCTGATGAAGTTTAACCATGCTAAGTGCAAAGTCCTCCACCTGGGTCGAAGCAATGCCAGGCACAGCTCCAGGTTGGGCGGGGAGGAGATTCAGAGCAGCCCTGTGGAGAAGGACTTGGGGGTGTGGGTTGATGAAAAAATGAACATGAGCCGGCAGTGTGCGCTTGCAGCCCAGAAAGCCAACCGTATCCTGGGCTGCATCAAAAGGAGTGTGACCAGCAGGTCGGGGGAGGTGATCCTGCCCCTTTGCTCTGCTCTCGTGAGACCTCACTTGGAGTATGGTGTGCAGTTCTGGTGTCCTCAACATAAAAAGGACATGGAACTGTTAGAACAAGTGCAGAGGAGGGCTCCGAGGATGATGAGGGGACTGGAGCACCTCCTGTATGAAGGTAGGCTGAGAAAATTGGGGCTGTTCAGCCTGGAGAAGAGAAGGCTGCGTGGAGACTTCATAGCAGCCTTCCAGTATCTGAAGGGGGCCTATAGGGATGCTGGGGAGGGACTCTTCATTAGGGACTGTGGTGAGAGGACAAGGGGTAATGGTTTCAAACTTAAACAGGGGAAGTTTAGATTGGATATGAGGAAGAAATTCTTTACTGTGAGGGTGGTGAGGCCCTGGAATGGGTTGCCCAGGGAGGTTGTGAATGCTTCATCCCTGGTGGCGTTCAAGGTGGGGTTGGACATAGCCTTGGATGGCATGGTTTAGTGGGAGGTGTCCCTGGCCATGGCAGGGGGGTTGGAACTCGATGATCTTGAGGTCCTTTCCAACCCTAACTATTCTATGATTCTATGATTCTATGATATATCAATGGACATGTCTTTTGGTTCTCTTCCTCACCAGAATAAGGGGAAGAGCACCAATGGACCAGCTTCCAGCTACACATGCGTGGTGGGGGACCAGCTCCTGTGCTGTATGTCTGTGTCTAACGCCTGAAGTTGCCCCTTCCCAATTTCTACAGGGTGACCCCATCATTCAGAAAATAAATATTTCCTTCAGGTCTGTGTATCACAGCGTGCCTTCTGCGTGTATGAATACCCAGGGATTGTGGTACAAGTTTAGCTCAAGCGAAAAAAGTCCCACAGCTTCAGCTAAAAGGACTCTCAAATTGTAGAAGGGTGTATTAACAGACCCCATGTAACTATGGGACTCAGCAGACCACAGAACTGTGCAAAACCAAGGCAAAGTAGTTCAAGTTAAACTACTAAAAGATAGGGGTAAAGACATGAAACCTGTCGGTACTCTCTGGCTTGCCTTGTTTATGAGGACTGAAATACTTCCTGAGCACACGGCTGCCTTTGGCACAGATGCCTGGGCAAAGCTATTTGAAAATGGGTTTGAATTGGGACCACAGCACCATTCCTTCACTCACCTACTCCTTGCTATTTCAGCCTTCTCTTCCCTCCTTCACACTTCTCCTTTCTGGTGAGGTGGAGCCCAAAATGAGAAAGGAAGTGATAAATGCAAATTGTCTCAATGTGGCTGAAGGCAGGAGCTTTCCCTTGGCCTTTCCCAGCCCCACAGAACTGACACCAGGGCTGTGGCTGCATCCCAGGCAGAATACACTTCCCTATAAAACTGTGCTCACCAGCTGTCACTGCTGTTGAAACCACCGGCATGTTAAACACCTTGTTACTCGTGGCAACCATTTTCTGCTAGTCTAAGTTTTGTACTTTTGGAGTGTGGGAGTGGGTAAAGTAGCATTTCTAGTTTGCTTAGGAAACTCCAGTGCCCTTGATGTTCCTGCAGAGGCCAGTCCACCCTCTGCTGCTTTTGCAGACCACAGTCATGGCCAATGATTTAACAGCTCAGCTGCTCTGGGTACAGAGGATTTTCCAGATCCCTGCCATGATCCAGTCTTTCCCCATTCTGGTACCTGTGAGCCGAGCAGCACGCACAGCCTGTCCAGGCATGTGACATGAGTCCTGTCTCTCCTGCCCTCTGTTAACCAGCCCCTCAGCCGTCCTCATTGTCCCTCACCAGATTTATTTTGCCTAGCTCTGAGACAAAAATGGCTCACTGTATTCTAGGGACAGATACAAGAGAGATGTTCTCAAGAGAAAAGCACTGAGCAGCAGAACAAATCACCAAGAGTAGAATTCTGTGATAAACCATTCAACACACCTAGATGGTCTGAGAATAAAATCATCAGAAATAAAGAGCAGCAATTCTTGGTTTTCCAATCTGTCTGGTTTTCTATTTGGTTGCTGCTCTACCTCTTGCAGAATAGGCAGATGTTTCCTCAGCAGTCATAACCTACAGGGCTTGCATCCATAAAGCACCAGGTGTAGTGCATCTTATGACTCATAAGTGACTTCTCAGGGACTTTTAAGTTCTTGCCTCCCATAATCTGCAGCTACAAGGAAACCAGAGCCTTGTTGCTTCGGTGTAGTTTCTAATAATTCAAAGGATTTAAAGATAGCTGTTGGAATACATTGAGTTTGTGAGCACTGCAGGAGAGCCTTATAGCTAAAGCAGGACTGAAGACATTGAAGTGATATAATTCCTATTTCATCCTATAAAGTTAGTTACTGGGGTATGTAATAGTGACATGTTTAGTTGTCAAACTTTTATGCTCACATGTGAACGTTTTGGTCTCTGCAAGTCAACAAGCCTGCACTTGTGCAGAACGTATGAAGCCTTGCTACAGAGATCCTGGGAAGTACCAGAGGCAGCTGGTGAGGTGCTCAGAGGTTTGCCCAGCTCCTTCTCCACTTCCATGTTCCTCAGCTGCCTGGCCCTAGCCAGAGGGTTCTAACATGCTTGAAGGGTTTTTTCCTCTGAACTTGGCCAAACCTGCTCCCATCCCAGTCTTGGCAAGATGACATGAGGCACCCAACAGCATGGATACATGGCTTTATAGGTGTCCTGGCTTAAACCACAACAATAGGACACATTGCTTCCTAACACAGAGTAAACTTAAATGTTTTTCAACTGTGCTGACCTCACTTTCAGCATCAGCTGAGGTCGTGGCATCGAGGTTCAATACTGAACACAAAATGATTGAGCAAATGCAACTCTAAGTGCCAAACCCACATAGCAGCCAGGGACATTTTTAGTGGCTTGATATCTCTCACTCAGGATCCTTTTTTCTGTCCTAGCTGGAGGCTCCAATTAAAGCATTGCTCTGCTTGCCACATGGCTCCCTCAGAATTTGGTTAAAGTTGGTCTAATTGGTTGGTGCTCAGCACCCCTGTTCTCTCACCCGATCTGTCTGTGATGGTGGCCAAAAGCTTCTCTCTGTTGAAACTGCCAGTTCCAGTGCCCTTTGGTTTTACCTTAAATCCCTTCCCTTGCTTATTACCCAAGCCAAACATGTTTATGCTGCGGTGACTAAGCGTCTTCAGAGGAACAGCTTTTCTGCCTATCCCACAGAATTTTTATGGGCTGTTATTTTGTCTGGGATTTTAGAAAGAGTAATTGGGTTATATATTTTCTCTTGTCTGCCCCCCTCAGAACATGGTCACAGGAATCACCTGCTGTCCTGCAACTGGGCAGTGGTGACAGGGTGCAGAATATAACACAAACAGCATATTCCTTTACTTCCAAAACCCTGTCCTGTAATGTATACCAGGTTTTGCATTTTCCATTTTGTTCCCTGCAATTGCAGTTTTGAAGAGCTCTATCTCCGTAGGTATGGAAAGAGAAAAGCAAATGTAGTGTGTGGGGCTGTCCCCTTTCTTGGTTTGGCACTCATGTGCATACATTTATTGAGTTCTTCAGTTGCCAGACTCCTTCCAGCCAAGGCAGCACTGGTATTTGTTCAGGAGATTTTCTGGCTGTTACCACATTCCCAAAGACTGTTCTTCAAAATATGTATCACTGAATGATTCATTGCTCTTTCATCCTCCTTAGTTGTCAGTCTGTAGTTACCCAGCTTTCTGCATGCTTACATTGTGCTTCTTTAGTGCCTTTTCCACACTTGTGATGAATTATGGTGCCCAGTGTGATGCATTGCCTTCTGTCTGCAGAGAAATGTCAGTGTGACATCCATGGATGGCACTGGCTCAGGAAGGAGGTGTGAGATGCTCACCTGATCTAAGTGCTCATCTTCTGTGTCTGTCCTAAATATGGGGAAGCCACTGTGGTCACTGCACAAGCTCTGAGGCTTGGGAGCATGGCAAGGAGATGGAGAGGAATAGTTCATGGCTACGGCTGTTCTTTCCTGTAATTTATTACCCAACGACTTGACTACACATCTCAGCCAGCTTAAACAAAATAGAGATGTGATATATTTATGTACTGGTGACACCAAAGAGCACAATTGTTCTTTTCTGACTCTATTCCCAGTCCTTGTCCATCCCCACGGTCTGATCCCAGCCGCCTGCTGATGCACACCATCTCCCTCTGTTTGAGGCTGAATTCCTCAGCACAGGAGATAAGGTATCCTTGGTCACTGCCCTCCTTGCTTGTGTAGTACCATACTGTGAAGCCATTACCGATATAACAGAGCCAAGTAGGCCCTTCAAGAATATAGTTTTGGATGCAGTAACTTGGAACAAAGAAAAAATAATCCACAGGAAATGAACCACAACTGTGCAGTATCTACCAGCACTCAGGGTGGTAAAAGGCAGGCTCCAGTGATGATAATCCTCTGAGGCAGTGTTGTATTTGGCACTCAGACACTTGTGCGATCTGTGTTTCGGGAATCCCTTAACAAGATGAGGAAAGAGTTTCCAATCAGAAAGGAAAAATTGACAAAGCTGGGAGTGAAAACTCACCTTGTTTAATTAATGGTGTGTCCATGCTTATATCCTCCATAAATCTTGCCAAAGAAGGGGCCAGTCATCACTCTCCCACTCACCTTTAATCCCCAGTGCTATTTCACTGCAGACTCGAAGTCCCAGAGAAATATTAATTATCTTCAGGATTTATGTTTGGTTTTGTTGGTGGGAGAATTCTTCTGTTTCCTTAACTTCAGAGCAAATGAATCACTGTGTAGTGGAAGGCTAGGACATGAGGCTGAGCAAGAACGAGTTTCTTGGTGTTGCCAGCTACAGAATACACACCCCAATACCTCTTAGTAAATATTTGTTCATGAAGCTTTTTGCAGTCTTTTCCTATAGTTGAAACACCAATAGTCCACATTGCCTAAAAGTATCTTAGGAGCTTATCAAGATATAAGATGATTTATTTTTATCTTAAATCTAACCATGTGTCTTCTTCCATTTGCTATTTTGATATTTTTATTTTAAAGCATTGAAAATTGGATAAAAGCCCACGCTAAACATTTTTTAAATTGAAAAGGTAGCAATTTTTCATATACTCATAGCCTAAAAACGCTTCAGTATGTATTTCACTTATCAGCACATAAACAGAACACATTGTAGAACCCTTGTTGTGTGTGAAATGTTTTGACTCAAATAGCTGATAATGAATAGCAGTAGATACATATGTATGGGTGTATATACATATATATATGTAAAGACAGATTTGATATGTGGCGACTGTAGCACCTCCCTAATCAAATATCATTCAATTACAAGTCATGGTGCATCTATGCTCTGAAAATAACATACTTTATTAAGAAACTAATACCACAGAGGAGTAAAATAAAGACCAAGTTTTGGATTTTTTACACATTTGACAGTATGCATTGCCATTTTCACTCTTCTCCTTTAGAGAACAAGCAGTGAATTAATCTCTTACATAGAATCAGAGAAGCATTCTTACATCCAGAAAACGAGATTGTGAAATTCCCGAAGTTTTCAAGGAATCTGGAAGACAGACACAGGATATGTAAACATGCTGAACTGACTTTAAAAGCTGATAAATTTCAATCTGTGCGTGCCCATTGAAATCCCTGTGTAACCTTGCTATGGCAACAGCATTGCTGGAGAGAATTAACATAGAAATAGACTTGGTATTACTTTACGTCTTGTTTCAGACTGCTCAAAAAACAATAGCAACAGAATGGAAGTGCCCTTTGTGCCAAGAACAATAAAGTGGATGCACAGAGTCTGAGGATTCTTGGCAACAAATACTCACAAATTAGGCTCTAATATGAAGTATTTTTAGTTTTGGACTCCTTTCATTGGATGTGCAAAGGATAAGACTCCTTGGAGCAAGTCCCTAGTGATCTTTACCCTTTCAGGAAAAGAGTGCAATTCTTGAAAGCAGAGAGAAATTCATATTCCTTTTAGTAAAAAATGTTGTTTCGTACTGTTTTATTTCAACACAGATACTTGAAAGTCAAATTGTGATATACTGACAAACTTCAAAACGTGGTGAGGGACTGGTGAGAGAGAAGACTTTCCTTGCAGTCTCACAAGGAACTCCAATTGCTCAAGGAAATCATCGTGTTTGGTGTTTCCCATGAACCACAGAGCACCTTGAATAAGCAGGTCTGTGTGGGTGGTCATCATGTTGCTGCGTCTCATAATAGCATCTTGCACCTCAGAATACTTTTTCATATTGTAGTGCCAAGAGTTCTGTTATCATGTGAGACTAAGTTTTCATTAAAAGAGGGAGAAGAGAAAGTACATGCATAACCCTTACAGCTGCGGAGCTTGTGAATTTCAACCTCTTAAAAAATAAGACAATTCTAATGTTTATTTGTTTTGAAGTCTTATGGTTAGATCAAGCAAAAGATTTTCAGGTTCTGGGGGTTGGTGTTTTTTGCATGGCATAGTTTATGCTTCTCTGCCTTAAGAAAATTGTCTGCTTCCAGAGAGCTAGACTGGAACATGTTTTCACAAGGATTTCATCATCTTCATTTTCCAATTGTTATCTTAACCACAACACAGCCATGGTTCCAGGGTAAGGGGGAGGGAGATTTTGGTTCTGCTCTTCACAGAACTCTTGTTCTTCTCCTACTGAAATCAGTGATGAAAATCCCTCTGAATCCAGTGGAAGCAGGGTTGAACCAGTGACTGGTAACAAAAGCAGTATTGTTCGGCATTGCAGGGGCCTGCGATGCTGGTGATGCCTTTTGTCTTTGTGTTCACTTCCTCTGGCTCATTAGAGCTGTGGCTTTTGATTTCCAGCTCCAGGGTGTATGTTGACTATTGGGCATCAGAGATGTTTTGTGGGCTCTGGTGCCTACTGCACTGTGAGGCAGATGTTCCAGTGATCCTTTCAAATGCAACGTGTATTGCAGAGAAGTGGGGTCCCTCCTCCTAATTCAAGTACTCAAATCTAAGATTGGGTTTGCATCTCGTTCTGGGTTAGGTTTGATTGATTTGTTGATTATTTTTGCCTATTCTTTTTTTATTTTATTTTTTTATTAATGCCAGCAATGAAAGGTAACTTAAACCCCAAGAAGCTGCCTGAAGTACCTGCATTCCTATCGTCTTTTTTGATGTGTCAATCAGCAGTGAATTTCCTTCACACAGGATGTTAGCAGACTTGCTTTTCAGTGCTGAAGTGGTAGTAAAATAGCATAAAGAGGGGCTGGAAAATGGAGAATTATGAGAGGTATCAAGACCTCAGTCTTGTAAGAGGTCCCTGGAGGAGCACTGCTCTGTTGTTCCAGAGACTAGATAAAAGCACTAACACCTCGGTTAAGTAGGTGCAAGCAAGTCACAGAGAGTATTCAGGCAACTGCAGTGGAGAGGAGCAGTCAGTGTCAAGAGGTTAATGGGTATTTTTTGTAAACTTATACATAAGCTTTCAAAATGCATATTTTTAAATTTTAATATGTAATGATACCAATTTTGCAGGCTAAGCTATTAAAATTAATTACTATCTATTTTCATTCTTTATAATTACTCTAAAGGTTAGAGAGATATATTTGTTCCAAATTAGATTTTATTCTCATGCTCAAGTACGTGTTTAGATTAATTCTATCTGAAGTGGATGAACTATTTTGGTTTTATGAAGCAATCTGGTCAAATTTCCCAACTGGGCATTTTAAAAAGATTAATCTGAAACATCGACTGTAGTAGTCATCCCTTGATGAAGAGACCTTTCCCCTGCAGGGATATCTGCATTTATTGTTGCTAGTTCCACGTTTCAAAAGCACTGCAGCTATAAATTGCGAAGGTATAGTTCAAATACATTTGTAATTACTACTAGCATTTCCGAGGCTCTCAGGTGGCAGCTGGTTTGTTGAAGTGTCGTCATATCTGGGTACATCTGCTATCATTGGAAGATAAGGAAAAGTCTCTCTGCTTTGGTATTTCCAGGTTAGAGATAAATTTCTATATTTCATTCACAATTTGTCCTGTCTTCTCTTTGCAAGACTGTATGGCAGCTAAGCAGGTCTGGTGCCCAGCTTTCCCCCCGGTCCTGGGGGGGCCATTGCCATGGACTGTGCCAGCTTGTTCTTCCTGAGGGGTCCAGGTGCTGTGTCTGTGCAAGACCAGCCCTTCCTTTGCACCCTGACCCATGGTCTTCAAGGATACAGAATGCGGCTGGAGTATCTCCACAACTCGGGAAGGAGCCCTCCATGAAGTGATGCATGTACCACTGCCCATGTGCTGCCTCTTCTGCAGCACATTTGACTTCGGTACCCAAGGTCAACAGCAACAGTACTCTCCTTTAAAGCTGCCGGTGTTATAGAGCCTGTGCATTGTCTCCTGCCCTGTTGGAGGAAGCAGTGTGAAACCCATGTTTATAAAAGGATGTGACATATAAACTAACACTCCCTTTCTGATACCTGAAGATTTATCTCTCAGTAAAATTCCTGAAGGGAAAGCTGCAAAAATTCAACCTTGATGTTAATTGAGAACCCGTAAACTCCATTTATCTGAATTTACATATGGAAGAGAAGGTGGTATGGTAAAAGAGAGATTTAACTACACATTCCTTTCTGTGAATATAAACACAGTTTTCCCTGTGTTTATGCTAGACTGTCTACAGATGTACTGTAATACAGAAAAGGGATGCTTGGATCCCTGAGCACAGCTCTGTGCCAGGGCTGAGCACTTTGGCAAGCACAGTGGCTGTAGCATACAGAGTAATGGAGACTGCTCTGTAGATGAGAGCAAGAGCTATGATCATGACATGGAAGGCAAATCCAGGGCAGGATTTTGAGTGGGAAGAGTTGTGGTCAAAGACGAGAGAAGAGCATTTGGGGAGGAACATGTATAATTATTCTGAACCAGAAGGAAACACTGCCTGAGCAGCAAGGATGAGTAAACAGGATAATTACCAGGAATTTACAAAAGTATTACTGCAATCATGGGATGGCCTTTGTTTGAGAAGAGAGAACATGGTGGAGGAGCCAGAAATAAGTAATCTCCAGGTTAAGAGCTGCAATGGCAGAGATTTTACTGGAGTTTGAATAGCCATGGAGAAAGGGGAAAGGAGGAAAAATATGAATTCAGTTTTGAGGTATCAGGAGACCTTGCAGGAGAAGAAAGCAAGGAAAAGATGTGGGTCTTGCTGCTCACTCACAGTTGTTGAGTGATATAGCTACAACTGGCGAAAAGGATTTAAATAAGCAGGTCTGAAAGGAAAGCAGGACAGCACCTCCATTGAAGGTAATCCTGAAGGAGAAGACAAAAGAAAAAACAGGAAGAAAATCTCAATGAGCAAAGAATACACCTGGCTGTTGATGGCGAGGGAGAAATAGAGAAAATGAAAAAGCAACTCTTGTTCTTAAGAAAGAGGTGGAGGGGCTGCTTCAATGCCCCAGAGAGGGAGAAACTGGTGAGAGGAAGAAAAAGAAATCAAAATACTGGAAGCAGAAGCCTTGAGGGTTTGAGAAGCCTGGAGACGAGGGGGAGGAGGGAGAGCAAGCAGCAGGGAGAAAAGGAGGTGGAGCTGGGCAGGCAGTGAAAGCCTCCAAGGCTCCCAGGGAGAAGGAAAGAAACCCAGGGAAAAATGGTGAAAGGCTCAGAGGAAGGGCAGGGGGAGTGGGGACATGAGCTGCAGAAATACAGCTGGAGCGATGGATTGCACTATGGTGGAGGAGGAGAGAGGTTTGGTAATGCATCCACACACAAAGCCTTCTCTCTTTGTGTCCGAATGTGCCCATTTCTGTCAATTTGATTAAATGAAACACTTGATCTCGTTATCCAGGTGATGGGGGGTGCTGATGCCTAGCCCTCAGGGGCACATATTGCCTATAGGAAGAACTGATTAATGTCTGTGGACAAAATTGTTGAAAATCCCTAAAAGAACAAGCGGTGTGGTTCCAAAGCTTATCTTTCACATTTCCCTTTCTTTTGGTGGTAGGGAGCAGAGCAGGAACAAAATCCTCTGCATTTGATTAGAAGTGTCTGATTTCAGGCTTTCATAGAGCGCTAGAGGAACAAATCAGCAAATTTTTCCTCTTGTTACCACTGTGGGAGTCAGAGCCTTGCTTGCCCCATGGGAGAGCACGAACCACATGCCAAAGAGCTACATTTTGCTCCTGCCAAGAGGAATTGGACCCCATTGCTCTCTGCTGACTCCATACGCACTGGGCTGGTGAGTCCTGCACCCACCATGCATTGTGCAAGGCACAAAGGTGGGTGTGTGTCACCTTCCTGCGCCATTCTCCTCTCCAGAGGGAGATAGGCAGGTTCACATCCAGTGACTGCACAGTTCAGCCTGTGGCTGTTAATCAGATTTCTCCATCCTTCACAAGCGGTCACTGTGGGGTGGTGCTGCGGGGAAACTCTCTCTCCCTGCTGGCAGCCAAAGCTGGTCCACAGAAGAGCTGCTGTGACAGAAATCATGTGGCCTGAGCCTGGTGTAATGTTTGAGCACCAGAGAAACCGGTAACATTTGTTGTAGATGGGCTGATCTTTTTTAAGGCAGCATAGTTATTTGGGATGATCTGCTACAAGCAGCCACCACAAAAGAGGCACAAGAGGCCTTCACAGCTTTCACACTGAGTCCAGTGGATGCTGGGTGGTGGCTAGAGTAGCACATTTAGCAATGTACAGGGAAGATGAAACAGTGCCTAGGTGCACACTTGGTTGGTGAGGCTTGGTGTCTTCCTCTGAGAAACTCTTATTAGCAAGGACCTACAGTTCATTTGTTTTAGAGAACAAGTCTTATGAGACAAGTTGAGGAAAGTGGGATTGTTTAGCTTAGAGAAAAGGAGGCTCAGGGGAGACCTTTTCAGTCTCTATAAGTGCCTGCAAGGAGGCTGTAGTGAGGTGGGTGTCAGTGTCTTCTCCCATGTAAAAAGCAACAGGACAAAAGAAAATGGCTTTATGTCGTACCAGAGGAGGTTTAGATTGGATATTAGGAAAAATTTCTTTGCCATAAGGGTTGTTAAGCATTGGAACAAGCTGCCTAGGGAAGTGGAGTCACCACCCTGGAGGTATTTAAAAGATGTGTAGACGTGGCACATGGTTTAGTAGTGGACTTAGCAATGCTAATGGCTGGACTTGATGATCTTAAAGGTCTTTTCCAACCTAAATGATTCTATGATTCTATATCTGGCCGAGCTCATGGTCCTGAAGGAGCTGGCAAATGAAGTCGCTAAGCCACTGTCCATCATATTTGAGAGATCATGGCAGTCAGGTGAAGTTCCCGATGACTGGAAAAAGGGAAATATAACCCCCATTTTCAAGAAGGGGAAAATGGATGCCCCAGGGAATTACAGACCAGTCAGTCTCACCTCTGTGCCTGGTAAAATCTTGGAGCGGATTCTCCTGGAAGGCATGCTGAGACACATGAAAACCAACAAGGTGCTTGGTGACAGCCGGCATGGCTTCACTAAGGGGAAATCCTGCCTGACCAATCTGGTGACCTTCTATGATGGGGCTACGGAACTGATGGACAGGGGTAGAGCAGTTGATGTCATGTACCTGCACTTGTGCAAAGCGTTTGACACTGTCTCACTTGACATCCTTGTCTCTAAGTTGGAGAGACATCAATTTGATAGGTGGACCACTCAGTGGATAAAGAACTGGCTGGATGGCTGCCCGCAAAGAGTTGTGGTCAATGGCTCAATGTCCAGCTGGAGACCAGTAACGAGTGGCATCCCCCAGGGATCGGTGTTGGGACCGGTCTTGTTCAACATCTTTGTTGGTGACATGGACAGTGGGATTGAGTGCACCCTCAGCAAGTTTGCCGATGACACCAAGCTGTGTGGTTCGGTTGATACATTGGAGGGAAGGAATGCCATCCAGAGGGACCTTGACACGCTTGTGAGGTGGGCTGATGCCAACCTAATGAAGTTTAACCATGCCAAGTGCAAGGTCCTACAGCTGGGTGGGAGCAATGCCAGGCACAGCTCCAGGTCGGGCAGGGAAGAGATTGAGAGCAGCCCTGCAGAGGAGGACTTGGGGGTGTTGGCTGATGAGAAAATGAACATGAACTGGCAGTGTGCACTTGCAGCCCAGAAAGCCAACCATATCCTGGGCTGCATTAAAAGGAGTGTGACCAGCAGGTCGAGGGAGGTGACCCTGCCCCTCTACTCTGCTCTTGTGAGACCTCACTTGGAGTATTGTGTGCAGTTGTGGTGTCCTCAACATAAAAAGGACATGGAACTGTTGGAACAAGTGCAGAGGAGGACCACGAGGATGATGAGGGGACTGGAGCACCTCCCGTATGAAGATAGGCTGAGAAAATTGGGGCTGTTCAGCCTGCAGAAGGGAAGGCTGAGTGGAGACCTCATAGCAGCCTTCCAGTATCTGAAGGGGGGGTATAGGGATGCTGGGGAGGGACTCTTCATTAGAGACAGTAGGGAGAGGACAAGGGGTAACGGGTTCAAACTTAAACAGGGGAAGTTTAGATTGGATATAAGGAGGAAGTTCTTTGTTGTAAGGGTGGTGAGGCCCTGGAATGGGTTGCCCAGGGAAGCTGTGAATGCTGCATCCCTGGCGGTGTTCAAGGCTGGGTTGGACAGAGCCTTGGATGGCATGGTTTAGTGGGAGGTGTCCCTGGCCATGGCAGGGGGGTTGGAACTAGATGATTTTAAGGTCCTTTCCAACCCTAACTATTCTATGATTCTATGATTCTACTTTGGGGCAACAAATATAGATGCTGTCTATATAATTTGTCAAAATGTTGTGGTCAGGAAAGACGAAATTAAAGGACATCTTAGATTTTGCTCCATGCCCTGCCTTCCTCACGGCTCTGAAGCTGTAGAGCCCCTTGCACATGCACGGGGGAAAGGGGAGTCACTGCTCTGTGTGGCTGACTGCTTCCAGTGGCAAAGAGCTGCTGGGTCCCAGTCTCCAAAGAGCGCACCAGCAGCCCTACTTGACAAAGAGTCCTTCTGGCCAGTGCCAGGGACCTCACAGCATCCGTGCAAGCCTCAGCCGTGTTCCCCAACACAGCTGTTGCTCTGCAAGCATGGTGTATTCCATGGGTTGCTTTGGACAGGTTTATGTAGATTTGCCAAGCACCTCATCATGTGTATGGCCCTGGCTCTTGCTGTTCCTCTCCAGCCCTGGTAAGGTGCATGTGCTTGGTGCCAAAGCTTCCTCATCATTTGCCAAATCCACCGCAGGCTTCCCCTTATCCCATCCGCAAACTCTGACCCAGGGCTGAAGATAAGGAGATATAGCCTCTTGGCCAGTTGTTCCATTTGGTGGCATGAAGGCTTGAGCTCCCTGGATCTCAGCACCATCCCTGTTCAGTGGAGCTCAGTGCCCCCTCTTCCACCATGACCGCTGCCCTGCAGTAGGATTCAGCTGGCACTAAGAGCTCGGCGTGCTCCTGCTGCTGAAGTGAGATCTGTTTAATACTCATCTGCACTCAATGTGTAAATATTATGAGGAATCTGTGAAAAAATCTCCTGGAAGCCACTTTATGCAGATGTTACCCCAAATAGATTATTGTCCATTTATGGCCTAGGGAAAGACTTTGTAATTTACAGTGCATTTTATGTCTTTATGATTTCTGTGGCACTGAGAGTAGCCAACAGACATCTATTAGTAACAAAGAAGAGAGAGTTAGGATCTCTGTAGTCGGAGAAGGAAGGATGGTGGAAGGGTAATTTACGATTATTCAAACAAAGCATCTTTATCTGTTTGCTCAAAGGCAGACTGTCTTCTTAAGGAAAAAATATTGCTATGTAAACAGGTGATAAATAATCATTTATAATGAGACAATTTAAACAGGTGATGTGAATTGCTCCTTCATTAAAGTACAAATAACGTTTACTGCTGTTTTGACAACAAGCTTATTAATGGTCAGGGTCCCTTTTAACTAGCCCTTGGATATACTGCTTTAGAATTTCCTTTACCCACTCCATACACTGTGTGACCTCCTCCCAGCAGCTCCATCTTGGGGGGTGGTTTTTGCACAGCTGAAACTCCAAAATGCTGCCAACATTTAAAAGAATTGCAGCAGAAGAAAGCCCAGAGATTTTCTGATAAGCTTAAAAGCAATGGGGAAAGTAGGCTCACATCAAACCCAAAGCGGTGCTAGATCCAAGCAAAGCTCTTGGCTCAACCTTTGCTCATTGATTTGCATGGTAAATCCAGGCTGCTAACGCTATGTAAAGTGTATGCATAACAAGCATGAACAGAGAGCCATAAACCCAGACCACCTTCTCTCTGGGAAAATAGCACTCGCAGAAGAGCATCACTGATGACTTCAGTTGTGGGTTTGGAGGGTTGACGATGCACGGGCCCAGCTGGGATGGAGTTGACACAGCACTAGGCTCTGGACTCTGATGAGTCTCAACCACTCAGGGGGTTATGAAAGCAGCAATCATTTAGATTTGTTCTTTATACTTACTAAAATCCCATTTTATGAATACCCCTGTCCCGGGAATGCACATGCAATTAAAAATAACTTCAAATGAATGTAAGCCAAAGTCAGCCCACACCTGGTGCCTGCAAAGGCAGCTATCTCCTCTTCCTTCTTTCTTTCCTTCCTTCCTTCTTTCCTTCCTTCCTTCCTACCTGCTTGCCTCCCCAACCCAGTTTAAGAGCACAGGTGTCTTCCTGCACACCAGCACTGGAAACATGAAGCAACCACTCTTCTCTAAAACCAGTGGGGGTTTGATGACCTGTTCTGATTTACTTGTGAATCAGAGCATGGCGATGCTAATGCACTACAGATGCTTCTCTTCCAAACATAAACAGTCCCAGACAGAGCCCCAGAGGGTGAGATGGGGTGCAGGGGATGGCTGCTCACCTGAACTGCAAGGGAGCAGATCCTCACAGTGACTGTACACAGATCTGGCAGAGGGAGGAGGCAGCACTAGGCTGGCCAAAGCCAAATATAACTAGGAGTAATGTCAGCATGGGTAGTAGGAAGTCCCATCCTGGGGCATCTACCTTTCCTCTTCTCCTTTCGTCTTCTCTTGGGCTCTCAGCAGCTACCAGTTGAGGACTTCTTTCCATCATGGTTGAAAAGAGATAAGCAGACAGACACCCAAATGGTTATAGCTAGCTAGACCTCTTTATGTAAAACAGATCTGCTTCATGTCCCTTTGAAAGAACAACTTCAAAGACAGCAATTTCTTTTGGCACACCATGCTGATCCAAATATAACTTGAAGGCAAGACAGGGCAGAGCTGCTCAGCCAAGTCCTGCCCTCAGAAGCGGTTACCATCAGCTGTGAACATTTTCTAGAGGTGGCGCTGCATGCAGGGGAGCACTGGGCTGCTTCTTGTCTTTTCCAGCAATTCCCCTGTGGATATGAACACATCACCTAAGCTTTCACCCCCTGCATTTGCACTTCCATATATGAAACAACAGTAAAGATGATCACTTTTCTGCTACAAAGACACCACATATAGGCTTTCTGGATACATAATGAAGACCAACAGGTAGCCTGCAGGCCAGCTGCTGCCTTCACATTCGAGCTGTTCATTTTAGTAGTCCTCTGAGGACATGCTACTGCCTTTGCATGTGAACTTGTGCCTGAACCTGTGAGCAGTGTGAGGTATGTGGGGGTTCCAAACATGAGCCACCTAATACAGCTCTGGAGACCAACTCACCCTGAAAACGGTTTCTATTTGGTGGGGAGATGGAGCTGCACAGTGTTAGCTGCATGGTTTAATACAGGTTTTATTTTCATCTTTGCATATGGAGCAGGTCCACACTGATAATTTGAACTGTTAGTTTTAACCCTAAATGAAAGACACCAAATATGTTGGCAAGAAAGCAAAATCCATGGCAGTTGTCCTTCCGTTTGCTTCTTTTCCATAAGCATAGGGAAAAGGCACCAGTGATGTGTTGGCAGCAGCCCTAGCCACTGACGCAGGGAGGAGGGTGGGTGTGAGCCTGCCCTATTGTTCCCTCTCCATGTCCCCACCAACTTGACTACTGCTGACATTCCTGAAATCCCATTTCTCAGCCTGCCTCTCTATATGGCAGTGCTATATCTACATAGGGGACAGAGGTGGCCTCTTTTCCTGCTTGTCCAGCCCACTCCAGTGACAGGCACCTCACTGATGGACATGGGTTTAACCCTCAGGGACTGCCACCATGCTTCCTGGGCAAATCACTTGCCCCAGCCACTGAAAGGAGCAGGACCCCCTTCTCTGGAATCCTTTTTTAATCAGGAGTATCAGAAAAGGAGCCAGGAGGACTAATGTGAGACACCTCTGAAGTGGTTTAAGTCCAGTCAGCCATGCAGTTTGCTCACTCACCCCCCCTCTTTCTTCCCCTTGCTCCCGGAGGGATGGGGAGGAGAATCGAAAGAATGTAACTCCCACAGGTTGAGATGAGAACAGTCCAGTAACTAAGGTATAACACAAACCACTGCTGCTACCACCGATAATAATAATGATAACGGGAACAACAAGGGAATACAACTGCTCACCACCTGATACCAAGCCCAACCAAGCAGCAAACCCCCTCTTCCAGGTCCCTGCCCTCATTTTTTCGTCCTGGAC
Source organism: Amazona ochrocephala (assembly GCA_039720435.1). Taxonomy (NCBI): domain Eukaryota; kingdom Metazoa; phylum Chordata; class Aves; order Psittaciformes; family Psittacidae; genus Amazona; species Amazona ochrocephala. The sequence goes on from CM077880.1 coordinate 30,233,155, forward strand.
ATGACGTGCTGTGGTATGGAATACCTCTTTGGTCAGTTTGGGTCAGGTGTCCTGTTTCTGCTTCCTCCCGGCTTCCCCTCCTCTCTGGCAGAGCATGAGACTCAGAAAGTCCTTGGTCAAATCAAAACATTCTAAGCAGTAATTGAAAACACTGGTGTTATCAGCACAGTTCTCAGGCCGAAAGTCAAAAACACAGCACTACACCAGCTACCAAGAAGGAGAAAAATGACTGCTACTGCTGAACCCAGGACAACCTCCAAGGCAGGTGATATTTAGGAGCCACCTCATGCGTGCATTTCCATACATCCCTCTCTGCTGGGCTTGTGCTTGGCAGGCAGTCTGCTTGCACTGCCTGTTTGAAATAATGTGATTGAGGAAGGGCATGCAATGCCCTTCGGGGTGAGGACCCTGGTCCTGGCCTGCCCAGCACAACAGTGTTTCTGTCTGTATTGACCGCTACCCTCGGTTACCTACTGCCTCCCCTGGGAGCCCTAAATCACTCATTAGATTCAGAAATTAATCTGGGATGAAGAACCACTCAGATCTGGTCAGAAATATAGTGGGGCAGCAGGAGAAAAGTGCCAGTGAGTCAAGGCAGTAGAGGAGAGGGTTGTCGTTCAGGGGAAGCTGCAGAGAAAATCAAAGGTTTGGCAAGTCAAAGGGAAAGAAGCCCTCTCTGCTGTGCAGCTGATGGGTAGAAGAAACCAGAGAGGCCAAAAGAGGGAAACTGAAACTGAAAGATGTCATCACTTACACTCAGCTGATCCTCCAAACATGTTCATGTCCAGCACATCTTTTCAAACAGATATCCAGCCCTGTTGTGAATCCCGATCAATTATGTCTGTGCTTTCAGTGTTCCCTACATTTATACTGCCATAAAATATGCAATTGATTTCATACAGCGTGGGGTGCTCTTTTAAATTCCATGGCTGCCTGCTGCATAGACTCTTGCTTTAGTATTTTTTCTGTTGTTTTTCTCCTCAGTGTGATTGGATTTGTCAAACACAGGAGTCACCACCACCACTGTAACTGTGTCTTTTGAAATCTTATATTGCTCTCAACTTGCTTTGATTTGCTTCGTGATAGCTCTGTAATTCCTCATGACTGTACAAACAAATTATTAGTATTTCAGTTAGGGGCTCAGTAACAAACTTTATTGGCACTGGAGGAGCCTGGTCACTGTGCAAGGTTTGTATCTTCCATCCACACCACATCTTTCTTCACCTTTCCTTTATTATGACTTTTATAATCTGCTCCTCATTTTGTTAATGCACACAATTTTCTTATTGAGCACAGATTGGAACAAAAGGTTCAATCATATTTGAGTAATGGGAATTTTTTCGTTTTGTCTTCACTGAGGCTTTCAGCTGGGATCTGGACACTACGGCAGCTAACTTGGATGGCTACAGTGTTGCCTGAATAGGCAAAGAGTAAGCCACAGAATTCATAGAAAAGGAAGTATTTTCAGATCCTCTGGGCTTGAAATTCATCCTACAGTGACTGTGAGCCAGCTGAAGCAACTGCAGACCCAGTAGTCACTGTCTTTGGACACTCAAGGAGGCTAGTGATGTATCAGAGGACTGGAAAAGATCATCTAGTTCTAACCCCCTGCCATGGGCAGGGACCCCTCAAGCTAGACCATTTACATCAAGAACCTAAAATAAATGTCCAATAACTCTGTAAGAATAAGGGCAAAGCATGGTATATGGGTAGTAATAGGCTACACAAATACAAATTGGGTAACTGCCTAAACAGCCGCTTTGCAGAGATGGAGCTGGTGATTAAAGTGAATATGAGTCATAGAATTGGTGTTGCTGTAAAAGAAGGCAGATGCCATACTCAAATATAGGACAAGGAGTCATAAATAAGGTCAACATTTCTTTCTTCATTTTATTCATCCCTTCAAGACGTCTGGAATTCTGTGCATTTTCCACACAATTCCAACTGCACAGTGCCCTGAGAAAGACAGGGAGGAACATTTTGCCTAAAGGCAAAAAGAACTCCCCCAAAACTGGCCTGGAAAGAAGAGAAAGAATTTGGTTTGGTTAATCCAGAGAAGACAGGGCTGAAGGGGAGGAGGGATAGGGGGAAAAGATGTTAATGCTCTTTGGGTTATTGATAAAAGGTTGCTACCCAGAGAAGGGGACCAAACTAACTCTATGTGTGCCAAGTGTAGGGCAGCAAGTCATGCGGAAGGACATTCAGACCAAGTCAAGGATAAGTAAGCTCTGGAACAGATGGCCTGGGAGACCTGCAGTGTTTTTTAAACAGATTGTAAAATACCAGTGAAGACTGATATAGACATAATCAGATTTAGAGGTAGGGCAAGATGGCCTCTCTACTTCCTGTCTTGTCTTTGACGTATGATTCCATGATCCCATGATTAGTTTTTAATTCAGTACCATACCAATGTCATTACTTGCTTAATTTATTTATTTACTTTTTTTGCCAGCATTTCTTTTGCTGGTATCATCCCTCTCTTCCCTCTCCTGCTCTCTGATGGCCTATCTTAGTGTCTTTGCTGTCCTCTTCTTCTCCCTAAAAGGCAAACTCTTTCATATCATTAGTTTTTCTCATACCACCACCTTATAAACAGCAATTTTCTTCAGTTACACATTCAAAGTAGGTGGTTTTATCCTCACACATTTAAGCACAGAAAGGTGAATCATTGTTTTTTGTTCCTTTTTCTTCTTTATGTTCTCAGAAGGTGATGGGTTGTGAGCTCCCAGTGACATGCAGTTTTCTCTCACACCGATGGGCCAAAATCTCTGAATCAGGATTTAAACGAAAGTGTGCCCTACAAGCTTAGAAACAAGAGGAAGTGTAAAAAAGAAGTTATTACAAGCTGAGAGTCTTACAGATGCTTATTTTCCTCTCATGTTAGACATTTAAGCACAGATTTAAGTGGCAGGCCTACTCAGAACCATGCACAGTCAACTGAGAGAGAGCAGCATTTCTGGTGCGTGATTCATCCTGACTAACACCTGAGTTGCCTCCTCATGTTGCCTGCTACAGGACAAGAGAGACTTGGCTTTGGGCTGGGGGCTTTAGGGAGCAGGAGGCACTCAGATGCTGTCAAAGGTACTGTTGTAAGTAGGAATCAATGAACCTGCTTAGCCAAACAAAGCAAATTGTTAAGGCAAGTGGTAATTGCAATAAGTAATACTGTCCTGGGATGATGGGGAAATGTTTGAAGCAACCAATTTTTTTCAGTACTACAAAAGATTGTAATATGCTCCAGGAGCAGTTTTGCGAACTCTGTTTCAGTTGTTCTTAATTGTGCTGATGTTTAATTTTTGCATGCTTTGTCCTGTTAAGAAAATCGTTCTATCTGAAGAAAAGAAAATCCTGGTGAAACTGTAGGCAAATCCTGCCTTTTTGCTGAGCTGAAAGTGATAGAAAATAGCTGAGTTGTGATGGCAAGTGGTGCTTTGTCTCATTTCTGCTTCCTGTAAATCCTTATCGCCTCTCCTTGGTTTGACCCTTAGCTTTACCTCCAGGTGATCTGGGTTGGTTGGTGTGCTCCTTCCTGACTGGCTCAGAGGGCAGGACAATTTCAATTTTCTACTGGGTGCTGAGGGATTCAAAGCAGGAGTCCCATTGTCTCAACTCGCAATAAGCATTGTGTAATGCTTATTTTTTCATTCTCCTAAGAAAGTGTGTGTTCATTCATCTGAGGAAAGGGCTCTATGTCCTGTCTGAGCTGGGAGAGCCCTCCGATCATCACCCAGAAACAAGGAAACAATTTTCCAGCTCTCTCATCCATGTTTCCAGCACCTCTCTATTGCCCCCTTCTTCTCTGTTCCATAAACCTTTCCTTCACCCACAAGCCCTTCCTCAAGGGCTTCTTATCTTCCATCTGGCCTGGAAGATGTCCACCATCCACCATCCTGTTGTCACATCTTCCAGCAAACACACTTGAGTATCTGCCCATGGCTCCCACTGCTGAGGAGAGCACCCCAAAAGCACCTCCATGAGTCCAGCTGGAAACTGTCCTTTGGTAGCAGCCACATTGGGTAGAAATTATTCAGGACTGCTTGTCCTTGTATTCCTCCATTAGTCAATACTTGCCTGTTGTCTGCAGTGCTATATTTAAATGGTGAACTACTTGGAGCACACCCTGCCCCTTCATTTTGTGATTGCGCAGTGCCTCATGTAATAGGGTATTGCTTCATGATGGGTGCTGTTAGGCATGGATGCAAAGCAAATAAATAATATTAATGCAAATAAGAGCCTTTCCTTAAATCCTGCTTTTGTCTTCCTTTTCTTTATCTTCACTGTTATAGCTATGCTTATTTCATGTGAAGAGCCACTCAAATACAGCTTGGTTTTTATATTCCCAGAGAATGTTCCCTTCTTAGTCCAAAGTTGAAGATACTGAATGCTGAATCAAGCAACATGGAGGTTGTTTTTAATCAAGTAATTTCTCTTGGTGGACACTGCTTCTGTTTGTGAATAATCCTCTTCAGTCTCAGCAGAAGCCTGTGTGTACTATTGAAGCCCATACTAAATTAATTTGATTTTCTGTTTAGCTTGATCAGTACCTCAAAGACCACCTCTTTTGTATTAAAATAAATAAACAGCTTACACCTTTCTTTTTGATCACTGTAAGAACTGCTACTGAATAATTAACTTCATTCCTAGAAAACATCCTTTTTCACCGCAGATGCCTCACTAAGCGTGGCATGCAGAACATAGGACATTCACAGCTGCAGCTGGGTAAATTGCTAGTTTTTATTTTTACAGCAAATTTGTCTCCGAATGTTGTTTTAGTTAATCCCAAACTATTTTTATATCTGAGAAAAATGCATCAAGTAGTTTTGGCTAGATGGAGGATCCTGAATCCTATCAGAGAAAAGATATCCACAGTTTATGCAACACTCTATGGGCGGTGGTGTCCGGGCAGTAGAAGACTCACACATAACCCGCGTTTCTGCATGTAAGACCTGAACCCTGCTCCCCAGAGTGCTCTGAACAACTGCCTAACAGGGTTTCATGGAAAAGGGCTGACCACAAAGTTCTTCTCAAGTCTTACACAGGGTGGGATATTGCAACACCCTCCTCTAATTTTGCTGTTATTCTCTTTAAGGGATGGAAAAGACAGACCCTGACATTATAGAAAGGTGCATACTGCTAGTAAAATTCATTATAAATAACAAAGACTTTCTAAAAGCTTGTACTTAGGTAAGAAAGAGAAAAGACATAAAGCTTAAGGTATAAAATACTAGATTGTCATTAAACCATAGGAAATTTCAGGTTTTGGTGTGCTTGGGCAGCAGCCTGATGGAAAAGAAGACAAAGGATGGAACTGTATTTATAGCATAAGCAACTTGGTCCCCATTGGTATGTTCACTGCATCCCAGAGAATTAATGGCTCTGTAAATGAGCCACTGAAATGGTAAGAGTTATCTACATATTCCATTTATTTTATAATAGCTGTTAATCTTACACAGCCCAATTTGATAAAACAGATCATCAAATCTTGATTTTTGTGTGCTTAATTTAACCTGTAATTAACTGTGCATTATACATGTAAATTGAATTCAGAAGTCTCTAAAAGTAAATGTGGATGGAACTACAGTCTAAAAACAAGCATATAAAGCTATTGCTGAATTCCTTCCCATGTGCGAAAAAGGACCAGTTGGTGATATAGAAACAGCCTGTGCCAGTGGGCTATCAGAGGTGAGGAGGAAAGGGAGGTTGTAACCCAATGGGCCACATCTGTCAGAGCCTCCTGCCCCAGCATGTTCCTTCTGGGCAAGTTCTGCTGTGATGAAGTTTGGCTGTTTTCATGGCTCAAAGTGAAGAGAAGAGAGACAGGAAGCTGGAGAGCAGATATAAATGTCACTACTTCCTCTTGGGGAGGCCACTGTGTCGCATTGGACTAGCTGTCATGTTAGTGAAAGAAATAGATATCTGAAAGGTGAAGTGCAAGAACACACTGAACTCAGGCTAACAAAGCTTGGCACATGGACCCTTGGTCCAGATCTGAGATTTAACTCTGAAGCAGAATGGAACTGGACATCTAAATAATGGCTTCTGTATGCTCGTTCAGTTCAAGTTCAAGCTCAGGTTCAGTGACAAAACAGATCTATAATGAAAACAAAAGACTTTAATTACAATTACTCCAATGCCTTAACACCAGGTTACACTCCAGGTCATGGTCATGTTAAGTCAGCTCAGATCCTGCTGCAGATCAAGTCCCATTCCCCCAGCTCCTGCACATATGCCACCTCTCCTCCTTTGATCCCTCTCTTCTGCCAGCACACACAGTTGTGTGGCCAGGCAATAAACTGGCTCAGGGAACTCATCTGGCTTGAAACAAGCCCTTTGTCCTCCAAAAAGGATTGCCCCCAAACCCTCACAGGACACCTTTGGGGTGAGCCACCAAGAGCAAAACCTAGGGCTAGGTGGCTGCAGCCTGCTCTTGCTTTCTCTCCTGTTGGGGCCATAAACCCCCTCAGGGTCAAAAGTGGTCAGAAGCAGAAAAATATCCCCAAAAATTCTAAGTTTTATGGGAGGGATTAAAAAAAATCGGCCAGTCCAAGCCTCTGTATTAAACAATTCTGTTGTCTTTGTTCTTCGCCTGAAATACGCTTTTTTCTCCACGGTTGTTAAAAACCTTCAGTGAAGAATGTACTTTCAGATTCAAGATAAAACGAGAGAAGATTAATTTCTTCTATCTTCCTAACACCATCTGTTCCTTTTTAATTCCTTTTGTCTTTACATATGTATTTATTGAGTTGTGAAGGAGATTTGAGTGATGTGCTCTCCAATAACTGCCTATGATCTTCAATGTAGTTATGGAAAACCATACATTAATAAGCCTTGAGAGGTGAAGGGACAAATACCTCAACATGCACACACCTTTAGCAGGTATTTATTTTTGAAAACAGACATGTGAACAGCCATGTTGGAACTTGCAAAACCTCTTGGTGTAATTATTACTGCCCTATGACTGTATCCCTGTATGATGAGCACTCTTTTAACATAGTTCAATGCAAATATTTGATGAATTAAGAAAAAGCTCTCTTTCTGGTTGGAAATGGACTTTACTGGGTTACAGTATTAAAAGTCTTCAGTTCCTTCATATGTTTGAGGAATAAATGTTCTATGTTTCTAAAACCCATCTGAAAGGATGATTTGCATTACATAGGGTAACCATACTTAAGTCCCCCCCTTGTTTTAAATGCAATCCAAACCAGTGTATAACTGGAAAGAAACAAATATTGTAAATCCTGTTTCTGTAAGGGGTGATCACAAAAGGTACGATCAACTATCAAAGCTGGTGATGTGTTGTGAATTTCTTGGCACTTTCAATAGAAACCAAAACCCTGGTTGAATGAATCGTACCTGAAAATCTCTTCTAGTAAGCACACGGTGCATTGGGTTTGCATGGCAAGGTTTTGGCAGTGGGGACATGTACTGATGGCTTTTGTGAGAAGCTGCTAGAAACTTCCCTCATGTCTGATACAGCCAATGCCAGCCGGCTACAATGTAGACCCACTGCTGGACAAAACTGAACCCATCAGCGGTGGTAGTAGCGCCTTTGGGACAAAGTATTTAAGAGGGGGAGGAAATTGCTGTACAATACCAGCTGGAAGAGAGAAGTGAGACTATTTGAGAGAAACAACTGTGGTGAAGAAGAAGAAGAGGAGGAGGTACTCCAGGCACTGGAGCAGATTCCCCTAAAACCATGGTGAGGCAGGCTGTCCCCACTGCAGCCTGTGAAGGTCCATGATGGAGCAGATCTCCTCCTGCAGCCCATGGAGAACCCCACACCAGAGCAGCGGGATGCCCAAAGGAGGCTGTGACCCACACTGGAGCAGGCTCCTGGCAGGACCTGTGGCCCATGGAGAGAGGAGCTCGCTTTGGAGCAGGTTTGCTGCAGGACTTATGACCCCATGGGGAACCCAGGCTGGAGCAGTCTGTTCCGGAAGGACTGCATCCCAGAGAAGGGACCCACACTGGAGCAGTTTGTGAAGAACTGCTGCCCAAGGGAAAGACTCACGTTAAAGAGATTCATGGAGGACTGGAAGGGGAAGAATATAAGAAGGAAGGAGTGGCAGAGACAGCATGTGATGATCGAACTACAATTCCCATTCCACATCCCCCTGTGCCACTTGGTGAGAGGAGATAGAGAAATAGGAGTGAAGTTGAGCCTCAGAAGAAGGGAGGGGTGGGGGAAAGGTGTTTTAAGGTTTGTTTTTATTTCTTATTAGCCTACTCTGAATTGATTGGTAATAAATTAAGTTCATTTCCCCAAGCCCAGTCTCTTTGCCCTGTATTTGCTGAGTGATCTCCCTGTCCTTATCTCCACCTATAAGCCTTTCATCGTACTTTTTGTCCCCCTGTCCAGCTAAGGAGGGGAGTAATAGACCAGCTTGGTGGGCATCTGGTGTCCAGCCGAGGTCAACCCACCACACATGGTTATGCGGGAAGTGAGATGTCTAAAGCAACCTTTGGTAGGTTTACAGGCTTGTAGTGTGTAAAGTAGGGAAAACTGGTCATGGGAGGAAACTCCAGGCTGCTTACAGTAGACAGCATGAATATAGCCATTGTCTTGACAGTGTGGGGAGACCATATGCCTGGTTTCTATACAAAGAAAACTCCAGCATAAAAGGGTGCTCTAAAGGAATCCACCTCTCACATGTGGGACATAAGGCAGAGGTCATTTGCCCCTAACTAATTCTATTGTAGAGCAATACTTTCAATGTGATCCATCTGCTAACCTGCAAGGCCACTTCTTCAGTCCTTTACATTGTGCAAAGTCATTCCTCAAGTCATCAAGTCAACATCTTCTCCTCCGGCCCTTGGGTCACTAAGTCTGATATTCAGTATTGTCAGGATGTGGCCAACACATTCTACCTTCTTGATCTCTGCTTTTGGTGACCTTGCATTGTCACTGTTCAATGTCTCATAATTTCATTATGAACATCTGATACAGATCTTCAACTGAAAGTTGTTTTAACAGTACTTGGTAAACCTATTGCTTCTCCCTGATCCACAATTTAGTGACAACGTTATTTATGTCAGACTGTGTATTCTCACCAGTAGTCCTTCCCTTGCCCATCTGAACCCAGCACTACAGATTCACAAGAGATGTGAGATGTACTGCCTGCGTAAATAAATGTGACAACAATGCTTGCAGTTACTTCTTCCAGATCAGTGGTGCCATGTAAGGTCATATTTATTTTTGTAGCCTTTGTTTCTTGACCTGTTGATTATAAGACCTTATCGTTTTGCTGTTCTGACTAAGCTGTCTTTTGTTGTATCTCATCTGCTGATGAATAGATATCCCAAGCAAACCAAGACTGCCAAACACCCCTGGGACTCCAGTCTCCATGCCAGATATTTGTCACACAGCAATATAAGACATTGCAGGGAGATGATGCACCTTCTCAACTATGCTGGAATGACATCAAAGCAATCCTTTAATTACTGGTGTACTGAGAAATGTTCTGGAAAATCTGAATTATTTTACAAAGAAGTCTGTAAATTTTCAGCATCTTGCTATAACAGCATCTGTTGGTAAATGCTTTCTTACAATCACTGAAGTGTAACAGTGCCAGTTGTCATTATGTTTTTGTTCACTAGTATTAGTTCACTTCATTATGTAGCATGAGGAGAGGGTCAATGAATGATGAATTAGGAAGAAAACAACTAGCTCTACTCAGTGGCACTGTGGCTTCTCTTCAGAATAATTGTACAGAGCCTCTTTTTGGACAGGAACATTATTTACCTCCAGTTGTTTCAATCACATTTTTCTTAGGCAATTCTGTCATGGTGCATTTCCTACTTTTCTTTGAGGTGAATTTTAGACCCTGTTTCTTGGTGTGGTTTCATTCTTCATATCACTTGCTTTGAGTGGATGTGCACTTAATTTCCTTTCCAACAGTCTTTATGGCTCTGTATTTTGCTGTTGGAAGCTTTCAGTTCACCTTAGGTAATCCATGTGAATATCCATATCTTTTATCTTATTTGCATTGCCAGGTTCAGTCTTGTTTCCACTGCGGGTCTATTTAGTGCACAATACAAGTAGTCCATGATCCACATTAACATAACCAGTCTTTCCCTTTGTTTTTTTTTTTTCCCTTGTTTGCAGTGATTCACTGCCCCTTCCTTCCTTTGGAAATTCCTGCTGCACTCTCAGTTGTATCAGTGGGTGTGCTTCTGATGGGTGCCCAGGTCTAGACTACATGATTGAAAGGGATTCCAAGTCCTTACAGACAGAAAACTCATCTGAAGGGGAAGAAGTTGGCGACCATCCTGTGATATTTCCCATTACACGACTAAGACATTGACTTTGGGTAACCACTTCTAATTAGAAAAGGAATCACTTCAATAGCTTACGTGACCATATCATTAAATACATCACTATACTACAAATCCTGTAGTTAAGAGTGAAGAGATTGATCTTGTTTTAAATGTGAAATAGTTGAAATGTATGAAATACTGCTATTCTTGTTCTTCCAGAGACCTACGTGGTAAACTCTTGATCAAAGTTCATTATTTATTTTTGTGCTTCCACAAACTCACATCAGAAGTACTGATCTGTTTTACATATAAAATGTGAACTCAGGGACTCTACTCAAGCAACATAGCTCATGTAATTTTATACCTTTTTGAGTAAAACAAGTGATATCATGGTGATGGACATTTGTAAATCACCAAGTGTGTAATGCTCACCTCCAGTTTTACTGACATTAAACCTCTACAACTTAGCTGAGCAGTTTTAATAGGTATTAAACTATATGGGCTATGAAAACTAGTGTTACTGCTGGAGAACAACTATTTCTGTGGACACATTTGGAAGACATTGTAGAAACAATGCCAAAAAACTAAAAAAGCTTGGGTAGGCTAGAAAGCAATCTGCATAACTCATCTTTGCCTCATGTTACAGGGTATTGATGTCTTTCTTCTTTGTATGAATAGCTCTTGACTTTTCTACTTGTAGCTGGAACTCTTTTTGTCATTATTTGTATGCTTTGCTGAAAAGCTCCATGCAACGCCTGAGATTCTTGTCAGGACACCATCAAGAAAATTACCACACTGATCCCAGCTAGTACAAGTCAAAGCTGGCTTGAAAGCCTCTTGGAGAGTATAGTGGAGAGCCGTGGCCTTGCAACAGGCTTCTGGAAAACAGTTACTCCATGCCACCTAGGAGCAAAGTGCTTTGCAAACAGTATGTGTCTACTTGGATTGCTCCACAAGTCAGTAAGACCATAGTAAGCACTGACTTATTGACACTATAACACAGAATATGGAAGCTCCTTCAATTGTTATGTGCTGTGACCCAACATGCCAACAATCTGCTGCCAGTAAATCCAAATGCTGCCATTGAAGCAGCTGCTCAGGAGCACAGAGGTAGGGGTTAATAGAGCCTATCAAAATCAAGCTCATAAATAGCTCATCAAAATGCATCAGTGTGTCAGATATCCTTTCAGTACTAAAGATTAACAAAGGGCTCACTGTCACCAAATCACTTACGGTTGCTGGACTTGAGGCTATTTTTTGTTGACTTTCTTATGAATTAGAGAATAGCTGGCAATTTCATTTACAAATGTCATCATTCCTAGTCAGGCAGCGGAAGAGTGGAAGACTGGAAAAGCAATGGCTATTCTGCATCTGGGGAGAAGGCAAATGAGCTTTAAAGCTGTAATCCTTCGTTAAGAAACCTTTTGGATTGATGTACAGAGCTGGAAACCTCTATCAAAATGTGTGTCCATGATCTGGCCCTGGCTTCTGGACCAGAATCTAGCACTGACTTCTGGACCAGAATCTAGCACTGTCCACCTAGAAACTGGCCACCAAAGGTAGGAGCCTTGCTGATGGGGGGGATGCCCTTGGAGAGTGTCTGCTGTGTCAAGCAGCCCAAGTCATTTTTGCATCATTCGAAAGCGCAGCAACAGCAATCTGCATGCCTTGCATGGAAGCCATTCCAGTAGCACAAGAGCACTTTGCAATGGGCTCTACACTTGTGGGACTACTTTTTAGATCTTATAACAGCAACATTTCACACTGTCTTTCATGGTTTATGGAAACAATAACACTGCAAGTGAAATATTAGGCATAGTCTCTTCAAGGGACAAAGTAAACCCTTTGAGATGATCAGGGATTTTCAGCTCTCCTTCTTTAATATATATGGACGCCCTCCCCCAAAGAAGGATGGATTTTGAACCTCTGCTCTCAAACAGATCCTGTTCTTGTATGTGGAATTCCAGGAGTAATGACAGATTAGAAACTCATGCCAAAGTCACTGAAGCATTTAATAGAGTCTGAGGAAGCCAGTGTCAATCTTTCCTTTGTCCAGAATTACTTTAACAGAAGTATGCAAGCTCTTCATGTTCCCTGCATGGTTCACGTGAAGCAAAATCTCATCTAAGCACAGTAATCTCGGGGCATTAAATTACATTTAACCTAAATTGTTAACAGTTGTTGATTCTCCATGTTATAATTATATTGGCTACAAACGGGATCAAGTCAACAGCGTGGAGGAGACGTCAGTGGGGTGACTGTGAAATGACAGGCAGCCGCACCAATCCGAGCCCCTCCGCACAGCTCGTGTGTGCTCACAGCTCCAGGCTGGGAGGGCTCAGAGGAAAAGGGGGGCTCTGCACATATGTCCAGACATTGCTGGAGTGGATGGTTTGGCTCGGCTCTCACTGCTATTTAAAGGCACATCAGCTGCATGTTAAATTGGGCATTAGTATTTGCCTGGCTTTCCAACACGCAGCTGGTTTGACTGTGCTGAACACCAGTCCTGTTGGGGGATTGCAGATAAAATGCAGGCATAACCCATAAGCCCTATAAGAAATAATAGGACATTAGGGGCTGAGTCCTGCTTCTCCTCTTCAGAGGACAGTTTCATTAGGACAACTCTCTAAACCAGAACAGCATTAGCAAATTAAGATCATGGCTTGCCACTGTGCTTAGGGCTGCCAAGAAATGTTTGATTTTCTTTCACAAAGGGCCAGCTCAGGGAAACCTCTGGAATTTTAGTGCAAGGTAAGAATGAGCATTTGCAAACAGAGGATTTGCCTCTTGCCTAACTGGAGCACTCAGCTTTGATGCCCATTGCTAGCAGTTGTCCTGGCTCTACAGGAGGTGGCTGTAAAGCCTCAGAACACCTGAATATTTACAGTGGACTCATTCTAAGAAAAAGAAGCAATGGATTCTGCTAAATCCATGAATTGCTGTTTAAAATACCAGTCAGCTCACAAGCACACTAGTACTAAAGAGGTTTTAAAGCAAGAGGGAGAGAGGAAACACAGCACAAAGAAACTGAAGCTGTGTCTATACAAGCAAATCAGATGTGCCTGGGGCCATTCCCTGGCACTGAGGCCAGTTTGCAAATAGCAGCCTGCATCTGTAGCATTAAACTTTCTTACTCTCCAAAGCAAGGTGGCCACATAGGAACCGGTGCTGGGAGCAGTCACTGGCTCATGGGGCTCCTAAAGCCTACAAAGGAACTGCAGGAGAGAGGCCCTTGTCACAGGTCAAAATGTGCCACATGACACGCTAAAAATTCTGTGGTGCAGAGGATGGAGAGCGCTGAGGGATGCTCCTGGTGCTGTTAAAGATCATGGTATTGATGCAGCCTGAAAGTATCAACCTCTGCTGTGGACAAGAAGAAAAAATATTAGAAAGAATGGGAGCAACTCTACCCTTTTATGCCCTTAGTTGGAAGTATAAAAACATGTAAGATGTGCACTTTGCCCTGAAATCCTTATTAGAAGGAGTCTCAGCCCTCATGCCATGGGTTGACACACACCTCCTCTGGAATGCAGCCACGGGCAGTTTTGCTGAAGAGAAGCTATTATTTTGTATTTTATTTTTAAGTGTAGCTTTTTCTATGACTTTGGTGGGCTTGTAAGGCTGTGTTTTGCTGCAGTTGGAACCTTAGTTACTGTTCTGCATTCTGCAGCCCTTGGTATGTACTCTCACTTCTCAGCCACTTCTAACACTGTTTCCCATCTTTAAATTTAATTTTCATGGTGAAAGGTGACAAACATGAGCACTGGAGAAGACAGCCACAGCATTTGTTGTGACTGGAGGACATCGGTGTTCAGTTACGTAAAACAAAACAAACAAATTCCCAGGAAAGAGGACTGCCCGCTTCCAACGGCACATCCTTTTGTAAATCAGAACAATGCTGAACATCCTGGCCAGGCTGGCCATGGAGCTGGAGCTGCGGTTTCTTAATGCAACGTGTTCAGTGGCGATGCTGGTTTCAATTATTCTCACAATTGCTCATTCTCATCACAGAGCTGACATTTCTTGGCAGGATTTTTTTTAATCGGATTAGGTCCCTAATCCAGTTCAAACACAGCCCTGCAAATGGTTGTGCTGTCACAACTCAGTGTGCTGAAGACCAGCAGATAAGACATGGGAGACAGAGAGCGGGAGGCAGGGAAGGTACCAAATATTGAGTTTGCACTGAGTTTGTAGCTGTTTTCTCTTTTGAACGCCTGCTGCTATTTGCTTTCTGCTCCACCTAAGGGTGGAAGCGTTATCTGAGTCAATGCAGAGCTCAGGATTTCACAGCTGTCCATTGCTTGTTTTCTTTGCACCCTCCTTCCTTCTCAGACCCCAGTGACGGCTTGTGCAAATAGTCCCATGCTGCCTTGCCAAAGTGGTGCTTAGGCCTTCCCTCTTCAAGAAGAATCACTCAGTAGGTAGGATGGATCTTCACAGCAAATAATATCTTACTTTTGCCTGTATAAGGACTGGTAGATCTGGCAATGCAACCAACCCTTTGAAAGCAAGTGCCATTCCAGCATGAATGCTACGATCACTGAAGTTAATTTAATATCTTCTTTTTTGTGCCCATGTTCACTAAAAAGATTAACTACTATCTGACGTTTAATGCAACTAACAGCAGTGTTGAAAGGAGAAGAGCTCAGATTAGAAGGAACGGATTAGGAAGTATTCCTTCAATTAGATGATTTCAGCTTGGTTGGGTCTAATGAAAATCACCCTGGAGTACTTGGGCATACCGCTGAAGCAATCACAGAGGTGAACCAGCTCCCAGGCATCTGTGGTTGAATTACCCAGTTTGGAGATTATCTGTGTCACAGATGCAGAGATAGCTAGGGTCTGACATGGCTCATTAGCACAAAGTACCACATGAATAAAACGTTGCAAATTCCAGGGTCAGGTTGGGTCTGGAAATAGTCCAATAACTTCCACTTAGGACAAAGCTAAGGCCTTCTCTCAGAAAGACTGTCTGGATGTGAGCTGACTGTACACCTGTACCTGTATCATATTCCTTGCCAAGCTCCAGAAGAATCACCAGCTTAGGTGCAGTGTGAGGAAAATGGTACGGGTTGCTTCAAGCCCACTTGTAATGGTCATCTAGCATGAGTCCAGAATAAGTCCCCTGGATCTGGGCTAAATCTGTAAAAAGACCTTGGGCTATCTCTGCATTGTGTTCTTACGGACTTGCATGGTTCCCTGTATCCTGAGCATCTCAGCCCTCCTGAGGCTCCATCAAGGAGCTGCTGGTATCTTGGAGGATTTGTGAAGTTGCAGAAGACTGGAAAAGATTAAAACATAATGAGAAAGGAAAAGAAGAGTTGTTATGGGTCAGATCAAAGTCATTAAAAGGCTGATTGAAAAACTGAGTGTTGGGCTGTGCTGGGGAGAAGAAACTCATATGTGCAATAGCAGCCCACAGGGGTTGGCCAAAAGTAAGTCATACTGAGACAAGCTTGTATTTTCTATGCCATGTTCAAGCCCTGCCTGTGTCTGTGGCTTTTCCTGATCCTGTTTACTGGTGTTTTCCAGCATTTCCCAAGGACATGGGTGACATTGCCAACTCCAGTGCTGGGGTGTTCCTTATCACAGCACTGTTACAGGAAATGTGGTGGCTTGATGACACAGCTCCTGCCTGGCACTGACACAAGGTCCATGCTTCAGGGGCAGCCTTTTCCAATGAGCTTCTCCCAAGTAAAGGGCTATGTAACTCCTTCTTGACCGAGTGAATGTCAGATGTTACTCCGAGCATCAAAAGGGTTTTACCCAAATCGCAACAGTATATGAGACAGAAATGTCTAAGTAAGGTATCTAAACCCCCTGCATTTTTCACTAATTACACCATAATAAGAAATAAAATTAAATACCCTCCTTAAAGCATCTTTCAGTAGCAGGTTAATTCTGAACTAGATTTACATAGACATTAGAGTTCCTCTATTACAACTGTATTCCACTTGTACACTGATTATAAGGTACCTGGTTGCAAAAGGTTGTGCAGGTATCGTAAATGTGTACTGAAATACCCTGAGATATTTTGATATCTATTTAGAAGAAGAAAATCTGCTGTCTGGAAGAATTCACTTAAAAATTATAGAGATGTAATAACAGACATGCTTGTCTTCCTGCAAAAACCAGTGTGGATGATCAAGCACTAACGCGCTGCCCAAAACGCTTTTCAAACCACATATTGTCTATATGCAGCATCCAGAAATCTGAATTTTCTGATCTATCTATACTGAACAGTGATCACTTCAGTATTTCCCAGTCCTTCAACTGATTAACACCTTACGTGTCACATACCTGAAGGGAGGCTGAATTACAGCGTTGACTCAGATTTTCTCTTACTATAATTGTACACCTTCAGTAGAAACAGGGGTTTCGTGACTTTGTCACCAGGGCTGATGGATGTGTCTGTGTGCTGACAGTGTCATGAGTTATCCATCCACCCATCTCCCAGCTATCGGAGCGACTCATCTCTGGGGTACCATGTCACACCAGCTCCTTCACACAAGTTCCTTCTTATTCCTTCCCTGTTTGAATTTTGCTCTGTATGAATAGAAAAATCTGAGACAATCAATCCCATGATCCCACTTTAAGCTGTATTAAATGACTCAGTACAGGACCTCACCTCACTGCAGATGCCAATAGTGCAGACATCTCTGTCAGAGCTGGTTGCTACAGGCTACCTTTTAGTCAGTGGAGGGAAATAGGGCCCAATTAATCTTGACTACATTAAATACCAGCATTAGCATGAGGTGAGTCACATTATAAATGTTCCTGTTATCCTGATGACTCCAGAGACAGTCTGCACAATGTGCTCCGGCATTGATGGCTGAACTGTGGATAACTTGCAGTGATGGGTGATGAATCGTGTCCAGGTGAGTCAGAAACAAGTGCACATGCATTTAGAGATCTGACAAAATAGCCTGTCATCCAGATGTAGTATCCCACCCCTCTCTACCTGGCTTACTGTTCTTCCTTTTATTGTATTTTTGCTGCATAGATGGTACTTGGGCAGATCCAATGGATTAATTGGTACGAGGAGGTATTGCCTGACAAGTACAGGACAAAAGAGTTTCCTTCATGCCTGTAATACTTATTTTGTAGAGATAAAATGCCCTGACAGCCTTTCCCTCCCTTTCTCCGTGAAGTCAACTCAAGCTTCTAGCCTAAAGTGATATAAAATCAAAAATTACACTTGTGTCAGAATAAGCTGGACACCCTTCAGCTTCAGGTCACCTTGGAAAGGCTTTCTGGAGGAACTGGACTGATATGGCTTTGCCAGTGCTGAGGTGGTTCCTATTCTGGGAAAATCCAAGGAGTGCCAAGGAGACAGAAGCCTGGATATGGGATACCCATTCTTCGAATGGCAGGGGCTGCTGTTCCCTGTGGTAGCAGGAGATAGCTGAGAGTGGTGGCAGGACCATTGGAAACTGTCCTGTTAAACTGAATGGAGTCTGATTTGGCTTCTTGCTTTGCTGTGTTTTCCTCTTTGGCACAGCAGGCTGGCACTGCAGGCAGTCTGGGAGCCCACATGATGAGCTGGTTTCCCACCATAAATATTGATTTCCAACGTATGGGTTTGCAGACCTAGTATCAAAAGAGGCAGCATAATATGTTCTTTTCAGGAGCAGAAATACTCCTTTGAATGGTTTTCTAGGGGCTTTTTGATTATTTATTTGATTTATGCACCCACTTCTAATGATCCATGTGGGTGCTACTGATATAGATAACAGTAGCCTGGAGACCATAAAGAAGGACTACAGAGCTCTGGGAGAGGTGGTTAGGGGCTCTGGAGCGCAGATCGTCTTTTCGTCAATTCTCCAGGATACAGGGAAGTACCTTGAAAAGGCTAGGAGGATTGGGCAGGTTAATAAATGGTTAGAAGGGTGGTGCTATAGTCAGGGGTTTGGGTACCTTGAACGTGGGACTCAACTTTGTAGGCCAGGTCTACTGGGGGCTGGTGGAACTGGTCTGACAAAGAAAGGGAAGAGTGGATTTGGTAGGAGGCTTGCCAGACTGGTCAAGGATGCTTTAAACTAGACGTGTTGGGGGAGGGGGGCGTCATTCCATCCCAACACACCCAGTCACTTGCCAGCACCTATAATAAATGTTCAGAGCAATGTAAAGATATTCCAGCTGCTCCAGCCAATGGGCCGGCTTCAATTGGAGCTGGGCTCAGATGCCTCTATACAAACACCCATAGCATGGGGAACAAACAAGAGGAATTAAAGATGTGTGCATGTCTACGGGGGTATGATATCATAGGCATCACAAAACCATGGCGGGATGGCTCCTATGACTGGAGTGTTGGAATGGAAGGTTCCTGGCTCTTTAGGAAAGACAGGCCCGGTATCCAGGGAGGGGGAATTGTTATTTATGTTAGGGATAGGCTGGAGAGTATGGAACTCTGTCTGGGGACAGGTGAGCAGTCGACAGAGAGTTTGTGGGTCAGGGTTAAAGGGAGAACAGCGATGGGTGACATTATTGTGGGGATCTGTTACAGACCGCTTGACCAAGGGGACTCTGTGGATGAAGCGCTCTACAGACAGATAGGAACAGACTCAAGCTCGCAGGCCCTTGTTCTCATGGGGGACTTCAACCACCCTGATATCTGCTGGAGGGATGGTACGGCCCGGCACAAGCAATCCAGAAGGTTCCTCGATTGTGTGGAAGACAACTTCCCTCCGCAAGTAATAGAGGAGCCGACAAGGAGAGGTGCCATGCTTGACCTCGTCCTCACCAACAGGGAAGGGCTGGTTGGAAATGTGACGCTCCAGGGCAGCCTTGATTGCAGTGATCATGAGATGGTCGAGTTCAAGATCCTCAGGACAGCGAGAAGAGCGTGCAGCAAGCTCACTGCCCTGGACTTCAAGAGAGCAGACTTTGGCCTCTTCAGGAACCTGCTCAGTAAGGTTCCATGGGATACAGCCCTAGAGGGCAACGGGGCCCAAGACTGTTGGTTGATATTCAAGGATCACCTGCTGCAAGCTCAGGAGCGATGCATCCCAACTAGAAGGAAGTTCAGCAGGAGGGCCAGGAGACCTCCTTGGATGGATAAGGAGCTGCTGAGCAAAATTCGAAGGAAAAAAGAGGCTTATAAAAGGTGGAAGCAAGGTCAGGCGGCCTGGGAAGAATACAGGGATGTTGTCCGGGAAGCTAGGGACCAGGTTAGGAAAGCTAAGGCCCACTTAGAATTAAACTTTGCTAGGGATGTTAAGGATAACAGAAAGGGATTCTGTAGGTACATTGCAAATAAAAGACAGGTTAGGGACACCGTGGGCCCTCTCCAGAAGCTATCGGGAGAACTGGCTACCCTGGATTTGGAGAAGGCTGAGGTTCTTAATGACTTCTTTGCCTCAGTCTTTACTGGCAAATGCTCTGACCACACCACCCAAGTCTTGGAAGGCAGACGCAGGGAGTATGAGAATGAAGACCCTGAGCCCACCGTAGGTGAGGATCTTGTTCGAGACCATCTTAGGAACCTGAATGTATACAAATCCATGGGACCTGATGAAATCCATCCACGGGTCCTGAAGGAGCTGGCAAATGAAGTTGCTAAGCCACTGTCCATCATATTTGAAAAATCATGGCAGTCAGGTGAAGGTCCCAATGACTGGAAAATGGGGAATATAACCCCCATTTTTCAGAAGAGGAAAATGGATGATCCAGGGAATTACAGATCAGTCAGTCTCACCTCTGTGCCTGGCAAAATCTTGGAGCGGATTCTCCTGGAAGGCATGCTGAGGCACTTGAAAACCAACAAGGTGCTTGGGGACACCCAGCATGGCTTCACTAAGGGGAAACCCTGCCTGACCAATTTGGTGACCTTCTATGATGGGGCTACGGAACTGATGGACAGGGGCAAAGCAGTTGATGTCATCTACCTGGACTTGTGTAAAGCCTTTGACACTGTCTCCCATGACATCCTTGTCTTTAAGTTGGAGAGACATCAATTTGATAGGTGGACCACTCGGTGGATAAAGAACTGGCTGGATGGCCGCACACAAAGAGTAGTGCTCAATGGCTCAATGTCCAGCTGGAGACCAGTAACGAGTGGTGTCCCTCACGGTTTGGCGTTGGGACCGGTCTTGTTCAACATCTTTGTGGGTGACATGGACAGTGGGATTGAGTGCGCCCTCAGCAAGTTTGCTGATGACACCAAGCTGTGTGGTTCGGTTGATACATTGGAGGGAAGGAATGCCATCCAGAGGGACCTTGACACGCTTGTGAGGTGGGCTGATGCCAACCTGATGAAGTTTAACCATGCCAAGTGCAAGGTCCTACACCTGGGTCGAAGCAATGCCAGGCACAGCTCCAGGTTGGGCAGGAAAGAGATTGAGAGCAGCCCTGTGGAGAAGGACTTGGGGGTGTTGGTGGATGGAAAAATGAACATGAGCGGGCAGTGTGCGCTTGCAGCCCAGAAAGCCAACCGTATCCTGGGCTGCATCAAAAGGAGCGTGACCAGCAGGTCGAGGGAGGTGATCCTGCCCCTCTGTTCTGCTCTCATTAGACCTCACTTGGAGTATTGTGTGCAGTTCTGGTGTCCTCAACATAAAAAGGACATGGAACTGTTGGAACAAGTCCAGAGGAGGGCCACGAGGATGATCAGGGGATTGGAGCACCTCCCGTGTGAAGGTAGGATGAGAAAATTGGGGCTGTTGAGCCTGGAGAAGAGAAGGCTGCATGGAGACCTCATAGCAGCCTTCCAGCACCTGAAGGGGGCCTACAGGGATGCTGGGGAGGGACTCTTCATGAGGGACTGTAGCGATAGGACAAGGGGTAACGGGTTCAAACTTGAACAGGGGAAGTTTAGATTGGATATGAGGAAGAAATTCTTTACTGTAAGGGTGGTGAGGCACTGGGATGGGTTGCCCAGGGAAGTTGGGAATGCTCCATCCCTGGCGGCGTTCAAGGCTGGGTTGGACATAGCCTTGGATGGCATGGTTTAGTGTGAGGTGTCCCTGGCCCTGGCAGGGGGTTTGGAACTCGATGATCTTAAGGTCCTTTCCAACCCTAACTATTCTATGACTATGATTAAAACTTTTGCAGTTCATCTCGAGGACTAGTGTTACAATTAATGTCATTCTCTAGTTTATAGTCATAATCCTGAAGCAAGAGCTGATGATTGTTAATTTTATGCTTTCTTTCTTTCTGCTTACCCATAATGTCAGCATGTTTCATTTATACTCAGCTTTCTGAAATCAATCTCCATTTTGATGTATGGTTCCCTCCTGCATTTTTATTTTTTTCCCAGTAAACAGCTGAAGATTTAATGTTGGCTTCTAACACACTGAATCTATTTATGATAGTTTACATAATCAGATTTTCAGTACACTGTAAATCTGTCTTAAAATGGTTGCATTGCTCCGGGATTAAACTGGTTAACTTTCCAAACTGTTTTTCATCATTTGTGTACATTTTACCATTTTAAAGAACACTTGAGATGCTATTTTGGTCAGGCTTTAGTACCTTCCTTGTGTCATTCATTGTTTTTTTCCTCCAATGGTGAATTTCCACAAATAAATTTTGTATTTCAGAATAACAACTGCTTCGGTCATAAATATCTTCTAAGCTACTAAATGTCAAACTTTCCTACAGCAATAGGGTAATTCATCTCTTGAATATAGTGGCTGACTTTTGCAATTAAACAAAGTGATGAAATTTCACAGGGAAGAACAATCAAAGCTAGCTGAAAAGCTAACGTGCAGATGGGCAGCGAGCCTAAGAAGCAGCAGCTCTGACGGGAAGCAGGAATGTGCAAAGGCTGCCCATGGATTTTCTTCATGTGTACGGCATTCTGCTTTTAGTCTCTGAGGAGCACCAAGGCTAACAGGAGCAAGACAGAATCATAGAATCATAGAATAGTTAGGGTTGGAAAGGACCTTAAGATCATCGAGTTCCAATCCCCTGCCATGGCCAGGGACACCTCCCACTAAACCATGCCATCCAAGGCTATGTCCAAACCCACCCTGAATGCTGCCAGGGATGAAGCATTCACAACTTCCCTGGGCAACCCATTCCAGGGCCTCACCACCCTCACAGTAAAGAATTTCTTCCTCATATCCAATCTAAACTTCCCCTGTTCAAGTTTGAACCCGTTACCCCTTGTCCTCTCACTACAGTGCCTCATGAAGTGTACCTCCCCAGCATCCCTATAGGCCCCCTTCAGATATTGGAAGGCTGCTATGAGGTCTCCATGCAGCCTTCTCTTCTGCAGGCTGAACAGCCCCAATTTTCTCATCCTACCTTCACATGGGAGGTGCTCCAATCCCCTGATCATCCTCGTGGCCCTCCTCTGGACTTGTTCCAACAGTTCCATGTCCTTTTTATGTTGAGGACACCAGAACTGCACACAATACTCCAAGTGAGGTCTCATGAGAGCAGAACAGAGGGGCAGGATCACCTCCCTCGACCTGCTGGTCAAGCTCCATTTGATGCAGCCCAGGATACGGTTGGCTTTCTGGGCTGCAAGCGCACACTGCCAGTTCATGTTCATTTTTCCATCCACCAACACCCCCAAGTCCTTCTCCGCAGGGCTGCTCTGAATCTCTTCCCTGCCCAACCTGGAGCTGTGCCTGGCATTGCTCCAACTCAGCTGTAGGACCTTGCACTTGGCATGGTTAAACTTCATCAGGTTGGCATCAGCCCACCTCACCTGGATGTATGGTAATGCACTTGGGTCTTTGAAAGTGTTCCATCTCCCAGAGGAGGACCAGACTTCTCCAAGCACATCAGTTTGCTCTGCTGTATCCTTTTGCAGCAGGATATTAAACTAACATGTAAGTGAAACGGAAGGGCCTGGCAGCTGCTGGAAGAACCACCAGAAGCCTGCCTGAGTTGCTCAGGGATGTGTTGCTTCACTTGCATGGGTTTAGGAGGTTTCAGCTGAGTCATGGCTCAATATACACGAGCCACCTTCCCATGAAGAAACTTGAGGGTGAAGCATCTGAGCAGCTGCCAGCCAGGCTGGAGCATAGAGTCACAGCTGGGGCTTGCTTGCATTTGACCAGTAGCTGATTCTTCCCTGAAGCCTGATGTTTCTTCCCCTCCAGCATGAGCACAGCTTCACAGAAGTGCAACCCCTTTCACAAACTCAGTTGCCAAACTGATTGCATTACATCAGCAAAATTTGCTCGTGAGGAAACACGCTGACTTTGGTTCATGCCTTCTCGTATAAAGTAGACTCAATACCAAGCATTTTGAACTTGGTTTATAACTGTGCACACTGGGGTGTTATTAAATCCTTTTAGAAGCTGAACTGGTGTGGAGAGTGGAGAAAATTGCATTTGGGTGTAGCTTGTGAAGGTAGACAGATGTCAAATACAAAGTCTCTGAGTTCAAGGTTGGGAGATAATAGCTTTCCAGTGCCACAGCTGGCTTCATTGCAAATGAAGGGTAAAGAAACAAATGATGATTGGGGTTTAATTGGAGCAAATCCAGCATAACTCAACAGCAGTTGGGTAAGTATCACTTTGTTTAACTTATACTGATGGACAGGATTTAATCAGAACAGTCACAAATGTGTATTTTAAAACATTTTGTCTAGGTAAAACCCTTGATGTTTGAAGATTTATTTTAGACACACAGAGTTGCTTAGCTGAGGAGAAAGCTGGGAAAAGCAGTGGGTGGTGTAGAAGGGACCGAAGAGAGGACAGAGCTAGAAGGAGCCAAGTCTGAAGTGATGGCTTGGTAAAAACAAGTAAAAATATTTGTACCCCTGAGATACCAAATGAGAAAAAGCTTGGCAGGGGCAGGCTGTAAAGGATTCAGCATGGCCCATGTGGGCAGCAAGAGCTGTCCTTTACAGCCTGGTACCAACTGCATGGTGGTATTTATGGGGCTTCGGGGAGTGTTGTTTCTTTTAAAGCTTAAGAAAATAAATATAGGTTAGAAACAGTGTCACCGGCATATTGTTATGAAGTTAAATACTGCAGAGTTTGGAAATACCAAAAAGAAGCACATTTGTGCTTTCTGTACACGTACTCTCTCTTAACCACGTACAGTTCCTCACAGCACTCATACCAGTAGCCCAGGATTCATTGTGCTAGGCATACTTCAGTGTTTCACCTTGCAGACACCTGATGTCTGCGTGGACACCCCATAACTGCAGGCTGTGGCGCTTTTTGCTGAGCTCAGCGGTGCTGGCAGGTAGGAAAATGGTCCAGGAAGTAGCTGGTGAAGTTTATGGTGCCTTCAGAGCTGGATGGCCCTGGAGCTGTGGAGTGCTAGATTGCTCTGTTAGATACAGGCACAAATTCTGCCTAAACCCTTGAGCAGTTTCCTGTGCTGTTGTCCCAGACTTTGCCCCTTGAACTGAAAAAAACCAAAGCACATTGCTTAATTGAGAACATACGATCTTTATCAAGCGGGTGGAGCAACAACATGGAGCAAACGAGGTCAGCACCCAGCAGTCCCTGAGCTGCCCTCCTACTTCCCTGTTACATATGTTAAGCCATAACCTTGCCCTTACGGAACAACATCCAAATTTCTCCCTCGTGTTAATTGAAGATGGATGCGATCTTGTTGGCTGTGTGTGAGGTGTGACTTGTCCTGAGGGGTAGCTGTGCACATGTGGGGAGGGTGGG
Organism: Amazona ochrocephala; assembly: GCA_039720435.1. NCBI lineage: Eukaryota > Metazoa > Chordata > Aves > Psittaciformes > Psittacidae > Amazona > Amazona ochrocephala. The sequence continues at coordinate 30,258,000 of CM077880.1, forward strand.
TCCAAGTAGAAATTTTGACTGCTCACCCTGCACCGTGTGCTGGAGTTGTACGTCATATGAGGTGGTCTCTGAGGACTTCTCAATGATTGGAGCATAACAGCTGGAAAAGAAATACCAGCCTGCAGAGTAATTACTCATTCCAGAAAGGAGATCAGAGGATCCTACTATAGGCTCATATCAGGAGTGTTTCTAGCCAGATATGGATCTGAGCTAGATTCCCAAATTCACATACCCCTGAACTTCAGAGTAACCAAAACCAGGCTGCATGCTCAGGGACCAGAGCCACAGGGCTGAATACTCAAGTTCCTAAAATCAAGGAAGAAGAGAGATGGGCTGGATAAAAGGGTGTGTGTGCAAGAGAGAAAGAATCATTGATGGAGATGGGTATGTCCCTGTTTCCAGCTCCAGCATACATAGAAAGGCTGTTCCCAGCTTTCCAAACAACACAGACACAGTTAGTGTATTCATGGGTTTGAATCAAGTTACTGTGTGCAGCATGCTCCAGCTGAATATCAGCAGAGGCAGGCTCCTTCTCCACAGTACTTTGATACAAGGGGACTGGCTATCTTGGGGGATCTCCAGTAAGCTGTGTTTGCTGTGAGGCTGTTGGTGGCAATCTCATCTGCACAGACTTGTGATGGAGCTGCTGCATGAGCAATTGTGGAATTTGCATTTTTGCACATATGGAAAGGTGGAGCACACATTGCTACACAAGGCTAAGCTTGAAAATCAGAGGTGAAGGGAAGAAATGTGGGAAGAAATTAGCTCTGAAAAGAGAAATGTGGATTTTGATAAGGGAAGCACCATCAGTTATTGCCTAATGAGGGTGAAATATATTCCTGATACTGTGTAAATGTGGGAGGCTCTCTGGTGTGATGATCACAAAGCAATAGCACCCAGACCTTTTATTGGAAGCACTTGAAAGGACTGAGGCTGCAACAGCACAGGATCCTGAGCCATTTGAGCAGCTTGCTGCCTGGGAAGGGGGGCCCTAGGGCTGTGCTGGGACCCACAGGTTAAATGATCCACCCTGAACACACAGGGAGGGAGTCAGTGCTGAGCAAGAGATGTGCTGCTGGCAGGCTGGGTTTCAAGCTCTTTCCCACCATGTGTACATTGAAGCACCACATCTGTGTCTTGAAGAAATCCTGTTCTACTTGGAAAAAGGAAGAGGAAAGAAAATGTATAAACTGGATGTCCTCCATGCACACTATTGAATTCTCTGATGAAAGAACATAGTGGTCAGCAATAGACTCCCTGCTTCTCTATGTTACACACACCAGCCCTCAGAACCAATCTGGCTTCAAAAATGCGTCTAATACCAAACTCGTGGCACAGATTTCAAAAGAATGAGATAAATCACAGATGGTGAGAATGTTTGTGCTCTGTTTCCTGAGCCTTCAGGGTTCATCCCAGCCAGGAGATTCTCAAATGTAACACTTAAAATGAAAGTGGAAGTGCTCCTGTAATTCCTTGGCACTTTCAAATGCATGTATAAATGTGATTTCTTAATTAACGATGAAGCCAAGTGGTTCCTTGAAGATGTCTCATAGATAGCTTATGATGTCACATTTGCAAACAAATTGAAAATCTCTTCAAATCCACAGTTTTCTATCACAATTGTTGAACCCTGAAAATGTCTTCCAAGATATTGTTAACCCTTTAGAACTGTTTAAACTGTGAGTTGTTTAAACTGGGAGCATAACTTTGTAACTTTCAACAAGGAACTTTATTACGAAGTTTATACTCACCACTTGACTTTGTGAACGGGATTTAAGGGAAAGAGAAAATACTGTGAAACTGATAAAATCTGGAGAACTGGCAAAAGCATTCTTGCAGAGACAGCAGAAAGCCAAGCGTGAGACACCCTGTACACTCCTATGGGCTGTTACTTGACATGAATGGCAAGAGGAAAACGTCAGTTGGCTGTTGCATATGCCAGCTGTGCCTGTGGGTTTGTCTCTCAGCACTTCCTGCCTCCAAGATTGACAAAATATGCTGAATAAGCTGCAGGCATCACCCCAATGGGCAGGGAAGTTGGGAGACAGGGAGACTGCTGCATCCTTCATACGTAGGTCATGCTTGGGGCAGCCCGGTGCAAGCCCGGTGCATCCCCTGCCACCCACCTCCAGGAGGACCAATTACACAGTTATCAGAGCTATGACACTGTTTCTTTACATCTTTAGATTACTGCTAGTATAAAGGGGTATAAAGGGCAAAACACTGTACCAATTTACTCTTGGAGTTTTGACTGGCATGAAGGCTGTGAGAAGGGTGGGTGCAACTATTCCCGTGTCCTGCCCCAGTGCCCCACGTCAGAGATCCCATTTGTCCCTCCTTGCAGGGTGGATATTTGGAAGATACCTATCTCTCAGTTGCATCTAATCTGGATGACGTTGCTCCTCTGACACCACAGCCATCCACAGGTATTCTGAGCAATTGGCTGGGCACATGTCCTGAGGAGTGTGCTATGTCAGTTACAACAGAGTTCGCTTATACCCTTCATTAGAAGTGGGTGAAAATGTGGCTGTAGGTCCAGCAGTGATAGTGGGGAATCATAGAATCATAGAATAGTAAGGGTTGGAAAGGACCTCAAGATCATCGAGTTCCAACCCCCCTGCCATGGGCAGGGACACCTCCCACTAAACCATGCCATTCAAGGCTATGTCCAACCCCACCTTGAACGCCACCAGGGATGAAGCATTCACAACCTCCCTGGGCAACCCATTCCTGGGCCCCAATGTGCAGAAGGGATACAGTGTGGGTTGATCCCTACCCCTGAGCCGAGTATAGCCCTGAACCAAGGTGGTATCTGAGGATCCATCCTGCAGGAACATTGTTTCAGGAGCTTTTACATAGCTCCCGCTGGTCACACATTATTGTGCAATATGGAACACCCCGGTCTATCCTTTTGAAGACCATTGAAAATAAATAGACTCTGAAATGTTTTACTGTGTTTTAAGAAACCTGACACAAAAGCTTCAAGAATGGACTTACAGAAACAAATTGCACGTCATAACAAGGATATTTCTGACAGATTTATTCCTTGATTAATGCTATTTGGACGTCTGATAATGAAGTGAAAACATCAGCATAGCCTGCTTCTTCAACCTCACTCTTTAGACTCTTCATAGTAAAATAATGTAACATTTCCAGAGAATCCTCTTGCTGCCCCCAAGCTAATCCCTGGCCTTGAGTGTGCCGCAAAGCACATGACAGCATGTTCAAATAATGAGAATTACTGCTGGCGGTACAAGGAAGAGCTCGGCCCCAAGGACAGCACCCAGTTTTACCATGCTCCCATGTAGGCAGTTGAAGATACTAAAAAGAGACTATTCCAACTAGGAATTTTGTTGATTCTTTAGTACTTAAAATAAAAATCTCAAAAAATGATGCTGAAGGCTCATGGATGGCAAAGACCTTGCAAACAGCAAATATTTTAATAGCTTGTTTTCCAAATTTATTCCTGGCAGACACTTACATTTTTTCTCCTAAGTTTGTTTTGAGCCCTGGCAGTGTTTATTTTGGGATGAGAACTCCATGATGCTTCATCTCCGTTCCTCAGACTACACTCTGATGAAGCTGATGAAACACTTTAATGTTCACAGTAGTGGCACTGGGTTCATCCTTTAGTTCATCTCCTGTGCTAGGCTGAGCTGTATAGTCTTTTCCTTAAGCCTTTCAGGTAGCAACCAAGACAAGTCCTTGATTTCTCCTGCTGAGCCCAGAGTCTTGCTCAGCTCCTGCTGTAGGAGGGACCCCTTGGCACCCCCAATGCTGCACAACTCGGAAAGTGCACAATGGTGGGAGGAGGAAAAGCAAGGTCTTTGCAGTGCCAGAGCATAAGGCATTTTTTCCATGAGGTACATGTGGTTTTGTGGTTCATGAAAATGTTCAGGACCTGACTTTCTATTCCCTGGAGTATTTACTTGTAAACCATAAAGCCATGCATAGGATTATTTGGAGAATAAGAGCTGAAGTCTTTATTTTAGACTAAAAACTGCATTTCCAGACAGAGTTTGTAGGTTCATGGCCTAAAGCCGTGGTATGTATCAATATACCCAAAGTGGTGTTACAAGCTTGTTTTGCAGAGATGGCTGAAGTGAGCCCTTGCTGAAGGCATCAGCACCACTCCCATGACCCTCAAGAGATCAAGATTTTCTTTAGGAATAGAGGTAGATGAAGATCAGAGGCGGATGAAGTTCTCAGTCATGTTTCTAGTGCAGCCCAGCTCCCACCAGGCTCATCCCAAAGCCAGTGCCACATCTCTTTCAGAGGCAGTCCTGCCTGGGGGAAAACTCCTACCCGTGCCTTCTGTTTTCCTTCCCCTGGGGATGAGTTCAGGGATGCTGTCCAAAGTGGGACACTGGAGGCAGATGGAGAGGGAGGAGGCAGAAAGCAACTCACAGCCTTTCCCACCTTCAAAGCCAGGGTGTCTCAACTCACCCAACTGCTTCTTTCAGTCTATGTGTGGGAGCAGGGGGGTGTCTCAGCCAGCATCCCCATATCTGGTTGTCGAAGTGGGGGTAGCCCCTATTCCCCAGGGGGCAGGGGAGGGAGTAGGATCTCAGGCAGTGCCACAGGGCAAATGAAGGCGGAGCTTTTATGTAGGTCATATTTGTCCATAATTTATTGCTGGAGGACAGGACAGTATGTTTGGAGGGGGCAGGGAACAAAGAAATTAATTTGAGTAACGAGGTTTTGGAGAGGGCTGGATGTGCCATGTTATCAGGTGTTAGACAAGGGAAAGAGCGAGCCTGTGGCTTCACATTCATCATCAATGCTGAGAAAAGCGGCAGCGTGGCCACTGTCACCACCTCTTCATCACTCTTGGCTGCTCCTTCATCTTATCCTTGTGCTAGTGCTCAGTATGTGGTGAACCAGATGAAAGGATTAGACTCCTGGGGAAGTAATTCAGTAAATATTGGCTTGGATTTGTTTTTTTTCTGTTTCTTGGTTTGTTTTTGGTTTGTTTCCCAAAAAACGGGAAGTCATTTTTCATCCAGATCACCCATCTGAGCAGGTTTGCTTTAAAGCTGTGCTAGCAGAGCTGAAGTGATGGCACAGGGTCAGGATTAAGGAGGGAAGGGCAGGGGACCCAGCTGAGCCTGCAGTGCATGCACAGAGGAAACCACAGGGTGCCATAGCTGCAGAGCAAAAGCCAGTTCCTTCAGGAGACTGCCTCTCCCATGCATGTGGGAAAGAAGTTCAAAGCTGAACTTCAGACAAAATCTTTACTTCTTAGATTTTGATACTGATCCTCAAACTTTTCTGACAGGCAGTGCTGAGGTTTGTGTGCTTTCCACCCATAGCTTTCCATAGGTCTTTCCTTCTTTAATTAAATGACAGCTCTTGCAAGGGGGAAATATCCACAAAGCTGAGCAAGGAAGGAGGAAATTCACAGTGAAACAGCCGTACATCAATGAAAGGCAGCGAATTCACTGTAAGTGAATGAAATGAAGGAGGGACAGGTAAGCAAACAGAAACAGGACAACTCATTTCCTTGTGCTGCGGATAGTGGGGTCCATCCCCACTGAACTTTATTGCTCTTGGCAAAATGATTCTAAGGCCTGTTTTGCCCTTGTGCTTGGCATGGCTGGTAGTGCACTGGTCCTGCGTGCTCGTCCTGCATGCTGCAGCAGGAAGCTTTCACCAGCACACCAGCCCCATGGGGATTTCCCCCTCTGTCCCCAGGCTTTTTTTGTTAGAGTTACCTGGAAGTTCAGGACTAAGCGTACAGCTCTGTCTCCCTATTTCCTTCTTGCTGGTGTATCGTCCGCCTATTGTGCATACGGATCTCAGCATATGCTCCAGATCTGGCATACAGCTTGGTAATTTCCCGCAAATTTCCCTGGTGGGGATGCAATGCTGACTGACCTTGCACTTTGGTACATGAGATAAAGGTTTCCATTGTCTGCTGATTTTCTGTATTTATGAGATTGTAAATGTTCCTTCTGTTTATAGGGATCCCCTTCCTTAATGTGGGCTCTGTGACTGCATCGTAGGCCTGGGGCTGGCCCACAGCCACTGGAAACAGAAATGCTGTACAGGGGATGGGGACACAGCCACGCAGCTGCCCCCAGCACTTAAACACAAGGGTGCACAAAGGATGGACATTGGGTGAGTTTGGAGGGATGCCCCCTCAGTCCACATCTCAAGGTGTGTCATGTCCTGATGATACAGGATGTGGCTCCTTGGGGAGTGGAGGGGATAGGCAGCAAGGAGCCCTGGGAATGGGGGGAGGAAGGACATGGCAAGTACTGGGGCTTGGGCAAGGATTGAGGAGAAAGAGTATAGTTTGAGAGGTGACGGGGGAAGAAAGGACATTGGGCAAGGGCCAAGAGGGAGTACTGTCACTATGGGATGTTATGGGTGAGTATGTTTGGTGGGTAGTTGGTGGTTTGAGGTCTATGAGTGGTGAAGGGGCTCCCTGTACCCTGCTGTGTCAAGTAACAAGGTCTGTTGAAGAATCACACAGGGCGAAGACATGGGTAAGTAACGCTCCCAGCCTCAGATCCAGCTGCACAGTGGTTTCAATGATGCTTTTTCTTCACCAGGAGTTGCCACTTCAAATGTTGCAAGGCCCTTTGCACCCCACAAGTGCTTTACAAACAAAACCATCCAGTCTGTGTCGGAACCCAGACCTTATCTGTGGGCAGAGGGTGGGAAGAGACTCTTTCAGAGCACTGGGATGGAGTGACTGCAGCCATTAGCCCTGCACCATTCAGCCATGGGATGCGCACTCCAGGTGGAGGCTGAACACACAGTGAATGGGGACCAAGCTGTGAGGACGCTGCAGCATGGGGCTGGGCTCTGCTATGACCTCCTGGCACCAATCCCTCACCATTTGGCTAATTTCTGGGCCCAGTACAGCATTCTGTGTGTCTTGCAGGAATTGACAGTCTTTGACACTGCATTCCTCATTTGGATGGGTGATGAGGTGATGAGGATGACAACTCTGCTGGAGGGAAGGATTTAATGCACCCTCCCAGCACCTCCCAGCACTGTATTAGTCACAAAGGTCACATCTACTAACAGACAGTGCCGTAGTGTGTGGCAAGTGGGTCACATGTTACCAGCTTCTTGTTTCCACCCAGTAATTTGTGCTAAAAGGGAAGTAATTTAGTGTCAAGCAATTTCTATGGGACTGGAGGTCTAAGGTAGGGAAGAATGCTGCTTCTATACACTGCTTATCAGGAATGGGGAAAGAAGGGGAAACTACCAAAAGGCTGTGTCTATAAAAGCTATTTACTTAAATTCCCCAAGGTGGGATGAGAGCAAGAAGTGAAGCAAGAAGCACACAGGAAAACATTTCTCCTACTGCCTTTGCCTTTACATAGACAGAGCACTGGCAGAGCCTCCCCCACGTGAGCTTTCTAACAAGACCTCCTCAGATGACACGTTGAGCATCCATGCATCTGCCTACACAAGCTAGAATTGCCTGAGTAGTGGAAATGAAATGAGAAAACCCAGTTCCTGCTATGGAGCATGTCCATGGGGCAAAGCTTGGGTTTCTGCTTGAGGAAGAGCTGGCAGCAGCCAGCACAGCTGCAGGAGGAGGTTACCTCCCTGGTGCTGTTACAGCTGTTAGTGCTGCTGTGTGGTAAATGAGATCAGAGAACTGAGCTGGCTGGAAAATGGCTTTTTTTTTCCCCTCTTTTCTTTTTTTTTTCTCTTTCCGATGGGTGAGTCTTCAGCCAGATCAGCTCCCCAGGCCAATTCATGGTGAAGCTGCATGTTGCCTTGTGATGGCATAACATGAAGACAGCACAAAATGGACCGAAAGCACAGATGGGAGAGACTCCTTTCAAAGGGAAGTGCTTATCAGGCTACAGCCTGAGTGAGCTCTGAAGCTTCTCTTTCCTAACCGCTTACAAAAGCTCTGTTAGGCACCATCCTCAGCAATCATGGGGCTTTGCACTGGAGCATGTCTGCTCTTCTTCCAAACACCTGTCTTGGCATGCCAGCTTCCCCTCCTCACTGAATGTATTCAAGAGGAGCAAATGTGATAGGGAAGACAAACAGGAGGATGGACACTGAAAAGCTGGGTGAGACCCACTGCAACCTCCTGCTGCCAAAACACATCTTTGAATAGTGCACATCAACGTCTGGTCCATGCAGAGATGCCCAGCTTTGCAAAGCCTGTATCTGAGCAGCACACAGGGGACCAAACATGACACAAAGGTAAACACAGAGATGTCAAACTGCAGTGTCAGAGCCAAATTACTGCAAAATGGTTTTTTTGGGGATTCATTTTTTTTTTTTGGTTTGGGTTGGTTTTGTGTTTTGGTTCGGGATTTTTTTGTGAGGAGGTTTTTGGTTGGTTGGTTTGTTTATCTTGATAGTGAAAAGAAGCAACAACCTCAGTTGCTGAGGGCTAGTGACATCAGGCTGAATAACAGGACTAGGTGGGTTGAATGGGGCAGATGTCCGTAAATCTTTTTATAAGAATGCTGTGCGTCATCTGCGAATGCTGTCCTAGCTACCCTGGAAGAAAACTGAGAAATCCTACTAAATAGTGTGAGAAATTACATTACTCTTCCTTGGGTGCGAGAGGATGATTTCCTCCCAAGCAATACATTTTACAGGAATCGTTTCGACCCCTAGGCTGAAGGACATTTTTCAGCAAGCCACTTCCTTTGTGCATTTCCCAGTGCACAGCTGACATGAACAGACGTGGCACGTCACAGCCTGGAACGATTTCCCGTCTCTGTTCAGGTCAGCAGCTATGCCATGTCTGCAGAGCAATTTGCCACATTTCTAGCTTAACCCAGTTAATCAGATCAGCTTCTTAAAATGATTTTGTTTTCAGCACTCCGAGAAAAGCAGCCTACTTCAGCTGAAAGTATAAAAGAGTCTCCTCTCGAAACACTGACCATAATGTGAGCAGCCATTGAGAAACTGCATGTGGGAGTTGTAATCCAAACAAAGATCAGTCCTACAGAAAAACACAACCACAGAACAGGAAAGGCTCATTTCAAGGTCATTACCCAAAATGATTGTTGTTGGTATGAGAGAGAATCATGATATTTAGGAATGTCCACTGGAATGTGAAACATTCTTCAGTTCTGGGAAGAAATGTATTTATTTTGCTGATTGATGCAACAATCAGTGCTTTGAGTAGCTAACCAATAGTGGTTCCTTCCATTTAAAAGGAACACTTGAAGGCCATATGTCTTAAACCCAGATACCCTTAAGGGAAACTGAAACTATCGGCCTTTTGGGGGGCTTTGCACTTGCCTTGGGGCCACAACTCTGATTTCTCGTAATTGGATTATATCACATTTGGAGTGAAGTAGAGGCAACTCTGTTCATTTCAAAGTGCCTATTAAAAAAGATTGTAAAAATAACTGTGCTGGGGGCAATACCTACAGAGTAGTTATTATTTAGGATTATGCAGACTCTGCAAAGGAATATCTTTACATTCCAAATTTACTTGGACCCGATCAGGACTCAAACCATTCTGGCACATAGTTAACAAACACAGATAAACTGCAGATTCTGCCTGTACAGACTCACCTGTGCTCTGTCTCCTGATATCTTGGAGATATTCTTTGACCCTGAAACTCCCCACTTCCCTGATTGCCTTTAGGTCTCTAGGGCTTGGTCTGCTGAAGTCAGTGGAAGCTTTGCTCCTGGTTACAGCAGGACAGGTCTGGGCTCAGCCTGAGCATCAATGGAGTTGAAACAGCAGCTTTTTCTTCTGCTTCCTTATCTACACCTTTGGACTGTGGCTTAACTGTGCCAGTTTCACCCAAACCCCTCACTTACCTCCTGCTTTGCTGCATGCTGCCACCTTTGCTCCCTTCGGGATTCCAGTCTTTACCTGAGTCCTATCTTCTCTATTTTTGACTCCAGGTAAGAACAGCCATGCTGCTTTAGACCATGTAACCCATCCGTCTACTCTGCCTCCAGCAGTGGCCGTAAGCAGACTCCTAAGAAAAATTGAGAACAGACTAACATATTGATTATTTCTCCATTAATATTACCACAGCTTCCAGCTGTTTTCAGCTCAGAGGATTTCCCAAAACTGCTGTGGTTTGCCTGTGGCATGGACCTATCCAAGTACTTGGGAGAGCATGTCAGCTCCTTGCAATCCCAGCATGTTTTGGAAAGGACCTTCTTGGCAGATCCACTGCCTGCTGCATAAGAAACTTCTTCCTTGTGTTTCCTTTGAACTTGGCTCCTATCAGCTTCATTAGCTGGCCTCTCATTGTCCTGGAGACAAAATCAACACTTGATCCCTATCTACGCTCTTTGTGTTACTAATGATTTCATAGATTTCCATGTACCCCATCTCTTTTCCAGCCTGAGAAGCCCCTCTCTCCTGCACTGATCCTTCTACAGAAGTTGCTTCACACCTTTACTGATCCTGTACTCTTTGAACCTTTTTCAGCTCTCCTCTGTTCCTCTTGAGGACCTAGAACTGCACAGAGTATTCAAGATGCGGGTATAAGATGGATTTATACAGTGACCTGGTGATGTTTGATACTTCATGGGCTTTTCTCTTCCTAGTAATCACATTAATTTATTTGCTCTTTTACTGTTACTGAGCAGTGATTTGATATTTTCAAGAAAGTGTCTACAGTAGCATCACCAAGGTTTACTCCTGAATAACAGAGGTGAGCACAGAAACCATGATTTACATGTGAAGCTGCTTCTACCCAAATGCATTTGCTGTTCGATTTGCCATTATATGGACTGGTCACTCCATCTCATAAGGTCCTTCTTGAGTTCTTCACTCATACTCACTACCAGGAATTCCATTACCTTTATAGTTTGGGACCTCCCTGGTCACCTCTTCTTGCAGCTCTCAGCTCTGGCTTTCCTCTGCTGATAACCCCTCTGCCCTTTTCTTGCTTTCCCCACTCTGATGACTCATGGTATCCCACAGATTTCTTCACTTGGACCCATTATCCTTCACATTTGCCATCTGCAGCCTACACCATCCAGAAAAGCCATACTCTTTCTACATGCTTTCTGAAACTACCAGCATTCTCCTTTACCAAATGGTTGTAATCATGGCAACCGGAGTTGTACCAAACCTTTGGTGTCCAGAGGGAGGCTGTCCCTGTTGCAAAGCTGTTGTGAGAGAAAGAAGGCACAGGATCATAGAATCATAGAATAGTTAGGGTTGGAAAGGTCCTTAAGATCATCCAATTCCAATCCCCCTGCCATGGTCAGGGACACTTCCCACTAAACCATGCCATCCAAGGCTATGTCCAACCCCACCTTGAACGCCACCAGGGATGAAGCATTCACAACTTCCCTGGGCAACCCATTCCAGTGCCTCACCACCCTTACAGTAAAGAATTTCTTCCTCATATCCAATCTAAACTTCCCCTATTTAAGCTTGAACTCGTTACCCCTTGTCCTATCACTACAGTGATAAAGAAGAGTCCCTCCCCAGCATCCCTATAGGCCCCCTTCAGATACTGGAAGGCTGCTCTGAGGTCTCCACACAGCCTTCTCTTCTGCAGGCTGAAAAGCCCCAATGGGACTCTCCTGCCAAGAAATTGAAGTAACATTAAGGAATTTTCAAAATTACTCATGATGTCATTTTTAGTTTCTGAAGGCTTTATAAAATAAAGTTGTGGGTTTTGGTAATAGGAAAAAGAGGACTTATTATCCTTTTTTTACCCTAGTTGTCAGCCAAAGTTTGAATTGTTTCAGTAATTTTTTTAGAGACAGGATTGTTTCAAAACCTATCTGTTTATTTACAAAGAACAGGCACTGCCTTCTTGGCTTAACATGAGGAAACACTTTGCTCACAGCTCCAAGCTCTGTTCCAGCTAGCAGTTCATGCAGTTTATACTACCAGGCTGTCGTGGTTTAAGCCCAGGCAGTAACTCAGAACCATGCAGCTGCTCACTCACTCCTCCCCCCTTCCTCCCCCTGCGCCCAAAGGGATGGGGAGGAGAATCTAAAGAATGTAACTCCCACGGGTTGAGATAAGAACAGTCCAGTAACTGAGGTATAACACAAACCACTGCTGCTGCCACCGATAATAATAATGATAAGGGAAGGGAATACAAACGCTCACCACCCACTGACCGATACCCAGCCTGACCCGAGCAGTGATCTAACCCTTCCGGGTAACTCCCCCCCCTTTTTACATCCTGGGCATGATGTGTTGTGGTATGGAATATCTCTTTGGTCAGTTTGGGTCAGGTCTCCTGTCTCTGCTTCCTTCCGGCTTCCCCTCCTCCCTGGCAGAGCATGAGACTCAGAAAGTCCTTGATCAGAGTAAACATTTGAGCAGTAACTGAAAACACAGAATCATAGAATCCTAGAATCATAGAATAGTTAGGGTTGGAAAGGACCTCAAGATCGTCGAGTTCCAACCCCCCTGCCATGGCCAGGGACACCTCACACTAAACCATGCCATCCAAGGCTATGTCCAACCCCACCTTGAACACCGCCAGGGATGAAGCATTCACAACTTCCCTGGGCAACCCATTCCAGTGCCTCACCACCCTTACAGTAAAGAATTTCTTCCTCATATCCAATCTAAACTTCCCCAGTTTAAGTTTAAACCCATTACCCTTGTCCTCTCACCACAGTCCCTAATGAAGAGTCCCTCCCCAGCATCCCTATAGGCCCCCTTCAGGTATTGGAAGGCTGCTATGAGGTCTCCACACAGCCTTCTCTTCTCCAGGCTCAACAGCCCCAATTTTCTCAGCCTATCTTCATACGGGAGGTGCTGCAGTCCCCTGATCATCCTCGGGGCCCTCCTCTGCACTTGTTCTAACAGTTCCATGTCCTTTTTATGTTGAGGACACCAGAACTGCACACAATACTCCAAGTGAGGTCTCACGAGAGCAGAGTAGAGGGGCAGGATCATCTCCCTCGACCTGCTGGTCATACTCCTTTTGATGCAGCCCAGGATACAGTTGGCCTTCTGGGCTGCAAGCGCACACTGCCGGCTCATGTTCATTTTTTCATCAACCCACACCCCCAAGTCCTTTTCTGCAGGGATGCTCTGAATCTCTTCCCTGCCCAACCTGGAGCTGTGCCTGGGATTGCTCCGACCCAGGTGTAGGACTTTGCACTTGGCATGGTTAAACTTCATCAGGTTGGCATCAGCCCACCTCACAAGCGTGTCAAGGTCCCTCTGGATGGCATTCCTTCCCTCCAATGTATCAACCGAACCACACAGCTTGGTGTCATCGGCAAACTTGCTGAGGGCGCACTCAATCCCACTGTCCATGTCACCCACAAAGATGTTGAACAAGACCGGTCCCAACACCGATCCCTGGGGGACACCACTCGTTACTGGTCTCCAGCTGGACATTGAGCCACTGAGCACTACTCTTTGCATTCGGCCATCCAGCCAGTTCTTTATCCACCGAGTGGTCTACCTATCAAATTGACGTCTCTCCAACTTAGAGAGAAGGATGTCATGTGAGACAGTGTCAAACGCTTTGCACAAGTCCAGGTAGATGACATCAACTGCTCTGCCCCTGTCTATCAGTTCTGTAGCCCCATCATAGAAGGTCACCAGATTGGTCAGGCAGGATTTCCCCTTAGTGAAGCCATGCTGGGTGTCACCAAGCACCTTGTTGGTCAGTGTTATCAGCACAGTTCCCAGGCTAGAAGTCAAAAACAGCACTGCACCCGCTACTAAGAAGGAGAAAATGACTGCTACTGCGGAACCCAGGACACAGGCAATATCCAGCAATACATTTACTGGCGCAGCTCAGCTCCCTCAGAAGACTAGTGTCATGTGCTTGAGTTTTGGATGGTGATTGCTATTGTTCTGGATAGTTGATTCCATAAAGTACATTAATTGTTCCCTTTTGCTTAATGGGAATGAATAGGGCTGCAATACTTACAATTTCCAGCCAGCTTTAACACAATCTATGGTGGAAGGGACTTCATAACAAGCCAGTGGTCTTCCAGTTGTGTTGTTCCAGAAGGAATGAGTATTTTCAGTCTGAAAACTCCACTTTCTTCCACCAGCATAGTTCAGTCATTCAGTGTCTCCATCGCATCGGCATCTCAACTCTGTGGAACCCCTGGCATGGTCAAGCCTTGCAGTAGTAATAACATGGAATTCGACCACTGAAAGCAATGCTAAAAAGGCTCAAGTCATTTAAAGATTAACCTGCTGGTTAGGCTTCCCATCTGGAAAGCAGAACGTAGTACATTCTACCTTTTCTTGCTTTCAAGGATTTGTAAGGGACTGTCTCTAATGAAAAGGTTAGGGAAACAGGGAGTTAATTTGGAAAAAAGAGTTGGCTTCAATGACATTCGGAAATTGCCACATCCTTTTTGAACGACATATAAAACTTCCAAGATGTCTGTGCAATGCAAAAAATGTATGTGCCAACCACTGACTCCAGCTCCTGGCTCCAGATCTTTGCTTCTCTTCCATGTGGGAACATCTCAAGGCCTTTTCCAATGATTTTTCTTATGAGGACAGTGTGAGTTTTCCTCCCTCCATTCAAACTGGTCCATGCCACAGGCTTGAACACTTCTCCAAGCACCTGAGGTAAGTGACCCAGGTCTGAGCAGACCTGCAGCCTGCTCATGTTTTTTCACTATGTTGCCCAACATCATTGCCCATAAACATGTTCAAACGCAGCTATGCGCTATAGAGCAGCCAGGTACTATCACCATAATTCTCCACTTGCAGGTTCTCTTATCTCTGCCTGGTGTAACAGAAGTCACTGCACAGCAGAAAGGGTTGTAATCTGGGGACGTTCTCTTTAGTGGTTGGGCTTTTCCCAGCTATGTGCTAGCAAGATGTGCTCTCCACTCTGCTATAGAGGAAACAGCACAGTGGACTTGCTAACAGTAACCTGCTGCTGCCTATTCTCCACTGCAGAGGACACAAATGTTTATTTTTTCAAGACACAATACTCCTTTTCCTGTTATGGCTGCTGTTTCTCACTCTTTTCAAGAGGATATAATGGGTTCAAACTTAAACAGGGGAAGTTTAGATTGGATATGAGGAAGAAGTTCTTCACTGTAAGGGTGGTGAGGCACTGGAATGGGTTGCCCAGGGAAGTTGTGAATGCTCCACCGCTGGCGGTGTTCAAGGCCGGGTTGGACAGAGCCTTGGGTGGCATGGTTTAGTGGAAAGTGTCCCTGCCCATGGCAGGGGGTTGGAACTAGATGATCTTAAGGTCCTTTCCAACCCTAACTATTCTATGATTCTATGACATATTTTCAGCTTAATGTGTGTGTAAAGAGCAAAACCGAAGAAGCCCTCCAGTTCTGTGAGTGATGTTACAGCATAGAGTCACAGGATGGTTTGGGTTGGAAGGGACCTTAAAGATGATCCAGTTTCAACCCCCCTTGTATGGGCAGAGACACCTCACACTAAACCGTGTCGCTCAAGGCTCTGTCCAACCTGGCCTTGAGCACTGCCAGGGATGGGGCAGCCACAGCTTCCTTGGGCAGCCTGTTCCACCACAGACAGTGAGTTTTGAGAATACACCAGCCAGTTTTGCACCCAGGGAGGGAAGGAGGCTGTGGTCTTGCCTCCTGTTGTTAAACTCCTACCCCTAAGAGAGGGGTGTCAATGGAAATGAGATACGCTGATCTAGATAAAAATGACTGATTTATCCAGACCCATGTGAGATGGCTCTGCAACAGAAAGAGAGACAAGTTGTAATGATTTCCACTAGCAATCATCACTGGTTACTATTGTGCCAGCTTTTCTGTAGTAATCTCAGGCTTTCAAACTTTTGCTAACTAATCAAAAATCCTTCTTTGGCTGAAATTTGGCACATGAAATAAGAATTTATTAGGAATACTTGGTGTTTTTCTGTTCTTCTTTTGGTGATTCCTTCTGGTTATTGCAAATGTAAGAGAATATTGACTTCTTTTTCCTCATCTCTAAGAGCATTATTAATGGACTTAGAGAGCTTGTCACTTGTTAATCTCTATCTGCCATACAAAAAAAGACATCACTATTATATGTAGTCTAGTTTCTGTTTTCATTTCTTGCTGACTTATCTCCTTTTGAGTATGGGCTTGCAACAACTGCTATTGCAGGCTTATTACCCATAACCCACATCTGCATTTGCACAACAAACTTGGAAGAAAGCAGAGGATCGAACATGTCTTTCTGGATAAAAGGGGACTTAATTCTCTATTGTTTTTCACTTGGGTGGAACAAGCACAATGAAACCATATTGTTATATGTCATGTAAGCAGCTCTACGAAACGCAAAGCAGTGGAAAGGAGTGCCTGGTGGCATCATACAGCTCCACAGTCCTTTGCCTCTTTGTGGTTCAAGAGTCACTCAGGTATATCTGAGAGCTGAGTGGTGTTATCTTCACTTTAAAGTTTTGTAATAATGAAGAGGTACCATGCTAATAAGATAAGTACAAACCACAGTTATCTAAGTTGGAGTGGTACAAGCCAATGAGTAATGTTTGAACATTCTTTTTAATTGGATATTTCACATAATTCTTGCTGCTGATATGAAAATGCAGCGTGGCTTGTTGCGTTTCCAGTTTGTACTCTAAAATATTTTGTTAGAAACTAATGACCTCACCTCTAAGATGTAATTAATAGAACTTTCCTACAATGTATGTGATGTAAGTAATTGCATTTCCCTACAAAATAAAGTAATGCTCTATACACTTATTATTCATTCCATTGCTGGTTAGCTTGTCC
This sequence comes from Amazona ochrocephala, assembly GCA_039720435.1. NCBI lineage: Eukaryota > Metazoa > Chordata > Aves > Psittaciformes > Psittacidae > Amazona > Amazona ochrocephala. Next base: position 30,274,632 of record CM077880.1, read on the forward strand.
TTAATCCAATAACAAACCTTTAGTTGTACAACTCTGACAAGATATTTTTGATATCAAAAAGCTAACAAGATCTGTAGTGTTTGTGAGTTGGGAAGCAGACTCAGACTCTACTAATGATTAGCTCTTGGTACACAATCACTTGGAGCTTGTCCAAACAGCAGTTTTTGCAAAATTTGGCTTTGCATTTACAATGATCGTTCACAACGTTATACCCATAAAGAGCCACTCTTAGGCCAATATATATATACATAGATATGTTTTATTTAGGTTTTGTTTCAGCTTGGAAAACCTTCTTAGGCAGTCTGAGCAGCAGCTCAACCTGAAGTAGAGGCCAGGAGTCCACAGTGGTGTGGGGGGGGGGGGGGGTGTGGAGGACCGCATCAACCACTGCAGTTAGACAAAATGCTTGTTAATCTTTGCCCTTAGTGTGCAGTGAGCATGAGGGAGTGAGCTCTCATCTGGAAGAGTATCTGGAGAGAAGTAGCAAACATGCTATAAATTAACACCCTTGCTGACTTAATGGAAACCTTCCTGCCTTAACAACCTGCTAGACAGGGGTGTGATTGATCCCACTACCCAGTAGTGCTCCCTACCACAGGAAGTCTGTGTACGCTGTGACGGATGGGTGGAAATGAGTGCCGAGAGAGCAGCTGTCCCAGCCAAAGACCTGGCCGTGTCCACAGCATTCTCAGCAATGGGATCACTGGGTGCTGCACCTGTGTGTGTGCTGCAGCCACGGGAGGTCTGCTGCCAGCAAGGGCACAGCTGAGATTTATTAAAAGGGGCTGTGATTTGCACAAACCACAAACAGCCTGAGCATGCTGTGGTTCATCTGGACTCAGCTGGCTCTTTGCTTCTGAAGCTTCTCTTTACCAGGAACCTGACTACAAAGGCGTAGCTCCTTTCATGCAATGTCCCACCAGGCTGGGTCACAAGTATGCTACTGAGAGCATAGGTCTACTCCTGCATATACCACTGGGTCCTTCTCTGCATCTCTGTAGGAGACATAAGTCCCTCTTCTTTACTGTAAGGAACTCTGTGGAGTGAATCGTTAAACCATCCAGCATCTCAGCCATCTGGGAGATGACTGTAAAAACAATTGCTCTGTTAGATCTTTCTCATGCCTCTTCTGTGTATACATAATCCCACTGGGGAATCTGGGCTAGCAGATTGTTTTGTTATAATCAGTGACAAGTTTGCTAACAATGAGTATCTTACTGTTGTTATTTCATTCCTATTCTTGAGAGATGCTGTCTGAGGGGATGGGAGTGGGGAGCTGGGGAAGCACCAAATCAGGAGGCACTGGGAGGTTTTGGGTCTATTTTAATACGGGTCTGAATCTGGCATGGTTAATCCTAACAAAAAGTTGTTCCCAGCAGCTTGGCTTGCAGGAATAACTGGGAGGGTCAGCCCAGAGCTGGCCTTTGCTGTCAGGAGCAGGTATTTTATATACAAACGTGCTGGTGCAAGCAGTAAAGGAAGGGTATTTCCTTCAGTTGGGGCTGGCTAAGTGAGGAGTGGGGAGAGGTGGTGGTGCTCTCATGCTGACATGCCCTACAGTAGGTTGCAACTGGTATCCCCCCAGTTTATAAACTGGGCATGAAGTGCTGTGGTATGGAATACCCCTTTGGCTAGTTTGGGTCAGGTGCCCTGTCTCTGCTTCCTCCTGGCTTCTGGTGCCCCTCCTCATTGGCAGAGCGTGAGAGACTGAAAAGCCTTTGATCAGAGCAAGTGCTACTGAGCAACAACTAAACCATTGGTGTGTTATCAACACTGCTGTCAGACTGAAGCCAAAACACAGCACTGCACCAGCTACTAGGAAGAAAAACAACTGTTACAGCTGAAACCAATACAAGAATGCAGAGCAGAAACCTCAGCCGTAGACTCGTCTCTCCAACCTGGTCTCAGCGTCCCTGCCAGCAAGGGCTTCCTGTGTGAGAGAGAGGCTGCAAATGAAGGCGCAGGGAGCTTGAGGCAAGAGAGATTTTGGTAAATGTGTGAAGAGGAAGAAGCTGCTGCTGCATTTCCTCTCTTAAGCAAGAGACAGCTCAGGTTTCCATGCAGTTGAGCTCTGTGAGCATCCTGGAGCCAATATCAAGCATCAAGCAGAGGTGTTTGCACTGGGAGAGCCCAGGCAGGAGCAGAGGCAGGGGCCTGTGATAAGCAGCAGAAGCTGCTCCAACCAATGCACCCTTTACCTCCCTGCCTGGTTTCCCCCACACCTCTAAGGAAAATACTGTTTGTCATGGGGTTTGTACTTGGGAGTAGAAAAAACTGTTCAATGACTACCCATTTAACTTCATTTCCCTGTATTTCTACTTGGGAGCTTGGACCAGGGCTATTTATAACAACAGTGTTAAATCTGAGATCAGGCCTTGTTCCTGGTTATGACGGCTGGCAGATGGCTTGCCATCTAATCCTACTTCTGCTTTTGCACCTCTTTCACCTGCACAATTCAGGAGGATATGTTCTTGTTCTGTTCATGGCTTGGTTTTACACTTACGTTAAAGAAGAGAAATAGATGTGCTGTGTAATGATGCTCGCTTGTTCTTCATCAGATGTGACCTTACACATGTAGAAAGGGCTTTATACCTCCCTAAAAGAAAAAAAGGCAAAAGCAAGTTGGAGCCATACCAATCAACCCAGAGGCAAAAGCCGCAGGAAGATAAACTGTCATCCAAACACAGCAGCGACTGAGCCACAGGATGGGTCCAGCAGCAGCTCTCCAACAGCAGCAGCCTGCCAAGAAACCAGGGGCTCCTGCCGTCAAGTTTTTGTGTTTCCTATAACTGTGTCACTTGGAACGTGGCTGTGAGCATAACCCGCAGAGAAAGGCAGGGCTGAAGAAGGCAGCGGCAGCCCTCCCACCAGGCTGCCTCCTCGCGGCTCCACCTCCGCCTGCCTTCTCTCTACTGCCTGCATTGACACAAAGCTGTGTTTAAACGTCTCCTCCTGCCTTCTGCTGGTGCTTTTTCACAGAAACCTTTGTCTTTTGGCTGGTGAACAATGAGAAGACGAAAACTTCTCGTGGCCATCTCCATTCCCAGGGATGGGGGCTCTGCAGACCTCTAATGGCATCTTAACTATCCTAATTTCTTTCAAGCCTTTCTCCATTGAATGGAGCAATACCTCACACATCAGATGTCCATGCTAGAGCCATGAGATTTTGGGATTTGCAGATAAGCAAAAGGAAGTGCAATGAAAGGAAAGATTTTCTAAGTATCTACAGAGGACTGTATTTATGTTAAGCCTGGCTATCCCATTTCAGCCTGGAGCAGTGTGCCACCCATGCAAGACTCTTTATTTTCCAGGGAATTGGGTCTCTGGGGACTTCTTGATTTCTGGCTACTGCCTGGCTGATAAAAGTGCCCTGGTCCTGACCAAGCCTTGCTTCTCTGGGGGGTTCCCCCATATTGCTGCCTATCAAGGGTGCCCTTGAGGTTATTTTGATCAGGAGGCACAAGGGCTACTGCAAGATGGGGAAAAAACCTGCAATCCTTCCCCTGTTCAACACAGCTTTAAGCTGGCACTGCCTGGTGTTCCAACAAGACAAATCCCTGCGCTGGCAGAACCTCCACAATTACGTTAATTTTCAGGCACCACTTGCAGTGTTACTTGCCCTAGTCCTTCATTGTATGAATAGCAGTGATGCTAGATAGTGTGATAGTCTCCCATTAAACTTCAGTGGGGATGTTTCCACTGCAAAAAAGCAATACCAGGACAGGTGATTTTTCAATGGCTCTTTTAAGAAACAACAAAGAGAAAGAGAATTTGCCTTTAGAGACATAAACCTGCCCATCTGAGTGGGTGCACGGCAGCATGGCAGCTCCTGGCCCAGCAGCCTCGCACCCAGCAGCAGCAGGCAGGCATCTGGACAGCTGCTCCAGCTGTGCTTAGTGCCATGCACCGAGCTCCCAGCCGTCATGGCCACAGAAAATAATGGAAAATTTTGTGTTATGGGGTAAGTAGCCCCCTTGAGGCCAAGCTCCACAGAGGCTGCTTAGCTCGCTTTGCGTGTCCTTGTCCGAATAGGAAGAAAGAAGGAAAGACAAACAGAAGTTATTGGAGTGATTTGATGAGTGCTGTTTGTAAACCCTTCCAATTCTTTTTTCCCATCATGGAGGCCTGGGAGGCTACGTACTCTTTGTGAGGTGTTTTTGATGAGCTGTGGCCACATCTGTGGAATATTGCTGACTCGGACACTATTCCTGCCCCTCTGTCGTGTCAGAAATAGGCCTGGTTGGCAGAAGCCAAACCTTTCACAGCAACCATCAGTTTTGTGTAGCTGTGATTTGGGGTTTGGGGTTGGGCTCCCCCCGGCCCCTAATTAGTGCACAGAAGACTTCTCCAATTGGCCCGAAGTGTCTTAGAGCTCAGCCACTTCTGCGGCATGCACTGGAAGCGACTGCAGCTGCAAGGGAGCATTTTCAAGCTCTAAAGGAAAATGGAGCCTGCCCTCTAGCTGCTGAGCGCACACACGTTTCACTTCCTCGGCTCTCCTACGGCAGGCAGGGCTTAAAACCAGGTTTGCTTCCTCCCCTCTTGCTTTCTGGGCTTTGCTGTTTCTTGCCATGCTCGGGGGCTCCAGCTGGGCTTGCTACGCGGTTCCCCTGCACGGACATGACCTCCTGGATGGGGGTTAACTGATAGGTAGGACTGCATGACTTCTACGCAGTGCAGCTGATTCTCCGAGCTACAGGGCAGCAGTTCATGGTGTAAGTTCACCTGCGTTGCCTTAATTAAAGTGAGGAACCAGTTCCTGAAGGGCAAGACCATTTCTCACAGCCCTCGGTGTCTGGTGATGCACAGCAGCTAAGGTCAGCACCTGAATTTAAAACAGGTGTAAGATAAGGACCAGAGCAAAAATGGGCTCGAGCATCAGTTCAAATACATAGGGAGGTTCTATTTGGATAAAACAATCATCTTGAAAAATAGAGGAGAAAGCAAGAGGTCACCTGGTGGGGGACTGATACTCTAAAGTATAATGCCCCTGAAATGCCAGAAAGGTTCAGCATATTTATTTCAAATGATGAGAAGACAAACTGATGCTTATGCTTGCTTGTACATACTGGCACAAAGGCACATGGCACCAGACAAACACTGCTGCACAAAGCCGAGGCAGGGACCCTGGTTTAAGAAGCTAATGGCTTGAGGCGCCTCAAAGGACTTTAGGCTTTCAGAGCTGAGTAATTGAATCAACTGTGAGGAGACAGTAACACAAAGCGTGGCTGGATAGAAATGTAGTTTAGAAAAAGCAGGGGAAGGAGGGAAGGTTGTACCATAAGGATCTTTCCATGGCATTTCCTCACTTTCAGTTTGTTGTTCCGGAGTTCGTTTAAAGGCCCAGAATACAAGATTGGGCCCTTAGCATATTGTAATGTAGGGCAAAAAAGAGGAGAAAACATGGATGGAGGAGAAAAAAGTGCAATTTCCCCCTCTCATACTGGGCAGTTGCTGCATGTATACTTCTTGGTTACACTGGCAAAGGGAAAAAGTATTTTAGGCACACCTGCTTGTTGTCTGTGTTGAAGCCTGGCAGTGGCCATTCACAAACACAAAGTAATTTCTCCAAGTGGTCCAAAAGGAAAAAATGGTAAACCATTTAGAAATGTTGAAAGAGTTGCATTGGTTTGGGGGTTTCATTTTGTGTTCCATAAACATCAAAGAGTTTGTTGCAGGAAAAGGAAACTTCTGGCATGGACTATTCTGTTCTCAAGCATTTGAAATTAAAGACAAGAAATGAATGTTTGGAGTAAGCGGCTTCTTTTTGTTGCTGCCTCTGCCTAATACAAGTGCTGGAGATAATATGTGTTGAGCCCAGATCCTTCCTTTGCTTGGAGTGAGTTGGACACCCATTGCCCAGTTTAATGGCGGCAAAGTTCTTCCTTTCATAACTGCGAACAGGTGCTCTGTGTCCTGTGGCAAGGCACCCTGGCTGGAGCTGGGCTTATCCTGAGCAACCATGGTGCTGGCAGTCCTCGAGGGATTTCCGCTGACCTCTTCTGCAGACATGGCCTCACTTTGCCAGCAGCACTTGGGGGCTGACCAAGGCACAAATGTATTTATCACTGCAATGGTTAGGTCACCATACTGAGAAGGGAGGAAGACTAATTGAATTAATGGTTCTGGAGACAAAACAGTTCTTGACCAAAACTTCCTCTTTCTTGGAGAAACAACCTAACCACTAGGCTATGCTGTCACACCTTTCCTCTGAATGAAGATGGCAGTAGGGCACTCAAAAAGCAGCTGTTGAGCTGAACAATGAAATCCTCCCTCACCCTTGGAAGAGAGAAAGGGGAAGACCGCTTTAGACCCTTTTGTTTAATTTTTTAAAACCTGAATGTTAACTAACCTGTGGATTTTGTGGCAACTGTCTGATGTCCTGAATGCTTCCAGGTAAAATGTACAGCCCCCTTTCCACCAGACATTTGGTTAAGGTAGTGGGGCAGAGGGGTTAAGGTGGGCAGCCAAAGCAGATCAGGCTCCAGGAAGGCTTTGAACATGATGAGCAAACAGGAGAGAGCTGTAAGCAAAGCCCAAGGTGGTGGAAATTCCTTGTGGGGGTATCTGAGGGTGCAATGAGGAGTGAGAGCTCGCTAGCGCTGATGAGAGGCAGCTCTTAGGACAGGCCGTCAAGGAGAAGATTTGCAGCAGTGCTGGGGCTGTGTTGCAGTGTGCTGCACCTCAGCTTACTTCTTCAATAGCAGGGATGAGAGACAGTGAACAACTGGCAGAAGCGGCGTGTCTGGATATTGTGATTAATAAGGAATTTCGCACTTCGGAAGCCACTAGGTGGCACATGAGGTGTAGCAGAAGCAAGGCACAGAAGCTGCAGGCAGAGCAATTCAGGCATGGCTGGAGGGGCCGTTGCCCAGCCCAGGCAGAGCTGTGCAGGAGCCAGGTCGTTGCAGTAACTCCATATTCTAACATGCCACAAATGTGGGGGTGCTGTGGGGGGGTTTGTCTTTTTTTTTTTTCCTTAAAATAACCCCATTTTTTAAAGGTGGGTTTTGTGGGACACACAGGCAGGAACCAGCCCATGGTTCACCACAAGGACCTCTTGAGGTGCAAACCAGGGGCTGTTGCCCCCAACCCCGTAGGCAGGCCATGCCTGAGCCTTTGCAGCATTTACCTCTTACTGTGTTTTCACTTCAAATTGAAACAGAATGTTATTTTTCATTAATATTCACCAGCTTGGATGTACCTCTGGCCAAATACATTTTATAAAGGTCACTGAACAACCACCATTGATCTCTACCTACTATTGCAGGGGACAGTGTTGAAACGCTTGTCCAGCTCTGTCACCTCTCTTTTGTGCTGAACTGTTTGGTCATTTTGTTGTGGGTTTTCGTTGTTGTTGTTTGCTTGTTTGTTTAAATGCTCAAGTTGAACAAACTCCAACAAAGATCCCATGCAAACCCAGCTGACTAATCAAGGCTACTTATTTCTAGCGATGGGTCACAAATACATCTTTGTTTCAATAGCTAAAAGCATCTTCTGCAACATGCTTTGGGTTCATTCCTCCAGTGGTATTTGCAAGTAATGCCACAGAAGCCTCTTAAATTTCCCCAGTTCAGTGCATGGGGGGAAATGCATACACCAGCTCGGAAAGAACCCTCCGAATCCTGCCCCTCCGAATCACTTGGTCATAGCCCAGAATTGTGTTTTCTCCCATCTATTCAGCTTGCAGGAATATCATCATTTGAAAGAGAATATTTAGTTAATCAACTGATAGAATAATGTGCTGAAATACATGAAAAATAAGGGATACCTGTAAAAAAATGTGGAAGTGTAAGTAGCCCTGGCTGTAAACAGGAGGGTACAGCTACAGGTTGGGCAGAGAAGAGATTGAGAGCAGCCCTGTGGAGAGGGACTTGGGGGTGCTGGTCGATGAGAAAATGAACATGAGCCAGCAGTGTGCGCTTGCAGCCCAGAAAGCCAACTGTATCCTGGGCTGCATCAAAAGGAGCATGACCAGCAGGTCGAGGGAGGTGACCCTGCCCCTCTACTCTGCTCTCCTGAGACCTCACTTGGAGTATTGTGTGCAGTTCTGGTGTCCTCAACATAAAAAGGACATGGAACTGTTGGAAAAAGTGCAGAGGAGGGCCCCGAGGATGATCAGGGGACTGGAGCACCTCCCAGATGAAGATAGGCTAAGAAAGTTGGGGCTGTTGAGCCTGGAGAAGAGAAGGCTGCGTGAAGACCTCATAGCAGCCTTCCGGTATCTGAAGGGGGGCTATAGGGATGCTGGGGAGGGACTCTTCATGAGGGACTGTAGTGATAGGACAAGGGGTAACAGGTTCAAACTTAAACTGGGGAAGTTTAGATTGGATATGAGGAAGAAATTCTTTACTGTAAGGGTGGTGAGGCCCTAGAATGGGTTGCCCAGGGAAGCTGTGAATGCTCCATCGCTGGCAGTGTTCAAGGCCGGGTTGGACAGAGCCTTGGGTGGCATGGTTTAGTGGGAGGTGTCCCTGCCCATGGCAGGGGGATTGGAACTTGATGATCTTAAGGTCCTTTCCAACCCTCTTCTATGATTCTATGATTCTATTATTCTATGTTCCACTTGCTAATAAGTCCTGGTGTCTAGGAAGAGAGAGACAGAGAAGCATTTTGAAAGGCAAGGATAGGGATTAGGCACTGTTCTTCTGCACTGGGCTTCTGTTGTACAACTGCTATAGAATCACAGAATCATAGAATAGTTAGGGTTGTAAAGGACCTTAAGATCATCTAGTCCCATCAACCGTGATGACAGCTGTAGGCTGGTTGTGTGAAAGGCGAAGGCAGGGACCCGTTCCTGCTCTATTGCCTGCAAGGAAAAGCCAGCCTCTAATTTGATTATGAATTACACAGGCCCATCACTAGCCCTGGAGTGTGCTGCCTTCATCTTTCTGCCCCAGCCAGTGTGTGGGTAGTATTGGCTGGATGGTCTCCATCTGAGTCCTACGCAGCTATCAATGACCATCAAGACATATGCTTTCTGCTGCTTGAAGTCTTGAGTGGATTTATAAATGAAGCAACAATTGAGAAGTTTTAGGAAAGACTTGCTGGTTTGACTACATGTGCTTTTTCAGCATAAATACCACTTAGGGCTTTTCAACCGAAGTGGTTGCTGTTGTAAATTCAACATTAGCTGTCAAATCATTCCTCTTGGTGGCTCTCTTTTTCCTGTGGCATGTAGGCCTGTGTGGCTGGCTTTTGGCTCTGCCGTTCAGAAGAATCTGTAGAACTGAGCAAGAAGATGAACCCCAACCAGGCAATTTCGTAATATCTGGCTGAATTTCTCCTTTTGTCTAAGGATTCGGGCTGTAACAGTTGGATGTGAGGCTCTATATGTTTTTGCTAGTTCAAAGCAAATAGCTGTGTTATGTGGGAGCAGTGATAGACCTATACTGTGCTGTTCAGATTGATAGACCTATACTGTGCTGCTTAGGTTAGTAATAGGAAAACATGCATAAAAATAGAAATACATTTCTACCTCAACATTGCTTAGCACCTTCTCTATTGTGAATAGAGAAGGTGCTAAAGGAGCCCAAACTGCCTGTCTCCAGTAATTGTTGTCCACACTCTACTCAACATCAGGCATGTTGCCCTCTCCCTCGCTTTTGTGGAGTGCTTCTTCTTATTTCCAGCCCTGCCAACAAGTACTTCCCCAGCTAAGGACATAGCTACTCCTCCAACCTGTCAGATAATGAGCATTTTCTTGGCATATAAATTCATCTAAATGAAAGTACAACTAATTCACCAATTGGTGTCCCAGACCACACAGTAAGAAGAAGGCAAAGTCTGTATTGCCTAAAGTAGAAGAAAGTTTACACTTAAATGCATTTACTTCTGATGCGGTGATGCTGCATGCTATAGCCACATAGGCACAGAGATCTTATTGTAGTAGGAGCAGATCTTGGAGCAAAAACCCACAGGAAGAACACTGAGATAGAAGTGGTTTTGCTCTCACAGATGTCTGAGAAATCAGAAATGTCCACTGTCCACTTTAGTATGAAGCCAAACTCCTGGGACCTTTGCTGTTTAACAGGATGGTTGTAGAGATCTTTCTCATCTCCATAACACCCTAGAGGTCACCAGGTATGCCTTTACTGGGCAATGACAGCCCCTGCTCATGCCTGGTTTCAGACTGGAGCTCTGCACCCTCTTGCCCACAGCCAGCAGGAGGGATAAGGCATGCCAAAAGGGCTCACCTTCCTCGAGGATAGCAAAGCATTCCACCTTGTTCTGGTTGGACTTTATTTGCAGAAAGCTCACCCCTTGCTTCCCAACAGCCTGCCTGCTCCCTGCTGGCTGTCTCTTCTCCCAGAACTGGGGATAGTCCCTCTTGCTTGGGGCAGAGATTGTGTGCCCACAGTTTTGTAGCACTGTGGCTTTAGGTTGGTTGCGTGGACTGGTGTTTTCAAGTTTTCTACATTTGTCCTCTAATGATGAGTTTAAGCAGTTCCCAGTAGTGTCACCTTCAGCTGGGTTTTGACAGCAAAACAGGCTACTGGCTGGGAGCTAGTAAATGAAGTTAAAGAAACACAAAGTGGACTAGAGGAAGAAACCCCACATTGGCCACAAGGAAAGATGATACAAAAGGCTGACCAGGACCCTGGGTCTGAGCTGTGGCCATATCACGCCTGACCTGCTCTGCAGGGCCTTGGCTGCATCAACTGGGCTTCTGAAACTCCAGCAGGTAAGAGCAGAGTTTTTTTCTGCTGCTATTGTGACACCGATTCCCTGACAAATTAAACCACGACTGTTCCACCCAGACTTCCTGAAAAGGGATTGTTCTGGCCCTGCTTCTGGGAAGAACTTTCATCAGAAACTGGTGGCCTGATTCAACCTTAGCTATGCAAAGCACAGACAGGGAGAGGCTTGGTCTTTGCCCATACCAGCAATGACGACAAGCCTGCAGCACTCTGTCAGCAGGGATGGTTTTTTCTACAACCACAACAACTTTTTTTTCCTTTTTAGAAACTTTCTTTTTAAAAATTTCAATTATTGACTGAGGTAATTGTCCCGCCCTAAACTCTCAACTGAAACAGAGAATCTGGTGAAACTTTGCAAAGTAGAAGCTCATCCAGAGTTTGCACCTTGACAGTGCAGTAGAAATGTTTCTTAGGACTGTGGGAAAAGAAGGTTCCTCAGGCAGTGCTAAGGTTTCAGTGAAGAAGTTCATTTTCAGCTCAAAGCTTTTAGCGCATGTTCCCAGCTATAAGGGTCAACTTTGTTTTGCCAAGCACTGTGTTGAGCTTTGTGGTACAAACCAGAGGCAGCTCAGCCATGGAACACAGTGCAGGTCTTCTTCACAGGAAGGTCCATAATTTAAAGAATGATGAGATCATGGTTAAGGGATACTTGGATGCATTCAAATTTGGCATGTTGAATGTTGAAATATTTTCAATGTGAAATATTTTTATTTGACTATGAAATAAAAATGTTCTGTTCTGATGGTGCCAGGACAGAACTTCCAGCCTTACCCAAATGGGTGTTCACATTTTTTTCCTATGAAATGTCACTGAAATCGTCCTGTTTCCTGGGCAGGCTGGGTTTCAACACAACTGTGTTTTCCCATGCACGCCATTCTGTTAGAAAATTTCAGCTCCTTCTAGCTATGACTATTGGCTAATATATAATCAATGCATCTACCTGCCATACAGATTTGCTCTAAGAAATTCCTTCAACCATAGCATTTTAATAAAAGCTGAACTGATGCATGTGTGTTTGAAATCTTGCTAGAAACATCTTACCTGCAGTGTGCTATATTCTGAAAGAGCATTATCATTACAATAAAAACCCTCTTCTCTTTCATCTGTGACCTACTTTACAGTAATGTCTATCAAAAAGTATAAATATCTGTTGAATAAAACTCTGTTCATGTACCTTTTATCTTAGTTGTTTACATTAACCATAATGAATTAACCTCTCAGAAGTCCAGCTGGCAGCTAAGGTGATGCTCACTGCATGTTTCAGGTAACTGAGGAACTGGAGAGGTTAGGGCATGACATGCTGCATGCTACCATGTGAGCCCATAACAGAGCCTATGAGGCCAGCAGCAGCAGCCTAATTTCCTAGCAGCTCAGGACAGTTTTGTTTCACTGTATGTGTGCCTTCTCCTGAAGTTAGTCATGAAATAACTGGGGATGGAGGAAACAACTCTTCTGGCATGAATACTGGAGAAAGCCTGAAGAAGTTTTCATAGAATCATAGAATAGTTAGGGTTGGAAAGGACCTTAAGATCATCAAGTTCCAACCCCCCTGCCATGGGCAGGGACACCTCACACTAAACCATGCCACCCAAAGCTCTGTCCAACCCGGCCTTGAACGCTGCCAGGGATGGAGCATTCACAACCTCCCTGGGCAACCCATTCTAGGGCCTCACCTCCCTTACAGTGAAGAATTTCTTCCTCATATCCAATCTAAACTTCCCCTGTTTAAGTTTCAACCCGTTACCCCTTGTCCTATCACTACAGTCCCTAATGAAGAGTTTTGCCCTTCCTCAGTTCCTGTGCAATGTATTAGTACGTGTGATGTGATGTTTCACTGTAAAATTTAGGAGATTCTACCTGCAATGTGCCAGGAAGTGAAGCAGGAAAGAGGAAAAGGAAGTCAAAATTGTTCCAGATCCCCTGCTTGGTCTTGAGTTCCTCTGCCAAAATGTGATGTTTGCACTTCCCTGTATTTTTAGTTTCCTTTATCATGAGACGGAAGAGCTGGACAGGTACCAGGAAAAATAATAGACTAACCAACTATGCAGAGGCACAGTAGATGGGCATAGTCTTTATATCCTGACAAATGTACCAATACATAAGGTGAAGGAGAAAAAGACGCTTTGCAGTAATCATTCTGTAATTGCATGTACAAGAAGTGACAGAAGATAAAAAACTTTTCCAACTAGAAATGTTATTCTTTTAGAGGGCCTTATTTTCCTCCTGTGATGATGTGCAACAGCCTGTTATAAACATAAACAGTACAATGAATAGTATGCCCTAGTTAGAGGAGCAAACCTCTTTAAGCCACAGAACAAAAATGCCTTTTTTGATGCATTTATACCAGCTCAGTGCAGTGATTAGGTTTGCTGAAAAAATTCTCAAGGGTTTTCCATACCTTTGTTTTATTTTATTTTATTTTATTTATTTTATTATTTTATTTTAATGTTATTTTATTTTATTTTGTTTATTTCTTGCAATACAGCAGTTGAAGTTGATTGTCATAGTAGCAGCCATGGAGTGTAATTATAACAGTTGCTGTTCTGATTTTGGTGTGAGTTCCTTGAAGGCAAGGCTTCTGTGAGATACAAATCAAGGGCACTCTGGCGAGTGCTTTCCTGGATTCCAGAGAGCAATCAGCAGTGACAGTTACAGATCCCATCTATTATGTATCAGCTTTATAGAATCATAGAATAGTTAGGGTTGGAAAGGACCTTAAGATCATCTAATTCCAGCCCCCCTGCCACGGGCAGGGACGCCTCCCACTAAACCATGTCACCCAAGGCTCTGTCCAGCCTGGGCTTGAGCACTGCCAGGGATGGAGCATTCACAGCTTCCTTGGGCAAAATCGTAGTTTTGAGTTTTGCTCTTTATGTCATGCAGGCAGTGGAACAGAGTAATAAAACACCTGCATGGGAAATGATTTAACATCACATAGATTGTTCCAGAAATAAACCTGACGAGCAGCCAGGTACAGGATCATGAACACCTTGTGGAAGAGGTGGCTTGCCAAATGCTGGGCTTCCTGTATTGATTACTCCTTGTGATACCTTTCATTTTTTAAAAACTGGAATTTTCATCTATGTTACTGGATAGTGGAAAGGCACTTTCATTACCCATGTCTGCAGAGGATGGTGGGCAGGCATGTGCCTGCTGTTATTACCAAAATGCTGCCAGCTCAGAAAATGACCTTTCTAGGACTGACCCTGGGTTAGATTTCCATGGAAAAGTCTGGCTGCTCCCCATCACTCCAGGATGCCCCATCTGTGGGAGCAGCATGCGTCCTCCCAGCCTGGCACCCAGTGCCTGATGTGCTGCACCAGGAGGTGCTGGTCCATGGCAGTCCCCATAAGAAAGGCACTCAGACTCTGTAAAGTATCATTTAAAATGCTCTTTATTAGAGCTAACACTACAAAGACAAAATAGCTTAGATAATCTTATATCACTTTTGATGTCAGGAACCCCAAGCTCTGCACCTGCACACAGCAAAATGTGCAGACCCCTCCACAGAGAGAGCCACCCCAGTTGGGTCATTTAAGCTGTTACAGCACTTTATTACAAGATAACTCTGCTCATCACTTCTACTGTCAAAAAGAAAGGATGTGTGCATCACAACTCCTTGCCACGCTTTTGGACAAAGACAAGGTCACACTGGCAGTGTGATTGCTGGTACCAAGTGGGAGCTTCCACAGGCTCCTGCGTTACAGCATGATGGTGAAACTTGTCCTTTGGCCATGAGGTTCCCCAGCACGGGGATACAGTGCACACACACCTTAACTGCTCTGTGGCTCACTAGCTCCTCTATGCACAGTGATCTGCTGACAAGGATCACTGTGCCCTTGTTTCTTACAGAAGCTGTCCTGGCCAGCAGCACTGCCCAAGAGAAGCTCCCGAGTGGACCCTATGGCAGCTCTATGGTGCTGCAGACCAGCTCCATGCCATGACATTATGTGGCAGTTATGTGCATTCACACACCAGGCCGCCAGCGGTGGTAATTACTGCTCAGGCATATGGGCTGAGCCATTGTCTCTTGCTGTGAGATTACCATCCTCACAGCACCTCTTTCAGCAAGCCTTGCCAAGGGAGGTTTAAGACACTTGCGAAAGCCCCTTAGCAAGTGAAAACTGAACCTCAATTCAGTGTTGTCCAACTCCTGCACACCACTAAGCAGATTCTCTTACAACAATGTAGATTTAAGCTTAACTGATGTGCATGACCATATGTGTGTTTGTGCACCAGCTGATTCATACAGCATGTGTTCAGTTCTGCAGCTACCTATTGTATAAACATAGGGTCCTGGTCCTCTGACACCTCACCCCACCACTGTCATTGCTCAGGCTTCTGCCAAGAGAGTAGAAAATCCTACCAGACCAGAAGAGCAATTCTTCTGCTCCTCAGCGCTCCAGATGCACCAGGGTATGTACAGGCTGAGCCCTTCTGCAACCACAAATACTTAAGCAGTGACAACAGACTCATGGTGGAGACACGGTGGGGCTAAGGCAGTGACCTCCCTGAGCACACAATGGATGCTGGATGGGTTTTCTTGCTCCCTTCAGCACAAGTCAGGGAGAAAGCAGGAATGTGTAAGGAGATGCATGGAGGTGCATGGGGATCTCAACCCATGATGCTGTGGTGTGTGTAGTGACTGGTGAGCAGCACTCCTGGGTCACTGTGTTTGATGGGTTGGTGCTTGCTAAGCACTTGTCCCTCAGCTCACAGCGCTGCACAATGGCTCTACTGCAAGGAGAATCACTTTGGCCCTCCTTGCTCAGCACTGTCACATCTGTTTGGCCAGGCTAATGTAATTTTTCTCACCCTGAAAGAGATATCTTTAAACGGAGTTGCCTGAGCCTCCACAGAGGGTTATTACAAGGCACATCTGGAGTTTACAGTGTGGCTTCTCAGGCTTCAAAAATCATAGTTTCCTTTTAAAACCTAGAGGAATGTATTCTTGAGCTGTGAGTCACCTTAACTGTGACGTACTCATTTGGACTCTTTCTGCTTAAAAAAAGAAGCCCTGAGCATCAAACAGCAGCAGAATGTGGCAAAGGATGGATGAAAGCCTGCAGGCACTTCATCCCAAGGGAAAGCCAGCAGACAGCACACCTGGCCCAAGCAGCAAGGAGCTGCAACTCCATATCCTGCAGGCTCAATGGGGTGGGCTCCTGCCCCATGACATGTGGCACAGCATGGAAGGAAGTGCTGCAGCACGGCTTGAAAGCAAATACTGCTTTGAAACCCCTTCTGCAAAAAGGTCTTTCCTTCACAGCTGCCAGATGAGCCCTTGGGCTGCAGACTTCTGTGTTCACACCACTGTGCCCATTGCTTCTGCCTCCAGCCTTGAAAGTGCCCATTGTGATGCTTGTATGGCCCAACCTGGGCCATGGACCTGGCCCCAGTGTGCAATGGGGTGGTGAGGGTTGCATCCATGTCCAGGCTGTCCCCCAAATGGGGTCCCAGATCCCTGCATAGAATCATATAATCATAGAATCAACCAGGTTGGAAAAGACCTTTAAGATCATCCAAGTCCAACCATTACAGGACTCCCAAGTTCATCACTAAATCATACCACTGAGGGCCAATTGCAGGGAGCACTGCCCTGGGATGCACCAGGAGGGGCAGCCTTTCACGGGGGTCAGACAAACCTGACTTGACAGTGCCCCCAGGGAGAGTTTGCAGCAGCAAACATTGGATATGCTTTAATGGCACGGAACGGTGCTCCCCAAGGATCTGCGGATGACCACTGCCACTTCCCGTGCCTAGCCCCTGCCCTCAGCAAACAGTGGAGCAAAACATCAGCCCAGCAAAATGAACCCCTGAAAACCTCTCCCTGCTTTATTGAAACACAGCCTGTGATGAGGGGAAGGGGAAAGTGCCACTTCGGCACTCTTTTTAATTAGTCAATGAGTAACAAGGTCTGACAATAATCTGGTGAACATCCCGTTGTCGCCTGTGGTATCCCCTGACTCACAAGTCCCCTGTTTGACTTGAGCAGAGGATTTTATGCTTGTGTAACACAGCCCTGCTTTTATACAACTAACTCCAGGCGCACGTTTTCTGGTTTCACTTGTGATTCATATCACGGAGGAGCTGAAACATGCTTGCTGGCTCCTGCCAAACAAAAGTCATGCTGCGTTATTTAGGTTTAGGTTTGTAGTACTCAGGCCCTTGTGCAGCAACAGGCACATCAAACAGATTGACAGCCGTTAATATTTACAGGACCAAAGATCACAGAAAATCAATAAAGCCTATGAGATGATCATGACAAAAACTTCAAAATCAGAGCTGAAACTTTCTGAAGGACCAGCAAAAGACCCATCAGTGACAGACAATGCAGTTTGCTTCTTTCTTTCGTATATCCTCTTGTGCAATGCTGCATGTACAGCTTAGACTGAAAGCTTCTGATGTGAAAATCAGGCTTTATATCACATGCTTAAACAAAAGGACTTCTAATAGGCAAATGGACCACCAGGCTAATCTCAAAGGTATCTAGTTGAGGGAGCACTTTCTTGGAATTTGTGTAACAACCAAATGTTGCAGTCGGGAGCTTCCTAAGCTGCCTTATGGCCTGTAGGATGTGGATCCATGGGCAATTTCTTTTGGGATACAGCTCCCACTTGCAGACAAACAACTTTGTGCAGCCCCAGATTCTTGTGTTGAGCAATTCAGGACTCTAGAAAATTTACCGTGCAAAAAAAGTTGCAGGAACAGGGGAAAGTAGACGTAGAGAGAAGAACAGGCAAAAGCATACAGCCTCCTCTCCAGCTGTTTAGCTGTAATATGTGGTTTTGACTAGAGGCCAGGAAGGTGTCCCCTGAAGTTGTTCCCATTCTGCACCCTTGTGCAAAGCCCATGAGCTCGCAGTGGACGTTCACGTTGTGCCTCTTGCTTGGCAGCTGCAGCATAAATTCAGCTGGAAAGCATCCTTATATGCAGGGTATGTCCCTGTCCAGATATCTAACCTAGTACTTACCTCAAAGTTACAGCACAGGCCAAGAGTGTACAGTAGCTGGGGGGTGGGAGCAGAGGGGTGGTGCACAGTACACCACATATTTGGTCCCAGACGATGCTCTAACTGCAGCTTGTTTGTACAGCCAGAGTTAAGATAGGACTAGATGCAGGCTGGGGCTGAGTCCCCCTGTACTGGATTGAGGGAAGAGTGCCCAGGACAATAGGAAGGCAAAGAGGGCAGCTGTGGAGGCAATGTGATAGGAGGGGTGCAGAGGTGGCCAGTCATGGCCAGAATGATGCTGGCCAGGGTCTTGTACCTGTGGCCACATTGCTGAGGTATAATCCCAGTGAGGAGAAAGACTTAACATAAAGGGGTTGTTTTGGGGCTGCCCAGTGCTGTCCCCACTGCGTACTCCTCTGGTCTTGTGACCCCTCAGCCCTGCATCCCAGAAGATCCCTGAAACAAGAAATCCTGGGAAGGCACCTGCCAGACCCACCCAAGTTTGTCATTCACTGCAGCCTGGAGTGGCTGAGCTCTTGCAGTACGACAAATGCAAAGAAATCCTTCTGCAGAATAAAGCTGATTGATATTTACAGCATCAGATTTCAACCTGCAGCCCATTAAATCCTGCGGTTACGTAACCAACAAATAGGTAAGTAACCAACATAGGTAAGTAACCAACAAATGGGGAGCCTACTGTCAAAAGGCTTAAATGTGTCACAGGGGGATCTCACATCTGTCAGGGAAAATATCTGGGCTCATAAACATATAATGGTCCACAGCCTTCCAAACGTGCATTTGCCAGAAAACATCTGATCTTCCGGTGGAACGGCATTCCAATGGAGTTAGAGTTTAGCCACCAAATAAAAATAGCCAGGGTTAACACTTGGAAAAGTCATCTATGTTCTGCAGATTTGTACAAAGCTGTTATACACAAACAGTTGTGTCATGCCTGTGTCATTTAATATCTTAATTTAGGGGATTTAAATCTTGGCTAGCCCAATTGTCCAGGCCAGTTCTTTTGTAACCCTGAAGAAAAAAATGCGAAGTCATGTGTATGCTCTGTGGGGCTCTATTTTTGTTTCTTGCAGGCTTCCAGCTCTTTCTCCATTGCTGAGCTGCTTGCATAATACATTGAAATTTTAATTCAGGGAGAAAAGCATTTTGTGGCTGCCAGTGACCTAGGCAGTAGGAAATGTTTTACCAGTAAAACTGGGCAGGTAGTTTTATTGGTGACTGAGGAAGAGGAGGAGGTTAAACCACGTGAAACTGTTTCTATGTTCTAGCATTTATTAACAAGACAATGCAGGGGCTGTGTTTGCTCTCAGAGGGATTGGTGATCGATGCCATGACACGGTTTTATGCTGCACAAGGAAAGCCGTATTTAAACTGAAGGGTGAGAGTGAGTTAAGCAGACTGCTGTTTCACCTGGTTCCATTACACAGGGCATTCAGCATATAAAAAAGCTTTTCGGCTGTGAGCTCACCTTGCCACGTGCATATTTATTGAAGATAACACAGAATTAGACAGCATTAATGACACTACATGACATTTAGCTCTTTGCAGTATGATGGCAAATGGCCATATTGGGGTAGGTACATGCTGTTTGCCTGGCTTTGCAGATGTGGGAATTGAAGTGCGGAGGTGAGCTGCTCAAGGTGGCAAACACTGGCTGTTAGGACTAGGACTCGGTCCTGCTGGGTCCTAGTTTCTGGAGTGCCCTGTTCCCAGACTTTGTATTATGGATTAGTTCCAGCCTTACCTTTGCACTGCTGAACTTCTGACCTGTTTTGTGTGGCTGTAGGTCAGCAAATGGGACATCCCCAGGGGCTCAAATGGTTGATTTCCTCTTTGTGCTGGGCTTGAATTAGCCACACTCCTGATCTCTTGCTCTCTGCAGTAATTTAAACAGTCTGCTTCATACCAAGCTTCCTACAGAAGCATCTTCATCCCTAGAAGAGATTAGATAGTAACCTAGAGGTTATTTAAGAAGGTTCAGTAGCTGTTGTTCGGAAGTGCTATAAGGGCAGCTGGGCAAGAGGTTGGATGGTCTGATCTCCTGATATCTGCTCCAGTCCTAACTAGGTTTGTCTGAATGACTAGAAAACATTGATACCTTATCTTCTGGGAGGCATTGTGCTGAGAATCCTCAGTTGTTTATCACCAGCTGTCTTGTGACAGTCACAGTGGCTTCAGTCCCTGTCCTCCAGAGCGATCATTGCTGGAACCAGCTGAGGCCACCAGCGCCTTAGGTTGCGTGTACTAAGGTTGCTGTCTAACCAGTGGCCGGTGATTTGGCTCTTGCAGATGCTAGGCATGTGTCAGCAGCAGGATGCTTTCAAATTAAATCACAGCTGTCTAGAGTACACTTGGTTTGCTTGCAACTGGCTTTCCCACCAGCTTAACCAAGGTGGAAACCAGCAAGGAGTGAAGATAGGTCCCTGCCTGCGGCACAAAACTTTTCTTGAACTTGGAAGATGCTAATCCCATTCAGCTATTAAAATACAAATTTTCCCTACAGAATGGGGCAAGCCCTTAAACAACTTGCTTGGATCTATCAGAGCCTTCTGACTAACCTGTTACAAGCCCTTCAGCAACCTCTGAAAGAATGCTTTGGTCCACCACTACCTTGGATCTCCCACATTTTCATGCCCAGGCCATACGTACACATGCATATAGAATGTACAGTATATTCAACATGTATGTATGGAATTTAGTTCCCATTGTCACCATATCCGAGCACCTGCTATTGTGCTTTTGAGAAGGAAAACACTATTATCCCTGTTTACAAAGAGTAAACTAAGGCACAAGGAGCCCAGTGCCCAGGTGGGGGTATTTGGGAGCCCAATGCCTGACTCCTCCCTGTATCTCACTGGAAGTCTCATGGGACTTAGGTAAGAAAATATCTTTTGGTTGTGCAGCTTAATTACTTGTCTGGGGGCATAGAGGACAGCTACAGAGAATTGAACCCAGATTTCAAACTAGCATGTTATGCACCAGACCATCTCCTTTTCCCTCTCCCATGGAGGTAGAATTATAATGTTCACGTAAGACAAACAAGATGTTGTCCTTGGCAAGTGCTGATATTCCTGATCGAGTAGTTTCTCTGGTTTCATAGTTTAATTCAAATCTAAATATGAATCCAATTATTTCTCAGCATCTTGGGAATGTGATTTTTCTACTACTGTGAGTTTAGAGTTGTCACTGCTTTGAAATCTTTTAAGTTAGAATTCGTAGACATTACACACATTTATACCTGTCACATCGCATTCTCCCACTTGCTTTTGTAAAGAAGGAATCATTAAAGTGGGTTTTTTTTTTCTCATGGGAAGATATATTTTCTCTTTCTAGAATTAGATTGAAATAGAGAATAGAAATTGAGACTTCATGCTTTTTTTTTCAGTAAATTGAACTATTGTGTTGTGTTTTTCTCTCAATACTTTGTGTTGGCTTATATTTAATGCATGCCATTGTCATTATCAAAGCTTTCATTTTGCAGGGAATTTAGATGCATATCCTTGATCCTTTGAAGGTAACACACCGTATTTCTACAGACCTTGATTTGCTTTCTCCTAATTCCTCTGTTCTTTGGAGATGTCCTTTTCTGCACTTGAGAATACTTCTCATTATTCCACAAATTCCAGCTTAAAATTATGTTTTATTCGGAACACCATCTGGTTCATTTCCCTTTGAAATGTGAGCCTGTATGCAAAGGAATGAATGACACGCGACAGGTAAAATGCATTCTCCTCAGGACCAACTCTAACTAAGAATTTGGCTGCCTGTAGGTGAGGCATTTGCCCTTTGAAGGTGCGACGCAGAACCCTGCACCCTGTTGAGTGTTCACAGACCTCTCTCCAGTGCACACAAGAGCCCAGGGTCTCAGGATGGGACACAAAATGGTCAGTGCTCCAGGCAAGCCTCAGCCATCTGCTATACTGCTGCTATACTGCTGCAAGGCAAGACCTGAGCATCAGTTCTCAGGCACATCAGCTGTGGGCTGGCACCTCCAGACAGGGCTTGTCATGGCAGATGCTCAAAAGCTTATCTTCCACAGACCCAAGCCAGACTCACTCTTTTGAAACTGGCCTGGGAGGGAAGATGGCCCATGTGCCCCCCTTCACCTTCAATGACAGTTTGAGTTTACTAAACACAACAATTGAACAATTTCTAACTGAATTGTGGGGCAAATTTAATGGCATTAATCATGCATGAACATAGAACCTTTTGCGTTTTCGGCTGAATACAAGAACTTCCTAGGGATATGCTAGCATTTCTTCTAGGTACTTAACTAAATAGTTCCCTGTCAGTTTTTTCTCTGTCGATTTCTGCCTGGCCTTTCAAATATTGCATGCAGACTCTCTCCATTTCTTTATGTCAGCCTTTCAGAATTCCTCAATCACCTGTTGAAATTATGATTAACCACACCTGTGATATCTAAAATGAATAGAGGAACAAGTTGAGTGTAGAAAGATGTGCGAACTGGTATCTTTTTGTGACTTACTCTTACAGTCCCTCCAATTTCTTACCAGAGAAGGTGATTCAAGAGCTGTGATTCAGAGAGTAATTGGTACTTTGCTAGTAAACATCTACCTTCTGGGTTGAGCTTTTTGTTTATTTGTTCTTGGATTTGCTGTGTGAGGTCTGAATGGTGTTACCTGATAGGCTTCTCAGGAGCAAATCTGCCATGTCAGCACATAAACAAGGTAACTGTAGGAATTTCAGACCTATCAGCCTGACTCTGGGTATGTACATAGAAAAGATCCCTGCTAAGGTGCACTTCCAAAGGGAAGTTGAGGTACTTGTGCCCATGACACCTGTTCCAGAGGTATTTCTATACCTGAACTGCAAGCTCTGTCTGCATGCAGAGCAGCAGGTCTATGCAGCTCACTGTCTCAGTGCCTGGGTGTTTTACCTGTCCAGGGAGGGTTTGCCAACCTTTGTTGGGCCGTCAGTCCAGCTGGCATTTCTAAGGCTAAATCCTTCTTACCCTGGCTCTCCTGGTGATCATAGAACCATAGAACAGTTTGGGTTGGAAAGGACCTTCCAAGGTCATCTAGTCCAATACCCCCCTGCAATGAGCAAGAACAACTTGAACTAGATCAGGATGCTCAGAACCACATCCAGACTGGAATAGGTGATGGTTCACCCATCTCCATGAAATTACCTGGATGTCACTCAGCAGCTGGGTGCTTGAAGCACTGAGCTGGGTTGACCCATCCAGCAGCCAAGCACCCACACAGCTGCTCCCTCATTCCCCCTTCCCCAAGAGACATCAGGAGAGAATATGAAGAACAAAAGTAAGAACATTTGTGGGCTGAGAAAAAGACAGTTTAATAAGGGGGGAAGGATGAAGGGGAAACAAAACACAGGTGATGCAAAGGAAATCACTCCCACAGGCAGACTGATGCCCAGCTAGTGTCTGAGCAACAGACAAATTAGAAGCCTCAAATCTCCCCTTCTTCTTCCTCTACCCAGTTTTATTGCTGGCAGGACATTATGGAGTATGGAATATCCCTTTGGCCAGCTCAGACCAGCTGTCCCAGCTGTGTTCCTCCCCAGCCTCTTACCCACTGCCACCCTACTTGCTGGGGAAAGCAGAGTGGGGAAAAGAGAAAGACTTGATGCTCTGCAAGCACTGCTCAGCAACAGCTAAAACACTGTTGTGCTGGCAACACTGATTCAGCCACAGGTCCCAAATGCAGCATCACACATGCTGCTGCGAAGAGAGTTGACTCCATCTCAGCCAGACCCAGTCCAAATGCCTGCCCAGGAAGGGGAAGGGGGTTGAGTCCTGGTCCCCATGCTTGCTCCTGCTCTTTATCCCACAACTTGGCAGGCTACAACAGCACCAGCCTGGGGAATAAGGAGAAGAAATGGGGGCTCCTCTGCCTGGGTGAGTGCAAGGACCTCCAGATCAGTGCCAGCCGCTTGTGTCCTTGTCCTCTGACATCTCCAGGATGTCTGATACCTGTTTTTGCACCATCAGACGTCTTCAGTGTGAGGGTACATTCCTAACCTGCCAGCAGGCTTTCTGGCTTCTGGAAGATGTGCTTTCAAATCCTCCCCTGGCACAAGAGGGAATTCAATTTACCATGTTTGTCTTAGGTAAAAGAGGTTTGTATTCAGCATTTCTGCACTTAATGGGACACCTGATGCTGTTGGTGTGTGCTAGCTACATTATGAGGGTACTGGATGGAAGTCAACCCCCATGGCTGGAGCCATGTCTGCATCTCGTCTGGGACACGCGCACTGAGTAGCTCCCTCTGACAGCCTGGGGCGGCTCCAGCTTCACCTGAGGGTACAGCTGTAGGCCTGGGAGGTTGTAAAAGCAGTATTTTTGTGCCTCAGCGTGGTGCTGAGCAGCAGGTTTCGGACCCACAGACATGAATGGAGGTGGAGTTTCAGCTCATAGCTCCTATGGCTGACTTGGTCTGTGATGCCACTTCTCTACTCCCTCCCCAGTGTCACGGCACATTACCCATGCTCACAAGCGCTCTTTCAGAAAACCTCTGAAAAACACCCCAGCAGTTCATTGCTTTCTGTTCTTTCTCTAAACATCCACCATGATGGCTAGGCTTTAAGCAGCTAGTGCCCTAAAAACATTAGTGTTCCTCTGTGTGCTCAGCTAAAGACAATAAGCAAGAATTGTTAAAGACAATAAGGAAGTTTCCAACTTGAAATGAAACGTGTACTTATAATCACCTTAGCTGTTTTCTGGATCTTCTGGTGCTTCAGAATGGATGTGAGCGTTCTATATCTGCAAGGCAACCCACATGCACGCTAATTACTGCCAATCGTAGTATGACCTGACTGCCATGGAATCAAGATTTAAACGAAAATCCTAATGGCAGGAAATCAGCCCTGTTATTCAGAATACCTTCTGTTAGAGCTATAACGAGGCAGAGAGGCGAGGAGCAGGTCTGAAGCCCTGGGTATTTCATAGACTGTGAAATCACAAGATGGAGCCAGATCCATCCACATAAATATTTATATTAGAGAAACAAAGCTGCAGCAAATTCTTGGCTGATGTGAAGAGTCTTCAGCTGATCTGAATTTTTATGGCTTGTGCTTTCCAGCAGGGCTCTGACAATTCACATCAGCAGAGGAGCCACTACTCTATAATTAGCCAAATCCTTGCAACAGGGACTGCTGTCACCTTCCCATCAACCCTGCTCTCCGCACACGGTTGCTATTTAACCAGTTGCAAAAATGCTGCTTATCAGAACATCTCGACAGAGCACCGAACAAAAGAGTATCTGCAGCTCGGGCTCACTGTGAAACAGACAGAGCCACAGATGACAACAGCATTAATTCAAGATCTTTAGTCATATTAGAAGATCAAAGATCAGCAGATCAAAGGAGACAGTTTCTTTCACAAAATGCTGGATACAGGAGGTGGACTGAAGTTGCTCCTGAGCCATTGTCTCTGGGTTACGGCAAAGGAGTCAATGCAGGAGGGAGACAGCAGAGCTCACTGGTGGGGAATAGGGGAGTGATGAGCATTTGCTTCTGCTTGCAGCACAGGCCACTCCCGCACACATCAAGGGCTGTGAAATTGGCTCTTACCCTGAATGTTACATATAGCAAAGCCACGTGTTAATACAGACAAAATAACAGAGGGATTACTGGGGTGACAAGGTCTTTGCCAAATGCCCCTCATCGCATTTTTCCGGGGCAGTGCAGGGAAAGGAGAAGTTTTCCTGGCCTCACTGCAGTGCGGGAGAGCTCGATTTGATCTGTGTGGCTCTGAGTGGTGCAGTGGTTGCAGGTGGGTCAGCATCCCTGTCCTGTCCACTGCACCCAGGTGAGAAAAGGGGCCAGGCTTTCCTGGGGGTTGCACAGCCTGTCAAATGTGCCAGAGGAATGCCAGGAATGCTGGAGGAAAGTGCCCACAGCATTGCACGAATACATGGACAGGGCATGTGATTAGAGACTGGAAACCAAAAAAACCACAACATTTCATTGCATAAACGGAACACAAAGCCCATTCCCAATGCAAATGCAACTCTCATTGTTCAACCAAAACCAGTGACTCTCCCTAGGCCCAGGAGTGGGGCTCACTTGGAACAGCCCTCCAGCTCACCTCCTAAACCACAAACCCACATTCGGGCTCACAGCAGTGCCTGTGCCAGCTCCATGCGTGTTTCCCTGCTCCAGGGAATCAATACCAAGCGCATGACTGGGCGCTATGGGCTGGAGCTGGGCTCTGCACGACATCCCTTAGCTCAGCTTCTGGTGAGAGCTTGCTGACGCTGTGCTCTGCCATTGAGCAGACTGCTCAGGAGAGGACCACAGTGCCCTCCCCCAGCACCACTGTGCTATCTGTGCTGCGCAGGCTCGGTGGGGCCCCACTCAGCCCTTACACAGAGCAGGGGTTTGGCTGGTTACCTCGTCCTCCTCCCCAGGCCCCAGGGGAGGCTGTTCCTTCAGGAGATGTCATCGTTCAGGAAAACCACGAGTGGGTGTTTTGTTTCCAGGAATGCCTTTCCCAAGGCTCTCTCAGCAGCGCTGCCTGCGTGGGCTCCCATGCCAGCCTGCTCTTGGAACAGCCCAGGCTGATGCTTTTTTTGGCAGCTTATGCAGAGTTGGATTGCTTTCGCTCTGGGCTGTGGTTGTGTATTTCTGCTTCTGGCCTACAGGATTTTCAGTCAGGGCAACACTAGTGTCCTTGGGACACTCTGTCCTAAGGGATGTCTGCTTGTAGCATCCACCCTCTACCTGGAAGCTGCCCTGGCCACATCTCCAGTTAAAATTATGAACCCTCCGAAGAAGAGAACCCCAAGGTGCCTTCACACACCAGCTCAGATCATAGAAGTATTATTTGAACACCAGCAACTGCTTAAAAACAGAGTAAAGGGAGTAGGGTAGGAAACATACCCCTCGGCGTCACAGCAATATGAAGAGAGGCATCTCCCATTGCTCTCCTTCTGCAACTGTTTCTTTGGCAAACAGGCCTTGCCTTTTCCTTAAGCAAACATCACTCAGTTTATCAGAGTAATTGGAAAGGTAAACTGCTTTCTGGCTGCAGCTTTACACCATCCCCTTCCTGCGTGATTTTTAGAGATCTCTAGAAAACTGCAAACAGGGTTTTCAGACTGTTCTTAGAAAGGATACGTGGGGGGGTTGTGTGTGTGTATGATGTATGTGGGTGTGTTTTTCTATATATATGAGTATATATATACTTATTGTCTTTTATGTATGCATGTGTACAGAGAGAAAGGCAGCAGAATGGGTGGTGATTGACTTTGATGAGGCCTGTCCCTGCAGTTTGCTGCGCCCTTGCTTCCCTCCTCCTTTGCCAGGGTCATGCACAGACCCAGAGTGTGGCAGGTGTGGGGCTTTGCTCAGCCCCTGTGCTCTCTGCTCTAGATGTAATGGGAGATTTTGTCAGCCTCAGGCTGTGGGACCCTTGGTCTGGGGGTCTGCAGGACAGGACTAAGCTTCATTTCATGGTGATGGGGGCTGGAATGGGGTCCTGGGCTGTGGGCAGCACAGGTGAGAAAGGATGAGTCCATGGTGCTTTCCTGCTGACAATTGC
This sequence comes from Amazona ochrocephala, assembly GCA_039720435.1. Taxonomy (NCBI): domain Eukaryota; kingdom Metazoa; phylum Chordata; class Aves; order Psittaciformes; family Psittacidae; genus Amazona; species Amazona ochrocephala. Next base: position 30,301,825 of record CM077880.1, read on the forward strand.
CTCCGAGGCATTCATGGTTCTGCCTCCCTGCACCAGATAAGTCTGTCAGACCTTAAAAGATCTTGGTCTGATTACCTTACGCTTGACACACATGGTGTGAGTTGTGCTGCTTCTCAAGTCGCAGCGACGCCTTGTCTGAGCTCGGTTCATTGGACACTTGGTGCTTCATGGTCCCTTAATTACTGACCCGTCAGTTTCCAACAACACTGAAAGAACCGGTACAGCAATCCACTAATAAATAACTAAAGGAAGGTAATAAGATTAGTGTTGCATAACCTAGATTGGTCAAAGGTATTACATGCTCGTTTAAAAAGTAATGTTAAATTGACTTGAGAAGTTTTGTTGATAAACATGAGGTAATTATAGCAATACACTTAGACTTGTGTAAGGAAGCTTGCTTAATTTTAACGTGTGTTCTGACTGAGATAGAAGATAAGACAAATTAGACGCTGGATCTTTGTCCTTTTCAGAAGAGATCCAGAAGAAAACAATCTTTATTGACAATATTGCAGGAATTGGTAAAAATACTGGCACAAGCAAATAACGTGTATTTCAGTTCAGTAAAATACAATGTATCTAGAAACAAAAAAATGCAGGTCGTGTTTGCTTAATAAGGTTTTCTGTCTTGCAGAGTAATCCTGGAAGGGATTAGGGCTCACATGTAGATAATCAGTTGTAACGGAATTGCAATACAATGTTAGGACCTTCAGAGTCAATGCTCTTCTCAAATGCAGTCCCCATCTTGTCACTGAGGAGCTCAGTAAGGTTTGTTGCCTCCACATCTATCATGAGTGCAGCTGGAATATGGTGTCCAGTCCTGGACTCCACTCTCCAAGAGGGATATTATAAAATCAGAGAAATTTCAGCACAGACCAATACTGTCTGAATGTCTGCGTTACCTCTTACACAAGGCGCAAAATTTACTTATTCTCTCTAAATGGTCTGTAAAAGCCTGCCAAAGGGTTTTGATGTTACAGATAAAGATACAGCAGCCTTCTGCATTTACAGTTGATAGACAAGTTGAAACAGGAAATACAATATAATTATTTTCACTAATAAGAATGATGTTTGCCATTGAGTTGTCATTCCTGGAGAAGTTTTCGGTCAATATTTCTCTGAAGGATATCCTCGAATTCAACTGTAGTTACTGGATCTGGATCAAGGACTAATTTGGGGGAACTCAGAGGACTGAGTTGAGGACTCAGTTGTTGAGGACTCAGACAAATGATGTCTGTTGTTCTTCCTGGCCTGATGGTTAGAAGTAACAACACAGCTTAGCCCTATGCAAATCTGCAAGTCAAAGTTTGAGTTCTGTTTATTTTCATGCCCTGCTGTACAATGTTCAACATCATGGCAAGTACCAGACAGGACTGCAGATCACTCAATACACTGCTCCTTCCCTTTGGGGAGATACAGTGCTTGTGGTACCTGCTGTATCCCAGCTGCTCGCTCCACTGCTTTCTGTGCTATGTGCCTGAGCAACAGAACAGACTTTTATGTCATACTTAAGACGTATCAGATGTAAATAATAGAATCCTTCTCCTTATCTATCTTTGTGAACCCTACTGTAATCCCTAAGCCTATGTAGTGGAATTGCAGACTGAATCATGACTGATAAGCTCACATGAAGCCACCTGTGTGAATAGCCGTCCTATTGCACTGTGAAGCCATGATGACGAGATGCCTGGAGCCTGCAGTCCTGATCCTCCTTTTCCAGGGACTTAAGCTGGCATGAGGGGCATATCATAGAATCATAAAATCATAGAATGGTTTGGATTGGAAAGGACCTTAAGATCAACCAGTTCCACCCCCCCTGCCATGGGCAGAGGCATCACACACTAAACGTGTCACCCAAGACACCATCCATCCACTCAGGGGGAAATTTACCAGCTGCGATTCTCTGAGAGAAAGCTGGACAGGAGACCAGACCTAGCAGCCAGTGACAATGCCTAGGGCTAGCTGGCAAACCTATGTGTTGCTCCATCACATCTCACTGCCTGCCAGTGCAGTACCCATTACCAGCAGCCAATGAACGCTCACACTTTGACTTCATCCCTTGTCAATGTGGGCTGTGTCATGCTCCCATCTGATTGCATTGAGAGCAAATGGATGTGAAGATCTAATCTTCAAAGCTTATCATGTGTTAGGAGCGTCTTCAAGGCAAAGCTTTGTGATCACCTGCTTCAACCTTGGTTTGCCAAATCACCGGCAGTGTCTGTTGGTACTTGCAGCCTAGAACATAACTGTTTACCTCGTAGACTGTAAACAAGCATTTCTCAAGAGGACGATGTGCAGCTCTGCACAGCACTCACAGTCTAGCTGCGTTACTGTGTTCTTCTCACGAGTCCCTGGAAACTCCAGTGCCACTGGAATTCAAAATCATGCTGTGGTTATGGGGGTGTGTGTACATAGACAGACACCCATATACATATAGGAGAGATGCAGTCATAAAATACATGTACTATAGACTTCATATATATATAAAACATGTTAATAATGTTACTATGAAGCAATATGATGTATTTATATAAGCATATATATATGCACACATAAATATATGTCTGTGTGTCTATATGGAAAGAGTGAGAGTCTGTGAGGATGGGTGTACAGCCACTCCTCACATGCCTATCACTTTTCCTTAGCACCTTCAGTCTGGTGTGAATCCAGAGCTGATAAAAGGCACTCGGCTGATAGCTCAGGCATGCAAGCTTCTCATTCTGCCCAGTTCATTGCTGTCAGCAGCCCTGTGAGCTGCTAAAGCCTGTTCCTGTGATGCACATCGATTTAGCCTGGGTGGATCCATTTATGGTGTGATAAGATACTGAGGGTGGAAGAGACTGAAAGCTCACCTTGGGGCTAGATTTGCACAAGCAGACTAGACACAGGAGCTTTCTCTCTGCAAAAACTGTCTCTGCAAGCGCTTCAACCCCATGTTTTTCCTTTTAATTATTCTTTTGAGAAGACTACGGCTTTGAAGAACTTTTACCATTAGGAGCAAAACCTAAAAATCTGCCACTCTGTGCCTGTGTTTAACAAAATTCTCTATTTTGACTTGAAATGCTAATTTAAAAGCAAGCACCCAAGAGTGCAATCTCATTATGCTTTGCAGTTACAGGCAAGAAGTTTCAGGAATGAAAACAACAAACCGGACATCATCACTATTACTAGAAACTCTTCTTTCAAAGTTCACAGATGTTAGGAGTCTGGATGAGTGAGAAATGATACCTGCTTCTACAGGCTTCTTGATTCTTTATTCTTTCATTAGCACTATATATTCAAATACAGCAACATCTCTTTTCCCAGCTCAGACCATTACAGCCTTGTAAATACCTGTGTTCATCCTATTTCTTGTTTTGGATTTCATCACCACTTTTAGCAAGGTGCTAAAGTTATTTTTGCAGTGCGATTCTATGAAATCCAAAAGTTATTATTCTGAAGCCCTTAATCCTATATTTAAAAAAAAAAAAAAAAACAAACCAAAAAGAAAAACAAAACAACCCCACTGTTAGACACTAACTGCTTCAATAGCATGGCTTGTTTTATTTACTAGATGGTAGCAATAAAGCTGGCAAAGCTTTACTTGACAAACTAACATACCCCTACTGTCTCATTCTCCACATTGCAGTAAATATCAGACCCCACCTTAGAAGCAGAGTTAAAAATCAGGTATTTAGGGGACATCTGATTATTTATTTCGTATCTTACACCATGCTACAAATTATGTCTTCAATCACTTCTTAGCTTGTATAAACAAGGAAAAACAACACATACACAGCTGCATATGTAAAAAGGCACCTGAGATGGTTTTCTAAGTCCTCCTTGACTGCTCTTATAAGACATGTAGTACAGGTTATTTTTAGCAGTCTCTTACTGTGTAATGATGAACACTGCAAGCCCAGAGAAGTGTCTTCTCTGCAGGACTCAGACCTGCTGCGTAGGTACATCTGCTGGAGCTGTCCTTTTGTCAGGCAGTCACAAGGGATGCAGAGGTATTTTTAGTCTTTGTACATACATATTTTGTCTTCTAATCCCCAAAGGACAGTGTTTTGGGACAACGACTATGTCACCCAATGAATCACGAGAATGGCCTGTAGGACATTCTATTGTTTCCAGCCAGCATGCAGCTTGCCAGAAGCACAGACAAGCTTTGCTTCCCGTCAGTTCTCAGCAGTTCAGGCTTTGGCTCATAGTGAATACTCTCCCTGAGTATTTTGTCAGGAATAGTCCTCAGACACACTTTCTCCTACTGTCCTTTCACAAGAGTCTCTTCAGTTCTTGTGCTAGGGATTCAACGTTCTGTTACAGGTATTGCCATTCTGCTTCCCCTATGTCTCCCCCAGCTTGGGGCAGGAGTCACCCCACATATGCAGCAGGTGCTTAGCACAAGTTTCTCTCCTTAGCACTTCCCAGGATGCAGACAAGAGTTATTTATACCTTGGTGCTGTTCTGAAGGCTTCCTCCCCAGGCCAGCTCACGCTCTGGAGAAGGAGCATATCACACACAAAGTTGTCCCTAGTAGTTACCCCGTCATCCTTCCCTCTACAGCCAGGTTGGTGTTGCACTGCCAGTGCACACTAGGGCCAGAACAGGGTTTTACATGGTGACTTAATGCCCCAAAACTGCCTTAAACAGGGCAGTTATCCCTTCACCCATGGCACTCCTACAAGTCCTCTTCCCCTACCTCAAACTCCCTAATTTCTTGTTTTGTTTCTCTATTTCTCAGATTGTGTTATTGGGGATAGAAAATGACCTTTTACCTCCACTTCTGCCCCCCCAGTTGGATTTGTTTCCATTTGCTGCTTTTGGTGGCCAAGTTGCAATCCAGGCTCATTTTCTCCCTCTCCTCTCTATTCTTCTTGCACCTGTATGCAAAAGTACTTCATCTGATTTAAACCATTCTTGAAGGTACTGATTTTGCCTGAGAAGAAGATGCCAAGTGAGACTTCAGCACAGGTTATATCAGAATGTGATTTAAATAATGACTGCCTTTCCTTGGCACCAGGTGATGCTTCATGGAGCTGAGCTTTTGAATGCAGAACTCGGAAGAATGAAATATAGCACTAACCTTTAAGGCTTCTCCAGGAACTCAAAACGTGGCACTGATCAAATGTCAAGAGCAGTGCTCTTAGATACTTTTTCTGGGCTCTATTAATTGGAAACCGAAGCATTTTGCTACATGTGTTAATCGACAGTGTATCGCTGAACCAAATCATTACGTAATGACTATTACTTATGAATTATTCTCCCCATTCTCCATATGCATACTTTTAGGTGTTATCATTTTAAAATGAATGACATTCATTTGAAAATACGATGAGAGACATGTGCATGCCTGTACTATATGGCTTTGGACTCAGCCATTTGAATGTGCATGAACAGAAAAATGGTAAAGCTTGATTTAATAGTACTTTGAAATATTTCTCTTCTGAGAAACCCTGAATCGCTCAAAGCAATCAAAGCGATCAGGAGGCACATTCAGGACCTGCTTCAAGAACTCCTCAAGAATCAGAGTCAAAAGCCAGAACTTCTTTAGCACGGAGCTATCCTGAGCTTGGTAAGGTCAGAGAAGAGATCATATGACATGCTGCTCCGCCAGGATAAATGAACTTCATGATCAGAAGGTGTCCTTGTTCCTGTATGTTTCTATCAAATATGAATGCTTAATCAGATTATCAGCCCTTGTATGGTCCTAAACTAGCAGATCATGTGTGTGTATGCTGATCTTAAGCCTCGGCAAATCTTTTGGCTTTGAGGGACTACTTAGGTACATGAAGTTAAGCAAAACCAGGAGCTTTGCAAGGACTTAATTCAAAAATTGGGAAATTGGGTTAATGCAAGTGAGTCCTTGAGCCACCATTGAAATTGGATCTTAGCTGCTTTTCATTGTATGACTTCGACTTCTGGTACTGCAATAGGTAAGAGCACTGTTCACATGAGACAAGTTAGGGACAAATTTCACCTGAGAGAATGGCAGGATTCAAAAAAAGTGTTTACCTTGATAATGCCATCTTCAAACCAACAGCAGCTGAGAATGAAACGTTTTCTGAAAGGGTTCATTGTTGAATTCCTGGGATATTTGCAGAACTGTGTTTTGATCAGACGCTGGATCCAATTATCCAACCTGTAACAACATCAGCTCCTCTCAGATTGGCTGCTTTTCCCAAAATGAGAGAAAGCAAAAGTAAATAGCCATATTACACAGAAGTAATACAACAGGCAAGTGTCAGTTTGTATATATAGCTATATATGTGTGTGTGAATGCATTGCATATACAGCAAAGGTGTATAATGCATATGTAAACAGAACAGATCCAGAAACACTGGAATGCAGCAAGCCTTGCCACGTGTCATTCATGCACATGCTAACCTTTATGCACACACCTAGGCTGTTTACTGAGTCGATACTAGAATAAGTTACCCAGCCTGTTTGCTCAGCTCCTCAGACTAGGGCTGAAATCCTGCTCTGTTCCTTAGAGCAAGAGATGCCCCTGACTACAATTCTTGAAGCAGAATTGGAATTGACAGTAGCAAAAAGCAGTGCTCCTAAAATATTCATGTAAACATTTTACTTAAAGCATTTGGAGGTCAGTGAGGCTTCTAAAAATAAAGCAAAATCCCAAAAGAAACTAGTGTGGTTTTCTGTTGTCCTTTATGGCTGTGGGCTTTTTCCCCTTTCTAACTAAAGGAAAGAAAATATCTGGAAATGTTTCTAAACTCCAAGTTTAAACCCCTCCCGTAGTCCCCAAGATTCTGCTTCCATATGGATGAATCAGCCTCATCACAGCATGTTTTTTGAAAAGTCATTCTAGAGTTTCCTCTTAAACAGTTATGGCTATTTCTTTGTTTTATAGTCATCAAATTCTGCTCTAAATGCAGTGTAAACACCGTTTTCAAATGGAATTCACAATGAGCTTGGGGAGAGTTTTCCTAAGACAATCTTCTTCCTCACCTTTCTCTTTGCCGTAGGAGCAGGACACATTTTTTGTAGTGGTTAAACTAACCTGCATGAGCCTGTAACGTGTGAACTGTAATAGCCAACATTTAATTTCTTGGTGGAAACATTCCTCGTGAAAAACTGCTAATGCTTTGGCAGATATCTGGGAAGAGGATGGAGGAGGGACAGAAGTGAACAGAAGATTCACAGGGAGGGGTTTTATTTGTTTTAATAGTGCTGCCAGTAAATCTGTGCATCCAGTTTCACTTTACCACATTCTGGGCTCCACGGTACAAGACAGGCACGGACATACTGGAGTGAGTCCAGCAAAGGGCCGTGAAAATGACTAAGGGACTGGAAGGTCTGACACATGAGGAGAGAAGGAGAGAGCTGGGACTGTTCAGGCCAGGAAGAGAAGGCTCAAGGAGATCTGATCAGTGTGTATAAATAAATACCTGATGGGAGGAGTAAGAAAGACACAGACATACTCCTCTGTGGTGCCCAGCGACAGAAGGAAATGGGTACAAACTGAAACACATAAAATTACACTTGAACATATACAAAAACCCAGCATTTTTTTGCTGTGAAGGTGCTCAGAGATGGGTGCAAGTTGCCCAGAGAGCATTGTTGGAGATTTCAGAAATGCACTGGACTCAGCCTTGAGCAGTCTATTGTAAGTGATGCTGCTCTGATCAGCAAAGCTGGACTACATGATCTCATGGAGTACCTTCAAACATCAACCATACCTTGACTCTGTGTTCCTCTGGTATCTCTTGTAGGTGCCTGCTCTGATCCTCAGCTGCTGGTCTACGGCACAGGCAGTCAGAGTATAGCCTGTCCCCTTTTCAGTTAACCTGAGCTGTCACCAGTGTCAGTGGCAACACTCACACTAATACAAACAGAATGGTTGAGGAGCTCAATGCACAACTGCTGCTGCTGCCCCTACTCAGCGACAGGAGTGCCCACAGTCCCAGAGCATTAACCCTCTAAACCACTCCATCTCAAATGCTCAACAGTATTTGAAATGTCAGAGTGTTCGTCTGTTTTGGACTGACGCCAAGAGAATGGCATCATACACTGATAGGAAGGGAAAAAAAGAAAAAAGAAGTAAAAGTTGTTTTTTATTCTTTTACCCAAGCTCTGTTCAGCTGTTGAGATAAGATGGACTAAATCCAGAGGAACTGAGAGTTTTCTTTTACTAGTGATAAAATCTAAGCTATTGGCAGAAACATCAGGGGGATTTAACAGGCTTAACAGAGACTCCTAAATTCCTCAGGAGTCCTATGAATTTGGAGTCCAGATCTGTGAGAGCTAGGAAGTGCTTGGCACCTTATCAGCAGTCAGCTCTGCAGGCTTTGGAGAACGAAAATCACCTTTTTGTTCAACTTCCCTTGGTAACTTGCCAACCTACTTGTTACTCACTAAGTCAACTGTCTCTAGAAAATATGCTGTCTGGTCTAAGTCATGGGATTCAAATACAGCTAAATAAGTAAGCAGCAAGTCAATGGGAATTATAACATCTCCTCAACAGGCAGGGGCAGTTGAGTTTGTTTGCTGCACAATATGCTAACTAGTCATTGGGTTTTGCTTGGGGTGCCGTTACCTTGCAGGCAGAGTCCTCCCCATGGAGTGATCTGGCCTCATTCCTTCTGGGAAGCAGTGGCAGGTAGCGGCACAGGGGAGCAGTATGGAGGAAAGCACCGAGAAGAGAAAAGCTGAATAACAGGAGTAGGTGGATGAGCAGCTGCCAAACAACACTAGAACCAATAAATTTCCTTATGAGTCTCTCAAGGTCATTGAAGCACCCACAAATTAACCTCGTTGTGATCCTCAGTGTTTCTGTTTGCGTGCCTGAAGTTTGCTGAAGGTGCTTATCCCATAAAGCTGTTTCAGTAAACCCAAATAGTCTGTGTGCAAAGCTACAATTAGTATCATGCAAGGAGACACAGGATAAAATGTTCTTGCACCAGCAACTAGGAAGACTGAACTATAATCAGAGCTATCACTAGTCTCTCTCCTTCCCCTTCAAAAAATCTCAAATTTGCATTTATCCTATTGGCATCCATGCCCATCACCATGCCATAATCAGAGCTGGGAAAGCCATGGACAAGGCACAGCCAGAGACTCCCATGGCTTATACCACAAGGGATGGGAGAAAAAAGAAATGCAAGGGCAAGGGAAGGGACGTTCCCAAATACATTGCTTGCTCTGAAACGTTAAATATTTTGCAGTTGCCTTGACCATTTGTGGAGTGCCCTCCATTAAACATTTATCATTTGCTATCCCATTAATCACGGCAAGTGAATCAGTAAATAGCTGTGATGAATGTAAGATATGTGTCATCAAACACTGATAATTTTGTTCTAAACAGAAACTGTCTAGCTCTAGAGGAAATGCTCAAAAAAGAAAGTCTGGTTGCTCACAGCTCTAACCAAAACATGCACAAGAATCCAGGACTTGGCTGGTTCTCCAATGTCGAGGAATTCGGGTGATTTGTGATGCTTCGCTCTTTTAATTTCAAGTAGCAATGTGAGTTTGCTGATTCTGCAGCAAGGAGTGCATTGGTGGTGTCATTTCCCTCAAACAGCTTTTTGTCTGAAAGGCAGCTCATGTTCCCCTCAGCTTTACAAATAACACGCTTCATCTACCCCTGAAGCCTGGAAAATCTGGGATGAGTCTGGCATTCAATATGAAGAGAGACCCTTGAAAGAGAGGCAATGGTGGCAAAACCATTTGGTCTGAGTGGAAATAACTACTGGCACTTCCAGCCACAACCAGTTCTCTGATTTCAAGCTGTATTTCAATGTAAAATGGCTTTCCCTCGTCTTGTTTGTACAGCGCCTAGCACAATTGCATCCTACTGTCATTGCAGTAAAACAGACATGGAGCTTATAAATATACAATCAATCACACACATTCTTGCATGAGCCACCCATGGCCTCAGCATGAATCAAATCCAGGCATGGGTCTTTGTACAACTTCAACTTCGGACATTGAAAACATAACCCATTGTGTCCAGAAGAAAACTTTCCACAACTAATCCTGCATTTCAGAGCCAGCCACGTTGGGAGTTTCTTTCTAAAAGATAAAACACACAGGTGGTCTGCCATTTGCTGTGGGTACATAAAAGGAGTATTACACAGATAGCAAAGGAGAAGTGGATGGATCTGGCAGATGGCATCATGTTCAGGGTTAGCCAAATCCCCTCTCAGGCACAGGAGCCCAGATGGCCAAGCAGAAACACTTTCTGCCACAGACCCTTTGTGTGCCTTTGGGATGCCTCTGTGCTGAGAGGGGAGGTTATGTCAGTTCACAATCTTGCTGCAGTAAAAAAATCCTGGATGTATTTTGGCAAATATGCTCATTTTCAGCTCCCCCCCACCCTTGGCCCCAAAACTTCCCTCATCTGAGCATCTATTGGTTGGGGTGCTAATCCTATGTCCTGCGTACTGTAAAAGGTGTTTATCACTGCTTTTGAAATCTGGGTTTGCAGAAAGGGGTGACAAACCCCTCCTGACAGGTTTCTGCCCATGCACCCATAAAATCAATAAGGTCTCTTTGGGAAGCTGGAAGAGTGGGGCCTGGGTGGATGCAGCTGTTGAAGGAACCCAGCAAGGATGACCGAGTGTCTTCTTTCAGAGCATTGTGGTGTCATGTCCACCATGCTGGCACATGCACTGGCCACAATTAGTCCAACAGTGAAATAAGGCTTGGGAGGAGTTTAGTGAGGGTCACAGACCCCAGTCTCACCAATGTATCCCCAAGCTGCCCCTCTCTGAGTGTGTTCTAGATGCTCAACACATGCAAAGAGAGTGCACAGGGAATGGAGGGGGGAAGGAAGAAAAGTAAAAAGTAGGAGAAAGAAGTGGGACAGGATGGTGAGGGGAGAAGCAAGGCTTGGCTCAGAGATAATGGGAGGAAACATTGTATAGCTTTGATGGGGAAGAGGATGAATTAGTAATTATCTTTATTCTCCCTTCTCTTTTGCTATTCCTGAAACTTGACATGGCCTCAGTTCCATCCTGTCCTGCTCCAGACTCATTTACAGACACCCTCAACACCTGGCATAAGGCTGGTTCCTCACACAGGCTTTCCTTTTCTCCTCCTCTCATCTCTTGTCTTCCCCGCCCAGACAGAGCCCGTGGCTGCTCCTGTTGTAGCTGTTCAGTCCCCAGCGGAAGGAGCCTGGCTGTGCAGTCACTTGAGCTGGGAGATTGCCATCATCATGCCCTCTTCTACACACATGTCCTCTTGTGATTTCCTAAATGCCTGTAAAAACCCAACAGTTCCTGCTCAGGACAATTCCTCTTTTATCAGAAAAGCCCTCAGCTCCAGCACATCCTTCCTCTGCCTCTCTGTAAAACCTCTCCTATCATGAATCACTTGTCCTGTGCATGCATGTATGCCAGGAAACAGCCCCTCGACTGTCCCTGCTGTGGTTTATGGAAGCGATGATGCTCCTAAGCCAGGTGGGCCATCAGGTGCCCACATGCTGAGCACAGAGACAGCCCGCCCCATGGGACCTCACCACTCAAGTCAGAGAAGGCTTCTCCACATGTCATGTGAGGCTTTAGACAACAGCACAGGGCAAAATGGAGCCAGAAGCCAGGCCTGAGCACCAGCTCATGATCAGCAACCAAATCATCGGAGAGGTCCTTGGCACGGGAGAGGTCTTTGCAGCCCACACCATGTCTGGCCAAGGTGAGGGCTGGCATGAGCTTGGGTCCTTGCAGGCTGTCTGGATGCAGCCATCTGTTTCAGTGATGAGAGCTTGTCTGCGTGAACACAAGCAGAACCATGCCAGGGGTCCTCCAGGTTTTGTTTCTTAGCACAAATGCAGCCTCAGAGGCAGGGAAGCCTTCAGTGTAGTCTGCAAATACTCAGAAGCAAGACACACACAACAGCCTCTGCAGTAAAGCGCAATGGGTATGGTATGACATTACTTTTTGAAGATTACAAGCAACTTTATTCCAGGATTGAGTCAAAGTAGTTCAAATACTCTCCCAAAAACTCAGTGAGTGATTACTGCACCTCTAGGTTTCATATTCAGGATTTTACTACTATGGGACAAGGACCTTCTATGCCATGGAAGGGAATTATGCATCTCCATAATGCCAAGCAATGACTTTGCTCACAACATCTGTCAAACTCCTGTTGCTTCTCTTTCTTCTACCACCTCCATTTCCTCACCTCTTCCCATCTCATACACAGTCGCAGATCGGACTGGCAGATGCTGGCAGATCATAATAGATCCTGATTGCAGACATGCCAGGATTAAATTTAAGGTTTAGGTAGCCAAGACAGTAAAATGCTAAATGGAAAGTTCATTGTGTCTCTGAGAGGGTGGGCTTTAAGGAGGCATCTCTCAGGACATGGAGTGAAAGCCAGCTGGATTCCTGCTGATGTGCTGAGCTTGGCATGGGAGGATTTCTTGAGTTACAGGAGGCACTCAGAAACGGTGTGGCTAAACCCAATCCTGCATTTGAAATGCAACCCTGACAAGGAAATGGGATTAATTAACTCCATTTTTCCCACATATCAGCTGGAGGCAAGTATTCATTCTCACCTTAAAGTTGTCTGCATACACATAGACGGTGCAGAAAAGAATAATACTGGACCACAGGCTGGAGCATCACTCTTTGTATGACATTTATTATGCCATAACAAGCTTGTCTTTCCCTCTCTGAGCACAGCCTGCTGTGTCTGAGCTGAGCTACAAAGCAGGGAACACTCTTTCTCCCCACATTCCCTCTCCCTTCCCAGCTGGAACTTGCGGCAGTTTCACCACTTCAGCTTGGTTTGGTGGAGGAGATTGGCAAAGTAGCAAAGACTGCTCATGGCCAGGGGCTCCATGGATGCTTAGTTCAGGCAACCAGAAGCGCGTGTGTGGAAGGGTGACAGCAGATCCCACCTCTCTGTTTCCTAGCTGATGGCAGGAGCTGTATTAGTTCGAGGACCTCTTATCTTGGAGAGTCAAGTAACAAGTCTGGAGCTTGCTCTTGTGCAAGGACATGTCTTAAAAAGAGATGATCCATTTTGCTTTTGAAGTACCTTACTGAGCAAGTGGAGCATGAACCTCAGTGGGCTGCTGAGAAACAGCAAGTTGTAAAGGAGAAGTAGCAAGTGTTCACTAACTTGATAGGATGAATAAAACCAGTTCTTATTCCTATCTTTGAGTTTCAAGGGCCTGGAAAGTTGGGCATAACCTTTATGAGCTTTTCAAACTGTGCTTCCCCAGGGCTGCAAGAGACCACATGGTGTTGCTCGCTGGCAATACTATCAAGCAGCCATGAAATACCACCAGCATGACGCCTGGCTGCTCTGCCCAAGCCCTTTGTGGCTCTGCTGCCCGTCAGGGCAGGCCAGTCCATGATGAGCTCCACGTTGCCTGTGTCCATCGACCACAGGCAATGCCTCAGCACGACACTGCCACCATCACTTCTGTGCTGCTGCAGCACGGGTTGGCCCTGCCTCCTGCTTACTGGTAAGCATGAGAAAGGGAGAGGGTACTGCTGCAATTGAAATATAAGAAATTGGTTTCTTTCACACCATTTCATTGTTCCAGATCCTGATTCGGTTCCAGGAGCTTCTCACTCCTCAGCAAGGATGGTTGTGTGACAGAAACAAAGTCTCTTTGTTTGCTGTGGGTCCCAGGGCCCTTCTGGGACCCGTCTCAGACTGAACCGCCTCAAATGCTTTTTCCTGCAGCAAGCATTGGGATGGTTCCATTTCTTCCTCGGGGAGTTATCCTGCATAAAAATGCTGTAGCTCTTTCCCTGACAGGTCCTTAAGATATATTATAACTATATTTCATGCGGATGCAAAGAGGCTGGCAGCATTAAATGCAGATGGAGCCGTTCGTCATCAGAGGTTAGCAAGGATGAACATAATTTAATAGCATGATGAAATTCTTGTTCTGTTTTTGCTGGAACTCCAAAGCTGTGGGTGAGAACATTTTGGGCCTGAGATCCAGACCCTGTCACTTCTGAGTAACAGTGGGTACCACCCTGGGAGCATTGCTGCAAAGAAAGACTGATATACGATGTTAGTCTGACAAGCTATTATTTTGTGAGATTTTTGCATCTATGCTATTTTATGCTGATCAGGAAAGCTCCGAGCTGAGACCAGCTGGTACTGATTTGCTTGGGATTATTCCTGGCAAAAGTTAAACAGTGCTGCACTCCATTCCCACAGACAGCTATTAAACTGGAGATGATTATTTATTCATCGGTATTTCAGTGCTGTTCAGTTGGGAGTGAAGCCACACTCAGCTGAGCACTATTCACTTACACACACAGGGAGTTAGGGTTCTTCATCCCCAGAAACCTAAACGTGAAGTGAAAGCCCCAGATGCAGGGTGCGCTGACCTCGGGCTGCTATCAAATACTTCTCAAATACTTCAAACCCCATTTCTCAGCAACATGGTTTCTTCTTTTTTCCTCCCCAACTCAAGGAGACGAGATGTCATATTGCAACAATTACTGCTGATCGGACTGGTGGAGAAGATACCCTTCGAGGCATTGCTGAGGCTGTGCAGCTAAACTGCTGGGGTTGCTGGGAGCGGCTGCTTCTGTTTTCTACATCAAATCATCCTCTGCCACGTTATCATCCAGTCTAGGCCTCTGCACCCATTTGAGAGCTGTTTGACTTGGTGAAGCATAGGCTAAACCGCCTGTGTACGCTGTCTTGGAGATGTGGCCCTTGGGAAGCTTTTTTCTCCTTATTGAGGGAAAGGGAGACTGCATGAGGTAGTGTGGGTAATAGAAACGTTTCTCTGAAGCAATTCTTAACAAGCTCACTGCCCTTCTCAAAGTCAGTATTGAAACTACTCATTGTGGACACTATTGTCAAGCAGAGCTCAGAGAACTCAGCAGCTCAGCATACCATGGGGCAGGTCTGGGGCAGGCCTTGACAATTACTGGGGGCGGAATAAAACAGCACTTCAGAAAGCCAAAGTGTCTCTGGGACATGGAGAGTAGAAGAAACAGCCACAATGCGACCCCCATTTACCTTTGCAAAAGAAGTCAGCAGAGTGTTATCACAAGAGGTTTTGTGGGGCCACCTTGCTTTCTCTGCCAGCCTTGGCTACTTGATGAATTTACCTGTTGTCCTCCAGTCCACGACAACATGCAAGTAGTGACATCCATGGGTAGCAAATATCAGGATGAAGAAAAGTTTAAAGTTAATGTAATGGTTGCTGTTATAATTTAAACCTAATTACAACTCATTATAAGGTTCCCTTGCTATGAACGTGGCAGGGGCCACTGATTCCCTTAAAATGATAAATCATAGGTTTCACTAAATAAAAGCTTATCTGCAACACATATTGATTGCTTTGGACAATACTACAATTTTTCCTGGGAAGTTTTATGAACCAGAATAAATTTGAAGTGTGTTCAATTTGAATAAATTCTTTCAATCAGTAATCCAAGAACAGAGACTTTCAAATGCTAAAACCAGGAAAATGTCTTTGGGTGTCAGGAGCTGACAGACTTGAATTCTAACTCAAGCTGAAACACAAGTCTGTCCCATACTTACAACTGTGGCAAAGCTGGGTATCAGAGCTGTGCCTCTCTGCATACCCAAGTGCATTCAAAGTCATTAATCCTCCCGTGGTCCAGGGACATTGCAGCTTGTCATCAGCACAGATGAGACAGTAGAGCTGGTTTGAGACAACAGACTGCCTTGGTAGCAGATCTGAACGTCTTGCCACCTCCATGTTAGACTGATACACAGGAGCTCTCCAGATGGGAATTTTGGACAGTTCTACATATTCCCCCATGTAGCTCCTGCTGTAGCTCATCTCCTTTATATGTCTAAATGTGTGTGTGTTGATTAACATCTGGGATGGGGTGTCCCTGAGGTTTTCATGCCATTCTGCTCCTTCAGCAGTTGCAGAAGGAATCAAGTTGTACACGGATGTTTGCAGCCAGTACGAACTGCTCCTGCAGATGCAAAAATATTCATGTAGGACAGTATTTTGTACACAATTATTTAAACCAGATTTGTATGGAGCTGTCATGGACATGAAAGTCCAGAGCTGGGAAATTAATTTTGAGCTAATTTATTGCCAGGCCACACAAGTTTCTGGTCACTGATTTGGCTGCCACAGGAAAGAACACAAACAGCTAGACTAACACTTACATGAAACTTCCTCCTCCCTCTTTCCCAGACTCAACTTCCCTTATTGTTGCTGCAGTTACCAGTCCATCAAAACTCCCATGGCAATGGGTGGGTGACATAGGAAGTGGAAGTGATACATGTGATGGTTTAATGCTGCCCCGCATGCAACCTTTTCCACTGAGCTGTACTTTGTGATTCCGGACACCCCTTGTGTAATGGTTTCCACCACACTGCACGTCATGCAGGACAGCGGGACGGCTTGCGACTGATAACTTGTATGACCATTGCAGTAGGGACTCCAGTTGGCACAGGACAGCGAGCAGCCATTCTGAGAGATCTGATTCCCCATGTGAGAGATACCTTCTGGTAATATTAAAAAAAGGAAAACGTTTTTATTTTAAAGAAGCATTCTGTCATTGAGTGTCTATGGTGTCTATGCAGCATTGGGCTGCATGAGAAATGACTATTAAAATAACTTTCTAGCACTCCCTCTGATAGATGCACAGCTCAGCAGCTCAGTGTATCCCCAAAAGCGTGAACATGAAGCTATCTGCCTATCAACAGATGGACCACTTCAATTAGAAACTGTAGTAACCATCTTAGAGCCAAAGATTATCAGAGCTGAGTTTTTTGTTTATGCTGCCAAATGAAGGTAGTCTGAAAAGCAGCTGTCTGTCCATCTCTCTAAAGCACTGTAAAGAGGAAACGTGACAACCTGGTGTTTGCCAAGTACCATTCCTACTTTAGGATGTGTTTCAGTCCTGTAATTGCCATGTGTGTCTGTGTGTGTCTCTGTGTGTGTGGAGTCTGCTGAGATTGCAAAATGGGAGTCAAAGCCCTACCCACAGGCAGGCTGCAGTAGCTACCACCCCCTGCACACTTTAAATAGAGATCTGGGACCACTGAGGCTTACATAAAGTGTCTCAAACAATCCCTCTGTGTTGTTATAATCTGAGCTGGGAAAACAGTCTCCTCATATCATGTAAAAGCTGTTACAGGCCTGCTCCAGCTGTGCCCATTTTGGGAGAGGATTAAGAGCAGTTTAAGCATGTGGGGGCAGTGTGCAGAGCTGCTGCATTATGGTGGACTCCATCCTTCCCGCTTCTGCTGACTTGGAGCTTTCACACTTAGTTTTAATTCACACCAGTGCTGCTATATCTGAAGGTACAATGATTGCTGTAATGCAATCACTTCATTGACATAAACAATTTCTGTCAGCTTTAGCTGTACTTATCTACATTTATAAAGAACAATGTCAATTCTGGTAGCAATTATACAGTCCTCAAATACCTTCAGAAATAGCTGTCCATAACAAGTGCGCTGTGAAGTCTAAAGATTCTTTTCATAATATGCTTTTAAGTGCAAAAATCCATGGCAGCTTCTCAGGGGATGCTGTTTGCAGTGGCCAGGCCCTTGATTTTAGTGCTGATCCCTAATCCTACTCTGAGTAAATCAAAAGTGGAAGTAAAATTGTACTATTACACAATTGCCAAGGCAGTCAATTCTGCTGTCAGCAGCTGCGGTGGCTAAAAATCCCCTTAATCACAGACACAGGATGTCTGAGTGATACACACCCGGTTACAAGAACAAATACCAATGAGAAAGTGAAAGATTGGCAAACATTTCACGGAAAACCCGAGTTACGTGGTGTGCAAGAGGGTCTGAGTCATGGGTACAGTACACTGGCACATTAGATGTTTCCGACTGTGAAACTGTGACCATTAGTACACGTTCTGCTCTCTCATCAGGCAGAAATAACGTACACAAGTGAGTTAACCTGCCACATCATGGCAATAGTATCTCCATTGAATTCTTATGTGCAATTTATTTCAGGAATAGATACGTGACTAAGTATATATTTATTTTAAATATATATACACTTAAAAATATGTTTAAAATACGTATTTTGTATATAGATACCTCTACTCTGGACAATTGCAAACTTCCATCACACCACAACGGTTTCTCAGAGGGACTCACAAATTATTGGTGCTTACCCCAGGGTACTTACTGTCACTCCATGTGTATCTTTCATCTGTCAGACACAGTAAATTGAGATACAGTCTGCCAAATGATGACAGCCAGTTTTCCCAAATTCCTTTAAAAATGCTCTACCTTTAACTGTTCTTTTCAGACACCAGATGAAAGGAGCATTCAACCATTCAACAACTGAGTTTTGCTGCATGTATCCTCCCAAGGCCAAGAGAACAGAGATTCCTCAAGGACATAGGAAGGTGCTGTCTGATGACACGCTCTTGGCTGGCAGATACTTCAGCACATAAAGAATAGCTGGAATGAATCCAAGTGTTTTGGGGGGCTTGCATAAAGACAAATCCGATTCAGAATTCCTGTGCAAATGTTGATAGGTAAAATGACATAATTTTAAATACAGGCTGTCTTCCTCATTCCTGTTGTACTCCTTGAATTCTTTTCTTTAAACTTCCTTTTGGCTTTGAAGTCCCTGATCATATTTTCATTGCACATATTCATATATGTAAAAACCTGGAAACTGAAGGGTTGTTTAATTTCAGTGTACACATATGGGATACGCTAAAGTCCACATGAGTTACTATATTCCTCCTGAAAGCCTTGGAAACAGCAAAGGGCAATGTCTTACTGCAACTTGTAAAAGGCTGCAGCTGTCTATTTAATTAGGCTGAGACTGCATTCTTCTGGAGTCAGTTGAGTTAAGAAGCTGTGAGCTGTGGACTGCTGCTGATGAGGCTGTCACACCACGGCTTCAAGGGATTTGAACCTCTGCATTCACAAACGAAACAAAGTATCTTCAAGGCAGCATACAAGCCATGTCCTGTTATAAAACAGCACTAGTATAGGTAGAGCCCGTATCTCCACCATCTCCAATAAAGCATAATCTTAAGAGACTGAGTGTCCAACCTGATGTAGATACTTCTCTGCTTAGTACCTGATGAGTACAGGTACAAAAGATCTGGCTCAGATATTGCTTGTTGTCTAATTTCCCCACTACAGAGTTATCAGTAGTTCAAAGTAGGTTTCAGGGAATGTCAGATCTCTCAGTGTTACAGAAAGCAAATGTTCAGCTAAACATGCATTCCTCTCTGGGTATGCCTGTACTATGTGTTTACTACATATTCTGGGGTGAACTACTGGGTCCAAATTTCTGCTATTAAATTGCTGTGCCTCACTGGAAGTTAGTGGGAGATTTGGATTGTTATTTTGGTCTGGAACACTATCTATATCAGGCATGCCTCCTGAACAGTGGCTCAAGAGCCCTTCCTTGAGCATTGCAGCCAAATATCATGGGCACCTCTAACGCACACCACAGACCTCATACATGTGCTGCACACAGGTCTTGTCGAGGTCTGTAGTGGCATAGGATCTAGAAGTTACAATGTGTCCCTATGGAATAAGTGACTTCTCCAGGGCAAAAAAGTGACACTGGCGTCTCTGGAGCACAAGTCTGAAGAAAGTGCTCTTCTAATGGCAGAGAACTCATTGGCTCTGATGATTACTTCACAGAAAAAGGAAACTCTGGGGCTGGAGGCTCAGAAAGCGTGTTCTTGAATGGTCTTATAGTATTTATCAATCCTGTATCCTCTCTTTGGACTGCTGGTGCTACACCACTAGGAGTGGTTGATCTGCTACCCAGTTCCCACAGGGTCGATAGGCACACTGTTAGTGGAAGTGGTGTTCCCACTGCAGACCAGGCATGAGTCAACAGACCAGTTCTGATTCACAGTCCCTGACTGGATAGGGTCACCAGTCTCCATTTATCTCTAGATCCTGGGCAGAAGGCCTGGTTATGCCAGCACGGCAGCAGTCAGTGTTTCTCCACCTGAGACCCTTGTGGAGAGAACATGTGTATCAATTCCAGCACCGTTCTGAAAACACACACAATACAATGAATGCACTGCTCACCTAGGCTCCCTACAGTGCCCTCAGCGCCAAGGTCTGCATTCGCAGCAGTGGAGTGACAACCTCAGAGATCTGTTCGTTTGTTGCCTGTGTTGTAAGAGGATTAGGCTACTGAGAGGCAAGGCTCTTCCAACACGTTCAGCTCAGCAGCAGCCTATGCTTCAGATCACAGACAGAGTTGAGTAAGCACAGGCAAGCGAAGGAAAAGAGTCAGTTGATGCACACTATATGAAGGACGCCATGGTAAACACCCTCTCTGCTGGGACTGTATAACCAACTCCTAGTGAGTGAACTGAGCACCTCTTGCTAATTCAGGTAGCTGTCTAGGAAAAGTGGATGATGCCTTTGAGCACAGAGACAAAATCCCTCCCACACTTACCATTCACCTGCTGTATGCTATGCTGTGACCCATCCACACCAAGTAGTGGTCTGGTCCAGTATTTTTGAACACTTTAACCAACCATTATTGGCAGGATGTTATTTAAGGATTGAAGACCGCTGGGGAGTGACAGAATAAACCTGATGAAGTCAGGCAAAAGCATCTTGTCAAAAGTCTGGCCATCATGGTAAGAAGGGGTTTAAACCAGGAAGATTGGGAAATGGAAGTTATGATCCACAGTTAGGTGAGGAAACACAGATTGGTAGTGGAAAGCAAATGATGCAAGTGTATGGGAACAAGACAGATGTCAAGAATGATAAGATAGGGCAAAAGGACACCCATCTCAAATGAACTTCCACAGCCTGAAAAACAAGCATGAAGACCCAGAGCACTACACACAGAACTGCAAAATCACTGGAACAACTGAAACATGGTGGGACAGCAGTAATGTGAGGGATGGATAGAAACTCTTCAAGAATGACAGGAGAGAAGAGGATGAGCGAATTGTCCTCTATGTGAAAAGGCAGCTTGGATGTATGGAGCTCTCTTATGGGATAAATGACATGGGGGGCGACAGCTTGTGGGTCAGGATCAGAAGACAGTGCAATAAAGATCATATTGAGGTGACTGTTACAGATCACCTGATCAAGGTGAGAAAGTGGATGAAGCCTTCCTCTGACATGGAGGTCTCTTGATCACAGACTCCTCGATACATTGGTGGGGGTTCAGCCTCTCCAACATCTGCTGGAAGGGCACGCAGTGAGATGCAATCAATGCAGGAGAATTTTGGAGGATGCTAGGGATAAGTTTATTACACAGGAACTGAATGGGACTAACAGGGAGGATATACAGCTGGATCTGATATTCACAAAGAAGGAAGAATTAGTTATGGATTGTCAGTGGCAGCCTTGGCTGTGGTGACCACAAAATAGGGTTCAAGATCCTGAGAGAATCAAGGATGTTAACTAGGACAGTATGGACCCTGGCCTTTAAGAGAGCAAATTTGGCTTTTTCAGGCAAATGACAGGTAGAATCCCATGGAAAACAGCTCTGAAGTGTAAAGTAGCTCAACGAAAGCTGCCAAGGACTTAAGTACAGCATCCTCCAAGCAAAGTGCAATATGCAGGATGTCAAGTAGATCTATCAGGAGATTGGACAGTGTAAACAAGGAACTCATGACTGAGCCCCAGCACAATCAAACAGCATACAGGAGGTTGGAGCAGGGATAGGCAACAAATAAGGAATTTCAGAAGATTGCTCAGGCACACAGGGATGGGGTTAAGAAAGCCAAGTTCAAGTAGAGCTGAAATTTGCAAGAGCTGTGAAGGGTAATAAGAAGAGCTTCTACCACTATGTTAGTAGTAGAAGAATGAATAAAGAAAATATGAGATCATTTCTGAATGGGGTAGGCTATGTAGTAACAATGGACACACAAAAAACTGAGGTACATATAGTGTGTTCTTTGCCTCCAGCCTTCACTTGGAAGGTCTCTTGAGCATCTGGGCTGAAAAGCGAGGTTCAAGGAGAAATACTTGTTTGCTATCAAGCCAGGGATGATTTGCTTGATTTCAATCCATCACGTCCATGGGACCAGACAGGCTTCACCCAACAGTGCTGAGAGAACTGGCCCATGTTGTCATGAGGCCACTGTAATTTTGAAAGGTTGGGGAAAGGCTCCAAAGGGTGGAGAAAGGCAAATGTTACCACCCATCTTCAAAAAGGGCATGGTCAGCCTCACTGCAACCCCTTCAGAGGTTATGGAGCAAGGCCTCTTGGAGCACACCTCGGGTACATGGAGGAGAAGGCGGTGATTTGGAACAGTCAGCATGATTTTTACAAAGGGAAAATCATAACTAACCAATCTGATTGCCTTCTATGATAAAACTCCTAGATTTGGGGTGAAGAGAGAGAAGTCATTGGATACTTCAGCTTAATGGTCAATGGTCGGTACTCTGCCTGGAGGCAAGTAAGAAGTGGAATACTGCAGTGGTCTATCATTGGCTCTTCCCTGTTCATTAACTTCACCAGTTACCTGAAGGACGCACTATCACAGAGTTTGCAGATGAGACCAAATTGACAGGGCAGGAAGGAGAACCAGGCAGTATGCTCAAGGGCATAGCAGCTATTCAGAGGGATATAGGAAGCTTACAGGAATGGACCAGCAAGAACCTTATGGAAATCTACAAGGACACATGCAAAGTCATGCAGGGGGAATCCCCTGCAACTCTACAGCTTGGGCACTGTTTTGTGGACAGCAGCTCTGCTGAGCAAGACCTGGAGGTCTTGGCAGACAGCAAGCAAAACATGAGCCAACGGTGTGCCCCGGCAGCAGACGCTGACAGCCTCCTGGGGTGTATTAAGAGAAGCACTGAAAGCAGAATGAGCAAAGTGATTATCTCACTTGGCATTCCTTAGACCATGTCTGAAATACATCCAATTTGGGGCCCTCGAATACAAGAGATGTTCATCAACTGGAATAAGTTCAGTGGAGGTTCAGGATAATCAAGGGGCTGCTGCACACGCCCCATGAGGAGAGGCTGGGCTTCTATAGGCTGGAAAAGAGAAAGTTTCAAGTGATCCATAGCAGAAGAAAAGATAACAGGCAAAAATTGAAATAAGAGAGCTAGCACCAGACTGGATATTGTGAAAAACTTGTTCACCATGAGAACAATGAAGCATTGGAACAGATTGTCCAGAGAACTTGTGGAGCCTCCATCCTCTAAGGATTTCAAGAGCCAACTGGATAAAGCCCTGAGCAGCACAGTAATCCCATAGATGACTCTGAGACCTCCTGAGGTCCCTTCTACCCTGAACTATCCTATAAAATTCATGGAGTTCTCATTGCTGTTGGAGTTTGCCTCTGTGCCCCTTTCCCAGTGGGCCTAGTGGCAGACACACCATGGATTCTGTGTTCAGGTAGAGGCTGGAAGAGTAAGTTCTAATGGTTTTTAGTGGAAGTTATCTTCAACATACCCTCGTCTCATGCTGACTTACAATTGTCTGTCCATCCTGCGGCTTGTTTATGTGAAGAATTAAGAGATCTCTATCTTGCTTTGTTTTACCAGAAAGTACCTATTTCTTTGAGTTTTCCCCCCTTCTTTTAGCATATCACTGGAATGGTTCTGCTGATGACTGCTGGACTCTAGGGAATGCCAGTGTGGCCTGGCAACAGAATGACTTTTTCCAAGGCTAGTGGAAGATGAAAAAAAGACACTGTTGCTCAGGAAGTCCTGGAAAAGGAAAAAAGGGCGCATGTGGAAAACTGTGCTGCACTGATCCTTCCCATGTAAGGAGAATAAATGTAACTGCATTAGCAGTTTGACAGTAACACCAAGACACCAGGCCAGTGCCAGGAAATGAAAGTAAATGCTGTTCAGAGCAATTCTGCCTCACAGAACTGCAATCACAATGTACACAACCAACACAATTATGGCAGCATGGCCTTAACCAGAGTTACTAATGTGATATGATGGCTTCTGCCAGGAGTCCTCTCCCGCTGATGCCAAACAAGAGAAAATCCTGTTTAACAAACCCAGTACACTACCATCTGTAAGCTGCCTACAGCACCGAGAATGGCTGGGACAGCTTTAGAAAATGCTTGCTTGCTTGCTGTCTGTTGCACTCATGTCCGCTTCTCCCTTCTTTTTGGGTTGAAGCAACTGTTCAAAGCAAAGCAGTCACCAGTGATAGCCTTCTGGGTAGCCAAGAACCATGGCACGAAGACTGAGAATGGTGGTGACAGAGAAAGGAAGCCGTTTCCTGATTCCATTGGATGGATTTGTTATAGATCATTATTCTTGACCTTGAATGGGAATGGCAAGCCAGTGTCCCAGTTTCCTCTACCATGACATGCCTTATATGAACGCCAAACTACATGTGGCATCATGATAAACTCTAAGTCAAAGCTTTCATCTAGATCATCTTAAGTGGGATCATTTTTTACAAGCCCTTGACTGTAGAGCTTCTGCCCTAAATCGTGAACCAACATGCTGCTCATAAGCATCCCCCTCCAGCACTACTGCTAAGAAGCCCTCCTGGAAGTAAAACCTGACTCCCTTCTTCCAGAATAGTTTTACATGAACAATGTCATTTCCAGGCCCAACTCTTCCTTCTGTAGGAGGATGAAGTCTGGGACATCTAACTTTGAGGAGAAGGAAGAATCAAAAAGTAAACCCCTAAATTTCATAGAATCATGGAATAGTTAGGGTTGAAAAGGACCTTAAGATCATCTTGTTCCAACCCCCCTGCCATGGCCAGGGACACCTCACACTAAACCATGCCATCCAAGGCTCTGTCAAACCCAGCCTTGAACACCGCCAGTGATGGAGCATTCACAACTTCCCTGGGCAACCCATTCCAGTGCCTCACCACTCTCACAGTAAAGAATTTCTTCAATTTCTTCCCTATATCCAATCTAAACTTCCCCTGTTTAAGTTTGAACCCTTTACCCCTTGCCCTGTCACTACAGTCCCTAATGAAGAGTCCCTCCCCAGCATCCCTATAGGCCCCCTTCAGATACTGGAAGGCTGCTATGAGGTCTCCACGCAGCCTTCTCTTCTCCAGGCTCAACAGCCCCAACTTTCTCAGCCTATCTTCATACGGGAGGTGCTCCAGTCCCCTCATCATCCTCGTGGCCCTCCTCTGCACTTGTTCCAACAGTTCCATGTCCTTTTTATGTTGAGGACACCAGAACTGCACACAATACTCCAAGTGAGGTCTCACAAGAGCAGAGTAAAGGGGCAGGAGCACCTCCCTCGACCTGCTGGTCACACTCCTTTTGATGCAGCCCAGGATATGGTTGGCTTTCTGGGCTGCAAGCGCACACTGCCGGCTCATGCTGAGTTTCTCATCGACCAACACCCCCAAGTCCTTTTCTGCAGGGCTGCTCTGAATCTCTTCCCTGCCCAACCTGGAGCTGTGCCTGGCATTGCTCCCACCCAGCTGTAGGACCTTGCACTTGGCATGGTTAAACTTCATCCGGTTGGCATCATCCCACCTCACAAGCGTGTCAAGGTCCCTCTGGATGGCATTCCTTCCCTCCAATGTATCAACCGAACCACACAGCTTGGTGTCATCGGCAAACTTGCTGAGGGCGCACTCAATCCCACTGTCCATGTCACCCACAAAGATGTTGAACAAGACCGGTCCCAACACCGATCCCTGAGGGACACCACTCGTTACTGGTCTCCAGCTGGACACTGAGCCATTGAGAACTACTCTTTGCAGGCAGCCATCCAGCCAGTTCTTTATCCACCGCGTGGTCCACTTGGATTGATGTCTCTTCAATTTAGAGACAAGGATGTCATGTGGGACAGTGTCAAACGCTTTGCACAAGTGCAGGTAGATGACATCAACTGCTCTACCCCTGTCCATCAGTTCTGTAGCCACATCATAGAAGGCCACCAAATTGGTCAGGCAGGACTTCCCCTTAGTGAAGCCGTGCTGGCTGTCACCAAGCACCTGGATTTGAACTGGATAATAAAAAAGAATTAGGATATCAAAAAGAACAGAAAAAAAAAACCAAACCAAAACCAACCAACCAATCAATCAAAAACCCTGAACCACCAAACAGAAGGAATATTAGCAAAGAACAGCAAAATGCATTAGCCATGCCAAAGGGCCCTGGCAGCAAGCTGCTCAGTGAAGGAGCTCTTGAGTACAGGTCAGGGAGAAACACAAACAAAGGGGAGTGATCAGAGAATGAGGTACACAGCCATAAAGGCACCATAAAAAATGCTAACTCTTCCAAATGACTACATGGAATTGAAAATTTAAGGGCTAAACACAATTAAATGCTGTTCTGAACACATAGCCTGGGACAAAGTCTGCCTGAAAAGAAAAAAAGCCAGTGGACATTTAAAAAGTGGTTACAAATTTGTATGCCTTCATTTCCCAATATATTAAATTGAAATATTAACTTACCTACATGATACACTTTATAATCTTCACTCCTTCAGTGTTCAAAAGGCTCTAAGATCTTAGGAGTATAGACTGATACAGGAGTACAAAATACATTCTTTCTGATTAGCATCTTATTGATCAAAATTTCTCATATATTTGGAAATTCTCCCTGAACTGACTTTTCAAACCCACATAGCAGAGTTTGAATACATGTGAAAAATAACCCGGAGACCTTTGTTCCAATTAAGCTGGAAAGATGGAAAATTTATTCAGAATGCTAGATGAATATTCTTACTTTAAAATAATCTGTAAGGCTCTGTAAGATAATAAGAACAACGAAACCCACAGAGTATAAATTCTTCTCATGTCAAATCTCTTTGGACTTCTGATGTGGCTACAGCAGAAGATGGAAAAATGTACAATTTCAGCTCTTAGAGAGATAACCTATAAAAATATCTGTGTGAGGGATGTAAAAAGCCATTTACCAAGGAATGTATGTAATCAACATCCCATTAAAGAAAGGTATGTTTTCAAAATCCAACTGCATTGAGATCATTAGCAAACCTTCCAAGAATTTGAACATGGCATTCTACTGATGTGGACAATTTTCATTTCGTTCTGTAATACAAGACCCTCTCATAATGGTATAAATACTCAGTGACTGATACTTGCAAAGTAAAAATGCAGTCCACTTCGTAATAGAATGTACCTTTCATCTTGTCCACTGGCTAGTGCATAGAAGATAAGAATCTACAACTGCTCCTGATGGTGGTTTTAGTACTAAGAAACTTAGGCCTTGTGAGCTTAACCAGATTAAATGTGACAGGCTTGATATTGATATTGATATGCAGTCACACTAATGTGATATACAGTAGCTTTATTCACTATTTGAAAATCTGGTTTTATCCAGTTTCTTAAAAGAAATTAGTCAGTGGTAAAGGTTTTACTTACCTTTGAAGGAGTTAATTGTTATGATTTAACCAAACTGGACATGGATCAGAAAAAAGAACATGTTGAAGTGTTGTGCTACTTATGTCTTCTGCCTTGGTTGAACCAAAGTTCACATCCTATTAATCCATTTTACTTAAACCAGAAGAAGGAAAATTTCAACTTAAATTTGCCTAATGCTGTAATCATTACACCTGTTTTACAAAGCAGTAACTACTACTGACTTCAGTATGTTTATGCTTATTTCACAACAGTGTAACAGAGAGCAAATCAAGGCCAAAGTATTTTAACTCTACTCTTCTTAGCCTTCCCTATTTACACAGCTAAGTTGTATATAATTATTATGTATGAAACGAGAACAGTTTCTGCTCTGGCAGTGTCCTTATAAATTGGAGCACCTGTCCTTGTATGATTGCCACTGAGCACCAGGTAGAGCCACACAGACCTGAGCTGTAGAAGATTAAAGCACTTCAATCATGCTGCTTCTACGTTTAGTGCTAGGTGTTGCTCAGAAAATATGAAGTCCACTTTTTCCCTGGGCACTTATAATCAAGAGTATTAAATCCATGCAGGAATTCACTATGATTTTCAAGATAACCCAGTTGAAGAACAGAAATTTCACAGAAGATAAAATACAACATTGTCTTTTATACACTAATAAATCACAGTAGTATTCACAGAATTATTCACAGGAGTACTGGAAGTTCTTGGCTTTTTATGATGAATTTACAGACTTTAAAATCTTCCTCAAAAGGAATACAGATATATCTATATGGAGAAGGATTTCAGTATGTGTTGCTTATACAGTCCCACCATCACAAGCTCACTTCCTGAACCAGAACTGCTCTGAATTACTTTCACCTGTTCACAGTCAGAGGAAATAGTGACTACAGCAATTGCTCAGAGGTATTTGCATTGCTTGTAGTGGTCTTCCAGGGGGATACCTGCAGTTGCAATCTTTCAACTGGCTTACTTGACAAAGAGAGTCATCAAGAGTTAGATATCTTCATGAAGAGGTTACTGCCTGTCACAGTAAAAGGGGAACAGCTGGTTCACATAGTGCATTTTAGCCACCTTCCTTCACTGTTGGCATAACATTCAAGGCATTCCATAATCTCTGGTTGTGATAATGGAGACCACCATTTCCTGGGTTCCCAACAGCTTGCGTTGTCTGAGCAACAGTGCTGCATTATGTAAGCAACCAGTTGGGCAATTTTCTGATTTAACAGGTAGGGAAGACTGAGTAGCTAGAACAAACCCATCTCATGAATACATATAGGCTTTAAAGAGTTTCTTATTAAAAAGAGAAGTTCAAATAAAACCTTATCTTGCTTGTTTCCAACACTTTTATTAGGCTAGATCAGGCTTCCAGGAAACCCCAAAGGTATGGATGACCCAGACAAACATAATAAATTTAGTGCTCTGATGGACAGTGAGGAGCTCAGAAACCCTCCATTGGTTCCAAAGCTACCAGGCTCATTCACTCTTCCCAGGGCTTCCACTCTCCCTTCATCCTTCTTGAGCTCCAAGCAGAGCACCTGAGCTGTGCACTGCAACTGAGGCAGACGTTTTAAAGCTGAGCTCCCTGCCTCAGTTTCAACATTTTTGAAGACTGTTTAAATAAAATATTTGTATTTATCTTAAAATATTGATCAACAAATCTTTACACATCAAATATTGACATTTCTACATTTTTTTCTAACAAACAATTTTCAATGCAAACACAAGTTCCCCACAAGGCAGGTATTTCTCTTTTCAACCAGTTCTGCTCCCAGTTATTTCATGTATTTATCATTATGATACGCTGGTAAGACAGAAAAGTACAACCCTCCTCATGTTACAGAGAAGGAACAGGCAGCAGACTTACTTACTGGTAAAGAGGACTTGAAACAAGACACACCATCACAAGCTTGCCACTAAGCAAGGGAGGTCTAGGTGGTAAGCAGGTGAGACAAGGTGATGGGAGCAAGAGAGCCCTTGGGAAGGATTAAATAGGTGCAAATGGGCCACCTCAAATGCCCATACACAAACACAGGCAGCCAGAGAAATGGGATCAGCTAGAGTTCTGCATGCAGATACACTATGACATCACTGGAATCACTGAGACATTAAGAGACGGATAGAGAGATGAATGGATGGATGGATGGATGGATGGATGGATGGATGGATGGATGGACGGATGGACGGGTGGATGGATGGATGGACGGATGAGACAGACAGAGGCTCACAGAGAAAACATTAAAACATTGCCCAGGCACTGAGGGATGATGCCAGGAAACCCAAGGCTCAGGTAGAGTTTAAACTTGCAAAGGGCACTGAGGACAAGAAGAGCTTCTACTACTACATTAGCATTAAAAGAATAAATAAATGTGGGCCTGATGCTGAATGGAGCAGGTGATTTAGTGACAGTGGTCATAGATAAGGTTGAGGTACCCAATGCTTCCTTTGCCTCAGTCTCCATCAGCAAGGTCTCCTGTGCTGCTGTGCCTAGAGAGGGGAGAGAAGCAGAACTATCTTCCCCTCAGGAAAGTATCGAGGCAAGAATTTCTTGAGAAAACTTGACTCGTCTAATGGGATCAGATCACACATGTCCTAATGTCCTATGAGGTGAGGTTGAGTTTATTCAGCCTGGAGAAGGGTTTCGGGGGCACCTAATAGCAACCTTTCAGTGCCTACAAAGAGGTTGAAACATGGAAGGTTCCAGCTGAACATGAAGCAGGGAGTGTGTGCGTGTGTGTGTATCACTAGGAGGATAATTAAGCATTGGAACAAACTGCACAGAGACACTGGAGAACTTCTGTCCTTGGAAATTTACAAGATGTGACATCTTGTGTCACACTGAACAATGCACTGAACAATGTATTGTGAATTCCTTGTTGACCTGCTTTGAGCAGTAGGCCAGATGAGAACTCTTCCAAGGTCTCTTCCAACCTGCATAGCTCTATCGGTTGTTACAGACTGAGATCCAAAAAGAAATGCTGGGAAAAGAAATGGACTTAGTATTCACCAGGACTTCAGCTCATCTCTTGCCCTTCCTGACACATCTCCTTTCTCACAAGCTCAAAACAGCACAATGTTTTCAGAGACTACACATACACCATTGCATCCAGGAATTCCCTCTAATTCCGAGGTCTGGATCTGGAACCATACCAACTCCTGAATGCACCTGGAGCTCTCGTATCATTTTTATGAGACTCCATAGCCATCCCCATTGACCGAACCCTGCCTTGCGCATCATACTAAATCTCAGGCATGTCTTGGAAAGCTGTTATGCTGGAAGAGATGATAAAATGGAGAACCAGAAGCCAGAACATTGCTGTACCACAGTGCGATTCAACACATAAATTAGGACACAACTCCTCTGCTGGTTTCCTGATACAGTGAAACTCATGAGAATCCCCACCTGAGGGGCAGGCAAGATTCCTCCAGCACTGTCTGCATAACCAAGGATGACTGACCGTTTCTTCTGCATTGTCACTGTCTTCTACTGGACTGTTCATTTTCAGTCTTCTGGATTTTCAGTCTTCTTATTTCACACACACACACACAATATTTCCCTTTGGGAGGAAAAGTGTTGAATCTTCAGTATTTCAGCACCAAATAGTACACTGTTCGTTGAAGTACACACTCAGACACTCCTGCCTCAAATTTCCAGTGTTGAGTTTCCATTCTCTCTGTAAAAGAGACCTTTGGGATTAACAAATATTGCACAACGTTTATGAGTTAATTTTTATTTAAATCATAGAATCATAGAATCATAGAATAGTTAGGGTTGGAAAGGACCTTAAGATCATCTGGTTCCAACCCCCCTGCCATGGCCAGGGACACCTCACACTAAACCATGCCATCCAAGGCTATGTCCAACCTGGCCTTGAACGCCACCAGGGATGGAGCATTCACAACTTCCCAGGCAGCCCATTCCAGTGCCTCACCACTCTCACAGTAAAGAATTTCTTTCTCATATCCAATCTAAACTTCCCCTGTTTAAGTTTGAACCCTTTACCCCTTGTCCTATCACTACAGTCCCTCATGAAGAGTACCTCCCCAGCATCCCCATAGGCCCCCCCCTTCAGATACTGGAAGGCTGCTATGAGGTCTCCAAGCAGCCTTCTCTTCTCCAGGCTGAACAGCCCCAACTTTCTCAGCCTATCTTCATACAGGAGGTGTTTCAGTCCCCTGATCATCCTCGTGGCCCTCCTCTGCACTTGTTCCAACAGTTCCATGTCCTTTTTATGTTGAGGACACCAGAACTTCACACAATACTCCAAGTGAGGTCTCACGAGAGCAGAGTAGAGGGGCAGGAGCACCTCCCTCGACCTGCTGGTCACACTCCTTTTGATGCAGCCCAGGATACGGTTGGCTTTCTGGGCTGCAAGCTCACACTGCCGGCTCATGTTCATTTTCTCATCTACCAACACCCCCAAGTCCTTTTCTGCAGGGCTGCTCTGAATCTCTTCTCTGCCCAACCTGTAGCTGTGTCTGGGATTGCAGAAATCTTAAAAGTCTTCTTGAATCTTCTAACTGGAATTGAGTTATTATCAAATGGCAGATCTTTATGAAGTATAAGTTAAGTGATTGGATAATACATAAACACAAATATACAGTGACACAGAAATAAATCCTCTTAACAGTAATATGTATTAATTTCCACTTCAATGGCCAGTTTATATAAGAGAAAAACATTACCATATAAACCATAGAAGGATGTATCTGCAGAGAAAAAAGTACATCAGATACCTTCTGCTTCCCCAGCAAGCAGAAAGAAATTCCTGCCGGACGCAGCAAAATGGGTGCTTTAGATAGAAAGACAAAATGAACGAGAAAATGAAAATGTAAGGAAAGGACTGGTTCAATACAGTAAAATGAATAGAGGCCATGGAAAGCTTTATCAAGGATTGTCACAAGCCAATTATTACTTTACTGGATTCATTGGACCACAAACTTCCCAAAATATTTGTGGAATGATTATTAGTTCCTACCTGATAAGCTAAATGCCAGGGGGTTTTTTCTTCTTTTTCGCTAAAGATTACCTCATTTTCACATTTCAAAAGTAATACTGCTGGAGATCTGATTATTGCTTCATCCCAACCTCAGTGTTGTTTTGACATAAAAATATCTCTAAAAACCGGCAATCTAAAATCTCACTCCTGCTTCTGCTAACTTTGGGGCCTCAGGATCAAATTTACAGAGAGGCAAATGTAACAGACACCTTGCTAATAATCCCAGGGGAAGGACTAGCCACAAACAAGTGTGGATTTCAGGGGTATGTTTTAATTGTTTGGTTCATTTCTTGAGAGTACTGAGGAAGAAATGAGACGACAAGCACAAACTGAATTCAGGGAGCTTGGCAAACCAGGAGGAGAAGAGAAGCTGGCAAGCACAGACTGTGTGCAGAGGGCCACGCTGCAATTCAGTTCAGCGCAACTTATCAGGTTGACAAACTCTCCAAATGTCACCAAAGTGAAAGAGTAAAGCCAGGCCTACAGGTATCTGTTAAGGAGGTGCAATCCAAATCAAACAGCTCAAACTGGGATCCCACAGTGATTCCGGATGCAGCACAAGCTGTTATATAGTATGCCTGCCATCTCTCTTCCTACTAGGCTCAGGCTGCCTTTCCACTCTTGTAGCACCTCATAATTTGAGGTAACGTGCTTTTTTAATCTATGCATCAGTCTGATATGTATTGAAATTGATGCATGAAGTTCATCCCTGCCTCCTCTTCTTCTGTCACAGTAGGCTCTGATTTCCAGGTTTTATTTCATGTTTAATTACAAAGCACTAAATTAAAATTAAGACAAAGGCGAGTGGAATTTAATAGAGACAAAAAAACCCCACACAAATATATCATTCATAGAAAACTCTGTATAATATAGTAGGAGCCTATTCATTTAGCCCAAAGACCTTCTTAGTGCCTATCAGTTTGATCTGTGCATGCCCACAGCTTCGGTGCCCACCCGTCTTCAGCCTATCAGCATCCACAGTCATCATCGCTCTGCTTACATCCATACAGCACTTCTAGCCATGCTTCGTGCACACTAATGGGATTAAGCTCTTTGCAAATGCAGCTGCAATCTTTCTCCCTGTGGAGAGTGAGTGCAGGAAACTGCCCATGCCTTTTAACAGCAGCACTGCAGAAAGGGGCTGTGCAGATGCTCCCAGCCTGTGGTCTTCACCCAGACCCCCTGGCTACAGGCAAGCCAAGGCTGCATGCCAGCCTACTGAGGGTGATGTACTGCTGGGAGAATTGAAGATGGATTGGGTCAGACAGACAGCAGAAGAAACCTATGTCTCATCTATGCTGTAAGGATTGTGAGGCACAGCTATAGGAGGGTGTCTGCTGCTCCAGTGACTCTGCGTTCCAGGTGAATTGGTCCACAGAGATCTCGGGAAGCCCGGTGCATGGTGCAAACACTGTGTAAGACCAGTTGTTTTAAAAACAAAACACTTGAGAGATCATTTCTGTTTGAGACATAGAAAAGATCACCAGCTCTGCAAATGAGTGCGCACACACTGCTTCATCATTAGATATTAGGAAAAACATTTCTTCCCCGTGAGGGTGGTGAGGCACTGGCACAGGCTGCCCAAAGAAGCTGTGGCTGCCCCATCCCTGGCAGTGTTCAAGGCCAGGTTGGACAGGGCTTGGAGCAACCTGCTCTAGTGGAAGATGTCCCTGCCCACGGCAAGGGGTTAGAATTAGATGATCTTTAAGGTCCCTTCCAACCCAAACCATCCTCTGATTCTATGATCACTTCTGCAATTATTCACCAAAAGTGCTGATTCTAATCCTGCTCAAATCAACTGCTAGCATCCCAGATTCCAGCACTTGACACAGTTTTTGCTGGTTATGGGCTTATGCTGATACTCTAAGCTCTTTGCCTTTTATTATTACCATAAGAAGCAACAAAATACAGCCCTAAATATAAATTTCCATGAGGATTTCCCTGGTTTCTCTGCACAGGAGAAGCCCAAGCTGTGACACAGTCCAGCAGTAGTTTGCATGAACCAGCACTGAGTGAGCAGAAATGATCCTACATCTGCTTGCCTGGTTTTCTCAGCTACAGCTAGGATGACTTAGCAGAACAGCCCTGCATCTTTACGCAGTATCACAGGTCCAGCCATGGTTATAACTACCCTTTCTGACTGACTGAAAGGGTCTTAATTTGTCTCCTAATCAAACTATAATCTGTGATGAACTGTTATGAAAATGGACAAACCTTGGGGCTCTGTCCTGATCCCTTTATAATCTAGATATTTGCACTCCTCAGGAGCAGCAGGAGCAAGGTGTTTGCCTGATAAACCTCCCAGGTCTCTTTTAGAAAGGGTGCAAGGAGAAAAACAAATCACAAACCTGTAGTGTGACAGATTTTGTAACCTTGTGATATTTTTTGCCAGAAAACTGCCTGTTCAGTACAGCCTGCCCTCCATAATTCTTGCAGAGGACATAAATAAATTATTCCCTTTTTTTTCTCTCTTTAAAGACACAGTATACAAGATCCTGAGCGTACTAAAGTCAGTGGCAGCTCAAGGTGCTCACTGGAGAAGCAGTGCGTGTTACGGGATCAAGGCTAAGTAGAAAGTGTCTGAGTATGTTGACACAACTGCAGAGAAAAGACAGTTCAAGGCTGAAGTTCATGTGAGGAGACTGGTTGATGTCACAAGCTGTGAAACTGCATCTCCTCTAACTGATGGGTTGTAGCAAAATGCTGAATGCCTGTCCTCTACGGCTCTTCACAAATGCATTCTCTTGTTCTGCTTCATGTGTTCTCCTGCAAAACCAGCATAAATAATACAGAAACTGGGCAATGAACATGAGCCGGCAGTGTGCGCTTGCAGCCCAGAAAGCCAACCGTATCCTGGGCTGCATCAAAAGCAGCGTGACCAGCAGGTCGAGGGAGGTGATCCTGCCCCTCTACTCTGCTCTTGTGAGACCTCACTTGGAGTATTGTGTGCAGTTCTGGTGTCCTCAACATAAAAAGGACATGGAACTGTTAGAACAAGTGCAGAGGAGGGCCACGAGGACGATCAGGGGACTGGAGCACCTCCTGTATGGAGATAGGATGAGAAAGTTGGGGCTGTTCAGCCTGGAGAAGAGAAGGCTGCGTGGAGACCTCATAGCAGCCTTCCAGTATCTGAAGGGGGCCTATAGGGATGCTGGGGAAGTACTCTTCATGAGGGACTGTAGTGATAGGACAAGGGGTAAAGGGTTCAAACTTAAACAGGGGAAGTTTAGATTGGATATAAGGAAGAAATTGAAGAAATTCTTTACTGTAAGGGTGGTGATGCCCTGGAATGGGTTGCCCAGGGAATTTGTGAATGCTCCATCCCTGGCGGCATTCAAGGCCAGGTTGGACATAGCCTTGGGTGACATGGTTTAGTGTGAGGTGTCCCTGCCCATGGCAGGGGGGTTGGAACAAGATGATCTTAAGGTCCCTTCCAACCCTAACTATTCTATGATTCTATGATTTTATCACTAAATCTGTAGTCTTTCATGTTATCTACACAGTGAAAACAGAAATTCTGGACAATCTGTTTTTAGGGGGTTCCAGGTTGTTTTTTTTCTTCGTGGGTATGTAGAAATCAAATTAAGAGAAATCAAACCTTCAGCTTGCTAGAATAAACAAGGAGACCTAGTTCATTAGAAAGACAGCTTCTGTCTTTCCAAACTGGACAACTGTCATTGGTCCTCAGACACAGCTGTGGCAGTGAGGTTGAACTTTTCATGTTCTGCTGACTCAGTGGCATAGCCGTTGTCGTCAACTTTGTATTTTTACCTAGAAACATAGCTATACATCTCTCTCTCGCATTTGAATACATACTGTGTGTTGTGAAGTACACAACAAAAATCCATCAGTTTAGGTTCAGGTGTCATCTCTCCACCGCACAAAGCTCAATCGTGCCCCACAGACACTGCAGGTGCTGTTGTTACTGTGTTAGTGCAGAGGCCCTGGTTTGAATCAGTCTTCACCATGTCAGGCGATAAACAAACACAGAGCTAGAAATAGTCACAGCTCCAGAGGACTCACTATTTATTGTTTTACTCTGGAGAAATAAAAACTGCTTAAATTACAAACGTTATTCTAGACAAATGGTAGTAAAATCTTCACACCATGACATGACATCGCAAGCTCCCCACTAGCCAAACACTGCTGAAGAAGCTATTCAGAAGTACTTCTGAATCCTGAAACATACTTATTCGAAATATTTCATTCCTCTTCCTGTAAAAGCCAGATGCATTCATTATGATGAACTCTATTTGCCCAAGCTGAGCCTCAGGGCACTGTAATGAAGTAGAGGAAATTTGATTTGAGAAGCAAAGAAAATACTTTGTGCTTACTTGATTTAAAAGAAAAATAAACCCAGCTGTTTTGGTGCTTGGAAAATTTGATGTGTGGGCAAAGCGCAGGTGATCCAGTCTAATATTCCTGTCAGCTCTCTTCTTGGACTGCATCCCACACTCCATCACCATCACTTAACTGGCTGTAGAGGGTTATTTCAGTTGTATATGAATTGTGCCATGGACACGCTCTGTACAGCCCAGCGGTTATTAATACAAAGTTTATTGGCTCAGGTGCCACGTTGCACAAACAAGGTTAAGCAGCTTTCAGTGTTGGTTCGGATCTGGAAGCAGTTTAGCCACTTTTACATGATCTGGCACATGAAGAACAAGCTCTACTGATCCAAGCCAGCTCCATAGACTGTATATCTGGACCACAGTACAAAAGCAGGAAAACTCAGAACTGCAACATCAGCACCTCTAACTTCATGGAGCCATGCTGGATTCAGCAAGCTCTTAATCAGGAAGGTCCTTCTTAATCTAATCTGGTGCCACAGAGATGCACTTAAATGTCCAAGTGCAACACTTACTTGCCATACAGCTCACAAGCAATCCTAAGCACTGGAAGAAAAGCAGAGCAGATCCACCTGAGTGGCCCTTTGAGGAGGGAGCCTCAGGACTCAGCCTATGCTGGTAAACTGTGCTGGATGCACAGTGACTATGCAGAACCAGTCAGGCACCTCTGGAAGACAGGAAGGCTCAGGGTGTCCTGTGGCATTCTCCCACCTGCGTGACAGCATTTCAAGTTATCTCAGCTTCACGTTACTCTGAACAATGAAGCAACTGGACGGCTCTTGTTGTTGAAGAAAATAAAAAAACCTCAGTACTGGTTATGCAATGAACATCAAGAAATAAAAATTCACATGCTGTGATACAAAACCATGATCATAATCTGAAACTCACCTCTTCCAAAAACCAAGGCAAGAAGTCTCACAGCATGTCTGGAAAGCTAGCAATCCAGCTCCCAGAAGACACACATGCACTGACTTCCAAAGATAAGACCAAATGGCAAGACACAGTTCTTAAGAAGGTATAAATAAAAACTCACTTGCTGTGACTCACACTCAGCAGCACGAAGTCTGACAAACATTTGAACGTTAGCTGCGCTGAGGTGTGAATCTTGCTGACCCAGGTCCTGCAGTCACACAAACACCTCTTGGTAGCTGGAGTTCAGAAAAGAGATGCTATGCCATGGATTGAAAAGAAACTTCAGTAGACAGTATTTCAACAGAATATTAGGGGGGTTTATAAATATATACACATGCACAGACAAAAGCTCTATATATCAAATTACATATAATCTAATGCGACTACTCACCAGAAGAATGCCATCTCCTGTAAACCAAATCTCGCACTGGATTTAACCTTGTCCTACATACTGCATAGATAAAGCAATTCCTCTTATTTTTCATACATATTCTAGTCAGTTATTTATACAGTCTGCATAGCACATAATTTTTAAAGAGAAGCCTTTGGATAAACTAGAGGGCAGAAATACTAGGCTTGCTTCATTCACTGTATATGATTTAAAATGATGCGTCAGGATTTTTTTATTGACTTCTACTGAAAATGATCTACCTCTCCATGATTCCCTGTGATTGGGATACTGTTTAACAGGACTATTGGTGGATACTGTCTAGCAATGAGAATTAAGTTCTCAAGCCAACTAAAATCTACTTAGATGTTCTTAACCAATTATGCACTGATTAACTCTGGAGCCCCAGCCAGGTATCCAAGGTGACGGAACGCTACAAGAGCACAGAGAAAACACTGCTGAGATGCTGAAGAATGAAGTAGGATGGGATGCTTTAGGAAGGATGAAAGGAGATTTAGGAGACTTAGTCTTGAAAAACATCTACAGGCTCCACCCTGTTTTCCTCATGGCCCTACAGCAAAGAACTGTAGGCGCTGAGGTGGAAAGTGACAGATGTCTGATAAACTCCAGCAATACCAGCCCGGCTGTCAGGCACTGAGGGACTTGTTGCCAATCATTATAAGCTTAAACACCACTATAAGTACTAGTTGCATCAAACATAAGGCACAAAGAAGCACAGCTAAAATTCTGCTCTTGTGCCAACACATCTGAACAGAAAAATATTAAGACAATATTAGGAGGAAGTGTTGATATTTAATCTGTCAATATGCCTTGGAATTGTCACAGAAAATAAGGGAGCACGGGGGATTGGTTCGGGCTCAGAATTAATGACCAAAAGAACTAGGAACACTTTAGAAGGGAAAAACTCATACTCATGAATAACCATGGTGTGTGCAGATATTTCAGTCACATAGATCTTCTGTGCAACTGTGATGGGACTTTCACAGCTAGATGAAAAAAATACCAAGTTTTGCAACAGTGATCAAAGAGGGATATAATGTAATATCCATCTTCATTTGGCTGTCCCTGTATACTTCCCAAGACATCAACCTGAGGGCATATTTGCAAGATATCTTTCCTCCAAATACAGCAGTAGACTACATCATAGGCTTCATATACATAAAATGCTGACTGGACACTTCTGCTACAAAGACTATCATTTATTATCAGAAAGCCCTGGGGAACAAAGCATGTCCCTTGATTCATATGAGTTTCTTAAAGCTACCGTTAGAGCTTTGTAAAAGATATCTAAATGAGTACCTCTAAAAACCTCTCAAATGCCAAACGTTAGAAGATACTTATTGAAGAACTCTGACTCTACCAGGAGGCTAAATGGTATCAGAAACAATTTAGCTGAACTTGCATTTAAATTGAAGAACATGATTTCTTGGTGTGATTCCACCTGAAGAGAGAAGTTAAGCCTCACATACATGACAAATGCTGATTTCAATAAGCCAG
This sequence comes from Amazona ochrocephala, assembly GCA_039720435.1. Taxonomy (NCBI): domain Eukaryota; kingdom Metazoa; phylum Chordata; class Aves; order Psittaciformes; family Psittacidae; genus Amazona; species Amazona ochrocephala. The sequence goes on from CM077880.1 coordinate 30,341,170, forward strand.
ATGAACAGTCCAAAGACAGCTTCATAGCAATAAATGGCAAAGACAGCACAGGAATTGAGTATTGAGGTTCCTAGGATTATTTCTCTTCTGCCGTTGTAACTATACTCCTACTATTTACTGACTTCTGCAAGAGTTGTATTTAATTTTTCCAAAACTTAGAATATGCTCCCTTTATCAGCAACCTGTGATTTAATATAGTTCTGTTTAGCATAAGACCATTTTCTTCTAACACTCTGAAGTGTCCTAACTTCACAATATTTCATTGCAGATACAGCTTTAGATATGTTCATGTGAGCTAAATTAAACCATTATTCTGGCTCTGGCACGTTGTAAGATACAACAAAGAGCCAGCAGGAGGAGGAGGAAGATGCTGACAAAAAATACCTGTCTAAGCAACTCATTATTAATTATTCTATTGAAGGTCTGAAGATCAATCAGCACAATTCAGTAGCGAGAAATGTCTTTTTTTTAATTGAAAAGAAAAAAAAAGCCCTGTATTTCTCTGCCATTTCTAATTTCTTGCAACAGTTAAGATAAACGATTGATCTGATCAAATTCATTTATCTTTTTACTAATCTACTTTACATTAAAATAGACTTTCCAAGCGAAAATTAAGAATTGTCTTTTGCAGCAGTGCCTCACCACCCTTAAAGAATTTCTTCCCTATATCCAATCTAAATTTCCCATTTCAGTTTTAACCCATTACCCCCTGTCCTATCACTACAGTCCCTCATGAAGAGATCCTCTCCAGCATCCTTATAGCCCTCCTTCAGATACTGGAAGGCTGCTATGAGGTCACCACGCAGCCTTCTCTTCTCCAGGCTGAACAGTCCCAATTTTCCCAGCCTATCTTCATACGGGAGGTGCTTCAGTCCCCTGATCATCCTCATGGCCCTCCTCTGGACTTGTTCGAAAAGTTGCATGTTGTTAGAGCAGCTTTCCAGCCTAGCAAATAAACAGCACTTTCAGTTTACCTAATGGAAGAGAGTAGACTGGTTTGGCTATGCAACAACAAACAAGACAAAGAGATAAGAAGGGGAAAAGCTACCGAGAGCTCCAAGAAAGAAAATGGAAATTTTAACCTTTTTTTTTTCCTGTGTTGGGGTAGCAAGGAGGTAACTTTGTGTCCATGGGACTGAACAAGTGGAAAATTCAAGACAAGGAGAGGGTTAGTTGCAATTTCATGGTGGGTTACAGCAATAATAGCAATTACCCTTGCTGCTATTGAGTTTTATTGCAAGATAGCACAATCTGGCAGAGGGAAGCATACAGGAAACTCCTAATATACTTAATGTTTCCACAACAGCTTCAGTGACTTTTTCCTGATCTATGGGAACCCTTTCCCTCCTGAGAAAACTAATGAAAGTGGTTTCATACAGCTTGCTTGTTGTCAGCAGCTGTCAGAGTTTACCTTCCTTTTTTCTTTTCCAACCAGTAACTAAATAGTCGCAACTAAACAAAAGACCTGGCGCACAAAGCGAGAGCATGCTGAAGTCAATAAGGACACAAAAATGTATCCAAAAGAATGTGGCTCACAGTGCAATTATGTAACCACCAGGACTGAGGTAGAATAAGGTCCAAAATATCTGGATCCCATTCCTGATCTTATTCTTTGCAATTCTCTTAGGTATTCATACTTTTACAAAAATCTGGTGAAACTCCATCTTTTCTAAATCATCTTAATAAACAGTTATTAGTTACTTGGTTTTGGAGGTTTATATCATCAAGTATCAACCTAAGTGTTAATTCACTAATGGTTTTACAGAAAAAGATAATTAAGCAGCTTTTTTAATGCATTACCGGTCAGCAGTATTGTTGGTATTTAATGTCATTTCGCCATACATCTGATTAGTAGAAAGCAAGAAAAGGATGGACAAGCCAATTATTGTGCCAGACACCATGTTTGCTACTTGCTCCAAAAGCAGTGTTTTATTGTCACAGAACAATTCAAATAGCAAAATATGATCCCAAACCCTCAGGTATTTACACAGATTAGAAGACCAAATACAGTTATAATAGCATAAAATAAAGCTTTTCTAAGGCACGGTTATATTCTGATCATGGGCAAGGAAGCATTTTTCTATTGAAATTTATCATATTCTTCCACCAAAGCAATTGGTACCAGTGTGGTGGAGGTAGAGATGGAGATTTTGATGCTGTAGAAGGCCTGGGAGTCCTTCAGCATATAGCAATACCAGCATCCTGATAACAGGAGACCTGACAGGGACTGCAGCTGTTGTCACTCTCAGTACTACAACTTCAGTTTTTTCAAGCATTCACACGCGCCTTCTGCCTTCATGAAACAACAGAATGGTTTGGGTTGAAAGGGACCTTAATGTTCATCCAGTTCCAACCCCTTTGCATGGGTAGGGACACCTTCCACTAGAGCAGTTTGCTCAAAGCCCTGTCCAACCTGGCCTTGAACACTCACAGGGATGGGGCAATTTCTTGCAAGTTCTCCACCTTCTTACCCCATCTCTTTCCCGAAGCTCACGTGCTCATCTCCATCCTCTGTCATCACTCGGGCCCAAGGGCCCTGACCCGAGCACAGCTATTGCAAGCCCCATGGCTGCCGCGGCTGTCCATTCCTGGCACAAGCGCAGCGGCAGGCACCCTGTCAGCGCTGTCTGTGTCACTCCTGAGGTGCTCGCCTCCCGACCCCCCTCATTCTTAGGGCTCCTTCACCCCAGAGAGGCCCTTTCACCCCACGGGCACAAGAGGCCTGGCTGCATCCCGGACGGGCAGCCGCCCTCTCTCACCCAGCCCCAGCCCTGCCTTCAGCAGTTGCTCGCCCTCAGCATAGCTGAGGGCACCGTCCGGCCACCGGCGGGCACAGGGCCCCGGGCTTCCCGCACTCGGCAGGCGCGAGAAGGCGGGCGGGGAGCCGGCCCTCCCTTACGGACACCGCGTTCCCGGCAGAGCCGCTGACCCCAGTCACGACACTCCGGGTCCGCCCGGCCAGGCCCAGCCCCCGCTTTTTCCCGTAACCACGGCCGGGAGGCGGCTGCCGCAAAGAAAATATACCAGGGTGCCTGCGCATGCGCAGACCGCTCACCGCCCCGAGCCAAGCCGCCCGCCCCCCCCTCCTCGCGCTCTGCCGAGCACGCCGCCGCTGCTCCGGCCAATAGGGAGAGAGCGCGCACCGGCCGCTCAGTGACGTCAGAGCGGCGAACCCGACACTTCGGCCCCGCGCCCGGAGTCCAATGAAAGGGAACGTGCACCGCGGGGCTCTGCCCCGCCTTCCTTGACGTCAGAGCCACCGCCTCCCTCCCCTGCGCCGACCGGCCGCCAGGGGCCAATCAGAGCTCGTCTGCCGCCCTAGTCCCGCCCCGCCCGCGCAGTGACCTCACGGCATCTCCTTCGGAGGTGGAGACGTGCAGCCAATCAGCGGCGCGGGAGGCTGCGCGAGGCCCCCGCCCCCTCCCGTCCCCCTCCCGTCCCCCTCCCCTTTTCTGCTCTCTCCCCCCCGCGCCGAACGCCTGGCGGCGGCGGGCAGCGGCTCAGCCCAGTCGCGTGCGTGCTGGCGGCGGCGCCTCCGCGGGTTCGGCGACATGGAGTGCGCTGCGGCGGGGGCCGAGTTTAACATCCTTCTCGCCACCGACTCCTACAAGGTGGGCACGGGCACGGCGGGCGGGCAGGAGCGAGTCACCTCTGCGGGCGCTCCGGTGCCGCCGCACCGGACCTGCCGGGCCTGGCGACGGGTGCTCTACACGCAGGGCACCGAGCCGGGCCGGTCCCGCCGCCGCCGGCTGCTTCCCTCTGCCCACCTGGCCGGAGCTGGGAGCCCTGCAGCCCCCGAGGTGTGAGAGGGGGTGCCCGGCCTCGGGGCGGCGCGGAGGCCTGCCTTGGGGCTGACCCGGCAGCCCCGCGTCGCGGAGCGTGCGGCCGATCCCACTTCCCCGCCGGGGTGCCTGGGGCCGTGCTGCCGGGGGGTGCCGGCGGCTGCCGGGCGAGAAAAGAAAGTGAAAGCGGGCGGGGCGGGTGCGGAGCGGGGCGGGCAGGGCGAGAGGGGCGGCCATGGCGGGGGGCGGGGTGCCCGCCCCACTGAGCATCCCTTAGCGGCCGCCGCGCTCCCGTCCCGCGCTCGCCGGGGCCAGGAGTGGGCGCACGTGTTGCCGCGGTAGGAGGCTAGAGGCGAGCGGAGCTGTTACTCTTCAGTGTCTTGTTTCTCCCGCTCTGCCCGCTCGGGGGGTGGGGCGGTGTGCGGGCTGCCCGCTGCCTGTGGTCCTGTGTTGGGTTGTGATGCCGATGCTCGGAGCAACCGGCTGGCTTAAAGTGTGTATTTCCTAATCCTCTGCTTTGTTTGTGGTCATTGCAGTGTCACACTTGCGCGGCAAGGTTTTAGTTCAGAGTATAGAGTTGCACTTCACAATCCTTCCTGCGTTCCATGGGGTGATTTGAAAACAGTGGTGCTTGATAGTGAAGGTTGACTGCAGGCATGCTGAATATGTTCCGATCCTGGGATTTCTGACCCAGGAGCTCTTAACATGCTTCACAACACGAGTATGGCCAGGCCCAAGTCCTCCTCCTGTGCAGTGTTGCGTTAGTGTATGTAAGCAGCTTCTAGACGCTGGGCAGAGCCAGTGGGTGACTCCAGAAGTCCGGCTGTACAGGTGTGTCCTGTGTCTCCTAGGCTGGAAGACTTTTCCAGCTGTACAGATGTGTCCTGTGTCTCCTAGGCTGGAAGACTTTTCCTTCAGGAGCTTCCTTGCCATGTCAAAGAGGTTGTTGGTGCCCTAAATGAAGCTACAGTGACCGTTCTGATTATCATTATAAAGCATTCATTATGTTACAGCTCTTTAAATATTTGATCACTCGGATGGATGCTGGAGAGGGATTCTTCATCAGGGACTATAGTGATAGAACAGGAAGTGATGGGTTCAAATTTAAACAGGGGAGATTTAGGCTACATACAAGGAAGAAATTCTTTACTGTGAGAGTGGTGAGGCACTGGATCAGGCTGCCCAAGGAAGTTGTGCATGCTCTATCCCTGAAGTGTTCAATGCCAGGTTGCACAGGGCCTTGAGCAACCTGATCCAGTGCCTGAGCCATGGCAGGGGGGTGGAACTAGATGATTTTCAGATTTTATTCTGACTCAAACCATTCCATGAATCTATGGGTTTCTGGGAGGAGGGTACCTCTAGACAGAAGAGGTGAAAAAGCAAATACGCTGTTACAGCCAGGTCTTGTTACTGGCTAATGACTGAAGTACAAGCTTCAGTTTGTACTCCCATTGCTGACTTATGGTGTTGTACCTTTCCCAGCTCCTTAGTCATATTATTATGATTATTATATGATGCTACATAAAGGTACTCTTAATTGGTAGCATATATTGTTGCTGTTAGTGGGAAGGTGTGTTGGAAGACACTGATAAATCTTAGAGCAGCTCAGTCAGAGCATCGTAATGCTGCTGTTGAGGGCTCCCAAAACTGCTTACATTAAGGGCTTAAGTGATCATTATCAAACTTACTCAAATGTGGAAGATCCACTTCCATGTCTGAGACTAATCAAATTAAATACTGTAGGCCTTCATTTAAATGGTATCTATTTAAATCTAATTTGCATACTACTTTTTCTAAATGCACTGAGTCTGCTCTGGGATTAGTGATGGTGAGGAGCACTGGACTGACAGACAACCAGTTTGCTTGTGATTTGTTTGCTCTTTCCTAGGAAAGATGATTTAGTAACACTGCAGGAGTGGTAGAAATCTTAAAGAGGTTATGTAAAGGCCTCAGGTTGGATTGTTTTTTTTGCAGTTTAAAACTGAATTTGGATGAGGTTTTCCGTGGCAGCCAGGAGCATTTGGTGTTATACCAGAAACAGTTGGAATTATCTACTTTGCTTTGTCAGGACTATTCAAATGGTCTTTTTTCCTGTAAGCTTTTTTCCCAAATCTTAGGAACTCCAGCTTCTTTGAACAGTGCTTAAACAAGTAGCTTCTTTTATCTTGTTAGGTAGCACAAGCAAACATCACTTATCTTCTCCCTGGATGATACTGTCATTTCCTAATCAATGAAACCCCCTTAAGGAGAGCACTTTCAGTAACAATTGCACTAAAATATCTGGTAGTTGCAACATCAAGCTTTTCACAGGAGTTACCAAACACTCTTACTAGCAATTAAATGTGAGAATTGATCTTGTGTGTGTTTTTTTTTCTTTAGATACTTCTACACTATCCACAATTGTAGCATCTGATTGTGTGCAGCGCTGTCTACAAATAACATTTCGGACTCTGAGAAAAAGCCTGTATCAGTTCAGAAGCTTACTTGATGATCCTATTGGCAGTAGACACCAATCCATACAAACTAATGCTGGTGACAAAAGTCGTATGAAAATGAACAGCTTAGGGTAGGGGAATATAAGTGTGCAGACTGCCTTAACGAGTACAACCCTAGCCCCTTGCTTAGGCATCTGTCTGTGGGTAAAAAGTTCTGATATCTTGGGGTCGTATCTGTCGCAATTCGTTAGTTTGATCATTAGCTCCGGCATCCCATTTCTTTTGCTACAGTTGGAAATTTGGGGCGCAGAGAAAATTGGTTAATGGTTCAGTGCCCATAAAAATTCAGAAACAAGGTAATTTGGTAGGCAGGGATTTGTCTGTAGACAGTTAATCCAGCCTTCCTTCCCTCTAAACTATTTTCCTGTCTATGTGTGTCACAGGACATTTCCTCTGAAGTTATAGAAGATTATCAAATACTTAGTTTCAAAAATCTTAAAAGCTGTTCTTGGGAAAAACAACTGAGTATCATGCTAATTTCTAGTATACTTGTTATTTATATATAGAAACACTTGTTACGCTCTGGCTGCATTACTGAGCTTCTGTTACTTACTGAATTGTACAAGTGCTCCAGGATTTTGAGGCCAGGCATCAAATGGTGCAGTTTATCTCCAACTTCCATGACAAGATAAAATGTTTTTACATCAGTTAGGGTTTTTATTTCCTTCTTCTGTACTTTGTTGCACATTAAGTGTCTCCAGATCCACCAACAGTGTTCTTCTTGTCTGCTGGGTATTATATGCCATCCCCTCAGAGTCTCAGCATGGGCATATGGTACAATGTGTGTGCATCTTGCTGATAAATAAGAGTAGCCTTTTTAAGTCTTTGAATCCTAAGACTTTCGGGAGATTCATCAATGTAATGTTATCTGGGAAACTTAATTGTGTGAATGTCCACTATAGCAATGACGCTTTGATAGCAGTTTTCTGCTAGTGACTCAGTATTACTGAAAATTACTTTAAGTCAAAATCTTGTTTCTAAAGAGCTGCAAGAGGGGGTCTCAGCAGGCTCATTGAAGCTCACTGTTCATGCTGCATGATGGTTTACGTTTCTGTTTATACCAAGAAGTCCCTGCAATCTTGCTCCTCTGTGACAGCAGAGGCTCTGTTCCTTCATTGTGCTTCCCAAGCAAAAGGGTCCATGCCCTTCAGTTCCTCATTAGTCTAATGTTGGTGACATGCCAGCTCTCCATTTTCCTTCTTTTTGATTCCCAGTGTTCTGTTTATCCCATATTTATGTATTTCTGCTTAAGCAGGGTATATGCAAGTCTGAAACTGTTGAAAGGATCAGCTTAGCAGAGCTGTGTAGTTCAGTTGCAAGATACCAGTGACTGGTTTATACTAGTCCTGGGTTGTTGGATGGACCATGAACTGCATGTGGGTAAAGGCTATCAAAACGAGGACCGAACCTTGTTCTCTAAAGCAGTAAGAGCTTATTTTGCTTTTACCAGTGAAATGTATTACTGTTGCTTGGGATGTTTCGTAATTAAACTGATAGCTGTAATAAGCTGCCATGCAATTACCCCATAGGAGGAGCTGACTTGCTATCCAGACTATAAATGAGATCTGTTTCAGAATTCAGTTCTTTCTGGATGCTTAAAGGAAGCCTAAAAGATATGTTTTAACTCTGTATGCCTTGCATGTTGAATTTTAAGTATTTGTCACTTTGAATGACTTCTTTTACTCGCATGGATGGAGGAGAGCACTTACTTCTGAAGCACTTCTCATGAGTGTGTTATTCCAGGATCTGACAGCCTCTATATTCTTTATTTAGAAGGCTAGAGGTATGCAAGGGAGACGCATCCATAATCTTAACTTACTTGTTTTGACTAGTATTTAATGACTGCAAACTATTCTTTGCAGCAGCCCATATATATATATATTATTTTTTAATTAAAACCTTGTGGTGGTGGTGTGAAAGTGATCTCTTACCTCCTATAATTCTGTTAGTGGAAAAGCATCTGGCTCAATGCTCCTCATGAGAAGCAGTCTTTATCTAGCTTCGCTATCTTCCACGTTTTGATTTGCGGTCGCATGGTCCTGTTACAAACCCCGAGGCATTGTTGCTCTAAAGGAACACTGCAACTGTACAGAATCCAGCCAATTTTTAAATTAATGGAAAGTAACCCCTTCTAGAACCATTGCAGCTTTTGTTGTTGAAAAGGTAAATGTTTTACTTTTTTCATGAAGGAACAGGAAACTTATAGCAGTATGCGAAGTACTGCAGCTGACTACTCACTAATGTGTAAACAGTAAACAGAAGGCATTTTGTCACCTTTTTTGGCAATCTTGGATGCAAAACTACGCTGGTTTTGGCTGGGCTGGAGTTAATTTTCTCCACAGTAGCTAGTATGAGGCTATGGTCTGGATTTGTGCTGGAAACAGTGCTGATAACACAGGGGTGTTTTAGCTGATGCTGAGCAGTGCTTACACAGAGCCAAGGCCTTTTCTGCTCCTCACATCACCCCACCAGCGAGCAGGCTGGGGTAGCACAAGATGCTGGGAGGGGACACAGCAGGGACAGCTGACCCCAACTGACCCCTGGGATATCCCACACCATATGAAGTCATGCTCAGCATGTAAAGGTGGGGAAGAGGAAGGAAAGGGGGACATTTGTAGTGATGGTGTTTGTCTTCCCAATTCACCATTGCACATGATGGAGCCCTGCTGTCCTGGAGATGGCTGAACACCTGCCTGCCCATGGGAAGTGGTGAATGAATTCCTGGTTCTGCTTTGCTTGTGTAGCTCTTGCTTTACCTGTTAAACTGCCGTTATCTCAACCCATGAGTTTTCTCACTTTTACCCTTCTGATTGTCTCCCCCATCCCACTGGGGGAGAGTGGGTGAGAAGCTGTTTGGAGCTGAGCTGCTGGCTGGGGTTAAACCCTGGCAAGAACACACAGAAATCTTTAGTGGTAAAAAAATCCACTGTAAAGCATTGCCTCTTGTATTTTCTCGGAGCAATTTAGAATACATTCTGTTCTAGTGCTTATACCTGACCTTGTTTTTTTAAATGAATGTGGATGTGGTCACTTAAAGCATCTCCATTGGTAATGTGCAGCTTCCATAGGAATTCAGTTGCTTGTGTGCTCTCTCCATAGTTTTCTTATTACTGGCTGTTCTCTTACCTTTTTATTTGCTCACCTCTATTCCTCTTATTTTTCAATACACGTTAGAGATGATGGATGAATTAGAATACAGAGATATTAAAAGTGGTACAAGATCAACCTTCAGTCATAACCTATGTTAGCTTATCCCTCTCATCTCATGAGAACAGGTGCCTCCCAATGTTCTCACTTTAGTTCTTAAACATTATCTTAATCTGCATTTGCTTCACTTATGCATGTTTAATAAGGGGTCTGGAGTCTCTCTGAGGCTACTTTCCTATGGTAATTTGAAACTCTCATAATCAAATAGAATCATAGAATAGTTAGGGTTGGAAAGGACCTTAAGATTATAGAGTTCCAACCCCCTGCCATGGGCGGGGGCACCTCACCCTAGACCATATCTCCCAACGCTCTGTCCAGCCTGACCTTGAACACTGACAGGGATGGAGCATTCACAACTTCCCTGGGCAACCCATTCCAGTCTCTCACCACCCTTACAGTAAGGAACTTCTTCCTTATATGTGACCTGAACTTCCCCTGTTTAAGTTTGAACCCATTTTTCCTCATCCTATCACTACAGTCCCTGGTGAAGAGTAAGAGTGTACTGATTCTCAGGTTTGGGGTATTTTGCTTTTCTTTTTTAACTCACTTCAAGTGTCTTGCACTTTGCCTGCTGCTGTTGATGCTCTTTTTGTTGAGTTACTGAAGACCAGTTCTTCTGAATTTTCCTCTTTTGTTCAAATAAGCTTATAGTTTTTAACTACCCTGATTTTTTGTTTGGTTTTCATTTCCACTTTTGTTTGTGATGTGCATTTCCTTTGTGATTGCTTTGAAAGTTACAAAAGCATCCTTGTTAAATATAGCTGCTAGTCACAGTTGTGGGGTTTTGTTGGTTATTGGGGTTTTTTCCTGAAGGGGGTGAGTGCTACCTAATTGCTGTTAGTTATGTGTGTGTATATATCTGATAGAGCATTCCCTTTGTTCCTAAGTATGAGTTTATAGAATCGTAGAATCATTGAGGCTGGAAAAGACCTTCAAGATCATCAAGTCCAACCGTTGCCTCAGGGCTGCCAAGTCCACCACTAAACCATCTCTTTTGTCCACCACCTAAACTATTGTTGCAAACAGTGTTGTTTTCAATATTGGTTATTTGCAGCCTTTGCTTTCAACTGCTCCATTGGCTAAACTTTGTAAAGGTTTTGGTAAAGCAACCATTCAGATCACAGCCTCTTTCCACAGTGCTTTCAACTAACATGTAGTACCATGACTGGTGGCAATTCAGAGGTGCTTCATCAAGGTCTCCCCTGTGTAAATGCCAGAAGCACCACTGCAGTAGAATCATCTAACTTAGGAAGTTGTTTATGGGAGTGAAGATGCTCAGGCCTGGCATGCCCCAGCCACTAGCTTCCCGGACCAGGCTTCTTCTGGCTCATCTTCTACCTATCGCTCTGATTCTTCATGTTTGTGGCTGTACAGTGCCCTGGGCTTGTTAGCTGGGTTGTTCTGTACACATTTTGCACTAAAGACTTCTCAAAATGACTCCGGAATGTTTGAATGCCCTCTTAATTGAACTGGTATCATCTTATCTCTTGTACAGTGATGGTACAGGCAAGATCCTACTGGCTAGATATTTGGTGTTTTGTTTTCTTCACTGTAGACAGGGCTTAGAAGCATCTTTCTGATGATTCATGTTCACACTCAGCTGACCTAGGTGAGCACTGGGAGTAAACCCCAATAGGGAATTTGGCCATGCCTGACTTCTCATGTCAGGCTGTTTCTCATGTTTTCAAATCGTTGGGTTTTATAGATTTAAATAACTTTAAGTCATTGCACTGCAATCTCTTGTCCAGCAAAGCCTGTAGACTATAAGATTATTGGCTTTTATGCCAGAGGTCTTATTACTTAGCCTATAAAAATGTAGCTGTCATCTCGGCCATCCCTGTTTTGTGATGAAACCTGTTAATTTCCTTCTCTAATAATTTAACTCTGAGTATTTGGAGTGGGTTTTTTTGGATGGCTGATCTAAATGCAGTTTGCGCTTTATGGTTTTTTCTCAAATAACTGATTGATTCAGTGAAGTAGGTGTAGTCCTTGTGGAGGTATTCCTTCTCCTGAATATACCTTTATTTGCATTAAATGTAGTAAGGAGCTATCACAACTGGAATAAAAGTGTTCTGTTTCAGTCATAGTACATAACCTTGTAGGTGGTTGTTCAAAGATTGTCATACTTTTTGTAGACAAAGCCTAAACCACAGCCTTTGAACTGCATATCAAAAGGCCTTTGAAGCTATTTTGGGGGTTTCGTTTTCTTGTAAGGGTCTCTTCATCCCAGTAGGGGCTTTTGTTTGTGGGTCTTTGGTTGGGTTTTTCTGTTTGTTTGTTTTCTGTAGAGACAGCTTTCCTATTGACTTTATAGTCACTGCTACTTATCAAGAGCCTGTCTGTACGAGTCCTCTTTCTGTCATCCCCGACCTGGAAGCATAGATTTATCAATACTGTCTTGATCTGTAAGTCACATAAAATACATTTCAAAATTGCATGTTGCCACTGGTTTGTTCTTTCCACTTTTCTTTAGAATACAGAAAGACGCAAAACTCCATCTGACAGCAAGGAAAGCTTAGGAATTTTTTTGAGCATAGTTTTCATTGTCCAAATGCCTTGTGGTGTTGTGTTGTTTTGGGGTTTTTTGTTTGTTTGATTGTTGGTTTGTTTTCAGTGGCATTCTTTGTGTCTCCTGTGAACTGTTCCCACTCCCTAGAGCTTGATCTTTTGGGAATTTCATTACATGCCAAACCTCCTGAGCATCGCTGTGGTGAATGAGTATTGCTTCCCCATGTCTTAGTAGTACAAAAATGCCAGCTAATGGTCAGAGCAGCCTTAATGTTTCATGGGCAGATGCTCCTGCTTGGAGAGAGCTTGGAAGCAAAACAGATGGCCAGGCAAGTGAAAGGGGATTTAGGTCTTGTGGTTAACTTCTCACGTACCTACACCGCATGACTGGAGCACGCAGTGTTTGAAAAGTGTGGTGCTTCAAGTTTTGATTGTGTCTTTAAATACTGAGCAGTTTGTGGGGAGCCTTGCAGATACCCAAAGAGTATTTCAGCTTTATAGATAAAGCTAACGGCATTGTGCAGTATAAAAAGAAGCACAAGTTGTTTAAAATTAGAGGTAAAGTCTGCTTAGATGTAAACATCTTAATTGCCAGGGTTGTGCATTTTTCACTGTTTGAATGGATTCTAGTGTGCAAAGAATATAATTGAATCTTATGCATAGAACTTGTAAAATTAGTTCATTTTCTCTTTCAAGGGCTTGAAGCAATTTAATTGATAAAATGACATTTCATTTTATTGTTTTTCATTGTTTGTGCATGACATTGTCATGCACAAGCTTTTTGTTTGTTTAAATCCCTAGCAATAACTGTATTTTCTGGACACTCTCCAGTATATATTTTCAGGTTAAGATCTAATCTAAAGTCAGAAGAATTAGCTAAACCTGTGATTTAATGTTTGAGGAACTCGAGTGGGTTTTTTTTTTTTTTAGGTTGAAACTGCCAGCAAGGTAGTCTGGAGGACCTGTTTCCTCGGGTATGCTGCATAAAGGGAAAATCAGGCTGTTAGCATTCCAGCCTGGTTTCAGACCTCCAGTTCTGATTTACAGCTAGAGCACTGTGTTTTATGACCATGTTTCAAAGCAGAGATAGAATGGGAACCTGTATTTAAAAACCTGTACTTAAATGCCATAGGAAAAGGTGCCACCAACTCAAATGTGTGCGCAGTACAGGTACACCTTAAGCTAATTTGGATCAGTACCCATTGGATAGAGAGAAGCATTTAGCTGGAGAAATGTCTTTGAACTGCAGAAGTCAAACTTTCTTTTAGAGATGATAGTCTAAGATCATGCAAATCTTCATTGTAATGCAGGTGTTGGATTCAGCAATGTGCCCAAAGTTAGTAAGTTGGATAATTAAACTTTTTGAAAGGAACCCAAATAGGCAGTCACACACAGATGTGTTTTCTTTGTTTTGCTTAAACTGTTGAGTTGGGAACAGCAGCGTTGCATTGGTTTGCTGTATAGCTTGACGCAAGGAGTTTGGGTACTGGTTTGGGATATTGTTCCTGGGATGTCTGCTATGTACACTTGAAGCTGGTGGGCTCTTTGTTGAGTGCTTACTCTGAAATCATGTAAGATGTAGCATGCCAGTAGGATGAAAAATGGGTATAAGCAGAGTTCCCAGGTGGTACACTCAAATCATGAAGAAGCACCAGTGAAAGTCCAGTCTCAGTCATAAAAAAGAACAGGATTTTTCACACTTGCTGTAACTTCCTTAAGTGGCAGCAGTGCAGACAAAATGTGGAGTATCTTCTCCCTGTGCCTTACTGGGAATGAGCCTTCTAATGCTTTGTTACATGTTATTTTTCTGGGAGTCTGTGTAATAATAATTTTTGTAAGTGGGTTGTGTGTGTGCTCCTATTCCTATTAGAAAGACATGTAAAACAGTGTGTTCTTGACTGCTCCACAGTAAGGGGGGTGAAGGGAGGTTGGATGGGGGTGTGTTTTGAGTTTTATTGGTGTTTTTTCCCTTTAAACATGATGATATCCTGAAGAGAGTTTACTGTCAGCTGGCAGTATGATTTACTACTTTGGAAGCTTTGTGTAGAACTAGGAAAGGACATGTTATAATTTGTGGAGTGAGATGTTTATTAATAAGTAGAACTAAATCGAAAAGCCAGGGTTTGTGTTTGGGTCTAACAGTGCTACTCCTAAGCATTCTGCTTTTGAATGGCAGTGGAATTGGAACAGAATGGATTTGTGCTCCATTACATGCCTGTGTTGCAGTGCTTTGCTTGAAGTAAAAGCAGAAAACTTGCAATGACAAGATTGGGTTTTACTTGTTTGGTCTGGAAAACCTCATATAAGTAAAGACAATGGAAGGATCGGTGCTCAGTGCTGTTTCTAAAATCCTGGCCAGTGTCTTTTCCAGTTAATCAGAGCCAAGTTATCAGGGGAGTGGAAGAGCTGACCATGAGGATTGCTCTAGGAGGAAAGGGTTGACAGAAGCAAAGAATGAGATAAGGAAGTCAGTCCTTGAACTGAAAATTGAAGGCAGTTAAAAAAGGGGAAATCCTCTAAATACTTACTGTGTACAATATGCATGGATAAATAATAACAATCCAGAAGAGTTGGGAATTACTCTAAGCTTTAATGTACAAATGTAATTTCTCTTGTGCTTTGTAGTGATGTTTTGAGCTCTTAATGAAGTTTTTCTTAATATAGGTTACACACTACAAGCAATATCCACCTAACACAAGCAAAGTATATTCCTACTTTGAATGTCGTGAGAAGAAGACTGAAAATTCCAAGTTAAGGAAAGTGAAATATGAAGAAACTGTTTTTTATGGTTTGCAGTACATTCTGAATAAATACTTAAAAGGTAACTGTCAAATTCCAGCAAAACTTTACCTGTAAATAAATGCCTGAATTTTTCCTCAAGCCTGGAGCCTTATAGATGAAGCAATTCCAGATTATCTTGGTACAGTGTAGGTAGTGACATGTGTAAGATCTGATTTATGATTGTGAAAATTGTATGTCCACCCTCATAAAATGGTATTGACTTCTTAATTCAGACACCCCTTAACTATGCTTTTTTTATGCCAGTGGTTTATTAAAAATGGAGAGGTGTTCCTATCCATACCGCCTTCAGTAGGCTAAGGTGAAATGAATGAAAGTAGAGCAAGACTGTGCATAGAATCACATGGAGATAGAAAGATTCAAGGAAAAATGCATTTGGTGTTTTAAACATAAATTTCAGTCTGTATTTGCCAGTTTACTTACTGTGTAAACTAATAATGGTTTTAATTTCCCTTAAATTTTTATTGCCCCTCTGCTTAGGTCATTGAATACGGCAGGTACGTATCGAAGTGTTTTCAATAGTGACAATTTTAAGAGTAACATCTGAAAATTCCTTGGGCCCATTTAAGATTTTGCTTGCTTTTTTTGTGTTATGTGCAAATATCACCTGTTCTGACCTAAAACCAAGTTCCCTTCTGCCAAGCTTCAGAAGGAAAACTTTAGTCATATGGTTTAATATCATTGTCTTGATCCAGAATCCATAAATAACTCTGCCAGTTCCACTGAAGATTGGAATTCCATTCAAATCCAAACACTGTCTTGTTTTGTTTCTCTGAGGATTATTTTCAAATGTTTGCAGTGGATGATTGGTCCTATAGCAGTAGCGATGCTCATTCAAATTATGTGGTTAATCTGGCAGTTGCTATTGCAAGGTGGTTACCGCCAAAGACTGGTTGTAAGGCCTCCCATGGGGATTCTCCCTGGAGCAGCATAGCTTAACCTTTGTATTAGTCTGGCTATGTCTTGTTGCATGTGCCAACTTGCACAGTCATCACATTCCTCTGGGAAAAACACTGCTACTGAAACTCGTGACAGGTGTTTAACCATCATAAAAGAGTAATAACCTCAAATTGTTCCCCAGTCACATGCAAGCCACGAGTGTACTTTATCCTGTTGGTTTCTTGAGCATCCTGATCTATATAATAAATTGAAGTAAAATTTGGTTTTAACATAGTAAACTGCACTTGACGTGTTCTTCGTGTCTTTGTTGGAGGCAAAGTGACTTTTCTGTGTCTCAACCTCTTTTTGTTGCTTGGTTTATAAATTGATGGATATCATAAGTTTCTAAGGTTTCACCTGTTTCTAAAACTACAGGTAAAGTGGTGACCAAAGAGAAAATCAAGGAAGCCAAAGAAGTATATAGGGAGCATTTTCAAGATGATGTCTTCAACGAGAAGGGTTGGAACTATATTCTGGAGGTAAAAATTCATGAAAATAGTATGAGATCATTATGACGGATTTGTGAATCAACTGTAGAGCAGTCTCTCATTTTAATGATAGTAAAGACTGGATAAATTTAGCTTTTTATGTTTAGTGCACAGGGAGAAGCAGCTGTCAAAGAATAATCATGTAATTGTAACTTTTTGGAGAAAAGTAATTTTCATCCTTTCAGATGCCAAATATGGCTTTGTAGGTAATAAGAATTTATGGTTGCCGTCAGCCAGCTAGTATAAGAGAGGGCTTGTTGCCGAGTCTTCATATGTGATACAGTGCTTAGTGGTTGCTTGCATCATTTACATTACTTTCTGTGCCTGCTCATAAGCGTTTTTATTCTAATGCAGAAAGCATTACAACTTCTTGCATGTGTAAATACTTCCAGAAAATGGATATTTTGTTCAATTGCTTCCTAAAATTTTCAAATACTTAAGTTGAACTTTATTATGAAGTACAACTCTTGAGCACTTCTGACATGAAAATCATTCAAATTAAGTCTTTCCACAATTACCTTCTTTCCCTTTTGTTTCAAAAGGTGTCAGTCTTCAAGTAATTGCAAACATCTCTTCTCTGCAGAAGCAGCAGATTCAGGCTAATAGCATTCATCGGAGCTGTTCTAATCTCTGCAGATTAATTAAATGCTAAGTTTCATTGTAGATTCTAGCGCATGAGTATTTTTGGCATTTGAAAACGCTTTTTTTTAGTTCTTTGCATGTATTTTTTCCCTGGATGATCTGACTGCAACTATTTTATGGTGGCATCTGTCTGATAACATCTGGATGTCATTTTGCAACCAGGGTGGACCATAAAGTGTGCAAGAGAAAATTGAATTTCAGCTAAATGTTGCAAATGGCAGCAAGGCAAATAAGCCCACTATTTTCTAAGAGGGAGCTATGGAGAGGTTTGTAGAGGGCTTGCATCCATTTCAAGTAACTACAGATGTGAATTCAATCTGTGTTCCCTTTCAGGCTATGTTATATGTCGTGAACTGCTCTCATCTGCATTTAAAGTAATCTTGATCCTTCTTTGACCAAACTGGATGAATACACTTTCAATGCTGCATGTCTGTCCACACCGAGTTTTAACTAATTCTGATCAACTTTTGATTAAGTTAAAAGGAGCCTTCCTGCATGCCCCCTGTATAGGTTGCTTATTCCTGTGTCAGGTTTTCTTGTTAAAATTGTGCATATATATAAATACATGAGCCGGCAGTGTGCACTTGCAGCCCAGAAGGCCAACCGTATTCTGGGCTGCATCAAAAGGAGTGTGACCAGCAGGTCGAGGGAGGTGATCCTGCCCCTTTACTCTGCTCTCGTGAGACCTCACTTGGAGTACTGTGTGCAGTTCTGGTGTCCTCAACATAAAAAGGACATGGAAGTGTTGGAACAAGTCCAGAGGAGGGCCACGAGGATGATCAGGGGACTGGAGCACCTCTCGTATGAAGATAGGCTGAGAAAGTTGGGGCTGTTTAGCCTGGAGAAGAGAAGGCTGCGTGGAGACCTCATAGCAGCCTTCCAGTATCTGAAGGGGGCCTATAGGGATGCTGGGGAAGTACTGTTCATTAGGGACTGTGGTGAGAGGACAAGGGGTAATGGGTTTAAACTTAAACAGGGGAGGTTTAGATTGGATCTGAGGAAGAAATTCTTTACTGTGAGGGTGGTGGGGCCCTGGAATGGGTTGCCCAGGGAGGTTGTGAATGCTTCATCCCTGGCGGCGTTCAAGGTGGGGTTGGACATAGCCTTGGATGGCATGGTTTAGTGGGAGGTGTCCCTGCCCATGGCAGGGGGGTTGGAACTCGATGATCTTGAGGTCCTTTCCAGCCCTTACTATTCTATGATTCTATGATAAATATGACTTCCACTTCTTGATCTTGGATGCTGGTGGGTCTCAAACAGGAAGTGTATGTATCTTTTGGGTCTTTGTATGCCCTTATATGCACACACAGACCCTCCTGCTTGCTGAATTCCTGTGTAGTTCGTGTACCAAGCATGGTTTGCTCTCTGGCTCTGTTACCTAACCTGTAGCGTTGGTGAAGTGGAGGGGGCAGAGGCTGTATGAGTGAAGTGCCAAAATGAATTTGAAATGTACATGTGTGAATTTGTACTGAGAGTAACTATACAAGTGAAAACTGATAGGGTGAAGGGGTGAAAGAGGGGAATGGACTGCCTGGAGAGTGATGGGGGTGGTGTGAAGGCTGGAAGTTGTCAGGAATTGATCCAAGTGATTGAGATGTAAGCCTTGAATTGTATAAGTTGATTCTCCCTGACAGTTTTGGAAAGGGCTATAACACAGTGCTATGGAATGACCATGTTGCTTTTTTTCCCATGGACAAAGTCAACACCTACAGCAACTTTGAAGTGTTTTGTTCTTTCATTTAACTATACTTCTGTCTTCATTGAATCACTAATAAATTATTTTGAGCCATTTTGGAGACTTCATTGTCCTTTGTTAATCCAGAACAGACATCTCCCAGTCTGACAACTAAACCCTGTGTGGTATATAAACACAATTTGCTTCAGCATATTATACTTTCAAAGAAACTTAAACTGTAATGTTGAAAACACTTCTGATGTGTTTGAGGCACTGGAGAGTAAGCTTAGATGCTACTTGTGAATCAGTGTAATTACTCTGAATTAATGCAATTTTTATTGACTTTAAAGAATAGTTGCTGTCAACAAATACTAGTATACAAAAATAAGCATTATCAGTTTGGCTTGCAGAGCTTTTTCAGAAAGTTGAAACTACCCTTTTGACGTTACTGTTTGCAACTTATTCTTTTTCAAAAGGCATATTTCACACAATGTATAGTCCTTCAGGGATGAAAGACTGAATTTGACAGAAGAATGACACTTCAAGATTAGATGTCATGTTTAGAGGATAATTGAGAGGATAAAATATTCTTTAAAATAGATACTAAATGGATCCTGCTCTAATAAATTAGCAAAGCACACATCTATACTAAGCAAAATGAGAGATTTCTTTTGAAACCCTAGGTAATACCTAACCCTTTTTTTTTAATCTTACTTAATGTGGAAGCACTGCAGGAAATTGAGCAGCGAGTATTTCTTGTTCTGTGGGTAGAAGTTACATGTTTTAATGGAATATTTAAGCCTTCCTGACTCAATTTGCATGGGGAGTACACCTGATAACCAGTATTTGGCTTGATAAATAGGCTATTTTTAAGTTACAGGATTTTACTCCTAATTTTGATAAATATGGATTTTTATTTATTTACTTATTTGTTTGGGCTGACGGGTATGCAAACAAATCAAGTTATTTTTAGGGCTGAAAGAAATTAATAAGAAAAAGGCTTTATAAATAAACTCATAGCCTGACTTTTATATGTATGTAGTTATGTAGAATGCGAGAGGTAAGACCTAATCTGTCCTGTTTTCTAACAGTATTACTGTTTCTTACACAGAAATATGATGGCCATCTTCCTATAGAAATAAAGGCTGTTCCTGAGGGCTCTGTAATTCCTAGAGGAAATGTGCTTTTCACAGTAGAAAACACAGATCCAGAGTGCTACTGGCTCACAAATTGGATTGAGGTGAGTTTTGGAAAGTTTGCATATTTTTTCTAAGTAAGTATTAATGCACTTAAATTAAAGGCTGAATCACATATTGGTTTAAGGGGAAATCTCTGGCAGCTTTCATTTTCTGCTTTAAATAAGCCTGGATTCTTTATTTAGGGCTCTTACAGAGACGTTTTCTCCTCCTGGCAAGAGGTTGTGATGGCTTTAAAGGAAAATCTTACAGTGCTTTTATCCACAAGGAAAGGAGGATGGGGGGAATTGTGTGGCTGTAGCTTGGGAGTGATAACTCTATAACTGACCTGCCTTATAAAGGTATTATAAAGGCTAATTACTTTAGTCATAAAGCAAACTTGTGGAGGCATGGGTGATGAAAATAATTAGACCCTTTTGTGTCTGATTAAATGCCAAGTGGGGATTTTTCAAGTCCTAAGCAAACCTACACCTAATAATGTGATGGGTTTTGTTGTAGACCATTCTTGTACAGTCATGGTATCCAATCACAGTTGCTACGAACTCTAGAGAGCAGAAAAAGATTTTGGCCAAATATTTGCTAGAGACATCTGGCAGCTTAGATGGACTGGAGTATAAACTGCATGACTTTGGCTACAGAGGAGTTTCTTCACAAGAGGTAATATGACTTGTCTAATAATTTGAGGAGTCTAATGGCTCTTAACTATAAAGGATTGAAGCATGTATCTGTTACTAGTTGTGTCCTTGTTGAGCAGTAGAACTGCAAAAGCATAGAGTACTGTGTTTGGACTTGCTGTGAAGAGGGGAGATCTGGGGTGAGGGGATAGGTATGTGTCAAAACTGTAACACTAGACTGGGAGAGCTTCCTTCTATATGGAAGGTGTCTTTACTGTGTAAATGCATGAAGAGGTTATTGGTTTAACAGGAACCAAGTCAGTTTTGCTGTTACAGACTAGTGCTAGAGGGTGACTGGATTTAGGCATCTATATTTGGCATGGCAACTGAAAGTTGTGTCTTTTTCAGACTGCAGGGATAGGAGCTTCAGCTCATTTGGTAAACTTCAAAGGAACAGACACTGTAGCAGGAATTGCATTAATTAAAAAGTACTACGGTACAAAAGATCCGGTTCCAGGGTATTCTGTTCCAGCTGCTGAACACAGGTAGGGCTATGAATGTCTTTTTAATATAGCTTAACAAAATGTAATTCTTTCCTATCCATCTTTGTATCCAGAAGCTGTTTCACTTATATCATACACTATTAGCCATGACTGATCCAGCTGTTGAGGCCAAAGTTCAAAATGGATGCCTCTGTATGTTCTAGTGGCAAAACTGTGGCATGGTTGTTCTTAACTATAATGTGTTCAAAAATGTTTTTAACTATAATCTTATTATCAGTGCCTAAGTAAACTTGGATGATTCTTTCTAGAATGGACTTGAAGGCTTACAGGTTAAAGTAAATATTGAGGATTCACATTATGAACTTTGAATTTTGTTTTATACATAAAATCATAAAATGCAAAACTATATAAGTTGCAATTCTGGATTCTCCCACATAATATTCTCCTTCCAGAAGAGGCACTTGATCTAAAGATTCCTGTTAGCATAACTAATTTAGCAAATGGTAAATCCTTGATCTCTCACTAGGAGTTGTGAATGAGTTTTTGACCGTAAAGAATCGAGACATTTGAGATTAAAAGCTCTGATTTTTCTTTTTTTTTGTGTCCAGATCCAGTAGAAGTTCAGAAGTGAATACAGATCCTTCTATTTTACTTGCATGTTTGCAAACTGAAATGGGCAGAATATAAAGGAAAGGATTGCTGGGTTTTTCCTATCAAGTAAAAATCTAGTGCTTTTAAATAGTGAATATTTTAATTTAGGATTGCAAGATGGATAATAGAAATGCTTACCCGAGCAACCCTTGTAGAATAGTAGGCATCTTTAAAGGAACACATAACTTTCTGGACCCTTGCTGTAATGCTGTTCTAGACCTCCTGCTTGATCAGTAGAAGTAATGAATTTTGTCTGAAACTCTTAGTTTAATACTACAGTCAAGTCCAAAAATGATGGCCCAAGCAACTATAAAATTCTTTTAATGAAAGCAAGCCAGTGGAGCCAAGAGAGCAAGCGCGTTTTGCGCAGCGTATTGAAGTGGTGGTATGAGAGCGGACAGCTTAAACTGCCCTAGTTAAAGTTCACATTGCCAAAGGCAGACTGCAGTCACCCTTTCCAAGTTAATGCATAAAAAGCCTCTCATGCAAAAGGCTTGAAATTTTCCAGAGTTCGTCTACTGTTATACAACCTCCAGCGTGAGGTGGTGTTGTGAGAGTGGTGCTTACCTCTGGCATGCCACCAGGTGGTTCCTTGGGCTGCCCCAGCCTCTTTGAAACACATTTTGCTTTGTCTCTTCGCTACTGTGCTCTGGGGCTTCTCCCCACAGTAGTTAATGGTGGCATTTTATGGTGAAACTTCTATGCCCTCTAGCTCTTACTGCACACTTGCTTTGCATGAGAGCATTTGTAGGTGTTCACACACAAGTTACTAGTCAGTTGATCTGTACAGTCTGACCTGTGGCAGCCCCATACAGAACAGCTACTGCAAGTCAGCTGGCATTCAGTAACTTACTACCTCTCTTAGCAGCATTGTTTTATGTGCTTGCCTGTACCCTTGTACCAAGGGTAATGCCCTGAGGTTCCTCTAGAAGAAAGCTTGTATGGGTGAGCATATTAAAAAAGAAAATAAATAGTGTTTTCTTTTAAGGTTTTCCTAACACACACTGCTAGTGCTCTGTTTCCCTCTTTGTAGTCTGAAGTTGCCAGGGCAGATGTTCTGTTCCTGCATCTGTAGTTCCCCAGTTGCCTGAATTTCAGATTTAAGAATAACTCACAAATACTAAATAAATAAAGAAAAAATCACATTTACATGTGAAAGAGGTTTCATGTGTCAAGTGTTTGTCTGACTTGTCAAAGATAACAGGGTGCTGTTTACTTAGTATTTAGTATATTTACTGTCCATGCAACACAGAGCTGATAAGCACATAATTTATGCTGTCTTGTAATCATATTGCCTAGCGTTATCTTGAACTGCTGCTGGTAGGAAATACAGAATGTGTGGGTTTACATATTAATGCTGCTCTAATACAGATTTTTCAATTGACTTTACAGTACCATAACGGCTTGGGGGAAAGATCATGAAAAAGATGCTTTTGAACACATAGTGACGCAGTTTTCTTCAGTGCCTGTATCTGTGGTTAGTGACAGCTATGACATTTACAATGCTTGTGAAAAAATATGGGGTGATGACTTGAGGCATATAATTGAAGACCGAAGTCCAGAGGCACCGCTTATTATTAGACCAGATTCTGGGAATCCACTTGACACTGTTTTAAAGGTAATCAGTCCTTTCTTGAAGTTATTGATATACACTGTTGGGAAGGGTAATAGTTTGTTTTGTGCTGGCTGGCTAATAAACATAGGGAAGGATGTAGCTGATGCTGGGTAATTTGGTAAATGTAAACATTTGCTTCATTTCAATATACACATGAAAATGGCAGTCTGAATAGTTTAATCTTTTTCATCATCAAACCCATTCTTGCATGCCATTGAAGCTTTTACAACAGGTACCAGTTTTACCAGGTCTAATGTTGCTAAAGTGGTTCTATAAGGAGAAACTTTTCATCACTTCATGACAAATAAAATGGGAAACAACTTGAGTGTTAGTAAATGCTAGGCCAATAGAACTTCTTACCACCAAGTTTAGTTGTGTATTAATGTAATTTGCTGGTTTATGCTACAAAGACAAGTTTAGCACTCTTCTCTCTTAAGGCATGCATTTAAGTCAGTAGCACATCCAAGTTAAAAAATGATTCTTGCCCCATAGCTCTTTAGAGAGCACAATGATTGTTGCCGTTTTATAGTAAAAGCTGTTGATATATCTGAATTTGAGTAATTGCCAGCCCTGCTTTATTAAGAAAGTAGGGGAGATTTTAGTTATGTACCTGATTTGATACAGTATCAACATACAGCTTTATCACTTTTCTTTTGGGACAAGTGACATCACACGTGAACTTTGAATAATCTGTATCAGAGCTGATAAGAAAAACTCCCAACTGAAGTGTTTCATTTTAATTATTAGTGGCTAACAAAGTCTCAGAAAACTGAAAACTTCATCCACTGTCTTAAGGGAGGTCAAAAAAAGAGCAGAATCTTCACTTGACATGTTTAATAGCAAAAACTCACAGCAACCAAAGAGAGAAAGAAGGGAAGCAGGTTCTGATTAGCTCTTGAGTACAAGTTCATAAAGGCTGTATGGTCTGTGACTGCTTTAATCTAATGGCTTCCACCACAATGACTGGCACGCTTTTTGTTTCTGAGCCTATGTGGGTAGATTTAGAGCTGGATATGTGGGCATACTTATGGATTTTTCTTTTTTTGAGAGAGCATGACTCAAATGTGGAAGTTGTTTCTTTATCAGAATGGCAGGCTTATATTCTAATTTTGATCTGTCTCTCCTCTCTTTTCAATAGGTCTTGGAGATCTTAGGGAAGAAGTTTCCCATTACAGAGAACTCAAAAGGCTACAAGTTGTTGCCACCGTATCTCAGAGTTATTCAGGGGGATGGTGTGGATATCAACACGTTGCAAGAGGTAGGAGATCCTGTTCATGTGTCAGGGTGACACTGGCAATCTTGATATTTAACCTGGACTCTGTTATGACTAGTCAGATGTTGCAGCAGAGACTGCTGACCCCACCCTGCCCTTCATTTGACACTGGCAGGATATCCTAATGCATAAAACAAATTCATTATAACTCCATAGGGAATTATTAAGATGCATAAAAAAAAACTAAAAGGCATTTCCCAATCCCTCTGTTGTAACCTTCTCCTCCCACTGTCTCTCCTTTTGTTTGCTTTCATCCTACTTGTCAAGTCTAATTCAGGTCAAAGTCATGCAATGTTTAGCCCTTTCATGGATACCCAAGGCACACTGCATGATTGCTGTGCCATAGGAATAGCAGTAACTAACTGGTTTGGATCATTAGTTACATACCATCTGAAGTGTTCAGGTATTGAAGGTGTAGATTTGAAGGAGACTTTTTTTTTAAAGACAAGGGAGGCCAGTTCATTGATACAGCAACTAGTGGAGTGTGCATTGTTGAAGATTAGACTGTAATCTGAGTCAAAAGTGCAATTCATCAGAACAAAAATTAGTTATTTAGTAGATAGTAAATGCTTGAAACTACCTATTCCCCACTATTGACTAGATGGAGATACTAGGTAATATAGTATGGTCACCAAGGTACAAACTGTAGTAACTAGAGATGAGGTGTGTATGAAAGGAGGACTTAACTTTTTCAAGTTGTCTGTGATCATTCATTGTCAGCTGAATTAGAGTTCAAAACCAAAAATAAGTTGGAGAAACTTAAGATTAATTTTACTTGATTTTTATTGACACTTGTCTTAGCTTTCTAGATAGGCACATCCTTAGTGGCTTCCTAACAAAGTTGATTTTTGCTGCTTCTCAAGAGAGACATCAGGCTTGGGTTTTAGTTAGTCTGAAACTATCTGCACTTCTCAAATGCATGCATGATGTGAACCTCAGTGATGGAAATCAAGTTTGTCACTGAGATCCTTAGAGAGCAGTTAATACTGAGATTGTTACTGATATGCCAGCTGTAGTGCAGTCATGCACTATACTTTGTTCCTCCTCCAATAGTCTTAAAGCAAACTTTCTTTTTTTGCCCCATGTGGCTGTTGAGAATATACAGCTGTGTTGATGTGCTTAACAGAGTACAGACATGAGAGGTTAATGGCTGGAAAGAAACTCTTATCGTTAAATATCAGGGGAAGAGTCTTTTAAATAAACTTCTGCATGTTCTCAACAGCTGCTTCACAGGACCAATGCCCGTGTCAGGCAAAGTATGTTGTGGCTGAGATTTTCCTGAGTTGTGACAGGAAAGAAACTGGACTATAAATCCTTTCTTGTAAGGAACTCAAAGGTTGCTTTCCGTAAGTTATATACTTACGGAAGTAACTGGACAAAATTCAAGGATGCTCACATAATATCAATTGTAATAAAAAAATTAAAACTAGGATTTAAAATGTTTATGTTAGAGGTAAAAATGAATTGCTCTCCAAGTTCTAAGTAGAGCAGGGAAATAGTTCCAGCAGCTAATAGGAGAGGATGAGAGACAGAAGGAACAAATCTTTGTCCAGATGATCTGCCTGTTTACACATCTTCCTTATAAAACCGTAACTGATTTTGAGGAAAAGTCTACCTGCAATACATAGTAGAAGAAGTTGAAGACCCAGTTCCATAAGTCATAAAGAGCAGATATAACTCACTCCTGCCTAGTAGCCACCTTCTCATCTCTTCCTGACTCTCATCTTGCTGTGTACCTCACGTCATTGGACCACTCACTGGTCATTAAACTAATGTAGCCCATGCATATAGCAGCAAACCAACTAGGCCAGAAGTGATCAATTCTGTGGTTCAGAGAATTAAATTGGCCCTCAAAATGGGCCAGCATTCACCAGCACAATACAGGAGAGAAAATAAATTGTTGTCTTGAGCTGGGAGAAGCAGGCAGGCAGGAAAGAGACACTTCTCACTGGACAGCAGCAAGTTATGTTGGAGCAAAAAGGCCCATGATCTTGCAGCCTAATGTTAGTCATGCTGAAATTTAATACATCTCTTTATCCTCTCATGTTGACAAACCCAAGGTTACGATGCTGACTTCTGAAAGACTGGGTCATTAAAATTAAAATTTGCTATTAAAAAACAAAATGAACAAACCACCCAAACCCAAACCTGAAGTATAATTCATCCCTTTCACAAAGGAGTTTACATGAATGAATTATATGAATGTATTGTTTTCCCATCTTTCTCCTCCCTCCCCCCCTCTTATAGCCTATGCAAGTGACTGTTCTCATTACTTACTATCAGTCTTAGTTTCTAAGCATGACTTATTGTTATGGGACAGATGAGAGGTAATGGGTGCAACAGGAAAAACTAGAATGAGTAATGACAGATCAGTCTCATTTGACTATATCCAAACTAGCTGTCCGCTAGTTTGATAGTTAGAAACAACAATATAGAAAACAACTCTGTATCAGTATAAACTGGATTTTAAAATTCTTTATTTTAATAGGGGATACTGGTAGAACAGGTAAGGAACCTTTTCTGACTTTCTTGTAGCATTTTCACTTCTTAAAATCATTCCAATCTGCTAACTCCACAATGTACTACACTTTCAAAGGATTTTCTTTGAACATTCAATTTCCAGATGTCTTTAAATTTTTATACAAAGAAAATCCTCTAATCTGGAGTCACAGTAGATACATTAATCATGTTCATAATGGTCAGAGGAAGCTGGTCAGAACCTTGACACCTGAACTGTTCTCCCTGTATATGTTTGAAAGTGTGAGATGAGAAATTTTTCTGCATTATTTTCCTTTGGTGGAGGCTTCAGTTATTTCAGATTTCCCCCTTTTCTTCCCTATTACTGCTGCTGTTTGCTATCTCCTCCCCATACCCAAGGAAGCTGCTATCTGGGCCTCTGCTGTGAGTCACTGGTAACGTCAGAACTGTCTTTCAACTTAGTCTCGATTTCCCTTCCCCACCCCTCACCAGCCAAAGGTTGGTCTGAGTAAGGAAACCCCTTGGGAGAGGAAAGCTGGAAGCCAATTCCTCAGCTAGGGTAAGTGAGGAGGAGCTGCGCCTGTGGCAGAAGATGAACAAGCCATCTGCAAATGAGAGCAGGAACAGTAGCTGAAAGGGGCTCACATTTCTTCTCACCCAGGCAGGAAGGTTAAGCAGCCATGGCCGAACTATGCTATACTTGTACTAGCATCTGTTAACCTACGAGTGTCAGTAAACATGAAGTCTAAGCCTTGGTAGAATGTCGTCTGTACCAGGTGTTTGTGCTACATCATACAGGCATGTTGAAGTGAGTTCAGTGTCAGACCTGTTCTATAAAACTGGATGAGGAAAGGAGTAGAGTACATTGCTCAGGCTTGGCCAGCAGTTCACCTGGCTTCAGGCTAGGTCAGCAGCTGGATGGAACTTGATCTGAGTCCAGGTGGGGTTTATTTACATTTGCCTTCTGAAAATATGTAGATAAGCAGAGCCCATATCCAGGCACAGTCAAGTCTGGCTTTTTACAGTACTATTGGCCTTATGCTTAAATAGAGGGTATACAAAATGTCTTTTCTTACCCTTCATTTGTCATCCTCTGCTCATTCTGAGAAGCTTCCTTAAGAATTTAATTCGTTGCAATCCTTTATTCTCCCTGAGTACCCCTTTCAACTGCTTCTGGGAGAACCTAATCACCTGAAAATACAGATTCCTTTTGTGCATGGTCACCCTTTGAAAAGGCATGACTACTGCTAAAATTCACAGGTTTCTCATGTGCTGAGGGGGGGTATTTGTTCCGGATACAAAGCTTCCAAAGTGAAACTTATGGCAGTAGTGCCCAAGACTCATTTCCCTTGGCTTCTTAGATGAAGCTGAGTAAGCTGGTACCATTAGAATGATAGAAACACACTGATGAGATCTCTACTGGGAAAATCCCTGCCAAAAATTAGTGGATATGTGTTTAGAGCATACCTTCAAAAGGTGGTAGCTCTGCAGTCCACCTCTCCCATTGCTGGCCTCTCTCAGATGTTCAAACTGAGAGTATCTGTGAAGAGACAGTCTGTATGTGATTAAACAGGTAAGCAGAATACTCTTCTGTTCTCAATAGTGTGCCCTTATGTTTACATTAGTCACCCGTTTGCCACTGTCTGAAGTTGGAATTGCCTTTTTCTTTTCTTCCCCTTATGAATGAAACTTTAGTTTTGCCTTAGCTGTCCCTTAAAAAAAGTGGGTTGACATCAGTAGCTCATGAAATCACTCTGCTCAGTGTTACTCTGACATTTCTGTTTGAGGCAGGAAGCTGAGGCTGCACAAAATGAAGATTACCAGATTTCTGATGTTGATTTCTAAAACTGCTGTTCCCATAGATTATGTCATTCCATTCTGTTTCTCACCTTCCTTTTTTCTGGATGGATGGGATTTTTGCTGTTTCACCCACTCGGAAGTTTTCTCACTTTTTTTAGTAAAATGGCTAGGAGATAGGAGTTCAAACACTCTTGTGCTGGGGCTGTGAGCATCATTTCAGGCTGTCATAAGGGTAACAGGTCAGGGAAACAAATCTTGGCCATTTATGAGCATGACTGAACTAGCACCCATTACTCCAGGCTAGAGGATGTCATGTTTGTCTGAACAGAATGAAGGTAAGAGGAAACAATATAGTAAGTTTGAACTGACTGCTGATAGCAGTGAAGTTCACATTGATCTATACTTGCCTGAGAAGATGGCAAAGCAAACTTTTTGAGCAGCTTTATGTATTTCCATTTCCCATCTTCAAAATTGCTAATCTAATTCTAGTCAGTGTGATTTTGGGGAGAACTGCTCTGTTAAAGTTGTTGTTCAAGTAGGTAATAACTTTCTGGAGTTGCTGAGCAAGACGACTGCTTTGTTTCAGAGTACATGCTATGCTTTGAAGTCTTCCCATAATTCTGAGTAATTGGAAGGCTCTGAAATACTCCCTCAAAGTCTTTCTTTTTCTTTAGAGTTCTGATTGTCTGGGCACTGCATTACTGTACTACCCGTGTTTTGGGAAGTATATATACTGGCATGATAAGTAGTTTTAGGACAAAAGCTTTCTACAGTTATGCCATGCTGGAATCACAATTAAAAATGCAAACCCAGTACCAACTATTGACAGAATTGTTATGTACATCTCCTGGAAACTGAATGTTAGTTGGTTTAATTGTCTGTAAAAGCATCTTGTTTAAGTAGTGTAATATTTTTGTGGAAAAATGCCATCACCTGAAAATATGCTCAGTCGTAATATTCTTTTTCATTAGATTGTGGAGGGAATGAAGAAGAATAAATGGAGTATTGAGAATATTGCCTTTGGATCTGGTGGAGCTTTGTTGCAGAAACTAACGAGAGACCTCTTAAACTGTTCCTTTAAGTGTAGTTACGTGGTGACCAACGGTCTGGGGGTAAGTCTTAGTAGAACTTCTACCATTGTGTTTTCAATAGAGGCCTCCCCACTTGAAAACCCTTGACATTTCCCATTACACTTCCACCACCTGCGCTGGTACACGAGCTCCACAAAGCCCTTTCCTTTAAAACAAAGTACTCTTTGCACTTTAGGTAAAT
This sequence comes from Amazona ochrocephala, assembly GCA_039720435.1. Taxonomy (NCBI): domain Eukaryota; kingdom Metazoa; phylum Chordata; class Aves; order Psittaciformes; family Psittacidae; genus Amazona; species Amazona ochrocephala. The sequence continues at coordinate 30,371,107 of CM077880.1, forward strand.
GTCTTCAAGGATCCGGTTGCCGACCCGAACAAAAGGTCAAAGAAAGGACGACTATCATTGCATAGGACACCTGCTGGAGATTATGTGACACTTGAAGAAGGCAAGGGAGACCTTGAAGAGTACGGACAGGTATGGATTTCCAAAGTGCATTACATCATTCCTCATGCAAAAGTAGACTGAGAAAAAGCAAGTTTTAGTTAAAAACTTAATTTCAGAATTTGTTTTTCATTATCTTTGTTTGACTCCCTTCTTATAACCTCAAATGTCCCTGGTGCTAGATTCAGTAACGGCAGAAAGTTAGGATGCCAGCTGAAAGTTCAGGCTTTACAATTAGAAATCTGTCTCTTTTGTTTATCGCCAGAAAGCAGAGAACATTGTTGCTTTTTCCCCAAACTAATGTTACAGAATATATGCTAATAAGTAGTTTTGTATGGGCTATGTTGCACAATTTGAGTAGTGGTCTGAGTTGGAGGTGGGAGAGGGACAGCCATAACTAAAATCTGTTTCTACTAAACCACTGAGATTTTTAAACAGTTCCTTCAGGTGTCGATGTTCTGTACATGGAGTAGTTACCCAGTGTTCAAAGATTTAAATTTAAAACAGGAATTCAGTTTCCATGTTAATTCTGCACAGCTGCAAAATTAAGTGCTATTTCAGTAAAATGGGCACAAACTTATGCCAATGTCAGGCTTTCAGTTTGGTATCTTCTATGTTTTCAGTGTGCAAGCAATGAAATGCTTAACTTTAGAGCATGTTGAGTCTCCCTGAATTGAGAAGACTGAAAATAAGTTATCAACTTGCACTTCAGTCTTTAGAAGCTGGAAGTTTTAGCTTTCTGGTATACAGAAGCACATTTCTGTGCTGCTAGGCAGAGGGGTACTAATAGGTGTATTACTTTATGCAACAGTAAGCATAAAACTGAGATCTGAGAAATTTCAAGACAGAAAACAATATGTTGTGGATAATGTGTTCTAGAAAACGCATCTAGGAAAAAGTATTTTTCAAAGTCATATATACAAATATGCATGTATATGTTTGTGATTAATATTCATCACATATTTGTAAGTATAGAGGGAGGCACCTAATGGTGAGAAATCTCTTTGAAACAAATCACAAGTCTTTGGCTCTCAAATTAGGCAATATATATATAGCTTCCTTAATTTTTGACAGGTGAAATAATTCGTTAAAAGAAATTGTCCTGGGACATTAGAGGGGTCTATTTGTTGTACAGGTTCTGAGGCTATCTGGGAAGTTACAGGGAAATCTACTCTTGTGGTCCCATTGCCCTAATGCCACACGTCTTTGCGATAGGTCATCAGACACAGCAACTGCTCAGTGTTGCTGCTGGGCTAACACACAACAGCGCAGCTTCTGTACAAAGCTGTGCTTGTTGCTGTTTCAGTGTGCTGTTTGCAAACACTTCAGATGCACTGTTCTGCAAAACGTTTGTGCAGAGGGGGCTCTGAAGAAAGCTTTTGATTTTTAGTTTTTCATAGTTGCTCTAGAGGAAATCACAGGGTTTTAAATGAAATCTTTGAGTTGTATTTAATTGGTTGACTGTCACCTTTCTTAATAGCTGTAAGCTAGTAAGGTGTATTTAGCATGTATATTTGGGTTTGGCCAGATGTGGACATCTCACTTTAGGGCCTACTTAACACAAAGCTTCTGTCTGTGCACAGAGTGGCCTAAAGCTTTTGTTCTGCCTAACCATTAGTGAAAGGTGTCAGAGGAAGCTGTAACGATTTAGTGTCTTGACAGTGTAAAGCTCTAGTCTTACCAGGGGTAAAGGTTGGATGCTCACTTTTGAGTTTGTATAACTGATGTTGTTGTTGCCAAATCACTCTTGCTGAAGCAGTGGTGTTTCTTGCAGGATCTCCTTCATACAGTATTTAAGAATGGAAAGGTAACGAAGTCGTATTCGTTTGATGAAGTAAGACAAAATGCCAGGCTGAAGAGCAGTGAACTAGAAGTGGCGTCTCACTAAGTTTCATTCCATGTCTGTGTATGTGTGTGTGTAACAAGTACGTACTGCATAGCTACTGGGTTTATTGTACAGATTTGTGTGTTTGTGTTTTATGACATCATAGCCAAATTATTTGTTGGTTTATGGACATACTGCCCTATCTTTTGCCAGTCTTTAGAAAAGATGAAATCAGGAAATGGTACTTACATTGTAAAACGTATTTAATGCTAAAGTGTGCTTTTTGGGGCCCTTTGCCAGCGGTGATTCAATCTGGTATTGATCTTTTCACAAATGAGACAGAGCTGAGAAACTTTTTTATATATATAACAGAATATCACAAAATGGATTTACATAAAATTATCATGATTGCTTTATGTTTATATTTAACTTGTATTTTTGTACAAACAAGATTGTGTAAAATATATTTAAAGTTTCAATAATTAAGTCTTTCCAACTTTTCATGATTTTTATGAGCACAGACTTTCAAGAAAATATTTGGTGGGGAGGGAAATCCATTGCCTTTTGTCCATTAATCAGCAAATAAAACATGGCCTTAAAGTTTGTTGTGACATTGTACCATTTGACAACTAAATCAGGACTCATATCTCCTTAAGATCCCATAGAATTGCTGACCTCACCATTTCTTGTAGTTGTCTGTATTAGTAAATCTGCATTAAAGCAAATTGCTGTTCTTACTAGAAGGTTTAGGTACTACAGACCTTGCTAGCGCAGTAAGATATGTAAATGAAATGCCAAATCTGAAAGGATTCTCTACTGCAACTTAACTTGCCAAGTCTATCCCACTTGGCATATGCACCTCAATATTTTAAGAGTAAAGTTTTTAAGAGATCTCCTCTTCCACTATAGAATATATGTGTAAAATACTGAAATATGGAAGCGGTGTATTTTAAAGTAATTACACTTCTGGGTTTATTTTTCATATACTGTAAGTGACATGACTTTAAAGCAAAATACTGGACTGGGTAGTGCACTTTTTTACTTTTTTGTATTTTTTTCATTGATTTGCCTTTTGTCAGACTGGATGTTAAATTGTAAAAATGTTTAACTATTTTTGTTAACAACTTTAATAAAACTTTATGCTAGCCAAACTCCTACACGAATGGCAGACCTGCTTCCCCTTCTTGCCCTGTCTCATTGGGGTGAGGAAGGGCTTTTATTTTGCAGAGGGTAGCTGTAAAATAATGTGTTTGAGATACTTTGGAACTGTCTGCACTCAGTTGTGTTTGCTCTCTGCATCTGCTTGATATGAGTATCTGCTGGAAAATGAAACTGACGAGGATTTTATTTGAGAAGCTATGTAGTAACCTCGGAGATGTTCGATAGTACTGTAGGATGGCTCTCACTAGAAAAGTACCTCCCTTAAAAACAACCCAACAGCAAATGGTTCCTGCGTTATGCTGGTGATCAACTATCAGCCAATGGCTTAATCTAGTGTTGTAATTAATGCTTCTAATTAGTAAATGATGTTACTGACAAATTTTAGGGGTCCTCTAAAATAATTTAAGCTACAGAATTTTATAAAACGTGCTTTTAAAGGAAGATTGAAAAGCCATACTTCAGTGTTCTTATTCTCTTGCCAAAAAGGGCCGCATCAAAGCACCCATAATGTTTCCAGGGTTTGTGGTTAAGACGTTTATGCCCAGTCTCAATCGTTCTTGTTAATAAAAACTTGTTTTCCACTTGTAGTGTATGTAATTATACATTGAAGTGATGTATTGTTTCAAAAATAGTGCTTTAGTAAGTTCTCTAAATGCTGACCTTTCACACTGAGGAACTGCCTTCCCTTTGCTATTAATGATTCTGTTTGTATTTGGCCAGGAAAGATTTTTAAATCTGGACCTAGGATCAGTAGCAGGTAAATAGTACAGAGCCTATTTCACTCCTCCCCATGTGTACTAGGGAATTTTATGATGTATGATTTAAATAACAATAAAGTAAATGCTGCTTTCGTTCTGTATCAATAAAGATTTTGATAACTATTGACTATCCATAACTGATATTTTTGTACTTGAGAACTGAGGATATACTGTCGAAGCACTGGTTTCTTGTGTACCGTGAAATACATCAATAACTGTTCAGTATTGTCTAAAACTTTTACCTTATTAGTTGGAGACTAAGCAAATTGTCTACTTGTGCATGTCACTTTCAGGAAGTTGTCACATCACTTGTTTTATTAAGTGTTAATAACTTTAAAAGGGGAAAAAAGAAAACCACCTGGTGCTATTCAGACCTGAATTCATGTGATCTGTGTTTGCGGTTTGACATTCTGGGCATCAAGGAGTTGACAGAAATGACTGCAGTGCTTGAACCATACAATATCCTAATTCTTCCAAGTGAAAGCAAACAGCATGTTTGTTTGCTTGAAATTACTAGATTTGTAGTCATGGATATATTTTAATTATGCCCATTTCATAATATAATACAATATTTGTATTTAAAAATAGGAATTGGGAGTTTTGTGTTTAATACTTTTATTTGTAACCATGTTTAGCATAAGCCATTGATTTTTATAGGACTTTTTTTTTTTTTTCTTCAGCTGCATGATAATGAAAAGATGCTTTTTTTGGTACTTTGTAAGGTCTGAGGAGAGAACAGGAGGGTGCTTAACTGTTTTGCCAAAATCAAAACAAAGCTTAAAACAGGTTTTATTTCTTACAGGTTTTTACATTCCTTCTTAACCTGTTTAGTGAGGAATAAATAGTCCTCACTTAAATCCTCTGTTAAAGTAATTTTAATGTACTTGGCATCAAACACCAGTATGTAATACACATGGTAATAAAGTTTAGTTCTGGCAGTGAAAATAATAGCCATCTGACTGTGTCTTAAAGTTGTGATGTTGGGCATCGGATGTCATTCCTGTGCTCTTTGTTGCCAAACACAGACCAGAGCAGAGCTGTGCTGTCATTACAGCCCTCTGCAGGGGAGCTGCTCAGCTGGCTTGCATGCAGTTGTGGTTAAGGGATTGAGTTTCAGTCAGCTCAGTTCTAGAGAAGAGAAACTGACATCTTTTTTTGCCCCCCTTTTTTTGGGGGAGGGGGTGCATCCTGCCTGTTTGTGTACAAAAATGAGGCGCTTGTAATTAAATTTGATATAAGAAACTATCCTCTATTTATATTTGATATAATCCTTTCTCAAATAAAGATTCAGTATCCAAATTTTACTTCTAAAGCCACTACAAATCCTTATTTAAAAGCAAATTAACCAAAGACATTGCAGCCTTCTGTTCATTTCGATATCTTTCAGAAAACAATGTCAGCTCTTCAGCTGAGAGAATGTCTCATGTTAGGACATGATTTTCGTTATTAGTTACGCTTCTGACTCCTACATAACTTGCAGAGGGTACATTACAAACACGGATGCTGTTAGTATGGGTATATAAGGCACCTAGTATAAAGAATATTATCATCACTTGTTGCTGGTCCTGTTTGGTCGTATTGTAATGTAAAAAGGGATCTCTGACAATGGTCTTTTTTTAGCACCTGAATTTAAAGGCTCTGTTATGTTCTCTTTACAGAGAACATGCATTGCTTAAGTGTCAGGCAGGCCTCTTCCTCCTCCTTTCTCTGCTGGTAAAAGCCTCCAGCTACTCCAACTTCTTCCCTTCTAATCAGCCTTCGTGTAAGTTCAAGGTGCTTAGCAATGGTGAGTGTGTGGGGGTGAGCTCCCAGGTCATCACTCAAAGGAGTCTGCAAGGAAATTCCAGGCCTTGGACTGCACAGGAGAAGGCAGGAGACTCATAAATGTGTGTCTTCCTACGTCCTCTGATTCTACAGTAATCAATAACATAGTACCTGTGCTGAGCTGCTCAGGACAGGAGCTGTGAGGATGGATGCGTTTGAGTGATGGTTTTGCTAGTAGCGCAGCTGGCCTTGTTAATGATTTTAAAACACCCTTCAGAGTTACCTAAAACTTCAGTTTTAATTCAGGGTATGAAGGTATGAAAAAGTATGAGGTGTGAAAAGCACTGGGCAATAGAGCATTTCCAAAAAGTATTTTCCTGTGGCGCACAGTATGTTATTGAAGAGTACCCTGATTGCTGCTGCAACATAATCCAGAGCAATTCAAAGGAAAAGGGAGCAAAGTCAGCAGGATTCTGCTTGAGTAACATACTTTGGTCCATACCATTTTCTTACTAATGTTCATCTGCCTGCTCCTAACTGCTTTCTGGATAGAACTTCTAAAGTTCTCAATTTATGGTGAGGTTTCCTGGAACCAATTGTAGCCTCTCTCCTATTCCTGGCCTGAGTTGAGAGGTGTTTTAAGGATGGCTTGGGAGCCATCATGCCTCTGGCAATGATTTTAGTTCCCTCTTATGCAACTCTTCTGAGTAGAAGGGCAAGTTTATGTTGTTTTTTACCTTAAAGCCAAAAAATCAGAAAATTTGAGTTGTATAACTCCTTTTTTTTCCCCAAAATTTCAATTGTGTCCAACTTAATTCAGGCTCTTTCTAGATCTCTACTTACACAAGCGTACTCTATTAAAACATATAACTATTTACATTTATGTATGCTTCAGTGATTAATACTGGTCTATGACATCTGAGGATCTGATTGTCAGTAGTTGTTCCAATGTACACATTGTATGTTGCCAGGTGATCATAAATTATTGAAAAGGGCTTCAGAATTATCTGTACTTACAGTACTAAAGAAATTCAAGTGGGTAGATGCATGAAAGGATCTGGGGCTGCAGGTTTTTACTTCTTTGTCACTAGTTTAGGTTATTCCTGTGGCTATTTAAAGCTCTTTTATACAAAAGGAAATGGGGAAACTTCTCATGGCTGAGTATCACCAAATATTAATGAAAGTAATATACGTCAGGACAACTGAAGGGACTCTAAACCTTTATATCTTCTAACATAAAGCGAAGAACATCAGTCTCAAACTTTCTTTCCCACGAAAGGGAGAAGAAAAAAGCTGCTTTGGGATGCTGATGCCTCAGCTTTCTGACTGTAAAGAACAAGGCTGGCATGCTCTTCCCTTTCAAGGAAGTTTCTTTATTCCAAAAGATGCTGCCCTATTTTAAGCATAAGGAATTGCAGCTCGTTGTTGGATGTGTCAGAAGGATGATATACCCCAGCAACTTCAGAGGACAATCTCTGGGTGAAATGGCATTGGGTAGAGATATGCCTGTAGGTCACAGAAAGGTCAGAGCATGATGACTAATCTGCCTCTGGTGAGGGTGCCTCCCATGATTTCTGTCTCAGCTGAGAAGGTTCAAGTCGATGCTATAATCTGCTGTGAAAACATTGAGAGTGCTCAACCAAACCAGTGTTGGTGTCACCATGATAACAAAGCAGTGGTCTGGTAATGTGCCCCAGTCTAACCTTAACCCATTTTCAAGGCTTGTAGCTACTTGTTAAGTGAAATGCTAGTGACAAACTTCATTAAAGCTACTGGTCTTCCCACACGCTGTGGTTTTTGCAGCCTCACCTCCAGTGCCGTTGCTTGAAGACCATTAGTTGCTTTTATTGCAACTATAAATCTCTAGAAGATAAAAAGGAAGATTTCATCTCTGTACAAGGTTTTGCTATCTTTGCACCCTCAGTCAAAAGCAAATAGATTCACACACTAAGACCAGAGGAGGAAGCTGTCCCTTTGCTGCTTTTTGTGTCCTGAGTTGTGACTGTGAAAATGTTAGGACATGTGAGAACCTGGTAGAACTAAGAATTCATTGTCTTACAAATTGGTTTCTTTAGAAAAGCCATATGCTGAAGTGTACACTTATGATCTCTATAGTAATAAAACATAGCTGAATACTCCAACACTTCAGTCTGGTTTCTGCAGGTGCTTCTTAACTCGCCAGTCTCAGCCCCATTCCAAAAGGTTTACACACAGTCCCATCAGGACAGAGAGGCGGCACCTTCTCAGGTGCTGTTCTGAACCCCAGACATAAAAAATCATTTTTGGTGGGTTTTGGAGCCTAATTCAGCTCCAGCTCTGCTTATAGCTGTGGAAACTGTTCTATGGCTGTTTCCTGTGGGAAAGTATGTATGTGTTTAATCCCTGGTCTACCTTTCATAGCCCATACTGAGCTAGGCAAGACCTGGAAAAAGTTAATTAGTTTCTTCCCTGTTACCATGGGATCCTGGCCAAAGGCATTCTGAGAGAAGAGCCCATATGGTTTTTGAGTATGTGGTGTGCTGTAACCCCGCATGAGACAAGGGAGTGACTGCAGGTTGTGATATGACTAATAATTCTTTCCCAAGTCAGTGCTGTCACTGATGTGGTTGTAGCACTGCAGCAAAGCCTATTGCAGGGTATCAAGGTGTGTGTTGGCTGCCTCTGGTCCTTTTCCAGCTGACTTTATTGACTGCTCTTTTGAAACACATGGAATTTGGGAAGTACCACTCTCACCAAGCAGCCGTGTGTAATTTTCCCACAATGGAATGGAGCTCTGTGTAACAATCTCTGTTCTTGCCTAACATTTGAACTGCCTGGGCTTCTGTGTGTTTGGGTTTAGTGCTACTGAGCTTTGTACTGATGTTTTTACGAAACTATTTTTTATCACCCCAGGATTTTGTATTTTAAGTGGTAGAAGATGAATTATAACACATCACATGAGGTTAGGATTATTTTTACCTGTACACATCAGTTTATGTTTATGCTGAATCTTATCTCCCATTTTAACTTGCAACCACTGTTTCACAAGGTCTTTTTGCAGTTCTTCGCAATCACCTCCAGTCTTCATTACCCTGAGTAACTCAGCACCTCCAGCAGACTGTCACCTGCTTACCCATCCTTCTCTCGATTGTTTAAGAACATGTTGAGCAGTGTTAGTTGCAGCACAGATCACTAAGTAGTTTCACACTGTCTGGAAAGCTGAATATTTTTCCTGCTGTTTTCTATCGTTTGATCAACATTGTATCCGTGTAAGGACTTCCCCTTATGTCTCAAAACTTCTTAGCTTCCTTCAAGACTTGATTAGAAACCTTGTTGAATGCCTTTTTGAAATTAGATTAGGTGATATTTAAAGGGTCTCCCTTATCCTTTCAATGGACTTCAAAGAAAGTGATTTTCTCTTGCACAGTTCATGCAGCATCTTCCCCAGGAGCTTAAATTTACTCCTTCCAGTGTAGTTTCAAAGTTAAGCTTGTTCACCTTCAGCGTCCGGCCCCTTGGTCTTTCTGTGCCTTTGCCCACAAGACCAAATGTCTATTGAAAATTTGGAAGATCTGACTCCAGACAACTCAGGGAATTTGTGAAACCAGTCCTTGTTCTCTTGCTGCCTTTGCCATGTTCCATTACAGCTCTTGGGGGTGAATGGCACAGTGCTAACAAGATTCTGCAGTCTTATTCATGTGTGAACAGTCACCTGCCTCAGTGGGGTACTTGGGATAAGAGAAACATTTGGACACTGGGGCAAAGCAGTTCTTGAGGTTTGAATTGAAGGTGTACTGTTACCAAGTGACAAACCAACCTGTGGGAGGCTTCTCAGGGACATACATGAACAGGAAAGCTGGGCATTATAAAAGAGACAGTCTCACCAGCCACTTCACAGGACATTTGGTGTGGACTAGAGACAGGGAGAACTTAGTTTGCACAGTACTTACACTTGGACTCCAAAACAGTTCTTGTATTCAACAAGGGATTCTGGACTAAACCAGACTCCAGAATACTTCTGTGTCAAGGGCCATTTGTTTTAGAACCTCATGCAAGGCTCTGTGGACATGTCCCATGTCCCAAAAAAGCAGGTATATAAACCTGGTATATTGAATCTGCTGAGATGCCTCTGGCATATTTGCTGGGCTTGAAGTGAGCATTGGCAATTGGTATTTTACTGTACAGGGATCACATGTATATAAGTATATGCACATGTATATATGTACATTTTACACCCACAAAGATGCAAATTTTATATACATAAATAGACAGATGTGTATATATTCTATCTAGAAAAGGAGATATCCATGAAGACTAAAGACGTTCTAATAACGGTGATCTTTCATGGGCTATGATCTTTCACAATCTCTGCATACCGGGATCCTTGCCCTACTTCTTCCCGAAGATAGCTTCATTTATACATGAAAGGGTTGTGTAAGCAGCCTTTTCAGCTACCACCTGACTGGCAGCTTATGCTGAAATGATCATCTATGATTACTCCTAAATCTGTCTCTGAATTACTGCTTGCCAAGACAGTCTGCATGTCTGTCTCTGGTGTTGTGTAAGTTAGTATTTAGCTACCTGCAAGTGAGTGTCATGGTACCATGACCAGGCGAATCGGGTTGGCGTAACAGCAACCTGCTTTTGTCCCTCTTTATATGTATTCCACAGGCTTCAGCAGCAGAAGTTTTATGTCACTGTGCTCACCAATGAGCACACTGACCCCAGACCCCAGCCCTTTGGCATCATTACTAAACGTGGTTGTGCTTATTGATGACTTCCAATGATCCATATTTTGAGATTAATGAAAGAGTCAGGGTTTAATCCATGTAATTACCTGGCAGTCACATGTTGATAAAGTTTTTAAAACCCAACACAGTGCTGTACTAAGGCCTTGGAGGAATTAACATTGCATTATGATGGTTTTCTTTGTTCAACAGACCTGCAATCCAACCCCACCAGCCCTATTCAGTTCCCTTTGGTCCTACCAGTCAGTAAAGTGCTCTGAACTGAAAGGTTAAGGACGATGTCCTTCACTTGGGATCTCCTTCTCCCTTTAGCTTTGAGCAGGAAGTGCTGCTTGCCAAATCCTGGTTTCTACTGCAATTCCTGATTAAGAAAGGAAATACCTTTAGGTAAGGAATGTGCTGGGAATATTTGGCTGCAGGAAACAGCCCCGGAGAAGCAGGATTTGTGTGATAGGCAGGTAAAGTCAGAGGAGAAATGCGCACCATCCCCCTGGTGACTGTTCTGCCTGGCACAGCCTGGACCTGGAGCCTCATCCATCCCTGGGCAAATGTCCATGTTGGACCAGGCTTGCTGGACACAGGACTGCAGGGTGGCTCCTCGCTGCAGGATGAGGTGAGGCAGGTCAGGGCCTTCATTTCTAGGAATGAAACCCCCTGTACTTTGGTGATAAGGTGGAAGATAGCTGCAGTGAACCTAAATCTAGTTGACCATATGTCCCCAACACACTGCTCCAGCAACATTTAAAAGCTGCTGAAATGAACATAAATGCAGTGTTCATCCATGTTTGTGTGCCAAAAGTCACTACAACACAGTGAGCAATGCTGATGAGGTGGGAAAAGACAGTAAAGAAGCAACATTTTTAAGGGAGAGCACAACTTTTTGACATATACATGGTCCAGGCAAAGCCAGTGATATCTAATGGTATGCCAGTGATATCTGGGGGCAGCTCACCTCCAGCCACTGTTACTCCAGTGGTGGTCGTACACATGAGAGCACCCAGGTGGTGTTGTCCTGAAGACAATGCACACATGGTCGTGGAAGAATGAGTCTGTGGTTTGCTTGCCTTTCAAGCATAGCCAGCCATGCCATCATCCAAGCTTAGGAACTTTCTTTGAAGGAGATGTAGGGCTCTAGGGTGTTGGGATGCTGTGGGCATAGCCACTGTCAGTAACTGGACCACCTGGCAGGCAAGCTGGTGTGCTGCATCTGACTGACACTGGGCTTTCCTACAGAACAGGCCTCCACAAAGTCTGGAGAAGAAAGTCCTGGCCTTTCCCTTGCAGAAGCCAGGTAAGCGTACAGAGAGCGGGTCTTCTGTGAAGAGACTCAAAGACTGAACTGCTTCAGCCAGGACTTGACAACCCACAGTGGCTCAACAGGCCTCTCCTGGAGAGGAACTGTGCATTTTTTGAGCAGCTGTGATGTAAATATGTAATTTTAGGACTATCTATAGTGCCACAGAGAGAATGCACCATAACCCACCTCCCAGAGCCTGCCCTGTTTGCTCTCTGGGACCCGAGAGTCCTCATGTCCTGCAGAAACACACAGCCACTGCAGCCAAAACTCGCAGCTCCCTGGGGGCTGCCAGACCCCCTGTGGGGCAGCAGAGAGCTCTGCCTGGTGTGGTTTCCACCTCTTTCCACCTGGAGCTCCATGTCCTAACATGGAGCAACCCCATGGTCTCCTTCCTTTTTCTGTTCTGCCTGGTGGAGCTGCCACCCAGCCCTCCCAAACTCTGGGAACAGGAGCCTTGGGCAGCAGTATCCAAATCTGGGACTAGGGAGGCCACTGTAGTGTTAATATTTCGAGTGAATGCATAGCTGATGGCAGGAGGGAACTTAAACTGCTGAGTTAGGTACAACCCAGGTCTGGATCAGGGAAGTGTAATGTCAAGGAGAAGGTGGGGAATAACCAGCCAGCAAGCCAATCAAGGGTGAAGAGGAAACTCCCCTCATGCCCAACGTACCCCAGGGAAAAGACACAGGATTTTGTTTGAAGTGCATTTTCCTCTTCTACATTGCTCCTGCTTGTTTAGGTGTAAGCAGGGACAGGCAATCATCGTTTAGCATGCAAGATGCTTCCTGCCAAGCCAAGCTGTCCACGTGAGGTGCATTTGTGTTTCAAGATGGGTCAGCCTAGCTGCAAGCTGGAGCAGAGTAGTCGTACATATCAAGGGAGTCTGTAGGAAAATGGCTGCTCCAAGGGTGCCAGATCCCCCGGTGTGCATCAAAGAGGGATGAACACTGCTATGGGCATCCTGACACACACTGCATGGTGTGCACAGGCAAGGACTGTACAGCTTCACTAGTGACCTTTCAGCTTCCCAAATCCTGCCCGTACCTTGCTAAAATACACTTTGCCTTCACTATCACACCTGTCCAGGTGGAAGTGGGAGGGAACGGACTAAATCAGAGCTGTCTGAGCACACTTTGGGAGCTGCTGCCCTGGAAATGCCAAGCTGAAGCTAAGCAGCATGACCAGGCCAGCCTGGGCTCTGCACAGAGTCCTCTCCACCAGCAGTGGCTGCCCAGATACTGCTTTGCAGGAGAAACATCTCTGATCTTGCAGCCCCGGAGCAACTTCACTCCCTGTCCCAGGTAAGTCTGAAAGGTGAGCGAGAAGCCTTGGGCCAATACTGCATCAGGTCTTCAGGCAGCACCAGGCTTCTGGTCAAAACTACTGCACCCACCTTTTGTCTGCTCAGGGTTTCTTTCCCCTGAGGAGTTACCTCACGTCTCAGGGTGTGGGGTTTTTCTCTGCTCTTGGTGCAGGCTCAGGACAGGGCACTCCTGAGTGATGGGAAGGTGTTGGCAGAGCCAGCAGCCCCTGGGAGATACGCTATACTCCTGCCTCATTCCTTGGTGCTTCCTTCTGAATAAGATATTCTCTATGTGGCTCAATATCAGCTCAGTGCCGATAGGAAGGGACAGCACCTGAAAGGAAAAATTATTTTGAAAGTGGAAGAATTCAGGGTTCTCCAATGCCTTCCTCTGGCTGGTGAATAACAAACCACTGGCCACAGCGTTTGTAACGAGACTCTTCTCTGTATTTTTAGCAACTGATCTATGAGATCATTTTTCTATTTTCAGTTGTTTGTGACTTGGGACTTTTCTGCTAGGAACATGCTGAGTGGGAAGGAGCACATAGCGTTAACTTCCAGCAAGGGCTGAGTGGACCCTATGTACCCGGTACTAATTTTCTGAGCAGTTTACCTCCCCAGAGCATCAGCAAGCCAGGGCATCAACAACAGTTGTTCCTCCAAGACACAAGAGGATAAGCATATACCCAGGAAAAGTCCAGACAGTCTTCATTAAACTGATCTGATCACTTCCATAAGCAGACAGAGTCTGTCTGTAAACCAGGATGTCATCTCCTGGCGGCGTTCAAGGTGGGGTTGGACATAGCCTTGGATGGCATGGTTTAGTGGGAGGTGTCCCTGCCCATGGCGGGGGGGCTGGAACTCGATGATCTTGAGGTCCTTTCCAGCCCTTACTATTCTGTGATTCTGTGATTCTGTGCCTCATTCACAAGCAAACAGTTATCTTGCTTCAAGCAAGAGATATAATTTGGTGATCTGGTGGTTTCAGTTGAAAAAGTCTCACAGCAGATCATGCATTCTGCATATCTTACACCAGTCCCAGCATTAACACAGTGCTTGCTACAAAAACATCTGGCAGCTGGGCACCATTGGCAGCCTCAAAATGGGGCAGCTTGATCATTTCCGTCTTGCCTGCTCCTCTCCTGCTTGCCCTGCTGCACTACACACAATGCGCCTTTCATCATCTCTTGTTACAAAGTACAAAAAGAACCTGACCCTGAATGCTGCTGTTCATTCATAAGTGCATAAGGGTGCAGCAAGTAATTGCCTGAGCAATAAGCCACAGCTATAACTTTACATTAAGCCTGCAAAATTACCTACAGGATTCCCTTAATGCTACCCATGCTGTGCGAAAACTGTGGATTCCTTTGTCTATGCCAGAACTTTTAACAGTCATTAAATAGAGACAACCTCAGAGGAGATTGTAGAGCTCAGAGGGGACAAGTTACTTGGGCTATCTGTAAGTGACATGGCCCTGGCTGCTGGACCCAGCTCAACACACTGCAGCCTGGTTCATTAGGCACAGCCTTAGCTGCTGCCCGCTGTGGATAACAGCTCCCCCTCCAAATTTGTTTCACACTGTCGATGTGATTTCTTGGTAGTAGCGTCCTCCTGACATCACATCTCACCAGCCCAAATCATAGAATCATAGAATCATAGAATAGTAAGGGTTGGAAAGGACCTCAAGATCATCCAGTTCCAACCCCCTGCCATGGCCAGGGACACCTCCCACTAAACCATGCCATCCAAGGCTACGTCCAACCCCACCTTGAACGCCACCAGGGATGAAGCATTCACAACTTCCCTGGGCAACCCATTCCAGGGCCTCACCACCCTCACGGTAAAGAATTTCTTCCTCATATCCAGTCTAAACTTCCCCTGTTTAAGTTTAAACCCATTACCCCTTGTCCTCTCACCACAGTCCCTAATGAAGAGTCCCTCCCCAGCATCCCTATAGGCCCCCTTCAGGTATTGGAAGGCTGCTATGAGGTCTCCACGCAGCCTTCTCTTCTGCAGGCTGAACAGCACCAACTTTCTCAGCCTGTCTTCATACGGGAGGTGCTCCAGTCCCCTGATCATCCTCGGGGCCCTCCTCTGCACTTGTTCTAACAGTTCCATGTCCTTGTTATGTTGAGGACACCAGAACTGCACACAATACTCCAAGTGAGGTCTCACGAGAGCAGAGTAGAGGGGCAGGATCACCTCCCTCGACCTGCTGGTCACACTCCTTTTGATGCAGCCCAGGATACGGTTGGCTTTCTGGACTGCAAGCACACACTGCCGGCTCGTGTTCATTTTTTCATCAACCCACACCCCCAAGTCCTTCTCTGCAGGGCTGCTCTGAATCTCTTCTCTGCCCAACCTGGAGCTGTGCCTGGCATTGCTCCGACCCAGGTGGAGGACCTTGCACTTGGCATGGTTAAACTTCATCAGGTTGGCATCACCCCACCTCACAAGCATGTCAAGGTCCCTCTGGATGGCATTCCTTCCCTCCAGTGTATCAACCGAACCACACAGCTTGGTGTCATCAGCAAACTTGCTGAGGGCGCACTCAATCCCACTGTCCATGTCACCCACAAAGATGCTGAACAAGACCGGTCCCAACACTGATCCCTGGGGGACACCACTCGTTACTGGTCACTGTTTCTGCCCAGGCAGCTATACAGGGACATGCATCAGCCACTCCCCATCCTCTCTTTGACTGGATAAATAATCTCCCACTGCAGAGGGCTTTATAATGAGGAGCTTATCCTCCTTCCCCAGCAAACCTACACCACATCAACAATCCCCAAGAGCCCCTGCAGCAATTGCCACCTGGATGCCAGCAGTGCCACCATCCCCCAGCTCAGTGTCCCCCTGCATCCAGGCCTATGTGCCACAGCAGGATGCTTGGACTTGGTTCACATGCTGGTGGGTGACTCTGCTGACCTACAAAACCTTGGCAGAGCAGCAGGGTTTCCAACCAGGACGAAATTCTGGCTCTGCAAAACCCAAAGGGGCACGGGAGAGCTTGACTTCATCTGAGCAGACCTGCAAGCTCAAGGTAAGCTTTGGGATTATTTGCACATTGGAAGCTCTGACAGGGCTCTACTGAGCGAAACACGGCCATGGGCTGAAGCACAGCCACCAACCTGACACTGGAGCTGCTCAGCCTGATGGCCGACAACGTCTGCAAGCCAGTGAGCATGAGATAGCTCAGCCTTGGGACTTCAGCGTTTCCACAGCTTCAGGTTCACCATCTCAGCTGCAGAAATTTTAAGCTACTTAATGGCATTTTCCTATGGTGCTTTAAATGTATAAAATGCTTACGGGGGCACAAAACGGCACTTTTACTCCCAAAAGAGGACTGTTTATTTCCTCTCAAGTTAGAGGAGGAGAGTGGAAGAAAATATGAACTTACTTTCTCCAAGAAAACAAACTGACCTTTGAGTGTTATGAAAGCCTTTATACAATAATTTGGGCAAAGAGAACTGGAATTTCTCCTGTGGAGCATATTTTTCCTTTCAAAATGCCAGTTTGCTAAAACCAGGGCAGTTTGCAGAAAGGCTTGGTTTCACTGAATCTGCCCATTTCATAGCTGTTTACAAACGTTCTGAAACTGCTGAAATGCTGAGTTTGTCAGCATAAATCTTCAACTGCAGAGTTTATTTACTGCTGGAGTCAAAAAGATAGAATGAACAAATAAATAATTACAAAAAGACAGAAGCAAACCCAAAATGAATCATTTTTGCATTGCTCAAAACCAAAGCATTGTAACTGACCTGATCCAAAACATGTCATGATCGTCAATTCACAGTAGCTTTGAAACCTGGATTTCTGGGGAGTGGAAAATTCACCCCGTACAGGAGGGGACTGGTAACAAGCCCTTGCAGGGAAGCTGCAGAGTAGTTGGGATCAGAGAGTGAGGCTTTATACCTGTGCTCTAGCATAAACTGACAACCTTGTGCAATGGCATCACTTTCTTTACAAGTATCTCTTCCAAAATGGGCTCAAATAACCCCCTGACCTGTGGCTGTGGCCACAAAAGTCATGCAAAGCATGAGCTCTGCATTTGGACAGCATGCAGCCATTACCTGCTCTGAAGAGCTGCACCCACAATAAATGTGTCTGATGCAAAACTCGTGTTGGTTAGGTGTCAGGAAGCTCCTTCTGCCTCATCGAGTTTTCTCCCAGCAGCTTGGAGGTGGTACACAGCCACCACATGGTTTGCGTGAGCCTGCACTCAGCACAGGGAGGGCCAGGGTGATGTCGTGTTCATAGGATCATGAATCACAGAATGGGTTGGGTTGGAAAGGACCTTAAAGCTCATTCAGTTCCAACCTCCTGCACAGGCACACCTTCCACTAGAGCAGGTTGCTCAAAGCCCCGTCCATCCAGGCCTTATTTGAACTTACTTTACTGATCTGCCCCTATTTGATGGGTTTGTTTTCAGAATAGCACAACTTCAAAGGAACAGGTGAAGAAGCATTTCTGGCTCTCTTCGTCTTCACCAACGGCAGTGCAAGACACCTAATGATAAAAAAAGCAAGCACTAAGCTAAAGGGACATGTCGGTCCTACTAACCAACGCTAACCTTAGAAAGCTTATTACAGTACTGCTGCTACTTTTTACCCTAAAAAGGAAGTATTCTGGGCTGGAACCACTGTGAGGTGTGTTTAAAGCAAAATAAAGGTCCAGTCAAGATCCTGCCCTCTGTTACAGGTATTTTTGTCCGGGAAATATACTGGGAATAACTGGTGGGTGGGGGAAACCAAAAGGAAACAATTAAAAGTAGATGAGTAAACTGTCTTTCTTTTTCCCTTCTTGCTTTTTTTTTCCCCTTCTTTCCACACCAGAGAAAGCACACAAAACCAATTACATTCATTCTAATTTGGGAAGAAGTGGAGTTTTAAGACCAAAACAAAAAAGGAAGACCCTATCCTAGAATATCACTTTGCCAGAGCCTGCACTGGCAAGGTACTAATGCACTTCCAGTGGGGGGTGAAATGATTCTGCCTTTGGCCTTAAGCCCTATGACACATGGAAGGCATGAAAATATGGGTCATTGCAGATATCATTCATTGTGGCTTAGGGCCAAAAAGACAATAATAATGACTTATATTTGCACAGCACATTTCATAATCCACTGAGGTTGCAACCAGGTGGGTTGTGTGCAGCTGTGCCCTTCTCATTCAAATTCCTAAGTACCAAATCAATGTGCTGCTTTGTGGTTGTTAGTGAAGACACTAAGTGGCCTGTCTTTCCTCCTCATTGCTTGATAATACATCCTGCTGAAAGTCCTCCTGAGAGCTGCTGCTGTTGATTTTTATCCTTCTAGGGCTGAAACAACATTTTGACATCAGGCAGTGTATAATTAGTGCAAACTGGCCCTTACTTAGCTCCCCACCTGTAGCAAGAGATGTACCTCCTTGAAACCGAGAAAGACAAAACCATCCCGCTTCAGCTGACCATTTCCATGCTGCTCTTCCTGGCATGAGACTCCTTCATCTGGAATTCATGCCTGATCCCCAAAAACTCACCCATCGCTTTCTTTTTTTGCCTCCTTGCTGCTTAGCCTCACATTTTCTTGAATAGCCAGGAATAAAGTATCATTGTGAGGGTTTCTAAGTTCACAGAGCTATGTGTGATTAACAATAGCCAAGAATCAAAAGCATGATGCTTAAACACGTCTAATAAATATAATGGAGAGAGGCAGAAGTCCGAAGGCTTTTCTGCATCTGAAAGAGGTAATTCAAGGGGCGTAAAAAATTCACTGCCATAAAAAATATAACTCCTTGGAGCTTTTGGAGTAAATCCAGTCTGAACCCAGAGTGTCAACTAAGGATGCCTTTAATAAACATTTAATTAATCAATCACTGGTTCATGCGGCTCCTGATTTTCTTCTATCAGGCATTTTCCCTGTCATTAGTTTATCTGTGCATTGAGCTCACATCAAATTGCACCAGCCCTCCTGCTGGGCAATACCAGTGGTGGATGTTTGTAAGCGGTCTCCATAATCCTTGGTACAGCCACACTCAGCCATGCCCAGAGCTGAGCTCAGTCACCCAAAACCACAGTGCCCCAACAGCCAGACCAGGCAGGTGCCCATGCTCAATGCTTGAGGGGTGGCTAAGGATCCAATATCCCCCACAGCAGGCAAGGTCCTCCCACCAAGACCTGGGCTGATGTAGTGATGTCCTCCTGAGGACTCGCTGTCTCCCAGCTCCTGATGACACTGTCCTTGGGAGTTGCAGGGGCAGGATTCGTCTGGTCCTTTGGAGACTTATCCTCACCTTCCAGGAGCCACAAATCTTCTAAGGCAGCCAGTGGAATGGTGGGAGTGGTGAAACCCAGAAAAAGTGCACCCCAGCTTGGGCCTGTGTGTCCCCCAGACACCTGCAGTACACCGGCAAGAGCCCAGAGGAGCAGAGGAGCCTTAATAATGTAATTTTGCAGCCAAAAATAATGCCACTGAAGCCAAGTCAATGTCAACTTGTGTTGTGTGTGCTTAGGGGTTGTCCTGATCACCGCTGGTATGTAGGCTGACATGGTCCCTTCAGGCTCTGGCTTCACTGTGCTAGTGGGAAGCTCAGCCCAGCTCCTGTCCAGTGGCCACCATGGCATCCAGCCTGGGAGTTGAGCCTGACCTCAGATCTGCAGAGCATCGCCTGCCTCCCGTGATGTCAAGCACATCCAGCATCCAGCCCATGCTATAACCCCAGTTCAAATAGCAATAGTAGGAAATTGTGTTTTATTTAACTCAGTTTTGCTTTCTATAAAAAAATGGTAATAAAGTTTATTTCAGTAACTGAACTGGGGGAATACATTAGACAACCACGAGGCCACTGTGGCATGTACCTAATGTAGGAGGGCAGGTATGGATGGGAGGGATTCAAGGAAAGGAGGAGATACCATGTAGACAAACATGGAACAAACAGGAATTTTTTCCAATGAAAGCCCTACTTTTTAAACAAGAATAGAAAACTCTGGAGGATGTGGGGATGATGCTGATGCTTCATTCTTTGCTTCCATGAGCAAGGTGGGGAACTGCAAAGCACCTGCCAAACATACCCCAGAGAGTGCAAGTTCAAGGCATGTGGCAGCTACAAAGGTATCATCTCAGCACCAAGGTTTTGTCCCCTGGGCCAGAAAACCTCTGGAGTGGTTATACCTGACATGGGTTGCATGTAATCACTCTAAAGTAGACATAGGTGCCTAAAGTAGACATAGGCGCCTAAAGTAGACATAGGCGCCACCAAGTCAGTAGATGTATGTTACTGCCTTCTGTACCCCATGCTCGGCCTCTCGTATGCCACTTCACAAGGTATTTCCAACTCTGGTGCAGGTCTCCTTCTCCACACATTTTAAAGAAGGTAAATTAACCTGAGCATGTTAATATGTTGACCAAGTTGAAATATTTGCAGGGAAACCATATTGCTAAGGTTGAGACAACTGGAAACTAGAGCAAAACATAGTGCCTGGAAACAAAAGAGCTGGGGATGCACATGAGGCTATTGAGCTGGTTTGATGGGCAACATTGATTTTCCTCTACAGTCAACTGCTGCCACACAGCTTCACAAATACTCCCTGCTCCCACTTCGTTCAAAAGTCAAACCAGCCTGCAGTGCTGCAGAAAGAGTTGATGAAACAACAGCTCATTTCCCAGCAACACAGGGAGAGCAAGTTGTGAGGATATAAAGAAACAAACACCTATCTATCTGTCACAATGAGGTTTGTCCTGTTTGCCGGTGCACTGAGCAGAGGGTGCAGCATCTTTCGCAGAGGAATCCCAACAACTGCAGTGAAAATTACAACTGAGCCAACTCTGGTGCCAGGAAATCCCAAGTTCTCCACATGAAATGACCAGGGAAGACTTCTTTTTGTTACTGAAGACTATTACCCTTTTCCCCAAAGGCAGCCCAGGAGATGAGAGCGCAAGCAGCTGCCCTCAAGTGACAGGACTATAAATCTTTGTTTCAAGGGCAATGGAAATGAAACTGCCTTAAGTGCTATTGGAAAATCCCTGCTTGCTTCTTACAAGGTTCAACCAAACAGAATTAAATCACTATTTTTCCTTACTCAGGGCTGTGCACCTTGCAGATAAAGGAAGATAAATGTAAAAGCATCCACCTCTGGCAGCCTGCATAGTTGATGCTCTGTGCACAGGAGCTGCACAAAACCACCTTCCAGACAGAGCTGACAACTCATCCATACAGGAATCAGGCCTTATTTTTGTTGAGCTTACTTTTTTTTTTGGCTATGGGAGATCCAACATCAACATCGCTGTCATAGCAGCTGCACAAGGAAGTACATGACTTCCTGTCTGAGCATGTTCCACCACTCAGCATTTTGTTTTTGTGCTAAACCACAACCATGCATGTCATCCCACCCTGTGCCAGCGTACTCTGACCCATCCCCTCCCACCAGAAAGGCGCTGGGAAAACATCACGGAGGCAAAATATGCCACAAAATGCACACTCAGTACTTGCGCCAAATGCCCTCCCTAAAATGTGCTGCCAAGGAGGAGTTTTATGTACTTTGGGAGTAGCTGAGGGCTCTTCTTGTAGCATATGCCCCTTCCTCCAGAGCAGTCACAGAATCACAGAATCATAGAACAGTTTGGGTTGGAAGGGATCTTCAAAGCTCATCTAGTCTAACCCCTCCTGTGATAAGCAGTGACATCTTCAAGTAGATCAGGTTGCCCAGAATCACATCCAGCTTGGCCTTGAATGTCTCCAGGGATGGCATATCCACCACCTCTCTGGGCAACCTGGACCACGATTTCACCACCCTCGTTGTAAAGAATTTCTTCCTCACATACAGGCTGAATCTCCATCATTTATTTTCAAACCATCGCTCCTCGTCCTGTTGCAAGGCTTGGCTGAAAAGTCTTTCCCCACCATATTACAAGCCCTTTTTAAGAACTGAAAGGCCACAATAAAGTCAATCTACACGGTGACAAGAAATTAAATCCTGACACAACTTTCAGTCCAAACTTGCTCCAGAACCTAGAGATAATGAAACTTTCTTATCTGTCTGTGCAAATAACGGGGGAAAACCCCAAACACTGACAAGCCTCTTATTGTTTTTCCTTTCCTTAGTAATAATTATTACACTAAGACAAAAAGAGCTAACTTGAGCCCTAAAAGTAGGTTCCGACTGGGTGCAGTGCTGCTGTTGTCCATGAGAGGGCTATCAGCAAAGGCATTTGGGTGTTTTACCGTAACCCAGAGAGGGAGAAAACACACTGCCAGTTAATTGCAAAATTCATAGGCACCCCCTGCTCCCTCGCAAGCTTCTGCGAAGCTCTTGCTCAAAAGAATGTGCCCTTGCACCGGCTGGTATGACCTCCTCTGCCCAAAGCAGCTCTTGCAGCAACAGTAGTTAGTGACTGCGGTAGCAGCGTGAGGCAGTTCTGGGGCTGTGCTGCCTCCAGCCCTGGCTCCCCACACGCTCCTGGACAATCTTCTGCGTTGTTAGAATGTCTGAGATGAGTCCCATGCCGAGGACTGCTTTTCTTAATATGGCAGTTGAAATAAACCACATTTTATTCACACACAGCTGAAAGATATTGTTGGATCCAAAGTGACATGTTCTGTGTTTGCTCAGGTTTGAATCTATTCTCATTATTAAATAAGGCAAAATTCAGAATAAAGCAGGGTTTCAGAATGAAAAAAAAACCCTACAGCATTTTTAATTGAAAACATATTAAAATGAAATCTTACTTCTATACATGTGTATTCCACATTTATATGTAACATTAATACAAATATTTCATACCTTCTTCCCTGTACATATCATACCATTACCTTCATCCAAATGATGCTTTCTGAATTAGACAGAATTTCTGGTCAACACAAGGGGCTTATGGGGAATAAGCCATCTATCAGAAAGGAAAAAGAACAAAAAACACAACCCCCAAATCCATTTCTAGCTCTGAGATTTTGCTTCCATTCACTTTTGCAGTCACCAGGAGGGCTGTTGGCACTTCTGAATACACCTTGAGTGAAATTCAATCCGGTCTTGAGGTCAACATGAATGTCAGCATTGCCTGGATGGAGAGGTCCTACTTGGGAGATACGCGATCTAAACACTTGCGCTGGTAATTGCACAGGCCTGAATGTGACCTTTAGATTTCCCCTCAGCTCATCTGAGACTTTGTACACTATCTCTCGGACATTAAGCACGGCAGGATGAGCTCTTCAGGGAAATTCTGCAGTGTTGTCAGCCCTCTGATTGCTGGCCCCGTGGGACACAATGTACTTCTTCTGTCTCTGTCTTCTGGTGTCGTATGATTACGGGAAGATCTCAGCTTTCATGGCAATGAAAAGTAGGTTTCTAGTCATTGAGACTACAGAAAAGCTGGCAAATGTCACCTCCTAAAGGTACAGGATCAGAAGGCAAATGAAAAGGAATTTCAGCTGTATCAAGAGCCTGATTTTTAAGCTAACTGCATGGCTTAACAGTGGCATAGTTTTGAGGAACAAATATTAACTTCTGAATACTTGGAAAAAGAAATAGCATTCAATTATTGAAGAGAGAAAAATTTGCTTCTTGCTTATTCCTTCTTCTCTCCCTGCCCTTCTTCCTTCTTTTCTAAGGCTTTTGCCTATTGCTTACGACTCCTCGATGCTTCTAAGTCCAGAGATGCCATTGGAGGATGCTGCTGTTAGCCAGTTAGATGGAGTGTGAGTACTGGGAATTTTCCAGGGTTACAAAATGTTTTCCTTGCATCTGCCAAAGCTAATGGCAGCAGTCACTGAACACGTGCCACTGGAAAATCACAAGCAGGCTGCCTGCCAAGCATGCAGAGCTCTTGGACAGAGGCATGTCAGCGTCTTGTGAGTGTGAAAGGACATGGCCGTGTCCGAGCCAGAAAGGCAGCGCTCCAGGCTGGAGCCTGGCACGTGACAGCCCACCACTGCATTCCCAGCCAGGAGGGCTGCCATAGATCTGCACTGTGAGCTGCCGGGCTGCGTGTCCCTGACAGCCTTGCATGAGCAGCGTCCACTCACCATCAGAAGAGCACATTTCTTTCTAATGGAGCAGTTTAAGAGGAAGTAAAGTGGTCAGCACAGAATAAATAATCTCAGCTAGTGGCTTGCTGACATTCAATCACAGTTCAGCAGGGACATCTCCAGCACCCCTTGAATCTTGTGCCAAGCCATCAAAACCCTCTCACTTGGCAATGGAAATTTGCCAAGAAGAGGCTGAAAAGGAAGCTACTGAGGAGCTATTCTACTGTGAGCACGTGAAGAGGAGTGTCACCAGAGCAGGGCAGGGAATTCTAAATTTATACTGTCCACATATATCCATATTAGATCTGTAGCCCATCTGAGCCTATAGTCTGTACTCTGCAGTGCACAAAACCAGGGAAAAGATACCTAAAACTACGCAAGTGATTCTCCCAGCCTCAAACAATTTGTGACACATGGGACTGGGTGAGGAAATCCATTCATCAGGTGTATTGTAGCAAAAAAGGAGATCTTTTGAACAATTCAGTGAATCCCATGGCTGTCATAATGTCTCATCCAGAGAAAAGTTGGTGGGAAAGGGTAAATCCATACAACTTAGAGAGATTACAATTTTTTATAGAATCACAGAATAGTTTGTGTTGGGGAAGACCTTTAAAAATCACGTAGTCCAACCCCCCTGCCACAGGCAGGGACACCTTCTACTAGACCAGGTTGCCCAAAGCCCCGTCCAACCTGTCTTTGAACACTGGGCAACCTGTTCCAGTGTTTCACCACCCTCATCATAAAAATTTCTTGCTTATATCCAGTTTTAGTAGTATCTGTCCAGGTGAGAGCATCATGTTATGTATATAGATGAGAGTGGATACACCTCTGTATCAAACTGCCCCCAGCTGGGCTGATTACTACCTTCATACTTTCACTCCGAAGCTAAATTCCTCAATGGAAGTTATCTATTTCCATGGGAGATGCTCAATGGCACCCATTTTTTAGGATAGGACTTTCAGAGAGATTTTCTTGATTTCTATCAAGTTAATGAAAAAATCAAATGAAGCTTCATCTTGCAGAAGGCTTTTGTCAAAACACTTAGGCCCTAAATTCTGCCTATAATAATACACATTTTAATCAGGTGCTTGAAATTTGTAGCTTAATATAGATTATGTATGCATGTTATTTGCCAAGCCTATATATACTCATTTGAAGGAGCTCCAAAAAAAACCCAAATCATCTCACTTGGATGTTAACAAGAGAATGGAGAAGGTAGAATTTTCAGGCACTATGTATAGCCAAGAATTTGGTGTGTGCTCAGTGCAGAAAGGATGAAGAGAAGAAATAACAGTGGCTTTATGCCTTTGCAGAACCAGCCGAGTTGGGACAGCCTTGCAGTTGGCCGCCTGTGGCCCTCAGAGGTTTGTTACAGCTTTATGTTTCACTAATATGCACTACCAAAATGCTGCCTGGGGCTGACAGACTACCAGCAAGACTGATTAAACCAGCTACTGGAAAAAACCCCAGGAAGCTAGTCAAAACACAGCGTTTCCAGCACTGAAAGATGAGCTGTACTGCTTCCTAGAACCAACTCCTGGGTTTGGTTGTTTTGAATCACACTTTCATACACACACACAGACACAGCAGCCCAAGGCCGTGAGATGACAGCACAATTGGTGTCTCTTACAGCACAGCAGAGCTGGAGGCTTTAAAGCACTGTACACAGGTAATGCACATCTTACTGGCTGCGCTCCTACCAACCTGCAAGTAGTTGCTGAAGGACACATTGCAGTGACAGTTGCATCAGTAATTATAAATGACCCCAGAGCAACCACAGAATTAGGCAATGCAGACTCCTCCTAAGCTTTCTGCTCTTCAACATGTTCTCTGTGTAAAAGGCTCACTTGTGAATATGATGAATAGCTGTGAAATGGCTTGTACAGCAGGATGCTTACAATAAAATGGGTTTGGAGTAGACAGGGCAGAATTATTGCCCTGCCTGCCTGGCTTCTTGCCAGCCCCCTGCTGCCTTCCGTCTCACATCACAGGAGGCTGGAACAATTCCCATGGGATTAACATGAGAGAGATCCTGTGAAAAATGAAGGTGGTATGAAGGAGGGAGGTGACGGATGAAGGGAGAAATCAGGCTTGTAAGGACTGACACAAGCAGTTAAGCACCTGGAGAGGTGGGACAGCTGTGAGACTCACTGCAAAAGGGAACAAGAAGGAATTCTCAGGCAATTTCTTCCCTCCCTACTTGTGCTCCAGACCTCCCACATAAATGCTGCTTCTACAGGACAGAATGGCAAGAAGAGCCACCTGCCCTCGAGCACTGTTGGTCAGCAAACTGGTGAAGCTCTAAAGGTAGAACTGGACACATGGACATGCTCCCAAATAATTCCCAGACACAGTTCAGGAAGAAGGATGGTCCAGAGACAATTCCCACCATGTCATACAGCCACTGTGATTTGGAGGCTGAGGCTTTGTGAGCAGAGAATCAGATCACACCATGTCAGCTAGTCTCATGTCCAGGAAGGTCCCTGGCCACATTTAAATTACTGCAGCTGAAGCGTCTTGTGAAACTAAGGTTTTCTTCTGTATTTCATCTTACATTGCATCCATACTTCCACTCACCACACTGATAAGGCTCTGAAAAGATAAGAATACATTTTAAAAATTAATCTGGAAAAATTCTTACAGCAAATCTTAAACTTGATTTTAAAAATTCTTTCTGTGAGGAGCAGTCTTTCTACCACCCAAATATTTGAAGGACTGGACTTGCCAGGTAGCGTGTAGGAGATTCTTTTCTCCTGGTTTCGCTGTGGCATTGTTTTCCTAGGATATTTGGCAACATTACAACATCTTTCTCAACTGGTATCCTTGTTTGCTCCATTTCCTGCCAAAACCCATGCTCCTGTTGCAGCCTGCGGTGTGACTGGCAGGTATCAGCAGTTGCCAAGTTTATTCCCTGACTCTGGACGAAGGAAGAAAAGGCCAGGGGTCACTGTGTGCCTGCTTGGTTTGTTTCTGCTAAATGTCAAGGGCTGAAGCAGCCTGGGAGGAAAGAAGTTAAACATGTAGCTACTGAATTACAGTGCCAAGAGTACAGTTTGCTTTTTCTACGTGAAGCTGGACTTGGCCAAACTCTTGGTTTGCATCAAAAAGAGAACTCGCCCTTGCATTTGTAAGACTACGAACTTCTGGATGAAGGATTTATGAACTATTTTCTTTCACCGAGGAGCATTCACATTTAACGGCATTAGAAAGACTTTTTTATTTACCTGGGGTGCTTGAGACTTATTTGGTTTGTGTTTTGTTTTCTAGAAAATTTCATCTGGTCAGATAATAATTGAATTAACTACATAGCTCCACTTGAATTTCATTATGCTCTTGGTTTCAGTTTCACTTCTCATTGTACCTAACCCCCATGTATTTTTGCAAGTTGTGATCTAAAATACGTAACCTGCCCAGTGCATTTCATTGTTTCTAAATTCTTAACAGACTCTTTAAGAACATCTATTGTGTCTCATTTGGCAGACAAGTAGTACCTGCCTGACCATCTGTATTTGTGTACAGTTATTCCACCACAAGACTTCCTTTCTCACCATTTAGAAGCAGAAATATTTGTACTGTTGAATAGATTAATTTTTATGTTGCGGCCTGATGTCCGTGACCCGGATTTGGGTTACAAACCTGTCATGTCATGTGTCAGGGCTTATTATCCACCGATTGCATAAGCCATTGTTACCAGGATAAATTTAGAATTCATCTGAAAATCACAGTTAATCATTTGACCAGCTCTACATTAAGGTCAGCCAACATCTACTGTCTCTAAGCTCATGTATATTGAAGTTTGCTACCAGAATATTTTCTGAGTTTTAGCTGCCTTGATTTGTGTTATAATCAGAAATACCTCATTTCAGATTCAAATTACTTTGCATAGTTAGATCACTAATTCAAGTGTGTTGGCATGTCTTTGAAAGACTAGCACATTCTAACTATGTGCATAGACAATTAAATAGCAATATATGAAATAATTACTATTTATATCCATCCCTTGTTTTCTCAATAAATAGTATTTTATACTTAGATATTGTTTTCAAGATGATTAAGCCGACTCCTAAAATGTTTTTCCTAATTGTTCTTGTTTTTTCAAGTCCAATAATGTTTCAGGACTATTTCCATCTGGTAGCAATAGTCCTGTTTATTCTGGAACATCTTGGTTTATATTGTGCTTCTGTGTCGCAAAATCTATTGAAATCATGCAAAACACCAATCTCTCTGCCAAAGTCAATAAAATTACTACTTGTTGAAGAAAACAGTAAACAACAGAACTTCATAATGATGTCATTAGCACATCCTTTGTCAACAGTTGGGAAATCTGGAACATTCAAGAAAAAATGAAGAAAAAAAATAATGCACTCAGCTTGGATGTATAATTAATTTTACATAAAATTCTAATGAGATTTGTTTCGAAATGCAAACAATTTTTATAGCAGCATTAGGTGCACAGCAGTAAGGCAGCAGTAGCTCAGCATGCAGAGAGAGTGCTGCATTTTATCCATCCATCCATCCATCCATCCCATAAATGGACACATTTTAAAGCTTCTTTAACTCTGGCAGTCAGTCTGCTACCACAGGCCCTTTGCAACTGGCATTTAGATCCAAGCTGATCTGAAGTCCAGTTCAGGAGCCTGATTCAGTACATCTGGGAGCTGCCAAGGGATTTTGTCATACCCTGTACGTTCTGCTGGGAGCCAAATTCTCCTGCTCTTTCTGTTTAGAACACTCCAGGGATGTCATCTCAAACCACCTCTTGCTTTGAGCCAGCACAAGATTTGTGCATCCATTTGGTACAAATAAAAGAACCTATTCATGGAGGTTTTCTGTCCTGATCATTTCAAATGTGACAGTATAAAACTCTGCAGTCATGGATAGAGTGTGTTTATTCAATTGTCAGTGCCAACTGAGCAGCACACAAAGTACTAGAAAACACAGGGGTAGGTTGAAGCACATTGGACAGATACTGCACTAAAGTAGCATGATATGGTCAAAACTGAACTTACTAGGTTAGTTCTCAGATACTGCTGTCAGAAAATGGAGAGGGGAAAACGAAGGTGTTTTCTGATTTCTGGATTCATCAAAACTTATATTAATAATAGTTGTACAGAGGTGTGCTTTGCTATAAGGAACAGATCAAATGTAGTACTAAATGCTAGGCTTTAGTGAGACTAATATATAGTCAGGGATGCTATTGATACACACCAAGGTTAAGTGGTCTGGCTGCAGCAGAGAATATGTTCCACCTCTTTCCTCCGTAGTTTCCACTTTCAGTCAGCATACACAGCATTTCATCCAAGAAATTCTGTTGGGTTTCATGGATGACAAACATAAACTCATAATAATTTATTAAATAAATAATAACCTACTTGGCCTGACAATGAGCTATTTCCACAGTGTGCACTATCACAACATGCCACTAGATGGTAGAACAGGATTCTGCCTGCATAGTTCTGCAGTCAGCCAGCACCCCCTGATACAGCCTTCCAGTAAACTACCAGATTAATTCTGGATGAAGATTCCTAAAACTACAGTGTAATTTAGAATTTTTATTCCAAGTGCATACACCATATTCTTTGTCTTTTACCGTTGTTATGTTCCAGAACTCCGACTGCAGTGATGACTTCCCAAGGTGTATTTACAGAACAAGGCACATAGCAGCACACTGTATATATGTCCCACAGCTGCCTAGTTAACACCTGAGAAGTGATAAGCTACGAAAATGAAACCACAAGATTCGTTTGTAGACTGTGATCCCCTGTGGAAATCACACTGCCTGGGAGGCAAGAGCAACTATAAGAAACTTCTGCCCAGAAGCATCCTTCAGAGGCGCTGCCTACCACCTCTCTGGGAAGCACTGTCTTCCCTTTTCCCTTTGGAAATGTACACAGAAACAAGGGGTGCAGGGGACATGAGTGCCTGCCCTTCAGTGACTTCCACAGGGATCAAGGAGAGTAATGGGAATTTTTACACATGTAGCAGTGGAAAATTAAAATTCAAGGCAGCAAGGGTACTAATAAGCAACATCATAGTTGAGAAGCAACCAAGCTGCTATGAGTAAATGAAATGAAGGCAGTGGCAAATGCCTAGGATTTATTATAAAAATTTGGATACAGTGCCAAAGAAATTCTAATTTGTATTGACCACAGAACTTCAAACCTGCTTGGATATGATAGATGAATTGCACATGCAGTGAAATACGTCTCAAGGACTTTTAGCAAAGTTGAAACAGTGATTTCCGAAGTCTTGGAGAAAAAGCATAGGGATGCCACAGAAATCAGGGGAAAGGAGCAGTGTAACTTATCGTTGTTATTAGAGAGCCAAAAGAGAAATGAATAATAAATATATTAATAGGTGTAAAGAAGAAAGAGCAGAGTGCTAGCAAATAAAATGATGCCAAGACCCTAGAAAACAGACATAACAAATTGGATACAAAATTGCAGCTTGTTATGTCACAAGAAACCACCTGTGGACAGTTATTTGGCAGGTGAGATTTGCTTAGTATGGAATGAAGAAAAGCACTTTCCCACCTGGAGTTTCCAGAGTTACAGCACACCTGCTGATCAGACAGTACTGTGGATAGAACAGTCCTGTGGAATGGTGTCTCCCCTGCCAGATAAGTATTAACTTAATCATCCACTCTTGTTTTATCTATAAACACATTGCTCAGGACTTCCCTGAATTCATACCTGTTTGGACTGTGTAACGGTTTGGATAGGAAAAGAACATAATGAATCATCAAGGGTTTTTTCCACTGCTATCACAAGCAACAATATAGCAAATATCCTGAACTCCCTCTTGAAACAACTTCCAGCCTTTGCCTCCTGTTGGAAGACATTTCTGGAATCTCATACACTTTATGTTCAGCATAAATTATATTCTTTGATTATATGCAGTGATCCCTGTGGTAAAACCATTTTTTAGTATCTATCTCTGCCTTCCCTATGTCTACTCCCTCGTTTACTCCAAGCTAGCAGTAATACCTTCCTTTTGCTAAGCTGAACACCCAAGTTCTTTCAGCATAAGAATAGGAGCTCTCCATGACCCTCAATCATCCAGGTAGTTTGAATAAATCTTCCACAAGCATTGGGAAATGCGACTGCTGCACAATGCTCCGGAGGAAGCTCACTTGCTCCTCACACAGGGGCACAAGTGCTTTGCTGTCTCTGCTGGAGGGAGACATGTCTCCCTGGGCAGCCTGAATCCCGCTTGGTCTCTGCCACAGCCTCTTCAGACATAATGAGAGTAGTTATATAAACCCCACATGCTCATCCTCCTCTTTATTTTCTAATGAATAGGACTTGGTATGCTAAAAAGTTATATTTATTTTTTCAGTAATAATATTGATTTTCAGTTTAAGAGTTATCAGTTACCTCATAATTAAATCAGTGTTTACATCAGTTTCCATATTCTTCCAGAATCATCAAGTATCAGGTCAAATACCTTGCAAAACTTGGAATTAGGTTGGTTACAAATATTATCAGCCTATTATTTTGATCATCACTTCTTAAGCATTGGCTAATCAGCAAAAACTAACTCCCAAATGACAATGCACTTGACATTAAATATCTTGTTTTAATTTAATTCTCTATTTAAAAGGTTCTGCATCAGTCCCCTCACCTTTTTTTTCTTAGGAATAAATGGATAGGCCTGTATTGCCCGAACATCAGACATCTGGATCTTGACCAGCGTTTCAAAGCAATCATTGTTCATATTAAGAGGGCTCCTTTATCAACCCTGTCCCAACTGAGGTTGCTGGGCATTGACACCTAATAGAAAAGCTTTAGCAGATGTGACTCAAGACTCCCCTGAGCCCTGCTGAAGTGGAAAGGATTTATTACACAATTAGCATATTAATAATTTCCTGCTTTTTCCTAAACCCCAAATATAATATTGGCTATTCCTCCTTCTTTTTTCTTTTTTTTTTTTTTTAAAAAAAAGTTGATTTTCATCATTTCTCTCTTTTCATTTTAGTATAATCTCTTCTCTGCCTCCCATGTTTCAAAAAGGCATTGCTGTTGTCTGCAAGGCCATGAATCATACACTGGTCCCTTGGTCCTTTGGCTTTTCTGTAGTAAGCTGCCTCCTAATTTATATTCATTATTACTAACTTCTCCTTGGTCCTGTTTGTTATACAATTTTCATACCTCTGTCACTTTCTCTATAAGCTGAACTGATTTTCCAAGCAAAATAACTCTCTTTTTCTGTAGCAGGCTTTTTCAGTGTTCTTAAGCAATACACAGTATTCCTGCTTGAATTCTTCCTTGCAGATATTTGATTCAGAATTGTTTTCAGCTTATAAAATTAGCCTTGTAGAAGTACTATCTATGTTTAATGTGTTTGATATCATTTTGGAATGCAATCCACTAGCAAAACTGTTCCAAAAGACTTTAACTGCTGGGGAGAGGTAAGTTATATGGAGTGAAAAATTAAGAGCCTTTTCCAATTTTGAATTAATGAGCCCACAGCTAGAATGCTGTATATAGTTCAGAGTACATTCATTCCAGGCATGACACCTGAAAAGACTTGGAGGAGAAAAAATATCAATCAGGGCTGAGTGCATTTTTGAAGTATGTTTTGAATAATGAAATGCTTTTAACTAACTGACAAGTGGGAAAGGAGAGGAATCAAACAAATGCCTATATGTATTTTTACAGAGATCCATCACTTATAGGATTTAAGTAGAAGACAGGGAAGAAGGAACACAGAATAAAAATTACTGAGATAGATTGGACGAGGGGCAGGGAGTTACTGACTCCATCTAGACTGAACCATGGAAATATAACCCTATCGCTGGCAGTGTTCAAGGCCGGGTTGGGCAGAGCCTTGGGTGGCATGGTTTAGTGGGAGGTGCCCCTGCCTATGGCAGGGGGATTGGAACTAGATGGTCTTAAGGTCCTTTCCAACCCTAACTGTTCTATGATTCTATGATTTTCAAGAAGGGGAAAATGGATGACCCAGGGAACTACAGACCAGTCAGCCTCACCTCTGTGCTAGCAAAATCTTGGAGCAGATTCTCCTGGAAGGCATGCTGAGGCACTTGAAAACAACAAGGTGGTTGGTGACAGCCAGCGTGGCTTCACTAAGGGGAAATCCTGCCTGACCAATCTGGTGGCCTTCTATGATGGGGCTATGGAACTGATGGACAGGGGTAGAGCAGTTGATGTCATCTACCTGGACTTGTGCAAAGCGTTTGACACTGTCCCGCACGACATCCTTCTCTCTAAGTTGGAGAGACATCAATTTGATAGGTGGACCACTCGGTGGATAAAGAACTGGCTGGATGGCCACACACAAAGAGTTGTGGTCAATGGCTCAATGTCCAGCTGG
Organism: Amazona ochrocephala; assembly: GCA_039720435.1. Lineage (NCBI taxonomy): Eukaryota > Metazoa > Chordata > Aves > Psittaciformes > Psittacidae > Amazona > Amazona ochrocephala. The sequence goes on from CM077880.1 coordinate 30,404,368, forward strand.
AGACCAATAACGAGTGGTGTCCCCCAGGGATCGCTGTTGGGGCTGGTCTTGTTCAACATCTTTGTCCGTGACATGGACAGTGGGATTGAGTGCGCCCTCAGCAAGTTTGCCAATGACACCAAGCTGTGTGGTTCGGTTGATACACTGGAGAATGCCATCCAGAGGGACCTTGACACGCTTGTGAGGTGGGCTGATGCCAACCTGATGAAGTTTAACTATGCCAAGTGCAAGGTCCTACACCTGAGTCGGAGCAATCCCAGGCACAGCTCCAGGTTGGGCAGAGAAGAGATTCAGAGCAGCCCTGCAGAGAAGGACTTGGGGGTGTTGGTCGATGAAAAAATGAACACGAGCCGGCAGTGTGCGCTTGCAGCCCAGAAAGCCAACCGTATCCTGGGCTGTATCAAAAGGAGTGTGACCAGCAGGTCGAGGGAGGTGATCCTGCCCCTCTACTCTGCTCTCGTGAGACCTCACTTGGAGTATTGTGTGCAGTTCTGGTGTCCTCAACATAAAAAGGACATGGAACTGTTGGAACAAGTGCAGAGGAGGGCCACGAGGACGATCAGGGGACTGGAGCACCTCCCGTGTGAAGATAGGCTGAGAAAATTGGGGCTGTTCAACCTGGAGAAGAGAAGGCTGCGTGGAGACCTCATAGCAGCCTTCCAATACCTGAAGGGGGCCTATAGGGATGCTGGGGAGGTACTCTTCATTAGGGACTGTGGTGATAGGACAAGGGGTAACGGGTTGAAACTTAAACAGGGGAAGTTTAGATTGGATATGAGGAAGAAATTCTTTACTGTAAGGGTGGTGAGGCACTGGAATGGGTTGCCCAGGGAAGTTGGGAATGCTCCATCCCTGGCAGTGTTCACGGCCAGGCTGACAGAGCCTTGGATGGCATGGTTTAGTGTGAGGTGTCCCTGGCCATGGCAGGGGGGTTGGAACCAGATGATCTTAAGGTCCTTTCCAACCCTAACTATTCTATGATTCTATGACTTTGTATGCCACTGATATGGCATATATGGAAAGTTTTTTCTTCAGCATGGAGGATGTAGACATGATGAGCAAACAGATATTCCATCTTTTATCTTGGTCTGTCCCTTGTTTATATTCCTGTTTTACTCCTTTAAGACACTGGCTATTCAGGCAGCTAAGCTAATCAAGTGGCTCAAACTCTCAGCACTGCATGTCTGGGTCATGGTGACAAGGTTGTGTGATTCATGTGTGGAGAGCAGGGAGCATAGATGGTGTCCCATAGGGTACGTTTTCCTGGAATGGACATTGCTTATTTAATTCTATGACAGGCCCCTACAAGATTATAGGGCATCTCACCAGCTGCTTTAGAAACACCACCATGAAACATACGAAAAAAACTCAGTTCAACAGACTCCCCCACTGGACTTTAGTCCTGCACGGACTAAACTAGAGCACATTTTAGTTCTCCCACCATTGTGATACCCATATGAAAGATCCTAGGAATCTTGCACAGCTCTGCTGTGGTCTTGTTCCCGAACTTGCACACACTGCTCAGCTCCATTGCATTTAGAAGGATTAATTTCAGCACCAAAATAAAAGCTTACAGTTCTCCCCTTGCAATATCAGTTAATGATGCATCACAGAATCACAGAATGGCAGAATGGTTTGGGCTGGAAGGGATCTTAAAGCTCATCTAGTTCCACGCTTGGGGGGAGGGCATGGAGCCATAGTCTCTCCTTGTAATTATGTCATTGTATGCCCTTCATTTACCAAACCAGGGCACGACTTCCTCACTTAATGTTAACCACATCTCTTCCCCTGATGCCAACTCAGTCACTCTAAGTTTAAAACCCTCCTCAACAGATTGGCCAGCCTGTTGGAAAAGATGCTTTTGCCTTACTCGGTCAGGTGGATCCCATCTTATCTTAATAGTCCTGAGTCCTCAGAAAGAGTTTCCTGGTCATAGAATCTGAATCACCCTTGTTGACACCAGCTGCACAAACAGTTGTTGACCTGCAGGATCTTTTCACTCCTTAAATCCTTCTTCCTCATTGGGAAAATCGAAGTGAGAACTACCTTGGCCCCCATGATGTTGACCACCATCCCAGAACAATGTAGAGCATGCTTGAAATGCTCCTGGTCTCCTCAACAGTATTGTGGGTGCCTATGTGGAAGAGCAGCAATGATTAATAATTTGAAGCTTGCCTTTCCACAACATCTTGGATCCAAGTTCCTGGTGAGCAACAAACCTCCCTAGGCAGCAGGTAGGGGCTTCCACCCTATGCAAGAGGAAATTTCCCTCTACTGTCAGTCACCTCTTCCTCCTGGTACTCCTGTGTAGCTCAGGCTCAGCTGGCATGGAGGCTTCCGTGGAGAAAGCTCCCAGCCCCTTGTCTGTTACCAGAGTACTGACTGTTTTGTAGTTACAGCCATTCTCCTGACGCAGGAGCCACAGCCTTCCTCATTCTGGGAGTCTTCATTTACTAACCCGATGAGCACAGTCCCTGCCTGTCCCTTCTGTAGGAATGCAGTGGATTCAGCTTCCTGAAGCTGCAGGGTCTCAGAGCAGATCCAGTTGATCCCTTTCTCACCATCTCTGATGCTGTGTAGGCTGCTGACCTCCTCCCACAGGTCCTGGCAGTACACACCTTTCACCTATGCACACAGGTAAAGAGCCTGCATCTCCCAGCCCCAGTGAGAGGCCCCAGACACCACCCACAGCCCCAGGACTGGGAGAGCTGCACATTCCTCAGCAGCCAATTTGGAGCCAAGGCCTCTGATGCACCAGGGACACCCTGATGCTCCTTAGAGGGTTCCCAGGAGTCCCCCAGTGGTCCCGAATGAAGTTTCTAGAAGATCTTGAAGCAGAGCCAGGAAACTGCTGCAGCCACCTCAGCATGCTCTGCAGTGAGGAAGGAGGGCAGCCCTTCTCACAGACATCAAATCTTCAGCATGGGTTTTAGCGCTTTGGTATCACTGAAGATCAACATAACAGCAACACAGTACAATCATCAGAATTATCTAAATCTTAAAAATATCAAATGTAGTTGATGAGATTTCAGTGAGCTTCCATTGCACATGAATTGTCGAGAGCCTCTGCCCTGCTTGCTAATAACATCACAAAGCCCACAGCCGAGGTGAGCAGATGATCCTCCAAAGCGTGCTGCCCTCTGCCTGCTACCTGCCGTCTGTCCGGCAAGGCTGGGCCACAACGACACACAGCCCGGGCACCAGAGCACCGACGGCCTTTGCCACTGCAGCACCTTCTAGCTTCAGCCAGTCACTACCCCTTCGGCCTCTAAGAGACAGAGGGATGGATGGAAGGAAGGAAAGAAGGAGGGAAGGAAGGAACTCCTCAAACCGGCCAAAGTTGTTCCTTGCTGTGACAGCTCCTGTGCTGCATTCCATGTATTCCATGGCAGCGAACGCACGCCACAGAGCTGGGCTCGGCTGGCCTCTGCAGCCCTCCCGCAGGGACCTGCCTCCCCCGGCCTTCACCTGGGGCTGAGGAGCTCAGTGTGGGGCAACGGGGTGGGGCCGGCCCCGGGTGAGGTAACGGACGTGCCAGGGTGGAGCCCCGGGGCTGGCCTAGAGTGAGGTGCCCTCGCGGGGCAGGGCTGTGCGTGGTGGTCCTGGTTCCAGACCCAGATCCTGTCTCTGCCGGCTGCTCCGGGGGGGCCTAGGATGGCCAGTGCGAGGCTGGACTTTGCCTTGCTCTTGGAGCCCCTGGGCTTCGCTAAGGTCCTCGAGTGGGTGAGTAGGGCTGGGGATGTGTAAGGGGAAGCCCTGCTCTTCTCATGGGGCTCGTTCTCCTCCTTCCCCAGGCCTGGCTTTGCTCCTGTGTCTTAGTTGAGCAGGTCTGAGGAGGTGTGTGCCTCATGTTGCTGGCGGTGGGTGCTCAACGTGAGGCTGCTGTTCAGCCAAGCATGCTGGCTGGGAGGGAAGAAAACAGTTCTCCAGATAAATCAAATCTATATGCTAATTACAAGTTTGTCATAGTAACTTGTGTTGCTGTGTGATGCGTGTTCTGATTGCTGGGGGTTTAGGGTATTGCTAGTAAACAAAAGGAACAGAAGAGCTACTTAGTCATGCTGGTGTGCAATATCCTGAGCGTGTACTTTCTCGCTGCCCTAATCTACAGTTGTGGATGTCTGGGACTCCTAAAAATACTTCCCTTACCAACCGCAAGAGGCACTGTGCTGCCTCTTCAAGAAATGTTGCAGTAGGGTTAAGAAAAATAAACAAGAAACTCTTAAATGTGCTTTTTGTCTTAGTGGTGTTGCTCATGTTGAGCTTCTAGAATCCAAGATGTTTGCATTACCTCTTGACATCACTTCATACTTTAGGTTTCCAGACTTTCTTCCAATTTCTTGATTTCATTAGCCATTTCATAGAATCATAGAATAGTTAGGGTTGGAAAGGACCTTGAGATCATCTAGTTCCAACCCCCTGCCATGATCAGGGACACGTCCCACTAAACCATGTCACCCAAGGCTCTGTCCAACCTTGCCTTGAAAACCGAGATATGTGAGCCTTGGGAACTTGTTCACTAAGAAGTATGGTATTTATAAAGGGGTTTTCTCAACAGCCTCAGGGGTCAAGCATGACATCTATCAAGAGCAGGCAATGGAAATGTTCTCTGCATCATCTTACAGACTGAGGAGGTTCTGCCTGTAGGGATATGGGAGTTATTATGGGATGTACCGGAAGAGCATCTTAAGATTGTACAAGACTTAGTTGAGGGTCTGTCATAGTTTAAATCCAGCTGGCAACACAAAACCACACAGCCAATCGCTCACTCTCCCCCTCTTCCTCCCCAGCTCCCAGAGGGATGAAGAGGAGAATCAAAAGAATAACTCCCATGGGCTGAGATAAGAACAGTCCAGTAACTAAGGTATAACACAAACCACTGCTGCTGCCACCAATAATAATAATGATACGGGAAATAACAGATAAATGTTGAGTTTATTTCCTTGGTGCTCCAGTGGTGTGCACTAATGTGTCTCTGTATCAATTCCTACAGATTTTTGCCATCTTTGCTTTTGCCACATGTGGAGGCTTCCAAGGTGAAACTATTCTTCTAGTTTCCTGCCAAGGCATGGAAAACAAAACAGTTACAGCTGCTTTTGCTTATCCTTTCAGGTGAGTATTAGCTCTTCAGTTGCCACTTAATGCTAATTATCAATTTTTCACTTCTTTCCCACCTTTTTGTCAGTGCCCTATAGAAGTAGATAGAAATAGCAATAGGCTGTTTCACTCTACATTAAGCTCTATTCTACTGGTGCATGAATGCAAAAGAAGATCAACTAATAAGAAAAAACATACAATTAATTTTAACAGTCTATTTCTTCATCAATTTGTAGCTGCTTTGGAGGCCTAGATTGGATTCAGAAGTATAGATTTTGGCACAAAACCAAGCACCATAATAACACTTGGAGGGGAAAGTGGAAACGCAAAATAGTTCTGTGCTGGTCACTGCTAGTCACACAGGTTTATTGAACTTTGTGTTTGTATGGTCTTGAAGCTGTAATGCAACCCAGTCCCTTTTAAGTCATGCTCCCCTTCTTTAACTGCCAGTCTCTGAAATAATGTTATGTCTCCTTCCACATCAGGGTTTCCTTATTCAATTACTCCAAAGATTAGATTCTTCCCTAAAAGTTGCCGTTGCATATCCCAATGTAGGATGGGGAGCAATCATCGAATATCTTGACAAGTCTTTGTGCTGTATAATTGATGTATTATGCAAACATAAATTTTCTTTTAGAGAGAACTTGCACAACCAGAATGCTGAAGCACTGTTACTGTGAATCATATCTCTGTAAAGTTTCCACTGTATAGCAAACACAATTACATGAAGGATATAATCTTTGCATTTTTGAATACCGTTGTATTTAGTGCACCAGACCCAAATTTCTATGGTGGTACTTGGACTGATGTTTATCTTGAAGGCAACTTCTGTTCTGCACAGTTCTTCGTTACGCTTGCAGTGTTGGTATTCCTCTACCGCATTGCAGCTCTTGTGGTATATATTGGATATAAGCATGTGTATAACCAAAACAGGAGGTTTCCACTAACTGTAAGTAGCACTAAAATATTTTAATGCTTGCCTGTGAAACTAAAAGGAGATCAGAAATACTGCTAATACAAGAATGCCTGAATAACTTATGAATATTCAGTAGTTCCAAAAGTTAGATGTGGCATGCACAGAGTATCTCAGACCAGTTACTACAGCAGTCAAGGAGAAAAGGGGATCCAAAGATCTTGAACATTAGTGGTGCCATACCTTACGCGGTTATTGAAGCAGAGTAGAGTGAAGTTCCACCTTCTCAAGTGAACAGTGTCTTCACCACAACTTTTATTTTGTTTCATGTATTCAAATATACAATTGTTCCATAGCTGCAACCTCTCTTAGTCTCTGAGAATTTTCCCTGTGCAGAGCACCTGCTGTGTGGATGCTACTGGCAGAGGCAAATGGTTGTCTTGTGAATTTTAGTCACTTAACTCATGTGGACTTGATTTTTTTTTTTTTAGCATAAGTGCTTCACATCTGATTTTAGAAATTATTTTTTTACGGAGGATAAAATTGCTCATGCTTGATAGATGCAGAGGCATACGGTTTTGTAGCTGATTATCCATACAGAATATAACTCATGTTGTAATTACAACACTGTTAATAGCTAAATGTTTGATCATTCACACTGATGCAGTTATTTTGGTGATTTAATTGATTCTGTCTCTGCCTTGGTCTCTTGTGTATATTCATGACTATTTTTTTTTAACTTAATAATGAGTACTTCTCTTTTTTAGGACTTGGTTATCACTGTCATAACAGCCTTTTTGTGGCTAGTCAGTACTTCTGCTTGGGCAAAGGTGCTTGCTGACATCAAAATGTTCACAGGGGCCAGGAACTGAATCTTGCAAAGCACCAGGGACAACTTGTCATTTTGCTGCTGTGACCATCATGGGAGCTCTGAATATGTCTGTGGTATGTATGCCTTCTGCCATATGGGCACAATAAATGTGTTAGAAAAAAACCAATGGCACCTGAGGGCCCTGTTCTATTATTGCATGTGTTGCTTTGTGTTAAAATTGCTCTATGTGTTATCAGTCATTCAGGCTCTTTAAAGCTGGTAAAACACTGACCAATTTTTTTCTTTAGAAGGAAACTTGCTTCTCTTAATTCTTTGAGGAAATAACTTGTAGGATTTGCCTCTAGAGCTGTTAAATGTGTCTGAAAATGCTGTATCTGAGTATAATTTTCTCTGTAGCCAAAAGCACCTTAAAATATGTTACTGTACCATACAAGTGCTGGCTTGGCCGATATAAGTAAAGAGGAAACACTATGCCTCCTGTTCTATCTTTTGGTGCTGAACCTAGGTTTTTAATCAACTGAGCATTTTTGCATATTAAATAGAGGTTCTTTGTAATATAATGATATAAAACTCATGTTCATAGAAAGAACTCTTCACAGGTCTTCACAGTAGGGCAAATGAGATTTATTTTATGGTCTTCCCAGTGAATCCTGCTTTTCAAGACTCTAGCTGTTATTCATTGGCCCAGTAATAATTAATTGTGTGTTCTGGAGGTGATGAGTGACCGGAAAGAATTTATCTAATTCCATGCAAAGGATAAAGTAAATAGAAATGTCTGATTTCTTAAAGAGTCTGTTAAAATAGTTTGTAATACTCTAAAGCATGAGGAAATGTCTATATCAAAGGGCTGCCAAAGGTAGCGGTTGTTTCTGGCTTGTCTTGAAGCTGTATTCTGGGATTTTGTTGGGGTTTGTTTTGTTTTTATTAAAAATCTTATCACCTTTTTTTCTAACCTACCGGTATTTGGCTTGATTAATATGATTTTATGGGGAGGAAATATTGGGTTTGTATACAAGGGCACCAACCTGCATAACCAGCCAAACAGAATTTCTCTGAGTCCAGCAATATATCAGAGTCAAAGAGGAGGATAGAAACAAGGTGATACTTTGAAGTGCTTCCAGCTTTACATCATACTGCTGAGAGTATGGAGCCATTAGGATCTATGTCAAGAGCAACTAATGATAGTTTGTAAAGACTTGTTTTGTACTATGGCTAGACATAAAGTCTCAGATACTCCAACTGAAGTGTTATCTTGAAATACATTATACCTTTCAAAGTTGTGCAGCCTTTTATTGCAGTTTTTGAAGAGCAAAAAAATTGAGGTTGTCTGGATGCTGGCCCTTTCAGATTCTTAGATTAGCCATGTAGGAGGGATGGGTGAGAAGCAACTGCATCTGGGTTATTAATGCAACCTCTTTAGTTCTAATAAGCCTTAGCTGAAAAATTAAATGAAATTGCAACTAATCATGTGAAAATGCAGTTCAGGTTCTTCCTATTGCTGATACATCACAAAAGCTGTTTAAGTAGAACTTGTAGCTCTGTCAGAGTTGCAGCCACCACATGTAGATTTGCAGGTATTCCATTCAGATTACTGTGTCAAATCTGACAGAACTATCTGTAAGAATGTTAATTCTGTGTTTACTATGTCATTACTACGTAACGGCTCAGGACAATTTGAACAAGAAATCTTAGAGTTTCACTGTAAAATCATTTAACAAAATGCATATATGTGTGCAATAGATAACTTAGACTCTTACTGATACTGTAGAAATCAAAGCTAATATATTCCAACTGGTAGTGGCTGGGCTCTGAATTCCTTTTGAGGTGCATGAGCAATGCTTGTGTGTGAAAGTACATAACTGGAGATATCTGAATATGACTAAGTTGTCAGTGATGTTATTCAGCTTATTCCTTGGGAGCAATACTGGGTACTTCTCATGTGGACTTCTTTATTATGATATGACCCTGTGAATTGCCCAGAAAAAAATGTATGTTTTGACAAATCTAGTAAATGAGCTGTTCAGTTTCTTGATTTGTTTAAACTGTTTGTGATGCATATAGACATAGTGTGTATGTATATAATGCAAATCCTTATTGTCTGGTGTCCCCAAGCTACTGATTGCCTGATAGTAAACTTACAGTCCAAAGACTGTCAGAAAATAAGTATGACTTGCTGAAAGAATATGCCTTGTGTCCTTACTGCTGTAACAGTGATGTGTATGTATTGGCTTTGTAGTTTCTGAGGTGTGGCTTTAGCTATTGGTGACCTTGCTATCTGAATGAGTTATCTGTGCTGCAAAAGGGCTTTTTACACAGATACCTTGGGTTTGTTGTAGACAGGACAATCTGTCATTCCTGCAGAATAAAGCTGCCTGGTGCTGCCCAGCACTTCTTTCTGTCAGCCCAAAGTGGGGGCTTTTAGTACTTACAACTATCTAAAATTTCATTTGAATCTCTTTGAGTCTCTAAGAAGTGCAATGTTCAGGTGTTCTTTCTTCTGCATTCCTGGATAAGGGATTTGAAAGCAATGAGCTTCTGTTATTTGTGTTACTGCCACAAGAAGACAAACTTGCCTTTTACTCAGTGGTTATTCAAGTACTTTAAAGGCTTCTTGGGGGAAGAGAAAAGCAGTGTACTCTGTTCCTACTCTTGCATCAAAACTGTGGCACTCAAAATCATGATATGGACTTCTTGGGAACTTTCCTCTGTCCTGGGCCTTCTGCAAACCAAGAGGCAATTCCTAACAGAAGACTGGGTCATAGGGTTTAGGAAGAACAATATCATTCTTGTTTTCACAAGCAAGATATGAAACCAGGTACTTCTATAACGGGTTTATTTGGGGAATCTTTTTGATAGCAAAACTGGGCTAAGGGCTAAAGGGCTGCTGAAACTGCCAAATGGTTTTGACAGTGAAGTGTGGTTTTTCTTGAGCTTTGCACTCAAAGGGCTTTAAGCAGATCAGTGATTGGCCCTGCTTTCTCCACATCCTTGCTTTTGTAGATGTTACATGCAAGTGGGCCAGGGCATGTGCATTCTTCTAGTAGTCCCATGCTGTTTGCACTTCCTTTACCATCAGAATATTGATTATGGCTGGGTAGTCTTCAGTCATTTCAGTGGTCTGAACTGGGTCTTGAAGCTTCACTGGAAATATCAGTGTTAAAAAAATGAGTGTAATCTCTTCCTTCATCTCTGCTGCCGGCCTAGCAGAATTGAATTGAGCTATAAATGTGGCATAACTTTTGTGGAAAGGCTGCATATATAGCAATTACAATGCTTTGGTGTTAACTAAAATAGAATGCAAAGCTTCCCCTGAATATTTAGAATACAGAGTCAGTTGATTATAAGGATATGTTAGGTTGAGATTGTCTTGCATTAGCTGTTCTCCTGCCTCTCAAGAACCCCTGACAGCAATGACTTCTGTGATATTCTTTCTGACCTCTTTGCTTGCATCAGTTCCATGTTCCAGTTACTGACTTTGAACCTTAAATCCTCATTCCTCCTATAAGTGAGTTCATTTATTACCTAATGCTGCCCTGAACTGACAGTTGTCACAGATGGATTGTTTTGTAGTGTTATATCTATATCACTATGAATAGCTGGTAGGAGAGGGATGGAGAAGAGAGTGGGAGCTGAGGGAGAAGTCAAAACTATTGGACCTTTTCTGTTGCTCTCTTCCTAACAGTGTTATAGACACTTGAGATAAAAAGCTCTATGCTGTTTCATCATGGTGAGCTATGATAGGATTACTTGTTCAAGGTTATGAAGATCAATATTTAGATGTTTGGGTAATTCTATTACTAGATCTTAAATTTCAAAGCTAAACCTGAAGTAAATCATTATTTGTCGCCTGGTCAAAGCTAGCATTGCTCTGAGCAAGAGGATGAACCAAGTTTTTTACAGAGGCCCCTCCTTTATAGTGTTTGGGTTTTCATTGTTGGGGTTTTTTTTTCTCCCTAATACCTGATGAGCCATTTTTTGCCTTTTTCTCCTATTTTTTTTTCGTCTTTTAGCCAGAGGCTGCCTGTTTGCATCATTGTGCATGGTTTTTTAAAACATGCATTTCATCCTGAAATCTAAAGCTTCCATGAATTTTCATATTGCCTAAGAAAAAACTCTGCTAATTATAGATTAGGTTTTTCAGCCTCACAATTCTTTGGATTTAAGTTTACGCATGATGTGGCTAAAACATACTTTTCTTAACCTTTCTTTTTAATAAAACTATGTTCCTGTCTATTTATTAAGTGCTTATTTACCAACTGAAGCTCCAGTTCTGCGCTGAACTTACTTTTGTCACAAATAGACCTAATAGAGTGGTTGGGATGGCTTAGTTATAAAATGGTAATTGTGTGTATTTTTGCACACAAGAGAGCAGGAATGGGTTAGATCAATATATACCTAATTGATGATTGAGGTCTAGCCTGCAACTGAAACAGAACTGAAAACTTTAGCATAATGTGATTGATTGTTTCAACAAAAACTTACATTTCACTTTCATTCAGAGAGACGTTTGTGTTTTCCATAGGGCCAAAACTTTCCTTCACACTTTTTGTAGGTGAAACAAGTGTGTCCCACCCCAAGAGTGCTTTCCTTCAGAAGCCAGGGAGAGCAAGTACAGCAGGCAGGGCTATACCTCATAAAATATAGATCAACAAATAGGTGGTTGTGTCTTGTAGAAATTCAAGCTGCATAGATGTCTGTTCTACACAGCTGAATGTCAACAGCATCCTGGCTCTGCAGGCTGAGGTGAGTGTGACCTGTAGTCCACAGCAAGCAAGATTTTAAAAAGGAAAAATAACCCCATGTCCACTTCTGGCTCATTATGATTAGACTTGTTTCCTTCGCAAGGGGGAGAGACTGATGCAGAGTACTGTTGGCCTTGATGTCTGATAGTGTCCTGCAGCTGAGATGAAATGGAAAGCATCATGCAGCAGGAATAAGCAGCTGCTCTCATTTACCTTGGACACCCACAAAGGGCTGAACAGCCTTTGCCTTTGAATTGACATCATATTCATACTGGCAGTACCGAAACACTCAGTGTCTTATTTACTCATGAGAGTGGAAAGGAAAAAAAGTCTCTTTGATTTACCAGCTTTATCTTGGCTGCACAAGAATCACTGTTGCTATCAGAAGCAGCGTGCTTGATCCCTCTGTGTTGAAGGAACAAAGGCCCTGGAAATCTGCCAGGTCTCTACAGGTAAGATTTCCTCAGCTGGCAGCAATCTCTTTTGCAGCCATCAGCAGAGCAAGCTCATAAAAATCCTTTCATTCTGCATTAATCCTTCTGGTAGCAGGCTATAGTTATGGATCTCTTGCAAGTGAAATGAGGTATGATACCTGGTGGGATGCTAGTGTGAGGGATTGTGATGGAAACTCACGCAGGAAGAAAGGCTGGATGGTGGTAGTGGAGGAAAACGAAGCTGAGTGGGATAGCAGTAGTGAACTCCACAGTGGAGAGCAGACTGTCAGCATTATGAGGTGTTTAAGGAACAGATGACTTTGTGGTTTAGGAAGCTGTGACTAGTGATCTGAAGATCAGGCTCCTGTGACAATGGAATGTACATACTGTGTGTGCCAACTCCAAGAAGAGTCGCTGCCATGGGAGCTGGCATAGTGGTGGTGGCGGTTGAGAGCTTTGCCACCAACCTGTGGGAAAAGCCACATGAACTCAAGCCATGAGCGATCTGACAATGCCAAATACCCAGTAACAGCCAGTGCTGAATGGAGTCACTGTGGGATCTGTATCACTATGGCCACTATCACCCCAGAGACCAAACCAATCTCAAACACGGCCTGGAGCTAGGACACTGCAATGCCAGCTGACAGGGCAGCAGTATTAGTAACTTTAATTGTACCAGAGCTGAACAGTATTTCGTGATGTGCAGTGGATTCATCAGAGCTCTGGCTCTGCTTGCACACCTCGTGTTGCTAGCCTTGATGTGAAGAGCTGTAAGATTGTGGGTTCATCACCTGCTTGAGGACACAGTGTAGCTGCAGCCTATTTATTTTATCCTGTCTCCTAGAACTGAGCAGCCCATAAAATGGGAAACTTGGCTGTGCTGCAGCATGCTGGCTTGGCTGCCCACTGTGCTGCAAACTCCTGCGGAGCTGGTTGGGCATCTCGCTTTTGGAAGCTGTTTTGAGATAGTCTCTGGTGCTTCCACAAATGCCTGACTCAAGCAAGTCATGACTGCACATCAGGCATTCTTCATTATCCTGGATCATCTACTTCCCAGCAGATTCGCTGTATAGCCTGAAGCAAAGCTGTCAGAGGCCAGGTTTTGCTGCTTAGTCACTTTTAAATATTAACTTGAATAGTAAAACTATTCAGAAGAATGCTACAGGGAAGGATTGTATCCCCCTCTTAAACAGTAGCAAATACAGACTTGATCTTAACCTTGAAACTGCCGTATGCTAGCAACAGGTACTCAGTTTTATTTTAGAGCCTGACTCAAATGTGGAAATCCCTTTTCTTCTGGTGTGTCAAGTGAATCCAGGTGTGCCCTCGGTAACACTACCCTCCTACAGACACTCGTTATTTAGAGCAGGGAAAAATAAATCAAAATTTCTGACTCACGTTTTTATACATGAGCTTTCCTTATACTTTTCAGTTGCAATGTCCGAACCCCTGCCTGTGCTCAGCAGCACTCCCTTGTCTGGATATTTCATTATCTTGAGTCAGGAAGGCAGCAGCATAGAGCTGGGTTGTGACACCCTTTTAATTTGTGCCCATATGGATGCAGTCAAAGGTTTTGCCCTTTGTTTGAGGGCAAGCACTGGAGAAATCTGTGCTAACCCCTGACCATGTGTTTCTTGTATTCTTTCCTTATGAAAATATGCTTCAGCCAGATCCTATTCTCCACTATCCATATCTTCAGTTAATGGTTCACTATGGATCCTGCTTGGCTGATGCTGGAGCTCTTCCTCCTTTTCCCTTCTGGACTAAGCCCGTAATACTCAGTAAGATTTCAAAGTATTTTTCTAGGTATCTAGGTAGGTTTCCTCTCATTCTGCTGCATCAGCACTTGTTGCAAATAGTGGGGGTGTATTTGAGCAGCCTGTTCTCATAATTCATCTCCTACCTAATCGTCTGCTGTTGCTGCCATGAGAGCTGCAGGTACTTGTTCCCCATCAGCAAAGGGTGGCTTGTGCTTGCTGTCCCATCCTGCCAGTATTTCAGCAATTCCTCATTTATTCATAAAACACACTCTGTCTTTTCTTGGGTTGAAGAATATTAGTGCTGCTATCTGCATTTCCTTCCTACCTGTCTGTGCAGCAATTTGACTTAATGTAGTCATCAAGGAGGCTGTATACTGATCCTTTACTCACAATGTGGGTAAAACCTGGTGTTGGCATGAGCTCTGATCAATTTACCCGTTTCATTTTAATTTCATTCGAAGTTTGAAGTACTTTCTAACAGGATCACACTGCTATGCTTGTTTTCTGTGGTCCAAGAGCAGCAGCTCTCTGCCCCAAATCCCCTGGGTGCAGCAATAATTTCACTAGCTGCACTCACCTGCCTTGGGATAGTAATCTATCCTTTCCTCTACGTGCTGCTGTTCCCAGCTCCTTTTTCTTTTCCCATTTATACATATCATCCCTTAAATCATCTTCCTCTGGTGACTTCAAATCTAATTCTCTACCACTTTCTGCAGATACAGCAGCTATTTTTAATTTTTGCATCCTGATCTGCTTTAGCGAGCATCTAATTTTAGCCTCGCATTTAATATGATCAGGTTCCCTTGGAGCTCTCCTTTGCTCTAGGGTGAATGGCTGCACTGTGCATGTTAATCCTTCTGCTGGAATCTGCCTCTTCATGCTTCTGTGGCTTTTCTTTCCCTTTCCCTGAGTAGAAAACACTGTATTTCACTATTACCCTTTTGAGCCACTAGACTGCATTCCTTTACAATTTTCTTATTATTTTCTTTTAAAGCAGTTTTCAGATTGAAGCAGCTATTATTCTGCTTTTACTCTAGCTCTATCAGCACAAAATATTTCAGCTGCTCCCACAACAGTCACAGTAATGCAGGAAGTGAATCCTCAAGTTTCCCTTCAGAAGTTCTACAATAACTAGAGAACATTTATTCTATCTTATCCCTGGTCCTATGGGCTGAAATGACACCCCCTTTCTTCCATGGAGAGGTGGCTGTAGCCTGAAAGATCTTTGGGGTTTTCTGTTGGTTCTCTTATATTGCTCAGACCTTCAGCTGGATCACTTGGTATCATTTGGACAGAGCCTTGGGTGACATGATCAAGTGTGAGGTGCCCCCATCCATGGCAGGGGGTATTGGAACTGAAGCAAATTGAAGGAGCAAGAAACTGGGCAAACTATAAAGGACAGGCGCTGGCTACTGAATGAAAAAGCCTCTTTTTTTTTTCTTTTTCCTGGTACCATGCAACATTCTGGCCTGATCACAGCAATAGGCGGCTGTGATGCCTTCAGACTGAAGTTGAGCTATTCTTACATATGGCCTTCATGGAGTGTTGTGTTTCAGGAGCCTTCACTCTTTTCAAAGGGATCAGCATTGTCTTTGGGCTCTTACTGACACGGTGTGCTTCTAGCACACTGGAACAAGCCACATTCACACCATTGAAACAACCCACAGTTCAACTGAACAATTCATTTTGCTGAGCTGGCCAGTAACTGAAAAGATCCCTGATCAGAAGGAAGAGAAGAGAAAAGAACACAGTATGCTAATAATGGGTTTAAAGCAAAAAAATACAGCTTCAAGCTGCGAGAGCTCGGAGTTGAGTTCAGGGTTATTAGAGGTCCCCAGTACTCACTGTAGCATATGAGGCATTTCATGACAGTGCACAGGCTCTGACCCCAGGTACAGCACCAACAGTAGCTCTGGAAAGGGCTCATGCAGAAATGGGCATGGTACTGGTAGCGTTTCTTCCCAGAAGATCACAACTGCAAGGTGGATCAAGCAGTTAGAGAAGAAAAGAGTATGTGCCAGTAAAGAGACGATGGTGATTATTTTTAGCTTTAGTTTCCACAGAGACTGTGCATCAAAAGTAATGAGAAAGGACTGGCAGGCAGAGGAGGCTGTGGGGTTTGCACGCAGCTCCATGAAGACTATCTTGAGGATGAAGCTAGACCAGGAAATGAAGAAATGCATTGCTAAAGCATTTGCAAAGCTGAAGGGCCAACATTCCCATCTTGTCCTTCAACCCTGAAAGATCTTAAGGAAGTAATCTAATTTTGAGCTTTACTGACAGTCTGGGTTTACATGTGGCCAACGTAGGCACTTCAGAGCTTCCAGCCTTGCTGGAAATAGAGCAGGACTGCTGGAAACTTGGAAGATCTCTGCTTTCTTCTTCAAGAGACCATAATCCTGTTCTCCCAGGTGCTGGTCAGTTACTTGCATGGATCTACAGCAAGTGCAATAGGCCTTCAGTCTGGAACAACAGTTTTACCTGCAATATATCAGTGCTGGTGCCCTAAAATGGGCAGGACTATGGAGGATCAGTCACTTCAGGATTAATCCCTTGAGGTACCATTCATGGCAACCACATGTCATGACCTACAGCTAGCAAAGCTGAAAGGACAAAGAATCTTCCCCGACAAGAAGAGACAGCAGGGTGAATACAGTCAAGTCTGGCTGGAGGCACCCTGGGGGTGGCTGCTGCTTTATTTTGCTAATGGGTAAGTTTGTGCTCTTTTAACTTGGGGAAAACGCCTTCTGGTTCAGTGATGGGGCAGGTTTTCTTCAGGACCATGTAAGAACATTGTGTTGATTCAGCCCTTGCTGTGCATGGGGAAATCCCTAGGAGCATCCATCTGTGTCTTGTCCTACCTGTCAGAACACCACTGAAATACTGGACTGAAATGTCTGTTACTTCAGTGGTCACCTGAGCTGGCTCCCTCATGCCAAGCACAACAGTGATGGGGAGAGGGGGCAGAAGGGTATAAGGTACTGTATAAAACCCGTAGCTTTGCTGGTCCTGGCTGGTACACTAAAACAGGTTAGCTATCAGTTGTCCCATGGAAACTTCCCGCCCAGAGAGAGACAGGGAGACTAACACCATTTCTCTGCTTACTTCCCCCTTCTTTCTGGAGGGGACAAGAGCCACTGGGACAGGTAGGACCTTGAAACACTTCCCGGAATCAGGTAAAGCAGCTGGGGAAATTCCTTGCTGACACTGATATATCACTAAGCTTGATATGTCTCTGTTGGATGCTATTGAGACTCTGGTCTCTCTGGCCAGGCTCAGAAGTGCCAGGCACCTGAGGGGGCCTTTGGGGCAGTGATTGACAGGCCATGGTGTCCAGGTTCTTCAGGCATGTTCAGAACTGGGCAGCATATTTGCATTTTAACCCTTGCCTTTTACTCTTTGATAGCAAGTAAATACTGTTGTCTCTTGGTGTAGGGAACAGGAAGTACCTTCTGACTGAAGGTCACTGACAGAAGTCGGTGTCTGTTTTGATCTCTTTGAATGCTGTCACTGAACTTCTGAACTGCTTCTATTCCCCTGGAATTGTGGGGGTGTCTGATCTCATAAATGCTCTGCCCCAGGCTGCATGCTCTCACATCTGTAAGGCTGTTCCAGAGCAAGTACATTAGATAGTTAACCCTGGTGCTGGCAGTTCATGGGGACAGCTCAGCCTCCTCTGCCAATGTCAGTGCGGTTATACTGCTTGCGTGGAGTGGGAAGATGTGGTCAGGCTGGATATTGCAGGAGAGGTGTTCAAGAAATACAGTGTGAAAATGGATTGAATATGGTTCCTTATCGCTTTGCTGTCCATGACTGTGCAGAGAAACACTGGAGCATCCCTCCCCGTCTGCCCTCTGCACCCAGCCTGAGTGGATGTAAAAGATGAAGTATAGAAGTATCTATCCTGCGGCTCACATAAACAGTAAGGAACAGGTTCAGTTGAGTGTGGGGAAGGGAAACGCAGAGAGGAAACAGCAAACAGAGCACTTGAGCTTTCCAGATGCGACCCAGCGCGGTTAGTGAGAAAATTAATCCCATACCGGGGTCCCCTCCTCCTGGCTGGGCCTGCGCTGTGTCGGTGCCTCATGACCGAGCTTTTCCCTATTAACTCGCGTGTACTCGTTCTTCCTGCCTGTGACCTCTCTGTGCACCCGCCGGGCCCTCCTCTCCCGCTGCCCCGGGCTGGCCCGGGGGCGCGGACAGCTCCTCACCCGCCGGAGCCGCGCTCCCAGGGCCCGCTGCCCGCTCCCCCGCCGGCCGCGCCGCTGGGGGGCAGTGTTGCCCCGGCAAAGCTGCGGCAGCGCCGGGCTCCGCTGCCTGGGGCTGCGCAGGGGGGGGTTCAGGAGCCCCAGCAGGGTTGAGGGCTCCCGGGCCGCCGTGGCTCCGGTACCGGCTGTGCGGGCTGGCGGGAGGGAGGCTCAGCCCGGGGCGCTCGGACACGCCGCAACCGTGGCTGCACAGAGGAACCCGTGCCTCAGTCTCCTGCCCCAAAACGCCGCGCGTCTCATCGCCTGCCTCCCTCTTGTCAGCAGCGCCCAGAGGCCGTGGTGGGAGTCGTCAGTGCACTCGTCACTGACCAGCGGCAGAGACCGTTTCCTTGCTGTTGCTTTTAGTAATGGCACGTAGGAGACTGGAGGCCATGCAGCTTGCTCCAGCCACGTAGGTGGTTGGAGCCGACTGGGAACAGGCCAGCACAGAGGATGCTCATGCTTCTCCTTTTCCCGGCACCTGCCTGGCTGGGGTTGGATGCCCAGAGCTCTGCCAAGAGTATGGATCCAGAAGCCCCCTAACCCTCCATGAGGTTCATATGCACTGGATGTGCACAGGCCCTCTAGAAGCAGTTGGCTGTCACAGGGTGCCATGGGGTGGGCCTGGGACAGGGCAGGCTGTGCCGAGCCCAGGGGGTCTAATCCAGGCACTGGTGCTCCTGTCTATGTGGCCCCAGCTAGTACTGTGGGCATGAACTGGCAATCAGACACAACTTCACAGCTGAACCAAGCCTTGCCTTGCCCATGTCACTCAACAACTGCTTTTTTCCAGCCCTGGAATTTAAGCAAGAACCTTGCCTCAAAGTCAAATCCCAAGGGGTCTGTTGACCTATGGCAGCCGGAGTTTGGTAGCGGAGAACTGCAGAGCGATGGCATCCTTGAATAACATTCAGAGTAAGATCTGTTCATCTGCTCTGTTTTCAAGTATGTCTGTCAATCAGTACTATGGAGCTTGCTGCAGAAACTTGCTGAAGCTTATACTTGTTGTCTTTAATCTCCTGATTAAGCCCATGCTTTTTTACTTGGCTGCTTTGAAGCATATCTCATAACATGCTTCCAGATGCAGAATGACCCCAAAGGCAGGTCCCAGAAAGCAGCCTGCAGACCTCAGAGCACTAACCAAGCATCTCCTCCTGGGTTCTCAGCAGGCAGCCACAGAGCCAGGCTGACCTCCATGCTCAGTGCCCTGCTATCTGGGACACTGGTGCCTTGGACCTGCACTCACCTGAACAGCCTGGGCTGAGGCCCAGCTGATCTACTTCTCATGTGTGGTGTGCAGGCACTGCTATCTGATGTACACAGCCAGAAAGAGCTGCTGCTAGGGCACACTTCATCTGATCTGTTCCAGACGGATGTCTGCTCTGCAATAAGTCACCCCAAAGTGTCTCTTTCTCCCCTGTGACTACACGAGGAGCTTGCAGTGACTTGCTCAGACAAGGTGTGTGTGGATGGAGCCCAGCGGGCACTGAGCCTGTGATCAGCCTTTCAGCTGGAGCCTTGCCAAGGGCCTGCTGTGGTCAGGGATCTCAGTCAACCTATCAACCAGGGCATGTGCAATATGCAGTTGTGGCTACTTGCTGTTAAAGTGCTATTTCCATTATGGTGTTGCAATCTGGATGTCATACAACAACCTAGCAGCTAGATTCTTTGCTGAGGAGAAGAAGTATTATTCCCCTTGTCTGTCCCCCATTCTCTGAGGGGGCCTGAGCTCCATCTCCGGCTCTTAGTGAGCAGTCACGATGTTGCAGCATCCTAAGCAGACATTCTCCATCTCTGCAGCTGAAACCATTCTCCTGTGTAGGTCTCCCAGAGACTATGAACAAAAACAGCACAGGCACTTTTACATTCCCTGATTAAAATGAAGTTACATGGCCAGAAGCTGAGACTTCTGATGTTTATTGCAAATGCTTTTTATAATACTAACATGAAAGCAGAGCATTTAGGTGTTAGAAGCACATTCACCTTGGAGAAAAGCACAAAACCCCCTGGTAACATGATCACACATAATCATAATGGGGAAACTAGACCCAGTCAGTAAAGTGACCTGTGGTCTCTCATAATCACTCTTGCAACTTCAGAGCAGTGTTAATCCAAAGGTCTCAAAGCACTTCAGAAATCTGTAATAGGTGGACACAGCAATCAAAAGCTGTGGCAGAACTCACACTGGCTTTTGTGGGCTTTGGATAAAATTAACGCATAACGTAT
The DNA here is from genome assembly GCA_039720435.1 of Amazona ochrocephala. NCBI lineage: Eukaryota > Metazoa > Chordata > Aves > Psittaciformes > Psittacidae > Amazona > Amazona ochrocephala. The sequence goes on from CM077880.1 coordinate 30,424,619, forward strand.
AACAGGCAGCAGGAGGTCAGGACCCGTTGCCCCCAGCCTCTCTGCTTGAACCACCAGCTGCCTTTCTTCCTCTTCTAGCTCAACTTATTAGTGTCATCCCTCTAAAACAAATGGCACCAAAGTTCACACCTTGTAACTATATGCACAGAGACTAACAGGGCTGTTGAAACTAGAGAGGCTGTTTCCATCATGTAATCTGTCCCTCTACAGCACACATCAGCCGTTCTTGACTTCTGAAGTCTTCAAATGATGGAAAGGCCTCACAGTCTTAGCTAATTGTTCCAATAATTAAATGCTTTTATTGTCTAGAGCCTGCCCTTAACCCTTGCTCTCAGTCCATCCAGAGGCAGTGCTCAACACTGATTCTGTGTTCTCAAAGACACTTCTCAGCGAAAAAAGCACAAAAGCTGGTTTAGCAATTAGATGAGGTTTCTAGCAGTAGCACAGCTTATTATCATCTGTATTTTATGAAAACAATATACATTTCTTTTACTTATATTCAAAATATCTTTTCATGTATTGTTCCATACCACATGCAATAGGTGTACATCTGAGACAACCAGTTCTGTGTTCTCAGCTTTTGCTCTACCAAAGACAAGCTAAAGAAATGAATGGCTGTGCTTCAGCTCAGTGAGACCTGAATTCATTCACAGGGAGGAAAGGCAACAGTAGTAGGGGCAGCTGAGAGGAAAAGCTAGCTGCTTGTGCATAAAGTCTTGTTATTGCTTGATTCCTGAGCAAGGAATGTAGTTTCATGCATAGCCAGAATAAGGTTTCACAGTGAAGATCAGGATGAAGAATCAGTTGGAGCTGGAGACCAGCACTGCACATACTGACGTAATAGTGTGGGTAAGGAAGGATGTAGCTGTGCGTTATGGTCAGCACACTTGTTTCCCCATGCAGCAAGTTGCATGCGACTTGCAAGATGCTTTGTCTTGGCTGAACCTGCCCTGCGAAAGGCGAGTACACCAACTACACTCACCTCAACTGGATGGAGGCATCCCGGGCAGTCTTAGCTCTTAGATCCATGGTGCTGCCAGTTGCTCAGAGGTCAGAGTACGTGGACATCACTACAAGGGTAGTTGCTTTTAACCCAGCTGTTGGCCAGCTGTGGGAGACTATGGCACCATCAGTGTTGCCTATGACAATGTGCTTGCACTCATGGATGTTAAGAGCATGCTGTGATGCTGTGTTACTTGCTGTTGGGTTGGGGTTTTTTTCCTGAGAGGGAAAGAAAGAAGTTTGTGCAGTTCAGCAGCAGGAACAGTAGTAAAGAAAGATGAGGTTTTATCCATCTCTTTCCAGGTTTGTTTCCTGGCTGAAACTACTGCTTGTCTTTGCCTCCCCGTAAAAAAAAGGTAATAATCTCTTCATCACAAAAGTACTATGGGAGGCATCAAGGAAGCAGAGTGGCTGCCCCAGAGAAATGCTCAGGAAAATAAATGCAAAACCCTTTATGCCTTCCTATAATGAAAAAATGCAGTTAACTTCTTCAGGTAGCAAAGATTTAACATTTGTATGTGCCAGGCACAGCTTGGTGTCAAAGTGACAGAAGGATCAGCATTACAGCAGTACTGCCAGTTACTTCTCTGTGTCACCTGCATAGAAATTGAACATACCATGTTTACAGCAAACGAATGCAAACAATGGTGGTTTGGAGCTCTGAATGTGGGGCAAGCCCTGCTGGTGCTGGAGGGTCAAACAGTACTATAACAACCGCCACAGACAGTAAACCGGTAACATGCTCAGAGAGTATAAATCACTCCTGCCTATCTCTAACATTGCGGTGTTCATGACAGCTGGGTTTCTGATTGCACAATGAATTGGCATTTGACTGAAGGGGTTTAGTGTTTGTAAGAGAAGTTGTTCCCGAGCCAAACTGCTCCTTTGGAGCATAGCAAAGAGTCGCAGCACTGTGATGGGTGGTTTTGTGAAGAGCAGGATCCTTGGTGAAATCACCCTGGGCCTCCGCTGTACCACAAAACTCAATGTATGTGACAGATTGGATAAAACATTCACTGACTGTCCCTGCTCAACTTCAACTGAGTATTTTCTTTTGCCACCTTGCCGCCAAAAACCTTTTAGTAATCAGGAAAGAAAGGAAGCGAAGACATGGAGTATTCAGTCATTATTTATAATTCATTTTCTTCAGATTAAGATAATTTTCTGAATTCCTGTAGAGTTTGCTTGTTTTATATCAGGTTCTTAGGCAGCACTTACATTATACATGCCCACACTTGGAAAAGATTATTTCGCCCCATGTGTTTACTGTCATTATTCTTTTGAGTGTGTTCCACTTCATTCTGTTAAACATTAAATACGCTAGTGGAAATACCAAAGGTGAAGATATTGAATGCTGCTAGTGTTACAAAAGATAAATAAGCTGAAAGCATTGACACGACAGCCTGAGATACCATAACAAGCTTTGAGTTTTCTCCACTCTAAAACTGCTTTCAAGCCATGGTCTTTACTACAGCAAGATGGGAGGGCAAGGAAGGGCTGAAGTAAAATACTGAATGAGAAGAAATGTTTTCAGCTTTTACCAGAAAGCTTTTCAACTCTGTTGTGCTTTTCACCCCTTCTGCTGCTCAGCAGGGACAAGAGACCCCCATTCACTGCTTGAGAAAGAATGTCTGCGTGTAGGCTGCTCTCCCCAAAGGCAGCCAGAGGATGTGGCCATGTCTGTTTGGGGATGTAGAGCTCTTCCAGGAGGAGCCCACCAGTGGCTGTAGCCCAGGGGCAGTGAAAGCTTCTGTCCGTGACTCTTCTTTTGTTTCCTCTTTCCCTCTTTCACATCCTTCCCTTGTCTCTCACCCTTACCTGCACCTGCCAAGGGCAAGTCTGGCTTCATCCTGCCTTTGGGTCCAGTTTATGCAGCAATGGGCACCTTATGTTTTGCAGCTGAGATACAGAGAGAGAAAATCACATCTGGTTCTTTGGCTGTTCAGAGCAGAGGTGATTTGCGAGGCACCTTGTAGTCTCATGCACTATGCTTTAAGGCTGTCTTACTGGCAACACAGCATTCATTCTGGGAGAGGAGGTCAGTACCTGCCTCGGAGGGCTGGTGAGTGTAAGCCCCTGTCCTCAGATCCTCTTTCTGCTTTTGTAATTTCAGCCCATCCTCACCTCATGTTTCTCATTGCCCTCCTGTGAGCTTGGAAGCTGGTTTTGTCTCTGCACTCAGCTCTTTCCCCTTCTCTGAAGGCCCTTTTTTGCTTGGTGCCTCCGCTCTTTCTGTTCCTTGGCCACTGTCATCCATGGCACTGGATGTTGCCTGCAGGGCCAACTCCAGCTGAAGGGGCTCATTGCTCTTCTTCCACCTCCGGGCCCCCGACTGTGTGTTAAATTCATACATTCTGCCAGTAACTTGTAAGGGAGAAAAGACAAGGGGTTAAAATCATTCCTGCTTCAGCAGATTAAGACATGACAGTTCTCCTCAGGATGGGGCTGAAATGAGAAACATGAAGCACACGGAATGTTAGCTGAGCTGGGGAGGTAGCCCTGAGAGGGAAAGCCTCATTCCTGCAAGCTGGAGTGGGGACCTTTGTGTTGTGGCAGCTGCTTGGGGGAGATGTGGGAACCCCAGTATGTTTTGGCTGTATATATTGCTTCTCCATTTGCACAAAATACTTTCTTCCAGGCTTAATGCGCACATTGTCGTCAATAGAGTGAATGTTGTCTATTTTCTGTTTGCGCAAGTATGTACTTCATATGAACAGAATATTGCTAAATTCGGGTTGTTTAGCACATGTGGCTACATTTTCTTGTTTGAAAGCTTTTTAGCCCGCTTCAGATTTTATGGATAATTTGTACCTGAACATTACAAGCGTCTTATCCTTCCGTTCATTTAGTACCTAGAGATAGGTGGAAAAATTGCTGTGTGTCCAGTGCTATTGCCTCACAGTCTAAATCACTGTCTCTTGCTGAACAGACAATCAGGAGCTGTAGTGGCACTTCTTTGTGATTAAATGTTATTAATATGAGACAAACAAAAGACCATTAAGGCCTGAAAAGAAACAGTGGTTTCATGTTACTACATGCTAACAGTTTGTATCAGAATTAATTATTTCTGACACATTAACGCAATTTGAGCAATTAAAGATGAAACTGGATCTCTTTACATGTTATTTTTCTGTTTGCTTACAAGGAGGGCAGGTTAAAGCAGCCCAGATCAGGAAGCAGTTCCTGACCATCCCTCCTAATCATATTCCACAGATGATATCCTGGGAACTATTAAGTCTCATTTCCAAACCGCTGACACTTGATCCTGTAGGGTTTGGGATGAGCCAGGAAGGGGAGAGTGCACATCACACATTTCTCTGCTGACACCACAAGGCTGTATAATAGCTCAGTGTTCATGTCAGGCACTACACAAACACCATGGCTCTAGAGGGCAGTTCAGATGGGCTCAGGTATCCTTAAGTCTGGTGCTGAGGCCAGGTTTGTTGAGGAAGGGAGCCATCAGCTCTCCTGAACAAACACCAGGATGCAGCTCTTGCAGCAGCCCAGAGAACATCCATGTTTAATATATTACAAATGCAGTTACACAGGCAAAAAGCAGGGACTTTGGAGCCCATCCCTCCAGATCTCTTTATAAATAGCAGGTGGGCTTGGACATGGACCAAACTGGCCTTGAGCAGCTTTGTGGATGGGTTTAATTGCACAGTAGGGTCCCGTTTGTTTGCCCAAATTCTACTGAAGTCCCAATGCCTGGTGTTTCCCATTAGCTCACAGCATCTGACAGCTCCAAGCCAGCTAATAAGAAACACAAGGTACAGGCACTTGTGTGAAAATTCAGCCAGATGAATCCAAGCCTGCCTTCTTCTGGATAATTTTTAGACCTATTGTTTCAGACCTATTTTTGGATCTATTTGTTAAAGACCTATTTGAATGTCTCAATTTTTACCAGCCCCCCTTTCTCCATGCCAGGGATACAACACCCTAATGCCAGGCCAAGCACCAGGGTGCAGGGCTCAGGCACAGGGGCTGTGGTTCAGGGGGATGAGGTAAGGCAGATCAACCCCTAGGAAAAAACCCACTTTCCTGTAATGAACCCACTGCAGAGCACAGTGGCCATCACTTGGAAAGGGGATAAGCACCAAGCTCCTGGCTTATCCTGGTTTTCCTAGCTTTTGCCTTAATTTCAGTTTTCCCAGCTGGTTAATGAGATACACTCAGAGTTAGCTAAGTATATCTCAGCTAACAGCTGGAGCCTGGTGACACTCAGTAACTGATGCCACCACAACTGTACCTAAAAGCAAATGATCTTCCCTTTCCTCCCCAACAAGTGATGTTCTCCTCCCCAGCAAAGAGCAGTAATGCACTGCTCCTGCAAGAGAGGAGGTTTGATCAGGAGCAAGTAACTCTCCCACCCACCCTCATCCAGGGAGAGGTTTAAAAGGCAAAGTCAGTACATCTGCAGCTACATTAATCTGCTGGCCAAGTCCCAGGCATGGAAAGGATGAAACCCTGTAGCCATGACAGCACCCGAGTAGGAGGCTTGCAGCAAATTCCTCCTCCCCTCCCACCTTCCTACAGCAGACCCATACATTCAGGTTTAGCAGAGGAGCAGTGAATAATCTGGCCATCAAATGTGTGCTTTCAAGGGCCATAAGAATTTCTACCATTAGAAATGTTAGTAGTGCAATGTCTTGATTTTCACTATCTGTGAAATATAGCTCCCATTCTCCTTGGAAACAGCAAACCTGAAATATGAAAAGCAAATGTCGAACCATATTTAAATCAACTAATCTGGTTTCCAGCCAAATAATCATATCCACTGTTAATTGCCTTTTATTACCTGGGTCTCTAGCTTGACCATCAAACACAGTGTTCAGCTTTGTCATTGTCTGTGACGAGAGACAAAAGTGAAATGAATCCTGTGAATTAGTTAAATAAGAAGGAGGGGCAGTGACTTGGAAATGGTAAACTAAATGGATTGAGATGGACTTGTATGACCGGCATATTGCACTCCTGTAGGCTGGGCTTAACCAAAACTGGCAACAAAAGCCATTTGTGGTGTAGTGTGTTGCCACTAGATGTTCAACGGAGAATTAGTAAGGTCTGACATGCTAAATACCTCCACGTGTGTAACCACAAGAGAGTCACCTCTACCCAGAGGAGGACTGGGAATCTCCTCTTTGAAGAGCTTGGGGAGGGAGAGTATGCTAATGAAAGTGCTTTGCAGCCTTTATGCTGTTATGGCTATGAAAAAGGAAGGAGCCCCAAGATCAAGGAGCAAAGAAACATCTGCTAAGTGGAATTAACTATGGCATTTTGCTGCAAACAGCTTATGAAGACCAAACTCTTTACAGTTTGGGGACACTTATGTACCTTATTGGTTGCACTCAGGCAGGTCAGGGTTAGCTGTACAGGTCAGTGGTAACACAGCAGTGCAACATTGCCATCAGGGCACTTGTCCTCCTCCCTCTGTGGATGCAATGATTTCTCCTTGTCACTGCTCTGGATACAGCCTTTCTGGCCTCTCACATACAGGGCTGCCACAGTGGCTGGATAATTCGGCACTTGGAAGCAAAAGGGGTACTACACAGATAAGCACCCCTCACACCCAGTGTTGCCTCCAGATAGAGGCCAGTTGGGGCACTGAAGTGTTTTGCATTTGGGGACAATACTTTTTTCCTTGTCTACCATTTTTTACGTTCTCATTGGAAAACAAACACCATTCATATAAAGAGTCCTACAGTCAGATTGCATGATGGGGCTGGACAAAACTAGGTTTTGTTTTGAGGCTGGCAGTACTTACCACAACCACATCTTTCTCAGGTTTCTTCTTTTCTACAGAAAGGAAAATACATATTGTAAAGAATACAATTTCTCTGACAGTGACTAGAGACATTAAAGCCAAGATTTCCTTTTGGTACATGGTACCAAGAATGGAAATTCTTGGTATTCAACTTCTGAGACGTCTCAAGTAAGCCTTGTTTCTCCTTAAAGGCTGATCCCTCATGCTATTTGAAAAGTGAACTCCTTCATAGTATTTTGGAGTGAGAAACCACAGTTGCCAATGACTAATTGAAAGTATAGCCTCAAAAAGTCTTATTCCTTCAGTAATTAATAAATAACAATTGTTTCTTTAACAAATTTCCCTTTCTAAATAATACAAACAGGTACAGAAATTCACCTTTGGGGATATTTGACCTACAAGTGTGGGTTATTTTTTTCCAGTGAATGTTTGTAGTTGTAAAGCTTGCGCACTCAAACATGCATTTGGAGGCAAAACAGGGCAATGCTGCAGATCCAGTCAAGTAAAATTCAGATTGAAGAACAGTTTGGTTATATGTGAATTTACCACACTATTAACTGATCCCACATGCAAACAAATACAGCAGCAGTGCCACGGGCATCTCGACAGCACGGATTTGTGGATGATACCCAGCTAGTCGCTATCATTTCTTCTTGCTTGCTCCCTGCCAATGTGTTTATGGCCTTTCTTCAGACAACTGTATGCCTTGCCATCAACAGGCTTTACAACTGGGCAATACTCTGAAGAGCTGCAGATGGGTCTCAACCTGAGCACTGATGGGAAACCTTTCTGCCTGGCCTTTGCTGCCCAGCATTTGGGAACCAGTTTTCCAGAAAGCACCACGTATCCATTTTTTTGGAATCCAGACAGTGCTGAAATGCCTCAAATTGGGCAACCAAGAGAACAGCTAATTCTGTTGGGTTTTGTTAGTCATGCGTTTTTGTCAAGCTGGGAGATACTGACTGAGAAGGGGAGTTGTAAAAGCAGGGTCTTACTGAGCCCATATGAACCATGCTTGCTAGCAGAGAGCTAATGGGACTAAAAGGAACAAGACTGCTTTAAAAAAACCCTGTTTTTTTTTATTGTGCAGCTTATGCCCCTGCTAAGTTACACAAATCCTTTTAAAAGCACCAATACTTTAAAATAAACCTTCAGGTACATGAATTAATGGTGTCAAGGAAGCAAATGAAGGGATCAGAGAACAGGGAATTAGAGTGGAGAGGACTCTTGAAGGTGTTGTAGAGGGGTGGGATTATTTTTTAACATCATATGAATTGCATGTGGAAAGCACAGCAATTCTTTAGCATCCATGCCAGAATGCCTGGAGACTCTGAATTCGGATTTTACCTAATAGTTAATAGATTTGAAGACCATGAAATTGCTTAGTCAGACCTCCCATAGTCAGCCAGTGTTATTTAATCTCAGTATTCTTGAATTGGGTTGTATTTGTCTAGAAATGGATTTACAAATTCTACACTGAATCATAAACAAGGTTTTGTTGTGAAGTATGAAAATACAGAAAATAAGTGCATACCTGGAGCATTTATCCTGTAATGAGAAAAAGAGTGTAGTTAGAAAATGTCATACTTTTGCCTACATCAAAATACCATGCTTTGTTCTCTTTCATTTGGCAAAAAGAATGTGCTTTCTTGAGTTCTGGGATTTGCTTGATTGGTTTAGTTTTTGGTTTTGCTTTCACTGAAGGCCTGAATCATTTAATGCTGCTCTCAAACAGGAAAACAGCCCTGAGCAGTGCTCCAACACCTCCCCAAGAAGTGATGGTGTGAAAATAAAGTCTTATTGATGAAAACAGGATGGATTTCTATAATCTGGAAATACCTATTTTCAAACATTGTCATCTTGTTCCATCCTTGGAGGAAGGTCAATTTTTTGGATCTGATGTGCTCGGATAATACCTTTTAAAATATTTGAAAGGTTATAAATGTTTTTGAAAATACAGAAATTGCTTTTTAATGGGAGAGCCTGGCTCCTCATGAATCACTTGCCCTATTAACAAATAATAACAATAGCCAGCTATTCGCTGCTAGATTCATTTGCCATTTTTATCACATATCGCTAACTTCCTTTCACACACCATTCAAATTGTAATCACAATTATATATTACCTGTTTACTATAATTCATAAATTTAGTTCCAAATCCTAAGAATACGTACAGAAATCCCTCTTTTCTAATTCTAGTCCATTTAAAGAGCTGCTTATCTTTGTTCTGTGAAGTAAAAAGCCAATTCAGAGGCAGTCTGGCTCCAGCCCACTGAGGAGGCCAAGAGCAGGGATCTCCGCTGCTTCCCACACTGAACCAGAGCTGGTTCCAGGTGCTTCCATGGCTTTTGCCAAGCACAAGCACTTAGAGATACAGTGAAACTTGATGGGACAGAGCCTTACAACAGGCTTGGGTAAAACTCCAGGAAATCTGCAGAGGTTTTGCCAGAACAAAGAATTTGGCATGAGCACCAAGGTCTGGAAAAGACTCTGGGATATAAATGCATCCAGGAACTACCTAGATGGGAGCTCCCTCGGAGTGGGAGCCGAATACAAACCAAAAACTTCTGTATTTTTGCTCAGCACAGTCAGACCCAGATTCTGACTGAGCCTCACAAGCACAGCTGCCCTTTAAGGTTACAATTGTGAATTCCACTATTACCTTCAGCTAATGCTAATGTTAGTAAATCCATGAAGAAAATGCCATGGACATTTTTCCTTGATTTTATATTGTTAGCACCAAATATCACTGTAGCTGGCAATAGCATTCACTACAATGAAGGGCACACCGCTATGAACTATTCCTCATGGCTGAAGGGCCTGAGTTCTCTCTGTCATTGCTGGTGCTTCCCCAGCATGGCACTGGGAGGACTCACAGAGGTTTTCCATGTGCTCTGCCTGCCGGAGGGCAGTGGGTACGGACCCAAGTTGCCAGCAGGAAGCCCAGGTAGCCCAGCAGTCCGAGGAACAGCAAGCTGCCGAGGGTGATGACGAATGGCACATACCACGCCGATCCGGAGTAGAGGTTTTCCCTCTTTGTCACAAGAGTGAAGCCAGGCTTTTAAAACAAGATAGGAAAAGTTCCTCAAAGCTGCACACTTGTAAGGTAACTGACACCAACAGCACCTTTCATCTGATTGAACTTATGCACCTAAGCACCTGGCCCAATCTTGCCCCAGGGCTCTGCAGATGATGGGCAGAGAGATAGCGTCTGATGGAGACAGTGATTCATCCCAGGTACGTGCCTGCTGACTGCCAAGGCAGCTCAGATGACTGCGATGGACCACAGAGCTCCTGGGCAGCCAAAGGCAGGTGAAATGGAGCCCACCCACAATGCAAAGAGGTTCCAGATCACATTTCCATGCCTTATATTAAAACGAGCATGCCATGGTGGGGTGTAAAAGCCTCAGGTTGCCTTAGAAGCTGTGAGTGCACTATTGGAGGGTGTGCAAGTTCAGGGAACACTGCCATTACCAAGATAATGGTTTCTTGTTACCTAAGGCAAAACTGGAAGTAGGTCATCTTCACTGCAGTGATCATTCAGCCTGCTCTGTAAGAGGAGTTGAACCCTGAGGAGCTGGGTTATTGTATAAAAAGGAATAAAACTCCCTTTTTTTTATTTTTTACCCTGTGACTTGTTCCAGAAGGGAAAACCACACTTACTGAGCAGTTGCAATCTCCCACATCTCCCAAGTGCCAGAAGACACGTCTCTGAGCTGGTGTATAACAGTGCTAGCAACTCATTCATTAAAGCCCCATCATGAAACTATTCTCGCATGGATCAGAAATTACTCATTTGGTCTATTTGGGTCATTCCTAAGTGTGGCACTAACAGTTTTGATTGTCTACTGAAGGTTTTATTTGATTTTCTGTAAAATACTCATAATCACATTGTGTATGAAATGCAGTAGGGTACCCCTTTCTTTCCTGATTAAATAACCTATTTAGCCTAGAAAAAAAAGTACATCCAACCCTTAGAGGAACTCTCAGACAATCTCTAGATCACACCACCACTCCATCTTCACTGGGACCAAAGTCACAAGTGACTTTTTGTGATGGGGCTTCTTCTCTACACTACCAGCCTTCCAGCATCTGATTTATCAAGTTGCTGCACTGAACACATGAAAGGAGTAGTGTTGGGAGAAGTTGCTATAATGGAAGTGCTCTTCTGGAAAACAGACTGAAAGTGGAAGGCTGATATCTCTGGGGAGGCAGATTTAATGCTGTGGTATGTGGTCTAGACCGTTTGTAGTTGTGGTAAAGCACGGGAAAGAAATACAGAATAAGTTTTGTTATTCAGCTTAACTTTTCATTTCCACATCAAGTAGGGGGAGGAGAAGGCTGTGGGAAAACCATTTATTCCTTCCCAGCAGAGCATTAGATAATAACAGGGTTATTAATCAGTCTGCAAGTTTGGATTTAAGCATTTTCATTGCAAAGCGTCCAGACTTGCATGTGCTGTTCGCAGGATCCTCTGGTTCTGGCTAGTTACCAGTAGTCCCTAGCAGATCCAGACCACTTTACAGTGAATAGCTCTTTTACCCCTTCACCAGAATACTCATGTTTTCATTCCTACATGCAAGAGAAAAAAGGGCTATACCATCTGCAGGCAGGCAGAAAATGAATGGAGTATGGATGAGCTGGTGCAGCAAGGGATGAAGGTGGGACTGTCACAAGGGTGGGGACAGAAGGTCTGTATCCGAAGTCTGTGCTACCTCTGCAGGCAGGATGAAAGCAAGCTCTCCTCATGTGCTGCACTAGCCTGATGGAAGTCATGTCCAGAATTAAACTGGTGAGCCAGAGCTTGCCTGGGATGGTTATGCAAAGGGGTAGACTGTATTGCTGGGACACAAGCCCACAGCTCCACAGATCCCACCCTGGCTGCTGAAAGCTGTGCAGGCTTCCCCAGCTTGGCTATGGACCACCACGTGGTCAGGGAGCTCAGGAAAGATCCATCCTACCCCTCTGGATTTGCTGTTTGAAACCTGCTGAAAGCTCAACAGCACACTGAGGCTGTGTACAACTGCTTCAGCTCCTGACAGGCAGCTCAAGGTTTTACATGGTGCTGACCTCTGGGATGGAAAAAAGCCCTTTGCAAGTGATGAGTATTTCTTGTTGTTATTGTTGTCTATTTCAGTTTTGGTAGCCGCAGATAATTGTGTTCCACTGCTAAAGAAGCACATAGAAGCGCAGGGTGGCTGGAGGAGTGAGTAACTATGAATAAAAAAAGAGTGCAAAACGCATGAGGTAATTTTAAGGTTCCGGACAAAGGTTAACCCCTGCTCTTTCGTTATTAATAAAGCTGCCAAAGTCTTTAACTTTCCAGTTGCCTGGTAATGGCAGTGTGCCCAGTCCTTTGGCTACTTGCCCTTTTTGTTTTAGAAACTGAAATACAAACCATATGTTATGACTCTGTACCTGGGACCAATCATTCATGACAGTAAGTACATCAACCACCTTTGGCTTCGACATCAGAGCACAGAGCTCAGCATTTCCCAGGACTGGACCCACAGTAGGCTTCTGCTCTCCTTTTGCATACATCTACCCTCTTTTGTTCACTTCTATGGAGATTAGCCCATAAAGTAAATGCAGAACTAGACATAAATGTCAGTGAACTTACTGTCGTGGTAATGAGGGTAGTTGGGTTTGGGATAACTCTGAGGCTTAAAGTCACTGTTCCAGTTTTAACTAGGTGTGCAGTTTTGTCCCTGGCAGATAATAGATTGTCATCTGTTATATAGACACACAGTCTGTAAATCCAGTTTGTATCAAGTCCACTTTCATAGTCAAACCTCGATGCAAGAATCAGCCGCGATGTGTTGGAGCCAGCACTTGGTGAAAAGGTGAAATGATTGTTCACATTGCCTGCAAAAAAACAACAGCAAAGCACGAAAACTTTACTTTAATCACACATTAAAGCAAACGTGTGGGACAAGCAAAAAGATTCGGTTTTGCTGACAACTTCTTATGGATCACTATCTACCTGTGTGCTGAAGCATCATTGACATGAATTGCTCCTAGATCTTCCTGATACCATATAAAACAATTTGAAACAATACAGTCATAAAAGCATTAAAATGTAGAATAAGACCCTTTGTGGGGATGCAGCTGAGAGGAGGCTGTGGGAACACTTCAGAGCCATAGGGCACACCAGAGGTCACCTGAATGACCTGTCCTTGCAGCCAGGAAAGCATCCAGAAGCAGCAGCATACAGCTGAGGCAAGGACCTTACACTGCTGCAGGGCTCATTCTGCCTGTCTCCAGGGGCCCCATCAGCCCCTCTCCATAGCTTTTCCCTCTAGCCAGAGACAGAGGCCTTTGAAGAGGTCCCTAGAAGGGAACTAATGACCTGGGAATAGTAATTGCCTCCAGGGCTTTGTCTGACTTTGGGGCAGTGATGCAGGCTCCCCAGACTTCATTTTCTGTCAATATAGCAGCTGTATGTAGGCCAGCTGCTGTTAAGCTCCAAACAGACCACACACACAAGAGATCAGAGCCATGAAAAAGCATGAAATGTGCTTTGGTTTTGCTCTTGTTGCCCTATGGAGCTTCAGAGTTGAAGTGACCTTGAAGGCCATGTCTATTGTACAACACGAAATGGGCCATGGCCTGCTCTGTGGCTCAGAGGCCAACTGCATGGCACAGCTCACATCTGTACAGCCAAAAGTGGACCTGTGGTCAGACCTTTACTTACTAATACAAGCACAACCTTTGTATGGGTTTGTGTGTAAGTACCACTGCTGCACTTGTGGAGAGGCACCACTTTGGGTAAGCAGCAAAGTAATGATGAGCAGAATTTGTGGATCACAGCTAGCTCACCATGAGAAGCAGGACATGAGCTGTGCTCTGTTTTTATTTACACATCAAAGTGAACCATCAGCATTCCCTAATTTTTTCCACTGCTCCTGCCTCACGCACTGTGACACAGTACCTTCGTTAATGAAGTAACGGAAAGACCTGGGCTCAGAATCACGATCTTGGCATTCAATCCTGAAGCCATTAATATTGGTGCCAACAGCTAAGCTGACTGGGATTTGAAATGAATAGAAATTGGGTGAACAAACTGGTTCTTCATCATTTACTTCCAAAACATTGACAATTACCTGAAAGAAAAGAGCAATAGCAAGCTGAACCACATCCACTGTGCTGAGCCACAATTTTATTAACTTCAGTAACTGTTTGGTTTGCCCATTTTGCTCTCTTTATCAACAGTGGTTGAAGAGCAGTGAACCTCTTTTCCAGTTTAGTTTCTACCAGAAGATGTCTCTGATCATTTGATGTTCAATTCTTGTGATCAACACTCTTCTGGAAACAGGTTCCTCAACTCAAACCCTCTTCCAAAACCATGAGGGTTTTGAGCTGATGTGTCTGACTATTTGAATCACCTGAATTGTGTCATAGTTAAAATGAGAAATAACAGTAGTGCCACGTATTCATTAAACCTCCCATCAAGCCTCTGAAATTGCTTCACAGTCATTTGCTAGGCTTCTTAGCATATTTAATAATAATTCCGAACATGATTCCCATGGAAGGAAGGAAGACTCCTTATAGACTGTTCCCAGTGAGAGAGAAATGCTGGTAATGGCCTTCTGCATGGCTGGGAGCACCTCGGGTAGCACCAGAAGTGCTTCATACCAGCTGGGGTTAGCTGGCTGAAGAAAAAAAGTTATCCTTCTCAAAGCTGTTTCGTCTAATGCCTATTGGTCTTTAACAGGCAACAGGTAAACTTGTCCTTGTTAAAAGCTCCTGATGCTGAATTTTACTTAATCATCACCTCAAAATACTATAGGTGATAAAGAGATTAAGTACCTCCCACCTAGCATCTCTATGAGTGATGCTTGGCTTGAACAGAAAGCAGGCCTAATATCCATATCCCACTCCCCCTGCCTCGAGACATGTGCAAAAATGAAACGTAAGGCAGTCGTGAGGAAGAAGATGTGAAAAGGAGTAAAACAGAGTCTGTATGTGAGGGACATAGGGATTCTTTGAAAGAACTACAAAATACCTTTGTCAGCCTACTGGCTATATATTTTATTCTGAATAAATGAGTTGTGGGCAGCTGTTTTTCTCTAATACATAACTATATGCAGGGATGAACTGGCTGTTTACAGAGCACAGTGCTTTGCCTGATGTCTCACTGTTCTTGCTACAAAGAAGAGAAAAAAATGCAGATAAAAGGGGAGAAGTGGAGCGGATTTACTCACAGATGCAGTTGCAGTCTTCTCTTGGTCTGAGGCCTGTACTGTGAGAATGTGTTTCTGAGCTGTTTCATAGTCTAACCTAGATAAAATCTTCAGATGTCCTTTGGTTGGGCTGATCCAGAAGATATTTGCATAATTCCTGGTGCCTCCTCCAGCTACAATGGAATAAGTGATGCCACTGGGTGGCCAATCCTTGTCTCTGGCACTCACTCTTCCAATAGTGGACCCAACTGAGAGACAGAAAATGCATATTTCTGTAACATTTTAGGGAAAAGGAAGTACAGAGTACTTGTTCCAATTAAAACTTGATGAAACTGAACCTAAGATTTGTTTTAGAGTTTTCACCCCCAAAAAAGTAAAGTTTTAGAGGTTTTCATCCCATTTCTCACACAGTGGTATGAGAAATATTAGTTCACCATGCTGTGCTATGGCTCCCACATGTATGGGCTTGCCTGCTACCAATAAATACCAAAATGTAAGGAGTCTTCAGAGAACCACAACAGAAGTGCTCTGCTCATGAGGGCTGCCCTGAGCCCTTGCACCAACAGTTTGTGGCAGCCCAAGCGCTAGCTTGATTGGAGGTACAGGGAACTTTGTCTACCTCCAAAAGCAGTTGCTGCTGTTCCTTCTGAGGTGTTTGGAAAGCAGTTTGAATTATCTTCATGCTGAGCATTTATGAAGAAAACTACAAATGACAGTGCTGTAAACTGTGAGAACGGGGATGGGTCTGTGCACACCCATCTCTGCAGGCATTGATTCAACACTAAGTAGATCCACATGGCCTGGGGATATACAGGATGAATAGTCTACATGCACAGAGGAAGACAGAAGGAGGGTGTAAATCAAGGGTTGGCAGTACTTTTTTTTCCCCTGACCCTGTGATCTCCAGTCTCATCGCAAACTGTTGGCTCCTGTTTGGTACAGCAATAGCGAGCACCCTGTTAGTGTCAACTCAACCCTAAACAAAAGGCAGTCTGAGTTGAAAAAAACATATTCTTTCTCTTGATAGTCTCAGCACCCAGCAAAGTTCTGTGGCTGACACAGACAGCTTTACAGACATATCCATGTCACAGATGGGTTTCAAGTGTTATCTTGCTAAGATACACGTCAGTGGTATGAGGAGACACACAGAGAATAGGAAATGCTGCAAAATTCTACTTATCTTGCCCACTGGGAAACAGTGTAAGAGCGCCAAGCTCCATCCAGGTACCATAGAAATAAAAGTTGGGCTAGAACAACAGGCTGCTGAGCAATGCAAGACACTTGGTATTAACACCTGAAGGTCAGAGTCCTCTGCCGAGCGGCCATCCTGTGCCTCCTTGTCCCCCCTTAGCCTTCCTTGTTTTCCTGGCAGTTTGGCTGCTGCAGGATCCAGGGCTGCCATGAATCTTCTACCAGGCAGATCCCCCTGGGAGCCAGCCCCTCCTGCCCCAGCCTCCCCAGTCTCTCCAGCTCCCTCCAGGCTGTGCCTCACCACGCCAGCTGCAGCTTTGCTGTACTCAGCAGTGGCTGATGAGGGTTGGCAGGAGTGATTTTTGCAGACCTGTGGACCTTGGCAGGATCATCCTGACCAGAGACGGAAGAAAACAGAGCTGAGGGTGAGGGCTGGAAATTTGAGGCTGCTCCTTTGCCCATGGCGAGGGAGAGGAGGCTGTGGACAGGATGGCAGGGCTGCTTGAAGCGTGCCTTTTCCTCTCCACCACCTCCTGCCTCCTGGCTTTGCAAATGGACACAGAAGCACTATAGAGCCCACAGGTCTGCTGACCATAGCCACAGCTGCCTTCACCTGTGATTTAAGCTTGCCCTGGAAATAATAATTTGATTAATTCAAGCAGATACTAGGTTATCTGACAGTTAAATCTCCTGAAGTTTCATGGGCAGCTTCGCCATGTACCACTCAGATGCAGTGATGCAGATGGATGACCTCCTTGGTGATGTGACCATGGGAGTAGGTGTGTTAGTGAGAGCAGCCTGAGGCAGTGTTGGACATGCTGGAGGACAGAGCTGCCATTCAGAAGGGCCCAGCAGGCTGGAGCTAGA
Source organism: Amazona ochrocephala (assembly GCA_039720435.1). Classification (NCBI taxonomy): domain Eukaryota; kingdom Metazoa; phylum Chordata; class Aves; order Psittaciformes; family Psittacidae; genus Amazona; species Amazona ochrocephala. The sequence continues at coordinate 30,441,624 of CM077880.1, forward strand.
GACCAACAGTACTCATGTTGCTCAGCACAGACAAATGCAGTCCTGCATCAGAACAAGCCCATGCATCTGAGCAGGCTGAGGCTGACTGAGCAGGAGCAGCTCTGCAGAAATGGACCCCTGGCCTTGGTGGACAAGTTATCCATGAGCCACCAGAGCACCCCTGGGGAATGGAGACCGCATACTGGGCTGTATTAACAAGTGTATTACCAGCACATGGTCGGAAGTGACTAATCCACTCTTCTTAGCAACCATAAAGTTACCTGTGACCAGCCTGGGGGCCCAGGTAAAAGAGAGAAGCTAAAAAAGGCTGGGGAGGGTTCAGTAGAGGACACAGAAGGAGAGGGTGGTGGGACTGGGCTTGTTCAGGATGGAGAAGGGAAAACAAAGGGGAATTTAATTGCCGTGCTCCGCTACCTAAAGGGCAATAACACAGAAGACAAAGATACACACTTCTCTGAAGAGGACAGTGAAAGGACAATAAAGAAAAGACACAAGCCACAGCATAGAAAATTCCAGCTGCATACAAGGTAAAATTATCTGGAATGAAGGTTGCTCAGCTGGAACAAGGGCTCAGAGGGGCTGCGGAGCCTCCATCTCTGGAAATTTTCAAAATGCAACTGGATGAGGCCCTGAGCAACCTGATCTAGCTTTGAACTAGCCTCAGAGAGCACACGTCAGACTGGAGATACCCATAGGTCCCTTTCCCCTTCAATTTTTCTGTGACCCTAGAAAGTTCAGAGCGAGGATCAGGATTTATCCAGGATATATCTAATGTACCTCCCGATTTTTTCTCAGTTAATGCAATAAATAAAATAAAGACAATAAGTGAGGTCCTGGGGCAGAAGTCCTGTGTTTGGCAGATCAGGTCATACAAGGAAGAGGCTGAACCTAGGGAAGATTCCATTCCTGTGCTGGCTCCTCTGTGCATCAAGCAGCGCAGCATAGAGCTGGCTAGTGACACACAAGAATTACCAAGGCGTCAAGGTGCTGTGGCACTTCTCGGCAAACACATGAGGTGCAGGACTCTCCATGGGACAGGAAGGTGCTGAGATTGCAGCCAAGCATGTGAACAGGTTCAGCAAATTCAGTTTTAAAGCCACATTTGTGGCTGCTGGTCCTGGGCTGTTGCAGGACTGGGAAGGACCCTGGCTCTGGGCATGAAGAACTGCTCTGGCTGCGCCTGAGCGCAGCCTCCCCAGTCAAGCACTCCCATCCCACCCCATCTTCAGGGCACCTACTGTATCCAAGGTGAGCTGGGCCTGAAGGGAGAGTGGGGTGACTGTCCTGCACCATACCCAGGGTAAGGGAGTCCTCGCTCATCTTTGTCAGTCAATAGCTGTTTATTTGCACTGTTGCAGTGCCTCCAAAAGGCTAATTTAGGAAGATCAGAAAGATGGTCTAAAACACAAGACATCTGAGTTCAATTCCTGGCTCTGTCACAGATTTCTTGTGCATTGCTGAATTTGTCTGTGTCTCAGCTTCCATCTGTACAACTGGAATTGTTGCCAGTTTTGTCTATTTAAGGGTAGTAGGTGGTTGTATGGTGAGACCCTGGTTGAACCGGAACTTTGAGCCGTTCTCCTCATTCAAATACATGAAAATCCATTTAAAGCAAAAAGGTACTTATCAACATGACATCATTATTTCTATCATGTGGGTCCTACTTACAGTACCTTTAGCAATTTCTGGAACATTAAATACATATGACAAATTACTGAAGACTGGAAAAAATTCATTCACCGGCTTTATCCTGATGTAAATGTGGATGATATCTGGAAATATAACAGAAGATTAAATCATAGTTAAGTATGGCTGTGAAATTTTCTCATGCATATATTCAAAATACATATGGTATTATTCCTCTCTCCATGCTGTTACAGCACAGGAAAATATCAAAAGAAGTGTAAAAGGGATACTTGCTTGAGTAGTTAGGAGAGGCAGTATCTTGCACCCTGACAGTCAGTGAATAAACTTCAACTCCTTGATTAGCTGGGTTTTCTAAATCAATACTTTCAGTCATCTAAATTAAAAAGAAACACAACTGTAGTTATACTTCCTTACATAAGCTCACAGCGCACATGATGGCAATTCCTTTTTTCAGCATTTTGTAAGTGTGGTTACCCCCCCTTGGATATATAGAATTGTTCTGTACGAGGAATACAGGCTATTAATCAATTACAGGATTGAATTTCAGGCTTTTTCTACATGTTCACACTCTGGTGTCTCTTGGAAATACAAAACTCTTTCCTCCTGCCAACAAAATTCCTTCTCCTTAAGTGCAGGAAGCTTTATCATTTGGATCATAAGGGTTTGGCCTTTTACCTAGTTAATACAAAGCTCGTGTAATGAGCTGGTTATTTATTCTGCCCTTTGTTGGCTCAACAAGAATCTGCTATTGCTAAATAGTAATAGTTACTCCTTGAGCTCATGCCTGCAGACATGTATTAAAGGTATCAGGTTCAGTCACAAGTGTTTATCCAGGTACCAAGCTGTTACTAAATGGTGCCTCACGCAGATTAAAATCCTAATCTCTTGAACTCTCTGTCTTTTAGTAGAAGCCTCGTAAACTCTGGGGCAGCAGGACTAAAGCACAGCCATCCACTGTTGATCATCTACAGGGAAATTCCTGGAGGAACAGAACACTTCAGAGAGCCTGTTATATTACATATACACAGTGATCAAAGGGCTGACAACAATTGTATCCTGTGCAGCAATTAAAATGCTTTTTACATTGTCAGATGAAGCAGCTAAGGGCAGTACTCACTGACATGTATACCTCAGATCTAATACTAAAGTAAGCCATGCAAAATTGTTTTACTGCTCCAGTAGCACTCTTGTGTTTCAGACAGAATGTCTATCTTTTGTTATGTTTCCCTTTTCCTGTAGTTGTCCACGGTTCTTTTAAAAGCAGCAGAACAACCACCATTGCACATGGCCAGCAGCTGGGAGGGCGTCTGGCCAATGCAAATATGCCAGCACCTATCAGCATAAGATAACCATATTTTGACATGCAAAATCACACAAGTGCAAATCCCACTACACTGTTGTGAAAATTCACCACTCAAAGTGGTTTTACAATTCTGACCGATGAAGCTGGGAAGTAGTTAGTGAATGTGGGATTTCTCAAGTATTTCATTTCTTCATGCTGAATAGGAAGGATCTTCCACAGTTTGTCATGAATAGATGGGTATGAAACTGCATCACATTTCACTGTTTATCCATATCAAAGTTGGTGCTTCACACTCCCTAAAAAAGAATATTTTTTTCCAATCATATCTAGCACATTTATCTAAATCTGGAGAAAACAGTTCTCTGTTCACCAAATTCTGTAGAATCTATAGAAAGCATCCTAAAAGGCATCCTATCAAAGGGTACTAGTTCACACTCAGTCAAAATAGTCATTCTCCACATCATACTTACTGTGAAATGAATTATAGGAATTCTCTTTTCCTTGTACAAACAATGAATTCAAAGAACTTACAACATTTCATAAGCTGACTTCTGAAGTGTGGCAATCTAACATAAAACCACAAAACAACTGACCACAAGTCTCCCAGACACAGTGGACTCCAGAGCAAAGTTATTGCTTCCAAACCCAGATAATCCAGTGAAATCAAATTGATTGTTTGATGGATCGACATCAATATCTTTACAGTAATTTCTAAGTTCAAGAAGGAATGTCCCAGCAGCTGTATTTTCATTTGCCTCTTTCCTGTTAAAAACAAACACATTTCCCATCAAAGCAAATTTTATTTCTCCTCTTTAACTCTTCATATATTACACACCAAAGAGTTGACTTCTATTTATTTTCTACATTAAATCCTATTGAAGAAGCAACCCAGAATCTGATCCATATGCTGTGGTGGACAACAGCCCTTTACAATGGGCAGAGCATAAACATTTAGCCAGATCCAAACCATAAACTTGAAACTCAGCTAAACTTCAGAAGCTGCCACAAGATCTTAATGTTCAATATTAGTTCCATTAATAACTAGTACTTTAGAGCACCTTTACAACATTCATCTTTTCAGTATGTTATAATGTTCTGATGAGAAGCTCATTCTTTTCTCCTAACTAATAGCTGGATCATTCTGTTGTTTCACAAAACTAGCATTTCTGGCCCTGCTCTTGATAGTGAGGGTCTCTGTGATGCACATGGAAGTGAGGGCAGAGGATGTTGATTTTCTTTTTTTAAAGCAAGAGAATTAAATACAAGAAAATGAAGAACCAACTGAAATACTGCTAAGCCCTGATTTTGTTACCTTCTGCAATCCCTATAAAACTAGTGCTTTGATTTGATTACATTTTTTCCCTGAAATTCTTTGCCTCTCTCAGATCAAAATTTAAGCTTCCTAAATCACCAAGAGACTGTCGTGTTATTGTCATGGGTGTTGTAACTAAGCAGCACTCTGAAGAATTGGATTCTCTTCCTGCCAGTGTGTAAAAGTATGTGATTTAAATATAAGACATTTCCGTTAGATAGCGAGCAAGCAATTTAAATGGATACCCATTAACTGGGAATTCCTCATTGCATAAGCCTGAGATGCTGGATTTTCATCTGCAGGACCATCAGACTACCGTAAGTGCGCCTGAAGAACTGCACAACACAATGCGATGTACTCTGAAAGATCAGAGCTCAGGCACATCAAACACTTCAGATGGACAATTTTTACTTCCATTATTCTATGACACACTTCATCTGTAAAACGGAGTTAATGTTATGTCCTTATCTACAAATACAAACCACCTGATCATCACAAAGGTCTTAGGGCGCCCACAGTGATAGCAAAGTCCGTGACTAAGTTACCTTGCACAGAGGACATCCAGACATGATCTGAGCTCTGAAGACCTTACAGATTGCATTAGACAAAAATAATGCAGGTGACAGGGAGGGATTTAGAAGAGAAGATCAGGAAGTTTGAAATAAAACTGCAGAACTGACTAGCAAGCTTTCCCTGGTGAATGATTGTCCACAGTTTAACATAAGGTAAAGAAAGGAGGAGCATGGATATGTATAGGTCAAAAAAGTTACTCTAATACATGGGTCTGATATCCTAAGGATTTAGGTATCTGAAAGAAAAATAAATTATCTGACTATACACAGATACCTTTAGCCCAAATTTTCAGTTTGAACATGTCAGGAAATCGAGTTTTGTGCCCTTAGACTCTTAGAGTGAATACTAACCTTTCAAGGCTAATAATGAATGTCCATTTGAGCTGTAGATATGGGAACCCTAGCTGATGTGCACTGGTCCAGGGCAACAAGGCAGCACTAAGGCAATGAAGAGCCTCAATACCTGAAGGTAGAAGGATTGCATTCTGGTGGGTTGTCATTGATATCGTCAATAATGATTGTGATTTCCATTTCGCTGGCGTGACCACTGCTGGGACTGTCCTCCACCCGCACTATCAGTGAGATGTTAGGATGGAGCTGCAGTGGAAGGTCATCTCGGTCAATTCTCCCAATCACCAGCAGAACTCCAGTCGCTGGGCAGAAAGCAGCCAGAAGTTAGATGTTCACCATGGGAAGAAGTAACAAACACTCATGGTGTATGTGCAAAAGAACAGGATAGCTCAGCAGACAGGTAGAAGAATAAATTATTTTCTATTCTGTGCAAATCATGGCTGGTTTAATTATTGTTTTAAATGGTACAAAATGGCTCTGAAAGTTCTGCCTAAGACTTTAATGGATAGATACCCATTGCTCAAAAACATGCCACAGCAGACAGCTTGGGAAACAGTTAAAAATCCCCCTTACTCTCTCAAAGAGGTAGTGCAAGTCAGTGTTGAGTGCACTCACAGACCATCAAGGACAATAAGCTGCTAATGCCTGTGCTGTCCTTGCTTTCTAGCTAGTAATACTGCTTCTCTTTCTGCTATTGTCCTTCAGCACCTCTAAATCTACCCACAGGTCAACAGAGCTGCTCTTAGCTGTGACAGTTGGCACCAAGTTCTCTGGTCAGCCATTCACTTAATATTTTTTTTCACTTCTGTTAGTCTCTGTTCAAAAAGTGAAGGTGTTCATGGCACAACACAATACTATTTCCAAAGCACGAAGGAGGTAAAGGAGCAGTGTATATATCTTCTGCCTTTTGGAGTGCAATTGAAGGGGTAGCATGACAACACATCATCAAAGGGCACAGGGAATCCAAAGCATTTAGGCACTGTGTCACCTCTTACAGCTGTGATAAGCAGCTCTAAAGCAATGGCAGACAAGGAGCAAAGCAGTCATTGAATGCCAGCCTTGGAGCAAAACCCTCAGGACACTGGGTATGCACCCCAGGTAGCACAAGGAGATAGGACAAGCATGAGAGAGAGTACTCTTTTGGGTGGCCTTGCTAAGGAGGGTCAAGAATCAAGCAAAGAAGCTGCGGTGCAGATTTGCTGTGCATGTCAATACTAGAGCAGATTTCAAGCAGGAGAGAGGACATTATGGTCTACGTGCAGCTGTTTCAAGAGCCCAGAAGGGTCACTGCAGTTTTCAGATATTAAAAAGGCAGCAGCTAATCTTACTTCTACTGAAGGGGCCATCACTCTCTGTAAGTCAATATTTGTCAAGAAGTCACCTTTGGTCTACTTTCTTCAAGGTATCGTGCTGCATCTTGGCCAACTGACCAAAGAATTTGATCCTAGTGACATACTGATCGCTTCTTATTTCTAGGGGTAGCCACAGAATAGAGTAGGTCAATTTAAAACTAAGGCAAAACCTTTTTCTCCAAAGCGACCATGTGTTTTTTGGTGTCAGAAGGCACATTTTTGTTTGTCTTACATGGATCTATGGAGAAATATCTCTCAGAAGACTGGATGCTGTAGAAAAGTCTGCTGGGAGAGCCTTCATCATCAGGATCTTTAGCTGTTACATTGGCAACAAAAGTGCCTGGGCTTTGTTCCTCTGGAATCCTGTAGATTCTTTGCTTTCTACAAGATAAAACAAAATTTATCAGAACACCCATCTGTGTTTGCAAGGGCAGCTGATTACAGACTTAGCTGAGCAGTCAGTTGTAACAGCAGAGCCTTGGTCACGCTAGGCTCAGATGGCTATTTGTGCGTCAGGGTGAATATCCCAGTCACTGTTTCTGCCAGCTGGATGGGTAGCAATAGCTGAGCTGCTACGTAGCCATAAAGCACGACATGGCCACACAAGTAAGTGTCCTTTCCCTACAGCCTATTCACAGTAAAAACAGTTTGACTGTGACAGCATCATGGAAGCTGAAGACAGAAGGGGCTGTTAAGTCATGCAGTTCATCTCCCTACTGACCCACCAGCTGGTAAACCCACTTGCTTTAATTCCTTCACTATGCAAGAGAAAAACAAAAATGGAAGCAGTAATGTAATAAATCATCTTTTGGAATTAATGCTGCAGGCTTTTTGAGGACAACAATATTACCAAAAAGCTGATTTGCCTCTGCAATATGTGGAGGCAGGGAGGAGTGCTACTGAGGGTGCCCAACAGATGAACATGCTCCAAACTCCCAGAAACATCTGTCTGTCTGATTCATTTTACATAGAGAAAACGATTCTTTACCGCTGCTGTTTGGTATGCTAGTGCACCTAGATTTCCCATGAACTAAGTGAGTTTTATAGCCCAGATAAAGTCTGGCAGATAATTCTGCAGGATTGCTTGTAATAGTTGCCGTTTCATGTTCACATGGGTACTCAGGTATGCAATTATGGTACTTGAACCACATGCAAAAGCAGGTGTGGGCAAGCACACAAAAATTGTGCAAGGAATTTATGAAGGGTGATTTATACTGTTGAAACACACAAAGACACACAAACATCTCCTACTTCTCGAAATCAAAGGAGTTGAAGGTGCTCAAGAGTTCAGAAAAGCTTTAGGAGTATGTTTCACGATGGAATCCTTTTTGCACGCTTTGAACTTCCTATGCCAACACTTAGCTAATTGACTAGCCTATGGTTCCCAGTATAGGAAAGCATGAGCTCTTGGTCGTCCTCTGAAAACCAGCATCACAGGGCACCTAGCAATTAGAGCAGTGAATTGCAGGACAGATCAGAAGATCCCTGGTCTCCAGGTCTCTGCTTGCAATTTTAAAAATGGTTAAGAAGACAAAGTATCGTCAACTGTTTTGTCAGCTCATATGAAGAGAGGAAAGCATACAGGAGAGAGACCACATAGGGTTTTCCCAGCAAAAACTGTTAGTTACAGCCACAAGTAAATAAGGAGTTTGTGAAGGCTGCAGTGTCAGTTTTTATGACGTTTCTGTCACCCTCTTGGCATTGAATTTCTTCTTTGATATTCTGTTGCTTCCAGAGTCGCTGCTACCAAAAATGCCACCACAAAATGCCTCTCTGATCACCAGGGAATACGGGAAGGACAGCTCTGACTGGTTTTGGCTCAAAGTAGGGAACTCCCTATGCCCACAGCCACCACAGCTCTGACCTCTCTCTGGACATCAAACTCACCACAGCTCCACTTTCCACAGCCCCAGCAGTCCTCCTGCACCCTGCACGGGCCATTGTTCTGTCCCCACCAGATCTCTCAGGAAGAAGTGGGACATTATCGAGCACATCCCTGTAGCACCAAGTACTAGTACAGCTGGGGAGGAGTTGGGGCCTCTTCCTACACAGCTACGTCTGGGCTGTGTCCTGTTGTCCATCTGTCTGCCACCTGCCAGTGGCTTTTTACTGGATGGTTCAAGCAGACCTTTTAGACGCTGCAGTGTAATTGCATAGGAAGCATATGTTTGTTTTCTTGTCTTCTCCTTTGTTTTCCTGACTCCACAAGTTTTCCATTGATTTTAACAGCCAGAATTTCAAAAGGCTGAATGCCAATGCAGTGTTGTGAACACCAGAAACAGATGTGCTTGCATATACTATGGGAACAATTAAAAATACCCTTTGAAACTCTGTTCTTGACAGCTTTGATCAGGAGAAAATAAAGAAAGTCTGCTAACTTGTCAAGTTTCCCCAGCTCCCATCCCAGCACTAATTATTACAGTGTCAGAAAGTATGCAGCCCCAGCATGCAGCTCACATTTTAGCAGGGAAGAGGCCATACATGTGCATACTGAGGATAGATCATGATGTGTAATTTAATCTAAAGTTCTTCACAGACTGAGCTGCTCTTTTTGGTCTGTAATGTCAGTCTAAAAGGGAGAAGATTCAAACAAATACCAGGGCTTATTTGTGCCATATGAGATCTGAGTCTTAGACCTTAGCTGTTATGGATGCTCAAGTCACTGCAGCTTTCACTAATTTGAACAAGTAGATAAATATTTAAAAGAGCTCCTTTAGCATTCCAGACATAAGGATAAATATGCAGAAAAGGCAACATTTGGAGGAAATAATCAGTCTAGAACACAATGTGCAAATGTTGGCACTAGGAAGAAGATTCCTCCTGCTTGTAGCAGTACAGTAATGTAGAGTGAGCTGTTAACCTTATTGATCATTGCAGACATGAGGTTCAAGTATTAAATGAGTAGCAACAAAACAAAAAAATCTGTGTTTCTAATATTTGATTCTTCTGTTTCTTCAGCTTCTCCACCTCTTTACCCAGTAAGGTCCAGATCCTTGGCCTCAACCCAGGAGCCCTGCATTGCTCTGGCTCCACAAAACACCCAGAAGATTGCTCCAAACAAGTGGCTGGAAACCTCTTGGCATGGCCCAGGTGCTACATTGTCTTCTCCTCTGCATAGATGGCAGGCGAGCAGCCATCGTAAATATTCTCAGCAGGGACCTTGAAATGTGTTGAATCCAATCAGTATCTCATGCAAGTGACAAAGATAAATCAACAATAGAATCAGATCAACTGTAATTGCCAAGCTCCTGCTTCAGAAACAATTGTTCATTGAGTTTTCCACCACAAAACAGCCTACTGGTGGCACAGGTATATTCTTTCCCATTTTACCCAATTTTCAGCTATTTTCTTGATTCCAACTGAAACTCCATTAGTCTTCAAAAGCTATTTCTGACTCGTGTTTTATGATACAATTTCATGCTTATGACCCAGTAAGAAAGGACAGTGTTTCAAAGATCACTGGGATTGTTCGCAACCGAGTCTGGGAAGAAGGGGAAGACAGATCAAAAGTGAGACTTTTTTATGTCTAGACATTTCTGCATGAATAAACATCATTATGGTGAAACGCACATCTGCATGAGGGGTAAATTCTGTATGATTATATTCACAAAGAGTAGAACTCATTGCCTTGTCCGAACTTGTCCAAAGGTCTTTGCGTAGCTTTAACCTCTCTAGATGCTAACAAGTACAACAAGCTTGTTTGGCTGTTCTTAGCATGAAGGCAGAAACTGGAAAACTTGAAGCTATTAAGAATACAAATGTAATAATAGAGGGAAATGAGAGCAAAGCTTTCCAGTAAAAGAACAGGAATCATAACATTAAAATACTGTTTTCAGTAGTAATTTGTTGTATTTACTTGCCCTTTCGCTACACCCTCCTATTGATGCCAAAGCAGTAAAGCTGGCAAAAAATCAAGATTTTGAGTACAACAGAACTTTGTCACTCACGTCGTAAAGTAAGGTCTTTCATCGTTGATATTAATTATCTTGATATTCACTGTTTTAGTTGAGTTGAGTCCATCTGGATCTGTCACTGTTATATTTAAAAAGTAACTGTTAAATAAGAAAACAAAGCAAGAATCATTCAGTGGCTATGGATGAAAATGTTTCTCTGCCTTACTGTAAGTTAATAGACTGTGTGAATAAAATACATTCTTACCAATGTGGATCTTTCTCATAATCAAATTCTTTCCTGGAAAAAATGGCTCCATTCTCAAAGACTGAGAATGGCATTGATGCAGGGAGCAGTGAATACTGAAATGAAGAGAGCAAGAAATTAGTCTTTGTGTCTTTAAACATCCCTCCATTCATTCCTTGCCTCATAGGACAGGCCAAGTTATAGCACAGCATTTGCCTCAAACTTTGCTTAACAGAACATGCCGATGTATAGATGCCAGCATGACCCCTGACTGTCTGAGTTGAAGCAGCTCCAACTTGGTCATACGTGCTTTGTTTGCCAGCCAGTGGGGAATCACAGACACTGAAGTACATTGAAGCCCACACTGTTCTCTACCTCTGTGAACTCCAGGTCTGCAATGAGAGTTTATCATTGAGGCCAGCCAGCAGGGCCACCGCGCCCTAGGCAAAAATCAGCCTTGTGGCGGCAGCTAGAGTACATGCACAAAGGAGTGAATGGGTGAGGCTGGATTTGCAGGACTTAGGAGCTGTGGAGGGCGGCAATGAAGTTTGGGAGGTCCAGATGTTGGGAGAGGACAAGGAGGGGAGAGTGGGCTATCACAGAGTACATGAGTGTGTGTGGCTGAGGGGTGTTCACAAACATAGCCTGGTGTTATCAAAGCCGCTCAGCAGCTGCTTTGTGCATTGCACCACACAAACAGGTGCCACACCAGTGCACAGGGGTGGGAGGGAGCGGAGCACCCCAAAACTATTCACAGTATGGAGAAAGGCAGCACCCTGCTCTCTGTGGCCCCAGGATAGCTACCGCATACCCACTACATGCTCCTCACTATTTTCTGTATGCTAGGCCATCATCAGTAAGTTCTCAAAGACATTTCCTTTGCTAGTGCAAGTGCTAATAATACCCATAAAGTCTGAAGTATGCAACATCAGAGGGTCATGCACCATACAAATAATCTGCAAAATCCACTGAGCAGAACTGTCTGGGGCATGCAACTGTTCTAGTGTTACCTTTTGGGAAAAACCAGGAGGTACAGAGTGAAACAACTTGCTTTCTGCAATGATAGATACAATGGAAATTGCTTTTTAAAAAGCAGCTGCCTGATCACAGTATTTTAAGGTTTTTGGGGTTTTTTTGCCAGTTGACCTTTCTAAATTCCATCCCTGGATTATTATTTCACCTGCTGCCCAGCACTTCTCTATTTGCAGTTATGCCTGAGACTCATCAGGGGTTAGAGGGTGTGTGGAACTCACTGCCATTGCTTTCTGAAACAAAGCAGAGCTAAAACCCAGGCCTCCGCTTCCCTCCTCACCAGCTTGGGCTTGCTGGTTTGACTGGACAAAACCTGAGGGTGGACTTCAAGCTAATTGCTCCCTTGAATGGTGCTACACATTGAAGTAGCATCTCCAGGTTCAGTCCTTGATGGTGCTTTCATCAAGCCAAAGCCAATAAAGCAAAGCTACAACACAATTCCTAGGTAAGAGCAGTTACTTTTCCCCGGTATGCAAACAAACATCACTTGCCAGAATTTTTTGCTGATACCAAGAGTTTTTTCATATTGGCTATCATGTTTTCTTAACTGAAGGTCACAGTTTGCTCTGGGACTCTAAAAAAGCTGAGATCCATTTGCCTTCGAAGCGATTTCCTTACTGTCTTATTGAAAAGAATTTACACTGTGATACAGGTTAAAATTGTTGCTTGCTTTTAGTTCCTCTCATCTACAAGAAACATTTTGCAAGCCATTTTTCTAAAAGACACACAATTTCTACTCTATCCCTGGTTAATTCTATTAATTTCTGCCTTCAATATCCCCCGATTTTGGAGGGCTGAGAATTCAAAATACAACTCAAGCATTGAGGCTGGGTTTTCTTAGTTTATTATTGAAAATGCTTTATCTTTCTTGACTAAACCTTTTCTTGTTGCCCTGATAAGGAAGGAAGTTATTGAAAGATGCTGGCAATTAGGATTTCAGATACAATGGATTGTATCTTTTCTGGGTTTGGGCTTTTGTTAATTTAATACAACTTACTTTGAGTTTAGCATTTTCAGGATCAGCTGCTTTAACTTGGTAAATGCGTGCTGGAGGTGTTCCTTCCAAGACATAGATCGTTAGAGCTGCATGGATATAAGTGCACTCAGTATTAATTGGGTAAGAATAAAGGACACAGCAGCAAACATACTGATATGCTGAAGCTGTCCATATGTATTACTGCCTGCTGCATCTTCTCACTTCACAAGTGTAACTTCAAAATCATCACAAAGAGCACAAACACCCAAAAGAGAAAAAGAAACCAACTGACTGCACAACCATAAACAGGCAATCACCACTGCAAGTTGCAATACAAACTGGACCTTCAGGAGAGAGACTGATCTTCACATAGAGCCCGTCTTGAGCTGCTCACAGGGCATGGAGTAATATGATGCAATTTGGCTGCACCTGTGTCTTTACTATATGCAGATGGGGAGAACATAGCCCTGTGCCAGGTCCTCATCCTCTCCCTGTCCACCTTGTACCTTACTGGGAGAGCTCAGAGCCTTTCCTCTTCATTTCTGCTTTTCCTTTACACCTGTGAAGTAAATGAATTATGGATGGCCTGCATTGACTTAAATTTTTGCCTTATTAAGGATGCTAATTCAGTGCAAGGTGTGCTTCTTTCCACGCCAGGAATTCTCACAGCTGGACTGTCCGACACTGGGCCATTGGCAACAGGCTTATCTCTCCTTGGGTTGGGTGATTAACAGAACAACAGATCTTTAGATCACATCATTTGCTTTATGCCCTTTTGTATCTGCTGGACCTGCTGTTTCTGGACTATTAATTTCCACTGTGACCCCTGCTGACTGCTGCTTCTCATCAGAGCAATGGGAATCCCAGGGCAGCGTAATGAGTTGTTCCCAGAGGACAACAGTATGAATATAAAGTTTAATGAGAGGGAGATGCTTTTTCATACCCAGCAAATGTGCAATTAGTGTCTAATTGTAGCTGGTACTGTTAACTAAAGCCACACAGTTAGACAGATCAGACATCTGTGCTCACCAATTTATGGCAGCTCTAGCTGAGAGTTAAGCTGATGCACGTATTTGTAACAAGCTCCCACGTAGAGTGTGTTTCATGCTGTGCCGATCCACTTAAGTGTCACATTTAATTATTATTAGATTTCAGCAGCACCCATGATATGCAAGATACCAGCTACATTGAGAAGATGACACAGCCTCTTCCCTAGGGGAAGATGGTTTTCTTTACAAACTAAGTATCGTATGGAAGTAGGAATGTCAATGTGCTTTGGAGGCATTAGGTGAAGATGAATTTGAGCGGGCCTGGTCTGAACTCATTGGGCTGACAAGCCCTGCCCTCTGCAGCAGGCAGAAGTTAGGGCTGCAGCCACGCTCCACTGCTGAACACCCCAAGGGCTGCAGGTTGCAGCCTACCCAACACTGCTGCTGTGATGGTCCAGATGTGGGGCCAGCAGCCAGCTCCAAGTACCTGCCATGAACAGATCACAGTTTGGTATTTTCACATTTTTAAGAAAAATGAATATGAAATTATTGAACGCTCTTCCATAGAGCACTGTTACAATATCAGGACTTCAAAGAGGCTCTCAGTACCTCATGAAATAATAAGAGCATATTTTTACTCACTACCTGAACTGTTCTCTCTTTCTGTGAACACATAATAAATCCATCACTATACTCTGTCACCCCATAGTACAGTTTTTCCAGGTCCTCTCATTAGCAAATGAACGAGGTAAGATTGCTTAGAGAGTGAGGCAGTTATTCCCCATCCTTTCTATTGATGGCATAAGGTACTGCATGGCATGCAAACCCTGTACTGGTGACAGCTGGGGTCCAGACCCTCCAGCCTAATCCCTAAGGCTACTGAACACTCCTCCTCATTGCACCTTTGCCCATGGTCTGAAAGTAAGCCTGATTAACACCATCTGCCCCATGCAGGAGACACAACTCTGCTTTTTGCCAGTTGAACCACCATAGATCATGGTCTCTGAGATCACATTCTTCAAATCAATTTTCCACTTAATTTCTCTGTGCAGGTGCAAATGCAAGATACGGATGTACACAATTGTACACTTATTTAAATTCATCTTTCTTCTCCAAATCAGTACAGTTTTCAACTAACTACTGAAACATGTACCCATACTCAATGGTTATATCCCACCAAACATCAAGTTCCCATTCATACCTCTAATTAGGTAGTCTTGTAAAAAAATAAATATGTATTTATTCATATTAATTTATACATATTTTTTTAAATTCTTCAGATACTTCAAAATGGCTAAATCATTTTTGGTCAAAGCTTTAAGAAAACTAAAAGGGCACTTCCAGAGATGAAGCATACCAAATGTTTGTGTAAAATAAGGGTCTGAAAAAAACAGTGTCTTCTCCCTCCCTTGTTTTCCTAAAGAAAAATGCTTAGACCACTTTAGCTATAGGCACTGTATGCAGCTATAGGTTTTTAATCTAATACCATCTTTTCAAGTATTGTTCTTATCAAATACCACCATTATCGTACTTTGAATTGCCATATTTCCTTGAAATACAGGACTTTCATTTTTATCTGTTACTTGGACAGTCAGTATGTTAAGGTCAGTTCTCCCAGTTGTATCTTCCACGAAAATCTGCAAATCAAATCTATTTGGCATGGTTTCATAATCCAGGACAAGGTTTCCAGTGGTAACAACCTGGAAAGAAACAAAAATGTTATTACCATACGGTGCAAGAGATGTAAGTTACAGTCTGTGTGAGTGAATGCAAGTGAAACAACACTTCCATCAGTAAGCAGTGAGCACTTTAGGCCATCTTCTACTTGCTGGCATGGTTCTTATCATGGCAGAATTGTGAGAAAAACAAAATGGAAAGACCAAAACATTGTGGATTCAGGGAGTTACAAGGACCTCTTGTGTGAGGGACAGCCCGAAGAGGAGAAAGCCTGGAAGGGGTTGCCTCCTGCCTCACATGCAACTCTTTGCCTTCGAGGTCAGGACTACGTCTTGCAGGTTCTTGTCTGTGTCAAGTCGTCACCTTTTGACACCAAGCTCAAGGAGCAGTCAAGGTGCTTTAAGCTTCAAGACTGAAGACTGGGAGGAAGCCCTGCAGGACACAAAAGCAGCTTCACTACTTCTGTGAGTCAGAAGCACAAGGGGGAAGAACTTTTACTTGCAATAAGGAGTGTGGGGGCAGGAGACCTAGGCTAGCAGGTACCACCCTTTTCCTTGTATAAGCTTTGTCTGGGAGAAGACTTGCAGGAAACCACAGGAAGAAAAGAGCTGCATGAGAGAGGGACATACATAAGAGGGACATGTAGGAACACACTGCATGAGAGAGGGACTAGAACTGTTTGGTGAAAATGTTGAACTGGTTAAAAAAATAACATAGGCCTTCAGTTTTGCAAGATTGATAAGGCAAACATTTGCTTTGGGGTTTTGGTTTTTAAAGGCTTCCAGCTCTGCATATTACCTCTTATCACAAAATATGTACAAGCACGAGACTGACATTCCGTGAAAAACATTGAATGCATTCTTCTTGGGTTTAGGACGTGTCCAGAGCAATGGCAGGATGCTGAAAGTTATATGCCTCAATATTCAGTGCTGAAGTAATAAAGAAGCAAGAACGTTGTTTTCTTGGACAAGAAAGGAAAGGGTGAATGTTAAGCTCACTGTGTAGCTAAAAAACTGTGAAGCTTGAACACAGTAGTGGGGTGCTGTGGAACTGGAGAAGAGTTGGGGCTCACAAATGTGTGAGACAAGAAGTGTGTCAGTGTATTCAGCATACTGCAGAATGGAGGAGCCTGAAGAGGATGCAGAAGAACAATGAAACAAATCCTTTATTTTAGATGAGATGCTTTGGCCAGAGGACAAATACAAAAGTGGTATCAGCACAATTAGAACACAGAAGCCAAAATAGAGCCAATTAACTAAGGTAGTTAGAGGAGAGTGAATAGAAGAACAAAAATTTTATGCTTTCTGATATGTGAAACAGCTGCTTTCTGGAACCTTGTGGATCTTTTTGTTACAATACTGCAGGAGAAAGCAACTATGTCCTGGATGGTCTCCTCTCTCCTGTATTATGCAAACATAAGTTTCCCATAAAAGTGATGCTAGCTCAGAAAAAGACATTCTACAAAATCTTGTAACACCAGTAGGAAGGTTATATGAATGTTTACTGCAGATTTAAATACAGTAAACTGATGTAATGAATTCATCATGAGAAACTGTCCAATTCTAAGCAGAAAATGTATGCTCTAGAGATTACCCCTCCAGTTCACAGCCCAATATTTTCATTGGTATTGTAAGTACAGCCAGGCTGCCTAAAAAGACATCTTCCACCCTCCCTTATAGAGACCTTGCAAGTGAAGATGTGAACCTAGATGGTCTTTTTCTAGATTGCTTTTGAGAACAGCTTGCCACTGGGGTAGGCTGTGACCCACAGTTCACCTCTCCTCCAGGTAGGAACAATACTTACTGATAAAGGCAGCACTGTAGACACTAAAAAAAGCTGCAGACTTCATGAAAAGGGGTCTAGAGTCACCACGTAACTGTCTACCCCTCATTCCATGCGAGAATTTCACTGCTCCCCACTTCACTCCCAGGATGCAGAGGGAGCATCGCTAACAGCATCAAAGTAGTTCCAGGCAGCAATACGTTTTCATGCACTCGACACATTTTCTGCCCATGGGATTCTTCAAATAAAAGCAAGGTGAGGAGGAATGACTGGGGCTTAGATCTCAGAAACAGACTTTCTCAACAATCTCAAAACTTATCAAGAAATGTGATAATGCTTTGGCTTGCTGCAAAAGGAGTAAATGTAGCTTCATAAATACAGAGGAGCCTTTGCTAACAGGTACTGAGCTAAACTGAGAACTCCGTAATTCATACATGAAAAGCTCCCTTTTTCTATATCTTAGCAAAGATTTAATCATTTTGGATCACATCTCTTTTGCAAAATATTGTACAGCTCTGGTACAACATAGCATAAATAGTTATAAGTAGCAATGCTTATCAAATGAATGAACTAAGAATACTCACTGCTAATTTGCAAAATTTGTGTGTAGCTTTCTTTATGATTTTGTCATGACTGATACAAACTGGACCAACCTCTTTGTTCTTTGTTTTGAGTAAGATAGGAAACCCTGTAAACACCTACAGTTCAGCAAAACACACAAAGTCTCAATGAACACTCATTGCCAGTGATAAATGTGAGTTAACACTTACTAATTTATCCAGCAATGAAAAAGAGTGTAAAGTAATAGAAATTGCTTTGCCTTTGCCATAGGACAAGAGCACACCATAGATAGAAATAGATCACAGAGGTGTGGAAGTGTGATAACTTCTTACCTTGAGATAACTGCCTTGTGTGTCACAGCTTTGGTCCAGAATTAAATATGACTTTGATCTGACTCACCTTACTTTGTTCTGGAAGTGAGTCAAATTCATTTTAATTCTAGGTGAGAGGGGCCAAACAGAAGATGCATGTGGTTTAACTAAGCCATTTTAACTTCACAATGACTTCATATAAATTAAGTTGAAAAGCTATGTACAAATCCCCAAAACATGGGGTTGAATATGTCCTTCTTCATCTCTTATTTTCCAAAAATATCACTTTTTTTTCTATCACAGAATAAATGGGACTATTGTGATAGATTTTTTTTTTACTAGATGCAATTAAAAGTTATAATCACTACTGCTATTAAATTGTTGTATCTGTTACAACAAGTCCAAGTACTACCACAGTCTGCATTTGCAACTCTTTTCTGATTAAACAATGAGACACTGTGCACTGTCACTGCTCAGTAATTCAGGAAACATCAGCCTACATGACTGAACATAGCTCAAGCTAAATGTAAAACTCACCCTGTATTCGAGATTTCCTTTTGGTTCAATAACAAAAGCCTCTGCAAGTGGATTTGAATTTAGTATGGTAGGAAGCACTGCAACATCATCAGAAGACAATGGAGAAACAGTTACATTGAAGGTATAAACTGTAACACCAGCTGCTGCATTTTCTTCGACAGCACTTATTGCAGGCAAGCCCTGAAGCAATCGGGCTCTTCTTCCTGCGAGATGAAAACGAATGTAAAATTACTTCTGGGAACCTTGGGCTAGCAGGAGCACACAGCTTGTGCCAAGAGCTGCCATTACTGAGCACAAAAATAGCTTGATTCTCTGAATGGTGGCATTGCACAGTAGTAAATACAGTGCTAATGGCAAAATAATCAATCTTTAATTCAGTACTGTACTCTTGTCATCTAGAGTGGCTGTTGTTAAAGTAGTATTCTTACTGCATTGTTTGTCTTCACATACGCCTTTACGTAGAAGCAAAGAAACTGAACATGGTTCTGTTGTTTCATTTCACCCCCTGTGCTAATTGCTGCCTCTGTGCACTGATCACTTCAAAAAGCACCTTGAACCACACAGACACTGATGGTAAAGAAGCAAACTTTTGTGAATTACACAGACTGCTCTAAGCAAGTGTCCTGGGTTCAGCAGTAGCAGTCATTGTTCTCCTTCTTAGTAGCTGGTGCAGTGCTGTGTTTTTGACTTTCAGCCTGGGAACAGCACTGATAACACCGATGTTTTCAGTTGCTGCTCAGTAATGTTTGGTCTGACCAAGGAATTTCTCAGCCTCATGCTCTGCCAGGGAGGAGGAGAAGCCGGGAGGAAGGAGAGACAGGACACCTGACCCAAACTGACCAAAGAGGTATTCCATGCCACAGCACCTCATACCCAGTATATAAACTGGGGGCAGTTACCCAGAAGGGCTTGGTCACTGCTCTGTCGGGCTGGGTATCTGTCAGCGGGTGGTGAGCGGTTGTATTCTCTTTCCTTGTATTTCCCTTATCATTATTATTATTGGCCGTAGCAACAGTGGTTTGTGTTATACCTCAGTTACTGGATTGTTCTTATCTCAGCCCCTGGGAGTTACATTCTTTCGATTCTCTTCCCCATCCCTCCAGGAGTGGGGAGAGGAAGGGGGGGGGGGGGGGAGTGAGAGTGCGACTGCATGGTTCTGAGTGACAGGCTGGGCTTAAACCACGACAGCAAGGAAGAGCAACATTCAGCCCATGGAGGAGATGCAGGCTGGGAAAAGCACCCTATGGTTTAAAACTGCCTGGAAGCAGCAGAGGCTGCTGTGGCATCCAACAGCTGAGCTCCTGGTTCTCAGTCAGACCTCTGGACTCCCCAGACCAAAATCTTTGCTTGCTCTGCCACAGAGCTTCTGGGTTTTGTTATTTTACAAAGGCTTGTGGTGTTTTGAGTGTCTATAAAACATAGATCAGGACAGCTTTTAGGGCATGTCCTGAAACAACATCTTAGTAACCTCATGCACCTAAACTGACAAGGTACCTCAACAGGAGACTGGCAGGGCTGACTGCTGCTGCATGGGGCTTCACTGGCTTGTCCAAAGCACTTGCTAAGAAAGTGTTCTGTCAAACTTCCCATGCACTGTGCGCTAAGAGGGAGGCAGCTGCTGCTCACCCAATGGCCTGGCCGGGCTGTTCATACACTAGCAGTTACTGTAGCTAAGTGTCCTTTTGCTGGACAGCTACAAGGTAAAAAGCTGCTATGGAAACTGATCTAATGCCATTAGGGCTGCAGCATGTTTCCACCTGGATGCTCAGGCTCAGCCTGGAGCTTGGGAACATAACCCCCAGGGGAAATCTGCTGCTTTGCAACACTTTCGCAGTGCGGAGCAGAGCCGTCTCCCTTCTCTTCCCGTCCTGCTGCTGGGGAAGAGTGGCCCTCACCAGCCACCAAAAAGGCTATTCCTCAAATGGAAGCAGGCTTTTTAATCTGGAATAGGACAGTTCAGGCCCAATGCTTTCCAATGACATTAGAAGAAGTCTTAGTGACTTTTCCCCCAATCTATCAAAAAATCTTTTTTCCCTACATCCCTAGGAAAATTTGGGAGCATTTTAGGGATAGCCCACGTATGGCCTTTGTATGATAGACATTGCTCCTGTTACTGGTCTCTTAAATAACTTTTCCCCTCAGGATCACAGAAGACTTAGGATCCCTGTGCCTCTACTACATGAGAATCAAGACTAATCGCAGTAGGTGAGCCCACAAGACAAAGCATGAAGTCACATGGTGTCCCTCTTCCTGCATGCCACCCCAAGAGGCACTCTCAGGGTTTCCTGGAGCACTTCTTAGAGCAGCATGAACCCATCAGACACCTCCAGTTCTCCTGCATTGTGGGGAGGGGAAGGAGGGAACACGGGCTGTGCGAACATACCAGGGTGTGGTGGGAGAGTTCGCCTGTGGGAAGACCACTTCCTCACACAGGGCCTCACTGGTAAAAGGCAGAGCTGAGGTTCTTCCCTGGAGCTGCATGGAGGTTCCCATGCTCCCACACTCTAGATACAGCAGGTCCATGGATCACTCATCTGGATGGAATTACCCTAGCCAAAAGGCCTTGGAGATTCTCTGCAGGTGAGTAAGGTACAGGTGAGATGTGGGAGAGTGTGAGGTGGGAGCTGCCTGTAGGAGTTAATCTGAACAGGTCACACTAATACTCCAGTAGGGCTGAGTTCAGCTGAGCTGTTACTGGTCTATGTCAGTGGAAGCAGGACCCAGTGAAGGACTGAGTTTCCACCATAAACAGAAATTGCCCATCCAAATGAGACTGGGCTGAGAGGGGCTTCTGGGGATATATTTCCATAAATGGAGCTGAACTTTGAGTATAATTTCCTGTGGACAGGACCTGATAAATCCAGTTCCCTCAGCAAGCCACAGCTCTTTAATGGAAACCATTCATAAAATAAATTAAATCGTTCTTAACATTTAGAAATGTGGAAAGAAAAGAGTTGCTATTTTATATTACTTCTAAAGATTTCATTGGCTGTTTATTCAGGATTTGGCTTTCTAAATCACAAGTTCTTTCTTTGTGCTCTGCATGTTTAACTGAAATTTTCTGTACTGCACCTAAATGGCTTCTATTTTTCCATTTGGTTTTACAAAAGTCCCTCTTCCATACTGCAAGTCTTTGCTTGCCTTCTTACTCTGGAGAACAAAACATGCCTGAAGCAATTTAATACATTATTTATCAGCATTACCAGCCCCAAACATGGACAAAAGCTGAGTCCAAGTGAAAGCAAGCATGAGACTGGCTTTGGGAAGTATATGTATGTTTAAATCTGTGATCTGTTAGTCTTTACATTGCACTTGAGTCACACCTTCAAGTTTTTCTCTCTCCACAACCATGCAGGCTAGAAAAAGGAAAGCTGAGATTCACATGCAGTGTCCTGATCATAGCTCTGGGTACATCAGGAAAACCACCAAATGCTGAGAAGTTCCTGAGGCTTGGCAGAACTCTTTCAGTTCCTTGAGAGCTGAACCTTGAGTGACTGTACCTGAGCAGCTAGCTTACTACAAGCAAACCAAATGTTCCATGAGCCACCCAGACTGCAGTTGGATGATCTGCTTTAAGTTGCTAATGTGCATATAGTCATATTGGAAAATCTCCCACGTTTTTACACTGTGCAAAGACAATATTACCCTACTACTATTTCCCACAAGTGTTTGCCTGTTTGGTCCCATTTGATTGCTTGGTTTATGCAGTCAAAGAGAAATGTTATTAATATTTCTAAAGAGAATACTGGAGTATCAATACTAGATATTGTTTCCTGGAGAGCAGACCTCCTTTCCTACTCCAACACTGTCACACTGAGCAGCGGCTATTTCACACCAAGTGCCTCATCCAGCAAAGCGTCTTAGCAAGGAGCCATAGTCTCTTCTTTATTACACTGCTGTAACCACAGAGCTCAATCTAGTTCAGTAGGAAATAATTGTTACTTGATTTTTTCCGTCTGTGTCTGATCCCTAAATATGCATTATAAAGCTCCCAAGAGAAAGAATAACAGCCAACAGTGCTCTAATTTTAGCAGCGTAATGAAAACATGTACTTACCAGATACTACTCCCAGCAAAATGAGGAGAAGGAGCATGATCTTCATTGTCTTTATGACCCTGTTCTTCACGTTCCCAGGATGCAAACTGAAGGAATATCGTGGTATGTTTTCCCTAGTTTACATCAGCTCCACCTAAATTCTTGCTCTTTGTCATGCTGTGGAACAAAAAACAAAACAAAGGACCCATGTCTCTAAGGAAGTTTCTAAACACCCTCAGGTTGTTTGCTTGTCAGAGAACTGCTCCCTGCTGACACTCCATCCACAGACCTGGGCAACACTTTAGAAAACAATCATTAATAGTTCTTTCACTGCAATCATATTTTTTGAAGCATTATGAAAAGAATCTAGTATGTTCTAAATCTGAAAATACCACGCTGCTTTCATCGCTCTGGCAAATGAGGTGCTGTTTTCACATGTCAGAATCAAATACCCATGCTTTGTCATTTACACCAAGAACCTGAAGTTTTCTCATTTCTCTGGCTACCAGAGAATTACTCAGACAACACACAGCATATCTGGAGGTGAGATTGCAGCCTATGTACATGATGACGTTAGTTTTGCTGCAGCTGTCTCCGGAACAGCAGGGACCACTATGCAAAGTGCACTGGCACACTTAGATCAGGCATTTAGCTAGCTAGACCACAATACACCCATGCAATTTCATTTGTTTTAAATCTAAGGGCAACCCTAGCATTTTTTCATGGAGCATAGTACAGAGGTGACACTAAAACTGGACCTGGCTGCAGTATAGGTGCATCAGCATTAACTCATAGAATAACTTGGGTTGCAAGGAACCTCTGGAGGTCATCTAGACAAGCACCCTGCTCAAAGCAGGCTTAATTAGATCAGATGATCAGGGATTCTTCTAGTTGATCCTTGAGCACTTCCACACAAACTGAGGAGCTCTGCTAAAAGGTAGAATTTAAAGATTCAGGTTTAACACCACTCTGGAGAAGCCATACTAATTTGTGAGCTAAGCTAGCATCCCTTTATGGTTCTGCAGGACACTGTGGCTGTCACAGTGAAAGCTGACATTAGCTCAGAAAGCTCTGCCCAGTGCTTCTGTGTTTTATGTAATATGAGCATGTTCATTGAACATGCAGAACATGAACAGCTATTTTAACACTGGGACAGGCACTGCCTATGCTTGCTGTATGCTCACCTGAAACTGCTGTATAAATGTGCCCTGGAGGATTCTGCTGATAGTAAAAAAACAAACGTATGGAAAACCTTACCCTCAAAAGACACAGTTATGTTGGTAAGATATTAATGTAAATGTATTTATATTTGCAAGTCTAGTCTGTCCCTTTACCTACCAGATCATTCCCCACTCCTTCCTATGCATTTCCTTGCCTACAATGAAGATTTTGATCTGACTGGATGTTTCACAAAGATGAGGTCTTTGTGCAAAGGCATGAACTAGGCTAGTACAATAAGCTTGTGATCTTTTACTAATAACCAGAACACTGTAAAACTGCTGCTAGCTTTATTCCCTCCTTTTAGTTGGGATCTAGATACTGCTGTTTCTTTTAATCTTGAAAGAGCTATAGAAATAACTGGGCTAGGTTTTAAAGTAGCCAGTCTTTCAGATACATGCATAAATTTGTTTAGTATCTAGCTTGAGTGATAGGACTGCTTCCATGCTATGCTCTCAATAGCTAGGCCTTTTCCAGAACTCAGAGGTCACAGATTTTGTCCTTTATTTTCTTTCTATTACTTCTTAGGCTGAGGGTTTTTCTGGGGGGGTTGGTTTTGGTGGTATTGTGTTTGGGGGGAGGTGGTTCCTATAAATGCATTTTCCAACTTTTTTTTGCTGTTCTTCTTCTTCCTTCATCTGAGAACATACACATATATATTTTCAGCAAGAGTTCAGTGTCCATATACATAAATCAGGCTTTCCTCTGCACATCTTGTGAGAGAGACACTATAAAGCAATATAGGAGACATGGATGGCAAAAGCATATGGAATACACATGTGCTTGAAATGCCAGCCTTTCCCCAGCTTCACCTGGAAGTGCAACAGGTAATTGTTTCAGGTGCTAAGTGAATACCCATAGAGTAGTTATTTTCTGTTTTCTCTCTAAATATGTCTTGAGGGCTTTCAGATATACCCTGTTAAGCCTCATGGTTCAAGCATGTTATGAGAAGAGATTGTAGAGGTGTCCAGGGAAACATGGGGAGAGCCAAGTGTAGCACACAGTGAGGGAAGAGAGTGCAGGGGGCAGCTCAAAGGGATGCAGTGTGTATGAGGGGCTCTGGCTCCTTCTTCTTCCTTCAGTCACTGCCAGTATGTCTCAGTACCTCCCTTAGATCCCTCTTTTCTTACATTCTTCTGCTGAATGGATTTCTATGATTCTCTGATTCATCCTGCCAGCTTGTAAGGAAGAAAGTGAAAAAGCAGCCACAGTTAAAAGAGAGCCCAAACAGACTGAAAATTAAATAGAAATAAATACATGCATATCATCAAATATAGAGCTGGTTAGGAACAGATGAGGTAGGAAAAGGCAAGCAAGGCAGGAGTTCCCTGGTGAAGTGGCAACAGTAGATCCGCCACTGCATGAAGGTCATGAATGAGATTCCTGGGAATATAAAGTAGCAAGATGAAGAGAGGTCAGGGCAGCACAAGCGAGAATACAACCAGGGATTTTGCAGGCAAAACAGAGGGAAGCAAATTTAATTGATGTAAATTATAAAGACCAAGGAACAAACTGGTGTTTTAATCATTCTTGGCTTTCAAGATGTTTTGAAATCTGGGTACTTCAGATCAGTGCAGAAAAATATGCACTTCTGAATAAATGTCTTCTGGATTACCAGGTAAGATGGAGAATGTGAGGAAAACACTACGTCTTTCAGGATATTAAAGACTCTTGGTTCCAGGAGAAAGACCAATATATCGAACTGCGAGAGACTGCACTGGTCTTAGGCTGAAAGCAGAGAAAAAGAACACAGGAAGAGAGAGGTATCAGGTGCAACAGAAGAGAACTTGATGTGCAAGCTTCCAATTGCCTGTCCTCAGGAAAGTGAGGTATTTTGCCAGAGGCCAGCCTCAGAGAAGTAGTCTACTTGCATAACAAAATGTGCAGGTTCAAGACATTAATCCTTTTTCTATGCATTTAATTCTCAATTGACTTCCAGTCTGTCCACAGGAAAGAAATGTTCTCTCTCTTTTCAAACGCATCAGAGGTTCAAAACATAGTTTTCCCATTAATGGCCATTTCAGCCAGAGTGGTGGCTCTCCTCCACTTAGCCAACTCACAGGAAAGGAAACAGTTTGCTCTAACTATGGTCATTACTCACCAAAAATTGAGCAGCATAAGGAGGATTTTCATACACCTGATACAGCCTCAGTTCAAGACTATTTCTTATTGTTATTTCATTAATTAAATTACCTAGACTGTCAGGTTTTATTTTAATCTCCTTTCTTTTTTAATACTACAGCTTCTCCATCCACTGCTTTGGTAACCTTTCCTAAAATATTAAAACAGTACCTTAGCATCCTACACCAAAAACTTACACACCATTTCATTACATTTCTCTGCTAAAAGCTTCCTCTGTACCATTTGTGAGTAACAAGAGCAAACTAAAAGTCATGAGTACTACCCAGGCTACCTTAATCTCACCCAAAGTGATCCCAGTTTAGCAAGGTTAGTAACCCATGCAATTACACAAAAACAATCACAGACAGATATCTGGGCCATCTATTTTCTATCATTGAATTGTGGACACATACACTCACCAGTCACCTCCTAATGATTAACTTGAGGTGTCTGTTAATACAAAGTGATTCCATTACACCAAGAACTTTAGGTGGGATTGAGGTTTAAGAAGAGAACAGTTTAAAATCTGGGTAAGTTCTTACAGAAGCCCCAAAGCAATGCTCTTGTCAGTGCTGAAAAAAGTTCTCCCATTGCTCCAGCAGTTATACACCCAAGGGATGAAAACATCTGCCAGCAAAGAAGGAATCCTGGCAGTCTGTCTTTTGCCACAAAGAATCTGAGCACTTACTTTAGAAGGACTGGGAGTATGTAAGGCATTAAGATTGAGGAGATTGTTCTGTTCCTTCCCATTCCCTCCACGCCATCTTGACAAATGTGGATTGAGGCAGACAGATGATTACAAGGACATAAGTTCAAGAATGCTCCAGATGTACTTCAATCCTCCATACAAAGAGGTCAAGTGATTTCTCCAGGACCACACAGGAAGTCCAGAAGAGTCAAAGTTCTTGGTCCCACTATCAATCTCAATCCCGATGACTATAAGACATCATGACTGTAAACAGTACATTGTTGCCAAATGTTTTTCCCTTTGAGAAGTTCTTGTGCTGCTTAAAAAATATTACATTTTCTTCTGCATTAACACAACATGGAAGTCAGTGAAACACAAGCTTCAGTATTCATTCACCTGAGCAAAAGTAGATGTTATCAGCAACTACTTTGTGTTTTGTGGTACAAGACCAAAAATGTGTGGCGGTATAGAACATTCAGTACCTGTGAGAAATTATGTCACTTGTTCACACCAGTCATGTATGCTGCTTGAATTTCAATTGTGTGATTTGTCTTCCAAAATCATAGACTCATAGAATAGTAAGGGTTGGAAAGGACCTTAAGATCATCGAGTTCCAACCCCCCTGCCATGGGCAGGGACACCTCCCACTAAACCATGCCACCCAAGGCTCTGTCCAACCCGGCCTTGAACACTGCCAGTGATGGAGCATTCACAACTTCCCTGGGCAACCCATTCCAGGGCCTCACCACCCTTACAGGAAAGAATTTCTTCCTTATATCCAATCTAAACTTCCCCTGTTTAAATTTCAACCCGTTACCCCTTGTCCTATCACTACAGTCCCTCATGAAGAGTCCCTCCCCAGCATCCTTATAGCCCCCCTTCAGATACTGGAAGGCTGCTATGAGGTCTCCACACAGCCTTCTCTTCTCCAGGCTGAACAGCCCCAACTTTCTCAGCCTATCTTCATACGAGAGGTGCTCCAGTCCCCTCATCATCCTCGTGGCCCTCCTCTGCACTTGTTCCAACAGTTCCATGTCCTTGTTATGTTGAGGACACCAGAACTGCACACAATACTCCAAGTGAGGTCTCACGAGAGCAGAGTAGAGGGGCAGGATCACCTCCCTCGACCTGCTGGTCACACTCTTTTTGATGCAGCCCAGGATACGGTTGGCTTTCTGGGCTGCAAGCGCACACTGCTGGCTCATGTTCATTTTCTCATTGAGCAACACCCCCAAGTCCTTCTCCGCAGGGCTGCTCTGAATCTCTTCTCTGCCCAGCCTGTAGCTGTGCCTGGGATTGCTCCGACTCAGGTGTAGGACCTTGCACTTGTCATATGCTTTAGTGCAAGTAAAGATTCAGTAAAAAAGGTGTCGAGGCCAATGAAGACCTTTTTCTGAGTTCATTGGATATTGAATCAGGGCCTGAATCCCTATGGCTATACTTTGTACCTCGTGATATGGCATATTACAAGTTTGTCTGTTATTGTAATTGCTGGGCCACCTGAGCTGATTGGTAAATATATAAACAAGGATGTGAAGTAGTAAATGATGCAAATACAACAAGAAAGAATGCTCTAGGCAAATATGGGTACAGAAACTCCAAGGTTTCTATGTACATAGTGTAATGCACTTCACTTAGTCAAGTATTGTAATGTATCACCAAGAATAACTTAAACAGACCTTTGTGTTATGAAACATACTGTATCTTACCTATTTTACCAGCAAAAGGAATTTGACTACATTTTGCAAATGCAACCTTGAATTTTAGCACAAATAAAACATTTTCTGTTCACTTTGGGAAAACAAAATAAAACGAAAGAGCATGCAATTAAGAGAAAAGAGCATGGCTGGGCATAGAGTGAGGGCTCGGGGAGTGGAGTTTCACTTGGAGGTAGACAGTTTCTGTCTCATTGCTCCAGGGCTCTAGTGAGCTTTGCCTCAAGTCCCAAAGGGTGCTGAATCAGTTCATTTCTCCTCAGCAGTGTATAGCCTAACATAGCTGTGAGAGGACATTCTCCTCCTAGTATTGGTATGGCAAGCAAAGCCAGTGAGGACAAGAGAAGTACTGCATGTACCTCCTAGGTATAGGCTTCCCCTGGGGAAAATGTGGCTTCTGCCCTCCTCTGTAGCTGTACCTGGCATCTAGCAGATGTGTGTAAGGGAGTAAGGAGAGATATTTCTCTCTCTTCCGTGTTTCTTTCACAGTATAAGCTGCAGTCTGGCTGTTGGACTGAAAGAGGACAATACTTTTTAATGCAGGACCTTAAATAACTGCAAAATGACTGCTCAGGGTTCTGTGCTCCCTGTGCTCCTGTAAGCTGCCCCCATCAAATGACTACCCATCAGCTGACTGATGGTAACCACAGGGTGCAGTCTTAGTCCTACCATGACCACGGATGAGATACATCAAATGATACATCAAACCCTCAGCTTGATACCGCCTGAGGATTTGATGTATCATTTTCGTTTCTGCTCCACTCTCATGCTTAGCAACACCCGACACAGTAGTACCGCGATTTACTCAGCTGTGTGACGACATGAGGACAGAAACACGAAGGAGAAAGACGCAGTAGTCATTGCTGGCTCTGTTCCTTGCTGCCTGAAAGATCTGTGACTAGAGAAAGCCTTTAGAAATATGACACAGTGATAGGACCATATTCATCTGGGTACAGACACAGAATCCCTTTTTTACAGTTGCTGAGTTTAGGTTGTGCTTATTTTATCTGAGAGCAAGCATGAGTGAAAAAAAGAAGCCATTTAGAAATGACACAACATTTTATCTGAGTAATGACTTCTATGAGTCTCCAACCACATTAATAGGCAAAAGGCAGCAGGAAACCAGTGCAATACTCCATATGTAGATACCTTGCCTGTGGATTTGAACTTCAACATCAGGGAACAGCTTGAGATCACAAGAGTTTTCTTACTGACACAGAAGACCCCATACAATAAGCGAACTGTCCAACAAATGTTTTGACAGAGAACTGTAAAGCTGTAAAGGCCAGGTGAATGCACAGAGAGAAAAAAACCCTGCAGCCCAGACTGACCTCAGTCACATAAAACCTGGCTGTCATAGTAAGAGCTACATGGGTGAAAACAAGGAAACAAGGTCAGAATACGTCCCTTTGCTGTGTATGGTTCCCCTGGCCATTGCTGGAGCTGAGGGAATATTGCCATCTAGTGCCACACAGAAATCCAGCTGTCTAAACAGAAAAGAGCCATTTAATTCATGTAGGCAATGGTTACAAAGCATACTAAAAAAAAAGGGGACATTCTGTGCCAGGGACATCATTTTAGTCAGTGTCTTTGCCAAGCTTGTTATCGAAAATGGTACATTTTCTCCTTGAAAAAATGACAGTGTGTTGTGGGAACTGAGTCATAGTGCTTTGGAGGAGAGACCCCATTCACAGTTGTTCAGAGGTGAAAAAAGTACCAAAGTACTCACAGAGTGCTTTAGCAAGTAGCAGTCAGAATGATAGGATGATGTGGAGGATGGGATTTACCTTACCCACTTTGAAATAACTAAACCATAGATGTTAACAATATATAATCTCCCCAGGCTTCTTTTGGAAACAAAGAGGCACAACCAGCGCTACCAACTTTAACCATCACCTTTAAGATGGGAAGCACTGTACTTCTGAAATATCTGTTTCTCCACAGTGACAATAAAGGGGGTTTGGGAGGGCCAGCCCTGATGTTCAAATTCCTCCAACCCCTAGTGCCCATCTTGCTGTACTATTTGTTAACCAGGTAGCTTATAGTTTTGATGACCTGCTGGTGGAAAAATAAATACCACTTCCAGACTTCTAATGTCCATGATCTCAGTCGTGTGATCCTCGCTCAGGTGGTAGGACACATATGCCCACACAGGAGTTCCCACTGACTACAATGGAAAAAAGCACTGGCCTATATCATATTGCATTTGCTAATAGGCCGGCATGCCTGACCATAACACATTTTATATTCACCTCTGTGTGCAACAGCATTATGAACTTCCTCCTGTTGTCATGCCAGAAAGACCCCTTAGGGGTTCAGAGCAGTTCAGTTCCCCTCAGCAAAGACCCTGCTGAGCTGGAGATGAGGAGTTTTTTAATCAGTGCATATGTTTGAGATACTTTTAATGAGGCCATCAATTCACTTATCTATGCTACCAAATATGTGCCAGATTATAACAATTTTCAGTCATTGCCCATCTGGAGCAGATTCAAACCAGTGATTGATATTCAAATGCAATTTGAAAATCAAAATCACTTAAGCAACCAAATCTTCCAGCTGCAAACAATGTTCAGATTTTCAAGCCAGAAACCTAATGTTTGTATGTGTTGACTTAAAATTACTTAAATGTCCCACCAGTACCTCTGAGTTAATTGCCATGTTATTGCCTATGGTTGTGACTTTCCCACTATTTCTACCCCTTAACCATGTAAAGAAAAGGATTAAATCACAGACAGAATCTGAATCAATAATGTAGAAGAACATTATTTTTCAGCATGAGAAGGGTTAGAATATTTGAGACACCCACTGCTCCATTTTATTTTAAATAGCATGAATCCCAATTAAGCAAGAGGCTGCTAAATTCTTTTCCTTATATTTTAAAATTCATTACTTCACATACTCAAATATAAATCCTTACAGGGGATTTTTCCTTTTCTACTCTGATTTCAATATGCTGCAGAAAATTAGTACCACAAGTTTCCTCAAATGAGGATTATTTAGGTAACAAGATGTCTCAAAATAAATAGTAGTGTATAAAGTTACTGATGTCAAACTCTGCCAGGATTTTTTTGGGGTATTTTCTCTGCTTTAAAGGGAGGTTCACTTAGCAAAGTCCTTATTCTGAGTATTAGAAAAGAAATAGAATATATGCAGTGTCCTGAGTGTCCATAAATAAAGTTGAATTAAAATTCCATCTAAAAAGGAATCTGAAAAGCAAGGATGGCAGATTTATAAACACATTTAAAGCATCTAGAAATGTGACTTTCTAAAATCCTCACTCCTATCATCTCAGTTCCCCATAATTAAGATTAGCTAAAAAAATCTAAGCTAACAGCTTCCAGAAATAAATACCAAGAAGCTGGCAGCAAATCCTGGAATTCCCTCATACCTTTTAGTCCATAGGGACGCAGACTGACCTTTCAGATGCAACATAAACCCAGCTGTTTTCCTCAGGCTTTTGCCTGAGATGAAGGCCACCTCTGACAGTTCGGGTGTTCTAGGCAGGCAGGAAAGGATTACTAACATTAGCTCAGTATCTTAATTGCTGTACTTAAGAGGCTGCATACTTGCCTACAGCTGGATCCAGCACGGAGTGAAAGCTCCCACTGACTTCACTGGGATCTGGATCAGCCTTTTAGGTTTGAAGGAGCAGTGGATGTGGCATGAAGGATGGACATTTTACCTGCTGGTACAAACTGTCATGGCTCTACTGACATTTGCACCAGTTGAGCCTTTACCCCAGGACACACGCAGCTTTGTGAGGCTATGACATAAATTCACAAACTGTTTTCCTGTGCTAAGGAGCAGCAGTGAAATGACATGCTAAATCCCTTTCAGTATCAAGAAGGGGACACCCCAACATATTCCCACACCCAGCAACCCATTTGGATGGACAGGGTTAATGCTGACAAAGGTAATGTCCACAGATGTTTAACAACAGCACCTATGTATCTTCTGTTTCAATTGACAGTAACAGCAGACAGTGAGGTTAGCCATTTTGTTTTACTGATATTTGCAAACCTCTGAGACTATTTTCTTACATAAACCATTTTCTGGACACAAGTATTTTCCTTGACAAAACCAGCCTAAGCTGTACAGACCACTCAGTTGTCTCATCTCAGCCTGGGCTACCCCTGGCTAGTATGCCCACACAATGGCTAGTGTTGCCACAAAGAGAACCGGATCCATGAATTGACACTGGATAAGAACTGAGTGGATGACACAGCCAGGAGCAAATGGCCAGGACATAGGGGGTCTGGGCAAGAAAGCTCCTATGGAACCACAACCTAAAGCACTCCCTTCATTTGTGTCCAGAGGATGTGTAGTAATGCTGCTCCAGGTTGTAAGATACAACATAAATGTGTTTTATAGACCCTGAAACTTTTGATGTCGTTGCTGTTTTGTGAATATAGAAATTTAGCCTATTATCTTTTTTCTGTTGAATTAAATGTTCTGTGAGTATCAGAGGGGCAGCCAACATGTCCCAGCTAAATGGCTTGTTTGTAGCAAATTACTTTCCATTCTTAAGCAAAAAGAATTTAATCAAATGTCAGAAACAAATTACATCTTGACAGATTAGCAAGGTTGCTGCTGTTAAAATAAATTTGTTGCCAGATTTGTTTACAAAACTTCTTTTTCAGGGATGGGTGAACTTCCTGGAATTTGCCAATCGTTTGAATAAATATTGTGGAGGATTTGTAAAATGAGAATTAATTAAACTTTTCCTCTGAGTTTAAACCAGACATTTTGCTCAGTGTGAAAAATTACTTGCAAGCAAAGAGAAGTCTTTTTTTGGGAGGTGGAGAGGCAAGGAAATCTGAGCACTCCCTTTCCTTTTCCAAACAAAATTTGGAATATGATAACTATGACTAATACAGGAATTGTAATTTATAAGTTAGATTTTATATATTCCTTTTTAATTTTCTTCACAGTTCTGAACTGAGCTCAATACGTTTGACTTCAGCTTTAAAATCCCTCAGAGGTTAGTTTATTTTTCTACGAGTCTTTTTGGTTTGGCTGCTTCTGTACAATACGTGGCAGATGTGTTCATTTCTGGAAATGGGGCTTTGTGATACTGACTCCTATATATGACTCGTGTTGTGCTAACAAAAGCCTTTGAATGTTTGTTTGGATGGGTGGTATCACCATCTCAGACAAAGAGATAAGCTTACTGTCATCATCCATTCATTCTGCTGGGATGTCTGAAAGGATCAGACAATGAACTGCTCATCCTAGCCAGGGAGAAAACAAGGACAATTATTTGCATTCTGTCTTTTCCCTCACTGCAGGTTGGTTTTGGTTTTTTGGGGTTTGTTTTTTTTAGGGGTTTGGGATTTTTTTGTACTTTTTTTTTCTTTTTTTTTTGGTGGGATTTGGGAGGTTTTGATATTTTTTTAAGTGTTCATGAGGAAAACATTCTTCATTTACAAAACAGAAAACAGCAAACTGTCTGCTCTCTCACGTAAAAGGGCAAGAAACAGTCACTAAAGACGCCATCTATTAGAATGGCTCCACTGGAGAGGAAATCCAAAGATGACACCTCTTTTCCAATAAAGAGACAAACAATCCTCTCAGACTATGATTTTTTATTTTTTGGGGGAAAGGGGGGTTTATGTCAAATGCCACTAACCTGGGAAATCAGTCCTCGGAAAAAACCTTCACTGCTACCATTTGGAAGATGTTTCTAACAAAGCCAGTGGCAGATGTCAGTCAATGGCATCAACAACTTGAGGGACACCAACATCACTCACTGTCCAGGTGAATTAAGCATGGTGGCCATTGGTGGGTCCTACACATGAGTTACAAAAGACTTCAGAGACTTCACAGAAGACACGGGACTGTAAAAGCACGTAGAATTCAGGCAAAGAGTCCTTTGATTCTTTAGGTATCAAATCAGGAGGATTGATTCTTCCCACTTACCTTTCCCTAAAAAATTTCCAGCTTTTGAAAATATCTCGACTGGCCTTAAAGGATTGATCAGTCAGAGCTACCACATGCTGCTGCTGCCCTAATTAAATTAAACTCCACTGGGTCCATCCTTCCAAAGCCTTGCTGGGTGCATTTGAGCACTGTTTCCCACGGTCGTATGCATGAAGCTACATGTTGGCAGGATGGATAAACATCTCCTTTTTAAAGACAGCCTCAAGCTTTTGCTCGAAGAGGCTAACACTGCCACTAACAACTAGGAAATCCTGGCAGATAGTCCCCATGAATATCTCTTTCTATATTTGCACAATGTCAAGCACACTATCAGCACCGAATAAATAATAATCATAGAAACCTGGAGTCAGCCAGGAAATAGCTGTGAATGAGACATTAATATTTTAAAAGTTGAAACTGCAAAATTATCTTCTTATGATTATGGGAAAACTGTTCTTTTCCCTTTTCTCTGCTGTTTTCTTTTCCTAAAGAAGCAGAAATGCTAATGCTGCTGCTGAAAATACCAAAAAGTAAAAATTTACTTGTTCCTGTACTACAGAATTACATCTGAAGTGTCCCGCCTGCTTAGTACATAAAATCTCTTCAACGAGTAAAATAAAGAATAGTCATAAGTTTAAGTCCAAAGAATCCACTTTTAAAAAAACTAATGGAATACAAATACATTATATGGGAGAAAAAGGGAAAGCAGCTGGAGAACAGTTTCACCAGAAATGTTGTTCTTGATAATTTCTGGACAAAGTCAACTTTTTTTCTAAATACGATTGAAACTCCATGTTAAAAGGGATTTATATGAGGCACAAATCTTTAAAACCAATAAGCATTCATAGAGAATTCAGTTTTAGCCCTATAGAAATAATAATAAAGGACAACTCTCTCAGGTAAAACAAGTTGAATTTGGTAACTCTTATTTAATTCAGTCTCTTGACAAACATTCAGGATTGTTCTTTCTTCGGGAGAAAATCAATGATGTCTCCTCCTCTGCTGAGGTGTAGGGCTCCTGTAGTATAGTAAGGATATTTCAAGACTATATTTTTTTGGTTACAGATGAGAAGCAGCACATTTTTAAGGTACTTTAAAATCTGCTTTTATAATTGCTGCCAGGGATACACATACAAACTTGTTTTTTTTCATGTATTGGTCACCTTTAACAGAAATACAGAAAGGTCTGAGGAATGCTTCAGTGTACTCAAATTGCAATTAAGTTAGTCCAGCAGCATTTGTCAAAAGATATAATGGCAGGAATTATAAAGAAGAACAAACTGAAAACACAGAATGCCAAAAATCACCATCTGCTGAAATGATGGAGTATCATGCTCAAAGCTGTTAAGGTGTTACTAGAGCTGTTGTATGTTACAACATTAAACATTTAATTGCAGTTCATGGGTTTTAAGTAAAAGGACTGGAGACTGCTTTTTACCATAGCAACCACAAAAAAGAAATCTCTTACAGCATGTATGCAATGCACACTAACAAAAAAGCAGAGAAAATAAATATATTTGGAATTCAGCATTTAATCTAAATTATTTGGAGAAATTCCTCTTTGCAAATTTACATTCAGAGTATGCTGGAGAGAATAAGACATTCATTCCAAAATTACCAAAAGCCTTTCCTGGGGGACTGGAAGATGTATTATCTTCTGTATCTTATCTCACTAACAACTGTTAAGATGACTTCTGCTGCTTAGGTAAACAGAGTAGGAAAACTAATGCATAGAAAACAAGAGAAAACTTCTACCATCTCACTGATGTGTGGCCACTTGTGCTGCAGGCAGGCTATGGGCATAAATGAATCGCTGAAGATCACATGTACAACTATTTACCTTTTGCCACTCCAACCATTTCTGTTGTGTGCTGAGGTCAGCTTATTTGTGCTCTTTTAGCATGAGAAGCAAGTTACAGTGACATCTCTGCTTGTTTAATCACAGGTCAGGTCAAGTTTGAGAGGACAGGAGAAAAGGCAAGTAAAATGACAGTGACATCATCGTTCCTTCAACATTAACGTATGACATTTTGATCCCGATGGAACTTCTTATTCATGTTCCTTTTTGAAATAAAATGCTGATGAGTTCAACTATTTTTCCAGACACAGTTCACTTTTGATGGAATAGTTATTTTGATGTAGGATTCTTCTGAAGCCTTTGCAAAGGCTGGATAGCTGTAAGGGCAGCAAATTCAAGAGGCAGCCCAGCAAACTACCTGGAGCTGTGATCTAAAAGGTGACATAGGCAGGTGAAAAGCAAAGAGTGAGAAAGAAGGAGGTCCTGCTGATTACTCTACCCAGAGGATACATCGAGGGCCAGAGACAATAGGGAGGATTGTATTTCACCAGCCCTGAACTAACTAAAGGTTTGAATAAGGAAATGTTTTTAAAACATCTATTGTAACTGCTGAAAACAATTATGCCTGTGGTATCTGCCAACTCTCATAATTATCTGCTGTTATTTTAAAAGTGTGTATGGGAAATTCTGCAAAATCTAGGACCAATAATCCCCAGGCTGACACAGCATGCTCTTAGACTCTTACACCACAAATGTAGTGTGAGAACTGAACAGAACAGTTGGGTACATAACAATTCAGACTGCCAAAGACAGACTGCGGGGGGTTCATCAGCTGATGGACTCTAACTTCGTATTTGTAACTTTTGTAACAGCATGGCATAAGTTTAGCTCCATCGTTGAAGAACAACTTCAGAAATATTTAGAAGTGCCCAACTCTACCGTAACATGAACATACAGTTCAAAAACCACCACTGCTTACGCTACTGATAGATGACTGAGTTGTATCTATTGTCCTAATTATGGTGACACACAAGGTCACAGAAGGCTCCACACTGTTTTTTTAAAGAGAAGAGTAGACACCCCTTGCCACAGAGAACTGACAGACAAAGTATGCTTACATAGGTAATATATTTTAATTGATCTATTATTATTATTGTTATTATCAGAATTAAACACAGGCAGAGGAATCCACAGATATCTGCTGTCTCATAAAGCTTTTCTTTTATCCGTCAATTGAAAGGTTTGGAAAACAGCAGCCAGTTCTAGCTATAATCTTGCATTGAACAAGCATCTGAAATTGAACTACAAAATATTGAAATGTTTATTTTACAACGAATTTTAGTTGTTGTTGTTTTCTTTTCCCCTAACTGTGTATATGGGTATTGTCGACCTTTCATCTGTCTTGTAGCTTTTGCATATATCAGAAGTCATATGTTGAGCAACTACAAACAAGACTCGATTCAATGCACAGAGCTGCATCGCTGGAGGTTATCAGCCAGATAAAATGTTTGACGGCCATAGAGATGTACAAATATTTTCTTAATCAGAGCCTGCAGAGTTGCAATCTTAGCTCCCAGGCATTTCAGAAACTTGCACCCTTCAGAGGCAACACGGGATATTTTTATAAAAGTTCCAACTTTTATTTTCTCTTCTTGACTAGCTTTTCCATTTAACCCAAGTATCATTAGTATTGTGTGCTAATTCTCTGCCTGCCTGAAGGAAATAGTGCCTTAGGAATACTCGTCAAACCATAGCCTTCCAGAAAATAGACTATCAAAGGGCAACATATTTATATCATGAAGAGGATTTAATTCAAAAATCATTAGACCTGTGAGACCATAACTGAGGTCCATCCACATCCGGTCTCTGCAACTGTATTGCCTGTGTAAAATGTCCAGTGAAGATGATGACAGAGGTATTGGGCAGCCTGTGAGACGTTTTGAACGATGATGGTATCAAAACATCTATGACACAACCTCGCACTGTATGTAAGCCAATGCTTAAATATCAAACATATTTTTCACTTCGGGTGCCTTTAGTCATCAGGCATGTCACTCACTATTCCTGCTAAGGCCTTTGAGATCCATTCAGACTGAGTCAGAATTTGCAGTGCTTACCAGAAGATACTATCATTGACTCTTCCAGGTTGGGGTGGGAATCTTACTAGGACAAAGCTCCTCACAAATTTAGCACTTCAATGCAAGGAGCTACAAGAGACTTCCCTGTACAATAGACGAGACACAATTGATTTCTGGCACTCCGCTTCCAGCCTCAGCCAGAAATACAAGACAAACAGGCTTGCTTTCTTCTGTGATTTCAACATGTCTGCTTCCTGTACAAGCTGGAAATAGGACATACCAGAACAACCGTCGTAACATTTCAGAACTTCAAGCAAGGTGTGATTTGAGTCAGCTTCTGGAAGCAGCAAAGACTTGAGGAGCCATGCGAGCAGGCTGGGCCCTCTCTGCTATTGACTGGGCCCAAATATGACCTCCACCAAAGGCACACTCAAACCTCTTGTCTTTCAAAGCCAGGCTGAAGTAAATTTGAGTGTCTCCCAAACACTGAGGGACAGCCCACCCAGGATGAAATCTTTATTTTACTGTTCTGGCAGCCCTTGGGGCGCCTCTTCTCAGCCCACTCTCGCACGCTGTGTATCCCTGCCAGGATGAGCCCCCATTTACAGTGGGGATCAGTGGGCTGCTGGGAGAGAGTTCACCAGCACCTGGGAAAACGGCAGGAGAGGAGGGCAGCCTGTGCACTGGCACTTATGGAAAATGGCAGGAGAAGAGGGCAGCCTGTGCACCGGCACTTATGGAAATGGCAGGAGAGGGGGGCAGCCTGTGCACCAGCACTTATGGAAAATGGCAGGAGGGGAGGCAACCTGTGCACTGAAGGAAAGGAGTCTCCAGTAAGGGTCAGGACAAGGCTGAGAAGGACTGCTGGTTTCCCAGGGAAAGGCAGAGGAGAGCTGGCTGCCAAAAGGAAGAGAAAAGGAAAGGGAAGTTCCCCCCCCCATGCAGGTGAGGAAGCATTTAGAGAGAAGAGGGCAACTCCAAACAGCTTTGTAAGGAGAGGCAGCTTACTGGTGGGAGGTGGACAGATGACTCAGGACTGGGAGACGTGTATGGGAGAGCCCTGTCCTCCACGGGGGAGACAGGATAAAAAGCAAGAAAGGATAAAAAGCAAAAGCGACATTAAAAGACATAGTGGTGTCTGGCAAGGCATCTGGGCCCAAGGGGAGGGTGGTGAGTGAGACTGGGAGCAAAAAACAGGCGCCAAGATGGTGCTTCAGTGAAGTGACCTGGCAGGAGATGAAAACCCACCCTGCAGTGTACTAGTAAAAGTGACAGAGAAGAGGAAAGAGAATTCAGAAAAGGGAAACATTTGGAAGAAAGTGATACAAAGAAGAGAAATATAGCATCTACTTTGAGAAGGAACAGCAGAAAATCGGTTATGATGCAGTGAGGGAGATGCAGTAAGTTGCTGTTTTGTGCTGCCAACACAGACAAACATGGCTGGTGAATAGAAAGTTATAATATACATTATTCAGTAGGGC
This sequence comes from Amazona ochrocephala, assembly GCA_039720435.1. Lineage (NCBI taxonomy): Eukaryota > Metazoa > Chordata > Aves > Psittaciformes > Psittacidae > Amazona > Amazona ochrocephala. The sequence goes on from CM077880.1 coordinate 30,481,216, forward strand.
AAACTTAATATTTTATGAAAGAATATTTCTATGCCTACCTCACGAGAAATACATGATCTTAGGGGACCCATGTTTTGTGGGTTTTGTTATTCACACGGGCACTGTGAGAGAGCAAAGCTTAGGAGAGCAGCATGCTGTGTGAATGCAGGCTTCATACTGAGGAAAGGTAACTCCATCCCTTTAGTGTTTTTGTATCTCAAAATCTAAAGAACTTTACCAAGTCTTTCAAAACTGCAGGGAACTACAGGTTTTTTTGCTTTCTGTCCGAACCAGGTGGTTAAGAGCCTTCCTCTAGACTCTGGATATGGTCTTCAAAAATGTTATTGTTGCTGCTATTTACAAAAAAATGTTTCAAATAAAACAAAACAGATAAATATTTAACAAGTAAAATACAAGTGATTCACTGCACCAGTGCCAGATATGCTTAACAATTTTAAGAAGCAGTAAGAAACACAGATTTTGTGATGTGCATACTGCGATCTTTCCAAAGTACCTGTCAATACAGGGAAATTGACTTTTAGCCTATCAAGTATTCTTTGACCCATCATTCAGGTCTTCCCAAATAGCCACACTGATAAGAATCCACATCCTGACCTGGCCTAATGCGCAGTTTCTTGCATCAAGTCCATCTGATGAAGTGTTAGATCAGAGACCTTGGGTAGTGTGCTTTAAGAAGTGAGTTTGAGATTCAAGTTTCAAACAGGTCGTACCATAGCACAGAGACTGGACGTTCAGGTGTTCGGTGGAGGACAGGACATGGGGAACATTCTTGAAAGAAAATATTGGAAAGGAAGCTGGATCTGAACTGAACTCTCAGAGACTCCTGGCTGAAACCTGAAACTGTTGCAGAAAAAAACTAAACTGCTTTGCTTCTCACAAGCAATTGGTAAGTCCTCACATCCGCTGAAAATGCCTATCTGCACTGTACAAAGCAGTCCTATGATATACTGATAGTTAGCATTACTAGCTTTGGTGTCAGAAACACTCCAGCTGTGGTAATAGTGTAGATAAGATAAATTAGCCTCTTAAGAGCAGAATAAATTAGCTGAAGTACAGCGCTATGTTAATGCATTTAGACGGCAACCAATACTTCAGCAAAAATTGTTTAGAACATTGTTTTAGACACTGGAACCGAAGGATGTGCAATTTATTTTTTTCACAGTGCTTGCATAATTCTCTTGGATTTGAAATGTGTAGTCACTGTTGTGACTAGTTCATGTTCACGTTCACTAGTCCCTACTTCATGGCCTTTTTTTCGGTAGCATTTTTTCATTAAGTTTTCCAGAGTTCACTGCAGTAAGTTATTTTATTCTGCATGTTCTGTTCATATATCTGTGTAGTATACCTCCCTTTAGATTTCTCATTTCATCTGATTAGTGCTGCTGTAGTGTTTCAAGCATTGTTTTGTGTGAATCAATTTACAACACTTGCTTGAGAAACATGTTTTTGCTGGGATACAAGACTATCTCACTCAGAATTTCTTTTTCAGTTCTCCATTTTTCTGTTTCTTTTTAAAGTGCTGGCTTTTTTGGCTAAAATGAAACTAAAAGCTTAATCTGGATTTTTTTTTCTTGTGTTATTTCAGAGGACATTAAAAATAGATTCTCTGCTGTGTCTATTTTATACAGTTTTCTAGCTCAAGTCTTATATGATGGCACTCACATGGTGTTTGAGACACCTTCTGAAATTACAGAGAGACCAGAAATACTACAGGGACTGCACTTCTGGCCAGATTGACTCTAGGAAGACTGGCTCATAGTGGCTTTTACATTTGGCTTGCTAAGTACCAAGTTGTTTTAATGGCCATCCTGTATGCATCTTTTTGCAGAAACCTATAGAACTTAAGTATCTGCTTTGTTTAATGAAATTACCTACTCTAATTATCACAGGGCAGACTAGGATGCTACACTATTAAAACACCAAATAGTTTCAGAAACAGTTTCGCCAGTGAAAGGCAGGACTATTTGTCTGGTGGGTTTTGCATCTTCTCAAATAGGGAGGTGTCCCTGCCCATGGCAGGGGGGTTGGAACTAGAGGATCTTAAGGTCTTTTCCAACCCTAACTATTCTATGATTCTATAATACAGACTTCTCTGGTATCTTTTCCCCTGTGGCACAGCTGTAGTATTAAATAGAAAGTTCATTTATTCACTGTGGGAAGTGAGACTAGAGTTAGATAATCTACAGGTTGAAATGAGCAAAAGTGTAAAAATTCACTATAAAAATAATTTGCACAGAAGTCGACATATAAATTAGTTTAAGACCTCTCAAAATCCTGGAGGAGAATTGACCTTTTTGTTCTTTTGTGACTGACACCCAGCTACTTTGCTTGTGCTTTTCTTATGCAAACACCATTACTGACTGTCTTTAAGAAAGTCTTGTGATTCAGTCACTGTTCCATTCCCACCAAAGTAGATACCTGGGTTCATAAAACTGTCTGCTTCATCATAATTTCTGCTATATAAGATAAAACCAGTGTTGTGGTAAATCCATTGCAAAATAGGATCCTGAGAAGTACTAACGAGTTTCTTGACAAACTGCTTAAATTATAATGACTTTGTAACAAGAACATCATATGTTTATCATCTTATTATAATACTGAAGCCCTATACAGCTGTTTTTCACAATACTTTTGCAGACAGTTTAAAGCCATCTGGTGCATGATTTGTCAGGTATAGATGATTTAAAGCAGAGGGTCACAGATTCTAGCTGTTGCTGTGACTACACATGCCTGAGCAAACCCATGGTATTTTCTCAGTGTGTGACAGTGGAGTTGAAATGGAATCATGTCATTATTTATTTGTACATGGTGACTACATATGAAATTCCTGATTGCCACATGTGAGAACTGCTGTTTTGGCTCTTATCTCTTTGCATTTAGACCCCGGTAATTATATAAATGTCAGAGTGATCTCCACATAAGTCAAATATTGATACGCAGCTAGCTTTGGATGGCATAACTTTTGCTGTGCTTTTATAAAGCCCAAGTTTTTAACTATAATTCTAATAAGTAGATATAAGAACATATGATTTTTTATCTCCTGGTTACTTAGCGGAAAGTTTGCATTTGGAGATCATCTTATTAAAAGACTATTAATATATAGATTTAAAAGATTAGAGTTTCATCTGTATTTTGTTGCTTATTAATTAAAGGCCTTAATTTGCTTACAGTTTACTTTTTAATTCCATGTTACGATTGGATCACTGTAGTATTTAGAAGCTGCAACCAAGATGAAGGCTGCACTACATTAAATTCTGAAAGACCACATAATAAAAGGAAGCCTCTACTTGGCATTTGAAATAAAACAAGATCCACAAGGACCAGAGAGGGAAAGTACCTTTCCTGACCAACTTAATTACTTTTCTATGGCACAGTGACTTGTTCAAGGTCATAGAAGAATTAAATTACTGTACTGGTGAGCAGCTGGAAAAGAAACAGAGGATGTTTAATCTATACTTCCACGTGCAGATTTTTTACTCATTTCCTATGGAAATAAGTCTTCCGTGATCATGTTTGTGCCTTTTCCTCCCTTTTTTCCTCTCCACCCATAACTTTTGCATCCATTGATTAATAAAAACAAAATTGAAAGAGGAGTAAAAGTCTTAAGTAGAATTCTTTCAACAAATTCTGTGAAAGCAGATGCCAGGAAAAGAGAAGAAACTATTTGAATGCCACTGCTACCATAAAGCTGCAGCCTGAGTTCACACTCACAAGAGAGAACTACGTACATTCCTGACCATGGGAATAACGTCTAAAATGTCAGATGGGCTCTCTTCCTATTTCACTCAGGGATGGGGTTCATTCCTTAGAGCAGATCACAGAGGTAGCACAGATGCAATCAAAGTAGAACATGCACTTTTCAAACAGAAGATGCTGATTACTGGAAAGTGGGGTGCATGTGTAGATGTGGCACTTAGGGGTGTGGTTTAGTGGTGGACTTGTCAGTGCTGGGTTAACGGTTGGACTCAATCTTAAAGATCTTTTCCAACCTAAAGGATTCTATGATTCTGTGATTGTGGAAGCATTTGTTTAATGATAATGTTGCTCGTGAATACATATGGTAGGGAGGAGGAATTCCTTTGGGAGGGCCTTGGAAACCTTTCTCTCAAACTGTAAATCACTGGATTGTTTCTTTTTAGGAAGGAGTTGGTACATCTTGCATCGTTGATTTTATGCTAATTTTCCTTCATATGGTCTGTTTCTGTTAGAGCCTAGACTGTAGTTCTGCAGCGTGTCATGGTAAGCAGCATGTAGATTAGTGCCATGTGTTAAAGTTGGAAAGTTTCTTCACTTTTTTTTGCTTGGTATGTGGCAGCTTGTATTAAATAGTTTCTCCCTCCCCTTTTTTCTCAGTTGCACAATTAGGAATTGCTTTACTGCTTGTGTATCCTGTGGCACTATTTAATCTAGTTCAATGTATACATACTTCCCTGAAATCTTATGTCGGTTTTCACTGACAGGGCTTTCCTGGGTTCTCACATGCCTTTCTTTTGTACCTGTTCTCCAGATGCATGTCTTGGGTGATCACAGAATTGTTACGGTGTAAGCTGTGCAGTGTAACTTCTTTAATTACATGACTATTTGGCAGCTGTCAAGACTTTTGCTCAACTACCTTGCGGTGGATTTGAGCACAAGTGCCAAACATGGTTGACTATTAGCATCATGTAATTTATTATTCCTCCCAAGGAGCTCCATCTTGCTATTCCTCACCAAAAAGTTTCATGTGTAGTGAGCAGGGTTTTCAACCTCAACATAAGCAGTTTATGTCTATTTTTCTTTTTCCTCATTGGTTATGTTTCTTTATAATTAAAAACATCATTCACATCCATTCCCAGGTAAATTTCACTAGATTAAGCCAAGCTCTTCCCATGTGACAGACTTAATTCCTCTGCCCATCCTGGCAATCTTTTCCATGCTTTTTTGTAGGAAGATTAATTTAAACTGGTGGCTAGAATTGTACTTAATATTCCACAACACGTCTTGCCAGGGCTTTGTATTATATCATGACCACCCTTCCTGCTTCTGGAAATTCCAGGTATAATATATCTAAGGTCATACAACTTACGGCTGCTTCACACTGGTTGCCAATAAGGCTGCTGTGATTGACTTGTTCTCTTTGAAGGCATATTTTGGTGAGCTTTCTGCTTCTTTGATTGTTTTGTGTTCCTTAGTTTCTTGTAGCTAATGTCACACAGCTGGAGGCACTCTGGCCAGGCCACACAGTATCTAAGCTTTTAGGCCTGAAGGATAAGATTTGTGTATTCTACCTACTTTTTGGAAGAGGTGGTGTGAATGCTATCTGCATTTAATACTGCATCTGTCGACAGTGTATCTAAGGCAAAGGCTGCTTGGCCTTTGCCCCAAACATTTATTCATTTTAGCACTGTAAAGAGCCCAGTCTTAATGAAACAGTAAGAAATTCACTTAAATCCATGGTAGACTGTAGTCCCGTGCGCCTTTCTGCAGGCAACAGTGCTACTTCAGCAGTGTCTGTCCTGCCCCTCTGGACACCACTCCAACCCTTGAGCAGGTCCTAAATGCTATTTCCTCAAGTCTATATTGATTTCATGCTTTGCTTCAGCGCTGTCTGGTATGAACCAGCAAAAAGTGAATAGTGACAGAGGATCTTAATGGAGTGGCTGGGAAGAGGCGTAGGACAAGGAAGGGACTGCATAAAGCCCACACCTGCAATCCAAGAACCATGAGCTTCAGTCATTAGCTCTTCTGCTGGGGCTGCACAGCTGTACGAGAGATGCTGTGAGCAGAGTCTGTGAGACTGCTTAAACTTCACCAGCGTTTTGGCTTTGGTATGTTTGGCTTAATAGGTAACAGGTTTATGCCGTAATTCCTTACCCAAATCAGGTATATTGAGGACAAAAATGTTCACGGTAGTGTTATTTTCTACTCTTACCTAAATGGAGAAAAAATTTAACCAAAAACTACACAGTCCCAAAATTAAATGAAAATGACGTAAATCCTGTGGGTTACACACAGCAAGATGAAAACCTCAGTATTATTTGAGAGGAGTGGGGCCTGCGAGTTCAGAGCAGCCGTACCGTAGCCTAAAACACCAAAACAACGAAAAGCCCATTTGCAAGCAAACGAAGCCTGTGTTTAAACGCAGAGCAGGTAGTATTTGGACAACAAAATGGCTGTGGTTATAGGTGATCCACAGGAGGGCAGCTAGAAGAAGTCGGGGAGACCGGGAGCCCTGACACCGCCACCCGGGGCCGCGCTGTGCCGCGGGGGTCGTGCCGCAACTACCGAGAGCGCGACCCAGGGACTTACTGCGAGGCGCTGCGAGACACGGGGCGCGTAACCCCGGGGAGCGCAACGCCAGCTGCTGCCCTCCCGGCGAGGCTCACCGGCCTCCGGCCCCGCTCCGCCCCGCCGGAACGGGCCCGGCCGGGCCGGGCCAAGCCGCGCCAGGCGGCGGAGCTGCGCGGGGGAGCGGAGGGGCAACGGAGAGGCAGCGCTGGGCGCTGAAGCGGCGCTGGTCCGGCGCCCCCCTCGGGGAGGGCGGCAGGCCCAGCTGCCGGCGGCGTCGCGGGGCGCTGCGCGCAGGCGCGGGGGACGCGGGCATGCGCGCTGTGCGGCGGGGAGCCCGATCTGATAGGGAGCAGGGGCTGACACTACCCCCGTGTGGGCGGCGGAACGTCCCGAGGATGACGTGCGGCGTTCTCGAATCCCGTGTCTCGCTCGCTCGCTCGCCGCCGCCGCCGCCGAAGGAAACGGGAAAAGCAACAAGGAGGCAGGAGCAGGCGCGGCGCCATGGCGGCCCTGGAGCGGCCCGTGCCCAGTCCCGAGGCGTTCCTGGGCCAGCCCTGGGCCGCCTGGGTGCGGGAGGCCGCCCCCCCGCACGCGCACGGCGCCGCCCCCCCGCACAGTAAGGGCAGGGACCGGCCCGCGGCTCGGCACGCCGCTCCCCTCCCCCGGAGCGCACGCACGGCGGCGGGGCCGGGGGCCCGGCCGGGCCACCCCCCCCCTACTCCCCGGGGCCCGCGCCCCGCGACGGGAGGTGCCGCCCCCCGGGCGCTCAGCTGACGCGCCGAGCCCCCGGTGCCATGTGTGCGGGAGGCGCTGGCGCACGCCGTGCCGAGCCGAGCCGAGCCGTGCCGCTGCCCCGCGGCGCGGGATCCGCCGCTGGGCCGGCGCCGCGGTGGGGGAAGGGGGCGAGGGGGAGGATGCGCGGCGGGGCCGGAGGATGCTGCGGGGGGTGGGGGCTGGAGGGTGCTGCCGCGGGGGGGCCCGACGGCTCCGCTCCCTGGCAGATGCTCCGACCATTGTGCTTTTGCTGTTGCAAATAGAAACACTGCTCACCTCCTCACCTCTCCTCCTCCCCACCGCCAAACAATAAATGCACACCTCTGGGCCCTCGGCGCTTCCTGACTCTGCTTCTCTTCTGCAGGTGTAGATCTAGAAGAGACTGGAAAGGAGGGTGGAAAGAGCAGGGAGGTTATGAGGCTTAATAAAGAAGGTAAGTGGATAGTGCTGGCACACCGCTCTACCTGTCTGTCTCTTGGTGGCTGTGGATGACTGTGGTTTGGCCTTGACAGGGTAGTTTAATAGCATATGGGTATCTCTGCCATGGAGAATGTTTCAGGGTTGGATACACGCAGATGACTGTCACCATGTCAACTTCTTTTGAAGTATAACAGGTGTATGCATGCAACTGAGAGATGTGGTAAAAGATAAGGCAATTTTAAGTCAAAAGACAGCTACACCTCAGTTGCCATGTTGGGTTTTTTTTTGAGGACCCTGTCCCTTGGTGCAATGTTTCTCTTGCTTCTCTGTGGAGATAACCATATAAACCTGTGCATCAACTTTAAACGTTACATTATTAGTGACAGTAGTGAAAAACATTTTCACTCGCAGAGAGAAACAGTTACCATCTTTGGGTTCATCCACTTCAGCTCAAGTCGCATTTTATTCTTTCATCCTCACGGCTGAGTGACTTACAGTCAACTGAGCAGCCAGCATCTAATATTATCTTATGTTAGGCTAAGCCTTATTATGCAAAACCAAATCCTGGTCATTTGGTTTTCTGGTCATAAGGTTTTCTGGTACCGTAAGTAGGAACAGGCAAATTCCAGGCTAATGGTATTTGCTAATATGTCATGCCTGACACAGTTCTGTCAGTTGAGAGAGGAGAGACTTGAATGGGGAGCGTGGGCAAATCAAATTTACACATTGTGTGACGTGCGCCATTAACATCATGCTGAGGTAAGACCTCATGTAACTGGTGAAATGGTTTGGGACATGTTTTCATGTAGCTTTCTGTTTCTGTTCTGTTGAGAAAGCAGTGTACATATACAACCTTTCTGTCACGAGAAATACTTCTTGTGAAGTCAGTTTGTAATGAATGATCCCATCATAGTAAAACTTCAGTGTGACTTACTGATGCTGAGAGAAATCCCGCTATTACCTGTAATGTCATCTCGTATATTCTGAAATGATGCTAAGTTTCTTATTATGCTATAGCTGTCAGTACGTGTGCATTCAATTTTGAGCATCTTGGTAGCTTAAAGAGATATGTTTTCTAAACAAGCTTTTGAAAAAAGAATGAATTAATAATATAGAGTTGTGTGATAAACTATTAAATCGTGTGGAGTACACATTAAATAAAATTATTTAAAATACCATAAAGCCTTCCTTTTCACAACCTTTATAGAGATGCCAAGTTTGGTTGTATTCCTGTCTTGATTTTTACATGCCTGAACATCTCTATTTTGCCGACCCAAAAGCAAGTTACAGGCAGATTGGATTTTCATGTAATATATTATGGCTAAAAAGTTCCAGGCTCAAACAATTTGTATTTCTATCAGTAATGTTGAACATATGTTTGATTCAAAAGTAATCAAACAAAAATCTCCCTACTTGAGCTTGGCCTTCATAAGGACCTTAATTTGTTGAGATTAAATGTTTTCTGCCTAGAAGTCCTTGAACACAAATTGTTACTATAAGCTTACTTGAGACATAAAGATTGAAAGGCATCCCTACTCCTTAGTCATACATAATATGCAAATTGTTTCCTAGAATGATTCAGTGTAGATTATCAGCTCAACTCTGTCATTGTATGGTTTTGGGGAGGTTATAGACTTCCATCAAAGGAGCTCTATTTAAACTCAGTATCCAGAAAAATTATATCCAACCAAAGTATAATGTCATTGCTGACATTGTGATAGTGAGAAATGTGAAGCACTTACTAGCTTTCATAGTACTTGCACTGTTATACAGTTTAAAGAAACAAAACTGTTATATTTAGAAAATAAAAAGCTTTAGGAATTTTATTGCTTCCAAGTAGTAACTTGTTTTGGATCACTTAGAAAGAACTTTCATGAAGTTTGAAGAAATTAGGATGTGTTGAAATATTTCTACTATATTCACTTCAGCAGTGTGTTAATACAGGTGTTTTCACCACACCCATCCATGTCTCTGAACGCCCACTGTAAGCCTTCCTGGAGCCTCACTATCCTTACTAGTAAAGGTGGGAAGAATTTCCAAGGTTAGATTGGTCTGCAGAAAACATTGCTCATGTGCTTGCAGAAGTGCTGGGGCACTTGTTCTGATCTCGCGCACATCTGTTGTGTGACATAGTGACTTCTTTTGTCTGCTTTGTTCATAGACAAGAGTTGTGGTCGTGATAGGTCTTAATATCAAACCCAATTAATTTTTCTTTGCATTCTTATCTGTTTGAATAGGTCTTCATATGGCATTTGTGGTGCCAGGAGATTGTAAGAGGTGTCTTACAAAAATCAGACTTCATTTGTGTAAGGGGGGGATGATGGAAGGACAGGAATTCAGATATCAAAAATTACCGTCCTGTTTGAGAAGGATAGTGTAAAATCTGATCTCACTGCTTTTACTTCTTCTAATATTTGTCTGCATTTTGTCAGCTTCAGTTGATATGACCAGATTCGTGTGGCCGTTCCCTTATAAGCGGTTAAGCAGGGAGCCTTTTTAGACTAGTGAAACTGTGTGTGGAGAACATAGTGGGGGAAAGGGGAGGAAAACTGTGGTCTCCTCCAGGGTGTGACAGGGTGTTTCAGTTCGGATCTGTAGGAAAAAAAATTGTCGGATGTCAAAAAATGCTTCAAGCTAGCTTCATCTCCCTGTCACTGCCTCCTTTCTGATTGTGTACTGTAGGTGTTTAGAGTGGTGGGCTGCTCTTTCTCCCTCTTACCCAGGCGGGAGCCTGGGAGGCAGCATTGCCAGTGGTGGTGGGGAAGGAACCCTGCCAAATCTCTGCCTGACAAAGGGGTTGATACTTAGCACATCCCTGGGTAAAGGGGTGCAGTCTGGCAGTGCTCATCCTTTCTATAGTACAAAGGATGTACCGAGGCCCTGTGCCCCCTCCTTTGGGCAGAAGTAAGGATGTAGAAATATTGCTCACTGCTTTCCTTTATTCTGCAGTGTATATGTAGGCAGCACAGTGGAGAGAAATTTCCTGAACATTTGTTCAGTTTTGTAGATGGAATTGCTTTTTGCATGCTATTACTTGGTTTATGTATCCTTTAGCAAATGCAGTATGTCCATGGTGGACTTTTATTGGCTTGTAGGTTTGTGGAGAGGGGATTACGAAGTTGTAAGTGTTCACAGAAAATGAAAGATTTTATGCAGAAATGTTTGTGCACTAAGGGAAAAAAAAAACAAAACCCAACACACTTATCTGCTTATCTAATCAAGAAACAGAAACAGCATTGTGTAACTTATCTGACAAATCACTACCAACCAACCGGCTTAGCTAAAAGAGGGGTTATCAGAATTGGAGCAGCATTTGGGATTTAGATTGAATTTTAAAAGTTGAATGGTGTGTCTGAAGAATGAAGATTTTCTTCTAGATAGCAGGCATAGTAAAAGGAGTCTATATTTATTTGACAATTTGTGTCCTGTAAAAAGTCCCAGTAATTGTATGCCTGAGAGATACAGTGATCTTGTATTATCAGTCATAACCTGTAACTGAGTTTAGATTAATTTTGGAGGCATGTGTTTTGCTGTGTACAATATTTAAGAAAATAATAAACGAATGTTGTTTTTTTTTTTATCTTATTTTCCATACAGAGCCTATTAGTAATCACTTTTGTAAATATGCAAGCATTAAGTGTTGTGAGTGTTTCTAGGTAGGCATGGGCTGTAAAGGAGCAAAAGATATCCTGTGTATCTTTGTGGACTATAGCAGGGTTAAATACAACATATGGGATTTAGATCTATATCTGGGTACTTGGTGTTGTAGTCAACTTCAGTTTCTCAGTTCAGTGGGCTTGTATTATTGAGGTTTCAATCTGATGGTGTGTGTGTTTCGTCTTAGATAATCAGTTCTGTGTTTCTGATATTGTGTTAAAATTAGAGATTTTATGTCATTGTGCAGCCCCAAACTTGACCATTTTACTTGATGATTACACAAGCAAACTGGAAAGTTGTTTACAATATATTTTTCCTCTTTTGACTTCCCACATAACTGATGGAAAGCTTTTTGATAAATCCATTGGCAGCGTCAGAACAAAATTAAAGGGATACTGATTAGTTTTGCTTTCAGAATTATTTTTTTTATTCTTCAGAAAAATAACTTGATTTTATAATTTTTCATGGAAAAATAAGAAGTTAAGGAGATTGGGTTATAGTAGGGAGCACTTTATAGGGGAAAAAAAAGGATGTAGCTTACAATGTTCTACTTATGAAAAGCCAGAGGAAGAGAACGAAGATTATTTATGAGGGGATTGTGAAAGAAGAGAAGGCAAAACCAGCTGGTTAGTGTAAGCATAGGAATTGAAGTTGATCCTTTTTTTTAGTTCTTATTTATTTTGTTGTTTACTAGTGGTTTGCTGATGGTGCTGTTTGTCTCCTTTAAAAACATACTAACCAAAAACTTAAGGATAGAACATTCTTGGTTTTATTTATCTGCCTTCATCTCCACCTTTTTGTGGTGGTAGGGAATGTTGGAAAAGACTGAGAGGGAAAGAAAATTGCAATAAAGTTTTGAGCACATACCCCAGAAGAAAGAAGTGAGGTTTTTGAATGTAGACCACGTTGGTTGGTGATTTGGGGTTGGTTTTGACTTTGGTTTTTCAGTGGGCAAAAGAGAGAGGTGAATGTTGTATAGTTTTCTTTCTCTTCCCTGTAAGCTAAAAAAGTCTTCCAGAGATACTGGTTCTTAAATAGATATAATATTCAGGTGGAACTTGATTAATGAAAGAAATGAGAATTAGCAGCATACAAAACTGTGGTTGTTAGCAAGTGAAACGTTTTCTTGCCATTCTTATCTTTATGCTGGGAATAAGAATAGTGAGCAAAGGTCCCCATTGGGTTTTTCTTTAGGGTGAGAAATGACAGTGGGATTGGATTCTGGTGTTCAAATGCCTGATCAGTTCAGTATATGATATCTGACTCCCAGTTTTATTTTTTTCCCATGGACAGCTTCTGCAGGGGGGTGGTGTGGCTCCTGGTTGTGGCTGTCACCTCATTTAATGTGTCTCAAGGAATGGTGACAGAGGAAGAATGAAACATTATGTATGATAGTGCCCAGAAATTTAGTCAGAATTGTAGTTTATTCTCATAGTTATTTTCTGAAACCTGTCCTTTAGTTCACCAGCCCACACACTGGATAAAAAGAGTGGAGTCATGGTAAGGCTCTCTGATCAGACTTTCTGTGTTTTAAATCAGGATTATGGTAGTTTCAAATATGTATCTAAACCTGTTGTTCTAGAAATTATTTCTTTAAAGATTCTGGGTTTGTTAGATGGCACATGTCTTCCTGGAGTTCGGTAACATTTCTGCTAGTATTTGTGCAACAGTTATTCTGAAGAGGTTAGATCTGCTCTAGTTTAAGGTAGCTTGTTTGATCACTGATGGGGAAATGACATGTGATTTTCTGTCAGCTGACAGCACTGTCACTAAGGATCTGTCTCTGACATTGCTTCTTCTTGTTGCAGTTTATAACTGGACTTGAGAAAGAAGGAAATGACATGTTTACTAGAGTGTACCCCATTGTCACCACAGAAAGTGAAACAATTTATCTGATTTTGACTGAGATATAAAAACGTGTGTTCTTGTTGATCTGCCTCCATATGTGGTTAATAGCTTATAGAATAAATATAGATTTCCACATTTCAAAAAAGACTACACAAGTGTTGAACCATTTTCACTGTGAAACAGAGTAATTTCCTTGAATTTTGTTCTAGTTAATAAAAATTAGGACATTGTCAGATTCTGTTTTATTTTTGGGGCAAAATTTTTAGCCATTTAACCAAGGCTGATGTGAGGGAGACGGACTCAGTGGAAAGTCCTGTAGAAAACATGTTTCAAATCACATTTTGTTTACCTTGTGAATCACAGGAGTCCTGTAGGCAGAACGTGTAAGTTTCTGGTAGTCCCAGTGAAAGTTTAGATTTATAACCCTGCACATATTACTAAAAAGGATCACCTTCAGTAAAAATAGTATGTAGGTATGAGTATTTCTTAAAGAGTTAACTCCACCATAAAGTTACCTGAGTGCCATGACCACGTGTTACTAAGAGTAGTTTTGGAATAACTAGCAAGAAAGATTTTCAGTAACTAGGAACTTGGTGCAGAAGTTCTTCAGCTTGTCCTTGAAAAAGCTGATTCAGGAGTTAGTGGTGTTAGTGGTGCAGAATGCCTGGTGAAGCCGGTGTCTTTAGGTAATTTGTATGCCAAAAAACCTGTGGTGAATGCTGTTGTGATGCCATCAGGGTGTTTGACAGAGGTCTCTTAGCAATTCTGTAGCAAGATGGTTCTCTTGCTGGATGAGAAAGATAGTTGCTATGTGGGTAAAACGATCCAATTTTTTATTGTAGTGCTGTGCAGCTCTCTTAGCTGACTCAAATTGGAGATGGAGTACAGCACAGTTACTTAAGGCTGATGTGGCACAGAGGAAAACTGACCACTGCATGCATGATTTCTCTTTTTTTCCTTTTTGTGTTCCTTTATATGGTTGAATATTGATAATTTAAGAGAGTAGTTTTGTCATGAATTGTATGGTTTATTAAAAGGTGTGCTTTAAAGCCACTGATGGTGCTCACAAGCAAGCTTTCCGACTGCTTTTGGTCTTGTACTCAGTCGAAATAGAGATTCTTCCTTACTTCGGAAATGTTGTGTTTGTTATTCAGCAAATTTCCTTTCATATTTTACTAAGTTGTATTAATAATACAGCCCGTAAGCCCAACACATCTTCCTATTTATCTGTATTCTTGACAGCAATTATAATTTAGAATTATTTGGTCTTCCTGATTTTTGGTTTCTGTGTGCATGTATTTAGAAAATGTGCAGTGTTTGGCAAAAAAAAAGAAGTGGAGTTTTCCCGTATCAGCAAGAGCATCAGCCAGTAGTAGAGAAGTTGAAGACAAAAGCTGTAGGTTCTGCACAAATGCTGGTACCAGTGTACATCTAGGGCAGTTTTGCTAATCCCCAGGCCTCTCTTGAATCGTCTGTAAAACGGAAGCAGTTGTGTTGTGACAGTGTGGTGTGCAGTACACAGGGGTTTTGGACTTCCTTTTGCTTCCCTTTCCGTTCCCTTGGAGCAGGTGTTCAGCAGAAGAGGCAGAAGGGTGGCTGATGAAGTAACATCAAAGCATAAGAATGACTGGCAAAGGGCATGAGCTATGAGGTTTGATTCTGTGTTCTTAATTTTGTTTGTTTTTATTCTAATATAGAGTGTTTGGTATTTTCTGATCAGTCATTCTTTCCCTTCCTGTTTCTGCTGTAGGGTCTAAACATCGGGGGGCAGGCAGAGACTGGGAATTTGAAGTTATATTTGGATTGAACGCTGCTAACATCATACAAGTAATAGTTGTTGACAGGTTTGTGGGACCAAAAGTGCCTTCTCTAGCAAGACAAAACAGGATGGGATTGGATTTCTCCAGTGGCAGAGTAAGGTGACTTCAGCTTGTCATTGTTCTGAGCTGATATGGTCAGAATGGAAGCAGAGGCTTACAGAAATGTAAATCATCACGTGCATTCATCTTTGAATCTCTGACAGGTATTCTGTCCTCAGGTGGCCTTTAGGCTGGCTACTTGAGATTGTCCAGATTAAATAGATTATCAGGTGGTAGTTGGCATATGCAGTTATTTTTTTTAGGCTGCTCTTAGTCATGTCTCATTGAGACAGGACGCTTCTGATGATTTAAATCTGAAAAGTTTGTTGGACCCGTGCCACCACAACAGCCACTGAGAGAGCCAAAACCTTGTTTGTTTGGGGCTGATAATGGAGACAGTCAGAGGACAATGATCCGGATGAATATAAGTAATTCGTCTGTTACTGCCATGATTAGAGAGGCAGTGTTATTATTTGCATGATCTGAATGCCTAGCAGCCCCATCAGAGACTAGATGCTACTGTGTGCAGGAAGGGTGTGTGCATGTGTGTTGTGAAATCATTGTACTGCAGAGAGCTAACTTTTTAACATGACAGAGCAAGAGTTTTAATATTGACAAACAAAAGCACTTAGTTGCTCAACATGATAGGTGGTAGACTTTAGCCTAAACTAAAGTGGCTTTCTTAGAACTGGCAAGGAAAGCTTTAAGGTAGTGTTCAAAAGGCAGTGAAGTAGTTTTGCAAGAGCTTGGAAGATATCCTTACTCAATTCTGGAAGCTGGCCTGCGTGAAAATACAGATTGGTTGTTAAAAGCTTAGTAAATGGATACTGACATTGTGAGCCAACTAGAAATGTGAGCAAATGGTGTGATAGCAAGTAGGATGTGGACAGAGTATGCTAGGTATGCCAGAAGAGCCTGGAAAGCAAAGACGAGTCATTCCTAGTGTTTAAAGCTGGGATGGAGGATTGTTGGTAGCAGAGAGAATAATGGTAGATCGGTATGATGATATAGAATAAAGAACTTGTGAAATGGCATGAACAGCCAGGAGAACGTTTGTCAAGGCAAAAAAGAAGAAAATTTTAATATCTAATGTGGGGTGAAGACCCAGGAAACCCTTTAGCCCTGAGAATGTTTGGAGAAGACTTTGTCTTAAGGATGCAAGACAGGAGAATGATTTAGGTATAGATGTAGCCTGAATGAATGGATCAAGAGAGAAGTCATTGTCAAAGATGACATAGTATTTCATATCTGAATGATACGCAGGA
Source organism: Amazona ochrocephala (assembly GCA_039720435.1). NCBI lineage: Eukaryota > Metazoa > Chordata > Aves > Psittaciformes > Psittacidae > Amazona > Amazona ochrocephala. Next base: position 30,497,309 of record CM077880.1, read on the forward strand.
TGATAATGCTGTCCGCAGTTATCAAGAGTGGGGGTGGAGAAGAGAGGGTGGGAAGGGTGAGATCTAAGTTCTGTTCTAGCTGTATTGAGCTGAATGTGACAGCTACTCAGTGACAAGAGATGTCAGGAAGATAGACTGAGATTTTTTTGTTTAGACATTAATCTACTGTATTTGAGACCTGTCTCCTTAGGAGCAGAGTTTGTGGATGAATTTCCCAATCATAAGGGAAGGCGCAAAAGATGTAGCTTAGTGGAGCTACTAGAAGACAAAGGAGAAAGAAGGAACCTCCCAGGACCCTGTGAAGTCTTTGGTACAGGGAGGAAGGGAAGCAGGAGAGGGTAGAGTTATCAAAGTAAGAAGAGGAGAATGAATGCTGTAAAAGGAGAAATGCATTTAATTTTATGAGGAACACACAAGGGTTATGGGTGATGGAAATATTTGACTTACTTAGTCAAACAAAGATAAGGCAATAGTAAAAGCTTTTAGACATTTTAGTGAAGTAGTGCAGTGTAGTGCAAGGGACAGCTGAAGGGAATTCAGGATGAACTTAGAAACAAGTTGAATGTGTAATTTGTTGTCAAACAGTTCATAATGATCTTAGAGATGAAAGAAGAATAGAAAGAGATGTAGTGGAGTTAGAGAAGCAAGGGGTAAGAAGTAGATTTCCAAATGTAGGAAAGACTGGTTGTCCTGCTGTTTCATCAGAGCATGAGGAGAAAGGAGATGTGAGGTATGGGGTGATGTGAGTGAGGCAAGTGGAGAGTAGGACAGCTTTGTATCTGTGGTATGAGGAAGAAGGGAGAGCTCTAAGGAAGAGAAAGAGAGTGGGAAGGAAGAATGTGAAATTATTATTATGTTTTCTGGCTTTCTCTTGGAATAAATATTTGCATTCTAATGTAGAGAAAGAAATGGATACAACAGAAGAGGCTTGAGGAGTGAGTCAAAAGTAGGAGGAAAAAAGGCTGAAATTGCAGGTGTGGGTTCAGCTCAACTGTAGGAATGGCACAGCTTAGTAAGCAGTGGGAGAGAGAGAAAACGTGCAGTAACCTCATTTCCAGTCTGTTTTCCTTTTCCACTGCAAATTCTAGGACAGGCAAAAATAACGTGAAGGAAATAGATATTTAAGATGAACATGGGTTTAGGATTGGTGGAGTTGGATCTAGCTGTGGGAAGGAAATGCAAAAACCATTAAAGGTGGAAACAAAAAGGAAAAAAAATACTGTGTCAATGTGAAAAAGGGTGGAGTCTGAGTATCAGAAATAATGGGATGGGGATAATGAGCAGTACCAAGAGAGTAAATTGCTGCTATTAATTATATGTCAGGTCAGCCTTTAAGTCAGGTTCTCAGATGGAAGGTTCTTTTGGAGATGACTAGAGAGAAGACTGCTAGCATTTTGTGCTCTCTGATAACTCCATGCTTGAATCACAACGTGCCTCTGAGAAAGGTCAAAGCCTTGAAGAAAAGCAGCATTTTGGAGAAATCCAGAGAGTATTGCCTTTTCTCCAAGGAGAGTGAAGAGTGTGTAGATCATGGCTGTGGCAACAGAATGCTTCTATGCTTGGGTGACTGGTCGTATCTATTACACCATGTGATGGACATGAAAGTGGTTTGCTTGCTGGTTTCTGGCTCAATAGTTTTGTTCCTTGCAGTGCATCATAAGTAGGTAATGTATCTACATGATCTGTCATGTGCTGATACTGACTGGTGCTTTCTGCTTCCAGAGCTGAGACAAGGCCAAAGGATTCCATTATCATGGACTGGGTCCCAGCTAATGCCATATTGCACGGGGTGTACCATCAGAGCTCGGGCACGATACTGCAGTGCACATGGTTGTATAGCTTTTGCTTATTTTGCAGGGCAAAGCAAGCTTGTTGTGGTCTATATGCTACAGGCAGGGATGCATTATGATACAGCATTTTTGTGTTGATTTTTTTTTTTTTTTCCCCAGAGAAGGCAGGACAATGATTTTGGAGGTGTTAAGTGAAATGGCTGTCATTTGTGATGCAGGCTTCTCAGTGTTTAAGAAGCTAATCTCAGGTTTTCACGTCTTTAGTAGATCTAAACAGCTGTGTAAGGAAAGAGATGGGAAGAGGAGAATGCTGTGGGGAAGAGGTTTTTGCTCACAGAGGATTGAGCTGATCCTTTGACACGGAAGGTTTTATCCATTACTGTCCCTTCTTTTCCCTAGCAACTTTCTTCATGTCCTTTTATATTGTCAACATTCAGTCATCCCAGCACTTCATACACAATGTCTCACAGTCACTGAGAAGAGAAAAAAGGCTGAAGATTTTTCTTTTCAGGGTCTCTCGGGGTTTTTTTTTGTGCAGTATCATGAAGTTTTGTTCTAATCCGTATTCATGCTTTTGTTTTATTTTTGGCTTTTTAGAAGACTTGGAGAACCTTGGGCAAGTGTACTAGGAAACTGAATGTGTGGCAATGGAAAAATATAAGGAGAAATGGGAGAAAAAATATTTCAGCTCTCGAAATTATGGCGAGCTGTGTGTATAGTGCTTTTAATAGAGTCTTTGTACATTCTGTGCTTGGTGTAAGTTTTCTGCAGCTACTCTCATATCTTGCAGCACACTGGGTGTGAATGTCACTAAATTTTGTAGGTATGTAGATTTTGAAAGAGGTAATGCAGCTTTATAGATTTTTGGGTTACTTGTTAATCAGAAAATACTATTCCTGACTGCATCACTGAAGGAGGGAATGCTACAAGTTTTATTTTGTGGCATTTATTATCGTTTCCAGCTTTTCAAGATAGCTGTCACTATTGATTGTTTATTTTCCAAGCTCTTTGGCAAATCAAAGCTATTGTAAACCTTTATTGCTTTCCTGGAAGGTAAGAATTTATCCTGAATGTGAAGGCTTGTGTTTTGTTATGTTATTAAGTATATATTTGGAAAAGTTCTAGAGATGTGTAACATACCTCTTCAAATGATTTAACATGTATTAAAGTGCTAGCATTAAAAAACTACTAAGATATGGTCTATATTTCAGAGAGCTTACAACGCACTTCAGACAAAGCCATCATGGTATGTTGTGAAGGCAAAAATCAGTCTATGAATGTTGAAAAATTTCGTGCAGGCAGCTATTTAAAGGAGGAATTTAAAGGAGGTAGAGAATAATTAGTGGAGGAAGGAGGCATCAAAGCTGATAGCATAGAGCACTGCAAAGTAGTGTACAGAACAAATTTCTAGTGAGAGCAGTTTATTTGTGAAAATAAACTCTCCCTGTTTTGTTAATATTATCTTACTGTCTCAGAGCTGGAAAGTGAAGCTAATTGTAATTGCCAGACTGCAAAAATAACATAAATATTGCAAGTTAAATCTTAATCTTCCTTAACTCTGTTCCCTAAACATGCCCTCTGTTTTCCAAATACTTTGACATTCCCTTTTTTTATTAGGCTTCAACCTTATCCATTTTGTTGAATGTTGCCCTAGTTTTAATACCAGGCAAAAAGTGAGGAGAAACTAACACATTGTGTGTACAACAACATTTGTTGTTCTTTCATACTCCTCTTCTGTATTAGCTGTTTTATGCCCATTTGTTTATATATTACAGGATAAGAAGATAAATGAATTTGCAACATTCTAAGCAGGTTTGACTCTTCTTACGGACTTTCAGCTTCAGAGTGGGTCTGTTATGTCCAGATTCGTCAGAAGTTTTAATTTATTTCAGAAAATCCCTTGAATGTGGGCTTTTCCTAGCAGATTTCTGACGTACCATGTGCAAGCATAGAGTGCTGTAAAAACAGTACACAGAACAAGTGCTTTTAAAAACTTGCTCATTTTAATACATTGAGGTGGTGCAAGAGACTTTCCCTGTGTTGGTAATCATGTATTAAAGCTGCTTGAGTAGTAATCAGGACAGTGTGTATATCCAGAGGAAGGATTTAGAGAGGCAAAGGGGAAGAAATCCTGGGTGTACACAAGATGACTATTGATAATGTTTATAGATCACCTTTTGTTGGAAAAAGGCCCAAAGTGTTCTACCAGCTATATGCAGAAATTAATTTCTTACTGAAAGGGGGCAGGGGCATCTTTGAATACAAATATGGCTACTGCTGAAAGCCTAATACTACCTGCAGTGGAATTAAATGAAAACATTCTGAAAGCTGTGTACTGATAGGTTATAATCCAGTCCTCACTGAAACATGTTACCCATGATTCAGAAAGGAAAGGAACAATACCTTATTTCTAGATTACAAAGAGAATCCACCTTTCTCTGTCAGAGGTCATGGCAGACTTTACTGACTAGTGCTGTTTGCCAGTTTCCAAAAGATGATGCTCCTATTGGCACCAAATTTTGCTCATTAAAATTATGTAGCGATCAAAGACTGCCATTTTTGAAATACATTGCTGAGGTTAATCTGTCTGTCAAAGAGCAGTTACCCAAACCAAGCTTGTAAGAATAGGCCAGTTCTTATTACAGGAAAAAGCCTCAGGACTTCGCCATGTTTTAGCAAGTCACCACAAATACTAGTATGCTGCTTTTCTATCATTTTAAAATTACTTAAAAGTAGAATTTGATGTTACTGCTCCAAAAACTGCATTGTTTGCTCCTTTCCTGTGCAAGCATCACTATCATCATCGTTTTTCCTGCACCTGCTCTGCCAGAAGACCATCTATGCTTTACCAGATATGGTAGGATATGATCTTGTAATCTCAATTCTGATAATTTATTTGGTAGTCTGTTTTCTGTTTCTGTTTGTGGAAATATTCATCCTAGATACTTCAAGATTTTACTTGGCTTATTTTTTTCATCCTAGATAGGAAGGGAAACTAGCTGGTGATGCAGTAATAACTGAAGATTATAACTGGCAATTAATTTTCACTACATGGGTAGATTTATAACATTAGCAAATCCTCCATGACTAGCCTGCAGCTCTGCCTTTTGTCTGGTAGAGCACTGCCTCTACCCTGAAGCAGTCTTCTGCTGTGCCCACTGGATTTTGCTGAAAATCAAATCTGCTGTTGCAGCCCAGTACTCAGGAGGTGACTATACAGGTGAGTGTCAGAACATGGTAGTGCAAAATAGGCTGAGTGATGAGTTTATTGAATGAAATAGTAGTTTAAAGAGGTAGCTTAAAATTGGGTGACTATTACATGATTGTAACTTAATCTTTTTCTCTGCAGTTTTTCTCTTGTAAAAGGCAGGCACTGAATTCGTACACTCCATTATACATACAGATTGTGTAGTTAGGGTTTCAAAGATATATGTGGTTTTTCTTTATAACAAACGGAAATTTGTGATAACAAATTTAGTTTTAAATTTTTGTTATAACAAACTAAATTTGGTCACAGTCCATTCCGAATGTGTTGTGTTAGGAAGAACTTCTATCTAGAATATAAGTAGGGATGGAGGAATTACCTTAGAGGATTGATTAAATTATTATTCCCTGTGCAAAGCAGTCTTGAAGAAGGCTGAAAGTGCATGATTGGGAGAGTAGGAGAGAGGGGAATATTGCTACTTTTCGTGCATTTTTACTGAAATGCTGTATCCTGGTTCTGATATGCACATCAAGTGTTGGAAAAACTGTAGGGAGTTCAGAAAAAAAATCTACGTTAATTTGAGGACTGGATAATCAGCTTTAGAATGGAAGATTTAAGAAGCTCAATCTAGTTTATCAACAGACGGTAGAGGCTACCTGCTAAGTCTGTAAGTACTTAGACAGGGCGAAGGTATCTGACAGTTAGATTGTTCTTTGTTAGCTAGATTAAAGGGATTCGCATGGCTGAAAGCTGAAGCTAGATCTGTTCGGACTAGAAATAAGGTGCAGTTTTCTAATGATACAATTAAATAGGAACAGCTTATCAAGGGATGTAGTAGACTCTTGCACAAAGTCCTTGTATAATGCGCCGATGCTTTCCCAGGAAGCACCTGGTGCTTCAGCCAGTCAGAAAGCTTGGGTTTGAAGCTGGAACAACATGATGAAATTCTGTAGCCTGTTTTAACATAAAAATTCATTACAGATTATAGGGAAGATTTTTCTGCTCAATTCCTCTCCTCCCTAAAATTTCATATGTTTTAAATGCTGCTTTTGTTAGAAAAGTTCATGCGAAAGATGAGGTCATCAAAGCAAAAGGCAGCTTCCTAGCAGGATGGGTAAGAAGGTACCATCCTTTAATAGCAGATGAAAGTGGAAGTAACACTTCCCATTCACCCATTATATTTTCCTGGTCATCAAACCCACAGATATCCCTCCAGTCATGAATTCTTAGCCTAACTTAATAACTTACCAATATAATTGTTAGCCTTCTGAGAAGCATTGCAGGTAGTTCGAGCCTTCTCGCTCATAAGTTCATGCAACAGACATCTGGGCCAAATGCCCCCTTCAGCTTTACTTTGTGTGCAAAGCAAAGCAACCTTTGTCAACATGTTTTTCCTGGTGCTGCCTTCTTGTCCATAGACTTAAATGAAGTAGCAGGTCAATCTTTGTGGAAAGATAAGAGGCTCTGTGATTTTTGATGAACTGCGTGGGAACTCTTTTTGTCCTGGTTTTGCAAAAGGAATAGGATGCTGGGGAGGGTCTCTTCATTAGGGACTGTAGTGATAGGATAAGGGATAACGGGTTTAAACTGAAACAGGAGAGGTTTAGGTTAGATATGGGGAAGAAGTTCTTTACTGTGAGGGTGGTGAGGCACTGACATGGGTTGCCCAGGGAAGTTGTGAGTGCTTCATCCCTGGCAGTGTTCAAGGCCAGGTTGGACATAGTCTTGGGTGACATGGTTTAGTGTGAGGTGTCCCTGCCCATGGCAGGGGGGTTGGAACTAGATGATCTTAAGGTCCTTTCCAACTGTAACTGTTCCATGAATCTGTGACATTAGCACTTGACATCATTTAGTTTACCTCTTCGTTGTAAGATCACCATCAGTCTGAGTGAAAGTGTTACCTTTTTTCTTGATTATGTCTACAGCAAGGCAAATAAATGCTGATTTAAGGGACCATTCAACTTAGATGAGAGTTGTTGTGTATGTACTGTTAAAGGAAAAACCTAACCTATTTTCAGTGAAGATACATTTTCAGAGGTTTTCCCAGTGTCTGTGGTCCTGTAACTGTTGTAAGAACTCTGTAACCCTGTATTTACAGGAGTTAAAAAATAATTGGAAAGCAAATGTGCTACATCTCAAGTTTATAAATTCTCCTTCCTCATTCTCTTACCAGTAGTGCTCCCTCCAAAAACTTGTAAGAAGGTAACATGAATTGAGGTTCTAAAAAGAAAAATGTGCAATATTGGATTTTTTCAATGAAATGTTAGATTTTGAGACTTACACACCCAACAAAAACTGAATAATTTCGGGTCTGTGGAACATATAGGAGGTTTTTTATTTGTTTGTTTGTTTTTGTTTTGGGGTGGGTATTCTGATTCATTTTGGTTTTTGGTTTTGGTTTTTTTTCTCCTCTCTAGTTGGAAAGGCTAAAACCAAGTGTGAATTGGATGATGACGTTTGCTCTAAATGTATGTCAGTGTGTATCCTGTGTGTATGACCTCAAGCTGTGTCTTGTCAGGAATCTACAGGGTCACTCATGTCCTGTGCTACTTTGTAGTAGTGTCATGAGGGGGTTCTAATGGTTCAGCGGATCTGGATCTTCCTCAGTTCCTTGTTGATGCCTGCAACAAGGTGGCACAGCTTGATAGGTGTTTGTTCCGTCCTTTCTTACTGAGTGTTTTACGCTCAGAGTCACCCTTAGTGTGTAGCTTGTCCACTGAGTTGGACTGAGTGTTTGGACCAAGTGGCCGTGTCCTGGTCCTCTCCCTGTGTAGAACCCTCTATCCACAATTTCTCAAATGCTGGATTAGGCTAGGATGTGCTGTTAGGTAATATACTCTGCAGGATAGTAACAACCATGCTAACATCAAGCCGATGATTGGTCTACTTAACCCTCCCAGAATCATTTAATCCATATCTGTATTCAGGTTTCATATTTTTCTGAAGTATGTGGTGATTGAAAATGACCCTCTTTCAAGGCATCAGTTCTCTTCCTTCATCTGATTTTCTGCTTTTTATACAGTGTGCTTGGGTGTCTTTTGCCTAAATTAAAGTTGGGTTTAGTTTGTTTCTGCTGTCTCTTTCAGAGCAACTGCTTTTAGCTATAAAAAGTATATACTCTTCAGTGGAACTAGTGTTTGGGAGTTGGTCTGAATTGTGTCCGTATTATATAGCCAGTATTTTTAGATAATCCTTGTCCATTGTCAGTATTTTAGGTAGACTGCTTCTCTTGCCACGAATGGCTTCATGAGAATTCTTTCAGTGGTACTGCAGCAAAAGCAACATCTAAAAAAGAGCAAAAGCCTGCACTTTGGGTTTGTATAGATTCAAAACTTCCACATGAATACTACTTTGAAAGAAGTGTAGTACTCAAATAGCGTTCACTGACAGTATCTAATACATTGTCTTTTGCAGGTGTTGGGGACAATCTGCCCTTGTCTGTATGAGCATCCAGACTGTTTTCTGCCCTAATCAGGCAACTTGTAGCTGATATGTGCTGCCAGTTAAAGATTGCTGACAGGCCTTGGTGTGCATAGGCCTTCCCCTGTGGCTTGGGGGTAATGAGTCTGCCTGGGCATGTGCTACTTTCATTTGGTGTTACTGGTTTGCTTCTCCTCACTTACCACCTCCTTCAGGAGTGTAACAGTAAATGGAGGGAAAGAGGGTTCAGAGGAACCTAGTCTCTGTCCTACTGTAATAAAATACCTAAAGTCTGGAGATCTTTTTCTGTAAAGGAAAATAAGGAAAATGTGATAATTCTGCATTTTAAAAGTGTAGCCTTCTTTTAAGGATATTGTTGGGTTTATTTTAGTTTGACTAACAGTTTACCCTTTCAGAACCAATGAACACAGTTTTAATGCTTTAGTAACACACTCGTCTAAAGCACTTGGCAGGCTGCTTGATAAATTAAGCCTCTCAAGCTTTCTGTGAAGTGTCACAGATGGAGAAACAGAAATGCAGAGAGGCCAAGTGACTTGCTCCAAAGATGTAAGATAAATCTCCAGTTGTGTTGCCAGAGTGCTTTGGTTAAATGCATCTTCATTTGGAGATTGTATGAGCTGAGGTGGATAAAAAACAAAATAAATTGCTGCATGTAATTACAGCACATGACACATTTTCAACAACATTCCCCAAAGGCATGTATCTTGTCATCAAACAGTGTAGCTAGTTGTGTCTGTGCAGAGGCTACATTCCCTTTTGCCTCACTTTGAGTAACCACTGACACTTTCATGAAGAGCCGACTAATGGAGGACCAGATACCTATGTGGGACCTTGGAGACTGAGACCAGCCACAGCTTTAACTTGCCAGCAGCAGTGGAAGTTTTAATTCTTCCTATGTTTGAGAAGAGAAGAAAACTGCTCTTCTGTGTCTCTCCACAAAGTGCCAGTCTTACTGGCCTATCTTATGGAAGAGATTTTTGTCATCAGAATAGTTGTGCTTTTTGTTGTTGTTGTGTTTTCTTTCATTGTGTTTAAAATTTTGCTGTACTTGAAGTCAGATGTTAGGTACTCATCAAAATCCAGATCTCTCTACAGACAGCACTGGCAAACCTTGCCTTGAAGTGTATTATTTACACAGGAATATGTGCGGACTGCACTTTACTAACCTATGTATTGAAGCATCACACACAGCAGCTGGCAGAGTAGCAGTTTGCTGCCACTATATATGTTCCATAGCTTGAAGGAGGCTTTCCTTCACTTTAGCAGGTATCAGCTCATTTTTATGAGAGTAAACTGACTCACAGTGCTCCTATGGAGATGCTTCATTCACAGAGATATCTTGCAGCGAGGAACTTGCTGTTGTGATACCTTCTTTTGCTTGGTTTTGAGTTGCTCCTGGCGTTTTCTGCTGTAGGTTTGGTTTTAGTTGAGTGCTTGGGTAGGTGAAAGGGCACAGAGAGCTAGAGGTGAGAGGAAATTCCCCTAGGTAAGGAGGATAAGGAAGAGGAGCAGGGGGGATTTTGCAGTGTGTCTTCTGAAGTTTTGGGGGATGTGTCCTTGCTAGTAGTGTGCCCTCTTGCCTAATTTGCTTTATATCTAAGTGCTTCAGATGTGCTTAATGGGAGTACTAGGGGAGCTTGGAAATTGTCAGGGTCTGTTTAAAGGAATCAAGAAGTGTGGTAAATGATTAAGTTTTTGTTTGTTTAGAGTGTCCTGAGTTTTGTCTGGGCTACCGATGCTTACAGTTCCTTTGATATGTGTGTTCAGCACTCTGCACTGCAAAATAGAGGGCAAAGTTTCCATTAACAGCAGGATAGCTCCCGTTATGAATGATCTTGCTCACCTTACATGTCCAAAATCTTTCTTAAAGGTTGAGAATATTGACTGTTTTGAAAATGAGAACCCTTCTTTTTCATTTATGTTTGGAGGCTGTAAAATCTAGAAGTCTTTTGAATTGAAAGCCATGCAGTCATATCAGTACATATCATTTAAGGAGATCCTTATATCTTTGTATTCAGATGTTATGATACAGTAATTCAGTCATTTAGGTAAAATATGAAGTAACAGTTGATGACAGAACTAGAACAAATACTTGTATGTTATTTACATGATTTTTAGAATCTTTTTTTGCAAAGGAGAACTGTTCACCTGGTTCGTTTTACGAATGCTTTAGTTTGTTTTTATATAGTGTAGCTTTTTGGGGAAGTTTTATCAGAAATTGTTTTATTCACAACTTCATCGGTGGTTTTGCAACCAGTTTGACATTTTGTAATGCTCTGTTTTCACAGAGGAATGAAAGTCCTTGTAAGGTTATTGAAACATGCAGTTGTAAAGCACTTGTAAATTATCTTAGAATGTACACAGAGACTGTGAGCAAGCTACAAATATGTTATTTTAATAAGAATTGGGACATGTTTTGATAATTAACTGGGCATGAATGATTACTGGTGATTTTTATTGTATTACAATTTCTTTTTTCATGGTTGGTCACTTAATTCTTTCTTCTTTTTTCTTCTTTCTTCTTTACTTTCCCATTTCACTCTTTCTTTGACATGGGGAGTTGTCATCTGTTAATTCCTGGTAGCTACCCTGTTGATGCTGAACCAAAATAAATCAATTGTGAATAGCCAAATGACCAACTTCTGACTGTTAGTGGTAAATAGTTGCAGCACTCTCCTGGCCATAAAATATAACTCGTAGATGAAACTAAGTCTTCCCACTTTATGTATGTGTAGCGGTAAGCTAAGATTTTTGAATCCAGGGTTAGATCATAGTTATGCCCGTGTTTTCTATTTAAATTGGTGGTATATTGTTGAATTTAATAGCTGATGATTGATGGTGTCAGACATTCAGTTCAGCTGCTGCATGAAATAGAAAATGCTTCCAGTTAAGTGATAAAGAAATAGAATTGTAATTAGCAAGTTTTGGTTTCTGTTTGCAAAGAGTTTAGGATTGTATATCCAGGAAGAAAAAGAAGTCTCTTTTTTTGTTCTTCACTAACATAAAATTACAGTAAGAAAATGTAATAATATTACAGGAATCTTAGTAGTTAAAAAGTGATGTTACAAGTAACCTTAAAGTATTGCAGATTCAGGTAATGAGTGGTAAAGTTATAAAGTAATATAATTGGGCATTAAAGAAAGTGATTAAGTCAGTGAATAAATTTATTTACTTACTGCTTAATTGTGTTGATAGTCATGCAGTAACTATGCATCCTAGTAACTTGTTCAGAACATGTGCTTCTCCATAGTGCTTTTTTTTTACAGCTGTTGGAGGCTCTTTACGTTGCAGAAACATGTTGTTCTGATCAAAACAAAGAGTTCAGTTTTATAAACTACGCAGATTCTTGACTCTTTAATGCTTGCAGTTGAAAGGCAAGTTTTAAATTGAGGCCATTTGACTGTTTAGGTATCAGATGATGTACTCTGCTTGAACTTGGCAACTCAAAGGAACAAATGCACTGTAAGGTATCAAAGTGGTTTAGGAATCCTATGCCTATGACAGAAGCTTTGAAGATGCTTTATATTTTAACACCCTGGAAGGAATTGTATTCTGGGCTGAAGAGTTTCCCTTAGGAAGAAGCATTCTATTGTGAGTTCTTGAAAAAGTTTTTGACTGTTCAAACCTTCTGCTCTGGTAAGTGCAGAATATCCTTTCTGTTGAAAAGTTGTTGGAAGAACTAATTGTGATAATCTCAGAAATGGGACTGTATTTAATTGCAGACTAGTTGGATAGCTCATTTCCAGATGCTTCATTAACAAGGAGTTTACATTAGGAAGTGCTAATGCTGTTCAGAGTTCAACAAAACTCACATGTCTGTCAAACTGGAGATTCACAAGGAAGGTGCATGTCACTTGAGTGATACTCCAAATATGCACTTTACAGATGTATATGGTCACTCTTTATACTGTGCTGAGTGGCGTGTTAGTGCATACTGCTTTTTTTCTATACTTGGGTATTTAGCCTGCTTAACAAAGAATTTCACAGCCTCTTCTGGTTAGAATAGTGATTCTATCTGGCGTTATATGCATTTACCCTTCATTAAATCCATCCACCACATTAATCTCTCACCCAACTGCTGCCAATATCCCTGAGGCAGGTACATTCCACAGGTCTGGGGCTGTGAAAGCATACACAGTGCAGTCCTGCCCCGAGATATCTGCTTTTCACGCTGAAGCAGCTTCAGCTCACATGAACACCTCCAGAGTTTGCTTCTGAGCCTTGATATAGTTCCATTTGGAGAACACGCAGAAAATTCTCAGTGGACAGATGTTCACTCGCATGGCTACTGTACCATATTTTAGGCTATTTTCTGGCTTGGGTTTGTTTTTTTCAGAAGCTGAATTTTGTTTAACTCAGTCTTTTGGAAAAGCACTAATACCAGTGGGTTTTTTTCCAAATGAAATGTTGTGATAGGAATTAGTGCCACTTATGCCATTGTAATTACCACATAAACTTGCAGATGAGGAGTTAACATATATGAAGATAATGCATAATAATGGCTATACATCTTGTGTGGTGCTTTTCACTAGTAAATTTGGAAGTGTTTAATTAGGAGTTACAATGTACGTAACTGCTCCTGATGTGCAGGAAAAGACATTAAGAATTCAAGAAATTTGGCTTAAAGTTTTCCCAGTAGGCAATGAAGGAATGCAGGGTTTGACTCTTCCTTTGTCCACTGTCCTGTCTGTTGGATTGTGCGGTAATTAGTAACAGCCCTCCGAGGACCCATGCTGTTAACAGTAAATGGGAGGAAGGTTTGTTCTTTGTAATAGTGTGGAGGATATTTTTGTTTAATGGGGTTGCTGAAAAAGTCTCTTAAGTGGTCTCCGTCTATGAATCTTGATGATTTTTTTTTTGTTGCTTTATGATGCTGGAGTGTACCTTAAATGCAAAGACAAGGCAGTGTATTTTTGCCTCTTTATCTCCTTTTTCTCTTTTCAAGGCACTATCACTGCAGAAGCCAGGTATGTGCCAGAGAACTGAGTGTCTCTGAAAAGCTGTACCTTGGACTCTAGCTAGGAAATCTCTTGTTCCAATGACACTACAGTTAGGTAAATCATGGAGTCCTAGGAGGCGCAGCAGACTTGAAGAAAAGCTGAGAAGAATGCGTATTCTAAACACATGAGGAACCAGTCTTTAGAAAGAACTGTTTTGTTGATTTTTATCTTTAACTGTTGCAGAGCTAGCACAACATTGTAATACTGGGTGAAATAACATAATAACTGCTTTGCTACACCCAAATCCTCAGAATAGTAAAATGCTGGAGGGGAGATTCCTGCTAAGCAAAGTTGACAGGCATCAGGCTGCAGCATGAAAAGTGTTAAGTGGTCTGCTCATGTCAGTGAGCTGTTAGGTGGATGAGATTAATATGGGAAGCTGGGTGCTGGTGAAAGCATCACTTCTGGGACCAGGCCTTGTCAGTAAATGGCAAATGTTGCTGACCTTTTTGCACGTTTGTGCCAAGAACCTGAGGCTGTCACGAAGCAGACCCATTTTTGGTAGCTTGCTTTCATCTTGCTGCATTTTTCTTTGTGCATGTTCCTGTTGTGTTCTTAGTTCCCCAGTAAAAATGGCTGAGCCCTTCAGACCCTGATCTCAGGTGTCAACAGCAGTGAAAGTGCAGAGTACCCAGTGCAAGGAAACTGGACTGAAGGGGCTGCATCAAGGAGCAGGCTTTGCTACCTCCAAGGCTCTGAAACATTCTTACCTATTTGGTCAGTGTAGCTCATCTGAATATCTGAACCTGCCTGCTGATTCTTGATTACATTCAGAGCTCTTCCTTTAGAAAGAAATACTCAAGCTCCAGAAATGTTATCTTGTGGTATTTGAGCTACCACCTGAAGTACTAACCAAGTACTAGTAAGTCATTGCTGCTGCCAAGTAGTGGAAAGTGAGATAATGTTGTAAAGAAGAGTGAGCTGGGAAGATCATTGTAAAGCAGTGAACTTTAGATGAAAATTAGGAAAAACAGTCATCTTGCTGTATTTTGAATAGTTCTCTCCCCAAAAGCCACCTTTTTCTCCTGTCCAGGAAACTTACAAGACAGCTCTAAAGACAACTGAAGCTTTTTCAAGTCTGTTTGAGAATATGGAAATGAAATTCTTGCATAATTTTTTGTTTGTTAGTGAGAATTACATATGTGCAGGTCAGAATCTGACTTGTGCAGTGTTCACTGTGGCAGAAATTGAAACAGAACAATAACATGATTGAGCTAATAAACTGCTGCTTTCTTTCATTAAATGGAAAGAGCCCCATTAATAACTTTTATTATATTAGTGTGTATGCCTTTGAGTGATAATATTAAACTGATGATTTGTATTATGAATGGTACTGTGCAGCATAACAAGTGTAGAACTTCTTTTTTCCTGACAGATACAAGTAACATGTATCTTCCACTGCTTTTTCATTTCATTCTTCTGCTGTTCATTCATCTCCTACTAGATGGGCAGGTTTCTTTAGACTCACTCTATAAATTTTTTGCAAGTCTTCAGACCTTTCAGAACCCTGAAATACGATTTCAGAGGGGAAATACATATAGTTTCTTTTGCTCATTCTTTAGTTGGTAAAAGCTGCTCAAGTTTCTTGAAGCCTCTTTTGCCTGATGTAGCAACAATAACAAAATGTTAATTTTTCTCTCATCTAGTGGCAGCAAAACTCATGAGCATGTCTTAGTAGCCGAGTTTGCTCCTTTATAGGGTGATTACTTTAACTGCAGAGCTTTATTTTGAGGCTTTAAATTGTGGTTGATCCTGTACCTGTGACTAACTGTAACTTTGTTAGTAGCACCCTTGGAAGAAGGGGGGAGCAGAAAGGAGGGGAATACCTTGAATGTAGCATGCACGGGTGCTTTAGGATGTTCACATTGAAGATTTGATGGACACATTAGTGGCATACAGGCTTGTACTAGCCACGAGAGCCCTTTGTGACCTTGTTCTTCTCTAAGGGTAGTGCCTCTTGGAAATAAGAACACTCCCTGAGGTGTGCAGTAGACTCTTGACATGGGCTTGGTTAGCCTGGATAAACTATGCTTTTATCTCCTGGAATAGGGAAGAGACTACTATACCACTACAAAGTGCTGCATTGCCAGGTTAGTTTGTCTGTACTTTATGTGTTTATCCACTAGGAGCATATTCCTATTCTGGAAAATGTTTGTGGTGTGCCTGTAAGTGTACTGTATAAATCTCAGCGTAAGAGCTGATGATGTATGTATGCTTTTTCAGACAGTAAAAGTATTTGAGTGATCGTACTTGCAAGGATAATTATTCCCTTGGGAGCAGAATTCTTAAAACGAGAGCTATTTTCTAAAGCTGTATGACAGTGGAACTAAAGACTGCTCTTCAATCTGCAGGAAATATTAACGCCTGTTTTAACTGTTTTATCTCAGTGGCCCAAGGGTAGAGGTTTTGCATGTCTGGACTTTGGTTAAAAAGTTTCTCATTCATATTTGCATATGCTGTTATCCACTAATCAACTTTTTCTCATATATTTTTCTTCGGCATAAAGTCCTCCAACTGAAAAAACCAAAGTGCAGTTGAGCACTTAAGGCAATACCTCAATCTGCACACCAACAAGAAAGAGAATGAAATCCATTTCATTTGGAATTGTGTGGAGGAAAAAGATAATCTTATTGAAAGTCTGTCTGAAAGTAACTTGTAGGAGAGATAAGTTAACGTGAAAGGCAATATTCCTGAAGAGAAGTGCTGTTATAGGTGTAGGAGGCAATACAGAAAAAGCACAGAGAGAACTGGCATAAGAATTATTTGTATCCTTTTAGACAATACTTTTTCATTTAATACCCAGCTCTTGATTAAGAGCGAGCAGACACCTTCCATTCTGTGTGAGAAGAGGGTTCTTAAATTAAAATATGTTCTTGTCCTTGACTTTTATTGAAGAGAGAAGTGAAGTAACAAAACAAAAGTACCTTTAGCAATGGACTTGGGAATTGGAAAAAGCCAGGCAATTGCTGGAGGAAAAAAATAGAAATTGATATACGTCACTGTGTAGAAAGTGCCTCTTTAATTTGTTCAGCTTTTGAATGCTGCAGATTGTTTCACTTGTAAAGTTGCATATGTGTTGTAAATGTCATGACTAATTAGTTTCAGGGGGTGCTTCTGATTGCTTTGAGATGCAAAGTATTTAGATATTTAGTTATGTTTGTGGGCTTTTTAGCTATGTTTTTGAAGAGCTGGCAGACCGAGGAGCTCAAATTAGGTATAGAGCAGGTAAATAGCAAATTCCATCATAGTATCTTATGAAGCAATTTGCTATAGATTAGCTCCATTTCTGTTACCCTGTAACAGTGAAGTCCTGGATCTAGCTGTAATTGTGTCTCTTGGCAAACTTATTCTTAACAAATTTAGGTATACAGCAATCACCACGTATTTAATAGTGCCAATCACTAGTGACTTGCTTTCAAGTAGCAACTTGGTAGTGAAAGATGATATGCACCAAATTTGCACTTTACTGGACTTAACAGCTTTTTTCCTAGGTCTACTAAAACAACAGGGTTTTTCCTTAATTGCCATAAAGAAATAGTAACTTCATTGTAAAACTGCACAGAACACTTTGGGAGAGGAAGACCTAGATCAGAGTTTTCTGTGTGTTATCTGATGACCAAGTTAAGTGTAAAGATATACTGGCTTTCCTCAGCAGTAATGGGTGCTTTGACAGCAACAAAGTCACCCATAACAACACCTGAGAAAAGGAGAACAGCATGTGGATCCACTCTTTCAGTGTATGGACAAGCAATGAGACACTTTGCATTTGATAAGATGACATAGGTAACATTAGGGGTTTTTATTTTTCTCAATGTTTTTTGCTCATTTACTTCTCATTTTCCCTGCTAAAAAAAATTAGAATATACTCATTAGTCTTTGTCTGACAAAGATACTGCTGATGCTATTTTTGTTACTAAACTTTTATTATAGTAACAATCAGAATCTTCTAATTAAAGAGTTGGGCTAAAAACCTGTGAAAATTTCTTTTTTATAGGACTTTTTTTAACCCTTAATAACTAATGTTCTTAATAAAGCAGGATTTCTGTAAAGAAAGCGTAACAAAAGTTGTATCTGGAAATGTCAACAAAGAAGAAGATTTGATGCAATTATATATGCCTCTTGGATATGAAAATGCTCCTTTAAACAGTATTAAGACTTCTCTAATAAATAGCATCCCAAATATCACAGACAGCTTCTAAAACATACTGGAAATTATCTTATTCATTACTTGTTCTATAGTCATAGTGAGGTCCCAGCCAAAATGAAGGGCCCTATTGTGGCCGCAGTGTATGGACAAATAGTAAGAGAATACTGAAAAGCTGCAATCTAAACAGGCAGGGCAGACAAAGAGCATATTATCCTGATTTTAGAGATGGGATACTGAGGCACAGAAAAATCTAATCAGGGTCATGCAAGAATGTTGTTTGGGAGCCAGAAATTGAGGCAGCGCTCTCCTTCGGTCCAGTTGTATTGCCTTAAACCAGAGTTGCTCTTCTGCAGAAGATAATGCAGCTTCACAGGCTAGCGTGTGAGTGCCAGTTGTGTCTTGCTGAGTGTTTATGAAGAAAGCGCCAGTTGGAGGATTAAAGTCTGTTTCATGGAAGTCTGCACAGAAGAAATGGGAGTGCAGGGTTTTTTCAGTTGTGGGATTTTTTTCCTGGGGACTCTTTTACTGCACAGATAACATCTTTTTGTTGGTGTGCATTGACAAGAAAGTGAAAGAAGAAAACCTGCAACCTTTGTAGTATTTCATTACTAACACTCCAGGTGATGGAATTACTAAAATAAAATATTACAAATTAAATTTTTTCTCCACATTCAGTAGTTCCTAATGCAGCTGTATTCAACGTTTCCTTGGGGAAAAAAAGTCAATAAAGAGCAGAGAAGTTTTTTTTTCCTTTTGAACTTTATTTTTCAGATCACTTAATATAAGGTCATTGAAGCTGTGGTTTTAGCAGAGAGGGAAAATAAGGGGGAAACACCCTGACCCACTGTAAATGTGATCTGTAGTATACACTATTGTATAGTGTACAGATGGGTTATTAATTTATTTTGATTTCAGGTGTTTATTTTTACTTGCTGAATCGAAAGCTTCAAATCTTTGCGCTATGTCCACGTAGAAACCCTGCTGGATTGAAATCAAGTAATAGCACATCAGTGTGTCAATAGTAAATACTTATTATGGTGAACCTTTAGGATCGTTGTGCTGTGAGACAGAAGACAAATTGACAGTAGTTTATGCTACCTTCTCACCTCTACAGCCACAATTAGAAGCAGCATTTACGGTGTACTAAGAAGTAAATAAATTTGTCTGGTCACTCTGGCTATTCCTCAGCTACTCTAACAACAGCTCATTTTGTTCTCGGAAGTAGTCTGCTGGCAATTGTTCACTGAATTTGAACATTAAAAGATATTTGCAGTATTTGAATAGAAAAAGACCTGCATTTTCTCCATAATAAAAATTCTTGCATTTTTATTTCTTTTAAAAAGTCTGAATCAGTGTCTTGTAAGGAGGAAATACCTCGTGTATGTAGATCAGGTTCTTGGATTAGATGTTGCTGCTGGTCCTGCTATAGTAGTGGATGCCGCTCTCATCTGTGAGATCAAGTATTTTTTAACAGTGTCAGGTTGTTCCAGCAGGCTTGGAAAGCTATAGTCTTCTGTATACAAAGTCAGGGAGGAGTTGGTAACAGTTGCAGTTCTCCCCTAGTTTCATGTCATGGCAAGAAAATCGTACTTGGTGAATATTTTATGTTACTACTAAGCTGAAGCTGAACATTCTCAACCTTTATCTTTTAACTGATGTGATCTGATCACCATCCTCTGAACTATTCTTTGCTGCTGATGTAAGTCTAGCACCAAATGGGATCAAACCAAGTGCTGATCAAGAAGCTCAGAAAGAAAGAAATCAGCCTTGTAACAAAAAAGGCAGGGAAGCTTTGTAACAACCTGGATGCCTGAAGAGGAGCCGCAGACTCCCAAGCAGAGTGCAAGTGTTGGTAGTGCTCTTCCACGTGAGCAAGGCTTGGGCAGATCCAGGTCTTCCTGGTACCAGTCTATAACCTGCGTTAATACAGGCTCTGTGATAAACCACAATACCTTGTATATAGACAGCTTCCTGAAAGAATAGTTGTTCTCTGTTACCATAAAGTAGTTATGTTTTCCCATCTGTCAAGCAAAGCTGTCTCCTTCAAATTCTGCAGGTTTTGCATTGAAAGACCTGAAAAGCCTTGTTTCCACTCTGTCAAACACCATTTGCCTTATTGGCTAGGTTGGTGCCAGTCTTGGAAATCATTTATGTTTGGATGGATACCAGTACAGCTGTAGAGATATAACGAAAATGGTCTTTATCACAGATTAAAATCTCTTTGCCCTTTGGCATTCTTGGTGCAGACTATCAAAAAGTTAGATCGGTGGTAGGAGTATTTGAATAGCCCATCTTTGCAGCAAAAGATTCTCTAACTTTTACTGATAATGTGTTTTCACCTTTGGCTCTAGACAGACTAATATCCAGGACTCTAATGACTTGTGGAAGTTCAATGTGCTTTTCTGAAACCCATAAATATATGAGGCTCCATTGATGAAGAGCAGCAATACCAAGCTACTGCCCTATAGCAATCATTAGCTGTTGTAATGCCAAAGGTGAAAGCTGAGAAGGGGTCCCAGGTACCCTTTGTATAGCCTGAGTACTTAGGAATATATAATATATGTATGTGTAGTAGCTTAGAAATAGATGAAATGCTGAGGAAAAATTTAAAAAGACCCCATGTATTTGAACCCCATATATTATAACCACTGTATTTGATATCTCCAGATTTTCACCTCAATGCTTCTGCAGGACCAATATGTTAATTTTTTTGTCCTTGCCTCTATAGTTTATTTGTCCAGGTATCAGAAAGTTTAACTGTCTTATGGCAGAAAATCTAAAGCTGAAACACTGTATTTCTGAGTTATTGTAGTTACCTTGTAGAGCTGACATCTCTTCCTCTGTCAAGGTGTGCTCTCCCAAAAGAGAAGCTGGCAAGAGTCCACCTGCTGTAGAAGTCTCTTGGAAAGTATGTATGCAGTGCAACCCTTGTAACTGTTGCTGAAGGTCAAACATCTAATTCAGGAGGGCCATACATCAATCTGAGCTGAAATTCAGTCCTGTCATCCATGAAGGATACTGCTTGTGCTGACAAGTCTCATTTACAGCAAGACTTCTCTTGATACACGTTCAAGGAGGAAAGAATTGTTCTGTTGGTTCATGGAGACTCTCTAGTCAAGGTGCATAGCGTTCACATTGAATTATGAGGGAAATGAAGATGCTTTCCAGCCATACCTCCCCTTACTGCCTGTCTGTGGGAAATTGAGAATCAGGAATCTAATGCAGAGACTGATAATCCTCCTGCACGTTCTTTGTTATGCACACCTGTGTGCAGCAATGCTCACTTGCCAGCGTCTTTGATATTGATATATGTGAGCATCTAAGAGCATCTAATCCACTGATTTTGCAGGGTAAGAAAGTCTCCAGATCAGGACTTCTTTGTGGTGCTCTCCTTGCTCAGGAGCCTGAGGACAATTATGCTCTATGTTCTACAAATTGGATGTCACTTCTGCTTCTGGATAGTGAGTGCATAATCTGGATGTTTTTAAATAATGTATCTTTTAGTGTTTCCTTGCCCTCAGTAATATAATTTTTGCTGTCATTTAATAATACTGTTGCTGTCCTGAAGATTTCCAGACATAAGCAAGATGAAATTTGTAGCTAGAGGTGATCCTTTCAACTAGACTAACTAGCTGGTGGGGAAAAAGGTACGTTTTTGGGCACACATCTCCTTAAACCCCAAAAGCCAGAATCTGACTGTTTACCTGTTAGTTTAATTGATGATACTGTCTACATCGAGATGGCTGTTCTAGCTTGCTTTGAAACACCTGAAAACCTGTTTCTTCCTTGTATTTTGCTCACCTTGATTTCTGAGGTAAGTTATTTAACTGATGTGTGGAAGCTTTGGATTTTCTTTCTTTTGTTTCTGTTTTTGGACCTTGATATCCTTAACTGGTGTCTGTTTTACCACATAACAGGATTTTTTCCCAGGTGTTGACTTTGTATGATATTATAATAGTAGATTTTGTAAGCAGCTTCTCTAATTTCTGGAATATATTGTTATATGTAAAATAGGAGGCAACTCAAAGTCCAGGTTCATGCACTTACCTAGTTAAAACTAAATATTGAGTAAGTGAATGATGTCCATTTCAATTACAAGCATGGGTTTCGTTACCTGTGACCCAGCTAAACTGGATTTTACTTTACCTTTCAGCTTTGTTCCACTCTCCAATTTCTTCTATGCTGGCTTGCAAGAGAAGGGCCAATGCAGAGCATGGCCAAGGCAGTGAATTGTGTTTGCTCTAGGTGATCCTTTCCAGGACCATCCTCTGTCACTCCAGCCCTAGGCTGCAGCAGCCAAATGCAAATGTTCACTGAACTTTAATATAGTTTATTAATATATTCTAGAAGCTATAATGGTTGTATTTGCCCTGTAGTTTAGACTCTGATTATAATAAAATAAAAAGAAAGTGTTAACCAAAATTCTCATAGTCATCCAAACAGACCTCAGCGGTATATGATCTTCTCTTAATGTGCACTGATTTCTTAGTGCGCACCCTTCATGTCAGAATGGGGAGGGTTTTTTACTGAGGGACAGGCAGGCAAGCCAGCGTGTTCAGGAACTGAAAAGGTGAAAGTTAACCTGTCTGGTAACATTGCACAAAATAATTGGAAAGTTACATGGTGAAGTAGGAACTCTGTTTTAAAGATTAGTTCAGTAGTCTGAAGTGTTAGAAACATAAAGAATTATGTAAAATGACATTATGTGCTTCTGGATGTTTTTATACAGTGCAAATTAATAATTTCATTATTTTTTATTACTTTTTGTTATCTTTAACTGGGAGACAAGTAGCCTTATTTTTACAGTGCTTTTTACAGCATTGGTCTTGGTCTTGATTGGCCTCCTGCTCTCCAGTTCTGGGCTCTGCATTTCCTTCTCATCTGTTATGCTAGTGGTAGCATTCATCAGGTTCTACAGTGGGTAAGCTCATGGAATTCAACTGTCAGAAAACCTTTTCCTGTTTTGTTTTGTCCTTTGTCTTGTCTACTTTGCTATTGGGTCAGAGTTGTCTTGAATTTGATTCCTTGTGTAATCAGTTAATTCGTGGTACAAGCACAAGGGAGGGGCAGGAATATGAAGGTTGAAGTCAAAAAGGACCATCACAGTGCCTAACCTTGGTTAGTTTAAATTCTGGTGGGGCTGCAGAAAATTGCAAAACAATGTTTGAGTGTTGTACAGTGAAGATTGTTACAGAAGAAATTAAATGCCTTTGCAAACACACAAGAGTGACTGAGCACTTTAATTATTCAGTGTTGGAGGCTGTACTTTATCTGAGTCGTGTACAGAGAATGAAGTAAAGACTCCAGAAGCAGATGAGCTATCTTCTGCCTACTCCAGGAGGTCAGGGGCCATGTGCCTCTATATAAGCATGTTTTAAGAAGTAGGTTTTTCAAGGAGGAAAACCCTATATTAGCTACTGTCTTATTCTGTAGATATCTTAAGATGTGAAAAGCTGAGATTTCTTGGTGTTGTTAGGTATGCAACATACTTTCTGGAGTTGTGAGGTTTGGGTTTTCTCTTCCAGTATTCTTGTGATGCATTAATCTGGTAGCCCTGGCACTTCTGCTCCTGTGTTGCCAAATTCTTTTAGAATGGGCTGGCAAATAACCTACATACATTCCATTAAAGTCTTCAGAGCTGTGGAAGAAAAGCTTTGTCACATTTTCTTTCTTTTTTTCCTTTTTTCTTTTACATATATATACATATAGTATCTTAGGCAAAATAGTAATGTCAGTGATGTATAGCTTACTTTATAATCCCTTCAAAATAGGTTGTCACAAAAGTTGTGCAGATACTGTTAATTCCCAGTATTTGTTTAGTTAGCTAATTCCCAATTATTAACCCTCTGGTTTTGCTTTTGTTGTGGGTCTTTGGGAATGGAAGGCACCATTTCCATCTTCAATGCAGTTTCCAAATGCCTGGGTAAGGCAGTGTAGTACAAAACCTTTCCAAGTCATTGGAGATGCTATTTCCTTGATAAACTATAATTAATAAAAAATTCCCAACATTCTTTAGGGTTGCCACCATGATTGCAAATCCTCATGATTGCTCTAACCCGGGAAGCAGCATACCATTTGGAATTACTGCTCTGGTTTAAAGGTGTCATGCCCTTGACTCTTTACCACATTGACTCTTGTGAAGTCTATTTGCTGTCATTTCTCTACGTTTTTTTTTTTTCTTCATCACTGTTGTGTTTCATTTATTATTGTTGAAAAGTCCAGTATTTCTGTTTTCTTCTCTTTAATCACTTGTTTCTTAGCATGAAGAATCCTCAGTTCCTTGCATTAACACCCAAAGGACTTAAGTCAGGACTTAGGACAATTGTGTTTGGCTCTATGTTAGTCCTGTCCTTAATATTTTAATTTCACTTTTTCCTCAATGTCATGGTTACTTAAGCCATGACCTGCATTGTTTCATCAGAAAACAAATAATCTTGAGCATTACTTTGTGGTTTTGACCCTGAAGTGAGATATGATTTGAGCAGGGGCTTAGAGTAAATGATATTCAGCAATCTCTTTCAGCTTAAATTATTCTGTGATTAATTGCAACTGTGACTGGCATTTTTGGACGTAAAATGCAATTTATACTGGCTAGCTAATTACTGAAGCAACTTATTGGGTTTTATATAAAAAAAGAAAGTTAAAGGAAAACCATACTTGGGGGAGAATAAAGCTGATGTTAAGTGGAAAGAGTGTGACATTTATTTCTAAGATAAGACTATCCTGTCTATGCAGGCATATTTAACTGCTGTCTGAGTAATACCCTGAAGATGTCTTCTTATTGTTTCAGTTTCAACTTTCAATTCACCATTCAAATTAGTTTTTAAGTAATCTCAAATGTATCAGTAATCTAATGCACTGAACATTTTTTGTGCATTCCTCCATTTTTGAATAATGGATGGATTTGTCACTTCTGTGGAACAAGAGGGAAATAATATTAAGTACATTTCTAGACACAGAGTTTAGAAATCTGTATCTCCAGGAGCTGGAGAAACCACATGGATCTGGTTTTATCCATAGCCATTCTTGCCATTTCTTTTCTTAGCTTTTCTTTGTTAATTTTAAACTAGTGTGTCTTGAAAAGTCTTTCTCTTTCCCTTCCTCTCTCCCCTTTTCTCTCTTTACACATAAGCATCACTAATACTTTTCAAAGCAGACTTTATGTGTGTATGTAGTGGAGCAATAGATAAGTATAGGAGAATGTTTAAAGTGGATATAACTTATAGGAGAAGATCATCATTAAAAATTCAGTTTCCCACACAGTATTGTGAGGTCTTGCTGTTTGACAACCTTTATTCTGAAGGGGAAGAATGTTTTAGATTATTTCTAGCTTGTGTCTTATTATGTAGTTGGATGTAAATGATTATGAACTGTATAATAATAGAGAAGGAACTTCATATAAGTCGTCTGGCTTTGATTGTTACTAAAAATAATTCCTTTTTGTGTGTTTTTGGAGAAGATTAAAAGTCATGTCTGACACCTGCGTTTTTGTTTGTGTCACAGTTTGCAGAAGCAACATTTTCTTTCTATTTACAAATGTTTGTAACACAAAAACTATAAGCAGAAATAGTATTTATTTTCCAACCACCACAACAAAGTATATGCACACAGAAATGTTTGGTTTAAGATTTTAATCTAGGAAAGTCTTATTTCCTACAGTCAGCATTCACTGTCTCTGATTTCCCCTTGTCTTGCATATTTTTCACATGACATGGGACACTTTCATATCCTGTTAGTCAAATGGCTCATTTTCAAGCAAGGGTTTTGTCAGTGTGCAGTATCAACAGAGACACTGTCCAAGAGATTCCATTTTGAGGGGACTACAATTCAGTATTGCCAGGGAGTGGGGTATGTACAGAGAGCACTCCTGCAAAGCATGTGTCTACTGGAAAATAAATTATCTGTTCTTTCTTGCCATCAGGAGTCTGCTTCGCATCTACTGAAGGCATCTTCCAGTAAAATGAGGTAACTGTGATGGGGCCATGGAGAGGTTTTACTTACCAGAAGGGCTAGACACATCACTCTGTCTCAGACTTGTAGCTGTCTGTATTTGTACACAGGGAACAAGCATGTCACAGGCTCTGGTAGAGATCACCCTGCTGGTCTGGGGTGAGTTATGCAGACCTTGGGCACTTCTTTCCCTTTAAGGGGAGACCCAAATTTTGGTAGAAAATAAGTACTCTTTGCAGTTGCTCTTCTATCCCTCCCTTTATACTGTGTATTAGGTTAATTTAGTATAACAAGTACTTTTTGTACTTTGATAATTATGTCAGTACTAGTTGATAGTCGTTCATCTTACTCACTGATTACCTGCTGTCTTCTTCAGTGGTCTTGACTGTTTCCATGAAGCAGTCTTTCCTGAGCTAACTTTGGAGAGAGACGTTTTCTTCTCCAAAATTAACCTTTCCTGAAAACCTTATCGCCATTGCATCTGACTGAGCAGGAGGGAGCTGTGATTGTTGCCTTTAGAAGATAAATTTTTGTTTGGAGAGGCTGTTGTCTTTTTTGCTGCACGTACAAGGTGTTGAGTATCAGATGGCTGTAATCTGATTTAAGAAAGATACCAGTGTCCACAATACCCCTTCAATCCTGGTCACTTTGAGTAGGACATGGTAGCATTGAACTATTCTTATTAAAAGCAAGAAAACATAAATATATATAGTTGTTTATATTTTCTGCTTTCTTTGTCATTTTGAATTTTCCTTGCTTTCTTCGTTGTAAGTTCTCTAATCTGGATTGCATTTGTAATATCATTGTACCTAATAAAGTGTGTCCCCAGTTCGAATTTCTGGTGGGATAATATTAATGCTTAATCTATCTTTAATTAAAAAGTAATTTGTATATATATATAGTGTGTGCTTAAAAATTATGAGTTTAATAGTGAAACTGATTTGTGTCATCTTGTTAACGTTAATGAACTGATAGCATTAGTTGAACCTGCTTGTTCTCGAACTTTCCTGACTCCTCAACAGTGAGGTTCTTAAGGCATCCCATCTGAAAGATAGTGTTTAGTTGAAATTTTTTAGCCATTCTGATTTAATGATAGCAATTTGCCTGTACTGTGATTCTTATTTCTGATTTGAAACCTGTGATCTCATGTGCTTGAGATTCTTGGATTAATTCAAGTGGACTTTTGACAGGTAGCTAATAACTGCAATTCATATAATAAGGCTCACCTTACAGTAGCCACTTGCACCTCCACTTGGCTGTACCTAAGCATCTGCAAAATGAAAAACTTCCAAAGCGCTGCTTCAGGATGTCACTCACTTTGCATCTGGGCGTTGTTTTGATGCTGTGTTTCTCACAGCAGAATTTTGGTGCGTTCTCCTATGTGTCTGTGCAGTTTCTTTGCATATGAACTTCTGCTCCCTCAGTACTGTAAAAATTGAACTGGTGCTGTTTACCAGTTTGT
Organism: Amazona ochrocephala; assembly: GCA_039720435.1. NCBI lineage: Eukaryota > Metazoa > Chordata > Aves > Psittaciformes > Psittacidae > Amazona > Amazona ochrocephala. The sequence continues at coordinate 30,524,304 of CM077880.1, forward strand.
GCAGTGCTGTTTGCCAGGGTTGTGCAGTGTGCTTGTCAGTACCAGGACTTTTCCTTCATGCTCTGTCTGTTGACAGTGCCTGGTGAAGGCATACATGATTTTGTGAACCTGTGAGCAAACCTGATTTCTTATTCCATCTACATCCTTGGATATATTCCTCCAGTACTAATGCCTTACGTCTTTCCATAAGTTCTTCCCTGCAGCCAGACTTCATAAAAACTCAGAGCCAGCCAGACTTCATATGCCTCAGAGCTGGGCATATTTTAAAGGCTGGTATACTGATCTGTGAAGGTTAAATGTACTTAAAGGAGTTAAAAATGCAAAAAAGTTGTAACTTTTATGTTTGTAAAGGGCAAAGTCTGTATGTTTTCATACATACATTGTCACTGGACCAGTCAAACAACAGCAAAAAAAAAAGTTGTTTGAAGTTGTTGAGATATTTATCCATTTTTTTAATGCTTCAGAACTGTAATTAAATGCATGTTTTTGAGCTGAGACTTTGTGTCAAGCTATATCTGGAATAAATAATCATTCCTGTGGAGTTTACAGTGCTGTTAGTGGAAATCTGTAGGTTCTGATCAAAAATATCCTTGGCAAAGAATTGCCAATATAAAGTGATCTTTAAGGTCACTGACTTACCACACTTAAACAAGAAATAAAATAAACAGGTCAGACGTAGTGCCTACTTAGGGATTTGTTTGTTTGTTTTACCAGTAAGAAGGATTTAATTTAATCTTAACTGTGCAGTTTTGGCTTCATCAGTACTAATGCTAACTGCAGCAAAACATTACCAGAGGAGTTTATACCTCACCACTGCCTTTCTTTTAAATTTAAGTTGAATGTGTCGATTGCATTCATGTGGCTGTAGTGCATTTAAAGGCTTGGCTAGTCCAAGACTCACACTGCAAGGGGGTCATGACTGGTTAACCTTTCAGCTGGATTTCATAGCCTGGTACGAGCAGTAACATAGAGGCTTTTGGCTTTCAGGGGATAAAGGGACAATTCATTTCATATCAGACTATGAAATAGCTGCAGGTTGGTGGTGCTGATTTGTGCCCAAGAATGCTTGAGTGAGCCTGTTTGGACCTACTTGTGATGCTGCCTGAATTACTGTGAGAGGGGTGCTCTGTTGTTCTCTGGGGTTTTCAGGGACTGAAGACACTTTGCACTTCATTGTGCCAAGTACTACCATTGTAAGCAGCCGTGTTACTTAGAGAGCAGTACAGGCCAGGGCAGAATTAGTTACCAAAATATTTCTATGGCCAAAGTGTTTGCTTTGGTTAAGAACTAATGAGATAAGTACCTGCTTAAGTCACTTTTTGAAAGAAATTACTATTTTTAAAGAAAAATACAACTTATTGGAGAAGTAGGCTTTAGTTGTTGATGTTTATCAATCACAGCTGCTATTGTGCATGTTTGTCTTCGCTGAGGGTCTTCTCATTTTTCCTCCTGTTTAAAAGGCACTGGGTTGATATTTCAGTCCGAGTCAGAGGCTGCATTTGTAAGTTCTGTAATAGATTTAAGATGCTGCTGAATAACATTGGAATGCCATTTTGCAAGATCTTTAAATGAAGATGTCACTGCCCTGTTCTGAGGGGTAGCATGATCTCTGCAGCTGATACTCGGGATGGGGTTACTAATGCAGCAACGCGTTCGTTAACAACACTGGGCGTGGTGACAGGATCACACCAAAGTGCATAAAAGCTACTGCGGCTGAGCTGCACCGGATGCGTGTGTGTGCTCGTTCTTAAGCTATAGCAAAGCAAAGTGAAACAAGTCATGTCACTTGTAATGTTAGAGCTCTGAGGCCTTCAGTAGTAATTTAAGCCCATTTTACTCTGTTCGTAATGGCTTAAGAATGCATGTATTGCATTATGTGTTTCAGCTGAGAAGGACAAGTGCTTGTCATCATCTGACTGTACCAATCTTTTGATTTCATGAAAGTCCTTGTGCCATCACTGAGAAATACCTCATTAACCAACTTTGTCTCTTCCCAGAGTTTTTGTTGGGGAAACAAACAGCAGGGCATTTGGACTAGGGTGAACATTCGCACAGACTCAGAAATTTCATGTCATGACATCTGGTTCAAAGCAGGGATGACATTCCTGACTGTATTTTAAGCTGTAGGATCCTTGACCTTGGTTACCATAACTAGCTTTTAAGCTGGATACTTTCTCTAGCAATCTGTAGTCAAGCTTGGAATATTTTAACATGGAGCATAACCTGTGCACCATGTTTTCTAAAAGGAACTTTAGGCAGAGATTTTGAAAGGCGTCTTATTTTACTGTTCCAACATTTGACCAGTACAGAAATGCTTATTCCACTTCTTGGCAGTGAGTGTTAAGACAAATGTTTTGCTGCCTGTGCTCTGACTGAGGGATGAGACTGCAGCGTTTTAGTATAGGACCTTGAAACCCAGAAGATGGGAAAAAAAAGAAGTCTCTTGAACATAGTGAGAAGCTTTTATGGAGCAGTGTATAAATTTGCTTTGTATAAATTAATATAACGGTAGTGGCCCTACAGTATTTTCAATATTTTTTTTTCTTAAGATATATTTAAAGCATAATTTCTAATTCTTGTATATATTTTTAACTTTCCCACAGATATGCACTTATTTGGCCATTATCCAGCTCATGATGATTTCTATCTTGTAGTGTGCAATATCTGCAATCAGGTAGTCAAGCCACAGGTTTTCCAGTCACACTGCGGTAAGTGAATGTTTTCTTTCCTGAATTACAGTGCCAACCGGCTATGGCTCTCTTAAGAATCATTGCATATGATCATGACAGAGGCATTGCAGATATACTTTTGTGGTTATCTTGTGTTCTTTCCACAGAAAATACCAGTGATGCCTTCAAATAAGCATATTTCCTGTAGAAGAAGTTAAATTAGTTGTTCTAATTAAGCTGGGCTTTTCAAGTTGAACTTGTTATACTGAATTAGCCTATTACAACAAATAATTCCTGTTAGCTAGATACTAGCTAGGCTGGAACTATTATGACATAACATTGGATTGTCTTTTATCAAAGCCGCCAAGTGAGCAGCAGGCTGTGATGATGATCTATTTTAAATAGAAGCTGGATATTATGGGTTGTTTTCTGATGGGATTTATGCATAGCTGTATATGAGGTTTATTTTTAGCAGAGGGTTTAATTTTTTACATAGGTAGCATGTTGAGTCACATTTCTTAAGATTCTCTTGAAAAATGTTTGCTTGAGAAGCTGCAGAAATGTGCTGATACTTATTTCTCAATTAGTATAAGCAGCAGCAGGATGACAATTTTAATGTTGATAATTTGTAAGCAGAACCTACTTCAGTTACAAATTTTTGCCATTGACTAACAAACTGCTTTCAGACATTCCTGAAAAACTTCATCCTGAGGTCTGGTTTATTTATTACTTATCCAGTGGTTTATTTGTTATTTGTCCAGTGGCTTGTTTCCGTGGTGGTTTTTTGGTTATGGTTTTGTTGTTGGTTGGATTTGGGTTGTTTGTTTTTTTTTCAGTATTGCAAAATGTGACTGGAATGGCTAGCTTTTCATGAGGTTTAATCAAATTCAGTTTAATCAAATTAATTTGAAGGTGATTGCATAATAATGAAAGGCAGCTACTTCTGAGGATGTAATCAGTTAAATACATGAGGGAGGAGGGGGGGAGAAAGACCCAACAAGGATTTCCTTGCCTACATACAGCAAATAAACTTCACAAATTCTTTGCCCCTTTCAGTCTTCTGGACAGCAAAGCGGCACAGTAAAAGGAAAACTGAAGTGGGACTAACAGAAAATATAGAAGTTTGTTTACTTATAAAGAGATACTACCAAAATATTACCTTGGGTTTGTATGGATAGGCTGCTAACAACTGACGCGGAGCATCTGCAGTCATGTTGAAAGGCAGTTGTATGACTCACCACTAGCTTTGGCCCAGATTGAAATAATTGTGAAAGCATGGTAATAGGGGAATATAGGATTTATATCCGGTGAATGAGAAAAGATACAAAAGCATTAGTATAGTGGGAGAAGGACTTACAAAGTTAGGTGCGGGCAGGTGTGTTAACTTAACAAGCTGTCCTGCTATTTTTTCTCAAAATACATTTCTTGCCTGTAGTCATAGCTGGTTTTTTCTTGCCCAGCCTCAAGTATCTTATGATTCTTTCAGTGACTGAAAAGCTTCTCTGCAGATGGTCGTAGGTACAGTGGGTACATAAACATTGAACTGGTGCATTAATGAAAGATCCTCTACAGAACAGAAGAACCTATATAACACCTTGCTGTAGCCCTCTATAGTGGTGCTGTTTCCTGGACATGATCTTCTGGTTTGGAGAGCAGTATGAAAGTTGATCCTGTTTTCACATAGGAGGCATATAGAATGTTGTTTCTTCTAGATGAGAGTGAAGTAATCTGTGTTAGAAGGAACTGTTTGAGCTCTTTGGAAGTAACAAGTTGCCATCAGTGTTAGTGGGTTGTCTGTAAACTGCAAAGATCCTGTGAGTCACTACCCTTTTTTCTTTTTCTCTTTTCTCCATCACTCCATTATTTCTACAGTTCCTTTTACTTCATTGTAACAATCGCGTTACACTGAACAGTTGAGTGTTACATTCTGAATTGCTTGATTTAAGAGTCTAAGGTCAATAAAGACTTTTTAAAAACAAGTAGACTGTATTAAAGGAAATTGAGAATACTGAAAATAGGTGAGCAAAAGTGTTATCTCTTGAAGATTGTACTTAATCTAGTCAGACTTATTTCGGGAGAGGTGTACTGAAATATTGCTGAAAGGCCTGTGGAAAAGCTTTAAATGTATAGATATAATATTTTCATTTAAAGATGAAACAGTCATGGTGATGTGCTAAAACCACATAAAAGAAGTTTTAAAAGAGAGAAGGTTTCTTGGAGGTCTTAAGAATTATTGTAAGTAATTAATAATTTATTTTCCAAAAATTAGTGTTTAAAGTACTACATATTGTATAAGTGATGTGCATTCTACTAACATACAGTTGTTTTTGTAAGAAATTAGTAAGATGTAAAGAAGAGCTACACGTGGTTCTTATTAATTAATCTGTAGTTGCATTGTCTGGTGAGAGAATCATAAAAATATTGCATTAGAAAACAGACCAACTGTGCGCTGCCTATGGCTGAATAATCTCTCACTGGACATGCTATGGTATCAGTTGCCCACTGAGAAAGACCTGGAAAAGGCTTAGTTTGAGACATGGCTTCTGGCTGCACTGGGCTTTTCTGTGAAGAGGGAAGGTTTAATTTTGGGGTTTATTTAGAGTTTTATCACCTGTTTGACATAATCCATTTGATGGATCAGATTTTGTTTAATTAGTTAGGCCATGCAGCAGTATACCTGGAAATTCAGTGATGCTGAAAACCAGACTTGGAGATGTTTTAGGCTATCATATTTACTCTAAAATGCACTATATTAAGTCTTGAATCACAGCTGTAAAATTGTAACAAAGACAATGGAATGAGAAAGCATTAGAAACCACCGCTGGTTTTTTGGCTCTGAAAGGCTGCGTCATGGGGAGTCTTTATTGCTGCTGACAAGGACTTGTAGAGGTCTGTCCCAGAATTTCACACCAAGTGTGGTTTGTTACTAATATCCCTGGTAAGATCCAGTCCATTTTCTCTCAGTAAGGGTTTAGGTCCGTGCCGAACACGTGCTTTTATGTTTCTAGGTTCCCTGCATTGTAACTTAAAGATCTTGGCTTTGGAGCAACACTGGAATGCTTAGTTTAGCAAATGTTTTTGTAACACTTCTCTTGAGCCTTTGCTGGCATTTGCCTTTCTCCAGAGCGTAAAGAGGACCCACTGTTTCATTTGTCTCTAATTTTAGACATGTGGCAGCCATCCTTGATGGCTCTGGAAAGTTGTGGAGATTATGGAGGCAGATGTTGTTATTTAACTTTTAAGACTTTGATTCCTGGAACATGAAGCAGAAAATCAGAAAAATCTGGTTGTTGTTCGGGCTTTTTCATGGGAGACAATGCATCGTACAACCTTAGACCCATAGAAATCAGGTAAAAAGAAGAGATCTGGCTCATTAGAAGGCTAATTTGCTGGACTTGAGAGGCTCTGTAATAAACAAGCATAAAGTTCAATGTTGCAAGTGGTGGATTTGTTCTAGCCTCGAAGTCAGAGAAACACTGAATTGTTTTTCAGAGCAGTTTCACGTCTTTGTATCTGTGGAATAAACACTTATACCCATTTGTAAGGATTAAACCATTCACATACATATAACATAAGCCCAACTGAAAGAGAGACTTGCTGTTGTAGGCTGCTGGATAAAGCATATAAATCAAATAATTTTTTGAGGTCATTCAGTATTATTGTGCATTTAGAAAATAGTATGTCATAATGTCATCAACAATAGGATTGTTTGCTTCTGAAGCCAGTTCGTTGAGTAGTTTGTTGCAGTGGTGCAATATCTTACATGTTTTTTGAATGTGTGAACATGTATTTATTTCTCCATAAAGTAGTTTGAAATGAGAAGTCAGTCTAGTTGTGCAGCTTGTAGCATTTCTAAGTGTACCCAGCACTTGGGGAATTTTAGTTTTGAGACTTTGTTTCCTACTTCAGTGAAGATACGGAACACTTCTTGGGACACCAAAAACATAGTGTTTGAGTATCTCTGACGTACCATTAATGTTCTTGCTGTTTGTTTGGGGTCTTTCTCCAGTATATCTCTTATCTAAAAGATTTTTAGGCTGAGAACCTATGCTGAGCTCTGTCGTATGACTTCAGTTCTGTGACAGTTTGTTACTTGTAAGATGGGACCTGTACCATTTCCCAGGAGATGTTTCTATTTTCCTTTGGCCCAGAGAGAGTAAAGCTTCATATTCTCATATCACATTGTCCTTTTCTGGACAAAAGAGCATCAGCTACAGTTCTGGTTATTTTTCTGTAGTGTTCCATACAACAATAGGCTTGTTAACTTTGGTCCTGTCTTGTTGAAAGGAAAATCTCTTGTAAAAGGTAGCTCTGGCCCAGTGAACAACAAGCAGTAGTACATACAGAGAGCTTGTCAAAACATCTGGACTTTTTCTTTTAATATGAGGAAGCAAATTAATGACTGGAAAGTGTTAAAAGTAAAGTTGGGGAGAAGAGGTAAATTAAGCCAAACTAAATAATGCAGCTTAGTTAAACAATAACTGTAGTATAACCATCAGAGAAAGTTTGCAAACATATTCTGGAACAGTTGCCAAAACTTAATGAACTGAATAGTTAAGATCCCCATTTGATGAAGTCTTAGCATACAGAGTAGAACAATTGTGCTTCATCAAGGAAAAATGACCATGAAGATCTCTTATTTTGTTTATTTCTGTATTATAGGCTCATTGCTATCTGTGCTGCCTATCTCTAAGGTTATTCTAACAGGTTTCTAATTAAGACCTAGAAATTCTCATTCCTTTAAGAAGAAAAAATCCACCCTTGATTTTCATTACTTCCAAGTTATAAATCCTCAGATTGACATCCTCATGTCAGCAAGAAAGTTGGAAAGGCATATTTCCTTTTTATCCTTTTGTTTGGCTGTATAAGCATCATTTAAAAGAAAAACAAATTAGAAAGTAATGGAGCACTGAAGAATATAAATAAATTGTTTTCCCTTCCATATCAAGATTATTTTCCTAAGAGAGGTTATATATTTTTAATTACTCAGACTAGCTATTTTACATTATGCTAGTTGTGTGTTACAATTTAATGAACCACAATTAGAGACAAGAAGGCTGAGCTTACAGTGTGAATAAGAATTATTTGCTTTCTTAACACTAGCTGGAACATTACTAGCAGGCACCTTTTTTGCATAAGGATATAGGTACGAGTATCACTGTCACATTTGATAGATTATTCTCAGGTTTTATATTATTTTTATTTATTCTGTGCGTAGCTTTTATTAAATACAGCTGTTTGGGGGTTTGGAATTGTGAATATTTTATCCATTGCATGTGACCTTTCATCAGGAGGAGTGTTCTTGTGCCCTTCAAGGACAACGACTTTTTGAATGATTCTCCTCCTGCTACTGTGATTTTCTTTTTTCACAGCCTTGTCAAAACTCGTTATATGATACCATTATTGATTGAATAACTTTCTGGTTGGCACATGGTTAGGTTTCACTGCATAAAAGAATTAAAATAATGCAAAGTACTGGTGGCCCTCCTGCTTTTTGTTAAATATGGAAACAATAGCTGCTACACTGACAAGAATCCCAGTTTTCTTTTTCTTCTGATGGGGGTAGGCAAGGAGGAAGTGAATGTTTTCTGTGTACCTTATTTGTTACTGTTTTACTTGTGCAATTGTCTAAGATACACTGATTTTGTCTGTAACTTTCATTTCCATTACTTTAAATTGGAAACCCCTAGTAGCTGAAAGCATACAGAAAATTCCCTTTGGCTTTGCAGTCTATCAGAAATCATATTCTCAAGGCCAAAGTACAGCCAGTGGCATAAATGTCTGTCTCCTGTCTGCAGTGAAAATCTGAGCTGTAGTTCCTGCAAAGGTACATGCAAGTTATGTGGTCTGTCATGTCCCTGTCATTGCAAGTTCTCCAAGCCCAGCTGGTCACAACCCATAAACCCATTTTGCACCATTCCCATAGAACTTAAATAGTACACGTCTGCATGGACAATCCAGGTGCAGCAAATATTACCTCTTAAGAGGCAGAACTAAAAGAGCACTCTTTTCCTCTACCTTCGAGTGCTGTGTTTTTACACTGTCAGGAATTCTTGACTCAGTTTAGGTATGGAAATGCAAAATCTGTGTGTGTTTTCTCCTTAGAGAGACCAGCTCTGTATCCTAACTGCTGAGGGATTCTGGCCAGATTAATAAAAGCGCTTAGATGCATAAAAGATAATCAATAGACATTTTACTACTTGATTCAAATGAAGCAGCTAATACAAATCCTTCTTAGCCGCTCATGTGTGAGAGTGTTGGCCACTTTGGTATTGGCTACTGTGCTCATCCAGGACTACGCAGAGCTTGATTTTTCTACATGTGCTCTGGAGAGAGCTCAGTGGGAGATACATTGACAAGGTCATGTTCATTCAAAAAACAAACAAAAAAAAATACTCCTACTTTCTCTGTAATTACTCATCCAGGAAGCAAGAGATTTGGATTTAGTAGCCTTGCTACCTAGGAACTATTCTCTCATCTTCCACCTCCTAGGAGAGGAAAATGTCCTAACCACCATAACCCAGGCTAACAAGACTAGCGCATGCTTTTTGCATTGGAGATGCATCAAAGTAAACCTGAATGTAGCAGCTAACACCGGATCCAAGGCATGGATTGTGATAACGACAGAAAAATGTGCAGCTGATGCTTAGAGCGACAGCAGAGATAACATGCCTTCACCTTGCAGGTTGCTGAGATCTGCTTGAGGCCCGAAGGAGTTCGTTGTGTTTTCTTTCCTTAGTCTAGTGTGTGAATTACAAGTGGAGCTGTGTTCAGACCTGCTGACCTCTTGCTTAGAAACAAGTAGCACAATATTTTTATAGGGTTGACTTTTTTTATATTTTCTACTATCATCCCACTGCTTCCTTCTTTGTTGTCACTAATTCATCATCAGTGACAGCGCCTAAAACAGAAGTTCAGATGTAGAAATAGATATGATGTATAGAGAGTTGCAAGGTCAATGGGTAGTTTAAGTAGGACGCTGCCAACTTCCTTATAGATAAGTTAAAAACTTCTGCACTTCAAAAATTTGCCCTAGGTTGATGTGTCAGTAATTGAAAATTTCTTCATTCAAAAGATTCTTTGAATGAGAAATCAGGAATGTTCTGGCAGTGTTGGATCTCAAAGGACTGTGCACTGGGGAGCAGTGAAGAAAGCAGAAGAAAACATTCAGCAGTGAACAGAATGCTATGCATGTATGTAGTCATTATTAAACACTGTAACCTCCCCCCTTCCTCCTCTTACCTATTTCTAGACCTGTGTAGAAATTGAAAAGTCTGGAAGTAAAACATTGATTAATTGTCTTTTCCCTAAGCTTTTTCTTTTCTATTAAGTTGTAACTTTACAGTGCCCTGACTGTGCTGTAATTTTACAATGCTGATCTTAAATTAACACAGGAAGTAGATTAAAAGTAATTATGACACTGAGATTTTCAGTGCACTGGAAATGTATTATTCTAGTTTACACGTAGTTCCTATTGCTATAAATTAGCTTCTCTCTTTTGCAAAGCGTAGTGTATTTATTGATGGTATTTGGTTAGTGAACTCTTTTGTATTGTTTTATTTACTTCAAGTGAATTGTGGTAAACACTGCAGTGCATACTTGAACTGGGTGGTATTGTCATGGCATTGATGGGAGATACATATCCCTTGCGATTTCTTTCAGTCAAGATTTTAATAGAGATGTAGCTCTAAATAGTAACCAATAAGGATTTCTTTTAAGGGGGTGTCCATTAATAGAACACAGCTGTTGAAGGTTGACTGTAGCATTAGGCTTAAGTGTAATCTCCTACATACTATAATTTAACAGGGCTCTGTTTAGTGCATCATTCTAGCTGCTTCAGTGGTGGAGGGATAAGTGTTAAGATAATGGGAGAGAGGGGAGAGGCATAGTGAAAATTTTGCATCATAACCTGTAAAAATCTGGCAAATTCAAAAGTAGAATTTTTCCATAGCGTGTGTCTTACTTGGTCTGAATAAGGTGGATGTCTTCTGTCTCAGAGAATAAATGTTTTTAGAAATAATTTTTGAAAAGACTTCATGTTCCTATTCCTAAATAGAAGTTCAAAACAGGATTAAGAGCTTTTGAATTCACTGTTGGGAAGTGTTTTGGTGAGCAAAAGATAAGCAAGAACAAATCCTTCTTTATATCAAGCCGTGATGTACTGTAAAATAAGGCAGTTTAAAGTGGAATCTGGATTTGCAAAAGGCCCAAATAAGAAGTCATCGTTTCTCCACCATATGCAAAAGTTATATACGTGTTAAGAGCGTCTTCTCTCTGTTATCTGTTTGGTTTTCCTGCACATGATCAGGCAAGGAAGGTGTGGTGGGGTTTTTGGTGGAGGACTGAGGGGTAACATGCAGTGTTATATTTTGCATGTCTTGCAGAAGGTAATTATCTTTTGGGTCAGTCACTGCCAAATATTATAAGTTCCATTTCAAGTCTGTACAAGTCTTGTCTGCATATAGCCCTGCCCATTGACCATGACTTTTAGCAGTTGGCTAAATATTTTGTGTTTATTTAATTTTCTGACTGTTGCTGTTTCTACTATGTTATCTTTTAGCAATTTATTGTAAAGCATATTACAAGTTTAGGAACTTCTCACTCTCCTTGTACTAAATTTTTTAGTATAAGCTGGCTCATGAAATTGATGCTTGTCCATTGACTATTGGCTTTTCCCAAAGGAAACAGCTGCAATTTTTGGGTAGTGTCTTTTCTGGCAGCCGAACATCTCCTGTGCCATGAGTTGTGGTTGCTGAGTCTGCATGTGAGGTGGCAGGTGGGGCTGGAGGTGCAACTCATATTGGGCATTCAGGGTTCCCTTCAAAGCTGGAGAACCGGGCCTAGGAGGAGGCTGGGTGACCCGAGACTATCACTCTGGCCCACACAGCTGCCAGGATTAGATGGCCTCGTTATGTACAATGGTGAATGGAAAGAAAACTGAAATGGCAGATTGTTGCTTTCCAGAAATGCTGGTTTTGGTAGTCCAAAGTACTTTCACGTGATGTTTTCTAACATCTACAGGCCGCTTGGGGTGCAGTAGGGAAGACAGAAATCTCTAGACATGCCGGAGGATGGTAGGATAGTCATACGTCCTTTCTCACAGAGGTGCAATGGGAGCAGTTGGAATAAATACTGAGCTCCAGTTCAAGAGCTTTGTGGCTTTTTCAGGTTGGAAGCAGTTACAATAAATGCCTTTCATGAAGAAACATTTATTTGGTGTTTAGAAAACCCCTTGTTTTTTTGGTAGAGGAAAACATCAGCTGTGATAAATTAGCTAGTACAAGGCTTGCAAAACTACTTGAGATACTTTCCCCACAATTTTCGGTAAAAATATTTATCCCAGATTTTGTATACCTTCTTAATTTTTAAATTATTTCTTCTTGTTAATTTTAATATCTTTTTTTTCCTCTAGTATGCAAGCATGTTTGCCATAGCTCCATGTTTAAAACCTAGTGAGTTCTGTTCCTTTCATTGTAATAGTAGTACACAACCTCTTGGTACCTGACTAGTGCCAAATCTATTCAAAACATTTTATTTGCATGCATAAAATACTGTACTTAAAATTCTCATCATTTCAAATACAGCTGAAGCTTTGTGTGTTTCCCATTTCACGGTCCTGTAGTGATTCATATAATTATCTTAATAGCTTATTGCTATTCTATTTAACTGGTGATATTAATGTAATAATTGTCACATTAAAATCTAAAATATTGAATTAGGCCTTGTTCTAAAATATATGTTATTGCTACAGATAGGTTAGACACACTGTAGGTTTCTGTTTTCAAAGTAAGTTTTTTTTGCATTCATCTGAATAGATTAATGAAATTATATTCTACAAGATATAATGAAAGAGCTCTATAAAATGTTAAGCAAATGATGGTGGGCAGCTAGTTCACCTCACTACATGTATATTTTGATTCCATTTCAAGTACTTGATTTAGCTTCCTGCACCAAAACATATCTAGTGTTAAAAATGCCTAAATAAAATTTAAGAAACTTGTCTCATGAGCTCTTTATGTTTGTGGGACTCGTGATACTGTTAACCAGGAACATTGTCTGTGAGTAGTGTTCTGAGAAATAACAGATTTTTTCCCCCCTCCCCTTTTTTGGGCAAGCTTCTTGTTTCTGTGAAATAATCTTTTATCATGCCTAGCATCTGTTCTGCAGCTAGTGGAGTACAACTGATACCATACTTACATGAAAAAGCAAGCATTGCATATGAGAAATGTTTTAAGGCAAGCATTAATATATTATTATTTGATACATCTGCTTTCAATTTATTCCCTATGTCATAGGAGGTATTATTTTCACAAGTATATCATCAATGTTGTACTTTTACTATTTGTGGAACTAGAAAATTTTCCTTTTTTTTTTTTTTTCAGTAATTTTTTTAGGTTTGAGATTGGTGATTGAGAAATTGTTTTGTGTTTTAATTCACTTTGTTAGGAGGAGGATTGGGAGGGAGGAGTCTCTCTTTTGGTGCTGCTTTTACCTCCAAATATTGAAGCAAGCTTCTGTGCAAGCTGCAACATGGACCGGTAGTTGGCCAACAATACTGACAAAGTCTGTGTTGATTATAGGTGTTTCAGATAGCTTTACTGTGTGTTTGATGGTGGTTGGATTGCATGAATTATGGAGACCAGTGCATCCTCATGTGTACTTGAAGTTCCTCAAACTTGTGGTAGCATTGTACATGTCCAGATGAGTCTGAAGACAAGTGTTTCTCATTCTGTGACTCCATCTAAATGAAGATTGTAAGATATGAGTAAAAATGATGCTTCTGAATTTGACTAGGACAACAGAGGATTAGTTTGCTGTTGAAAGAAATCTTTTTGTCACTGTTTAATGATAGATGTATTTAGTGGGAATGCTGGAATGAGCAGTAACACTTCTCATCATGTTTGAATGTGCAGGAGAGGTGTAGTCAGGATCAGACAGTTAAGGCTGTGGAGAAGGGCACAGTGCAGAATTGCATGTTTAGTAAGATGAGTATAGCGATGGTGCAGCAAAAAATTGAAACTTGAAAAGTCTGATGTTTGTCGTTGTGCTGCTAAACAATTTTGTTGATACTGTGTTTTCCTGAACTTAATGGAAACTTGAGAGCTATGGATTCCTGTGGAAAGACTTCTCAAAGCTATGCACTGCGTGAAGAAATGCCTTCTTTTTTGGTTTGTTTTTGAGCCAGGAATGAACAATCATTTCCTGTCCACCTTCGTAATAAATGTGCATCATCGCCCTCCTCTGTCATCACTCATCCAGTTTGACAAGTCCAAATCTGTCTAATTGTCACCCTGGTAGAGGCTCTCCATGTCTTTGCTGTGTGTTTTTGTGTCTTGCCCAACTCTTCTAAACTATTTTTGTTAGGAGGGTATGATGTGCTGTTTTCCTTGCCTAATATTTGATTTGCCTGTATGACCACTATAGATCACTGGGATGATAATTTCATGGAACTGTCACAAAACCAGTGTCTCATTACTGTGTAATAATAATTCAGAGACCATCACTTTGTATATAAAGTCAAGATTGTTTCTTCTTCCATGTCTGTCACTTTACATTTATCTACATTGAATTTCATTTACTGTTTTATTACACCGTGCAGTAACGTTAGGTCTTTCTGCAGTATGTTAATTTTAATCTTTAGTACTCTGAGTAATGATATACCAAAGATTTTGTTCTCACAGTAGCCATCTTTTTTTTATCATTTAGAATTGTAGAATCATAGAATGATTTGGGTTGGAGAGAACCTTAAAGCTCATCCAGTTCCAACCTCCTGCCATAGGCAGGGACACCTTCCACTATACCAATTTGCTCCAAGCCCCATCTAACCTGGCCTCGAGCACTGCCAGGGGTGGGGCAGTTACAGCTTTTCTGGGCAACCAGTGCCAGTGTCTCACCACCGTAAGAGTGAAGAATTTCTATAAATGTTGCAAATTTCTGAATGTGTTGAATAATTCAGGCCCTAATGCAGGCTCTAGCTCTGTGCCACTGCTGAAATTCTTTTTTTGTAGACCAATTTTGCTGTCTTCCCTTACCCCACAAGTAGTTTCTTAGCCTCTGGGCGGGGATTGCAACCCTCCTCCCTGTCTCACAGCAGTTATCTTTCCTTTAAGGAACGTGAAAACATGGCCTCATTTCACTTGGAAATTTAAGTATACTGTGTCTTTTGGATTTCCCTTGTTCATGTGTCCCTTTAAGCCTTTCAGGATATTTGTGACTCATAACCCTTTCACAGACCTACACTGACTTCTCCCCAGTACCTCATACATATGCTAACTTGGTTCCCTCTTGCAGCTTCTACCCCTCTGACTTGGATAGACCGCAGGCTTGCTACTCTCTATTTCTTTGCACTCCCCAGATGTCTATGTTGTCTTCTGGTCTTCAGGTACAAGGTGGTCTAGTGAAGGGTTTGCTTGCTTGTTAGTAGCTCAGTAACTACATCCGTGGCTTCTGAGGAGCTCCTGGATGAATACAGATGGTCTGGTCCTGTGTAGCCACTTTCCAGCCTCCTGCTGCTGCTACAGTTGGAGTCGGGACCTCCAATGCCTTTGGAGCTTCTGGACCATGAAGGCCATCTTTGTCAGGACTGGAAGAGAAGAAATGTTTTATTTATGCATATGCGTCTAGGTGTGTATGTGTGTTTCTGTATGCATGCACATATATTGGCTGATTAATCCATAGAATCCCAAGTGTAATTCTAGAATACCTACTAGGGAATGGTTTATTGCCACTACATGGGTAGGTGCATTTGGAAAAAATGGTGAGGTTTTTTTTCAATCTTGCTGAAGAAGAATTCACGCAGGTTTTTCACATTAAAGAAATAGCCTGAGGATAACTAATTTGTCTCTTTATTTTCGTACCAAAATAAACTTCATGCGTGCAGAGGTGAAGTGTTGCACTTGGCCAAAGGTAACTTATTTCTTGTAGGAGACTGAAGAAAAAACAGGAGAAATGAAAATCCATATCTGCACAATGGTATCTGATCCTTTAGTCACTAATGTGGAGATTACGACAGTTAACATGCCATGTGAGGTATCTTGTTTACTGGTTTCTTCCCTAATCTGAGATGAGTTGAATCAAGAGCACCTTAAGCAGGCTTATGTGGTGTTCATGGGTATTTGTAATCACTTGCATGGACTGTGTTCTCCTTTCCATAAAGAAATGATTTTTGGTATCTCATCTGCCAGGGAGTGGAGAAACAGCAATGCTTGCGTGGCTTTGCCTGCTTCTCCAATTGTGTCTTATATGGAAAAGGAATGGAAAGGGTTGAGGGAAGCTCAGAATTACCTGCAAGCTGAGGGACCAACTGGATGCTTCTGCTACTGGAAGACCCAAGTTCAAGTCCACACCGATTTCTTCTTTTGATGTTTTTATTTTGCATAAAATACTTAAGTAGCTGTTGAACAGATTAAGAGAGAGAGTTAATCCCTAACTTTGACCAGAAAGAAACTCAGTTGGGATCCAATCTGTGGTTCTGGAAATGTATTTATGAAAGGTTGAAATAAGTTCATCAGGAGGGAGGGAGGGAGAGCAAACCCCCTCAAAACCCTTCACAATTTTGTCCTCATAGTTAGAGCCCTCTTCTGTAGAGGAGAAGATCTGATTTCACACTGGTTACAGCAAGATGAGTGCTTTAATCAGGCAAGCAGTTGTCTAACTGGGGTTTACCACCTATCTTTTGTTTGGAGAGTTAAAATGGCTTTTTAATAAAAGATATGAAGAAATATTTAGTATTTTATCAGTCAGAATTTTAAAAACAAATCCTCTTTCTGAACCAAGTCTAAGTAGCTGGTCACAAAGAGAAACAAAACCAGTCACTGAATTGTCAGAGAATCATAAATTGATATTTTTGGGGAAAAGCCATAATACCAGCTCCTATGTTTTGATCAGTGAGACCTGCTGATGTGTCCTGAATATAAAGAATTTTGAGGACAGTCAGGATGCTCAGACTGCAGTTATCAGGAGTGGGTTGGTTGTCAAAGCCTGAGTGTTCTCTTAGATTTGTCTGTCTCATTGCTGCACAGCTCATGTCCAGTTGGTCTGGTGGCTGTGCTATATGTGGACTGAGTTAAATATTCCCTAACACGTGGCATGATAAAAGCCCAGATGCCCTCTAACATTTGCCCTATTGAGGTCAGGGGTTTTTTTCTTGCAAAGAGGTAAAAGGGGGAAACCCCAAACTAAAAAACTAACTACATACATACAGGCATACATACATATATACGTGTGTGTGTGTGTGTGTATATATATGTATATAAAGTTATATATATATATATGTATATAAAGTTATATATATAGCCCTTTCCCCCAAGAGCAGAAGAAGGATGTGCACAAGGATGTTACACACAGCCCCCGGCCAAAGTCTGCATTTCCTAGCTTGGAGTCCTGGGAGTTGTGAAAACTTCATCTAGTGTCTGTCAGTCTTGGGAAGAACTGAAAAGGTTTGGGATTTCTTCTCTTCCATAATCTAGATCCCTACTGCTCCATAAGCCTTATCTGCAGACAGAGAATAGATCACATCAAAATTAGCCTGTCTGTATTCAAAAAGGGGCAAGAATGAAAAGTTAACAGCAGTACTGCAGCGAGGAACATGCTTTGCAGGGTTTGTTGGGGCTTTTTTTAAGGGAAACTAGGAAGAGATACAGGTCAGGATTTTGTCATATCCAGTCCATGTTTATGGTTACAACTTTCACCCTCGTTTATTTTTATAAATTAATGAAACAAAACTACGAATACTGGACTGCCACATCTCACAGCCATTACTAGTTTTGAGATCAGTACCGTACCTGTTGAGTCATTCCCCAATTTTGGAGTTCTTGGAAACAAACAGTTTAAAAGATTTTATCTTACCATGAGTGTGGGT
Source organism: Amazona ochrocephala (assembly GCA_039720435.1). NCBI lineage: Eukaryota > Metazoa > Chordata > Aves > Psittaciformes > Psittacidae > Amazona > Amazona ochrocephala. The sequence goes on from CM077880.1 coordinate 30,541,833, forward strand.
CAAGTGAGTCTCCTGCCTGTGCACACTCTGAGGTTGTTCCTCTTCAACACTGGAACTAGATGATTTTAAGGTCCTTTTCAACCCTAACTATTCTATGATTCTGTGACACCACATGCCAGCTTTATCCACGTGCTTCCCTGCCTTCCCGTCACATTTCTCTCTTAGCACTTGCAGCAAACGGTTGTAGAGAGGGATAAGGGAACAAAGCTGAATTACTGCTTCTGTCCTAATTTGGGGGTGCCCAGTCATCTTGAACCTGTGTGTGGCCTGTTCACTCTTCGCGTGATGAAAAGTCAAAATGGAAATGCTGTCAGGAAAAGGTGCAGTCCCTTTCTCTCTTGTTTCTGAGATCTGTGTCGGTGAAACCTGGCGAAGTTGGCATCAGCCTCTTCTGCTCTGCTTTCATCCACAGGGAGGGTTTCAAGTTACTCTCTAGCACTGTGCTAGAACAGTTTTATTTCCAGTTGCTAATGGTATTATGCAGTTACATGAAGGAATTGCAAAGCTGTTGCCAGCATTTGTACCAGAAGCAACTGTTTAAGCAGACCACTTGGGTTTGGGTTTTGTTTTGAACTCAAGGGTCCGGGTGTGACAATTCTAGCTAGATAGTATCACTGAGCTAAAACAAAGTTCAAATAACTGATACAAGTATCATAGTTTCGAAAGAGAGCTACAGAAACAAATATATACCGCTGACACTTAAAAATCCAGCTAGCCTAATGCAAGGCTTTGTTTTAACCATTAGTTATTCACTGATTTTTACTCCATAGTTCCATTTAATAAAACTGAAAGATTGTCAGGTTTTAAACTATCTTAGTTTAATGTAAGTTTAGTCAAATTGTCTTGTGTCTTGGTTTTGAGCTTTTAAGTTTAACATTTAACATAGGTTGGATTGATTTTATTATTCCCTTTTGTAGTTTATTCATTCAGACAAAAAAAGAACACTGTAATTATTTCCTTTGATGTTTAAGGAAAGTTAGAATATCTATTGGAAAATTCTGATTAATGGCAATATGCCAGCTGACTCTGCAGTCAGAGTTGCATAATATCAACTGCTAAGCAAGTAAAACAGGTGATGTTTTTATGTGTTTATGATCTAACAAAACTGTCATTTCTGCTGCTGCAGCATGTTGCACCTTTGCTTTCCACACTTCCCTCTTTAGCTTTGGCAAATACAAACTGTATTCCACTCAAATCTACCCAAACATGATTTTGAGGAGTCCACTGCTACTTTCATTTTTTTGCAATCTCTTTTATGAGAAAATCTTATTGGAAAAGTACTATAGCTGCTTTCGTTTCAGTTAACATAATCATTTGAAACTTGTGTGTGTAACTTGTAAGAGTCAGCTAACTGAAGATCTGACCTGGACGTTTTATGCCTGTGAAGGAAATGAATGCATAAAGCGTGGTTTAGCTAACTCAGCTTTATAAAGCGTACACTTGGAGTTACATTGGTTGCCAAGGTAGCATTTTCTTAATGGTCTTTTTGTGTTTTTTCTTGTAAATTTTTTTGAGCAGTCATTTTGTGTTCCTATGTGGCAGTACAGCATCGTCTTTAAAAGCTTGATTTATAAAGTATAAATTATAAGCTATTTCTTCACAAGTAACCTTACAGGGCAGTCCAGACAACAAAGGTCTGGAGGCCCTCATTCAAATACATCTTCTATCTCCTCTAAAACTGGAGGTAATATCAGTGTGGTGTCTTTTTTGATACGCATGTGTCTATGAAGCTGATAGAATTGGTGTTTGTTTTACTGCCAGTAGAAAACATATTAAGTAAGCATGGGCAGTTGTGACACAGGAAGGGGTCAGACCCTTGCTTCATTCAAAGAGGAAGCTGCTTACTTCTCAGTGTTTGTGTTGCAAATTGTGCCAGGCTTTTAAAGGCTCTGTTTCACCCTGCCTGGCTCTGGGTTTTTTTGATTTCTCCACTTTAAGCTAGGTTTCTTTTTCTTAGTGCAGTTCACACAAGATGCTTACACTGGATGAGACAGCATCAGTACTGACCTGAGCTCGTTTTACTGGTTATGTTTTGCCATTCTCTTTCTTCTGATATGCTTTGCTTTAAAGTTCAGCTTCAGCTGAACCACGCAGATCAGTCCCAGTTGTTTTTAAAGTGTTCCATTTAATGATTAGTTTGGGGGAGGTTGGTTTATTTTTAGTAATTCAGTCCTCCAAGTTGAAGGAGAAACACGGGCACAGCATAAGCATGTTATGTTATGCAGGTATAGCTGGGTTCTTTGGGATCCCCTTAGTTAGCAAGCTGTGTATTGTTCATCTTTGTGAGAAATGGTTTTGGGGCTCTGAGTCTGTGAAGTTTCTGCCAAGAACATCTATGTGAGTTTTGTAAGATTTGATGAAGTTCAGTGGCCACAGTACTGAGCTGGTGCCTTTCCTGAACAGGAATATTGGAGGATAAAATGTGGTCAATGTAATGTTAGCTGATGCTACTTCTTACACCCTTAGAGACTGGGGTTGGATTGTTAAGTTCAATTGTGATTGTATTAAGCTGAATTAAGTGATTCTGATCACCTAAAAATACCTCTAGAAATTTTGAAACCTTGTCTGGTTATGTTGTTTAAAAAATAAGGTACAGCTGTTTGCAAAAACTAAACTCTGCTTTTTTTTTTTTTAACTGAAACGAAGAAGTCTAATTAGATCATCTAGAGATATGCATAAGACATGTTGCTGAGTGAAGCTGTAGTGATTAATAACTTGTTTAAATTGAAAAATGACAGCTGTGCTGTGTATTGTATAGGAAGCTGGGCTGTGGCTTAAAATACCTTTTGTCTGCTGGTTTCTCTGTAAAAGGGAAGAGTGATGAAATTTTGAGTTTCAGTATTATTACAAAAAGTACGATTTTATTATGTGGGCTTTGCATATATTACGTGATACAGACGTGGAGACATAGGCTTATCTTCAGGTGAAGACAGTATAGACATCTATAGGTGAGGTAATCGTTCAGTATTGGGTTTACGGAAGTGAGAGCAAAGGGAATTTTCATATCATTATACTGACATTTAGCAGGTTATTTTAATTATATAAAAAAATACTACATGAGGAAAGGCTGAGCAAGTTAGTTATTTTATTGCCTTACATTTTCACCATGATATAAGGGTATCTGCTTTACCTTCCCCAGGAATGTTCCCTGGTGTTCGCTGCTTCCTCCATGCTGTGGGATTCCACTAGCCGAGCAGCGCCTCTCCCCATTAAGCAGCAGTGCCTTTCCTAGTGCCGAGTGCAGGAAGGACGTTCCTTAAAGCAGTTGCTCGTAGTTCATTGCTTAAAGATTACTTCATAATACATCATTGTGCTAGCACCTGCTTGTCACCATGGACCAAAACTTGGTCAGTAGGCACAAGCAGGTTTATGCGGAATAGAAAGTTACATTGCAAATAAGTCACTACTTCTTTCCTTTAATCTAGTTTCAAAATTATTTGGCTTTTGCCATCCAAACACAGCTTCCATTCATGTGCTTTGGGAAGCTTTGAAAGCATATGAATGGTGATTTTCCCAGTTTTTCCAGAACTTAGTGTAGTTCCAGACATGTCTGCAGTTGGCTGCCTAATAAAAATAACTTGCATTCCTAGAAACATTAGATTGTACCAATGGCAAAAGTGACTAAACTATTTTAAAATGTAACCCACACTCTTGCATTAAAATATGTTTCATCTTGGTCGATATTAATCTAGAATAAAAGGTTAATTGCAGTCATGTTTGGTTGTGTTTTTATTAATTAGCCATTTACAGAGAAGTTATATTGTAGCAGTTTGCTTTTTTAATTTTGATTGCAGTTCATTGCTCTCCTTCATACTGTTTTTAGTTTTGATGGATAACCTATGTTGCATTTATTCCATGCTGATTTACTGGTTTAATATAGCAAAATCAGTTTGTTTTAATGTGGCTAGATTTTAGGGTTTAAACTCTCTATTTAACTTGAAAAATTGGTTTTAATTAAGAGAGAAAATAAACTGTTGTATTTCCAATTCATCTTTTACTTAAAAACTTTGGGACAAAGTAAACATGCAAAATGTTTCTATTTTAAAGTTTAGGTTCTAGAGAATTTTCAGTGGCTGGATTAATAGTTTTTGCAATGAAATGTGTTAGTCTTATAAGTAAGGTATGGCAGCATTGAGTCCCAGGTCTAGCAAGGTACACTGAACATAGAAGCATTAATGAGTGGTGTCCCTCAGGGATCGGTGTTGGGACCAGTCTTGTTCAACATCTTTGTCGGTGACATGAACTGTGGGATTGAGTGCGCCCTCAGCAAGTTTGCCAATGACACCAAGCTGTGTGGTTCGGTTGATACGTTGGAGGGAAGGAATGCCATCCAGAGGGACCTTGACACGCTTGTGAGGTGGGCTGATGCCAACCTAATGAAGTTTAACCTTGCCAAGTGCAAGGTCCTCCACCTGGGTGGGAGCAATCCCAGGCACAGCTCCAGGTTGGGCAGAGAAGAGATTGAGAGCAGCCCTGCGCAGAAGGACTTGGGGGTGTTGGTTGATGAGAAAATGAATATGAGCCAGCAGTGTGCGCTCGTAGCCCAGAAAGCCAACCGTATCCTGGGCTGCATCAAAAGGAGTGTGACCAGCAGGTTGAGGGAGGTGATCCTGCCCCTCTACTCTGCTCTCGTGAGACCTCACTTGGAGTATTGTGTGCAGTTCTGGTGTCCTCAACATAAAAAGGACATGGAACTGTTGGAACAAGTGCAGACGAGGGCCATGAGGATGATCAGGGGACTGGAGCACCTCCCGTATGAAGATAGGCTGAGAAAGCTGGGGCTGTTCAGCCTGCAGAAGAGAAGGCTGCATGGAGACCTCATAGCAGCCTTCCAGTATCTGAAGGGGGCCTATAGGGATGCTGGGGAGGGACTCTTCATTAGGGACTGTAGTGAGAGGACAAGGGGTAACGAGTTCAAACTTAAACGGGGGAAGTTTAGATTGGATATGGGGAAGAAATTCTTTCCTGTAAGGGTGTTGAGGCCCTGGAATGGGTTGCCCAGGGAAGTTGTGAATGCTTCATCACTGGCGGTGTTCAGGGTGGGGTTGGACAGAGCCTCGAATGGCATGGTTTAGTGGGAGGTGTCCCTGCCCATGGCAGGGGGGTTGGAACTAGATGATGTTAAGGTCCTTTCCAACCCTAACTATTCTATGATTCTGTGATTATAACAAGTTCCCTGTGCTTCTGTATTAGTCTCTAATTGTCTATTCTTAGGTATGTAGAAGTCACTGATGAAGTCTGTCTGTAGTGTCCTGTAGGCCCAGCAGCTTGAAGTAATTCTAGTGTTTTGTACTTGAAAATGGCGTACGCTGTTTCTTGGTGGTATCCAGCAATAATGGATGAAGAGTTTTTCTCTTTTGTATCCAGTTCCTCGTAGACTCCTGATCATATTTCCCAAAATACTGCTGTATGAAGAGAGAGGTGCTCATTCTCACCACATTTGTCATGTCTTGTCTACTCTATGAGGGTTGTAGCTGCAGGCAGCTAGGTTAGCTAAGACCAGCCAGTGTGGGACAAGTATCAGGTGATTGATGCCAGACTGTCAACACTTGCCATTGTTTCCCAAAATAACACTGTTATAAATGGTACAGTGGTCAGTGATGTTTTGTGGGAATAAACCGTTGAGCCTCGATGTAAAGTGTTGATAGATTGGAGGAAAACAACACAGTTTGGAGGCTCAGCTGTGAGAGGAGCCCCAGGTCGTGTGACAACTGCAGGCCTTGGAAAGTAAGCAAGAACCTGTTTCAACAGCAGCAAAACCTTCAGTAGCTTAAAAACGTTATTGTCTCTTTTGGGGTATTTTCTCTGTTGGTGATATTGGTGCTCTTTTTACAGCTCTTTTGGTTATCACTGTGTCAGGTTGTTGCTCACTGGGCATTTAATGGGCATCTGCACGCAGCTGCAGGGAGGATAGAGTCAGCTCCTCTCATCTTGCCCTTCCTGCCCAGGCCTAGGATCCTCTTCCTTACCTTTACTGCTACTGCTCATCTCACCCCGTAGTGACACTATTCAAGTTCCTATTAAATAATAGCAGAAAGCTATTCACTTCGATTTATTTGTGGTTTTGCACTTCTTCCCCTTTCTTTGGTTAGTTTTCGGATGGTTTAGCAAGCTAAGCTCACCCATCAGGGCAGCAAGTGACAGCCAGAGGTGGTGCAAGATAAGAGCAGGGAGAATGTGTGGTTCGGAGTAGCACTTACAGAGGGAACAGCAGCAGCAATTAATTATTAAATCAGCACTGCCTGTCTTATCTAAACTGCAATCTTAAAAGCATATCTTTTGAAAAGGACACTGACCTTGAAGATGAAATATTTACTGTTTGAATTAATCTTAAAGCGGTATTTTTCTGGGCTATGCCTGATCAGATTTGAGTATTTTTTGGTAGGTGGTATCTACAGACTGTTGATATATCTAAGAATTGGTGGTGGCATCCCCCAAAAAGGGATGCTTATCTCTAACAGAAATTCACAGCCCTGAAGAGGGATGTGGTACAGACTGAATTTTAATATGTGGGGTAAGCCTGTGAATATTTTCAAAAGACATAGAAAGTGTAGAAGGACAACTCTAAAACTCCTCATATTCTGGCTGAATAGGATCAAAGTTGTAAATGATAGAAAATGAGAGTTAAATTGGGGAAAAAATGGTGAGGGCTGCTGGAATGCATATCCAGAATGTTGGCTTCTGCAGCACTGAATTCAGGAGGGAAGAGACAGATTGAATACAAGTTTCTACAAAAACTGTGAATTTTACTTATGCATTGCTTTTATTGCACATGATCTGAGCAAATGTATTTAATGAGACTGCACAGATGTTACATTGCAAGGCAAATAATGGAAAAAAAGCTATGATGTGTGATTCAGGAATTAAAAATGTAATAATAAAACCTGTATTCCTTCCGTGCATGCAGGCAACTTAAAAATGTGTTTCCTGAGTGTACTTTTGTAAGTTCAGGTAAATCCATTCTGGACTATTCTTTGTAAGCCAATGTTGAGGTACATGTTAGCAAGCAATTAAATACTGGTTTGATGGTTTCAGTCAACTTCTGTGTAACTCACAGTATATTCTTGCAGTACTGTCAAAATGTGCATACCCACAAGATGTGGAAATCGTGAGTTTAATTTAAATCTAAATCACTGATTCTAATGCCAGATTAAGAGGCTAATTGAAATAAACCCTTTATTATTAGTTGAATTAAGTCAGTAAGAGATAGTAACTAGGACAAGGGATTGTGGAATTGCACAGCTAAGGTAATATTGTGCTTGTGAAGATATATGTGGCATTGCACACATCAAGCAACAAATTTGTTCTTGTTTGTTCTAAGTCGTTAAAGGATGCATTTGATGCCTTTTCCATGCAACACCTTAAGGAAGCTTATGAGTATGAGGACAAAAGTAATAAACTTAGGAAACCACTGCAATGTACAGCATTGAAATAGAAACACTGGTTTTGCATGTTTTACTTTGCATTCATTAGCTCTTTATGTATCATTTAACATATAAATAGTCTTTAAAGATATTCAAAAGCTTCAGAGCCCTAAAGCAGTGGAAAAAGTTGTGTAAGAGAAGTACCGAAGCTCTCCATGAGCTTGCTTGAACAATCGCAGGTTTTAATGTTGGAGAAGGAATGGTTATTCCTTGTTGGTTAGTTTAATCCATTATCCCAGAAGCAGGTAAGCATGATGCTGCACCTGCAGCAGTACTGCTAAACTCCATGGCGCTGGTGAGGTGCCCAAGCGTTTGACATCATCATTTATAATCAGTTGAGAACAAGGACTGGGGTTTATGTGATTGTACAATATTAATTCTAGCTACATTTTGGAACGACAATGTGTTCATTGCTTTCTACTTCAACTGACCTAGATAGTTAAGAAGTTTTACCACAAGAAAACTGCTCAACTCAAAATGGAAACAAAATTTCATTGTTTGTTGCTTCAATATTTTAATAAGAGAAACTTACCTCTAAGGAACCCCAAAGGATCATGACCAAGAGAAATCCTGTGCTAGACATTAAATAAGCACTTTCTGAAAAGATGGCTTTTTTTCCCTAGGAAAGCAGATGGCAGGTTGTCTTTTCTTATGCTGTTGCAGTATTTGAAACTGGTTTTAAAATGTCACTTGTATGCCTGTTGACATCTAAATGGGCAACACTACCTTGGCCTGATGAAGAATGAGAGAGAACTGTGTTTGTCATACATCTCCGTATGGAAAGGATGGGGCAAACCTCATTGCTGACTGCAAGTAAGTGAAAGGGATTGGAGTAGTTGTCCCCATGCCTGAAATAGGGACAAATCTCAGATACATGGATTGGGCAAGCAGGAGTATCTTGGGGGTAGGGATGTATCCCAGGCTTTCTAGGATTTTCCAGAAATAAAAGTCTTAATTTACAGATTTAGGAGAGAACTGTGCAGCACTAAAGCACTCCTCAGTTAAACCTGTGTTCGTCACTTTCCATTTCCAAGAGGTTGAGCAAGAAGCCATAATGACATGCCCTTTTTCTGGAGGAGCTGCTGTGAAAATCTAAGAGTGCTGAGGCATCAGTCTGATCTGTAGGGCATTGTAAGCGTAACTGAGTGCCTGTCAAGCACCACTTGTTAGTACAACAACAATTGTTTGATTTGTTTATAAAGGTCTATGATGCTTTAAGAGTAATGGAAGTGTTTTATACACCACAAACCCAGCTTCTTAGAGTGTGTTTCTGAAAATGGATCAGATGCTTGCTCTGTTGGAGTTGAGTTAGGATATTTGGAGTTCATAGAAATCTGGTTCACTAGTCCTCTTTTCTGCTATGTATGGTTTAGATAAGATACCTGTTGGTAGTTTTTACCAGCCATCTGTAGAAACAGTCACCTAGAGTTCTAGAGGTATTTCTGAAATCATCTCTGCCGGCAAAATCAGTACAGTGTTGGTTTTCCCAAGAGCTCTGACTTGCAGTTCTCTAACATCCCTTTTCTGTCTTTTGGTGCTGAAATATCCGTGGCACTGAAACGCAAGAAATCCGATTTGGGGCTCAGAGTGAGATTAATGTACAATTACAGAAAAACCTGAAACACTTCATACAGCTGTCACTTAAATGTATATGCTGGAGTTTGGTTTCTCTCACGGGTTTTTTTGCCTGAAGACTGTTCTGTTGTTGCTGGTGCTGAATTGCTGAAGCTGTAGCCTTGTTTCTAGGTGGGAAAAAAAACCAACCCTGCATGTTGACCTACCTAGCAGTACGGGGAAACAAAATTGATTTTGGCACTATTTTAGGCCTGCTTAGCTGTAGCAAGAAGCATGGATACTCCCAGCAGATTAGACTCTTGCTTCTGCGTTTCGAAGTTTGAGTCCCAGAACACATTCCAGACTAGGCAGTCTCCGTGTACTGGGTACTAAGAAATGTTCCCAGGCTCAAGTAGCTTGAATGTGCAAGCTGTCTGGTAGTGCCAGTGTCCATCAGGAAAGCACTTAATATTTAAATCTGGGGCCTCCTATTGAAAACTCTATGGGAATATTCTTCTGACACACAGCACAAAAAAGTTACTGTAAAGTGAAGCCGGACAGACCACTTTTGGGTTTTTTTTCAATAGGGACAAACCCAGCTCCATCAGTCCAAAACTAACTACAGAGATTGGATGCTTTGTTTTCAAGATAGTATTAAGAATGCTTTTGATATCCTAACTTCGTGCTGGCATCAGGCAAGTTAATGTCTGTATCCAGACACTGGTAAAGAGGAGTCTCCTTCAGGTTTTTTATGTAGTACTGCTATTACCAGGGGCACATTTATAGGCTGAAAAGAAGCAAGTTACAGAGGAATCACTCATAGTTACTCCTTATTTCTTTAGTCCCTTAATTAAAGCCTGGGAGACGAGCAAAGAGAGTGATACTTTAAAAAAAATGAATTCCTTTCCCCTCCCATGTATTCCTTCTGATGATTTGTAGTTGTAACTGTTGGCTTGTTTTGTTCTCAACCTTTTACATGTTGTGGGTTCTGTAGCTGAAACTTCTATATTAAGATTCCAGGGTTAGAAAATAATTATTTACTGTGCAATATTTCCTCTGAGTGCAGAACATCAGCACAAACTGTCTCTGTTAGTGCCACGTTGTGCAAGGAAGACTATTTAAAAGAAGTTATTTTATGAGGCAAACATTTCTGGTCTTCATCTCAACTGTAGGAGCCCTTTTATATTTAAATAAGTGTCTCGATGTTGATAAATTTCCCTTTTTAGACTGAAAATGAAAGAATTGGTTATCACTTCCTGAAACATTTGGTTCAGGCAATCTATTGATGGATCACTTAAGATGCCTAATACTAAGATACAGAAAACTGTCAACATCCTGACTGTGTCTTAAACAAGAGCTAACGTTAGCCTTGCTTTTCAGAAGATGGGTTTTATTTTCAGATATCAAAAGCATTATTTTGAATTTAATTCTGCTAGACTTTTGCAGGGTTACCATGCATTCTTTCCTTTTACCCCCTTATTCTGGTGCATGTCTGTGTGGAAGTTAACCCATCCTTAGCCCGACCTGTGTTATAATTTAAACATTTAGAATCACACAATGACTTACTGGCCATTCAAAACCTGTGATACAGCTTTTATCACATGCTCACGTGAGGTAGCAATCGCCACTCACTTTGCAGCAGCCTTGCAGTCCTGTGGATCCCCGGATTATGTGTTACAGCATGCTTTGACAGCTGCTCTGCAGGCACAAACCTGAGACATACAAATAGGTATTAGCAGTGTGTAACATCCTAGCCATAAAATTGGTGGGGCTATGCCACACAAACTATGGTTTCTTTCAGCCTTCAATTCCTCAGCTTTGCTGAAGCTTTTATAAGCCTGTATTTTGCTGGAATTTTTTTTCCAGTATTTTTAAACTTCATTCTTAGTATTTATTTACATTTTGATGCTACCTACCTATTATTTCTATACCAATTACTTGTTTCTCTTCTCTTCTGCATATTTCTCCTTCCGTATTTTATTTTGTTTCTTTATTCCTTGTTTTCAGCGATTATCTCTTCTGTGAGGCATGTATACCTGCAGGGACTGCCTTCCTACACACAAATCCCAGAAACATTCAGGATTATTTTGCTTAGATAGGTGCATGTCCCAGACATACAATCTGTTTTATTTTGACTTCTAGCCCCATGTTCAAATTAAACTAGAGAAACCCTACAAACCAACAGGGTTAGGCACCTTCAAAGGTCTGTTGGCTAAGTTTCTGGGCTCCATTTTGGGTCAGGGTGTCTTGAATCTAGTTCTTCTGTCCTGTTGAAGCTGGTCTGGAAGGAGCATACAGTGCCTGCTGAAGAGCTTCCTTACCATAACTTATCTCCAAGATTGCTGGTTCTCTGTTTCCACACTCCCAGCCACATTCTGTCTTCTTCCAAGGCCTCAGGCAGAGGATTCTGTGATTAAGAAACAAGCATGAATAAATTGGGGCCATTCCCACTCGTGCCCCACTGGGATCCCTGCAGAGCCGGGGAGGGTGTGCAGCGGGGGAATGCAGCACTCCAGAGAACATCTTCCATCTTCATTTCCTGGGGAACATCACTCCGTGCATGTGTGCAAATATGTAGCGTTTAATCCTAAAATGTTTGTAAGTATCTTATAATGTGAGCTTGCATTTGTCAGTGTGTTTCCTATTGGGCCCAGCTGTGAGAATAAATTTGCATTTAAGCTAGGGTCCCATGCTGGTCTGCTGCAACTTGGTGGTTTGGCTGGTTTGAGTGGACAAGCCACAGCTAGGCTGCAAGAGGAGTTGCATATATGTGGGGAGAGCTATGGGGCTGCCACCTTATATATGGTTGAAACAAATTACTTGTAATGGCATTGGGTAAGCTTTAAAAATACTCCCATTCCAACTATTGAGAGTGATACCGAAGGAATTATTTCTGGATAACGGGGAAGCTGCTGTTTCTAGCAGCAGTCAGCTAGCTGAGGGTTTGGCTGAGGGATGCTTTAACACACAGAGCTATGCCGCAGCAAAGCTCCACTTGTTGATGTAGCTTTTTATTTTGGGTGGTGACACCATAGCTCTGATATCTGTACTTGTGAGTATGGAGTACTTGTAAGACGAAAAATAGGTGATAAAGAACTTACGTGTTTCTCCAGCAGCTGACTGTAACAGGATCTTAATTCTGGGTCCACTTGGACACCGCTGTATAAAAATCAAAGACAATTAATCCCCAGAAGCTTAATTTTTGATTACTGGTTACTATGTATTCTGTATAGCTCAGTAAGTGCTAGAATCTGAAAGAGAAGGACAGGGCATGTAACATTACTGGAGGTGGGTGAAGCTGTGGTACTGCTGGCTTCTTGTCTCCTTGAAGGACTTGCTTTCTGTAAGCCTTCCTAAACTGCATTAGAAATCTGACAACTTCTCAGGAGAAGAATCAAGTGATTAGTGAAACGGGGTTTTCACAATCAAAATTTTTGCATTTACAGTGCCAGCCCTGAGATTTTTACTGTTTGGGCTTTTCCTGCTCATTGCATTGAATAGGGAGGCTAGAGAAAAGACAGATGAGTGCCCCTGGGAGCATGCGTCAGTAGATGTGTCTGCTGTTTACAGAGCACTGCTCAGCACTGCTGGTGTGCCCAGACAGCAGCTCCCATACCAATCCTCCTCTCCCAGCAGCCTCGGTGCCGCTGACCCCACTAGCCAGCCAGCAGCCTCTGCCACAGGTGGGCTCCGGGGTGCCCATGGGTGAACTTGTCAGCACATGGAGACAGCTGCTGCTGATTGGGTTTTGCACTGGGACCTGGATGTGAGTCTGTGTTGTTGAAGACCCCGGGTTGGTTTGTTGCCTGTGAGGACAAGCAGCATGATAAGCCTGCTGTAGGAGCCACACGACGTTATAGCACACAGCTGTTGCTGGAGAGAAGCATCCACGGTTTTAGATACCTGTGTAATGTCAGCTCTGTGTGTTAAAGCATCCCTCAGCTAGCTGACTGCTGCTGGAAAAAGAACACTTATCCAAGGGCTGTCAGCAGCTTACAGTTTACAAACTCACCGAGACATTAAAGGGTACAAGGGTACCTTTGCAACTGCTGCCCCACGCCGGGAGGTTCCTCCTGGGCTGAGCTTTCTGCAGCAAGGCTGGGTGCAGCTCTGGACTGTGTGGCTAAATGTGGCAATGCCTCCTGTGGACTGGAGACCTTTTGGAACTGGCCTAGTAGTTTATAAGAATGTAAGTGAGCAAATCAAAAGCAGATATACGGGGTGGGGGGGCGAATAGTAGTTCATTACTTTAACATGGAAGGACAAAATAGATTTAATTAAGTGTATTTTGGACTCAGAATAGGAAGTGCCAATACTGAAACTTCAAGCACAGCCAGAACTTTGACCCTTCCTTATCTGCAGTATGAATATGTTTTTTTCCCAACTCTATCAGCATGCTGTTGTGCAAATACGGTTGCTTGTGTTGGAATGGCTCAGTCTTGGAATCTAATATAGTCTGTGATTTTTATTTTTGTCTGCACAAATTACTGCAGAGATTTTTAACTTGTGAGCAGACACTAAGCTCCACTTGCAGCTGCTTCAGAAAGGTCAAAGAAAAACAGGGGCAGGTAACTAGAAACTTAGCTAGACACGTAAAGTTACTGTGATTTCTCCCTTACGCATACCGTGTATTTATATGTTCTGTGTTTTGCTCTGCCGCATATTTCACATGTGACAATGTGGTAGTGCAAAGTGTGTGATTACATTGGTAATAGGTGATGTCTTAGAAATATGTAATTCATAGAGGTATTTCTTTTTTAATTCAATTAATAACGTGACATTGGTACCAAAGCAATTTAAATAGAACGTGCCACTGTAATGGGAAACTGCTGACTCTTGAATTAGCAGCTGTCAACTTTTTTAAGGACTCTTTTATATGTATTCCGTAGAGCTTTTTAAATAAAGAACAAGTCAGTTGCTGAGTGTTTGCTTTTGGAAGCTTTGATACAGTTCTAGATGTGCAAGTTTAAATTTAAAGGAAGTGAGTACTTTCATGATACTCAATTATGCTTTAAATATATCTGATGTCTCTCACTGCGCAGTTCTTGGAAAGAGAGGGATTACCTGCAAGCTTTATAGTATCAGGTTTAATGTTGGCATTACCGCTTTACCTCTGCTGTGCTGTAGTATGAATTACAGCTGAATTACTTGCTGTGTGCATGGATTACAGCCTCCTTCTATTTGTACTAATGCACTTAGAAGGAGAAAAATTTGAAGTCCTGTATGTCCGTTACTTTATTTTTTTTAATGATTATAATTATGATATCTATGTGACACTAGAAAACTGCATTAGGGTTTTCAGGGGTGGGAGAAAAGCTACTTGTTTACCTGAAACCATTATTATCTGATAGAGGCTGTATCTAAGTCTATGAAACACTGTGGCTGTTAAATGAGCTCATTTCTGTAAAGCTAGAAATGTGCTGAGGTATCTGACCAGCATTTCTTTATATTGACTTAAAGTACAAAACCAGCATAGAATAATTTGCTCTAAACTCACTATGTAACAGATTTTGACAAGTAATTACGAAAAGGAAGACAGAAGTCATACAAAATTAGTCTGTATCACTACAGCATTTAATAATTTTACAGTTAACCACAAAAAGGGGAGTATAAGATTTGTGACTGGTAAATTGGCATGAAAACACTAAAAAAGAGAGAGGTGTCTGGTACAGGGTGCATCAAGATTGCTTGTGAAAGCAGGTTCAGCAAGCCTGTTTGAATACACTGAGTCTACGAGGCTACTTTGGGAGCAGCAATACATGCTGTGCTTGCAGGACAAGAGCAGCCTCTTCCAGGAAGCAGCTGCTGAAAGACTCAAGGTTGTTACACAGTCTGCCCGGTCCCTGTTTCTACACCCTCATTCAGACATCGATTTATACCAGCTTGAAGCCAGAGATGAGCCGAGAATGTTTTGACAGGGAGGAGGAGCAGAAATAGAAATTGCATCTCTGTTTGATCCACAATATGACTGCAGCCATACACACAAGGCCCAATGCCGCCACACTTTGCTTTGGAGCCCTCATGCCATAAAATTTCACTGTCCTTTTGTAAGTGCTACCTCTGAAGTGTTTCACAGTCTGTTGCTAATCAAGTTCCTGGCTAGAACTGATATCTTGGGGTGGGGGGAATAGTAATGGAGCGGAAAGTTTATGTAAGTGGTTTGCGTGTATGTGCTTGACAGATAGGCAGCCAATCTACCTGGAAGTCGCAGGCTGAAATTTGCTGTGCAGTAGCCCCCAGGAAGGGGAAATATCATGGGTGTCTTCCCTTAAAACTTACAGCAATTGGGAGTTTCAGCAGGGCAGTGAGCTAGTGCAGTGGTTTTGTATGTATGGTCTTTCCTAGTTTGATGAGGCTTAGAGGAAAAGGAGGGGAGTGTTGGCCTAATCTTGTTACAGCAGATAAGAGGTGAAAACTTTTAAACCCTCTGTTGATGCAAATTGTTGAATGTTTGTCTCTGCTCCCAGTTGTTTACAGTAAATAAAGTCCTTTCCCTTCCAGTGCTTGTGCTGCTGTCCTCATTAGTATGTAATCCAAGGTAAATACTGTACATGAGACCTGCAAATACTGTACAGCAGAGGACATGTTTTCCATTTTTGTTTGCTGAATGTTACACTTTCCAAAATGTGCTAGTTCCTACTACTGAGAATAAACTTCATGTCCTAAGGTAAAATGACAAAGAAAGACAATAAACCTTCTCTAATAAACTTTCTGTAATTTCCACTGCTGTCACCTTTTAGGCAATAGGTATTTAGGGATCTGAAATATAAGGAGAAATAATAACTAAAACTGCCAGAATGGTCTGATAAGTAATACCTAGCATGGTGAATTCTGGTTTTGAATTATTGTTTGTCTCAAATTACGTGTTTTTCAGACCATAAGCAACCGGAAATTCAATGCTTTCAGGACTAGAGAGAAGGAAAAGAGGGGTAATAGTAATAGGTTGTAGACTTAGGACCTGCAGATTTCCTCAAGCATTACAATGATGTTCTAGTGGGGATAGGGGATCTCTTCCTCTACCCCATCATACACTCTGTGACCCTGTGTTTCTTGCTGTCATCTGAAACTACTCGAGCAGTTCTCTGCTACACATTGTACTCTTCAGTGTAAACAAACTTTTTTCTCTCAGTATTTAGATACAGTAGGCAAATCCCAGGGGTGACAGCTCAGGCATGGTTGGTTTTGGTTCGCTTGTTAGCCATTGCTGGTTGAATCTGCTGTACTGTCTAGCTACCAATTGGCAGACTCAGCAAAAAGCTTTGGAAAAAAACTTGCTCTGTGATCCATTTGCCAAATCCAGAGTTTAGTTCCTCCTCTGTAATCAAGCTGGAGTCAGCTGATTATAGCTGAGACTTTTCATGCCAGTATCCTGCTTGTTGTCCTTTCCCTGCCTCTTTGGTCAAGTGATTCCAATTGCTGGAAAAAAATAAATTGAATCTCAGACTCCTCCAATTTAGAAGTATCTCTTGTCACCTCTAAACACTAGAATTTCTTTCAACTTAGAACAGCATCAATTTGATAAGGAGGGACAACTTCCAGAAGAGTCTAAACAACAGAAAGTGTCTTCTGGAGTTTGCTGTCTTCTGACAGATGGAGAAAGGTTTCAGCCCTTCAGCATGAACACAGATAGTCTGATTCAGAGGAAGCAACTGGCAGGTAGGAAATATAATTTTTTCCATTTCCTTCCCTATCTACCTTTTTATTTCATTGTCAGTTACACTTTTGGCATTGTGGCCAGCAAAACAGCTTCCAGCTGGATTGGTATTGTCTGTTGCTATGTTTTTCTTAGAATTAGGAAAACACTAGAGTTTTAAATTTTCCCTTATTTAGAATATCTGGTTTAAATGACTTAACTGTTAATCATAATCTCACGTGATTTCGCAGCTCAGACCCTCTGTATGGAGGCCATACCAGCTGTATTTGGGTTTAGCAGTGTTTGCCATGCTGACTGGTGCCTGGCTCCTGCTTTGTCGCAAGTATCCTGTGTCTGGCTGTGCCTAGCTCCCTGGCACCCAGGCAGAGGGCACAGCCCTGACGCAGCATGGCAGGAGTGCATGCGGCCAGCTCAGCCTTGACACTACCCTTCACTTCGTAAAACTCTTGGGACCCAGAGCACAGGGGTAACGCTGCAAGGTGGTGGCTTTACCTGGAGTCTTTGCCATTTTCCCCAATGCTCTTGCTTCTGGAAATGCCATATGGAGACAAGCTTCACTTTAGATAGAAAAAAAAGGACTCAATCTTCTGCTGAAAAAAAGTTGTTGCATGTCTTCTGGACCCACGCTGTCCCTAGAAGTATAGGAACGTTTGCACTGAGCTCCACCTAGGCTAGTGAGTCCAGCTGGAGCTGATTTGTTTCTGCATCTCTGGTACAGATAATCTGACCATGGATAATTGAGTGTTGACTCTATAAATAACCCACTTTGAAATCCTTGTCTTAAAATTGTTTTCTCTTCTTCCTGTCAGCTTCTAAGCTTATTCCCCCTGTAATCATTTCTTGGTTGACCAAAGGCTACTCTCATCTCTTGACAAACAGATGTACTTTTCATTCTTCTCACCTGAAGTGACATGTTACATCAAGCATGGATGAAGCCAGGTTCTAGCACTATAAAATGCCAGCTAAGCCTGGTAGGAAGTAATCATCCTAATATTTTACCTATGCTCCAAGTGATTCAGGTGGTTTAAACCAAAACCGACTGATAAATGTCAAACATTTTATACCTTGGAAAGATGTTTATTTCATGTTTATTCTCAGAGGCCTCCTGTTAAAGGAGGGAGCTCACAGTTGAATGTCTTCAGGTAAAACTGATTCCTTTGTATGGACTTGCTTGCAAGTTGGACTTCTAA
Source organism: Amazona ochrocephala (assembly GCA_039720435.1). NCBI lineage: Eukaryota > Metazoa > Chordata > Aves > Psittaciformes > Psittacidae > Amazona > Amazona ochrocephala. The sequence continues at coordinate 30,559,655 of CM077880.1, forward strand.
TGATCTTGGTTTGTTTGCTTACTGTCCATGTTAAAACTCGCAAGAATTGTTCTGAGTTGAGCTATGCCTTGTTTTAATGAGAAGTGATTTTTTTTTCCTCCAATGAGCTTATGTAAGTAATTATAGAACGTAATTAGAACGCCTCATAGGAAAAATATCCCGAGTCTTCAGCTGGTGAGTGCCTATGTGTTTATGTTTTTCCTTAAAGTTTTTCTAAAACACAGCATGTGTGTGCTTCTGAAAGGATGCATGGAAAGTTGGAACCACCTGCATTGCCTGGCAGAGGGTTCAAGGCATCGGAAGCGGTAGGAGGGAAAGCTGAATTGCACAGCTGTGCCACATCATGCAGCTCATGCACCTTGCTAGGTAGTTGTAATGGAAATCATCTGTCTCTTTCTCCTGTGCCGTTCCTGCCCCATTCGTACATGACAGGGGCAACATGAGTGAGTGAGTAAACTTGGAATCCCTTAAAATCAAATCCACCCTCTAATTGCTGTGTGGCCTTGGAAAATACCTTTCTTCACAAACCATCTGAAACACTGGCCATGCTGCAACAAATTTTGGAAGCCTTGATTTGTTATTGATTATATAGCGCATTGAAAAAGAATTAATAAAGGCCCATTTGAAAGAAATCTTCTATATAGGTCGAGCAAACATTTAAAATTGTAGATTTACAGCACGCTCTCAGGACAATGATGGAAAGCTGTTTGTATTATGAAAGGTAAATGGCTTATCCAAACCAAGTAATTTGTAATACATGAAGTTCATTGCAGTAAAGAATGGTTAAGAAGCACATTCAGGGGCAGAACATGAAGCAGTTGTCACTTGGACTCTGAGAGACTGATTTGCGTGTATTTCATTTGTGCACAGGTAGGTCTGAGTTTCTTTAATTTGCACTGTTAGGAGTCATAAATGAAGCAAGCTAAAGTAGAAAGTGACTTTAGATCTAAAGTTGCATATAAATATAGAATTCAATAGATTTTTAAGGGAGAGGAACAGATAAGAAATGCCCTGCAAGCCCACTTTTGTATTTGGGTATGTCATTCAGTGTTGTGTGTTCAGTTTTGTTCTGTACAAGGTTGAGAATTTGGTTTCTTGTTTGTAAAGGCTGTTGTGTGTAGTGAAGGAAACATGAGCAAGTGACCTTTTCAAAAATTATTTTGCACATTCACTTTGGAGGCTGTGTGTTAGGGGCATTCTGCAGCACTCTAACGAGTAGATTTTCTTATTACCTATGACAAATAGTGTGCCTGAAAGATGTGTGTGCTGATTTATCTATAACATCTGGAATGAGGAAGTAGTCTGCACTGACAGGAATGCTGCTTTTGCAACAGGGTTTGATAAAGCAAACTAAAATGTAACTACAAGCTCATTCAATTTTCAAAATGAAACAGTGTCCTTAGTTGGGCAGATCAAAAGATGTCAGAGTATTCCAAGGGGATTAATTTGTTGCTGGGAATATCTGTGAGGAGTGGCAAACACAGAAAAGCAAGTAAAAAAGGTCATACACAAACTATGAGTTTCCTAAAAGATAATAGTTATTGTAATAATGATAGTAGTAGTAATAATGGTAATAAAATAAATCTTATGTGATTATACCACTTTTGCCAAAGAATGGTTAATTCTTTGCAGAGTTGGTTCCAAAACGTGAAATTTCAGCAATTTTGTGAAAAATAGCAACTGTGAAGAGAACACCTTAGTTAGTGTGCGCCAGAGAGCAGTATCTCATGTGGCAGTAGCATGCTTGTGCTGACAGTTGTCACACATGTATCTATAGATGGAGCTTATCCCATCTCTTTTGTGGTGGTGCAATGGATATGGATACGGGATGAAACACGGTGCTTAGGAGCAGGGAAGTGCGTGGTAGCAGACATGGAACAAATTCAGGGGTCAAACCCATGGATTTTTACAAAACCATACTTCATTAATTTTCCAATTAGAAAAAAGCTTGTTAAGGAATACATTGTTTCACCAGATGCTGGTTTTGGATGCCAAATAATAGAGCTGAAAAAGCCAGAAGGTTTGAACGATAGATTATATTCAAGTCCTGCAAAGCTGCTATTCTGGGCTAATGTCAGTAAAGTTACTGGGTTTGTACAAGTTTCTTCTAAGGAATAATAAAATGAGCTGGTTGTGTGTTATCTTGATATTGAATAAAATCTGACATGCTATTGTGCACAAAACCAGATCAGGAACATAAGTCTCCTAAAAAAGATAGCCTGTTTTCCCAGCGTCATAGACCAGCATTGTTTTTGCCAAACCCCTCAGTAGTCCCATCGCACTCTTCCATGGCTTATCTTTTCTTATCTGTACAAAGAAATGCCATTATATCTGTTTGGATTAAGTAAAGCACTAAAGAAGTATCAGTTTTCTGTAATAGTTTTATGATAGATGAAGGGAAAAATCCAATGGGTTCCTAAAACAACAGTGTACATTAATTACTATTTTTGCTATTGTTTTGTAAATATCATTAAAGATGCAACTAGAATTACAGTGAAATATTTTACTGATAAGTGAGTAAATTAAAATACATGTCATCAGATGACCTTGAATATTAAAGACCTGCCTGGGGCCTGAGGAAACAGGTCTGTGACACAATACAAAGCATGAGAGGATGACAATAGTGAATTTACTTCTGTTTGAAACAGTGTGTCTGGAGTGAAATTATATAAGGTTGTTGTTTGGAGGAATGACTAGGTGAGTTGCATTTACATTTGTATTTAAAGTGGTGTTCATCTTGTTATATTTTAGTGTTAAATGTAAAGTTACTTTTTTCTTCCAACAAGCAGCCAAGTAAAAGGTTTCTCTTCACACACAGAATCACCCACAGATTTGTGATTTGTGGCAAGTACTGTTGTTTGATAACTAAAAGTATTTTATCATTTCACCGGATGTACCTGCTCTGAGTTTGGGCTGAAAATTCATTTCTTGCTCTGCCAGCAAAATTCTGGAACTACCATTACCACTGGTCAGCAAGTAGTAAGACCAGTGCCAAGGGACTGGTGCAGAAGGCTTGTGGGGGCTGTCCTTGTAAGTGTGTACCTGGGATCCGCTTGCTCTGTTACTTCTTTTTTGCCCAGGGATTTTTGGCATTTCTGAGCTGGGAAATATGTATGACTTAGAGCTGAAAATTGTCAGGCTTTTCTGCAGTAGCAGTGCGTCAGGTGGCAATTGCTGATTACACGTCTGGAATTGTGTCATTACAGGAAGTGATGAATTCCTTCTTTAATCTCCAACTCTTTTTTAAATCAAGTTAATACTCTAAGTCATTAATATCTCCATTTTATAGCTGAAGAAACAGGCCTTGATACCAGTGTTAAATCCAGATCTTCTAGCTCAGTGATGTGAAGACTGGCACTGTCACCAGGGCAAGGTATTCAGTCTTCCACCATTTTCCTGTTGCTCTGATACATCAGGGATACCTTGAAGCTTCTATCTTTAGATCTCAAAATCCTTGTAAAAGAAGCAGACAAGTACCCAGCAGTTTCATTTTATATTAGTGTAGTTACTTGCACTATTTGAAGCGGGGTTTTTTTGCTGTGCTGGAGTTCTGTTTGAACCTTATTTCTTTTCTTTTTTTTTTTTTTTTCTTAATGCTTTCTACTGAGGAGGAATGGAAATATTCTGCGAAATGCTGAGTGTGAGGCTTCTTGTGGAATTTGGCCATTTTTAAAAGGTTTGGCCATTTAAGTGTAGTTTAGTGATATTCTAGGGATTATTCATCCTGTCTCTTATAATTACCTTGGCAAATGCCAAGTTATCCCATAAATAAAAGATTTTTCAGGAAAACAGCAGGTTCATCTTACTGTGTGAAACACAAACACCCTCCTCCTTTTTCCTGAATCCAGAAAGAAAAAATGCAGCGTCTTGCTCTAAATATACACTTGTGGGGTTTTGCTGCTTTTAATTTTGCTCTTTGGTTCGTGTCTGCAGTTACTCGAGTTGTATCAACAATTATTTAAGCAAAAAAGGAAAGTAAAAAACCCTGCAGCCCTTTTCAGTGCTTGTTGTTCTTGGCACAGGATCAGTTCTGGTGTCCAACTGGTAGGACCTGAAACTTGGTGCTTAGCAAGTGCCTGTAGTCAAAACAGTTGGTGTGTGCGAGCGCTGATCTGGTATTTGCTGCAGCAGGTCATCTGCCTGATTTTTTACCGTGTGCAGAATACCTAATCACGCTGCTGCCTCTCTCTGACGGCATTTGTGGCAATGTGAATCGTTTCACGTTCCAAAAGTACATGTTTACAGTCGTCGTAGAATCAGATTAAGTTGGCAGCCTGCTCCTCTCTGTAAGTGGCTCAGTTTACATTTCTTCTTCTAGCAGGATGTTTTACATAATTTTGCTGATCCTACTCACTTGTAGACTTTGTGAAATGGAGAATCGCTTTAGTGGGTTTGTGTCAGAAAGCAAAGCTTGTGTTTATTGTAAACAAACACCAGCAGAACAGTGGTTATTTTAGCACTTGATAATTTCCCAATTATGTCATTTGACCTGGAATGAAGCTTGCAATTGTCGAGCTGTGTTTTATGCTGCAGATCAGTCCGGGGGGTTGAGCTGGCAGTTTATTTCCTTTGTCAGTTTACAAGAAGTATCAAAATGAAACCGACTGTGCTGTTTCCTTTCCAGCGCGCAGCGCAAGAAGGGTGGAACGGTTTGCAGATATTATTTCCAAACTTTTTCAGCTGGACTTGGAAAAGTGTTTTGTCAGAAAAGCTGGTAAAGTTAACCTTCGCTCTCGCTGTAGTTTGCTTGTATCAAATCCAAGTTTATTTTTGCTTAACCTCACGTACCACGGTTCGTTAGGGGTTTTTTTCAGACTGTGGCTGCAAAATGAAAGTGCTTACAAGGTGTTTATGTACTATTGTTATGAGCCAGCTGCCAGTTACTGCAGGATGACACATTCTGCAAGCAGCCTGGTTGTTCAGTTTTCTGGTCACTGGCTGTCGCTTTTTGGGCATGTGTGGGTTTTTTGCTGTTTTGGTTTTCTTAGAATTAATGCCAAGTGTATTTGCAAACTGTGAACTGGGATCAGTCCGAGGTGGCAGGTTTCTCTTGCTATTTACTGAAATTGTAAGTATGCACTGCTCAACTTTGCCTACCGAAGGGCTGTGCAACAAAACACCTCAGGATATACTGAAAATAGAAAAACTGAAATTTGTGCATAGGTGGTATATGGGGTTACTGCAGGTAACATCTTCATCGACTAGACTGGGATATGTTACTGAAACAGAATCATCATGTGGATCAGATACTTAATTTCATTACCATCTGCTTAAATATTGTAAATGAGGAATAACAAACACTATGCATATTGTGTTAAGGGCAGTCGGATCAGTTACTTTATGCTATTTTAAGTAAAAGGGCTATGAACTCCAGGGTTGTGATGAATACAAGCTTAAAAGGAGTTTTATTATTCTGTAAATATTTACTAACAGCAAATAACTTTCTTACCTTTCTGGGTTTTAGCATGATACTGCATTTGTTTTTACCAAGTGTAATACCAAGCTATAATACATGGCATTGGGCCGCTGAGTTATTCACGGGTCCAGCGAAAATTGATTTTTGCTGTAGGCCTCTTGTATACAGGAAGTCAGACCGTGCTAAACGAGAGTAATGTTTCAAAATGAGTGGTGCCGATGGAGTTCTCGTGTCTCTGTAATGACAATGTTAGAGGGACTTTTTCTTGTTTTGTTTCAACTACCTGCAAGAAAATACTGAAAGACCAAAGGCTTATCTTTCTCTATGCTCAAGCTGTATCGTGACTTCTTGCCTTTGCCATCTCCTGTGTCTCACTGGTGGAGAAGACACTGACTGTGGGCAAAAACTGTTCACTTGATCAATTTTGTGTAGCACATGTTGGGTAAGAGTGGATGTAGATGAGTTGTACTAAGAAATGGTTTTTGTTTGTAATCCAGGTTAGAGGTATCTGCAATTTCAGGATCATATAAGAATCATCTTGGGTACAAAACTATTGCAGTCCATCTGGAAATGTATGGTTGACGTATTTTAATGGCAACATATTAGCTGTGAGTAAGGTTTTCTGTGAGCTGAGTGAGTGCTTGATCTTGTGTGAGAGTGGAGACAAAAACTCGCAGAGACTTTCTACTCAGAATGTGGTTTTGCCTCTTTTTCCCACACGCTGTCTTTGTGGCTCTGAAGCTCATGTTGCCTCTCTATTGCTTTGCATTTTTGCCTGTGATTAGAAGGAGATGTGGCGTTTCCTGCAAAACAGCTGCTAGTATTCCCTGCTGACCCATCAGAGAGGATCCAGTGGAATCACAGATTCAAAGGCAGACCTAGAGGACTTTGGCAGCTGCAGCAGAGGTTTCTGGGGAAAGGTAGGGGGTTGCATGGTGTAAGATGCGGGAGGGAGGATTAGAAATGGAGTACAAGGGCATGGAAGAGAAGCTCCAGAGATTCAGGGACTGTTAAGTCTCCAACAACATAAGGGCTTCACATCTACAAACAACTCAGATTTGGCTGAGAAAGTTGGACTACGTCCATGTTTCCATAGGACGTGGAGAATCTCCTGGTATAGTTTTAAGATCGCTTGCAATGCTGCTGATGCAGGGTTTGCAGTGCACATTCGGATGATATGTAGCATTGGACTTTCACACTCCTGCCACTAACTAGAAAAAATAACAAATATTGATCTGAAATCGATTCTTTAGAAAGTGCAGTTAATTCAGTGAGAGAGTGTTAAACTTTCCTCCCAGATTCAAGTCATTAATACATAAACTGTTTGACAGCAAAAGTCACGTGTTGCTTGTCACTTGCTGCAGTGGCTGTGCTGAGACAGCTGAGGGGTTGCAGGAGGATTAATGTGGTAAAAAGGATTGTAACTTTGATTGTGTTCTCTCTGCTCTTGGATTTGACAGCAATTGGTATTTAGAGGCAAACCAGAATACGTGTTGTTGTTTCTGTGGAGTGTAAACATCCATTTGCAATCATTTAAATGAACTGCAAAAGTTCTTTTGTCTTTTGAACTTGAGCACATTCACAGCATTGCAGGCTTCTACAGAAATGCTTGTAGGATTTAGATTAGTACCTTATGAGTGATAACTGCTTTTATAGTTGCCTTGCAGGGTTTCTTCGGTTTTTTTTTAGGGGCAAAAATTTTCATTCTACTTTAGGTTCATTTATGCCCAGTGTTGGTGCCATTTCTATATGCAGACAGGGACAGCCACATCCACAGCTGTGTGCGAGTTCACCTGCTCTGCTAGATCTCATCTGTCTGTACATGAACTGCAAATGTGCCTAGAAATTTTTACGCAGATGGCTGGTTGTCTCTTGAATGTGTTAGCATGTGAATATCTAATTTTATAACAACTATTTGAGTGCAAACATCTTTTATTTACATATTAATTTATTACATAGGCTGTGTAATAGCCGATACCTAGATTGTGTGTAATTCCTTGTATATATGTAAAATATTAATAGACAAACTAGTAGAAATTTTTGTGACCAGGAAACTCAGTTTAATAGAGGAGCACCACTGTCCTGGTTTAAGCAGTTGATTTTCACAGCTGACAACCTTCTCGCTTTGTCATATATTCCCACTATTTTTCTTTGAAACTTATTACCAGCGCCTAAGACTGATTCATTACCATGTACAAAGTAAGGAAGGAGGAAGGAACTATTAAGCAACCTAATAGTTCTTGAGAAGGAATAAATCAATATTTTGTTATTATTTATGCCCCCACCATCAAGATTTGTCCATGAGGTTTCATGCCTTTGGCAAGTCCAGTCTCCTGAGGCTGTGCTTGCCCAGCCTAAACAGTGGTTTTGTGCCCCCTTGGAGGGAGTTACTCCTCAATTTCTTCACTGTGGCCCTACTTGAAAGGTGTTGCTGCCATCTTCTCTTGCTGACACTGAAGTGACATTCACTTACATGAGTAGACATGCAGATTTTACCCGTCAGAGCAGCGTCTGAGAACACTGATGTGTGGCACTGGCTATTTACGTCCTTTCCCCTGTATGACTTTACAGTGGTCATAATTTCCATTTTGCTTCTAGGATACATCATGAGAAGCTGTGTAATGCTGATAATTCTCTAATATGTATCAGAGCCTGTCTAAAACATAGAAGGCTTTCTTTAGCCATGTTTTGAGGGGAGACGGGAGTTTGTGGAGGTAAAAGGAAGCACCAAATATAGCAGTTGGTTTCATCACAAGAGTGACCACTAATCTGACACACTCAGTTAAAAAAAGTATTCTTGTAATCTTTTCCTTCCCCATCTTTTAGGTAAACATTTATTTAAAATAGTAAGATAGACTTTATTGTCTTGCCACATCACAACAGTGTCTCTTCCACCATTTTCTATGTTACAGTAAAAAAAACCAAAGTTTAATGTACTGGTTTGCTCTTGGGAATTAATAAATTGAGAAAGTTGTCCAGGGAAAAGCACCAAATGTTTAGCTTGACTGAAAACCCAGTGTAAAGAGGCTGTTAAAAAATAACTTGCTATGGCATGTGATACTGAGATGGCTTCAACATATAATTTTAGATGGTCAGTATCTTGCATGTCCGCCTTTCCGGAAGATTAATTTTAATAACAGAGTAGTGTATTTCACTTTCAAATGTATCCATAGGGATGATATAAAAGACACAATTTACTAGAAGGCAGTCGGTCTTGAGAATATCAGTAGCCATGGTGAAGATTGAAGTAATTAATCCTGAATTTGCATAATTTGTATATGGAAATTGTGTTCTTTCCCTGGTTTCACTTTCTATACAGCTTGATTTTATTAGTTACATAGCAGTTTCTTTTCATCAGTCCTCAATTAATGGAAAAGTTGCAAACTTTTATCAAGCTAGTTAAAATTAAATAGTTGTTGAGAAGGTTGGTGAATCTTGAAACAATAACTATTATTTAATGAAATATCCTGTGAGTAGAGCTCTGCATTTCAGAGGCAGATGCACAGCTTACACGGTTGTTGCCACCAATGTGAGGTGAAATGAATATGAATTAACTGCTTCCTGCAAAGGACTTTTAAAGGCAGAGGCTGCACACGGAAGGGGTGAGTGGTGGGGTGAAAACTGGCAAATGACAGCTGGCATTGGGGGTGAGGGGAGATACTCCTTGTATTTTAAAAAAAAATTGAGGCTGTTTTGTTCTTCAGTTGCAGGAGAATGGAGGGAATTTCAGCATTTGTAATTAAAGCTGTGAATATGGAGATATGGAAGTGCTTGGTCTCTAATACAAAGTGCTTTTATTTAGTCATCGGAGATAGAAACAGTTTGGAATATTCTTTAATATATTTTTTAAGCATATCTCTTTGTTCTTGAGGTATTCGCCTATTGCAAATTAATCATGGATGGATCCTTCTGCCACTGGCAAGTTTTTACTTGTGAGGGTGCCAGACAAATTTCTGTGTTTTGATTCTCTGTGGGAAAATTTTTCTTAGTTATCCTTGAAATATCAAACTGGGGAGCGCAGGGCTCGTGATGTAAATACAAAACCTTCCCGGGCAGCAGCAGGTTGCTGTTGCTTTCCTTAACCTGCTCTTCGCTGACAGGGGATGCTGTGCAAGCTCAAAGTAGCACCCACTTGGTCTCTTCAGGTTAAGTGCTGAAAGCTTTAGTCGAGGAAAAACCGGTGTGTGTTGAAGGAGAACCTCCAGCTTGTCTGAAGTTCTGGGTCTGTAGTTACAGTGTACTGGCCTGTTTGGTGGCCATGTCGGCAGCAGGGGTACCTGGCTGATCCCGTTGCAGAAGCTCTTGGTGCCAGGGCACCAACAGCCCGGGGTCAGCTGCTGCTGAGCACGGTCCTGCTGACTGGAAAATTCCTCATCCCACAGTGTGGCCGCTGCTCTGGCTGGGGAGCACTGGGGCTGGCTCGCTGCAGGGTGAAGGGGATGGGGAAATGGTATTCCTGAAAATGGGGGGATGGGACTGCTAGGGATTTATAGCACCTCTCAGCAAAAAACAAACCCTGTCTCCTGCAATACCTTGTAGCTGTGCTGAAGTTCACAGCACCAAGCCCCTTGCTTGCAGCACAGTGTGATCCAGCCTGTGCTGGCCAGGCACTGATCCGCTGGAGAAGGACACAATTTGTAAAGAATGGCCAAATACTTTCTTAAAGCAATCTTTTTATTTAGCAGTCTCAGGGACAGGACATTTAGCTTTTAAATAATCACAACCAAATGCAAACAGTTGAGCTGAAGCCGGTCTGTCCTGAAGCCTGTTCTGCTGTTGCAGGGTCAGCAAGGCCTTGCTTTGTGCAGTGCTTAGGAAGTCTCTGGTGTGAGCGTGAAGCAGTGCTTGCGCAAGGGCCTGACCCTCTAGATGCAACTGATACGTAAACTTCCTGCTTTTCTGCACGTGCCGTTTGCTCTGTGTGATAAAAACCCTGGATTGGTGGTTGGAGGTCACATCCGAGCAGAGCCTGCCTCTGCAATGGCTGGCAGCAGTAGACCTCTCACTACTTCTCAGGCTTTCAGTTGTCTTCCTTACTTACAGCTTCCTATTAAACTTGAAACAAAATAGCCATAAAGTAAACTGTCCAGGAACTGGGTCATATGAATTCTTCATAAACCATTATAGAAGCAACCTCATGTCTGTCACAGTGTTTCACCAAGTCACCTGAGCAATTGTTGCATACTCTCCTCTTTACATGAAGGAGCTGGGACACCTAGTGCACCTCATACAGATGCTGGTGGTTGCTTATTGCTTAAGAAATGGTTTGAGATTTCTTGGTAGGTTATTAGCATTAATTTTATTATTTTTTGCATTTTTCAGAGCACTGCTTGGAGTTGGTTATGTTTAATTATCATTTAGCTTGATTACATTCGCAACAATGATGAACTGGTGTTCTTGGGAGTGATGAAATCATTGTAGCTAGCATAGAGAGGAACGATTGCCTCTTCCCTGACTCTTTTTTTCTTTTAGCCTATGAAATGCTGTAAGGTTTATTATTTTTCCATTGCAGAACGAAGACATGGTTCAATGTGTAAACCTTCCCCTTCTCCAGCTTCTCCAGCCTGCAATTCCAGGACATCCCTAGTACAGATGAAACCGAAATCCTGTATCAGCGGCCATAACCCTGTCAGCAGCAACTCAAAGCCATTCAAAACGCCCAAAGACAATCTACTTACCTCCAGTAGCAAACAGCACACAGTCTTTCCTTCAAAAGTATCACGGGATAAACCATGGTAAGTACCAAAATAATAGCTACCAAAGGTGTTGGTGTTCAGAAAATAAGTATCTCTGTCTATTTCACATTCATCAAAAAAAAATCTGTGTTCTCATCTAAGTTTGCAGTTTAAGCCTCTGCATTTCCTAAGAGAGGAAACTTGGATGTTTTCAAATTTAAAAAAAAATAAATATATACACGTTTGTGCACACACATACATATATATAGGAAGAGGAAAAAGGACTGGATGTTCCATCAAATGTTTTGCTTTTCAGAAACTTGCATTTGCTATCTTTAAGGTCCATCTTCTGTTACAGTATCTGCCCTTAAAAGTGATGCTTTTAATGAGTAAGATAATTTTTGTAGAGTTCTTAATATTGCCTTAACTGATATTCAGGAAAACTTACTGGTGATAGTCATTTATCTTCAACAGCAGCTGCTGTTGAAGTTCATTTGATATTTGGATAATGTTCGATGCCTTATAAGAAAACAGAGGAAAATTCTGGCTGCAAAAAAACCCACTATTTTGGGGGTGTCTTACGTCATGTTCTGTGATATATATACATATACAGGCTTTGAGACTGCCAGGCCCGTCCTCCCCTGACTGTGATGGTAGCAACAGAGTTGCACAAATGCAGAGGAAAGCAGAACTGGGTCACTGTTTTATCCCTTAAGAAACAGGTTGTCGTTGCTTATCTACAGAAAAGATGCTTTGTGATTAGGTCATTAGGTTGGTGACTCGAGATCAGGGTTCAGTTCCTGGTTCTGCACAGGCTACTGTTATACCTTAGTCTCCTCAGCCTCAATTATGTGTCTGTAAAGTTGAAATAGTAATGCTTCCTTTTTCTTAAGTTTTATCTGCTTGCTGTGTAAAGATCCTTCCTTCTTCTATGCTGTATCTAGCATGAGAAAGCCATGGGTTTAGGTAGGGTTTCTGGACACAACTGTCTTAAAGCAGTAAATCTAATGTAAACCATGCTTTTGTGAGACAAAGCATAAAGTTAAATTATGGTAACGTAATAGCTCCAGTTTTCTCCCTGAAACATTCACTGGTTGGTGGGATTTCAAAGAGAGCAGCTTCTGCCTACCTGTAGAATTTACCTTGCAGTGGAACAAACTTGAGCGAAGTCTAATCTTCCTACAAATCTGAACCCACCGTCTCTAGAAACATGGTGAGCATTGCAGACAATTTTGATATATAATTCTGAAAATATAAATCTGGATGATTAGATTATACACACACACACACACACACACACACACACACACACACACACAGATGAGACAGAGGCTATTCCAATTAAGGTCTGCCTCATTTACTGTAAAAAAAAATACGATTGACTGAATAGTGACCTTTTCTTCCGAATGTTGAAGAGGATTTTATGCAGGAGAGGATATTTTTTTTTTAAGTCTTATTAGAGACAAATCAGAAAGGACTTTAGATTATTAACACTATTGACTGTAAACCTGTTTCTCATCCTAGTGTTACAGACAGCAACTTAGAGATCCACATTTCAGCATATTAACTGAATCTATAAACAATATCTTCCGTTCTGGCAACAGATGGCATTCTGTCAGTCAGTAAAAGCTGGAAGGGAACAAAATAACTGGGCATTTCCACCAATCCCTTTCTTTCCCTTTATTGGGAACTTCCCAAACATTTGCTGATGATTATCAAGGTAGATTTAGCCATATAAAAATGTTGTACAGCTCTGCTAATATTTTAGCAATAAATATGTCAGTAGTTGTACCTGTGAATCACCCAATTCTTGCAGCTCTGCTGGGAGATAATGCTGTGGTTTTGTTTACCCCTGGTGGAAAATGAGGCGTACGGTAGTTAAAGATATTGTATTCATCACACAACAAATCACAAACAGTGTGAAGTGGAGATCAGTGAGATTGTCTTTCAAAAATAAGTGTTAAGTGGCTTAGATTGCATGACTTGTTAGAGAATAAAATCAGTCTGATAATCATCGCAGGTTATAGAGAGCTGACAGCTGTTACAGAAGGTGCGTGTTCCTATTCCATTAGTGGATTATCATTTTTATTTAGGATTCTAGAGAATATTCAGCAGGTCTGATTTTCTTAAAGGAGAAATTATTCATAAAATTAATTCTGTTTTATGATTATATCTTCCATTCAGCTTTCTGCATAGATTTTCACCCACTTATCTTCTAGAAGGAAATACTCAATTGGCAGAAATACATTTGTCTCAAAAATGCAAATGGGATGCATCATGTATCCAAGTGTGTTGTGGTTTATCATCTTCAGATGCTTCCAGTTATTCTGTGTTTTTGTCTGTTACGTTTTAGTCTCATACCACAAATATTTACTTGATAAGGATTCTTCCGGACAGTTATCAGATTAGCTTATCACTGGTAATGATTGCTTTCCATACCTGGAATAACCATTGTTGCACTTGCCTAATTCTTTCATACAGCATCTCTTTTAAATTTTAGCTGTGACAATTAATAGCAGGGTTTCAGCAATGTCTTCTGCAACAGCACAGACCAGCAGATCTGTTTGCTGTCGCATCTGCCTGTGTGTGGACCCAACTCTTCTGTTGTTTAATTCATTGTAGCTTTGGTTGAGTCATCTTAAACACTGACCGAGTAGCTCTATCTCTTCTTCACATCCTGTGTTGTTCCAAGATGTGCTGTAGAGGTTCAGGTTGCTCCTTGGCTAATGCTTTAAAAAAAAGCAGGATCAGATTGGATGAAAGAGATCTGGAACAGTTTCATTTTTGTAGCTGCTGTTTTAATACTTCCCTTCTTGTAGCTGCAATATGAAGGATTATTGTGAATACATCATCCAGGAATATCTGTCAGCTCTGATTTTTTTTTTCCCCTCGTATCTCTCTAAGATCGTTGCTATTAATACAGCAGTGCTTAGAGACTGGAGCAGTGCTGGAGCACCACTGCGCTCTGCACAAGATAAATGTAAACCCTCATTTTCTGAAGCTTGCAGTTGAGATCGACAACGGTAGAAAATAGACAGAAAAGGGCAAAGAATAAGATGACTGGTAGTAATAACAATAATAATGAACAAACAATCATAATTAAGAAAGCTAGCTCGGATATGCTTTCTGAAAGGCATTGCTGTTAGCCAGCAGCTTTCTCCCTTGCTGCTGACCTGCCCAAAGGATGCTGCTTCACTTGCTGAGTGCCAGCACAGCTTCTGAGTACTGCCATGAAGGTTTTTGGTGCTGTGGTGCTACATGGTGTTCATTTCCAGCCATCCTCAGTGTGAAACTGGGGTAAGGCAAGTTTCCTCGACCCCCCTCCACGAGGATTAGTCATTGCCTGTCAGAAGGTCAGAAAATGAGAGGGAAGTACGGTGGTTTTCATCAACATGTAGAAAACTGACACTCTGAGAACAGAAATAGGATCACAGAGGTAAACCTATAGGTTATCGTTTAGAATTTATGATATTACTTTTCAAAGGATTTTTTTAATCATCTCTTAGTTTTAATTTCTTTGTGTTAGGAAATACCATTGTTCATACTGTGGTTGAGAAAGTGAAGCTAGTTAAGGTTTAAGGATATTCCTAATGCAGCATGGAATTGGAAACAAAATTCAGCAGAGATAACTTGGGCCACATATTCTAAAACTAAATCACAAATATTTTGTTACACTATAGAGGCAATCCCAGCAACATAGAATAGAGCAATGGGTTATGTTTTTAAATGTCTGTGAATTTCTTTTTTCACCAAATTTGAAAAGAATTGAATGAATACAGGGATGTTGTCCGGGAAGCTAGGGACCAGGTTAGGAAAGCTAAGGCCCACTTAGAATTAAACTTGGCTAGGGATGTTAAGGATAACAGGAAGGGATTTTATAGGTACATTGCCAATAAGAGACAGGTTAGGGACACCGTGGGCCCTCTCCAGAAGCTATCGGGAGAACTGGCTACCCTGGATTTGGAGAAGGCTGAGGTTCTTAATGACTTCTTTGCCTCAGTCTTTACCGGCAAATGCTCTGACCACACCACCCAAGTCTTGGAAGGCAGACGCGGGGACAGTGAGGGTTGGGACCCTGGGCCCACTGTGGGGGAGGATCTTGTTCGGGACCACCTTAGGAACCTGAATGTATACAAGTCCATGGGACCGGATGAAATCCATCCACGGGTCCTGAAGGAGCTGGCAAATGAAGTTGCTAAGCCACTGTCCATCAGATTTGAAAAATCATGGCAGTCAGGTGAAGTTCCCGATGACTGGAAAAAGGGAAATATAACCCCCATTTTTAAGAAGGGAAAAATGGATGACCCAGGGAATTACAGACCAGTCAGTCTCACCTCTGTGGCTGGCAAAATCTTGGAGCGGATTCTCCTGGAAGGCATGCTGAGGCACATGAAAACCAACAAGGTGCTTGGTGACAGCCAGCATGGCTTCACTAAGGGGAAATCCTGCCTGACCAATCTGGTGGCCTTCTGTGAAGGGGCTACGGAACTGATGGACAGGGGCAGAGCACTTGCTGTCATCTACCTAGACTTGTGTAAAGCCTTTGACACTGTCTCACATGACATCCTTCTCTCTAAGTTGGAGAGACATCAATTTGATAGGTGGACCACTCGGTGGATAAAGAACTGGCTGGATGGCCGCACACAAAGAGTAGTGCTCAGTGGCTCACTGTCCAGCTGGAGACCAGTAACGAGTGGCGTCCCCCAGGGATCGGTGTTGGGACCGGTCTTGTTCAACATCTTTGTGGGTGACATGGACAGTGGGATTGAGTGCGCCCTCAGCAAGTTTGCCGATGACACCAAGCTGTGTGGTTCGGTTGATAAGTTGGAGGGAAGGAATGCCATCCAGAGGGACCTTGACACGCTTGTGAGGTGGGCTGATGCCAACCTAATGAAGTTTAACCATGCTAAATGCAAAGTCCTCCACCTGGGTCGGAGCAATGCCAGGCACAGCTACAGGTTGGGCGGGGAGGAGATTGAGAGCAGCCCTGTGGAAAAGGACTTGGGGGTGTGGGTTGATGAAAAAATGAACATGAGCCGGCAGTGTGCGCTTGCAGCCCAGAAGGCCAACCGTATCCTGGGCTGCATCAAAAGGAGTGTGACCAGCAGGTCGAGGGAGGTGATCCTGCCCCTTTACTCTGCTCTCGTGAGACCTCACTTGGAGTATTGTGTGCAGTTCTGGTGTCCTCAACATAACAAGGACATGGAACTGTTAGAACAAGTGCAGAGGAGGGCCATGAAGATGATCAGGGGACTGGAGCACCTCTCGTATGAAGATAGGCTGAGAAAATTGGGGCTGTTCAGCCTGGAGAAGAGAAGGCTGCGTGGAGACCTCATAGCAGCCTTCCAATACCTGAAGGGGGCCTATAGGGATGCTGGGGAGGGACTCTTCATTAGGGACTGTGGTGAGAGGACAAGGGGTAATGGGTTTAAACTTAAACAGGGGAGGTTTAGATTGGATCTGAGGAAGAAATTCTTTACTGTGAGGGTGGTGGGGCCCTGGAATGGGTTGCCCAGGGAAGTTGTGAATGCTTCATCCCTGGCGGCGTTCAAGGTGGGGTTGGACATAGCCTTGGATGGCATGGTTTAGTGGGAGGTGTCCCTGCCCATGGCGGGGGGGGTTGGAACTCGATGATCTTGAGGTCCTTTCCAGCCCTTACTATTCTATGATTCTATGATTCTATGAATGGCTGAGATTTTAGAACAAATACAGTTATGAATGACCAAACCAGAACCCCAGCAAAATTACATAGCAGCAAGGAAAACTAATTGATAAAAGCTTAAAGAAAGAAAAAGAGGGGTAATAAGGAGCTCCAGGCATGAGGAGTGTTGTGACATACTGCAGTTAGTTTTCTTGCTTGGGAGCAGCAGTGACAGGCAATGGCTTGGAACTGAAAAACTTGCCACAAGGTACTCAAGAGGAAAATTCACTCAAACTGTTTGGGGAGTTTTTCACAGGTTTTACTGAAGGAGAGGATAGGAATGGAATGGAATAGACTAGAATTATCTGATTTCCCTCATTCCTGATTCTATCAGCAAATCTTGTATTTTTTTCTAAAGACCTGTGAAGTTTTCGGTGGTGTCAGACTTGGTAATGTTGTCTAAAACGTTCCCCTAGCAAGCACCCTTATTGAATCGTAATGCTCTGAAAAACTAGGGTTTTATTTTATGTTGTTTTAACAATTGCTTTTAAGTTGTTCTTATTTGGGTTTTAGAATGCCTTTTGAAAGTGGAAACATTTTTACAGTTACTTTTGTCAGCTTAACTGGTAACCTCATCAAAAAGTGAAACCAGGTTTCTTCCCAAGATCCGATTTTCAGCAAAACCATGTGACCTAATCGTTTATCAACTTAGTTTTTCCATTACTTCTTCCATTATTTACTGGGTTTTCAGTGTGGATGCAGCAGCAGCGCTCCACCATCTTCTCTCAGTTGCCAAGTATTTCAAGGTTCAATGAGATATTAATATGCTGAGACCCACTATCTCTCCAACTGTTTCGGAACTCATGGCCACATTATCCGGATTTGCTTATGTTAAAAAAATAAATCATGATTTTTCATCTGGCACTTTACACTCACTGAGGGAATCAAAAACCATCTTGATCTGACTGAAGAGCATTATCAAGCTTCCTTCTTACTATAGATGCAACACCGAACATTTCTGTCATTTTTGCACTGTCAATGACTATTTTACTGTCCTTTAGGTAGATATTGCTACTATTAGAATTTGTTTTGTTAAAGAAAATAGAAGTAAACTTGTTTTAACTGAATGCAGATTTTTCTCACTTATCTTTGGCCAGCTACCATTTTTCTCATTTTTACTTAACTATCATGATCCTTTCCTTGGTTTTCGTTTGTTGCATGTTGTTTCTGTAATTGTCCTTTTCAGCAGGTGTCCTTAATAAATCTAAACAGGCCTTTTGCTCAAAGATTCTTTTGAAAATATAGTAAATAAAGTGATGTGCAGCCAGGAAGGTGTTGCCTGTCTTGGGACACTGTCAACTGTGTGGTCTCTGGCAAGGAGCTCTGCTTACCCAAACTGCATCCTGAAGCACACCTCAACATATATCTGTGTGTAAGAATGGTTGTGTGTCTAACAGGTGGCTCTGGGGTTTTGAACGCTTGCAGAAGCTCTGCACCACCATGCGGAATGACTGCAGTGATGTGCAAGAAGCAGATTGTTCTTTGAGTATAGTTCGCTAAGGAGTAATTTCTCACTCTGTGAATAGGCTTCATTTTACCTTTAAGCATGTATATGAAGTTAAACCTTTAAGACAATACTAAGATTAGAGCATACCCAAGTTTAAAGAACTTCTGCGTGGGACAGCTTCCTCTGCTGTCACCTTTATGATGGGGATTAAAATTACAGATGTTAGCTTAGTTCTCTGCAATTAAGAAAGAAAAAGATTGGAATACTGTTAAAGAGACTCTCATGCTTCTGGATGAGGAATGTGTTTTACCTCTTAACCATCACCACTGCATGTGTATTTAGGAAAATTTGTGTTTCTTTGTTTGCTCAGTGTGGAATGATAGTCTGAAAACTGTCATTTTTGCATGATATGTGTGCGAATTAACTTACAAGGTAGACAGTCAACTGTTTGGCCAAAGCAGCTCTTCAGGCAGTGTATGGGAAGAGCTGAATAAGTGAGACATTTTTTGTTTGCAGCCTCCAATGAAATCTGGGCTTAAAGACTGAGAATTTAGGGGGTTTTAACTAATATTTTTTCTCTGGGTTCATTTCAGTAAGGAGGGGTGAATAATTTATACATTATATACTAATTCGTTATCACAAGACATCCTCTTTTGGAGTTGTTGGGTAGGTAAAAATCAGCTGTCATTGATTGGTATTTCCTCATGGAGGTAGGAGCTTGAAGTGTTAAAATAATGTTGGAATTGAAAATCACTTGTCTCAATCTTTTGCTGCCAAATGGAGGAGGTTAACATTTGTTAGTGTCACAAATATGCTGTGTGGTAGTCAAGTTAGGAGGAGTTAGTTTTTTCAACTTCACTC
Organism: Amazona ochrocephala; assembly: GCA_039720435.1. NCBI lineage: Eukaryota > Metazoa > Chordata > Aves > Psittaciformes > Psittacidae > Amazona > Amazona ochrocephala. The sequence goes on from CM077880.1 coordinate 30,578,755, forward strand.
TGAAAAAGACCAACCGAGCAAATAATTATATTGGAAAATTTTGTTTAAAGTTCATAAGATTTTATTAAAAATACATTATAGTAATTCTCAATTCATCAAGGGTTTTAATACTTTTAAAGGGACCCCTGTTGAGATTTCTGTGCTTAAAATCTCTTCTTTCCTTGTTTTCAGAACTTGTGTGTCATTCAGACATCTGATCAAATAAATTAGTTTCGCATTTGTTTAAAAATATTAATACTGTTAACAAACAACTTCATTATCACAGAATCACAGAATGGTTTGGGTTGGAACAGACCTTAAAAATCACACAGTTCCTACCGCCCTGCCATGGGCAGGGACACCTTCCACTAGACTAGGTTGCTCAAAGACACATCCAACCTGGCCTTGAACACTGCCGGGGATGGGGCATCCACAACCTCTCCAGTAAACCTGCGCCAGTGTCTCACCACCCTCTCGGTAAAGAATTTTTTCCTAACATCTAATCTAAATCTTCCCTCTTTCAGATTAAAGCCATTCTGCTTTGTAAAACGGCCCTATCCAGCTTTCTTATAGGCCCCTTTAGATACTGGAAGAGGCTCTAAGGTCTCCCTGGAGCCTGCTCATCCCCAGGCTGAACAACCCCAGCTCTCTCAGTCTGTCTCCATAGGAGAAATGCCCCAGCCCTCTGATCATCTTCATGTCCTCCTCTGGACTCACTCCAACAGGTCCACATCCCTCCTGTGTTGGGGGCCCCAGAGCTGGATGCAGGACTGCAGGGGGGTCTCACCAGAGTAGAGGGGCAGAATCACCTCCCTCAACCTGCTGGTCACACTCCTTTGATGGCAGCCCAGGATATGATTGGTTTTCTGGCCTGCAAGCACATGTTGCTCACATCCTGGTGAGTTTAGTGCAGCACACACATATCTGTGTTTGTGTTAAAGGCATGAGACCATACATATTAGAGGGTATGTTTTGCTTAGTACAAAGGACTGACTTTGTTTATGAATCGTAGAGGAGTGGATCTTAATAAATAAATAAATAAACCACAGTTCATGTTCATGATTCTCTTCAAAGCCAGATGCCTGGCTTTAGAAACGTTTGATTGGACAAATAGTCAATAATGGTAGTAAGTATTTCATCTTAGTCTGGTCTTAAGATACTGTGTCCTTTGCATCAAAATGTTTCGTATCTGTGAAGGGGATAAAGTAACTGTAAATCTTTGGTACGGAAAATACAACCTGAAGAATTTTCTTTGGTTTTGCAGCGTTCCTGTTCCAGTAGTCAGTCTAGAGAAAATTCCTAACCTAGTGAAGGCAGATGGTGCCAATGTTAAAATGAATTCTGCAACCACTACCACCATCACCTCTTCCTCAGCATCTTCATCCACCATACCTGCTCCAACTCTGGTTAAATCTGGTTTGACATCCAAGTCAGTGCCACCATCACCAGAAAAGATTCTGAACGGCAAAGGAATTGTAGCTCCATCAATAGACAAGAAACACCAAAATGGCACTAAAAGCAGTAACAAGCCTTACAAAAGACTTTCAGGTGAGTGATGTTGTACTTCATCTTTTGAGGTTGTCAGTCTTTCTTCATTACTATTTCAACAGCTCAGATTTCTATAGCTATAAAATGCAGTAGCCTGGTTTTGGTTTGATTTTTTTGCTGTAAGATGCCAGTTTGCATTATATGAAGAAGCAAGCTTCTACGCTCTTAGCATGTGTAAAACATTTTCAAAATACACGTTATATTAAGCTTGAAATTAGAGTTTTTCATGTGTTTCTTAACTGACCAACAGACCAAATAGAAGTGTTTAAGGAAGTAAATTTAGTGAAAGAGAAAGGCAGAAGCCATTATGGGATCTGGGTCTGTGTACAATAAAAGATGTGCCTTGGTTGGGTGATATCAGCATAGTCAGGATCAAGTTGAACAGTTCAGGTTTTGAGATTATCCACCAAGTCATGATTCTTTAAAGAATCTTCTTTCTTGGTTTTAAATACTAGAAAATTCTAAGAAGATATGGGAAATGCTGGGGAAGTCTTGAAAGTCATAACTCCCTTTCACCCTCCTCCCCCTGGAGTTCCCATGTGAGTGAAGACATTTGTAGTGTGGGGATCTTGAGTTTTCTCAGCAACATAGGATGGTAGGGTTGAGGGATTAGATGTGGAAATGCCCCAGATGGCCTTAGGCAGGGCAGTATTGAGGATGTAGGTCCCCATGCAAACCAGCCACTGAAATACAGAATGCCCCGTCATGGGGAGGGCAGAGGCTCTGTTAGAAGGGGTGATGCCATCCACTGGGAGAAAGAATTATGTTCCATGGTGTTCCTCAGAGGTGACCTGTGCCAGCTGTTGGACAGCGAATACAGAATTTTCCCCCAAAGCTGAAAACATATTTTGTGCGGAATGAAAGGAAACAAAGCGTTTTGAGGGACCATGTGTGTGTGTGTGTGTGTGTGTGTGTGTGTGTGTCTCAAGCAAAAGTGACTGACTCAAGTTTACGGCTTCAGAAGCTGTGCAGGGTCTATTCATCAACTGGCAGTACTTTGTGATTTGGGCAGGAACTTCCTGTGTGCACTGAAAGGCTAATTTTTCTAATGGCAGCATGATTCACATCAGCTCATCAGCTTGGCAGAAAGTTAGTTCACAGGATTCCAAAATGCATAGTAGTTACGAACCAAGTGTAAGGTGTACAAGATAAATGCTTTCATTTCCAGTTAATGAGTGTGCCCTGGTTTTTTGACTGAATATCAGGTTTATTTTTTTCATCTCTCAGATTTGGCAGCCAGCCTATGGTACTGCTGCCTTGGCTTGATTCCAGAGCAGTGTGAGGTGTTTGCTGGGGCTGTGTGGGGTGTGGAACAAGGCCATTGCCTTAAAGGATTCAGTAACTGATTGCTTTCTTAACTCCTTAAGGGTGCCATATAAGAAAACAGTTGTTCGTTTATAGCCTTCCACAAACCAAAAACATACTATGAGGAAGTAGCTGATAAGACTTTTAAACCTTACATTTCACTTACTAAGATCCAATTTCTTACTCTAATAAAACCTCTCTATAGTTAATTTAAAATGTTGCTTTCTCTTAACCTATTATTCCCTCTAATGGTTTAGATGTTCAGTTTAGCTAATAATTCTGAATTCCTACTTGGGCAATAGAAACTGATGCTATTTGAGATACTTGTTTTCCCCATGTCACCACATACTGCTGTAGGGCTGTAGGTGATATTCACGCCTTTTTTGTACAAGTGTTTGCTGAAATGTGTTCGTAGAAGAGAATCATTTCTGTAGGGCCTTCCTTCAGCTTGCTTGCTTTTCCCATGGAGGTGACTCCATCGCTGTCCTGTCTCTAAGCCGTCATGTGCAGTGTCTCCTAGGCTGGGAAGCGTTTCAGTGGTGGAGATTTCTGCACAGCACTGAGACTCCAATAGTTAACTTTTATGTGGCTAGCAAATCCACAGAATTGATACCTTTTTTTACAGCTCCTCTGTCACGATCAGATTTGGAATCTATTCAGGCGTCTACTGCCTCATGTATTGATGCAGCAACAGAATAATTTAGCGATGATGCAAACAGAAGTCCTGAAAGCGCTGTAGATGAATTGCCTGTAGATTGTGTGTCACTGTGATGGATTCTTCTCCATTATTATACAGGACTTTGCAAAGGCTGAGTAAAAGATCTTGGAAGGTCAATGAGATGATTATTTTGAATATCCCATAAATTTCATTCAGTTCTCATTAAAAGAAGGAGGCAATGCCTAGAGGATTTAAGTTTCCCTCAGCATCCTACAGTCCAGCTGTTAATTTTTGTAGCTTTTTAATAGGTCTGGCTGGTTTACATCTGTTTTCTTTCCTTTTCAGCATCCTTCTCTCTCACTCACACCATTTCCCTGACTGTGGCTGAAGTCTGGGGGTTTTTTTGTTTGCTGAAAGCTGGTGGTTGGTTGGGTGATAAATGGACCTGTCCCTCTTTTCAGGAGCGCTGTTGTAGTGGGAGAGAGGAAACAGCTTGTGGAACCACAAAAGATGGTCTGTAGCTGCCCAGCATAAGTGGATCAGTGTTCCCTAGTAGCAAACTGCAAAAATACAGGGGGTTTATATATATATATAAATATAAATATATATATATAAATAATTCTCTTCCCCCTAAATCTTTGTTAGTCCTTGTTCTCTTTGAGGTGAAGTTAAAGAATGCAGATACCCAGTTTACCCCAAGAATACCTGTTGTATTGCAAACAGGAGTTTGAGGCAATTCAGTTTGGGCCCTTCCTTTCCTTTCAGTGAGGTGATAAAGAATGCCCTACTTTGTCCACCAAACACAGTGTTTGGTGTGCTGTGCTGTGCGCAGGAGTCTTGGGGTTCTCACACTACGCATTCCTAATACAATGGTAGTCAGAAGCTGCATTTTGTTATTGGTAAGAAGGCGAAAATCTTCCTGTGTTGCCCAAACCAGACTTGTCTGCAGCTGTTCATGATTTCTCTGGAACAGCCACACACACTTCAGGCAGGACAAGTGGTTCCCTATTGGTTCAGTATTTTCTGTTCCTCAAGGAAGGTGTGTGATTTTGTTGTTTGGTAGATGGAAGATGCTTCCCCTTTTCCTGACTGTGGCTTTCACTTTTCCTGACTGTAGCTGCCTGTGTTGTTTTTGCCTCGGAGTGTTTTCCTGACAAATGGCTTTGCTGTAATAAGTCCTGCAAGTCTTGCTTGGGTAGGACACTCATACTGACAAGTAGCAATCTGGATGGATGCTCCCGAAGGAGCACTTTTGATTTTTGAAGTACATTTACCTGTGAGTCCAGAACAGTCCACGCTTGGTGACTTTCAGAACACATTCCACAGCCTTACAGTTACCCTCAGGATTTTTCATTTGAAGGCATGTTTATAACTTATATGGTTTATTATATAACACTGAAGTTTATTATATAGCACTGAAGGTTATCAGATGGATGATTCAGGAAGCTGTGATAGGAAGGAACACTGTACACTCAAAAACCAGGAGTAATTAACTCTTTTGGTTCATGAACGTGTTTTCATTCATTAAGTGGAAAATAATATTTATTGCATTTAGTCATACACAGCTACTTCTCTGTTTCTGTTGTGCCATAAAGGCCACAGAAACTGCAACTACTTGTGACAGATTTCAGTCCCTTCATCAAAAAAACAGTACCAACTGTTTTTTCCAAGCTCACTTTTTGGTAGGTCTCTGCTAATAACTTGATGACAGAACCATTTCATGTTTGCTTTATTGTTTTGGAGTCCACATAGCAGAATGCATGAAACTGCTAGTAACTGTGGCACCTGGATGACAGTTGTTGTCCAACGTAGACTGCTTGCCTCGTGTGTCTTCTTCCAGCTGTTCTGCTTGCTGTGATGCTGTCATAACATTGCAGCATAGCTGTGAATTGCCTCTTCCTCTTAGCTCTGATTTGTTTGTTTCTAAAGAATTTTTAGATCCTCAAATTAAAGGTTGCATTTGATACAGGATATTTATTGTATCTAAATGTAACACCGCTGTATAGTTAAAATAGGCTTTAGCAAATAGTTGGTATTTCAGTATCAAAGAAAAGCAAACCAGGCTGCCAATTAAAACATACCATGTCAAGGCATATAAACATAATGGTAGATTTATTTTTTCGTTTGGTGCCGTAAAATACAACGTGTAAGTCCATAGTTTTGTTACAGCTCTACAGTGCAAACACTAAAATTATATTAACATGACCTAAAGGAGGTGATGCTGTGGTACAGAAATACTAAAATATTAATGAAAATAAAATATGGAAATACAGCCTATTAAATATAAGTGAATTTTTAATGTTAATCATGAGTAGAACGGATGTAAATGCCTTTTTTTTTTTTTTTTTTCATAACCTCTGCACACTAGAAACTCCATTCCTCCCTCCACTTAGGGAAATAAGAACTAACATACATGTTATATTTACACAGACTTGGGGGACAGATTCAGATAAGTTTTGTTTTCAAAATGTCATTAGTAATCTTGCATTTACTTTGAGACACCACGGGTTGGTTTTCAGAGTTCTGACTGTGTCAAAGAAATGTTGGTGAAAGCACTTGTGATCTTTAGTGTCTCAGCCAAACTGGGAAGCTGGATTTGCACACGCAGTATTTCGTGGTCTCAGAGGCAGCCAGTATCAGAGGGGGAATTGAACTCGCGGATGGTTTGGCTTGGTCCTATGTTTGGGCCACTCTTCAGAGTACAGCCTTGTAAGCCCACTTATTTCTGACAAGGCTGTGACTGAAATCCTGCATCAAATATTTTGAAACATATAAGGACAAAACATACACAACTGTAAGAGTGATGGATGTGGCACAGTTGTGGGATGCTGGGGTGGAGATGAATGGTTCAGGTTGAGCTTGGTTGAATTAAGTTTATCAGGCAAAAATTATAGCTACTCTGGTTAAAATCTCTGTGATCTAATTTTTTTTCTTCTCCTTTTTCTACTTACCCCCCATCAAACAGAAAGAGAATTTGACCCAAATAAACACTGTGGAGTACTGGATCCTGAAACAAAGAAACCTTGCACAAGATCGCTCACCTGCAAGGTATTTCTCTTAGAAGATAAAATATCAGATGCTTTGTTATAGTTTAAATCCTGCCACAGTAGTTTGAGAGGTCATACCTGCTCCTGTCTTACAGACAATGGGTATGGTATTCAGACGCTGTCTTCAGGTAATTCTTTTGAGTAATTCTGTTTCTTTGAGTCAGAGCATCTGCATTATTCCACTGATATTTCTAAAAAGATCTTTTTTCTTGTCATTTGGTTATGCAAAAAGCATAAAAGTCTCATGTAGAAGCACAAGTACTAACTTTAAATGCTCCTTTTTGGTTCATGTGTGCAACAGTGTTATAGTCAGTTTTTAGTAATAAAAGTATAGCATGATTTTTGTATTATAAATTACTTGGAGGCTGCCCTTGTGATAGTAATAAGTCTGATGTCAAAAAGTAGCAGCAGTGTAAGACATATGATGAACATTTGTACGTGCCTGTGCTGCCTGTCAGTAGAGGTGATCAGTTAAATTCACTTTAAAATGTGTTTTTTCAATCCAATGAGATCAATTTTTCATTGTAAGTTAAAAGCTACAATGATGTTACTTCTTAATGCTTTAAAATTATTGGAATTACATTTTCTGTCTTGGAAAAGGTAACTCAGTAAGACTCGATTATGTGAAAACATTTGCAAGAAGTAATTTTAGCCTTGATGTTGGCATTTCTCAGGAACGACTTCATAAATTCTCAAAGATAATGTAGAATAATAGCTTTATTTCCATAACTGTGGCTAAAGTTGTTTGAAGTAGATTTTATCTTTTAGAGTTGTGGTGTATCGGAAGTATAGAGGACTCATAAACAATGTCATGCACACACAAATGCTTTTTAACCACCCTATTTTTAGACTCATTCACTTAATCATCGACGAGCAGTTCCAGGCCGTAAAAAACAGTTTGACATCCTTCTAGCTGAACACAAAGCTCGATCCAGGGAAAAAGAAGTTGCAAAAGACAAAGAGCATCCACCATCTGCAAGGGAAAGCTATCAGAGCCAGCCCACACCAGCACAAGACTCTCTGTCAGGACCTTCAGTGAACTCTGGGCAAGAATCTAAAGTAACATCTCCCGCAAAATCTAGACCACCAAATTCTGTACTTCCAAGGTAAGCAATTCTCCAGTGTGGAATGTGTTGCATTCTGAAGGTGCTGTAAGAAATGTCTTAATCTTTGGTACAGCTCATTTTATAAGCATTCATCACTTCTTTAGACTATTGCATTATGAAACATAGAAGATTTTCTGCTAGCAGTCGAAGATAGACTATGCTTATATAAACCTAAATCTGTCCGTGGTAGCCTGTGGTCTGATTGGGGATAAGGTAAGGAGTGATGTGCACTCTAGACTCAGAATCTCAGACTGACTGCATTTTTTGGCTAAAATGGTCAGTAATAATTAGGAAAGGTCACATTCCAGTTATTCTGGCACGCTTGGGAATTAAAGTCTATTTACATGAATCAGGGTAGGTGTCAGTCGGGAAATTCTGCACATTTATGTTGAATGTTTCTCTGCAAATACTTCACCAGTTACATCAGTGGAATGTCTTGTAAAAAATGGGATAGTTTAGTGTAAATGACAATGTAAGCAGCTAGTTCTTAAAGGTATTGATTTGAAACTCTCTGTAGCATGTCTTTCCTCATTTTGGCAATTTTTCTTAGAAAGGGGAAAAAGAATCTTCTGAAAGACAATGCAAAGACATCCCTTTAGGAAAGCTAGTGTGAGGCATTGGATCTATTTGGAATTCTAATTATCCTCTGGTAAACTTCTCTTATGTTTTGATTGGGGTTTTTTTGGTAGTAGCTTTGGCTGGAGCAAATAGAGGTAAACCAGTTGGTTGTGTTCATATTTATCTTGCTTCGCATTTCTTTTCTTGCAGAAGCCTTGGTCAGGATTGGTTGCCCATTTGGGGTCTCTTGTACTAAGATAGTCTCTATTTCGAAGAGTTATTTGTTGTATTTGCTATCTCAAGTCTTGTAAAGACAGGATTTCCAATGTTTTCTCTGTGTTCGTTAAGCAGTAATGACATTTTATTTGTACAGTGGCAGAGGTGGGTCTTACAGGGTCTGAGTGAAAGGACAACAAAACAATACCCACAGATAAATTGGTGAGAAATCTGCATAATTCTTGGAGAAGGAGTGACTTTACACAGTGCTTACGTAGAGAGGGGCATGGAGGGACAGGCAGGTGGTTTTAGTCGGTGTTACAGTGAAGGAAGCAAGAGTGGAATGCAAATTGAATGAGAGTCAGCTGAAGACATTGCAAAGGTAGTAGATAATGTATGACAGCTAAAATCCTCCTTGTGTTAGTGCAATCTACACTTCCATTTCTGCTGCAGTGCCCCTGTTTTGTCCTGTCTGGTTTTGCAAGCCCTGTGCCAGAGGAAAGCCTTGCTACCTCTCTGCTGGGAGCTAGCAAGGCTGCAGCTCTGCTGCGGGAGGAGGTGGTGCAAATGCTTCCTGCTCTGCTGAGGCAGAGCTTGCTGTTTTCCTTGTGGTGACTTGGCTTGACCTCCACGATTTTTCCCAAAGGCTGAGGAGCACTCACGCAATGTATGCTATGTAACAGCAACTGCAGCAGTTATTTCTAGCTGATGAGCATTGGTTAGCAATCCCTGCTCAGTTCAGAAGAGGGCACCTGTCCACAGTCTTAGTGACTGCTGTGTCCTGGTAGCATTAATACATGAGATTGAAGATCAGATTTTGCTCAACACAGACATCTCCTCCAACCTCAGAGGTCTACATATATACTTGGTTGTACAAACTGTAACTGAGAATCATTTTCCACCGCTGCTTCTAAGTTGTTTCCAAGCTCCTTTTGAAAGGCAAGGCATCCTCATGCCCTGTGGTGTGAAGGCATTCCTCCTTTGTTCTAATGGATTTTAGACAAAGATAAAGAAAACCTACATGTTGTAAGAGGCAAATTTAACATTTCAGGCAATGCAGAGGTGCTTCTGCTAACATTAACTGGATGATAACCCATGATACATTTGCGATAAGACCAAGTGTCAGCTATTCTGTATCTTTTACTGTCCTACTTTATGTGATCGTTTCTGGTGTAATTCACTTTGGTGCTTGATTCTGGCAGGCAGGTTTGCAGAGCCTTTGAGCACTGATGGCTTAAATGTATATTCTCCTTCTAGACCGTCATCTGCAAATAGCATAAACAGCAACAGTTCTTCAAACCACAGTGGGTACGTACCAGAACTGCCACTGCCTTCCATGGGAGGAGATTTAACAAGCAGATTGTCCAGTGATGAAGGAGAAGCGGATGGAGCTGAAGAATCTGAGAAATTAGACTGTCATTTTTCTGGACACCATCCCAGACCTCTTGGGGTATGTGTCTGTCTCTGGCATGCCTTGCTGTAAGTCTTATGTAGTTGGAGAGAGGAGGAAAAGAAGTAATTTAGTAAAAATGTAAGGAATGAGGGCCTTGCACTCTGAAAACTGCATTCTAAAGAAATCAAATACATTTAACAGAAAATACTATGGATGGGATAAGGTAGGAGGAAAAGACTGGATAGTGCATGTGACAGAGAGGTTGTAGAAGAAGATGAGCAAACGAAAATCACAAGTTCTAGTTTTAGATTTTCCTCTCAGTAGATTGAAACTCATGTGCAATTCTGCTCAAGTGAGGAAAGTTGCACTGTTTTCACTATGACATGAACAGATAATCTCTTTGTAATCATAGGTCTTACGAAACTGTACCTTGCTTGGTTGCAGCTCTGAAAATCATATGGCAACAAAGGGCTATTACAGCGCTTTACTGATTTTTGTCATCTGGTTTGAATCAGTTATTAAGTATCATTTATGTGAGTGTGTGTGGACTTAGAAGCCATTGCTTCATTCATCTAAAAATGGAAAGTCTAGAGTACCACATAGCCCATCTGCTTTGGTGATGGCTCAAGTATGTGATTCTCTGGCAGCGGTTTTTGTCTCTCCCGTGTTGGTGAGAAATTTAATGGTAAGTAGTAAGAGCTGCCTTGTGGCATTGTCTCTGCAGTGTGAACTTGTTTACACTGTACAAACCAAGAAGGAATGGGAGAACTCTTGAACTTCTAAGCAGTTGGTTCTCATCAAAACTGAGCCAAGGAATGAAATTAATGATGAGTTCCCTTACGTGTGTTCCATATGATATGCAGAATAAAACAAATGCTGTGATAACTGTAGCATTGTCTGTATTCCCTAGAGCAAAGGAGAACTTGTTACTGTCAGACACCAGTAAAAAGTGTGAGCTGAACATAAAATGACTGTCAGACGAAATTCTGCATTTGGTTCTTACACAGAAAAGAATTATTATAAGCCATATCATACTGTGTTATGCAGGAACCTCCTGCTTTCTTGGTGCTCTCGTATTCTCCTTTGGTTTTGCTGACTGCTTCTCTATGAATTAAAAACTAAAGCTTCACAGCATGTGTGTCCACACAAATGAACGAACAGTCTTGTACAGGCATCACCAGTGAGGCCTGGCTGTCAGTGGCCATTCTGGTTTAGGATCTTTGTTCTGTTTCAAGGCATATCCCACTGACTCATCTGTACTTTGAGATCTCAGCACCTCCCAGCTGAAGCAGTGACTGGTAGTGCAGCTGGTTTTAGTCCACATCAACAGGAAGTCAGAAAAGATGGTATAAATCGCCTTCAGCACAAGCTTCTGCTAACTTGCTGCGTGTCATATTGAAGTGCACTGTTTTCCTTATAAAGTCCATCTCCCAGCTAGGTGGTAGTAATTGATGGGGAAAAGGCAGTAGCTTCTTAACCTACCTCTTAGTGGTAGCTGATCTGTGGCACTGGGAGGTGAGACTAGTTTATCAGCTTAGGTGGTGGTTTTAATTAACCTGTTTAACCTTGTCATGAAACAGATGTAAGATAAACAGGGAGTCACTACTCACTGTCCACTAAGCTGAAGGTACTGTAAACAGATGATGTTCTACTGCATCAGCGGCTTCTGCTCTCAGCCAGAATCTGGGAACTTGGTCCCTGCATGGTGGAGTGTTGTCTTATTTTCTGAGGATGATTTATAACAGGTTTCTCTCCCACAGTCACGTTTTGCGGCAGTTCTCTGTGTGAGATCAATAGGACTGAACTGAAGATGGGTAGATTCCTGATAATCCCATTTCCATGTAGTGTAATGGGACTTTTCAGGAAGTTCCCCAGAGGAAGCAGAGCAAATATGCCTGAGCTCTGCGGAACTCTCAAAATATTTACTACTGCTCTCAGTGATTTCCATACACTGTGAAGGGGGTACCCACTGTTCTGTTGTGTAGCACAGGTGCCATGCATAGTTGTACATTTACTAACCTGTCACTGGTTTGTTTATTTATTAAGTAGATACTAAAGACACTCTTGTTGCACCTTTTTCCTCTTCAGTTACATTTTTATTCCTATTATGCAATTAGGAGGTTTGATGTGTACAGAGTGGTGAAACTGTCTTTCAGAGGCAGTAGAGTATTATCAGGCAGAACTGATTCTTAACATTACCTCAGCATTTATATTCTTTTCCTGCTGCACGTAGGTGCCTGATAGTAAACTGACTTGTTAGTGAAATATGAAGTATACTTGACACTGAGTTGAAACATTGTGCACATATTCATGTATCATTAAAAATTATTTATGCTATAGGTAGTGAAAACCACCTTTTTAAAAGGTGTTTTATATGCATGATACAAGTTACAAAGGTGTTCCTTAATCTATAAATGATTATTTTATAATGTAGATATATATGTTTTAAGCAGTGTTGAAATATCTTTTCTTTCAGTTTTGTTCATATGGCAGTCGCTTAATGGGAAGAGGGTACTATGTCTTTGACAGAAGATGGGACCATTTTCGATTCGCGCTGAACTCCATGGTAGAAAAACACTTGAACTCACAGATGTGGAAGTAAGTGGGGGTTTTACACTTGGTGGGGAGTTTAACATTTTTAATTCTGTGAAACTTCTAAATTGAACACTCCTTGGGAAGCACTTGTAAAGTTAGCTCTGTAGTAGGGCATAGCAGTCAAACAAGTACAGATTTTCTCTTCTCTCTTAAGGAATACACAAGCACAACTGAACAATCTCCTATTCTGATGTAAATTTACACCAGATTTAGCACTTTTTTTTTAGTCCCTCTGAATCTGGGGAGGAATAGTTCAGTAGTTAACATTAAAGCATTAAAACTCAGTGTTTTCTGGGTTTGGAGATATGTTTTGATATCACAGAGTTTTATAACACACAGGTTAGATTTTGCCTAGACTTCTATACCTGTATCATGCGCTCTTATCACCCACTCAGACTTCGCTCTGTAAGACTCATGTGTTGTAAGATCAGGAACTCAGTACACACTTGCCTGTGCGTAAGATGGAATGTGGTAGTTCTTTAATCCATAGTGCCCTTGCTGGCCATGAGGTCTTAAAGTTCTGATCACTCACTGTTGAAGCCCCTCTATATCATGTGTGCAAGTTTCAACCACTATAGGCTTTGGCTGCGCAGGTACATGAAAATAGACTGCACTAATAAAACCCATGCTAATTCTTTAAAAAAATATCTATTTGAAAAGCTCATGCCATCTGCAGGTAGGATTGATTCTTTTTTTGGGGGGTATTCTGCTATAGCATATGCATACTTCCAATGTAGTGACACTAAAGTGCAGTGTGTCATGTCACTGTTTATTATCAGGACTGTGTTATATTCATTGGATGGCAGCCATTAGATAAACAAGGTTTGACTTTTATTTAAATGTATTTTTGAAACACTAAAGCTTGGCTTGTCTGACTAACCTGGTAACTAGATGATAACAGTGCTACTGTGCTGGGAGACATAGTTTGGAAACGGGTGGCTTTGCCATAAAAGGGCCAGTGTCATGTCTATTTAGGGACAGATCATGCTCGATCTGCAAGGCGGTTCCTCTCTTCTACTTTGTAAATTTGGCTGTTAACTAGCATCTGTCACCTTCCACAAATAAAACTACTTAGTTTTCTTAAATAAGAAGGTCAAAACTTGTTATCTATTGGCTTTGTTTGTTAGGACAAACAAAATGTGTCACTGGTACCACTACTGTCACGAAAACCAAAAATAACCTCTGTAGTAGTTACACGATACAAAAAATAAACAGGCATCATCCTGCTCCCACTAAATCCAATTGTAAATGTTTTCCCAAATTCTAGCTGTTTATATAATCTCTAATATTTTAATGAATTCCCTCTGTACTTACTTGTCTGTGTAACACAGGAAGCTCATAGTGCTTAACCCCTATTATATTCTTCTATTGTCCTCAACCCTCCTCTAGACTGATTTGTTCCTGTCTTCCCCAAGCAGGAGTATGGGTAAAGCTGTTTTATAACTGATGCCTGTGCAGCTCTGTAGTTGGAGCTACAGGTACACGGATACCAGGCCATGTTTTGAGAGTGATAATAACATTTATAAAGTACTTTTTATCCCTAATTCTCAAAGTACTTTACAAAGGTGGGTAAGAATTATCGGCCCTTCCTTAAAAATGAACTGGGGAATGTATCTGAGAAACAGCTCTGTTCACATAGCAAGTTGCAGGCAGTAGGACTTCCTCATTTCTAGCACATGAACTGTATGTAATCCCTTATGTAATTGTGCCATAAACAGTGTTCTGTCTGACAGTCTCCAAAGGAGGAATACCGGGAGAGAACACTTGTAATTAGGATTTGATTTATGATAAAACAGCACACCCAGTGCTGCTCTTTTGTCATACTTCTTTGAGGGCAAGAGTAAGCCTTTAAAAACTAACAAGGTGTCAGTAGTGAGGATAACAAGGACAGAGTTATGGTGATGTACAGCTTCTTAACAAAGAGAAAGAGGATTAAACTGTGAATTAAATTGTATTCTAAATAATGAGAAAAGCTCACATAATTTTCCAAGACACATTATGGAAGTCTGGTTCTTTGTTAACACTGAACTAGATAAAATAATGGATGATGGCTGAGCAGAAAGGAATTTGAGTACATTCTACTAATTTCACAGGAATTATTATTAGATTTTATTCTCAGAATAGTACTCAACTAGTTACAAATCTTATCAAGCTTTGCTTAATAATTTGTCAATTTTTCCATATCAGTGAAATTAATCAGTAGCTTACCTAGCTAATCCCATGCAACCAGCTCCCAGATGAGCTGTTGGGAATACCACTGCCTTTGGAAAGGGATGAGCTTTCCTCTTTAAGCTCAGTGATCAAGTATTTCACAACCCCCCATAACTGGTTCATTTACTACCCTCATCAAATCTAACCTGTGAGTTTAGGTTGATATGGAAACAGTTCCATAACTTGAACTTGCAAACAAAACATACACAGTGAGTGAAACAGAGTGCCTAGGATCTCTACAGAGCCCACCATCAGGCATTTTATTTGCATTATTTGTTTGGTAAAGCAGGAGAGGAAAAAAGGAAATTAAATTCATAATAAAGTGATTAAATTGCAATGCTGTGCACGTCATTGCTACATGGGGCACTTGTGCTGAAGTGGAGCTCAGTTCTGGTTTAACTGAGTTACACAGTTTAGGACTTATGTGCCATAACACAATTGTATAGAGAAAATTATGCTGCACAGTTCTTTATCTAATCAGCCTCTGTTAGGTCTCTGCTGCCTTCACAGATTTAATGTGCCCCATTTCAAAATTAATTTTTAGGAAAATGTACTTCACAGTCCGTCTTTCCCGAATCTTTACAATATTAAAACACTTGTGGTTTGGCATTTGTTGTTTGTATTAAATCCCAAGGAAACTTCGTAATGGAATTGCAGGTTAAAAAAGAGGGAGGAAAAATCACAAGCAAAAGCATTTTTAAGCTGTAGAATGCAGAGCTAATTTTGAATGGTGAATATGAAAATACATGCGAACGGTAGAATAGGCATCAAAATTGGAATGATGTAGGTTTGCCTTTTTCAACAAGTTGGTCCTTCTCAGAAGTTGTTTCTTATCTGCATTGTTCAGATGGAATTTTTTATGTATCTGAATGTTTTCTTCTTTTTTCTCTTTTCCACTCCCCATCCTTCTTCTTTATTTAGGAAAATTCCTCCTGCGGCAGATAGTCCCATGCCTTCTCCAGCAGCACATGTCTCTACTCCTTTTCCAGCGTCAGTCTTACAGCCTTTCAGCACCCCCAATGCGGTGTATATTCCTTCAACACCTATCAGTTCCAGAATCACTTCTTCTTCTTACATAATGACATCAGCCATGTTATCAAACGCAGCCTTTGTGACAACGTCGGATACGAATTCCATTATGTCACACACTACAGCTTTTCCTCACATGGCTGCAAGCCTAAGTATCATGGACTCAACTTTCAAGGCGCCATCAGCTGTGTCACCAGTGCCAGCAGTCATCCCTTCCCCATCCCACAAGCCATCCAAAACAAAAACCAGCAAATCCTCAAAAGTGAAAGACCTGTCATCTCGGGGTGATGAGTCTTCAAGTAACAAAAAGAAAAAGCCGCAGTCGTTATCATCATCGTCGTCTTCATCGTCGTTATCGTTGCAGACATCTTCCTCGTCTTCATTTTCAGGGTCCCACAAAAAGAACTGTGTCCTGAACCCCAGTTCGACTTTGAACTCCTATCAGGCTACATCTTCCTATAACAGTATGTCTGTGCACAATACAAATAACGGAACAAGCCCACTCAGTGCCAAATCGGAGCCCTCAGGACGGACTTCATTATCAAGTAGTTCAACAGACTCAGTGAAACATATGAGCATGGTAGTAAGCAGTATTGACTCTTCTAATCTGTCTGTATCTTCTCTTGTGCATCACTCAGGGGACCACTCCCTGGGAGCACATAACGCAGTGTCTTCTCTACCCCTTTCTTTTGACAAATCAGAAGGAAAAAAACGTAAAAACTCTAGTTCTAGTAGCAAAGCCTGTAAAATCACTAAAATGCCTGGTATGAATAGTGTTCATAGAAAGAGCACTGCCAACCTTATTTCTGCGGTGCCAGATCCTACAAGCAGCTCCATCTCTCGGCAGGTAAGGGACTCTTCCAGTTATTTTTATGCAGGTCATGTCTGATTTGAAATACTTCATGCACTCTGAAAAGAAAATACTATGTTTGCTTCAGATTGGTTTCCATCACACAACTTACTTTCTAGGTTAATACAGGAACATATTTGTATTTGTTTTGTACCAATCAGAGAAAGATGTTTTTAGAGTTTTAAAATATATATATATATATCTACTTTCATAAATATTTTAATGAGATTTTTTATTCAATTAATAAAGTAGCCATTTGTATCTCTGAAAGTGAAATGGAATGTCCAGAATGGATAAAGAATTTTTAGAGATTAATTTTTTACCTTAATTCTCATCTCTGAAATAAATGGTGTCATTAAAACAGGAAGATAAGAGTCAGCATTTCTGTTTGTTTCTTTTTCCCAAACTTGTGGCTGATTCATTTCTTAATGTTACACAAGCCTCCTCTTTGCTCTGATGTATAAGGCTTACATCTACCTTTCCCCTGGAGAGGGTCTGAGGTGCCTGACCTCAGGTGCTGTTTCCTGTTTGAAACAGGAAACATGAAATTAAGATCTTAACCAAGATGACCTTTAACATTTGGTTATCTTTTGTAGTGTGCCTGTGTTTAGGATATTGAAGTCAATGCAGCAGATAAGGTTACACATTCTTACTTCACTGTCACTAGCAGTAGAGCTTTGACTGCTCTTTCGGTGTTGCTGTATAAGGACGAAAGTATATGTGAAGTAAAATGTGGTGGAAAAACTGTCAATATGATCTTTATAATGATCTACTGTTTGTTCTGCTGCTGTGTCCAGTGCTGTGCATTGCACAGAAAACACAGCTTGGCCCAGGCATCTGGAAGACAAAACCATAGAAAATAGAACACCATAGAAAATCCAGAGAAGGGAGCTTAGGAAGACTGTTTGTTTGTGAAACTCTCATTTCCTAAGGATGCTGCATATAAAATGGAATTTGGAAATGGAGAGGGTAGGATCTTGAGCAAAGGAATCCATAGGTAATAGCAGACAGAAATGGGAGTGGCAGAGGGGAATAAATGAATTGTAAAGCTGGTACAGCAGACAGAATGAAGGTATCAGAGAATGGCTTAGCAAGTGTATTTTCTCTTTCCAACTTCCAGCAGAGGTGCAACTGAGATGACTTGTTTGGCTTTTAAAATGGATAGTGGCATTGTCTTTCTGTTTTAAGCCCTTTAAATGTGTCCTGCAAAGAGAACTGATCTCTAAGTCACTGCAGTCAGTGGAGGGTGCTGTAAGCTTTCCATTCCGTCACACATCTGATTTTTGAAATACGTGTGGGCCCAAAAAGGTTAAATTGCCCTGAGACACACTATCTCAAGTGGGAAGAAAAAGTAAGTGCAAATGATTACTTTGGGACAAACATGGGTAGTAGGAAATGGATTGTATTGTCTTTTCACAGTACACGGACTGCATCTGTAACTAGAGCTGTCTGACGAAGGCTTACAGGTACATGCACGAGGTTCTGAGTTCCAGTTCTGGCTCCCCTAGTGATTCAGTCTGTTCCTGTGGGACATTCCTCTTGGTTTTGATGTCTTTCAGCAGGTTGCACAGTAATAGAAGTAAATAAACCTCAGAGGATCGGTCACACGTCTTTTCTGAATATTCGTAAAGATGTAATTCGCACTAATATTTTTTTCTTAAAGTAAAAACTTAAATATATGTAATGTGTAATGAAATGCAGATTTTTAAACAAGTTTTACTATACACGTACAGGTGCATGCACATATATATACACATACATGCATATATGTGCGTATATATATGTGAAAGTTGGTCACACTTTCCTCTTGCACTGCTGGTCTTTGGAGCTACATTAGT
The DNA here is from genome assembly GCA_039720435.1 of Amazona ochrocephala. NCBI lineage: Eukaryota > Metazoa > Chordata > Aves > Psittaciformes > Psittacidae > Amazona > Amazona ochrocephala. The sequence goes on from CM077880.1 coordinate 30,597,088, forward strand.
AATCAAAAATACGAGATAAAGTGGAGTTTTGTGTTTCAGGTGGCTGGCTGGCAGCTCATGTCTCTGACAAGGATAAAGAATTGTATGTGATACAAAACAGACATTTCCTACTGTTTATTTGTGCTCTAAATAAATGAAATTTGTACCCACTTAAGCATATGGGTCAAGTAATATTCCATACTCTACAAGTGAATATTAAAGCTCTGGAGAATACAGTACTTGAAATCACTTTTAAGTTGTGCAGTGTTCTAGAAATGCAATCACAGTAAAAATTACACCAAAAAATCAGCATTACTTAAAATCTTGCTCCTGTTCCCTGATGTAATAGGGCAAATTAAATTAAGAGACTAAGAACACAGGAAGAAGATCAAGTCAGTGGTGGTAGGCCCAGTTTGTTATTTTTCTAATTCAGTTCAAGTCTGGCCTAGATAGATAATAACTGAAAGTGTTAACAGTTGGGTTTTGGGGCATACTTGATTTTTAAAGAGGGAAAAAGGACAAGGATTTGAGCCTTGGCCTCACCCTAGTCCTTTTGCAATGGTGTTGCCATCATCAAAGACCCAACACGACTGGGAATCATTCTTATCTTCATGGAGTGCTTTGACTGTTCAGTCTGCCTGAGTCGCCCTCCTGTCTGGAGCACTGCCCCCTGAATGAAGCTGCTCCAAGCCCAACCTCAGTGCTACAAGCTGTGCTGCTCCCTGCTTTGTCCGATGTCCAGAGCCAAGCTGTTAGTTGTAACAGCACTGCATGCATGAAAGCCTGAAGAGGTCGAATGTTCCCTCTCACGATTCTAGGATCTCAGCAAGTCAGTTTCCTAGTGGTTGTTGTGGATTTTATTGCAGAAGGGTTTTATGGATGTTGTAATGGTAGATGTAGAGAAGAAAGGTTTGCAGCATCATGATGTTCTGAGTGTCTAGGAAAGATTTTACAAGGTTATGTATCTTTGGTCAGTATTTGTATACTGAGAAAAAGCACATTGCTACCTAGAGAACAGCTGTGGCATGCAAAACAGCCAGCTAAAGGGACCAGGACAGGCAGAGGCCTAGACTTCTACTCTTTGTGCACCTCAGGAGCTGCCTTAGAACTGGCTGTAAATAAAAACTTTAAACACTTCTGGATAGCATGTGAAGAGAGAACATAGTTTTAAAGTTACAGTGTGAGAAAGGGCTGATATGGAGAGGAAGACAAAGGCCTCCTTTCATATGTATGTGAGATGGCAAAACAACAAATGATGTTGCAGAAGGGAAGGAGAAAACTGATGTTGGTGAACACCCTGCCAAGCAGTGCCACAGTCCAGTACATTCAGTAAGAAACTTGGAACTGCGTTTCTCACTGTTCAGAAGGCAGGCCCTTGCTACCTCGCTACCAAATAGTTAAAATTGATGTTGCTTGAAGTCCACTGACCTTGTGAATAACTCTTCAACCTCCACTCATCTGCCCTTTGCAGGCAGGTGTCCATGGTTCATTTTTATCAGCCTTGTAACCACTGAGGAACTACTCCCCTGACTTAACAGCTGGCTTCCCTTTTGTATCAGCACAGAAATACCTACGCCATGTGCATGGGTCGTTGTAGAAAAACCTCAGGCAGACTGCTCTTGCAGAGTGCCGTAATGTCTCAAGCATTAAAATATGCAGATTGAATACTGCAACGTTTTAACTAAGTACTTTTAAAATGTATGTATGTGTACTGTCAGTTTGCATTCATTCCCAAAGAAATCCTCTGATGCAGTAAATTCATATAATTGCAAATTTAAACCTCTGGAGTTTGATTCTTCTGGTTAATATTTGTATTATTGAGCAATAATAACGAATGAAGACTCTATAAGGAAGAAAATGGAATACCTTAGGGCATGCTGTGGTGCTTGGCCTCTTGCTTTAAAGTCCCCAGGAGCAGGGAAGGTCTCTGGGGAGGAGCCTGTGACGGTGAGCACTCTGTGCTATGGCAGTGGCTGACCAGCTGCACTATGTGACTCCCGGAACTAGACAAACTAGTATTTCAGTGTAGAGAGGTGTGGCTTTGCAGTCTATATTCCCTTGGTAACTGTTTCTTACGTCGTTTTCTGACCTGTAATAGTATTTATGTGCCTTTTGAGAGTTTATTTAAAGTATACAGGCTCTGAGAGATGATTATGATTCTATCTGAAGTGCATCTTTTGCCATAGCAAAATACCTGTGTTCCAAATGAGAAGCAATTAGTGCCACTTTACACAGGAAAGAGAAAGCCATTTCCAGCACCTGCATTCAACTGACAAATATGCCTCTCAATACTGCTCAATTAATGTCTTTCAGATTGGAAAAAATAGCAGTGTAGCTTTGTCACAATCCAGTCCTTCGAGTACATCAAACCCTGTACACAACAGACAAGTAAGTTGCTTTATAAAAAGTGTCTGTAAGCAGTTTTGAAATACTTTATACTGTAAAACCTTAAAATGCCATTTCTTTATGAATGCAGTTCCTTACAGAAGCTGTCTTCCGGTGAACTGACATTAGATTTCTCCTCTCACATAATTATTTTTCCAGCTATTTTCTCCTCCGAGATTTATGAATAGCAAGTTTCCTGCTTGTTTTGTACCTGTAATACGCCTCAGGTTGGCTTATGTGCTGCTCGCTGGCTGTTGCTTTGGTACGGTACAAGCTGAGCAGCAGCAGCACTGTCTGCGCAAGATCCGGCTTAGGCGGGTGTGGGTTTTCTGTCCAGCCTCCCCTGCTGAGTGAGGTGGCACAGCAGAGTCCCCACACTGGCACAGGAGGGGGCAGCATTTAAATATAGGCCATGAGTGAAAGCAGGAGGGAGGACAGAACAGGACAGAGAAGACAGAGCACTTGGCTATTCAGAGAAACTAATCTGAAAGCGTAACTATGCTAGGCATAATCGGAGTTGTTCTCTGACTGTGAGAAATCCTTAGCACTCCCACCATAGCTGTTTACCACACAGGCTGCTGGTCGGGTAAAGGTAAGAAACTCTGTAACTCGGCTTTTTGTGAGGACAGGCACTGGACCTCTGATCCAGCCCTCATCTGGCTGCAGGACTGATAGAGGAGTTTAGTTTTCTGATATGGCCCCACTGTTTGACTCTCCCAATTAAGTAGTTTATCAAGAATTTTTTCTCAAGATCCTTGGTATGAAAAGGTTTCACACCTCAGCAGGATGTAGGCACAAGTAAACAGCATTTCCAGAGGGATTTTTTGCAGGACCAGTCAGTATTTTAGAATTGTGTTCTGTATTCTGGCTAAATTATACAGGAGTAGTTACTCCAAATGTACTCCTTAGTTTCTGCTGCATAGACACAACAAAAGAATGGTAATGGTTGTAGTAACCCACAACTATAACCTCCATTAAAAATACTTAGAATCAGTCACATCTTAAGATGAACTGCCAAACAGTATAGTTATTGTTTCCTTTTGGTGCTGAATGCAAAGCAGTGTATAGAACTGCTGTGAAGGGAAAACAGTGGCAAGTTTCTTCATACTTCTAGGGACTGGCATTTTCCTGTGTGAGACACTGTCATCCACCTGCCAGTAACAACCATGGGATAAAGCTGTTCTGAAGTACAAAGCTGCTTTTGCTTTAACCTCCTTCTCCCGTATAAGTGTAAAATATATGCTAGAGGAGGAGCAGAGCTTGTCAGGATCAGTTGCCTACATCCCGTGGGGAAACCCTAACAGTACAACACATTCATTTTGTGGCAGCCTTCTGTAAGCAGAGGCTATTGCTGAGCTCTTCAGCTGCCTGTTTCTGCAACTTTATCAGAAACAGAAGTGTTTGTTTGGTTGAAGCCCCACAAGCTCCTTATTGTTCAGGTGATGTTTCTGTCAGTGTGGTAGCTGAATATGGAGCTCAGAATACGAATACAAAAAACATTAAGATGTATTAAGTGTTATTAAACTTTTTTTTAACTCTAACACAGGATTTTAGTATTTGGAACCATGAATAATGATTGCCTATCTAATAAATGCTTGTCACTGTCAAAACAAGCCTGAGCTGCTTTGTTGACAGCTTTCACCTCCAATCTAGCGACTGAAGAGACTCAAAATAAAACTTCAGTCTAAAAGCGTGCTATAATATTTCTTTATAAAGGGTGTTGCTAATTAGGTAGCAATAAGAGGATCTGCAAGTAAATGCTGTGTCAGTAAATACATTACTGGAGGAAGAAGAGCTCTCTTGTTTTTAATGTTAGTGTTATTACCATGATAATCAGGGAGTCCAAGTGAAGCGAGATGTGTAGGCAGAGACAATCTCTGCTGTATGCTGGGGTTCAGAGTTGGAAAATCAAGCAAGTTTTCATGAATACAAGTCAGAACAACAGACTTTTAACTATGCAATTGAAGTAGAGTTGCAGCTGTCAAGCTAAATGTGCTTATAGAGCAGTTACTGGCCTGCCTCCACTGTGCTGCCTGGTCAGGCAACCTGTTGGGGTTGTCTGCTGATGCATAGGAGGAGTAAGAAGGGAGATTGTTGTCCCTTAAGAGAAGGGAGAGGGGTCCTTAATTCCACGTGGGGTTGAGTGGCTGGGTGAGAGTGAGGATTTGGGAAGTTGCAGGAGGCTGTCAACCCAGCCTCATTCAGACGTGGTCACCTGCATGCAGTCCTACTGGGAAAGGCAGCTTCCTGCTCACCTTCCAACCTCAGTGCTCTGAACCTTCCAAGGCAGCAGTGCTCTGAAAGTCACCTGCCACCCGTAGCTGGGTGTTTCTCATTACTGAGTTGTGAGATGAAGGTGCCTGTGGCAGTTCTGGTTTCACACTAGCGGTTTCTTTCTGTCATTTGCTGCATCTGTGGAAGCCTGCTGTACTCTGAGGTACTCCTGTGGGGACAGGTGGAGCGTGAGGATAGCTGCTGTGGGCCTGGCTGCTCTCGCCCATCACATTAAACTCGGTCAGGTTAAACTCAGGCAAATTGTTCTCAATTCGTGTTTAATTGAATGTTGCTGTATCTGTTTGAAACCTGAACAGGGGCTTGTATACAGAAAAGTGTGGCTGGTTTTCCAACTGTTGCTGCTTTAAGTAAAAAAGATATTACTTTTCCCTACAAAAACTACAGGGTTTTTAACAAACATTAAGGGAATAGTAGTTTTATGGTCAAATTATTTGTGCCTGTTAACGCAAATTTTCGCAAGCTTGTTTTCTCCAGTTTTTATCCTTGTTCTAGGTTTGTAACTAATCAAGTGTTTTTGTCTTCATAGTGCCTGAATGCGTTAACACTTCAAGACCTCAGTATGTGGTGTTTTTTAAATACTGAGTAACTAGATCATTGTATTAAGGGAGGAGACAAGGTGTATGCTGTATGGGGATTCCTTTTGCATGGAAACATGCTGTGTAGAGGAAAAGATTCTTCAGAGTTGTCTGTGTAATTGCTCCTCTTTATTTGTAGTGATACACCAAGTTAATGAACACGAGATTCACCAAAGCTTACTAAAAGCAGACAGTCCCAAAAGGAAATACGTTGTTTATTCAAAGCAGTTCCTTCCCTTAAATGTCATCAGTAAACAGGGAGGGAATTCAGTTCAGAGACTTGAAATAAATTCCTGCTCTGAGTTGTGTCAGATGTTATTAAGTTTTCTGTGCTGGAAGACATTCTGTGATTTTGAACCTGGCTCTGGTTTCTCTTCTAGAAGACGTCAAACCGGACTGGTAGAATAAGGACTCTTCCATGACAAGGAAAAGGAACCAGCCTATAATCTCTAGCTCTCAGCAGCCCTACGCCACAGGGTTTTTCTTTTCTATGTCCTGCAGATGGATTTAACCTTTTATGAATTTGTGGTTTTAAAGAGAATTAAATTTACAGACAACTGTAATAGTGATTTGTTTAGGTTTTCACTTGTATTTGCCACTGATCTGTGCGTTCTGCTTGGTTATGTTTCATGCCTTTTAAAGCTGTTAGTGTTGCAATCCTCCCTTTGTTTCCTTACCAGAACACAACGGACATTCCAAAAAACAAAAGAAATCCAGATAATGATTTGAATTAATTTAAAGGATCTCCAAATGTTTTCATGAAATAAAAATTACAGTAATTCTGTATTTAAGCTTGTCCTATGGATAAAAATTGGAGTGCATTTCTTAGTAACTTACAAACAGCTGGGGCACTGCAACTTTAGGGACTAATCCTGACTGGTGCTCTGTACCTACAGCATTTAATAATTTCAATGGCAATTCTTAGTGTTCAGCCTCTTCCAGGATCAGGCTCTTAAGGAACCTCCACTTCAATCAATGCAGAGCGGATCTTTGCACCAAACTGTAGTTAATGTTATCAGGGGCTCAGGGTGTAACATCCCCGTATCCCGGCGGATTTGTAGACCCTCAAGATTATGGCGCTTGATAACTTCAGTGAACAGTTTGGGTTTGCAAGGGCAGGAGTTGAGCAGATTGGCTTGCATTAATAGAATTGCACTGACAGTGTTTCTTATAGGATTACTGAGTAATTTTTTAATAGAATATAGATTTTTTTTAATCAGGAAGCCAATACTGGAACAATAGAACAGAGCAGTTAACTTTTCTTTCTACAGTGTTAAAAGTGCACTTATATGCTGGTTTATTTACATCTTGGGGGGGGGGGGGGGGAAGGCGAGAGACTGCAAATAGGGAGATTATTACTACTTTCTTTTTTAAAAAAAGAAGGCTTAAGGCAAATTTTAAGGCTAAAAAAGTTGAAGCAATTATAAACAAGGTCGGACCCTTTGAAAAAAGTTTAGAAATATTCTTGAAATAAATTTTTATAGTGTTAATTTTGTAATAATTTATGTTTTGCTATACTTCAGAGCTAACTGACCGCCATAGTTTCAGAAACAGTATGAAACTTAGGAAAGTTTAAGCAATGTTTATATTTTTAAGATGTTCTTTGAATTATGTTTTTATTGTACATTTCTTCAGACAAAAAAAAAATGTGTACATATCTTGGTTATTTTTGCACAATTTTTGTCTCATTCAGTTGTAGGAGCAGTGCTGTGTGGATTCTTTTCTTTCTTTCCTTTAATTTATTTTGAGTTATAAAACTGCAGGAGTTTAAAAATCTCAGTCACAAAGTCATCCTCTGTAATCAATGAACTGCTATTTCTAGTCATTGAGGGAAAACACTGGTGGTGAGATTCAGTGGTTGCTTCTGACAAATAATGCTAATCAATGACTGAAGGAGCGATTTTGTAGTTTTTAGGAAGCTTTAGCTCTATCCATGCATCTTTTAATTGGAAAGCTGGAAAATGGAGCCTGTCCTTTGAATGCTGCTTAAATGTTTTTTCAACTGGCTTACACCTGACAGCATTTCAGGGGAGTTTAGTGTGAAGTAAAACCCCACAGTGTTCTTTCATCATCAGAGAATCATTTAATTCTATGGATCAAAAATTTCCGCCTGAAACGTGAAATGGAAGTAAACATTGGGAAAAAAATCCGAAGACAAACTGGACCAGCCTATAATGCATTCTTAGCGTAGCATTCACTCGGTAGTTCTTTTTCTTCCCCATTTGCCTGAAAATCGTGTGATTTGTTTCCAGCAATAGAGGCTCAGAAGCTTTGGTTGTTACACATTCGCAATGCATAGGCCCGTCAGCCATAAAAAGCGACTTGGATAACTTGTATGCCTTCTTTTGTATCGATGTAACAATTGTACATAGTGCTGATCGACCTTTGTAGAGAATAGTTTATACAGCATATTCTATTATTGCTGATTCTCAGTGAACTATTGTTTTAAAAAAAAGAAGAAAAAAAGAAATTTTTCTATTTACACCTTATATTTTGTTATGCTGTTGACCCATGGCACTTTAACAAAACTCTGTGGGTTTTGCATAGCTGGTCAGTCATGGGATATATTAAATAACTGTTGTTGCACAGAAATGAATTTGCACCTGCTATATTGTGCTTTCCTACTACAGATTTTAGAACCTTTTCCAGAAGACTTTTGAAGAAAGCATGTCCAATCATTCTAAGATTAAAAAAAATGCCATAACTTGTACAGCCAATTTCTTTTCTACAATCCATATTTTGTAACACTAAGTATTTTCATTCTTTGTCCTGCACCTTTATGTATTAGCAGTATCAAATAGAATTCATTCCATGCTTGTGATAATTGTAAGCAGAATAAATGTCTAAAGTAGGTGTAAATAGTAAATTCTATGGCTTACAGTTTAAAAGAGGAAAACCAGAACAAACGTATCTGATTGATACTGCCATGGTTCAGCACCGGGCCTGGAGATATTCTCTAGTGAGCGATTGTATTTTTTGGTTTTTGCTTTCTTTTTTTTTGTTTGTTTTATTTTTTTTTTTTGTTTTTTTTGTTTTGTTTTTTTTTGTAACATGGCTTTGTAAATAAAATAATTTATATGTTTGTAAGAAACAGACGTGTTTGTCATTATTCATCTGTGCAGAGTGACAGTGGTATGTATCATACGCTGAAATACCCTGTGCCAATAGCCAGCGCTGAGAACTTGACTGGTAACACAAAGATCTGCCCAGCTCTGTACAGGGCTGAATTGCTCTGGATTATTTCTGTCATTCCCGCCTCCAATATGCCTGTATTTACAAGCCGGGACATGGGTGACCATCAGCTGCTGAGGGCTTTGTGCTGATAAATCATTTTTCAATTCCTTTGCTTAGCTGAATGCATTTTCTCATTCTTTATCAGTGTAAATGAACTTGGCTACAGCCGCTAGAGTTAGGAATTTTCACTTCTGTGGGCAGTACAGACGTAAAAGCAGGCTTTTTATCATTGTTGATACTGAAAATGCAACTTTCATCTAGGTGTTAAGATTCCTGTTCTGTGGAAAGCCTCTTCCAGTTACAGATCAATGAGACTCAAATTGTCCATTGGCTTGTCAGCTCTGCAGAGGACTGCAGTTCTTTCTCTTGCAGCAAACCCCTCCTGCAAATCTGGGGAAGATACAGAGTTCCGTGTTCCTGCAGGGAAGATGCTCACAATTAAGGTATGATCTGTTCTAAAATCAAGACATTTGGACTGCAAGCTGCATTTTTGTATGCATACACTGAGAACTGGCAGGGGAGGTGGAAGGCTGGGCCTGCAGTACAGGGAACAGTCTTCAGAGGAGGAAACTTCACCTTCTAGGTAAAGCTTTTTGTGTGATGCCTTGCATGTTCTGATGCCTGTCACAAGAGCTAATCCTGAACTTCCTCTTTACTGCCCAATCTGTGCCTTGGTCTGCGCTGCCTATAGTTTGAAAACTTTTTTCTTTTGTTAATATTGAGTTTATCTTTTCCGGTACAGAAAACCCCAACATCCTGGAGCAACAGCAGATACTGAAGTTACATCTGATAGAGAGGTCCCATGAAGAGTGACATTCTGTTTCTAAGCTGCTTTGCTATTTCTAGCAGCCAACAGAAATTAAAGCAACAGCTAAGACAATGGAATAGTGCAGCTGTGAGTTACGAGTTGCTTGCCCATGGCCAGCAACGGCCGAAGACCACTGAAATTGTTTTCCAAATAGGAATCCGAGTAATTCTTGAGCACTTGCAGGTTTGTTAGGATGATTCACAAGCTGTTCTCTATTTGGAGTTGGTTTCCCCCACCCTTTTTGGGTTATACAAGTATTTTGCTTGTAGCAGTACTCTTTACTCTTCTGCTTGTGTTATGCAACATGCCCTAAATGCCACCAGTTTCAGAGGGAAGCAGAACACACTGTATGTAACTTTTTATTCGTCGCAGTCTAGGTTTTGTGCTTCTGGTTTTAGCACTGAACTGTTTATTTTAGCAGAAAGTCATTGCTGTGTGTGCCCAGTGTCTGTTTTACTCTTCCAGATCTGTCAGGATTCACAACTGGAAGAAATGCCAAATACCGATTCCAGAAATATTTGGAGGAGATTCATACAACGGGTTCAGATTTCAGAACACAAGAATGTTTATTTCATGCAAATTTTTATGCTGGTTTGCTCCTTTAGTACCTCTTGAGAGCTACTGCTCATAACAAGTACAGACCTCTTTTAAGACATTCTTTCTGATGTAGAAGAAAGACAAAGCTGTTGCAATTCAGCAGCAGGTCCCTGTTCGGCTGTTGATTGGAGAATCCATGGTAGATGGTATGGATACTCTCGTTCTCATTTGTAATGCATCACAAGTGACAAGGGCTGGATTCTTCTGCGTGTGGTTTTCGGTTGTTTATGGTGACCTGCATAGATACTGAGATCTGGTCTGTCATCTGCTCTCCCCACAGAAGGGAGAAGGGAAGCTCTAGGGAAGCTTCCACTGTTTAGAGAGGAGCTTGCCAGGTTGGACATAGCCTTGGATGGCATGGTTTAGTGGGAGGTGTCCCTGCCCATGGCGGGGGGGTTGGAACTCGATGATCTTGAGGTCCTTTCCAACCCTAACTATTCTGTGATTCTATGATTCTATGCAGGAGAACTTGATTTGTGGGTGAGGCACCAGCAGGGATTTGAGATTAAACAGGGGAAGTTTAGACTGGATGTAAGGAAGAAACTCTTTCCTGTAAGGGTGGTGAGGCACTGGAATGGGTTGCCCAGGGAAGCTGTGAATGCTCCATCACTGGCAGTGTTCAAGGCGGGGTTGGACAGAGCCTTGGGTGACGTGGTTTAGTGTGAGGCGTCCCTGCCCATGGCAGGGGGTTGGAACTCGATGATCTTAAGGTCCTTTCCAACCCTAACTATTCTATGATTCTATGATGCACAACACTCAGCTGTCCCTTTGCAGACTTCCCAAGCCTGAAAGATGAAATTGAACCTGGGTTTGATGAATTTGGAGCAGTTAGTAGCGTGGTTTACGTGACACCACAAGGGACCAGTTTTTCAGAGCAGTTGTCTGGCATGAACGAAGTGTATTTACAGAATGCTACAGGTGTAAAGGCCCATTGGTGTAAATACACTGAATGGCCACGATGAACTCATGAGCGAAACCCTGCAAGTCCCGTGTCTGTCAGCTGATCTCCAGCCTGAGCCCTGCTGAGGCAGAGGAGGAAGTGGTGACAGGGTAAGTAACCATCACTGCAGAAAAGACACCATCATCTCTTCCCAGTGGCAGACTTAGTGCTGGTTTGGAGACCTGTGTCATGGGTAAGCAGACAGGTCACTGGAAGAGGATCACTCATGCCCAACCTTCTAGCCTTTCCCACCATAGATACACAATATAGAGGCCTGTTGCCTTAGTTCTGAAGGTACTCTGCACAGCCTATGCAAGAAACTTCCCCTTCTGATCAGCTCCACTCCTGAATTGCAACTATTTGCTTTCCTTTTTCTTCATTTTTGACCATACAATCGGTTGGGGGGAGGGGTTGTCTTGTGTTTTGGGGCTTTTTGGTTGGTTTGAAGGGGGGGGGGATGTTTATGGTATTTTTTTTTTAAACTTGCCTTGAGTTACTCCTTCCTTGTTAATTCTCTATAGGAGTGGTGTTCGGACCACAAACCCTGAGCAGTAATACCAGCACACTGGGCTTGCTGCTTCATTACCAAGGAGACACCAAAAGGGTGCAGAAAGCTGGTTTTCACTCATGTTATTTTGCAGAGACCTCCAAGACCTGCAGCTTCACCCTGAGCATGGATGCTTCTGAAGAAAAACATTTGAATGCTCCATTTGTGCTCCTTAACCTCCACCGAGCAAAGTGCATGTTTGCATTGATCACAAACATCAGGAAGCGCTCCAAGACCTCTTTCTGGTGACTGCTTTTACACGGCACTGACTGAAGTGCTACCATTAAAAACGACATGTGGAGTTATGGTCAAAACCAGGAAAAGACTGAGGCTACTGATCAGTAACATGAGCCTTTGGAGACACATAACCCACACTTACTTTTGCTTTCTAACTGCATGCCCAGCCTTTCTATTCACAGTGTCTCTCTTTGGACTGGAGGTGGTCAGAGAAACTAAGGCGATGGAGATGGATCTCTGATCACCACCACCCTGTGTGGTGTGAACTCACTCTACAGACACTGCTAGAATAACAGTATCTGTGATCTCAACAGCCATAGGCTCAGAGCCACATTTAAACAAAATTGCTGCGTATCTCCAAGAATGAAGGCTCCTGCAAAGCAACTTCTTATTCCTTTGCCTTCAGCAAGAGTCCCACCATGGTGCGAGGATAAAAATTCCTCGGGTTTTAGGTCAGCTGGGAAGTGGCTGGTTCTGTAAGGGCGACATCTCCTGATGCTAAACCAGCATTTCTGTAACCTCTGACTCGGAAGCGGTGACTGGAAGGACTTTTCTACTTCCTGATATTTCATTTTTCCCATGCATGATTTTTGGTGGCAGGTTTAGTCTTTATCTTGCAGTTGACTGAAGTAAAAAGAAAAAGCCACTCACAGCTTAGCGGTACCACTGCAGGCTCTTGTTCCTGCGGGCTGGGCTGGTGCCACAGCAGAGGCACAAGTGATCCAGGCTACCTCTGTAGTACACCAAGGACAGCTTCTTGACAGAAGTGCTGCACAAGCCGAGTGGGGCTCTGCTAGACATGCTGCTCACACGTGAGGAAGGGCTGGCTGGGAACACTGACACTGGTGGCAGCCCTGGCAGCAGCGACTGAGAGAAAGCAAAGCTGAAGGCTCTGAAGGAAGTGAGGATGTTGAATTGTGACCCTGGGATTCAGGGGAGCAAACTTTGTCTCCTGAAGACATTTTGTTGGCAGAATCCCACAGAAGACTGCGCTAAAGGGCCCAAGGGAGCCAGCTGAAGCACAAGAACAGTCCATTCCAACATGCAGGAAGTTGAGCAGACGTGGGAGAAGGTCAGCATGGCTGAATGGGGAACTCCTGACTGACATCAAATCTGAAAGGCAAGTGTACAGACAGCGGAAGCAGGGGTGGGCTGCACTGGAGGAGTACAGAAATGCTGCCTAGGCATGCTGTAACACAACTAGGAAAGCCAAAGCTCAGCTGGAGCTGGAATTCGTGAGGGATGCAAAGGACACTCTGTACCTTGACGTGGAAGGAAGGCTAAGTAAAATGTATGCCAAGTGACAAAGGACATGGAAACAACTGAGGTACCACTCGATGCTGCCTTTGCTTCAGGCTTTAACTGGAAAGGTCTGTGCTCAGATCCTTGGGCAGAGGCTAGGGACTGAGGTGCTACCCGCATAAGAGGAAGCCTGAGCTAAGGACTACTTACCCTGGATCCACACCAATCTGCGGGGAAAGCTGGGCTTGATTCAAGGCTGCAGGCTGCTATCACTGCAAGGCTGCAATCGCCCTTGAAAGATCACAGGGAACAGAGTTTCTAAGGGCTGCAAAAAGGCAAAGGCAATGCCCATTTTCAAGAGAGACCCAGGGAGCTACAGGCTGCTCAACCCAGCCTCAATCCCAGGCACATTATGGAACAAACTCTCCAAGAAGCTGTGTCCAAACAACGTGAATTTACCAAGAGGAAGCTACGTCTGACCAACCTGCTGGCCGCCTGTGATGAAATGACGGGCTCCAGGTACTGATCAGAGAGCAAGGCTTTGGCACCATCTGCTTTTGTATTCTTACAGTAAATTGGAGAGATATGGATCCATGGCATGGACTGTGAGGTGGGTGGAAAATCAGCTCCACAGCAGGGCCTGGAGGGCTGAGGTGAGCCCTTGGTAGTCCAGGTGGTTGGTTGTTACCAGTAACATGCCTAAGGGGTTAATACTGGGCCAGATAATGCCGAAGGGTTTCACTGCCATCCTGGATGCTGGGATGGATTGCTAACTCATGGATAACAACAAATAGGGGTAGGGAGGTGATAGATACAGTAGGGGCAGGGCTGTCCTTCAGGGAGCTCAACAGGCTGGAAAATGGGGCTGACAGGAACCTCACTGCGCTCATCAGAGACAAATGCAGTGTCCTACACCCGGGCGGGAGGCACAGCCCCGTGTCACCAAGTGACTGCAGGAAGAGGGGATGAGCTGAACATGAGTCAGAAAGGGGTCCCTCGCTGTGCTGACACCACAGCCTCACACAGCAGTGAGGACGTGGGCAGCAGTCAGAGGAGCTCATTGTCACCTGCTGCTCCTATCCCTTGTGAGCCTGCACCTGCACAACTGAGGCCAGTTTGGGCCCCCACGGTACAAGATGCAGCACACTGGAGTGAGGCTAGGGAGGGATACCAACACGATCAGGAGCTAAAGCATACAATATAGAAGGATATGCTTAAGAACATTAAGGAGGGGAAAGGGGTCTGAGTGCTGTCTTCAGCTACAAGATGGGTGATTGTAGAAAGATGGAGCCAGATGCAGACAATAAATACATGGTTCATTACCAGAACATTTTTCAAGGAAATAAATTGGGCTTTCTTAGTGAAACAGAATTTTTTTAAATACTCTTCCTAGTTGTAAATGAAGTTGGGGTTTGCTCTTAGTGATTCTTTTGAACCATTCCTCAGAGAAACACACCTCAATCTGCAATTCCTGGGTTTATTCATAGAATTCCAGCCTTCAACATATGTATTTCATACTGGTTATCTTTGCTGACCACTAAAGGAGAAACCTCCTTTGCCAGATGCTGTTTTCGCTGTCCCAAACACTGCCTCCCTACCTTTCTCTCCAGTCTTTCACTTGCTTCTCCCTTTTCCTGTCTCTCTTCCCACCCTTAGGTTCCCAGTTTCTTCAAAGTATTTACCATGTCCCTGTTCCTCCTCTCTGCCCAGCTCAAGCTTTAGTTTCTTCTCCGCACTTCAATCTGCACTTTCTCCATCACTCTTTAGGACAAAAACCTTTGCAAATCCTACTGAAAGGCATAGAAAAGGCAAGCGCAGGGATGGGCGCAGTAACTGTGAACTGCATTCCTTGGGACAAGCAGGTTTCCATCACTGCCAGGTAGCTGTCAAGTGAGGTAAGTTACGAACCTACAGTTCCTCCAGCACTAATTAAGGCTGGAAGCAATTAATCAGTTTAAAACACTACAGGGCAGAGCAGAGCACGGCTGCGCAGCCTCTGCAGTGTTGGATGCTGCCTTTCTCCCACACTTTCTCTAAGGAATCAAACAAGGTGAATTCTATTAATGTCTTGTGGTATTTTAGTTTTGGCAAATAGTTCAATAGGCGTAGTGCGAGACTTGTCACAGGAATGCCGCTTTCCTTTACTATGTATGTGCTCGTTTGTCATTGTCTATTTTTATTTGGTGGCAGATGGTGATGTCTTTGTAGAGTTGCTCGATTTATTTTTTTAGTGGGACACAATTGTCTTTCTCCTACTCACGCGGGGTAGCACCACAAAAGGTTCTTTGGTGTCTCTTCATCAGGCTGTGCTGCTGGTCTCAATAATGACTGTTAAATGCAACCTTTCTTCGTTGCTAGTGAGTGATCTTGCATTATCATACCGGCGTTCGTGACGGAGCTTGGAGCAAGCTGCGCTAGTAGAAGGTGCCCCTGCCCGTGGCAGGGCTTGGAACTGCATGTGCTTTAAGGCCCCTTCCAGCCCAAACCGTTCCACGATTCTATGGTTCTATGGTTCTATGGCTCCACTGAGCACCCACAATCACGAGGTGGCAGCTGAGCATTTCGCTGTCCTCCCGCATGTGCTGGGATTAACCAAGCTCCCCTTCGCGTGGGAGCCCCGGTAGAGGTCGGTGGACGGGTGGAAGCGGAGGCTGTAGCGTGCATCACCGCCCGTGGAGGGGAACGTGGCTGAAGGCGAGGGACTCGCATAAACGTTAAGAACAACAGCGTGCGATTCACCTTCCCTGCGCGGTAACGCGGCTGCGGCGCACGCCGGGAGCGGTGCTCTGCTGTCCTGGCGCTGGCATCTGCGCGAGTTAAGTTTCTGCTTCCCACTTCCCACCCTCCGGAGCGGGGCTGCGCCGCCAGCAGCGCTCAGTGACCCCAGGGCCTCGCCTCACACCCCGCGAGCCGAGCTGCAGCTCCGGCTCCTGGGTGCTCAATTCCTCCTTGCGCGATGGGCTCCGGCGCCCGCCCTCACCTCGCCTCACCTCAGGCAGCCCGGGGCGGGGCGGGCTAACGGCCGCGGTGTCCCAGCAACGCGGCATGGCGGCGGGCGAGCAGCAGGGCCGCGACTACCTGCAGCGGCACCGGATCCCCTCGCTGCTGCACCGCCTCGGCGCGCTCGTGCTCTACCACCGGCCCGGTGGGCGCCGCGGGGCAGGGCGGCTGCAGGGCCCGCGGGGACGGCGGCGGGGGGATGCGGGCGGAGGGAGGGGGCTCGAGGCCTCCAGGCGCCGGCTGAGGGCCCCGTGTCCATGCGCGATGTTGGTTCTTTGCAGAGAGGCCGCGCGAGTTCCTGATCCAGGCGCTGGAAAAGGTGAAGGCCGGGCGGCGAGCCGAGGGCGAGTACCCGAACCTCATGGACGAGGACAACGTGGTCGCCATGTTCGGCTTGCTGGATGCGGTGGGACAAGGCCACATAACGGCAGCGCAGTACAGGGAAGGTGCGTCCCGCTGGAGCTACCACATGTACCAAATAACTGTGTGTGTCTGCACTGAACCGTTAACACCGCTTTAAAGCTATGCACAGGTTTACCTTACATGTACGTGCATATGTGCAACCTGAACGTTAGCAAAGTTACGTATTTTGAAGTTACCTGTTTACCCTTTATTATACCTAGGTCACTTCAAGCTGTTAGGTAACTCTTTGAGATTAATTTAGGAAATTCTCTTTCCTCAACTCTAGCTCTTAAAACTTTGGGACTGGCCACTGAGGATCTACGGATCGAAGATGATGCGATTATCACACTGGATGTATTCATGCAGGAAGTGTAAGTTTAACTGGAAGGGCTCCTCGGGGTCAGGGATATGCACAGGGCACAGTTTACTGAGATTCATTTTTATACAACTATGTAATTAAAGGACTTGTGTTGCAAGGATTAAAGGGGTCAGTCAGTGACCAACCTCACTTGGGCTGCTGTGACCCAAACCCTGCTCTGCAGTTTCCTCAAGGCAGACCTCTCAACTCACCTGCCCCTCAGGTCAGACAGATGCCATCAGGTGGCCCAGGGGGTCAAATCCTGATTTAGAAATGTGAAGCAGCAAAGCAGCATTGCAGAGGTGGTACCACAGCTGTAGGTGAAACAAGCTCGGAGTTATCATGATTTCTCAATGTCAAGGCATGCTTCTAGGAGCAATTTCTTGGTAACTGTTGCAATCTCTGAATGGAATCAAACTAATAATCCTCAGTGTTATGTGACTACAATTCGCTTTTTTTCTGTCTTAGGAAGAAAAGGATGCTGGAGAGCTGGGCTGTGCATTAGCTTCAGTCTGCCATGTGTGTTAAAAAAGGCATCGTGCTCAATTCTTTCCTGGTTTGGCAGCAGTGGAGAGCTGATTTAAGCAGTACCCTCTTTTTCTCACCCTGCCCTGTCAGAGCAACCACCTGAAAAGGACCAACGGCAAAGAACTTGTTTATGATTACCACCTAGTGGAGGGGTGGCGTTTGAGAACTGCTTTTCTTAATACACCACCATATTTAGGTATTTTTTAGACAGAAACTTGTAAAAAAAATAATTAGGATGAATAAAGACAACCCACTGACACAGTCCTTTGTTGCTACCTTCTCTGTTCAAGTTTATACATATTTTAATACAGAACACCCATCACCTGGGCTGTAGAGATGTAAAACTGTGTTCAAGTGAAGGTGGATCAGTTCACAGGGAAGAGTTGCCCACATCATTCATACACAGGTGTAGTTACAGCACACATTTTGGCAGGGCAGACATACTCCTTCAAGGTGAAGCCAGTTTTAGCTTCTAAATGCACTGGCAAAGTGGCTGTAGAAAAGATCTGTGCAGTTGGAAACCAAGGGAGTCCCATTCTGAAGTGTTTTTAAAGCTGAATACAACAAGGCATGAGATGAAACCAGTCACTCAGCATACAGCATTTTAAAAACAAGAAGCATATTACAACATACGTGTTTTGCTTTTCTTTGAAATAAGCGATGTAGACCAAGCTATTAACCATTGCTGAAGAAGTCTTTATTTTCCTGTGTTTGGCCAACTAGCTCTCAGGTTGAGAAGAATCTCAACATCTTGTTGTGCTAATTTGTAAACTCCAAGTTCATTTAGTGCTGCTGTTGCAGAGGGCTGGTTTGGCTTGAATGTCTCATTGTCTGCAGCTGACTGCAGTACATCCTTCAGAAGCAAGGCAGAACCAACGTTCAGGTTCAGGATAATGCAAGCTTCTTTTATGCTAGAGAAAAAAAAGGTTATATGGATTAATACAAGAAGCACCCATGAAATACACTTTATTCTGTGCACACAGTGATTAACAAAAACATCCCCATGGACTTCTGAAAAGGCTCAAAAGTATTGAACTGAAAAGTGCAGCTTAGATCAAGGCAAACGGTGTACTTGTTCACACTTGTCTAAGCCTTTTCCCTTATGTATGTGCATTTCCTAAGCACCAGTGTTTTGCCTCCCAGTTCTCTGCATGGCTTTTGACTCTTTCTTCCACCAGCATTGCAAATACAGAATAGAATTTGCCACTTAACTAGTCTACCTTTCCCTATCTGCATTTTCCCCTAAGACAATTAGCACCTTCTTAGTGTATTTTAAGAGCACAGTTTAACAGACAGTTGCTGGAATCTGAACATTTTCCCTAATTAATAATATCAGGGAACAAACAGATCCCGTCTTTGTCACACTGTTTCTAATCTAAATGTGACAGAGCCATGTACCCATTGTGCACTAGTTTTTATGGTTCCTTTGCGCATCTGTTTCCTCTTATGCTGGGAATAATACGTACCAACTACCTTTATGAAGGTGATGTGCTTGAGAAAGACTTAAACCTGAATATGCTACGTGAATGTTCCAATTAAAAATGCCAATATGGAATTTTTGTCTTCCAAGTGTTAAAGACTGAATTGCCATGCTCCATACTGATTTGAAAGCACTAAGATTTCTGCCCCAATTTGCCCAGAAGTTTAGCACTGGACTCTCTAAAAGACTGAGTGCTATTTAAAAATGACTATCCATAAAGAAGGCAGCTGCTTCTCATCAATGAAAGCAACTACACTGCTATGCAATTCTGAGCAGGACCGCAGTTTAAAGTAGTCTTTCTTCTACCACTAAAGTTCAGTGTTGTAATTACATCTTCGAGTAGTTTCTTGGGCCCCAGTTTCAGAAGTCTGTGATATTTATATTCCTTCCATATGTTAATTTATCTAGACATCCTGACTGCACAGAATACCACATGCCACAGCCCGCTGCTGCCTGAGTACATGGCGCAGAATCAAAACTTTCCTGGTTGTAAACACTGGAAGCCCAAAGGATCCACACATTTTAAGTGTGGATCAAATCTAACTGAAGAACTCTTGGTGATACATAGAATGTGTATTCATCTGCACATGCACTTCTGAAATGCCAAGGGATGAGAAGTTTGCCTACTTACTGCTTGAAGTAGTTTTCTGGCCTCTTGCAGTAGTGTGAAAATAAAGGGAACAGATTCCTACTCATGTCAAACTGGAGCTGGGCTGCTCCTCCTTCGTTGAAATGATTTGCCATAATTACCTGCAAACACAGAGAGGTGCATCCACTGTTTAAAGCAGTCACTGACACCCACCTGCACTGCAGAGCTCACGCTGTGCTGATACCTACTTCCTGATAGATGTATATATCCACTTTCTCTGCAAGCATTTGCCAGAAAATCTTGAACAGCGAGTGGCAGAGCTGCTGTTCCAGTTGCAGTAAGCGGTCTCGCAGGGTCAGCAACATTGGGCAAGCTGTGCTCGACAGGGACATCACTGCTTGCTCTGCTTGAGATGGCAAAGACAACCACCTGGAAGAAATCATCACACTCGAGTCAGTACAATGGAATTATTCATATTGCAACAGCTGAAGGTAAAATTATCCTTTAGAAAAATCCTTCCTACTTACAATGGTTCAGAGATTTCTCCTTTCCCATTTCAAATCTAACGGTAATCACAGTCTACTGCTATGTTTAAATTTCATTTAATATTAAACTCATGCTGGAGTTATCAATCCCTGAACATGCCATTCACAGAAACCCCATCTAATCTAGAAAATCATGGAGGATTTGTATGCCTTTTATGAAGTACTTCAGAAATCCTACTCCAGAGCAAATATTCAAGAAGCCCTGTGAGTCTGGGAAGACAGAACAGTTATTACAGGCCTCTTTGTATTAACTCTTTAGTACTACTACAAAGAAAGTAATTCTTGTCCAAACTAGAGGGATCCAGAATGCTTCCCAGGGTATTTAAGCTAAGGCACCTACTAACTGTGGAACTACTTTAGAAAACACAACATTAAAATGAAGTAAGTGTTAAAGAGAAACTTTACCAAACTTGCCACCATGTGCCATTCCCACTCAGGAAAATAAGTGTGCCTGTTAGCTACTCCTGCCTTTATTTACCTCGCTATTTTTAACAGGAAATAATACTGTAATATGGGAAGAGAGTAAACAGATGGAATCACCTCTCTTTTTTGTACAGCTTCGCAGCATCCTTGACCTCTCTGAAGACATGATCTACCTGGCGAGTCAGCATGTCGTGCTTCAGGCGTTCCAGGAGATTAATCATCTCATCAAAGACCGAGCTCTCCATTGAAGCCAGCTGCCCTAGCTGGAGCTTACTGACAGCACTGCTTTCCACATGAACCTCCAGCTCTGCCTGCTGGAGCTGCAAGAAGAACTGGAGAAACAAAGCCAGGTCTGAATACCTCAGAAAATAATCCTACCATTGGAACTTTCCATTGGTCTTTTAATAGACACAGCTCTAGAAAACACTCTCTGACACATTTATAAACTTAAAATTCTAAAGACTTTAAAAACACTTTCTTATCTTTCCCCTTGGCCCTGATTGAGTGAAAAACAAAATATGGTGGTTTAATCCTAGTGGTTTGTCCTAGTGGAACTGATATGAGTTTAAGGTACAACAGCTAATAGGTAATGGAAATAGATCTAAAGAAATACTGAAAAGATATTTTAAGATTGACAGTAGAATGCTTTTAAAAGAAAAACGACCGATTTTGTCCTTTTCAGTGTTTGCAAAGTGAACTAGAAGCTTTAATTGTAATTTGTTTTAGAAATAATCATTCATTAAATCGTAAGTTTGCTGGGCTGACAACAGCAAGAAATCAGAATTTAATGTGACATCGTGGTAACAACACTATGGGTTTGCTTTCAAGCAGATCAAGACACTTTGGTAGATGCAGTTGTACAACATGAAGGCTGCTGTCCTGCCAAGTCAAGATTATCCACTGCTGGAGCCAAAGTTGCCTGTGACACAAAAAGAACTTGGAAGCTGCCATCTTGCGTTGCACAATACCTATTTTTACACACATCATGTGTAACAGGAGTTTTTGACCTTTTGTACCCATAACCATCAAAAAGCTGAAATGCCACAGTATGGCCATGCTGCCACCAGGCTATTATCATAGAATCCCAGAGCAGTTTGGGTTGGAAAGGACCTTAAAGCTCACCCAGTTCTAACCCCCTGCCACAGGCAGGGACACCTTCCACTAGAGCAGGTTGCTCCAAGCCCCATCCAACCTGGCCTTGAACACTGCCAGGGATGGGGCAGCCACAGCCTCTCTGGACATCCAGTGCCAGCACCTCACCAGCCTCACAGTGAAGAATTTCTTCCTAATATCTAATCTCAATCTCCCCTCTGTCAGTTTAAAGCTATTCCCCTTTGTCCTATCACTACATGCCCTTGTAAAAAGAAGTCCCTTGCCAGATTTCTTGTAGCAAAATAACCAGTTATCAGGGAGTGGCCTTTCTGAGCAGCACCTGTAACGTGTTGCAAGGCAGATCCCCACACTGGATCCATTTAAGCTAACCTGCCACAGGAATGGTTCAAGCATCTTGCACAGGCTACTGCACACACTTCAGCATCAATGCGTTTAATACTGGCCAGAGATCTCCAAAGTCAACTTACTATTTTTTTGCAATATGAAGCATGTAAAGGAGATTACTTCTCTTGTCTGTTCAGATCATTCCATTCCCCAGGCTCTTTTTGCAATTCCCTAGAAAGTCTGTAATTAATGCATCTTAGATCTCCAACAATAATCTGTCTTTATTTGTACATCTTTTATTAAATCTGAATTTGCATCTCGTTCTATTTTTGCAGTAATTAATTCTTCTGAATACACTTGGAGAAACAGTGCTGAAAATAAAATATTTGTTATGAAACAAACATCCAAAGTCCATTTTTTAATTTTTCCAAGTAAAACAATTACTTACGACATTGTCAGCCCAGTCTGCCAACACTGTTGCTATATAGTTAACAGCATTAAGGATCGCACAGTATCGGAATCCTAAGGAAGCTCTAGTCTCTTCCTTCATCACTTGAGTTAATCGTATCCTGAAATCATCAACTAACTCCTTCTGTAAGCCCAGGAACTGCAGTTTCCTGGAAGCTGTTGGAAGGTTCTTATACCTGTCTGGAAGGACATTAATAAAGTGTTTTAAAGTTTTCCAACACTGAATAAAAGCTTTTCAAAAACAAATATTCAGAAAGAAACTTCCTTGCTCTTATGTTCTGTTCCGAGGAAGCAGACGTTACTCACTGGCTTCTAAATTGTCACAGATTCAAAAGGAACAGTAGGACTTTTTATTACTGCACTGTAACAAATGATATTCTCTCAAGTATAAACAAGTTTTAATACGCTGATAATTTAACAATATGTTTTATATTTATTTAATAAACATGTCAAAAGCTGAAGATTGTTCATACGTGAGTGATTGGCCAAACTCCAGAATGAACAGGACAGTTTTTAGCAAATTACAAACATCACAACTTTGCAACGTTATTTGGTGACTACTGTTCATAGCGGGTATCTGTGAGGTCTGTCAGCTGAAGGGTTTTTACTGTTCATTACAATGAAGAGCAATACTCACAGATTAGTAATTACCTGTTATAACTAACAACAGAGTCATAAAAGTTTCGGCACAGTCTGGGACTTTCATTTCATCTACATCGGTGATGTCTTTGTACTGTGATACCCACGCAGCCTCTGATGAGAGCATGGAGTCCATTTTCTGAAGAGCAACTGAGATGCACAAAAAACTTGTCAATTGTTCAAGTTTTTAAAGAAAAACATTAAACAAACAACAACAATCAAAAAGAAAAAATCTAACACACACCCCCCCCCCCAAATATATAAACATTTATATTATCTCCAGTAAGTTGAATTCTACATTTTGGGGTTGTAAAAGCTACTGATGACTGGCTTCCTACAAACCAGCTTCAATGTATCCGTATTTGCAATGCTGTTAACAGCTACATCACAGTTGACTGGAGGAGGTTGTCTGGGGTTTTTTAATAGCTGGCTTGCTCCTTTCCAATGTATTTCCTCTGAATTTCTCAAAACTTAATATACCCTTTCCCTATTTCAATTTAAAGTCCAATCCCACATAAATACAATGTTTGTCTAAAACTAAGCCTCCTGGATTCCATACAGCTTAGGGGCAAGAGTCCCACAACTAGAGAAGCACTATTAGAATCTAACCAATTTTTAATCAAAAATCATAGAATGGTTTGGGTTGGAAGGAACCTTATGGATCATCCAGTTCCAACCCTCCTGACACTGACAGGACACCTTCCACTAGACCAGGTTGCTCCAAGCCCCACCCAACCTGGCCTTGAACACTGCCCAGAGATGGGGCAGCCGCAGCTTTTCTGGGCAGCCTGTGCCAGGGCCTCACCATCATCATTGTGAAGAATTTCTTCCTAATATCAAACCTAAATCTCCCCTCTGCCAGTTTAAAGCCATTCCCCCAGTCATATCACTACTTGTTCTTACAATAGACATGATTTATGCATAGAATCACAGAATAGTTAGGGTTGGAAAGGACCTTAAGATCATCGAGTTCCAACCCCCCTGCCATGGGCAGGGACACCTCCCACTAAACCATGCCATCCAAGGTTCTGTCCAACCCGCCTTGAACACCGCCAGGGATGGAGCATTCACAACTTCCCTGGGCAACCCATTCCAGGGCCCCACCACCCTCACAGTAAAGAATTTCTTCCTCAGATCCAATCTAAACTTCCCCTGTTTAAGTTTGAACCCGTTACCCCTTGTCTTCTCACCACAGTCCCTAATGAAGAGTCCCTCCCCAGCATCCCTAGTACGTTTTCTTCTTCAAATAAAATTGGAGGATCCATGCTCATGACAGTAAATCTAGACATATGACCCAAGTGTACATTTTAAACGCTCAAAAGCCAAAAGATAAAGAACTAAAATTCTGACTTTTCTCCTCAAATCTTGTTATTTTTAGGCCACTATCACAGAGTACGAAAATACGCATCTTATGTAGCAGCTCTGTCCAAGTGACTTATCCTATTTGAGAAGGCTGTTTGTATAAGCAAACCCGTATTTTCTGATTGTGCAATATAAAAGCCAACAAAATTCACTGCAAATCTTTCTTACATTTTTTTTCCACTGTTAGCCACCTTTGGAAGCAGGATTCTTCTGACAGAATATGCATGCAACTGGGCAAGCTGCTGAGATAACCATGAACGCTGTATAGCTCTCTCTCAAACAGAAGTACCTCATCCACAAGGTGACAAAAGAGCGTATCATCATACAACAGGCACGGAATATCAGCAGCCAGCTTCTCCAAAATCAGCATTACCAGAGCACGAGAGAATTCAAGCTTTTGAAATAAACAAGTGAATAAAATGTCAGAGATAGGAAGTACTGACATGTGCAAACACGTACATAAACTACTACTGGACTGAGTGAAGTCTCGCCATGTAGTGAAAGCAGTGAAGTGGGCTCACACAAGCATCTGTCAGAAGCTGACTTACACATTCACACATACAGAACACATAGAAATGCTCACCCCAGCATTCACTGAAGATCCTGCCTTGTCCAGAATTGGCTGGATTTTGTCATCAAGGAACTTTGCATGATTTCCAATCCACATGAGTACTTGTGTTAAATACCACTCAGGCTAATTAAAAAAAAACAGAAAATGAATTATTAAATGCATCCAAACATCATTTGTAGTATATTCAAGTTATACTAATATATAAGACAAACTTAAAAATACTAGTCTCTTCCCCTGCCTTCTCTTGCTCAGATCATGCAAGTCTTTCACTGTGTTTTATTTAGCTTCGATTTTCCATAAAAGTTGCACCAGACACGTATGTCTGGATTTGAATTGCTTTAAGTGAACCAATTATTCTGTTTCTTCTCAAGCAAAAGCTCCAATTTTTTTATCTATCTATCTCATCTCTCTCTTCTCTACTGCTTTCTTACTCCTAAGGTCCTCTTTTCTGCTTCATATATTGCCTCCTGTGCTTCTGTTGTCTTTATTTCTTGGTACAGTGAGAAGGATGCACTCCTGAGAGGTCTTCCCTGTAGCTCTGTTCTTACTGCTATTGTACCCAACCTCAACCCCACCCTCCCCCTGGAAGCAGGGAATCTATCAACTTCTCATTTCACATTTTAATGCCTTTAAGCTTTTTCAGTTTCCATACCTTAAGATTCAGTCTGCAGTTTCTGATGACCTGATCTGACACTCGATCATCTGTAAACTTTTCTTCACACAGTTTTTAGAAAAATGGCTGTTCACCTGATGTTCTTCACAAATTTCATTTTTTGAAAATCATTTTCCCATTTGATTATGAAATAATTTTGGTCATGTCTAAAAAAACCTCTTCCCCACTAATATACTTAATATTATTTGAAACAGGGTTGTAGTAGCAACTATCAAGATTGCAAATATATTTACATTTACCAAAGACTGTTAACACAAGTTGTATAGTCTTGTACAGTCAGTACAACTGAAGAGGTCTCAAACTCGGCTCCTGATGTATTGCTGCAGCAGTAATGCATTGAAACCTGTTCCAGTGATAGCTCTCAGATTAAAATCCTCAGTCTTTGATGATAATTCATAGAAAAAAGTGAGTACATTTCCAACTGGTAAACTGGACATCTCTTGTATGTCAATTAAAATAAATGTAACCCAGGAAACTAATCATATATCAGTGCTTTTAGACTAATCACATTTTATATACCAACAGTAGAATCCACCATATTCAGTTACATGAAGGCAGCTAAACACAGTGCCAAGAATCAGAGCCCCAGCTTTTTACAGCCTTTGAGTGCAAAATGGTTTGCAAGGAGACAGAAGAAATGATTCAGAACTTCTGAAGTGCTAGGAGTCAGTCTAAGGGTGTCACAACACTTTCCAAAGGATCTGGGCAAGGGGGGAAATATCACCTGGACCAGAGAAAACACTTGTGCCTCTGAAAGGTCACTATATGCTATCCTGGTATCTGTCTACGCTTATGTAGGCACAAGAACCGCACAGTTTTGAAGAACCTTAATTTCAGGAAGGAAAGTGTTAAAGCTACACAGTGTAAATGCAGCAATCTAGCTGTTGCTTAAACAAGCAATTTAGAAAACAGTCAAACTGCTTTCTCCCATACCTTGTTCAAAACATTGGTTTGTTTATTTCCAGTGAAATGATACTTGAATCTTTTCTGAAGAGGATTCAGCATGATCTGTATTGGAAGGATTATTGGTGGTGATGGGGGCAAAGAGTACTTTTCTGGTAGCTGTTTAGGTTTGGTCAACAGTTCATCTCTAAGTTTGACAGTCAAGGATGAATTAAAACGTTTTAATTCTCCCAATATCATAATTTCGATAAAATTGGTTTATAAAAATGAACATTTCTTAGTTCTACCTCATTGCATAATACTGCCTTCAGCCAATCAGCACAATTCCTCAAATATAAGGGATACTCAAAATAAACACAGAAACCCACCACTATCAGCATCAAACAGAGGCTGTCCAACAGACATGTTTATCCATACTTGTTAAATAAGAATAAAAACCTCACACAACTAATAAATGCAATACATGATTTCCCATTTTCATGTTACTAACTGGTTTAAGGGACCCAGTCTGTGAGATCAAAACTGTTATCAGCTCAGGGTTGTGCAGAATGGCCTTGTATCTTCCCACTCCAGGATAATAAAAGTCACAATCACTCCAGGAAAAATTGCTTGGTTGAGCTTTGGCCATGCTTTACTTAATTCACAAAATAATGGAACTGAAGGAGCAGCACTGCCTCCTGATTAACCCCAAAGGCAGACTCCTGGCGCTGCACAAGGAAAACCCTTCTCTAGTCTCCCATTGAGAGACATGCATCTTTAGCTTTCGCTCTTTTCCTTCTGGGATGGAACATATTGAAGTAATTAAGACTGATTTCAAATAAGGCTAAGAAAAGCATTAATTGTGTAAAATAAAACATACACCATCTTTTTTGTTTTTCATTAACATGAATAACCTTAGTGAAGCATGTAAGACCTGATCCTCACCAAACTTGAACTGTCAGCTACCAGGAGATCACTACATTTGATGACTTGGAGGTACAATGTTGCTACTGCCACACAGGACAACTTTGGCACCTATCACTTTCTAAACAAACAAACAAAAAACATTCTAACATTAATAACATAGTAACATAATTTGAATTATCTTTTGTTTATAGGGAGAACAAACTTAAATAATCCTCCCTAAGAAAGTGCATATCTCAATGTTTATTATCCTTGCCAAAATACACCACAGCTACTTAAAAGGATACGAGGTTTGCAATTTCAGAAGCTGACAAAACAGCATCTCTAGGTTGTTGTACACATCAGGAGCACTGGCTGGGGCAGGAAGACCAAATGCTTGAGACTGTGGTGGCCCCACAAATGGCCAGGAAAGCTGGGCTAGGACCTCTTCAAAGTCACTGCAACACAAGGTAAGCCCTTTAATACAGACTTACAGCACAAGGCAAAGACAAGTGAGTGACAGTGCATCTCCTACCTCGACAGCTTGTCCTTCAGAATTTTATGCCAGAATTTAACAGTGGATCTCATAAAAGCAAGCAGGTGAGAACAAGATGACTCCTGAAGTTTAATATCCAGTTCTGCCATGAATGCGAGAGTACTGGCTGCCTCTGGAACGTTGTTGGTCATCAGGTATTGCTGAATGCTATCACTATAAAATACAGGAAAATCAAGGCCAAAAATTCATTAAAGGTAACAGAAAGTAATCATTTATATGTTGAAAATGAAAATAAAGCTTTCTCAAATCTAAAACATTTTAATGACGGACAAGCTAGTCTCAGAACATAAAAGCAGTACTCAAAAACTTCACCTCAGCTCTTCTATTCGTGAAATCCATTTAAGATAGGCCAAGTGTCGTTCAATCTCTTCCACTTGACTAATCAGTACATGGAGCTCTTCCATCCAGGGCTGAGCTTTTTCTAAGTGGCTACTGATTGACTCAGATAGAAGCGTTTCTTCCTCTAGAAGCCGACTCAGAGACTTTTTAGAATCTTCTGCATTCTTCAAGGCATTCTGAATTCTTTTAGGGACTTCTGATGAAACTGTAAGGACCTACATTCACAGAGAAACGTTGTGTCTGACACAGAAACACTGCACTACGTACAGTAGTACCATTTCAGATATTAATACGATGCTTTAATGTAGTTAAATTATTTAATCAGTCATAGACCATATATGGAAGGGCGAGCAGGAAGGGTAGAATGATGCTTACCTGTTCTTCTAACTGCTTTTTATTCTCAGATAGCTTATCAATAAGGTTGTCTAGCTTCCTCAGAGAATCATAGTCATTTCCAACTTCCCTTTCCACAAATTCAGATACATAGTATGGGATATCACAGTGATCTAGATCTCTTGTGACTTCTTTCTTTCCAACAGCAACAGTTGCCATGTCTTCCTTCTCTGCAACACTGATCATACAATTTCTAATTGGTCACCACATAGACAACACAAACAACTATTCATCTCCTGAGAACACAAACTCCATGAAGAGCTGGGCACTTCAGTGTAAACTGAAACTTAAATAAGCCAGTCGAGAAATATCCTGGACAATTTGCTGGCCTAGGTCTTAGCTGAGGTATGATAAAAACTTGCTTACACATCCAACTGGTGATTTATCATACGTTAACTACTGAAGACAAACATGCCTGTTAATTTCTTCCTTCCCCTAAAGTGTGCATTTTATTAAAAACAGTATAATATATATACAGTTTCTACATATGCAATATAGAGAACTTAAAAATACTGGAAAAACGTATTTTTGCAAAATACAAGGGAAGATGACAACATTCTTCTTTACCTCTTCATAGTTTAGGATGTTCCAGAGATACCAGCTGATCACTGATGCACTACTAGCAAAGTGTCCACTCAGGTTTTACAACGATCTGTAAATCAAAAGCACCACTGAAATACACTGTGTGGGTTTTCCTATAAGTAACAGGAGAGGCACATGCCGATCCACAGCTTTGGCAGAGAAAATCAGACCTGAAACTGAGAGTACACGTATTGAGAAATTGAGATCATGTACAGTGAAACAAACACATAACTATGAGCACTTGACTCGTTCAGTTCTCAACTTCCAAAACAGTATTTAAAAATTAAATTCAGACACTTGCACTTTATCCGCTATAAACTTTAATTAAGCAAAAACTCCTATTAAACAAACAGTGAAGTGTGAGAAAACAGTACGGCCAAAGCCGGATAAGCAACAGAGCACCAGGAAGAACAGCCTGGGAGACCGAGTTAGAAGTGAATAAAGCAAACAGAGCAGCAAAAAGCACTACGCTGCTTGCAGCGATGAAAACAACACCGCAGACGATTGCTGACGCTGCGGTGCGCTCTTCTTACTGGAGGAAAGGGTGAAGATACAGGAGAGAGGGACAGGACACGAAGCATTCTCCAGCCACCTCTCGCTCAAGCCCTCAGCCCTACACCCACCTTCGCCAGAGGCCTGTCCTTCCCCAGGAGCTCCGAGAGGCAACGCGGGCCCGGGGCGGCCCGTGCCGCGCACAGCCCGTTAGGCGCGACCGAGCAGCCCCTTCCCCGCCAGCCGCTAGCGGCTCAGCCAGCGCTTTTGCCCCCTGCTCTGGGCTCCGGCCCCAGTGCAGCGCTTGCCCTGCCCGGCTGGGCACCGGAGCGCGGCGACCCCCGGCCGCTCCCCACGGTGGCAGCGTCGCTCCCGGCGCCGCCGCGCCCCCCCAAGCGCCCTGCCGGCCCCGCCCCCGTCGCGTCAGCAGCCCCCGGCCGCGAGCGCAGCCCCGCCTCTGGGCGGGACGCGAGGCGCACGCGCGCTGACGCTCCCCCCTCTCCCCTCCAATCCCCGTGCCTCGGTAGTGACGGCTGCGCTCTGCCCGCAGTGCGCATGCGCGCTGGAGCGGCGGCGTGAGTCGAGCCGGCGGCGGCCTAAGTGGAGCTGGCGGCCGCGCTGTGGGGAAGGCTCGAGGCGAGGAGCGGCTGGTTCTGTGCCCGTGTGGAACGCGCGGCTCCGGAGCTTTCGCCGCTTTATGCCGCCAGAGGCACCTCCCTTCCTGAAGGCCCTCGGCGCAGGCAACCGAGCAGTGGCGACCGGATGCTGTGGACACGGCTTCAGCAACACGGGTGTTGCTTGGTTGAGGAAGAGGCTG
The DNA here is from genome assembly GCA_039720435.1 of Amazona ochrocephala. Taxonomy (NCBI): domain Eukaryota; kingdom Metazoa; phylum Chordata; class Aves; order Psittaciformes; family Psittacidae; genus Amazona; species Amazona ochrocephala. The sequence continues at coordinate 30,627,366 of CM077880.1, forward strand.
CAAATGCAATGTCTTGTTTCAGAACAGTTTTATAATATATGGGGCTCTTTCCTGCGACAAGCCCAGCTCAGTCCCTGCCAGCAACAGGCAGACAAGAGGAGTAAAGAAACGAGTTACAGGCAGACAAGACTTTTGTCTCCATTTATTTAAGTACCTGTTCTCTGGTCAGGTAAAATAAAGCTGGAAAATACAGGTATTTTCTGAAGGAAAAGGACTAATTAAAACAGCTGTACATCTTTACAGCACATACAAAGCCTTGCTAAGAATCCTCTACTACACCAGTGCAAATGCTGCCAGCAATTGATACGTTAATTTTGTTGTACCTTATCTTCCTAAGCTGTCAGTTAATGGATGTGAAGACACACTAAAGTTTGCTGAACTCATTGAAAACATTCAGTGTTTGCCAAAAAAAAGGCAAGCTAAACATTCTTCCAGGTCTGGAACTATTAAAGGCCCATTTCTTAAAGATGCACTCATATTACAGCTCAAGCAACTTACTCATTAAAAGCACCAGTCACTAAGATCTATATTATATTACAGCCACCATCTTGCAAATTACTACTGAAGTAAAATGCTAGCACTAATAAAAACTTAAAAAAATACATATCTCTTACTACCAATCTTTAAAGAGTTGTGCAGGACGCGTTAATAGGAAAACACTTTTCTGTAGGTTAAAATCCCAGTGACCTCTGCAGTTTGCTCAGCGTAACCAGGTGGTATTCAGTTGTGTCTGGTTCTTTATGCTTGTGTCCATTTTCAGGACTTCTCGGATTGCCATGGTAGCGTAAGTGGATGGGGGAAGAGAGAACTCCATCTTCAGTGCCCTGAACTTACCATCTGTCGTAAGGGAGAAGAAGAGACACAAAGCAGGAGAACGTTTAGGGCATAAATAAGCAATGATTATCCTGGATGCCATCTAATGACTGAAATTTTCCACACACACACACCCCCCCCCCCCAACCCGTAAAGCAAAACAACGACCACCACAATCCAACTTACAATCCATAGTGGAGTTTCATAAAACAACTTATTTAACAACTTCTGTTTAACATTCTCTCTCAGCAGGAAGTAGAGTTTCGGGGATTCTTGTCTTTTAAAAGGAAAACAAACCTTTGTTCTTCCCTGACTGAATTCTTGGCCTCTCCACTTTTTCTGAGGAGCGGTGTCAAAAGACCTTGTGACCAGGGTTGTATACATATATATATATATAAAACTTTCCCTGAATTCTGTTGAGTATTTGACTTGGTTTCTTGTGTTCAGCACAAATAATGCATGCTCTAGCATACAGACAATTTGTGCCTTGATGCATTTGGCAAACATTTCCTGCTAAGCATTTACTCAATTTTACAGTTGCCCACCAGAAAACGTCACAGCCAATGCAGACCACTGGAAGAACTGCTTGCACTCTGGAGAAATAAAGGTCCTTATTTAGACAATCAACTTTGGGTATCTTTAATTCCACTGCTTACCAGTCTAGTTAAATGAAAGCTCTTCCTTAAAAGAGCTTTCAACATGTAACAGTTCAAAGCAACAGCCAGATCAAACTTCTTTTGCAAGCATCAGCAGAGAAATCAGCTTACCTGTAGGGAGAACTGGTAATGGTTTTCCTTCCAGCTTATCCAAATCTGTAGTAAATAATGGGATTCTGGGGTCGTCATAGGCCACAACCTCCCTTTATAATAGAAATAAGATTTTGTAAATACTATTTTATTACTTTATATAAAATTAATAATTACTATAACAATATTTTTATTGCTATTCCACCCTGTTAGTTACAACTGAAATGGAATTGATTTTCTAGTAAGGTAAGGCAGCGTTTATGCTGCAATAACTGTTTAAAATTGTTTAACTGCAATAAAGCTTTATGTAGAAGCCTTGCATCTGATGAGGATTATAAAATAAATTAATAAATTAGCGAGAAGTTTCTTTGCATAACCCATCTGCTTTTCCTCCGGGTCTGTCAGGATTGAAACAAAGCCTAAACATTTCTAGCTTTTGTCTCCCTGTGCATCGGTGATCATCTTTCTGCACATTTCTACTGTCACCTGTTTAAAAGGTATTTATTAGATTGCTGTACAACAACTAGGTTGGATTTCTACAACAACGATTTAGTAAGTTTAATCAACAGACAGGGAACTGGACACCAACTTTCTCGTAGAAAGACTACAAAAAAACCCCACATTTTGAATATTATGTCATAGTTTCAACATAAATAATCACCTATGAAGTGTTCAGGCAAGCCCGTGCAAGGAGTGTAATAACTAAATAGATGTCTTGACACTCAAACACCACAGAACCAGAGGACCAAGGAAGAAATAAGGCTATGGCGCAACTTCACCTGCCTAAAAAACGTAAGGGAAAAGGACGTATTCGTTTATGCGTGCTTTCTCCTCCCTACCAATGCTTCAGTCTACAGACATCCTGTAGGTCAGCCTAATGGTTCTTGCACTTAAGTCATCCCACATATAGAATCATTTAGGTCTATGTTGTCAGTTCAAGTGTAATTTCCTTTATCCTCCTACTCACCAGTTGACATTCTGAGGTCGAATGATAATCCTTCTGTATGCTCCAGAAAGGGAGTAATCTCTGATCTTATGCCTCATGTTGTTGATATCAAGATTGTCAGCTACTAGCATTTCCTTGTAGGCCTCACCAACTGCAATAAAGGAAAATATTTAACAGGAGAGAGCTTAGTGCCACTGATCAAAACAGCCCGTTTTCATGGATCATTCCTTCATTATATGTAGAAGTTTTTAGCATAAATGGGATAAAAAATTAGTTATTGCAAATCTTGTTTGCTTCTACACCCTCAGTAGTAGAGGCAGTAACCAAGAATCCTTCAAATCAGAATTTCAGCTGAAAACAAAATTTACGAAGTATTTTACTGACATTTCATTGACATCCCACATGCTTTCCAATTATCCTCACATGGCTGACCTTAGGCACACAGATCAAAACCAGTATGGGCCAGATTGCCCATTGCTCTATCTTTGAAAAAACAGCAGAGTGAAATGAACTAAGAGAGCCCCGGAATAGTCAGCAGGGACCTTTAACTGCACTGCCAACACGAGGAGTAACTCTAGTACAGTCTGGTATCCTTCAGTAAGGATGTGTGCGTGCACACCTGGGGAAGACAGGGAAGGCAATAGAAATGCAGGAATACTGCAGCTAAAATGCTGTCTGGTGCCTTTGATTTGCAGCGCAATCACTAGCATTACTTCATGCAGTTGGGAATTTTAAACAGGAAAGCATTAGGCTTCCTGTGGGCAAATCCCAGTATAAATGTATTGAATGTAAAAAACTGCAGCTTTTCTTTCCCCCCTTTTAACTCAGTGTTGTTCAGAGCCATACTTCCTCACCAATTCACCTTTATCTTCCAAGTGTTTCAGAAATGGGTGATAAATGGGATTGGGGCTCTGGGACTCGCAGAGTCTCCAGAGACTTGACTGGTCATTTAAGGACAACCAAGTCCAAGAGCAGTTCAACCCAATATTGAGGAAAATAAGCCTACATATTGGTAGACTGGTTTGGCTAAGCAGGGGACTCATGGTCAAGCTCCCAGGTAAGGACACATACAGTAGGTGAAACCTAGGGCCAGCTGCAAAGAAGAAATACACATTGTCCAGACACGTAGGGATGGTGTTAAGAAAATCAAAGACCAGATGGAGTTGAAATCAGCAACAGACATCAAGAGCAACAGGAGGTAAACTGCAGTATCAGGAATTAAAGAAAAGGGAAGAGTTAGCCTGCTGTTCATCAGGGCAGCTGGCCTAGTGACAGACCTAAGGCTGATGTTCTCAGTGCCTCCTTTGCCTCAGTCTTGACCAGCAAGGTCTTCCAGGCCTGTGTTCCAGGCGGCAAAGTTCAGAAAAGAGGGGGACTAGCAGCAGTAGAAGATCATACAGGCTGTGTGGGCTGGCTTGTGTCATGGTAAAGCTTTTCTCTGTCATCTCTGAAAGATCATGGAGATCTGGGGAGGTCCCAGGTGACTGCAGGAAACCAAGTGTTGCACCCACCTTCAGAAAGGGCAAGAAGGTTGATCTAGGGAATTATGTACTTGTCAGACTCACTTCAGTCCCTGGGAAAAATAATGGAGCTAATCCTCTTAGAACATGTTTCTGGGCACATAATGAGAATAAAACTGAGCATGGTTTTACTGAAGTGGGGAAAGGAAAAGAAAACAACCCACCAACCTTACTGCCTTCTATAATGAAACTATTACAGCTGTAGATGAGGTGAGAGCCATAACTTTTGCCTACTTTGCCTTTAGCAAGACTGTCAACATGCTCCCACAGGAACTGGATACAAGGATGACAGCATCCTTGTATCCAAGGTTAGAACATTACAGTGGGTGGACTGCTAGGCAAGTAAAGAATTGTCTGGCCCATTGTCTCAAAGGATAGTCACTACTGGTTTAGGCACTACCCAGCAGCTCATTGCAAGCAGAGTTCCTCAAGGATTTGGGATGTGTCCTGTTAAATACTTCTATCAGCACACATGGAAGAGGAGCTCAAATTCACCTCAATCTGGGGTGGTGGCAGTCAATCACGCAAGGGCAGGCTGCCATTCTGGGAGACCTCAGCAAGTTCAGCAAGGACAAAGTCCTGTACCTGAGAGCAATTAACTCTTTGCAATGGTAGAGGCTAGGGGCCAGGTCTGCTGACTGTCACCTGAGACTCCCTGTCAGAGTGCCCTGGAGCAACGAAAGCCAATAGCAACAGGAGCTTTGCCAGTAACTACACCAAGAGAAGCAACTACTGCCCTTTACTGGGCACTCATGAGACTGCGCTTAGAAAGGTGGGTCCAGTACAAAGTAGATGCCAATAAACTTGAATGAGTCCGATGGAGGAGCACCCCAATGGCCAGGGATTTAGCCCGTGCCCTGTGAGGACAGTATGAGAGACTGGTTGTCTTTAGCTTAAAGAAGAGAAGACTTAGAGGAACTTAGAGACTGTGTGCTCCTGAAAGTTTCAGACAAAGCCCTGAGCAAGCTGGCCTGAATACAAGCACTGATCTTACTTTGACCTAAAGACTGGACCAGAGGGCACTCTGATGTCCTTTCCAACCAAAATGATTCTGCAACAATATCCCTTAAAAATAACATCATGTTCCATGCAGATGAATTACAGGTCACTCAACCTATTCATCAAAAACAATTTAGACACAATACACTCTATACACAGGAGATGAAAGAGATGCTCTTTTTAAGTTATGATTTAACGTTCACACTGGTTAATATTTAATTAAACAGATCTGGTTCTTTTTCCTAACTTCAGCATTTGCTTGGATTACAAATTCTAGAAGTTTAGTTTGTTTTCTAATTTAAAAATGAAATGCATGCACTTTGTAAGTAACATTTCACTGTTCTGTTCCCCTTGTGCTGAAATAAATCATTTTCCCTCTGTAAAAAAATGCATTCTTTGGAAAAGCTACTTGCTAAAAATAAATATGAGACAGATTGATGTTACATGAAACAAGTATGCAAAAACTTAGTATCACAGTGGGACAGTGTGGCAGTAGATCAGAGATCTGAAATAGTGTATTATTTTGATGGTGACCAAGGTTGCATAGATCTGACCTTCCTTTTAAGTTAAATATTAAAGCAGACTTACATTTTCTGAGTAAGTAGGTAAGTTAAGAGTCAGACTTACTTTTGTGCTTTGGATAAATAACATCAAATCCAGGCAATGGCATCACTACATCGTGGATAGTGTAGTTATCAACATCTCCTTCTTCGATATGAACAGCTGTGGCTACAGCCAGGACAGAAAAATGAAGTTACCGGTACAAATGCCTGTGACAGGTGACACGGGCTAAATTTAAAATGACCCATGTGCCTGAAAGAAGCCCCTTCTGAGAGGGGTAACTACTGTGTTTTATCTCCACTTAACAGACAACATTTCCAAGAAAAGAAGTAACAGTCTTCAAGGCTGTCACAGTTACCAACAACCACAGTCTGGTTTTCAGTGACTTTTAAAGCTGAATGGAGTAAGGACTGACAGATGAACAGTCCCCTTACCAGGCATCAGGCATACACAAAGGAGAAACACTGTGGATATTCTCACCCCAGGGAATACCAGAGTAAATACCAGTGAGGATAGCTTTAAATAGTGGAGCCTCCGCTTTACAAGATACTAATGCAAACAAAACTTTCTGTGGTTAAAACATCTGTAACATCCTTCCACAGTTCTCCATAGCTCAACTACGTTTGAGTCCATTCTTGGGAACAATCAGTCCTTCATAGTCTCTCTTCCCTATCCAAGTATTTGGAAACACAAGCAAACCAACAGCTCACAGAATTTACTACCTAACTTCAGATTCCTTGCAAAATTTGATGAAACCCACTTAGTGGATTCAGGAATCACTGGAGCAAAATGGGTGAGGGGGAAAGAAAATATGCAAGCAGTGCCACCTGAACAGGTATTCCTAGGAACACCTTATATTCCTAGGAATTTGAACAACACAGCATCACTGGGTTTTTATTTCTCTGATATTACCTCCTTTAAGTGTGAGATCTCCTGGTACAGCTCTAAGCCCGTATTCTTCTATTCTCTTGCTCACCATATTATTCCACACATAGCTCTGGTAGCTATGAATATACATTAAGCGATTATTTCTTGGTATCTAGAGGTAAAGAAAATATAAAAGTGAAACATTAGAAATATGAATATGTATTTTTAGATTTTTCTTTCAATCAGAACAAAAAAAGGCGTATTTGAAATGTTACCTTTTTCAGCAACCAGACTTACACAATTTCTTGGTATATAGATGTGACTTGTGTTCATTATTTGGAAAATGGGTATGTGAAGAAATAATGCTTTTACACGTTTGAAATCCACACAAAACCCTCCTGTGCTTAAATAAATAAATCTTTTTAATCTTTTTTTTTCATTCAGCAGCTCATCAAACACATGGGGCTATTAGGCTATTATAAAGCACTGGATTCCTATTCAACCTCCCGAAATCTGAAGTAGATTCTGCAGACGTGAAAGCACAGTGTTATTCTAATTACCTTCTTCATAAACAAGAAATTATCCCCCGGCTCCTAATGTGCCCAGTAGTTTGCTGCTGATGAGGCGTTTTCTCCAAAGACTTGATTTTGATTACAGCACTTGAAAACGACAATGAACCCACCATGTCTATGCCAAGCTCAATCATTAGCGTACTTATCAGTTTAATTTATACCTTTAAAGCAACTCCGATACTGAACTTTTGCACAATTCTCAGATCTGTGTTATACATGGTTATATGCTAAGTCTAATTGTATTGCTTCCAACATACAGGAGAGACTGTTGTATAAGCTGAAAAGCTCATTATGCACACTCATTAATTACAGATGTTGTCAGTTACCATGCAGCAATACCTCGAGCAAAAAAGCAAGGAGAAGGGGGCCTATAGGGATGCTGGGGAGGGACTCTTCATTAGGGACTGTGGTGAGAGGACAAGGGGTAATGGGTTTAAACTTAAACAGGGGAAGTTTAGATTGGATATGAGGAAGAAATTCTTTACTGTGAGGGTGGTGAGGCACTGGAATGGGTTGCCCAGGGAGGTTGTGGATGCTTCATCCCTGGCGGCGTTCAAGGTGGGGCTGGACATAGCCTTGGATGGCATGGTTTAGTGGGAGGTGTCCCTGCCCATGGCAGGGGGGTTGGAACTTGATGATCTTGAGGTCCTTTCCAACCCTTACTATTCTATGATTCTATGATTCTATGATTTTAAACTTAACCCTCTACCCATCAGGCATCTATGGGTCTATTTCAAATTCATCATGGGACCATCAAAAGAATGTTTATTCAAGCAAATACCCCACCGCACTTTTACACTCACTATGCCAAATGCAGAGATTATGTTCTTCATTCCATACTTTAAGAGTCCACGTAGAAGCTGTCCTTCCACGCACCTTTTTACAGGTAGTTTCTTGAGGGCTGCTGCTGGATCTTTAGTCTTTGCCCATTCTTCTCTGCATTTCACTAAGTATCCCTTTTCAGCTAGGGCAAGGACATGAAAATATTTTAACTACATAGCAAAAAACCACCCACCTGACCTCTAGTTAAAACAGCAGAAAACTGGAAGTTTCAGTCATGGTAATTACACATATTAACAGAATCACAGAACAGTTGAGGTTGGAAGGCTTCATGTGGAGTCTGAGCAGACTCTGTATATTCAGATCCCTTTTAACCCCCACTGCAGGAAACCATACAACAAGGAACGGGAAGAAAGGCAGAGTCAGAAGATTGCTTCACCACTGCTAAACCGGCCGAAGTTTAGCACACGCAGAGCTGTCCTCACTAACATCTTCTTCCATTAAAAGACTCAAAATCCAAGTGTGTTTTTCCTGAACATACAACTCTTGGAGGAGCAGAAGCAGAAACACCTGATGTGTCATTTTTTAGCCCTTACCTCCTGGTCTTGGTTTTAGTATCAAATCCATTACTTCATTCCAATTGTTCTGTAGAATAGCTCTAAGATTCAAACAAGAAAGTGTATTAAGAACTACATATATTTTAAGGAGATAAGGCCAACTTACTAGAAAAAAGAAGTATCAGTGGTTAGATTTATGCAGTATTACAAATAGTGGTATTATGCAAGACACCTGCGGAAGCAAGTTCTTTCTTGAATCTAAAAACTGGCATATCCAAGATGCTCCAGAAATGTTCCCCAAAATACATCAGAAGTTACACAGGGATAAAAATAAAATCTAAAACGAATGAAAAGGGTGGTGGGGAGGAATGGAAACAACACATACCTGCCAATCTGATATGTAGGAACAGCTGTGGTTCCAAATCTTTGCATTCCATAGTAATTAATGAATCCAATCTCCCTGAGAGAGTGCATTGCTTGCTCTATCTGGTCATCAGTTCCTGTTATGTTTCTAGCATTAAAAAAAGTTAGAGACAGAAAATTAAGGGCTTACACTATTTTGTGATCCCCGTAATTCCCATAAAGCTCAACATCAACATTATAAAGCATGTATCAAATTCATCAGACTCCTGCCAATAGGACTTTTCTTCTTTTTTAAACACCAGATGCACTGATATCTTTTACCTATTTAAAGGGGAAAAAATAAAACCTACCAAAGCTGTCTATACTAACATATTACCTGAGAACAACAGTGAAATGGTTCCCTTGCAGTTCTCCTAATTTCAGTGGATGATTCTTGTAACTGAAGTTTCCTAATTTGAAGTTCATCAAACATTTATTCAAATGAGCAAGTCTTTGTGCAGTGATTCTAAAAACGAAAGAGACATCAGTGACCAACCCATGCTTAGCAAAGCAGACAGTTAAATGAATACAGAAATGCTGGCGTTCCAAGAGAAAACGCAGCAAGTCCAGCTTCCCCACTTTTCTATTGTTGCCTTTTCAAACTACTTTAATGAAATATCTAACAGAACAGATAATTCTTAAGGCTATTCATACAAGAGAACATGTGTACCATGACAGACACTGTTAGTACTGTCTTTCTGTGTCTAAGTTACAGCAAAAAGCCCTATGTTGCAATATTGATGTATACAGTACCCCATAAGCTGAACTTTGCTTTATTTGAGTAACTACACCAAGAATACACTCTAGTTAGCACAGTCACAAACACAAAGTTAAGTCGTTAGCCTCTGTGCAAGCTTAGTGCAGATGAGATCCAATCTGTCACTGGTATCTGCTGTTTTTGTTGCTGGACCTTTTGGAAGTGTTCCCTGTTCTTTGCATCAGAGCTGCTCTTTGACACTTCTGCTAAAGTTTATCAACAAGTTTAACAACTAGCATGGCCAGCATACGGCGCTGGCAAATGGTAACATCTCCTCTCCTGCACCATCCTTCTCCATGGCTGCGCAAGAGAGTTGGGTACAGTGGCACTATTGAACAGACACCACAAACCAGTACACTCCTCCCCAGTCAACACGCTGAAGCTCTGGGACACAACATTAAATGTGATCATGTTAAAAGTAAACAGAACAGCACCTGAGATGACTACACCACAAGTCTGGTTACTTGTCATCACTTGGCAAACTTGCCTTGCAGCAACAAGAATCTGGGGCTTCTCAAAACTCACAGATTAGCAATTCCTTTTATATGTGCAAACATATGCACTTGCAAACCACTTGGAGGAAAAATACGAATAATTAAGTATGGAATGCCCTCCTTTTAACAGGGATTTGATCAGATTTCTGTCATTCCTTGGAATTCCTCACTTGAGGAGTGTGGTTTTCAAAGAGTTTTAAATAGTAGTCCAGGCAGAATATTCCAGCTAAACAGACATTGCAATACATGACTGCAAGGCACCCATCATCCTCAGTTATGGATGTGACACTAATTTCAAGCGCCCAGAAACAATATAATTATCTTGGAAAATGACAAAACAAACTTTTTTCTCTCTTAATAGGAGACTTATGACAGTAGGTTAAGACAGGAAAAATTCCTCATCATATTTTGCCCCTTCTGCCTACTCACAGATGAGCCAAGGCAGTGACCAGTTGTTCAGAGTTCAGTGAGAAAGAAAATAGGACTCCAGCTGGAGGAAGAGGGTAACAAAAGTCAGGAAGGAAATGGGACATAATTTTCACCATGTCATTCTAGTTTTCTGCTGTTGCATAGGAGCCGTGCAGCGTTAAGAGCACGTAGGCAGCTTCACCCACTGCTTCAGCCGAATACATGTGTCCAGCCTATGACTCAGAGCACCAATGACTGAAACTACTAGCAACCACCATGGAGTAAAAAGGATTAGAGCATCTTCATTAATACATGAGCTTTACAACATCGAGACCTGAATCTGCTATGTATTACTCAGACTGCAGCCTGAGTGTTCAAGGTGTTTACTGAGATACTCGGGCTCCCACAGTAAAAGTGCAAATACTCCAGCATACTTTGACTTACCTGAGAACAGCGATCTCTTGAACTGTTATAGCCCTTTTATCCTTGGTTCCCATGTAGGAAAATATGTTTGGCTTCACTCTTAAAAGCAACAGTAACAGATATTACGTATATTAAAATAGAGATCAAACATCATTTTAGTGCCATTACGTAGAATTATTAATCTTCTATATTAAAAACAGAAATTATCCATATATTCCCCAGAACTAGCCTAAAATTTGACATATGTGACATCTTCACATCTCATCTCTGATAAAACACAGGGAAACTTCTCTGATTTCATTACAAATTCACTTTTACCACAACTGTGCTTTCAGAATATGAGCTCTGAAGTACTTCTTTGTATACATTCACTCATTATCCAAATGCAGAGCTACCATTAATTTCACTAGAAAAAACCCATCTATGTCCATTTCTTCCTTAAACCTCAATAACAGGTCTGTCTGAATACCACGCATGCACGTTACGTGAGAATATGAAAAGGTAATTTAAAATATGATGCACTTCTTTCCTTGAGAGGAAAATTTCCTTGCCTTTCCACTTCATAGTTTACAGCCTGTGTCACACAGGAATATTCCCAGTTATTCCAGGTATGGGCACCAGGGGGTAGCAAGATTGCCATTACGTACATATTTCTACCCAACTATGCTCCTACCATTCTCTTGTCAAATACAAACACTAGTAGTATACTGGTTGAGTCTAGATTACAAACGTTTATTTTTGGACAGGAAGGGGGAAGGGAAAAGGAGGGGAGAAGTGGGAAAGTTTTTCTGTGAGTACATCACTGAATTGACCCAATTTTAAAATAATCCTTCCTCTGCAATTCACTGTGTTCTTGTCACGCCTTTGGCAAATCTTCTTGTTGCTGCGCTTGATGGGATGAAAAGAACTAAGATTGTGTTGCCATGGAGAAATTAATACATGGAACAACAGTTTACGAAGCGTAACTGCTTAGGAACTGATCAGCATATTATCACAACAATATCTGACAGGTTCATAACATACTTGCATATATTCACACACTGGGGGAAAAAAGAGCTTTTAATTCAGGATACGCACATCAAGGCTTTGAGCTGCCAAGCCTTCCTTAGATCTTCAGCTGTGGACCTTTTCCCACTGAAGCAGTAGAGGCCAGTCCTTTAAATTTGGGGGATTATTTTGTTCCATTCTCACCTCTTTCCAAAATGCACAAGTGTCGAATTTAATATTATCAAACAACTTCTTCAAAAACACTGGGTACAAACTAGGCAACAGCCAGCACTGTGCTGCTCTTCCGTAATCCTGAAGCACAACATTTACAGCAGGATGAAACATACACAGAAGGAATGCTGCGTGTTACCCGGGCTGGCAGAAACAACAGCCTTACCTTAAAAATTTGGATAGGACATTAATGGCATCCATGGTATCCTTGTTCTCCTTGTATAGAACAAAGTGGCAGTAGCTTCCCCTAGATTTTGGCCAAGAGTGTTTTCTTGGATCTTTAAAAACAAAAGGTTCAAATTTGTAAAGTGACATTTTTCTATTTCATCAATGTATTTGCCATTGCAGCTACATCTAAAAAAACACGCAGGAGTCAATTTCTGCTAATTTCCATCGGCTTTGAAATAAAACCAAGTTAACTGCTGACAGCGAAAGCTGCAAAAAGACCTTCTCCCCTTCCACAGGGCTGTAAACTTCTCTTTAATCAATTCTGTCACCTAGAAAATCTCCATTGAAATTATGACAGTTCTTTTGTCATGAAATTATCTACAGACATACCCTACTCATTTAACTGCCATATTGCCTGATCATGCTTTCCCCAAACATTACCATTACACTGACTTTTAGCAGTGAAAGCCACTTCACATTCTGTCTAGCGCCTTCTACAAGTAATAGATGAGGACCACTGGAGCCCTGTTTGTGGGAAGACTACAGTTATTTTTTATAGTTTGACACATATCTTCATTTCTGTAGGATTTTTTCTGTGTCAGGCAGAAGCATGGGCTGTATCTCTACAAAAGCCTGAAGAAAGTATACTCACAAAAAAATTACTTTATTTCTAAGTCCTATGGGACAGAAAAACCTGGCACAATAGAAATATTAACAAATAATTCATGCCAGATACTGTGCCATGTTTAGAGAAGGGCAGGGGATGAGACAACTTCAACTCCTGCAGACTAACAACTGATGTGCAATTCTGCACAATCATTTGGCACTTCCTGGAGAGGGAAGAAAACTGTGACTGTATCTGACAAGCTTTTGTTGCACATAAAAGCCTCCAGAGATACAACTTTTCCTTCACAATCATCCACTGTTGATGGCATTAAGGGGAAGGGGGACTGATTCTACACAGGTTTAGCAACCACTTTTGAGGTGACTTTGTTTATCAATTCTTTGTTTTATAGGAACGAAACTAAGGATTTTAATGTTTTAAATGAGAAGTCCCTCACCTCTTGGTAGCCACCAAGCAGACATTCCTGGTGTTGTACAAAAAGGGCTTAGGCTCTTTCACAACAGCAAAACCTAACTTAAAAAGCCAGTCCTATTCTAGTGACAAACCCCAGTGCAGGAAGGAAGCTCTTGGGAAATCTTGCTCTTTTCGTTCAGTTAGTTTGATAAAGCCCGGATACCCCAGACAGACAGTGAACATTTAACTTGCAGGAAACTTTGGGGTAAAAGGTAATTCCTCTTGCCTTTTTTGAGAAGCTGCCATCCATACGCACACTTCTGCAAAAACATTTTGGATGCTACAGTATAAAACACTATATGCATAATTTTTAATCACTTAAAAATTATTGCAACACTTGCCTTGTACCATCAGTTTCTAAGCAAAACCATCCCCTATGGAGTGTCCTAGGACCTAAACTGAGCAGCATGGCCCAAAGCCTGTCAAGAGACCTCATGCTCCTGATGGTCTCCCTTCTGAGCCACCACTGCTCTTTAACACTGTCAATGAAACACTGTGTTCAGCTTGAAGATCAAGATCCTCCACGAAGAACTTGGTAATTCGAAGAGAGGAAGACAGAGCATGATTCACAAGGAAAGTCTTCTCCAGCTGGAATTGTTCTTCAGATTTAACTAATCCATCTTGTACATGGTAATTTCAACACCCTTCAAACAGTGAGCCCTAATGTGGGCTAGACTAAAAGGCCTCTGTAGATACTCCTTGCACCAAAGGGCTCTTAACACTCTGGACATCACAGCCATGTGCTCATCCACCAAGCTGCCAGCCATGCTGCAGCTCCAGTCCTGATAGTTAACCATTCCTCACCCAGTGCTTCAAAGTATTGAACTGGGTAGGTGGACCAGAGGGACAGATTGCAGTCCTTATTGCTATGTTGCAGAGTCATGTCACATTTTTGACAGTAAAATATTTCCAAGCCCTTTTTCCCAACCTTTTGCTGCAACTCGAGGGCTGGAAGCTCTGTTTTAATATCAGGAGGTATCATATATACTTTTAAAGTCGTATAAATACATATAGAGGTGTCTGAAATACAAGGCTGAAGGGCAAAGGCTTGGCTTAATGAAATCAAGGGGAAATATACCACAGATGTCAAACAATATAGTCAAAACTGATGATTCATATCACTCGCTACTGATGGACTTTCTCTGCACCGAGTGACTACTGCCTATACTGCACTAGAAAAAAGATGCAGCACAAGCCCAATTCTTGGCTGTTTCAGGGAATTTTAAGCATTACATAAGTGTAGGAGTTTGGGATTTTTTAAAGAACTAATTGTAGCTAGTTTGGCCAGTCTTGTCACTATTTAGGAGGTGGGCATGGTTGGCATTTCATTTTGTTAGCATGAAATGTCAACATCTCTTACCTGTTGCGGTTCTGACCTCTGTCCCAATGCATAGCATAAAGAGCACAAAAGAGTAGCATTTAATTTTTAGACTGTCGAAGGGGTTTTAGAGGTGAACATGCAGGTTTATGGTTATGGGTTTGTTTATGCTTTAGGGAGCATCCAACAGTTAGGTGGTGGATGACAGCAATTTAGACAGTTATGCAATGGAATCGTGCAGAGGCAAACAGTGAACATATGGAAAGCTTCAATCGGAGATGCAACAAACTTCATTTGTGGACAATGATGGAACAGCAGCTTACTGACAATTTAGTGAGACCGTAGTTTAAGAATTTTGGGTGTAAACTTACTACATACACAAAGTAGCTTCTAATTTTAAATTTTAGGGAAGTCTGTTTGGTAATCTTTCACATTAGCAACAAAAATAATCAGGTATCTCAGCTAATATTTGAATACTCTACACTTCTGAAATGCTTCTTGCCTGGGGAACCCACTCAGGACTAAGACATGATAGTGGCTCTATAAACACAAAAGATAAATCTAATCCTGACTAAAAAAACCTTGCACTCTTAAAACTACATTCACAAGCATTTACACACACTCACTGAAACTGCACACGTCTCCATGCACAGATATTTGTAGCATCACAACTTAAGAATCCAAGTTTAAAGAGATGATGCTTCTCTGCATCACAAGATGGTGCTCCAGATAATGTTTTAATCCTAGAGATACCTCACTAAACTCTTTTCAGCACATTTCAGATAATTAAATTCTTTTATACAGTATCTCTTAGATAGACTGGTTGGCTTAATAACAACCACTTGACTGTAACCATGATTAAAGAGGAGCAGAAGGAAAAGGTGGAGGTAAAACCGTTACAGACCAACAGAGAACAAAACTGGCTGAGGAGGATTTTGTGCTGGTAAGTTACATATTCCATGCATAAAGCATGCAAACATACAAGTTTTCTAAACATGGTTAAACAAGATACATAAACACATTATAATTTTACCAACAAAAGTACAACATTCCCAAAGTTGTCTAGAATAAGCCTTAAAAAAAAATAACTAAACTGAATGTGGAGATGGTGTTTTTTCCAATTTTAAATTATCTCCTTATCCTTTCTCCATCTCCTCCATCTTTAACACGAAAGGGCTTGGTCTACATACTGTCATTTGTGGTAGGTTGATATGACAGGAATGCTATCACTTTAAACCAAACCAAACTTTAGTATCTTTAGTTAAATGTGCAACATTCTATATGCAAACAATCCTCTCAACTTACAGCAGCAACAAATTTGCAGTAACATTAAAAGATGTAGAACACATGAGTTTATCCCCAGTAACAGAAACAGCATTTCATAAGATAAAGCTGGATAACATTTAATTTTGAAAATCCTTCATTACTTTGATTGTTCCAACAGTAACTGTGATTTATAATGAATAAAGACAATTTTCTGCAAATATAAGTAACCTTGGAAGCAGAAGCAGCCTTAAAAATCATGGTAATTATATTATGTTTATATAAACCTACAAACCTGAGACAAAAAATAGGTGCTTTTCTCTATTCATGTCATTAAGAATTTTGTCACAGATTTTCACGACAGTCAAGATATACTGCCCATCAGTGTACTGCACCCATTTCAGTTACAACCTATTGCTTCCACAATTCACTCTTACGCATCCAGGTAAGTTCATGAAAGCTAAATTCAAACAAAACCCTACAAAGCCCCTGCTCTGCCTATTCCCATTGCAATAGCAAAGCCCCTCTCACTTCTAACACAACTGTATTTGATGAATGACTCAGAAAGAAAAACAAGTAGAAATTCTGAGACCCTCCTTGTGTTCCTAGTCATTACAGTTGCAAAGAGGAAAAGGCAAAGCCAGACTACATTAGGAGGTACACTCCATTTGAAGGAAGTACTTACTAATGATTCTTTTTGGGTGTAATTTTAGCATTTACTTTACCCAACTACTGTGACACCCAAACTCACTTGCCAGTGCTTTTTTCCCAGCAGCGTGATAAGCAATAATGTATTTTTTCCCATCTCGATCTTCTGTTTTAGTCTCCAGTCCAGGAAACAAGGACTTCACAGCCTGATGGATAACTGTTCTTTTTTCTTTGGTGTCTTCAACTACCTGTGTTAACACATACGCACGCAGAAACCAAATAAAGTAACAAAAAATGGGAGGTATTCTCTCAGAGTTCAATTTTGCATGCTTAAAGAAAACTCACTAAATCACATGAAAGTGGTGACTAGGAATACTTTTAAAAGTTTGGCTTGCTTGTTAAAATTAGTTTGAAAAATAACAAATAACTCTGCTAGAAATCCCTGTCTCGACATTCACAAAAGAAAACTCTCAAGATTTATTCCCCTCTTCTGTGCTTAATATATTTCTCTCTTCTAATGAAATCCCTGGCAAAATGAAGTTTTTCTATAAGCATTAAAGGGAATAAAAAAGGCTAGATATGATTACGTAATGCGTGAACACCTATTTGACATTACCAAATTTAATCCTAGCAATCTGTGTCCCAAATTTAACTCAACAATTATTCTTCAAGTATGTAGAAGATTTGGATGTTTGAAAATACCAAGTTTTAATTTCAATTTGTACCTTCTTATTTTTCTTGCTACTGAAGAGTGTATTTATCTTCTTTTCTATTAGATCACTAAACACTGACCTTGAAAACAGTCTTTAATCTTTCATCAGGGTGGATGTTTTATTTAATCCTTCTCGCATAATTATTCTATAAAACAATACTAGAGAGAAAACTAAAATACTGCAAGGAAATTTTAACACCACAGGAAATAAGATGTGTATTTGAGTTCATGTGTACAGTCCCACTGAAATCAAAATGACAACTCGTATGCATGAATTTGAGTACCATCTGTAAAGCTTTACATAATTAAACCCTAAACTGAAAATATATGGGTATTACCTGCTGCATCATGTTCAAACTGATCTGATACCTTACGTGCACTAGGAAGTACGTATCTTCCACTCACTCCCACTTCCATCCTTTGTCCTTCCCCCCAGTTTCATATCATTTATTAATTTTACCTCTATGGCAACACTAGTTTCCTTATTCTTGAAAAGCTGGAGCTCCTCTAAACGCTGCTTGTCTTCATCTGACAAAACTGTAAATGTTTCTTCTGATGGGTCCTAGTGCATATTGGGAGGGGGAAAAAAGAAACATCCAATAAGCCTCATGGAACAACTGTCAACCTTTTAATGGTTTTGCTTTACCAAATATTAACCTCAAAATTTACCTCATCATCCACTGGAACAGTAAAGTCATCTAAATGGCTCACACGTCCATCTTTGCCTATTTCATGGACAACGAAGTCTGAGTATCTGACAGGAAGAAATAAGTATTAAATTAGTAATAAAATGAAATAAAAATCCCACATCACACAAAGTCATTTCCCAAGAAGCTGTTTGCCAACAGAATTCACTCAATTCTGAATTCACACAATTCAATTCATATAAAAGAAACTTGAACCATGAGGAAGCTGTATCTATTCCCATCCCTCAGAAGGATACCACAAGAACACAGGAGGAAGTCTGGCCTATTTAAACACAGCAGACTTCTTTGCAGATAACCAAAAACCTGCTGTAGTTATTCTGAGGCATTTCCTTACTAGCTTGCAGAGATCTGTAACATGTATCCTCAATCCCAGCCATTACTGACAATTGAGACTCTACTGCATTGCTACAATGTGAACACAAACACATTAACTCCGTCACTTCAAATAACCTGCAGAATAAAGTACATTAGCAACTCTTAAGGAAAGCAAGACAAATTCAGCTCTGTTACATACATTCAGTTATAGAGAACATCTTTCAATTTAACAGTTACTCTATGCCAGCAACAAAGAATTTGGGTAATTTTCAATCAAGTCGCTATGCCCAATAATAACATCTAATAGAGCACAATCTAGGTTGGAACTGCTACACGATTTCTAATGAGCATTTACTTGTAAAGGAGAAAAAAAAAAGGAAGAAAAAATTCTTAGCCTGTGAACGTTGAAAGATGAATAAAACTTCACCATGGGAGCGTTTCGACTGTATCTCCCACAAGCCCCTATTTGCCATATCTCTGCGCAATATCTTGTATTGGTAGAATTCCTTCCTGAGGAGTGTTTCAGGCCTTCTCTCCTATTACCTGTTGCTGTTTAGACATGCTAGTCACTGGTACCATAAAAACGCCAGGACTAAATTAATGATGCGTGTTATAAACTAGGATCAAAGAAAACCTGTAAGCCCACAAACGGTTTTACCACCTGGCTACCTTTGGCCACCTCAGTTCAAAACTGGCAGATTTCCCAGAAGGAAGTTCAGCAAATACTATGCTCCCCGTGAAGGATTATGCCAGTGGCTTAATGCTGCATAGAAAGATTAAATATATAATAAATATGCGCACATCACATTATTATGTAAAATGATCTAAATATGAAGCCAGTATTTAAAAACGGGGACTTCCATTGTGCAAACAAAGCATCCTTAACTGCTCTGCTAAGTCAGGGCAACAGTGATTCTCACTTCAGTGAGTTTTTGTATTTGCATTTTGTTTTATTCAAAGATGTTATTTAATAAAACCAAAGTAAAATCCCAAATTAAACCTTTCTCTCAGTCTCAGCACCAGGAAACGAAAGTGATGAACCTCTCATGTGACTGCACATAACCCAGTTGCATCTTGTGAGTCAGAAAGGAAAACAGAGAACAACAGCTGCTTAACACAAGGTATTAACATACATAAGAAGACAAAGAATTACCTCTCTTTCAAGATTCCAGAAAACCCTTTATGAGAGCTAACAAATTTAGTTATGCCAACATCACTTTCTGTCAGTCCATGCTTCATCATGTCTGCAAAGCTCTCGGGATCTCCATCTTCATCACTGTCCTCTAGTTCCTCATCTTCCTGCTCCTCACTTTCCTCATTGGAGATTATTTCATTTTTCGTGTCCTCAAGCAAAGATTTGTCAGGTTGTTCTGTTACAGCCTCAGTGCTTTGCCCAGAGTCATTCTCTGTCTTAGACTTCTCTGAGATCTTCTGCCTTTTAACTTCATCTGCATTAGCCACGCCATCCTCAGAGTGAGGACGTTTCAGGGATACACTATTCATTTCTACAGTTTCCATGTTTAAGGCACAGTGTAGGATAGAAAGTCCTGAGGAGGAAGAAGAATGGCTTATTTCTTCTCTGTTTAAAAGCAATATCAATACATAGTCTCTTCACTCTGAGGACTTTACCCCCTGCAAGAGTTCAGGAAAATCACATAACTTTCTGCATTTTAAAGTTAAACATCAAGATTTTGTACAGCTAGAAACAATATGCACTCAGGAGGAGAGAAGGGGGATGCTAAGTGAACTTAATAACCACCCTAGGCAGCATGCACCCTACAGAAGAGCAGGATTCAATATTACGCTGACCATATACCACCACCATCAACTACTACCACAGCTGTATCCACGCACACAGGCTCTGCTGTCATTAGCAATTTAGTGCCTAAGACACTTCTTGTTCCCAAGCCTTCTATTAAATGACTACTCTTGAGTATTCCTTTTTCTATCAAGATTCCATCTTCTAAGGATCAAGAGAGGATGGCTCAATTCCCCCAAACCTGAAGTCTCATCTCTTCCTTTTCTATGTTCATCTCTTCTAACAACCACACCCCACATGGAACTCAAGGTGGCAGCAATTCAGACCAACAGATAAAGGGATGAGATACCAAAATCATTGAATGACTGGCAGTAACGGAACAACAAGGAATCATAGAATAGGGTTGGAAAGGACCTTAAGATCATCTAGTTCCAACCCCCCTGCCATGGGCAGGGACACCTCACACTAAACCATGCCATCCAAGGCTATCTCCAACCCCACCTTGAACGCTGCCAGGGATGAAGCATTCACAACCTCCCTGGGCAATCCATTCCAGGGCCTCACCACCCTTACAGTAAATAATTTCCTCCTCATATCCAATCTAAAATTCCCCTGTTTAAGGTAAATGATCTCCAAGAAGAACATGACTACTCACGCTGGTAGAGCAGAGCTCTAATTGTTACCTGGCAGTGTGAGCTGCCACCTTTGTGTCAGCAGAGCTAGCACCTTCAGATCTGAAAAACAGAGGAAAACTAATTATTTGAGAAAGTTTAAGGCTAAAAAAGAGAAAGAGACTATGAATAAATGAATGTGATCGTTACAGAAACTGGCCACCTCTGAAACCAAGTATCAGCAGCTGTATGGGAACAGACACAACTACTCAGACAGACAAATTAATAACAAACACAACTGTAAATGTGTAACCAACCCAGTGACATAAGACAACATTGCTATTTAGCAAGCTACAGCAGAGAACTCTGGTTTTATTTCTGTGTTTATGAAAGGAGACTGGAGTTCCTATAATTAGGCAACTACAGGACCCTTCTCCCACACCACCCAACTGGCACACTCATGTAGTGGGAATAAACTGCAGGTTTTGGGGGCTGCATGGGGGGAGCCCATCAACTGCCCTGTGCTGGTCATGGCCAGTTCCAGCTGGGTCCACAATGGACCAAACTCACCGCCTGCCAGAACAACAACTCGTCAGATGAGCCCACCGTGCCTCTGCTCCAGCTTGTTTAAGAAAGGGAGAGGCAGCTGGCGGCAGAAAGTGTAACAGGAAGCAAAGGAGGAGGCATGTCAAATGCGCTAAAAAAGACAGGGGAGGAGGCATGGGGAAGAGAACAACTGATGGGGCTGTACTCTTGGAAGAAGGATCTCCACAAAGACACTCCTGGAAGGTCGGCAGCCTGTCAGGTGCCTACACTGTGACAGGGACACCATGGAGGGGCCCACATGGGAACAGAAGAAATGAGAGAGAAGGAGCAACCATCATAGATCAACCCCAATCTCCTGCACTCCTGCTGCCTCACCGATGGGTCAGAGTGTAACCCAGAAGACAACCAGGGGATTGGAGATGAGGAAAACAGAGGAGGGGAGGTGTCTGCAGAGAAGTTGAGCCTGGGGAAGGGGATCTTCTTGGGAAAGGAGTTCTCCCCAAGTGTTATAAAATCATAGAATCACAGAATAGTAAGGGTTGGAAAGGACCTCAAGATCATCGAGTTCCAACCCCCCCGCCATGGGCAGGGACACCTCCCACTAAACCATGCCATCCAAGGCTATGTCCAACCTGGCCTTGAACACTGCCAGCGATGGAGCATTCACAACTTCCCTGGGCAACCCATTCCAGGGCCTCACCACCCTTACAGGAAAGAATTTCTTCCTCATATCCAATCTAAACTTCCCCTGTTTAAGTTTCAACCCATTATCCCTTGTCCTATCACTACAGTCCCTCATTAAGAGTCCCTCCCCAGCATCCCTATAGGCCCCCTTCAGATACTGGAAGGCTGCTATGAGGTCTCCACACAGCCTTCTCTTCTCCAGGCTGAACAGCCCCAATTTTCTCAGCCTATCTTCATACAGGAGGTGCTTCAGTCCCCTGATCATTCTCATGGCCCTCCTCTGGACTTGTTCCAACAGTTCCATGTCCTTTTTATGTTGAGGACACCAGAACTGCACACAATACTCCAAGTGAAGTCCCACGAGAGCAGAGTAGAGGGGCAGGATCACCTCCCTCGACCTGCTGGTCACGCTCCTTTTGATGCAGCCCAGGATATGGTTGGCCTTCTGGGCTGCAAGCACACACTGCCGGCTCATGTTCATCTTCTCATCGACCAACACCCCCAAGTCCTTCTGCTCAGGGCTGCTCTGAATCTGTTCTCTGCCCAAGTTGTAGCTGTGCCTGGGATTACTCCCACCCAGGTGTAGGACCTTGCACTTGGCATGGTTAAACTTCATCAGGTTGGCATCAGCCCACCTCACAAGCGTGTCAAGGTCCCTCTGGATGGCATTCCTTCCCTCCAACGTATCAACCGAACCACACAGCTTGGTGTCATCGGCAAACTTGCTGAGGGCACACTCAATCCCACTGTCCATGTCACCCACAAAGATGTTGAACAAGACCGGTCCCAACACCGATCCCTCGGGGACACCACTCGTTACTGGTCTCCAGCTGGACATTGAGCCACTGAGCACTACTCTTTGCGTGCAGCCATCCAGCCAGTTCTTTATCCACCGAGTGGTCCACCTATCAAATTGATGCCTCTCCAATTCAGAGACAAGGATGTCATGTGAGACAGTGTTAAACGCTTTGCACAAGTCTAGGTAGATGACATCAACTGCTCTACCCCTCTCCATCAGTTCCGTAGCCCCATCATAAAAGGCCACCAGATTGGTTAGGCAGGATTTCCCCTTAGTGAAGCCATGCTGGGTGTCACCAAGCACCTTGTTGTTTTTCATGTGCCTCAGCATGCCTTCCAGGAGAATCCGCTCCAAGATTTTGCCAGGCACAGAGGTGAGACTGACTGGTCTGTAATTCCCTGGGGCATCCATTTTTCCCTTCTTAAAAATGGGGGTTATATTTCCCTTTTTCCAGTCATCGGGAACTTCACCTGACTGCCATGATTTTTCAAATATGATATACTGGTGGTCTGCTTTGTATTTCACTTGCCAAATCAGTAATCAGAAATTTATGTTAACTGGTAATAAGTTAAATTCCCAATTTAATTGTAATCAGGACAGTTCTGCCCAAAATTAGAAAACCAATGTACCCTCAGGAAGAAAGCCCAATTTCAGTTTGTTCTCAAATAAAAATGAAAATACATAAAATCCTTCTTTGAAAAGAATAAAAGAACCCAACAAAAAACCAAAAACACAGCCAAGAGAAGCAGTTCACCACCATTTCCAGATTCTCCTACATACCCAAATTTATGGAGTCCGGGTTACAAAGCACTTATGTGGAAAAGGCTTCTAGATGGCTTGTGAACGCCATCACATGGCGACCAAAACACCCCTCAGCACAGCAAAGTCCTCCAAGACACCTGCAAAGGAGGTAATGAGAGACTTACTTTCCTGACATAAAACTGTGACACCTAGTTCCTGAATGACACAAACTGGTAAAAGAATTCAACATTGGCCACAAATACTCCAAAGTTGTCAGATATGGCCTATTCTCATAGCAGAGGAATGACTTACACCAAAGCACCACCCTGCGCCAAATGGGCGCCATCACTCGGGAAACTTTCTGCAGGGTAATTACTCGAAGGAGCAAGTTGAGCTGAGTAAAGCACACACGCTCTCACTTGACCAGACTGCTAGTGAGAGGGTAGTGACTGCTGCTCCACTGTTTCAGTCCTCCTAGCAAACAGGTGTTTCCATAAAACCCAGAATCTGCATGAGCAGCAGTTCCACAGCACTTTCAACACAGACCATGTTTTAATAGAAACGGGATTTGCTACTATAAATAAAGGGATTCTCCCCAGCAAGAAACGCTGAGCGATTACTTTCGGTGTGGTACCTGTCGAGCAGACACACGGGCAGGTGGGGGCTACGGGCACTTCGTATTTAAAAGGGCAAATAAAGGAGCAGGAGCACGCCAGCGCTGGGTACGGAGCTGGCTTCTCACGAGAGGAGGCAGATCGGATTGAAAAGCAACCGACGGAGGCCACGACGATTCCGCAGCGCCCGAAAGTAACCCCTTCCTGCGGGCGCAAGGAGCGGGTCCTAGCCGCGAGGCAGCCGCGGCCATGCGCGCAGGGAGCGGGCCGGGAGGGAGGAGCGGCGGCAGCTCCAGCGGCCCGGCTCTGCCGCTGCCAACCCCGGCGCTACCGGGGAAGGGCGGGAGCAAGTGAGGGGCTGGGCAGGAGAAAAGGGCTGCCGCTGGGCGTCCCTGCACCACGCGCGCTGCCGCCCGCCCGCTGCGGGAGCCCCAGAGCGGGCCGGGAGAGCCCGGCGCAAGCGGGGGTAAAGTTGTCCCGTGGCTGAGCCCCCTCATCCGCTGCTGCCCTAACCCCTCGCTCGGCCCCGGAGCAGGAAACCTGGAGCCGGCCCCGCCGCGGAGGCCGCGGCTCCCGCCCAGCCGCCAGCCGCGGAGCGCTGGGCAGCCGCAGCTGCCGGGGGAGGGCGCGCCGCGGCTGGCAGGGCCCGGGGACGGGGACGCCACTTACCCGCACGCCTGCACGGGAGGACGGGCCGGGCGCCAGCGCCGCGGGGAACGAGGCGGCGGACGGAGCGAGCGCCGCGGGCCCGCCCTGGCTCCGCGTGTGCGGAGGCGGCCTGCTGTCTGCGCCCGCCCCTGGCCAGCCCCGTTGCTGCTGCAGCGCGGCCCGGCCCAGCCCGGCCGGCGGGGAGCGCTCCCGCCCGCCCGCAGCAGCCATTCGCCGGCGGCGGCGCCTCCGTGCCCCTGCCGGTCACGCAGAGCCGCCGCTTTGCGGAAGGGGGCTCGGCCGTGCCTCCGGAGCGGGGCTAAGGCGGGGAGTCACCCCCGGGGCTCAGTGCCCATAGCGGGGCGGCTGTAACAGAGCTGCTCCGCAGAGCGCGGGGGGGGAGCACCCTCCGCCAGGGGTGAGCCGAGGGCAGGAGGTGGTACCTGTGGAGGACAGCTCTTGCGCACGGTTCCGCCGCTGCCGGCCTGGTGAGCCCGCCTGTGCCAGAGGAAACAGGCTTGAAGCGTCGAGAGGGAGCCGGCGAGAATCTACAGAACAGCAACTCTGCAGACAAAGTTTCATTTTCCAGCGGCACCCGTAGGCGACGCAGGAGTCACGTACACAAGACACGGGCCTTCCTGAGCTCTCTGAGCGTTGGAAACAGGTTGTGCTAATTGAACACTAGTCCCAGGACATTGATGTGTTCAAGAGCCATTTCAAAACCTACACCACAGCTATGCGAATCATGCTACCATTTTCAAACTAAGTAAACTTAGGCTGGATAGATACTGTGAGTCTTTCTGACCTCGGAATGTCACCCTCCACCCTTCTTTCCATTTTAAACAGTGGTGCACAGACGCATCTTTTCATTAACTGCAACACATATGGTTTGGCTTTACTATAAAGACACATGTTGTATCTGAGCCCTATCCAACCTCAGACTTCCTCTTTGCCAGGCAAATAATACCACTTTGGTTTCTCATGCTTCCCATTCTCTAGTTGTATTCTACTCAGAACACTCACACGTGATGAAATAACTGCTGTGTGTATATGGGGGCTTATTTTCTTATTCCTTGTACTTACTTTCTTGTTTCACTGTAAGAGGGGAGTGCTTTGGTTTGGACTTAAAAAGTCCCAGTTATGTGTGCATTTCTCTAAGGCCAGCTTATAAAAGACCACATGGAAATGCATGTTGCTGTTAGGAAGGCAGGAACAAAGATTTGTGGCTATCCTTAGTTCTAAGTGGAGATGGATCCAGAGAGATTTATGTTATTATGTTCTAGGGGATCAAAGCTTTGTCTTTATCACAGATCTTTAGTTCACCCCTTGTCCACCTTCCACACTTGGAATTTAACCTACTGGAAACCAGTGGGGGTATCAGGAATGGGTTACGTATGCTCCTGTGAACAGGTCAACAGTGGACTACAACCAGCAGCAGACATTAGCAATTGACAAGTCAGAGTACGGTACTTGTGAAGACTGCAGCATACCCAGGAATCACAAGCTAGGACTGCTACTGTCCAACACCCTGTGGTAGGCTGCCTCAATGGTAGGAGCAATATGAAAAGAGCTTTTGATCATTGCTGTTATCTAACCAGTTACTATAGCTGTGGCATGTAGATGTTGAAAGTCAGTTCCTGCACCTCTCACAAGCAGATGCATTATCTGGCTGGGGGGATCCTTCAGCAAGAATTCTACCATGCATCAATCCAACTTTCTTTCTCATGTAACTTTTTGCTGCTTCTATCTTGTACAGAAGTTCCCTAAAATACTTATTTTTCCTCCTCCAAATTCTTACATTAAGTGCCTCCCTGTTTACAAAATCCTTGTCAGTAATTAAATAGCTTATATGTTACAATCTTTGCTTGGTATAATTACCCTACTATTAGTTCTCCCTGTTGGCTGTGTTTATCTTCATCTACTACCATCAGCTCTGATAAAATTTGGAGTGTATGAAGTGCCTTGTATAGTGAAGAACCAGAATTATGAAGGACCTGCAGGTGCTACCACTAGGTAAATAGCTACTAAGATCATTATTATGTATTTCTCAAGTTTTCTAATATATTCAACAAAGTTTATTACTCCTTTCTCAATACCTGTAAGCAATCTCTGGCATACTAGAGAACTATGTCTAAGATTCTACAGACAAAACCCTTGAGGCCATCCTTCCTACAGCTCAGGGACTGGAAGGAGAGAATCTCTAGTTCTGCTTCTGAGATAAAACTGAGCCATTCTGGCACGTAGACACCATCAGTACTTAAAACATGGCTTTGCTCAGTCACCATCTGTTATGGTCTAGCCCTGACATGGTTTCCAGGTGTGGTCTGCAAAGGGCACGCAGTCATCACCACTTTCTTTCCATTAATTGAGTGCTCATTTTACCTGCTGAAGTATAGTGTAAAATAGAACAAGAATAATTATACAGCTGTAACTTTAGCTTGATTTTTTTTCAGACAGTTGATTGAACAATTTAAAATACACTATTATAAATGTTCTAATATACCTGTCAGGTGATATCATTATCATTAAAATATTTGTTTAATCTCAATTAAAATGTGGGTATCAGCACATTTCCATAGAAACCTTATTTAATGCAACCTAAAGGAAGTTTGTTTTGTGAGAAAAATTATGACCGACCATAGTTATTGCCTGTAATAAGTTTATAATGTCTTCCTGCTCTCAGGATCCCCAGGAGGAGAAATCAGGATAGCACATATTGGCAGATGAGAGCATAATTCTGGCTAGGAAGAGAACACAAGTGAGAAGCATGTTGAATCAGTCTCCTCCTAAGATGATCCTTGAAAACCCAAAGGTACGAAGTTGAATTGTTCCCACTCAGTAGGAAAAAACTCGTAAAATAGAGCAGCAATAACTGCACTCACACTTCTCCAGTTTTATGCCTCCCAGGGGCATTGACAATCAGGCAGATAAGTTGTAATTTTACACCTCTTTGCACCAGCTGCTCTTAACTGGTCTGATTTTTACCTGTCACTAAAAGCACCACAGAGAATTAATACGAAAGAACTATTAAAAGCCTGATGTATTTTTCATATGTAGGTTGTTTGCATTTCTAATGCTTATTTTGAAGCTTCGCATGAACCAAAAAGTGGAGGTGATAATTCATTAACATGCAAAATCTGAAAGTACTATATTATGGGAAAAAAGGGGTTTTTTTGGAGCTGGAGAACTTAATGCACAAGGCAAGTATGTCAGTGAGAAACGTCTTTGAAGAATGTTGAAAACAATCCAAAAAGTATAATACAGATTTCCACAATAATGACAAAAAAATGGCTTTCAAAAAACACCCTTTTATTGAGCTTTAATAGTCCATCACCTTAAAGCTGATTCTTCCCCTTTTCCCTTCCCCTATTCTTTTTTTTTTTTTTAAATTAAAAGCTGCTTATATTTCAATTTCCTTTCTCCAAATCTTTGTGTCAATTAATCTGCAATAGGAGAAAGGTGGAAAAACATCTTACGGGCAGGCAATGAGAATTTTAGTCAGAGATGACTAGGGGTATTTTTGACCAAGTTTGTTCCTCTCTAGAAAATGAATGATATAAAGGTTGCTGTAAGCAAATTGTCAGGTACTGTGCTATACCAGGAAATTTTAAATTAAGAACGTGTGTGACTGTAGGAGATTAAGTAAAACCTTAACCATAGGATTGGGAGGTAACTGTGAAGTATATATTCTTTTTGTCCCTTTGTTTCGCTCAGGGACATTGTAAAGCTTTGCAGCAGTGTAGACAAAACAGGATGTTATCGCCCACAGATGAAGGATCTTTGAGTGGCAGCGTTCAATTTCTGCAGACAGTAAAGACCGAGTGTTACAAGAAACAGGAGCCTGAACTGGGTTAATAATTACATATTTCTGCCCCCAGCCACAATTATCTTAGAAGGTCTTTCACCTCCAAGGGCAGACCTGTGTATTTGTGCCATGGGCATGGGAGGAGAAAGCAGCTGGGTGAGGATGCAGAGCCTGAAGTGTGAGCTGGCAACACGTCTGCTGCTCCTGCTGCTCTCATAAGGACCGCAGAAGAGTGAGGATGCTGGGTGGTGCTGGGTGGGACCATCTCTGGCAACAAAGCTGCTGCTGCCTCTCGTGCAGCAGGAAGAGTGGAAGGCTGCAAAGGTGGAAGGAGAAAATAAGCTATCTTGGCAGCTTGTGCAGGGTGTATACCTGGCAGCTTGGTAGCAGAGTGTGCTCTGTTATTATATATGCCTGCCCGCCTTGCCTATGGCTGAAGAAATTCAAGGCCAGACTGGATATGCTTCTGAGCAAGCTGATGTAGTTGAAGATGTCCCTGCTCATTGCAGGGGGCTTGGACTAGATGACCTTTGAAGGTCCCTTTCAACCCAAACTATTCAATGATTCTAAATTAGAATTGATTTAGAAGGATTTACACAGAGATCAAAGACACAAAAGAATAAGGGAGCCCCTCCTGTTGAGTCATGAGGTTCACAGTGGACCCCCCTTGCTTCCTAAACCCCTGATGGAGCCTAGGTGCAACTAGGTCCACTCTTGGTCTCAGGCTCAGGCGTCGGATTATATCGAAAGGGGTACATGTATAATTAATTAGGATCGCCTAAAGAATCAATGCCCAGAATACCAGCAACAGGTGATATTGATATGGTGTTCTAAAAGTACCAATTCAACTATACTTGCTATAGGGTATCTAAATCAATTTAGACACACATGAACCCAGACACAAAGACAGACAGGTAGATAGATGTAAAGTTATACCTGTTAAAAATACCCCTTGAATTCAGTGAAATTGTCACTTCAAATGTCTCAGTATTTCTCAATGGGTGAGGGTTGAACTTGGAGCAGTGGAGAGTCTTTGGCCCAGGCCCTGTCATCAGCTTTTGTCAGTGGCCCTCAGCGTCCAAACTTCACAAACTTGAGTTTGTGAGTGTCCCAGGCGGAGACGGATGCTGGTCACAGCCTGCTGTGATCTGGGAGAACTCAAAGGGCCTCACTTAGGACAACTGTTCATAAGGTCACAAGACGATTTGCTTTAGTCATCAGTAAATTTCCACCTTGGCCACAACCTGAGCACATATTTACTAGACGTGTCAAAAGTTCTGGTAACAATGACACCTTTCCACTCGGGCTACAAAGTAGGTGAGGAATGTTCCAAGGCTGTTGGGGGATGACTGATTAGTCCTGCTTTTGCTTCCCACCTTGGGCAGGCAACAGGAGTTCCTGAAAGACTCTCAGTTTGCTGCTGAGCCAGCTCCTCATCCCCCTGACGTTGTACACATTAGGAAATTAATTGTATCCCCTAAAGAATGGGATGGGAACATACGGGGTGACCTTGATGATAGTAAACTAGGGGAAGATGATTCTTTGCTTCCCTCAGATTCCTCTGAATATGCGGCTAGATGCATCATTAAAGCAGAATACATTCTGATTCCAGCTGGCCCTCAACAACAACCGGTAAAATTCCTAACAGATAGAGGAAGAAATTCTTTACTGTAAGGGTGGCGAGGCCCTGGAATGGGTTGCCCAGGGAAGTTGTGAATGCTCCATCGCTGGCGGTGTTCAAGGCCATGTTGGAGAGAGCCTTGGGTGGCATGGTTTGGTGGGGGGTGTCCCTGCCCATGGCGGGGGGGTTGGAACTGGATGATCTTCGGGTCCTTTCCAACCCTAACTATTCTATGATTCTATGATCTCAATATTAACACAACAGGATGCCAAGAAGCTGAGTGTACTACTTGGATGGCAAAGAGTTAAAATCACTGGAGCGAACGGAGCTAGTGTTACCTGCCAAACCACAGTTAATTCATGACTCCCAGTCTTCTACTTGCTGTTCATTTACAGATCACAATGAAAATAGTTTGGGTTTCAGTGTTTTCAGTGGCCAAACCTGGTGCCTGCTGGATGGCAGCATGTGGTCCTTTGGTTCAAATGCTGACCCTAACCCTGATAGAAATCGGGAGACTATGGTGTGTGTACTCTGCACAGCACCTGCACTCCCTGATTCAAAGATTACTAATGTACCACATACGCTATTTCTGCTGCAGCACTAAAGGGAATTTCTGAAGTCATAGCTGATTTGGAGAAACCACAAATCATCTCCAGATCCCAGTCCAGAACAAGAGGAGGATAAAAGAAATTTGGGCTGACTTGGGATGGTAAACAGTAGACCTTTAACAGAGCCCCACAGGGGTATAAATATTTACCCACAATTGCTCATGCTGCACTTGCTGAACATTTGCAGTCTCACTTCCTCAACATGTGAAACTGTACCAATATATAGATGATATTCTAATCAGGGGACATTCCCCTGAAAAGGTGGGGTAAGCAGCAACAGCAGTGTAGTAAGCACTCCATGAAACAGTAAGTTAGATCACGTCTGAAAAATGTCAGGGACAAAGCAGAGAAGTAAAACTTTCAGGTACTTGATGGTTTGCAGGTAGTGCAGTAATCCCACTGGATACCCTAAGTAAACAGCTTCAAATGTCCCAGTCTAGGAAAGAATTACAACAGTTAATAGGAACTCTAGGGTACCAGAGGAAGCATGTACCTGGATTTTGTATCATTGCTCACCCACTGTGTTCACTTTTATGAAGGGCAAAACCATGGAAATAGTACCCAGAACATGAAGAGGCAATCAAAACCCTAATACAGGAATTAAAAATATTGGGCTCAGAACACCCTCACAGCTCTAGTATAGCCAAAGGAGGTTCTGCTGAACATGGCACTTACTGTAACCTGTTTTAAACAGGCCCTGATGGACCAAAGAGACCTTTATTATTCAGCTTGACTGCATTTAAAGAGACAGAGCAGAGATATTCTGAGTGGGAAAATGGAATTTTGTCTTTAGTCCGAGCTGTTAAACAATTTGAGCCACTAAGGGGTAACCTGTCTGGAAAAATCCCGCAGAGACTTCTGTTGTTTTCCCTTTCCAGAAATGATACCAGCAGACCCCCACTGGAGATGTGGTTAACTACTGGAGGATCGCTTACCCTTCTTGCAAGAGTAATCATTGCCAGCATGAACCAGATTCGGTTCCATACCAACAAGTTCGACCCACAGGGTGGAGGCTCTCACTTCTTTTACTAGTGCTGATCAATATGATAACTATAGTACTTTCTACACATAGTCCAAGTCTGAGACTAAGAGCAGACCTAGCCCCCATCAAGGATTTAGAAAGCAAGGGGGTTCACTCTGAACCTCGTGACTCAATGTGAGGGTTCTATCTTACCCTTTTTCATCTTCAGTCTCTGTGTAAATGATTCTAAATTGATTCTAACTTGGTTTTCTTGTATGTTTCATCCATGCAGTAACTAATAGAGTGAACCTTGCTGTCGGACTTTGTTAAGTTGCATTTTTATAAATTCACATTAAAACTACTCTTGTTAATACCTTTGAGGGTGATTCTTTGAGTGACCCTGAATTATGTCTGTCTCGTTCATGACAGACACTTCACAATGTTACTGATGAGTAGTAGGGGGAAAAGAAATCTGAGAAAGCCCTAAAGCAGTGATAAAATAGAATATTAGTTTTGTATTTCTGCTGCCAGACAGGCAATCCATTAAGTTAACTCACAAGGTTTAACATGTTGAGAGAGGAATTCTAAATATGATTTTCAGTAGCCAGATAACCTCTAATAGAGCTTAAACTCTAATAAAGCTTTTCACCAAAATGAGATCTTAATTAGCCAACACTATATGCAGACTCTCCTTTTAAAAAAGCATTTACTTCTGCAGAAAGGCCCCCAAAGCCTGTACTATTCATGCTACCCTGTTTCTGTGGGAACTGTGTATTGGAGCGGAATAGAGAAAACGGGGGGAGAGAAGGAGAGGTGAAGTGGTTTTGGCTGAAGTCCTGTTGGCCAGTCACAGTTTCAGCTGGGGTAAGCCAGACAAGCAAGTCCTCAATGCTGAAGTCCAGACAGTTTTCTTTCCTCATGCCTTAAGTTGTGGTGAGGGAGGAGTCTGGTTCAACAGACACCATTCAAAAAGGGATTGCTTAAGCAATTTATCTGGGGTTTCCCCTGATTTTTATTTATGTTAAAGAGGTGATATTTACAGATTTTTTTATGCAACAAGAATTTTAGTCAACCAGTAATGCTAGTCAATAGGTACCTGAAGTGGTAAAGCAAGGTGTGCTCGGAAATGAGCCTCCCATTGACAGACATTTCCACTGCACACCTGTCTCCTGAAAAGCACCACTGTATCTTTGAAAGCATACTCTCGTCTTCCAGCGCTGAAAAGACACCCTTTTATCCTTCCGGGGCTTCCAAAATAGACATGTTTTTGATGAATTGCTAAGAAAGACAGACAGCCTTGACTAATAAACTCAGTCGTTTGTTTTCTGCTTTATTGTAACTGTTTCGCTGTCAGTCATATTGCTTTTTTTAGAGTAAGACACCTTTCTTAATATCTAACTTAACAAAATAAGATATTGTGAATTTTTTTCTGTTGTTATCAGTCTTTGCCTGCTACCTGTGGGTGTGGGTCAGGGTAAAAATTCTGACATGATACAGTTGTGATTGATGGCCTTATTCTGTAGAAGGCTGTGGGGAGGGTGTCTGTTTCTACTCCATACACAAATAAAAATTACCATGTTGTCCTTGTGGTCTGAGGCTCCAGGTTGGAGAGCCTAGGCATTTCCTTCAGCATGCATGTGCTGTCACAGAAGACAAATAGAAATGTGCAGCACGTAACATTATGTCCAAAGTTCAGCCCAGAATTCTGAATTACTGCAGGAAAAGAGGAAGGAACAGAAAAGCAGCTTGCAAGAATGGAGATTACTGGGGGAAGGTAACTAAGGAAATGGCATTATCCTTTCAAATTTGGGTATAAGTGTGCACAGACACCTGAAATTTCAAAATACTTTCTTACATGTAGGAGCTAAAGGGAAGGGTCAAACTCACAGGGACAATAGCTCTGCATGTTCAGGCCTCTGCATATAGCAATGAACACTTACTTCTTGCTCTGCTGCTGCTACAGCTTCTTAGTAAAACATTTACATCTCTTCAAGTCCCTCTAATCTCTATGCATAGGAGTTAGCAGTCAAACATGAAGAGAGTTAACTGGAACAATTCAGGGAGCCCTGCAGCCCTTTCCCTTTGGATGCCTGTGGTGTGTTGCACTGTGCATGAAAGAAGGAGGAATGGGAAAGAGAAGAAAGCAGAAAAGCAGGCAGTTGGTATGAGGCACCGGTGCTGTCTTCATTCTTTTGTGTATTCATAAACTATAACTTAGTTGCAGTTCAACCTAACTCTACAGGCTTATTTGATTTACATGTCATTCTTCATTCTAGGAAAGTGTTTCTTTTTACATTTGGCAGGTGTGATTGCACTCCTTTAGGTTACTCAGGCTTTCACTTTGACATCAAAAGAAATATCTGTTTGTTGAAGTGCTTACTATTGTTCACCCATTTGTAATGAATGGTAAATTCAGGCCACACAAAGACATTACTGATACAGTCAAAACACGCCAAAACCACAATGTGTTGAAGCAACACTCCATTAACCCAAGTTAGGCAGTGCAAAAAAGCAATCACATTTGTATCAATATATGCTTTAGGAGACAGATTAGCCTTTTATTCACTGTCATCTATAAAATTCATCAGGCACAAACCAGAAAGCATTACTCAGCAGCTATTTGGCTCTACACTCTTCCCTACATTAGGGTTTGGAACTGCCCTTTACAAACCAAGAAAGTGTGAAAAGCTCTCTCCAGTGCAGTATGAAATCCCATTTGAAAATCAGGAGAGCCACACAAAGTAAATAACCTTCACAGAAAAGTGGTGGCTCACTGTAGCACTGCAACATCCCACAGAAGCCATACATGGCCGTTAATTATGTCTGCGCTCTTTACTGTCTGCTGGAGAGGTATGACTAAGCAGTGATTAAATCTAAATCAGTCTAAACTTTCTCAAGTCTAGTCTAAACTGCAGGAGTGTTGTGCTGCATGATGTACCTTAATGCTGGTTCCTGCAGACTGGAGGTCAAAACAGTACAGTATAGATGCTTTCTGGCCTCATGCCCAATCTTTATTCAAACCCACGTTGGGGAGAAGGTTGGCTGGATTTACTTTCATGGAAGGCTCGGAAATAGCTGGGGATTCTGTGTTCTGAATTTCCTATGGACTCAATGACCTACTGGCCAGTGAGACGGTGATGTGTTGCTACGTAACAGACTGTAATTTAGGGTCTAAGATCACAGAAATAGTTCTCAGCTCTGCAGATCCTGTGTAACTACAGTTGTATTAACAAATTTAAGCTAACTTTAACTAGGTAACTTGCATTTATCCAGCAGTGTACCCTGCTGATTTTCTAGGTTACTAATTCATTCATTCAGTAATTTAGTGCAGAGTAATCACAGCCATCAATAACAGGCTGCTGTAGTACCTAGGCTGGCCCATTTAAAGCTAAGATAGACCTGCTTATGCAAGTTGCACCTGTATCTTAAAAAAATTGCAGGAAGACATGTTTGTTCCTGTGATCCTGACAATAAAAAAGTAAAATTACTAGGCTGAGATGAAAAGCTGAACCATTGCTTCACAGAGAGAGGAAAAGTTAAGAGTTACACAAGGCCACTGACTCCCAAAAATACGACAGGAGAGGAAAAACACTTTGTCATACTAGGAAATATTCTTGAAGTCCTCTGAGTCTAGTCTTACCTGCAAAGCTAAGGGGATAAAATATAGGCATGTTTTGCTCCTTCGTATCCATCCCACCTATTTTGTAGTGTGGACATGAATTACAGCATGTGCACTGTGATATTATTCTGGCCTGCACGATTCAGTACAGCTTCTATTTCAGTCTTCCTACCTGTTCATTTTCCATTTGGCCTCCTGAGTGTGAGGGACTGTACAGCAGTTAAAGTCCCTGTTTTTACCTGACTTTCTCCATTCCTGTAGAGCTAGTTCATCCAAGCAGTGCAGAGAGATTCTCTGGGACAGCTGCATTCCAAAATGCTGTGAGCACAATGTTCTAGTGATCCTCTGGGGTGAGCACAGCAAAGAAGATAATTCTGGATGGCACACTCTTACAATTACTCGTTGTAAGTTTGAGGAGGGATCAAGCAGGGAGTAATTCAATGCTAGAAAAAATAAAATGCACCTACTGGCCCATTCACACTGGGCAGCTTTTGAGGCAGAACAGCTTGTCTCAGATTTTAGATGGGGGCAAAAAGGGCTGTACCATAGGGAATTCCTGCAGCAGATGTAGTGAAGTGGTAACCTAGATATAGAGCAGACCTCAAAATCAACCAAATGGACAGAGACCATGGATGTACTCACATAGAAACAGAACTGATGGCAGAGCTACCAGGACGGATAGAATTACAGCATCACCACAGTACAATCTATGCAGGTATTAGTGTGGGGACAGCAGATGGCATAGCATGACTCTTCCTTCGGTCAAGGACAGAAGTTGCATCATCCCGTCTCCTTGTTCCCCTTGGGTCCCTTATTCCAATAGGTATGTGCTCATATGTTCCAGTATAAATTCCAACTGGTGAAAATTTACCTATGCAATTAACAATTCAGCCATGGTTTAACTGGTAACTATTAAACTTATTCAAAGCTGGTATAACATGCTTAGTGAGACCAAGTGCCTGTCATTATATCTTCTGAATTCTGTGAGTGCTATATAGATACCAGCATTAAAGCAGGGTTCTAGGGAGTGTCCCTAGTAAGTCCCACTTCCATTAAGTGAAGAAATAATTTTGTGCTTGCAGTGTTTGGTCTCTTGTCACTCTTACTTCACAGTATGCTTTCCAGCCAAAAAGATAAGAATCAGATTTATTTTTAGCTAGCCTTGGCACCCTAATTCAGTGCTCTTTTAATGTTTAGTTGTATGTATTTCCTGTTCCTGCTTAATGAGTCTTACAAATGATTGAAGTAGGAGAAAATCACAATGATCAGTGAAATTACTGGAGAGAGAGAGCTTCCTGTATCTGTTCTACAGCACAGTAAGCACATAAAATATTAATTTAAGGCTTAGTATGATACTAGTGTGACAGGGGTGATACTTTTTTCCTTTTTTACTCTCTGTGGGCAAAATCAGATACATATTTGGTGAAAAGGACCCTGATCCAGCAAAGATTAAAAAAAAAAACAAAACCAAAAACAAATCAGCAGAGATTCAAGGATCCTGCTGCACGTAGCCTTGGGCATGGGCCTAATGTGCATCTTGAGTCCCACTGAAAAAGGAGCTGGAAAAAGTAGTTGCCAATAATTTAGAGAACAACTGGAAAGTTAGAATACATAAGGTACAAAATCAATCTTGTTTCTTGAGTTGCTGTTTCCACTCCTATCCAGTAAGGTGCAGCTCCCAGATCTTTACCAGGTTGTAGGTGATATACAGGGGATACATATTTCACATCATCAGGTTCTTCAGCTGTCTAAGCAATTCTGTATTTTAAAGTCAACCATGAACTCCCAAAATAGAAGGCCACCTGGACAGATGAGCTTCTTTTACCTGAGGACCAGGCTGGCCCTAGAGAAAAGGAGAATAGTTGCCTGCAATGAAGATTTCCATTAGAATCCAGACTATTATTAATTTCACTGCCAATAAGATTTTTGTATATTTTGCTTACTTGTAGGGAGATTCCCAGTACTATTTCATATGGTACTTCAGTTTATAACATAATTCTTCATCTTGAACTGTGTATTATTTTGGGGAAAGAAAGAGGCAGGGGAGCCTTAGTCAAAGTTTTGAACAGGGCAGACAAAGATGCTATAACCAGAGCAGTATTAGATCAGTTGGTGTGTGGATAAAACCATCAACAACTTCATGTTTCCACATGATTTCAACTACAATTCAAAGGAAGCAACAAAGGAAGCAACACTCTCTTCTCCTGAATTGTCAGTGATAAGAGGTATGCTGTGAGTGTATGCGCTGGATTTAGCAGTGTGTTGAGTTCACAGTATCATTTCTTGCTTTCATCGCAAAGGAAATGGCATAGTGTATTGTTCTATTGAATGCAAATAGTGCTGAGCATAATGGTAAACAAATAGATTTGGATATATCCTACAATCAACTAATTAGATCTGCAGTCTATTACCATTTTGCAATTGGTTCTTTCCATCCTGCTTTTTGTGCTGTTTTCTTCAGTTATGTTCTTACTTTAAGAATAATGCATAAATTAAGAGAGAGGAGGAGATTTTACAAAATGGACTTCTATGCCTAACTAGTTTTTGAATGGCATAAAAACCTTTATTTTCAAAAGAGGATGAAATCATGCATCTAGACAAAGAAGAAATCATTGGCCTGCATTGGATTTCTTCCTCATTAGGAACTGAAATAGCCATAATCCTTTAGTTTTGTGCTTAATCCCTCTCTGTATCAGGGCAGCCCAGCTAGTAAAGTACTGAATACTCTGGAAAGTGGGTAAAAATCCTGACACTTAGAAGTTACTGTAAAAGATGGACATACTGTGTGAATGCATTTTTACAGTGCACTAATTTTAAAGGCCCAGCTTGGGAAATACTGCAATAAAGACACACTCTTTGGTAACAATATTTATGTTCTAAATGTTTATTGTAATATTTTTCAGCTCTGAAGGCGCAAGCATGTGAATATTTCCTACCACAGTCGTTTGTGTTACTATAATGAATGGCAGAGTGGGTGTAAAACATGATGAAATCAAATCCAAAATATCAAGCCCACTGAATTAATTTCTAAGAAACAATGGCCAAAACTGCAATGGATTCTCTGTGCTTTGAATGAACATAGCTGACTTTATTACATTTTCACTCATATTTGCTGTTACGCGTCTTCTTGTAGGAGCACAGGGAATTTCACATGCCTAGAGGTGGATAATCAGTCTTTATTCCATTCTTTTAAAGTAACAAGGTTAATTTATGAATGTCCTTTGTGAAGACTAGAAGGAAACGCTGGTCAGCTAACAAGCCCAGCCAGTTCTGCTTTTATTTTAACAATTACCTGTAACATTTCCTCCTTTTAAAAAATTAATTTTGCTAGTTTACATGGCATAGATATGGTATAGACGTATCCAGACAGAATGAAATGGAATGGCTAGTTCACGTTACAAACCAGGCTGGTAATGCTTAAGACTATTGAAGCTGGCTGACATTTCACTTTGTAACATCCAGTTAATGTTAACTTTGTATGATTTTAATCATATGAGGTGAAATATTCCATGTTGAGTAATGAATTCATTCATACTTTCTAAAGAATGTTGTTTTGATCATATTAAAAGAATCCTGACACACTTGTTGGAAATGCCCCTCTTGCACAGTAGTTTCTTGTACCCAGTATCTAGTCAAGACTAAGCAAAAGTAGCACTGCTCTGTGCCTTAATGGTAAACAATAGTGTATTGGTAAGTGTAGCTGCTAATACATGTTGCCTGTGTAGCTGAGCCATTCTTTATCAAATGCTTGCTTCCTGTAGACCAGGATACACTCTGCTGTCAGGATGAAGTTCTTGAACTTTACCCAAACAAGCCGTTTTGGACAGTGCTTCTTTACTGCCCATTTCCCTAACACAAGTTTTTTTCAGAAAGCATCCTGATCTGAAAGTTTTGTAAAGCAACACTGAGATGCTACAGGGTAATGGCTGTTAATTTCCCAGAAAGGTGTTGGTGAGGGTGTTGTAGCAATGTCACACTGAAGGATGTGTGAAAAAAGGACATCTGGGGCACTATTGACATAACATAGCATCATCCTACTAGTCAGCTGGTGTCTGATTTTTCTGAAGGCTGTGAAAAGATCTTTTATCAAGTGAAAGCACAGGGGAGGTTGTGGAGAAGAAAGAAACTTTATGCTTCAAGAGAAAATAAGTCAATTGCTTCCTCTTAGATTAAGCTTGGTTTTACAGTTGGTCTCTTGTTGTTTTCATTATGACTATTATTTGTGTAGTCCAAGCCAAGAGAAAAGGAAACTGGATAAGCCCTGCATGTGATTTATAATGGATTCTCATCTCACTGGTTGGCAATCCCTACCTTGGAGTTGGAAGCTAAGACTTCATAGAAAGAGGCTTTAATATCAAAGATGTGCCTTTGCAATCTCTTTGAAAATCTTCTCAAACTTGGCCAAATTTTGAAACTATAAAACAGCATTTTGCACATGTTGGATAAAGACATGTGAGAACTTAATACTTAAGTCTCAAAATATTCCACAATCACCTAACATAAATCTCTCACACACATGACCTGTGACACGCAGACTGCAGAGCTGCCATTCAAACCACCACTGCGTCACTGTTGAACAAGTTTCCCTGTAACTGCTTATGTTGTGTTATCACTGCTGAAGAACTTTCCCTGTAATTGCTTGTGTTGTGTTTGATCAGGAAACTGAGAGCAGCCACTAATCTTTCAGTGATCCTCTTTTCCCTTGCTGACCTTTAATCAGCATGAAGAAAGAAACCATCCAATTTAAATACAGGGGAAAAAAGGGGCAATAGATGGGAACAGGGAGAGGATGGAGGTTGAGATGAGAAGTGAAAGCTGAATAAAGAGCTGGGAAATAGGAGAAATTTCAAAAATTTAAGACAAAGACCTAGGAAACTGAAGGAATTTTACCCGAGTGTTTGGGAGCCTGCTGGAAGTAATTGGGATAGCTAGAACAAGTCATTCTGGAAATCTGGGTACTTCGACACCAGAAGAAATCTTATCATAAAAATATTGCACAGTGTTTTAATCCTATTTCAGATCTGAGTTAAGTCATGCCAGTTCATGCCCTATTTTAGGTAATGTACAATTCATATCTGGGTTGATGCAGCTATTTCTGGGCATAGGTAAGTCTTCAATTTAATGTTGAATTAGTGTTAAACTGGCCTGCTTTGCCCTTTATATCTTTCTTCTTTTATCAGTAATCCCAATTAACTTGATAAACAAGAATTCTCTACTGATGCTAACCCTCTGCAGCTGGCATACACTGTGCCATTTTATAGATGAAGAAAATGAGTCAGGTGAGTCATGTAATTTGATTTAGGGGGAGCACAACTGAAACAGTGAATGAGCC
The DNA here is from genome assembly GCA_039720435.1 of Amazona ochrocephala. Classification (NCBI taxonomy): domain Eukaryota; kingdom Metazoa; phylum Chordata; class Aves; order Psittaciformes; family Psittacidae; genus Amazona; species Amazona ochrocephala. Next base: position 30,667,986 of record CM077880.1, read on the forward strand.
AGTAATCTAAATTCAGGAATTTCTGAACTGTTTTATCCTGGAAATCTCATGTTTCCTGCTATTTTTCTTCTCATTACACTACTGAGGAAACAAGCCCATTTTTTTTCTTTAACATATGCATTGCTCCTGTTAATGTTAACTGATTGTACTCAAGCAGTGATGAGCCAACAGTCCTGATGTTAAAAGCAAACCCAGCGTATTAGTTACTGTTGCTCAATACTTCCTCTTTGTAAGTTTGTTGTCTGTGTTGCTCAAAACCAAGCTGAGAATTGTCCTCTTTGCTTTGTTTACATACTAGAGGGAGAAAAAAAACCCCACATTGGTAGCCAGAAAATTCTTCAAGTGGTCAAGAGAAGGACAGACACATTGTGTGCCTACACAAATGTATCATATTTAAAGAAATGTGGAACAGGGGTGGGAACTGAAGGAACAAGAGACAACCATGAAAGGCGAGAAGATGAGAAGGCTGGACTTGCATATTAATGAGAACAAACCTTTAATTGGGAATTTCCTTTCACTACATTGTTCTTTTTCCTTTTTCCACCACCCATTGGTTTTGTTTATTTTTTTTTCCTTCCTCTGCCTTATGTGTTATTTTTCATTTGTTCCATTCTGTGCAAGAGCAGCATGAAGTTGGCTCATATCCTGATTTTTGAGAAAGTACAGTTCAGAGAGCATGCCACCACACAGTGGGAAAAGCAGTGCTGAAAGGAACTGGTACAGAAACTGGGGCAGAGGCTTCCAACATCCCTCTACTGAAGTAAGAATTCGGAATTAGTCTCAGAAGGATGACAATATCATGTTTACAGGATAGCTGCTAAGTAACTTTTTATTCTGTACAAATCTATTCCGTTCACATCTGAAAAGCTAACGTCCTCTTGTGTGGGATATTTCAAAGCTAGGTGAAAAGGAAACAAACCTAACATCTGTGGGGGGTCAGGTAACTTGTCCAAACTATATTATAAACAGGTAAAAATATCATTCCATAATTTGCTATTTTCTCCTTCTCCTCCCCTGTTGTTTGCACCTAAGATCACCCAATTCTGCTGTTGTTCTTTCTTTCTGTGTACGTCATATCACCTAAATCTTATAGTGCCCTTCGTCAGAGTGAGTGAGCTCTGTAGTAATCCTTGTAATAAACCAGACACCTGTTCTCATATTATGTTCAAAGAGAGACAGCCAGAAGCAGATACATTCTGACCCAGTCCACTGTGCTTTATGTTGTACACTGATTTTACAAATGCCTTCTTTTGCTCTTTAGTCTTCTCTCTTGACTCATCATTTATTTTTGAAAAAAGTGAAGTTACATACAATCAGACCTACAAAGATGGAGAATTTCACTGAGTGGATTCAAACGTAATCCAGGGTAGATCCATTCCTAACAGCCTTCTTATTTCTGTAATTTTTTCACTTACTGTTTATAAGTGTCTCTTCAGGGAGACAGCTGCACTCAAAACAGTCTGAAAAATAAGGTGTTTTTTTTTGTTATTCTTTTCTGAAATACTTCTACTGACCTTAATTTACTCACCAGCTAGTTAACTGCACATAGTAATCCTCTAACACAGACAGAGTGTCAGTGATTTTTTGCCCTTCTGCATGACTGGCCTTGGAGTGGCTCCTCAGGATGGGGGTGGGGAAGAAAACCCAGGAAGATTACAGTCCCCAAATGTGTGTCTATTAGAATCGAAAGAAAGTGACTGTGTAGATACACCCACCTGGTCCCAACATAATTCCTTCTCTGTGCACTAGCAGATTGTTCCCTTGCCATGATTATGTTGCTGACATTACACTAGTGAGGGAAATTCCTTCCTGACTCCAGATCTGGTGAATTTATAATCCTGTTGATGTAAGCAAATCTCACTGTATTAATCTTAAGACCCAATTGTCCAATCAGTTCTACATATAGACCTCCTGTTGAAGTTAATAGAATTGCACGAGTAGCTGAAAAGACGATTGGACCCTGATATGGTTTCTGCTCTACAGCCGTAGCTACAAGGTGACTTTAAGCCAGCACTGCCCTGACAAAGAAAAAAGCACTCACCATTTTCTCCATCATCAGCTGCTTGTCTCTACTGTTCTTTGTCCAAGCAGAAGTATCCATGCAGGATCACAGCTTAACAAAGGAAGTTAAAATTAGCCTGGAAACAAAGGGTAAATATATATATTTTTTAATATTCAACTATTATTAGTTTTCAGGCACCTAAACTTTCTTAGCAGAAAGGCTTCAAAATTTCAATACAGTGTTCTGTTGCCTGACCTATCACACTGAGTTATCACTAAAAGACTAACCACAACAAGGGAGACAAGTAACATGCCAACGCTGCACCTTACCCCAGCAGTTTATACTGCAAATGCGGTTTTGTTTTTTTTTTTTTACTGTGTTCTTCTATGATGGAGAATGGGACACAAAATGTTTTGATTCAGAAATACAGCTCTCAGTAGTCAGACAACAAAGTATTATGCATTGTGGTACGTCCATTTTGTGTTCTCTAGCTTTATGCTTATGTTCCTCTCCCACTCCTAAGCTAACCGTAACTAGGGATTCCATTTTCTGTCTAATTGAGATCTCAATAATCCAATTACTTAAAACCAGCGATTACTGCTAGTTCCCTTCACTCTCATAATACCTTGACTACAGCTGCTTTTAGGTCTTCATCCTTATAGATTCTTCATCTTGCCATGCAGGGAGGCAGTTCTGCCTCAAAATTTAATGACTGTCCCCTGTTATTTTTCAGTTACTATGCCTTAGAATTCCAGTCCTATGTGAAGATAAGCCAGAGAAGCCCCACACTCATACTGGAGTGTTTGATATGACCCAGATCATCTTCTGCACCGAGTGTTGTTATAGACAACACAAAATTTCAGTCATAATGCTGTCAAAAATTGAGCCGTGCTGTGCGCAGCACACCTAAGGAGTGACAGTTTCCAACAGGCCACTACTAGGCCAAATCTGAATAGGGTCCTTTATCATGGGCAACAAGACTTCATTGGCAGGAAAAAGACAACTGCCAAGAGTTGTCCATCATGACAATCAAGTAACTTAGAATCAGCATTAAGGAAATCTGATTTCCCTGTATTTGTGTCATGAAGTTAATTGGTTCTGGCATCTAACCCCAGACAGGTCTCCTGACAAGCTAAAGCTGATCTCGGCCCAGCTGCTGCCAGGCAGGCGGACAGCCCCCTCTCTCCCCCTTCTCACAGCTCCCAGCATGGCGCAGCCGCAGGGTGATCGCTTTGCTATCCCCACTACGACCCACAACTTGTCAAAACTAACTCGAGCTGGCTCGACGGCCCAGCCCGGCGGCAGCCGATGCGGAGCGGCGGAGGGGGCAGTGGGAACCCGCAGGCCCCGCCTCCCATCGGCCGGGAGCTGAAGGGGCCGGCCCGGGCTGTACCTCAGGTGCGTTCCCACCCGCCGCGCGCCACCACCTGCCGCCGCCCCGCCCCCGCCTTTCCGGCCGCTGCCCCGCCGGCCGGTCCGCGCCTGCGCAGTGCGGCGGCGAGGGGCGGGGCGGGGGTGCCGGTGCTGCCGGCCGGTGCCCGGCGCGCGGACGCGGGTGGTGGCAGCGGGAGCGGGGCTGGAAGCGGGCCCGGGTCAGCCGGGGAACGGTGGTCGCCGAGCAGCGTACGGCGCGGGGCGATGAACTCGCGCAAAGGTACAGCGTTGTGCCGGGCGGCGGGGCGGGAGCAGCGGGGGGCTGCGTGGTCTCCGTGGTCTCCGTCACCACTCACGCCGGCTCCGGTCTGTTCTCTTCTCCCCGGCAGTACTGGCGCTGCAGGCCCGCAGGCGGCGGCCCAAGCAGTCCGCAGCGGCCGGCAGAAGGGACAAGCACCCGCCGTCCCACAAAAAGTGAGTACGGGGACCCCCGGCCCGCCTGGACACCGCCGCTGCCTGCCCTTCCCTCACTCTTCCCTCCCGCCCCATGTAACGGCCGCTCGGGCGGTCCCGCGGCAAGACCCCGGTACTTTGGTTTCACGTGGGAGTTCCCCTGCTCCCTTCGGGACAGACGGGGGGAGCCAAAGCAGAGCACCCGCCCTGCCCGCGCCGGGGCCGGGTCCGCCATGGGGGGTGTCGTCGCATCCCACTGGGGACCGTTCCCAGCGCTGGCCCCGGGCTCAGCCTCCTTCGGGGCCTCCACTTTCGCGCCGGTCTTCAGAAGCCCGTGTTTGTCTGGGATCCGCGCTAACTCGGGCTTCACAGCCGTCAAGTCTCTTTTGAGTCACCCTCCAGTTCTCCGATCTTCGTGGTCTTCTTTCCCTCCTTGTGCTTTCTGTTACGAGCTTTCTCTCTGGCGGCATTGTCCTATCTATAGTCAGTCCTGTTCTCATTCTGCCTGACACACCCATCCTGCTCGCTGCCAGCTGCTTGGTGCCGGCAGTTTATGCCCTGTGCCCAGATGTGTCTAGCTGCCGGCGGTGCCGGTAACAGCATTTGGTTTTGGTTGTTGTTTAAATATGTTGGTCTTGCAGAAACGGACAGAAATCGTGGTCTGTTCCCCTCTCCCTCCCCGCCTTTTCTGCTAACTTTTCATGTTCTTGCCATTTCATCTTTTCTCATTCTCATAGAACCTGTTTCCACTGTGCCGCGTAGGAGCATTCTCCCATCTCTATAGTGTTCTCACTTTAACTGCTCTTTCGTAGGCTAATGTGACTTTGGACTCCTCCCTATATTTCTTTTTTTCTCCTAGTTGTGTTGCGTGCTTCCCTCCCTACCTCTTACTGTATTTTGTTCAGTGAGACTTTATTGGTGACTCATTAAGTCACCAATAGGCTCTTGTCTTTGCTTTTGTTCTTTGGTGATTGTATCTACCTGCTTTGTTCTGACAGGGAAACATGCATCCTGATGTTCCTCATCCCCCTTTCCTCCTAGTTGGCCAGTCTGTAGAACTGGGAAGTGGTTTATGATAGATAGATGGATATATATGTGATGGGGTAAAGATATTACTGTGTGCAATGGCAAATGATTCAAGGGGAAGATCATCTTCTTTCTGATTTTTATAGAAAGAAATGCTAATACATCACTGATCCTCGAGGTTTGATTTGTTTGTTGGTGTTTTATTGTTTTTTTGTTGATTTTTTTTTTAGTTATAATGAATGGGTGTTGTTTTTTTTTCCCCTTTGAGATGGGTAAAAATAATGTGAGATGAAATGCTGTTGTAGTGGTTGTCAGGCTTTGACAACTAACTTTTGTTCACATCCTGTTCTGCTACTGTTATTTCCTTCAGCGTTGTATGAAAACTGTGTTATGATTTCAATTACATGAATTTGGAGCTATTCCGATGGAAACAAGCTTTTATGTGCAAGATATGTGGTCTTGTTGGAAACATGGGACCCTTGTTTCCATAGCTCTTCTGGAAAGTCAGTTTATAACATTACATGGATTTGTTTTACCACTTTGAAAGCAGAAATAGGTTAAATTTTAGTGTAACTCTAGGTTCAGAACTGTTTTGGCCACTTTAAGTCTTAACCACAAGGTTATTAATAAACTTCTGTTCTACTTAGATGATAGTGTTTAAACCACTTCTTAGTAGGGCTGCCTTGGCATGTCTTGCTGAAAGAGTTTGTCAAAAATTTGCTTTCACAGACATTTAGCAAGTGCAGAAGTGGTACTCTCTTTGTGTTTGCTGAAGAAACTGACTACTGTTAAGTCAGGGTGCACAGTCAGTAGCTGGACATTTGCCTTACTGAGTCGGCATTTCCAGATGCAATGGCCCAATCTGTTCAGTTGCCTCGGGAAACAGTGGTTTTGCTGTGGTAGACAGCCGAGCCATCATTTCTTTTCTGCAACATGTGTTTTCTTTTTTCTTCAGACCAGCTTTATGGAGACCTCCTAATCTGTTTTATGCTTCTTTATGACAGAGAGACCCTTTTCAAGTTTTTTAAGTCTCCTTGTATGTGGCTAAATAGTTTAGGCCCCCAAAGTAAAGCCAGCATCAGACATTATTTCAGAAGACAATCTCAGCAAAAGTATCTATTTCGTCCTGTTCCTAGCCTTGCTTTAAATTCAACTGCTTCGGGATATACTAATGTGTTAGAGGCATACAGTTTCTCTGATGCACATCAAATGCACAGTAGCTGCAAATGAAGATGTCTATTTGAGGGGTGGACATTCTGTCCTGTAAGTTCCCTGTAGTGAGTTTGTTCACTATGTGAAAATTGTAACTTAGTTTTGAATCCAAAACTGTGTGGTTTTTTTTTTTTGTTTGTTTGTTTTTTTTTTTTAAACTGTGGTTCTTAGGAAGACTGTCCTCTGCTGGGTCATAGCTTCATGGAGCAACTTCCATTGTTGCTGGTAACAATGTGGTTAAAGGAACTGCAGGATTCCTCTTCTGGAATTGGGTAGGAGAGTTATATGGAATTGTAGCTTGCTTGAAGGCTTTTGTTTGAAGAGTGTTAAGATGATGACACAAGAAGAAGAAAAGATTGCAGGGCTCTTTAAGGCTGAATAGCTTTTTGTCCATTGTGACCTTAATTGCTGTAGAAGGCTGTGAGCTGGTCCTGTAACTGCTCAGTGTTGACTTCTTAAATCAATGATGAGAAGTGGTGGAGGTGAATCCATATAATAGGGTGGAAAAATAAGAAAGCAGAAGTTAAGTGGCTTGTGTTCTGAAGAGAAAGCACTTTGTCTTAAGACTACATCTAAAATTGCATGAAATAATAAAATCTACTTGGTATGACCTTACTTTGAATGCAGCCATCCAGGCTTCTGAAAAAGAATAACATCTCACTAGTTGACAGTTAAGATAACAGCACTTGATTTTGGTTATAATAGATGGATTTGCATGTGCTGTGTACATACTGCTTATGTATTTTTTGAGTTGGACAAAAGATTAATCAAAATGATTAATTTGGGTCTTCTGTGAATTATTTCTCCTTAAATGAAGATCTGCATTGAGAGGGGTTTTGTATGTAAAAAAAAAAATCCAGGTGATGATGTGTAGATGTGTGGAGAGAGGATTGTGTTGAACGCATAAATAGAAAAGCATAAATCCAGATATCAAGATCAACTTTTCAAAATTCTGTTTTCTTGTGGAGTAGGGTTTTTCCTTTTGTCTTTAAGCAGTACTTTACTACAGGTGAGAGGCCATGTGGTATTGCATTATAGTGGTGAAAAAGCGTATGTGGTAGATAATACGGGAAGAGCCAGATTTCCATACTGTGCACTTCCAGATGACTAACTTATTGAACCCATAGATATTGTGCAGTTATGAAGGTTTTGGATATATGACATTACTATGGAATCTTAAATGTCTGAAAAGAATTCACTGCTTGCTTTTGTCAGTGTTTCTCTCCCACAGTGTTTTTCAGCGTCTTTCAGTAAGTCTTTGAGGAGAATAGTGCGCAGTGTTACAGTGCACTATATGAAAGTCCAGCTTTCATTAGCTTAACTTATTTTTTGCTTGTGGAAGTTTAGCAAATCCTCCCCAAAATTTTTGCACTAGCTTTTTTCCAAGGGTGAGAGCATGAGGGTGGAAGTGCACATATGTGAAATGTGTGGAAAGGACTTTTTGACCACCTTTGGTGTGACGCCACAGCATGTGTATATCCTAGAGTGACTGTATCTCTTAGGGTGAATTGGCTTGGGAATTCCACTCAGTGTTGTTAGGAGTATTTACTCAGAAGTGCGATGTTGATGCGAATTGCTGCTCTTGCCTTCTTTCTTAATAGCCTTTTGTCTTCTTGCTAAGAATACTTTAATTGGAGCTTTAAATTCCAGTTTCTGTCAAATTTTAGTGTTTCATTAATCTACCTATACTTCAGAGCTGATTTTAGTTGTATAGATGTAATACTAATAGGTATTTTGTAAAGTAGTAAATAATCGCATATATTGAGATTACAGGAATGTAAAGAAGGTGTTGTGACATGTTTGATCTTGAATGTCTGAGTCAGTCGATATTCACTTTTGTAATGTGATAATAAAACACATATCTAAGACTGTGGGATGTAATTGAATCTAGAGTAAATTTCAGTGTAAAGTAGGATGTTTATTACTAAGCATGTTCACCTTTCTGTTGTGAGCTCTGTGTCATGTAGTAAGAGAACATCCTGCAGCTCTATTAAACCAAATTTCAGAAATGGGAATGGCTTCAGAATTTCTGATGTTCTGTAGAGGTCTACTTGCAGATTTGTAGAATGAAAAGTAGTTACTGTAATGTAGGTGTCAGAGCATCTGTTATCAAAGAATTATGTGATCATACAAATTTGCCAAGGTTCATGCTGTTTTCATAGAACAGAAGTTGGAAGTGACCTTGAAAGATCATCTGGCTCAGTCTTTTCTGGGAAGGGGAATCTGGATGAGATTGTCTAGCACCTTGTCCAGCCGCATCTTGAAAATCTCCAGGGATTGATTGTTCTTGCTGTGAAATTCTTTTTTTATATCAAGATGAAACCTCCTAGTGCAACTTATACCTGTTTCCCCTTGTCCTTTCTGTGTGGCTTCTTGTGAAAAGAGAGACTAATCCTCTTTGTAGCCTCCTTTTTAGTATTGGAACACTGTGAGGTCCCCCCGAGCCTCTTATTCTTCAGGGAAGAGAAGCTTAACTCCTTCAGTCTTTCCTCAAAGAGTTCTCCAGCCCTTTGGTCATCTTCATGGTGCCCCTTTGGACCTTCTCCAGTTTGTCCATGTATTTTTTCAGTTGCGAGGACCAGAACTGGACACGGTACTCCATGTATGACCTGAGAAGTGCTGACTAGAGTGGGATGATTACATCTCAACCTCTGTTAGTAAGGTCCCTGTGGATGTAGCCAGGGTTGGCTTTGCCTTCATTGCTGCAGTGTAGTGCTGACTCGTGTTCAGCTTTGTTGTCCACCAGGATGCCCAGGTCCCTATCAGCAGGGCTGGTCTGCAGCCACGCACATCCTAGCCTGCACCAGGCTTCTGGGTTATGTCAGATTTTGAACAGACAGTGAATAGAGATGCCATCCTGGGACCTGAATTTCATTTGTAATAATTTTATTTGATGAAATAACATTGGGTTTAGTATAACGGTCATTTTATTAAGGAAGATAAACCGGTTTGTCAGGGTTATGTTAAGCGGGAGTGCCTTTGTGAGGGAGGGAAAATGACTACATTTCTTGTTTGAGATCATAGTGAGAAGAGCTGTTGGGGTGTAATAATCCATGAAGATCAGGCCACTTGTTCTGCAGTGCATTTTTATTTTTTTAACTCTTATTTACTGTAATTATGAAGTAGGATGGTAATAAATTTTGTGGATGGGATTTCAAAATAAAAGCATCTGTGTCTTCCCTTCGTTCGCAAGATGATGACAGACTCTAGAAGCTATCAACCTTTTTTTTAACTGCAATTTGTCATTCTGTAACTGAATGAATAAAAATGCCAGGTTGTACAACAACTATAACTTGGTTTGATAAAGACTGGACCAAATCAAATTAATTTTTGGTTTGGATAACGTCATTGCATTCCCACACATTAACATGAAGGAAAGAATTCCTTTATTACTTGGCTTCTTGATGGTGTCGTAAATACCTTTGTGATTATTTAAGTGGCTTAGAGTGTGTGGAAAAAAAAGATTGGAAGGCATGCATGCAGTCCTTTCCGATGGCCATAGATTATCCAGACATAGGGCAAAAGTCAAACCTGGAGAGAAGCCTGTTCTTGTTGTGGCTATGCTAAATACTCACCTTTTTTGGTTGCTGCCTTGCAGCCTGAATCTTCTTGGAGTTTGTGGTCAGTCCCAAACATTTTCTGGAGTAGTGTGAGTGGCAGAAGTGAATGTGTCTAGCTAAGTGTCGTGTTTTAAGCCCACTCGGCAACTCAGCCACGCAGCCGCTCGCTCACTCCTCCCTTTTCCTCCCCCGTGCTCCCGGAGAGATGGGGAGGAGAATCGAAAGAATGTAACTCCCACAAGTTGAGATAAGAGCAGTCCAGCAACTAAGATATAACACAAACCACTGCTGCTACCACCAATAATAATGATGATGATTAGATGTTCCAGTAAGAATTTGAAATGTGGGACAATAAAAACATTCAGTCAGAACTTTGTATTATATTAAAGTCTCTCTCCATTTATTCATTTAGAGAACTGCTGATCCTGTTGAGAAACAGGCACATTTATTGATTTACTCCTAAAAGACAAGGATTTTGTATTTGAAGTCTTATTTTTGTTTTAAATCCTGTTCATGTTTTTTGAGATTATGATCTTTAAGGATTATCATCTTTTCACCAGGAAAGCTAGTGGCAAAGGTGAACAATTACTGCGTTAACTAGTGAACTGTGAGGCAGTAATGGAAACTGCGTATGCTTCTTGTAGGCATACCTGTACTTTGAGTGGTTTCACTGATTGCTGATCTCTTTGTCTTCCTAGTGTCTGTAATAAAAGAGTAAATCTATACTGAAAGCCGGTTTCATTTGGTCTCTGGCTGTGATTGCATAAGACAATGAGCTTTTGGTAGTAAGCCTTATCTAGCTTCCTCTTCCTGTTTTCTCATGTGAAAATGCTACTAGATTTGCTACTATGCACACAAGCACCTATATACATAATTGTGTAAAAATATGTGTGTATAAATAAGTTAGTTATTTTAATCCTTGTTTGAAGTAAACCTGGGCTTAGGTATGGATAAGGAAGGCCAAAAAGTTAGTGTACAGTAAACTAGAGAAGTGTTTCAGTGCTTCAAGTGAATTGTTATGCTTAGACAAAATGATAATTTTGTATTGTGACAACTAAGCTGTTTTTCTTAAAAGTAGATACTATCAGGTAGTTGCTGTGCCCTTGGGTATTTGCTGACTGGATTTTGTTCACCAATCAAAGGCTACAGGTGCGCTACTGGGACCTCCTGTATGAGAATGACCATGATCTGTGACAGTCTGAGGTGGTCCTGGAGCTGTTCCTCAGTTGTGATGCGTGTGAGGTTGTTGGTGGGTTTTTTGATGTAGGGATTTTTCCCCCCCCCTTTTCCCCTTTTATTTTGTTCTTGGCATCATTTAGTGAAGAATGTCAGAGAAACTAATGCTTAGTTTTTAAGCTTTTGAAGAGGAGAACTAGGAAAGATTTGCAAGGATAGCACCCGAAGTTAACCAATGTCTAATGAAAGCAAATAAAGTGACCTCAGTTCTCTACAGAGGAAAGGGCTAGGACTGTTAAAAATTAAAACACAACTATATAGCAGTTGTATTCATAATCCTTCCCTTTTCTTACTGATTACTCCTGTTGTAACGGTTGTTGCCGAGCTCTTAACTTGGTAATTTGGCCTGTATTTTAATAATCAATAACTAATTATGTACTAATTGCCTATGGGGAACTTGGGATGGGCCCCATTTTGCTAGGCTGTTTTTAAAGAAAAGATTTTAAAAAGCTTGTATTAGTTTTTGAATGGCCATAAATTGTCTATCTGTTTCTACAATTCCCAATATTCTTGTCTTTAAAATACTGTTGGTCTCAGCCTTCATGTATGTGAACTGATAACCCTTGCTTTCTGTTTTTCCTAGTGAGTTAACAGTTACAGTGCATTGTAAGAGGGATGGTTCTACTTGAAGTTGGCAGAGCTTTGGCAGTAGTCTTCCTCCTTTACCTCCCTTTCTACCCAGGTAATACAGCTTTTAGGATGAGCTCTGCTTTTGGGACCTATTGTGTTGGAATGGATTTCTCACAATGCACAGAAGGTATGTGGAGAAATATCTGGAAAGATAAGCATAGTGTATTGAAGCACATTACAGAGCATATTGCAGCAGTCTGTATCTGAGCCTAAGATAACCATAGACATAACTTTTTGTATTTAAGAGAAGGCATTATGAACAAGCTTTTTGGCTGAAAAACATGGTCTAAGTTTCAAAGTGAACCTCTGTAAAGGTAGTAACTTTTTATTTGTTACATATGTACTGTTATTAATTTAGCCTACATGTTTGGAAATCCTATGATTTAAACAGTGCATATCTCTAAGTACCGCATGTTCTGGTTTTGTCCAGCGAAGCAGCTGTCAGACCTTGACTTTTATATCAAGGTCCTGCATAATGAAGTAATGTTCTGCTAAGGAGAGTGTTTGTGTCTGAGTGTTTTGCTGAAGAAATCTTGCTATGAGTGTTAATGCTAAAGTAATCTTATCTTGAACTTCTTTGTTAAAGGCAAACCACAGAATAGACTCTGGTGAAATAATGCTTCTAGACAGTATTAATGCCTTACTGTTTTTTTCCTCAAGTGAAGTTAGTCGATTAAAAATCAATACTTTGAATGCAGGAGATTAAAAGAGTCAAGGGCTTCAGTTGCCTTGAGCTATTGTCAATGCTTAGTTTGCAGTTTTCTAAAATGGGAGAATTCCATAGAGGTCAATTACATTTTCCTATCCCTGAGGAAAAAAATATCTCTATTGTTCTTGTTGCAGCAATAAAGGTCAGAGCTCTCTAGGTACAATATGTGTATCTTAAATTCTGATATTAGAAACAACTTTTTACTAATATTCAAGCTGTACTAAAATTATAGTGCTCTTGTATTCATGGTTCTAAAGAAAATTCTCTTGTGACATCTCTTTTTTTTTCCTTTGCATTGATCTGTTTCTTCTAATTTTCCCTCTCACCCCAGTAATTTTTCTGTTTAATAGTTGTGCTTGTGTCCCACTCACTGCCCTCCTGCTGTTGCTCACCTGTATGTGTCATTATTCCTTTTTAATAGAGTGAGACACATACGTTTGTATAAGATCATTATAGAAGAGGTTCTTAGGTAGTTGCATGGAGTCTGGAGTGGGGTGTGGTGAAGTGCTGTTTCTGTGGCTGGTTGTCTGAATAGTTGCTGCAAGGGGAAAAAATACATGATTAAGCTGTATCTAAGAAGGTACGTTGATGGAGCAGGATGACTCCTTCCTCTTCCAGAGTGCTTAGCAGTGACCCTGAATTCCTTTCCAGGGCCTTTGGAAGGTTGGACTTCGGCTATGGTTTGCCTGCTGAGCTGTGGGCAGTTAAGTGAGCTGGTCCCGGGCTGTTGTACTCTATGGGACTGCAGAAGTGTGCTAAGGCAACTGGTTTTACTTCTTACACCTGCCAGAGTCTGAGTACCCAGTGATCACTGATCACATTTGGTGAGGATCAGTTGGGCAGCTTGAGTTTATGTATCCTGTGGAAACAAAACAGTAGAACACCAAATTCTAGAAAATAATAAGGCATAAGTTATTAAAATCCAAGTGGGAAGTCATTAGAAGAATGCCAGTCAAGTGCAGCTAAGGCTGTAGTTAAGTAAGGTACCTAACAAGACAACATTGTTTAAACCAGATTTTGTAAATGGCTATTTTAATGTTAGAAAGCTAATTATAAAATGTTTTAAAACAAACAGTGCTTCTATATAAATTTTAATATATTTGTGCTCATCTTACATGATTCACATCTTAACATCTCAGAAAAGGTGATGTAGAACTAGAAGATACTCAAAGAAGGAGAGAGTAAATATGATTAAGGATATTGGACAACTTCACTTATGACTAGTACTTTTTAGATATCTAAAGGTAGTTAAGGAACATTTTGATATGCCTGAAGAATCATTACTAGTACAGAAAGGGAATCATGGAATCATAGAATCATAGAATAGGGTTGGAAAGGACCTTAAGATCATCTAGTTCCAACCCCCCTGCCATGGGCAGGGACACCTCCCACTAAACCATGCCATCCAAGGCTCTGTCTAGCCCCACCTTGAACACTGGCAGGGATGGAGCATTCACAACTTCCCTGGGCAACCCATTCCAGTGCCTCACCACCCTTACAGTAAAGAGCTTCTTCCTCAGATCCAATCTAAACTTCCTCTGTTTAAGTTTGAACCCATTACCCCTTGTCCTATCACTACAGTCCCTCATGAAGAGTCCCTCCCCAGCATCCCTATAGGCCCCCTTCAGATACTGGAAGGCTGCTATGAGGTCTCCACACAGCCTTCTCTTCTCCAGGCTGAAAAGCCCCAACTTTCTCAGACTGTCTTTATATGGGAGGTGCTTCAGTCCCCTGATCGTCCTCGTGGCCCTTCTCTGGACTTGTTCCAACACTTCCATGTCCTTTTTATGTTGAGAACACCAGAACTGCACACAATACTCCAAGTGAGGTCCCATGAGAGCAGAGTAGAGGGGCAGGATCACCTCCCTCGACCTGCTGGTCACACTCCTTTTGATGCAGCCCAGGATACGGTTGGCTTTCTGGGCTGCAAGTGCACACTGCTGGCTCATGTTCATTTTCTCATCGACCAACACCCCCAAGTCCTTCTGCTCAGGGCTGCTCTGAATCTCTTCTCTGCCCAACCCAGGTGTAGGACCTTGCACTTGGCATGGTTAAATTTCATCAGGTTGGCATCAGCCCACCTCACAAGCGTGTCAAGGTCCCTCTGGATGGCATTCCTTCCCTCCAATGTATCAACCGAACCACACAGCTTGGTGTCATCGGCAAACTTGCTGAGGGCGCACTCAATCCCACTGTCCATGTCACCCACAAAGATGTTGAACAAGACCGGTCCCAACACCGATCCCTGAGGGACACCACTCGTTACTGGTCTCCAGCTGGACATTGAGCCATTGACCACAACTCTTTGAGTGTGGCCATCCATCCAGTTCTTTATCCGCCGAGTGGTCCACCTATCAAATTGATGTCTCTCCAACTTAGAGAGAAGGATGTCATGTAAGACAGTGTTAAACACTTTGCACATGTCTAGGTAGAGGACATCAACTGCTCTACCCCTCTCCATCAGTTCCGTAGCCCCATCATACCAGATTGGTCAGGCAGGATTTCCCCTTAGTGAAGCCATGCTGGCTGTCACCAAGCACCTTGTTGGTTTTCATGTGCCTCAGCATGCCTTCCAGGAGAACTTGCTCCAGGATTTTTCCAGGCACAGAGGTGAGACTGACTGGTCTGTAGTTCCCTGGGTCATCCATTTTCCCCTTCTTGAACATGGGGGTTATATTTCCCTTTTTTCAGTCGTCAGGAACTTCTCCTGACTGCCATGATTTTTCAAATATGATGATGAACTTGCCATTTTTTCATTACAAAGCAGTAGTATCCAAACAATGACTTTAATGTAAAAAAACAAGACAGTACTTTTTATACAGTGCAAATAGCAGAATGTGGCTTTGCAATATGTTGTAGAAGCCAAATTATAGATGGGCTTAAGAAGTATGAGTGGACACTAGAACCACTGGTAGTTCTTAAGTATACTACTGCAATGTGGCTTTTCAAGCCAGTGTTTGCTGAAGCTCTGTCATGTAAGTTTGCCCTAATATAGACTGATCCGCTTGCATGGTCCTCTCTAAGCATGTTTCTGGAACTGAGTGCAGTAATACTGATGTAGGTACGTGTTTGGTTTAAATTACTGTGGCAGCTGTTAGATTTTCAAGGCCACCTCAGTAGGTCACTTGCAACATCTGATAGTATGCGTAAGCCTGACAGTATTTGTGAGCCTAGATCCAGACAGGGCTTGGGTGATCCAGCTTGTGGCACTCCTGTACCTGGCTCAGGGTGGAAACTGGGGTTGGCTACTAAATCTGAGTGAATCAGTAGAGGTGTGTGTTTGAGAGGAGCTTTCGTAAACCCAAGCTCAATAAGGTAATGGCGGAGGGGTGGGGAAACATGACAAGGAGAGCAGAATGCTGAAGGAATATGTGTGCCTGAAATGCTGTTTTTCCGGTAGATGCTGATGCCATCTGCAGGTCTGAATTTGATGCCAAAATGAGCCTGGGATTTAAAGTCCTCAGTCGAAGAACTTAGGTTATTTCCTCTGTTGTTGTGAACAGCTAACTTTGTTTTAAAGTTTCAGTTGCATGCTTATGTAGTAGCTCGATAATTCACTCACCTGTGAAATAAGAGTTAGATGCTTGAGGAATTTCAAGCTTATTATTTCAACCTGCTGTGTGCAAGTGTCAGTCATGGGATTATAGGTCATGATAGGCTTTGGCGTGTAAGGGATGTCCAGTAACTTTATATCTCTTCTGTGGAATAATCAAGACCAACAGACTGATGGAGTTGGATGGCAAGTGATTAAAAGGGAAGCATTGTTATCAAGTTTCACTAGGGCACAGGTATCAGCATCCTGGTTGACTGGAGCCAAGTAACTCTGAGTTACAAAACAGGCACGTGGTAATTTGGTCAGAATGAGGCTGTTTGGGTGATTAAATGGTTTTGGTTTTTAACATAGCAGTCACAATTCAGCATTTTTATGAAAGACGGAGCCCTGAGGAGATCAAAGACTTAAACTCCCTTTCAAGTTCCCTTTTCTTGTATGTCAAGGCACAGTATGACAGGTCCCTGTTGCCAGAATCTGTTCCCAGGTGAATATTTTAACATTTTAGCAGCATCAGGGAAACTTGGGAAAGACCAGGAGCTTCACGGTACTATTGTGAGTTCTAGCTCAAAAGAACAGGAATCCTCTTTGCAGATAATTGTATCTGAAAAGAAAAAAAAAAACCAACTGTGTTTTTTTTAATTCTTTTCCTTTTTTTTTTTTTTCCTTTAAGGTAGTCTGTTGCTTGGGGTGACCTGCTTTGTATGCGTCAGTATACATGCTTCATGTACACCAATATATTAGTAACTTGGTTTTCCAGCACATGTTGGTGTCTGAGACCACAGTACTGGTCCTAGACATTTAATTGAATTCTACTGGGGCCTATAGGGATTCTGGGGAGGGACTCTTCATTAGGGACTGTAGTGATAGGACAAGGGGTAACGGGTTCAAACTTAAACAGGGGAAGTTTAGATTGGATATGAGGAAGAAATTCTTTACTGTAAGGGTGGTGAGGCCCTGGAATGGGTTGCCCAGGGAAGTTGTGAATGCTTCATCCCTGCCAGTGCTCAAGGTGGGGCTGGACATAGCCTTGGATGGCATGGTTTAGTGGGAGGTGTCCCTGCCCATGGCAGGGGGGTTGGAACTAGACGATCTTAAGGTCCTTTCCAACCCTAACTGTTCTATGATTCTGTGATTCTATTCAAGTGCTATTAGAACATTGCTTCTCTGTTTTTAATGGCAGTTAGAGATTTTAATATTTTTTTTCTCCCAGAAATGTTTGCTCTATAGCAACTTGTAAGTCTTGGATTGTGTCAGCAGTGTGGAGGTGATGCACAGCAGTTCTGGTGGTTGCTTCCAGCACTGTGTGTTTTATAGGGTCACTCCTTAATCAGGGACAGGCAGTCCTGGGAACAGGGAGCTCTGTGATGAGCTCTTATTGCTGTTGTGTGCAGACAGAATCTGGGCACACCAGCCAGTCAAGGCTCTTGAGAGGCTGGATGTGAAAAAACAATGTGTGAATCTCAAGTTGACTGTAAATGTAAGATAGAGCTGTAAAGAATTAGGGTGAGGCTACCACTATGTTTTAGATCACCAGATACCTGCTAGATAACTACTTTGGTCTTTAGGATGGATCAATTACTTCAAAGTATTTCATTCTCTGCAAATCCAAGCTGTTTGGTAAATCCAGCATCTAGAAACTAGGCTAAAACTATTCAGTAGACAAAACCTGGTTTTCACCAGTTGTCCAAAACAGGTATTCAGAATTGATTAGTTTACCTTAAAATGTTGCAGCAAAGCCCTCAAACTTTCTGCATATTCTGTAGGAAACATGGTGTAGAAAATAAAACTGTTTCTGCTGTTCTGATTATTGAGAACTGTATTCTCTGATGTTTATTTCTGAAGTCAGAAAAATCAGTTTTGTGTAATGAGAAGATTTGCCTTGGGAACAAAGATGTTACTCTTTTAAAGTGCTCATTTTGATCTAATTTTGTGTTGCCAAAATGACTCTTGCTAGCTTCTGTCTCACAGGGTGCTATATCTTGTCCTAATTGTAGCATTACAAAAACTTGAGATGAAGTATAAGTAGACCAATGTATTTGCAATGCTCCGCTATCTCTTTTCCCACTTTAAAACATTCAATCACCATTTCAGATAATTATGTCAAGCTGTAAAGTCACCTTCAAAATGAAACTATGAAAAAGGTGAAAGACAGCCCTTTCATGTTTGTTGTAACACTAAAGAGTTATGTGGCAGCAAAAAGTTACCTTTCCAGTTTATTTGTGAGATTCACATATAGCTAAAAATCACTTTGTGATATTTTCAAGAAGTGGGGAAGGAAACCTCACTTTATCTTTCTGGAGGACCTGCTTTTAATCAGAAGAGTGTGACTCAGTTTTTTAATCAGAAGGTGGCATTACTTATGTTGACAGTGTCTCTCTTAAATCCAAACAAGTATGTAATTAATTATGATAAAAATAATGCGAATAGTGGAAGAGTTAGCAAATACTTAAAAAAACCCAGTCCAGAGCAAATGGGACCATTCAGAGTTCTTCCACTAGGATGTGATGGAGAAAATGCGGAGAACTTGCTTCTCCTGTTGGTTTATTCAGAATAGTTTTAAGGGCAATAGGCAATGGAACTGAATGCGTGCCAGGTCTGCCCTAATTACAGTTCACAGCCTGAAGTATTAAGTTGAATTGAAACTACACATGGCTTAAATTAGTATGTTAAACTCTGAACTGTGGCGCACCAGGCACTGGCGTATTTGATTTAGCAATGATTTAGCTTTGCAGCAGTCTCCAATAGGAAGATGAGTTGATAGCTAATGCTCAGTCTGTTTTTGAGAGCCTTCTCTCAGATTTTGTTGCACAGCAAAATTTCAGGTTTGACACCATGAATTTTACATTGATAATAAAGGAGCTGTTTGAAGATAACATTGCAGTGATAAGGAAAATACTTTATTATTTTTCCATGTTTGTATCCTTAATGAGCTTTTCCCTCCACAGTTGATTCCATGTCAACTCTGCCAATATTTTATTTTTGAGAAAATGTGTATGCTGTACTTCATATATACTTCATATGTATACCATACTTCATATTGATATAGCTAACAAATAATGAATGTGTATGTGCATGTAGATAAAAAATTTCCTTTATGTAAGAAACTTAACTTGTGAGTCTTTAAATGCCATTTAAGCTCAGTACATAAAGTCTTGTAACACTCTACAAAGGTAATAGTCTAATGACAGGAATGAAGGGTGTAATCTCAGTGTTTCAGGAGAGGCTGAAAACAGTGAAATAGAAAAATTGTTCCACTCTCACTTCTTTGCCTAATAATATTGCCTTTCTTCATAGGTTTGCTTCTTATGGTATTCTCATCAAAGCATGACAATGTTATAAGCAAGCGAAATAAAAACAACCAAGCTGCCTTGTGTTTGTTCTATAATGATATACTTTCCTTCAAACTGAATTACTGGATAATGTGGAATGAAAAAACTTTATCAAGAATTAAAAGCATCTTCACCCCATTTCTCAGAATACAACGTAATTTCTGCTTTTATGAGCAGCAATGGAAAGCAGCAAAACCTAGATTTGCTGTTGATAAACATACCTAGAATATTGCAATGAAAAATGTGTGAATTTGTAATGACATTTCCTTATCTAAGCAGATATACATGAATATGGTGGGGTGTATTTGAAGGAAGGAAACAGAAGACAGGGCAGAGGCTGAGTAAGGGGAACACCACTTTAGCAGAAAAGGGAAAGTAGTGTAGTTTTTCACTGGTGGGGAACAAATGTGTATGCACTCCAGTTGGTGTTAGCAAACACGCAAAATGCTTGAATAAGTCTGAGAAGATTGGAAACTGGTACTTAGTGCGGTAAAGAGACCATGTCTCTGTGTATGTATAAATAAATAAAGTTGTTGGCTCTTTCGCTTCCTAGTAACACATTGTTGGTCTTATTTAGAGGATAATAAATTAATTCTTGCTATTTTTTTTATGGAGGCTGTGAGGAAGGGAATCCAGTGACTATGGGAGCTGTGTGCTTTCTCAGCCTGAAGTTCTTCACTGCTTGTCTCTCATGTTTGCAGCATGATCCTCACCCTGCAGCTGCTGAGGTATTGTACTAATGCAGATTGGACCTCAGGCTCAATAGCTACTAGTGGATCCATCTGTACCCACTCTCCTTCCAAATCTTAGTCTTTTATTACCACTTTATTGCATCCAGTTTCAGATAGGTTGCTTGAATTTGTTATGCTCAAAATTTTGTTAGAAGCAAAAGGAATGATCACTGTTTGCAGAGTCAAGAATTTGCAGTTAGTCTGGTGTAAGTCTTAATGGTCCAACCACAGAATTATTGATAGTTGAGTTAGTGCTCCTAGTATTTGTTTCAAATTGTGTATGATCAAAATGATAAATGAATAAACTTGGTAGTAGCTGCTCTTTCTCTGTGCTATGCCCACCCTTCCAAGGTGGATGGCTTCATTTGGGAGGGAGGGATATGGCCAGTCATCAGCCTTCTGACCCCCTACTGGGAAGTCTATGAGGTTGATGTTGTTGGCTGGCCTGAGCTCAGCTGTAGCAGTCGTTTTTCTCCCTCCTAGTAGCTGGTGCAGTGCTGTGTTTCAGAACGAGAACCATGCTGATAACACAACAATGTTTCAGTTGTTGCTAAGTAATGCTTATCCCAGTCAAGGACTTCTCAGTATAAACTGGGAGGAGTGATGTGGAAAGCCCAGGTCAATGCTCAGGTCGGGACGGGTATTGGTTGCAATTGTATTGTGCATCACTTGTTTATTGTTTTCTTTTCCTTCCCCCTTTTAGTTTTATATTTTCTTCCCTTGTTGTTTCCCTTATCACTATTAGTAGTAGTTTTATGTTATACTTCAGTTATTGAGCTGTTCTTATCTCAGTGGTGAGGTGTTCATAGCCCCCAGCCTCTGTCTTATCCTGTGACTTTCTAGTCTTCCACAGTTGTTCCATATCTTTATCCCCTTATACTGCTTTTATTGCAGCATATTAGATAGTTCACTTCACTTTGAATAATTATTATTGCCGTGTTAGTTCCAGACAGATGGTGTAACAAGAAGTGCTACACCACACAACTGTACAAAGCTAAATGATAGCTAAAACAAAGTAGGTAATAGTCATTTGATCAGTAGACTATTGCTGTTCAGTGCTAAAACAAATCTCCAGGCAGGCCAAGACACGTTCAGACAGAGCTAGTAAGTCTCAAGGTTTGTGTTACAAGCTTAACACAAAGCCTGTGGCCCATTACAAGCGATGCAACATCGTGTTTATGGGCTACATTTTATTTATTTTATTTATTTTACATTGTTCTGTGTTTTATTTTCTGTATTAAGGTTACTTAGATCATCTTGCCATTAAACATATAACAGCAAATGTACAGTTAAGCAAAGGCCAGATAGATGGGAAGTATGTTCCTCTTTATTCTTTATTCTTTAAAACTTTAAAAATAGATTTTAGCAGTGATACTTCTTCCCTGAAATTGGAGAATTAGTCAATATTGGGTTGTTACATAATGTAAACCAAATTATTTGATGATACTGTTTTGTTCTGCCCCTAGAAAATAATTTTATTTTAAATAGAATGTACTATTTTAGGCTTAATTCTATAAGTAGTCTTTGGCCATTTCGTTTGTTCTGGGTGGAGAGAAGTATTAGATTTTTCTGTATTGGTGAGAAAAATCTGGGATTGGTTTTCTCAAACTTGTTGTAGCTGTTTATGTTCTCATGCTGGCTCTTATGATTATTCAACATTGTTGAAACAAACCACTAGGTGGCAATATCAATTAAAAAAATCCGAGAGGTTCAGTTAAAGTTGTCATCTAAAAGAGGATGCTGAACTGTAGCTTGGATTACAGTGAAGTCATTAAACTTACTTATATGTAAAATTGTCTTTATCTAGAGAGGAGGTGCTCTGCAAAAGCACTTGGTGTGGATGGTTGGTTACTGAGGACAGGGAGGTGTATTTGCTTGGGTGCAAAGGAAATGTCTTCACGTTCATGTTTGCAGTATGTATTACGCATTTGAATAGGTAAATTATTATCATAGTACTTGATGAAACTTGCTTTAGCCTGCTGGTCAGAAAGAGTTAATTGGGGTTGGATCAGTGCTACTTGAGAAACAAATGCTCACTGGTGTTAATATGAAAGATTTAAACTAGTTAAGGTAAAATCACTGTGAATTTACTTACGGCTGTGGATGGTCTTCTGAAATACCGAATGTGTCTGTTGCAATTAATGGATGTGCTGATTATATCTTCTTTGGTGTAGGTGCCACTGTACAGCATGCAGGCTGGGTTTGTATGTGGGACAGAAGACGGAAGAGACTTGTCATTAAATAGCTGGTGAAAGCAGTCTGCTTCCTGCACAGCTTTAGAAACCATGTCCTTATTTCACAGGACTTATCAGAGGTATCTCGTCCTTTTGTTTAGATAGGTATGTACTTTTTCTTCAGTGTTTTTAGTGAAGATGCTGTTGCTAATGTTTCTGCTTAAGTTTATATCACAGTCCTATTTGAGCTATTACTTTGGAAATATGTAAAATGAAATTGCTGGCATGCAGTAACAGTGGCCTTTCTACTTGAGTGTGGTTTTACTGGAGCTCCTGTCTGTCTGCTCCATCCTGCCTATATCACTGCACATGTATTTTTGAAACATCTATGTAGTACACTGTTATCTCATTAGATTTAATTGGAGTGTGATAGTCTATCCCTCCTTCTGGGAGCTGTAGTTCTTTGGGGTTTATCCTCAGTGCTTTGTGCTGTTACTAATGGATGAGTCACTAACCCTGCTGTGATTCTTGGGTATTTTGGGGGAGGTAGAGCTTTCTCTTGCTTTAACCCTTGGTCTTTACTTTATAGTCAGGTTTTATAATCACTTTATCAGGCAGTGGCTAGAGGAGCTAATTTATCTTGGGATGATTTGTATTTTGCCTTTTTCTGTTCTTGTCTGCTATGTAAAGCAGTGACTTTGCTTCTCAGTCCTTATGTCATGCACTTTCTCCGGAAGTGTTTCTGGTGTGGGTGATACAGCAGAGACTTTCCCTTGAAGTACTATTTTTGAAGCAGTTGTAAATGCTCAATTTAATGGTCTTTGTATGCAGCTGACTGTCATAGATCAGACTGGACTGCTTGTTGGAGAGTAGGTTGCTATGTCTTGGTATGTGAGGTCTAGGCAAATAGGGATCATGCCTTAAATTTTGGGGTGGGAGGTATTTTTTGTTTGGTTGGTTTTTATAGGTTTGATTTATTTTCAGTCACTTCTCCATATCTTCGTATCTTCTCCATATCTTTTCAAAGATAAATAATTAGATCGTTCTTGGTATTGTCACTGTAACTTGACAGTTAAGTAACCTCTGTAAGTGTGGACAGGTTAATCTTGTGTATTACAGTAGATGCTTAAACACAAAACAACAGGGAAATATTTCCAAAACATTATTCTGTGGTAAAACCTATGTCTGTTGAGCCTGCTACGATTTTTATTAAGTTGAGTAATTCATAGTTTATGTACTATACCCTCAGAGGATGTGTAGAAAATGCCTCACAGGTATGGGTTATCTTAGGCATAAGGAGCAATAAAGCCACATCAATACTGTATCTGGGACAACTAAGCAGGGAATGTAAACAATAAAATTCACTTAGGAAGGGAACATGAGGCAAAATGAGTTGGGAAAAGGTTTAAGGTTTTTAGACTCTGCCCCACAGTCCAGTGCTGACCTTGTTGCTGTGTTTTTCCCCTTACTGGTATCCACTGTTGCATGTTCCTGTAGGTGAAGTATTTTGCTTGGTGTTTTTTCTTCTGTTATAAAAAGACACCTCTAATTCTCTTAGCCATCCTTTTTTATTTCCTTATGGGTGTATTGTAGCCAAAAATAATGCTGTGTCATTTTTGCTGAAAAGCTTTTTTCCCAGGTGTGGCATATACTTTGCACAGTGGGTGTCTGTGCCCTCTTGGCATACGTACTCTGAATGCCTTGCTTTCTGTGATGTCCATGTTAGCACAGGCTTGCTTGTCTGAGCCTTTGAAAATGTTTCTCCTTTAACACTTTTCTAACACTTTACAGTAATTTCCACCTTGCTGTTGCTCTTCTGCCTCTTCAGGCAGCTCCTGGTTCTATAGGGACCAAGACAGAGGTGACACAAACTGAACATTCTTTGTGATTCAGTGCCCATTGTGCTTTGCTTGTTCTGACTTTTTTCTCTGATGGTTGGATGGTCCTTCATTAGAGTCTTTCTTTTTTTTGTGAGGGATCCCATTAAGAATGAGTCCTGAATACCACTGTTCCTGTAAAAGTGGGTCTTCTGTTACTGACTTCAGCTGGGTTACTCACTAAGCAGGTCCCTGATCACATTCATGTCTGGGAGAGCATTTTTTGTCTTCTTTGGAAACAAGAATCGTTGAATAGTTTAAAGCCACCCCTCAACAGCAAACCAACAGATGGACAACTTGAACTACCTGCCTCAGCAAGTATCTTCTCAGGATTGTTGCTCTGTAGGTAGCTCTGCTTTTTTGTCCAAGGCACATAGAAAGTGGGAGGTTTTTGGGATGTCTTGGTTTTTTCTTTTGTATGCCTCACATGTTGCAAATGTCAGCTTTGTTCACTCCTTCCATTTAAAATGATTCCCCTCCCCCATTGCTTTCCAGTTTAAAGCTTATTGACTTTTCCCTCCCTGCAAATAACAATTTTGTTACTTTTTCTGCTTCTTGAAGATAAACCAGGTGCATAGCACCAGAATTTGTCTCCCAGTGACCTAGCAGAAGAGTACCTGGTTTTGTGTCTAGCAGCAGGGCTTCACTGGGGGGCAGGGATTGCAGACTGCTTCTGTGGTAAGGGAGATGGGAAGAAGAGAAGACTTTATGGAGAAGATCCTCTACAGCAGTAGAGGTTGAGCACTTAGTATCCAAGCTAATTGGTCCATTGTTTCTCTGCAATCACCAGAAGTGCTTAAAATTATAGAATGGTTCAGGTTGAAAGGGACTTTGAAGCTCATCCAGTTCCAACCCCCTGCCATGGACAGGGATGCTTTCCACTTGACCAGGATGCTCAAAGCCCTGGGGCAGCCTGGCCTTGAACACTGCCAAGAATGGGGCAGCCACAGCTTCTCTAGGGAACTTGTTCCAGTGCCTCACCACCCTCACAGAAAAGAAGCAGTAAATTTGTTTATTGCTGCTGCTTTTACCTTAGTGTTTGTACTCAGGAGGCACTACCAGTATGTATCTGTAGACCCTGGTAAATAAAAGGTCTTTGTTGGTCATCTGTGTTCCAGTGGCTACTTCATTTTTCTCTGCCTGCAGGTAACACTTATTTGCAGTGACTTTTCAGAACTACAAGAAACACAAAATTCATAGCAAGTGTTGGTGGTGGTCTGAGAAATTTTGAGCAATGACAGTGGTCTTGGTTCCAAAATCTCCTGAGCCCATCTGCTGCCTGTGTGGATTTTCATTCTTCTTCAGTACTGCATGCTTTTGAGAAATGGGATGAGCAAAGCCCTGATCTATTTTTGGTAGCTGCAATACAAAAACAATCCTTTGTGTGTAGTAGAGCTATTTTACTTGTTTTTTATTTGAAAGAGAAGAGCAAATGCAACACATTTTGGCTGTAGGGAATTATATGACTCATTTAGTAAATACTGAATACAAAGAAAAATAGTGTTTCCATTGTATCGTAGTTCTCTGCTGTGTTTCTGTTGTCTCAGATTTTAATAGGGAAATTATCTAAGTAAATCCTAGGCCCAAGATGTTGATCTGAAAGATA
Organism: Amazona ochrocephala; assembly: GCA_039720435.1. Taxonomy (NCBI): domain Eukaryota; kingdom Metazoa; phylum Chordata; class Aves; order Psittaciformes; family Psittacidae; genus Amazona; species Amazona ochrocephala. Next base: position 30,693,458 of record CM077880.1, read on the forward strand.
ATTACGCTACAAAATCTAGGTGTTCCCATTTAATTAAAATTCCTTTCAATTTCTGTTCAAGTATTTCTTTGCAGGGTACGTGTGGAATTTGACTTGATTTCTACAGCAATAAAAGGTGACTACTCTGTCAAACATGAATGAAGTTTTAAATACATAGGGCTGTATAAATGACAGGCAATATCTATGGGGTTAAAATCGAAATTTGAGCTGGCAGAACAGGCAGTTATCTGTGTGCTGTGAATAATTTGAACATAAAGACAAATAGTCTGTTTAGGCTTTCCACACAGGTTTGGGAGTCTTGTGAAAGCAAGAGGGGCATGGCCCATCAGTTAATATTACAACTCAGCTGCATGCTTGAGTTGATGTTTTTCCCATTTCTGCTTTTACTGCATGGTCACTAAAATCAGTTAAAAATGTGCTATTTTAAATGTGTCACAGAAGAAAATATTTAGTATTTTGTTACAAGGATCATGGGGAGTGTATTAAAAATGCAGTTGTCCTTGTAACTGTCATGATACCATACCCACCATGCTTTTTCTCACTTGAAGAATGAGAATTTAAGTAATGTCCTGCTCTGAGATGGGTGAAGGATCCCAACTGCTGTCTTGTTCAGATTTCTTGTGAGCGCTGTCCTCTTCTACAATAAGGTTTTCTTTGTACAAAACTTTTCTTCTGATCCTTTAGCATAGTAATATGTTGTTTTAGTGGATTTAAGAGCTGAGAACACACTGGCTTCTCGTTTTGTCTGAAATAGTCTGTCAAGTAGAAGAGGTATCATTTCTTCATACCGTGGCATGCTTAAAATTCTGTGCTAGTTTGCTTTAAATGGTATCTGCGAATGAAACTGATCTCCATGTTAACATGTTGAGGGGCTAAGATGAACTTTACATGTTAATCAGTCACTTGATGTGAATATGAATCAGGCATAGACTGAAAATAGTAGTGAGTACTAAAATACATAATCTTTATCTAACTACTGAGTACAGGTAGTATTCCAGAGAAGGCAAGAGAGCTCTGAGATCTTCAGGGACCTAACAAGCTTTGCAAGCACCTGCCTTCTTTAAGCTACTCTGTAAACTGAGTCGGGAAGAGTTATGGGTCTCAAAGACAAACCTTCATGAAGATGTGTGGGAACTGCAGGCTGGGCAGGGAGTGTGGGACTCTCCACCCCTGGTTTGGGCAGGAGACAGAGTTTCACCCTTGTGTGTCGTTAAGGGGTATCGATAGAGTACTGGAGAAGCTTGTAGTAACTGCAGTAGGAAGCAGTGAGATAAATCATAGAATCATAGAACAGTTAGGGTTGGAAAGGACCTGAAAATCATCAAGTTCCACCCCCCCAGCTGTGGGCAGGGACACCTCACACTAAACCATGTCACTCAAGGCTCTGTCCAGCCTGGCCTTGAACACTGCCAGCGATGGAGCATTCACAACTTCCCTGGGCAACCCATTCCAGTGCTTCACCACCCTTACATAAAAGGTTCAAATCATAGAATCATAGAATAGTTATGGTTGGAAAGGACCTTAAGATCATCTAGTTCCAACCCCCCCTGCCATGGGCAGGGACACCTCCCACTAAACTGTGCCACCCAAGGCTCTGTCTAACCCAGCCTTCAGGATCTATTAAGTATGCAATCCATTTAGGACAACTTCCTTGAGATTATTTTTGCAAGAATTTCTACCCCTTTGTTTTTATTTTGTGAACATAATTGAAATCTTAATATATAATAATTTTAAAATTATTACTGATTACATTGTCCTAATAAATACTTAATATTGTCTTAATTTTATTAGTTATTACATTGTCTTAATAAATAAATATTAACTGTGAAAATTAGAGTGGGAAGGAAAGGGAAAAGGGTACTTATGTCTCCTGATTTAAATTGTGGGTGTGGTTAAATATTTTTCCCCTCCTCTAAAATCAATGTAAATAGTAACCAGAATTGTCATTAAGAAAAAAGCACTCCTGGATGACCTTGTCATCCCTTTTCCTGCTAAGAGTGCGCTTTACGCCTTGCGCATTGTACTTCCTTGTATTTGTGAAGGAATGAGGGAAACTGTGGAATCATGTTTTGTAGCAAGAGTAAGTTCCCTCTATTGCAGTGCTCTCTATAGTCCTAGTGTTTGATTTTTACATTTCAGAGAGAAGGTGTGGAGGCTGTTGCATAATATATAGCTTGAGAATTTGACTGAGTTTTCTTGGGACATGAGATTTTTATGGTTTTCATGTTCCTCCGAGTGTGAAGGCAGTTATGCCCGGTTTTTGACTTTGAGAATTGTTTTATGCTTACCTTATGTGACTTCAGTTAATACTGTTTGAAGAAATTCTCAGGCTTTTTTCCTTCAGTTTTCAGTATGAAGGGAATTTAGGTGTTGGCTTCATTAGACTCCAAGACTTGCTAAAATTGGGGCTGACTTGTGAGACTTGAGATGATGCCATTTGGTTTGCCTTTGCATTTGCTATTTCATAAACAGAAGCATTTTTTAGTAATACACCTATACTGATATGCAGTTTTTAATGGAGAATTTGAAGTTAACTTCTACAAAACCCTGGAAAAGAGCTGATTTTGATGAATAGCAGTGCATGTGTTTGTTGCAGTACCCCAACAGTGATTTTTTTTTTCTGACCTAGAGTTTGCTGTCTGGCTGCAGTTCAGCTTTGACCCAGCTGTGCTGTGGATTTCTCTTGTGTTTGGGAGGGGGTTGGGCTGCAATGAATATTATTATTATGCTGGACTTGAGATGTGGTGCTTTGGAAAATGTGCTTTGTGTTCTGCAGATGTGGAACTTCTCTCTGACAGGGATTTGTGAATACATTTGGGGCTCTGGCTATGGTGGAATGTGTGTAGAAAGCGAAGCTTTTGGATGCTCTCATCACTGCTTTTACAACTAAAACTTACCATTTTAGTTTTTAAAGTATGAGTCATTTCAATCCTGTGAATCTACCTGAGTATCTTAACTGCAGTGATCAGGAGTGTGAATTTATAGATGTGGTATTTCAGACACTAATATGTACATTATGGTCCGTTGGGGTTATAATTTCAAAGAGAGACCCATAGGTATCAATTTTATGCTGTTCTTTAGCTTGTGCAGTATTACGTAACAATGCACAGAGAAATGATTAGTGTGAGTGAAGCTAATACTGTTGTTTAAATTTTTGAATATCATTAGGATGATGTCATTGCCTTAAATGTGACATTTTGCACTTGCACTGAGGTGAAAAGTGTGAATTGGGCAGAAGTGCTTGAAAAGCTCATTCAGTTGTGAGAGAAGAGCAGTCAAAGCACTGGTCTTCCGATATCAAATTAAACCACCAAAAAGTACAAGGGGACACAGCTTAATTTTAATGCCAGCAGAACGGGGAGAGGAAGCTAATTTTACTTTAAATAAATTAGATCACTGAGGAGGCTGCTTGGGAGTTATTTAAAAAATGTAATCATAGAAATTAGCATATTGAATTTTTCTGGGTCAGATTTGGGGAATGAAGTTTTAAAGCAGGCATTAGGGCATTTGTTCATATTATGTGAAGACTTCCGTGGAGATTTAAACCTAAAGCAACTAGGAATGCTTAGCTACTTACTTAGGCAATGATGGGGGTGGGGGTAGAAAATCTGACTTGTAAAGGAAAAACCTCACAGTCACTTACAGGGGGCTGAAACATGCATAATTAAAACATTAAGTCACAGTAGATTATTCCAGCATGAGCCTACTTCTGAATTTGCTTCATTATTTGATTGTGATGCTACTGATGATGAACTGAAATCAAGAACTTTGGTAATTTAATAAATCCATTATAAGGAGATGAATATGATTAGATTTATAACCTCAGTAGTGTTGTGCTGATTTTTAGGTGCTTGTAGCAATGCATATGTTTGAATCAAGTGTTCTTGAATTACTGTTTTAAATACATCGGTAAATCACACTTCTATTTTGCATAAGACCTACATTTAACTTTGTTTTGTGCATTTCATGTTGCTCATTTTTTGTTACTTGTAGCACATCAATGTTCTAAATTGAACAAACCATTGGGGTTTTTGTAGTAACTTGTGCTAGGTAAATTCCTACACGACCTTTAATAATTTAGCCTCAGATTTGTGAAAGCCTTAGGCTCCTACTTTCAATGTGTGACATGTCAGAGGTCACCTAGAAAAGCATCGTTTAGGTAGACAAAGGAGACTGTTCATTCTCATAGCAGACATGAGCTAGTGGGACTCTCCAAATATATTCCTTCTTTATGTGCATCTCATTTACAGCTATTAAATTACCAAATGAAAGTTTAATACTGTTTTAGGCACTCAGAATGTTTGTACAGTCAGATTCTCCATCAGAGCAGGAATTACTTGTCAGATCTAAAGCAGATAAAAATTAAGAGAGTGGGTTTAATGTTTGTGATGTTTTAAACAGGACATGTATTTGTTTTATCCCTTCAACTGACATATGTGTGCTGCAGAATTCCCAAAAGTAGAATTGTCAGACTCATTTGTGGACTGATGAATCTTTTATCTATTGAATACTATATGTGTTTTAGAAAGTATTTGCTCATTTTGCCTTCTGTTGATACTTCTGTTAGAGATGACTGGAGATGTTAGTTCTTCTGTGCAGGAGTATCTTTATCTTAACTGTATAGTTATAAACCTGGAGCCCTAATATCTTTTCCAGTGCTTTGGTAAGAAAGTAATTAGCTAGCCAATAGCCTTTAAGTAAAGGGAAAGGATAAATTCCTATGAATGTTCTCAGGATGTTTAAATTTGGAAGAGTATTTGGTTTTTAGTCTGCCTTCCAAGAGAACAGAAGTTGTTCTGAGCCTCATTAATTCCAGGTTTTTATCTGACTTTTCCTGTTGGCACTGATTTCAGCTTTCACGACATAGGCCACTAGTATAAGAAGTCCAAGTTGTGTAAGGATTGCATGGTGTTACATGTCTGAAATTCCTTTGGCAAACAGTTATGGTATGACCTGAATCAGCAGTTAGCAATGCTGAGTCTTGTGTACTCATTGAAACTCTTCATCCCATTTGTGGCTGAATTGCAAGTTGTTCATGCCATGACGCTGCTGGACAGCATCTGTAGACTGGTATCGACTAGGCAATTCCTAAGCACAGTTACAGTGATCTTGCCAGGGAAAGTTCAAGACTCAGTGTCTTGTCCAGGGACCTTTCTTTCTGCTTCAATGCTGACTGGTTTCTAGCTTTGCTAAAGTCTGAATTGTCATCTTATAAAACAAGGAGAAAATAAGCATGTTGCCATTTGAGAGATGTATTAAGCTACTGTACTGTGTAATGTATGTATGTTCTGTTTTAGCTTTGTGGGTGATCTCTTCTTTTTTTGTTTTGTTTATTTTTTCTTCCTGGGCATGTATTTTTTTTTTTTTTTTTTTGCAGTTTAAATCTGATGCAGTGACTTATGTTGTAGATCATGGTAAGCTCTGTCATTGTTTTCAGTAAATAGTACTGAACGCTGTAATAGCTCACCGTCTGCCAGCTCTCCAACAGAGAAAAATACTCTGCATTCTCTTAAATTATCCTCTTAGTAGGTCTTATATTCTTTCATTTGCCTCCTCCTAGAAAGTAATTTTGAGCTGAGGGCTCTGGAGGCCCTGTTGGACATGCCTGACTCAGGCTGGCTCATGAACTGCCTCATCAGTAACAGCAGCTCTGAATTTTGAGATGCATCTTTCTCATATGGAAAAATACCTCAAGCACAGAACCAGGGCTGAGGGTTGCTGCTTGTGATATCTTTCTTCAGAAAGAGTTACATTTCTTTTACATTTTTGTGTTCTTTGATTGCAATGATTGAATGTACAAAAGTCCACTTATTTTTAGTAATTGCAATAGGTATTTCTTTGAAAATGAATGCTTTTAAGTGTGGCCTTACAGGTTTTGATTAGTGATCTACAACTATTAAAGCCTTATCCCGTGAAGCCCTGTCTCATTAGGTTTCAGAAGTTACACTTCTGCCTTTCTAGTTACCTTCTTTATTTTGAATGGGATATAGATTGAATGCAATGTTCAGTTAATGAGCTCACCAAAGAGGCAAGACATTGAGATTCAGGTTTGAGTGCAGACTATATGTGAATGTAAAGCCTGCAGAATTGACATAAGCTTTTTAAAATGAATATCACAGATATCCCTAACCTTGGATATCTGATAGCCTTGCTTAAAACTCAGCAGTTTGAGAAATTTCATTTTATGTCGTTTTTCTTGCTTCTAGATTTAATTTCATGGAATTTGTTTTAATCAATTCCCTTAACTTGCTAGAAAAGCAAGGAGCCTGAACTATATTGTCCTGGTGCTAAGGGGAGTTGGAGCCATCTCATCTGTGTGTGATGACTATTACAATTTGAAATCTTCAGAGACTGTTCTCAGTGAGCAGGTAGTGCTTATGACAGTGATAATGCTACAAGAGCATTATACTCAATTAACATAACTTGAATTAATTTAAAATAGGTCTTCCTGCTCAAGAATGAGAAGCAATTGATAGACAAAAAAGGTTTTGATCTTTGTTAATTAGCTGGAATTTATTTATAGGCAATCATTAGGTGCATGCCCTTTGATTTTTATACATGTATACATTAAGCTGTTGCTTAACCTTTCTCTCGCATGAATTGGCAAGCCACATGCAGTTAGCACTTCTGCATGCTAAGTTTGTCCTTGAAGTGGTTCTTAGAGCCCTCTAAGGTAGAGGAGTTTATTGTAACCTTGGATGTTGAGAGTAGATTAAGAGTGGAAGCTTTAGTGGGCAACGGCTACTTTGATTCCTTCAGTGTCATCAAAGAACTGAGAGAAGAGACCTTTAACTATCCTTTGGAGAGCTACTTGAGTAATTTAGTATCTTTTGTGGTTTTGGGGTCAGCTGTAGAAGGAGAAGTTGGTTGCTTGTGTGAGGTTGATAAATACCAGCAGTCAGTGACACTGTGAGGTTACTTTTTTCATTAAACAAATGAGTGAATTGGGGGGCACAAGTATAAACACACTGTAGCAGCCTCTCCCTACTGCCTGATGCTTAGAGGCAAAAAGCAGATACAGTGTTAAGTGTATGCCCCAGTGTTTTAAAGGTTAAACGATATTGCTGAGAGACCTCTAGTAACCTACCATTCAGGCATATCATTCTCTAATACAGAATTCAGTTGAGACTTAAAAGAAATGTACATTTACAAAAGTTTTGTGGTTGTTGTCATCCTAATGATGTCATGTAACAGCAAAGAGGAAGGTATTTTAAAGTATATGGTTCAAGAAGACATGCTCATTTAATTCATAATGCTTTCATATTCCTTTCTTTGAGCCATTACAACATTCTCTTTCAAAATTCTGTGTTTTGCATAATATTAATCCCATATGTTAAAGAACACTGTGCTGCTACAGGGACCATCTTGTAGATGAAATTGTGTTAGACTACCAGTTCGTTTCATGTAAAACTAGTATGGAATCGTGAATGCTCTTTAAAAATAAAGGCCAGTGCTTGATGTTGTGCTATCACTTAAGATACAAAATGCAGAAGAACATCTTAATTGAGGCTGGGAGCAATAAAATGTTATTTATATGCTAAAAGGCAGCTTCTCAAGTGGGTAGAAGCAATTTACACAAAAATATGTATCTTATCCACCAACTTGATTACTGCAGGGTCATCTGAATCCTTGCAAGAAGCATGTGGAATGTATCCTATTGCTTATTTTGGCCAAAGTAGCCTTTTAAAATTCTTTCATCAGTATTCGCTGTTAAGCTGATCCAGCTCATTTTTTATCATCTACACTTGCCCTCAGTGTTCCTCCCTCATGTGCAAATCTTATTGCATTGTCTGTCTCTTCATATCTGTCAATGTTGTAAGCCTTGCCCACTCATTCCTTATGTCTTGTAAATGCTCCATTCTTCCTCCCATGGTGTTCCTTTTCCTATAAATACCCTTCATCACCAACATTTGTAGCAGCTACACTCCTCTTCTTCAACCTCCTTAGCCATTTCTACCATCATATCCATGAGGATGATGGATATGATTAGCAATTGTGTTACTGTAGTTTATAAATGTTGCTTGTGTAGATGCATTTATAAATGCTTTTATCTCTCTATGGCTTTCTTTTTTTCACCCCACGGTATACTCCTTGTGTTCCTGTAGGCTCTTCATTTGAAGAAGCAGCCTTGTATTTGTGTTTTTTATATGGAACAGTGTGATCTAACCTTAACTGAAGCTAATGTAATGTAAATGCCGTATAAGAATACATTATTATGTAAGGTGTTCCTCCTGGTGTAAATAGGAGCCTCAGCATTTGCTGTGAGCTCTCTTTGATGGCAGTGTTGGAGCTAGAATATGGAAAACTGGAGTCTTGGGAGGCTTTGAGGTCTGACACAAATGCTCCATAGCTATAATGCTGAAGGAGATAAAAATAAGGACTTAGCATGAAAGTGAATCTTAAACCAGCTTTAATACCTTAACAAGGATATGCATTTGGAGCACACTTACCTGAGTATTTGCTTGTAAAGGTACAAAAAATGCCTACAGTGTGCAAAGGAAAAAACCTACATGATTTTACTTGGAAGGCAATGTAACAGTCCTCAGAAGGGATACTTGTCACTGGGGATCTCCACTTTCCACAGTCACTGGAAAAAAACAATGTTTGTCTTTTGAATGAACTTCTGTGTCAATAAAACAAATGTATCCCGATACTTATTGGGCATGATCATAGTTGACAGGTTGGACCAGATGATCCTTGAGGTCCCTTCCAACCTCGTATTCTATGGTTCTATGGCAGATTCTAGTTTTTGAGGAACTGCATGCAGTATAGCTGAGATGAGAGAAAAGCAGTGCTTCAACAGCATCATCAGTGCCAAGTGTCCTTTACAGCATTTTTCTTACAAGGAGAGAGAAGGCAGTATTATAATCAGTCTGCCTTGAGGAATACCAAATGAAAAGATGAGTAATGATTTTTTTAAAGCAGTAAAGCAAACTGTTAAGTAGCAGGGATTACTGGAGGGATTTGGTGTTAAACATGGACTGCAATAAAATACTGATTTTAACCTTTTTCCACTCCGCTGCCTACTGAAAGTTTTCATTATGGGTTAGCATGTACTTTGTCAAAATGAGTCTTACAGGGCAGAACTTTGGTCGGTGATAAACATGTCCTCTTCTTTCGGAGAGCTGGTCTAGCTGTGTTGGTATAGCAAGGCTGAAATGGTTCTTGTCTCAGCATTGGAAACCTGTGGTGAAACCTCCTGTGAGATCTCCAAACCTGGGAGACACTGAACTGACTGAGAAGGTATGATGGATTGAAGTGAATGATATTTAATCAGTAATAGTCATTTCAGGTAGCTGTGGGGTATACAGCTTTGTGTTTAAAAATGGAAAACACAACTATTCACCATGTTTGTTTTCCTAGTTACTACATAGCTATTAACGTATTCTTCTCAAATTCAGTAGGAGGTCCCTGGTTTTTGAGCCAGTCACAGCAATGCCATAGGATAACAAAGTTATATGAGAAATTGAACCCAGCCTGATAAAGTTGCCATCAGAAAAAAAATAAAATTGCTTTCTTTTAACTTTGTATTTATGATTTTTTTCTCCAGACTTTACTGAAGGGTTGAGCTTCATCTGCAGTGTTCAGATTTTGGCAAAAGTGTGTCTCTAATGTTGTCCTGCTGTCGCTACCTAATCTGTGCTGTCTTTGAGGAAAGAAAACATCCTTTGACAATTATCTTATTAAATATTTCCACACAACATGAAAGAGATTAGTGGTCTAAAATGTGTTTTTTCTGAGCATGTTCTCTCCGAGTGGATCTCAAGAAGTGAACATGCAGCTTAGATCACATGGATAGGCTGTATGGTACACAAAATAGTCTAAGGACTAGGAAAAAAAAAAAAGAAATCATTGACATGATTTGAAAACATATACTCAGTATTGAGTGAGGGAAAACAAGTAAAGGCCTGCCAGAGGGCTTAACCTGTGAGTCTGGCTAATAGCGCCACATGTGAGTAATACATGCAGATCACAGGTTTGCTTTTGGCATGTGTTAGCTGCTAATGATGTGCAGGGTTTTATCTGTCCTTGCATGGCCTAAGTGCAGTTTAGCCTTGCCAAAACCCCTTTAACCGGCAAGGAGGGCCAGATCTTAGCTGTGAACTTTCAAACCTTTAAGACAAAATTTGTGAAAATAGCAGCAATCTGAAATACTTGATTGCGGTGGGTGTTCCAAGGACAGGAGGGAGGAGGAAGGTCCTCTTCATACTGACGAAAGCGAGAGCTTTGCGTGACAAGCAGTACTGAAAAACCAGTTTAGGCTAGAAGCTCTGGCTTGAGCGGAGACCTTAAGAACAATGAAAAACATGCCAGTGTTGCTGTGACTTTCAAACAAAGTAATCAATAAAGGAAACCTTCTTTACAGAGGCAAAAATAGGCTCTGCCCCAGTTGCTGTACACTGAGACTTTCAGGGCTAATACCTAACAGTTGGGTACTTGTGGTATTTGTAGCCGTGTAGTGACTAAGAATCCCACTCCTCTGTGATCCCTCTGCTATTTCAGGCTGTTTTGCAGAACACTGATACCCCATCTCGGAGGAGAGGTTAAAAGGAAAAAAGAAATTGTGAAGTACAGAGAAAAGAAATCATATTTTGTTAACTGTTTTGTGGTGCTGTGCCAGAAATGCATAGAAAGCAGTGCAGGGTGGTTGTGTTTTATGTATTTGTTTTTAAAATCTGATTAAAAGTATCACACAACTGTACTTGCTTGGACACTTTAGCATGCCTGTGCTGTTGTCAGGAGTATACTGTAGAGGTGCCTGGGTTCGCTTCGGTGCCAAACTATGCATGGCAGTATGTAGGCCGTGAGCCTAGCCTCCCTGGTGCCATCACTAGACAGCCGGGTTAGCTTCTTTGAAGATACATAGGTGTTCTGACACAAGGTTAATTGGCAGAGTAAATTCATACTTTGTGACATAGTTTAATAATAAAAAGCTAGCTACAGTTTAGATAATATTTTCACTTTAATGATCACACTTTTGGCTTCAATTATAACTGTATATTATCTATAAGCCATCTGCATAATTTATTTCAGTATCAACATTTATAATAAAAGTGCGCTTGCAGCCCAGAAGGCCAACCGTATTCTGGGCTGCATCAAAAGGAGTGTGATCAGCAGGTCGAAGGAGGTGATCCTGCCCCTCTACTCTGCTCTCGTGAGACCTCACTTGGAGTATTGCGTGCAGTTCTGGTGTCCTCAACATAAAAAGGACATGGAAGTGTTAGAACAAGTGCAGAGGAGGGCCACAAAAATGATCAGGGGACTGGAGCACCTCTCGTATGAAGATAGGCTGAGAAAGTTGGGGCTGTTCAGCCTGGAGAAGAGAAGGCTGCGTGGAGACCTCATAGCAGCCTTCCAATACCTGAAGGGGGCCTATAGGGATGCTGGGGAGGGACTCTTCATTAGGGACTGTGGTGAGAGGACAAGGGGTAATGGGTTTAAACTTAAACAGGGGAAGTTTAGATTGGATCTGAGGAAGAAATTCTTTACTGTGAGGGTGGTGGGGCCCTGGAATGGGTTGCCCAGGGAGGTTGTGAATGCTTCATCCCTGGCGGCGTTCAAGGTGGGGTTGGACATAGCCTTGGATGGCATGGTTTAGTGGGAGGTGTCCCTGCCCATGGCGGGGGGGTTGGAACTCGATGATCTTGAGGTCCTTTCCAACCCTTAACTATTCTGTGATTCTGTGTGATTCTGTGGTAAGTTGGAACTGAAAGAAACTATATGTCAGCCCTTTGGGGGATAGGCTTTGCTACACAGCAGAAGGTGCTATCTTTGTTCATTGGCCTTTTTTCTCTTTTGATTGTTGCTTGGATTGTGGAACACTGATTTTTATTCCACCATTCAGCCACCTCCTACTAGACTTGTTAGAACCTTAGTTCAATGAATGGCTACAGGACTAAGTCTTTTATTGTTTAACTGTTCCATTCAGTTGCTTTTGATTGTTTTTGCTGAAATGTGCCCCACTGTAAGATAGTGAAGCCCTTCCAGTGAGTAGCAATTTGAGGATTGTGTCTCAAACCTGCTGTGTGTCTAAAACCTTGTCTTCTGACATTAATTCGCAAGTTCATATATTAACTTGCAATATGGTTTTTGCTTCAGAGTTTAAAAGAAGAATATAAAATGCACAACTGAGTTGAAAAGAGTCAGTAATGGTTGGATGTGGCAACATCCAGACTCCTTCAGAGCCTGGCCCTGGCTGCAGAATACAGACCCTGACCATACCTGCTCTGGAGCACTCGGGTTCTGGAGACAATAAAGTGGCTCCATTGATAGCTCTCTTGTACTGATGACTATAACAGCATGTTTATTCTCACTGAAATTGTAAATTCTCTGGGGCAGGAAATAAAAATACTGATTCTGCAGTGGCCCTCAGTGTAGGTTTTAAGAGTTTGGTTTGATGACCAGAAGTTTTATGTGCATGCAGATTTGGAGCCATACAGGGCAGAAATGTTCTTCTACTCCTGTATATCTTTAAATCCACAAATGTCTGTTTAGACTTAATCCTGTGTAACTTTATCAGCCTGAGTAGAGTTACATCACTAAAATTTCCCTGTACTGTTCTGTATTTCATTGTTTATCTTGCCATAAGACTTTAATTATTTCGCATCTGTGTTACTTTACACAACCACGAACATAAGAACAAGAATGAATGAAATCCAGCAGGAATTTCTGTTTGACTTTGTTCCCTGTCTAGTTTTTTTAAGCTTTTTTTTGTTTTGTTTTGTTTTTTGGCCAACAGGCCCATATTCTCTTCTTTCAGTTCTTACAGAAAATGTTCTAAGTGCTTCGCTTTATCTCCAGTGGTACTCTCCCTGATTCATTATGCCTTTCCTGCCTTGAAACTTCATCATATCCATGTTATTTTCTTTTTCAAAGAATAAGTGTTAATGTGATTGATGGCTTGCCTCTATATATAGGAATTTGTGTGCTAATGTAGCTATATTAGTACCTGTTTCAAACCTCTATCATATGTGGATTGCAGTGAATAATAGCAATTTAAAAAAACATTTTGAGCATCTTAAATTTGTGAACCTCTGAGTGCCTCTACTGTAAAATAAAGAAACAAGCTGTAGCCTTGCTTCCCTGCGTATAGCTTATGGAAGGGAAGTGAGTCAGTGTAATTAATACACAGAGAAGGGTGACATTAAATGATATTTTAATCCCATGTTAAATCACAACAGGAATTAGTAACTAAATAGGTGAAGATTATCTGCACTGATACAGCTACCTGAATCCATCCCATCATGTGGATGTCTACAGTGGAGACATCTGTGTCCCATATGGTTATCCAGGCTTCTTCATTATCCCTGGAGAGACACTGGCACCGGGGAGGATTCATCTTGTTTGGGGTTAGATGAACCCTATCCTGAACTTCCCACTTCCTCATTTACAGCAGAAGGAGCCTGTGGTAACTCAGAGGTGGGCACAAGCAAGTAGAATTCATTTAAGCAGTCTAAAAGTTAGTGGTTGAAAATTGTCATTGTGCCTCTTCAATCAGTTCCTGCAGAACAAGTTACCACACGAAAGCAACTTCCCTCTTTAAAAGTAATGCTGATATCCTCAATGTCTCCGTAGTACTCTATGGATTTATATGCTACGGATGCTGCTTTGACAGCTTTTGAAACTGTTCCAGCTAGATTTTTAAGAGGATGCTTGGACATAGCCAAATGTAATATAAAATAACTTAATTTATGCTTTCTTACATACTCCTTCTGGATCTGGCTTTTTCTTTATCTAGTCACCTGTGTATGTCTCAAGCAGGTCAACAAAGAAACAAAATAATTCTAATAATTATCCTTTGAGGATAAGGCAAGCCTGGATATTTTATCACTTTCAGTCACTTTTCCTGTTCATATTTTGAAGTGAAAATAAACCAGGGCAGTGTTAAATCTTGCTGTCACTTTATTCCTGCTGGAGGAGTGGTTCGATGACTCACATCGATTGGGAGCTTTTCCAGTTTTAACACAGCATTTGGGGGTGTTGCATATCAAAAAAAAAAAAAAAAAGAAAAAAAAGCCAGCTTCTCTTCCATGTCCTCTAGTAAAATGAGCACGAAAAAATAACAGCAAAATAAACAAAACTCTGAAAAAGATCCTCGTTTCAAATGTACATTTTACTTCTTGTGTCCATGATGTCATTCTACTGTCTTATTTGTAAGTCTGGGGTTGTATTCATGTGCAAAAGCTGAATTCCTAATGTAAAAAAGCGGATGCTGCGAGTTCTGTAAATATGTTGTGGACTCTCTTAAAATAGATACAAACTGTACTTCGTATCATACGTTTTCCACTATATAGGAACCTCCAAAACGTGATTTTAAATGTCAGGTGCTGGGCTCAGGTCACGGACCTGTGACTTCCTCGGTTGCTCCTGTCATAGCGTAGCTGCTTCTTGGAGTAGAAGGAGCAGTGCAGGGTGGGGGGCAGTAGTAACCTGTTTACTGTCCTGTCCCTTTGTGTGGGAGAAAGGAAGGATGTGCTGTTTTCCAGTATGTATTCTGGTGCATTGTGTAGACAGTGCATAGAAGAGCACAAGTTGATCTTCTTTGAAATATTCAAAGTGCTCTTGCCTTCCTTCCCCTAAACAACCACACATCGGCTTACTTAAGTTGAGCACATTTGCTACATTCAGTGTTTTCCCTTGCAAGATTTAGTCCTCGTCTTTTTTCAGTTTGCTGTTCTTCCTACACTCTCCTGAGCTTTCTCATCCTTCTTTGTCTGTCTTCATCTATTTTTGCCTTGGCAACACCTTTCTCCCTCTGACCGTTATTCCCTTTTCCTTCTCCCAGAATTTTTTGCTTTGTTTTTTTTCCTGCTTGATTTTTCTCTGCTCTCAGTGGTTTCTGCTAATTGTATTTTCCTCCCTGTGTCTCCCAACAGTCTCTGCTCTCTCATGTCTTTTCCTTCATGTAATTCTTAATTAACATTTGGAGGTAAGTTGGTGATTCTTATGACTTAACAAAATGACATTGTTTAGAATCAACTTGTAAGGCTGGCTCCTTTTCTGTTGCTTAGAAGGACTTGGGGGTGTTGGTTGATGAGAAAATGAACATGAGCCGCAGTGTGTGCTCGCAGCCCAGAAAGCCAACCGTATCCTGGGCTGCATCAAAAGGAGTGTGACCAGCAGGTCGAGGGAGGTGATCCTGCCCCTCTACTCTGCTCTCGTGAGACCTCACTTGGAGTATTGTGTGCAGTTCTGGTGTCCTCAACATAAAAAGGACATGGAACTGTTGGAACAAGTCCAGAGGAGGTCCACGAGGATGATCCAGGGGACTGGAGCACCTCCCGTATGAAGATAGGCTGAGAACATTTGGTCTCTTCAGCCTGGAGAAGAGAAGGCTGCGTGGAGACCTCATAGCAGCCTTCCAATATCTGAAGGGGGCCTATAGGGATGCTAGGGATGGACCCCTCATTAGGGACTGTGGTGATAGGACAAGGGGTAATGGGTTCAAACTTGAACAAGGGAAGTTTAGATTGGATATGAGGACGAAATTCTTCACTGTGAGGGTGGTGAGACACTGGAATGGGTTGCCCAGGGAAGTTGTGAATGCTTCATCGCTGGCAGCGTTCAAGGCCGGCTTGGACATAGCCTTGGATGGCATGGTTTAGTGGGAGGTGTCCCTACCCATGGCAGGGGGATTGGAATTAGATGATCTTAAGGTCCTTTCCAACCCTAACTATTCTATAATTCTATGTTATCCTTCCTCTTTATGCATGTACAAAAGTATCTCATGACGGGTGTTAAATACCAGGAGCAGATAAAAATTCTATAAATTTATTTATGTTCTAGGTTTCTTGTAAGTAGGGTGAAGTAGCAGTGGCATTTAAAATACATATAATCGTTGAAGTGTGTTTCCTTCACTGTAAGGGAGCCAGAATGATCACCAGGAGGCTTTGTTTGGGCTATACTTGGCCAGTCCTGTTGAAACTTGAGTGATCTGTTTTTCAAGCGTGTATCTTCTATGACTGTAAAATTAGGTACTTTAGGGAATGGTGAATAGGATACTGAATATGAAGAGAATCCAGATAATTCGACTGCTCTTTCATGAGGTTTTTATTTTTATTTAACATAGTTTTCTGTTTTCCCCTGTGTTTATATAAAGGGAAATTCTCAAAGGATGTACGCTTTCTCTGAGCCCTCAGCGAAACCTAAAGTAGCAGACAGTGTTACATGCCAGTCTGTTTTGTTTTGTTCTTCCCATTTTCCTTTTCCTTTTGACGTCTTTATGACTATTTGTGTTAGTCTATTTTTTAAACAAAGTTTCTTTTAGTTCCTGTAGGATTTATTTTTCTGAAAGACATAAGTGACTGTTGGCAATCTGTTTAACACTGTGCATTGTTTAAGTGTTGCTGTAACAGCTGCCAAAATTAGGACGATGTTGTTGAAACCTGAATTTATAGATGCTTCTTGCCAGCAGTGAAGTCAAAGTGTTTTGCGTTGCTCACGTATGCAGGGAAAGACTGAATGTACTGGAGTTCTAACTTGGTGGTTTGAAGAATAAATTGGTTGGGTATGGACATGTTTAAGTGACATCATTGGCTGACTCATTAGATGCCAGCCACCAGGGCTCAGACCTGGTAGTGTTGCAGGGGAGGAGAAGGCTGAGTGACGAACATCTACACTTTTAGCGGCATCGCTCAATGAAATCCGCTTCATACCGTGTAGGAGAAGATGGAAGGAAAGGAAGGGCCATGATGAGCTACTGAATGATGTCACTGCACATTTGCAGGGTGAATGGTGATGACTCACCACCTACATCACTGAGGCTTCACTTCAGGAGAAGCTGTTTGTAGCCAGCCTTTAGGCAAGGAAATACCCGGGTTCTCATGTGGTTGCTGAATAAGCAGTGGGGAAGTCAGACGGAGAAGGGGAGAGAGTGTGGAAAGAAAAAAGGTAGAGCTAAAAGACATCTTGAAAGTCTTAATGCTCAAGAGGTGAGCTTCCAAACCACCAAAGCACGCTGAATTTTTCATCAGCAATAGCTGATTGTGATATCATTTAGGTGACGCACTAATGGGGGGTGGGGGGAGAAGGCAGCGGTGATGTAAATAACATTACCGATTGCAAGATCATCTCTCATGTCCAGACAGACCTCTGCTTTATATAAATGCCTCCATTATTGTGGTTACTTTTAACTCTCTTCTTTCCTATGGAAATAGTTTGTTTCTAGCAGCCAGAATCTTTTTCTGATAAGAATCTTTAAAATTTCTTTTTCTTAAGTCTCCCAGTGAAAGTTTGCAGATATTTCTCCAGATCACTTTCCAGTCAATTGTTGTTGTTGTTGTTGCCTAAGAATAATGTTGCTTTAAAAAAAATCAACATGGCATTTCTTTGAAGAACAGAGCAAGAGCAAAAGCAAAGCAAGGGGATATTTTTTGTATGTATCTGCATGTGTGTGTTGTATGTTTTATCTATAAAATTAAAGATACTCCTCATGGAAGTCCTTCAGAACGAGCTTTCATAGCTCTCCCTTAAGTGGAAACACCTCATATTTTTTTTTTTTTTCTTTTTTCATTTTTGTGAGTATAGTATGTTTTTTCCTACATGTTCAATATATGTACATATTATGCTGTAATTACTTTATGAAGAGAGGCACATGAAGGTTTAAAGGTATTTCTGTTCCTTGCAAAAGAAGAAAATGTAAATAGAAGAACGTCCTATAAGATTTTGTCTGAGTGCCAGGTTACCAGTGTTAGGGTGTTTGGAGTTTGTATCCGTTTCAGTAAAGACTTTCCTGTGTTACTGCTACGTCCACTGTTAGCTAGGGAGAAGCCCAATAGAAAAACCCCCAGTGGTTTTTAATGTTGCAGTGTAAATCCAGGGCACTGGCAACTAAAGAGTGAAAATGGTATACATGAGAAACACACTTGAAATATAATTAGAAGGTTCCTCCTTTCGTGGGCACTGCATGCATGTTTAAAATTTGTCATCAGTACAATTTTATCTCTAGTAATAATTTTCAAATGTAATTTTTCTGTATAATAGCTTGACTAAAAATACTGTTTCTGAAAGCTTAAACTTGTTCAAGATGTGATATAAGAATAGGCAGATCTATTAGCTAAAAAATTAAAAAATGCTATATCATAGAGAACCATACTTCTCAGGTACGATTGTTAACAGCTTTATTGTTGCTGCTAGTTCTTCAATAGGTGATTTCCTTCTGTAGACTGTATTGGGGTTTTTTTGCTTTCATTGGCAATGGTTATAGAAGCAGGAAGGCAGATCCCCGTGTGAGAAGCAGGTATGATTACAGGTAGCACACGTACGTTTCAGATGACTGGAAAGTGGTAGTGTTCCATGTTAAGTTTCTTGTGCTTGCTTCACCTCAGAGATAATCGAAGTGGTGTGTGCAGGAGGCACAACCCAAAGCCAGTTCCTTGCAGTAATTGATGTCGGTCTGACAGGCTCTAACAGAGGACTTCAGTGTCCTTCAAGAGTTTGTGTTGACCCTTCAATTGTTTTTTCAATAAGAAACAAGCTGCAAGCACATGCTGAAGGATGGCTAACTTGTTGGATACAGAATTTCAAGGTTTGTTGTAATATTGGGAAGGTTGCTGTGAGACAAAGCCTCAATATTTCATTCAGTGCTGCCAGTGATTCCCAGAACCTAGACTGCACAGTGGACAGGCTGATTAATGTGGAAGTTGTACAGTATCCAAATGAAGGAGCTATAGGTAAAGCCAGATGGATATTGGGTGTTATTTGGCAAGTGTGGCATAGTAAGCTGACATCGGTGTCTTGGGTTTGGCAGTTTTAAAGGTAGCTGATGATGCCCTTCCTGCTGTCATCCCCACATGCTCTCATTCTTTCTTCTTGTAAAAAACCTATTTTTATTTCATGGTGTTTTTTGTTTGTTTGGGGTTTTGTTGTTTTTGTTTCCCCCACCTTGTCACTTTCCTTGTAAACAATAAGGAACATCTTAACTGAAGTTTGACAGGGACAACTGTGTTCCTGAAGAGTAATGCTTTGGATAGATGATCACCACATGGGCCCATGTCCCAGTGGGACACAACTCAGAGCTGAAGTGGAGAGGTTTTTGGCTTGCTTTGTGCTCAGGATGACAGATACTTTTTTGATGGAGATTTTTCTGAGAACAGTTTGTGCTCTTACAAGGCCAGGAAAGGTGAAACAAGTCCTGTCTCTTGTTGTAGAGGCACACAGCTGCAAATGTCATCTTTACAGCTGAGAATTCAAGGAGAGCCTGATGATCTGCAGGATAAGGAATGCTGAAAACCTTGAAAGAGTATTTGGAAAAGCCAGTTATGTGGATGCTGTGGTGATGATCACAATATAAAAACTTTGACAGAACTTACTGAAAAACATTCTGTCAATATCCTGTCAAAATATCTCAATTTAAAAACATTTCTACTATAAGGATTTCTTACTGTAAAAATTGAAATAAAAAGTAAAACCAGAAAGCTTTTTGGAACAGTGAATGATAATAAAAAGTAAGGAGAAATTCTAGCCTGGAGTTTAAGGTTATAACATGTCTTCAATAATTGTGACCTAGTTTAAACCTTCTGGGTGAATCATGTAGCTTCATCTCCTAGGAGAGGCAGGAATCAGAATGTGTGCAAGATTTTATGAGTCATTGCTTTAGACTTCAGAAAGTAACATATGCTTGACTCGGTCTGGATGAATAGAAGCCTGGTTTTTTTTTTTCCTTAAGGCTGGAATTTAATTTGTCATTTTGCAACATTAGAGCAATTTATTTTTTTCCATAAATTTCGAAGAAAAAGCATATAACAACTGAGTGGAAAAATAATAGTATTTGAAAATTTGAATAGCACTTAAGGCATTTAGGCAAATTGTAGACCTGAAAGAAAATGCTATTATCAAAAGAATCTTAACACAGTAACAATTGTACACTAAATTATAAAAGGAATACATTAGAAATATTTCAAACTAGAAATCAGAAATTACACATTCAGTGCAGTGAGTTAAGACAAAAAAGATTATGTAGTTGGGTGTGAAAAACTTATGAAACCATTATTATGCCAGAGATAGAATTTCTTTCAGCTTCGGTAGACAAGCTGACCATGCACACCCAGTAAACCATTTGGCTTGCTCTAGACAAGGTTTAGGAAAAACAGCTCATCGTTTATTTTTTTTAACTGTCACTAATAACTTCTTAAAGTACTGTGTTTAGCAACCTTATGTACAACTGTTCTTAAGTGAAGCTGTTTTGTGGCTAGTAACAGGAAGCAATTGGCAGCTGGTTTTAAAGGACAGGAGGACGCATTTGAACAAACTTCCTGAATATTTTGAGGGTGGGGTTTTTTTCCCCTCGAATAGATAAATTTATAGGAATAACATTTCTGTTTTGCAGCAACTTGCAAGAAATGTTCTCAGTTCTGTCCCTGTCCCTTCCAAACAAAACTTTCTCCTGAAGGTTAAATACATGTAAATAATAAAGTTACAACAACATAAATCATATATACAATATAATATGAATAATGTTAATACATATATATATACACATTTTAATACATAAATAGAGAATAAAAAGTACAATAGTTGGGGTTAATAGCGTTTTCTTTGTGTTTTACTGGTATTTATCCTGAGAAGTAGTTAAGCAAAAAGAGGTTTAAATTTTCTATTTTTTTTTTTCTTTGAAGAATGGCTTTTTGTCCAACCGCAGAATTCCAAACAAACTTTGGGCAGAGCTGGTTATTGGCCTGAGAGGAGAGCAGGGAGGGAAAAGCAACAACTTGGTGCAGGGTGTGCATCTGGTACAGCAAATGCTGCAGACCCGGGAGAACTACCGGAATGAAGAATTCCTCTTAATGTCATCTTTTTGTTTCAGTCAGCACTTTGTTAATGAATAGTACAGCCTGGCAAAAGGTCAAATGCCACCTTATGTCAACATGGCTTAGTTTAAGTTATGTGGGTGACTTAACCTATGTATTTGAATTTCTTTTAACTTTAGCTGTAATTCTGTTTCCCTGGGTTTATAATGGACTTTTTTAGAGTAATTGTGGCATATCTTAATGCTTTTCTTTAATACCTAGTGCTTTCTCAAGTTTATCTATAAACTTCCTTCAAAGATTTGTATATATAAACATAAACAAGAAGTCCAAGAATTTGACTGTGTTAAAAATTTTCAGAGGTATTAAGTATGTGACTTAGGCAGTATATTTATATATTTGGAAACTAAATATTTAAATAAGTGAAAGGCAAATTAATCTGTGTATTTTGTGTGCCTTTTTTTTCCTTTCAGAAAAACAGAAACTGGAACAAACCTGACAGTATGGTGGATGTTCTCAAGCTTCGGGTTTCCACCCTGAGGTCTCCTGCAGTGTGGGTTTCCTTCCTAAAGTGTTTTGTTCCTTTCTGTGTTCCATGCTTTCCCATGTCCTCCTTATGGTGAAATGAAGTTTTAAAATGATAGTACTAGTGTTGCCCTTTTTCTTGAATAAAAAAACATTGCTAAATTTTCTCAATGAATGGTCTTCCAGTTTCCTCTGCAAAACAAGGAACAGCTACTGTTAAAGGTATATGCTGACCTTCAGATTGGCTTTTGCTTCCATTTGTATTAATAAGAACAGCTCTAAACAGCAAGCAGTGCGACCTGGGTGAAAGATGCCTGTCTTTAAGAACCAGGGTAGACTTATCTGTTCGGTACTAACAGGGGGTGCAGCCGTTTTGGAGGAAAACAGATTTTTCTCAGAATATTTTTTAACCCCAGGTCAGGTATGAAAAACTCACTTTGGAAGGATAGCAGTGATATCACTATGAATATGTTCACAGAATCATAGAATAGTTAGGGTTGGAAAGAACCTTAAGATCACCTAGTTCCAACCCCCCTGCCATGGGCAGGGATACCTCGCACTGAATCATGTCACCCAAGGCTCTGTCCAGCCTGGCCTTGAACACTGGCAGGGATGGATCATTCACAACTTCCCTGGGCAACCCATTCCAGTGCCTCACCACCCCTACATCAAAGAACTTCTTCCTTATATCCAATCTAAACTTCCCCTGTTGAAGTTGAAACCCGTTCATCCTTGTCCTGTGCTACAGTCCCTGATGAAGAGTCTCTCTCCAGCATCCTTGTAGGAATGTTCTTTAAAAGCACCCAAGTAGATGATTCCAGCAGTGTTTTAAGTATAACTGAAATGTGTAAAACCAGTGTTTCTGTGTACCTGAGGTTGCCAGGAGAAGACCAGATGCAACCTATGGTTTCTTAAGAAAAGAAAAAAAAAAAGTGTGTGTGGGAAGACTTGGTCCGGTCTCCTAATGTATTCACTCTACAGAAAATGAAAGAAAAGCACTGAACCTGCTAGTTTATGACCAGCCTAGATTAACAAAACATAGATTAGTTTATGTACTGATTAAAAACTGGGTATATTTTTCTTGCATCTGTTTAGTATAATGTTTATTTTAAAAGGGATGTATGGAATTTGGTGTATCAGGAATTTGGTGTGTTTACATCCCAACAAATTGAAAGCAGCGTGTTCAGCTGCCACTTCTTCTCTCCCGTTTTCTCTAAAGGAAATAAATAAGGGAGAAAAAAAAGCAAGCTGTAGGAAGCTGAGTTCTGCAACAGTTGTTCTCTGCCCTGGATAAACTTAATACTTACACTTTCAGTAAGATATTTTAGTCTTGACTGATGAATGTGTTGTAAACCTGTTTGTGATAGATATGATTAAGTTTTTAGTGAAACAAAGACTTCTGTCAGTTGACTTTGAAATACTGGTATCTACCGGTATGTCATAAGGAACAGTTTGTGCAGTGTTTTATATGTTGTTTACCTTGTCTACTCTTTTCCATCTGTGCTTAAGCAGCAGCTAAGTTTTGGGTTTTGTTTTTTTTCCTTTGTTGCAGAGAACTCTTAGGGTTTTCTTTTTATTGGTAAAGCCAAACAGACAGAACTCCAGGCTAGACCTGCTTCCTGTTCTTTTTTTTCCAGATTGTGTGTATTTTCCTTAGAGGTTCCCAATTTCCATATCAGAATTTTTTGTCTTGTTCTTTTACATCACTGAAAGAAAATAGCTTCTCTTCTTTGGGTTGTCTAGGGAGTTTCTCCCCCTTATCCTTACTGAGGCAGTTTGTTCTAGGTCCGTTGTGGAAGCTTTAGGCTTCTTGGAGCCTTTGGCATGATGTTCTCCTACAAATGCCCTTTGAATTTAGAAACTTCCAGTATCTCTTTGTAGGGCTCTTCATTTTTCCCAGCCTCTGGTCTCCTCTTTTTTTGGCAGAGCAAATGACCTCTCTCAAAACGGAGATACAAGTTAAAACAGGAAGGTATCTGATACCTTGTTCTCTGATCTAACCCACAACTGTACCTGAACATCTCAGAGGGGGCAAACAACTGACCTGAAAAAAAACAACAACAAAAAGGCTGAGCACACATCCCTGTAAATGGTTAATTTCTGCTTTGCCTAGGCTTAACAAAAATAAAAATGTGATGATTATGAAGCCATTTCGGGCAGTGCAGAGTCTTTCTGAGCTTGTTTTTTGTTTTCATTCAATTGCAGCTTGAATAGTACAGCTTTAGAGACTTAGTGTGTCTGCTTTGCTCAGGCCTTGGACGAGCGCCAGTTGTCTGCCACTTGATCTGTACACAAGGTAAAATCATTCAAAAGCGTATGAAACAACTGAGAAATTGGTGACACTGATACTGCTGCCCATACCTGAGTTTATTGTAATTTTGTACCTTAGGAAGTTCATTGTATTAGCTGCTGCTTTGAGACTGCAGGCACTGGTTTCCATTCATTTTTCTTTGAGCCAGAGTGTTATGATCTATTCCTCTGGATGTGGTTCTACTGACAGTGCCATCTTTTTGTTGCCTCTGAAATTAGGGCAGGCCAAAACTCTTCAGTGAGAACTTAAGTGATGGCTCACTAAGCAGAGGTTCACTGTATGTCTGTGTGCTGATCAATACAGTCATTCAGTAACTCATAAAAGCCATTAAAGGTGGTGTCCATTGAATCCGTAGCAAGTCCTGAATAGCTCAGCATTTACCCCCATGCCACAGCACTAGAATTTTTTATTTTACTTGGAGGTTAACAACTATTACTGTGATTCGCATTCTCTGGGCTGCAAAGGCTGTGAGTGGCTGGTAGGAAAGCCAAAGTTTGACGGGTTTTCTCTTTTTTATTTGGACTTGACATGCAATTTGTATCTTCTTATAAATTCTGGAAAAGAACCCAGATTTCTGGACATGTAATTTATAAATAATCAAACTGAAGAAGTGATAACATTGATGTTTCTGCAGCCTTTTTTATCTCCTGGCCTAAAATGCACTTACTGTAAAACTCATCTGTCGTATTTTGGCGAAAATATTTCTGGAATGGGTTTTGTATCAGAGGTGATAATGGTGGTATTTGCCTCACCTTGGGATACAGTATGGACTTGTACAGATTTGCTTTTGGAAAGGAATCAAATGGGTCCACTTGCAAAATTCTCAGCAGAGACAAAAGATAGGTAAATCCCAAGTGAGAAAATATTTCAAATTCACAGAAGAGAAGCAGAGGGGAAAGAAAGAAAGAAAAACCTCAAAACCTTGTAATGAAGGTTTTTATCAACCTGTGGAATGGAACACTCATTAATGATGTTAGAATTTTTTTTCTGTGATGTCTTATTTCATTTAAGTTCTTATTGCTATATTAAATAAATCTTTGATGCCACTCAGTTTTACTTGACAAAAGTAGAACTCAATTATGTGTTGGAATACCATCAAAGAGAAATGTCCTTGTGCATCTCCTACAGCGTGCAGGCATTCCAAGTTTGAACTGAAGTAGCTTGTGTCTTCAGTTTTAACAACTTGTAGTGTGTTGTTAGCAATAAAGTATAAGTGTAATAATCTCTAGGCATCCATTGAAAAGCCTATCTAGAAGCTTGCTTCTGGAATGGATCAGTTGATAACTTTATTCCAAGCTCTATGGATATCATTTTGCCATGAAATCTCACATTGTTAGTATCTTTATATATTCTATGTTAAATTTTAACAGGGTAAGTATCTTCAGATGGAATTGAAAAATTGTTGCATTAAGAGGTCAAGGAACAGATTTAGTCAGTCAGTGTCAAGGGGCTGTGGTAGGGGAAATGAACTTTAGTTTGCACCTCCAAATTGTCCATTTTATCTCTGTCTAAAAGTGAGGATAAGCAACTGAGAGAGCTGCCTTCTAACATTCTTTCATACAGAAGAGGAAAACAATCACAGTACTGAAAGGCTAAGTTTTCTCCACAAAGCTGTCTGAACCTTTAGTCTCCTCCATCCCACAGACATATCTGTGGTGTAGCTTCCAGTGTTGACAACTCCAATGTGTTATCACAGTGTGCAACAAAGCATCTTGTTCTTGTTGAACCGTATGGGGTGAGAGCATGACCCAATGCAGGTGTGATGATCCTTAAGAAAAAAGGTACCTATACTTTCTTTTAACCTCTGTAACTTGAAGGAATCTATATTCAGACACTTGTCAAAGTAGTTTATTTCTGAGTGTTCTTAAAGGCAGTCTCTTTCACAGAAACATTTTTCAGTGTTCTGAATACCTGGTTGAGTCCTGCAGTAGATGTTTAAATAAGTATATATCCAGTGCACTGTGTGATTTGTGTGATCAACACCAGTTATATGTTGCACTAAAAATCTGCATGAAAATAACTGTGTGATTGTATAGTTGAAAATGAAGAGGTATTAGAGCCCTTTGTGGAGCCTTTATGCAGTTCTGCATAGTTCTTAATGACATCAGGCTTTTTTTTTTTTTTTAACTGTAATGTGAGTGGGGCTTTCACTGATGGGATGAATATTCAGTATTTTTAGTTCTCAGCCACTGCACAATTCAAAGTCCTACTTAATAGCCATTTTTGAGACTGCACTGAGTACAGAACTCTCCGATTTGTTGTTTGGGGGTGCTCACTGGTGTTTTATCTAGTTGTTGGCTTGTTTTCTTAACTGAAAGAACCCCAGTACCCTGGGGAGGTTAGTTGATGTAATCACCTCTTGATAGCTGGAGAACTGGGGCACAGAAGGGAAGAGGCATATGTATGAGAACATATGTGGCCTTTCAGGAGTGAGGTGCAAGAGACTAGATCATCAAGCTTATTCTCCAGCATGGTGCGTCTCTGGAGCTGCCCAGAGCCTGGGAGGTTCCCCTGCTGCCAGCCTGGACATTCCTGTGGCAGCTGAACTTGTGCTTGTGTAGGGATGGGTCTGGGTGGGCAGAGCAGCCTCCTGGCATCTGTGACTGGAAGAGCACCTGCTGCCTGGGATGGGCAATGGTAATGGGAATTCTGCATGGTCCTTCCAGTCACACAGTGGAGCCAGTTGTGGGCATACTGGACTTTCAGAGAGTTGTCTTGGAAGCTTTGAGAGGCATCTACTCTGGGTGTGAGAACTGAGATTGTGTGTGGAGGTATCTCTGGTCAGCATGTTTTGGGAAGAACAAGTGGCATGCTTGGTCATCACCATGCTTAATCAGGTGATGATCATTGCTAACTTGGAGCTCTTCCACCAGAGCATGAGGGTGATAAACTCATTTAAATAGTAATATTTTTTTAACTTTGGTTAAAAAAGAAAAATCTAGTTTCTCGCCTGTTTTCAGAAATTTCTGAGGTTTTGTATATGAAGTATGTGTAAAGGAAGAAAGAAAGAGGTTGGAGCTCTCCTAACGTAGAATGGTTAATCCCAAATAGCTGAAGTTTCCCTTGGTTGTAAACAAGTGAATATAGTCCATGTTGCACAAGTCATACCACTATTTTCATAGGTGGCCCTACGGTCTGTGGCAAGGATAGGATCTTAAGATGATGCTAACATCAGTGACATTGTTCTTTGGGGTTTTATGGGTCGCAGACCTCTTGATTCCAAAACTCCTGGTGAATTCTGTCCCGCTTTGTCAGTGTCCTGTGGTACAAGTGGTGGGTGGGACTAGGGCACATGTGCCCGTGGTAATGGGTGGGTGTTGATGCTGGTCACGGCAGCACTGCGGTGTGGGCCCAGGTTGGCCTGGTGAGTGTTCGTTACCAGCACCAGGTAGCAGTTAATGAATACTAAATACATAAGGGAAAATTAAATACAACTGTTCAAAGTACATTAGGAGGAAATTAGAGACAGGGCACTGAAATATAAACCCCAGGTATGCTTAGTGTTTTTCATGTCTGATTTCCAACCCGTGCATGAAAGTAGTGATTTAATAGTTGATTCTTTGTGACAAAAATGATTCAAAGAGCCATATTTTTCAGGGCTCTCGATCTGAAGCTATTCGAGGGTGCCCGATACAGCTCAGATAAGGAACCGGGAAGCTCCTCCGTGCCATAAACCCTTTGTTTCGGGATTTGCCCCCTCAGGAGCTCCCCTCCGCGCGCCCGTTGGCAACGGCTGCGGTAGGACTCGCCGGGGAGCCGTCTCGGCTGCCCCTGAGGCGAGGCGCTCCCCCCCTCCCCGCCCGCGGAATGGTTCCGCCCGCCGCCGTGCGCAGTCATGTGCGCGGTCCTGCGCGGCGCCTCTTGCCTCGTCCCCTCAGCGCGGCTGGGCCGGGCTCGCACAGGCGCCGGGTCCTGCGGCCTCCTCCCGGACAAAAGGGCGTAGGGAAGCGGCGTCGCCTGGGCAATAAGGCTGTGGAAAGCGAGGGCAGGCGGTCTCGGTTGTGAATATTTTCTGATTTTTCCAGAAATCAAGCAGAAGATTGAGCTGCTGATGTCAGTTAACTCTGAGAAGTCGTCCTCTTCAGAAAGGTACAGCTGCATCTCCTGCATGAGCGGTTCATGGTGTAGCACTGCCGAGCAGCGCGCAGGGCTTTGCTCCTTCCCTCTCACGTTTGCTGGCGTTCTATACGTTTTGCATGCTGGTTATTGTACCGCAACCATCGAACCTCTCGTTTTGGTAAAGCTTTGTGCGTTTTTTGCAGAGATTTGTTTTATTGTGTTATTTTTAATGGAGCCTGTCGGGCTGTAGCATGCAATTCATGCTACAGCAGGCTTGTGTGTGCTGGTGCTGCAGAACCTGCTCCTTGCCACTGCCGTGCAAACAGCATCTCTAAATTCGCCTTTAAAGACCTCACATTCTTGTGTTGCAGGGAGCCGTTCCACGGTTGCAAAGGGTTCCTTTCAATTTAGATGCATAAGCGATAGAACTTGGTGAAGCGTTTCTTGTCCTGTTATGTGGAAAGGGAGTGTCCTTTGCAAAGTAGCTCAGCAATCACAAATCCTCCAATTAGTCACATTCTGTAAGATAGATGTGATCCTTGTTCAAGTCTGTGCTAGGAAATGGAGCAGTCGCTGCATGCAGTAATGGTTCATGCCTGCAGGTAAGGGCAAAATGACTCAGAAGTGTTTTTAAAACAATTATTTTATCTGTCAGTCAGATTATTACAATTTCAAATAGCTGTTTCGTTTTGAAGAAATATTCCGTGGTACTAAATATGCATTTAAGTTTTCTGACATGAAATGATCTGCTTATTATTTTGTCGATTTTTCAGTGATCCAGCCCTGCTCACTCCTGCTTTGCTTGCGGCTGAATTCTGAGAGAGATTTGTATTTTCAGAATTGCTTAAATCCAAAGCAACAGATTTTTTATTTTCTCTCAAATAACTTACACTAATCCTTTTGGCTGTATGCAAAAGACCATCCGAGTGTTCTATTTTGCCATGTTAATGTTGAACACTGGCAAAACCCCCCATATTTAAGCACTAAAATGGTATGTTTAGATGAAATTATTATCTGAAGTATATTTTAATGAATGGCTCAGTATAGAAGGACATGGTAATGCACTGAAAGCTGTCTTAAGGAAGCAGGCTAAAAGGCATCTTTCAGAATGAATGAGTGCTGTGTGGCATGGTTCTAAAAAACAAATTGAGCAGCCTAATTAGATTTATAAGTATATTTGCGTAAGATACGCAGAAGCAAACTGCATTGCCTTTCACCAGCTGTAGTATAACAAAATATCAGCCTTGAGAGATACAGAAAATGGTGGGGGGGAATGGGTTGTTAAGTCACCTACCAAAATGGAGAAATATAAGAAGAGCGTTGGGAGATTATTTATTTATTTATTTATCCCAAATTAAGAATCGTGAAAGAAAACCTTAAGGTTTATTTGCTTACCTCGATCTCACCCTGATGCCTGAAATTTTTAAATACAAGACTAATAAAATGGTGATGATAACACAGGAGGATGATGGAGTGAAAATAGTAAAGGAAACAGGTGTTAACTTGATTTTTTGGAAAAGCTTTTGTTGGCATTGCTGTGGGAGAATTTGGTATGTAATATAGATGTTTATTTTATAAATATGGATGTTACACAGCACCTGAAAACTGGTCAGCCTGTTTTTAGGCAAAATGTGCTCGTAGTTGAACTAGTGGTAGTCCGAGACAAATAGGTCCCTGTAAAGGATTATAACACATAGTTAGAAAATGATGCATTTGTCTGAGATCCATTTAAATACCATTCATTAAAAAGTAATATTTTTATGATAACATGATGCTTTATCTTGTAATAAAGATTAAAATGTGAATGTTAATTTATATATGCACATAGATTTCTTCTGAGGATGTAAATACATGGTACTGTTCATCTGGAGATTGATTTGACACATCAGCTGCATGATTTACATGGTCAGTTGTGAATGAAAACAACTTTATGTATAATCTGAGATTTATTTTTTTTAATAACTGCATTCTTTTCAACTATCTAAAAATAGATGGATTTTTTTTGCAAGCTGTTATGAAACAGTGCTGTCTCTCCTATTAGCTGCCAGTTCCTTTCAAGGCCCTTTTAAAATTACTGTATAAAAGTCTTTTAAGAAAAAATAAACATTATGGTATTGAGAGTCAGAACTGCTAAAACTGTCCTCAGTCTATTCTATAGCAAAATTGCAGTGTGTGTTCGTACCATACAAACATGAAATTATGCATGTGTTTGACAAACACAGAAAGGGAATTCGTGCTAGCATATTTTATGACTAGTTTTTACCCTTGCTTCTGATGGTTAGACTTTTTGAGAAGCTTGAATTCTCTAAGTGGAAATGTCAGGTGGAAGATCTGAAAGAGTCCATGGCTTGTTTCTGGTTTTCCCCTCTAGTAGATACTGCTAGACAGTGCTTGCGTAGCAGGAGGGGAGGGAGAAGAGGTGCTCTGTGCATTTGCAGAAACATGAAATGGGAATAGAGAAGCTCATTACTTGCCTCTATCTTTGGTTGGTTTTTGTTTTTACAAGACAGTTTAACATTTGTAGGTTTTCTTGCTCACTTGGCAAGTTCAACATGTTATCCTATCCTAGGGAAAAAAAAAAAAAACTGAGGAGGAAGCCGGAGTATAATGGATGGCTTGGCTGGAAGATCAGCATGTTCGAAATCTTGCTGCATTCTCTTAGCATAGTTGGTTGGTTTGATTTTAAGAGGCTTTTAGGAGACATTAGGAAGAAAGTGAGGTGAACCCTTTTGTTGAGGATCCTCTGAGACATTAGAGACATTTCAGCCTTGAAAAGCAAATAATTACAAACTAGAGGCATTAACTCATAGTGGTATCCTTCCTTTCCCCTTACCTGCCCCCTAGAAAAATGGTAGTTGCAGATGAAGGTGTGTTTTCGTGTGTTATGGGATATTTCATTAAGCAGATATTGTCGGGCAGCATCTGTCGGTCCTAGATTTCTGAGTACTTAATGTTGCTGCTGTATGTGTTAACAGCCTGTGGCAAAGTCCTTGCTCCTTGTTGATAAGGTAGCTCTGGTAACTGCGGTTGTCTGTGTGTACACATGAATGCTACGGTGGATCAAGTAACCTGGAGCTTGTTACACTGAATTGATTTGTTTGGATGTCTAAGCTTTAAGTATAGTGTGGAAGTGTTTTCCTACAGCATGCTTACAATGTGGCACACACCTGGTTTCTTTATCTACTAAGCAGTAATTTAGCTACAGTGTTCTCCCATGTTCATGTTTCAGCGGAGGCTGTCTGAGGTTACTTTCCCCAGCCTTACAAATATCATTAGAAAGCAAGTACTAGCAGCCAGATGGAGGAGGATGGTCTTTTGGGAACCCCCCCAGAAAGCAAAAATACTTTTATTTCTGTTGTATGAGTTACACACTGTTCTCATGCACAGTACAGTCAATGCTTTGAGCTGTACAGATTTTCTTATTTTGCCTTTTTTTAGGGCTTTGTGGTTTCTGTTTTGAGAAAAGTCAGTTCTTCCACTGGAACCACTTTCTACTCTTTAGACTGCAGTTCTAATGTATATGTAGTATTTTTCTTTGTCATAAAACTTAAGTACAGAGAACTCGCTATTTTTTTAGCTCTGACTTTTGGATTCTAAATTTATGTCATCTTAGCAATGCATTTTGACCACAGGATATTTAGTGGTAAAGGTTGTTAGCAAGTCTGAGAAGTCTCAAATATTTGACCTGCCTTTTTATGTCTTGCTGCAAAGGCTGCATATCCAGGCTGCTTTAAAGTGAATTTCTGCCGCATTGTTTTTTAAAAGCAAATTAACAGCAGCCACCATGAGCAGTCTTAAAGTAGATAACCAGAGTGTGTATAATTCGATTTTCATCATTTTGAGGGACTTCATAAATAGTAGCAAAGAGAGGATACTTTCAAATGGCAGTAGGTCAGTAAAGTTTGTCATTCAATATATGGAAGTATTTGGGGTGGGGTGGTGCAAGGTTTAAGGACAACTGTTGGTTTTATGGGTTTGCTTTTTTGTTGTTTGGGTTTTATTTTTTTTAGCCTTGGGCTATGTATACCTCTCTCTCTTTGAGATTTATCTTTGCAGAGCAAATTAATGTATTAGTGCTTTTACGTGGTTTCTTCATCAGGTCGTGCCAGGAATGCAGTCAGGGATAAATTAAAGGAGAAAGAACTCTAAAATAATGAGGAGGAAAAAAAAGGCTGGAGCCTGTCTCCTGTGTTTTCTGAGAGACATGATGTTAATTGATGTGAGAGGCAATGTGGAACAAGTTTATGATGCTGAAGGATTCTTTTGGGTTTAGGAAAGGGAGGGGTTTATTTAACTTTACTGTGGATATATTACTTCTCCTGAGGCAGAAGTGTCACTCGTAATGAAAAACAAAAATAAAACACATGTTTAAAAGTAGAAGAACCTTCAGTTCACAACATCTAGTTTGAGTTGACATTGCTGTGTATCACTTAAATTTGTTGGAATAATTATTAGATAATAGGGCATTATAAGATAATTCTGTTTTTTTTTTTTTTATGTAATTAACACTGAAACAATAAATACTGTCAAAATTATGTAACTATTTCATCAGTTCCACTAACTTCTAAACAAATTTTGAAATGCCATCTTTTCTTTAGCTGTCTTCCTGCTTTATTTTTTTTTTTTTCAAGTGTTAAAGAAATATTACCTCACTTCCATTTTGGGGCAGTCCAAATTTATTTTTAGTACTCAGAAAACTTTATTTTTTTAGTTTTGTTTGAAATAAGATACCAATAACAATGAAAAGTGTATTTTTTTTTTCCCTTTTATTTCAGATTTGCACACTAATACTGCTGTTCATTGTATTTTATCTTGGAAGTAGGAAGGAAATAATCCTATCTTAATGTGGGCCCTAAGTTATTTGTCCAGGGAGGCACTTTCCAGACCCTGCTCGGCGGCAGTGTGCCTCTATGGCTCTCTTAGACTAGATACTTAATTTTAGATTACTAAAATTGGACCAAACATAACCCTGTATTTTATATATTTTTTAATATGAAAGATTTCTCAGGCTCATTGTTTTGGAGTGCAAGGCTTTTAAGTGAAGTGTGAAAGGGATGTAGAGAGAAGGAATGCTGCAATGAGCCATTGTGCTAGTCTGGGGCAGGGGGAAGGAAATAGTCTGTGGAAGCAGTGACTTGCAGAGCAGCTTTTTCACTTGAGGTGATATTTTTAGGGGACTTTGCACACGTTTTAGAGTTGGTAGTGCTTATATCAGCTCATCAGTAGGCTTTGAAAAGATTTAGAATTTGAAGTGTATTTTATTTTTCAGTGATGGACTTTATTTCTGTGTCTGTCTGGTATTTCTGCTCTATGCAAGAAGATCAATGTCTTCGGTATTTCATTACAAGTGCAATATATCATTAGTATCCCTACTAGTCAGTGATCTTCTGTTCATGACTTGGTATTGTTTAGATGTGTTTGGTTTTGTTTTCTTCCTTTTTTGTGGGCCTTCTATCATGCAGTTATTTGTGAGACAGTTATTACAAGGAGGTTACTGATACACCTTCTGACAGCACAAATAGTGGGGTTTGGCAGTTGCTGTTGGAATTACAGAAATTTGGGAAAGGGAGGAGAGATTTAAGATGCTGGGGGATTGTATGAGATCTTCCTATATGAGAACTGTTCACGGGAAACAAATTGAAGCAATTGAGTGATGATGAAAACAGTGGCTAAAAAAAATATGCATGTAAAATACTTGAAAACTATGACTTCAACAATATACTTTGTCTGAGGTAAGCATATTTCAGTTTTACTTCATGATAAAATAGCATTGAAAAAGCAATGGGTCATTTCTAGCAAAGCCTTTTGTATCACAAATTCAGTCTGTTTCATGACTTGAAACTTTTTGCCTAATCAGTGTCTTAATCCTGACTGCTAAAATGTCATAGAATCATGGAATAGTTAAGGTTGGAAAGGACCTTAAGATCATCTAATTCCAACCACAATGCTATGGGCAGGGACACCTCATGACGCTAAACCATGTCACCCAAGGCTCTGTCCAACCTGGCCTTGAACACTGACAGGGAGGGAGCATTCACAACTTCCTTGGGCAACCCATTCCAGTGCCTCACCATCCTTACAGTAAAGAATTTCTTCCTCATATCCAGTCTAAACTTCCCCTGTTTAAGTTTCAACCCGTTACCCCTTGTCTTATCACTACAGTACCTAATGAATAGTCCCTCCCCAGCATCCCTATAGGCCCACTTCAGATACTGGAAGGCTGCTATGAGGTCTCAACACAGCCTTCTCTTCTCCAGGCTGAAAAGCCCCAATGTTCTCAGCCTATCTTCATACAGGAGGTGCTCCAGTCCCCTGATCATCCCTGTGGCCCTCCTCTGGACTTGTTCCAACAGTTCGATGTCCACACCAAACCCCCCCTGACAGATGGTGGGGGAACGTTACCTGATAGATTGTATGAAACAATATGAACCATGCCAGTTGACTGTGTTCCTATGTTACAGTGCTGTGATACAGGATGAGTTAGTAGTTTTCTGCACCTTCGCATTATGTACTTACAAATGAAGAGTAAAGTATTTAGCACTTGATAAAATTCAGTAAATTTACTGTGATATGCTGTGTGTATTTTCATTGATATGCAGTTGATGTAGTTACCAAGAAATGCTAAGCAACATGTTAAGCAAATGTATGCCAAGTAAGGCATTCCGTTTTGTTGCATATTTTGTGTGTTATAAGCATATTATCAGAAGACTGTGGCATCCCTCTGCTCGTGAGTGGCTGTGAATCCTGCCGTACAGTTAAGAGGATTAGTCTTTCCATTGGATTGGAAAATACCTGTTTTTTTCAAAAGATACTGTGACCAGATGGTCTTTTACTATTTGTGGTTTCCACAGTCTTACAGTCCTGAGTCAGTATCTGCCCCAGGTGCTTCTCTGTTTTCATCAAGACTCCCCTTAAGGCTTGGGTAAACCCTCTGGAAAAATCTAGACAGTCACTGCTACCTTAAAAACAAATGTGAAAGTCATCTCATCTGGTATGCCTACCAAACTCATGCTACTCTTTGTGACTAGACGGATAGTGATTTGCTGTTTCCCTTTCTTTTGCTTCACACTTTTTCTTTCTTTTTATTCTTTAAAGCTCCAATTGCAAAACAAATGTGTGCAACTCCATCCTCTGCCTGTTACATATACTACAAACAACCACATCCTATGTAGATGTTCTGTTTGTATGATGTTTTGGCCATTATGCTTAAAAGATGTAACCTCTCTGTACTGATAAATATGTGCTAAGTGTAACTTTATCACAGAATCACAGAATGGTTTGGGTCGGAAGGGACATTACATTAAAGCTCATCGGGTTCCAACCCTCTGCCACGGGCAGGGACACCTTCCACTAGAGCAGGTTGCTCAAAGCCCCATCCAGCCTGGCCTTGAACACTGCCAGGGGTGGGACAGCCACAGCTTCTCTGGACAACCAGTGCCAGTGCCTCACCACTCTCACAGTAAAGAATTTCTTCCTAATATCTAATCTAAATCTCCCCTCTTTCAGTTTAAAGCCATTCCCCTTTGTCCTGTCACTACATGCACTTGTAAAAAGTCCCTCTCCAGATTTCTTGTACACCCCTTTAGGTACTGGAAGGCTGTTCTAGCGTGTCCCAGAATGTCTCCCAGAGCCTTCTCTTCTCCTGGCTGAACACCCCAGCTCTCTCAGCCAGTCTCCGTAGGAGAGGTGCTCTAGCCCTCTGATCATCTTTGTGGCCTCCTCTGAACTTGCTCAAGCAGGTCTGCGTCCTGGTTACGGTACTGCAGGTGCTCTCACAAGAACGGAGTAGGGTGAGATTTATCTTCTTGTCTGCTAAAACAGCAAACAACTGTAAATTATTTGTAATCATTTAATAAAAGATAGTATTTTCTTCTCTTGAAAGGTTGTGAAACATATATTTTAATGTTGTGTTGGGTAATCTTGAAGAATTTTTTTCAAAACCTGGAGCAGTGTAATTGTGTGTAAGGGAGAATAATTTCTGAAAGCTACTTCTTATATTGAAAAATGTCATTGGAGTAATACAAAACATTTTAAGAATTCAGTGCTTTGTTTTCATGAAGCAACTTCCTATGCCCCAAATCTACTGGGATGTTCACTGCCTTCCTAAGAAGGCAAGGACTTGTCCTCTGTTCTGTTGCGTGGTACTAATGTGCATGGGAATAAGGCAGTGTATATCTTTTTCTGGAGGCAAAGAAGGCTATATTAGTGCAGAAACGCTTCTTATGCTATGTGCTTGTGTTGTCAGAGCTTAAATATTAGTAGTTCTGGCAGAACTAGTAAAACTGATTTTATTATTAATACTACTACAAAGAGACCATGTTATTTTCTTTTGTAACTACTGTATTGCAATATCCAGCAGTGATTTTTCTGTGGAGATAGAAAAGGTGTCTGAAATTCCTATTGGTGTCAGTGGACAGCTGTTTTGTTGTTCTGTATCCAGCATCAGGACCTGCACATTCTCATTGTCTCTCATCTAGAGCTGCTGTGGTCACTGCCGACAAAAGCATTCAGTTCCTGCCATGCCCACATACCAAACAGATGTATCAACCTCTGTTTATTCCATGCTATGAACTGGAATGGAAGATGTTTGGAATTAGCTCTGCTCCCTCTATAAAAGGATTACCTTACCCATAGGGAGACCGCACGTGGTGGTTTCCTCAGCGTGGTGCTTTGTCATCCCCAGTGTGACAGTGTAAAGCCTTTCCGACGGCTCCTGTTGCATGTGAGAAGAATCAGGAATTCCCACTGCTGCTTGGTGTCGTAGCTATGAGAAGTGTCTGCTTCCAAGAAGACTATAATACAGCTTTGGACCAAGACCTCCCTAAGAGATACGGCAAAGATGATCAACCACAGTGATTCAGAAGTATGTTTTTGTCAGTTAAAACATTTCATTTCTAATACAGTATGAATAAGAGTGCAAACAGTCTTTATATATTTGGTTTGAAGTCTCACTTGGCTTCTTCCCAGGTAATTAATGTTTCAGAGTATTAGTCTAGAAAGCCAAATGAAAAAAGATAGAGCCTTCCTCAGAACACTTAGTTTCACAACAGAAGTGAAAGAATGCAGAACTTTGAAATTACTGGTGATCAAGGAAAAAGTCTTCCCCTTTGTTAGAGGTGCTCTTGATATCTGTGGGTGCATTACTGAGATGATGAATTAGCACAGGCCCTCTTCTCTGGGGACTCTGGTTGTAGCGTGCTGCCAGAGAGTGCAGGAATTCTTTTGCAGACCACTAGTAGTCAAAGGTACTGTTGCTCTTGATGGAAATCTGTTTACAAGTTTCCCCAAGGGAAACTTGTATATTAAATTGCAGGAACATATTAAATATCTACTTTGTTTCATCTGTGTTTTTGCCTTATTTGTGTTACTCTTCTGTTGTGATGGTGTACAGTTGATCTCTGTCTTGAAAAGGAAGTGGATAGGAAAGATCCAGTTAAGATTCCTTTGTACCGTGTTTAGCACATAGGAATTTCAAGGGCTATTAAAAGCACCAGAAGACATCCAGCTGAAGTAGAATGGTGCCTGAAAATGCTAATACTTTTTTTTTTTTTTTACTATCATTTAAATACTCAGTGGTTTACCAGATATCTTAGCAAAACTGTGTGGAGTGTGTTCCAGTAGATACCAGAACAGCTTAGGCAGGTACAGAGTACCCCGAACTCCAATCTAAGGCAGGTTTGCACACTTCACCTTCAAAGTGTTACTGACAACTGATAGCTTTGCTAAGAAACTTGCTTAAGGCGTGTGCCCTTTTAGCCATGCCAGTTGTTAGAGGTAGCCAAATGTGGAGGCCTTGGGTCCCAGAGGCATATCTCCTGTCCCAGTTAAATAGGTAAGCACAAGGCTGCTGTGGTTCTGTGTCCCCAGAGCCAGCCAGCAATGAGACTTATTCCCAGTAAGGGTGCGTGCATGTAAACATGCTCCCATGCAGCAGCTGGCCACACGAATCAACAGAGACTCAAACTAGTGCTTTTAGTGGCACCCACAGAGCACTCAAGAACTGCACGGAAGGCCCAGTCCATTTCATCCTTTCCAACTCCTTAGGATGGATGTTCTCTAGTGGAATTTTCACAGAAACTCACTTACATGCTATATGGGTCCCGCTAGTTCTAAATGGTCTAGGTAGTTGCTGAAGCTTTGACTTGTTGGTTTTCTTTCTCTGTTGTTGGCACCTAGACCCTTGAACCCCTGAGGTCTCTCCAGTTGCTGATACTTAGACCTCTTACCTACTTGCTGGCCAGTCTGGCTTGAAGTTGGCTTGAGTTCATACGCACACTCAGAATAGAAAGTGCATCCACAAAGATGACAGAAATAGGGTTTAATGACAATATAGGGTAGACTGTCATGATCAAGGGCAGGGTTCAGACAGACAAGTGTGGTGACCAGCTCCCCATTTGCCCTGAGCCTATCACATTTGTCCCTTTTTCCTGCTGTTTTCTCATGCTTGTTTCTTCTTCATCCACCTTTATCCCTGTCTCTCCACCTCTGGTGCTTCTCCTTGAACATTTCCTAATGTCTTGCATATTCTCCCAATCCCGTGATAAATTTTACATAGCCCCAAATGTTCTTCCTTCCTACATCCTATAATAAGTCCTGTACTCCTTAAGGCAGTAAACTTTAGTTTTCAAGGTATTTCTGGGGAGAGAGTTTCCTCCTTTACTCATCTTGGTGGATTTCATTCTGGAGGAGTGTGGCCTCATTGGTGGTCTTGGGAATAGCTGATTCAGGTGCTCCATTTTCACTCATAAGGTTTCTCTACCTGCTTTCCACTGATCCTTGCTGGGTCTGTCTCTCTTATGGCTAGCCTTTAATCAGATAACCTGACACTGGTCTCCCAGGGGCCATGTAGCATCTGCCAAAACTGGATCTAGGTCTGGCATGGGCAACCAAAAGACTGACGTCAGCTGAGGATACAAAATGCACAGTCCCTTTGCTGCTACTTCACAGTCTTATGGAAATCTAGCATTGCAGTTTTGTCTGCTACTGAACTAGTGTTCAGTTCATAGACCTGTATTCTGGGAAGGAAAAGTGAGGTGTCTCCTTACAATGTGTTAAATATATACTCTGCTTTTGATGTAGACCTGCTGGAGGTGTTAGGATCATACGTGTAATGGAGGCAAAGCTCAGCAATGACCACAAGCAAGTAGTGCTGTTTTGCTGAACTTGTCCTCTGTGCTTGTTGCAAAACCCGTTTGAGGTAGACAGTGCAGGAACGAATAATAGTTGTAAGAAGTTCTGGAACATAAAGCAGCTAGACATCCTACTTCTATGTGTTCTGGTCCAGAAAAGAGCTGTCTGGTAATAGCACTGGAAAAGTATTTCTCGGTCAGATTTAAAGAAGGCAAAAAGCAATCACACATCCTTGTTTAGAAGGGAGGTAATGATGGGCAAGGGGGACAGTCATTGATTTGACCCGCAAGCATCAAGATATTGCTCAATTCCTTTTCATGGTAGCTAAGCAGGCAAAACCCACAGACCCACAATGTGTATAATAGCCAATATTTGGCTATCTGACATCTGTATTCAGAAAACCTAGCATTTATTATTTCTAAGATAAGAGCCCAAGACCTAGCTAATGCTGGAGGCTTTGCCAAGTTGCTTCTCTCAGGAAGAGAAATAGATTGTGATTTGAGGGTTGTGAGTTTCTTTTTGTGTGTGTGTATGTACAGTTCTGTTTATTTACAAAACATGTAAACAGAGCTCTGTTTGCTTGAGCAAAGTAGAAACCAAGTGCAGCGAGCAGCTATTTTGCTGATGTTTTCAAGTCTGCCTGTCTGGCAAGTACTGTACTAAAAAAACCCCCTAAAACTCCAAAACCAACACTCATACCCTCCTCCCCCACTCAACTATCTCTCCTGAGATCACACAGCATTTTTGCTGGGGTTTTTTTTCTGCGTAAAACACAGAGGCATATATAACTACAACAGCTTCCCCCAACTCCTTTAATTTTGCGATTGTTCTTTATTAAATTCTTAACTCTTCACGCACTTCACAGTTTGATTGGATTTGATGTGTGTT
This sequence comes from Amazona ochrocephala, assembly GCA_039720435.1. Taxonomy (NCBI): domain Eukaryota; kingdom Metazoa; phylum Chordata; class Aves; order Psittaciformes; family Psittacidae; genus Amazona; species Amazona ochrocephala. The sequence continues at coordinate 30,733,115 of CM077880.1, forward strand.
TTGGACAGTGTTTTTCCCATTTTTGTATTTATTTTTTACAGCTGTTGTGTAAGACCCAATGTTCCTTTTTTTTTTACTTAGACTAAAAGGAGGGTTTTCAGCCCAAACATCACCCTTGATTGAAGCCAAGTACAGAATTCTTTAGAAAGCAGCTTGATCACAGACAGGATTTTTTTTTAAGGATAACAATTCTGTACCTAAAATACAACTTTCAAAAGAAGCCTTTATGCAGCTAGAATACCTTTATTCCCTCTCTGGACTTCGCAGTTTGTTCCCAGGTCACATCATGCGGCATCTGAAGACTCCTGCCCTTTACTGCAAATAGCTCTGATCAGGAATTTCTCATGGACAGGTGTGAGCTGCTTTAGGATCAGTCTTCCTGGGCTTCTGCCAGGTCTTCACTGGGCTTCTCTAGGACAAGAGTGTTTAGATTTATTTTGTCCTGTGTGTTTGGGGTTCCCCCCCCCTTCTAAATTACTGTCTTTCTTCTCTAGGAAGTCTGACTAGGTTATCGCATGATGCTTCATTGCCCTGCTCCATTGGTCTAGCCTTGTATGAGTCAGCTGGAGCTCACATATGCGCTGTCTTCCTTAACTCCTGAAAGCTTCTGAGACTCACAACTTCCTGGCTCTCTGTGCTGCTTCTAAAACATCTTTTTTTTTTTTTTTTTTTTTTCTACAACTGGCAGTTCATATGTGTGCTGGTTCCTGCAGAAAGTAATTGAGATTGAGTTGCAGTGGAGTTTTATATGCAACTACAACAGGAAGTTTATCCCAGAGCTTTCCCTTCACCCTCCCTCCCTTTACCCCTTATTACCTGCCCCCCCCCCGGTCAGTCCTCATTCTTGTCCCTCCTTGTGTTCAGGTGTTCACGTAACATCTGCTCGCAATCCTCTGTCATCTGTTTGCTTTGTTATCCCTTGCCTTTGATTTTGTGGTGGCTATTGGAAAATCAAAGTGCTGATGCATTGTAAGAGATAAGGTGAAGTGAAAGTTAGAGATATGAAAATATGGTGGAACTTCATGTATGTTTGATGTTTTTATAATAATTCAGTTGTCAGCTTGTAATAATTAGAGTTCACAAGAAATAGGTTTTGTTGTGATGTAGCAAAAAATGGTCCAAGTATATAGTGAAGGACAAAAATGTTAGAGGCTTAAGATGTATTTAACATTGATTAAACAGTAATAGTGTCTGTTGTTTATCTTGACTTCAGCAAGATTTTGGCACTTGATTATCAAACTGAGGAAGGCTGGGCTAGGTAAGTAGACACTGAAGCAGTTTGAAATCTGGCTAAACTGTTTGGCTTAAAGGGCTGTGGTCAGTCACTAGTGGTGTACTCTTGAAGTCATCATTTACTGGAGCCAGTACTGTTTAATATCTTTGTTAATGACCTGGATGACAGGACACAGGGCTCCCTCAGCAAGTTTGCACATGATGCAAAACCAGCAGGAGTGATTAATGCACCAGAGGGTTGTGGCTGCTATTCAGAGGGACCTCAACAGGCTGGAGAAAACTTCAAACCTCCTGAAGTTCAGCACATGGAAATGCCAAGTCCTTGCACCTGGGCAGGAGTAACCCCATGCACCAGCGCAGCCTGGGGCCAGCCAGCTGGAAAGGAGCTTTGCGGGAAAGGACCTGGTAGGCAGCACGTTGAACATGAGCCAGTAAAACATGGAGCAAAGCGTTGCCCAGCAAGTCAAGCGAGATGATCCTTCCCCTCTTCTCAAGCCTGGTGAGGTACACTACAGTGTTGTGTTCAGTGCTGGGCTCCCCAGTATGAGAGCTCTACGGGGACATACCAGAGTGGGTCCACTTGAGGGCCACAAAACTTAATGGTGAAGGGCTTGGAGCCCCTATCATACAATGAGAGGTTGGGAGAGTTGGGATTGTTCAGCCTGGAGAAGAGAAGATTCCTGGGGATCTTAGCAGTGTGCATAAATAAATACCTGACGGGTGGGTGTAAAGAAGACTGACTTCTCAGTGATGGCCAGCACCAGAGGAGGGGCAGAAGGCACAAACTGAAATACAGTGAACTCCATTTAGATGTAAGAAAAACATTTTTATTTATTTTTTAATCCTTCTTACATCAGGAATTTGTATTTCTGACTTCTGTACTTAAACTGTAATCCTAAGACTAGTTGCTTTTGTAGTTGGTCATCTTTTTCTGTTGAAAGTACCTTTTTCAGTAGTCAGGTAAGTTCACATGCGAGTATGTTGATTTCTTTGTTACTGTTCTATTTATTCTTCTGTATTAACCATGAAGTCAAACCCTGTAAAAACCCCAAAAAAGCCTGTCTAAACAACATCTGTCTGGTCCAGTTCTGTGTCTGTGGCTTTCATTTCCCCTTCTTACAGTAACTGGAGCTTCGCAAGCTTTTTCCTCTAGCTCTTTCTAGAATTCACTTTGGTATTTGGTATTTAGCTGGTTTGCATCCAGGAAAGGTACTGGGCCACAGATCTGCGGGCAGATGGTCAGAACTAATCTATAAGGGAGGTATTTAATTGTTGTTCATCATCTGTCCTGGCTATTTCAGAAGCATATACTGTTCTGTTCCTGCACCTTGATTTTTGATGCTTTTCCTAGTAAACGTTTGACGCTTTTACCTAGTAAATGTTCAGTGGATTCCAAAATAAGATTTGGGGGGTGTGTGTGTGCTTATTTATTTATTTATGATAGCTTTATAGCCTTAATTGTGATGGAGAAAGCTTTTTAATTGATTATATTAATGCTATGATAACTCCTTTAGCACACGTGACTAATGTGCTTGTCATGCGCCAGGTAATACAGAAACTCCCTTTTTGGGGGCAGTCTCACCTTTATTCACTAGTAACAAACCCATCATTTTGATTTCAGTGGAAGCTGCTGTGAGGTAACAACTGGGAAAACTGTAACAATTTCTTCATAGTTAAACACCTATGAAGTTATTTTTACCTGTGACTTGAGTCTTCTAAGTTGGTACCAGCCCATTCTAAGAAATAGAATGCAAGCTGCAGATGCTCCAAACTACAGCAGAAATGGAACACCCAGCTCATTGAGTAGCTCACTGATGGGAGTTTGGCAATGAAACTTTTTATGAACTGAAAGGAGGATATGGAATTAATATTTAAAGTGCTCTACTTTTGAATGAAATGAGAACTTCTAATGTAGGGATGGTGAAAAACTAATTCTGGGTGTAATGCAACTAATTGTCAGCATGGGTTCTGCAGTACAAGGATTTACTTGTAAAACACATTGCACTGCATTTTTGCTGGGATAGGCACATTATAATGATGAGGGAGCTATAGCCATTTTTATACAAATGTAAACCTCAGTGGTTTATGTTGTGTGTACTGCGGACATTCAGTGCTATCAACCAGAATGCTGTCTCCTTCCTTTCTAGCCCCACCTGCATGTATTTTGTGGTCCTGTGTTGATCTGTTTATTTCCTTGGTTGGATAGGAGGATCAGAGGCTACAGTACAGCAGCTCCTGTTGTACCTTCTCAAGTAGTGCTGGTAGCCTGCTGCATCACCTACATACTGAAGAATTAGGAGGCACTCAAGAAAGAAAATAATGCTCACTAAGTAATAATTAAAAGTGGTGTTTTTTTATTTTTTTGGAAGTGGGATTATGCAGAATTCTTAGAAAAAGATATTGACAGGATTTTCGTGTTCAGTCTGCAGAGTTCAGTCATGGACTGCTTTGGGGATTCTGGAAGGTATTTCTTCTTTTGACTGTAATACATTTTATATTGTTTATAAATAGTTTTGAGATTATAAACTAAAGATTCTGTTCTGGGTTTTTTTTCTTTCCTTTGTTGTCAGTTGTTCTATAAAGGCAAATGTAAATGGATCATGCTGAGTGGTTTAACTGATTAGAGAAGGGAAGGATATCTCTCCCTCTCCCCCCCAAGTAATCTTGTCCTTTTTTAATCAAGTCTTCTGGAGTTGGAAATCAAAGTTTTGTAACTTAAAATGTAAGTGAAGATTGAAAGTCTTAAAGTTTCTATTTTTTTCCAGGTTTATTACTGCTGCTAGCGTTCAATCTTACAATTTCACAGTAATGCAAAAGTCTGCTTTCATTACAGTGTTACTTCATTGCATCTAATAGAAATTGCTAGAACTTCAATGGAATACAGACTGGCTTCCTTGTGCCAGGTTGGAGGATTGAAATTGCTGTTGTGTAGAGGTCTGGGGGATGTCGACAAAGTGTCAGTGGAGGTGCTTTGTTGGGAGTGAATCACCAGCTGGATGGGAAGGTGAAAACTTGGGAGTCTGTAAGTCAGCTTTTATTTTGTACGTTGATTTGACTGCAAAATGCAAATCTTGGAAGAAGAGGCAGTTAACATAAATAGTACACTTCCTGATTTCTAGTAAGGGACAACAAATGTTATGACATGTAGGAGGAGACGGTAATATCTCTATTATTGTAATAAAGATATCCTTTGTCAGTATCTTTTTTTCTTAGTTTTATGGGCTTCATGCTAGTCAAGTTTAGCAAATATGTCTAGATATTGCCCATTACTATTCCAGACTAGCTTAATTTTTCTGTAATCTGTTGAACATGCAATGTTTTGTTTAATTCATAGTGTGTATTGTTTAGGGTTCTTTTTTTATCTTGGTTGTTAAAAAAGCAGAACAGTTTTAGTCCATTGCACCCTGTTGTATCTGCATACTTCAGAACAGTCCAAGCTCATCTTCAACTGGAATCTGTAAACATAATTAGGATGATGGTGGTGTTCTGATGTACTTAGGTTTGTTAATGATATAAGCACAAAAGGGAACTGTTTTACTCACAGGAGATGCTCATGTCTCTTTGATTGTACTGTTGTGATTTGTCCATTTAAAAGTTTTCTGTCAAATGTTTTGATTTTTCTTAAAGACAACAATTCTTAGTGTGAAGGATGTGTATATGTGTTTCTTCCAAACAAAGATGACTGGTGGGAAGACATGATGTCTGTACGCTCTGAAGAAAAGGGTTTTTCACACACACCCCCCCACCCTCCCCCCAGATTTTGGTTTTGAGAAATTTTTGAGAAATGATGTTTAATGCTTTCCTGTAAAGCATAAATATATATGCATGTAAATGCAACACATCTTTAAAAAAATCTGTTATGTGTTTGACTTAGTTGAGTGTTTCTTGCCTTTTTTTAACGAAAGATGCTGAATTTAAAAGGTCACCGAGGCTTCTATTGCACTGTAAGTCAGTCTTAGCACCTTAGCATTGCTTTGTTGACTTTTTTAATCCTCGTTCCCTCTGTTGTTATACGTGCAGTTGGCAAACACTGAAGCATTAGCTAAAGGAAACAGTTATTGGCTGAGGCTGGTATAACTCTTGATTTCAGTGAGCTGTATTAATTCATACCCCCACTGACTGTAAGTGCTTGTCTCCGTCTTCTACTCCTGTTTCTAGCTTTTACCTAAGTTGAGGATTATAACATCCTTGCCTGAGGAAAGCTTGATCTATCTCCCTCCAGGACTCACCAATAAATGCATTTGAATTGTCCTTAGGGTTTTAGGCAGAGCACCAGGAGCCATTACTCTCCCTCAGGGTATGATTGTGCTGTATCCGAAATGATGCCAGCCTACAGCAGTCAAAGCAAAAGGCCTATATGTGATTCTCAAATGCTGTTGTGTTTGTACTGGTTTAACTTGGAGGCCAATTTGTTCATTCTTGGAACCAGTGCCATTTTTTTTTTTCTCCATGTCATGTCTGAGGTAATGGGTCAGTGAAGAAAGTAAGGCATGGTTGTGATGATTCTCTACTCGTTTTAACATACTTTGATTTTACTTTTTCATGTACCTTGTGCTCTCTTGGCATTTTTGATGTTACAATGGGAAATACTACATGTTTTCAAGGTTTTAGGAGATGCTCTCTGTGTGTGTCTGCACACCCATGAGGAGCTCAGCAGGTGAGTCTGAGGACTGCTTGGTTAATATGGCAGCACTGCTGCTGTGCTCAGGTCTGTGCAGGCTTGTTAGGGAATCAGTCTCTGATACTACCTGGATTAAAGATGGATTAATGCTGGGTATAGTATTAGTTCCCTTTTCTGTTTACTTTTCTACAGGAAAGCTGATTTCTGGCACAGAAACAAGTATCTGGAGAGCTAGTGATATCTTACACTGTCCCATCTGTCTTCTGGGTGGATATTTCCTAGATTTCCAGTTGGCAAATTCTGTAACAGGATTTTAGTACCTAAGACATGACAAGCTTACACAGATTCCTTATGCTTACCAAAATACAAGGGTTAAATACCTCTTGTGTATGGTTCTGTGGGAAGGGCTAACCTCAGCCTAACAGTTTTGCAACTGAGATGAGTGGTCCTGCTACAGCTTTTCCCCTTAGGCCAGTCTTTTCTCCCCTCTGCACTCAGTTCAACATAACTGAGTTATGTAGTAATTCTTCTGTCTGTGTGCTATGTAGGTAGACATTTCTTTCACCCTAACAATTAGATAGTGAGATTTTCATACTAACATATTCCTAGGATATTTTGGGTTTAATGTACATTAAAATGAAACAATAATAAGAAAAATAATCAAGTATTCTTGGGTATATGGTTCCCACTCAGAAATTACAAAGCCGCTACTTGAAGGCCACATGGAAGAAGAGCTCACTTACACTGGCTCGTTTGCTCTTGAAGAGCCTTATCACCCAATTCCTTCTATTTTTGGGGGTGAAAGTTGAGACTTTTGGGTTGGTGTTTTATTTTTGTCTTTTTTCTGGATTCTGGGTGCCTGTTAAGAACATCATGAACATGACATTTTATCACCTCTCTCCAGAAGTGGCCAGGATAGCTGGCTGTCCTTGCATTTTGACGGATTCTATTTTCACAGTCTCTCTTCAGCGTTAATTAATCCAGCATCTTTCTTCAATTTCATAGACCATCATCAGCAATTAATCTGTGTGGTAGAAGGCATGTAATTTCTTGTCTCAGGAGCTCTTCCTAATAGCAGTGGCACTGGATAGGCTTTTAAGCATTCTGGTTCTGTTTGACAAAGTTTTGATAATGCAGGCATTGATATTGAAAGGAAATTGTGTAAGGTGCAACACCACCTTCACTGTCCAGGGACGTGTGGCATGTTGGGGGAGCAATAATTACAATCTGCCAAAGCAGGGACTTAATTCTTGAAAATGAAAGGGGATGAAGTGAGGTTTCAATTAGTAGTTTAGCTGTAGATGGGTTACTAGTATAGCATTTTCACCTGTGAAGGTTGCGTGTACAGCACACCTTCTGTGGTAGATTGCCTCTGTACGTCTAAAAGTGAAGCTATTGCTAAGGCAAGGCGTTGGCAATCTTGTTATAATTCATGTCAAGTAATGATGTATGCACAGTATAACACAGTATATCATGCATGGCATGGTTATTTGTAGAATGAGAAAAGGTATTCCCATTTGTAATCAATACTGCAGGTTTTTTAGAAGTCTTGGAGCAAAAAATTCTCCTGAATACTGATCTTAGTTCAACAGTGATGTTGAAAGAAAAGATTTGTGAACTGGCGGGGGGGAGGGGGAAAGGAATGGACCAGAACCAAGCCCTAGAAAATGATCTTATGTGTATCTTTGCCCATTTCTGTGGTCTGGTTATATCAGCCAGGAGCTAGAGATTCTAAATGCCGTCAAAGACTCATTTGAAACATGAAAGCACCCATTATAAACCATAACAACTGTTCAAAGTTCACTGTGCCCAAAATCTGTTATATTTTCATTGTAGAAAAGATGCTGAGGCTTTAAAGTTACAACAGAACATAGCTAGATCATGCTAGAAAGAAATGGCGTTTGATTTAAGGCTTAGTAACTGCAGAAGGGCTGCCTTGTTGATAGTCCTGTTTGGAGATAGGAAAGAATATTTGCAATTCACTGAGCTTTTGACAAGGTGACTTAGGAAGGGTGATGCCATTTGCTGTCTTCTGGAACAGGAGGGACCTGAGAAATCGTAGTTCAAATATCAGTGACTAAAAATATTGCACGATTCAGTTTCATTCTGAGAACACAGACAACACCTGGCAAAGGAATCCTGTTAATACAGTAAAATGTAAGAGCTTTCTACCTCTGGCAAAATTATCTCAGCTCAAAATAGAGATAATTCCCATCTTTATAAAATTTTCACTCATTTATAGATTTGCTGCATTATTAAAGTCTATATCTGTTAAAAATGTTTTGTTTCTTCTTTATTAGACTTTATAATACAGAATGTAATATTAATCAGGTCAGTAAGGCTTAGTTAAGATGATGCTGAAACCCACGTAGGATGCTAATGGTTTTTCAATACAAGGACATCTGTACTGTACAGATTGAGAGGATAAGAAGATTCGTGAGTGTAATTGTTTCAGTATCATTATAAGAGAAATGATGTGGTCAGTCACCCAGGCTTATTGTAACCTCAAGGTTATGTTCTTGATGAGAAGTCCATGATGAACCATGTGTATTTATCCTTTAAGCCATTTGTACTGTATGTGTTACTGCAGAGTTTCTAAGGTTCTGTGTAAAAATTCATGGAGAAGATACTTCATACTGAAATCATACTTCAAGAGCACAGTTCTGCTGGTGGCTTAAGCCCACATTTGAAGTCTTACCTTATCCCCAGCCTTTACTGTTTCTGTTCTTCTCTACTTCTGGCACTGGTGCTTTTGATGCAGTCAGTTGGATCAGGGTTTGATCAGCCTGAAAATTGCCACAGTACATGAGAGGAGGTTTTTAGATGGGTTAGAGAGCTATGTAACATAGCAGCAGAAGCACGAATGCAGGCAGGAGAAATGCCTGGAAATAAGCAGAAGGCAGGACAGCCCCTCTCACTGAAAGCATCAACTTGGATCAGCCTAAGTTAATTGTGAAGCTTTACTCTGACAATTTACAAGGAGATAATTCTAACAAGTGTCACTCAGAAGATATACTGAATAATAGCAAATTCAAGAACTCATTACCATTGAAATAACTGATTCATGTTCTGCACAGTCTTGTCCCCATCACCTTATCCCCACATTTGCACTCATTTGCAGCTTGCTTGTTTCCCTTTGGCTTGCTAGAACAACCTCCAAAAGAAGTGAATAAAGGAGTGCTAGAGCTGGTGGGAAGGAGAGGGTAGGTCTGCACGATCATGACTATGAGCAAGAGGAGCAAGACTGACTCATGGCGGGAGCAGGCTATCAGGTTGGTTCTGTACACGTGACTGTACTGCAGATCCACTCTCAGCCCCAGGATAGAAGGAAGTGGGGAGATTAGGTCCCTGCGCTGAAAAAAATAAGCAAGGGAAGGTGGTGACTTATTCCTCTCCAGTGTGTGTGTTCTTCTGCTGTTGTTTGTTCCATGCATTGCATGTCTTGCAACAGGTGTATTCCTCATAACTCTTCTGTGTGCTGCTTTTAACTTGTGAGACAGAAGCATTAACCAGTTCGATTTACTTTGGGGATGATTTTCCTGATTTTAGCAGAGGAGTGTACAGCTAGAGGCAGGTGAAAAAAAAATGGAGTAAGGAGTGTGACTTGCTGTTGTAATGTTAGTAATGATTTGTGCTCATTTGGTCTGGATAGTAAAATGGAGGGATTGCTGAAAAAATTCAGAAGAAATTCTACAAGAGGGAGATAATATACGTAAAAGTGTAATAAATGTAAAGCATAGCTCATGGAGAAAAAGCCTTTACAACTAGTGATGGAATCTAGCGCTGTTTTGGAGGAGTACAGGATCCACAGAAGTCACAGCTTACTGCTGTAACAGGACTGTAAATAGGATGTTAGGGACTATCAAGAAAGGAATTGTGCTCAGTGGATAAATAAGCAGTGTCTTGTGCCTCAACTATGGCATTTGGTGCCTGCTAACCATCTCAGAAAGAATATAATGATTGAGAGAAGTGATACAGAATTTATAAAACTGTGAGTGACGTGAAAAGAGTAAATAAGAATTCACTGTTTCTTCCTGTATTATCAAGAAGCTTGCAGGCAGTTTCTGAACACACAAAAGGAAATTATTCTTCAAATGTGGGCAGTTAAGTGTGTGGAAGTCCTTGCCTTGCCAGGATGTTAAAGTTAAATTTTCATCAATTCAAGAGGTGACTAAGTTCATAGAAAAAGACTTCACTGAAGACTGTTAAATACAAAGATCCCATTTGCGGCCTAGGAAGTCCCTATGGCAGATTGTTGCAGACTGGATCAGTGTTGGGCTGTTGTCACGTGTTTGATCATTCCTGTACTCTTCCCAAGATGTCCACTTTGAGATACTGTCAGAAATAGGGTAATATATTAGGTAGAATTTTAATGTGACTCAGTGTGGCCATTCTTCTGCTGGCAAAACTCAAAAGTAGCTACAGGTATTGATTGTTAAAATAAGTTTCACGCTTGAAAAGATTGAATTATAATGTGAAAATGGCTCATGTAAATCTGGACTTTCCCTTACTGAGTGTTAATGAACCATACTTGGCACTGATAGTTTTTGAGCTCTTCAGGGGAGAAAAATACTTGTTTGGAAGATGAAAATATGCAGCTCTCGATTATTGTTTCTTTACAGGTAGAATAACAGCTGTGCAGAACTCTGGTTAAATCACACATACCAGTACTGAGTGTTGCAATGTCATAGGTAGTTTTTAAAGAACTTGGTCAATGTAGATCACTGAATAAAATTTCAGGTCTGTAGATAAGGAAGTGATCAGTAGTATATAGTGAAAATCACAAACTCCATGTTCCTTTTCTAGGAAATAATTCTGTCATAGTCCTTTATAGTGATGACCATGTTGAAACAGTGAATAGGAAGGTGAAGTCATTTCAGGTGCTAAGCAAGAAGCCAGAACTTTTCTCCCTAAATGTTATTAATTTGTACATGTACAGAATAAGGAAGAAATAAACTTGTACCATATTTTTCAATATATACAGAAGTTATGAAGGTGTTCTGAACTGTTTCCCTCCTACTCTCCAAAATGTTTTCGATAGTCTCATCCATCTTTTTTGTACTTTTTAAATAGAATTTCTAGTCTGGTATCTTCTCTGTTTTGCTGGAGGTTTTGTTGCATGAGTCATGTGCATTAGTAGTTCTCCCTGTTTTAATTAAGTGGCAGAGCTGTTGAATCCTTATCAACTGGGGTGGAGGGGACAAACCAGAATAAAACCTCACATCTCATCTTCATTCTTAGGTTAACCATCCAGAGTGTCTCTAAAGTCATAATCACATAATTCTTTTAGCCACCTACAGTATCTTCTAACATGGATGATACTTTAATGTTGGGAGAAAGGATGAGCAAGAAAAATATTTGAATTCCACAATGAAAATGTACAGGTTTTCAAATGTACTAAAGGGTGTAATCCTACATCTTTCTTCAGATCTCTGTGATGATTTCCCAGCTTAGTTTCCATCTCTCTCCCAGCAATTTGAATAGTCCCACAAGTTAACTCTGATGTTTGCCATAGAACTGTCATAAAATTTTGGTTGCACCCCCACATTAATTCATTTACTGAAAGCTACGAGCCATGTGCAGTGATAATGTGCTTATCCAGAGCTTCAGCAATAAACTGCTGAAAATCACCCTTGTATAAAAATAAGCTTCACCTCTCCCTTTTTTGTAGCAATTGAGAAGGCAGTTTATAAGGTTAGTCATGAAATTTTGACACTGTTCAGATCGCTGACAACCTCATTATATTTTCCATGGAAAATGCTGGTTTATTCCACTTTCTCATCTTTTTTGGAACTCCTCAAAAAGTTTCTTTAAAAAAGAACTGATTGCTGTGAAGTTTGGGAAATAAAAGATCCTTGAAATCTTCTTCACTTGTTTTTAATACTCTTGATACCTTCTTTCTTAAAAAAATATAGTAATGACACAACCAATTTTAGGGTCTGTAAAGACAAAACCAGGATCTCAGAAAACTGAGGTTTTAACTTTATTAGTGCTTTCTTGAGCCCAGGCTTGTTTGGGAATCTGGGTTTAAAAGATGCATAAATGAGACGTAGCATAGCTAACTAAAAGAAGGCCTCTGTGAGGTTGTGCAGAAACCACCATGCAATGCTTTGCTATTTGGCATGTCTCTGACTTTGCAAATTGTGTGGATGCCAGCTGTGCCTTTTGCACTCTTTCTCCACGCTTAATAGACGCATAAATTATGTGCTTCCTTTTTTTCCTTCTCTGTTGGAAAGGGAAGTCAAAGTATAGGAAAAGTCCAAAAATCAGTTGTAATTAGAAACTAGAAATAAATATTAAGCAAATATTTGTGTTGTATGTTGCTTCCATTTTTCCCAAGTCTGGATTTTTATAGATGTGAATAATTCTTGTAGTCTGCTAAGAATTAGAGTTCCCTTTCATCGCTGTGTACGTGCAGCACATGCTGCTTGAATATTACACCCACTTCTTGGCCTTTTTCATTTATGTGAATGGCAGCTCATGAGCAGTGCTCAAGGGCGAGATTGTTCGCAGCCAGACCAGTTTGCAGTTTTGAGGGCAGGTGGTGTAACTTTGGATTTAGGGCGCTGTATTAAGCTGTGTAACTCTGGACTGCAGTTTCTTCCCTTTTGCCAGAAGGGAGGAAAAAAAAATCCTCATAAAAATATGTTTTAATTCACTGTGTTTCATTAGACTCTTTTTCTCACAAAATTCGAGAGTATTTTTAGCTCGGTTTTTACATGGACTGTTCTAGTGGGTTGTTACAAAGAGCTTCCTCTCCAAGTCAGCCCATTGACTGTCAGGCCTTGCAACTGATGTTCTACTTCAACAAGAACTCTTTTGATTTTGGAGAGAGTACGATGTATTGGCAAGTTACTTCAGCTCCAGGCTTTGTTGGATATTAGTATACAGGCATTCAGTAACTCATCCACATCCAGAAAATGCAATGATCCTGTTTCTCATGAGAACATTTTTTTTTATCAAAGTGAAAAATGAGAGTCTAAATTGGATGCCTTCACATTACATTTGAGTCATTTTCTTTGCTACAGTAGTTTCTTTCCTCTCATTTCTTAATTTGAGAAAGAATCCATAATACAAGCTTCAAAAGCCCTCAGCTTTTTACGTTCAAGGGCACCATCTGCTGAAGCTCTCTCATTGTACTGACGAGGCTGCCAGTATCTGTAATGGTTTGACCTTACAAACAATTTAGTATGGGTACCGCTTTGCACGGGTAGAGGTACAATGACAGGACTTAGGGGGGACTTCAGAGTGAAGTAAGGTGAGCACCCTTTACTGTGCTTTCAGCTCGTAGCCCAGGTAGGCTGTACCATTGTACCTGGGGATAGCTGTGCCTAGAGCTGGCTGTACTCACCGCTGTGTGCTTGCTCAGGCCCCTTCACACATACAGTGCTCTTCCAAAATTCCTGGGACCCAGTGCTGAAGAGGAATGTGGAGATCCTACCCTGTGGAAAGCTGGTGGATGTACTGGTGAGCAGGGAACGGAGCTGAGCCTGAGGGCAGTGACAAGCATGGCAGCCAGCCTGCAGAAGTGGTCTTCCAGTAGTGAACATCTTTCTGGGTTGGTTGTCACCAAGGAAGTGTTGAAGGGCACCTGATGGAGAAATGGAGATGGAAGTTTTCAGAGCAGCCCTGCAGAGAAGGACTTGGGGGTGTTGGTCAATGAAAAAATGAACATGTGCCGGCAGTGTGCGCTTGCAGCCCAGAAAGCCAACCGTATCCTGGGCTGCATCAAAAGGAGCGTGACCAGCAGCTCGAGGGAGGTGCTCCAGCCCCTCTACTCTGCTCTCGTGAGACCTAACTTGGAGTATTGTGTGCAGTTCTGGTGTCCTCAACATAACAAGGACATGGAACTGTTGGAACAAGTCCAGGGGAGGGCCCCGAGGATGATCAGGGGACTGGAGCACCTCCCCTATGAAGATGGGATGAGAAAGTTGGGGCTGTTCAGCCTGGAGAAGAGAAGGCTGCGTGGAGACCTCATAGCAGCCTTCCAGTATTTGAATGGGGGTATAGGGATGCGGGGGGCGGACCCCTCATTAGGGACTGTAGTGATAGGACAAGGGGTAATGGGTTCAAACTTAAACAGGGGAAGTTTAGATTGGATATGAGGAAGAAATTCTTTCCTGTAAGGGTGGTGAGGCACTGGAATGGGTTGCCCAGGGAAGTCATGACTGTTCCATCGCTGGTGATGTTCAATGCCGGGTTGGACAGAGCCTTGGGTGGCATGGTTTAGTGTGAGGTGTCCCTACCCATGGCAGGGGGATTGGAACTCGATGATCTTAAGGTCCTTTCCAACCCTAACTATTCTGTGATTCTGTGTAGTGAAATCTGTGAGCTTTTATTTGGAGATTTCAGTGTTGGGTGTGTACAGAAGGACCACTGCTAGAACTGCATCTGAGTGCTCAGTCCATCCCCTGGGTGGGTGCAGGGTTATCATCAGGAGAGTGATTTTCTGAAATAACTTTGCTGTGCAAATCATATTACCAAATACTGTTCGCTTTCATTAGATTGAATTAAGTTAGAAAACACATCCTTGGGCTCAGAGCTTTCTCCTCAGCTCTAACGAGAACCAGATTACTGTCAGTCTTGATGAAAAAAGCTCTGATCCTGAATCCTAGTCTGCTTTTCAATTCTGGTGTCAAGGATGGTTTATTAAAAGGTTGTTGCAGTTCTTGGTTAGCCTTACTTCCTTACATCTTTAGGCCTTTACAACTTTCACACCACCATGTTGTGCTTGCCAATGAAGGCTGAGTCCCATAACAAATGCTGGGTGACTTTGTTTTGGTTTTGAGTTTTTTGTTTTGTTTTTTTGGGTTTTTTTTTGACTATCCATTTAAAGTTTACATAAAGTGTTTTTTTCATTCTACCATTCAGGACAGTTGTGCTTTTTTAACTACCTAATTATTTGCAGTGTTTCCAAAGGATTTTAGATTAGGTGAAAAAAGCAAAGGAGATAAAAGGTTGAGAGCTGTTTGTATTGCAGTTTATATTTGAGTCTTTTTGAAGCATGGCCTACCATGGCGTTTGGAGTTAAGTTGGCAGAAGAGTGTGCCCACATCTATAAGCTTTCAGTGTGGGTTAGCCCCTGTATTCAAACATGTTTTAACTACAGTCCCTGTCCTCGAAGGACTGAGGGCTCGTTCTGCTGGTTTGACAAAACTGTCACTTGCTGTTCTATTCATACACTCTTGCAGCAGTGGATTTTAAATTTTACTGTCCTTTTTGCATGCTTATTTTGGGAGACTGGTTCTGCAAAGCATGGCCTCCTTTGGTTTGGGCTGGTTACTGAACTGTAAAAATGGGATCTGAGGAGTGCATTTTTAAGAAAAGATTATTTTTTTTTTTTTTTAGTTAGTTGTTATTTAAAATTTTATTTTATTTTTTTATATTCATCCAAAGGCCTACATTCCAGATCTATTTTCAGTATTTTGATTTAGAGGGAAAATATAGAAAAACACTTTGTTCATAGCCACATGCTCTCTTTTGACCTTCAGTATTTAACTTCTTGTGAAGGAGTTTGTCCAGTCTTTATAGTCACTTATGCAGCAATGCACTTAATGACACAAATATTAAGTGTCCCTGTTATTGCCATTACAGTTAGTTTTTGGCTTATAAAAGATGGTATTAGTATTACTTAAGCTCATGCAAGTGTACAGTAAAGAAAAATGCAGTGAAAATTATGTGACATTTTAAATTAAGCAAATTTATGTGGGTCATTTGGGCATAGTTGTTAATCTTTATTTGGTCCCAGGTAGAAGAAGGAAGCAAACAGAAGAGCCGTTGTTTTATTTTCAGCCATAGGCTAAATAAAACTACTGTGTTTCTAGTACCCATGTGCTTCATAGAAAGGTTGCTTGGTCCGTCTGGGGGTTTTAACAATTCAGGCAGTCTGTTAATTTTCAGAATAGATTCTTCTTGAAAGTGAGTGAATTTCTTCCAGTGTCTTTCAAAGAGCAGAGTAATTCCAGTTAAAAACCAAACAACAAAATAAACATCAAAACTAAACCCACAATGAAGCAGAATGTCAGAGCATTGCAGGCATTACAGGGATTTCTCTAAGTTTACATCCATAAACCTTTTTTTTTAGGCATGGAATCATATGCTTAGTTATTTATCTTTGCAGAACTGTCACAAGCTGAAGGGAAAAAATAATCTAGAAACTCATTTCACATATGTTGCTACAGCAGTGTTCTCTTCTACGTTATGAAAGAAGTATGACTTTGCAGGCATTACCTCTTCCCTGGCTCCTGTCCTGGCTTCTCTACCACTGGTAATGGAGGCAGAGCAGTCTGCGCCTGCCTTTCAGGTGATAACTCAGTTTACAATGCGCTTGTGAGCAGGGGAATGCTGTGGCTTTAACTCGCTCTGGGCTGTAGTCTGATATAGCACTGAAAGTGCATGCATCCAAATTGTGATTTTCTCTAAAGACTAATAATAATAAAAATCCTCAAAGAATTAATAGAACTACAGTAAGTAGGGCATGAGAATTAACATAGTGCAATGAACAAGGTAAGTTTTCCAGTATTTCCAGTTTTTCCAAAAGAATCATTCTGTACAGATATGCAGCCTGACCAGTGCATTTAGAATCATAGAATAGTTAGGGTTGAAAAGGACCTTAAGATCATCTAGTTCCAGCCCCCCTAGAGGTTGAATGAGGCCAGGGACACCTCCCCCTAAACCATGTCACCCAAGGCTCTGTCCAGCCTGGCCTCGAACACTGCCAGCGATGGAGCATTCACAACTTCCCTGGGCAACCCATTCCAGTGTCTCACCACCCTCACAGTAAAGAACTTCTTCCTTATATCCAATCTAAACTTCCCCTGTTGAAGTTTGAACCTGTTACCCCTTGTCCTATCACTACAGTCCCTAATGAAGAGTCCCTCTCCAGCATCCTTATAGCCCCCCTTCAGATACTGGAAGGCTGCTATGAGGTCTTCTCGCAGCCTTCTCTTCTCCAGGCTGAACAGACCCAACTTTCTCAGCCTCTCTTCATACCAGAGATGCTCCAGTCCCCTGATCATCCTCGTGGTCCTCCTCAGCACTTGTTCCAACAGTTCCATGTCTTTTTTATGTTGAGGACACCAGAACTGCATACAGTACCCCAAGTGAGGTCTCACAAGAGCAGAGTCACCTCCCTCGACCTGCTGGTCACGCTCCTTTTGATGCAGCCCAGGATATGGTTAGTTTCTGGGCTGCAAGCGCACACTGCCGGCTCATATTTATTTTCTCATCGACCAACACCCCCAGGTCCTTCTCTGCAGGGCTGCTCTGAATCTCTTCTCTGCCCAGCCTGTAGCAGTGCCTGGGATTGCCCTGACCTAGCTGTAGGACCTTGCACTTGGCTTGGTTTAAATTGAAGTTTAAATTAAAATGAAACTCCTTCCTAAGCTAGATATATGTATACAAATAACAAGTAAGCTGAAGGAAATCGAAGCTTTCCATTTTCCTTAGACCTGTTTTCAGGTATTTTTGCATATTTCTTTGAGGACATCTGGAATGGTGTTTCACACTATGATTCTTAAAGCTCTCTTCCCCAGCATTCTTGTGACCCTAAAATCCTAGATTTGTTTTGTAAGACACAAATAATACTATTATTTTATTTCTGTGTGGAGTCTGTCTGCATATGTTTTGCTTTGTCTGTTAATTGCAAGGCAAATTACAGCCATGTTTCTTTAAAGCAGCAGTTTTGCTCATGTGCTTTCTCATTCTGGAGCATTCCCTCAACCTGAATAAAATTCTGTTGCAAAATTTAAGGATGCTCATGTTACTACCAAATGAGTATGATCATCTTCTGCTTTCATCATGTGTGGCAGAACCATACTAAAACTCTTTCTTGAGCCCTCAGATTGCATTGTGGCTGCTATATCAAATCTGGTTTTTGAAAATGAAAAACCCCCCAAACCGAAATGATGTCTCTTTTGAAGTATCTGTGTTGGTGTCATGTGCATGCTCCGTTGCTTGCATGTGTGTGTATTCTGACGGTTTTGTTTCATTACGTTACTCGGAGTGATACTGTATCCTGACCCTTCCCTTCCACATTGTTGGTGCTTCTAAGAGCCGTGTTCTGCAAGTTACTCTTCCATGGCCCATGGAAGAGAAATAAGAAATAATTGTTAAATGCAGCAAATATTGGAAAAGCTCGAGAAATGTTCCCTGAAACATTTAATCTCTGTTTAGAGTTTACTAACTTTTCAGTTGAAGAACTTTGAACCTCATATGTGCAACGTACTACTTTGATTTCTTTTTGATTTTTATGCTCTGATGCATGATGATCTAATAAGGTGACATAGGCACCAGCATTAATCTGAGCAAAAGAGAAGTAAGAAAAAGACTGCTCCAAGAGGAAGGTGCCTTGGATATCTTAGGGACCACTCAATCTGTTTTCCAGCTGTTAAATAGCAGAGGACCCATAGTGCTGCAGAGGATTTCAAAGAACAACCCCTGCCTCTGGTGACAGTGGCACTGTTTGCTCTCCTGTGGTCCTAGTCACAGCCCACCCATTGCAGCCTCACTTCTGATGTTTCACTGCCTGAACTTGTGAGTAACTGTGACATGGGTGGTTCGGTTCTGTAAGAATTATTTTGCATATCACACTGTTCAGCAAACCAAATGTTTATGTAATTTAACTGGCTTTTACCTTGCAAAAGGGGAGGGAGTGCTTAATTTTTACCTATTCTTGACAATTCCTGTGTTAGGGAGATTGTGGTTTACTTTCACAAGGATGGCGTATTACATCACTAAGAATTAAACACTTGTCATAGATAGATGCCTGAATTAAATAGCGAAAAAAGGAGGGGTGGAGGCTGAACGGGCAAAATGATGTAGGGGTTTTTGCCTCTCAGCTGAGGGAAAATCTTTGTATATATTGTTTCCTCTTTTTGCTGTCATTTCCAGTCTTGAACCAAAAGCCTTTCCCTGGGTGGAGGCTGTGGTTAACTGCAGTTCTCAGTTCCAATTCAAAATCTGGCAAGAAAACATGAACTAAGTCACATTTCTGATGTTTGTGTTTTCCTTTAATTGATCTAAATACTTTTCTTAGCAGAGTCAGAAAATATACAAAAAAATAAATGAATGTATCTTCCTGTTTATATCCAATGGCTGTTTCTGCTCTTGCTGAGATGTCAGCTTGGAGGCTGGAGTTGTCAGTGAGCAAAGCCACAAAGATGAACAGGAAAGTTTTCCCTCAGCTGTCTCTTTCCTAGCATAGATTGGTATTTTACTCTGCAGATTGAAACAAAGCACCAAACACAAACCCAACCAACCAAACCCACAGAGCTTAAACCCCGCTTTATAATAGTAATTTTGCTCCTAGTCATTGGGGAGCATGTTTGGAAACCATTTCACTACATATAATTGAGTGTGTGCTAGCGTATCAGGTAGTGTGGCACTATTTCCAGTGAGACCTGACAGTAAGAGAAATAACTTTAAAGCAAAGGCAAAGTGCCTGAGGTTTACCATTGAATTTAAGTGCAAACTAATATTTTACATTTAAAAAGCAGTTTTCACTTGAGGATTAATTCCTGTTCATTTTGTCATATTGCTGTATTTATTGCAGTGATCTTAGTCTTTTGCTCAGTTAATCTTAAAATTCCTTATGCTGTTGATAAATATGTGCATTGTCCACGTGCAGTGGAAGATGCACCTCTTGTGGAAGGTACAATTGAGGATCCTACTGAATGTCAGACTATCTCAACACAGATCACTCAGTACTGGAGTTCTCATTTGCTCAAATGAGCAGCTCCTTTCAAACTAGAATTGTTCCTTTATTCATTTTACAGATTTTAATGATTCATAAGGAAACTTTTTATTTAATGATAGACATGGGTAAATAACAGGCATCTTGGCGAACAGCAGCTTCTCTGTAAAGAAAGAGCTGAAGGGAAAAGGATTCTTTTATGTTACTGGATCAATTTGCAGACTGCTACTATTTTGTAGGGTCTTTATCTGAATATGTTTTTATCAGTTGTAAAGTAATAGATAACGTTAGGAAGACCAGGTCTCCTATGCAATCATAATAATGAAATGAAACATACTGCACTCTAAAATTTAATAAATATTTTAATATATTTTCCTGCTGCAAGCACATAGAAGATTTCTACTGATTTATAAATTGCCCAAAGCAACTACTATATTGTCTGGACAGCTTAGCCAAAATCTGCTTTAAGCTCGGACCTGTCTGGCCTGCACTGGCTGAGCTGATTTCAGGCTGTTGCAGTAAGGTGACAATGAAGCTTATACAATTGATTTTAAAATGATTCTCAATTTACCTGTGCTTGTTGTCCCTGCGATATTTTTATCGCATCTGTTCACAAAGAAGTGTTGTTTTTCTGATCAGAACTTAATTTTGTAACATGTTCAGTTCATTTTATTCGTGTTCTGGGAGCGTGAACATTTAGTTATCACTGAAATTTAAGTAGCCCCATCTCTCAATTGTAATCTTCTTCCCTTCTGATAGAAAACAGCATTATTTTAATCAGGTGTTTCAGTAACTAATATAGCACTCATCATTCATCTGCAATTAAATACCAAGTTTTGCTATTTACCTAATGTGTGAGTTGCCCTTTTGTACTGCTCTTGTAGAGGGAGTTGAAGTCAACTAGGTTTCTAATAGTCTCCTCACCTCTCTAAATTAGATAGGTATGTTTTGTCTTCCTGGCATATGGCTGCAGAATTGTACTGATCAGCACCATTACCTTTTAGTTTAGTCTGTAGTACCTGGTATTTTCATGTTGATAATTCCTTCCTGTCAATGACATTTATTACTTTAACTCGAATTTCTATGGACATGATTGCTATTTTGAAGTAATACAAATCATACAATCAATATAATACAAATCATATCAATACAATCACAAGTTGTATTGATAAATTGTGTATATTCTTTTCAAGAGAGGTGACACCTGGGTAGTATCTTTCTGCCAGAGATAAAATTGTCTTAAAGAACACGTCTTTTCTGCCTCACTTTGCAAAGTATGTTTTATAGGGCTGTCTGATGTTAACTAAAGCAGAGCAAGAGTCCTTGTGTATGACTGCAGTAAATATTTTCAATTTTGTCTCTACAATTCTAAAATCTCATTTACTTAAATTTCATGAGATACATAATTGTTTTTATGTAAAATGATATTTTAAAAGGAAATACCATTTCCTTTTAGAGCCACTGATTAATCTACTTCTATTTAAAGATGCAGTAACTCATACTATAATCACACTCTTATTAGAAAATAATTAGGCAGTTCAGTTCTGGGGAGTCACAGTTATATGCACTAGTCATAGACTTAGGATGTTAAAACCAAGAAAAAACCTGCAATCAGAAACTGGCTTTTTGTTTTCCAGAAGATACAAAGCAGCTCATTTTGGTTATGTGATCAAGTGAAAGCATATGCATTTCTTTTCCTTTTTATCTTGGTGGCTGGTCACAAACCTGCGTCAAGCCTAGTTCACTGTATTCATACCAGCATTTTGGATGTCAAAACAGCAAATGAGATTCACCTTAGATAAATGTTGAAGTGATATGCATTGAAAAATAATCATAACTTTTATATAAAATAATGGATTCTGAGGTAATAATAATTATTTAGGGAACTACCATTGAAATAGAGATTTCATAAAAGCATCAGCTCTGTGTTCAGTAGTGATTAAAAAAGACAAATACAGGGTTAGGAGCAAAGAAAGAGACAACAGTAGTCCAGATGCCATTATGCCCAATACAAACCCGTCACGCATCGGCTATGAAATATTGCATACCAAGGGTACAGCATGATGGTGTTTGGGGAAGAGTGAAGGGGAGGATCTGGAATTGTGGAGCAGCTTTCCTGTGAGGGAAGACAAAATTGAGTAGGACTCTTCAAGGCTGAAAAACAGATGGCAGAGGGGGATACAGTGGATGTCTCTTAAATTGTGTGCCAGGGAGAGGGTGACTGCAGAATGAGTGTTCACAGGCACTTTCAGTACAAGACTTAGAGGATGTTGGTTGGAACTATGAGATGGCAGATGTAGAACAAACACAAGAACATGATCCTTTGGAAAAGGTGTCATTATGCTCTAGAATTTTACGCATTATATGTGGATGTTGGAAGCTTCCATATATTCAAAGGGGAACTGGGTAGATTTGTGGAATAAACATCAGAAGGGAGATACTAAATGCATCAGAATCCCACCTGGTGGCTTCTGAGCTGCACTCTGTGGGAGACCAGAGGACTGCTTAGGGGAGGAAGGATCCCAGTGTGTTTTGCTTGCTGTATGGTTTTACTTGGACATCTGCCCAGGGCTGTTATTCTAAATATAGGGTACTGTCCTGTGTGGATCTTTAATTTGTCCTAAAAGAACCTATTGCACTCAGGTTCTTGGGTCTGCTCCTTTTCCATGGGGTTTATGTCTCAATACAAATATTTTTTTTCTATTCTAGTTAATGTTTGTAACAAAACAGTCTATTCAGAAGAAAGGTTGAGGTAAGAAAGAGGGCAAGACTTCACTCTGGTAATAGACTTTGGATGTTGATTTACAGCATAGGAAAGAACTACAGATACTTGAAATAAAAACTACAGATCGTGCAGATCAGGGATTTGAACCTGATTTAGAGAGTCTTTCCCAGGCTCTCTACTTGTACAGAGAGTGTGTGTGTGTGTGTGTATCTGGCTCCATCTCTCACTGTCATACTTCTCTTCAGAAATTCTTTCCGACAAAACTCCCCAAATACTTAAGACCAGTAGTTCTTTTTCAAAACTTGTTGCCTTTGAAAAAGTGTTTTGAGAAGGTCTGAGGTGAGGGAAATAAGACTTGATTTTTGTGTCTTCTCTGTGTAAGAGTCTCTTTAAATAGACTTGAAAGTTATTGTGTATTTTGTCATTTTACAGTAAGCTGTCTAATAAAGTTGCTTTGACATCGGAGATGTTTTCTTGGGCATCAACTAGTGGGTTGTTTACCGTTCAGAAGTTTCAGTGTGTCTCCTGATCTCACGTGTGGTGTTGAAAGCTGAGCATTGGCACAGGTTTTCTGCCCAGAGAGGTGGTGGAGCCTTTATCCTTGGAGATACTCACAATAAGCTGTCTGGATGTGATCCTGGGCAGCCGGCTCTAGGTGGCCTTGTGGGAGCCGCAGGGGGGTGACTGCAAGGGCATACCCAGCTTGTCTTCAGAAGCATCCCCCCAGAATTGCAGGGCAGTATTTTTACATAAAATATGTTTGAAGGGGCTGGGGAGGAAGAGAAGACAGACATTCCATCCTATTAAGGGGAATACTGAAGGTTAGGTTGGCTTTCCTTAGCTTTGACATCTGTTACAAAAGAGGCCTTTATAGTCTTTTATCATGGCTTTTTGAGAACAAGGCAAAGGGCTTGTATTGCTCTTAAAAGGAATAACTTAAATTGTTTTTTTTCATGGTACAATTCAAGAATACATGATTTTATTTACTTACAAAGTGTGGAGCTTGTCTGTCTTTTTGATTGAAAACAAGAGGGAGAAAAGAATACCGTGAATTCCACATACGTATGTATTTCCTACACTGATTTTGAGGCTCATAATTTAAATACACTTTGAATGTCTGATAGAAACAGTCTGAGCTTTAAGTCACTTCAGCTGGTCTGAGGGCCTCCAATGAAATCATAAACACTGTATATGTGAGCTCTCTTGCATATTATATAAATATTACTTAAGCTCTTTTCCTGCTTACATGAAGCCTATATTGGCAGTAGAAATCAGGGCCAGTTTCCATGGCGACGTGGTGGCACTGGGAGAAAGGCTGATGCTGTGGAGTGGTTGGTATTTTTATGCAAGGGAAGAGATGCAGACCTACATTTTTAGGTAGGAAATGCATTTCAAGGCACAAAACCATTTAACAGTTTTTTATAAATGTGTTGAAAAAGTGGATCTGTATAACAAAGGAAATTGAAAACTGCTGTTTGCAAGAGAAAATTAGTTTTTATTTTTATCTAACATTACAGAGCAGCACTGTTAAATACATACACAACTATTACTGCTGTGTTTGCATGGAAATAGCAAGGAGTCTCCTATCCTGAGGACAAAGGAAGTTTTGTGCTGGGGCAAAATAGGGATGAAATAGACTGAGTTTTGGCTAACTGTCCTGGCCTTTCCAGACTCATTTTCACCTTCTGAACTATTTTAAAATCATTTTCACAAGGGTCGTTGAGGACTTCCATAAAAATCTTGTTCTTCTTTTTTAATACAGCCATCCAATCTCTCTGGTTTTCTTTGTTTTCTCTGCGTTTTTGAAAGATAATCCTCACTTGTTTGTTCTTTCAACCCTCTGTTATCTTTCAGTGGTATATAGTATACCTTTTTCTACTTTTTGCATGATCACAGGGACAAGGAGAGCTCAGTGTTATTTCCCCCCCCCCCTGAAAATGGTGAGGAAGTCAAGACTTTCATGCCTCTTATTTGCTGAAGACTGTCCAGTAGTTCTGTGCAGTTGCTCCTCTCTATATTTTTGCTTGCCATTTGTGTGTTAGGTACTATCTTTATGTGTTCAAGAAATAGTTGTGGCTGATAGATACCTAAGGGAAATTCACATGAAATTGAAAGATTTATGGACATTGTTTTACAAACTGTATTCCATGTACTTGTGAAGATTGCTGATAGGGATAGACTGGGACATGAGGTGATGTGTGGTGAGGTGAAGAAAGTGAAGGGTTAAGATAAAGAAAGAAAAAAGGCTGTTCCTCATACTTTAAGTTATGTTTCTAGAGAATCGACATTGGTGAGAACTTCAGGTATTTCCCGTTGTTAGTAATGAAAAGTTAGGAGGGAGGAAGGCATGATTCAAAGGCATTGGGAAGCTTTCTAGAAATGCTAGATTTTCTCTTGGGTACCAGGAGTGTTGAAGAGAAGGGATTTCTCAAGGTTGCAAGTTTCTCTTTGATCTTTGATGGGACGAGGGCGAAGCTTTGCTCATCTGTTTGCATTGCTATGTGCCTCCTACACTGCAAAGTACTTGCTCCACCCCAGTGAAGTGGGATGTTCTGAGAAGTCAGAACCTTCCAAGAAGATAAACCTAACTGGAAGCAGTATTCTTCAGAAGTGTGAAGGGTTCTGTTCATCTCAGTGAATCATCATCTTTCTAACCCTAGCACTAGACAGTCTGTATCTGGTGTTGCCTAGCAGGAATTCATCAAATGTCTAAAGGGAACCGATTTATCCTAACTAGGACTCTTATAGAAATCCAAGTAGATAAAATGTTCACAGAGGAATATTAGCCTCTTCCCTGTGTCTGGCACCCACACAATCAGGATTTAGCTTGAAGGCATTTTACAGCTGTCCAAGGCTTGGCTGCCTTGTCATGCTGATGATTTAAAGATGTCTCACTTCACAGTGGAATATCTCCATTCCATCCTACAGTCAGCGTGTATTTCAACTGTTACCTTTTCAGACGTTTACCAAACCAAAGCTCTAAGTGATAACTCGTATGCACAGTGGTACTGACTGTATATTCACATCTTTATTCAGGAGTAGGAAAATAACTTGGCCTCTGCAGTAACTATAGGTATATAAGGTGAGATGAGTCTGTACACTTTTAGTTTCTCTCAGCTTCATCTCTTGAAACACTGGTTCATCTCTTGAGTTCCCTTCATCTCTTTTCTCCTTATGACTGCAGATAGCCTACATAGCTTCTTGAAGACTTCTCTGAGGCTTTTCAGATAACTGAGCCAACACCAGAGTAGACTGTAGCTTTGGCACTGACTCAGCTTAGCGAAAGTCAAGGCAATATATTACAAACATATGTAGTGTGTCTTAGTTTTAGCACCAGTCAGATCAGAAGCTTTGCCACCACCATAACATCTTAATGTTTCCATTTTCAGCAGCAGTAAACTTAAGATGTTTCTTTGACCTCAGCTTCTGGTTGTAGTATATCATGGGTTGGAAGTCATGATGTCGCCATCCTTTACCATCATTAGGACTCAGCACCACAGTGTTTCTGGTCTTTACTGTCAGAATTATCCTGGACGTTTGACTTCTGAAATTGGAATTGGAAAGTTTTTGAGCTTTGCAAATGGCTCTGTGTAGTGGTCAGGTGCAGACATCATTGTCCATCCCCAGGAAACCCTGAGATGGGGTTACTCATGGTAAAAAAGAGGTGAATTGGAGACTATAGTCTCCTGGTGGTAATAGTTGCTGTCCACTTCCTGTTTTAAACTGGGTTCAGAATTTACCTTAACAAGATGAGCTTCCTTAACTGAGTTGTACAATTTACTGACCTGGTAGGGGAAGCTTCACTCCCATCATTCTGTATTCTAGCAATGTATAAGATATGGAAATACCGCACTCTGTGAGGTAGGTGCATATTTACAGTTGCATCCTCTCGACAGGGGAGAATGCTCATCTGGGATACCACGACAGCTGGGATTCCTTGAGTGCTTTTCTGCCATGGATGAGGCTCTCTCTTGCTGTTAGAAATAGGAATATTCCAGTAAGTGAGTCATCCAGCATCCATGCTGCAAGTTAAAGCACGCCAAGGCTGGGATGAGTCAGATGGTCTGATAACCCTTACTCTCAGGCTTGCTGACACAAATGAGCTTCTGAAAACCTTATCAGGAACTGTCACAATATTTGGTGTCCAGAATTGCCTCGTCTAAGCCAGTTGAACCAGCTGTACAGGCCTCTCAAATGCTGAAGTGATTTCCATAACTCTCCTGAAATGGCTGGTGCTTGGTGAAGATGCACTCCAGTGAAAGGTAACTCACAAGCTTCAAAAACAGAGTTCCAAAATGGGCTCTCCAACCCATAACACAAATGGTTGATGAGAATAAAGGATTGAGAGGTGTTTCCCTGGGAATGTTGAATAGGCAACATGGCATGTGGAGGCATCAGATCATCTGTTCATTTTGCCTTTAAAAGTATGGAAAGTAAAGTCCACAGGAACTTAAGTTACTATTTTCTTCTACATGAATTTGTCAAACAATTATATAAATAAAAAGTGTTTTCTGTGTTTAACAGTAATAATTGCCACCACCTCTGTGAAGACAAGAAGGCAAAAAGATCAAGTAAAGGGTCATGAAATGCATGGTCTGTTACCTGAGAAGGAGATGAAGGTGGCCTCACTGAGTCAGTGTTACTATAGTACAAAAGTCTTCATGCTGCAGATGAAGAGCCGTTCTCTTCTGGACTGTCATTCATAGCTAAAGAGTGATCATGTTCTTGATTGCTTTTCTTTTCACTTCTAGGAGCTGCTGTGCCAAAAACTGTCTCCTAGATGCAGCTGGGGTGCAGATCTAAGCCAACCAGCAAACATGCCGTGTTTGTGCTTAGCGGCAGCATATTTCTTGGTCCTAGCTTAACCATGGTCAGTGTTCAGGTTTCAAAATGAAGTGCTTGCTTATAGTAATACTAGAACTAGAAGAATGGACGCTATAATTTTGGTTGCTTCCAGGTACAGGTGCAACCCTCAAAGTATTTGAGGCTGTATGTTAAAATACAGCACATATACAACCAGCTGCTCACTATTTATCTGCATTTGGGTGAACGAGTTTTTGTGAAAAACGCTTGTCTGTAATGTTGCCATTTTCTCACTTTTGGCTACTGCTGGACTTTGCAATCTCATTGCTGCTTTTATGTATTTCTGTTATGAAAATGGATGCTTAAATTAAGGTAAATGAACAGTGTGTATATAGAGAAACTCAAAGTAGGCATTTCATTCGTTGTACTTAAGGCCACATACACCCCAAGTGGAAGAATTTTAGTTACACTTGAACACCAGCAGATGTTTTTGAATGATAGGCGTATTTGCAGCTTATGTTTAATATTTAAGGTAAAAAGTTTTAAGTTGCTCTTGCTTAGCTTGTTTTTAGTATTTGCTGGTACTGTAGTGCAAACACAGGTACTTTCATAAAATGCTAGTAGGAATTGTGCAGAGGTTTGTAACAGTTCTGGTGAAGTTACATGGAGGAGATGTTACTGGCATTGGAAGTTGGGGTAGGGGTATTAGAACTTGAGGTCAGTCTTCCATTTTGTAACAAAGTCTGTTAGTGAAGAGGAGTTATGATTGTTAATCTAAAGAGCTCATGTCAAAAGCTCATTCCAGCTTCTCAAAAGCAAGGTGAATGGGATGAACCTTGGTATCGATAGAGTTCCAATGGTGGTGTTCAGAATATATTATTCAGAATTTATCACTGCAGTGGTGCTTTGTATTTGCTGCAGGCAGAAAGGCTCCTCTAATTTCTTAGTCATGCAGCCTTCTTCCTTCAGACTCCTTTACCCTCCCACTAGTTATGTCCCTCAGTGTTTGTCCCTTTCAGAAGGCTTGGCTGCTTCCCGTTGCCTGTAGAGTTGAGTTCCCAGACATAATCCAGAGCATGAGGCATTTGCGCTAACAGGATGAATGGGTCTTCCAAACATTAACAAAGTGTGGGGATGAAAAATGCTTTTTTGCATGTAAATGATCATGTGAAGTCAAGATTGCATTTTACCAGGGTGTTTTTTTTGGGGGGGTAGCAAGAGGTACTCTGCTGCTGATTCCATTTGCTGTTAAATGAAGGGTTACAATTTCAGTGCTCCTATGAAATCTTTTTTACTCAGCTGTTACACAGGTAGGAAGGGGTGAGAACCACTGCATTTGTTGATCTACTTCTGCTCATTTTGCTTAAGGTTGTCACGGTTGTCTTGTATGGTTTCTGGCACACATAAACTGGATATATACTTACTTGTAGTGTGTGTATGTTTATATTAGCTCTAAGGAAGTTGTTGGCTTGTACTGGTAAACAAAGACTGTATCCCACGTTTCATAATTTAGTTATGAATTAATTTTTGAGTTAATCTTTGACTTCAAAGGATTGTTGACTTAAGGGGTTTTGATGCTAAATTAAGTTAAATCTGCTAACTTTTCCAAGGGCAGATAAGGCTGGTGGAGAGCAGAGGGTGTTTCTTCTCCCTCCCCTTCAAAACTTGCAGATTTGTTGCTAGTGGCAACTGGAAGGTACTGAAGCAACAACAGCATGTTTTTGGATTATATCTTATTAATAGAAAGACTAGAAACACTATAATTTAACATGCCAAAGTCAGAAATTAAATACTACAACGTAACATACCAAAAAGAAAGTCAAAAATTAATTTCCATTTATACACCTCTGAGTCATTCCATTAAAACTACTCCATCACACAGCTCACCCATAGTGAGAGGGCAAAGAATTCAAAGCAGAGATCTTGGCTAGTGCTGTTACCGTGTGCCAGTGATTCCTGTCAGGTCTTCTGATAGGTCACAAGTAGGGGTGCACATGCAGGGAAGTGGAGGAGGGAGCCATGTAGTGTGAGGAAGGGCTCTTGCTGCAGTTGAAGAAGATGAAACTTCATATGTGGTTTATGAGACTGGCTTGGTTTTTAATTAGGTCTTTATCACTGCGCTGGAGCAATACTCCTTTCCTGACTGACTTGAGGCGGAGGCTTCATTTTGACATGTTAGGATGCATATACAAGGAACTCTGTGTTCTCCACTGAGCAATACATACTCCACAGTTACGACAGCTGCATTTCTTCTCTTTGGCTTTTAGGAATTTTTACCTTTTTTATTTCATTTTTTTTTATAACTTTCTCACCCTTTACAACACTTTACCAGTGACTCGAAATATGGATGAAGTGCAAGCTGCTAAGTGTACCTCTAGGTTTTTTCTTTCTGTGTTACCAGCTAGGTCTGTTTTCTCTTTTTTGCCTGTTGACCTTTTCTCCCTCTGAAAGTCTGTAATAGGTGATTGGTCTGGGAAGTAGAACCCTGCAAGAAAAACAGTTTGAAGAAGAAAACAAATACCTTGGCAAGTTCAGTTAAGATTGAGGTGTCCTGGATAGATTTGGCTTCTGGCTCACTGTCTTCAGAACATTCTAGCAGAATTGTGTGTGTATGAGAATAAAATTTCATTTGGGACTGCCTTTCAAAGTTTGAAATCAATTATTTCTGGGAACTTGGTGTAATTTCCATGTCAAAGAAAGCCAAAAGAGCTTTCTACCTCCTGTAATATCTACAAACCTGGCAGACCTTACTGCACCGTGTTATGTGTGATTTAACTGTAGGCTGCTACCTGTTTTCCTCACCTCTGCCGTTGGCAATGTGCTGATCCTGCTAACCTTGCCTCTGATGTGGCTGCAGAATAACAGAGCCCAGTTCATGGATTTGTAATCAGTCATGGCTGTGTCATTGCTAGATCCAGCGCTGAGGTAAGGGAGCAGCCCTGTGATCGGGAGTGGAAATGTGCATCATCACTCTGCTGCTGGGCTGGTGGTGTCATGCTCAGACTGCAGTACTAGCTGCCTCAGATGGTATTTATTTATAGTACCTGTTGTTTTGAACGGAAGAAGGAAGAGTTCTGTGGCAATTTACTTTGACTTTGGGTATACGCTGACACCCAGGGTTGCCTCCAAAAGGCTAGTAAGCAGGATAGGAATGAAAAATTCATTCTCTGTCCTGCTGTTTGTTTGAGGTTACAGAAGCTACCGTGTCTCAGCCTGCTGTGTTCCAGGAGGACTTTCACTGGAGCTTCTGTTAATGTTTGATGGTGTGATGGTATCTTTTGAAGGAATGTTAACGGTTCCAGGAGGAATGATAATTTTGTGAAATAATGACCAGATGTAGACACTGCTTCATGCTTGTGACATGCCAGAAGTCTCTCTTTTATGCATGGATTTTCAGGAATTGGAAATTGCAGTACAGTTTTGCACCAGTATAAAAGCATAAATAGCGCTTTTCATGTAACACAAAGCTGTCTCTGGGAGTTCACATTAACAGTTTATTGGAGTTTATTAAAAACATGTCTCCTTATGCTCTGTTTCCTTCTGGATTTATAGACTTTGTTTCTGAAAACACTGAGATGACCTCTGGCGTAATTAAAAATTACTACATTGTTAAATTATAAAAAATTTAGCATAACTATAAAAATTAAATTATTCAGATTTATAAGCAATGTAAAATTTTACTTGACATATGCAGCCGAATTTTGTTCCTTGAGCAAGAACTTTCTGGTTGTTTTGATATTTGTTGTTTTTTTGTTGCTTGTGTGTGTGTATTTGTTTAGCAAGCCTTTAAGGCTGCTTCCAGTTCAGAGAGCTCTCTGTTAGAAGGCATCTGTCTAAGCTAAGTTGATGTTTGGGAGGAAGAACAGGCAAGAGTTCAGCTGGTAGAGCAGACACCATTTGAACAAACAAGAAAGAGATTCAGATAATGGAGTCGTTAAGCAATTAGTAACAGCTGGAAGAAACTTGTGTGTAGAGATTTCAGACTTCAAACTCTGCATCACCTGAGAGCCTTGCCTGGGAACATGGAAGGTTTTGCTTTCTGGAGCTGGAGGGAAGCAGAGCTGGATCTCCTTCCAGATGGACCTGCTCCCACTTGGGGATTTTGTACAGCTCGTATCTCTTACGAGGTTTACAGCACATTTCGTCTGATGTTTACCCTCCCCTGCCTCTTTTTTTCCCCTCTTCAATCTGCAGTTCCCCAAAGAGCCTCCGTGGACATGTCAGGAGGTTTGTAATGTTAGAATACAGTTTGTTCTAACTTTGATTTTATTAAATATATGAAGGAGTTATTTAACTTCCTTTTAACTACGTTTTCTATTAGCAAAAAAAATTTCTCTGGATGTGTTACTCTGAAAATCTTGAGGAAGGTTTTGGTTTCCCCTCAGATTGAGGTAGTTCTTAGCTTAACCCCACCAATTTCTGCCTTCTTCCGATTTTTTTTTTTCCATTTGGCTCGGTCTGTTTTCCTTCTGAGACAATGCTTTCCTAAAGGAGAATCAGGTGCAGGTTTTAGCTACTTTCAGGGTAAAGTTCTATTTGCCTAAGTCTTTAAGTTAATAAAATCTATAGTTTACCATACTTGCAGTACAGTGTTCATAGAGGAGTACTCCTCCTGCTGTGTGCCTGTTCCCCATGGAGAACAAGAGGATTTCTTCAAGTAATCTTGTTTGGGTAGCAGTCTTGCCTGCAATACCTTATTATCCATTACTTTATAACAACAGTAAACCCATGGTTTTTGTGTGTGAGGTTTTTGGATAAAGAGGCCTGAAATCTGTTTTGGTTTTTAGTAACAGAAGTCATTAATTTATTGAGGAAGGGGAAGGAATGTCTGAAGATGAAGTGACTGCATGAGGGCAGACTCAAAGTGCGTCTGCATTCCCTCTGGCCAGGAGCAGTTGCCTGGGGAAGAGTGCAGGGCTGGGCTCAGATGTATTGAACACTTTCCCAAATCCAGCAATCTCAGGCTGACAGGCTTTGTAAGTAAAAGGTAGGTTGGTATTAGCTATCAGTTTTCTTCCATGAATTTTTCTGTGCCCTATTTGAACTTAGCTAACTTCTGTCACCTACGATATCTAAGAGAAAAAGAAGGCGGATTTAGCTTTTAACAACATGTTACACAAATATATGTGTTGGTTTTTTTTTTTCCTTTAGATTGGCTCAGTTCGTGTGGGGAGACAGTGAACAGGAATTTCCTATTCACTTTCTCTGTGCCTGTCGAGATTTTGCAGATCTCCACTGTTTGTTTTCCTGGCTGAAGAGTTCTGCTATGTTCATGTGCTTCCCATATGGAAGGCATTTCTTGTTTTTAATCACCCTTGTGTACCTTTCCCAGAACAGAAAAATAGCAAAGAACCCGACAACATCAGCAACAAAAAACCTGAATGCTTCTTCCTGAATTTCT
The DNA here is from genome assembly GCA_039720435.1 of Amazona ochrocephala. Classification (NCBI taxonomy): domain Eukaryota; kingdom Metazoa; phylum Chordata; class Aves; order Psittaciformes; family Psittacidae; genus Amazona; species Amazona ochrocephala. The sequence continues at coordinate 30,765,591 of CM077880.1, forward strand.
TGTGCTATAATTGTCCCAGCATTTTTAATGTTACAGAGATTGCTTTCAGTGTTGGCTGTTCCTCAGTGGAACATGCTCCATGCTCCCCATGGAGCAACATATCCATGATGCACAACAGTTAAAATTAAGTTGTCAGTAATTTTGCATTTCTTAAAAGTGGGCAATTGATTTTCTGTAAGACTTCTTGCAGTGTTTGAGGTATTTTGCCTCAAGTTCAATCTAGAGGAGAAATACTTCAGCTTTTCTTTAGTCTTTTACTAAGATCAAGCTGAAAATAGGATTTCATTGTATTTTGATTGGACTCTACTCTAAATTTGTTTTTGTAAGAGAGAGTAATTAAAGGATAAAACATCCTGGCTAGTGGTTGCTAGTTGTTTGTAACACTTCCTTTAATACAATTAGAAGGTTTGTCATTGTAGCCTGTGGAGATGGTCAGTTCTCTGCGTACCGACTGACAGGGAGTCTAGAAATGGTGTGTCATCTTCTATTAATTAAGTGTTTATGCTTGGATGGTGATGAATAACCTCATAGTGGTACACCACAGAGCACCAAATGATTACTTTAGGGAAAAGAAAAACAGATTTAGTATATGCCTCTGCCTGCATGTGTTACCTAATGTGTATTGTTGCTTACGACGTTTCAGGAAATAAGAGGAATAACTTGGAATAATGCAGCTGTTGAATAACTTGTTATGATAGTTTTTAAACAATTATGTTTCTGAGGTTGATACGTTGGAGAGAAGGAATGCCATCCAGAGGGACCTTGACACGCTTGCGAGGTGGGCTGATGCCAACCTAATGAAGTTTAACCATGACAAGTGCAAGGTCCTACAGCTGGGTCGGAGCAATCCCAGGCACAGCTCCAGGTTGGACAGAGAAGAGATTCAGAGCAGCCCTGCAGAGAAGGACTTGGGGGTGTTGGTCGATGAGAAAATGAACATGAGCCGGCAGTGTGTGCTCGCAGCCTAGAAAGCCAACTGTATCCTAGGCTGCATCAAAAGGAGCGTGACCAGCAGGTTGAGGGAGGTGATCCTGCCCCTCTGCTCTGCTCTCCTGAGACCTCACTTGGAGTATTGTGTGCAGTTCTGATGTCCTCAACATAACAAGGACATGGAGCTGTTAGAACAAGTCCAGAGGAGGGCCACGAGGATGATCAGGGATTGGAGCACCTCCTGTATGAAGATAGGCTGAGAAAGTTGGGGCTGGAGAAGAGAAGGCTGCTTGGAGACCTCATAGCAGCCTTCCAGTATCTGAAGGGGGCCTATAGGGATGCTGGGGAGGGACTCTTCATGAGGGACTGTAATGATAGGACAAGGGGTAATGGGTTCAAACTTCAACAGGGGAAGTTTATATTGGATCTGAGGAAGAAATTCTTTCCTGTAAGGGTGGTGAGGCCCTGGAATGGGTTGCCCAGGGAAGTTGTGAATGCTCCATCGCTGGCAGTGTTCAAGGCCGGGTTGGACAGAGCCTTGGGTGACATGGTTTTGTGTGAGGTGTCCCTGCCCATGGCAGGGGGATTGGAACTAGATGATCTTAAGGTCCTTTCCAACCCTATCTATTCTATGATTCTGTGATTCTATGGAAAGGAAATGGAGGTTAGCATATATATTTATTACTCACAGGTTTCTTAATGCCAGAGATGTTGTAAAGTCCACTTTGGAGGAAAAACAATTCACTTTTTAACAAACTCTAGGCTGGAAAAATTAAGCTGAAGAAAGTGCACGTTCGTGCCATTCATGAGAAAAGGCTATATTGTTGAAACATTCATCATAGCTTATCTTACCAATTCAATAAAAAGGCTACTAAGAAATAGCAAAACTGGAGTTCTCTCATCAACTGATGTGCTACCTTACGCTGTGAAACCGTGTTTTGGCAGAAGAACAAGCGTCCGTGATGCCAGGATGAGTTATTCAGCTTGTAGGCAGAAGTTAAGCGGCCAAGTCAAGTGTTGAAGATTTGATCTTTCCCTATACCCCAGAAGTGTTAAAGTGAAAGAAATCCAAGAACAATGCTAAGAATCTGAAACAGAAGCACAAAAAGCCCTGAGCCAACAAAATAAGCCAACAATGCAGAATTAGCAGTCAGGCTGATGTAACTCAGCAGCATTTCTTTCCTTCACTCTTCTCCCTGTACTAATATATCATTACTTCAGAAGGTGCAAGCAATGCTAAAACGACAATTCAAAGATCTTCCTCAGTTTAAATCAGTTTTTTGTTACCCATAGATAAAATCATGAATAACTCCAGGAGGAAATAAAGGAAATATCTTTCCTTCCTTCCTGATGTCCACAAAGGACAATAAGAAAATGCTCGTGAATGCCAAATGCAGCAAAGATTGGAGACAGGAAAAAAAGAAAAAGCTTTTTAAAAACAAAATAAAATATGGTAACTTGAGAAAGACTCAGAAGCGGCTCTAGTTTCTTAATCTGTTTCCCTAGGAATAAATGCAAATACTGGCTTTTCTTTAATCTTGGATTGTACACTTCCTCTCTTGGAGGAAGATTCTTGGTATTCCTGGATGTTTATTTCAAAACGAGTGACAAAAATACGTGAATCTCAATGTCAGGAATGCTTCCAATTCTCTTTAAAGTATTGTCTTTATCATGTGAAGAAATACAGCAAGTTGTTATCTCAAGAGGAAGAATCAACACAACTTCAATGGATTTTCAGCCTGGAACCCGTGTACTGAATTGCCCTAACCTGCACTAGTTTTTCTGTATGTTTGCCACCTTATGTGATCAAAATAATAACACGGAAACCTGTGGTCAGAACGAAGTAAAATCATGGTACTGTCCAAAAGAAAGAATCTAAGCCCTGGTGGATGTGCCTGTATTGCCTGGCACATCAATGTATCTGCTTTCAGCTGCATTGATGAAGTGCAAGCTAGTTTTCTGTGCTTTATTTTCTCTGTTCATCATTAGCATTATTAAGTGTTCGTAGTTCTTTGTCTGTGTATCCAAAATAGTCTTCTGCCCAGCAGATGAGGTTTCAGGGTTTGTGGTGTAGATGCTTGTACCATGATTTGTTTGGTTAAAGCTTTGTCAACATCAGACCTTGAATGAGGGCCATCAGCTTGCTGACACCATGGAACCAGGCTGTTGTAGGGCCATTAATCTAATGTATAGTAAGATGAACTGGTCAGAGGATGTGCTGTACCTTCCATTTATTGTGTCTGTTTACTTTTCTGACAGTGTGCAATCTATTGTACATTGGTGCACCTCTGAGACATCTATTTGGGACAAGAGGAAAGAGAAAGGCAAAAAAAAAAAAAGGCATAATTTATACAGGAGGGAGCGCATACAGACCTATTTCTTGTTTATCTTGCTAATGGATTCCTTCTTTCTCTTCTATTATGCCCTAGGCTTTATGTGATTAGAAAGTACATAAATGAATTTCATTGGGTAGATTTCTCATCATAATTTTAACCATTAATAAATTATTTCCAGATATTCCTTTTTCAATGTGACTGTTTAGTCAATGAATGCAAGAATGTTGTTGTCTGAAAGGGGTGGCAGGCAGATAAATTTGATATGCATGCAACTTCCAGTGATGTCGTTTAAAGCAGAGGCATAGCAGCAGCTGCTGTGCAGGCGGTGCGTGCTGCCAGTGGAATTCATTTCTGACCAACTGTGTACTCTTTGACTCCAATTGCTCTGTCTGACTTGAACAATTGCATTGTGTAAGAAGAAGGGGTGGTGTGGGGAATTGTGAGGAGGAGGACTACAGGAGTGGGATAAACATAAATACAGTTTTTACTTATGATCAGGAAAGCACTTGAATCTAAATTTTAGGAGCTGAAAAATTAGCAAATGACAGATTTCTTTTTTTTTTTATTGCATGAATGACAGAATACTTTTAATATGGTGTTTTTCAGACAGCTTAGCTTTGAAGTAGATACAAATGCAAATCATAACAGCTTTTGAAGGCAAGAGTGTTTTTGAGTTACTTTGCAAATGTATTTTGTAAGTATATAATTTGGCAAGAATATATTATTTATTTATATGAAGGGTAAATACAAAAAACTAACAGCATCAACCTGTTTGGGGAAGGCTTTCTTAATTACTTGACAAACAGGTGTGCATCAACCCTGGATTTCATTCGTATGGGTATTGAAAATGTTCAGAATTTCAAAATGTGAGTAGTTTGAAAGTGTTTAGAATTATCAAGTGTGGCCTTTTTGCACAACAGGATATAAAATGTATTTCATTTTTTGGTTTTCTTTCTAAACGGGAGACGCAAGATAAAAACATAGTGTTGGGTTTCTGTGGTGGTGTTCTGTTTTTTCAATTAGTGTGTATTAAAGCAAGCTCTGCATGTTCTGGGAATGCATTATAGGCTGCCTAGGAAGATTAATTTTTCTTTCTTACTTCCTAATAGCTGTTTTTGTATTATTTTGTATTCTGATACAGCTTTTCATAGTCTCAGCAGCAACTAAAATGAGAAGTGCATTAAGTCATCTGGTTTGTGTCAGTGTCCCTAGAAGATTGTTTCTTGCTGTATATTAATGAGATCTTCCTTCAGCTGGCAGGCAGGAGCTTTTGAATAACTTGGTATTCTCTGAAAAATACTTCCTCTCAGTCATGCTCAAGAAGACAGGTCTAACATCTCATTTGCTCGTTGGGAATTCTAAAAGCGTGTCTGATTTGATGTTTTATATTTTATGCTTTATATGCGATATTATATGCCTCTTTTTAATATTATATGCTTTTGAGTATAATATTTAAAATGTTATAATATTTAATATAAGCTGTTCCAGTGAGTTAGTCCAAATTCACAGAAACCTGCTCCTGATCTGGCCAGGTACAGCTCTGTCTATGCCTCCCTATGATCCCACAGGTCATATGAAAGATGACAGTGGGAGCCTAAGTGAGACACGCTTGACCGGTATCTCCCCAGGCATTTTCTCACCCCTGCCAAGGGCTGTGTGTTACCCTGTGGGGAAGCTGTTTACTCAGTTGTTCTCTCTTTGTTTCCAGGCCAGAGCCTCAGCAGAAAGCTCCCTCTGCACCGCCACCTCCGCCACCACCCCCTCCGCCGCCCCTGCCGGAGCCCACCCCACCAGAGCCAGAGGAGGAGATCTTGGGCTCTGATGATGAGGAGCAAGAGGATCCTGCAGATTACTGTAAAGGTGTGTGCACTCAGCAGTGTTCACAAGGGCAGGCACTGTCATGCGGATCTTAACTCTAGTTCTTGGGTGGCTTTTAAAGACCTGATCTTCAACTACAGAATTTATTGATGAGAATTATAAACAACTGCTTGTTTCAGGTCCAGAGGCACAGCTGTCTTCAGCTTCACTTTTTCACTTAGCCATAGCTTATTCATACATTTTGTAATAGGGATACAAATGTTGCATGCCTGTTTTCTTCTTGATGTTCTAGCTATAGGAATAGAGAAGAAACTTTTCTGGATTGATGTTAGTTGTAAGAGAAACACCCAAACCAAAACTAGCAACCCTCCGCATTTCAAGTGGTTCTAAAATCTCTTGAAGCCTTTAACAGCATCAACTACATTTATTTTTTCATCTGTATCTTCTTTCCCCTTCTCTCACCTGCACCAGCCCAAGATACTACATGCTGCTTTTTCATGTTGTCTTTCCCAGTCCTCAGCATAGTCTGAGACTCTCTACATCTTTGTTTTAGCTTTTGATTTCTTTAGTTTTTGTAGTTGTTTATATTATTTTTAAGTATCGTTAAATATATAAAAATACGTAATTGCAGTACAGGAGGGTCAGTACTTAAATCTGTTTTCATGTCTCTGCTGAAGTTGCAAGTCTGTTCCCATAGGAGTAGAACGTACTGTACTTATATAAAACAATCAACTGTTTCATTCAAGTGACTGTTCCAGTTTGGTGTAAGAACTTTTATTAGTATGTGATATTTGCAATACTTAAGTAGCTTACAGATACCAGTCATGAAAACAACGCAGTAAACTCAAACTAAGTGTTGAAGTCTGCAGCAGGGAAGAGAAAAACATATTGCTAAAACATGTATTTTTTTAATTAAAGAAAAAAAGTGCTTCTGTCACAACACGTTTGTTCCTTAAGATAACTCTTGGTATTTGTAACATATTCCATCAGTGATTAAGGGTCTGTGGTTTAAACATCTGTTTACTTGTAGACATCTGTACTTCCTTGATTAAGTGTTTCAAGGCCCTCACTTCTTCCCTAAAGTAAGGGTTACATTTAATTTCAAACTATCCATTGTTGTCTGTGTTCCAGTATCTCTTGCACAATGTCACCATCTGGAGAAGCTACGTTTCAAAACAAACAACAAAATAGTCTGAGTTTACAGCCTGCTTATGTTACCTGCTTAACTAGAATCTCTGTGACTAGAGCAGGTCAATAGAGAGATCTCTGTGCTTTTAAAATGAACTACATTTGCACTATGAATACTTGCACGTTTCCTGAAAAATTAAAGGGTACTTCTGTGTGCTTAAAGGTTCTTCTGGATTCTGCTCTTGAAGCATTGAACTGATGAAAGTATATTAAAGATGGCTCAAGCTTTAGTTCATTTTGGTGTCATAACCATTATTTGTTTCTGTGAGAACAGTGCATTTGTTGTTCCAGTTTACCTGTTCTCTGACTGTAATTTCCAGTAAGACTGGGCAGTGTGTTTTCTTCTTTTTAGTCTGTTGGAGTTGAGCTGAAGGAGAGGTCCCATAAGAATCTTGACTCGAATGGTCAGACTGGGATGATCTGGGGCCATACAGACTTCCTGTTTTGTTTTTTTATATTCAGTATGGAAAATGAATAAGCTACTTGGTAAAGAATCCCAGGGATGGCTTTTAGATACATTACTTCCATTAATTTGAGATAGATTTTATTCAATATGTTTTCTGTGGTTTGGGTAACCTTATCTATATTTACAGAGTGGGAGATAAGTATTTGGAAATTATAATTTATTACTGGAGTGCCTCTTGCCTTCCTCATACTATCTCCAAAATGGCAATCTCCCAGAGTTTTGAGTTAGGCGCAGAAATACTTCATCTGTTCTCAGCCCCAGGCTGAAATTTCCTAGGAAGGCAATTTTGATGAGGGGGTATATAATTAATTTTTAATTAATCCAACATTTTACCTGTTAACTGTACTTTCCCAATGCTTGGGCATTTTTGTTACTAATTTTCTTTTTTACATTTTAAGGATCAGTACCTATGTGCTGGGCTCGCATCTTCACCATGTTACATGGTGGTTAGCAAATAGTCATGATAGTATTTTTAATCAGGAAATTGGATTAATTTGAATTAGCATCCGATGTGAAAGAGACAGCTGACAGCCATGGGTGTAAAGCACAGACTAACCCTGTTCCCTGGGGGCTTCCTGCAGGGCCTATTTAAATCTGTGAAATGATTTCTGTGGGTGTTGTTAAATTTACATTAAATGCTGGTCAAATCTTTGTTTAAGGAATGGAAATACCAGAAGTCCAACTGTGTGATTTGCCAGGAGTACTTAGTGAAGGTAGTTTTTCTTCTTTTCTGAAAAGCTTTGAAACACTTGGAGATTTTTCTAAAAGCCAGTTGTGTCATGGATGTAATTGGGATTCTTTGCTTCTCTGATCATCATCCTTGCCCCTGGAGATGTCTCCCATTCATCCAGTTCACAAAGGGAATAATTCCGTATGCAAACATGGAACTAGCCAGTTACAATTACCAATACATTCAGAAGACATTTAGGAATAATGATCTCATTTTTCTGACCCTCTTTCTTGAGTGCACGTTGCACTAGCTAGCAGTGAGAGACACTTTTTTGTGTGTGTGCTGCAGCGAATAGCACAACAAGGATTTTTTGTTACATTATCAGCAGTGCCACTTATACATTGTATATTTTCAAATACCAATATTGTTCTCAACCCATTAATTTTGCATAAATATTTTCTTGTTATGACTATTTAGAAATACTTCCTGTATTGTGTAGGCCTTAAATAATTACATTTCTTGTAGGATGAGACGAGTTTTTAAAATGCATTTAAATTAAAAGTGGTGTTACCTGATTGTTCACAGCCTGTAAATGAGTATGTTGCTGATGTGAATAATCAGGGAGTAATATGCACAGGAATGGTGATTGATTATTGCCAAAACTGGCACCTGTTGTGGCTTAGAAAGTATCTTGTGCCCATGTATATACTCAGAGATAATGCTGCTGCTGTTGGTATCTGTACATATGCTAGTGTATTGCTATAATTAGTTATGGCAGTGCTATAGGGATCAAAATAACATGGCTTGTACATATATAGTATTGTTATTCTTGCAGTACGTAGATTTTACTGGAGTAACTTTATCAACCCCCAGTTTATTAACTGGACTTTGGTGTCTTGGATTTCCTTTGTAGGGTGTTCTCTGTCCTGTCTCTGATGGGAAGAAACTATCCCAAGTTTCTGATTTTTGACCCTTTGAAGCACAAGTAGGCCAAAAGCTATCTGCGGAGAGGCAGCCTTATAAGGCACTTGTTTGCCTCAGCTATTTTTAGAGGCATATGTCTACCTGTATTTAAATTCTTCACTGAGTGTTATGCTGTTAACATGTTAACAAAAAAGGCAAATATTTTGTTCAGTGCAAAAATTTACTTCTGGACATTGTTTTATGTAGTTGAAGGCCCACTTACACCCTTCTGACAGTGCAGAAGGCTGCATGAACTATGAGTGTTCTTCTGTACTTCTGAAGCCATATAACTACTAAGGAATGATTGAGTAGAACTAGATGTTTAGGAAAATTATAAAACATTGCAGAAATATTTGTATTGTTGAATTTTAAAATCTGTTTGCAAGCCATAGAGAGGTGTTAAAACTGGGTGTTAAATACATTTCAGGTTTTTTAATCATACCTGTTTTGCAAAGGAGATACAGAGAGAATAACGTTTCATACTTCTCACTGTTTTCGTGCAATGATACCTGCAGGACAAAAATCGAATTGGAAGAAATGATACAGCTATAATGAATAATGTGAAAGTGTTTCACGTAATTCTAGCTGTCAGGTCACCAACTTGATTCATTTCACAAATGCAAACCTTTAAGTAATAGAATTGCTGTATGTTCTTTAACCTTCCACTTATACCCGTCACTTAATTCTCTTGAATAAAGCTTTATGGAAATAATTTACCAAAGAATATAATTTTGTTGTTGTTGGTTTAAGCCATTTAAAAGCTGTCTTAAAATATGATTCTATTTATCCAGTTTTTTAAATATTTTCATCAACTGTTACTGCAAAGACAGTTAAATAGACAATTAAAACTTAGTTTTGTTTTTAATGTTTCTATCAGTATGGATTTGTATGTGTGCATTCAGCAAAATTTCTCTACTAATGAAGCTGCAATAGATGTAGGCTTATTACGTGGCTGATACAGTTTCTTGTTGCAAATGAAGTGGGCATCATTATAGTCAGAACTTATTCTCCATAAGTCCATGTCCCCCGTGCTTTCCTGAAGTGTAAATCTGGTTGGGTGTTCCACAAGTGACTTGTTTTCTTTCTTTGCCAAGTGGGAACTCCTTGCTTTCCAGTGTTATGCATTCTTACTTAGGTTGACACAATTCAGCAGTGGAAATGAAGATATCTTTTTAGGTTCCTAGGTGGGTTGTCCTGGCAGCTTTGCATGAACATTTCCTTTCTGGTGATGGAGGGGAGTCCTGGGATTTGGCCCTAACCTGGGTCTGTATATCTTGGTCATCCTGTAATGCCATGTCCTGCTCCCGAACTAGAGCCTTCTTTTTCCTTTGCTCTTTTTAAACTGAAAATGGTGGTGTCTGTGTACGTAATGATTTGTGAAATTAAATACTGTGTGTGCTAGTGTATGACTCTCATGGGTTAAAGGTGTAAAGGTTGTTCTTGTGCAAAATACTCATGGTAAAGATGGAACTTCAGCTCCTTATGCTAGGTTGGGTGAGCTGAGGCTTCACCCTGTCTGTCCATGCTACCTGTGCACATCAGACTCATTTCTGTGCCTGGTGAGCATGCTCTACCTTCTGTGGTGGTATAAACCTGGAGGCAGGTGGGCAGGGAAGTGTGTGAAGCCAGTGCTGTGTGTAGCTGAGACTTGTGCTATCCATCTGGAATTATTTGTTGCTGTTGCTTGGTTCAGACTGGCCTCTGTTGAGAGGAATACTTGTGAGTGTTGCTCCCTTGCTGCTCTGGCCCGAGCTGTTTGAGTCTCTGCCAGGGGTATTGATGTGCAGGAGCCTGGGCAGCTGCAGTGTGTTGGATGGGTCAGCTTATATTTGAGGATGTGATCAAACCAGCAAGTGTCTGCTAAGCTTGAAGTCACACTTAATATACAAATGTTGAAGCTCTGTGTGTTTGAGTTTCAGTTTATACATGCCAGCGTCGAAAGCAGTATATTACTTAAGCTTTGTCATTCTGTTGAATAAGTAATCTTTATAATTCTATTGTACAATTGTGTTAAATTTATTAATCCGCTCTGGAAGCCTTTGAGAAAAGTTTACAAATAAAATCTTCTGTTAAGGCAAAAGATGTTACTAGCAAATAAAGGTTATAAATATATCCAGTTTTGATGTTGCTGTCCCTCAGATAAAAAGCAGATAAGAGCAGTGCCCCTGTTTTAAATCCAAGGAAGTTATAAGTTCACATTGTTTTCTTAACTCGGCACCAGTTCTAACAAGATTTTCAGGGGGTTTCAAAACAAATCTAGGAACTTAGAGAAAGTAGTCTGAGGTTTTCCTGATTTTAAGTGGAATAGTCAATAATTGAGGATCCTGCCAGAGGACAGTTGGGCGTGAGACATTGTGAAGGACCAGAAAGAGTCAAAGAAGTGATTCCTTGACAGCTGCTCTGAGTCTGCTGCTGGCAATATCCTGGAGGGTTGCATGGTGCAGCTTGAGATTTGTTTGCAATTTAGACAAAATTGTGGTTGTTAGCATGTTAAGATCTGAATAATAATTTTATGTGGTCACTGACTTGCCTGTATTTGACTGGGAGAAAGAATCCTTCTTAAAATACAAAGGAAACAAAAAGCATCATTGCACCTTCTCACACTGCCTGGAAACCTGAGCTCCAGCCTGCTCTGTCCCATTGGCCTTTCTGCCAAATGGGGCTTTGAGGACCTGTGTAGTGGTGTAAGTTAGGACTGCAGACTTCAGTACAAGCAAACAGCAGTTCAGACAAAGCCCATAGCTGCCTACTCTCTCTTCTTCCTCATTGTAAAATCCTCAGACATGAGAAAAATGCATTGCTGCTATGGGTCGGGAGCCAAGCAGAAGAGCAGCAGTGAAGTCTGCATTGTTCTTAACATTTTCTCAGGAAGTATTTTATTGCTGCCTTTATTAGTAAAAAGCAAATGGGAATTAAAACAATCTCTGTTGAGATTCATCCAAAGTATGTTGACTGGAGAAGCTTCAACAAAAGAAATAATGTAGATCTTTCCTGTACTCTCTGTGAAGTGGAAGATAAGCCTGGGGAAATAGAGAACAGATGGTAATTTTACCATAAATAAAAGCCATAAGAGAGAAGGGTGAATAAACTCTACACTAGTTACAGGACATGAGTTTTTTCCCTTCAGGCCAAGTAAGGCAGAATTTTTAACACTGGAGTAAAATACTCTTTAGATACCCTATTTATAGTACAGGACAATTTGAAAAGAAATATTTATACTACAAGAATTACTTGAAAACCTGGGAACTATTGTTTGTTTTCTGAATATTCTTTTTCTTCTCATTTTTTCATGAAAGGAGGCTATCATCCGGTGAAAATTGGTGATCTTTTCAATGGCCGGTACCATGTTATTAGAAAGTTAGGATGGGGACACTTCTCCACAGTCTGGCTATGCTGGGATATGCAGTAAGAAAACTATTTATTTCCATTTACTTCTTCCTTAAGACATTATTTTGTTTGGAGTATCTTTTGTTTTACATGCATGATAAAGTTTTTGGAATGTTTGCTCCATTTTTATGCAGAAAGATGTCTGCAGTCTTTTTTTGCATTTGGTTAAGGGTTTAGCTTACAAAAGCTCTCAGAAATTACTATGTATCTGTTTTCTTTGACAAATTAGCTTTGCTGATGGAATTTGCATGTTGTCTTGAAAATGCAGGAGTGAGCTACTGTTTTTCATTGTTTTAAATGAAAAATAAACCTTGACTGAATGATAAAATATGTAACCAAATTCCTCTTTTAAAGGCATTAGCATCAAGGAGACAGAATATTCAATATGTCAGACTGTTAACAGAGTATTGATAGAAGCTGGTTTTAGATGTAGCGTCAGTGTTTTCTGTCAGGATATATTAGGTTAAGAAATACTTTATTCAAAATTTCCCAAGCTTTGAAGTATGTCTATTTTAGTTCAAAGCATGTGTTGAAAATACTTTTGTTCTTTTCAAGGGGAAAAAGGTTTGTGGCAATGAAAGTTGTCAAAAGTGCCCAACATTATACAGAGACAGCCTTGGATGAAATAAAGCTGCTCAAATGTGTAAGTATCACCCATGCAATACATTGCTCAACATCAATAATAATAGAAAAAATAATTTAAAAATGGAGCAGAATATTGTTTTTAAACTTTTTACATATTTTTTTCCTACGTATCTGCTTTATTTTATGTGTTGCTGTGATTTCTGAAGCTCCAAAATAGTGTTTAACTTCATGTGGAAAGCTAACTAACTAGTATTTTAAAGTGATATTTACCCTAAAATGTCAGTGTTTCCATTCTTGGTTTAGGTTCGTGAAAGTGACCCCAATGATCCTAACAAGGATATGGTTGTGCAGCTGATTGATGACTTCAAAATTTCTGGAATGAATGGAATTCGTATCCTTTTGAAAGCATGACATCTTCATTAAAACTGATCTGCTGACATAAGTAAGCATTTAGTTTGGCTTTTTTTCTAGTTAGTATTACTTGAAATATGCATTAACCTAGATGCAAAGAGTAGTCCAGTGTGTAATGCAGTCACTGGAGTGAAAGTAGCTTAGCTTTTCTAAACACATTGCAAAATAGATAATTCTCATGAATCCTGTCATGTTCTGCTAGAATTAGAGATAGTTCATGTAAAAACTGGAGTTTTACTGAGAAGGTTTGTAATAACTGGGGCTTATAGGAAATACATTTTGCTTTAGGCTGGTAAGGAGAAAGAAAAGTGTAAGTGTCATGAAGAAGCTGGTTTGTGTTTTCTTGTGGGAAATGTGGGGGCATGGAGATTCTTCTCTTGTTTGTATGAGCCTCTTTTGTCCAGGTGTTAACCTCTCTTTTGGCAAAGATTTTAAAGCTTCATCTTCAAATGCTTTCTTAAAAAAAGGAGGGGAGGGAGTGTTGTGAAAGGAGAGAGACAGTAAAATGTGATGGAATATTGTTCTCAGGGAAAATGTTGGGTCTATGAATGCGTTTGATTTCAGAGTTGAGCTAAAGTGAGTTATCATTCCTAATTATATTAGATATTTTAGCAGCTTATTATATTACTGTGCTTTCATTTACTGTTACAGCTGGTATTTATGTGTATACTTGTATCTTGGAGCCTAATAGCAGACCTCATTGTTCATGGTTACATAGTACCAGAAAATGAATCAGTTCCTGCTCTGAAGAGCTTAACACTGAGCTGTTTTGGTGATGGACCTTCAGCAGATCAGGTTAAGGTGCTCTTCGTCTACTCTCATCCCCTAAGAAGTTACTGTCAGTAAATGTGAATGTCCAGTAGAAAGCATACTTTAAGGGAGAAGCATGCAAGTAGTTTTCATCTGATCCATCTGTCTCTTGACATAAATTATGAGAGTGTGGGGACAAGTGTCCTCAGTTACAGAATGGCACCTTAACTGCTTTCCCCTTGTCCCATTTTGATTTGTTTCCTTGTTGCTTCAGTGGGCAGCTACTATGGTAGAAATGTGCTTAAATGTAGGTGAAGTTAGTGTAGTCTGCTTATTGCCTGGGTTTTATCATCATATTAAAATAAACCATACAGTTGCCAGTAGTCATGTCAATCTGTTTATAAATGGTTTCTGATAAAGCAGACTGCTTAACGCAGTGAAGCAAAGAACCCTGGTGAGGGTTTCTTGTAGCTGTTGTGCTACAAAAAAACAGGTTTTAATGTATGAGCTGAGCTGAGATGCTTATTCAGAAGCATCTTATAGATCTATTTTGTATAACTGTTCACAAAGAAATAATGAAACCAAAGCACTTCAGGCCTTTAGCTGACAGCTGTACAATTGAGGGATAATCAAAGTTATTTTTAGAAATCAGAAATTTTTTACTTGCTGTTTTCTAATATGAAATAGGGAATAAGAAAATGCGTTCATAGGTATACATAGAAATAACTCTTCATCTGTTTAACAGAGCAGTTTCCCAATAACATTCTTAAACTGTTACAAAGATTCACAATTATGTACATGTGTGTATTAAAGATGAGAGCCATTTTTAAGTATGAAGAGTAAATTTTGTTGGTGATAATATTTTGAAAGCATATCCAAACTTTATCTTTTGAAATATGGCACTTAAGTTGACAGAGCCAAAAAAGACAACGTACTAGTGAAAAATAAGGGTTCAGATAGCTTTGTGTTACTGTCTGGACAGCTGATGTTGATTTATTTTATTGCAGTTTTACTTTCATGTTGAAAACTGACAGTACACAAGGTGTTTTATGTGGAAGGCAGATGTTCCTGCCTTACTGAGGACATTTTTCAGAAAGGTACAGTAGACAGGATGGGTTGACACTGCACTCACATTGAAATTACAGCTGGAAGTCTGTCAAAGTCCTAACCACCAGTGAAAATATGGGGTCAAGTATCTTATGCTTGAAGTTTTCTTGTAAACAGCTTGTGCATCCTGAGTTGCATTGCCAGTTTGAGCGGCGGTTGGTTGCACTGCTGATTTGATCAACTCCTTTTTATCTTCTAGGAGAATAATCTTTGGTGCAGGTTCTTTTGGGAGGGAGTAGGTAACTGATTTTAATGTTTTGCTGCAATTTATTTCCATTTTAAAAATACCCTATTAGTGCAACGTTAGTGTTACTGAGTTAAATAGGTTGAGAGAAATACAGGAATTTGAGGGTTTCTCCATGCTCTGCTGTTTCCAGCTTCCTCTGGGAAAGTCACTAAATGTCTATTCCTTGACTGTAAATTAAAACAACGTGTGCTTCATAGAGGCTAGATCATTGGTTATGGAATACATTTAAAATTTAAAGCAAGACAGAAGAGAGGTGGGTGAATCCTTTGGATGGCTAATACCACAAAATGTCATGGAGCTTCCAGACAGAGAAACTTGTTTGGAGCTGAGTAGCACAGAGCTGGGAATGTGCGCAGTCACTGGCCTGCACTGTGTCATCTTTCTCGTAGGAGCTGTAAGAAATGTTTATATACAAAGGGATTTTAACGATGTGTCTTGTGCTATGCTAGGCTAATAATTTCTTTAATTACTTGAACATTTTAAAAAGATTGCAGTCATGATTTTTCTTTTTTTTTTTTTTCTTTTTTTTTTTCTTTTTTTTTTTTTTTCCAGGGAGTAACAGAATTCCCAGACTTGGGCACTTTGGTGTTTTCAGTAAGTGTAGGTTATTATGTTTGCCTGCACCGGAAATTTATTAGAGCCTTAATAAACGTTTATTTGAGTGTAGCAGTTTTTAAATAAAATATTCAGATAATCACATAGTGAAACAAGTATTTGGAGAGACAAGTAAAAAGTTAAGGAAGGAAACCTTCCTGACAGAATCAGACATTATCATAATTACAATAAAATTACCTCCAAAGAATATACAGCATTAATTACATGACATAAAGCATAAATGCTGCCAGTCCAGAAGCAGCTGAGATATATCCCAGAAGTGTTTTATGTTGGTACCAGAACCTTATTTCATTTAACTAGTGTCTAACCCTCATCTAATCTCTAAGTGCTTCTCTAATGTGTGTTTATAGATAAATAGATAGATACTTACTGATAAGCTTTTAGTCAAGAAAGAACAGTTTTAAGTATTTAAGCCTGTCAGCTGATTCATGTTATGGTTGCTCTCACCTTTGCTGCTCTGCTCAGTTTCCCCGTTTCAGACATTTCCCAAAGTGCTTCACAGTGTTTCAGAAGTGGCATGTCTGCTGGGTGGGCTTCAGGTTTATTTTTGCTGGAGGAATTTTTGGCTGTACTCATCTGTCAGGATGTTGGTGCTATAGGAAGATCCTGGGGCATGTGAGGCTGGTTTCTCAGCAGTTAATGCGCAGCTTTTCCAAAACATTTTGTAGTGGGCAGTCTGGTTAACAGGTAATGTTTATCAGGTCAGGATAGTAAAGCAGGAAACATTTTTGAGTACCTACTTCAGACACTGAACCTCTTGTGTGTCTTTTGCCCAGTGCTGAGCACTGCCTTGAGTTTGTCTGAGTGCTTCCAGTGAAACATTGCCATCTTTTTTTCAGGTAGACATCACGTCTCTTTCTTGTGGCCCTCCTCTCTTTGCCTGCCTCTGCCTTTTTTTTCTCTTTGCATCTTCCTACTTGGTGCCTTCGTTTTGCCTTTAGCTATTCTCTTCCCTGCACCCCTTTCTCTTCTGGTTACTGGCAAGGCTTAGCACTTCCCTAAGTGCAAGGAGTGACAGGAATGTGCATTGGACAGTTTGCAGCAGCAGTGGTCTGAAGGGCTGTGGGCGGGTGTCCTAAATTTCGTCTCTGAATGCTGCAGTGCCTTGCCTTTCTGAAATCTGTTGTGTTGCTGTAGCATTGCAACTTCACTGTGTGGGCTAGGTTAATAAGCCATGCAGGGTTCTTGTGCTCTGCTCATCCTTTTTGATGGCTGTGTGCTCTGCTAGTGACTTCTGTTCATTGGGTGCTTGTGTGGTAAAGTAACCAAGACTGTTTCCTTTTCTGCATGGAACAGAGTTTTATAATATTCTGAGTAGCCTTGATTGATACGATTGGGAAATGACTATTCACTGTCTCCTTTAATACAGGAATTAAGGAACGTGAAGGGAGATAAAAGGTAGCAGCAATCAAAATGTTACCATCCTTCACAGTGTGCTTTGACCAGTCTTGAGACCTTTTAACTTTGATCTAACTCCAGCGTAAGGGATGTAGATTTCAAACTTAAGTTAGCTTTATGCATATAAGTAGGTACTTGAGAAGAATGTAAATGATAAACTGGTAAACAAGGTAAATCTCATTTTGACAGCAGTAAGATGGTGACTCTTAAGATCATTGCCAAGTCTGTAGTTAGTAAAACGTACTAACTTGATTAGAAGCTAGGTAAGATTTCTCCCCTAACAGTGTGTAGTTCTTTATGAATGGTCTCTTGAGATACAGTCTAATTTAATCCATTGAGATTTTACTGCAGTATCTGTCAATTCATTTTCTGTTATTTGTTTTACATTATTCTTTGCAAGGTTACAGGTTCATGTAGTTAAGATTTTAACATTCTTTCTGATTTCCAGGGATGTCAAGGTAATTCGCAGCTCATGTCTGAGGATTAACTTGGTCAAATCATTAATGTCTTGGGGGAATGTTATGGCTGATAAAACTCAAAATTAGCTTGAATATCTGAATACTTTCTTAATGGAAAGATAACCTACCCAGGTATATTAAGTGTAGAATCTCTATCTTAGGAAAAGCCCTTGAACCACAGGTCAGTGGAGGCTCCTACATTTTGTTTTTCGCTGATACTTTTCCCTGACCATCTTCAGTTGGCCTCTATTGGGGACCAATAGTAGATGCTTGGTCAAATTAAACTTTTTGGCATTGTGTTTTTTGCATGTTGCTTCTGAGTTCTGCATTTTCTTTGTTCCTGAGTTTTTTGGTGATTGACATTATTCTCAGCGGTTAACACTGTAGGTGGTAAGAGGTCCATTCTCTTACTACTTGAGGCTTTATTGTCAAGTGATTCTTAATTGAGCCTAATCAGAAAGATTTCTAGTATGGTTCATTTTCTAGAACACTGTTGCTACAGACTTTTGTTGTTAAAAGTCTATTCATATCATTGAAAGTTTATTAGAAGCTAGACGTTATAGGCCAAATCAGTACTTCTGTTTCAAAGAAAACAAAAAATAATTGTTTTCTAGAATTACCGATTTCATTGTTCACCCTAATGTTGCTATTAATATATGGAAATACTTGACAAGATTTGTGTAATTAAAATGTTTCATTTGTTTTGCATTTGGGCACTGTTCTTATTTATGACACATACAATTGAAATAGTATACCAGAACAAATACTGTGTTCTGCTTGTTTTAGGTGAAAGTGTTTTCCCTCTGACAGGGTGGTGATGGCTTTAGCCAGTACACAAACAGACATTTGTGTTGATCTCCTCAACAAGTTTATTTGGAAATTAACCTTAATTAAATCCCAGATGTCTGTATGGTCTTCGAAGTACTTGGACATCATCTCCTGAAATGGATAATCAAATCCAATTATCAAGGCCTTCCCATCCGTTGTGTAAAAAGTATAATTCGACAGGTAAGATTTGCTAATGTTTTAATTAGGTTTTTCTACCACGGTTAACAGTTTGAAGGTTAGAATGGTGATATTTCAACTGAACTCTTACTGATGAATATCTAAGATAATTTTATTGGTAATCCTGGGGAGGTTTGCAAGAGCATCTTTTTGGACAGCCTTCATTTCTGCATGCTGTGGTTTTTTTTTTTTTTTTTTTTTTTTTTTTTTGTGTGTATTTTTTTTTTTTTAAGTTAAGGTTTCCCACTGAGAATTGTTTCCTGAGCTGCTTTAGAAAATAAAAAGTTGAAGCAATAAGTCTTTTTCATAGACGTAAGGATATTCGTGTTCAGTTGCAGTTTTGGTTGACGCATCATGCTTCTTAGTAAGATCTTCTGGAATATAAAATTTCAGAACAGGGGTAGTTAATATTACGAAACAGAACAAAAATTGTGTTTGAAAAATTGTCATCTGTCTGTATTTAAGTTTTTGTGGTCAGAAGGGTTAACAAGATGAAACAGTTGAGAACATTTCACTGGGACATGTTCTTTCAAAATGCGTTCTTTTGCTCTACTGCGAAAATCAAGTTTCTGAGAGGTGATCTTGAGGAGAAATAGTGTCTCAGCAAGCAAAAGTCATATGTATATCTCTGATTCTGTATTAATCCTTAATACCTACCATGTAGAATAGTTAATACCTACCATAATGAATGAAGTATTCTGGCACTTCAGTAACTAGTATTGCCTTTCATCAACTTTACCTATAAATTAGTAAGCGATCTGTTAAACTTTCTTTGTAATTATTATTGTATGTCAACTGGTGAATATCAACCTGTTATCTCTTTCATTAGAATTAGCTAAATAACAAATTTGATGAGGTTGTTACTCTACAGTTGAAATTTTAGGTCCATTAACACCCGTACAACTAGGTGTCTCAGATACTAGAAATCAGGAGTTGTAGCAACCATAGTGCTCCAGCTGAGCTGAGCCGCCTGTGAAGGAATGGGAAATGTTTATATTTGTATCATGTGTGCATATAAATATCCACTGGTTTTGGTAAATGTTGTCTTTCTCTGGAATTTTTTGCGCTGGTTGCACCTTTGTTTGGCCAAAACATGAGAAATTGCAGTGTAACTTCTTGGTAGACCCAGTTTAGCAGCAGTTTACTCTTACCTCAGTTACACTGCCTATAAGCCAAGCCACAACCCCTTTTTGGAAGGAAAACTTCTGAACCCAGCTTCATGGCATCTTTGCCAACAGGCTCCCGTAATGTAGCAGAGGAGGACTTTCAGGTGGGATCTTCAGGGATGGTGACCACAACCTAGTGAGAAGTGGGTCAACAAGGACAGGAGCCTGAAGGACCCCCGATAAGGGGGAGGCTGTCTTTGATTTCTGCGATTGTCGTGACTGTGGAACTTGACTCAAGTGGTATATACAAGTACATACAACATGGACTGATTTGTTCAGTTTTAAGAAGAAAAGGCTAATAAAGGGGGAAACTTGTGATCTCTTCAGGACAGATAGAGAAAATGGAGCCAAACTTCTCTTGTTGGTACATGGAGATAGGACAAGAAGCAGTGTATGCGAGTTACTGCAAGTGAAGTTCTGGTCACATATTAGGAAGAAATTCTTTGTAGTGAGAAAATTCTTTGTAGGGTGGTAAGATGCTGGAACAGGTTGTCTACAGTGTTACGTAGTCTGCATCTTAGAAATGAACTGGATAAAAGCTCTAGAGCAGTCTGGTCTGATTTTGAGGTGAGTTACAACTTTGAAACTGGTATGACTTAGGGAAGGTTTGAATCACTTAGTCTTCCAACCTAAGTTACTCCTTGAATGTAAGCAGTGGTAAAAATTGCAGGTAATTCAGACACTTGATACGTGAAAAAAGAGGAATGTGTTACTCCTGAAAGATTACAAAGGTTTTATTTTCGTGAGGTTGGAGTTTATGAGTCACTGTTTCGGACTAATGAGAATGGCATTAACTGGTAAGACTTCCATGTTGTTCATCTCATTAAAGAGAATATAGATACTTACTCCTTCTTCTACTGAGACAAAACCTGTGGTATGCATGTTCTAAAAACTTCCTTGTGAAACTTGAATATGAAACAATTAATGCACTGGTATTACTGTGCAGCAAGCCATTTTGTTTCAGAATGTACTATAATTCCATGCTACAATTGAAAAGTATTTTTTTTATGCTATGATTTGGAAGATTATTTTTTTTTTTTCCAATTTTTGAGTACTTTTGAGCTTTGGGGCAAAATTAGTTTTTTGTTGGTTTTTTTTTTTTTTTTTTTTTTTTTTTTAAATGCAGCTGAGAGTTGAGTTTCTTAATGAGAAATTTCATCTTGGTTTCAACCAGACTTTTTTGCCTCTGGGGTAGAGTTATATGAACTGTTGCGCAAGGGAAGACCTTGCAGAATTGAAAATAGGGCTAGTTGCTGCAGTTCCTTGTTTGCAGTGGAGACGATTGGAAGGATCCATTTATTTAATTCCATATTTTGGGTTGTAAAATGTATAGCATTGGTCTCTTCTGAGAAAATCATGTTCTGAAACTGATGCTGAAATGAGCATCATGTATTTATCAATGAAGGTTTTCACTTTTGCTTGGATTTGCAATATAGTAAATCTTCTTAATGGGTCAGTATGATGTGGCTCCTTGAATGAAGAGGAAATAAGTGAATATTAATTAGAAACTGCCAATTATGAGTTTCCTTATGTGAAACTGACCTTGTGACCTTACAAGGGGAAAAAATACAACCTTCTAATTTACAGTTTTGGTTTTCTAAAACAAATCTTTTGTCTCCCAAAAGAGGATTCTTCAACCAAATTCAAGACAAAGCTGTCCCTGTGACACTTACTAAAAGGGGTGAAGGCTGTCTTTTTGGAGTGGGGGATATCAAGTCTGTTCTCATATAAATGCCGCTTTCGCAGGTTGCAGTGGAACAGATATTTATCTTGTGAATATTTATGGCTTTCAGTGTACTCTGGAATCTTTTATTTTTCTTGGCCTCAGAATTATAGACATTCAGTGGTAATTTGTAAAACAGTCTGTAGTGTAGTGGGGGAGGGAAGAGACTATTATAATCTGTCTTTATGTTGCTGTTGCTCTTAATGCCTCTTGTAAATTTTGAAGTCACTTAACTGCTAACTAACTTCCCATAATAAACCAATCTTTCTTTAACATTTCTTATTTTGAGACATACTGTATGTTCGTTCAGTTGCTTTGGCAAGTGGTTAAGCAAATCATGGATCTACAAGAAAAAAATCCAGATTATCAAGAACAGAGCAGGTTTCTGGTGTACCATTGCCACTGACACTAAGTCCTGCTCAAGTGAACACAGAGTTTTCATCTAGGCATATGAAGAAAGCTTTTCAAAACAGTGGATGTTCTACTCTAGCTCCAGAACTGGAGAAAGCAGAGCCATGTACTCGAGTTGTTTCTAGGATATGTTAGCCTGAGTGTGAATATATGCATGTTGCGGCTGCTCTTCTCTTGAGCTACCTTGCATGCCGGATGGATGTACCAGTTCTGGAATGAGCTCAGAACTGGGTAGTGGACTAATATCTTTGTATTTTGTTACTGGTATTTTGAATCAACAGGTTTGCTTTTAAAGTTGACCCTAGTTAGCTATGTCTTAAAGGATCCTGAGAGCAAAAAGCTTGTTAGTTTCTTTACAAAATACAGAGACTGGCAGGATGTTCTTGTAGCTGGAGCTCATGAGTTTGGAAGTCTGTTTCTTGCTGTAGAACATTGAAAGAAGTCTTTTAAGTGGGTTCAGCTAGGTTTCTGCTTTTTTTCTTTGTTGCTGATGTTTTTCTACTACAGTTATGTAGATTATCATAGTAGCCTGGTTTATGCTGTTACATTATTCTGTACTGAATAATTGTAGCAGTTGACTTCTGTAGTTTATCATACCTAGGTTTTACCTAAAAAACATGTAAAATCACACAAACTGCTGTATTTCTGTTCCAGTTAGAATTGAAGAATTATTTTTTTCATTGTGTAAAAATCATGTTTTACTTTTTGTCCCAGAATGCATTTTGAAGACTTTGGATATGCAGGCTTGATATGAGCCAGCAGGTTTAGCCTGCAGAGAGTATGAAAGACTAGTGAAAAAATACACACAACAAATACAGGTAGATAAATCGTGATGTGTTGGTCACATTAAAAGCTGAATTACTCTTGGCATTCTGAGGAAAACTTCATCCCAACAACACAGTTCTCTCTTTGCTTTTATTTTTATAATCAATTGTAAGATGGTTATTCACAAACTAGACTTCAGTTTACTACAAGTGTGTAGTACTTGCAGGGTTTTCTTTTCCAAATAACTATATTTTAAACCAGTGAGGATCAGCCAGATTCCCTTTTCAAAGAAAGATGCAGCAAGTATTTTTTACACATGTGCAGATCAGCTAAGGAGCACTTGGAAATGGAAGTGTGATAGCAGGTTGCTGTTATCAAGACAGTTTAGCCAGTGAGTATCTTACTCATGAAAGTCTCAATAACTGGTTTTATGAGCTAAATAAATTATCTGGGCCACAAATGGACTGCAGGCAATTGGCTGAACATCTCTGTAATAATAACAAATGCATTTAGCTTGGTTTGGGTAATTAAAATAAATTTTTAAAACATCCTTTTATAATTAGGTACTTCAAGGTCTAGATTATCTACACAGCAAGTGCAAGATCATTCATACGGATATAAAGCCAGAAAACATTTTGATGTGCGTGGATGATGCCTATGTTCGTAGAATGGCTGCTGAAGCTACCGAGTGGCAGAAAGCTGGTGCTCCTCCCCCCTCTGGCTCAGCAGGTATGGTAGTATATTGAAATGCAGTGTAATAAAGTTCCATCAATATATTAATGCTAATGATATTATGTTTAATCAAAATTAACATTTTAAATAATTGCACATGAAAAATGCATGTCTGATTAATTCTTACTTATGCTCTGGAAACTGTCCAGAGCATTTGACTGAGGGAAATGCTTTCTTCCCAATTTTGCAGATTCAGGTTTACGGGGTATCCAGATGCAGAAAAAGATTTATTGATATAAACTTACTCTCCTCCCACCCCACAAGCATTAATGGCTGGGGTTTAGCCACACTGGAGCCTTAGATTTCTAATACTGACAATAATCTTATCTAAATTATGTGTCTGGTTCTATTATGAATTCATCAGCATCCTTGTGAAATAATCTGCCTTTTCATCAGTTATAACTTATTAGACCGCAGTGAAAACTCTTAAGAGCCTATAGTTTTTTCACCCTTGAAAATACAATTTATTGTACCTAACTGAATTCCTGATAAGCCCTGCTCCCTAGCACTGTATGTGAAATGTTTTATGTTGGACTTGCCGGGAGTATAGAAAAGAATTGTATATTATGTTTAGCTAGGAAAAACCAAGGTAAGGAAGTTCTCAGCAATCAGTGAAGAGAAACAAGGAGGAGGGGTGGCTTTTCTAGTGATCTTCAGTACCATGGTTGCTTTTTATTTACCAATCAAGCGCATCAGTTACAGGTGACAGAGAAATAATGACATTTAAATACCGTTGTAATATTGTCAGAAAATATATCACAGATTAAGATCACAGAGGTACAATAAAAATACCTGCTATAACAAATACTGTATTCAAAATCCATAAATATTTCGCAGTATTCTGTATGTTAAGATGCAAAATCTTATGAATATATTGTATTGAATTTTACATAATGTGTAATCACATAGTTAAAGACTGTATGTTATTTGTGTGGGAAGAAACTTGATTTTGTTCATGCAGCCTATATGGTGCTTCTTGACATTAAAATAAGTATTATTTTAAGGAATATATTGATGGAGTTCTTATCACACTTTGTTCTTAGCAAATTGTAATTGAATCTGTGGCCTTCCACACAGGAGCTGAACATGTGTTTTCTTTACAGCATTTCAAGAATAGGTTCTGCATAATTTCCCTTTTTAGATCAGTGCTGGTACTCAAGTTTAAGAATGTTTTTGAATGCCTTGCCCTCTCAGGAGGCATGCAAGCAGTTTTTTCCCCCTGAACTTAGCAGCAGAAGCTGAAGCCATAGGAGAGCTCTGAAGTTGCAACTGTCTCCACTTTTTATTTTACATTTGTTAATTGCCATATGCTTTCGTGTCTGAAGAAGTTCATGAGCTGTTCTCCTCCCCCGTTCAGTTCCTCTTTCTTACTTCCACTTTGCTTCTTGTCTCCCACATTTGGTTATTTCTATTGGGCTTGATTATTTGGGGGGGGTAGGGGATGTTGTGTGACTTGTATTGCTGTTCCGTGCATTTTTACAGTTAGTACTGTAATCTCATCAGACCTAGTCAGTGATTGAATCCTTCTGAGAGATGCTTAGGAAGAAGTCCATTCTTGAGATAGTTTTTCTGTGGTGGTTTGTTTTCTGCCAGAGGCACTGCTTCATTCCTCCAGTCCTGGCAATCAAACTGCCTTGTTTCAGAGTGAAGGAAACATCAATATTTGACTTCTCTGCTGAGTGCAGTACAGTAGTTGTCTTTGTTGCTGTTCCCTGAACTATCTAAAATCTGCCTATACCTGCTTAGTCAGCTGACTGCATACAGTTAATATGTGAGAACTCTTCAGTCATTTAACGTTTTGTGTCCACTTCTCGCTGATTCACACCTTCCTTTCTAACTTTAATTAACTCTTCACAAGCCATAAGAGTGAAATTGATGCTAACTGCTTCCAATTCCAGATGCTCCAAAGGAGACATCAAATGGTTTCAGGCAGCAGGTACTTGCAAAGAGAAAAAATATGACTTAAAAAAATAAATCACTGCCATATGTTTACTTAAGACTGTTTTTACACAATTTCTACAACTTTCTGCCTTTTTAGAGTTGGTTTTGTGAAAACAATCTTTTTTTTTTTTTTTCCTTTTTAGTGAGTACAGCTCCACAACAAAAGCCTGTAAGTATTGTTACATAATTCAAATTAACTTTATTCTCTGTGTTTAGTTGCTATTAGACTGTTGGTGGTCTCTACCCTTTTTGCAAGCTTCCTTTGACTAAACCTTTTGTCTTTCAAAGAATACTTTTCTTTTAATGTCTTTAGCCTTACCAGGTTTACGTACAGTGTTTCTCTGATGGAAACTCTGATAGACTTACAATTCTAAAGCTATGTCAGAGACAGTTAAGCATTGCCATTTCATCTCTTCAGGAATAATCCATTCTGTTCAGATCCTGACAAAAACGGGTGCACACACTAAATACCATGCATTGCAGATAGCTTAAGGACTTCAAAGCCTTAATAAAAAAGGCCTTAAAGGAGAAGGGGTTTTATGAGACTTGGAAGATCTTTTTGCCATATACATACAGCAAATAACCGCTGAAATATCTAAGGTTAGACCTGTTTTCTGTATGTACAGAATGTATACAGGCATACAACATGGGTGAAAAATAATAGGATTGTCAAATTAACTGTCTTGTTCTAACTGTCCTGTAGCTTCTTTTGAAGATAACAGGATTTACAGATAAACCTTTGAGAAAACAGTATTTTCCTTTGTTCCTTGTACTTTTTTATTATATTAGGATTTCTTGCGGTGATACCTAAACAATGAATGAGAACTGGATAGATCTCATCAATGGATTAGTAAAAATAGAAGTCAGAATTCAGTTAAAATATGAGAAAGTGTTTCAGTCCTAGGTCAGATATATTAGTTTTTCTTTTGCTTGTTATTGTACCTGAGTTTTTTCAATCCTTATGTTATATAAAATGTGAAACTTTTCATAATGGCCATCTGTTGTTTGTGATTCACATGTTTTGGGCCAGAAGCAAATAATAAAAATGCTTTTCTTTCACAGGGAAATAGCTGAACAATACAGGATTTATTTAAAATCCTTTACCATTTTCAATCTGTTTAGTTTTCTTATGTCATTTTTCTCAGCATACTTTTGCTGGTCATTTCCTTCATTGTACAGAGAGAAATCACATATGAAATTTATATGTAAATAATTAGGTATGATATCAGACTATCTTCCACATGCAACATCAACAGTTAATCTAGATTGAAGTTGAATATTGCTGTGCCTAGTTGAGATTATAGGATCATGGGAAATTCGCTATGGTATTTTAGATGTATTTTGCTCTTGTATCTAATAAGCAGCCATGTAAAACAACGTATAACTATGTAACATTTCAGTAGCTTTTTTGTCTCATATAATCCTACATCATTTTTTATTTGAAGTAAAATGGGAAAAAAAATAGATTTACTTATTATTAATTGCTATTATTAATATTAAAGATATGTACTGTTAATTGCTTATGCTAATACAAGAAAATAATTAAAAATAATTAAAAGTAATCATACTGCAGGTGAATTTGCTGTGAGATGCCTTGAGAATAATCGTTTAGGTTTTTTCTTAGTTTGCTTTCTTTTAATATTTCAGATTGGAAAAATATCCAAAAACAAAAAGAAAAAACTGAAGAAAAAACAGAAGAGGCAAGCTGAGCTGTTAGAGAAACGCCTGCAGGAAATAGAAGAACTAGAGCGAGAAGCTGAAAGGAAAAAAATAGAAGCAAATGTAACCTCCTCTGTACCATCAAATGAACAAGAAGATGAGTACCACCCAGAGGTGAAACTAAAAACAGCTGATATAGAAGAGGTAGTAGATGAAGAACCTGGAAATGATGATGGTTAGTATTACCTGCTTTTATTTACCCTGAATTTACTGTTTCATAGTAAGTGCAGCATTGCATCTGGTGCACTGAACAAAATCTCTGAACTGTCCTAAATCGTTAAGTTTCATTTTCTCCTGTAGGTAAAATCGTAACTAGAAAGTCTAAAAAGCAGGAGTCAAACCTACTGTAGAGGTGAAGAAAAACATCAATAGCAATCCTTCTGTCAAATCCCACAGAAGAGCACACAGACAATTCAGTAGAACAGCCAGTTGTCATGCCACATTAGGTGGCATAACAGCATTTCTTAATGAGATAGAAGAAAACCAGCATGAATTTGTATTTTTTAACTTCAATGTTGTTAAAGAGTCATCGTTGCTTTCCCCTTGTGACAGTGTTTGTTGTGATTATCTGTCAGATAGTAATAACTGCAGCTTCTTCAATAAAATCGTTAAGATGCCTTATTAAAATTCTTGTTTAGTCCCAGTGATTTGGAGTGTAATTGTTGTGGTCCAGCTCCATTCTGGCTTCCCAGGTTTTCTCATCAACTGTTGCTCGTTCTGTAAAAGTGTAACTGCTGAGACTTGTCTTCTGGTTTGGTTTAGTTTTGTTCTGCTCTTACTGTGAATTTTCCTGCTTCTGTTACGACTCCCTGTTTGACACAGACTGAGTTACAGATTTGTAAAGCTTGCTTTCAAGACCTCATGCATCTTCTCTCCCTGGTGCCAGGAGGATGGTGTCAGACTCTTTTCAGTGGTGCCCAGCAACAGGATGAGGAGCAGTGGCCATAAACTAAAACACAAGAAGTTTCACCTCAGCATGAGGAAAAACTTCTTGACTTCGAGGGTGGCAGAGCACGGGAGCAGACTGCCTGGGGGGGTTGTGGAGTCCCCTTCTCTGAAGACATTCAACATTCACCTGGATGCGATCCTGTGTAACCTGCTCTAGGTGGCCCTGCCTTGGCAGGGGGGTTGGACTGGATGATCTCCAGAGGTCCCTTCCAGCCCTAACGATTCTGTGATTCTGTGATAACATTCTAATCTTCTGAATTGTTCCCTCCTGAACCACTCCCCATTGTTTATTTTTTCCAACAGACTTATTAGTTAGTTCTTTCTTTTGCCTTCAGTTTAGACTTCAAGATCTTTGCATGTTTCATTGATACTTAGAGTTTCCTTGTGTGATGTTAGAAGTCAGGTAGTTACTGAAGAGTTAAAAATTTTGAATGCCTAATTTCAAAATGTCTTATTATTGATGTATGATCTGATGTGTTGCTCACTGAAATTTTTCAGGCGAAGCAGATGATCAGGATGAAAAAGAAGACACAGAGAAAGAAAACACTGAGAAAGATGACGACGTTGAGCAGGAACTTGTCAACACTGACCCTACAGACCCTAAGTGGATAGAATCCCCCAAAACAAATGGCCATATTGTGAACGGCCCATTCCTGTTGGAACAACAGATTGAAGATGAAGACGAGGAAGAGGAAGAATGTCCAAATGCAGAGGAGTATAATCTTGATGAGCCAAATGCAAAAAGCGATTACTCTTATAGCAGCTCTTATGAACAGTTTAATGGTGAATTGCCAAACGGACGTCATAAAATTCCTGAGTCACAGTTCTCTGAATTTTCAGCTTCAGTGTTCTCTGGGGCTCTAGAGTCTGTAGCTTGTGGTTCTGCTGTTTCTGAAGGATCAACTGTAACCGAAAGAGAGGAGAGCAGCCCATCTCATGACAGGAGCAGAACAGTTTCAGCTTCAAGCACTGGGGATTTGCCAAAAAGTGAGTATTCCTCGTAGTGGCATACAATATCCTCGAAGTCTCTTGCAGCCATAGGTGGTGTCTTATGTAGAACAAGTAGTGGGGCTAAACCTTATGTATATGTTTTATCTATGTTCAGTGACACATATATGCAGATTTCACTTTTGTTTTGGAGTTTTTTGGTGAAACTTCAGTATCATTCGCTTTCAGTAACACAAAGGGACCTTTTGATAGCAGCAGGCAAAACCTCTATCGCACCATGTTTCTGGCTTGGAACACCAGGTCTAGCACTTCTCGGTGATGTTGACATTTATCTATCTACAGGTTAAGTGTTTTAAATGCTTTTAGTTTCTGGGTTGGCGCTTACCCTCCTAAGTTTTGGCCTGCTTTTGTGCTTGGGTCTGAGAAGTGCCCACTGGAAAAGGTGATTCCAGTGTGCCAGTGTCTGAGTCAGGAAAATCTGTGCAGACTGCCCCCACATGCTCTCTTCCTTAGGTGCTTCCAACCCGAAGGAGGAGGTGGGATACAGGGTCAGATTTACCATCACCAGGGTTGGGTTAGAGCTGCAGCCCACTGCTGAGAGCCCTTTTTTCATTGCTGGTTATCATCTTGTTGGTTTTATCTACCCTGAACATTTTGCTCATTGAATCATACAATTCTCAATTATTAGTATTTTACATTTAGTATTTCATGACTTGTGTCTAGTAACATGGGTGTGTATTACATTAAAAAAATGGCAAATAAGTGGAATCGAAAGACAGTGGTTAGGTTAAGAAATAAATGTAACAGTCTCATTACAGGCAGTAGCTTAGCTAAGTTTATTTTAAGTAAATTGGATGATTTTTCTTGCATTCAAAAATGGGAGTTTTACAGATGCACTTGGAAGACAATGCAGAAGCAATCTCGTTAAATTCAGACAAATCTACTGTCTTAAAAGACAAAAACTGAACTGTGATTTTTGTTTTACTTTTTTTCTGTTCTAGGACTTGTTTTTACGGGTGTGAGATAAGTTATTGTAGATTAAATATTCACATTGACAGGTCAGTCTGCACAGGAAAGAGGAAAGGAAGTTCATGGTTGCAGGTAGGCATTCTTCTAGAAGGTGACCATGAGATCATGTAACCTGACTTCCTTTTGTAACAAGCCAATACTACACCACCTATTAAGTCCAGTAACCTTTGTGTTTGGCTTAAAATGTATTTTCCAAAAAGACACCTGCTATTGATTTGGACAAATGGAATAATTAAAGAACATGGTGTGGTTGAAGTGTGTTCCACTGGTCAGTACTCAGAATTGTTTCAGAAGAATCATTGCAAGTTTGGATTTGCCTGGCTGCAGCTTCTAGCTATAAATACTTGTTATGTCTTTCCTCAGCCACTTGAAAAAATTCTGTAATGTGCTGTGTTTTCATTCATTGGTGGTTCTTTTCTGTTTCTAACAGTTCCCCTCTTAATCTTTTATTAAACTCAACAAGTCTTTGTCTCTGCAAGGCATGTTGCTAGCCCTCAACTCATTATGGCTTTTCCATATTCATCATGGTTTTGGACACTTAAATTCTGGCCACCAGAACTGCTCCAGTCCAAAACTTTTGCCTGTAAATCCTGTTTACTGAAGACATGGAAGGCGGTGTCTTGGTGTCATTGCAAAGAGCTGGATTTTTGTCATTGAATTAAATAGCTGCAGGATATTACACATAGATTTTATTTATAGTGCCTGTGGCTAAATGATAAATATATGGGTTTCAACTTTAATCAAATACTGAGAGACTATATCTGTAAGCAGACAGAAGAAAATGAGATAGCCGAGGGAGAAGATCAGTAAGCCTGCCACCAACATTGTCCTCAGATGAAGTTACTAAATATAGATAGGGATGTATTGAAAAGTACAGTCAGTGTATTTCTTGGTTTAAGACTTTAGAGGGGCAATTCACACAGCTGTTACAGAGTCTGACAGGTAAGGTAATCTGCGGGTAGCAAGAAATGTGAAATAAAATACAACTGAGCAGAGCTGTGTTTCTGGAAAATGTCAAGATCCAGGCAAGTAATTCTTCCAGTCCATCTCCTTACACTCAGTAGTCCCTGAAATGATATACAAGAGGTTCCTAGGTGCCTGGTAGCCTCTTCCTCTGTGCTGCTGGCAGTATTTATAGGCAGAAAGCCTCTACTGCTGTTTTCCTGGCGTGGTGTGTAAAATCATCATGCCTCCAGGGAGTAAAGCTGGATTTGTCATCATGGGAGCAATGTATTTCCATAGCTGGAGAAACAAGCCTACTTAATTCCTCCTTGATGTTATCTCATCAGCAGCATCTTACAAACCTTTTGTGCAAAGAAGAAAGATTAAATTTAGCCATAGCTGAATTTACTTCTTCCGCAGAAAGAGGAAAAGCTAAATGTTGTTAGTATTAATGGCATCAGTAATAATGTTGGGTTAAACAGTAATAAAACAGATCAGAGTATTTCAAAAGAAGAAAGATAAAAGTTGCAGCCTATTCAATATTTTTAAATGCTGCTACTTTTTTCCTTCAACTTTAGTGCCTTTTTCTAGTATAGAAATGGACTTTATTTGTTCCTCTCTGTCTAGGCATTGCTATACATTATAAAGTAACATGATCTCTTATTTTTTGGAGATACTTGCCTCATTCAGTGCACAGACCAATCTGTGTTCAGTGGATGAGCAACTCTTCAGTTCTTACCTTTTTCAAGTTTTCACTGTGTGATCAAATGCCCTTAAAATAGATCTATTAATTTCCTCATGACTCTCTTCCTCATTCCAGTGTTTAAATGTTTACTAAGTATACTATCGTGCTGAGACTGTGAGAAGAGGAGGTGATATTTCTCAGTTTTACAGAACTAGGACACACAGAAGTGAAAACCGGAAATGCTTACTGATTTTGTGCTCAGGTTGAGCTCTTTTGGATGCTTTTTTTGAGAGTACTTACTAAAAAGTGTGCTCCTCTTGACTTCACTTTCAGTTGTGAATGATCCATGTTTGTCAGATATAGAATCCAAGGTCTCACATTCATCTCTCAGAAAATAAGGGACATAAACTTAATGAGCTCCTGAGAAAAACACAAAAGTGTAGGCATTTGCCTGTTACCTTGTCAGGTCCGTCTGCTAGAAAAAGGTTGAAGAAAGCTGTTTTCTAATGTATTCAGATGTCTTACTGATGAGTTCCCCACCCCTTCATTCCACTTTATTTACTGCAGTCCTTCACCTTCAGAAAGATGTGTGGGAAGGATTTATCTAGCACTTTTTTATTTTTGCCAGGGCTGGCGGATTGAGAAAGGTCCTGGTATTTCTTGAATAATGCATGTGATTGTGTTTAAAAAAAATAGACTCTATTAAGCAGCATGCTTATAAGGGAAGATTTTAATATTAAGATTACTTAAGACTAACCATCTTTTAAGTACTGAACTGCGGCTTTATTCTTTCAGTGTGTGTTGCTTTTATGCCCTATAGTGATGGGTTTTTTTGACCTTGAGTCTTGAACTCTGTTGCAGCTTTTTTAGCGGACTCTTGTTGAGGTCACTGCCACTTCTGTCTTCAGCTGTTCAGTCCTGTCTTTTCTTTCCTTCTTTCCCTTGGTGGATCCTGCCACTTTCTTTTCTGGTTGGCCAGTGCCCTGATGGCTCATTCACCCTTGCTGTCCCAGCAGTTAAGATTCTCATCTGATTTCAATCATTCCTGACTCATCATTAGACATGCTGTATTTTTTCTTTGTCCCATGTCTGCTATACTTTCCTCTTCCAATGCTTATGGTAGTTTCACAGATCATTATATCCCCATTGAAGTCCCTTTTGGGATCTAGTAGTGCCTTTTGGATCTAGTACCTCTTTCTTATCTTACCAGCAGTTTCCAATTTGGTCTTTGTAGCGTTGGGACAAGTAAACTGAGATCAGTCCTCTCCTGCTATGTGATTTGTGATACCTGCTTCTATCATGCACATTCAAGTCAATCTGCTTTCTTCCCAGTTCAGTTTAGGAGCTGGCAGGTGGTATGTCAAATAAAATAGAAAAGCAGCAGTCCTCCACTGTCCTATGTTAGGATCATCAATGTCCCAAGATCCTCTAAAGATGACAGGATTAATGAGATTAAAGTTCTACCTTTCTAGTTGGATCATACTCAACGCAAATTAGGACCTTCAGAGAATTTTAATTCAACGCTGAGTTATCTGTGAAATGGGTGACAGTCCTCCAGGCTCTCAAGTAAGCCAGGTTTTGGTGACTTCTTGGGACAGACTTTTTAAACAAGAAAAATTCCAGCCATATTTTATTTACCTCAGCCAGAAAAGGAAGTGCAGGATTTTATCTTCTCAACCAAACTGTTCTAAGAACAACTCTTCATGTGGACTTCTTGGAGTTTGAGTTTTAACATTTTCTGTCCTAATCTGTTCTTGGAAACATATGGACTCTTTTTGCTTAGAGCTCTTCTGGATATTCTAATTATAGTCATTTGGCAGTTAATGCAAAAAAAATGCACTTGGAATGTGTAAGGATATTTAGAAATCAAGGTAAGAAATCCTGTTTATGTTGCTTTCATTTCCTGTAACATTCGGCAGATGATTTTGATGTCTTCAGTGAATTACAAAACTGGATAAAGTGTCAAGGCAGAACTGCTTAGAGGTAATGAATAGTGTGCTTAAAATACTAACTGTTCTGCATTTTGCTTGTGTTAGCGAAAACTCGTGCTGCTGACTTACTGGTGAATCCACTGGACCCAAGAAATGCAGATAAAATTAGAGTTAAAATTGCTGACCTGGGGAATGCCTGCTGGGTGGTAAGTATCACTGCATCATTTTTGCTCTTTAGCCTTCATTGTTTAGAACAGGCCTTTTTATTGGGTTTTTTTTCCCATTAATGTGATTCTTTCTTTTTTAGCATAAACACTTCACAGAAGACATCCAGACAAGACAATATAGATCCATAGAGGTTTTAATAGGAGCAGGTTACAGTACACCCGCTGATATCTGGAGTACAGCATGTATGGTAAGAACAATACAATGTGTATTTTATAGGAATAAACCTGAGAAACCTGATGTGGATGGTTTTGACACAAATACGTTATCATAAATAATGTCCTATCAGGTAGCTACTGATGATTTTTCCCCTTATATTTCAATTTCTCAAGTATTCTTAATCAATTTTCATTTTCATTTGATGCATTTTAAACTTGCAGTCAAAACCATGCAAGTTGATAGGGAAATACATGTATATTTTAAATTACAAAGTCTAACTGAAATAGTACAACTGCATGTTTCCTTCCTATCTTAGAATCTATACAACTGTTTGCTGTGTTTCCATTCCTTTTCTTGCCTAAAGTAGCAAAACAGCGAAATACTTCAAGCTCTTGCCAAGTGCAGTGAAAACATTCATCAGATTAGGCTTGCAAATCACAGCTTTAGGTTCTAAACTTCAAAGAGAAGGATTTAGCTTATTAGTAAAATATGTGGTAGCATTCTGTGGAATTAGTTTTAACACAGTTAAACTGAAATGATACATTTTTTGAAACCTTTTAAGAATAGAAAAAGTAAAAACTTCATTATTCAGCTTTCGGAAATCTTTACTGTGTTTATAATACCTCTTTGAGGACAAATAAGCTACATGCATCTCATTAAAGGTAGTTTTGAAAATACATTTAGAAGTATCTTTGTCTATTTTAAAGGTGAAAACTTTTTCAGATCTTTGTATTTTACAAATACATGTCCGCAAAGAGTAAGTGTATGAGGAGGAGGAGAGGACTCAAATACTAGACGCAGTTTGCAGGCGTGGGTGATGAGAAGAATTGCAAAGCTCAGAGGGAGAGGAGGAGGATTGAAAAGAACATAAAATCCTACAGATATAAGCTCAGCAAGCCATGTGCTGAAAGTAACTAACCCATAAGTAAAATTGCAGATATGTTTTCTCTGGAGTTTAATACTAGCTTTTGCTTTAATACACAGAAAAGAACATCCATTTCCAAATTTACGCTCTAATTTGGGCCAAAATGTAGAATTTTTCGATTGCATTGAAAACAAAGCATAGGAAATATTTCACAGTTTTGATCCTTAATTTTTTGAATGATTCTTCTCTTAACTACCTGAAAATTATTATTAGAGACATTATGTTCCTTTTACCTGGTATTTCATAAAGCTCAGTTGAACTTGATACATTTTTATGGTATTTAATATGTTAGATTCATCTTTCTTTAAGGTTGTACTTACCCTGTGCTAATTTTATATGCAGTCGTGTAGCTGAAGCCACATTTGAAAGGCTGAAGTCTATCTAGGATTGTGTTTAAAGAAAGTGGGGCACCTAATAGCAATATCAGACCCAGGGAATATAGTATTCTTACAATACTTGGGGTCATCCAGCCCCTTACACTTTAGTTCTTTTTCCGTGTTATATAAGCATTCCTCATGAGAGTCCTTTAAACCCCATGAGCATCTGTCTCTGCCACTGGGGGTATCTTAATTCTGATTCACAAGTATTTATGAAATTGAAATATTTTGATGAGAAAATTATACTTTTGCTTCTTTGTTACGTAAGCTTTAACAGGAGTAAAGCATTTGAGGTAGAAACACTGGAAACCTATTTTCTGCCACAGACTTTGGTCTTTTGCTCATAGAAAATGCTGTAGAAATTTTATAATCTTTACAGCACTGACATAAAATCATTTATTCAGTTGTCATTGTTGTAATAGTTGTGTTAAAAATAACAGAGATCAGTTTCTCAAGCTCATCCCCAAAACTCATCATTCCAAAACCCTCAGGATTTGCTTTCATTCCAGTGTGCTTGAGAAAATGGGTCAGTGCCCTGTTACTGGTAATCCTGTATCAGATGGAAAACATCTCTAAGGTAGGGATTGACTTGAAGGCCTTAAGAGTTCTTTCTGCAGAAGACTTGTAACAAAGATTAACAGCCAGGGCAACATTCCTGGTGTGGAATTTCAAACTCCCAACTAACTTAAGGCTGTCTTTGGAAATTATGATTTTATTCTCTCCGATCCC
Source organism: Amazona ochrocephala (assembly GCA_039720435.1). Taxonomy (NCBI): domain Eukaryota; kingdom Metazoa; phylum Chordata; class Aves; order Psittaciformes; family Psittacidae; genus Amazona; species Amazona ochrocephala. Next base: position 30,801,280 of record CM077880.1, read on the forward strand.
TTAAGCAGCCAAGACCTGTGAAGTACCGAAGCGATTTAATGCCATTGTAGTCCCACTTGCTTTCTCAAGTTTGGATTCCTTGTTGTACCCGAATGTGGTTCAGAAAATGCCCTTCTAGGTTATCTTGCTCTTGTTTCATATTTAATCCACTTTATCCCCTAACATTTACTGTTAGATGTGTTTTCAAAGGATTCTCTGCTGGAGCAGGAGCTGAAGGGGCGGTTTGTTTTCAGCCAAAGCAGAGGTCAGGTTACCATTGACCATGTTGTCCAAGTCTCTCAAGGGGGATCAGGGGCTTCTTTGTCATGTTGCTTTGTTTGTGCAGTAAGTCCATAGTCATTAAGGACATTTTTGGAAGCAGTAGTATGTGAAATGAGTGGTCCAGCAGTACTGCTATGACTGTTCTTGGAGAGTTTACATCCTTCCGTACTTTGCTCAGTGTGGCAATACGAAGCACACATGAGGTGGTGTCCTGCCAGCTGATTGACTGCATGTGGCATTTATCATTTCCTCCTTTTTAATTTAAAAAAAAAAGGGGGGGGGGGAAGAAAAGTGTGTAATTTAGTAGCTGTGTTACTAAATGATCTAAGGTTGAGGTTGCGTTCAGGATAGGTAAGTAATGGCTCTGCTCAGATCCACCTGTCAAATACTACCTTTGTGAACAGGTAAGGAAGGGGCCATGTGGCTTTGCAGGGGGAGTTGTGTCACACAGTTACAGATTCTGACCTTCATTCTGATCATGATTTTGACCTTAGGTGAGCTTTCTTGTCTCAGTTTCTCTACTGAATGATAATGCACAGACTGCAACTAATGCAAATGATGTGAATTAATGTGAATGCAAAGTGTAATAAGGTAGTATCAAAATGAAGATGAGATGTTATGCTTTGAAAACCTTTGCTCACAGCCAAGTCACTGAGCTAATTCTCTGCACCTGCACCGAAAGAGGGTTCAAAATATTTTTACCTCACTTGAATGGAATTGTGTGCAAATACATCTTGTAGTGCTCTGTGTATCCACAACTTTAAAATCTGAGATTTCTGACCAGTATTCTGAGAGGCTGATCCAGGTGTGCTCCTCACTTCTCCATCTGTGTAGCTCTTGCTGACAGATGTGATGCTTCGGAGTGATGGTCAGGTTCTCCAGCTCAGTGGGCAGTGTTTATTTCACAATGTGGCTGCCAAGCTCTTCTAAAAGGGCTTGCTCAGAAGTAGTCCAGAACACTGCTTAGTAGTACAGAGCACACATGAAGACTGCTTAGCTTGCAAAATTGAAGAGATTCTCCATGTGCCATATATCCACCACCATGTCAGATTCTAGATCCTGTCCCCATTAAAAAAAATTCAATAAAAACCAGACCATTCTTTGAAATAATTTACGTTCCATAGGGTTTCTGTGAGAGAGGTTTATGTGTACATAAACCACATCAGTTTTTCCATGTCTCCTGGCTTTTATGATGGACCACTTGGAATGCTTGGGACCAGGAGTCACTTGGGATCTTAACTTGGTCTTGTGCTTAATGGATCTCTGAGCTTAGGTTTTCCACTGCCTTTTGCTTGCTGATGAAATAATCTTGCTCACTGGGAATAGCATTGGCAGACTGTGAGATTAGCAGAGCCACTGGGTTGGACTTGATGATTTTAAAGGTCTTTTCCAGTGAAGGTGATTCTGTAATTCTGTGATTCTTGCATTGGCTTGTGTTTATGGCCAATGTTTATGACTTGTGTTAAATCAAGCACAGAAGTATGTTTTCTTACAGCAGTAACAGACTGTCTTTTTTTCATCATACCATTCGCTCATCAGTTTTACTGCATCTTGAGTAATAAGGATGGAGATGGTGATGATGATGTTTTTAAACAAAAACCTCTGATAATGGTGCCTTGAGCATGCAAAGCTGTCGTGGTTTAAGCCTCAGCCACGAAGTCACTCTCTTACTCACTCCCCACTGTCTCTTCCCTCCGCTCCTGGAGGGATGGGAAGGAGAATCGAAAGAATGCAACTCCCACAGGTTGAGATAAGAACAGTTTAGTAACTAAGGTATAACACAAATCACTACTGCTACCACCAATAATAATAATGACAAGAGAAATACAAGGGAAAAGAATACAATTGCTCACCACCCAATATCAAGCCCGAGCAAGCAGTGCACGCCCCAGTGTGCACCCCCACCACCCTTCTGGGTCTCTGCTGTCCATCTTTACATCCTGGACATGACGTGCTGTGGTATGGAATAACCTCTTTGGTTAGTCTGGGTCAGGTGTCCTGTCTCTCCTTCCTTCCGGCTTCCCCTCCTCCCTGGCAGAGCATGAGACTCAGAAAGTCCTTGGCCAGCCTAAACATTACCAAGCAGTTACTGAAAATGAAAACACTGGTGTAATCAGCACTGTTCCCAGGCCCAAAATCAAAAACACAGTGTTACATCAGCTACCAAGAAGGAGAAAAATGACTGCTACTGCTGAACCGGTGACAAAAGCATCTGTGTTGATGTGTGCACAGCAACTTCCAGAATACTGCCTTATGAATCTGGCTTTTAGGACATGGTATGTTGTGTCTACGTGGAGTGCTCTGCTCACCTGGGCTCTGCTGACATGAGTTGGCTTCATCTAACCATCAACTCCATGGTTTTGATGCATCTTGGAAAGAATACTCTGTTCTACTTGTATTGTCTTTAGTATGGGAGTAGCCAGAGATTCTGGTTAGGACTGCTTGTACTGGAACTGTACGTAAAGAGAGGCATGTAAGGACTCCAGCCAGATAGCAAAAGAGAGAGAAATAACTCAGTGCTAATAACCTTTCAGTTCTTTCTTTTGGTGAACAAGCAGCACTGTAAGCCAACAGCCTATGAGGTGAACCTTCTCATTTTAGATGATTTGGCATGGCCTGGTTCAAACCTCTTTGTATCAGATTCAAAGAATGAGAGTGAGTATCCTCAGGCCAGTACTGGTCCTCTGCTCAAGTGACCAGAGTCTGAGAGTCTTTAAGAAAAAGAAAAAAGGCAGGGGAAGAAGAGGATGCTGCTTACCTGTGGAGGCTGATAATCAGTGCATGCGTGATGTGCTGTGGGGCTAATGGAAGGAGTTAGATGCCAGTGGACTTTCCAGACTACGATGGAGGACCGAGTTCACTTGTTCTGTGCTCAGCAAAGAATGCAGTGTAGTGTAAATTGTATTTTTTTTCCCAGCCTTTGGTGACTCTATGCCTCAGTAATTGTGCTGTGTTTTCCTGGACATATCTTAAGTTTAGCTGAGGAAATTGCACAGTGCCCTTTCTTTTTTCTTAACAATGTGGCCTATTTAGGTGGGATATCAGCTGTTCCCACGGAAAGCTAGATACTGGGAATCTCTCTCCACATTTATGAAATTCTAGAAAATTCTGTGTTCCCTTGCTGTATTAAACCCTATTTTAATTCTGCCAACAGGGAGGTGCATCTCTTGTTTTCACCCAAAAGAACAGATTTGGAGCCAGCAGTGCCTTTGGTAGGATTGAAACCCCCCTTGATCGTTTGATTTTATCAGGCTGATTTTCCACATTGGCAGTATTGAGAGGGCTACTTTCTGTGGAGCAGAAACTGAACAGGCACAGCATGATTTATCATTTCCTAAATCTCAAACCCGTGGAACACAGTACTTAACTGCTGCTGCCAAAAAGTCCTGGCAAGATAAAGGAGTTAGTACTGGCAGAGGGCATCCCTTTGTATTGCTCCTGGAAATGACTGCAAGCACCATGATTCCACTGCTTTTCCTTGTTTATGCTCTTTGGAGTGGAGACAGGAAAAGCCCCTGAAATGATGAGTCTAATCATCTGACTTTTGTTGTTCACAGTCTTGTTTGAGCTGCAGGGGATAACTATGTCACAAGCCATGACATCAGCAAGATTAGTTTATTACCACTTATCTGAGGTGGTTTTTGTGGTGAGTTTTGATTATTTTTATACTACGAACTAGCAAATAGATCATAGATGTAGCTCAGCAGGAAGGAGGAGAAAATAATACCTCATGTTTTATCTACCCAAAGAGAATAGAGATTCTGAAAGAAAATACTATGGGGGTGAAGGGGGAAGGGAGCAGGCCGACAAAATGAGAGAGATGCTGCTACAAGCAAGCCTACAGAGGTGTGTTTTATTATGAGCATTTCTATTTATGTGAGAGCACTTGGAGGGACAGAATGGAAAATGAGCAGAATATAGTAATTATGATGTTAGAATTAAACCTACATCCAAGTGTTTGTAGTTCAGGCCCCAGTTTACTTGTTACCATGATGTCTTCTCATGTGAGGTGGAGAAGCAACTGTCCTTTACTACTCCTGTGTGGTAAGCAGGGAAAAAATTATCATGTTTCTATGGGATCATGAGTATCATCATGTTCATATGTGCGAGTAGCACATACCAAAGGTGTGATGACAAGCCTCAGTGTGCACAGAAGCAGTATTTTGAGGAAAAATGGGAAATCAGAAATCTGCTTGAGAGGAGAGAAAATCTTCAAGTCCCCATGCACATATTTTTCAGTAGGCAGATTCAGTACAAAATGCTGTTATTAATCACTGTACACCCTCCTTGAAGGTGGTGGGTGGACAACCCGAGACATTAAAAAGAAAATGACGAGCGTGGTGAGGCGCAGGAACAAGTTTCCCAGGGAAGCTGTGGCTGCCCCATCCCTGACAATATTCAAGGCCAGGTTGGATGGGCTTGGAGCAACCTGGTCTAGTGGAGGGTGTCCCTGCCCATGGCAGAGGGGTTGGAACTGGATGAGATTTAAGGTCCTTTCCAACCCAAACCGTTCTGTGATTCTGTGATTTTTTCCAGAGGAACTGACTCTCCAAAGCAGCCACTGAGTATGTGCATGATTCTGAGATCAGAGTACAGGAAATGATAGAAATCTGTTTCCTTTTCAAACATCCCATGCATGTTTCTGTTTTGGGTATCTGGCCCTTCTTACCAAGCACTAACCATGCAAAATGCCTTTTATATTCTTTCCATTCCTTGGCCCTTCAGGGGGAGATGACCATGTGAGAAAAGCTTTTTTGCTCTTCTTTCATGGTCCTATTTACCTGTGGAAAAGCGTTCTTTAAACTAAGCCTGTTTTTAAAGCAGTTATAATCTTCTTATTCACAGCTCTTCATTTCAGTGGGAGCAGAGAAGCTCTGGCCAGGAGCCGGATCTCATCTGTCAAAATAATCTTTCTGGCCTATAGCTCGTTGTCCTTTTTCAGCTGGGGCTTCATAAGAGAAATTCAGGGAGGCTAATGCAGTCCAAGTGAATTGTTCTTCCATCCTCTCCCAGATAGCTTTCCCTAGGCATGCATCCATGTTCAATCACCAGATTGAGTACACAGCTGTCACACAGTGAAAATGTAGCTATTTCCAATTGTGTGATTAGACATGGATCTATAATACACAACAGTGATGCCAACAGTTCAGTACTGTGGTAGGTTTGTATACGGTCACGTGACAGAAAAGGAAGCATAGCCTCTCCAGAGCCTACAAAAGCAGAAATGTGACCATTTATATGAAAGGTTCCCCATCTGCAGATGGAGAAGAGCAGTCTAGACTCTTTTTCTGCAGTAACCTTAGGAAAATGCTAAGTAGCAATTGCCAGCACAGTCAGTAGGATGGATGATTGCCTTGGGCTTTTGTGCCATATGTTGAGTGTGCTGTATCTCATTTGTTATCACCATATAATAATTGAAATGCTGATTTCTGTTGAGGTAAATGTCAGCATTAAGTAAAAAAAGATCATGGTATTTCAAAGTCAGATTTCTGTCAAAAAACTAGCTTTTATAAATTAATACTTTCAAAGAAAGTAAATATGGTTCATCTGTACTTGTACCATCATAGAGATAACAGCCAAATTTAGGTGGAGAGAGAGCTCTAGTAGTTTACCTTCTGCTTGAACCGGGGTTGAAGTCAGTTAGATGAGGTTATTCAGAGCCTCAACCAGTTGAGGCTGTACATAGCTGACAGGATGGTATTTCCACAGCCTGTCCCAGTGCCCAGCCAATCTCGCTAAAGAATTTTCTTCTCTGGTTGGAATTTCACATCTTGCTGCTTGTATCTGTTCTCCATTGTCCTTTCATTGAGGAGGGCATATCTTGATCTTCTCTGTTACTTCCTTTCAGGCAGTGGGGTGCAGCAGCTGAGCCCCCCCTGCTCCTCCCCTTCTCCAACCTGACCACAGCCCACGCAGCCTCTCCTCCTGCTCAGCCCCTAGCATCTTAGAGGTCCTCCTTGGTCTTTCACCACTTTGGCAGGGTCTCTCCCATACTGATGGCCCCAAACTGGTCACTACAGTCTGCAGGTGTAGATGTGAGTACTGAGGAGAGGGGAAGTCACTTTCCATTGAGGGCTGGTGACACACTTATATACATACTACATTACCACAAGAGTGCACCCCTCACCTGTGTTCAACTTGGTGTCTGTCAGGGTCTCTACCTCCTGATTTTATCAGTGTCAGTGTAGCAATTGGAGACTGGGTGATTTATGCATCTACAGTTGAGTGCAAAGTGTCCATAAATACTGACAATTACTCAGAATTCCAAAGCAGCAGTGCATCATCAAAACTGTAGTTCTGAGTACCAGCAGCAAAGAGCTGCTGCTCATGGTGGCACTGACTCAGTAACAGGACTGCACGTGCTTTCTGGTGCACCACACCTTTGGGCATCAGCTTAAAGAGCAGAACAACTCTGATGCAGTGAGGTTATGGCTATTTATGTGCTTATTAGTGCATTTTTAACGCTGAGTCTTTTATCTTATGGTAAAAACCTAGCTCAAGGATTTATTCTTTTTTAAATAAGGCCAAATTAATGTCATTTATCTTGCACTATGTAGCTAGTCCATTCTACAGATATCTAGGAACCTTTTACCTGGTTGCTACAAATGAACCTGTGAGACGTCATCGTGTGTAAATGCTAAAAAGTATTGTAACAGATACATATTGCAGCACCCAAAAGACAAGGCTGTCTCTGGGCTGTCCCTGTGTGCAGCAGTCCAAAGTTTCTTCATTCTCAGTGCAGAGTCCTTTAAGGAGAGTCAGGAAATCAGATGTCTGAGACCCTGCCACTCCAGTCCATGCTGGGCATGGAGTCAGGCGATACAAAAAGGGCAAAAGGAGCAGCATCGTAATTTTGAAAAGCTTTAGTTTCTTGTCAGCAAAAGGGTGGTATAAAATATCCCAAATCTGTGAGAGCTTGCAGCTCTTGTTATACACAAGCTGATGTAAAATTCAGTGTATCACAGTGGTACGCTTGCTGCTTGTGCTTCTCACTGAACAGTTTTTAGTTTTTCCAGTTGAGTCTGCTTAGTCCCACGCAGACATATGGAGCTATTAATACTTCATTTTTTAGGACAGAAGCTGTATTCTGTTGGAGTCTACCTTTGTGTCTAAATTTAGTTGCACTTTCATTGTTCTCCGGGAATCTGGTTAAATAGCAGTGAGTTTCGTTATGTCCTCAGAAACCAGCCCCAGCAGCGTGTGTTCTCCTAGGAAGGTTGGTCTGGCTCTTCCAGTGAATACATTGGCGTGAGAGCACCTGGGGCTTCTCAGTCTCATCTCAGGAGAATAACAGTATTCTCCATGTTGTATTTAGAGATCTCCACCAGTGATCTCTTCTGGCTACTTTAAAAATCTCTTCGGTTTAAATACCTGATGGGTTATGAAGTCCTTGAGGTTCTTCTCTTAAGTGTAAAATGAGAACTCTCTGGAGCTAAGAGTAGAATAATACAAAGTGAATGACTGTTTCTTAGTGATTTTAATTAAAGGCCCCATTTAATGTCAACAAGGGGCATTCTTGCTTTCTTGGCTGCTCTGTGTGATTGCAATGAATTGTTTTGGCTATATCTCTCTTGGATGACACTGCAACTCACAGCTTGAGAAAGCCAAGTGCCCATAAATAGGCTAAATTTGCAGGTGATTTAACAACTCCAGATTAGGAATTGGAACAGAATTTCAAGGGACGAATATTTTGTAGTAAACGTCTTCATGGTGTGAAATCCCATTTTAGGACTGTGCCAGGGAGTTCTGCCTGATTTTTGGAATGGTTTTCTGGATCAGGTGTTTTCCCTGGTCTTGGAGATGGAAAACAGTTTGATGTTTAAACCACCTGGAAAGAATTAGATTCCTGTGGCTGCTTGGGGTAATTGGTGATCTAGAGCAGAAAGAGAATAGTTTAACAAATTAGGCTGGATGATTCCATGTTAGTGCACCAGTATGGGCTCTTACAGTTATTTCAGTACTTTACGGCTTTTAATAGGCATTACACCCATCAAAAAAAATTCAGTTTTGTCCTCTCGTAACATGGGGTTAACATCCCATCGAAGCATTGTGAATGGCCTGAAGGGATCAGTCATCCTGATGTCTAATCTGGATTCCTTCATCAGTGTCAGCCTCAGTGTTTTACCCCAGGATGGCAGTATTTACTTTGATGACTTGCGATTCAATAAAAATACCTTTTAAAAACTGTTATGGATTTAGAGTCATCAAGGAAGCTTACTGTGTTTGCTAAGTACAAGTGATTAATTATAGTTATAAGTGGATTTTGTTTGTGATTCAGACTTTATTTCAGTCCCTAGCATGCAATCTGACAGATAATTAACCTTCAGATACAAGTGTAGCTCTTTATTATTTATTTAGAAGCAGCTCTCTCTCAGCTTCATTGACTTACACATATTTAACACGATCAACAGACAGCACATTGGTATGTAAAGGTGTGTTTAATGCTGGCTTACACTGATGCCTCCTCCACACCCCCATGCAGCTGATGTGCTCAGAATCATCATCCTCCGCAGTCAGATGCTGTTTGCTGCTTCCAACCACCAGGACCATTTGGAATACTCCCTGGTCAGCTGGTGGAGCCCAGGGGTCTGGGGAGGGACCACAGGTCCACACTCCTGGTCCATCTCCTTCCTTCATGCTGGTTGAGTGGGCAGAAATGCTGGGGGTTTGGGTGTGCTGCCTGTTTCCAAATCTCCAGCCTCATGTCCCAGTGGGACTTGCTCCTGAGCCTGGGTTCATGCTGTTGTTGCCCTGCAGGAATGATGGTCCCCAGGTAAGTGGCCTCTCCTCAGTGTCTGATCCAGCTGTAGGCCTTGAGCTTTGAATGTTAATTCCTCTTGGTTCTGAGATAGTTGGGGTGTTCTGCTGACAGTTTAAGGTTAAAAACTTTATTTCAAATACCCATAAATATGTCTGTTATGTTATAGGCGTTTGAGCTAGCGACTGGAGATTATTTGTTTGAACCACACTCTGGTGAAGACTATTCCAGGGATGAAGGTATGAATCTCTTGAGATACAGTATGGATATATATACATATATATGTATTCACACTCTTCTTAAATTTTCAGTGAGCTTACGGTGGGGTTAAGTTTTGTATTGTTCAAGGCCAGCTTCAACAGAGCCTTGGGCAACATTGTCTAGTGTGCCCATGGCAGGGGGGTTGGAACTGGATGATCTTAAGGTCCTTTCCAACCCAAACAGTTCTGTGATTCTGCGATTTGAGTGAACTGTGCATACGTATTGCTTTCAGAATATAAATATGATCTTTTTCTTTTTAAAGTTCCATCACTAGCAATGGGTGGGCAAAAACTCCCTTCTGCAGATGTTCAGCCACTTAACAACTGCCTGAAGGAATTAAACTGCCCTTCTTGTAAGACTGCATATGTGTGGAAACCTGGTTGAGAATAACATCTTAGTTTAGAAAAGAAACGACAAATTTGAACTCTATAGTATCTTCTCTTTGTCAGAGTGACACTGGAATAATGTTTACATTGTGTATTTTTATTTAAATTAGGCAATTACTGATTTTTTATTTTAAATCAGAATTAACTCCTGCTTCCATTTGTATACCTGTCCATTTCCATGCTTGTTTGCTTGTAAATGCTCTTTGCAGTGATAATGTGGGCATCATTCATTGTTCCTAAATGCTACTAATGATGCCAGAGCTCTGCTGATCCTGGAAACCTCTGCATGGATTTGCTGCAAACATTGTTGATTTGAAACTATTTCTGATTTTTTACTAATTCCAGTTTCTTTCCTCTTCTTTTTTATCCCGTCCTTTCCCTGCCCCTTCCACTCCCGTATCCTTTTTTTCTCTCCCTCATAGACCACATAGCACACATCATAGAGCTGCTAGGCAATATCCCAAGGCACTTTGCTCTATCTGGAAAATATTCTCGGGAATTCTTCAATCGCAGAGGTAGTACCTCTTCTTTTTGAAAGGTGCCGTGATGCAGACAGAAGTGGAATTGCTGTTGCTGGTTGTAGCGTGTCCAGTGAGGAGCATTTCCTGAAATCACACAACAAAAACTGCTTTTGGAAAACAAAATACGAAGGAATCTGACAAAATTATTGGGTTTTTTTAGCTAAACACTGAAAAATGACCATTGCTCCATTTGAAATCACGCAGCAAAACTTGGCTGAAGCAGCTGATCCTCACATGTTGCTTTGAGAAGGAAGTTTTGCTGAAAGCATCTTTCCAAATTAGCCCCTGAGCAGTCTGCACGTGTCTTTTTTTACCAGGATCGATCTATTTCTGTCTGTGCCGGGCCAGTGTTAGTGTGTGCATGCAATGTACTGATTAAACTGTTGTATGTTTCTGTTTTGCTGGCAATGTTCTCCAATGCAGACCACATAGCATTGATCATTGAACTGCTGGGAAAAATCCCTCGAAAATACGCTATGTTGGGGAAATATTCCAAGGAGTTTTTCACCAAAAAAGGTAACGGTATTTATGCACCACTAATTTAAAGCATAAAACTATCCAAAAGGAGAATATGTTCATTTATGGGTACTGAAGAAGTCTATCCATTTAAATGGAGAGCTCTTACTAAAGAAGGATTTTGGTGTAAACTTGGCTTTCTGAAAAAAACACGATTTGCAGTATTCATTTCAATATTTCATTTAAAATCCGTTTGGGATGTACTCAAAGTGTGGCTGTTAACAAATGTCTGCATGAATCTGTTGTCCGGTATTCGTGTAAGTGTAAGGAATCAGGTGATGCATAGCTTGTAATGTGATGGAAAATGGTCTGTCAGCTAGTTTTGAGCATATGTCATGGCCCAGCAGATGCTACTGATAAGGAACATCGGGGTGGGAATGGAATGCCTGGGCAATAGACACAGCTGCATGCAGTCAGTCCTTGCACTCTCATAACCTCCCTGAAGAGAGAGCATGCAGAGGAGATGACTGTGATAGTGATGGAGAAAGCTGCTCAGTGTGCACTGTGCTGTCTCACTCCAAACACTGAATTGCTGTAATGCCCGCGTGCCACAGCCATAGGCAAGCACTTAGCTGTGTTTGGTGTAGTACACAAGTGCAGCCCTTCTAAAATGAAACCCCTTGAATTGCTACAAGGGAGTGACCAATCTGAGCAAACACACTGGGCCTGACAGTTCTTTTGTCTCTTTGTACTTCGTCTTTGCTCAGGCTGCTCCTAAAGACAAGTTTTTGACATGTGAGGCAATGTGGGGATGCTTCGAGTGTCTGTTGTCCCCTCAGTGTATGAGACAGCACTGTGTTGTAAGGACAGACAGGGATGTCAGGACCATCCCATCATGTGATGTGGAACATCTGGGGTTGCTGGCAAGGATGCTTTCCTGCTGAGCAGTGCTGGGGCTTCCCTCTTTCCTGTTACTCCATGTTACCTGAGCACACAGCTTGTTGGTAGGGCCAGTGCTGACCAGCTCCATCGGGCATGTGGGGGGCTGAGCTGTAAGAGATTGGGGTCAGGAGACAGGAGACAACCAGTGCTTCATCCCCCCTTGCATGGAGCTGCCTGTTCTGTGGGGGTATTTCTGGCGAAGCAGGGACATCTGCATGCCTGCATTGCCTTAAGGAGGGTGTCATGGTGTTAGAGTGTGAAGAAGGGCAGCAGTGATGATCAAGGAGATAGAGCAACTGCCATATGGGGGAATCTGAAATGCCTGAGGCTCTTTAGTGTGGAGGGGAGAAGGTTGCTGGAGGGATAATGAAGATTTACAAGTCAGTGGATAAGCTGAAAACAGAGCTGCTGTTTGCTAGCACCCACCATGTGAGAGCCGGGGGGACACCCAGTGGAACTTGAAGCAGGGGTTTACCTGCACAGCAGGCAGTTGGAGCCTGGGGGTTATAGAGAGAGGCTGGATCAGCAGGCTCGGACCAGTCCCGTGTTAACTGAGATTTTCTTCCCTGGGAGGGTGCGGAGGCACTGGCACAGATTACCTGGAGAAGCTGTGGCTGTCCCATCCCTGGCAGTGTTCAAGGCCAGGTTGGATGGGGCTTGAAGCAACCTGCTGTAGTGGAAGGTGCCCCTGCCCATGGCAGGGGTTGGAACCCGACAAGCTTTAAGGTCCCTTCCCGCCCAAACCACTCTTGGATTCTGTGACATGAACAAACAGGGCTGAAAGGTCCATAAATGCATAAAGCAGTAGAAGGGCCGGGCAGGAAGCACCCTCCAGCACCCTGGCAGAGCCTGCCAGATGCTCCTGGTTTGCTCCTGGGTGCCCATCCTCCCTGCCCTTCCTGTGCCACTGTCAGAGGCAGGTACTGAATCGGAGAGACCCCCAGCCTTTACCCTCTAAAAGCATATACATCTTGTGTTCCTCATTTACGCTTCATGCCAGATGACATTTTCTAATGATGCCACAGAACTTGCAAATGACCCAGCAGTTACACAATAACCACAGTGTTTGTGGCACACAGAAAAGGGAAGTTTGTAAAATTCTCATGGGGAGTTTCATGTGCTTCCATGAACTTTGTCCACTGCAAAGTGTCACTTGTCCTCTGGGCCCTGATCCGTAGTGACGTTCCTCAGAGGCACCGTCTGCTGTGGCCCAGGGTGGGATGTAAGCCCTTCAAAAAGCCTGGTTTGCCCACCACACAAACTGGAAGTGCAGGTTTGGTTTTGCTAGACGATGGTCTCTTACTTCTCTTCTGATATTTGCCAGCCCTGCTCGCTAACCTGCGCGAGATGCCGGCCGGGCACTGGCTTTGCCTGTTGGAAGTTGTGACAAGGAAAAGCGCTGCTGGAAGGGAAGGGGAGGGCTCTGCCCCACCTCCCTTGCTTCCATCCATTGTACCCTGGGGCCTCGCCAGCGGTTCTTGCGTTAGTTTTTGGGAGCATGTCCTCAAAGTACATAGTAGCAGATGATCTCCTGGTGCTGCTTCCCAATCCTTTGAGTCATCCCTTTCTCACTGTTAATAGCCCATCCTTCTCTTCCCTGGTGACACATCTTTAATTTGTCTTTGACAGAGTTCATAGATGAGCTCTGTGTTTTCTATTCTGGTCAGCGCAGAGAGCTTTAAATACCACCTTCACCCCCCAGGTCCCTCAGAAACTTCCTCAGCCATTTCCTTCTGACAACAGTCTGTTTTCCAGGAGGTCCTTTGCTGCCTCCACTCTGGCCACAGGCGTTTTGCAGTTCTGACAGCTCCATTGTCCTCACTGGATATTTCCTGTGTGCTTCAGTATCAAAAATAGATGAAGAGCTCCTGCTGGGGAGGCCTGCCTTGCTGTTACAGTTTTAGCATTTCTGTGACAATTCACAGTGATGCTCTGATTGCTGATGGTGTCAGACCGATGGGATTGTGCTTTCCATTCCTCCCTTAAATACCAGCACTGCCTTGCTGTCCTCGGGGCTTTGAGCAACCTGGTGTAGCGGGAGGCGTCCCTGCCCATGGCAGGAGGGGTTGGAACGGGGTGATCTTAAGGTCCCTTCCAACGCAAACCATTTGTGATTCTGTGAAACCTCATGAACCAGCTCGTGTTGCCAGACAGACACCTCCGTTTCCTGTGCTGCTCTCCAGCGCTTCAGGGTGGAAATGAGATGAACCCACCATGTTCACATAAACTGAGCTTCTCATCCACCTCAGTTGTGTAAATTGCCTTTTACTCACCCTGCTTTGATTCCATGGTCATCATCGTGATACTTATTGAAAGCTGAAGCACTAGTTTAATTCTTGTCCCTCACAAAGATAATTTTTACTGTATCCCATCTTCCTAAACACTTCTGCAATCCTTATGGAATTTCTCGAGGAAAATTCCAGCCCTTAGTGCTAAAATAGTTTGTACCTCAGCAGAAAAACACAACAGAACATCGTACTGCCCAGGGTGTGCTGGTATTAGCTTGGGTTTAGCTTGAGTACTTCAGGAGTATTCAGGCAGTAGGAACTCGCCTTAACAGCGACACCAGGAGCCTCATCTTGCAGTCTCACTTTATACAACCCGAGGGAGGGAAGGTGCCTAAACCGATGTAATTTAGTACAAAAGCGAAGACAGCGCTGCGTGGAAACACAGGCACTGCCCCAGAGCCAGTCTGGTTTGGTAAATGATTATGACAGCCCTTGCAATGAATGCCACCAGCTGGGGAGGCTCTGGACACAGCTGCATTTACTTGGTTTTAGCCATTTTTTGCTTGCAGTCAGTAACAAATGTCATGGTTTAACCCCCGCGGGCAATTGAGTCACTGTTTTCTATCCCTTTTTGTGATGCTCGAGTTTCTGTGTGTTTGTGAGCTGGTTTCTGCTTGTTCTTGTTAGTGGTCACCAGTGCGCACCTCTGGAAACCTTCAAACGGGTCAGGTTTTCAGCAGTTGAATTTCAGAGCTTCATAAAGGTTCGTGAAGGGCTGAAAGTGAGCCTGGAAATGAACGCACTTCTCCAGGATGTGCTGTCATTTCCCTTCGTTCATGCCATAGGGCTGTGGGCCCGGACCAGAGCCTGGTTTGGTTTGACTGGTGGGCACTGGTGGGACGTGCTGGTGCACGTAACCCGGCAGGATACACCCGCTGCTTCCGCTGCTCCTGTCTCAGTACCCCTCCTGCCTGCACAGTGGGAGGAGGACAGTCCCAGCTGTGGGCAGCGCCCCTGGACTCTGGTGCCAGCCTTCTCCTGTCTTCCTCTTGCAAGTGATGGGCCATTTGCACACCTGCTGGGTTGGAGTCTCTTATGATGGCACCTGGAGAGCTGCTCTGGCACCTGGCCTAGAACCTTCTGCTGCAGCCTGAGGCAGCAGAATTGTGTCCTCCTGGGCCTGGGATGGTTTCCATCTGTTGCATTTGGATGCTCAGTCGCTTGGGACAGTCTGAGGACACGGTTTTCCCCTGCCCTGAACTTCTGTAGCCACAGGGGTGTACAGAAACAGCCCCGAGAGCTGATGTCTGATGGCATTTTACGGGCAGTAGATCAGAGCCAGGGACAACCAGCAAGTTGCCAAACCACCTAAAATAGTATGGCCTGTGTGCTGCATCCCGCTGGTGTAGCGGGCTTGTGAAGCTATGGAAGAGTCACGTTCAGCTTCCAGAATGGGGTGAGAACCCGTCGCCCTCCTTGCAGCTCAGGGGCCATCACGGAATAACCACAGGCGTCTCTGTTTATCGTCATGGGGGGACCATCTGGCTCAGATGTGTTTGGGAAAAGGGAGTGGAGGTGCAGGGAGCAGCCAGAAGAGTCTTTCTTCCCTGTTGTGCCAGATGTCCTATGGATAGACCTGGATAATACTGCAGGTTTGAATGGCAGAAGGGCTCTCGCCTCCCTCATTGTTCTGGTCCCCAACATGCTGCCAGATTGGCCGAGTGCCCCCTCTTTGATGGAGCTCAAATCCCGCAGCTGCTGTTGGCTGTGGGTCGGAGGAGCCGTAGGGAGCAGCAGGTGCTTCCTCCTTGGGAAGGATTCAGACCAGGCCTCCTGGGGGGTTTGTCTGGGACATGGAGCAGTCTCCAAGTGCCAGACTCTGGGCTGGGCTTGGCTGGGAGTGAAGCGCTGCTGTGGTGCCTTGTCAGCCAGTGCCACGCAGCAAGGCAGCAGCCTGTGGTGCGGAGTCCTCCTTGTTGGGATGGGGGCAGTTTGTGTAATGTTGGGGTCTGTTGGCTGGTGAGGAAGGAAAAGCCTTTGCTGTTCTCTGCCTGTGGTGCATGCGAGCACACAGGAGTGAGTGAATGAGTGTGTTTGTGCATGGGAGAGACAGTGTGAAACCCCAGAAGTGATGCGTACTGGGTGCCGCAGCGTTTGCTGTAGGTTGATTCTTGGTTTTGACATTGGACGTGCTCTGCTCCTTTGAGCACCTCAAGCAAGCTGGCAGCGTGCCACCTTTCCCAAGCAATTCTGAGCCTGGCCAAGGCGCTGTGAATGCAGAGTGAGAGAAAAATGACAGAGGGATTAATCGCTCACAGGGATGAGGAGGGATTTGTCTAACGCAGTAACGTTTCTGTTTGCAGGAGAGCTCCGACACATTACCAAGCTGAAACCTTGGAGTCTCTTTGATGTGCTTGTGGAGAAGTACGGTTGGCCTCATGAAGATGCTGCACAGTTTACAGATTTCCTGATCCCCATGCTAGAAATGGTCCCAGAGAAGCGCGCTTCGGCTGGAGAATGCCTTCGGCATCCGTGGCTGAATTCTTAGCAGAGTCTCCCAGCTGTAAAATAAAAGCCAGCAACCACTTCCCAATGCATTGGACCTAAGCGGTGACTGTCACCCGTTCTTTAGCAGGATCACACGTGAGCTGGCTTCAATCCTCAGACCTTTATTTTGCTTGAGGTACTGTTTGACATTTTGCTTTTGTGCACTGTGTTCTTGGGGAAGGGTGGTCTTTCTGTCTTCAGCTAGTAGTTTACTCACCCACTTTCTTCAGAAAACACTTACCGTGTCTTTAAGCATTGTTTCTTGTGTTGTGTGGCATTCAGATCTTGGAACAAAGGAGACTCCCCCCATGTGTTTTGGCAAGTTTTGTAACTATTTATGAAAAAAAGAAAAAAATATTTTAGCTGATGCATATTCTCTAATTTACAAGTGTAAGAAATCTATCAAGTCCGAACCCAGCTATGGCGGGGAATTGTACAATTTTATCTGCTGGCAAAGGGATGTCATCCTTGTATTATAGTGTATGTAAATGCACCCTGTAAATGTTTATTTCCATTTAAATATGGGACTGGGGACTCAATTTCAGAGTAAAGCGACTTAAGTTTTAGAGAGCTTTCTAGCAAACCAATTGCATGTAGTGGACTTCAAACTGCGTTAAGGAATTGTGCAAACTTTCTATTCTGTAGCAGTTCCCGTTCATTGGATTTCCAACCAAGTGGCTCTGGTTTACAGGATTCCATTCCCCAAACGGCACTTTAAAGGAAGGCTGGACTTCTTTCTAATACAGTATGCATTGTCATTTAGCACTCCCTTTTAGAACTTTTGCCTATTTTAAGTGCTTTTAAGAAAAGGAAACTAGCGATTTCCCTTCCAATGTGATAGTGAAGACATGGTACCATATGGTGTTGCCTTTTTATAAGCACTGTAAGTTGTACTATACCTTAAGGAAAAAAAAACCAACCAATAATTAAAAGTAGAGCATGAGAACCACTCTGTGTAAAATTACTGATCTTTTGTAATAAAAGCGTGTGCTTGGTATCAGGTGAGGAAGGACAGAGCTGCCAGTATTTACAGTGCAGTGGGCAAAGCAGTCCAAGAAGCAAGATCATGCTCATTCCATTCACAGCTTTACATGTTTCTAAACCAAATTGCACTAGCTTTGTTCTCTGCCATGAGCAGATGTACAATGAGGACCCGTTGTAAGTTGCACGCAACAATTACGTGCTTCGTAGGACACAAAAAGGCTGCATAGGCTGAAGTTAACAGGCAATACAGGTTTGGGAATGTACAGGGAGGAGGAGGTGTAGTTTGGCCTCTTTCTGGAAGTCGGTGGGATGAATGTAAGGTGACTCCTGACCTTCATGTAACTACGGTGCCACTTTTCTCTTGACTTTGTCCATATGAAACTTATTCACATGCCTTTGCAATAACTAGATTGTGAGAAGATCGCCCCATGCTGTAACAATAACCCGTTGTTTGAGGTGCTTGCAGTTGTCTAATTAAAGTGTTTTGTTTTTTCAGCCCGTGTGCTGGTCATTGGACTCTTTGCCCTTTGCCATGACTCCAACTGTGCCTTTGCCCGAGGTCCGTGACGGGGGGTGGGCAGGGGCTGGGGAACCCTGACCAAAGTGAAAAGCAGCTTTTTGTGGTAACTTATATGTCACCCAGTGCACATCACAGCACCCAAAGGGTGATGCAGCACTGGGGGGGAGGGAGCTGTGTGAGCAGTTGCCAGGGGAAACGTGACCAAACATACCTTCATACAAGGTGTTTAACCGTGATAAACAAGTGAAGGATCACCCATGCCTGGTAGGCCGGGGCAGCCACCGCTCCAGAAAGAAGCTGCACTGGTTGAGGAGAAACCCATGTGCTGAGGCCCTGCCTGCAATTGGGGTTCACCCTCCACAGGAACAGCCGCAAGGATGAGTGACACTGGTGAGGATGGTGGATGCCACAATGGACTCCAGAGCTAGAGGTAAAAGTGCTGTTGAGCTCCACACCCAGCCCAGCCCCTGGTAGCTGCAACTAACGAGAAGCTGGTTCTTGAACATGTAGAAGCTTGAATGGTGCAGCAGGTCCAGTGCAAGCCCAGCGAGGTGAGTAACTGACTACAGTGCTGGCATCGTACTGCTGCCCATCGCATGGCCAGGGTGATGCAGCAATGCTCAGGGGGCCTGGGGTAGCACCAGTGTTGTTGTGCCCAGTGCATCTACTCCTCCTGGTGTCACGCTCTCTGAGATGATGTACTGACCAGTGTCATGGAGGGAGGGAAGGGGGGCAGGACAATCAGGTTTGACTGTTTTGCTGATTCAGATTTGGTCACAAGTGTGTCTGAGCAGTGGTGCGGGTGGGCTGGACGCTGCTGCTGCTGGCCTAATGTTGCTTAGCTTCATGTTAGTGCAAACCCGAGTGTGCTCTATCCATCCAGGGTGTTTTGTGTGGCTAGCAGATGCTCAGGGAGGTGTTTGCTGTGTACTGTTCTTACTAATTAATTACTGAACTAGGCTGAGGCCAGTTAGAATTTAAAGCAGCCTGATTCTTTCCTAGCTGTTAAAATGATGTGCCTGTCCCCATTCTGCAGTGAGCAGGCATGGCTCCTGCCCCATTTCAGGTTTTCCTGCACACCACTGCCATGCTCTGGTTCCGAGGTGGATCCATCCAGTGCAGGCCAGGTTAGGTGAACAAGACTGACAGCAGCCACTTCCAAGACACAAGGACACTGTCACACCCCAATGACAGTAACTCTGCATTAGAAAGTGCAACAGCAGCAGCTGAGTTGCTGCTACGCAGCACCAGCAAACATGCCCTACCCCCAGCACTGCTCACTGGGCTCCCCATGAACTGCACAAGCAGCAGGGCCTAAGGATCCATTACAGGCAGAGACCAGGGCTGTGCTAGAGCTTGCAGGTAGGGCTGGGGCCTGTGCCCAAGGTCAGACTAACAACACATCATGTATACAGCACAGGGGTGCTGGTGCAGCAGTACTCTGTGTGACATGCCACCACCCCCACAGAAGCCTGTTGGTAACCAGGACAAGACCCTGCTCAGAGTGATGTCTCCTCAGCTCAGGAAACCCCCCTCCTGTGGCTGGTTCCACATCTGTCTGGTCTGGGTTAAACCCACAGCTGGAACCAGGGCAGGGGAAGAGCCTGTTGAGGAGCAGGGGTGGCCCTTCCCTGCAGACACAGCACCCTTGCAGGACAAGCAGTTAAAACTGACATAATTGTGATTTATTAACATGAATTAAAATGCCCAACCAGTGCTGCAATGTGACAGTATATTAAAAAAAATTAAAGATCATATACTGTACTACTTTCACAAAGATCACACTTTTTTTTTTTCTTCAAAAAAGAGACTTATTATATACAATACTATATCAAATGAAAGCAGCTTTAAGCCATTTTACAAGCCAAAGAAATACAGTATTTACAGCACTCGTCAGGGACATTAGAAACAGTCTATACATTAAATTACAATTTCTGCAAATAACTGATGAAACAAAAAGCCATGTCCACACCAAAACTAGAAAATCTGTATTGCCTTGTTTCCTAGCGCTATGCACACAGAGAACTGCTGACAGAAGAAAATGGGGAGGGGGGAAAAAAAGGTGGTTAGTGCCATCACTGAGCCTGTGTACTTAATTACATATGTATAAAAGTAATACAGAAAACATTCACTAAATGAATTTAACTGCAACAATAAAACTTTTAAAGATTATGCAGCATCAAACCTACTGCCTGAAAAAACTGCTGGAATGTCCACTTACAAAATCAAAAGAAATACCTAATACTGGCTTATAACAGCACGTCTTCCGGAATTGTAAAAAGCAAAAAATGGAAAGAATACAATGCAGGAGGAGCACTGGTGTTCGCTTTTATACAAAGTCTCATGTACAAGCTTTAAAAAGTACCTTCCACAGGTACAGAGGAAATATACACAGTTTATCTTACACAACATTGTAAAAACGTTTAGGCTGGGGAAGCTGGTTCGTCAGTGCCACCCTGACCCATGGTAGTTGTTCTGGAAGGTGGGTGGCACCTGTGCTCTGTGGATGGGGAGCTGGCCGGGCAGGGGCGAGGCCTGCTGCTGCCCCTGCACGTGGGGGAGCGGCACGGCCCCGGGGTGCGTGCAGAACCCCGAGGCAGTGGCCGTGGCAATACTGTTTGGTCCTTGAGGTTGGATGTGGGGACCCTGCCCAGGGAGTGGGCAGTGCGGTCCCGTTCCAGCAGGCTGATGTTGAGGTCCAGGTCCTAGCGTTGTGTGATGCGGGGCTGGTGAGGAATAGGAGGACACGCTTGTGTGAGCGGTGGAAGGGAAATGGGGGGGTCCTTGGTGGGACGGGTGGTGTAACCCTTGTGCTGCTGATGGTGGGTGATGCCCGGAGCCCATAACGCTGGAGGGGGGTGGAGGTGGGGGTGGTGGTGCAGTGTTTGCAACATGCTGGTGCTGTGCTTGCAAACCTTGGTGTCCAGCTGGGGGGTGGGGAGGTTGGTGGTGGGGGAGAGGACCTGGGGGTGGAGGTGGTGGTGGCAAATGGTGACCAGCAGCCTGAGAATGGATGTGCGATCCAGGAGCTACGGCCATGGCGTGCACTGGACCGACGACATGTGCTACAGAGTGCTGCTGATGAGTACTTTGCTGCTGTACAAGATGAGGTCCTGGAGCAGGGGGTGGTGGAGGAGGAGGAGGAGCAGAAGAAGCTGATGCCTGGTGATGAATACCGGGGTTCTGAGAGGGCAGGAAGTGCCCTGCAGTTACATGGTGTCCCGGCACCGCTTGCTGACCCGCAGTGCCAGGAAGTGCTTGGTTTGGTCCAGATGAGAAGACAGTCTGCTGGGGTAGGCTGCCCTTCAGCTGACTGTAGCTCTGAAAGCTTCCAGAGGGCTGCTGGCTTTGATAGTAAGTAGAAGAAGGAGGTGGGGGGGGCGGTGGAGGGGGAGCACTGCTGTTTAAACTTTGTTGGTTAAACTGGCTGTAAGAAGCTGAAGATTGTCCTGAAGTTGTCTGAGTGAAGAGGGGGGGGCCGCTGGCCTGCTGCTGGCTGCTGGGCTGAAGGGTTGGGGCTGCCGGGTAGAAGCTGCGGTGCGTTTCCCTCTGTGGCGTTCCCACCTGAGGTGACTGCGGATGGTGAGGTCTGTATGGAGATCCCAGCTGCTGCGAGTGGGGCTTTGGTGACAGATAACCATGCTGCCCGGGCGCGTGCGGGGTCGAGGGCTTGGGGGGATTCTCTACGTGGGGCGAAGGCGGGCAGTGCAGCTTCAAAGGTGCGGAAGGCAACTTCTGTGAATGGGAGAGTTGCTCAGCAGAACTGCGTGGATGCGGTTGAGATGGATGGGTTTTTGAAAGTGCCTGGACGTTGTTTGTCGGCTGTTTTTGCTGCCCCTCCGATTTGGGGTGATTGGCACATTCGGCCTCAGGGGCATTAGCTGCAGGTTCCCAGTGCGAATCTGGCTTTGTGGGTGTTTTCCCAAGTGACTGTGTTGAAACTACAGGACTCGGTGATGAGGGCTGGAATAGAAAGAACATCAGTCAGTGCAGAACACTCAAAATACTCAGCTCTCTGCGCTCAGAATATTGTTCTCTCCCCCTATTGGTGAAAAAGAGATATATGCTTGGTATAAGAAAAACAGTGACAACAGAAACCTTAAAATTAGCAAGACACTACATTAAGCAAGTCTGCATCAATCATTCATCCAAGTCGAAGGACTAGCAAGTGGATTTTAAAGCAGGAACAGAAGTTCAACCCATCTGGGCAAAGCAAGAAGCTGTTATTTTTTTAAAGTTGAAGACTGCTGAGTCTGGAAGAAGTAATTCCAGGTAAGACCATTTACAAGAATAAAGCCACTTTTAGAGTGACAGAACATCCTAAAATTGGCATGCTGTAAGCAAAGAGACTAAACATGACAACCTGAATTACTTCAGTTAATACTGCACGGGCAGCACAGCAGCTACCCAACACCTTCTGCGCCTCAGTGCTGAACTGCCACGGCAAGAGAGAGCTCCTGTAAAGGCACCAAGTACATAGCGGTGTTAGGGCTGTCAGTGCTGACTGACTGCCAGTTCCTCAGTGGGGACACTGAACCCATGGACATAATCTCTGCTGTGTTTCCAGAATGAAGAACCTATGTAAGTGTAGCTACTAAAAGAACGGGACATAAATCAGCCAGCTAGCATGTACCACCACCATTTCTACAGAGGTTTACCTATGTTAAATTACTGCACAGCAGGGTCACATATGTACTTGTTCTTCTAAGTAGTAAAACATGACTTTTTTTTTTTTTTAAGGTAAATCAGAGATATGTACATCTTCACCTGCACATTACACAGTGCATGTACCTTACACCCTATGCATTACCTTGCTTGCTTTTGACGGACTCTTGCAAGTCCTCTGTGAAGTATCTGGGGACGGACATTCAGAAGGAGGCTCTGGATTTTCAGGATCAGGTTCTACAGACATAAAGCAGAAAGAAATACGAATGTGGGAAAATCAACTCTCTTGCAAAGATCGCTAAGCACTTTATATCTGACTTTAAAAGAGCTATCAAAGTTGTTGTAAGAGACTATTCAATATGGCAAGTGTCACACAAGGTCATCTGCTTACTGACCTTCCATAAATTCAGTGAAAGAAGGGACCTTAAGCTGCAACTGGGAAATGAGATTTGAATGAGATGAAGGTGGAGACTGAACATGAGACGGTAAGCATGGGCTATAAGGTGATTCTCCCCCTACAGATGAAGCAGACCCAAACATAACATTAGAATGAGTATGGACTACCACAGGGGAGCTGGTTAGATTTATCTGCCTTCAGCATCATTCATCTACTCACCACTGTCCTTGTCTTTCCTGTGGTCACTGAGAAGCAAAGCTCTCTGGTAACTTCGTTCTCTCACTTGTTCCACAGAGGTTGATGCAGTCCTGGAAGACAGAAGCACAGTATAAGAGGCTGTGCTCCCACAGACAAATTTAAGACAATGTATATGCAAATACTGGGCCAGAAGAAATTTACAGTGTTTAAGAGCCAAGTAACTGGTTGTATATAAGCAATGTGATTTGTTAAGTATTTCACAACTGTCTTCTCCCACTACAAATGTAACAGATTTCCTGCAACCCTATTACATTACAAGAACTGGCAATTCCCAGAACTGACAATTCCTCTTAATAAGGAAACAGCAGCTGTAGACCTGGGGGTGGTGGTGGTGGGTATCTTCTAAGCAGCTGAAAAGTCAAAACCTACAATAATAATAATTCAAAAAATAAAAGGTTGCAGGTACTGCTTCACAGTCTCAGTTTTTAGAACACTCTTTTCTTCCTACACTGAAAATATGTTACTATTTTTCTTTAATAATTTGCTCTTTAATAGTGGCTCCATGTAAATACTGCACAACCTCAAATGTGTGTCTGTTTAAGCTTCTACACTTAACTTGCCAGACAGTGGGCATGAAGTGACAGTCACATCTTCTTTCTTATAATCAATTATGTCTGACAGTCACGCCATGATCAAAAAGAACATGAACAACGGCACTATACAAAACTTAAGTTTTTCTTTCAGGCAAGAACACACAGCATTACTCTCCAATAGCTGTTGTACTAAAATAAATGCTAGCGCTGTTGTCTGCAGGATTACTGCAAAAACTTACTAATAAATTCTTCCCTATTGAGCCTGTTTCCACATTCTTTGCTTACAATATAGTACCCTAGTTTCTGCATAGGGAACTTACAGTCCCTTTTCAGTGAAGCTCTGAAGACTGCACTTACGTTCTCCCTTCAATTGGCTCTACAACATCCTTCTAGTCTGGAATAGCTGGAGCATCTGAGCAGAAGGACGTTCAACTTCTCAGCTCATGTTCACCCCAACACTGTCAGGCCAGAAGAACATCTGCAGGGTTTATTTTGTGCTAGTAACATTTTGGAGACAGCGCCACCACAGTTGACCTTCTACCTTAAGGCTATCAAAAACGCAGTGGAGAATGTTGTGCAACACTTGTACAGATTGAAGTCATTTCATCTCATCCTCCTTCACACACTATCTCTGCCCAGGATTTTTGGTGGTTGGAGTATCTGGCATGGCATCCAACAGAGCATATGGTCTGCACACAGGGGAACCATTTAATAATGATAAACAACGATGTAAGTATCACCAGCACTCTACCTGAGCAGAAGGAACTGTTAGGCAAACTGCATGCAGCCCTACACACTCCACTTAAGTAACAGCAACCACCACAAACACATTCCAACCAGATCACCAAAAAACAGGCTCCTGAAGTCTTCCAGAGGCTTTTGCTAATCAATAGATATTATTCTCCTGTTCCACCCATCTTCCCTACAGTACTTTTGGAAAGGTTTTGAGATTTCAGATGAAAACCCTTCTCTTCAGCCCACAGAAAAAGCAGTGGAGACACAGTAGCATGTGCAGAGCCAAGGCCATGCTGAAAATCCAACTCCAGTCTCTTCACAGGCAGCATAGCATCCTTCCCATCCTACTGCCACACTCTCCTCCACACACTGTAGCAAGCACACAGCCCAACCTGTGCAATGGCAGAGGGAGCACACCTAAACACCCATCCCATCAAAGTACAGGTTGACACCTGTACTTTGTCTATGCAATTTTACAGTCTACAGAAATAGGCAACTTGCCTTGCTCAAACCAATTTCTATTTTACTCTTAGGAAATAAAAAAGCAAAGCATAATGAAAATAAAGTAAGTTAACCAGCATGTTATGGGTAATGTTTCCTATCTTCTAATCTGTATGACATATCTTCTCTATTTCTGATTAAATAAAGAGAGAAGACAACTCTTTACTAATGTGGAAGGGCTTCCAAACAGTAATCTGTATCTGTACCTGTATTAATGACAACTAGGTTTCAAATAGAAATGACTCAGAATTTAGTAAACAGTTCTTCAGTACTTCAGTGCTATAGTGCTGTGGCTTACCACTGAACTTCTGGTTCATTCTTCTCACTGGAAGATGATTCCTTAATCATACTGTTGTTGCCAGTGTCTTCTGGAGCTGCGTTATAAGCAGTAGTTGGCAGTGGTACTGGCAGGTTTGCAGCGCTATCAGTCTGCTCCCCATTTTCACCACTGTTGTTATACCCATCATTAGCACCATTGTTACTGCTTATATTTCCTCCAGCAGCAGCATGAGGAGATACAGTAACCAGGGGGAAGTTGTCTGTCTTTGAACCACTTTTTCTAGCTTCTCGTTGTCTCTTACGGTATTCTAGTAAGGATACCTAAGGAGAGAACAAAATAAAACAGTATTAGAAGGGAAGCTCACTTATTTCCTTTCTCATGGTTTTGATTAAATGTATTATTTCAGCAAGATACACCATTTACTTGGTTCTAAAGAAAACAACAGATTGTTGAAGATATTTCACCACATCTGCAGTGCATTTACAGAGCACTAAGCTACTAATGGCTTTAAGGACAACGTAAAAAAGATAAACGCTTCTGGCAAGAAAAGTGTGCATTCTGCCTCAGGAAGTGGCAGAAGATGATGTAGGTCAGCCATGACTTTGGTGCTGAAGTCGTACTGTTGGTTGAAGCTACAAGGGACTTCAGAGTTTTTCCTGGAACTGCAGTATTACTAAGAGTATGCTGACACAGTAAAGCTGATTTTAAGAGATGTCACATCCTGCTCTTAGTCTGACTCCCTCATATGAAAAACCTGCTACACTCTACACTGCACCATTCTACTACATGCAAAGGATTCTCTCATCCCTGCATACATTTTTCTTAACATATAGAACTCTTAAGCTTTCATTCTTTTGTTATTTTGAATTTCTGTCTTTAATGCACTTTAAAAGAGACTTATGAAGAACATATGCTAAATTCCAAGTAACGTTTCTTATGAAAAACAACTGACACGAAAGAAAAGTAGCTTCTTGTTTGCATGTACGTATATATAAAAAACAGTACACAGATGCTTCCACAGAATAAAAACCAGTTTAAACAGTAAATTACAGTCAGTGAGAAAAACGAACTTTCAAATGTTTCTACTATGTACCTACAGGATTTGATGCAGAAAGCTGCAAGTAGTGTTGTACTTTATTCGGTATGATGCTAGTTTGGTAGAAATGACATTTAATGCCTTCAAATCCTTTCTGGTTGTCAACATCCTACTCTGAACCATCCAAGAAAACAACAAATTCAAGTGCAACAATGAAAAGAAGTTCATGTTTAACTGTCCTAGTCCTCAGTAAAAGCAGACATCCATTTCTACAGGGAAAAAACACCACAACACCCTGCTTTGTTTGCAGTCCTGGCTTTTTGTTTGCTTTCAAACACATCTGTCTATTAGAGACTCATCTATATGTCAGGGTAAAAACGCTTAAAAATATTTGGTTTTTCATAGAAAAAGGAAGAACTGATCTTGCTTTCAAACATTTTGTATGATTTCCACGCCCATACCTGGGATTCCTTGAAGGATACTGCTTGAAGACAGCTTATGTATTAAGAATGGATGAAATCTGTTGTGTGGGCACTATGTACAAGACCGTATTGAAATGCGTGAACTTGTACAATGGTGAAAGAAAAATAGAGGAGCAAATGCCCACAGAAATACTGAAATATAGAAAAAACGTTTAACAACTGCATAAAGACATTTGTGTCTTACTTGATCCTAGGAAAAGGCTTCTATTATTCTCCTACAAAAACACTGAACTCTACCTTCTCCTTAGCCAAGATGCCTCATCTCCTTTTTACATTGTGAAAGATGTTTTTTTTGCTTGTCCTTGGAAAGCCTAAACCCTATGCTTTCAGGGGCACAGACAGATCTTCCCTGGTTATTTCTTCAAACTTAGCCTTTAGACAGGAACCCTGGGTGAGTGCCAGGGGGCAGCCACACCATTCTGTGTTTGGGGGATTACTGTAGCATAAGCCCTCAGCAGTCACACCCTAGAAGAATCCTTGTCAGCAAGAAAAAGGGGGCAGAGGATTACTGAAGCACTAAGTGCTGCTGGGATTTGAAAAGAAATTAGTTTAACTTTCGAAGAAGCATATAAACTTACAGAAATTTCAGCTTGTTATGACTCTATGATGGTAGTATGCATTCTGTATAATAGATTATATAATATTTAGTGTCATACGCAACCCTTTCAAACCTGAGAAGTAATTCTTTATTTAGCAATTCATGTAACACGAAATAAAAGTGAATTTGTACCTATTACTTAGAAAAAAATACATTTACTAGTGGGTGTATGCAGCTTCACTTTTTGCTCTTCATTATTTCCCCTGAATAATGTCTACTACATTGTAGTACCTAAAGATCAGCCATCAGCTGGATTTTACCGTATTATGGTTCTTCCTGTTATAGAAGTATCATTAGCAGGCTATGTGAGAGAGAGCAAATGATTCTTAAAATTATAACCTTTTTCTTCTGTGGAGGATTCTGGGGTGTGCAATTTCCATCCATCAAGCTGTCGCTATTGACAGTCCTTCCAAAGCCAGATGCAATTCCATCTTCTGAAGTACAAAAAACAGATGCTTCCATGAACATGCCTCTAGCATCGTCTTGAATCAGGCACTTTGACTCACTTATTCTGAATCCACCTCCTACCTCCAACTGATGTGAAGGGGTCAAGTCCCTCAAATTAGAATTCATTGAGAAATTTACACCTGTCCTGTCGGGACTTTTTACCCAGGAAGAATAAATTGTGCCCCGCCCACAATGAGCAGTTTCTAGTTGGCTGTTTGAATCAGTCCTATCATGTGGGGGAGCTTCCAGGTTTTTATGCAGTGCACTTTGCTCAATTACTTCGAGTCCCAGCTGGAGGTCTGACACAGATTCCATTTCGCCAGTGCACTGCCGTGTGATATCAGTCCTATTCCTTGGACTGGAATATCCAATAGTCTTGATTTCTTGCAGGCCCATTTCTGTCAGGTTGGAGTTTCGGAAAGAATTCAGCGCTAGAATTGACGCTCTGTCATAGCCCTGAGTGAAGAAAAAGCATGTCAACTAGTTTTCCACACCTGAAGAAAACTGCAATTATTCTTGACATTCAGTTGTGCCTTTAAGTGGGATTACAGGCCTTCCAGTACCATGAATTTATCTAAACAATTCTACAGCCACTTACTTCTACAATTGCCATGTATTAGGTAAAAACATTTTAATAAAATGCACATTAACCCAAACCAAAATAAACTTTAAATGCCAGGTTTTATTTATGGCAGAGGAAGGTGAGAAGCTTCAAGAGGAGCAAGTCTCTGACCAGGAAGTTACAAAGCACTTGCTTCAATTCAGCATAAATAGGATCCTCTGCATCAAAATATGTATTTCAAGAAGAACAGGGGGGGAGCTCTTCTGAAACAATAAAAACCCAGTATACTGCAGAGGGGAAAAAATATAAATCTTCATTACAGAAACGTCTTCTGTACTTCTTAAAACTTAAGCATGAAAACCCCAGCACAGATCCACGGCTGGAAGCAGCTTTTCTAAACCAGTACGGTTTGTCATGAATCCTTTTAAAATTGTTTGTATTACAAAATGAAAGTTCTTAAGTAAAACCCTTCTTCTGAATCAGATAAACATCAAAATATTCAATTACAATAGTTTACACAATTGTTAAATTCAGTCAACAACTGTGATAGTATGAAAAATTTTGTGTATTTTTTCACCTAAAAAATAAAATATCCTTATTTGTGCTTAAGTCCCAGGGAAGAGTATTTAGATCATTCATTTACATGACTCACCAGAAATTAAAGTCTCCATTAGTATAACCCACTACATCTTTTTGCTATTACTGATTTTTACCCATTCCTTTTAGGTACCATTAAGTTTACAGTTTAACACCTTTATGCAAACTGCGCAGTTATCAATAGGAATTGGAGCTCCGTGTTGCTGTGAAACACTTCCAGTGCAGGAAGAGATGTCCCTGTGAAGCTCTCATGTTTCACAACCACACCAGTGGCCTGTCCACCTGTCTCATCCCTGCAGCAAGACACATCCATCCCCCAGGCTGGGAGTAACCGGGCACATGCCACAGTGCTTGCTGCTCCTGAACTAATCCACCTACAGCCATATATTACCTTTGTGCTCTGCTCTCTCACACTGAGCATAATTAGGCTCTAAAATAACAATTAAGAGAGGCTGGTAACAAGGAGAAATGTTAATTTAAATCTAAATCTACAGCCTGAAAAGTACCAATGTTGGGTTTCTGTTCATATCCATAAATGGCAGTAGTTACTCCTTTCCAAGACAGCTAATGGGGTTTTTAAATGATACAGAAAAAGAGGAAAGAAAAAACAGTTTAAAATAGAAAATGAAAATAGGTAAAGTCGGATCAGGGATGTGGCCGAGAAGCTGACTGCTCTAGTTGGTCCCACTGACTATCACCCACTCCTGGTAATCCATGTGGGTGCTACTGATATAGATAGCAGTAGCCCGGAGACCATAAAGAAGGACTACAGAGCTCTGGGAGAGGTGGTTAGGGGCTCTGGAGCGCAGATCGTCTTTTCGTCAATTCTCCAGGATACAGGGCAGGACCTTGAAAAGGCTAGGAGGATTGGCCAGCTCAATAAATGGTTAGAAGGGCGGTGCTATAGTCAGGGGTTTGGGTACCTTGAACACGGGACTCAATATAGTAAGCCAGGTCTACTGGGGGCTGGTGGAGCTGGTCTGACAAGGAAAGGGAAGGGTGGATTTGGTAGGAGGCTTGCCAGACTGGTCAAGGACACTTTAAACTAGATGTGTTGGGGGAGGGGGGCATCATTCCATCCCAACACACCCAGTCGGTTGGTAGCACCTACAGTAAACGTTTGGAGCAATGTAGAGCTATTCCAGCTGCTCCAGCCAATGAGCCGGCTTCAATTGGATCTCGGCTCAAATGCCTCTACACAAATGCCCGTAGCCTGGGGAACAAACAAGAGGAATTAGAGATGTGTGCACATCTACGGGGGTATGATATCATAGGCATCACAGAAACATGGTGGGATGGCTCCTATGACTGGTGTGTTGGAATGGAAGGTTACCGGCTCTTTAGGAAAGACAGGCCCGGTAGGCGGGGAGGGGGAGTTGGTATTTATGTTAGGGACAGGCTGGAGAGTATGGAACTCTGTCTGGGGACAGGTGAGCAGTCGACAGAGAGTTTGTGGGTCAGGGTTAAAGGGAGAACAGCAATGGGTGACATTATTACGGGCATCTGTTACAGACCGCCTGACCAAGGGGAGTTGGTGGATGAAGCGCTCTATAGGCAGATAGGCGCAGCCTCACGCTCACAGGCCCTTGCTCTTATGGGAGACTTCAACCACTCTGATATCTGTTGGAGAGATGGTACGGCCCGGCACAAGCAATCCAGAAGGTTCCTCCTCGATTGTGTGGAAAATAACTTCCTTCTGCAAGTAACTGAGAAGCAGACAAGGAGAGGTGCCATGCCTGACCTCATCCTCACCAATAGGGAAGGGCAGGTTGGGAATGTAACGCTCCAGGGCAGCCTTGATTGCAGCGATCATGAGATGGTCGAGTTTGAGATCCTCAGGACAGTGAGAAGAGCGTGCAGCAAGCTCACTGCCCTGGACTTCAAGACAGCAGACTTTGGCCTCTTCAGGAACCTGCTCAGTAAGGTTCCATGGGATACAGCCCTAGAGGGCAGGGGGGCCCAAGACTGTTGGTTGATATTCAAGGCTCACCTGCTGCAAGCTCAGGAGCGATGCATCCCAACTAGAAGGAAGTTCAGCAGGAGGGCCAGGAGACCTCCTTGGATGGATAAGGAGCTGCTGAGCAAAATTCGAAGGAAAAAAGAGGCTTATAAAAGGCAGAAGCAAGGTCAGGCGGCCTGGGAAGAATACAGGGATGTTGTCCGGGAAGCTAGGGACCAGGTTAGGAAAGCTAAGGCCCACTTAGAATTAAACTTGGCTAGGGAAGTTAAGGATAACAGGAAGGGATTTTATAGGTACACTGCAAATAAAAGACAGGCTAGGGACAACGTGGGCCCTCTCCAGAAGCTATCGGGAGAACTGGCTACCCTGGATTTAGAAAAGGCTGAGGTTCTTAATGACTTATTTGCCTCAGTCTTTACCGGCAAATGCTCTGACCACACCACCCAAGTCTTGGAAGGCAGACCCAGGGACTATGAGAATGAAGACCCTGGGCCCACTGTAGGACAGGATCTGGTTCAAGACCACCTTAGGAACCTGAATGTATACAAGTCCATGGGACCGAATGAAATCCATCCGCGGGTCCTGAAGGAGCTGGCAAATGAAGTTGCTAAGCCACTGTCCATCATATTTGAAAAATCATGGCAGTCAGATGAAGTTCCCGACGACTGGAAAAAGGGAAATATAACCCCCATTTTTAAGAAGGGGAAAATGGATGAGCCAGGGAATTACAGACCAGTCTCACCTCTGTGCCTGGAAAAATCTTGGAGCAAATTCTCCTGGAAGGCATGCTGAGGCACATGAAAAGCAACAAGGTGCTTGGTGACAGCCAGCATGGCTTTGCTAAGGGGAAATCCTGCCTGATCAATCTGGTGGCCTTCTATGAAGGGGCTACAGAACTGATGGACAGGGGCAGAGCAGTTGATGTCATCCACCTGGACTTGTGCAAAGTGTCTGACACTGTTTCACATGACATCCTTGTCTCTACGTTGGAGAGACATCAATTTGATAGGTGGACCACTTGGTGGATAAAGAACTGGCTGGATGGCCGCACGTAAAGAGTAGTGCTCAGTGGCTCAGTGTCCAGCTGGAGACCAGTAACGAGTGGCATCCCCCAGGGATCGGTGTTGGGACTGGTCTTGTTCAACATCTTTGTGGGTGACATGGACAGTGGGATTGAGTGTGCCCTCAGCAAGTTTGCCGATGACACCAAGCTGTGTGGTTTGGTTGATACATTGGAGGGAAGGAATGCCATCCAGAGGGACCTTGACATGCTTGTGAGGTGGGCTGATGCCAACCTGATGAAGTTTAACCATGCCAAGTGCAAGGTCCTACACCTGGGTGGGAGCAACGCCAGGCACAGCTACAGGTTGGGCAGGGAAGAGATTGAGAGCAGCCCTGCGGAGAAGGACTTGGGGGTGTTGCTCAATGAGAAAATGAACATGAACCGGCAGTGTGCGCTTGCAGCCCAGAAAGCCAACCGTATCCTGGGCTGCATCAAAAGGAGCATGACCAGCAGGTCGAGGGAGGTGATCCTGCCCCTCTACTCTGCTCTCCTGAGACCTCACTTGGAGCATTGTGTGCAGTTCTGATGTCCTCAACATAAAAAGGACATGGAAGTGTTAGAACAAGTGCAGAGGAGGGCCCCGAGGACGATCAGGGGACTGGAGCACCTCTCGTATGAAGATAGGCTGAGAAAATTGGGGCTGTTCAGCCTGGAGAAGAGAAGGCTGCGTGGAGACCTCATAGCAGCCTTCCAATACCTGAAAGGGGCCTATAGGGATGCTGGGGAGGGACTCTTCATTAGGGACTGTGGTGAGAGGACAAGGGGTTAAACAGGGGAAGTTTAGACTGGATATGAGGAAGAAATTCTTTACTGTAAGGGTGCTGAGGCACTGGAATGGGCTGCCCAGGGAAGTCGTGAATGCTTCATCCCTGGCGGCGTTCAAGGTGGGGGTTGGACATAGCCTTGGATGGCATGGTTTAGTGGGAGGTGTCCCTGCCCATGGCAGGGGGGTTGGAACTTGATGATCTTGAGGTCCTTTCCAACCCTAACTATTCTATGATTTTATGATTCTATGAAAGTGAAATACAAAGTAACAAGCAAATAAACCCTATAGGGAAGCGACCCTTTACATTCCAAGAAACTTGCAGTGGCTGGTGAAGAGCATTTACTAAGAACAGTTCAGCCATTCAGGTGAAATCAAGATACCACTTGCAGTTTGAAGGCAAATATCCTTACCTCTTGACTGTAAGCTCGCCTTTTTACTTCTGGGGAACTGTCAGGTGAGGAAATATTCTAAATAAGAAGAAACTGTAAGTCAATTTCTTTTTTAGCCTGGAGAAATATAAAACACCCCCTTTAAGCAGGAGGACAAATACTGATTTACACAAAAATATCTAAATGCATTCTCTGAACACAGTGAAATTCACTGGAACTCTCACCTCAAAGTGCATGGTATTTCCATGTATACATGGAATTACAGGAGTAACTGGCGAATAGATGGGTTTGTAACCATTTCTACAAGCTTCATCTTCTGTTTTTACCCTAGGAGGAGTAGCAAACAATGACGGCTCGGAGGCAGTGATGTCAGCATGAGTCGGTGTGGCATATGGAGAAGGAGTAGGTGTGGAAGTTTCTGAGAATGCAGACTCCAGCAGCTGATACAGTCTTCGTTTTTTCAGTGGTGTGGTTAGATCTGAGTGTTAGAATCAGAAAAGAGATGATCTAGATACAGTAATCATAGTTGTTTATGTACTCAAACATTACAAATTCCACAGTAAAAAATTAGTAAGATTACAAAAACCTCTTAAGGACAGGCTTCCGGAAAGATGAACTCTTAACCACCTACAGGCCTCCTGAAAACAAAACTCTTCACAGCCCACATTTATCACTAACTGGAATTTCTATGAAAAGATAATGGAAAGAACTGTCTATGTTTCCCGAAAAAGAAAGTTAACTTCAATGCATTTTTAAGACTGTTCAGCTAAAAAGCAGAAATTCCAAGTACAGGACTGCACACAGAAAATATCTGATACACTCTGTATTTTTACAGAGCATGTTTAGTTTTAGCGTATTTCCTATTTTGTATTATGCCTACAAGCTTAGACAGCTTTTCCCCATGTGCAACATAATGCCCTGCATTTAAAAGGAATTCTGAACACACAGAACAGCATAGAAAACGAATTTATAATCTAACCCCCTTATACTCAAAAACATTAGCCTTTTACTGATTGTACACATTATGAGATATGGTGGTTATTCATCTAGTATCAACTATACATTGAAGGGGGAAAACAATCCCAACCACTAAGCAACTAAGCATTTCTTTCAAAGAAAAGTATAAGGAAAGAGTACAAATACCCCTGGAGTTTTCATTAATGTTACTTAAAAACATGTTCCTCCACATTTACCTACTCTGACAAAGCTCTTATGCACTGTATTAGTGAAAGCTTCACCTGTTAAGGAACAGCTGTCATTCAGTAATAAAGGACTTTTATTTTCACCATTGATGGCTGGACTTCTAGATCTCTCTTGTGATGGTGAGTTAAATCTATCAATCACTGTTGAATTTTCTTCTTCCAAAGCCTGCTTCAACCAACGCTGTAATAAAACAAGTTCAAATCAGTGCCTTAACAGTTTAATGATAACCACTTCAAACCATGTTCCACATGACAGAACTGCTTTGCTAACCAGCTTTGTTCTGCCTCAAATCATGCTAACAAATGAAGACTCATCTTTAATCAATCTGGGATGGGGAACCATAATGAAGGGTAGCATTACCTTCTTACAAGAGCCAGCAATGTTTTCCACAGGTTCTTTTTTCCTCCTCTTTTCTGAAAGGAATGGTGAAGTAAAACGAATATAGTGCTTTGGAGTTGAATATACATGTGGGCTGTAAGTGAGACCTGGTAAAGAATTCAGCTGAGTAGCCAGAACTTCAGGGTCTGTAGTTATGCGCAGAGGCCTTTCTGATACACTGTCTGTAGGCTTCCCTGTTTTATCACTCTTTTCACTTAACCATTCACTGACCAAGTGCTAAGCAGAGAGAGAGAAATAAAATTAGTATTTTATGAGTGGTTTTATCAGTGGCTTTTAGGTTTTTTGTAGTCTAATTATTCAACTGCTACACAAATAAGAAAACTGCTAAGTTGCCAGTATGCAAGTTTAAGAATACACAGGGCAAGAATGAGGACAGTTTTACTGCAATAATGGGGGCAGCAGAGTAATCAGTATAGATTTGCTCTATATACCGAAGTTTTGGGGGTTTTACTTTTTGGGTTCTCTTTGGTGTGGTTGTTTTTTTTTTGTTTTGTTTTTCTCCTTTGTAGACTAACATTTAGCTCTTTCATATTTAATTCTCACTGAACATACTATACAAGTGCCCAGATCAACTGTACTTATGACGTGAATTCAGTAGCAGAATTCCAAGACAAATTTTAAACTTGAGCCCAAGCATCTAAGCTGAAGAGAAATAGTGTGATGTTAACAGAACTAAGAAAACTCCTCATCACAAAGCACTAACGACACTAAAGAATCTTCCCTCCAAACATGCACGTAACTTTTGAGCATTTAAATGCATTCACTTCTGAACAGCCATCTCAGAAGGTAATGATTTCCTTTGAGATATTCTGTTTGCTACCATTAAAAGCTCTCTGAAAGGATATGATGAACAAAGGAAGGAAAGACAACTTTTTCCTTTTAAAATACCAGCTTCAGTTATATTTTGGTTACATAAATTATTTCAGCTCATTTAGAAAGTACTTCCCTTAGAAAATATTTGCTCCAAAATTGTTCTGCAAGATGTATTTTGGAAGTCTCTTAAAATCCAAACTAACTTTACCAATGCATGTTATGTACACCTTTTAAAATCTCTTATTACCCGCCAGTGACTATGTAATGGTGATTTTTAAATAAATGAGTCAACATTTTGTTTTAAAAACCTATACACAGCTGCATAGTGATGCAGCAGCCTGTGATTTTTTAAAGCTCTGTTAAAGTCCATCCTCTTCTCCCCCAGCCCTTAAGAGACACACCTTCTTTGTTTTAGGATACTTAGTAGGGCATTTATTAAGTGCTGGAGCTTCCGTTTCAGTAACCATTTCAGTAACAACAGTTTCTGCTTCAGGCTCAGCTACCAGTGCAGCATTCTCAGTTTCATTGTGTTGTGAAGTTACTTCCACATCAGGAGAAGACGGCTGGATATCTGAACACATGCTGACAGTTCTGTGTCGTCTGCGTTGTTGTCCAATGTGAGTTCTACTCCGAGAGAAGCTTTTTCTCTGTTTAGATCTATTAACTTTGGCTGGGGTAGGCTTGGTGGCAGTTTCTTCTTTTGCTGGTTCCTGGTACAAAAGAAAAGTCTAGTAAACAGATCCCACACGCATGTAAAGCTACATATCCATCTTAAAATAAAATGACTGTTCTCCCTTCCTTTACAGGTCCAAAAAGCCTCTATTTTGCTGCTGCTGCTGTGAGAACTAAAATACTTTGAAGGGAGTACTTCTATCCTTCTTTAAGACAAACTACAGGATCTCCTGCATTTTCCTCCCAAGCACTTGCTGCTCTATCACTAGCAGAGTATTCACACACCAGTCACTGCTCAGATCAGTACAGATTTGTGCAAGAACTGCCATATTACACTAATTCACACATAAGCTAGAAATCAGCTGCTTACATCATGATGTGTTTCAGTCTAACACCCTTTTTGTAATTTATAGTTTACAAAGTGGTTAGCATTTTCACAAAAGGTACTTAACAGCATGCTGACAGAAACAACCTGAACTGAGAATCTGTATGAGTATTTGCAAAGTAAGAAATATACTAGTATCCAGTGACAACAGAGTAAAAAACCGTTTATGAAACATTAAGTATCATCTGCCTGAACTCAAAACAAACTATGGCTTAGTAATTATTTCCCCTTAAAACACAAGAAAGAATTATAATCTGTTCCTGAGTAACCCACTGAAAATGCAAATTGTTCTCCACTGGTTATAGAGGGTGCCTAAGGAAAGCGATCAAAGAACTACATAAAATTTGGTCAAATATACCTGAGTTCAGAGGAAATAAACCCAAGTATTTCATACCTCTTAAACTGCAGCTTGACATCCACTGATAAAATATCCCTGTTTTAAAGCTAGCTTTAAAATAAAGTTCCAGATAACTACCTGAATAAATTCAGCATCATTGAGAATCTGTGCTTCCTTGCATTCTGATTTAACCTCAGTTTTTGCTGTGCTGATTCTTTCCAAAGCCTGTTCTCTTCTTTTTTCTCTCTTTTCTAGTCTGGCAAAAGCTTGCAGGATAGCTTCCATCTTCCGTTCTTCTCTTGTCTGAGGATTTAATAATAATTAATTTTCAGTCAATCTTTCCCGTATGTAAATGCTACTTAAGTACTTCAGAACATGTTCAGTGCGTGTTGACATGAAGATCAACTTCAGCAGAAGCTCAGAGGAAAGGGAGATGTTACAATGACAATGACTGTAATTATTACAGACTTCTGAAGAAAGGCTTGCATTCATGCCTACCCTGACAAACAAGGAATCCAACTTCGGATTTAAGAACTTGCTAAAACAGTGATTTACTAATAAATCACTGGCCTATGAGCGTAAAAAAGAACACACACCTCTGAGCCAACTACTTGCATGTATAGTATTTATAAACAACAAAACGCTAAGGACCAGAAAGATATAAAATACATGTATGAAACAACCAACAGTAAGCCCCATTAGCTTCTGACCCAATTTTCCAAGTGCCATAAACTACATCAAAACATACAATCAACATCCAGGAATCACTATTCAAAATAAGATAACATTAGGTCATGTAGAAGAACTGAATTTTCTGTCTACCCATAATTCATGTCCAAGTGCTGTACAGAAGCAGATCCCTTCACCTGCACAGAGCTGTGCTTAAGACGATACAGAGGTGGCAGAACTGAGGGCTTCTATTACAAACTTTTGGAAGTTTCTTTATAAATGCCTGTAGTTCCAACAGTGCATTGATATCCACAATGTGTTTATATCAAAAAAGAATACCTGCAAATATATTGCTTGTATGAGCGAATGAGGAACCAAGGTATGTTTTGGCACTGAACCTGCCTGTGTTTGCTTGGTAAAATACAGATAAACTTGCAATTATAGGCAATCCTCATAATGGAGCTGGAAAAATAATTACATCTTTAACTACTACAGCAACTGTGCTGTAACTAAGTTTCCCAGAGTGTTTTACTTTTTTAAGAATACAAAGTGCCAACAACTCCCTCCCATCCCCAAAAAACAATAGCCACAAAACCCAGTACATTCAACAGTGTTTGGCAGAATCATTCCTCAAAAGCATGACAGGACACTGCTGTATGTTAGTATCAGAGCTCATGTTGTCATTCTTCAGATTTTGTAAGTAAAGTATGTATTTTAATGAAAAGATTTTGCTTTCTGATGTCTCAAACACAAATCTCATAATTTCTGCTACTGACAGAATTGTACAAAATACTGACCAAAAGGAATGTACACCCCATCCCCCTTGTTTTCTAAGGTCTGGGCAGATGCAGACAGCTTGGTGCCATTTTAAACAAACAATACAATTAAAGTTCCAAATATTAGTATTTCATGATACAACTTGGCCAAGATTTTGATTGAACTGGTAATTTCAAGTGGCCCACATTTTGAATGCCTAACAAAAAAAGGGCATTTTAAAATGCCAGTTTTCATAACACTGTTCTACCAACCTCACAAAAAGTCCTGACTTCCAATGCCATCTATAAAAATGGACATTTCAAATAACAAATAGTAATGAAGAATGAAGAAAATAAATTCTAAATATTTCTACAGTGTCTTTTTTTAAGGCGATAAGAAGTTATGCATGTGAAGATAAAAGCAGCTTTTTGTCAGAAAGCAATGATCAAGCCAGATGAAGTGCTCTCAAACAGCAAGCCTTTCATTTTAAGCTGAAGTTCATGTAAGGATCTGACTTCAGATATGCTCAGATTCTACAAGCCTACAAAAAGGCAGCAATTAGCATGGGAAGAGCAGGTGTCACTAAGCCTTAGTGACAGCTTTAGGCAACTACTTGCTTCCCAACTTACCATCTTCCTTTTCCTTTCTGCAATCTGTTCCTCTGATTCCATTTCTACTTCATTGCTAATGGGAGTTTTTTCTTCTATATCATCAATAAAATCTGGCTCCTGAAAGATGGAAATGACTGCTTTATAGAAGCTCTACTACTCTTGCAAGCCAGGGAAAACTAAAAGCTACAGAAAACTGAGAATCCTCAGATCAAAATTAACTAAGCCAATAAGTCAAGACAAAAATGTAAAAAGAACCCAAATATTCACCTGTATCTTTGTATAAAGCTGTAAATATGATCATCTGCCTAGATCTATTCCATTCTGAGTTTAGACACAATCTTTAATGTACTGCTCTTACTGAAATTTTGGGTTTCCATCCCCACTCCCCACCCCACCAACCACAAAAAATACCCCAGAATTAAACCTCCAAACCAATAAAAACTTTTGGGCAATATCACTGGCCACTAACCCAGCCACTTTCTAACCAGTCGAATTAAGAGCTTTACATTACACATCCATTAAAAAAAGGCATTATTTTCAGTGAAACAGAAGGAATGTCAAAAAAGATGTTAACAAACAATTACATCAAAGCTCTTCTCAGCTTGAAAGTGTATTCTACTGAAGTCACCTTTTCCATTTAAACTCTCAGTACAGAACCTAATGCTGTGTCACACTATAAGGAAACACAAGAGTCAGCTAACTAAGAATGGTTCTGTTTTGAAAAAGAAAAAAAACACACCAAACCAAACCCGAACAACCCCAAACCATTAACGAGTGCCTTTGAAAAGAGTGCAGCGTTCACCTGTCCTATATGCAATTTCACTTTTACATAAAGGACTAGAGAAAGTTTGGGGAGGGGTTAATATTTGTCTTAAAAGCACATTTACATTTCCCCATATGCTTTCTTTAGCATTATACATCTCACCTCAGAAGACAGAAAAAAAACCAAACAAACAAAAAAAACAGGTATTAACCGGCTGGCTTCTATGTTTAGGTATGTTTTAACAGCTTTAGCCTTCTCACAATTCCTACTGTTCAATTTCAGTTTTGAAATACAATGAGTTCTGTTCTATATAAGCACTGTATATTACATTGAAAGCTAAGGTTCCAAATACCAGTTATCACTTGTTATAGCACACCCCCACACCCCCCCAAGATTACTTAAGATAAGAAAGTTTAAATAACAGCCTCCCCGGAGATCATCATTTGTAACAGTCACATGCCATGCCTTCTGGACATCCGAGTGTGTTTAAGCTATTTAGCTACTAAACCCCCAGAACAATTTGATCATCTTATGAACACTGGGGGTCAATATGGTTGTTTTTACCTTATTTCCTTCACTCTTGAGTGATACTAAGAGAACTAGGAAATAGCTCCCTCACAGAACAACTCCTTTTTCTCTACCCCTAAATCATCATAAAAAAACATTACACAGGAAAAAAAAATCACCACTCCCAAAACAAAGAAAAGATCGACTTACTGAAATAACCATCTGCTCATGTTTAATGTTTATCTTTAATAGCTGCTCTGCAAGATTCATCACATGGATCTCTCCCACTAGTTCTTTCAGACTGACGTAACTATTTTAAAATTGCCTATCATGCAGTATCATCAGGTAACTTCACCATACTATCCATATATTATCCATTCTTTAGCTTCAAAGCACACCTTCGTCATCCCAACTCCCTGAACTCTGTTTAGTAGAGCTGCAGAGCAATATTAAACACAGATCTGCAGCCAACACTTAATATTCTGGGTTGAAGTTTTACTTGCTATTAGGAGCAGGATTACCAATTTCTATGTTTAAAATTCTATGCTCCCAAATAACACATGCAGCTAAACAGATGACACTTCAGGATGGACTGGGGGCTCCAGAAAGCATGACATGAGGCTTTCACATTAGAGATCCATGAAGAAATTCAGAGGAAGAATGTATGGTTAAAACTGGTATAGGAACCAATGTATCTTCATAATATAAATAGTACAAAAAATTCTAAACACCTCAGCCATCATGACTATTTTTGACAAGTCTTCATACCCCTTTTCAGTGACCTGTTAGAATTCCTTTAGTAACTACAAAATGAGAGTTTCTGTATTTATAAGCTTTTCTTTCTGATCATCTTTGTGTCAATACCTGGTTATTAGAAATGGACAGCCTGAGGGGAGAGAGCTTCCTTTGTTTATTATCTGCAATTTTTATTTTGGTGGCTGCTCCTTCACAGTCCAATGTGATGTTTTGATTCTGAGTCTCCTTTTCTCTTGAAACATCTTTCTCCTTCTTTCCTTTTTTCCTCCTGGTTTCATATCCAGTATTGATGTTTTCTGTTGGCTCAGAACGTCTGAGAACTGGACATTCAGGATTTTCTTTGAGGCAAGCACAATCCACTTTGTATTTACTAAAAATAATTAAATACAAGAAGGCATATTTTGATTAGGCTATGCAGCAATGAGACTTTCAATACTAGATCATGCAGGTTGATGATACATTTCACACTGAACATCTGCTATGATGCAAACCAACCATATTAAGAGCAGCTGACTCAAGTTTTCACCAACATATACAATATTGCTGTAATTCAAAAATCTCATCTGCTGGTTAACAGAATTTGTAGCTGTTTGCCACATGGTATTCTTTAAAATTCAAGGTTAGCATTAGCTTAAAGATGGAAGACATTTAAAAGCCTGAATATATATCAGGTAGAAAAATGAAAGTAATTAATAGGCATATGTAAAGCAGACAGTTCTTGGTTTAAACAAAGACAGTAGACATAATTTACAGAATGAGAACTCAAGAGTCGCTTTGAACAATTTTAAGTTCCACCTGGATACACAGGAACTATTCTAACACATTCCACTTACACAGGCTGTCAGCTGCAGGTACTAAACACAACTATTACATACTTCTAGAATGATAAATAACAAAACCTAAAAGTGCCCTATCAACCAGGCAATTCCTCAGGTTGTCTTTATGGGAGGTATGTCTACAATACTGAACAGTGCAAG
This sequence comes from Amazona ochrocephala, assembly GCA_039720435.1. Taxonomy (NCBI): domain Eukaryota; kingdom Metazoa; phylum Chordata; class Aves; order Psittaciformes; family Psittacidae; genus Amazona; species Amazona ochrocephala. The sequence goes on from CM077880.1 coordinate 30,843,261, forward strand.
GTACAGTGAACTAGTCTACGCTGGAGCTGATTAACACAGGTAACACTCTATAGACATAACTATTCAGGTGCAGAAGTAGTAGAGGTATGTCTGCACAGCACTGCACCCAAGCTGACTTAAGAGCAGACCATAGGAAAATGTATTACCTTGGTGCAGCAAAACATCAAACAGTTGGACTGCTTCTGGACCCAGTCAAGTGCACATACAGAAACAGGCTCTTCAACGCTTCAGCTTCCGAGTATTAGTCTAGTTGCTCTTGCGCAATGTACCTATACCCCATAACATTTCCTACCAGACGTTACTAAACTGTATCACTCAAAGGCCTTATTTTCCATCAGATTTCAAAGAGCTGTTTGAATAACAGTTCCTACATATGTCAACCAATTATTTCTTTTACCATTTCAAAACAATGGTCACAAATAATGGCAACAGTTTAATTCAATTAGAGCTTTCCCCAATTCATAAGAAGAGCAGCAATTATGCTCAGGAAAACATGTAACAGGTTACGGACTCTGAGGCACTAAGCATTCAGTGTATTGCAGCACTCTTAATCACACATTAAACTAACATGATTTATAACTAAATTCCCCAGACAGCGTACTACAGAGGTACTCTGAAATAAAGAGGGCATTACCAAATAGCTCTACATTCTCAACTCTCTGCTCTCCCCACACTATGCGACACCTATATACAATACATTTTCATAGCACATCTTTATTCATATTCACTTAAGTTTGCATCTTTTCCACATCATTTTTAAGTAACTGCAACACTGTTGAAATTAGCAGATATGCAATAATGAAAGTAGAAAAGAAACCCTGGCCACACACACACAGAGCTCTTTGTAAAAACAAGTGCGTAAGGAGCCCTGTGTTATTAAATCACGCAAGAACTTACATAGAATAAAGCCACTCTGAATCACAACATAACTTAGTAAGCATCAGATATATTTTAGAACAGCATGTTCAAATACTTACCAATTTCCATAATCGAAATCAAATGCTATAGTAATCTCTGCTCCCTTTGGAATGTTATGGATGGAGTAAATATAAAGATGAATTGTTCCATCTTCAATTACATGCCTCACCTATATTCAAGAGAACATCATTACATTATGGGTTTTCTTTTTAAAAGTACATGTATAAAAATCATACGGATTATCAGGTTATCAGTTGGGAAACTTGAGGAAAAGGGGACTTTTAAGTATAAAAAACCTAATTTAACTTTTGTATATGCTCACCTCTGCATTTGGCGTACATGAACGTCTGATGAATCGAGCTTCATTTCCAAAAGTCCTTGCATCAACACACATTTCCAGCCCATGGAATTTGGAATAAAACAAAACAAATGGGTATGGCCTAAAAAAGACACAAGAAAAGCAGAGTTTTGTAATTTTTCAAGATGCTAAGTATCACTTAGTCTTCAGATTAGTTAGCTTTGTAACATGATGTTTGACATCATACATCTGAGAATAGCGTGTATAAATTTAAGCTTCATGATTCTTATCGGTACATTCTCCAAATGTATTCTCAGAACACCGTAAATTTGAGTTACAGCCCTGAATGTAATTCTTCTGCATAGGATCGAAAGGGAAGAACAGGAACAGGGCAGGCCCTTTATGTGGAAGTCATCAGGGAAAGATTCTTCATCTTTCTTACACTTTTCTTGCAGCAGGTCCTAAAATGAAACTGGGCTAGAAATTTAGGTGCCTCACAGAACCATCTAAAAAAACAGAATAAAATAACACCTCCACATTCCTACATAACACCCACAGTATCACTAGCACCCAACACTCCTGAAGAAAGAGAGTATCTAAACACTTTGCCAAGACATGCTTTAAGTTCTGCTATTACATGTGCCAGGGACCCCTTTCATCTTCACTGAGCAAAAGCTCTGTATTTTATCTCCTCCAGCAGGCCTTCTCAGTTTCCCATGTAGAGGTGCCTATGCAGTTAATGGCAGCACTGAAAATAATCCACAGGAAGAAGGAAGCAGTCACTGACTGCTCAGTAACCCGAGCATCTGGAAAACTCCAGCAGTAAAATGGCTCCAAGCTGACCTGTGTCCAACTCTGTCTCAGCCTCAGGGACTGTCATAGCTTAAGCACACCCTCCTGGGTGACTCCCCCCAGTTTATATACTGGGCATGAAGTGCTGTGGTATGGAATACCCCTTTGGCTACTCTGGGTCAGGTCTCTTGTCTCTGCTTCCTCCCAGCTTCTCATGCCCCTCCTCACTGGCAGAGAACGAGAGACTGAAAAGTCCTTGATCAGGGTAAGCACTACTTAGCAACAACTAAAACACTGGTGTTATTAGCATTGTTCCCAGACTAAAGCTGAAACACAGCACTGAACCAGCTGCAATGAAGGAGAAAAATAACTGCTACAGCTGAACCCAGGAAATGAACTTAAAAACTCTTTCTCTCAAAAAAGACAATGTCTTTGCCATTACCTTCTGAATTATTTTAGGATGGTAGAACCTGCCAATCTCTGGTTTAAGGTGCACAACTACCCAACCAAGAATGCAGGAATCCTGTAACCAGGGAAGAACACAGAAAAAAGAAACTAACTCCTGAACAGATCTGTAAGGATATCCAGAAGACAACGGGGAGACCAGATTCCAGCTGCAATTACTTTTTATCAGACGACAGTAAAATGCAAGACACTATTGATAACTAAAACCCACTTGTACTTAAGGCAAGAATTTGGCAAAACAGCATTTTAATAGTTACCTTATAAAACATTTGGAATAAACAAACCTTTTAAAGAAATATCCATTAGCTTCAAACTGTTCTCTCAGCATGAACTTCCCTCTGTATTCAATAATAAGTGCATCAGGAGGCAAGTCTTTGGCAGCTTTTAAAATTTTCTTGTTTTTTTGCACGTAGCTCTATAAAGACATAAGTTAATTTATGAAGCATCATTTTCTACATTTTCCGTATTATGAACAGCAGATTATACTTTCACCACTAGTACACAATTCTAGATGAAGTAAAAACCCCTCCTTTTTTAATTAAACCTCTGGACTGAACTGATCAAACTGTCCTGTTCTTCTACCAATGCAACCAGTTATGAATTTATATTCAAACAATACTTCAGCCTGTGTTCCCCAGTACATGGCTGAACACCAATATGTTCATGTTGCCACAGTATGTTCTCACTGGATCCCTTAGCGCACTACTAGGATGAACTGCTGCCCTGTTTTGCATAACACTTTCAAAAGGCTTCAATTCCTTCAAAGGAAAACAAAACATGCAGACATAAAAGGACATTCATGATTCATTCAAGGAAAAACAGAACAGGAAAAATAACAAAATAATTAGAATAAAAGAATCCTGAGAGTTTCCAAATTTATTTTCAGATCTTTAGATGGAAGGATGGCTTTTAATTAAAAACCAATACATACCCTGACAATTAGTGAACTCACACCTCTCATAACTGTCATCGCCAATCAAAAAGGAAGTAGCCTCTATGTAGGCAAAAGGCTCTGTAAGCAGGGATATTCCTCTAAGGAGGGTGTCCCATATGCCATGATGGTCTTTGAGGAAAAGAAGCAAAGATGCTTCCATTAATCTGCTACTGTAACTACTCCTCGAGATTTTTGCTACAAAATGCTAATGCCTGTTACATGGCTTTGATTTTAAGCTGATAAATAACTTATGTTAAGACAGAAAAGACACTGCACAATTTCTTCATAAACCAGAACTTACACAAGAAAAGGAATTGGTATCAGAATATCACCTACCATCAGTACTAATAAATGAAATTCTATTCTGAGGACCTGAACATCCAGAATACCTACCACACTTTAAAAAAATGTGGACAATTAACATGTTGATACACATACCAGAAAAGAAAAAAAAAATTAAATATACATATTCCCACTTCAGTGATTCTATATACTCCAACCACTCCTGGCACTCCTCACAGAGCAGATACAACACCACCGTTTACTGCATTATGTCCACCACAAAAGACAGTCTAAGGACAATCCAATGTTCAGGCTCAGGTTAACACCTCCGCTGTTTTTATGAGAACTGATATGCAAGTGTAAACATAACCAGGGTGACACAGGATGTATGAAAATCAATTACAAATCCTGACAAGCTGTTAAAACTCTGCTGCTTAGATATGATGAGACAGGATACAGAAAATGAAAAAATTATCCCCCTCTTCCCCTTTTTTCTAAGGCATCTAAATGACTATCTGTCATAGCACAAACCAGCATGCAGTAACACTACATGGCACAGCTCATTACCTCTACTGGAGGTTTGAACATCAGATTGCTGGTGCCAACTTCTTTTTTGTCATTTCCATTCCCTAATCGCAGAGCTATTTTTTGTGCCTCCCTCTGCACACCCTCACTGTATTGGTTACTATTTGCTTCTTCATAACGATCCATCCATGCCTTGATTTTTGTTTCCCATCCGAAGTTCGAACTGTCAGTAGGATCAATCTCTGGAGCTGAGCCCTAAAAATTAAAGTGACCAGATATTATAAGGTAAGAAAAAGGTATTAAAACACAAAACAAAGGGCAAAGGTATGCCATTGGTAATTCTGCATTACTTAAAAGCACTGAGTTGAATACAGTAGCATTACATTTGTCCAGAATTTTATCATCTCATAAATATCACAAAAGTTCAGTAACACATCCCCCTTCAATACAGATTCTAGGTTTTACTGGGCTAAGAATGGAGAGTGACATTGCTTCCTCCCACAACTGCACTGCATCATGAATCTCTTGAGTGCAGCAGTTGGAGGGTCAGATCTCCCTGCCTACTCAACTTTTGTGAACTATGCAAATATAGAGAACTCCCACTTCCATCCTATAATAGATCTGATTTTCCCCTTTCAACCTCACAGATCATACTGTATCATTTTTCCTCTTCACATCTTACTAAACTCTCCTAAACCTACACCTACTACATTAAGGATGTGACTCTAATGTTACAGGCTTTGCACAGATCATTCTTCCCCCTTTATGTGCTCCACCCTAAACAATTTTCTTCTGTGGTGCTTCAGATCCTGTTTCATTTTTAAAGAAAGTGCCATTGTACCTTGAGACCTCACAAGCAGCACACAGGCTGCAGCCAACCAGTGTGTCCTTTTCTATTCACCTGAGCAGAGACACTATTGAATATCAATGGAACAGCAAGTGGTTCAGCAATTCAATTTACCTGTTCACATTTATTTTGTGCCTCAAGAGAATCAAACACACAAACAGCATTCAAAAAGGTGTGATGCTAAGAAAACCATGAAAATCCACAATGGAACCTTACAAACACCATATTCAAAACACATTAAACAGATTCTCTTCCCCAATGCTGCCTTCACTATTTATGTCACATCTTACACATATGAAGTATAAATTGTGTTCCACGTATTTTTATATATCCCAAGGCTGAATAAACTACGAGAAACATTTTGTTTTCACACCATGCATATTTTTTTCTTGCAGAAAATTTAAAGACTGCTACAACATTTAAATCTTACAAAGCAGATATCCCAACACAAGCCCTTAAACTATGCCAGCACTAGCGAGTAGAGCCCCACCAGATGAATACATGGAAGTATGACAGCAGAACCACTAGTTTGGCTTTCAAATGCAATATAGCTATTTCATTCTTCTGCTGCTTAGAGCTATGAGAAGTTGGAGCTACCGCATTCAAGCGAGGTGGGCACTCAACTTTACTCCCTTGCAAAACCCTAATCTCTCCCCTGGCTCTTGAAAAGCAAAATTTACACTATACTATTTAAATTAACTTTGCAGAACAAAGATGTAGTGCTCATACCTTAATTTAAATTTACTGTATGTAGTACATTAGTTATCAAGAGTATTTTAGCAGTTAATGTACAGCCCCAATTGTGCTCTTGATGCTTCATATTATTTAAGTAATGCACAATTAAGATGTTTACCCAAAACAAAACCCAAACAAAAATCACATTACCTTTACTCGTGAAGATTTCCTGGATCCTTCTCGAAATGCCTGAAACAAAGTTAGATACTTATATTCTCTGAAGGAAACTCAAAATCTCTTCAGAATTTCAAAAATCTATTAATGAATTAACAGCTTTTCCACATGGGCCACTCAAAAAAAAAAAATGCAAAATTACAACAACAGAAATAAACTACATTGAAATCTCAAGAAGGCAATAGGTTACATCTCACAAAGGCTATTTTAAAAACCAATCTGGCATTCCAAACTAAGTGCAGACTGGATGTCAGAGCTGTGGTCCAGGTATCCCTACCTTTCTCCCATATTACAACATGACTCTCAAAAATTTCAGAATTCATGGTAAAGTAACTGAAATGTTACATATGGAACTGCCCATATTTATCAGGTAAACCTGTAAATTGCCCACATCCTTCACTACACTACTTGTGGAAAGAGGTGAGGGGGAAGCAGGTGTCACACATCCTATTATGTTAACTTTTGAAAGAAGTCTGCCATTCTACAACAGAATCTCCTTTAGATCATCTCACACAATGCCGGGAGTTAACAGAAGAATACATGGTAGTGAATTTATAATTCAGAACCGTTCCATCCAAAGAAAACATTTTACTCAACATTTCCAAAGAAATATCAGTAACTAATTCTGATTTCAAGTTTTAAAGGTCAAAATTCTCATCCAAGCCAGCGAAAGTGAACTGCAGAAAGCAAATGCATTGTACTTCTTTCCATGTATTACATTTGTCTTCACATATTGTTTACACCTGTACCTAAACAGTACAATGTCAGCATCCTGTTTACCAAAGGAGTTTAGTGGCTAACTTTCTGACAGCACGCTTCCACACAGTTTCAACTCAAATAAATGGACATGAAGTCACACTGGGAAAACTGACAGCAAATGTTCCTGAACTGCAAATAACCACAACTGAGAAGACTTTCAGACACAAAATTCTTCTTTGGCTATTCAAAGCTTGTTCTGCCTCACCTCCAACTATATCAAGCGATCCACTAAACACAATTCCTCCTTTGAATTCTGCCTCAGTTACAAAATCAACTTTCATGGCTTGTACATATGAACTCGAATTAAGGGCAGGGTAGGCAGGAAGATTTACCACTTACTGCAGAGTATTACGTTTCAAGCTAAACCCACGTTGTTAAATATTATTAGTAATAATAGCCTGATCTTTAAAACCAGTCTCTCTTGGTAAAAGCTGTCAGAGATCTAATTTATAACATTTAGACTTATAAAAATAGAAACCACATTCACTTACTTTTTTACATTTTGCTATGTTCTGTTCTTTCTCTCCACTTTTTTTCCTTTTCTTATCATTGATTTTTGTAACTCTTGTAGCAGTTAAAGTAATTGTAGTTGGTGTATGTTGAAAGGCAGTATACAGTTCCACAGGAACCTCATCACCACTCTCTGTTGCACTGGTATCCCCATCTTTAAAGCAAAGAATATTCTGTGAAGAATCATACTGTGGAAAGAACATTCACTCATTCCTCTACACCTGCTTTCAAAAAACAAAACTGGGTACTGACAAACGCTTCAAGCACTCACATGTAAAATCCACCAACAGTTGCAACAGCAAGAAAATGAATGGCCAATGAGAAGCTGGTAATTAACAGATGTTTGTAATACCAGGTAAGAAAGGTACCACATTAATTCCATTATTTGAATGAAGTTATATTATCATATTCCAGCATAAGCAAAATTAGAATCAGAGCAAAAATGGAAAAGCATCTGTTTGTTAACTCATTCACTTCTACATAGCTTTTACTTGTAATATGGCTGTAGAATTCTCTCAGATTATTCTAGAGGGGATTAAAATTAATGACAGCCCAGCATTTCTTGTGAAGCCCCATTAATCACTCATGTGTTAAGTTGTAATCAACAATTTCAGCTGCAATTTGCAGCGGCAAGTGCCTTTTTCAGGATAAATACGTAGATTTAGCCCAAAGCCTTCTCTACTTAAAATCCCCTAACAGTTACATCCTGCTGCTCAGGGAAGAGAAAAGGGAAGTCTATTTTATTTGTTAAAACAAGAGCACAAACACACTGACATGTTTTTAATTTGTGCTGTGTACCCGCAGACCTAAAAGCCAAAGCCTTGAATTCAGCATACATCAGCATTTATGTCAGACAAATACATTTCCTGACCTGAAACAGGATTACCCTAGTTCTGTCAAGATGAAAGGCTGTGAAGTATGGGGAGGCTTTGAAGAGAGATCACGCACAAGATAGGAGACTGGTGTTCACATGTGCACAGTACAGACTTCTCACATTTTAGCAGCTTTCCTAAATATTTCCCTCCAGTAAATGTATTTCACACTAAGCAAGACTTTTTTTGAAACTGCACAGAAGGTGGCTTTACAAATACTTAAAGTGAGAGCACATTCCTTCTGAGCTAAGAAGGATGTTGCCTTAATCAATGCACTCCACAGTCCTAATTCTTGAAACCTTCTTTACTAAATAAAGAACTCCAGGTACTGGTTACTCTGGATTTTTCTTGCTCACAACATTCCTTACCAGGATTCTTCTGCGCATAATAAGCAATCCAATTTTACCATCTTGGTTGTTATTTTGAACAATTTATTAGGCACATAATTATACATTATATATCAGGAACGGATGATGTTTTCTGAATGTTTACATCTCTGCTAGGACTAGCATCAAAACACACACAGAGAAAGAAGAAATGGCTAACTGAAGAAGAATGAACAGCAGAATAACCAAAGACTGAGAAATGAAAACCCAAAGCCCTCTTGAAATTGTCAATGTTTATAGTCCATACGCTAGTGCCTACACAATCACTGTCACAGCCAAACACCTCTGCTCCCGAGACCCCACAAAATACTGCCTTCTTTAGGGAAGCAACATTTCAGTGTTGTCTACTACACTGTGCCTAAACTTACTGGGAAGACTAATTACCTCAAGCAAACACATAATTACATAGAGTTGTTTTGAGACACTCCTTCCCTTCCCAACCTACATAACCGGCTTTCACTTTGAAGAGCCCTGGTAAAGCACACTAAGGGAAGATTTTGCATCTTGGAAGGCAGGATACCAAGTCTCTAAATTTCACAAGAAGTTATGGGCCCAGACTCATTTCACCATAAGCAGCGATTTCATCAGCACTGATTTCAAGACCAGACAGCTTGATGCAACATCCTTGAACAAGCTACGCATTTAGATACTGTATCTTAAAAAAAAAAAAAAAAAAAAAAAAAAAAAAAAAAAAATCAAGCAAAAAAACCTAAAGCAGACAACAAAACAAAAGCAAAAAAACCCACCCAAATAACAATCCCACAACAACAGTAACAAAAAATACAAACCCAAACTATTCAGGCTACAATTGAGTAAGGGGCTTCACAAATGTGCTCATTCCACTGAACCTCAGTAAGTAATTCAATGCACAGCAAGCTGCATCAGAATTGCACTTTTATACCTGAACAAGAAGACAAGCACCACCACATACAACCACAGGCCCCAGAACAATAGATTATAAATCCTTGCCAGGAAAAAAGGTGATGTGGTTAAGCACAAAAGTTTAAGACTCTTACCCAATTTCCTATTATGTGAAATATTCACTTAAAGGCTCCTTTCTAAAGACAAACCAACTGATCTACTACTTGCTCCCGCCTGTTTCGCTTTTGATACAAGATGGCTAAACCAGCAGCTCTTTAGACAACTTTACAATAAAAACTGTATTTGCGTATCTAAATGATAAACCCTATTTTACGTAAGTCTACAGAAAAAAAAGCCCTATATAAATATATACATTCTCTAAGAGCATCCAAATAATGCAATCAAAACCTTTAATCAAACACCTGTAACTTCCTACTAAGTTACTAGTAACATTCTTTTTCTACTGAATACTTAAAAAATTGGATACATTCAAAATAATGCTATTTTCACTTTTCCTACTTGAATCATCTATGAAAATTGGCCAATTTTACTAACATCTCCTGGTAGACAGTTCATCCCCAGAATTACTGTAATTCTGACTGAACTATGTAATATCAGTCAACATAAAAAAGTGCATTTAGCCAAGCAAATGTATTGGCTAAATTATAATTAACCAGAGATGCAAGCATACATTCAAGTTATGTATTAGAAACCACAGAGATATGACTTGAAAGTAATACATGTTAGGTTTAGGAGAATGACTACCTCCTAAATAATGACTTTTGTAAAAGAGCTTCAAAGTATCACTGTCAATCAAGAAATCCACACCATTTTGGTGATGGCTGGACAGAACTCCTGACAAGTTAAGCTGTCTGAGTTCTGAAATTTTATAAATGGTAGGAGAGCACATTTCATAAAATACAGACATCAAAGTAATGAACAAATACAGACATGCACTGCACACCTCACCTTGTTATCAAAGGCCAAAAAACCCTCAAATCATCTAACTGTACTGCCCAAGTTTAGCAATTTTTCTCACTGTCAAACTCAAAAACATACCAATACACAACACACAAATCTACAACAAACCAACGAGAATTGGATCCCCTCTCAAAATTGCGCTATATTGTTTTGAATCTCAGTTATGTAATTCTCAGAGCCAGGAATATCACCTGCAATGGAATAGTTTTAAGAGGATAGTGTAGTCTATATGCTTAAGGAAAAGAATGACAGAGATGTGAAAAAGAAATTTTCCATAAAGAAAATGGACTTTGTAACCCTCTCTTATCGCAGAAGAAGCCTGAACATTTTCCATCTTATCTTCAGTGGCTTACTTAAAGTAGTCTGGTTATTATGTAAGTCACATTTCATCACTGTGAAACTTTAACTGTTCAAACAGATTGAATTATTCCACAATGATAAGAAAAAAGGTAGTGGCAACAACCTTTAATAAAACACATGAACTGCAACAACTCTGATTAAATGTTATCTCAGCAACAATACAGTCAAGTAAAAGATTCACAAACTTTATATGCAGAAGGCTATCAAAATTGAAGGAACAACGTATATACACTTTGAAGTCTGTACAGTTGATACCTACTTATTTTATAACTTTTACTACACAAAAACTTTAAAGCTTTACTCACCTGACATATTTTCTCTTTTCCTTCGTTGCAACAGCACTGCCCTTTCTTTATCTAAACTCCTGAAATTAAAAATTGAGTTTTATTCCATTCTTCACACTTATACATCAATATATCTAAGTATTAAAACAGACCTTTCTATAGTTAACATTCCATTAATTATTGCAGAATAAACAGCAAACTAGCTGAATGTTTAGATACTTAGAAAAACTCAGTTAACTTGTTCCATTCCACCTTAATGCAAAGCACATGCAAGTATCCAAATCACTGTTTAATTAATAATCTGCAATATAAATTAACAGGTAACATTTTATACTTTATACTTTACATCACAGGACAACTATGATGACTACCTTCTACCACACAATATGCCCTCCTTGTTATGTCGTATCACATTTGAGCGGGGTCACACAAGAAAACATTCCAGAGCAAGAAATCCTCCAAGTGAGCACTGTAGCATATTGGAACGGGGTTGTAAAATCAAAGACACTAAGAAATACAGGTTCTTAACATATGACAGCCATGAAATGAAATATGGAATAGGTTATCTATGTATTAGTCAGTCTAAGATAGGACCCAGGAATTACTGCGGTTTCTATAAGCTTTTCAAGGGTTTATCCCTGCTGCCTAGGGAGGTGAAATAAGCTGCTGGGAACAAGAGAATGGAGACTGGTAGGATCGACTGCATCAGAAATGCAGCCCCTTTAACTAGAATAGTTAGGATTATGCTGCATGGTCCGTGTTTTATTTGCTGGTTGCTCCAGTACCTCCTTTTTTCATAGTTTTTACTCAATCTGGCCAGTTAAGAGCTCAAAATCAACCAAACTACTCACCTTGGTTGACAACGTTCACACAGATAAATGTCAGGGATATGCTGCCTGTCAATCCCCATGCAGTCAATGTGCTGCCAGACACTTAAAAAAAGAACAAAAATCACCTTTATTTTAAGCACAATTTTTAGAATTGTGTGCATAACACACACACACATGCAGACAGACAGAGCGCAAGCCATTCTTTTTTTATCATGATCTTTACTCAGATTGAATACTGCCTAAAACTACATCTCAACCACTGTCTTCGCTACCACTCTGCTAGCTGACTTTCTATTCCACTGATCACTGCAATTCCAATCTTGTGGCTGTCTCCCGGCGTCTCTCTGCTTCTTTAGACTCACTTTCCCTCTTGGAAATCTTTCTCTAACACTGGAAATAAAAAACGGTAAATTATCACAATGGAGAACAAGATAGAGACAAACACCCTCAGAAACAAAACTTATGCTCTATGCAGTAACAAGAGTTTTGTTTTTAAATAAAAGGATTCCATTTGCTTTCATAAATATATACTTAATATATTTTTCTGTTTTATATATATACAAATATTTCTATTCATTTATATATATATTAATGGAAAATACAAATACATGTTTTTATACACACATTCCACGTGACTGGTAGCACTGTTGCGTAGCACAGAAAGAGCTTTAACTGCTTCGCACAGTCAGGGAAGAGAGGCTGCTTGCTAGACTGCAGGCTAACCTAGGACAGACAGACTTCATGCTCATCCCTACGCTGCTAGGAAGAACTGGGACACAAAAATCATTGTTATCTTGCTACTTGTGAATTTATCACACGTCTCTCCAACTCCTCACGGAGAATCTCTTCCTTCAAAAGGAGCAAAATCTACATAACTGGTGACTGCCTACAGCTCCACTGCTGAAAGAACATCTTAACACGTTTCAGCATAAGCAAAAAGGTTATCAGAGTCAAGGACCATCAAAAATTAGTAACAAGTTCGTTATGTAAGCAGACAGAAGAATGGAACTCAATGTTTTAATTAGGTAACAATCATTTTAGAAATACATAATGATCTAATAAATTCAGGAGCATTCATTAAGCATACTGAATACAAAAATACAGGCTACTATGAGTGAGTGTAGAAACAGCAGGTTTGTCTTCTATTAAAAACATCAGCTCTAAAATTTTCTAAGATAATTTTTCAGAGTCCAAGTATTTAATAGCACCTACTTATTTACTAAGATCAAGTAGGTGTTTAAGCACAAACATAGAAATTGAATGTTTAAACTTCAGCTTCTCCAGGAAGAATCCAGGTTAGACTTTTCATAGCTATGAAAACTCATAAAACTGTGTCCTTTGAAAATAAAGAATTCCTATTACAAAGATCATGCACAGAGAAACCAGTATTTCAGAAGTTTCTTTCAGCTTATTTTGCTTTCTGCAAGTTACTTGATTCACATATACATAATTTACCAACATGCTTTACTGCTCAGTACATGCAGATTAGGAACTAATCCCTAGGTCTTCATTTCATGATGTTAACGACTTGAACAAAACAAAGAGAGATTTTGTTGCGGGTTTTTGTTTGTTTGGTTGGTTTTTTTTGGGGGGGAGAATACCTTTATTAAGCAACAATGCACAAGAAAAGGCACAAACAAATTAGTTAGGTTTTCTACTTTTTTAATTATTTTAGTATCTGTTACCTGCATTTGTCACAACAGATCATATATCCATCATCATGTGTAAAGCCACAAATGCATCTGGTAATATCAGTTCCATAGCTTCCATCCTCTGACGTACTGATGGTAGTAGCACTGGAGGTTTCATCAAAGTTGGGAGTGGTAAATATGCCTACTTCATTCTTGCTTATAAGCACCGATGGAGGAGGAGAAGCCGGAGGTGTTGGAGGCGGCCGAGCACCATAGTTGTGGTCCTAGATTTTTGTGGAAAAGTAAGTTATAGCTGTTAAAACGTTTATACACTGAAGGATATTTAATCCAAAGTAAGAATTCAGTTTGTAAAGGACTTCAGAGACTTATTTTTTAGTTAAGTTTAAAATTTTGTTTCTGCCACTGCTCATGCTTGTTTTTTTACCTTCTCAACTACGCTTTACATGTGAGTGCATCATGTTCTGTATTCCGTTCCTAATCAACCCTCTTTAATCAACCTACCCAACTCCCAGTAAGATATAAAAATGTCAACGTGAATCAGTTTTTTCAGTTAAGAACAGCGCATTTTACATAATCTATTTTTTACAGCATACTTAGCATGAAACTTACTGCATAGGGCAAACCAATGTAACTGTGTGAATGCGAGCTGCTGGTATACAACTGGTGCGGATAACTGTTCGATTTTTCAACTACCACAGGGCTAGCTTCTACAGATTCTGGTCTGCAAGGCAAAAGACAGAAAAAAAAAATAAATGCAATTAATATATCATTTATATTAATAGATTAAAGGTACTTGTTGCACAACTTCTGATTAATTGCCTGCTGATTCTGTTTAAAGGAGCATACAAAGGGGGACGGGGTGGACGGACAGACCTCCAACAGCTCCCTCACTCCAAAAAATTAAAGGGTGGTAGAAGGAAAACCAAACACTCTTATTTAATTTAAAATTAAGCTTCCAAAGCAGCAGAGAATTTATGCCTCTTCAGAGCGACAAAATTTTTCTCTCAAAAAAGTACATGCTGAATCACATGACATAACCTGCAAATCTGGGACAGAAAAGCATGTTACACACTTCATCAGGGAGTCATCGGGATGTATGTCCACACCTGGAGAGTTGTAACAGAAGCTGCAGAAAGGACTTCAGCTTCATTATGTCAAAAGATAAAAGCTGAAATGCAAAACTGCAAACTCTCACAGGCCTGCACTGCCATCAATACTATTCAGTTCTGCAATGACATCTAGTGGCAGCATTACTGCACCCTCACAAGCATCCATACAGACCCGTAGTCAAGGCAGGAGGGTGTGGTTCCGGCAAATACCAATTACAAGTAGGGCAAACCAATGTAAAAAGGAAGCTTCCCGATTTATCTTGAAACAGAAGAAAAAAAGGTAAGAAATTATGAGACAGGGTTTGGTGGTGAAAAGCAGCACCTTCTTTAATAGACAAACTATGGTTTATATGCACTAAACTGCAACATGAAAGACAAAAAGGCAGACTAAAACAGATCTTTCTGAACACAAGAAATTATACTTTCATTACCTTTCCTCAGCAGTTACACTCGTATGTGCATGCAAGCATTTATACAGATACTCTCATGACGGAGGCACTTTCAGGCAGTCACTTGTAGCTTTTTCACTGCACCATAAGATTTAATCACACCAATTCAAATGAATTTAGTTACCTAAATATTCTGGGTTTGCATGGGTTTTAGTTGGTTGGGTTGGTGTATTTTTTTTTTTGGTTAGTTTTTTTTGTGGTTTTTGTTTGTTTTTGTTTTTGCTTTTTGTTTTTCCAGCTGGTTAGTTTTGGTAGCTTTTGGTTGGGCTGTTTTTTCCTTTGGTGTGTTTTTTTTCCTTGAAAGGACAAAATACCAATATTAAAAACTGAAGTGGCTTTGACTCACATCACAGATCAAGACTTGTTCATTTTCTAATTTTAGTTTCGTTATGCATGAAGTCTTACTTCCCATCAGAAACATTCTAATTCCCTGAGCTGAGTTCTTACATAAAGTTGGTATCCCTGATTCTTAAGTTTAAAGAAAAAAACAAAGCATTTTTTCTTAGACGGCAAGATATTAAATAGAGGCTTTTTTGTTACGCCATGAAGCGACACTAATTTGATTTAAAAGGACACCAGCAACTTACATTTGTTGGTAACATTTTTTTCTATTAATATAATGAACTATTAGCTTTCTGAAAACAATACACAGTATTTTCACGTCTGCTTGAAAGCACCCTACTACTAACGGGCCAGTTTCCCCATGTCAGTTTACTACATGATCAAATTAAAGTCATCACCCAGTAGTGTTTTACCTATTATTTATTTTTAGTTTCTACAGTCCAAATTAAAAAAAAAAAAAAAAAAAAAAAAAAAAAAATCACATCTTTTTTCTAAACCATTGAAGTCTAAGAGCCCTCAGGCTCCATTTTTTCAGGGAGTGAGCAAACATGTGAGTGCACAAATCATGTCAAGTACTGACATAAGAAATACAACTTCAGACTAGCATGAGATAAAACCCAACTCCAACACCACTTGCCCTTTGTTACCAACCCAGAAAAATCCTCATTTACTCTCTTACACCACTCCTCAACTTGAAAATGATTTTATTCAGTTTGTTGGAATTATCTTCTAGAAGCAGTTCAGACTTTGCCAGGTTGAAACCCATGACTTAAAAAAAAAAAATACCAACCAAAAAACCACCCAAATAACAGAACAACCAAACACCAGATGGAAGCTGGAAAAGCTGTTCCTTTCCAAAAGATTTGCCTTTACCTATTTACTGACATAATGCATTTGTGCAGCAGTCACACACCATTAATATCATCCGGTTAATCCTTCTGTTGATCTGGCCAACCAAAATGCCCATGAACGAGTCACTGCCCACTCATCCACCACAGCTAGGGCAGAAATTAACTTATCTTTCTCCAGTTCAAGAGGGTCTTGAACACGGCATTTCTCTACTGCTACTCTCCAACATTTATTCAATGGGACAAACAGTAGTAGCACAGTTACTCTTACCCCCTATGCATTCAGTGCTCAACACAGGTCCTGTTTGCATCAGTATATGAAAAATACTCAGCTTTCAGAACAGGAAGTGAGGAATTCAGGTACTATCCATCCTTCAGCAATGCCACAATTAATACAGGAGAGTTTCCTTCATTAAAATTAAGTATTACCATGACCTAAATACCATCTATTTCAACACAGGAGCATTCAGTAAAGATACCAGAATGGAAATGTCCTAAAAAAAAATAAAAAAGAGAGCTCTGACTGACTACAAAAATTAAAAAGGCATTTTAGATCTCTTTCAAAATAGGAGGCAAGACTATACCCTACGCCCTAAAACCATTTCTTCCCACTCTGGCAATTTATAAACCACTTAAGAGAACCAAGTTTAATAGTTAGAGGCATAACAGTTGTGGGAAGCAGAAGCACTAAGCTTCCAAAAACAAAATATGGAAAACAAATGCATTAATCTCCAACTATTTTAATACTCATGAACTAGATTCAGAGTACAGGGTTAAAAAAGGAAAAAGCACTGCTTTACCTGAGCAAGGAAAGCCAGTAAAAGGGTGGGAGAAAATTAGGTGAGACACAAAGGAAATTAAGTATTTGTACTACAAGTTTTAACTTAAATACAAAATTAGAGGTAAAACAGCTTTCAGGAAAGGTTTTCCAAATGCTTATCATGGGGGGCCACTGATACTTCTTTGAATTGTAACAGATGCTCACCAGAGCTTTGAATATACCTGTTATTGTCCCATTTATCCACTCAAATGCGAGACTGGGGTAGAGAACAGTGTGGAGGAGACAGATATGGGAAGGAGGTGGTGGAGCATTCACTGAAGCTAAAAATTAATCACTGTAGGCTTCCTTTGCAGTCAGGAGAAAAGTGATATTCACCCCATAAGCAGCACAGAATGAGTATCCTTTCTCCACAGAAGTAGACAACCTCCTGACTTTAGCAGGCAGGTCTACCAACACTTTAACATGCCCCTCACCAAATTCCTTGTTACACCTCTTCTACCCACCATGCACATGACCCTCATCTTAAACAGCAAACACAGCCTTGATCCTATTGTTTGTCCAGAGGACAAGGCCTTCCTAAACAGGCATCACAGAATTGCAGAACTTTGGGAAGGAGTACCTCTTGGTAAAATATTTACTTGTACAGACGATTCAAGTTTGAAACATGATTCAATTTAAAATCAATTTAAAATATTCTTTTTATTCAAATAGCAGGGCTCAAGTAGCAAGGTATTAACTACTGCATTAGAGACACCCACCCTAATCTTACCATTGGCATTTTTATGGGCATCCCAAAAAGCTAGTTTTCAGGAAGAGAACAGTTAAGCGTTCAGATCTGAATGAACACTAGGAGCTTTTCCTCGCTTTTATTTTTTGAACATAAGACAGTTCTGTAACACTGATGTACTAAGCTTGGTAATCTTCAGAGTATATCACGTTTTCAACTTAAACAGCAGCACCTTTAGCGTCTAACTAAGGGACATATTGATGGTATTTTTAGTTTTCATCAAAACTAATGTTTTCTTTACAATATATTTGAAGTTTAAACTAAAATCCTAATATTATGCGCTAAAATTAACAGATATTACCATGACAAACTGACCATGGCATTTTGCTAAAATTCATGCATTTTTTTTAAGTGTTGTGATAATTCAAAATGGTGCAAAATATTCAGAAGTAACTAAATAAAAAGCTTCACAAGAAAAGCCTTCACCATGCTCTTGGGCTGCAATGATTTAAGACATTGCCGTAACTTGAGAACAGGAACACAGTATTGTCTCATATTAATTTAAAAAAGCAAAGCTACCCATATTTTTAACCCCCGCTCAAATAATTTTCAGTCTGCAAGTGAAATAACTCATGTTCTGGGTCATTTCCTACCATTCATATTCCTAAGCATGATGCAAACTGAAGATATTCTGCATGTTGCCAGCAGATGGCATTACCGAGAAATTAAATAAGCAACGCAAGATCAGACAGTACACATGCTTAGTTAAATTATATTAGAAGATCAACTATCAACCATTCTAAGTGCTAGTCATTCTTCTTTAAAAGTCCTGTCTCCCCACCCGTACCTTTTAAATACTGTTTTGCTTCTGACTATGTAATAATAAAAAGAAAGCAGGTTTTGATAACACCCAAAAATACAGCCAGTCCTTTAGAATTTGGGGCGATCAACAGCTTGTATACAAAGGTAGATATTCAAATAGGAAAGAAAAATCTCAATAAAGCTAAAAATCTTCTAAGGCAGGTGTATACCCCAGCTTTCAGGTAACAGTACTTCCTGCAAGTGTCAAAATTCCAGATGAAACCTCTTGCTCCAGCAGGATCAATCTGACACATGACAGTTCCACAGGTCTAATTGTCGAGGTTTGCTTTCCCTTTGCACCAGCACATGTGAGCAGTATTTGGCTGAAGATCAGCTCAGATGAAGGAATGTAATGTATTTTTTCTGAAAAACAGTATTTCCTACTTCTGATGGGCTTCGCTACCTAGACAACAAAGACTGAGCACCATCTTCTCTGCCAGACTGGGTTCTGCTACCTTAAGCATTTTGTAGCAGGCCCTGCAAGTACAGGCTGGCCTCATACCATCTGTAGGAAGTGGCAAACTTCCCACCGTCCTAAAATATATATTAAAACAAATAAATCCTTGTTTCAGCAACAGTCAAGGGATGACAGGTTTTCATTTATTGAAGACTGCAGCAGTAGAGCAGTACCATAAATGGCATTTCACTATGTGTAGCCTATACTCATGCTCTAAACTAGACCAATGCTCTTTCAAGTCAGGAAGTACATTTCAAACCTTCCCAAATAGCTGGCTCTGATTACTATTACAGTGTCTTTAACAGTAAGAAGTCATATATATTCATCTTTAGTAACCCTTTCACAAATAAAGGCAAACTATGTACATGTTCTGTTATGGCACTACAAAGATAAATGCACCACTGGAGAGCTCACTTAAGTACAAGTTAATATAAGAGACAGAACATTTCACCAACTCAGTGACCTTAAGGTTCTTAACCCTAACTATTTTATCATTCCTAAGGTGTTCAAACCTTTTAATGAGTTAATTCTCCACATAGCTATTTGCCATGATAATTAAATTAATATGTGAAACTACATAATCACATAAACTATCCACCTTTTTAATAGGCTTATATCTTCAGAGTGAAGCGTAAGAAAAAAATCTGTAGGCACTAAGAGACTATCCTAGACTACTTTCCTAGGCTCCTCCTCCTACATAATCAGGTTTGCCACTCCCCCATTCCTGTGTTTGCTCATGCTTCAGCAACTGGTGAAGCAGTATCAGACCTGTCAGTCACAGTGAAGAAATTCCAACTCCTCCCTCTTCAGAAAACCCCAGAAGTTGCTCAAAGCCAATTTAGAACCACTATCAATACAACGTATATCCACCTTGCTACTCTCTAGCAGAAAATGTACAAAACACATGTAAATCACATCCATAGAGACAGAAAAGGTTTACAACTGTGTAAGATGGTAGGTTAGGGAGACGCCCTAGTGTCACATTTCAGACAGTGACACGGCTTTTAAATCAGCGTAATCCGATTCACACAACTACACACAACTACACTTTTTTCAGCGTAAGCATTGCAGAAATGACAAGAATTAATCTAATTGTTAACAGTCACTAAACATCTGAAAAAAAAAAAGTAGCTCCTAACTGGGTTGCCATGCCGCAACATCAAGCAAATAACACACTGAGAACTCTATCTTGTTTATACTAACAACTATATTTATTTTCATTTCAGCATAGCATGCTGTGTGTGTAAGGAACGTCAGCAACCTCAGGAATCATGACCTTCTCCAAACATAAAAAGAAAACCACAGGAAAAGATAATGAAGAGAGCTGTGAATGGGTCACTCAAGTTAAAAAACTTTCTGCACCGAAGAAACTAGTGTTCATTATACAAGAGATCAACAAAACAGCTTTAGAAGTTTAATGTGACAAAAAACTTCAAACTGCATATTCTTGGTTTTCTTCAGATAAATGAGAGAAACATCCTTTTTAAAAGTCGCTCAAAAGTTCTGCTTGCAGTGCATTATGTTTCATTCAGTTTTGAAGGAAAGCCATTAGCTTCTTAAACTGAGCAGCATTACTTAGTACACTC
Organism: Amazona ochrocephala; assembly: GCA_039720435.1. Lineage (NCBI taxonomy): Eukaryota > Metazoa > Chordata > Aves > Psittaciformes > Psittacidae > Amazona > Amazona ochrocephala. Next base: position 30,863,886 of record CM077880.1, read on the forward strand.
TCAAGCAAAGAGAGTAAGGTATTTAAATTTCAGTTATTTATTGCACCTGTGAAATGAAGGAACATTTTAGGAAGTTTATTTCCGATTTCTGAAAGATTTCAAGCATGTATGTAAAGGAAGTCTAATCCATTGTTTCAGCATCTGAACAAGCAAATGCATTTTTGTGGTAACCCAAGATAAGGAGAATCTTAAACATTACTAAACAAAGGCCCAGAGGAAGGCATGGAGTACCAGCATCTCATGTGGTTAAAAAACAAAACAAAAAAAACCCAACCCAAACACACCAAAACTCAATTTAATATATGATCAATTTAGCATTTTGATAGACATAAGAAATGAAGTGGTGTGCTTTTCTGTATGCATATGCAAAGAAGTACAGAAGATTAACCAAGGATTACACAAATTCTCTTTATTTTTAAACTGTAGTACGTTTTGACACCTATCTCTTCCAAAACCACTCACCTGTCATATATTCTACTAATAAAAAAGCAACAGAGAAAATAGGAGAAAAAAAAAAAAAAAAAAAACGAACAACAAAAAAACCCCAGAAAATAAATAAATAAAAAAAAAAACAACACATACTATTCTGAAATGTACAGGGCTCAATAAGGTAAGGTACTTATGTACAGTACTGAAAGTATAACACCACCTCGGTGTTTTACCTCTTCCAAGAGTGAAGTTATCCAAAATGCTACTTCTTGTAACATTCCACAGGTTAAGTCAGTAACACAAAGAAAGGTGCCTGACAGGAAAAAATCTCCAGTCAAAGATCAACGATACCTAAGCTCTAGCCTATCCATACTCTAGAGATCCACACAATACTAGACAGAAAAAGACAACACAAAAAAACACCCCCCAAAAAACACCCTGTCAAAACAAACAAAACCCCACAACTCCCCCTCAAAACCCTCTAGTCCCTGAAATTCACTATGCTTATTTCATGTAAAGAAGGTTTCTTGAATTCAGGATTTCATTAGCTCTTTGTAATCCTTAATAACCAGTCACCAACTTAAATATTAACATGTAAACTTCCACTAGCTTTTCAACATAAAAATTTTGGGAAAACAATGGTATTTGACAATTCAGCTAAGCAAAGTATTTCAAGTATGAAAAGCAAGTGAGGTAGCATCTTTATTTCTTGGTCTGATAAGCAAGGAAAATACGCATCTGTAGAACACTTCAGCTTCTCTTCTTTGCTCCCCCTGAAGAGGAAGAAACTGAGTTAAATTAATAACTGTCACTTTATTCTTAAGTAATCAAAGAATCAATAAAACTAAGGAGACTCCTAAGGCCTCTCTTTCAACTGCATGGAAAAAGTACAGCAGGGGCAGCAGAAGAAAAACACGTTAAGGAAACTTACAACTTATGTTCACATACTTACTCTGAGCCCGCAGCCATTTCCAAGTAAGAAGTATCTGATGTGTCAACCCCCAACGGGATCACTATGCTCATGACGTTCGTTTCTGATAAATTCGATTACTATGGAGTCCTATGCATTGGTATCCAAAACACTGGGGCATGCCAGCCACAGTGCTCATTGCAAACATCTAAGTGCATCCACAAACCCTGTTAAAATAAAAACAATGAAAGAAAGCAGAAGATCGAGTCAGTTCACTTTAAAACCAGGAAATTTTACATCATATGTTTTTTAACAAAATAATCACTTTTATCTGTCACAATGATCTCACCAGTTTTATTTTACACAAGCAAAAGGAGAAGAAAACATTCTATCTTCTTCAAAAGTTAACTTCAAATACACTTAAGAGTGTGATGACCTGAAAGACTGACCTTAATATTACAAAGTGACAAAAATAATCATTTAAATTAGTGAATGAAAGAAAATAAAATCATCACGTTCAGTGAGGTGACAAAGACTCACTTGATGGCAGATTGAGTGAATGCAAAGTACATTCGCTTACTGCTCTGCGCTGACAGAGCCTAGTTGCTGTACCTTTCAATAGAAACCTGGTTATAGAATTTTTCAAGTATTTCTTAGCATTGTCCACTTTTGTTTTGCACTTAGAAACAACAACAACCACCAACCAAACACACACATCTATGTCCCTAACAATATGGATTTCGAAAGAAACAATGTCATAACTTCTATTATTTTTTAAAAACCAAAATCATTCTAATGATTTGCAATAGTAATAGAAAACAACTTCCATCCCATTTTAATAGATCACCATCAGAAGATATTATACCCACTGGGTACCACTGCTAGAAGTGATTTTTTTTTTTTTAAAGTAGTAAACTAAAAGTATCAGTAGCAGCTTTTGACTGTAGAGCAAAGCTGCAGTTCACTTGACAGTCAAAAGTGAACACAACACTCCTACCTGTATGCCAGTTACTCCTTGTCTCTCACTCACTGAGTAGGACAGAACATCCACCAAGTCCAAGAGAGATATACATACCACCTCAGCTGTCCCTATTCACAGATCAGTAAACTAAGCAGATCAGCACCTTCATAAGACCAATCCACAAGTTACTAGGCAATTGAAGCAAAATATCCCCAATCTTCAGTAGCTGCATAATGCCTAAGTGCAAACTCCTCCCAGAATGTCAGAATTTCAAGAACACAGACCACTTTGCAAGGAAGCATATACAGTGCCTAATAAATACACTTCTCCCATCTGACGAAGCGTAGTATCTTAGCTGAAGTCTCCAAAAGCCCAGCAGTTTTGAGATGAACATATTTTAACACACTCATCCTTGCCAAACACTAGACTGCCAAGAAAAAACACCTAACGAGCCTGCAGTGAAAAATGGGGCACTTACAAAAGGGAAATCAGACAAGCATTGTGGACTTAAATCTGAACTTGTGTCTTTTATTGATAAAGTCAGTATCTTCAGGATGATGCAGTGGCATCTACAAGGCATCTCTAAGGTATGAGCTGGCAGCAAGTCTTCATCTAACTTCTTAAAATTTATCCCACTACTGAAGTTCGACAATTAACATCAAACATCTTGGCATGCTCTGAAGTGCCTAAACCTCATTCTCCCTCCAGACAGCAGAAGTTCTGTCTTGGTCCCATTACACAAGTCACCAAATACAATCAACTGGAAAGCAATCAAGCTATTGGGTTATCCCACTTTCCTCATTTAAACACTGAGCATTTTCCTATCAAACACCACAAATGTCAAATTGTGTCAATAGCTATGCATAAAGTTAAGGGGAAATCATACAATTTTCAAGAATATGCAGGAAGAAAAACCTGTTAAGCCAAAAGCAGGTATAGAATATTATTACTAGCAGGCATAAAAGAAATCACAAGCACCCGTTTACAGTTTAAGTGACCACTTAATTCTGGCACCAGTTTACTCAGAATAGACCCTTGAATAGCCTCATCTACAGCTTACAGAAAACACCAACTTACCATCTTACTCCCATAAAAAAGTAAAACATTTATATTAATTCCTACCCAATAATTGGGAGGAAACCATCAACTTAGTCCGCACAAATCGGCTATCACAGGTTAAGGGTTGTTCCTCTGCCACCTGCACCTCCGCTAACAAATCATCACCATAATAGATTTTATGCTTGCTATTATATAATTTTGAAAACCAGTTTTTGTGTGTTTTCAAGTAGGTCTAAAAGACATCATGGACACCATTGCTGGGATCATGATCCTCACTTAAGATGTTTCTCGCACTTAGAACTGATTTTGGTGGTGCCATAGTTTTTCCTAATTGAATGTTCTTCAAACACTTCTGACTAGGTAGAGCAACAACTGGAAATTAATGTAGGCAAAAATGCCTGGGAGGCTGATGGAAGTGAAGAATCTGCCTTAGACAGCTGCCTCATGGGCTACAACATCTGCAAACCTACATAAACAAATAAGGCTACCCAGTATATTCAAGTGACCTTCACTGTCAACACAGAAAGATGCGGTTACCAAATCTGACAATCAAGTGAAATTTGTTTGGATCTTTTAAGTAATGTGGAGGAAAAGAAGAGCACTGTGTGTTTGTTCTTAGAGCTGTGTATAGACAGAAAATTAATAGCTAATGCATGGTACAAATAATGCCATCATCTCTGACCAAGCAAATGCATCACCACTCTTGTACAGAAGGAAAAAAAAAAAAAAAAAAAAAAAAAAAAAAAAAAGGGAGGTGGGGGGGGGACAGAGCCAAGATAAACTTCTTGCCTCCTGCAAGCAACTGAAATACAGCATTAAGCCTTAGTCAGAATTCACTCAAAAATTCTGAGACTAATCTATACGGAATAAAATCAGAAACTTGAAATAAAATTTATTTTGCCAAACAGTGTTAAAGAGAAGTTGTTTCACCTAAAAGGAAGCCAAATATGATTGAAATACCACCTCACTATTATTCACCACCTTAAGTTTTCAGGTCTTCACCACACTCACAGAAGTGCAAAACCCTCCAATGCTCTTCCGCTACCTAGAGTTCAGAGGAAAGAGGGCAGTCTCCAGGTCACAATACCTACACAGATAAATTAACTCAAACAAACACAGCTCATTATTTATTAGTAGCAATCCTCAATAAACTCCCACAATGGCGACAGGGAAGACACAGAATTAATTCATTATACAATGCCCACTTACTAACAGAACTGTGACCTTACAGGCCATCCAACCATGAACTTGCCAGTGATGTCAGATTTGAGATGAAGAAAACCTTGTCATGACACATGAAAACATTTCCAGCACTTTCACTGGACTATATTCCAAAAATTGGAAAGTTCAGAACAGAAAATAATGTAACCACTGGAGATCTTTCTTCCTTACCCATCTTAAAAGTGATTGCTTATCCTTTGAAGCTTGGTATTTAGATGAGTCATAAAAATACTACCTGCTATCATAATATGGCACTTTCCAGTTTCTGCAAGTACCTATCTACTTCAAATCATTATTCTTTCACAACTCTGACAATCTGTCACCCATGGCCTTTAAGAAACTGTTTTCCTAGGTGCATTTCATCTAAATAATTGGTCAGGAGGTGTGAAGGGTGCTAGTCTGCCTACAATCCTAGCAGATTATACACACCTTACTGTTTAATAAAGTCTTTCTTCAAGCAGTGCACTAATTTGAAAATTAGAAAGACCACACTGGTTCATCCAGTTAATTTTAGGGTCATATGGTTCAAAGACACCATATAAAAACTGCTGGTCCAATGATCAGCACTTTTTTGGGCAAAGCAACCCATCTGCCGTACCTCAATCTCAACAGTAGAGGCCCCCCAATTTTGTTAGGGCCCACTCTACTCTTTTACTGACAATACACTGTAAGCTTCGACAGAATTTTGGCTATTTCTTAGGTTCATCAAATTTTCTTCATTATCATCCTACCAGCACAGCTTTATTGTATGAAAACATTCCTTATTTGAAGAAATTTTGCTTTTATTTAATGGCAGTTAAAAGGTTTATCTTGCCCTAATAATACAATTTTTATCAGGGGTGGAGGGAGGGGAGAACAAAACCAAAAACACACACCAAACTACTTTTGTTCAACCTGGTTAAAGCTTTTATCTTATGCAAGATCAACTTCCTGCAAGGAACCTATCACACTTTACCATTCAATCACACTGGTTTACATTTTCTACGGCAGTTCCTGCTGTCTCTAGAAAATACACAGGAGCTTTCTGACTTAATAGTCATATCTAGCCTAAAACATTTGAAGCCTCACCATACTTCTCATTATCCTCTTTGTTTATGATACTAGAACAACTTTTTAAAATGAATTGTGCTCTAACAGAAGTGTAAGAGCACAATACATTCCAGATTATTGATGTGCAGCTTTGTGCAAAGAACATCATTTATGCATTAAACAAAAGAAAATAACTTACATATTATCCCTGAGGTATTCCACTTACACAACATTATTCTGTGGTCTAACAAAGACCACATGCTTCCTTTCTGCCGTGTCCTTCTAAGACCAATTGTGTGACAGCAGAACTAAAAACTTCACCTTTTCCCTAGTACATGGAGGGAAAAAGAAAATAAAACAAAAAGGGCTCAGCTCTTGAATCAGAAAGTAAATGGGTAAACTCCTGAAATTACATCTCTATTTTTGAACCTAATGCTACAGAGTCCAAACATTCAAAACTGCTATAATCAGATGTTGGCAGAAAGGCACTCCAGGCCTACTTTATCAGCATGTCTTTTTTCCCCTCCTTCCACTTGCTTCTTGTAGGACCATCAAAAGATACATAGAACATTTCAGGAAATGAGCAGATGACGGATCACCTAGACAGAAAGCACACTTGAAAAATAAGAACTTGAAGTCTAGCCAGACTGTCCAGATGACTTCAACAAGGTTTCAAATCCTAGCTATCAATCATCCTCTAAGTGTCAAGAGCCCTGACAAATTCTTCCATGGCATTTTCCATGTCACTTTCTTTTTGTTTCTTTCCTTTGCTTTTTGTTGTTTTTTTTAATGGGGTTTTGCTTGGCTTGGGGTTTTTTTTCCTAAGAAGGTAGGAAAACTAATTTTTTAAAACATTTAACTACTTGCATTTTCTTTTATAGATTCAGAAACTGAGTTCCCAGTACTTACATTCAAATAGAAAGTATCAATATAAATCTGATCAGAAAACTGACTTACCTTTATTTTTATTAATCATGAAGTATATTTTTCAAGCCAGAAGAAACCAAACAGTACTGGGAACAGTACAACTCACATGGCTATATGCTATACTGGTAACTCACCTCTGCAAGATATTTAACCTTTTTTAAGGAAGAGGGAAGAGGAAATAGGACTAAGCAGGCTGTTATAATCTACTCAGTAGATGCAAGAATACTAAAGCTCTCATCTGGGGGGGGGGGGGGGGGGGGGGCAAAGATTCATAACAACCAAAGATAAGATGTTGCAGCAGCACCAATAACAACATTTTTGCCTTAATGATAAAAAACCTATGCAAAAATTAATGTATCAAGATAATATCACATGCTTATTACAATAAGATGGGGTATTTTGTTTGCTTAGGGCTTTTTTTTAAATTCAGATTTACCCCTAACATTACAAGAACACAAGGGGGAGGAGGAGGAGGGAAATCTCGTTTTACTATTCTTCTTAGTACATCTGACATCTTTTACACAGACATTGTCATTGTTCCTCGTCTTTCCTTCCCCATAAATCAATTTCTACATTCTATTGTCATGTGCTAGATACCGAAGACAAAAAGCATTTAGCAGTTAGGGAAAAAATCCACTACGAAAGTTAGGAACAGAACACAAAATAAGGTGCAACACAACATCATTTTCTAATTTATAAAGGGACATCAGTGAAATAGTTTACAATTAAATTATTTTTTTAGCTCAAATAAAAAAAATTTTCCCATACTCAAAGCACTACACTAATTTTGGTAAATTGATCACTAAATCAGTTCAAGTTTCTCACATCACTAGGCATTACAAAAATACTGAGTTTTTTGTTCCTGTTTTTAGACTTTAATATACGCTTAAAGTTCTTCAAAAATTTCTTCTAGCAACTGCCTCTCAGTCACCACCTGCTGAGAATTACAAGATAAATGACTTTTAGATTTTATGTTGATGCATGAGACTTTACCTCAACATCCTTAACGAATGTCAATGCAGAAAGATTAGAAGATTACCATTACTATAGTATGCCTACTCTGCATCTTCAAGGTCTACACACAAAATACAAACATGGAAAAGGTGAAAGTGATGATTTACCCATATTTAGTAAACTGAGTAACTGAGAATAATTATCACCCCTGACCATCTGAAAAGTTATAGCTTGTGTTTTCCAACTAAGAGAAACAGGCAGTTCATCCCATGTTTAAACACCTGAGAACAAGTACAGAAAAGGTCCTCTTTTTGCTAAATCTGCTAAACTAAGAGTACCAGTAACCCCACTGCCACACATCCTTTAAACACAGGGGGAAAAAAGAAAGTAACAATTTCCTGGAGCAGTATGTAAGTGTCAGAATACACACAGTATACGCATGAAGATTCATTTTTAAGGGATGTGCACAAATCAAAAGGAATTAACTTGAAGCTTACTGGAACAAGCACATGAAATTGCTGAAATAAAGTGATTCGTACAGTCCATTTTCCACTTGTGCATGGACAGAGGAAGAAGAGGAAGGGTACAGAATTTATCAGATTTATAGATAAAAATGATTCAGATGTAAAATACACAAACTAGTCACATGACAGTTTTGAGACAAGCAAGACATTTCAGTTCAACCAGCACATGATGCTAATCTGATTGCAACTTCAAGTCAATTCAAATGTAAAAAATAACCTACCAGTACTCAAACAGCATTAAGCCCAACCAAAAACTCCAACTTGCACTTGCTCCCAGTAGAAAATTTATGCTACTGTGGGTCCAGTCTGGATTCATAGAGGATCACTCTGAAACTAACTACAGTTTCCCATGTCAACATTGGAAGGTAAGACAGAAAGACTTCCAAGCTCATACTACTGCTTTCAGACCTCTGCTGACTCCTGCTATCTTGGCGTCAGTGGTTTATACAAGTCATCTCAGGTAATAGAGACAGATGACCAAAAGGTAATATTTTGTTTGATTTTCTTACCACATCAGGAAGTATGGTCTACAAGGTGTGCTGCTGCCTCCCTTCCCCTTAAATATGCTTTTTTTGTAAAGGAGGTGGGTAAGAACGTATTTGAAGAACTGATACTCAATACAGCACACAGGAATGCATTTATGTACCTTAAAAATTGAGATACCAAATCAAGCCTACTACATACACTGAAAGAAGGGAGAAACAGAATATAAAGGACAAACACTTAGAAACATCTTCTATGCCCAAGTTGCCTTTTTTTGAGCACACAACCTAAACATTCTCCTCTTGCCTCCCCCCAATTACATCATATGTGTATATACATTTTGCAATCGTTAGCAGAAGCAATTCTTGTCATGCCTTCCTTCAGATTTACACACCAACAATTCTAACCTGAAGTAATGGGAACCACCCTTCCCACAAAGAAATACACAAGAAGGGACCTAAGAAAAGTCGATACACCTATGCCCTAGCACAATCTATACAGGAGCAAACCAAGTAAAAATGCACCTATCAATATAGTGCGTTGTAGTCCACAAATCCAGTGTGAAAACTCCTGTCCTGAACTGTCACAGTGCCACAAACTGAGCTTTCCCACTTGGGCTTCCTTGCCAACAATTTTTTTTATTTTCTCCTAATGGAGGGAAGGAGTTTACAGGAAGAAAAGAGAGGAAAACAGTAAGAAGATTTTACTAAAAAAAAAAAAAAAAAAAAACAAAAAAAAAAAAACAAAAACAAAAAAAAAAAAAAAAAAAAAAAAACAAAAACAACAAACTGTGTATTTTGCTAAACTTCTGCTTTCTACCGCTGCCCTGAGCACTCCTGTCTTCTCCATACAATAGTTAGGTTATCTGGGAAACTAGTGACAGAAACTGACATTTTAATGCTATACTCTAGATATCCTTCAAATGGCGAACCGTTCTGTGCACTGTATGCATATGTATGTATACATATGTATTAACACACAAACCTGGAAAAAATATATGCAGTGCATATATATGTAGCATAAATACATATATCAAAGTAATCTGAATATTTATTTATTGCTGCCTGTTTCTAAGGAGATAACACATCTTTCTTTAATCAGACCTAGAAGCATAATACACAAATATCTGACTAATCTTACCCACAAGGAAGTTCTTCCTCTGTTTCCCTCAGTATGTTCCACCATAGTACAAATTTTGGCAAGAGATTAGGAGGGATCTCCAACTTCCAAATGTTACACCACTGCAGTTGCAGTATGAAATATGCAGGCTTAGAAACAGCTGTAAGTCCAAATTCAGACCTTTGCTACTGTTTGCTGCTCTCTATGGTAACCTAGCAGATAAATTGGTAGTCTACTTCAAATTTGCGCCAAGATAAAAAAGGACAGTAGGTTAAAACAAGAGAGTAGGCACACTCAAATACAATACACACATTAGGGCCAACTCCTATTAATCACACAGGAGATACAACTTGTTCTAAAAAAATCTAGTTACTTTTGTATTTGTAGTTTGTGTTCTAATGTGCTCACTGACCGAATGCTCACTATATCCCTCTCATAGCAGCATCTTCCTCATCACAGTATTACCTGGTCCTAGCCTCTGCCACAAGCCCCTCAACAACCTATGCCTCCCACACTGACCAACACTGTCAGCAGTCAGGTCCATCTCACCTCCTCCTCACGGGCCCCTTCAGCCAATTTAAAAAAAACAAAAAAAACAAAAAAACACAACAACAAAAAAAACCCAATAAAATACCTGCTATGGCTGGATGGAGTTACAACAGATGCCTAAAATCATGCTGCTTCTCCATGCTTCTCCCAGAAGACTGCGCATAGCCTTTTTTCATCTACTTCTGGATTTTCATCAAGCTTCAGAGATGTCAAGGGTACCAATTTCCTATTTCTATCAAATTTTGGTTGTGTTTTTTGTGTGTGTGTTTTTTTTTTTTGTCTTTTGTAAGTTACTGGTTGCACTGACAGAGACTTAGTGCTCATTAGACTAACTTAAGAAACACAGCTATTATAGCCAAACTACTACAGTGTAAGGCTCCTCCTCATACTTTTTTTTTTTTTAATCCAGAGCCTACACAGAGTAAGAACAAGTATGGTGAAGTAAAAAAGAGCTCATTAGCAAACTTACGAACATCCTGATACAGTAAATACAGCACTTTACATTCACAAAGACCTCAGTCAGGTCTGGAACGACAGGCAAACTTCATGAATTGGTCTTGAGTTTGGGATCTAGAACGAAGATGAAAGAAACCCTGCCTCCTCCATGGTATCAAAGATTCATGCATAAACCCCTCAAGCTTCCATCATGTAAGTATCAATTCTTCAGTATACAGATCATTACATGCATTACACCAACTGAGTGGAAAGCAAGCTGTCCTTTTAAGTATAAACCTAGAATCACTCAGCAGTAAAGTTTCTACCACACAGAAGAGCTAGTTTCCAATGGCCATAGGCTATCTTCCCTTTACTATCTGCCTCAAGGGTACTGCTCCTGTGTATTCCTGATGTAGTAATGGAAAGCACTTTCCCTTCCTCAGATATTTATGCCAGTCCATTAAAACATGGATGACTTCCCCTTACCTCTTCTCTCTCTTCACTCCTCCTTTTCTTCTCTCAGTGGAAGTTAGACAAAATGGGACTAGGAAGAGAAAAAGAATGAGTGGTAGAACAGAAATAGATGTAAATACAGTGACAGAAAGAACAAGAATTAGTTAATTGAATAGAAAGATCAGAGAAGTGGTAAGCAGGATTACACAGAAAAATAACATATTACAGATTTGCGGGATTTATTTACAGAAATCAATTCCCAAAAATAAAAAATTAACTGCCAATGAATTGATGTCTCTAATTTTGCAAGCACCTGCCATACTTCTTTAAATAAACCACACACAAAAAGGCCTAGCCATTCAGAAGTTATTATTTGAGCAGGAGAGTCAATCAATTGCAAAATACAAGACAAGCAGAGCACATGAAGAGTAAGAGAAAAGAATACTTCTTCACTGCTATACCGCTTATTGCTTGAACAGGTATTTACTAGCTACCTAACTTTAGCGTATTACACCGCATCACTCTGAGATACAAAACTCCTTTAAATATAAATTCAAACGTTAAGAAAACAAAGCAGTTTCTCATTAGAAATATCTGGACTTCAAGTCAGTCTTTGTATCAAGCTGTTTTACTGCAAACATTTGGCTCCATCTACCACAAAGTGGTAAAGAACTGCTGATTAAACTTACACAAAATGCCTGTATGTGACTTAGCAATTATTCTCCAAGAAAACATTATTTACTCGTTACCAAAAGTTATTATTACAAACATTTCAAAATATAAAGTGTTTCTCCCAAGTACATACAGTCCATATTCTGTAAGAATACTCCATAAAGGCTATTTCTTCTTTTATTAAATGTAACAGCATGCCTCATGGTGATTCAGTTACTTAGAAGACTAAATTCTAAGGCCCAATATTCCCCCCAAGAACAAGGCTTTTTTGGGAGGAAATGTGGCCACAAATACATATCAGAATTGTCTTCAACAATCCAAATATTTTGCTGGCTTCACACAATCAAATAAATTAATACATTTTTTTTTTTCCATGCTGCTTAATTAAGACTTTGGAGTCTACTGCAATTATCAGCTACCTGCAACGTAAGAAGTAAATTCTTTTGGCTTATTTGAAGTCTGACATTTCAGGTAAGCAAATTTTTCTTTTGGTATGTTTTCACTTAAATTCCAAAAACTAGTTTCCATGTTTTACCAGAGGCATTTGACCTACATGAACAGCACAACAGCACTTCTACTTTCACTTGTCAAAGCAGTTTGTAGACATTCACCTAATTGTTAGTTATGCCTAGGAATCTAAACAAAAGCAAGTTGGAATGTTGCACTTTTTCAAACAGAAATTTAATTCTTTCTGGCAGTTGGAAGAACTCTGATGTAATTTTAACCACAGTTCAACCTGAACTATATTTCTTGGTAACAACTTGGCAATATTCCAATGCTCTTTACTAAGATTTTGGGAGGAAGAGGGCTAGAAAGGGTGAGGGAACAGATGGAAGGGACTGTGTCATGTTCAAGGCCAGCCAAAAAAAAATACAGAAGTTTAAGATCAGAAGATCCTTCCTACTTTCAAGAAAAAAAAAATTCCTTTTCAATTGCCATATCTAGCAACATTGATTCACACTAAGAAATTAAGATTCTATGCATTTGTAAATTTATACCTTTGAGTTTTCAAGGCAGATCTCAGTATGTATTTTTAATTGTAACAACAAAGACATGAAATACATCATCTTAGAATAAACCCAATAAAGAAATTCTGCCCAGCAATGGAAGAACAAAACACAACTTATAACTTTCATCATTAATGCCATGCAGAAGAAGAAGAAAAGATGCAGTTTGTCTTTTATTTGTCTTCCAGTACAGAAGATGTGATTGGAGAGTAGGAGACAGGAGAATGAACATTAATAACACCAACTCTACAGTAATTCATAAAAATGCTACATAATGATATTAAATAATAAGATTCCCATGAAGTGGAGCTACCTTTCTACCCAAAGTAAAAAAAAATAGCTATATTACTTGCGAAAGCATTTCAGGAAAGAACATTATAACCAGTAAAATAACTACTGTATTGTTTATCAGTTATATATTTAAGTATCCACATTTCTTTCTTAGTTCTAGAAACTGGTTTAGAAACCAAACAAGAAGTGTAATCTCTCAATACCTTCCTCAGAAAAGCTATAAATAAGTTGCTGTAATTCTCAGGTCTTCACCTTCAGTTTAAGCAGAACCTACTAAAAAAACATTCCTCATTTGAAAAGTTTCTTTAAACCAACAGTTAAGACAGGATTAACCATCTAGACTTGGAATGCTATCTGTCTTGTGATACAGTGTTTAACACAGCCCCATTATAACCATACTTATTAGCAGCTAGCTCATTTTGCCCACTCAAGGCAAGTTACAAGCATCACCTACTGCTAAAGAAAAAAAGTATTTTTAGATCTAGTCAAGTTAGAAGAGTTCAGAGTAATGAACACCAAACCAAATTAAATATTTGGAGCTCTTCAGGGTAAAAGAAATAAACCTACCATCCTACACACATTTAAAATTCTCACTTTGTAGATACAGGATGCTAATTTCATTACTCTCTATTACTGATGAAATAACCAGCAACTGACAACAGATTACAGGTCCTTCTTCTTAAGTTGTAATATAAAATACAACAGTACCATTAAAATCTAGTCTTATCACCCTGTCTTTGAACTTGATGGCAATTCCTTTCTGAGATAAAGATATAAACGTGAATGATCACTCAGAATATGATGGCATAAAACAGAGCACAAAACACAACACATGAGAATCAAATAAAAAGCTTCTATAAACCTGAGCCTGCACTATGATGTTTTAATACCTACACCTATTGAAAATATTTACTTAAAACTAAATTCTAAAACTAGGATCAACATCAGTTTGTCATTTCCATATTTAACCTGATTTGCAAAACCAGTCCCCTGCAAAGCTCATCTAAGTTTTACAATAGTATGTCCCCATCTAAGCAGCGTATGAACTATCACACAGAAGGAGACGTAGGACTCTTCCAATGAAATACGTAAAACTAATGTGCATATTACTTGCACAGGATACAATCTGTGTGCTACTTCAATATATGCTTCATCTGTACTGCTGAAACACAAAATCTGAGTGGGCACTGTGATTTACCATAGTCCTTGCCAAATATTTTCATTTTAAAAATAAAAATGACACTTAAGTCAGACACATTAAAAAATACTCTGCAAAACAGAATTTTCTTCAAAGGCTTACAGATAACTTTAACTGTTAAAACTTTCTACCAACCAACAGAGCTTCAAATCCTGCCTGTCTCATTAATAAGATCAATAAGATTTGTAAGAGGAAATAAAAATAACTTCAGTATCTCCTAGCAAGTACATAAAACCTTGAAAAGGTTTCTTTTATATAACTTGTTTGTTATGCCTTAAAGGTAGCAATAGTTTTGTCTCTGAAAACAACTATAGCAGGTTTTTTGTAGTAGGAAGGTCATGAGCAGAATTTTGGCTCCTCAAAGATTAGATTAACTTTTGTAAGTGTGATCCTTTGGTTAGGAAGAAAATGTGAAAACCGGTGTAGCTACAAATATTCATCTTGCACCATTCAACAACCCACTACAATTAGTATTTTAACTGATCTAGAATTTGGAAAAAATAAAATCTTCGGGTTTGGTTTTGGTTTTTGTTGTGGTTTTTTTTTTTTTTTCCTCTGTTAATCCACATTTTACATATGCTGGAACTTTTTTTTTTTTCCTCCCCAGAGATGCCTTAAGTTTCATTCGCAGCAATAAATCAAAACTACTATTTGCACAGTGGAAACATTTAAACACTGCACCTGTTCCAAAAACACTGTCCAACAAAATTTGCTTTTGAGAGATTCACAAATGCTCGTTTGTATGGAAGTCACAAGGCCAATAACATGCATGGACTTCTTTAGCACTTCCCCAGAAGTCTGAATTGAGTTTTATTCTGTATCTTCACTAATCTAACCCCTCCCATGCGATTTTGTTAAAATGTTATACAAAACCAACAAAATACTTTCATTAAACCCTCACTATTATTTATTTAGAACAATGCCACGATTCTACAATTACATATACCACTCCTTAACTAAGTCCCACAAATGATCCTTCCTAAAATGAGTATTAGCATGCACGCAAAATTAGACTGCCCTTAAATCTGAGATCAGGACTAGAGACATTACACCTTTCAGTGCGACACCAATTTCTGTACTTCTATTGCTCTCCAATAGAATATTAACAGTTGTGTGTGCTGAAACTGTACCAAAGATGTGAGGCAATGCAACTCCCAAAAGCAATCTGAATTGTAAAGCTAAGAAAAACTTTCCCTAGATACAGTCTAAAAAGACAGTATTATTTCCCCTCTATTTCCCAGATGGCAAAAAAAGCTCACCCAAAAGGCTAAGTGACAGTTAAGCAGATTTTTCCTTCAGATATGAAAAGCCTGAAGATACATAAGTGGCTTCAGAACTGCAGCCTGCATTACTGCATTTGTAACACCGTGCTTGTAAGTCCGAAATGTCTGTCCTTCCTCTTTCAAGAAGTCTGTATTATTTGGAGGGGGGGGTATTTTATTTTTTATGAATATACTTCGACTTATCAACATCAATTGAGGTGCCTTTTTTAAAAAAAAAAAAAAAAAAAAAAAAAAGTAAATTTCCTGTGTAACATTGTCTCCTTAAAACAATCACAGATCTGTTTTTACAAATGGAGAAACTGAGTCACAAAGGCAAACTGACTCACTAAAACTCATACAGGAAAACCCTTGGAAGATCTCAAAATTCCCAAGAAGTTCTTAGTGCATAAATTTGTGATCTGTAAGCTAAGCAGTAAAACTTGCGTACAAGCATTTCAATCTTCGGGTTTATTTCACCACCTTCCCCCTCCCCACCTCAGGCTTTTTGTAAACTGTACAAACTTATTTTAATCTTGATCTTGAGTTAGATGTCTGACTGAGAACACGACTGAGGCCACGAAGTTGGACTGCAGAGCTGTGTAGCCCTCTAAATCATGTTTAAAAAGAGTTATTCACAAGAACGGGAACTTAAAACCTAGGGAGAGGAAACAGGCAAAAGGTTTCCAAAAAGGCCCACACATATGCTGTTTAAAATGCTATTAAAGTACTTTTTAATAAACAGAGTAAAACATGGTTTATTAAAAACATAAAGTCTACATAAACAAGGGAGGCATGATGGGAGCATGCATTACCAGACTATTAATGCATCACTTGGTGGTTGAAATTGTCAGCCTTTGGCCTCAAAACACATGAAAGGCATGCATTAACAACACTCTCAAAGTCTTACTATCTTATTGTTCAGCTCCAGGTATAGCTTAAACCACACACCAGTGCTTCCAAATGATATCTAAATTAAAATTCTTTAGAGATTGAAGGCAGCTTTGCCATTTCAATTCCTCACTTTTGATTGTTTAAATCCAGAAGGTTCCAAAGCTATACTAGAATAGGAATTTGCACCTCATTAAACCAAGGACAAGATTTTAAGAAGGCACACACACAAAAAAGTAGAATTTTTTTTGTTGCTGTTGCTTAGAACATCTAGTTTGCAGCCTCTATAGTTTGTATCGGAGTACACTACACCAACTACCAAATAATAAATCCTTGTGACCTCCCCTCCCCCCACTCAAACATATTTATAGTGGTGATACTAAAAGGTTCATATTTCATTGAGGAAAAAAAATGAAGAGGTTAGGAACTGCACTTTTCCTCAGTATTTGTATGTATATTGCCACATATGTGATTTATACAGCAATACACAAAATAAATGGAAGGGGAAATAAACGTAATACCAAGATTGCGTGGTGGGAGAAAAAATTCCGCGTCTTAATAAAGTAACAGATTATCATCTCACACGGACTATTCCTGTAAATATAAAGTTCTTTTAGTATTCTTAAACTATCAATACATGGGATTACCACCCTGATGGGCAGTAAAGGTATTTCCTGGAAAGTGAATGATGTTCACAAATGTGATTCCACAAAGAATTTAGCTGACTGTTTTAGTGATCTTAATCCAGCAGCTATTTTGATAAATATTATGCTTTTATGTTTTTAATAGGATGGACAGATGTATGGTATCCATCACAAACACAGGAGCTTTTCCAAATTGTTAAACCGACACACATACTACCTTACAGCAACCTATACACACCCCTCAAAGAAGCCGCTTCAGTCTGTTGCCTCTTTCCACCCCCCTTTTCCCCAACAAGAGTGGTCTCGTTCACTTGCCTTTCACACGCATAACCAATAAAATTAATCAGCTGGAACACAGCATTTTTAAATCGCAGTAAAGTCAAGAGACATTTTGTACATTATTTGAAGGGAACAGTCTTTTCATTTAAACATAATAAGACTCTTAATATACTGCAGACAAACGCACTGCATGGGGTGTGGAGGACCCGAGCTGATTAGATTACCACAACATCAGCCTGAGGCCGCCATTTTTAGAATCTCTAAAGGACAAAAGAGGGAAATTAAAAATATTGCTCCACATTTTTTGTAAAGTAACTTTAAAAAGTACAGCGATGATAACCAATTAATCATGCATTGGAAGCTCAGCCATGGATATCTTTCTCTTTTCTTTGATCTGAGCCCTGAATAACAAAAACCTTTCGTTATTATTCCTTTAAGGTACTGTAAATAAACAGGCTAAAACACTCCTATATCTAGATGCAGTACTAAACTTCTGCTTTTAACGACACGTAGTCTGTACCATTTTAGGGACCTCAGGGCTTTTAGCCACCGCACATTCCCTAATGGCTGAGCATGGGGGAATACAGGACCTTTATAATCAGCCTATATTATGTTTCTCTACCCTATTTAGTACTACACATTGAATCGTTTGTTTCCCCTGCCCTATGTCTGCAGCAATAGTGTCTACCCCACCAATATTTATCTCTTTAGGAAAGAGACTGAAATGAGCCACGCAAAAAACGCGAACGCTGGCTGCAGAAACTGAAGAGAGGAAGGGATACACCAATGTAACTACTTACACCCTCAAGAAAGGGGGTGGAGAGAGTGATCCCCTTTTAAATTGGCACAGAAACTCTTGAAGACTGCTTTCCGTTCGTCCAGGTTACACCACGAGAGGAGATACTAGCAGGGAGGGAGGAAAGGAGGCGGGGGTGTGGAAGGCAGAGAGCTTAGGCCTATAATGAGCCATTTCAGTACCACAAAGCAAAAAAATACAGGATGGAGAAAAAGGTTTCCCATAAGCTTCAGCAGAACTCAATACGCAGTCCCAATAACACACAAACCCAGTCTGAGAACCACCAGTTTAAGGATGCGTATGTTGTCACATAATAGCCTCTTCTGGCTCCTTTTTCAATCATAATGCATAAATCTGGCGTAACTGCCAAAAAATTCTCCTCAGCTCCTCCAGTTACAGTAACCCGCCATATTCACAAGACATAGCGACAGCCTGCCATTTTTTTACCAAACCCCACAAAAGAAAAAGCAAATTCAAGGCAACTTAAGCAGAATTCAGACATATTTGAGGGTGGGAAGGAGTTATACTTGCACCGAGGTGAATGATACGTTCCCGTCGCATTTCACCCCCTTTTTGCCACCCCCACTCCCCAAAGCACCCACAACAGAATATGCTGGTAATAACCGAAGACTCACCTGTAATGGTCACAGGCCAGGCAGCAGGACCCCTCAGCTGAGCCCCTTCTCTATCCCAACCAAAACAATGCAACAGCCCCACTGCGGATGTCCCTATCCTAGGCAGGACTGAACCCTCAGCAGGCTCTAGTAAAAGAAAGAAAAGGAAAAGAAAGGAAAGAGGAGACCCCCCCCTCCCCCCGAACCTAGCTCAGTGCGTAGAACCCTACGGGGACCAGCTCAGAAGCGCCTTTGCCTTGGGACCTGTGTACAAACCCCACTGCCGCCGCTGCTCCCGTGTCTCCCTCCTTTCAGCCTCCTACGCTCCCTTCTATGTCACTGCCTCTCTCTGGGAAAATGGCGTCCGCTCTCCCCTCCCTCCCCCTGCACGGGGCTCACCGGCCCCGCCTGGCAGGGGCAGGGTTACCAACGCGAAGCCAAATCACCGCCATTTTGCTTATGGGCTCGGAGCGCAGCCTGTGCCCGCCGAACGCTCAGTGTCCATTTTGCAACCTCACTTTGCATGTTACGCTGGGCGGTCCGAACAGTCTGGGCGCGGCCGAAACACCAGACTGCGGCAGGGGCTGGGCAGGGGGGCTGTGAGGAGGGAAGTAGGGTAGGAGAGGAGGGGCGGCTGGGGCTGGTGCCGGGGGCGATCTGCAGCCCCGGAGGCGCAGACGGCGGGGGAGGGGCGCGATCTCTGTCCCAGGCTGTTGTGGGACCGAACGAGGGCGGGAGAAGGTCTGACTCAGAGCTCCGCGCTCTGAGGCACAAGCGCCGGAGCTCGCTCCTCGCCTTCTCCCCCTCCCCACCTCCGGCTTCCTCCTCACGACCGTCGTTGCTCTCAGCGTACCAATCCTTCATGAGTCTCAACCTGAGGAGTAACAAAGTACGCGAAAAGCCGTGCAGACCCTCCGGATCTCACACAGGCAGAGAACTTGCTTGAGGGGCGGAGAAGAGGGGGGGGAGAAAGGGGATGGGGTGGGAGCTTTGACTGAGGTTTTGACTGAATTTCTCCTGTCAGACACATTAGGCTGAGAATTTTCCCCGAAGTGCTTAAGGCTTGCATATAAGGCAAGTGAGAGCTGCTTTTCTTAAAGTGAGTGGGACAGCACTAGCTGAAGGTGTTTTCGTTTCTGCAAGGAAAGAGAGGAGCAGTGAACGAGCCCCGTTTCCCCTCAGGGAACGGCACTCGGGGAGCAGGTATGGTCTGCTTTCATCCGGACCAGCGGGAGCCGGCGTGGCGAGAAGCTCGCTCAACGTTTCAGGACAGACGCAGCCTCCGCCGGTTGTACGAAGCTCCTCTTTTCCCCAGCTCCCGTTCTGCCCGCACGCCACCCTGCCTACTTTCAGCCCCTTCAGCGATATGGCTGATTGAGGGGAGGGGAGGCGGCGGCTGGGGTTTCGTTCGACGCCCACCAGGGGCTGAGTGAGCCTCCTTCAGTGCGCAAACTCGGGGCACCAGATAAAAGCTGGGCTGGCAGCTCTTACTGTGCTTCGATGGAGCCGCCACAATCGGGTGACTGGAGAAGCAGTTAGCAGCGCCATAGCCTAGCGTCCCCCCACACCTTGGGCAGAGAGAGTTTGGGGCTCTAAACAGCTGCTGCTGCGGCAGGAGGGAGCCGAGGTGAAGGGATTTGCTAGCTGGTTGGACGCAGAGGAGGCGGCTGTAACGGGGCATTGAGTCTGAGGGAGGGGGGGGGTGATTAAACGTCTTGTGATCATGGCGGAGTCTGTGGGTATTTTTTCCTGTCTAACTCTTCTGTGCGTGTGTCTCTTTGTTTCTTTCTCTCTCTCTCCTTAGGGCGCTTTGGCTGGGGCTGCTCGCTCGGGTTCTGCCTGTTGTTGCGCGAAATGGCGGCTGGCGTCTTGGTGGGTTTGGTTGTCGGTTTTTTTGTGTAGGGTTCTTTTTTTTTTAACCTCCTTCTCCTCCTCTTCCCCTCCCCCCGCTCGTGCCTTGGCTGCGGCTCCGCAGCGAACCGCGGCGGAGGCGAGGCAGGAGCGGGGAGGGCGCTGCGCGGAAGCCAATAGCCAGGCCGGCCGGGCTTGCCCGGCACGCTCCGATTGGCTGGCGCTGACATCATCCTGCAGCAGGGGCAGCCGCAGCAGGGCAGGGTCGGGGAGCTGCCGGGGGAGGCTGGTGCGAAGGGAGAAAACGGGCGCCATGATCCCAGCGCGAGGGAGGACTGCGCGGGCGGGGGACCCCTGGCGAGCCGGAGCACGGGAAAGCGGGACTGGGCCTTGGTTTCTCCTTCCCGAGCAGTGGCGGGGCTGTGAGGAGAGGAGCGGGGGAAGAGGGAGCGAGGAGCAGCTGGCGCCTGCTTTTGTAACTGCGTCAGTACAAGATGGCGCAGGGTCTCCCTGGAGAGGGAAGGGAGTTGCACGTCCGCCGAAGGTCATGTGACCGCGTTGCATTCCTGTGGGGTTTGGCTGCGGACCAAGCTGGCTGAGGCGGCGGCCGCGGCCAGGGAGAGTCCGCGCTGCCCTCCCCGCCGCGGTGGTTCCCGTCGCCCTTCCCCCATTAACCTTATGCTCGAGGGTGTAGCTGCCGCTGAGGAAAGTTCTCGCTTCTCTCTTTACTCTCCACCCATCTCCAGGGTGTAGCTGCTCTCGGGTGAAGCTTTCCATTCCGCCCCTTCTGCGTAAGGCTTTACCCACTGCAAGGGAGGGTTCCCTTTTGGCACCTCCTCGCTCCGCCCGAGTGCGGGAGCAGGCGGTGCGCGGGTGGGGCGGCCGGGTGCGCTAACGCTAATGCCGTCGCTCACTTTGTGAACCAGAGCACTTTATCTGTAAGTTAGGTTCCCCGGAATCGTAACGTTCTTCTTACTGAGTAACTTGCCGAAAGAGTCGTTTGAAGAGGTGTTTAAATGACCTCATTAAAACAGCTGAGGAAAACGTACAGGCAGTGCGGAGTTGTTGTGATGAAGGTCGTTGTGTTTCCGGTGTCGCTTTGCCGGGGGTACAGGGTGGGGGCCTGGGAAAATCTGCGAGCTCTTAATGACTATATTCTATTTGAACAGAGCCTCGTTATGGAGAAACAGATAGATATTCTTGTATTTGTGTGATGTTGGAGTCTGTTGTAGGAGTTGAGAAGCTTTTCTGTGGGGTAACGTGTGTGTTGCAAGGTTAGGCCGCAGATGGCCTGCATCTGTAACAGTTTTGAGTATGTACTTAGTACAGATGAAAACTACGGTGTGTGAATATTGTGAAGGTGCCCTATGTCTTACTTCATGAAGTTTATAAGAAAATGAACTTCTTACACAGGTCTGGGTAGGCTTGGAAACTTGACATAAATTTTCTGGGTCTTTATTTCAGTACTCTGGCAGGGGATGGGAAATGAAAAAATGTATGTTTTCCCATCCTAAAGCTTTTTTTTCTTTAAGGAGTGCAACTTGTGATGTTACTGTTTGGGTGGGGTTCTGTTTTCGCAGCAATTTGGTGCTGTTTCCCGTATTTTGTTCTTGTTTGACAGGGTGTAAATTCAGACTGCATCTAACCCAGTGAGCAAGTTAACAGAATTGCTGGTGCTTCAGAAGTGATAGTTTATTCTATTTAGAAATATTTCACAGCACTTTTTCTGTTCTTAGTCCACTGATAGATGTTTTGGGTTGGGTTTTGGCTTAGTTGATTTTTTTTTTTTTTCTTCTTCCGCTCCCCCCCTTTTTTTTCCTTTTTTTTTTTTTTTTCTTCTCCACATTAGTAACCTGGTGGGGGACAAAGCTTGGCTATTTGGTGACCATGTTGTGTTAGAACTGCTGGAATGAAAGTAACTGAGTATGACTAATATAGAAGATTCCTGTATAATAGATGCTCCTTAGTATGTGTTACATAAGTAATGTGGTGAGGTGGAGCGTGGTTACATAAGAACTGGCTGGGGACTTAGAGCTGCTGTAAGTAGTCCATATTGGCTGCAAATAGAGCCTGTGGGCCAGCTGTGTGTTGGAGGGAAGGGGACAACAACAGGATTGGAAATGTCTAATAGTGCTACATTTCTCCTTTGTAGGTTATGTAAAGGATAGCAGGAAAGAAATGGAGGAGACAGTAATTAACGATGACACAGTATGAGCCTCAAGTTTGGTGTCTCGTTTGTGCTGAGCTTTTAGGATCTAAGCTCTGCTTGCTAGAACAACCACACCACCACTGCCCCCCACCACCTCTGTTTTGGTTTGTTGTTTTTTTTTTGCGTGTCAGGTGGTGGCTGTCAGCTGAGCATTGCACCAACCAATATTCAGTGCAGGCTATTACAAAAGAGCAGGATTCTTGAGTCCTACAGCTTGTGAAGGTTTCTGATCTGTTTTGGTGTTCAGTTTTTTTGTGTGTGTTTTTTGTTTTTTTTTTTTTTTTTTTTTTTTTTTTTTTCCCCTTAGGCTTACTGGAAATGGTGTGAGGAGGCAGCTGGTTTGTTGACCAAACATTTAAGTGACTGGATTAGTGATTCTTCTTGTGTAGGCATACTGTGACCCAAGGTAAATACTCCCTTTGTGATGGAAGCTTCCAGAGAGGCTTTCAGTGTACAATGGTTCTTTTGATACAGAACACATTTGTTTGGGACCTGGCATTGTGAATAATTCCTTGCATATGTGTTAAATGAAGCACATTAATTTGAACTGACCATAAGAAAAAAATACATTTTTGTTTTATTAGTACTTGCGTTTTGCATGCATTCCATAATTATGAAATAGGAAGTAGTTACCTACCTCACTGTAAGGGAGCAGTTTCAATGCTTATGTTAGGGAGTAGTTTATATAGAATACCTGGAAATCAAAAGCCTGATTATGGCAGCTGGAGCTTTAATTCTTAAAGCATTGTTTTAGGTAGCTCACATTACTTTTGATTTTCAAGCAGAATCTGCTATTAAACTACTTTAAAAGTTCTCTGTAACTGGTAGCTTATAGCAGCAGTACTCGAAGTGTCTGTGATTTTATGAAGCTATAGAAATGAAAGCAAGTTTTAATGAGCTCATTATATTTTCTTGTTTCAAGGTTGTTTTATTAGCTATTCTCCGGGAAGCAGTATTAGTTATCTTCAAAGAAGCAGTAACTCTAGTGGTGTTGCAGTGCAGTCTCAAAACAATGTCTGACGCTTTCTGAATTACTTCAACTGCAGGAGAAAAGTAAAAAAACAGATGTGTGTATTACTTTGAGATGGGCAAGGGGATTTTCCCAAGGGGCAGTCTGATGCAGACTGTCTTAATCTGGAAGATGAGGGGAAGAACAGGAGCCATAAGAGAAAGAAATGGATAGAAACAGACATGCAGCTTGCATTTATGGTAGTCTGGTAGGAAGAGAGAGAGAAAACAATTTCTACTAAACTACAGTTGTTTCCTTTTTAGTAAGGATATTTCAGTTGGCTGGATGTTCTCCAGCACTCAGACTTGTGGTTCTAACTTGCCTTTATTGTCTGTGCTTGTACATGGTCTGTGTGCTGAGACCTGTTATTTAAACACTGTTGTTTAGCTTTTGCCTTACAAAGGGACTGACAGAAGTTCAAGGGCATTTAGGGGAGAAAGGAGAGAGATACTAGCAGTGCAATAGATCTGAGTATGAATTAATGCCATAGTTGAAACAGTTGAAGTGGTGCTCATACTGAAAGACGATCCTGTGCCTTTTCCCAGCTGTTCATTCTTGCTTCTGCACCACCCTTTTTTGGTGGTGATCACGTGGGAAGTAGAAGAATAGATACAGCATAAGCCTAATTGTAGTGGATGGGTTTCTAATGTGAATATTCATTGTGTGGCTTCACAAACACTCCCACTTGAATAGAAATAGGGAGAAGCAGCTGTGGGGAGAGTGGAGGTGTGGAAGTTTTAACTGTTAGTGAAATCAGGTGTGGGTTTTTTTTAATCAGCAGAGATGCAATTCTGAAGGAATTTTGAGAGGTCACTCTTAAAGGAGTGCAAACATACTTCAAAAAACAAAAGTTTAAACTTTAAAAGTAAGGCACTGCTAGATTGACCCACAGTTGTAGGTGATGGTATCATTTTGGATTCGCTGAAATAATAGCCTACAAAAGTGAAAAGCTGTTTCCTTTCAACTGTAGCCTAGTACAGTGTTTACAGGATTTTGGACCTGGAGCTTATTTTGTTGGAACAGGATAAAACTTGGAATAGTCTTGCTTCTTCCAAAAGTGGCTGATCATCTAATAGGTTGGGTATACGGTGAAGCGTTACTCTTTCTGGACAAGGTCTGAGCTAATCTTAAAAGCAAAAAGGAACCCTAAGTGATACCTGTGTGTTGCAGTGGTCTCTAGTCAAATGAGTGCATTATCTGCATGTAATAGAGCAGGTCCAGTGACTACAGGCTGCTCAGTTTGTCCACTTGGATGTGACAAGACTGTTCAAGGCCAGAACAGGAGCAAGACACGGCAGGAATTTCCTTCAGATTTTGTGTTATGACGGCTTTTCTGAAAAAGCTGATGCTAGTAAGGGTGTTTCTCTGTAAGGAAAATGAGTTATTGGCTGATTCTAAAATCCTTAACAGTTGAGTTCCTCACTTAAAGGAGCAAGTTTAAAGCTGTTGTGTGGCCTGCTAATCCCAGGATTAGTGGGAATTTGCACCTAGTCTGCTCACTGGTATGACCTTTGGGTATTGAAGTGGGGCAGTGATCTGTTCTCCTAGCATGACCTTGTTATTTGAAGTGGAGTGTTTCTGACAAACTTCTGGTTGCTTTGGAGAGCAGTATTAAGCTCTTTGTAGTTGTTTTATAAGTGAGGTAGTGCTGTGACCTGATCATAATGTACTGCTAGCCCCAAAGCCCTGTCAATAACAGTTCTTTGATGAAGATGGTGTAAATAGCCAGCAGTTGAATGGTTCCTCAGTTAGTGTTAAGATGCAGGCAGTGTAAGCTCAATAGTGGTTTTTGAGTATCTATAGGAGGAAAATGGGGGAAAATCATGCCACTTTCTGAGAGTTGGGCTGTACCAGAGTCAGGAAGCTACTGAACTGTGGGCTTCAGTGTCCCAGAACTGCTTAGGAAGCAAGTGTTTGTACTGCTGGGAAACCAAGCACAACTTGGCTGCTGTATTTGTGTGGTTATTAAGTATTGGACAATAAAGGTTCCTTATCTCAAACTTCTTACTGTGACTTTTCTGGAGGGAGTTTTTTAGTAGGGGTAGGGCACAGCCACAGTCTCAGCAGACAAATTTCCTGTGCTCCTGTGGTCAAGTGTGGAAGCACTGTCTGCTAGCTTGTTAATGATGCACAGGCATTCAGTAGTTCTTGCTCAGAAGTACAGCTTGGGTATGGTAGTATTCCATGTCTCTTCAAAGGTGTTTGGCTTTTGAAAACTGCTGTAGTTCTACTCCGTGTGGCCTATTAGAACTCCGTTGGAGAAGTACAGCTGTCTGGCAGCAGAATGGCACACTCAAATGGGTAGCTTTCTGACATTGAGGACCACTGGCTATAGGAATGCTTTTGTTTCCTGTGAACTTCAGTATGTTAGCAACTAATGAAGCTTTGTATTAGTGAACTTCATTCTTGGTATCTGTTCTTCAGAAATTAGTATGTGCCTTTCTGCCCCTTTATTATCATGTTTGATAGCTGTTTGATCTGTGTTAGTGCAAGTGTTGTATACTAACCAAATACAGGTCCAAAGCTACCTTGTGTGGCAGATCGGGTGTGTGTGTCAGAGCTAGTAGGGAGGACACAAGAAAAATTATGCTGAAGAACTATCTGGAAAACAAGCATTAGCATCAAATTCTTGTGCTTAACTACCTCTTGCCTCCCATGTTCCTGCCTTTCTGTATTTAAGTGTTTTAAGATTTAAAGAAATTTAAGTGAATTTAATTGAAGAATTTAAGTGAAGTTTGAGTTTTATGGGTTTTGTTTGGGCTTTCTTTTTGTGATTTTGTTGTTTTGTGTTTCTGTTTGGGGTGGGGTTTTTTGGGGTTTTTTGTTTGGTTATATGTTGGGTTTTTTGTTTGTTGTTTTTTTTTTGTTGTTTTTTTTTTTAACCAAACCTGGAGGTGCAGAGCTGTGCTGCTTTATTAGTGCAGTTAAAGCAGTCCATTGAAGAGATTGTAAGTGAGAATCAAGTATAGCAAAACAGGTGCTTTGACACCAGCCATCAGGATTGGTGATGAGGTTGAGATGGTAATTTAGTCTCTAGCCTAAGAGGTCTCTTACCAGCTTAATTCTCTGGTAAGTGTTAAACTGTGGAGTGATTGTGTTGCTTCATTTTGGGCAGCACTGTGTGGCTGAACGTTGTCAGGCTGGTGATAGATTGATGTAATCTTATCTGCTGAGACAGGGGAAGCTGTGTCCGATTCCATCCAGAAGAACTATGAGCCTTCTAATTAAATAAACTTTATAAGAAAATGTTACTTAATGACATTGTCACAGCTATCCTGGTGTAGAAGACTACTCTTTACAAAATGAAACTATTGCTTTTATCAGGGTGGTGCTACACTTTGGATTCATCTTCAAAGCTGCTCTCCATTACCCCAGCATTCATATGCTGGAGCAAGCTCAGAAGCTTATAAAGGCATGCTGGGCAGTTGTCAGCTTCTATTTTTAAACTTGTTTCTGAGAAACACTTCTGTCTCCTATCTCTGCACAAGTATAGGAAAAGCTATACTTCATGCAGGAGCCACAGTGTCTGGGCTCAGCTAACAGCAATTTGTGAACTTGAATTACTATCTCTCTTCAGAGATAGTAAGGTTGAATCTGCACTGGCTTCTGTTGAGGAGGGGAGATCATGCAAACTAGGAACTAGGAAATGGGAATCCTGATGGCTGTTGTCAAAGCACCTATTTTGCTATACTTGATGGAATACAAGAAGAGATGATCTGGAACGCTTTAAGTAGTATCTCTGCTGGTGATTCTTAAACATAGAATCATAGAATCGACTAGATTGGAAAAGACCTTTAAGAACACCAAGTCCAACCATTTCCCCAGGAAACATAGTGGCTTTACTTAATAGTGTGCTACTGATTTGCAGTGACCTTTAATCTGTGTGATGCTACTGTATGCCACCTTTACGCCATTTTCTAATGTTAGTGGAAATTTAAAAATGCGACTGGGTTCTGTAAATGTCTTGTCTATGCAAGTAGGGCTAGTATACTAAGGTTTTCCTTCCTTGTATCCAAAATCATCTACTTCAGACTAGGCCAGGAATAGAAATGTGTGTGTTAACATACTCTTGCTGTGGTAGGGAGGGAATTCCAAAATTGAAGGACCACTTTGGAGAATATATAATGTAGTTTGGGACAAAAATAAAGAACACCAATGAAGCATTTAGACTTGATTTTGTTTGTCTTTTGAAACTGGCAGGCAGGGGTGTTTCAAAATGGGCTAGGAGTTATTAGGAGGAAAAAATCATGCTGCTTTAAGATGAATTATACATCGTAAAATCAGCATTCTGATCTGTGTGTCTCACAGCTCCCTCAAAAGACTTCTCAAACATCGCAGTTGCTTGTGTAGGCCTAGTTGCTAGGAGGGACTCATTATTTCAAAGCAAAGCCTGCACCACTACTGAGAGTTGGCAGTGCAAGGTCTTTGGTTTGGTGGGGTTTTTGGGGGGTGGTTTTTGGTTGGTTTGTTTTTTTCGCTTTTTCTTTTTTCTAGAACAGGCAAGCCGCTCCTCTGCACTTTCCAGCAGATTGTGTGCTACAGATACTACTGCCCTTGGAAGTACAGCTGTTTGCAGAGTTGGTTTGTCTTGTGTTCTGTTTCAGGGGTATGACTACTTAATATTCCTGTTCCTGTTTAAGTAAATAGGAGTACTTAACAGGTAGGAAGGGGAAGAGCAGCATCTGAATTTTGTCTTGTAGACCAAGTATTACTGCTTATACGAAGGAGGGAAGCTTATCACTGGACCTGTTTGTAGCCTTATCCTGCAGTTAGCAAAACAAGGTAATCTGAAGTGTATGATACCTTCTGCACTTTATTGTCTGTTTCCTTAAACATGCCCTTCCATTTTGATAATGCAGTGATGCAGCAACACATGTTCTAGAACTGTTTCCTCATTTGAAACAAAGCAACCCCCCTCAACTCATATTCTTCTGTAACCTGGCAAGTGTATTCACACTTGGGTCTCTTCTGTTCAGTTTAATGGCTGTGCCTTACCGAACCTGATCCAGACTACAGGCTTATGTTTCAGATTTCTCTTATGACTCAAGCCTCACATCCTTTCAAAGTATTTTGTAAATAGCATATCACAAGTGAGCAGAGATTTAGCTGCCTACATATACTTCTTCTAGATAGAGTTGACTTGCTGGAAGACGCTTGTGCATGTCTGTAGATGCTGCATTAAGCTTGTATCCCTCTTTCTGTGGACAGCCTATATATGTAACAGGAAGTGTCTTGCTCTGGGTGCTTCTTTTTGCTTGAGTAGTGTTGAGCAACAATTATGTTCTGATTGCACTCAGTACAAGTAAACTCTGCATCCTGTTTAGAATAGGGTGTACATATTAACAAGTGTGAAACATCTGTTGCATCTTCCTAGAAATAGCATGTTGCAGTCTTAAGATATTCCAGTTTCACTGCTGTTCAGAAGCCATTCTGTATTCCAAATGCAAAGCCTTTAAAGATTGTCTGAAGTGACTGTGTGAAGCAGGTAGTGAGTTTGTTGTTTTTTACATGATGCAAGAATGAGTATTGTTTTGGAGTTAGTACTCTTTACCCTTCTGCATTATCAGTGCTTACTATAGTAACAGACAATCAAAGAGCGAAAAAACTGAACTGGGTGTCCAAAAAAGAAAGGCAGAAAGAGCCTGAATTCAGTACATCATCATTAGAACTCGTGAGCCTAACTGCAGCTTAAGGGTGGACTGTAAGAAGGAAACCTGACTGAAACCTGGCTGTTTCAGGAAATATGTTACATTGGAAACATGTTATGTTGAAAGGCAGGCAGGGCTAACCCGAAGTTCTCAAACAGCTTACAACTTTCAGTGGCTCAGAGCTATGTCTAGAATAGGTCATAGGAATGATAAAAATGGAGGCATTATATGCAATTGCAGAATTCTGAGCAACCACTTTGGGGGCTCTCTTCTGCATGTGAATAACATCCATATTTCAAGCAGTTGTGCTGCATCCTACATCGTGTTTGCTGGCTGTTGTGCAACAGGAAAGCCTGTCTTTCTGTCCATTCATCTTACGGAGCTCGTGGAGGGAAATGCAGATTGGACTTGTGTTTAACTACAACTTCCTTCCTGCTGGGAACTCATATCTGAACCATTACAGATTTCTGTCCATGTACTGTGCTTAGGTTTCCTGCCCATCTGTGAAATTTGAGTAACTTTGGAGTCAGTGTGGAGAAGGGTGACTGGGAGCCATCTTTCTGTGGAATTAGAAACTCATTCCATGATTGTCTCCTTCCGCAGCTTTCTGAATGGGTGTGACTGGGCGTACTATGTGGTACATGACAGTCAATTGGTAGTATGTATTAAGCCAAGAATACAGCACATAAGACCTATTTAAGCTTTTTTTATTCTCAAACTAAGGGCTGTTACTTTCAAAACTTCAGATAATTTTTCTGTGTCTAGTGACACCCTGTGTTATTTCTAAACATCAAAAGAAAATTAGCTGGGCTGGAGGTTATGTCAAAGAACCTTTCACCTGCCTGCCAGACTTCTCTAAAATTAGCTTGTAGGTTTTCTGTGCAATAAATGGAGAGTGTGAAGTACATAAGGAAGGCATAGAAACCATTTGAATAATGAGGAAGATGGCTCAAGAATGAGCAGCATAGAAAATAAAGGTGCTTATCTTTAATTAGGTCTGCCTTTTACTTTGAATCCTGTTCTGAAATGAGATGTGTGCCCAGTCTCCTTTTGTAGCTTTCTGAAAAAGGTCTAACCACCGAATCAGTAGCCTTCTTAAATGCAGGAGACCTGAAATGATGAAGCCTTGTAAGCATGCCTCTAAAGTCTTGCAGATGCTCTGACTGCATTGCGTAGTCAATCTCTTGGTTTTTGCAACTCAATCACTAGAATTTTAGCTTCCATGTTTATAGATGGATGTAGAAAGACTGTGATTTAGTGCAGTCTCATTTCATATACTGAAAATCTGCTGGCTGTTATTTTTTTCTAACTTTTATATAATGTATGTGATTCTTCTAGCTGTTTACTCATGCTGTTTGTAATACCTTCAGGTTTTCTCCAAAACATTCTACTCAAATACAGAGGTGTTTGTTTTCTAATGTGAATGAGAAACTCTGCTAAACCTGCTAATTTTCCATGACAGAGCAAGAGGTACCTAAAGGGGCAAAGCTAGTGCTTGAGTTCACAACTCAGAATAGTCTTGTAGCTTTTAGTTGCTGCTTAGCTGACTTCTGAGATACTGGCAGAAAAAAAAGCTATAGTTTAAGAACATAGCTGGCAACAGGCTCGTGTCTGCCCTCAGAGAAGTAAACTTTCTTGCCACAATCTCCTGATCTGTTTGGATAATGATAAAAAGACACTGGTAAAACCCAAGAGTTCTGTGACTGCCCAGAGTGTAAATATTTCAGGCTTTACTGAGTGCTTGTGTGGCTTCAGTGTTGCAGCAATACTGCCTCAGTTATTTTTAAAAGGGTTGGGGACCAGGAAGAATGCTTGTTTCTTGTCTTCCCATCCACCCAGAATCTTGGGTACCTTAGATGAGGGGAAGAAAAGGAGCAATCCCAAGCTGGTTTGTCAGATCCAATTGACAGTGTCACTACATTTCTTGACCCACTTTGTGGAAGGAGTAGTACAGCCACTGCAGTTACAATACACAAGTTTGACAGTATTTTATCTTTTGGAAAAACACAAGGTCATCAGACCTCTCAAGTGAAACGAGAATGCAGCTTGCTTGTTACTTTTATATGAATAGTCCCCAAAGTACATGCAATTAAAGCTTATAACTAGAATTACTCCTTCTCCAGTTGCTGTCATGGGAACTTTGATGCTGTGCACAGACATGACTAATGAGAAATCAGGCAAACAGAATACTTCAGTGCCTCTTAGTCATTGTAACATGAATATATTTAGTTAATAACCATTAATGTCTTCACATCAGCTGCTACTTCTCTTATCCATAATGACAAATTACTCCTACTTATAGGGTTTGGTACATATCCACACTATAAAGCAAAAGAATATGATAACTTGGCAACAGTACCTGCCAGTTTGAGCTATGCCAAACTGCTTCCACTTAATAAAAAATAAAATTGCCCCGAAAACCCTATAAAACAAACAGACACCAAACCAACTGACAAAAACCCTCAACTAAATCGCTACCTTGAACCAGCAAGGTGTAAAGAAATCCATAGCTGTGCCTTAGATTTTCTGCTAGGGGAGAGGTACAAGAAATGCATAGGAGCCTGGTTACTGGGACTGTAAAAATTGTTTAAGAGAACAGTTTTGGGTGTGTGTTGCATGAGTTTATTGGCAGTTCTACACAGGTGTTAAATTTGTGAGGAAAAGCATCTGGGGCTACTGTGTGAATCTTGCTATATTTGCAGTACACCTACCCTTAGTATAAATAATGCTTCTTCCTGACAGAATCGGTCTGCAGCAATCTGCTACAAGTATAAAGCTTATTGGCAATGTGAGGTGCGTGCAGAACAGGCCTAGAATCACTCACCAAGAAGCAGATAAATGCTAACTTTGGCATGCAGAAGTGTCCCCATTTGTAAAGCAAAGATAGAAACAGCAGGCTTGTTCTAGCATGCTTCTCTAGCAGCTACACAAGAATGTCACTAATGTGTAGAACTTTCCCTCCAGTCTCCTATTTTCCACTTTACTTGGGAATGATGGTTGTGGGACATTTGTTTGCAGGTTGGTCTGGGGATTTGTTTCGTTTAAAGTTAGGATTTTAGAAAAGTGACCAGATCTCAGCTGATTACTGTGGTTCTTCCTGCTGAAGGAGAAGTTTTATGCTGGTATTGTCTGCCTGGGAAAACTTGCTGTGTATGAACTGATGGAGAATACAGTTTGAAGAATCTTGAACTCTGTGGAAAAACAAAGCATCTGCTTACAGAAAGACTTGCAACCTCTTGCACTGCTACTTAGGCACAGACAGTAAAACCTTCATCATCTGATGTCTGAATGGTGATTGTTAAAGACATAGCAGTGTGGTCGCTTGACTAGTGAGAAAATTAAGCAGTTCTATTTGCTCTCAAGTATATTTTTAATTTGCAGATGAGAATTCAGGTCTTTGCTACTAGTTAAAAGTTTCAATTAGTTATTCTCCAGGCTTGTTTATGCAGTCTGCTTTGTAGTTCAATTTGAGGAATTTTGATTCCTTGCAGTAATTCAGTATGAAATATTTAATAAACTAACAACTGTGTGAACACTTGGGTAGTCTGATGTTAGTAGAAGTACCCCTACCAAAAGACGAAAAGGAACCATTTGTTATTAAACGGTCTAGAAACATAGACTAAAGCAGTGAATCACATGAAGGACAGGAGTTTAACTCAGACTATGTTGCCTGCAAACAGTAGGGTCTGCTAACTGCACACAAGTACTTTGTGAGTATTAGAAGGTCCAATGTAAACAGGCTGATAGCACCATCTGTTGTTCTTCATATGTTTTTAGTTTCCCAAAGTGCCAGTGGTAGAGTTGTAGGTGGTAGAATTGGGAGTGCAGGAGAATCATGCTTCAGTTCTTGGGTTTATGCTTTAGCATGAAGCCTCTTACTGCTTGTTTGAGTACCACCAAAAAGCTTGTCCAAGTTCTGATCCATTCGTGGGAAAAGATTGTAAGTAGTGGATTGGGTTTTGGTGGGTGTGGTTTGAGAAGCTTATGGTTTCAAAATGAGCCTTTCATAATTCCTGATGCTGGTCTGATTATACATACCTCAGATGTGTGAAACCTGTGATTTAGGCAGGTATAATGTGGCCTGTTCACATGTGCCTCTTAGAGGCTGAGAATAACATTATCTCTGTATGACTCTGGTAAATTCTTCATATAATGGTCACTCTCAACTGCTCTGAGTGTATGAGCATGTATTCCTTGTAATTGTTTCTAATTACACTAATAGCAGAAAGGAAGAAGAAGCCACTTGGTTAAACCTTTTGTTGTAGAAAGATCAATAATAACAGGAAGCAAGTAGTAGATTAATATATGTAACAAGGCTTAAGGGGGTGCATTAAGATGAAATTAGGGACATAAGGAATGAAGGCAGCACTGAGAGCGAGGGTGGGAATTGATAAGACAATTGGATATCAAGCAGAAAAGTGTTGTGAGATAATACAAGGGTAAGAGAAGGACCTATGGTGAAGAGAACTGTCTTTAGCAACAGTGAAGGAAAAGAAAGCCTTACATGAGGACCTGCTGAAACTTAATGGCTGTTAGCTAATGATGCCTTCTGTCAGGAAGTCAGTGCAGAAGTCTTGCTGGGTTTGGAAGCATAAGATTGACAAAAACTGCTTGGCCTAGGCACTGGAAGAGTCATGGAGATGTGGCTATCTGGAAGAAAGAGTAAATAGTCGAGTAGTAACCCAAAAAAGTAAAAAGTACGTAGCAATAGGACGATGTTGATGGTGACTGGATGAGTTGAACTCAGTGTTGGAATGCTGGCAGCTTCTTAATGATCCCTAACTAGGAAGTGGTATGTCAGGGTCTGTTGTGGATATCAGAGGTGATAGTGGCTTGAGGTGCTCTCTCTAGTTGCTCTTTAGCACTCCTGAGTTCTTGTTCTGATACCAGAGCGTAGTGCTCCATCACCTCAACTGTGTATGCCATTTGTGAGAGCATGCTGTGAACGGGATTGATCTGCTGAATATGGAGATTGCTTTCTCCCATGTCTGAACTATTTTTTTAGCTGAGGCTTAGTGTGGATGTAAGATTCATCAGAGTGAAGGAGGGGCTATGTTACGATGTGAAACAGAGTCCCTCCAGGCCTGTATTGTTGTAGAAACACTTCTCTTTTTTCATTTCTGTTTAAACTGTATGCATGGATTTTCAAAGCATATCAGTGCCTTATTTTAGGGGCGTAGGTAACTGGAAACTAGTAATTGGTATCCATGAAAAATTTGGCTTGAGGAATTCTGTTACATAGGAAGCGTAGGGCAGAAATAGGGAGCAAAGTCTCATTAAAGGCATGTTGTTCAGTATTACCATGAGGCGCTTTTAGCTGAAGTCTTTTTAGTTTGTCATAATTGAACAAAACTATTCCTACAGGAAATGAAGTATGGATCTTTTACTGATAATGTGAGAAGAAATAAATTAGGCAACAAGGTACAGCCTGTAATGACAAGTTTTTTGAAACAAGAGAGTCCAGTGGCCCAGGCAGTCTGTTCTGACATTCCTCAGCTTTCACCTGCTTGATTTCATAATGTTACAAAGCCTAACAGATGAGTAGAACTGGATTTTCTGTGAGTGTTCCTTGTAAGCATCAAACATATTTCACTTTCATTTCATGGACTAAAGCAATGCAATTAAAAGAATGAGCTTAATGACAGAGCAAGTCATACCTCTATAGACCTTTCTTTCCCTTCTTCCTGCTTGCCTTTCCATGGTAACTCCAGCGCCTCATGAGTTACTAGTAATGCTGGCAGAGACTAATGTTTACAACTCTATTTTTTGAATACAGGCTTCAGTCTTCTCTAGCAAATTAAAACCAGATGGGAACCGAAGGGAGCAGAATGGAATTTAATTGTGTTTCGTGGCTTGTGATGTTAACAGAATGCTTTGGGTATTTTCATTGTTATTTTGCCCAGAAAACAGCTTGTACCTTCCTCCTGTCCAGTCACTCTTATGTGCAGTCTTCTTTCAGTATGCTGGGGTAACTGCTGTAAGCCTTCACTGAGATATGCTACTTCATTTTTACTGCAGTGATAGACTGTGGTATATGCATATTACATCGATGGTGTTTTTTTTTTTCCTTCAACTAGAAGGATCAAAAACGAGTAAATTCAGCTGGAAAAGTTGGTGTGGGTTTTGTTGGCTTTTTTTTTTTTCTGCTGCCCTTGCTCAGCTGGTAGAGGCAAAATGCAATTGTTTTGCAATGTTTAACAAGTCTTCTTTCCTCAAACTACCCTAGTTGAAAGCACACTGAAGGAACACTTGGTGTAATTTTAAGAGGGATACAGGCACAGTCACGTAAAATGTAAGTGATCCTAGGATCTGTATTGCAAACAGGGTAAGGATGCATGTAAATGCTATGCTTTTTACGCTGGTTAGTGCCATCTCAGAGGGAAAGTTACAATGTGTTGAATCACGGACATGTTGCTTCCTGCTGAGGTTTGGGATTTCCTTGCAGCTCTCCCCTCCATAGCTGCCGGAGCTGGTTTTGCGTAGTGTGTGTGCTCAGGCAGGAACTTGCTGGGGATGAAGACAGAAGCTAAACAGCTCTGCACAGTATGTAATAATTTCTGACTCAAATTGTGTGGTAATTGTCAAAATATTGTAGGGTGTGGTAGGAACTGCTGTGTCTAATGTTGCTGAGGATTTACCCTTCATAGTTTGCCTAAATTAATATCATGTGTTAATCTCAACATGCAAGTGGGGAAAGATTTCTTGATGTTTTCTAGCCATTTCAAACCTGACAGTGTACAAAAATTCCAGCATGCTGGAGTACTCAGGGTGGATTTTTATCCCCAATTGCTCAATCTTAACATCCATTCTTTCTGATTTCCCACAGAAAACAAACAGAAAACCCTATTTATAGAATAGTTTGAGCTCGAAGGGAGCTTAAAGATCATCTAGTCCTGTGCCCCCTGCCAGAGGCTCAGAGATACCTTCCACTAGACCAGGTTGCTCTAAGCTCCTTCCAACCTGGCCTTGAACACTGCCAGGGATGGGGCAGCCACAGCCCCTTTGGAAAGCTTGTTCTACTGCCTTACCACCCTCAAAGTAGGATCTTCTTATATCTAACTTAAGTCTTCCCTCTTTCATGTTGAGGCCATTCCCCTTTATCCTGTCCCTATATGCTTTTGTAAAAAGTCCCTCTCCAGATTTCCTGTAGGCCTCTTTAGGTACTGAAAGGCTGTTCTGAGGTCTCCCTGGAGCCTTCTCCAAGCTGAACAACCCCATCTTTCCCAGCGTGTCTCCATAGCAGAGGTGCTCCAGGCCTCTGATCATATTTAAGGCCTCCTCTGTACCGGCTCCAGCAGCTCCTTGCCTCTTTTGAGTTGGGGGCCCCGGAGCCAGACACAGTACTGCAGGTAGGGTCTCAACAAGAGCAGAGTAGAGGGGCAGGATCACCTCTCTCTACCTGCTGGTCACACTCCTTTTGATGTAGCCCAGCATAAGATTGGCTTTTTGGGCTGTGACACACACTGCTGGGTCATGTTGAGCTTCTCATCAACCAGTACCCCCAAGTCCTTCTCGCAGGGCTGCTCTCAGTCCAGTCTGCACCCAGCCTGTATTTGTGTTTGGAGTTGCCCTGATCCCCTTGCACTTGGCCTTGTTGAGCTTGATGAGGTTCACACTGGCCCATTAAGTGTGTCCAGGTCCCTCCGGATGACAGCCCTTCCCTCCAGCGTGTTAACCGTACCACACAGCTTGGTGTCATGAGCAGACTTGTTGAGGGTGCACTCAGTCCCACTGTTCATATTGTGGAAGAAAAAGCTGTAGCTTCAAAAAGATTATCTCTGCAAACTGTGTTTACTGGAAATAGATGATGCTTCAAATTAGGGTCCAGTTCCTCTGGGAATAAAAGAAAATGTAAGCCTGGAAGTTAAAGTAGTAAATTGAGCATTTTCAAATACATGCCTGCTTCGTGTAGCTGTTTGCTTTCTGGAAGTTTTTCTAGTAGTTTGTTACAGGACCAAATTTCAGTGTTAAATACAAGACTTGTGGGTTTAGTATGAACACAAACTTCAGGACAATTCATATGAACTTCTTCAGTATTCTTGATAAACCAGGTCTTGCAGCTTCAAGAGTCAAACAGGAAAGGGGAGTAGTCAAATTTTCAGGCGGATAACTCAAATTAAGTCTTTAACAGGAAGAACAGAACCAGCACTTGTTCCTTTTCTTGGTGATCACTTCAGTCTTGCACTTCTGTCGCGCAATGATGTGATTTCCAATGCTCAGAAATACTAGCGTGCTGTTTACTGGGAAGCATATTCCTCTGAGACCCAAGTTCAAGTCCCAATCTAGAGATATTACTGCCTTTATTATGCCATCTCTCCAATGTAACACAGCCATTTGTTATGGAAATATTTCTGCTGTGAAAGTTCTTCCTTTTTTTCAAGCAGTCTATAAGGTAAATGGGAATGCTTTTGAAATAAATACAAAATGACTTGCTTGAGCTTTCTGAGTGTGGGATAGTGTGAAACAGTGTTACTCCTGTATGCCTTTTTTTTTTTTTTTTTTTTTTTTTCCCAGATTCTACTTCAGATGTGCTGGGTGGTTTACCCTGCTGTGCCAGAGAGCTCTGGAGGAAGCTGTTTCTCTGCCATGTTTTAACCTTTGCTGTACTTGGTCCAGTCCTTGTACAGCAGCCAGTTTCTTGTGATGGATTGTCTTCTGGTGCTGCTTGGAGGAAGGAGAAAGAATTGGTCTTAGTGGAATGTCTGAAATAAGTGACTTCAAAGGGCTGCCTGAATTTGTTAAATCTAGTGTCTTAGAGCATCTAGAAAAGCTTGCTTCGTAAGATTATCTGAATGTGTTTCACTAAGTCCTTGCCAACACATTCCATGAAAATATTTACAGTGCCTTGTGAGTTTTCATCCAGGACATGGGCTCGCAACTAAAGCACTACCAGACATAGAATCATAGAATAGTAAGGGTTGGAAAGGACCTCAAGATCATCGAGTTCCAACCCCCCTGCCATGGGCAGGGACACCTCCCACTAAACCATGCCATCCAAGGCTATGTCCAACCCCACCTTGAACGCTGCCAGGGATGAAGCATCCACAACCTCCCTGGGCAACCCATTCCAGGGCCCCACCACCCTCACAGTAAAGAATTTCTTCCTCAGATCCAATCTAAACCTCCCCTGTTTAAGTTTAAACCCATTACCCCTTGTCCTCTCACCACAGTCCCTCATGAAGAGTCCCTCCCCAGCATCCCTAGAGGCCCCCTTCAGGTATTGGAAGGCTGCTATGAGGTCTCCACGCAGCCTTCTCTTCTCCAGGCTGAACAGCCCAAATTTTCTCAACTCCTTATTTCATTTTAAGTGAAGGTTCCATCCCTAAATACAGTTCTTGCTGGAATAAAAAAGGCTTATGTTTATTTAGATAAGGTCCATGTACCTCTTTGGAGATAAGTTTTTTTTCCCCATAATTTTTTTAATGAAAATTCTACTTAATGGTGATGACAGCCATGTAAACTAATGCTGGACTCTCTGTGTGTGACTGTTGAAGGAAAAGTGTGTTTTCAGAGTGTGGTTTTTGGACTTCCAGACAGATCACACAAGCTCAAGAAGGCCCACCCCACATCCTGTGTAGAAACCAGCTCACAGAAATGTCCACTGTTCTTCAGGGTTATAAGTCACTGTATTTTCTGCCTTTTTTTTTTCAAAGGACTATATGGAAAATACAAATGCAAAGGAACCACAGCCGCTTAACAAGTGCTTGGTCCTGCCAGGTACTGAGGTCTCTGCCGTTACTGAAATGGGGGGGGGGGGGGGGGGGGGGGGGGGGAGTTAAAATATTCGTCTCCCTGGCTAGAGAACAAAGATTTTATGTTGGTAAAAATAGCTGAGAGCGTTTTATTGGTTATGTGAATCAACTGATAATCGATGTCCTTGAAACCTGAAAGTTGTTTCTATGCAGCCATGCCAGTATTTACTGTCTTTGGGGGAGGGGGGAGGTGGGAAGTTAAAGGATATGTGGTTTGCTTCAGGCATGGTGGATTTTCCTTGACATTGCTTCACCTTTGTTCAGTTTTGACTGGGAAAAGAGAGAATGGGATATTTGGATCTAATGCCCCGCTGAAGAGGTAGTGTGGCTAGTGTTTCTGAATCTCTACCCATAGCTGAGTGATGTGCTATTCCATCTGCAAGTTAATGGAGCTATCCATAAAGAAGGAGCTATCAAGCCAGAAATGGTACATCTTGTTCTTTCTGCCTTTCTCAATCTGTTTCACCCACATTATCATCTTGGACTGTATTTGCAACATCATGCATTTCTTGCTAGAGTTCAGTACCTATTTAAGACCAAAGTAATTGTTACGGTAATACAGACATAGCTAAGCAGAACACTGCCATGAGAGTGTTTGAAGCCGTATACTGGTTTTCTGCAGTTCTCTGAAAGGAATCACCTCCTTTTCATCTCTGCCAGTCTCCTGGCTGTGCAGCATTCCCAAAACACCTGGCCATAAAATGGGATTATAAGGGAGGCATTCAAGTAAACAGAAGTTCCCTCAGGATGAGATTTGCTTTTTCATGCAGAGCTCCTGTGTGCTTTAGCCTGGTGCTACAGCCTTGTTCCCCAGCCCAGGGATGGCTTCCCTTGGTGTCCCCAAGGGTATGAGAGCGCATAGGCCATGCCTGTGTTTCAGGCATAGCCTCCTTGTTGGCTGGCTGGCACAATAGAGTCCTCCGCGTTGTAGTGTTTTGGAAGGACACACCCAATTACAAACGAAGGGAATATAATCCTTTCTGTGTCTCTTCAGTGTCTGCATGGAGCAATAAATGAGCAGTCCCATGATGTGGCTGTAGGTGCTAGATATCTGCAGTGAATGTACAGCTATATCCATCATTAACTGTACAGCATTGCTGAAGTGGCCTAGTGCTTTCATTAATTGTGTTCAAGGGTAAGTATCTGCTTAAAGCTAACAGTTTTCATGTTTCTGCAAGCACACTTATATTGGTGGATAATAGTGTATTACTATGATTGTGTGGTCCCATCCAGCCTGTTCTGTGAAAAGTACAAAACCTGTTCAGTCTGCAATTCAAGTACTTTCAGGTTTTTCATTGAGATTAAATTACATTATCAGCCTTTCCAGACCTGCTTCCCATGTCCAGTCCTGGCTTCAGTAATTCAGGCTGTCATTGCTGCTCAGCAGTATTACGCTGTGTGGGATATCAGGGCACAAAACCTTCAGACTCAGGTTTCTTTCACTGTTTCTCTTGTTTTCTCTAATATTTCAAAAAAAATCATCTTGGATGGCTTTTGTTCTGCCTTTGCAGTGAATGCTGGTCACCAGGGTAATGGTTCAGTCGGTAGTGGTTCCATAATGCTGGTAGCAAAGCTTCAGATGGTGGTGGCCTTGTCTTGAATTTAGAGGTGCAGCTCTGCACCATAGCATAGAGGCTTTTGTCCATGGGAAGAGCTACAGTTGTAAATATTCTCCTTAAAACAACAGGAATTAATAAATTCTTGTAACTGTGTTCCAGAGTGGCCAGTGTCAGTCACATCATTGATATGCTACTGGGCATTAGTTAGGAGTGTGATAGAGGTTTCTACGAGATGGAAGACTGCCTGCTGCTGCCTTTGAGACGGCACAGCCTTACGCTTACTGCCATTACCTTTCTTCAGAGGTGACTGTGAACAAAAACTTCTCATAATTGGTCTTGGTATGAATCTTTGAACAAATATCAGCTCTGAGAATTTTCAGTTATCTGAAGGAGCATAGGCCAGAAACTCCTTTTTGTTTCTGCACCTGGTACAAAGAAGTAGAACAGCCCTGGGAACAGGGAAGCCAACCCAGTTCCTGGTGCTGTCAAAAGCAACGAATTCATTCATTCATGTACCCCCTATCGTAGCTGAAGCAGAGAATTGTTTGCTATGTGTTCTAAATCACCAGTCACTATTCTCTTTTCTCTTGTTGGTTGGTTTCTTTTCAAAGCATATACAATGGGGAGCACATTTACAAAATTAAGGGAGGTAAATTCCAGGCCTGTAGCTCATACCACAAGTGACTGCACTCAGGAGTAATGTCATTGTCATGGCTGTATGCAGCTTTCATTTCTAGAGAGTGGGTCTCTGCCCTGGTGTATAGGGGGCTATAACTGACAGAAAGCAGGCTCCCTTGATTTGATGGCAATCTGCTGATCAGAGTACTGGTTATGTGAAGACTGCTTAATCCTATTTAAGGTTGGGATTTTTTGGAAGGTCAGTGATGTCTGGGTGTATTTTGTACAGAAACCCACTTAAAAGCTGAGGCTGAATTAATCTGTTGTATTTGCTGCATAATGGTGATATTTTCATTATATTTAAACTGTATGAGTTAAACAGGATTATTAAATTTTCCAAAGTTTAAGGCGATTAATTACATTTTTAAAACCTCCAGGTTTATAGGATCTGATGCTGAATTATGAGGGGAAGTAATGACGTATTTAATCACTGTCTTTTCCAAACGTTGGGTAGATTATATAGATAGAGCATCAGGGAACTGAAAATGTTTTGCAAATAACAGCAACACCTGCTTCTGTTTCATTTAATAACTTCTGTGTGGGGTCGTTTATGTCATAGAAAATGGCAGCTCGTAAACAAGTTTTTGAGGGAAGTTGCTAGAGCTGCAGTATTTTGCATTATGCTGTACAGATTCTGTATCATAAATCAAAGCAGCAGAGCCATATATATATATCCATGACCTCATCTCCAAAAATCCTGTAATTAGTAATGACTGAAATGAACATGATTTCTAGGGGAAACAGCTTTTAGAAACCTTGGCAAATCAGAGGTGTGCTCAACAAGGGACCACTCGGATGCTGCACAGTGCTGAAGCATCACCCCTGGTTGCCGTCAGCTGCCCAATCATTGTTCCTGTGGTATTAAAATTGAATCCTGCAAGCCAGGGCATGCTGAGATCAATGTAACTTCTCAGTAACAGAGTTGTAAACTCCAAACAGATGTCCACGCAGTGCTCTTTACCAGTTCACTTCAGCCTGTTCAGTAGCATGGTGCACTGGTCAGTGATTCAGCTGACCAGGTTGCATATCCTAGCCCATGTGAGCTTCCTTCCCCCTTCCCAGCCCTCCCATGGGAGGAGGGCTGCTTGCACTGCACTGCATGCACTGGCAGGAAGGTAAACTTCAGTGGGCTGGATCAGCAGGAGAAAACCTTGCTTCTCTTTCAGTGGTCGATGCCAGCGTAGCTCTGTGAGCAGCTTCTTGTGGAGTTAAATGCGTGCCAGTGCAAGGGAGACAGGAGGGAGGAACCTCCCGTTGTAGCAGCAGTCAGTGATCAGGTTGACTTTATGATTTTGTGAAGTCATATTTGTAAGTTGTATGCACTTCTGTAATGTTCTGGAAAGCTGTGGTGGTTAAAAGGCATTGCTTCTCTGCAGCTGAGTGCCATCCCTCTCCCACTCTGTCAGCTGTTTGATGCAAAGGCAGGTAGGGGATGCAAATGTGACTGGCTGTGAGCTTCTGGGGTCTTTCTAGAAATGTCTAGGATTGATGGAGAGAAGTTTGGGGATAAATTGCAGTTCAGATGACTCTCTTTGTATGTTTACGTTAATGTGAGGTGAAGCGTGACTTTTGGGTGACCGTGAAGTCTAGGCTCAGACCTGGGCGGCTGCCATTAGGCAGGTGAGCCATGCTGAAGGAGACTGAAGACCTCAGTTCAGTCTTCTGGAAAACAAAAGAATCCACAGAGTAAAGAGGCAAATGTCAGAATGGCTAACTAAGGTAATAGGTAGTGAACTAGTATAACTTGCATTAAAAAAAAGAAGGGGGGGGAGGTATTTTGGGATCATCAGACTCGTGTCAAAGTGTTTGGACTGGAAGGTCACTATCACCTGGGGGGGGTGGTGATAAGATCTTCATATCTGCCTTGTAAAGTTTAAAGGCCCTGAGCTGTGTCAACCTGAGGACCTGTTTTTACTACCTGCTGTTGGGAGTGGCACTAGAGATGATTAAAACTGGAAGAAGTTAGCTGAACCAAACCTTTTCTCATTTTGTATTTAGTGCTGTCGTTAGTGTTCTTGGCAGCACTTCACAGATATTAGCTTTCAGTGGTTTTCATGCTTGGTTGCACTTCCTGTCTCATATATTAGCATAATGATGTCATTCTCATGCACCACTGTGGGGGAGCTTTGTCCCAACCTCTGCAAGAAAGGTTTTCTTGCTCTTCTACAAGAGGACTTTGCTTCTACTCTGACATCTGAGTCTTAGATTGAGGGTCCATGTTTCTGAACCTCTCCTGTATGGAAGTGGGGAGCGGAGCAGGAGGAATAGGCAGTGGGAGAAGCACCTTCTCACCATCTCCTGTAGGAAGCTACTCACAGGACTGTCTTCACTTGTGGGTGAGCAACTGGAGCCTGTATCACTCTGTATGGGCCTCCGTAGCCTCTTACAGAGCTGCAGAAGGGAAGAGGGTAGGGAAGCTCCTTATCCTGAAAGCAAACAAAGCAACAAAAAATGGGCATGGCTGTTTCAAA
Source organism: Amazona ochrocephala (assembly GCA_039720435.1). Lineage (NCBI taxonomy): Eukaryota > Metazoa > Chordata > Aves > Psittaciformes > Psittacidae > Amazona > Amazona ochrocephala. The sequence continues at coordinate 30,907,767 of CM077880.1, forward strand.
CATGCTCCTGCTTTTGTGGGTAAGCAGCACTGCTGATAGGAGGAAAGGACTGAAAAAGTACCATGGCTTCTTTAATGGACCAGGAGGGCAGCAGGGTTTGTTCCCTGATTCTCCTCAGTGTCCCAAGAAGGCAGCAAAGACAGTGTGGTTTCTCCTTGGGAGTGTTGCTGCGAGGAGAGGGAGGAACATGACTGCCAGGAGGGACCAGGCAGACCTGGTACCTCAGGGGAGCAGCCTGGGCCTGTTGCTCTTCCTGCCTCCTCAAGTTGGTTGGTGCGCACAAGGGCAGGCTCTGCTGCGCAAGCAGCAATTATGCAGAAAGCTTTAAAGTGATAGACATCAGCATGTTAAATGAACTTGGGAAAACTTATGGTAGACTTGGTCCCCTTAAATCTGCCCGAAAGGGGCTCCTCCAGCATGAGTCATTTGCAGCTGTAGAGGAGCCCTGGGCAGAGCCTACCTCCTCTCTGCTGAATGGAGCTGTCAGAGTGCCCAGAGCTAGGGCAGGGAGAAAAATACCCCGATTCATGTCCTAACGAGATATGCATGGGAGAATTCCCCGCGGGGCAGCCGGTGGGGTTTGTGGCTTTGTGTTTTTCAATCGCTCAGCTCCACACAAGCAACATTATGCAGCTTCCAGCTCCCACCCGGAGGACTGAAACACCCTAAGCCTGTCCCCAGGAAGCACATGAGGACTGAAACACCCTAAGCCTGTCCCCAGGAAGCACACAATAGTGTTGATATGCCTGTTGTTACAGAGGAAGTGGCTTCTGTTATAACCAGCAAGCAATCTGCCAAAGTCCACAGTTTGGGTGGTTGCCAGACTAAATTCAACATGAAATTGTTTAACCTTTTTGGCTTTTGTCTTTTTGCTTTCTGGAGATGTTTCTGTTGCTTCCTACTATTTAAAACTTGCATGTGCCAGTCTTTCTCTCCTTCTTCTCCCAATGAATACAGGCTCTTATTTAGAAAACATAGAATTATTAACAGCAAATCCAGTCTTCATTTAATAGTTGATGAACTATGAGTAGGGTAGCAAACTGCAGCTGCAGTGTTGCTCCAGGGCTTTGTTGTGCTCTCTCCCATCCCCTTCACTGCAGTCATTTTTTGATGTGACTTTGGCATTGGAAATACAACATACTAGTGCAGAAAAGACAGGATGTGAAAGTCAGACTTAAGGTATTTGAGGCATGAAGCGCCCTCTTGTGCTGTTTCTCTGGGAGCATCACAAGGCCAGCAGCTTTCCAGGAGCAGAGGCTGAGTGGAGCTTCAGCCTCGGGTTTAGTTTGTGGGGAGTCTGGTGTGTGCTTGGGCACCTACACCATGATCTAGTCCAGTTTTGATGTGCAGGAGTAACTTGATGGGACACAAACTTCACCACAGCTGTACAGTGTGACTGTTCGAAGTGAAGCTTTGAACAGAAAAATGTGACATATTCCAAAAGACAAAAATAAGATGTTCAAGCTCACTCAGAAGTAGCAATGTTTGCTATGTATTAAATATATCTGATGGGCCAGATTTTAAGCTGAATTTCATACTTCTCTGACTGCTAATATGCAAGTTTAGGGATTTTTTTGGTTGGTTGTTTATGCTATGCTGTGTGTTCACAATCATAGAATCATAGAATAGTAAGGGTTGGAAAGGACCTCAAGATCATCGAGTTCCAACCCTTCTGCCATGGGCAGGGACACCTCCCACTAAACCATGCCATCCAAGGCTATGTCCAACCCCACCTTGAACGCTGCCAGGGATGAAGCATCAACAACCTCCCTGGGCAACCCATTCCAGGGCCTCACCACCCTCACAGTAAAGAATTTCTTCCTCATATCCAATCTAAACTTCCCCTGTTTAAGTTTAAACCCATTACCCCTTGTCCTCTCACCACAGTCCCTCATGAAGAGTCCCTCCCCAGCATCCCTAGAGGCCCCCTTCAGGTATTGGAAGGCTGCTATGAGGTCTCCACGCAGCCTTCTCTTCTCCAGGCTGAACAGCCATTCACCTCTTTGTGCTGCATAGTACCAGGAAAATGTGCTGCGCTTCCCTGGAAGTTAAACTCGAAATTTAGTTTTATTAAGTCTAGTTAATAAATACTTTTCCAGATTGCTCACTGCAGATATCTGAAAATACCTCATTTGTCCAGACTCCAGACTACAAGTAAAATTGCAAACTTCAGAATAAGAGGCAAATGAATTTACAAAGTTAACAGAATAGCTTGCTGCCTAAATAAATTTCACTGGTTTTTTATATGTGGGACTCAAAGTTGTTCAAAGGACACAAATACCGTGTTATTTTCTGGCCTCATGCAAAGTCCCAAACTTACTGATACCTCTAAGATGCAAACAGAACTAAGTACAATGTGCAGTGAGCTCTTTCCCTTGCCAGCATTTTTCAGTGTTCCTGGCTCTTCAGGGATTAAAGGTGTTGCTTATTTTAGGCTTATTGACCTAGACCACTTTTAGACAGCCTACCTGCCCATTCTGTGATGGCGTTTCTAGCAGAAGAGCAGTTTCTGCCAGTGTACCTCTCAGCCTGAAAGCTCCTGAAGATTATCATAATTTCATAATGTAATACCTAGAATTTAAAAGAATGGTTATGCTGGACCTGGCTGAGGTCCGTGTAGCTGATACTGAACCTGTGTCTCCAGCAGACACTGTAAGTGGATGCCTTGATAAAAGCCTAAGGACAAAGCGGGTATAAATGCATCTTGTTTTATTGTTCTGCCAGCCTCCAACCATTTTCACATCCTGAGCTGAGCATGGGGTTTGTGTATTTAGCAAACCTTGTCAGATTTATTTTTCTATCCTGTCTTACACTAAGCTAATATTAAACTTGGCATTCACAACGTTCTTATGATCTCTGTTGGGCACTGAGCTGAAAACATATGGGGACTTGTGTCATCATCCCAGTATCTCACGTCTGAGTGCTGATGGGTCATCTCTGACCACATGTATGAGCATGTATATGTGAAGTTAGAATTGCTTTTCTGCCTGTGCATGATTTTATGTTTATCTCTGTGGAATGCTGTCTGCTATTTTGTTGCCCACTGACTGATTCTTTCTGCAGTCTGTGGCCCCTTGTTCTCACCATCCTCAATAGTTCATTTCATTAGTAAACTGTCGTGTTGTTGTTCACCCCCTTTTCTAGGTACACTGAACCAGACTGCTCCTTGTCAGATCTCCAAGAGAACTGCACTGATGAACTGGGTCTGCTGTGAGCGCTGGCCATCTTGTCTCCTGTTTTTCATCTTTTAACAATTACTTAGCCTGGAAGGACCTTCCTTCTTAAGCCATGGCTGCTTGGTTTCTTTAAAAGTCTTGGTGAGGAACATGGTTGAAAGCTTTCTGGAAACTTAGAATATACTTACCAACCAAACCATCAACATCCCTGTGGCTGCTGAGCTCTTTCAAGGAGTCTGATAGTGCTTGATGCAGGTTTCTATTTACAAAAAAAAAAAGACATCTGAGCTCTTCCAAAGTGTATCATGTTTGTCTTGTTTATATTCCTTATAGGCTCTACTGCTTGCTCAGTAGTAAAAGCAGGAGTTTTGTCCAGAATTGCAGCTCCGCTGATAATGGTGTGACCTTGGCAATGTGACTACATTTTTTTAATACTTCTCTACATTTCTCTGCAGAATGTCACAAGAATGCCACAGTGTGATGTGTCTGTAAAGGGCAAATAATGTCAGTGAAGTATTTCCAAACAAACAAAATGCTGTGGAAATGCAGAGAATTAAGGTTGCTATGTAATTTTAATAGGAGTTTTCACTTGGCAACAGTGGGTACAACAAAACCGATCAAAGGAGGGGTTTGTACATACTTTGAAGTTACTAAGAGTTATGTGCCTGTGCCTGACAGTGTACTTGAATTTGACGCTATAAAGACTAGAAATTTCTTTTAGCTCACAGGTTGAATTTTTGCAGGGTCTGGGCTGAAGGCTTCCCACACTTCAGCGGGAGCAGTTCTAGGGTATTGTCTGTCCAGCAGAGCAGATCCGTCCCTTGGAAGTTTTCAGTCTGCCTAGGAGCCCATCTGTCAAGAGTGGTTGGCTGCTTTGTGCTATATGAGGGACTGTCTCATGACTTTATCTGATGCCAGGTGAAAAATAATCCAGATGGGTGTTTGGGTGTTTGGGAATGTGCAGAGTACTAAAGGGGAATGAGGAAAGTGCCTTTCCCAGTGAAATCCTTGTGCTTCTTTCTTCCTTTCGTGAACAGGATGGGAAAGGCTCCAGACACAGATGATGCAAGTTTAGTTTTTCTGAGTAGCTGGGTCTTCAGCAAAGTACTGGCTGAAGCTCTTCAAAAGGTGCACAACTTCTCTTGTGTGGTTTGCATAGCTGAAATAGGTAATGTTAATGAATTCAGAGAGAGATCTCCTTAGCAAAATCAGCCATTCCTGAGCACAGAATATTGTCGTTAATAATTTGAGCAAAGTGTGTGATGGTGGTGGTTCTTTCGTTAAACCAAACTACTTTAATATATCAACAAAAGGCTCCTTGTGGCTGCACAGCTTAACCTTAGTGCTTGAAAACCTGACAGTGTGCCAGGACTGGTGCAGCTGCTGGTGAAAGATCATTTGCAGATATCCTCCTAAATTATCCAATGAAAGAAAGCAAAATGGAGGGGGGGAAGGGGAAGAGGAGGGGGGAATAAACAAATCCAGCAACTTGGGAGTGAATTATCCTCTTAGTTTTACTAAGCATCTGAATTACTGCTCAATGAATAATGCAATAGCACTTTCCAGAAGACTGGCAGTTATATTGTGATGTTTTGATAAAACAAAGAAATGCATATATTAGCATAGGCCTGTTAGGTCTGTGTGCACTGAGCATGTGCAAGGACTGACATTACTGAGGTACAGGGGCAACACATACTTTGTAAAGGGTTGAATCCAAGTTGATGCTTCACATCCCATTTATCTGCTGTTTCACAGTAAATGTGTGTATATGCTTTTCCCTAAAATACACAATAGTAAGTATGACGTAATTAAAAAGTAACATTATCTTTCATTTACAAGATGGAGGGAGGGGCAGGTAAGAATGTGTACATAGATACTCCCTGCAGAGCTGCTGGCTTGTGGTTACTATCCTGTACATCCCTCCTTAGCATTGCAGCAGTTAACTCCTGTCCTTTAAAAAAATGCATTGTTTAAATCCATATAAAATACTTTCTTAGCCATGTCTGGGGGCATCTCTGAGGCCTGTCTATTGCTACATTCTGCTCTTGCTTGCAAGCTTATCTTTCCAGATAAGCATGCATAGAGTTCAAAATGAATCTATCAATAAGCGGTGGAACGGATGTCATAATGCGAAGTCTGATACTGTAATAAAAATATACAAGTCCTTGAAAACATGTTTGGGAAGGAACTGCTTTATTCTTAACATAGCTGCAGATCTGGTGGCAACAGTTTATGAAGAGGTGTGGGAATTAGCAAAATAGACCCCTTGCTGCAAGGAGAGCTGGGAGGCTATATGCTACTGACGCGAGACTCCTCATAATCCCTTTGGGTAAAGGAAGGTAAATTATTTTTCTTTGATGAAACACGGTGGGAGGTAAAGCCACATTTGAGAAGAAAAAGATGAGCGTTTACTGGAAATAAAATCTCTACAATCAAATGGAGTATGGTGTTGTGTGAGGTTTGTGATTTTATTTGTCGTAATCTCTTTGATTCATCACAATAAATACAACTAAGAGAAGAAGATATGAACTGGGAGGTGGGGAGAGGAAGAGATGACTGAAGATGAAACGCATGTTTTTAATTGCTCAATTGCTAATTCTCTGATTTGGATCTGCTTATAATTAAGTTAAACTATTTTCAATGGAATCAATCTTTGTAGTATTTGCTGCAATACAGAGTATGTGTAGTATTGTGCTGAGCTTAAGGAAGAGGCAGACAGAAATGCTCCCTTGTCCTGTGAATGCCACAGTTCCCATAAAGACTCCTATGACTATTAATAGGCTCTTTTCCCAAAATCTACTTCAATAAAGTGTTGGTTACAGGAAACGTAGGGAGTTATCTGTAATGGTGCCCTCTGGTGACTCTAAAAATTTTTACACTAGAATGAAGTAATACCCAAGATGGAATTTGGCTTGCTCCTGTGGAAGTACCCTGGCAAGTTGGACTATGCATTAAAGACTAATAAACAAATTAGAGCTCCTAGAGCTTAACTAGGCAGTCTACACAAGCCGTATGCATGCAGAACTCCAGGACTAACTACAAGTGTTGTAGGAGCAGAGCTGTAATGAGTAAGACAGTCTCTCTCTACCATGCAAGTAATCTCATGTGCATTCATGGCAGAGAAAAAGAAACCTGGCTTTTAACATTGCAAACTGATCATTTATTTTGTAGTGCTTACAGAAAACGTGAAACAAAATATCTTACTGAGTTTGTCTTGATACAGGGAATGTTAATTGATTATATGAAATGTTAGAAGTAACCCAGCTGTGCAAAAAGAATGTCTTTGATATATTCTACAGTTCATGTGGCTGCCATGAAGTGTATGGGAAGCTGATCTCTGTGCACTCTTTCCTCTCCTGGGTATTGATTTTTAAGTGCACAATCTGTCTGCAGTATCTAATGTCTCTACATTTACTGTGCATTTCCCACTCTGCTGACATACATGACCTTCTCCCTTGCACTGACTCTGGTGCTCACATGGCTCTTACTCTGTTCTGGTTGAAAAGGATACTTTTATTTGCAGGGTTGTGTTATTTTACAGCCACATCCATGGTCATATAAACACTGCAGACAGAATTCCACAAGTAAGTATGTGTGGCTGGGGATGGATGGAGTAGATGTGTGCACCCTCTCCAGTGTCATTTCTGGTTCAAGTCATGGCCATGAAGCTATGTCCTGATCTCAATATGGGTGCAGTACTGGTGAGGTAATGAGAGTATGGCACTCCAAGGCAATTACCCCAACAGAATCATCCACAAGCAAGAAAATGGATAGGGAATAAAAGAGAAAGTATAAAACCTGTGTTAATAGTTTTGTATGAAGTGTGAGCTATTGTTTAATGATTTAATCATTATTTACTGAATTTACAAATTAGGCACGTACTCCAAATAACTGTATCCAGCTAAGTTGATTCCTTGGCTTTTTAGCACTACTCCCTCATGCTGTGCTTGGGAGAGGATGCATCTCCTCCCATTCATGTTCTTTGCAGAACAGCCCCTTATGCACAGTGTAGATCAACTGACTTTTATGCATATATTATCTAAGAAAAACTTAAGGAGTAGGCAAAATATGTCTTAACAAGATGTCTACTTTGATAATAAATGTTATGATCGGGAGGTATGAGTATGATTTTACTCTCAATTCCTAAATAGTGCACCCTGTAGAACCTTCTCCACTAACATTCTCATTAAGTCAGTAATTTCCCTTTCAACTGCAGTCTACATTTTTAGGAAAATACCTAGTCTTGATTTTACAGGCCATTTAGTGTCTGGAGAAGGGTTTGTGCTATTATTTTGAGGTCTAGTAATAAATACATCAGGGAAGAACTGTTTTTCTCTGCTAGCATTTGCAGTATGTATCTTGCGGTCACATAGTGACCCTCCTGGTCTGAACAGTTAGCTGGGTTCTTCTAGGAGAAAAATAAACCCGTTGATAAATTCATGTCTTAGTGCAGCGCTGTGTCTCTGAACACCGCAGGAGCACACATAAATGAGTACTTTTCTCAGTGACCATGCCCAATCTTCAGTTTCTAGCTAAGCTGGTATTTCAAAGAGCCTCTCGCTTCCTTCCTGGTGGAAATTAGAGCTTACTCTCTGATGGGCTGCTGATTCTGTTTCATACAGGCTCATGTAGCCCAACCAGCTGTATGCAAGCTTCTGCTACGATTGCAAATCCATTCTGCACCTGATGTATCTGGGCAGTGACTTCTGCTGTGCCCGGCCACCTTCCTCTGTGAAGGAGCTTAATTGCCCTTCTATTCAGCTTGAATGAAGGGTAGCTGTTGGGCTCGCTGTCTTCTGCTTCATCAGCTTGTGATTGATCAGAGATGAGTGTGATGTCTTGTGCTTCCCATGACATAGGTTTTGATATGGTTGCATGACTGGTTGTAGAATAATGTCCATTCATACACAGCTGTACAGGAGGTCAGTTATGCAGTCTACAATCACAACACAAGGAATATGCAGAATAGACCTGATTATTACACCCATTAATCATAGAATCATATAATAGGTTGGAAGGGACCTTAAAGCTCATCCAGTTCTAACCCCCCTGCCGTTGGAAGGGACACCTTTCACTAGACCACGTTGCTTAACACCCCATTTAGCCTGCCCTTGAATACTGCGGGATGGGGCATTAAATGGTATTGCTTTCATTTTTCCAGCCTTTTCCATTCATAGGTTTTTCTGGCTTACTAGCTGGAGTAAGACAGGAAAGGAACATGAGTTCTGCAAGGATTTGGGGGACAGCTCTGAAGCTCACAGCATTTGGGTATTTCAGGATTAGGCCGTTGGGAAAACCAATTGCTGGTATATAGATAGCTCAGTGGGGGAGGCTGCCGATTTTTGCTTCCATTATGAATCAGTTCGTTTGCCCACTTACCTGTTCTGAAAAGTTTTCCTTATTCCATCAGTCCCCTACTTCTACTGTTACTTGCCTGCTCTGCCTGTGGATTGTATTTTTATACTTGCTCGTAGCAGAGTTGGCTCAGCTTTCACAACAGGTTCCACCATGCTAGAGGAGTTTCTTGTACCACTGAAAGAGCTGCTACTACAGATCATCATCCTGGACAAGAGCAGCAGTACCTTACTCTAGAACAGGAAATTGAAGCACCTTAGCTCAAGTTGCTGTGCACAGCAGATCAACACATTGCCTTGTTCTTGTAGGTCTAGGAACTTTCAGCAGAAAGTACTTGGCTATAACAGGGGCATCAGAAACACAGCCACACAGAGAAATTCCACACCCCAGGAAGGTGGAGAATTATCCCTGTATCTCTTCGGTGGGAGGGAGTCTCCAGGCAGACACATCCTCTGCTGACATGTTGGGGCAAATGACTCAGCTCTGCAGTGGAGAATGTCCCCAGCGCTGCTTTCCTGGAAGCACCTTCACCTGGAGGTTTCTTGCTCAGGAATTAACTTGCTTATGAAAACTCAGTGAGCAGAGCCTGGGGCAGCACAGCTATGGGCAGATCGTGCTCAGCTATAAGCAAAGCCTAATTAAGACCTCTGACGAAGTTTCCAGTGTAACTACATCAGTAATTGTCAGGATCTATGAAGTAAATAAAGGTTAGTTGTTCTCTCTGTCCTGAGCATTGCACAAGTTTGTAATCATCCTATCTCATCAGGAGCGGAACACATGAGGCATATCAAAGGAGGCAGCAGTTGCTATTCAGTGGTGATTTGTTAGAAATAAAAGCTTTCAGAAAGAGCACAAGATGGGTTTGGCAGCAGACTGACCTGTAATTGTCAGATGGGGGCAATCGTTAGGAAAAGGAAGCAGAGTGTTGCAGAACTCACAGCCTGGTAATTCCCACAAACTTATCTGGAACTTGGGCCACCATCACGAGTGAGACACTGAGTATCTGTATCTCCTGAACCGTAGAGGTTTGTATTGAAAGTCACCCTTCTGGGAAGAGAAGACATGCATATTTCTGACAGAATAGCTTTATAAGCTGCTTTTTCTTTCCAAAACATCAACCTTATCAGTAGCACTGATACTAAGGTCTACTGTTTATAGACATTATCTCTCAGCTTCTTTCTTTATTTAAGGGTAATCTCTGTAGATAGTGGGACCAAATTCTAACTCCTGTAAACAAGTTTTGCCCTATTCTGGCAGCACAAACCAGTTTCAAGGCTGGCTTGAAATGGCTAGTGTTCCTAGAAGTCCTCTGATTGCATATGACAGTGGACTTGGGGAAAAAAAAAGGCCCATCCCAACAGGTACCTGCTGTCAGGAGCCCAGCTGGCAAGCATTATGTAGGAATCAGCCCCTGGATGCTGTGTTCCCATGTGCAACAGGAAATTGTTGAGTGCAGTATCTGCTTTATTTGCTGTCAGCTTTTCAATCTCCTGAACAAGATAAAGCCAATATGGTGACACGTGGAGTTTGTGGGTCCCTGTGCTGGCATTGTGAACGCTCTTCTGCGCAGGAGAGGGTGGAGAGGCAGAGTCATTAAAACATCCCACTGTGCAGCCAGATGTATCAGTTTATGTCTTAATTTGTTAGCCCCTCAGCAACTCAGGTGAAGGAGGTCTTTTGGGATTAGTTAAGTCCAAGGAAGCCAGGTGGTATATTAACCTTTTTCCCCAGGATGGGGTTAACTGCAGGAATGGAAGTGATTTAGGCATGTTCACCTGACAGACCTCTCCAGTCTAGCAAGCTTTCTAACTCTTCTGCTGGATCCATTCAAATGCCTATGCTGGTACAGCAAAATAGGTCTGATCCCATGTATCCTTAGGATGCTGCTTTATTTCTCAGGACTGGCTCTCTTGCAATAATACTTTGAACTTGTCGACAGCTTCAGAGTGAGGCACAGACACAATGTGATTAGCTAGTTGTGTGACATTCCTCCTTCCTGGCTCTGACACATTGCCCCATCCAGTGATACCTTGGGGAGTATCTGATTTACGCATCTGGTAAGATATCAGCATGCATTGATTAAGTATATTTAAAAAAAGCTTTTCAATTGCTATTGCAGAAGGAAACATTTCAGCTTGTGTTTTTGAAATATTCTGGCACTGTTTGGATACAAGGTTTAAGTAGGATGAAAGTAAGAAATACGATGAGAAAAAGTTCTGTTTGTTTCTTGCATTTTCTCCACCCTTCCCTCACCCTGGACTGTTCCATATGGTTAGAAGGAAAATCTTTTCCAAACTCTTTCAATGTAATACATCATCAGATGGAGCAGAAGGAAAGCCGAACTTGCACTAGAAGCATTCCCGCATTGGAATGTTTTAGATGCTCCAGCCCCAAAGCCTTGGGTGCAGGGAAAGTATGAGTAAAAGATGTCCATGCTGATTGTGGAGGGGTGGATCAAAGAGTGTCTCATGCCTTGGGTGCTTCAGGGAACTATCTGGGAGTGTGGAAATCATCCAGCAATGCGGATGGGGGGACTTTGGTGACAATACCAGCTTACAGACTTCTTTCTTGTTCTCTTGTCTCTCCTTGTCCATTTCCATGCCATGGGGCACCATATTTGTGGCTGGATGAATGCAATTCCCTACAAACAGCACTGAAGACTAGAATGTTTTGGGGGTAGGGTGGGGTTCTTTAAAGCCAGAGAAGCTCAACACTGATCTAATTTACAGCACGACCCCACAAGTGGTTACATGAAGGTGTTTGATTTTACCCATGAGTACTGTGGAAAATGATGCGATTGCCCGGTGTGCTGAACAAGGTCCTTGATCTAACCCTGTAGGTATGCCGGGAAGGCTCTGCTTCAGCTTCAGCTCCAGCTCCATCAAGCCATGACTCATGAAACTGAATGAGGATGGCCTCTGTCACAGTGTTTGCTCTGGTTGCTGAAAACTGCAGGGTCCACAAGCAAGACCAAAGGAGGAGTACCTAGTTGTGAAGTGCATTGGGCCATACCTGCATTCAGTGCTACCAAGGCCAAGGGGCTTGTATTAGTATTCCTGGGAAATACAGTATCATAAAATTTAGTGTCTATTGCTTCAGAGCAACTGAGGAGGCTTAGGGCAATTTTAGATGCAGGTAATGATTTGTTGTCCGAGTTCCACAAAAGCTGCTCATTGGATGTACTATGTCATCCCTTCTATTGGATTAACACTGTCACAGCACTGCATTCAATCAGGGGACTTTGAGAACTGTTTAAATTCAACAGTTGTAAATCTAGTCTACTAAACAGCTCTAACTTTCCCTTCTCATACTGGACATGAGATGAGACAGAAACCATTTTGAGTACTGTAAAACAGAGCGAGATTAAACTACCTCAAGTTTTGTAACACAAATCTAGATTTCTAACAATTTACTGAAAAAAATCTAAAAAAGAAAAGTGGGGCTTTTTCTTTAACAAGTCAACTGTGAGTAAAAGCAATTACTTGAAAGCTTCTTTTTCTATGACATTTATCATTAAAAGAAATTGAGAGAAACTGCATGCCAACATTTGTTACAATTTGATTAGGATCCAGGTATATCTAATTTATGTGGGGGTTCTGCTTCCAAGATGAAGAGCAAATGAATCTCATCTAACAGGCAATTGAGTTATAAAGGCTTTACATGACAACTGTTCTCCAGCAGAATGTAAACAAGACATGCTGTTTAATAAGGTTGGACATACAGTAAGGAGCTAAATTATGGCAGGACTCATCAGCTAGAAACACATAGAGATAGACCTTCTCAAATGGTGCAAGTTAGCAGTAAAGCTAAAGGTTTAAATTAACACCAGTGTTTTACCCTCTGGCCAGTGGAAATAGGGGCTAGAGGAAATAAGTTTATACACCATAGAATAGTACAAATCTGTGCATCAAGTTGTAAAGACTTGAATTTCTCCCGAAGACTTACAGATTTTTACAGTATTACCACTGCAATTATGAAATCTTGCATGAAAAACCCAGGGAAACAAACTATAGAATAAATGTAACATTTGAGACTGAAAATTTATGCTCTGGGAACTGACAGAAACTCCTCATGCCAAAGATTCATGTAGCAAAATGGTGAAAGGGCATTCCTGCTTAAATGCAAACTGGAATAGTTCCAAAATATGTAGGTGGGATTGCTCTTCACAATGCTGGGATTTACTCCATTATTGTCCAAGTGACTCAGCTGAAATTGCCCACAATATACTAGACAGATTTTATTGGCAATACATTTTGTCCTGGCCTTTTCTCTCCATGGCTACATGACCTCAATTCACCTTAAATTCTAAAATGGTGGGGTCAGGTGGTTCTAGTAACAGCATTCCATTTTCCATATCCAAGTATGATGTAGACTCATCTGCATATTCAGGAGGGCAGTGTGTCATCACCTTGTATCAACATTTTCCTGATTAGCCTACTGCCAAGAGAAAGATACTGCCATCCCTGCTGTTGGACTGAGCTCTTTCTCTTCTGTATGTGACACTGCCAGCCGCCAAATGACCTTGAAACTGATTCCCAAACACAGAAAAGCACCTCTTTGAAGCTATGATGCTTAATTAAATCAATCAGTTAATGAGTCCTGTTTGCCCCTGCTCTGGCTGAGCAAATGGACCTTTTTTCATTCCAAGATGGATTACATCTAAATGGGTTTTGTGCAGAGAAAACCACAAAATGTCCATGTCTGTCTGGCATAACTATCTAGCAGAATGGTATCTCCTGATGCTGTAATCCACCACTCTTACTGACAGAAACCAGGCTGTTCTTCCTGCCTTGCTATCTAGAATATTGTTTACCATAAATTAGGTCAGGATTTGTTCAATCAAGTTACAGGACTTACTGAAATTTCAGATGAAGATTAAAATCCAGCCCAACGCATGGCATTGCGGCATCTTGTTTTTAGAGCAGCCAGTACCAGCTGTCTCAGAAGAAGGTTTAAGAAGCTTCTCAGAGAAAAAATATGAAATAATCTTGAATTCTGCCTCTGAGCTTTTAATGAGGGACTGGTCTCTGAATCACTGTTTTATGTCTCTAGCAATTTCTCTATCCTGTCTAAAAAATGTCAAACATCCTCATTACCTGCTTAACTACCCAGTGATGTTTTGGATCCTAAATCTCAACAATACCTATTGACAAGGATTTTGTAGGTTAGCTAAAGGTGTCATCCTCCTCTGCTCTTCCAAACCTGCCGTTTGTGATATTTTACTGTTTTTTTCCCTTATTTTCCTGTCATACAAAGATATATGCTGGAGCTCCTAAGCACTTCCCATATTCCAGTCCTAGCTTTTTACTACCAACAGTAAATGCATATGCACTGAATGTCCCCTCTCCCTCTCTCCTGGCTCCCCATGGAAGGAAGCCAACCACACTGGCCAAAAGGGAGATGCTTTGGCCGAGTACCATTCAGGTCAAAGCATCCTTTTTCCCTAAGTCAAGGCACAGCTCTGGTGGCCATTCTCTGTATTCTGTTTAGATGAAGTTTTCTGTGTGATATTGTGCTTTAATATGTAATTCCCTGTATTTATCTGAAATGTAACCACCTAACTGGGGCTGTTCAGCCTGGAGAAGAGAAGGCTGCGTGGAGACTGCTATGAGCAGTCTCTGAAGGGAGCCTACAAGGATGCTGGGGAGGGACTCTTCATTAGGGACTAGTGAAAGGACAAGAGGAATGGGTTTAAACTTAAACAGGGGAAGTTTAGGTTGGATATAAGGAGGAAGTTCTTTACTGTAAGGGTGGTGAGGCACTGGAATGGGTTGCCCAAGGAAGTTTTGAATACCCCATCCCTGGCAGTGTTCAACGACAGGGTGGGCAGAGTCTTGGCCAACATGGTCTAGTGGGAGGTGTCCATGGCCATGGCCATGGCAGGGAGTTGGAACTGGGTGATCTTAAGGTCCTTTCAAACCCAAACTATTCTATGTTTCTATGATTCTGCAATGCTAATTAATTCTCATATAAATACATTACTATGCTCTTTAAGATGAAGCACAAGATACCATTACTCTTTATTAAGTCTCCTTATGCACATTGGATAACCTAAAATGCCAAAACAGCTGCTCTTTTGTGTTGGATGAGAGTCATAGGTCCTAAAAGCCATGTAAGCACCCAGTTCCTTCAAAAAATTTAGGCACAAAAATAGCTCCTAAGGTACTAGACCACTTTCAGAAGTGCAGGCCAAAGCTGCCTCTTTCCAAAGTGCCCTGAAACTTGGGTCTTGGGTTGTGGATTTGCAAGACAAAACAGGACAATCTCTGCGCTTCACAAGGGTTCCTGTTCCTGGCCGGGATAAGGAAGAGGTCCTCCCTGGGGCAAGCAGCTAGGAAGAGACAGGAACTCAACAGCTAACAGGGAAAGAAACCTGTTATTTGAACTCCACTAGTCCTAGCAAGCCAAGTTACAGGGACTGTGGGGGTTACTTGGGGCTGCAGGAGGGAAATGGGGGGCTGAATTTAGAGTTCCGGAAGGAAATTAAAAAAAAGATCTCTATTTCATAGGACGCTGAGTGGCACAAAAGAACTATTGGACCCCAGGCTAACACATTTCAAACTACTCCTCTACTGACAGCATGTCATAACCAGACCAGAACACTATTATAAATAACAGTAGGAAATCTGTAATACCAGGGGGTGTTTGGTTTATATAGATATGTTCTCAGATTTCATGCCATCAGTTTGCCTGCCCACAGCATTTAACAAACTTCTTAGCATCCTTATTAAAACTTACGTTTCTTTATTAAAATGAATTCCCTCAGTTCTTCAGCAAGGTGTCTCGGTCCTATGCAAAGCACAATTAGCACACAGGGTGGAAAGCTGTGTTGAGACAAGGGAGAACTTGCACTGTTTCAGTGACCTTAATTCCCTTCTTCTTTGTACCTCTGTAATCACTAGTATACAGAAAGGACATTGAATACTGGTATGGCAGCATCTTTTGGTATTAAAAGTATGCTGTGCATAAGACAGTGAAGACTCAGTCCTCCTTACATTCTTTGACTATTTTTTAATTTGAGGCTTTTGAAGCACTTTTTAAAAATTTATAATAACTGATTAAATACCTATCAATATATTTAATAACTGATCCCATTGTTAAGCTTAACTATTTCAGTTTCCCAGCATTCGGTGCCTTGAACATATGTGCTACCATCTGAAGTAAAATAGGAATAGATTGTTTAGGGGATTTTTCTAGAAGACCCACTGACTAACACAACTTGGGTCAAAGGATTAATCATGCCTCAGTTAAACCCAGCCTTTCCTAATGGGGAACTGCTTTCTGTGGGGTTAATACTCCCTCATCTGAAAGCAAAGTCTTAAGGCGGCGGCGGGGGGCTACCCACAGGATGGAGCAGAGCCCAGAGGGAACTCAGGGCACCATGGACCATTCTCCATGGCAGCTGTGTGTTCCCAGGGCCTGGTTCTGGAGAAACAAAACAAGGTGTAAGTTAATAACCTACTTTGGAGGTCAGCTGCCAATCTCTTTGTTCCAGACACCGGGAAAGCCAGGTCAGCTGTTCCGTGTATAAAGAAGTATCTTATGGGAAGGCAAGTTTGGTCTCGCTGATTGGTTAAATTGGATTTTTTAACACCTGGGTTGAGCTGAGAAATCCACAAATAATGTACCAAAATGTAGTGGTTTACAGTGAACCAACAGGGTCACCTGCCACTGAATTCAGGGTCAAAACTCTTCTCCGTAGGCTTCATAGGAGGGAGGTAAATTTGGGTGGACAAATGTCCTGTGTCAAACTAAACAGCATCAGGGAGATATCTTGTGTAGTGGAGCTAAGCAACCTCTAGCAGCACAGTGGTTCCTAGCCTGGTTTTGGCCTCAGTCAAAGATGGTCTCCCAGATGGGGTAAGATTTGGGAGTTAGCATTTGCCAGGCCCCCTCACCAGTGGGCAGCCTGGGTGAAGCCACACTGCTTTGGAAGCCGAGACTTCACAAGTAAGGGTGTGGGGCATTCTCTGCCAGAGAAGTTTAATTTAGCTTAATAAGTTAATTTATATACATGGAGCTGTGGCATGTGGGTGAAGCCTTGGAGGGACAGCCATCGCAGCTGCCTTGGCTTTCCTCCTGCCCCAGGGCGTTCAGGTCTCCTTGGGCTCCATGGGTGCTCTGCTTTTGCACAGGGGCCGAGTGTCTCCTGCCCCAGACACTTCTCCAAGTACCAGGTGCTTCGGCATAGTGTGGAATCAAAGGAGGAGGTGTGAGGAAGCAGAGTGACCAATGCAGGAATGGTATCAATGCCCAAACACATCAGTGTTACCCTGCCCTACATGGTTGCTGCAGACCAGCTCCTGGGAGGGAAGGAAAACCTTTCCAAAAGGAGCAGGACCTCACATTGAGACTTGCTGATGGGGACAAGCTGTAAGCAATGTCGGTGACTGATGAAAGGCACTTGTTAGGCATATTTCTGTGTTACTGAGTTGCTACACTTCAGCTTTCGCTCTGTATTGATAAACTCATCAGTACTGACGTGCATAGGCTGGCAGGACGGGAAAGATCATGGTTCCTGTCGCTGCACAGCCTGTGTAAGCACATGAACTGCTTGCCAGGGGCAAAAACCCCATCAACCTCCCTCAGCCGTACCTTTGCAGTGGCTGTTTCGAGGCAGGACTGAGTCTGCTGAGGACCAGAATCCCTTGTGTAAACAAACACACTTGGAGGCAGGCACTGGGGCCCTATTGGAACACAAGACGGTTGGAAAGATAAGGTACCAGCACAGCCTTGAAAGAGCTGGGTTTGCTAAGAATGTGTAACTTCATTAAGGAGCTTTTGTGGGTTAAAGCATGTTTGAGCTGGTAAAAAGAAAGGAGGGGTGGGCCTTGATGCCCAGGCAAACACCTGAAGTGACTGCGCTCCTAAGGCAAGATCTTGGAGCTGATGGAGCTCCTATGGTGTGAAACTGCTGAGCAGAAATTGCTAAAATGCTTTAATGAAACCACAGAAGGGAGAGGGAGAAGGCAGATGTTTCTCAGGAAGGGGAGCATCGCACTGCGGTTCCTCGCAGGACCCGACACAGCACATCAGAGAGTGGTGGTTCCTTCAGACGGGAGCTCTCGCCCAAGTGCCAGCCCTTGGCACCTTCCTGCAAAGAAGAATAAATATACAAAGGTGTTACAAAAAACCCCTACCCAGAAGAATGGGGCTGTGGGGCTGATTCCTGTCCTCTCATCATGGCAGCCCCTGTTCCTGCTATGCCGGGAGCCCTGCCTGGCTGAAGGGCATCCGCGCTGCCTCCAGCCCCTCCTCTCCATCAAGCATTTTTTACATGCTTAGGTTTTTGTAAGTGTTAAATTGATGTAAAGCAGGCATTGAGGAGGCACAAAGAGAAAACAAGTTCTTGGCAGAAATCAGGTGTGCTCCTGCTCAACCATTCCCTCCTGTGGGCAGAAGGGGCACCAGGAGATGCAAGAGGGAGTTTTCAAAGCTCATTATTTACTGGTTTATAGACTTTAAGTTATTTCAGCTTGGCAGGTTTGATAAGGAAACCTGCAGCTTCAGTGAAAGCAATTGAAAGCAATTAGCATGACTTATTACTGAGTAATTGTGCCATTCTTTATTTCCTGTAAAGCGACATTACTAGAGCAGGGCTTATGTTTTCTGGTTGTAGATTATTTGTGTCAGGATAGAATCATAGAATCTTAGAATAGTTAGGGTTGGAAAGGGCCTTAAGATCATCTAGTTCCAACCCCCCTGCCATGGGCAGGGACACCTCCCACTAAACCATGCCATCCAAGGCTCTGTCCAACCCGGCCTTGAGCACTGCCAGCGATGAAGCATTCACAACTTCCCTGGGCAACCCATTCCAGTGCCTCACCACCTTCACAGTAAAGAATTTCTTCCTCATATCCAATCTAAACTTCTCCTGTTTAAGTTTGAACCCGTTACCCCTTGTCCTATCATTACAGTCCCTAATGAAGAGTCCCTCCCCAGCATCCCTATAGTCCCCCTTCAGATACTGGAAGGCTGCTATGAGGTCTCCACGCAGCCTTCTCTTCTCCAGGCTGAACAGCCCCAACTTTCTCAGCCTATCTTCATACGGGAGCTGCTCCAGTCCCCTGATCATCCTCGTGGCCCTCCTCTGGACTTGTTCCAACAGTTCCATGTCCTTTTTATGTTGAGGACACCAGAACTGCATGCAATACTCCAAGTGAGGTCTCAGGAGAGCAGAGTAGAGGGGCAGGATCACCTCCTTCAACCTGCTGGTCACGCTCCTTTGAATGCAGCCCAGGATACGGTTGGCTTTCTGGGCTACGAGCGCACAGGGAAGCCAGCTCATGTTCATTTCGTCATCAGCCAACACCCTCAAGTCCTTCTCCACAGTGCTGCTCTGAATCTCTTCTCTGCCCAACCTGTAGCAGTGCCTGGGTGGATGCAGTCACCAGGAGAATGGCAAATAGAAGGGGGAACAGCACAAAGATTTTCCCTGTGACTGTACAAGGACATGCACTTCTCCCCATCTTCTCCACTGTCTGGAACTTTTCTTCTGTGGTATTAAAAATGGTGATGATCTTCAGAGCCAGGTTTGTGTTGGTATTAGCCCTGGCCTGGGAAGACCCCAGGAGAGGGATACGAGTGCCCTGGGTTAATGCCAAGCATAGGCATGGGGACAGACCATGGGGTAGATTTGTGCGTCAGCCCTGGCAGGCAGGTGGAGATATCCATGTTGATCAATATTGAAGAAGACAGTGGAAGAAGTAGCAAAGGTTGCGTTCCTCTGCTTGTAAGTAGGTTTCCTTTTCCAGTTTATATCACTTTCTGCCAGGCACAAAATTGAACCTCTGTATGTGGGAATACTTCAGTCCACTTCGAACCAATTCCTGCCACCTCTGAAAATGAAACATGAGAGCTACTAAAAATAATCAGTAAGAGTGCAAGAAATAAATAACCCACTGCTTTATTCAGGGAGAAATACTTTCTGACTTGGTCATCAGCAAGTAATTATCTTTGCTGGAACTGACTAAGAGGTTAACATATCTGGAGTGGAGTGCTAACCCTTCCTGGGGAAAATGGTGGCCTGGGATACTTTTTGAGGCTCTTTTCAGGTATGATTTACGAACAATGCTATAGAAGTTCTTTAGGAAGCAGCTCCCTTCAGCAGGGAATAATTTATAATTTGGCTTTTTTCCGGAACTCCTGAAAGTTTTGATACTTAAGAAATTTTTGAGGCTGGTGTTGAATTGTTACAACTCTTGCAAGCATTGTGAAAGGCATAGACCAATGAGGATGAAAGGGAAATGTACATTCTAAAATGCTTTAGTCTAAACAAATACTTCATATCTGTGAGTGCCAGAACAGCCAGAAAATAATGTAGAAAGGAAAAGCTTATACAAAAAACACTGTTCAGCTTGACATAGGGAAAAACTGGTTATTCCCTACAGTCTTTTGTAATTGGAAAAAGAGAAAAAAAGATGGTTTAGGTCTTGGGGAAATGTTAATATGAACCACCAAAGACATCCCAAGGATGGGATGCAAGGAACAAATTAAAACTAGGGACTCTCAGGACACTTTTGAAGTGATGCAAATCTGCACCAGTGAAACCAAGATCGCCACAGGCAGCACTGTCTCTACAGGCAATTTCAACACTTACACTTAGGCCTTCAATTCCAGACGTTTTTGAAGCTCCAGTGAAATGAATGGCAAAAAGAAAGTCTTTTCTGCACTCCTTCCCTGCGTGACTGAGCCTCAGCTGGGCTGATTCTTTGCAGCTGCCCAGGCAGAAAGCCAGACCCTTCAGATGGTGAGTTATGGGCAGAACAGAAGGAGTTCTGGCATCCTCACAAACAGGACACCCTTGGGCAGGGGAAAGCCCAGAAAATATCAAAGTGCTCAACACTGCTGTCCTATGCGGGCTTTGTAAGAGCCAAAGTAAGGAGCATCCAGTGAGGCAGTAGAGCATAGCAATGAGACTCCAAGAGCTAGGCCATGGGGAAGGGGATGTGGCTCAACTCCACTTTCTTCATCCAGGATACATAGTTTTCCGTATCTTACATGAAAGCAGCAGGTAGAGGGACCTTTGATGCATGTGCACAGTAAAATTAGTATAGAGGTTAAAAGCTTACTCTGTGCCATAGTCCTGCCACTCTACATCATCCTTCCATCCTCACTCCCCACGCTTACTAACCCTCTAATCCTCTGCAGTTTAAGTTCTCCTCTCCATAGGTTTATTTTTTTTTTCTGTTTGAAAACAGTTGGAACCCTTCTGATTGCTTTATTATTATATTTCTCTTCAAACAAACTCTCTCTGATGGGGTCAGCCTTTAGCATAACACCTTGCCCTAACATTCTGTCTCAGAATTATACAGCAGCTGTTTGGGTTGGAAGGGACCTTTTACAGGTCACCTAGCCCAGCACCTCTGCAATAAGCAGAGACATTTGCAACTAGATCAGGTTGCTCAAAGTCCCTTCCAACCTGACCTTGAACACTTCCAGGGATGAGGGATCTAACACCTCTCTGGGCAACCTGTTCCAGTGTTTCACCACCATCATGGTAAAAAATGTCTTCCTTATATCTAGGCAGAATCTCCTCTCCTTCAGTTTAAAACCGTTACCCCTTGTTCTCTCACTGCAGGCCCTACTAAAAAGTTTGTTCCCATCTTTCTTACAAACCCCCTTTAGGTACTGAAAGGTTGCTCCAAGGTCTCCCTGGAGCCTTCTCTTCAGGCTGAACAACCCCAGCTCTCTCGCCCTGTCTCTATAGCAGAGGTGCTCTAGCCCTCTGATCATCTTCCTGGCCCTCCTTTGGACTCACTCTAGTGCATCCATGTCCTTCTCATGTTGGGGCCCCCAGAGGCAGATGCAAGACTGCAGGTGGGGTCTCACATGAGCAGAGTAGAAAGGCAGAATCACCTCCTTTGACCCACTGGTCACACTCCTTTTGATGCAGTCTAGGGTACAGTTGCCAGTGAAGACTGAGCCAAAATAGTTGTTGAGTACCTTAGCCTTCTCCTCGTCCGTTGTCACCAGTTTGCCAGTTGTGTTCATCTCAGGGGTATGCTTTCTTTGACCTTCCTTTTCTGGCTGACATACCTGTAGAAGCCCTTCGTATCTTTGCATCCCCTGCCAAGCTCAGCTTCAGCTGTGCCTTTGCCTTCCTGACCCCATCTCTGCACAACCAGGCACCGTCCCTATACTCTTCCCAGGATACCTGTCCCTGCTTGCACTGCCTGTGCATTTCCTTCTTGTCCTTCAGTTTGACCAAGAGGTCTCAACTCAGCCATGCTGTCCTCTTGCCTTGCTTTCCTGATGTCTTACACCTGGGGTTTGAGAACTCTTGTGCTCCATGGAAAGTGCCTTAAAGATGTGCCAACTCTGCTCTGCTCCCCTGCTCCTGAGGGCAGCTTCC
Source organism: Amazona ochrocephala (assembly GCA_039720435.1). Taxonomy (NCBI): domain Eukaryota; kingdom Metazoa; phylum Chordata; class Aves; order Psittaciformes; family Psittacidae; genus Amazona; species Amazona ochrocephala. Next base: position 30,929,652 of record CM077880.1, read on the forward strand.
CAGGGTCCTATTGACTAATTCCTTGAACAGCTGCAAAATTCAGGGTCCTGACTTTACTCTTCACCTGACCCATGTCCCTCAGGACTGAGAATTCACCAGTGCATGATCACTGGAGCCTGGGCTGCCTCCAGTCTTGATATCACTGATCAGCTCACTTGCATTGGTGACCAACAGCTCCAGTAATGCACCCCTTCTGCTAGGACTGTCTATTACCTGGCCTAAGATGTTATCCTCAGTGCACTCCAGGCGTCTCCTACAGCTTAGCATGCCACTTTTCCAGCAGATGTCAGGGTGGTTGAAGTCCACCAGGAGGATGAGAGCCTCTGAGCGTGATGCCTCCTGTAGCTGGAGTAAGAGGCTTCGTCAACAGGCTCCCCTTGATTGTGTGACCTGTAGTAAACACCAACCACATGATTCCCTTTGTTGCCTCAGGCTCTAATTCTTACCCATTAGCTTTCAACCTGCTCATGGCTATTCTCCATATGCGGTAGACCCTCTACTTCTGCGCATCTGTTTGGATACCATGAAACCTAACCCAGTTGAAAACCTCTCCATCTCATTCAAGTCTGCACATCAAGAACTTATCTTTGTTCATCAGCACAGTACATATATCTAACTGAATTAACTGTTTTTCTGAATGCCATCTTCAGGTTTGTTTCCCAAAGGTGTAGAAGGCACCATCAATCAGATAGGCTGAATTCAGGTTATTTAATGTCTGGAGCTTTCAAGTGAAAATAATAAGCTAACAGTAATGTCATCCTTAAAAGCCAGGGTTCTTCCCCAAAAGATTTTATCTAAAAATATCCAAACTGAGATCATTATATCTACTCTGCGCTGTTGTGTGCCACATAAAATGTCCAGATATCTGAACAGCTATGGGAAATGTAGGGGATTTAGAAACGATTGAACAAAAAAGCATCATCTATCTCATCTGTCACAGAGCATCTGCTCTGCTGCCATTTACTGGGATTCAGCTGGGATAATCTCTCTCTCAGCCTTTTACTTTAATGGCAGCAGGAGAGTGACAGTAGTTTGGACTAGATGACCTTTAAAGGTCCCTTCCAACCTAAACCAGTCTATAATTCTATGATTCACCCAGGGATGCTGGTCAGTGCTGGCCGATACCCGAGCCCAGCCCCAGAGAAGGCAAGCTCCCACACGAGTGGCCAGGGCTGTGCAGTAGGAAGGAGCTGTTGTTTCCTGCTCACTTTGCAAGCTGTTGTTCTGCTTAAAATGTGAGGCTGGAAAGAGAGAGATTGGGAAAGCAAAGGTCTGGATGGAAAGTTTGAAATGCGTGCATGTTCTTACTGCTTATGAAGGAATAATCTGGCCTTTGTCAATTAAGTGACCTGGATGTTTATGCTTGAGCCATCAGGACAGCCTGTCACCAGTCAAGGCATAAGTGGATGAAAGCAAAAGCCTGTCCTCCTGCAGGAAGGGTTGTCAGTCCATCCTGCCTCCCGCAGAGGGATTAACTCTGCCCATTGTTTGGGCAAGGCTGTGCTGGGTTTGGAGAGGCAGGGTCTGCAGGGCAAAAAGGACCTCACTGGAAACCGCTCTGCCAAAATCTGGCTCTGATAAAGCAGCCCAGCCCATCCTGTAAAGACTTCTACTGAAAAATCTTGAAGTAATCAAGAGGAAATGACGGGAACTCGGGCCTCGCTTCCCGCCCAGGCCAGGCACTCCCTGTCTCTTTTTCCCTCCAGCCCGCCCGGCACACCGGTGTCCCACGGGAAGAGCCAGCGCTCCAGCTGCAGCTGGCAAAGGCAGACTGAGGCAGGAGGAAGGAGGGATTGCAGCAGGGAGCTCAACGCTGCGCTGCGCTCCTCGTAGGAGTATGGAAATGTAGGGTCAAGTTCAGAGACTGCGGTGGCAGGAGAGGGAGGAACAGAGCAATTCCTGTGGCCTGAGCGACATTTCGCTTATACCAGCTGCAAAGCTGAGTTGGAGTCTTGAGAGACTTTAGTGTGGCTTTTCCTTGTTTGCATTTAAGAAGGCATTCAGTTAACGCAAGTGCCTTGTGCTGAAATGCCTTCTTTATGAGGGGGCAGGGCTGAACAGGTTAAAAATATGTCGTACTTTGGCTTATATTTCTCCTTATAAAGTAGTTTCCAACTCTGCTGTCCCAGACCATTTATTTCCTCCCTTATCTGTGGATTAGATGTAAAGAAACCACTCTCACTGTTTTTTATCCAGAAGATGAGGCTGTTGTGTTTGTTTTTTTACCTTATGGTTTGTAACATGTCAGTTCCTGGTGACCAGTCTGAATCCAGCAGGGGTTTGGTACCTTTATAAATTGCTGAACATCACAAGAAGGCAATAAGGAATATGTTGTACGTGCTCTACTTGCCCCCATCCTGTCTGTCTTCCTTGGATGATCCCAAACATCATTTTATGTTCCACATTCCTCTGCTAGAAACCTTTTCTTCAATGCTGTTCTTTTCTGGTGTGCACTAATGTAACCCTGCCCTATGGCAGCTACAGAAGAGCAGTGTGTCAGCAGGCTGCGTGCAGAGTGGTCATCAGTCTGCAGATACAGTCCTGGTCTGGGGAAGTGATGCTCTTGGAAGCTGTGTTCCTAATTCCTTTAGATTCACCTGACACCCCCCCCCCCCCCAACTTTCAGTGTGTGGAATTGTACAGACCGGGGACAGCAGGACATGAGCAAGAAACCGGAGAAAACAAGGTGTCCTCAGCACAGATGTTGCAAGACTTGGTGGCCAGGAGGTTCCCCTGTCCTCCAGGCTTCCTTCTGGGTGTTGCGGCCCCCGGTAGTCTTGCTTGGCTTCATAGATGGCCACCCCTCATCTCCTGGGTGGTGGCAGAAGCCAGCTGGATGTTTCCTGTACCTTTGCACAGCTCAGATGTGTAAAGTTGCTCCAGACTGCAGAGAAAGCGTGTGAAGCCGGTTCAGCCTGTACATAGGAGCTGCTGTTGCCCCAGGGCAGGGAAGGGACATGGAAGACACCAAGTGATCTGGCCAGTCGTGGGAAAAAGTCACTGAAAGAAAGAAGCAAGCAGGCTTCGCCCTGGTCTTTGGGCATCTGCAGTCCCTCTGAGACTGTAAACCATTCATGGCAGGGACTGTCATCTCCTGTGAGGCACAGTGGGTGGTGTAGGCCACATGAAATACACATAAATCCTAGTCCAGTCCAGACTGTAAAACTGGTTTAAAGTGAAAACAGATTTGGGCACTTCTCGGGCTGCAGGCAGGCATCAGCTCCGGGATGTGGCAGCTCCCTCTGGGCCTCTGTTGGTGGGTCATCCTTGCTGCCTCTACAGAGCGTGCCGCATCCTCCCATCCCATGACGCAGCTCCTGGTTTTGTTCATTCTGTGGGCAGGCAGGGAACAGCGACCGGCACAGCACTGACAGTGGGGCTGGGAATGGAAACCTTGGGCTGGCACCGCTCCCCATGGAGTACAGCCCTGTCTCCTGCGCTCTCGGATGGTGCCTGATGAAGATGTGACCCCTCCTCAGCTGTTCTCCGTGGCGGTGATGCCAGGGATGCCCTCAGATCTGCTGTCAGGTCAGGGCAGGCGCTCGCTAATCCCCTGCAGGAGAGTTCCTGAGGCTTATTGCAAATACCCAGTTTAAACTGGTTAATCCGCGCGGGTCGGTCTGTCTGGCAGGGCTGGCAGCGCGCTCACACATGTGCTGCTCTGGGTGAAGGTCGGCTGCTGCTCCAGGGCAGTCACGAAGAGCAGCTGGTTCTGCTGCTCCCCAGCCAGGCCTCTGCCTGCAGCTCTCAAAGCCTTTCCTCCAAATCCTGTGCAGTCCTGTGCAGGTTTTAGTGCTTTTTGTCCTTCCTTAGTTGAAAACAGGACTCCTGTTGCTTCCCTGATGAGACTAGTAAAAGCTATGAGAATATTCATCCTAAATTTCTGTTTACATCTTATTATACACCTGGGTATTTATCCTAAAGAAGCAGGTGGGGTGAAGATGTGGCTGTTTCCAGATTCCATAGTGCCACTAACAGATGCCATTTTAACAGTGAGCTCTTGTTTTGCTGTAGCCTGATTTATCTTGCTTTGGAGAACTTTCAGGAAGTTGTGCAGCGCAAAAGGGTGCAGCTTGGCTTTTCATTGTTCTCACTGCTCCTGCTCCTGTACAACACAGGAAAACAAGGAGAAAATATCCTTTTGCTGGCACTCACTCCCATATTTCTTGTGAACCTGGAGTTCAAGCATCGGTAAAGTGGAAACTGAGGGAATACAGAATGCACTGAGGGAAAGATGGTGCTTAGTGTAGTGCATGTGCTTCACACTCAGCGTGTTTGTTTGCTTCTCCCATGGCAAACAACATCGACCTTGAATCTGCAACTCTTTCTTTGCTCAGGAAGATTCAGCTAAACCTGGTTTTATTTTCATATAAACCTAATTAAACTTAGAAATAGTCTTTTTTTTCGGTCCTATAACGTTAATTATCCCACATTCACATAACGTATCTCATGTTGGCTGGAAGCTTTGTGAGCCCTTCGGAGGGCACTGCTAAATTGACTCCAATTAGCTCCCTTCCTCCAGTTTCCCAAGCTGCGCTCCTCTCTTCCCTCCTAACTCTGTGCCTCTCCCCCTCCTTCCTAACTCCTCTGCTGACGCTAATGCTCTCAGAGGAGTCATGAGATGACCCCCAGGCCAGCTCCTGCGTGTATACTCATCCTAATTGCCAATTTCTGACAATCACCTGACTACTTATATGTAAGCGGCAAACTCCTTTCTGTGAGCCCCATGATGGGCTCAGCAGCCCCTGGCAGTGAGGTGAAGGGAAGAGCTAAGGGCAAGACTTCAACAGCAGCAGGAAGATTTGCTAAAGCCTGTCTGTGAGGGCTGTCTGGGTTTTAGGTGTGGTATACACAATCTCCATACACATACCATTGTACTCAGAAATGCCTCAATCAAGGCCAAACATTGCTTTGCTGAAGATCTGGATTCAAAAGTTGAAATGGAGGCAGCTCCCCTGTGCTAACAATGGATGACCCTCCTACTTCCACATTTTTATCATATTTCTCTATCTGAATAGCTTCAACTTCCAAGTGTATGGAAGGCTTTGTTGTCAGATTAAAAACACCGTAGTCTCTCTTCCCTTTCATGGATAGCATTTACAGCTTCTGACTCGCCTTATGCAACAACGCATTGCTGTCAGGACAATCCTGAGTATAGAGTCAGGTAAAGGTAGGGAATTTGTGAAGCTGCAGGCAGAAGTATGGATGCACATGGTGGCTCGTAAGTGGAACTGCCCTTCCTATAGATATACCAACTACATGAGCCAGCAGCGTGCGCTTGCAGCCCAGAAACCAAACCATGTCCTGGGCTGCATCAAAAGGAGCGTGACCAACAGATAGAGGGACATCATTCTCTGCCTCTGCTCTGCTCTTGTGACACCCCACCTGCAGTACTGTGTTCAGCTCTTGGGCCCCCAACAGAAGAGGGACTTGGACCTGTTGGAGTGAGTCCAGAGAAGGGCCACGAAGATGATCAGAAGGCTGGAGCACTGCTTCTATGGAGACAGGCTGAGAGAGTTGGGATTGTTCAGGCTGGAGAAAAGAAGGCTCCAAGGAGAACTTAGACCAGCCTTCCAGTACCTAAAGGTAAAAGGCCTGAAACTGAATGAGGGCAGATTTAGATTAGATGTTAGGAAGAAATTCCTCTCTGTGAGGGTGCCGAGGCTCTGGCATGGGGTGCCCAGAGAAGATGTGGCTGCCCCACCCCTGGCAGTGTTCAAGGCCAGGTTGGACGGGCCTTGGAGCAGCCTGGTCTGGTGGAAGGTGTCCCTGCCCATAGCAGGGAATTGGAGCTGGATGATATGATATCCATGGGGTACTTTGGACCTCCTGTGCAAGTGCTGGGTGGGTTGTTCAGACTCTGCACAGTAACTGTCATCAAGGGATCACGATTCACCAGATTCACTCTGCACACACAGTCAAGATGTAGGTTTCTTGAACAAAATATGTCAAGCTACTGTGGGCTTCCTTTTCAGTCCCCATGTTGGTGCTCCCTAATGCATTTTGGCACCAATAATCATGTGGCCATAGAGTGGGTTGAACCAGCTGAGAGGTGCAGCTGACTGTGCAGATACACAGGGACTATTACTGACACAGGAGGGGTGATGGGAACAGTGGAAGGCGGGACTGCTTCTCTTGTCAGTAGCACCTGCTTATATTGACATAAGCCAACCATGACACTGCACTGGCAGTGATTTATCTGAGATTTTAGTACATTGGGCAGCCCAGGCAAAACTATGCCTGCAGCTCCTGCTTTGATGAAGCTGCTGAAGACCCAAGACCAATGGACAAATTCCTTTGCTTCTGTCTCATAAAGAGGTCATAACTAGGATATTGGGACAACTGGTAGTTTTGATGGAGCTGGCCTGGCTACAGGGTGGACTAATCCTTGCAAACACATGAAAGAACCAGGATTACCAAGGTCACATGGCTGGGCAAATGTGGAGACAGAAATTGCACTTGGTAAGTGATGCATCTGCTCATCTTCTCCTAGTTAAAGTTACTGACCCGTCCCGAGAAAAGGATCATATTGATCTTCCACAGTTGTAGCACCCTAAGTAAGTATTTTTTTCTAGTAACATGTTTGCTTCTTAACTCAAGTGATGAAGTCCCGGGGTCTTGGTGCTCAAGCCCTGCTGACTTTTTCTCTTCCTTCTCTGATGACCCCCAAATCTTTACAAACCTGCAGCATATCAGTGTCTTTGCCTGGGCCTTCACTTGTCATTGACTATTTGTGGGATCTTGGAGATATCATTGGGCTTCTCACCTAGTTACCACAATCTGCAATCAATTAATCTTGGTCTGGACTGTACAGGGGTCTGGTCTACTCTGTCTTCATAAATACTTCTCTTTCCTTGACCTTTTGGAATGATCATTCAGTCTGTCAGATTTCCCTTCACTTCCTGTTGTATTCAATAAGTTCCTTTGCTTAAGAAGTCTCTTATTGATACTAACCATCTGGCAGCTGTGGGAGAGAAGACAGTGAAAATAAGAAGTGAGTGTTGGGTTGTGGGTCAAAGCCTCATCTGTAAAGTCCTGCCATAGGAGCATGATAAAAAAGGAGAGAACAGGAGTAGGAAGTGGGAAAACTCACTCATGTCTCTAAAAATCATGTCTCTAGATGTCTCATGTCTCTAAGTTGGAGAGACATCAATTTGATAGGTGGACCACTCGGTGGATAAAGAACTGGCTGGATGGCCGCACACAAAGAGTAGTGCTCAGTGGCTCAGTGTCCAGCTGGAGACCAGTAATGAGTGGTGTCCCCCAGGGATCGGTGTTGGGACCGATCTTGTTCAACATCTTTGTCAGTGACACGGACAGTGGGATTGAGTGTGCCCTCAGCAATTTTGTCGATGACACCAAGCTGTGTGGTTCGGTTGATACGTTGGAGGGAAGGAATGCCATCCAGAGGGACCTTGACACGCTTGTGAGGTGGGCTGATGCCAACCTGATGAAGTTTAACCATGCCAAGTGCAAGGTCCTCCACCTGGGTGGGAGCAATCCCAGGTACTGCTACAGGTTGGGCAGAGAAGAGATTGAGAGCAGCCCTGCGGAGAAGGACTTGGGGGTGTTGGTCGATGAGAAAATGAACATGAGCCGGCAGTGTGCGCTTGCAGCCCAGAAAGCCAACCGTATCCTGGGCTGCATCAAAAGGAGTGTGACCAGCAGGTCGGGGGAGGTGCTCCTGCCCCTCTACTCTGCTCTCGTGAGACCTCACTTGGAGTATTGTGTGCAGTTCTGGTGTCCTCAACATAAAAAGGACATGGAACTGTTGGAACAAGTCCAGAGGAGGGCCACGAGGATGATCAGGGGACTGGAGCAGCTCCCGTATGAAGATAGGCTGAGAAAGTTGGGGCTGTTCATCCTGGAGAAGAGAAGGCTGCATGGAGACCTCATAGCAGCCTTCCAGTATCTGAAGGGGGACTATAGGGATGCTGGGGAGGGACTCTTCATTATTGACTGTAGTGAGACGACAAGGGGTAATGGGTTCAAACTTAAACACGGGAAGTTTAGATTGGATATAAGGAAGAAGTTCTCCACTGTAAGGGTGGTGAAGCACTGGAATGGGCTGCCCAGGGAAATTGTGAATGCTCCATCGCTGGCAGTGTTCAAGGCCGGGTTGGACGGAGCCCTGGGTGACATGGTTTAGTGGGAGGTGTCCCTGCCCATGGCAGAGGGGTTGGAACTCGATGATCTTGAGGTCCTTTCCAACCCGAACTATTCTATGATTCTGTGAAAACTGCTTCAGGCTGTTGTTTCCTGGTGCAGTGCCTGGCAGGGGCTGGGTCAGGCGGCTCAGCCCAGGAGGTCGTTCTCTCTGCTGCATGCTACTTCATTCTCTGGCCTGGGACGACATCTGGCTGCCGTGTTCTTTTCCACACCCCGGGAAGAGTGCTCTCTTCAGCTGGTTACTGCAGCACTTGGCATTAAAACACAGTAGATCAGAGTAGAAAAATCACATGAAATGGGCTTAAAAATAATAGGTGTAAGTACAGTTGATCTTTGAGTTCTTTTTGTTTGCCTTCTGGCTTAGAAACCCTTAGAATATGTGATGTGTACATTCTCCTGCTTTTCATCATGACTGTGAGTGTTCAGCAGTCACTTTTTAAAGGACAAAAACAGCAAAAGCAACAAAACAACATAATACATTTTTCTGATTGAGAAGTCCAGAATAAATTATTTGGGCTTTCGGAACAACATCAGTTATCAGAAACTCTCAATAAAAATAGCAATATTCTTGCTAAGAAAGGTAGAAGAAAGATCGGGACAAGAAAATCAGAGAAACAGGAGAGAAGACTTATTACCTTCGAGAGATTACTTAAGTCCAGGAAGAAACAGGGTCAGCGATGGTGTAACATGCATGCAGTTGTCTCCAGATTTTGAGTGCTTTCCTGTTTCTGGAAAGGTTTCCTCCACCAGCAGATAAATGGTCCTCGACAAACAGAACTCATGATCTGGAAACAGATAACCACTGGCTGTTACACTGATCTTCTACCCCACCAAGCCAGCATCTGTGCTCCTGCATCCACCAAGTTGCATTGAAGCACAAGGAACTCGTGCTTGCCTTCTTTCACATCATTCTGGATTTCAGCAGCAGCTTCCCATAACAACATGTTTCAGTTTTTACTGATAGCCTGTTGCAAATCTCCTAACCTATCCCTGCAAAACAGAGCAGTTTCCACAGAGCCTGGTATGCTTACACAACAGGAAACAGAGGCACTGGCTGCTGGCAGAGTTGTTTACTGCTTGGGCTGCAGGCATGGGACTGGGAGCCATGTGTTGAATCAACCTGACTTTTTCTGGATGGGGAACTCTGCAGAAAGCACAGCCACAAGTGTGAGGGTTACAGAACAACCATGTATCTTTTGGTCTATGTACATTTACTACTTCTCAACACAGTAACAAAACTTTCTGGTTGTAGCGCTTAGAGGCAGGATGGACAAGCCTAGGGGGAATATGTCCTTTCTGACTACAGGAAGAATGTAATTCAGTAATAATGACAGCTTAGCGCTGTAAAGTTATTAAAATTTAACCTCTGTACACATGCCTAAGAGTTAAAAATGCACTTTGAGAAGATTGGAATGGTTTCCCTTGGGAGCAGAGCCACACACATAGCAGCTGCTCTGATATCATGTATCCATGTCTCCTGGTTGATATTTACTTCATTATTGACTCATTTATGAGGATAATTAAACATCAGGGCAGATTTCCCAGAAACATCATCTACTCTTCACCCTTGATGTTTATAAGACCAGACTGGATAAAGCCCTGACCCCAAGGAGAAGGAGGTAGGACTTAGAGGACTCCCAGGGCCCCTCCAACATGACTATTCCTGTGATGCTGTGACTCCAGGCCTCTCACACATGGAACTAAGGTTTTGAGACTTTTCCCTGCATTTTCCAGTCTGTAAAAGCTTAGTCCAGCCTCTTCATCCCCCCCGTAATTCCTGTGAAAACCAAAATAACCATGCCACTGAGAAGCAGTAGAATGTGCCGAGTTTTTCATGGGTGCCGAGTGCAGGTATCACTGACATTTTGCTTTTCTACTTTGGAGAAGCCTGAAAAGGTAGAGAGGCAGCCAAAAGGAGAAGAAATATGAGCATGTATTTTATTTGGTAAGGCGACAGCTGGAGGTGTGCCGCAACAGAAGCACAGTCCAGTAATGACTGACTGTCAATATTGCCTGTTGTGGTAGTTCCTCACAGCCCAACACGAAGCAGTGACTCCCGTCCTGCAAAAGCAGCAGGCAGAGACATGGAGTTGGCTTAAATACAAGTACATGTACTGCAATTTTGTTTCATAAACTCATTTTGGAGCCCTGCTGTCTAAGGCCTCTGAGAAAACTATCAGGTGCCTTGGTATGAAATGCATGGGACACATGCCTATGGTGATACTTTCCCTATGTTTTTTGGAGTTTCTCTGCTAGAAACTCTGGCAAACCCCAGTGTTGGTTTTGGACTTTCTCCAGGTCAATTCTCTGGGCTTTGCCACATCCCCAGCCATGTCCTTCCTCAGATGGTGCCTGAGCAAGATGGCTCTGCCTCCAGTTCCTGTTGTCCAGACACCCCTTGGAGTTACCATGGAGTAGTAGAGGACTGGTGACATCACTTTGGGATTATAAGAGGCTGCACACCCTCACTAGGGAGGAAGGGCTTTTTGCTACTGGGATGCTTGCCACAGCCTGGTGTTCTTACTGCACCCTCACAGCACGCTTTTGCTCACAGTTAATGTATTAATGACTTCTAGAGTCCCTGCTTCATTCTTCTGGGATTAGGGGCTTTAGGTGCTCCCAGCCTTCATCCTGGTAATCCATAATCTAATCAGATTTTAGTACACTCAGAGCAAATGCTATCTAGGGTGGCCCAAATTTGATGTCCTGTTCATTTAGGGACCATCGATTTTTCCATGTTCTTGCCACCTTCAAAGATGCTCATCAGTCTGCTATTGCATGACCATAATTCATCAATGCTATGTTTACTATCCTCTCAGAGTTATAACTTCAGTAGCCTCATTAACCTTTGTTTTCAACAAGAGCAATTTGGAGTAATTCTGGCTGGGTATGGTTATGTTCTGGTACAGGGGTTTGACTTAAGCTACCTAACTTTTCCTTTTTTTCTGATGCCTGCTGCTTCTGCTCTTCCATCATTCCATTTCATGCTCCCAAACACCACTGAGAGCCTTGCTAACAGGCCTGCCTGCCCATCTTACACTGGAGCTGACAGTGATCTGAAAGGCTATGGGATTTAGGAAGGAAGGTTTAGCATGGTAATAGGGAACTTCCATCTTCAGGGCTCCCATTTGACTCTCCAGGTTCTGATTCCTGCCATATCTCTCTGTAATTCACATTGCCCTGTGAGTAGGCACAACCTGTGAGCTTTGGTGTCCTACCTCTTTCTCAGAGGTGGTCTTCACCCTGCTAAGTCATCCTTGAGGAGTGGGGTCCTGTGGCCAAAGGATTTAGATTTTCAGGTATGATGGACAGATTATCTGTTTCTTCTTAGCTAGCAGTCATGAAAGCATTCCCTGGCCTTTTCAGGTGAGTCTTCCTAGCAGTCACTTCCTGTTAAGCTGCATGATCAGTGTAGGCCATTCCTTTCCCCCATACCAGCTTTAAGCATTGTGTTTTCTGGGTAAGGGATTCATTAGATTGGACAGAACATCTGAGTAGGGATAAACTGAAAGCAAAGAGGGATAGGGAAAAGAACAATGGAAATTAACAACTCTTGGGAAAGGAGGTGTAGGAATGCACTGAGTCCCAAAAGGCATGTTTCTGGAACAATGATTTTCAGTCTGAGGATTCATAGATGGCTTTTAGGTGATGTACAAAAGATTACTTGTTGAAAACAAGTCCTGATATTCTGTAGGGTCATATGTGGTTGAAATCTAGAAAGGGATCTGTAAAATTTTTTGGGATCCACAAACTGGAAAAAGTAGAAGTCTGCTAAATTTTCTCTAATAAAGTCATGAGATTACAATGAACTCAGAGAGAAGACATCTATACCAGCACTGAAAGCCTGAACTGAAGTCATATGCCAAGAGGGGATGTCAACATCGCCTACTTGTTCCTTTAGAAGGTAAATAGAGGACTAGTTTCTGTCCTACCTGGGAAATCTAGAAACCTTTCCCTGGGAAGTGCTGGGCTGCATCCATTGCTCTGGTAAACACTTTTAACATGTGTGGCAAAGTACTCACCCACATTTACAGAGATGAACTTGTTCTCTTCAGTCTTCAGAAATTCGAATTAAAGTGCAGAAGTTCTCAAACTTGATAGCTGACCGGTGCCACTGACGGCTTCACCTCTTCATTTCTGCCTGCTCTGTGGGAGGCACAGGAGGTTACCTGTGCATTGGTTTTGCTATCGCGATCTCTGTGAACACAAGCGCAAACCGCCGGTAAATCACTCCCAAGTAGTAACCCCCGAAGAGGCTGGCCATTAGATGGCAGCACAGATACGCCCAATAGCCATTGCTGCTAGGAGCTGCTCTAGGAAAGCACCGCCGCTGCTTTCAGCATCCCAGAGGTATGTGTGGCTGACAAATTTTCACATTATTTAATGCAGAATTAATTAAAACCTGTAAATGAGGACTTTCGTATTGCATTACAGCAGATAAAATAATAATTAAACCCCAGTAACTACCTGTATTAAATTGGAAGCTCTTTCAGAATTCCTTAATGATGTTATTCCTTATCCTTCTGAAGGAAGTCAGCTACACTGACTAAGCCAGCTCCTTTATTGATGGCACAGATAGCTGCTTATATGCTAAAAGCTCTTCCAGAAAACTCCCTCATTTTGATACCACCAACCACCTCAGCTCATTGCCTGAGGAGCATAATGTTTTACATTATTTTCAATTGCCTTTTGAGAAACTCAACAAATACAGCAGGCAATTAATTGAGCCTCAGAATGTCCCAGTGACACTCCCACTGATTTCCTTCTATTAATGGAAAAAAACCCGGAGCAAACAGGGAGGAGAGCTAGTTTTGTTTTTCAAGCTTAAATGTCTCCCACCTAGCCCATTACTAATTTTGCATTGTGTTGGAATAAAGTCAGACAAAGGAGAATTGAGGTGCTAATTGCATACCCGTAAGCCTGACATTTTGCTGACATCCTGGTACTTCACCTGATATGTTGTGAGGAGGCCATGTTTGAGAATCATCAAAGTAATGAGGTGCCTACGGCAGAGCAAAACTCCCACCTTTCTGTGCCAAGACCCGATGGGGAGGTCCTGAGCCTGTGCAGCTGGTAACGTAACTGAAATTCCAGAGCATCTTCTGCTGTTAAACTGTGGGAGTATTTTTTGAATATGTGGCAATCATACCAAAGAGACACCAGCCTAGCCCAGAGGAATTTGACAATCTTTATTTCATTCCCTGCCCCCAAGAAATAGCAAGGTAATAGATTAATAACTATTATTAACCATTTTAAATGCATAAATAATTTTACTTATTAATTATCCTTACAACTATATTAGGCTAATATAAAGCTAACTTGCACTTGACAAAATGAGGAGTAATTATCCATGTTGCTATGCTAATTTAAAACGAGTTTGTGGCAGTAAATTCAAAGCCCCAGCTCATAGCTTTATGGAGCATCTTTCCTTTCAGGCTGCTTTGCCTCAGCTGATGCTCAAACTTGGAGGCTGGTCTCACATCAGTGGTCTTGGGAAGGGTTTTGCAGAAACTTTTGGAACTGCTCCAAAAAGGAAGGAGCTTTTTAGTGTCTCATAGGTAATTACAGGCCACAACTCCTCTTGGGAGTTGATGAGTGCAGTGTGGCTGCTTATACTTCATTCCCCATAAATATGTCTCTTGCACAGACGGTGTGACTTTGTGAAGTAGAAAAGCTATGTAAGTGCCCTCAGTGGTGTTACGGACTATCCGGAAGAAGGGGAGGATATATCAGTTTACTTTTTAAAATGCAAGAGGCAATTCAGAAGGCAGTATAAAGTGACACTAAGCAAAAATTTAAGAGAGACAGATGGGTAATAGAAAGTGTCAAGGTGGTATCTGATCAGAGCAAGCCTTGGCTTTGTGTATTCAGCAGCATGGGACTAATGCTTGATATAAAGGGAAGAGCATGAATTTTTAAACTACATATTCTACTTTCTGCAGAATGTTGGGCCTTCCTTGAAAGTCTCTTCTCCAAATATTAATGTAAATCACAGATCAAGGTGGAATGGCTGCAAGTATGACTCACGTGCAGGTACCGCCAGCTATCCAGCAGCAGGCAAAGCTGTTCCCTTCTGTGCAGAGCTCCTTGGAAAGGAGAAATGTGTAAACCTCTAGACTTTAGCACATTGGAAAAAGAATCTGTGTTGCTTTCTGGCACTGCCTCAGAAGCTACCCAGCCAATGTCTGGCTTTTCAATGCATAAACCAGTCAGGACAAATCTGTTTTGGTTTGATTTTTTCTAGTTTATTTTTTTCTCCTTCTCACTCCATTTCAAATCCTCCGAGAATCATCTGAAACTATCGGAACTTGTAAATGTTTGAAGGACTTCGGAGTAGCACAGTGAAAATGGGCAGAAAGCTGCTGGGCCCAGCATTACATCTTCCTATCCAGAACAAGGAAAGCTGGATGGTGTGAGGGAAGATGAGGGAAGCTGATCTGTTACTCCAGTTGATAGATGGCAGAGTATGCGAGTTTGGGAATAATTAGACCCCGGTCACAATCATTTCTAGATCATCTCCAGATGCAGATACCCCTGTGCCAGCATCATGGAGGCAAATCCAGTTTGACAAGAAAGTACTTACCTTTTGGTGCAAGCTCTGGGATGTTGTAGGTCTGTGACAGCCCCTGATGGCTCCAGTGTAACTTCATGCAGTGAAATTAGGAGGAATCACTTTCTGAACTTTTCTGTGTCCTCCAAATCACTTGTTTGAGATTTCCAATCTATTTAGGAATAACTGAGATGTGTTGCCTGTAAAAATGAACAGGACTTCACCATCCTACAAACTTGGCAGTTCTCAATTTAACTATAACTGAGTCATAAATAATTTACACTCTTTCTTTTGCTATAAACTAAATTTTACACCAAAGTAATCAGGAACTTTCTATTGTGGTCCATAAATGCGTAGTCAGGCATTACCAAGATTCTTATACTGTGAACATGGTCCATGCCTAGAAATCTCTGCACTCAATATGGGATCAGATTTTACGTGGACTTTACGTATCTGAGGGATCTGCGTAGGTGCAGGTGTGCAGGAGGCGGCCAGGCTTGTGTCTGGGGAGAGGACAGTAATCCCAACAACAGCAGCCGTTACCACAGGTGAGCTGGAGAAAAGCACTATCACGCTTTATTTTAGTATGCTACAAAATTCATTGTTGAACTTTATTAGGTACTTTAATACCAAGCATACTTTACAGTAACAAAAATTATTGTTATTACTTTTTACAGAAAATCAGGTATTTCAACAGTTTTCTTTACAGTTTGTTGACTTAAAAAAAAATTACAATTGACAAGTTACAATGGATTGGGATGGGAAAGCGGGAACATTTAAAAAGGTAAAACATACTATTCATACTGAGTCAACAATTAGTGGTGGACATCCTGGTATGTCTCTCCTGACTGTGTACAAATGGTACATATTCACCACGCTGCCCTGGCAGGGTTGCGAGGTCTTGTGATGACACCTTTTTTGCAACATTTGTGTATATTTAGAAAGGGATTTTGCATTAAACAGTCACCATGATGTAAAACTTAGTAGTCCATAGCAAAGTAACAATACACAGAGAAACCCTGTTTCAGTGATTTCTGTCACAGCAAAAGTGCCATGACTGCAATAACGTGGGATAGAGGTAAATCTAAGGAGCAAATGAAGCCAGTGGTACAATAGCGCATCCAAATAGTAAACCCTTTCACAGGCTTTGGAGGTGAGAGTGTGGCTGTGAGCCAACAAGAGCAGTTGAATGAGGATGGGCTTTACTGAGATGCCATTTAACCGGGACTCC
Organism: Amazona ochrocephala; assembly: GCA_039720435.1. NCBI lineage: Eukaryota > Metazoa > Chordata > Aves > Psittaciformes > Psittacidae > Amazona > Amazona ochrocephala. The sequence continues at coordinate 30,945,602 of CM077880.1, forward strand.
TGAATGCATCCGGCCCTTAAGGATGTGCGTTTTCCAGCTGGCATTGGATGGTCTAATCACAGATTTAAAAACTTGCCAGAAGTGAGACCTTAATGAGTTTATGCAGCCTTAGGTGTAAACTATTCCATTTTAACCTACATCCCCTTCAGGTCAGCAGCAGGTACTGGGAATATGTTTATGGTTGTTGATTGACTTGGGTGGGGTTTTTGACCAGCTCTAACACTGGTCCTGCAGGCATCAGGAGAAGAGTCTCCTACACGCTGCTACAAGGGCAGATTTGGATTAAAACAACTTAAAAAACCCAATAATGCTGCCAGATTCACACATAAATTTACTTGGCAGACATCCACATCAGCGTTCAGTCTCTAAGACAAGGAGCGCCACATGGGTACCTTGGCAGTCAGATAGAAGAGTTCTCTAATTCCCTGTGTTTATTGCCTCAAGTTTGCTTAAAGATAAATTTCTCATTCAAGAATAAAATAATTTTTCTGAGATTCATACACTAAATTCTGGAATAATCTCTGCTGTGCAGGCAGTACTCAAAATCCAGCTTTTTTACTCATGCCTTCAGTGTATTGTGTTATTTGGGATCAACATTAGCAATGAATTATTATTTTAGCCATTTTCCCCAAAATGCCAAGAATGAAGCAACAGGCTTAAACAATCTAAAGATTTTTAGCAATGGAGTGTTCATTTTGGGCTGTATTCAGCTTTGATATGCAGAAGAGGATGGGAAAAATGCAGGGAGCAGCGTGTTCCTGCCTGGTCCTGAGCTAGGAGGAGACGTGCCATGCTGGGACCTTTCACAGAAGAGCAGAGAAGAGGGGTTCATGCTTCCCTCCACTGCTCTGTGCCTGACACTTGGCATCCAGGCCTTTCCCTGTGAGGTCTTTCTTGGTACCCTGTGCCTCCCTTATTGAACTGCTCAGTGGCTTCTGGCAATGATGGTGCTCTTTGGGGAATGACCCACAGAGCCCCATGCGGAGGGAAGCATCACCCCACCAGTGTCCCAGGGCTCTGCATACCCAGCCCTCACACATCTATTTGCAACGTGTATTTGCTTGTAGTCTTTTAATTCTGTATTGAGCTTAAGGCCAAAAGGGATCATTGGATCACCTTGCCTGATTGACATTAGCATGGGCCAGAGAATGTCACTCAGTGGTTATAGGGCAGGACAAGGAAAAGAATAGAAATGCCCTTGCAGTGAGCAGCTGTATGTTACATTTAAGGGGTAAATTACTTTCTCCTGTTAGAAAAAGAAATCAAATGCTTTTATTTTGTCACTTCAAATACAAACAATTCCATGTGTCTTGGGAAATTATAGTGTCATGATATTCAGACATACCCTAGAGTATATATGCTTCACAGAATTAGAATATAGGTCGGAAATAATTTTTCAGTCTTAAGTTTGTTACAGACATAGATTAATTGGAACACATATGCAGTAAAAATTAGAAGCTTTACAGTTTTAGTCAACTTATTATACAGTGAAGTAGATGAAGTGCAGCAATGCAGCAGTAAAAGTTATGCCTTTTCCTCTATGTGATGGAAACATTCAGAAAGTTTATTTATAAATGCTAATTTAAGAGAGATGTCCTATCTGCTTCTTGGCTACTGGGATAGGAATAGTCTGGAGTTAACTGCCTCTCTACTGTGAAAGGTTTTAAAGCTGTCTGCTTTCTGTCTGAATAAAAAAATGACATTTACAAACCTCTTCAATGCATATATATTACATATGTTTATCTAGCAACAACTACACCCCTTTTAATTTATTCCCCAAATGTGACTTTTCATGCATGTCTTCTGGATGCTGTATTCAGCAACAGTTTCTAATGAGCTGGTGTGTAATCCATGATTGCATTTCTCTTCTGAAAATCGCTTCCACGTCTGGCTGATCTATATTTAGAAGGTGGCGCTCACCCATCAGGCATTTTTGCAGTGTTCTTCTCTGTCGGAGGCCCTTTCCCAAGCTTCTTCCCATTTTAATGTTGATGTACAAAAGCTGTTATTCGTTTTGTTTTGTGCTCATTCTAGTGAGGATTGGCTTAGTAGGACTGTGCAAAACAGAGAGAAGAGAGAAACCGGTTTACTGCCAGCAATCATAAAGATGTTCACGCTGTGCTTGGCTCAGGGCAAGCCTCTGATCAATATTTTAATAGACTAAATTATTTGCATTTCCATTTATCATGAAACGTGGCAAGTTTAATCTTCAGACATGACAAGGGTTTGTAAATTGGAACTCTTAAAAACCCAGTTTTCATCAGCTGATCAACGGGCAGTCAAAATAATGAGATTGTTTAATCCAAAGTTTGAACAATATGAAAATAAATATGCAATGTGTATGGGGCAAGAATGACATTTGCTCAGTGAATATCATGAGTTAAAATACTGACATTTCTGTTCTGTATCAGTAACTTCCTTCACTCCCCTGAGCACACAAACCCCATTCATAAACAAGGCAAAATAATACCTTGTGTTGAATTCTGAAGGAGCAGACCGCAATGAGGGCAGAGGTATTTTCAACCCAAACTCTCCCTTAAAAACTAATTCCCACCCAGTTTCCATGTACTGTAAACAGAGCTGTATATGCAGGAGAGCAGACAGGGGCTGCAGTGGCCCTGGAAACAGGGTGATGAAGGCTCCTCCCTCCTCACTCCTCGCTGGAGGTTACTGCCCATAAGTTGGCACTGGAGACAGCTCTTGGGAACAGGGTCTTAATGAGAAAGTCTATTTGCAAGTACCCACACACATGTACATATAAAATACAATGCCAGCATTTGGCATTGAACAGAAGGTTCTTCTTGCACCGAGCTCTGCAAGTTCATCATTAGCTAATCTCTCTGCACCACTCAGTCTAAACCAAGTTTAGCTGGCAGGCAGCCTCCCCATTGCCTCCTGTGAAAGGGTCACTGGTCACAGGTCCCAAAAGCCTCGGGGAGTGGGCAGCCACCTTCATCACAACCCCACTCCCACCATCGTAACACAGTGGCCTCTGCAGGATACTGCTGGAATGCAGAACTCGAAACCACAACTTTTGTGAAAACAAAAGAGAAGGAATTTCATTGTGAAATGACAGTGAACTAAGAGTTTCAGAGCCAGAAACTCTGAAAAATGTTACTATAAGAAGACTGAGAGAAATATATCTCCCCCCCTTCCCCTTACATCATTACATGGAGCAGCCGATATTTTTCCCATTCCCACCAACTCCTCACACACCTTGCCTCTCCTGATCAGCTTGCCGTGCTGCCAGGTCACCCACAGGCACCAGTGTGCATGACACCCCAGAGCAGGATACCCAGACCTGAGAGCTCTGGTTGTGGTACCATGAACCGGTGAGCCAGGCAGTGGCTAACCGCTCAGCTGCAGACCCTGATGCCTGCTTCGCCATCAGCTTCCAAAAAATTGACTTTTTTTCAAACAAAGTTTGTTTTGGAGGAAAATTATAGCCCAAACTACCCAATATATATGTGTAGCCCAGATATAGTTTACAAAGAAGCTTTTAATTGATGTTGCTGAGACTATAAAGTCACAAATAACCTTTTCAAGAGGCATAACTTGAGCTAAGAAGGGCCCTGCGGAAGACAAATGGATCAGTGTTGCTTTTGCCAGAAAATGAATATGAAACATAGTGCTCACTGTGGCAAAACCATTCTTACGATGCAAGTATGTAATGGGGATGGTAGTTTCCAACTGTAAAAGAAAACTTGCTACTGAAAGCGCCATGAGCTTCCTTTCTCCCTTTAAAACATGTAGCAAAAATCAAGGATAAATAACGGATGAGAAGTGCACACATTTGTGATAAATAAAATCTATTAAAAATGGTTTGAACAGGAATTTTGGTGTATTTTACTAATATGGTTACTAATATAATTAGTATGGTAATTATTAATATAGGTAAGTAGCACTACTAGGGTAAAAGAAAAGGAAGAAAAGGTGCTTTAGGGTCCAATCTGTTCGTTTGCTAAGTGAGATATGGGGTTTTGCGAGCCTCTTAAACCAATCCAGAGTTGGTAGAACTGAAATCCAGGGAAAACCAAAGTTGCATGATGAGGTGCATATGCCCTGATACTCCTAGGAACAATCTAAATTTCATAGAACTGCATAAACCATTTCTTTCAATTATTTTTAATCACAGTTTCATGTACCTGTGTTATTCAAATCCTTAACAGCGCTTATTGGATTTCCAGCAGTGCTCAGTGTCTCAGTTGTAACATACTGAAACCTTTATTAGTTCTTTTGACAAATTTTGTGCAGAAGTGTTATACAGATGGAAAGGAAATTTAATAAATGCCAAAGGTGCCTAGTTGATAAGGCAGAAATAAGTAATTCACATCCAGCGCCCCTCAGTCTGCTTCGTATCACATCATAGGCTTTTGACTCCTTGGAGTTTCCTTTCTTAGAGCTACTTACAACCCTTTTCTAGTGCTGTTGCCTAGAAATCAGTTAATGAAAGCAGTCTTCATGAAAGCCGTTTTGCCCAAACTACCTAGGTGCTCCGCTGTTAAATTCTCCATTTAAAGTCCTGACAGGCTGCCTATTAGGCTCAAATCCTGACAACACTGTTATTATTCATATTTGACCCATTCAGCTCAGGCAGTCGCTTCTGTCGACTGCAGAGCTAGGGAAGAGTCAACCTGGAGCGATTTGCAGCATTTTAGCGATTATGTAAAATTTCAGAGAGATGCCAATTATATTTCTTTGTTTTGAAGATGAATCACGGGGAAATGTCCAGGTTGCTCCCTGCCAAGGTATAAAGCATGTACTGAATTTGAGATAGTCCCTTCCATGCTGTTACTATAAAGGCAGTCAGGTAGATAGTAATCATATACAGAAAGGCAGACCTTCTAGGTCTGAATATGTATTTTCTCCAACATTCTTAACACTTTACACCATTAATTGTCACCAGCCATATTTATGTACTTTGCCATTTATTTGAGTGGCATTTGGAAAATAGCACCTTTCCAAGAGTTAATCTTTCATTTCTGTCTCCAAACACACGCAATTACTGAGCTAAAGAGCAACTGGCATTCATGGTCACACCAACATCGGTGCTATTCCAAAACCACATCAGCTGGCAGAGGCCCATGGGCTAATGAAGGACCAGAGATTTCTTCCCAGCACCTCCACAGTATTCCTCTAGCCTAGAGTGCAGCATTACCTCTCTTGAGTTTTAATGAGGTGCTTGGAGTTCTTGCCTTTCTGCCTATGATCTGGCTCAGCTCCTTGTAACCACAGGTTGGTGGTTTTGTTGTTTACATCGGGGTTGGTGCAATGCCAAGTCTGTTAAAACTCCACTTGTAGTTACTGCACCCCAAAATTCAAATAGCAACATGCAATCAGGGCCTGGGCAATATCCAGATGTGTGCAATAAAAGGCATGAAAAGCAGACAAATGCTTAGCTGCATAGGGCAGCCAGTGTTGGATAGTCACATCTCTTTGAAGATATTCCATTTAAAACACATAACAAAACCTATTTGAGTGGCCCAAGAGAATGATTTTGCTTTCCACGTGATGAGAGAGGAATAATGTGTATTCCTGTTTATCTTTTAAGTTTTTGCCTACCTACTCTGGGTGCCTCTTCCCTCTTGATGCAGTGAGCATTCTTTGCCCTGGCCTCATGGGGGGCTGCTTATGCATTCCTCAGAGAGCCACCCAGAGCAAATACTGTGCTATCAGTAAGCAGCCAGGCACTGACTTGGGTCCTCTCCAAGCTCGTAAGAGTCCTGGTGATCCAAGCTGAAACTCTAGCAGATCGTCCTGGAAATAGCTGTGTGGCCAGGAGGTGAAGGAGTTACACTATTTGGTGCCTGCCCCTGAACTGCAGTTTAGACCCAGTGAGGAGGCAAGAAGGCTGCCCTATGGGGATGGAAGGAAGAACAGACAGCAATTCCCCAACTGGTTTACTAGCAGCCTTACTTCAGTGTTTCACTGCTCAACATCTTCTCAACAAAACGTGATAAATGACCTGTCCACACCACAGCTGCCCCAGTGCATTCCCTCCTCCTCCTGGCAATCCAGCAGGCAGGATCTGGCATTACAGCTACTGAAGACCACCTGAGAGGGTAGGGGTTAAAGACAATACACAGGAAAGCTTGAGGACTTAACTACAACTTTGACAAAACTTTGGTATTGAAACTGTGTGATGGTTTTGTGTGCACAGCATTAGAGGAGAAGCTCATCTCAGCAGAAGGGTGTGAGCTGGCTCTTCTGCTGCAGCACTTCCTTGCAATAAAAATAGACTTGAATCGCATAAAAATTGACAAGGTTTTTAAGCCCTCTGAAGCCAGAGCTGAGTGTAACGGTGGGACTCCCTCCATCTGCTGGGTGGTATTCTGTGCACCCTGTCGGTGGCAGCAGCTGAACTACTGGGCACAGGCTGTAGGAAGTGTTCCCAGGGCTCTAGGAAAGGGTCGTAAGAGCATCCAAGAATTTTCTCAATGCCTGTCAGAAGGTGGCCCGGGCTGTTTTGCAGGCACCGGGCTCACACTATGGCAGCAAAAGGGCATTTCTAGCATCTGAGGGGATGCTTGCAGGGCCATGAGGGCAATGAGAGTCAGAGTTAACCACTGAACAGACAGCATGATGTTTTATTAGACATGCTTTTCCAAGAAGAAACAGAAAAACACTGACAGATCCAGCCAGATCAGTCCTGCCAGATTGCTGGTATCTGTGTATGACATACAGCTGGACAGACCTTTGCCATCAGCAACTCATATACCGTCATTCACAAGAATGCACACTTATTGCTGCCAGTGACCACCCTGCTGGCCAAGTCCTGCCCTTCCCTGCCGGGCTCTGGCCAATCCTTGTAGTTTTAAAATGTAATTTATCTTTACATTTCTTTTTTCCCCTTTTGCTGTTGCTATATGTGCAGACTGACATGTGACAGGAGGAAATGGCTGTCGGTTCAGAGGCTGTTTGGCTGTAGGCAGTGTGCTATGGGAGAGTAGTGACATGGTAGGGAATCATTATGTTCTGGGTTTTTGTCTCTTACTTCTCCAGATAGAATGGTTTTTGAAGCTGTTACGACAGTAAGTAAAAGGCTTCAGAGAAAATTGTGGTTGTCGAGACAAAGTGATTAAAGAAAAAGAAAGGATTGAGCAATTAAGTCTGACCAGCCTGTGCTGAGTTATCAACAGAAAGATGTATCTGGAAATGAAGTGTGGAGCCCAGGGTGTGTCAGGACAGTCTTTCAGTCTGAAATACCCATTTGTGGTCTTGACGTCTTCAAGTGCCTGTTCTCTTCCAGATGGAAATGTTGAGAGAGGTGAGGAGAGTTTTTGGGAGGAGAGAGAAGAAATCGGGTTTAGAGTAGTATCTCACATTATGTCAGCTCTGTGAGAGTCAGGCATCGGTTCTGCAGCTCTGGGTAGGGCTTGAAGAGGTACAGAGCCCTCATGGGGTGACTCATTTAACCTCAGGACAGTTCCCAGGGTGGATGAGAACCATTGGCTCCTGCGGGACCATAAACCTGGGTGAGACTGGAGGCCAAAGTCTGAGATGGACTAAGTGAGGTGTGGGAATCCTGGAGTTATAATTATCCTGAACACAGTGATTAACAGCATGCATGGAGACATGAAGAGAAAAACTACTTCCCACGCATAGGAGATAATCTTCAGCCTGAAATATCAAATTATTAGGCAGTTTTGGATTAGTTGTTTGTAACGGGCTGGCAAAGATCTCATCTGAGCACAGCTTGAGGTTGGGTATTTTTAGTGCTGTTGGGGTGTGCAGTTGAGCACCATGACTGCCTCTGTGGGGGAGGAAATGGCTTTGTAGAAGGTGGGTCCAAGATTTCAACCCCAGCCCTGGAGGGCTCAGTAAAACAAGCTTGACAGCTTAAGGGCTGACTGACCTGATGTAGGAATGCAAGGAGCAGGGCAGCCTCATGGAAAGGGGTGAGCCAAGGTATGTATGACAATCAGCTTAGCCGCTCTGGTCAGTGAGACCATGCCTGGGGGAGCAGGTGAATTTTGACTGCCGATCCTGAGAACCAGGGTCAGAGCAAATTAAAAAAAGCAGTTTTCTCATTTGCCAATGATCCTCCTTCAACTACACTTAATATAACCCAGTGGCAGTGACAGGCTCCAAAATCCTGAATAGCGGCAGGCTTCAAGCTTCCCTGCCACCCTTCCTAATCCCTGGCTCAGGTGGCTTTTTCCTCTGGTTGTAATGCAGCTCCAAGAATACCCCATATGTGTTGGTGAGAAAAACAGGAGGAGAGCAACAGGCAGAGGGAAGAGAGACCTATAAAAGATGGAGCAAGTCATAACTGTCATCCCTATCATCTGCTGGCACCAGTTTGAGCTGATGGAAATAGGGCTTCCTTGGATGATGGCTCTGCTACCCATGCCTCGCTACCAACAGCTTTTGGGTCCCTCAGCTGGACAGCTTGGTGCTGCAGTGCTGTGCTGTCTGAGCAGGCACCACTTCCCCTCTGCAACCATCACACACAGCCAAACAGGGGAGGAGGTTGTGTGTCCGCTAAAGGTGGGTACCAAAACACAGAGATGCAGTGATCTGATCCTGCTGAACAGTGCGCAGTGTTTTCCTCCATCTCAATATTAGCTCTGTGCCTGCCAAGGAAAGGAAGATTTTTATCGTAATGAACAAACACAGCAAAAAGCCTCCTATTTTTCTCCTAAAGAATTTTCTTTTACTGTGGAGCACCACAGAGACGCTCCTTCCTCTGGTGGTCCCTTTCCAGAAGGCTCATCAATTTGTCTTTTGTACTTGGTGATGTTTCTGGCAAGTTTGGGATGGGAGTCACGTCTCCAGGCAGGTTTGCTGGCATGGGAGATCTAGTATGTTGTTGGAAGGACTGGAGAGAGGCTGAAATGCCTTCATCAATAATGTCTTTCACATGAAATAGCTTCCTGCTCCGCAGAGTTGTAGGCTTGAGTCAAGCAAAATCAGCTACTTGTTGTTCATCTATTTTTATTTCCTCTGTGTGGTTTGCTGCAGTCTTTCTTTGCCCAGATGGCCGAATAAATTGCTGTCACTAAACAGGAGTCCCTGAACAGTGGTTCCCAAACTCTTCCTGCTCTTTAACTGTTTAATGAGAAAATATTTTACTTTATTTATATTCTGCACATTTGCTGGAGTTGTTTTTCAGTTTTTCTCCTGGAACCCAAAGGATTCAGAGGTATTTTTCTTTGTTTCGTCAGCCTTCAAGCCACATGATCAGATGCAGCTGCAGAAAGCTCTGCATTGTCTTTCTTCAATAGTGTGATGAGCTTCGATCTGTACTTCTTTACCGAGCCCCTCTGAGGATCCAGCCATGGCACTGGAGGTACCTCAATAAGCTCCTGGGCAGCTTGGCCAGAAAATGTTTGGATTGTCATTGTGTACTCTTAAGGGGTTTTTATCGTGTAAATATCAGTTTATATCTAGCTCCATTAGCTTTCCATCTTCCAGGAGTTCTCTTGTGCTGGGCAATGTCAGAAGTTGATGCGGGCACACATTTGGTCTGGGAAAACAAATCTTGTTGACATTGGTACAAAGCTGTACTTGTCCTGTCTCGGCCGTCGGGGAGGGCAGAAGGCAGTGCCAGGGCCAGCGTTGCCTGTGGGAAGCTGTGAGCAAGCCTGAGCCTGGGAAGAGCCAGTCACCCATTTGAGTGTGGTGCTCAGGCTTCACGTTGGTTTGAGCCTGCGTGTCTGTGCAGCAGAGACAGAGTAGGAGTTCAGCCCTGGGAGAAAGCCAAGATACTAAAGCAGACTCTTGAAGGCGCCAGCCAGAATCTCTGCATAAGGAAGCTGCTACGATGGGGCTTATTTTAGTGGTGTGACACAAATGGAGTTCTGCTCTTTTTTTCAACAGACTGGATTTCTCAGAACGACTTCCCAATTCATGTAATGCATTTTTTCCTCCTGGCAGAAAGGAGGAGGGCTGTGACAGGTGTCTGGCCATTCTGGCACATTATAATGATGTTTCTGTGAATGGCATTTCCTGACATAATTTGCTGATTTTAAATTACAACATAATAATTAGGCCATACAGAAGAAGTTCAGTTTAAGCACCTCAGAAAACACAGTGAAAACCCATCAGAGCTGGTGAACCTTACATGCTGCAGAATAATAAAAACGTCTAAACTTTCTTTTCATTGTGTGAAATGAATTCCTCTGTTTTTCGGGCAGTGCCAGAGTTGTGTGAACTGGGAGCATGGCACAAATCCCACCCACTTCCCTGCTGTGGAAAGGCACATCCAGGGGTTTCCAAAAGTTTTCCAAACTTTCTCTTTGTAGGGATTTGTGCTGTTTGGAAAAGAGAATGTGATGAGTGGGTAGGGTTGGGCTGGGAGGGGGTTCTGCTGGGGCTCGCTGTGGAGGGGAACGGTCCTGTGGCTGTAGGGCTTTGTCCACAGCACATCTGGGGCAGGGGCTTGCCACGGCAAGGCTGTGGGTCCTTCACCCGGAGTATGAATTCCTCCTGGAGTGGTTGGCTGCTGTAATGCTGGGTTTCAATCAAAACCTGTTGTGAACATTGATCCCACTTGTGCCTCTGAAAAAGATCCAGGTGCCAAGTTACTTGTTTATTGGAAACAGAAGGATAATGATCTGAAGAAGCTTTAGTCTGAGGTTTCAAAACTGAATACTGATTAACCGGCTATATATTCTCTAGGCAAACAGGAAATATCTGGGGCTGTGCCTAAGGCCCACAATAATTGCAAAAGCTATGAGATAACATGTCAAACTACTGAAAAGATATCTATGGGGTTAGGTGATATTCAGCTTGAGCAAAGGCTGGATTTGGAGATGGCAAACCCAGGGTTTAAGGAGAGGGCGAGGTTTTTGGTGACCACTGGGTCATGGAAACCTGTCTGATGTGCAGCAAGGAGCATGTTCGATGCTCATGAAGGCATTGCTTCAGTCATCTTCCCTTTCCAGTTGTCCTGCAGGGCTGCTGCAAAACCAATTCTTCAGGCTTTGGACAATACATAAAGATTTATTATTGCTATTAGTTTATATTATTCCCTTAAACATTTCTCTGAGTTGCTGTAGGAGTGCTAAGTGCACTCTTGCAAAAGAAAAAGAGGAGATTCCTTCCCTGAAGAGCTTTCAGTACAGAAGGCAGGCTGTGATTTAACAGTGCAGAGAAAAAAAAATCCCTTCACAGAAAAGGGACGGCTGTGTTAGCGAATTGCCAGCTGAAAAGCATGCAGGAAGGCAGGCTGGTTTGCAGTAGCCCTGAATGACAGGACTGATACAGCATCCTGGTTGTGCTCCTTCTCTGCATCAGAACAGGAAGGTGACAACCTGGCATATCCAGCAAGCCCTGCAGTTTAAGCCATGAGCCTCAGAAACTGCTGTGCATATGAAATGGTGATGGCAATGAACAGAGCATCACTCCTAGCATTGCCTTCCTCCCATCTGTGGGAGCTGATCATTGGAAGGAAGCTTTTGGCTCCCACCTCTTCCCACTTCCTGCAGGGACCTGGCAGACAGAGGTGTTCCCCTTATGCCACTCTCTGCATCCAGCATCGCTTCATCTCCCTAGTGCCACCTCAAAGCTGTTTCCTACTCTCCCCACTGTCCCATTTCTGCATGCTGCTACGGTTCCCACACACTGTACCTCCTGGTGATGGCTCTGGTATGGGATGTCCTCACAACACACACTAAATAAATAACTCTTCAGGTAATCAGTCTGTAAGCACCTCACTACATCTCACTACATAGTGTTCTCTGGCCCTATCCTTGAGGCCTGTCTATAGGAAGGTAAGAATACAGAAGCCCTAACCATATGAACCTCACTTGTAATCTGTGGTGTTTCTTGACCATCAGTGGTCTGAAGGGTAGCTCTTTCTACAAGGTCTCACTCTCCAGCAGAGCCTTCTGACACTTGGATGTGGCATCCGTGTGGTGCTGCATTCCCTTATTCTGTCGTCCAGAAGGATCAAACCTCATACAGCCTAAGATCAGCTCCAGAGCTTAGGAGCCTTGGTGGATTCTTTCTCCCTTCTTCCCTACACCTGATTCACACACACACATGGGCAATTTCCATTAGTTAATGCCACCTATCTAGGTAAAGATGCCATTGTAACAGCAAGAGACAGCAGGGTGGTCTCAAAAAGCAACTGACCTGGTGGAAAGCACTAACAGGGAGGGGGGGAAACTCCACCCCACTGTCTCAAACCAAACCCCCATTTCACCAGGATTCCTCAAAGCTCAGTCACTATTTCCTCAGAAACAGCAGTAGTTCAGTGCAAGCCATTAGATAAAGAAGACACTGATATAGCTTTGCTCGCAAATGAAGCGCATCTGTTAAAAAGGGGGAAGCTTAGACAAAAGGATAACAAGTCTGGTCTGCACAGTTACATCCGCAGCAGCATTCCCTGAGGAGCTGTGCAATAACTCTTTCACTTTACCTACAGCCTTGAGTACAGGGTGTAATGTGCTATCCTGCTGGGTAGCTCTAGCAAAGCTCTAAGAAAGGCTTCTACCCTTTCACCCCCTAAACAAGTTATTTTTGTCCATCCTTCCTTCTTATTTTCCTCCATCAAGGTATGGCTAGGTCAGCAGTGGGAGCAAAGGGAATCCTGCTTATACCCTCAGCACTGGGCTGCCCTGGGACTGGTGCTGCTGGTGTCTGTGCTGAGGCTACCAGGGCTCAGATGAGAGCCCCTCGCCTCTGACAGACCCCAGCAGTGTTGACTTTTCAGTGCAGGGATTGCCTGCCTATGGTATCTGCCACCGACTGAGACACCTCCTCGGTGCTTAAATAATAATGATGGATTTCTGCTCTGGAGTGATAGCTTGTGTTGTGCGGCTGGGTTAATGTATGTCAGTTGTCATCGTCCTTGTCAGCTGCTGCTGTCAGTAAGCAGCTGATAAGTAAATCTGTGATGATGCATATCCAAGGGAGAGCAGGGATTAAATATTTCATTGCTTCAGACACTGAAACATCTCCTAATTTGGAGCCCTTTTCTAACAGTCATATCTTCTCAGATCGCCCCAGCCCCGGGGAAGAGCAAAGGCTGCCTGAGTTTCTGAGACCGCAGGGCAGGGGATTGCTGCTGGCAAAGTCCCTGCAGCTGGGGTGAGCCAAGCAAATTTAAACATGACAGAAACTCAAGGAAAGAGAAAAACTTGCTTTTTTTAATCCTGGTGTGCCTGACAAGGCCATTGAGCCTCTGTTGTGCAGACCAGGGAGAGGTGGCCTAGCACCCATCTTGGGCTGCCCTGAGCGATGCTGAGCGCCCAGTGCCATGGGCTGAGCATCTGCGGTGGTGCATTGGCTTGCTCCATGTGGGTAGCACCATGGAAAGCATCAGCCATGGTTGTGGTGAGGCAAATGTGGTTGTTTCGTGATGTTCTCTAAGGGATGGGTCATTGAACCCTGGAGATGAGCTTTCTGGTAATTCCTACAGCCCCTGCAGTACCATGTGTCCATCCTCTTTCTTCGCCAAGGTGTTTCTCAAACCCCATTGCTACCAAAATCTCAGATTATCAGTTGCTTGAAGACAGGAAAAAAATGCCATTATTCACATTTCTTGGCTTTCCCAGGCTTTCCTGGTATTGTCCATAGGAACTTTATATTGAAGGGATTTCCAGTGCAAAATATCAATTTGTTGAGGTCGAAGTTTTCTTGGGAGCTTCTTGTTTTTATCGCATCAAAGGAGTTATTCTAGGGGGATGTGGAAAATGAAAGAAAATGCTCTGATACAAAATGCCTTGGCTACTTTGAAAACTGGCAATTTTAGACCAAAGAAAACATCCCCTTTTTTATTGCACACCAGAAGAGAGAGAAGACCCATTCTGTCAACACTGCTCGTGAAATGAAGTCCTTGTTTTCCAGAGAACCTTAATGAGCCACAAACCACTGCAAGCCAGAGAGACGCACAAACATGAGCTTCTGAAGAGTCTGATTTGTGCCTTATTTACCTCACATTTCCTGAGCCAGGGTTTTCTTTGCAATTATGAGGAACAAATACGTTTTTTTTGAAAGCTGAGATTCAAGTGCAACATCTGATTCAGAGCTGGGACTTGCAATAAAGCCAGCACGAGCAGTCACGACATTTCTAAAACTGCAGGTAACTGCACAGGCATTTCAGCTTTTCCTCCATTTTGTATAATCTGATCTCCTTCCTTTGCTGTGCTTTTTATCTGGACAACAGGCATACGGAATCTTCCACATAGGTAGGTTCCTATATAGGCCTGTGGTTCCCCTGACTGTGGCAGCTGAGGACTCAGTAAGCGGACCCCAGCAGAAGACAAGTATTGAAGCTTTGCAGGTGGATCTTTCTGCTTCCCTATTATGTAAGGTGCCAGAATAAGTATTCATCTGCACATTGCTAAGAGGCAGCATTTCTGCCTTTTTTTTCTTCCCTTTTTTTCATGCAGGGAAAAGTATAGTTTGTGCTGTCTAATATAAAAATAGCAAATTTTATGAGATGCATTTCCCCCGGGCCCCACGGAATAGAATTTGTTCTGCAATAAGAAACCAATGTGTTTTAATTGCTTGTTGTAAACTATTGCCTGTTAAATTTATCTGAAAGTGACACCAGCAAAAAACTTTTCTGTTTTGCTTCCTTCTGCTTTAGAGCTGTCAAATAACTTCAACATCTAAGGATAACACATGACAGATGACTCAAATACGTGGCAGGTCATAAAATATTGATTCTTCATGTCACCTGCTAATGAAACACATGCCACTGTGGGTAAATCTTTTTTAATTGGGATTCCTGACTTCTGACTGTTATAAGCCCAGTTTAGGTTGCAGTTAAGAATTATGAGGCAATGGGTTTGGTCCCAGGCAATTATAAAGCCAGTAAATAAGGAATCAGTTTAGCTTTCCTTAAACTAGTACTTTTTACCTAGGCTCCCAGCCACGTTTTCTGTTACAATCTACATCTCTTGGAAACCCTTTTGGACCTCTCTGGGGTTTTTTTGACTCTAGAACCAACTCAACTCCTAAGATAATAATGAGAAGCACTGTGGGTCTATCAAGGACTTCCCATTGGGATTTTTTTGTTTTTTCTCCAAGATCAGCACATTCTCTTGATAAATAAATCATATTTACTAGGTTGTTTTTCAGGATTTTGGGATTTCCCTGGTTAAGCTTATAATTTTCAGCATTTTTAGCTAATATTCAAACAGCAGCAGCTCAAACTAGGCTTTATTGTCTCGTCCTCCATGAAAACTGGGTCCTTTTTGCCAAATGAAGGCAGCATTTTTTGGCTAGAGCTCAGTGTGTTAGATCTTTTGGCAGCAAGCAGGAGATGCTGCCCTTCATGAACCCACCTTACAAGCAAAATGCTGGAAAATAATGTTGAAAATTAGATTTGTAATCTCTGTTTAGCAGGGCTTGCGTCTTGTACAAATTTAGGGGACATAAAACCCCATGGTACTACTGCAGTGAAATGGTGGCAGCTGGCAGACCTGACCTGAGACTGTACAAGCAGGCTTGTGTCACATCTTCACTTCTAAAACACTTCCCTGTCTGTGACTGAAAACTTCCCACAGGAAGGTTAACATCATCTCTCCTCAAAGGAGCCTTTTCTACTGTAGTGATGTAGTGATGATCCAGTAGCAGTGTGTGCATGGGAAGAAGGTGTTGTACAAAATATGTTAGGGATCAAGTGACCACATGAGTCCATGGGGCCAAAGACAGGAGCCCTATAAGGATGTGCAAGCAGGAAAATTTATCTACCAGGCTACTCAGCAAGGTCTCAGCTGCATGATTGTTTTTCGGCACTAGACTATTAAGAGAGAAGTGGACCTACTGGGTAAAGACAAGAGCACAGCGACAAGAGCACAGCAACAAGAGAGATGAGAAGCCTTGGAAATCTTAATGTAAGAGAAAACACGGGCAGTTGAGCTGTTTAGTCTAGAGGAAAGGAGACTTACCGGACATAACACTCTTCACTATGAAAAAAGCAGCTGCAAAAAGGAAGGGGATAAATCATTCTCTCTGGGGATGTGACAAGTAATGAGCTTATAGTGCAGCCAGGGAAATTTCACTTAGGCATTAGGAAAAGCCTGTTTAGGATAAAGCCTGCTGGCCAGCACAGCAGTTGCTGAGAGGGAAGGAATGGGAGTCAGCAACACCGGGGGCCCCAACATGCTCCCCCTGCCAAAATGCTCCTGCTCCTGCAGCCAGGCAGGCTGGAGGCACATCAAACCCCCTACTGCACCCACTGATGTCCAGCAGGGAGAGAGGAAAGGAAGAAGGTGCTGTCTCCATCCTACACCCTTGCCCTGCAGGAGGTACGACAGCCCCCTGGGGACGCTGGACCGCAGAGGCTATTTGTAAGCCAGCTTTCAGGTGACAAGTGGTGCTTTGCTGTTCCCAATTTCCCCAGCTGGAGGGACTAAATTCCACAGGGACATCACGCTTTCTCCCCAGATGACTTACACAAAGGGCATTTCAACTGCTCAGGGGAGGAAAGATTCCCCAGCCCTTATTTCTGTGCCAAGTATACTGTCTATTTTTAACAGCAAGCTGCCATTAGCATTTGTTTGCTAAAAATAAGCATATTTCAAATGCAATTCATTACCTAGTGCATTAGGGTAAAGGCAATTTATGCTTCAGTCAAGAAGAAATACTTTTAAGAGATAAATTGGTTCATGCAAATGTCTGTGGCTTGCACTCAGTGCACGTGGTACCAGCGGAGACAGTGTTCTGATCTGTCGATTGATGGGACAGATCGCAAAATTCAGGAAGCTGTTGAGGAGCTTGGTGCAACATCCTCTTTTAACTTAATTAAAAACATTACCACAGCTATGAAAGGGAAAAGTGAGAAAGAGATGGGAGGTGTTAGAAACAGTTCTCCCTTATATCTGCTGCAAAACGGAATTGTAACAAATGGGCAGCCATGGTTTTTGGGGATGGGGTATTCTTTATTCTATTGACCATAATGGTTTCCTAAAACCTAAACATCATTGCTTCTTCCTCACAGAAGAGTGGAATACTACAAAAAGGCATAATTTTCAATCAGAAAATGCCAGCGTATAAAGGTTTTGAAGTGGGTTTAGGTGAGCTGCTGAGCCAGGAGCTGGGCGGTGACCTCTGGTCAACCTGTCCTTCAGGAATCACCTGGTCAACTTTTGATTAAAACCAACAATTTTAGCTTCCAGAATGCTTGGTGGAAATAAAGCGTTTCAAGCAGAAATTGCTACTTTTGATGGCCCTTGTAGCAGGAGGATTTCTAGGGTGTGGAGGGAACACCCGCTCTGAGCGAAGGTTCACATGTAGGAACTGAACGTGAGCCTCATGTGCCCCTCTCTCCTTCCTGTGATAATTCAGAACAAGAATAACTTACAGTAAATACATACTAATAATAATAATAATAATAATAATAATAATAATAATAAAAAGATAAAATCGACTCAGAATCTTCAGGACATCGGGGGAAAAGCAAAGCTTTTATTTCCAGCCAGTGCTAACGGGCAGGATGCAGCAGGTCCTGCAAAATTGGGCCGGTCTGATTTTACCCACTAGAGGGAACTGCTGTACCTAGAGTCACCGGCTCCCTCACAGCAACACTGGCAATGGCAAAGGAAGTGGCATTACTAAGAAAATTAATGAACGTTGCTTCTAATATAATTCGAAACAATGTAAAATTGCAATATGCCAGAGACCGTTATTAAATGTTCAAAATGAAAAAATAATAACTTTAGGATCCCTCATTAAACTATTTCTAAGCTACCAGACATTATTAAAAAAAAAAGATTAAAAACTACAAGATCATCTGAAAATTTGGGGTGTTTTTCTCTATTGTTTTGCAATGCACAGATGAAAGGCATTAAATTAAAACGTGGTCTGTTTAACTTCAGAAACTTTATCTACAAAACGTTCCTGATGATTCACAGCAATTCGTGTTTAATTTGCGAAAGCCAACAACTTGCTGTCCCAAAACAGTTTGGTGCCAGGATCCTTAGCCAACAGCCAACATCTCAAACAAAACCCAGACAGGAAGGTAAGAGCCCAGGTGTGCTTCCCACCTCCGGTGTGCTGCTGGTGAGACAAAGAAGGCTCTGAACATGAGAGGAAAGAAATCTGATTTCTTCTCATGTCCAATTATCTATACAGTTTCGGCACTTCAGCAGTTCCTAGGTGGCTGTTTCACCAGAAGCACCCATTAAAGCAACACGAGTTAAAGCACACCTGCAGTTATTGAGGTTTTAAATTCCAGGGATGGGGAGTGCGTTAACGTTGGTGCCCACTGGCAAGGGAGCTGGTTTTGGGATGGGTGGTCCCAAGGGCTGGGTGTGAAGCTGGCTGCTCTGCCACTAGGTTTATTTTACAGAGTTTCACTTGCATCAGCTCTTACTGACCAACTAAGACAGCATTAGTGGGCAATGCTCCCCTCCTGGTGTGATGCAGCTGTATATGGGGTGAGCTGCAACACTTCTGCAGCTGCAGTGGTGATCATGGAAGCACCTGTTTGCACCGTTGTGTCTTACTGACCTTTTACTGCAAATCCCTAAACCAACATTCATATTTTCCACCTGCCAGTCCTCTGCTGTTTTCTTGTCTCAGTGTGATAGACTCAGGAAACTGCAGAGGTGGGCAGGGACCTCTGGGGTACCTAGTCCTACCCCACTGCTCGGAGGAGAGTCAGCTAAGCAGGCTGCTCAGGGCCGCATTCTGTCACGTTTTCAGTATCTCCAAGGATGGAGCCTCCGCCACCTCTCTGGGCAGCCTGCTCCAGTGCTTGACCATGCACACCATAAAAAAGAGGTTTTTTTCTGATGCTTCAGTGGAGTTTCCTGCACTTCAGTTTGTGCCTGGTCTGACAGCAAAAGTTGCGTCTTTTGCTGTCCTTGGGCATCACTAAGAAGAGTCTAGTCTGTCTTCTTTACTGCCTCCCATCAGATACTTAATACACACTGATAAGGTTCCCCTTGAGCCTTATCTATTACAGGTTGAGCAATCCCAGCTCTCTCAACCTTTCCTCATAGGAGAGATATTGCAGTCCCTTCATCATCTTAGTGGCCTTTCATTGGACTTTATCCAGTATGGCCACATCTCTTGTACTGAGGAGCCCAGCAGAGGACACAGCACTCCACGTGCGGCCTCACCA
Source organism: Amazona ochrocephala (assembly GCA_039720435.1). Taxonomy (NCBI): domain Eukaryota; kingdom Metazoa; phylum Chordata; class Aves; order Psittaciformes; family Psittacidae; genus Amazona; species Amazona ochrocephala. The sequence continues at coordinate 30,964,629 of CM077880.1, forward strand.
GTGCTGAGCAGAGGATCTTGTGGACCTGCTCTGCCCCAAAGGGCATTGCTGCTTCATGGTCAGCTTGGGGTCCACTAGGACCCAAGATCCTTTCCTACCAAGCTGCTTTCCATCTGGTGGCCCCTAGCGTATACTGGTGTGTGGGGTTCCTCCTGAGGTGCATAACTTGGAGTTTCCCTGTATTGAACTTCGCAAGGTTCTGTCTACCCATTTCTCTAGCCTGCAGATGCACCTCTGGATAGTAGCACAAACCTCTGGTGCATCAGCCACTTCCTCCAGTTGTTTATCTGCCCTATCATCCAGCTGGAGTTCACAACACTGATCACAGACCTCTAAGCCTGGAATCTCAGGCACTTTTTAATCCACATCACCGTCTACTTAGCTAGCTCACACTTCATCAGCTTGTCTGTGAAGTTGTTATGGCAAACACAGCCAGAAGCTCTGCTAAAGTCAAGATAAACAATGCCCACTGCTTTCCCCTTGACCACTGAGGCAGTCATGTCACTATACAAGGTTTTCAGGTTTGTCATGATTTGTAAATCCATGCTGACTGCTTCCAGTCATCTTCTTAGCCTTTGTGTTTGGAAATGGTTTCCAAGATTATTTGCTTCATCAACTCCCCAGGGACTGAGGTCACACTGGCATGTCTATTGCTCCCCATACCCTCCCTCTTGAAGATAGGAATGACACTGAATGTCTTGTCTATGTTATGCCCAAATGGATTGAAAATTTTTAGCAACTACTTTGTTTCAGTCACTGAATAGAAAAATAATTCCCATGGTCACCATCTCATTATGGGAATGTCAATATTTCAAGTGCCCTCCCAGGCAAGGGTTTTCCTTGAGTGCTCCCCCCATTCCCAGCTCTTCTTTTCCTGCTACCCTCTTTTCAGAGAGTGCGACCAGGACACCAGCCAAGGGCAGGTGAATCATAGAATCATAGAATAGTTAGGGTTGGAAAGGACCTTAAGATCATCTAGTTCCAACCCCCTGCCATGGGCAGGGACACCTCACACTAAACCATGTCACCCAAGGCTCTGTCCAACCCGGCCTTGAACACTGTCAGCGATGGAGCATTCACAACTTCCCTTGGCAACCCATTCCAGTGCCTCACCACCCTCACAGTAAAGAATTTCTTCCTCATATCCAATCGAAACTTCCCCTGTTGAAGTTTGAACCCGTTACCCCTTGTCCTCTCACTACAGTTCCCCATGAAGAGTTCCTCCCCAGCATCCCTATAGTCCCCCTTCAGATACTGGAAGGCTGCTATGAGGTCTCCACACAGCCTTCTCTTCTGCAGGCTGAACAGCCCCAACTTTCTCATCCTATCTTTATACCATCACTGGGGTGTTTCCTCTCATGCTGAGATGACTCCAGAGGACTGAGCCTCTGGTGTAAGCTGTTCAGCTGCTATGAGGAGGGAATGCAGCGGGAGCTGCGTGGCTCAGGATGGAGTGGGAAATATGAAGATCTTTTAAAGCTGCCTTTTCTTCTCTCCCCCCTCTCTTACTTGATTCTCAATCCTGAAGAGGCTCCCATGGACCCAACCAAATGTCAGGGTGCTGCTGGCAGAAACCTCTCCTTCCTCCTCCTTCCCCCTTGTTGTCTTTGCTCACTCTGCAGCTGACAGGCACTTTTCTCCCATTATTAAGGTTTTCTCTTCCTATATCCATCACAGGTTTCAATCTCCTTTGTCCTCTTCTGCTTTCTATTCTCTTCTTTTTCATTCTGAGGAAAGGAGGGAGCGTGGGCATCCCAATTATTTATATGTAAATATTTTCTTTGCTTTTGTCCTGATTTAGCAAAATTTGGAGTCCTGCAGGAGCAGGAAACAGAGCCCTTTCTATTCCCACCAGGCATCCTTGCAGCTTCATTCTTGGCTAGCAAAGCAGTTTATAAGACTGATGTAAAACTGGCATTCCTTTATCCCTGCTGCAAAACTTGTTTCATAATTGTGTGCCTTATTCTAAAAAGTATACGCAGCCTTAATCCTCCTAATATGTAGTGTTTAATATGTATAAAAAGCCTGCTATGTACATCATCTCAGCAGAGAATTTCAATCGCTAGAAAGGCTGAGACTGAATTAAAAAGGAAGCACTGTGCATGGCAATGAGCTCATTTTGACAGGCTGAATTAATTTTAAATAATAAGGAAGTAATTTCCATCTCACTAAATGCCTGCATTTTTCTGCAAAAGTAAAACACTGTAGTCAGAAAGATACTCTTGAGAAATGTCTCTCATAGAGCTAAGTAAACCAGATAGATAGCAATTTAAAAAGTAAATAAGTCATAATTACAATAGTAAAAGGTAGTATTAAGTATTAATGCACTTCAAGCCAAGCTGCTTTGATTGAGTTCTGCTTTATCTCATTAGCTTTATAATCAGAAAAATATCATCAGCTAAAGATACATAGATTTAAGCATAGACAAACACCTCCAGCAGTTGGTTATGGCTGTTGTAAGGATGCAGTCACAACTGCCTGATGCAAAAGAAAAGACCATGAAAATAAAAGGCGTAGGAAGATGTAGAAAAAGAGATCCCTGCACCACTACCATCACTGTCCCCCACTGTGTTCTGTGGAGGATCATGTGGGGGAAATGGCTTTCTTTGGTGCATGACCAGAAGGAGCAATGGTGCTTCCTTGTGCGAGTCAAGACACTGTAATACTCATCAGGAGCTGAAAGGGTGAAGTTCAGCTCTCTCCTCTGGAAGGGAGGAATCACTTTTGCACCCCAGACCAGCTAGGAGAGTTTTCCCACCACCAGGACAGGAACACAGGAGGACACATAGCACTGTAGTAATGAAGGTTTGCACCAGAGCTTCTGGGTCCACCCTCTGCACTAGACTGTGGTATATTCAACGAACTTTGCACAGTTAGACCTTGGTAAATCCATGACCAGCACTCTCTTGCTGTGGGAAGTGCTGTAACCACCAGACACCCTCCACATCCCTCCTTAAATAGTGAATTACTTTCTGCACAACATCAGTGGAGGGGGGTGTTTAGGAGTGCCTGCGTTTGTGTGCATTCCCCTCTTCTCTAGTGCAGCCTTTGGTCTGGGGTGTAGGGCACTCTCCCAGGATCTGGACAAAAAATAAACCCCTTTTACCCAACAGCATGGTGTTTTGAACATCTGCCCAGGAGATGGGAGATCCTGGCTCAGCTCTAATCCTTGCAATAGGTGCTTGACTGCAAAGTCTTCTCTAAAATGCAGCTTTCTTTGTCCTGTTAGTGAGACTGGGAGAAAGGGAATAAAACAGCAAGATTGTAGCCTGGTGACAGGGGGCACTAAGCTGTTGAAAAGGTGATCTGACTTCCACTCTCTGCTCCCATTAATATTTAATAGTCATTAAATTAAAAGTCAGGGATATGTAGGATTAACTACAGGTCAGCATCCTTGTACTTATATTTGAATGAATGAGACAGTGTTAATATGGATGGAAATAAGCTATTAGCAATGAGTACAACCAGTATGTCAGACATGAATTTAAACCATTTAAACACTGTCCCTGACAAACCAAAACAACGAAATGGCCGCTCCAGTACAGAGACATGCACAAACCCTGCACCAGGGCTGAAACCTCCTCCAGCACAGACATTCACCAAGATCTGAAGCTGTTTGGCAAAAATCAGCCCTTTCTCTCTGTGGATTTGCTCAAGGGACTTGAGAGATACTGCTGATCACTGAGAAAACAGCCATAAACAGCTTTTCATGCGCTCCAAAGCAGTGATCACAGAGAAGCAACCATTGAAGGGTGCTGTAACTGAGTCACCTCCACTGCCAGGAGAGGAGGCAAGTGCCTGGCACAGAAGAATGCAGGGCTCTGGCTGCACCAAGCCATCAGGCTCATTTTCAGTGTGCGGAGTTTGAGTGGCTGATGGCCAGCGCTGCAGGAGTGCCCTCTTGCTCCTCTCCAGCCCAGCCCTGCCACCAAGACACAGAAAAGCCACAGCCCAACTTCTCCTCTGCTGCAGATCCTGTTTTGGGTTCAACTTGGGAACATCACAGACTGCAGCTCTTGGTGCAAGATTTCCTCCTCTTTTCCATGCTCATGAAAATGAAAAGCAATCTAATCCTAAGCAACCTTTCCACATCTGGAGGAACCGCGTGTGAAGACTCCGCCGGGCAGCTCATCCCCTCATCCCTCAGTGGAGAGGAGTGGGCTTGTTTACCATCCTGCCTTGTGCAGGGAGGGCTTCCTGCCTGCGTGGTTCCCCTGTGCTGATGAGCAGAGTGGAGGGATGCCTGCTGGATTTGACCAGACAGCTCAGATCTCAAGCAGCTTCTTTCCCCACAGTTGCTAAGAAACCAAAACAGTCATCTCAGCTGGCGAAACAACTGTTTAGTATATTTTCCCTCCATTTGTCTCATTCTGGGTAACAACAGCTTTAAGCCTCTTAGGGCTTCTCCTGTGCTCCCATGGTAAAGAGCTGGACAAGCATGATGCTGGGGAGGAGAGTTTGCTCTTGGTAGCTTTTGCAGCAGGGCTCCAATTGCCCAGGTTGTTTCCATATGTGGCCATCAGGAAGTTCCCTACCTTAAACTGTCTGCAGGAGTCTCAGACACTTATTCACAGATGTTATTCAAGACCGCTGTTGGTCTTACAGCCACTGTTGGCACATCCACCTGAGTCGCCAGTAGTTCCAGCTGTGACTTTGATGAAGCCTGTTGTCCAACTCCCACACCACATCAATGTTTGAATTTATCCCTTTGCAGGCCTAGCTCTGTCTAGAATCTCACTCACAGCCATCTGCAGGGTGCCCGGGAGGAGGGACAGTGCCTATTGCCTGGCCGGATTTTAGCTTTCCTTGACGGGGTGCTGTCAGAGAAGAGACCGTATGGGTATCCCTATGGCTGAGGGCCAGATAGCCACTGAAGAACAAAACCTCACACCACGTGATACCTGCTGGAAACATCACCCAGGAGAAAACCCCCACCCACATTAGAAGCAAATGAGAAAATAGACTTGTGCAAAGGGAACTGAACTGATCCCTGGCCAAGGCAGAGAATGGTTTTCAGATCACTTTTAGTAATAGCACAAGGCATTTGCCTTTAGTTGAAAGGGACTGGAAGGCTGATAAAAAACCTCATGGAATAACCTTCCCTGCGTAAATGACTCTGGGAACTTTGCTTCTTTATCTCTTTGTCATGTAAGGATTTTTCAAAGTTCAGCTGTGTGTTCACAACCAGTAACAGTCCAGCTCAGCAGGGGCTTGTACTGTCTTGGAAATCCCACCTGTCAAGATACACAAATGAAGCTAAAACAACCTCAAAATATTAACTACCCTGTGTGTTTGCTAACGGTGCTGTGCTCACCGCAGGGGCTGGATTGCCATTCCCAGCACAGCGCCTGTAAATTCTGCTGGTTCCCTGGTGGGCTGGGGTTGTTTTTATTAAGTGGTTATGTGTTGTGCTTCCCTTGTGTGAAGCCTCCTGTTTTCCGATGGAACTGTGGCTCTCATAGAAAGCTACAATTTATTTTTTGGCCTTGGTAGAAACTGGTTGTTTTATCAGCTTATGTATTTTGTAACTCTGGCAAGTAAATGTGTGTTGCGCATGTTAGTAAAACAGAGGTCTCTATTGCATGAGAAAGAAGTGACACAGTGCATTGACCAAACTCCGCAGCAGACAACATTCACCCAGCTAGTCATTAATTTTTCAAGTTGTGAGTGTGGCTCCAGATTTAAAAGGAGAAAAAGGCTGGCTCCTCAATCCCAACAGTGATCTCGTGGGTCCCCATGCTAAATCAGAGAGGAGACCTTCTGCGGATCATGGAAACAGTTTGCTGCACCTTCTCGTAGTGTCATAGAATCATAGAATAGTAAGGGTTGGAAAGGACCTCAAGATCATCGAGTTCCAACCCCCCTGCCATGGGCAGGGACACCTCCCACTAAACCATGCCATCCAAGGCTAAGAACACTGGGATTTCTGATGCACTGGATAAATGGCCAAGTTACCCAACTGGGTTCTTCCAGACAGCTGCTATCCTTAGCACGATCCCTGGCCACGTTAGTCTATAGTAGCACAATGTTTAGCAAACCCTGCCAAAGGTATACATGCTTCCTGTTTTTTTATCCCTCTGAGCAAAGTATTCATGTGTTTTCCAATTTGTTTATATCAGACAATGTTTAAAAACATATCTGAATGACTGAGTTTACTGTTCCTGAAAAGAGGCTGGAATAAGTCTTCAGGATGCTCTAAATTAGAAAACCAGCTCCTATCCCAACAGGTAGGATAGAAGAGACTGTCATACTCTAAGATGAAGCATATTCAGCCAACTTAGGTGTTTTTTTTTGTGTTTTCTACCAGCGAAGTGACACTGGCTATCTACTGCATCAACATAAGTCCTCAGACCAGCACCAGTAAGTTACTGCCTGGTTCACAGGCTTTTCAAGGGAGCCTGAGTGCAACCCGCGCTTTTGTTCATGTGGCTAGTCTGTAAATACTGTCTGTTGCCCTTTGTGCAACAAATGCTCATCAAAGGTTATGTGAAGGAGGAAGTTTTTGTAGGACTCAATAAACTTTATCACTGTCAGTGACAGACTTGCCTTTAAAGCTGGTAAAAAGCTGTGCCTTTTACAAGTCTCCAGACCAAGATCATGAAGACACATTCATTATTAGGAGCATCTAAACTACAAATTAATTAAATTCTAAGCATGTGAATGCAGCATCATAATATTTTATATAAGCTACAGTTAACTAGACATAAAATACACAAGCAATGCAGTTAAGTATTTTGCAACATTATCGAAAACCTATTACAAATGACTCGACAATCTTTGCTGCAGGCTATAACGTCCACCATGGCTGACAAATGGAATCAGCCCTTTCAAACCCTCTAATTTTGCATCTATTTTTTTTGTAGCATCTTCATCATTTATGAAAAAAGTCTGAATATTTAGGGTCTAAAAACTTAACCCAATAGATCTAGTGCAGGGTGCCCAAAATCACCAGCCACCTACAAATACTCTGGGTCACAAAGCTGAACGAATTACTCTTGTTCATGCTTTCTTAAATCATCAGTATAAGATAGCTGTACTCTTTTTTTGTTTATTAGCTTTGATATGCAATTGAGAAGTCTATTTGCCACTCTAATCTATTTAATCACAACTTATTCTTGTTATTTAGAAATCTTTGTGGCATCTCTGATCTTTCTAATCTATTATGAACATTGTCTTTAAGGAATCAGAAAACGCATGTATTAATTACAAACTACTTCAGAGGCATCTGCTGTCAGGCAAATAATGCTTTGTAAATCAGAGAGCTGAAATAAGCTGCTGGGAAATTGCGTGGGTTATGGTAAATATTTTTAAGCCTCACATCCAGCTCACGCACCACACACAAGTTAGAGGTGAAGGAACATCCTTTGGATGGTGTGTAGCGTGCTACACTCTGCTTGACAGCCTAATCAGAAAGTATCATGTGGTCACGTTGTCACTTTATTTTTTAACCCATGGGGGAAAAACATAATTCTGGACACAGACATCCTGAGGCATTTTCCCCTCCAAACCTCATTCATAAATTCCTTTCCACTTTCCAGAGGGATCTTTTCCTCAATGTACTTTTAATGTAATACCAGGTCTACTACCGATATTTAAATACTCTCCATTCCTGATAATTTAGAATGAAGGCAGGAAACCTGCAGCAGCAGTGTTTCTCCCCACAAAAAAAAGGATGCTTTCAACTCAGGATGAGCTGTAGGTCCCCTGGTATAAGAACAAATAACAAATGGAGACTGACTCTGGTTTACTTTGAGGTAAATCCAAGCAAGGCAAACTTGGGCAGGAGCACGGCATTGATTTGTCCTCTGTCTGCCCTGCACATACTTTGCCTCCTCAGAGGACTACAGAGCAAGACAGTTCTTGCACGTGTTCCATCAAAGGCAATACCTCAAAACCACAGCAAGTATTTCATGGGAGACCAAAAGATGACTGAAAAATAGCACAGAGAAGCCTGATTTCCTGAAAATGTCTCAAACCTATGGAAAACTTGAAGATCGGTAAGGTTTCAAATTCTCTTTGGTGGCACTATGGGAGGAGGTTTTCTGTTGCATTGTGTTGAGATGGGAGAAGGAGGCATCATGAAGAGGAAAGTGAAATGGGCAGTTTGGAAGAAAGGAGGAAAAGCCTTAGGAGTAGTTTTAGGGAAACTTTTGAAAGGCTGCACCATGAACTCAACAGAGAGGATGAAGGTGAAGCAGTGAAAGGACTTAGTGTGGTTTGCTAAGGAACTGAAGCAAGGAATTAATTTTAACTGTGACATTTTGAGGGAAGACAGGGCGAGCATCAAGAGGGCCAGAACAGAGAAGGTTACAGAGACTGAGGATGAAGCTATCAGGGCCTTACTGCGGGAACAAATAATAACAGATATTTCTGTAGGACACTCTTGAGGGAATGTCAGCAGGATTAAATGATGGCATCAGTCTGGGGAGAAGAGGGAAGATGATGATAATGTTGAAAATAGCACTGAGGGTGTGTGCTGCCTGGATGCAGAAGCTAATAGATTTCCCAACTACAGTCAGGGTAGGCATGTGATAAGGTAAGATAAGAGGGTCAGTTTTAGCTATAGCTGTGTCATTAAATGAAACCATCTGGCATTACTGTCCCAGAGACCTGCCTGCAGAAGAGGAGGGAGACAAGATGGAGACTGCGTAAGAATGAAGGAAGTTTCCAGAAGCTGACATTGCAAAGGAGGAGGATTTAGGAAGATCATGGACAGCAGCTGCTTTGAAACAAGTATGGAAGAAAAGAACAAAACAGACTCTGGCAATTCGAAGGACAGAAATGAGGGATGCAGGGAGAAGGAAAAGCTGTCTGAAAAGCTACTCAACATCCTGATTTTTAACCTTGTGCAGCTCCCCCCACTCCCCACCCCCATGTTCACGTACTCTTGCTCTGTACAGATATGCTGTCTGAGCAGCATTTGAGAATTTTGGATATTTGCCCTAAAGTTTAGCAGGTTGAAGGTGCAGATGTGCAGGTTCATACACTGTGATGCATGCTCATTTGGTCCAATCTCTATTGCACATAAGTATGTGCCAAACTTGGAGGTCACAGTGCCCATGAACATGCTTGTATCCAGGAGAAACACCCCCCTTCTCTGCTGTCTTAACAAGTGCTCCCTTCTCACATATCTAAGCAGAAGCAAATTTTACACACCAGAGGGATTATGTGCTGCATATTGCATGTACCATTGATTGTACATATGTATGTACCACCTGACCCACTGATTTTTGGGTGGCTGGGTTTGTCATGTCCTTAAGTCAGGCATCTAAAGTCTGTCCTACAAGGATTATATGATATTCAGCCAGAGGTGAGCATGCTCTCAGCAGAGATATGCTATTGATAGGGAGATGTAATGACTTAGATGAAATCATTACTTATCCTTCCAGTAAGTTGTGTCCTGATTTATTAACATATTCTATTTGTAGATCATGTTGTCTCTGGTGAGTCTGCTTTACAACAGCGGTGCAAACAAATTAAACAAAGTTTTGATATGCTTTTATCAAAGATTTGTCCCTAGTGTCCTTTGATTTACTTCATGAGATCCCCTCTGGCACGAACTGGATGGAAGCAGTATTTTCTCCCCCTCAAAGCTGATCTGAGCTCAAGAACCTCTGAGAATATATGAGCGCTGCCTTCAGAGCTGCCTTCAGGCATTCTGGAGAATGACTGCCCTCCTCTTAATATATAACAGGCTGAAGATAGCTGTATGTCTTCATTTCAATGAAATTGCTTTCTTCCTGCATTTCCTTGGCATCCAGACGGAGGTGCTGTGAGTGCCCTGAGCTGATACCGAAGTGAAAAAAACCTGCTGCCCTTTCTTGCTGGTTGACAAAGGGAGCCACAGCGGTACATGCTCTCCTTGCCTTTAACCTTCCTTCCCGCCCCAGTGAGGACCAAAATCAACGACAGATCTCACTGCCAGCAGGGAAAGGTTCCTGCATTTTGCAATTTTTGCAATAGTGTCACTGAGGTAAGAGGTGGGAATAACCCATGGATTATCCTTTACACTACTCCAAGTCTGCTGAAGATGGTTCTCTACAGCAGGAGGTACGGTTTCCAGCACGCATTTTGATACTGAGCAGAAATGTGGAACAGGAAAAGAACTGGTTCCAGGGGCACCAGTATAGAGTATTTTTTTGTCTCTAGTATGTCAGAGGATCATTTTCTGCTGTTAAGAAGATGAGCACTTGAGGTCTCACAGTGTTAGCATGATTGCCAATAGGGCTATAAAAGCAATATATATCTTAAGAAATGAGAAAATGCTCTTAAAGGTGAGATGTTGAACAACTGAAAAAATCCAAAATAGCCATTCATCAGGAAGACAGGTTAAGCAGGGGGTGCAATAGCATCAGCCAATTCTAGCTCAACTCCTGTATAATAACTTGCCAGGTTAATACATTGCCAGGTTATAAAGTGCTACTGATCTGTTTAGGTTTCTGCCTGTGAATTCTTTGGTTAGTCAGAATGCAGAGAAGGGCTATCGCTTGCTGCCGCTATAAAGGAAGCCAAGGATATACAGCAAATTTAACCCTTAAGAACATGGATAACTTCTGATCCTTTGGCTATGTTTGATGAGCGGTTCAGCACTGATTCCCAAGCACTGTGGTTCCCATGGGACTGACAACATCCACCTGACACAAGTCCCTGTGGTAAGGCAAGCTTTGGGGTTGAGACACCAGCCCAGCCAAGCTGTCTTCCATGGTGAGCCTGGGAGAGCGACCAGGCTCTGTCTATGATCAACCCCAAGATCTTTGTCCTGCTTCAGATCTTCATGGTCTGCCTGGTGGCTGTTTGCCACAGCAAAAGGTTGGCATTTTGTGTACTCACACTGCAGGAATTTGTCCAGCCCTAATGGGGACTATAACTGTGAAGAAAGAAAAGCCGGAGGTCAGCTGAGCTTTCCAATGTCTTTGATAAAGAGCCTACAGTTTTCACATGTTAGGAAGTCGGGTAGTCTTTGGGTGAGGGAGACATTGGTATTCCAATGGGCAGACTTTGCTTTCCCAGCTGTCCTGTGGGCTTTCAGGAGCAAGTTAGACTGTGGCCCTCAGCCAGCAAAGCACTTAGACGGCAGCACACCTCTTAGTCCATGGATCATCCTGCCGAATTTGTTAGGGCTCCATCTGCACTTCCAGGAAACAACGTGCACTACTGGGCTGAGTCCAGCGTCTCTCTCATGTCCCCACTTGTGTAAAGCTCTTTCACATCCCTTGAAGCCATATCAATATGCTGGATGGGCTACGGACACTGCCTTGGAATGCACCATTTGAATCATAACCACACTTTTGAAAACAAATGAGTAGAGTATGCTTTTGCTTAAAGGTAAAAAGCACCATTCTTTTGCATTGTGAGAATATGCGCATCAGCAAGAGGAGAGCTGTGCCTATGCACTGTTCCAGTGATAAATATATGTACTCTTGTTTACTCCTGGAATAATAAGGCTTTGAGCTCAAAGCTCTGGAAGGGGTCAGCACATAGCTGACAACAGCAGATGGAAGCAGAGGAAGACATGATGTGTTACCTTTCTTGCTGTGGATGGATCCCAGAGCCCCAAAGGTGGCATCGTAACAGCAGCTTGAGTGAGCACAACAAATGGAAATACTGGGATAGAAGATCTTGTGGAGATGAGAGACCAGCATAAGTATTTAGCAGCAAAGTACTGTCAGGGATTAGGGCATGACACATTGAATGTTGAGATGAGGGCATGCCTAACTCTGTGGTGCAGGGAGTATCTAAACACAGGAACAGAGGAAACTGAATAGCAGGCAAGAGAGCTGCACAGTGATCACTGGTGAGAGATGTGTGTGGCTGAGGGTTGAATGAAATTGTAGGACACCATGTTGATCAATGATGGCAGTCTGTGAATAATTTTCTGAGGATTTAACCCACATATGGAAGATAAAACTGTGCTGTAAGTCAGTAGAAGAACTATTCCTGTAATTTGCTCAGAACGTAACTGGAGAAGGTAACTGTGGTACAGGATTTAGTGATGCAGGATGCACTGAGACTCCAAGAAGGAAGCCAGCCAAGACAACAAAGTTTGCAGAGGAACACATAAGAGCATGGTCCAGTGGGCCATGATGGCTCTGTGGACACTGCTGGAGTTGCCTGAGTGTGTAATACACTAACAGGCACAAGCAGCGTACAGTGGAGTTACACCCTTGGGTGTATATGTGCAAGAATGTGACATTCAGTAATGTTCAGTTCCGTCCTCTCTTACCAGAGAATTTGTGTCCCAGTCACAGATGTTTGTATGTGTGTGCAATTTAGAACAGTGATTAAATTTTGTGGCTGAGGCTGTTAGCATCATTTAAAATAACAGAATCATACAAAAACACAGCAGGAGAGAACTTCAGGAGGTCATGCAGACCACTCCTTGTCCTAAGGTAGGCTAATTGCACCGGTACCACTTCTGATGTATTTGAGTAACTTGTTCCTAAGGCTCTCCAAAACTCGAAGCTCACGATACCCTTAGGCTTCACTCTCCCCACTGCTGGAAAGGCTGTGGGATTTTTGTCCATCACATCTGGGTTGCATATTTCTTCCTAGAATTTAAAACATGGTTGCAGGTGCTACCAGCCACATGTGGGCACCGAAAACCAAAAATACTCACTATCATTTATGGACTGCTCCCTCACACTTGTAAAATAAGACAACTGAGCTGGAGACATCCCTGCCACGCAAGGGAAATCTGTAGGGAAACTGGGTTTCTTCCAGTGGCACTGGCTGACACAGAACCCACAGAAACCTCATTAAGGAGATCAGTGTGGAACACCCAAGTTACACAAATGAATAGGCTGAAACAGTGCATGGCTCAGCAGTTCTCTGCCAGATATGGGTGTCTGAGAGATGGCTGATTGCAGCAGTCCTCTAGAGGGCTTAAAGAATTGAGAGGAGGGAGGTGGCAACCAGGGGAATTACTCAAATTCAGGGAATCTGAACTCTGGACTATTAGCAGTTTAGGGGAAGAGAATGGAAGCAAAAATGCTTAATTGGTTGCTTTGGGAGGATGGACTGTTTTTTGTCACAGTGGCCCAGAGCAGCCAGACTCAAAGGCAAATTCAGGAGCCTCGAGTGGTGCTATCAGATCTGTGAGTTGGGTCCTATAAAAATCATGTGGGACATCTATTTACCAAACACAACTCTGGGTAGATGTTGCTGTCATTTTGTTTTGCAGCACAGGATGGGGCAAGGTGAGTGTCCTGTCAGCAAGGGGAGGAGGTGGGAGGTTGTAGGGCTCTGTGTGTGTGTCATGGCTCCAGCTTCCCCAGGAAGCACATTTCTTGGGGAGCGAAGGGGCTGAGCTGAAGAAGGAGCATGGTGGGAACAGAGATCTACAGTGCTCCTGCCTTGGGGCCGCAGTGAAGTGTTAGAGGCTCTGACTGCTGGCAGGAACTCACCAAGGAGAAGAAGGCAGGGAAATCATAAACCTGTTACTAACTCGCTTTCTTTTCTGCAACCCATCCCCAGCACTAACCATGTTTGAAAATACAGCATCCAGGCTTCTTCTGCAATGGCTTCAAAAAACAATCTTACTTCTGTAGACACTTATTTTCCCAGCTCTACTTTTCCCTTGCTTTGAGTTTGCCATATACGTTAATTAGGAACTTCCACATCCTCCATAGCCCGGTGTTTTCCTTTGTAATGGAGAACAGCGAAGGTGACCTTGCTCCCCAGGTGGATTTTCTCAGCTCTGACAGTCTAATCATTAATGTCTTTGGAACAGAAGCAGGGATCTTACATGGGAAACTTGAGAAGAGCTATAAAAACATCACATAGACAGCTGTCAGTGTCAGCTGGCATTGCTCCAGTAATTCAGAAGTAGATATGTTTCAGAAGTCATCTTGTTCTCACACAACACACAGTGGGTATAATGGAGTGAAGGGATATTTTTATTGCATGGTAAGAATTTACAACAAATGCCTATTTTTGCAGCTCAGTTGCATGTGGGTGAACTGGGTCTACTGAGAGTAGTAACCAGCATTTGGTAATCTCTATTTTATTATTCATAAAAGTGAAGCAGTGACCAGAACACTAATTGTCGCTGAATGATAGTTTACAGCATAGGTGAAGTTATTCTGGTGGCTTCATTCTACTCCCCACCCATACAGTCATGAAATTGTAGAATCATTGACAGCTGTTAAGTAGGAAGAGATTTCTGAAGGTCATGTATTCCAATTCCCTGCTCAAAGAAGGTCCAACCAGAGCAGGTTGCTCAGGGTCACGTCCAGTGAAGTTCTAAGTATCACCAAGGATGGAGATGACACTATATCACTGGGCAACCTTGTCAATATTTGACCATCCTCATGACAAAATCTACAGTGCACTTCCAACAAGAGTGGCATATGGTGAACTGAAACACAGGCAGGGAATAACTAAGTTATGCCTCTCAATACCAGGCAGCACCAGAAGACCTGTGTTGGCAAGTATGCTTCAAGATGCTGTGGCTGGTCTCACCTTCTAAGTATCACATACACTAAGATTGAACAAGCATATAAACACAGGAGAACATTGGTTTTGCCCACAGTAGTATTTTTTTTAGCAGAGTACTGTGAAAACATAACATTTATGATTCCAGTGTGTCATCTGTCACATGAATTAAGAGTTTGACAACAGAGTCGCCATGAAGCATTCACATTACAGAAGCAGATGTGGGTAGCAGAGCTCTACACAGCAGCCAGCTGCACTAGTACTAAGCTTGCCTTCTAGAAAAGGCAAACTGGAAGCTGCTGCTGTCCACTTGCAAGCATAGAAGTGTCAGTACTGTTTCTGACCCATTTGAACTGCACACTTCAACATTTCTACAGTGGATTTCTAAACAGCCACATCCAATGGGACCCTGATCCTTGTAGGTACTTCCGAACATTACTTAGGAATAATACACACAGCTTGCAGATTTGCCACTAGCAGCTGCCACAAGCTATTGAAGAAGGCGCATTATTTAGACTATGCAAACCCAAAGCTGGGAATATAAATATCAAACAAGACGCTTACATGTTGCTGGACATGCTGCCTAACATCAGAAACACAAGACAACAGCAGAAAGCCATGCAACGTATTTGGCAGAAGCGCGTAAACATTTTACAGCTTGTCCCCTGGATGCCATGCTCACACTTACATTAGTCTGTGTCATACTACCTTAACTTGTTTTAAGCATTTCCATCATCTGTGAGGTAGGGAGGGAAAAACAGAATAGTTAAGGTATAATCAAATGAGATCTTGCACATTGTAGTATACTTTGTAAACAATCTCATTATTGGCTGTAACGTGGAGAGTGTGAAGGGTTCAGGCTTCTGTCTCAGCTTATCCAGACAGGGAACTTTCTGAAAGCCAGGTGAGTGATTTAATGGGTTACTAAGGAGACAGATGAAAAAACTAGGATTAACACAGGATAAATGGTGACAGAACACATAAAAAACCAAAGAATTCTTGTGTCTTACTGAATTTTTTGCCTGTCATGACAGAATGAAAACTCCCAGTAATACCTTCTGATCAGTGGGCAATTTTAAACACTGTGTTAATCCAGCTACTTCCAAAATATTGGAATAAAGATGGAAAATTAAAAAGCAATCAACTACAAATCAGAACAATAAACTAGGTTAAAGATAAAGATACATCAGTTATCAAGTATGCACAGATCTACAGAAGTCTTTCCTCTAGATGAGAAATTACAGTAATAAAAAATAATGCATCTAAATCTTGTTGATCATCTTGATTGATTGCTCATCACTTTTGATTATAGTTCTGAAATCACAGGTATCATCCTTATATGCATAAACTCTCCTAATGGCTTAGATCTTAAGGGCAGCCATGCATTGTGCTTTTAATTATTCCCCCACAGAAGCCTCCTCCGGTGAGATCTTGGGCCCATGATGCCCTGAGAAAGCCCAAGGGAATCTAGAGATACTTTGGATCTGAAAGGATTGTGAATTCACTGTACTTTGCATAAGTGTATAAACCTTTGTGTCTGATCAGTACCTATAAGTGAAGGATTTGTATCAAGAAAAAAATGTGTGCTTGCACATCTTTATATTATACTACTGAACAGCTAAAAGTCTGTAACAAGCATGGAAGAAACAAGAGTCTTTCCTGAGGCAGTGGCAGAGTAATCAATTGCTCTGAACTTGTGCTGTTCGAAAGGAGCCTCAAAGGAGATGCCAAAATAGATAGCATCTGAGACACTATCTTAAAGCAATCATTTCTTAACTAAGAACACAGCCCAATGGCTCCATTATTGCTTGAAGCAAGTTTTGAAAAGAATTGAAGAACTTTAAAGTAGATTTGACATAGAAATCACAAATAGCCATTATAACACCAGAGTTGCATTTTCTAGCTGGGTCTAATTCAGATGAACTGTAAAATACAGCAGAGAAATTAGACACAGTAGCTGGAAGTATCTAAATGCACTGATTAGATGATTGGCACGTCCTTGATGAAAATGATCAATATATTAACTTTTCTAAAGATTCAGAGTAGGCAGTAAGAAAAGAGAAGTCTCTGTATGTCTGTGTGTGTATACACATATATATGTTTAAATAATTTGCTGGATTCCTGTCTTTCTTGGAAGTTGTGACTGTTTGTATGCTGGTACCTCAATGCCTCCATTGGCTTCTCTTCTACCATTATTTCAGCAATGAAACATGGAACAGACAGAGGTGCTGAGGGATATGCACACTGGTTGAGTAGCTGTCTTATTTATAATGCTGGAAAAAATGAGGTGAAATAGCTTATTAAAAAAGTGATTTTGACATCATTTAACTTTTCGCCTGTTTTATTTTGATCCTTCTGTATTGTAAGAGCAATCAGAATTTGTAGCAATGTAATCGCGCTTGCCCCTCTGCCTCCTGCCTGCACATCCTGGTTAAATGAAACTGATGCTGTTTCATGCAAATTAGGCAACAACCATTACAATTCAGCAGCATTACACCAATTGGATATACTTGGGAGATATTTAAGGAAAACCCAGACCCTATTCAAGCACTGACAAAGGCTCCTATGCTCCCCATGCTCTGCCTTTCCCCAGACACACGAGCTTTCCCCAGGATCACCAGAGGATGTCCCTGCCTATCCTGCCCCATGGCACATCAGCTGCGCAGCTACCAAGGGACATGGGATGTGCAGGGCTACCCCTGGGATGCTGTGGAGAAGACCTAGGGGAGCTTGAGCACTTATTGCCAGTCCCAACAGCCTTGGTTTAGGCTTACCATCCCCACGGAGATGAAGGGTTAGTTATCACCCAGTTAATGTAAAACATACGTAAGTGTAGCCAACCTCACTGCTCAAGTTTCCTGGGCAATCTGCACAGGCTGATTGCTCCAGGCAACATCTCCTCTCCACAGGAGACTTTCCTGCCACCATTTTTGTTAGGTCAAGGACTGTTTCCCCTCCATATGTACGCAAGTACCATGTAGCCACAGTAGGAATAACTTCTGGCCCTTAATTGGATAATAAACAATGTTTTCCTTTGGTCAAAGGTAAAGCTCTCGTCCTTCCTTGAGTTCTTTCTAGGCATCTTTCATCAAGGTACGTACCTTTCACTGAGCCTTACTTTCTGCATCTGTCTATACCCCAAAATATACAACCTGCTATATACCTTCTAAGCAGGTTAAGTGTATATAGCTGGTGGCTGTCTCCTGAACAAGATCTGTCATGGGCATGACAGCACTTTGTAGTGAATTAGGAAGATCAGTTCCCAGCCTCTTTTCTTCAGTAGACTGACAATGCACATGAGATACTGGCAGACCTGGGGTCATCTGGGGCTGTGCCCATATCCATGTTTCAGTGGATCAGGAGAATGTTTCTGAGGTGAATTTCTCATTTACTGTGCTTGTTCCAGCTGATAATGGACACCTGTAGGGCCAAGCAGGAACTTGGTTGGAATAACATCCTCTCTCCACCGCACTGCTGGCACAGCC
Source organism: Amazona ochrocephala (assembly GCA_039720435.1). Lineage (NCBI taxonomy): Eukaryota > Metazoa > Chordata > Aves > Psittaciformes > Psittacidae > Amazona > Amazona ochrocephala. The sequence continues at coordinate 30,982,547 of CM077880.1, forward strand.
ATCAGGTCCCCAGGACAAGGTACGTCACCCCATAGCACTGCTCCTGCTGCTAATGTAGACATCGCCTGAGAGAATGCTGCTGACTTGATTGATCCTGTTTGAATCAATGTGATTGTATGAGCAAAATTGATATATCTGGCCGTAAGTGGCATTTACTCCACCATATTATTTGGCTTATAAATCAGCTGTTTGGGGCAGTGGTAACTGTTTTGTTACCACTGTGAATTTAGGAAAAATCTATTAAAGTCAATGAAGAAAGTACATATTTACAGTGGAATAAATGTGAGAACTTGACTGGTTTTATTTAGATGTGTAGAGGTAGTTTAAAGAGATTCTTGTCTTTTTGGATCCTTGAATTTAGGACTTAGGAAAAAGTAATCAAATTTGTTATAATCCCTTTCTTCCAAAGTATTTTATACATGGGTGAATTATGCACTTGGTTACACAGCTGTAAATCTGCGTATTGCTGTTTGTACCCAGTAACAAAATATTCTTTCAGCTTTTTTATTGGCTACAGTAAAATTCTCCATTATGTGTATCACAAGTAGTAATTTTCATCTAGAAATATTGATGACTTCTCGCTTATGGCAATGAACAGACTTTAATATAACAGTAAAGCATGCCCTGTCTTCTCAGTTAGTCTCCATTGACTAAACATGCAGACTATTTACAAAAAGCCTAATGTAACAGAAAGGAAGAATAACTAATGCAATGGCTGTATTCCCTGGACCACATGCAATTCATCTTTACTAAGCTAGCTAAGCCTCTATAATCTCAAAGCATTTATGAAATAATAGGGAGAAAGCTTCAGGTTAAGCATATTTAGTATAGAAAGTTTTTGCTTAATTTGTTTCTTAACATGAACTTCTCCTGTTCCTGAGGGAAAAGGAAAGTGCTTGATGAGTTACAGCCACAAGCATCCTGCAGTGAGATGTAAGAAACCTTGTGAGATCACTGATGGAAACAATCTTTATGATGCTGAGATTTTGTAGCTTATAATTAAACATCACAGACCAGCCCCTCTAACCTGTATCATCCTCACATGCCCTATTTTACACATCAGAGCAATTAGTGAAGTGTATATTATATGTTTAGATAAAGGCTTTCTGTCAGGAGCTGCTGATGCAGTGACTCAGCAAGGCAGTATCAGAAGGCATTTGCTAATGCTAAGGCTTTGTACACCTTTGTAGGGGCTAGACCTGCCAGATTAATACAGGGGGCTATTTTTGTAACATCCAGACAGTTTCTGCTGTACATCAAACTGCACTAGCTGCTTATTTTAGATGACAGCAATTCGTACATTTGTCTTGAACAATACAGTCTTTAGCACTTTTTGGGTATGTACATCTACTAAAAAGAAACTTGACTTTGAAGTATTTTGTAGAAGAAGGGCTTCCAAATTGAGATCATCAGAGACATTTTTGTCAGGTGCTTCAAACATACCAGTGAATTAACAGCTCATGTACCAAAGGTAAGCAGCAGTCCCAGTGACAGGCTGTCTGGGTATCAAGGAGTACTCTGGGAGTGTGATTTGGGACAATGTGAACATCTGGATTTGTGCCCTGCTCTCTTCTGCTGAGCTGCGGTTTGGCCTCTGGCAGTGCTGAGTGCCTCTTGAAAGAGCCTGTCCTCTTCAGCCTGTCTGGTCTTTTATTAATTGGTTCATTTTTATTCCCAGCATCGGAAATCTCACCCTCCTTCCCACACACAGTTGTTTTCAGTATTGAGAATACCCTGCCTAAAAGCTGACATTTTACCTGTGGGCAGTGATGCTGGATTCCATTAATTTGACATGCACATGATTTTGACATGTACAGTTTGCTGCTAGCACAGGGGCTATGCTTTACTTTCTCTTGCCTTCCCTTAAATCTGCCCATGGTGTTTGGAGAGTTAGCCTGAGCCCATGAACTGAGCATTTTGCCTTTGTGTCTCCTTTATGTCCCTGAGCTGATGGGGCAGATCCTGATTGTGAATGTGTGAAGCAGTGGAAAACACTCGTGAGATCCCAGCTCTGTCCCCAAGGTCAGAATCAAGGACTTTAAGCAACTTCTAGAGACATAATGGAAATTACCACCAAAGCCAGGTAATTTCACCAAAGATGTCATCATTAACACTTGGCTTTCACAATGTGCTCTTTGTGTGTGTAAATCTCAGAAGGATATTGTCAAGAAGGTCACCATTATTAACTCTAATGGCACAATGAAGTGTCTTAGAAAAGGTGACACCAGAGCCAATAAAGGCACTGAAATAGAAGTGAGCTTTTCTTACTCATGGCCTGACTCTCAGCCCTCCTTGCTCCCACTGCCCTGATGCCACTGGAGCTGCCCTCCCTCTCTCCTGTTCACTGTTGCCCTGTTCCCCTATCAGCTGCCCATCCTTGCTCACCGAAGCACTTACTGAAGTGCCTTACCTGATGTATGCTCCCAGGCCTCACTCGGCAAAATGTAGCTGCATCTGCACTTTTCTAAATGGGGATTAATCACATGCTTAAAAGCTTTGCTGGACAGAGACCTGCACTCTAGAGCCAGAGTTACCTTCATTGTGCAGTCTGCAGGGAGGAGGAGAAGACATCTGTCTCCTTCACACATTCTGGTTGGAAAAGGGATGGGCAAGAGAAGCAGGGAGAGCACCGACTTGGTTTCTGCATCAGAGGACTGCCTAGTGCACCTGCCTGGATTCTGGTGCACCCTGAGAGGAGGCCAATAGCAAGGCTGAGCTGAGAAGTGTACCACGTCTTAATAGTTCTGTCATATTTTTAATAAAAACATTTGGAGAAAAGGGTTCTTTATTGACCTTGGAGAACAGAAACATCCAAAACCCCAACAACATTTTTAATGCCAGCAGCTATTAATAGTAGTGGTGATGTTAGTTGTTTACTAGGACAACCAGTAGTAATACTATTAACTGCCCGTACAAAAAGCATTGTTGGGTTTTTAGCAGGAGTCAGGTATTAGTCATAATAGTACTTTCATTTAAGTAGCTCTTCTGCGTGGAAAATATGTCAGGGACGGTATCTAAGTCACACAACACAGGGGTACTGAAACCTCCATTGGTTAAGCTATTAAACACCCTTAAACTATGGAATAAAAGCGCCATATTGTGCCTGTTATTATAAGATCACTACATTGAACATCCTATTGAAAAAAAAAATGTACTTCTTACATCTTTTTCTGACTGAAATTTATTTCCATTGTCTTCTTAGAGAAGCAACGAACTTTGCACTTTATCTGTTTAATCACATCTTCAATTCTCATCCTTTCATGTTATTATTGTCAATGCATGATTTTTAAAAGATCTGTTCTTGAAGTTACTTTCCCCATTAAAAGGTTTGCGTTTGCTTCTAAGTTGTATGTCTTATACTTAGATAGTAAACTTACCTGTGACATTCAGGACAAAGATCTCTTTGCTGAATCACTAAGTCAGTGGGAATCTCAATATTTATCTCTAGGGCACTTGGGTGAGGTCCCTTTTAGTTTCTTTCCCTTTTAAATTGCTGCTTTTGTTTTGGGTCTCCCAAGACTCCCACCATCACCCACAGCAGCGTGAGCAGAGAGATCTCACCACGGCAGCTGTAACAATCATTGATTTTTATTTGGTTCAGCAGCAGAACAAGTAAAAAAATAATCTGTCAATGTTCTGAAATGCAATCCTAAAAAATTTAGTTTCATATCAGCAAACCCCACAATTTGATGTACATAGTATAAAAGCAGAGGATAAAAAGCCAGGCATCACAAAGCACAAGAGTCAGATATGGCAGCTTTCCTTCCCTGACCTGGTACCCAAAGGAAAAGATGTTCACTGAGGTCAAAACCATGCTCCGCTACACGCAGGGATATGAGCCAATTCCCTTCTTTTACTAGTGCTGTTCCCTATCTCCAGCCAGAGGTCACCTGAAATAAGATTTTCTCCATCAGCCCTATTTTACTTTTCATTGCACCTGTGCAAATGCTCAGCAGTTGAGAGGAGAAGACCGTATGTTTGTGTGACATGGCAGCCTGGTACAGCCTTTAGTTGAGACACAGCATCACTGGTTTTTAGTTTGGTGGCAATAGCCACTGAAGCCATTTACACCAAATTAAATCATATTAAAAGATTTCAGACACCTTCCCCAAAAATTCCTGGCAGTATAAAGGATGAGCAGCGGCTGCCCTGAAGGAGGACAGTGATGGCTCGTCTCTCACAGGGAATGGAGGTCTAGAGCCACAGGTCCTGCACCATCATCAGTGACCTGGGAGGAAAAAGAGAAACTACTACCAAGATCCAAACTATTTATCCAATAAAACTATTGCTGAAGTGACCCAAATTCATATAGAATTGCCATGTTTTAATTAACAAAAGAACTAAAAATATTACTGCTAAATGCTGCTCACTACCTCTGAATGTAATCAATCAGGCACATTGAAACCAGCACTTTCCATGACAGCCCATGCCTGTGAGCCCTATCTGCACACACAGAAGGGCTGCTGGTGAATCCTTCCGCTCCACCAACATGGTGGTCAAGACAATATCATTATCTCAATTGCCTTGCTGTGATCTCCTCAGCCCTTGCCTGAAGAATTACATGGATGCTATTTCACTCATCTCACCATTTTAGGTTAGAAAGTCCCAAGGCTGTACGCCAGCTCTCTTGTACACATTATTTTTGTATCTAAATCTCCTTTAAATATCAGGCAGACTCTTTTCACAGCTGAGTAGTCATTTCAGTAAGTGTGGTGGTTGATTTACAGTTTGTACTTCGTACACTTTCTGTAGTGAAGCATAAAATTGAAAGGCTTATGTCAAATTCATTCATACACAGACGCATTCAAGAAGAAATTAATTTTAAAGCACTTAAAGGGTATATAATGTTCCCATGTCATGCTTTACAAATCTATAAAGTAATTTATAACATAAAGTCTACTTTGGAAGAGAGCTGCAGTAGAACAGACAGCAGAGAGATTTCAATCTAAAGTATCCCAGTGCTACACTCCCCCAGATATCTGCAGTTCAGATCTGATAGAAATCATGAGTAATCAGTTTCCAATGCAAAATTATTATACAAGGAAAGTGTCTCAGTGCATTGTTCGCTTGCAAAACCAGGCTACTCTTCTAACCATCAGTATGCAGCACACTAGATAAAGAGTCAGATTTGGATCTCAAACTAGTACAAAATGGGAATCATAGTTAAGCAGGACCAGAATAAACTCATTTAGATGAAAACTGGATAAATGCCACTTGTAGCTGTAATACTAGGGCCATTGTAATTAACTTCGAGAGAGTTTCCACCCCATGAGAACAAATGTCTTCCAGCTGACATTACTGTTGTGGTCTTCCACTGGCTAGCATGGCCAATGGAGGGTTCTTCTGCACAGGGCGAGTGCCTTCCCTGCTCCATCCAAAAGCAGGTTCTTTGAACATCCTTCCAGCACTTTGTGTTTTGGAGGCCACCAGCTTTTCCATTCTCTTCATCAGGAGCTGGGAACTGCCAGCACTATTCAGCACTGTCATCTTGCTGCACAGGGCCAGGGACCCAGAAACCATGTGGGCCATCTCTCTAGTCACAGCCAAGCACCTTCTCTACTTGCAGCCTGTAAATTCCCCCATATTGAGCAATTATTAGCAAACATGGCGGGCAATCACTAAAAGCTCTCAAAGAGAAGTGGTGACCCAAGTTCAACCCTGCAATGGGCAGCATCCCAAAAAAACCTGAAGCTCCATCCTGGCATGGACAGGCATGAGTGCTGAATGTCACGAGCTGCCAGCCACCTCATGTGTCACAGCTACTCCTGCTTCCTCCTTGTGTCTGCATTTTCTCAGGGGCTTCCCCACTGCCCCTGCAAGCAGCAATTTAATTTGCTAACAATACCAGTGTTCTGGGTTCAGCAGTAGCAGTCATTTTTCTCCTTCTCAGTAGCTGGTGCAGCGCTGTGTTTTTGACTTTCAGCCTGGGAACAGCGCTGGTAACACCGATGTTTTCAGTTGCTGCTCAGTAATGTTTACTCTGACAAAGGACTTTCTGAGTCTCATGCTCTGCCAGGGAGGAGGGGAAGCCGGGAGGAAGCAGATACAGGACACCTGACCCAAACTGACCAAAGAGGTATTCCATACCACAGCACGTCATGCCCACTATATAAACTGGTGGCAGTTACCTGGAAGGGCTTAATCTCTGCTCGGTCAGGCTGGGTATCGGTCAGCAGGTGGTGAGCGGTTGTATTCTCTTCCCTTGTATTTCTCTGGTCATTCTTATTATTGGTGGTAGCAGCAGTGGTTTGTGTTATACCTTAGTTACTGGACTGTTCTTATCTCAACCCGTGGGAGTTACAGTCTTCTGATTCTCATCCCCATCCTTCCGGGAGTGGGGGGAGGAAGGGAGGGGAGTGAGCAAACGGCTGCGTGGTACTGAGTTACCAGCTGGGCTTAAACCACAACAACCAGGAGTAAAATACACAGCAATGGCTGCAAACTGCTGCCGTGTTCCTCTTCCTACTATTCATCCCGCTTGGCATGTGTATGGCACCTTGGTAGCTAACTCCATAATTTGGACATAGGTAGTGCATTCCCTCATCTCCTCAGGAGAAACAGAGACATAACCAGAATTTAGAGTGGCTTCTAAACGGTATGTATTTCAAAGGCAAAATTGCAACATAAAGCATTCAGAGAAACTATAACCCAAGCACCTCCTGTGTGCAGAAGGAAAATATCATTCTTTTAACAGCCAGAGGTTGCAGACCGAAGGGGCTGACCCAAAGCAGCTGCTCTTACTCTTCTCCTCAGAGGGAGGAAGCCCTAGTTTCAGTTCCCCCATGCAGGGAACTTTGAGATATTTATAAAAAAGTGGAACAGCTTCCATACAGCAGGGCAGCAAAGGTCACCCCAGCACTGCTGGGCACGTAACCAGTCAGGACAGCACAGAGCCACAGCGACCCAGAAATACTGTCTGTGGGGTTGTGGGATTGTGCTTCAACACACACAGGCCAGGGGCCACCCCAGGACTGGGTGGATGCTCTCATAGGATGGAAGAGCTGCACCTTGTCATTCTCTCCTGCTGGATGCTGGGACCAGCTTTATTGAAAGTAACTGATGATATTGGGTGCATTAAGCTTCTCAGCACAGGAATCAATGGCGCTGGACATTCAAGACAGTTCAAGCTGGGTTTGCCAAAACTCCTTTTAAAAAGGTTAGCCCCTGCCAGCCTCCTGCACCACTTTCTTCCTTGCAGCCCCACAGCAGCCACATCGCTGACACATGTGAAGGGAGAAAAGTCCTTATCCCAGCAGGAAAGGCTGAAGAAGGAAGAACTATCAGTCTGAAATTCTGCAATGAAAGAGGCAGATTTCAAAGGAACCCAAAGAAAACTTGCATCCAGCTCAGTGGGAATGCCTTAGGTCTAGACTTCACCTATTTCTTTGAAGAAAGCCGGTTTACCGCTGCAACCTTAACAACTGCTTTAAACAAAGGGAATCTTAAAATTTGCTTCATCATCAAGAAGTGAGGGCTGGCAGCCAGCAAGTGCAGGAAGCAGTGGGGTGCTGGAGGAGCCCCTGTGGCACAGCCCGATGGCAGCCTCAGTGCGGCTGCAGTGGGGAGGCTGCTGTACTGAGTGCCATGCCTGCTGTGATCTTTGCTGAGTGTTTTGCACACTCCTGTTTGCAGTTGCTAACAAATACCCCCAGTGTTAATAATTTGGGCTGGATTCTTCTGTGACTTCTTTCTGCCTCTGGTTGCGTTTTCTTCCCTTAAAGTTTCAGCATAGCAGTTCAGCAGTTTTTTGCAACCTGTATCATTGCCTAAGGAGTTCCTGACTGAGAGCAGACAAAATTCACCAGCTTTCCTCTGGCTGGAACAGTAGTACCCAAATACTAAATAAATGGTATTTGGATGGAGTTTGTCTGAGTTTTGATTGTGAAAATCAGTCATAAAGACCTTGACAACTAAATGTCAGTGTAGACCTATCCCACCATCGCTGTGCTGGTTCGTGCTCTGGGGCTGTTCATGCCCTATGGGTTAGATTCATAGAGTGGTCATAAGGTCATGCCATGATGCTGTAGCACCCACCTTTCAGGGATCTAACTCTCCTCAAGCATTCACAAAGCAGGATGTAATAGGTATGGAGCTTGCAGTATAGGGGGAAAGATGGGATCCTGAGCTTGGGATCCAGAAAAGCCAATACAACACAGAAGGACTGTCTATGCTGGAGACTTGAAGGCCAGGATGCATTTGAAATGCAAGCCTGTTAAGATCTACACAAAATGAGAGGAAATGCTCAGCTTTTTTTTTTTTTTTTTTAGAGAACTTCTACTCAAGAGTGTTTCTATGGACCCCTGCTGTTTCCTACCCTTCTATTTCAGGGAGGGAGTTATTGTTCATCCCCCCTTCTACTGTATTAAATCTTCTCAAGTGGCTACTGTAATTAAAAGTCTGCTGGGATATCTCACAGCTCACACAGAGACCTCTGTAGGGCCGGGGGGGATGAAGTCTTGGTCCCCATCCGTGGTTCTCATTCCCAGCCAAGGCTGCCTCCTTTGGCCATCCTAAGATCTGTGGGGTGCTGTCTAAGATTTTGGGTATGAGGGGACACTCTCTCTTTCACACCTAAATAAAAGTCTCCTATAGGTAGATCCTCCCTCCATGTGGGTAAGGGAATCATCATTGAGTAAATGCTTGTGTTTGCCCAGAAAAATGCTTATTAACAAATTACATCTGTTTCTCTTTAACACTGTCATAACTTTTTCAGTGAACTGATGTGGAGAAGTTACTCTCTTGAACTAGCTCTTTAATTATGCTGCTAACAAGGTAGGTAAGGCACCAGGGTAAATAGACACATGCAGCGCTCTCTGCTATTATGGCTGGAGATTGCCTCCAGGTGCTGAACTAACACAGTGCCAAGAAAGCCCACAGACAAATGTTTTGCTACTGTCCCAGCTTTCAAGTTAGCTTATAAAAAGTGTGGATTTATGCAATATAAAAGACTTTCTGAGGTGTGTGACTTGATATGGCAGGGTATAACATTAGTACTATATAGGCTTAACAAAGTACATAGGAAACAAAGATGAAGAACTGCTTTCCCTGAGTACCATTTGACAATGAGCCACCGTTAAACTTGTGTGTTCTCAGTAGGGATATATAGATTGTTCCTAGACCTAAAACTGTTCATCAGCATTGCAGATGCTAAATTAGATCATGGCTGATAAAATCTGTAGCTTGCACAAGAATCGATGTTATGTTTAAATGATGAAGAGAAAGCAGCTATATGAGACCTGCTTGGTCAGCTGGATACACTGTTCTTAAGTACAGCCAAATACAGAGTTGAACTCCACAAAAGAAGAAATAATGGCTGCTCTAGTTGAGTGCTATTTTTCCTCTAAAGGATTTAGAAGCCAAACAAGAAGATGAAACCTCAAGTTCTCTAATAGCTGAGAAAGTTAAGCAGACTATGGATGGTTAAACAGGGAATTCTGAGACTGAGCAGGAGCCCAGGCTGCCAGGCATGTGCTATCTGCACTTTTGGTATCTTTGTATCACGGAGGATACTGAAAACTTGGGATAGATACAGAGAAAAATAGCAAAAGTGGGCCAAGGACCAGAGAAGGCACCTAACGGGGAGAGAGATGTTAAAGGCACTATTTGTCTAGCTTATCAAAAAGAAGATAGAAAGGTCTTGATTACAGTGAAAAAACTCTTCACAGGGAGAAAACAGCTCTTTCATCCGGTGGAAAAGGATGAACGATTGAAAGCTGGAACCAGATACATCCAAAGACGAAATAAGTTAAAATACATAAACAGTGAGGGCTGGAAACAAGCGCTTAGGGAAGGGAAGGAGTCTGCAGTACTTGAACATGTCATGATGCTTTTCTGAAAGAGAGAATTTTCTTGTACAGGTGCTGTGTTTCAGTCCATCCCAATATGGGCACAACTGGGTGAGATTTTAAGAGCTGTGATGAAATCTAGCTGTCTCTTCCAGCTTCAACTCTGGGATCCTGTGTGAGCTGTCAGGAGGCACACAGCGGTGTACATGCCAGCTGGGATCTGTGCAGGGAGAAGAGGCCTTTGTTTTCATTCTTTCTACTTCCAGCAGGACAGTCATACCAGGAACTAGTGCTGGGATTCACTCCTAAAAGCGTGGTTGTTTGGGTTTCCAAAATGCTTTGAAGCACAGTGAACCCCTTGCTTGTCCAACCTCACTTGAAACTACATAATGAGCAGAGGGGATGACAAGCCATTGCAGGGGTGACCACCCCAGCTCATACCCATCCCTGGCAGGGCAGGCATCTTGGGACACTGAGCTAGGCTAACATGACTCCAGTGGGCATTGCCTTCCTTGGGGGGGTTATGGGGGAGAACAACCTTTCTCTTCATTCTGAGAGAACTGTCTGTCTGAAATGCAATTCTTTTTCTTAACTGAAATATGTATCCTCCGTCTTCATCTCCCCATCTTCCACAGAGATACAAAAATTACTCTTTCCCCAGTGGAGCAACTGCATCCTTCAATGCCTATCTTAGCTGTGGAGACACACTGTGCATGCTCTGTGCGTGAGTCAATCCTGCAGCCCAGACTAGCCACGCTGTGCTGTCTCTGTGCCTTTGCATCTAGCAAATGGTTTCCAAGATAATGACAATATTTTCAATCAATTCAGGCAGGATTGAACTCAACAGGGCTAAAAGGCTCAAAATAAAGTGAATATGATGCCATCCGTGGCAAAACAATAATCCCCACCTTCCTTGAAGCTGACTGTAGCTATTTTTTATTCCTTTAAGTTGTCAGTGTCATGGCAAAATCCTGGCAAAAGTTAACTCCCACAATTGGCTTTGCAACAGGAACATTACTGCATCATGGAACAATGTTTCAGGATTTCATTAGTTTATCTTTGACAAAATACATTTCTTTTGTGAGAGGAGAGAAAGGCTGGAAATAAGTAGGGAATGCTACCACCCTATCATGATGCTTCCAGACATTTCCAGGATTGAGTCTTTTATTCAATGTGTAAAGAAATTATCAAAATCTCCATGCAGTTACTATAGAGAAGCAAAAATCGGAACAGTGCCAGCAATGGTGAGCAGCCCTTGGAGAAGAAAGACATGTGGGCTGCCACTGAATTTGCAATGCCTTGTGTTATCCCAGTTGCATGTCTAGGACCCTTAAGGATGAGTTGGAGAGAGCATCTTTCCTCCAGCTCATGAATCGTTGCCAAACAGTAATCTCCACTGACAAGCTGCAGATCACCCATGGATGCTCAGCAGGCAATTACCTGGCCTCATGATGAAATAGCAAGAAATTTAAGATCTTGCTCTCTTCCTAAACCAAATTCCTTCCTCCAGGACTCCTTGCATATTTTCTTCCCATGACTTTCCACTGAAAGCAGCTGCTGTAGCTGCTCCTGGCAATGCAGGAGTCACAAGGGAAAAAGCTCTTCCTTGAGCAATATTACTCACTAATGTGTGGTTAAGCACAGAAGTATTTTCCGACTATTATTTTCTTTTTAAAGAGGCAGAGAGGGGTAACGAATGGTAGAACTAATGAGTCAGTTACGTGTTTTCAAAAGGATGGAGAATTAGTTATTTGACAGAAAATTGAAAGGCTTGATTGCAGGCTCTATTGTGAGCCTCTACCACTTTGGCCGTGGTATAATCCATTGACTTTTCTATAATTGTCCTAATTACACAATCAGAAGTGAGGGGCAAATTAGACCCAAAGTGTACATTTGCAAGCAATTCAATGCACAGCATTCTGGCTGGTAGAGGTGAACATTTAAATCAGCTGATTTAACAACAATTAAACAAAATCTAAAAATCTAAACCCCAACGTTTTCCACAGAAAACAGCCTTCTAGTGCAACCACTCCGCAGTAAAGTAGAGAAGAGCAAAACTTACGAAGACATTTATCAAGATACAAAATGGAGGAAAATGAGATGCTTCAAGGCACAGGGATGGCAGGAATCATATCCGTGGCAATAAGGGATGATGGAAATCATACAGAGGGAAATAAAACAAAGGATACATGAGGAAAGGACACAAGAGCTGCAGAACACCTACTCTGCAAATACAGTCTTTTGAGAAAATCAATAAACTCTGTGTAGGAAGAAAAGCTTATTAAATCATTGACTGTCCAACTGGATATTCCTGTTGGCATACACATAGCTCTGCGTGATGGATGGACACGAGGGTCAAGACGTCATTCACTGGAGTGATCAGGCTTCATAAAATCTAGATTTGCAAACAGCTGGGGCAGCAGAGCTGCAATGAAGTTACTGCTGTGGGTGATGTCTGCTCCCTGCAACACTGCGAGTCCATTTACACAGCAGTGAGAGGGTTTCAATCATGCAGAAGCAGGAGGCACACTTGCAGCTCTGGTTATGCCAGATCCGTGCATGCCCATGACTGGTCACATTGCAGCATCTGCCCTTGGAGCAGTGATGGCCAGCGGGCACTAAGGTCTGTTCAGGGTCACCAGTGCCAGTGGCTCACTCCCCAACCCTACTCTCATGACATGGACCCTGGTGGCACAAGTGGGACGAGACCATAACACCATAATTCTTTGTTGCCCTACCCATCATCAGCAAACGACTTGTGAAACCTAGAGTTATAAGAGTTTGGGTTGGAATGTACCTTCAAAGATCATCTAGTCCAACCCCACTGCCATGAGGAGGGACATCTTTCACCACATCAGGTTGTGCTGGGACTCACCCTTTATTTGCACACACCAAAGCAAGAACAAAACACTGTCTTCAAAGAGAGATCCTGTGTTTCTCTTACTGTCTGGCAGCAAATTGTAGTTTGATTTGGTTTTTGCTCTCCCTGATGTCTGTGTCACTGGCAGGTCTCAGGAGCATCAGCCCATTACTTCCCTATGCCCCCTGCCCCATCACCTCCCCAGGGCTTCCCCATGGGTCAGCGGCTTCTCTTCTCCCCTGCAGTTGTTACCGATTCCTTTTTGTGAGATGAAATGCAGAGCTCACTCGCTCACCTGGTGAGAGCAAGAGTGAAGGGAAAGGGGCTTTCCAGGGAGAACAGGGGTCTGTAAGACTTCAGGGAATGTGCATTTCATCCACAATAGCGCACATGAGCAGAAAGGCACAAAGAAACCAAGGTCCTACTGGCCCACGTCACAAACCCCGTGCCCCGGCCTCCCCTTCAATATGGCACCTTCTTCTGAACCGAGGTGACAGGACTGTACCCTAGGGAGCTCAAACATGTTTCAATGCAGCCCCCTCTGCATGGTCCTGTGCATGGCTGGGTGGAGCTTGGTGAAGCCGCGAGATCCAGAGATGGCAGCCATGGAAGCGTCACTTCCCATAGCCAGGCCCTCCATAACTTCCCTTCTCCTCCATGTTTATTTGCCAGCACAACTTACACTAGCAGGAAGATTTCTGTCACTAACCAATGCAAAGCATTTTTTTGGTTTTTTTTTTTTTTTTAAGTGTTTCTCACATTAAATGACGCCTTGTTCCATTTTTTTTCTTAAGTAGAAAATTCCTTGCTCTTTTAAGCATATTAATATTTTTTTCTTGTTTTGGAGGGGGAGATGGGTATGCTCTGCCTCTAAGGGGCAAGGCTGAGATCCTGGATGCTCAGATTAATGGGGAAGCAGCCTTGGTGGACAGGCCATCAGTGTCTGCGTATCCCTAGATCCCAAATGCTGCAAGTTTACTGCTGTGGATCGGGATCTACCCAATTTGTCCTTGATGAGCAAAATGTTTTCCTGCCTTTTTTTAGCTTGGGGTTGGAGAAAGCGCAAAGTGTTGTATTTTTCTCTTTTCCTGGAATGCAAAGGCTGATGAACACTTGGGGCTAGTTCTGCTTCACTTCAGTCTGAGCAATGACAGGGGATCAAAGCAAGCGTTGGGCCTTTGGTTATTAAAAATTTATTTAGAGAAGTTTTCTCTTTCCCCAATTCATGTCAAGAAAACCTTGTTGTTTTCTGCCTGCAAACAGGGGAGATGTTTTGTTTCAGTGCATTTTCTCCTGAATGCCAACAGATTAGAAGAAAATAAAAGCTATTATGTGCATTAATAATAAATGCACACATAAAGATAGCCTTGAGGTGTCGAGACTGCTGTTAGCTTTTGTATGTGAATGGATTAAAAACAAGACAAATATTGTGAACTAAATTTAAATGTAAATATTTTTGTCTAAGAAAGAAAAATCGTTAGTGTCAATAAATCCATCATTATTTGTAAGCAGTCTTTATTTTTCACCATCACAAATAATCTTTCTATCTGCATGGAATGAATTTCTAACCTTATTTAAATTAATACTATTCAAATTAGTTACAGCTTCGAAAAACTCTCTTAAGCCATAAATTGTTTTTCTAATAGAAAGTAAAGCTGGATTTTATTTTACTGCCCTCACGCACAGCATCATCCCCCTTGGTTGTGTGTTCATTTGGAAATAAAAATGGCAGTTTTTCTTTTGTTTCTTCTGGAAAAAAAATGTATTTGGGGAAAGGAGAAAACCAACAACTCTTGTATCACACTTGGCAGGAGTCCCAACAGGCAGAAAAGGTCTCTACATAATATTTTCATTTCTTCTGCATTTTTAACCATGTTTAGAAGCACTGGTATCTATGCTCTGTGCATACAACACACTTGTTAAGCCATGAAAAGCAGAAAGGTCAGTGGTGGGCTGCCTCCTATGTCAGCCAGCCTCACCGATGTCTGCTGTGCAATTTAATGATCACTTGCTCAAGTACCAGATTTCCTCGGGAGCCTACAACCATTTGGAGCTTTCTGTAAGAGTCACATGCAGTGGAGTGGCCGGGAACCTTGTCTGAGGTAATCTGCTGAAACTAAACCAAGTACCAGACATGTGGTTTGAGGAGCTTATTTTCCAGATTTAGCTGTGCAACTGAGATGTACAACATTCATCATCTACAAGTTATTCAAGGTGCCAGAATTTTTCACATTATTTGCCTACTGACACAGCTTAAATCAATTAGGACTGTGTTAAAGTGCTTTAGCTAGTAGGTCAATTATATCATGGGGTCAATTTCTCTCAAATTTGATTGATGTGATGCCAGGGATGAAGTTTGCCTTGTAAAGTTATGGCAGGCTTACCTGTTCAGTTTGTGTATGTAGCATAATCTAATCATTGAAGAAATTGTATTGGGGTGCTTAGGAACTACAGAGGGCAAGAGTCTGGTTTTAATGAAACTGGTGCAATCACACAGATGGATCTGGTCTGATCTCAGCCCAGTGTAGTCACTGCCACTCATGCAGGACAAAGGAGTACAAGAAGTCAGTGGGGAAAGAAGTTCTTCAGACATTTTCTTTGCAGCAATACTGTATGAAAATAGTTTGAGCTACCACTTCCAGAATGACAGATTAATCTAATTTGGGGGGAAAAGCAGAACTGACACTGATGGATGAACAGGCAGCAGGAGGGGCTGAGAGCAGCCAGAGAGTGGGTGTTAATCCTATTGCTGCTTCCAAGCCAAGAGAGGACCTCATCCTTCAGCACTGATGACTCAGCAGAGGGCAGATATTTAAGGAAAGGTCCTGCTCTGTTTACTGAAAAAATTGGCTCTAGGAATTTAGTTTGCATGAAGGATGCAGGATCGAGACCTTGGTTGTGGATGCAAGGTGTTACAAGCTCCTCTGCTCCCTCTCCTGCCCCTTGAGAAAAAACCTACAGCAAACAGGAATCCCCAAAGTGCTTCATTTCTCGTTTGAAGAACTGCCATTTGAAATCTTTCATTCTCCAATTTTCTTTGTAACAACGTATTATCAGATATATTTGATGCCTGGTTTAAATTGGTTTCTACATATCATTGTGCTTATGAAATGCCTTTGTCTTTCAGTGAGGTAGATGGAAGCACAACATCTTGCTCTTCGGCTTTATTTCCAACTACTTGCCACATTTGTTTTTCTAAATCCAGGCCAACCTGCTAAACACACTTACTAATTTACAGGTTTCAATGCCTACTGCCCTTGCCCGAAAGGCTAACTATTTCCTTCGTCTCACTGGGAGCCCCACAGAGGAAAAGACTCTGAAAACTGACAAGGTCAAGAGGATTTCCAGATTAAGGTTTATGTTGTGCTGTTATTTAAGTAAACAGAGGTAAATTCCAGCAGGAGGAATAAATTTAGACCACATGCAGGGTGCATTTACTGTGGTAAGGTAGTGGATGCAGAGGGAGCTTTTCCAGAGGGTGCTGGAATGGGTAATGAGCAGAGATGAGAGGAAAAGTCCCAGTAGCAGAGACTACTGCAGCATGTGCGGCATTCACACCACCTGTGAGAGCAGGTCCTCATGCTGGGGCCCAGGGTTACATCTGTACCAGTAAATAAAACCAGGCCACATCTCTGTCTCTAGTCCTGAGGGCAAGTGGTACAGCATGGCAGGCATCCACCCTCGCTTCCCCAGCCCTGCCTCCCTCCAATCCTCTCCACTCAATATGACCTTCTCCCCAACACCTAGCAGCTCTGGGCCATGTTATCTCCCAAACCTTGTCCCAGACATTGCTATCCAAAGTGAGTCAAAACTGGTCAAGGGAATGCACCAACAGGACACTAACATCCTGGATGACCAGGACAGTGTTTCAGCCCTTGTTTGTGTACAGTTTATTAATAAAGTTGTAGCCAGGGAGCCCAAACTAGATGTGGAAGATGTGTTTGTGCCTGTTGGGTGAACTCGATGATGTGCCCTTGTATTTCAGTTTCATTTACAGCAGGAGGAAGGTTGTAATGTTCATTAACTGTTTAAAAGACAGGAATCTAATAAAACCCAGCAGTTCAGTCCCTTTTGAAAGCTACTGGATGAAAACAGGTATATTCAGATGGTAGTTCATCCACAGACCACTGTGGACCTCTTGTATCTACTCAGGAATGTCAAATGGCAGTAGGCACTTGAACAGGGGCACCAGATGTGCATCCCATGAAGGATGAGTTCACTCTGCACTCTGCTCTCCGTTGACAAGTACTGACTACATCTCCCTTGACATGAGATATTAGGTAACTCACATGTGTAGACACCTATGTACAGGTAGGTGGATTTTCTGGATTTGAATCCCACCTGAACTGTGCTAATGGCTGTGTTGTTACTGGCCATGCTACAGCAGAAGAGACATACTCTTGCAAGGCAAACCCAAATGAAGATACATCTATGTGGCAGCTATCTGGTAATGTGATTGCAGCCTGTAATCAAGGATAAAGGAAGATAGCTGTGGCTTACCTGCTACCTTGTGAGACGTTCAGCAGTGGCAGACACAACTATTCACCAGTATTGCCCTTTTACTCTGCTCTTGTGAGACCTCACTTGGAGTCTTGCGTGCAGGTCTAGTGTCCTCAACATAAAAAGGACATGGAACTGTTGGAACAAGTCCAGAGGAGGGCCACGAGGATGATCAGGGGACTGGAGCACCTCTCGTATGAAGATAGGCTGAGAAAATTGGGGCTGTTCAGCCTGGAGAAGAGAAGGCTGTGTGGAGACCTCATAGCAGCCTTCCAGTATCTGAAGGGGGCCTATAGGGATGCTGAGGAGGGACTCTTCATGAGGGACTGTAGTGATAGGACAAGGGGTAATGGGTTCAAACTTAAACAGGGGAAGTTTAGATTGGATATGAGGAAGAAATTCTTTCTTGTAAGGGTGGTGAGGCACTGGAATGGGTTGCCCAGGGAAGTTGTGAATGCTCCATCGCTGGCGGTGTTTAAGGCCAGGCTGGACATAGCCTTGGGTGGCATGGTTTAGTGTGAGGCGTCCCTGCCCATGGCAGGGGGGTTGGAACTCGATGATCTTGAGGTCCTTTCCAACCCTTACTATTCTATGATTTTATGATTATCCAGCACTCAGATGCATTTATTCATGCCCACATTTAGCCTTATGCCTGTACAAGCTAGCCTGAAGCTAGCTCTGGTCTGCTTTCTTCTCTGCTCAGGTCAAACAGGGAGAGAAAAAGGATGGACCCACTGGGTGTGTGAAGAGTTGGTCAAGAGAAATAAAGCTGTAATCAGATTGCTGGTGTGATGTGGTGTGGTGTGCCTGAAATCAGCATACAGGCTCCATATCTATACCACGTTGGGTACTGCTGTCTGAACCTTGCCTGAACCGATGGGGGATGTATGTTAGTCACTGTGACAAAAATGCAGGAGTGTTCTGAAGTTTATTAAAATGTGATTGAGTGGTGAGAAATGAAGAGGAAAGCGGAACAGATTCTTGAAGAGAACAGCCCTGCTGTTCTGGAAAGTAGAAGTAAAGCCCAGAATGGAGTGGGAGATACATACAGGGAGACACAGAAACAGATGTTTTAAAATAACGATATGTAATGAATGGAGAATGAAACTGTAAAATGAACTGCAAACAGAACAGATTTACATGAAGCTGAACAAAACCAGGGAAGTTAGACTATCTTTATCTTGTGTGAAGGTTTTATTGTACCTTCAGGATAAAAAGGAGCTTGAAAGGGTTATATATCTCATGTAACACATCTGCTGAGCTTCTGATGGTTATGCTGCAGGTAGAAGACATTGCTTATCAAAGCCTAAATAATGTTCTTGCTTTCACATATAAAGAGGAAACGTAAAGTCTGGGAGTGGAATTCCCCAAAGTAGGCTCAAACCAGAAAAATACCTACTCATTCACTGCTGGCAGGGTTGGGAGCCTATGCTTAATTCTCCATCAATTAGGCAACTGATCTGCTGTTAATCTATACACACATCCTGTTAGTGCATTAATATCCCTTAGTGCTTAGACAGAAATAAGGCAAGATAAAGACAAACCAGATAAATTATTGTTTGCTATGTATTGTCTATGCTAGTGATAATAATGGGGCTGCTTCTTGGAAACGTTTGGGATAAATGAGCTGGTCACATTCTCTTTCACTCTGGAAATGTCCCAGGGCTTAGAATGTTCTCAGGTGAGTTCTGTGCTTACAGAATATATTACATTGACAGCCTTGAAAAATTCAGTCTGTTACCAAACAGCAGAAGCATGCCTGGTAGAAACAGATTTCTCTGCAATTTCCCACCACTAGGCTGCCAGAAGTACTCTGGAAAATGGGATTTTCCATGCAATACTCAGCTCCTATGCCTCTTGTTAACAGCAGAAGGGACATGCTTGAGTCTTCTGAAGACCCTCCTCAAGAGGGCAAGGCGGTAGCCATGCTCCTCACCATAGGGACACCCAGACACCCCATGACAGAGAGGATGTCCACCTGTACCTGTGCTCTTGCTTTGTTGCCTAGGTGATGGTCTCCAGCATCTTCCCCTGGCAAACTTGACTGCAGAGGAGCTGCCACAGCACCTAGCCCAGCCTTGTCTCTATTTTCCCCATCTTCCCTGGTGGCACCAAATCCCACAGACTGGGTGCTTTTTGTTCAGATGCTATAACCCTACTCTGTAATTTTTCTGCTCTGCATGTTCACAAACATCCTCTTCGGTTCCAGCCCATGGCATACAGGGCTGGATTCAATCAAGTGAATCAGCAACTTGACACGCCATTAACGACACATCTTTTCCATGTTCTCAAGACACTGGCACCAGATCTTGACTATAAATCTTTTGCTATAGAGCAACCGTGATAGAAGGTGTTACAATATTATGCTCCAGGTACATGGAGCACAAAATGGTTCTTTTAAACATTTACTTGTGATGTTCCACATTCCCTCCTGTTCATCTGAGAGTAAAACAACATCAAGGGGTTTCTCACAGGACTCAGTGGGACATCATACCATGTATTTGGCAGATTTGCCTGCTGCCCCTTGATAGTTTTCTGTTAATCATTTGCCTCAATGGATTTGAAAACATTTTAATTGATTCAAATTCATTCACAACATTTCTCTAATATTTAATTGTGTAATTAGTGTAAAGACGTATAATCATAGATGTAATTAGGCTGTGTAATTACAATGTGTAATAATATTGTAGTGCTGTTATACACAGCTTTTTTAAACCCAGTGGAAAAAAACATCATGCTTATATGTCCAAAACCAAAACTGTGAGTCCCAGAGTGTCTGTAAATATTTTCTTACACATATTCCAGTTTTCCTTGCTCAATCATGGAAGTTTAAGTATAGGAATATATGCTATTGTAACGCGGCCAGGGAGATACCAAATACTTCTGGAAACCAGCTCCATTAAATTGCATGGTGCTAACATGAAATGGTTGTGCTCAGGTGGACATGTCTAAAGGCAGATGTTGAGGAAACGTACGAGGGAATTTAGCTGAAGAGGTGATTATAATTCCTGCATGGACGCTGTCACTGCAAAGGCTAACACTGCTTTTATGACATGGTCTAACTCTCTTTTTCTTACAGTGGAACTGGATGCTGTCCTGATCCAGTTCACCCTGAGGTCAGTAAAAGCAGGGTAAGCTCACACTCCTTGTGAGGCTGATCCATGCTGTGAAAGGCTTTAAGGCACCTTGTGCACATGGGAAATCAGTGCCTTATTCTGCTCCCCCTGCCCCTGCTCTAGTAAAGTCAGGCTTGGTTTCAGGGGTGTAAGGCTCGGGCTCATGTGCTTCTCAAAGACAGGGCAACATGTCTCAAAGAGTCTGTTGCTGTTAAGTTTTATCAGCTCCCATGTGGATCAGACAATCTGTTTCATGACACTGAAAAGTGTTTTATAATTCACAGAATTAAAGTACAAAGGGATTAATAGTTAGTAATTACTACCTGAGTGGAAAACCCCTCCTAAGGGTGTCTGAGATGGAACAGCACAGCTGGCTCACACCTCCTTTGCAATATGCACTGATCACTGCAATATGTGCCAGTCTTTCCAAAGAGTTTGAGATATTTTGAGGTCAGCAAGAAGCCAAGTCAACCTAACAGCTTGTTGCCACCAAGAGAAGGTTTGACTCACCCTCCTTCTTCTCCCTCCTGAACATGCAGACCATGTGTTGCACAGTAACAGTCTGGCTACTGCTGGCGTTTGCAGGGGATTGCTGTGATCTGATCTGACCACTAACAAACAGGAATGTGTTCACCCTTTTTGCCCTGTGAGCCTGTCATGGGTTCAGCAGAAGCAGTCATTTTTTTTTTCTCCTACTTGGTAGCTGGTGCAGCTCTGTGTTTTTGATTTTGGGCCTGAGAACAGCGCTGATAACACCAGTGTTTTCAGTTAGTGCTTGATGATGTTTAGGCTGGCCAAGGACTTTGTGAGCCTCATGCTCTGCCAGGGAGGAGGGGAAGCCAGGAGGAAGGAGAGACAGGACACCTGACCCAGACTAACCAAAGAGATTATTCCATACCACAGCACGTCATGTCCAGGATGTAGAAACGGAGAGCAGAGACCCGGAAGGGTGGT
Source organism: Amazona ochrocephala (assembly GCA_039720435.1). Classification (NCBI taxonomy): domain Eukaryota; kingdom Metazoa; phylum Chordata; class Aves; order Psittaciformes; family Psittacidae; genus Amazona; species Amazona ochrocephala. The sequence goes on from CM077880.1 coordinate 31,003,762, forward strand.
GAGGGTGCACGGTGGGGGGTGCAGCCGGTGAGGGGTGCACCGGTGGGGGTGCACAGCTTGGTCGAGCTGGGTGGTGAGCTATTGTATCCTTCCCTTGTATTTGCCTTGTCATTATTGTTACTGGTGGGGGTGTGCTGGGTGGTCAGGCTTGATATTTGATGGTGAGCTATTGTATTCTCCTTTTCCTTGTATCTGCTTTGTCATTATTATTATTGGTGGTAGCAGTAGTGATTTGTGTTATACCTTAGTTAATAAACTGTTCTTATCTCAACCTGGGGGAGTTGCATTCTTTCGATTCTCCTTCCCATCCCTCCAGGAGCAGAGGGAAGAAAGAGTGGGGAGTGAGTGATAGAGCGACTGCATGGGTTTATAAGCTTAAACCACAACAGTTCTTTTTGGCGCCCAACGTGGGGCTCGAAGGGTTGAGATAACGACAGGATTAATAGCCACTCGTCACAATGCTGATTTATTGGCTCTCAAAGTTGTTGCTCTGGTTTTCATGGTTTCAGTCTGTTCTACCTTACTTACAGCCAGTATTTGTTATCTTAGCACTCAGATATGAGTTTTGGGCTAAGGTTCTTGTTTCAGTGTGCTTTATAGGAAGGGCTTGTGACACGGGTGGGCTCCAGAAGCAGGGAGGGGCGGACGGGGACATGGACGTGGACTTGTACCTGGCAGGTCGGCTGCTCTTTACTGTCCAGGCCCTCATTTTCGCCTCCGTCTTTGAGGGGCTGTGCGGAGCGGAGGAGGGGCGGCCCCGGGAGCCGCCGACGGCCGAAACGGCCCGGGAGACCGGCGCGGGGGATCAAGAGGCCGGGAAGGGGGAAACGGCAGAGAAGCCGAACCGCGCAGCTCCCGAGCGGCGAGGGGGGGCGGCGGCAGAGGCCAGCCCCGCAGCGGCCGAGAGCATTCCCCAGCAGCCGCCCGCAGAGCCCCGCGAGCCCGAGCCCCAGGAGGACGCAGGAGGCCACGCAGCACTTCCCAGCAAGGCAGAGGAGGAAGATGTGGACTCAGCCAAAGAGCAGCTGGTGGTGAGAGAGCCGGCAAGCCCAGCAGCTACACCAGCCCCAGTGACATGTACAGCAGCGTCATTTGAGAGTTCTGAAGGGTTTCAATGGCCTTTGGGTACCCTTGAGACCTGTCTGCTGATTCTGGTGGGGATCACCATGTTGGCATGCATACAGAGTGTGTTTTACCCACAACCATTTTGTCTGGTCCTGAGAGTTAACCAGAGTGGGGTGTGGGCCTTGCCTGTGGCTAGACTACGATGCAGGGTGACCAAGAGATTTTCCCCAAGGATGGACACTCATGAGTGGCAGGGTGTGTGGGACAGTATGGGCGAGTATCTAGTCCACTGGGCCCCTCCAGTGCTTTGGAAGCATTGGAGATGGAAGGCAGCTGTATGGAGTCCCCAACGACAAGCTGCAGAAACTGCTGGAGGGGAGGGTGAATTATTTTGAACCTGGTGGGCCTACGACACATTAGGCCATCAGGGCAGAGATGCAACATACAGATGGACTCATGATCGAGGGGTGGACTTAGCAATGGACACTATTGCCCAGGTTATTCACGAGTGTGAACACTGCACAGTCTCCTGCTCTGAAAGACTGTTATAAAAGATGGAGCCCAGCATCATGGACTGGATGGACTAAGCAGCTTTGTAGGGATTGGTCCATGCACTGAGGGATGATGTCTCTCCCTCTGGGCATGTGTGTGGATGTATATATATATATATATATACACATGTGATTGTATATTGAAAAAATGTGGGATCTGAGGATGACGTGAATGGTATGGAATAAGGGGTGGAATGTCATGGGTTCAGCAGAAGCAGTCATTTTTTTTTTCTCCTACTTGGTAGCTGGTGCAGCTCTGTGTTTTTGATTTTGGGCCTGAGAACAGCGCTGATAACACCAGTGTTTTCAGTTAGTGCTTGATGATGTTTAGGCTGGCCAAGGACTTTGTGAGCCTCATGCTCTGCCAGGGAGGAGGGGAAGCCAGGAGGAAGGAGAGACAGGACACCTGACCCAGACTAACCAAAGAGGTTATTCCATACCACAGCACGTCATGTCCAGGATGTAGAAACGGAGAGCAGAGACCCGGAAGGGTGGTGAGGGTGCACGGTGGGGGGTGCAGCCGGTGAGGGGTGCACCGGTGGGGGTGCACAGCTTGGTCGAGCTGGGTGGTGAGCTATTGTATCCTTCCCTTGTATTTGCCTTGTCATTATTGTTACTGGTGGGGGTGTGCTGGGTGGTCAGGCTTGATATTTGATGGTGAGCTATTGTATTCTCCTTTTCCTTGTATCTGCTTTGTCATTATTATTATTGGTGGTAGCAGTAGTGATTTGTGTTATACCTTAGTTAATAAACTGTTCTTATCTCAACCTGGGGGAGTTGCATTCTTTCGATTCTCCTTCCCATCCCTCCAGGAGCAGAGGGAAGAAAGAGTGGGGAGTGAGTGATAGAGCGACTGCATGGGTTTATAAGCTTAAACCACAACAGAGCCACACGCAGCCCAGCAGCCATGAGGCAGGAGGATGGAGCTTGCACACAGGGGCAAAGGCTTGAGGTGGGGAAGGCAACTGGAGCTCCATCATTAGGTAGGTGATGAGCTGTTCGATCAGCTCTGATAGTATGAGCATCCAGGAGATCATCTAAAGCACCCTGCTGTGCCAAAACACATTCACTGCTAATGGAGACTATACATTCTAATGCAGACTAAAAGTGCGTATACAAAAGGTAAATAGAATTTTGATCTAATACCTTCATTTTAGTTCACTTTTAGAATCAAAATCTTCCTTTTGTGTAGCTACTGTGTTAGGAAAAAGCTGCTTCTCCTCTTCCCAAATTGAAAATTGGTTCAGATGAAAAGCCACACTGCCACGCACTGAAAATGATTAGTTTCTAACCATTTCATAGCTCTCTGTTACTTAAGAAGATGTAGACAGAACGATACATATTATAATGTTTTTCAGGCTTTTTGAGTTTCCAGTGCTACTAAAACATTCGCTATGCAGACAACCTGCAAGGAAATCCAGGTATATACATTCAGAGGAAACTCCATTAGCGCAAGATATGTGCCCATCTTCCTATGAAGCGTGAGAATGCCTGGGTCTCTGTGGCAGGTTGGTCCTGGCTGGAAACCAGGTGCCCAGCAAAGTTGCTCTACCACAGTCCTCCTCAGCTGGACGGGGGAGAGGAAATACAACAAAAGGCTTGTGGGTCAAGATAAGGGCAGGGAAAGATCATTCACCAGTTACTGTCATGGGCAAAACGCACTTGACTTGGGGAAATTAATTTATCACCAATCAAATCAGAGTAGGATAATGAGAAATAAAAACTAAATCTTGAAAACACCTTCCTCCAACCCCTCCCTTCTTCCATAACTTCCTTAACTTTGCTCCCAAATTCTCTACCTCCTTCACACCACCAGCACAGGGGCATGGAGAATAAGGGCCGCGGTCAGTTCATCACACGTTGTCTCTATTCCTCCTTCCTCCTCAGGGGAGGACTCCTCACACTCTTTCCCAGCTCCACCATGGGGTCCCTTCCACAGGAGACAGTTCTCCATGAACTGCTCCAACGTGGGTCCTTCCACAAGGTGCGGTCCTTCAGGAACAGGCTGCTCCAGTGTGGCTTCCCCTGCAGGATCACAAGTCCTGCAGCAAACCTGTTCCAGCCTGGTTCCTCTCTCCACAGGGCCACAGCTCCTGTCAGGAGCCTGCTCCAGTGCAGGCTTCCCACAGGGTCACAGCCACCTTCAGGCATCCCCCTGCCCCAGAGTATGGTCCTCCCTGGGCTGCAGGTGGAATCTGCTCCACCATGGACCTCCATAGGCTGCAGGGGCACAGCTGCCTCACCATGGGCTGCATCACAGGCTGCAGGGGAACGTCTGCTCCGGCACCTGGAGCACCTCCTGCCCTCCTGCACTGACCTGAGGGTTTGCAGAGCTGTTTCTCTCACGCATTCTCACTCCTGTCTCTGGCTGCAGTGACCCTTCCCATCCCCAAGGCTCTATCACCATTGCTGATGGGCTCAGCCTTGGCCTACAGTGGGTCCATCTTGGAACCATCTGGCTTTGGATCTATGGGACATGGGGAAAGCTTCTAAGCAGCTTCTCACAAAAGCCACCCTTGTAGCCTCCTCACTACCAAAACATTGCCACATAAGCCCAATACACTCTGCAGGCACATCCTGATGGACAGGGCAGCATTTTGTTTAGAACATGATTTAAAACTGTCAGTTCACCTGCTTTATCATGCCAGTCCTATAATGACAGAAAGACCCATCTGCTGAAGACAGAGCTGGATTATCTGTCTCCTGGCTAAAGCTGTCTGGGTAGTAGTGGGGAGATGGTAGATGTCGGTGCACAACAGCACATTGCAACTCCATCCCTAACTGATCTGGGGCAGAAACGGCTGCTTGTGGAGAAACCCACTCATTTCTCTGCCTGAAAAACTGACTTGGACCAATTATCTGGTGGAAAACAGCATGGAATCCACTCCATAATTAACTGGTAGATGAAGAAAATTTACCCAAGCAAATGCGTTACTCAGTGAATTTAGCTCTGTGTTTTCTGTTGGTGAATTCTATGGTAATGGTGTTTGATTTCCACACATTTGCTATTTGAAGCTCAACCTGCTAATTCTGCTTATGCTATTCTGAGTTGCTCCATCTTCTGCTCATTGCTCTTATTTGTTCTGGGAGGATGCTTCCTAACTTCATGTGGTGTTTTTTCTTCTTCCTGATCAAATATCTGACACTTTTGGAGAGAGGAGAAAAAAAATCAGATTTCTGACTAATGAGTTGAAGCCACACAGAGAAAACTTCCGCACGGCATGCAACTCTTCTGGTCGGAGTTTGTCTTCCTTGGAATTTGCTATGAGTTAGGTCATCACTGATACGAGTGCTCGTAGCAAACAGTCTGAGATATCAAAGCAGCTGTATGACTTTTATTTGTATCTTGGTGAATGCTTCTTATTGCCAATCTCCAGGAGCTCAGCCAGAACAGTTGCTACAGCAGCTGTAATTTCTCATGGCAATCACTCAATATGCACAGGTCCTGCTGAAGCTGCTGATCGATGAGTTTTTACTGTGTGCACAGTACACATTTGGGGGTTGCTGCTTGCATAAGTAAAAAAGCAAAAGCCCTGAGCCGACCTGAGCAGAGAGGAGCCTGGCATGGCGTTAACGAGAGCACAGCATTAATGACAGCATGGCATTAATGAGAGCAGCCCTCAGCCCTGCCTGGATCCCGCCTGGCATCTGGGAGCACATCAGCTGCCTGCCAACCTGCTCAGCACGACAAGGAGCAGGTGTCACCTTGTCCCCCCCAGCACTCACATCACATCCTGCCCTGCTCGCTGCACACAGACACTCCTCAGCCCTTGTGTTCGCCAGGGAAACATGGGCTGGCTTGGGACATAGAGCCACAATGCTGGTAAAGCTGCCTGTCCTTGTCCCTCAGGGCAGGATTAGATTTGTGCCATTCCCTATTTGGCTCTCCCTTACGCTGTTGGAACATAAAATCATCTCCTTTTAACTTCCTCAGTTTTATGAGAGTTATTTTTAGCAAATTGTGTTTTTACAGCAATACGCACTTTAGCCGTATCTTCCTCACAAGGAGCTCCAACCATCTCAGAAATGTTAACTGAAAAATCCTCACAGAAGATGTGGAGGCAAGCAAATAGTGCCAAAGCCTCTGCAGGACACACGGGGAAACTGAGGAACAGAGAGTTGCATGCTTTGTCTGAAGTCATACAGAACTGGAAAGTCTTTTGACTGCCCACTCCTCTGCTCTACCTCAAGGTGAGGACTGATTCCAGCCTCCTCCTGTTCTGCTTTCTGTGTGCTTTTGAGCAAAAATACAGTGTTCATTTTGAACCTAGCCAACTGTAGTTATTCCAATACTGAATTACTTCTCCCTTTCCTGCACCTAGCTGCTTCTCTTTTGACTGCAGAGGGATAGGTAAGATCTTGATATGGAGGGTGGGCAGTGATGCTGGGGGACACTTGGTGTTTGTTCATTACACAGAATTATACAGCTCACCTGCCTGTACCTCAAAGGGGGTGTGGAGCCACAACAGGGGCTCATTAATTCTCTGCTCAAGCCTATAAAACCTGCACATCAACAGGGCTTCTTAGCTTAGCCAGTACTCCAATCACACAGCTACCAGACTGTGAAGACATGAAGACTGCCCCATGTTTTGTGGGCTGCTGTGAGCTTACGGAATCTATGCACTGTGCTCTGTTACGTGATATATACACAGCCAACCACAAAAATACCTGAAATGCTCCTTTCCACATGGAAAGAGCATCTCAGCAACATCCAGAGGAGGGAAACAACACACAGAAATTGAAATGCAGGGGCCAAACCAGCAGCTCAAAGCAGATTCACTTGGCACAAGGTGCTGTGTGGATATTAGCTGAGTCCTGAACTCAATACGCTGTGTCAGCTCAGCGCTGTGCTGACACACATTGCCTCTGGGCCCCGTGCTGGTACAGAGCCATGCTGCTGCAGCTGCTTCCAGGCTTGGAGCAAACGGTGTCCCTCAAGGGCCAGCATCTCCAAACCCCATCACATCACCACAGCACTGCCGCGACCTCCTTCCCTCCCAAGCTGAGGGAGGTATGCGTATGGAAGAATATGCTGCCGCAGGCTAAGTTTAGCTGTACCTAATAGTCTCCTAAAACTGTCTCAGCATGTGAAGCAATTGAATTAAGAAGATTTTTCCCTTGGGTACCAACAAGCTTGCATTCTGCCCATCTTTTTTTTCTTTTTGGTGCTTTGAACCAGGAGTTATAATCCCACTTGAGGTTGATCTCTAGGTTTAGTCAGCTGGACAAAGGTTTTTGTTTCAGGAGAAGAAAACTGTTCTGAATGTTTCTGTTATAACAAAGATCACAGACTTGATTCAGATCTTGCTCACACCACTGTGAGGATTGAAGGAGTTTGTTGCGGCTGCAGGAGGAGTCAGGTGATTGAGGTCTATCCTGGATGCCCCACACTGTTGGAGCTGCTTGGTGTGGGTTCAGCATAAAAGCTGACTGAAGCCTAGATGGATCAGGACACAGCACAGCCTGGTGCAGTGTTGCAGTATGTGCTTTTATTCCACATTTTCCTCAGCCATAACAAGAGAAATGCTGCATCTTCAAAATGCTGAATTCCCTAGCTCTTCTCTTTTTCTCTTTAAAGGAAATTGCTGCAAAGTGTTGACTGACAGTTTTTGTGAATACAGCCTTTGGCTTATCTATGAGCCACTTATACTGCGGGCACTATTTCCCTACTACTCATTAGGAATCGTTAATATCTAGAAGAAGCTAGAAGAAATTTCCCAGACATGGCCCATGGTCCATGCAGTTTGTCAGCTGCAGCAAACAGTATCTCTTCAATCAGTATTGTAGACTTCATCTCACGGTATTATAAGCCCTGGTAGCATTTGGCACATTCGAACGATAATCTGTAGATAAGAATTGATTATTTTGCATGCACCGACCTTCAGAAAAGTTTCTTACAGCAGTTGCTGCAGTGATTGCATCTCCTAGGAAGATTATCATCGGTGGAGGCAGGTCGGTTCTACCTTGTTTATCTTTGGCTGAACAAGGGAACAAATTCTCCAAAGCGCAGCCTGAGATCTTAATAGGCAGCGCTGGTTTCCTGGCATGTTTTGTGAGCTGCCCCCACAGCAAAGCTGAGTGAAAGGCACTGGCCATGGCTGTGTTGCAAGTATTTTTAAGTGTAACTGTTCGGTAAATAAGCAATTTTTCAGCTGAAGCAAACAGTGGAAAAAATAGTTTGGGGCTGAACTGGAACAGAACTTTTACAGTTTCCTTTGAGAAATGAGGGTTCCAATACTTTCTATTGTCTCATTTTCTTTAAACTGAAATATTTCATTAAATACTTTGTGAGTTATTTAGATACTTGAATAAACTTTTTACTGGTCAGTTTTAAACGAGACTAATGTTGTATGAGTACTACAAGGAGTCAGTGAAGCCTGGCTTTCAATAAACTGCATGTGTCCTCCTTCTCCTACATGGCCAGAGTACAACCACCTAGGCTCCTTTGCCACAGCCTCATGACATCTCCATAGCAATACCTGGTTTCCCCTTACACTCACGCACCTTCTGTCTATGATACCCATCTTTCTCATGTCCTCAGATCCTTTACTAGTACTTTCAGCTCCCTTCACACCACGGACATTTCCAAACTCCCATTCTTTCCACATGTCCCAAATGTCTCTCACAGCCTCTCTCCTACAGGACTCTTGGCTTCATTTCACTTTCCCTATATTTTTTTTACATATATATACACGCACACATACAGAAATACTTGCTATATTTCCCATGTACCCTACCTGACTGACTTTAGCATGACAGGTGACCAAGAAAAGGCAAGTAATGTAAAGTATCTGAAATGAACTTTGCGCTTACTTGGTCAGCCAAGTGCTGTTAAGCGATGAATCTCCTGGCTTTCCCTTAGTGAGACCACTAATGCTCTCTTGTTTTACCCAGACATTGATCTTCAGAGTGCTTCAGGGATTTTGGTATTTTTACAATGTTAGCCTTTGTAAAAGTTTGTTGAAATTGGACAATGGGTTTAAAAGTTATTAGGGAAGGAGGGAGGTAAGCAATGTAGCCTCATAAAGAAAGTATTTTGATGGTAAAATAAGAAATTATTGCCTTCAGACATCAAAATGAGATGTACTAGCGGAAACTAAATTCAACAGCCATCCACTAAAAGGCTTTATTTCTTGAAACTGCAGTTTGTCAAAAAGGCTCCATAATTGGGTTTGTGTTGGTTCGAGATTTGTAGGCACCATGCCACAAAAAATCATGGTGATGTTCTTGAAACTAAAGTAAAATTTCTGAATATATTGATTGTCATTGGGAAAGTCCTGCTATTTGTCTGAGGACAGGAAAACATAAAAATCAGAAATGTCATCCTTACTACCAGCTCTGGAAGTCTGTGAATTTAACTCCAGAACTTGGATATGTTGCAAGTCTAAATAGGGAACTACAGTTCCTTTACTTGTATTATCCAAATGTTAGTGCAGTGTGCAAATGTATGACGAGTCACTGCAGTGCCAAGGCTGGTTTGCCTGTTATCGTCTTTTAAAGGCAACAATATTAATGCAGTCCTGGAAGGACGGGAAAGCCAGCCTTTTATTGCCTTAAGGCACAAATTCTTTCTTTAAATGAGAATGCAAGTAAAAATCAGATTATCTAAATGGGGGAGTGGAGCACAGAAGGAGGACTATTTTTATCTTAAATACTTCATTATGTTCATTGGGAATTGGGAGCTAATCTGTCACTAGAAAATGGCAGACGAAGCAAAATTGTAATCATCGGAGACTAAGTTTCTTGGAAACTTAGAGAAAGAAGTGCCAAATACTAGTTTAATTCACTTTACTAATTCACTAGGATTCAAGTGGCAAGGTGGAGTGGGAATGCCAAGAGACTGCTGTACTTCCCAAGGCCATCGAAAGTTGACCTTTGGTTCTACCGCATAGCCCTGACGAAATGCATCAGCTCTCTCCTAACATATTCACACCATACCCATCTCCAGTATGTGCCCAGCTGCAAGGACAGTGCTCTCAGGACAGTCAGCAGTTATTGTTCTTTAGGAAAAAACTCACTTTTTTGGTGCATGATATTTGATACTGACCATACAATGTTCAGAGATCTGAGAGGCATGTCTAGGTAAACTCCAATTCTGGAAATAGACAGTAAATAGCAGAAGTTAGGAGTCCAATGGTGAAGGCATCCAATTGTCCTCCATTCATTTCTGAGTCTCGCTAGTTGGAATGTTTGTTAGTACAGGGTTAAGATATATGGTTGTTGGTTTTTTTTTTGTTATTGGCATTTGTCTACTGTCAGCTGAGCAGAAACCAACCTTTTTTTTTACATGCTTCAGCCATCCGTCATCCTCCAGATTCAATTTTTGGTCAATTTTCATCAAATATGTGCTATACTTGAGTCAATGATCTAAAAATGAAAAGTACCAAGCACCTCAAACTGTCAAAGCTAGGCAGTCCACAAATTTCACTCTTAGAAAACAGGCACAAAACATTAACTAGACTGGACAAATGACAAATTGCTGCATTCTTTTTCTGTTAAAAAAATTGAATTCGTCAATGCAGTGGGCTTTCACCTGAGTGATAGTTATAACAGCCCATGTATACTTATTATATGATAATATTCACCTTCGCTTCCCAAGCAGGTGAAGAATGACAATGTCATTTATAATTTTTTTATTGTTAAAGTTTCAAAAGTAATATTAGACATACATTAAAAAAAAATACAAGCAAACAAACTACAAAAAAACCCTCAAAACCAAACAGAATAAAATCCATTTAACTTCTGGTTTTCATCTGCTTAAATGATGAAATAATCTTTTTTCTACAATTAGGAGCACATAAATTAAGAGAGCACCTACTCCTGGGATTATGAAAGCTGAAGGTTTGAAATGAAAGTGAAATAAAGAGATTTGCTAAGCAAATGAGATACAAATACATGCTTTATGAAAAGAAAGGGAAGAAAGGCAGGAAAAAGCAAGAGGAAAGGACAGCCGAGGTGAACCTGGCACAACCCAGGAAAACTGATGGAAAAATGAAATGTTTAATAGTATTTATTCTAAATGCTTAGTTTGAAAGAGATTCTACTTTCTCTCTACAACTTTTTAGATGAGGTACTTAATTTATGTCAGAAGACAACCTAACTATAGGTCTAGACAAACACAAGATGGTAACTGCGATTTCAGTGCTATGCCGAGCTTTAGCTTTAGAGAGTATTCTGAAGGATATTGGGACAAAATGTAATGCAGGTTTAGCAGGGATGGATGGTGCTGAACTAACCTGACAGGCTTTAGGTGTAGCTCCAGAATATGAAAAAAAGAATCTAAGTAGCCTATAGTGAGAGCCATAGTGGGAGCCAACAGCACAGATCACCAGATTTCTTGCACTGCTTACCCCATTTCCCTGCTGTGTTAAGTGTCCTGTGCTACCAGTCCTCTGGATGGTTCTGCATCTTCCTGAAACCCATACATGTACAAACATCTATGTTTCAAGGCTTGTAAGAGCACACTGAAGAAGGCACTCTGTGAAGTGACAAGCACAAAAGAGGAGAGGATGGCATGGTTGAAAGCATGTGTACTCACATCTAGAGGCACAGAGGAAGGATTTGGGCGGAAAGGGAAAGAATACGAAGCTGCTACTTAACCTTTCAGGTGAACAACAGGACCCAGACTGTTGGTCATTCTGTTTTCCTGCTGGACCTCACAGCACCATGGATTACTCTTCCTGTACTTCTCTTCATATTTCTTCAAGAAGTCAGATCTAGTGTCTGCCTAGAAACAGGAAGAATTGGTCCCGTCCAAGGTGGACAGCCTGTCAGAGCCAGAGACCCAAGCAGTGGCCTTTGCATCTCTTCTTTGAACCCAGCTCCAGCTTCTCCAGAGGTTCCCATGTTGTCCTTTCAAGAATATTTTGCACAGTGCAAGGGGCAAAGGTCAATATTACCCTATCCACAGAAGTTTTTTGAGACTGATGTTGAGTGAGCACATACTCTATATCTATCTGCAAGGACATTAACTGCACTGAAAAGCAATGGATGGGCCTCATCTGGACTTAGCGAAGATGACACCTTGGCAAATTGTTTGTGACCAGGATCTTATATAGAAATCATTCTGAAATATGAAATCCTATCAGTTAATGCTGTAATCCTCAGTACTTATCATTTTCAGAACATTTTTATACCTATATTTGTGTCTGAGAACAACTTTACTACCTCTAACCTTTGTGAGAACTGCTTGATAGATGAGCAGATACAGCCTCTGATTCTAGTTGCTCACTAGCGTATAAATGATTGATTAGTGTATAAACCCGCTGATCTTCTGGCGTTATTGTAAACATACAACTTCTAATCATTTCACAGAGCTCTTTTAGGGATTTATTTAAGATATTTCAGGTAAGCTAGTCAGTCTTCTTCAGGAAAATAGTTGGGTTTATGGTTATTAGAGAAGATTTGTTGTACTTAATAGCATGTCATTTTTGCCCATACAGGCTAAGAATTAAGTTCTGCAGAGCAGCAGGGAATGAATGTATAAAACTGAGGCAGAACAACCGAGGGTAGTTTTGCTCTTTACACAGCTACTGCCTTTACTTGGAAGTACTAAGGCCACATGACAGTGAATGCTCAGAGGTTTTCAGCTATCATTTTATATTCAACAATTAGATGCTGCAGGCTAGTTCTGAAAGGGCACAGAAATGCAGCCTTAACACTAATACATATTTTTATTCTCCCAAGTAAAGTTGCTCCTTAACCATTTGGTTTTACTTCTTTCCATGTTGCTAAATCCAGCATTTCCATTAAGGATACAAGTACCGTGTTTTTGTGGCTGTTCTCCTAAGTACAGCACTTTCATACTTTGCCAGCATGGCTTCTGTACTGAATTTCCAATCAACTCTCTGACAATGTTTTCTTCTCCTTAACATTTGAAACACACTGAATGATTTTTAACACACTTCCACTTCCTCTAGTAGACCAATATTTGTCTTTGTAAGGCGTATGAAGTCTGATCACTACTGCTTTATCAGAGTTTTATTTGCAAGGGGTCAGCCAGTTGTTATTGTCAGAATGATAGATTTTAAAAGGAAATGTGAATGTACTTGATATACATCAAGCATTAAAACACCTGAAAAATGTTGTTTGAAACTCTGTGCTCAAAGATAACTAAAATTCATGACCATTTAAAAAGTGTATGAACTGCTCTAATGGATTTACTTTACTCCCTCCCCCTATAATTCTTACTGATTTCACAGGATGAATAAAAACTCTATGGCATAATTGTGTCCAACATGCCCAGTGGAAAAGATCTGAGGATTCTGGTTCAATAAGCTGCTTAAAAATAAAAAGAATAGTAGTAAACATTTTGTATAAAATGAGTCCATTTTAGCTATGCCAACCTAATTTGTTTTCTGGATGTGCTCTTTTGGAAGTAACCACTAAATAACTGAACTATTGTACTCTGCAGAGATTCTAGATGCATCCATTTTAGCAGCCACTTACATAACACTGCTGTTTTTCTCAGTTCTCATCCAATGTGCACTTATCTTTCACAAATATTATTATGTTAGAAGGGTAAAAAGTACAGCTGAACTATTACCTCTGTGTTCAGGAAGCAGGAAATGATCTACCTTTACGCCTCATTGCTGTTAGCAATGCTGGTGGTTTTAATCAGTATTTCATGATGGTTGTCCACCTATTTGATCCTACAGCAGGCAACCAGGGTCTTCAGCTGCACCAGACAGTGGGGAGTATTCATCCAGCAAAGATCTGCCTTTATTGACTAAACTGTTCAAGTGCAGTGAGGGGTTATGAGACCCTAGGAAAAGTGGGAAGGAAAGAAAAGAAAGTCATAGGGAGGCACAAACTGCCCTGACACTGTTAGTGCAGAGAACAGGGCTTATGTTCAGGCGCTTTTGGTTCTGAGTTTAGTGCACATGTAGAAAAGAAAGAAGGTGGCTCCTGGTCTCCTCTTCTTCTTCACATCTTTTCATCTCCTTCTAGTGAGGAAGAACGAGATAGACCTACAACATCCAGATTTTCTCCCAGATTGTTGGGAGCCAGTGGCAAATATCCATTTTCTCTCTCTCTCAAGTGCTCTGGCGAAGAGGAACCAAAGAAGTCTTCACGTGTGTTGCCAAATAGCTCATTCTATAAGCATGGCCTGATGCAAAATGATATGTCAAGGAGCAAGAGAAGCAGCCACACACTGACAGAGAGCCTGTGGAGCGGTGCTGGTGGACAGAAGGGCTGCTGAGTGTCCTGGCTGCAGAAGAGAAAACACTGAGCAGTAGAGGAGTTGTAACACTGCTGGGTATGGCAGAGTCAGAATTACTCCTGGAACAGCGCCCAGATCTGATTCCACAGTTATGCAGTGCTGATAAACTGGAGGGGACTCAGGCCATCCTACAGCCTGTGTAATATTGGAGAGCAGTTTAAATGAGCATGCTGGTCCTTTCAGCCTCTATCAGACATGGAATTATACAAAGAGCAGTGAGTCGTGGTTTCAGTGTGCACACACTAAACAGGAACAATACACTTAGTGACCAAAAGAGAATTAGTCTGGAACATCAGAAGGCAGGAACTGAGGGAAATAACATAAGAGGAATAGAGCAGTGGTCTGTCTTGTGTCAAACGCTGTCATCTAGAAGGGTGCAAGTGCTTTGAGATGAAAGAGATGAATAACTTTATGCAATGACACCCTCATGCCAGCTCATTGTGACCCTGAAAATTTTAAGACTTACAAAACTAAGGTGAAGGTGGTTGGTAAAATCAAACGTGCCGTGGTGTTGTAAATACATTTAGTCAAATAGGATTGGAACTAAACCTCTACTTTCAGTTTTACCATGTCTGTTGAGTACATTTCATGCTAAATACTCTTGCAGTAGGTGCACAAAAATATTTCTGACAGCCGTAGTGAGGGCATGCCAAATGCCTGAGAGATTAAACATAATAACACGGACCACATGCTATGAACAAAATAACGTATTTCAGTTAAAAACATGAATTAAGAAAAAAAAATAGTCCAAACACAAAGGCGAAACCTTGGTAAAATATCTCTGGATTATAATCTCAATTCCTATCTGCCGTGTATCTTTTTAGCAAATTAAGTTAGTACATGCCTACAGCAATCTTTAGTGCAATATTACCCATGAATATCATGTCTCTGTTTTCTCTTCTACTGCTGTTTTCTGTTTTGTATCAAGTAAAACTTTACAGACATACCAATGTCAACAGACAAAGATCTTGGCATCAAGAGCAGAACCCTAACTTTCAGTTGCAGCAAACTTGGGCTGGTGGGGCCAAGGAACTAAAATACACTAGTGCCCTTGTCTGGGCCTGTCCCAAGGTCATGCTTTCCAGGCACCCAGGGAGAGCTCCCTGGGAATGACAAACTGAACCAAGCTTGTCATTCAGGAGAAGATGAGGGACTCCACAGAAAGTTGCAGATCAAGTCAGGAATAACATGAACAGTTTCAAGGTTGTACAATAAAGCCATGTAATAATGACTGGCTTAATAGAGAGAATCTACACTGCCAGCACCAAACAGGTCAGCTTTTACTTGTTACTGCAGTATGTGGTCTTGGACATCATCTGTAACAGAAACCAGGAAGAGTCAGATATCTCCAATATCTTGTTAGGTATGAAATGTCTCATTGAATATGATTTTGTGAAACAGGGCTGTTTGTTTGCCTTGCTTTCATTTTGATGTTTTGATAGCTCCTTTACTCTAAAGCTACTGACAGCATCCTTTATTCTTACTGATACTGTGCCCAGAAAGGAAGAGGTTACCTGCACGTTTTTTCAGGTATTTTGTTTGCAGATAGAAAATGATCTTGACTTTATGAAGGTGCTGAAGAAGAGTCACAACAAATTCACAGTGCAAATGAGGCAATGAAACTAATGGCTTTTTAAATTATGAGAAAGATTTCAACGAAAATTACTGGAACTTGCTTCCAGAAGGAATAATTACAGCTCAGTTTTACAGGCTTCCTCTATGTGCGAGGACAAGACATTAGGGATGGTATGAACATATGGACAGCATGAACAGCTCTCTTGAAGTGGTAGGCTGGGCTAAGCAGCAGCAATGTCCTCTTGATCAGCTGTTCCCAGTCACAGTCCAGATTCTTGGCACAAACTTGCCTTCATTATTTAGTCTCCATGAACATCTTGTCCAAAAACATTCATGCAAGAGTGGCTGATTCATGAGCTCTCCTCTTCTTTGCGGTTCCTCCTACAAGCATGGTGCTATCACTAGGGAAAAAGGTATGGACAGTAGGCTATGATAATCTTTGTGTGACTAGCCCTACCTGGAATGAAATATGTGCAAACTACTTTGCTTTTATGTATCCATGTATTGTGAAATATTTCTGACTTTTTTTGGTCAAAACTTCAAAACACCATTTCTAATGAAACTACTAGTGATGGCACAGTCAGATGTGTTTGTTGCCTTCTAGCTCAGTAAATATGGTCTTGCTTGTAACAGGTCATATGCTTCCTCAATAAGCTTACAACACAGGTCTCCAGATACGTTCAGACTTTGTATGGACTTGTCTTGACCATTCCAGAGATTTGTTTGTATCTTGTAACAGCACTGTCTAATCCTCAACCCCTCTGTGGCTTGCTGCCCTACAGAATTTTTCCCCTGAGCATAGAGCCCACACAATGCCCTGAGTTCCCTATATTGTTCAAGAAGCATTTTTTGAGGCTGCCTAGCATTTTGCTTCCATGCCTTGAAGTCCCCATACTTGGTCCCTCATATCACGACCTCATTAAATAGAATGACGATTTCTTTAACTGAGCTATTGTATAAGACTCCTTCCAGAGTCTCCCAGAGAGTGGAATCCATCTTTCTACAAGACAGAAAGCAGTTCACCGTGTTTTTCCTTAATTAATCAGTGGGGAACTAGGACTCTTTATTCATGATCTTCAACTTCTTCAGTTAAGTAATTAATGCATATGTTTAGGACTAATTTTACTTTCTCATTACAGAAAGTAGATCTGGAAAGGAACTGTTGGATCAGCTGATGCATCAATCAGCACTACTGCAAGATTGACCTTTAATGAGGCATTTTAATCAGCTTTTGACTTTCAGTTATGATGCCTCATTTGCCTCCCCTTTAGAGTATCATCACTTAGCACGCTAGTAAAGCAGTTCCCTGATAAAATTCTTTTATCAGGGTTTAGTCTTGGAATACTGTGGTGGTTTAAGTCTCTATAACTCATGCAGTCGCTCTCTCACTCACTTCCCCCTCATTCTTCCCTCCGCTCCTGGAGGGATGGGAAGGAGAATCGAAAGAATGCAACTCCCACAGGTTGAGATAAGAACAGTTTAGTAACTAAGGTATAACACAAACCACTACTGCTACCACCAATAATAATAATGACAAGAGAAATACAAGGGAAGAATACAATAGCTCACCATCAATCCCAACCCGACCAAGCCATGCACCCCCCATGGTGCATCCCCCCACCCTTCCGGGTCTCTGCCCTCCGTTTCTACGTCCTGGACATGACGTGCTGTGGTATGGAATAACTTCTTTGGTCAGCCCGGGTCAGGTGTCCTGTCTCTCCTTCCTCCTGGCTTCCCCTCCTCCCTGGCAGAGCATGAGCCTCAGCAAGTCCTTGGTCAGACCAAAACATCACCAAGCAGTAACTGAAAACACTGGTGTTATCGCCACTGTTCCCAGGCCCAAAATCATAAACAGCGCTGCACCAGCCACCAAGAAGGAGAAAAATGACTGCTACTGCTGAACCCAGGACAAATACATACTTCAATAATAATTCCACCACCATTTACCTTTCTAATTCACCTTTCATTGCTGAACCACAACATACCTTATCAACAAAGTCAGCCTCATTCCTCCGTATAAAAAAAAGAGAAATAGAGAAATTAGATCATAGATCCAAACTCAGTAAGACAAACAGGAATCAAACTCAGCTATTCTGAACACCAGTGCAGGACTTTTGCCTTATTGCCACTCAATATCAGTTGAAAAATCTAAGTAGCTTCTCACATGTATGCATATACGTGTGCTTCTTACATGCTTGTAAACACAAAAGCAGGCATTTTCAAAAGGAAGACCTGGAAGTCTCTTCCAAGTCTGTATCAAAGAAGCTTGCCTTCTGGTCTCAATCCCCAGTTTCTTTCCTTCAGCTTCTACTAAAACCTCCAACGTACTTTGATCTGCTGCCTGTCTTAGTTTGAGGATGTTCTCTTCTCAAGTTGGAGGTTCTCAGACTTCCAGCTCTGATCTCTAGTGCGTCCGACACAACATACTGTTAACTACTGTGGAGGGGAGAGACCAAAAATCTTCTGTCTGGAGCTGTTCTGCTTTGTGCTACAGAATTCAGTGTACACTGGGAGAGAATGCATGACAAGACACTAAGACGCTGCAAGGGGAAGTCCTGCATTTGGATCCCGTGACTGTTCATACAGTCCTTGGATGAAAGTCATACCTTGGGAACAGATCCGATAGGCAGTGCTATGAGAACCTTTAGTCTGGAGAGTCAGTTCCCCCTGATGTCAAATAGTCCATGTTTTATCTTGACGTTTTCTTTTAAAAATATAATTTACATAGATGAAATCACAAGCAAATGGTTGCCTTTATCTACAGAAGGAAATTTTTGGGGAAAAAAATCTATAAAAAAGCCTGTTAGTTTGGCTTCTAGTTGCAGGTTTCTAAATGAAATATGTCTTGTACTCTTTGCCTACTGCTCTTGTACTTAGAGCTCCTTGCAGCTCATTGTGGAGGTGACACCTGAATAAAAATAAGTTTTAATTAAACAAATAAATTAACAATTGGAGCAAATGGCAATGATGCAATGACAGATGAGCCACTTGTCGGTTGAAGCTGAGACAACATGTTAGCTCTTCACAGCTCTGACAAAAGTTTGTCCTTGGCTGACATGGCAGAGAACCATGTTTTGAAGCTAGAAATGAGGGCCAGAAATTTCCAACCTGGAACCTTCACTCTGGGCTTCAAAGAAGAGCCTGATTTTGCCTTTGAAAAGCAGAGTACCTAAATACTTCTCCTTTGAGGCAAGAGCATAAACCTTTTGATGCAGTTCCAGATTCCGCTGGCCAGCTGCAGCCTGGTAAGTGCATGTGGTTGGGCTGGCTATCACAGTCCATCACTGATCACTCCCCAGTGAGTTTCTTCAACACCCCCCTTCTCAAATGGAAATTTAAGTGCTCAAGTTGGTTCTGAGTTCAAAGTCACCTTAAGTGTTTTGAACACAGAGCAACACACTGAAGCGGCAACAGGCTGAAGTGGGTGACTCCTGAATGCTTTAGAAAGAAAGGATGAAGGGGACTAGCAGACATGAAGAGAAATGCCAGTCTACAAAAGGGAAGAGAGCAAGAGAAATCCTGCATTTTATTTTTGATGGTATTTTTATTCTTTAAGAGTCTATGCTAACTGAAAAGGTGCATGCACTGACTTCTTGTTTATCACGAGGAGCCAGGGGACACAGGACGTTAGAAAAAAAGGAACTACATAATTCTATCAGACAGAGAATACACAATATATCAGATAGAGAATATACAGGGGTATACAAGGTGTTCTGACTGGATTAGTACTCTTTATTACTACCTGGGCTGTTGATAATTCTTATATACACTGTAGCTATATGTGGAAACTTAAACCAGGTATCGATATTCATGTTTATTCACCTAATTTTGAATAAATTATCCTGAATGCTTGCATGCATATGCCAGGAGAACTACATGCTGATAAGCTGGGCTTTGCAATTTTGCAGCAGTTTGTGCATGCATTATGACCTGAGCTATTTTCCTTTTGAAGGATGACAGCTGATGCACACTCTGTCATGTAGGCACTTGACAGTGTGCTGCTGGCCTCCTGTCACACAGCTTCAGATAGGAAGGTTTTTGCAGATAGTTTTCGAGCAATCATGGGGGTAGACTATTCCTGTTTACAGATGATGATTCTCCAGTCAAAGGTGCACAAACCTCTGTGCAAGACTATTTTATTTCTTTTACAGAAAAATGCTTTGTCACCAGGAAACTACTTCCCTTTAGCTTCTGTCTTTAAGTGTGTCTATTCCACAGTGACTGCAGCTCAGGCTGATCTATGGAGCCAGCTTTGAACAACCTGGATCAGGCCCTGACAGCGCTGATATGGAAAATAATGAAGGTGTAAGTGTCAACCAACTGTCAAGTCCCGGCTTGGGCATCCTGCACTGAGCTCTGTGACAAGCTCTCTGCAGTGTGGCTGTTGAGTCAGTGAGAGTTGCAATCACTGCAAGGTAGATGAATCCTTCAAATCTGTTGAAAAGGTAGATGAAAACCTTCAAGTCTGGTTCCTGGTTCCTTCTATCTATCTATTTCAGCTCCAGGCTTTTAACTCTGGGAAATCTTCAGTGCAACTTGCTTATCTGTGACCATATGGGCCCAAAGATGAGTCAAATGCTAAACACCTTGTGAAGCTGTTCTATTCCTCAGAAAAGCCACAGCTGTCCACAAAGTGCATCATCCACCCGCTCTGACTGATATTACTTAACAGGATAGTTTCTTTTGAATGCTTTTGTATTTGTCACTCATTATGCACACCATATTACCACTTTCTACCATAAAATTAATAACCTTGCACTCTCAATTTCTGTTGGAAATTTCTCTTTTTGTCTCTTCACCCTTTGGCCAGAACCTTAATTTTATGTCATTAAGACATTATAGTTCAAAATGTTAAATTGTGTCATTAGACAGCACATCCAGATTTATGCCTGATGGTGATGGCTCTCTCAAAATGCTGTTGATGAAGCTTAAAACTAAGATGAATTCAGACTATTCAGATTATTTTTGTCATCACCCTGTATGCCATTATTTTAATAATATACAGGCCTTTAAGTCATTACCATTAGTTCACATAAATTAAAGAAAACTATGTAATACTGTTCCCTCCTTTTTCAAATGGCATAAGCATAATGGGAAAGTCTCTTTTAAAAAACCTTTTTCTTCTCCAAAAGGCAGTTTTTTAATTAAAAAAGGTACAGATTGTTGTGTAAAATTTGCATGATTAGGAAACTGCATTAAATAAATAGCCTATATCCTGAAGAAAGTCTGCTAACCCTGAGTTACATTTTTTGGACATGAAACCTGCATAGCAGTTTGCTCTCAAACCTATACAAATAAGAAATGAGTATGCACTACTTTTGTCATGTAGTGAAAAACTGGTTTTTACGGCAAAAATTGGGCTGTCTTTTGCCATGAATAATTTTAACAGTCAAATTCCTTACTCATGAGCTTTGATTAACCTATGTAAATATACAGAACTGTCGCCATCAGAAGCACAGAGCAGGTGGACAATTCAGCATGGTAAATCTATAGAGCAGTACTGCTTGCCCTTTTTCTGACATCTTCTCACCTTTTTGCCATCCTGTTGTGTCTCATATACTTTTAACTGTTTCCTTGCCACCAATGCTCAGAAGCACTGTGGTGTCATGCACTTGCACAGCCACTGCACTCTCATTGAGTCTGTGGGAGCTCATCTGCAAGGAAGCCTCCAGACAGAACAATTACCTGATTAAGAAAGCAGCTGCCCAGCTGTCTGGTCACTGCCTAATCGTTTCTTGTTCTAAAAGGGTTTTTTCACATATATGAACACCGTCATGACTCTGTTACTTAATTTATCGTCTCTTCATCCCCACTGAGCTACCACGTAACGATACCTACATGCATGGGGGCAAAGACCCAGAAGCAGAGGAAAAGCTGACAGGGCAAGCAGAGGTTTTTTTTGGGTATAGTGTTGGTTGCTCCCCAGGTGCTTTCTGCTGAAAAGCCTGATGGAGCCAGGACTGTCCCATAAGGGGACACCTTGCTTATCACACGTTACGAGATGCCCAGGCTAGTGACCAGAGGATAGGGTTCAAAATAAAACAACGGAAGTTCAGGTTAGATATAATGAAGAAGTTCTTTACCGTGAGGGTGGTGAGGCACTGGAATGGGTTGCCCAAAGAAGTGGTGCCCCACCTCTGGCAGTGCTCAAGGCCAGGCTGGACAGAGCCTTGGGTGACATGGTTTAACGTGAGGTGTCCCTGCCCATGGCAGGTGGTTGGAAGCAGATGATCTTAAGGTCCTTTCCAACTCAAACCATTCTGTGATTCTATGATTCTGTGACATCACCACCAGCAAAAAGAAGGAGTCAATGGGGTCAAGCCCAATGGACAGCCTTGATCATTCAGCCACCTTTTTGCCCCTTGGATGACAGCAGCAGTACAGGGACTCCTTGAGAAAGGGATGCTCCTCATCCATACCTGCCAATCTAGAAGCAGGAGCCAGCACAAGCCCAGAGACAGATCTCATGTAGATGAGGAGGGGGAAAGAGGGATGAGGGGCAGTGGAGGGGTGTTTAGCGTTCAGGGCTACTTTTTATGAGGGCTTTGACTTCACATTGTAAGAGTAGCTTGGGAGGCTGAGGGTATTGCTTATAAGGCATTGCTCATATCCTTAGTCTTAACTTCTTGTCTACATGGGAGGCATAGTAGTGATATTTGCATATTTCAGTATTTTCACATCCTGACCATTTCCAAGAGACACATGGATACTCTGGGTTAATGCTGATGAGTAGTTCTCCAGCATCTCTTAACCTGAAAGGGGCAAGGGAATGTCGTTTATGGGGTGTCAAAGCCCTCATGCATGTGCAGTACATGCCAGGGGTACAGACAGGAGGTTGCTTGATGCAAACTTCAAGACTAGTGTTCGCCCTAATGTTCTACCAGGTTCTTCATTATTATGGTGTAAGTAATCAACACTTGCTCTAACACAGACCACTGCCTCAAACTGGTCATCTAAGCATGCAGCCAGTGAGAAGCAGGATTACAAAACCTGCCTCACAATCCTGGCTATATAAATCCCAAATCTTCCTCCTAAACACTGGTAAATGACTTCTAGCGGCAAAAAAGGATGAGCTCTACCTACACATCCCAGTGCCTGTTTCAGATTGCAGCCTTTTTGGCAGAAACCTTTCTGTGGTCCTCAGGAATCATCAGATCCATCAACCTGCTCCCTCAGGACAGTGTTGGGAATGGCAAACTGCAGCCCACCTTGTACAGAGATCAGAGACCACTGGAGGGAATTAAGTACTCATGCCTTGTTGTCTCAGTGGGATATTTGCTCACTAGGAAGCAGGCAGGCTTTCCTGGCATCCAAAAGGCTAGAGGAAGGACTCCAGCAAAGTGGAGAGCTGGTGCTCTGCTCGCACTGGTATCTGCCATGTCCCCACCATTCATGGGGGTGCTGGTGTCCACTCATGCTGCTGCTGTGTCTTCCAGGGCAGTGGTGGTGGCAGCAAAATATGCAGGTGGGGTAATGTTGGGGGGGGGGGGGGGGGGGGGATGCAGAGGGATTTAGACCTGCCCTGTTGCTGCTTATAAGAAGCTTCTTGTGATGTGAGGGGAAAAGGATGTTCTTTTTAGCAGACAAGCTGCCTTTTTTGATTTTCATTTGAAGGACAGTTTAAAAAGTGGAGAACAATAGGCTTATCTGAAGGGCAAAGTTTTTGCTGAGTTCTGGTTTGCTTTGAAGCTAGTGGTGTGGTACATGTCTGTGTTTAATCCAAGGAAAATGAGCTGCTGAATGATTTTGTCTGATATGCTGAGGACCAAATGTTCTGGCAGGAGCTTGTGCCAGCGACGTGAGAGGTGATGAGTCTCCAGAAGCTGCTTTTTGCTTGTAAGATGCCAAAACAGATGAGGTTCTTTGATGCAAGCAGTTGTAGGGCTCATGAGCTCTGTATAGCATAGACAAATCAGACACTGTGCTGAGGCCAAAAGCACTTGTGGCATAGCTGTGAATGCCCTTCTGGTAAGTATTTTAATTTTCAAATGCAGATGAATATTATCCTCATAGAAGATGGCCACAGCAACAATCCTTGAAACCTATGCCCTCAGTTTACCTGCAGAAGTACACATGCAATTGCAAGCAACATGGACTTTCCTTAACCTCCAACATCAGCAGGCTCTAACCAGGTCTGGAGTTGTATGTGAGGTTCAGTCTTCAAGTCCATTTATCATCTTTGGGCTGAGTGCGCTGACTGTCTGTAATCAGCAACCCGGAGCCACTGTGTGGTGGCTTTCGGATGCATGGGTAATGGTTCTCCTGGAGCAGGACTGAGCTACTTTTGTACTACCCAGGCTGCCAAACAGCTTTTGACTTCCAATCCAGCGGTGAAAGCTCTTAATATCCTTGCTATTATTAGAAGCAACCTACAAAATTATGAAGGTGGTGGATGAGCTGAATGCAGAATCCTTCACTAGGGGACATTCAGTGAAACTAGCAGGGGATCAATTTGAAACAGATAAAAGAAAGTACTTCTTTAGCAGCCAGTAGTGAGCTCCAGGAACTTGCTGCCACACAGTGCTGTAGAAGCCAACAGTGTCAGCAGGTTCAGAAGGGATTAGACACATGCAGGGACAACAGGTCCATTACAAAGATAAGGCAGGGACATGCCCTCTGTGGTGTCCGTCACATCAGTTACACACCTGTGGATGCTGGGGGACCACAAGCGGAAGGGGCTGCAGAAACCAGCCAGGCTTGCACACACTCACCAAACAGCACTTCTCCTCTCACAACTGTGTGATAAAACTACTGGCCTGAGCAAGTTTCATGTTCTTAATCCATAAATGTGTTTTATCCCCAACCCACTGCATGAATATTCAGTTACTGGAACATCTGAGATTCCCATGAGCTGACTAATGAGCTCAAAGCAAAACAATCAAACAAGAACTAGTATTCTTCTTCATTCCTGGCTCTGATCTTAGACCACTGGTGCCTTGCTGTATAGGTGGTCCCATTACACATCTTATTGCCAGTCTTGTAAGTCAATACCTCCTTTACTGTGTACTGTGTTAACACATAGGCCATGTTACAGCCATATCACAGTGAAAAACCCTAAAGGAACCAAATGAACAAATCTTGCATGGGGTACAGAAACAGATTTTTACAGAAATTTAAATGCTAATGAAACAATGTACAAATGGGTAACACAAAGACATCCTATCTACACTTCTAAAAACTAAGGATAAATCATGCATAGTGCAGCAATTAACGGCAATTTCAAGCTCTTATAATTTGGAGGCTGAAAATCCAGACTTCCTCTGCCCCTTTCATTTCTTCTTACCTGGCAACTTATGAAGCAAGCCATCATACCAACTTTTAAGTATAAAATAAAATGAAACCAGTAATTACTTTTAAGCAATTGCCCTCAAGGCCACCCAATAATAGTGTTTCTAAAGCAGTCCTACCTTTGTTTTCCAACTTGAGCTCCTCTGCTAGCAAGCTGTCTTGTCTGTTGCCAAGCACAAATGCCAGAAATGAGAGGATCAGGGCATCCAAGATTCCAATAATTGCCAGGATATATGCCCAGCGGACTGAACAAGCCCCCAGCGTGTACTTGTCTGTCTTTTCACCACACATCCGTTTTACCTCATCTGAATCCCAGCCATCAGGAAAAATCATACAACCCAGGATGAGACAGGCAGCTTGGAGAAAAAAGAAAAGGAGAACAATGGGATAATGAGACCAAACTTCCGTTTTGATAAGAACCTACATAGTTATCAGTAAAGCAACACACTTTTTCATCCTGAGCTTCAAAGAGAGGTTACTTAAAAACAAGTCACGGAATGATAAGCTATGATTGAGCATTTAATATAAAAAACCCTAAGATACAACATCAAATGTGCTTAAAAAAATAAAGTCACATCCTGAATCATGGACAGGTTTTGTTCCAGAACTATCTCATTTTCCTTGTGATGCTGATTTATTCATTTGTAATAAGAAAGGCTCACACAAGAGAAAAGGGAAAAATTATTAATAACCTGGATATTCAAAGGAAACACTGGATTACTGTCAAATGGCCAGGCAAACTAACCAGAGGAAAACCCCACCTATTATTTCTGGTAATCTAAGCACTTGTAACAAGCATAGGTAATAGCAAAGGGATTTTTTTGTTAGTTGGCAGTACCACTTTAACTGAAATGTGTTTTATGCATAAGGTTTGTACTCCTCAAAAACACAGGTAATGACATTGTTCTGCAAGGAAAAATAAGCTGTCAACATTGCTGTCAACTTCTGATGCGGTTTACCTGAGGAATCACCACATGATATCTCAAACATGAAACAGTGCTAATCCTTTTAACACCAAGAGAAATGAAAAGGCTCTTCCCACATGGAAAGCCAGCCGACACCGACCACCAGCTGCTGTGGGTAGGGGCAGCCATACTGTGATGGGGACAAAGGGTAGTGTTCAAGTGCTCATCCTTCAGCATGTGTGACTGCTAAAGGCTGACTTCATTTTTAAGTCGCAGAAATCTGCTTTGACCCTTGATTCCCAGTGAAACTGCCCCACTGTGGGATGGCAGGTACTGCCACAGCCCAACATGGCTCTTGTGGAGCAGGCAAAAACAGTGTGACAAATCCGTACGTACTCCATCACCTGAAGCCACCTGAGTCACCGAAGTCAATGGTGCCTACTGGCCAGCAGTTGATGTGATGTCCCCTGTCTAGATGGTGCCAGGGTGAGGGCTGTACCAGCCACCCGCACCTTGGGTGGGACATGTGTGCTCTTGGGCGAGGGACCTCAAGGTCGCAACCACTGCCCCAGCATCTTATGAGACCAAGGCCATAGCCTGCAGTTAAGACATGTCCTGTGGTCACCGATGAGCAGCCTCCTTGGAGGTTGTTTGCCCCTTTTCCTACTGGAGTGCATGTGTTGTGGTGGAGAGTAGCATGACAGGGATGCAGCACCAGGATGGGAGGATACGATGTGTCCGGAGGTGGTGACACGTTATTATGAAAACACACACAAAAAGGCAAACCCATAAACTGAATCTTCACTAACATGGTCCCACCCCACTGAGTCACTGTCTGAGAAAATCCATGGGCTCAGGAAATGTGTCAGCATACCAGCCTCATAGGACTGGACCGAATGTACGTCTGCATCAGACCTGGCTTCTCACTCCCTGCAGGAACTGTCACTGGGCACAGCTGAAGGCATGACTTGTACCCTGCCAGATCCCTCTGGACAATGCCTTTCCCTGGGAAACACCATGGAGGTAGACCCTCTTGGGTGGGGTGAGGGACCTGGTGGTCTCCAGGGGTCCTGTCCAGCCTGAACTAATCTTTGGCAGGAAGGCAGCATGTTGGTAACAGGGGACAGAGCAGTTGGGTACTCACGGCACATTTCCTACCAAAGCAATGGGAATAGCGCACAGACATGACTGACTGCAGTCCTTGGTCATACTGATGGATTTGTTTGCTTCACTGAAGCAAACAACATGGGCGCTGCACTAACCAGGGCAATGGCACAGGGACATCTTCAGCAGGAGAGGATAGGATATAAAAATTAAGTAAAATCAATTTTTTATTGCATTTAGGAAAATCAGAAAATCCATATGCTTTGAGTAATTGTCTGTACTGCCTTTCCTAACTTGGAAGCAAGCATATTTTCATCATTAGCCCTTCTTTCTTAGCATGGCTTATGAGATACAATGGATCCTAAACCATCTTTTATAAGTCTTAATATCATATTGGTGCACTGTGTTCTAAATTGCAAGTAAATCTGCTGAAAGAATATATTCTGTGGCTTTCATCCTTTCAATCAGTTTTTGAGCCAAACCTCTGTTTGGAAACCACAGTTTATGCACCAAGTAGTTTGTGCAACCAAGAGCTGCCACCACTGTGGGAAATGCAGTAGGTTCTTGTCTTTTCTGGACAAGCCTAAGCACTGTCATTTTTATACACCTCTAATGCCCACAAAATAAAAACACCTGCACTGAATGAACATAATGAAATACTGGGAGAGATGTGAAAACGGAGATCAGGAATGGCTGTTTCCTTTTGACAACTACACAACTGCTGTTAACAAAGCCTTGAAAGCACGTCTGCAGAAAGCATCTGACGTACAATAAAAGCCACACCTAAGGCATTTGACAAATTCTTGTTGAGCAGTTGATTTGTGTGAAAATATAACAGCTTATAATACTTTCAAGGACAATTAGGCTTAGAAACAAGGACAATTAGATAAGGACTGATTTACTCAGAACATGCAGGTAGGACAAACTGTAAGTTGCCTATTGCCTGCCTTAACTTACACAATTTCATAAGATCTTCCAAAGATCTCAGAGACAAACTGTACAATAATTGACTTTCTTGTTCTGGTCACATACACTTCCAGAAAGATTATTTCTCGCAGACAACACGTAAGCACTGCCTTCACACTTGTGAGGGCCTCCGCTGGAGTGATGCAGCAAATCTGCTTACTTCTGGTATTTGTAAAAATGTCCACATTTACCCAGGTAACTGTTGACAGAAGTTTGATTTACGATGTAACAGCAACCACCAAAGCCAGTTTATATTTATCAATCATCCTCAAAATGAAAGGAAGCTTAATGCTCAGTTGATGATCAATAGATGTGCTTTCTTTCTGCTAATTGTGCAAGAATAATTAGCAAATACTGACATCTCCATGTTTTTTATTGCATATCACATCATACATATGCACTTAGTATTTCCTAAAAATACTTTAACTTTGCTCTTTTCCACCTAGGTAATTAAAAATATGGGCCCTTATCTCAGGAACTCAGTGCACAGCTTCCCAGCTGTGTTCTTCGAATTTCCAATTAACTCATCTTTCCTGAATTCTGTTCCTGCATGCTCTGATATACTTGCTTAACTTTCTGGAGTAATTCTGTTGGTTGCAGTTGGACTTCTCTTGGTAATTAGACACACAGGTAAATGGTGGCTGGACTATATCCCTTTGCATAAAGTTTAGGTGCTTTCTACTAGATGACTACTTGGCCAACAGATGCAGGAATCATACCTTACCTGTAGAGGTTAACATAAATAAGATGAGTCAACCTTGAGTTTTCACTTGCTGAGTGAATTATTTCACACCGAATGCCTTTAAGAATACAGACTTGCTCAACAATATGAAACAGGTAATGATTCATTTATCAGCTACCAGACTGAAAAGACAGGTAGAAAATCCAACTGCAGATCTACTTTGTACTGCTAGAACTTTTTACATTTTAATCCTTCTAAAGAGGATTAGAAAATTTTTCTCCACAAGGAAATTACTTTCAGCTTTATACAAATTTGAAAAATGGAAACCATTTTATGCAATTTCAGTGAAACTGCTGAAAGATGATTTTATAACACACATATGGGTCCCACGTCCTTGTCTAAACTTCCACTGTCTCTAATGTGACTGAAATGGAAATGCAACAAAAGCTACTACTGTTTTACTACTATCCAGTTCTAATAAATTCAGAAACTTTGTATTTGGAAAGATGCTTATTGAATGAAAAGAATTTTTTCTTTTTAAAAAGAATTAAATTATCCGTTCGTACATACATTTTGGTTAAAGTAAGGAAAAAGTTAAATCTATGCTGGTTGAAGACAGTTTTCTGCATGTGAGCTGAATACATCGGATTAACATCATCTTTCTGAGCCTGCAGACAGCCCAGCCTAGGACCTCTGTAGCTAATCAAGACCTTTCACAAGAAACAGCAGGGGGAAATTGACAGAAGACTGATTAGTGTCACTGACACCATTCTCTGTTTGCCTCTATTTGGGTGACCATAAAACTTACAAGAACCATATTCACATCGTTTTCCCTTTGGTTGCTTGAGAAAGCCCCTAGCAGGAATAGTGCCTTTGTAGTGATGGCCAAGTAATGACTGGCTTCCTCCAGTCCTTCCTTTTCTTCTATGACAGGGTGGCCTGCTTAATGGATGAAGGAAAGCCTGTGGATGTTGTCTAGCTAGTCTTTAGCAAAGCCTTTGAAATGGTTTCCCACAGCATTCTCCTGGAGAAACTGGCTGCTTATGTATTGGACAGGGGCACTCTTTGCTGAGTAAAAGCCGGCTGGATGGCCAAGCACAAAGAGTGGTGGTGAATGGAGTTAAATCCACTTGGTGGCTGGTCACAAGTGCTGTTCCCCAGGGCTCAGTTTTTGGGCCAGTTCTGTTTTGCCCCTTTATCAATGATCTGGACAAGGGGACCGAGTACACCCTCAGTAAGTTTGCAGATGACACCAAGTGTTGATCTGCTTGAGGGTAGGAAGGCTCTGCAGAGGGATCTGGACAGGCTGGCTCAATGAGCCAAAGTAAATTGTACGAGATTCAACAAGACAAAGTGCCAAGTCCTGCACGTGGGTCACAACAACCCCTTTCAGTGCTACAGGCTTGAGGAGCAGTGGCTGGAAAGTTGCTTGGTGGAAAAAGACCTGGGAGTGTCGATTCATGGCAGCTGAACATGAGCCAGCTTGTGCCCAGGCAGCCAAGAAGTGTAAGAGCATCCTGGCCTGTATCAGAAATGGCACAGCCAGCAGGGCCAGGGAAGTGATTGTTCCCCTGTACGCAGCACTGGTGAGGCCACATCTTGAATACTGTGTTCAGTTCTGGGCCACTCACTATAAGAGAAATGTTAAGGTTCTGGAGTCCAGAGAAGGGCAACAAAGCTGGTGAAGGGTCTAGAGAACAAGTCTTATGATGGAACTGTATTTTTTAGCCTAGAGAAAACGAAGTTCAAGGGAACCCCTCTACAACTTACCACTCTCTACAACTACCTAACAGGAGGTTGTAAAGAGGTAAGGGGTTGATCTCTTCTCCCAAGTAACAAGTGATAGGATGGGAGGAAATGGCTTCAAGTAGTGCCAGGGGAGGTTTAGATAGGATATTAGGAAAATTTTTTTGTCAAAAGTGTTGTCAAGCACTGGCACAAGGTGCCCAGGGAAGTGGTTGAGTTGCCATCCCTGGAGGCATTTAAAAGATGTGTAGATGTGGCACTCAAGGACATGGTTTAATGGTGGACTTGGCAGCGCTGGGCTAATGGTGGGACTCAGTAGTCTTAAAGGTCTTTTCCACCCTAAACGACTCCATGATTCTTGCAAGACGTGGGCTAACAAATTGTGTCTCCCACATAATGTAGTCTGGTGAAGCTTTTCAAGCTTTTAAAAAATAATTAATAAATAGTAGCTAAACATGCCTGATATACATTTACTTCTCTTCTTAAAACCTTTTTTCTCATATAAACAGCTAACAGAAACTGTCACATGGTCTTCTTTTAGGGCTCTGAGTGACAAGACAAATTATTCATACTAAGAGAAGGAGTCCAGGATTTTACTTACTGGGATGAAAGGATGCAGATATGAGACTTTCAGAGATTGGAAACAGACATTGAATTGTTGCTGGCACTGACAGACTTGTGACTCTGACCAAGCTAATATTATCACAGCTTGTGCTGGGTGGATGAGCTCAAATGGCAATTGGTACACACGTGGTTCATGATCCTATGGTTGTGCCAAATGTGGTGACAGATTAATGCTGTATCACTGCATGGAATGAGGTTCTATTTATAAAAAGGCTGACTGTTATATAGGAAACCAGTGCTGAGAAATTCCCACTGGCAAGACTTCCCTCTCATCTTCATTCTTTTCGTGACAACAGTAGAGTATGGCAATGGCAAGCTTCCTGATAGTCAAAAAAATGGAATGGGAATTACACTGATCAGCTATTTTCTTTTCATACCCACACATGCAAGATTCTCCAAGCCTCCATGGTTCCAAAACCTGAGAGGTTCTTCGTTTTTTTGCTTTTTTTGTAAATGGCATTTACAAAACTAGTGATTCATTAAACTCCAACAAACTGAATGGAGTTTTTTGCCAGCTGTGTTGGTGAAGTGAACTTCTAGGGCAGAGTGAAATGAAAGCAGAGGACTCTGGCAAGGGACATTCACTAGAACTATGGTTTTTCAGGGGCTTGCACCTGGGAAAGAAAGAAAGAAAGGATGAGAGAAGGTGGCTGAAGACACATAGAATCATAGAACAGTTAGGGTTGGAAAGGACCTTAAGACCATCTAGTTCTAACCCCCCCGCCATGGGCAGGGACACCTCGCTCTAAACCATGCCATCCAAGGCTATGTCCAACCTGGCCTTGAACACTGCCAGGGATGGAGCACTCACAACTTCCCTGGGCAACCCATTCCGTGGCCTCACCACCCTCACAGTAAAGAATTTCTTCCTCATATCCAATCTAAACTTCCCCTGTTTAAGTTTGAACCCGTTACCCCTTGTCCTATCACTACAGTCCCTAATGAAGAGTCCCTCCCCAGCATCCCTATAGGCCCCCTTCAGATACTGGAAGGCTGCTATGAGGTCTCCACGCAGCCTTCTCTTCTCCAGGCTGAACAGCCCCAACTTTCTCAGCCTATCCTCATAAGGGAGGTGCTCCAGTCCCCTGATCATGCTCGGGGCCCTCCTCTGCACTTGTTCCAACAGTTCCATGTCCTTTTTATGTTGAGGACACTAGACCTGCACACAATACTCCAAGTGAGGTCTCAGGAGAGCAGAGTAAAGGGGCAGGATCACCTCCCTCGACCTGCTGGTCACACTCCTTTTGATGCAGCCCAGGATACAGTTGGCTTTCTGGGCTGCAAGCGCACACTGCCGGCTCATGTTCATTTTTTCATCAACCCACACCCCCAAGTCCTTCTCTGCAGGGCTGCTCTGAATCTCTTCTCTGCCCAACCTGTAGCTGTGCCTGGCATTGCTCCGACCCAGGTGGAGAACCTTGCACTTGTCATGGTTAAACTTCATCAGGTTGGCATCAGCCCACCTCACAAGCGTGTCAAGGTCCCTCTGGATGGCATTCCTTCCCTCCAGCGTATCAACCAAACCACACAGCTTGGTGTCATTCGCAAACTTGCTGAGGGCGCACTCAATTCCACTGTCCATGTCACCGACAAAGAGGTTGAACAAGACCGGTCCCAGCACCGATCCCTCAGGGACACCACTCGTTACATGGTCACATGCAGTCCTGAGTGAACACAGAGGCTGCACACACTGATGTAGCTGAGATTGATTTGAGTGATATGAACTGTACTAATGAGCAGGATAAAAATTCTCTATGTTTGCATTTATGTTCTGGCTTAGGACAAACGCACAATTTTGAAGCAAATGCCCTGATTCTCCTCATTTACTGATTCCATTCACTGAAACAGTTCTGGTGCAGGTAAACCAGATTATTTTCGGAGGAGCATAGACGTTCCTTTCCAAAAGTTGTTCAATGCTGGGTAGGGACTGTTAAATTCTGACTCAATGTGTGGGCTTCATTAACACAAAACCTGTGCCTAGAAGAAGGATGTTGAGCCATGCAGAGCTTCATTAACACCTGAAATGGTTCTTGTGCAATATAAAGAGGCGAATGTCACATGAGACTTCTTTGCTGCCTTGTTTGAAGACTGCAGATCCAGTCTTCACCTTTGGAGAGGCTCTTCAGAGAGGTGCTAACTGCCTCCCCAAGGAGACGATGCAACCTGTTAATTTGTGCCATAAGCAGATTGAAAGTTCCTCTGGCAGCAGGATATCTTGGTGGTGCTCATACAGGGTTGCTAACCACATGATTGCTGTTGGGTATGAGATAGCCAGTGAGAACAATGGCATGAAATTCAAGATTCAAGGGCAGCATTCTTGGAGAGCTGGAATGATGAAAGCATTATTTGGACTTCTGTGCCTTGTGCTCCCATGTAGGACAAGGGAGGTGCCCTGTAGAATTACTAAAGGACACCGATGTGCCACTTTAATTTAAGTGACATGGACAAAAGCAGACCTTCCTAGAGAGGCCCAAAGATGCTCCCCCCACCAAGCGAAGATGCAATTGTTTGTGGGTTCATCTTCCTTTAGAAAGCTTCAAACATGTATGATGGAGGCATTTGGTGCAAGAAACAAGACTAGTTCTTATTTGAAGTAAAGCCCTAGAGCCCCATATAATGAGGGTGTGAGAGGCGACACTTCAGCAGTAACTGCTTTAATCTACTTATTCTTTTATATTGCATTGTCTTACTTGGTAATATAGACAACCCTGAACCTTTCCAAAGGATTAAGAACATCTACAGACAATGCTAAGGGGGAAAACATGGAGAAGAACCTCCCTCTACATTTCTATGATAAAAGACTTGACACAATTATGGCCACTGGACTTATTAGGGCACTGACCTTCTGATGCCAAATCTGATAAGGAGATAAATATATACATGTCAATAGATAAGTGTACTCCCCATGCTGATTTTAAGAAAAGGAAAAAAGAAGATCAAATACTTAGTGGCTGGACAGCAAAGAGAAAGAAAATGATATTGTGGGAATTAGTAGTGAGGTAGGTGCTACAGTCAGAGAGAGAAGACTCACCATACCCTGGCTGAGTTGTGAAGCTGGTTAACATAGATGTAGCTGACCAGCAGCCATTCCCAAAGACAAGCATGATGAGCATTTGTTCAGAAAGATGGCAACAACTGTGAAAGTGAAGAAATGTTCTATGTGAGGAATGTGTTAAGCTATAAACATATAGAACAAAATAGCGAAGATAGATAGTGCAATCTACTTTAGTTAAGACCATTTGGGGGAAGAACTGTAAGAAAAATTTTACTGCCCTAAGGGCACCTGTTTAAGACCTCAAGTGTCGGATTAATGCGTGGATGGAGATTTCTTTGACATGACAGAGACAGAAAGTCTGTGAGGGGTTTTACCATCATGGGAGCATTTAACTTCCAATTTTTGATCATCACCCATGATAATTAAATTTTGAGATTAATGCAGTTCTATGAACAATTTAGTTAGTACAACAACTATCTTAGCTTGGGCATAAAGACAACGTAAGAGTATTATAGATACTTATGAGTGTGTGGCAGATGACTCACTAGGTGCATACCAATGACTCCACAACTTCTTGTGTTCCAACCATGGCTATATGTAATATATATAGCCATTATATATATATACCCACATAATCATCACGCCTTGTCCAGAAAAAGTATGGAATATGGGGACTATTCATGAATGCAGACCTAATCACCATGTGGGCAAAAAATCCCTAGAAATGTCATGACAACGGATTGCTAACAGCTGTGGAGAGGTAGATGACTAACTGATGAAAAATGGGTAAACTGAAATTAAATACGACAAGAGACAAAAATACTTCCTTACAATAAAGCAGGCATGGGAGGTCACAGAGCTAGAAGCCCACAGGAAGGTATGTATGTGTCAAATTACATTTACGCTGTGTGACCTCCTGTGGTGTCCACTGGCCCTGGGATCTAACAATTTTTTCTTCTGATCTTTCTGTTTAAAGTGTCTAAAATAACATGAAAACTGTATCACAGCCCACCAGAGTTTTTCTAGCATGTCTTTGTATCACAGAATGTGTGTTATGAGCCCTGGGTGTCAGCTGAAGGTTCATACCCAGAGACCATAGCAATGACAAAGGATAGGAATGCTTGCAAATGCATGTGCTCAGAGGGTCACAATATGGGAGGCAACTGTCATGAATTCAGGTTGTCTGATAATGTGGGGATACCCAAAAGCTACTTTTCTTATATGCTAGAGTCTCCTGAAAAAGAACTGTGTAAGTAATGAAGGAACTACTTGTTTATATAGCATCTTTGGTGTTTGTCAGATCCCAGCCATCTAATGCAATTTTGGCTCGGCTTTACTTGTTAACAAAACTTACTATTGAAAGTGTTTATTTTGAATGCTGTCACAGAGGCATGTTACAGCTTTCTAATTTAATGTCAACTTCTCTTCCTAGAACCTGGTCTTTAGCCAAACCATATCAAATTGTAGCATACTGAAAGGTACTAGATTTAATCAATGAATAAACTCAGTATAAATACAGCGTAGGCTACGGCAAACAGACTGCGGAATAGGTGTGATTATGAATGGCATAGGCTAAACATCAATTGAGATTTATGCAGCTGACATTTCATCACAAGTTACCGATCCAAGTAGTGAGGCTATTTTAAACACGGTTTTGGAAAGAGGAGGAAGAGCTGAAAATAATCTTACCTTCAGTGACCATGAGTCAACTCAATTTAAATAAAATGAGTATATGAATAAAAATGATCCCAAAACTGGGTTTTAAAAAAGTATATTTCAGAGGGATAAACTTTGATAAGCTAAAGAAACCTAAATTCAGTCCAGATACCTAAGAAGTTATCTGGACTGAAGTGGTTCATATTTAATTGTGGGGAATGCCTTGAATTTCTTTCAGACAAAGGTGTAAGTTTTCTTGACAAGATGAATAAAGTTCCAGGGTACTTCCAGCTCTGCCTGAAAGAGCAGCAAACTCATTTTCCTTCCACCCTTGTTACTTATCCTCCAAAAAGACTTGAAAAAAAGGAATTAAGGTGTTAGCAAAGACCTTAAAAATTACAAGAAAAGGGACTTATTAGCAAAGAATGATGCATTTTGGAGGTTAGATAATGCAGGTCTAGAAGACAGTTTTCTAAAAGTCAAGCTGTGACAAATCTTTCAAGACAAATTGAAACAAAAAGTCAAATAATCCTCAGTTAGGTTAATAAAGTAAGAAGAAGAAAAGCAGATATGGAGTGAGTCCAGGGCTAGGACCTAATTCTTAGCCTCATTTTTCTGTGAAGAGGATAATAGAGAAGAGGAGGACAATGCCCTGACAGCTGGGAATGAGCATTCACAAATGGGAGCTTGTGACTCCAAGCCCATAGCAAGCCTAAAATGATCATAATGCGCTCAAGCTGGAGGAATGGACTCTCCAACGCCAAATACTGAAATAACTAACACATTGAACTGCAAAGCTGGTAGGAAGGCTTTAAAAACAGATTTATTGTTGAGATCATGGTGAGATGCTACCTAATATTTATGAAAAAAAAAAAACAACCAAAATTGAGAACTGAAAAGTAATTGGAGCAAACACTCACTCATCAGTTTGACTCCAGTTCTTCTGAATTACTGAAGGAAAGAAATACAAAGTGGGATGATGTTAGCATGGTTCTGACAGTTAGGAAGCTGCAAGTTTGTAAAAGGAAGCTAAGTAACACATTTTTCAGAAAGCATTTGATAGTGTGTCATACAAAAGCATTTATTAACCTGGAGAATACAGAGATTAGCATGAGCATTTAAGATCCTTATGGCACTTGCTCGTGGGGAGCTGATATTTTTGCTGGAAGGGCAAGTCTTGAGCTGTTGTGAGAATACATTGAGCACTCAAGGATCAGCCTGGGTGTCAATCATTTGGTGTCTTCATTAGAAGCTCTGGCGTGAGTAGAGGTCTGGTAGTAAAATCCACTGATGGGAGGGCAGTATCAATGCAGAAGACTATTGGGACAAATGGTAAAGAAGAGAAAACATATGAATATATTGAATAGCCCTTGGAGGACCGTGAATCACCAATGAAAAAGGTAAACATGAGCATTGGCAGTACCGGGGAAAGTTTTCTCAGCATAACGTATGCACTAGAGCCATTCTCCTTTGGTGTTTTCTCATCTTTAGAAGAGTGATATTTGGAACAACCAGTTAATCAGGTTAAGATCATTTTAAAATATAATACAGTACTTTAGGAGACTTATTGCATGATGATGTTAATGCCCATGACAAAGGGACTAGATCTGATGATTTAGTAGGTTTTTTACAGGTCTATGTTCTTATGAGGAGGCTGAAAGATAGACATATTTGAGATTAATAAAGAAGGATATCTAAGGGTAGCAATAGCCAAAGAATTAGGAACTGGATGAAATTACAGAAGGCTAAGATCAAAAATAGTGTTGTCTAAACCAAACCAAGAAGAAAATCTATGAGATTAAATAGGGTATAAGGCAAGCAAGAAGCTCATTATTGGGCTCTCTCACTGTGGTCTTCGTAGAAATTTGCCTTTTCCTTGCTCTATTAAATGTTTGAAAATGTGATGGCAAAGAAAAAGGAGAGGCATAAAGTGATTTTCTTTTTTTGCCAGTCCTCATCCAAGCTGTCCTGATTTCCCTGCCAAACATCAAGCAGCTGTAACAGCCTGGTTTGTACTGGGGAAGTGCATGCCTCCAGCCTATTTCTGAAGCTATTGCAACTGCAAGCAAATCTACATGCGATGGTTAGCAGGGAAGTCTGGGAGTGCATCAGCCACCACTTCCAGGATCAACATGGCAAGGTTCTGCAGCTTCTGAGGTGGAGGCAAGATGCAGAAGCAAAAGATATTCATACAAAAAGGGAATTCCTACAACTAAGTCTGTAGTAGAGTGCACAATAAATACAACTGTTTCAGTCTTTTGCTCCTAAAAACTAACAATGTTGCAGCCAGTAAGTACTCATTTAAAAAAAAGAAAGTGAAATCCTATAAAAAGCATATAGTGATGCCTAGAAAACACATCTGCATACCCGATGGTGTTGGTGCACTGAAGATTTTTATGACTACTCTGTAAAACATGACAGAATGGATCCCAGAGAGGGTAAGAGCTATTAACTGGAAAGGCAGTCTTGGCACTTGAACAAACAGATATAAACCATCCAGGAATATATGCAAGCTGTAAAGTAGAAGGCAGTTTTGAATTGTCGGGAGAGAGGCTCTGGCACAAACTCAGCAGCTGTAGCCAGGCCAAAAAGTTTTAAGTTGTCCAAGTTGATGCTGTTAAATAGTTGTTAAAGAGGAGTTTGATCAGTGTATTAAAAAATTATTAGGATGTGTTTCTCTGTGAGGCTAAATTCAGCTACTTTGGGCCTTTACGATTACTGCAAGAGCTTAAAGGTCTTACAATATGTATCTTCGGACATCCAAACCCCAGTATCGTCACTTTCCTCAGCACGTGAACTTTGCCATAGCTATAGAGCTGGACACAAGGATAATGCAAACAGCACGCATTTAAGCCCTAGGCAGGAGCAGCACTGAAGGCAAACTCCGGGCTTGAGCACCACGGCCATTTTGCCAAAACCCATCAGATTTATTTTCCTTTGACCCTAAATTTAGCAAATCTCTACCTGGATAAACCCTGCCTTGTACTGCAGCCAGCAAAGCCTCTTGCTGACTGTTTCTCATCCTATGGTTGCACTTTGTGAAACCAAATCAGCTTACACTGCATAACCATTGAGTTCACAAACAGCAAGGCTTCCCTACCCTGTTACTGAATTCTACGCACACTACTACAACCCTCAACTGCAGGGCTTTGTCTGCGTCTCACGTGGTACGTGCCATGGAGCACACTGAGCAACACACAGCAACAGCCTATCGGTAATGCAGCCTCCCCAGACTATTGCTTTAGAGCAATATCTGGTATGACATCCTGGTTGTGTTCACAGTTTCATTTACATGACCATTTAAGGGTATTTGTCAGTCATGATTGGAAATCATTGGAAAATGGGGTAACTCACCCATCCAGCACATGAAATAATGAGGGTCAGTGGCCAACAACCAAGTGAGTGATTTCAAAACAGCCACCAAGAATTCAACTGATCGTTACCTGACCTCCGCTTCACTGGCTCTCATGCCATGAAAGGAACAGAAATGACAAAAGCACTTCCAAGAGGAAATTAAATAAGAGGGCAGGGGGGAAGTTCTCTTAAATATACTGAGCCTCCCCTGCATCCCTGCACCCTGCCAGCACTGCTGGTGCAGAATGCTGACTCAGCACACAGGGCCAGTGAACACCTGCAGTACGAACAGCTGCTTGGCAGATGCTTGCTCCTGCTCTTGGTCACTGGCCAGCTGGAGAAACCTCTCCTACAGAAGCTGACGGAGAGATACAAGAAGTTGCTTGGCAGTGGATAAGATATAGAGCCACTGGTGAGATTTCTCTGCTGAAAGCTGAGATTCAGGTTCATGGTCACTGCTTTGTTCTCTGCCAAAGCACGGCTATGATTCCCAGAATATAATACACCATGATAAGGAAATGTGGTTTAATGTTGAAATGAGAAGTGGCTTAAGATCTACAGTTCATAGGCATTCAAGGCCCTGTTTGTGGGCCTCACAGTCCCATTCCCTTCACCATCATTTAGAGCTTTGTATTCCCCACGTATTTGCTGGAGAAATCAAAGTTTCAGAGGAAGTGACTGAAGTCAAGTGGAAAGATGATGTGATGGACAAGGAAACATTCTGTTATGAGTAAGGAAAAAAGAAGCAATTGAGTGCATTGTGGGAGAAAGGGGAAGGCCCTTATCCCTCTTGTCTTTTGTAAAGCATTAACGTTTTGCTTGACGTTATCTGCAGTTGACTAAATCCCATGCTTTCCTTGACAAGTGGGAAGAGTACTCACCCTCTCTGAGACACTGGCTCATCCTCCAAGTACAAAAATCTGTTCAGGATTCATGGCTGGGTATCTCTCAATGTACTCTGCCAGAGAATTCCAGCTAGCTCTGTATGGGAAGATCCAGTTCCAGACTGTTTTCATTCTCCTTTTTAAAACCAGCAGCCTTCCCAAAGGCAGCCTGCACCCTGCTCCCCACCTCCTCTGAATGAGGAGATCCATGATTGCACCTCAGAGTATTTGTGGGGTAGGAAAAAAGTGAGACAGGCTTTGAAGCACCTTTATGCTGCAGGCAAGCAGAAGTGGGTAATGCAAGGCTAAAGTCCTGCAGAGAGAGGGACCTCAATATCTGGAGGAGACAGGAAGCAGGGAAGCAGCAATATGGTGCAGTCTCCTCTGGAAAGTGAGAGGTGGAAGCAGGAGGAGGGAGCCTTGTTGTTGAGCTGGAAATGTTAAGGTTCAACTAAAGTCATTACAATAACGTAAATCTGATTTCCAAAGCAGTGCTAGCCAATATTGCAAATCGACTGGCACAGAGGCAAGGCAAGTTCTGAGCAGATGATAAAGGCATTGACTTTTGTATAGTTCTTTTCAATGCCCCTGAGGCATACGCATACATCTTTATGCCTGCACAGCTTGTCATGTGCTATTCTTCACTCATCTCTGCTATAGCTCTTCCTGATCCCCTAACAGCTTTGCTTGGAAGAAAAGAGAAATGGACAATAGGCTCCGAGACCTCTCGGCTGCATTGCTTCTTCATTAAAGTTGACATTTGGCAGTGAGACTTTACTGTCTTTCAGGAGCTGATGTCTCATTGAAGCTAACAGCAGCAGAGGTATCAGGGCAGCCATGTCTCTCTACTGAGCATCCAAGCTTTGGATGGTGGGAGGGAGCCCTGGGGAGTGAGACCAGTAACACAGGTGATGTTTTTCTCTTTTTGCTTTTTTTTCTGTTAAAGGGAAGACTACCCTTTTAGCTAGGGACAAACCTATGATGTTGCTGAGCCTCCTAAACTCATTGCTTTTGATGAGCCAGAGTTGAGAAAATTTAAAATCTTTGAAAAAATGTGAAAGAAATCTGCATTCATTTTGTGAATATTTTATTATAATAGATCTATCCTGGCAAGCACATCTCACCTTCCATTTGCTATCAAGTCTGTCTGATCAATAATGTGTCCTATTTTGTTCACTATAACTGCAACAGTCCCTGCCTTGGTACTTTGATAATCCTGATTCTCCCACCCATACCTAACTAGAAAGGTTAATTTATTTTCCCTTCTACAGAAGTACATTTCTGTGCCTTATGTTTTCTTAGTCTTGCTGGTTAACCTCAAGATTTGCACTATACGGCAAAGTTTACCAGTATAGCTGTCAGCAGATCCTTGTGTACATGCACATGCAATTTCAAATCCCATCTAGGTTTATGATGTCAAGTTGCAATGTGTTTCTGAACATTTTTTTCAGTCCAGCATGTGTACTGTTCTAGTGCTGCAATGCCTCTGGGGTAAAGTAATCCTTAGTACTTGCAACACAGCAAACAACCACTCTGGTGCTGATTTTCAGCACTTAGGCCCAGAAGTCAGAGAAAGTAGGTCTCCCTCCATTTAAAATTTCTGGTATATGCCT
Source organism: Amazona ochrocephala (assembly GCA_039720435.1). Lineage (NCBI taxonomy): Eukaryota > Metazoa > Chordata > Aves > Psittaciformes > Psittacidae > Amazona > Amazona ochrocephala. The sequence goes on from CM077880.1 coordinate 31,044,993, forward strand.
ATTAATATAACACTGCTGGTGATTTCTGCCTTAGAAATTAAGATGTCTGTTCAGACACTAAAAAGACCGGAATAATGTAAGGCAAGGCTGCAATGCAAAACAAAGGGAAAATCTGACAGTCCCACAAAAAACAATGAGACATGGGCTGCCAGAAAAGCTGGGTACCTGCAAAGCTGAGTATGAAGCCTAGGGGTTTGCTAAATGACCTCTGAAACCCCAGAAGTGCCTGCTGCCCACCAGCTTATTAAGAAGGGTGAACCAGGAGATGTGGCGTTTACAAAGGGAATAAGAGCACTCTAGCCCTAAACGGATCCAGAGATGGAGCCAAAGGAAAGAGGAGTTTAACTGGGATTGCAATAACTGCGTCTTCTTTCAAAAATGTTCATAGGCCCCGGAGCCAAAACTCCTTTTCTACTACTCTATAAATAAATAATGGCTGAAATAATGTATAATAGAATTGTTTTCTGAAGCAATCAGTTTAATTTATCTCTTTTGGTGGGCACCAGCAAAAAGAGAATAAATTTCATGAGCAACTCAAAATGTTTCTGAATACATCAGGCAGCAAGTGTTGCTACCACTACATTGCAAGCAGCTGAAATACAGCTCAAGAGATATTTGAACGCTTGAATAAATGTATGGAAAATATAATGTCTGCTTTGTGAACAATCCAGTATCTTGTCATTGACTTTTATAAATAAATGTCTAGAGGAAACATAAACTTCAAGACCTCAGCCCATCAGAACCACCACTGGCTACAGTAAGTCAGCAATCTTTCATGCATTATTCCTACCTCTTTTACAAGTGACACCTGTGAATTCATTTCTCAGTCTCACAGGACTATTTGCATTGGAAAGTGGTGCTACAAAGTGAAGGGACTGAGAGCTTCTGACCTATTGCAAACAAGTGTATTGGAAGTAAATCCAATTAATTTCAGAGTTCATGACAGTTTCTTTGGAAAACTGTAGGTTGGGGAGGCACCTTCTTCAATCTGCTGACAAACACCCTAACTATGGTGAAGACATGGGCATACAGAAAACAGGTTCTGTAACTCTCTCTGAATGTTCAAGTTCAGACTCTGAAGGAAAGGAGAGGTTGGAGTGCTTGGGCCCGGGGAAACACAGGGACTCCAGAAAACCACAGGAAAGTGCTTCAAAATGCTATGCAACTCCTGAGATGTCAAAACCAGAAAGAGTAAAATTGAACTTCCCTGAAACCTGTACAGCAGCAGTAGTTCTGCACGGACTCTGTCTACTTTGGATTGAAGACAAAATACCATGTCACAATTTGCCTCTCATTAAGCCCAAGAGAAAACAAAGATTGCAGAGACAACCTATAATTCATACAGGAATAGCAGCCAACACTTTGCACTTTTAGTTCTGCATGGTTTAAAATACTGTATAATGCTTATACTTCAAAGCTGGCGTTTGTCATCTCAAGGTCTCTGAATAAGTCCTTCAGGTTTCTACAAATGTGCTAACAAATCGCTTACAATACCCAGGCAAGTATGGTTTATTCAGGAATAGCATAAATTAACTCAAAGTGTTTGGAGAGGGCTGCTGGTGAGGCACTCAGTTGCTCAGCACTTCAGTTACTTTGCTGTTGAGGCCCTCAAAATCAGATAGTCCTTCCTCTTAGACTTTCTAATGTGACAATAATGTTTCCCATTTTGATTCATGAGTACAACATAAAGGTACACCGTACAGTCTTAGTGACGCAAATATGTGATTCACAACTATTGAAACATGACCAGCTCAATATGTTTTCAGCCTAATGAGAACCACATTTAGCATTCAGCCATGCAACTGCTCTGACAACAGTGAACTTTATTCTTCGTTAAGTCTGAACGGTAGACCAAGCCACAGATGCAAAGAGCATCTTGGGCTCCTTGGAGCACAACTGGTGCTGCTACTCTGCACTACAACCATGCTGCTCTGAAGAAATCATAGAATCATAGAAAAGTTAGGGTTGGAAAGGACCTCAAGATCATCGAGTTCCAACCCCCCTGCCATGGGCAGGGACACCTCCCACTAAACCATGTCACCCAAGGCTATGTCCAACCCCGCCTTGAACACCTCCTTATTTGCAATGCTGCCTCTTTAAAAATGAACCTCTCCAGATCACTCTGTGTTTATGGCTATGTAACATCCATGGTGGTTCCCAAATGCATCCACTAACATGAGAGTTTCCTTTTGACACATCTCAGTTTGAATGATAACTAATGACATATTACAATTCTAGAAATCTACTGCATCAAGTTATTTGACCCTGTGCAGATGGGACTCTGCAGCTTTGCAGCAACCCAAGACCAGAGAAATGGACATCTAATAGTGCCAGCTGAAAGTAGCGTCAGCTGTTGGTACACTCATTAGAGCTACCTCACTGACCAGAGAAGCGATACTGACCTTGCCCAGTGGTTAAACCAGACAGTAACAACAAAGTATTTATTTTGGGTTCATTACTGGGATTACTTCTGGTTAGCAAGAAAGTGCTACGCTATTTAGTACTTAATAGTGCAACCACAGGAACAGAATAGTAAAGTGCTGATAAAAATTTAGGGGAAGTAATATGTGTATCCAAGAATTATGTTGTCATGTGTTAACTTATGGACTCCTGAAAATGGATGCATGAGTTAGTTAAAAGCCACAATTAAAAACTGGCTCTTCAGAGCTTTCCCTTGTGTGATGCTGGGACTCTTGAGGTGTCCCAGTTCCAGCTTGGGGTACATTGCATCTGCCTAGCAGGGCTATGATAAGCAAGGCAAATAATTATCCTTATTTTACCACTAATAATAATAATAAAAAATTACTCTTTTTCTGCTTAAGCGAACCATTATTTCTGTTATAATATCCTTGTGGCCAGTCAGAAGTAAACCTAAGAAATGTAATCATTCCTACTGAATCTAACCAACCTGATCCAGCAGTAAGTAGATCTTTCTGGCAAAGTCATATTCACAGTCTTATGCAGAAAAACTCACTAACGGCCTCACTTACTTGGATTTTAGCTTCTCTCAGTATAGATTTGCTACCCCTACATCCTTTGTCAGCCAGCTAATGCCTTCCCTCATACCAGTGTCAAAGTACACTCAGTTTTGGCAGTACTGACTGAAACATTTTGCCTGAACCTTTTTGCCAATAAAGAGTGCAGTAGGTCAGTGGAAACATTTCAAACATTCAGGCTGATCATCGCGAACTCTACCGACCAAACATAACCCAAAATCATTTCTGAGAAAAACTGTAAGTGCTCTGTTTGTATTGAGAATCCCTTGAAAACAGAGGCAGAAAAGATGTGATTTTGAGATTTATCGACAATTGATTTTTTCTTGCCAAGTTTGCCAGTGCAAGGGTCAAGAAAGGAATGGCACTTTCCACACAGAAATTCTCTGCAGCCCCTCCTGAGTCTTCCTGATGTGGCCCCTGGCCTGGACCCACCTGCCAAGGCTTCGTTCATTAGCACGTGCTCTGCTCCAAATGCCTGCAGCAAGCTGACAATGTCCATGCTCTGCACCTTCTGCATGTACCCCTTCCCAGCGCTGTACAAGCAGATGCTGTAGCAGTTTCAGGATCTGCATAGAAAACCTCATATGTCCCACATATGAGAAGAGAGTTCACGTGATGCAACTGCAGAGATTTAAGCTAATCAGGAGAACTGGTTACACAGGGCGCTGATGGAGCAGTGGGAGTTTTGCTGGGACATCTTTCTACTTAAAAAATGCAGCATGGCAAGGGCAGCAGAATGTACACAGCTCCTAGGGGAAGGACAAGGCTGGAAATGGTCCTCTCAACAGTTCCTAGTGCAGGCATGGCTTGGGGCAAAAGTTTCATTTCAGTATCCCTTGGCCTCTACTTTCACTTACCTTTCCATTGCTCACAGGCCCAGCAGAAACTTGGTGACCTCCAGCTGTGTTTGAACGGTAACACCATTCAATCTCATCAAATGCCCTAAAGAATACTTACCACCTTTGCTTAACTCACTGACCCTTCCTGGTCACTATCCAGACAATGGCTTGTAATTCTGTCACATAGCCCACTTCTTCTTGTTCTGTGCATGTTTGCTGGTGCAAGCTCTGACTACTTTGTTTTCATGACAAGACATACAGTAATACACAGTATTTTTTCTCATGGTTTCTGTACTCTCCTGCATCTTAACCATCAGCATGTCTTTCATCCTCTCATGTTTGCTTTATAGATTATAGGTTTCTTCTTCACCTTCTCTCACACCTTTGGTGTCTTCTTAATGTTGATTAGGAAACTATTAAGGCTATCACTGCTCAGACAGTTATCACATCACCTACCATCTGTTGCTCATGATATTTTTTCTGTCTGTCAACCACACAGCACACATTGGACAGGTTTTAGATTGTCAACAACACAACAGACAGATTTTATACAAGATTCAGCATTTTCCAACGTATTTGTCTGAATTGGGGAAATGGAAAAACCTCTCTCTCAGAGATGTGCGCCACTATGAAATATTTTGGGTACCTGCATCTTATCTGTGAAGGTGGAGACACCTATGCAGCCTCCAGCACGAATGAATGCCTGCTGACGACTGAATTAATTGTGTCTCATGGATGACACTGTGATTTAAACTCAACAAGTCAGGATCCTCTCATGTCCTCTCCCTGTACAGGCGCATCGATACCAAAACAGTCCTGACTGTGAATAACCATCCATTTAATCACAAGACTGGTAGATAAGCATTCACCTGGCTGCTGTCCAGACAGCTGAAGATGACTGTCCCCATGTCTATGGCTGAGATTTCTCCAGAGATTTCCCATGAGGAGTGCCAGTTTAAAAGAAGAGGTTAGACAGTGCTGTTGAAATGTCAAATACTTCTCCCAGAAGGCAGATTTCCAGGGTGGGAACCTCCCCAAACTCCTCCGAAGTAACTGCGTGTACAGAAGATTTCTTTTAAGTTCTTTTCTTAGAGTATCTTTGTCTTTCCTGACACTTTTATCAGAGACTTCTCAGAGAATTTAATTTTGATCATCTTCCTGGATTTCTGGCAGATTTCCTCCTTTTGATGCCTTTTCCAGAAGGATTAGTAGTTTTAATGCCTTTTACTTGTTGTTCCTCAAATCTGGGTGTTTTTTTTGTTCTGCCTTGCTACGCTTGAATTCAAAGTCAAATTGTCAGGATTTAAAGCTGTCTTTTTTCCCAAGCTCCAGCATTCACATATTTCAGCTGCAGGTCCAATATGAAGGAAATACATGAACCTGGTTAAGAGCCCAGGCCTCTGTTTGCCTTTATAAGCAGTCACAGTAAGGGACTGCAAACTCAGATGCTGTTCAGTATTTGCGTCTACCAAGATACACAGAAAAGAACAATTAGTAAATTTGCTATCCTACCCCTTGTTACAGGAGATGCAATATTTTAGTCCATGATTGCTGCATTTTATCTCTTCTGATGCAGCAGCCATAAATTCTGAGAGACACATTAATAAGCGAAATGTTTATTTTAGAACATAAGAGAAACTACGTGTTTGCCTCTGCTGGAGAAAAATCACAGTGTCTTCAAACGTCTCCTCTGGCTGACCGCCCCCAGCATGTGGGAATGTTGTGTGATAGCACCTCAGGGGCTGATAGCAGCCTTCATTTCAAGCAGACGATGTATCAGCATGTCAGATAATCTCATGATTTCACTGCGAATCTCACGATGTTTTTAAATAGTTACCTCAATGTGAAAGGGTTTGGCATTTTCTGAAAGAGAAGATTTGGAAGTACACCTGAAGGGTGGTATGCAAATAAAAGAACTAAAAGTAAATTGAAACAAATCCACCACTTCAGCCTTCTGCTGGGACCCACACTGAGGCCAATGCACCAGACGCCTGTGCCCAGCCTGGTCTCCCACAGCAAGAGAGACCTGTGAACTAGATGTTCAAAGCAGACGTTCACCATAAGCAGCACTTCTGACACTGTTAGCATCACTCCTTCTCCAGTGTGAACCAGCAGTCACCCTGCAGGGTCCACTCAGTGTACTACATCTCATTCCTAAATCCCACCCTTGTGCAGAAAGGGAAAACTTCAGGGCACTGTGTTTTTGCACCCCAAACCCTGACATTTCTGGTAGGAAACTTTCTGGATCCATCTCAAACACATCATCTAGAGACCACACGTCAGCCCTGCCCTGGGAAATCCTGCCCTGGAGGCACAGCTTCTTCTCAAGGTGGGCAGACCCTTGTTGCACTGCCACAGTGACCTGCAGGTGCGAGTATGCTGGTGCCAGCACACACAGGGCTGGTTCGCAGGTGAATCACAACCAGCATTAGCAGTGCTTTGCTTTCAAACACATGAAATGGACTCATTGTTCTTTTAAAACACACTAACCCTGAGTTTCAGGCCCCATATAGAACACTGTTTCTAGAGCTTTTTTGTAAAAAGAAATGTTTGAACACATGCCTTTTTCCTTTCTGCAATGTTAACCAGCCTTCTGCTGTCAGACTTCTAATTTGACATATTTAAATACCCTGATAGGTTAATAATAGTGTCTAAGATCATAATGCTTGTAACGGCTTCAAACTCCAGGCAACACTTCCAGAGGTATCAGTAATTCTACTTACTATGAAGATAATATTGTATAATTTGCTCAGGGAAGATTTATATTATGGCTGATACCACGCATTAGGTATCTTGCATTAAACACATGCAAGATGTCTAATGTTTGTAAATACATACGCACAAGGCCTAAAAAAGCTGCAAGCATGAATATCGTCAAAACATTATTTCCCCTGTGCACCCCAGGTAATGTTAACCACTCAGACTGTGCTTCAAAGTGTGTACTTTAGTACTTCAGTGTCTGGGAAGGAATTTACTAAGTAAAGCCACGTATAAACACCTCTTTCAACATCCAAGGCTGCAGCTGAGCTTAGATTTTTCTATGTAAATGCATTGTAGGGAAAGGCAACATGTATAAGCCAGCCTGAAGTACTGAGCGCACTGCCTGTCAAAATAAAGAAATAAGGAATTTATTCTAAATTGGATAAACATTTCACTGAAAAGCACCTGGGTGTAATTTCCCCAGGGCATGCGTTCACTGTGGGCCCATGTTTGCTTCTGCTGAAGTCAAATGCAAAATTGATTAAATGGCACCAGCGTCAGTTCCTCTGCACACATGAAGAAATAGAGAGTTTGTTTCATCAACTTCATATACAAATTGTTATGAGATGCATGTTTTTTAGGTCCCTTCACTCAAAAATACCCAAAATGAACAGCTATTCATGGGGACATGTAGGACACTTTTGGTTTTTCAGCATCCAGGTTCAAGCTGCAGAAACACAATCCCTGTCTTGGACACTGGAGCTTCAAAGGCACTAATGTGAGTGTATCCATCCCCACACGCGTGCCTTCCCCTAACCAGTTCAGGGATGTCAAAAACTTTTGAGATGCAGTTGTTCCATAGGTGGAGGGCTGGCTATAGCCATGGCCTGTGTTGGAAGGTACACGGCTTGCAGCTGCGTGAGTCCTCCTTAGTCCATGACCTGCAGTGGATCCATATCTACTAGCATTAAAGTGAGTGACTAGGCGGAAAGATGCCTTTAAATATTTGGCCTTAATCTACTGAGACACTCAGCAGAGACTCAACGTAGGTGATCACTATGGTCCTTTTGCTCTTTAAACTCATGGGAAATTAGGTATGGAAAGATACAAAATTGCAACTGGTGATTTTAATCGTATCAGCTTTGGGTGTTTCGAACACTCCACACAGGCCTGGTTAAGCAGCCAAACTCTGTAGCTATGCAAAAGGTTCTTCTTGCTCATAAGGTTAACAAATAACACCGACATAACTCAGGATTTTTTAGCTCCATTCAGTAATTCATTCTGACACGAGTAAGAACAACCAGCGCTCACGTCAGCACTGTACACAGAGATTAAGACAGCTAAATTGAACTGTGTACACTTCACCTATAGTAAATGGAGATGTGGTCAATACAGTGGAGTCTAGGTGGTAACTCACTCATCAATTGTACGTGCCTGCTTCCAGGTGCACTGTATAGCTCTCCAGGTTCCACTGACTGTATTGACTACATCTCCAGTAAGTCTGCTGGGAGTTACTGGACAATGAGTGCACATGTAGGACTCCACATATAGACATCTAAATAGAAGTATTAATTTGCAAGCTGAATCCTGCCCTGTGCATCTCCCCTGGTTTTATTAATACTGGCATTTGAGCAAATAAGGGATAATACAGCTCTGACTGCCTGCAACAGAGTTAAATTTTGGTCAAGAAAAAGATGATAAACTGGAATAAATTCCTGCATATTACCTGGAGCAAGTCAGAAGTGATTTTAGTTAGATTTTTTGAAGCACTATACACACGCCAGTGAATTGGAAGACACCTGAGTTTTCTTCCATGGTGCGTTATGATTTTTTTTTGACATAGCATTTCTAAAGTCTTTCTTCTGGTCTATCTAACATGATATTTGGTCGATGTAAAGCCAAACGGCATCAAGTGCCATAAAGAAAGCCACAAAGTGCTAACTGTAGGTGGGGAAGGCGAGAGTACTCATGCACTACCAACAGCCCTGTCTTTAATTAGAAATTTATTCATCACCCTAAGAGGTTTTGTCATGACTCTTTTCTGCTTCCACCTCATGGTTTAGAGGTTTCTTTTCCTTTGCTGTAGAAATAATAATGGTAATAGAAAATAAATACTTTGGCTCTAGCAGTGTTAAATGTTATCTCTGCTCTGTTACAGAAACTGAGTATAGATGAGCCATGGTCTGGATGCTCTTATGCTCTTGGTAGATCATGAATATTCTAATGTGTAACTATAATCATATTAGAAGGGGCATTGGCCTCATGTCATTCCTAGTTTTTACCTTATAGCATTGTCTTTTTTAATGGTTTACCATTTCTGGATGAATAATTATTCAGCATGTCTATTTTTAAAAAGAGGATTAAACGTAAAGCTTACTTAAGCCATCTTAAATACAACTGTCTTTATCTTTAGAGTTTTCAGTTCCCTCAGCATATCTATTTCCAAAGTACGTGAGTTTCCATTTATACACCAACCATAGAGAAATTCTGATCACAGAATTCTGATCACTGACACAATGCAGTCACCCCGGAGTTAGTCTCATATTTTAAATAGAATAATGAATGTGCAATAAGTTGAATGTAATGTTAATAGAATCTGGGCCACAGAAGAATGATCTGGCTGGAAGGAATTACAAGACAGATTGCTTTAGAGATAGAGGATGGCAGTTCATCTTATTCAGCCAAGGATGATTTCAGATACTTTTACTCAAAAATTGTTTTTTTTCTATCTATCTGGTCAGAGTCATCTTCAGCTACAGGTAGATACCTCAGAGGGATTTGGGTAACATGCCACTTTCCATCACAAGCTCCTTGATCATCTACAGTGTACTAAGCTACAGGCTTATACTCATCTAACTATGTTAGATAGGTTTGCATGCTGTGCTCATGGGAAGCAGTATCAATTTAAACAGATTTTAATATTTGATTTGGTTAAGCCAATATTCCTAACATAGAAGCACAATTTTCTTACAGTGTGCCTGAAAAGGAAAACATTTCTGCAGGCACTGGTCCCATGGTTTTGCAAATTTTTTGTCCCTGATGGAGTTAAGTAGGATGTATATTAGTGTGAGATTTATTCTCTTATCCTTCAGCCTTGTTAAAATGCTCAATATGGCCCCCAAATGACTATTTTCTTCTGGGTATTTTGTGTCCAAACATTTAAAATGCAAATGTAGTTTGTCTTATACTTTCAAATACAGAAATATAGTCAAAATTGGAGTGAAAAATTCCGTATACTTTAGATTTTCCTTCTTTTGAGCTGCCTCCCATGCCCTAGAGTAATTCATAACTATGTTTTCTCTTTAATTAGTATGAAACTACTCATGGTATCCCAGTCACATCCTGTCAAACCTTGAAGCAAATTTAAACAATAAAGCACAATGCACTGAAACAGCAAGGGAGGGAAGTCACACCAGATGGGGAGACCATAACCTAATTTCCTAATGCTTTTTGAGTTTGCATTCTGAAAAAGTAAAAATTTCCTCTGATAAAAATTAAGGGTTTTTTGAATGAAATATTATGACTAGGAAGTGATTTCTGTCTGCGAGCAATGCAAAGGTAACCCCTAGGAGCGGGATCTAAACAATAAAAAGCATATAAATGCCAGTCCAAGCAGGCATCCCCTGTTGAGAGTAGTTTCGAAAATCATTTCTTTAAACCTAATTATTCATTATGTCAGTGCTGCTTTCCCATTAAAAGATACATTATCCATACACAATTCTTTCAGATTATGAGTGATGTTTTTATTTTTCATGTTGGAAGAAAATATTTATCTGGGCAACAAATTGTGTCAAAGTGTTTGTCAAACTGTTAGTAGTTATTAACTACAACATTATGACTTTGACTGGAATTCAGAACTAGCAAATTAAAGATAGAATTCAAGCAACACTTCTGATTTAACAACTGGAACACACAGAGATTTTGAACCACTAAATGCAGATTACTCTAGGCATTGTTTTGCCTTTAGCACTGCACACAGCTCTGCCTGTGATATATGTGTGCTGTATATTTACTGATATGGTAAATTTAACCTGTAGATTTATGGATTTAGCGTTCCTTAACTAATAATGCTTAGTGGGATATTACTGGCACTGCTGTCATTACAGCATAATGATGGCATTACAGCTTAACACAAAAGTACATCCTGGTGTCATTGGTATATTCATCTGGTGAATTTATTCTTCCAGACATCTAGTCTTACAATGTGAGACTATGAGAAGTCGGAACAAATTAAAAAGCTGTGTATTCCTTACAAAGAATTTGAAATATTTTCATATGGATGTTTAAGTTCATGTTGTAATGGAAAGAAACAGCTACATAATGTGTTTTCAGGGGGGTGGTATATGTTACCAATTTGTGACCTCTAATGGGAATAACTGAACTCAGCTTCTGAAGTCACCATTACATTTACGTGCATTAGCACTTTTCAGACAGGCTTTTGCCCAAACATTCTACAACCCATAAAGCCTACTCAGCTACAGCAGCTTCCTCTAGCATTCATTTAACTACCTCCAGGTACTACTTCTTTTGTACAGAAAATACAAACCTATGCCAAATTTGCTCTTTGACTAAAATAAAATCAAAAACAAAAGCAAATTTACTCATCTACTGCACAGCATGACCAGCTTTCCTCCTGGTTGCTGAGGAAACTGAAGATCAGTCCCTGTCCCAGCAAGAGTAGATCCAGAATGAGCTTTGTCCTTGAATTCAAGATCGCTGCCTCAGTGTGCAGCATGCTGCTAGGATCAAGCATGATGACTGTGTTATTAAGATGTTGATTAGACTGTGGGAATTGACGATTAAGAGTTGTACATAAGTCAGTTCAAATGAGCTAAGCATCACTTGATTAAACAGTAAAATCTAAACACACTGTGTGGGGAATAGAAAAATAGTGGGTTTCCCTGGTGTCAATTCATCAAATTCAGAGCTTGTGAAATATGTAGTAGTTAGCAGTGTGGAATACACTCTCACTTACATTATTTGTCATAGAGCATTGAAATTGTAAGATACTTCTGGTGATTTGAAGAGTTTGCTGCCTAGTACTGCATGTGGTTTACTATCCAAGACAAGGCAGAGAGATGGCAGAGGGGAAAGCTAATAAAGATAACAGTGGCAGCAAGAAGATGATGGGATAGCTCAGTGGGGCATAAAGATATTACCACATTTATTTGCTTTAATTTGTCTCACTTTACATAGAGAAGGTGACAGAAATGAATGCTCGGGAGGGCACTAAGTGAGGAAGGCAAAAGCTGAACTGCTGACAAACCCTTTGGCTTTTGAGAGTGGAAAGAGTGAGTGGGCTGATGGAAAAGAGACTGGACTGGGTACAGTGGGAAGGAGGAGGAATGAGAGGCTGTCTTTACAGAGGCAGCTCTGAAGGAGAGATGAAGAGAAGACTGGTAAAAGAAACTCAGAATGCACAGGTAGGAGAACGTATATGGGAGGAAAGAAAAAAACATTAAAAAATATTATGCCAACAAGAGGGTACTCCTCAAGAACAGCCAAAGACAAGCGAAACCATAATGGGAATATCCTGGCAATACCATGGCTCAATTTTTACGTCAACAGGGAATTCCATTTCAAACTGAACAGCCCTTATTATTAATCTTTCTGGAAGCTGGGTCCCCATTTAGCACTTTCCACTGTTCTGCTCTTTTGGCCTGTATTTAACCCATGTCTTATCATTTCTGTGCAGGTAATTCTGTCATTTATTTTTCCATCCTGTCTCATTCTTTTAATTTCCATAGTTACGGAATTGAAACGATAACCGTTCAAGATAATTAAAGTAGACTCTATAAATCCTGGTGACATTCAACCATTTCGAACATGCAAAATATTAACACTCATGTTATACTGAGAAATTTGTAATGGACAATGCTTTAAATAATCATGTTCTGGAAGGATGCTGAATTCAGAGAATTCAACATGAACAGTGCGCACAGTGAGAGGGTGATTAGACAATACAAACAGCTACGTGGGTTCATCATTATGTATGTCAGTTCTAAGGTAAGCGCTCTGAAGTGAAATGTTGGTATTTAATCCAGTGACATTAAAAAACAGGCTAAAAGGTTTTTTTGGGGAGCAGCAGAACCATGCAATCTTTTTATGCCTTTGTGTCCTACATCATTAGACCTCAGAAACAACACCTCAGTATCTCCAAGTCTCTTACTCCTTCTCTTCAAATTCCCCAAGCATAAGGAGAACTCCTTACTCCTTTACCTCTTGACTGCTGAACAGGTTAAAAAAAGCAGATGCGGCAACGGGTTCTCGGCTCCATGAGTGTTTATTGATTTGTCAGTACAAAGGCTGTCACCAGCCAACCACAAGGTCAAACTGATAACCATCGAGCCCTCATCACCATTTTTCATCCAGCGAATATACTAATTTGATACTCTTTTGTCAAACTAGTCAGTGTCAGACCTCCCAGGAAGAAGTGACATTTGGGTCTCTTCTGTTAGATCTGACTGAAGTACACCCAATGATAATAAAATCCCAGAGAAGGATGTGACAAATAGGAAGACAGCTTGATCACATATGCCTTATTTCAAGGGGAAACCAGGCTAAAAATCTCATTATATAGAAGAGTCCATAGGGTATTTTTGTTAAATATCACACAAAGCTAGACTGAAAGCTGTCTCTATCCCTTGCTTTGTGTGGCATATCTAACTGATTTTCATGTGTTTCTCACAGGGTTGGATGATGTCGATAAGATGAATGTGACAGCCTACCTGAGCACTTGTAGGGGAACCCAATCAGAGGTCATCTGAATGAATCATCCTCCAAGTACCTTTCTCTCTCCCACCAGTAATTACTGGAGGACAGCAACCTTGACAGCTACAATTAGGTAAAATGAATTTCATCCAAATTGACTCGTGACTGAATTTTAAATATTTAGAAAGCATCTTCAATGCACAGAAGGCTGTGTTAAGAAAAAAACTATATAATAATAATTTATTTGGTGTAACATTTTGTTGCCGTACTTTCAAGGTTATTTTTACCAGTAAGGCTCTCATCCTGCCAAACAGGTGTGTACAACTCACCAGATGCCTCTTGAAGACTATGAGCTACTGACACGGGAATGCTTCCAGAGACTTTTGCTGCTGCTGCTGTCTCCTGGTTCTTCTCATTGCCCCCAGCTCTCCAGCTGTGGCTTCCTCTTAACACTATTGCACTTAACACAAACACATGCAGCCAGACCTCACAGAAACTGGTGAATGTCTGAAGGGAAGTCAACCCAGCATGGCTGGGCATACACGGGTTACCCAATTCCACTGTGCAAAACTGCACTGGGGAGGAAAACAGTGACCCTCAATTAGAGATGGCCTGGTCAGGGATGCTGCACAGCTGCTTTGTAGCTTACTTGTCAGGAAGCACACTTCTTCCAAGGTATGCAGAGGTAGGTTGATATTGCGCAGTACAAGAAGGGGCAGAGTCTCCCCTGATAGCGCTGATGTAGCAAGCTCTGAGATGGGGAGCAATACATATTGTCAGTGTGGATTTATTCCAGGGATATTTGCTCTGCTGAGGAGCAGAGATGCTGAGCCTGGGCATAGCACTGGACTAACGCTGCCACGACTTAGAAACTGTCAGCCACTGCCTTTGTGTAGCACTGTGCTGTGCTGTACAGAGGAGTTATCTTAGGTATCTGGAAGATGGAAGGGCTTGCGCAACACATCCATACCCTCTGACAGCCTTCAAACCAGGGGCTTCGCTTTAACTGCTAGGATGGGCAGCTGACTTTTCATTGCGGTATCCTCTGAGAAATTAGCCTTTTGCTTAGGAGGGAGGAGCTGTATATTAAAAAAGTTAAAGATTATCAGCTCCTGATCCATCACATAGGAAACCTTCCTTACTATTTCTAGAGAGAACATTTTTATTTAAGCCTAAAAACAAACAATCATTGGTCAAGAACCCCATGACAGGCCTGGATTTTGGAAAACCAAGTGTTTCCGAATCCAGAAAGTTCACTTTGCACTCCTCTAGGTAAGAAAATAAATCCCAAACCACAGTGCATTCTTTGAAGGACTATTCATCTTGATTTATACTTTTTCTGCACCCAGCTGTCAGTGACAGGATACCGGACAGCAGGAAATTACATTTTGATCTAAAATGGCAGTTTCTGTGCTTCTATAATAGACATATGCCAGGACAGAACATGTTAGGTAATATTGGTGTCAGAGCAGCATATAGCACTTGACAAAACTGAAGACATTAATTCCTGTCTTTTGTAGGATTATGTAACACAATAAGATAAAACTTAAAATAAGTTTTCCCTTTTACACAGCAGGAATATCTGTAAAATTAGAAAATTCACAAACAAGCTCTAAGTACAAAACCAGTTGCTGGCCAAAGCAATGCGACCATGGAAGTACAATAGAAAGAACCACATGCCAACATTTAAGGATGCTTACTGAACCATTCTCCTCCAGTGCGGGAGCAGATGTTGCAAAAACTCCCCATGTAAACAACCATCACAGTCCAATGGAATGAAAGGCAATGGATGTTAAGTACACTTTCTGAGAGGGAGGAAGGAATGAGATTTGCAATAATTTCAGCTGTGACCTTCCAAAATGGAACAGTCTAAATGCAGCTTCTGGGCAAGAGAAATCATTGCATCCACACCAGCACTGGAAGAGGTGGTGGGATGGAAGTATAAACTTGAGAAAGTGCTTAATTCATTACTTTCATCTGGCCAGCAAAGGGGATTCTGAAAATGTTCCCAAGCCATCCCAACCTGCAGTACTACAGGTAACAAAGCTGCCGCCATTCATTTGTTGCTGAAGCAGCAAGAGATTGTTCCTTACGAACACCAGAAGTAACATTTTCTTATGTATTCAGAATATGCAGTTGCTTCACTTAAGACTACAAAGGTGTAAATCAAATATTAATAAAATTTTATACAAAAACTGTATCTTTGGTAACCAAACACTCCCCTGGCAATTAAGAAGTACTCCTCTGTGCTGCTTTTGACCAGGAAAGAGTTAATTTTCTCCACAGTAGCTAGTATGAGGCTGTGGCTTGGATTTGTGCTGGAAACAGTGCTGATAACACAGGGGTGTTTTAGCTGATGCTGAGCAGTGCTTACACAGAGCCAAGGCCTTTTCTGCTCCTCACATCACCCCACCAGCAAGCAGGCTGGGGGTGTACAAGATGCTGGGAGGGGACACAGCAGGGACAGCTGACCCCAACTGACCCCTGGGATATCCCACACCATATGAAGTCATGCTCAGCATGTAAAGGTGGGGAAGAGGAAGGAAAGGGGGACATTTGTAGTGATGGTGTTTGTCTTCCCAAGTAACCATTACGTGTGATGGAGCCCTGCTGTCCTGGAGATGGCTGAACACCTGCCTGCCCATGGGAAGTGGTGAATGAATTCCTGGTTCTGCTTTGCTTGTGTAACTCTTGCTTTACCTGTTAAACTGCCTTTACCTCAACCCATGAGTTTTCTCACTTTTACTCTTCCAACTCTCTCCCCCGAGTAAGCAAGTGGCTGTGTGGGGCTGAGTTGCTGGCTGGGGATAAACCACACATCCTCTAATTGCTTAAAAATATAAACATGTGCACATAGTATAAATGCTACCATTTTTATGCAAGTTAATGAGTACATTGTTTTTGCTGAGACAAAAGCTCACCCATCCCCTCTAACTTTAACCACAGCACAAAAGCAATGTTAACATCACCATGTTAACATCAGAAATGTGTACCTGCATAACAGAAAGTCACCATAACCAGGGAAACCAAACAGTGGCATGGACAGGTTTTCTTATAAGCGTGGATGGGGGGAGAATTAATATGATTATTACAAGATACTGGCTTTGAACAACAACAGTTCACTGTAACTTCAACATTGTTTTTATTTTGGTGGAGAGGAAGAATTCTGTGTCTAGGGTGAAGCATTCAAAGGCCGGTATTGTGGCAAGGGCTGCACAGTTTCAAAATGGATCAGATTCGCTGTGGGTGAAAAAACCTTTGTCACAGACCATCATGGATGATATTCTTGCCTGGCCAGCATGGGGGGATGGTGCTCACAGCAGAGTCCCCTGCTAACAGGCACAGGAGCTTGGCTGCTCACATAATTACCACTACGAGCCATTTTCCTTCCTCTCTGCAGCCCTCAACTGCAACTGAATCATGAAAATATGTTTAACATGTTCTTGGCAGCCACTTTTAAAGCCAGTAGTGCAGGGAAGGAGAGCTCTGCTCTGACAGCAGTTTTGGGAGCATCGTCCATAGCTAGCAGTGCTCTCCTGTGACAGACACACACAGAGGCAACAACACCAGCAGCAACTTGACAACCAGGAAAGCGAGATTAGGGAAAATAGCCAATACTGTTTGTGTACCATTTCAGCCTTCTCTTGCTGAACAAAGCAGGTTCTTCCCCAGAGATCTGCCACTTTTGGGATGGTGAGAGGGACCCCTCCCAGCAGTTTCTGACTCTCTGAGGGTTGACCCAGGGTCCACATTATTTAGTTGAAATACAAATTGATCAGAAAGACTTTTTCTGTAATGTCTGACTAATTTTTATTAACTGGAGTAAGTCTAAACTTTCCCCGGAAAGGCAAATTCTCAGTACGCCCTTCCCTATCCAGCTGCGGGTTTGAAGGGTAACACACCAATATAAGACCCAAATCTTGAAAAGGCTCTTTATAAATAAGAAGGATGTGTTAGTCCCTAATGCAGAGATACATCAAGGCAAATTGCTTATTTTTAGCTTCCTGTGTTTTAAAACTACAAGGATGTCATGGTTTAAACCCCTCAAACTCACACAGCAGCTCTCTCACTCACTCCCCACTCTTTCTTCCCTCCACTCCTGGAGGGATGGGAAGGAGAATCAGAAGAATGCAACTCCCACAGGTTGAGATAAGAACAGTTTAGTAACTAAGGTATAACACAAACCACTACTGCTACCACCAATAATAATAATGACAAGAGAAATACAAGGAAAGAATACAATTTCTCACCATCCAATATCAAGCCTGACTAAGCAGTGCACCCCCACCAGTGCACCCCCCACCGTGCACCCTCACCACCCTTCCGGGTCTCTGCTCTCCATTTCTACATCCTGGACATGACGTGCTGTGGTATGGAATAATCTCTTTGGTTAGTCTGGGTCAGGTGTCCTGTCTCTCCTTCCTCCCGGCTTCCCCTCCTCAGTCGGTAGAGCATGAGACTCACAAAGTCCTTGGCCAGCCTAAACATTACCAAGCAGTAACTGAAAACACTGGTGTTATCAGCACTGTTCCCAGGCCCAAAATCAAAAACACAGCGTTGCACCAGCTACCAAGAAGGAGAAAAATGACTGCTGCTGCTGAACCCAGGACAAAGGAGAGGCAAAAAGTCTTTTTCTCCCTAACAGGGATATTCCTGCAATGTTCTTTGAAATAACTTGCAGGTGTCCTTAGAGGAGAAGATCTCTGAAGACTCAGATTCAATAGTCTCCAGATTTTCAGCAACTAAAACCTTGAAAGCATCCACTTCTTTTTTACCAACTTGTTCATTTTTCTATCAAAATGTCCTAAATGTAAAGTAACAGCTGTGCAATCTGCCACTGAAAAGGGTTTTTTAAGCTGAATTGGTAACTTCTTTCTTTCTTTTCTCTTGCCTGTCAAACACACCTACAAAATCCGACAACCTATCAGAACTGCTAAAAAAAACAACTACTGGGAGCACTAGTACCTTTGCTAGCCTTCCCTCAGGCTTCATGATGAAATGCATTAATCCAGAAACTGTTAATTGTAGATTATTGAGCTGAAGTTTTAGACTGGTGTGTCTCTAGCAGAATTTAGTGCATGTATTCATTTACCCCAGCCACACATTAGCCCTCAGTTTACTTTCTGTTCAAGCTTCATGTACACAATTGCACCTCACACTTTCAGATGTCTGCATTTGAAAAAGAGAAATTCGGTAAGGATCAAAACTATAGTATCCTCATAACTGAGTCCTGGCTCAGCGCTGCACCATCTCCATAGCAAAGTCTATCTGTGCAGTGGCTCATATCACACAGCTTTTATGACACCTCCACATTGTCTAGAGCAAACCAGCATCCATTTAGATTCCAAAATAAAAGCTGTATTCAGAGGCTGCAAGATTATTGCAGGAGCCAGGGGACCAGTAGCTCTGTTGTGAGTGGCAATATCTCTCATATTCAGGAAGCAAAGGCCTTCTGAAAGCAAGCTTTCATTCTGGCTAGCACAAGCACAGCACCAATCACCCAGCCAAACGGAGAGAACTCAGAAAATGATTTAAGAGAGGAAAAAAAAACCCCAAAGGATCTGAAGGTATGTCTGTGTGGCAGCTTGAAATATGTGTTGGTCTGCTTTCTGATACCACAAAAATAACTAGAGCATAGTTTAGGCTGAAGGTAACTGCAAGAGTTTCCTACTCATCATGCAGTGGCACTGCTTTAGCACTGAGAGAAGCCTGGTTGACTAGGAATATACATAGCCCAGTACAGCACATGGTTGACAGACAAGCAGCCAGGACCCTGGGGGCTCAGAGTCTGTTTCCTACCCCACAGAGCCAAAGATGCAGTGTTATCTGGAAGATTTACCTCCAGAACCGTATTCCTTCAAGTGATAAATTCAGTTTCAGGCCTGATAAATAAGCAATGGAATTCTGAATTCCACTGCTCACCTTGTGTAATCAAGTTGCATACAGTCTAAGTAGACAACAACTACTTTGCTAGAGATTTCAGTGATCACCTTCATAGTTCTCCCATAACATCTGGAGTTGTACTAGGAAGCATTGAATAAGTCCATTCACAAGTGATACACTCTGTGGCTGGAATCACTTTAAAAGTCACTAAGACCTCAAACAGAAGCAGGCAAGCATCAATCAGCAGATTTTCCTACCTGAAAGGGTCATATGGGACCACTCAGGTGGCATGGATGCACAGACTGAATTAAAAACCAAAACCAAACAGACCTGAGATTTCATAGAGTGAATATCCACTCTTACAAACCCTCAGGTATGGAGGATGCTGAGCCTAGTCTGGGCTTCAATCTGGAAGACAACTGGAGAGACAGCTTAAGTCATTCAGAGACACCTGTAAGTGATAGGACTTTTCCTGATAATCATATACACACTGTACAAAATTGTGCATCGTCTAGTCAGAACAAAATGCAGTTTTTTATCCCATGATTGCTACTTAGAATTGAAAGTCTACTCTTTCTTTTCACACACCATCCCATTAACCTGAACAGCGCTATTTATATCACTGCAAGGCTTACTAGTGTGAGTAAGAGTCGATGGATTAGGCTGTGTGTTTGGAGTGTGATTTTTATTTTAGGTGCGTGGGAGTGGAGTCCTGAGATTGCAGACAGACATGCTGGTGTGAAATGCTGAGGAAAGAGCATCTGCTGAGCCCTGCGAAAAACAGATAAAGAAATAAGGGTGGAGGAGAGAGGATGAAGGGGCTGAATGATAAAATAGTCTTGTAACAAGCCCCAGACATTTGAATATCTATTTTTAATTATTCGGGGTTTGATAGCCCCCAAAGAGTACTTTTAAGTGCTTAATTTGCTTTGCTCCATTGATTTTAATTAATCTTGCCCAAGGCTTTCAAACTTGATGAACATGGAGAAGTTAGGGGTAAAAAAAAAAGAGAGCAGCCTGCTTCTTCACCATATGATACTCCTTAACTGCCTCACAGCACAAGGAACCACAGCTGGGACGTGCTAGTTTCGGACATGAGCACTCATCAGACCACGGGCATTACCCTTTTAGGCAGGGGTGCTATCCCTTTATGGGATGAATTTAAAGCAGAAGACGTGTCTAACGCTGAAGGCTTCTGGATGGATGGATTTGGTCCAGTTCCTTCGCCAGCCAACAAAACACCGGACACCTGCCTGCAGCCTCTGTGTCAGAGGCACAAAGCAATCTCAGAATCATAGAATCATAGAATAGTTTGGAAGAGATCTTTAAAGGTCACCTAGTCCAACTCTTCTGCAGCAAGCAGGAACATCTTTAATGAGATCAGGTTGTACAGAGCCCCGTTCAACCTGACACTGAATGTTTCCAGGTATGGGCCATCTACCACCTCTCTGGCCAATCTGTACCGGTGTTTTACCACTCTTATTTCCTCACTGCTTCTTGGGTTTCTTGTACTGGAAGTGAGACAGCAAGGGAAAAAAGATCCAGCTGTATTTAAAAACCAAAAAGCCAAACAGCATTTTCAGTTCTCACTTATTTGGAGAAAAGTCTTATTGTAACTTTATATATATATATATATAAAATAACAAAATGGTATCACAAAGGCAGAACAAGTTAGAAATCAGTGTTAATTTAAAAACATCTGTGTCTTTTACTTGCAGCAAATTTTCAGTGTATGCTGCATCCGTCAGGAATTGATCTAACAGGTTTTGTTAGGGCTTTTTCCCCCACAAGAATCCAAAGTTTCATCTATAAAGACTTCTGTGGAAAATAACACACTGCTTTCATGCACATCATATTCTTTTCCATAAAAATTAAAGGGAGAGTTTCCAAGTGTACCACGCTGAAAATAAACGTGCTTAAAATGGTTAAAATCTGTTTTAGAGTAACCTCTTGAGTATTAGCCTATATCCAGGCAACAACCAACTTTTTGCAAAACCCTAAAAGGGAGACCAAAGAAACCTCTAACATCCAAACCCTGCCTGCAGGCTCAGCAGCCACTAGGACTGCTCACAGTGCTGTAACTGATACAACTGAAGACAGAGGTTAACAGCAAACAGAACACTGTTTACTTTAATTCCATTAGGACTGCAGAAAATAAGATCAGTATTTGGGAAAGGCTTCATTTACACTCTGAGAAATGCAAAAATTACAAGAAGTGATTTGGGCACAGTAGGCAAACTATAGATATAGCTGGTTTTGTGAAATCCAGATGCAGAATTAATGCTGACCTTGGCAGAAGTGGTCACATATTTAAAACTGTGCTTTCAACACTCAAGTTCATACAAAAGAAAAAACAATCTACACTGTACTTGCATATTTTTATCTTTTCCATCTTTTAGTGGCATCATGGTTTTGCTCCAGGTTTTTCATGGACAGGCCACCACACTGCTGCAGCTCACACAGCAAAACCCATCTCAACAATGGCACATGACTTTGAAAGGACAAACAACTACCAGCAAGCCCACAAACATAAAAGGAACTGTCCTTCAGCTCTTCTCAACAGAAAGCAGCTGCTCGCTCATTTTTAACACATTTGAAACTCCCTGGCCTTGGTCAGGTTAATGTTTTCCAAGACTCATGATTAACTTCCTGGGCTTAAACTCATGAAGGGGAACGACTCCTCCTGACCATGCTGCCAAGATGACATCACAGCAAACACACCCCAACATGCCCAGCAGCCCCAGCATCAGCGCCCACAGCCATGCTCCCTGGCCCAGGGGGGACAACCCCCAGGCATCCAGTCCCCCAAGAAACCTGCTGCCTCAAGGGTGGCCCATCCATCACTGTAGCCTGGCCCACATGCAGCTCCAGGCAGACAAATATCACCAGCAGGAAAGAATGGTTAAATTTTAATACCAGTGAATGTTTTCTGCTGCTGCCTGAATTTGAGACCATGGGAATGAAAGTTACTTATTTCTCATACCGCAGCCTCCTGGAGCACATTGTACCAGTGCCCAGTACAGATCTGCAAGGTCAGGAAGCCAGAAAGAGAACACCAGAAAGATGAGCTTCATTGAGTGCAACCACCACCCTCAGATAGCATAGCCTAAACCTGACAGGCACACTTCACCTACTCCACCTCCTGCAGTATTTCTGCTTATAGAATCACACCCAGCTTCCTTGCATGGTTAAATATTGGATAGTTTTCATAATAGGAGGGAGGTTCAGTGAGATAGGAGTGGTCCAAGGGCTTTACTCACTGAAGCCTGTGAAACGTACACATCAGTGAATGCATTTGAGGTGGAGCAGATCACCATAGCCTGTGGCTGCCTAAAACCTCTCTGTTGTGGGTCTTCACAGAGATGAAAGGAAAAGTGTTATCCTTATTTTATAAGGAACAGAGGAGACACTTGGAACACATCTGCTCTGTCCTCCTGCCTATGCACACACAAGTGAGGAACCTGGTGCTGGCCACTGCCACAAGTGCTGCTGCACGTGAACCTCTTTCTCCCCCTCTCCAGTGGCTGGCAGCATGCGCAGTGTTTCGGGCTCTGGGCTCTAAGAGAAGGCTATCACGTGGTCACAAACCCCACCTTAACAAAAGCCTTGGGTAATTATTTCAGTAGGAATGCCATAATGATGATTTAAAAACTCATAAAGAAGAAAGGCACCGTGCTCCTCAGAACACAACTTTGTCACAGCTATCAGTTCCCCACCAAGGTGATGTGGTCATATTCCTCCAGCCATGGTTCTCCTGGAGTTGCTGACCTCAGGGGCGCAGCAAGGACAACATCACTTGCTTTCTTTGCTGCTGTAGGTTTCTAACCTTCCTTCTCCAGACATTCAACTGGCGGCAGTACAGGGCCTTGCCCTGGAGCAGCTCAAGTGGGACGTCCCACATAAAGCTAACACTACTCTACAGACACCGGCAGAGCCAGATTCATCAACTGGGATTTATACCTTGTCCTCCTAAAGGGCAAGGCACTGACCAGCATTAACTAATCAGTGATTAAATTGCCACTCAGAATTTGGCATTTGTGACTTCTCTAATTACTACTGTCTCGTTCTGCATCTTGTGTTTCTGGGGAAGGTTATTAGAAGGTCATATGGTTTAGATTATAATTAGTTAAGTCTCCTGCCTATGAATAAGCAACATTAGATTTCCAACATCTGTAACTCTGAATATGGCTATCTGGATAAACCATCCTATAAAAGAGAGGAAAAATAATCTGCTTTTTGCTAAAGGCATTGAAGGTATTGATAGTATACCCACAAGGTACTGAAAAAGAACCCCATGAATAGACTAAGTAATTCATTAAGAACATTAATCAGTTTTGGACTATTACACACTGTAGTAATCGATCATTTTAATTAAAAGGAACTGTGCATTCTCTCCCTGTCTTTTACCTCAGCCCATCTTTGCACATGCAGCTGATCAAAGATGTCGTATTTCAAAGATGCTGAACAGTCTCTATAATCTTTGTTAAAGAATTTCACAAAGCAACAATATCCTGTGTTGGTACTGAGGTCTTTGCTTTCTTAGGTAGCTTTTGCTTTTGCTCGGGGGGAAGCGATCAGGTAATTGCCCAGCAGCTCCAGCTCCTGTGCTCTGTGTAAGGGAAGAGAGAACACCCGAGTGCCTTACAGTAAGGTGTACTGGCTCATCCTTGTCTGTCTGGGGCAAACTGGGCTCTCCATGTACCAAGATAGATGCCACACTCTGTAACTGTCCTTCCTCCATCTCCTGGGAGAGCAGACGGTCTCCATTCTGCCCAGTACCTTTTCTTCAACAGCTGCCAATAGCAGACAGCATGGAAAGAAAAGAAAGACTGCTAGGGAAAATACACAGGGATATTTCCTCACTCTGCACCGCATGGCAGGTCATAGAATCATAGAATAGTTAGGGCTGGAAAGGACCTTAAGATCATCTAGTTCCAACCTCAAGACCAAGGGACCTCTTGAGCCAGAGGTGGTGTTTAATGGCTGCAATGGATTTTTCATGCCGTGCATTTCTCCAGTCCTTTTCTGAATGATGTAATGAGCAAAGATGAATTCTTTCTTTTTAATATCAGCTGCTTTTTTTCTGCAATTTGCAGGGGAATCTAATACTAAAATGATGGGAAAGAATAACACATTTTGTCTCTTACAGTATGCAAGGAAACAGTTTTGTTACACTCATCAACATGTCACAGTCTTTTAAGATCAAAGAAGGAGCACAAGGAAGAACAACAACAACAAAAAAAGAAAATGCATTTGTAAAATAGCTGTATCTTCCTTTCCTAAAGTTGATCCTGGTATTTTAATACCTGCTGCTTAGCTGAAATCTGCCTCTACCTATCAACATGACGTTTCAAAGGATGCTGGTTTAAATGATATCTAATGTTGATTTAATTTAAGATAGAGAAAGACAAGGCTGTAGAAGTGAGAATCAGCCAACAAGAAAGGCAAGTCAAATGATGAAGCAGGGAAGATTTTTCAGCTGTTCTTTCCTTGAGTAAGAGGAACAAAAGGCAAATGGTTTGGACACGACTTTGATTCTTGTACTCCTTAAACTGCTGCTCACATAGAGGGACTCAGAGGGGTTGTTTCATTTTTCACCACCCTATGAAACAGAAGATGGAAACAGACGCAGCTGACATGGTGCAGCAGCACTTTCAAAAGCCACTGGAAGAGTTCTCTTCTAGAGGATAAATAAATCATGGTGTGAAAGATAAGCAGTGGCATGGCCTGCAAACACTGTAGGAACAGATGCATCAATGAAGGGTTGCTTCTCTGTATGAAGGAAGGTTACACTTGAGCATGCTGAAGTCCCAGATTGAAACTAGTGGTGCTAATTATATTTATATATGGCCGGAGAGAATTGGAGAATAGACAAATAGGAGAAGAAATAATCTTTAGATTAATCAAAACTAGAATAAACCAGGAGGAAGTCCTCATGGGAGTCCTGATGAGGCGATGTGACAGCTAGGACACAGACAAATGAGAGGGAAATGGTCTGAATGACTCCTCTGCATTATTACTTTGGAAATGTAAAGCAGCTACAAGGGAAAAAAATCCATGTCCGTGCTCAGTATGAACTGCTGCCTTCAGAAGTCAAAATGCTGGGATGCACAAGGCAAAGGACAGAGAATTCTTAACTCATAAGATCCCAAGGTAAACAAAATGCTCACCTTTGCCTTCAACAGTGCTGCTTGGGTCGGGCTGGGTATCAGCTGGTGGGTGGTGAGCAATTGTATTGTGCATCACATGTGTTTTTGTTTTGTTTTTTTTTACTTTCCCATTTTAGTTGTATATTCTCTCCCCTTGCTACTTCAATCATCATCATCCTTATTATTATTTCTATATTATACCTCAGTTATTGGACAGTTCTTATCTCAACTCCTGGGGGGAAGTGGGAGACTGAGTGAGCAGTTACATGGTGCTGAGTCACCAGCTGGGCTTAAACCATGACAGCAGCACAGTGCAGAACTCCCTGGTTCTCACCAAGAACTGGTCTACCACCCTCCCTCCCCACACCAACCCTCTGCTGTGCTCCACTTGACTGTGGGCACATGTGCTCAGGGATATCTGACGGACCAGGCTGACAGGTAGCCTGATTTCATATGACGCTTCCTGCGTTTCCAAATAGAAATCAGTGTTATGTCAATAGTAACCCTACTTCTGGACACACAGACAGTAGCCAGACTCCATTAGGGACGCAATCAGAACAAGTCCACCCTCCTAGCTCCACTCTTCTATTGTGTCACTTTATTTTCCCAATAAAAAATAAACATCACTCCTTACTGCTGCAAACTTTACTGTAACAAAATATTTTGCAATTTAATTTTGTGTTGTAAAAATTTGCTGACTTCAAATGATCACTCTTGGGGCTTCCTCTAAGTGAACCACACAGCATTTGCAGACTGCAGGAACCAACTTGTCTCTGGACCACCCAAAAGACTTGTAAGGTGGGAATTCAAATGAAAAGAAGAACTACTGTAAGAAAACAGATGGTGAAGACTGACAGCTGTTTCATCGTTTTGACAGAAACGCCTTCTGGATGACCTGAACATGTGTTCTGGACCACAGTATTGTCTTGAGAATGGGTGAGTTCTATTGGAAATGAGCTCTAACAGAAACTTTTAATCCACCTTTTATTTTAAATGAAACATGATCACCAATTTTCATTCAAATTGACTTGAGACATAGGTACCCTATGGAAATGGCCACGCTCGCTGAAAAGGAGTTTGCATGAAGTGTACCACTCTTTAATATTTATGAGACTGTTTCCAGGTTTGCTAAAGTGCAAGCGTACCTCTCCTCTTGCATGAGTCACAATATTTAGAGTTACTTAAAAAGAATTTATTTGCACTAACTCCAAGCCGAACAAACTATTCTAAAACAATGAAGCCAGGGAAATCTCAGTGCAAACCACCCCAGCTTCTCCCATTCAAACAGCTGGTTCATCCATACTCCCAGCCCTGCAGCACGTGTAGGTGAGAGCCCCCTCAGTACCACTCCAGATCAGAACATTAAAGCTGTCTATCGAAGGTAGCTCTGTTCGAACATAGGAAATCTTTCAGTCTTGCTCTTCAATTCTCAATTCTACTGTTTGTTTGCAAATGCAATGATTATTATTTCCTATTAAAAATAATAGGGAAATAGTTGTCAGACCTTGAAAAATTATGCATTTTATGGGTCAAACCTGCCCGTGAACAATTTCTGAGCAGAGTTTTACTGAAGTGGTGCAACAAAAACAATAGTATCCGTACAGTTCCATAAAAATCACCCTTTTCCCACTATATTTTTCTATAATGCGTTCCTTTTTTCTCCCTCTCCCACACACCATTTTTGTGCTGGCAGTTAGCCAAAGCCATGCAAGAATGAATTGCACTGTTGAGGCATTTAAATTATATCAATACCGAAATGCAGAATAGAGTCCTTTTCTATTTTATCTCTAAATTGAATGCTTTCACAGAGAGCACTGTTATCTGCATTACAATTTGAGAGCTACATTAGTAAATCTTGAATGCTCTGAATTAGAGTATTCAACTTCTGAGACGGATGGTTGAGCTCACCACAAAAAATGTATTAAGCTGGAGATACGGCTTCATTTGGAGTGAATATGGATTTTGAAGGATATCTGTGATTCTGAAAACAAGCCTTAATTTTGGGGGTACCTGCATCTAGGTGAATGTTACCCCCTTACTTTAAAAAGTAAATCTTTTTAGATTTTCCTGTCTAAAAACTATGCCTGCAAAATGATCCTCCAGGTACCACTTCCCTGTCAGATGGGGAAATTATGTAAATTCCCACTTTTACACAATCATTGGAGCAGTCTGAAAGCACTACTTGGGCACGGAGAAGGTTCCCATCTCTTTTACAGCACGCTGTAAGAGCACCAGTAATGTTGCAAGTATATTGATGGGGGGTGCAGCTGCTAAACAGTTATACAGGTCTGGAGAAATGAGTTAAATCTTAGAGTCTTTATCCCTAGGACTTCAGTGACATGGCAACCCCTCAACACCCCACAGTGACCCATGAACCTTCAGCCTTTAACCAAACTGCAAGTTTTCAGGTTTCCAAACTTCTGCACCTCTGGTTATGCCTGGAAGTGCTGAGCGTGGAAGCTGTTGGACTTGTTCTAACAGTTCCATGTCCTTTTTATGTTGAGGACACCAGAACTGCACACAAGACTCCAAGTGAGGTCTCACGAGAGCAGAGTAAAGGGGCAGGAGCACCTCCCTCGACCTGCTGGTCACGCTCCTTTTGATGCAGGCCAGGATACGGTTGGCTTTCTGGGCTGCAAGCTCACACTGCCGGCTCATGTTCATTTTCTCATCGACCAACACCCCCAAGTCCTTCTCCGCAGGGCTGCTCTGAATCTCTTCTCTGCGCAACCTGTAGCTGTGCCTGGGATTGCTCCTATCCAGCTGTAGGACCTTGCACTTCGCTTTGTTGAACTTCATGAGGTTCAATGGAAAGTCTATTTAACTCACGTGGGCTCAAATGATTACTGCTATGACCTAACTGGTAGTGTGAAAGGAAATTATTCCCACAATTAAGAAAATAAGGTCAGAAATAGTTATACCAAAAAAAGTCCTTTGTCACTAAAACTTCATTTGGGAAACTAATATAAGTTGTCTTATGGATATAGATGTGCCTTCAGTATCAGGATTATGTGACAAAGCTGACCCAGAAACCCCCCTGTTCATAGCAAAGAACCTTGAAAAAGACTGAAGGTGTCTGGGGAGTAAAACCGAGCAAGGTTACTTTTGCAACCTCATAGCAAGGCGGATTTGAGAAGAACGCCAGCGGGATCTGGCCATGTTTGGAGATGGATCAAAAGCACAAGGAGCCTGCTTTCATGTGGCCAAAAGAAGGCCAGGTCTGGGCTCCCAACCATGTTGGGGCTGGGGAGAGCTGTGACCTGGTGCTCCGCGGGGGACCACCACCTCTGCCCCCTGAACAGCAAGGGACTCTGGGTATTTTTAGCCTTCTTCCTCAGTTATCAAGTGCCTTTCCCCTAGAAGGGTTCGTGTCTGCTTTTCAGTTCAATGAAGAACCTTTTTTATTGAATTCTATCTGTTGGTGATGCCATTAGGGAACCTGCCAGAGGTTTCAAGTGAAGGCTTGATCTATTTGATCCCAACTTTGTGGGGATGAGGAACAGGTTATACACTTTGACCTGAAGGAGACCATATGGTATGACGTTCATGTGCTGCCTGTAATCGGAAACCTTGCCTGCAATTTTTGTACAATATCAAATACGTATTTTTTCCCCAAACGGAACTATGGAGCCATATCCTAGCAGAAAGATACAGCCCCTGCCAGGGCAGTTTCTCGAAGACCTCCAGCCTCACCTCTCCACCACCTATTAGATCCAGCAGCCAAAAAGCAGTGTTTTCAGTTGCTTATGCCAGAGTCATGCAGGAGCCAGAACAGACTGCTTGTCTAATAGGCTTGCACACTCATTTTCTGTATATTTACTGTATACAGAAAGCGCAGCTTTCTGTAATGCATCCCTAATACAACTGAGCATGTGATATCACCCACAAAATATCTGCCAGAAACCCTCGTGTTCCCCTCTTGCTGGCAGATGCCCCAGTGGCACCCAATAGCATTGCCTGCGGAAGCACGTGGAGGATGTGACACACGTTTATTTTCATTATTTATTTTACTTGATTCATTGCCATTATGGGGCTGGCACTGCTATGGCTCCAGCCCATAGCAGAGAGCTGAAGTGACGTTTATCTACCTGTGCAGCAGATCAAATTTATCCAAGGAGAAGCACTGACTCTGGTTACCTGCAGGACATTGCACTTGTGCACCTGTATAACTGGTGGGAAAACCTTTACCCAGCTACTGGACTGGAGGCAGACACTAAGCCTGCAGCACAGGTTTGTTATCCTGTGCTCCCCTTGCAGTGCCTGGCAGGAGAGACAGGCACCCTGGAGAATCACTCTGAAACCCCCTGCTCACAAATAACGTGGCCAGAGGCTTCTAGAGCAGCCGCAGGTCCTTAAGATGTAATTCCGCAGCACCTCATGGCGCATCTTAAAGGACATATCTTATTGATTCTCACACCTCTGATGGGGACAATGGGATATCCCCCCTGTTTCTTTTAATCATGTGGCCCCAAAGTACCTGGAAAAGGCTTCGGGCTTTGCTCTTCATTGAGTTCCCCTGTTCTGGTAAGCTACAGTGGGTCATTCCCCACATGCTTTGTGAAGCTCAGCCTGGAAACCAGCTCTTATTTTGTCCTTTAACTTCCCTGCTAGATTTCTTCCCGTGCTTCTGCTTTCAAAGGGGCAGTATTTGTTGCTTCACAAATATTTCAAGTAACTCACATCTCTCAGCCTTCCAAGCAGCTTTGTCCCCCCTCACTTACATTAGCTATGCCTGAAAAGCTCAAGAAAGTGTGATTCAAGAAACCATTTCCCCCCAGCTACTTTCTCCTGCACCGCATCTGCACTGGCCAGCTGCAGCTGTATGTCTCTTCACTGAAGGTACCAGGCCATGGTGTGAAACACACATGGTCTGAGGGTTCCCAGCCCCTCTCCCTGGTAGTGGTGATGTTCCCAGAGCCTCTGATGAGTGAAGAGCGGCAGATGACAGAATCACATAATTTCCCACCTGATGCACAAGTCCAAGACACAGTTGCACTTGACATCCATCATGCTGGATGGACACAGGAGAGGAGCAGTTTCCAGGAAGGATGATCTGAGTAAAGGGGGCACATAAAATGCTCTTACAAGGTCTCCAGAATGGCTATTCATATATGGGAGTGAAGCAAGAGCCACCCTTCTGGCTTTCCCTGGTTCCAGCAGGGAAGCAAAATCATCTGCTACAACAAACACAATGCTTGGATATAGGCAGACCAAAGACTGAAGCATGTCTTTGTTCTGGGACTGTTAACGCAAGGAGTGATTCATTTTCAATAGCGTATGTAGGCATTAGACTAGAGCGGGCCTAAGAACTGGTTATGAGTCTCTAACTGAAATTTCCAGAATACCAGCATTTTTTAGGAGTTCCAGCAGCTACATGCCAATAACAAAGACCTGAAATTGTACTTAAAAGCTTGAAAATGGACAGGTACAAGAGGGCATGGAAATGTAACCATGAGGGTAAGTGAACACAGTGTGTGACTAATAAGGAGGTACCGTGGTCCAGAGACGTAAAGTGTCAGCAGAATGTGAAGTGAGATGCAAAAGATGAAGGCGAGGGCACTGTACATAACAAAAGCCAATCTATCTCCAGGAACACTTTTTCCTATTTCTTGGGATCCATCTCACCAAAAATCATACTTGCTGTTACAACTGGTTTGCCTCAAACCTGTTTGCTTCCTCCTCCTAACAAACAGTCTTATTGAAGCCAAAAAAAATTTTTGGACCACTGCAGAGTGCAGAACTTCCTTTTAAATTGATAAATTATATGGCATAGTATTCTGCATTCTAAACAGTACTAATGAAATGCTTTCAACTCCACAAAATACTTGTAACCTCCAACTGAATGGATTCTGTCGAATGCGAATGTTGATTATTGTTTGAGAAATTAATGTATGTAAAATTAAGCAGCAAGTCTCTACCTCAATCATTTCCCTGCCACAGTTCTGATGCTCTGATTTGCTCAAGCCACATGTGCCTGCTGTGCATGTATTTACGCATATCAAACTGAATTTTACCCCTGCTGTGGTGAGGTCCATCAGCCCTACTGTAGGCATACCCAAGGTAGCTTTACTGGCTGACATGAACATTCACTTCAAATTTGAGCAGAACTTGCTCAGAATTATCAAGCCTGCACTATTCTTTGTGCTCCTGCAGCTAACCTGCCATCAACACCCATGGCAGGTTGGATCAAGCTCAGATGCATCCCAATGTGCCCCGTTTACAACTGGGACAATGGCACCAATGTACCTGAAGAAAAAGGATGTTGTAGGAGAACCTCAGAGCTATCAGGAAAGAAATGCATTGCACAAGTCTGGCAATTTGGGGAATATCTGGTATTGTTCATTTATGTCTCTTCTTAAAATAGAAACATACCATATTGCAGCTTTATGAAAACATCCATAGTCATACATAGTATACAAGAATTTTCTTACAAAAAGGTCTGTTTTCCTCATGGGCTATTTTGATTTCAAAAGAAATCTCTTCTTGTAGAGAATCTGAAAGACAGCACTTTTTTCCAGGGTAGCTGACGCTTATTTTACAGTTCACGGCTGAGAAACCAAGAAAAGAGTAAAATGTATTCATACTGAAGTATCAGGTTTCCCTCTTTGATCTTATTTTGGCTAGGATCAAGAACACCCAACGAGTTAATGACAGCAGTGGCATTTATAAAGCTGGAGTACTAGAGACTTTTGCCTCCAGCACTTCTCCCTGCTGCTATAAAATTTATAAGCTCTATATGCTACCTGGACCAGAAGGTCTCTGCTCTTGTAGCCTCTACAAGCTTTGCAGGAGTGCCAGCCAGGGAGCAAAGACCTCTGAAATCTTCCAGAAACTATTGAAATTCCGTAAACACAGACCAAGAAATCTGCCATTTTTACAACCCTCTTTGCATAGGAAACAGATTTCCATCAGTTGGGGTGTACAGGGGACTTCCTATGGGAGTACCTACCTGAAATTAGCCCAACAACATCACTAAAATAGTAAAAGGCTTCACTTCGAGCTAAGGTAGCAAGCCATAGTTATTAGATGTAGCTAGCTTTGAGACAAGATTTCTGTTGCCTTTCCTCCAGCTATTAGCAGCAACAAAGAAAGATGAAAGTTTCCGATACTTTTTCCAAAGGTGAAAAACTCAGGTATGTGTTAGGGGTTGTAAATGATGAAAACTGATATTGAGTAGCCCTGACATTCCTCCACAGCTTCCTCAGTTAGGAGAAACGTTTACAATGAAGTAGTTTAATTCCAATGTATGTTCAGTAAGCGTCATTAAAACTGGCATGACAATACACAAAATCCTTGTACTCTTAACTGGAAAAGATTTTTGCCTCTTTGCAGCAAAACTGGTGAAGCGCATACACAGAACCTTAAAAAGCAACACAGTTTAGTTACAATCCTGCATACACCACATGATTCAGTGTCAGGGACAACACTGAAGTAATGGCAGACATCATTCTGAAACCCATTCTGACTGTGAAACCTGTGAAGTGATGGATGTCCAGGACAGAGAAATAAATTAAAATCTAAACTGCTGCTTGGTTTACGGCAAGCTTAGTGCTTGAAGAAAAGCCAAAGCTTACACTGAGTATTCTCTTAAACAATGTCTTAAAATCTCTAGATAAATTATTTAAATTGAATGGAATATTACATTGGGCCTCTCATGTGACCAGAGGAAGAAAGACCTTGACTACATTAGGGGAGAGAAACCTTCAGATTAATAAAGTTGTACCTCCTCAATCAGGAGCTTTGGGACTGTCAGGGCAGCCGGGCTCAGGCTAGGAAAGGGAACTCCACCATGCAGCAGGGATGATTAATCATAAGGCAAAGTTTATCAGCTGCAGTCTCATTTTCCCTGATATGGAGGAATGAAGGCAGGACTGAGAACAAGTCTAGCAGGTGAGCTGAAGTGCTAATTGTACAAGACATCAGGAGATTCACAGGAAGGAGAGACACCTTCAAAGTGCTCAGCCTGGAAAAGGGTGATGGAGGCAGAAAACATTTAGAGATATGAAGGAAGAGCAAGCTTGAGTGAAGTGCTTCCTCCTGTCACTCACCTCCTCTGTGCCAAAAAAGGAGGTAGATGTACAGTCTCCAAAGGGTCTGGCTGCATATCACTTAGAAAAGCCAGATGGGTCTCCACCAGCCACAGAGCATCATCATCTACGTTAGCAGCAGCAGCCTCTGGGGGAGGAAGCGTGATTTGCTTCAGCTGGAGCTACACAGCTCTGCCCTGGGAGACCTGGTAATATGTGCCATGGTTTTCCACATCTTGAGTGATCCTGAGCATCTTATATTTATATATTTCTGTCTTCCAGCAGTCCTGAGAAATACTCCTTCTGGAAACCAGAAGGAGCCTCTTACTAACAGTCCTGGTTATTCTCACATCACTCTGGACAGCACAGAAAAGCGTAATTACAAGGGCCCTAATCTTCCCTCTGATGCCAATAACTTCCCAATCTATTGGCCAGCTTCAACCATACTGGACAAAAAGAGCGAAGGTTGCAAAGATAATTAAGACTCCATAGAAAGCTGCAGGCTTACACAGAGGAGACACCATGGTTCAGATGATACCCATGAACTTGCCTCCACCACTTGTGAGTCTTGGCTGAAATGTGCAGGCAAATGGTTGCCCATAGGTTGATCTTGAATTACTCCGCAGAAGGAGATTGTACATATACACAGGGAAAACAGCAAATCTCACTATAATTCAGTCACAAAGCAAATCAAACCAGACACATAAATCTGTAGGAAACTAGGCTTTGTTAGAACAGGTGCCTGCAAAATTGTTTGTTAGCAAGTTAAGTTTTCAAGTCATTCTCTATGTGGGGTTAATAATCTCCATGCGAGTGTTTATTTTCTGCCTGAATCTACAGAGCCAAACAGTAACTTAAAATGCACAGGATAAAGTGGTAATGACAGCATTGCACGTTCCTCCTGATGGTGTACTGAAGACTAAAGTAACCCAGCTGGCTTTTCTTCCTATACTGGCTCAAACAGGAGTTTTGTCTATGAAGTATTAATACCAGTGAAATCATTGGTAGCTCTGCACTGCACAGGGCACTTTAGCCTTGAGTTTAAGTTATCAACACCTATGAGCATGTTATTAAAGTTTTGCTTAGGAGTTTTACTAAACTAGGCTATGATCTTGAATGGTAACCCAAAAAAGTTGCTAATCATATTGTTTAAAAACAATACAGATTTACTCCGGTTATGGGGAGTTTTGACTGAATTAACAATTAAGGTTTAGACCTTACTTTACAAAGAAATGTACAACCTGCATGACTCACTTGGATTGCATTACTTGGGTTTGGATTTATCTGAGAGGACATTCCTTCCCTGTGAAAGCATGTAACTACTATGGGGACAAACCCTAAAATACTAATGAAGACAAAATTCTACTGACCTCAGAAAGTCAACATTTTTAACTACTTCATATCAATATTCAATGATTTTGCTGTTGATCACCAGCTGACTCCTGATGCCTCCTGAAAGACCAGGGATTGAAGGTTTCGTGTCCACAAACAGTTTGTGGAGAGAAAGGAAGAATTTCAGGGAAATTAGAAGGTTCATTGCAAAGTCAGAAGGAAAAAGCAAGAGGATCTGATTTTGAAGATCAAATGAAAGTGGGAAAGCTAAAATGTCCAATTATCCGTTTTTCAGACTGGGGGATTTATTCCTTGTGCAGAACCATTCAGCTCAGTAGGAGTAATCCCTGTATAAAGCTGTGTTTCCCCCAGTTACGAGTATCATAATCACAACTGTTAGTCATAGAGGAATTTATGTAAAAAGAACAGGTATTTTCCCTTCCTCACGAATTTTAAAAAGCTGCAAAATGTATTTTATCTGTCCATGAGCTCCCAGTTGTAGCCCAATTACACCAAATTACAGACACAGAGTTTTTTCATCACTGCATTGAAATAGAAGTCCACTGTGATAACTTGAAAACAAACCATGAAAATGCAGGAAGAGTGAGTACATAATGTACAGTTTCACCTATAAAGTGAAGTTAAATCATTCATATACACGATTAAAGTTTCTTAGATTCTTTCTAGCTCCTATTTTCTTCCTAAGTCAAAGAATTTAAAGTCCTTACTTTCTCTGTCATTAAATGGACATTTTAAACAGCCTGAAACTAAAATAGTTCATCATCAGTAGATCAACAGCAGACAGTGAAATGAAAGGATTTACTTTTGCGGCATAAGACTTGCCCTGGGCTCTAGTGCAAAGCTTTATGTTTTGGATAACTGTGTCTCTCAAGACCTGAAGGTCAAATGTTGTACAGTATTTCTGTGCATTTCAGACAACTATGCTTTGCTCACTTGGAAGCCTGAGAAGGTAGAATTAGAACCTGAACATCTATGAATCTATAGGAAGAAGATTCATAAAGCTCAAACAAGGAGAATAAATTTCACTGAATATCCATATCTTCTGAAGTGCTCAAAACCAACTATTAACTTTTTTCTGAAAGAATAACTTGTCATTAATTATGAGCAAAGGGACACCACGGCTAAAAAAGGATGTAGCTGTAGAAATGAATTTTTGTGTGCTACTCCCGTTAGAGGTTCCAGTTGTGCCTTTTGCCAATAATGGACCTGAAAATTAACAGAAACATGTTAGCCACAACAGAAATATATCATTACAGAAAAGTCTGAGAAAAGGAAATATGACAAATTATATGGGCTAATTCTGGGCAGCCTGGAGTCCCTGTGGATCCCATCAAAAATGAGGTGAGTGGATTGATAACACAGGCAGCAGAATGTCTCTCTCCAGAAATGAAGACTCCATCCAGCTCTCAACCATATTTTTGTAACAGAGAATTGTCTTAGTGAGGCCCGCTAGTGTAAAAACTAGCAGGAATAGGATCAGAATAAAGGGGCAAATGTCCTTTTGCTAATTACTGCTCTTTGCAGCATACACAGACATGTTGGGATGGTTACTCCAGTAAAATGATGTTGTGGTGAATTGAGGTCTAGGGCTTCAGCTGGCCTCTGGGCAGAAAAGATGGGCAATGGGAAAGTGGGCACCAGCTGCTGACAGGAGTGGGGAATCCAACTTACTTCCCACACAGGACAGGCTGGGGCTCTTACCCTGCCAGAAGAAGTTCTGTGATCACAGATATCATAGAATCATAGAATCATAGAATAGTAAGGGTTGGAAAGGACCTCAAGATCATCGAGTTCCAACCCCCCCGCCATGGGCAGGGACACCTCCCACTAAACCATGCCATCCAAGGCTATGTCCAACCCCGCCTTGAACGCCGCCAGGGATGAAGCATTCACAACTTCCCTGGGCAACCCATTCCAGGGCCCCACCACCCGCACAGATATGAAGGAGAAAAGCTCAGTTCTTCCCTGGTACAGCAAAAACCAGGCAAGCAAAGATGGAACAGCTTCCTCAGGATGATGCAGAAAGGGTAGGACAGTGGTAGATTTTTGGGGAAGGGCAGTTTTCTCTTTGATCCCTCACTTTACTACCTGTTTTTGGCATAAGGTGGCACAAATTTATTCCCTGGCAGTTAATGTTGCGGGGTCTCCTACGTTGAAAAGGAACTACAGGAAGGAGCATGGGAAAAGACACACTAATATTTTCAAGCAGCCCAAGCAGAAATGCAAACTAATAAAAATGATGGTGATGTTAATAATAATCTGATATGTGAAATAACTGCAGCTGACACATGATCTATTGCTAAAAGTCTTTCATGTGACAGGATGTCAGCCAGCAGAAATAGGAAATCAATACCTCATTTAACAGCAAAGAACAACTCAACCTCCTCCACGCCAAAGAGAGAATGGGGTGTTTGAACAGAGGCAGTATGAGTTTATTTGATCCATTTTTGTGAAAAAGAAAGGGTTAGTTATAGTAAATAATGTCTTTCCATGAATTCAGAAGGGAGGGAGGGTTGTCAGGTAGCTTATGAGCAATTAATCAGTCTAGTCAAATAACAGCTGTATTCATGCAATTCATTGCATGGTTCTGGGATGTTAGGATTTCTGGATAAACCAATATATTTCAATAACTGTAGATTTCAATAAACACGGATTTAAGTACATATAAAAAAGGCAGGTGATGTTTTCAGGGCTTGAATATTATTTACATATTTGCCGCGAAATGCAGATTCCGTCCCAAAAGTCAGATGCCTGTCTCTGGGAGTTGGCAAGCCACAAAAAACATGCCCATGAGGGGCCCTTGTGGACAAATGCTCTCCACCCCATACGTAAGCACTTTCCTCTGCAGAGGAGCAGATGGGTGCAACAACTGCTCCTGTTGGTCTCCTGGGTCACAAGAGTTCTGTAATCCATGCTACCAGACACACACGGAACGGGGAGCTGTTTGTCCCATCAGGGTTTTCTTTTTTTTTAAGGAAAGTAATTCAGTACACGGGTTTTTCCTCTAAAAAATGGTCTCCGTTCCTAAAAATGAATCTTTGGTGAAAACAGAACAAGAAATAACTCACACATTTGTAAGATCTACTGCTTTGTGTGTCCAAAGTTACTGAGATTCATGAAGGACCCAAAGGGATATAATTCTGTGGATTGTGGGTTGTGATCCGTGGGCAGCTTATAAGGAGTTATAGTCACCTTATTTCTCTTTCTAAGAGAATAAAGCGATAAAAAGGGCATGAATACAACAAGGCAATTTGTAAAACTATGTGGGAAAGCTCTTCGCTGCAGCAGAAATATTGCATTTTCATGCATACAAACCACAAGTGATCTGCAGAGAAAACTGATTCGCTACAATTTCACAGAAAAAAAGGAGTTATAAGTGTAGTCTCACAAGGGATGGTTTACTGTGGGCACTCTTTCCACCCAATATCTCCCCTGCTTTTTTTCTGCTTCCCCACAGCCAGCTCCTTCTTGTTAATCCTGAAGGAAGAGACCCTTCAAACGCATGCTGGTTACCTGTGATACAGGGTGCACATGTGAAAATGAAGCACACAGGGACATGAAAAATGAGCACCTCAACAGTACTGAGGTCTGGGTGCTCATCCCTGACGGGGAACTGGGCTTACCTTGATTAAACTCATTCTTTCATCTTTGTCCTTACCACTTAACCTCACCACAGGGCAGCCATTGCTATTTCAGTTGCCAGGAGGGTGGCACTTTCGCTTCCAGTCAATAAGAGGGGATTCAGAGAGAGATTCAAGCATTTCCACCATATTCCTCTTCTTCTGTGTACACCTCCAATCTGAACACAGAGCTCTTCTCCCAGACAAAGGCAAATTCCAATTGTCTCTGTTCAAGAACTGAAATTAACAGGCTTTTTTTATTTACTCTGTTAAACCTTGTTTTTGCAAACATACCAAGGATTTGAGAATTTACATTCAGGTGAATTGCATTTAAGATATGATTTACTGTCAGTACAATGGTCCCCTGACAACACACTGCTGTAAGTGATGTTTTCCTGCAGCAGTGTTGACAATCTCAGTGAAGAGGCAAAGATCAAGAGAGCACAAATGCTAAACAACCAGTTAATCAAAAATACTGGAGCTAAAATTGACTGGCAGCATGTTTTGGGGAAATCCACACAGTCATTGCTAAACCCTGCCTGTTCTCTGCTTTAGAAAGGCGTCTGTCTCCAGAGCAATAAATTGATCACAAAAATAAATTAAAAACCAGACTAGGGAGAATTAATTAATCCCTAATTTCAATATGCAGAGATGAGGATAAAAGCTCGGTATTATGCAAGCAGACATTTCTATTCTGATCATTTTTGTGGCATGCCCAACAAAAAGCTAAATTATTCTTGGTTTAACAAAAAAAATATATAAATTTGAGCTCACACTCTTGACTTGATTTTAAAGTTTTCCTGTTACTATAAACATTTTCTGTAACCATTAGTACCAAGTGTCACATCCAGAGTATTGTACATTCTCAGTAGGTACAGCTAACTAATTAAACCCTACCCCACACCCTTAGGAAATGCAATAGCCCAACCATGTAATAGGCTCACTAGTTACAAGGAAAACACCAGGTCTTTTGGGACATTGAAAAGGCTCCAATATCTAACTTGCCTTTTTTTTAGCAAGCAATTAACTAGAAACAATGGTGACTTCAGAGTCTGTGTTCCCTGATTTTAGGCAAAGGCATGGTTCAGGGAGCCCTCTCATTGCAGCTTCACACCCAGCACAGCGACATGCATGCTCATGATCTGCTGGCACAACCATGGCGGAGTGCCACAGCCTCCTCCTCTAGGGACAGAGGAAGCTTTGGAGCATCATCACCTGTAAAACCACAGCTTCTCTTGGGATTTGCAGTCCAGGAGCTGCAAGACTGCAAAGAGCAACATTTTTTTTTAGCCTAATACAGCAAGACTACTGCTTCTAAAAAAACAACCCAAACTGGTATTTTCATGTACAATCACAGAGATTGGGGAATGCACATGTTGAGAAGCACTGTATGAGGTAACATACATTACCTCATTTTTGTCCTCAATGTAAGAAGGACATGGAGCTGCTGGAGCAAGTCCAGAGGAGGTCCATGAGGATGATCAGGGGACTGGAGCACCTCCCGTATGAAGATAGGCTGAGAAAATTGGGGCTATTCAGCCTGGAGAAGAGAAGGCTGCGTGGAGACCTCATAGCAGCCTTGCAATACCTGAAGGGGGCCTATAGGGATGCTGGGGAGGGACTCTTCATCAGGGACTGCAGTGATAGGACAAGGGGTAATGGGTTAAAACTTAAGCAGGGGAAGTTTAGAATGGATATAAGGAAGAAGTTCTTTACTGTAAGAGTGGTGAGGCACTGGAATGGGTTGCCCAGGGAAGCTGTGAATGCTCCATCCCTGGCAGTGTTCAAAGCCGGGTTGGACAAAGCCTTGGGTGACATAGTTTAGTGTGAGGTGTCCCTGCCCATGGCAGGGGGGTTGGAACTCGATGATCTTGAGGTCCTTTCCAACCCTAACTAACTATTCTATGATTCTAGAGACAAAGCACACGAGGCTTTTAGTTTCACCTGCCCAGCTTAGGCAAAACAGTGCTGAAGTGAAGGGGTAGCAGCCAGTGTAGCTAAGGTTGGGATATCGCAAGTACAGAGCTGTTGTAGTTGCCTTAAGAGTGGCCCTGGTCTGCATGAAGGATGGAAGAGGTGATGCTTATTTGGAATAAGAATGAAATTCCTTAACACAAGCTATTTCTGAAGCCTGAAGACTGCAAGCTGCCTGCTGAGGCTTGGAGCAGGTGCTAGCTGGGACATGGAATGGCAACACAAAGGTATAAATACAAAGGACTTCCCTACTACAAACTCACCCTGCATTCATGTCAAGAAATGCACAACTCAAGGACATTATCACACAAAAAGTCATATTTTGCACACTTCCATAGTACTGTCTATTTAAGGATTTTCTACAACAGGTTACAGCTTTATGCTGTTTAAACTCCCCATGTGAGGGACATACTTTCTTCATTTTACAGCTGCAGAACCTGAGACATTCAGATGCTCAACCCTGCACTGCGTTTCACTACAGGCTGTCCAATCTGCACCCCAAAAAATCTGCCTGCAGCTCTACTGGGCTCCTTGGGAATAGCACCTGAAAGCCCACCACGATCACACACTGCCCCAGAGACATCCCTGGTGACACAAGGGCAGCAGTGGAAGATCCAGCACCTCACCAGAGCTTGGACCAATGCAGAAATATTTGTGCCCCTGGCCACCATCAAGCATTCCCCATGCCCAGGTCTCCAAGCTGGTCTGTCAGGTGTGGCTGGAGGAGTCCAGCTACACCTTCAGCACAGAAGAACGGTCTTCCTCCCCACGCGCAAACTTGGACATGAAGTGAAATACAGCACTGCCCAGTGAGCAGCTCTCTTACCCTTTTCGTGACTTTCTAGGATTGTTCTTGAAACCACAGGGTTTAAATATTTCATGCTGTAATGCAGCACACCAGCTGACATCTCGGGAGTAGGTTTTTGAGCTGGTATAAATTAATTATCACTCATACCCACAGATCATTTCTTCACCAGGCTTGGACAATTTATTCATTAACTACCAGGTAAAAATGACTTTATTTTTCCTATCAAAAGCTATTTTTCAGTTAATACTGTGTATGAATAAGTGGGTTTTTAGTATTATTTTCCATAGATCAAGTATTTTATTTAAGATTCCTTGAAGCTTAAATCTTAAACACTAACACTAGATATGAATACTTAAGTTTTGGATTTCTATTCAGGTGGCATGAGAAACCAAGAAGCATGGGAAAGCAGAAGTTTTCTATTAAGATTTATATTTTTTAATAAAAAAGGGACAAGCAAGGAAGGAGGGATGGAGATGCTGCCCTCTGCCTCTAGAAATGGATAGATTGGGGAGAGATTGTCTCTGTAGAATAGCCATGAGCAAGTTTAAAGCTTATGGGTAAGAATTAGAGACTGAGGCAACAAAGGGAGCCTTCTGGTTGGTGTTTACTACAGTCTAGGAAACAGAAAGGGCAAGGAAATGTACAGGCATTGCAAGCAGGGACAGGTATCCTGGGATACCTCTTCCCAGGGACACTGCCCAGCTGTGCAGAGATGGGGTCAGGGAGGCCAAGGAGCAGCTGGCGCTGAACTTGGCAAGCGATGTAAAGATAATAAGAAGGGCTTCTATGGGTATGTCAGCCAGAAAGGAAGGTCAAAGAAAGCATACCCCATGATGAACACGACTGGCAAACTGGTAACAAAGAAGGAGAAGGCTGAGGTACCCAACAACTGTATCAATACAGGCTGAGGGATGAAGAGACTGAGAGAAGCCCTGTGGAGAAAGACTTGGGGGCACTGGTGAATGAAAAACTGGGCATAAACTGTCGATGTGCACACAAAGCCCAGAAAGCCTGGGCTGCACCAAAAAGACTGTGGGCAGCAGGTCAAGGGAGGTGATTCTCTCCCTCTACTCTGCTCTTGTGAGACCCCAGTTGCAGTACTGTACCCAGATCTGTGGCCCTCAACATAAGAAGGACATAGACCTGCTTAAGCGAGTCCAGAGGAGAGCCATGAAGATGATCAGTGGGGTTGGAACACTTCTCCTATGGGGAAAGGCTAAGACAACTGGGGTTGCTCAGCCTGAAGAACAGAAGACTCTGGAGAGACCTTATTGCAGCCTTTCAACACTTAAAGAGAGGGACAGACTTTTTAGTAGAGCCTGTAGTGATAGGATAAGGTTTTAAACTGAAAGAGGGTAGGTTCAGACTAGATATAAAGAAGAAGTTCTTTTATGATACTGGCACAGGTTGCCCAGAGAGGTGACAGATCTCCCATCCCTGGAAACATTCAGTGTCAGGTTGGACAGAGCTCTGAGCAACCTCATCTTGCTGAAGGTGTCCCTGCTCATTGCCAGAGGGTTGGGCTAGATGACCTTTAAAGGTCCTGCCCAACCCAAATGATTCTATGAGTCTATGATTGACGCCAAAACAAACATGTTTGATATGCCATGAAAACTGACTTTCTGGGTTCAGCAAAAAGAAAGGCAGCAGAAGCAGTGGCCCATGTACTGCAGTTGGTACCGGGGAAGTGCAGGGCTGGGATCAAACACCCACAGAAAATGAAAAATAGGAAGGTGTAAAGCTTATGGGTTTTGCTGATGTGCACCGGTGAGTGTTAAAAGAACTTGCACCGTGTTATACAAAGTGTACACGCTGTCATGGCCATGCACAAGTCAGAAATGAAACCAAGAAAGTAATAAACCCAAGTGTACCTGCTCCATGTCTGGATGGACAAACTCCCCTCTGGGCCCTACCAGCACAACTGAGATTTAATAACCCTGTAATGTTCTGCTGAGCACAGGCTTCCAGCTGTGGCATTGACTTTCTACCATGCTAGAGTTTAAAACCATTAAACTCTGTTAAGGCTGGAGTTGGAAGGGTTTTCTCAGGACAGGTGTTAACTGTCCTTTTCCAGTCCCAGCTCCCAGGGAGAATTGGCCAGGTAACCCCAGGGACTTGCAAGCACTAGGGTTTGCTGCCTGCGCAGACCTGCCTGGACTGCCAGGACCAGCATTTGCCACCCGGTAACACACCTGGGATGCACAGCAACTCTCCCCCTTACTTTTAAAACAGCTGTCTAACTATGCTGAATGCGCTCTAATCACAGGAGCTTCAACAGTATTTGCACACTTTTTCCTTCTGCAAATGTCAAGACCACTAAGGGATTAACACTAACATTTTATAATTACATCACTTCTGCTTCTCAGCAGTTCATAAAAAAACCCGCTTACACCACAGGAATTGGACGTTTTTTTCTCTTTAGCCGGACTGTGAGCTCAAGCACAGCCAAACCAATTATCCCCAATCCTCAAATGGCAAACATGCAAACAAAAATAACTGCAGTAAAGCAAGGGAAGTGCCAGATTTCTTTATAATGCAACAGAAAAACAGGGGTCGCAGTATTTTAAAGTGCTTTGATTAAAAGTTATAACTCTCCATGGGACAATATGCCAGGTATTATTGCAAGATCAGCTCCACGGAAGGAAGCTGAACCACATTCAACCTCTGATTTTGCAGCAATGTATGTCCTTATGTCCCTACTTGGGACTACTGCAGCACAAAGCCAGAGTATCATGTGTTCAATTTGTCCTTTGGTTGATTCATTAAGCAGCAAGAACAGCCTCAGGGAAGGCACAGCCACACCATGAGATTCATGGAAGAGAAGGAAGAAGCTGCTGAGCTTTCTCTTTGGAATATGCTTGGAGGACAACAGCAGAAGAAGAAGAAAAGTGGCTCCCTAGGGAGGAACATAGACAATAAGGCAGCCCCCAGCAATGAACCTGAGTTACAACGATAGCACATCATCGCAAGTTGATTTGGGTTCATGATTCACTGGAAAGCTGCCCAGTGGAAAAGGACACAGGGATGTTGGCCATCAGCCAGCTGAACATGAGCCAGCTTGTGCCCAGGGGGCCAAGAAGGCCAAGAGCATGCTGGCCTGTATCAGCAATAGTGTGGCCAGCAGGTCTAGGGAAGGGATTGCCCCCCTGTACTAGCTGAGTACTGCCCCTTGAACACTGTGCTCACTTTTGGGCCCCTCACTACAAGACAGATATTGAGGTGCTGGAGTTTGTCCAAAGAAGGACAATGAAGCCTGGTGCAGGGTCTACAGCACAAGTGTTATGAACAGCAGCTGAGGGAACTGGGTTTGTTTGGTTTGGAGACAAGGAGGCTGATGGGGGACCTTATCACTCTCT
The DNA here is from genome assembly GCA_039720435.1 of Amazona ochrocephala. Classification (NCBI taxonomy): domain Eukaryota; kingdom Metazoa; phylum Chordata; class Aves; order Psittaciformes; family Psittacidae; genus Amazona; species Amazona ochrocephala. The sequence continues at coordinate 31,089,409 of CM077880.1, forward strand.
ACAGCTACCTTAAACGAAGCTGTAGTAAGGTGGGTGTCAGTCTCTTCTCCCAAGTATTAAGTAATAGGGCAAGAGGAAAAAGCCTCAAGAATGGATATTAGGAAAAATTTCTTCACCATAAGGGTTGTCAAGCATCAGATGAGGCTGCCCAGGGAAGTGACTGAGCCACCACCCCTAGAGCTATTTAAAAGATGTGTAGATGTGGTGCTTAGGGACATGGTTTAGTGGTGGGATTGGCAGTGCTGGGTTAACAGTTGGACTCAATAACCTTAAAGGTCTTTTCCAACGTAAATGACTCTATGATTCTATTCTATGTTCCTCATTGTGACAAAAGATCCATCCAAGATCAACTTGGGTGTCTGGAAAACCCCAATGTCTATGCAAGTGTCTGGCTGCTGCAAGCTGAGCACTGCTGATCTGAAGAGTGTAGTATGCAGTTATGCAGAAACACCATTTGTACCCTTATAGTCCAATTGCATAATTGCATTGCCATGTAAAGAGGCTCTCAGCAGGGGGCTCAGTGGGCACTCTTAATAGTTCCTTCATACTTGCAAAATAAGGATCTGAATGGCTGATATGCAGTGAAGCTTGAAATGTGAAAACAGCAACCAAAAAGTTCAATATGCAGTTAACCGTAAAAGCAACACTGCCTCAGTTTTTAGGAGCATTTATAATACAATGCTTGAGCTGATTTAATAGTATGGAAAAGACAGCAACTGGCAACGTCTCTCAGAGGAGCAGAACAAACACAGACACATTTGAGGCACATACATGTGACAAAACCAGTAAGTGTTAAATGAATGACCAAGATGGTAAAGATTTTCAAAAACTGGCTAGAATTTCTGAAGATATTTGGGGCAGTCAAGTGGTAAGAGGCCTGTTTTCCAGGATGCACTCAGTAGCCTTCCTCTGACAGCAATGTCACTGCATGGTATCTCAAATCAAGCACCCATGAACTATGACAGCCTCCGTGACTGTGTGTTTTGATGCTGGTCACCAGAAGGAAGAGATGCTCAGAGGTGATGGTCTTCAGTCACACGGATGCTCAGCCTCAAGTTTGTTGGGACACAGACTGCTCTTCTGCCCATTTCTGAGACCTAAGTGCAGCCTGAGCTTACCCAGATTCAACTTCATTGGGGGTATATTGTAATAATTTTTAAGAAAGTCCTTTCAGGATTGTCCCATTTCTTTGCTACCAAAAGAACTATGAACTGTGTGGGAAAGGACAGTTAGAACCCTGCCCTCACTGTGTATTTAATCATTTGTAAAATGGTGGAAAAGCATGCACATGCAAAATAGAGAAAATCAAAAAGGTGAAGAGCCTCAGGGTGGGAGAAATCTGTGGAAAAGCTTCTGTCTTTGAGTCACGATAGAAAGACAGCTTCAAATTTTCTGGGATAATCCAGATTAATCCTTGTTCATCTTCTCTTTTTTCTCTTCCTTCACCTTTCTTAACCCGCCGTCTCCTCTCTAGAATAGCTCAAGCTAAGTTCATTCTCACACATGCAAGTTTATTTCCCTCTTCTGAGTAGAAGCAAATGAATTTTATTTTCATGGTTCGCTTTCCCAATGCCTTCTGCACGGTCTGATACATTAATTCGGATTATCATTCTGTGCACTTTTTGCATTAATTCTCAACTGACTGACCCTCTTCATCTGTAATTATTACCATGAAAGTTTTGAATATCATTAAACTCTTCTCACCAACTGCATTAACTTTAAAAGGTAATTTGATTAATTCTACATGCCACTGGTAGATGGAGATTTAACGCCTCATGGAATTTCTGCATTATCTGTATTTTGCAGCAACTAGATCTGAAAGATAAACTAAATCCTTGGAGACCAGATGAAAAAGGTTTGTTGTTTTTGTGAAAGATTTTAAGTAATTTCGTGAAGCCTTAAAAACAGTGTTCTAAATTGTTTTTCCCAGAATTACAAACAGATCATTCCTCTGCATTCCCCTGCAGTACTGATTTAATAACTTTTCATTTCTGTGAAACGCATATATTTCCAGAGCTCAGCCAAAGGTTCTTCACTTGGGAAAACACAATGACTGTGAGGCAGCAAAAGTTATCAACTGATAAATTGTAGAACAATATAGCCTGCCAAAATAGTCAACATGTAAAGACTTCACCTAACCTCAAAACTTCTTGGAGACCAAAGAGGCATATTAATGCAGTTTCAGTGACTAGCGTCACATACAGCTGTTGAGTTGTGTGTTTAAATAAAAGTGCCGGAGGATGGTGATGGTGTAAAAGATGGCACATAGCGTTACTGAGCAGCAATGTATCGCATTAATGACCCAGTGTAAGGAATTGCAGATAAAAATTCTCTAGCAGAGATTTCCCACTTCTCCTCCGTAGGCATGTCTGATGGCCGTACTGGCAACCAGCTCTTTTCTGTGTGCATTAATTCAAGGGTAGCAGAAAGCAATATTCATTAAAATTTCATAAATGTTAATAACAGCTCAAATTACAGATTAGAGTAGGGAATTAAGGCTGCATGCTTCCTCGCATGGCATATATTGAAGGGCAGTGGAAACAGAAATGCCTCAAGGAACAGGCGTTAATGGAGGAAGCATGTGTAGAAACCATCCTAACCCATGCCAGAGCACATCAGCTCCAAAGACAAACTGCTAACCCACTGAGGCAGAGCTGCTGCAGAAAGTATGAATTGAAGGTACAGCTGCTCCACAGGGAAGTGCAAATTCATCCCAATTACCATTGTAGAGGAGAAAAAAACCCTATTCTTTACTGCGACATGCTAATTAGGAGGCTTACAAACCGGGTGAGCTGGTGCCAGGCAGTGGCAGTGGCTGTCCCAAGAGCAGAAGCATCTGGTCAGCCCTCAGAAAAATCCCCCTAACTATGCATGCATGGAAGGATTTCTGCCAGGGCTGGAAGGTGCTCCCTTGCCATGCTCCCATCCCTTTGCCATCCCTCCTTCTTCCAGCAGGGTGGCATGGAGCAGGCTGTTGCATGGCATGGAGCAGGCTGTTGCATGGTTGTAGATCTGTCTTGGCACGCAGCTGGTTACGTAGGCAATGGTTTTTTTTACCCTAGAGAAGCCTTCAGAATATAAGTTTAATTTTTAAGGCTGTATACCTTGCAGCTGCAAATACACTCTTTGGTATGTCAGCTATTATGGACAGCAAGCTGGAGAGTACTGTTGTATTTATTTCATATGAAGTCTCTGCCTACTAATTGCAATAATTGCCAATGACCTTTCAAACTGAGACATCTAATTAATGTGAGGCAAGGAAACAATACTTTAGGCTACGTCAACACAAATCAAGTAAAATTCTAGGGCACAGGCACATGCACTGGCCTGTCACCGTCATCATTTTTCACTGTTACTTCAATTCCTGGCACAGCTTTGGCATGACCATATGTTTTTTTCTCCCATAAAATGTCTAGGAATGGTTCAAGGCTTAGCAAACCAACACCAGTTCAGGTAGGCTGTTGGATGTGGTCTGTCAGATAAACTATATGTTTGTAAGTCATGTCCAGCCAGTTGGCCACATGAATGGTCCATGGCTCATTTTAGTTACTGGGACAGATCCACTGATTAGAGGATGCAACAAAGGGAAAAGGTGATCACACCTGAAAGGATGATGAGTTCTGAAATACCTTCCTAGTCTGTGCTCCATGATTTTGCAGTCTGGTATCCCAAATGAATGATTTTTTAATTTATTCTTTTTCTTAATTGGGCTGTCTCTGGGTTAGGTCAGGACAAAATCTGCTTCTCACATATATGTTGACAATTATTCCATAATAAAAGGGACCCAGGGCTTTCTGTGCACTTGCTACTTGGCCACAAGAACAGCTTCAACTCCACCCTTAGTTACCATCCACGTATGTTGAAACTGCTCTTGTAGTTGCTATCTCTACAAGCCAATTAAACATGTGCTAATGAGCTCAGTTCTTAGATCAATGCAGAGAAATCGATCTACGGAAGTAAGTCAGGATTTCTCACTGGCCAGCCTGGTTTTGTTCTTAGCTGAGGAGAGGACAGCGTGCATTTGTTCTGCCCTATTCCAAAAAAAGAGTCTGACTGTTTCAAACTGTGTTCAGTATTCATTAAAATGTGTTGACACGTCAGTTCCATAAAGCAGTGTATTAAAATGCCTAATCATACTTCATTTACTGCGTGTACCTCACTTTCTAAGATACATGGTGTTATTTCTGCTTCCTGACTCAACCAGTTTAAACAGCAAAATAATAGATAATGGACAAAACACTTCAGAGAAAAATTTTTGGATAAAAAATCCTGCTTTGTTTGATAAAATATATTTTCAATTAATGTGGTCTAGCTCATTAATTTTCAGTGTCAATGCAGTGAACTGGTCGCAAGCAGGAAAATGAGTCTTTTTCCAGGCCTGCATTTCTGTTGTTCTGTAACATATTCCTGCATCTATCAAGTCTTGGAAATAGCAGTGCATCAGATATTTACAGACAAAAATATCTACAGCAAATTTGCACAAATAGAACATCATTATCTTAATTTAAACTTCAATGTTGTTTGAAATTCCTAATTTTTTAAAATGTACACACTGTCAGCTATGCGGCATTCCTACTGGATATAGAGCTTATACAGAAACATGATGCTCTTGAGTTCTCCTGAAAAACTCTGGATGATATTTGTAAGATCTGAGATATCAATAAATATATTAAGGAGTGGAAACAGCAAGTGCTCTTTTCCAGTGCCAATCAGCCTCCTTTTTTTTTTTGCCAATTCAAGTGCCTATATACATGTATACTTCTTTCAGCAAGCTTCAGCTGCAGTGGCACTCAAATTACACTGCAACAATGATTTCCCTTGAACACAGATGAAAAGAAAATGTAAGAAGTTCAAAATCAAACAGCAAAATTCTGGTTCCAAAATACATTTCATAAGGGTTTGTATTACGAGTGGGCTGGAGCGTGGTGGTACGAGGACTGAGAAGGAAGGCTGCCATCACAGGGCTGGTGGGACCCACGATGACATTGCAGAGCCCACCCTGCAGCTACTCCCCTCTCAGCTATGTCCCCTCTCCTGTATTCACCTCTTTGTTTCTCTCCTTTCCAGCAGAACATAACAGAGACTTCGCAATTCACCTGTAATTACTTTCTGCTTTTCTAAAGCCCTTACTACTGATGGGGTTACCTCAATGCACATCACATAAATTAACCATGCACCAGTTTCCCCACAGTCACCATACAGTGTGGGTTAGAAAAGGCAGTTAACAAGCCTCTTCACAGCCTTTGCATCAGCTGGCTGGCAATTAAGTCTCCCCTTAAAACATCTTTGAGTATTACTATTTTCTTTAATGTTATACCATGAGTTATGGGCATTGCAATACTGGTTTTATGCAGATTTTAAACATTTGAATGTGGAATTCACAATAGACAGCTTTTTGTAATGGAATATAAACGAGTGAGACCTGGTTTTAATGTTAAGTGTTGAATACATGTAGGGGGAGGACTGGTCAATGGTAATATATTTTTATATTTTAAACTGTCTTCTGTGATCACTTTGCAGACTACACCAAAATCCGAGCCAACATATACTTAATGCTAAACTGATCCCCTTCAAAAATTATTGTCCAGATGGGAGAGAAAAATAAACCAGGTTACTGAGGTACAATACATTCCCTAATCTCCCTTAAAGTGGAAGCAACCTCACCTAAAGTAAGAATTTTTAAGTGGTTTTGGATACAAAGGAGATGCATGTAACTGCTGGAAGAGCCAGAAGCAGGAAAAAGCAAAATGCTGGTAATGAAGTGCTTATGCAGCACCTGCACTGTGCTGTGAAACAAGCACAGGTCTTAAATTAGCCAAACATCTTCATCCATGACCAACACTTTCAAATTTGTGGGATTATTTACAAATATGAAATACTCCAAATGTATTGTTTGTCGAAATCTATTTTCATGCTGTTGTTTTTGAAAGCTTTTGTACTGTAAGAAGCAAGGAGACATTGGTTGCACTCCACTACCACATTCCATTAAAGTAAGGTATGTATGGGTACAAATACCTTCAGCATTAGGCATTGAGAAAACAAGAGCTTCAAGCCATCTTCATAAGAGAGACCTTACCAAGGGAGTCACTGGGACTGACTAGACCCCAAAATACTTTTATCCCTGACCTAACTCATACAGAGTTACAGTGGAAATAGATGCAGCAAGTTCCCTCAGGTAAGGATTTGAGTGCATTAAGGAATGCCTGGATTTAGGCACCACCTAATGTAAAACATAAGTGGTTCCATTTACCTCTGCCAGGGTGGCTGATTGTCTCTGTTCCACTTGAATGCCTGTAAGCTGTTTCATCTTAACTACAGAGGCAGACTATCATGGGCCACAAACTGCTCCAACAATCCCTAAAAGCTCTTAATCTATACCGTAGTAAAGAACGCTATTAAGTTTAACCTGCTTTTTTCTGAACATTAGGTATACACACAAACCAGAAAAAATACAAGGAAAATCAAACACATACAATGATCATGGAGAAAGTTTGTTCCAAACATAACCTGGCCAGTATAAAAAGAGGGAGTAAAGGCAATGGAGAAGATGTGATGGAGACATGTGGATGTGATACCCTCTCACACTAATCTCTTCATATTTTTATTGCTTTGAATGATATCATGCTTCACAAAATTGGTCAGTTTCCTACTTGAGAGCAGTATTCTGTTTTCCAGAAACTTAAGAAAAGGCTTGCCTTTGGTTTTGTTCTGCAACTTCCTGTTCTGCATCAATACTGGATCCTGGATGACCTGGATGAAGGGCTATAGCGTACCCTCAGCAAGTTTGCTGATGATGCAAAGCTGTGGGCAGTGGCTGGTACACCTGAAGGCTGTGCTGCCATTCAGCGAGACCTTGATAGGCTGGAGAATTGGGAGGAGAAAACCTAGTAAGGTTCAACAAGAGCAAGTATAGGGTACTGTACCTGGGGAGGAACAACCCCAAGTACCAGCACAGGTTGGTGGCTGACCTGTTAGAAAGCAGTTCAGCTGAGAAGGACTTGGGACTATTGATGGATAAGTTGACTACGAGCCGGCAGGGTGGCCTCTAGGACAGGAAGGCCAATAGTATCCTGGGCTGCACTGGGAGGAGTGTGGCCAGCAGGTCCAAGAAGGTGATCCTCCCCATCTATTGACCCTGGTGAGGCCACATCTGGAGTGCTGGGTCCAGTTCTGGGCTCCCCAGTACAAGACAGAAAAGGAGCTACTGGAGGGTCCAGTGGAGGGCCACAAGGATGATCAGGGGTCTGGAGCATCTGAGGAGAGATTGTGAGAGCTGGGCCTGTTTTGTCTCAAGAAGACTGAGAGGGAATCTCAGTGCAGATAAATACCTCAAAGGCGGTGGCAGGAGGGTGGTGCCAAACTCTTTTCAGTGGTGCCCAGCAACAGGACAAGGAGCGATGGTCATAAACTAAAGCACAACAAGCTTCACCTCAACATGAGGAAGAACTTCTTTATGTTGAGGGTGGCAGAGCATGGGAGCAGGCTACCCAGGGGGGTTGAGGAGTCTCCCCCTCTGGAGACATTCAAAACTCACCTGGATGCAATCCTGTGTAACCTGCTCTAGGTGGCCCTGCCTTGGCAGGGAGGTTGGGCTGGATGATCTCCAGAGGTCCCTTCCAACCCTAATGATTCTGTGATCTTGTTATCTTCTGCTGTGGTTAAATGTAAGGTATTGATATTTCTTAATCAAATGGTTGCATTTAATAACCGTTGTCCCTTCGCACATGCAGGAGAGCAAAGGTACAACTCCCTGATTCCGTAACTTTGGACCTCAGAGGATAACGGCATTATCTAAAAATCTGTAGCTTTTCTAAGTTAAATACATTCCATTTTGTTGGCATTTTGTCAGCTTTTTAATGCACCGTCACCAAATTCATTTTCCTTAACAAAGTCTTTGCCAGGACGGGAATCAGTACTCAGTACTAAGAAAAGCACAACAGCATGCTGAGTCTTCTGACAACAAAGGAAAGCACAAATTCATATTTCTAGTAGTTGTATCTTTACAACAGCATTTAAAGACACAGGTGAATTCCCAGTATATAAATAAGCATTTATTACTAATACAATAAAATATTTATAGCTTTGAAAAATCATTCAAAACCCTAGAAAATATCTTAAGCTTCAATATCAAGTATAAATGAATGCATAAATAGGAAAGTTATGCCTTACTTTAATTGCATTCCTAATTTACATGTTCTGCAGCTTTCAAATAGTATTAAGAAGTTAATTGAAAGAACAGAACATTTTAATAATTTAAAAGGCTTTGTGATTAATTTATAGAATTTATCTCCTTTCATTTTTACTCCAAACCTTGCACAGGTGAACTGCTCCACAAACGATTTCAGGTTGCTCACGAAAGTTTTCTTGGCTAATGAAGTCTGACAAAGATCAACCGGATACCTTGGATCAGATTTGGATCAGCTACGTAACATGAGCAGCTCGTGTAAAATGTTGTGTAATCTTTGGTATCCCACTGTTTTTGCAAGAGGAACAGAATTTTAATATATGCCCATTCTGAAGTTCACTCAATGGGAAAATAGCTGAGTTTTGCAATCTACCTAAAACTTCCTATACTCGTCTAGCTGGTGGTGGTTGTCACTGAATGCTCTTGCTGCCAGATCAAACCTGTGAAAATAAAGAGGCTGACAAATGTAGCAGTTTCAGGTGTCTTAGATATCTAAGCACAATGTTAGCTAAAGGAATTTATCATATCATCTTCTGAAAATGGGGCCAAACTGGGAAGACCTTGGAGAGGTCTCCCGCTGAGGGCATTCTCAGTTGCCATGAGGACCAATGCAGAAATGAGGTAGGTGCTGAAGATCAGGACAATCTGTGTGGGGAAGGACCCAGGAAGAAAAGGATGGAAGGCACTGGGATAAGTTCTTGAGCTCGGGGTGGTGGCATGGCACTGGGGAACATGAAAGCAGAGCTGCTGTGTTTAGCAAAGCCCACCACAGCCAGAGAAGACACCGAATACAGGCACTGGGAAGTAGAGGAGGCTGCGGCAGCACCAGCAAGTTTTCAAAGCGATTAGGCAGGACCATTAGTGGATGGGGAAGGGGAGTAGGCAGGGAGTGCTGGAAAAGTGCAAGACGGGCTGGAGAAAGAGGCCATGCTAGTGTGCTCTCCCCAAGTCCTTTCGCCACCACAGAGGATGGGGTGACCTGGACCCCTTTTCTTTGTAGGATGGCAATTCTTATATTCATATTTTCAAATTTGAGATGCCAGAATGAAATGCTACTGAGCAGAAAAGAAAAAAACTAACATCACAGCCTCGCAAGAACCAATCAGAGCTAGAAACCCCAGGAAACAGCCTGGATATGCAGCAATTTTGTCAGAGCCATTCACCGAAGCTCACGGGTTGTGAGTGCAGATAAACAGCATAGCTGGCCTTGGTGGGAAACTGCTCCTGCAGCAATCTCATCCCCCATGCTGCGGGGTTACTGGTGCAGACTCATTCACTCACAGGAGACCATCAGCATCTCAGTTACAGCTGGTAACACAGAAAAAAACACTTTTCATTGCAAGAGAAGCCTCACTTCAAAATTGCTTTCTACAGCCCTGAAAATCTACCTTGGGATACTGCCGGGGCTAAGGACACCTTTGTCCCATCTATACAGCTTCTGCTGTCTGTTCACACTCAAGCCCAGTGCAGAGGCACTGAACACATCTTCAGGGATGCTTGATGTGGCTGGAGGGAGAGTGCAGCCTGGCTGACCCACACATGGGTTCCTCTCTGATACGACCATCCCCTGAACCATGCCCAGGCTGTGCCTGGAGAGCTTTGCCGAGTGGCTGGAAAGCAGGCAGAGATTGCATGACACAAGCAGTACCCTGCTCACCTTCCCCCGCCATGGGCTAGTGACAGCGCCTGGCTGGCTCACTAGTGGGTTTCCCCCTTGCTTATTAAATCTTCTCCTTCTCCATACAAGCTGTCCTCAGAAAGCAGTGGAAACTGTTGAAGGGCAACACCTCCCTACTCCTGATGTCTGCCATGCTTTGGCTGCCTCTTCGGCATAGCAGAGAACAGCTCTGTTCCCAGTGCAATAAGGGTAGAATCTATCTTTCAATGTAAAAATAATAATAGCAGCATATTTCTGCAGAGAAGAGAACACTGTCAACATTATATAACATGCACAGGATCTTCATCAGGAAAGGCACTGTGATGGGGCTTAAATAATTCTTTATACTCTGAGTATTATCTAGTCAGAATCCTGACTGTAATCTGAATTTTCTTCTGCTCTGATCTCCTAAACAGCTTCCACTAATATGCTAGAGTAGCCCAAGTGCATTTGAAGGCTTTCAAAAGCAACTTGCCCTGTTTCCAGGGAAAAGCACCACCAGGGAGTGGTGGAGGGTGGAGGAAAGCCTCACACCAGCTCAGGAGAGGTCAAGAAATTGTTTTACCCACTGTTTCCTGATGGCCAAGGAACAGGTTTCTTATTCAGCTGCAAACAGGGAAAGCTACATGGATCCCTCCAGAAAGCTCAACATCCCCTGCTTCAGCAAGCACTGGGGAAGGAACCTGGACAGCCGGAGAGAGTCCAGTGACATTTGGTTTCTTGCTGTGTTAGACCTAAGACAGCTGGGGACGGCTGGTGGATCCCGTTGTGGTGTGTGGCTGTTGCACACAGGACCATGTTATCTCTTTGCACAGGGAGGGAAGCCCAAGTCTGCTCCCTGGTGCCAGCAAATGCTGCTAGGCAATCTGTGGGGATGCGCAATTACACTCCCCGACACAAAGCTGCAGAAGTGATAACGAAAGAAGCTTGTGGCTTTTCAAACGTCTTTGAGGGATAAAAGCCAAGAACCATAATTTTCTCTGCATAGAGTGCCTGTGTTCGGAAGAATAATGCTGCAATCTGTCTTCGCTTTCAGCTCTGAGCTAATTACCCCCTCCTCTCCTCTTCGCAAGGGTGCCTTCGCTGCGTAGTTCATTAAAAAATGAGTTGGAGTAGTTTCTGCTGCACTGGTTGGGAGTTTGCTACCATATCTCTGGGAATCCCACAAAAAGGGGAATTTCAGGGGAACTGAATTTGTCCTGTGATTTCTGCACCCGAGACAGATACCAAAATGCCCCATAGATAGGAAGGGTGACAGACCAAATCCCCATGACTGTAATTCACAACTAAGGTTAGTGAACATGGTTAGGGAGTGGATATGGAGCATGTCATCAGCCTATCTTCCAGAGCACAGAAGTGCAGAGCATGAGGTCCTTCGGGGAGGAGATTTGCTTCAGCCAGAAAGTGTGAAGGCAGGATGGCTGTGCAATTTTCTCTGGGCAGCTCCAAGAGGGTGCTGCAGACCAACAGGCCTGAACAGGACTGCAGAGCATGACAGTCAACACATTTTGGGGGGTGTTGATACCAGCAGCCGCCACGGGTATGAGATCACCTTTTAACTTCAGCTGAGAGTTAAACTTGGTGAATGCTGTCTCTAATCCCAGAGTCTTTGGGAAGGACTTGTCCTGGCCAAGACAGGTCCTAAGAAGCTCAGTCACTGGCCAGAGAGAGACAATGACTATTCTTTGCCCTATTTCTCTCCATGGATTACAGGGAGCAGGTGATTTAGACAACTCCATGCAGTTCAGCCCAGGCCAGACAAGGCAAATCTTTCCTTTATTGGGATGTCTTAAAAAAAATCTAACTTGAGAGCAGTAAGGTTTTTGATGAACTATATTATCCCACTGCTTTTTGTACTCCTCTGAATACATTCATCCTCTGACTTACCTTGTATTATACCTGTCTGCCTTATGCTCTATGCTTGTGCAGTACCCAGTCCTGCTGCATGATTAGGGCTCCTCTGAACAAAAGCAAAGCCAATAAATAATAACAGGCTGTGGCAGAAACATAGCGTTTTACCAGGGTAGAAATTACTGATCACTGGGAGCATCTTGTTAGGCATATTATAGTGCGGAGCTCTCTGCAGGCTGTGAGTGAACCTGTATTAAGTATAAACCTTCCTGTTGCTGACTTTTGCCCTATGCGGAAGTACAGTGTGATTAATTCCCTGCAGAAAGCTCAGAGGCCTTAAAACCACCTTTCAAAACTCAGGACAGCAAGAGACATGTTCACCCTTGCTACTATTATCTTGCTAGGTACAAAGTGGATTTTGCTGTTGAAGCAGGTTCATGGGGCTCTTTTTGCTGCTCCCACCACTGAGAGTCCCCTGCCTGGGCTGGATGGCAACACAAGAGCAAAACAGACCTTTGGAGAGCACAAGAGGAGTCTGATGATTCTCTCTGCAGCTTTAATTTCAGTCTGAGCACTTAGGACGCCCAGGCCAGCCTAGAGCTCTTCTTGTGATTTAAGACACCGTAATATACTTGTCATCCTTCGGGCTTAAATGCATCTCTGAAGTTATACAACTGATCTTTACACTTCTAAAGTCAACCGGGAGCTAAACTCTTGCAAAGTATGCCATATCCATTTGTATTACAGAGAAATTACGTATGCTTTCAAGTGCACTTTTTGTTGGTACAGAATTTATGAGTTGGCAATATCTCTATTACTTTTTTTTTTTTAACAGATTTTTAAACTTCATTTTTCTGCTTCTCAGAATATACCTCCCTTTTTTTCTGTGCTAACTCAGTGGCAATAAGTGAGCTCGATGTTATCAGAAAGCTGAACATTATTTGAGCCTTGGAACAGTCCTGTAAAGTGCTTTATTCTTGGAAAAATGCTTCGGCATGAAAGTCTGTGGTCAGAAGTAAACTCTCACTGCAGTAAAATACAGAGTAAAGTATAGAGTGAAATGAAACCCAAGGAAACGTGACAAAATGGGGTTCTGGGAAGGGAAAATATCTTGACTTATGAGTGTAAGACACAGGAATGAGTGAACAGATGGAAAAAAGAAGCTCACCAAAAGCCTTGAAAAGGACAATGTTTTTCTTCCATTCCCACCCCACACAAGTCAATTTATTGCAGCTGGGTCATTCAAGTGTTAGATTTGAGTTGGAACATTTCTGACCCCACTGGGCTATCAATTTCACCATCTTTTCGTCACGCTCCCACAGCAAACACATGCACAGAGAATCAGAAAGGTTCTTCAGGTTGCAGAAATACCAGAGAAACATTAAGAAACAAGATTCAAAAATAATTGTAAGGCCTGGGCTTCCTTCCCCTGGCCCTTAACATCAACCGCTTACTCCAACAACGCTATTTGAGGAGCTCCACCTTGCCTGTTTCTCTTTCCCATGCTCCCTGCCACTTCACCCTTCCCCAACTCTTGCCTCTAATGTCAAGCCTCGATTTTTTGCCTGCCCGTGGCAGCAAGTGCCCAGCAGGTTTGTGCAGTGGGTATGACCCAGCCTGATGGCTTAAACACTTCTTTAGTGCGGTGCCATAGTCGTCACTGCAGATAAAAGGCTACATGTCTCTCAATTTTTCCTTCAGTTGTTGGGATGCTCTGCCTACATAGAAAAGTTACCCACAAAGTTACAGGGTTTTGATATTTCTCCCAGAAAAGCAGCCCAGGCTGATTCTAGGCAGTACTGCTTTGGCCAAGGGAGTAGCCACAGGAAACAGTCAGAAACCCTCTGCAAGGATCAAATGGGCCCTGAAGCCTGAATACTATTTCATTATAGGTGCTCAGCAGGATGGAAATCAAGAGGAAAGTTTTGTCTGAGTCCCATCATAATTCAGTGATGTGGAACTTAAGCGTGCCTCCAAAATTCACTTTGTACCTTTGCCTTCATAAGGTCCTTCTTCAGTTTACCCAGTTCTCCTTATTTTCTTAACATTTTCCATTTGCCACTGTGTCCTATTTTCACCCTTTTATTTTCTTCCTGACTCCTCACAGACCCACAGGAACTAGGTTTCTATTCACTTTGAAGAAATACACATTTCAGACTGGTTTCAATGGGATAAATACTGGATTGATTTAGACCTGTGGAAAACTCCAGAAAATCAAAAAGGTTTCTAAAAAAACCAGAGGGAGTAGATAACAGCTATGATCCACTGCCCTGTGAGCACAGAATATGCCTGCCAGGGTAATTCCTTCATCTTCTTGCTTGCTAAACTGGATCTGAATTCAGGGTGATTCTTTGTATAGACACTTAATATAACGAAGTCCCCACAAAGAAAGTGGCATAGGACAATGACATTACATGGAAAGTTGATGGCAGTATCTGATAAAATGGATGACAAATTGGTTTCTCCATAAACATGGCACTGAACTAGAGGCAAAGTAACATCATCTTTCCTGATTTCAACCACTTACTTCTTACAGATAAATAGTTCTCTGTTGCACTTCATGCTCCCTTCATCCTTTCCTCTTTAGAGCAAAGACGGTTTCCACAGAGCAAGGTGTCTCCTCGGGAAAAATGAAGTATGTTTTGAGTCTGTACACTGTTAAGCGTGTATCTCCTTGTGTGTCCTGTCTTTTGCAAAGAATTGCAGGGGAACTGGAGATACATGACTCAGGGTTTTAGATCCAGGTGACAGGATCAGTCACTTTAAATGGTAGGCACTGCAGCACTTCACTGGTAGATGTCTCCTTTTCTGAATCTGGTCCAAATCCTTCATTACAGTTCCTTCTTGCTGTATTGGAAAAGTTCCTTCTAAGATTAAAAGAGTGGTGATGTGCATTACTCTAATGTGTGCTTTTTCATGTTGTAAGAGTAATTAATGAGTGTCAAGCCTCTGAGTTTTGGCAACCAATCTAGACAATTTCAAGGATGAATCACGCTCATGTGCGAAAGGTGAGAGACTGAATTTTCTGTTATGGTAAAGAATGCCCATCCCGTAAAGAATGCACCTTCACTGTGCCAAAAATACCAAATTAAAAGCTTAAAATAAAGATACATTTTAAAATAAAGCGTTAGGCCTGCCCATAGGTCAGTGCTGATGCTATTTCAAAGGTCTAGAAGCTTTGTCCTCCATGCCCTTTGTGCTGAGCAGCAAGGAGGTGGAAGCTTTCAACATATCTTCGAAAGGAATAACCACGAGTGGCTCTTGGCCAGTGATACAACCTGGCTGGTAGAGCACATCAGAAACCTGCCTTTCACCCAGGTACTGCTTCCTGGCAGAGGCCTGTGCAGAGCACTACATAAATCCCTTCCTTTGGGCCGCAATGGAGTTCCCTTGGATCATATCCATTCTGCTTTCACTGTTGCAAAGCAGCATGGCCTCAGTGCTGATGGTGATTCGCTCCTGTCCTCCTGAAGATAAGAAATCTGGGACTAAACCATCTACAGTGGAAATTCTGGCAAACTCTTAGGCATTTGGATGTTTGGATTCAAGGATGGCAGCATTATCTCCTATCGCAGGAGAAAACCAGCCAAGACAAACAGGACCTGTGGGAAGTTGTAGGAGCAGATGTATGCATCAAGGTGTGGTACAACCCTTCAGTCACTTTAGTCACATAGGTATTTCAATTCTCCCATTTTGTACATGAGATGGGCACCAAACTCCCCAATGCTGCCAAGGTTGGAGCCATTCTGGACATGTTCATGGCTTCAGGGAACCTCTATATTTAAAATTCAGGTGTCAACAGACAGACCCATACAATAATACAAGACAAGACAAGGAGACTCAAATTCTTGGACCTACTAGGTACTGACATTCTGCCTAAACTCCCTAAGCTGCCTCCAGGTCTTATGTGACTGTGGATCGACATGCAGCAAAGCTTATTCCTTTAAGACAAGCACAAAGCGAGAGAAAAGAAGCTTCTGACAGAGAGAGAAAGGGCAGAGGACACAGAGGACAAAGGGAGAGGAGAAGGAACCAGCCTGAGCAGATCGCATGTGTGTGAGACTCCAGTGATCTGAAAAATGTATAAGCTGTACAAGTGGGACTTGAATATCATAGAGAACTCCAGACTAAGCTAAAAGAATGCATTAAGGAAATGGGGGGAAGGGATACTTATAAACTCTACTATGTCCTGATCTCTTACATTAGCTCAGGTAAGAGGCAAAGGCAAAGGTAAAGAGTAGGTCAGGTAAAAAAAGCAAGCTTTGCCTGAACACAACCCAACTAGAAAATAGTAGGTACATGGCTATTCAGACTATAAACCTAAAACTGCTCTGATGACTGGCAAGCACCGAGGCCTTTCCTGAAACCAGCACTCCAAATATTCCACACTATATTTGACAAAGATGCAAAATATTATAATGCACAGATCAAAATAGTTTTCCCAATAAATGCTTGCTCTGCCTCTTCTTTAGTTCTGGACTTGTCTGCAAACCATAATTTCCATTACAGTTTCCTTCTGCTATTTGCGAATGCAGTTTGGCTTGCAAAGTTGGTATGGCAATACTGCTTCAAAATATATTTAAAGAATAAAGTTAGACTGGTTAAGATCTCTGGCTTATCTCTACTGAGGGTTTGTTGGGTTGTTGGGGGTTTTTTTTCCTATTACTTTGGCCAGCTAAACTGAGTCACATGGGGAATCTGAAACTGAAAATGAAATCATGGGCATAAGAGGAAATACTTTCTGGACCTCCTTTCCCTCACGAGAATTTCCAGATTACGTCACACCATTGCCGACTATTGCCCACTTCGTCTAAATCTTGTTGCAAATAATGCTACATAACAGATGTTTAAGGATGATCTACAAGAAGACCTGATGCTAAATAGTCATGAGGTGATCTTTCTCTTAGGACACTTTCTGGCTGGCCTGAAAACAAGCCCTGGAACTTGAGGATTTAGAGTTTCCCAACAGTCTGCTCTTAGCCTTAACTTGTAAAGCCCTACCGTTCCAAGTTTCATCCACATAAACATATAATCTGGTTTTGGATCCTACTAAACTCTTCATTTCACATTTTTTTATTGCACAAGAATGTCAATTCTCGTTACTTACAATGTAATAAAGTATTTCCTAGTTTCTATTTTGGATCCCCTTCTTTCAGGTTCATTGGTTCATCAACTATGCCTACCTACTTGTCATTTCAACTCCTAGCTATTATTCCTATTTTACGCCTTTTTATTGCAATGCCTACTCCTAAAAAATTTACATTTACAATCTTTAGTGCCTTCACACGAGGTTTTGGGCCATGCAGTGACCACCCAATAGTCTGTCAAGGCATACCACCATCTTTTTAAGAGTGATTGTCCCTCAGAACCACAGACCATTTACTGAACCTGCTTCATACTTGTGTTTACTAGGAGTAAGGATAGATCCATGGGTTTGGGCTGAACTAATCAGAGCATGAGCATTCCACTTCACACGCCCTCTGGAAAAATAATATGATTGTTCATGGGAAAGCAAACCCCAGAACTAGGTAGCTTGCTGCTTTTCTGTGTGTTATACACCACCAGTGATGACAGACGTTGTGTTATCAAACACTATCAATGGGCAGTAATGAAAAAAGTAGGAAAGGATCCTTCCACAGATGAAAGCCAGTGGAAGGTATTGGCAGCTTTTAAGCGTTATATCTTGTTCTCCATTTTGGAAATTCCATTGTTGGGCTTTTTTAAATTTTAAGTGAAAGACATTTCTGGAAATATTTTACTGATTTTCATCAGTTTTATTCCCAACAGCAATCACAACGTGCTACACTGGTCCTTTGAAGAATAGAAAAGGGCGGGGAAAAGAGGAGTGAGGATAGTGTGTCCAGATGCTAGACAGAATTTCAGCTTCACAAGCAACAACCCTGTTTAAATATTTGTAAGACTGGTAATTACACTCTAAACAATCTATTGCTGAATCTAGCATCAAATCTTTTCACTTGCAGTAACTGCTACAAAACGTGTCAAGAATGGCTGAATACCATAACCACAGCTTGAGGATAAGGAGCTTCAAATGCGTGCTTTTCCTTCAGCAAATTTCTAAATAAATGCAAACTAACTTTCTCAGAAGGATTTTGGGTCTGGTACCTGCTTCTCCATCCAGCCTTTATACAACATGCACTTTGTAGAGAGCAAACTGTAATTTCTTTTTTAATAGCTATCATATATAACACCTGGAATTTTAGTGCTGGGGTGAAGGAGGATTAGTTGCTGTAATAGAAAATTCAGGATTTCTGAATTCTTTCTGAATAAATCATTTGAAATCTCTCCCTCAAATGGTATTTCTTCAAGACTGGCACTGCTCTTTGCAATTTCTTCTACCTCTCACGGTCCAGGTGCTCTTGAACTTTACAAAGTCACCTGTATCTTTCCTTTTGAGGACTCTGTTTTTCTGCAACATCTTAATTACTCTACTGGTCTAAACCAGGATTACTGAGAAGCCTGGAAAGAAGCAGGCTTTGGCTGAATCTGAGCACTTACTACCTGTCAAAATACTTGGTAATCCCTGGTAGGATTACTCTCTGCAGCGTTTCCTTGCTGCTAAATGACAAACAAATAAAATTTGCTATTTCAGTGCAGCACGAAATGTTCTTTCACTTATAATATATCTGAGGGAATATTTGACAAAGATACCAGAAGGTTAAACCAAGTAAGGAAGCTGCTTTTTGAAGAACAAAGGCAAAGGTACATCAGGTTCATGGTGTGCTTAACTCTGGACCCCTAAGAGTTTATACTGTGAGAACCACAAGAGGTCTAACAGGTCTGTTTCATGAAGATTTTCTTCAGATCTTGAAGCAGAAATGTGCATTTGAGGTGGTCAGAAAAACCTCTCTGACTTCTGCATACCAGGAATCATAGTCCACTCTAACTCAACACCAGAAGAAATGCCAGGGAAAGCAGTGAACATTCACAATAGCTAAAGAGATCGTAAAAAAGGTAGCACAGGATGTTCACTGGGGTAAATCATATCTAACCAGCCTGATGGCCATCTATATTAAAATAACTGGGCTTGTGGACAAGGGGAGAGCAAGGGATGCAGTCTAGCTTGACTTCAGCAAAG
Organism: Amazona ochrocephala; assembly: GCA_039720435.1. Lineage (NCBI taxonomy): Eukaryota > Metazoa > Chordata > Aves > Psittaciformes > Psittacidae > Amazona > Amazona ochrocephala. Next base: position 31,108,198 of record CM077880.1, read on the forward strand.
CTTTCAACACCATCTCCCACGATGTCTTTGTATCCAAGGAGATACAATATGGATGGATAACCGTATAGGAAACTAACTGGTTGGGTGGTGGGGCTCAGGTGGTAGCAGTTAATCAGTTGCACTATGGACATCAATGACAAGTGGGATAACACGGGGGTCTATCCTGGAACACAACCTGTTTAACATCTTTGTCAACGATCTGAAGGAGACAATAGAGCCCCATTTGGCCAGATTTGCAGAAGTGGAGAAAGGAGCCCAGGCTGGAGCAGTTTTGCTGCAGGACTTGTGATCCCACAGGGGACCCACGCTGGAGCAGTCTGTTCCTGAAGAGCTGCACCTATGGAAGGGACCCACGCTGGAAAACTTAATGAGGAACTGCAGATCATGGGAACGACCCATGCTGGAGAAGTTCACAGAGGACTGTCTCCTGTGGAGAGAGACCCCACACTGGAGCAGGGGAAGAGTGTGAGGAGTTCTCCCCTGGAGGAAGGAGCAGCAGAAATGTGTGATGAACTGACCACATATGGAACATATGGAACCCTCATTCTCTATCCCCCTCTGCTGCTGGGTGAATTTGGGAGTAAGTTAAGACCAGGAAGAAGAGAGGGGTGGAGGGAAGGTGTTTTCAAGATTGGGTTTATTTTTCATTATCCTACTCCAATTTCATTGGTAATAAACTTATCTTTTTCTCTAAGTTGAGTTTTCCCCAAGTCAAGTCTGTCTGACAATAACTGGTGAGTGATCTTTCCCTGCCCTTATCTTGACCCTTGAGCCTTTTGTTGCATTTTCTCTCCCCTGTCCAGCTGAGGAAGGCAGAGATAGAGCAGCTTTAGTGGGTACCTGGCCTCCAGCCAGCATCAACCCACCACAGGGACTAAGCCCTGACATGGTTACCCAGAGTTCAATGAATCAGTGAATTGATTTAGATGGTTGCCAGTGTGAATCTAAGAATATCTGCCCTACATTTTTTTAGCACTCCAAATACTACAAACACTCAGCTCAATTGCTTTCCAAAGGGATTATTTTTCTCCACTGAAAGGCAGCCAGCTCCACAAAGCTGCTTGAACTCAGTTATGGTCTGAGCCAAGATGATTTCTAACATTAAATACCCTCCTCTACACATCATGCAATCGATGCTACATGGAGTAAGTGGGCTGCACTAATTACACAATAACATTGCACTGGAGGGGTCCACTGGCCTAGATACTTGCCCATATTATCCCACACACCCTGCCACTCATGACTGTCCAGCCTCAGGGAAAATCTCTTGGTCCTCCTATATCATCGTCTAACCCTAGACAAGGCCCAAACTCGACTCTGCTTAACTTTCAAGATCAGACAAAATGGTCATGGGTAAAATACGCTCTGTATGTGCGCCAACATGGTGATCCCCATGACAATCAGCAGGCAGGTCACCCAAAGGCCATTCAAAACCTTCAGGACTCTCAAATGATGCTGTAAATGGTCGGGGGGGGGGGGGGGGGGGAGGAAACGTAAGGGAACATCTCCTTCATAGGCTGACCACCTGAGGAGGGAAAAAGAGATGTGTAATTGCTAAATACTTCCATTACACACCAACAAAAGTATAGAGGTGATGGCTATGCTGGGAACACAAGCCAGACCAGTTTCATGATCAATGAACCTATTGTATTACAAGTCATTCTCATAAAGTATAATGAAACAAGAACCTTAGCCCAAGGCCCCCAGCCAATAAACACTAACACAGCAAATACCAGCTGTAAGTAAGGTACAACATGCTAAAACTGTGAGATCAAGAGCAACAACTTTGAGAGCCAACAAATCAGCATTGTGACAAGTGACTATTAATCCGAAACGATAAATGTTTTTCACAAACACGATTAGACACACTCTGGTCAGATCTGTCGTCATCTCAATCCTTCAGGCCCCACACTGGGTGTCAAAAGAGAACTGCTGTGGTTTAAGCCCAGCCGGCAACCCAGAACCACGCAGCCGCTTGCTCACTCCTCCCCTTTTTTTACCCCCTGCTCCCGAAAGGAGGGGGAGGAGAATCAAAAGAATGTAACTCCCATGGGTTGAGATAAGAACAGTCCAGTAACTAAGGTATAACACAAACCACTGCTGCTGCCACCAACAATAATAATGACAAGGGAAACAACAAGGGAAGAGAATACAACCACTCACCATCCGCCAACCGATACTCAGTCAGCCCCAAGCAGAGATCAAGCCCTTCCAGGTAACTGTCCCCAATTTATATAGTGGGCATGACGTGCTGTGGTATGGAATACCTCTTTGGTTAGTTTGGGTCAGATGTCCTGTCTCTGCGTCCTCCCAGCTTCCCCTCCTCCCTGGTAGAGCATGAGACTCACAAAGTCCTTGGTCAGACTAAACATTACTGCAACAACTAAAACCATCGGTGTCATCAGCATTGTTCTCAGGCCGAAAGTCAAAAACACAGCACTGCACCAGCTACTAAGAAGGAGAAAAATGGCTGCTACTGCTGAACCCAGGACATTCCTAAATTGCTTCGGGGTCCATGGATGACAGTTCTCACAAATTTGCAAAGAAAGGTTTAACTCTGCAAAGACCCAAATCACATAAGTCACAAGTTCTTATTCAGTGATACTGCCTCTAATTTTCAGTTGAACCATGGACTGTCTGCGTATATGAAGTACCAGATTATCAGCCTGGTGACTCCAGACATTTCAAAAACATGAGGAAGTGCCATGAAAAATAATAATGTCAACTTGAAAACTAAGAGATTTGAAACATTCTTTCAACATGCTAATGCACACAGATATATTTGACTTGTTTTCAGGATCCAGTGATAGAGATTCCACAATTCTCCTCAGCAAACTCTTGAAGAGCTTCAGTATTTCAAAATAAAACCTAATTCTCCATGCCTTTCCATGTAAGCAAATAGCTTCTTACTCAGCTTACATACAGTCTCGTTCCCAGGAGAGGCAGAAGAAAAAGGAGCAGGAGGTTTCTGGTGTGAAGTGACACATAGCTTCCATCACCTCTTCTTTGGACTAAACAACCAGTTTTGTCTCAAGTCTCCCTCTTACACCACATTTTCTAAACCTCTGATTAGTCTCCTTGCCTTTGCTTCTCTCGGTGTAATTCACCTATTTCTGCAAGCGCAGTGTCCAAATCTTGACTGATTACTCCAGCTAAGTTTTCACTACTTCTCAGCAGCACATTTCTTTCATTATTTATTTAACGACTTCTATATACCTTGGCTCTGCATCCTGCAGTGGTGGTTGCTTTCTTTTTGGAGAATGATGATAGTGCTGACTTGTGCTCTGCTCGAGACCCACTGCATCTCTTACATCATTTTCTGCCACCCAGAGAATTCTGCTGCTGCATTTTGGACTCTTCGTGTAACAAAGTCACAGTTAAGCAGGATCCTACCTGTGCCCAGTGCTTTGTAAGAGGTGCTGCTGCTCCACACAGCAATGCTATGGAGCTTGAAAAACATGCAGGCCCGTTACTGTAGTTGTGCAACTGGATTATGTATTGACAAGAAGGATGCATGTAGCTTATGAAAAGACTGGCAGAGGTTTACACAGATATTATCACTGCATGGAGGGTCATGCACACAGGGAATGTTCAAACATGAAGACTAACTGAACAAGCTGAACAGATAGCGTGGCTACTGGTAAAAGATTGTATGCATCGCATGTGGATAAAAAAGTTAGCTGGTTTGAAAGCACATGAGAGTAATGCACAACATGACATACATAGAATTCATCAGAGGTACAGGAAGGGAAGCTGTGGCTGGTCTCGGTTTTGTTCAGACTGCTGAACATTTGGGCTCAGCATGTTCTGGTCAGTCTCATGCAGAGAGTCAAGCTCACCATTTGCCACATTGCCTGCATAAAGAAATCCAAGTGATGGGTCCAGTGCCAAACCAGGCTGTTTTGTGAGAAGACAGGCCCCTACCAGGAAGAACTGAGTTAGAAAGAGAACCTGGAAGAGGCACCAGTTCCTGGAGGGTGAACAATGTGCCATGCAGACTGTGGCTTATGGGAGAGGGAGGCTGGGAAAAAAGTAACAGAAGCTTGCCAAATTGCATGCTACGCATTTCTGAGTTTAGTCTGAATGTGGAAGACAATTTTGAATCCTAAACCTGTTCTCCAGATCCTTTGTCACATGTAGATTTTATAAGCATGCTCCTTAGTCCCCCATTCATATCATCGATGTAAGCATTGAGAAGTTTTAGGGTCAGGACAGACTTGTGGAGCTCCTTGTTGGAAATTAACCCATGATCTTTACTCTGTGAGCATGGTTATCAAAGCCAGTGCTCACCTGTCCTACCAGTTTCCCCAGGAGGAGATTTCCCTCTTCAGCTTGCTTTGAGGTGCCCATGTGAGACAACACTGAAAGCTTTATGTGATGTTCCTCGCTTTCTCTCTGTCCACAAAGTCTCCTGCCTCTGTCCTAGGACTACTTATTTTTATATGATTTGTTCTAGATGAATTGATTTTGGCTTTTTCCTGAAACTGTATTATCCCTCTGTAATGAATTCCAAACACATAAAAGGACTTTATAAGTACACAAATGAACCGACCAAATACTTCCTACCTAATCTTTAATGCAGTCTGCCCAGAGTTCATAAAAATATTTACGCAGAGACACATTATTGTGTTCTTCTGATCTTTTTTGAACCTATTCAAATGCTTAACATAGCTGCGCCCTGCACAAGGTAAATAAGATAATTCCCTGCAAATGAAGTTAAAAGCGGAAACTTAATTTGTGAGGCCAGTCACTCAGAGAAAATCCTGGAGAGTCTTTTCCAAAGGCTGAGGAGGCTTTAGCTCCAAAAATTACAACTCTGATTTTGCCCCCAAACTCCTTTGAACATCAGTTTAAGTGCTGCAAAATTTTAAACAATAACATCAGGTACTGCATCATGCAGCAAGGTCCGTAAATCTTTTTGTTGAACTTCAAGAGTTTCATGAGTCTAGTTGGAAGGTACACAGGAAATATTTACTTAATCCATTCATTTATTCATAAAGCATTAGAAAGGGTCATGGGCAGTTTACGGGCATGTAATAAAGAGATAAGTAAGTGTTAAAGTGTATTTATCAAATCAATCTAATCTAATCTCTAAAGAGAGAGGGTTTAATTAGCATTTCTACCAAGTCTCCTGCCCTCTCTGCCATCACACTGTAAATGTTACGCTTTTCAGTAAGGCGAGGATAAGATGCAGTACCCTTTCTTGAGCACCTGTCCTACAGCAATAATTCATAGTTTGGATGCCAGGATGCTAGGACTTTGATTAATATAACGACATATTTTATGGTATCCCTGGCACAAGCTAGGAGAGATCACGATTTATACTGAAAAGTGAAGTTAGAATTCTTATTTAGAGCAGAAGGTTTCAAGATAAATGATACGCTACCCTACGGGCTTCTCGCAATGGTTATTGATTGCATTTTATTAAAGAGTGGTGTAACTTGACCTTAAGAAATACTGCATACATTGAAGAAGCTGAGCCCTAACCATTCTATGTTTCTATGATTCTGAGACACAATTTATCAGGTGGTTTATGTATCGAACAAAAAAATCCCATGCTAGCACTCAAACATTAAAATAGTGCCCAGAACCCACAACCAGACACACACTGTCCACTGGATGCTACTTGCGTGGGACTGGGAGAAGATCTTTCCCAAGAGCTGAGATTTCATCTGATCTCTCCAGAGATGCTGCAGTAACGGGAGGATCTGTCCTCTGGCTCTCCACATAACCAATGCGAGCCTGTAGGAAGGGGACAATCTCCCAGACTTCTGTCACAGACAGAGACTTTAAAAACAAAATACATCCCAGGCCTCTCTCCAACCTTCAAATGATTACTTTCTTAAACACAGGAAGTATTTCTACCTAGATAATAACACAAGATGATAATGATGTTGTCTTCTTTGCAAAAGCAAGTAAACAGCATTATGTCACTGCAAAAGAGATGGGGAGATGATGAAAAACAACGCTGAGTATCATAAATTATTGTTTATTGCTAGACAAATAAATGACAGTCTTTGAAAACGGACTTACTTGTATGGTTAAAGTTTAAAACAGTGTTTATGGTAGCAGTTTGAGCTCTTAAAATATGCACTTTTAAACTAAAGAGACCCACTGTAATGTCCCTCAGCTGCATTTCTGCAGAATAGTCTTAAATCATTCCAAGTACTTAATGCACCCTGTAATTTATCAGCCCAAATAAGTCAGGCTTGTCAACCACAGACCCAGATATATGTAATTGTTAAATTGCTTAAACTTCATGTACATTATGAGCTCTTCATGTATCAAATGGCCACCTTTAAAATTAATAAGTAGTTTCCTATATGCAAAGAGGATATTGATTACATGGCTCTGAATTTTCTTATCAAAGTTCAATGTATTTTTGCACACTCTGGGAATATGAGTGATCAAAACAGGCCTTGAAGCAAATGCTGCCTATTAGGAGTGATGAAAGAAAAATTATAAATGAACCTACGAGACATATGAAGCCAGACATGAAAAGGTTACCCAAGTGTGCAGTGAGCATCCAGAACAACCAGGGAAGTAAGAAGTGGTGATATATCTGAGTCATCCCGTCAGCCGCTGCAGGTAATCTCTGCCCACACAGACACACTGCAACATTATACCCCTCCTAGGATTTTGGTAACCTAAATATTACTATTTAGAACGTGAACAGTATTTTCATTTTTGCATTTCTTTACAGGCATTACTTCATTAATCCACCCACCAGACCAGATGAGCATTATTAGCTTTGCTAACCTAGGCATAATTATCAGCAACAGTCCATTAATATTATACAAGAGTTGAGAAGCAGAACCAGACAATCCCTTTGGGATCCAGGTGATCTAGAATGCTCTGAAGAACATATTAGGGTGTTATACTGCCAGAGGGCAACCTTGAAGACCGATATCTCAGGGGTGACTGTGACTCTGTGATCAATGAGAGATGGTGCCAAACCCCTTGGCAACACATGGATTTCATCGGGTTCCATGGACTTATGCACATTCAGGATGATTTCTAAACTTATCCTTTCCTACAGTGGAACAGAAAGTCTCCTTAGGGAGACTTCATTCTCCCAGTTCCTGCATTTGTCTTCCAAGACTTGAGCAGCATGGTCAGAGCACTTGCCAGTTAAGACTGAGGCAAAGAAGTCATTGAGGACCTCACCCTTCTCCAAATCCAGGGTAGCCAGTTCTCCCAACAGTTTCCAGAGAGGGCCCACACTATCCCCAGTCTGTCTTTTGTTTGCTACATACCTATAGAAGCCCTTCCAGTTACCTTTCACATCCCTTGCCAGAATCAGTTCTAACTGGGCCTTAGCTTTCCTGACCTGATCCCTAGCTGGTCACCCCTCAGCCAACAGGGCAGTGCCACTTGGACACAGCCTAAAAAATGAGGCCTCATGAACACTGAATAGAGAGTGATAATCAGGTCCCTCTACTCTTACTAACACAGCTCAGGATTCACATTGCCTTCAAGGTCCACAAGGTCACCCCGATGATTCACCACCAGAAGAACCACTCTGACCATTACTAGGGCTGGGTTACATGTCCATGCGGTCAATGGATAGCTGCTAATCCACAAACTCTCCCGCAGTTATTGCCAGTGTGGAACCAACTCCCTCCAATGTGGCTAGCATGGTTTACCAGAGTAGCTGTCATCACCCCATATGACCTGTACAATTTGGGAACCTGGAGGCTACCACGCGGACTCAAGCTTTTGCAGAGCAGCTGTGCAACACCACTGTGCCATAGTCTGGTTTCATCCCGCAGGTCAAACACAGCTTTATAACATCTATAAAGCCACACACCTATAAATTTCTCCCTATGACATACAAGTGACTAAAAAAGAGATGAACCTCCATTTTACCACCTTCTCCATATTGCATATCCGCTTTTCCTGCTGCAAATCCTTACACATACAGACTTTTTTCCAATGTTTGAACACCAGATTTCATTGAAGAAGGGGAAAAATTTCCATTTGGTATTATGAAATACAATAGAATAAATAATTTCTGTTGTAACAACGAGTTCTCACTGAAGTTTCCTTTGTGCATAAAATGTATTACAGAATTTTATGAAACACTTAATTTGATTAACAGCCTTCTCCATTAATCCTTTGCTCAGTCACTCGTGAGAGCTGCATTAATTTAACAGAAGCTTTGCCAGGCTGCCTGCATGGACATGGATCAATATCCCAAAAGGCAACCATGCGTAAGCTTTGATTTGCGACTTTATGATCAAGTAAGAAAGTGCATCCAATCTGAATACTAATTGAAATACCCCAACCATTACGGGTACTTTTCTAGATTACAATATTTAAAACTGAGCTACCAACAGTGGCTGCAAACTCATCCTGCACTTCTGATATTGGTTCTGACTACAAGTACACTCAAAGGTGCTTTAACACTTGGATACTGTCCCAAGTTTTAGGCAACACAAATCCACTCAATTCTGGAGGCCATTCTGGATTTCTGAGCATGAACACCAATATCACACAGCCATTCTTCTTTGCAAAAAAAATACACTTCCATAACGCCAGCACTACTCTGGGGGGAAGGAAATGAGGATATTAGCCTGCATCTTCCAAGAGCCTTCAAGAAGCAGGAACAGATTTGCAACCACATAATGAGAAATTAAATGACCTTTAGTATTTCTCAATGAATCAATGAGCTGCTGGGCAGCCAAACAGGGGTTTTCCTCTTCCAAAGGTAACCTTTTCAGCATAAACAAACACAAAGGTACATTCACATAGCCAAACTGACCTTACTGGGGCTGCAGGGCTTGTAATTGCTAAATTTAACCTTGCAAGCCCGTTATAAAGAGTTTAAATCACTAGGTTAAGCACATACTTAGGAAAGTAAAAATAGATGGTGGTTATAAAAGGAGGGAAAATGAAGGAAGAAATTAAAGAAGACCTGATGTTTGCAGAAGACCTTTTAGCTCCTTTACTTAAAAAGGCCTTGGGGAATATTTGCAAAACAAAGAGGAGCTACTGCCACTGTGCTTGGGATTTCATTATTCAAGGTGACCTTCCTACAACCAACACCTATTTAGTACTAAACTGCATTTCTTGGTTAATGGCTGACTTAGGGACAGTTACTACCATTTAAATTTTCTGTTAGGGGTTGGAAAATCTAGCAGGTGAGAGAAGAGGGAGCAGGAGCATGGAAATGCTGTGTTTGAATCCAAGCCTTGGAGACTTCTGCTGAAGAGTTTTCCTGTTTTCTGCTATCCTATTGCACAGATGGGATTTTAAAATGAAGGTTAGTGGAGACTTTAACATATTGCTTCAAAATCCAAATATTAACTAGTTTATTGAAAGATTGCTTTCACACGATGAATTGTCAGTCCCACTGCAGGGGATTCAAAATCACGTTCAGAACTAGAAGGAAGTGTTAAGGACAACTTAATCTGTTGTTTTTTTGCCTCTTAGGACTCTTTCATGTTCAAACTGTTCAGACAATTTTGTTTGGAGTTTGGAGGTTTGTTTAAATCAGTTTACTCAAACAGATGCAAATCCCTATGTAAAAATATGGTACTCTGGTTCCCATCAATTATTTTACATGTGAAGCAATTTAGGACACTAACTAGGTACAGCTTAGGCTTTCAACTAGGCCACAGTTTTCTTCTGTGCTTTTTCTGTTTCTTTTTTCCATCTTTCCTTTGTGTTTCTGACTACCTGGCAGTGGTTCTGTCTTTTTATTTCCCACTGTCATCTTTGCGTTCAAAACTTCAATTCCATAATTTCTCCAGTCGCCCCTGCCAGGTTTATTTTCCCTTGTGACTGTTTTTCTCTGAGCTGACTGTTTTATTTAACCAGCTGAACTCAATTTTCCTCAGTTTTCTTTCATTGCTTCCTCAAGGTGAATTTTGCCTTCATGTTAAATCTCTGTCTGATCTCTGTACATTTTCCATCTCAGCTTACTGAGTGATAGACAATTGATAGTGAATCAGTGCCATTCACCTCAGTCAGCTGCCTCATTGCTGCTTCAAGCTGACCACCAGATCAGCAGATCAGCTCCTGCACTCAGGCAGACAGCACTGGAGGATAGCTAGGGAGGAAAGTTGTCGCTAAGCTGAGCTTCAAGGGTGCGCTGGTTTTGGCAGGGGGAGAGTTAATTTTCTTCATATTAGCTAGCATGGGGCTAGAAGAAGGAAGGGGGAACATTTGGAGTGATGGCGTTTGTCTTCCCAATTAACCATTGCACATGATGGAGCCCCGCTGTCCTGGAGATGGTTGAACACCTGCCTGCCCATGGGAAGTGGTGAATGAATTCCTGGTTTTGCTTTGTTTGTGTAGCTCTTGCTTTACCTGTTAAACTGCCTTTACCTCAACCCATGAGTTTTCTCACTTTTACCCTTCTGATTGTCTCCCCCATCCCACCGCAGGAGGTGGAGTGAGAGGCTGTGTGGAGCTGAGTTGCTGGCTGAGGTTAAACCACGATGAAGAGCCAGGATCCTACTTATAGCTGATGAAAAGATATTTGTAACAGAGATGAGGAGAGGCAGAACAGGGCATGCGGCAGGATTTACAGGCCAGAGGACCTGTATGATGAGCTTTCTCACTCAGGGAAGTGAAACTTGAATGTTTATAAAGCTTTTCTATCAATTGACTCCACATTTCGGTTGGCTGTCTTTTTTAACTACTCTATTTCTAGCTCTCTGAGCACGCACAACTTTCTAATGTGGAACAGATAATTTCATCCATCAATTTTTATTAGATTTGGCTGAATGCTGCTAAGCCCAGGGATAAAACTAGTGCAAAGATGGGCTGCACCATTTAGTTCTGGTGGATAGCACGGAAATTTCATACAGTTTGCTTCCTGAATCTCATCCCCTAACACTACAACTTTCTGGCAGTGCTCTCTAAAACAACTTCACCTTCCGTGGAGAAAAGTCAGACTCTCCTCTACACATTCTGAAAAGGAAAAATCCTGGGATCTACTGGAAAATAGCACCATTATATCATGTTATTTGTTATTTCAGGATGTGATTGCTCTACACAGCATCCTTGGGCAACCTGCAGTGATGAACACACAAATAGCTAGTTGGGGTGAACCCTACCTCTCCTGTTCACAACTTACATCAACAGGAAAGAAACACAAATGTCTATGTACAAGAACATGGTGTGCTTGTACACAACTATACTTCATTTTAACGCTGTCATACTGTGGATTCACAGTTACTTTCATTTAAATCCATTACATTTACTTAAATGTATCGAGACTGCAAAGGTGCTTCTCTTTGGATGGAGGTGTCCTTCAGACCAATCAAGCTGCTGCTGCTGGAGATTCTTGGGGGAACTAAAACCAATATGTAGAAGAAAGTTTCCTCTGTGAACAGCCAGGTTTGGCTAAGGTTTGGACTTTGTCAGCCCTTCTAGAGAGTCTTCATTAAGTATGAAGGCAACACTGCACAGAGGCAGAGAAATAGATCCTGTACAACAGATCCAGGCCAACTAATACTCAGCATGGAGAATCACATCTTCAGACTGGTAATAAAACACGAAAGCCTGTTGGCATGTTGGACTGGATATTTAAACCCTGGAAAAACTCCATTTCTTATCTTTAAATACACAATTGGGACATACAAAGAAGGATACTTGGGATTATTCTCACAGTATAAATGGGTTGAAACATACCAAAATATTGCAAGTTTGTAAATGAAACATAACATGGAAAGTTGTTGGAGCTTTCCATCTCTTGGGATGGGAGCTAGGCCTGTGGGTAAGCACCCAAATGAGAAAGTGATGGAAAGCAGGACCTTTGCAGATCTTCGAGCTGAAGTGCTAACTATAGGATAAAGACATTTAAAAAGGATATTTTCTACGGGGTAGCCTGGATTGACAGTAATGGCTATTTTCAGGAAACAGCTTAATGAAACGGCTTACACATATTTAGGTTTGGAAATCAGCTATGAAGCCTGCACATTGTGAAATACAATGGGTATTTGTACCAACTGTAATTGTCTATTTATTTGCATGCCACTGAGTATCATCAGACACTCACTCATACAACCAGCAGTGCAAGGCTGGGAAGACAACACCACAATGTCGAAATCAAGTCAAACCATGTCAGCACAAATGATACGCTACAAACCAAAATAAACTGAACATTAAGTCTTAAACCAGCAGGGAGGACAAGCGCGGAGAACTCTCAAAATCAAGGAGCTTTGGGGATATTTCCAATTACTGCAAGAAATAACATGTTAAGAACACGTTTGCCAACCACACTTTGGCTCATTCTCAGTAAGAGTGCATGGTAGGCAATCATGGTAATCAACACAAACACAAAACAGCAGCTAGCTCCCATTTTGGTCATGTTGGGTCAAGGCCATCCAGGAAGAGAGAAATACCACTGAAATGAATGCCTCTATCAGCTGGATTAGTAGATTACTTAGTAGTTGCCTCAGAGATTTCAAAGCTAGGGTAGGTCCTGCTTGTTCACTGATAGGCTCTGAGAAAGAAGAGGAAATAACCCAGCAGTTAATCTGACATCCAAGCTGCTATGCTCCTGCCTATCCACATACAGCGGATGCCTATGAAGTTACTCCTGTGATGTTTCTCCTTACACAGGAATCTCTTTAACTGACAAGCCTCCCTTTCCACAGCTACTGAAGCTAGAGCTCCCAGTGTTTCCTTCCAAGCTGTGCTGCAGACAGGCTGGGGCACCTGCCCTTTTAAATAAATACACCTGTCACTGCCTCTGTTTTGTAGGGCGAATGAATGCTTTCAGCAGGAGATTTCTTGTATTTGGTTTCAGACCTCAGGCAATATTTTTCTAAGCACCTGAACTTTCAATGTTTTTGTTATTTTTTTTCTGGGAGGAAGGGACACGGAAAGACATCCTTTGAGTGCTGGAAAAAATATTTCCACAACCTCTTGAAAGGGAACAGCTCTGAAGCTTGAGGTAAGAAATGAGATTCTTCCAGAGAACAAAGTATATTCTTCAATTCAGTTAAAAGTACCAATTTATCCTCTTTTCTTATACAAGAGCCAATCTCCTTTACTGTCTTCACTTAGAAAACATTTAATTGACAACACATTTTTCACACAGACATTGTTTGCTAATTGTGATGGTGAGTGATTCAGTGAACTATATTTATTCATGAATCTTTAAAGCACATTTTTCTTGTAATCAGTTTATTTATCAACTATTGCTATATTTCTTAAACATTTCTGTTGCATTGTTCACTCTTCTGTACACTGGAAGTCTTTGGATATTTTTCTTTAAGGCAAAAAACCTAATTTTAGCAGTTTCATTGTAATTGTTTTATCAAGTGAGTAACCATTCATATTATTGTTGTTACTATTGAATTTGTAGCAGCTGTTGCAGTATCCTCCCACTCTCTCAGCTGAATAGGGGAGAATTAGCTCATTCTTTTCAGGCCCGTGAGCAAAACCTGGGGAAATACCAAGCATCGGAGGTCCACATAGGGAAGAAATACAACATGCAAAACCCCAAAACATTCACTGGGGAGTTGTAGGTTCCCTTGCTTATCCGTGTGGTAGCAAAGAGTGTGGCCATGAAAGGTGTCTGTTGTTACAGACCTGATGCTTTGCTTGTGCTTCTCCACTGTTGCAAAAATCCCCATCCTTGGCTGTATTTAAGGCCAGGTTGGACGGGGCTTTGAGCAACCTGCTCTAGTGGAAGGTGTCCCTGCCCATGGCAGAAGGTTGGAACCGAATAATCTTTAAGGTCCTTTCCAACCTAAATCATTCTATTATTCTATGAAAAATGTTTGTTTGTCCACAGGTAATGTTTTTTTTTGTGATAATAGAGAGAAAAAAGTCTTTTTACATGATGAAAATACTAATACTAATGTGAAGTCTGCAGAAAGTCATAATAGGAGCAGGTTCCTAAAAATATAAATAAATAAATCCAATTTCAGTGCTAGACCACCTAAGGAGTACTAAGTTGCTTCATTTCTTCCTTTCTTATTACAGTTCTTGCCACTATTGTTTTTCATTAGTATCTGACTCATGGTGTCTCATTATTCTGTAAAACTCAGCTTCTCTCATTTTAAAGTTTATTTCCCTTTGTGAGGAAGGAAAAGTGAATATCAGTTCAAAAGCAACGGGTAATTTATTTTTTAAGTTATTACAAATTCAGTATTATAATCTCATTACTTTAAGCAGTGTAGTAATTTCTTAAGTTCCTCAGGGTCGGGCTTAGCAGTCCCGTGAATAAAGGTATTTCTAGGAAAAGAAACTATTTATTGGTGTGTGATTCATCAAGGCATTAATTTTTAAAATGCACATGAAATAAATCCCTAGAACTATTTAGTACTGAAGTGCTTTTGTAATAAGTGATTCTATTCAACAATAAATGCAGCTATCTGTCTAACTGCTATCAAGGGGAAGGCAGATGATAACAACTCACATCGGTACACACTGTCACAATTTTGGTTTTGTTCCTTAAAATACGCAAGTCCATTTTGTAGCTGGAAATGGAAACCACTGCAGTCCTAGGGCCCCTACTGCCTCTTTCTAGGACATTCGTGCACAGGGGAAATAGGATTGTCTATACAGAGAAAGGGGGTGGGAGGGAAAGCACTAGACTATTTGCACTGAGGATTCTGCAGCAGTATCATATGTACAACACCCTGGGTCAAATGGGGACCTCTGTCAAGTAAGTAAAAGGTTTTGGTTGTGCATAGAACATTGTATCTGACCTTTCACACAAGAGGCCTGTTTCATCAGGCTGTAGATGTCATTACAGCAGAACCACTTCTTGGCTTTTCCAGTACCACTTCATACTTGTGTCCTCCCGAGCAGTCTCAAATCTCATGAAACAAACTCCAGCTCCAACTCCCCAACTTCCCCTTCCTGGGGCCTCAGTGCTCAGGGATGATTTCCTGAGGTGCTGAGGTCCATCACCTGGGAGCAAGCCCTGGCAGACCCCTGTTGCCCTGCTGTAAGTGAACATTCAAAGCTGGACACCGAAGATCGGGGGCTGAGCCCCACGCTGCTTTGGAGTAAGGGGCAAGTTGTTACCCATTACCGGTGGCACAGACCACAGCTTTTCCATCATATCAACGAAGCCCCCTGCACCAGACCCCTGAGGTCACCTGGCAAAGTTCGCAAAGACGACACAGAAGAGTGGATAAGAAAGCCTCAGACTAGATTATTTCATTGCTATTACACACTGTATGGAAGTAACTTAGATTTCTGTTTGGTCTTATCTGTCCATACTGGCTTCTTGGACGTATCAGAACAGCACCTAATGCATATTTCTCCCACTGTCTGCTAACTGTCTGAGATTTTCCTTTAATCACTGTGAACTAAATAAGTTCTTTTCACTTCCTCTTATTGCTCAGCGAATGAGGCGATTCTCTTCCAGCAAACACAAACCCAGTAATATGCATTTTTGGGGGTGAAATTACATCTTCCATGTTCTGCAGTTGCTATGGTTACCATCCCGCAGCATCCCTGCATGCATGGCTAAAAGAAACAGCACAAAAATAAATGTTCACATTAAAAACAACAGGAGAATCCTGAAATACAAAAAAAGAATACAAAGTACAAGTTGAGGAATCCAAAAGACTTATTTTCCACAATGACAAAGGAAGAGGGAAGTGCCCATGGTCTTGTTGACAAACTTGCTTATTTAGGCTTTAAATGTTGGAGCAGGTTTTTATCCCATCTAGAATTGGGAAGATGGATGGAACATGGTCCACCCTCATGCTCCAGATATCAGGCAGTGTTAGTGCATATCTGGGAACAACTGCGGCTGTTTTATCAGTAGGAAGCTAACCCCCTGGGGCCATGAACCACAACAGTATTCAGGTTCCTAGTGCCAGCCTGGGCAGCCTGCCATCCTCACAGGGGTTAGTTGGACATCAGGGGTTTTAGTGAAAGCTGGAAGTTCAAGCCCTGTTACGGATTGGGCCCACGTCAACAAAAGGATTTCGTGACTATAGTTAAATTATGTTCCTCAGCCTATGGATGCAAAACTCAGTATCAAGCCAAACCCTGAGAGGTGCTTGCGTCTGGAGTTGTTTCCTACAGTGAGTGCTCTTCAGGCTCATTTACACATTTAGTGTCTCCTTTGGACCTAAGCCGGATCAAGACCCTCAGCCAGGCTGCCCCACGCCAGCTCTGGGAGAAGATGGGTGCAAACAACTCTCTGGATGCACCTGACCCATCCTGCCTGGAGAGATCCCCATACAGCAGAGATATCCTGATGAATGTGGCTGACATTGGTAGGGCCAGGGACATCTCTGAGTTCTTTCCCATCCTGAAATGGCATGGAATGACAGCACTAGTCCAGGCCATGGAGGACCTGGAATACCTGTGTGGATGATGGCAATCACATCCTCAGCAGGCAGGAAGTGCTCTAGCTCATGGGAAATGCTGGTACTTAGCAAGAAGTAACTGAAGAACAACGAAGCAGAGAGGGTGAGTATAATGGAATCTGTCTCTCTGCTCATGCAGGAGCAACAGACCTGAGTTCTCACCTTTCCCCAGAGGCTAAGGCTTTATGTCACCAGAACCACAGTGAAGGAAGTGGGAAGCTTTCCTGGGAGGTGAGAAATGTGAGTCTGATCACCCCACAGGCTGCCTGGACCTCCAGGCAGACTGGATACTTACACCACTCTCAAACACTAATTGGTAAACCATTGCATGCTTAGATGAACATTTACGTATCGCCTCCAGGCAAAGACATTGCTAACCAAAAGCCACAACAGCTGTGATTTGAAGAAAGATTTTAGGATTGAACACTATTGTTTCAACAACTGAGCAATGAAACAGAAGAGAAAAACAAGCTTACAAGTAGAGATAAGCTTTTTAAAAAATCCCCAGTATGAAGTCACGCATTTTGAATTTTGAACAACCACGTGCCCCAGGAAATACATTGACTTACTGGTTGATGTCCATTCCCTGTGTACTTAACTATCCAACCCTACAAATAACTGGCCAGAGAATCAACTCCATTGCTATGCCAGTAACAGCACTGCGGAAGTAAATAAATTGTCTTCTAATGGTACAAATGTACAGTCATTTCACATGGAAGAATTCAGAGTAAGTACAAATTTGGGAATTGCTGCACTCAGAAAAATTAAATACACACAACGGCGAGTGGAGGGGAAAGACTGGGGTCCTCCTGGGTCCCCGGAGGCAGCTGGAAGCAGAACCCGCATTGTCCTGAATCACAGCCTGGCCACAGTGACCAGTGCTGGGTTTCACTGCACACTGGCATGATGGAGGCTTCCACTTCTGGTATAGGTCAATAGTCTACTTAGAGTGATGATGCTGTGGAATAATCCGATTTATGTGAAACCTAGAGGCTAGTCTAGTCATAGAAGGCAGTGGTGTTACCACCCTTAAATTTCTTATGCTTGCTTTTTCTATGTGAACATCACTGTATCATAATTTCCAGTGTTTCCACTGGAAAAAAAAAAAAGAAGCAAACTGAATACTGCAGCCTTATGATATTGAAAAAGGGCTCCTAATTATGTTTTCTAATGTATGTTGATTTGAGATTGCAGCACCAAGAAGGTCATTGCATTTCAGAGTCACCTTCTGACTACTGTATCTGACCTACAAAGGTTGCTTGAAGGCAAAGCAACATCTGAATGGTGAGTTCTTCCTTCAGTGCACATCTCAGAGGTAAGGTACAATTTCAAGAACAAATGGCAACAAGGAAAGTCCCTGTTCCTCATTAACAAATGACTGTCATGGGGTGGTGTGAAATGTGAGGGAATAAAATGGAATAAAAGTGTGAAAATACATCCTGAATTCCCTAACACTTCTCTGCTGTGTCCTTAGGGCATTTCAAGACCTACCTTGGGAAAAGGCTTTGCATAATAATCACTGCTATGATTAGAGCAGCATTTCACATTATATAATATGTACAATTCACCTGATAAGTACTGAGAGAAGAATTACCTGCAATTAAAATTTCAGAATGTTCCAGGATTTAGGACGTCTCCCTCTCAACCTAATGAAGCAGTTACATCAGTTTTCTCTGCAGCCCCTCATTAAAACTCACTTGAAGGTAATAATGTTGTTAAGATTCCCTCTAAATGATCACAAATTCCTAACAGCAATGACATCAGTGGCCCCCCAGGCAACAACCACTTCACCAGTGGAGCATTACTGGTCATCAAAGGACTGCAAGCTGGGAAGTGAGTAAAACCAGCTTTCAGATTAATGAGAAGAACAAACACCAAATATCCCATTTAAGAGACAGTAAAATTTGCTCTAATGTTGATTTGCAAGCCAGTGAAGAAACAGCAAGTTGCAGTACATGTTAGCAAAGACAAAATCAATCCCAGGAGGATTCTAGGAGGAAATCATCAACATCATGCAGCTCAGGATGCTGTGGATGCTCCATGTGCCAAAACTAAAACCATCAACAGGGGGAACCAGGAGAATGATCATAGAATCACAGAATAATGGAAGGAGGAATGTAACACAAGAGAAATGGATGGGCATTACAAAGTTTTGTGTATATGTAATTTTAACAATATGAACTTGTGATCATTATAACTGGAGTAATTATAACTCATCGGGCTCTTAAGCCTTTAAGTAGACTAAATTCTAAGGTTAATATCTAATGTGGCTTCCTTTTGCATCTAGCACGATTTTGACTTGAACAAGCTGGTAGGATTTCAAGCAATCTGCTCTGTAGCTTAGATAGAGCAAATTGGTAACCTTCATCCTGAGGATACATTGCTAGCAGAGTGAAACATGCACCTCTAACAACACAACTATGCTCTCCGGGGGAAATTCAGGATCATAACCTGCAGATGGACACAGACAACCTTGTCTGATGAGAAAATGAACATGAGCCGGCTGCAGTGTGTGCTCACAGCCCAGAAACCAACTGTATCCTGGGCTGCATCAAAAGGAGCATGACCAGCAGGTGGAAAGAGGTGATCCTGCCCCTCTACTCTGCTCTCCTGAGACCTCACTTGGAGTATTGTGTGCAGTTCTGGTGTCCTCAACATAAAAAGGACATGGAGCTGTTGGAACAAGTCCAGAGGAGGGCCATGAGGATGATCAGGGGACTGGAGCACCTCCCGTATGAAGATAGGATGAGAAAGTTGGGGCTGTTCAGCCTGGAGAAGAGAAGGCTGCGAGGAGACCTCATTGCAGCCTTCTCCAGTATCTGAAGGGGGGCCTATAGGGATGCTGGGGAGGGACTCTTCATGAGGGACTGTAGTGATAGGACAAGGGGTAATGGTTTAAAATTTCAACAGGGGAAGTTTAGATTGGATATGAGGAAGAAATTCTTTACTGTAAGGGTGGTGAGGCCCTGGAATGGGTTGCCCAGGGAAGTTGTGAATGCTCCATTGCTGGCAGTGTTCAAGGCCAGGTTGGACAGAGCCTTGGGTGGCATGGTTTAGTGTGAGGTGTCCCTGCTCATGGCAGGGGGGTTGGAACTGGATGATCTTAAGGTCCTTTCCAGCCCTAACTATTCTATGATTCTATGATGCTATCAGAGTATTAAGACAACATAAATGCCTGAAATAATAAAAGCTAAGATTTGGTGCTTCTTTCTGTACATGGAAAGCAGCACAGAGCAATGAGATATAATTTAGGGCTCCCCTCTGCTCTTACTGATTTATATCTGGCTGAACTGTATTTAGAATTATTTATGTTCCAGATATAGTTCTTTATGAAGATTAAGTATGTCCTTTGAGTCCTACATCAACTTCAAATGCTACGGCAGATTTAATCATAACGTATAGTTTTGCAACTTCCACCATGTACATAACTTGAATTGGTTGGGTTTTTTTAATTTTTAGCAGCATTTATTCTACTAGTTTGAAAGCTAGTAAGCAAGATTAGATATTCATGGCAGTAAACTATAATTCTAAAGCCATTAGGGAATAGTTAGTGCTCAATACAAATGCTAATGTAGGTTAAACTTGATATAACCTTTCTAGATCTAAGTCACCATCAAATAAAATGTTAATAAAAACTTCTGGACTGTATCTACATTTCTTTCTGTATTAGTAACCTTGCTATTACAGAATGAACAATAACCAAAATCTTCTTTTCTCAAAGAACAGAGTTTCCAGTACAGCAAATAACAGCAAGAGGAAAAAAGTTTATGTGAGAAATCCTCATTCACATGAACTATGAAAGCAAAACCAACACTGCATTCCTGAACAACAGCAACAAAAAAATCAGGGGGTAAATAATATTAAATACCGTTGAGAAATCCACAATTATGAAATTGATGCATATTTGGCTGTAACATTAGTGTTACCAGTCTCCATCAGTGACACTTCCTTATCAGATTCATAACCATTTGTGCAGCCTGTAATCTCAAGCAAAGTCCGGACCATCCTACTGCATATGCAACCCTCACATCTTTAGTACATTTTCTGTCCTTGTCCTGGTTCGTGTTTTTAATGCCTTAAAAAGTGTACAAAGCGACAAAAAGTACCTGTATAAAGAAAGAATCCCACAGCAGCTTTATTACAAAGGCAGCCCACGTTTGGGTTACACCAAAATGGGTGATGTTTTGTGACATAAAATGTCTGTGAATCTACAAGTCAACCAAACCACAGACATCCCTGATACATTTTACTGCTGGATGTGCTGCACATGGTGATTCCAGCCTGCAGCCCACCTCGTCCCCAGAGTGGGGATGGATTTGGTGGGTCCTCCAGCCTGCTGCCAGAAACAGGGTTGCCAAACCAGCCTGTGCTCAGCCTTGATAACTGTAACTTTAACCTGGCAGATTGGTCATGGAAGGGCGGAGAGGAGTGAGACCAAGCTGGATCTGAGGAGTATCTTCTCCAGTGGCCATTTCTTTCTCTTTTCCAGGTGTAAGCAGCTTCCCTGCCTGGCAGACTTTGTGTGCTCACTGTGGTGCCATCACCTGCAGAGACCATTTCTGATGGTAGCAGGGACACCTCTCCCAGCGAAGTCCAGGCCAGCTAATAGTGATGCCATGCAAAAGCTAGGCAAGAGCTGAGCAGCAAACTTGCATCTGAGAATGGTGCTAGCACCCCTTCCTCTGGTGCCAGCTGCAGAGGGAAGGGGTGTTGCCTAGTTAGGGAAGGAGAGCACTCCCAGAAGGACCCTGTTAGGACAACACTGACACTTGCTTTTTTGGTACAACATTAGGTAGGGCATTTTGTTACTCCTGAAGAAAAAAGGTTGGGCATTTTAAACACAAGGCCATACCCCATCTCCTCTTTCCCAGCAGCAACCTCCAGCCTGTCCCTCCCCAGTTGCCTGGTGGAGCTCAGACACAAGCCCTCCACCCACCACAGCCTCGGTCCATGGAAACATGACTGCACTGTGAGGTTCAATTACATGGAAACACGACTGTACTGTGAGGTTCAACTACATATCTGCAGAAATAATTTTGCCTTGCTAATCACTATAGCTTTCTCTAGAATGAAAAAGCCTACGCTACAGAAGCAGGGGCTTCGATGTATAAGTACTGATTTGTATTCACGCAGTCTGCCTCCTCCTTGACATATGATGAATATAATCTCTGGCATTCAAGGCATTTTTTTTTTCTTTGATAAAGGTATGTCTGATTTTTTTTTATGATAAACCATACAGGTATATTTCTTCCTGCAGGCCCAGCAAAAATCATCTTGGATACTTTGAATGACTATGACTCTATGCACACAAAACCACCCGAAAACCTCAACCAGCCACAACATGGAGTCAGAATACAAGTCCCAAGGAATAGGTGTGAGCCATTAAAATGAAGGGGGGTCATGAGCATCTTTGAGAGGCTGGTGCTACACCAAAGAGAGGAGCATGGCTCTGCAACGTGGATGACTGCAATGGAGAAGAAATGGGAGGACAGAACTATGGGAAATGACATTACGGGATCAATAAAATCCTCCTCCATCTCCCACACAGTGAGTCGCCTGCAGTGCTACACAACACTGCCGAGATCAATTCCTAGAGTTTTGCACTGGCTGCTGAAATCTGAGAGAAATGCTCAGGTTTTGCTCACCAAATCCAGTAATGTAATTAAGAAAGCAATGGAGAAAATGAGAACAAATCCTAAAAACCCAAACTGTGTCCTATCTATGCAGGATTTTGAATGAACATATTATTACTAAATTGACAAACAGTTATTATTGCAGCAGCACTCCTAGGGCTCCAGTCTGCCAAGGAAGCATTGGCTGGGGTATGATGGAAGACAGACACGAAGGGTTGTCTTCATTCTCAATTAGCTGAATATGGAGTTTATACAACCATGGCAAATCCTTTGAGCAAAATCATTCTGCCAGTCAATACTCTACTTGCTAGTATGAGCAATCATGTATGGACATAATTTCTTCCATATTTTCTTAATTCTACAAATTATGACAGGTTTTATTGTAATAAAGGGAAACATTTCACTGCAGCACGCACCAAGCAGCAACACCAACCGTCAAGAAAAAGTCAGGATTCCCCCATGAGGAAGTGCTTTCCCCTAAAATGTACCACTTAATTGCACTCACAACTGCGGAAAATAAATTAGTGTGGTTTCCTTCTGTGGCATTAGTTAGTACAATTCTGAGATGTTTGTCTGAAAACAGTACTCTATTTCATTGCTTGTTCAACAAAGATACTTGGTTAGCAAAAACTATGCTGCTTTTGTGAAGCTTAAGGCTGTGTTTTGAATTAGGAGCTTTTTTATTAGTATGCATTAAAACCTGTTATTGATCTCTTAGAGGTGCTATTTTAAGTGTCTTTTGTAATACAAAACCAAATTAGATTCTGATCAGGTTCAAAGTGTTCAATCAAGACCTACCATCAGCATTTTTAAATGAAATGCAGTTTGTGTTTGGCATTTCAGATCAGCTATTTGGTTGAAAGTCAGGAAGAATTCCCAGTGATCTCTCTTCCTTTGCTGGGCATCTAAAATGCACCTAGCATTCAGCTGCTGCACAATGTTGACACATTGTTTTGTTCAGTCCAGAGCACTTTGACATTCAGTGTATACTATGGTGGCTAAATAAAAAGGGACCTACAATGTACTACAGCACATTGCCTTAAAAAAAGTCTGCAAACATTTTAAACCCAACAGATTTAGATTGGAAATCAGGAAAAAATTCTTCATTATAATTCTTCCGAAGTGAGGTCCTGGCACAGGCTGCCCAGAGAAGCTGCGGCTGCCCCATCCCTGGCAGTGTTCAAGGCCAGGTTGGATGGGGCTTGGAGCAACCTGGTCTAGTGGAAGGTGTTCCTGCCTGGTTGGAAGTGGATGAGCTTTAAGGTCCTTTCCAACTCAATCCTATGATTCTTTATGATGAAAGACTGATGTGGTCATTAAAAGAATGCAAATGTGTAGTGTATCACTTCTACTAATCATACTACAATAATACTAGTCTTCATAGAGAGCTGATAAAATAGGTGAAGATCCAGTAAGCTCAGAGACCCACAATGCAAGGTGCTGTACAAAGGGCCCTAAGAGATGGACTTTGTCCAAAAAGTTTATAATGTATACTTCAAAAGAGAGATGTAAGGCAGATACGATATTTGTACCATATCCACAATGATGACAACAAACGGGGCACTTTCACCTTACCTAACTCCATACTCAAGCACAGAATCATAGAATTGTTTAGGTTAGACCTTCGAGATCATCAAGTCCAACCATTAACCCAACACTGCCACATCCACCACTAAATTGTATAAATCACTACAGGACTCCATACAGTCAATAGAAAGAAATACACTTTGAGGATGCAGTTCATTTGATCTCCACTTTGCAGAAAGGCATCTCTAGTAGAAAAAACCAAAGTCACCTATTTTGCCAACCCTAACAGCCAGACCTCCTGCCTTCCTGGAGGTGCACAACCTGCCATGCACACGCATGCAAGGTGAGGGGAGCACTGTGCTCTGTCAGCACAGGCTCCGCTGACATGCGTGGGCACACACCTTGGGTAGACACTGGTTTTTGATAGTGGAAATCAATGGGTTCGCTCTGGGGTGAAAACCAGAGCCCAGAAAGTGGGTGATTATGAAGCCACCCGGAAGCAGCAGGGACCTGAACCCAGCCCTCTGGGATGTTCTTTGCTTCACCTAAAGTGATGGGACTTTAAATGATTAGATCTACTCAGAAAGCAGCACAAAGCCTCCAGGTTCAACACTGCAACTCCAGCAGGTGGGTGCTGCATGCAGGGATGGCTGCAGCCAAATAATAGTCTCAGTGGTTTAGTCTGTTTATTTAGATTTAGATCTGCTCAACCAACCTATGTGGTATTACAGCTACCATATAAAATTAGACAATATGTCACATGAAAACACCTCCTTGTCAAGGAAAAGCCCCAGCGCATGCCAGGTCCCCTCCTCCCAAGCCAGCTGATGCCTGCAGGGACATCTCCTGCACTGCAGGGTGCAGCTCTCCTGTCAGTAACAAGGCTTAGGCTCCTGCTTCTAAACAATTCCTGATTCCTCTAGACACCTTGTGGTGCCAGACTTTGCTCAGATTGTACCACTCTTTTACTGTAAGTGGCAATTAAAGGTGTGGGTTTGTAAGTACCGTTAAATTCAGCATACCTCTATTCAGATCCCTCCCTTCAACCTGGATTTTACCCATTTTCTAAGGTCTTACAGTGTATTTCTGTGTATTTCTGCTACCTCCTGTCATTGCTAACTTTCTAGCTACACAGCAAAGCTCCTAAGAGCAGGTGTTCACTGAAATGACAATTACTGGCAAATAATACATGTTGTATCTACGAACTTCAATACTTGCTGCCTGCTGGGCTTAACATCTATCTAACATCTGCCTTCCTCCAATTCCCAGGCAGGTAAGGGCTGAGCTAGGAGACAGGGGACACTTATTTGTTTTATGGCCCACACCACTTGCCTCCTCTCCAGCCTGGCCAAGATACAGCTGTGAGAATGCTCAGCCTGGATGAAGCAAGCCATGCAAAGAGACATCAGCACTCAGAGCCTGAAATAGAAGGAAAGGTGTCTCATGTGATGGATGTTCCCGTGGCCATGTCAACACACCCCTGGCTGGTGGAGTGCAAAAGAGGGAAATGGAAGAACATACACGTCCATAACTGCTGCCTACACTTTCTTCCCTGTTGCCCTCTAATTTAACATATGCAAAAGTACAAAAAATGATCACTGTAACTGCCCCACCAACACCAACAGTGCATTACTAACATTAATACTCTTTCATCAGTTTTTAAATGTTCCAGGATGATGGGACAACTAAAGGACTGTGATTGCCGCAAACCCCACAGAAAGGTCTTCAGCATTAAAAGGTTTTCTCCAGGTGAAGTCTTTTGCCTGTACTGCACCAAAAGCAGTTTGGGGGGAGGCAGCAAGCTGCCAGCAGCCCCTGCATCCAAGGGTGAGGGAGAAACAAGCCAAGGTCACATCACCCTGCCTGAGCAGTGTGTGAGACAGCACTGAGCCTTGCTGGAGGGAGACACCGCAGCACACCAAGCACCAGCGTTGCTGTGATGAGATGGACAGCAGGGTGGGATTTCTTCAGTAGCTGAAGGTCACCCGGTCACTAAAGACAATTCACCCAGATGTCTTGCCAGTGCCCTCACTTCACTGCTGGAACATTGCATGAGCCTGGAACACCGGGGCTGGGAGTGGACGAGGAAAGGAAAGCCCTGTGTGCTCCAGCTGAGCAATAACTAAGGTTTGTTCCAAGCCTAATCACACTATCATTTTCAAGTAATGAAATTAAGATTACCAATTTAATTTGTATTTTTTAGCAGCTAAAAGTCAATCATTCACTGCCTGGCAATAACATTTGTCATTGTAAAAAAGCAAGTGGCTTACCACGTCATGCTGGAAGCACTCTACGTATCTAAGCAGAAGGCTAAACTCACCCTTAAGCTAACTTAATTGAAACCAGTTTCTTCAGGATGGAGCTTTACCCAGTTACAGACGTAGATCGTAACTTCTGAGGATGGCATCAATCCTGGATCATAAATGGTGCTCACATGAAAACTACAG
Source organism: Amazona ochrocephala (assembly GCA_039720435.1). NCBI lineage: Eukaryota > Metazoa > Chordata > Aves > Psittaciformes > Psittacidae > Amazona > Amazona ochrocephala. Next base: position 31,134,103 of record CM077880.1, read on the forward strand.
AAGAAGCTGTTTTAATGAGCGCAGCACCACTCTAACCTGCCTCTGAATGGAAACCGCAGGCTGCTGCAGTTGTGACATCTGAACATTTTCAATTAGTTGACACACCAGTAATTTGCTTGGTATCATCCTAAATAATAATACATTTTGTGACTGAGTTAATTTGGCAAGCAGCCAACAATTAATTAGGAAAAGTTAATTATGTACTTGTCGTGAAAGGCACTCTATTTATGGCAAAATGTGTTGACTTTAAGTCAATCTTGGTATTTACAGTGAATTAAAAGTTACCACAGAACGTAAGTATTTATGTTAAGAACAAATTGTCTGCAAGGGAAAACAGAACAGGGAAGGAGGTGCCTGAAAACCCCGGCTGCGGGTGGCTGGGTTGGGGTGTAGTATCCCACTCCTTCCTCCCAGATCTCTGCGGATTGCCAGCACAGGGGAGAGGGGAGATGAGGAGAGGCTGCCAGTCGTTACCAGACACTACCACAAACCAGACAGGGGAATCTGAAAACGTGCAGATAAATTCCAGCACGTGCCAGTTGTGCCTTTGCAATGAAACCTGAGACAAAACCTCTGGGTTACCAGGGGATTTCTTCAAGGATTCATTCTGGGGATCAATGTCATTAAAGTCTATAACCAAAAGCAAGACGGTGGTAATAATTTGCTGATGATGCCTAGTTAGGAGGAGTTCTGTCAATTCAGAAGAGGCTGGGATTTCACACAGTACTAAGCATATGACCTTGAGGTCTCCACTAATAGAAATGGATGGAAATCAATTGTGCAAAGTGCGAGGCCATACGGCTAGGGACTAATAATGAGCATTTCTGGCATAAGCAGAGAGCTCATCATCTGGAAATGGTAGACGACAGACACCTCAATGTTTGGACAGGCACTTCCATATATCCAGAAGCACTGGCTGATCACAGAACAACTGCAATCCAACAACACGAAGCAGAAATGACAAAAAAGATCCTACAACATATCAGAAGCATTTCCACAGAGATGGGGAAGCACTAACAACCTTGCACAAAGCAAACTTGCATATTTATTATTAGGGACGAAAAAGAGCTGGTAAAGCTAGAGAGCACTATGAAAACAAGCAGGTACAGGCATGTTGCTAAGATATTATACTGAAAGTAAGAGAAGCACTTCTAATCAATGTATGAGCTGAGCAGTGAGGCCACCAAGCTAACTACTTCTGAGACAGAAGGCGATACAGATATGGAAGAAGTTGCATGAGATGATCACCAGCAACTGCAGGCCGGGAGGCCCCTTCAGAGCATCTTCTGGTGCCTGAGCTCCACTGTGAGCTCAAGCAGAAAGCCCAGATGTCCAGTGGGACTTTTCCCATGTGACTTCTTGCAGATGCCACTTGGACCTAGAAAAATTCCATGATTATGATTCCATACAAAGAAGTTGTTTCGCACTTGGCTTTTGTTTGGTTTGGGGTTTGTTTTGTTGTTGTGTTTGGGTATTTTTTCCCCCTGAAGGAGCTATCTGATGAAAGAAATTCATCAAATTTAGCCATTTTACCTAATCTAGCAATTTCTTCTCTACACCAATTGCAACAAATTAGCTAGTTCTACGTCATAACCAGGTGACTGAAGTAGACCAAAATACTACTAATTTATCTATAGAAAGAATTATTTAGCATTCCCTTCTGGAATTATTTGCAGCAATAGTTTCCCAAAACAGAGAGTATCCAAACATCGTAGGGATGACAAAACTTTAGCTTAGATCATCAACTTGTATCCTAACTTCATAGCCCTGAAAATTCTCCACTGTCTATAACTAGGCAATATCCCACAGTGACAGAGACAGGTAGCTTTATTTGAAATTTTCCCAACCTGGTACCCGAAATGTGTAAGTTATAGACTGTTATTATTATTACTAATCTAAAGCATGGCCCTTTTTCACACAGTTATGTGAAACAAACTTTTCAACTTTAACTTCAGTATATACCAGATTCATGTCTTCCTGTCCATACTGCCTCCAGAATGAGAACTAAAATAATGTAACAGGCATTAAATCATGAAACTAAAAAAATGCATCAGCATCTTGTGTTGTTATGAGAGGTACTACACAGTACAATTTACAAGGTAATAGACCTATTCATCACCGCCACATCATTCATTCCAGTTTCTCTGCTTCGATGATGCAGGGCAGGAATTTTGATGGCCTATTTGTCCTTGATTTGATTAAGAATAAAACATAGGTTGAAAACCAAAACTTTGCCTGCTGCTCCACGTCTCTGAAATACTATTCTTGTGTTACCAGCACAGATCAGTACTAAATATGCTGATCACAATATTATGAAATCAAAGGCTGCACCCAAACCCTGTATTTTCTAAATTCACTATATCAGACTGGGAAAAGGATCACACAGACATCCATTATCTTTGGATTTTTGAACTGCCTTGCTTTGGCAGCATGATAATCTAGGGGTTAACTGAGGACTTAGTGCACCCGGATTCAGCTCCTTGCTGAAGTCCAATCATCATTATGAATGTAGAGAGATCTCTTAGGCCAAAGAAAATGATGTGCTTAAATACCTTCAGCAATCTACCTTTAGTGTATGGCAGTCTTCTAGTCTACTGTGTCTTTCCGACTAGGTCTACACAGAACCTGTTCTGCTTTGTTCTTCACTAACTGGGAATGAAGACGAATAAAGATTTTGAGGCACTTAGATATTATAGAAATGAGGCTTTAAAAATATTTTAGCAATAATTCTTAGTATAGTGGCAAATGCATATCCTGCTCTGTGACATTAAGTGCTGGCCTTTGCACGACTAAACGCTCTTGCCTTCAGTGTGCTTCCGTAGAGGTTTTGGTCCCACCTCTTTCTAATTTTTCCAGAGGGCTCTTTTAATTACAGTGCACAAGATAAGATAACCAAGGCTGAAGGGATCCCACAAGAAGAGAATGACCTTCAGACAACAGTCTTTTTACATTAAGACCTTGCAGATGCTCTCATTCCAACAGCAGAGAGTTAAAGGCAGCTGAAGCGCATGGATGTAAGATGCTCTCTTCACCCCAGCTAGCAACTGAACACAAAAACATGCTGTACCCACAGCTGGAGACAACTGCCAGCAGTGTGAGGACTGAAATCCTGCTGGGACCCTCATTGCTCACCTCCCCACGGGAGCAACACACCAGACAGCCCCACATCAACCTGCTGACTCCAGACCCTGCTTTTCTGAGCCCACCATCGCCACATTTCTAGTGTTCCCAGTGTTTCGTAAATAATGACGGATCGAAAGCATCTGCTTTCAGGGTGATACATTCATAGGTTTCTTTGGCTTGGCCAGTAGATCAGCAACACAAGCCAAAATCATCTTTGCTATCTGGACAAACCCAGAAGTGCATGTGGCTGTGGGATGTAGAACTGCAGTACGATCCCCAGACTGCACAGCATCCGACACCCAATTCTGTCCTGACATATTTGGAATTTTCATTTCATGGTCTGCGGCATTTCAAGTTTTATTTTCCATTTTAAATATGCTCATTTCACAAAGTACAAAAGCAAACTTCCTTTCATAATCCTGCACCTTGCAAACTCCCCCTGCAACCTGAGAATTAAGCTGAACCCACTCTTCCATGAACCACACCATCTACAATATTTAAAGGGGCAATGTGAGCTTATTCCCCCTCTGCAACACTTCGAGGTTTCTAAGAAAAATCCCCTGGGTCTGACATCTGTCTTCTTCCAGGCAGACTGACCCAGTCCTTTCTCTCAAAACAAAGATGACTTGCCTTTCACAGAAGAAATGTCACTGCCATACTCCAAGCTGGAAAAAGTCTGGTCATCCTGACCGTATGTGGGGGCATCCACATCCATCACAGTGCTGCTTTAAAGGTGCTTGTGTTGCACACATCTCCATCCAAATCCTTTCCAGCTCACTTACAAACATTCATTAAAACTGATATATTTGATTGTCAGTGAGGATCCATTTTTTTAAAGCTGCTTTTCAGAATAATTTGTAGTCTTCCAGTATGATGACTACAAGTCAAGAGATGCTTCATGCATTGTAGCCTCTGTTATGACACAGTCCTAAAGCTGTGAGACAGAGCAGTTGCTGTAACTCACCGTTACTTCTAGCACTCTCAGTGGTACAGGCACCTCATGTCAGTGCTGCAGGGCAGAAGTAAATGAGAGCAGAATGAGATGTCATGGGTGCTTCCATGACCCCTGACAGGCAAGAAGGTGCCTGAAGGAGGGAGAGGCACCCACACATCTTGGCTTTGCTGTAGGCTGAGTTTGGCATACTCTGACAAGAAGCAAGAGGACTGGAAGATGGAAGGACTTGAGTACTGACAGGCATGCCTCATAAGCCCTGGGATAGACAGGAGCACTGCACTGCTTAAATGGGGTGTCCTAGTGTGGATGTGGTACTCGTAGGTGCACCCTCCGATGACCTGATGTCCCTCCAGCACCCCATTTTGCCCTCACCACCAGCAGCGGTTTGAAGGCACAGGCTAGCCAGACAGCAGCAAGTTAGCTCCATGCTGTGGTTTGATGAGAAATCTCAGTCCGTGAGACAAATAATCCACATTTTTCAAATGGTATGCCCAAATAAGCGTTCATTTGACGAATGCTGCTGAAGAGCATTTTGCGCTATCAGCTAAATAGCAGTACTTGTTTACAAACCAGGCTAATTATGGAGCCATCATATTTACTGTTTTGTGACCTCACCAGTGAACGAGACAGACCTGCTGCAGGATTGAAAGTCAGAATTTAGCTATGAACCACTGCTAATCTTTGACTCCTTCTATACATCCTCTGAACTATTTCAGTGCAACACAGAAAGGAGAACTGCAAGAGGATGAACTGATGATTATTTCTCCTTAATTAGGATTTGATCTTCTGTACATTAGGGGGATGAAAACAAGCCCTGATATACACACTCCTATTCACTCAGTAATTCTACATGACATGGAATTAAAAGCAAAGTGATGAATCCCTCACTCAGTATGCACACACAATTCCCATTAAGGATAATAGTTATTTTGCTGTGACCAGCATGTGTTTTGAATGTTTAATTTCCATCACAGGTTTCTATTCAATTAGAGTCATTTGCAGCAGGACTTAAACACTAAGAAAGAAGAAGGTGAACTAGAGGTTGAAAAAAATACTAATTGCATTTGCAGTGTTTTCCAGAACTGCAACATCTATGCCCCTCTCCCATAAAACAATATTAATAGAGCAAACTGTAGTCTTTCATTGCTTTTACACATTAGCATAAGTGCAACGAGGCTGATGCCAAGAGCAGCATCAAAGTGCATGAAATAATGGAAGATTGGCGAGGATGATTGTAAACGTGCTCCAGTGACTTGCAGCTGGGGTGTGGAAAACCATGTGTATAATACTAATTGTTTGGCCTTGTGTGTTGGACAAGTAGAACATCTGTGTTTACGTAACACAGTCCCGTGATAGACCTAGAGACACCCTATTGAACATACTTAAGGTTCCTGCCCTGCAGCGGGGAAGACTGAAGCACAGTGGTAAACTGCACCTGAGTGAACCCCTGAAATGCAGGTGAAAACAGCAGGTTTGCGGATCATCTAGCATGGAGCAAGCTCCACAGTGCCTGTGTCCCCGCTTGAGTGCCTCTGCCCCGCACATCCACTCCCTGGGCATACTGGAAGGTATATCCAAGGAAAGAGAATACAGAGAAAAGCAACAAAGGAAAAAAAAGACAAAACAGCAACTCATTAGAACCGGGGATGGGTACACACCACTGCCAGCTATCACATGGGAGAAAGAATACAGAATCATAGCTGCAATTGGCTTTATCACCCCTTGAAGTCAAGCTGGGTGCCTCCTCCCAGCCTGCCAGCACCCCCTGGGAGCAGATGCTGTGGGACTCACTGACAAACCAGGCTGTGGGTAAGGATGGCCACCTAGATGAATGTCCCCTCCTGTGCAGAGCCTGCACCCCTCACCCCCCTGCACAGCCTGCTCCATGTCTCAGCAGAAGGATCCTCAACTAGGATCCCTTTGAGCCCCCTATTCATATGCATCAGCAGCAATCAGGGTCATCATCCCAGTGACAGACTGAAGATGCATGAGCAGAGCTGTCCTGCACGGGCTGAAGGAACGGTAGCAGTAATGAACTTTGCCATCATTTCTTGTATTTATGGTCCACTGAAAGTATAGGTCACAGTGTTTGCTCCATCAGCCATCATGTAGCACATCCTATCTGTGCACTGACAAATGCCAGAGGGAATAGCCCCTGCTATTTGCTTCAGCTTGCACCACCAGTCCCTTGTGGTGCTGGAGGTGCAGCCCTGACCAGGTTAGGGGCATCAAGATTGCAAGGGTGTCTGCCTGCTCTGCAGCAGTGCTGGGGAGAAAGAGAAAAGTCTGCACTGCAAATGCTTGCCAAACTGATGCCAGTCTGTGAAAGCCTGTTTTCCCAAAGTAATTAACAGAATGAACAAAAACCCAGTGTAGTGCTACACCACATTATGGTAATAGGCGGGGGTTCATCTTCTCACTGCATTTGTGGTATTTCTGAAGAAGCCTTAGAAATCAAATATATTTTCCAAACTATACCCTTCTTCCTCATTTAAGGCATGTCGATTTACAGTCCTGATAGACTTAGCCGTACCCTGCTTCCTTTTGTAACCTCCTCCTAGACACCAAAATCAGGTACAACATCATCAGAAAGATGTCAGTTTGGGGGTTCTAAACTCTACTCCCCTTCCTAATAAAATCAAAGACAGCTTTTCATGATCTAGCCTGCAAGGAAGTATTTTACCGGTTTACAAAGAAGTTGATATGAAAACAAAAATTTATCATCTATTATTTGACCTCACAATGTACATTATTAGATATGTCAGTAAAAAAGTGTGGGGTCTTGAACAAGAATTACTTGGAGAATGCTACAAGCCCAATTTCCACACCAGTGAATGTGAGGACACCGGAGTCATTGTTCTGATTTCATTTGTGGAAGCACTTACATGCGTGAACACAAGAAGTCACAGCCTGGCCTTGCAGACCTGGAGGCTCCTGTCAGACCCTGCTCACTGCCAGGCGGATTCTGCTCTCCACCATGAGCCCAAACACAGCAAATGCTGATGAAGAAGCAAGCTCTTGTGCACCCACCAGCATAAAACATGAGCATACAGGTGCTAGCTCTGGAGTACCAGAAATAAAATCAAAGGGTCAGATGGAAACAATCCAGCTACTGAATTATGGTGGGTCTTCCTGGTATCTAGGGCCAAGTCCTTCATGTCCTGTCATTTACACAGGTAGCCTCATTGGAGTCATTTGCAATAAGCACTGAGTAAAATGGACTGGATGAGGTTCCAGGGAGAATTTGATCAAGTCAAATAAGCCATTTTCATAGGCAATTAAGACAAATTACTCAACATTTGATTTCCTTTTATTAGAACAGCTATGGATCCTGTATCAAACATAATATACCCTGTACATTCCTCTGCAACAAACTGAAACTGCGGTTTTTGTAAACATTTCATAGGATTACATGATCACTACAGCCTGAGTCAGCAGAAAGATCTGGCAAGACTGACTGATAAATTAGATGGGTGAATTATGCAGAAGACAGTTTCTGTAAGAAATCTTCCATAAGCTCTATAAATTTTGATAGCTTGACAAATAATTTCAAAGATAAGGAGTTTCCCTCTGCTTTTGAATATTTATGGAGTGGAAGAAATACTTGCTTGACACCCAACAGGGAATCAGAACAGGAGCACAGCAGCATCATTCCCTTCTTTCTTTAGCCCTGGGCATACTCTGGATGTGCAGGACTGGCTGCTCCAGCTGTACCAGTCTGTGAGCCAGAGGAGAACAGGGGATACAGGGAATAGTGCTAGAAATACCCCCGCAAACAGCAGATTCCAAAAGCTGTTGGATTGGGATCCTAACATAGCATTTTGCATGAGTACTGACTTCACTTGAAATACAAAGAAAAATGCTGTGTTCAGATAAAGCTACACAGAACCTGTCACGTTATCAGCACATTCTACTCTATGAATACAAAAATTAGCACATTTTGTGCTATACACAAAGAAATGTCAAGCAGGTAACCTAAACCCCCAAGTGACACAACCAATAAATCCAATTGAAAGAGCAGGGAGTATAATAACAGACTTTACAGGATCCCAATGTCACTGTATGCAACCAGCCACGGTAAAATGCTGCAACCTCTAAATTTCAAAAATGGAAGTTAACTATTATAGGCAAAAGTATCTAATAGCAGGCTGGTACAAAGCCCATTAAGATACACCATCTGTGCAAACGTCTGTCCCTGAACACATTTTATTTGTAAGATAAAAATAACGGCCATGATATAAGAAAACCTAAGAAATAATTAGGGATTAAACCCAGGTTTTATACAAAAATGAATATTTTAAAATAAAAGTATCTAAAAATATACATATGCCCACATTTAGTACAAGAAAAACACAATGATCTTGCATTGCAAATCAGCATCCTCCTGATGAAACCTATTCCTAAACAAGAAGGACTCTTCAATGCCATGGTTAAGTCATAGTTGCTGCAAGTGAATGGCAGTGATGCAGGCCAGGAGGCAGCGACAATATCCCCCACCACAAAGATGATACCATGTCCTGATGCAAAGACTTTCAATATATGATTTTGGGTGGGCTTTTTCCCTTATGCCTTTGGCCAACTTTTTGTTCACCCAATAGTTAATACAAGGCAGGGTGATGTTCAAAGGGAGCACAGCTGTCTGCTTACATCAAGATCAAGCACTGATGTTTTAAATTATGTCTTCTCAGTAAGGATATTATAAAACTAAGGTTTTAGTATCCTGAAGGTAAAAAATACCACTCCTTGTTTGTTTTTTAAAGCTCAGTATCTCTTCTGCTGGCATGGATGAAATAATGAATATTTTCATATCTGTAAGTGCCAGAGTATTGAGACAACTTTGAACATAGATTATAATCAAGCCATTAATTGACACTAGTTTGCTGCTCCCACACTTTGGCTTAGTAGGGTTTTTTTCTGCTGTGAGACCTGCAGACCTCGGTGCAGCCATCGCAAATGGTGGCACGATCAATCCCTAAGTACAACATGGCCTGGCAGAGTGTTGCACAAAAACCTGCTATCAGCTAAGGAAAACAATAGGCAAATGTCCAACACGAGGGCAGCCACCTCCTCAGCAGGACTTTCCTCTGGCTCAAACATCCTAAAACAGCATGAGTATTCAGGTATTCAGAAAACACTGCTTTAACTGCAGCAGTTGATATTGTAAAAGGTGGAGCAGCACCAGAAAACCAATTTCCTTTCCACCACCTCTTTTCTGACTGCTCAGCACCCCCAGTGAAGCATCAGGTCATGCGGTCCCACTGTGCAGATGTCCTCTGGCAGTGGTGGGGCAGTAACGTTACTGGAGTCTTTGAAATGGAATCAGGTACCTGTGCTATTGATATTCTGTTTCCTTTGGACATGAATCAGGATGAAGATGAACCCTTCTATCTGCAAAGCAGAACATGACAGAGAGAGGTAGATAGCAAAAGGAGGGAAGATGCCCTCACAGGGGTTTGCTTCTGCGTCTCCGCCCCATCAGCAGCATGGGGTTTGCTTTCTCACTGTGTGGGGTCAGGCTCCAGCTCACAGATGGACACATCTCACTAAAGACTCCGAAAAAAAAAACAACTTCTGACTTTGATTTTGCTCCAGCCTCCCCTCTGTGCTGTGTCTGCAGGTTGAAGGTGGCTGCAACCCTGCCCCTGCCTGGGCACTGGGCAGCCAGGCGAGGACAGCCCCAGCACAAGCTCTTCCATGCAGAAGGTCCTCAGTAAAAGGCTACTCAGGTTGGGGTGAAGAACAGCAGAACTTTGAACTTTTTAACCTCATTTCTGCGGGTCTGCAAGAAGATCAGCACATGTCCCCCAAAGTCCCACCCTTGTTTGCCTATTTTCCCTCCAGGCTTGCAGGAAAGCTCCTAGCTTTGAGCTAACACTTGTATCAGACAAAGTAAACTGCCACCCTGCGCTGGTCTGGGACCTGCCGACTGCCCGGTACACCTGCCAGAGAAAACCAGCACGAACACAGGCCAAGTGTGGGACACCAGGCTCTGAAGCCCTTTGCAATCCTGACGGGATCCTGTCAATGATGTTCACTGGATGAGGACACTGCAGCCAGGAGAGCAGGAAGAAAGCCTTGAGGATAGTGGGTTTGGAAATCTGTATCTATTGACTCTGAATAAATGTAACTAAAGCTGAATTTTTTCCTTCCATTAGAAACCAAAAAGAGCTTTAATTTGGAGCGAGACTTTGATATTTGCAAAACTGAATGTATAAGCAAGTGCTTCTAGTACAGTTATTCTGGCAGAAATCTTCAGCAAATTTCTGATTTGTCTATATTTTTGATGACTGAGTGGGAAAAAAATGGTGACTGACAGGCCCAGAGATAAGCAGAGACATGCTCAGAAAGTAATAACTTATGAATACTACTTTCATGTAACATTTCCCCACTTATCAAGTCTCTCATATTCCCAAATGAATGAGGTAATGTTAAAATCCTCTGCAATCAGAAAATTGTTTTCCATATAAGCCACATGCTATCTTTCTGCCTGCCTGTAATGTGCCCTGACTGCTAACGTCCTGGAAGCAACAAAGCTATACGCTCCTCTTCTTGGGTTTTTTTCAGTGTTTTAAATACTCTGCTCCACGTCACCTACAATTTTAAGAGTTCCTTGCGCCATTTATACTGTTCTTCATACATGAGGACATCAACTTTCAGACAACCAGAAGAAAACATCTGTTGTACCAGTATTTTCAGCAGGGAGTACACAGGCAACTCAGGTAATGAAAGCCTTGTGAGCCTGACAGTGATCCCAGAGAAAATAATGAAATGGTTGAGAGGGCCTTGATTAATAAGGTGGCTAATGTAATTACTGCCAATCAACACGGGCTTATAGCAAGCAGATTTTGCCAAACTAATTTGATATTTTTATGGGGTTTCAAGTTGCTTAAAGTAACCATGAAGGTATAATAGACTTCTAAAAGCTACTTTAGATGGTGCTTATTACATGCTGTTTTGATTAACCTGAATGATATAAAAAATCAACATGACATACATTAAAATGATTAAAGTCTGAGTAATTGATCATTCATTAGGGAACTGTTCTTGAACATGCGCTTCCAGTGAGATCATAAAGCCATTAGTTCTTAGCCCTATTCTTTACATTTTATCATTGATCTGCAACAATATCACAAAATCATTACTAATAAAGTTGGCAGGTAGAAAAGGACTGGAGGAGTGGTTGAATGGTGAGGAGACAGCGTCAGCAGTACAGAGGGGACTGGACTCCTTTGGGAACCAGCACAACCTGACAACATCAACTCCAAGAGAGCCAGACGGAGACCACGATGTTAACAGAGGGGGAAAAAACAAATCTGAGAAGAGGTGGGGGTACTGAGGGGTTTTCAGCTGAACAGGCATTTGAGCTTCTGTTCTGCTAAAAGAATGAATGTGATCCTTGTATGTGCAAATGCCAAATGGGGTAAAACAGGTTTACCTTACTTAGTGCTCAGTACTGAAAAACCATATCCAGCTTTGATGTCCACAGCTCAAGACAGATGTTGAGTAGTCAGAGCTCAGAAAAGAGCTGAATGATGAAAGGGTTGGAAAACATGGTTCATATGAAAAGGTTCAAGGTGCTTAAGATATTTAAGAACAAAATGTATCCTCTCATAGTCCAAGATGCACCATGTCAAAGACAAAGTGGATTTGGAGGGCTCCTCAATTGGGCAAACAGACCCAAGAATGGGAAACTGAATTAGGAGCATCCATTCAGACATCTGGTGCATGCTTACTATAGGAAGGATATAGGGAGGGCAATTTACCACTGAAACATCTGTCCAGTTCTTTGATAAATGTCGTTTCACTAGAAACTTCATAGGATTTTTCTCTAAAAGGTACGTCCTATTTCAACCTAAGCTCATTTGAGAAAACATGTGGCCCATGTTCTACAGGGATTTAGATTAGCTGATTCTAGTGTGTCCTGGAGCCTGAAAACCTGTCATTCTACAAGTTTCTACTTATCAGGCAACAATGCAGTTAGCAATGCAGATTTCCCTCGGGGAAAAAAAAAAAAAAAAACAACAACAACAACAACAAAAAAAAAAAAAAAAAAAAAAACAAAAAAAAAAAAAAAAAAAAAAAAAAAAAAAAAAAAAAACAAACAAACAAACACTACCTTTTCCGGTTCTCCTTCTCCTGGCAAAGTTTCTTTATTTCCAGTTAAAAAGCCTATTCAACTAACATTCTTCTTTTTCACCCACTCCCGATTCAGAATCCTAATGTCCAAAAGGCTGCAAAATCGTGATGAAAATGGGTTACCAAGAAAAATGCTGCAAGATTCACAAAGACAGAAAGCTAAGATGGAAAGAATGCTGTAGACAAGGGACCTTAATTCTGACCCCTGCTCTCAAGCTGTTTGAAAATAGACTGTTTCACTAAGTAAGGCTGAATATCTTTGTCGGTGACATGGACAGTGGGATTGAGTGCGCCCTCAGCAAGTCTGCCGACGACACCAAGCTGTGCGGTTTGGTTGATAAGATGGAGGGAAGGAATGCCATCCAGAGGGACCTTGACATGCTTGTGAGGTGGGCTGATGCCAACCTGATGAAGTTTAACCATGCCAAGTGCAAGGTCCTACACCTCGGTTGGAGCAATCCCAGGCACAGCTACAGGTTGGGCAGAGAAGATATTCAGAGCAGCCCTGCGGAGAAGGACTTGGGGGTGTTGGTCGATGAGAAAATGAACATGAGCCGGCAGTGTGCGCTTGCAGCCCAGAAAGCCAACCGTATCCTGGGCTGCATCAAAAGGAGTGTGACCAGCAAGGCAGAGGAGCTGATCCTGCCCCTCTACTCTGCTCTCGTGAGACCTCACTTGGAGTATTGTGTGCAGTTCTGGTGTCCTCAACATAAAAAGGACATGGAACTGTTGGAACAAGTGCAGAGGAGGGCCACGAGGATGATCAGGGGACTGGAGCACTTCCCGTATGAAGATAGGCTGAGAAAGTTGGGGCTGTTCAGCCTGGAGAAGAGAAGGCTGCGTGGAGACCTCATAGCAGCCTTCCAGTATCTGAAGGGGGCCTATAGGGATGCTGGGGAGGGACTCTTCATTAGGGACGGTAGTGATAGGACAAGGGGAAATGGGTTCAAACTTAAACAGGAGAAGTTTAGATTGGATATGAGGAAGAAGTTCTTTACTGTAAGGGTGGTGAGGCACTGGAATGGGTTGCCCAGGGAAGTTGTGAATGCTCCATCCCTGGCGGTGTTCAAGGCCAGGTTGGACAGAGCCTTGGGTGGCATGGTTTAGTGTGAGGTGTCCCTGCCCATACAGGGGGGTTGGAACTGGATGATCTTAAGGTCCTTTCCAACCCAAACTATTCTATGATTCTATGAATATGATGATAAATGCCTGTCTTAGAGCCTTAAGTTATTACAGGGCTTGGCCTGATTTATATTGAGAACCCAGGGATGAAATGCTTTCCGTATACTTTTTTAATACTGTCTTTAATTTAGCAATTTCAGATGCTTTTTTAATACTCCCTCATTGCCCTATGCTTTATGTGCAGATATATATTTATAGCAAACCTGCATTTTAAATGCTCTTTAGCAGCTGAAATAATTACCCCAAAACAACAAATCGCTAGAGAAATCAGTGAACTGGGAAAAAAGTTCTCTCAAATTTGCTACATAACCTGCAGAAATTGAGCAGAGTAACAGATGGCTCACAGTATTCTTCCTCCAATTAATGGCTAAAGAGAAATAGCTTACCTGGGGAAAATGACTCTTTCCATTTAAACTTAGAGTATTTTAAGACAATAATTTAGGGGAAATTCCAACAGACAATCAAGTCCTTAATATTTCAGGACTTGATACTCACAGAGGCCAAACCCTGGCCTACCTCTTAGGATGACATCTTTATTTCATGCTAGGTCTTGTTCCTTGCTCTCATTAAAGTCACTTGAAACCCAAAAGCGTGAGGTAAAAAGGTGGTGAGAAAAGATATAAATAATATGTGCAGTGCAGAATAAATTCACATCTAAATGACAGTCTGAGAAAAAAAACAGCTTCTGCAGAAGGCTCATCATATCCACTGCCTTCCCTTTCATATCTGTTTTTCAACCTTCATTCCCAGGCTATTTACTGTTTAATAACTCATTCAAGGTCTTGCTTGAACACTTTGATGCTTCTCGATTGAATAGGTTTTCTTTGGAGCAAACTCCCTGAGCTGTATGCATTACGTTTGCCATGAAATATTTTTGACCAATATGCTCTCTAAAAAAAAAACCCAAACTACCATAATTTTCAGCCAAGCTTTTCAAGACCACCCCTGACTTCAGCATACCAAATTTTACCAAAATGGTCACCACAGGGGTAAAGATAAATTTCTATTAAGGTTATCTTTGATATATTTTCCTTTACGCCCGAGTTTTCTTTTACATCCAGGTTTCTACATGTTCCTTACTTTGCATGAATGGCAACACTCTAAAGACATCCAATTGAATTGTGCAGTCCCCATGCAAGCAAATTTCCCAGTTAAAAACCCTAAGAATTTGATCTGTGGAGTGACAGTAAGATCACAGCCCGGTAACGATTTGTTTGTGACACAGCTACTGATGCCCTTGTCTTACCAAGCTTGACTCCTATTGTAATTAAGGTTTTGTTTCTACTGTTTGCAATGCAAGGCAGTTTTGTTCACTTTAATTACTTCTAAAGATTTTCGCTTTCATCACATTGAATTTCTGAACATTAAATGGCTTTTTACTTTGTTTCTGGTTCATTTCTCAGAGACACTGGAAAGTGCATTTTTCTAAAGACTTTTTTTCCTTTCATTTTTCCGTAAACATTTTTCTTCCATATTGATTTTTGTCTTTTTTCCTTCAACAAATGGTAATTATTTCATTAGAGTTAACTGAAAGCGACTCATTTATGTTTATTTAGCAATTTCAATGCATATGTTGCTATTATGCTCTAATAACCTTGCCCACCAGCATTATTAATGCAAGCAAAGCTATGGAAGAATATTTGTTACATTGTTGTTTTAATTAAAGATAAAACTTTCTGTTTAATCCTTTACACTTGCATATTCTTTTATGGGCTATAATGCTAATTATCCCAAGGTATAAATAAGAGGTATAGGCTTGCCAAGTCAAGCATCCCATAGACAGGAAATGCCAAAACTAAGACAGGCTTAGATGCCAAATTTGAGCTTCTTGGCACCATTTTAATACAAATAATGGCAGTCATTAAATGGCACAATACATTAAACATCCAGCAACAGTAGAATATATTCAGCAACAGTCCTGCATCTAGCTGAAGAGATGTGTTCCTTACGAAAAGGGTAATTAATCTCACCTAAACTTGCTGTTGGCAGTGTTGCCTCTGAAGTCTGCAGACTCGCTCTGTCTGTTGAGGCCAGCGGGTGAGTGAGAGCTGATGAGCTCAATCCTGCCCACAAGATGCTGGGGGGAAGCCCAGCACCCTCCATTCCTGCAGAGGTCAATAGGGATGGATGTAGCTCAACCTCTTACAAATGCCAGTCTTTAAAGAATGAAAGCAAGAATTTGCATCTCTTCCTCCAGAAGATTTAGAGAGAGATGATCAACAGACATACATAGCAAGTTTTATTAAGCAAAATTCAGGCCTAAATGTTGTACTGTGTTAATCAGGAGAACAAGCTGCACAATTGTAGAAAGAGTTTGAATTCTTCGTACATCATAGCTGACAGTAACTAAGCTGATGTCTTAGCAAAGTGCTTCATCAGCTGCAATGGCTATAAGCAACACATTCAGAAGCCTGGAAGGATTAATCTGAGAATAAACCAGAATGGCATGTGAAACTCCACTGCAGTATGAGCAGATGACACCACACAGCCAGCAGTTCCATTTGCTCCATAGAATGACTGATGCCAATGCAGGAAAACACCACCAGAGAATTATAGAATCATATCATGGCCTGGGTTGGAAAGGACCTTAAGATCATTCAGTTCCAACCCCCTGGCATGGGCAGGGACACCTTACACTAGAGCAGGTTGCTCAAGGCTCTGTCCAACCTGGCCTTGAACACTGCCAGGGATGGGGCAGCCACAGCTTCTTTGGGCAACCTGTGCCGGTGCCTCACCACCCTCACAGTAAAGAATTTCTTCCTTACATACTGTCCTGGGTTCAGCTGTTAAACCACAATATGTAACCTCAATTTCCCTTGTTCAAGCTTGAACCCATCACTACTGCAGTGTCCTATCGCTACAGTTCCTGATGAAGAGTCCCTCTCCAGCATCCTTGTAGGCTCCTTCAGATACTGGAAGGCTGCTATGAGGCCTCCACGCAGTCTTCTCTTCTCCAGACTGAGCAGCTCTAGTTTTCACCAGAAGCAAACTCAATGAAGTATGTTTGTGAGACTGATCCTCTTATTTTTTCAGGAAAAAGTTGTAAGCCCAATTACAAATAATCCCTACTTATTCTGGATTTTAACCAAAATCATCCACAGGAAGGCCATAAGAGCATAGCAGAACTGGAAATCTCACACACTGTTAGGTGTCTTGATTTTCTCTTTTACTGAGGGCACCACAGTCCCTCCAGCACCCGGTGTGATTGAGTACCTCAGGCCTCTCAGTATAAGCACATCCATTTTGTTTAACACAGGAACACTTTGCTTCGGCTCCTACCTACTCGAAAGCAATGTCTAAGCACATTGTTGTGTCATATGCCTATACTAAAGCAACACAGCAAATATAATGAGCTCAATGACAGTATTATCTCCTTTAACCGGAGATAACTCCAGATGCCATAATTTACACAGTCATTTACTCCAAGCAAAGACTGTGGCATGTAAATCACACCTACCATTCTGAGACCTACCCAGTCCTTTTGCAATACAACCTCTATGAGCCAATTACAGTGTAAAGTCAGGGACTCAAAAGGATGTTGTATAAGATCTGAGGTGCCAGAGTGGGGAGGTTGAAGATGTTTTACCACCACTATCCAAAAAGCTGCCTACTTTTTCCTAACCCAGGTGGTGTATTTTCTTTCTCCTTAAATGATTATCTGCTTTAGCTGAATGCTGGTTAAATGCTTTCCAAGGGACAATGATTTTCCTGGAAACAGTCATTCTTCTTCCTTTATTTCAGAAACTGTGACTCTCAAAATAGAAGATATTCAGCCTAAATTCAGTTTGCAGGCTCCTTCTCACAAGCTCCTTTTCTACTTTCCAGGTAGAAATCTTACTGGTGTCAAAACCCCAGGGAAAAGCCTAAGACATGAGGCAGATAATTCAGACAGAGAGTATGTTATCTACCTAGCCAATGTATACATATTTTATTCTAGATAGTAGGTTTCTCTCCTGTGATCACTTCAGAAAAGGAGTCTATTCAGTAAGTAGTCTGTTAAATGACATACTTAAAATAATAATTTTTGTAGTGGCTTATGTAGTATGAGATGAAACTTCTGAACTTTGACTTTCTCCTTTATCAGAACAAGTGATAACATCTTTAAGAAATACCTACTTTATAGCTCAATATTTAGCTAAAACTAAAATTGTCCCAGAAAGGAGATGATCCAGAAGATACAATTTAGGTAAAATGAAGTAAAATGTCAGCTAAGTCTAAGGTCATTTTGTGTTACATTTCAGTTTCAGATGATTTAGCAGACACACAAGTTCTATGTCTTTCCTTCCCCCCCCCAACAGTTGTTCTATTAACTAGGCAAATAAAAGATTTTAGAAGATCACCTTTACTCTTTTTCCCTTTAAAATATCCCTTTGGTAGAAAATTAGATCTCAGACTGAGTATAAAACATTCAGCTACTGTTACACCAGGGGCCAGACAGGAAGATTTAAAGTTTAACATCAGCCTCTCGACTAGGTCAAAATCCCTCACTGCACCTAAAGAATACAGTGAAGGCTGACCTGTTCTTTCTGATCTGGTTATAAGGTTGCAGGTCAGTATGTGTTATACAGTGGCTCCAAGAAATAAGTACGTTTGAAGTCTGAAGCATTTGGAGAAGGATTCGCCTGCTCAAATGTAGGCTTCCATGTGGTGCACATATACATCTGTGTTGCTGTCTAGACTTTGTTTAAGGTAACAAAAGCAATGGAAAAAAACAGACACTTCTGAGACGCTTGAGTACATATTTGTCTCATCTGAAAATAGCACAAAGCAATTTCTCTCTCTTACTTGGCTATAAAGGAAACTTCAGATACAGATGTCTACCTTGGAGATGTCTTGAGACTCAAGGGGCATCTCTGTGGTTACAAGGCCAGTGGCCATTCTCTCCAGCATACAGTGCAAATCTCTTTTTAATTATTTTTGTGACACTGGTAATAAAAAAGCATTCTGATCTGTGGCATTATTTTCCTGTGAGACACCTCATAGCAAGTCATTGCATGTTTCTAGGTGAGTACCTTTGTGAGAACATCAACAAGGATCTGGCGCAATAAGGTCTGTAATTTTACAGACTATTTTTGCATAGAAGAAAAAATCCTGGGTTTTCCCCAAATTTTAAACTATTTACAACCCTTTCAGTCTCAGTTTAAGCTGACTTCTCTAAAGCAATTGGAACTTTCTTGCGGTTGACAGAACTCCAAACTTTTATTTTAAACCCTCCCATAGATTTTCTGTTTCATGATAGATACACACTTGTGAGAAACCCTGAAAGTCAGATTTAAATAGCTCTAGAATGCCCTATCACATTCCTTTCAGCTGTTATTTAGTACATTTATTCATCATGATTTTTCCTTCTCAGTAGATAAGCTCAGTAGAATGTTATCAGCTTTGATACAGTATCTGAAGGGGGCCTATAAGGATGCTGGGGAGGGACTCTTGATTAGGGACTGTACTGACAGGACAAGGGGTAATGGGTTCAAACCTAAACAGGGGAAGTTTAGCTTGCATATAAAGAAGAAATTCTTTACTGTAAGGGTGGTGAGGCACTGGAATGGGCTGCCCAGGGAAGTTGTGAATGCTCCACCCTTGGCAGTGTTCAAGGCCACATTGGACAGAGCCTTTGTTGACATGGTTTAGTGTGAGGCGTCCCTGCCCATGGCAGAGGGGTTGGAACTAGATGATCTTAAGGTCCTTTCCAACCCTAACTATTCTATGATTCTGTGATATTCTCCTCACAAAATGTGGTTCAGCTGGCTCTATGTACTGCACTCTTCAGACAGTATATAGTAAGTTTCTCCTTTAATTTGTCACTTGAACTGCTTTTGATTCTTGTATCCTTGTGACAAATCTTTCATCTTTATGTGTCTTTTAAAAGGCAAATAATTACTTCAACCTGATTTTTCCTCCTTCCTACATTATCAAAGCTATCACATGAGGTAGTTTCTTTCAGTTACTACTTTGAACCCTTCTTTTGAGAAATTCTACCTTCAGAAGCATAGCACCATTACGAATCCTGTATTTCCTATTTTTTTCTTCACTCGTGACTTGCAAAAAAGTCAACAAATGCATATAATACAATGAAATAATATTATCTTAAGGTCCTTTCCAACCTAACTATTCTATGATTCTATGATTCTATAATTCTATTACTTCCCTCATAGATGTTTGTGCTCTAGAAACATAAAAGGTACCCTGGAATAGGCCTATCACCAATTCAAACAACATGCAGCCTTTTGTCCAGGATGGATCTGGATGGTTTGTAAATATTTCTGGCTTCTGTAGATTAAGGAAAAATAAGTACCATCAAAATAAAATTTGCCTTATTTTCTGTAATTTTTGGAAGGAAAAGGAAAGAGAGTGCAAATTCATTCAACCAAGCATTTTACTGATCTACTTGATGAAAGAAAGCAAAATGTAGGGTTATTTTCTTTATTTCTCCTTTTTTTATTTCTCCTTGCTTTGACCAGAAACCATCCTGCTTCTGAGAAAGTTTCAACAATGAAAGGTCCACTAGAAATGCCAACAAGCTCCACTAGGTTATATCTTTAGTTCTTTAGGCTTTTTTTTAGTTTTGGCTCTAAGCACAATGTTCTTGAATATCTGTGGGTACAGTATTTGCCACATTATGGGGGAAAATAGCATTGAAAATATTAAATGACCTTATGGCTCTTTGACACTGCCATGTCATGCCTGATACCATTTCCCTTCCACCACCACTTTCTACACAAACTACATCTGAAAGAAAAAAGATGGCAAAGAATTTCAAACAATAGTATTTTTTAACTACAACATCCTACAAGGTGAATTACATGTAAGGGGAAGAAAAAAAGTGCTTTTCCCAGTCTCTGATTTAGACAAACACTTCTGTGGAGCTCAGCAGGACCAACACGACGGGTGCTAATTTGCATGTGCAAACAGATGTTCCAGATCTCTGTATTAATGAACTTGGTCATGGCAGTCACTTACTGACTCACTACTGGAATGTTTACAGCCATTACTGTAAGACAGAAAATCTATGACAATGTTTAGATAAAATATCTCCTCCTTGGCTAAAACAGCCTGTTCTGAACTGCTTCCACTGCCACCACAAGTATCCTTGTCTAGTACGAACACTTCAGCTGCCATGATGAATCCAGACTGTTTGTACAGAGCCTGTCTTTCGCTTTTGTCAGCTTTGAGTTAATGCAGCTTTTCTAATTTCAGTTCTGTACCTCTGGTTTTACATCAGGCTGAGCAAAATGCGTGGTGTACCCATCACTAAACCCCATTTACATTTTTGTTCTTTCAGTCCCTCAAGTCTCCAGACTCAGAGAACAAAACTCGTTACTTTTGTTGGCAAAAACCTTCCTCTTCTTACCCCTTGTCATTTACTGTGCCATCTTATTTATAGTCAAACCTTCTAATTTATATCCTGATGTACAACTGACTTTTTCTCTGCATTTTAAAATAAATCTATCCACCCACTTAGAATCATAGAATGGTTTGGGTTGAAAGCGACATCGTAAATCATCCAGTTCTACCCCCCTGCCATGGGCAGTGACACCTCCCACTTGAGCAGGTTGCTCAAGGCTCTGTCCAACCTGGCCTTGAACACTGCCAGGGATGGGGCAGCCAGAGCAGCTCTAGGCAACTTGTTCCAGTGCCTCACCACCCTCAGTGTAAAGAATTTATTGCTATCTGCATCTCCCCTCTTTCAGTTTAAAGCCATTTGCCCTTGTCCTGTCCTCGTAAAAAGCCCCTCTCCAGCTTTCCCATAGGCCACCTTTAGGTACTGGAAGCTTTAGGAAGTGACTGTATGATGCAGATTGCGATCCTGTCATGGAGCTAGTTTTGTGAGTCATGGAGCTAGCTTTCACATGTGCTATGAACAGGGTCCAGCCAGACAGTTTTAAGTATGGGGGAAAGTGCTCTAAAGCAGAACTGCTTAGGGAGAACTAAGGAGGCTAAAGGATGCAGAAAACTTGCCCAGTACCATTGAGAATGCACAGGATCAAGTGCCAGTGAATCAGCATGTACTTTACCAGCTGTGCTTGGACTTGCTAGTGAGTACCAGGAAATGGAGGCCTCCAAGAGGACATTCAATATTTCCTTGTAATAGCATTCTGTAACAGGAAGGCAGCACTATTGAGAAAAACCAACTGCCACAAGCCCTGTAAGCACAGCTCTGCATTTAATACGTATGAAGGTAAAGAAAGATTCATTATATTTAGTAGATGAAAAAAGAAGTTAAAAGTGCCTTTCTAAGCCAGAGGGAATTGGGCTCGAGTAGAAAAATTATGAGAACTCATTTAGCTAATGCCTGCAATGTGGAAAAATAGCTAGAAAAATAAGAAGCATAAGAAAAGAGACTTGGTTTTGGCCAAAGTTCCCATTCTATTCAGGAAGCAGGTACTTAAATGGAGGAAGATAGGGCACCAAAATTGAGATATATGAGAATTGGCTAGACAGTTGTTATTTTGTATTGTAAGAAAAACAGAGAAAAAACAAAGGAGAGATGTGGGTCAGATGAAACAAACTATATAAAACTGAATGTCAGCAGATAGTTCTTCACTCAAGGGAAAAATCCTGCCCCTCCCCATATAATACTTATCGTTGGCTTTCTTTGCTGCAGCAACACACCATTCACATTGAGTTTGTTGTGAGCCAGGACCCCCAGTGCCCTTTCTACAGAGCTGCTCCCAAGCCAAGTAGATCCCAGGCTGTGCTGCACAACTGGATTGAGTTTACCCACATGCAAGACCTTACGCTGTCCTGTCGAACTTCATAAGGTTCTTGTTAGCCCACTCTTCCAGCCAAAACTGGCCACTTTCAGTGTTACGAAGACTCCTGTGATTGCCCGTCATGGCTTAGTTTGGCAACTAGCAACAATATGGAAAAATAATGGCACAAGTACATGCTGAGTTGAAGTGGATGGCAACTGATTACAGCAAAAGAGTAATTCCATGGATGAAAATCATTGTACAACCTGCAACAAATGCCCAACAGTGGTGACAGTAATAGGGTGTTTGCAGCTTGGCCTGTAGAGGAGGTAGTTTCTGATCACGACTGAGCATCCACCCCAGTAACACCTCCAACAGATTCTCCAAACCTGAGGAGTAATTTGCTACATAGCTGGAAAAACCGTACCACTCTGTGCAGCCTCACACAGGCACAAGAAAGCAAAGTCATGTCAAGATAGCCTCGTTGAAGTGATAGACTGCAAACACTGCTCTAGGTAGGAAACCAAAACCTGATTTCCCAAAGGAACAAGCATAGGTAGGAAAAAAATTACTGTCTTCTCTCATCCTGTGATCTGCAGAAAGGGAAATGTTGCTGATGTATCCACTGGTGATGAAGTGGACTGGAAGAATGGATGTCAAAGCAGTTACATGCTTCCTATGTATAGGAGCTGCAATTTTAGGACTGCATACGAAAACAGAAAAAACACAAGTGCAACACCTTCCCCTTCTTACAACACTATGAATGATATAACTTTAAAACCACTGAAGAGTTGGGGATTTCCACAGGGAATTTCATGACAAGACAGCCTCTGATAACATAAACCAAATGACAGACACTCAGATGATGAGTGCAAGAGGGTTTTGCAAAGGACAAGGGCTCTAATCTGAAATCAGTGCTTTGTCTCCATGACCACCAACAGCTGTATTAGCTAGGTTGTTTTTACAGTTAAGTACCATAGTCTGTGTGACAACCAAGATATCGCTGGCCACACAGTCAGACCCAGAAAAAGAATCTTTCACTTCTCTGGAAGCTGGAAGGGAAATAAGCATGGACTTGAAGTACCTATAGAGGTTTTGGTGATTTGGGCTGTTTGGGCTCACTGCAAGAAATCATCTGGCAGACAGAAGCTGTCAGCACATTAATTCCACTTCTTGAGTTCTGAACTATTTCTCTGCTCTCTGTTCAGCAACTGTTAATGATATAACCCTTCCGGGCCCAGTGGACAATGACAGCAACTAAAGGAAGAGCCTTGATTACGACATCTAGATTGAGCTTTGCAGAAAGTGGCAAAATTCTCTTGTGCCTTTCAGAGTGCAGAGATTGGTTAGGACTAACCCAAATGAGCTGATCTGCAAGGGTGTACATAGGGGCTTGGATGAGCAGAAGGGCATTGTTCTGGACAGGGATGTGTGTGATGAGGAAATAAGAAAGTGAGAGCTCAGATGGAGAAGCAGGGAGGCATCCCAAAACAGACTGGAGAAAACGACCAGCTCAATCCTGTACATAGAACTTTTGTTCTGTTGTTTTTACAACATTCAAATTTCACTGCATCTTCCCCTTGTGAACCCAAGACTTGTCAGAAGTCAAGGCAATTTAGATTTATATTTAAAAATTGAATTCTTAAACAAAATATCTTATGATCATCTGTTTGGGAAAAGAAATATACAACACTGAACCACAAAAATGCAAGGATCCAGTCCTTCCCCTGGCATGCCCATGTTCAGTGCCCATCAACAGGTCTTGTTCCTGGATTCCATTCAAATTAATAAAGAGCATTTTAGAAAAGCAGTGGGAAGGAACCATGCACGGTTATTCACTGGACTTTTTAATGAACCCTCAGTTGCTCTGTTCAATTTTTGAGACACCTCACCTTTTACCACTGCAATGCTCTGGAACGAAACGGATAAAATGCCTATTCTGCATATCTGGTCTTTAGAGAAGTCCTCATCAACTGAATTTGACAGCTCCCTAAAGGTACATTTTCAGCCACATTCTCAGTCAAGGTTATTTTCTGAGGATATGATTTCTGGGTTAGCACTTCTAGTTTCTGCCTACTCAGATAGCCAGATCTTTTTACTTAAAGGATGGAAACTGTATCCACAATCAGGATCAAATCCACTGTGAAGTATGTACCCACAAACTGAGCAGTTTAATCTTCCTGACCAGCATGTACCTTGAGATAGGCACCAGCTCAGATGAATTTCAGCAAACGTGCTCCAGAGGGGAAGCGGCTAAAACCTCTCTGAACAGTGATTTGGTGTGAATAACAACCAGCACACAGAGCACTCTGGAAACGATTACAGTTTTCCAAAAAACACAAGCAAGAGTTTGAAGGTTACACAAGTCCTCTCAATGGAAAACAGCAGCAGTGACAAATATTGACTGTCCTTTATTTTAGACGGCAATCCAGGTGATGAGGCTGGCAGGAGTCTCCTCTGGGGATGGGGAGCACCCGTGAATGTCTCTGGAGTGGCAGCCTCCAGGGACAGGCAGGGGAAGAGCTACTGCTCTGTTGCAATGGGGGTAAAGGGAATACAAGTCTGGAGAGAGGAAAGCAAACCTGGAAGCTCCAAGACTTGAGGGCATCTTCCAGGAGAGTTATCTGAGGAGCCTAGACGCAAGCTGTGGTTGTGTTTGATTCAGGAACAAGGACATGCACACTGGCACCATCTGCTATGTGTTGGTGCCCTGCATGCCCCAACAGGCTCTGGATGCCTCTCTCCTCCCAGGGGTTTAGCTCCTCTGTCTATGGTCCGCTCTGGCACAGTGTGGTGATGTGATCCAGGGCTTGACCACTGTGAAAACAGCTCAGCTGTGGCTGTGACAAGAAGCTGAGGCAGCTCGGCTATGTTTGGGCTCAGACCTCTCCTCTTGGCCTTTGCTGGGCTACACTCTAGGGATGGGAGCATATGGCCATGAGCCATGCTGATCCTCACTGGTGGACTTCTCTGCCTGAGCTTGGAGCTGCCTCCTGACCATGGGCATGACTGGTGGCTGCTGGTGGGTGGCTGACCCTGGCTATCCTCATTTCACTCATTGTATGGATTCTGCTGTTCCAGGTTTAAGATTCACAGTGTCAGCAAGAGAGCGTTCAGTTTGCATGGTGTTTCAAAATCTTTAGAAATAAATTGTGTTTGACAACTGTATAAATGTAATCAACAATGTGGTAAACTGCATGATGTCTTCATGGACCACTCTGATGAGCAAAAGAACACGGGCTTTAACAGGAAGAGACATAGTTTCTGTTTCCAAATATTTTACTCAAGCAAAGGAGTGCTTGTCCATCCAGAGATGGTAAATTCTGAAGGTCTTTTGTGTGCTTTCAGAAAATTGGACCTAACGAAAATCCTCCACATTCCTACAAGTTACCAAAAAATAGCTACACAGTACCTGGATATGACATCAAAGATACTTACCTTTACCTGAACTGACAAAGATTACGATTTATATAAATATGTATCCATTCCACATGTCTAACACTTACTTGCTCCAGGACTTTTAGAATCATGTTCAGATTTAAAGTAAAGGGAGGTCATTATCCAAAAGACCCATCAGTTCTGTTTCTTGTCTTATACCCAAGCATGTCTGTGTATATAGCTTTTATATAAAATTACCTAAGTAAGCCATGAATTGTACATAATTGTCTCACTCCAGCAGCAGAAAGTTATTTGGCCCGAGCAGCAGAAATTACGGTTGCAATTTTATGGGTTGTGATGAAGTATGGAATGGTCTTTTCCTTTCCAACATTAGATCCCATCATATACCTGAAAAGCAGCAAGTAATTAAACTGTAGCTTCTTTTATTACATAACTTATTTTAAGGCAGTCAACAAATCACTAGCTCTGTGGCAAAAAAAAAGCAGCAACCAACCTGCCTTTTAGCTTCTCAGCTGCGGTTAGAAAAACAAATCCTGTTTTTTACAGAAAAACCTTTCTGGGCAAGCTAACTACCACTGGTTTACTTGCCTATAGCTGAAAAGCTCATCTCCTTTACTCCGACATGCAGATGTGGTGTGCATTAGAGTCAACCTGGGACACACCCAAAGGCATGTTTATCAGTGTGCACTTCTTCCCCTGTGGCTGTCCTCAGGTGGGCTCTCTCCTGACTAGCAGGCTCCTTCTCTCACTGGCTCAATCTCTGTAGGCATCAGCACCTTTGAACAGCAGCTCAGCGATGCTATGGCTGATGTGACTCAGCCTGCTTCTATAATTCCTAGCTCTGTATATGCATTAGGCATGAAATCAAACACACTTGTTTATAAAAGCAGCTTCATCACCTGTCCTAGATTTCTGGAAAATAAGAGATCTCCTGCCCAATTCTCTTCCAGCTTCCTTGTTCCCAAAGAGTCTGCTCCAAGTTTTCTTCCTTGATTTTTTCTGCATCTGTATCTTTTTTTTTAAATCCAGAATGTTGCTGCCATCTCAAACTTACCTCGCTAAATATTTTTGTTTTCAATTCTAAGATTCCCATCCTCCCCCATTTACAGGTGGAGAAAAGATCAATTCAGACGAGTAATAAACATACACCACATGCACCTTCTGAGATCTTCAGTGTTTGCAAAAATGTTCATTTACCACAAAGACTGACACAATACACAGAAAACGCATCAGTCGCATCTGAATTGTTAATAAAATCAACTATTAAATACAGACCTTTCACACAAAGAATACTGGATAGATTAAAATGTCCCCTTTAATCACTATTCGACTTTAAAATGCCACTGCATGGAAGTGACAGAAATTAGCTGTATTCAGCAAAAGCAGTACGGAAGGGTTAAACAAAGAGAACTCTTGTTCACTTTGGCCTCTCAGTGCCTGACTAGAGCTTATCTACCTACCACTACTCAGGTTCTCAGGTCAAGGGATAAAGTAGGCAATCATGTAAATAACTGCAGTACAGACTTTTTCTCCCATCTGCCTGCAAACAGAGAAAAAAAGAAATCAAGTTACAAGCAATCACTGTTATTTCAGACATCTAATTTAGCTGGAGCTTCTCATATCTCACCATGGTTTCAGCGATCTTACCTACTTCAAATATAGTCTCCGGAAAAAAGCAGGGAGTGAAATAAGCTCCAAAGATTGTCAATGAGCACAGGAAGTTGCATTGTCCTTTCATAAGCGAGCCTTGATGAAGATGTTAGTTAGTAAGTAGCATGACATTCCAAGAGAAAAATAAAGCTACAAGGCTTTTAAAACACTTTCTGCAGCTCAACAAAGAAACTCATAAATGCCTATCATTACCCTACACCATCTTGCCACAGAAATAGATTCAAATTGTTTTGATATAAAAAGATACAAATAATTAAAAGGAAAAAAGAACAGTTATAAGCAGGGAAGCGCAAAGTTGTAGCATTTACAACAGAAACGCACACATTATTTGGCACATTTGAGCTTTCGATGGTCACATATGTGACGTTCAGAAGTCCCTGTTCACACTTTGGTCTCATAAACTTACATGTTGCTTAGCCTCAAGAGCAAATGGACCCACAGTCTGGAGAAGAAAGAAAAGAGAACAAGAGGCTGTGGGAGGCAATGCTCCTCATCAAGTCAGCAGCAGCTCATGAATAAAGCAGGGACAAGATCCCTTCATCTGTGTGCTCTCAACAACCCACTGCAGCAGACACAGTGCAGGCTAATGGCAGAGATAGTCTCCAAGTCAGCCAGATCCAAACCTGGTCACAGATTTCAACCCAACAGTAAAAGTTTTGCAATAGGCTGCGGCCAAGAGTGAATGTAGGACACTGGAAAGCTGAGGATGGTTAAGTATTAGCAGTTTTGCAACTGGTGTGGTTTTCTCTTCAATGAGATGCTTTCCTCACAAAGCAAGGACTCACAACAGTTGTGTTCACCAGAATGGCTGGTTTTAGGTTTCTTTACACACTGGCAGAGAAGATGAATCCGACTGATGAAGTTGGATCTCATCGCTTTTCACTACAGGCACTATTTCCCTTGATAAACATTGAATAAGATAGACAAAAAGGAAATCACCAGTTTGTCCAGGCATCCCTGAGGACAGACTTTATACACTTGCCTAACTTGCAAAATCCCACCCTGCATACAGAGGCCCACAGACAGATGGTTGCGTCTGGATCAGCCACAGCAAAGCAAATTGAAAAAGAAAGCAAACTTCAGTGATTCATTTCTGCAACATGGCTATTGCTATTTTGCCTAGCCCTTTTTAGATCAATACAAATGGCTAAGAGATCGGCTGCCACATGTCTTTATGGAAAGTTAAAAATAATCCAGTGCATAATGTTTGTGATTAGGGCCCCATCCTTTGGCTACACAGCAGATTATCTGCCTGTTCTGCAAGGGTACAACCATCTCTCTTTTACTTCTCCCACCCCCTTAGACTCATTCCTACACTGACGTATACAAGAAACAGTCAAGCAATGATCATGAAGTAAAGAAACCATTCAAATATTTTTAAAAGAGACCCTTGAAAATATATTCTATCCCTCTCCCTTAACTGTTGCCTGCTGGCTTAAGAAAGTAAACCATCTGGAGCAGGTACTGCCCATACAATACTAGCATGCTGTGGGCACTACTGAAACAGAAGAAATGAATCAGAAGGTTGGGTTTTATAACACTGCCTTATGTTAAACCTCAACAGGTTTGCAGGGTGCAACCCAACAGGTTGTTTGCTAGTCAGCTGAATTTATGAACTGCATTAAGAACTTCAGGACTTGTATCCACAGGACTGTTAATGAAAACTGGTACTAAAGGGTTTCCTGTAAGTTAGAAGGCAGGAGGGAAAAGGTTCCAAACACAATTAAGGAACACCCACTGACAAAAAGCTTTTGGCCTTTTCCATTTATTTACTTGGCCTATTTATTCCCTCCATAAGGGGCAAACACAACAATAGCTTTAAAACCTGGATCTGTCAAGATGCACATCAGGAAAGTGCATGCAAGAAAATGTCTCCTCCTTTCCCAACTTCCTATTGAGTGACAGGCAGGATTGCTCCCTGCCTGCAATGCAGGGGCAGGGCACAGCCAGAGGGAGCACAGCCAGGGACAGAGGTCTGCCCAGGAAGCCGCCTCATTACCCTGGGCTCAGACATCCAGCAGCAAATGACATCTTAGCTACCCCTTTGTGCTAACACGAGTGACTGTTTGGCAGGCCAAGAGGGAAACAACGGTTTATACTGGCTTTTGGCACTGCAGGGAGGTCTTGTCTGTGTGCTGTTACCCTGGAGAAGGAATGGTTTCTCTGCAAAACCAAAGAGATGCCTACTCCTCATGGTGATATAACCAAAACCTTTCTGAAGTTTTCCATAAATGGGAGAGCTCCTGGGACAGCCAACAGAGTGCCTGCAAGGGCATTCTCCCGGGCAGGGAGGACTTTTGCAGATTTAGGTATCTAGGCTTTCTGATTCATGGGAAAGACTTGATAGCAGGCTTTTGGCATCTCAGATAATGGGCTATTCCTGAGTATTCCCCTCCGTAATTTCCACCAGACAGGAGATGCCTTTCCCAATACTTTCAGTTTTGCTGGAACTGGCAGTGTGCTACAAGTGGCTTTGCTTATTGCAAATCAGCATTTTGTAGTGGAAACTCTTTTTGTTAAAACTTCCCATCAGCTATATGGATTACCTTGGAATTACACCTGAGGTTAGCTGAGAAAACCAATTTTTCCCAAGATGTTTCCTCTGATGGATTTGGAAATGCCTTTGCATACATTACTTCTGAACCAATCTTGTCACTAAATCCTATAAACAGAACACTGGAAATGCCTCCTTATTGCTGCTCATCATTGGATAAAGCAATCACAAACCTTTTACAATGTGAACTGATAGTGGTCAAAGCCAGAAAGCGAGTGATTCATGTAAATCAACATGTTCCCAGCTGTATCATTATGGATTAGGGATGTGAGACACACCATTACTAGCAAGCATCCAGGAAATGTAGAAAAGCTGAAAAGCATCACCTCTTACTGAGCCTCTCACCAAACAGCAGGACTGATGCCTTAACAAATTGTCTGCTCAAGTAGATAGGACACTACAGAGCACCACTAATGGGAAGGTCTGTATGACTGTGTAACACTCACCTATCTGTAAGCTCCGAGAAATGCAGCATGCATTATTTATTTAGTTGTGCTACACAGTAATTAGCAGGGCTGGAGACTGGAGAGCATTGTCAGTTGAGAGGTTAGACGTGCTCTGTCACAACACTGCTAACTCCCAGCAATCTGCCTTAAGCTGTCAGCGCCATTTGCAAGTGCTCCATTACCTACTGCAGTGAAGCTGGGTAGCCATGAGCCTCCTTGGAGTTTTAAATAAAGTCTTCTTTTTCTCCAAAGAGGCTTCTAAAATTTAGCAGGAAGAAAATAATATGCATGTCCTAACGTAAATATTTTGTGGCCTTTTTTTTGCATGACCTTTCATCACTTTAGGGATCTGCAGGAAATTAATATATTGGAAATGGAGTCAAGAAAAACTATCAATTTTTATTTTGGAAATCAGGTCTTTCTTAGGAGCCAGCATTTGATGCAACACTTTCAAATGCTGCTATCTGCAGAAAAACACTCACTCACTGAACAGTTAAGGTATTCTTATAAAATACAAGTGATTAATGTTGGACTTCTCTGGCATCTCAGCTGGACAGACCTGACAGCCAGGTAGCTCACTGACCATGGCAGAGAGAAGAATGAGGATACGGATCATCATCACTGAAAGCAGGGTGAATCAGATATGATGGACAGGATGAGAGAGTAGTTTGGTATCAGGGTGATGGCTGGATAATCCTGGCAGCTGAACAGGGAGCAGAGAAAGGCTGCATGTTCAGGGTATGTTGAACTATAAGAGGAAAAAAGCTGATTATGACAGATATTGCAAGACAGGAGCTCCCAGCACCCTTCCATCTAGGAAAACTTTGGTTTGCATTCCCCTTTCTGCTGGGAAGCGCACATCAGTGGAAAAAGCTATCCCACATATAGCAATTAAACTATGTTCATACTGCAAACAACAATCCAATGTTGAGATGCTTACCCTAGAGAGTTATCTCACAAAGTGACCAGACTACACTGACTTTTATGCAGCCTGATCCCTGCTGCTTCTTGTCAAGAGAAACATACTGCTTTCAGCAGCCAAGGCAAGCCAAGCACGTTGACCTCATGCTTCAGGCTTGAGTGCAGCCTGCCCCTGAAGGGCTGCTGAATCATGTTCCCCTGAGAAGACGGGATGAGAAAGAGCAGAAATGGGAAACAGACCTCTGACACTGCAGACAGTCCAGCTGCTGCTGGCTCATGCCTCCTACAAAGCAAGAGGGCAGAAGCTGCAGGTAGGTTCTGAGGTCCATGAGCTTTGGGTTTTCTGAAGCCCAGCCGCTGCTGCACTACGGAGCATCTTCTCCCTAGCACATTTCATCTGTTGACTAATCTTCAGCTGACAAGCTACTTATGTAGCTTCCTTCTTCATCTCCAGTTCCAGCTCACCTCACCATAAGCATGCCCGGCCTCCGTATTCTCAGAGTCCGTTGCTCCCAGGATGTTGTGCAGGGTGTCTTTGTTCCCTCATACCTTCTCAGTTACATGAAGCAAAGCGAACTACATTCATCCTCCCCTGCTCAATCCTCCAGTGTTTCCGCAACAAGTCCTTCCTTAAGCCTTCCTGCTTATGCAAAGCCTTTGGTAGTAATGGAGAAACCACACATTCAATGCTATTTTCCAATCCAGAGCCAACCTAGAAAGGAACTGGAAAAGAGGCATTAACTGCAGTAGAACTATGTCCTGGGTTCAGCAGTAGCAGTCATTTTTCTCCTTCTTGGTAGCTGGTGCAGTGCTGTGTTTTTGATTTTGGGCCTGGGAACAGTGCTGATAACACCAGTGTTTTCAGTTACTGCTTGGTGATGTTTAGGCTGGCCAAGGACTTTGTGAGTCTCATGCTCTGCCAGGGAGGAGGGGAAGCCGGGAGGAAGGAGAGACAGGGCACCTGACCCAGACTAACCAAAGAGATTATTCCATACCACAGCACGTCATGTCCAGGATGTAAAGACGGAGAGCAGAGACCCGGAAGGGTGGGGGGGTGCACGGTGGTGGAGGTGCACTGTGGGGGGTGCACTGCTTGCTCGGCCTTGATATTGGGTGGTGAGCTATTGTATTCTTTTCCCTTGTATTTTCTCTTGTCATTATTATTATTGGTGGTAGCAGTAGTGGTTTGTGTTATACCTTAGTTACTAAACTGTTCTTATCTCAACCTGTGGGAGTTGCATTCTTTCGATTCTCCTTCCCATCCCTCCAGGAGCGGAGGGAAGAAAGAGTGGGGAGTGAGTGAGTGAGCAAAACTGTGCGTGGCTGAGAAGCTTAAACCACGACAAACTAGTACAACTAAGTTCTGAAATATGTGTTTGTTAGGAAACTGATGCACTGGCTGGAGAAACCAGGGTCCCAGTCTATTTTTTTTCTTTAATTCAAACCTGAATTAATTCACAGAAGTCCTGCGGGCCACATCAACCAGAAGGCCAGAGTAGGTGTTCAAAGCTGTCCCCCTTGTTATTGTTGCTTGTGAAAATCAATGAAGATGGAATTTCCAGATGAAAGAAAAGGCACTTCACTCTCTGGACTAGATTCTTATCACACAGATCAGCTGGAAGAGCAGTGCCCAATGTCTTAGCAACATAAAAACTTCTTTTTTCTATAGTCTTGAACTGCTCTCAAGGCTCTTACACTGAGCTAAGGTAAGGTCCTTCTGGCATTGCAGATAGACACTGCTGTTTTTTTAGCCTCCCTGCATCAGATTCACTACACAGGGGTCCTCCCACCTCCCTGCCTGCACATGAGAGAACTGTCATTGAGAGACTTCACGGTAATGGGCTTTTCATTACAAAGTTTTACTGTAAGATCAGCTGCACCACAGCACTGTGACCATAGACAAACCTTGATTCATCTCCATTTATAAGTCATGGAAAGAAAATGATGGAAAGGCCATTCAATACTAAATAATACCTCACTGAAAACACAGCACTGAATTTTCAGTTAATCTAGGCCATGTTTCCATGTCAGAGTCACTGGCTGTGTTCTAGCTAATACAGCATCAATCTTCCCAGGTACAAGCAGTTATAACTCTGCATGAAACTCCATTTAGAGGAATGTTTGGCAGTCATAGCATGGGGTAATCTGGTTATTAAGAGACTAGAGCTACAGGCTATCAACCTGGTCACGAAGGATCTTTCCCAGGCAACTCTGACCCAGCCTCAGAAAACCATCTTCAGACTTGCCTCTTGAGTCTAAACTGTTGGTGTAAGTTTCTCTGAATCTCAGTTTCCTCCTCATTAAGTAGGAGCGCAGCTGCCCTTCTCTGTCTGGGGTTAAGAAGCTCAGCTTGTGGACGTTTACAAAGTGCTCCAAGACTCTCAGATCACAAAGCAAAACAGGGGTGAGAAACCTTTTTCTTCCTGAGGCCTAAACAGTGTTTTAGAGTGTTACATATTAACCTGTTGTTCTCCAACAATAATTCCCAAGAAAACCAAACCAACATAGTGTGATTTACATGAAATGAAGCTACGGGTTATAGCCAAACACATCTCAACTATAAAGCAGCATGCCATGGCTTACTAAGCACTTTTAGAAATGTTAACTATCACATTTCTACAGCAGACCTAGGTAGTAAGTAATTTGCACAGGTGTATTAGAGGAGAAACTGTTTGATGTGCTCAAAGCCACAAGAAGTACTTCTGCAAAGTATCAAAACTGTGATTCTAAACTAGGAAATCTTTCACCTCACTGTTTGCTCTGAGAGTAGGTTGCCTTCCACTTAGAGCTGAAACTCCACACGCAAGCAATTTTTCATTCCTCCTCAAATTGCTTTTGCTATTTTTAGGTCAGATGAGTAGAATAAATACCATTAAAGATTTTTCAAGCATTTTTAGAATTGCTTCCTAACTAAAAAAGAGATCCTTTTCACAGAAATATATTCTCTAGTCATCGGTCTGTAAAGGCACTGAGACCTTTTGATACTGTAATAATCAAATAATGAAAAAAATCTG
Organism: Amazona ochrocephala; assembly: GCA_039720435.1. Lineage (NCBI taxonomy): Eukaryota > Metazoa > Chordata > Aves > Psittaciformes > Psittacidae > Amazona > Amazona ochrocephala. The sequence continues at coordinate 31,168,197 of CM077880.1, forward strand.
AGCTAACCAGGTTAGGAAAGCTGATACTGTATATTTATGGCAGCTATTCAGTATAAGAACTTTTAGCAGGTGTGAGTACAGTGGGGCAGAGATGGAGTAGACACAGAGACAAGCTGTGCTATAGTTACATAGAGAAAGAGACCAAGCAATTAGAAATGAGGACTGCGGAGCAAGATGATACGTTATTACCACTAATACCTCTCAGCAAAGTTTGGTACAACATTCTTTACAAGCACCTCAGCTCAGTCCATGGACATGAGCCCAAAGAGCCCTCCCAAGACCGCTTTCATCTAATGGCGCTTAGTGGCTGGGGCAGGAACACAGGTCAGGAGATGGAGACAGTGCTCCTGGATCTCCAGGGCACTGTGCTTAAGTCATCTCCACTCCCTCTGCCACTGCTTCCCTTCCTGCCCTGCCTGATCTGAACATGGAACTTCTGGGGACACAGTGGTCTCTGTACCTTCTTCTGGACACAGCCCAGCACAACAGGTCTCAGATCCCAACTGGATGCCTTCTGCATACCATGGGTATCCCACAAAGGGAACAGTACAGCTGCATTCACACAGCACCATGCTCTGTGTACTTACCCTGAGATTGCCTAGGGACAGCTCCACCATGCAACCAACAATATCACAGGCCTGCATTTCTTCCACAAGCATGTTCCTACTGCCCTATTTGCATGTTTGATACCATGTGTATTTTTGCTTCATCCAGGTTAGCTCAACAACCTCCCTGCTACCTGGCATAACAGAGAGTTTGCCAGAGTTAACACCTTCTACTCGTTGGCTGACTGTAAGAAGTGAAATTCAGAACATTGCTTGCCTACAGTCCCAGGAGGAGTGCAGGGCAGATGCAAGCCTATGACTGAAAGCTTCCCTGACCTCCACCAGCACCAAAAGGGTACCCTTCCCCTCAGGAAACATTCTTTATCCTGACAGGCATAAGTTCCTGTAACTAGTGCTAATTCATGCCCCTCGGGTGTTTGCCACAAATCCTTTAGTCCAATTGGCAGAACAGAGTCAAAAGATAGACATGACTTTTTGGGAAGTCTTGTACAGAGGAATAAAAATGGCATGATGGAACACAACAGAAGTTCAGGGAGGAAGCGGGATATGAGATGCTGTCCTCGCTGTCTTTCTGACACAGCTGCTTAGGCTGGAAGGGGTAATGCTGGGTCGTTTCCAGCTCCCAGAACACCAGTGCTGGAGCCAGGTGGCCATTGCAGCACTTCCCACGCAGAACAGAGCAGGCAAGGGGCTCGCTCATGCTGCAGGTTGCCCCTGCTATGCTGTCTACCATTGTCAGCTGTCTGTAATGAGCAAAAGGTGACAATACAGTAATAGAGACAGGCTATGAAGGCAGGAGACATTAGTAAGTAATTAAGTGTTCTGGTTGCAGTTTCCCTTGAAGTATGACTGTGAGTACACAAAAACAAGCACGTGCTTCTCAGAAACCAGAAGTCACTACTCAAACAAGCTCCGAAGGCTGAGTTATAGCAAAATTGGTCATTTATCAAAAGAGAGAGTGTGGAAGCGTTTCTTTCAGTTAATGGACATGTGAACAGTCCAGCCTTTGACTTAGCTTCACTCTAGCAGTGGGTAACAGGCTTTGTGAGGCGTTGCAGGTCGACGAAGGGGTTAACAGAGGGACTGAGCCGGACGCCGCGGAGCCGGATCAGGTTACCACAGAGAAAACCCTGCTTGCAAGCCGGAGCCTGCTGCTGCGGGCACTTTAAACCGCAACCAATCGTTAAACTGTTGCTAGCACTCGGCCAGGTGAAGTTAACCAATCAAGTGTTATCGAATGTTCTAGCGTTCTGAAACTTTTCTATAAAAGACATGCTTGCGCACAATAAACTGTTCAGCGTGGTCATATTGATCAGTAGTACGTTGTTCCTTATCCCCTGCAACAAGAGAGCACAAATCCCTTGGTCACTCTGCAAGACACATGTATTTCTACACAGACTTATTTTGAAAGTTCGGTTAATTGCCCCATGCTTAGGAATACCCCTCACAACGGCAATGCAGCAAAATCAGCACTGTCAAATGCAATGCACCAGCAAATACTCAGCATTACTTCAGGAAATGGGGAACCCCCGTCAACCCCAAATGTATCCTTCATAAGAATCGAAAAGCAAAGAGGCAGCACTATCTTCACTTCTGTCATTAATCAGAAGCTCAAATGTGCATGCTTAAAAGAACCATTCACCATTCAACACCTTCTGTATCTTCACCGCTTTCATAAAAATAGAACACAGCTTCCCATCCTTGGTCAGGGTGTTTGGCCAGATCCTGGATCACACTCACAAAAGATTTCTAGTCTGGAAGCCATACAGCCATTTCATCACTTCATCCAGTGAATCTCCTTCAACATATACCAGTGTGAAGAGTAATCCCCAGCAAATGCTGGCTGTAGCAAGGGATTTTCTGCTCCACTACTTCTGAACATCTATAAGTAAACATTGGACAAATTGCACAAGAAAGGGGTCAGTGCCATTGTGAATATTTCATCTACACAGCACAACACAATCTAGCTTAGAGAATAGAAAGGGAGAAAAATCACTTATCAATTACTCTTTTACTCAATAACTCTTGTTCTTCAATAAAACACTGCAGAGTGCTTTCTCTTGCAATCAGGAGGAAAAAAAAAATCCTCCACTCTGTGCAAACTATTTTTGGAAACTCAAAATCTCATTCTGCCTTTTTTTTCTTTAAATTCCTGCTTAGAGGAATTTCATTATAAGGATGTAACCCTTGAAGCTTACTAGAAATTACACAATTAAGATTTCAAAAACCCACAGAAGTTGATTTTTTTGTACTAAACTTTGCTTTTACAATCATTGCATAGCCCATTTTATCTCTCTTGGGCAGAGGCTCTTCCACTTTCTAACACTCCCTTCCATGCTAGCACTTAACTGTCATAAATTCTACTGTAGACACATTTATCTTTTCTGCCATTTTTCTGTCCTCCACATAAAACCTTTTTTTCAAATAGGATCATCATCCAGCCCTACCATCTTACCTGGATTTCCACATTTTTGTCTCACTAATCAGTTTTCCTACTCTAGGTTAAAAACCATTTTTCCTTCCTAGAAAAGTACCTTCGGAACTGTTTGCCACTGATGCTCAGCCTGCGGTTTCTAGTCTCTGTTATTTTGTCTCCAGTATTGCTCACCTCACCTCAGTATTTCACCAAATATCTCAGTCATTTTGTGATTTATTAAAGAGACAGTCATTGGAGAACTATGAGGACACAAGAATGTCATGTGAACCTTCGGAGTTGTAGACCAAACTCTAGAAATGTGAATCTGAAAGGGTATGATCTGAATGGCAATCAGTCCTTACAAAATGTAGTTGGGTTTTGTGATATTGGGGTTTTTATGCAGACTTTTGATTCGAGAGGGTCTTGACTCATGACGACTCATGGTTAGCTGACTCAGCTGTATTTCAGAAGTGCTTATCTGCCATGGCAGTTGAGTCACTGAAGCTATGGTCCTCCAGTCCTTTCAAGCTCAACCACTTGCAGAACCACTGGCCCTATAAAAGGCTGCGTCTGAATTGTACAAGTTTGATTAGACCCAGACAACAACAGAGCAGAAAAAGTGGCCAGATTCTATTCTGGGCTCTGGTACTGATGTACAACACAAGAGTGGGCAGACAGCAAAGTGTTTTGTCCTCAGTTGCTGAGACTGAAAAAAATGGGAAAGTGATAATCATGCCAATCCTTCTGCACAAAATATTCTGAAATAGTTGGTTGAAAGCCACTATATAAATGCTAACTACATACTGTTAGATATTGCTCCTACTTTAGGATACTTTTCATTCACAAACATTATGCACAAACCATTTACTAAATCAGCCACAACTGTATTTTTTAAATCATAGGGTATCTGGAGAAGATAAACTCAGTAGCCATCTCCTGGGAAGGGAAAAAAATGATCCTGACTCTGGCAGCAAACACTCACTGCATCTCATTACAGTTTCTAGCAGAGTAAAGGAACAAATATTAGCATACTTGGGCTCTGTACAGCAAGAGCTCGGTAGAACTCTGTGGTGTGTGTTATCCAGGTAAAGCTGACTAATGGATCTCTCCTGCCTTAAAGTCTGTAGATGGGTGAATTTATTTAATGAAGAGAAGAAGACTCCTGAAACACTTTCAAGATTCAAACCAGGATGCTAATGGTCAGGTGATCCTCTTACTGGCACTTCATGCTGGAATATGCCATGGCTCACAGAAAGAATAAATAATCTCTGTTAAATCTGCCTGCAAAGGAGCAACTAATAGGCAACAACAAATACATTTGGTGGCACTAAAGGTTCATCTAACCTGGAGTGACATTCCCAACAGCAGACAGTATCAGACACTTAGAAGAAAGATGAATATGAAGTGTTCTTCCCTTATCACACCTTCCTTCTTCCCACCAGTCTGTTCCCCAGAGGGTGAATCGGTGACGAACATGCTGACCAGTAAATTCAATAGCCATCACTGGATCTCTTCTCTCTTAATTGTCTAATCCTTTCCTGAAGCAACTGGTGCTTCTGCTTTCCACATCCTTTGGCAACAAACTGGAACTATCAGCCTGTATCTCCACACCAGCATCACAGCATAGTGTTCTGCACCCTGCAGGGATGGGGAGAAGGACCAGCTTTGTTCCTGATGGCGGCACTCTGAAATCAGCTTTCTGTGTAAAAGCAGGAGGAGGCTGGATGTGCTACGCAGCATGTCAAACCACAGTTTGGGACAATTTTCTGCTGTTCTGTTCTCTGACTTAAAACACAGGTAACCAACAGAAACAGAATATTGCACGAAAGAGGTGAAGCGCTTTCAAAGAGGCAGTATAAGAACATGCCCTGCATTCATGTCTAGTGAGCTGTCGTTCCTATAGCACATCCATACCTTCACTTCCCCACATCATGGGAAAACTCACAGATTACAAGATCAGTCACCTGGAGATGAAATTAAGGCTTACAGAGAGCTACAACAGTCACTGTAAACTTCAGAGGATGAGCACAAGCTGGGTTAATGTGCCGCCAGCCCTCCACCAGGAAGAACTTCTTAATGTACCGCTTCATGGACACTCCTGCAGAGTTCTCTAACTCCTGCCATCTTTCAGCAACTATGTTTGCATAACCTGAGCTAGATGCTAAAGTCATCCCAGTTACTCCTTCTGCATGAGTGCTTACCCTGTGCAGTCACCATAGCTAAATAAACTGGGGGAGCACCCTGTAACAAGCCGTCATGAGTTCCTATGGGCATGAACACTATTCTCATGCATTTTAGACCATAAATTGGAAATGACAGCAAAGTAATCAGGTGAGTATCACGCTGTGCCTCCTAATTCTCCTGGGTCTCCACTGATTATACACGAGAAATCCAAGCAGACATGGAATTAAATCACCTGCCTTACATTGGACTAACCAAAGCTGTTCCTTGAATGACAGATTGCTAACAGCTCCCTTAATGACATCACCCAATATGTCATAAAATTTGCTGCCAACAGTATGGAATTTCTTTTTCCTCCAGCCAGAAACATTCTCTGGCTTTGGAGCAGCGATTTCAACAAAATGTGGCTCAAGAATTAACCTATCAAGGGTTCTCAGTGCACAAGGTAAGTACCACCCAAAATCTCCTTGGAGAAGGAAACTATCTTTCATGACACTGCTTTCCTGGAATGGTGCCTCACATCAGACTTCTCTGTTTGAGACTGAAGTTATCTATCCACCATCTCTGCAGGTAGCACTAAAACTCACAGCTCAGGAACCATAGCCAGATCGTTGCCAGATTACTACCCTTGGGTGAAAACTGTTATCTTCTTATTGCTTTCGTGCTTTCTGGAAGGCAAGTCTTCCCAGATGGGGTGTTAGCATTAGAGAACAAACAGATATACTTGCAGTACAATAGAAAGGATTATTTACCTGGGGTTTCACTATTATCCCTCTACTTCCAAGCTCCTACCAGTTTTTCTGTCAGAAGCACAAGTAAAGTGACAACCAGAGCACACACAGCAAGAACAGCCTTTGAGAATTTCCAGGAGACAATTTGCAGGTTTTTCTTTATTCTTCACACACCAGGAATCCAGCTCGCAGCAATGCACCACAACTGACTACCCATTTGCTTTTAAAATGTTACAGTGGAGCCCACTTAGGCATCCATCAACCATGACTGCACAAAGGTGCTTAATTACCCATTCCTGTAACTCCGTGCTACCTGCATTTCTTCACAAGCATGGCTTATGCAAGAATGGGCTCAGTGGCACAGACTGTTTTCAGAAAGGGCAAATATATTTCTAAGAAAAATACTTGAGTAAATGGAGCCAATAGTGAAGAAGGAAAAAGTTCTTCATTGAAAACTAAACTAAATTCTGATTTACAGTGAAAAGCACTGAAAGCCTCCAAGATTTGGTCCTTCTGATCAAGGTGAGGTTGCCCCTCTCCAGCCAGTTGCAGAAAATAAGTGTTGTCTGCTGTTTTTCTAAGTCACCCCTAAAGCAGATCCCCTTCTCTATCATGCTGTCTTTCCTGCCTGCCACCAGCAATCTACTCAAAGCAGTCATAACTGAACAACCAGAACATGTATAGGAAGAAGGAAAAACTGCAGTGCTAAGTCTTGTGGGAACTTAAAGCTAATGCACTCATCTGCATGGTCCCAGGATGTGGCTTGAATATCTCTGGTAACTCCTTGGGTATCAACTGTACTTCTGTTCCCTCCAGCAATTATTGCCAACAGAAAACCATTCTGCATGCCAGTGTGCTGGGGATGCTGAGAACCAGTGGTCTGAACAATCTGTCGCTCATGTAAGTTCAAAACAGCATCACTGGGGTGGCACTTGCTGGCACTGTGCACTGTGAGTAAATCAGCCATGAGCTATATATCTGGATATGCTGCAGTTCTTCCCTGAAAGAAAATGCAAGTCAAAAAGGAAGCATAGCACCCTGCTGAATGCTGAAGTGAGTGACCAAATAAATAGGATTAGCTAAATCTTGCTTATCTGTCAGTCATTCTTCCCCCTCTGAAAGCAGTCCTCTCAAGCCTGACCATGATGATCAGGGTGTCAGTACTTGTTTGGGTTCCTGAATTGATGCATTTCAAGCTATGTCATCTGCTTATGTTATGCAGTCATTTTGGTCTTGTTATCCGAGGGGAAAACCTGGTTTGGCCAAATGTGTTGCATCACATGTACTTGCAGGGCATGGAATGAAAGGCTAAAATAATCCCCATGAATTTTGTTCTCAAGTTCAGAACTGCACTGCCATGACTGCAAAGTGACAGATGTCAAAACCAAGCTGAGTACCTCATTAATGCGGAGATAAACACACAGAATATGTTGTTTGGAATGACAACCCAGTATGTTTATATATGTATGCTACTATTTATCGTCCTACAGATGGTTGCGCACAGTGCTGTACATCCACAAATATGTTTAATTTTGCCTTTTCCTATTCCAGGAAATTACCACTTTTCCTTGTTTACACTGACTACTACTAAGATTGCCCAGGAATCTCTGTTTTTCTAAGGGTCAGGGGCTATGTTGCACAAAGCAGATCCAGAATCCACAGGCAGTCACTTCTCTGCAGTAGTAAAAGCCCATGCAGAGCATCTTTTAGGGAACTATCTCACTTATCATTTTACAGCCGGGAAAACTCTGAACGGTAAAATGACTTACCTAAGGTCTCACAGCAGGCTCGGTTCAGTACATAGTTACTAGTCTTGCAAACTGGGTAGCTAATCAAGCTCATGCTACTCACACCACTCAAAATCCAAACAGTAATTATTATTTTCACTGCAATTTGTACAGCAGTCAAGGCTGGAGGCCACCATCAGGTTTCAGCTTGTGCTGGGCTCTGTTCAAACATCAAATCCAGACCTTGCTCCATGGGGCTCGCACTCAGTAGGGACATAATGCTGGGGGAACACAAAATGCAAAGGAAAGGGAAGGAAGGAGGGACAGAAGGCAGCAACCTGAATGTAAGGTTTCACATTGTTTTGGATAACTCTTAAGTTTGGAAGCTTAAATTATTTAGGTGGATAACAAATGTAAGAGCATTACTGACAGTCACCTATCTAGTTGCTTAAGTAGCAGTTCATCTTCATAATCTTAATTGCACAAACACTTTACTTTCACTCCTATGTTCTTTGATTATACCACCAGACAGCAACTGGATCCTACTATTCGCTCTTTAGGGGACTGACTCACACTGCACTAACCCCATACTTACATTACACTGTACTTTCTAAAGAATGATATTATACTTAATCTTATGGCTCCCTCCCTAATCTGCTGCTAGGGCAATTCTTGCTGTAGACCTTTTTATACAATATGTGCTTATACATTTTACAACACATGACAATTTGGTATACTAGCTATAAGTAATGAAATCCTTTCACTCATGCTAACTTTCACCAAGCTCTGCAGTAGTGTAATATATGTATTAACTCCCACCTTACAGCACCCTAATATGTCTCCATGCTAGCCATGTTATGTACGAAATGACCATGAAGCAATGAAAAGACTTAACTGGGTATAATAGAAGAATTAATAGCACCTCTATACTGAATGGCATAGACACAATAGGATTATTTGCAAGAGTAAGACTGCTCAGTACCAAGCCAGGATTGCTGAATGGTACTTAGAAGTTAACCCTTTAGTTTTCTGGTATGGATCTGCTGCCTCATTATTTATTATAACACACATATTTGTATAAATAATGGAAAAGAATATACAGGAAATATTTGATTGACACCCGTAACCTGAGGTGTGTGAGTGCTTTTTCTGGATTTCAATTAAGCCAAGCGTTTAAAACATGTTTCCAACCTATCAAAGAATGTGCTTAACCCTTTGCCCAGCTGATGGATTCTGCTGAAACAAACAGGCAGTTTTTCAGTGACACAAACAGATTCTAGATCAGCACAATAATACCATACTGTACACCAAAACAGCTTGAGAAATCACAATTTAAACATATTAATTTACAGAACAAAAGAAAACATTCATTTACAACTACCTTCCTTGCTCCTATTCTCAATTGGCTAAATCCACATACAAATTAATGACCTATCATAATGTCTGTTGAGGATACAGCTTCAAAAACTGAGGCACTGCAGAACTTCTATAAAAAAATATAAATGCAATTTCATTTTAGACTGATGTTAGGTACGCATTGCTACCTGCATTTATTCCTCTTTGACGGATATGTCTGAAGCTCAGGAGAGATGAGGTATTCACTTACATGATTAGAACCTGACTTTTAGTAGTACTGTGTTAAATGGAAGCAATAAACAACAACTGCTTTGTTTAGCAATTGTCAAAACCTATTTTGCAGCTCTTCATACAGTATCCACTAATCTCCTCCAGCATCAGGTAATTCGAATTCTTTTATCGTATTTCTGATACCTGCATTTATGACACTGCGGCTTCATTTTAATCCCTGCAAAAACACATTAAGAAGGAACTATGATTGACAGTATAATGCTAGCTTAGAACAGAATACTTGTTTAATCATCCCTAAACTCAACTTTATAAATCCAAGACACAGGCAAGCCTAATTTAATAAAATACAATATATAAAAGCCTGTGTCTACATTAGCAAGTTGCGTATTGCAACAAAATGGATCTAAAAAGTGAGAGAGCACTTAGGACATAATATCCACAACATATGATGTTTCACTCTGGACCAGCCGTAGTCTGGTCCAGTGGAAGGCACACACATTTGTGGTCCAAGTACATCAGGTGTAATCCTGAAGGACATTTGGTTCAATTTATGTAGAAAGAAACAGTTTGCATAACCCAAGACTGCTCCACAATGTGAATCAAATTATAGTAAGCTGGGACAACTGGAACATTAACTTTAAAAAGGCACTCACCAAAACTAAAACACCCTTACAGTCAGCTCCATCAATGGTCTGCAGCAGACCACTGGCCAAGACAGGCAGTTTTAGCTGGCTGTACAGGCACTCAGTCAACTCCAGCATCTCCAAAGACTTCTCCAGATGACAAAACAGCCATGCCACCCATGCATGTTGTCTCTTTCCAGAACAGTTCATATCCAGGGCTAGTTAGGTGCCTGAGATCAGGCTGGATTCATAACCACAGTGGATGGGATTCAGCTCCAGACTGAGAAACCTGAATGAATGTGTTCTACAGGCAAGTTAAAGAGTAGAAGCAAGGGTTTGATTCACTTGCCAGCATGTTGGCACCTAATGCCACTGACTGCTGTTTTACTGCTTATGAGATATCCATGTGTAGATGACAGAGAACCTGTAGAAGACCTGTGTGCTTCTGGAAAAGCAGTTAGATGTCAGACAGGATCCTTGAAGCATTTTAACCATGAACAGCTAGATGTAGGCAACTGCTTGATGGGTCAGCCTCCACAGACTGACATCATATCCTAAGACCCTGAACACTCCTGGATTCACTGCAGAACACTTGATTGGCCTTGCCAGAGCCATGTTAAGTTTGCCAAGGCCAATGGTGATACCACCCTACTGCAGTCTTACCAGCTAAGCCAGCTGTGTAGTCAGGTATTTCATGGCATGTTCTCTGGCACATCCCTGCTGTTGTAGCTATGCTTACACAGCACCTGCTGTAACATAAAGTAAAATGGAGCTGTCTGTAGAAGCGTGTTTTGCATTTGGTTCAGACGTGATTTGGGAACAAGCAACCCCAGGGAATAAGAAAAATTACACCTCTTGGGAAGAGACAAAAATGCAGTCAAAATTTCCCAGTCAACCTCACTTCTGCCTTGGCACGATTCCTCCAACATACCAAACAACTAAAACTAAACGAAATGTTGTGCTATGTGTTGGACACTCAGCTATTAAATATACCATCTTAGGTTCACAGAGACATGCACTGAAGTCAGTAAGGCTAAATTTAAACCCAGATACTTGTATCTGCAGATCTGTCCCTAAGGACATAAAATCCCAAACAGATGTTTTTAAGTATGCACACTGTATGCAATGTACAGGATCAAAAGTGTTTCATTTGAAGCTCAGGGTGTGCCTTATATACAGTTGCTTGATGCACTGAACACTTGTTTATCCCATTGACAAAGTGGTTCCTCCTCTCCCTCTCAAGCTGCCACAGGAGGCAGGAAGGAAAGCATCAAGGACCGAGCAGGGAACTCAGCGTTGCTCTACTTTCTGTCCTGCATGAGCAAGGACCACTTGATAAGCCTGTTCTTTCTATAACATCCAATGCATTCAACACAAACCTATTCACACAAATAATGATGCATCCAGTGGCATGTCAACATGATCATCTTCAAAAAGATGAAAAGATTTTACATGTTTCTTAGCTATTTAGGAAGATCGTTTACGCAGCAGCATGACATCATAAAATAATTAGTTGTATGAAAGGTAACAAGGGACAACTTCTCAAGAAAAGATCCTCAGCAAAACTAGATCTGAGGTTAGTTATGAAACTGATAATTTGTAAATTTTTTTCCCCAAAACCTGGTATTTTTCAGTATTTTAAAGATGCATTTTTCAACTACTTTAACTTTTAAGCATCTGTAGTTAGCTGACATACATTAAATTTTCTTAAAGGAAATTAAATATCCAAGTCACATGAAAATGTTGACTATAAACTGTAAAACATTCCTGCAGCAGCTGTTGTTGACACTGTTTTACAGCTTTGCTGGGAATTTAAGGAAAACCCTTGCTTGTTTGGTCAGAATGCCAGGCAGGAGCAGAGCCCCACTTGACAGATCTACAGATCTTAGTCACTGTCTGTTTCTAATCCTAGAAGGCACTGAGATAGGATTGATATTGTTTAAAAAAAAAAGGAACAAATGGGAGTAAAATAGAAAAGAGCATTCACTCAGATGAATTAGTTCTGAGAAATGGGAAAGAGGGGAACAAGTCATGCTGTTACAAACATTCTGTAATCTCTGTCAGACATTCATCTGTTTCCAGTGTACAGCTCAGTACTTTACAAAATCTCCTCCCTTTAGAAAGCTGTTGCAGAACCTTGCTGCTCCAATAGATAGAAAACTTCTTTAAATTTCCACGCTGAAGTGATTTATATGTAGATAATATCCATTTGTTCTTGTCCCGCTGTCAGCCACAAGTTTAAAATTCTTAGTTTTCACTCCAGGACCCATGGGTTCATAAACTACTTCAGGGACTACTACTTCTGAGCAGGCCTAACAGGCTTTAATTTGCTCTAACAATGCCACAGAACATGTACCATCATCTCTGGAAAACAACACGTTTTCCAAATGAAAATTGAATCAAATCAAAGTGAAAATCACTGGCTTAAATGGGTTTTTTCCCTTCCTCTTGTTTTTCATCCCTTCCATGAGTTTTTAGACAGCAGTCATGGACATTTTATCAACCTCCCTTTTTCTGCATTAGGCTAACCAGGGCTTCCCTGGTTTTCTCCTTGCAAGAAATGTCACCATTCACTGGTTTTCCCTTTAGCAGCCATTGCTGTCTCAGGCAGAACTGGACATCGGTGTCCAGAATCCCATGAGAAATATCACAGTGCATCACCTAATGACGTTAACATTGCCCTAAATCAGCTGGAAATACTTAACGAAATACATGCAAGGATCATGTATACCCTCTTCACAGCCACATTACACTGGCATCCCATTGCCATTCTTTGGTGAACAGATACACCAAGGTCCTCACTTCACTCCTTGTTATCCATCCTCAGCTGCGTGGCCTTCCACTGCACCAGTGAGTCCGTACCACCATCACTTCACTCCTGGAGGCTGATATCAGTGAAGTGGCTGCTTGGAAGTGATTGTTGGTGAGCCAGGTGATGATGCACACTAAATGATGAATCTGATCAAATACAAATGCCTGACATGAACTAAATGCAAGCAATTGTGGCTGGTGAGCCATCAGCAAGTTTGGACCATTTTAGACTCCGTTTTCCTAGTATAATGACCATGAATTGCAATTTCAAGCTTTTTATTTTACTGATGTTCTAATATAACTTCACCAGTAATAGGAAGGCTAAATACTAAGACACAGCAACTAAGTAATAATTAACTTTCTTCAGAGGAACATAAAGCTACAAGGATGAATAACTTCATTTCATGGAAAGTCTAAGACTTCTCTCATGGAATTAATCTTAACACTTTGAATTTAACTCTTTGTGAAGCTACACTGAACATCTCTCAAGTAAAGACTCAATGCATAGCAGTTTTACATTGTTCAAAGATGTATTAGCCAAGCTGAAGATCCCAGGGGGAAATCTGATTTTGAAACACACAGTCTGCATCAGAGAGAAGATTCATTTATGATTCTTAGGCTCATGGGTAACATTCTCCCACAGTCTGTATTGAAAAACACTTTTTGTAGCTCGTCCTATGTTTTTGATCACTTCTTCCTCTTGCCAAAGTTTGCAAACATCTTTCTTTTTCAAGGTCATTGCTAAGTCTAGTTTCAAAGCTAATTATGCTCCGTGCAAATTTTTCATCCAGATTTTTTATTATTATTTTAAACAAATAAAATCAGAAATGAATACTATGGCACTTCCCGTTATAGATTTGTTTAAATTAAAGGACCAAATCCCACATCACCTTAACTTTCCTGCACAGATAATTCTGGAGCACCTCATTTTGAGGCTTTGTTACATGTTGGCTATGTAAATAGCCCAAATGAAGCAGTGCCAGGGAGTATTCCCATGTACTGAAACTCAGCACTATTAAATCGTTAGAATTGTCCCACAGCATGTGTCACAGGAGTGGTTTCAGTCTGTTCCAAAATAACCACCTTCCAAAATATCGCCAGGGCACAGTTTGCAAGTGAGGACATGCCAGGAATGTTTCCCAATAGGCAGTACGAGTCCAGTGACCCAGTTTTAAATGGTAAAAAAAATGTAATAGTATGGACACTGGCCAGTGTGCCAGCTGACAGCACCAGAGGGTGGTTTTGGACATGCTTAATTTGCAGGCACAGACACAGACTCCGCATCCCTGTGTTGGGCCCTGGCAAGTTGAGGAGATAACTTGAAACAGAAATGTCTGAGCCTAACTTTGAAGATTGTTAATCTCCAAGAAGCACGAGATCATTTGTGTAGGTGTTTCAGGCTTACATGCTGTCATCTGTAATCCTGCCCCTCTGCTCTCGTGAGACCCCGCTTGGAGTCCTGTGCGCAGTTCTCGTGGCCTTTAACATAAAAAGGTCATGAGCAAGTCCAGAGGACACCACGAGGATGATCAGGGGACTGGAGCAGCTCCCGTATGAAGATAGGCTGAGAAAGTTGGGGCTGTTCAGCCTGCAGAAGAGAAGGCTGCGTGGAGGCCTCATAGCAGCCTTCCAGTATCTGAAGGGGGCCTATAGGGATGCTGGGGAGGGACTCTTCATTAGGGACTGTGGTGAGAGGACAAGGGGTAATGGGTTCAAACTTAAACAGGGAAAGTTTAGAATGGATATAAGGAAGAAGTTCTTTACTGTAAGGGTGGTGAGGCACTGGAATGGGTTGCCCAGGGAAGTTGTGAATGCTCCATCCCTGGCGGTGTTCAAGGCCAGGCTGGACAGAGCCTTGAGCGACATGGTTTAGTGTGAGGTGTCCCTGCCCATCACAGGGGGTCGGAACTAAATGATCTTAAGGTCCTTTCCAACCCAAACAATTCTATGATTCTATGATCTGGGCTATTGCAAAACAACCCTCTCCAACACTCCTCTTGCCCACATCAAGAGACTCTATGTTACAAATTGCAGAGGAGCACTTGCTTTCCTGCACCCACTCCAGAAACCTGCTATTGCAGAGGAAGAGGGAGGAGGTCAGACAGGAGGAAAATACACTGCTTATAGCCAGCCCTCCTCTCCTTCCTGCTAAAATCTTCCCTGACCTTAAGAGACCTTGCCCTATTTTACTCACACTTCAGCTGCACATGAAGTTCATCATGACAAATAAAGTACTGTAGGGTGGAGGTTGCAGAGGTACAGTCTAGCATGGCAGTACCAGCCACATTCTGGCTATGTTAATCACATGAGATCACTCACCTTATTCAATGAACTTCTACAAGTAAGGTGCATGACTTTTGACTTTTAGCAGTAAACAAAAGAACCTGTCAAGGTTTCACAACTAGCGGTTTCTAAATCTCTCAAGTCAGAATATTTGTCTTTGACCTTGCAAGTAGAGCATGTCTAGCTTTCTTCTCTATAAATTTTTCTTATCTGAAAGACAACCAGACAAATAAGTGGAATGTGTGACAACTCATCAACTGTTTGCAATAATTTATTTCAAACCATTTATTCAGCAGCTCTCTTCTTCTGATGCAGTCTCAATTACTTGATTGAATAATATTCTCCGAAATAGCACATGATGTGCTTGTGTCAAAGAGGCTCTCCACAGAGGCCATCAGCCACCTTTTAAAATCAATGAAATTCATAAATTTGCATCTGTCTTCTCAAGAAGAAAATAAAGGAACCTTTTCCCCTGGTACATATGACCTTCTCATTCCAAGGCCAGCTTGTTTCAAGTCTTCCGCACCTCTGAATGCCAACGTGAAGACGGATAATATCTTTCTTAGAATAGACAGATCCTGAAGTCTATTATATTTCCCTTCTTAAGAATTCTAGCTGTAATTCTCTCTTAGTAATTGGGATTTGCACACTGTTCCACACGGCAATGCATATTCCACCTATTCTTTCTGTCATGCTGCCACTGCATTTTTAACACTGCTGATAGCGACCAATGTTATCAAATTCTGCAGACTTCTCAGGCTTGTTCGTTTCTTGTTTTCATTTCACCATTTCTGAGCAGAAATGTTTTTATTTTTTCCTTTGTGATGCCTCGCTACTGTGACCCTGCCATTCCACACAGCTAGATCTTGTTAGTTTTCAAATATTGAGTCCACACTGTCTGATCACACCACAGATTTTCTGTTCTGATATGTTTGCTGTCTTTGTGTTTGCAAGATCAAAGCTAATGCTGTTTATACCACACTGCTAAAAAGGTTCACTTCTCAAAAGGTAAAACAACCTTAATGTTTGAAATCTAGCCTTCTTTTATTCTGTGACTTCTACTGCTCCTAATATCCACATGTTTCTCCTCTTCCTGGCTTCATTTTCCCATATAGGAATTTTCTTTATCAAATTTTAGAAGGAATTTTGGAAAGAACTCAGCAGCAGCCATGCCCTACGTGAAGCCCCTTCAGGTGCAAGAAAGTAGAGCTGCACCAACACCAGCTGCTTTCCAAACCCCACTCCCATTTCTCTTTCCCAACAACATTCAGGTTCTCAGCTTCTCCCATTTCAATAGGTGGTACTCTCCTCATTTACATTCTCTTCCAGTTTCTTTCTCCCCTCCCATACATTTTTTTATTTCCAATGAAATGGAATTCATCCTCAAATTCCCTGGATAACTTCATGCATTTCCTTTTGTATCTAACTATTCTGGTATCTTAGTGTTCTTCAAACACTGGACCACAGCCCCCAGGAGGTTCATAAAAGGCAATTGGGAGAGTTATAAGATGGTGAAAATTTTATTACACTCTAAAACAAAATAAAATATCTCTTCTCCATTCCCAAACCACCTTTATTCTTCAAAAATAAGTTTTCCTATCAAAATCACTAATACAAATAAATAATACACGCTTCTTACATGATACGTTTTAGCAAGGTTCCCTTGGGGATCAAGACTGATGTTGCTGTGTCAGTTTGAGCCTGATGACCAATCTCAACCACATTTGACTGATACCACAAGGCTTCAAGATACTAAGCTCCTGCAAGTTTTGTGAAAAAGCTGGTGCCTGGGCAGAGCAGAAAGGATCCCAAATTCCCACCAGTGGAAAGACAGGGATAGTTTATCCTTTAACGAATCTAAGTGGCAACTTGAGGACATCAAAGCAACACACAAATAGCTTTCTGCCAGCTGTAATACATGGTGTGTCCTTGTCAACTACACAGATGAAGAGCCTGTGAGGAGTCAGTTTAGCTACTGAAGGCAAGGGATGACGGGATGGAGGAGAGGACTTTTGTATTCTGGCCACAGGGTATTTAGGGAAAGTAATGACTTGGAGGGAGTAGTCTGGGGCACAGCATTCTTTTCTCATTTCCACTGCTCACAGGATATACCTTTTAATTTCATTTTTATAGCCAAAGCATGAAACCCATGAAAATGTTTACTTCAAACAATGTAATGACACTGAAAAGGCTGCACAGCCCCATCACATTTTTCACACACAACTCCCCGATAAAGCTTTCAGTTCTTCACCTTTCCAACCTTCCCAGCTACCCTTCCAACTCACAGTAGGACACAAGCACTTCCCAAACCAGTACAGAAATACTCAGCGCAGCCAGCGTGACAGCAGCAGAGCAGAGGCTACCATGGGGTACTCCCAGCTCATGAATGAGGGGGGCCCTGGAGATGTCTGTTAAGTCCTATGGGAAACTTTCTTCTGGATGTGAACAGAGAAAATCATGCTGGCAGCATGATTTCTCTGGGAAAAAGCAGCACCTGCATCAGGCCCTCCTGAATTAGGAGAGTCCTTACAGTCTGGATAAGGCAGTCGGCACACTGACAAGCAGAGCACTCAGCTCTTTCCCTGCTCCCTGCCTGCCTGTCCAGCTCCAGCACCCCATTTCACAAAGGCGCGAAGGCAGTCTGCATTTTACCATGGTCAGAGCCCCCAGTAACCCCGAGTTTTCAGAATTTTCTCCCTGGGATCTGATACCCACTACTGCTCACAGATCTCAATCACGTCACCCTGCTATGGGGTGGGGCTGTTAACGCTCTTATTGAAGTCAGCCTCAATGCTGAAACCCAGTTCAAAAACCTGCTCAGTGTTCCTGGACTTCCCTTCCTCTCCCTTTGGCCTCCCATGTGCCTCTCACTTTACAGCCAGAGTACATGGTGGGACTAAAAGCTGGCAGCAGTGTGGGTTAAGGTCCTTTGCTTCTGGGGAGTTAGGCCATGCCTCTTAAAAAGAGGCACTCAATCTGATGTAAAGACTTTAAGTGAAGAAGAAACCACTGCAAAGATAATTAACAAATGTAACAACAGGTTACAAATGTATATACCTCATGGCTAATGCAAATTTGTGTAACTTCAGCTTCCAAACACAGCATTTGTCAAGTTAAGGAGCACTGCATGACTTGAAATCTCCCCCTGTAGGTCCTCATACGCCATAATCTGTCAATTTTTAATCTTCTTTTGAATAGCAAGAAAATTCATCCTTTTAGTTCTTCTTCTTTTATTTTTTTAAATCAGTCCTGAAATCCTTTCTACCTTATACTTGAAAGGGAGTCTTGACAGATGTTTGACCTGGACAGAACGGGAACCACTGTGGGCAACAACAGTCCCATTTTGCACATACATATTTAGGGACCACATTCAGCTTAAATGCAGCACTGCAGTGAGAGCTCACATCGGATGTCCATTTACCACAGCTTCTAATTTCTCTTCTAAATAACTGTTTTCCATAACACGTAATTTCACTTAAGTCTTCCATCAGTAGGACACCTCCTACACTTTGATCCCCAGAAATCTTATACTGCATTGGGTGTATTAAAAAATACAGGCTGTTAAAGCAAGCCCAAATTATTATGATATCCAAATCGGTCTATGGAATTAGCTATTCTTACTATAATTTATTAAACAAATAATTTCTGTGCCACCTGCAAAGTTCAGCAGCCAAAAAATGTATATTACTCTCCCAACTAACTGTTAAGGATACTAAGGCTACAAACAAGACCCTTGCCTGACTCCAGTACACACCCTACTCAAACACTGGCACAAGACTTCTTTTTTT
Source organism: Amazona ochrocephala (assembly GCA_039720435.1). Lineage (NCBI taxonomy): Eukaryota > Metazoa > Chordata > Aves > Psittaciformes > Psittacidae > Amazona > Amazona ochrocephala. Next base: position 31,186,910 of record CM077880.1, read on the forward strand.
TCTAGCCTTCTGGAATTTACCCCCATAGCAAGATCTGACAAACAGCAGCAACAAAGGCTCTTGAGAGCATCAAGGTCAAGCCTTTTAAGACTCTTATATAAAAGTCACCTGGTCCTGCAGACTGATTTCAAGTATAAAGGCAAAGAACACAGCACACAGCTGCCATGAAGAATTTCACCTTTTCCTTCTGAAACAGTTCCCCGTTTCAAATGAACTTTTAACTGTGGCATCTAATAACCTCTCTTTTATGGCTGCTTTGGCTCCAAAGAACTAGCAACTGAGTAATATGAAACCAGTTTTAAAAACTAGTTTAAAACAGCTCCAGGGAAAACCTGGGGAATCACAGAAAGACTGGTACCCGTACCACATAAATTGGTAAGAACTATGAAAGGCACCAACAGAGTATGCCAGCATGTGCACAAACATGGCATATCTGTGTGATTAAAGGAAGTGAGTAAGGTTGGAACAACACATATATTTTAAGTAATTTTCCACAAAACTCCAAAGAAGTAAAAAGTAATGCATACCATGGAAATTTTCATTAACAAAGTCTCGCTGGCTTTCCAAAAGACATTTGATGAATCTGTCATTCATAAGTCTTAAAAAAACTATACTCCCAGAGGATAAAAATAAATGTCCTTGCAAGGATAAATAATTAGAAACAGATGGTAGGAGAATACTGTCAATTTTTCAAGTTGAGAGAGGTCAGTGGTGGAGTCCTGCAGGGATCTGTGCTGGAACCTGGGAGCTGCTCACTTACTTATAAATGAGCTGGAAAACAGGATAAATGGCGAAGTGACAAACTTTGCTGCTGATATTCACTCAGGGTAGCTAAGATAAGGGCTGACTATGATGAAAGACTTTACAATACCGAGTGACTAGGCAATAAAAAGGCAAATTAAAGTCAGTGTAGATAAAACAAATATGAAGTCATTTCTTTGAGGGGAAAAAACCTAACAAAATTATGTGCTCCAAGGTGACTATTACTACTTCAGGACTGAGATGTTAGTGTTGTAATAGATAGTTTTGTGAAAACATTAGTCTACTGTTTACTAACAGTGAAGAAGTGAGTATTAGAAATTACTTAGAAAGTGACAAAGAATAAGAGAGCATTATTATGCCAGTGTATAAATGGCTAGTTTGTCCGTCTTGAATACTGCATCTAGCTCTGGTCCCACTGAAAGGATACAGTAGACTGGACACGGCTGTAGGCAGGGCAGCAGGGATAATCACATTTATGGTAAAACCGAACGACTAAGGAACAACTAAGAAGCCGAAGATTCATCAGGTCTCAAAAGCATATAGCTGAGGGGATACAGCAAAGGTGTAATTAGGACCAGCATGGGGAAGGCGTCTGGGAGTCCCCTGTTTACAGTCTCTTCTAACACGAGGTGGGGGGAATCAAATGAAATGGGCAGGTTTAAAACATAAAGATCCCTACTGAATCTTCACACAACATATATTAAGCTGTGGAACTCCTTGCTCTGGGGCACTGTAACCCCTGAAGTTTACACTGGTTCAAAAAGTGACCAAAGTAATACAAGAGAAATTCCAGCAAGAGCTTTTAAATGCCAGGAGTTATCTTAGAAGTCCCTGAACAGAAGCGCTGGAGGACAGACAGTACTGAGGGCAAAATGCCTTTTTACTGCTCTGATACTTCATGGGCACACGTTACAGATCACTGCTCGACATCACAGCACTAGATGGGCCTCTGGCTTGACAAAGTACAAGGTTTTACGCTGGTGTTTTCTCAACTGTCCTCTTATTGTAGGCATGGACTCAGGCATCTCCTGAAAAACATGTACATGGGTTTCATCCTACTTGTCCATGGGACACTTCTATGTCTTTCATTTGCTTTCTCTGCTTTTCTCTTTCCTGTAACTTGCAATGTCCTAGTAAAGGGAATAAGTAATGATAAATGTCTGAAAATGAAAAAAATCACAACGACAGAACTGAAACCTTTAATTTATTTAACTTGTAAAAGGAATAAATCTCAAGAAATATATTTGTGAGGTTTCTTGCAAACTAGATGTAGGGCAGTAAAGAGCAATAATACCTCATTTCTAATGCTTTCACCAAATGTTTCTGTTCATGCAGCTGCTCAGATCAGGTAAGTATTCATACAAATCATTCTGAATTGCAGAAGGGGAGGCTAAGGAGAGCGAGACTGCCAACACTGCCTCTCAAGATATCAAGTGTACCTTTACAGCATTATGCACAAGGACCAAGAAAAGCAGCCTAAGCCATGGCAAAATCATAACGGAGTCTAATGTATGCTGGCCTCACATACACAAAGGAAATAGCTTTTTTTCCTAGGATTTTCCTGCTTAATCATGTCATAGACATGATTAGACAGCAACAAGGATTGAAAATGCATGTGTCCGAGATATTGTTTATCATTTCCTTTTTTAAAAAACACCTCTTCAAAACAAGAGCTGTATCATGCTGACAATTTATAATGACTCATGCAGGAAAGAAAGTGATCACAGCCTTTTTGAAAAGAAATTAGTTCCTCAGCTTTTATTTGCAATCCTAAACCAAGCACGATCCCACAGTGAAAAACTTGCTTATAAGGAGATTCAAATCACAGCAATCTGAAGTATTCTTATATGATCTAACTGAAGGCAAAAATTACTAATAATAAGAGAAATCAAAGCTATGCTCACATACTTATTTTACCACTTCAGGTTTAGAGAACTGAACACAGATCTATATGCATATGTAGATGACATTACTATATTGTTATCTGTGAGATAAGCATCTTAAGCTTATTACTTAATACATTCAGAACAGTAAAATAATAATGGATGTAGGTCATATAGCTCTTAGAAAAGGTGTCAGAACTCGATATAACTCTCGTCCTGCACATTCTATTCTAAGTTTTACTTCTGTCCCACCACCTTTGCTTTCTTCAAAGGATTCAACCCAAACCAACATGGATTTTCTGATAGTTTTTAGTTCCTTTGAGGAAACTTTTGGGTTTTTTTGGCTAGTACAGTAATGAAGAGTCAGGTAAATGCTGAGTTAAGGTACAACACTCAGCAAACAACAAAGTCAGACTCTTCCAACACCCAATGTTGTTCCAGTTCTTGCAGGCCGTTCATGTACAAACCAGAAAAGATGGCCAATAACCACTTGGCTATACATATATTCCCCTAATATTTCAATTTTGGAGGTAAGCAGTCTGAAAAGTGATTCCATTGCTGATGTGAAACTTCTTTTGTTGACTTTTAATATCAACAGTGCATCTACCAGCTTTGGAGATGACAAAAATTCTGTGTTATTCTGCCTGAAAACGTATCTTCAGTGTCACACCCGCACACGTGCAGCATGGTGTAGGCCGGCTGGGCTCCAGTAGATATGCTGCACGCAGTGGTTTCTAAACATTATTCTTCACCCATGCAGAAGTGTAGTAAAGGAATCTGGTTCATTTTTATCTACCTTGAAGTTACTTCTGTTGGCATGAAGCAGCGGAACCATATAAATAAAACACCATTATCTCTGATGTTGGAAGGTGTAAGGGATTTGGAAATTGTGTTGTTTCACTGTATACTGGACATGAACAAACCAGGCTGAGGATGCACCAAACCAGTAAATAACTCATGCCACTTTTAACCAGCAGAGCCCTAAGGAGAGGAGACAGCTGAAAGCAGAAGTCCTTAATGGAGCAGAGAAGACTTCAGTGGTGCAAACATGGAAGACTTTACTCTGCCTGGAGCTAAGTGACATGACGGTGTACAACAAATAAGACCATATCAGAATGCATGTTACTCAGCAGGCGAAGTAGCCACCAGCACCAAAGAGGATTCCCAATGCAGAGATGAAGAGCCCAAAGCTACTATTGCTGGAGTCGGGGAAAAATCTACCAACCTCAAGCGATTGCAGATCAACCCCCAAGTGATAAAAGAAAGAAACCATACAGAAACTTAAGTGACAGAAACAGCATGAAAATATATGTAACACACTTAAGAACAGCATCACAGAGAAAAGCAGTTAAAGCTGTTTCATACAAACCAGAAATTTCCACTAAGCCTCATGGACTAGGTGGCAAACTGAAGAAGACTGAAGCTGCTCAGCAAACAACTCAGAAGAATTGTTGCTCAGAAACTGAAATGAATGTAGGTCAATTAAGGGGACTGAAAAAGTGTTTGTGAGACCATTTAGGAGACATTTTGCTCTGTTTCCCAAACAGCTTGTTCTTGCAAAGCCAAAACTTCCCAATTTCAGGATTTTATCATGAGGACAAGTAGAAGGTATAATCTGATTTTACTTCTTTTTTTTTTTCCAAATTATTGAAGAATTAATCTTTGCTATTACACTACAGTTGATTTTATTACTATCTCAAGTCTACAGACTGTTCTTTTCTCCTCCTCTGCCTCCCAGCTGCACACAAATCACCAGTTCTGTACTAACTCAGAGGAAAAGCTGTGTTGGAAATGCATAAAGGGATGTCCTGGTGTTCTCCCTCTCCCTTTTCATGAGCTTCCCCCAGGGAGACACTGGATGTGATGGGGAAAGGCAAATGAAATCAGGAAACCTTCTGAGTCAAAACCAGCAACTGAAATGAATTTTGTTTTCTTTAAACTCCTAATGCACAGATAAAAAAAATCCCTGTGAACTGGGGGAACAGACCCCAACCAAAACTTATGCATGTAACATCCAGTGACCTCACCTGCCCTTCCAGTTGGCCAGCAAAAGACCTCTTCATGCCCTCCCATTGAACCGAAGTGGGCTCTGCCTTGACCAGGTGGAAACCTGGGCTCAGCACTAACCTTCAACAGGCTGGCAATTGCTTTCACCCACCATCACCTGCTCGAAGCGTCCCCACGGCCCCCACTGCCATTTTCTCCTCACCTTTAAGCTCCAGCCCAAGCGCTGGAGGACAGCGTGGGGCTGCCGCTGCCCGCCAGCCCTCCCCGGGGCCTTTTGATGCTCACGGGTCGGTTCGCAGGCCGAAACCGGACAATTTCTCCATGTACCCGGCTCCTCGGTGGCTGAAGGCTGAGCCTGACCCTGGCCCACGCCCGGTACCCCCGCGGGTGGGAGGGGGGCACCGGCACCTCTCCTCAACTCCGCCGATGTTCCCCGCTCCCTCCGAGCACCACCTCCCCGGCAGGGCACCCCGGAACGCGGCCCCCCCCCCCCCGCCGCTGCCCCTGTCCCCTGCCGGCGCGGGCGGTCGCAAGTTTCCCCAGCGCCGCCTGTACCCCCGTGGGGCCAGACTGGGCAGAGCAGGGCAGGGCAGGACAGGGCAGAGCGGCACGGAGCCCCCCTCTACGGAGCCGCTGCCCCCACTCACCCGAGGTCAGCTGCATCCAGGCACAGATCTTGTAGACGGTGGCTGTGTTGCAGAAGAAGAAGAGGATGAAGCAGACGATGCAGGCAATGATGAGCATCATCGAGAGCCCGATGAAGAAGGAAGCGGCTTTGAAGGCTCCCGAGGGCAAGCTGGAGAAGTCCGTGAAGCTGCCCCGGCAGGTGAGTTCCCTGCTGAAGCCGTTGCCGATGCAGTAGTGGAAGAGCCCGAAGTAGCCCGCCTGCGGGGTGTCCACGCCGTCCCCGATCCAGTAGGGCTGGATGAAGCACACCACGTTGACGATGGCAAAGCAGATGGTGAAGATGGCCCAGAGCACGCCGATGGCCCGCGAGTTCCTCACGTAGTTGGTGTGGTAGATCTTGGCCGCCTCCTGAGCTGGGAGCATCCCCGCTGCTGCCGCTCCTGACGAGCCTGCTCCTGTCGCCGCCGTCCCTGCTGCCGCTCCGGGCATCCTCGCCGAGAAGATCCCCCCTCCCCTTCCTCCTCCTCCTCCTCCTCTCCTCCTCCTTCTCCTCCTCCTTCTCCCCGCTGGCTCCGCTCGACGCGACGCGCTCCGCCGCTGCGTGCGAGAGCCAGCGAGCCCCTCCGCCGGTCTTCAGCGGCTCCGCGCCAGCAGCAGCACGGCCCGCCGCCGCCTATCGGGGCGCAGCGCTGCCGGCCGCCGAGCACCGCCCGCCCCGCAGCCCGCCCTCCCGCCGCCGCCCGGGGCTCCGCGCCGGGCGCCACAGCGGCAGCGGCGGGGCCGCCCCGCGCAACAACGCAGGGATGAGGGGGGCACGGCCGAGGCGCCGTCCGTGAGGAGAGGCAGGAGCGAGGGGCGGGAAAGGCGAGCCCGTGGCAGCGGGGGCGCTGCAGCCGTGGCCTCCCCTCAGCCCCTCGGCCGGCGGGCTCCCGGCCCGGGCAGCGGCTGGGCGGTGGAGCTGGTCCCGGCGCCGCGCATGCTGCGTGTCTTGGGAAGCAGTGTTCAGGCAGCGCATTCTGAAGTTTAAAACCTGTGTGTGCGGTTTTCTGTTCCTCACAAAACATCGACCCGTCCTCAGCCGGGGGCTGCCACTGCTGTCCCCCCTGAGCAGCGCCTTCTGCCCCAGGCCATGGAGACCCTTGTCTCTGCTGAAGTAAACCGCGCGGGGGCAAAGTCCTGAGCCTGGGGAGCAGAAATCATCAGGGGCTGCTCCTCACCTCAGGAGGTGGGATGGCGCCGTGGAGAAGACCACCGTGAGGCTCTCGTTTAGGGTGGGTGAGGTGGCACTGGTGGAGAACAGCAGCTCCGCTCCAGCCCAGTGACTTTGGCCTGGCACTCGGCGCGTCGAGCGTTTTGGAAGCAGCAGTGATTAGCATATATTAATGAGCAATTAGCATCTGGTTATAATCATTCCTATGCCAGTGACACTTGGATTTGCAGTCCCCGACCTATGCGCTGAGACTGAATGAACAGCGGTAATCGGTGGCACATAACACACAGTGCTCTCAGGGTTGTCCTCGCCCGGAATGGAGCAGAGGGAGGGTCTGGAGAGCGAGCAGCCGCCTCGGCCGCAGCAGGCTCTGCTCGGTGCCGGCAGAGGGCTGCACTCAATTGAATGTTAGTGCTCGTCGGGGGCTGCGAGGAGGGAGATTCCTGTGGAAATCGCTATCGAAAATAAAATTTCATCTATTTCTCACCAAATTTGATTTCTGCCAAAAACCAGGCACAGCCCAACACAGCGAGCATGCCAGCCTTCACCCAGTGCACCGCAGAGGGTCTAGGAAGGGGCACGCCTGACAACAGGTTTTGGGACCCCATACTCATGTCTAGAACAGAGTCAGAGCTTTGAAAGCAGCTGCTGAAGGGTGGGAGCCCAAGGGAGCTGCCTCGGTGCAGTGATGCTGTTACTGCCCTGCGTGCGGGAGCGCTCCCCTCTTGGAGGGCAGTAGGGTGGCACACATGGCATGGGCTTGCTCGGGCACAGGCAGCGAGGGCAGTGTGTGCCCCCAATGTTCGCACTTGCCTCACTTTCTTAGGGAGGTGGGTCCAAGCGTGCAAACTACAGCTACAATTCCTTGAGATCCGGCACCCACCGAGTGTCCTTTGTCCATCGCTGACAGAGGTGCCTATGTATGCTCCGCTGCCTCACCGTGCTCCTACTGCAGTTGCTGCACGTGACCAGACTGCTCATACGCTGCCTTCAGACAGCAACTGAACTTGTTCCAGCTTCGAGCAGTGGGAGGAGTGATGGCCTTTCCCTTCCATGCTCCGTCCTCTTCTCTCCTGGCGGAGGCTACCTGGTCCCCAGGGCTGCTGCCTGTCTCCCTTGTCCTCTAAGGGGCCATTGAGTGTGGAGGTGAAGACAATACAAGCCAAACCTAGAAGGCAGGAGGAGGCCTGAAGTTGCCCAAGACAAACAATGTAGAGATGGATGTTGGAGTGAAGTGCCAACTTGTTTGGCAAGAAGTTCTGAGAGAAGAAGGGAGGTAGTGGGGAAGGGGTTTGGGCCAAGTGGCCAGTTTAGGGATGATGAGCCTGTGAATGTGCACACAAAGAAGATGAAACCCGGAATTGGTATGATAGGAGGAAAATATACAGACCTGGGAAGGAGCCAGGAGAGATGTGCTCTGCAGAAGAAATGGGCCAAGGGAGCTGAGGAGGATGAACTAGTGAGATTGGAGGAGAAGCCAGGAAAAGAGAGTCAAGTCTGGGATAGGGAAATGTGGGAGAAAGAAAGGGAAGGGCCAGAAGTAGAGGAAGAAACTAGGATTTTTCTGACAAGCTGAGTAAAAGTGTGTGGGAAAGAAGACACAGTTGCCTGTGTCCAGGCAGTGGCTGGTTTGGTTGTCCCAGGATGTCCTTTCTGGCCTCTGATGCCAAAGGGGCACAGATCTTTCTAAGGGGTGCCCACTAGTCCTTCAGTTTAGTGCAGTGAAAATGGTACTAGATGCCTGTTTGGGGGGCACATGAATCACTCCAGTTGCATACCTCTCAAGCTTTGAATCCTCTAGTCTCACTCTTTGGTATCAGAGATTTCTTTAGAATATCCAAAGACAGGCTTGGGAGGTGTTTTTATGGTTCTTATCACAATTACATGTGTGCTTTATAGTATTAGAAAATACCATGTCTCTGTGAGATAGAAGGTGGGTATATTCCGGACAGAACACTTAAAAGGCAGCTGGGACCTCATTCTTCAAAGCAGAACTCTCATGGATTTTGGTTGCAGCAGTTCTGCAGATGAAGCCTCAGAAGGAGCTGTACTGAGGTGCTGCTCATCTATGAAAAGTTTTAAGCATCTTGCCTGGCACCACAGAAGAATTCTGTGGCACAAACAGGGATAGTCTCCAGCTCTTCAGGACAGCTTTCATCATCTTAATCCTCAAGAGATTATCCTTTCTCTCCAACAACCCTGTTGTACCTCTACTATTTTTCTCCCTGGGCATTAACTGGGGCACAGCCTTGTGGCTGCAGTCTAGTCTCATCTAAAAAACTCCAAGTCTTAATGCAGGATTTTCGCCAAAAGCTTCTTCAACAGGTGAAATAGGATTCTCATCATCCTGATCTTTCTGGACAGCAGATGCTGTCTCAGGTGCCTGATAAGACAGGATCCTGTTTACCAATTAGCATGTGAGCAGCAACACAGAACAAAATGGATGTAAATCAAGTGGCAGACAGCTCTTTGTTTGGCTCATCCTCTTCCATACTGGATTTTACATCCATAATACTGTTTTTAAAAACTTTTGTGTGTGTGTGTAGCTGAAATAAGCAAGTTTAAAGAGATTTTATAAAATATTTAAAAGTATACATTGTGCTCCAAATTGGCTTAGAACACATTATTGATCATTTTATCTGACAAGAAATGTGCTCATTTGTTATATATAGATTATCATGCAAAGCACAAAATAAAAGCTTATTGTTTGGTTAATGTTTCTAATCACAGCATTTCTCTTTGGAACTAGTAAATTATTTGCAGTGGTGAAGAACTGCTTAAACGTGTAAACAAACTACAAGGAAGGACTGTGTGTTGTACTGGGGAAACCCTTGGATATGGTGGGTTAGAGCAACAGATGAATGCATTTGCTGGGCCATGGGCAATGTCTGGCAAGAAATGCACATCTGGGCATTCAAGTGGTGGGAAATTAAGAGAAAGAGAGTGGGGAGAAGGAGTAAGTGCATGATTGGAGAAGAGCTAGAAAGAGAGGACTTACCCAAAAGAGAAGGATGCCTGCGAGGAGGGAATGGGCTAGTAGGAAGTTATGTACTAATGAATAAATAGCAATAAAGGTGTGTGGCAATGAATGATCAGTTTTGGTGGGGCTGGACCCTGTTAGGGTGACAGTTGAGGGAACTAGTTAAAAACAGAATACATGAGAACATGCTTACACATGTTCTCATGCACCATGTCCCAGACACAGGGAAACTTAGGGGAGATGCCCCTTTCCGGAGCACAGGTGCACCCTGCCCACCCTCTGAGCAGTTTCCCCATCCAGTCCTCATAAAATTCAGCTCTACCTCAGAGGCTTTTTTTCCAGCTTCCCTGAGGGGTCTGGCTACCAGGTGGATCTTCATGTCTGTAGCTGCATGGAACGGCGACTACATGGGCTTTCTGGGACTTTCCTCCTGGGTTTCTGGGGTATCACTCACTGGCTATCACATTCACCCAATGCCTGCCAACAGCTAGCAATTTCACTCTGAGTCCACTTAAATAGCTATATGCAACTATTATAACCATTTAGTACATCTGATATGGATATGTCCAAAGAACAAAATCCTCTAATTTGGACAGACCTCAGTCCTCAGGCTGGAAGAGGAGGAAGGCAAAATCATGGTAGTCTTGAGGTGTCCAAGGGCACACAGGCGTCCAAAGCAAAAGCTGAAGAAGGAGAAATCCTCCACTCCCCCCTTTCCTGCACTCAGTATGAGCTGAAGCTGGGACAATGCTAAAGGCCAAGTAGGATTTTGTGTGCCGTTTCACTGGCAACAAAGGTAACCTAAGCATGTCTTGGGCTTCGTTACAGCTGACCAGGTGCCAGCACTGGTAGGTAGCATCTTAAACATGTGTCAGTCCAAATCAATTTTTCCCTCATCTCAGGAGCTGGCTGCAAGCAGCCACAGGTGTGCTCTCCTGGAGCAGGGGAGTGATTCCTGAGCAGGGGAGTGATTCCCTGTTCAAGACCTTTTGGTGGGAGCGCAGCGAGCCCGGGCAGCCCTGGTGTTCAGCCCTGTCACCATGGCAACCGACTGCCTCACCACTGATGAGCTCTTGCTGTCTATCAAAAAGCATTAACTTTTACATGATGTCTTTTTTATTATAGTTTCTGCACATTTTGGCTTTCTTGCCCCCTGGGGCCCAGCTGCACTGGTGAAATGTTCCTTTCCAGGGAGTGGGAAATGGCATTTCTTTCTATTTCTGTAGTGTTTACAACTGTGGAAGAGGCACAGCAAAAGGATGGCTAGAATTACTGTTATCAGCGTCAGAAAAACTGCTGCTGCTGTCAGTGTTTCAGCCAGAGATGGTCTGATTTAGGCTTACCTTAAAATGTGAGTAATTTAGAATATTTGCCCCACTTCTCTTGAATTTAGTCCTGCTCTTACTGGGGACAGCAGAGGAGGAGTCCTGCAGGGCACCCACAAAGCAGGGAAGAGCCAGGAAGCACAGCATGTCCCTGCTGGAGCTGCATCACAAGCAGGCTGCAGGAGTCAATATCCTCCTGCAATCATCAGGTAAAAGTCACATATTCCAAAATGTACCCTGAACCAAGGCAGTTGGCTGCAAGTGACAGAAGTCTACTTCAGTAAACAGAGAGGGGGATAGTGGGAGACTGGTGGTCAGGAAAGGAGACATGGCTGCAGTGATGGGGAAAAGATGTGAGGCAGGTGAGAAGTACCTGGGATGTATGTGAAAGCAAAGATTGAAAGGAAGTAAAGATCCCACCAGTCTTTAAAAGAAAGAGAAGCATGGGAAAGGGATTAAGTAGCAGAGGTCCTAGTGACAGGAGAAGATCAGACTTCATAATCCAGGATAGGTTTCCCTTCGAAGAAGTGGGATGAACAGTGGCAGTTGAAGGGTAAAGCAGGTGGGAGCACACATGAACCTGATGAAGTAAGTACAGGGAAGGTGGGAACATAGTTATTAAGATCCATGATGAAGAAGTCTTTGCTCACTCTGATGTACAACTTGGCTAAGACCTCCTTCAGCTTTCTTCCCTCAGCCTCTCCAACTTCGAGGAGTTGCAGAACAACTCTGAAACACACTGGATAAACTAAAGCATTTAATGGGCCTCTTGGGAGCTTGGAACCTAAACTTTCCAGTCCCAGCCCACCAAGAAATGCTGCCTTTTGGGGCCTGCTAAGCTATCTTACAATGACAAGAGCCTACTGCATGGCAGCATCTAGGGCTTCTCCGAGCAAGTGATCTTGCTCCCAACAGCACACTGTGCAGCGCTCTGCCTCAGTAGCATAGCCTGCTTGTCAGTGCTGCTAATTAGTCCAGACAGAGCTTTCAGGTGGCTTGCTGTGTTGTGCCATTCAGAGACACCATCAGAGACTCCTCCTGAAATGATGGAGATTTCGCCTCTCTCGCTGTGGCAGCTGTTTGCCAGAGGGTCAGTAGATTCAATACAAAAGGAACTGCAGAATAGTGTGCTGCAGGCTATACACTGTACATTGTCAAAGATAGCTGTACAGTTAAGGCTGGTGTCTAGACATGTTTTTCATATAAGATGTTTAGTTACGATATGTCTCCTAGACTGGAATTCACATGGTGAAGGATCTATATATATTCCTCTAGACCAGCCTAGTTTAAGTACATAAACTCTTCTGCCAGTAAGATGCATTTTAGGTTTTTCTCTCCAGAGCCCCAGGCATTGTGCAGGTGGCTGCAACTTTACTACCATGAACATCAATTATTTGAATAAGGACTCTATGCTGATAATCATAACATTGATGAGGCTTTCAAAATTGTACCTGCCAATGCTGGAGTCCCTTTGTTGCCCTTAACAAGGTAATATTACTGCAGTCAGGGTGTGATTTATGATGTTTTCTGGTAATTTTTTTCACAGTGGAGAATGACTGAACATACCTCACATTGGTTAAAAAATGAAGCTCTAAATAGATTAACATTCTAATTCAATTAAATATACGTTACATTTATTTCCAGATATTTCTTCCTGAAAGGTAAAACAACAGACCCTTGAGGATGCAGCAAGAGAAGGACCTTCTGATCTCCTGTAAGTCAGAATCTGGCTGGTTACTTTACCCTAGTGACAAGCCAATTAGGATGCTGTGTAATGCTTCTGCTTGTTTCTAATTTTGGAGCTGTTCAATGGGGAGGCAAAAGTAGGTGATATTAACTCCTCTGGAATTGATCTGCTAGATTCATAGTCCTCCTGCAATCTAATATATTTTCACAAAAAGCAGGAAAATTACCACACTTCTAGTGTAAGCATTAGGGACTGTGCAGGTCTTTTGAACATGCAGGGCGTGATCAATACTTGGATAGAGGAGAGGAAGCTTGGGATCTGCAGAGAAAGATTTTGATGCTGCACAAGATGATATTCTAGTACAAAGTGAGCATTCACCCTGGCATTATACAACACAGTACAACTAAGTCTGCTGTATTTCCAGGAGGATTTATGGTAAAATGTTTAAATGTACCTAAGTGACCTGCTAGTAAATCACCATCTTGACCTATAGCAGGTCTGGGGAAGGAGATTAAATGGAGAAAGTATGGAATTTCTCTCTTTCAGAACATCTCTGTGGCATAATGCAGTGCCATTCAGGGATATCGCAGATACTACAAGCAGTGTAGTCACATTAGCAAGATGCTAATGTGATTAATTAGCCCTGATGACAAGCAAGTTATACTAACCTGGGCACAGCTTAAGTACTTAACTGCATAAGTCTCCAGAGTGCTTGCAGCTCACTTAGGTTAATAGAATCTGGCAATTTAATAAGCATATAGCCTATTTCATTGTTCAAGCCATTAATGATAGCAGTGGCTAACACCAAACATAAGGTGGACTCTTGTGGAACTGCTAAAGATAGATACACACATTTGATTTATCAGTGAGCTAGGAGTAGCAACTCTTTAAAAGTTTCTTGCCACCTACCTATGCATTCACCTTCCAGGAGCTTCACCTAAACAACCTTTCCTCATCTGGCTCTGAAAATATTACATAAGAGGGCATTAAAGGCCTTAGGAGAGTCAAGATATAGGACACTTATACCTTTGTCTTTATCTACAAGGCAAGTTATCCTGTAATAAAACAGAATAAATTAAATTTGACAAGATTGTTCCTCGATAAGTCCATGTTAGGCGTTACTCATCCCTCTTTTATCTTCCATGTATTCATAAAAAACATTTATTTCTATATTATTCTAAGAGTTACATCTTTGCAGACCAATCTGTATTCCTGCAGTTCTATTCTCTTACGTTCAGACACCTCCCTCATTCTTTTCTAAACACAAGACGCTGTATTTGTCTATTTATATAATCTTTCTAATATTCTAAAACTTATCCTGTATGCACACCATGATATTGCCTCACCCTCTTGCCTGTAAGATTTACAATTCCCTTGGTAATTTTCAGGATCAGTGAATGCATCTAGGTAGTCTTTAACCTATTCCTGTTCCTATTCCTATTAGTATTCCTACTCCTATCTCACCTGTAGTTTTACCTTTTTATAATGATGCTAACGGTGTTAACCATATGATCAAATTTAATACCAATGATGAAACAGAAACATCCCCCACCAAATTACAGTCCTCATATAATCTGTTATATATTTTCCCTTTTCTCTGAGAAGTAAAACAACACTTTCTGTAGTCTCTTGGTCTTTCTCCTGATGCTAACAGACCTCTGGAATGTCTCCTTGGTTTTTGCCTCAGGCTGTCATTTGAATAAATGTTTACTTCATTACTGCCAAAATGATCTTTGGCCCCAAACTCATTTTTCATCTTGACGGTGGTACCAAGGTAAACAGCTGTTGAGTGGAGCCAACACTTTAATAGCTCTGAAAAAAGTATCAAGATTTTCACAGTGGGAAATTGGCAACGTTACACACTCTTTGCATAAAATAAGTGTGCATACAGTGATGCGGGAAGTAGCTGCAGATGGCCACTAGCATGAAGAGGCTAATGAAGCCAATGAGCAGTAACCAGTAGGAGTTTACACAGTATATGTTTTATCCAACATACTTCTTGCTGGCTAAATGGCAATAGGAGGAAAGGGCGATAGCATCCTGATTTTGCTGAAGAACATGGTCCTGTGTTTTGTAGCATCTTGTCCAAAATATTCTGAGTGACTTGGATTGGCTCAATACAATGTGTACTGAAAACCGTTTGAAAGAGAATGAAAATAATCGGACCCAACATCTAGCCACATTGAAACAATAGTCACATCCCCAGTGGATCCTTGTTAGATACAATTTTAATTAATAGCTTCATTATCTGAAGGAGGCAATAGAGATCATGTTAATGAAACTTACAGCATAAACTAACTAGTTATAATCACCACTAGCAGTAAAAAAATTACAGGGAATTTATATGAGTGAGAGTGTCAGAAGATATTATCTTGGGAAAACCACAAGTTACTATTTCTGGTAATAGAGAAAGTCTCCATGAAGAGGAGGAAACTGGAGAGCAGTGCATTGGAAGAGAGGCACTTATTTATAGTGAATAGAGTTGTGAGAATAATTGATTTTTCTGTTTGGTGGCCAAACTGAAAGTAAATTAGGGAAAACTAATATCCGGTCAGATAAATTATTCGCTTTTCACATATTTTTACCCTTTACTAACACTAAACATAGATCAATTTTAGAATGAAGTACTGTTAGAAAACAGAACCAAGACCGTTTTATGTTGAAAATATTGAAACAGAGCATTTCTGGTTTGTTGGGGTTTTTTTCCCCTGGTACCATTACTCAAAATGAACTTCTCAACATGTGAATTGATTTTGGATTCATAATGTGTCTTTTTGCGAAATGAATATAATAGACCCATTGTTTGCAAAACGCAGGTTGTAACAATTTCCCCAGAACACCCTGCCTCCTCAGCAAAAACTGGTGGGTGATCTTCAGGGTATGTATTTCGGAAAACATCTCAGAGTTTGGGAGCTCTCTTGTCAAACTACAAATCCCTTTTGGTCTTGTGAAAGTCCTGTAGAAGTCACCATGGGCTGGAACCCTCACCTGACAGTGCTGGCTTGGACCTTGCCAGGGATGGAGGAGATGGGACAAAGTGATCAAGGGCCATCGGCATCATGCAGCTCTTCCCTGATATTCTGTGGAGGTTTTTAGCTCAGGATCATGCAGAATAACAACCTTTGGGAGCCTGAGGTGGGCAGAGGTCAGAGCTGGTTCTTGCTTGCAGCACCTCTGTCCCTGCCATCGCCATGGGAAATGGCCAAGGAGAGGTAAAGAGCTGGTGTGCCTGGGCTGGGGAGACCTGGCACAGGGAGGCTGCCTTCAGGCTCTGACTGTTTCAAATGTTGCAGTTCACAAATTAAACAATTCTAAGCGAAATAGAGTGTGGCTGTTTCCTTTGTAGCGTTCCTTGCTGTGCCTGGCTTGGGAGGCCTCAGAGCTAAGAACAGTAACTTGTCAGAAACTAAATGTGGGTCTTGAAGTCAAGTTGCTACACTGGAATAATAGGTCTGTTTTGCAGATTCACATCTGCAGAAAAGTGTCTAGGGACAGCCTGTGACAAGAGCCCAAACAAGATTTAGGACATCATGTAATGGCAATTATTTGTCTAAATTCAGTTTCCAGGTATTAGGTTTTGTTGTAACTTTGTCTAATAGAGGACAGAACTGTAATGTATCAGGTGTTATCTTTTTCCATAAAGACCTTGATCTGGTTACTTGCTACTCCAAAAAAGCCAAGCTGCCAGAGATGCTTAGTCACTGTAATACACGCTTCCCAGATTTTGGATTACTTGCCTGTCTCATTTCTGAACTTTTGCCAATTTATCAATAATCGTTTGACTTTTGGGATAGAAGAAAGGTTCAGGCTGGGCCAAGCATCATTAACTAGGAACTACAGAATGAATGACAGAAGAAGTGCAGCATCTGGGCAAGGACCACTCAGCTGTTTGGTAGCATGGTGGGTACTCCTGAACCTGCTCAGACCAAGGACTCCACCTCAGTGAGGCTAAAATGTTCCTGCTTCCCAGTGCAGCCCTGCAGCAGCAGTCTTATCACCAGTGCTTTTGTTCAGCTGGTTGATCTGTTGTGACCTATGAATATTTTCAGTCCTGTTTATCTTAATGCAATGTCCCAGTCCTCACAGGCAGAACTGCAATCTCTGCTCACAGATAAATTAACCTTTGTCTGACTCTATTAAAACAAGTCATGTAAAATACTGTCTCTGTCAAAGACAGCGAGAATCCTGTCATTGGCTGCAGCAGCGTTTGTTTGCTCTGTTGGTTTTCCCCCCCGCAATATATGTTCAGTTTATACAGCAGTCCAGAATCATGTTGTGTAAGTTCTTATCATGATTTACTACTCTGCTAGTGTATGAATTTTGCAAACTTTATTAACCAGTTCTGACTTCATTTCCAGCGCTTTCCGCTCTCTCCCTCTGCAAAAAAAAGAGCAGTACTGGGCCAAGCACTCATCACTGCCGAACTCTTCAGAGACACCTTCTTCCATTAAGTATTCTCTTTAAGAAATACCCCATAAAACATACATTTACTTTTTAATCCACTTAGTACTTGCAGTATTGATAGCATTAATTTTTAAATCAAAATGTCACACAATAGGAGGTTAAATGCTGTATGAAGTTCTCTCTCTGACACACTACTCTGACAAATCCCTATTTCCCATTCTTTTGCTAGGAATTACTGTAACATTGACTGACCCACAATTTGCTGGCCATCCATTTAGTACGATTAAAAAATGCCACATCAGTTTTGGGCATCATCTCCATTTTCCTAGGATTTATAAGGAAAAATTAATGTTAGTGGTTTGCAGAATTTGCTGCTTTATGTATGTGCTCAGTAATCTCAAGAATGTCAGGAAAGCTTTGCAACAACTATAATTAAATCCCAACTCTTCTATAAAGCAGACAGACCTGGAATTAAAGACCTCACTACAAATCACTTCCAATTATTTGTGGACAGCCTCCTTTGTACAGAGCTCACTTGGATTTCCATCTCCTTCAGTCTGCTCCCAGGAATGCTGGATGCATGACAAGGAGTAAGAAACTGTAAAGTCCAGCAATGCAATATTCTCCTGACCTTATAATGTTCTCTACCTATGCTTTGGGTTGAACTCTGCATCCAGTTTGCTCCACCACCAAGGCCAACATTGGTGATGGGATTGATATTTGTGCCCAGGGGTAACAAAAGTGAAAACTGAATCACAGAATAATTCAGTTCATAAATGCTGATATGACCTTATTGAACTGCCTCATTTGCACAAAATGAAGAAAACCAGTAACGATGTAATATAAACATCTAAATATATCAATAGCAAAGATAATTGTAAGGATTATCATCTCAGCCTTGAGTTTTTAGAAGTTTTTCTTTCAAATGTGATTGAAATCAATGTAACCTTTTAACACATTTCACATAACTGCATTTCTAGAGAAAACAGCTCCTAAGTTTTCATTCTTCTCCTGTACATTATAGAATCATAGAATAGTCAGGGTTGGAAAGAACCTTAAGATCATCCAGTTCCAACTCCACTGCCATGGGCAGGGACACAACACACTAAACCATGTTGCCCAAGGCTCCGTCCATCCTGGCCTTGAACGCTGCCAGGGATGGAGCAATTGCCACTTCTTTGGGCAACCCATTCCAGTGCCTCACCACCCTCACAGTAAAGAACTTCTTCCCTGTATCTAATCTGCACTTATCCTGTTTAAGTTTGAATTCTGCAAAACTGTAATCATACTACATTGTTGTTAAAAGGGGGAGACATGACAGTGTTTGGGATTCCAACATTCTCTGCAGGAGCTTGAATGCCACCATTTTCCGACTTCTGCATTAGTTTAAAGAAGGTTGTTTACGAACCAGTGAGTTACAAATCCTTTGCTAACCATATCAGCTACATAAAATATTGAAAAAGGTGTGCTTCCTTTCTCATGAGACATTTATGAATAAATTATTTTGCTTAAATTGGATGAAGATGTTTATCTAATACATCCTGGCATCTCTGAGTAAGTTCAAAAGGCAGCAGTGCTGAGCGCTGCCAGGCTCTCAGCCCTGTGCCTGCCTTTGGGGCGGATGAGCTGCCGTTGCAGCAGTTTTCCCTCTGGAGATGGCCATTGCTGCAGGCAGATGCTCAGACCTACTGCAAAGATGCAGCCACTTTCCGCAGCAGCTATGGATGTTTTGTTGCACTAGGTAACACCTTGTCCCTTCTGTTTGGCAAACCTGACCCAGCTAGCAGCTTCACTGCAGCTTCTGGTCCCTCTTCCGTATTCAGTGGTGTGCATTGCAGGGGAGCCAGAGCCTGCTCTTCTGGGTTTTGTTTATTTAGGGTTTATTTTAGGTTGGCGTCCATGTCTGCACATTTGCTTTTCTTTATTCTAGGGCATTTTAAGTCTTTCTCATGGCTGCAGTTTCTTCTCTGTTCCTTTTCCTGCTACCAAACTTCCTCCTAGACGTCTGGATGCTCAGAAGAATCGTTTCCTGATGAGTGGGTGTCCTTGTCTCAGGCCACAGTTGGTCTCAGCAGGCACATTGGTGAGTTCCCACCCTGCTTTGCAGTGTCACATCCTGTGCTGCTTCTGTGGCAGCCATAAGTGACTGGCACCATCCTGGGAAAGAGCAGCTGGCAAGCTGGTGGAGGACTGCAGGCTTCCTGTGATGAGCATAACCTGAGCTATCCCTTAGGTTCACAGGAGGAGTAAGATATGCCTAACTGCTCAGTAGTTACATGTCACATTTGCCTTGCCACATGGAGAACCATCTGATTCCCTTCCCGCTCTCACACATTTCTCCTGCTGCTCTTGAATTGCCACATGCTGGGGAGTCCTCACTAGTTGCTGCTTGTGCAGGATGAAAGAAGCACACCCCTGAGATGGTTTTCTCAGTAGTGCTGCAGCAGAAGCAGTGACCATGCTGCAAGCAAGGCCATACACAGAGCCCCAGCCTTTTCCAGCTTTCAGACCCATAAACACTTCCCAGGGAAGATACAGAGCTGGTACAGCAGGTTTTCATAGACCAACAGTTGTCTTGCTATTTTCTGTCACTTTTTGCAGACACCTCAGAAACTGTCCATGCTCTGGTGGTTATCAGCACACTACAGTCCTACCTCATCAAGCTGTGATTTATCTAGTGTTTACCTTTTGGGAGAAAGCAGGAATCCCAAACCTCCACTGGTGGATCCCAGTCTTCACCATGCTAAACATCCTGCTTATACCTCCTAAACACAGCTGCTGCCACATCAAACATGGGCCATTTGCCTTATCTGAAAGCCCACATGTGTTTGGCTCGTGCTTGCAGAGCTCAGGTGGCCCCAGGACTCAGCAGCTCATGTGCTATCAGCTCCAGGACCAGCACATAGGTACAAAGGACAGAAAAGGGACTGAAGAAAGAAAGTGTTTGCCAGGTTTGATGCTGCCCACAGAGGTTGTGTTTAGGAGCCTGCAGATCTGCTGAGCTGGCTTTCTGCACGGGTGAATCCCTGAATCCCCAAAAAATTTAGCTGAGCAAAAAGTTATCTCCCACTTTTTTTGCTATTGTCCAGAGGAGTGGAGCAGGGAATACCACATAGAAATCTGCCCTCAGAGAGATTGCCTTAAAGCCTTTTAGTCAACTGCGTCTTCCTTGCACTTTTACACAGTATATGATATCATTTGGCCTTCAAGCAGAGGTTTAAATGCTTCCTACGGGAATTCGGTGGATAGATACTCTTTTCTCAGTGTGAAGTATGTCCTAATTCCCTGAATGGTATGATGTATAAATATTTCAACTTGCATGAGAAGGTTACTGAACCTCCTCTAGTTGCTCCTTACTTGGGTTTTGTGCAGAGTGACTGCTGACACAAAATTGTTGCAAGTTTTTTAGTTTATTTTTTCAAACTAATTCACATACCTAATATAAAATACATAAATATAGAATAAAAAGATAAAAATACATAACTAATATACCAAAGCAAGGTAAACCCCTGAAAACCCCTTTGTAAGAGTCCAAAAGAAGAGAAGAATACCTGCTGCAACTGTTCAAAGACATACTTAGACAAGTGACCAAAATAATTCAAGTCTATAATAAGTATAGACTGAAAAAGCCATTTTTTCATTCTAAGTAAGTGATGCATTTATTTCTGATTGGAAGTAAGAACAATGCCAGAAGGGCTGTGGACATTAGACTAGGTTATAAGCGCCACTCAGGTACAATTCCAGCACCTTCACTGTGACCCCACTGAACTTTGAAATGTTTGATCAAGCTCAGCTCTAAGTTTTAAAAGACCCATTGACACAAAAGCAAGGAGCAGCTCCCAGGCAGGAGATCAATTAATTCTCTGAAGCCTTCTTAGGTATGCATCACTGGGTGAATTTTCCCTGTTTTTCCAGAGCCCTTATGTATGGAAGTTGGTGCAGCTGTGGTTCTCAGTGAGTGGCTGTGTCCATTCCTGCCTGGACCTCCTGCAAGCACTAATTGTCTGTGAGGGTGCAGGTTATAGATGCCATAAAATTTCATATCAGTCCTTCCTTTTTTTACATATGGAAAATATCATCCCAAGGTAAAACTGAATAAAAACCTTGAGAGAAATAAAATATGAAAGATGAGGAGTAATGTGACTACGTTAGATTTGTAGGATTAGCAGCATTAACTGCATTGTGCCAACAAAAGAAACAGTAATTCTCTATAAAGCCGTTTTCCTAGGATCACTTCCAGAGATCAATTTTGCAGACCATGGTCTTTGAAGGTTCCACTCAGAAAGCACTCAGAGGATTGTACATTACAGTAATGTAGTTCTTGAGAGAGACAAAGCATTAAGTCAAGATAACAATTTCTTGTGGGAGTTGGACCAACCTTCAACACACGTCTGAAAAAAGAAATAACTTTACAATTGCATCTTTGCTTTTAAAGAAATATTAATACTATTTACACAATATTGCTTCATTTCTAAGTTATTTAATTTAGTAGTACACAACATTTCATCTTGCAAATTTAAGTTATAACAAATCTGTATCACAAGAATGATGGAAAACATCTTTATAGGTATGATTTTGGGAGGCATATGCAAAAGAAAATCAGGTGAGGGCATCTGTCAGTCATGCAACTGGTATGTGTGGCACTGGTACTCCAGTTAGTGACGGATATTAATTACAAATGGTTCACATACAGATTGGAACAGCAGTGAAAGGAAAAGACATGCTTTAAACTGAACAGCCCCACATCGTACATCTGTCTGATTAGCAAAGGTGAGGCTACCAGAAGACTCACTGAATCCACACATGTGTTCACAAAGAAATTTGGTAATAGATGCCTTCTATAACCATTAGGCAAATGCAGATGATGATTCACTGGCTAGAAACTGAAGCCAGATAAATTCCAGCTACATGCAGGCTCTTAAAAGCAGATCTTTCTAGACAGATGTTCTCTCAAATGCAGTTCATTTAAGTAGATCTTCTGCCCTGAACCATGCAGGTCAGGTAACTCCCACCCTGTTTTATAACGGCTTGGGGTTCACATACTCTTGCTCAAAGCATGCACCCACCCTCCAACACATTTTCATTTTTAATGCACATTTATATGGGGTTGAATATTTGAAACAATATTGTTATATTTAGTTCTAGTAAATAATCTTCATGGTGCCATGATTTTCCCTCATATTCCTCTCTGGTAATGCCCTGCCAGTGGCAGTTCTCTCCTTGTTGTGGCACACACTGCTTCAAGCCCCTGAACCCAAGCTTTCCAAGTGGTGAGCAACACATCCCGTTCTCTGAATCTCCTTATGTGCTCCCCTTCATCAGCTGCCTGCAAGCCGTGCTTTCCATCAATTCATTGCCTCTGAAGCAAAGCATGTGCTACAGATTTGCCAGATTCACCTCAGCTACAGAGGCTCAGCAAGTTTACTTATGGAACAAGCTACATGGAAAAGTGGAGGTTAAATTCCTGATTACAAACCAAGCTCTGGAAGGGAAACAATGAATAACAAAAGCAACTTCAAGTGCACCTGTCATTGTGAGATTTCTCTGGGGCACAGAAACCGAGGAAACAAATCAGCTCTGCTCCGCTCCTTCAGTGTTATCATGAAGAATCAGCATCTCTCTTGCATTTCTGTCCCCCCTGCGTGACAGTGGCAGTTGTTGGGTTGACTCTTGAGTGCAAATGAAGTATCAAATAATTTCCCAGGGACTTCAGTTCCCCTTCCTCCTTATCTTCTAATTTAGGGGAACTTAACCGTGTCACAGCTTTGATTAGCTCTTCTTCTCTGTGAGAATGCAAACGTTGTCAGGCTCATCTGGGACCAGGATGTGCTCTCTCTGCAGAGACTCTATGCAGCACTGATTTCTTATCTGTGCTTTACACTCCCCAGGCAGTTGGACGTGCAATGGACATCTTTTTATTCATTTAAAAGATCTTATAAATCACAGCTGATAAAAAGGTATTAATTGTGCAATGCACTGGATAGGCTGGCAGGATGTGAAGCTTCACTGGCCTTTTGCAAAAATAACACCTGACTGTAGAGTTTGCCATTTAGAACACTTTGCTTTGCCTTTCTTAGGCACTGTTTACCATTTTTAGGGGGTTTACCACCGCAGATAGATAGTATCTGCAGAATATCAACATGTAATGTTAGAGAAGGCTTTGGTACACACACTGAAGCTATACTCAGGGCTCAGTTCAGTCACCCAGACCCAGGTGTCGAGGGCTATTTAACGTCGCCTAGAGAATACAGTTCCACCTCCCATCTCAGAAGGGTCTCCCAAGGGTCTCAGCTAGCGTTTGCTCCCATGTTTTTGATATCCTAAGGCATTTTGGAAGCTAGCTGTAGGAATATATAGGCCTCTTAATGTTTTTTGCTGCAGAAGAAACCGAAGTAGGTATCTCTTTTCGAAGATGCATGGAAATCCAGGTACCTTTTTAAAGAAACTCATTCCAGTGACTAACGCCCCACTTCCCCTCCCTGAAACTTTATTCCTGTAGACTTTTATTCTGAAGACATATTTTGAGTACATTCAGTGACTTCTGTACCTGAGCAGTGAAGTGTTCGGCTTGTAAGACAAAGTACTTTTCATATTCAATAGGTTTGCTAATTCAGTCAAGAGTCTGATGGTCAATGCGTTCGCTGGAACTGCCCCTGCAGAAGCAGAAGTGAGGATGAGTAGCTGTGTTAGATCCTAGATCTGAGCTTAAAAAACAGTTGTTGATGAAACTCCATCTAATTTCTGTTGAATGTAGAACTGTACACTTTCCAAACAGAAAAAAGGTCACATTCTGATCCTGAACAATTATTTACAGCTTCACTGGTATTACAGCTGGAGTAGTTCTGAGTCAGTTTTAAGGGCCCTGATTCATGCACTCAACAGTTTTACATCAAAACAATCACAAGAAGTATTTAAAAACAAGGGCTTGATCCTGACAGCACTTCAACTGCTTTATACCTTGCAGATAATATAAAATTGCCGTAAGTCAGTCTTGGTAGAAGAAATATTTGGTAGCATATAGGCACTAAGTGGGCTTTTGTGTTATTCCCCCTCCTCTGGCACCATTTAGAGTGTGGTTATGAAACACCAATAGCCATGATTTTGTTGAATCATTAATCTAAGCAATTGTAGATGCTGGGATCAATGGTACCCACTCTTATTTCACCTAGTTTTTAGGCTACTTTGAGTTGTGCTAGGAGACGATACTAACACCTCTGGAGGTAACCTTATTTAACAACTACCTAAAGTTGTGTTGTCACTGTCCTCATTAAGTAGCCAAGAACTGGAGCCAAATCCTCAGTCTACAGAGCGAATAATGGTAACGTCAGAAGCAGAGAAAATAATGAGGAATAATGCAATTTGCTTCCAGAGGACATGGATCATTAAGTTGATTAGACCGGCAGATGGTAGAGGAATTCTGTAAAATAATTAGTCCAAGATTGAGGAAACAGCCCAAGAAATAGGAGCTAAATGGAACAATCAAGTAAGACTGGGAGCTTGTATAAAAACAGTGATTGGAATTTTCATGCCAACTAAGGCCGCAGAAAGAAAAATACACCTAATGTTGTATCAATAGAAAACTACAAAAAGGCAATGCTTTTTCCTGTATAAGACGCTTGTTAAGCACGATTTCAAACACTGAGCACTCCATCAGTCCCTGCACTAATAATAGGTTATTATTACCTTGGAGCGGGTACAGGCTAGGTCAACAGCAGTTGCACTAGCTCTGCAAAACAGACTATATAGAAAAGTTAAAGGAGCTGTGTTTCTTTTGTTTAGACTTTTCAAGGGGACATAGTGGAAGTTTTTTAAAGTTAAGAATGAGATCAATAAGGGCAATGTAGACAGTGTTTTTAAACCAGTATGGGGTTAAGACTGTTTTTCAGTAGGGATGGAATAAGGAACACATTACTATTAAAGGGCAGTGTATAGAATGAGTTGTAGGAGAGGCTTGTTGGTACCTAAGCTGTAACATCGTCATATCCAAACAAAGTAGAATTATCTTGTCTTGTGAATAATAAATAGTTTATGAAAATAATCAGGACTGGCCTTTTTCTCTTCTCAGTACACGCAAAAGTCCACCTGATAGTTAATGATTTTGTTAACTGATATTGCACTGCTTACCCTGATGAATCTGATCTCTGTAGGTTTGGTGCTGATCCTATGGCTCAGAGTTACTGGGACTCTGTTCCTGATTTGCCCAGACTGATTGACCTTGCAATACGGAGCACGAAGCAGTCCAACGTCTTTGGCTGCTGACTCTGCTTTGCAAAGTATTCTGAGATAACTAAATAAAAGGCACTAAAAGAATGTAATTGCTAATTATTTTTCATGCTGGGTCTCTTACTAGGGAAAGAGAAAGCTACCTAATTTCTCTGTTAAATCTTTGAACGCTCCCACATACACATAGGCATTTATTTCTGCCTATAATAAAGGAAGCCATTCATATGTTATATTGCCATTACTGTCACCATCTTTACTGAATATGGCTAAGAGTGGCTAAATGACACAACAAGTTCAAGCTGGTGACATTTTCCCAAGCCACAGAGTAACATCTGTGACCTACTTTTTAATAAGGAAACACAACACTTCTTTCTTACAGTTTGTTCTTACTTTACCACTGATTGAAATAGGACTGTACGTAATTAATTTTCCCCGCATCAGCACTCGAAGCACACATACCAGCACCTCCCCAGGTACTTCCACAGCACAAGTACCTTTTGTATTTGCCTTCTTAAACTGGCATTCTGGAGCTTCAGATCTCCTGCCTTCTCTGTACAGCTGGAGACTGGATGGATTAATGAGTGACATTCTATAGATCATTCAACTGTCAAGGTCCCAGTCTAGACCCTAGCTAGGGTTGAATACGGCAATTGCAAGTACAGTCAGGAGTACAAGGGCTGTATGAGACCAACAGCCACTGAAGCTTTGGGACAAAGGTTACCAGAACTAGAAGCAGTGCTTGGTAGGGTCTGGTCGAGCACTAGTCCTGGTTTGAACAATATCAGTAAGAGAATCAGACAGCTAGAACAATGTATAGGGTGTACCTCTCAGTGTCTGATGCTCAGTAGATGTATTAAAAGAAAGTGTCTTGTATGCTGGAAGGATACAATAATGCTGCATCAGTGGAAATTTAGGAAGGAGGATGTGCTTAATAAAGCAGGCCCTTTGCAGCTTTCAAATGACCCATAGCATCCTGGAGCATGAATTCATGCCTGGCAGAGGTAGACAAGAAAGAGGACTGCAACCGAAGGCAGCTATGAGCAAGGGATGATGAAAAGGGAAAGTTTCTGCACTGATCATGATCTTGTCCTCGTTTTGCAAAGCTCGGATCCTGTTATGATGGTTGGGTGCTTTACGATGCCACTCAGCAAATATTCCACGTTGAGACAAGAGCCAGGCAATGATGAACAGGGCACAGCCAGGTTTCTGATCCTGCAGGCTAATCTGCTCTGACTTTGCCTTGATTAAAAATATCATGATGTAATTTATTCAAGAGGAGACAGATTGACAGGCATAGCATTTAATTAAACTGACTTTAAGTCAGTTTTGAATCCCCTATGTGGCACAAATGCACCGATTCAGGAAGGAAGAGAATCTGGCCAACAATGGTGGGCATCCTCACCCCAGTAGTATTTCAATGAAGTTTCCCCTCTTTCCCCTCTTCTTCGTACTTATTTCTCAAAATATTTGTTTTGGAAGCCCGATTATTCAATAGGGAGCACAGAGCCAAAGTGAGGGCTATGTGTGCGTCTATAATGCGTGCACATAAGTGGATCTTCAAGGTTGTTTCATTCTCGTCTGTCTCAATTTGCAGATTAATGTAAAGTAGGCTTCCCCACTTTGTTCTTCAAGTAGCTTTTGCCATCTCAATTCCTCTTGGAATTAGCTTTGAAGTTACAGAAAATAACTCAATAAAAAGCATTATTACAAAAAATTAAATGAAAAACTTGAGGTCTGTTCAGAGGAAAATCCTTTCCCTTCCTGCAGCATTTTTACTATTATCTGCACACCCTCACTTGTGTTATTTGCAGCAGGCTTATTGCTGAGAGCGGGGGAGGTTTAGGTAAAGAAACAACCTGCATAAAGAAATAAATCACTTTACACACACTTCTTACAAAAAAAAGGTGAAATATTGTGGTAGCAGAGTTGGAATTTCTCCTGTTCTGTTTTTGCTTTGGTTGGGGTTTCCATGGCTGTGAGATTTCATCCTTTAAGACTTTTATGTGATTTTGTTTTGCATAAGCATATTTCATTTTCCATTATGTGAACCAGATTCAGGCTTGGTGAGCAATGTGCTGTTCCTTTTGAAGTCACTGGGCTATTAACTCTCATGGAAATGAGTAGTAAAACTCCATTTTTGTCTTTATCTCTCAGAATGGGATCTCTGCATTGAAGAAAATAAATAATGAAGTCCAGACACAAATAATAATGAAATCGCACAAGCGGTTCTAATTCTGTGATTTATTCCTTGGACATTAAAGGAGTCTAAACTCTGATTTTGTGTTTCAGGTTTTCAGTGGTTTGCATCAGTCTCATTACTGAAGCTTTGTGCACTTGCAGCACAATTTGCATTTTAAAGGTTCTGAGCAGAAATGCAGATAGCAATTTTTCCAGCTACTTGCAGGAATGGTCTTGTGATCCCCAGAAGTCAATTATTTGTTTACCTTTACACAGAAGATTAAATAGGAAAAAATACCCTCTAGTAATAAACCATCTCCTGTATTTCCTGTGGATTTAGGAAAGCTAAAAGGAAAATGCGTTTGACAATGTTGAAGCTGTAACCTTCAGAATTGTCCCTTCTGAACAATTCGTATCACTGCCTCAGGTGTGCTCCAGGTTAGGAAGGCTCCTTAAAACCAGCTGAAGTTCCCAGCAGTGAGCAGCCATCCAGCACAGCCACAGCGCAGTCTTCTGCAGCCTACGGCAGCCACCTGAGCTGCAACCAAGGGGGCCTGACAAGGGGTGCAGACAAACGGTGAGGACTGGGATCCTTACTGGGATCTTCACCCGAGGACACCTGAGGACATCTCCTCCGCTCCTCCATCTGAAGTACTCGATGCCCTGACAAGAAAAGGGAATGAGGTGGAGGAAGAAAGAGAAGACTCCACCACCTGAGCACCATATCCTCAAATCCACACAGATGAACCTACACCTTTTGGGTATGGTGGGATGATCCCCCCATACCTTTTCCACATTGAACAAAGTCCCCAGTGCTGACAGATCAATCTCCCCTTTGCAATTTCCATAACTCTGCAGCACTCCCAAAATGTTTTACTGAAGAAAGCTGAAGGAAATATAGAATGAATAGAAATAGTATTTCTAATTATAAGTAGCATAATTAAATAACACAAAGAATCATTTCTATTCCTACTGAATACAACCCAAACCTTTCAATACACCTGAAGTTACTGAAATTTCTCTTTGTCCCAGAGCTCATATTTTTTCTGCCTCGAAGCCTGGTTTGTCTTTGATATGCTGCAGCCTCTCTAAAGCCACAGTGTGAGGGAATAAAAGATGAAGTAATCTTCCAATCAGCCCGTGCATCATAATTACTTTTAGTACTGCCATCTTCTGTAATTAATAGAAACTGCAAATGAAGTTGCACATAATCCGTGCTGTGAGAGAGGAGAGCAACACTGATGCAATGCCTCCTAGAAAGATTACATTATGAGGAACCAATGTGGAAAGATGGCATAAATAATTTATTTTTCAAGAAATAAAATGCTGTAATATTCAGAGTAAAAAGTTGTGTAGCTTTGGCTATTAACTATCTTCATACCCTCCTGCACTCTTATATAACTGCTCTTTGAAGTGCTTTTTTACACATCTTGAGATTCTCACTGTAAATGCAGAGTTCCTCTAGCTCAGACATACAGAGCAGAGAGGTTAGAGGTGCTGTGTGTGCTATCGCTGTTGTTCTGGTTCCTGAGAAGAGGAAAGAGCAGTATCTTTAGGCACTTATTTAACAATACCAAACTGCCCGTTGGGATTCACTGAGGAAAAATTGCTTTGGGACATTTCAAAACTAGTTTTTAAGTGCAGAATGCAAAATTACTTCTTACTGGAGACGCAATGAATCTAACTGACACTTTAATGTGTTTACTAAAAGGCACGTGAGGCAGGTGAAGAAGTAATAAACACCCGTGCAGAGAAAGATCATGTGTATCTGTGGGATGCTATCCAGTTAAAAACATCTTTGAAAAATAAGTGAAGATTCATTGGTTTCCCCAAAGTTTTATTTCTGATTTATTACTGAGCCATTTTTGAAAATTGCTATCTTTGATGAAGTGACACGAGCTGAAGGGAAATATATACAAACCAGTTCTGTTCCTAACTTTAATCTCCATAGGCCTGGAAAGGTGCTTGAAGAAACATTTTGATCTCTCTGCCTTCAGCGAAGTGTAATCTGTTTTAGGTTTGAGGAGTTTTGACCTAGTGCTGCTGCCTTCTCCACACCCCTTTCCTCAAACAAATGAATTACTTTCCCCTGTGGCTAGGAAACAGTAAAGAGAGCAGAGGTTCAATTTATTTTTATAAGGCATAGTGCTTACAAAACCTTAGGAAGCACAATAATTGGAGCAAGGAAAAGCGCTGTAAAAGGTAGCAGTATAAAATCGGAGTAGATATGGGGACATAAACTAGGGAACGCTCTGGTAGGTGTAAGGCAAGGTATGGGGCACAGCCTGCAAGGCTGTAAGCAAAATAGACTGGAGCCCTTTGGAGCTCTAATTTTGAAAGAGAGGCTGTGTTAATAAGGGAGGTGTATAACAGCCTGCAAAACCATCGTGTTGGAGCTGGTGTGACAGCAGCAGTGAACCCTGTAATGGGAGAGAAGGTCCGTGGTTATGACTCAGGCTGGTCTGAGGCCTAAGGAGAGCCACAACATCGAAGTCAGCGGCAGTCTCTGTAGCAATATGCACAGATACCACCCATCAGCCCCATTAAGGGACTTTGGGATGATTTGGGTGCATTTCATAGCTCACAGGAAGCCAAGAGAGGTCTTCTAAGGGAGCGATAGGGTTTGCAATAGTCCAGGCAGAAGGTCAAAGCACATGCAGCTACTGGGAACCAGCAGAAATGGTTTATTAGGCAGCAGGTTTATGGGGAATTGTGCAAAATGCAGCAAGTAGGAGGGTAATGACCCTCGAGGTCCATTTTCCAGGTGTGGGTGACTCCAGAAGGGTAGGCTTTTCTTCAGATGTGGGAAGACATGACTTAGAAAGGTGATGGATGAGACAAGGGTGTGTGACAAGAAGAGAAGTTTGGGGGTTTCTCTTCCCAAATGCACCATTCCTTTCTGGGCGCTGCACTCAAGGAATGAACCCATCCCAGCTCCCACTGTGCTCAGTGTGGGAGAGGGAACAGACCTGCCTGAAGAAGATTTCAAATTGGTTAGTGTCAGCAAGTGGTAATGAGAAGTGGAGGTGACAGTAGCACTATAGTAAGTAATCTGTTCAGGTGGAAGACACAGACTAAACTTTCTTGACTACCACAGCAACTTTGTACCATGCTAATGCTAATGAAATGGAGACTTCAACCTCCACCATATGAAGCAGTCACTTTAAAAGAAGACCAGAATTTCTGCAGGGACAAAAGCAGATCTGAGTATGGCACTAGAATTGTCAGCATGGACTTCAGAGTAATAGGAAACCAACCGTATTACTTTATAAATGATGAAAAATGGTGCACTTCTGTCTGGAGCATTACATAGTGCCAGGAGGGCCTCTTAGCTGGTGGAAATGCCCTTTTACCAGCCTGAGAAAAGTCCCACAGTGAAGTGTTCACCCCCAGAATAAGATCTGTCAGCATCAGGAAGCTGAAAAGATGTAAGAAGACTTCCCCTGCTGTCCTGCAGGTGCAAGATAATTTAGTTAGGATGCGGTGGTAACTTGAACTCACTTGTACAGTGGCTTGCTTGGAGAGTGTGTTTCAACAGATGCTCTTGTGTTGGTGCTCTTGGTGCTCTTCAGTGCTTGGCATAACAGATAAAGGCAGGTGAACTGGTCCCTTATCCTTGGTACAGCAGAGACAGGGCACACAAGCAAACTGCAGTGTAATCCACTGAGTGTTAATGGTTCTGCAGACAAAGCTCCTGTTCCAGCTGCAATCTCTCTATCAGCCAATAGCACCTGCTCCCACAGCAGAAGACCTCCCAGTGCCATAAATCTTTGGTAGCATTCACTGAGCTTAACTGCACAGTGAAGTTTTTCCATTCCCCCTTAGCTGAAGTATTTTGTTCACCTTTGGCAATTCCATTCCTTCTTTTGCTTTGGAGAAGACCGCAAGCAGCCCAAACAAAAACCTACTGCAATACTGAAACAAGTGACTGTAAGCTATCTTTGAGCTGCAGATGGAAGGCTTTCGTACTATACACTGCAGCTATAACTGCGGCAAGGAGCTCCCTCTGAGCTGCCAATACCTTATTGAGTCAGTACCCATTGCAAAATGGGGAGCTCTGGTGTTGTGTTCCGCTTCTGTGGACCCTGACGTTTATTCTGCAGGCACGCGGCACTTTGTACACAACACGCACATTTGCTACAGCATCATGTGCGATGGCAATTTCAAAATCAGATTTTCTTTTGAGTTAAGGAGACATATGTGTTCTACCTTATGTGAGTGAACGCTGGCAGGAATTCAAAGATGCAGTCACTCATCCCTGGGGATTCCCTGTAAATGCTTGTCTCAGTGAGCCGAGCCGCTATAGCCATTATCCAGGGAGGAAGGCACTCCAGATGGATTAACTCTGCGGACATCAGCAGTACAATTGGGTTAGGCAAGCTGTCTGCACACCTGCTCATTTCACTAACCGGCTCCTGGCATTAAACAACCCAGACGTGTCCTGAAATGTTTTTCCTCACCATTAGACCCAGGTGCCAACTTACATTTCCGGGTGGAGAGGGCAGCGTGACCTGCAGCCCCTGGCACGGCGGTCAGCAGAGGAGCATAGAGCAGGCAGGACGTGGGGACATCTGACACAAGCCCTGGCATTCAGTAGCAACATGCACAGATTCCAGGTCAAGAATGGCATCCAAAATATCCAACATCCCTATTCACAAGGTGGATGAAGAACCTTCCTGTAAAGTACGAGCTGAAGGATGTTTTACTAAAGGTCCAAAACTTCTTGTGCTTCTCTTCCATAGGTTTTACTTTCTTACATAGTGTTTCTAAAAACACTTAGGCTACAGAAAACCTATATCTCTCCTTTAATAGGAACTACATCAGTTACACAAATGGTACCCTGGGTACGCTGCAGTGAAAGTTGTTCTTGGGCTGATGGTGTCACTGACCCCTGCAATCATGGAGGACATCTGCCTATTGCACGGCAGCTCAATGCATCCTGAGCCCTACTTCAGAGTGACGAATGAAAGTTGCGATTCAGATTCATGACCTAAAATCACCAGGCAAACCTCCAAAGTCAAGAAATATGTCTTGAAAGCCATGAGATTTTCTTCTTTTAATTATTATTATTTGGCCATACATACTCCATGTTTAGCAACAGGCTTTTTCCACTCTCCTGAAATGATTCAGAAAGCTAAACTGACCTTTTGCTCCTGCAGAAATTCCCGTCATTACACACACTTGCCACATCTTTCACTTTGGTGTCAAACTCCTTTTTTCACTAGAAATCTACCTGCTTACCAGCAGTCTACCAGTTTTCAGGTACCTGGCATTCATTCCAGGCAATTAACCACCAGGAACTCCTTGGTGAGTCAGCACTGCATATGAAGGCCGTCCTCAAGATATCCACAAGCTATGCTCAAGCCATCCTCCTGGCTGTGAATACCAAATAGCTTCCTTAACAGAATCATAGGATCATAAAGTGGTTTGGGTTTGAAAGGACCTTAAGATCATCCAGTTCCAACCCCCCTGCCATGGCCATCTCTCACTGCCAGCTCCTCTCACAGCAAGTGGGCATCTGAGGCACAAAGGAGACTTCTCTCGAGATCACAGTGAATGCTTTTGAGAGGTTTGGCAATTATTGAGCTAAACTGGCTCCAACTCCCACTAAAATCCATGGCACGCAAAAAGAATTGCAAGAATTGTTTTGTTGTTCTTAGAATGTAATAAATAATTCCCCATCTGTTGTTCTTCTGGAGTTGTGCCCTATCTATCATCTGCACCATGCAGCAAGTTTTATATAGTAATTTAATATATGCATAGTGCATTTCTATATGTGCATAATACATTTTTATTTCTTTTTGTAGATAAAAGGAATCAAAAAACAGAGTAGCACTTAAGCCATCTCTGTATTAGCCCCAACCAATCCATTCTGTATTTCTCATAATTTATGTTTTATTTTGTGCACTATCTAGTTGCCTTTGTTTTTTTCATGGGCTACTGGTGCCACAGGTACTGTCACTGCCGTGATGGATGTGAGCTATCTGTAGGCAAAGTGGAAGCATTGATTCGTGTGCAGATGAATGAGCTGTGCGGGGCGTGGATGTTGGCACTGTGTCCGTACGCAGTGGAGAGACCTTCTTCTGACAGCTTTCTATGTGCATGGCATATATAATAGTGCAGATCCCATCCAGAGCGGATGCTAGGCAGACCTCCCCGCAGCCTTCCACCCCATGGTTAGCGCACAGTACTTCCTTTTTTCGCCTTTTTTCCTCTTCATGCGACCCACATTTGCTACATTACATGGAAGTCCCATATCACCAACATAGAAAAGTCTAAATACAGGGTCAAGTCTATATGCACACACAGAAAAAGCTCTCCTACCGTTTCTGGACACCTACACAGGCTTTCCGTCTCTCCTATGTAGAGATGTAGGTTTTTATGTAGTTTTTCCTCACCAAACTCTTCCACATCAGCTTCAAGCCGACCTAGACAATCCCTAATTAATCTCTGGCAGCCAAAGATGCAACTGTGGCTTGTGAGAACGACCTCTCCACAGTGAAGGCTCTTGTGGAGATGCATTTGTGGTGTTGGTGTTTGTTAAGGACCATCAGATCTAGTGCACTCCAATGTCCCATAGTAAGTCGTTTTAGCAACAGTCCCCCTTGGTTTAAAATAGCCCTGTGGAGTGACATTCTTCTGTGGCTTCTGCACCAGGGGCAATTGCTTTCACCTGTGATGGGCTTAAGAGTGGCTGATTCCCATGGGGTGGGCTGTCTGAGTTCCTCTGATCACCGTCCAGCCTTAGTGTGTATTTGGGTTAGTGGTTATAATCAGATATTGCCACGGTGTTAGCTGTGACTTACTACCTGATGAAAGTCCAAGCCCCATGACCATCCTTAAAACACTGAACTGTTAGCTCCATTTCTAGCTCAGGGCTGAAGAAAGCCAGCATCACTAGCAGAAATACTCTGATGTGAGGAAGGAAGGGACCTAAGCTCAGATCTTGAGCATGTATGTCACCAGCATGTGAATGCCTGAAGCTGTTTTCCCTTCTGTGCTTCAAAGATCTCCTAGAGGGTCTGATGGTCTTGCATCTCTCTCTATTCCCATATGCCAAGCTGCTCCACTGTAAGACAACCTTTTGTTTCTAAGAAACCTTACAGTGCAGTCATCAGTGGTGCATGTTCAAGAGATCCCTGAAGCTGTAAGACCAGACCTTTGGTCAATATTAAGTGTTCAAAATTGTATAATTATGGATTAGCTAAGAAGAGAGATTACCATACCCAGGCAGAACAGCCAACTGATGCCTCAACACAGAAAATTGGTCTGTGCTGGCCAGTCCAGAACACACCACCAGTTAGCCTTGAGTTCCTGCTGGTAGGCAGAACATCTCCAGACCAACCCAACATACTTAACCCCATAAGGGGCCTCCAAGAGCATCAGAAAACCCTGCCTACCCATACCACTGTCTACATAAGCAAGTGCATTGAGTTGGAAATTAAAACTGCCAGCTGCTCATGGAGAGACTCTCTCAAAAGATCTTTTCACCACTAACTTTGGCTGACGCTGTTGCCTTCAGAAAGACCCAGAAAACATTACCCGGAAACCTGAAGGAGTGTACTTGACTTTCACTGATCCTGGAAATCATGTTTATTTCCTGGAATGCTGCTATATGTAACGGCCAGAATTCGCTGCTGTCACTGACTTCCTTGTTCTTTGCTTTAGGGCTACTCAGCTGAATCCATGTAGTTGTCCAGACTGTAGGCATCTACACCTCAGCAAATGATCCTAGAGTCCCTTTAGTCAATACTAACCAAGTCAATAAAGCCACTATCATGATTCATCACATCCTGAAGTAGAAGCTTACTTCTTATCTGATTTATTACCTCCCTACATTAATTAATTGCTACTGACTACACTGACTAATCCACCATTGGCTCTAGTGGGACCACAGAAAATTGGCCATCTGCGGACACGTACGAATCCCACTGAGATTTCCCAGTTTTCATCATAGGCTTTTACTATCTTCTTTCTGCTGTTTTCCTCAGCTCCAGCTGACCTTTGTGCTTCCTTTTCACTCTCCAGCCTCCAGCAGCTCCTGAAGTTGTTTCTGACCCAGCTGCATCTCTTAGCGTGCACAGGTGTCAATGCCCATGCTCATACCTGTTTGCCTTAAGGTAATTCCCATCTGGTTTTCTTGTGTTATATTTTTCCATGCCAACATTAAGTGCGGGGTTTGACACTCCAGCTTCAGAGGGGCCACAGCTGCAGCTGAGGAACACACATGTGGTGCAGCAGCCATTCCTTCTCATATACCTCATATGTTTTTCTCCTGAGACTGAGGGAAGCATTCAGCCCATGCCATCTGTTCCCAGCCAGTGTTCTACAGGCAGCAAGGCCATCCAAAGCAATCTGTAGCTCCACTGGAGTCATGTCTTATTTTCTGTGTTTATAACCAAGAATTCTGTGAGGATTTGGGCTACCAGGATTTTTGAGAGTTAACACAGCAGCCTACATTGCACTATTTGGGGGCTCTTACTTTACATGTATGGTGTTGGCAAATATAGTCCCATATATTCGGATATAACGTAGAACAAGAAGAAATCAGGCAGAGAGCTCATATTTCCCTCCTGACCCTTTCATATCCATTTCTATTGATCCATCTTCCTCTGCTCTCCAGCAATTGTTCTTTGCCTTCTGACCATATTTGCTCACTCTTTTTCCAATGCAGTTTCCCATTTGATTTCCTTTTACAGAAACATGCATACCCTGACATTGTGGGTAACTACAGCAATGCCAGCTGTCCAAGCACTGATTTTTCTGTCTCTAAACTTGTGGACCATATTAAAAATTCAGGGTTTATTGCAGTTGTTTCAAGAATCCCTGACAGACAGATGAGCACGATTTCCGAGGAGGTAACTCCGCTGTGGACAGCCTGTCCTGTATTCCCTTGGCACTGCCTGGGCTTGAGAATATTGAAAGTGAAAGAAAGATGGCTCACGGTTAAAGCAGATTAATGAGAGTGCATGTCTTTTTGGCATGCATGGAAACCACATGCAATTGAATACCAGTACTTTCTCATTAGTGCCAAGCAAATCTATTTTGAGATTATTCATCTTGGAGAAACTCCATGAACGCCCCCTGTAACACCACAGACAGCCTCCCAAACCCACGAAGGTCTTTCACAACTTATCACCTGCTTTCGTGGCAGACAGCTTTGGATTACTTTGGATTGCCTCTGAAGGGTGTGGCAGAGGGGTGTATGCCCTTATCAAAGTGTGAACTCTGCGTGTGACTGTTGTATTGGGCTGCAGACAGCTCCTCAGCTGGGGAAGGTGACTGGCACTTAAGGACTGTCAGTTAGGTGTCCTTCAGCAGCTAAGGGAGGAGAGTTCTCTCTCCTCTAATGCCTTACTCCAAAGGGACTCCTAAGTTTCCCGTGGCCTCATAGAGAGGATCAGGAGTGCATCTCAGGGTGGAAGCAGCAGCATCCCATTCTCATGCTTGTGTTCCCCTCTTGCCAGATGATCAGTGGGAAGGCAGGAGAGCTCAAGTCCAAACAGAGCACTAAAAAAGCCCAACTAAGTGCCCAGCAGATGTGCTCAGGAGACCTTGAATGATGACTTAAGGTTGCAGGCTGGTTCCTTGAGAGAACCACCTGCAACAGTGCTGAGCACATGAGCACCACGTGTAGAGCCAGCTGATAACAGACTGAACATGCCAGCTGCACGTGCTTTGCACTGCCTTGTGGTTTGCTGAGATTACGGCTTTTCTCAGGGAATGGACACGCGTTTTTAGGGCAATTCCAGATGAATAGTTCTGTGCCTGCTCTCTCCTGGCGATGACTGAAGAATGAGGAGCTCTTTGCCTCAAGTGTTTTCTAGTGATGAGCCTAAATGAGCTCTCTGAGCCCTCTGCAGCTGCCATGGGACTGACAGCACTAGCTCCAAGACTGGATCAAGCTTGATTTGATTGTGTTGAGGGAAGAAGGAAGGAGAACTGCACAGCTATGCTACACTATACCTACCTGACTGTGCTTCATTAATAAGTGATCCATCAACTGCACAATCCCCTATATTCCTGCTTGTTCAGTTAACATTAACATTTCTGTGCCATATAATCACCTTGGTGACTGCAGTGGAGGCATTCCCTAGGTCTGACTGTAATGGGATGATATTTAAGCACAAGGTCAGGTGGGATCTCTGCGGTATTTGGCACAGGAATTGCCAAGGGAATGCTCTTCAGTTTTGTCAACAAAAAAATTGGAGTTTACTGAAGCAAGTTTATTTTGTCAAATTTGAAACTGTCTTAAACAACCATTTTGATCAGAAAAAATATCAATCAAAGCTATGCCTGATTTCTGTGTGTGGTTTGTATCAAGTGCTTGAAAAACGATTGGTTTTTCAGCTGGAAATTAATCGGAGGCATGGGATAGATTTGCAATGTTGATTAGCGCAGAAGCAGCAGGTGCCTTTTTACCCTTGCTGTACATTGCTCTGTTATCTGCAGTGGTTCAGGCTTTCTGCTGTTTCTATAGACTGAATTAACACTGCCTTATACCACAGAAGCAGGATTTTCTCAAGAAGAGAGTGTGGAGAGAAGCCATTCCGTGTTGCTTACAATGAGGATGGACACAGGCGCTTGTGGGAGGTGGGGACAGATCTGGAGCTCCAGTTTTTCATGCAATGAGGGTGTTTTAACCCCTCCTTCACTGTGCCCTGTCCAACTCCATGTTCACTATTATAACTGCTGACAGGTAAATGTGGGAAAACAGTGGTGAGTGTGAATCTTCACCTTTTTTGCTATACTGGCATTATTCAGTACTGTGAGTTAAATCTGGTTTGTTTGATGATTGCAGCTGCAGATGCCTTACCAGTTTCGGTTTAGATTTACTTTCAACCATAATGGGTATCTTGCATGACAGGGTTCACAGAGTATGGCATGTTTGAGCTGTTAAAAAAAGAACAAAACCAGGAAAGAAACAAACAGCAGAAACACAAACCCTGGACAGGGCACGGGAGACACCAGCAACTGTACTACAGCAAATTCTGAGATGTAAGAGAAGAAAGTCAGTCCTTGCACGCAGCCACCCCTGTTGAATAAGGCTCGTGCAGGAGACATTTGCTGAATGTGACTGCTATCCTGGAATCACCTCATCTTGCACTTTTAAATCCATCTCCCAGAGTTAAGCTTTCTTATTGCTGTCAGTCTGATCAACAGATACGTGTGCATTGTACTACTAGGCCATCTTTGTGCTGCCTGTGAAATATCAGCAGGCTGCGCTGCTTCCTAAGAGGGGAGGATTTTGAGTTGGTTTGACTTCTCAGGGCTAGATTATTGCAATCCTTTGTTTGCAGGAGTTACCAACTGTGTTATCTCCTGAATGCAGCTGATACAGGATGCAGCAGCTCACAGTCTTTTGGGCACTCAGTTGTTTCAACATAATGTTCCCATTTTAAAGTCTCTCTGCTGGCTTCTGGTGAAGTTCTGTGTCAAGTTCAAAGTCCTGCTACTAGTACAGAATATGTTGGGTGTTAAAGTGGGCATGTTCCCTTTGCTGTCTGGTAACATGTTCCTCATTGCTCAGCAAGGTCCTAATTATCATTACTGTAAGGGTATAACGAAGGAGAAAGCACCTGCTCCCTAAGGGGTGCCTGGTCAAGGACCTTCCTCATGCAAAAGGGGATTATAGGAAAAGGAGGAAGCCACAAGCAAGAGGGCACAGAGATCCAAACCTAATCAACAACTGATATCGGGGGCAGTGATGGGAGTCAGTCCCACTGGTTGATAAGGATATGTGTCAATCATGTTTATTTCAGTAAGTTAATCTCATTCAGGACCTTGTCAAACAGGATGATAAGGAAAAGGGGGAAGCCATAAGCCAAACAGACAGAGTCTCATACCCAGCAGACAAATGCAATGGAGAAAAAGACAAAAACCCAACCTTGATGTGAGCACCCAACAAGGCAGACTGGTTAAAAGGGTAAAATTACAAAACAGAAGAAATTGCCTGCTGAAGAAATACTGATAGAGAAAGGGCTCCCAGCCTGAGGCCAGGAGCCTGGAACTAGAAAAGAGCCTTGAAAAGTGCCGCTGGCCTCTTGGAAGCACAGCCAAGGCACCTACAAACTAGACAACTGGGGAGAGGCAGGCAAAATCATGGTCCCTTCTCCCATCTGTGTGAGGTACTGATGCTCCCTGCATGTCACATCCATTTCTTATGTTCAGTACTGACCCAGCATCTAAAATTGCAACAGCTGAAGTACTACAGGGGTACTCATCCATCACTATCCAAAAATCATAGACTCACGGGAAAAAACACACTCAACCCAAGGATGTCTCAGCTTGCTCTAACTTTCTGCCTTTCCTCTGCTTTTGCTTTCTTTTGTTATACTTTTACCACTTTAATGATATCAACAGGTAACTCTGAAAGACATGTTTAGAAGGGAAGGGTCAAAATTACCCTGCTGTCTTCCCCGCTTCTATCAGCAATTAATTCAGCTTCTGCAGTGTGTTGCCCGGTTTTGTCATAGCTCCTTCATTTGTGCTACGGGTACCCAATGTTTACAAGGCTGTGACACTTAGCTACTGAAACCAGCCCAAATTGAATATATTCAGTCAAGTGCAGCGGAGGCTGACAGCCTATGGGAAGCTCGGAATGACATGCTCAGAGCAGTCCTTCAGACTTCACCATGCGTGACTTTACCTTCTATCAGAGACCTCCATTCCCCTCTCCACACCCTACCAAAATACCTGCAAATATTGAAGTAAATGGCAAGTGACATCTGCACTGAAGGGAAATGATCCTCCTTTGCCTCCAGCACATACCTGATGGAATGGCAGCTGAGCCTCTTCTTTCTGAATTAGATTATTTTTAAAAAAATTACTAACTTCTCTTTGTGGGGGAAGTATCAAAGTCATTCTGCCTATTTGGAGGTATTGCTAAGCAACACGGGGCTAATGCCGGCCTGAAATGAGGCCTGAAAACCTGAACTGTTGTTACTGGAGAAACAGCAAGAAAGCTTGATAGTCACTGAGGATACACTAGAACTGTACCTTAAGACACAGACACAGTGTCTTGGTGATGAACAAACTATTTAATACTCAGAATGATGTTTGAGTTACTCAATTCCTCAGACTACCATAGACACACAACTGATCTTAGAATCATAGAATAGTTAGGGTTAGAAAGGACCTTAAGATCATTTAGTTCCAACCCCCCTGCCATGGGCAGGGACACCTCACACTAAACCATGCCACCCAAGGCTATGTCCAATGTGGCCTTGAACACAGCCAGGGATGGAGCATTCACAACTTTCCCTGCGCAACCCATTCCAGTGCCTCACCACCCAATTCAGTAAAGAATTTCTTCCTCATATCCAATCTAAACTTCCCCTGTTTTAAGTTTTAACCCGTTACCCCTTGTCCTATCACTACAGTCCCTAACGAAGAGTCCCTCCCCAGCATCCTTATAAGCCCCTGTCGTGGTTTAAGTCCCTCATGCAGTTCGTTCACTCACTCGCCTCTCTTTCTTCCCCCAGTCCCGGGGGGATGGGGAGGAGAATCGAAAGAATGCAACTCCCACAGGTTGAGATAAGAACAGTTTAGTAACTAAGGTATAACACAAACCACTACTGCTACCACCAATAATAATAATGACAAGGCAAATACAAGGAAAGAATATGATCGCTCACCACCCAGCCCGACCAAGCAGTGCACCCCCACCTTCCGGGTCCCTGCCCTCAGTTTTTACATCCTGGGCATGACGTGCTGTGGCACGGAATACCTCTTTGGGTAGTTTGGGTCAGGTGTCCTGTTTCTGCTTCCCCTCCTCCCTGGCAGAGCATGAGGCTCAGAAAGCCCTTGGTCAGACCAAAACATTACCAAGCAGCAACTGAAAACACTGGTGTTATCAGCACTGTTTCCAGGCCGAAAGTCAAAAACGCAGTGCTTGCACCAGCTACCAAGAAGGAGAAAAATGACTGC
The DNA here is from genome assembly GCA_039720435.1 of Amazona ochrocephala. Classification (NCBI taxonomy): domain Eukaryota; kingdom Metazoa; phylum Chordata; class Aves; order Psittaciformes; family Psittacidae; genus Amazona; species Amazona ochrocephala. The sequence continues at coordinate 31,228,125 of CM077880.1, forward strand.
TACTGCTGAACCCAGGACAGCCCCCTTCAGAAACTGGAAGGCTGCTATGAGGTCTCCACGCAGCCTTCTCTTCTCCAGGCTGAACAGCCCCAACTTTCTCAGCCTATCTTCATACGGGAGGTGCTCCAGTCCCCTGATCATCCTCGTGGCCCTCCTTTGGACTTGTTCCAGCAGTTCCATGTCTTTTTTATGTTGAGGACACCAGAACTGCACACAATACTCCAAGTGAGGTCTCACGAGAGCAGAGTAGAGGGGCAGGAGCACCTCCCTCGACCTGCTGGTCACACTCCTTTTGATGCAGCCCAGGATATGGTTGGCCTTCTGGGCTGCAAGTGCACACTGCCGGCTCATGTTCAGTTTCTCATCGACCAACACCCCCAAGTCCTTCTCCGCAAGGCTGCTCTGAATCTCTTCTCTGCCCAACCTGTAGCTGTGCCTGGCATTGCTCCCACCCAGGTGTAGGACCTTGCACTTGGCATGGTTAGACTTCATCAGGTTGGCATCAGCCCACCTCACAAGCATGTCAAGGTCCCTCTGGATCCCATTCCTTCCCTCCAACTTATCAATCGAACCACACAGCTTGGTGTCATCATCGGCAAACTTGCTGAGGGCGCACTCAATCCCATTGTCCATGTCACCCACAAAGATGTTGAACAAGACCGGTCCCAACACCGATCCCTGGGGGACACCACTCGTTACTGGTCTCCAGCTGGACACTGAGCCACTGAGCACTACTCTTTGCATGCGGCCATCCAGCCAGTTCTTTATCCACCGAGTGGTTCACCTATCAAATTGATGTCTCTCCAACTTAGAGAGAAGGATGTCATGTGGGACAGTGTCAAAGGCTTTACACAAGTCCAGGTAGATGACATCAACTGCTCTACCCCTGTCCATCAGTTCCGTAGCCCCTTCATAGAAGGTCACCAGATTGGTCAGGCAGGATTTCCCCTTAGTGAAGCCATGCTGGCTGTCACCAAGCACCTTGTTGGTTTTCATGTGCCTTAGCATGCCTTCCAGGAGAATCCGCTCCAAGATTTTGCCGGGCACAGAGGTGAGACTGACTGGTCTGTAATTCCCCGGCTCATCCATTTTCCCCTTCTTAAAAATGGGGGTTATATTTCCCTTTTTCCAGTCGTCAGGAACTTCACCTGACTGCCATGATTTTTCAAATATGACGGACGGTGGCTTAGCAACTTCATTTTCCAGCTCCTTCAGGACCCGCGGATGGACTTCATCAGGTCCTATGGACTTGTGTACGTTCAGATTCTTAAGATGGTCTCGAACCAGATCCTCTCCTACAGTGGGCCCAAGGTCTTCATTCTCATAGTCCCTGGGTCTGCCTTCCAAGACTTGGATGGTGTGGTCAGAGCATTTGCCAGTGAAGACTGAGGCAAAGAAGTCATCTTTTCAGAGGCCTGGTCTGAAAGAGGAAAGAGACAAGGGAAAAGACATTGATGTATGGAGAGAGAGAGCTGAATGTCACGTACTGCCTTAAAAACTGCTCTACAGTTTTTTTAAGTTTTGAAGTTATCTTAAGATGATTCTTAATGCCTAACAGATGCCTTACTGACTTCTTTGCTGCAGTTGTCTGAAAAAGATTGATCGTGTAAGGTTATTTATTATATTTAAAAGTTATTTGGTTCTATGTCCTAGCCATAACAGGAACCAGTATTCTATGTCTGAATGTGAACTGCTTGCACAACAGAAAGTAAGATTAGAAGCAAAAAGGTGCAGAATTATGTCAATAGCCTGGGACAGAAAAGTTCGGCCTGGGACAGAAAAGCCTCTTATACCCTTGAATGCATTAAAACCCAACTAGTAGTGGCACTGTTTAGCTTAGGTCTTTTCCAACTGCCTGCTAGAAACTAGAAATTTGGGGTTGGAGTCCTGAACCCAATGGAAATGAAAATCCAGCCCCATGCTGCAGAGGTGGCACGGCTGAGCAGGGCACGGACCCTCCCCAGCCATCCCTGCATCCCTCTCACAAAGCCACTCAGCCTCTCCAGTCCAGTTGTCAATCTCAGCCTGTTCTTTCCAGAATCCCTCTCCTAATCTGTGTTACCAGAGAAGTGAACTCATTTCCCTGTGAATCACAGCCCATGGACCGGGGCTGGATGCCGTCCTCTAAAACAGGTTTCTGCAAGACACAGTCCAACGCCAGTGAACTTCTATGGATCAGTTCTAGAGCAGGTGAGACTAGGTCTTCATACTCTGGATTTTCTCTCTTCCCCCTTTGCATTCCTCAAATCTTTTAAATTTATTTGGGCTATTTTTTTTTTAAGTATCTTTCTCTAAGTAGCTTGACCTACTTGCCAGATATCCTCCTTCTGTTCTCTGCTGTTTCTTTACTGCCTCTTGCTTTCTTCCCTGAGGAATTAAAAAGTCTTCAAACTGTTTTCATTTGACTTTTAGTTGCATATTTATGCTTTTGATAGATACAATTACTTAGCTCCTAATTTAGTGCTCCCCTTTATGTTTAGAGGGAATTGCACTGCACTGTGTGATCATGTATACCTTGGAGATGATTTGCCAAATAAACTCAGATGACACTATTACAAACAGACACTGCTACCTAATCCAGCCACCACTATAACCAAAAGAGACAGTATTTCTCACTTTATGGACACATATTCCATAACCTTCGAATATAAGGGCTAGAGACAATCCAGAATTGTTGCCTTTGGAGCACTAACAGCCCTTTGTCAGGAACAAAAATCAGAACCAAGAGCGGAGAGCAATGGGAAGCTGGGGTGCCCTCTAAACTGAATTTGTATCTATTTCTTAGGTCTTGACAAAGCTAGAATTCACATGATGTTATCCATACTGACTTAGGAGGTGCAGCAATACTATCCTCTTCATGTAGAGACAGTTTTCAATATTATTGGGCAAATACTGATTCTGGCAGAATAGGCACCCACACATCTAGAATATGCATTAACAGGAGTTTTCTAGTGATAAAACTGCACCAGTTTAAAAGGAAATCACACTGGTCCACTTCTTTCTGATGTAATTGCTTTGGGAACTGAAAGCAATGGAAGAGAAACTATAAATATTTTCTGGCAGGAAAGGTTTCTAATCATTCAGATGAGACAGGCATCAGCATCTCAGATTATGCAGTTTCTCAGTAATCACAACAACCCACAAGGGAAGAGAAGTCATTTCCCTGAGAAAGGCACCTGAACATCTTTTCATCATCTAGCATTTACCACTGTATTTCCAGATTTGTCTGGTGAAGAATTCTAATGAACTTCCTGGACTACTTGTACCCTACAGCTCTGACAACAGTGGTTTTTTAATATTAAATAATGTGGCATATTAATTAATAATTTCCATAGGATCACCCCCAAAGAAGATCACAGTTTAACTGCAAGAGATGGTATAATAAAACGCTGGATGCAAACATTTCTTTTCCTATCCCCCTAAAACCTAAAATGACCATGAAGGTAAGTGAGAGTAGATCTGGAGGCAGAGTCACCTTTTGGTGTGCTCTTGTGCATGCGGATGCCAACTTCTGCTTTGAGCCCAGAGTCAGCCCTGCACCGTGCTACTATGGCACTGAACCAGAGAAGGTGTAACTCTCTCTTAGCAGGATGTGCGTGTGTGTGTGTGAGGAAGGAGCCTGATCTTAACTGTAGCTCTGCAGCTTCTGCTTGGCCATAGATCAGCATGGCCTTATGCACATGGCAAAACCACTGAGTGGTAGTCAAGGAACAGAGCCCAATTTCCTGACATGGGGTCCATGCTCCAGCTGATAAACCACACTGCCTCTTCCATGAGGACTTCAGTTATGCTGAGAAAGGTCATTAGAAATACCTGATTTTTACTGTGTTGGTTGTAGAAGGGACAGTTTGCTTTTAACACTGAGGTACGCTATCCTTTAAGTAGTAAATATCTACAGTGAGGCAACTTGAGTATGCAGGAAAGTGTCACTATTTAAAGCTATCCAAGACAATCAGATTCTGACAGTGAAAATAGCTTTGAGAAGAAAATCAGTTTACAAATTATAGCAATTCCACATCAGAGCAGGAGAGGAAAGAACAAAGAGGCATGATATTCCTTACTGATAGAGATAAGGCTTGTGCGGAGAGGTTACCTCTCCATTTGACAGTCTTGTGCAGCTAGAAAGAGAGAAGACCTTTTAGGCATGAAAGCCCTTCAACTAAGATGAAAACTCACCATTTTGACCCAACTTTCTGCTGGCCTCATATGATACTACCATCCCCTCAGAGCTGCACCTTGCTTATATTCTTAAATCATCACAGACATGCCTCCTATTTAGACGATCCTTTTCTTGAACACTTTACATCAAAGTCTATCGAACTCAACTTTTTAAGCCTCAGACAGTAGAGTCTCAACTTCTTAGCACTCTCAGAAACAAGTAGATCTATGCAGTAGCAGGTCTCTGCATTCAAAAAAGACTGAAATGCATTTTTTTCTTCTTCAGAGGAAACAGCAACTGTTACTTCTGGATATTACAGCTTGGGTTAAAGAGAAACTTGTGTATTTCATATTCTTGCCTACTACCAAAGACAGAAAAAAAAGGTCCAAAAAGTCCTACTTCTATTACATCAGTAATTCAAAGATGTTTTTCCCTTTCTGGTTGCTGGCTGCACTCTGCAAGTGTGAACCAGTGTGAGCTCTGTATGAATCGGACCCATTAAGAGCCATGCAAACATGGGTGTGATGATGTTCTGATTGAACGTTCAGTAAAGTTAAATAAAATAGGGGAAGTACTGAGTTTCTTGCATGTCCTTCAGCAGAATATTACAGTGAGGCTTAAAACATCTAACTCCGGAGTTTCTTGATGAGCAACTGTAGGTTAAAATGCTACTGTATCAGGTGCACAAAGGAACCGGACTGCTGTACCCCAAGCCCCAGCCTGCTGGCTCTACATCTCCAAAGCCCTAAGGATGAACTTTGTTAAAGCCTTCATGTATCTCTTGAAGATTTTACCAGTCAACCTGCCTTTCCATACAGCTGCAATTGGTGAATCATGAGGCATTTTGCATACTGTTATTGCTCTCTGCAGGTTACAATAAAACAAGGTCAGCTTTTTCTCAAATCAATATCCTTGTTCAGAGGCACTTCAACTGCCTTTTGTCCTAACCTAAAATGCAAAAAGAAAGATTGTGTAACTGAAGCATACTTGAAGCTTACACTAAAAATAAAGGTTACTTATGATTTGAGTATTATTTTATTCTGTATTCTTCTGAAGATGAAGACAAAATATCTGCATAAACATGCTTATAAAAGCAAAGTTTTTGACTCACATATAGAGAGTTCATCTGCAGGTAGGACTGCAGTTACTTCCCTGACAAAAAAAAATCTCCAAAACACACTAATACAAAAAATAAGTGGAAGAGAATGACCAAGTCCTTTAGAAATGTTCAAAATTCTTTATGGTTAGGTAGTAAATGATGAATATTTCCTTGTAGCTGCAATATGTGTTACAGCTTTAAATTATTAAATGTGCAGCAGCAGTGATCAAAAGCCTCCTCCACCAGTAATGTCTAATGAACTACTCTTGTACAGGGCAAGGGACAAGGGCTACTGTGCATCTGGTCATGTAGGCTGCATGTACTCGGTGGGTTTGCTGCATCCTTAATGTGTCAGAAATATGGCCCACAGAAATGTGCAAGACCTAACTGCACTCTCCCATCTCACATCATGTAGTTGCACCACCCACCCTTCATCTTGATCACAGCTCTGTGACTTGTGACCAGTGCTATGTGTGTGCAGCTGAGAATCTAACCTGCAAAGAGATGGACAATACATGACACAAAATGTCTGCGGCATTCACAGATCACCCAAAATTCGCTGGACTTCCTATCACGTCTTGTCCTCAAAACTCTTTCTTAACATCAAGCTTTAGTAAACCTCTCTACATACAGGACACTACTGACCTTTCAGAGATTAAGGATCACCAGCCTTCAAGCTGATCTAGTGCTTTGGCAGTGGCCAGTTCACCTGAAAACGCGTCCTGCTGAAGGAAAGCAACAATACTATACTGTCCTGGTTTAACCCCAGCTAGCAACTAAGCACCACACAGTCACTCGCTCATCCCTGCCCCTGCCACCCAGTGGGATGGCAAAGAATCAGAAGGGTAGAAGTGGGAAAGCTCATGGGTTCAGATAAAGGCATTTTAACAGGTAAAGCAAAAGCCTGCATGCAAGCAAAGCAAAAGCAGGAATTCATTCACCACTTCCCATGGGAAGGCAGGTGTTCAGCCATCTCCAGAACAGCAGGGCTCCATCATGTGTAATGGTTAATTGGGAAGACAAACACCATCACTCCTAATATCCCCCCTTCCTTCTTCTTCCCCAGCTTTACATGCTGAGCATGACCCCATACGGTGTGGGATATCCCAGGGGTCAGTTGGGGTCAGCTGTCCTGGCTGTGTCCCCTCCCAGCAACTTGTGCACCCCCAGCCTGCTTGCTGGTGGCGTGGTGTGAGGAACAGAAAATGCCTTGGCTCTGGGCAAGCACTGCTCAGCATTAGCTAAAACGCCCCTGTGTTATCAGCACTGTTTCCAGCACAAATCCAAACACAGCCCCACACTTGCTACTATGAAGAAAATTAACTCTATCTCAGCCAAAACCATCATACATCCTCAATGAAGTCCCAATCAACAAGTTACTAAAAAATCCTGACAAAGGATGAACAGTTCCTGTGCTCATTGTAAACACACAGAAAACTTGGTTTGACTTCTATAAATTATGAGTATTTTTAGCTGGAGCTCCTGCTAAGCTGCACTGTGTCTGGCAGCAGCTGGCACTGATATGAGAAATCTGGAAAAACCTTTGATTTCCAAAATTAAATTTGGAGAAACTTTATCAGGGCTTTTGTGTTTGGCTGAAAAGAGATTAAAATAAAAGTGAGATACAGGAGCTGACATATCAGGAGTTAAAAGAATAGGGAAGGCAGAGCCAAGTAAATGTTAATTCCTTGTGCTCAGACAACTTTAATCAAAGGCAATACAGAACTAAGAAAAAGTATAAAAAGCTTACAGGCAGAAAACATTCTGGTATCTTCCCTGCTAGTAGTGGGGAACTTGAATTGCTTAAGGGTTGTTTGATGTTTTCTGAAGGTTTCTTCAGATTTCCTACACTTTTTAAAATCTAACTTGTAGCATGGACTATTGTAAATTGAAGCATGGAGGTTGGATTAAGGACTTACAATGACCATTAAAATGTCCTCATTATCCTCACCTGTTTATGTCTCTGTTTATGCTCTCTGTGCTCTTTGCTCTGTGGTGCTAACAACATATTCAAAAGACCAGGTTTATTACTGATTTGTGGCTTTTGTAGAGGTAGATGAATTATATGCTGCTGAGCATTGCAGGGTTTTTTGGGGTTTTTTTGCTAGGAATAGACAGAAAGTGATCACAGTTTTTGTCACAGAGAGGATCTGGATAGATAGTTCCTCTAAAATTTGCTGAAAATATATACCTTATCCCTGTGGTGACAAGAAAGCGCATCTGCTGTCAGGTTCACTTGCTTTTTTGGGCACTCAGAGAGAGCTTCCCGCAATTGCAGAGACACGTGGGTGAAGACAGTTTCATTTTGGCTAAGTTACCATAGGGATTCTGCAGCTGGAGCTGCAGAAGAGTAGGTTGTCACTTACCATTAGCTTTGTTTTGATCCTGCAGGCGTATGCATCTCATACACTGCACGATTAACTCCTCTGCTGCTGACGTGGGGAAGGATGGCCTGTGAGCTGAAATACCCATACTCAGTTCCTGCCTCTGCTGGAGTTCACCTGGTCATTTCTGCCTTATCGAAGACACAAAGCAAGAAATAAGCTCTAGTAAGGATTAGTTAGACAATGCACTTGATATTAGGAATCTGTTGCAGCTAGGCTATGGCATCTCATTGCCAGGACCCATTTTCATGTAAGGCCATGCAGTGCATTAGAATAGCTTGCTCTTAGCAAAGAGACCAGAGGATTAGCAAAGTATTGTACTTGGTGTCCACAGATTTTAAGGGATGCTAGTACCTCTCTATATTATTTTAATACCTGCCCATTCTTAAGGTAGACTTGAAAATTTTAGCTCACCAGGCATGCTCCAAGATACGTATTCCCTCTCCCATGCCTGGTGAGAAGTATGTTCCCATAGCCTAGGAGGCAGGCATACCAGCTGTTGAAAGAAACATCATATGTAATTAAATGAGAATGGTTGGGATTCTCTTTTACTTTACTCATTTCAGTTCCTTTTAATAGTGTCTGACACTCAGTGCTTTGTGTGTTTCTTCAGACACTGGAATGAATGTGCTGGACATACTATGGACAACAAAACCTGAAACTAAAGAAATGCCTGTGTAGCAGAGAAATTCCAAAGGCAATGGACAAAACCACAACTCTTTTGTCATCAAACTAATGCTTTGTTAACTATGCTGCCTGGACTGTGCCCAGTTCAAGTCTATGTGGAAAGATGAGTAAACCCAGAGAATGGAGAAGGATCTGGGTATGCAGGGCACTGTTCTGAATGACATAAATCACACAATTTTCAAAGATCTTTCTTATGTCCATACTAAACTAATATCCTGTGAAACTGCCCCTTCTTCTGAGCCAAGGCAAAAGGAGCCAAAACAGGTATAAGGCAGGAGTCCTGAGCATTCTCCACACAGAAGGAGATGGGGAATCCAATGCAGGCTGTTGTCTGAAAGGAAGGAGAGCGGATGGTAGTGATGCTAATCAATAATGCTTTTAGTCTCTTACAGAGTACATACTACAAAATCCAAAGAAGACAGATAGTTAAATATTTTTAAAGGAAGTTTTAACACTCAATGGACACAGCAACACAAGCTCCGGCGAATTCAGTGATCTGGAAAGACAGTACACAGCAGCCCCTGTTTGTCTATCTGCCCCAGAAGAGGCTGCCCCCTTCACTCCCATTTCAATTCTAATGAAGACCTGCATTTGTAAGGAAGACAGGCTGGAATCCAAATTTGAGGCTCCTATTTTTGCTTTCAGTAAGGAGCTGTATGAACTTCTTTCACAGCCCTTACCTTTGCAGGAATGGCTGCTATTAGTTACAGCCTAAGTGATATGGTAGAAGTGTGCACATTAGTCTTTCTCATACTGCACATACTTCATGCTGGCTTCCTTCACGCAAGGTTTAGCAACTGATACCATACATTATAAAATAAGACATTTTTCCCTGAGGCTCTCACATGCAGTAATTAAATCAAACAAACATAAGTTACACAGTGGGGTTGACAATGATATGAAACTACTGTGCTTCGAATACCGGGTGATTGTACATCAGTACAGGCTGATCATTTTCTTCTAGTAGCGGTTTGTTCCAGTGCAGGTTACTCAATTCTGCAAAGATTTAGGCATCCTAGTGGCACTTAAACTTATGCTTTACATTATGTGAATAGATTTAGTTTGTTTCAGCGTAATACCATTTACTTAAAATGAAACATACGTTTGCTCGTTTGCTAGTTTGCAGCCGATTTTCCTAGGATAAAACCCTAGAAGGAGAAAGGAACAAGAAAGAGCTTTTATGAAAGAAGAAAGGGGCTGAGCAGCATTCAAAGCAGCCAGAGCTTCAGTCAGCAGAACAGGGCCACTGAAAGGCAATGTAGCTGCAGTTTGAAGAAAGAGGATGCGAGGCATCCCAGAGCCTTGAGCAATCCAGGCTGAATCAGTTTTCTTCCATCCATTTAGCTGGAGCTCACTTTGGATGAGTCAGCAGAGCTAAATGCTTCAGAGCTGAGTGTGGTAGGGCTTTGGTCATCACTAAATGGTGTGGAATATGACCTCCTGACCTGCCTGGATTTGTTAATGGAGACTACAGTGAAAGCCAAAGAGCTGCTAAGTGGGCCATTGAGAACCTGCCTGAAATGTGATACAATAAAAACTTTGGAGAGGATCTTTCCTCTCCCTGCACAAATGCAACTGAAGTGTTATAGTTTTAAAAACTGACTTGCAAATATCTGTCTGCTTCAATGTAATATTTTGGAGGTGAAACATAGCTTCAGGGTAATAGTGGAAGCACCCAAACAAATTTAATACCAAAGCCATATATCTGAATTTTGTTTCAGAGATGCACTAGAAAGCAAAAGTGCTTTCTTGACTGAAAGCCTAGTTATGTGACAAAATTAATCTTTATGTAGGAGAACACACTGAGAAAAATTCCTTCACTTTTTCTGAGCTGGAACCATAGATAGAGGTTCCTTGTGTTAGCAGCTAGATTGGATAGAGTCACTATCCCACACAGCCTGGAAATTCAGAATGGTTCTTAAGGAAATAGTATGTGCTGGTTTCCAAAACACTTTTAAGCCTCTGAGGTTGCTAAGAAAGGCACAAAGGTCAAACCAACAGTCTCTACTACTGGAGAATGGGAAAACAGGTTACACACATAAGGAAATATTATTTTCCTGTTCTGTGACTGGTGTTTCCTGGTGCCTATGTGCAATGCGTATCTGTGGGCCCTGATATGAAGCTTAGCTGGGAGTTCTGCGTGAGGATGTTATGCTTCTTAAATGTGTTTTGAGTAACCCCGTTTCCATTCTCCAATGACACATTTTCGGCAGCTTATAGGCACAGCCAAGCCCTGCAAAGCACTGAAGTAGGGGGAAAGCACAGTAGCAGGGGGCTTACCTTTACTCTAAACACACAGATTTCCTAATTACTTCTTCTTGCCCCTCATGGTTTCCTCAATGCTTGTGGAGTTTCAGAATAGAACTACTACTAAGAAATAGACTCCACCTGCACCAGCCACTGGCTAAGTTTCACTCCTATCTTCTGATCCATACTAATGTATATTTTGGCTAGTAGCAGCAGGCACAAAGCAGATTCTCTTTTTCTTTTTAACCTTCTCCTATCTTCTGGGATTCAGCTGTTCATAATCCTGCCAGATGTTCTAAGGAAGCCTTCTTACAGCATGTGCTCATTTTCCATCAACAACTTTGCATGCAAAGTGTGGGATCATCCCTGCAATCTGTACCAAGTTTTGTGGTCTTGATTTATCTCTTACTGTAATGGAGTCAAGTGTGTTGTTTTAAGCCATGGCTGTTCATGCAGTGACTGTGAAGGATGGCAGAAGGCTCAGGCTCCCTGGTGCAGTAGCCCACAGTGCCAGGGGTCTAAGCAGCTTCATTTTCACCACGGCAGTACCAGTCCAGCTCCACATGATGCTGCAACACAAATAGAAACTTCCTACCAGCATCCTGTTCTCAGGCAGGAACAGCAAAAAGAAGCTGTTTCTGGACTCACCGTCCCCTTTTAATTTATTTGCTGCACTGCACATGATGAAGCCAGAGAGCATTATGTCGCTGCAAGCATCCAATCTATGCAGGCTTATTAAATCTGTTTATTTACAGTCTGCATGCTCTTCGTATTTAACACAGACTTCTCAATGATAAATCTTTGTTCTAAAATCAGCTTTCAAAGAAAAAGGCCAGTCAGAAATGGACTGATTGGTATATTAAGAGAGGCATCTGCACCTTGGTGCTTCCCAGTTATCTGTTGCTTAGCGGAATGCCTCAGCATGCAGTTGTAATTCAAGTAATCATAGAATCATAGAATAGTTAGGGTTGGAAAGGACCTTAAGATCATCTAGTTCCAACCCCCCTGCCATGGGGACATTGCCCACTAAATTGTCAAAGGCCTACTGAAACTGTGAAAGAAAAAATTCAAGATAGATAGGATATAGATAAGGCAGCTCTCTTTAAAGCGTAAGAAGCAGAGAAGTGGCTCTACTGGTAGGCAAAATGTGACAGCCATTCCTTTAAGATATTTTTGTATTGGGTTAAAGTCAGAAAGTCCACAAAAGATCAAATCATACTTCGCATTTTGCACATACAGTGATAGGAGATGACTTGAGATGCTCGCAATTCAGGATGCCCAGCATGAAGCATTTAAGGGAGCTGGTGAGTAGTAAGTCATTTCTGAGAATTCAGTTTTCCTAGGATGTCATAGGAAAGTGGCAGACTTCAGTGCTGATGATTTGATGATACCAAAGCAAACAGCAATTCAGCACATCTGAGTTATATCTCTCTTCAATCAATGGAATACAGAAACATCATTGACATACAAAATTAGTAAATTGCCACAGCATTCTTCCGAGCTGTATTTTTGTAAAAATATTACAAACCTTGTATAACAAGATCAGGATTTAACCTCACTCCTGTGCAGACAGACCACATTCTCGGGTAGTATTATCACCGCGACTGTATTGCCACAGCACTAGCCATGATGGAAAAAGATTTTGAAGGACCATAAACAGAGAGGAGTGAGCGAACCTGAAAATGAATTGCATGACAGAAACTTTTAAAACTTCATTAATTGAGATAATTTACCTACAACAATATATATACTTATTGTAATTTACTTGTTGCTAATTCACACAACTCCTAAAGGAAGCAGTTATGAAAATCCAAGGTTTTTTCCATATTTTACTTTGTTGCTGCTGTGAAAATCCAGTGCTTGAAATCAAAGGTGCTGCATAAGTAAGTGTAATGAGATGCAGGAAAAGGAATCTTGTAAAGTATAATACAACCAAAATCATATAATACACCATGTGATCAACTCTCACTGGAGGCTAGAAAAAGCAGCCTTGTATGATTTGGTTATCATTAGACTTGTAAATCTATTCTTATACATGCTACCGTGTGCCAGTATACATTAGTCATATCCAACTGCCACCATAACTCACTGTTTGAAGAAAGCTCTCCAACTTTGAAAAAATTAATCAAAAATATAAAGTTACATCTTATTAAGTTACAGCTTTTTAGTTTACCCCTTAGATGGATGAGCTGGACTTATTCATAAACTGAATTGATATGTATTGTGATTTAAATTTGGAAAAAAACCAAGCCCAGTCTGGCAAAACAGTTGTGATTTATTTCATGTCCTGTTGGCCTGAAGGTGTAACAGGACGGAAATCTGCTTTAGGAAGCCCAGAAAGTGTACACTTTGCAGTGAGAGTTTAAGCCTTGCTGATACTGACACAGCAGCACTCACCAAGTCTGAAGACACAGGCACTGGGCATAGCTAAGAACCTAGGACAATTCTTTGTTGGGGACACATCAAGTCACCAGCCACATGTGCCACTGCAGGCATTAAAGCAAAACAGATAGCACTTGCTTTCCTGTTATCCCCTCTCAGAAAGATGACAATATTACAGCTTTCTTCTGTGAAAATGACTGAGATATCTCTTGTTAAATCTGTCTGAATCACACTTGCACCTCTTGCTTGATTATTCCAGATTTAGTATTTTCTAGGTCAAGGCTATTTCACTGCCACTATCTGAGCTGTCACCAAAAAGAGCTGTATTTTCAATTACAGAAACACATGGGATATCACACCTTTTGTTCATACTTGTCCTGGAAATGTTGCCAAGATTTAGTCCATTCTTATGAGTTTCATTTCAACCTGAACTCCAGAAGAAAACCAGCAAGCTTCAGCATGTAACAGTACTTTGCTGCATGGCTTGCCACTCCTTGGCTCTAGAACCATCATCCCTGTTTCTGGGAGTTATTTTTGTTAAAGAGTGTTACAAACTGCTTTACTAGGAGTCAAGGATACATATGATATACCTATCACAGCAACTCGTGCACATTCTTATTTCTCATTTGATGCTCACATCTCCAGGACTCTCTTTCACTGTTGTGTTTCATTGCTCTTCACCCAGCACTCACACTCTGCAACCTCCCACTTTCTGCCTCCAAATATTTGTGTCTGATACTCCCCAGAGTACCTCTGGTCTGGGAACATGCTGTTCCACTCTGGAACATTGTGGTACTCCTAATTCAGGCAGTAATTTGCACACTAGAATATACATAGTGGGCATAGCAGACCATAGGATGTCTGCCACTGCCATGCATCTTTTGCAGGAGGATGGCGACAGGAAAAGCAGCAAAGATATCTGTAATTAATTGTTTCCCCTTAAAGTAACAAAAAAACATACCAAATAAGTGTGTGAAGTACTTAAGACTTCTGGAATTTTGTGAACGTGGGGCAACTCAATGGTACATGCACAAGCTCTGCAGCAGTGGGCATTTATTCCATTCCTGGATTCAAGAATTGCTGATGCAGCTGGGTTTTATTTTCCATGGCAGTCTCAGTAACAATGACAACTTAAAAATGAACAACTTTGACAGATCAGTTTCTGGATTACGCTCGACTGGGGTAGAGGTCTGCAGTTCCTTTTGAGCCATAGTTGTATTTTGATCAAGGCACATTAATATCATGACTTGATTCATAAATAATTGATGTGGCTGTTACACCATTTTGCCTTTGATCTTTTCAGAATGAAACAGAATTCAACACATGAAGTGTCTTGAGACATATAAGCAAATAAAACTGAGGTATCAGCACAATATATATTGATACAAAGGCAGGGTTTGACAGCACCACTAGTTTCACAGAGAAAAAAGTCAGTGTACGCTGGAAGTTTGAAATTATCAGTTGAAATGTTCTCAAATGAAAACTATTTTTACTCATAGCTGAGAGAATTCTTCTTAATAGAGTATCAGAAAAGATACTTTTTCTTTTAAATCCTCTATTCTTCTCTATCGAATACAAATTTGGCTCCTACCTCAGCTCTAGCTCAGCAATGCTAACTCTCTCTCTCTCACTTCAAGTCAGTCCTCTTTTGTACAAAAGTAAAAATGCCAGCCTTTCTCTCTCACATCAGTCCTTGGAGACTAAAAGGGTCTAAGACTGTGGAGCTAAAAAGGTCAAACCCAGAGTTCTTAAACTGCACAGAATCATGGATTCAGCAATGTTGGAAAAGACCTTTAAGATTACGAAGTCCAACCACTACCACCAGACTGCAAAGAGCACCACTCCCTCTCTTGACCTTGAGTGGGCAATGTTTCCATCCTGCTGGTCACTTGTAACCCAAGCCCCATCATGGATCCCTTTATTCTGAAGTGGTATCTCTATTCAGCACAGGACTTTTGCATATATAGCCCATCACCACACACACATCTCACTCTTTTAACAGGGAATGTTGCCTGTATCTTTGATCTGCTCCTGGTGTAAACCAACACTGTCCTTCTAGTCAATGCCATGTACACTTAAAAAGGTTTTTATACATTTTAAATACCAGCAGAGCTATGTCTTTCCAATTCCTTCCTTAACATACTGCCTTTTGTTACAATATATACCAAGGAAAGAAAAAGAAAAAAAGACAATAATTAGGCTTCTGCTACACTATGATTATGACATTCTGCTGATTAACCTGATCTGTCTCCAGCCCATCTGTTTACAGTCTTTTGGACTGCAACCTCACTCATACATATAGGAATAGAATTTATAGGTTCTAATTGTGAAGTATGTGGTCATACCTTGGAATGAAATAATATTATACAAAGATCCTGGGGATGGTGGAGGAGAGCCAGCAAAACCAGCCTGTTGATTGTGAACTCTTCTTACAAAGCTGAAAATTAACAGGCCAACAGCTGCTGGACCTACAGATGGGGAATACCAAAAAGAAGCCTGAAGGTGGAGTATGATGCTCAACATATGATATCAGTGAAATACTGCATGTAGTTACAGAACTGATTTTTAAATACTGCAAAAATACTGTTTGCATGTCACAAGCAGAGGGTATATCTGACTGTGAGACCGTACTAGTAAGTAAAGGGAAAAAAAAAACATTTGCAAGTGCAGAAATTCTCAAAGGCAGCACAGATTTTTCTGTAGATAAAAAAGCTGAGTATGAGTTGTGTAGGGTTAGTGCTAGAATGTTTTGAGAAAAACTATGGTTGGTATAAATACTGATAAAGTAGCTGAAAGACATGAAGAAGAAAGAGGTCAGTCCTACCTGGTCATTTACTGCTACCAAAAAGGTACTGCAAGGGAAAAAATCTGTATCTCCTGAGGTTTGTATAGATTTTTTTTTCTCCAAATCATGTATTAGTTATTGTAGTTGAAAGAAACCCCAACACACTGGTGATATATGCAATGAAAGATCTACTACCTAAAACTATCTTGCATTCCTTTGCTTATCACTTAACAGACGCCTTTTATTAATATAGAAATGAGAGATTAATACAGTATCACTGTTGGTCTTATTGGCTAGTTGCTTTTATTTTACTTTTTATTTCAGCTCAGCACAAACAGCAAATCAATTCTCTGCTTACTGTCATTAACACTAATCAATCATTTAGAGATATTCCAGCTGCTCCAGCCAATGACCCAGCTTCAATTGGATCTCGGCTCAAATGACTCTACACAAATGCCCGTAGCCTGGGGAACAAACAAGAGGAATTAGAGATGTGCGCACATCTACGGGGGTATGATATCATAGGCATCACAGAAACATGGTGGGATGGCACCTATGACTGGTGTGTTGGAATGGAAGGTTACCGGCTCTTTAGGAAAGACAGGCCCGGCAGATGGGGAGGGGGAGTTGCTATTTATGTTAGGGATAGGCTGGAGAGTATGGAACTCTGTCTGGGGACAGGTGAGCAGTCAACGGAGAGTTTGTGGGTCAGGGTTAAAGGGAGAACAGCGATGGGTGATGTTATTGTGGGGATCTGTTACAGACAGCCTGACCAAGGGGACTTGATGGATGAAGCGCTCCATAGGCAGATAGGAGTAGCCTCACGCTCACAGGCCCTTGTTCTCATGGGAGACTTCAACCACCCTGATATCTGTTGGAGGGATGGTATGGCCTGGCACAAGCAATCCAGAAGGTTCCTCGATTGCGCAGAAGACAACTTCCTTCTGCAAGTAATAGAGGAGCCGACAAGGAGAGGTGCCATGCTTGACCTCGTCCTCACCAACAGGGAAGGGCTGGTTGGGAATGTGACGCTCCAGGGCAGCCTTGACTGCAGCGATCATGAGATGGTCGAGTTTGAGATCCTCAGGACAGTGAGAAGAGCGTGCAGCAAGCTCACTGCCCTGGACTTCAAGAGAGCAGACTTTGGCCTCTTCAGGAACCTGCTCAGTAAGGTTCCATGGGATACAGCCCTAGAGGGCAGGGGGGCCCAAGACTGTTGGTTGATATTCAAGGCTCACCTGCTGCAAGCTCAGGAGCGATGCATCCCAACTAGAAGGAAGTTCAGCAGGAGGGCCAGGAGACCTCCTTGGATGGATAAGGAGCTGCTGAGCAAAATTCGAAGGAAAAAAGAGGCTTATAAAAGGTGGAAGCAAGGTCAGGCGGCCTGGGAAGAATACAGGGATGCTGTCCGGGAAGCTAGGGACCAGGTTAGGAAAGCTAAGGCCCACTTAGAATTAAACTTGGCTAGGGATGTTAAGGATAACAGGAAGGGATTTTATAGGTACATTGCCAATAAAAGACAGGTTAGGGACACCGTGGGCCCTCTCCAGAAGCTATCAGGAGAACTGGCTACCCTGGATTTGGAGAAGGCTGAGGTTCTTAATGACTTCTTTGCCTCAGTCTTTACCGGCAATTACTCTGACCACACCATCCAAGTCTTGGAAGGCAGGCACGGGGACGGTGAGGGTGGGGACCCTGGGCCCACAGTGGGGGAGGATCTTGTTCGGGACCACCTTAGGAACCTGAATGTATACAAGTCCATGGGACCTGATGAAATCCATCCACGGGTCCTGAAGGAGCTGGCAAATGAAGTTGCTAAGCCACTGTCCATCATATTTGAAAAATCATGGCAGTCAGGTGAAGTTCCCAATGACTGGAAAAAGGGAAATATAACCCCCATTTTTAAGAAGGGGAAAATGGATGACCCGGGGAATTACAGACCAGTCAGTCTCACCTCTGTGCCTGGCAAAATCTTGGAGTGGATTCTCCTGGAAGGCATGCTAAGGCACATGAAAACCAACAAGGTGCCTGGTGACAGCCAGCATGGCTTCACTAAGGGGAAATCCTGCCTGACCAATCTGGTGACCTTCTATGAAGGGGCTACGGAACTGATGGACAGGGGCAGAGCAGTTGATGTCATCTACCTGGACTTGTGTAAAGCCTTTGACACTGTCCCACATGACATCCTTCTCTCTAAGTTGGAGAGACATCAATTTGATAGGTGGACCACTCGGTGGATAAAGAACTGGCTGGATGGCCGCACGCAAAGAGTAGCGCTCAGTGGCTCAGTGTCCAGCTGGAGACCAGTAACGAGTGGTGTCCCCCAGGGATTGGCACTGGGACCGGTCTTGTTCAACATCTTTGTGGGTGACATGGACAGTGGGATTGAGTGCGCCCTCAGCAAGTTTGCCGATGATGACACCAAGCTGTGTGGTTCGGTTGATAAGATGGAGGGAAGGAATGCCATCCAGAGGGACCTTGACATGCTTGTGAGGTGGGCTGATGCCAACCTAATGAAGTTTAACCATGCTAAGTGCAAAGTCCTACACCTGGGTCGGAGCAATGCCAGGCACAGCTACAGGTTGGGCGGGGAGGAGATTCAGAGCAGCCCTGTGGAGAAGGACTTGGGGGTGTGGGTTGATGAAAAAATGAACATGAGCCGGCAGTGTGCGCTTGCAGCCCAGAAGGCCAACCGTATTCTGGGCTGCATCAAAAGGAGTGTGACCAGCAGGTCGAGGGAGGTGCTCCTGCCCCTTTACTCTGCTCTCGTGAGACCTCACTTGGAGTATTGTGTGCAGTTCTGGTGTCCTCAACATAAAAAGGACATGGAACTGTTAGAACAAGTGCAGAGGAGGGCCATGAGGATGATCAGGGGACTGGAGCACCTCCTGTATGAAGATAGGCTGAGAAAATTGGCGCTGTTCAGCCTGGAGAAGAGAAGGCTGCGAGGAGACCTCATAGCAGCCTTCCAATACCTGAAGGGGGCCTATAGGGATGCTGGGGAGGGACTCTTCATTAGGGACTGTGGTGAGAGGACAAGGGGTAATGGGTTTAAACTTAAACAGGGGAGGTTTAGATTGGATCTGAGGAAGAAATTCTTTACTGTGAGGGTGGTGGGGCTCTGGAATGGGTTGCCCAGGGAGGTTGTGGATGCTTCATCCCTGGCGGCGTTCAAGGTGGGGTTGGACATAGCCTTGGTTGGCATGGTTTAGTGGGAGGTGTCCCTGCCCATGGCAGGGGGGTTGGAACTCGATGATCTTGAGGTCCTTTCCAACCCTTACTATTCTATGATTCTATGATTTAGTAGGATTATTAAAAATTGTTAGCATGGAATTTTTCTCCTCTGCACTTATTTAAGCGCCAAATTTATTTTGCTGAGAGGCTGGCTTAAGACTGAGACAGCTGCATGGCCATGGAAAATAAGCTGAAGGAAAAGTTCAAGCTGAGAAGCAGATAGGATTTCGTATTAGTTTCAGTAAGCAGTCTACCTGCCCAGGGAGAAATTTAGCTGCTTTTTTACTTTTATAGATTAAAATTGTGATATAAAAGTTTAGTCTACAAATGTGATGATTCAGTTGCTGCTTCGTTCTGCAGCCTCAATATTTAGTTGATTTTCTATTTAAAGATTAAATTCATTTTCAATTCTACATTGATAAAAATGCATTGGGGTCTATCTCATAATTTACTGGAAGCTAGCAAAGAAAACCTCACAGGAATGATATCTCTGTGACTATGAAACAGCAACCGACTCAACCTCTTTTAAAATAATGCCAAGCCCAGATGAAAGAAAACTGGCTCACAATGAATGTTTCAGCAGTTATACGTCCAATTTAAGGAAAGTAAAACTTTCCCAACAGATTATGCTCCCTGGGCATGTGAATTCTGCATCACAGATGATATCATGAGAGAAAAAAAAAACACTTTAAAGTTTTTAGGATGCCACGTCCCAGCACAAAAGACTTTGTAAACAGAAGTAAAGCTGTAAGCCAGGGCTGTCAGCAGACTCTGTTTAGGGATTTAGGGTACCTCAGAATACAGACTAGGATAAATGCAGTGTGAGTTACTTATTGGCACTATGGGGAGTTAAATATAGGTTAAAATAACTTCAGGTTTACTTCAATTTACACTGGAATCTAGAAAGCTCCTGTATAAGTCTACAGTTGAGGAAATGCAGTTAACATAGACTTAAATGATGGAATTAATGAAGGTGTTAAGGGATCTCTAATGAAGTGTCTGTGTAAATTGCCCATGGGGGTACTGTGTTTTAAGTGCTGTAACTGTGGTTAAAATCCCACAATCCAGGCGATGTGGCTGTGGAGCCCTCACCCCAGCACAGCTACCTGTTTCTCGACTGGAGCAGTAATGACCAGATGCCACGGTTTTGGTTCACATGACCCATGAAAAAATGGGATTACGGATTTTGAATATCAGAATTGCATGTACAGTAATATTAATCATCAGTGACTTTCCCAATCTGGATCTGCGTGTTTACTTTTGGTTTATTTCTTCTTAACTGAGGTGCTTTACCCTGCTCTCAGCACACTGAATAGCCACATCTTTTTCCATGTCACATCTTATGAGTGAGAGAGCGGCAATTCCTTTCTGAAGTAAAACATTTTCGAGTTTTGAAGTAAAACATGGTTTTTAGAAGTACCAGTGCCCCATCTATGCCATAAATTTGTCTAAACAACCAGCTGAAATTCAGCAGTATTTGGCTATGCTGATATTTTTATCAAATCTCATTTGGGTATCTCAAATTCTAGATGGTTCATCATATATGTCTGCAAAATCTTCTGCATTAGATGCTATGGGAGTCTTTAATCCACAGAATTACTGTTTTTCATATTAATGAGCTATAAATAAGAGCTTCCTAACTACTAATTCCTTGAAAATCCACTGTTGGTGATTATAATCAACGATTAGAATCATAAAATCATAGAATAGTTAGGGTTGGAAAGGACCTTAAGATCATCTAGTTCCAACCCCCTTGCCATGGGCAGGGACAACTCACACTAAACCGTGTCACCCAAGGCTCTGCCCAACACAGCCTTGAACACCGCCAGCGATGGAGCATTCACAGCTTCCCTGGGCAACCCATTCCAGTGCCTCACCACCCTCACAGTAAAGAACTTCTTCCTCAGATCCAGTCTAAACTTCCCCTGTTTAAGTTTGAACCCATTACCCCTTGTCCTCTCACTACAGTCCCTAATGAAGAGTCCCTCCCCAGCATCTCTATAGGCCCCCTTCAGATACTGGAAGGCTGCTATGAGGTCTCCTCGCAGCCTTCTCTTCTGCAGGCTGAACAGCCCCAACTTTCTCAGCCTATCTTCATACGGGAGGTGCTCCAGTCCCCTGATCATCCTCATGGCCCTCCTCTGCACTTGTTCCAACAGTTCCATGTCTTCTTTATGTTGAGGACACCAGAACTGCACACAATACTCCAAGTGAGGTCTCACGAGAGCAGAGTAGAGGGGCAGGATCACCTCCCTCCACCTGCTGGTCACGCTCCTTTTGATGCAGCCCAGGATACAGTTGGCTTTCTGGCCTGCGAGCGCTCACTGAAGCCACCTCATGTTAAGTTTCTCATTGACCAACACCCCCAAGTCCTTCTCCACAGGGCTGCTCTGAATCTCCTCCCCGCCCAACCTGTAGCTGTGCCTGGGATTGCTCCGACCCAGGTGTAGGACCTTGCACTTGGCATGGTTAAACTTCATCAGGTTGGCATCAGCCCACCTCACAAGCATGTCAAGGTCCCTCTGAATGGCATTCCTTCCCTCCAGCGTATCAAGCGAACCACACAGATTAGATTGTTACACATTCATCTTTGCCTATATTTAGCAAACTTAATGAGAAATTATGGATCAGATCCTCAGTTTCTGATTCTACTGCTTAGTTCTAGTGCACGAGAACTGGTGCTGGTTCCAAGCAGTGCCAGCTTACCACTGGCATTACGCCCTGGCACTGACACAGGGGCTGACTGGGGACAGCAAAAGATGTGAAGGAAATACATTGCACTCTTGCAATC
Source organism: Amazona ochrocephala (assembly GCA_039720435.1). NCBI lineage: Eukaryota > Metazoa > Chordata > Aves > Psittaciformes > Psittacidae > Amazona > Amazona ochrocephala. The sequence goes on from CM077880.1 coordinate 31,249,893, forward strand.
CATAGCCCACGGAACTGTCTTCAGGGACTATTTCTCCTGATGTAACTCAGAGTCCTTTGGTCCAAATCTTCTGTTACAAAGCCTAACTACCCCTGATCTTCTTGTTTTGGGAGACTGAGGAGGTGAGCCGATACTCTGAATGCATCTAATAGCTTCCTACAGTCACATGTGCAACATGAGCTTGCACAAAGATATATCTACCTCTGTGTGACTTCAACTGACATTAAGTAATAATTTTTAGGCTTCTGGTGGGCATTTAAAATGTGTTCAGACTGCTTTGTTATGTACTTGATCACCTTTCTACAGCTGGTGCATAGCGCTACTTTTCCCAAAAAGGTCTGCAAGCAGAGTAGGTATGCTTCAGACAGACCAAAGTTATCTGGTCCAACACTATTTTGCCCTTCAAGTGTTCTTCTTAATAATGTACTTTTTAAATAACACATTGCATAATGATACCAATTTGGAATGGCAGCTTCTCATCTGAATAAACATTAAGGAGTTTGCTTTTATTAGTGTATTTTACTGAAGTTTGTGTTCCTTCTTATTGCCATATTGTACTTAAAAATATTTAGTTACAACATTATCCTTTAGTTTAAGCTGCTCTTCACCCCTTTGGTGTCTACTCTTCAACAAGACTTAAATCCTACCCTTATTTAGGATGGGTCAGACAGCTACCAGCAGATAAAGCTGAAACCATTTTAGAAGTTATTGCAGGTATCTTTCCTCTTTCATTATTTAAGCTTAGTTCCTTTACCACAATCCGCACAATGAAACACTTGAGATCTTTTCATCCACTTAGAAGGAAAATCACCCCAATTTTAAATAGTCTTTACCTGGGAATTTAGATTAAGTGGATGACTTGTGTAGAGGTCGATGATGACACTACCCTTTCCACTGACTCGGCTGAAAGAGCAGTATCATCAAACAAGGCAGCAAACATGGTTGTAATTATTTCTTAAACCACTTCAATGATACTTTCAAGAGAAAATCTTTCCAGAGCAATAATTTCTTCTTGCTTTTTGGCAGAGCCCTTTTCTGCACCTCTGCCAGATTGAATTAACTTTTTTTTGAATATGAAGAGTCTGCTACGTAATAATTCAGATGCAGTCTCAATAGCATCTTGCACAATGGCATCTCTGGTGAAGTGTGTCTTGGAAAGACAGAGAAATAAAAAATGAAATACTGCACATATTCAATATACATAATTCTCTCTCTATAGTTCTACATATACACAGGATCAACATAGACTACATGTGTTCTTTAGATAGATATATGTATATGTATATATGTACATATAGAAATACATAAAAAATTAGAGAATCTAACCCTGTAGCACAAGTTTATAAATTTAAGGAATGAGGAAGCTGAGTGATTTGAATTAAGTGCATATTCTAAACTTAAAAGACTGTTGCTAAACTGGAACTGTGGATAAGAAAACTTACATGAAAATTAATAACTACTTGTACTGAAAATGAGTCTGACAAACAAAAAAGTATTAATATATGTGACCACAAACACAATGTGAAAGGACTCTCCCGCTCTGTTAAATGCGTGTTTACTGTTTGCTTTCTCATTTTGAATATATTTGATTTGTAAGTAACTCAGTCAGAATAAGATAAAAAGATGTGACAGTTTAGTATAAATTAAGAAATCATTTCAAGCTGTGCAGAAATGTGTATAACATCAATGAAAACTGATGTAAACTGAAACAAAATTATTATGCTATACATAACCAGCTACTCAGACATGAATCCTATCTCTAACAAATGCTACTTAAGGGTTTTGAACTCTTGAATAAAAATAAAAATTTACACTTACTAAATTTAAGCAGTTTTACTGGAAAGTAGAGACTTAATGTAGGAATAATTAGGCATTGATAAGCCTGAGAAACAGGACAGAACTGCTCAACAGTCTTCTGTAATAGCTTTTCACCTGCAGGTTTAAGAGTCCAGGATTCTGTACTACTTCAGATCAGTCCTGCAAAAACATACCACTATATCCCACTTTTTCAATAAATACAGGTATTCTTAATAATTTTAAGTTATTAAAGCTATACAGATTTATTTTTTCGGTTTTTATCTCATGATAATAATGGTGCCACTCTGGATTAATGAACAGAATTATTCTGGGTATTTTGTTTGAATTCCAGACTAGAAGCTAAATGAGACAGTAAGGGTGGTTCTACTCAGTTAATAAGCAGGCTTTGGAAGCAAGGCTGCAATTACTGAAGTAGCTGGTTTTTGGTTTGGTTTAATTTCAGCTGGAATGGTTCCCTGAGCTATCTCTCTTCATAAACACCCATATCCTAAGACCAGAAAATGAGTGGAAGCGGGGGTGGACCAGGAAGAGTGAGACTTTCCTCTCTGAGGTGCTAATGGATTCATGCTGTGTTAAAGTGACCCTGGGAGGGACTGCAGCCTGAGCCATCAATGCTCCTACAGAATCACTAAGGTGAAAACTACTTGTTTAAAGACTGATCTCTTATTTCAGGATTTTTTTTCCTCAATTCAAAGCCAAATTTCAGATCTGCTCAGCAGTAATCCATAGAAGTGCAAAGTCTGAACATCACCAAGAACTGCTTCCAAAGTATTTCAGCTTCTATGTAATACTACACAAACGTGGACTTTCAGAGACTCCTTTCAGTTATATTTGTTTTATCTGAAACATGGCCTATTGGTATGCAGAGGAACCCACATCAACAGATTCCATGGTTTCAAGAGCTAATAAAAAGCATTTCCCTCTGTTGGGAAGCATATTCCTTGATATGGTGCTTTAAAACACAGCTATTATTTGAAATTAAGATCTTTTAACAAGCACAGTGGACTGAACTAGTGATACTAATGGCCAAATATATGCCAATCCAGTAACATTAAAAACAATTTCATATTATTATTGCTTTGGCAAAACTGTGATAAATAACAGGCTATTTCAAAAATAAGACTGTACAGAAATTTGGTACATATGACTGGAAATCAGTTGTATGCTTTTCCACTTCTCCTTTCCCAACTCCAATCAGGATGTTTTGGTCTATTTATTCATAATACGTATCTATAGATCTGAAATTCTGTTCAGGACAAGCTACGATGATTCTGCAAGCAGATATACATATACACAAAAACCTGACTATTAAAAAGAAATCATGCTTGATTCACACTGAGACAAGGGGGCACAAAAACATAAAATGAAATATATAAACCTTTAGAATCAATTTTAAGTAATGTTAAGTTTGATGGCTTTGTAACAGTAGCAATGGAAAATTACTGAGGTGCATGATTCACAGAAAAAAAAACAGAGTACAGCTAGAGAACATACTGAGAATTCTTATATAAGATAAACCATTGTAGTTTCAGGCCTTTATGACCTTAGTACAAAATGAGTGTAAGAAAAACAGGCTAGAAGAACAGGACATAAGGATAAGGAGTATCTGGAATGGCAGGGGTCCAGGATGGGCTGTAGTTAAACTAAGTGATAAGTAGAAGGACAGGATGATTGTTATGTCTATGGTGTTAACGAACCAATTAAGCTGGTATAAGCATCTACTGGGCATGCTTGGAAGGCCACCAGAAGTGATGAAGACTGTTGGAAGAAGTAAAGGACCCTCAGACACCACCACCACCACATTTTTGTATGCATGCGGGGAACTTTCTGGAAAATGATGTAATCCATAAGTAGCCTCATGAATACGTATGTATGCCCAGTGACTATATAAGGACGGTTTAAGTAGCAATACGGTGACACACGTTAGGAGCAGCTATCCCCCATGTCTCCCGGTGCCGCAAAAAAGAATACCTGCTTGTCAACTTAAAACTTCGTTAGCAAGTTTGTTCCTGGAGTTTTCCCCAAATCAACACACACTTTACTTATTTCTGCCAGCTCAGACTATGGAGGGAGAGTATCACTTTAGCTTTAATAACCCACTATGCAGTTGTCATATTCATCCCTTTGACTCGGAGAAAACTCCAGGAACTCACCAACAAAGTTTTTAGTTGACAAGCAGGCATTCTTTATTGCGGTGCTGGGAGACATGGGGGATCACTCCTCCAAGCCTGTCTCCCCCAAGCATCAACCAGGATGTGATTATATTGTCCTTAAACATACATATTCATTAGATTACATATGTTACATCATACTTTTAGAGAATGCCTCCTGTATGCACACAAAAACGTGGTAGCAGGCTTTCAGACCCCTGGTGGTTATTTTTTCATCACTTTGTTTTAGGATCATTGTCGTATCAGTCATATCAGTAACGACCAGGTGGCTCTGGCAAAGCTTATCTTAGTATTTCTTTTTCTCTATAGTTGCTAACAAAGCCTAACATCCTTGAGATTACTCATTTACAACCTTATTCTTCAATCAACCCCATTTTCACCTCTAATACAACATGCAATGTTTATGCACAGTATCACTTCAACTGTAATTTGAACTCACTGTGCATTTTTAGAGTGCTGTCTGCAAAGCTTGACTGCAGCAGCATCTCCACAGCCTTTGAGCTCTGTTCTGTATTAACAAATCCAAGTTATGTGCACAACTTCAAGACTATTTTCTGTCTCTTCTCTATTTGTAACATCTACTTTCTAGGTGTGAACAGAAGACACATGATGCCTCCAGACCCCTCATGTGGCTGACTCTGCTGTCTCCTCACAAGGTGCACCTCAGAGCTGACCCTCAACTGCACATCCAGCTACAAGACAGCCCCACACTTGTCTGTGTGCCCGTAAAGGATGTGACTCGAGTTAAACTAACCATTACCACAACCACATACACACCCGCGACTTCCTTCTGACTCTAAGGCCCAGGCCTGTTCCCTCAACACCAGCACCGATGTCCTACCCAGCGGCACAAGCTTCCTTACACCCTACTCACTGCTGCCAAGACACACGTCTCCAAAGCCATCCATGTCCAGGGACATGCGCTACAACGGGTTCTCCCTGTAGGCTCACACCGCCTCATCCCCAGGACGAGCGGACCACCTGCCACAGACCGGCCACCAACCTCCCCTCACACCCTCTCCGCCCATTCCCGCGCCTCCGGACGCACGCTAGGGGCGGGGAGCGCCACGCCGCTACGGCGCATGCGTGCAGGCTGTGCACCTGCGCACTGACCGGGGCCGGCGGCGCTGCGGATGCTGTGCGCATGTGCAGAAGGCAGTGGCGGGAGCGGGGAGTTGGGGTAAGCCTCCGGGCGGATTGGGGTGGGATCATGGGGTGGGTTTGGCACGGCCTGGCGCTTAGGCGGGCAAGGGGGGGAGGAGAGTGATGTGATGAGCCTGACTTGCTTTTGCTGCGTTCCGCTGGTAATCGGTGCAGGGCCGTGCCGGAGTCCCGGCCGCCTGCCGCTCGGTCTGCTGGTATCAGGGCTGCTGCCTGAGCAGAGCCCACCCTCTGCCCCACAGGCGCCCGGCTGAACCCAGCCGTTAACCCGGGTTTCGTGGGGCGGGGTCGTCGTTCCCCCTGTGCCCGGGCCGTGTCCTGAGGGCGCGGGTGCTTGTTGGGCCGAAGGGGAAGCAGAAGCATGCGAGTCTCTTCAGTTCTGTCAGCTCCTGTGCTAAAGTGTAGAAAGACATGCCAAGTGTGGGTGTGTTAGGGCTGATGAACTGAGAAGTGCTCCTAAATCAACAAATCCAGCCTTGAGATCTAACTTGTGCTTTTGGTATCGTGACTTAAGATTCAGCTGCAAAGTGCTTTTTTGTCTCTCCTCATCTGGCTGGAGTCGCACGCAGACGCGGTACAACTTTCCCTGGTCAGGAACATCCTGATGATGCTAATCCTTGTGTCAGCATTGCCATTTAATTCAAACTAATTGTTTTGTGAGTGTGTTGCTCTAAGCATCCTTTTTCTTGTGAACTTCAGGATGGGAACTGGTTGAGGATTAAAAGGCCTACATAAAGTCAGCAGAGATGTAGGTTTTCATCCAGTGACTTAAGTACTTTTAGTATAAGTTGATGTGCTGGGGGGGCACACCTGTTCAAAGCTGATCTTGCTGGTCTGATAAAATGGGTCAATGCTATTTGTATGGTTGTCTGTATGGGAAGTAATTTGCCTTAATGCATATGGTTATGTGTTTGTTTTTCCAACAGCTGCATTACTTTGATTTCTTACTAGGATTGGTTTATTTTCCAGTTGTTTCAGTCTTACAGTTTTTTGATATCTAACTGTAGTTCTTGTTAAGTGTAATGCGATTACTTACAAATATGTGTAATTTGAAGTACTGAATTTCATTATATTGGCATTACTTCTGTCATCAGGGTTGTCCTCTTTTCCACCATAAATTCCACTTGTTTTTCTATTGATCGTTCTCAATCCCAGTTTTTTACTTCAGAAGACACTGAAAATATAAAAGAAAAAAAAACAGCTTTCTCTAAATTTATTTATGGAAATGCTTAGTAGAGATTGGTCCTGGAACGAATACTATTACAAAGTATTTCCATAAATACATTTGTATTTGTCAACCTCCTTGTCACCCACTATCCTCCTCATCTGTGCAACCAAATAATGTTTTTTTTTCCTCAGAACAGTTTGTTTTCCATTTCCCATGCTATTTCTGATCTCCTTCTGCTAACCTAATCTTTTCTGATGTATCGTTGTACTTACAACCAGCATAACTTATTTGGCTGCAAATACTTAAATGTGTTTGGAGTGCTTTGTTATCTTCGTTTCCATGACATACAGATGTGCCTGTCAGCTGATGAGATATCTTTATTGCACCTACCTAAATTTCCAAACTTAAATTTTTGGCTGTCAAGTAATGTTACATTTGGTGAAGTCAGAATCCAGCTCTTGATGGCACTTCAGTTCTCTCCCTGCATGTTGTCCTTATCACTACAGACAAATGTACCATCTTTCCAGCAGTTTTAGAGCTGCAGATGAAGTAGTATCTTTGAGGTGTTTTTCCATGCTCTGTCACTAAAATCCAGCTTTCCCAGTGTTTGGGCAATCAAAAGCCAAACTAGTCTTTCTTGACTAGTCCTTGTCTAAAAGCTAGACTATAATTAGTATTACAGCTTTATCTGGTTTTGGCTCCTGCTGTTTTTCATGGGTATTTCTGGTGTTTACCATCAGCTCTGTTTTTTTCATATGCCTCTGCTGCTTTTAAGCTGGGGTAAGCATTCCTGTTAACATCTGAAGAGCTACTATTTTGTCATCCTCATCTTTCCTTGTGCTCTACATCTTCTCTGTTACTTGTAAATCCTAGTTTATTTGCTGTCCAGGGAGGTGATGATCTGTGACTAATCTACTTTCCTCGGTTTATTCTCCTGCTACTTTTAAATGTAGACAAGCCAGAACTGAATAATGTATTTTTCCAGTTAACTAAGCTATGGCAGTTCTTCGTTATATTGATTTGCTCATACCCTGGATGCCTTTCCCTTTTTATTTGATTTTTTTGAATTCTGTCAGGTATGAAAATGTCTCTATAATGCCTTACATAGTAAAGTTCAATTTTGATAGTCTATAATAATTATACCATTATCCTGTGCTAGACTGTCTGTTTAGATATCACGTCAGTTCCTCTTCATTTTCCTCCTTTATGTGTGTGACAGCAAATGATAATTAAAACGTTTTATTTTACAGGTCACTTTACTTCTTGTCTCTGCACCTCAGATGGGGCATGCGTGTTCAGGTGACTGACTACAGGACCATCAAAATGCCTAACCTGGAACATCCAGCGTACCCAGCAGCTACACTGCTTCAGTTGGAAAGTCTGGTGCCTTGTCGAGAATCCCAAGTGTCCCTGTTGCTGTCAATATTTGGAGAGGTAGTCCTTTTTGTATTGTAGATTTGAGCAGAACAAACACATTCTGCTGTCTCAGAAGAGAGAATAGAAAATTAAGAGCATTTTTGTGATGTCATTATGAAAATACTTTGGTTGTCTCTTTGTTGGGCAGATAGATTCTAGTGAATTTGAAGGTTGAAAGCTGTTTTGCAGCTGGAAGGTCCCAAACAGACTTACAGCTATTTGTGTCTCCTGTATCTGAAGCCTGAGTTCTCCAAGCCTTTGTTCTATCTTTGCCAGATAGTACCAGGAAGGACTCTGTCTCCTTCTCTGGTCTAATGTTCCGGGTTATTCTTTTTTTCTTTTTCAGTGGCAATGTAGAAATTGTGTTTGGTTTTCACCTATTAATCCAGTTATCTGCATACCTGAGTTCTAAGTACATGAAATTGATCTGATTCTAATTAGTTCTGTTGCTGGCCATAAGATTTGGAAATCACTGGCTTGTTAACTGTTCCTGTTACTGCCTGGCAAAGTTGTGCTAAAAGGTAATAGAGATTTTCATCTGCAAACTTATAAGCAGTTGACATTCAGTTAACAAAATGGAAATTAATATTTGCTTCTGGTTCTGCCTTTAATTATAATGATATTTACACAAATTAGGGCATTTAAGTTTATGTATTTTAAACACAGTGACATCAAGTCTTCTTAAAAAATAAATACTAAAATTCTTGTTAAATATGGAGGTTAAGAATATCTGCATATCTTGCACAAGAGTGCTTTCATCTTGAATTAGTTGAATATTATTATTTTTCATAAAAGGTATTTATTTTTGTATTAGTTCTTTAAGTCTGTGTACAAGATTCTTAGAAATGAGAAAAACACAAAAAATACCTGTTCAGAATGAAATAAAAACCCAAGTTAATTATTTTCCTCACATCTTAAAAACAAAATTCCAATATACAGCATCAGTACCATTAAATAAATAGATGTATTATATCAAATATATATTGTGAGAGAAGAGCGAGCTCCTGCACCATCTCCTCCACCAAGCTGTTTTGTCTTTTCTGTTTAGTGTTAATGGAAAGAAAAGCAGTTTGTAGATTTTCAGAAGTTAGGGCAGTGTAAAGCCTGCAATTTGTGCCTGCCACGATCTTGTTTCACTCAGCTAACTAATTTGAATTAAGAGCCCACTGTTTTTCTGTCTTGGTATGTGATTTTTTTTCTCTGTGTGTTTGTTTTGTTTTGTTTTCCCATGGAAAACGTATCCTCCTGTTATAGCAGTTTCACTGGGAGCTTTATGTGATACTCGATGCTTGGGACTTACCCTTCCAGCGTTTCAGTGAAAACGAAACACAAAATTTGATCATGTTGATTCTGTAATAATTGATGTATTTTATGTATAATGTCTCAATTTAAAAGATAATTTTTCTTTTGAAGGGAAACGTCATTGATAAATCTTGAAAAAATTGAATGAAAAAATTGAAACAACAAAAACTCTTTGTTTTGTTGTTTTTTTTTTTTCCTAGCGTCACCATTTCAGTTTTCCATCGATCTTTATCTATGGACATACATCTAGTGGAAAGACTTACGTTATGCAAACTCTTCTAAGCACCTTACAGGTAAGAATGTTCACAATGGTTATTGAACTTAGAATTTATTTGTAACAGATGGTCCCTCAAACTAGCTTCTTCTTTCTTGAAATGGGGTTTCCTCAGCCATTTCTGCCTTCTTTATTCTCCTCCGTTTACTGTGTGATGAATGCGTTGCTTCTCTCGCTAGTGCAGTTAGGATAAAGTGAAGTTGTGCATATGAAATGTAGTATGATAACTTTTCTATGGAAGTTTAAAAAGAAAAAGAGGAGCTAAATTTTGTTCTGCTCATTCCCTTGACTTAACCTGAAACAGCTCCAGAGACAAATAACTGACTCTTATGATGATTCCAGTTCAATCTGAGGGTCACTTTTTTTTTTAATATTCTTCTAATTCTCCTTTAAACTAATTTTACTTGTATATCAAAAGAGTGAGAGAGTGTATGAAAAACAGTGAGAAGAGTTTTCACTAATGTCAGCCTAAGAGCTTAAACTTAGTAAAGTTGTTAAGAGCATTCAAAGTGAATATACAAGCTGTACCTGTTTGCTGGAAAAAAAAAAAAAGTGATTCCAGAGGAAGGCCAGGAAGATGATCAGAGAGCTCAGGCACCTCTTCTATGGGACAGGCTGAGAGAGTTGGGGTTGTTCAGCCCAGAGAAGAGGAGGCTCCAGGGAGGTCTTATAGCAATCTTCCAGTACCTATAGGGGTCCTACAAGAAATGCTGAGAGGCACTTTTACAAGGGCAGGTAGGGATAGGACAAGGGTTAATGGCTTTAAATAGAGGGGAGATTTAGGTTAGATATTAGGAAGAAGTTCTTTGCTATGAGTGTGGTGAGAAACTGGAACATGTTGCCCAGAGAAGTTGTGGCTGCCCCATCCATGGAAGTGTTCCAGAGCAAGTTGGATGGGGCTTTGGACAACCTGGTCTAGTGGAGGGTGCGTTGGAACTAGGTGATCTTTAAGGTCACTTCCAACCCAAACCGTTCTGTGGTTCTATGAAATCGTGAAAATCAGTGGCTGAGTACCGGGCAAATGCTGTTCTTTCTGATACTGGTAGTTGTTTTTGCAGACTTGAGGTGAATGTTGTATTCATTGCAGTAGATCTGGTTAGATCGAATTGGCTCTATTATAGAAGCAGGAAAATCTGAAACTTTGGAAAAGAAACAATGCAGGAGTTCTAAAATGTTGGAGTAATATTGTGTGGGAACAATTGATGTAATTCCTGAACAATAAGCAATTATTCCTTTGCTTAATAAATCAGCTCTAAATGGGAAAAGTGTAGTGATAGCCCTTTTTAGTATTTTATTTTCAGAATCTATTTGGAAATACAAATTTTGTGTACTTTAATTTATTCTAGGTCCTCCAAACATAGCTTGATATGTGTTATAAGTTACAAAACATAATAATTAGTATGCCATTCACAGTTTCTAATGTAATAAAATAAATTCTCCAGGTGTGTTTATCCTTACTAAGCTTGGCATTGCCAAGTGTTTTGCTGGTGGGATGGATCTTATTCTCTCCCATGACAGTACTGTTGCTGTTTCCTCCTGTGTGAGCTTCACTTCCAGAAATGTTAGGGCTGTGTATTCTGTTTCAGCTTTGCCTTCTAACATGAACGTCCTTTGGATTCCTGCTCTTAGAAAACAGTGTAGGAGTAAGAAAGAAGTAGGTCAAGCAGGACTGGTAGGACAAATGATGTTGGAATATGTGAAGTGGAAACTACTGAGAATTCATTGTTCACTTTTGATTCCAAAGCCTTGTATTTCTGGGAAGCTGGGACTACAAACTCTTTTCCTCTCAATTGTTAAGGAAGAAAACTGCTGTAATGCTGTTCACTGGGGGATGAGTTATTCTTGATGATTAATACTGTAGTTGCTCTGTGTTGCTAACCTGAAGTAGGAACTTTGTCATGAACGGATTTATTTCAGTTGCAGGGGCTGCAGGCAGCGAATCATAGAATTATAGAATAGTTTGAGTTGGAAGGGCTCTTTATAGGTCATCTAGTCCAATGCTCCTGCAGTGAGCTGGGACTTCCTCAGTTAGATCAGGTTGCCCAGAACTACATCCAGCCTGGCCTTGGATGTCTCCTGGGGTGGTGCATTCACCAGCTCTCTTACAACCTGTTCCAGTACTTTACCACCCTCATGGTAAAAAATTGATTCCTCATGTCCAGCCTGAATCTCTCTCCCCTCTTTTATTTTAAAACCATGTTATTTTAAATGTCATGTGAGAATCTCAACTATGTAGAAGTAGTAGGTCATTGTGGCTGAGTGTATGTTTCTTACATAAATAATTCTTTTGAAGAATGATAGATTGCTGCCTGAAGCCCATTTTAGTTTTTAGTCAGTGTTGGCGGAAGACTTTTAAGCACTAGGTTCTTGCTGCTTTTGTGGCCTTTTTTTTCTGTTAGCAAATGTGTATACTCATTCTGGTTCTTTTCCTTGTCCTATTTTTTCCCAAAGCATCCTTTTTCACCCTTGAGGGTGAAAGGTATCATCATAAAAGTTGCCATCTAAACCTATTAATGCCTATCTGCTGGACTGGGTATCATGCAAACATCCCCTTCGTTAAAAATTCTGCAAAGGGAGAAAGCTGAAAGACAATGCTCATGATCCTCTTTCATGCAGTAACCTTTTGTGCAATGCTCCTAATACTGTGCTGCCCACTTGCAACATATCCAAACACGTCTAGACTCTGGAAGTGAATAGGATTTAAGTGGCAACTGTTTCTACAGAACTGGCTGTTGCCAAGTATAAGTGTCTCCTACATAATGTGGTGTTGTGAATCACATCTCAGGCACGCAGCTTTTCTCCTTCTGTGGCGGTGCAGCACTTTGAATAGGTGTTTTTGGGGGTGTAGCCACTTTCTTTTTATAGTGTTCAAAATCATAAGAAGGCTTTTTATTACATGCTGCTTGGCTGGATTGCCAGCATGTACCCACACTTTCCCACAAGTAATGCATATGTATCCCAATGACTAATATTTTCCAGAGGTTTTAGTGTTCAGTGTGAAAGAAGAACATATGCCTTACCAGAGAGTATAGATCTGTGCAAGTAATCTATTTCTTAAAAAGCAGAGTTGCTAGAAAAGTTTTGTCTTACGCAGGTTTGAATACTGGTACTTATATGTAGTCTGTAGGGTCTTCTATTTATGGACAAATGGCTTTTTCAATATTACAGAATTGGTACTTACAAGTATATTTTGGGGAGTGTGTCCCTAGATTATTGTCTTTATAATATAGGTTTGAGAAGTTCATGTTATCTAGACACTGTAATTTTTAATGGACTATTTTACAATACTGTAATGTGTTATAGTTGTCTAACTTCTCTTTAAACTAAATGCTATTGTTATGTTTTCTTTCCAAAATTGCTCACAATTTTTACACATAGAAGATACACTGTGATTCAGTTTTTAAATGTAATTCGAAGATAAACTGTGTTTCGTACGAGGATTCATCAGATCTCTTCACTTTCTGATATCTAATGTTTTTACTAGGTACATAAGTAATCATGCTTTTTTGGCAAGGTTGTTTGGTTTATGTTCTATGCTCTATTGACAGGTTGTGGTTTCTTGCATTGTCTCATCTGGAAGAGAATATTATTCTGGAGTATTCACACTGAAAAAGCTAAATTGTTTTGTAAGTTGTCTCATTTTTTCTCCTTTTCAGCTTCCTCATGTGTTTGTGAACTGCGTGGAATGCTTTACTTCACGACTTCTCTTAGAAGAAATTCTCACGCAGTTGCAGAGTTGTTCTCCTGAGACGGAAAAGACTTCTCAAGTGCATTGTGATACTTTCAATGACTTTGTACGTCTGTTTAAACAAGCTGTTGCGACTCAAGAGCTTCAAGATCAAACATTATACATTGTAAGTAATACAATTTTAATGTTCCAGTTTCATTCCTGTTAAAAGGGTGTGAATATGAAGGTTGTATCTGAAGTATGTGCAGCATGGAGCAGTTTTCACAATATTTCTATGTAGACTTCATTCAGAATCTGTTGATAGTGGTAGATTATTTCTGTTGCTTTACTGGCTTTAGATGAGGTTCTGTATTTTTCCTGGTTTTAGAACTTTTTCTACACAAAACCAGCGTAGCATAACTCAATGAACATAAGTTATACTTGGTATATATTTGGTTATAAGTTATACTGTATGTTTGTATAATTTGGGTATGTAATAGTATCACAGAATCTTTAAAAATAGAGAGCCTGTATATGTGTAATAATTAGTAAGTCATGCATATCTCTTTCCTTGGGAAGATAACCTCAGAAATGAGAAAGCAAAGGTGGGAAGCAAGGCAGAAGTGAATTACAAAGCATGCAAATGACAAGAATTGGTTGGCTAGAACAGATTCAAGTTAGAAGCTATATTAAGGAACTAAAATGCATAATTTCCTCTGTAAAAGTGCAGTTGAGATCTTAAATCTTAAGCTTGTGGCCCTCAGAGACAAGAACTGTAGTTTTAAAATTAAGATGGAAAAAAAGTCTGTGATGAAACATTTGATGATATACTCAAGTGGAATAAACAGGCAGACTGCAGGAAAAGTAATAGGAATTTAGATCACAGGAATGATTAAATCAGTGTAGTGATAGAACACTAGGGTTTGTGATTTTTGGTTTTGTTTTGTTTTGTTTTGTTTTTTTTCCCCTGTTATAATCTTAGCTGCCTAAAGGCATCAAAATTTGCAGACATCTGTAATAGCATTTATTGTGCTGAGAGATGAACAAAGAAACAGATTTCAGGCATACAAGAGGTCTGAGAAAGGACACAGATTCTTCAAACCTTTTTTATTGTACTAGCTCACACTTGGTTGAATGTAATTGATTATCTTAAAAAGAACCCGAATGCCATCATATTAGCCATGTGTAACTGTATGTACATTGTAAACCTGCAAAAGACATGGACTTAGGTTTCAGGCCAGCAGTAGGAATTAAGTTTGTTTTAAAAGAGGCAAAATTGAATATTTAAGAAAGCATGGAAGTTGTTCAAGATTAAAATCTTAATGACCCTGGGTAATCACTCTGCATGTTTCTCACAGCAATCAAGGGGCATACTGCCTTGATTTTTTTTCAGAGATGTTCATAATTGCTGGCAATTCTACATACTGAGCAGTACTCACTGAACATTCTTCATTCTGTTTCACAGGTTATCGTCAAATAAGTTCTATTTCAACTTAAAAATAATTAACCACTGAGTTAAGTAACTTCATATTATGCCTAGTGGAAACAGTACTAGCTCAGAGTTGCCTACAGCTCATGAGTTAGTAAATTTGACATACTTAAAAATTGAATGAAGAAAATAGGCATCAGTACTTACAATAGGTAAGAAGTTATACATAGATAATTCATTCTAATTTACTGTCACAAAAGTGGTATTGGCATCCTTCAGCGATTCCTTAAAAACAAAACTTAGCACTAAAATCTCTTTTTAGAAATTGCATACAACACTCTATATAGTAAAATTTTACTTTCAGATTAATATTTGGATTAAATAACTATTTTGCATCAGTAAAGAATGCTTAATGTGTTACACAAAAATTAGTATCACTCAGGAAAAAAAAAGTTCTTGGACAATGCTTGTAGAAAGAAAAGCATTAAATACCTGGAGAGGTTCAATTGTATCCTGTAAATAGTTGCTGAATCAGAAGAATTAAGTATTAAATTAGTATCTCAGTTCAGTTCTGCAAGGGAACAGACAGGAACGGGGAAAATCAATTCATGTATATTAGCCTGTGTCATCTGGATTTATTGTAGAATGGTTTAAATTGGGACTGATGGAAGACCAGCATGCTGGTAATGTAAACTGGCAAAGCTAATTTATTCTGTTTTATTTCAGTAATAAATAATGTAATATTTCAGCCCAATTAACTCAGAGCAAATTAAGATAAATGTTTACTTTCAAGCAAAGCATTCCAAATGTTTCTCTTACCCCCAGAATGGGTGCTGAATGCTTGTGATTACTTATGAGAAATGTATTTTAGTCATTTTAACTACCTGACAAATTGGAGCAGATATAACTTGTAGTCATTCATCTGTTTACAGTATTTAGTACTTTACAGATGTAACAAGCTGCTGGTTTTAATATAGATCAGCAGACAGTTCTGAAATGTATAGTTTTTTTATAAAGCTGAAGGCTGTTCAGCCTGGAGAAGAGAAGGCTGCGAGGAGACCTCATAGCAGCCTTCCAATACCTGAAAGGGGCCTATAGGGATGCTGGGGAGGGACTCTTCATTAGGGACTGTGGTGAGAGGACAAGGGGTAATGGGTTTAAACTTAAACAGGGGAAGTTTAGATTAGATATGAGGAAGAAATTCTTTACTGTGAGGGTGGTGAGGCCCTGGAATGGGTTGCCCAGGGAGGTTGTGAATGCTTCATCCCTGGCGGCGTTCAAGGTGGGGTTGGACATAGCCTTGGATGGCATGGTTTAGTGGGAGGTGTCCCTGCCCATGGCAGGGGGGTTGGAATTCGATGATCTTAAGGTCCTTTCCAACCCTTACTATTCTATGATTCTATGATCTGTGTTAAAACTAAAGAGTAAGGCATAGAATTACAGGCCTGTGGTTTGGTGGTTTCTGTGAACCACTTGACATATTCCACAAGTCAGGGTCGCAGGATATTTTATCTTCTGCAAATAGAAACTCCACTTTGTTTCCTGCTTAACTAAAAAGTAAGATCTACTTAGGTCAAGACCTTAAAGACCTTAAAGCTTTGTGTTTGGTAGCTGCATGTCACTGGATCCGATAAGCAGTGTTTTATTAGCAAAAATATGTAGCCTCTGTTTGGTCAGGAGCATAAAGCAGTCTTCATTCCTGGAACTGTTTATTGTATAAACCAAATGCAGATGTCAATATAAAGTGATACATTGTATTGTAGTTTTAAACAAATTCCCAAGAAATGTGAGCTATTATAGCAGAGATACTGCTCTGTCAGGGCTTTTTCCTGCTTGGTGTGATTTTGAAATATCATTTGCATAAAATGTTTCTTGGTTGTTCACATAAAATTCTTTTTCTTACTGTGGGAAACAGGTATGATAGATGTCTTAAGGACTTGGTGTAGGGAGGAAATGTAAAAGGATAGACAGGTATAATTTTCCAGGCACCTATAGTTTGTCTTTCAACATCAGTAATTCAAAAGAAATAATGAACTTAAGAATTTAGATTTATATTGTGAATGGTAAATAAAACACCAGAAGAAATGTGTTTCTATTCTTTTTTTTTTATTATTCCTGTCAAGATTTTAAGTGTACTGGGAATACAATTTTTTTTTTAGCTCACAGAGGATAAGCACACATGTTTGATGCTCCTGTTCTTTTCTTCTATGCTCCAAAATGTTGGTTGTTTAGATGAAGTGTTTCTTTTTTAAGCTGTACATATGCTGTATATCTGTTGCATACCTGTTTCTGTGAGGATTGCGTATAATATAATAAATCCTGTCAATTTCTGGGCTGCAAATGATGGCAAGAAAAGCTTCTCTCAAGATTCAGTTGTGTGAATTCTAGATGATAGCTAACTTTGTGAAAATATCAGCTCTTATTTCTTCCTGAAAAATAATTAAGCAGTGGAAAAAGGTAGGTGTCCTTCACATGATCTAGTGCTACCATACTACACATGATGTTGAAATATAAGAAGAATTTGGAACAAAAATTGAAGGTTTCAGTGGTTGTTAATGATTATATGGTTTTGTCAGTGATATTCTTGACTGGTACAATTGCATTGCAATTTTTAATTGCCATAAGGCATGAGAATGTTGCTTACCTGGCGATTGTACCTTTTTTTAGATGGCAGAGTTGCTTGGGCTTCCTGGAAGCACACCCGAAGCAATAATCTCTGTGATGTTGCTTGTTGAAGGGGTGGTTTCTGCTGTCTAAAAGCCATTAGTGAAATGAGTTTCCAGCAGCTAAGAATTAATTTTAAATGCACATGAGAATGGAAGTTGACCTTCTCTATGTAATAGGATCGTTGCTTTGTTAAAAGGTACTGGATAGAGCAGAACAGCTGAGGGAAATGGAAGCAAACATCCTGCCAGCATTTCTTAGGCTTCAAGAGTTGGTAAGTATCTGGAAAAAAACTTAACATGTGTGTCCTGCATATTGAAAGTAACTGAACACACGGTACATGTCCATCCAGGCTCACAGATCAAGATAAGTGATTCTTTAGATGAAAAACGTTACAAAATTAATCCCCCCCGTACCTCCCCCACCAAATAGTCAACTGTCAGCAGTCAAAGCTAGAAACTGAACCAGAATTTAAACATAGGCAGGTTTTTCTTATACTCTTCGAGGTATTTTTGTTTTTTATTTAAACTCTGTTTAATAGTATCTTGTTTTATGATACCTTATCTGTTACAGATTCATTTGGGGCTGGTATCAGATGCAGAGCTGTCTTTTCTAGAATATTGGTTTTACGAAGAATTTGAAATTTTTCTACTCTTCATTTATATTTTTCTAATAACTGCAGAAAAATCTGTCAGGCAGACTCTAATCTGTAAAGAGATGCTTCAATATAGCTCCTGTAAGCTTGGTGCAAATAAATAAATAAACCCCCTTTTAGAGTTTGTCAGATGTTTTTGTGGAAATCCAGAGTCTGCTTCTGAGTCAGCTGCCTAGTCAAAAGAGCCCAAACAACACTGAGTATATTCAGCATAGAGTTCATTGAGTGCTGAATTCAGAATAGGAAGCGTGAATTTGCAACTCAGAAAACATTTTCCTCAAGTTTCTCCCATATGAAGCTTCAGAGCACTGTGTGGTGGCCGGCTTGGGAAAGGTCAGTAGACCACCAGTATTTAATTGTGGCTGGAGCTGCACAGTTTAGCAGCTGTGAATGTCGTTTATGTTGGCAGAGAGTTTTTACACTTCCACCGAAACTGCACCACAGTGTGTTTCTGACTGGAGTAAACTACTGTATCTTTCCCTCTTTCACTTCTGAAGTATCAAAGCTTATGCCTTGGAATAAGGAAAAATTGTGCATTCTCTGAAAAGAAAGTGAAGACAAAGCCAGAAGATGGTGGTACTTTGAAATGTCTGAACATCTAAATAGCTGAAATTATACTTGTTATCTCAAGACTTTTGCGTGGTACTCTTTAATCTTCTGGTGACATTGATTTCCCTATATACTGAATGAAGACTGATTCACAGCTGTGATCTTAATCCTGGCAGCTGGTGCATCTTCTGGCTCTTCTTGTCTGTTTTGCCTGTATTCTGGATTTTGCTGCCCCTAAAGCAGAAAGAACCTGTCAGACAGAGAAAGCCGGAGAATTTAGGCTTATGATTGCTGTTCAGGAACCAAAACCGCATAGGCTAAGACTTACATGTACTAGAGAAACATCCTCAAATTCAAAAGTAACCTCCAAATAAGTTTGTCAGCTTTGCTGAATGCTGAGATTCCATTTGCTTAAGTTCTGGATTCTGGACTGAGACTTAGTAAAACTGGTATGCAGCTGGCGTTGCAGAGGAGTGTTGCAGGAGGATCTCCTGCATGACTTCCTTTCCTTGGGTGAAGAGAGACAAGAACTTCATTAGTGTTGGAAGATTTTGTGGGACTGGGGGATGATTGGAAAAGAATGGGTCATAGAATGCTTGATTTCTGTGAGTATTAAGGTGAGAAGTCCTTAGATTTTTCGTAGTGGAAGGTCTTATCAGGAACTGAACTGAAAATACCCCACTACTTTCCTCAGCTAAAATACTAGGAAATCTGGGAGAGGAACACAGTTGAAAGAAAACTACAGAAAAAGACTCTCATTAAAATAATAATAATTAAAAAAACCCCATAAAAACAGAGAAAGAATAAACAGCAAAGAATATGGGTGGGTGCCACTTTGGCAGGAAGTGGGAAGAGTAAATAAAGGAAGATTCTTCCTGTATTTCAGGGGAGGGAAATAACATTTAAACTTTTCCTTCAAGTCATTCACAGCTCATATTAAGCATTGTCAATTCAGTCAGGTCACTTTTATTTTCTTGAGGTGCCTTTGTAGTTTTAAAGTGTGCTTCTGGAAGAACCATATTTAAAAGCATCTTTTGTTATGTAGATTTTTTAGTATGATTGCAGAAACCTTGCAAAACGAATGATGCATCATTCTCACAGTCAGCTTCGTAGAAAAGCTGATATATGGAAGGGTGCCCAAACTAAGGATATATATTTTTTAATATGAAGTGTTTCGTTAGCTGTTAACCAAAACATCAAACTCAAGACAAGCATTTTGTCAGTAAAAACTAGGTTAAAAATAATGTGTTGCTATGTACAGCCATTGTTAGTAACTAGTAAAGCATTTGGTAAAATACACAGTTAATGCTATGTTTTTGTTTTGAAATGTTTGTTGTTGTTTTTGAAAGACCAACTTACCTTTAAAATAAAGCACTATTTAGCTGGCTTCAGAAAGCAGTGAGCTTTCTTTTGCTTTTTAAATTCTCCCATTTGTTCTGAAAGACTGGGTTCAATTACCGAAGTAAAATGCTGTTTTAATTTTGGAAGTGAGGGATGGAATTGCTTGGTATTGTATTGTACCAGCCAATAGTACCAGTGCAATATAGTACCAGTACAATACTTGGTAGTGTATAGTATTGTATTGTATCTTACCACCCCACCAATCTTACGTGTCAGTGGAATGGCAAGGGATGCAAGGAAGTCTCATGTAATTATGAAAATCTGCAAATGTATGCGCTTCTTGATAAGGCCAGCTGAAGCTTTATTACTATCCCAGTAATTTGTATTAAACTGTACATTTGGTGATTTTTGTGGAACAGAAATGTCACAGCAATAATTTTTCTCATTGATATTGTAGCATGCAGTGTTACTTTTTCTTTCTCTGCCTGTCACTCCTTCTATTCCCTTCACTTCCCCCACCCCTTCTGTGTAGACTGACAGAAATGTGACAGTTATCCTGCTCAGTGAAATAGTATGGGAACTGTTCCGTCCAAATACTGGGTGCTTTGAGCCATTCGCCTTGTATTTTCCTGATTACAGCATAGGTAAGTTAATTCTTTAATCTGCTTTTGGGGATTGAGTAATACTTCTGTCAGACAACATCTAAATGCTTTTTTTGCGTCTATCAATATGCCTTTACAGAATCAGGAATATGTAATAGCTGTGGGAATGTAAAAGCCTGTATTCACACAACCTCTAAAAGACTTCTCTTTTTCCACTTGCCAAAACATCTCAAAGTAAAATTTTGGTTCCATTATATTTGCTGGTTCTTTTAATCAATGTAGATTTTGGTGGGTTTGGGTTTTTTTAGTGATGATTATCATTTGTTTTCCCACTTAACTTGTAAGATGTGGTCAGTTTGTTAAGTTAGCTTTAAATAAGCAAAACTTATCTTTGTTTAAACAGGACATCTGCAGAAGATCTTGTCTCAGAATCATCCCCCAGAATATTCTGCAGACTTCTATTCTGCATATATCAATATTCTGCTTGGTGTCTTCTATAATGTCTGTAGGGACCTGAAAGAGCTTCAGCATCTGGTGAGATGAGTTCCTTTAGGATTGTTCTTTTGTTTTAGGACGTGTTTTGCCAAAACAGCTCTGAAAGTCTAGATTTATTGTTGAATATGGACAAAGAGAAAAGTCATAGAATGGTTTGGGTTGGAAGGGACAGTTAATGTAATCTAGTCTCGCCTCCCCATCTTCGACTAGGTCAGGTTGCTTGGAGCCCTGTGCAGTGCGGCCTTGAGTGTTTTCAGGGATGGGGCAGCTACAGCTTCTCTGAACAACCTGTTTGAGTGTTTCACCACTCTCATCATAAAAAATTTCTGCCTTATATCTCATCTAAATTTATCCTCTTAAGAATGTGTTAGTTCAAAATGCAGCTTCCCTAAAATTCTGTAACAAAGGTTGCCATTGTTTTGGTGGCTGTAAAGGGTTTCCGTTGCTATGTAGTTTTCAGGGCAGAGGCAACAAAAGCTGCACTAATGTATGAGGTGCTATTCTGCATGTGGTTTACCCATCCTAGGACTTCTGTTGGGGTTTTTGAGCACAAGCCTGTTTCTCAGTATCAGAGAGTTACTGAGAAAACTGGGCTGCTTATTTTCATTTGTTGGGATAAGGAGATAAATGTGATGAAACCTTTTATTCCTACTGATAAGTACAGCAGAAGCAATTGCTACAACTGCAGTTTTGACAGACAATGACATTTCAGACTAGGTTTATGATTTTGTTTGTTTGCAATTCAGTCAGAGGAAGTAATAGCTATGATTTTTCTCTTTCAAGCAATGATAGGCCTCTCTGCTTCTTTTCTCTTCAAGTTCTTTCTACATGTGGTTATGTGACTTTGCTGTTACTGCTGCCTTCTTGCTTGCATGGACTTCTGTAATCCCTAAATAGCCTTATGTTGTATTCATTTTGTGGACTATGCAGTGGAAAGCCAGGCAGTTGCTTTCAACGTCTGAAGGAATATCTTCCAATTACATGGTCTCAGCATGTACAGCCCTCTGTTCTGTTGTTTTCCATGTTTATTAAATGTAACTTGCCACCCAGCATTCTTTATACTTCAACTTTATGGGAAATTTAACTTAAAATTTGACATATTTTCCTGTGTTATCTAGGAGGGTAAAATTTTCACTTGGCTTGCATCCTACAAAGGATTTTAAGGTAACCAAGCTGCTACAAGACAGATCTGTTGCACAGTTTTACAGAAACATAGCATATTAATTTGATTTGAAGGCCCAGAAAAGTGAGGATTGACATAAATGTTTTTCTTGTATGTCTTTTGGAATTAAGAATAAAATAGGTAAGTCAAAGTTCCTGCAATATAGTCATGCCTGATGGAACAAAAATACATCGAAGCTATTTGGGAAAAGGAGTTTTGTTCATTTATCTGTTGAATAATGCAATAGCAAGCAAACAGAGGAAAAATAAAAATTACTTGGTGTGAGAGATTACTTCTGTTTGTATTTTAACCTGCAGAATTGTGACATTCAACAGTATAATGTTTAGAAGCAGGCAGCGTAATTATTGACTGAAAAATAATCCCTTGGTTTTGCAAAGTAACGAATTATACTGCCTGTTATATTCTGTAGCTCTATTGACTGTATAGGACCTTTTTAATATGTTGTTCTACTTACTCTCTGTAGGCAGCGCTCAATTTTTCTAAATACTGTGAACCAGTGGCCAGAGGAGAAGGTAAGCTTCTGTCTTTAATTTGATCAGGTGTATGAGAGTGCGGGTGATCTCCTGTGGGTTTTGTGGATGACTTTGCTTTGATCCTCGTTGTCTTGTGACCATTTCTGGTCACAACAGCCTTGCTTATTTCAGTCGCACCCAGTAGGCAGCATCTGCAGCAGAAGCACTAGAGGACGTTTTTTGGTGGTTTTTTATGGAAATACCGTGAAAACTTGCTTCTGCACTATGGATCTTTGTCTTCACTCAACCACCAGGACTTCTGTGTAGGATAAGTCACTCCTGCCAAGGCTAAGAGGAGAAAATGAGAGCAGATGTTCTGCCAGACTGTCCCAGAGTATCTCAACCACAGAGAAGCAGCCTTGCGTGGTAACGTGCTTGCAAATGGATGATGATGGTGCATCATCTTAATACAGCATTTCGGAGTCAGGGTGTTAGATGACTTCTGTCATGCCTGTTCAGGTGCCAGGGATAAGAGTTTTAGTGTTGTGCGGGTTAGATGTTTAACAGAGTTGATTCTGGTTTGGTGCAGCAAATGAACGTGACTCTCGCAAACTCTGGAAAAATATTGAACCTCATTTGAAGAAGGCAATGCAGACTGTTTATCTCCGAGAAATATCCAGGTAATTTGGGGGCAAGGGCTTGTTTGTTTTGTTGATGTTGCTGCTTTTAACAAGCTTCCTCTCTGAATATTTACATTCTCCATTATGTTTCATGGCTAGTGTTTCTTTTTTGATAGAACAGCATAAAACCCACTTGTAAAGTTGACTTGACAGGTGCTCACTGTGTATCAAGGGTGCATGCAAGCCTCAAACTTACTGTGGGGTGTTAAAGATTTTGAACATTTGTGTTCCTTAGCTTTGTTTAGTAGAGCTTAATTTGTAGGTTTACTGTGCTTTCTGACCCCTTATTTTTTTTTGTCCAAGAGCAAATTTTTCCTTACCGTTTTTGACAGCATTAGAATCTGGTGTCCTGCTCATGGGCTGAGTTCCTGTTGATATGGTTTTAGATTTCTTGTTTATTTCTTGAGTTGCCAGACTGCTAGTAAAAAGGTGGTGGTGTTCATTTTTAATGTTAATAATTGGATCAAATGTAATGTCTTTTCCATCTTTAAGACTTGTGTAAAGCCTTTGACATTGTCTCACATGACATCCTTCTCTCTAAGTTGGAGAGACATCAATTTGATGGGTGGACCACTCGGTGGATAAAGAACTGGCTGGATGGCCGCACGCAAAGAGTAGTGCTCAGTGGCTCAGTGTCCAGCTGGAGACCAGTAATGAGTGGTGTCCCCCAGGGATCGGTGTTGGGACCGGTCTTGTTCAACATCTTTGTGGGTGACGTGGACAGTGGGATTGAGTGCGCCCTCAGCAAGTTTGCCAATGACACCAAGCTGTGTGGTTCGGTTGATACATTGGAGGGAAGGAATGCCATCCAGAGGGACCTTGACACGCTTGTGAGGTGGGCTGATGCCAACCTAATGAAGTTTAACCATGCTAAATGCAAAGTCCTCCACCTGGCTCAGAGCAATGCCAGGCACAGCTACAGATTGGGCGGGGAGGAGATTCAGAACAGCCCTGTGGAGAAGGACTTGGGGGTGTGGGTTGATGAAAAAATGAACATGAGCCGGCAGTGTGCGCTTGCAGCCCAGAAGGCCAACCGTATCCTGGGCTGCATCAAAAGGAGTGTGACCAGCAGGTCGAGGGAGGTGATCCTGCCCCTTTACTCTGCTCTCGTGAGACCTCACTTGGAGTATTGTGTGCAGTTCTGGTGTCCTCAACATAAAAAGGACATGGAACTGTTAGAACAAGTGCAGAGGAGGGCCACGAGGATGATCAGGGGACTGGAGCACCTCTCGTATGAAGATAGGCTGAGAAAATTTGGGCTGTTCAGCCTGGAGAAGAGAAGGCTGCGAGGAGACCTCATAGCAGCCTTCCAATACCTGAAGGGGGCCTATAGGGATGCTGGGGAGGGACTCTTCATTAGGGACTGTGGTGAGAGGACAAGGGGTAATGGGTTTAAACTTAAACAGGGGAGGTTTAGATTGGATCTGAGGAAGAAATTCTTTACTGTGAGGGTGGTGGGGCCCTGGAAGGGGTTGCCCAGGGAAGTTGTGAATGCTTCATCCCTGGCGGCATTCAAGGTGGGGTTGGACATAGCCTTGGATGGCATGGTTTAGTGTGAGGTGTCCCTGCCCATGGCAGGGGGGTTGGAACTCGATGATCTTGAGGTCCTTTCCAACCCTTACTATTCTATGATTCTATGATTCTAAGATGAGTGATTCTGATGTTATACAATGTGAAGAGAGATAATTCAGTAGTGTTTGATTTCTTTATCTTGTTACATAATGATTTTTTTTCCTTTGAATGTCATTAAGGTCGTAGAGTATTCTGGTAACTGAACCTGTGTGTGTAGTATGAGTCCTTGCTAAATGTTTTGGAAAAGCGATCATTTGTTCAAAAAGAGAATTGATTTTACTTCATATGAGCCAAACTTCACTGTACAATGAGGCATTATTCTATTTGACTCAAGTATGTATTTGTACTTGATATTGATCTTCAATGCATAGTCTACTCAGGATCTTCCTTTTTATATTGTGTAATTGCCTACTCTGATTAGGGTGTAATATAAGATTATGTTATAAAATAACTTATGAATTGTTTCCAAATAAATAGATTTTCCTTTTTACAGTTTTCTTTGATTATAAATTTGAGCTTTAATGGGTTTTTAATGATAAATTCCAGTTTCTGCATAATAGTTCTAGGATTTGCCTCTGTGTACCAGTAAATGCTTGAGGAATTAAAATGACCGTATCAGTTTTCTGGCCACAGAACGGTAATTAATCTGGGCTTCTCTTTAAGTTTTAAGTGACAGCACTAGAACTTTGCTATTGGCTGATGTGCTACCTGAACTATGATGAAAAGGAACCTTTCTTTTTCTACCTGTAAAATAGACATTGGGTAAAAACTTTGCTCATTCATTGTAATTTGAATATTACATCAGCTCTCATTAAACTGTTTTCAGAAGTTTTACGGTTTATGGCTGGTAAACCTTGTTCATAAAGATAGTATCATAGAATCACAGACAGGTTTGAGTTGGAAAGGACCTTAAAGATCATTTAGTTCCAAACCCCCTGCTACAAGCAAGGATACCTTCCACTAGACCAGATCTTTAAAAACCCGAACCAAAAAGCACTGGTGCTTTAACAGAGTTTGTGATATATAAAAATGGTCTAAAATCATGACATTCATGACAATGTCATTCCTTAGGGGAAATTCTGAAGTGAAATTTTTGCTGTTGTTTAGGAACACAGCAAACTGCTTGCAGGCATTTTTCACTGACAGAATGTTCCATTTTGATGTCTTGGAAATTTTTCAGTGAAGAGTGAATATTGCTTTATGTGTGTCATAGACTTCAAAATTACATTACAAAGTAATTATAGTATTGTTCTCACTAGCTTAAATGGTTATTAAGCAGATAGAAAAAAAGTCAAACTTATCAGTGTTTTTTACTTTTTACCCAATTCTGCATTTTTCTTGAAACTTAGAACACTATTGATACTTGCTTACTGGTGGTAGTTGGAAAGAAAGAAACTGGTATTTTACAATTAGCTTGTACTCAAATTTATACCTTAATATACCATTACTTGCTGCAATTTTTCAAATACGCATGGTCTGCACATAATTGAAACTGAAGTGCAAGGTAGTATGACATGTTATTTTTAATTATGCTCTTACTAACTGTGTCCTAGCCAGTGTCATGAAATTGAAATACAATATACCAAGCAGAAAGTTGTCTCTACAAGACGAACAAGTTCTTCATCTTTATAATGTGTGCATTATTTGTCTTTTAGCTCACAGTGGGAGCACTTACAGCGTGATGATGAAGAACTTGGACAGCTGAAAGGTATGAGATACGATAACTCTGTAGAGGCTTGTAATGTGAAATGTGTACTTTACATTTTGACTTGGTTATTGTTACCTGAAAACATGTGAAGGGAATTGCATAGATGAGGCTACCTGATAACATTCAGCTACAGTTCATGGTAATCATGTTTATTGAGAAGGAGTTCTGCAAAGGACTGTTACTGTTTTTTCCCCCTAGCATATATCCTGACTTTAATCTTTACAAAAGTTCTTTGTGGGAAAAGCAGATTTCTGTAAGTATTTCTTATGTAGGAGTGAAGGAGGAATGGGCTGACCCCTGATGGTCAAATCTCTGTTACCAGCTGGCAGAATTGTCTGAATGGGGAGAAGGGAATACTGTACCCTGATATGTTGCTTACACAAGATTAGCACATTCCTAAACAAAACACCTGTCCTGTGTCCCAGTCAGTGTCTTGGAAAAGAGAAATGGCAGAATCACAAGAATTCTTTCTGTTTTTTCAGTAGAGGAGTACGGCTTTGTTGAGGTTTATACTTCAGATAGGCTTCAAAGTTGAATCTCAATGTATCTGTCAGCCTTTGTTTACATTTTCCTGGTGGTGTCATTTGCTCATGCTCTTTTGACCAGTTCATAGTTTGGAAACACTTTTTCTGTATTATTTATCATGACAAATAATTTATTCTTTTGATAGTAGGTAAAATAGGCATTTATTTTAATATCGTCTAAAGATAGTTTCAGTCATCAGACTGTTTCCTATATTTGGAAAAGACCTTTAAGATTATCAAGTCCAATGGTTACTCCAGCACTGCCAAGACCAGCATTAAACCATGTCGCTAAGGGCCTCATATGCATGGCTTTTGAGCACTTCTGGGATGGTAACTCCACCACTTCCCTGGGCAGCCTGTCTCAATGCCTGACTACTCTTTTGGTGAAGAAATTATTCCTAATAGCCAATCTAAACCTCCAATGGCACATCTTGAAGCCATTTCCTTTTGTCCTATTGCTTGTTACTTGGGAGCAGAGACCAGCCGCCTTCTCACTCCATCCTCCTTTCAGGTAGTTGTAGAGAGTAGCATCGGGCCATTCCTTGGCCCTTCACAGATTTTGTATCTGTGATAATGGGATAGAGAAAGCAGCCGTACTTATTTAGTTACAGCAGTAGAGCAGAACTGAAGGAAAATAAGAATACTGACAAGTTCAATTCGACATTTGTGGTATTCAGAGTGTTTTGGTGACTCATAAAGTGTTTGTTTATCTTCTAGGACTCTCTGCACATACACATGTGGAACTTCCTTATTACTCCAAATTTCTTCTAATAGCTGCTTACCTTGCTTCCTACAATCCTGTTAGGACAGATAAGAGGTTCTTTCTTAAGGTAATGAGATTTTTTCTTAGTGTTGCTTAATGGATTCCTGCATACTGAATTTCCTATTTTAAAACTCTTCATTTCAAGCAATATTTCTACGTGTGGTTCATTTGTTGTGAAGCTTTTCTGTAGATCACATATTGTGATTGGTAATGATGTAGTCATTATTAATGTCTAATAAACCAATCTTTGTTGTGTCAAAACATATGTAACACTGTTGCAGTGCAAGTATCTGCTTTGCTTTTGTAAGTTAGTATAGCAACAGTTTGTAGAGATTTTAGAGGAGTGCCTGCAGTGTCCTTAGATATAAGCCACAGGAGTAAGATACAAACCACAACTGCATTAGCCTTTAGTGAGGTAAAATGACATAGTGCAATGTTAACTTCTTTATACAATTTTAATTTCTGAAGCAGAGAAATAGGCACAATTGCTTTTCCAGAAGATGTGGTTTCATTAACTGGCATGTGTTGTGTTGAAATGACAGTAATGCATGTTTTAAGATGAATGTATTAATCCTTATTACCAAATCATTGTCTAACTTCATTTTCTGTAAGTTCTTGACATGTACAGATTGAATTTTTTTTCTTCCTTTTTTTTTTTTTTTTTTTTTTCTCTTTCGGGCTATGTTGTGGTCATGCTGCAAACAAAGGCTGTGGTGCCGGAGTTTGTAGCCTGTCTCTTTCTTACCCAGAGTCTTCGTGCTCCTCAAGGGTACCTCATTGTGTTGTTTGTGAGGTCTTAATTTGAGAAAATGTGGACAGGAAGACAGATACCAGAAAAGTGATTGGGCAGTTAAGTTTTCTATGCATTTTACTAACTTTAAGGTTTCCTACATTATTACAGTATGTATTAATATATGCATGTGTGTATAAATGTACGGTATTCATGATAAATTGGTGTGAAAATGTGAACAAGACAGATTGTAAAAATATGATTGTTTTCTTCCCTCTTGAAGAAAAAAAAACACAGACATATGTTTTGAGAAGTTACTGCGGTTTTAGTAATAATATACTAGTATGTTTTTAGTTTAAATATGGGTTTCATGTTTCTGGTATGATCATACATTGCAAGCTAAGAATAGTAGAGGATTACTTGTAGTAAGCGCAGTTTTACAAGTTTTCTTTATGGACAACCTCTGTTTTCTTCCCTTGGCCAAAGCAATTTCTTTGAAAGAGATTTATTTGCTGAAGAAGTGATTTTTGCCTGGGTATTTTTGTATCAGTCTTGGAATTTTAATAGGAAAGCTCACAAGAGTCAAGTCAGTGAAGCATGTTATCAAAAAGTGCCTCATCTTTCTTGTTTGTGTGCACTGGGCAACCTTTTCAATTTATTTTTTTTCCTTTCTCCTTTTTTAGTATCTCTGATGGTTCTGTTCTTGCGCATGAACCCTGCCAAACTCATGTGCAATAAGCATGAGCTTCTGAAGTTTTTGAAATGCCTTCATGGCCCCTGCTTTAATCAGTGATATTAAGTTTTTTTCCCAAGACTTGGATAACAGGAGAAGTTACCATTCTTGCTCCATCTGATAGCAGTTGGCACTTAGTCAGGTGCTAGGGTGAATTTCAGAAATAGCTGCATCTCAAAGCCCAACAAAACCGACACTTTTGGTGGGTTCGAGGTTTTGAGTCATGCGGACTGTGAAAATAGAATATGATTTTTTCAGGTTTATAAATGAGATTCAGAGTAGGTTATAGAAAAGTATCTTTTGGAATGATTTAACTAAGGACTGCTAGGTGCAAACAAAAAGATGGCCATTAAGCTGCTAATATGCACTACTGGTATGGGTGCTAGGCTATACTACAGCTAAAGATAAAGTTGCAGTTTGTGGCAGCCTGGAATGCTAACAGCCTGATAAAGAAGTGAGGTCATTATTGGCATTGCTGCTGTTAGTTATAGGAAAATTCAAGAGCTTTTCAGTAGATTGAGAGAAAAATGCAAAGCTGGTTTTGAAAGGTTATCTTTAAAACAAACAAAAACATAGCAAACTATATGAAGTCTTATTTTTATCATTTTAATAGAAAACAGGATTAAAAACTAACTGAAAAGTAGCTCTGAATTTAATGTTTCTTTGTGCTTGCACAGAAATAGGGCACCTGCTCACTTGCTTTGAAACACTTGATAAATATGCTGTATCGAGATTCCAGCATAACCTTCAAAATGTATGAATGCAGTTGTGGTCTATCGCTGTTTAACCTCAGGCTTGATCGCTTCCTCCTCCAAAAAGGCTCTGTTATCACCTAGTCTTCTTTTCAAAGGCATGATAAAAAGGTTACTTTGCTGTCTCTGGTACCTATCTCTAATATGATAGGTATTAATTGAATGAACTAATTCTTTTTTTTTAGTCTGGCAAAGTATGTAGAGGAAACTTAAAGCCCTGACTAATATTAAGATCTTCAGAAGTCAGTCAAGAACAGCCACAGTTACTGAGATCATCTTGACATGGCTGAGTATTGAGGTCTACAAATACTAAGTACAAGATTTTAAACATTATAATGAAAAAGAATTCCTTATTTTGAGATATTTTTCCCTGATTCATTGAGCATGCTTGTAAGGTATGCTTTGAGAAGTAGCACTTGACTATGTTTAAAGAATATTAAACTGCTCCACTAATTTTATATCATTTATGCATGTCATCCTTCATGTGTCTCAATTTTTGCTCATTGATTTGTAACCTGTTAAGTGGTTTACTATATTTCTGTCCTTGTCTTGGTCCCACATTTTCAGTTGAGATCCAAAATCGAGAACTTGATCCAAGAACGCTTTATTTTCTTTGCACAGTCCTTCCTTTCTTCAGATTGTTTTAAAGCTGTGTCTTTTTAAATGATGCTCCTTCATTCTGTTGTTTAGCTCCTGCATCTTGAACTATATTTGTATTGTATTAATTCCTTTTCATCATTCTGCCAACTTCCATACCATCCAAATTCTAAAATGGGGCAGATAAAAGGTGAAAATTCAGATGGATTGTATGCATGTGTGTTTCGAAAATGCAGTGGCCAACATTAAAACTTCTCTGGAAAGAGAAAGAAATTAAATCTCTGTCTTTTTCATTAGGTGATTGATGATAGGAGGAAGATGGTGGCATGAAGTTGAATTAAAACCACATTTTTACTATCTCTTCTCATCAGTCCCTCATTAGATCAGAAAAAAAACACCTTATGTATATCACCAAGTAATACAAGTGTATTGTTTTTTGGCTTTGCAAGAAGTAAAGCAAGCATAATTTTAGGGCTTCTAGTAAGACGAATTACTAGTAACATCAGGCACAAATACTGGAAGTTAAAGAAGCAGACCCAGGTTAGTGTGCTACCAGATGTAGAGTATATATATTTTTTTGTTGACTATTTTGTTTCTATTTTTCCTATGGAAGGAGCATAAAATAATTTGCATATGCGTTTGCTTTTTTTCTGTTGTTTACAGCATCATGGGAAAATTAGAAAGACCAACTTTATGAAGAAACATGAAAAGGTATGTATTTTATTTTAGCTGAGCTTGGCAACAAATATTTTCTTCCTGCTCTGCTGCTGGTTTTGCATTTTGTTTTGCCTCATTGTTTATTGTAGAAGAGACAGAGTTGCATAAATAACAGTTATTATGGTGTACTGATTTTGTGTGATGCTAATTTCTGTTGATACACACATTTTTATTGTTTTGAAATTTAACTGTAGCATAAATTCATCTCCTAAAGTCATGGTTTTTTGTGTAACAAATGTGCTTAATAAAGCTAGTTAAAGGACATCATGCATGGAAGACTCAGCTATCAGAAGTTCTCTGAAAGATGTTAGAGTAATAGGTAGTTAGTAGTTTTGAAAGTCAAATCACTAATTCCCAGTGATGCAGTGAGGTGTAAGAGCTAAAGTTTGTGGTTTGAGGCTTGGAAATGTTGCACTCCTGTTCGTTGCTTAGGATTCCATCAGATTATTAACTAACCTTTCCATGGTTAGAAATAGCTAAATTTTAGTAGAGTTATGCCTGGTTTTACTGTCAGAGGCTTGATATGCCGGGAAAAACAAATACCTAAATGTGTATTTATAACTGTAATATAAAGGGATAAATCAAATTTTAACATTTGTAACTTGTTGACTTAATTTTAAACAAAGCTGTAGAGTAAGAGCAGTTCAGACAGCACTAAATCCCTGCTGAAGCAATCTTTATATCCTCCTCCATGCTACAGGCAGTGTAAATAATATGAGAAAAATTCTAACAGTGATACTTAGCATAATAATTCTTTGCTTCTGATTCTTCCTGTAGTCTTTTTCCTAATTTTCTGCTGCCTCTGCAGGAGGACAGAGTCCTTGGCAATCCAAAGACTTCTTTCCAAGTTTTCTTATTTCTGTATGGGCACAGTTTTTGCATGTGAAAGTGTATGTGAGCATAGTTTTACTCCAACAGTGCAGTGTGTTTCACCACTAGATAGATCCTTACTTAAATGTAAGAATTTGGAAGTCTCTAAATACATGTATCCTGTACACATGGACATCATGTGTGTTTTGTCCCTGGCACATGAACTCCTGAGAACTTCCAGAGCATTTAATTATTTTTAGGAATGGTATATTTTTGAAATATCTTTATGTCTTAATAAGTAGGTAAATAATTTTCAAGAAAATGAATAATTAAACTAAAATGTTCTTTCCTTGCATTCTCTGCGGAAAAAGTGTTTTGTTTTATTCCTTCTTGGCAATAGATTTCCATCTTGGAAGATGATATGGGAACAACCAGGGACATGGGAACAGCTAGGGATATACAATAAATGGGAAAAGAGAGATTTGATGAAGAAATACCAAGGTCATGATCAGCTTTATTGTACTGTAGAGCTTGAACTCCTTTGTCATTGGTTATGTTAAATGGACTAATTTCACTACTTAGTGTTCAGAAGTGCTTTCATTACCAATAAACTGATTTCCATTTTATTATTGTTCCTGAAGCAGACTAAATGCTGCTAAGTACAAAAACAGAACAGGAGATACTAATGAAAGAATTTGGTAAATGAGGGTAACTCAAATGCAAACAAATGTAAGCAAAATTAATGGTCAAAAAGATGAGTAGGATTTCAGTGACTTTTTTTACTTTAATTAGATTAATTCTAATTTTGTAGACTTCATATTTACCATGCAACCTAAGCATTGAATGATGTTCTGAAAGCATTGTTAGACATGTTTGCATACATGTCTAACTATGTCTCATACAGTTGGTTTTCCGGCTGTAACAAGTAACTGCATAATCAGGAAAGACTTTGAAGACTGCAGACGATCTGATTCTTGCACCTCTTTGTTGCATTCAATATTAGTCTTAATTTGAAGTGAACTAGAACTTGCTAATTCTAGTACATCAACTATAGTTAGTAGAAAATATCTCTAGAGTTGACAGTGTTACATTAACCTCTGACTGCATTAAAGAAACAGGAGTGTGCCCTAGGGATTAATGAATAGGATGGGTACATTGTGGCATTTTGAGAGCACTTTTGCTTCTATTTACAGAGCACTGGTTCTCTGCTAATGTGTCGCTTTATAGTTTACAGATTAGGACCCTTCTGCTGTTAAGTATTGATGCCAGAAACTGAAACTGCTTGTGGGTCAGAGTACAGCATGATTTTGAAAGTTTTTGAGGCATGGTAGGTTGTAGGTCCTAAGAGGATCTTGCAGACCTACGTTCCTTTCCTATGCTGTTATCTTTATAAATATTTGCACTGAGATACAATTGCCCAGATATAAAACTGTCTACGTAGGTGCTGTGATTCTGTAGTGAGGGGAAACTGAAATATAGGGATAAAAGTTTGCATATGTAGTGTTATAAATAAAGTATCATTTGCTTCAGTTGGTTTGACAGCTTTTATCAATACTTTCCCTCAGAGAGCTTGTTTGAAGACTGATTTACAGATCAGACTCACCTGACTCCAAGTGGGTGCCTGCATCTAAGCTGGTGTGTTTTTATAGACCGTGCGGAGCAAGCCAATGCAGTCATTGGAGTGAAGGGTGTGATTAGTCTCATACTCAAGTAGGTTCTGTGTTCATTCAGATGAATTGCACCATAAACTGCATTGATTAGATTTCTACTGGCTGCATGGTAGCCAGGAAGCTAGTTTGGCTGTACACACCTGCTTGGCAGGAAGCGAACATTAGATTAAATAAATCGTTCCCTAAAAGTTTAGGTACAGCCAGGCTAAAAATCTGTTTCTTGATTCTTAACTCTGTCCAGTCCAGAGGCCATGGTTTGTTTTTTTATTTAATTTGGAAAAGTAAATCTTGTGAATGAGGGGGAAAAATTGACTTTATCATTCTGTTAGTTGCCTTGGTGCTGACAACAGCAGCATATGTTGGCTTTCTTTGCATGGTTGCCGTGGAACAATGTTTTCCCAGTTTAGTGACAAGTGAGAGATCTTTCTGGTGAAGCCGCTTGTGCAGGAGTACGCTTTTTCAGCTGTCAGTCTGTCAGGAGATCAAATGTGCTGTTTTTTTATCAGAAGAGAATTTGTCTACAATACCTGCTTCAGCTTCATTCCAGGATTTGTTTTGTGTCAGGATTCCTAGCTTACAACTGAAGATGCTTCATTTGTGTAGCAGGCAGGAAGGTTTGGAAATGCTTTCTGCCTTAGTTCCTTGCAGATTGTAAAAATCTTATTCTTCACTATGTGCTGTTTGGAGGAATTTCCAAACCATTCCTATTCTTCCAGGAAGTTATTTCTTTCAAGGAAATAAACCCAAAGTGCCTTTTCTATGAGTTACACACTCTTAGAATGAACTGTGAATGAAAGTATTTCTCTCAAATAATTTGAAATTTTGAAACTATATTCTGTTCAAGCAAGAACTGATAATACTAAGAGCAAGAAGCTTGTGAAGTGACTGTATACTAAACACAAGTCTTGGGAGCCATGGTCTAGGATGAGGCATTCCTGCCCATGGCAGGCAGGTTGGAACTAGATGATCTTAAGGTCCTTTTCAACCCAAACCATTCTATGATTCTGTGGTTACTGAATGCATACGGATTGTGCTTGCTAGCTGCTTGGAGTGCACACATTTTGATTACTGTATGTTGTTGACTTTTTCTGTCGATAATAAAAAATGTTCACAGAGCTGATGTGTTTAGAGGCAGAAGGGCAGGGGATTATACAGTTCATAGAATCATAAAATCATAGAATAGTTGGGGTTGGAAAGGACATTAAGATCTTCCAGTTCCAATCCCCCTGCCATGGGCAGGGACACCTCACACTGAACCGTGTCACCCAAGGCTCTGTCCAACCCGGCCTTGAACACCGCCAGGGATGAAGCATTCACAACTTCCCTGGGCAACCCATTCCAGTGCCTCACCACCCTTACAGTAAAGAACTTCTTCCTTATATCCAGTCTAAACTTCCCCTGCTTAAGTTTGAACCCGTTACCCCTTGTCCTCTCACTACAGTCCCTAATGAAGAGTCCCTCCCCAGCATCCCTACAGGGCCCCTTCAGATACTGGAAGGCTGCTATGAGGTCTCCACGCAGCCTTCTCTTGTCCAGGCTGAACAGCCCCAACTTTCTCAGCCTGTCTTCATATGGGAGATGCTCCAGTCCCATGATCATCCTCGTGGCCCCCCTCTGGACTTGTTCCAACAGTTCCATGTCCTTTTTCTGTTGAGGACACCAGAACTGCACACAGTACTCCAAGTGAGGTCTGGCAAGGGCAGAGTAGAGGCGCACGATCACCTCCCTCAACCTGCTGGTCACGCTCCTTTTGATGCAGCCCAGGATACGGTTGGCTTTCTGGGCTGCGAGCGCTCACTGAAGCCGGCTCATGTTAAGTTTCTCATTGACCAACACCTCCAAGTCCTTCTGCGCAGGGCTGCTCTGAATCTCTTCTTTGCCCAACCTGTAGCTGTGCCTGGGATTGCTCTGACCCAGGTGTAGGACCTTGCACTTGGCATGGTTAAACTTCATCAGGTTGGCATCAGCCCACCTCTCAAGCATGTCAAGGTCCCTCTGAGTGGCATTCCTTCCCTCCAGCATAACAAGCGAACCACAATGATCAGTTTGTTAAGCATTCATCTTTGCCTATCTTTAGCAAACTTAATGAGAAAGAATGGACCAGATCCTCAGTTTCTGATTCTGTTGCTTAGTTCAGTGGAAGAGAGCTGATGCTGCCTCCAAGTAGTGCCAGCTTACCACCGGCATTACATCCTGACGCTGACACAGGGGCTGACTGGGCATAGCAGAAGATGTGAAGGAAATACATTGCACTCTTGCAATCCATAGCCCATGATATTGTCTTCAGGGACTATTTTCCATGTCCTTCTTGTGTTGAGGACACCAGAACTGTACACAATACTCCAAGTGAGGTCTTATGAGAGCAGAGTAGAGGGGCAGGATCACCTCCTTCAACCTGCTGGTCACGCTCCTTTTGATGCAGCCCAGGGTGCAGTTGGCTTTCTGGCCTGTGAGCTCAGACTGAAGCCGGGTCATAACTTACACCGTACCTGCATTCTGACTAAGGGTGCTGTGCTAAAGTTTTGAGTACGTTTACGTTATTTTTCACACTGCTTTCTTTGTTAGTTAAGAGGTAGCTTTGGGAACACCTCCTGGATTTGAAAAGCTAAAACATGTATTGGAAATAACTTTTTGTTTTGCTGAAGAAATGTGTGGTTGTGTTTCAGTGTGATGACACAGAGGTGCTGTTGGTGTATTTGAGAGTTGTTCTTTCCCGGAAGCATTTTGAAATGAACTGTATTTGGAAATTCTTCACCAGGGACTGTAGCAACAGGACAGGGGGTGATGGGTTTAAACTTAAACAGGGGAGGTTCAGGTTAGATACAGGGAAGAAGTTGTTTCCTGTAAGGGTGGTGAGGCACTGGCACAGGTTACCCAAAGAGGTGGTAAATGTTCCATCCCTGCCAGTGTTAATGACCGGCTGAACGGAGCCTTGGGCAGCATGGTATAGTGAGAGGCATCCCTGCCCATGGCAGGGGGGTTGGAACTAGGTGGTCTTAAGGTCCTTTCCAGCCCTAACTGTTCTATGATTCTATGATTCCTCTTAAAACTTGGCTTCTCTGCTAGTAAGAATAAATTAATGTATACTACAAAAAAGGGAAAGTGGATGTCAAAGTAGGGAGAATGAAACACAAACTTTAAAATTTCCCTTGCCAGAGCTTTTGACAGTCTGGTTCTTAAATAAATCTCTGCAGTCCTAACTATGCTGTCTCAGTTGTAATACTACCCACTTCTGCCTTGTGAACTGCACTTCTCCTTATTGTAAAATTGTTTATTTAAAAAATATTTAACATTGAAAAATCAGGAACTCATATTTCTGTGAAATTCAATGAAATTCAGTGTTACTTCATACAACCTGTAATGCCTAAAATGTCCATCAATGTCAGCTGAGGTGTGAAGATGCTGTTGTATGGTGCAAAAGAAGGATAAGGGACAAAATAGCTCCGTGAATGCGAATTTGGGTAAATATGCTGTGTTCTGTTAATGTGTTTGCCTGTACCTGGCAGGCAGCTCTTTATGCAGCGGCTCTTGCAGCAAAGGAACTGAGCTTGAGCTCAGCCCGCTGAACTCTCTTTTAGCCGGCTGAACTTCTGGGAGGTAGAAGCACTCTGGGCCCTCACACTCAGCACTCTTTGGGCTGCATCTTGAGTTTTCTGTCCAGTTTTGCCCCCCTACAGTACAAGACACACATTAATAAACCAGAACAAGTTCAGCAGAGAGCTGTCAAACAGTCAGAGGCTGGAGCACTTGCCCTGCAAGGAGGACCCAAGAGAAGTGCAGTTGTTCAAGCTGGAGAAGGGAGGACTAAAAGCAGTTCGTCTTATACAAGTATGGAGGTTATCAGGACTATATGATACAATGATGGATGGTGAGAAAGTGAGAAGCAGTGAGTGTAAGCTGAAACACAGTGTTTTTACTGGATATAAACAAAACTTTTTCCTTACGAGGACATCCAGGCAGTAACGTGGGTTTCCCAAAGAGCTGGGGCAGTTGCAGTCCCCGAAGGCTTCCAAGACTGGACTGGTAAAGTCCTGAGCAACCTCGCCTGACCTCCTCATCTAAGTGGGAGGGGTTTGACTAGAGAACTCCTAAGGACCCTTCCAGCCAGAATTGTCCTATGATTGAGTGTATGGTAAGAAACTAGGAATATAGTAACAAAGGCATTTCCTGTGTAAAACAGTAAGTTGAAGTGTTCTCATTTCTAATTTTTCTGACAAAAAAATGTTTTCTTCGGTTTTGGGTATCAAAATGATAGCATTTTCATTATGGTATAAAGAAAGCAAAAGAGAAAATGAAAACTAAAAAGTTAAAATCAGCAAATATATATATATATATATATATATATATATATATATATATATATAAAAACACCTCAGCAATTTTGTTGGGGGAAAAAGAGCAGTTAATACTTCATATTCCCACAGAGATGGTTGATTGATTTGTTTATTTAAATTGGGCTTAGAAAGTGAAATTCACAGAGGAGCTGAGGTGGGCAAGGACCTCTGGTCTAGTCCAATGCTCCTGCTCAAGCAGGGACACCTAGTGCATGTTGCTCAGGGCCATGCCTGCTTCGGTTTTGATCATCTGCAAGCATGGAGGCTCCACAGTTTGCCTTGGGCAGTAAGTTGTAGTCTTTAACTGTTCTGAGGGCTAAAAAAATTTTCTTCCTGTATTTAATTTCCTGTATTACCATTGGTGCCCATTACCAAGTTGTTACACTGATGTTCTAGACAGAAGGCTGTTCATTAGAGTAATTTAATATGGCATTTAAGGTGAGGAACTCTTGTTATGACTCTGCACCTTTGTGAAAGGAAGAGAAAAGGCTTTGACTAAAATGATTCAAACAAAATGGGTACATTGATACTTTAACAGAATCTTCTCTGTTATGCTTTTTCAAAATACAAATGCTAGTAAAATATTTATCTTCAGTAAGCAAGCAAAAATATACTTGAAAGTTGTTTGATGGTTATATAGATCTGTAAAAACTTGTTTTGCGCAGATCTTTGTAGGTGATTATAGACTGTAGACAATAGAATAAATCTAAACCTTTACATTTTTTCACTAGCTAGAAATTCAGTGTGCTGCTATGAAACCTAATTGATCTTCCTGTTGATAAGCAGAAGAAAGCTATATGCATCTTGGGAAGGCTATAAAATATATTCTTTCGTCTTTAATCCTTAGATTGGGCAAGGTAATTTAATAGGGCAAGTAAATCTATAAATCTAGTGACAGGAAATCTGGCATCAGATCCACCGTATAGCTCAAAAATGTTCCTATGTATTGTGTAGTTTGAACTCTTGCCATGTTAAATAGAGCTGTATATCTTTATCTTGATCAATAAGTGTGTACTCATGTAAGTAGGCTGTATGACTTGTGAATTACAGTGCCTCCCCAGAGACCAAAAGGATGTAAGAACAACATCTAGTGGTACTCCAGGAAAGATCTAGTGGACTGAAAATATCTTGTTTCTGTTGCAGACCAGCAATCACCTCCTTGGGCCAAAGCCATTTCCCCTGGACAGATTGTTAGCAATATTATATAGTATTGTGGACAACAGAGTTGCTCCAACTGCAAATATATTTTCCCAGGTGAGTGTGTACTTATTTTCTTTATTTCTTTTTTTACTGTCTGGAATTTTTGAAGGGGTTTTTTACCTTGTTTTTTGTGTCTATTCTCATTCTATCTGATTTGAATTAAATGTAGTGAGAAAACGACCACAGCAGTAATTTAAAGGTGAAAGCTTAGAGTAATATTTGTCTGTAGTACTTGCTGTGAATTCAAGAAGAAACCTAATAGTTAACGTTTCCTGATCCTGAGCTGTGGTCTATGTTTATTAGTTCTGTGGCTTCTCACTGAAGTCTGTTAGCCTGTTTGTATTTCAGTTAAGTGTGTAAATGTTCACTGTCCTATAGCCGATTAGTTACCTTGTAACACGTTACAGAAATACAGTGGTGAAGAAGGAGCAGAGAGAGGAATAAGGTATTTGCAGGTGAAAAGTGTTGTCATACATGCATTTTAGGGATGATGTTTTCATTTGGACCAACTCTTGCCGAAGAGAGTCAGTGTCCAATTTCGCTAGATGGCAGCATAACCATGGAGTTGAATGGAATTGAGGAAATGGGGAGTTTTCTCTAGCGCTTTGCGTTTGTCAAGTGTAAATACCTGTTCTGTATAAGCAAAGATAGTTTTCTATTGTCCACTTGATTCCTAGGTTTTTCACGTTTACCTTAGAGGATCTCGATTTCTTTCTTGCTTTCCAGTTGTGCTTAACTTTTGCCTATAAAAATACTTTTTACTTTTCCTTGCTAGGTCTCAAATTTAACAATTTATTTGCATTTGATGTCTGCTTTCCTATAAAGTTCTGGAACACATATGCTCAAGATACCTAAACAGTTTGTTACTGCTTTAGTCATTCCTGTTCAGTGTTCACACAAATATTTGGCAAAATTAATCTCCCAAATTTGTAGAGTAACCAACAGTGAATATACGTATTGTAAAATCAGCCAGCAGAGAAGCTAGGGAATTGTAGTGCTTTATTTAACCATCGGTAGGTGCATACCTTCACTAATAGTGGAGGGGACCCAAGTGCTTTACAGATGCAGTAGGCAACTTAAACCTTCACATAATGATTTCTCTCAGTCTCCTTTAGTTAAAGGTTATTATATGATCTGAGGCATGAGACGTTATTAGACATCAACTTGGAAAATCTAATACAAGCATTTTCTTTTTTGTAATTGGATAAGTGGTTTTTCAGCTTAGAGTCTGCCTCCCTTGAGATGTCAGTGGAATAGCTTCAGAGGTGTTCAGGAAGTGGCTGAAAAAGTTTAGACACATTTATGCATCCTGTACTTGTTTCTTGCCTTTCTTCTGTGATTTCACAGCACCTCAGGAATTCACTGTATATTCAGAAGGAACCCTAACTCTCTCTATTTCAACCCCAACTCTCACAGTATTTCAAAGTATGAAGGTAGGCTGAGAAAGTTGGGGCTGTTCAGCCTGGAGAAGAGAAGGCTGCGTGGAGACCTCATAACAGCCTTCAAATATCTGAAGAGGGGCTATAGAGATGCTGGGGATGGACTCTTCATTAGGGACTGTAGTGATAGGACAAGGGGTAACGGGTTAAAACTTAAGCAGGGGAAGTTTAGACTGGATATAAGGAAGAAGTTCTTTACTGTAAGGGTGGTGAGGCACTGGAATGGGTTGCCCAGGGAAGTTGTGAATGCTCCATCGCTGGTGGTGTTCAAGGCTGTGTTGGACAGAGCCTTGGGTGACACGGTTTAGCGTGAGGTGTCCCTGCCCATGGCAGAGGGGTTGGAACTAGACGATCTTAAGGTCCTTTCCAACCCTAACTGTTCTATGATTATATGATTCTATAAAGTTATGTGAAGTTTCCGATGGGCAAATATCATATGAAAGGACACCAAATGTTGAAGCAGGCAGTTTCCGACTAGACTTGGAGTGATTGCTGCAACCTTGTAGCTAGTTAGAGCAATTTTGAGGTGCAAAGAACAAAAGGATCTTGGTGTTCATAAAAACACATAAATTTGGCCAGCTATATCTATTAACTCTTTTTTTTCTGGCTAGTGTCAGATGTAGCCTGGTTTTTTTATGAATGTTTTGTTGATTCTTTAATTTACTGTATTGTGTAATCTGTCAATCAAATTTGTCAGTCAAGGTATCGGTCAGCCTTGCAGGATGCTGGCTTTATGTTTTCCTCTACTTAGTGCATTTTTGATTTAAGACCAAAAATGTTGAAGCTGAAACTCAGAATACTGAGGCAAAAGGCATTCGTCTTATTTAATGATGTTAGATTATCAACAGTGATCTAAGTTTAGTTCAGTAAAAAATGGAGTCGTATAACACTGTTATTAAAATTGAGAAAAAAGTAAGATAGATACAGTCCAAGTAACGTTCAGATTGGTTTCACCACTTCTCTGAAGCTACTGGTGATCCACCATGTAGGTGCTACTTGTTTTAAGTCTCTCCCTGCCCCATTCATCTCATAATATGACTTGAAAAGACATGAATGCATTATATAACAGTTTTACAGTGTATTTCTAAATTGGTATGTCTGTGTATTTTATATGCATCCAGATGAGAGAACACATCATTATTCCAAGGCACAGTTAAGAGCTACTGAACTACTGAAGACATAGTTTATGCTATATAGTATACACTATACACTGTAATTCCCTCTTAGACTAAATTGCAGAATGAAAAAAATTCATATGAATGCTTCATTCTAATTTAGAATGTACACTAGATGGCAGTGGTATCAAAGAATAACTGGAATTCTTTATTTTTCTGAATATATAAAGATTAAGCTGCAAAAAAGAAAAAGGCTGTAGTAAGCCTTTAACCAGGTTAGGGCAAAGGAGTTGAAATTAAATTTGTTTTTACAAAACCAAGATTTATAAATGAATTTGTAATATTTTTAATTATGAAAGCAATTTTTGCATCCAAATCTAATGTAAACTAACAAAATGCAGCAGAATTTAAAATAGGTTTTTGGAAGTAGTTCTATCTAGGCATAAAATTAAATGTCATAGTTTAAACCAACTTACATTCCAATGTTTTTTGCCATTAGTTGTTTCGTAAATATATTTTTCAAATAAATATTTAGGAGCTGGATTAGCCTTAGCAGTGTCAATACCGCTAGATACCATAAGCTTTTATTTTCTTGTTTGTGTGTTCATCATGGAAATCATTCTTGAATTGTACAGAAGTTTAAAATGTTTTAAATTAAATATTGGGCCTATTAACTGATTCAACATTAATTTTTAGTTCTTCTTAATTTGTAAACTGAAAGGCTGTACATGAACCAAATACTTATTAATTCTCCCCCTGTACTGTCAGAAAATAGCGTGTCTTAGCTTTTAAGTTGATCAACAATGTCAGTCAAGATTCAAGAAGGACTAGCAGCTGCTTCAAGTTCTGTCATGTTGCTGATATTTCTTATTGCTTCTTGTTTCTTGTGCATAATTTCTATTCACATGAAAATTTTGGTTATTAGCTTTTCAAAAATGAAACTTTTATGCTAATAAGCAGCAAAATTTCAATTTTCTGTTTAATGCTAGGGTTTATTGAAAATCTTTCATGTTTACTGAATAGAATTTCAACCTAAAATTTGAATCTTAATCTAACTTTTGCCTTTTGATGTTAATTAGTCCTTAAAATGTTCTCATACTTTTTTCAAACAAAAAGTTAATGTGTTCCTTTCAGAAGCGTGGTCTTTGCAATGGATAAGAGACTAAGCTTTTCCTGCTGGAACTTCTTGCTGTAATTGGGTTACGTGAGGAAGAATGGGGCTCATTCATTTTGTTTTTTTCTCACTAACCAGTACTGGGGAGTAGTACCAGGGAAAAAAGCCCAAATATGCAAGTTTCCATTTCTGCAAATGA
The DNA here is from genome assembly GCA_039720435.1 of Amazona ochrocephala. Lineage (NCBI taxonomy): Eukaryota > Metazoa > Chordata > Aves > Psittaciformes > Psittacidae > Amazona > Amazona ochrocephala. The sequence goes on from CM077880.1 coordinate 31,292,897, forward strand.
AAATTGTTTCAGTTACCCCCATAAAAGCTGAAATTTCTCTCAGTTTTGTGCCATTTCTGCATTAAATTTTAATGCATTTAGTGAGGATTGATTGAGAGAAAGTTAAAGTAAGATTTTTATTGTTATTATATATTTGAATATAGGTCTATATTTACTAGATAAGTTTTCAGTACTCCTTTTCCTCCAGAATATTCACTAGTTTTCTTAGGAGTTCTAATTTGTCATAATACTGTTTTTTAATACATTGTGTTAGTGTAACAAGTCACTAAATTTGGTTGTTTGAAATCATTTACTTGGTATTTACTTGGTATTTAAAGCAAGAGATAATGGTGCTTAAAGCACTCTTGATTTCTGTAACTGTTTCAGAGGACAAGATCTTTAAATGTTCTTTCTTCAGGTGGATTTATAATTTAATAATTTAACAGATTGAAGATGATATTGCATCCATCACTGGGCAGTCACATTCTGTGCCTGGGACAGAACTCACACAGTTGTTGTTTTCATTGGATGTATGGCTAGGTCAAGCATGTGGCTGAAGTATTTTAAAAGATAATATATTTTTAATGGTGGAAAACTTCAGATATGCTTTCATACAATGTTAAAACAGTGCAGCATTGGGGTATGCAGCATCCTACAACAGCAGATAAATCATAGGGTTTCCTTACCTAGGTACAGCAGTCAATGCATTTTCAGGCTTAGCGAGCAACCAGGAGTGTTATGTGTCTTTGTGGACTTGCTGTGCAGAATATGAAGTGTGCATTGTGTCCAAGTGCAATTATTGTAAAACAGAGAGATACAAAGAAACTTTATGATGCCTACCACAAGTGCATTTTGCAAAGGTTCTGAATGTCTACTCAGTTCTGATATGTATAAGAGGAGAGCTTAATTTTATTTTTCCCACATTCAGACAGAAATATAACATTATTCTCTTCATAAAAATGTGTCTTAGTATAGGACATGGGTGAATTTATGCACCAAACATTGTGCCAGAATTATCAGCACTGATTTAAATCAGCTCATTTTACATTAAAGGCTACAAGGGCAGCTAAATTAATATCACAACCAATAAGCAAGTAGGTATTTTCATTGTCATAATTATAGCTTATGTTATGGTGAACAAGCCAAAATTAACCAATCCTTTTTCCTCTGCCGAAATGATTTTTCAGTTGCTTCTTCAAATCACCTCAGTAATCTGAACCATTTTTCATTTTCTTGACATTTTATCTTGCTTCAGCTTTCTTGTGAAATACACTTTTCATAAAGAGAATTGACTAGATCTACTTGTAGTTTTGAGCTGTAATGTTTATTATGTAAAAATTGAATTGGACCTTTTGCCTTGCATACTTCTGCAGATTTTATTCCTGTTAATGCATCCCTGAATGTTTGGAAAGACATCTGTGCAGAGAGGTGTGATAACTTCTCAGAATATACTAATAGCTGAAAATTACCAAATAGGTAACTAAATTGATCAGTAAGTTCAGTTCTGTTTGCATTTTCACTCTAGTGCATGAGACTGTAAGGTCACCTTAGAAAAGTTTGGTTTCTATTTATATTTTGTACCAGGTTTGGTTTTACTGATGCTCATTATATTCCACTAATATTTTTAGGTAGTAGTGTAGTTAGAATTTACTTCTGCCTATAGTGCATTTGGAAACAGATTTCTACGAAGGCTGTTTATCTCTGTGTGTATAAGGTGGCATACTGGGTATTTTGCACCTCAGTCTAAATTTCATTTATTAGAGATTTCTTATCTGTTTGAGAATGGATCTAAGAAAAGAATCTTGAGTTTCCTAAGAATACCATAAATTCCTGAAACTAATATAAATGTGTAAGAACTTGGAATGAAGGTTAACCAACTTAAAAGTTTACAGTGTGGAAAAGCAATGAAAAGCATGGCAAATTGTTGGCCACAGAGCAAGAGCTTTTTATCTGAAGTTAGAATAAGTCTGCAGATATGAGATTTAGAGTAGTGTGTTAAGTACTGGTATTGATGTACAGTGGGTCTGTTAGAAGTACACAAACCCACTAATGTACATTGCATGCCTCCAGCTGGAGGGAGCCAGAGGAATGTAATTTCCTTCAATTAAAGAGGGAAAAAAAAAAGAAATGCCTTTTCATGGAGCATAAAAATCTGAGAGGTTTCTTTTCTTTTTGTCCTGCTTTCTTGTCTGCCTGACATGGAGAGATGAATTAAAAATAGTGTTACATGTGTAAACTGGAACGAACAGTATGTGGCAATTTGCTTGCAGGATTTCTTTGTCCCTGTTGTGTTAGAAATATGCTTTATATCTTATTTTTTTCAGATGAGGATTTGATACTTAAGCTTCCCTTTTTGTAACTTGCCAACTACGGTAAAATTCTGACTGCGAGATTGAAAAAATGTCTGGTTTCGTTATTTACTTATTTGATGAAAGGTTTGCTTTTATTATTGCATGGCCTTTCTGGACACCAGGTACCCACACCACAATTGTAGTACTAACTCTGTTAATACGTTATATTAGATCCTCTTGATGTAGGAACTTTGCTAAAGAGGAATGCTGTCAACAGGGCTTTTTTTTCCAAATGTAAAACACTGTAATTGCTTCTACAAGCTCAGTTTGTGTTAATGTTTGGAAATAGTAAGTTTTCCATTCTGAACTTGACAGCTCTTGGCAGAATGGGAATTATTCATTTTTGCCAGATCAGCTGTTCCTGTATTGTTTCCAGCTTTCCTTGCTTTTGTGGGGACTGCTCATAAGAGCATTTTACGTCTGACTTGAGTATTTAAGACAACCAGAATACTCACCTACCTGCTCACTTTTCACTGGAGAGTTTCCAGGGAAAGGATCTGTTTGAAAATGTGTGTTGTGCTGTGCTATTCCCTAAGAGGCAGAACGAAGATGTGTGGGAACCATTTTTAATTTAGAGTGTGTGAGAAATGCAGAACATGCTCTTGCACTGGTTATGTCGTAAGTAGATTTTTTCGGGATGGGTCATTTGTCTTTTTGAAAACAAGCAAAATGCTGAAAAAATGAAAGTTCCTGGTGGTTCTGCTTTTTCTTCTCTGAAGCCACTTTTCTTTGCTTCCCTTTACTGCAAAAGTTCCAAAGTGTTGTGTTTGTCTTTCTTGTGGATAACCAGGTAGAGTCAGTGCTAAAATCTTACCTGAAATAATTTCATAGCAAATGTTAGCTATGTAAGTGTATGGGATGGCTCCTTGGTAGAATGTGCTTCTGTCCTGTTCTTAGATGAACTTAACATTCAAAACTTCGTGATTGAAGTTTATATTGTGGTGAGATTTCTTGTTTTCTGGTTGAATGTTTACCAGAAAAGTTTTTAATCTTGTGAATAACATTGCAAGTGATTCAAGACTTAATTACAGTTTATCATGCATCTGAATTTGGAGAGTGTCTTACTTTGCTTTATGCACCCATTAGGCAATACTGAGCAGCAGTACCTCAAGATTAGGTAGAGGTTTGAATAGTCGTGTACAGAAATGTTGATATATTTGAACAATTATACATTGTTAAAATGTTGAATTACCGAGTATTAAAGTGGCAGACATTCAGAAGTGAGATAATTGTTAAAGTTGGTGTCTCTTGGAGTTGAAGGTGTATGTAATTTTTTTCTTAAATTTTGTTTCTGGGATATGACCAAACATTGTATGAACATCTCTCATATGAGGAAAAGCTGAGGGAGTGGGGCCTGCTCAGCCTAGACAAGAGAAGGCTCAGGGTGATCTGATCAGAGTATATAGGCATTGAGTCTGGTCCCATCCTCTTGACATCCTGCCTTCTTCTCAGTGGTACTAGGCAATAGGACAAGAGGCAGTGGGCATAAACTAAGACACAGGAAGTCCCACCTGAGCATGAGGATGAACTTGTTTACTGTGAGGGTGACTGAGCATTAGACTAAGTTGTCCAGAGAGGCTGTGGAGTCTCCTTCCCTGGAGATACTCAGGAGCTGTCTGGACACAATCCTGAGTAATGTACTCTGGATGACCCTGCTTGAGCAGGGACATTGGACTACATGACCTCCAGTGGTCCCTTCCACCCTCAACCGTTCTGTGATTCTGAGATTTCCCTATCTTTATGATTTCTTGAGTTCTAGATTTAAATTACAAGAGAAAATGTCATCAGCCTCTGCTTCTGCCCTGTTGATTTAATCTGCAAATAATTGTTTTCATGTCACTGTCCTCCTCTTGCTTCAGAGGAAAGTACATAAAATTACACAGCTTAATCCAGTCTGGCCATGAGAGTTGTCATCCCCATAGTGGTCATATTATGATTTCTTGCAGGGGGAAGCATTTATTTTTGTGAAAAAGATGAAAAAGGTCTTAAAAACTTCTTTTATCTTTTTACTTTTTTTTTCATGAAAACTACTAAGATTTGTGATATACCTCTCTGTCTAGTCCATCGGAAGACTTTTGCTTCATAGCCTCCCTATGATGGGAATGATTGAATATAAACCTTAGACTCTGGAGTTACCTCATTCTCTTTACTGGTTCTAATAAGCTTCCCCTCCTCTTCCAGTACAGGTGAAGATACATAGACACATCTTGCTACCACAGAATAGTTTTTAGTCTTATGTTATGTACAACATTCATATAGATTTGTATATCCCCTGCAGGTTTACTGTCCAAATGGGGTTATAATGCACCTTTTTGTCCTGTTACTTTGTGGTTGCCCAATACTTAAAAGATGGGTTTGAATTGTTAGAGCAGCTTTCTTTGCAGTCAGAAACTTGTAGCTGCATTTTTTATAAGCCTTTATTATTACTGTTGTGTTTAATCCTAGTGCTTAATTCTTTCTAGGTGAATTATGCATCAGACATGCTTAATTTTGCTGGCTCTGTCTATTGATTAGAAAGTACAGTAATCTATTGATCAGTACTCTTGATTTTCAGTAGGTTTGGGAAGATGGTGATAAGAGGTAATAACTCTTATTTTCTCATTTTCTGTGACTGGTCACTGGACTAATCTGGCAGAAATTCATGAGCTGAAATAGGAACTTAATGTGATGCACAGCATGGTGACATAGTTAGCACTTTAGCACTGACTATGGCAGCTTGAGAGAGCCTGCTGTTCAGCAAAAGGAAAGGAGCAAACATTGCGTACTTTTAACCAAATAGCTGACTGTATGGTTTTTATAATTCTCAGCATGGCTGTGAATAAAAATTAAAGTATTCTTGGTTCAAGTAGTACTTTCTAATTAAAATTGTGAAGAAACTAATAAGCTTGATTCCTTCTAGTTTTAGTTGAAGAAAAAAGAACATCTTTTAGAAAAACTAGTTATGTTTGAGCTATGTTATGTTGTTTGACCTAGTATGATGATGTTTTCATTTTGTGGGGGTATATGTTTAATACAGCTTTAGAATCTCTTGGGAGTCTCTCAATCAAATTCTATTCTATTTTAATTCTTTCTTTTCATTAATTTAAAGTAGAACACTTACTTTATTTCTGCAAAGAGCTTCTGGTGATAGTGCCCAGCTTTGCACTTAATCTGTCTTAGAAACTTACTGCATTTAAGAAGAAAAATTGTTGTGAATTACTGAAAACCAGTTTTATTGAAAGAAATTTTGGTTATGACAAAGGAAGGGCTATTGAGAGAAGGGGAGGGAGAGAAGGCTTCAGATGAAATTGAGTTTATCAGGAAGATAAAGGGAATTCCTAAATTTGTTCTGCGTTTTATCTAGAAAAAACCAACTCATTTAAAAGCTTTCTTGCTGTTTTATCTTAGTTTGTATTTCATTAGCATCTCCCTAAGAATTTGCAGGCTCCAATAAACCAGTAAGTAGCTCTATGATAAGGCTTTCTAATATTGATTTACACTAAATTTGTACTTTTCAGATACAAGCAATAAAAAATACAGTTTTTGAGGTAGGTATGCAAGTTTGCTACAGAAGTGATGAAGACTTTTATATACTCCCTGAATGTGTTAGTAACTTTCTGGTGTCCCTGTGATCTTAATGTTATATATTCCTTTGAGCCCTTCACATATCTTAGATTGCATGCCATATAACATAGGGAATGTGTTGCATCAACCAACCATTTCTTCAACTTCTGTTCTCTTGGTGCATTATTTATAAACAGTATTTGAAGCTTCAAATTTTAACTTATCTATGAAAATGTGTTAGTGTATAAGGGAAGTAAATATGAATACATGGAAGATAAAACAGTTTCTTCCCTCCTTCCAAACTCTGTCCTTTCCATCCCTTTCTTTACATAATTATTTAGAAATTGGTTTCAGGCACTTGGTGGAAGGAGCATCGTTCAATACTCCAGGAACAAATTCACACTGTGTTTACATCAAGCAGTTGCAGCTGAAGCTTGTTAGTGATTGCCTCCCAGATTAAAAAAATTCTTCACTGTGGTACATGAACTCCTATTGTTTGGAGATAAATAATCGGCTCATCCCCTCTTTAGGGAAGAACAAAGAATATAATAGTACATCTGGTTCATCTGTTAAGACAGCGAAGATTAATTAAGCAAATACTGCAGAACCTCTCTTGATAACACATATATCTAAAACTGGCCTGTGTATGATAAGTTTTTTAATCATTTTGCTTTAACCATTTAGTGTATGCACATAATCTATTCCAGAATCACCAGATATTCATAGAAATAAGTTAGGATGCAATACTAAGATAAGGCAAATCAGAGAATTAGGGTAGCGTTCATTAGTTCTCTTGCAAGTCTCTTAGTTTATGATATGGTTAGGAAGATGTAAGACTAGAAGGAACCTGTTGGGCCTCCAGGTGATGTTATTAACACTTCATAAATTTTATCTGTCTCTTCCGTAAAAATCATTTGGCTGGTTTCTGAAAATTTGGATTGCAACCTGTTTGGGGAAATGAACTGTCTCTATATTGAGTACTTGTACAGAACCTGGTTCTGTTACACACAATTTTAAACCTCAAACTAGCCCATGTAGTCAAATAGTTACATCGAGCATCCCTATTTCTTCACTTCCTTCTTGGCTAGAGTTAATGTCTAGTTACAGGTTTGAGACTACTCAAGGCCAATTTTACCTGCTTTACTTTTTGCTAACATTGTCATTTAGCTTAAATAGCTTTACTTGCTCCTTACTTCAGCAGAGTTGTAAGGGCACAGATATCCTGTCAAGATCTTAATTTTGCAAGCCTTCATTTATTAAATATGTCTCTTTCTTCTCTGCACATACAGTAATGAATGTAATTGCAGCTTCAGTAACTGCATGAAGACAGGTTAAAGAGTTGACTATAATTTTATGTTCTCTTTACTGATATGCTGCTTGTACTTGTTCCGATATGGTCCCTGTCCGCTCCCTGCTTAATGTGCTCTTTCATCTCCCTATCTAGGTTGTATTCTTTCTATGTAGTTACACCCCACTTGTCACTTCAATACAGATGATTCTGCTATATCACATGTGAAATGAATCTGTGGCATTGTATCTGTACCAAGGACCTCTTCCAGTTTTTGATGAGGCTGGGAATTACCGAGGCTAAATACATGTACAACGTTAGAGCACAAGGTAGCAAAATGGTACGTTAAAGAATATGTTGGATCACTTCAGTGAATACTTGTACTGTTTCTGCCCTGCCAGCTGCAGTCAGTTCTAACTACTGACTTTCTACTTGACATCCCTCCTCCCCCAAAGACCCTCTGCTGCCTTCTGTGTTCATTTGATAGGGATAGTGGGGCTTACCGCAGTATCTTGGACAAAAGAAGCAGCTGCATTACAGTTAATTTGAAAGAGAGGATTTCAAAATACGAAGCTTGTTGACAGCAGAATGCTTCCTGATACATGGGGAGTGGTTAAGAATTGGCTTAATCTCTCTTTCCCATCTATGGAAATGAATACTGGAAAATAATGGGGGGAGGGAGCAGTGTGGAAAATTGTTAGCCAGGGTATGAGCAAATCTCACTTATGCAAAGTTTATGTTCTTTGTAAGTGTTGGAAATATTGCTTATTTAAAATAGGAAGCATGTCAGAATAGGCTGAAACAAATCCTACAGCAGCTCAGACTTGGAAAAGCTTGATTCAGAAAAATATGTTTTTAGAAGAAACAGTGCTGAATATCTGAAGGTGCATTAGGATCTGCACAAGGAATCTGTCCTTAACACCTTACAGTTAGATTTCTCACATGCGGTGAAGGAGGGTGGATGACAGAAAAAATAATGTGATTATTTTGGATGAGATTGATTCTAGCTGTGTGTAAGTGTCTGCAGAGTGGAAGTGTATCTGAGCTAGTCATTAGTGTGCATTTCTAGTTAATGGAGAGAAATAGACACACAGAGAATATCCCATGCACCCTGATGTAGACATGAGCATGTAAAGCCACTCTGTTTATGAAAAGCTTAAAAATCTAAATTAGGTTACAGTGTAGCATGTCCTGATGTACTGATTTTGCTCCATCAACTAGACAGGGAGTCAAGAATGCCTCAAATTTACAATGCATTTATCTAAAGTACTCTGTTCTGAAGGACTGAAAAGTGTTTTCTCAGTAGTTATTTTTCATACTGACCAAAAGGTGTTTTGTCAGTAGTTATACTGAGTTGCTTGTAAAATAAACAGAAAAATACACCATCAAATATCCCTTCTCGGATGTCATATTCCTTGTCAAAATGTTTGCAGAATAAGGGAAATGATTGATTTATACACCTTCCCACTCATTCCTCCTGTGGATTAAGTTGGCCAGTTATGCTGCACTGTATACCTGGGAAGAGCATGCCCAGGGTTGCCTTGCATGGCTGACAAGCTGGGGTTGGCCTTCCCATCTTTTGTTTTGATGGATTGCTCTTTACTTATTCCTGAGAGCAACTGCTGAAGCCCTGTCTTTTCAATGACAAGGTTTTCCTGGTAGAAACTTATTTTACAGAATTCTGTGGTAATGATCTGTCATTTTACATCCTCAAAATTGCAACGTGAACCATATATCTTTGAAGCGTATTCCAATAACGGCATCTGCAGAACAGCTCAGTGTCTTGTGGGAAACCCTCCGAGAGTGATCTTTTTTCCATGTGAGAAAGCTAAGTATGTCAAGAAAGGTTGGATCTTCCACCTTTGTTTGTTTGAAATATGAAGAGGCAGGGTGAACCTCTGCAAGTGGAATTTATAGAAGAATTACAAAAAAGTAAAAGGCCACTCAGTTATTTAAATTTCAGGAAGCATTTTAGAGGTAAAATTTCAAAATATGACTTCGCTTATTCAGAGTGGATTTTGGGCATAGCTTAACTGAAATGAAAATTGTAATATTTGAAGACAGATCTAGTTCAGATGAGCAGATGCTGATCTGTGTGTTGCATTAACATGTGATGGGGAAACTTTAAAATCTATATGAGGTTGTAAAAATAAAAAATGGAAAAAAAAAAAATCCCAGTACCAAAATTTCTGTATTTTAATACTCAAGTTAGTGTTTTGTCTTCTAAATAATATTTATTTCTCAATATTACTGTAAATTTACATATGTTGGCATTTTTAACAGCACATGGTGCTAGGTCTCCATAGCAATTCACATTAAATGTTAAAAGGTAACTTTCAGTGTGCATGTTTTTACATACATTTTTTTCCTTTCCGCTCACCTTCCATATGTGCTTCTTGAAATATAATAGAAATGAAAAGTGGGAAGTTCACCATACTTTTATGAATGCATTAGAACATTCCAGTAAGAGGAGCAGAATATACAGACAGAATACATGTAGCTTCTGAAAGGTTCAGAATTCAGACATTGCTTACTAGTGAGTTTAAAAAAAAAAACCAGGAGGGGTGGTAGCTGGAGTATTTATTAAAAGTTATCGGTAGAGAAGAAGATGACCCAAGGTGATTTAATTTAATAATTGAAGACTGATGGGTATGTTGTAGACCATCTGTGACCTACATAAAATGAACAAGGAGGTCTTCCATGTTCTAGATATCTAGACAAGAAATATGAAGAAGCACATCAACACATGAACAAATCATAAACAAAAAAAATTGCTGCAGTTGATACAGAGAGTAAACAGATTGACTTACGAGATTACCGCACAGACATGAGAAGAAAACTGAGGATTGTTGTTACAAAATGATCTTTTTCAGCCTTTTTTATTTATCACTAGCATATGGCCTAGGAAGACTTTTTGCAACAAATATTTTGTAGCCTGGAGTGGCCTCTAATGGATGTATGACACTGATGGTGCAGAGAAAAGCTTTTTAATAATTTGTGTGACTGTAGTGCTTGTGAAAGATGCTAGACTGCCAGCCTAGAAGATTGGGAAGCTGAAGTAATCTCTTCTGATTCACTGAACAGGTATAGCAGGGCCATCAATGGCATAAACCCTCTGTGTTACTTTTTGATTGTATCCTGAAAAATGTATCTTTTGCTTTTAGCTGACTGCCTGTTAGTTAATGAGGACAGAGACTTACCATTTCAGTTCATCCTGGATACTTAGCTCTTACAAAGGAGCTTTTGACATAGCTAAGCTTTTTGTTTAGATTATGAATTTGTATCATTAAATGCAAGGACTACCAGTAGAAGTAGTGAAGGAGGAAGGGTAACTAACTGGGAACACATGGTGACTGGCTGACTGGAATTGTTGTATGGTAGGCTGGGCTGCCTTTTGCTTTCCCTCCTAGGCAAAGCAAAAAGCATTGAGGGCTCACTGGTTTTAACCTTGTGGTAGGCATTTCACAGTACTAGCCTATGTAATGCTATTTACTACTTAATTTAGTGTGTTCTCTATGCAGCCATGACCAGAACCAGGCCACTTCTTAATGACGGGGAGAAGTAGTGAGGTACAGGTAGAGAGCATGGCAGTATCTCCTTGGCAGGAAAGAAATCTACTTTTATCACTTCTATGACTAGATTAACACCTACTCAAACCAGTATCTTATTCTCATCTCCCATACCGAAAAATAGCCTAAATATTAATTCTATTCATTGTCTGGAATTCACTTCAGTGAGCCAGACTGCCATCCTATGAGGGCAAAGCCATGTTGGTCTGGTTCAGGTGAGGCTTTTGTAACTTTACATAGTGCTCAGGCACTGGGATAGCTCGATGTGTTGGAGTGGCCAGAATGAAAAGTGGTAATCATGATGGAAATCATCAATACGATAGGAGATAAAAAATAGTGCTTGAAGTCTTGATTTAATTCTTTTGTTAATGAAAGTGTTTATGCAGATACTAAAAAAGACAGGTACAAGGAAAGAAGGCTAATTGCGTGTACTCTGAAAACCAAAGGTGTTTCAGACTGCCCAAAGTTGATAGTGCCTAAAACCTGGAAAAACAGAGCAAAACATAAAAATAAGTAATGTAGACAGTTTGAATTAATTAGGCACCTACGCTTATCATATTTTCAGTAAGCTAAAATGCTGCTTTTTAGTGTGGGTAATTTTTGTTTTAATTCCTGTGGTTCTTTGACATGAATAGATGTGAGATTTGAGCCTGATGTTTTGTTAAAACAAGCAAACAAAAAAGCCCAAACCCACACCCCCACACCCCCCCATCAGTGAAAATTCAGGACGAAGTGGTAAATTCAAGTTAGCATGTATAAGTGGTAATAACCTGAAATAAAGCTGTTCAGAGAAAGGCAAATAATTGGAAAGTAATAGCACTTAAAAGAAGATGTAAGCATGAAGAGTGGCAAAAATTAAAGGCTAGAAGGGAATGACTTGTGAAGAAAGATTAAAGGAAATGAACAGATGTAATTATTACTTATAGCTATCTGTGTGCTTGGTGATGTTCAAATGAAGAGAGATGATCCCTACGCTAATTTGACTAAATAGCTACCAGGGGATGAAAAAAAAAATCTGAAAGTCGTACAGGCTTCAAGTGCCAAGAAAGGATTCATTTAGAGAAGTCCAAAGCGGTCTAAGTAGGAGTAATAAAATAAGATGAGGGAAATCTTATCTTCAGACCATGAAATAAAACCCTTTTTACTAGAAATGTTGAAAGTGTGTAATAGTCTCCCCTGAAGTTTCAGTGGAGCACTCCACTGCTGGAGCTATTTGAAATGGTAGTGGACAAAGCATTCAGACATAAACTGGAGGAAAGAATTCTGCCTTGGAAGGAGGAGAGTGAAAATGATGTTAAAGATATTTTCCATCTCTTTAATTTCAAATATAAATTAACAAAATAAGACTGGTGGTGCACTAGTAAAACATAATTTATGTAAATTTGGTTTAGAATAGACATTAACCTTGATCCTTACTTCAATTCTGCATTAAGCCTTGCCTTTGATACAGTAATCTTAATTAAAACTGAATATTTAATGATTTAACATCCTCTGCCTCATAAGCAGAACAATACTTTTATCAATGCTACCTATAAAAGTGCTATCCGTATGAAGTATGTATTGCATCAGATGGTTGGCTTGCTGAAGGTCATATTCATATGAATAAAAGTACTGAAACGCAGGGGGTACATTTATTTAAAAATAATCGACTCTTATTTTACAACCAAATGTTACAAAGCCAGTTAAATGACTCTTCTTGCATGTTGAGTTAGGAAATGTTGTACTAATAAATACCGTATTCTTCTGAGCTAAAAAAAAACAAACCTGGGTGAATGGGGGAAAAAAGTAAGTATTGGCTGATGTGATGTGTGTCAAGCGTGTCACCATTTAACTGTCAATCACTGTCATCTTCGTAATATTTTTAACTGAATCTGCTTAGGTAGTAAGAGAGAAGCTGCTCATTTGATGTTAAATCTTAATATGTTTTAAATAGGAAGAGGCAGGAATTGGAAACAAGGGGCATAAAGTTTGCCAATGTACTTCATCCTCTGTGGGGTTTGTAGTTGAAGTCACTGACACAGTACAGGCATCTTCAGGTTGCTCACTGCTCATAAAGGGAGACATTTGGAAGATTACACTTTCCAACTTGTGAAAAGATGAGCAAGTATTTGTCTTAGTTATTTTGTAATACTTTTAAACATTTTTTATTGTATATTTGATTGTTTAGTATGTAATCATAGTTGAGAACTTTATGTGAAATGACAGAGGCATTGACCTGATCAACTTTAAAACTGATCGATAGGCCAGGACGCTTAGGTCAATGTAGGGATCAACAGTAAAAGTTCAAGGAAAGAGGATGTGATATTAAGTGACAATACTTAGGAATTACATTCGAAAGAATATTGCACTTAGTCTTAAACTGTAGAAGGCAAGCAAACGTTTGAGGATTCATCTGAAAAGCCATTTAATTGTTGTTGAAAGGCCATTTTTTTCTGAGATTCTTCAATTCTTTGCTGAATTGAAGGTGACAGACTTAATGCTTTGAATGAAAATGCAGCTGTGATAAATCCTGATGTCTGAGCTGTATCTTTACTGAGTGGCTGACGTTAGTGATTATTTCATTTGTGTCACTGTAATTTTTGGTTTTGTCAGGTAGTTGGATGACCCAGTGTTAAGTTTCCAGTTCTTTTCTTCCAAATATAAAGGTAACCTCTTCGTTAAATAAGATTTGCCAGTCTCTTCCATCAGTACTTGAGATACTCTCTTTTCATTGTCTCAGCTTTTTCTTTGTCAGATCTAAATACCAAGCTGCAGCTGTGGTAAGCTGGATATCCATAAACATAACATATATATTGCTGTCCTTACTTCCCATTCTGAGCACAAGGAATGTAGCAGTGTATATTTATTGTGGATAATGGTCATATAATTAAAATGGTGGAAGTGTATTTTTGGGCACAGCTGCCTTTCCGTCAGTTACATTACTGGCTTCTCTTCTTGCAGAGAGCCTAGGGAACAAATTTGGAAAGTTGAATATATTTATATGTTGGGGGGGAGGGGGGAAACAAACAAAAAAATGAACAAAAAACACCCCACAACCCAGAAAGTGAGTAGTTCATACCATATTACATCTCTAGTCCTGTCATTAGATCTTCATAGGAGAATTGTAACACCTGGTTGCACCAGAGTAAATTAAACTCTCCTATTTCATAGCACCATTTCCATGTTCTGTGCCTGCATCATCTGTGGTATTCTCAAGTACAGCCTTTAGCAGGTACCAAGAACGTGGGATTTGCTGGTGCTGTGTGGGTCTCTAGCACCAGAGGATGTTGCCTGACTGGTTCCAAGGAGCCCTAAGGGTTAAATGCAGTGAAGCCTTTTCCCAGCTTTCTGGGAACCTGGCAGTGGCTTTCTTTCAGTTCCTTTGTAATGGGAGGAACAATACCTGAATTCAGCCTTGGGTTGTGTTGGAGAGGGGGAAGGATTCAGGTTATAGTGTCAGGGGTAGCAGTTGCACTCAGGCAGTACCAGCAAGTGCTTCACCCTGTGGCTGAAAAAAGTGGAATGTTAACAAGGCAAGTCTCAGATAAGACCATATGTATGTAGGGTTTTGTTGTTTTTTAATCCATTTCTCTCTGCTCGTGGTTTTCTTTTTAGTTAAATTAATCATGCTGTTTTGAATAGGCTGCATTCTGCTGCTGGGAACTGTTACTCGGGCCCTGGCTGATGGTGAGCCAGCCTAAGAGCAAGGAGACACATTTTTTGTGTATGCTCAGACGAGTGAGAGTCTTGTCACTGAAGAAAAGCATTTAGACACTAAAAGCTAAGTCCTGCACCGAGAAAACAATGATGACTATCCCCTGAAAAAATCTCACAATGAGGTATCGTTTCATTAGCTGACTGAATGGAAATTACATTTCTGAATCAAAAACTAACAGTTTATTTGTGAAGCAGACAATCCTGCAGGCATTAATAGTTACTGGCTGTGTCTCATCTTTGATTTCTCCAAAAAGCTACTACTGTTAAGGACAGCCAGGAAGGTTTGGTGAGAGGAGGCTGCATGGGAATTTCATGCTTGTTTCTGTTTTCTATATCATCTTTCTTTTAAGGAGGGATTTGGGTTATGTCATAAAAACGAAAGAAACAAACATAAAAAACCAACAGCACCACCACCAAAACCAGCCACAAAACAAACTTGAAGTTAAGGATAAACATGTCAGTGTTTTGTTTAGTTACTGAGTTGCTGTACATTCCTCTACATCCAAACATTGTTTTGTCTGGAGCATAAGTAGTTGTGGATAACTGATAAGGTTGCCCTGCCCAAGTACCTAATATGTTTGAACGTGATGATCATCAGTACATAACTTATATTCACAGTATCTGCTTTTCAAAGTGTTTCCTCATTTTTTGAGTATTTTTTACCTTGGTTTTCTAAGGAAACGGACTCAGCTGCATATCTGTGAGTTCTTTCACCCTGTTTATATCCTTCACACCTTGTTTTAGTTTATCTTGTGGTTGGAATTGACAGAAAGGCACAAGTTTCAAAGATATTCAGTCTTATAAATCTAATGTAGATTGTCCATATTCATAACCTCTGTTCAGGAGACACTTTAGCACATGCACAGTTTGGGGTTTTTTGTTCAACGTGGTGCTGGCCATACAGCAAAGACCTAACCAGGACCTGGGCACAGGGTGTGGAGCATCTTCTGCTGAGGAGTTAGGAGAGAGCAAGAGGAGCAGAAGGTGTGTGGAGTGTAAAGGGATGTAATGAGCAACTGGAAGGAGTTGCTGCTCTACTCATCACTGGTGAGTACCACAGCTGGAGTAGTGTGTCCAGTTCTGGGCTTCGCAGTGCAAGAGAGACATGTACATACTGGAGTGTCCACTGAAGGGCTGCAAAAACGGTGGACTGGAGCCTCTCTCCTAAGAGGAAAGCCTCAGAAAGCTGGGATTGTTCAGCCCAAGGAGGAGAAGGCTCAGGGGAGAGGGGATCTCATCAGTGGATATAGATACCTGAAGGGAGGGTGCAGTGAGGTCAGAGACGGGCTCTTGTCAGTGGTGCCCAGGGACAGGACCAGAGGCCATGGGCAGACACTGAAACAGGAGGTGCCATCTGAACATCAGGAAACACCTTTTCACTGTGAGGGTGACTGAGCATCAGCACAGGTTGCCCAGGGCAGTTGTAAAGTCTCCATCCTTGAAGATACCCAAAAGCCAACTGAACATGGTCCTGGGCAATGTGATTGAGGTGGGCCTGCTTGAGCCAGGGTGGTTGGACCGGGACACCTCCAGAGGTCCCTGACGACCTCAGCCTTTCTGTGATTCTCAGTTGTGAGGAGGATAGAAGTAGCTCAGATTGTAAGGGGTGGTCGAGATTTTGCACTGGGAAAGGTTTATAGATAAAAGTCTTCTTCACAAAACAATTTCTTATTTAAGTCTATTTATATCTTAAGCATTTTATCGCTTATGTTTAGTCACGTTAAGCATTTTTAGTATACTGAAGTTCTCTACCCCAGAGTTTACAGATTTTGTGTAAATTCTTGCGTATTCACAGACGACTTTGTGGAGAGCTTCTGGCCAGAGAAGCTGCTATTTCAGATATTGAACCCAATTGATGATGTGTATTTCTTTGTAACATGCTAATGCTTTTATAAACTTGTTTTAAGTTAGATTATAAGGCTTTCAAAACATACCACTGCAGAAAAATGTTGCCTTTTAATTATATAGCAATGTTCTTACTTCTAAAATGTAGCTAAAATTGCATTCTAAAAACCCTTCTAAAATTACAACTAAAATGTCATTAGTCTTTTATGAAGTAACTGCTTTATCATCCAGTTCAGGCCAAAAGTGTGGTTATTGTTCCTTATTTTGAGGATGCGGTATTTGAATGGTCACGATTAATTTGAAATATAACAAGCTTTAAGTAAAACTCATCAACTAGCATGTGGGCTAAGCCTTCCCGAGAGCAACCAGACAAGCCATGCATACACAGGACAAATAAACTGCAGAATGATGGCTTTTGTTGAGTGAATTTATTCTTACTGTTTAGTTGCTTGTTAAATACTTTATATGCCCAGCTAATTCCCAACAGATCACTAACTTTCTCTTCTTTAAAGCAAGAAAGTTTTCACTGCCTCTGTGTGAATTATGCTTGAATTGGAGGAATTTTTTGTATCCATACAAAAAAGTATTGTTGGATGCAAACCTGAATTATTGTAAAATGAGACATTATTTATATCTCTTCTACAGTTACAACACTCTTGGGATTTAACTGTTCAACTGCTGTATGGGAAACATGCATCTCTAGTGGGTTTGTTTTTATGTGTGTTAAGATGGAAAGCAGTTAGTTGATATATTATGAAGTGAAATCCTGGTACTGGTTGTTGAGAGCTTGGAGGAAGAGAGAAGGCAGCTAAATATTGCCCTTTTTATATATAATTTTAAGTTTTACCAGTTCAACTGCTGGAATTATATTTTCATTTTCTGTAAGAGCTTCATATTTAGTAGTATATGTGTTTGTGTGTGTATTTATAAAGGACATACTATTACATTCCATATTTCTAAAAGGGTTTTGTATCAAGATAAGTTGTATTTGGATGGTTTGAAGGATTCCAGCTCCATGAAGGCAGCTTGTGGAATCGAGATTTTGCACAGCCTGTATTGTGTATGTGTGTGAATGTGTGTACATGTAAATTGTTCCTAGTAACTGAAGAAATCTACCAAGAAATAGCCAAGATTAGCTGCATTCTTTGTTGCTGAAGTTGGGTGAGGGTAGTTTTGTTTCTACTCTTCAAGTTGTTTAGGATTGTAAATAAATTAAAAAAGGCAAGTAAGGAAGGTCTATGGCAAACGAGATCATCTTTTTAAACAGCACTTCCGAGTCACTTCTTTAAAGTGACCTTTTAAAAACATGAATTTTATATATCCCAAACACATTGTTCAGGCTATCCTCTAACTGTGAGCAAAAGATTAAATTAATTCCTTAACATTTTATATCAGACAGGCAGATCCACTGCAAATGAGGTAGAACAGATCAAAACTGGAGGTAGAATAAGAATAGTTTATCCAGCTAATGTGTACATGTGATTAGTTTTATCTCATAGACTGCAGGATAATACTGTTACTTTTTGTGAAACAGAGTTTTGTGGAAATCATTGCCTGCTGTGCAAGCAATGTGATTTTCTATACAGAGTCACATAAATGTTTGCTGAATCCGTAAGCATCTACCTGCTATTTTATTTCTCTTTGAGAAAACTGAGTTTTGTAAGATACATATTCAGGACTTGAAAAACCTCCCCCACTGCTTCCAAAATGTCAAAGCCAAGCGCAGGGATTTAGCCATACAACTTCTATTGAAATTAATTGGATTTGTATGGCTAAATCCATGCAGTTCTTCTGAAAATATTATGGTCTCTTATATATAAAATATAACAATATGTTCACTAACATATTCTCACGAAGAATATGTGGACAGAACAGTAAAATAGGTTTAATTTATGATTACAGATGAATAACTTTTGGTTTACTATAGATATAAGGGTACCTGCTGAAGTATACTGAGTGAATACTAAGCATGGGCTGTGCTTGCCTTAGGGCTTCATTTTTTTTAAATGCATGAAGCATTTACATAGGAGTCTTCTGTACTTAACTCAGGAGGGGGAAGAGCATTTCTGATTCATTAATCCCTTTTTCTTTTAGTAAGTAGCCGGGTCCTTCACATCATGCACTTGAGAAGTGTAAAATATACAAAGAAGTGGGAGGGACAAGCAAAATGATGCCTGGCTTGCTATAAGGTATAAATTCAAAATCTATTTCTCTTTGCAAGAAGAAAAATAGCAAGGGGAAAAAGGGCAGTCCTAAATTTACTGCATGTGCTTGCATGATATGCAGGTTTGGGATAATTATTTTCTCTGTTGTTCAATAAAGTGAGTTGTTACCATGGTAGCATTCATATTGCACAATTTCTCTGTTATAAAATAAATTGAGAACAGTTTCAGAGACAGAAAAGTCTTTGTATGAACCTTTGTTCTGTTCTTTTCTCTCTTTTGTTTTTCCTTTAGTGCAAAATTGTGTCATAGAAATGAGGTTGGGGTCTTAAAATTATTCTTGAGATGCTGAGGTCGTGGTACACTTTCCAGATAAAAGTCAGTCATGTACTAACACTATGTAGTGCTTCTTCAGGACAAGATGTGCAAGGACAGACATAGCTTTGGGAGTTTAGTTTTGAACACTGGTGAAGTTGGAGGATATCTGCACTGCTACTTCTCACAACGTTAGTTCTAGAAATAAAATTTAATACAGCCAGAAGAGAGTGCAGGCTGCCAGGCACCTCCAGAGGAATAGTGTGGATGCCCTGTTCCAATAACTATCTCCTGGAAGTCATCACCTTGCCTGTGTTCTGTTTCTAATGTGCTCTCTTGGGCAAGCCATATTGAGAACTCGTTGAAAAGCAAGTCTGGGTCTTCAGTGTGAGAGAGGGAAAGACCCCCATAGTAAGTGTTTTCAACCAGAGCATAGCCTAGATGACATTTTGGTCTCTGCTGCTTGAGCTTCTCTTACTGAGGAACAGCAGATTGATAGCACTTCTTGGTCAGTTCTTTCATTTTTTAAACATTTATTGACTTCAGTGCAGATTCTGCTGTGGACATTTTTAAATAGGCTTGAGCAATACTTCTGTTTCTGCTTACTGAAAAGATTCCAGAAGATAGCCATGGGAGCTGCTTACCCATTGTGTAAAGCTTATACAAAAGGCCTCCAAGAAGGTGGAAAAGCGTTCAGGATGTAGGACTGATGATAGGAATGACATGTAGTTTTTCATCAAGCCCTAGTGGTGTCTTTGCCAAGTTATCACTGATTCCTCCTGTTTCTTCAGTTTTTTTCTCCTTTGTTTTCTCACTTCAGTAGACAATAGCCTTATTAGTAGGAGGGTGACTATCCTTCATTCATGTAATCAAATGGTTTAATTGGCTGCTTGATTCTTTCCTGCTTTTTTTCACCTTTCCATTGATCTCTTGTATGGATTTCTGAGAGTATGGTGATCAATATTGTACTTCGGGGGTGGTGGGGTTTAAGCCTTCTTATGGTGATTTAATTTTAATATTAAAACATCAGTTTTATAGTTACTAAATATTACAGAAAAGTGTTCACACAAGGGTTATTCAAAAAATACTGTTGCTATCTGAAACATCAACTGCAAAAATGGGAGACCTGAGAAATCGTTTCTTGTGTTCCACTTTAAAATAGGGTGCCTTTGTGTGGGTTCTTCTATGCTTTTAATCCATTCCTGAATTACATAGAAATAGCCTTGTGTAGCATATTAGTGTTTTAGACGCTGTTGCTCCACAAATAATTTGTGATGATGCAGGAGCCATATAGTCCATATTTACTACCTACACAAATTTTAACTCAATCTATATAGCAGGATGTTTTGGGGAATCTAGGAAGGGGTTGTGTCTCCGGATGTTTTTGTCCATCTAAACGATATTGTCATTGAATGCTGTGAAGAAGTACTAATTGGCTGCATACTGTTACTAAGCAATGCTTCCCCTTTTGCTGGTATTTAAATAGAATGCATACATAGTCACTGCTCCAAAGAGGAAAACAACCTTGTGGATTTCTTGAAGTGCAACAGTATTTTATACAAAACTTTTCTCTCCTTCTAACCTGACTTATTTCCTTCCCACATGATATTTGCCTTCAGATACAGTGCAGTTAAATTCATTGACCTGCATTGCTGGTGAGTGTGCCAGCATGCTGCTTCCCCAGTTCGTTGGTTGCCTTGGTTGGCTGACAACTTTTTTAGCCAACATGTATGTTTGCCAAACCTTTAAGTGTCAGAAACGGTTCTTTTTCAAGGTTAGAAAAGCTAAGTGGTACATGGTATAACCAGCAAAATTTCACAGTTGTGTTAAAGGGTGATGGGAACTGCATGAAAAAGTGTTATGTTTGAAGAATACTAAGTTTTTTCCTTTCCAATTAGTTGTGACAAATGATGTTTCTTGCTGACAGATGATGTTACATGCTCTTTGCCTAATAAAACCAAGAATAACTGAGTAGAAGGTAGAAAACTAGTATTTATGACCTTTTTTCAGGATCATCTATGCCAGATGTATAAAGATATTTATAAATATCTTTTGAAAGTGCATCTAATGTATTTAATGGGTCATTGAATCTAAATGTCCAATATTTCATGACTTATTAATTCCTGGATGACTGAAAGCTTGACTTCCTTTAGAAAGACTAACAAAAATGGATGTTACAAGTTTATAGTCACTATTGAAGCGTACCTAAAAGTATAGATTTTTTTTTAAATAAACCCAAAATTTCTTACTCTAGGTTACAACCATCAGCTTTGTGCTGTTATGATAGGGTTTGTTTCACTGGTTTTCAAGCAGCTAGAGGGTTTGATTTGACTGCCTGAGTGACAGTCATTGTCCTGGTCTTTCTCTTGCTCCTGGCAGGACCAAAATGCCATAGATTTACTGATTCAGAGCAGAATATTCTTCTTGAGCGTAAATGTTTGGTTTCCTGGCATGCCTGGGGGGGGGGAGATTCCAGATCTGCCTGTTTCTCACTGCTGAGAAGAGTGACTCTGCAGAGTTCTCTTTTCCCTTGTGCTGCATGGTGACAGTCAGTCAACCTGGAACTGGAGCGTGCATTCATCCTGGGTGTTTTGTCTGTACTGCTTAAGGTTACCTATGGAAAAAGATACAGGAATATGTTAAACATAAATGTCCTTATTTTGTTAGGGCAGATTTTGCGCAGAAGTATAACCATTCCTCTCAGTTGCTATTGTAACCCTTGTTTTGTCAAGGATCTAACATCACGTATGAAATCAAATTCTAATTACTGTCTTAAAAATCTGATTTATTTTCATATATAGCCCCTCTTTGATGGCATAAACCCTAGTGTGTCTCAATGCCATATATGCAGCTCTTGCTGAGAGCTAGGCAGTATTGGTGTTTCTAATTTCTTGGTGTTTATGTGCAGCCTTATAATGAATTTCTCATGTGATTTGTGATCTTAGTGCACCTAATCAACACTTCAGCAATCTTTTTAGTTCCTTGTGGTTTGACAGTAGAAGAACTACATGAAATGTCATATTTCAACAGGTCAGATCCATATGTATGTAAAATTTTATTCCTGATTTTTGAAGTCCCTGAAATGAGGATTACCAGGAGCCAGTTGTGTATGTTGGGAAATTTCTCTTTCTTACAGTTTTATTATCTTAAGGTCCTTTCCAACCCTAACTAGTCTATGATTCTATGATTATACTCCTTCCTAAACATCCTTTGCTGGTTCTTTGAGAGGCACCGTATTGGGCCAGGAGAGATCTTTGGTTTGAACCACTATGATGTACGTCTGTACTTTAGTGATTGATACCAGTTGTTTCTACTATTATCTTTGTTACTATTTATTCCTGTTATGGAACAACTAAAATGCGCAGAGGTATATGTAGTCACAATGAATGTGGTGATGATTGCAGTCTTCTGCAGTGCTTCTTGTTTGTAGCTGAGATGCAGTGTGGTATTGTGCAGAGTCTGTAAAGGTTTGGTGTAGTTATCTCAAAGATGCATTTATTTTCCATCTTCAGCTGTCATTTTTCAGAGCAGACTCCCACTTCAGACTACAGTGTATTTTACTATTTGTCTATATTATATCTATTATATTTCAGAAGTATTTGGGTCTCATATTCCCTGGAGTTGTTGTTTTACTTAAGAGTTCTTAATATCTTATTTCTTTATACAATATTTGCATCAATATTCTTTTAGCACTTAGTTATCATAGTCACCCAAAAATAGACTGCAGTTAAGACATACTGAAAATCTTTTTCCTTCTTGGAGAAAGCAAGGTAGTTTAGTCTTAGAAGATACTTCCAAACATCTGATTAAGAGAAATCTCCTGTAATTTCAGGATTTCTGCTCATGGCTTATATGAAGTACTGATTTTAGTCCTCAGGACAGGTTAGAAATTGTAATTTCTTTTATTATTTTTGAACACAAAGTTATATTTGCAAAACAAAACTGCGTATGGCAGTAGAAGGCTAGCAGCTGTGTATGCAGTTCTGTATTTTACTCAGATAGCATTAAAAATTATAGGGCCTTCTGCAAATATATCAACTCCTATCAGTATCACAGATGCTTAGTAGTATTTTAGAGGTTACTTTTTTCTGTTTGCGATAGAACTTGTCTTGCAATACCTAGAAATGTTGCTGTTGTGGACCAGAAGTGTTATAAATGAAGGACAAGAAAACCCCAGGTGGACATTTCCTGGATTTGGGGATTTGCAGTTATATGCTTGGTCAGTTACACAAAGGTTTGCTTTTGGAAAAAAAATCTTTGTGTCCCTTCCTCATCTTCTAAACATCGCTTGGAACCTGAGACCTCTGATGCAGAAATGAATCAGGGGGTGCCAGAAGGATACTTCTGTTGGCTAGCTGTTGCCTGTGCCTTGAAAAATAGCCAGCTTTTGTCTGGTGTCTACTTCCTGAAGCTACCTGACTTAAGTAATCAAATTAACTGTAAACATCATTCCCCAAGTGTCTCTTTGACCATCTGTTCCCATCTTTGGTTGCTCTGATTCTGAAGTATGAAGGTAAGTACTTTTGAATTATATATCTGTAACTCCTATCTGTTGTCCTCCTACTTAAGAGTGCCTTTCCCAGGTTGTTGTGGAATAAATTAGATGGACGCACCTCTAACAGATTGCAAGTGCATTCAAGCCTTGTTCTTGCATGTTTTGGAGAATCAAAGTAAACTCCCCTGTGATCAATTCCAGGGGTCTTACAAATTTCTAAAGAGATTTCCAAATACATCCTCAGGTACAGAAAATAATTTGATCCTCTCAGGAAAAATACCATGTTAAGCAAATTTCTGTCATGCCTTTCTGAGCATTATGGAATACTTTTGATCATCAAAGTGAGGGAACTGACTCAGAAATACTCATTAATACTTTGAAAGATTCCTTTAATAACAGTTCCAAAATGAATAAATTACTGACCTGCTTTTAAGAAGTAATGTTACTGTAACAGTGAGTGGGCAGGGCTAATCAGTGCAAATGTTTTTGAGAAATCAAGAAGTTTTCCAGAAGACAGTGGGGGAAGTTGGATTTTCATCATCTTTTCTTCCTCCCTCCCCACTTTTTTTTGTTTAATACTGCAGAGCATGGAGAGAATACAGTGATGAATAGTGAGAGAGCCCTTGCAGAAACCCAAGAGAAGGGTAAAGGGGAGCACAAAGTGGTAGGACGTAGAAGTGGATGCGTTGTAACAACCACATTAAATCAGACCAAAAGTGGTCTTACCCACTGTTTTACTTCTTATAAGGCAGTATAACTGTCTGATTACTTCTGATTAATATCAGTCATGCAGGAAAAATATAAGACTGGCAAGCAGAAAATGAGTTTAGTTTGGTATATGTTACAGCTGCTTATTACCTGTGGCTTAAATGCTTGCTTAAGTTCATTGCATTTAGCAGCCTGCGATTGTATTTCCTTCCATGAATGTGTCCAGTTGCTTTCTTAGCTCCATAAAACCCTCTACCACCACACTGAGTTTTCAGTGGCAAAGTGTGTCACAGTTTAACCACAAATTTGGGTAAAGAAATACCTCCTTCTGGGTTTCTTGTTTGCTTTTTAAAATTACCTTTCTAATTTCCTGGATGTGATTTCAGTGTCCCCATTTAAAAAAACAACTGTGGTGTTTTTTTGAAAATAGTGGTTTTGGGTAGAGAAGATGTAAGGAGTGAAGGTAATGAGAAAGTACAGAGGGGAGATGGAAGGATGTGGAGCTGATGAGTCAAGATTTACAGCTAGTTGGAGTCACTGAACAAAAAACCCCTAGAAGAGAAACCACTAATTGAAGAGAGTGGATTCCAGTGTTAGACTATAAATTCTAGAGCACGGTGAGAAAGTGTCTCCCTGAACGAAGAAAATACATTGGCTTCACTTGAGATTGAAGAGCCACAGGGAAGCCAATTGCAGGAGAATGTACTGGAAATAAGGCAGTTTTTCATAAACAGGAAGGTATTATGTGGTCTGAAAGGCAGGAGAGAGTGGGATGGTGCAGAAAGGGAGGAGGGGAAAAAGGAAAAAGCAGAAGATGCACATTTACCACTTAAACAAATCTAGGAAATTGGCAGTTGGCAGCACTTTATGTCAAATATTATTTAGTGTAAATGGAACACAAAAAGTTAAGACTGAGTGGAGTAAGACAGAAGTGATGAGCACTGATTATACAGTGGGGAAAATGTCATATGAGAATGACTACTTACCTCTGTGGTAGAAACCAAAAGACTTTTATAGTGTAAAATTCCGTGTTGTATGCTTTGGGCTTAATAAACTTTTCTGCTATGAAGATAGGCAAGAAATATTTTGAAGGTAGTGAGTATGATGCAAACTGAGGGGGTTTAACAGCATGAAATTCAAGGTCATATACGTGGGGGTAAATAAACATTTCTTAAAATAGAAGGATCATCTTTTAGAAAGCGAAGGAAGTTTTGACTGTCTTGATAAATGACCGAGTCATCAACATGATGAAGCTTTGAAAAAGCCAAAAGGGTCCCGTGTTTAAATCTGTAAATCACACGGATATGCCTTGAGTGAAGTGAAGTCAGAGGAGACAGACACAGATGCAGAGTAACAAATACAAAAAAAAAAAAAATAATTAAAAATAAATGTGTTCAAATAAACAGGTCTTGAATAAAACTACTTGGGAGACTGAAGCAAGTTTTGCTATCTGTGTGTCAGTAAGATTCTGGACAAGTCTCCTATGGGAGTTATTGTGTTGGAGGGAAAAAAACTTGCTTTTACCATAAAATTTAGTGCCTTCATGAAAGTGATGGCATGACACGATGACTTCCATGACACGGACTGATCTCAATCCAGTAAATTCTTTATTATACTGAAGACCAAAAGCAGGCATGTTGCATGAGAATTCTTAGGGGAAAATGTGATACAAATCTCCTTCCTTGCCAGGCTGTCAGGAGTGCTTCCTAGTAGCAGCAAGACATCCCTCACATCGTGATAGAACAAACATTTTTAAATGCTTAAATGGGTATAAAAACAAAAGAAAATCTGTTAGCTTAAGCTACTTTGAGTTTTTTAAAGGTAGCAGAAATAGTCAGTTTATTTCCTTTCCCACACACTCCCTGTCCTGTACTAATGAAAGTGTGGTGTATATTAGTGCAGATAAAGAAGTAACACACAAGGTCCTGGAGAGTCAGCACAAAATAATGAAGGAATATTTATGTGAGAGAAATGCAAAAGAAAACTAACTAATGGGACAATGAAAGACACCAAATGCAAGCATTCATAGAAGAAAAAGACTTGCAAAGCAGACTGTGTCACTGTGTCTGCTGTGCGCTGTAGCATCCTATAGCCCACAAGTGTATTTGTTGCCAAAGTGAGGGGCATCGAGTTGCGTCTGTGGAGCAGCACCAAGGCTGTGGCTGGGTACCCCTGTCTGGTGGTGGTGGTGGCTCTGTCAATGTTAATAAAATTTTGATTGCATTCCTAAGAGAGTTTAAAAAGAGTTGGATTAAATTGAGCTAATAAAAAAGGTACAATACCTAGCTGGAGCATGTAGTAATGAATGCTTTAACTGCGCCCTTTAAGGACATGAGCAATTTGGAGAGGTGTCGCTTCTGTTGCAATTTTCTCATGTATTAAAAGTCTCTCACAAAACCTAACTCAAAATGAAAACCTGATTGTTAAAATCTGAGTGTTCGGAAAAGTGTTGATTTATTTTTAATAATTTTTATAAAACCAACTTTGATGAATTGATGGTTTAAATATTAAATTGTAATGTTCTATTGTTACCTTTCTGTATGAGCTTTTTTAACAAGCCTGACACACTGAGCGTACTCCAGCTATATTCTGATTGAAATAATTTTGAGCAGGTTTTTTTTTACACTCACATAATTTGCACTAGGGTCATTGAATTTAACTCCAGGAGACTATCACAGCAGTCATTTTGACTGAGATGTGGTTTTCAAACGACATCTGCTTTTCAAACTGTCTTGTCATATAGCAGTGGTTTTAGCATGTGTGTGAGTGTAACTCTTGGCAGTGGTGGGTTTCAAAGAAATGCAGCAAGTTGCATGTTTGCTACGAGAGCCAAGTGATGATGGTGGTGCAAAGCATTGGGGTGCATATACATTTTAATATGACTGAAAGAACATAATACCCTTTGTCTGATGGTACAGAATAAGGAAAGTTCTCCATTTCTTGGTAGGTTTGAGGTTCAAGATCAAAAAGCTGTGGGTGAAAGTAAGGCAAACTGAAGAGTTATAATTAACATTGCATCTTGGGTAAGATAATTGAAGATTATAGACTGTGGAGATGAAAAATACCTTGCGAATCATCTAGTATGTCTCTGCCAGTTTTAAATTGGTCCTGCTAGCATCTTTCATTAGTATTTTTCTAGTCTGGTTTAAAATGTACCACTTGGTGAGATTTCAGTCACATCTCTGAGGAAGCAGTGCTTCCTTTCCCCCTTTTTTTTTCCCCTCTCGTGACAGTCAGCATCATTTTTTCTGTTCCGTTTCATCCTATGGATTTGGGATGTGCCACACAGTTTGTCCAGACTCTCTCCTGTGATAATCGTTGCTTACCCAAACTAACCATCTGTCTCCCTGTATCTTGGGTCCTAATTCTGCTCGTTTTGCACCTCCATGGACGTTTTCTGGCTTCTCATGGTGTCCTTGAGAAGAGCCTGGCCTTTCTCAGCATACAGCCTTCACTTCTGGAATCCTTCTTTCTTCCACACAGCCATGTGCTGACAAAGCCGGTCTTTGTGTCTGCTCAGGGAATGATGCAAGGCCCATCTGTTAGTCCAGGCTGAGAGGAAAAAAGCAGTCTTTAAGGATGGCTGGTGACTTGCTTGTTTTTTCCAGAGGTTTCAGTGTCCATATTTGACCAGCGTATCTCCAGAAGGAGTCTGAGAGGTCATTATCTCCTAGCAGCAACTCTCTGCTGTGCTTTTATGATTATTCTCACCTTGCATCCAAGCTTTCAGCAGCAGGTTTCTCACACAAGTACATTTCAAAAAAGTTCAGTAATGGCTTATTTTTGATCATAGCAGTGACAACACCTTCACTGCTTTCAGATCATTCATTTTTCTTAAGATTTTCTTGGTTTTTCTGTAAAAAAAATCCATGTACTTATTAACTTTTGCTATTATTAAATCATTATCAGGTCTAACTTCAATTTTATGAATAGCTTTAGAATATTTCTTCCAGCTGTAATCTTTTGTTCAAAAGATTCTCACTAAATATTCTTTCTTATGTCACCCACACATTTTTTCTGGCTTGTTTCTGATCTGGTTTTGCCAGATGTTTTTTTCCCAAGCTTTAATGAAATGGAGACACTGTACCCATGGTATTAAAAAAAAAAAAAAGGAAAAAAAGGGCTTTGAAAAGTTGTTGGGGTTTTTTTGGAAGGTTGGGTTGGTTTGGGTTTTTTTTCTAAAAAGTGCAATTAGTTTGACATGCTAATCATAATTTTCCCAGCTGTGTTCCAAGCTTCTGATGTATCTTCATTTAGGAACAAATTGTCTCCAAAGTTGAACTTTTGAAGTAGTAGCATTTTGAAGTAGCACTTGGACCTTAAGAGTTCAAAGGAAAAAATCACATTAAAATCAAAGAGTTAAAATCATGGAACTGATGATTTTTTTAAATTTTGCTACAAATACAGTGTCTTAAACCCAGTTCATTCCACTGTATCCTGCTTTACCAGGTGAATGCCCCAAGTAGGCATGGAAACTGTTTATATAAATGCAATGAATTTACATTAGGTATTAAGAAAAAATTCTTCTCTATGAGACATGGGCACAGGTTGCCCGGAGGAGCTGTGGCTACCCCATCTCTGGCAGTGTTCCAGGCCAGGCTGGACAGGGCCTGGAGCAGCCTGGTGTAGTGGAAGGTGTCCCTGCCCATGGCAGGGGGCGTTGGAACTGAATGAGCTGTAAGGTTCCTTCCAACTCAGATCATTCTGTGATTCTATGATTTTTATGCAAAATAGCTTAGCACAAGAAGCAGTTGGAATGAAAATTAAATCTGCTAACAGTTTAACTCCATAGGTAGTTTTTTCTTACTTCCTCCACTACCCCCATCCCAGTTACCTGTTCGATGTTCAGTGCAGAGGTGCCTTGTGTCAGAGGGAGTTGAGCCTTTGGTGTCCTAGAAGACTTCTTAACTGTTTAGGCTGAGAAAGTTGGGGCTGTTCAGCCTGGAGAAGAGAAGGCTGCGTGGAGACCTCATAGCAGCCTTCCAATACCTGAAGGGGGCCTATAGGGATGCTGGGGAGGGACTCTTCATTAGGGACTGTGGTGATAGAACAGGGGGTAACAGGTTAAAAATTAAACAGGTGAAGTTTACACTGGATATAAGGAAGAAGTTCTTTACTGTAAGGGTGGTGAGGCCCTGGAATGGGTTGCCCAGGGAAGTTGTGAATGCTCCATCCCTGATGGTGTTCAAGGCCAGGTTGGACAGAGCCTTGGGAGACGTGGTTTAGTGTGAGGTGTCCCTGCCCATGGCAGGGGGGTTGGAACTAGATGATCTTAAGGTCCTTTCCAACCCTAACTATTCTATGATTCTATGATTTGGTGAAGACAGTAGTCTTATTTTTATTAATCGGGTCTAGACAAATAGGTTCAGCACAAAGTATTTGAGGAATTTGGTAATGCCACATCAACCACAATTGAACCCTTTATTCTAACAAAGCAATTTATTGCAAAAAAATGCATGTTGCCCAATTCTGTGGCTGGCTCATCAGCAGGAGAATCTTGCTATATTGTATAAAGAAGAAAAAAATTAACAAGTCATTTCTCTGGGTTACAGAACTCCCTTGCTGGTTTGATTCTCTCAGAACCTGTTGAAAAAAGCAAACAGAGCTCCAGGCTGCTGTCCTCTCAGCATGCAGGCTTCTGGGTTTGTCCTTTGGAGTTCTCTGTCTTTCTCAATGTCCGGGGTAGGCAGCTCTAACTATGCTTTGAATTCTGTCCCAAAGACTCACAAGTTAGGTATTCTAGTTTCTAACATTTGGCTGTTTATAAGGGAGCTGGTCCCTGTTGGCTCCCCATAGATACATGTTCTTTCTCTTTGTCTTTACTTAGCATCCTTGGAAAGAAGATTGCTTACTACCTCCATGAGTTGAAAACAGCAGTTTTCTCTACATCAGTCTTTTTAAGCAATCTCAGCATCAGGACTAACTGGTTCAACGCTCGCTTTCCTGTGATGACATTTTTATTAAGCTAAATCAATAGAGGTGTTGTGAAAGAAAGAATCAAAGAGTTGCAGTTTGCGAAATAAGTTTGTGTTACTCTGATAATTAATAGCTTCATTTGTCTTGTAATATTGTATATTGAGTCTTTAGAGTTAATGTCTTGAGCCAAAAACTTTAATGAAACTTGATGCTATTTCAGATTTATTGAGCCAGCCTTCAGTAAGGAATTTTAGATTGCCGACCTTGTATTATACACATAGCATTTGGTGCTAGTTGGAGAAAAAAATGGTTACAGTTCATTGTTAAAGTATTGCTGGAACATTTGTAATGCAGCAGCAAGGTCACTTTTACATCCCACATAAAACTGAGATGGGTCCAACTCCAAACTACCTAGGCTTTTGTTGTGCTCATCAGGAGCTTTTAGGAGCCTCCTGCCATTCCTTCATTTGTGGTTTCTGAATGTGGGGCCAGCCTCAAGTATGTACTGCAGAAGTGATTCACAGTAATGGTGCACCAGGGTGTAAAATAGCAATTGTTACAGCAGAGTATTTCAGGCTGCTTCTTCACTGACTGAGTAACGACTTTGTTGAGTGAAGAATGTAGAAAAATGTGCTCTCAAATTCATGAGTATTTTAAGAAAGTAATCACCTGACAACTTCGAGGCTGATCCCAATTCAGTGATATGTTTGAAGTGATTCATGAACTGGATTTTGAGCCATTACCATATACTGAATTCAGTTTTCTTAAATGCTGTAACTCTTGTGCTGCTGTATAATGTAATTTACAGACTTGAATTAAGTAAATGGAATTTGTGAAGATGGGTAGGCCAGCATTCCTTAACCAAACTAAAAGCTTTGCAGAATGATGACATCCAAACTATTTTTGCCTAATGCCATATAAAAGAAAGTTAAGCACAGGCTGTTACAAAATTGCCTCATTCCTTGTGACTATTGTTTTTCTATTCTCCACAGGTAGGTGTAATTTCTGTATATTATGTCCACTTAAGGAAAAACTTTATTATTCCTACCTCCTGCAAGCACTGTTGCAAATAGTGACCATGTTCACTTTCAGCAAAAGAGTGGGGTTATTACTCAGGGGGCTTTTTTATTGATAGTGGTAAGAACTTGCAGCTGCTTTTTATAGCAATGTGCTTCCTTGAAGATTTTAACTGACACTCTGTCCTGGGTTCAGCAGTAGCAGTCATTTTTCTCCTTCTTAGTAGCTGGTGCAGTGCTGTGATTTTGACTTTGAGCCTGGGAACAGCACTGATAACACCGATGTTTTCAGTTGCTGCTCAGTAATGTTTACTCTGACCAAGGACTTTCTGAGGCTCATGCTCTACCAGAGAGGAGGGGAAGCCGGGAGGAAGCAGACACAGGACACCTGACCCAAACTAACCAAAGAGGTCTTCCATACCACAGCACATCATGCCCACTATATAAACTGGTGGCAGTTACCCAGGAGGTTAGATCACTACTTGCTTGGGCTGGGTATCGGTTGGTGGATGGTGAGCAGTTGTATTCGCTCCCCTTGTTATTTACCTTATCATTATTATTATTGGTGACAGCAGCAGTGGTTTGTGTTATACCTTAGTTACTGGACTGTTCTTATCTCAACCCATGGGAGTTACATTCTTCCAATTCTCCTCCCCATCACTCTGGAAGCAGGGGCAAAAAGGGCTGGAGGGATTGAGGGAACGGCTGTGTGGTTCTGAGTTACCAGCTGGGCTTAAACCACAGCACACGCTCTTTCCTGAAACACTTGTTCTTCAGAAATCCCTTACTATGCTGTTATCATCTCACAGAGGTAGGTCAGGGTTGGTTGGGGTTTTTTGAAAAGTAGAGCTGTGTGTGGTCAGATACCAGTTCTTCATAGAATGTAACCTTGTTGCCTTGAATTGTCAGAGGCATCTATAGCAAAAGCCAGGGAATTTTTTTCTTGTTTCCTGCTTTTTACCTCTTTCTTTCCCCTGGGAGCTGGGATGATGTAGGGAGATGGTAGAATCACCACAGTGGTTTTTCCTAACTGAGGCAGAGCAGACTGCCTGCACTCAATGGTGACATCCCACAACTGCATTTTAGTGATACCACAGTTGTCTTTTGGAAGAACAAAGATAGTGAGAAATATGCTGGTACATGGCTATTTTGGTAAAATAGTCAAGACACTGTATGTGTATTTGTAGGTAAATTTCTCTCCTTCCAGGCCTTGCTCTTTAAGCACACAATCTTCCAGCCTTTCCAGCCTTCACATTCTCTTTTATCTGGACTAGAGTGATACCATCCATCTGTTCAAAATGCAGTATGAGCTGGCACAGGAATATCCAACTTTGAGTCTGAAAGTTCAAGAGGAGGTCTTTGAGTATAAGGGAAAGAGAATCAAAGTCTCTCCTGGTTGTCAGGCAGAGATTTGGAAAATGTTCAGCTCATGCCTATTATTCCTCTTCCCCACATTGCCTTTCTCTCTCCAATTAGAACTCCAGGGTTGATACAGAGGATGAAGGGTTTAGCCTGTGTGCACTGCCTGTGCAGAAAATGTAACGATGAAAATGTTCCTGAGTTGCTAGGTGCAGAACTATGTGAAAATCAGTGAGCAAGTATGGGTGACTTTCCAGTGAAATACAGGAATGATGCCAAATGGAAAGGAAAAAAAAATAGTCACTGCTATTCATGCTAGCAGAAATTACTAACATCACTGATGTTTCTTCTTCCTAGATCACCTCTCTTGTGACTCTCCAACTCTTATCCACGGTTGGCCATAATGACCAGCTTGATGGACCACGGTACAAATGTACTGTATCTCTGGACTTCATCAGAGCTGTTGCCCGGTGAGCCTATTATTGTTTATTTACTGTTGTATGTATTAACTTGAAAGAGACTTCAGAACCAGTATTTGCTCAGTCTATAGCTCTCTGCAGACCAGAATAGAAATCTGTGTCTGTTTTCTAAGTAAGAGTGAGTTGTCTTATTTATGGGAAATCTTGAGGTTAGTCCAGTCTTGGTTTGGAAAAGATTTATGTTACAACAGCAGTATGTGTAACAGTAACATATTGTCTTCGTGCTTAATAAAGGTCAGGGACTTCATGCGAAAATACTGCTCTAAAATGTCAGTCCATTTCATTACCAAAAGGCACATTATGGTATTTGAATCTGAAATGATATTTAGTTCTTAACAGTGTGTTGTACATGCAATATAAAAACTACACAGGTTGTAAGAATTCTTCCACATAGTCAATCTTGTGTGATCTGTAGTTGATACAAACTGATTCAGTAAATGAATGTGGGTACCTCAACAGCTCTGTTCATTCAGAGCCTTCAGTTTTGGACTCTGAGAACAGTTCCAGGTCCATTAGGACAGATGATAAATGACAGAAATGCATGCAATACATAGGCGACAGTCAAGCGTATGTTTCATTTTCATGAAATGCCAACAGCATTACCTCACACCTGTTGCTGCAGCCAGATTATTAGCAGGTCTTGGATAAAGAGTCAATAGCTAGAACAGAGCCCAGAAATGTCATGTGGCGAAAAGGAGGAGAAATGTTCTCAAGGCCAGTTCTTCTCTGTAATGTGGGACTTAAGAGGAACCTGTGGTATAGACTGTATCCTATAACCTCAGTGCATGTGTTGCTTTCCTGAGCTATTAAATGTCCAGTAGCCTTGTCAGTAATCTCCACAGACACACTAACCTCAATTTGCCGTTGGTTAAGCCATAGAACGAAACTTCATCTGGTTCAGGCATGGCTCAACCATGCTGCCAGGACCTCCACAACTTCGCTATGTCTATTTGCTATGCCCAGCAATAAAGTCACTAGTGAATGATGTCCTGGAAAAGCTCACTGGTACCAAGTACAGCAGGCCATCTGCTCAGCAGCATGAATCATTGTGTATACAAACATCCCCAAGTTCTTGTCTTCTGTGACTCAAACAGTGAATACAGAGACCAGTTCATAAAATCTGTACTGACTATGAAGGTCCTTGAATTAAGATACACAAAATGTTGTCCCTTTCCTTACAGCTTTAACATCTGTAGAAATTTCACTAACACCATTAAAGTTGCTGGAAAGTAGAGATTGCCAGAAAACAAGACCAAAATTTGTGCTATGCAGCTCATGCTTACCAGAGAGAGTAGTTTTTGGAGATGCTATCACTTAAAACCTCAATGCACAGTATAGTGCTTTGGCTTGCTTTCCTTTAGGTCATATGTATGTGTACATATATATGTATACATATACACATATATGTGTGTATATATATATGTATCTCCTGACAGACTTTTCCTACATGTTTTGAGGCAGAAAGCCCTTCTGTCCACCCCCTCCAACCTCCAAGTAGTTTGAAAGTGTTTATATGCTGTCCGAATAGGGACATTTAAATGACTTGACAGATTTTACAATTGGCCTGTTCTACCTCCCTCCTGTTGCCCTCTCTTTTTTTCTTTTCTTGCTTTGTTCCATTGTTACACTTCTTTTATTAAGTATCTTTTCCAGTCCATAGTCATTGTTAAATCTTTAAGGAGGACAATCCATAAAGATTCAAGGTTTCACAAAGCCATGATAAATGCACTTCCCCCTTGTCTTGATGGGGCTAGCAACAGGGTGAAGGCATGATCTGTGCTTCAAGAAATTTCATTTTCTAGCTGTGCTATAGTCTTGCAGCTGCCTGTAGTTTTTAACCACTCATGGCAGAGGTTGTATTTATTGAAGAGAAGGAACTAGTTTGCCATTTCAACCAAAAGACGCATCAAATAAGCGGCCCATCTCCTTGGTTCTTTTTTTCTCTATTACTGTAATAATACTAAAATAGGTTTGTTAGTGTTGTGGTTTAAGCCTCAGAAATCTTCAGATTCACTAAAATCTTCAGATACCTCAGTCTTGCTACTGTAGCATTATTTCCTAATGGAAGGCTGAAGAGTGCGAAGAGCAGGACAGAAAATGATGCTCCCCACCCCCATTCAAGCTGTTCACATTGACATTTTATTTTCTGTATTTCTTAAGGAAAAGTGAAATTTGCATTATTACTGTTTCTTTTATAATGCCACCTGGTTTTGGAAAAGAGTGAAAAACTTCTGTCTCTTCCTGGTGGCTTTTAGTGTGATAATTGCTGGCCATGCACAGTCTGTCTTTTGTACTACAGAACCTGATGTCTGTCTCTATTCTGTTGCATATATTTAGTTTTCACAGGGGTATTTGCATGTTTTTTACCACATAGCTTTTTTACCAGCTAATTTCCCATTTGGTAAATTAGCTGGAGGTTAAGTTGGACTTTTCTTTGTTAGAAATTTTTTATTTCTGTTTTAAGAATTTCAGACCTAAGTTAATAAATCTTCTGTAGCTGAAGTAGGGATCTCTCAATGTTTGTGGAAGGTAATAGATCTTTTCATATAGTCTCTAATGAGCCCAGTTGTTATGACAGGACGGCTGTGTTTCATAGTTGATAAGGTCAGCATTTGTTAGTGTGTGTGGTTTTGTTTCTGTGGAAAGCTGTGTAACTGAAAGCACTTTTCTTGAGTGACCCAATGTCATGTCAGTCTAACAGTGGGAGTCTTTCATTTCATCACTGGATTATGAAGTAGACTTAAACACAGTGTTCCTTGTTATATCTTGGGGTTTTCTGAACTTTTTCCTTACCCAATGTGATGTTTTATAGAAACTTCTTGAAAAGTGGGTTGCAGGAGGATGTGTGAACAGAGAATATTAAATGGTTGTAGTCTAGCAAATAAGGCATTCATCCGGTTAAGCCCACTTTGCATTGTGAGTGGTTATTTTTGCATCATTGAATACTTTTTTAAAAAAACCTTTTAATTTTATACTTGTCATTATATGCAGTAATTTGCATTACTTATTCAAACAGTAAACCCCAAAGTCTGAGCATTAGATTGTAGAGCAGAATGAGTTTAGAAACAAAAAAATAATTATATGTTTTATTCTACCGCTGTTTCATTCTGGCTGCCATTAAAGTACCAAAGTATACATTAGAATCTTCTATCCCATTGAGTGGCATTCTTGGATTTTTCAAATTTAGCTATGAACATGGGTCAACTGGTGTCAACACTGAAAGAACGTAGACTGCAAATGAGTACAGATGAAGGAGATATGTAGTACATGCTAGAACAGGTGGTTTGGAAGATGAACAAAACATTCAATAGCATAAAAGACTGCTGCTTTGCATCGCCAAGTAGAGTATTGTGTTTATCATATGAAAATATAATCTTATTAACTTTGATATATTTTTACTACATAATGATTGAAATAAGAATCTTCCAGTTTTTACTAGAAAGCTGCTTTATTTCTCTTTCTGTATCTTAGGGTTAAAATAATCAGAAGACGGGTACTGTAAATAACACTTAAAGTTAAAACTTCATTCATCCTTGATTGCATTTCTTTTGGGGATATTGCTTGACGTCGATTGTTCAGAATGTCCCACGTGTGCTGTCTCCACACAGGTTAGCCATAGCACTGTTAAGATGATTGCTCTCATATACTGTGTTTTTGTTTATAGGACTGTGAACTTCGACGTAATAAAGTACTTGTACGATTTCTTGTGAAAACAAGCTTCAAAGCCATATGGACACTGTAACGATGACTAAGGCAAGCTGTGTTCATCTTTCTACTTATCTGGCCAGAAAGAAGAGTATTTTGGCTCTTTTGGATTTGTCCAAACAGGTGCTGGCCCAGCATGGAACCTCATGAAAATACTCTGATTGGTCTGGGTGGATCTGAGCAGAGGACTATTTACCAGGGACCCTGGAGTATTTGGAAGCAATGTGTTAATTATAAACAGCAGGGTTTGAGCACAATCTGTTCTACTCTTAATGATGTTATCTTAACACTGAAATTGCCTGAAACCCATTTATTTAGGACTGCATTTTGCTCTATGAACTCTCCCCAGTGCTTTGAACATGGCAGCAGCCCTTGTTTGTATGCCCAGTCTTTTCACTTCCTCTCCACAGGAATATTTGCATTTGCCTGCCAAAGCAGCTTTTCCTGAGGCCACCATTTTAGGGGAGTGGAGTACCAAAATATAATAAACATAAGAACGTATTTCAAATCAAGCTAGTGTAAATCCTTCTTTCTCTTCAGTCATATGTCAGCAGACTGTTACACTGTTATATGGAGATCACAACAGTGGAAACTCCCAATTAATCACAATAATATCTTTTTTAGACCAGTCATAAATGCTGAATGTGAATCTATTTTTACAAAGCTTTATTTAAAAAAAAAACAACATTGATTCTTAGAATTCTGTTCCGAGTGAAACTTGACAGGTTTTGGTTTTGTTTAAACATTTTATAGTCCTTTTACGCTTATCCAGTTAATGTTAAGGGGTAATTACAATGCTGTTTGGGATGAATGTACTTTAATACACACTGTGTAATGACTTTTGTAAAGTATCTGCCCTGCAGAGGAGGATAGCATAGCTGCCTTTCCATCAGAAAGGGAAAAGTTCCACAGGTGACTAAGTATTCCTGCAGCAGTTCCTCAAAAGAGACAGAACAGGGAATAATCAATGTGATAACACAAAACTTCAGCTTTGGAAATACACGATGGAATAGACTACAGTTACATTTGTCTCCAGTTTCCATGTAGAGGATTCCCAGCTACCGCTTCCTTTATGGGGTATTAAAATTCCCATGTTGGGATTATTGTCTTGGTGAATCTGAAGATTTCTGTCATGCTCTTGAAGACTCCGGGTCCCGCAGCCTGTTACTCAGATGTTTCACTCCTGAATGCTGGTCTTTGACTATACAACACCTTGCCATGTTCTGTGTTGACCATTACGGTTTTTTCCTTTGAAAAATCATTCTTCCCCCCATTGCTCTGATATCGGAGATGGTCAGATGCCCTGAATACATGTAGCTTTTTCTGTCCCCGCACCCTCATCCCCAATTGTGGTGTGTAGCCAGGCCTCTGGATTCAGACCCAAATGAGCAAATTCCAGGTGAATATGTGACACAAGCGTCTCTCTGGCCAAGCTGTCGCTTCCCCCTCCAGAGAGTGGGAAAGGGCAGCCGTGAGTCATCTCCGGGATCAGTTTTCCTTCCTCCTGCTGAGCTGAATCAACCCCCTCACCTGTCCATAAGGTGGCAACGTTTGTGGCCCTTTCCGAAATGCTGGGATGCAAATACATAACCTGTTTCAGAACGATTACTACCAGGTTTGGGATTTACTAATCAAAAGGTACATAAAGTGAACTTTGAGCTAAGCTTTACAGCGTCTTCCACTTTCGGATGTAGTGCTGAGCTGAGCTCAGCTCTTACAAATCTCCTAGGGCTGAACATTGGAGAAGGAAGGTTTGTGTTCAGATGTAAACTCGTCCATGTAAAGCCACAGCAATACATCACAGGTTTTTGTGGTATCTGATCAGGATTAGAATTTGACACACAAAACGTGAGGGAACTGATATTTATTAAGTGTTACAACTCTTGGGTCACAGAATTGGAACAGCTGCAGCCAACCTTGTTTACGGCTTTCAGCAAAGTAGGGCAGGGCTTGTGAAGCTCCCACATAGGATGCATGAAAACCTTAGAGCACCTACCAAGCAGAAGTAAAAAGCTCTTCTTGGGGAGGCTTTGCTACCAACAGCAAGTTGTGAAAGTGTCACATTTCATTCAACCTACATGAAAATACAACAAATACTCAAAAATATTTCCAGATACACACATCAAGAGGATACAGGGAGCATATTGAAAGCAGCTTTTCAGGTAGCTCTACATGAATATATGGATGCTGTGGTGGGTTGATGCTGACTGGAGGCCAGGTGCTCTGTTCCCCTCCTCAGCTGGACAGGAGAGAGAAAATACAACAAAAGGCTCGTGGGTCGAGACAAGGGCAGGTACTGTCATGGGCAAAACAGACTTGACTTGGGGAAAAATTACTCAAATCAGAGTAGGATAATGAGAAATCAAACCTAACTTTTACAGACACCATTACCCCATCCCTCCCTCCTTCCCACGCTCAACTTCGCCCTGGAATTCTCTATCTCCTCCCCACCAGTGGTGCATGGGGACAGAGAACTGGGGATGTGGTCAGTTCATCACGTGTTTTCTCTGTCACTCCTTCCTCCTCTGAGGGAGGACTCCTCACAGTCTTTCCCTGTTCCAGCATGGGTCCCTTCCATGGGTGCAGTCCTTCAGGAACAGACTGCTCCAGTGTGGCTCCCCTGCGGGATCGCAAGTCCTGCAGCAAACCTGTTCCAGCCTGGTTCCAATCTCCATGCGGCCACAGCTCCTGCCAGGATCCTGCTCCAGTGTGGGCTTCCTACAGGGTCACAGCCTTCTTTGGGTATCCCTTGGCTCTGGTGTGGGGTCCTCCCTGGGCTGCAGGTGGAATCTGATCCAACACAGACCTCCCTGGGCTGCAGGGGCACAGCTGCCTCACCATGGGCTGCCCCACAGGCTGCAGGGGAACCTCTGCTCCAGCGTCTGCAGCACCTCCTGCACTGACCTGGGGGTCTGTGGGGCTGTTTCTCTCACATATTCTTACTGCTCTCTCTGTCTGCAACTACTGTTGCTGAGCAGCTTTTCCCCCTTCTTAGACATGTCTCAGGGGCACTACCACGTCACTGATGGTTTCAGCTTTGGCCAGTGGTGAGGCCCATCTTGGAGCCAGCTGGCGTTGGCTCTGTCAGACAGAGGGGAAACTTCTAGCAGCTTCTCATGGAAGCCACTGCCTATAGTTCCGCTGCTGCCAATACGCAATAATTTTGGTCATGTTAGAGACATTTTCAGGCAACATTTATATCTGATTTCCTATGGGAAAAAATTAGAAGGATTTTTACCAGTTGGCTTAGTACATGGCCATCTCGGGAGCATTTGTGATGCTACCAATGTTGGCGGTTGAGAAGAGGTGAGATGCAAATTCAAAGGTTTCAAATGGAAAAAAAAGAACCAAGCATAATGGTCTTTTGCTCTAGTATAATAGCAAATTGGCCCAAGCTCGGTATCGTAGGGTTAAATAAATTCCAGAATCTTAGTTTTTCTGCAGTCTAGATGCATAAACACACATAGTTACTTGTAACATTACTTGATGAAATACACTTTATTCCTTGTTTTATTATTAAAATTCAGTTGGGTTTTAGGAATGAGCTCATAAATATGGATAAATGGATTTTCTTTTCACTGTTGCCATATCTTTTCTAGAAAGAGATCAAAACCAGAACTAGTTCAAGACTTAATTGCCGATAGCTGCTAAACAGGCAGTATAGATGGAATGGACTAAACATGCTGTATTTCAGAAATGTTTGGTGCATGTTTGGCAGTGTTTGAATGAGGAACAAAATCAGTCATGTAAGTTCTGGTTTAGGCTGCAGCTGGAAAAACATCCTTTTTGCATTGTGTGAGATGTGTTGCCTTGGTTGTCCCACCTCTTCAGTAACCCCATCACTCCCACATAGCAGACCAGACCCTCAAAACTGCCCAACCTCAAATTTGGAGCGCAAAGACACAAAATAAGGGCCTTGAAAAATAAGCACTGAGAAAACTTGATGCTGCTGGTACTGTTTTCAATGTAATTTCTTCTATACTGATTACCATTTTCAGTGTAAATCTAAGGGATGAGGATACAAATTTTTGTGGAATGTAAT
Source organism: Amazona ochrocephala (assembly GCA_039720435.1). NCBI lineage: Eukaryota > Metazoa > Chordata > Aves > Psittaciformes > Psittacidae > Amazona > Amazona ochrocephala. The sequence goes on from CM077880.1 coordinate 31,333,365, forward strand.
AAATTTGACTGAAATAAGGTTAGCTGGAGAAGGAGTAGTGGCTAAGGATCCATTAGACAGAACCACTGTCCTTACATTGAATGCACTTTTGTGACCTTTTTGAAAGACTCCTATCAGTGATATAAAATTTAAAGCTGAATCAGCAGAGTATGAGAATGAACAAGGGGACCGAAAGTGCAGATGATTGATGTGGGCTATAACTATGCTGATGATGAATAGTAGGATTTATTCTGACCAGCTAGAAATATTTCTATATATCCATGTCAATGAGTTTATAAATTACTGCTGAGTTTCTTATGAGGTAGCTGAGCAGTTCTCTATTCTGAGACCCCATTTTCATGGATAACGTATTGCCTGCTTTAGCCTCCCTGGGCTACAGGTGGTTTTAAGAACTGTGTGAATGATGCAGAGCAAGACAGTTGTTGGACTCATCAGAAATCTCTCAGTGCTTCAGTGCAGCAGTGTGCATTTAAAAAATACAGGAGAACTTCATAATTCTTAAGTCACAAAGCATTATAATACTGTAAAAATCACCAACTTCTGGTGCCTGTCTCCAGTGCCTGTTCCAAACATCAACAGGAGCTGGGGCTTCTTCCTACAGAAGGAGGTAACTGAGAAAGAAATGCAGCTATCATCAGTTGCAAAGAAATCACTGTCCTTGAATAGCTCTGACTTCATCAACAGCTGCATCTTTATACATACAACATGGAGATTTTCTCTTTTAAAAGGTCTTGCAAGGGTGCACCCACATGTAATACAGCAGGAGATTTGTTCTTTCGTGACAGTGGTTTATCTTAATTTGGTTCTACCAGTACCTTCTGCTTCTGCCGTAACAACTCCCCTAGCTACTGTGACTGGTTTTGTGTGAGTTAAAGAAGTTATTGGTTATTTGAGCACTTTATAAGTTCTTGTACATCAGTACATCATGATTTACACATGTGAGAATACATCCATCTTTAACATTGGTTAAATTTTTCCAGTCCACCAAGTAGTTTTGCACAGACTATTCAGGCGTTATCTACTCCCCTTGTAACTGGAACAGCCAGCCGCACCAGAGTAGTGTGAAGGACAGGATGCCCAACAGGAACATAGGAGATACTGCGTGTCTTGTGAGCAAAAATTACATAGTTGAGTATCCCAGGATTAGATATTCCCTCTGTGTTGGCTGAAGTAGCAGGGAAGAGTGAGAAACAGCAGGTTCTTGAGGGTTGCCTGGAGGTCGGCGTGCTGCGTGTTTTGAAACAGAAGGTTTACTCCATCCAGGAGTAAATCCTGCCTAAGGTGACAGTAACTTCTCCAATTTTCTGTGATAGAATGGCATAACTTACAGAAGAACCTTATCATTGCTAGTAAATTATGTATTGGGATAAAGATACAACTTGATTAGCAAGTCTAATCATACACAATGCCAAGTTTTTATGTGTTTCTAGGTACTGGAATGCCTCCACTAGAGTATTGAATGGGAGATTAATAGCAAAAACTGTGGGTTTTTTATCTCAGCTTCCATGTGCCATATCTTCTAATCTGAACAGGCAGATTCCTATAAACTGTACAGCACTCAGGTAAAGGTAAACATGGAGTAAGTTCAGTTTTACTTTTTGATCATTTTTTTTTATATGTGTTTATTAAAATCATTAAAAAATAAGTCTGAAAACAATGCAGAAATCATTTGTGTGTGCCAGCAGAGCTGAAACTGCAGAAATATAGCCTCATTATGAGGATTGCCTGAAAACTGTACTTGGGGTTGTCTTTAAAAAGCAACAGCTCAGTGGCAGTGTCTATGCTAGAACAGAAAGTTGATAAACATCATACTTCTTGTTATTGGACATTAGCAATACATCAGCCATGTATTTGAATAACCAAGTATCTAATTTCATATCACAAAGCATGGTATTCAAGTAAGACCAAGACTGTCAAGCAGGCTGTGACCAGAGGTGTTTCCATGCTGTTTGAATGACTGTAATCAAGGTGATCTTTGAGTGCGAACATCTCTAATTCTTCCTTTCATTAGGTTCAAGCACTGGATTTGAACAGACAGGTACTTCATTTGGTTACAAATCATTGCCACTGCAGCTGCCGAAAAAGATTTGTCATACAGCTCATCCAAGGGAGTTACCACCACCACCGATCCAAAACAGGTTCACTGCCAATTGTTTGGGTCCAGCTGTGTGACTCATCATGGAAAAGGGGCTGGATATTGCTTTGAGATGAAGTAGGGATGAACTTGCTCTTTGATGCTTGGAAGTATCCAGACCTCTACCAGACTTCTGTATTCCCTTCTTTTTCTTGTACCCCTACTCCCACTACAACTCTATGTATTTTGTTATGTCTTTTGCAGACAGCTGCTCTACAAGCACAGCCATCTCCTGCAGGTTACGTCTCAGAAGTGATCTCCCAGGAGCTAGCAGAGCAGGAAGGCTGCTTGGGCTGCTTGTCCTCTCCTTGGCGCAGGTGTAGGTTCAAGTAACCTGTTGCCACACACTGTCTGTTGTCCTGACAACACTTGTTTGGATATTCACAGGGGGGTCTGCTGGGTACTTGTTCAGCCTCAGCAAGTTTATTTTCCAGATCCTGGTTAAATATGTTGCACCACAAATGCTGTATAGCCAGTAAGAATCATAGAATCATAGAATGGTTAGGGTTGGAAAGGACCTTAAGATCATCTAGTTCCAACCCCCCTGACATGGGCAGGGACATCTCACACTAAACCATGCCACCCAAGGCTCTGTCCAACCTGGTCTTGAATACCACCAAGTTGTCTTGTTCTTGGTGTTTGTTTCTCATATTTGTTTCATTTTGATGAAATGCTGATGTAAAGCCAATATCAATGACAGACTCAGCGTAATGGATGTGATTTTTCATAAGCAGCACAGCAAAGGTACAGTTCTGCCTAAATTCATTCAGCACATATGTTCTGTTTTCTCTGCACATACAGATTTTCTACGGAAGAGGATTTCTAATATGCAAATACTTTCCTTTCTGCATTTGATTCTTGCTCAGGGAAATATGTGCTGCTTGTTATTTCATGTACTTTATTCAGATATTTGAGTTCAGAGGAATAAAACAGGACTGGTAGGGCTGGGAAATAGATCTTCACTAGCAGGCTTTTCTGAAGCCTGTGGATTGGTAGTTCAGCAGCTGAGCGCTTCTGTCTTCACATAGGTAATGAGGACTTTCACACAGGTACCTCCTAAATCCTGGGGGTCAGAGAATAGCTGAAGAGAATAACGAAGAGTAAGGTTCATAACCTCTCATTAAGACAGCCTTGCCAGACGAAGGAACATATTTCTACAAAATTCAGCAAAGGATTGTGTACAGAAGAAAGTACCCAAGAGACAGTGTGTCATGGTTTAAGCCTCTCAGCCACGTAGTTTGCTCACTCACTCCCTCTTCTTCCTTCCCCCTGCTCCCAGTGAGACGGGAAGAATTGAAAGAATGCAACTCCCACAGGTTGAGATAAGAACAGTTTAGTAACTAAGGTATAACACAAACCACTGCTGCTGCCACCAATAATAATAATGACAAGGCAAATACAAGGAAAGAGAATACAACTGCTCACCACCCCATACCAAGCCTGACCCAGCAGCAAAACCCCTCTCTTCCGGGTCTCTGCTTTCTGTTTTCCATCCTGGGCGTGACGTGCTGTGGTATGGAATACCTCTTTGGTCAGTTTGGGTCAGGTGTCCTGTCTCTGCTTCCTCCCGGCTTCCCTCCTCCCTGGCAGAGCATGAGACTCAGAAAGTCCTTGGTCAGACCAAAACATTCTAAGCCGTAACTATAAACATTATATGTTATCAGCGCTGTTCCCAGGCTGAAAGTCAAAAACACAGCACTGCACTGGCTACTACGAAGGAGAAAAATGACTGCTACTGCTGAACCCATGACACAGTGATGGAGAGGAAAGATTTTACCACTCTGGTGGCAACAGTGTTGATTATATTCTTCCTGTTTTCGTTGTTTCTCTGTTGTTAAACAGTTTTTCCAGAATTTTCTATGTTGCTGTTTTTACCTCTTCCTGCTCACCTCCATCACTGCAATCCCAGATTCTTTCTTTCTTCCTGCCCCATCGCACCCAGTGCAGTGACAGCTCCCACCTGCACCAGTAATTACTGCAGGGAAGCAAGTGCCCTGTGCTGTCCATGACACTGCCCTGGGCAGCCAGCTCTGCTGGCTCAGTTCAGCAGCAGACAGTGGTTGTTTCAACTCACAGGCTGCAGGATCTTCAGCAACAACCCTGAAAAAGAAAGACGTGATATGAATAAGTGAAATATCTAATAGGGGGGCAAATGATGCCACTCGCATGCAATTACAGCAGTTCCTGAATTCCAGCTGCATGGCTGAGTACCCATCCATTTTCTCACAGTTATATTTTCTATGTCAGTTTTGATTATTCCTTAAGGATGCAAATCATTAGAAACAACAAATAGCTGGGAGTCCTGCTCAGACTTCTGAGCACAGCATTGTGTTGAGATTGGGGAATTTCTGCAGAAATGAGAAGAACAACCAAAGACAAGCACACCGCTTCTCTGCCAATGTAAATAAACCTGTGGCTCCTGGCTGCTGGGGAGAAGAGCTTCGTCTCCTATCAGCATGGGCTCTTTCACTTGACAGCCTGGGCTTGGGGCATGTGCAGGAACCTTTAATATCTTTTTCAGTGCTGCTCTTCAAGCGAGATAGAATATATCTGGAGCTGCCATTAAAGAGACATGTTTATGTATCCTGAGCGTGTTGTTTTCTAGTGGCTTAGAAGCCTTTAAACAAAATCTCATTGATTTCAAGAGTGAGGGTTTTTTTTTAGTTGATTCTAGGAAAAGTAAATATGATGCTTGTGCAAATAGTCATGGTTACTTTCTGCAAAGCTTTGTCCTCACCAATACCTCTGTAAATCGCCATCCACATTTAGAATGAAGGCAGACTGGTTTGGGGTTCTGGTTTTAATTAGACTGACTGCGTACTTAGCCCAGCCCTAAACTTGGTTCTATTTCTCCTTTCGCTCCTGCTGATCTAATCTTAAATTCTTCCTCCAAAGCACAGAAGTGACAGAACTTTTCATTGAAATGATTGCAATTTTTATGTCAACATCACAAGAGAAAACATTTGGTTTAGTTTTCTATGATGCAATTAATCAGATTTTGCTAAAATTCCTTTACCCTCAAAATGGAAACTAGCATTGCAGACATACCCAGTGTAGCAAAAACAAGGAGACAGTGTTAATCTTCGGCAAAATTCTGGGCAGCTAGAGTTATTGTCGTGAAAAAAACCCAGATAATCTTTATTATAGTCACTGGCAGTCATGCCAGCAGTACCTCTGATTAGCAAGTATTCTAAACTATCTGTTACCTGTGTATCTCTGCTGTACTATATATAAATATGGCTATAAATACTTTTGGTGATAGCCTTTTACTTTCTCCTGTGCACCTTCTTCTTTGGAAATCAGCCCCCTGAAGAGACTGAAACTGCTTCCTCTGACTCATTTGGGATGTATTTGTAGAAACAAATTAATCTCTTCATTAAAATGAAAAGCAGGGAAGCAGCAGATTAGACTGGAAATTGAAACTTCTCTGTAGTGAGTGGCCTGTGACAGCTATCAGCTTTCCCATGACTTGGAAGCCTTCACAATATAGGAGGCAAAAGTCCGGATTTCAGAAAGATACATAAAGATGTGTCTGGTTTATGTTTTCCTAGGATGGCTCAACTTCATGAATTTTTGGTGCAGAAGGCAATTAAGTGTGTGAATATTGGCAGCTGTTTTCCATCAGTAGCTGAAGAATAGCTCATCCATCAGAAAAGACAGTGCTATCTTTGCATGTTCACAGCCGAAAAGATGTGGAGATACTGGAGGAAGTCAGGTGGTACTGAGTTTGGTCTGCTGTTCCCTTCTCAATTTCCTTTCCTGAAAAAGTGAGGATGGTGATAGAGCGCAGTCAGATCATGAATATCAAATGATACTGTTAGTTATACATGGATCACCATGGGTTTCTGGTGATCCAAGGTCTGTGAGTGTAGGCTGCCTTTAGAGCTGTTGCAGCCTCCTTTGAGGATGCCATCTTTGATGCTTCCCAAAATATTAACCCGTCAGAGGAGAAAGAGAAGACACCTTTTCCTGCCCTTCAGCCAAGATGCTGCTGTTGTGCTTTCAGCTAAGAAGGATGAAAAGTCTGTGGAGCAGAAGACCTGGGCTTACAGGTTTGGTCACAGTGAACCAGAATGATTACATGGATCACTGTGTGGAATGGATCTACTCTTCATTCCGCTGTTTAAAACACAAAAGAGAGCAGCCTCAACAGGGATTGGGCTAATCCTTTTTGCTGTTTGTGTCAAACAAGCTTCTCTCATTAAAAGCTGGAATTCCTTTTTGCATGAAACAAGTCAGCCAGCATAGGCTGCTTCCCCAGTTCCAGCTCCAGTGGCTGAGAAAGTCTTTCCATTCTTTTATTTTTAGTAGGTTAAGGAAAATAATTTTTATGCTAACCTTTTTCCTGTTGAATTATTTTCTACAGATGCCTTCCAGAAATCTTTGGATGTTCGGTTTGTTACTGTAGATATATAGTAAGATTTTGACAGCTTTCTTATTGCTCAAAACCTGTGGTTCCCTGCAGAGACCTTTTCTTTGCTGTAGCCTTATTGCCAAGTTGTCAGAGCATTAATTAAACTAGAAGAATAAGGCATTGCATGTCATTTCCTATACTGGATGCCTTCATGTCAGGAACATATCTCCATGGCAAGAACCTGTATATAAACAAAAAATAAGCCTGGCAACAGCACAAAAGCTCATGCAGGCTTTTAAGTGAAAAATGTAGCAAAAGAAAATATGGAATTTAAAGCAAAGTGTTTCTGGGGAAAATGAAGAGTTTGCTGAATACTTCATTCCTTAAGCACAGATGTGATGATTTCATTTGGCTCCTATGTGTATTCCAATGTTATTTTTAATCTCCATATTTTAGATGTTTAGTAGCTCGAACCTTAAAAGGTTTCTCATTCTAAAAACCCTCATTCATTATAGGTAGACTGAATGTTCCTTAGCAGGATTACAGATTCTCCATGCGAGCACATTAAATTGTGTATAGTAAAACTTTATTCTGTATAAACTGCTAACGATTTGCATACGTTTCATTTCACTGCATGGATCAAAATGTCTTCTTTTCATATATTATACATCACCTCTCAATTTTATGTACATTTACTCTGCTGTTTAGAAGCCAGAAAATACAGCACACATGTTGATGCTTTTCCTGCAGTAAAATAAATAGATGCTTCACCATGATTGCGATCTGCCACTTGCTAAGGCTGCAGTCAGAACCACAGCACTAGAGAAACCGGAGTATTTTTCATTCTTTCTCACATTTTCAGGGCTGTGGTTCTTTGTGTCTCTTCACAAAACCAATTTGATCATTTGCTTCCAGGTTAAAAGAAAAACAAGAAATATTTTTAAGAGCTGAAAAGAAACAATTGTGTTATAAGGACTGTAAGACGAAGAGGTGATATCCAGAGGGTAAAATGGTCATGGGCACACAGCGGTCTTCCCTTTCTTCTTGCCATGTACAGAGCAGCTCCTGATGGGTTACATGCAGAGACTCTCCACAGAAGGATAAACACTTCAAGTCATTGTACTTGGTTGTGCCACTGAGGTTTAGGATGAGCAGAGGGACATCCTTCACTTATGTGTTTGGTCACATGGCCAGAGCACATGAATGTGAGTTTCTGTGCTCTCAAAAGAAAAGAGATCTGGACAGCAGTGACTGTAGCTTCCCCCTCAGCTAAACATGGGAGTACCAGCAGCATCCCAACCTTCAGTCTTCCTCCAGGAGCTCTGTGCCCAAGGTGGGTGACATGGGCAGAGGTTTCGGCATCTCTGGTGTGACTTTAGCTGCAGACAGGCAGATGCAGTGGCTGTGCTGCCAAGAGCTGCCTGTGTCAGCCTATGCAGCACGTTCCCCTTCTCTCGGTGCCTCAACTGTCGCCGGTATTTCGGATGCATGTGCAGAAGCACGGTGTGGGTGCCAGTCTTGGAGTTACACTTCAGCAGAGCAGCTTCACACTTCTGCTACTTCTGATCCTGCACAACCCCTTCCCCGCTAAGTCCTGTAAGATGGTTCTGATGGCACCAGCTGGCTGTTTGCTGGGGAGTCAGTGCCCAGGCATTTTACATCCCTGGCAGCCCTGCGGTGACTGGAGCACGTTCCCAGGGCTTGGGGCCATCCCCAGAGGTGTGCTTGAGATCTCTGCTCCTTCAGTTCAAAGGGTCACCCTTTGGACAGACAAGAGCTCTAGTGACTGCTGTGCACCCCAGGTGAGAGTGGGAAAGCTGAAGTGCTGCTGCATTTGGCCATGCTCACACCTCCTCTGAAGTGTCAGAGCAGCACCATGAGCATCCTCCTTTGAGGTCGCATTTTCAACACAGCTTCTGCCACAGGGTGCTTCCCAGTTCCTGTGCACATCCTGTGTCTGCCAGCAAGATGCAGGGGGGCTGGTGGTGTTCTGCCATGGGAGCTTGCCTCTGCCTGGGGCAAAGGACAGCACTGAGATGTCTCCCATGACCACAGTGAGGCTCTATGTTCTCCCCACTTCCCTCCCTGCACTCCCTCTGCTAAAGCATCCTCACCATTACTCAAACAATTGGATTCCTCCTCTTATTAAAGGAAAAAAGTCTGTAAAAATGATTCTTCACATTTTTTTTCTGATGAATAGCATTAATCCCCTAAGAGAGGAACACTCTGGATTGCTTAGCTGCAAACATCTTTTATTCATGAGCAGCATACACCATACATTCACTCCCTCACTCAAGTCTCAGGCATTATTTCAGGCAGAAGAAAGCACATCTTTAGCATCATAGTCTTTTGAACAATCAGAAAATGTATAATGAAGTGGCAACACCTCTCAGAGGCAATAACCTACTGAAATATTACAAGGCTTTATAGTCAGTGGGCATTTTAAAGCCTGAACTTGTAACTAACAGAACTTTGTTATTAAATGATTACTTTTATGTACACCCTTGGAACTCTCTGCAGTTTTCCAAAGGATGATGAAGTGCCATCCTTATGTTTCAGATGCTGCAGAACTTTTTTCCTCCCCCGTGTGTATGAAGTGAATCCTAAAAGACACACTGCGTCAGTCTGAGGGTTGCTTTTTCTCACAAACTTCTTGGATTTTAACTTACAAGGCCCTTAACATAATCTTCCTTAGCACCTCAGTAATTCCCTGTCCCTTTCCTTGCTGGGAGACCCAAGGAGAGGCAGACATGAGTTTTGAAGTCTGCTGCAAACTTGTAACCTGCCATTTTAATTCTCAGGTCTATTTTTAAACCCACAGGTGAAATAGAAAGCCTGTGGGTGTGCAGAAGTTGATATCTTCAATTTATATAACACATTTCCGTGTGAAGAAGTGAAGGAACAGCACAGGTGAAAAGTCTGTAGGAAGATCTGCTGCTTCAGCCTTATACTAAGCGTATTTGGCCATCGGGAGAAATAGCTCATTGTTGTTGGAATTTTAGCTTTGATTTCTCATTACAAGTGTTTAAAATTCTGAGGATTAACAGCATTTGAGGGGAAGATCTAAAGACTTTGTCTGACACTGGTGAGTTTGGGGCTCTAGATATATCTGAGGCTAATGATAGGGGAGCCCACCTCTGTACCTTAATCCCTGGAAATGTAATTGACCTCCCAGCTTAGTGAGGAATTAGTTTGTATAAATATATCTTAATGTTTGACCCCAATCGCCTTTGCCTGCCCTGATTCAGTTGGCCTGTGAATACTAGAGCCTGTCAGCAATAGGAGACAATGTATTTACACTAATGTTCATAGTCAGCAGCCCAGCAGAGATGGCTCCAGCTGAAGGCTCTAGCTGGGGCAAACTGGAAAGCTTGGACTGGCTGTGGCAGAGCTGAGCAAAGCTGTCTGCTATTTGCCTTTGGTTCTCAGTTGCAGTTACTGCAACTTTCACAGTTGTATGGTTTTTGAAGATGCTGCTTCTCTTCCAGCTATAGTTTCTCCACCAAGGCTAAGCCAACCTCTTGTGCCCAACAAACACAGTTTTCACTCCTTCTGGTGAAGGAGCACAAAAGAAGGGCCCAGGTGGATGCTGTACTAACACATATGCAGTGCCCACAGCAATACCAGCTGTTTGGGGCACCCACGCTCAGCAGTCCTGATCCTCACAGGCTGTGCAAGGCTGGAGAGCAAGGCCCAGCTGAGCATCTCCAAGCCTCCACCATTCCCCACCACAGAAGGGTTTAGTCCAACAAAGCTCGGTGAGTTACCTCCCCTTGCCAATGTGTCAGATCCTCTCTCCCCTGTGCTGTGTACTTCCACCATTTGCTCTGTGCCAGCTCTGGAACTGGTCTCACCCTGTGTGAGCCAAAACCTAACTCAGCTAAAAAACTGGAGAGCTTCTTGTCTCTGGGGTGGGTGAGGAGGGACAGGGAAGGGGGTGCTTTAGTAACCACAGGCCATTAGGATCAGCTCAGCTGCCCCCAGACCACACCATGAATATACGCAGCCTCTACCGTTCCCACATAGAGAGATGTTCCTTGCACTTGGCCAGCAGCACAGCTTGCACTCTTCTAGACAGTGTCTATAGATGGAAATGCTGTTTAGGAAATACTGTATAAAATCAATTACACTCTTTGCCTTGCAAAGGAGGGACTCTGTAGTCAGGCATGGGGGATCTTAAGGAGTAGTGGTCAAGTTTATGCCGTAGCTGTATATATGGCATTGCTAAACAGACAACACCAGAGTTATTAAACCTGCCCTTTTTATAAGCTTGAAATTCATTGACAGCATTTATTCTTTTAAAATCACACTCTAATCTTTCAGAGAACAGAGCCTCTGATTAGAGATGCCTTTCCAAGGAGAACCAGTCAGCATACAAGGTGTCCTCTTGATTTATAACTGCAGCAGCCTGTATTTCATATAGCATGATAATAACCTATAATGTCTCAGAGCTCTACACTGAGTCCTGCACAGATAACGGGTTGAGCAGTATGCAAAGTCAGGACATGATAATAACATCTTCACTTCAACATGAAACGATGCTATTTGGGATGCCGTGATTCTCAGACGTGGGAGCAGTAATCCTATTATCAGTCATCAACAATAAACGACACCATTGTAGTTATCCATTTGCTAGAGGTGATACAGAGAAGCTATTAGGAAGCAGCCTAGCTGGCATGCTGAGGTTTCACCTGCTATTGCTTTGTAGATTTTCTCTGCAGATATCTGCCCATCTGCAGAGTTTTTTTATCACTGAAAGTAGGAGGACATTTACCTCACAGTGACTGGGTTATTATTTCAAGCCACCAATTGTACTTCAGCATTGACTTAGGCGATCCCCTTCCAGATCGTGGGGCTGTTTCCCAAGGAGTACTGTGCCATGGCACTCTCCTTTGAGAGACTCTGCAGGCACTGAAGAGGAGGGTGGTTTGTGGATACATTAATGACTGCACCTATGAGGATGGGTAGCAGAGAATAGCAGCAAAATCTGCCATAAATTACTTGTGAGATCTCCAGAAAGGTAGAGAAGTAACGCCCGACTGACAGTGCCAAGCAAACAGATGAGTTTTCATCATCTTCACACCTAGCCCATCTTTTCCAGCTATGGCAGGCTTTTTGATTACATTATGTTACGTTACAGCTAGTATGAAATATTTAGGACTTTAAATTTACATAGTCATAAGACATGCCACTGTGCAGTACCTCTTACAAATCAAATAGAGGAGCTGTATAATTACATACTTCCACAAAATATTATTAGTGGGGGAAACATAATTTCATTCCAGCGCATTGTTGGAAATTATTTCCATAAAGAAATCATAGGAAGAATTTTTTTAATTAAGTAGAACTGTAAAAAATGAATTGGTTTATCCCTCTTTAGGCTTCATGTGCTGGTATTGCAGCTGTGCTCATACTAGCCATTTGCCTTCCCAGGCTCCAAGCATTGTACAGCCAAGTAGACTGAGAGGGGAAATGTTAACTGCTGCCGCTGACTACCCTGCCCATCCATAGCTTAGATTTATGCATACCCACTTGCTTTTGTCCTTCATTAGCAACTTAAAGGAACTGCTGACACTGCTGATATACAGCTGTACATCACACTTGCAGCATTTCGTGACCAGCTGTGGGACTCTTTCTTAACTGTCAGTAGTCCAAGGAACAGGTAAAAGTACACCATAAGCACAGACTTGCCCTGGTCAATAAGACGGTTACCAAAGTGTCCATCTACTCTTTCCTTGGTGATGAGTTATTACACTGCAAGCATGAGCTTTCTTCATGACAGATGGGCTGGTGCACCTTTGCACTTCCCATCAGCCTATCCACACCTCTGATGTTGGGTGCTTTTGACCCCCATCTGCAGTCAGAGGTTCACTCGGATTCACCCAGATTCACTTCTCCTGTATTTCCTCTCTTCCTTAACTTTGCTTAGTTTCCCCAAATTTCTCTACCTTCACACATGCATGAACACAGGCCTCCAGCACCTAACTCTGGACACGGACGATTTGGGGATCAGTGCCTAAGTGCTAGTGCCCATCCAGTTGGTGCCCACCTCTTTCACTGGGCACTTCAGCACCTTTCTCATGCGGAAGGGATGTGGCAAAGGACACTGTCTGGCCAATATGAAGCTGACCTTGGAAAAGATCACAAAGGGAAGATGCCCACACAGTCTTCACTTGACCTAAGCGAGAGATGGAAACAGTATTTTTAAAGAGAGAGATTTCCTGCTGCATTTTTATAATGCACATTTTATCCTTTTACACATTCATTTTTTCCCTGGCCATGGTCACCTCTTCTCACTAGTCATTGCGCTGGTGTGAGTGAATTACCTTCTCTTTTGGGAGATGAATGTTTCACTCTCTTGGCTGGGAATCAGGGGAGGCCCCACAGCTCCTTGCACAGGACCCCACACAAGCACCTTTTCTATGTTTACTTTGCTAAACCTTGCACTGGACATCTTATATGTTGACACGATGATTTCCTATGGAGAATGGCTTTATAAATGGTATTTTTGTAAAATCAGCCATTGCCAATAATTTAAAAATACACATGGGATCAAAGTTCTGTTTACCCTGGGTTTAATAATTACCCTGGTGATGCAAAGCTAGGCCCAGTGACACAATAAACCTTCCTGTCCATTTTGACATCCTTTATGTTGAGATGATGTTGACTCATGACTTCGGTCACTGTTTACAGATATTGGCCTGGGAGGTGGTTATAGATCCAAACAGATGATGTTATCAGGAAAGTGAAGATGGAGGAATCCTATGAAACTGACCCTAATCTAATGAAAATAGCCTCTAAATTAAACAGGTGGTGGAGCTGAGCATCTCCTTCAGGTTTTTTCTCCTCTGTGATCTATCAAGGGAAGGATTTATGTTTATGTGAGCCTAAGGATTCGTCACAGTGCATTGTTTAAATGCAACCTACAGAGCACTAACAAGAGGTGAAACCAGGGTCACTATTTAACTCATGGATCAATAAATCTTTTTCATCCTTGAACTGTAATGTCAAATGCCATTGCCTAAAAATTCCTCACCCAATACACCAATGTGTATCCATTATAGTTATATTCTACTCTCAGGTTAGGAATACCATGCACATAGCTTCCACTACACTTCACAGCTGTATGTGCAAGTTCTCTTACTTGCGGATAAAAGCATACTCTAGTTTCAACTGCTATAAATAAGTAAATATGTTCTGATTCATTTTAAACATCCATAAGTTCCACATTGCCAATGCAGTAATTATTCTCCAACTCTTCCTTTTCTTAATCAGAATAAAATCTTTGCCTAAACTCCTTGTTCGCAGTGACAACACAACGTTAACGTCTTTGTAATTCAGATAAGCCAGATCTTTTCAATTCAGGGGGAAAATATGCATCTTGACAGAGCAGCATGAAGCTTCCATATGAGAATCCTGGAAGGAAATGTCTACATATTTCAGAGTAAAATCAAAGGAAGCCATTAAAAAGAAGCACATTGTCTAAAATGTGTTGAAATGAGACATGTATTTATTTTCTCCCCGAGGTAAAAACCTGTATAACTTTGGGTTTACAATCCATAAATTATCAAGTCATTTCTCACTTGTGGAATAAATAGCATCCGAGAGAGTCTGCATCCACACATCAGCTGAAGCTGGATATTGCTAAATTTACAAAACATTGAATCAGGAGGTACATGAGACTTAGTAAACAGCACAAATTCCAGTGCCTCCAACAGGGAATGTTACAGATAATCATCAGGGTTTAAACTTCAAGAAGTTTCTGCTAGAGTTTAGGGGGTGCTCAGGGTCCCTCTGTGGAGCATGGCAGAAGAGCAAGCACAGCCGAGGATGTTGATGGGTGTACAGGATGGAGGAGCCGAGCAGGCTGCCGAGACCAAGCCTGGGAAGCAGCTCTTGGTTTGACCACACTTGATGGTGGCGTTTTAGGGCTGCCGAGAAAAGATGGAAGGGTAATGGGTGGTTGAGGGTTTCTGAACTCCTGGCTGAGCTGTGCCTTTCCTCCTGCTCCCCTCCCAAAGCCCACCCATCCTGATGGCTGTCCTGCATGGATGTAGGGCAAGATTCAGACAAGATCAGCAGAGTTCTCAAGCTGCTCCACAGGTACCCAGGTACCATGGAGTCCCAGGCCTGAAAGCCTTGATGGGAAAAGCACTAGCTGAAGGGATCCAGCACAGCATGTTGGCAGCATCAACCCCAGTCCCTTCCAGTTATTACCCCCTCATATGACCTTTTGGAAACATTGCTTTTTGAGCAAAGATTTCTGTGTTAAAATGATGATGCCTGCCACCCAGCCTTCAGAGCACAAAGTGCTTGTGACTTGCAAGGGTGCCGGGGTCCATATTCAAATAGAAGGTCAGGTCTAAGAGCCAGAGGTGGTGAGAGCAGCTCACAGTGGGCTTCTGGGTCCTGCAGAAACTTGCCCAGCCTGGTGGTGATCCACAGTGTTGCTTTACCCTGGAGCAGGTCTGGGATGTGACCAGGATAGATCCCAGACCTGGGAGCTCTCTGGCTCCGCAGCAAGGCACAGCTGGAGCATCAGGTGTGGATCTGCCCTGAACTTCAGAGCTTGTTGGCAATCACCTGCTTCCTTGATTAATGAGCTCCTGGTCTCATTGCACGCTTAAAAAAGGGCAGGTGTCCAGAGGCTGGGCCACAGGGTATGTCTCCCTGATGCCAAAGATGCGCCCACATTGGCAGACTCTGAAGAAATCATGAGTGGTTTTGTCCATGAAGGATTAAGTTGAGCGCATAGAATCATAGAATAGTTAGGGTTGGAAAGGACCTTAAGATCATGTAGTTCCAACCCCCCTGCCATGGGCAGGGACACCTCCCACTAAACCATGCCACCCAAGGCTATGTCCAACCCGGCCTTGAACACCGCCAGGGATGGAGCATTCACTACTCCCGTGGGCAACTCATTCCAGGGCCTCACCACCCTTACAGTAAAGAATTTCTTCCTCATATCCAATCTAAACTTCCCCTGTGTAAGTCTGAACCCATTACCCCTTGTCCTATCACTACAGTCCCTGATGAATAGTCCATCTCCAGTATCCCTATAGCCCCCCTTCAGATACTGGAAGGCTGCTATGTGCGGGGGATTAAGGAACAACGCAATACTGATCAATGTGATCAAACGCTGAACAATTTATTGTGCACAATTGTGCCTTTTATAGGAAAGTTTCAGAACAGTAGAACATTCGATAACACTTGGTTGGTTAACTTCACTTAGCCGAGTGCTAGCAACAGTTTAATGATTGGTTAACTATTACAGCATGTGTTTCAAGGTTACAGTTATCAGTTCCCTCCTGCACATCTCTCTCAGTAGCTTTCCGTGCTAACTTTCTCAGGGCTTCTGCACGTACATGAACTTTAGTAACGCCCAGGCAAGGCCTCAGTGCCTGTGGGTCACTACCCCACAATTGTCAAGCAGTTGTCTGGATTGCTCACATGCCCGTTCACAGCCAAATAGCTCTCCACAGCTGTGAGGTCCCCACGCAGCCTTCTCTTCTCCAGGCTGAACAGCCTGAACTTTCTCAGCCTATCTTCATTTGGGAAGTGCTCCAGTGCCCTGATCATCCTCATGGCCCTCCTGCAGCATTCACAGGGTCAGTGCTGGGCCTCTGAGGAGGCACAAGCCAGGCCAAGAGCATCAGCCCGAAATGTCAACATGAGCAAACATGGGCAAACAAATTACAGGGGGGGAAAGAAACTGACAAAGATGACAGTGGCACATGAAATGTAACCAAGTGTGTTAATATGGGGTCAGAAAAAGACTTAAAAAATCTTGTACTCAGGATATTAAAATTGCACTCCTGGTGTGTCCCTACCTGTGCTTCTTTTCTAAACATTATTTCTGCTACATTTGCTTTGAATTAAGAAAAAGGCTTTTCATCTTTGAAGCAGTCAGACCTGCAATTACACCAACCCAAGTTTTGCATGAAGTATTATTTTTTCCTGCCTTAAACACATTTTGTGCTCAAAATGAACTTGTTAAATAGTCTGTCATCTCCCGTTTCCTTCTCTGAAGATGTGGACAACACCTGAATGGTTAATGAGCTGCAGTGCAGTTTAATCAGAGCGGGAAAAACACTATTTCAAACAAAGAACAAAGCCATCCCCTCTGGGTTCTCCCACAGCTTCCAGCTTCCCGCACTGGTCACTGGGTCACCAAGTCACCCTGCATGTGATGGCCTTTGAGCACACCCTGAGCCAACCTGCTCGAGCTCTGGAGACTGCACACACATCTTTGGGGGCCTTTGCGCCCCATCACCTTGCTTCACAAGCAGACACTTAGGCCAGTGTGAAGTGGGAAGGCAAAGGCAGTGTGCTGCTCCAAGTCATGGCTCACCAAGCCTGGTCCTGTTCATGCTGTGGAGTCCCAACTTTTCCACCTATGTAGGGGCTTACAAGGGCTAGATGCCTTACTCAGCTGGCAATTTTACTAGGACATGGTTGTACCGGTATAAAAAAGCATTGATCTGCCTCCAGTAGTAGTCCTGAAAGCAGGAATTTTGCTCAGAGCAGTCATTACCTGCAGCAGCAAACAGCTTCAGAGCTGAACACAGGGGTGCATGGTGCTGAGCTGTTTCAGGTGTAATATTATTAAAATAGCTTTTGTTCCAATACATTGAGCACGTAGAAGGAAAAATATTACCTGTTCTCTGGGTTGCGAGCTCCTCTTTGTATGAAATACGAAAAACGTTTCTTACCTGCGTTTGTGAAATGCTTTGTCCCTGGGTAGAGTCTATACACAGCACAGCATTGCTGTTATTTATTACTTTCCTTAAGCACCTGGAGTTATGAAAACGTACTTTTACTTTGATCCTACACAGACCCAGTAGTCTGCAGGAAGAATACAATTCATCAACGGTTTAGTTATATGTGTCACTGTAACAGAGGGCAGGAGTGAGATACAGCATTTCTCTGCCACCTGGGAGCATCCTACACCCAGCAGTGTGAAGGCGGCGGGATAACATCCTCTCAGTGGGTGAAGCACATGAAAATGTGAAGAATAAAGTGCTGGGAAGCAGCCGTTACGGAACTTTAACTCAGCTGACTGTGATGAGTAAAGATGCCATCAGTGGTTCTTGGTAGTGGCTAGTGAATTATTGTTCATGTGATTTCCAAAATCCAGCTCCCTTAACACATTGCTATATTAAATCTGTTGTTGCTTTCATTGTTTTATCCCCAAAGAGTACGAGAAAGGTGAATTGCTGACTTTCCACAGCTTGCTGCGGCTGCAAATGGAGCTTCAGCTCCTCAGGGCTTTGGCTCATGGGCAGTGAAGCAAACAGCAACAGCGGTTGGAGATGGAGCTGTCTCCCACCTGCCTGCCAGAGGTTACTGCTGCTCTAATGGTGTCAGCAACAGAAAATATCTGCCCGAGTCAGCTCCAGCTGGGGCACAAGGGTGGAGCAGCAAAGATGTAGGTGCTGAATCAGCAGTTTTGGAGCTCAGAGGGATGTTGGCAGCAGCATGGGGATAGGGCAGGACAGGGCAGGGGCCACTGGAGCTGCTCCTGCAGGACTTGCTTAAGCTGCTATGCCAAAGACCCCAGGAGCTCTTTGTGCTTCTTGCCCCGAGATTATGCTTTGTTGGCCAATAATCTCTGAAAGAGGGGGAAACCGAATATTGTAACCTCGCTATTACCCACATGAAAGGTTAAATCTTTCTGAGCCTGATGTTAATTTCATTAGTGATGGGGCAGGACTTCAGTAAACACAAACTAACACTAAATCAAACAGAGGCATCTTGCTTAAAAGCTGCTATTATATTCAAACGAATTTAAATTGCAAAAGCTGCGTGAAAATAGTGTGAGAAGCACAAGGAGCAAATGCAGCTCCTGTGGTTCAGTCTTTGCTGCATGTGTCTGGAATCATAGACTTGAAAGTCTGCACTTTTTGTGTAGGGGAAAGAAAATATAATAGACAATAGGGTGCCATGGGACAGAATAACACTGCCAGGCAGGGTCTCCATGACTCATGCCCAGATCTTTCATTAGGAGTGGGAGTCATAATAACCCACAACAAACTATTGTAACCCAGTGAATGTCATAAGTGTCTCTAAAGCCTCCTTAACGTCCTGCAGCAATGACTTTTCTAATGTGCGACATCATGGGTTATTTTGCCAACCACACTTAAAAACACCACCTTGAGATTCATCTGAACTGCTCGTTTCTCCTTCTCTGTTCTCCGGGCTCCTCCCCAGTCCTGGGTGATGCTCTCTTCACTTCCAAGAGAAATGACAGCAGCATTCTGCTGCCTGGAACAATGTTCTGGTTTATCTTCAGGAGAAAACAGTAGGTGGTTTACTTTTTTTGGCATTTGTCTCTTTTTGTTAGTTTTCAAGGCCATTTGCAGAAGGGGAAAAAGAACAAAATCAAAGAAGATAAAAAATGCTATCATACCTTGCATTTCTGTATCTTCTTCCATTCAATTGTCCTGGAAGATTTGACAAACATCCTTTAGTTTAGAGCCAGGCTGCTGGTGGGAGGACGCAGCCGCTCCAGCCCCACTGAGCAAATACTCCCCTGCCTGCTCCTGGGTCTCTGGTCAGCTGCAGGGGAGCAGCACATGTGCAGCTGTAGTGGGGCAATGGCAACTACAGGCTGAGAAGCGTTCCCACCTCCTCCTGCAAGGCAGAGCCGTGGTGACCTCGCACTTGGTTGCAGCATTGGTGGTACCCCTGCAGTACCTTCTCCTTCAAACAAAAGCCCCCTGTGAGTCACCAGGGTGGGTGGCCTTTGGTCTCTCATCCAACCCTGAGTGCTGTGGATGGCTGTTCAGTGAGGATGGTGAGGTTGATGGGCAGAGCTGGTCACAGAGTGGAGCCCATTGGCAGTCCTTGTGCCAGGCTGACCATGCAGCAGCACCTGCAGCAGTGTGGGAGCAGCACCCATGCCTGGAAACCCAGGATTTCCAGCTTTGCAGCGAGGAATTAAGTCTGTTTGTACAGTTAATGAAGATAACTCCTTTCCTCTTATCTTATTGGAAGGAGGAGCAACAGGAAGATCAAGAAATTAGACAGATAGTGTTGCCAGGAACAGTGCCCCAAGCCCCCTGCGACAGCTGATAAACCCCTGTTGTGACCGCGAAGAAGAAGATACCACACTGTGACCCCAACCCTGCCTGAAAGCGGGAGATGGAGGATATTTAAGTTGCTAAGCTGCAAACTCCAGTCTCTCCAGGTCATTTTGGAGATATCACCTGCCCCCTCCTTAAGAACAGCAGCAGTGGCATGTGCTCTTATGGCACATACACTTCCAGAAAGGATTTTGGAGAGAATAAAGTCCAAACCCGTGAGAATTTGTTGAAGCACTGACATTTAGTGCGCAAATCAAAGTCGAGAGCAACTTCTCTGCTCCCCTCACCCATGGCCTGGCAGACCCCCAAAGGGCAATGGGAGACCTCTCAGAGCAGCAGCATCGTGGCTCTGCAATGGAGCAGAGTAGAGGGGCTGTCCCTTGCCACTGGTAATTGTGTGTATACACTGGGGTGCACCAGCCAAATGTGTCTTCTGCCATGTCTTTTGGTGAAAAACAGTGGGTATAGATGTTTGTAGGCATCACTTTGCCAGTTACTCCCTTGACAACAGACTAGGTGCTGCAGGGATGCACAGGCACTCAAGCTGGACATGTGTTTTTGTTGTATAAGGAAATACAATGGAAAAAGCAGTCCAGGGCCGGACATTGATTGGCAGAAGTTCCTACATGGGTACATAAAGCTGAGTAATGGGGCTGCATTGGAGATATCAAGGGCCCCTGTGTGGAGCTGGGGCATACTTTTAGGCACCAATTTCACTGGTTCATCCCCTCCCCTCCATGGTAGCTCTCCAAGAGCCTGTTCAGTTTCATGAGTGCGGTGTCTTTTCACACTGTCGTACATCGTGTCAAACAAGAAATTGGAGCAAGAAACAGGAGGACCTGCGCTTGCTGGATATGCTGCTCTCTGGGGAGTGCTTCTCGAGGGGAGCACCGAGCAGGGACCTCAATGGGGCTTGCAGAGACTCATCTGCTCAGCTTATTGAGGAGATGGGTAAGAGGGGACTTCTGCATAGCTGAGGTGCCTGTATGGGGAGACACCTCTGCTGTGACTCAGCTCTGGTATCTAATACTGGTGGGGCAAAGTCCAACATGGGGAAGGGAAGTATAACTTTAATGAAAATTAAAATATATGATGTGTCAAAGATTAAAAAAAGGGCCCTAACATCATCTTGAAGAGAGAGCAATGGAGTTTCTGACGGTGGAGATCTTTAAGACCTTACAAAACAAAGTTGTAACTTGGCCAGAAATCCTTGACCTGGAGCAAAGAGTCCCTGGTGGAGCCCTATGATCCATCCTACTAGGCATTGGGATCATGTCAGGAGCAACTTTCCTCTTAGAAGCTGGTGAAGCATACTCCTTGTTTTACTAAGACCACTTAATATCATTAGTGTAAAGGGATTGTGGTAGCTCTGCAATCAGTATCTGAGTACAGTCACACTGGGAGCCTGCTGCCCATCCTGGGCCAGTTCATGCAGCCTCATGTTAAAACTGATGACACTGAGACATGGAGGGACAGATTTCCCCAAAAGAAGCCAGGGGCAGACGTGGGAGCCTGACAGTTTTCTTGCAGTGACCAGATTGCTCCTTAGCAGAATAACCATGATTCCTCTTGAGGATAAAAATGCTGTGGTCTCATTTATACTTTGCATTATACAAGCGATTCCCATTGACAGCCACTCTGAGAAATTTCTCAGTGACCTTCTTAAAGGGAGCTGGGAGGAATATTTGACTCATAAGTGATGAATTTTAGACTTATGTTGGAGGCTTTGGAATAATGAAAAGTACCTGCTTGTTCTATAATATTTGGCTTATCCTGATGCTTTGATGCTAATACAAATTAAGATTTTTTTTAATTAACCTATGAGTCCGATTTTAAAAGCAGTCTTATTTTGGTTGAAAAAGTCATTTTGTGGGTCAAAACTGAGGTGGAGGTACCATTCTTAACTTCCTTACTGCATTCACGTGGTCACTGTACACTGGCCCCTTGTTTTACAGTTTTGATGTATTTCTTAGACAGGACTTGCTCTGAAAAATGATTTTACAATTCACAAGCTATCAAAATGAAATAAAAGCAGTGTGACTGTGCAGCTCTGGGGATGCAAGGCTCTGATGAGATAATTTCAATAAACGAAGCCTGCTGGGAACAAGAAGAAAGTCACCACTAGGTTGTTTTGTGTTCCCATATTTCTGTCAGGCATCAGCCTTTTCACATCACTTGTATCATTAACCCACGTGTCGTTACCTTCTGGCTTGGGCCCATGTGCACCCAGGTTTAAGTGTCTCTGAAGGTGTGACAGATGTGGCTTTTTACCTGGTGTGCACTTCTACTGGTTGGGCTTGTTGCTGGTGATGTTTGACTGCCCCTTGCACACGCCAAGATGCTTGCAGACCACCAGGCCCAATGAGGGCACATACCTGCGGTCCTTTTGCACTCTAAACATCCCTTAGGGCTGTGCAAAACACCCTTACCTTCATCCCCTGCATCCCTCTCTCTTGGTGCCCAGCCAGTCTCTGCTGCTGGTCTGTCACAGAGAGCCCACTTGTGTGAACAGCCAGAGCCAGGCTTCCACTCCCACTTCAAGAGATGCTCTTTAACCACAAAAAAAAAAAAACAAACCAAAACCCACCCTCCCAAATAAAACCCAAAACCCAGGGGGGAAAAAAAAATAAATTAAAAATAAAAATGAAAAAGTAAAATATTACAATGAAAAATGGGAAAAAAAAAGAAAGAAAAGAAAGGCAAAAATTTAAAACCAAGAGAAATCTGATTTAGTCCATAAATGCAGTGACTCAGTCACTGAGGGTGGCCAGCACATTAAGTCCTACATCGATGGGCTGAAAAACAAACCTGAGAATTCAGTGGCCTCGGTGACCGGCTCTCACATAAGTTACGAGCTTTGACACCCCAGTGCATGTCCCACGCTGGGTCAGGGGGTGGTGGGACAGATGCTGCAGCCCGGTCCCTCCTCCTGCAAGCCCCAGCCCATCAGTGAGGCTCCTGCTTTATCCTCAGGGCTTGCATAAATCTGTGGGTATTTTAAATAGTTTTGATGCAATGTCCATTCAGCTTTTCCTTACATCATATTTGCACCCGCAGCTAGAAATTCTTTGTGGTAGACAGTAGGCAAGCAACATGTACCCTCACAGCAGCTTGCAGCTGCAGTTGCCTGCCTTAGATAAAAGTGTTGAATCTTGGATTCCCCCACACGCAGGTCCACTGACACTCAGTCACACAATGTGTATACTTTAGATATGTTTTAAATGCAGAGATGATAAGAGAAAACCTCCCAAACTCACAGTAAAATGTATTTCCAGCTCTTTGCAAGTTTAGCGATCATTAAATAAAAGAGAAGGAATATCTTTTCTGGGTCCCTGAAAGCTTAGTGATCATTAAAGCAGAAGAAATATCTTTTATAGACTTCCTCAGGATTTACATCCCACTTCTCTTCACAAAGTAAACTGCTAAAACTCTCCTGGCCTGTTGTCCCTGTGTACCCTGTGTCCTTGGGGTTATTCAAGTCAGAATAGTGAGATAAATTAGGCAGTAAAATGGACTAAGAGTTTCTTTTGTGGCCACTGACATTTAAAAAATTCTTCAGATAAAGACTACCCACGATAAATATTTGCAAGTTAATGAAAGCCTTGGAAACTTCAGCATGCAGATGTGACACGAGTAAATACACAGCATTTCTTCATGGAAATCCAGAGCAGCAAATGTATAATGGGAAACAATAGTCATGGACATGAATACTTGTTGAGGGAGATGCCTCTTTATAGAAGAGATGTTAATTTAAAGTACTTTGAAAATCAGATTTGCAAAACAAGATCGAACATTAGAATTGTAAATAACCAGAGTCAAGCGGAATCTCCTTTAAATACACTTAGGTACGCTCCTCACGTGGTGCTAATAGGGCACAGCAGCACCGCAAATCGGAAACAGAAAGAATTATATGCTTATGCCTGTGTTGCATCCAAAATTATTCATTAAAAGAAGGATCATCCAAATTAGGAACATGCAAAGCAAGAACTATAATGACTGTTGTGTGTTGGTCTTTGGCAATTTTTACTTTCATGCATAATAGATATTCAGAATAACCCACTGCCTTCTTTTCTAAGCATGAGCATGGTTTATTTGCTGTATATTTAAATCTTTAAAGCAATTTCATAAATATAAAATATATAAGATATTGAAACTTTCCACCCTTTGAAAGCATTCACCCTTAAATTCTGTCATTAAGCCAGACAATAGAAAGTTGTCACTGTTTGTTCCCTGGTTCGGAGGGTTTTTAATCTTCTATTAGTTTTTAATAGCTACAAGATCAATAGTAAATTTCAGGGTTTAGTCTCACCTGTTTGATAGCACCAACAGTGTTTGTAAAGAAATGCCTTTCTGAAAAAGAAAAGCCTTTTAATATTCTCCTTTATATTCATACCTCATTAAAGTTAATAAGCAATACAGAAATGCAAGTTTAAACCCATTTGAACGAAATGCAATATCAGGGAGAGAAAAATACATACAGTTAAATACTATTTTCAGATTAAATCATGGGATACCAGTTCGCAGACGACGCATATTGTACCAGCCCACTGGAAAAAGGAGCTGCCAAACAGCTGCTATTGTTCCTACCCTAGAGAAATTAAAATCTCGCAATAACATAGGCATGGAAGTTGCCTATAATTCCACATTTAGGCTTTTGTTTAGAAAAGGCTTGGGCTCTACTTAAGAGCAAAGTTCATGTAGCTGGCAAGGCCAGACTGCACTATTACCCGACCGCGACTAGTCCTCTGCACAAAAAAGCGATTCATCCCAAAGGGTTATTTGGCATGGCAAAGGCAGCTCTGGAGTGCCAGGCCTCTCGGGTAAGTCCCTGCATAAATTGGAGAAGGAAACAATGAGGCATCATGAACAGAAGACTTTGTGTTGGAAGAAGAGGCAAGATCAATTAGCTACTAATTACTTCTGAATTCGCTGTCCAGCATTCACAGGGCACATGCTTCAACTCTGCTGAAGCCAAACTTCACTCAACTTCACTGATAGCATCAAGACACATGGAGTTCATCTCACTTTAGCATGGTCAGACCCACCCTTCTCATTTATTTCCCTGACTAGGATTATGAAGAGACCCCATACACCTTGGGATCACTGAGGAAGAGCTTTCCAGCCTGCAGTTGAAGTGCATCAATGGTATTATGGCCAACATGTTGAGGTGGGCAGATGTCCATCTCAATAATTTGTACTTTTTCTAGTCTACAGCTGGTACAGGGAGGAACAGATGGGATGGGATGGGATGGGATGGGATGGGATGGGATAATACACTGCCCTAAGTAGCTCAGTCTGGCTGTGTGCTGCAGTTTCAGTGTATTTGCTGAAGACTTCACATTCCCCATCTCCAGACCAGCTGCTGCACAGTTAAACTCAGCCCTTATGTCTCAGGATGACAAGAACATGCTTGAGCTACAGTGCCTGCTGGGCCCAGGTGTACCACTGCCACTAGTGACATGCAAATGCTTCTTCTAGGGTGATAGGATCATGGGAAATTCATTCCTTTTATCAGCTACAAAGGTTGTTTCTTCTTCACAACATCATTCTTTTCTAGCCACTGGTATGTCTTTCTTCAGCAAAACCTTCCAAGCAGCAAAAAGAGCAGGTCTGCTTTCCATGTCTGTCTGGTGGTCAAGAGGAAACACATAAGAGAAAACACTCAAACTTGCATGGATGAGTAGAAAATAAACACTCTTGGTGGAAAGATTTCACTTTGGAAAGTCATAGAATCATAGAATCATAGAATAGTAAGGGTTGGAAAGGACCTCAAGATCATCGAGTTCCAACCCCCCTGCCATGGGCAGGGACACCTCCCACTAAACCATGCCAACCAAGGCTATGTCCAACCCCACCTTGAACGCCGCCAGGGATGAAGCATCCACAACCTCCCTGGGCAACCCATTCCATAAGAAAGTCAAAAGTTCTTCAACTTCCTGTCCTGTTTTCAGATATTACATGCTATAGCACAATGAATAAATGGTACTTGCAACTCAGTTTTCCATAGTTCTCTTATTTGTAGCTAATTATGGAGAAAGTCTAGGCAGATTCCATAATTTTTTCATAGAAAACTGTTGAAAGCTGGGGACAAGGCTCTCCATCAGGATCTCCACACAGTGACAGCTACGAGAGACAAATTCTTCCATGAAGGCCTTTGTCCTGACCCAAGGAACTTGGGCAAAGCTCCTTACTGCTTGGTGTTAGTAGCTCCCCGGCCCAGCTTGACACTTGCAAAATGATCTGTTGTGGACCCATTAATAAAGCAGCTACTTGCCTGATAATGTGCTTTTCAATTCTGCTTTTGGGGTGGGAGCTCTCTCCCTGAATGAAGTGAGCAGCTCCAATCCCTGAATAATCACTTCCTTAAATTGATATGGACTGCAGCCACGTCCATCTGTGGTGTGATTTCCCCCCCACACCCATGCTTGGAAGGGGCCTGTACTTCCTAAGTAATTATTTACATTCCACCTATTGCATCCTGCATTGCAGACTTCAGTCTTTTCCCATCTCAATTTACCCCCTGTTATTTTCTGTTTAAAAAATATACTGCACAAGGGGTGAAAGTCCATGGTAACCTCCATCTTGCAGCATCAGGTGCTTTCTGTCTTTAATGAGGAATGGTTGCAAGTTACATGAAGGACCTTGGATCAGAGGAGTGTGAAGATAGAGATTATTATGGTTTTTACAAGCTCTTATTTTGATACAGACAGGTTGGTCTCAGTCACTTTTCTTAAAAAAAGCTGTTTTATTGTTATTAATAATAATGCCTTAGCCTTGCTGTCAATAGGAGACCGATGAATGAGAAATTCTGGCCAAAGGCACTGCATGAACCCCTCATCTTCAAAACCCAGGTACCTCTGTTACCCAGAGAAGTGAGGGGTTATGAAGCTAATGCAAAAACCTACCTGGGGACCAGTACGTGCCAGCCTCCTGCAAGCCATGGGGACAGCGTGGCAGGAGGCTATCCCCTCACCCAGCCGTGCTGGAGGCTGCTCAGGGGCAGGGGCAGGAGATGAGTGGGTCATGCTGGTGCTCCTGGTCATAACAAAGTCTGTCACACCAGGTGAGGTCTGGGGTGAGTTATGGGTAAATTGTGCTTGCATGAGGAAGATTGTGCTGGAGCTGGCACCAGGAAGAAATTTTCCTCTAGGTAAAGGCTGGCAGGGTCTGGAAGCTTCTTTCTTCCCTCTGATGCATTGAGCTTGGTCATAGCCTTGGTTCCCTGCAAATGTACTCGGCAAATGTTTCCCTGCTGTGGTAGGGACATTCAAGACTGTGGGGTCTGTGGGTTTTGCAGTACCCTGGGTCCCCCTGTTTTGCTGATGAGCACCATTAGCATCATTCTTCTATGCAAAGATGAGTCTGAAATGTGCAGAAGAGCTTTGGAAAGCACTTTTTGGCATAGATTGGTGAGGTCCAAGAAGGAAGGTATCTTGTCTGGACCAAATGTCTATTTCTAGTGGGTGCACGAAATGGCGTTCAAGGTCCCAGGTGGTCCCTTTGAGACCTGTGTCCTTGAATATCAGCGGTCAGGCGTCTCTGCTCAATTCCCAATCAACAGAGCTTGGATGAGATGTCAGGCCATGATAGTGGGACTTCCCCATCTTGCCCTACAAAGAAGAGGTTAGAGGTCCTGTGAAAGTGTAAGAAACAAAGGAGGAAGAGTGGGGGGAATAGAGAGAGAGGCATGACGAAGAAATGGAGGAGAGAGGTGACTAAGGAGAGGCACAAGGCTTCCAAATGTAGTCATTACCTTTCTCACCTTCCTTGACTGAACATCCCCTCATTGGTAAGTGACATACACAGCTTGTAAAGAAAAAGGGTGGGCTGGCTGCACTAACAGTCCTGGCTGCTCTGGATACTAAACAGCTGGAAACAAAGAAAATTGCCTAAAATTCACCAGCACAGGCCCTATCCAAATCCCACTGCAACCTCCACACTCCCAAGCTTATTTAGGGAACTATCTCTTGGAGAAAAAGAAATGAAAAGGCATTGCTAGCAACTGGCACAGCAGCACCTGGCAGAAGCAGGCAGCATCCGCCCCTCCTGCAGCAATGGGAGCCCATCACCCTCTTCTCCTGACACCTTCTTTTTTGTAGAATAGAAGAGTTGGGTTTAGTCTGGCAGCCCCCTGAAGTGAGTGGCTAACTTTCCATGGATGCTGGGCAGAGGGTACATGAGCTGTAGAGTGTTTTCCCAGCCTCTTTGGCATAGCCTGGCCTCACTGGTGAGCTCTTGTTGGAGGGAAACAGGAATGCGTAAGGGTGAACACATCCTGTTGGCAGCATTTTTGCCAGTGATTCCACACAGCTTTTGCCTGCATGAGAGTTTGGCATGAGGAAATGATATTATTAGTCCGTCACTTTTACAAGCACTGAAAGTTATGGAGGAGGGACAGATGTCAACAAAACCCACAAATCAAACAAATACCTAAAGCTGAAAAATAAATAACCTAGCTAAAAAGGAAGCCTCGGAGCCAGACTGACTCCTCATCAGCGGTTGCAGAGCTCAGTTTCCACAGCAGTGGCCAGGGACACCCACCATCCAGAGCAACAGTAGGACCTGCCCTGTCCCCTGTACCACACACCTTTTATCTTTAGAGCAGGATCACATCGCAGTGCATTTCTCCATCCAAGCCAGTGAGGGACATGGCCTCCATCGATCCCTAGCAGGGAGCAACCCAGTAAGACAGGAAACTGCGGCAAAGTTTTGCTGGTGGCGGTGAGCTCGGCTCAGTGCAGAGACAGCAGAAAAGGCAGGCGGGGCAGATGGCAAGGATGTCCCTTGGGCCACCGTGCGGGCTCTCCATCAGCTGGGTGGGAGGTGGGCCAGCGAAGCAGCCTGCATGGGCATAGGGCAGCTGCGTGGTGCCGTCCATGTGGCTCGCACCTCCGTGGAGGGAACCTTTCCCTCTGGCACTGAAACCAATCCAGGAGGGAGCCCCTGGGCTGTGCCAGTTTTGCACTTCAAACATGCTGGCAGGTAGGCTCTCCTTTCTAATTACGCCATGTCACTACAGCTCACCCTGGCTGTCTCTGGCCATTAGCTGGGATCCAGCAGCAGCGTGGTGGGTGCTTTAAACCCTGGTAGATTTGCTCCTGATGCAGTGGTCCTTCTGCCACCGTGCTTTGTTAAAAATGCATGTTTCTATGAATTATTCTACTTGCCAGTGTTTTGTGTTCAGCTGCTCATTCCCCTTGTGGTCGCCGCTGGGTTTGCTCCTCTTTCTGGGATGCAGGGCATGGGCACACACTGGAGGGAGCTGAAGCCCTCTCCCAGGCACCTGCCCTCCCCAGGAACTCCCACACTGACCTCCCAGAGCTGCAGAGCCCACCCCTGCAGGTGTCTGTGCACATATGCCGTTTTAAAGATGGTGGTGGAGCAGGTTTAAGTAAAAATCTCACTTTTCAAAGCAGTTGGTGCAGATAGAACAGAGGCAGAGCTGGGGCTGGGGCAGGGAAAGGGGCAAGGGTAGGGGCTGGGCCAGAGGGGTAGGTGCAAAAGGACAAGGGCTGGGGCAGGTGCGCAGAGGCTGGGACAGAGGGACAAGGACAGACAGACAGGTTATAAGGACGGGCCGTGGAGCAGAGGGACAGAGGGATGAGGCAAAAGGATGGATAGAGGGATAGAAGCAGAGAGATAAGGGTTGAGGCGGAAGGACAGGGACGTGGGAGCAAGGAAGGAGCCGGGGTAGGGATTCAGGTGTCGGGGCGGGAACCAGGAGCAGAGACAGGGTCCGGAGCAGGGGCAGGGGCTGGGACACAGTAGCGGAGACAGGGGCAGAACCTGGGGCGGGGACGCAGGGGCAGGGCAGGGGCAAGGCAGAGACAGGGACCCAGAGGCAGACAAAGGGCGGGCAGCAGAGCCCAGCTCGCAGCCCTCGTTTCCGCAGCGGCAGCACCGCACACCGGCGCGCAGCGAGGAGCAGGAGGAGCGGGCGGGCGGTGGCGGAGGAGGAGGCGGAGGAGGAGGAGGGGAGGGACTTTCCTCTCCCTCCCACCCCGACACCGGGGGAAATAAATTATTCCCAGCCCTCGCACTCCCAGTTTCGTGCCCCGCACCCCGACAGCGGCAGGCGGGGACGGTGAAGCCTTCGGAGGGCGCGGAGGGGCCGCCCCTGCCCGCGCCACGCTCCGCTCCCCGCTCCCGCCTTCCCACGAACTCCCGCGGGCCGCGGCGGGGGGCAGCGCCCGCCCCGTCCCATCTCGTCCCGCCCCGTCCCGTCCAGAGCGGAGCGGAGCGGCGCGGCTCGGCGGGCCCGCCGTGCCCTGGATGCCCCAGCGGCGCCGGCGGCAGCAGCATGGAGCGGCGGCGGGGCGTCCCTGGAGGCTGGCCCTGCCTGCTGGCCGCCCTGGGTGCCCTGCTGGCGGCGGGCCGGGCGGCCGCTCCCCGAGCCCGCTTCTCTCCCTTCTTCTTCCTCTGCACCCACCACGGCGAACTGGAGGGCGACGGCGAGCAGGGCGAGGTGCTCATCGCCCTGCACATCGCGGGCAGCCCCGCCGCCTACGTGCCCGGACAGGAGTACCACGGTAGGTGCCAGCTCTCGCAGTGCTCGGCGCTGCGCGGACCCCTGCGGGAGGGCGGCCCCATGGGGTCCTGCACCGCGGAGCGGCCCCGCGGCCCCGCAACCGCGCAGGGGAGGGTGAAAGGGAGGTGCGGAGTCCTTGGAAGGGGATGGCGCGGCTGTGTGCCATGTGCACAGGGCAGTCCCGGAGCGGGGCTCCTCGGCGCTTCCCCGCCGTGCTGGACCGTCCTCACCTGCCCTGGGCACGTTGCCGCCGCCGTCGCAGCCCCGCTCCGCCCCGGCGCCACTCCTGCGAGGCGCAGCCCGGAGCCAGAGGAAATTCCGAGTCCCCTCTCGTTAGCGGGCTCAGGGCCGGATCCAGAACCTCCCAAGTTGCTGGAGGTCTGTCCCTTTCCCACTTCCGTGGCTTTCGGACCCTGCCTTTCCCGATCGCATCCTCCTTTGCCCACTGGCGGTGCGGTGCCGCTGGCGGGGCACCGGGAGGGTCCCCAGGGAGCCGCCTGTTGCTGCCGTTGCAGGAGCCGCAGGCGGGAGCGGTGGGTCAGGCCCTCACAGGTGGCTTTGGGGATGGAAGGTCGTGCCCAGAATTAATAAATAAACCTGCTTTTTGTAAACTCCCAGGCTGAGGAAAATGGAACGGAAGGGGGGAAGTTGTTCACGCCTGTAGGGTCTTTACTTGGGTGGTGTATTTCTGGGGCGAGGGGCACAGCCCGCGGCCTGGCAGGCGGGGTGTGCTGCTGTGCAGAACTGCTCTCGGCTGCGAAGTGCCCCTGTAAGCCAGGAGCTGTAGAGTTCAACGGCCTTATCGCCGTTTCTCTGCATAGAAAACTTCAATGTGTGAAACATCTTTTAATTCATAATCGTGGAGGACCGCTTAAAGGTATAGTCACTAATCCTTCTCTCTTTGTGTCTGCTTGAGGTTTTGCCATGCTAATTCTGCTGTAAGCAATACAAAGTCAAAAAAAATCAGCAAATATTTATTTAAAACACCTTGCTCAGAAATTGATGCTGTGTGGTGGTCCCTGGCTAAAGATGGAGTTAAACTTCTGACTTTGATATATTCTAGCTGAGAATTTAAGTTTTAGGTAAATCGTTGAATCGTTATGTGAAGATTCTGATTGATTTTTGTTCTGTAAAGACACAAAACCCGAACACACCCAGTATTCATTTTCACAAGATCTAAGGGTTCTTGGACTTTTGTCTCTGTATAACCTTCACCTGTATAGTTTTACCAAATTCATAGGAAACTTCTGGTTTAAAAATATGGGTGTTCTTTTTAACAAACCACGTGGAAATTCTCTGACTTCAGATGAATGTTTTTCCTTAGACCCCCCTCTCCGTATCTTCCAGCCCGCAATACACTCTCAGATCAGTTAAATTGCATTGAACCTACTGAGGGAAAAAGGAGGCTGGAATTTCCATCTTGCGCGATTTTAAATGCTGGGGATTTAAAAATATGGTTCAGACACAGGAATAGCAGAATCCCCCAGCCCTTTCTTCCCTGCTGCCGTGTTTTCCAGCGGACACCTCGTGTTTAAGCCCCTTTGCTGGTGTGGGGAGAGGTGTTTGTGGTGGGCGCGGGATCGCTGCAGGCAGGGCTGCGGGACAGGTTTCAGACAGGGTTTACATAAAGCAGGGCTCAGGGCAGGGCTGCCTGCAGGGTGAGAAGCGGTGTGTGTGTGTTTCTTGGGGATGCTCTTCTGCCTCTTGCCCTTTTAAAAGGGGGCTTGAATTTTAATATCTCAGCGTGCAGAGAAGCGCCCCAGCTGCGTGCCAGACCTTCCAGGTACCCGAGGGTGGCTTTTCCGCCGCAGTTTTGCACCTGACAGAGCAAAACGCGGCTGGTTTGAATATACCTCTGCGCCTCGTGGGTTTATTCACTTGCCCGTTCCGACGGGCTGCAGGGCAGTTTGGCGGAGCCGCGGCTGCCTTGCGCCCCGCTGCGCGCAGCTCACCCGGCTCTGCGCTGCTTACTGCTCCCTGCGGAGCCGTGCTGCGCCTCTGCCCGCGGGCACCCCCGCCGAGATGCGCCTGGGCGCTGCGGGGCCTCCGGCCGCTGCTGCTCTCACTGGCTCCGTTAGTTCCGCCGCCCGCTGCGCTTCTCCGTGCGCTGCTCTGCCCTCGGCCCCGCCAGGGACCAGCATTTGCCCCGGGGGTTACAACCAGAGGGTCTCAGGGCCTTCCTACAGTCATCGTGTTAAGAAAAGAATAAACAAACTGGGTGCGTTTAAAAGATAACCACGAAGAAAGTCCACAAACTGAGCTTGAAAACTAATTCAGTTGCACAGCACAAGGTGTACGTACACCCTGGTGCGAGCCAGCCTCGCATCTTGCTTCTAACTTGCAATGGTAATTTCTTTTCGTTTTGTGCATTGATTAAACACTCACCTGTGCCAAAACAAGGCAAGAAGCACTGCCTATTTGCTATGCACAGTGCAGCAGACATATCCTCCAGCTAAGCAACATAATCAGTTAGATATTTTGAAATACCTCATTTGAATATTTTTAAATACAACAATTATCAATGTTAAATATAGCAAAAGAAACCCCTCCCTCCCCCAAGTATACAATCTGAAGAAATAATTAGAAGCAATCTTGGCTTTTATATAGTGCAGTTTAATGCTACTGAAAAATGCCAGTCTGCACTGGCCGAGCATTTATCATTTAAAAATCAAACTTCAAAGGCACTGTTGTGGGGGCACAGAGGTGGAGTTTTCAGGTGCAGAAGCACAAAACAAAGGGAGATTTACACACATACAAAGCAAATTCACCTTCTCAGGGAGCCTATTAAAATACACTGCTCCGACTCTTCACAAGTTCCGGTGAGGCCCCGTTTTACACTTGCTGCTCCTTCGTTCAACAGGGGCAGGTGACAGCAGCACCCAAGAGCACTGAAGTGAGGGAGGAGTGAATTGGGTGAAACCATATGCCAAGGGCTGGATGAGGAAGCATTCTCATTAAAATATCAGCCAACAACTTTCTGTTAATATGTTCAGACATTTCTTCGGGCTCTCGGGGTGGGAGTTGAGCCACTGCGCAGCCAGTGGAGCACTCGGTCTTGTCTGTTTGCCCAACTGCCCTCTGTGCTGGCCCGCACCCCAGGAAAGGGATGGTGTCTGGTGCCAAAGACACTTGCCTGGCAACCTGGCAAGCACAGGAGCTTCTGCAAGTGGCTTTTCTGACACACTGGATCCAGCACTTTATTTCGCTGAATTTCATAAGTAAAATAAAGGCATTAATATTCCCTATTTTGCACAGTAAAGTTAGCTACTTGGGGATTTAACACTTCTCCCCTAGCCCTTAATATACTCCAGAATTGGCCCTATTCCTGCAATCAGTAAATATTTAAAAATGCATTCACTTATTGAATAGCACCAGACCTACGCTGCATATAAATATGCTCTTTTATATACACGACCAACTTGATGAATCGGTAAACAATATTATTACCTTTGGCAGACTTTTATTCCTTGAATTAGCTTATTTCAAATTTAATTAAGTCCTTGAGCTGGCAAAGCACTTCAGTTCTTGCTCAAATGCAAACTGACAAAGTGTGCACTGATTTGATGTAGGCACCTGCTCAGCTTCCTTCCAGCCAAGCGGTGGTCGCGTGCTTGGAGAGCTGCATCAGGACCCACTTGGCTTGCTTGTATGGGGCGAGATAGCAGTGATGCTGGTCTGGTTTTCTCCTGGGCTTTTCACTGTAATCTACAGAGCAGAATATAATTTCTTCAGGGAAAATAATCCAACAACAGTATAAATCGAAATTTTTGATACAGGTCTTCACTGCCTTTAATCACAGAAACCTACAAATGAACAGTCAGGTTTGTAGTGTTTAAAAAGCACACGTGGATCACCTTTACACTGTATTTTTTGTTATCCCTTAGGTTATTTTCTCTGTCACTGTGAACAGTGCCTTTTTCCCAAGGTTTCAAATTTAGATCTTTTAAGAACAACTTTGAACTGTTTTCCCATGATTGATGTCAAACCTCATCATTCTACCCTTAAAATAGTTTTCTTTAATGAGACCTGCGTTTCTATTTCACTCTCCATTGTTCCTTTTTTTTTTTTTTCCAGAACAGAGTAACCTTCAGTCCCCAAATGTTATCGGCTTCCATCAATGACTGTTACTATTCTTAGGCATACTGTATATTGTCTGGAACCACTGCTTTGGTAGGTTGTAAAAAATAGTTTTCAACTATTTTAAGTGGTGGTTATGCACTCTTTCAGCACGGATAGAAAGTTGTTTAAAGTCTGGCCAATTCCACCTTTTTAATTAACCACTGTATCTAAGAAATACAGATTGTGATTTGGTATCTGTTTTCCTTAGGGTTACTTACATTTCTGATACCCATTTGATCTGGTATTTCATGGTATTGTTCAGATCGTTAAAAAATAAAGAGGTGTTGCGGTTCAAAGGGAGGGAAGAGAAAATAACTGGAGAGTAAGTAGCAATGCTGCCTGAGGTTTAAGCAAGATAACAACTGAAGTGCAGAAACTGAGTTATGGATACTTTCTCTACGAGTTATGCCAAAGTGCCGAAAGCTTTTTGTGAGCCAGTAGAAGTAAAGATTGCTCAGGAAGTGATGTTAGTGATGATGTATTGATAAAAGAACAAATTTCTCTCGATGTTTTCCAGTATCAGCCTGAGAAGCAGGATGTCATCCTGAGTCTTTTGCAGGGTATTCCCTCAACACGTTTCATCTCACCCACTTGCACCCTCTTCTGATCTTTGGAAGAATGGATACTTTCATCATTTTCTGTTTTAAATTAAAGAGGTGTGTAGAAGTTTTTGCTCACGGGAGTCCCTTTAGCTCCAGGGATTATTCTATAACTCTTAAGGGACACTTGAATTAAAAAGAAGAGGCTGGCGAGGTAGCCGTGGGGAGGGAGTTATGAAGAATGAGGGAAGACTTCAAGTCCCTTCTTTCCTTTGAGGTCCCTAGCAGTATCTTGCAGCTGCTAAAGGGTTTTGTAGCATATAGTAATTACATCTGGGGTCAGCATTTACTAAAAACATCCTCATCCACCAAAGCCCTCAGCGTGCACCCTGGCTCTGCTCTGCTGGGTTTAGGATTTTCATACATAAACTGAACTTTTCAAGAGCAAGGCAGACTTCTGAGTTCTGTGCCCTGTTCTTTAGATGATCTGTTTGAATTCGTCCAATCTCAGCCTTAGTGCATTTCTGAGTGAACGTGGGTCTCTAATTGTCGATGTTGGTCAATGGATTGTCCGTATTTGTGAAGCTTTTGTCAGGCTTCAGAGTTCATGTGGTGTGTCTTGGCAAATCTGAAAAAGTTGTGCTTCTGAGAGCTCTTGACCAGAAACTGATGAAGGATGCCCACCTTCAAAGGAAAAAGTAGGCAAGGTCACAGCCAAGAGCCTCTTACAAACCATGTTTCACAAGGGAAGATGTTAAGTTTTAATGGATTCAGCTGTCATCACTGTAATTGGTGCACTGAATAAGCGGTCAGCAGATGGCTCAGCCAAAGATGTGGTCAGGCATTGATGAAAGGAGGTGGAAGGTCCACAAAGGCCTAAATGAGCCTTTCTTGCAAATTTGCTGAGGAGATGTAATCTCTGCTTAAATCCTTTCTCTCCCCATCAGGGGGCTGCTCCCCCCTGCAAAGGAGACTTGATTGCCCCAAATAACAGAAATCAAAGTCAGCACGGCATGCTGGCGTGACCCACATTTGTCAGGTGGCATCTGACTGTAGGACAGAAATGGTATTGTTGGTATTATTGGTCTGCATAGGGCTTGTCTGTACACATGAAAAAAATGATCTCTGCCTCACTGAGTTCACCATCTGAGGCCCAGTGCTTGGTGTTGGGGCTGGCGTGTGTGCACAAACCCTTCCCATAGCACAGCGTTGAAGTCAAGGAAGAAAAGAAGCCCGTAAACAGTAAAAGGGTGTAGAAATGCTGTTTCACCGGGGATGTTGCGCATATTTTCTGCTTTCTGAGTTCAAAGGAGGTATTTCTTCATATGTATAATTTATCCGTGGAATTCATTAAGAAAATTGGTCCATAGTAATTGCTCTTAAGTAGAAATTAAAAAAAAATGTTTTTCTTATAAATAGTTGTAATTAGATATAAATATGTATAAACCAAGATAGGAATGCTGTAATTCTAAGATCACCAGTAAATAAGTGGGTTACTGTAGTACATTTCTCAGTGTTTCCCACATTGATTATTCCACCAAACCCATGTTGGCTCGTTAGCTAGAATAGGGCAAGGCTGTCAGGCCAGTAGCATTTCTCATTTTCTTTAGTGTTGCCTTAATCTGGATTTTTGAAGGCCACTGCTTCTGAAACGCTGTAACATTTTATTATGGTATAATACTACAGTCTTTGCATAGTGGCTGGTTGAAGTGTGATCTCCAATCTGATAATAGCCACGGTGATACAGCTGAGATGGATTTGGATGCAACCTTTATTTGCTTTGTGTGTCTCATGCCCTACAGCTGCAGTTTAGATTTGTCATGAGCATTTGCTGCATAGAGAGGGAAGGAAACAGCACTGTCTTACCTCTGAGAATAAGCAACCTTTCATACCGACCCTTGTTATGAGAATTTCAATAGCCTCTGATGAAAGATTCAGTCTTTTTAACATGCTTCCTTTCTTTGTGTTAACATTTCCTGCCTTTTCATCAGCCATGAAAGGTGCACAGAGCGCAAATGTCTGTCTGGAATATTTGTGTAATTCCCACTTTTATTTCCCCCCAGTTATGACTAGCCTCTGGGATAAACATAGGACAAACTCTGACAGTGCAAATTTTAACATCTGTCAAAGCCCAGAAAGAGATCGCTTGTGGAAAAGACCTTCCCCAGCTTGACAAATGATGCCTTCTTGTTAGGCAGGAGTTCTTCATCCATACTCCCTCACCTCAGGTCAGTCTTGGAAAATGAAAGTCATAGTGTGTGTCACTGTTCAAGCAGTGCAGGCTGGGCTGTTCCAGTGGACAGTGGTGTCATGGAGGCAGAAATCCCCATGGTCCATGCCTGTGGGACCTTCTCCCAGGTGCCTCCCAGCGCTCAGATACCTCCCACGGGCGACACATTTTTTACTCTTTTCCTGAAGGGAAGAGCAGGGTCATGGAGGTGGTTTTACTTTTGTTTTAATGTATCTCTCGCTAAGCATTTGTCAGAGAGGCAATGTCGGAGGGGTGTACATCCTGCTCAGAGAGGGAGAACCACGGTTTGTGAGGAGCATTAGGGTTTGTGCCCATTTATTCCACAGTGCAGGACCAGGCATTACTCTGGCCTCATGCAGCTGGAGAGGACCTGGCTGGGGCTAGAGGTCAGGCACCGGGCCACAGGCTCCCTGCCATCATCTACTACAACTGTCTGGAGCAGCTGATGCCTCCCAGCATCACATAATTTCCTGGGCAGTTGGATTCGGTTTAGCTTCAAGCAGAGGCATCTGTGCGGTTGCTCTTCATCTCACCAACTGCTGCACCACCTGTGTCACTCCAGGTGACTCTCTTTGGTGTAGCTGTTGGCTGTTCACCCTTGTCCTGCTGCTGTCAGCAAGGCTCTCTGTCTGTGGAAACTGGTTAAGGTATGTGGTTTTTTCATGCTGGAAGCAATCAGCACAAGGCTCCTCTCCCTACACAGCAGTGGGGTCCTTGGTCTTCCCATGGAATCAGGGCATCAGTGAAGCAGTGAAGCATCACGGCAGCAACTGCCTCACTGCTGCCTTGTAGTGTTTCCTCATGACCTGTTGTAGACAATGTCCTTTACATTAACATTTCAGTCTAGAAAGCAGGACATGTCTTTGGGACTGGACACGAGTGGCCTGGGAAAGTTGCAGGGGAGCAGGTGAGGAGTTCGGACTCTTTCCCAAAAGCTTTTATTGCAAAGCAGAGACTGCTTTCTGCAGTTTTTGTAAGGTCCCTCTTGCTGTGTTTTTCCATCCTGGGAACAAAACAGAGGAGGCTGTTCCTCTAGGCTCTTTGATATTAATACTGGTTGTGAGAGTTTCACAAGCATCTCTTTGAGGGGTGAAATCAGTGGCTCTTTTCCAGTGTCTGTTGAAGTCCAACCTGCAAAAGCCCTGAGTGACAGCAGACAACAAATCCATCTGTCAGGTGCAAGCTTTACCCTACATTACCCTAAGTTAAAAAACCCCGCAATCCTACTTTCAGACTTCCACATTGACCTTCCTGAAGTTCTGCGTTTCCCTCCAAATTGCACAAGTGCTTCAGCGCAGTGTCCAAGTGCTGCCCCAGTTTTCCATGTCCTGGTATGACACACACCCCAGAGTGTATTCAGCCCTGCATCGAGATGGACGGTGTTCCCCACATACCCCCTGCATGGGGTGCCTTGCCCCACTCACTGAGAGGGATGTGGTGTGCCCCCCTGGGTACAGCCTGTCTCCATCTCCTTGCTGAAAGGCTGGGTACCAGCAGGGGAAGATATCAGATGGATGGTGGCCCTGTGTGCCTCCAGCCCTCTACCCTCCTCCTGTCTGTGCAGCCACTCAGCGAGGCAATTCAGAGTATTTGATTACGATGCCCAGAGTAAAATTTGATTTAGGTTTTGTGGATGAGAAGTCTTATTAATAAGCCCAGCCTTCTGGATGTAGGGGTTCTCTAGGAGTTGGAAATAATTGTGAAGCTGTGTCTCCTCCTGAGGCAGAAGCCGTAGGGCATGCAGACATCCTGGGTGGTCACTGTTTTCTCTTTGGTTTTGCAAGATAGAGCATAGGAGAACCTGGCAGTGCCCTTGCTCTTCTTCAGCAGGATGAGCAGATTAATCATCAGAGATCGGGTGAAGCTCTGTGTTGGTTTCCCTGAATGGCATCTACTCGCATGTACATGTCTGTGGCCCTGCTTCTGTTTCTCACAGGGGGCAGGGCTGTACACATGAGGCTGAGAGCATCGAGTTATAAACCAGACGGATACAGAATGCTAAGAGCTCTTGCACCACACTCAGCAAAATAAGCCTCAGACTAGCCTGAGTTATTTATTCCTCCCTGTGTCTGCTTGAAGAATGGTTTTCCAAATAAATGGGTATGACCTGACAGAGCTGAAAGACAAGAATAGGGCCTGTCTCCAGCCGCAGCTCTGGCTATGGCTATGTTTCCTACCGTCTGGCTCTACATTCCTTGCTGCCATGGGTGACTGGACACTGGCACCCCATCCTTTGTCCCTTCCAGCATTTGGCCATCGTGTGGATGTACACAGAGTGGTCCAGCTGGTAAAAAACACACAACGTAAGGAACATCACCATTTCCCTTTTGCAGTTGGATGATCAAAAGTTGGTAAAGAAAAAAACCCACTGTTCATACAGGGAGATCCATCAAGCAGGCTCCCTTTCGTCCACATCTGGGAGCAAATGCTGTTTTCCCCTCCTCATCTTGCCTCATCACATCTGCAGGCAGTTCTTAGCCTGCCCATGCTTGAGTTTGAAGGGATTTTTGTTTGGTTGTGCATGAGTAGCGTATGTAGGATGCTCCTTGGGAATGTATAGGGAGACAGTGAAAGTTGATGATCTGCTGTGCACATCATGGAAGACAGGAAGGAAAGAAAAGGGAAAAGAGAGAACACACAATATTTGCTGGCCAGAAGACTTGGATAAATCGGGGAATAACTGTTTCTCTGTGACTGAGAGGTGCTCTGTGGTCACAGCATTCAACACGTCTGGTAGAATATTCATAGGTGAACAAGAAAGGACATAAAAAATCACCTTTCCTGTTTATATTTCCCATGCTCTTGCAGAGAAATACTTCATGGCAGAGACAGGTCTGCCCATGCAGGTTGTGCATGGGGGAGCTCATCCTGTTCTAGAATTGAAAGCAATGAGTAGGTTATTGCCCTTTTTAACATCTGAAAACAGCAGCACAACCCTCTGTGGCCTCTGTTCATGTCAGGCCCTGGGATGTGAGAAGTCATTCATCACGTCACGGGGCTTGGCAAGATCTCTGCCATTTGCCTTCCAGTTTTCCCACTGTTCTCCAGGACAATACAATAGATAGGAAAGAACAAGAAATATAGATAATATTTATCTTTCTGACTAAACAAGCTGTGGTTTCCAGGCCACAATAACCTTTCAGTGTTCCTATCTCTCAGGGGAAATGCGCTGTTAGAAAAAAACAACCCTTCTTCCAGAATTAGACACATTCATCTGGACACTGGATGAAATGATTATCGATACCAAGAACTGCAGAAAGGAACAAAACAGCACAACTGGCCAAGGCAAAGATCCTGGTTTCACAAAGCGCTGCCCAGCCTTGCAGTGTGTGGGGTGCAAGGTGTCAAAATCAAGGAGTCAGTA
Organism: Amazona ochrocephala; assembly: GCA_039720435.1. NCBI lineage: Eukaryota > Metazoa > Chordata > Aves > Psittaciformes > Psittacidae > Amazona > Amazona ochrocephala. The sequence continues at coordinate 31,373,739 of CM077880.1, forward strand.
CTATAGAATGCTGTATAAAAAAGTTCCTAGTATGTTTGTAAGAAAGGATTTCTGGTTCAACTCCAGCATTAAACATTTCTGTAGTGCAGTTCTTCTGACTCTGGCCCAAAAGACTGAAGCCTTCAGAATCTCATGCTGGTTAGTATGAAGATCAAAATCCTCTGGCAAATAATTTTATGCTTTCTAATTATTATAGTTGGTTTTGATGACTGACACAACCTCAGATAGGTTTTCAAGTTGCCAGTGTTTCTGTATGAGGCACAAGACTTCAGAGTTGCTTCAGCCGTGTCTGCAGGGAATTAGTTCAAAATCTGATTTTGGAAAGGACAAAAACTGACAATGTGTTTGTGTAGGACTTGGTAAATGTTTTAATCAAAACCAGGAGGAAATGAAGCATTTGAAGTGTATTGCTGATATTTTCAAAACATGGGTTTAATTTTTGTTGTGGAAAAGTATCTTAATTGTGAAACTGTGAAAAAAAGGAAGTTTGCTGCACAATCAGAAATTGAAATGAGACTTTCCTGCTTGAATGAAATTCTTTGTTGATTTTTTTTGGGTTCATTGAAGATTTTCATATTGACCTAACTGATATTTTAATTTCTTTTTTTGTGCTAAAGCCCTCAGTACTTCTCCTTTTATGTTAACCCAAGTTGATCTCTTTTTCTTTCTTTTTCTTTTCATTTTGGTCACTGAACCAAAAATCTAGCAGTTCTACTTCTGACAAGTTGACCATTTAATTTCCGGCCACTGAGCAGTTCTGATTCAGACAAGTAACCCTCCCCACTCTCCTCACGTTTGTTTCCAAAATAAATTACAGGATAGTCATTCACTCTCTAAGGCGCTGGAGTGCAGCTGGTAGCAATACTGACATTTCCAAGGTAACAAACTCATGTTTTCTATAATGATACCTGCAGTTACTGTGTGGCTGTATATGTTGGCTGCATTTTCTTTTTCATCTAGTCATTGTTCAGTTTTCTTTTTAGCAGAAATCTTTTCCCTAATTCAGTGTTCAGTAAAAAAGGCTTAGAGGAGCTCTGTCCATTAGCTCCTTCTGGGTGCCTACAGTTAAAGGATATTTCTGTCTTCGAACTTGAAACCTGTTGCTGTGCATCTATAGAATTGGAATTCATTTAACTAGACAAGTAGGCCTTTGTGTCTCTAAAATTACCTTTTCTTCAAGAAATAATATTTATGGGGCTGTCCACCTCAAATAGAAATGAACTGCTCAGAACAGACATGGAAATGGCTTTGAGAGATGCTGGTTTATTTTGTTCAAGGAAATGTTCCCCTATGTTCTTCATTTTGCCTCAACCAGCAGAGATGAAAAGGTGAGGGTTTGGCCAGGGATGGCAGCACTGGTCTCTCCGCAGCTTCAGGCAGCCCATATTACTTCAGTGAGCATCTGTGGACCTTTTCACTCAAAGAGATGTAAGTTTTGTTTCATCAAGTGGTAGCAGATGTTAGGGAGCTTTCATGCCATTCATCACCAAGGGAAAGCCAATGCGATGGCATCTGGCTGTTTTCTTAGTACAAATTGGTTTGTAAACTCTAAACTGTTTTTGAGCAGCGGTTGTGGTGTATTACACACTGGCTACTCTTCCTCTGGGACCTTGCCCAAAACCCCAGTGTGCAAGTCCCCTGAAGCACCTTTTTCCCTATTAGTGAGATTAGGGTAGAGAGCAAATTCTTCTGCTATTTGCAACATTTTCTGTTCAAGAAAACACATTGCAAGATTAATTGCAGTACAATATTTCTTCTGATTGCACATCATTAACTGCTAAGAAACACTACTGACTTGTACAGCAACTATTAATCTTGCATTCCAGATCTGCAAAGCCTGCACTTGTTGCAGTTACCAAGTATTATATACATGCAAATAGTCAGAAACAGGGAACCTTTTTTTTCCTAATTGATGTATTTTCCCTAGAGCATGTAGATTTTTTATGAGGTGCAGAGCTCATACAGACACTAGCAAGGACAGTACCTCAAATCTTTAGACTGGCCAAATCATTAACAAGCAAATATTGTATGTTCTGCCTTGGAGTGCTCCAGCTTTTAACACTCCAGGGTGGAAGAGGACAGTGGTCCCCTTGAAAGAGGATCAGTGCCAGCAAAGTCCACAGCTCCTTGATGCATCATGTGGTAACAGTGATGAGACAAGAGCTTTGGGCAGTAGGACAAGCTTTAACTCTGCTCTCTTCCTGAAAATTTTACTGATCTATTCCTTGAGTTGAACATCTGGATGGCAGTTTCCATCCCTCTTGGCACAGTGCTGCATCAGGGCAAGCCTGGGTGCAGAAAGATGAGGCAGAAGAGATGACCGCACGTGAGGGAGCAGCCAGATTTTCAGTTTAGCAGATTATTCTTTTCTCTCCTTTTTCGAAGAGCTGGGCTCATCACTCAGAGAACACAGATAGATAGTTTCCATCTAGTAACTTTCCCCAAAACTGCTAGGCAGATGTATTGGTACGAAAAAAATGCCCTGCTCAAACGATCTGGATTATGTTCCTGCTGTGTGCCGGTTCAGCTCTCATCTCTTCTGCTGAATTTAACACGTGTTTATTATGTTTAGCATACAGGGTGGTTGTAATGAGTTTGAATTAGAGGGGAATCATCTTCTTTCTTTGTGCCTTTTTTATGTCAAGAACACTCTGATCTGGTATAAAGGGAGATTGATGCCTTCGTAATTAGCTAGACCAGAATTTGATGGACTTTTTGGTTCTGGGTTTTACTTGCTGGTACCCTGTATAGGTATTTACCATTGGAGCAAACCAGGAATAAGTGATAATAACAAAACACATTTCCTCTATTCATCTTGAACAATTTGGAAATGTTTAGGTGTAACTGAAGTATAATAATAATTTTCTGTTATTTATGCACTTAGGGGCATATTTCATGATATCCTTTGTTACATAGCTGACTGTTCAGTTGCTTCTTGAGCTTTTCTTTTCCAGGCAGTCTGCTACGTGGGATAAATAGTTATATGTGTTGGGTGGCTAATCATTTAATGTGCTCTCCAGAATCAGAAGAGGTGCCGCAAGGAAATATATGAGTGAGGTGGCAGAGATCTTAATATATATTTCAGGATCATGGATATTTAGCAGCTATTCATTATGCTTACTGCCTGTGTCATGGCAATAATTTCTATCACATGCTAAAACACCACCCAGCTGTCTGATGTCTTGAAAATCATAGAATCATAGAATCATAGTATAGTAAGGGTTGGAAAGGACCCCAAGATCATCGAGTTCCAACCCCCCTGCCATGGGCAGGGACACCTCCCACTAAACCATGCCATCCAAGGCTATGTCCAACCCCACCTTGAACGCCACCAGGGATGAAGCATCCACAACCTCCCTGGGCAACCCATTCCAGGGCCTCACCACCCTCACAGTAAAGAATTTCTTCCTCAGATCCAATCTAAACCTCCCCTGTTTAAGTTTAAACCCATTACCCCTTGTCCTCTCACCACAGTCCCTAACGAAGAGTCCCTCCCCAGCATCCCTAATCCCCCTTTAATTTTTACCAGGAAGCCCACATTTATGTGACTTAGACCTTTTGTGTTGGTGGGAACACCTTTTATGTGGTGATAATATATTGGGCAGGAATTAGAAATTACTGGGAGAACTTCCAGTTCTGCTTAAAGCAAAAAAGGAGTCCTGTGATATGCTGAAATATAAATTCACTTAAATGTAGCCAAAGGCTCAGGCTCATTTTTACTTTCCAAGAACACAGAACTGTGGAAGGATGAAAACATACAAGTTTTTGTTACTTGTTCACTGCAGGAATACCTTTTGTTGAATTTGTAACCTGCAAAATCCTGTGTTATTTAAAAAGCTACAAACTGGAACATTTCCCTGTGAGAGATGGAGGAAGGAAGAGCCATTTCTCAAACTTCAAGCAGGATTTTTACATATTAACTATAAATATCTTGCAACTGTATGATTTGCTTTTAAATAAAACAAAGCCTCTTGCTGTCTCTGCAGAAATGAACTGGGGAAAGGGATTTATCCAGGGTAATTCAGTCAGATGAATGGAGAGATATGTCCATCACCACTAACATGATGGTTATTCTTGCTAAATATAAACTGATATTATATATTAGAAGCTTGATTATAGCGTTAAGAAGATTAGTACATTTAAACAGAAAATAAAGGCTTATGTGTCCTAAATGTGAAACTAAAAGGAGAGGGTTTTATATATGGCAGTATCACAACATTCAGTACTTTTGAGCAAGGTATTTTTCCCATAGAAATACCTGTAAGGAATAATCACTTCATGCTGCCTCTGAGAATAATGGGATGCCTTAAATCTAATCTCTTTCAACGTGGCAATTTAAATACATGCAGGTATTAATCTTGGCATATTTTGGGTGTGTTTATTGGAGTAGGCATAATGGTTGTATGCAATCATGTCCACAAGGGCGGTTTTCTGGCTCATCCATTTCTAAAAATGTTTGGGTCGTCTTTGAATTGCAGAAACTGTGGAATAACTATCGAAAATATAGAAGGGAAAAAATGGTTGATGATACTTCTGTGATATTTCTTGAATCAGATCTATGAATTTAAAACATTTAACACATTAAAAATTTCAGTGTCTTTTAATACTGCGCTTAACTTACACAGTACTCTCTCTAAGGACATAGTCATCTAAGGACATACATAGTAGCTGAATCTTTTTGAAGGTATTGAATTTCTGACATTGAATTTAAGACTTTTGTGCTCATGTCATGAAGCTTGTTAGGTAGTGTTTAACATGTCCCCTTTTTCATTTCTAGGTTCTTGAAATTCTTGTTCTTTATAGCCTAGTAGTTCTCAGTGAAAGACTTACAGTGAGAATAGGGGAAGGCTTGATCCTTTTACAGTTATCTTCCTGACAGATAATACTGCTTGATTTCCTTTTATGCACCTCTCAAATTAGAGATTCCACACCTTAATCATAACACCATCTTAGTTACTTTATCTTTTAAGAGTAAAAGCTCTGCTATTATAAGTTAACATCGAAATACTATAAAAACTTCCTCAGGGCTTGTCTTTGCTTCCGACCCAGGCATTGCTCCCTTGTCAAGTCCTGTCCAGAGGAAAAAGCCCCTTAATAGAATCCAGTGGGGGCTGCAGTTTGAAATGGCTGGTCTGTCCCAAGGCAGAGCTGCAGCTGAATTCAATTCACAGCCTTTCTCACCCCATGGGCTGGATGCAGCTTGGCTCTGTGAGAGCCTGAGGCTGTGCCAGTGATGCAAGGTACCACATAGGCACCAGATGTGATGTGCAGATCAAAATTAAATGCTTGCACTTCAGAGGGCAAGTCAAGGAGATATGGACACTCAAGTATGTTGAGTGCTGGCTTTTCCACCCATTAGTTTCTCAGAACACCATGCCAAGTGATGCCAGCCCCCCTTGTGCCTGGCTGCAGGTCGCACATTGCTTGCCTGGTGCTGATAGTGCTTGGGGAGGTTGGGTCTGGCCTCAGCTGAGATGCTCAGAATTTTCCGCCCCACTTCCCTATCGAGCTGGCTGGTACCCTGGGGAAGGGCTGCCCAGCCCTTTCTGTCCCAGAAGACAGGCTGGGGACACAGCCTCGTCTGTCCCTCCTTTGGGGCTGGAAGCTCAGTGTACAACCTGGCCCTTCCTGGGTCTGCATATGCTATTTGCACTATCCATTTGAACTCTTAAAACCCATGTTCTCTAAAATACTAAAATAAAAGAACTCTTTCACATATCTACAAGAGCTGCCATCCTTTAGATATCTGTACTTCCCTTTGCTCATGTTGTTAGGACCGTTGCATGGTAATGTCCATAATATTAAAGTGCCCATGTATGTATTTATTGCTTCTGTTGCTTTGGTGCTATTTTAATTGGCATAGCAAGATGTCATAGACCAGTAGGATAAATAGATGTTCTTCACATTGCTGTGATTGCCTTTTATGCGCACTTGAAAATAAATGTATTTGTCCCTGAAGCAAATATGCATGAGCAGGCTCTTTTCTATGGCACTCTCAGTATGCTACCTGTCCTCCCCCCTTTTGAATGTGTTTGTTAACTTCAATCAAACATAACATGTAGGTCTCAAAGATACTAGATACTGGAAAGTTTCATGGAAATCAGTAGCCAGCAGAGGGAAGACCCAGAGTAATGCCTTCACTGAGACTGAAGACAGTTGGGTGAGCTCAGTTATATATTAGCGCCAGGGCGAGCCATGGAGAGAGGGGCCGTACATATGCCTCAGGCACAGAAACACCTTGGTAGGACTCTGCTATACACTACAGACACTGGGGTAGCAATGAGGCTCTGATCCCCGCTAAGAACTGTATTTATTTCCCCACTGAAAATACAGACTACTCTGCTGCAGCATCTCCTCTGGTCCTCAGCCATCAGGGCCTGTCCGTGCTGGGGTTGGTTCATGTTCAGGATGGCCTGAGAGCTGCTGAGCCATATAGCCCTGTCCTGGCAGAGCAGAGTTTGGTCATGGTTGTGGGACAGTGAAGGTGCCTAGGGGCAAGGGGGTGCCCCAGCACTGGGCTGCCTCTGCTCCCGCCTGTGCAGCAAAGCCTTTAAGAGCAGCAGTGGGTTTTAGGTTTCTAGTAATATCTGGGAGATAATTTGTTGTCTTGGACATATAACCAGTTCTTCTGGTGATCATAAGAAGTCAATGGCCAAAAGCCAAAGACTGATCTAGTCCCTGAAGTTTTTCTTCAACTCCTGATTAAAGAGGAGTTTTGTGTAAAAGGCACTCTCTGTGGCTGTGAAAAAATGGCATAGTGATTCCCATGGGAATGAAGTCTCAGAAGAAATAGGGGCCCTCCAGGGACCTCTAGGGCTGAACTGCAGTGCTGTAAGATAATGGAAGGTGACTGAGGGCCCTTGTTCATCCCTTTGCCTGAAGCAAAGACTTGTGGTAGAGCCCTTCCTGGGCACTGTCCCCATTAGATATGAGTCTGAGTCCAGGTGCAGTGAGAAATGGGAGAATCTCAGCCATAAATGGGTTATTTCTTTGCCTTCAATGAGATTTTTATTGTCTTTAGGAAAAGTCTTCCTATTAGGTCATAACTTTCGTGCTGTGCTTCACCCAAGCGCCTTTACATATTAGGTGATTTATGTCCATATTTGCTTTTGTCCTCCATGGAAATGACCAGGATTTTAATGTAGTACAGAAAATCCTTGGTGATCTTCAAATTAGAAAAGCTCTAAGTCTCCTTTTTTTTTCACATAAAATGTTTTGTTTGTCTCCCTAATTGATGATATGCTTATGTATCCCTTGTGTTAAATAAGGTGAAACCGGTAAACAAAAGACTTTGTCTTGCTCATATGCATTCTTGCAAAAACAAGAAGAAAACACATCTGTGAAGTAATTAGTTTTACCAAAAAGAAACATTTTTGGTGGAATGCCCATGTTAAAATTTTGAGCATCATCCTGGGATTGATTTTGTATAAAATTTGCAATTTGGGTCATATTCTGTGATGGTGGAAATGGGATCATGAGTCCAATGGGTGAAATGTTGTCAAAGTGGTCCTGATGAGTGGGCAGTTTGGCTTTGAATCCAGTCATTATGATATCAAGCAATGTCTAATATAATTGTTACAGAGCATTCTTGGGCAAAACCACAGAACCACACTGGCTTAGGTAATACTTAATCCTTGAAGTCCAACGCTGATCAAGACACTGATTTCCAGTTTCCCTTCCTGCAATCTGCCTGCCCTCTGCCAACCACTGGTGTGTGATTAATTGACTGACACGAAGTCTGTTATTTACATTGCAGATATATTGTCAGTAGACTCCAGGTGAAGCTCACAGCATGCTGCGTATTTACCACCATATGTTCAGGAGGTTGTGAACAGAAAAAAGGAAATCTAAAGCCAGAGGAGGTATTAGAGGACACAATAGAAAAGCTAATTATAAAAGCCTTCAAAATCAGTCCCTGCTTCACCATTTGATGTCCCAGTATGTAATTACAGAGAACTAGGAAATAAGGGAAGATAATAAAAGAAGATAATAAAGGGAGGATATAAAAAACAGGAGATGCTATTTTGTGAGAGAAAATAGAGCTCCCAACCCATTTCTCCTTTAGGTGTTGGAAACAAGGGAGAGCAGTGACAGGGGGATAGAGGGGACAGGTGTCCTGGATGGTATAGACAGAGGAGGTGCGAGCCCAGGGGGAATGGGAGAACTTTGTCAGTGCCTTTTTTTCTGGCACAAACTGGTGTTTCATCCCCCAAGGGGGCTTTGCACCAGGTGGGATGGCCAGAAAAAGAGCGCTGAAGCTGGCAGCTCTGTTGTCCCTATTGGCAAACAATAATCTGTTCCCTTTAAGCAAAGACAGCATGGGATGAAATCACCTAACAGGATGCTACCTTTATTTTGAAACCCATTATGGGCAGCCTGTGCAAGTAGAAAATCTTGCATTCCATCCGTTACTGTAGCCCATGCTAATGTATATGTTTTCCTTGCTATTTATATCACTTCTGAGTTAGGCTTCCTCTATGAGGATCACAGCATGTCTCCTATTGCTTCCTAAGAGTGGATGACAAGAGTACTGAAGGTTATAATTATTGATAAAATAGAAGAAAAACATATGCCTAAATTTTAGCTTCAAGTCTACATGTATTCTAAGTCAATATTTCTCGGAAAAATAAAGGGACCCTGCAATTCTGTTAGCTACACACGCAGAAGGGAGTTTGAAATCAGGATATTCTTGGGCAAATGAAGCATCTTCTGGCTGGCTGTTGCAGGAAGGTGCAGGCAGTGTAGGGGGCTGGAAATGACAGCTCTAATTTTGCTCCAGGCTGGAGGGAGAATATCTTCACTTGCTCCTCAAAGGGCCTTCCCCAACACACAGCTCAATTATTTGGACGGTAAGCTGATTAGAGGATTTGAAACCAATCATCCAAAAATGGTTGATGCCAGCCTCCAACTGACACATCAACTTATTCTCAATGAATGCAAAGACAAGATACATTTCAAATTACAATTTTGTAGCAGTGCTCAAAAACATCTTCAGAATGTGTTTCGTACTGAACAGGCTGAGCAGTCAGCAAATAGCTCTTTAATACACCTTTGTGTCTGTTCTGGCTGCTGCTGGAGGCTTGCATGATGCCAAGCAGTATTCATCTCCTGTACCTGCTCATGTGCCAACCTGGTGTGCGGCTGGGCTCAAGGGGCTCAGGGGTCCCTTGGGCTCCCTCTTCTTGGGAGGCAAGGAAGGTGTTCACTTGCAGAAAGAAAGTAGGAAAAGAGAATTTTGTTGGTTCAACAAGAGGACAAGTTGGAAAAGGTGCCAAGAAGTTCAGACACTTAGAATATCTACTTGTCTGCTCCTTGCTTTCTTTTAAATAACCCCCAAAATGCCTAAGTAGAAAAAATATCCCAAATTCCCTTCTCAAAACTTAATTCTTTGCAAAATTTTGGTTTCTTACCAGATTTCCATCTTGATTTTGTAACAATGGTTACACAAGTTAGCCTGTGGATTTTGCTGCAACAACTGGAGTCAATAAGGTTTACATGTCAATAGAAATCCACAGAACCTGAACCTGAAAAATTCCAGACTTTACTTTTCTTAATAGAATTCTGCTATGAATCATTACTGGATGATTACCTATATGTTTTTCTATCATACATGAATGACTTAATGTTTAAGGCATAAATGTACATTTCTTTACATTTCTAATTGCATTCTGAATGGCAAATTTGCACTGATAAAGTCTTGCATTAAATGTATCCGCTATTGTGGAAATTAATATGTACGTTATGATATTTATTGCCCATTAAACTTCAAAGGCATATTTCAATTGTTAAAAAAAAACAAAACATGTTAGAGAAAGTAAATAAAATGGCAAAGATGACAGAGACTAGCCATGAGCAGAAGGGCTCAAGTTAGTGCCCTCCACCCCTCAGCCCAAACATGAAGGTGGTCGGGTTGGAGACAGGGAGCTCCTTCACTTAGTGCTTGCATAGTGCTGAGCACTTACATATGTAGTTATCCATGTAGTTATCCATTTGTGCTGTAACCTTGCGTAACGCTGTTATTCAGCTTCTTTCTCTTTCCTGCAGGGACTGCTGTCAGTTTCTAAGACACCAGTCTCGAAGTGCAAGGTAATGTGCATTGCCTTGGACTTCAAAAGCCCATTGCACGTGCTGATGGAGCATTTAGAAGTTTCCAGCACACATAAGCGCAGGTGAAGTTAAGGGGAATCCTGGTGCTCAAAGTCTTTGCAAATTTCAAGTTTTATATATTTCTAGATGGAGGCTCAAAAATTTAGGGCCCTGAAGTTAGCAACCAGTTTACGAAATGTAGTCCATAATTTCTCCTGCCTTTACATATGGTGTGCACTGTGAAGGTGTTTTTAACAGAGCTTTGCGCTTCTTGTATGAAAGCACTTTCAGTTGCCATTGTATTTTGGTCTGACATTGATTATTGAGTGCACCATGAACCCAGCTTCCATAAGATATAGCGCCTTCTGTAAAGACAATAATTCTCCATTTCTCCTCAATAAGATTTTCCAATGGTTCAGCCATTTCATAACCATATTATTACAAGCCCGTGGAGTCTTATTTTATAATAGCACAGAAAAAGGCAGAATATGTTAAAATTCAGGTGCCTTAGAAACATTACAAAGTCAGGTGGCAAAAAACTACAACAGTTTTAAGTCTGCAGAGACTTTGTTTCGAATGTGAAATGAACACGGTGGGCACTACACCACTATTTAAGGTTGAAGAAATTAAGTCAAACTGCATGGGCACCAAAAGAAGCCTGGCATAGCAAGACATGCTACATTGCTCACTCCTGCACCCAGGAATTTTGTCTTCTGCAGCAGAATCTGGATATAAAGAGTAATTAAAACATATTAATAATAAATTCATCTCTTCATGTAGGTCTCCCTGCTTTTCTTCCAACTGCATTGCAATCTGCAAGGGACTTCACAATCTACCTAATAGGATGGAGGTTTTATATGGATTTGGTGTGACCTAGAACTTAGTGACCAAGGAAACAGCAAAGAACCTCAAGGTGCACAAAACTCCTGCACCCAATAAAAGGGGCACAAGACTTCTGCTCTTATGCCAAGGGCTTCCTCTTCTTCCTTGAATTGTGGGTTGGGGAAAAGGAATTTAATTCATACAGAGGACTTCTAGGGGATCCTGGCATGCTGCTGCTGGGTGATGTACAAGCAACGTCTGACAACAGGAGCTGTAAATTTGGGAATCCCCAAGGAGTTTTGGGCAGGAACCTTCTGTTTACAGGAAAAAATCTTTTATTGGAGTTTTCTCAGAAAGCTCCTCAGCTACTTGCAGTTCTTCTGCCCATATGAGGGAGGACAAAAGCAGATTGATACTGTGTGAATTTCTGATAGAATTCCCTTGAATTCTGCTGTCCTGCAATGGGATGAAAAGATGACTTACTTTTACATCAGAATAAAACCTCTTGTCTAGAGAAGTCAGGGTATGTTCTTACACCTTCCCTCTCTTTTATTCCTATCCCAGTGTTCATGATGATGAAGCAGATTTTTTTATTACAGATAGTACTTTTGTAATTTCATCTTTTATCCTATTTTTGGGAGGGGAAATTGTTTGCAAGGCACAGCATTATTTTTTTATTTTTCCCCAGAAATTAGAACTGATTTTTATTCATAACTAACAAAATCTAATCACAGTATTATTATTCCTTTTAAAGGATAGAAAATAGACTGTGTTTCATGGGATAGTTTCATGTATGATAGTCATAACTGCATAGGATGGTGAGTTCTTATGGGGTTATGTCAAGGTTAAAGCAAAGGGCTATCATTTACCAACAGAACAAAGAATTGGAAGCAGCCCCACAAAGAGCTCCCTTCTCCCAGGAGTTCACAGAAGGGAACTTAGGAGCTCGCTGCCCTGCAGCTTTGTGTATTGCATGGGAATTAGTCCTCCTGTGGTGAAGGCACAAGCTTGGAATGGGGCAGCTGGAGGACGCATAATGTGTTGTGGTGTGTAGGTTCCCTGGTGTCTACTAAAATGGCTGCGACTGCCTTTTCCTGCTTGGGGCGTGAAGGGGATCTCACACCTTCCTCACATCACTGATATTTCAGTGGATTTACAGATGCACAGTAGTTTTCAGATTTACCTTTCTGTGACATGTAATTGAAGTCAGCTGGTAGGATCAACAGTTAGTGAGAGTAGTGTTGGGGAAACACATTTGTGGTTGGTTCTGTTATGCTTTTTTCTGTATGGAAATAACATGTATCCAGTACGAAATGTTCCTTGCTTGACTGTCTTCTCGTAAAAGAGAGGAAGCAGAATAGGAGTGGGAAAAGCTCATGTTCAGCTTTAAAGAGAAGCTACAAGAGTAAGTAAATAAAACAGCCGATTTCAAATGTGAATATGTTCTGATGGGACATACAGAAATCTAAGGTGGGACAAGGAAAGAGGAAGAAAAATGTGTGATCTGCAAATTACTTTGAAGCCAATTAATACATAGAGACTTTAAAGATCTTAATGAAAATTTGTGTCCCAAATTGTAACTTTTTTGGTTTTACTTGTACATCTCACAGGAGGACACTGAGGTAATTTGATTATATTGCTAAATATTTAGTTACCTGGGTGAGATTAAGTGGAAGAGCAAGGTCACTATCAAAATTGCCATGAAAATTTGATAGCTCAGATAGAAAATCCTTTACCCTCTGTGTCCTTTACCATTATGACTTAAATTAATGAAAAAACTAATACTATTTTATACTCAGCTGTCAAATGGCTCTGGACAAATGGCTGAGTAGGGTTTTACAGGCCCAGGTGAAGAATACTGAAGAGGAATAGCTTTTTCATATAAGAAGCAAGACTACCATCATCGAGGACGTTGGAAGCGTGCAGGATGAGAACTTGGCCATACATAATAGCTGTATATATTTAAATGTGTTCTCTGAGGTACCTTGGGTGCCTTTAGTGTGATGGATATATTTAGCAATAAAAATGTGGTTATAATAGTTGTCCTTCATAGAATACTGATTGAGCTACCTGGTATTGTAAAATTTATTGAGGCTATTTTTAGGACACATTTTGGAAAACCATTTTCTGAGCACTTCTACCAGAGTGCAAATAATTCCACAGCCATTTGAAATATCATTGCAGTATGAAACTTTTAAAGTGTATTTTAGTTTTAGCATTAACTTGCCTGGTTTTTGAAGACATTTCATCCTTGGAAGTAGCTAAACTGGTAAATCAGTTACCTGCAGGTGGTTACATTTGCTAATCAGATGGATAATTATTCTACGTTTGCAAAAGTAAGACAGCTGCAATTGCAGTAGAAGATTGTCAGGAGATTTTTAGCATAACAACGAATTGCAGCACCTGCCTTTCCAATGTGCTTTGCAGTTACACTACTGGTATTATTTCCCTCACCCCCCTCAAGCACAGAAGGATCTACACGGTGCTCTAGCTGTAGCTAGAAGACAGTTTCATTTCAAATGCTTCTTTGGTTTTGCCTATGAATTTCCAACAACCTTACCATTTTGATCGATACTTATTAAAGTTTTGCTTTCATTAAAATGATGCACAGCTGTTTGACAGACTTACATATGGCTATTTTATAATTACTAGTTGATTTGAAAAATCAGCATTTTAAACTTGCGCAGTTTTCAGCTCAGTGCTTTATGTGTGTAACTCATTGACCTACCTGTTGGGACCTGCAGGTTTCTTCCCTTTTACAGTTAGACTTGTAATAAGTTTGAAGGAATTTGGTTTGCAAGCAAGATGCTTAGTTATGTATCAGTCACTAGAATGGCATAGGTATGTCTTTGTTGTGCAATATACGTGATACTTATTTTCATATTTGACTTACATGTGTGCACATCTGTCACTTCCTGTGTTCCCTCAATTTAATTTCTGCCAATCCCTGCCTTAGGATATGCTCTATATACAGCAATCGGCCAAGAAAGGCTGCTTATGTCACCTTTTGCAGAGGTGTAAAGCAACATTCATCAATGCAAATTAGTGATGATTTGTGGACTTGTGAAATGTGTGCTTTCCTTGCCATTCGGATCTACTTCCGTTGGCTCTTTACCATTCTTCAGGTCAATTTGGGGAAAGCAAGTTAAACCTGTTGTAATATCCAGGGTATCTGCCCATGCTAACAGGTAAGAAGCCTTTCAAGTGTCTCCATTTAGCTCCCTGTGATTCACAGAAAGCTGATTCTCCATGCTTATCCTTCTCTACAGCTTATCAGTGTGGTGTGATTTGTTGCAATACAATTTCTTTATTATGATTGTTGGTTAGGAAAGTGAATCCTGATACTCACAAAGAACTGTCTGCTGCTCTTTCCTTAAATGTAAACCCACTGGGATGGGACAAGTGCATGAGAGGGTTTGAGACCTTCCTTTGTCCTCACAGCTTTCTCACTCTAGTATTTCCTGTGTCTTGTTGTACCTCTACAGCCACAGTTCCCATCTTTATTATCAATAGCTTTTTAGTAACAGTTTGCAAATGGATGGACTGCTGTCTCTAATGAACTGAAATTTTAGCAGCTAAAATTCCCCTGAGATACTGAGCCTCTGAGAAGGGTTTAGCCACTTTTTGCCCTTTCTTGTTGCCTTTGTTTCTGCCTGGCGAGGTATGAGACCAGTGCTCACAATGGCAAATTGCCTAGGGATCTCAAGGAGGTGCGTCTTAATGTACTTAATTTTTAATACATTTGTCTTGTAAGGGTTTGGTGGGATTTTTTTTGTTGCCATCCTTAAGTCTGAACAAGGTATTAGATCATGTGCTTTCTGAACTGTCAGAATCTTCTCCTCACATTCCTATCAGTTCCAATTAAATCCTGTTTTCCCACGTTTCAAGGAGATGAGCTATCTGCCCCGCATTGTCAGCAACATACACAGCCATTAAGGGGTTCACTTTCCAGCTGTTTTCCTATGTCTATTGAAGCAATGGTGATGCCCAAGCCAGTATCCACGGTTCTTTCATTTGCAGTCCATATTATGTACTTGAAAAATTCCTTTCTCTGATATTGGTTTGTAAGCCCAAGTTCACCTGTGTAGATACAAGGGTTGGTCCATAATAATTTGATTTTCGACTCCATATTTATGTTCTAATATGCCAGTAACAGAGGTCTCTTCAGGCCCTCTGTAATGCAGGACTGCTATTTTCTTTTCCTCTTTTCCTACTGTTGGACTGTGTCTGACTAACTCAGGCTGGTGGCCTTCTCCAGAATTTGCATGTGGGCATTGTAGCACATGTGGATATGAATATTATTGTCCAGAGGAAGATGTATCTATGAAACACAATGAAATTCATGTTGAGGTTTATATTTTTCCTAACACAACTACTTCTAGGGGTTATGGAAATCTTGTTTGTCTTCTCATCCATTATACATGAGTTTGAATTGATCCAAACTGTCTGAGCTCATGGGCTTCCCTCTAAAGATTATTCTGTCACTTACATGAGATACCCAGAGCTTTCCATTCTGGAGCAGCTATGTGTGCTGTCAGAGAACTAAAATGTGGTGAATGTTTGCTGTTAAAGAAATCTTGTGGTTAAGTGAACTCAACACCCAGGTGCTGGTGCCCTTGTGGTTTGTAATTCATCTGTTTCTCAGAGTGATTGCTCATCTCTTGAGGTCTTTGTTAGAGTTTTTTAGCATCTTCCAAGTTAGTGCAAATTTTCCTTCCCCCAGTCCGCTGTGGCTGTTTCAGGAAGAATCCCATCTATCTGCAAGGCACTCCCTGACTTTTGTGGAAACAAACAAACCAACCAACCCAGAAGTTTCTAGAAATTCTTTTGTGACAATTTTGGTTCATCATATTGCTTTGGTTTTAACTCTTTCTGAACTCTTGATCACTTTGTCATGTATCCCTCTGTGACTGTTGTGACTTGCTCCTTTTTGATGCAGTGGTAGTAACGCCTCTCCATTGATCTGCTATTACCAAGATTACCTCTTTTTAGATCTTTACGTATTTTGAGGATCATATGAACAAATCACTTGTAGGAGAAAAAGAAATCAGGTTCACACAAGAATTGGGCTCATCACAGTTATTAAGATTGTGTCCTTGCATTTTCTTTCATGCCTTTTCTCTTAACTTCCCTATAATTTCCTCTCTGTTTTTCATAGAAACGCAACCCTTCACAGAGCATTTGGCAGCAATACTGTTCCACGTGTGTGTATATGCTCTTGGACAATGATGTTCACCACTGGGAATGAAGGATCTGTTTCTGTTTTAACTGGTTCTCTAATGGACCCTGTCTGCTGCTTACAAGCATCTCATTAGGGGACTTCTTTTTTTTTAGCTCACTTACCAGCAATGTTGTGAAATTAGCACAGGATAATAATCTCTGGGGCAGGGGCTTTTGAGTGTGGGAGCTTTGGTTGTTTGAGGTCTCTGGCTGTGAGTATGGGTTAGCAGGAGCTCAGAGTGGAGCAAGGACTGAAGTGGAGCTTCTCTGTTTCATCTACCAAGTATGAGCTTCTGCGACAGATTTGGTTACTAGAAGGGAATGACATTAAAGGATGATGTTTGTGTTTCTTCAGAAATCAATGGAGAATAAAAGCTTAAGAACTCTTCCTGATTTTTGGTAATTTTGGGTTGGTTTTGGAGGTTTTCTTGAGTTTGTTGTTCTTAAGAATAGCTGGTATAGGGGGAACAGGCTTAGCTAATGTGTCTTGGCTAATAACCTACATATGCTGATTTTTATGTGCTATAGCTTGCAATGATAGGGTATCCCTGATAGCAATAGTTCTCTTTGAACTTATCAGTGGTGTTTAGATTTATAGTATGGTAGTGTCAGTTTTGTGGCCTACAATGAATATTCAGTCGAGACCATGCAAAATGATAGCTATATGTGGAATTTATGCTGACACGGGGCAAAGAGATGGGAGGGAGATCAGATGTTGCAGAATCTTAACTCCAAACTGTCACTGTGATTTGAAAATGAGCATGTGTTTATAGTGTAGGCTTTCCACTGTTTGTTGTCCTCTAAAAATTTACACCAAACCTCAACAGTTCTTTAGTAGAGGATTTTTGTAGTGTTTTCTCTGGAATTTTCCAAGGAATTTTTACTTTATTCAGGAGGAATAAAGCAGAGAATTTCAGAAATACATTTGTAATCAAAGCAAGCATTCTAATAATGGAATTGGTGTCATACTTGACTCAGTGTCTTCTGAAGAAGGTCTTCATGTCTTCCTTTTCAACTTAAATATGGTTTTTAACACTGTATTTTAAAACTAATCATAACTGACTATAACAGTTCCTATATATTGTATTTAAAATTACCTTTATTAGCAGCAGTGAAGGTAAATTTCAGAGTGTTTGCTTTTTGCAGTGAGGAAATTTGTGGACAGATAAATATCTATATATATTTTTGCTTACCACAGCTGGTGTTTTGGAGGAGATTTACTGCACTAACACAGTAACACTAATACGCTACAATATCTAAAATGCCTTTAGCATGCCATTTACACTCATCTGAGAGATTTCATGAAAGTATGATATTAGTAAGCCGTCCTGAGTAATCCATCATGCCTAGGAGACTTAATCAGATTGTAGATGTACTTACCCCTGGCTTTATTGTTATTTTCAGTATTACTGCCCTTATTACTGTTTCATCTGTGGTGAAAACGTCGAGAATTTCAGTTGGAGTTCAATACCTTATAATCATGGAGCTCCACACAACACAGAGCAGCACAAAACCTACAGCCTCAATTTAGATGTTGTGCGTGGTAAAATTTCTTGATATTTCTTTTAAAGGACGGCACAGAAGTTTAATATTTCTGCAGGACTGTTGAGGTAGCAGCATTAAATATTAAAACTTTTAAATGTGCAGAACTGATTAATTCAGAATATCAGAGCTGCTCGTAAATGTTTAATATCTGTATTTTGCCTGATTGGATATAATTTAATCTTTACCTTCTTTCAGCACTGTAGGACCAGGTACTCATCTTTGATTTCTAGGAATGGTTTAAACATAATTCCTTTTATTACAGGTTAATATTAATGTCTGGACCTTCCACTGTTATTGTTCATTCTTTAATAAAACCTACTTCAGAATTAATCACCTAAAGTCTAACTGGGAGCAGCTGTTCTTTTTAAGTGTACCTTTCACAAAAATACAGTGCAAATAAATGTGCACAAACTCAGTGAGCTGGAAGCTGAAATTTTGTCTTTGCAACACTTAAGCATTTCCTTAGAAATTCTGCTCCTCTGGATTTGTTCCAACAGTTCCATGTCTTTTTTATGTTGAGGACAGCAGAACTGCACACAATACTCCAAGTGAGATCTCACGAGAGCAGAGTAGAGGGGCAGAATCACCTCCCTCGACCTGCTGGTCACGCTCCTTTGGATGCAGCCCAGGATACGGTTGGCTTTCTGGGCTGCAAGCGCACACTGCCGGCTCATGTTCTTTTTCTCATCGACCAACACCCCCAAGTCCTTCTCCTTGGGCTGCTCTGAATGTCTTCTCTGCCCAACCTGTAGCTGTGCCTGGGATTGCTCCGACCCAGGTGTAGGACCTTGCACTTGTCATGGTTAAACTTCATTAGGTTGGCATCAGCCCACCTCACAAGCATGTCAAGGTCCCTCTGGATGGCATTCCTTCCCTCCAGCGTAGCAACCGAACCACACAGCTTGGTGTCATCAGCCAACTTGCTGAGGGTGCACCTAATCCCACTGTCCATGTCACCGACAAAGATGTTGAACAAGACCAGTCCCAACACCGATCCCTGGGGGACACCACTCATTACTGGTCTCCAGCTGGACATTGAGCCTTTGAGCACTACTCTTTGCGTGTGGCCATGCAGCCAGTTCTTTATCCATTTAGAGGTCCTCCTATCAAATCGATGTCTCTCCAACTTAGAGAGAAGGATGTCACGGGAGACAGTGTCAAATGCTCTGCAGAAGTCCAGGTAGATGACGATAACTGCTTTACCCCTGTCCATCTGTTCTGTAGCCCCATTGTAGAAGGCCACCAGATTGGTCAGGCAGGATTTCCCCTTAGTGAAGCCATGCTGGCTGTCACGATCCACCTTGTTGTTTTCATGGGCCTTAACATGCCTTCCAGGAGAATCTGCTCCAAGATTTTGCCAGGCACAGAGGTGAGACTGACTGGTCTGTAGTTCCCCGGCTCATCCATTTTTCCCTTCTTAAAAATGGGGGTTATATTTCCCTTTTTCCAGTCATCGGGAACTTCACCTGACTGCCATGATTTTTCAAATCTGATGGACAGTGGCTTAGCAACTTCATTTGCCAGCTCCTTCAGGACCCGTGGATGGATTTCATCAGGTCCCATGGACTTGTGCACATGCAGGTTCTTAAGGTGGTCTCAAACCGGATCCTCTCCTACAGTGGGCCCAAGGTCTTCATTTTCACCGTCCCCGCGTCTGCCTTCCAAGACTTTTGTGGTGTGGTCAGAGCATTTGCCAGTGAAGACTGAGGCAAAGAAGTCATTAAGAACCTCAGCCTTCTCCAAATCCAGGGTAGCCAGTTCTCCCAACAGCTTCTGGAGAGGGCCCACGTTGTCCCTAACCTGTCTTTTATTGGCAATGTACCTATAAAATCCCTTCCTGTTATCCTTAACATCCCTAGCCAAGTTTAATTCTAAGTGGGCCTTAGCTTTCCTAACCTGGTCCCTAGCTTCCTGGACAGCATCCCTGTATTCTTCCCAGGCCGCCTGACCTTGCTTCCACCTTTTATAACCCTCTTTTTTCCTTTGAATTTTGCTCAGCAGCTCCTTATCCATCCAAGGAGGTCTCCTGGCCCTCCTGCTGAACTTCCTTCTAGTTGGGATGCATCGCTCCTGAGCTTGCAGCAGGTGATCCTTGAATATCAACCAACAGTCTTGGGCCCCCCTGCCCTCTAGGGCTGTATCCCATAGAACCTTATTGAGCAGGTTCCTGAAGAGGCCAAAGTCTGCTCTCTTGAAGTCCAGGGCAGTGAGCTTGCTGCACGCTCTTCTCACTGTCCTGAGGATCTCGAACTCGACCATCTCATGATCGCTGTAATCAAGGCTGCCCTGGAGCGTCACATTTCCAACCAGCCCTTCCCTGTTGGTGAGGACAAGGTCAAGCATGGCACCTCTCCTAGTTGGCTTCTCTATTACTTGCAGAAGGAAGTTGTCTTCCACACAATCGAGGAACCTCCTGGATTGCTTGTGCCAGGCCGTACCATCCCTCCAACAGATATCAGGGTGGTTGAAAGTCCCCCATGAGGACAAGGGCCTGCAAGCGTGAGGCTGTTCCTATCTTCTATAGAGCACTTAAACTTACTCTGCGTATAGAGCAGAGTATCTCTGGAGGAGGTGGGATAGACCTGGCAGGAATGTTGGCTTGTGGCTGCTGAACCCCAAATGAGTTAAAAAAAGGATGCTGTAATGGTGAGAAAGCTGAATCAATGATAGTGGAGAAAGAGTTTCTTTTTTAAGCTTCTAAAATGATTAACTTCCTAAAAAGGTGCTTTTTTAAGTTTGGTTCTGCCTATGGGTTTTGGTAGGTTAGGAAAGCTCCCCTCCAATGTTCCACAAAATTCACATGAGATCCAAAACAAACCAGCTTTACCACATTCAGAGACCTGGGAAATGCACCCTATGGGCAGCACTGCCAGCTGGTAGGGCTGGAAGTAGCGTAAGTTGGGTTGGGTTTAGCTTTATGAAGCTGTGAATTGTTTCTGTTGAAGTGTCTGCCTTGCTGGTTTATTCTGTAGTAGACCAAACCACAGCAAGACTCGGCAGGGGTATGCAGATAAGACGTCCCCCTCACTGGTACTGGGCTTGGACATCCTTGTCCTTCCTGGCCTGCAAGGACCACTTCTGTTGCTTTATCCTGTATTGGCAGCACTCTGCATTGTCCGTCTACATGTGCCTCTCCCAAGACCTCTCCTTTGCAGTGCAGCAGATTGCATAACCTCATGTTTGCCTGTGGTGTATGGAAGGCTCTATCTATATTAGAAACATAGCTCTAAGTCTCGTCTGACCTCCGAAAGCCCTTATCATTTATGTTCTGGTTTTCTGTATCAGTGCTGTTGAAACTCACAACGAACGAATCTGCAAATCCTATATAGGTAAACACTTGACTACGTACTTTTCTTCCCCAAAAAAACTACATTCTGCAATGATGCTTTGCCTGGAAATGTTTCTTTTATTTGGGACTGGTACAATAAGGAAGAAGGGATGGACCTCATCTTTTAGATGTTTGTTCTGCTGTAGCATGGCAAGGCCTGCATTTGGGCAGTGCCCCAGCAGGCTGGCAGAAAACAAAAACCCTGTAGGAGCATCTCTCCCAAGGCATATATGGTCTTCTAGCACTCAACAGGAAGCATGTTTAGCATATGGCATTAGCAGTGCTCTATACCATTTCATTTTCTTGCTTAACGTGCTTTAAATTATCTTCATTGCATTCAGTGCTTTATCCTGATCTCTCTGAAGTTAATGGCTAAAGCTCCATTGCCTGTAATGAGGCCCAGCTGCCTGAGAATGCCTTGAGTATAATAATAGGCTAGCAAAGCAATTTGCTGTGGTCCAAGGTAGAAATCTTGCTTTGATGCAGTGTTTTTCCCTTTTGAAGAGTTTTTCCCTACAGCACCACACATAATTCTGGTTGCTGCGAGAAAACCCCTTGAAGTTTAGCAGAGAAGAGGGTGAACACAATAATGCTACAAGTTAATGCCCAAATGTGCATCCATTAATACCAGTTCCAAAAGCATTTGCTTGAGTTAAATGTCTTGATTTTTTTGCTATCTAACTTTCTGAGGTAGGTAGATATAATCTGTCTCTGTAGCATGTATCTCTTGTTGTCCTTGGAGAGCAATGAGAACGTGAAGGAGAGGATGTTGTACACTCTCCACTTCATTACAAGGATGAGAGGCATGGTTTAAGCCCTAGGAAGTTGTCTTTGGGTGAGAAAGTGTAAGTTTAAAACCAGTGGAAATCACATAATATGACCTTTTTCCAGGGATCTTGGAGGGAGATTGCATCTGGAACAATTTCTTGTTTTGTTATGTAGGAGCACAAAGTCTGTGATTAGGATCTTATGGCCTTTATTCCGTCAATAGGCTGAATGTATGGACTAGGCTGTAAAATGTGAAGCATAAAGCATAGGAAAGTGCCTTCCCTGAGTAAAGGGAGCATGCAGCATGAAGTGTTTGGTAAGGACATTTAAATGTTGCTGTAAATCAAAAATACACTTTTTTGTTTCAGTTCAACAACATGAACTTCAGTATATAATTCTAAGCTGAAATGATACTTGGAAAGATCAAAGTATTTAATTTTCATTGAGAAAAAAGACATAGTAAGAATATTTTATCATTTATGAATTTTTAAGCATTTCAGTCTTCTAAAATCCGTTCGTTATTCTGCCTTTTCATATTTGAGATAACAAATGTTCAAATAATGTTGGCACTGCTCTAATTATTGCTAATATTTCTGGAAGAGTCTTATTTAGCAAAGTCCAAGTTTCTTATGATTTTGGGTGGGAGAATATGCTTTTGCCTCAACTAATGTGTGGAAGATGTACTTTCTTGGTTTTGCTGTTAATATTTTCACTGGCAAACTGAAGAAGAAAAGCTGGGAGGATAAAAACCTCTTTGTGGGTTTTCTGTGTTGTTTTTTTTTTTTGGCATAGATCTGTTAGTTATCATGGCTCTTGGCTAGCTTGGCTTCTTGTTGAGGATACCTGTGCAAGTTGCTGTGACAATTAAGTTAGTTCTTCCTGTTATTAACCTCCTCTTCTCTTGAGAGGGGCTTTGGTAGTTGTACATCTTAGTTTGCAAGTAGCTCACTTTTCCATGGTGTAACCATGCTTTTTTGAGACTTTTCAAATTGACATGAAAGAATGGAAATTTTTAATCTCAAATAAGCATTTGACAACATAGAGACAGAACATGCCGTGTGATATCCTGCCCATTTGCCATGTTTGTTGCAGTCCTCTTCAAACTCTTTACTGCCAAGGAGCACAGGTTTCATGCTCCCAACAGCAAAGCCCTAAAATATGAGGTATGCCTTAGCCCCATTCCTCCCAGCTGGCTCTTCTCTCTGCCTAAGGTGTATCTGCTCAGAGCACTATTGCTGTGACATAAAGTTGCTCTGCTGATTACTTTCGCGAAAGCTGTCAAGGCTACATTGAAACATTAGGGTTAACATATTTACCATTTATCGCTTGCCACCCTCCTATAATAATATGCAGAACATCACTTATTCCAGAGGAACTTCATAGTAATTGTGTCCTGGGGGATATGAAGACCTCTGTGACACAACAGTGCACAACCCGGGGGGCCGTAGGCTTGCAGCAAACTGAGGCAGGCGGCTGTGGGATTTTTTGTCTAGAGAGCCAAGTGCGTGCTTCTGTTCTAACAAGATATGAGTCATAGCAGGGACATGGCTGTGAATACTTATCTCTTTCACTGGGATGCGTGGAGCAGAAAGAATTTCAGCATGGAAAAAGGACATGAACCGATTTGTTAAAAGTCTGTTATGTGCTAGGGGAATTTGTACTGGTATTATCTGGGACAGTTGTGCACACCAGGGACAAGAACCATCCTGTTCCTTATTTATTTTTTTTTAAGAGCAGAAAGTGACCATTTGGGAATCAGCTGTGCGTGTAAAGTATTTAACAAGCAACTAAACGACAAGCACAAGTTCATCCAACAAAAGTCATCATGCTGCAGTCATTTTTTTTCTGTTTGTGCATGGCTTGGCTGGTTGCTTTATCAGAGCATTGGGCTCAGATGTTTGTGAGCGTTTAAAGGTAGCAAAGCATCTGCTAGAAAGTGTCTAGAAACAGGAGTCTGGAAGGGAGCTTTTTCATCTTCAGTTCCAACCCTTTGCCCAAGCAAAACAGAAAGAGGGCACTTTGTGGATTTTTCCCCCGGAGCCATGCCAACTGTTTCCTAATCACAGCCTGCCACAGTCCTGCTGTTCCGGTCCTTGGTCTTTCTTGCTCAATAGTTGAGCATTATAAAAACCTAAAACAAAGAACAAATCGCTCGCCCTTAAATGATATACCTGCAGTCATACCCTTAGTGAGGAAGCCATCAGTTACTTGATGTGCTTAGCCTTTACAAACCACAACATAAAGAATTATAATGTAAAGGATAACCATACATGATATGTATTATGGTGACCATCTCTGACCCGTTTAGCCACCTATCCATAAAGATAAGACAAACAGGTGCCACTGAGCTTTAATATTGCTCTTAGTTTAGGAATTTTGTTTCTTAAGCACGCTATTTTAATTCTTTGACTCAATTTTCATCAGGTGTGTTTTAAATGCCAAGGATCTAGTAAATAGTTCTTCTTATTTTTCTCAGATTCTTGTACATGTTGTTGTGACTTAAACCTTTGGAAACAAGAATTTTTCCTTGATTAGACCTTACAATACTATTGTGCCATTTATTGCAGTCCAGCCATCATTCGTATGCCAGAACTTAGTATAAATACTGCTTTATATTCAGTATAAACCCTGCTATATTTTCCCCATATGAATCCTCATTTACTCCATCCTGTCTAACTTAGAATGGCAATCAGTCTCTAGGCTATTTTGTACTTTTGCACCAGTTTATAGATGGGGGTTGTCTGGCTTTATTTTTAATAGCATTCTGCACCAACTAAATGAGGGACTGTGCTTAAGCAGAAGTATTTTGTTGTGTGAATCATACATGCAAAATTGAATCACATTTTTAAGCTCTCATGTCCTGTTCCTATAATAATCAGCATCGTGTATTTTGGTCCACTTCTGCTCGTGGTTCTCAGCAACACCTGGTGCATTTCAGTCTTTATTTTTCTGTGCTCTTTTTCTTTACTTTTGCTCTTCTAATCAGGACTTTCATGTGTTTCCATTCCCTTGCTCCCCAGGGGCTATAGCAACCTCTCCCAGAACCTGATTTGGTATCTACTTTTGGGCAGGCCATGACGCAGACACTGCTGACTCTGTGGGGTAGATCTGTTGTATAGAAAGGACTCTGAGATGAGCAGTTTGGGTGAGGAGGAAAATGTTCTGTTCACATCCAAGCAGATGAATTCCCAGTCTGACACTAAAAAAAACCCGACGGCACTTCCAATGCACAGCTGCTATATTGGATGCTCAACCTATTTAGACTGCAAAGCACCAGGTTATTTAAGGTCTTTTATTACTGCGGTCCATTAAGCAATCCTGTTAATCTCTGGTTTAAGGAAGATAAGCACAAATATATCAAAGATAAGTGGAGTTAGAAAGTTTATTACTCACTCTTGTTCATCATCTAAATTGTAAGAGCTCTGCCAGCTTTCACCTGACTTGTATCACACAAGGAGGAGGGAGGACTGAGCCTGATGAGGAAGAAGTGTCATTGTCAAGGCTCAATGCCTGAAGTTTAGAGTGGTCAAAGTGATCGTGGGGTCTTAACAGCAAGGTAACAGCATTATATAGCATGCTGCTTAAGGTAGTAATGTTTAACACCGTGTTACTGTTAAAATTAAGGAAATTAGGAGGAAAGGTGTAAAGAGTAAAACAGCAGCACTGTTTTGCCACTGGGTGTGCATTAAATGATATGCCCAGGTTTCAGTGTTGTGGGCAGATCTGGTTGCTTCTGTTTGAAAAAATCATAGTAAAACTATATGATTGGACAGAGGCAAAATCTATACATGTAATGGGAAGCTAAAGTAAGTTTCCTCAAATTAGGAAAAGAGATGTTTGAGAGAGATATGAAAGATGCCTATAGATATTGAATGCTGTTGGTAAAGCAAACATGATTTGCTGTTACTGAAAATGCAAGATTTTGGAGAAAAGAGGGCTTAAAAAATAAAGGGGAAAAATTTTCACACATTACAGAATAGAATTATGGTGCTTCTTGCCACCTGAAGCTGTAAAAGTACAAATACAATTATTTAAATAGATGCTTTAATAGTTCATTGATGACTATTATATGTCACAGGCCAGTGTACTGCAAGAGATGGGAATGTATGCAGAGGGAATGTGGGGCTCATTCTCTGCATGCCCTGTTTCTTGTACTTCAAAAGCAACTGCAGCTGGATGGTGTCAGGAAAATGAGGCTGGAAGGGACTTGGCCTTCTTGGCTGCCTGGGCACAAGTTGGTCCCCAGGACATTTGCCACCGAGCAGCTTTCCAACCACTCTTCCCCAAGCCTGTAGCATTGCATAGGATTGTTGTGATCCAAGTGCAGGACTGCATTATTGAACCTTATACAATTGGCCTCAGCCCATTGATCCAGCCTGTCCAGATCCCTCTCCAGAGCCTTCCTACACTCAAAGCAGATCAACACTCCCTCCCAGCTTGGTGTCTGCAAACATACTGAGAGTTCACTCAATCCCTTTGTCCAGATCATTGATAAAGATATTAAACAGAACTGGCCCCAGTGCTGAGCCCTGGGAACACCACCTGTGACTGACCACCAACTGAATTTTACTTGACCACTGCTCTTTGGGCCTGGCCATCCAGACAGTTTTTCCCAGTGAGCAGTACTCCCACCCAAGTTGGAGCAGCCAGATGCTTCCTTATTCTTTGGTATCACTGTAACTCATGCACTTCACAATATTTGCTTATCATAATTC
The DNA here is from genome assembly GCA_039720435.1 of Amazona ochrocephala. Taxonomy (NCBI): domain Eukaryota; kingdom Metazoa; phylum Chordata; class Aves; order Psittaciformes; family Psittacidae; genus Amazona; species Amazona ochrocephala. The sequence goes on from CM077880.1 coordinate 31,400,223, forward strand.
ATGTGTCTATATGAGGATTTGTATTCTTTTAGCCTGAGGTAAACATGTTCAACAGCTTGGTTTTAGTTGGCGTGCTTCCTTAGCTAAAATTAACACAAAAGTTCTTGCAAATGTTTAGATATTATGAATTACAATAAATTCCCAGTAGATAATTATACTTGCTCTTTTCCAAGCCAGCCTTCGTTTTATTTTTTAATGCTATTGTTAGTTGTGTGTAGAGTAGCTGTTTGTCTTTTGAGGACAGTAGAATAAAGGGATTTACCAAACTCTTCTGAAAATCTGAACACTGCGGTAATATTCAGACCTTCTAAATAATTTATTGAGAGCACAGCCAACAATATGAAATTTTCATGTATGGGTATCAAAAAGACAGCCTCACATAAACTTGAAAGGCATGAAAAAAAAGGTTAGGCTTCAAAACGGAGGTCGATATTCTCAGGCTTGGAGTAATAAAGAGGTAATCACAGTAACGTTTAATCCGTTTTTAAGAAAAACCTTATGTTGTGCGTTTCTTAGAAGCACGACAAAATTTGAATTTTAAAGTTAATAAGGAGATTGGTGGTTGCCGAATAAGGACACAAAATGGTTCCAACATAGACCAGTGGCGAGCCATGCTTCATACCCTTTGTAGCTGGTGAGGTCTAGGAATGACCATCATCCCTCCTCATATGCTCCTGGGACTTTAGATAAGAGAAATAATACACTACGACTGGCAAAATGTTTCACAATTATTTAAGTCTAACCATTGTGTACATACCATTAAAATGTATGATGCTGGCTGTTATGTTATGCTACTGACTGTGATAATAATATTTTGTTGCCCAGAGGTGCATTTTAATAAACATGATTTGGTTTGTGCTTCTTAAACTAGCACTATAAATGGTAATCCTCATTACTCATTATATGAAACAGCATTTAGATGATCATTCTTTTTTTCTGGCTATAGTATGCAATAGAATTCAGTGGTTGAATTTTGACTGTTGGTGGCTTCTGCTAGACAGCACTTTTAGAGACATACCTGAGTTACATTTTTGTTAAACAGGTTTTGTTTCATATCTATAGTATTATTTTTACTGCTTAAACTTCATTAATGCTGTTCATTGCCCTGTGAAGTTATGAAATGGAGTAACAGACACTTGCTGATATTCTTTGGAGCTTGGTACCACAACGGTACTTGCTAAGTTGCTAAGCATGCATAATATATATGTCATAACACAAGAAAGAAGATAAATGTAGTCATTGTCTCTAATAACCTCAGAGAGCTCTGGGTGCTAGGCAGCTTAATTCCTGTTCAGCTCCCTCTGATGTGGGTGATAGTTGGTCATCTAAATACAAGTTGGATAATTAAGTTATTGTGAGTGTTTCTTGGTGAGATTCATCTGAGTTTGGCCATCTTCAGTGTTGACAACTACAGCTGAGTTTTACAGCCTAGGCTCCCTTCTAGTCAGTGAGGAGAATCAAGCATTTCTTGAATGTGATTCATCTGGCCCATTTTAGACATCAATGTTAGGGTGAGATTTACAGGCTAAATGGGGTGACATAAATAGATACGACGTTGTCAGGAACTTTATATAGCCGTAACACATATTCACTGGGCCACTGACTGAAACCTCCATCTCCTCCTTCCAAGAAGGCTGTCCCAGCCATGGGAATAGAGAACAACCCTTTCTCTGTGCTGGCTGGTACTCATTTTTCCACGACACCCATACCCAATGCAATGCCTGCTGGGCCACACACATACTGGGGTTTAAAACGTTTTCGGATATTTTCTTGGGAAATTCAGGTTTGAATACTCTTACCTAGGCGAGAGCCTTAATTACCCATCTGCTAGTTAGGAAGCAGGCTGCTATGCCAGCGGCCAGTCTTACCCCTTCTCTGTCAGTTCTCTGGGCTGTGCTAATGTGTTTGGTGATGCCAGCTGGAACAAAGCACCTTGTTTCTCAACATGGCCAAGTTTCTGGTGGCTTTGGATAAAGTCAGAAACATATTTAAGTTAGGGATTTTGATGCATGAGAAATGAGGCTTTTGGGTCCAATATTGGAGTTGTGTACCTGTTCACAGGCCTAGCCATTGGACTTCTCACTTTCAGTGAGATGCAGTCTTACCTTATAAATTGTGACCAATCGTTTGTAGTTTAGGAATGTAAGACTAAACACAGCTTATATTGCTGCTGATATAATTGTCACTGTCTTGTTATGAGCTTTCAAAAAGGTGTTATAAGTAGTGTCTCTGCAAATAGTTCTTTCACCAGGCTGATAGGCTACTCTGTATCAATGACAAATGATGTCTGTATATCATGTTACTGACATCTTGCCACACATCTGAAATCTATTTTCAGTTCTCTGCTCATTACCAATTTAGGAAAGGAATTGAAAAGCTGTGGAGACAAAGAGATTTGATGGAGCATGGGGCAGAACCACTGAAACTAGTACTATAACACAAAGCCCTACCAGATCTGATTTTAAGCTGTTTAGGGAGCAAGGTTCAAAACTTGAGCATTTTTACTACCCTCTTCTCAAGAGCTGCTGGTAACTGGAGTTACTGGTGAAGGCATCACAAGCTGGAGATGGTGCTATTCAAGGCATTGTCTGCCCACCTTTGAGAAACATTCACTGGTGCGCTGTTGTGAGTTTAGTGTGGGCTTTAGAAAACCATAAATTAAGTGAAAATGCTTTCAGTTCTAAGAGTGCTTTCCCTCACCCCTGTCTGTTTAGTTAACCATGCTGAAATGTCCGTCTCTTTTGTTTTTTCCTACATACCTGGGGAAAATCAATACGAATACGAATAAGAATCCCATAGGTTTCCTGCCTTTGATTTTGCTGGAGAAGGCGTTGTCCTGATTTCATGCGGGATGGAGTTAGTTTTCTTCCCAGTAGTTGGTATAGTTCTGTGTTTTGGATTTACGATGACAGGTGTAGTAGACCTGTGTTTCACACTGTTCTTGAGTATCTGCCTGGCATTCGTATTTGAAATTCATGGATTTTGGTTTGTTTGGAAAGCAAAGTATTTCCATGAGCAGTAACAGTCAATTTGATGTCAACATATGTGTCACTTGGTGGTTTGTTGGTTTGGGTTTTTTTTAATTCCTCCTTTTTTGCTAATAAGGTTCTGAGTGCAATTAATTCTAAACAGTTGCTGGATTTTTATAACAATGCGTACTCCACCATGGATTTACATAGATCAGCATGCTATTTTGAATGCATACCTCTAAAACTCTACCTGAGTATTTATAGGTTGCCTATCACTGTGGTGTCTGAACAGTGTACCTTTAAATAAGACATCAGAGGTTATTCTCTTATTACTAGCAATTTAATCTGTAGCTGACATTTCAGGGGTTGTGTGGTATTTTAAGGGTTTGGGCTTAGTATTATCTGAGCCCTTTAAGACAGCACTACATGCCAGGATGGGTTTACACTTGTGCCACTTGTGTTTGGCATTGCATGGTGGTATCATAAAGGCACCATTGCCTAAAAGAGGGGACCAACTTGGGAAGGGACAAAGGACATCTTCCCTGTATTAATTCACCTTTTGCACAAACCCTTCCCAGCTTGCTAGGACTGCAGGTAATGAGTCCAGAAATCCACTCTGGGGGCTCCACCTCATTTCTACTTTTAAAGTCATTGTGAACAAAGCCAGAGAGGGAAAATCTGAAACAGGAGCAACCCAGCGTGGGGTTTTGATCAGGTCATGTTGGCCAATGATGCTGAGACGCAGATAGCCTTGGAACATTCCTACTACTAGCTGTTTTAGGGAGTGTAAAGCTCTGCTTGGCACTGAATGTAGTGGGACGTTGACACTCTTTGCTGTATTTTGTGTTAGTCTGCATTTCTTTTTGCAGTCTCCTTTCAAAGCCACAGAACTGTGAAGGGACAGAGGCCTCTCTGGACAGCGCCATTGTGCACCTGACTTGTGTTACTTTGAGGCTGATACATTTTTTGAGGCGTCAAGGAAAAATAACCAAAACCAACTACTTCAGTGTAAGTAATTTATTTCATAAGAGGAAGGTTTCCAGCCATACCTCAGGTGCACAATGTTGCAATATTAACAGCATTACCAGGAACTGGCTCTGACCTTGAGAAGAGCCCAAAAAATGTCTGTCCTTGCTTTAATGCAAGGAAGTCTCATTTTAGGAATCTGTGGTGATCCCGTGTCACATATCAAAATTCCCTTCTGTTTTTTTCATGGTATACAAAAATACAGATTCATACTGCAGCTGTGTGTCTTTACTCACATAAACAGTGGACAGGGCTTCAATGATTTTTGTCTTTATTAATTCTTTCTTGAGCTCTGTTAAATCTCCACTCACACTGTGTTATATCTGTAGTCTACATCTTGTCGTTTTCCTTGCCTTAAAGTTTTTTAACTCTTTGACTGCCATAAATAGCAGCTGCAAATTCTGTGGAATTTCTGTGTATCTATCAGTCCTCTTAGTGACATTTAGCTGATGCTAAAGAGCAGCTAAATTTGGTAAGACCTGTCGTAGAATCAAAGAATAGTTAGGGTTGGAAAGGACCTTAAGATCATCCAGTTCCAACCCCCCTGCCATGGGCAGGGACACCTCCCACTAAACCATGCCACCCAAGGCTATGTCCAACCTGGCCTAAAACACCGCCAGCGATGGAGCATTCACAACTTCCCTGGGCAACCCATTCCATGGCCTCACCCCCTGTACAGTAAAGAACTTCTTTCTCATATCCAATCTAAACTTCCCCTGTTGAAGTTTTAACCCGTTACCCCTTGTCCTATCACTACAGTTCCTCATGAAGAGTCCCTCCCCAGCATCCCTACAGGCCCCCTTCAGATATTGGAAGGCTGCTATGAGGTCTCCATGCAGCCTTCTCTTCTGCAGGCTGAACAGCCCCAACTTTCTCAGCCTATACTCATATGGGAGGTGCTCCAGTCCCCTGATCATCCTCGTGGCCCTCCTCTGGACTTGTTCCAACAGTTCCATGTCCTTTTTATGTTGAGGACACCAGAACTGCACACAATACTCCAAGTGAGATCTCACGAGAGCAGAGTAGAGGGGCAGGATTACCTCCTTTGACCTGCTGGTCACGCTCCTTTTGATGCAGCCCAGGATACGGTTGGCCTTCTGGGCTGCAAGCGCACACTGCCGGCTCATGTTCATTTTCTCATCGACCAACACCCCCAAGTCCTTCTCCGCAGGGCTGCTCTGAATCTCCCCTCTGTCAGTGGCAGTTATCTCCTGAGATGATCCCCTTCCTCCACCTGGCAATTTCTCTAGCTTTGCAGTTTAGATGCTTTGACTGTACTTTGAGTATTTTTTGTATCAGTCAAATTGCAGCTGTCTTTTCGGAGACAATCAAGAGACTGTCCGTCTATCAAGAGACTGTCCGTCTACCAAGAGAATGTAAGGCAATTTTTATACAGTTAATTACACAGATGAAAAGACTTCTACAACACTATACAGTACGTGTAGCATATAACACTGGAAACAGTGAAAATCATGTTCATAAGAATAGCATGAGTTTTTTAGCAATATCTGAATATAGCTATAGTTTAAAATCCTCTTTGTCTTTCCTGTCATGCTGCTACCTCCACCTGTAGTATAATTTCAGCTGCATCTTTGCCAGTATCTATCTTTCTGACCTGCTTCCTCCTCAAGACATGTCAGCTCCCAGCATTACTGTAGGCACTGCTGTTCCTCATCCCACAGGAGGGACCAACTCCAGGGCTCTTGCAGAAACCTGTTGTGGGAAGTGCGAGGTGTCTCCTGAGAGAGGCTGCCTCATCCCCTCCATTCCCAAGGAAATAACACCTCCAAGCTCCCCAGAGATGTGTGGCATTGGCAGGATGAGACCAGTCCATGTGCTCAGTTAGCTGGTCTCTGTAGCAAACATAGGCAAGCACCGCAGCGTGTATGTGCTGAGCATGAAAAATGGAACTGAGGGCCTCATGATTGTCAGAAATACAGTTTTTTGTGACCACAACCATTGCACAGAAAGAAGGGTAGGGCAAAGCAGCACTGGAGGCTGCTTCTATAGTATTTCCCAGCCCTGATACGACGCTCTTTCATCGACCCATTTCCCTGGCTTTTACAATATAAACTGAAGTTATCTACCTAACTAATGTGTTCCTGTCCATGTGATTCATGGGCAGGAAGGTTTCATACCCGTCATGCAAATGCTGTTCACTTGATTCAGAAGGTAAAGTAAAAACTGCATAGCAGATTGACATAGTGGATTGACCAGCATTGTGAAGCTGACCCACACTTCACTATTGGCTTTTGCAGGTGGTTTTGCACCAGGTCTCTCCCTCTTGTCACTGTGTGAGTGCCTCATGCTGAACATCTCTAGAATTTCCAGGGTTTTTTATCATCTTCTCTCTGCTATTTTGCCCAGCCATAGCCCTCTCTTCCCAATCGCTGCCTGTTTCTTCTCCAAAAAGTTTCTTTTTTCCCTATTCCCTGTATTTCTTACAGTGTCATCAATTTCCCCATCCTAGTATGGTCACTGTCCTCTTGCACTCAAGTCTGTTTTTGTATCTCCTAAGTTCAAGTTATTGGCAATGGTTTTGGTCAAACTTTAGGAGCAACTTCATTTTTGTGACATTTTATACATTTTTCCACTTTTGGAGAAGTGAGATTCTGCTGAATTGATGTTTTCTCGTCAGAGGACTGAGACTTCTGATAAAGATCCCTTCTTCTTCACCTTTCTTTGCAACCAGCAGACACGACTTTTTTGCTTTAAAACACTGAGAAAACTTCCCAGATCAAAACGTGATAGGAAATTATATCTCCCCAGAGCACTTCTGCTCAACAAAGCAATATAGCTGGACGGAAGAGTATTTCATGGGACTTTTTTCAGCGAGCCCTATTAGTCAGCGAGTGCTCTTGGAGTGCCAAATGAGGACAGAATCTCCAGAAATATTTAGATGCCAAGAATGAAAATGTCTCTGTTGAGCATGTGTGAACTGGTTTGTGGTTGTGGGATGTTTGTTTGTGTGTGTGTGTATATATATATGTAAAAAATATATGATTTTCCTAATGGAGGACAGCTTTCACACGTCAGATTGGAAGAGCTGCTGAAAGCAAAGGACACTGGAATTTTTCAGCCAGGGCAGCACAACATTTTCCTCTGACTTCATCTCAGAAATGGATGAACTGTTTTGACTGAAATTCCTTCTCGTTTAAATAATTCACGTGTTCTGAGGCAGACACCGTGAGGGAAAAAAAAAATACCCAAAAAACCCCACAAGTGTAAAAATTGGCAGAGATCTCAGGAACTGAAAATAGAAGGAAATGTTGGGTAGCTTTTAAAGTAGCTGTTATCAGCTTTGCCTCTAATATTTGCAGTGTGCTGTTGCCTGATCAGTATCTATTCTCAGTTCAACCTTCCTGCTTTTTTCCAGGAAGATGTTCTCAGAACTTCTCCCTGGGCTATTTCAAGGCAACTGAGGGTTTCCTACCCATGTCTGCACCATGGGTTGCTTGCTCTCACAGGCTCGCATGCACTCTTGCAAGCTTCCTTCCCATCCCTGCTGCAAGGTGTGAGACAGGTCAAGACAGGGCTCTCTGCTTGCCCCAATGCTGCATCCAGGAGGGCTGGCATGGGGTGCTGCTCTTTTTGGGGTGGCATCCCCCTGCCCACTGAGGCAGTCTCCGGTGATAGGAAGGACTTCTCTCTTCTTCGTTTACCCAAATTGTTCTCCTAAACAAGTGTATCGTGAAGGATGGAGTAAAGACTGGTTGGACTTGTAGGTGATATTCACTGCTGTGTTGCACATGGGGCACCATGGGGCAGTGGGGCTGTGCCTGATCCCCCCTTGCCTACCCAGGCCTGAGTGCTCTGTGACCTTCCAGATGTTTTCCAAGGTACAGGTGGGTCTTGGCATTAGCCCTTCCTCCTGACGTGCCAGATATTTGGCATCAACAACATATGGCATGAGACAGAGTACAGGTAGAAACAAAGCCTGGGATAGAGGATCTCAGAGGAGTCTTCTTGTTGTTCTTGGAAGGGCAAGCTGAAAGTCCTCGGTGACAAGCGCTGGTCCCTACACAAAATCGTGGTCCCATTTCTTAGCTGTGCATAGTTTTCATGTTATTGGTCATTAACTTGGCATGGTGTGTGTTTTCTTTCATTTTATGGGAATTTGACGTGTTTCACCAGTGGGTAGAGAGAAAAATCATCGCTGAGAATGTCATGATCAATTATTTTCCTTTTGAAGAACTATGAAATTATTCTGAAACATTTGACACATGTATAATAGCAGCCTAATACTCTGTTTTTAACAAATGTGCTAGAGGCGTTGTGCAGTTTCCCAGAGGTTTAATGAGGGAGCCGTACTGTGTTGGAAATTCTTTCAACAATGAGAATTGACCTATTACATACTTATGTAAAATGGGGGTTGACAATCACACAAATATGTCCAAAATAAAATACAGGCATTGTAAAATATCACCTCTTTCCAACAGAGAAACTGGTCACCTGCTCACAGTAGGATTTTGCATTATATCCTATTCAGTAAAGAATAAGATGCTTTCCCACAGGGAAACAAAATGGCAGCAAAGTACTGGCCCGGTGCCCTTCTATCAATGCTTTTCACTGACTGTTTTGCCAAGTCTTCAAAAATAACGCACAGGCATATTTTTTTCAACATATGTTTTGCCTCTTTGTTGGTTTAAAGGCATAAAGGGAAGAAAAGGTTCTGAATTATTCGCCACTTCATCATCAAATTCAGGAAAAATTCTTTGTTTGCTTATTTGATTTTTCTTTTTCTCTCTATAATACTTCTTCTATTTTTAAAAACCTACTCGCTTTTTCTGTTCTTTTAACATATATATCAGAAGTGGCCTCTTAAAAACTGATCATATGGCTCTGAACCTGCATCTGCATTCAGGGAAGTGTGTATTGCAAAACCTGAAATTTTGAATCATGGGAGCAGAAATGTTGGATTCAGGAATTATTCAGTATACTATTGAATAATCAAAGAAAGGAAGATTTGTAAACATAAAAAAGTTGAATATTAAACTAAATGTGGTAAATACTGCTCCTCTGCTCAGAACAAATTAAGCCGCTGTCAATTTTTCTATGTACTTTAGATATTTCAAGTAAGTTTAAGCCAACATGTACCCTAGGGGAAACACTAAATGACTGTTTGGATTTAAAAAACAATGAAAATCAACTGTTTCTCTGCTGAACGTGTATCATCAGTGAATGGACTAGCAGTCACCGCACAGTACTTTGCTTCAGTTTCCTGGCCAGTCACTGTGATGTTCCCATGGTGTTCCTAGCAAGAGAGAGCAATATGGGGAGGTGGAATGTGATTTAGGGGAGACATCAGAGTTTATCAGCAATCCCTGTCAATTTAAAGTCACTGAAGTGTCATAAGTATTGGGGGAATTCAGATGAATTCACTGTACTGAATGGTGGAATCTCATTCAAGGGCGAGAGTCTATTCACAGAATGTACGTACTTACGTGTACTTGTAAGTACTTGTAAGTGCTACTTATAAGTGATTACTCATATTTTACTTCTCTCTTTTAGTGACTATTTCGACAAGTACCTTCTTTGATGGCTTATTGGTAACTGGGCTCTACACCTCTACCAGTGTTCAGGCTTCCCAGAGTGTTGGTGGCTCCAGTGCTTTTGGATTTGGTAAGTTCAATGTAATTTACATTAAGCAAACCAGGGTAATGAATACTGGGTTGTACAGAGGACATCAATAAGAACTTACTTGCTGAAACAGGTTAATTCAGACTGAGTAATCAGCAAGAAGTCAGTGGGAGTCAATGAGAAATGATGGCTTTTCAACAGCTTTTATTTCTTCCTCCGCTTTCTTTGTCTTTGGCCAGCTCTGGTATTAGTACACTGAATTACATGAGGAGAGTAAAGCCTCAGCAGCTAAACTGTTTGAAATAGCCATTTCTAAATGGTGTGACATTTTACATAAACTAAAGCATTTAGCCCAAAGCCTGTAACTGTTCTTGGGTTGAAAAAGTGATCTTTTGAGCTTATGTCAACCTACTTTTTCCATTCACTTAACAATAGTGTCTTCCTTAAAACCAGAATACTGGTCAAGGTATTTTTTGTAACCAATTATTTTCCATGTATGAAAACGGGAATTGGGGTAGGACAGGTTTTGAAGAATTATTCTATACTGCAAATTATGCTGTAGCATTCAGCAGCAGCAGCCAGGTCAGCTGCGCTAAGGACAAGCACTTTTGAATAATCTCTCCTAAATCTGTGCAAGTAATTTACAGCTAGTTTATTATTTGGTATTATTTTTTATATCCTTGCAAATAATTGTAAGAATTGCATTCCTCTAATTGGAGGAACTTAGTGACCCCTAAATAGCAGCCTGGGGTCAAGGTGCAAAAATGGGAACCAGTTTTATGGAATATCAACTGTGCTGCACTTACATGTAGCAGTAGCATGTTTAAACATTAATTTGTCTGTTAAGATTAAACTTCAGTACTTTCTTCATAATAATCTTTCATGTTAATGATATCTGTTATAATGCATATGAAACATAAGTAGCCTGGGCATGTGAGTGTCATAAAGCAGGCATACACCAGCTTGAAAATAAAAGAAAGCCTCTGAATAGCACCACCGATCAACCTCAAATGTTGGGAAGAGCACAGTTGCCACAGATATTTAATATCTTATGCATAATGCACTAAAAGTTCCATATTTTTCTGGAAGAAGCAGTGCTGCTGTTTCTCCTTCCCCTCCATAATCTTTGGAAAATGAACAGGATCTGGTGGAGTAAGCAAGAGAGAAAACATTTATTAATGTGAAATTCTAGGGATGGTCAACTGACTGGCAAGACGTTATCTTGCTGTAAAACAGGTGTTTGTGTCATGTAATTGGGGAGATCATGGCCCTATGCTACAAACTCACTGGGCAGGGTCTACAGGTCATGTTTAATCACATCCAAATATTTAAGAATGGAAATCAAGGAAAATTTTAAAAACCTAAATAGCCATTTGTATTATTTTCTTAAGTTTGTATTTTCATCTGTAGAACAGGGCTGCTACAGTGGGTGTTTCACTGAGACCAAAGTTAAAGTAACATGTGATATGTGACAGCAAAAAGACATGGCCTTTTTTAACTTACCAGAGGTAATTTTCTAGCTTTGGATGTGTCACTTTGACCGTTAAGTCACTGGTAAGATGATTGATAGCCAACAGCTAAACTAGTGACATGTGTGTCCTGTGGACCAAAAGAAGACCCAAGCCTACATGCTAGGAAATTACAAAAGCACGAGGAAATGAAAAAGCAGTCACATGTGGAGCTGCCTCATTTTGCTCGTCAATACAAATCTTCAAACATCATGCCCAGGGAGGTGTGCCGCTCAGTCTTGAGCATGCCTCCATCCATGTCAGGTTAAAAAGGTTAGGCCATCCCCGACCTTTCTGCAGGCAAACTGTAGGGTCAGCTGTGTTACAGTTGTTAGTTATGGAACGTTTTAAATAAACTTTCAATTTGCTGTTTTTCTTTGCCAGCTTCTAATCTTGCATATGTATTGAAAAGAGAAATAATATGAATGCTTCAAAAGAGCTGATGCTGTTTTACGGTGCACTGTCTTTGCAGTCACAGTAAAAGTAAACAGTGAAGGAAAAATGGCAATGGAATTTAAAATTAATTATAAACAAATGTTCAATTCATGATGGCTCTCAGGACTGCGAACTACATAAACTTTCGCTTTCTTAATTTTGCAGTGAGATAAGAAGCCTGGCCTCTCCCAAAAAGCATTTAGCGTGTGAATGATATACTTTTTAAGACAATTTGGTAGTTTAAAAAATGGAAAATATTTTAAAATCTACCGTCTGCAGTAGAAGACGAGAGCAGTCTCCATGGTATTTAAGATACTGTTTAACAGAATAGTAGGTGGGAATGGCTTTGTTTCATTTTCTGAAGGAAACATAAAGTGCTTTCTCCAGAAACCCTGGATCCATCTATTGTGTCATCATTTTTAGCAAAGAATGTGCTCCTCCTTTCCAGCAAGTGACCGTAATGTTCAGGTTAGATTGAGCTTGCTGGAAATCCTTTTTTAAAAATGTCGAGGACTATGTCAGGTTCAGAGACCTCAATTCAAAGATTTATGTGGTTTTTCATAGATTAGGTGGGGGAAGGGAGCAAAGCTGGGCCTTTGTAACCTGAAGATAGCAGCAATATTCTGAAATTGGGTTGATAGTGTTTGCTTACAGAGCCGGGAAGAATATTTTTCTCCCTTGCAATATTACCATTGAAATGCTCTTGTCTGTGTTACACAGGAGGTCCTGCTAGATTATTATAATCTTCCAGTCTGCCCTGACAATATGAAGTTTTCCCAGTACACATATATCTTTCTTTTGTTACTGTATTGTGGCTACAATTATCTTTTAATTACCTAATTTATGAAGTCACTCGATGGAGACACAATCATTGTGTCTACATCATCTCATCTCCACAATCATTTAACTATGATATACTTAAACCATGTCAAGAAGCTTTGAAGAAAAAAGATAAAAAATGTTGGCGCTGATAGAGTTAATTCTTAGAGTTATGTTTTCTTTCTTTTTCAGTATGCATTACACAGCCGAAGAAATAGTTCCTGGTTTTCTCTGTGGGATTACACTGACTTGAAACTTGCTGAATTTTTCATTTGGGATCCCTTCTAACAACCCTTTTAGGGAGAGATGTGTGAGCTTTTGGGGATAAAAGTTAATAGTGGTTGTAAATATTAATGATTTTTCCCAAGCTGAACCATTGTCCAGGTTCAGATTAAGGTAAAACTGAGACTATAATGTTAAAGCTAAAACTGGGATAAAACGTAAATATGTACTTGAAACTTCACTAACCACTCTGTGAGGATCCTTTAGCAAAGAAATGATCCTTAAATCTAGCTTTTAAGAATAGTGTGTCTTTTTTCATTGGATGACTTGATAGAACAGATACCCTAAATTGAATCTCTCCAATATCATTTCTACACTCCTCTCGTTATCAGTGTGATGTGTGCCTAGAACCATTTCCATGTCGTTTAGTGTTGCCTGCTGAAGGCTTTACAGCAATCCTGCTCTTCATATCCCCCATTTCATTCTCAAGCCACATTTAACCGCTCAGTGTCATTCATACCCTATCTCTCCCTGGAGATGTGTTTCGGGCTCCTGAGGGATCTCTCCATCCCTTGAAGCCATCATGTCCATACAGGAGCTTAGTGCTCTCACTGCTTCATTTATTCCAGATATATAAGAGGACAGTGGGAGACAGGAGTACTAAAAAACATGTTAGAAATCTACAAATGTGGTGGTGGGTTTGATGGAAATTATTACTTGCAAATGAGATTAAGTTAGACGGGTCTGGTGAGTGGTAGGGTTATGGGTCTGTAACATGGGATAACTGTGAAAATGCAGCTCAGCTCCTCCAAAGCCATGTGCACTGGAAAGCAAGGAACACAGTATCATTTCTACAATTAAAGGAGAAGATTACAGCGTAATCCCTCAGCAGTGATAAGGAGCACTGTGTGCTGAGGACCTGAATCTGTCTCATTACACGGGATAGTCCTGGCTGACAGGCTGGTTGAGCAGGCAGGCGTGCTGGGCTGTGCACATCAAAGCTTGCCTTTGACCTGCCAGTCACACTGCATCTCAGCACATTCGGGTTCTTCCCAAAGCTTTCCGTTTTCCATTTAGATTTTTAAATCATTCACACATGACAAATTCGCTAAATTTTTAGTTTGGTGTAATTAGCTTCTTACAAACTACAGTAGAAAATGTAAACCTTCAGAGGTAAGCCCCCCAAAAATCTGATTTCATGCAAAATCATAATTACTACACTGATGTTTAGCTTTTAATCAATGTGGAATAAATTAATTTGGTAACATTTGTAAATGTATTAACCTTTCAACCTAAATTGAAATGGCCCTTTGGAAAATCCATAGGCTCTATTGTGGTAGAGACAGTGGGTTCAAAGCTCTCATTACATTGGAAAGTGTAGCCACAGGCCTAATTGGCTAACAGAAAATTCTTGGTTTATTTTTTCTGTGGATTTATACAGTGTGCAATTTCCTATCTTTTAAAACAGATGTATCCTTTCAACTGCAGTGTCATAAACTGCTGCTGAATTTTAGGTTTTGTTTAATTCTGTGGGCTACTTTAAGAGGCTGTGAGATTGTTGTTACCTGGAAACTTTTAGTGCCTGATCAGGGGAACTGCATCCACTAGAAAGCAAAATATAGGCTATGGAAGATCATCATGCAGTCTTTCTTTGCAATGTTTTGTTTCTATACCATGAAGTTGATCACACCTACTGTAAGTAATTCATTGAGTTTGTGGAATTCTTTTTTAAAAAAATGAAGAGTTACAAATATTCTTCAAAATATGGTGAATAATAAATTTCCTAGAAGAAACCCTGTGAAGATCAATCACCAGAAATAATTTCTTTTTAAATTATTCAATTGCCTTTTGACTGGATTAATGCAGCCTTTACATAATCCTCTTCTTGGTATATTGATTACATACATGTTTGCAGAGCAGACCAAAACCAAAACCAGCTTTCAATTTATAGATGAAGGGTCATTTTGATGTGGCTCTGTATGATTTGGAAACTGGGGAGAAGGATGAAAGCAGTTTCCTGGTCCCATATTCCCCTTTGGCTCACACGTTGTGAGCAGTCTTGGGGCAGAGTTTGTAGGTGGATGTTACTGGTGATGCTGATGGTTTCATCTCAAGAAAAAGAAGGGCAAAGAGGGTGGCTGAAGTGTCAATTCCAAGAGAGTACCACAGAAAATGCTCTGGTTGTGCTCCCCACCTCTGCTGGTGCATTGGTCCAGGCTGAGCCTTGTAGGCATCCAAGGATCCTGCTGCTCCTGGATGAGGTGTGTGGTTCTGAGCCTTCAGGGGCTTGGTTTTGGCATCAGTTTATGCTCAGACACTGATGGTTTTGGGGCAGTGTTTTGCTTTCAGATTTTGACAGATAAAGGAAAATATCCCCCACTAACATTGTGAGATGGAAAAAGGCCAATTGTGGCATTTTTCTTGTTGGGTGAGTCTATAAAGCTGATACCCCCTGCTCAGTCTTTGCCTCTCCATGCTTGTTCACAGCTTTAAAAAGTAAGGAATAATCAGTAAATGCCAGCTTTTAAAAGAAAAAAGTTTTCAGCTCTGTACATGCTACTGCTCTTGAAGTACGGTTTTGTAACTTACTGAAATTGCTGTAGATCCCTGGTTTACTTTATGACAAGCCAAATGGGCTCCAGAACGCTCCCTTCACACCGGAGATATTTGCCAGAAACCAAACAGATGGTAAACTAGGAAGAAATGACCCTTGGCATTCTCATTAGAACAGTTGGGGAAATTTTAATAGGCCCCCATTTGCCTTGTGCTGTATCTAATACCCTTTGAACTGCCACTTTTTTTCTGTGTTGTTTGTTACAAGTCAACTACTGCCATGTATATTTTAATAGGGATTATCAAATACAATTTGCCCAGAAGATGTACCAGCCCTCTGCTGCTAATTAGCAAAGTTTAAATAATCACTGAGTTCTGGAATAATTGGAATGAAAAACTGTTTTTCCTGCCAAGGCATAATTACCAATTAACAGGAAGATAAAGTATCTGTGTAGCAGTCATATCTTGGAGAATTTGTTAACAGTCAATTAAATAGTGAGTTGGTGCCAAACTGATATTGGTCAAGAAAGTTTACATGTGAGTTTAGTTTTAAGATACTTCCCCCCTACAAATGGTTTGTAACGAAACCATAATGGTGATAAAACTTTCAAAGTTTGTGTGTCACAATGTTTAATTACTACTTAAATGTCTTTAAATAACCAAAAATTGACCGTTCCTACAAGTGGTTGACTATCATATGTGCCTTTTGGAAAGGGTTTCAGCTTTATTGACACAACATATACTCATTATCAAGGCATAGGCAGTAATTGGCCATGCTTACCCAACAAGGGACAGTGTCTGCAAGTATTTTAACTGCTGAGGAGGAAAATTCCCGACATGTTACTGGGTAAGACAGACAGCAATGCCCCAACGTTGGAAGAACTCGCCAGCCAGAGAGAGAGCCTACACAGAAAATGCTTAAACTGGTCCAGTTTCAGTCTACTTTGACCAAGTCCCATCACACTGAACACTTTCATCCGTTTCTGCAAGTACTCTTGTCAGGGTTTACCCCCTGCCATAGAAGCGGCAGCTTTTGGACATCAAAATCCAGTTGTGCCTAATCTGCTGAGAAGCCCTGAGCTACTCTGTAATGTAGCATTCGTAAAAGTGAGTGATGGTGTCTGCTTCATAAGTTATTTCAAATGCCTTTGGAACATTAGGAACATGACAGTAAAATAATTCAAGCTTTTAACCTTTCAAATATACCTATAGCTCCTGCTAGTGTCTGTGTGGTTGATGTTGAAAAGCTGACTGAATCTCTTTTGGAGTGTGGCACAGGTAACATTACCTGCATTTGTTAGCTTTAAATAGTGGATGCAGACGGGTCTTTCATGCTATAAGCAGCACTTAATGCTTTACAGAGGAGATGAGAGGCGGTCACTGTATTGGAGACACAGAGGATATTTTCCAGTGCAGAAGTGCTTGTAAAGGGGCCCCTGGAGTTTCTAAACGAGAAAATGCCTTCAGAGAGAGTTTTAAATCGCCAAAACCAAAGTGCTAATTAAAGTGCCAGCGATGATTTTGGTACAATTTAGCAAGTGCATTTGTTCAGTAGTGATGTTGTCTCAGGTCTTATATACATCTGTTTCTTTTTCCCTGGGTGGCCAGAAAATGGTATGGGGAAAAGTTAGAGCATCATCGAATTTTAATGTGATATTTTAAAATTGCATTTTAATTTTTAAAAATGTGCATGTAGTAAAAAAAAAAAAAAAGAAAAAAGTGAAAGCTTGTGATCAAATCAGCTTTTTTGCTGCCTCCTACCTCTGAGAAGATCCTGATACCAATAAAGTATGGATTTCGTTAAAAATATATTAACAGATTAAAATAATCACTGGAACAGATTGGTGATTTTTATCTATACTAGCACTTATTGAAAGCAATTAGCAATGTCTTTTGAAGTGTGCGAGTCATAGGTCCTTTTTAGCAATTGAAAATAATCATAGAATAGCTAGGCTTGGAAAGGACCTTAAGATCATCTAGTTCCAATGTTTATATAGATAGATACGCACAACCCTGTATATATATAGACATAAGAATTTCTTTCTCACTCTCTTTTTTTCATCCTAACTTCAAATACATTGTTCAACTGCTGCATTTTGAATGCTGTTAACCAGCATATTCCAAATTTTTCTTTTTTGGAAAAAATAAAAATGCTCCATGGTGGAAAATGATCTCTGAGTATTGGTCAACAGCTGCCAGAAAGCCAGAAGCATCCTGGCCTGTATCAGCAATAGTGTGGCCAGCTATTATCGTGTGGACTATCACTAGGGCAGTGATTATCCCCTGTATTTGGCACTAGTGAGGCTGCACCTTGAATACTGTGTTCAGTTTTAATTTAGCAGTATTAAGCAAATGTTCCCATGGCTGCATGAACTTCACACTGCCAATGTGCCTACCTGTGTTGCTTCTTGTCCCAAGCCTGTTTCTGTGATTCCTTATTGTCATGTGTTATGCTGTGACAGTCACCCAGAACCCCTTCTGCCCAACTTTCCCGTTGTGCCAGGCTCATTGTTTTCCCTGAGTTTTGTGTTTATGGGGATGTGAGCACATATTCAAGCTGAAATTACTGGGCTCTTGGACTTCATCAATTAGGATGTATTGAAGCCTCTTGCAAATGTGAAATGATATTGGGAAACCATTATTATTGTAATTTGGAAGACAAGTTTGTAAACTAATTTCTGGTGTATTGTGACAAACAAATGCTGGGATCAGACTGCTTCCCCTGTATCTGCCAATTTGTTGTATTTCAAAGTGGAGTTGATTATATGTAGTGAAAAATCAGCCTTACAGGAAAATGGAGCTGAAGAGCCCTCTGTTAAGATCACGATCATCACCTGTCCTGCCAGTTGATTTCACTGTTTGCTTGTCTGTTGTCAGTGTTGTGACTGATAAACACTTGCATGTTTTCAGAGATGGTTCACAAGAAAAATCTGCTCCTGGTCTGCTAAAAAAAATTTTCCAATTTTCAAGGATAAACCAATGAAAGTGCATTGCTGTTCATAGGGAATGATTGGTGTGGTTGCCTCTCGTCAGATGCTAAAATACGTGAACTAGAGCAGAAGGCTACCAAGGCTGTGCTGTTGTGTGGTGTGGTGGGAGCAGGGCTGGTTCCCTACTTTCCTGGTGCACAGAGGGAAGGGCAGAGATCCTCTATGCTGCTCCCACTCAGGTAATACCAGCAGTGTTGGTAGGTGGAAAGAAGAAGGGATTCTGTGTTTGCATTGGCACAGGATCATGCTCACAGTTTGTGCCATGGCAAAAATAGGCATTTACTGGTTACAGGACATTGTTGAGGTTAGAAAAATTGAAGTTAGAGTGAAAATTGTGATGTTACTAGAAGGCACTTGTTCATATGTGAGCATCACCTCACAACAGCCCAAGCTGATCCTAAAGTGATTTCAGTCCAGCTATCCTTGCTACAAAATCCCCAGGAGGAATTGCAGTCCTTCACATGAAGTCCTTGCTCTTTGGGGTAGGGTTGTTCCTCATTTCTGCTCTGCTGGATTTTATTTCTGAATGAAATCCAATATTCCAGGTTGATCATGTCAGTCTAGGCACGACTTTGAACTTTATTTTATGAAGTTCTTGAAAAAGAATAAGAAAGAATGGTGGGTTTTAATTTCTTTAACAAAATATATGTTCGTATTTTATTGGTTTATCTACTGCTTGAGTTTAATTATTTTTGGTGACCTACTGGACCTGCTGTCATATGAACACTTGACTGAAAAGAAGGAAAATACACCTTTTAATTCAAAACTATAGCTTCAAGATACTAAAAAGCCTTAAAACAGGATTTTTTTACATTTATCAAATGAATATATTGTAATTCTTCCCTCATTTCAACCCTTAGGAAAAATACAGCAATTGTTATAATTGGTGCAGTTTATAACCAAAGCAATTGTCTTTTCATAAGCCTTAGCTTAGGCTGGTTGAAGGCTTGAGGGGCAACTAACCTTCAGGAGAAATCCGAGAGATACGCAAGTACGATATCCAACCTCATTGCAGGAAAGCAAAGATGCTTTGCAGCTGTTTGAGAATGTTGGTTTGTTGGCTTTGGGTGTTTTTTAGATAGCATCACATCAATTAGCTGAATGTTGAAAGACCTTGTGGTGTTTTGGGAGGACGTGATGTTGGTTACAGTGCCCTCAATGGGCTCTAATTTATTTAAATAAAACTATTTAAATAACTACTTGACAATGCTATTTTGGCAGCATGATAGAAAGTGATGAAACGTGTTACATAGCAGGTTATTAATAAAGTCAGTAATTTGCTCCTCTAACACTGAGATTTGCTAAATGTCTGTTTCTGGATAAACAACTGACAGAAATATTTCGTGACACTGGAGTCATACTCCAGTCATATGGCATCACAGTCACCTTGATGTTCTCTGACATACTGGAAGGATGATGTAATTATTAGAAGGATGAATCAATAAATGCTGACAGCATTAGCTGTTAAGATGAAGAGTAAGAGCATTAATGAAGTCTAGATTTAAAAAAAATCTTTGAGAGCTGTTTTATCCTACAAGTCTTAATTTTTGGAAAGATTAAGTTTTAATCTTTACTTTTGATGTGAGTAGTGGATTTGTTGAAGTATTGCATCTGCTTGCTCAGCACATATATACTGAGCTCATTATTTTCTCTCTGTAAATTAAACTTTACTATTTTTAGATTCCATGGAAAAGGTCTCGGTAGAGATTTCTTCTTGTTAACTACCTACTTAAATTTATCACTGAACATGTAATAAGTAATATCACAGGCACTGGTGACCACCCAGTAGTTATAATTCACTCAGGCAGCTTTGTGATAACCTTTGCTTAAGGAGGGCAAAGACTTAATGAACTCTTTAAAAATATCATCAGTCATAATCTGCCAAGAGTTCAACCAAAATAAACTGGGATATGCTTTAGCTGCAGTTTTCCCTGAAACTATCAAAGAGGTGTATTCTAACTTCTAATAGAAATTTCTCTAAAGATTCAGAATGAATACAGAATTCAGATTTGCTCTGAAGAATCTGTCAGATCAGTAATCTAAAGGATTGCTTAGCACTAAAAAAATAAGTTTTTATTTCTTCTCCACTGAAATACACTGAGGAGGGTTTGTAAAATTCAAGAACATTTTGTATCCTAAAAAATATTTCTGAGAGATTTAGCTACTGAATTTTTCAAATTTTTAAAACCAGGAACATTTAGGGTTTTCTTCTGTGCTTTAACCCTAGATCCTGAGCCTAGTTCTGAGGAACTTTTCATTAGGCATTTCATTTTTGCCATGTATAACGTGGGGAACTTGGCTGTCTGGCTGAGGCATTCACAAACAGACGTGCCTTCAGGTGCCCTGTTTTTCAAGAACTGACACTGAAATGCAAAGTACTTCTGAAGACGTAATTTTCTGACATTAGCTGCTGTTCATCCAGAGGGACTTCGAAAGACATGTCATATTCAGTTATGGCAGAAGACCATGGTGAACAGCTGAGCTGGTCCCCCTGGGCTTCCTTCCTGCTCTGGGGAGGGAGACCAGCACTTTGCGGGCATAGGTTGTCTCACCCTGCAGTAGCCATCTGAACTAGTCAGATGACTTGTCTCCAAAACTACTGATTTCTTCATAGAAGAAACCAAGGTGAGTAGCAGAAAGTTATGGATCAATTTTCTCCTTTATTTGACAGAAAAACGAGAATCTATAGATCATATAAAGTATGAGGAATGCAAGTGCTGCAAGGATATACACTACTGCAATATGGGATCAGCCATATTATTAATTGTTAGACTTGCTGGGTGGGCAATTTTGTGGAATCTTCAGCAAGTCAAGCTTCCCTGTGCCATCACCCAGCCTCCAGCACCTGCCAGAGAGTAACAGGGAACCTCATCAGGTCTTGTATCTTCTGGATGCCTCAATCACCTTGGATGTCATTAGGCATAACTGTGTAGTTGATAGAGCTGGTGACGTGTTAGGAATTAGTGTCTAAAGGTGGACATGTGTTCTATGCTCTGTGCTCTTCAGACTTTCAACATCTTTGAGGAAACAAGACCAGTCACTCATCTGCAGGCATGTCTACATTGTCTCCGTCTGAAGCCAAGTCCCATCCTGGCTTTTCTCCTTTAGAGACTCATGGTATGGTCTGGTAATGAAGTGTATTGTCTGATAACGAAGGGTATTGTCTGGTGACAAAACACTTCATAGTTCAGCCTTGGGAATAGCTGAAGAGGAGCTACAGTTTCCTTTAAGCATAGCTTAAAAATTGCAGGAAGCAGCAGTTCTTTAATTAGTGAACTTATTTAAGTAAAATTCTATTTAGTGTCACTTTGCTGGCACAGGGTAAGGAAAAGGAGGAAAGGTTGCTGTTAACACAATCTGGTTTTATTCTGGATGTGGAATTTGTGCTATTGCAAACCCTCTGAAGTGCTTTCTCAAAAGCTGGTGTAGAAGAGTCTCGCCAGAACAAGTGGCTTTTCATGTCTTGTTTTATTGACTCACATTTGATGGTTTCCCATGTGTATTTAAAGGCTGAATTCCAGTCCGTAGTGAATGACTCAGAAAGCATTTAATTTTGAACTGAATTAATTTGCAATTTCCAACAGAAGCATCTGCTGACCAATTACAAGAGGGTCCAGGTTGTTGAGTCCTATCTATCATAATCTTGTGGTATGCTTTATTTAAGCCTTCTGTGCTTATCCTAGATATTTCTTTATAAAGTAATGAAATGAAACATAAATTGCTTCAAAAAACAATGCCAGTTATTTAAAAAATCCCACGCATATATGAAAACTTGTTAAAGACTCTTTCAAGTTGTGCTCACTTTCATGAATCACAGTCTAACACAAATAACAAAAGATCCTCCTTAGTCTTTATTTTCATTGTCTTTTTCAATAAAAAAAAAAGATCACATTTTACTAATAAATGAAAATATACAGTATTCCCTCTATTTGTCACAAACCATCTTGAAGGCAAGTAGCACAAGTGAAAAAGCATGAACACTGGAACTGATAAAAATGGGATAGAATGAAGTGGGTATTTCCAGGGGAAATAACTGTAGGTGTAGTTTTGAGAGTTTCACATGCCACATGAACAAAATACCTTGTTTCACAAAAAGTTAGTGATACTAAGCACAGAGAAACTTGCACTTCAGCATTAAATCCTCGTCCATTTTGTCTGCAGTTTGTTTCTCGAGGTATTTTTTTCTTAGTTCTACAGTTTTCAGAATAAGAAAGTGAGAAACCATCAATCTAATTGGAGCAGCCATGGCATTTAAGGAAACAAAACCTGATAGGTATAAGTAGTTCAAACTGATAGCTGTAAGTAGTTTAAAAGTTATTCTAATCAAAGGAAAAGAGCTTAGAGTCTTCATAAGCAGGTTTTGTATTTTTTGTGCCCTGAGGACAAATAATAAATCTGAAGTGTTTCAGGAAGCCAATGTAATGAAACGACCTTTTTAAAAAACTGGGGGGTTTGGGAGAAAGATACATAATCTGACTACAGCTAGACTGCTATTAAAGTAAAACACTGCTTCACCATTTCATATGCAACAAGAAAGGTACTTAGAGCAGCATTTATTTAATCAAGTCAGACAAGATTAAGTTGAACTACCGTTAGTAAATATGAGCCTGTGTTTTTGTGGTTGAAGCAGTGCTTCTTACGTGAAGTACAAGAGAAATGGTGAATATTTGTTTGATATCCAGGTAATTGTTATTTTTGGCAGACTGATCTAAATGCTATCTATTTGTGTATGAACCTTGGTGTGGATCCGTTTGATTATGGCATTTTCAGTGTAATTTCAGCTTTGTTTTGAAAAACAAATAAATGAATGGTTAGTGCAGATTTCTAAAAAAAAAATATTTTGCAGGGGCCCTGCAAACTATGCTGCCTCTAAGAAGATATAATTTTCTTTTCTTTCAGAGAAGGAGAGTTAGTAAGGTATTAACTTCAGAGCCCAATCACAATATAAGCTTAATGTTGGTTTCAGCAGTCCCTGCAGTTTGGGGATGATTGGTCCATTTTGACATTTGACTCCTGCGGTGTTGGTGAGCTGTCCCCAGGAGGGGACCTTTCAGTTTGGCTCTGGTCCCCAGTGCTGTAGGGGCCATGACCATGATGGTGTAGCGTGAATGTCTGTGGGTTTTAAAGCTGGTTATAGTCGTTTATCTCCCAAATTCCTATTGCAAAACTGTTTCAGTGCTTCATTTGCCTAGTGATTAAAAAGCATCTAAACTACAGTAAATTTAGTCAAGTCCAGTTTCCACTCTTTGTTCTTATACCATGATTGTCCTTTGGCTTAAACAGCTCCTTTACAACCCTGCGATATTTAGTGATAGTAGTCATCCTCTCTCTAAACAAGACAAGCTTTTTCTGTCTCCTTTTATGACATATTTTACATTCTTATCATCATCCTAGTAGTCCTTCTCTGCAGCTGTTCCAGCCTAAGTTAATCTTTTTTGAACACAAGCGTTCATAATTACACACAATAATTGATGTCTTCGTAATGCTTTACCAGTACCATACTAGTACTCCCCCATTGTTACTAGAAATAATTGAACTGATACATTCTAGGGCAGCGTTTGCCTTTTTTCACATCGGTAGCTCATTGTCAGACTGTGATTCAGTAATATGCATTGAGCTTTCTCCTCCTCAGTCATTTCTAGCTCATAGCTTAAACTATTTCTGTTATTATCTAAAGTATGTGACTGTACACTTTCTACAAGAGGCAAAGAATCTACTTTGTATACCTTTTTTTCTGGTTTTTAATCATACTCTGTCTAAGAAATGTGCCTAATTTCTAATTTTAATGCGTCACATTTGAGCTTCCAGGAACTGGTTCTTGCTGTGTCTTTTACGGACTGTCTGAAAGTCCTTTATTAGGAGATATTTTCTTTGTATTGGGAGACTTACCTACCAAAATATATCACTTCTCAACTTCAAGGAATAAATTGTAACTTATAGAGATTGAACATTAATTCATTTTTTTTTTTAGTGTAAGGAATCTTTTTTATATCTAAGCAGGTATAAGGCAGATCAGCTTTCCTCCAGATTGTAGCAATTTTCAGCTTCCTTCTAAAAATGTGAACTCCAGCAATATGTATTCTCATAGCCTCAATTCGTAGAATCATTGAATGGTTTGGAAGAGACTCATAGACTCATAGAATGATTTGCATTGAAAGGGACCTTAAAGATAATTAAAGATTTCCAAGTCCCCTGCCATGGGTAGGAATGCCTTCCATTAGACCGGGTTGCTCAAAGCCCTATAGAACCTGGTCTTTCAAGCTTTGAGCTTTATAATGTGCAAGGATAGGGTATCTGCTGCTTCTCTGGGCAACCTATTCCAGTGCCTCACCACCTTCACAGTAAAGAACTTCTTCCCAATAACTAACCTAAATCTACTCTCCAGATTTTTTTGTAGGCCCCTTTTAGGTACTGGAAGGCTGCTCTAAGGTCTCCACACAGCCTTCTTCCAGCTGAACAATCCCAACTCTCTCAGTCTTTCTTCATAGGAGAGATGCTTCAGCCCTCTGATCAGCTTTGTGTGCCTTCTCTGGACTCTCTCCATCCTCCATATCCTTCTTATGTTGGGGACCCCAGAGCTGAACATAGTAGTGCAGGTGGGTCTCACAAGAACTGAGTAGAGGGGTAGAATCTCTCAATGTGCTGGCCATTGTTCTTTTCATGCAGCCCAGCATAAGGTTGGCTTTCTGGGCTGTGAGCGCACACTGCTGTGTCATGTTGAGCTGATCATCAACCAGCACCCCTAAGTCCTTCTCTTCAGGGCTGCTCTCAATCCAGTCTCTGCCCAGCCTGTATTTGTGTTTGGGATTGCTCTGACCCCCTTGCACTTGGCCTTGTTGAACTTCACGAGGTTTGCACTGGCCGTGTTGGCTGTCACCATCACCTCCTTATATTCCATGTTTGAGCACAGTTTCAGGAGGATCTGCTCAATGATCTTGCCAGGCACTGTGGTATGACTGACTGTCCTGTAGTTCCCTGGGTCTTTCTTTTTTCCCCTTTTTAAAACTGGGGGTTTATGTTTCCCCTTTTCCGGTCAGTGTGACTTCTGTGCACCTTCCTGCGAGCCCCACTATTATGTCACCTGTCCCTGCCTTGCTTTTAATCCTGACCTCACTCGACTTCTCGTATGTCCTCAGGCAGAGTTCCTGCATTTCAGGTGATTGGCAAATGGGTGCCTCCATATCTCAGAGTTGCCTGCTACTATTACCCATCACCTCTTCTCAGTTGCACTAGCTGTTATATGGGGAGCAGATTGGGCTGCCTTGGCTCCAGTGTTTCTCCTGATGTAATGGGTCTTTCTTCTTCAGTCTGCAGAGTGGTGACATGGTTCTTTAAGGGCACCTAGGCTTTGGGGGAAGTCTTTTCCTCCTCCAGGTCCTTGCCATTGAAAGCTTCATTGTCCCTGCATGTTTGTGGGGGTTCTGTTTTGTTTTGTGCTGGTTTGAAGGCAGACTCTATTTACCAGATTCCATATGACTAATCTGGCTCAGGATTTGGTTTGCCAACGTTCGCATCATTCAGAAAGGGTTGCAGTTAGTGATTATAGGTCTGCTTCCCAATTACCAATTAAAATGTTAACAGCAATGTTTATGGAAGTGCTCTTTAATGGTGATTTATAAGGGACATCTGGCCTTAGCAGTTCAAGCTCTTAATGTGCCATAAGCGTATGGTTTGTTATTGTTTGGGACTATTTTTGAATATATGGATACTGCATTTTTACGTGCCTCAGTAATGACTAAAAATCCTGAAACTAAGTGAATCAGAGTTGACAAATTTGAAAGTTTCAGAATATTCTGGATACAGAAGTATTATTCCAACGAAAACAGATTCCATCATTTTCCTGGTCTGCTAATTAACAGTGGAGAAGAGCAGTTATTATGTGAAATTCATGCAGTTCAAGAAGAATTCACTTGATTAATACATGCAGAATAATACAAGTTAGTCAAATACTGTTTTCCTCTGAGATCCCATTAAAAATTTGATCAAAGTTTAATTGCAGCATAGGCCAGTTATGTTTAGATGGCACTGAAAACATCAAGACCCTTCAAATAATGGGAATGAAACAAAAGGAATCAACAACTGTGAACAAAACTGGAAGTCTGCAGACTTCATCTTCATCCAAATGGCTGCACAATATAGGGAAGAGTGCTTTTTTGATGATGGCACATTGCAGTGAGAGGACATTTTTCCTTCTTTGTGGATCATTTTAGTTCCAGAAGTTGCTTGAGGACTTGACAAGTATGTACAGGAGCTCTTGGATTTTGTGAGCACAGTGTTCTGAGATCAGTGACAGAGAACCCCCTGTCCAATATATACTGGATTTCATGAGTTCTGGTGGTTTGCTTTGGAATTAGCTGTTTGATATTTTCTTGGGTCCATTTCTTATCAAGAAGATAGGTGAAGATAGCTCTGTTCTGTGGTTCTCTAGTGAGGATTGTCATTTGAGAGCTACTTGAAGAAATGAAAGGATGAGCTGTAGAGCAAATTTGAACAGGGATATTTGAGGTATACAGAGCATGGAAGCAGGTAGGAAGAAGTGGAAGAGAATATAAATAATAGAACGGTGAAGAGGTTGAGAGGAAGTAAGTTTGCTGAAGCAATGAGAGTGAAGAAGAAGTAGGCGTGAGGGTAAAGGAACTAAGAGAGATGCAGCTGTTCAAAGGAAGGAGTATCTGCTTCTTCCTTGCGAAAAATTAATCCAAGGTGTCAGGTGTTAGATCTGTGGAAGTTGGAACTAATGGTTTGTACAAAATGCATGAAAGTTTGTCGGTGAGTCAGACTTCAGTTCAGAGTTAACCTTCCTGGAATGTGCTGCAGCATGTGGCATAACTGCATTTTTTCATGTGATGTAACACAATCTGTTGTTGGTCCTTCAGGAAGGAGTGAAGAGCAAGATGTTCATTCTTTGAGTAGTTATAAGAAAGAACTACATAACCACACCATAGTTCAGTAAAGCTCTGTGGGAAAAAAACAAGCCTCAAAGCAGAAGCACTGCTATTCCTGCTTAGATCACCAGACCAAAGAAAGGCTTTCCTTCAGGAAATCTCATCTGGACAGAAGTCTCAGAAATTCTAAAATAGAATTTGCTGTTACATACTGGATTGTAAGATGTATTTCATGCACAGAAAAGTTGTTCTGATGTAACAACAGGAGCTCTGGGAAGGAAGCTGTGATCAAACTGTTACATTCTCTAGCAGATTTCCAATTCTAACAGGACAGATATCTTATACTGTACTAGCTTATTAATTTTCCCTCTAAGAAGACCTATACTGATATGTATATTACATAATTATATATACAACTATACTTGTAAAGATGTAGTCATTTAATTATTTCATTATTGTCCAGGTTGTCTGAGGCATTTCAGGCTCAGCCTTAAATATAGCCATTCATTCACTTTTATGAATAACACATCCCATTAAAATGTTCCACTTCAACAGCAAAGATTTGTTTCTTTCATAGGGCATTTATCTTGAGGATTAGTTTCAACTTTCCTATGTTAACATAGCATCTTTTGTACCTTCTTACTTTCAAAGCACCCCAGAGATAGCACCAAATCCAGCCTGCCTCACCCACCACTGCTCAGATTTATCACGACCACTCTTCACTTCAGCTTTTTTTTTGCATTTTTTAATGTTCTTCTTAAAACAATTGTTGAGTAACTCTGACTTTTTTCCTACTCCAGAACTAAATTAAATTTACTAGGGTAGATATCCCTAATGGTATAATGCTCATAAAACAATCCACCGGCGTTACACGTCTCTGAAAACTGCCGTTTGCACAGAGTGAGTGAAATTAGTTATAAAAAGATCTAAAACCTCTGAATGTCACATCTGCAGTGAATACTGGGAATTTGTTTTGGCAATGCATAAGTAAAGGTGCCTGCTAGCAAAAAAAACGTTTATTTCCATTATTTTCTTGGAAGCAATTGTATTGTAGGGTGAGCTGAAGGGAATCACAATCTTTTTGTTGCATATATTAATTTCTAGATATGTTTATGTGTTTATAATGTGCTCTATAATTGTTATTATCAAGCAATTCTTGAAATATTCGTGCAACTGAATAAGTCACAAGTTACGGGCAACCTTCTCTGGAGCCCATCACAGGCGCCTATCTCTCCATGCTGTTTATAAAAGGAGCATAATCGTTTACAGTGTGAGGACTGGTTCATTGAGCATCTGACGTATAGGTTCAAGTGGTCTGGACCATACCCGTGGGAGATACCAGGGGCAAATGGCTCAAGTGTTTACTTAATTTTTTATGAAAGTTTTAGAACTTTATATATATTCTTATCAGTAGCTGACTTAAGCAGCTGAAAGCTAATTTGGAGATGCCCACATGAGTCAAATTGTTCAGAGAATTGACTTCAGCATAGCCAAAATTAATAGTAAGATAGTTAGTTCAAGTGGTTTAAGTTGTCGATGTGGGTTGAACAGACCAGGGCTTAGGTCACACAGTGTAAAGGTCTGTGTATTTGCCTGTGATAAAATGCTTTATTTCCTTTATTTTCTATTTAAAAATGATCTCTTGAACGTAGCATTTGAGAAGAAACAAGGAAAAAAGAAGTATTCAAAAGCTGAAAGATAATACTGCATGGGTTTGGTCTTTCCATTGTTATTATTTCTCTATGGTTATCAAAATATGGCTATTTTAAGCCTAGATGTAATTTCCAAAGAACTATCTGTACTTCATGCTTCACTGCATAGGGCTGTGTAAGTAATAATAACCTGCATTTCACTAAAAAAACCAAATCCATGTAAATCTATATGAAGAGTATCAGCAGCCCTAGAGTTTTAGATGTAGACGCATTGCCAGGACAACCTGTTGCGCAAAATAGATGGGAAATGGATTATGGAAATTATTTCAAAGTGAAATATGATGATTCCTTTAGTTAAACTGCAAAATAAAGACCAGGCAGTATTATAAGCATTGAGAATATCGTCATTCCTTTCAGCCACAGTTAGTGATTACAAATGTTCTACCACAAATACTTTAAAGGGGAAACAGGACACAGGCACAGGGGCATTCTCCACTCCTCCATGTCTTCGCTCACTTTCAGGCTCAGAGCAGCTTCCCCAAGAGGCCACTATGGTGCTCTATTCAGCCTCACTCCAGAATGGCTCTATCTCCTTTTGGATTAACTTGTGTGGAAGGTCGGCTTCAATCCACCCAAGAAGCAGTTTATTCAATACAGTCTCCTTCCCCAGTGATGATTTGGACATTGCACTAAATAATACTGTTAGCCAGCTTTAGACTCCCCCATTTTTTCCAGATCAAGCTGTCTGGCGTACTTGGCCTGTATTTGTAATAAGTTGGAAACTCCCTAATCTACTTGGATTTTGCAAGCATATTCTTTATCAGAAATATCCTCTTGTATACTGTTTTTCCTGCCAACGGGGGAACAAGATTCAGAAGCACTAACTCCATTCATAAATTAATAGATGCCTTCCAAGAAAAGCATCGGTATCAGCATAGAGAACACGAACATGTGAAGAAGAGCTGGTATTTGTAAGAGCTGATGTTATAGCGTGAGACAGCAAAGTTACAACTGCAAAGTATCTGGAAGTCCTAGTGGGAAAAAATCTCCATTAACATACATGACAGAGCTGAGATGAATGCAAATTAGGAAACCTGCTCATTTTCTGAAGGGTTAATCTGCCTTAATCAAGAAAACATGTAGTTGAGTCCTAGAGATGGAAAGTCAGATTTCTCCTTTTGTGACACACACTTTCCTATTGATTTCATCAGATGCAAAACAATAAAGAAGGGGAGAACTTCACTGTAGGAATGCAGCTCTTTGAGATATTTTTCTTGTTAAAGGCAGATTAGCAGGTCAAAAAGCAAAGCCATGTTTTGATCTTCATATTTTTATCCTTCTTTTTACATGTTAATGTGACTGCTGCTCCCTAGAGTAAGTCCCTTGGGTGTTACCTTGACTTACTGTATCCTTTAAACCCTTTTTAAAACTACAGCAAAATCTTGGAACATTTATTGTACTACAGTTATAATGGAGGTTGTTTGCTCAGAGAGGCAGGCTTTCAGCTGTGTTCATTCAAGAAACTGAATTAAGCAAGTTTGAAGATTAAATTCAATCATCTAGTTCCAAGAAACGCAGCAGGAGCACCCAGGGTACTCTGCTCCCACTCACCCCCTGCTTGTCACAACTTGGAGCCCAAATATTTTTTCCCACTTCTGCCCCAGATTCTGAAATGCAACTCAGACCTCTTACAGGTCATCATTTGATGGATTTTGTACTCATACTGCTATAGCTCTGGATAAAGGTTTCTTCTTTCCAGCAAAACTTTGGGTCAGCTTGGAGGTCATGTACCGAAGCACCCTGGCACGCTATTTCTGAGCAGGCTTAGTTTTCGCACATATTGTGGCATTAGCTGCTATCACATGAACATTAATTAGGTTTCATATGTGAATGTTGTTTTGTATTTTAATTTTTATCCCCATAAATGCATAGGATGCGACCCAGGGAGAGGGCTGCAGCTCTCCCAGGTCCATGGAGGGTCATGCACTGGTCCTGGGGATACAGCTCAGCCCTGCTGCTGCGCGACCCAACAGCAGCTTCACTGCAGCACTCCCAGGTCAGTATTTTAAGATCCCATGAAATGGGACGCAGAAGATTAGGCTTTAATATTTAGTCATAAGGTGCTCTTTTGAGGACAAAGACTTCAGTAACACCAGTCTTTTCCCCCAAAATAACTGTTTACATTTACTGATCGTTTACAAGAGGGTTGCTGTTCCTGGTAGCTCGCTTTTATTTGCCTTTCTTGTATCTGATCTGGAAGTGCTCTTGCATATCTGGGTTTGGTAATGTTTTGTCTAGAAGTAGTAAGTTTCAGGCAAAGGAAAGAAATGAAAAATTACTTTGTTCTCTGCTTGTGACTCTCAGCTGACAGTATGTGTTGTCAGATAGAAATAAAAGTACGGTGTTACAATTTTCTGTCTGCGATATGTATGTCTTAATATATACCATATGGCTGGGGGGCAATGCACCAGATTTTTTCTCATGAGTGATTTTTTTCTTGCTAGAGTTGAAAGTAGTAATATGGAAATGAATGAGCAAAATAATTTGCTCTCCCTCTGGGCTTGTTGGCTGTGATTATTCTTGCTTTTTTTAGTGTGTAAAGTTTTGTATTTAGCTTTTGTTTCCTGAAAGTTTTGCTGCTGTTCATGTTGATTAGCTTGTAACGTGTTTTCTGAGGAGTTTTCTTTTTCATGGATACCATTCTGCTTTTAGTGGGCAGAAATTCAGACTGCTGGGCATGCTGCTCTTTGCTTTAGTAGCTGCTTAATGAAACTCTCTCAACATTATAATCCGTCGCTGATCAGTGGGGGAGATGCAGTATGAAGTTGCAAAGAGTGGGACTGTTGAATTATTTAAGATAGAACAGGAGGCAAAGTAAACGATTGTCCATTTCACAAGGAAAAGGGAACGACTGGCAAACTTTGCAGTGATCAAGTTCCAGTTTTGTGTTGTTAAAGTCGCACAAAAATAAATTACAGCAACTGTTATGGTGTTTGTAGAAAAGGAATTTTTATTTTTTGCCAAAAATACCACAGAAGTCTGCAAATTGCACCTGATACTTTTTATTCGGTGATGAAAGATACTGTGAGAAGTGTGTAGCAGGGAAACACTTTGGTTTTCAAACTCTAGCTTTATGAGTACCTGAACATCAAAATTTCCACCCCTGTTCCTCCTGTGCTCATCCCTGGTGTTATTGCTACAACTTTTCCCTTGCATATGTGTAGCTCTGCATGCAGTCTTTCCTGAGCAGATAGGAAAGGCTTTTATAATAAATCCCTGCCCCCAAAATCTCCCAGAGGCTCTGGTACTGGCCAATGCCACAGGTCACTTCAGCCTTACACTGCTCACCTGAATGTGGGCATTGCTGAGGCTGCTGCAAACCAAGCCTCGGGGAGGGGATCAGGAGACCTGGAACATCTCTGGACTGCTGCTCTGGATAGGAGCTGTCTCCTGTTGCCAGATCTGTGGAGATTTTGCAGCTGACACTGGTAAGGGACACACTGTGACACCTGTTCATAACACATGGTTTTAAGTTGACTTTCAGATCATCTGAGATAAGGAATTGGGCAATAGAACTCACATAACATTACTCCAAAACAGAAACAGATGTGTATAAATCATAAATACTCTGTCTGGAAAAAGATGTCCATGGTAGTCCCTCTGGCTTCATTATATTCTTATTGATTGGTTTGACTGACTTAATTTGGTTTGGAGGAAACTAGCAATTTTAGAACATCAGAGTTCAACAATAATGTTGATAACAGAGATATAAAGTGTAATTAGGGGTGGTGCAAGTACAAAGAAGATATCAGGCGCTGAGTGTGTCCTTCAGTGACTGAGGCAGTGACAGCAACACAGGCAAATGCAAAATATGTCTGCGGGCAAACGATCAAAATAGAGGAAATGCATTACAAGGCAGACTGCTGCCAGAAACCATTAAGTTCATTTAAAATAAATTAAAGAGAGATTTAGGGTTTTGTAGGTAAAGCCATGAAGCCATTATCCCAATTAGTCATACTAGGCTATTGAAGAGCGAACAGGATACCAGGATATGTCACCAGCACCAGTATAGCCAGAGAAGGGTGCTGTCAGAATGCAAACCATGCAGCCCAGCACAGCCTGGGGTGAAGATTAGTTCATTAAAGAAATTTTTTGGAAGCTACTGCCTTGGAAAGGATGCTGTGTAGCTGCAATCAGGATGTATGTGTGTTATAGATGAGTGTGGGCAGTTACATTCTTATTGGGCTGTCTAGTTGTTTTCTAGTTCTTGCGCAGCGATGCTTCCTTCACCTGATGTCACTTGTGCTGGTAAGCAGAGAGGTTTGGTTGGGTCATGGCTTTCTTCAAGTGAGCAGGTCAGTATGGTTTTGTCAGTTAAGACTGCTGGTTTGCAGCTTCACCTTTTCACCGTCTCCAAAACAAGTCTGGGGCAATTCCAGGGACGCCAGTGCTGCCTTGGTGAATTGTCACCGCTGTAAGGAAAGGATTTGGCTACTGCTGGCCTTCAGAATGAGTCTGGTGAGGGCAGATGTGTGGCATGATAACAGGGTGGTCCTTTGTCGCATTTGTCACTGGTATGAAACCTATCAAGTGGTGTGTCTGATGTTTCGCACCTGGGACCCATATTAAGGTTTACAAAGTGTAAAGATTCAGAACAATATGGTATTTTGGGGAAGTTGTACAAGAGTTGCTCATATGGATGAGACACCAACCAAATGCAATAACAGGGGAAAAAAAAAAGTGGATGCAAACCAGGGACAGCTGCTTTTCTGCAAAAGAGTAAACTGGAATACATTGCTAAAATAGACCGATGAATACCTGGTACAGAATGAAGGTATTGGCCTAATAGGTTTCTATAAAGAAAAACAGAAAAGTTGCTATTATAAAACATGCTGGGGCTCTTAGGAAAATATTTAAAATAGGTTTTGGCTCAGGCCTTTGAAAGAGATTTTTTTCTTCTTCTATATTTCAGCAGCACAGTAGCTTATTAGCATTTTCTATTTATATTACTGCTGGTCCTTGTTTACTGTTACTAAATCTACTTGCCTTGGAGCACTTAATGCCGTGTTGCTCTCTATGGAGCACTTAGACTTCAGCTGTAAATTGTCCTCTCATCCACCCTGACAATGGCCACCCTAAAACCACCAGCACACTGCAGGCCAGGGTCTCACCATTCCCATCCCCCTGACTCACGCAGCTATATCGCACATTACACAAGGGGCTCATTCAGTGTCTTGGGGAATTATGCAAATGAAAGGGGATATTCTCCTCCCCGTGCACCACAATTTCCATATGTGTGGCTCCTGTTAGGTGTAATGAGACTGGGACTCATAAATCCCTGAGATGAAATTATACCCCTAAGTGGTTTCTAACAAAAAGCTGCTCCAAAGTTTTGATTAACAATCCTTTAAAAGTAGAACATTATAAAAAAGATTAAGCAAAAAAAATCTTCTTTCAGAGCAAATTTTCATAAATCTGAACATTTTTTCCTGCAAACTGGTGTTACCAGTGAAGTGCTTGGTTCAGTAAGTGTTAAAAAAACGTGAACATAAACCACTGCTCTTTTTATCACCTAAATGCCCTAATCTGATCTGCTGAATACCTGGCTCCCAAATTGTGAGTGTAATTCAAATGTGAATTTGGAATAATTTGTTGTTTTCAGAACTACAAAGAAAACACATTTTAATTTCATATACATAGTAAAAGGTTACAAACCCCATACTTCTTGTCCCAGGTTTGAGTCACTTCAGCACAACAGTTTTCCCCCAGGAATCAGACTGTGGTATTCAGGCTGTATTTATCTCCTGGCCACAAAAAGAGTTATGGATTTTTAGTGAGACTTTATTAAGTTGTTATACACTTGTCTGTTCTTTTTCTACTATTCTTATTAGCCTGTGGGTGTTATATTCCCCAACACTGCATATGCTGAGATGATATATTATTTAATAATGAAGCAGTAATAATAATAGTGAAACAAACACATGACTTCAAGAAAGATAAAGGTGATATATTGCTGGGTGGTAGAATGTATCTGACAGTTGCTGGTCTTTTCTTTCTTCATACTATTTAATTATTTATCAAACTGTCCTGACCCTTAATTGATCACAAAGGCCGCCAAGTGGCAGTCTGTTACATTCTATCAAAAGAGATGTGTTTTTCCTGTGAAGCCAAATGAATTCATCCCCCAAAAATCAATCAGCAACAGCATATTTTAGCTAGGTGGATGCAGTTCACTTAGGGCCAGATTCTGCACCTTCACTCAGTTTGAAAGGAACTTGCAGGGGTAGTCCAGCTGCTTTCAGGTGACTACTCTGAGTAGAAACTGCATAAGCTCATAACTATACATTTGTGTTCATGTTTTATAAATTATAGTTACCATCTCTAGATATTTCTTTACTCCTAACAGTCCTTTTTAACACAGACTACTGATGTTTTTCTTAAACATATTTGTTTGGGGTTTTTTGGTTTTTTTTTAGCACAAAGAAATTTGATTTTCTTCCTACCACTGGTTTTCTAAAGAATTTTAAGTCTTAAGTTTCAGAGTCCTGAAAAGGGTTGAATACATTTTAGGATGTTGCTTCAATATTCTTCCAGTAACTAAAATAAAGCGTTATTTCACTTGCTATAGCGTTCAGGGAAAACATGTATTTCATTTTGTAGTGGTTTAACCCCAGCTGACAACTTAGTCCCACACAGCCAATAGCTCACCTGCCCTCCAGTGGGGTAGGGAAGAGAATGGGTTGAGATAAAGGCAGTTTAACAGGTAAAGCAAAAGCTGCACACAAACAAAGCAAAGAAAGAAATATATTCACCACTTTCCTTCAGCAGGGAGATGTTCAGCCAGGATCAAAAAGATCCTTTAAACATCCAAAGAGACCTAGAACAAAGGGATGCCTAGCTCTGAAAATGTGCTCTGAAAGCTGCAGCTGCAGCAGCTGTAAAATGCATTTGGTGTCTATTTCATTCATTGAATCGATTTTAGCCTAAAAACTTCCTTAGGATCTGCACTTGGATTTCTGTGAATTCAGGTCTTGCCATCTACCTGCCCAACTGCACCGCAGCCTCTGTTGCTCACTCAAGTGATGTAGAGAGGCACATGACTTTCCCTAAACTTGCAGGAGAGCCCTGTTCCTGCAGTGGTCCTGGAGACTTGTCCAATGGGAATTTACTAAAAAGACAGGCTCCTTGTTACTATCCACCAAGCTGTGTCACTTGTCCCAGCACTCTTGCATCTGTATAGTGCGGTCTTATATGCAACAGGAGAGTAGGAGGACCTCTATATACAGTTAATTTTCAACTTCATACAGACCATGTGCTTCTGGGAAGAAGAGACTATGGGCATAAGCTCTCTGCCAAAGTGAGTGCTTTAAATGATGGATCATTATAAAAAATGTAGCTACCATCATCTTTCCATTTTGGACATAAAAAAAAGGATTGCCCTCTCAGAACAAATCCCTGGTGCTGCATGGGAGAAGCAATCTGCAGGGTCTGCTTTGGCCAGTTAAGCATGGGATTCAGCATGGGAGGTGCATTCTGATACAGTCCAGATTACATCATTCACTGCTTTGTAACACTAAGCAAAACCATGCTTAGCTTTTGGGTTTATGGATCACCTTTTGGGATGCCAGAGCCTGGGTGGCAAACACAGGTCACCAGCTCTGTTTCCTATGGGAAAAAACTATTTCTAGGACTAGGTACTTCATTTTTACATAATGGAAAATCAAACTTGAAGGTGTCTGCTTCTTACTTAAATGTAATATCTACTAATCAGGAATGATTACTTTCCCAAAGATCCTAGTGTGATTTGGTTGCTTACAGCTTTGTTTTCTTGGT
The DNA here is from genome assembly GCA_039720435.1 of Amazona ochrocephala. Classification (NCBI taxonomy): domain Eukaryota; kingdom Metazoa; phylum Chordata; class Aves; order Psittaciformes; family Psittacidae; genus Amazona; species Amazona ochrocephala. The sequence goes on from CM077880.1 coordinate 31,436,695, forward strand.
ATTTCATCAATATTTTTTTTTGGCATTTTGCTGTTACTCATACATAACTTTGAAAATGGAAGCATATAGCAGATAATCAGTTTAGAGGCAGCAAAACAAAGATGTGGTCATTCATTTTACACCTGCATTCAACATTAACCCTCTCCCTTAATATTATACTCATTGCATATAATAATCAGGAAGTGGTAGACTACCTAACATCTGATTCAGTGTTGCAAAGTCTGTTAAAACAGCCTCAATGAATGCTTTACCAAGGACCTTGATGGGCAAAGCTTTTTGTATAAAGTTCAGATCAGGAAACTGTTTCCTAAGGAGGATACATAAGGAGGATCTGTCATGTTGCAAGTCAGGAGTATTACACGTCCACATTTCTCAGACTTAGAAAGCAGAAAATGATGTGAATCTTATTATATTTATCTGCCACATTAAGACGCTTTCCAAGCTCTACCATTAGAAAAGATAACCTTTTGGCTTCTGGGGCCCAGATGTGAGAGTAGTTCCTATCTTCTGTAGCTCTCCCTTTTGGAGAAGCTATACAACAAGGTGATAGTAGTGAGCAGCTCTGGAACTGCACCTGTGCTTAGCCATTTATGGACCACTTGAACCAGCATCTTTACATCTCGCTCATCTTCCTGTATGCCACCTTAAAAAAGAGGCAGAGTATTTCCCTGCAGTGATTCTGATTATCATTAACATGTAAAGGTTGAAGCTATGTATTTGTGATCTGACTTTACCAGATATTTTTCATACAATATTTTTTCTCTTTCCCTGGATTTCTGAATTTCTTGTATTTAATCTATCTCTTGAAATCTCTTCACATAGAAATTCTTTGATTCAGTGATGATAGGTAGTGCTGAATAGGGCTAAGGACATTTAAAAAGGTTTGCACAATAAAAGCAGTTGCTGAGTTAAATCTCAAGAGATACGGACCATGTCTAGTGTCTCTCCCAGCAGTGTTGTTGGCAGGTGCAAAGCGTGTCTGGAATTTAAATGATTATACTGAGACTGCAAAAGCCTCAGAAATTTTAAAGGATGGAGAATCTAGAAAGTGCAGCTGTCTGAAACATGTCAGTATGCTGACTGCACACTGTAAAAAACTAAGAGAATAGGAGTTCAGAGAGATGCTCAGGGCATCTTTGCATGTAGCACGTTTTAGAGCTGTAGATATGTAGCTGTCACAAACCTTTGAACATTTCAGTATTCAGTAAGTTGCATGGAAACACCTGATTATTTGCAGAAGTGTTTATAGAGTTTTAGAAAGACGAATCTTAACATTTTACCTTGGGATTATTATTTTAATGAACACTAGACTTGAACATACATGGTTGTGCTGGTCAACAGACACGAGAGGGAACGTTTGTGGAACAATGTTGACTTGAGCGAGCACCTTAAAGAAGGCACGCTCTGTATTTGAAGCTGTCTGAGGTGCATTTAGGGTACAGTTTTGTTCTGACAACTGCTATATAATCAGGCTTGTCTTGTATTAATGACATTTTTTTTTGCAGCAGAATGCTGATTCATATTTATCCTTTGACTTCTTATGGGGTAAACATTCAGTTTGGGAAGCAGCTTGCCAGGGTAGAGAGGGAATGGAGGTGAAGGAAGGAGTTGCTTTCCATAGCAGGGGACCCCAAAAAGACTGGAAGCAAGAAGTGAAATTACATTCTTTATCCTTAATTTAGTGAGTTCTTAGTATTGATTACATTGCTCCATTTTTGGCATTTTTGCAATTTCTCTGTTCACCTTTTCAGTAGCAAACTTGGGGTTTAAGCATCAAAAAGGTTTTTTTGATATCACTCTCTCGCTCACTGAAATGTCAGTACTTAATTAATGTGAAATGTTCTGACAGTTCTGAACTCCAAAATGATGTTGATGAACCCAGTAAAGGTCCAGCAGATGAGGAGAGCTGTAAAAAATATCAAAATAAATTTTTAGTAAAATATAAAGATAAAATGGTGGTAGAATTGTAAAACTGGACTTCGAATATTTGCCATGCAATTCATTGACTTTTTTCTGCAAAAATTTGAATGAGTTGGTTTTTTCGTTGTTTAGAATTTATTCTGGTCGCTGTAAAATTGTTCTTTTTTTAAACTGTAAATCAAAGGAAAAAGAAATTCTCCACAGATGTTGTATGTGTTTGATGTATAAGACATATTTTTGCAATCTACTGCCTGAAACCTAGGGAATTCATTAACTCGCAAGTTGCTGCCAAGGAGGGAAGTGGTCACATTTCCCAAGCTGGTGCGCCTGTTCCCTGGCTGAGGGATGTGGTAAGGCAGTCTTTGTCCTCTCTTACATTTGGATGGCTCTGGAGAAAGGGGGATTTCTTCAAACTGAAGGTTTGTTCCTGTTTTGCCCCTGACAGCATCTGTTATTTAATTAACCTGATAAAGTCTGTGGCTCACTCTGTTTCCCACTGTGCATCCAGAGATGATGATAGATGAGAGCTGGTGCTCCGCATCATTCCCAGAGACCACAGCCCACATCACTGAAGTCACTAGCTTAAGCACAAACTTCAAAGAGAGAGACACAAGGCCCACAACTTTGGCAGAGAATCAGACTTGCCACCTTTCACTCTCAGCAAAGTCTAATTGCCTAAATACCACTTACCCAGCAGGTGACCTCTCTGGACATATTATCGGGCACATCTGTCTCAGCAGGGCACCACTGGATAGACTTCAACAGTGAGACTGGGGCAGTGACTGACTCCAGTCAAGTGACTTTCTCTGAGTGTGTTAATGCAACCTCTCCCAATTAGCCAAGGAATGTAAATAATATTGTACTTAAAATGCCAACACAGTATGGCAAGAGGTGGCCAGACCTCATTTGCATCTAGTGTCTTGCAACAAAGAGGAGTCAGGAAAGTACCATCTCCCTGGATTTCCCTCTACCGATCTCCGAAAAAGAAGCTCTCCCCTGGGGAGCCTGAGCTTTCTTTGTGACCATCCTGACCCAATGGGCTTCAGCATTGCTTGGGGATTTGAGCTGAAAGGTGTAACTGTGCAAATGATGGAAAACCTCATACATACACTTCAGTGGAACTGGCTGAAAAAGCCTGAGTGAGAAGGTTGTGGTCATTTGTAAGATACAGTATCACTGCCATCATCCACTGCCTCTTGATGTTCCTGGGATAGGTTACTTAAACTCACTGTGGTGTCATTTCTTCCCCCCAAAAATTGAAGGTGGTTTTGAATTTAACAGTCCTTAGGATAAATAACATATAACGCTGAGCTGTAGTTCGTGTTTCTCATCAGTACCTGCATGGGATTTCAGAGGTTGCTTTTGATCTATAACATAGTGAATGGTTTGCTTGTGAGACGTCCCCTGGAACAACATGCTGCTGGCATGGCAGTCCCTGGAGAGGCACCCGGTGGAGCAGCATGTTTGCATGAAGAAGGATTTGTCCCCCTTCTTGGTGGAAGTCTCACTTGCAAACTCCTTCCACCTCTGGATCTGTCAGGGGTTAAGAGACATTTCTGACTTTGCATTACAGAATTACCGTTAAAAATAGTTGTAGAGGAGCCTGAGAGGCAGAGATGGGTTTTATTTCTATGTTGTTGTTTGAATTGCAGCAAGTAAATATAAGAAATACCAGTCACTATAAACTTTCTGAGACACAATCCCCTAATAGCTAACGGTGACCTTGTTGAACATGGAGGCACCTACCGCCATTTGCTTTTCCTCTTGATCCTATAAACAGTGTTTCAGCCCCCATCAGTATTTTTGAACTGAAGGTTCAATAACAAAGTAACCTGGAACAAGGCATTTCCTTCTGATAAGTGCATTCAAAAGAATATTTTCAACATTTACTCTTGAATGTACTAGGATTAAAGGTGTAGTAATCCACTCGAGATTGCCTTACTTTTAGATAAAGGGTGTTAAACAAACAACGGTTTGCATTTATTTGTAGAAAACCACAGAAGGGCTCTGCGGGGGAGAAGATTGCTGTCTGATATTGGGGTTTGTTTAAAAATACAGTTCTTTTGTCTAATGATGAACTGCAGTGAATTCCTGAAGGAGGCATAAATAGATGACATTTGCATTCATCCATGTATTAGAGGCTGATTCAAAAAATCAAAGGAATGTATACTGGTAAAACTGCTGAAGGTTGCTGCTTTCATTTCAGATTAGAAGAGTTCATGATCCAAAGCTGTTTTTTTCCCAGATACCTGTGTTTGTCTACTAAAAGAATACACCTTAATCTAAAAGATTAATTTTAAATATTAAAAGATAGCATTTTTTCCTTCAAGATTTATTGTCTTTTAGATCTTAAATGGGTGTAAATCAGGTAATAGAATAACATTGATTTACAGCAGCTGCAATCCAGCTCCTCCTTTGAAAATGCAAATAATTCCTCTGGTATTGGTCTCATGAAGAATAACAGTAATAAATACATGAGCCTTGTAATAAATACAAAGTCAGCCTTGGCTCAAGCAAAGGCCAGCTCCATTGTTTTCACTGGCATTAATTCTAATTACTCAGTGGCATATTCTTGGTTTTTTTTCGCTCCATGATGTTTCGCTCCATGATGTTTCACTCCATGATGTGTCGCCATGATGAAACACATGGCAGATGTATTTCTCGGTCTGTTAGCACCTTGCAATGAGCCATTAAAACGTGTTACTGTTTATCTCCTCTGTGTCTGTCATGTAGGAATTATGTCTGACCACCAGTTTGGAAACCAGTTCATGTGCAGTGTGGTTGCGTCGCACGTGAGCCATCTCCCGACTACAAACCTCAGTTTTGTTTGGATTGCTCCACCTGCCGGGACGGGCTGTGTCAACTTCATGTACGTATACACAGAAAGCCTATGAGTAGATAATCACTTTGGAGCTAATGAAATGGTCTAACCTGCTTGCATTAGGACCACAGTTTTGTGCTGCTGACAAATAGGTCTATACAAATACAAATATTACTACAACTGCTAATTCCCATTTAGTTGAAATTAAAGGTGTGTTTTCTCAGGCAGTGAGTGCTTGCCTATCTTGGCAAGTTTATGGAAGGTTCGTCATTGAGTTCAGTGGAAACAGAGTTAGGTCAGCACTCATCAGTTTTGGAAATCCAATCTTTAATTCCCTGTTTGCATAAGCCATAATGCACCTCTTCAGAAATGGTGGCGTTTGCACTATGTTAGTAAAGTCATTCTGCTGTGCGCAGAATATATGTAGCAGAGATATGAATTTATTCTTGATTGTAATTTGTAGCATGGATGTACACATACATATAATAGCAATCTGGGTGCAGACACCAAAACTGTCTTCTCTTGATATCTATGAAACTGACAGGGCTGAGACATCTAATCTTGCACTACGGAGTACAGCAGCACAGCAGCTACCAGGGTCCCTCAGTGTCAGGGGTTTTACAGACTGCCTCACCCCATGGAATAAGGATGCTCTATGGGTGATAGTTGTCTAGGAATGCGCAAAAATGATGCAGTTACATCAGTTTGGTGTCCTGTAGATCAAATTCACGCAAGAGTGGGAAGGCTCAGCTTCTCTGATGTCAGTGTTTACTCTAGGATCACACTGGGCTGAAGGACTTTTGGGTAAACATGATCATCAGCTGAAGGAAATGAAAGGAGGAGGAATGTGTTTTACCTCTAATCCTCTTCCTCCTCAATTTTTCCTCAGCTGCCTACACTTTCTTGCCTCAGCTGTTGTTTCCCCTGCCTACTAAATCACAAGTTGAAGTAAATAAAGCTATTTTTTTTTTGTATGGTGTTACTCTGACTCCCTTACCCAGTTATCTGATTTCCAGACAGTTCAGCTTTGCCTTGTTTGTCTCTGTTTGCTCCTCTCTTCCAAATAAGTAACTTACACAAGATTTTTTGACACTTGAGACTAACAACCTGTCTAGTTTAAATTTAATATAAAGTAAAATAATTTTAATTGAAGCTTAGTTTCATATAAATTAAGAATATTTACAAAAGTTACCTGAATCTATAGACTCTAACAACAGTGCAATATAGCGAATAGTTTCGAATGTCGTTTGTTGCCAATACATCTGTAATTCAGTTCAGCTCATTAGTCTTTGACCTTTCGGGATGGGTAATAAGGTTATTAATTGGCACTAGCTTTGGTGTGTGATTTTTTGCAGTGTTGATACCTCTCCCAGGGCATTTCTTGGGAGGAACTGGACAAGGGTCACCAGGCAAACCTCCCAGAGGCCAGTGCACAGCTACTTTTTAACTGCACATGGTTCTGGCATCAACTGAGAGGATAGACATGACAGAGGGAAGCCATAACCCTATAGATATCATAGGCAAAATTCCCTTTCACTTCTTCCATGTTTTTTGGTGTGCTTTTCTAGAGCTCAGTCCTGAAGAAGACTGAACCCTGTAAGAAACTAGATTTGGGTGGTGATGGTGGCAGCCTGTCCTCCTCGATAGCAAAGTCAGGCAATGGCCATTTTTTTTACACCAATCATGTTCAAACTGTTGCTTATTCTCCCATTTCTTTCTGTTGTCAAAATACCTTATTATGGCTAATAAATAAATATTTAGAAGTATTTTATAAAATACACTTCTAGGAGAAACACAGAAAGCTGTGGGTATCCATATGATACATCTCAGTGTAATCCTTTAGTGTTTGTTCACCATGGATACCTCCAGATAAGCTGAGAAAAATAAAAGCTGAAATGAATCATTAATTGCGAAACAGTTTTCTTAGCAGTAACGCAGGACTTTTTTATACAGGTATTGAGTATCAGGGGCTCCTAAGCAAGTTGCTAGGATCTGTAAATGTCCTTTACCACCAAAAAAGAGTAGGTCCGCTTTTACACTAACAAGTCATTTCCCTGATAGTCTGCAAATTTGTAAAACACTATCTTCGTAATCCTTCAGCCTAGGTTTCACTGTTTGTAATTTGTGCTCTAAGCTCACGCTAACCTAGTTAAAGCTCAGCCTGTCGGGGGGGATAATAGTGGCACGCTGGGTTACATCTTAGGTTGTTAAGCCTGTTGTTTTATAGAAGGCTTAACATACTAGTTTGTAAAAGTGATAAAGCTGACCTAAATTGCAAAAGCATATTGTGTTTTGACCATCAGAATGGTTTATTGCAGAAGTTCCAGCTACTGGATAAAATAAAATGACTTCTATCGAATTTACTTTAGAAAATAAGTATTTTTCTTATATAGACATTTTTGCTAGTCATTGAATAGGTGCTTTATTGTGTCCTATTGTATAGATCGTGTCTATATATATATCCACTATAACCTCTATTAATAGCGGGCTGGACTTCTGTAATGCTCTCTGCCCTAGTCTGTAGGAAGTGCCTAATGACCCATGTAAGAGAGGTGACCCATCACAACTGATTTTAAAATTCTGTGCATTTAGAAGTCTTTGAAAGTACTAAAAGGCACAGCCCTATATTATTTGACATGTAATTGGTACAGCTTATGGTGCAGATGGCCAAAAGGGAATGGGAATAGTTGTGATGGTGTCCTCCTATGAAGACAGAAGTAGAACAGCTGTGGTTGCTGAGACAGGGCACAGGCGTATCACTGCTGAGGCAGCGCACAGGCATATCACTTATGAAGCAGGAGCAAAGGGTTCCCAGCACAGCTCCTGGAAAAACCTTGTGAGTGAATGCTGAGGCAGACAGCTGAACTATTGAAAGGAACTTGGAAGAAACTTTCAAGAAAGGAGATGTGTTTTTTCACTAAGAATATGCCTTTTCCCATAATCACCTAATGATAGAACTCCTTTCTGGGAAATCTGAAGTACCCTGTTCCAGAGCTGGTCTTTTCATGCCCATGTGTTTAAGCCTGTTTCAGGAACTGGCAATAGTGTAAATGTATGAACTTGAAATACCATGTTGTACAAACACTATGGAACATGAAGACTGTGATTGAGAGGCTTGGTTACCTATTTAAAGCATTATACAAAACCTATGACAATAATTATGGAAATCTTGCATAAACATCCCAGAAGATTACATGGTTTGCTATATTAGTCCTCTAGCCAGGGTGGGAAAAGGCTATATTGTCTGAAGGAATCACATTCCCCTGGTAAACCACTTAACTGTCATTTGAAACACTGTTTAGTGTTTGCTTGGCAGTTAGTTGAGGTTTTTTTTCATTCATTTGAAAGAAATATAGGGGATTATCTTCAAGATCAAATACACAATTCTGTTTACCCTATACGCAATGGTAATACACACAGATATTAAAACTGGGAAGGAAACTGAAAATACCAATTATCGGAACTAAGGTCCCTTGTATTTATATAGAATAACTCAACTCTTCATTATACAGTCATATAAGTTTCTGTCCCTCATTTCTTATAACGAAATGGAATTGTACAATGAAATGCATTTTTGTTTGTCGCATCCTAGTTATTGCTATGAATAGTAGTCAGTTTGCAGTCAGTTGAAAAGCGTGTCGTAATGAACAGCCTTGACTTTGGGGTCCTGTGAAGCTCCCTGCTTCAGTTAAATTCTACCATTCTCTTCCTACTCTTTATTGCAAAACAAGGGTAAAGCAGGACATTTCTGATATTTTATTGGTGCAGAATCTCTTTGAGAGAAGGGTTGTAAAGGCAGTAAATAAGATACAGGCCTTGTTTACAGTCAGGGCAGTTCTGACGTTAGCCCAGTGTTGCAGTCATCTTATTTTTCCATATTGTTTATAACTTGCCTGATTTTGCCGTGTGGAAAAAAAAAAGTCAGCAGCAATTGTTCCTTTTTGCCATGCCAGTTTAGTGGAACTATGAAGAAAAATTACTCCTTTGCTTGGTTTTCCACTTCCCTGGGCAGAGGCATTGTTGTACTGTCAATCAGCATTATGTGTAACATTCTGAAAATCACGAGCCAATATTTGATTCAGATCTTGGCTCTGCTTTCATGTCCCATTTTGATGTGGTGCCCAGATTACCTCCTTCATCTTCTGTGTTTGTTAATTTTCCAGTGAAATGCAAACACCGTGCATGGAATCATTGTGGCTCCTCTAAGTATGACCCCAAGCAGCAGACTCAACTGACTGTGCAGAATTAGATTTTGCTTGTCTATGAGTTTTGTCTGAGCTCCATCTATTTTGTGTGGTGGTAAAGCAAATGGAGATGACCAGTGAGTAATTCTGGGTGTTTTCAGAAACTCTGTTAGCAGAAGATTGTAGCACAGAGCGTAACATGATGGTGAGTATTCAAAAGTGTTCACCGCAAAGCAAGAAGAACACAAGGGATGATGGAAGCTGGTTGCACCTGATTTTCCACTCCTCTAAGGGACTTTCAGCTGTTTTCAACAGGAGATAGTATATGTAGGTATCTCCAGGTAGATATTTATCTGTGAGCTGTATTCCTGTAACTTCCTTGAGAGTTGCCAGGGGTACAATCTGGTTTGGTGGATATCTAGGGCCAGATATTCAGTTCTACTTCTAGAGAGAGGTACCTGCAGATCTGGAGGGTTTCTGTAGCTCTACTAGTTTCGTTAAGGATGTGCCAAATTATTTTAGATATATTTAGGCATATGCATCAAGCCCTAGGTCTCACTGGCCAAAATGGATCACTAACTACCTAGCTCTCATGTAGACCTTTATAAAGACACCTATTTTAAGCTTTATTAAATCTGCATCTGAATCCCACCCAGTCAGACTCAGCTGCCTAAACATTAAGCACTTTGTGCAAAATCATGCACACTAATTTTTCATCTCCACCACCCTCAACATTCGGTGGATTTGTCTATGTCAAGAATTTGCAATGAGTGGGCTGCTGAACAGTTAAAATATGCTGAAAGATATGAATAAAAAAGGCAACTTTGTGAAGTTCATAAAATCTTGCAGTTTTTTTCTTTTTTCATCAGAGGTAAAGCCTGTTGTCTCCTATTCTCTTAGACATCTGATACTCCTACTAAAAGCTTGCTTTAATGAGAGGAATGTTCAGTTTTTAACATTTTTTCCAACCTTGCAGACAACTGACTATTTGCTATTTTAAGCTCCTCATGCTGTGTAGGCACAAGAAAAGCAGAATCAACAAAGCCAGAAAGAATGGGTATGTGAACATCCATTAAAAATAAAAGCACATGAAAATTCAATTGATAAGTTAGTTGAACTTAATTCAAAAGATGAGCAAAAAGCATAAAATGCTACTTTCACCAACACTGCGTAACGCCAGAATAGAAATGCAAGATGATTCAATATTAGGATGGTTGCTTTACTTCGTATGATACAAATATAATATATAATGTACTTGCAATGTATGCTAGCAGAAGGCAGCTCAATATAGCCTTTGGCTACTCTGTTAAGATTTTGGCATGGTTCCATATAGGACTTTGGCACCTCCTGCATGAAATAAAATGAAATTCAGTCATTTTCTACTGATACTATCTAAACAATAAAACAATCACGGGAAGAATTACTTCCCTTCTTGCAAATGTTCATTTGGCAGTTCTAGAAGCAAAGATTAGATTTTACTGTCTTCCCTTTCTGAGCAATGTACCCATTATTTTTGTGCTTGAGATGATCAATTCTCAATCCACAGTTCAGTTATCAGTAGTCGTGTTATCAGTAGTTGTGTTTAAAATTCTCTCTTGAACTTTGTTTCTCTTTCTTCGAAATTTAACCTCAGGGTTATTTTTCAGAACATGTTTTATTTCATCAGCAGCATAAATCTTTGCTTCATTCAAAGAGGTGCTTTTTCTTCCACTTTTCTAAAGATGGCTTAATTTTAAAAGCATGACTAGACTATAAAGATATTACACACACTCTAACAGTTTGCTTCTACTAGGTTTTCCTGTGTAACAGAAGAATCGAATTAAATACCTGTTGGCTACTAACAATTGGTCAGTAATAAACCTTTCAAAATTACAGCCTAGAAGAAGCACGCTTAATGAAATGGATTCTTTTGGAAATGACTGTATTAAATGAAATGAGCAATAAACATTCTGTATGGGTAAACTTATAATGCCTAAAAATATGAGTACAGGCAAAGGTAGAGGATAATTGTAAGAGATGCTTCAGGAAGCTAAATTTCAGTACTGCAGACAAGCCTGTACAACCAGACACTGTACCCGCATTGAAGGCCTTTGTAGCTCTGGAACATCTCCCTAGCAGACTGAGAGAGCCTGATCATTTCAATGCCATTTCTCAAGCGAATAATACAACAAGTGTCTAGTGCATGAATGAGTTTGAGATAAGTGTATTGTCTGCATACTTCTTTGGGAAGTACTTGACTTCTTGCAATGGACTATCACTAAATAACTTGGTGAAGAGCTCAGTACTGTAGGATGTTGAGCACTGGCCTGCTTCCAGCAGAGCAATCATGCGTATCCGTGCTGTCATCAAAGGCACAGAAAACACTTTTTGTATTTTTTCAAATTCATGCCTTCAGAATTACTTGTTTGAAATTTTGCTTTGTTTGTGTACATAGCTGAGGACACATAAAAACGCTCTATCTCTATTCTACTCACAGAAGTTAACTTACTTTTATCGCCTTGTTTGGATGAACTTTTCTAGAGTGATCTTTGCTAGCTATGATAATAGAAGTATTATGTAGACATGCAGTACTGTTCAGCAAGACTTTGTGTATGTGTATAAATGTGAAAATTTGGATACAGTGAATGTGAAAATCCAATAAGACAAAACAAAAACCCTCTCCCTTTTTCTGTGCTATGATGGTCTCCTCGCATCCGGTTTGAGCAAAAGTTTAAAAGCAAAAAAGAAAGAAATCTTATACTTGAAGATACAGAAAACATTAGATCAGCTTTTGCTGCCCACTTACTGGGGAAATTTGGAATGACCATGACCTCAAACTAGCTGACAGAGTGAATTCTAAAATGTCTTATTATTGTTTAAACTTAATAATAGGGCGTATTCTTCCCTTCTCAGTTTGAGAAACTTAAGTCTATTATTAATATTGATATAATTCTTGTATGTGGATATAGAATTAAATGTAATTCAATCTCTTTATAATTACAAATTATAAAATATTATAATAGTATTATATGTAAAACATTACAGAATAAATAATAAATTATAGTAATTCTTCTTTAACCTCAGTATATGCATTATACAAATGTGATCAAAATGCAATTGTGCTAGGAAAACATTTGATAGTATCTGCCTTTGATTTTTTTTTACAGTATTCTTAAATGGCAGTTCTTTTGATGTCATTCAGAATACAGACATTGCTTGTATGCAGTGGCCTGTGTATGATTATATTGTGGTCTGTATATAAGGAAGAGGTTCTTTGCTGTAAGGGTGATGAGGCCCTGGAATGGGCTGCCCAGGGAAGTTGTGAATGCGTCATCCCTTGCGGTGTCCAAGGCAGGGTTGGACCATAGCCTTGGGTGACATGGTTTAGTGGGAGGTGTCCCTGCCCATGGCAGGGAGGTTGGAACTAGATGATCTTAAGGTCCTTTCCAACCCTAACTATTCTATGATTCTATGATTCTATGATCATGAGCTCTGCCCTTCAAAGCCGAAGACTCATGAGGTCAACATTGCCCCAAAGCTAGCAGAGGTTTCTAACAACAATCATTATATAGGCAGGTAAAAGAAAATGTAGAGAGGTAAATTGAATAGTTAATAATAATTTCCTGGCTTTGTTTTTTCTCCCATTCTTAACATTAGAGAGGTTTAAACCAGAATCTTTTAATAACCTCTTTCCCTTTTTCTCCACTGTCTTGCTCTATTTGTCCTCTGGAAAAACAGAAGTCATTCCTGAATGACTCCCCAGTGGGAGACTCATTCCTGAATCCAATGCACCATATCTGGTTTGCCTCTTTTTCTCTTACGGCCTGGAAGACTCCCTTTTTGAAAATCCCCTTGATAAGTGGCATCAGCATCACAAGATGCACATAGCCACCCCCAGGTGAGTGCCCTCCCTCCTCTACCAGGGACAGTGTGGCCCTTTCAGGCAGTAGCCCACATGGGGTCCATCTGACGAGAGCCATCAGATTTTAACAAGTGTCTATTGCTGGCCTGTTCAACACTGCACTGAAAACTTCTGTCGAGTGTGGAAGTAAGAAAGATAGTCTGAAAGAGAGATGCACAGCACTGACTTTCAAAATTAATGATTCATCCATTTCCCACATCATTACATCTGCCTTAATTGCCCTGGTAAAAGGCTAGGATGGCTGCATTAGAATTTTACACTACTTCCACCTTACTGGGTGTGATTACTCAGACTGTGTCTGTGTCATATCAGCAGGCCTGTGAGCTCTTTGGGGAGAGACAGGACTTTTGGTCTAGCCAGCCTTCACACATTGGGTTCTCAGCAGTTCCTGGTGGGCGGCAGCTCAGTCATGGGAGCAGAAGTCTCAGACAGGTATCAGAATGGCATCTGCTCTGATGATGATGATGATGGCATAGTGATAGAGTAATGCTGGATGCTGAAATGGCATCATAATGATGGGGTCATCATCATAGCAACTCTCAGTGAGAATTCTGTTCCATTCTGTTGTGATAAAGAAGTGTTATTACCTAGGAGAAGACTTGGAGCTCCTACCCTAATTGAAATTATCGAAGTATTCACACGATGTTTTCTGGCTCTTGTTGCTGATTAATGGCTGTTCCCGTAACATGTATCTTACAGATGAAATAGCACTGTAGCATTATGAAATAGGGTTTTCCTAACATGGAGTAGTTTTCCTTATCACTCTTGAGTGGCTTGTATCTTTTAGATCTTATTAGAAATGTAACAAATACAACATGGTCTTTTCCAGCCTTCTAAATGTCCCTCTTAGCTCAACAAAAGCTTTTTAGCCCAAGTAGTAATGTATATTTCCTTGAGACATTTTCTGTGGAAAAAAAGCCATTTTAAAGTCTTACAGAATAAGCAGATCTCCGGCAATCTCAATGATTTCCCACCCAAATAGGGAGGAGTTTAAAATAACAATTTGAAGAAATTAATAATGGAAGAAAGTATCTTTTTGGTTTTTTGGTAGTACTCATCAGTTAGTTTGAGATCAGGTTTTGCCCACATACAACACATCAGTTGCACTCAGGAACTGAAAACATGCTCCATACACTCATCCAGCTGCTATCAGCATTAGTGTTTAGGCAGAGGATTATAACCGATATGAACAAATTACTTTGCAGAACCTACTTACACATTCAAAGAGCAACTTCCTAAACATCCTAATACAAAAGATAAACAGTCAAAATGCTTCCAATCAATATCACAGACTGTTTTGCAAAGGGCCGTAATTTGAATGATGTTTTTAACAAGCAAATAGAGACAGAATATGTGTGGTGAGTTAAGCTGCATAAAGCCTTTCTTCTAAATCCAGATGTAGGCATTAACTCGCATATTTGAGATGACATGCTATTTGCTAAGTGCAAAGATGGTTAGAAAAAGGCTTTCCTGACTGAGGATAAAAGCTGGAGTACTCTTTAATTTTGGTTACTGCCAAGCTTATTTCAACAACCACAATAGTTATTTGGCTCCATACCAAAAAGTGGCAATACAGTACTTACATGTCTATGGATCAAAATTAGATGAAAAATTGCTGTTTCTCATCTCCAAAGCCATTTGCCACACATTTTATAGGCCTCAAGATGCCTTTTGTAATATGTGATAACAGAGCCAACTGAAGCATCTGCCTGGAAAGAGATTACTTTAATTATGGACTCAATGTCCTATTTTCTGCAAGTGTTCCCCAGAGAATTTCTTACTGCTGGATGAGAGGTGTTATGATGCACATTAATATCTACAAATTAAACAAAAGGGCTTGAAAAAGTGAGACAAGGACAAAGTCTTTAGTCTTGTACTCAGTGGCTAAAAAAAATAACCCTGAATTCTCTAATGATAGCTTTTAAATTAATATAACACCTGTTAAATTAAATTTCTAATAATGCAGAAGAAAATTAATGTTGAAAGAACTTATCCTTTTTGCCTAACCTTATTGTTTTGCAAAATTGATTAATCTATGAGTCTTTAAAATCCTCATGTTTTCCTTTTATTTTTTTCAACATGGTAGTTCCTAATGATATAATGTGAAAAATGCAGTAGAGGTTTCTTGTTCTCTTCTATTTCTGTAATATGCAAAGTTTCTTGTCATTAAGAACTCATTTGCCTTCTGCTGTCATATCATTGATCACAATTAACTCACTTGATATTAAAGTGGCTGTGCTGTATGCTCCTATAGAAATTCTGTGTAAATCACCATTGATTTAGCACAGTTTAATGGCTACTTAAAGTGTTTGTCATTCTCTATCAATCAGAAGAAAGCCTAGAGATCTTCATTAGCAGCTGTTGCAGTGATGAGCTCAAAGTTTTTCTTTACACAAATTATGAAGGAAGAGCTTCATAATTGGCTTGAAGATGCTGTGACAGCATGTGAGATACTGGGAAACTTCCCTAGAATTTGTAAGATTGCCAAAATTAAAAGGGAAAATGACATCTCCAGGAGATACTGAAGTTTAAAAAAAATAAACAAAAAAGTCTAAATAAACCCCAAAGTATTTGAAGTGCATTCAAATCAGAGGGTAATATTTGATAGCATTTGGGAGTACTGCCTTTTTTGATCGTGTACAATTATTAGAACATATTCTCTTAACACAGTCGAGTGAAAGCAATGCTCATCCTCTATAAATACCATCAACTAATATAAGGGATTTTTCCATTTGCTAATTTTACACTAACTGTCTTTACTGAAACAAAACCAAGTCTGAAAAGGATGTTACATAGTCAGTACTTCTCTGTCTGAGTGAAGGTAGTATGGAGAATTCATAGCTTAGCAAATGGAAGAATTTAGATACCCATGCCGCTTCCAGCCTCAGGAGGAGCTCCTCTCCTGGGGGAACTGCGTGTGTCAGGCAGGGGTCATACGTGTCTCTTCTTCATGGTTTCAACACCATTTCAGCTGCGTAGGGAACACCCTCCCCAGCATCATCTCTGCTGTTGCATAGCCTAAGCTTGTAAACCTGGTCATAGCATAATGTGCTTGTGGCTGTGGCTCACAGATACCTGATCTGCATCCATGGAATTGAATTTGGGTTTGAAGTGGTAGCACCTGTTTTTCTGTGAGCTGTGGGCATGCTCATTAACTCACACAACATAAGCTGGGGATGGGGAAAGCTTACTTACTGAAGGTGGTTCTTCATGGAGCCATCCAGGGCTAGGAGGAGCTGGATGTTTTCTGTCTGCTGCATATGTCATGGCATGACATTCTGAAGTTCATAGAGACACATGTACTCCAGCCCCATAGAAGAAGTAAGGGTTAAAACTCAAATTCCCTTGTCTATCTGCTAGGCTTTTCCTTATTGATATTTTCTGATTACTTTCTCTGGCTGTAAGCAGCTATGCAGTGCCAGGTTCTAATGGAAAGTTTTAGCTTGTAAGTGGGTGGGAAAAGCCCTGCTCTGTGAAGGGAGATTCTTGGATCAAGGTGGAAATTGAGTCATTACTGACTGTTTCCAGGCTCGCTGCTTGCCCTTTGGTTAGCTACTGAAAAGATGGAGCGAAGAGTCACTAGCATCCATGGCTTACTGAAGTTTACCGAGGCCACTTTGCTTGGAGCTGGATTCAGGATGCTGTTAAAGGGTAGATGTGCAGGAGCATGGCCAGTCAGGCTCCTGCTTCTGGAATTTTGGGAGAGACGCTCTGCCTTCATCAGGCTGTGGAAACTATATGTGCTTGAGCCCATATGCCTAAGAAACTTCCAGTAAGGTGCATCTGGAGCTGGGCTTCCTTGGCTGCCAGCCATACGTATTACCAGACCCCCTTGCAGCGCTTGAGTTGTACTGAAAGTCACATGCAGTTTTAACTGTGATGTCTGCAGGGGCAAACATTTCAGCTGTGACTTTACCTTGCCTGCAGCTGTGAAATCTGTTTGGGTATTTTCCTGCTTGCCAGGGAGAGCTGACCTTTCCTCTGGGTGAGCTGCCCAGCTTTGGAGCTACTGTCCCTTTGCTCCTAGAGCTCACACTGTTCTGTGGGTGTCCAGTGTTCTTAGCCAGAGCTTTGTGTTTCAAATAGCATGGACAATTAGGTCATCATTCCAATTATCTGTGTGCAAATTGTTGTCTTTTTTGTTTCAAAGAGGGTGTTTTGGAGTGACCTCCACACAAGGTCGAAGAGGCTGGATTTCTGTTGTTACTTAGTATGATGAGAACATCACTGCTTTGGAGAACAGTGATGTGTCCCCCAGTGGCTTTGAGAAATGAGTTTCTTACTCTGTGGAGCCTTTAACTTGTTAGGGGACATTTTTACTTTTATTTTTTTATTCTTGGCTGCTCTGAGCCAACAGGAGTCCCAGCGTCAGGTGAATAAAGGGACAGAAAAGACAGCTCTGCTTCTGAGTTGCTCTTTGCACTATAAACTGATGCTGGCTTTAGCTCATGTCCCTCTTCTGCTAGCTTAGCCTGGGTGCAGCAGTCACCACTGGGAGGTCTCTGCCCGCAGGAGGCAACAACCACACTCTGGTGGCTCCTATCTCCTCCACCAGGAGATACACAGCTTGGATTGGCAAGGGAAGGGGAGAAACAGTGTCCCAATGCCCCCTCCTCTCTTGCAAAGCCATGTGAGATGTCTCTTGACTGGGAACCACTAGTTTATCACTACCAAGCAGTTGTCTGTGCTGGCACAGGAGGAACATCAGCTTTATTCTTATGTGGGGAGGGCAAATAGATCTGAAGTCAGTGATGACGCTTTGTTCTGAAGTATGTTGAGGATGTTTCATTTTTTCTAACCTGTGCAGGGGTTTCAATATTTTTTACTAAGGAATCTGAAATGTGGTCTTGAAAATTTTTCTCTTGGTGGGGCATTGTTTTAACATATCCTCTCCCTCCACCCCCTTTTCTGTTTAATCCTTCCCCACCACAATAACACACCAAACATCCACGTCAGCCTTTCCTCCTTCTTATGAGGCTCATTTGTTGCGCTCCTATGGCAGCAAGGTACATGGCAGTGGTGAAAAATTTCACAATCCTGGCAGAGCACTGCCAGGGGTCTTGTGAGTAATTCGTGCTTTAGAAAAGTGCAAATTGTTTATGTTGAATTTCTGACAATGAATGCATTGCTTATGTATCTTTTAGAACATTTATTTGTGCCTTTACAGAGATGACCGCTGATTGAAGCCAAATTTAAATCTAACTTTGCAGTGCCATATGGCACAACCTGTAGACACTAAGACTCTGGGAGTTCATGCATTAGATTGCCAGACTGATGTGGTGGATAAGTAGATTGTCATAAAAGTAATTAGTTTCAGCTCATATAGATTGCAGTTGGCCTTTTCTGTTGTTAAGCTTTTAAGGGTTGATCTTTCAATGCTTTGTTGTGGTGCAAAAACAAAGCATCCCAGAGGGATGCTTTATGGTCATAAATTATTAGTGCATGTTAGCTGAATGAAATAAAAATAATAATAATAAAAAGATCTCACACTTGCTAATATTTAGCATATGTTATGTTACTTATATTTGTAAGGATGTTTCCATGGCTCGTTTGTAACCCACCCAGGATCTAAGTAGTAGCTAGATTTACAGTTCATGACTATGTGCAGAGCTCTGGAGGACTTTTGGCTACAAGTCCCTGTGGACTAGGAAAAGAAATAAAACCTTAAAAAACTCAGAAACTAGTATTTCTAAGTTTGACAGGTGTTGTATAACAGGATATAGATGACTATTGCATGACCATTACATTTGTCAGTAAAAGTAGTTTATTTGCATTGGCAACTCATGGCTCTGTCTCATATGCAGTCAAGCTGGATTTCAAAGCTGGGGTTTTATCCCATTTTTCGCAGCGGGGCTTTTCTAGGACAGAATGTGACTTGGAATGTGAATTCCCAGCTGGAGCTATCAGTTTGTGCCAAAGCCAGGATAGAGAGTAGTTAACCCTTCCCAACAATGATCCTTTTACCTTGGAGCCAGTCGTGGAGCTGTGCATGCCCTGGACCTCCAGGGGTTGTGGCACATATCTTGGTGCTCCCAGCTGCATGGGGGTTTTGGTGGGTAGCTGATAGATTCAGGAGCACGGAATATCCAGTGACAAAGGGAGATGGAATGGTGCAAACCTCAGCCAAAACATCAGCATTAAGCCAAGTGTATGAAGTTTTCATGAGTTTCCTTAGACCAGTTTCCTTAGACTTCCAGATAGTAAGAAAATCATAGCGTAAATGAAGCTTAGTGTTTGCCAGCACAGAAGCTTTGCATTGCTCTGTTTAGTAGTGCTTTAACAATATCTTTACACTTTCAGATATTTGAAAAATTAATAGAATTTTAATAAACCTTGTTTCCTTTTTGTTTTAAATTGGCAAAATAATAATGTTATTGGGACTTACTCTGTGTGAAAGTGTGAGTGCAGAATACATTTCATGGCTGATTTATGAGCCCCTTGAAAATATGATTTATAATGAAATTCTGACAGACCCTTAACAAAATTAGCATAACAAATAGCAATGTAATAATACCTTTCATGCCTGTGCATTCCTTCACATTTACTCTCACTAAGCACTTGCCAAAGGCCAAGAGCACTTCCAGCCGAGGCTGGGTAGCACACCACGGAGAATGCACCCTCGGAGAGCTGACCGCCTGCTGCACATGTGTGAAGCTATGCATGCAGATAGGCTGTATGGGCAAAGTTAAATCAGCAGTAGTGTTACCAAGATAGCATCAAACTAAGAATAGCTGTCTTCAGCTACAGAGTGATTGCTGGTCTACTAAGGCAAAACATGAAAAGTGTAACTTTTGCTGCTGGCAGTGCTTAATTTCAAGGTTTTGTTAGAATAAGGACATATAGCTGAAACAGTAGATAGAAACCCAGTAATGACTTGGGCCGTCATTGTTGACATAAGGGTCTATATTTATCTTTGTATTTTAAAGCTTTATTTTGATGAATTTTACAGTTGAGCCTGGTCTCTACAGACTGAGCTGATGCTTTGTCTGTATCTAATGCTTGCAATATATGAGATGAGTTTCTGCTACTATGTTTCTTTGGAAAACAGTTCCCTTTTATATAGAATAACCACTGCCAAAGCTGGATAACTGGGTCAGACTCAGGGATTTTTATGTGGAGAAGTCTGGGCTATGGCCATCTCAGATTTAATGTACGTAACACCAGTGGTTTGCCACTAGGAGTTTTGAGGGCATTGTACTGACCTCAATCTGCTCACGCAACCACTGAAACAAATTAAAGAGCAAAAGAACTCTGCAGCTGTTAGTATCGAAAGGGCTGTTGGAGGTTGCTGAAATAAACAACAACGGGAAGACCTATAGCGAGTAGCATAATCTTTGGTTTCCCACCAACTGGTATACAGTTATGGATAAATGAAGCTAAATTTTAGCACTAAAGTTCGTATACATGGATTATAATTACATTTTTTTTTCTAAAAACGTGGTTAAAATGATGGAAGTGGTTTCTTTTCCAAGTAAAAGTTAAAATAGGAGATAGAATTCCAGATGAGCTAGAGCTGTTTATTGTGTTTCCCACAAATTGTTAGGACTATTTTGGGAAATACAGAAATGGGTGGGAACAGAAAATGCAATCTGGGAAATAAAAAGGAGTGAACTTGTGGTGAGGCAGTGAAGCTCATGGGGGTGTAGGTTAAACCAGGCCTGGGAAGAGTCTGTGCAGAAAATGAGCACCCTGACTAATAAAATTCTGGGAAAAGTAGGAACCATTGAGTGACAACTTTGTTATTGTTCCAGACCTGTTTTGTTTCGTTTTACTAGCATGTGGCAATCCTCACTATCAGAATGTCAGACTAAGAGGTAACAGTGCTGGATATCACTACCTTACTGGGAAAAGGAACAGAGGTAGAGTAGACAAAACAGTTTCAGGAACCCCAAACCAAGGCTTGGCGCAGATCCTGTTGTAGTAATTCAACAATTTTATTTCCTTTTTTTAAGGTCTGTTTGGTAACTGAGGCAAAAAGTGATCGTGAAAAGGTTTTATCATAATGTGTATGAAATGGGGACAGTGTCCATCTCCAGCACTCAGCCTCAAGCACTGGCTTTCTCACTGTGATTTTTACCAACAGAAGTTTTCCTTTGTGTTAATAAACTTATAAAGGAATAAACCAGCCACTCTGAGCGCAATAGCATGCATACAAATGGTCAGACTGCTATTTTTCCTTTTTCTTGACTAGCCAGGCTAAGTATCCTGAAAGAACAATATTTGAGCTTCAGCCAGCGTGGTCAGGGGCATGGTCCACTAACCAGATTTTGTAGGCTTACAATCTTGCTCTTTCAAGCACAATTACTTTTCTCTGATCGTGGCCTCTGTAGTCGTTTGCAGATCCAACAAGGAAGGAGAGATGTTTGTGCACAACTTTATGTGAGGACTCCCCTGTTGAGGTCATATGTGAGGACCATGCTGCAGTTTCTGGGGAAGCAAACTTCTTGCTTTGTGGTTGTTATATCCATGGTACTGCTTATGACCTACACAACAGGGTCATAATTCAGCTTTACAGTTCCTACATTACTATATATGAGATTGGATATCTAAAGGTTTCAAAAACTTACAACCAGTAAGTATAATTGGAGATGATTTTACTATTTCTCAGACACAGATAAAAAGATACATAACTCATGCTGAGTAATTGCAAAGCCAACACTTGAAATTAAATACCCCAAATACTAGAAAGTAGGCCATAAGAAACAATTTAGCTGGTTTCCCGCCAAAGACTCTCAACCTTAACAACTCTTAACTATCTTTAATGTCAGATGAGTTGCAAATTAATAATTTCTTGCCCTCTAATTCTAATTTTCTTCTAGAAAATATTTCCTATTCTCTGTTAGACTAGATTCTGCTATTTTAAATCACACTGGCCAGCACAGTACTGCATCAGTAGTGAGCCACACTAAGTGCGAGTATTGGTGTACACAACTGACAGGAGATACTCTCACAAGGTAAGATGCTGTTAACAAAAAGTGGGTGAGCTCTCAGGACCTGGGTCTTCACGCTTAGTTGAAGACGTGCAGCAGCACTAATAGTTGTTGGAATAGTTGTTTGCGCAGCAGTCAAGTCAGTAACTTGTAGAAGCAGATGAATAATTCAGAAATGCAGGTACTAGAAGTGTCCTGGCATGCTGCAGTTGTTGGATTGTGAATAGTGTCGACAGCAACATAGTTGAAATATTTTCTTTGCAATTTTCATCTTGTTCTAAGGAAAGATCTAATTCAAACCAAATTATATTTGAAGTCAAATATACAGAATGTGATTTGGTAAAATTCCTTTGTCAGAAGTTTCACATTTTTACCAGAAATGGTTAGGTATTTATAGTTTGCTATGCAAGTAGTTTAAGTATTTTAGCATAACTTAGAGTGAATCAATGGCTTGTTATTTATTGCCTCATGCTCTACAGGAGTGATTTATGAAGCCGTGCTCTGCACTACTTGTTACTTTATATTCTGTATGTTAGATGTGTCATCAATATCATTAAATGAATACACAGTGACATTGCTCTGGAACCATGGTTTTTGATACAAGGGTAACAGAACATAAGAATTATGTTTAATTCATAAGAGGCACCAGTCTCTCATTTAGGTGTAGGCTGGGCTAGAAGGTGTCAAAAATATGCTTTACAATACCTCTTCTGATTGCATTTCAGACCCTCTCTATATACCCTTATGTTCTCTGTGGGAATAATATATAGCAATACAGTGCAGTTTGTCAAGTGGATAACATTTGTGGTTTTATTTATTTGGGTGCAAATGGTATCATTATTTTTACTGCAAACCAAAAAGGAATGTATTTTCATGAATATACTTAAAATTATTCTTAAGGGAATCTATAAATTTAAAGGTAAGTCTTGCCTATCTGTGCAATAAGTAGCGTTGTTGATTACTTAGATTACATTTTAAAATTCTAATACTTTCTAGTATTTATTACTGTTATTTTTACTTCTCTCCCTGCAGAATATAAATAAACCTTCATTTTAATCTTTCCTTAATTACCTCTTCAGATTCCTCTTGAATTAGTGCATTGAAATCCAGAGCCTCGAAAAGCCTGTAAGGGTATTTATCTAGTATCTTTTTATTTTTTTATTAATTTTATGTAAATATTTCTGTCCCATTTAGCTTTTGTAAAAAAAAAAAATTAATCTTACAAAAGCCGAAGCTTACGATCAGCGCTGACTTGAAAATGTGTTTTTACCTCACTGTTATTTCAAGTGTACATAAACTCTTGATAGCACCATTCACATATAATGGTAATTCTGAAGCAAGAACATTTAACTCTTTGTGCTGCTGATGTAATTATTAGAAGTGCTAATTATGCAGGATCTATGGTTGACTCCAGAGCTGTCATTTGCTAAAAGTTTGTTCACTGCCTAGCTGTAAAAAGTGGGACATGTTCTCTTCAATATTTCTCAGACTTGCCACAATAGTCATCACATATATTAAATGTATGACTGAAAGGAGTTACGTTGATGGGAGAATACTAATGTTTATACCTATAGCAAAGCTAGAAAACCCCATATTTTGTGAAATGAAGGAATAAGGTTTTTTCAGTGTTTTGAATTATTGTTCTTAATGGAAACGAAGTACTACAAAACAAATAGCGTATCGCTGCACAGGGAGAGAAATCAGACTTCAGGTTCCTTACGTCACAGCTTTCATGCCCTGCCCTGTGAATATAAATTTGGAATAAGCATGGGTCGATGTGTAAAGGAGTTGTATCGTGTGTATCCCTCACTACAGCTTGCTGTCACAGCTGCCTGTCCTTGGTCTGCAGTGGTGGAGGCAGGACACATCCCATGGACCCTCTGGCCCTATTTTATCTGCTCTAAGATAATTGTGCTTTTATTGTTTCATTTGATGAAAATTTCAGAGTGTCTGGATTTCTTTCTGAGATGCAAAGGAAGCGCATTTCAGAGACCTGTCATGCCTCCAAAAATGGGATTTCTGTTCTCTTTACAGGCCTGACTAAAAGACTAGGGCTACTGTAAGCTTTATTCAGTGGACAATATTCGCTTTTTCATGAAGATTAGAAGAGATTAGAATGAGGGGAAAAAATAAATTTAAACATATGGTAAAATTCTGCACACAAACCTGGAAGAGGTGGTTGGGGTTTTTTTTGCCTTTTTTTTGTTTGCTTGTTTGTTTGTTTTTCACTTAAAAATATGTCAAAAGGAAAATGTTTGGCTTAATATTATCTTTTTACCTTGGCTTTGCAATTAGAAATTTTATCCAAAGACTTAGACACTCTTCTAGAACAAAAAAGCATCTATACATGAAAATCAGAAATTCCCATTTATATTGTATTGCTTCAAAATCTTCCAAAAATGCTTTATCCTGAACACCGCATTGGCCCTTCCTCTCCCCTGCAATGATGGCCTGCTGGGCACTTGACATCTAGCAGCCTTTCCTCCCACTGTTGTGCTAGGTGATGTTAGGGATGTGACCGGTGGGTTTTGGGAAGGTGTGTGAATCCTGAATGATCCATTGGTCTCACAGGAAGTTGTAGCCCACAGATTCCCAGGTCTTCCTTACAGCACCCTGGGCATCCCTCCCAGCTCTGCTGGCAGCCACCACCCAAACTACAGCAGACTAGTTTGGGACACCCTCTCCTTGATTTTAAGAAGAAAATGGATATCTTCTTAGTTGTGGCATCCTTAGGCAGGGCATAAGGGGGCTTAGTAAAGAGTACCTGCTTAATGACATAAATGTGTTCAAGACCACAGAGCTCCTTTAGGATCAGAGGTTAACAGTGCAATAACTAACTGCAAGCTCATTTAATCTTCTAGTACTTCTAAAATAACAGTGACTAGGGTAATTTTTCTTCATTATGTTGTGTGTCCTTTCATTAGAAAGGTTATGTTTTAAAATGGGGGCTGCTGTGCATGGTGACATAGTACAAATCCATTTCCCAGGCAAATGCCCAGTTTTCAGACAGTCACTAAGTAATATAAAATTTTTTTGTCACCAGCGCTGAAAGCTGCCTTGCCAGTTAAACAAGGAAGAGAAAACACGCAGGGAAATTCAGTTTAATTTAGCCTAAGCTTTACGATTTATACTCCTGGAGTGATAATGCTGTCTGTCCATCCCTCTTTCTTCCTGCAACAATTAGTTTTGAACTTGTAGATCCGTTCCGTTGAAAGCTGGCAGCAGCTTAAGTGTCTTCAGTATATTTATCTTGACTGTTTGAATATAGAGGACCGTGCTGAAGGCGGCACTGGGAAGGATTTTCATATAGAAGATAATCACAAGGAGAAAAATTTGGGACAGCTCATGCTTGGCAAGGAGCTCCGGCTGGGCATGTGTTTTATCAAACTCTTCCTCAGCCAGGAGGAGTTTGAGTTGAGTTGAGAGACCAAGAGAAAGATTACACCAATGTGGCTGCAAGTGATGAGCTTCCTGTGGCTTAGAAATCCTCACTCCTTACTTAAGGTGAGGAAGGACTGTGTACACACTCCCACGGCATGGAGGTGCAAGGAGAATGCATTAAATTAAACCAATACCCAACAAATTCATTGTAAAATCACAAAGCAGTGTGGCTCAGCATACCTGGCGTCAGGAATGCAGCCATGAGTTTCTGACTTCAGGAGTGCAAGGCTTTGAAGAGGATCTTTTTTTTAAAGTGCATGATCCAAAATTAAAATGGGATTTTCTCATTTATTTTGATAGAAGTTTCAGAAATGTTAATTTGCTTAAACATTTTTCAAAGCATGAATGATGTTTAAAATAGACTATTAAGGAATATAGGTGCAGTACATTTAAAATACAGTTGAACAAGAACAATATTTGTGCTCTAAAGAATAAACCTTAGCATCTGAAAAACAAATACTTTCTAAAATTTAAGCTATTTTGTTGTGCATAATGAAGCCTATAAAGTACTCTGGAAAAAGTAAAGCAGTTTCAATCATGCTTCCTGAAAACAACAATTCAAAATTCTTTACAATGTTCTTATTGGTAAATTTTTCAAAAGAGCAAATATCAGTGTGGAAAATACTAACATAATTTTATATAGAGGCAGTAATACAGCCGGACAATGTTTAGGTGCAGTACATATTGAGAAATAGAAATAAATACATTATTTGAAATTTTGAAACTAAACTGTACAGGCAAACATGTGTCCACTGAATATTTTTAATATATAAACAGAGGTCTTCAGTTTAAATGCAAGGGACGGGCCTCAGGTCAGTAAAATAGACAAAGAAGATGGGCAGTAATGTTATGCAAGAAGGTTTAGGGACTTGGAATTGCATGATCTTAAGGTCTTTTCCAACCCCAACCATTCTATGGTTCTATGAATCCAAACCTATTATGAGCTGTTAGATTGAGAAATCCTCAGAAATGGATGCACCCAGAAGCTAAAAGGCATAGATCATGGGCTGTATTTTAAAATGTTTTATTTGTTGTTTGCAGTATATTGTTTTTTGCTGTCTTCGTTCTAGAATAACATCACAGAGTTAATCTTTGCCCATGAATGAAGTCTGCCTGTTTCCTTAGCATGTGCCAAACAAGTGCTACTGCGTAGTTAGTACTGCTATTTTTACAGCATTGTTTTTAGATGTTGTTCTCAGATATGTCTTATTTTCCCCTGAATTGATAATTGAATCTCTGTCATCTGTATGCCTTTACCAGTTAACAGTTTGCTGCTATTCCTTCCATCTCTCTGATGGGTCTTACTTCAAGTCTTTTGACTCACAGCTATATTCCTTCCATCTCTCTGATGGGTCTTACTTCAAGTCTTTTGACTCACAGCTATATTCATCCCATCCTTATGGATATGGTACCTTCTGTCTTCTGTAATAGTTTTTTTTATTGTAGTTTTTCAATATTTCAGACAATCTCTGTGCAGATGTGTGTTTTTTTTTTTTCCCCAGAGATCAACAGGTGTTTGGTTACCATTCAAAATGGGCAATTGCCATTTAAAATGGGAAATACTTGTGATACCTTTATGTGACTTTGCATCAAATCTAATATCTGTTATGAGTCCATCCATAATGGCAATCCTTGGAAGTCTGGTCAGTTTTACTTAGAGTGTACGGGAAGATTTTCCTCAGGGATAGTATGTCACTGCTGCTCCTGAATTTAACCCGAGCAGTGTTTCTTCCCTAATGGTACAGAGGCTTGTACTAAATGCAGTGGTTTCTTAGTTGAAGAGGAGAGAATCAAAAGAGCAAACCCACATTTTTTGTTGTTGTTGTTTCTTTGATGTGGTCTTAAAAAAAATAAAAACTCTGACACTCTGAAAACCCCCTTAGAATCTCAGTTTTGAGAAGTCCTCTTTTGTCATTAAGCATTAGCTCATTTGCTGTTTTATTAATCAACCATAAACTTCTTAGCTATACAAATTACAGATGAATTTCCCTAATTTCCACCACCACTGTTGTATACAGCACCAGATGTGCAGGTCTCCAATGAGTGCCTTCATCTGGAATACTTGGTATTTGGGATTCCAGACATGGGAATATGAGCTCCCAAGCAATATTTCAAGTAACAGAGCAGTAACTATTTGTGTGTATTTGAAAAGTTTGCCTTCCTGACAACATTACTGAACTGAATTCCCAATGTATTTCTTTTGACTGAAAACTGTCATTAGCAAATAAATGAAGAGTCAAAGTCTGGTAGCAGTTCGCCCAATAATTGCCTTTTTTTTCTTCACCTGGGACAGGGAATACAGTCTTGGGACTGTGCAGAACATCAACAGGATGTTTTCCTACAAAGATTCATTCTGGTGTTGTGCTCGTTCTGCCAAAGATTTCTGAAAACGAATCTGTACTCAGAGGAAAAATGAGTTGGTAACAAAGTACATCCATCTATCCTGAAGTATTTACATTTTTGTTTAGATTCTCTGTTACTTTGGTTTCTTTCAAAGTCTGTGGTTATAAATCTCTTCATTAATACCTTAAGAGAAGTGTTTTTAGAGTTTGATATCTTTTTCAGTAATAGGCTTAAAGAATTACCAATACGGTGTCAAAAGAAGATATTGTGGCAATGTAGCTTAGGGTAATTCATTTCTGAGTAAGATAGGTCATGGATTGTTTCCTAGTAAGAAACATGAGTTCAAACTCATTATTGGAACAGTATATTATATGGGTGGCTGCTGTCCAAATGAGTTGTAAATTGAGAGAATTTGTGGCTGGGTCAAGTGAGCAACTTATTCAAGCTAAAGTTCAAACATCAGTTTTTATTTAACATAATCTTGATAACTCTAGTAGTGCTTTATTACACAAAAACATCCACAAGTACCATAACTGTGAACATGGATGTGCTGTTGGGCAGTTTAGCAAAAAGCAAAGCAGGGCTCTATGTGTTCGATTAGTATAGCTGACTCTGATTTGAGCAGGAGGTTGGTCTGGAGACCTCCTGAAGGCCTTTCCAGCCTCAATTTTCTTATGGTCCTCTCTGGGGTCATGGTTTCTTGGGTGGAGGAAGAAAGAGTTCTGCTCATGGCTCAGAAGAAGCTGAGTTAACCCATTTTGGAGCTGGCAACGAGGGAGAAGTTGGGTCCTGACCACAGCTGCCTACTCAGAAGGACAGAGCTCCCATCCACAGCAGAAGTGGAGGCCAGCACTGAGTGGTGCTGGGCCACTGCTAACACTGCAAGGTGATCATAAGGGCTTTGTTTAGCCTTAACAGCTCCTGAAAGTTGCTTGATTGGAAAGCAGGGCTGGAGAAAGGGACCTATTGTGGAAAGACACTGGGAACTGATTGTTACTGCCCCTCTACTCTGCTCTTGTGAAGACCTCACTTGGAGTGCTGTGTACAATTCTGGTGTCCTCAAAATAAAAAGGACATGGAACTCTTGGAACAAGTCCAGAGGAGGGCCACGAAGATGATCAGGGAACTGGAGCACTTCCCATATGAAGATAGGCTGAGAAAGCTGGGGCTGTTCATCCTGGAGAAGAGAAGGCTGCGTGGAGACCTCATAGCAGCCTTCTAGTATCTGAAGGGGTCCTATAGAGATGCTGGGGAAGAACTCTTCATTGGGGATGGTAGTGATAGGCCAAGGGGTAATGGGATTAAACTTAAAGAGGGGGAGTTCAGGTTAGATATAATGAAAAAGTTCTTCCCTGTGAGGGTGTTGAGGCCCTGGAACAGGTTGCCCAGGGAAGTGGTAAATTCTCCATCCCTGGCAGTGTTCAATACCAGGTTGGACAGAGCCTCGGGCGACCTGGTCTGGGGTGAGGTGTCCCTGCCCATGGCAGGGGTCTTGGAACTAGGTGATTTTAAGGTCCTTTCCAACCCAAACCATTCTATGATTTTCTTTTAAATCTATTTTTATTTGATCTCTCTGAGGTGGGAGAGGTTAGGAAAGATTTAGATAATTCAGGTCTTTGAGTGTGTCTTAATCCAAACCTTAAGACACTACTCAAATGAGCATCTCTGAAACATCTTTGTTGAAGAAGTGCATAAGTATGCCGTGAGCAGCAGAATCCATGAAGCCCAGTTTTGGGGCAGTAAGTCCCCATAGCACCCACATTGCAATACTCCCACAGGTGCCCTCACACCATGTCTCATACTCACTTGCAATGCCTCCAGGGTCCCTGAATAGCCTCCTATCCTTCCCCAGTACATCCAGCTCCTGCTATTGATGCCAGGCCCCTTCATCATAGTCTCTCCAGTTTATGCCATGTACCTGATGTCATTCCACCTGCTTGTTTTGGCTTGAGTTCTGTGATACTTAACAAGTTTGTCATTTTTTCAGTGGCTGATGGAATTAATTATTCTTCTAAGGCAGTATTTCACCTTCCTGTTTCTATTTGTATGCTGGTATGGTCTTCAGGGATGTATGTTTTCTTCCAACACATAAATCTGGCTGAAAATTAAAAACCATGCAGGAGAAATAACTGTCTTTGTATGATTAGCGACCCTGCAGTTTTTTCAAGAGGTTAACTGTATTCCCAGCAAGCAGGAGGTAAATGAGAATAAGGAGAGGATAACAGGTCTTCAATACCACCTGTAATATGTTCTTCCTTAGTTTGGTTTTGATCAGTCTGTGAAAGGTTAGCATATTTCATTAGTTTTTTCACTCCTCTAAAAACTTTTAGGACTGTGGGGAGAGTGCAAAGAAACATTAGACAAGGAGTGCAATACTTCAGTGTTCAGTGAAGCCTTGGGAAGGGAAATCTGCCCCAGATGCTCTGGAGAGCAGCCTGTGAACACTGATTTTTGATGGAACATTTTCTAGCTTTAGACTGAAGAGGCAGATTTTATCCTTCCGTTGTAAGCTGATTTTGTATATTGTGGATGCAAAAGTTGCATCAATGTAATTAATATTGAAATGAGGGTTTTTTAAAGAAATTGGGTTAATTTGGCTATTTGAGAATTTCTCTGTGTGGGTTGTAAAGCAAATACAGGGAATGAGGTTCCAGAATCTCACGTGAGCCAGCTCATCCACAGCTGTTAGCAACATCCTTTGGGAACAGCTAAAGCAGGTTAGAGCAGGCTGCTCAAACTTTAACTGGAAATGGATAGCAATACAGATGGCATGAGAGCAATGAACTGAAAAGGTAGCCTTAAAATAATTCTTTTTTTCCATTATTTAGAATCTCTTAAAACCAACATTGTTTTCATCATAGGATCTCTAATGCTTTTCGATTTTAAATGCTTTAAAATTTTCACTGTATTAGCTGAATATGTTATTTCTTATCACTTTTCATGTAATAAAATATATATCACACCAGAAAACCCCAGAGCATCAACTACCTGCAAATTCTTGAGTTTCTGGAATCATGCAAAATCCTCAGCACTTCTGCTGGATATTCTGAGATAAACAATCATAAACTAATGGATAGGGAGAATCTGTATCACAGGCATTTACACGAAGCGATGGACAAAATGAACTGGTTAATTCTTTCATGTTATGAAAAGCAGTTCTCAAAATAAGTTTGATTAATCAGATTATATTCAAACCTTGCTTTTATTTCTTTGCTTTTACCTGACATCCAAAACCTCAGAATCATGGGTCTGGAGTATAATGCAAACTGGAAGGGATCTCAGGAGGTCTCTAGACCAACATCCAGCCCAAAGTAGGGCAGACCAGGTTGCTCAGAGCTTTAATCCAGTTGGATACAATAGCGGTGTAGAGGAACTGCACAACCTTCTTAGCTGACTGATGTCAGGTACCCCAGCCATCTCTTCTGCAGGCTGAACAAGCCCTGGTGTCTCAGCCTCTCCTGACAGCACGGATGCTCCAGCCCCAAACATCTTGGTGGCCTCTGCTGAACTCACCTGTAAGTTAGCACTGTTAAACTTCATTAGTACATGTTGTTAAGAAAAGGATAACGCTCACATCATAGAAGCATGTAAGAAATAACTATGTTCTGCGTGTGCATTTACTTACTACCTCTGTGTTCCTTTGGAGATGTCAAGTACTATAAAGCCCACAGTAACTGTAACATTTCGTCTTGCGATGCAGGAAAAGACAAAGAGGTTTTTTCATTCTTGAAGGATAATTTAGGTGATTGAATGCTATCTTGATTGAGTATCGGCCTTAGAAGACTGAATAAGTAAAATTTGGGAAAACCAGTACTTTTTGTACCAAAAAGATGTAATATATTCAATAGCTCAGGGTTAAATATAGATTTCAAACAGTTATAAATATGCAATGCATTAAAAAACTAAAATCCATGCAATCAGTGTTTTGCTCAATAATGCAGTATATTGCAAAACCTGAGACAAGGACATTCTCTCCCAAACACTGAAAAAGGTGCAAAACAGGGACGTATTTGTTGGCACTGTGTCACTAGAGAGACAATAGATGCTTGTTCTATTATTTATATGAGCTGACTGCTTGGCAGATGCCACTGCAATAACCCTTTATTTGAAAAGAAAAAAAAAATATAATTTGCTTTCCTTTATAATCACACAATGCAAAATACTAATGAAAATGTTGGATTTCCTGTAGACGAGAAGAAAGTATTGTCCTAATCTGCTTTCAGTCAGCAAGAAGCTCTAATCATTCCAATCACATAAAACTAGATAGAATTAAAAAAAACCATAATTTTATTCTCTGAAATACAAGGGAAAGGAGGATGAAAATATGTATGTACAGTTTAAAATGATAATTCTTACTTTTTTACTCTTTCGTAATACATATATACTGCTCTGTTGCATCCCTGTTTTGTACTCACACCTAGCAACCGAATAAAAGTTTAGCGTTCTTTAGGACTACAAATGAATGTTCTTATAATTGTGAAATTTAGGGGCTGAAGCTGCCTGTGCACCCTTCTGCTTCAAGTACTGTAGCCTTGAATCCATTCCATGCAGTACATTAAATCTCTTTCATTCAACTGCAGTATTCCTCCCCTTATTTTTATCCCAAATTATCATACTGTCTCTCAAGCATGTAACTTTTTTTTTTTAATGCGGAAGAGCAACAGCAAAACCCACCTTATGTCTTAGAAGTGTCTTGTGTGTGCTAGACCACATACATATACAGTCAAAAATGTACACATCAGGGCAATACACAGGACTGTGCATGGACCACTGCACATTCTAAAATATGCTCAAGTGTGGTTGAAATTGTAAGTTTTAAAAATGCATGTTTTACATGGGCTACAAGGACTGAGATAAAATTTCTGCAAGACTAGCTGGATGCAGATTGGGTCTAGCAATGCTGAAAGAGTTACAATTAGCTATTCATAGTGCATAGGTAGTGTGTGGGAGGGAGAAATAGCCCATCTCTTCCCATAGTGTGTTTTATCCAGTGAGAGTTTCTGACAGTCATATCAATGTTATGATACATGTTTTGTTAATGGCAATGTGTTCTCAGGTAAAGGCAGTTGATAGGCCTGACCAATTTGGTGGCCTTCTATGATGGGCCTACAGAAATGATAGACAGGGGTGAAGCAGTTGACATTGTCTACCTGGACTTGTGCAAAGCGTTCAACACTGTCCCGCACAACATCTTTGTTTCTAAACTGAAGAGACATCAGTTTGATGATGGACAACCTAATGGATAAAGAACTGGCTGGATGGCTACATGCAGAGAGTTGCAAACAACAGCCCAATGTCCAAATGGAGAACTGGTAACAAATGCAGTCCCTCAGGGGTTGGTGTTGGGACCAACCTTGTTCAACGTCTTTGTCGGTGACATGGACAGTGGGATTGAGTGCGGCCACAGCGAGTTTGCTGATGGCACCAAGCTGTGTGGTTTGGTTGATACACTGGAGGGAAGGAATGGCATCCAGAGGGACCTTGACACGCTTGTGAGGTGGGCTGATGCCAACCTGATGAAGTTTAACCATGCCAAGTGCAAGGTCCTACACCTGGGTCAGGGCAATCCCAGGCACAGCTCCAGGTTGGGCAGAGAGGAGATTCAGAGCAGCTCTGCGGAGAAGGACTTGGGGGTGTTGGTCGATGGGAAACTGAATTGTGAGCTGGTTGTGTGCGCTTGCAGCCCAGAAAGCCAACCGTGTGCTATAGTGCAGCTGCTAGCAGCAGGCATAGGGTTAAGCTCTGCTGGTGGAGGTAAAAGCTTAACCTTGTTTTCCTTGGTCCTATTGAAAACCTTTTTGGGGTGTCATGATATGAGGTGTTGCACTGTAGGAACCCCTGATTGTTTTTTCCCAGACCCATCCTAAATGTATTTGTCACAGTGTCTTCCTGTGCCAGGGAAAGGTGCAGATGCCAAGCACCCCTGTAAGGGCAGAGCAGGGGAAAGCCTGGGACAGGCCCTCTGCTCCTGGACACACAGCTCAGCATGCTACATCGAATCAACAGGAGGCTGGTAGTGCGCCTCTCTATCTACAGGTTCATGAATGTACACAAGTGTCACTGGATTTCTTTCTCTCAGATGACCTGGAATGATTTGTGTCATTACGCAGGGGACAAATTGATATTACTTAGGCTATGTTCAGAGGAGCTGGCAGTATCGTACTTAAATAAAGTGGTTTTAAGCTTGTTGGCACTTGAGCAGGGTGGCACTTCAAGTCCTATTTCATAGGTGATGTGGACGATGTGTGGTTCAAGTACAGAATCAGCAATTCATATTTCTTTTTTTTTTTGCTTTTCAGTGACAGACAATATGAAAGTCTTTTTTGGAACCTGATTTCAGCTTGAATAGTTGCAGTTTAGGAGGGAAAATTCTTTACAGAATTGCTGCAATTGAAGCATGGGGTTAGTAATGCCTTGAACTGACAGTAAGCCTTGACACCTGATACAGTCTTCCTGTGTTCAGACATCTTTCTTCTGTCAGCAATTTATCTCCTCTTGCTACTTTTAAAACCACAATTTCCTCTTTCTTTCTTGTATAGCCTCAAGCGGAGAAATGCATCTAGGCTAATGGAAGTGTGAAGTTAATATTAAGAGGAGCCTTATTACCTCAAAGTTGTTTTTCTTTCTAAGCTCTCATCATGTCAGGATGTTCCCATTCCCTCCCATTTTCCTTTTATTTTTCGTCCCTTTGGAAAGATTCATTCATAGTGAAGAAATACGTCTGTGGACATGCAAAGCATGTGTATTACCCTTTGGCTGTCTGACCAGTTAGATCTGATGAGTCGCTTGCCCTTTAGATGGAAATAAATAGCATACAATTACAGAGTGAGACTATAGACTGGTCTGGAGTAACACCAATTAATAGTAACTACCCTTCACCTAAGAAGTATTTAACTACATTAAGGACAATATAGAAACTGGATAAAGCGCATAAAAATCAGTTATTGGATATATATGTAAATACAACCCCACAATTAAGAGTTGAATAGTTTTCTCTCTTCAGTAGAATTTTTTCAGGCATTGTAAGTATTTTTTTTTATTATAATTACAATAAATATTATGTAGTCTTTAGACTTGAGTGTGAATATAGGGATGGGCATGGTTTTGGATATATTACATATTTTTAGAAGAGAAAAATCCAGATTCATGATCTGGTTCCATGAATCTCACCTGTCAGGTAGGACTGTCACCAGCAAAGAAAGCATATAGAAAAGGTACATTTTGCACTTCTTTCTAAAAGTAGCTTAGGTCATGCATAATTGCACTGCATTGTCATAATTTTCTCCATGAGTAAAGCATAAATATATAGGAAAACAAGCAGGTAATACTGGTAAACTGACAGTAGTGATACCCTTAATATCTCTCCAAAGATTCACCGGCTGGTGCAGAACTCATACATACGCCCATTGCAAAACCAATGCTAACATGAACGTATACTGTAGGAAGCTGTGCCCTCACTGCACGGCGCTGTTGTCCCCAGGGTGTACATTGTTCCTGCTTTGGAGCAGCAATAATTGGCTCCTACTTTGCATTATCAAACCAGGGATGATAGACACAGAAAGATGCAGATCATTCAACTGGCTCATGGCTCTCTGCCCCCATCCCCTATTTCTCACACGCACGCAGAGATCCAGTAAACAGTACACAGTTTGGTATTATTGGTGTTATTTGGTATTTGTTGCATTCAGACACATACTCAAGCTTCTCTCTGCATGTGGTCTGTGTTTTGAGAGTTTGCTCCTGTCTGCCTCATAAAGGAATTTTGTGGCTGCCATTGCTGTTGCGCACATCCTGAATTGTATCCTGGGCTGTTGCATAACCAGCATCTCTGAAGTCCCAGTCCACTGCCAATATAAGTTTTCTTTCTCATTGTCTGTGAAAAGCCCTCTCTTCCACCCTGCCAGGCTGGGGGAGGGATAGAAATATACAAAATACCTTTTGTTCCTTAAATGTGGCATTTTCATGTATGTGCCCAGCAGCACCATGAGCCAGGGTTTTGCTCAAAACATGAAATTCCTGCAGTGAAACCCATTTGCAAAACATGTCTGTTGGTGCTGTGTTGGACCCAAAGTTGGCTGTGAGATGCCTTGCCATTTTCACCTGCCAGAGGAAATCACTGTACTTCATCCTTTTAAAGAAGCCTGGGCACGAGTTTGGCTTTGGATATTGCTTGGTCCCTCTCTGACTCATGCATCTGCATGTGCCTCATGAGGATATTTGCAGAAGCATATGTAGTGATCATGGTTTCTTGCATATTCATCCCAATAAAGATTTAACAAATGCTTCCAAATGAGACTTACAGACTCATCTCTCTTGCCTTTATGCACTGGGATGATGTATTTGTTTTTGTTTTACTCTGTACTCGGTATGGTCACTTGTCAGACAGTAGATGAAGAAATGCTGATGAAAAACTATGACATGGTGTTTTGCTGTATTTTATGTAAGCGTTGGAAATCCTAAAATAGTTTCTATGGTGCACGTGGTAAGGACTGCAAGCACCTCACACTGGTAAGGTGATCTCAGGACTGTGGCCAAAACACTGTAGCTACCAGGTGAGGCAAGGCTCTAGCTTTAAGTAGATTTAGCCTCTGAAAGTCCAAGCAGGTTGAAAAGCAGCACAGCTCTCCTTCCACAAGCAGAGGGAGTGCCCTAAAAGCCCTAGGAGCATCAGATAGCCACAGGTTTGCATTTCTCAACACACGCATTGCTGTGGAGCTTTCATAATGAGCAGGAAGCAAAGCGGATCTCAGAGAAGTTTTCATTTACTCCTGTTTGTACTCTGACCATTTGCAGATGGGTTTTACATTGAGGATCCGCTATGTATGAAAAGTTTAATACTAGAAGTGTTACTTGTGTTGTTCTTCCTTGTAAGCGGACTAGTGGCCAGGAGAAGAATTATGTATTTTGACTTTCCTTTCAGACCATTCTGTTGTGGTCCTTCTTGACATTTTCCTAAGCAAGTGAGGTATTATCCATTAAAGCAGCTGGCTGGAAAACCACAGTCGTAAAGTAGTTTTCAGTGTCTTACTATTAAACTGAGAGGCCATTTCAAGGAGTTCATATGGACCTATCTTGAGCCCATTAATGTTAATTATTTTCATTACTGATTTGGAGAAAGGATAAAGAACACATGAAAAGTGTGTGCAAGTCTAGGCAGATACTGGAAGAACTTTGGCTGCAAGAAATCAGACTCCAAAGGCAACACTGGCAAATACTGAAAGGTTTTGAAATCTCTGGGACAAAACTGAAGTTGTGAAGTACTACACTTAGAAAAGAGGGAAGAAATGAGCAATTAGAAATAAAGAATGACTGTCACTGTTAGCATGACAGCTCCGTAAGAGAAAAACAAATCAAACTGCATTGTATTTCTAGCTGATTATGAGAAAACAAAACGACAAATCTTTCTGCATGGTACATTAGCTGTTCTTTTACCTACAGGTCATTAATGAGAAATAATCATTCTTCAGACAAAACTGGTGAGGCCTCAAGTATGGAAACTATGTGCAGCTTTAGGCATATCACTTTCGCAAAGACAGAAACAGATTGAGACCAGAGGAGACCAAGAAAACAGTACATTGTTCAGAAAGTGAATGGTTAGAGGACAGGCAGTGTAAGATCCACTTTAGCTTGTCTGGACAATGAGGGCAAGAAAAGAAAGAACAACTTAATTTGCAGTAAACCCCCATGCAGCATACCAAGAAATGTTGTAGAGTTTCTTTTTTTTTGGTGATGTTTGACAGAGGCCTGGGGCAGAGCTTACTTGTCTCTTCCTTTGTTTCTAGAGAGGATTCCTGGACATCCGTTCAAGCTCTACATTTCTTTCAGGAGCATATAACAGTACTGCCATTGCTATTGCCTATAGGGTTGTGTGACTGTTAATTTCTCAGGGCAGCAGCTCTGCAAACATTTCTTCTGTCCTGCACTGAAACAGGTACACTCTCCCAGGCAGAGTGGTGTGCTTAGCCTTGCAATGCGCTTTCTTTTACCGGTGTTCTTCACTGCTGTGAATCCTGTACCACTGCTTTTTATTACCAACCTAGCCATTTGGTTTTAGGAGCTTTTTTTTTTGCTATACAGAAACAATCCCCACAAGTTATTTTATGAATTTAAAAGGATGCGGAAAGAAAAACACAGAAGAAAGCAGATTGGGATTTCTGATTTGATTAGTCATGCATATAGATATGCATATGCATATATAAATAAATACATTATTTATTGTTGTCTTTTTTATGTTCACAGGGCTACAGCTACTCATAGGGGCCAAGTAATATTCAAGGATGCCTTAGCACAACAGCTGTGTGAACAGGGAGGTAAGAACCACTATCATATTAAAAATATCTGACAAATGTGGTTTTGCATTGTACTTGTGTGTCAGTGTTACTCATCATGAAATTTATGTCACAGAAAACAGTATCAGGATCTTGCATTCTTAAAACTGACTCATTGGCTTCATACTTCCCATTAGTTATCTGGGAAACCTCTCTGTCCTCTGCTAAACACCAGGGAATATACAAAAGTAAAGTAAATCCTATTGCGTTATAGACTTACCTGAAATCAGCTTGTAACAACTAACGTTTGCTTTTTTGTCAAAACCACAGGCTGAGTTTGAACTCTCACTGTATTAACCAGAAGCAAAATATGCAACATGCCTGGAGCAAAAGCTCTGTTTACCATCCAGCTCACGCTTTTGTGTGAACCTGTCTTTGTGAAGAACCTGCCTTCCCATTTTGTGAAAGTAGGCCATCAATTTTTTTCCCCATCACCTACAGCATTTGATCATTTTTATAGCTAAACAAAATGTTCGACTTACACAAACTTAAAGAATATAATTGTTTGCACGGCTTTTCATAGACACCCTTTTCATAAATAACCTAAAAATAAATGTCCTGTTGTTAGCTTTTTTCTACAGACAATACACTGCTTTGAACCTGCTGCATCGAAGCAGTGGGAAATAGAGAAGGTATCCATAATTTTTTGTACAGGACAGAAAGGCATTTCTGCACTGATCCATTTTTTTTCCACAAAATTCCAGTGATATTTCCATATAAAAGGAGATAGTAAAACATGGGCCAACTGGTCTAAAAGAAATACTTCAAAATTAGAGACATGTTGTCATATTCGCAAACAAGAGAAAATCACAAAAAACCCCATATATTTTGGGGGCAATTAGGGCCATAGGTTTTTTTTTCCTATGATCTATACAATGGCTTTTGTAATGAGAGGCTGTTGACCATTATGCCAGAAGCATATATTGAGTTATTCATATAAAGTATGAATAGTAATGGGGAAAAATATTTTGATTTTCAATTTCAACATATGAGTTTTCAGTATTTTAAGAAATAAGAAGAGGGATTCAGAGAGGTGACTGAGGACGTTAGCTAACAAGCTGAGAAGTTAGTCATTTTTGAATGAATTAGAAAAAAATAACACAGGTGCTAGAAATCAGCGGTGTAATGTAATGATCTGGATGAAAAGTGATTGGGCCAGGTGTGTATTGGTATTTTTACTGTGTGGAAGGAAGAAACATCTGGAGAAATTACCAAAATGCCTTTGTTGTTAAGAACAGGAGATGAATTTTAGCCCCATAATGTTGAAGAGTAGTGTTCTGGTGACTAGTATAAGGGGATTTGGGAACAGAAGTGTTGGCAGGATCACTGTTTGGTGTGTGCTGAGAAGGGTGGCGAGGATATCTCACACAGGCTACTTGCTGGATGGACACAAACAAGAGTGGAAAAATTAATATGTAGAGTTATCAGCATTAAATCATGAAAAGCCTCATAAGCAGATGAAATTCGCCGAAGCAGATCTGGATAGTGAGTGCACCACAGCCAAAGGCAGCGTGTAGTGGCCAGAACAGGTAAGAAAAAGAGAAGGAAGTAAAAGGCACATTGATGGCAGAATGGCAGAAAGCCAGAGAGCTGGCAGTGACCAGCACAATGAAAGCTGCATGCAGGCAAGTTGGAAAGGAAATACATAGCTATCAGTGTCAGAACTGGCAGCATAGTCAAGAAGTATTTAGGAAAAGCAACAAGATTTCTCCCTACTAGAAGAAAATACCTTGATAAGCAGAGACTGGTGAGTAGAAATCCATCCATGCAGGCTTGACTGTCTTTTCTTCAGACTTGCTGTACCAGGAGATTTTAGCAGGAGAGCTGACAGCAGAAATTGTAATTCTTTCACCCTTCTCTGCTTTTCAATTTTGGGGCATAACCTAAGAGCATAACCTAACTTCAGACCAACACTTTAGCAATACTTATATTGGTTAGAACAGTGTTATGGTGTGTGTCCTGTCCCCAAGTTCACAGGGACTCCGTGAACAAGGAGAAATGGGATTTGTGTATCACTTTTGTGTAGAGAATAAAAATGCTGAGATGTGCTATCCCTGGGCCTTCACTGGCTGCTCAGCTGTGACAGTCCCTGTGCTTCATTCTCCTCCCACCCAGACACTGATAGCCACGTCCTGCACCACTTGCCTGAAAGGGCCTCTAGCTTCTGCACCTTGTCATAGTCTTCTGCATTCTCACAACTTCATGTTTTCCATGATTTTCCCAGCAATTCTCTTTGCTTCATACACAGTCACTTCCGAGACTTTCTGGATTTGTTATCTCCAAAATGTGTGATGTCATTGTGGTAACTCTGCAAACAGCAGGTTTGACTCAGTCAAGGATCACACAGAGGTACTGTTCTATGAGCAGCTGACAGTGTATGACAGCCATGTAATCAGTCATCAGATTTCCCTGCAATAATGATGTTCAAGCTTCTCAGAGGTTCTCTTGGTCCTTCTCCCACATTCTTTCCCCCACCTTTCCTAGCTCAGCCACAGCTTTCTCGACTCAGATAGTCAACCATCCTCTTGCCCGTTGCCCTTCCTCCCACCCATTCCAGCACCAGGCTCTCCTCTGCCCTTTTGTTCTTACTTCTTCGGCAGACAGCATGCATTGCATTAATCCCCCTAGCCAGTATTAAAACTCTTATACTCTTAGGATTAATTTTCCAATCGAAATACAATATGATTCTTTTTGAAGCAAACCTCAGTTCTTTTATTCCATGAAGACAATCACAGTTTAATGTAAACAAAAGATTCTTTCAGAAAGAATTAGTGATTTAGATGCAAATATCATACTAAGATATATGCAGACCAGCAAGGTAGATGGACATAAATGAGGTTTTATGGTCTGTT
Source organism: Amazona ochrocephala (assembly GCA_039720435.1). NCBI lineage: Eukaryota > Metazoa > Chordata > Aves > Psittaciformes > Psittacidae > Amazona > Amazona ochrocephala. Next base: position 31,477,415 of record CM077880.1, read on the forward strand.
TCTGTCCCTAAACATTACTTTACTGAAATGCTGTAGTGAATGATCTGGCATATTAAGTAAAGAAAAGAAAACCACAGAGCAGCTTCCTAGATTTATTACAGGACATCTTTTTGATAAGCATGTTCACTGGGGATGATATCAGACTTCATAATAACTACTACAAAGGGTATACATGATGACATGACAGTAGCATGGAATCTCAGAAATCATGTTCACTGTGCCTGTCCACGTCAGATGTGCATAAATCCTAATACAGTTAATGGTGTTTGTGCAGTGAAAGGGAAGTGTAGTTCTTATTTTGAAGAGAATTAGAATATGATAAAGGGTAGTGTTAACGAATGGCAATTTCAAACCAGCAGCCCTTATGTATAATGTAAGAAATGTTGCCATAGGGAAAGACACCAAAGAAACTAAAATACTTGCTTGGAAAGCTGTGTGTTCATCACATATATTGAATATTTCAGGAAGCTAGAGAGATCTTTGAGAATTGATGTAAGCTTTAAAGTTTATAAGGATTTTACTGGATAGGAAGAAAGGAGACATAAAAATTATCGGAAAAAGGGTTAATCCAGCACAAATAGGCAAGAAAATTAAAACTATATAAGCAATGACAGAAAAGATAGATGCATTATAAATACTTCTAGGGGCAAATAAGGGTATTAGTGACTGATGATATTCTTGTAATTAACAATAGCTTTAATTAATAGTATCTTTAACTTGTTGATCTAATAGCAAAATAAATGAAAAAAATAAGGTAAACTTATTATTGTGCAGATTAATTCATATTTATTCCTGGCTTGAGTAGAACAAAAATCATACATTAATAAGCAACAGCATAATTAAAATGGAGTTGGCATAACATCAGGCCTGGCTGCATTGCTTTGTGGAACTGAAGAGTTTATGTCTGTACGAAAACAGCAATCCTGCTGGGAGGAACAGCTCGTGTTGCAGGTGTGGGTGCATTCAAGTAACACAACCCTGTGTGCCTTTACAGAACCAAATAGGGTGGTAAAGGGTCAAGGAGACCATTGCCCCAATATTCTATGTAACTCTGGACCAGTAGCACCATTCTTTGGAATAACGACCATGCTGGGAGATCTGTGAATGTGTAATTTAGTTCTGACTGACTAGAGGAGATTCTCAGAATGGTAAAACCTAAGAGGTAGAAAAGATGAAGCATGTTGTTCCCTTCTAGTGCAAAATCACTCCTTTCAGCATGGTTCCCAGAATTTCATACAATTTCATAATGCCACAAATTATAGGATTGTGATTCCTTTGTTAAGAAACCACTCTACAGTCTGACAGATGTCTCCATATGAAAGTAAATCCTGAGAACTGGCCGACACTCTCTTTTATTTGGTAGCTTTTGACTGCATGTTTGTGGAAGCCCCTTTAGGTGTGTTTTGTACCTTGTAAAATTTAATAATGCTCTGAAAAAGAAAAGCAAAACAGACTGCAAGCTCTCAGGCTTGACCAGAGCAGTATTTTACAGAACAGAGACTGGAGTGTAGAGCTGACTTATTGTTCCTTGGCTTACGCGTCAGTGAGAATAATGCAGCCTTCAGGCAACACATTGACTCTTTCTAGGGGAATGTTCAGCCTCTATCATTCAATAGCAACTTTGTTTACCAGTAGAGGGAAAGCATTTGCAGGAGTCTAAACAAAAGCATTAATTTTCTCTTTCATCTTCATCTGACTGCTAATGACAAGGAGATTAGACTTTTTCATAATCTGCAGAATAGGATATACCTCTCTCCACATCTCGTTTGTGATGTACTGATGAGCAGCAGCTAGTGGCTGCTGGCTTTTGAACTCTAAGGAGAGTGTTTGTCTGGGAGCATTTAAGCATTTGTGTTCCTGTAATTCGCTTTTCCTTTACATTAAAAAGAAAAGTTCAGGGTTCTGAGGAAAAAAACAAAAGACTGTTTTCTAGTGTGTTTTAAGAGTATTTTCTTATGCTGTATTCCCTATCTAACCCTGTACACGTGCTTTACCCACAGATCTATGGAGTACGGGTATCAGTAGTGCAAACTGATATTGCTGGAACATGTGTTTAATTTGCATTATGCTGTCTCTCTTTATCTGAATGGAGGCTAGTTTTGCTTAACAGTTAACCATTATGGTATTCAATGAGTTTAGTTCTTATTTTTCCACTCACATCAGAACCGTCACCCAATCTTTTTTCCCTTATATTCCAGCTCCTCTACTTGAAGATGACATTCCCTTCCCACTTCTCTCGTATTTGCCTCCCTTCTAGTTTAACCAAAACAGGACATATTTTTCTGTTGGCTTAACCTTTCAGTAGTCTTACTTCATCTACAGAAAATTTTAACCTTTTACTCCGAAAGATGCTTTCATTCTCCCTCATCCCATTGACACAGAGCCCCACAATGACCCCATTGACTTTTGAATTCCCCATTACTTTCCTCAGAATTCTCACGCTTCCAGTTTGACTGTTGCCTTTCTCTCTCTGAATCACTTTGTATTGTGTACTTTCTTCTGTGCTTTTCCTTACCAAAGGGATAGCCTTGTCTTACAAGGCAAGCCTCATGCATTTCCTTACATTTTCTCATATTGTATTTGCTCATGACTCTGGGTTTGTGAACTGTTGAGCCCCATTTCCATTCTTTGCTTAGCACAATTTGTCTCTTGTAAAGCTCTGTATAAACTCAGGCTCCTAGTTAAAAATCAAATAATAAATTAATTTACTTCTTCTTAAAAAAGTACACAATTCTCGTTCAAGCTAAGGTGCATTTTGAAGCCACACAAATATTGATTTTCAGTTTAAAGCCACCCAACCATGTGCCTAAGGAACATCTAAGACAGTGAATCGTGGTTTCAAAAAAGAACTAAAATGACCTTTCTTTCCACTCTCAGTCTGAAGTATTGTATAATTCCTTTTAAATTGTGAACATTTTGTATCTTTGCACTGTGTAGCTACTCTGCACCATATCAGTTTTTTAGCTTTGTCATGTTATGCAAGAAAATTCCATTTGACTTCAGCCATGCTATATGGCCAGCTCTACAATCCATATTGTATTAAAATAAGTCATTCTATAAATTAATAAAAAAGGCAGATCAGAAAATATTTACTACAATTGGTTTTGTGTGATGTTTTGAATTTCTGTTATTTTGATGACTTTACCTACACCACTTGAAGATCAATACACTGCTGTTTTGCAATAAAATATAAGATGTAATACAGGAATTATTCATAGCAAGATTAAAGTCTAGATTTATCACTCATGAAATGGTACCTTCACAGCCTTTTGTCATATTCACCTCTGGAATTTGAATTTCAAATCAGATGAAAGAATACCTGAGGCAAAATTGGCTGGGGTTCTCAGATCCTGTGAAGATCTGGGAAACATAACTCCTCCTCAACAGAAAATCTTTGTTTATAGGAACAACCTTTCGTCCAACATTAAGTGTTTGCTTAATTTAATCTTTACTCATTTTAAAGGAGTGATCAGTAGTACTAGAATGTGTCTGCAAAATTTCCTTTATTTCAGTCCTTTGGTAAGCAGGGTTTTTTGTGACATATTGTACATATAATTGAAGAGCTGTTTTTAGGAAAAATTCTCACGTCATTATTTTTTATTCTTTAATCACATAAACAGTTATATTTTAAAAAATGCTGAAGTCAAAGGGGTTTGCAAATGTAAATGTTCCAAGTTTGTGCTATACATGTGTCTTTTGGCTGAATGCTAGAATTTGGAATAATAACTTCAGAAAGTATCCTTAGTGACTGTGTGTCCTGGGCTGGACCACCTTTGACAGAAAGCCTCTCCCAAAGAGCGATGCCAAGCAACCTGGGTTAAATGACAATCTAGTCTTTCATTTTTTTGAGGTCCAAACTGCTCTTGTTAGAGAGGAAGGACTCTTTCAGTCAAGTTATTCTCAAAAGCTAATGAAATCTGCTGTCCAAGTAGTGAGTCTGCCCATGATGTAGCCTGACACGACCATCCCCCTCACAGATGAGCACTAGCAGGTGGCTCTCAGCCACACCTGTATTCACAATGGATCATCCGTTTGTGATGATCTGAACTAATGAAAAGGGGTAATAGAGAGCATCAGAGACAGAGGTCTTATTTTAAGCTTAACCTCTTACAACATCAAGAGTATCTCTAATCCTATGCCATAATGTACTTCTTTTCCTACAGGCAAAATCCAGGGCAGCTTTCGTTGCTCAGTCTGGGAAATAATGCATTTCTTTTGTGCAAGCAGTATTCAGAACTTTTCCAGGGAAATTTATACATGCTTCTATGGATGATTTTCTTGTATAAAAAAAATGGAGCAAGTAAGCCACATAAGGACGAAAAGATTTCACATCTGCATGTCTGCGATTTCTATTCAGCATCAGACTCTTAAGAATGCCTTTGCTCTTTGCTGCAGTAAAGCTTTCAGTGATTCTGTGGTTGTTTTCAGCATTATCTATATGTGTATATGTATGTATGTGTGTATATATATGGTGACTAGTTGGAGTAAAACCTGTTGGTCTTCCAAGTTGTAAGTCAGTTAAATCAAAGGTTTCTGCCTGAGCTAAATCCAGACTGCTTGCCATCCTTCTCTGGTCTGCAGATACCTCGGTTATTTCTTGCTCAGTCTTCTTAATCACCAACTTCCCCATGAAATGTTGCAGTTTCGTTACAGAATATCACGCCTCCATGCAAACCCAGTGTTTCAGGAGAAAGCAGGAATAGAAAAACAAAATTCTTGAGATTTTTGTTGGACTTTGCATTCAGCTGGCTATGTGTGAGGGCTCTACACAGATTGCTGCATTCATTCTTCTGTTTATTTTGAATCTATTTTTAATTTGTCAGATGTTACGACAGAAATTGCAGTACTTCAGTAACTTTTTTTGCAAATATGCTGAAGAAATCAGGAGTACTGATACAGTTTAGGTTGGTGCCCAACAGGAAACTCAGAATCTTCAAAAGAATCCTGACTTCAAAAAAGGTCTTTTTTTATTGTTCTATTTACCAAAAAATACAACTAGAAATACAGCTGCATGGGCAAGGTGCTGAGAGGCAAAAGAGGTAGCTGCTTCCCTGAAGTTTACTTATATGTACCCTTTTTGCCTCCATGAAAGAAGTAGAACTTTGAATTTCAGATTGGGCAAAGCAATGGATGTAGTAGCTAACAAGGAGCATCTAGCACACTGTGTAACCACCTTCTAGACTTCCTCACCTTCATATTATATTACACCGAGACCCCTGTTGTAAAGTGTTAGAAGAAGGCTACTTAATAAAGTTTTGTCATTTCAACCCATGCTCCCCGTGCAGTGTGTCATTACAATATTCTGCTGTTTCCTAGAAGACAAAGACTTCTAATACTTCTAAGACAAAAATACTGGGGAATTGATTCACCAATGCATGTAAAGATGTGCTTTAAAACAAGTGTTTGATTCAGTGAATTGTAGGGTCAATCTGTTACTTGTTCCCTCATAATATTAGGATTTTTTTCTCCCAACAATACAGCTAATAAAATATTGTCCAGTGCAGTATAAATGGTCAAAGTGTGGCGTATTTGCCTTCCCTAGACTATTTCTTTTTGGTCAGACTAATTCCCAATCTCTTCGTCAATCATTGAATTACTGGATATTAATCCAAATTATTTCTACTAATATCTCTTAATGCTAGGCTAGAAGTGATCTTTCTTACCTTGCCATACAACCATTTCTGTCTTTCATTTATTACTGATGCTTATTTTAATTAGAGAATATTTATTTTTCTTTCCTGTCATATTTTTATAACTTTTGGTGTGTTTCATATTTTTCATAATTAAACTATTGGGATAGCTTACATAAGAGAACATGTGCTGTGCAATTTTTTTTGTGCTAAATCGATTTTTTATGCTACAATTAAGCCCTGATCATAGAAGATACTAATGCATTGTGTGTCTTGGTTCTCCGCAGCCCCGACAGAAGCTCCCTTACATCCTCACCTAGGTATGTATGTGGTTTGTCATTCTTATTACTAATACTCAGAATAACTAACTTTCTTATAATAAACGATCTGTAAGGTCATATGAAACCAGCTCTGGGGAATTCAAATAAAAATGAAGCTCATACAAAGTGAATTGATTTGTGTCTAATTCTGATTAGTTGCTTTTTTCATTGTTATTTTTATTACTGGTGATTTATTGCCTTTGAGCCCTTGCAGTGCAAGTACATCACATTGCAGAGCTTTTCTTCCTACCTGTGTATTAGAGCATCTGTTTGCATGAGATCTAGAGGGCTGGAATACCTCTTCATGGAAGACAGAGTGTGAGAGTTGGGATTTTTCAGCCTAGAGAAGAGAGGGCTCTGGGGAGACCTTAGAACAGCTCCCAGTACTGAAAGGGGCCTACAGGAAATCTGGAGGGGGACTTTTTTGCAAGGGCCTGTAGTGACAGGGCAAGGGAGGGAATGGCTTTCAACTGACAGAGTGGAGACTTGAGATTAGATATTAGGCAGAAGTTCTCCCCTGTGAGGGTGGTGAGGCGCTGGCACAGGTTGGCCAGAGAAGTTGTGGCTGCCCCATCCCTGGCAGTGTTCAGGGTCAGTTTGGATGGGGCTCTGACAAGCTGGTCCAGTGGAAGCTGACCCTGCCCATGGCAGGGGGCTGGAACTGAATGATCTTAAAGTCCCTTCCAACCCAACCTGTTCTATGATTCTGTGGCTTGTAACCCCCAGTGTAGGACAGCACTGTCACACCAATGCTGGGAATCTGGGAGGAAGGTTTTGTTCCAGTGTACTCTGAGGTGCACCCCAGAGCAGGGCACTGCTTCTCCTGCTCTCCGAGCAGGACACAGAGCATGCAGCAGAGCTCCAGCCCTACACTCACCAGCCATGTATTTCAATTTGACTAGTCCAGGCCAGATTCTGGCATCATTGCTCAGTCTTAATAGCAGGTGACAGTTACTTTATTCATTTAATGGAAGTATTGGTAGAGAAGGGTCTGTTTAATACAAATACAAGTGCCAGAGTTTTGGCATTTGGGGTTTGTTACTTTTTTTTTTTGGTCATCATATGCAAATGATACAGTAAATCTAGGGGGAAAATTGGAGTCCAGATCTTGCAGACTGAGACATTCAAGGCCGGGCTGGATGTGGTTCTGAGTAACCTGATCTAGTTGAAGATGTCCCTGCTTATTGCAGGTGGTTAGACTAAATGACCTTTGAAGGTCCCTTCCAATTCAAATTATTCTATACTTATATGATTCTACAACTCAGTTTATATTCCTTAAACAAGCTAACCTTTACTGCCAGCTCCATTTATGGCAGCAGAGAAATTCCAGTGAGCTTATGGATTTTTGCTTATGACTTATCAGAATGAATTCCCTGACTATTAGGAATGCAGTACACTCACTAGGACATCTCATCTTGCCATGTGCCAGTGTTTCCAAAATCTAGATTTGGAGGGATGTTTTTCTGAACATTCAGAAGGACCAATAATTTAGAGCAAAAGTTCTTAAAACACTTAGTATCTGATGTTTCTATCCTGTGTCACTATAAAGAACAGAATAAGAGATGTGATTCTATTGTGTGTCGTGTATGTATCTATTGGTCATACTATACCCAGATAGATAAACACATCTATCAGTCTCAAGATGATGGCAGCATCATTTCATAGCCATCACACTTTGGTGATAGACTGGGACACTTCTTAATTTTGTGTGGTACTATGATCAAGAGTAAGAAAAAATCTCCGTAACTGAAAAACCCTGCTTTTGTTACTAGCATAGCTTAAAAAATGATTTCCTCTTTTTAAAATACATTGCTAAAGCTCTAAGTAAGGCAACACTTATAGACACTGGATGGTGGCAGGGGGGTTGGATCTAAATGATCTCAAGGTCCTTTCCACCCCTAACGATTCCGTGATTCTGTGATTCTATGGTTACACTGGATTTTTTTTTAAATAATACTTTCTTTTCTTTGTAGCTGAAATGCACAGTGACAGCATTATCCTACGGGATGACTTTGATTCTTACCATCAGCAAGAACTGAATCCTACCATGTGGTGAGTTTCAGACTTCTGCTTTCCTTTATATGCATTTGAATGAGTAAATTAAGACATTTTAGTTATTGCATGGAAGTACTTGTATTATGTTAATTCCTGGATATCACAGCTCACATTAGTGTAAGTTTATGTGTGGTTTTGCTCCATTGGGACCTAAATATATTGGTTTATTAATTAATTGATTAATGAGTGACTGAGAAATTTTAAACCCATTGAAGTGAGTGACAAATTCTCATTGACTTCAAATTTTGAATTAACCCAAAAATAGAAAGGAGTAGAGCTGAGCTCAGTAAATATTTTTGTATGAAGATTCTGATTTCTAAAAATCACAGCTTTTGATGGAGGGGGTGATAAATTTCAGTAATTAAACTTCGTTTTTTCAATTAGTTCTCTTTTTTCCTTTTTTAATTCACGTTCATGCACATTTCTGGTGAAGGTAGCTACAAAAGAAACTCCTTATAACTGAAATCAAATGTTTCTGAAATATCCAAAAGAAAAAGAATAGCCTAAATGAAATACTTCTACTTAATATTCAGCTGCTGAAAATATTGACAGGTGATATTTTTTTTTCTTACCTTTGTGGAAGGCAAACTTTTTAAAATCTTTTGTATTGTATAGGAAGGAAAACCCTTCCCAGCTCCATAGAGCACTGTACAGCAACTCCCAATTTCTGTTGTGTTTTTTTTTCAGTCAGTGGGTTTCCTGAGTAATGTAATTAATAATATCACATTGGAAACAGCAAGCACAAATTGTTATCAGTGTTTAATCAGTAGCGACTGTTGAAGGATCTCGGGATTACACGTGCACAGCAAGGCAAGCACAATTCAGGACAGATCAAGCAGAAACTGTGTTAACTATGACCATAGTGAGAGAACACTCTGACTGCATTTCCCCTCTGCTTCCCTGTTCTCTGCCAAGTGATTGCAGAGACCCAACCCATACACTGTATCAGAAAACAAGTAAAGAGATGAGGGAAAACAATCAGTTCAGTGTCAATAAAACCAAGCTGTCATGGTTTAAGCCCAGCCAGCAACCCAGAAACCACACAACCATTCATTCGCTCCTCCCCCTTCCTCCCCCTGCTCTCGGAGGGATGGGGAGCAGAATCAAAAGAATGTAACTCCCACAGGTTGAGATAAGAACAGTCCAGTAACTAAGGTATAACACAAACCACTGCTGCTACCACCAATAATAATAATGATAAGGGAAATAACAAGTGAAGAGAATACAACCGCTCACCACCTGCCGACCAATACCCAGCCCAACCTGAGCAGCAATCTAACCCTTTCAGATAACCGCCCCCAGTTTATGTACTGGGCATGACGTGCTGTGGTATGGAATACCTCTTTGTCTAGTTTGGGTCAGGTGTCCTGTCTCTGCTTCTGCCTGGCTTCCCCTCCTCCCTGGCAGAGCATGAGACTCAGAAAGTCCTTGGTCAGAGTAAACATTACTGAGCAGCAACTGAAAACATCGGTGTTATCAGCGCTGTTCCCAGGCTGAAAGTCAAAAACACAGCACTGCACCAGCTACTGAGAAGGAGAAAAATGACTGCTACTGCTGAACCCAGGACACAAGCACCAACCCCTTGAAGAGATGGAATCCTTAAATCACTGCCACAGTTCTAAGGGCTTGAACAGTAAATAACAGGACAATATGGAAAGGTAGCTGTTGGCAGAGCCAATGGGAGTGGCACACCCAGTGTTATATTAGCTCACAAGTGGGAAGTTGGAAACCGTCACAAACTGTTTGCTTTCAGTCAAACAGAATGTTCTTTTAGCTACGATCACTCTTAGTCAGACCTCTTAATCTTAAATATTAGTGATTTTGCCACCACAATAATCACGATACAGTACCGTTTCGTATGATGTATGTATGTATGTCAAAAAAGGAGAAGTTATAGGTCTCTTGAAGTACAAAACTGATGTAAAATTGATACAAAACTGTATAGTGACTATATCTATTGGTCATACTGTACTGAGATAAACGCATCTATTTGTCTTAAAATGATGTTTTGAAGGTTGGAGTGTTTTTTTTCATATGAGTTTGTTACTGAGTTTTCTATTCCTTCCAATCCTATTTCATAAATGTAACTAATTTTATTGATTTAATTCATACAAGGCACAGAAATATTTTACTGGGCTAGTTTATCTTGTTCAATTAAATTCTTGATGGACGTTTTAGCATTTCTTAGAAATACGTATGTTCTGTGAAATCTGACTTCATTTTGTTTTTCATTAACACCTGTCACAGATTTCCATCTCTGCAGGTCTTTTACAATTTCACCATCTTACGTAAAAACTGGGTGATTTATGAAATTTTATGAATATTTTTCTTTTGCACATACTTACTGTAATACTTTTTAATATGTGTCTGCTTATTTTTCCTCATTTTGTTTCTTTTGTATTATCTTTTTAAATGGTTTTCTGGACAGATGCAGTAAGGACCTTCAATAGTATAATATAAAAAACCCTTCTTTATGAGAATAAATAGATCAAGGACTCTTAATGGATTACAGAATAGCCGCCAAGGTAGATAGCTTTAGCAGCAGTGTGTTAAATGGACTTGAGTGGAAAGAAATTAGAGAAGGCATTATTTCCCTCCAGATGTCTCATAACTCGGAGGGCCTGTCTGTTGGGAACCTCCATAATGTATTTATCCTTTACTCTCTTATCTTTAAATTCATCCTTGCTTTATAGAAATCTCAACAGAGAAATTTCAGACTAAAAGGGACCTCAGTCTCCTGCTCCTTTTGTCCCCAGGATTTGGATTTGGTCCCCCTGGAATAACCTTGGCCCACATTAGTTGGTGGGTGAGTGCAGAGAGGTTTGTGCTGGGAGAGAGACTGCCAGAGCTCTCCACAATCCTGAGACGGGTTTTTCTGTAATAACACCTGAAATCCAACATCTGCAACAATGCTAAATAGAAGTGGAGCACAAATAAAAGAAAACTCTAATGAGGTGTCATGAGCTTTTCTGCACAAAGGATTTCTACAGTAGCTCTGCCTCCAATGAAGACCCGCTTAGTGGCAGAAAGCTCATCTCATTTGGTTGTCTAGTGGGAGTTAAATCAGGGATTATTAACAGTTTATGCCATCCACCCTTAAATTGCATTTTTTTCCCCTGGCACCTGCTAAAATCCCATCTCTACCACAAACAATTGCAGTAACTACTAGAGCAGTATTTCTATCCCTGCTCAGTCCCTAGTCTGCTGTGCTTGGAGTGTGTGGTAGCAACTGCCTTGTGTGCACGGATACCCCAGCAGTGCCGTGTCACCAGGGGCCAGTTACACTAAGCCACTGTAATAATTTCTTAAGCCATAATTTGTGTAAAGATGAAAAGAGAAGTGTTTGTATTTTCCTATGATCTTTTCTTCACAAATCCTACATAACACTGGCTTGCATGTGATTAATATTGTCCCGCTCCTCCTGATCCCCATTCTGGCATGTGCAAGGACATACAGTCCAAATGCACAAGCAAAGCATTTTATAGCTTCTCTGTGTCTCTAATTTTATGAGTCCCAGCAGAGCCAGTGTGTCACTCCATCACTGGGAGAGGCCTCACATCAAATAAATATTTTGCACAGGGGCACTGTATTATTTTGAGAGTGACTGCCTGGTTTTGATGGATTTCTCCTCTTTCAAATGCATTAAAAGATACATCCTACCCAGCAACCGTCTGTTTCTTTGGAGGCTCCAGAGAAGGAGAGGCTTCAAGGATTTCTGGAGCTGCAAGGGGAGGAGAAAGGGAAGGTTTGGATGGGCTTTTGTAAACAGAAAAGTCACAGTATCTGGGAATAGATTCCTGACCTAAATTATAGTTTAGTGATTGAAGGAAAACATGAGAAACTGCTGAAGTGAGAAAGGACAATGAGAAGTGGAAGCATCAGGAGGGCAGGTACAAGGAAAAGGAAGTAGGGAGGATTTCTATGCTGGGAATGCAGGAATGGGAGCATGTCTCGCCTCTCATTTTCTTGGGACTCAACCACCATGAGAATTTTCTTGTGTGATGTGTCCCACTAATTTTTATATTCTTTTCTTCCAGCATACAGTCATGTCAGAATATGATTGTTTCCATTGTCCCCAACCTGTAGGCACAAGCCTGCTTACTTAAGCAAAGATTTCCCCATTTCTTGGGTATCATTTGCCACTAACTTTACAAAGATCTCTTTGGCTATAAAACAAACATGCTTTCCACATTCATGTTAAATGTGTTTTATGTCTAACATGTATTACCTGCGGAAGTTAAGGTAGGTGACTCCTACTCCATGCTAAATGTAGCTCCAGCGGCATGCTGAGCAGTTCACAGGTGACCTGTGGACCCAATTAGACAACAATGTTTAGTGCATTTTTCAATGAAAAGTCTAATAGTATGGATGATTGGTGGTCCATGAGACTTGATGAAAACTGGCAGGAGTGTATTAGCTCAGAAAGCTCAGGAACCATGGAAGTAATTTATTTCCTCTGTAGGAAAAGGGAATCTGTACCATGTACTACTTGCCAGGAGAGGGCTGGGGAATGGCTGGATGAGAAGAGGCTCGATATAGGTGGTGTCTGGAAGATTGTGTAGGTCACTGAGCACCTGTTTCTGTGACCATCTTGCCTTCATGTAATCTCATGAAATTGCAGAGGAGAATATATAAAAAGTGCTATGTAAGAAACAGGCCAAACAAGAGCAAATCTTGGAAAAAAAATATTTAAATCTGTGATAAATGTTGAGACAAAAGTGGGGAGAAGAAACATAAATTACTAAAGAAGTGATGGCATTAATGTATGTTTCTGTAGAAAACAGTTTAAATAGTGGTGCTGCAGACAGCACGGGATTCAGCACATTTAAAAAAGACCATAAGGAAGCTTGTTGCTGGCTAAACTCCCCTTTCCAACCAATTGCCACGCTTCATCTCAAAGCCTATTAGTACTCCAAACAGCAGTCACTTACAGAAAAAGAAAAGAAAAGCTGAGCATTCAAAATCAATCAGTAAGAAACAGATTCCATCACTTCTTCGTGGCATAGGAGAAATGGAGAGGTACAGTGATATTTCCAGTGGCAAAGAGGTGGAGGAAAGCTTGTGACAGGAGAGAGAAGTTCTAAAGTGGTTTCCAAAATGCACTAAAACTGTGGGATTAAACTTCAGAAAGATTTATGTTTAGAAATCTCTTGGCAGCTTGAGATGTTTATCTCTTTTATAGTCCAGGCATCACAAAAGGCATCAGTCAATATAATGTCCACAAGCTCAGGTACTGTAGAGGGAAACAAGATGACAAATAGGGATGAGGAAGCAGCAGATGTTTCCCCTTCAGCAAAGTGAAGAACAATAGCAGAGAGAGATGGGACTCTCTAAGCCAGAGATGAGAGAGATGGCATGTCTGCGGAGAAGACATCTAGATGAATATGACACACATCAGCAGCGGCAGTGAGTACCAGCTGTGAAGAGAAAGCTGAAGTGATTTCAGCGTGCTAAGATTTTAGACCAGGCAGGTGAGAAGGATAATATGAAAAGCTGCACCTAGCCAAGGTGATTAATACTGTCTCCTGTTTGTATAAATGGAAAAGAAATTAACCTTCCTGTCCAAACCAGTAGAAGAGCAAATTAGATAATTTCTAAACACGTAATGCTATGACGATGATCTGAGGAACAGCAGATCAATTACCTTGTTCTTCATGAATTCCTGTCAAGGTAATGAGCAATTTATTGTCAGAGCTAATGCATTTCAAAGAGACCACAAAGGTTTGAATCAGGATTACCAGCAGACATCCGATTTCTTATGAGAGGAGTCATCCTAGAAAAGATAAATGATGATGCATTAGAAGGACAGTGTTTCTGGATTTTCAGACAGTATTTCATAGTCCACATTACAGAAGTAAATAGGTGAACAGCTGAATTACTTTGCATTCATTGAAATGCAAGAATAGGAATATTAAAATACCCCTTGTATTATCTAGCCTGACATTTCACAAGGGATGATATGGTACCTACATTGTATTTATAGGCAAAGCTTTCCTACCGTACCTGTCTTTCCCTGCACATATCAGGAGTTCAGGCAGATGCTTTACTATAAAAGTCCAAAATATAGGGGCAGATAATGAAAATAATTATCATAAATAGCTAGAATCCTACAGAATTGCACGTATGTTTCTAGTTCCTGTCCCTCTGTTCCGCAGTTATCAGAGTTAAGGGATTAAGTGAAATTTAGATAGCAGCAAAAGACATCCTCTGTGAACTCCGTTTCTGTACTTTCTATTAAAGTACAATTTAATTCACTCAACACTCTTCTTGGCTTACATTGAGAAATAAAATTATAGGCCAACTGTGGCTTCTGTAAGTAAACATTTACTCCTTGAAGTCAGTAAGAACTACATTACTTTATTAGAGGATTTAATTTGGTTGCTTAAATTCAAGGTCCTAAATGCTATTAGTGTGAACTGCTGTATGACTTTATTGACATGCGTATACAGGAAAAAAAATGAAGGACTTTTTACACCTGACTTCATTTCAGGAAGTGGAGCTAAAACAAACCTTTAATAAAACCCCAGAATAAGGGAGAGATTTGGAAACTGGGAATAAGGCATTCATCTTTGACTTCAGTAATGGAATTTGGCATAAGAAAGTCCAAGGATTCGCCCAGGACCAGCTGAAGAAACCCAGAATAACAAGTGCAATCAGTTATTCATCACATCTATGCATCTGAAAACTTACCATCTACCCCTCAGCGGAGCTCAGCACTCACAGACTGCAGGGTGTTGTACAATGCCCAGAGTTAACCTATTCTGCCAAAAGTTACCTACACTTGGCTGCCCTGGGAAGCCAGGACAGTGGTGAGGAGCTTGTATGCTGTGGGAGCAGACCAGGAGGAAACTTCATTTAGTCAAACACATATTTCAAAAATTAATTTAAACATTATTTCTGACCACTACTTAGGTTTGCAGTGGCCCATCCTCCCTTTCTCATGCCTTTTGGATGCAGGGCCACTGCAGGGAAAAGCTGTCCCAGCCTCATGGGGTAGCTGACAACACTACCAGCCTCTTCCATGGTGGGGTGATGATTTTCACTACTCGGGAACAGAAAAATCCTGCTCGAAGCAGTTTACAGAAAGACTTGCAGAGGTTTAACACAACACTTATTAAGGAAAAGACAAACAAGAAACATAAATTAGGAAGAGGGGTGAAAAAAAAAAAACAAGGAAATTTTCACAGGAATTAACTATACATTGACAGTGTGTATCAATTATCTATAATGCATTGTGATCATTGAAAACTCTATCATATATGTTGACAGCAAGTCCCTATATCCTTCATCCTTTTCATCTGCTTTCCTGTAAGATCTGCTGTCCAGAAATTAGCCAGGGAGTGAAAAGACAATAGAAAACCAAACCTTCGCGCACTGTGTACATTCCCATATACACAATGTTGACATTATACATCAGAAAGGGTGGCCAGGTCTGAGGCACCCTGTGTGAGAGAAACCAAAGAAAAAACTTCCTAAACACCCCTTACATTAATTAAGTCCCTTGCACTTAAATCTCTAATAATGCGAGTTATCAAAGTATAGACAAAACCAGCAAGAACTATGAAGGTTTGGAGTGAGTTCACTCTTGCTTACAATGGAGTTGCTCTGGGAGCAAATGCTTACCTGTAGGTTTGATGTTAAAGCTGAGGTTTGGGTGCCCAAACGCAATGTTGTTCAACCCCATTGCAGACAGTTCATCAGGGGCTGGGAGCATCTCCATAGTTCTTTTAAAAACTGCTGCTCCTTCCAAGAGCTGATAATCCTGATCCTTGAAGCTGGTACCCTTTTCGTCTGCTCCACAGCCAAGCTGCCCACAAAGTTCGTTTTCTTAGCAGCATTTACCAGCCTCTCTGAGATTTTCTTCATACTTTTTCCCCTAAAACATGAACAGAGTGGCAGTTCTCTGAATATGGGATATGACAAATACCAGTAGAAAGCAGCAGTAAGACCTGTGTTACAGCAGCGGGGCTAGAGGAGCCTCTTGGTGCCCATTTTGCATAGGGTGTGCAGTCTTGCACACTCTTTGGGTAAATAACCCTGCAGGCAGGACAGAGGCTGATCCTAATCCCTTCTGAGCTTCCTGTATGGCAGCTCTGCAGTGGTGGGTTTACATGAGGTGTATCAAATGTGCAGTAAGGATTTTGGAAGAAAAGTAATGTCAGGGTAAATTATACATGTAGGATTTCAGCTTGGTTTTCCAGGATGTGATGTTTTTTCAGTGGACAAGCAGGGATTCTCTCCCCCTTTTTTGGAGGGATGACATGTGCAGAGAGCAATTACTTATTCACAAGAGGCTTTCTCAAGAGGTGGCTCTAGTACATCAAACGTACAGTTGTTCAACCGTCATGTTCAACACCATTGTAACAAAACAGACCAATTGTCCGAGTGCCAAGATGCCTTCTGTTGCAGTTTACAAGCATGATGCAGTCTCAAATGTACAGTTTCTGATTTCCATTTTGAACATGGTGTGTTCTTCCTGCAGGTATGAATGCAGCAACTGCGAGGTTGGAGAGCAGTGCGGTGTGATAATGCATGGCAACGCTGTCACCTTTTGCGAGCCATATGGTCCCAGAGAACTGGTAAGCGAATGCTGGCTCATCTGCCAGGGCTGGAACTGCAGGCTATGAATCGAGGCTGTGTCAGCTGTGGAGATGTAGGTGTGCTCTGAAAGTTTGTTGTTCAGCAGAGAGGCTTTTAAACAAGGTGATAGAGCCATAGAAGAGCACCTGAGGAACAACCCAGTGTTTTAAGCTATAGATGCTAACCAAAGTTATTGCAGTAGCTTGCAAAGGAAAATCTCTTGATCCAGTGTAACTCCAAGTTATTTGAGGTGCCATTAAAAAACTGGAAAGGCAAGGAAATAGAAATGTGTTGTCAAACCGGCATCATTCTCTTTTTATTTCCTACAATGAAATAGAGAGGTGGTTCATTTTTCTTCTCTCGTTTTATTAGCTGTGCCCCGTTTTTTGTTGTCACTGTTGATAAATGTTAGTTTGGCTGTAAAACATGACTTGTGAACAATGTATCCTCTAGACTTAGTGCAGCCTGGAGCAAGGACCAGCCAGTCTCAGGGAAGTGTATCTAACAAATTGAGTCATGATGAAGGGAACAGAATTAATTTGTTTGGGGTTTGGTTATAAAATTGCTGTAAGAAACAACATGGTGCAGTTTGTGTTATGTTGGAATCATGTGGGTGTGGAAAATTAATTGAAAGATGTAGAACCAATGCCCACATGCATGGGCAGCTAAAAGCAACAATATACATAAAATGGGAGTTTTGGAAAGAACTGAAAAATTAAAAGGCCAGCTCAAAACCTGTGTAATTTAAAATTAATTTTTATGTTTTCAACAGTCTCTGAGTGGAGGGAGAGGCTGATTAGAGCTATTTGAAGAGTGTACATGGAAGAGGGCCTTAAACTAGAAGTGGTTTTCTCCAGCCATCTTCATTTCAGACACTGACGATTCTTTTTACAGGGTTAATTTTACATCCTTAATTGAGACCAGAATTTCACAAATGCAGTGCAGATATTGCTGGTGTAGTGGCTGAAAGCCATAAACATATATAAGACTAATTTAGAGGTTTTACTGCTACAAGAGAATTTCCCTCACAGTCCTCTCTGCCGAGGAATCCTGACAGGGATGCTAAATTGCCTCTCTTCTACTTCGAATCCTATTTGAATGTACTATGTATGCTTCACCAACTGCCTTGAGAAGAAATATATTGTTTTATGTCCTATGCAAAAATTAAGTAATAGCACTAAAATATTTTTCCCAATTTTTAAACTCATTTCTAGTTGTAGTATTGAGCATAACACTCCTTGAAAAGCAACATACTTGTGGCATTTAGTAAACCCAGGGCCCCAGTTCTGAGGGTTTTGAAATGCCATTAATTGACTGTCTTCTCCCTACTGGTATCTAATTTAGACTATTCTTAGCAATCATGAATTGGCTTCAAAATCCAGTGTGGAATTGCATTTTTTGTATTACCATGTGGTGAAATAGCACCACCATGGCATCAGGAACTTGTAAAAAAAAATTATGATATCAAAATGGTTTGATTAAACAATCGGCTAAAAAAATCATCATGCCTATAAACAGCAGCCTAATAATGAATAAATACTGTTTCAGTGTTGCAGAAAAATCAAGTCCTTCTGAAAGAACGTGCTAGTGGCTCAACATTTTGGATGAGCACAGCATGGTGTTCATGGCAGAGGTCTGACCTAATTTTATTTTTGAGTATGGACATAGGTTAAAATCCCTATTTTCTTAGCACCAATTTATTTCTGATATGTAATCACATTTCAGCAATTTCACAATATATCTCTTCCTGTCACAAATTTCAAAACCTGTTTCATGTATCCAATCATTATGCATTTTTAGTCTATCACTTTTACTAGTTGAATCCTATTCTGTCTCTGTCTGAAATGGCTCCTGAAATTGCTGTTCCCATTCATGGCTCTTAGTGCTACATTACTGCTTTAAAATACTAAGGCAAGAAGAGTTGAATTTGCAAAATGTATTATATCAACAGCTGTGGCAGCCACCGGTTTGCTTCCTTGACCTCCCTCTCTTCTCCTGACTTTCAGCAGCTGCCTGTTACTGCAGGAAGAGGCTTTTTAATACCAACTGTCTATATCTGTTGGTGAGAATTTACCACAGGCAAAATCCCAGAAAGATGTATAGCTTCAGAGATGTTTCAAGCAAAGGAAAATAGCTACTGAAGGCTCCCTGCCAGCCTCTCTGCAGTGCCTGAACTTAGTAGTTCTTTGCAGAACTTTGCAAAAAGTTTTTAGTGAGTCTAATGTTTTTTTTTTCTAAAACATTACTGAAGTGATTCACTAAATAGTCTCTTTAAAGTCTACATGAATCCCTCTTCTGTGATAACTGATACATTTAATTTCTTAGTGATATGAGCCACTGAACACTGGTAGGGGGTTTTGTTTTCAAATTAGAAGTTGCACAACATAATTAATTGAATGTAAGCTAATATAATAGGTACTCATAACTCAAGTCAGAAAGCACTTTATTATTTGGCATAAGTGTGATACCTAATACTAAATCAGTCTTGACAGAATGGACTTAAATGGCAGGGTGAGAATATTCTTAAATGAGTTACATAAATCCAGATTCCCTATCTTTGCTTAAAGAGTAATATTACCTGTTAGGAATATTCCAAAGAAAGGAAAACTTTATTTTAAATAAATATTATGTACAGGTAGTTCTTGAAGTTGCTGTTTGACATGATTGTGAAGCCTTTGGTATCTGTCTCACTGAATCTGTCTAGTTCACAGAGCATAGAATCATAGAATAGTTAGGGTTGGAAAGGACCTTCAGATCATCTAATTCCAATCCCCCTGCCATGGGCAGGGACACCTCACACTAAACCATGCCACCCAAGGCTCTGTCCAACCTGATCTTGAAAACTGCCAGCGATGCAGCATTCACAGCTTCCCTGGGCAACCCATTCCAGTGCCTCATCACCCTTACAGTAAAGAACTTCTTCTTATATCCAGTCTAAACTTCCCCTGTTTAAGTTCGAACCCATTACCCCCTGTCCTATCACTACAGTCCCTCATGAAGAGTCCCTCCCCAGCATCTCTATAGCTCTCTTCAGATACTGGAAGGCTGCTATGAGGTCTCCACGCAGCCTTCTCTTGTCCAGGCTGAACAGCCCCAACTTTCTCATCCTGTCTTCATCCGGGAGGTGCTCCAGTCCCCTGATCATCCTCGTGGCCCTCCTCTGGACTTGTTCCAACAGTTCCATGTCCTTTTTATGTTGAGGACACCAGAACTGCACACAATACTCCAAGTGAGGTCTCACAAGAGCATTAAAAGGTGCAATAAGTTTACATGCTCCCTGCTATAGCACAAGAGGTCTTGTTATCAGCTAATCTTCCCATTCTTTAATATTTTTAAAAGGAGTTCCTTTCTGTATGTAATATGTATGTAGAAAAGAAAAAACTCACGCCAAAACCTCATTCCAACTCATGCAGGTCTCCATTATTTTCAAAATGATAATTTCATTAATACCTCAGCTAGGTGCGCACTGGCAAAGGAAGTGCCATTTGCTCTCTGCATCACTGCCTGTGTCCTCCTGCTGGGGGGAGAGATGGTATTGTATGAGTTTTGGTGGGCTGCATGGCAAACCACACTAGCAAATGAATCCAGGTTAAAACTGACTCACAAGGAGAAAGACTGTTAGTTTAACAGAAAAAAACTATTTGAGCAGATTTCACATGTAGCTACTCAAAAGTTGATATTAGTATGTGGAAGGGAATGAGGGAGCTATCACCTACAATGTATTAATCATATGCATTTGAGCGTATATTCTGAATATACATTTGCAAACATATGAAAAATTCTTTTCAAGGTCTCCAAAGACAGAAAAGCCAGTGCAGGTGACTGAGAGATAACATTTGTTCTGTGTCAATGAAGTCCCAAATAACAGTCAGAAAACATCTGCTTTTAGGACTAGATTTTGTTCAGTATCATGCAGCAATGCACAGGGTAATAAGGGACTTCAGACATGAAACAGATTTACCAGCAGTTTTCATGTTTATCTGTATAGTAGATAATTAAAGAGCACAGGAATACCTAATAATGGAAGAACTTCTGCTTTCACCATGTGACTCAAAGGAAATTATGCAGAAATTGTACTTTTCGTATTACAAAATGCTGCTAAACTTGCTTTTGGAATACTGTGATAGTTAACGTGTGCTTGAAAGAATGGAGCGTCTTCCAAGTCACTGAGTGTAATCTTTACATGGCTGCTGGCTTTTCTCAAAAATGACAGTTTAGTGTCCACGAGCTCAAATGTTTCTTTATATTTTGCAGATTAACACTTTTTTTCATTCTTGTCTACTATTCAGTTTCCTCTACATCACTCATAGTAGCAAAGAAGGAGGATCATTCCAGTCCTCTGGGCACTCCTCTTGGAGCTGCCTCCAAGCAGATTCCCAGCTGAACTCTGGTAGCCAGAGCCTTCTAGCCCCAGGACCTAACTGAGCTGTATTTGCTCAGAAATTTGACTTCCCTATGGCATATCCGTGATATGATGTGGATGCAGATCACAAGGAACACATCCAATGGAAGAGTCCGTCGCAGCTTTCATGGGATGTTTTATCGGTGCTTAGAGTCTGACATGGAGGACAACTCCAAGGTCATGAAATCTATGATACAGGCATCACTGACAGCAACATCACATGAAATTATTTAAGCTGTTTGCTGTCCCTCTTCTTTCAATTAGATGACTTCTTTTATGACTGTGTAACTGACTGGCCAGGCCATGTCTTTTTTCCTTTTCTTTTTTGATCTAACGTTATCATTGTCTTTCAACTTGTATGTTTTCCTTCTTCAGTGTAACCTCTAAAATATGCTTATAGTGATGTTCTGGTTTTGGCTGGGAAAGAGTTTTCTTCCTACTAGCCGGTACAGTGCTGCGGTTTGGATTTTGTGTGAGAATAACTAGATCAGGCAGTGTGTTTTAGGCAGTGCTTCTGCCTTGCTTGTTATGTAGCAGTATCATTAAGTCCAACTTTCATAATTAATTGAAAATAAATAGGTGTCTTTGCAACACTGTAGTGCTTTTTATCTTATAATATTTTTAGGAAAACTGTCCTAGTTTGAACTATGGAAATACGGGGGCATTAAAAGAAGGAAGAAAGAAATGCCTTAAGGGAGGGCAGTGTGCAGAAAGCAGAGTGAGCCACTAGGTGTTTTCTGCCTTTTTCTGGATCTTGGTTGGATGTCAACAATGTGTAGATGCTACTACAAAATTTCATTGTGTATTTTATGCAGTATAACTAAGGTTTTCTTCACTATATTGTTAAAGATTTAGATTCTGTTTTCCTTTTTGATATTTAGTTTTATTATTTTAGGTTTACTAAATTTTATTTTTATTATTTATTTATGATAATTTTGGGGTTTTGTTCTGTGTTAGGAGAAGTGAAAACCATTCTGTGCATATAGATTTATACTAAGCTGACCATAAACCCCAGGGTTCATTTTTTCAATCTTTTAAACACTGGTCAAGCACCAGTGTTTCACATAAATGTGCTTGCATTGTAGAAATTAATACGATGGAAGAAAAAGGATCCAGCTTTGACATATGATGAGATATCTGTAATCAAAATGACATAACAGAAATGTCGATGATCACTCAACCTGAAAGGGTTGGAGATTAATAGTTTTATGCACTGTAGATGGAGGTATCCAGAGAGTTTCCATGCTTTCAAGGAAAAACAAGTGATGTATGGTTTTGCTGATCTAACATAACCTCTCTGCTTGTTTGCTTTTCTTCCTGTAGACCACCACTGGCCTTAACACAACTACTGCATCAGTCCTTCAATTTTCCCTTGGTAAGTTTATCTTACTCTTTCACCTGAGGAAGTGTAAAAAGTCATTTCTGCAAAGAAAAATGGCCCTCAGTTTCAGGTTTAACTTTATGGTCAATGTTCCACTCAACATGAAGGATTAAAAAAATCTTTTAAATGCAGCACATTTATTCCTCTTCCAATCAAGAGCTCCTAATCCAAGTTTTGCAAAGGAGAAATTCCAGTGGATACTCTGATAATGGGAGGCATTGTCATGTTCAGTTTGAGGGGTTTTTCACTTATTTTAAAACCAATCTGATGGATAACGTTATAAACTCTTGCTCTTTCTCTGAAGTGTGATCGCTGTTTCTACAAAATGAACCTTTTTTAATATTTAAAACCGTTGATACATTCCATGGTATGGCTGGGTAGTGCTGTTTTTAGCATGTGTGCAAACAGAGTAGGTAGGATAGACCACAACTAAATGCTATTTAGGTCATATTATCAGCGGCATGGTTGTGTGCTGAATTGTTTAGAATACCTGCTGAAAGTTATTGCACATTTTCACTGTGTAGTTGTGGCACAATTATGGCAGGCATTTTGTCTTGGACCAAGGGCAAATAAATTGGGAACACAATTTGTTAACTTATATTTCAGTGTTCAAAGTATGAAGGAAAAATGTTCTTATGATATAAATGATTCAATAAAAAGCAAGCAGGAAAGGTAGCCTGCTTCCTCTGTGGTCTCACGATGATGTGTGTTTCAAAATCATATTCCTATTTTTATAAAAGTAATTCTCCAAAATTACCTCAGCAGAAGTGTGATTGAACTCTGGAAATCTCAGCTGGAAATAAGAGCAATCAGGTAGCTTGGCAAGCAGCCTGGGTTTTTTAATGTATTGGAAATCAAAATCCTAGAAGGCTCAGAATATTTCATTAAAAATTGTTTTTACCTGTTGTTGTTCATTTGACTATTTGAGGTCATCATTACTTGTCACCCTACAACTAACTGCAACATTAATAGTTCTAAGTATTGGTATCTATCCTAAGATTTTTAATTACTTTTTTTAAAAAGCCAAAAAATGTTTCCATTCCTAAACTGTATTGCTAAATATTGGGCACCACCAATGAAAACCATCCTGGAACTTGTCTGCAGTGTCATTCAGCCAGTGAAAGGGGAGCAGCTCACTTCATAGAATCATAGAATAGTTAGGGTTGGAAAGGACCTTGAGATCATCCAGTTCCAATCCCCCTGCCATGGGCAGGGACACCTCACACTAAACCATGCCAACCAAGGCTCTGTCCAGCCCGGCCTTGAACACTGTCAGCGATGAAGCATTCACAACTTCCCTGGGCAACCCATTCCAGTGCCTCACCACCCTTACAGTAAAGAACTTCTTCCGTATATCCAATCTAAACTTCCCCTGTTGAAGTTTGAACCCATTACCCCTTGTCCTATCACTACAGTCCCTAATGAAGAGTCCCTCCCCAGCATCTCTATAGCTCCCTTCAGATACTGGAAGGCTGCTACGAGGTCTCCACGCAGCCTTCTCTTGTCCAGGCTGAACAGCCCCAACTTTCTCAGCCTATCTCCATACGGGAGGTGCTCCAGTCCCCTGATCATCCTCGTGGCCCTCCTCTGGACTTGTTCCAACAGTTCCATGTCCTTTTTATGTTGAGGACACCAGAAGTGCACACAATACTCCAAGTGAGGTCTCAGGAGAGCAGAGTAGAGGGGCAGGATCACCTCCCTTGACCTGCTGGTCACGCTCCTTTTGATGCAGCCCAGGATCTGCTAGGATGTGTAACTCACCTACAGAAGCCCTCCCACCCTGTACATGAGGATAGGTGACTTTTACCATGCTGCAAGTTTATGGTGATGGAGGAACTTTGCTATTCAGGAAAATTCATAAAAATCTTCTAAGGATTATTCTTACAGTGAACCAGAGTGGTTAACAGCAGTGTAAACTGAATGGGTTGATAGGCAAATGTCTGCTGTCAGAGCTCAGTGGCTGGTATCTGCTGAAGGTGAACTGCAGAAGCATGCCAGGTCCCAGAAGTTTCAAAATTAGACTTAAGATTTCACTCATAATCTTAGCTCCTTTCAACTGTAAAAAGTAAAATAAAAAAAGGATACGAACAGTCTGAGTGGGAAATACCCTATAAGACAGGATTGATGGAAATATATGGTAATACCTTAACCTGTATCAGTAGGAACCAGTACAATCACTGGTATGATGGAGCATGAAAGGGCTAGATGCATGTCTGAGTAAATCAAATTTCATCCTGAAGTTCAAAATGTATCACATTTCCCCGTGTGCCTGTGTTGAGCTTGAAATACAGTGCAGATTGGGTTTGTAACTGATAAAAACCGGCATGAGCTGGGGGACTGCTGCTGAGCTCAGCAGTACTTGGCTTTAGAATCCTGTTTCCAGCTTATTCCCAAATGTCTGATTTAATCTTAACCCTATCTGGGGATTCATCCGAGGGAATTGCCTTTTTTTTTTTATTATTTATTTTTTACAATGTTTAACACTTTCTACCAAACACCGAATAGCTTAAGCTGTAATCTTCTGGGGGCATCTTTATATTGAATTCATCACATAGCTTTGCCCACATTAAAGAGCATACCCTTTGATTTCTCTCACCACTAACTATCAGATGGAATTTTGTATTTGCAGGTATATAAGCAGATGAGGACTGGGAAATGAAGCAAAAAAAATAGTGCCGATTTCACCATAAATCCCAGATCCTTTTAAACTGCAGTCAGGAAGGGTAGCACCCTAGTGAATTTTTCAGTAGCTGATATTCTGCGTAGTCTTGCCCTTTAGAGGGCAATGGAGTTGAAAAGGTGCACTTATGATGAAGGCTTAATTAGGATGAAAAGGTAATTAGTGAGGCTTATTCAGCACTTATTCAGGACATTAATATGCAGTATCCTTTCCAAATGAGAGCAACTTCTATGCCACACAGCATTCACTTGTAGCTGGTGGCACTGCCTTTTCGTCTGGGGCCGGGGTGATGTTTACATTCATGCACTCTGCTCAAATGTGCAGAAAATTTCATTTACTTCAGATGTGTTAATCATCCATGACTACGTTTTCCCGAGACCAAACAGCAACATGTGAAAGATGAAGTCTAGCAGTTTTCTTGATGTTCAGTGGGATTGTTAATTGAGGTATTTAAAGCAATGACTTTGGGCTCTCTCAAGCCAAAACATCTAATTCAACATCTTGGGATTGCAGGATATTGCACAAAAGTTTCTAGACTCACCTGCCACATAATGTTAGTCTGATTCATTAGCTGAAATATTCTGTATTTCACACTCCAAATCTCAGGCTTTTCCCTTTAGCTACATCGCTGGATTTCTCCAGGGATGAACATGATCTGTCATTTGGGTAGGCTACTGTAATGGAAGGTGACTCACAGTACTAGAATCATAGAATCATAGAATCATGGAATCATAGAATAGTTAGGGTTGGAAAGGACCTTGAGATTATCTAGTTCCAATCCCCCTGCCTTGGGCAGGGACACCTCACACTAAATCATGTCACCCAAGGCTCTGTCCATCCTGGCCTTGAACACCACCAGCGATGGAGCATTCACAACTTCCCTGGGCAACCCATTCCAGTGCCTCACCACCCTTACAGGAAAGAATTTCTTCCTCATATCCAGACTAAACTTCCCCTGTTTAAGTTTGAACCCGTTACCACTTGTCCTATCACTACAGTCCCTACAAATCGTCCCTACCCAGCATACTTACAGGCCCCCTTCAGATACTGGAAGGCTGCTACGAGGTCTCCACGCAGCCTTCTCTTGTCCAGGCTGAACAGCCCCAACTTTTTCAGCCTATCTTCATACAGGAGATGCGTCAGTCCCCTGATCATCCTCTGGACTTGTTCCAACAGTTCCATGTCCTCTTTATGTTGAGGACACCAGAACTGCACACAATACTCCAAGTGAGGTCTCAGGAGAGCAGAGTAGAGGGGCAGGATCACCTCCCTCGACCTGCTAATCATGTTCCTTTTGATCCAGCCCAGGATACAGTTGGCTTTCTGGGCTCGAGTGCACACTGCTGGCTCATGTTCCTTTCCTCATCGACCAACACCCCCAAGTCCTTCTGCGCAGGGCTGCTCTGAATCTCTCCTCTCTCCAACCTGTAGCTGTGCCTGGGATTGCTCCCACCCAGGTGTAGGACCTTGCACTTGGCATGGTTAAACTTCATCAGGTTGGCATCAGCCCACCTCACGAGTGTGTCAAGGTCCCTCTGGATGGCATTCCTTCCCTCCAATGTATCAACTGAACCACACAGCTTGGTGTCATTGGCAAACTTGCTGAGGGTGCACTCAATCCCACTGTCCATGTCACCGGCAAAGATGTTGAACAAGACCGATCCCTGAGAGACAGCGCTCATTACTGGTCTCCAGCTGGACATTGAGCCATTGAGCACAACCCTTTGCATGCGGCCATCCAGCCAGTTCTTTATCCACCGAGTGGTCCACCTATCAAATTGATGTCTCTCCAATTTAGAGACAAGGGTGTCATGTGAGACAGTGTCAAATGCTTTACACAAGTCCAGGTAGATGACATCAACTGCTCTACCCCTGTCCATCAATTCCATAGCCCCATCATAGAAGGTCACCAGATTGGTCAGGCAGGATTTCCCCTTAGTGAAGCCATGCTGGCTGTCACCAAGCACCTTTTTGTTTTTCATGTGCCTTAGCATGCCTTCCAGGAGAATCTGCTCCAAGATTTTGCCAGGCACAGAGGCGAGGCTGACTGGTCTGTAGTTCCCTGGGGCATCCATTTTTCCCTTCTTAAAAATGGGGGTTATATTTCCCTTTTTCCAGTCATCGGGAACTTCACCTGACTGCCATGATTTTTCAAATCTGATGGACAGTGGCTTAGCAACTTCATTTGCCAGCTCCTTCAGGACCCGCGGATGGAAGTCACTTCTCTGCTATCTGTTCCTGTTGCCCCTTCTATTGTTCCAACTCATTTTGGCTAAACATTCATCAGATGGCTAAGTTTATTGCTCATTACAGTATCTGACAAGGA
This sequence comes from Amazona ochrocephala, assembly GCA_039720435.1. NCBI lineage: Eukaryota > Metazoa > Chordata > Aves > Psittaciformes > Psittacidae > Amazona > Amazona ochrocephala. The sequence goes on from CM077880.1 coordinate 31,504,789, forward strand.
GAAAACCTGCAAGGTTCCATGTGAATGAAACAAATTTATTACAATCACTAACAATACCTACCTGCAGCTCATCAATCTTCCTTTATATCTTTCTAATGGAAACCTATAGCAAGGATAAATGTATCTATTGTTTTTAATATGGTTTAAATATTACTGAAGGAAGTTTATGGCATGGTTTAGTGGGAGGTGTCCCTGCCCATGGCGGGGGGGTTGGAACTCGATGATCTTGAGGTCCTTTCCAACCCTTACTATTCTATGATTCTATGATTCTATGATTCAGCTAGTCAGGACTTTCTGATAAGGGCAAAACCCCACTAATTCAGGGTGCAGAGAAATTACTCAGGTGATCTTTCAGTGGCACCCCTTTTGTCCCTATTCTCTATCCTACATCAAAGGTAATAAAATGCTAAACTTTCTGATTTTACATGCCTAAGCATTTAATTGACAATCTGATCATATAATCACAAAATGCAGTAGCAAAACAATCTTGATCAATGCACTTTCTATACTTTATTTTCTCGATGAGAAATCACCCCTTTCTTCTTGTCAAATTTCTTGATCTTTTTAAATCCATTGGACTATCAGCTGTACTTATCTGACAAGTAATTGTATTACCTGTGCTGGTTTTATATTTCTACTGTCATATTTTTTAAGAGCTGAGGAGCACGTGCAATGCACTTACCAAGAACATCCATGTGGCTTGGTTTATTTACAGTCTATGTTTAACGCTGGCTGATTTCACAGTCCTTAGCAAGTGCAATGGACAAAACTATTTAAAATATGTTATTGATTGCTTTTGATTAGGATATTTGTAAGGGTCATTGATTTGGATGCAGCTCTTTGTCATAATGGTTCCAAAATGTTTTCCATATCATGTTCTGCCTCACCCTAGAACATCAAGTTAGGGGATCATTAACCAGCAGCCTCTATTATACTTCCTGAGCTACTGAGGTTGCTAGGAGCTACGTGAGAGCTGTTTTACTCAGTAACTCCATGGCTAAGGGTCTTAGTGCTGTTTGCTGAAGGCAAAGCAGAGATAGTATACATCTCTTTCATTTAAAAAAAAAAAAAGCAGGATTTTTTCAAGCTGATTTTTTTTCTTCATTTTTCAATTTGCCTTGGTTACCAGTGTGAGTCTTGCAGAATTAAATCATAAAATGTAATTGATTGTGTTAGATGCTGGAAATATATGGTTTTTTGCCCTGATGCTTGGTCAAACTACAGGTTACTATTATTTATTGTTATTATTTTTAATAATAAACAGAATTGGCAGTCCTTATCTGCCAAGCTTCTATGCTTCAGAAAACACATTTAATTCCCTATTAACCTCATCCAATAGAAGGCCACAGTGAACAAAAATAATCTTACAAAAATTACCTGATTACATAAATAGTGCAATTAATTCAGTGACCTCCTTGTATTTCTGTGGATGAAATAGCAGTCTCTTCAGACTATGCCCTAGAGCATCATCTGGAAGGCTCTGCAGAGCATCTGCGCAGGATGGCAATTCCTTCTTCCCGCCAAAAACATCCCAAATCCACTTTGGCTCAGCTGCATGAACAATGATGACTGCATTTGGCCCCATGTTACAGTCTGAAGACACTTATCATTTATATTTTTATCATGTTTTAATTCAGTTCTGATGGCAGCTGTTTATATTGACAGTACTGCTTTTATGTCGTCTATTTATCCTCTGCTTGGATTCAGACCACTCAATAGAAATTCACATATCCAAACATGTTTTGTTAAATAGGCCTTAGCTTTGGCTGAAAGGAACCACTACTGATCATTTTCTCTTAATTTCCAATTCTGTTTAGTCAGTTTTACAATTAGCAGACTCTATCAGATGACTGACAAATGCTGCAAGAGCCAGTTTATGAGGTAGCGCTGGGCTTACCCTCAGCAGAACTGGACAGAGATGAGCAATTTCCCTCAGAATTGCTGTGAAAACTCACTCTCATGTCTCTTGAGAAATGCCAAATTGAAAAATAAGCCCCTTCTGAATACAGCATGGAAGAGTGTTTTATCTTTTTAATCCCTCACTATTTTGTTAGCTGAACACCAAAAAAAAACGTTGAAGGAACCATGGTCTCAAATGTTTTGGGCATGTTGATCCACCTCCTTTGCTTTAGTCATCTGCATGGATAATTTCTTTCAGTCACCCAAATTACTCCTGCTCCAGTGCCTCCCAAAAAGCACCAGGTTTGCTGTGCAGGCATAGCACATCCATACAGCCATGTTGATAGCGGTACCTGCAGGGAAGAGGCTGGCCGCTTCCAGTGGCCACAGAACAGATAGACTATTTCACATCAAGTGAACGTGGAGCACTTCCAGGGTAGCATGAGGTTCTAAAGAATTTAACTGCCAGGAGACTGGCTATTAAAATTGTGTTAGAACCCTGTCTGAACTGAACTTAAATAATGCTTAAAACCAGTTTTTACAGTGGGCAATTTAAAGCACTAATGTCCATAAGAAATGAAGATTATTAAATTAATCTTGATTGTTGCTGTATTCATATACAGTCCCTTCTAAGCAACAAGAACAGAGCACTGAATATCTGAACCCCCAGGTTGTTTTGTCCTAATGTTTCCTATACATTTGGAAAAAGTTTGAGAATTTTCTAGAAATCAGTGCTGAAACTGGTGTCATTCACCATTCTGCGTTTCTTGTGCTTGCTTCATTTCCTATTTCCCCCCGCTAAAACAACATCAAGATTTTTGAGTCACCATTTTTGGTGTCTCAAAATTTGGAATCACCAAATTGCCATTTCTTATCACCTGACATGAAACCTACTAGTTTCACGTTCCTGATGAAGAAGTCCTTTGTGTAGATGCATAGGTTATAAATTGCATCTAATGTGAAAGAATAAGATAGCTAAATAACATTATCTAGCACACTTCACATAGCATGTGGAAATGTTGGGTGGTGTTTATTGATTTTGCTGAGTTACACAAGAAGGGCTGCCCAGATAATACTTAGATTGAAACCAGGGTTTAAAGTTAATGCCATATTTGAAAGACATTTTAATGGCCTTGGGGTGAAATGATTTGTGTTGCTTTGGCTAGCCCAAGGTTACAATGAAATATTGTCTTTATTACTTCTGTACCAGGGCTTCTCTGCCACTGTTGGGATTTACTACACAGAGAGAAGCAGAAAGGATAAAGAGAGGCTCAGGATTCAGGGCAGGTGGCTGAGCCATCGCCTCGCAGTCAAACACGGGCCATTATGGAATTGATTGCTGCAAATAATAAATGCTGGATTGCAGACTGACTTTCATCTTAATCCTGCTTGTATCATTGTATGAGGATAACACTTTTGTGTGATTAAAACTGTCCATTTTTGAATTAGCTCAAACAACAAAGCATCTGTAGCTCCTGGGGGGGAACAGAGAAGCCCCTAGCTCAGCAAAATACCCCTGGGTGATTTTCCAGTGGGCAAGAGAGGGGGTTTCTGTGAAAGCAAAAGCAGGTAAAAATAGAAAAGCTGGACAGAAAATTAAAGAAAAGAAAAGCTTTTGTCAAACTAATTGTTATCTGTGCACATAAAGATGTAAAGGCAGGCAATCAGTTTTACAGGGTTTCATAAAAAAGAGGCAACCTATCTCAGGACTTGGCTTGAGAAAAAATATTTCTCAGATTCTCTTGGTGCTGGGGAATTTTGCTAAACCAGGCAAGGAAAGGACTTTCAAATCTTTATATTCAGGATGCTTCCTTTTACACCGCAGTTCTTGGGACCAAAGTGTGTTTTCTACTGCCCCTCTAGAAGGGACCAGCTGTAGGAATCTACACAAAACATCATTTACGTTCCTGCAGTATTTTAATCCCTTATCAGCACCTTATGGTGCTCATTTTCTTGATTATTGACCTTTGAAGCTGACCCAGGTTGCTAAATGGATGGAGTTAAACAAATAGATACAAATTAGTGTACTACTGAACTACTTTAAGATGGTATAATTTAAATTTTGCCTAGCTTCACTGAAAGGTCCCCTCTCTCTAGGAGGATCTCCACAGAATCTTACATTAAACATTTAATGGCAGTAATGTTGAATCATAAAATACAGGAATGCCAGTAGAAAATGCGTATCAAGCACAGGGCTTGCTACTTGATCAGGCAGTCAAGAACCACTGTGAGAGCATTTCTGGGGCGTTAGTGATATTACTGTTTCAGTAGCTGTAATTCCTGGATATCTATTACATCCAGGTCTTGATAAGTTTGCTTACTTTGCTTTCAGCGAGGGGCTTTATCTGATGTTAGTGCAGTTAAGTACGCGGTTAAATTTGGAAGCATCATGCAATTATTTATTTGGCAACAGACACATTACCCAAGCACATACCTGCTGGCTGTATCTCAGAAAAAGATGCTATAAATAGCTGAGCATCTTTATATCAGAATAAATTGGAAAGTGGCGTAAGTGAAACACAGCTTTCTTTCTTAGTTTTCTCTCCTTAATGTTCTCAACACAAAAAGCAATATGAGTTGTGATCTGATCTTGTTCATTAGAAGAGAACAGATTTGTGTGAGCACAGGAAGCCCATCATATCTCTGAATATAAATAGACTAAGAGGAAGTTGAGCCAGATAAGTATTTCCTCAGACATTACCTCTCACCTAAAGGAAATTACCTGCATTAATTCATAAGAAGTACATTTGCTGTTACTGGGAATCCTGGAAGGAGGTAAGTAGGAAGGCACCATGGGAGGTCATCTGCTCCAGTGCTCCTCCCATGCTCCAACCAGGACCACACCGGGTGAGGACAGCTCACTCAGGGCCCCTTCTGGTTGGGGTTTGACCTCTGATTAATTTTTAGAACTTCATTTCTGAAGCCTTTATGATTCATTTTTATCAAATGTATTTACTAATTATTATTCTCATCTGTTACAGTTTTATAGCAAAGGCTTTTAGCTTGCCAACCCTTTGTTTTTATGTAGATGTAAACACCCAGCATTTCCAAGTGGAGTAACAGCCTAAAGCTGCCAGTTGAAATGAAGTTAGCTGCTCTCTGAAACCTGTGGAAAATAAATAGTTGAGGCTTTGAGTTTCAAAAGCCATGATTATCATTACTGCTGAAGTCTGATTTTTACCAAAGGCAAACACTGTTGACATTTTCATTTCCTAGTGTCAGGTATTTATTTCAGATTGTTTATCAGATCACATACGGGGGTGTAGGTAGTCAAAATGCTCTTCTCACAAGGGAGGAAGAAAGCATCCAGCAATAAAGATATTTAATTCTTCCATGTAAAGGTAGACTACAGTTATAAAATAGAATACAGTTCCGAAAGTTTTTAATTTTAAATTTTTTAAACTTAAAATATTTATTTGTACTCTGAACCTGTTCTAAAACTCTTTTAAAAAATAGTCTAAAGATCTAAAATGTGTCATAATTACAAACCACACTTGTAACTAAATTCAAAGTTGTGGCTTCAAAGAAAAATTAAAATGCTCTTGCAACTGTTTCTTGAGGAAGTTTTCAGAGGCAGAATGGGATGAACTGTGAGTTGCACATTCTTGTACCAGTGCTTCAGGTACATCAGCACAAAAGATTCAGTCTTTTGACATAGTTAAAATCATCTGGTTCTTGATCGGAAGCCAGTATAAACGTACACCTGTAATAAATTAGGATCCACAGAGCATTCATTGTACCAAACTGCATAGTTCATTAGTTTGGAAAAAACTATTTGCAAGCCAGCCAAATTTAACCATGAGTAATTTTTACTATCCAGTTTGGCTTAATTCAAGCGATACCAGCAAATCATAATTCTTAGCAAACACTAATCATTATTCATCACATTAACAAAATGAATAAAAGCAATCTTCTAGCATTAGCTAAAGGGAATTCTTTTCAGCTTCCTTTTGTTCTTCAGGACACAGTTAAGACACAATTCAAACCTTTCTACAAATTTCTTGTGTGAATTTTTCTTTTACAGTCCCACATGAGACTCATTCTCCTTAAAGCCAGCATTAGATTTCTGCTTATCCACGGAAGCACTAGCGGGAACTATCAAGAGGTTGTCAAGAGGCAGAGGACGTCATAGTCTATAAAGAGCAAAATATTGCTTCCCTTGCAGATGGCACCCAGTTTTATCTCAGCAAAACACCAGCTTCTAATCAATGTTGTTAAGAAATCTTAGAGACCAACAGCCCTATGACTTGGGTTTCTGTAAATCTGACACAGTTGGAGGCAAAGTCGTAGTGAGAATTCATTTTTCCTGCCATTGTTTGCCCGGATACTAATAACTGAATACCTGGATACAAATACCTGATATGAAGTGCCTTCATAACATCTCTCCTAAATTATTATGCTCTTAGTACTTGAACCTATATGTTATTTTAAAAAATAAGGTAGGTAAAATGTTGACTAGTACTTTGGATGGCATTGAAGGAAACCATAATCGGCTTAACAAGACTTACAGAGAAAAGAGGCAAAAAAGTCGTAACAATCTCAGGTGGACATGGTGCAAGTGGTCAGTGCTAGTCATGTCCTGGATATGGGTTACCAATCATCTGAAACAAGCAGCAAATACAAAGAAGAAGCATACTTTTGTTTACCTTTTTCATCGTTTCCTGTTTATGTTAGGTAGAATTAAAGCAGTGGTCAGGAGCTGTTTAGCATTCCCATACTTTGCCAATCAAATCCCTCCTCTATTAGCATCAGTGTCTGGATTCAACTTTAAGCAAATTCTATTTTATTGAAAATTGGCTTGGGGCAAAATCCAAGCACATGAATCACAAGTCAAATAAATTAGTGTTTCAGAATATCCAGTATATGAAAATAGCTGGGGTTTATAACAGAAGCTGCTCATTGTTTTCGATAACAGGCAAAATTGCTGTCTGAGCCTCAAATGTATCATTTAAAATTAAATCCAATAAGATTGTCTCTACCTTAGCTTTTTTTCCAAGTTTTAGAAGTCTGTGAAATTCAGCTAGAAGCCTTAAGAAGGAGAAAAATAACTCCAAAAGAGAAAAATGCTTTTTTCCTGAAACCCGAGGAGAAGCTTGCCTATGCATACGTAAAGAAAAAATTTGGCTGTTCTTGGTTAGGGGTTGGTTTGGTTTTACCTCCTCCTCAAATAGATAATTACACATGGAAACCCTTAATATTGAAAGTATAATCTCAACTCAATCAAATCTAACTAGCACCTCACTGAGGCATCAGGTTTGCTGTGACATACTTGGCTTAAGAAAGAAATGACATTTTTCTCTAAGGCAGCAACTTACTACTGTAGACTTCTTTATGGTAATCATTGTGCATGGTTTATTTCCTGTTTTCATGGCTAATTCAAAACCTGGGTATTCCCGACATAAAAGAAGCTGGTTCTAATCTCATTCAAAAGGTTTTATGTGCAAGTTTTTCTTTGGAGGATGGGAGGGTGTGAAGATTTACAGCGTGACATCCTGCCCCTGCTGCTCTGCTCTGAGCTGACAAACTGTTTATTGCAATCTCTGGAAGCAGTGTGAAGGACACCTACCTTCCCTGGCTGAATTTTCCCTCAGTTCCTGCTAGGTTACTGCTTGAATTCTGATTATCTATTTGTTCGCAAAGTCAGAGCATAGCTTTGCCAGTCAAGGTAGAGGCAAACATCCGAACTGCAGACTTCTAATTTAAATAATCCTAGTTTAGAATTACTGGAACGACAGCAATATGGAGTAACAGGAATATTATTAAGTAATATTAATATAGACAATTATATTGGGAACCAGTGTCTTGCAAGACTATCTTGGTAAACCCTGTCCGGAGTGCTGTTGTCTGTTCACTTTCCTCCCTTTTCTCAGGAAGAAATTCCTAACGTAAGCTAGGATGAATACTGGTTTTGTAACACGTTTAAGCATCAAATCCAGGAGCTTCTTGTCTATTTAAAATATATGGTTCAAATGGCAAAAAATAATGCCTGAAACTTGCTGATAATTTTTCCAAATGTATGGATCTTATTCTTTTTTCTTTTTTTACATTGTAGAATTAGATACTTACATGAAAAATAATCTTGCTATTTTGTGATTTTGAGTCAAGAATATACATAAAGAGAGTTTGGACACTGATAAAACCACATTTCAAACCACATTTGTCATCACAGCCGGTAAAAGCTGCTTACATTGACCTTGAGGACTTTCCCAAACTACTTTTAATCTTATTAAAATCTGCCCTGATTATTAGAATAATAATAAAACCCAGCACTCATCTCCCCTCTTTTCATTGTTGCCACTACACTTTTTCAGTAACACAAGTAAAATACTTCTTTGCAAAGCCCTTTATCAGTGGCCCCATTTCTTCTAAGCAGTGACTATGATCTTCATTACATGGTTTGAGGTTGTTCAAGTTTAACAGACAGGATTTTTCGTATTGATTGTATTGACAGGTATCATTCGTTTCCTATCGCCCTTGCAGTATGGGCAGCAAATATGGCCTTCTCTCCCATTTTAGCAGCATGTTTGGACTTGGCTTTGTTGAAGAGCACTATACCAAAAGTTGATTGTAACACTAACCGAAATGTTGCATGTTGTGATGTCTGTATTGCTGGTTATTTTTACTGTTTATTCCTCTAATTTCTGTTGAACAGCAAACTCAGTATGTTGCTGTTTTGCCTCATAGCCTCTGGCCAGCAAAAACAGTTAAACTGGCTGAAATTCCCTGATTTTTTAACTGAATTCCCCTGAAATAAAATGAATGAGTGTGATTAAGGGTTGGAACTCTGAAATGCCACAGAAGTAGGAACCGACAGCAGATGTCACTCGGTAAAGTAGACCATTTCAGCAGATGGGCAAATATGAAACACAAAGGCTTTTCCTGACATCATTTGGTTTAAATATGATAGAAATAAAATGCCTTGTCAGTAAAATATAACCAGACAGTTGCTTTGCACTGATTTTGGTACATGGCTGGTAATTCAAAGTCCTGCTGCCTTTGCAATATTAATTATTCTGTGCCTCATTACAGCAAGAATACGTGTCAGACCAGCTGAACATACCACACACAGCTGTAGTGGCTCTGAAGTATCTGTTCATCTATTTACAATTAACATTAGTAAAAGATGCAAGAAAGCAACTTTGTGGGTCATTTCCAGGATGCTAGTTGATGTATCAGGGAAAAACATAACAATGGGATTTCATCCCATGTTTTGGGGTATTACTTCCCCTGCAGAGTCATGTGACATGTATCTCAGAGTAGAAAAGCAGTTCTGTAGAGCTGAGAGCTGTGAACATGAACTGCCTCGGGGGAGCTGGGGCTGCAAGCAGTGTGCTTAATGGCATATGTTCCCATTAAAATGTGTAAGCTGTTCTCTTGTACAAGTAGTTAACACCTTTTTAATCAGGCCATTTATTTAATTACAAAAACAAGTGCCCTGAGTTGGAAAATGATAGTATTTTGTCATCAGAAGCTTCCACATCTGGGTATATGTATACATTTATATATACATAAAATATGCATACACACAACTTTTAGTGTGACAGAACATATCTGAAGTACATATAAACATAACATGCAACTCGTAGCACACCTAATACATACTCCTACTGTGAAAAAGCTATGGTACTCATTCAGTAGCGTCCTGATGCCACCAGAGGTGCTGTTTAATTGAGAGCTGCTTCTCTTAAATATGGAAGGTAGCTGATGTCTGTTGCTTTGAATATCATATTTCAACATGATTATGAAGTAGAAATTTGACTGTGGGAGCACAGGTTAGGATTTGTCTGTTTCACTGGGTGTTGAATTTTCTGAGATGGATAAATTACCTGGTGTCTGAGGAAAAAATAGTATTTTTAGTGTATTTAATTACCACTCGGGTTGTTTATCGTGTTTTCTAGGATGAATTTTTCAGTGCCGGTTTTTGTTATTTTGACTGTCCCCTATATTAATTGTTAAGTTCATCTTTTGTGACAACACCCAGAAGGCACCCTTTTATAAATCAAAAGTAAATATATTACCTTACCTTGCAGGGGTGCCATAAGGCTTAATTAGTTCAGTTTTGTAAAGTGTTCTGAGATTCCCAGATCAGCATCAAATGTTTATTATTAATTATAGGCTCCAGTGAGTATACTGGGTGATTTCTTCATTTAATTCTCTTCAGGCATTCTTAAAAAGAAATAATTTTGTGACGTCTTTATTCTTTTAAATTCGTAAAGCACATTTGCTCTTGGTTCAAGTAATTCTGTATACATTTTTCCTATCATTTACTGTGTTTTTAGTTCAAGATTTTTTTTTCTATATAGTGATATGAAAAACAGTCTTTTACTGTTTTCTGTATGTGTGGATTATTGTCTAATAAGAAGGTTTTGTTTAAACATTATATGGCAGTTTTTCTTGCAGTGGTGGATGTTAAGTAATTTACTTGGCTTCCCCTGGGAAATTTGCAGAGATTGCATAGCACTGCTGTGATTTATCATTTCTACTTTATTTGTGACTCATAAAGCATGCATTATTTTGTGTTTACCTTCAGCAACAGATTTCAGGAAATTTTGTCATCAATCAAAGTGCTTTAAAAGCAGGAGAAGTGATGATGTGACAAAGGCAAAGTAGCAACTGTTGTTATTGGAGGATCATTTATTGCTTCACTGTGTCGTAACACTTCTCATTTTATTGTTTTTCCCAGGATCAGGCTCATGTCGCTTTAGTTACTCAGATCCCAACATCACTGTGTCCTACAGTAGGAACAGTTCTGCAGATTGGACTCAGCTGGAGAAAATTAGGTTTGTTACAGCTTTTTAATCATTTTCATGCTTTCTGGCTGAGCAGGTGTTGTTCAAACCTGGTTCTTTTGAAACTCAGTTGTTAACTTTTCAGCTTTCACTTGCTCATACACATCAAAAGATGAGGGACGAAATTTTGGACACTAAAGCTAATTGCAGAATTACCACTGGGTTTGATGAACTGAAATTTCATCCATTGATTATTGTGGGAGGTAAGAAAGAGAATGACTTCAGAGTTAAAATGCAGCTCCAATAACCAGCAGGTTGTGGTCCCTGAAAAAACAAAACTTTGATGGTTTTTGCAGTTTAGCACCACTTTTAATGCCAGCAAGAGCCATAATTTATAGTGTTGAAAGTTTCTACTTTGATAGCAAAAAAACATTCAATGAAGTTTGGTTATAGTTTGGCAGGAACACTTGGGTCCTAATACTTACAATAACAAGATTATGGTGAATTATGCCTGGGTTTTAAACAAACTGGTTTACATGAAAGTGCAAAGGATTATGAGTGGAAATTTTAAAATCTCATTGCACTATGCACACCTCTAAAGAGGGGTTCAGTGTTGGAGATGGATTTTTCTAAGAGAGCAGAAGCAACATTTTATTAAATACTATTAGGCAGGGTATTTTTTGCATTGGCATATATACATAGTTTTACAAGTACAACTGGGGAAAAAAAAAGTGCCGTTTTTATGTAACGTCCTCAGAGCATCTCATTCCACCTTTCTGCATTACCTTAGTGTCTGTACCACGCAGGTGACTTTTTTGTACTCATTTTCAGTCCACTGAGACAATTTGCAGAGCAAAAGGCTACTTAATTTCTGATGAGTAAGCAAAACTCCAGCTGCAAAGCTGTGGATTTCAGTATCGCTCATTGTGGGAGTGGGATTGCAATTTCATTGACAAAGACATAAATTATCAACAAATTTTGATAGAACAAATGGTGCTAATTCTTATCTCAGAAAAATATAAAGCAAGAGTAGCTTTACTTAGCCACGGGAGTTGCCTTGGACTACTGACACAATACCTTTTACTTTTCTGACCTTGATGCAAAATTACACAGCTTGTCCATAACATCAGTTCAGTTGCCCTCATAGCTCTGCAAGCCATGAAACTCAAGAGTTGCAATGGTGCAAACACAAGCCCTTGAAACCCAACTTTTTTAAGTTAATGCCTATACAGTTCTGTGTTGCTTTAACTTTGACTGCTGGAGCCAGCAGTAGAAAATAGGTCAATAGAGCAATGTCGTGCAAAGTGGAGAAGATGAATTATGAAACGGTGCTCATTTCTCCTGTCGTCCGTATGAATCACAGTGTTTATGTGAATGTGCTTCAGCAGCTTTCACTGCACTACATGCAGCTCCAGGGAACGTTGAGAGAACTGGGGAGAGATGGGACAGGAGGGCATCTGTGAAGCGAAGGTGTTGTGCTAATGTGTTGGTGTGTGTTGTGTTGGTGGGATTTCATCTCTGGACTCCCAGAAGGGAGCTGAAGGTTCTCTCAGGGAAAGCAGGCGCTGTATGTGAGCTCAGGGAGCAGCTAGGACGATGTCTATGAGCAGCTTTGCAGTGGAGGGTGACAGACATAATTTGTAGTTAGTGCAGGGCGATTTGTGGGGGCAGATTCTGGGTGTGAATGTGGAACAAATAAGGTGGCTTTTCAACGTTTCACTACACTCCAATGTTATGCTTTACAAAAGAGAAGTTCCTCTATTTTCTGCTATGTAAGCAAGATAGGGGTGCCTTTTTCCTAAAATCTCTGGATTGTCTCTGACAAAATATTCACCCACCACAGCAGTGCTACCAAGGCAGAGGCAAGGTTGAGTAGCTGACATCTTGTAAAACCCCAGTTTTGTAACCCCTTGCAGGCTGGGGTTTGAATGTAGTTAATTCCCTTGATGAGTGATTAATAAAGCAAAAATAATAAGTATCAGCATCCCTTCCTTGCACACAGACCTGTCTTTTCATTGCTGTAGCAACCTAAAGACGTTTTCCCAGAGCTCAAGGTGAACCTCAGTCCCTTCACAGCTCCGAGGGCAACTCTAGGAAGTTGAGCTCAAGGCTCTAATCGTTGGCTAATGCTAATACTCCTGGTCTGCCCACATTTTCCATTTTCAGCAGCAAGAGGACAAACAGTCTGTTTCTTCTGTATTGTTCTTGAAGCAGAACATGGAAAGAAAGGCAACCTGGCCCTCCCTCATCCACAAAATTATCCTGACAATGGGATTGGAAGGACATGTTTGACAGAGAAATTTCCCGGCTTTTCTTTCCAGCCATCCTGCTCCATGCAGATCTATGAGGGACTGAGGCTCATGCAAAAATCATGTTTTGGGTGACCTGTTCTTGTTTTCATTACAGTTCCTTTTGGCTGTAATTGCAAAATACCTGACATTACCAGTCACCTAAGAGCAGTGGGGTGACCAGTAGGGATGTTACCCTGCTCTTTCTTCCTGCTCTCCTAACATCTGCATCATTACTTATTGGCTTAGCTTGCACTTTCTTTGAAGCAAGGCTGTTTGGGCTGTAAGTGCACTGCCAGGCACAGTGGGACTCTGCCTCAGGGCAGGTATTTTTTGATCTTCATAAAAGATTTAGCAGCATACAAAGGACATCACCACAACTGTGTCACACGTAGTAAATGTGTTAAATGAGGGAAAGTGTTCCTGGCTATGCCTTAAACTTGGTCTAATTCCGTACCATTGTTTTCAGTGCCCCTTCCAATGTCAGCACAATCATCCACATCTTGTACCTTCCTGAAGATGCTAAAGGGGAGAACGTCCATTTTCAGTGGAAACAGGATTATGTTCATGCTGGTGATGTGTATGAAGCCTGTTGGTCATTGGACAACATCCTGATCATAAATGCTGCTCACAGAAAAGTTGTGTTAGAAGATAATCTTGATCCTGTGGATACTGGCAACTGGCTTTTCTTCCCTGGGGCCACAGTTAAGGTTAGTCTGATTTTCTATGTCTTAATATTGTTACGACTTTTGTATGTAGAAAACAGTGACATCTAACCAAGCACATAACACACAAGGGTGTTTAGGCCACTCCATCTGCTTCTAGAATTGTGCTCCTTTTTTTTACTTTGTTTTTACCTTTTCTCTGTCCCATTGGGGCTTTCTAGAACAATGCAACTTCTCTGCCATGACCAAACCAAATGACAGTTTATACTGTCATGTCAAAGATCATGTAACAGAAAATAGGAAACAGCTTCCTTTTAGCAAAACAGTGCAATATTTTTGAAAGAAGTTCAAGTCACTCTGTTTGATATTTTGAAACCTGCCTGTTTGTCTTGGTGGTGTTTGGCTGCTGCTACTCACTTCATCACAAACCATCACAAAACAAAATGCTTCCCTGCTTTTTCTGACTGCGAATATTGCATCTCCTTTGCAGCATGCGTTCGGGTAGTGGCTGTTCCTTAAAGGTTTCTTTTCAGTAAGATCCTGTTTTGATATGTGAGATCCAGTAAGATCATACTACCTTAGGAAAAAACCTGTAAGGACCCCTACAAGATATCTGTGCACAAAGTTCCTTCAAATACAGAGTTGTTCAACATTTGGAAATCAGTTGGATTCTTGCTTTCTATGTTTCCAAGCAGCCAGAAGTTGAGCAGCAGAGGACTTTCTGTTTTCATCCCATTTTTCATTCACAAAAAAGGCAGGTTTGGTGTCAGAGTTCATTTATGATGCTGGTAATGGTTTTGGCAATTGCACAGGAAACAGATGTCGAATACTGAGGTTGGTTATGGCCTCAGCTTTTCCCACAGAGCCTCATATGAATGGCCTCAGGTTAATCACTTAAGAAAGAAATACTCCCACTAATCTACTCATAGTACCCACATATTGACTTTTCTTATTTCAGTAAGACCTTTTAAACTACAATGAAAAAGTTTGAAATGCGATTTCAGACTCAAATAATGGCCTGCATTTTTAATTAAGTGATTTTCTGTGATGAGATCACATTTGTTCTGTTTTCAGTCTTCTCTCTGAATTTTAAAATCCAGCACACAGATATGAAGGTATAAAAGCAGAGCAAAGAATTAATGTGCCATAGGCATAGCTACTTCTTTCTAGCTGGCCAAGCCTAAACACTGCTTCTCCTTCTGAAACTTGTGCAAACAGCATCTAAACTTTCGCAAGTAAACCTCTTTTTTTGTTGTTGTTTGGTTTTGGGGGCCTTGTTTAGCTAAACTCAGCCAGTCTGTGTTGTACGTAACTACGGTTACATAAAAGACAAGGGACATAAACTCAGATATCACTTAATGCTTCTAGACAGGAATCCTGTTCAAACTCAAACCTTCTTTGAGACACAAGTGAGGATTCACCAACCTGCCATTCCTCCAAGGTCATCTTCTCTTTTAGGGACAAGTGGAATATGCAAATGTCTGTTCCTAGCTGACATACAGCTATGTGTAGCCACTTACACCGCGTTAAGGCAATATGTAAGATTGCAGTGTAGCCGCAGTGGATTAAAGCTATGTGTGACGCAGGGCTTTTGTTCTTCATAGGACCCTGTAGTTATTTCAAGCATTTTTAGCGTATGTAACTGTCTCCAGAGCACTTCTATACTCACATTTAATTTTGAAGGTTTTTGTTCAATTTTTCCTCAGATTTTCAGCAACAATCATGCCAAATATCATTTGAACAGATTTTGCAATGTGAATTTCATGTTATGCCAAAAGTAAAACTATAAATTGGGCCAAGATTTACATCAGATTCAGCATAGACCCTCTCTTAGCATTTTAATGCCAAGAACAATTTTATTTTTTTTACAATATTTTTTTGCTTTTCGGATTTGAAATGTTACATAAAACTAGAAGAATTTTTAATAATTTCTTTTAAAAAATCAGCATAGCTCTGATCTCAATTGATCACAAACACTATTTTGTGTAAAGCAGAAAGGTAAGAATCTTTATAAATTGTGCTAATGTAATTTTAAATGGAACCATACCAGTTCTCTTTTTCATACAAGTCCTTTTTCTCCCCAGATTCCCAAAAGTTGCTGAATTGTCCTGATGTTTGTTCAGCCTAGCAATTTTAAATGCTTACAAACATTTTTACTAAGGGATGAACAAATTTCATTGCTATACTGTATGAGATTTTATAACTCTCACCTATGTGCTTTTTAAATAAGTTCCCAGACTCAGTCTATCACTATGCCAAACTCTTATTTCAAGCTGATGAGACCTTTTCTGTGCCATCCTCTTTGTGCCATGCCTGTGTGTGCCTTGCAAGTTTGAAGTCATATTCTCCTGTCCTCTATCAATGAGTATTTTAGTTAAATTGGCATTAAAAATCTTTAAGTTTGTGGCAATTTCTCACTGGCTTCCTTTAGTGCTTTTCCTTATGAATTTCCTTGACATTGCCAATGAATAGTCACATTTTGGGATGTTATTTGTTGTCTAACTCAGTTTTGATTAGTATATATAAAACTGTGGGTCAATTCTTTTCCTAAATTATACCATAGAATCATAGAATAGTTAGGGTTGGAAAGGACCTTAAGATCATCTAGTTCCAACTCCCCTGCCATGGGCAGGGACACTTCCCACTAAACCATGCCACCCAAGGCTCTGTCCAACCTGGCCTTGAACACCGCCAGCGATGCAGCATTCACAACTTCCCTGGGCAACCCATTCCAGCGCCTCACCACCCTTACAGTAAAGAACTTCTTCCGTATATCCAATCTAAACTTCCCCTGTTGAAGTTTGAACCCATTACCCCTTGTGCTATCACTACTGTCCCTCATGAAGAGTCCTTCCCCAGCATCTCTATAGGCCCCCTTCAGATACTGGAAGGCTGCTGAGGTCTCCACGCAGTCTTCTCTTCTCCAGGCTGAACCGCCCCAACTTTCTCATCCTAAGATAACTAATTTCATTGGCCCAAGGGAATGAAAAATTAAGAAAAAATAAACAAGAAAAATTGTCTTTCTAAATGTCTTCCATTTACTGTGGTTGTTCTCTGTATTCCTCCTTTCTTCCTCACCACCTTTCATTACCTAGAATTATTGATATTGCATATCTCTCAGGTGGAAGGGCAGTGCTAGTCGGAGGTAGCTCATCCAGCTGGCAGTCAAATTGAAAGAAGAGGAAAAAATACATACTTATTTCTAGCAGAAAAAGGAGTAGAAACTTTTCCTCTAAGTGTTTACTTCTGGACTGCCTCAGAGGGCATTGCTCAGGTGATGGAACCTTCTCCATGGAGGCTCTGTGGCGCATCCAGGACAGTGAATGAATCAGTCAAGGGTACAAACATGAGCCCATGATCTTGCACACCTTAGCTGTTACAACACCCTCTTTCTCGGCTTTGGGTTATGCAATCTCCCAGGCATTGTCTTCAAGGGACGTACCTTCATGGATGGGCCAGGACCTGTTTCCAGTAGGCAGCAAGGATGGCTCCTCTCTTCTGGGGGGAGAGAGTTTGCCAGGTGGATGCAAAGCCTGCTGTGTCATTTGCTGTCAAGGCCATAGAATGGTCCCTGGCCTAATCTCACCATGTTAGAACTGCCTACCCCACCCATCCCTTCAGCTGTCCCAAACCATTACATACCCTTTTGTTGCCTTAGTGGGTTACTCTGTTGGTAAAGATAGGCATCAAGATACGGTTTGTTGGTATTTTAGAATAAATGTTGATGCTGCTTACACAGGTGTGGTTCACAAGCTCTTTCCACCAGTAGTTGCTCAGGAGATGACTTTTAGAGCTGCTTGTTACACCTGGTCAGGTCATGTTGGATGCTTATCAAGTTGAAAAGAAAGTGTTGGTTTTTTTTTCTGTAGAAAGTTTACATTCGCAGTGCTTGAAATCTACTAAAACATATAGCAAATGTTAAAAATCCTGGAGTTTTACTGTTAAAATAGCTCAGTTTAATAGCTACTTAGATGAGTAAATTAAAAAGGCATCTGAAATGAAGTACTGACATAAAAACTACTGTCTGGTCTGGGGTTAGGTTCTGTGATGGATTCAGTCACTGGAGTGGACAGAGCAAGCATTAATGGTAATTATGCACTAATGTGTTCACTCCAGTTTGATGGATTTGGACAGTGTGTTCTCAAAAAGCACTTGCAGGAACTTGCCTGTGCCCAGCTTGGGAAGAGGTTTTTCTCCCTCTCCCAGCCTGCTTGAGCTTGGACCAGGAATTTCATTACGTTTCTTGCTGCGCTCAGGAGCAGTTGCTACTCATTTGAAAGCACATGGCTGGTTGCAGACGCAGTTAGAACTGGCTACTGAGATAGGAAACAAGCTGAGAGATAAGCCACTGAATTTGTGTGTCAGTTCCAAAGAATACAGCAAAAGGCAAGAAGGACACTGTTAGCAAGGCCAAGCAACCCTTAGGAGATTAATTGGATCCCCTGGAATGTATTTATCTGTGTTGGACTGCGTGGAAGGGTGTTGAATGGGATAAAATCTTGACTGCATTTCAATATTTCCAGTGACAGCGCAGAGCATGTGCATGGGCTTGCAACTGAGCATGGTTAGGATGTTGCACTGGTGGTTGAGATTGCTGAAATGCATGAGGCAGTGCTAGACTCTGACAGCTGTTACAGGTATGTGAACCTCAAGACTTCATAGCTAATTGGGGGAAAAGATGAAATCTTCCTCCAGTAATGCTTCTATCTCTACTCCTACAGAACAGAAAAGTGATCTCATCTTTCAGTGAACACTTCATATATCTTGTATATTTGACCAGAAATTGTTTTGCTTTGAGGTTCAATATTTGTCAGGTTTTTATGTTTTCTCTGATCACCCTGGTTCAAAATTGGATGTGCAAGCTCAGAAACTGAGGTTGAATAGGGAGACAACCTCAGCAGTCTTATAGTTCATGTCTCTGCGGTGCTTTGCTTACATGAAAATATCATTGAGACCAAACCACCTGTCTTTGGAATTTTTCCGCATCTGGGAAAAAGCAGCAAAAATCACTCACAGTATAGGCACTAGAACAGCGACCTCTTTGGTCATGATGTGTTAACCCAGTGACACTTCTCACCTTTGGGAAGAGTCAAGTTTCAGAATTCCTGTCTCACAGTAGTTGCAGCAGCTCTTCACTTGGTGGCTGAAGGTTGCAGTCCAGCCGGTCAGCTTGGTTTGTTTGGTCTACCAGACTTGGGGATTACGCCAGAGGTTGCCTGTGCTGCTGAGCTGCAAGCATGCAGCCTGGCATAGCGTGGGATGGGGCAAGGAGGGAAGGTCTGTGCAGGCCTCACTGAGCAAGTAGGGTGTAGGACCAGAGAATGGTGTCTCATGGATGTTGTTCACTACTGTGGATATGGACAACAAATTCTGAAAATGTCCCAATCCCAATATCATGATACAATAAGTCCCTTAAGTAACAGGTCATCACCATTCCGGTAATTTTAATTTCCCAGAAATGCATGCCATCTTAGCAGAAGAGAAAGCTATAAAGAAGAGAATGAAGGAACTGAACACTCACATTTGGAAAAATATGCTGAATATGTGTCTGTAAAACTCTGACCTTTCACAAACCCTCAGCATAGCAGGGCTATGCACATCCTGTGTCTGTGAGTCCTTCCTGAACCTGTGTTGTTGTGTGTCACTGAGCAGAGAAGACATGCACACAGGCCTAGGAGTTTGGCAAAAAGAAAGGCTGATTAAGCTGGTCCACCCCGCCTAGTTCCAGAGCAGATTTCCAAATCTCTGAATACTCAGTTAATTAATAAGAATGGCATTGGATAGTCTTCTTTCAAAACAAACGTCCTAATATTCCATATATATCTTTGTCGGGTTTAATTGTTTGTGCTGAAATGAACAAGAATCTTTAATGCTTTGGGTTTAAATTCTTATTTTAAAAAAGGGTTGAGGAACCCATTGTCTGAATCAGATCAAATATATTTGTTTGCCGGAGGAAAAGTGATGGTCTATGTATGCCAGTGTGAAAATGGCAGATTGAAATTGCTATGACCTTATATTGAACAAAATTGCACAGATATAGATGCTTCTGACAAGACTCTTTTGTTTTTGGAATAAGATACAGCAAGGCAGTATTTGGTCTGTGGGCCAAACCCAGCCTCCTAGCCAGCTGCTTTGCCTTGCAGGAGCTCTTATCTACCACATCTTCCTGAGAAGAGGCGAGCAGGCTTCCTGCTGCATCTTAACTGAGAGCCATTCCTGCTTCTCTGTGGGTAGAAGGAGGAGTGTGAGATAGGAGGAGAGGTGAAGAAAGTTAAGCAGGGTGCACAAAACCTGTCAGCTGGCTCCCTTTAGTGACAATGTGGGCACTCTGAGCTGTGTCCATGAGGAGGCATCAGTATATCCATAGTACTGGGCGTAGCACATCCATAGAATCACTCTTGATTTATTTCTTTTTTGTTAATAGTCATATTTTTAATTAAAATAACACACTTACGTACAATACCAAGGGGTTCATTAGAACTGATAGGTGGTTGGCTGTGGTGCTGTGAGTTGTTCAGGCAGCTAAGAATTGCTGTTGGGCAGCAATGCGGAACCTGCACCTTTCTCCATGCCAGTTACCCGTGGCTTGGAAATTATGGGGAGAGGTGGCAGGGAGCCAGTATTAGCTCTGAGCTGGCGTCAAAGCACCAGGGGTCTTTCCTACCTACTAGAAGGAAAGAATTTGGTCTTTGCAGGTAACCATGAGATGGATATTAATAAAAACAAGATGAATTTACACATTAGATGCCAAAGAGTAGAAACCATTCTGGTTGACTCTTTCTCACTTTAATTTTACAATGGTGTAAATACACATCATTACTTTCAGAAGAACAGATGAGGTTTAATCGTGACCACTGCAGAGTGCTGGAAACATCAATGGTTCCCAATAACACAGAGGAATAGTTCAGTCCATTCCAGTTAAATGACTCATTAAGGAAATTGGTCATCACTAGAATAACTGGTGTTGTGTAAACATCATGAAATGTCCTAGAAAATTAATAACCATGAGAATCATACAAATCACTCATGAACAAGCAAAGTGTTTTGAGCACTTGCCTTTGAATAACAGTCTGTAATGGAAAATGATGAGTGAAAACACACTTCATAGCCTATTTGTTACTACATCACATGATAAGTTTCATCCCATTGTTTCAGAAATAGAAGGTGCGCTATAACCCTCCGTGCACCTGGCCTGCGTTCTCAGCCAGGGTTTTCATTCTATAACCTACATTAAATGGTGTAGAAGTGTAGCAAGTAGGAAAGATTGAAGCCCTGTTTGTCTCATGGGAAAGTATTTTAGTGACATTGCTGTTTTTCCTTTGGTTAAAGAGGGGACTTGAGGCAAAAGCATTAAAAGCCAAGTCTGCAGAATTTGGAATTCATAATCTTTTCTAAATTCTGTACCTTTGCTGGCTGAGACATTGCCTACAGAGATGATTTTATCAAGACTGAATCCATTCTTGTACCTGCTATCATGTCAAAATCTGAAAGTTGTTAAAACCTGCGTGACTCATTCCCAGAAAGACACAAAGTCTAATTTATGGCTCCATTGACAATGCTGCTTTAATTAATTTTCTTCATCTTTTTTTTCTTGTTCCTCTGCTTCTCATATCTCATCTGTTTGCATTGCCTAGATTTTAATTAAAAAACCCCTCTCCTCTCTAAGGAGCAATTTGAAGTGGCAACAATAATCACCTAAAATATTACAGTCATTAAAAAATTGGCTGCAGTCAAAGCCATGCATTTTCAATTTGCCGACAAACGACATTTTCGTTTCCTTTAAAGTGTGTTTTGTATTTGAATAGCATAAGCCAGCCAGCCTGGCTACCAGAGATGCTCCTCCAGCTGGGTGGGCTGCGTGACAACTCCTTAATGGAGGAAATTGATGGCCCTCTGCTCGTGTAGAGGTGAAGGCATACTGGGCAGATTTCTTTCCATCTGCCGTCAGCCCTTTGCAAGCTGGCACTGCCCAAATGCCCAACACATTCATTCCAATGCCAGAAATGTCGCCAAAAAATAAATTGTGAGGCTACAGCTGTCTGAAAGAATCATCGGGGCCATTAGGCCCAGGAGAGATAATATGAAGAGAAGCATCAGTGTTCGTCTCTGATAAAAAACTAATTAAATGATGGTAAAGATGACTGTGGATACTTTAAAGACACAGTGGTGAACAACATTTTCATGGGAGTGCGGGGACAAACCTTGGGAGGATGTTTTGGATCGCCTCAGCCAAAAATCTGTTACATTGAGGAATTTCACACTAATGTTTTCCTGTTGATGCTTCTCCAAATGGCACAGTTGTATCATTTAGTTGCCCTCTGTTCTGCTCTCGAGTAATGAAATCCCACACTGCAAAGCCCAGAGGTATTTATTGATTCACAAATTTGACTTGAACAACTCGAACAGAATCTGGTTTGGATGAACTTAAGTGCTTCTGTTTACATTCCCAATCTTTGTCTCTTGAGCTTCTAAAAATATCTGGGGCTGTGTCCTTAGCTTCAACTGTGGCATAGGCTGACTGTGTCAATGCTTGTGCTACTTCACATGGCAGGGTGAACAAGAGACTTCCCAGCCAAAAGGTCATGCTGGGGGTAGCAGATGTCTCCTTATGTGGTGCTCTCATACAAGTCTTTAAAAATATGGAGATTGTTCAGGCAAGCTACATATTGTAGGATTGCAATACTACTTGAGGCCTTGAAGCCATTTAGGTGCTATGAAAGTTGGTCGTAGTTCTTTATGAAAACATAAATAGGTCCAGTTGGAAATTACCTGCTTCACCAAATCAGATTTCTCTGCTTTTGCTAACCAATGGTTTTGAGCAGTCCTAATTGAAACCCTTCTTCATCTTAGACAATTAAGAGGCTTTCCTAAAAGCACCTACTGAAAAAAGGTGAAAGCTGTAGATAGAAGATGTAAAATGTAGAGTCCAGAGTAGGATAGAGAGGCTGATGACAGACTCTTGATGAAAGTTTGATTCTGAAACCATGCACTACTTTCTCCATAGTCAGTATCTTCAAATTATTAGCTAATGCCATCATAATATACAACAGAAAGCTCACCTGAATTAATAATATTTGCTGGCTGTCATGGACAACTTGGCTAAGAACTGTATTCATAGACTAGAAATATGTTCATGGATAACAGAAATTTTTGGGTGAAATTGTATTTTTTTGGAGCAGTGGTACCACTGTAGCATTAAAGAGCCCTGAGCCAGGAATGTACCACTGCTTCCTCTACAGGCACAAACCAAAAAGTTAGACTGTGTTCCAGGAAAGTGCCATCTGTTTATAAAACAGGGAGTAAGCTGGGGTTGGGGAGATGTTGAGAGTAAGAGGAAATATTGCAGAGGAGGGAGTGATTAACCTGGAAAGCAGTGCATTCTTCAGTGCAGTCAATTACAAGGCTTGTTAAGGAATGTATAAGGAAGAGTCTGAAGGATATCATCTTGTTGGGAATTTGCCAAGCATAGTGGCAGAATGGGGCATGCAAATTTGGTCATCTCACCAGCAGACTGAGTGGCAAGCATTGGCAGTCAAGGGAAAGTGAGCCACAAAATGGTGGTAAGGGAGATGTTTATGATTCCTGACAGTGTTCAAGGCCAGGTTGGACAGAGCCTTGGGTGGCATGATTTAGTGGGAGGTGTCCCTGCCCATGGCAGGGGGGGTGGACCTAGATGATCTTAAGGTCCTTTCCAACCCTGACTATTCTATGATTCTATGAGATGGTTGAAACAGGTGAGAAAAAGCCATGCAGGTGTTGTCCAACGCCTTGAAAAAAATGGAAAAAGCAGTGATACCATAACTATCTAGTAGAAAAACTTCGGAAACACAGTAAATTCAGAGTGAAGATTAGACTGAAAGTAAATCCAAGCATGTTGAGATATGGGAATGCATCCAGCCAATTTGAATTTTGCCTTATTCATGCAAAGCAATAGCTTAACAAGTGCTAGTGAATAATGGCAATTGTAGTGCCAGATCGAATTAAACAGTTTTTTTTTCCCTTGGGATGACCACAGTCCCTGAACAAAACTTGGCTTCTTTCTGTTTGGCAGCCAGCAGGGGTTGTTTATTTAGGAATACAACAGTTTACTTACAGCAGGCTCATAGTTCCTCTTCAGTTGCAAACAATGAGAAATAGCTACTGTTATGAAGTAGCTCCATTCAAGCGCCTGCAAGTGTCCTATGTTCTATTATGTAGGTGATTTGGGAGAAAACTTTAATTAAGGCTACCAGATTTGTCAGAGGGTCCTGAGGGAACTGGCAGATGAAGTGGCCGTGCCACTATCCATCATATTTGAGAAGTCATGACAGTCTGGTGAAGTTCCCACTGACTGGAAAAGGGGAAACATAACCCCCATTTTTAAAAAGGAAAACCCAGGGAACTACAGGGCAACACCTCAGTGCCCAGCAAGATCATGGAGCAGATCCTCCTGGAAACTGTCCAAAGACAAATGGAAAATAAGGAGGTGACAGCCAACATGGCTTTACTAAGGGCAAATCATGCCTGACAAATTTTGTAGCCTTTTACGATGGGGTCACAGTGTTGGTGGATAAGGAAAGAGCAACTGATGTAATTAACCTGGATTTATGCAAGGCATTTGACACTGTACCACATAATATCCTTGTTCCAGCAAGGTGCACTTGCAGCCCAGAAAGCCAGCCTTATGCTGGGCTGCATCAAAAGCAACAAGGCCAGCAGGTTGATGGAGGTGATTCTCCCCCTCTGCTTGGCTCTCATGAGACCCCACCTGCAGTACTGTATTCAGCTCTGGGGATCCCAGCACAAGAGGGATGTGGACCTGTTGGAGCAAGTCCAGAGGAGGGACACAAAAATGGTCAAACCACTGGAGCACCTCTCCTATGGAGACAGGCTGAGAGAGTTGGGATTGGTCAGTCTGGAGAAGAAAAGGCTTCAGAGAGACCTGATAGCAGCCTTCCAGTACCTAAAGGGTCCTACAGGAAATCTAGAGAGGGACTTTTTGCGAGGGCAAGTAGTGATAAGACAAGGGAGAATGACTTTAAACTGGAAAAGGGCAGATTTAGATTAGATATTAGGAAGAAATTCTTTACATCCATCATATTTGAAAAATCATGGCAGTCAGGTGAAGTTCCCAATGACTGGAAAAAGGGAAATGTAACCCCCATTTTCAAGAAGGGGAAAATGGATGAGCCAGAGAATCACAGACC
The DNA here is from genome assembly GCA_039720435.1 of Amazona ochrocephala. NCBI lineage: Eukaryota > Metazoa > Chordata > Aves > Psittaciformes > Psittacidae > Amazona > Amazona ochrocephala. The sequence goes on from CM077880.1 coordinate 31,529,556, forward strand.
AGTCAGTCTCACCTCTGTGCCTGGCAAAATCTTGGAGCGGATTCTCCTGGAAGGCATGCTGAGGCGCATGAAAACCAACAAGGTGGTTGGTGACAGCCAGCATGGCTTCACTAAGTGGAAAGCCTTCCTGACCAGTCTTGTGGCCTTCTATGAAGGGGCTACAGAACTGATGGACAGGGGTAGAGCAGTTGATGTCACCTACCTGGACTTGTGCAAAGTGTTCCACACTGTCCCACATGGCATCCTTGTCTCTAAATTGGAGAGACATCAATTTGATAGGTGGACCACTCGGTGGATAAAGAACTGGCTGCATGGCCACACACAAAGAGTTGTGCTCAATGGCTCAATGTCCAGCTGGAGACCAGAAACGAATGGTGTCCCTCAGGGATCGGTGTTGGGACCGGTCTTGTTCAACATCTTCGTCGGTGACATGGACAGTGGGATTGAGTGTGCCCTCAGCAAGTTTGCTGATGACACCAAGCTGTGTGGTTCGGTTGATACATTGAAGGAAAGGAATGCCATCCAGAGGGACCTTGACATGCTTGTGAGGTGGGCTGATGCCAACCTGATGAAGTTTAACCATGCCAAGTGCAAGGTCCTACACCTGGGTGGGAACGATGCCAGGCACAGCACCAGGCTGGGCGGGGAGGAGATTGAGAGCAGCCCTGCAGAGAAGGATTTGGGGGTGTGGGTATTCAAGGCCAGGCTGGACATAGCCTTGGATGGCATGGTTTAGTGGGAGGTGTCCCTGCCCATAGCAGGGGGGTTGGAACTACATGATCTCAAGGCCCTTTCCAACCCAAACCATTCTATGGTTCTATGATTCTACTGTGAAGGTGGTCAGGCACTGGAACAGGTTGCCCAGAGAAGCTGCAGCTGCCCCATCACTGGAAATGTTCAAAGCCAGGTTGAATGGGGACAGCCTGGTCTAGTGGAAGGTGTCCCTGCCCATGGCAGGGGGCTTGGAACTGTATGATCTTTAAGCTCCCTTCCAGCCCAAACCATTCTATGATTCTATGATCTATTCTCTAAATTCATTTTTCCTTACAAATTGGTTAACTTTTCAGTGTTGCAGTTTGTGCAAGGACACATTGAAAGTTCTACATGCTTTTGGTACCCTTTAAATAAAATTAAACTCTGCTTTACTTCTGGACTTACAGCTGATACTTTCACGGTAACAAGGTTTAATACCCTATAGGTTGATGTCATTTGGCCTTTTTAGTTACAAAATTTGCACAGCAAGCTTATTTGTTTTTATCTCATAAATCATTTAAGTGTAAATAAAAATGAAGCAGAGAACACATTTAATCTGAATTTTGTAAAAGAGAACTCTACATCTATATAGAGAGATATTCAGTATCTCCAATTTAGGGAGAACTTATTCCGTTTAATTTCAAAACACAGGAAGTATTCATCCCACATTTTTTATCACTTTAGAATGACAAAAAAAAAATAAAGAACCTGTAAAATTCAGTCTTTAAATACTGGAAGCATAGAAACTACCACTGCAAGTGTAAAGCCTTTAATTTGGGAAAGAGGCAACACAGTATGTAAATTGTATTTTAGTTCTTTGTTTCTAAAAGCCTTGGATTCTAATCCTGGGTGGAACCCAAGAGAAAATGTGTCTGATGGTTTCAATTCAGCCTCTAATCTCTTCAAGCCCTATTACAAAACCACAGAATAATCCAGCACAGTCAGCAGCCTCCTGGATGTTGAACAAGACTGACAAGGTAGTTGGGTGTGATGCTGGTGAGGGACCATCTCCTGTGGAGCTCCTTTTGCTCCTGGAAAAATTGGCTGAATGCTCTTTACGGTTATTCACCCCTCAGCAGCCCATCAGATGAAAAAGAAAAGGCAGTAAAGAAGTGACAGAAAGCGACTGCTTAGAAAATGAGAAGGAAAACATGGAAGCTAAGTGTGAATAGAGGGTGATCATTATACAGGTGCTGGAAATGTGGCAGGTGGGAGAGAATGAGCTCATGATCAGAGGAGTCCTGGCCCTTGTTGGGGTAGCAAAACTCATGCAAATGAAGCTCATCCTCGTTTGCTTATCCTATGGGCATGAGTCCAGGGTCTCAAATGGTGGCCCTGGGGAAAAAAAAAAATGTACCAGAAAATGGTGGCCTTCCCTCAGAACTCCTTTAAGAGCTGTACCTGTGTTTTGAACATCTTTCTTACTCTCTTCAAAGATAATGAGATTCCACTACTGATTTCATAGGTATGTAGAACAACAGAAGGTGTTAAACCCCAGCCTGAACTTCTCTTCTACATAGCTGTTTCATGTGAAATTCAAAGCTAACATGAGCATAGGTTGATTTGAGCCATACATTGTGTGGTTCATTATCACAGAAAATATGCATAAAATGCAAATTCATAGATACTGCGTAGCTGTGTATGAAAGGATAAAGATAATTTTATGTAACCAATGAAATAATTTCTATTTTTGAGCTTTCATAAAGGGTTGATCATACTCCACTGTACAAATAATTACTTAATGCACCCATTTGCCAAACTGCCCATTCATTTGTCTTGACAACCTAAATAGAAACTCCATCAGATGTACTACTTCTGTTAGACAGCAGAAGGACATGCAAACATTAAATGTGAAGGGGGTTGTATCTGTTTTGTGTTTAATAGGTGGCTTTCATTAGGCAAAAGATTACTAATCACATACTCCACTATCATGTATATATGACTTAGCACCTGAGAAATAAATAAGGCTTATAATGGATTTTCCAAAGCTTGTATGCAATTGTAATAACTAGCTCAGTGGGATTGATTCATCTATTTGTTTCCTAAGAGATGAAGGGTTATGTATAAATTTGAATTATATTTTAGCCTGAATATTTATTTTTAGTATATTTACTTGGCTGCCTACAGATAACAGTTTTGTGGCATATTGATTGACAGATAAAGGATACTTCATTTCTTTTCAGCAAATTAAGAAACTTCTGAAAAGCAAGAAGCACAATAAACAGATTATGCTTAAAATTCTGCTGTTAGCAATACCTGTGAGCATGAAGGATAAAATTGGTGAACAAAAGCCATTTCTCAGCCAATTAGAAGTAGCCAAATAGTACAGCGTTTTTTCAAAGAGAAATAAAACTTAAAACAGTTTCATTAATTTCTGCTAGTTATAAAATATTTTATGTGTAAATTGTTCTGCCTTTTCAGTGGCACCAGCTGCATATATGGTGCAGTATGTATATGGTGCATTAACAGAGCAAGGAGGCTTGTGACAAAATCTCTTTAATTTGTGTGATATATTATCAACACTTCAGAATCTTTCTATTGCTTTGACCTTTCTTTGGAAGAAAAACACTTTAACAGCAATTTGCTTATTTTAGCAGTTGGAACAGTCTTTACATTTCTATGATGTGCTTATTTCTTTAAGTGATAGTTAGTCAGTGTTAATAAACATGGAGCTGTTGTCATTCAACTGTAGACCAGAAAGTCAAAATCAGACTTCAAGTACTCAGATTTTTTTCTAATGTGTGGGCACCTCTAGAAATGTAGTCACAAATTACATTCCTAAATAGAAATTAATTGTTAAGTTATTGGCAACCATACTTGATAATCACCAACAAAAGAGTTTCAATTATGTCTCTTTTTTGCATTGATAAATGGAGAGTTACAGAGTCTGACAAAATGTGTTATTTTTTACTTTGCTCATAAAATACCATAGACAAAGATGGACTGGACAGTTTTCATTTCCTGCCACATCTTTCTCTTTGCTAGAAATTTAATTATTCACTTACGTGGCACTACCATGACCTTTTTAAACACTGAAGTGATTGTCATACTTTCCCTCAGCACGTTAGGAAGAGGTTCAGAGACGAGAGCACTGCATAGGCGATACTGAAAAGGTCAATGCAATTTAGCATTATTGTATCTCTTTTTCAGATGTTGAACTGTGGTAAGAATACAGAATTATCCTAATTAATACTTTCTTATTTCAGCTTTCACTTTTAATGCAACCAGGATTCCCCCCCCCCCCCAAAAAAAAAAAAAAAGTGTTTGAGTTAATTATTACTTTTATCGGTGTTTGTTGTAATACGAACAAGTCAATAAAATGCCAAGTTCTTCCAGGTTAATACTCCTGGAAACTCATGGTATTCAGGGCATGCTAAGGCAAATGCATGGCTTCATTTGGTGCTGCTGAGGTGGTATATACAGAAATACAATAGGAGAAGAAGATGCACTGGGTTCCAGGGCAGCCCCAGGACCCTTGAGACTGCTGTATCACAAGAATTAGTTGCCTATAGAGCCCTTTTTTATGCTATTCCAATTAAATATGGTAAATGTAACCTTTTCACTCATACACTTCAGATACAAAGTTTACTGTATGGCAATGCATAGTAAATTTACAAACAAGCACCTCTTCTGCCAAAAAATCAGGCCCAGAGATCTGACATGTTTCACAGCATGAAACTCTTATGCTGATAAAATACCTGTAGCAATATTTGATATACTACTGAAGTTATTTTTCCAGACAGTTGTTTATATACCAGCTATAGAGGCAATACTTCAAAATAGGAATAAACACCCAAGGTATGGTCCATGTCTTCTTTCTGCAAACACAGTTTTTTAGTGCATTTGTAGGGAAGCAGATACAAGATTAGGACACAGTCATTGCTGAGGGTTGGCCAGGAAAGATAAAAGATGACTGCCCATTTTTGATTTTTATTTCTGTTTTGCTTCAGATGTCAGTGAGTCATTAGATAACGTATGGGTTGCTCTGAGCTCTGATCATACATGAGCAGGATGCCTTACAAACCTGATGTAACATCACCTCCCGTCTGCTCCTTTTGTCCACAGCATAGCTGCCAGTCAGATGGAAACGCCATCTACTTCCATGGGACAGAGGGCAGTGAGTTCAATTTTGCCACAACCCGGGATGTGGACCTCTCCACTGAGGATGCCCAGGAGCAGTGGGCAGAAGAGTTTGAGAGCCAGCCTAAAGGGTGAGTGCCCCACACATGCACAGGGCCCTAATAGGCATGCAGCATCATTCCAGGGAGGAGGAAACTGGATAAGCAGCAGATTGCATTTTATCTTTGCTATGTAGTCAGGGAAGATTGTGGCTATGATAAATAGTACAGTAAATAACAGGTGATTGTGGATTTTAGGAAGGAACAAGTCCAGAAAGCCCAGTAGGAGCAGTCTGTCTCCAGACCATCCTATCACCAAAGTTTTTAATGAGAAGAGTCATGCTTGTGAATTAGGTAGTCATTCTGAAGAAACATTTCATTAGTTGCTGTAACCCCACAGCAATGAGACACATACACTGTCAATTTATGGGTCTCTACTGAATGTTGATTTTAACCTACAGAGCACTTCAGATCATTAGCAGCTGATTCAAATGCTGCCTATGCTGTGCTGAAGGTAAAGAACACCTTTTAAGAAATACATGCTAATGTGTGGACATGTGGTTTATCTGGGGCTTACAGAAAAAATATTCACTGTGAACTCTGTGCCAGTTCAAATAATCAACCTGTGGCACAGCAGGTGCTGCTTCAGACAAAGGGAAGAAAATGAGTATGTCTGTGCTGTGTGTTAGGTGACCATGTGGGATACATTTGAGGTGTTCTCTCAGTCTCTTTTCCATTATGAAAAAGCAGGATGGAAGTGCTACCTGGGGACATGTGCCTTGTCTTGTAGATCCTGTCTCTGATGAAGCAGGTGTTAGTTAAGCTAAGCTGGGCCAGTTGCAACCCTGGTTAGCAAATGCACAGTTTCTTCCTATTTAGGAATACTGCATTTTCTCCATCACACAGTGCCTGGCTCCAGCCGCAGGTGTGACTATTAGTAGCAAGGAGTGAGGCAGGGCGCAGCCAGCAGCTGCATTTTGCTCTGTCATCATGCATGCAATCCCAGGAACCAGGTCCTGATCTTCCCCACAGCAGGTACAATGTTGGTGGTGTGGCAGCCTGTGCTTGCGGGGGGTAACTTCATTTTCCACGGCACTAAGTGGCCAGCCCAGGATCTCATAACTTTATCCTTTTATTTTTGTTTATTTTTTCTTTTCACTTCTCTCAATTGTTGCCGTAAGAATGGAGGTTTAAATTGCATGCAACCCTGAATACACACTGAACTCAGATGCTGCTATGGACTACATCCCCATCGCATAAAATTGTCGCCACCTCTGTCCCTCTTTGTAACATTTCTGTGGGGCTTTGCTTTGGGACTTGTACACAACTGCAAGTGTATGAGTTTCCTTAATCCCTTCTTAGAGAAATAGTTTTGAAAGCTACTTAAATGGTATTTGAAATATTGTTTTACTGTATTCAAATAGTCACAAAGATACTTTATTCCTGAGGCAGAGCTTGCAGGAAGTTTTCAGACTGCCCTTTGTAACATCAGCTGGAGCCTGTTAACTCTTTTGGTCTGATGCATTATTATTCATGCAAAAGCAAAAGCATCACTCATAAGTGATAGCTAACAAAAGCTCACATGTGGTGGTCACCACCCTCTGACTTTGCACCAAATGGTCTGGGAGGTGAGACATCTGAAACAGCTCAAGAGTGAAGGCAGAGAAGTTATCATTGTTTTTAACAAGCAGTTGATTGGTATTCTTTGCATGTCCCACCTGAATTGTAGTCTATGTGGGCAGGGGTTGCTGTTATTAGTACCATGTGTCTTCCCCCTGACATTCTTTTTTAATTACATACATTAGGGCCTGGTACTAAAAATGGACAGATCCCCACATCAAGCTGCCTCTGCCTCTAGCAAATATATTGCTACTTTTGACTTGTGTGCAGCTGATCTAGTTTAGATCCATACCTCATTTTATCACCTGTTCTGTAATGAAGAATTTCAAGAGTCATGTGAGGGATAAATTAATTCAAATGTAATGTTAAATCCAGAATGTCCACATCTCTGTCATGCCATCACTCAGGTTCCTTCTCCCTTTGTCCTTAAAGTGTGTTGATGTACTTCTATTTAAGTGCCTTTTTTTTTTTTTCGCATTGTAGAACTTTCTGGGTTTCACTTCTAATGCTGCCTAAAAGGAGAGGATCCCTGGAAACATCCAGGATCTGCATCATTCATGACCTCAAGTTGTTTTGTGGGTCACTACAGAGAGTGTTTTAATTGAGCTAAATAGAGCATACAAAAGATCAATGGTGCATTGTGAGATTTTGTCATGTAAGATAAAGTAGGCACAACTGTTTAATTCTGCACTTGCCTTCAGCCCAAGAGACCCATTTTCAAAATTGTATTTTGATTATACTGCACATTAGCTTTAAAGTGTCTGCACGGTAGAATTAGGGTTAGGTTAAACTGTGCTTCCATGAAAATGTTTATATCATAAAGCTTTTCAATGATGTTAAGCTTGCTAATTCCTGTGTAAATGACTGACAGTTTTAAAGCAGGATTTCCAAACAGGCACATTGCTGATCTGTCACAGCTTAGGTCAATGGGGAAACTGGCAGCTTCTAAGATCATAGAATCCTAGAAATACATTTTGAAATAGTTGGAATGGTCAAACTGATAAGTAGACTGTTCTTGAAATGACAGATACTGAAGTCGTCATAGCTGCTAGAAATTGTTTCTGCTTTAAGGGGACAGGAAAAGGCTCTGCCTTCCCAAAAAGGTTTCTGAACTTCAACGTGTTCTCATTCATCCTTAATCATGCTGGCTAAATCAATGATTGGATTATCAGGATTTAGTGATTCTAAATAATTTCACTTTTTTTATCAGCCTTATAATTTTAAAAATACTTCATTATGAATAAATTAAGGCTTTGACATGAATAATATTGTATCAGACCAAAATAACGTAAAGTTTTCAGCGGCTTCTAATCCTTCAAAATGTTTTATATTTATCAGGTTTTGAAGAAACCAATGCTTTCATGATGAAAACATTTTCAATAAAATATTCAATTGAAAAATACTGCTACAGCTCTTTTAATTATCACTGAATAAAAATAAGATAAAATGTTGTGCAGAAAACCTAAGAAAGATTGTATCATCACATATTAGAAGCACAGCAGCCTTTTTTCATACTCTGTTCATGCGTTAGCTGAAAACTGTTACCCTAAATGCTCAAAAAGATGAAAAGAGATCATTTTTAGCTATCAGCTACATATTTAATGATTGTATAGCAGATATAGTGGACATGTGCCTTTTCAAGTTTCATTGATCTATAAATCTTATATTATGCAAAGTGAAAAAGAATTCAATTATATTTTAAACATTTTTATGGCAGAAAAATAATGAAGGTAATAGAACAATGCAACATTAAATATTTGGTAATAACATTCACTAAAAGCCTCATTTTTTTTAGTAATTCATGCTTTCCTGCCAATTTATTTAAGATATTTGCATTAACTTTGCTTTATTTGAGTTAACTGAGTTTAAAAGCTAGTAATGAATATGTAAGCAATGTCATAGGAATCATATTTGAAACATTGTGATTTTTTTTGTCCCCTGTAAGGATAGAAGCAGCTACTTTTGTATGTACAAATGAATCCTTAGGATATGTTTTTTGTGAGTTCAACTGTAACATGCTCATGCACATTCTCTGCCCATTGTTGACCACTCCAGGTGGGATGTATTTGGAGCCATCATTGGTACTGAATGTGGGACACTGGAATCTGGCTCAGCTATGGTATTTCTCAGAGATGGAGAAAGAAAAATATGCACCCCATACATGGACACTACAGGTTATGGGAACTTAAGATTTTATTTCAGTATGGGTGAGTATATATTCCTAGTGCAATACAACATGTGAAGCATGTGAGATTTAAATTTCATAGAACTATATTAAATATTCCCCAGAAGAGGATAGCTCTGATTTGTGATGCCCGTGGGGATGTAAGACTGACCACTGCGGGTCAGACGAGTCCATGCTTCTGGATGCCTACAGATACGTATGAATGTGGCACATAAATAGGCCTCCCAGAAAAATTCTCCCAGATGACACTGACTTGTAGATGAAAACTTTTCTGAACCAGAAGAGGGGACTCTGAGTGTAGTAGCCTTTTGGGTGCTTTTCTTCCGTGCATTTATCCAGACATATTTGGGGCTGATATATACATTTAGCTCCAAGTTAAAAGACTTTAATATAGAAGGTGTGTCCATGTAAGATCAGTGTCTGAACTTCCTTTATAGTTAGAGGAGATTTGGTCAGTGCCATTGCTGGAAAAGAGCATTCAGCTCACCAGCTGAGTAGCTCCCTGGATTCCACTGATTGCATGGGTTGGATCTCCATGGATATAAAGGAAGCTTTAATCACCTAGTTCACACACATGTCTGGGTTCGTTCTTGTTCAATCCTCAGGCAGAATTCATTACACAGGAACAAGTTGTTGCAACTTAAGTTGCCCAGGTGCATCTGAGACAGCAGCATAAGGCTGCCAGGTGTAACCCAGAACCTGGGGGAGAGCCACAGCCTACTGGAGTAGGAGGTAGAGGAGGCAGGCCCTTCCGCAGTGTCTAAAATGATCCTTGGTATGAGTGCTTAATCAACTGAACCTGCCTGTTGTGCAACACCACAGCTCCAAAGTTTAACAATTCTTCATGTGAAGAAGGGTCTTCTTTTCTTGTATCTTCTAATTTTACACAATTCCCCTTCATCCATCATTAGAAAAGATAGTCCTATCTTTGTCATCCTTACCACACCATAGAAGATTTATAGATACCTGTTGTATCCTCCCACAGCCACATCCATGTAGACCCTGGTGTAAATCCATCTGAATCAGCAGAGTTGTACTCAGGAATGAGATAGGAGTAGCGCAGAAGTGGGACAGCCTCACCTGGCTGAACCCATAGCATAGTTTCTGCTCAAGAACTCTTACTATATTCATAAAAATTTTCCTCTGCTAACTTACTGGCCCAGGGTGAAATTCACACAGTGTGCTATAGTGTACTACTGTCTTGGAGAAGGTATGGCCTACCTGTGATATCCCTTGTGAAAAGCACTGATATGGTGTTAGCATCATCTGTAGACTTTCTCTGCTGGGATAAAATGTAGCCTCAGTCATTTACCAGGGCTAAGAAAGCAGCCAAGAGCAAACCTGGCTTGTCACTTCCCCTCCCTCCCTGTTGTCAGTGCAACTGCGCTAGTTCAGTGTTGCAACAGATCGAAATCACTGTGAACATGGTGGTGTCATTCAGTTCGTCACCATGTTTTTCCAGAACTTTTATTTTGCACATAAAGGAAATTGCATGAGGTTATTCTCTCAAAACCTTGTTTAAAGGAGGTAAGGATTTTTGCTTTAAAGTAGAGAATAATAGAATAATAAAGGCGGAAGCAGAGACTAAACTTGTGACCTCCACAAGCAACCTTTTGAATCAACAAGAAAAAACATACTTTATTTAATGAGTGAAAGACCTCATGTTTTTTTAAATTGTCACACATCTCTGTTACGTGAATTAGCGATGAAGCACAGGAAAAAGAGGATGCTTTTTCCCAGTTCTTCCAAGCATTATAACACCTGCAAGAGAAACAGGAAAGAAATGTGCTCAACCTTCTGAACTTAGGGGCGAAGTTGTCAGCACAGGCAGGCACAGAGAATAGTGGGATTTCACTTGAAAAACGTATTCTGTACATATGTGTAAATTAAATAAATAATGGTTTAAACATTCAGGCAAGCAGAGCATTTGAATGGGCATATGGATGTTCCTTATTACAGTATAATCCACATCAAAGATGTGCATCTTACCTGGTTCTCTGGACCGAGAACTGGCCATCTATAATAAAAAAAAAAAACAAACAGAAAGTATTTCATTGTTTCATAAGTGGAACCTTTCTACCTTACAGACTTCTCCAAGAAGCTTTCTCATCCTGTTTTTCGTAGTTTCTTTTGAATACCTGCAGTACTCTTAGTACAGGGAAATGATGTTTCCTGTTTCAAATACGGATGCTTTGGTTTAAAATTTCCAGAACACCAAACCCGTGTGATGATGTCCCTCTCGTAATTGTGATGCAGATCTTAATGCTCATATTTGCCAAAAGAGTTGCTCTTTCAGAGGTTAAGAAGTGTTTTGGGTTCTCCTGATACAAAGTTAATTCAAATGATGCCCCATTCAGGTGTGGCAACCATGTCACACCTTTTGTGTGATGTAACAGACTCCATCCATTCCTTTAAGGATGCAAATGTAGGCAGCAGAACCAGCAGCACCACAAGGTTCGCAGCAGTCTCCCTGATTTCCTGCTAAGAATAAGTTCTCAGCTGGTAGTCTGGCATAATATAAATATAAAATGTCTCTGGCTGCATGGAGTGTGAGTACTGAATAACAGTTTACTGACGAGAACACAAAAATCAGAGCATTTCTATGTAAATGGGATGTAAAGCATACAGATAGAAGTATGGCTTTGGGCACAGCATTTTCTATTAAAATTGTTTTGATAAGCTGATTAAGAGCTACTTGAGGTTTTCATTATTGTCAACATCCTTGATCTCTGGCATGGTGTATCTGATCAAATAGTTCTTATACACTGTGTCCTTGGGGCTGGTGTTCTTTTCTTTCATATCCTAAGTTAAATAGCATCTGGTTGTAATTATTTTCATAATTATGGCTGCTTAGTATGATTCCACTGTCCATTAATAAGGGCTTCAATTAAGTTTTTATCCACCAAATGTGTGTTGTACAGGAGGATCTTGTGATTCTGGAGAATTCCATGAAAATGATGTCATACTTTATGCCAAGATTGAAGGCAGGAGGGAACACATACCTCTTGATACCCTGACCTATGCTGCTTACAAGGTAAATCATCTTAAACAAAGTAGGTGGATGGGATGGAAAGATCAATCTATTTTCAAGTCATCACAACAATGCTGTATGTTGAATTCCACAGGAACAGTCAAATGTGACCTGCCCAAGCACATAAATCATGTGCAGGCCTTTGAGTGATAGCATGCCTTTGCACCATGGGCTCTGCAGTTAGTGCTGATTATTCCATCCCTTAGCAGGACTGTGGTTTTAGCTAGTGCTGGGGTAACAGGCAAATGGGCAACAGGCACAAATCTTCAGCTGTCAGCTGAAAACTTTAGTAATAATATCTCCTCACAGACAATTACTCCTGCCTCCACTCAGGCTCCTCCTAGCCACTGTTTGGTACTCAGGAGCTATGTCCTCAGAAGGTCAGCCATGGTGGGATCAGTGGCTGGGAGGAGAGTGACTCGGAAATGCCTGGATGTCTTTCCCATGCTTAGTGCAGGAAATTTCACATTTTACACTTTTTCTTTCAATTTTAAATGCAGTTTTATGTCCTTTTAGAGGGTCTGCAGTGATGTGGGCATGAACTCAGCCACAGGAAGTGGTTGTTCGTAGTGTGCACATGCAGCGTCTCCTCTGCCGATAATGTACCTCCTTCCACCACATCCCAGTACCCTCAGGCAGGACAATAAGGACCTCAAGCTTTCTGTCAGAATCCTTCCTGTCTATGGCAAGAAAACATTTAGGCCATGTCTGCCCTGAGTAACCCAGCTCTGAGGTGTCTTTATTCTGCTGCTGTAAAAAAGACAGCAAAAATTTACATGTAATACATATACATATGTATTCATGTTAGAGATTGAACTGCAGTATGCATATACAGTGTTTGGGAAACTTGGTAGTAAATGTACAGCTGATTTCAAGCGCAGGTCTGTGTGCATTTTCACTGCATTCAGAGAGCAAATGTTTACAGTAAGGTTTGGCCTGAGTTTGGTTGAATCACTTGCATTGTTTCATTGTGCATGGCTTCCCTCCTTGCCTGCTTCTGTGTGAAAGTCAGGGTAGAACTTCTTAATACTAAGGAAACTGTAATTGTAAAATAATAAAAAATTAATTGGGGAACTTGGGGGGAGATAGGATCTGGAATTACACTGAATTCATTGTGAAGGGTTTTTTTAAACAAGGAGTTTTAAAGCTGACATCCTCTTTTGACATAATAAAGCTCTAATTGTGTTACTTTAAGACAAAGGCTAAGCTTCGTAAAGCAGTGCATTCATTTTTTTCAGCAATATCACATCCTCCTTACATATGCCTGTGAACTCATGCTGCTGCTCCATTCTCACGTATTCAGACTAGGCATGTCATTATCCTGCATTTGCTTCTGTGAGCTGAAAGGCTCCAGGACAAATATCATCTTCCATTACTAACAGCGCACTGACAAAATAAACCAGTATTTTTCAGAACACAGAAGGTACAGCCTTTTCTGCAGTGTCTTTACGTCAAACAATCTGATCCCACCAAGATGATAAGCAGCATTGGTATCCAGAGTCTTAATAGCTATGCACATAATAAAAATGTTTTTATTTGGGATCTTCTGTGGGGAAAAGTGGCTAACAAAGTTAACAGAAATAAAGCAGAAAGAAAATCATATGTTTTGTTCATAACATTTGAAATAGCTTTTCTATTTTAAATAGTAACTTGTGACCTTTTTTACTAGTATTTGTTTTATTTAAGCCTGATTTAATTTCTTTTAAAGGTTCCATCTTTGGTTTCTGTTGTCATTAGTCCGGAGCTGCAGACTCCTGCAACCAAGTTTTGCCTGAAGCAGAAGAGTCACCAAGGCCACAACAGGAATGTCTGGGCTGTGGATTACTTCCATGTCCTTCCAGTGCTCTCTTCCACGGTGACTCACATGATCCAGTTTTCTATCAATTTGGGTTGTGGAACTTATCAACCTGGTAACAGGTACAACTGGCAAGATCTCTCCTTTGATTATCAGCTTTCTATTACATTTTGGTTTATAACATCTATATGAGTATTTGGAGTATTTGGATTTTTTTTTTTCTCAGAAAGAAGCAACCAATTAATAGTGAAAAATATAAGCTGTACAAAAGTTAATGTTTCTCCTGATCTCCACAGGCCCAGATTTATATCTCTCATCTGCCATAAGGAGTCTATTAAATAGCTTTCCAGGTCAAGCCTTGCTTTTCTTAGTCCATTATTCTGAAATATGCTCATGATTTCAGAATGACTTTTACTTCAGTTTCTAATGGATATGAGATTTACCTTTTAATACTGTGTAAGTGGAAAAGTATTAAAGGCAGTGGCAGAAATTTGCTTGCTGATACCTCAGAGACTATTGATGCCACAAGCGTATCTAATTCTTGTAAGACTGGTGGTAAATGTTCTCCATCTTAATAACCGTCAGTATGAGGACTTCACAGAACTCTTTTGCTGGCTTCACTTCATTAGGGCATTAAATTTTTTCCATGGAGTTAAGGAAGAAGGCTTCATATTTTGTGGAATCATAGACATGTTTGTTGGAATTAGCTAGTGAAACCTGCTGTTGCAGCTGGGATTATTACCACCGTAAGTCAGGTCAGCTATGGCTTTGCCTATCTGTGGCTCGAAATCTCTACGGATGGGTATTGGGTGACCTGCTAAAATGAAGAAGTGTTTCCTAACATCCAGTACAAAACTCTAAAGCCATATCTTTATAGCCATTGCCCTTTCTGCTGTGCCTGCCAGTACTGAGAAGGGTTTGGCTCTGCCTCCCTTGTGAGTGCCCTCTGCACCATCACAGGTTGCCATAGCTCACCCCTCCTCACCACAATGATCAAGCCAGATCCTCAGCCCCTCCTAGCTCCATGCTTGAGGCCATCAGCGTCTTCATCATCCTCTGCTCTCCCTCTCCAGTTTCTTAACATCCTTCTTCAAAAAGGGACACAAAACCAAACCGTCCACTGTCCTTTTTTACGTACATGTGAGACTGTGTATCCTGATATTTCATGAGGATCAAGTTACTTTATATTCTTCCAGAGTGAAGAGTTTAAAGTAAGAGACTGTAAATGCCTTCACATTTGTGTTCCAGGGCATCTACTTCCAACTGGAAAGAGCTGCATTAGCACTGACAGTCCTCGCTGCCATGCAGGGCAGCAGAATTCAGTGGGCAGCAAAAATCAAGGCATTGGACTTACATTTGATAGGAAGGGAAGGCAGCAACATTTTTCTACATGGAAAGAGAAAACTTTGCCTATAAACACTCCTGGACTGTAAACATGTTATATAAAGTCTATGTCTCAGTCTGTTATCTGATGAGAATTAGTATATATTTTGAAAGATTAATATTCTTCCTTTGTGTAGACTATTTCTGAAGCAGAAGTGAGCTTCTTCATAACAAAAGCAGCACTAGGTCCCCATTATCTCTATTTGTATATCCGAAATACAGCAGCTTTTCCCATCTCCTGGTCTACAGCATTATTCATAATGCTTTCATTACTTCAGATGTGGGAGACTCACATTGAATATATGCAGTAAATATGACCCTCCAAGGTATCAGTACAGTTGAATTGGAAATAAATTAGTCAAAACCTCCATAAACTGTTTTAATACATACTTACAATATCACAATGATGGAACATTTAAATAAAGTAATATTGTCAGCAAATTATAATGAAAATATATTAAAGCGATGAATTATTACCTTTATAATGTTTCACTGACATTACTTAAAATAAAACAGAATATTGCAGGCTAATTATATGGAGGAAATCACAAGAGCATTTCAGTAAAATACTAAATCTGTAATAAATCAAGCACTTTCTGTATTTCTTTTTCAAGGTCTTCAGAATGTGAGACATCTAAGGATTTCCTTACACTCCTAGATTATAAACAATGGGGTGTTTTAAATTTGCTGTGATACAGGGAAGAAAAAATATCCAGCAAAACCTTTTTGAAAATTGAGCTTGTCAATGAATTTTTGGGAAAATTTGGTTAATAACTTGTTGTCATAGACTCAGTGGATTGTCTCATAGAGTTCTGAGTTCTGTAATGTCACTACCTGCACAAGGATGGTTTGGTTTACTACTGGTCTATGAAACCAGAGAGCAGCAGCCTTTTTCCAAACAAATCTGGAGTTTTCACATACAGTTACGTCACAGAATTCACAGAACATCACCACTGAGCACTGCAGCCTCTGTGAGGCGGGAGGAAGCCTCCGAAGACCACTATGACTGGGCAACACAGAGGCTCCTACGGCTCCCAGGGGGCTCTGTTTGCTGCAGGGGCTCTGTTTCTCTCCAGGTACCCCCTCCACTGCAGTCCTCACTGGGGGCTGGCCATTTTCACTGTTCCATAGTCCCTTTCTGATCTCCATTTAGGCATGATGGGTGGAGGAGGCAGATAACTGAGGAGTCCAATGAAGTTAATATTTGTCAGCAGTGAAAGGGAAGAGCCGGCCAGTGCATGAATAACCAGTGGTCTTTTACCACCTTCTGAAGAAGTAATGGTTAGCAGCTGGCAGTTATAAGTGTCCTGTGCTCACATCCTTCTGCCTAGCTCTGATTAATTCAAGTATTCTCCTCATTATTTTTGAAACCATTGCTAGCTGAAATACAAGACTAACAACAGCTTATTTAACAGCAGCAGCATAAAAATACCAGGTAGATGGTGGCCAAACATGGACCAGGTGTTCAGACAATCCTCAATGTTTTTAAACACTCAGATTTGTTTCATGTTTGCATTTTCAGGATTTTTTTGATGCAAAATCTACTTCAAATTACTTCACGTCTCAGCATCAGTTATTAGGAATAGCAGATTTGGTGTTTTCTCAGTGTTGGTACTTCTACATTCATAACTATGCCAGATATCTGAGGCTCATGGTGACTTTCTCCTTTCCTTCCTTCATTGTGTTATCAGCGTCAGCTTGGAGTTTTCAACCAACCATGGTCGCTCTTGGTCCCTGCTCCACACCGAGTGTTTGCCTGAGATATGTGCTGGACCTCACCTCCCCCACAGCACCGTCTATGCCTCTGAAAATTACAGCGGGTGAGAGTGCTCTCTACAAAGCTGAGATGCAAGATTAGAGAAGTGAATTATAGGTGACAGGAGAAAGCAGCAAAGCACACAACCTCATGTCATCTTTCATTTTTTACTAGCTGAGGACAGCAAGGAAGGAGTGTTTTGGTCTCCCTGGCTGCCCACTAATGAAATTTGAAATATATGGGGCTGCTTCGGTGGTGTAATATTTTTTCCTGATGCTAAAGACAAATTACAAAAAAACCCAACAAACCAAACCAAACAACTGTGGGCAGCATGCTGGTAATTGCCAGCAAAGTTATACCTTGTCAAAGCCACAGAAGTTTTCTTCTCAGTCAGAGAAGCCATCAGTCAAAGCCATATTTATATCCTCAGACATGTTCACTCACTTGGAATCCTAATATTGAGTTAGTGAAGCCCATTCTTTCTACTTCTGCAGATGGAGGCTGTTGTTAGTGTCGCAAACTTGTATCAACCCTTCTCTATTAAGTCTCTTCAGTACTGTTCTGACCATAAAATGAATTGTGACATCTTGTTGTGTAGCATGAGTCCCATGACTGTATACTTCTGCATCCCAACTTCCGCAGACACTTCAGGGCAGTGAGTAGAACTATGAGAAGAAAGAAGCATTGCTATGACCTGGTCATGTCTCATTTCTCTACCACTTTCATAGGAGCCGTTACCCCCGGTGTGTGTAGGAAGTGTAATCCCTGTGGATGATGGCCGAGGGAATGATGGCCCAGGCCACAGCAGGCCAAATCCTCATCTCACCCCCAGGGTTTCCCACCTAATAGAGCTCAGTCATACTGAAAGGTTTAATTCAGTATGCAATTTAGGAGATATCCATTGTGACAGAGAAGTCACTACAGTGAAGCAAGTTAAGGTCTTTGCTGACTTCATGCACTCATATGGGGAAACAAATGGCTGGGTTTTATAATAAATATCATTCATATATTGTATGAAAATATCATCAGCAGTGTTTCTTTTCATTTGTATTTCCTAAAGCTTCAGTAACTTCATTGCTTCATTTGAGCAGATTTTAGAATTAAAAAATCTAACAAAGCTTGCAGGATAAGTAAACACATCTGCAAAACATACAGTTGCTTTATGACTATCAGCGTAAAATGCTAACATTTTTGTTACATGTATTTCAGGTGGAACCGTATAACTATTCCCCTTCCTAATGCTGCATTAACAAGTGACACCAGGATTCGATGGAGACAAGCAGGACCAATCCTTGGAAATATGTGGGCAATTGATAACAGTTAGTATTCTTATCCATGATCATGAAACATCAGAAAAATACATTATTATATGCTGCTCCAAGGAAATGTGGTTTTCCACAATCACAAATCAAAGGATTTTCATTTTGTTAAATTCCTTTTCTTCTTATCTACACTTGGTAACAGGCGTGTTTTGAATTCTGCCATTTGAAAACACAATAGCATAGTAGATTACTCTTTTTTTAATTTTCTTTTAATTGAACGCTTTCCAGGAGAATATGTTGGTGGCAAGGGCTTAATATAACATTTCCTCTGACTGCTTACTCCTAATTACATAAGTAGGTACTACACTACTTTATTAAGGATATGTGATGCACCAGACAAAGCAACAGTTACAGCATCTGGGGCATATTTTTCCTTCTGGACATAGAAGGCCTCTGTAAAGCAATGCTGCTACAAAAACACTGACATAACTTTTACATTGTTTACAGGCGCTCCAGGGAAAAGTACCATCTGCTTCAGGGAACTGTTCTTTTAGGAAAAGGGATGTAGTGCCAAGTGCAGAGGATAACCAGGGCCAGTCTGAAAAGTAAATACTTTCACATCACAAAAAAACCTACTTAGGAACACAGGACAAAATAGACACAATGTATGAAACAGAACGAAACATGATAGAAAATTCTAACTTATAGGAGAAGTTTAGATTAGATATAAAGAAGTTCTTTACTGTAAGGGCGATGAGGCACTGGAATGGGTTGCCCAGGGAAGTTGTGAATGCTCCATCCCTGGTGGTGCTCAAGGCCAGATTGGACAGAGCCTTGGGTGATATGGAACTGTTAGAACAAGTGCAGAGGAGGGCCACGATGATGATCAGGGGACTGGAGCACCTTCCATATGAAGATAGGCTGAGAAAATTGGGGCTGTTCAGCCTGGAGAAGAGAAGGCTGTGTGGAGACCTCATAGCAGCCTTCCAATACCTGAAGGGGGCCTATAGGGATGCTGGGGAGGGACTCTTCATTAGGGACTGTGGTGAGAGGACAAGGGGTAATGGGTTTAAACTTAAACAGGGGAAGTTTAGATTGGATCTGAGGAAGAAATTCTTTCCTGTAAGGGTGGTGAGGCCCTGGAATGGGTTGCCCGGGGAAGTTGTGAATGCTTCATCCCTGGCTGCGTTCAAGGTGGGGTTGGACATAGCCTTGGATGACATGGTTTAGTGTGAGGTGTCCCTGCCCATGGCAGGGGGATTGCAACTCGATGATCTTGAGGTCCTTTCCAACCCTAACTATTCTATGATTCTATGATTCTATGATATGGTTTAGTGTGAGGTGTCCCTGCGTGTGGCAGGCGGTTGGAACTAGATGTCCTTTCCAACCCTAACTATTCTATAATTCTATGATTCTATGAGAAGGTGTAAATTTTTTAGCTTGCTCATTAGCCTTAAATGATTTGGGACGAATTAAACTCCATACAGAATTTGTTTTGCTAAATGTGTGAAGTATGTAATGTAAAGACTTACCATGGTATGCAATAGCCCATGAAATTCTGTAGCGATTCCCAAATATGGAGACTGGGAATGGTAAATAGCTACATTTTGCAAAGTTCTTAAAATAGATTAATACTTAGTTTTGAAAATAAAATCTTTGAAGCTAATAAGGTAATGTCTCAAAAATTTATGAAAACTATTCTCAATCATATTCATAAGCAGTAGCATCATCTTAACATTGTGGATAGAGTATTAATACTTGTCTTTAGAGATGATGATACACAACAAAAAGAAAGTAAAATGAAGGGAAAACTAATGTATATAAACATAAGAAGATGTCTGTAAATATCTGCAAAGATGATTTGCTACCTAACAAAATGCAAACCTGTGTTGGAGACATGTTGGATACACTTGTTGGAGATGCTCATAGATGTTCACAGAAAGAAGAACAAGATGAAATCAACCCAAGAATCTAAATTCTTTACAATAAAACAGAACAGGATTTTGAAAACCAATGGACAATTCATATATCTGCACTACCTTTGCTTGTAGAACAAAATAGAATTCCATCAAAGAATCCTGAATGCTGCAGGATATTTACCAACCATCTGTCTAAATAGTGCCTGCTCTGAAATTTTTTTGAGGTGTAGAACCTTGATATAAGAATTAAGTGTCAAAGATGATCCTGTTTCTGAAGTTTTGCAGGCCTCTTTTGTTAGGAACTAGAGAAACTGAGGCTTTACACTATATTATAGGGAGACTTTCAAATATTGGCAAGCTACTCAAATTCTTGAAAAGAAGAAAATTTTCAAGGATTCAGCACTCTGACTTTCAGCTTCACAACTGTTTCTTATGTGAATTAAGTTTTAAATGAAATCTGGAATCTGGCCATCTTTTAGAAACACTGGAAACCTGCCAATTTCCATAAAGCTTTTTTCATTTTGAATGACATCATTACATCTTTAACCTTTCTACTTTTACCACCCCCTCAAGAAGACCTCAAAAGACACAAGTAAATCAAACAGAACAGAATTTTTGCACCCTAAGAAGTGAGAAAATCTAGAAATTGCATGAAATCTGATGGAGACTTAGTTACAGGGAGTAGCTCACAGGAATTTAGTGTACATCTGCCAAGGAATATTGACACACTGCTATGATGGGCAGCATCATGAAACAAGGAGAGGGAATAAGTACTGCTTATTAAAGACGATTTCAAATTGGTGGCTATATGGATGACATTCTAAAAGTCACAGAGCAAGTGGGTAACTCCCAAGTAATCAGCATTATTTAACAGAAAAGATGACACTATTCATGATTGAGGCCTGTTTATTATGTTGTATTGACAAAACATTGCCAGCAAGTTATCACTTTGGGCTACACCCAGATTAATGCATTTGATCTATAAAAAGATTAATGTTTCTTTATAGCAGTGCAAGGAGACAAAGATTATACTGAGATTTTCTTATCTTCCTGTACTTAATATTTTTCACAAAATATCAACACAGTTGGTTAGGAGTCATTGGAGGAAAATGAAGTAAAAGAGTAAAACAAGTCTGGAGTATTTTTGAGAACATACAATTTGGAATTTTATTCCATTTGAAAGAATCAGTGAAAGTGTATGTTATTTAATTGTTACTTAAAGCATATCAGGGGCAGTTCTAATTCCAGGAAGTCCAGTGAAGTTGAGTTAGATCTCTGAAATAAGACGAAGAAAAGGAAAGGCAAGAAATTGGTCAATGTAGAATAAATCATCTGATCTCATTCACAGACGTAGAAAAATCAGGTACATTGATTGAAACATCACTAGTGTCTCATGCCACAGATAGATATTACCCACTAAATAATAAATTATCCCTGGCTATGCTTGACACAGTCAAATGCATTTTATCCTTTTGGAGACCTCTTCCAGCTAGTGTGATTAAGATAAATGTGATATCTGTATGATCAAATCTGTATACTTTCTTGTATTCATTATATTCTGATTATCACATAACATAACCCTTCATTTAACTGATTCCTTTTCTCTGCAGTTTATATTGGTCCATCTTGCCTCAAATTCTGCTCAGGGCGAGGACAGTGTACTAGAAATGGCTGCAAGTAAGAGTTTTAATTCAGTACTTGTATTTAATTTCTGTCACATTATTCACTTGATGATCTGAAAGTTGAAGTGATTTTCACATCATTCTTTGCTTTTTTAGATGACTAAATGAAAAACTAGTCTAGCCCCCAGAATGCGTAAAGTTCATTGGAGAACTGAAGATCAATCTTTTTAAACAGTAGTATAATTAATATTCTTTACATAATTTTCTTGCGGGAGAGAGCCTAACATTCAATTCACCTTAAAATGTGCTCCATAGCACACTGAAATGTCAGTGATCCATACTTTATACTGGTTTTAGAGGTGATTTGGCACCAAATGACTTTTATATTAAATTATGAGAAAGAATCACAATTTTCATAGTTCTAATGTTCTATAACCTGACAGACCTCAAGGAGAGAAGGTCAACACTCCACTTTTTTCTGGAAGTCTGGCTTGTTAAAAGGGTTCTAGCCTAAAAAGTAGAGTTTCTTACTCAAAGATAGTAAGCACATTCGAAGTACGGGTGCAACTTTTTTTAGGTATTAATAAGAGCGTGACACAAGGGGAATTCTGTTCTGTTACTCATTTCCTTGTAATCACATCTGACATGCTACAGATAGAAGCAAATTAATCATTTTACATATGAACAGCTGTAAATTATGTCAGGAATATTCTTGTTCCAAAACTGAATACAAATATTTCTGTATTGTGTGTTATGTGTAGATTGGTGGGGTGTTCATAACTAGGATTTGTTTTTTAGATTGGAAAAGTAAGTACTTTCTAAAAGAAAGTTATTGCCTATACAATACCTAACTACAGTCTAAAGAGGCTCTTGGTCCTTATGTTTGAGAGGGATGTTTCAGGCATCTTCAGTTCATGGGCATCTGCAGCCGCTGTGTTGTTTGCCAGCAGGTTGGTTAACCACAGAAGATGGGTCATTAACTCCACTGTTCAATCTTCCTCACCCTCAGGTGTGACCCCGGCTTTTCAGGGCCAGCATGTGAGATGGCATCACAGACCTTCCCCGTGTTCATCTCAGAGAGCTTTGCCAGCTCCCGCCTCTCCTCCTACCATAGCTTTTACTCCATCCGAGGGGCTGAGGTCAGCTTCGGCTGTGGGGTCCTGGCCAGCGGCAAGGCCTTGGTCTTCAACAAGGATGGGAGGCGCCAGCTCATCACCTCCTTCCTGGACAGCTCCCAGTCCAGGTGAGAGGGAAAGAGCAGTGCTGTGAGGCAAAGAAATTGGGGAACCCCTCCCTTTCAGCTACGACCTTGTGTACTATTGAGCTAATTGTATTAGCAGGAAGAAAAGTTTTTTAAATACTCCTAGTTCTGTATTTCAGTGGTGATTTCATAGCCTTGCCTTTTGTCCTCCTGCTCTGTAAACAACAGAGCCCAAAACAGACTGGAGGGAAGTTATTGTACAGCTCAGATGGAAAATATGAAATGTTAATATCAAACCTGAGTGTCAAAGCCAAGTGCTAATTAATTATTTATCAGGTTGTGTTTCTTTGACAGCTTGTGGCGGCTGATTAGATCCATTCACTATCTCTCCCTCCCCTTCAGTGCCTAATAAATAATTAAATGCTGTAATGATTGGCATTTTTTAACTATATGTGCCACACTGCATTACTTGACAGTAAAAACAAACTGCACATACAAAACCCCATAACTAATATTTATCAAAATTTGTCTAGATTGAGAAGATCTGAAAACAATTTGATTAGGGAAACAACAAACCAAAACACTATGCAAATGGTACCCTATAAATACATGTGTAATTCTGATCCAGGTTCCTGCAGTTCACACTACGCCTGGGCAGCAAGTCAGTGCTGAGTACCTGCAAAGCGCCTGACCAGCCTGGGGAAGGAGTGCTGCTGCACTACTCCTATGACAACGGGATTACCTGGAAACTCCTGGAACACTATTCTTACCTCAACTACCACGAGCCAAGGTATATGCATAAATATGATGAGGAGTGTTATCTACATGCAGTTGATGCTGGTAGTGGTAGTCGCTACAATGTGGACAGTAAGTACATCTGCCCACATGGTGTGGGAGTGAGTAAGGAAGTTTTAAGGAACACTGAACTTTGTCGCTTTTCCTTAAAAATTCGCAGCTGTTCTGGGCATTTCCCATTTTTGCTTGCTTCTGTAAAAATGAAATTATGGATTTAACAGCGTTCAAGTCACAAGTGATGTGATAGAACAAGCTGAGGCAGTGCAGGTTGAGGGGTAGAAATGTACTTGTGGGAAATAGGGATATGCCTCTTCCTGTGGAAGCAGCCATTTGTAAAGAAAAATTAGCATAAACTATTTGTAGCTTTTAAGCCGTAAATACCTTCACTACACTATCCTCTGGGATTAGGAGTTTGCAGACAGTGCAGGACAGCAGAGACAAAATCTGACCGTGAGGATCTCTCCAGGTCAGCAGGGAAATTGAGCCTGCTCCTGTTAGGAAGGGGATTACATGACTTTGAGCCTGAGGGTTGGACTCAGTGCCCTGGAGGACCTGTTAGTGACTGTGCCTGGGAATTGTACAAATCACAAGGAAGCTGAATCAAGAGCTCATCTTACCCAGCAGCACCTATGTTTGGCATCAGATTAGAGAGGAGTGTATCTGACTTATTTAGAGAAGAAGGTATTCTTTACTGTAACATTTGTAAGACCATCCACCAATTTTACTAAAGCAATGTAAAACTGGAAGTCCCCATGAGCATACCTGTACCACAAGCCCAGAACAATCTGGGCTGGCTCTGTGCAAACCCACTCAAACCTGGAAGCATCCACATTTCACAGGGTGCTGCAGCAGGCCAATAAATCCCAGTGAAAGGAGATCCTCTGCAAAGGGGCACATGACAGGCAGAGCCAACAGTAGTATCGTGGGTCACAGCCCAACAGGTCAGTTCCTGCCCTAGAGTTGTTTTGCACTGGGTATTGCCCTGCATCGTCTTCTCTACCCCTCTACCCAGCTCCAGGATAATGCCTGAGTCAGCCCTAGGGGTTATCCTATATAGCTTGCAAGTCACTTCAATGACATGTAACTTTCATTATTTATATTTATTGAGCTCAGATCAGCACATTTAGAAAAATAACTATTACATTTCCCCATCTTATTAATAACTCAGTACAGAATTACAATATACAAAATGTGATCAAGAATATCCTTAATGAAGAAAAATGAAGAAAATTTAACAACGAAATCTTTTCGAATGGGAAAAAAAAACCAAAACATGTAATATTAAATATATTTCCCAGGAGCTATAAGAAATATTCAAAAATCTGAGAAGAATGACCGTATTTGGTAGAAGTATATTGCATGTAGACTTTAATTTCTGAAGTTTTAAATGTTTCCAAAGGAATGATCCTATGAACTTGCACACTCATAAGCCTTCTTCAAAATTTCCTTTCCAGTCCTTCATTATAGTCACATATATATTTTATATGGCCCTGTTTCTAATTCTTGGTTTCAAGATTACAGCTGTAGGAATTATTTTTCCCTAAAGGTTTTTAATATATAGCAGTATGAAATTTTTATAACAAAAAGGAAAATACACATTTTGGTGACTGATTTTAATGAAGTTTAAGATACAAATGTAGTAAATTATATTGATGCCAGAGACTTCTTTTGCTTTTTGAGATTAAGTATGAAGCACAGTTTCTGTTATTCTGACTCGGCGCAACATATGTAGGTTAGAAAGGTTTTCCATGGTGTATGTGTAGTCCACTCTAGGTAGATAGAAAAATGACAGACACACAAACCTGAAGATAATGCTGGTAATAATTATGATGAAAAACATGAAGAAAGCTTCACCTTTTCATATTATGTTGTCTGAAAATATCAGCATTTTTGGTAACAGAGATGGACTGCCACAAAGTTTGGCAATCAATCTGTATCCAGAAATCTAATTAATCTTCAGTCATACAAAAAATAATTACACATTCAATGTTCTGCTGAAAAGGTGCATTTAATCTGCTAACATTTGACAGCTGCATTTTTCTTCTGAGCAGAACAGCGGTGGCTTTTCAATATTAGGTATGCGCATAGCTTGAAAGAATGAGATCAGAGCAAAGGTCTCCCAGCTGGTTTTTAAGAAATCTAATGGTAGCTGGTAATGTTAGTAGGAACACTTTTCTTCTCTGCAGCAGGAAAGTCATTAGCAAGAATCCCCCTCCCTCTCCATCTATCTCCAACAAATCAAAGCCAGACAGGAGAAGCTGTTATAACTGGAGATGTAGTCAGGTTCTGCATACTAACATATGTGCCATATACACTGGTTTACACCAACATTTTTAATTTGTGTTTGCTTAATCCCCTGGGATGAGAAATGTATTTTAACATGTGTTAAATATTTTAACATCCGATAGGTGTGTCAGTGGTGTATGTCATGACTTAGGATTTTCTGTAAATTACTGTCAGTGAGAATTAGTGTCCATGTGGGTGAGCTTATGAGAGTTGATAGTGAAAGGGAAGATGCAGACATCAGAGGCAGCCACCAGCAGAGATATATGCCCAGGATTATAACAGAGCATTAGCTCACACAAGTGCCAAGTGCTTCACAGTGTACACTAGCTACAGTGCTCCTCCTAGCCAGGCTTTCCTCAGGTTCGCCCTACTGAACCATCAAAGACAAAATCCATCAATTCGTTTTAGCATCAGTAGCAATTTAGTGTCATTTGTGCCTTTAAAAAATGACTGAAAAAGCCATAGAGTTGCTGCTTATTAGGGAACCCTTGGTAAAAAGAAAGTCTGTGTAATTTATTAACATGCTAGAGAGAATAGGGCTTGGTTTGTCTCTTAGAAGGGTATGAAGTGGTTCAAGTGTATTTATTTGAGTGGTAAAAGAAATGTATCTACCATACATAAAGTGTGTGCATCGCTGATCCCTTGCCACAAGGACACAGCAGCCATTACCTCTGGCTGTCCCTCGACACTGCTCTCTCCAACCTACAACTGGCAGAAAGCAACTCCTAGAAATGCCAGCCAGGAAGTTTTGGGCACTTCCCGTCTGTTTAGCCAAGCCGTTCGATTTTTTGATTGCTAATGGACTAACATCATCTTCTTTAAAATCAATGTGACATTAAACAACGCTATTATAAATGTACTTTTTTAAAAGGACAGTTTAGCAAGTCATTTTTAAGACTGGTTTTGCACTAAGAGCACCATAGGCGCAAGACTGCTTCATATGTACAGAATGAAACATTACAACACACAGCTTAGAAAGCCTTAAATCAGGAAAAACCTTGGTGCTAACGGATAAGATGTTTCCACTTTACCTGATTTGTCATGTTATTTATATTTCCTCCAAGAGAGGAAGAAAAATGTCAGCTACATGATGAGCTTGCTTAAAAATCGTTTTGCCAGCAAGTAATTGTACACCAATGGAGACAAACTATCTCTGTTGCCAGTCTGTTTCACCGCTTACATGCCTCATATGGGGCACCATGGCCCTGGTGATTTATGGAGCTTTCAAGAAGGTGTCGTTGCTGTGGCAATTAGTGCATGCTCCCTGCTGCTGTGTGCAATAATTGCTCCTGGAAATTAGATATTACTCTTAATTTTCTTTGCAGTTTGTCAGTTATAGGTTTGTTGACATAGCTGCCATGACAAATCAGGTGACCCTGCATACCAGGAGAAGCACCTGGACTCACCTCCAGTTGCATTTCTATGCAACTACAGAATAAAAGAAAGACTGCACACAATTACACTGACAAGATGAATCTTTTCCGCTTGAGTGTGGTGCTTTGCAGGGGTGGGTTCTTCTAGGACAACAGAAACACAGGCATGACATCAGTACTGTGCAGAAATAAGGACAGATGTTAAGAAGATGCACGTCTTCAGATCAGGATAAAATCCACTGAATCCGGGAAGATGGAGCTGGAATTCTAGGTCCTTCTCAGCTGAACATCCCTTTGCCAGTCTAATCCCCTGAGCTTCAAATGGAGGGCATTCAGGTTTCTCCTGGGAAGGAAGAGCACCTTTAAATTTACAGAGAGCTCCACAGTAGCAGCAAAATTTACAAATGTGGTGAAAACACTTTTTGTGCCTTTTGCACACAGCTGTCTTTCAATATATTGACTACCAGGAGAACTAATGATTCCCCTGTCACTGATAGAAGCTATACCAGTAGATGCTAAAGTATTTGTGGGATGAATTTCACCCTTGATTTTTCAGGTCAATTAGAAAAAGTAACCATAAAATACATCCCCATGGGATTATTACAAATGGACAAACTTAAAATAATAACTTTGTTTTGTTTTCCAGAATAATTTCAGTGGAGCTTCCTGAAGATGCCAGACAGATTGGCATTCAGTTCAGGTGGTGGCAACCATATCACTCTTCCCAAGGTGAAGATGTGTGGGCTATTGATGAAATCATCATGACCTCTGTGCTTTTCAATAGCATCAGTCTGGACTTCACCAACCTGGTTGAAGTCACACAGTCTCTGGGATTCTACCTGGGAAACGTCCAGCCTTACTGCGGACACGACTGGACTCTTTGGTGAGAAACACCTGTTCATTTGCATTCTACTTCTGTTTTCTTAGTCTATTCATCCTGCTAAGAACCAAGTGATTTCTGCAAATGAGTCTTTCTGGCAGCTATTCAGAGTAATTGTGTCTCATCCTCACATTATGGACAAAAATACAGTTGTTAATCTAATTGCAATTATCAGTAAGTTTGTACACCCCATTGCACAGAGATTTATGTTTGATGGGAACCTTGAATGTACCATTCTTTACCCACAAAATAGTTAAATATCCTATTAGAAACAATTTAGAAAACTTTCGTAATCATGGGTTAAAATCCTGTCAGGTTAATATGGGCATGCAGGTTATGACACAATCTGTTAAGTGCAGACTCTTATTATTTTGTAAATCATGTTCAGATCTGTTTACATGGCCATTAGATTGCAATCCAAAAAGCAAAGGCAGCAGAGTGTTGGTAGAGCGTTAGCCATTTGTAGTTATTTTGTCTGGTATATCCATTTAGTCATTTTCACTGCAATCAGCATTATGGCATAGTGCAATTATGCCTGAAATGCGCTGTGTATTTAGAAACAAAGGCAAGGAAATATCACCAGCCCCAAAGCAAAAAAAGGCAAGAAAAGAAGTGAATAACAAAGAAAAAGACAATTCTGTCAGGATTGTGTGAAGATAAGCTTCTTCAGTAAAACATTAACATGCCTCACAAAACTTAAATTCTGGAATACATAAGTGTGACATTTGGAATTTATGCAAGGGGAGCTCGATTTAATCTCTGTGTTTTGATTAAAACCAAATAACAGTTTCATGCTAGTCTGATCAACATATAAACCCACTATGGCTTTAATTGGCACAGATATATTTATATGGAGAAAGTACAATCACAGTAATTGCAGAAATCCTCAAGAAAATACAAATAATTTTAGCGTCCCCATGGACACTCTGAGAAGCACTGTTGGAGTTTTATTAAAAAGAATCTCTGAGCAACCTGATTTGACTTTCTGATCATCTGTCAAACTAAAAGGAGTTTGCTTAGCAGTAGGAGCAACACCAAACGTGTTCTAGCGGTGATAATGAGGCAGTAGAAGCACCATTAACCACTTTAATAAGGACAAGGAAGGTACTTGCTGCTCATTAAAATTAAAGAACATGTTAGAGCTAAAACTGTTTGCATCTTCTTCATCAAAGAGTTGGAATGAAAGCCCCATAATGAATTGTTTTCACTCTGTTCTTTTAAGACCAGTTTGTCATGGGGAGGGTGGTTATTTAAGATAGCAGAAGTTTCCCTGTTTTCCTCCTATTACTCTAAATCAGAATCAAAATAGCAAACTACAGCTGAATTCTCCATCACATGTATTGGCTAGGATATTTAGTGTTCAGTCATAGTGGGAATGTCGAACTTTCCATGCATTGAATAAAGAATCAAAGCCTTTGCAGTATTTCACAGAATCATAGAATGGTTTGGGTTTGAAAGGGCCTTAAGATCATCTAGTTCCAGCCCCACTGTCATGGGCAGGGACACCTCACCCTAGACCATGTTGTCCAAGGGTCTGTCTATCCTGGCCTTGAACACTGCCAGTGATGGAGCATTTCGTTTCTGTTTATATATCAGTATTTTCCATTATCACTGGAAGACATGAACTCTGTCCTTCACTGACCTTGTTTCTCTCAAGGGAAATTTTTAAACTTACACAAGGTCTGTACAAATGACTGCTAGTTAAATTAATTATTGTTGGCTTTTCCCAGCTGTGCGTCCATTTGGTTCTCATTTTCTAACTCATGACTTTCTATGAGCAGAGTTTGCAGTAGCACTGACACCATCCTCTTGAGAAAAGTCTCACAACCTCTTTTTCATTAGCAGAACTACTGGAAATAGCTATAAATCATTTTACAAGGTGTCATCCCTAGGCCCATTTTCACTGAAATGCCTTCTAATTGCCTATTAGGCCTCTGTTTCTGCCTCAAAGTCTGTAAATCTGAAATACTTACCTTTGAAATGGGGGAAAACTGAGGAGGGGGATTTTTATTTTTGTTGAAGAGGGAGGTTGTTCTTTTTGATACCTGGTTTCATTTAGTAAGAAGGGGTTTGTTGATATATATATATGTTTAGAGCAAAGGTGATTTTTGAGTATTTTATAATGGTCTATACCTAGAACAGGCACTTTATTTGATTGTAATTGTCAACATTTGGTTTCAAATTGGTTCTTAGACTTTATATATATAAGTGTATATATATATATATGCAAGTGCATTGAGTATAGAGAAAAGGCTCCAGACCATTTTTAAAATTAAATGTACATTAATTCATCACTTCTCCAAAATGCTCATACACAAGCAGGGTTTTGACCCAAATGTCTCTTGAATGCTACAATTTATAGCCGCTTGCTGAAATGCATTGAAGAATCTATAGGGATGCTATAAATTTTTCTTACTTTTTCTTGTTTCTTTTTGTTTGTTTGTTTGTTGTTGTTTTTTTATATTCATCTGGACACAAATAAAATAGCTTTATATAAATAAAATACCTTCAGTCAGATTGTGACATTATTATGTAAGTCAATGTAATGGACAATAGAGTGTCTCGCTGTTTCTGGAGCAGCCTGGGAGAAGACTGTAAATCTGGCTCATAACAAACTATCTTTATGGAGCAATATAACACAGTTGCCCTAAATCAGCTTGATAGTCTACCTTTATAAAATGTATTTTCTTTTAGATGATCACTCTGTAACATGCAGAAAGTTTCAGGTAATTGACTCAATTAAAATATAATAGTACATTTAGGAATTATTTAGCAAAGTATGTATTATGTAATGTTAAAAAGCATAAACATTTCCTGCCTTTGATGGAAGCAAAGCTGGGACTGGCATGAGCATTCGGCCATCACGTCAATATTTTCGGTCAATGGAGCTGTACAAAACCAGCATCCATGTGGTTTTTCAGTATTCCTGAAAGTACTAGCCTTGAAAACATGGTAATTCTGGGCATCCCAGAGCAGTTTGGAGCCATGCAGATTGGCTGACATTGGCTGTGATATCATTCCCAGAAGTACCAATTAGTTGGCAGTGCTTGGAGGGAGAGCGATTGTTCTGAGGGCACCTATGGGTATTGTGTTCCTGAGACTCCACAGGTCTAATTATATACGTGCTAGAAACAAACAGCTACATATTTATAAACAAATGTAGCCTCTGCATTTTCATTTCTGATTTTTTTTTAATTAATTATTGTTATGCCAAGGATATTACTCCCCTTTAACAAAATCCAGAAACTTACTCCAGCTACGTGACTTCCAGAACAAAGAAAACACTTAGTATTCCAGGAGAAGAGCATACACCTAATCACACACACAGGAGAGCTGGAGAGCAAAGAAGTAGCAAGTAATGTGGAGCCTCCACCTTTAATGCTACCCTTGTTCAGCTGGAGGTAATTTGTGGATGATAAAGGACTTTGTGAACCCATAATGTGATTTCCTCCTCTTAAAAAAGCTTCTTACAGAGCATCACAAATTATCTTCACCTCATTGCTAGCTTCCTTTTTCACATTTCTTTACTATCCTTTCCATAGAGCTGTTTTAATTTTAAAACAATTCTTACTTAGTGTATTGTGTACGATATCCAGTGGCTAAGTTACTAAATGAAAATGAATACTAAACTTAGAAGTGTTTTAATCATGACTTGAATGCCAGCAGTAAAAAATATTGCATTTTAAGATTTTTTTTTCCAGTTTTACACAAGTAACATTAAATAGAGGGATTTTTTGTGGAGACAAAGATAAAATGAAACATTAAATTCTTTGCACCTGTGCTGAGTATCTGTCCTTCACTTGTCTTCCATCACTTTGGGGAAGACAGCTTCTAGGCATATGCTTCATCAGGCTGTTTGGTTTCAACTTCTTTATCCTTTTCAGATGAGGTTTAGATAACTGTGATGTGTTGTGCCCATGTGCAATGCCAAATCATTTTCCAAAGCATCGCTACATATAACTTTCGGCTGATGTCGCTGCACGCAGCTGATACTTGAAGAGCCTGGTTGTACTGGCACAGATTTCCCAAGAGGGCTTCTGTAAAACTTTTATTTCCCACATCAGCCATGAAATTTCAAGCTGCATTGTAGAAATTGAAACTATGTGAGACCAAGTCAGCTTTAATGTTTAATTTGCAGGGCTTTGTCATTTTGAAAACTTCTAGATAAAGTTTGGAAGAAAAATAAATTCAGGCATTATCCAAACCAATTCTTCTGAGATGCAGTCAGTTCTAACAATGAAGCCACAAACCATAGGTTGCCACCTGGACTGCCAATGAGTCCACATTATATCCTCTACTCAACTTAAAATTATCCTTGCCATTGAGAAGAAAAAGACTGACAACAGTGACTGAAAGAGCAAACAGCTGAGATACAGTTTTCCAAGGTAACTTACTGCTTTCTGGTCCAGTTGTCCATGACAGTGCCCCAGAAGTGAAGAGAATGTCCATCCGCCATTGGATTGTGGTGCTGATCAGCATAGACTTGGTAGTTTGATGTAGTGTTATGAGTTGGATCATCCTTTAGGAAATGAAGTCACAGAGAGCAAGATCAGAGGGTAAAAAGAAGGCTAGAGCTTAACTTGTGTCAAGTAACAGCAATTCAATAGTGACAAAACAAGTATCAGTTTTCAGTAATTTCCTCTAAAGCTTTAAGGTAGAATGTTAACATTTAGGCCTTAATTGCTCTGTCTGGAAAGGACACTACAGAAAACAGTGTGGATCAGTGAATTAATTTAAAAGAATGTTAAGTAACACTGACTTGTGTTACTAGTCCTTGCTGACTTCATGACCTTGAACTTTATGGGGATAGAAGTTAATATATTTTATTGTATGGTACTGAAAGATTAGGATTTCTTATTTAAGATGATGATTAAAGTTACACCTCATTTAAGATGTAACTTACTTGATCATCATTCTCTTCATCATAGAATCGTAGATTCATAGAATAGTTAGGGTTGGAAAGGACCTCAAGATCATCGAGTTCCAACCCCCCTGCCATGGGCAGGGACACCTCCCACTAAACCATGCCACCCAAAGCTCTGTCCAACCCAGCCTTGAACACCACCAGCGATGGAGCATTCAGCAGTGTACTGAGTGTAGCTTTTTATCTTTGCATGATTTGCAGTTCAAGGGGGGGTTGGACATAGCCTTGGATGGCATGGTTTAGTGGGAGGTGTCCCTGCCCATGGCGGGCGGGTTGGAACTCGATGATCTTGAGGTCCTTTCCAGCCCTTACTATTCTGTGATTCTGTGTGATTCTGTGTGATTTTCTTTAAAAACATGCAATCTCTATCCTAAACTTTTCAAATTAAGAGTAGTCCTAGAAAATGTTGAAGTTGAAAGGACTACATTATTTTGGAAGACACGAACTAAACATCTCAAAGGAGAAGGAGGCAATTCTCATTCTACATGAACTTTCTTAAAAACCTTCTGTTTTAAAAGCTAGTGCACAGGATTCAGCGTTTAAGTTGTTATTGTTTCCTCCTTATACCTCTCTTGCATCTGTTTTTGGTTTTGTTTGAATTTTTTGAACTTTTGAATGTTGCATAGAAGAAAAACCTCCACTTAAATTAAAATAACCTTGTAATTTCAAACGACATGTTACCATGTTTGGGATAGCTGGGTACCTTGTATCATGTGTGAGGCTTGGTGTGTTCCAAACATTACTACTGGCAAAATTATCTTCTCCAATCCACTGGATAATGTAACTCTTATATCAGCACATCCTGCAGAAAAGAAGCTGAGGATAGGTGATATTAATTCTGAAACACAATCAAAAGTCAGCGAATGAGTTGCATATAGAGTCACTTGAAAATCAATGGAATGAAAAGTCTATGTAATAGGAAGATTTTAAACTAAATGCAGTGCATCTTTACTGTCCACTGTTTGAATGAAATTGAAGCTGTTCCTATGACATGACCTTGGGCAATGCACACTCCTGGGGAATGGACTTACTTTCTTTGTGTTGTTTTTTCTGTATGTTATCCTTTGCTTGATCCTAAGTTGATCCTTGATACAAAGAACATATAGTAAGAACTAACAGAATAATTCAGTGTTTCACACTCTGGGATACGACAGGGTCTTCCTGGTAATGTGCAGAAGTTCCAATAGGAAGAGGCTTCTGTGCATGGTCTCATACCATGTGCCAATCCACACAGAACAAAGAAAGAAGCATTGCTGTATTTAACACAGAATCATTCAGAATGTTGCCTTCTGATTTAGTTTTGGGATGGATTCTGATTCTTTCCTTACATATTTCAGTTTTACAGGAGATTCAAAGTTATCTTCTAGTATGCGCTATGTGGAGACCCAGTCTATGCAGATTGGAGCTTCGTATATGATACAGTTCAACTTGGTGATGGGCTGTGGTCAGGCATTTACTCCTCATATGGACAATCAGGTGAAACTGGACTACTCCACCAACCATGGCCTCACGTGGCATCTTGTTCAGGAGGTGAGGCTGGCAGCAAAGACCTTTGTCTTCCGCAAATTGTTTATACGAATTTCATCTGAAGTATGCTCGTGGCATTGAACAAAGGAAAAATGTTTTCCTCATTCCCCTTTCTGTAAAGAAATTCTCAGTTGGAATCATCAAAATTACTAATATAAATATTTAAACTGTTATTCATGATATTTGGAAGAAAGGTGTCTGAGAGCCTGAAACACAAAATTGTGACAGGAATGAACCAAGGTCAAGAAAATAACTGGGCCACGGTTAGACAGAGCTACAGAGTAATGGCCAAGATCTTTGTTGTGCTATTGCTTTGTTTTTCAAAGTGAAATGCATCTACTGTTCCCTGGCATTTAAATGGATAGAAATTCTTTCTGCCCTTGTGCGCAGCCATTTCATAAATGGAAAGTGCATTCCTTTGGGGGATTTAATGTAGAACGTTTCATCTCCCACCCCTGGTTCAAACACAGTCCAAGGCTGTAATGACTGTCTGTTTCCCAGTCTCTGCTAGAAGTGCAAATAGCAGTGCTGGCTGCTGTTTCCCTGTGTGGTTCAGCCTTGTCTGAGCACAAATGTGAATAGTGCATTTGGCCATAATTTGCACTTTTTTTTTCCTCTTATATGACGAACTGGACTTTCCCTGGCCTCAGGGTGAACTAAGCAAGGTCTTTCGGCTGCCCCTAAGCAGGTTCAGGGCGTGTCAGAGAACTTGCCCTGGTACCTTTTCGCTACCCGCTCTCAATGCTCACAGAGGGATTTGAACATCCAGTCCCACATCTTCTATGGGCAATGAAAGCATTATCGTGTTATCTTTTGCCGTGCTGTGTTTTGCCACATTTACTTTTGATGGGCAGGGTAGAGAAATGGCAAAAACTTAATTTTAAAACTTTCTACATCCAAGTAATGCTTTCTTACCTGAAAGAGAATTTTGAGGAAACCTATAAATACTGTATCTTAAGTGGTGTTTGTGTCTTTTATACCTAGCAGGCATCATCATCGCACTCAAGAATAGTTCCTAGTGGTGGGTGTTTGGGGTTTGTCCTTGCCATCAAGATCAGTTGCCTTCAGATATCAGTGTTCATTTCCTTTCTCATTGGAGCTGAGTTCAGAGGGAAAAGCTTGCAGCCAAACCGTTTTTCTCACACCGCCCATGTTGCTGTGATAAAAGACTAATAGAGATGGCTATTTGTAGTATATTTCAAGGACATAATCTGGCAAATACACAAAACACCAATTAATTAAAGTGTTTGAAAGTTTTGTTTGAAAGTTTTGTTTGCTTCATGAGCGCTGATCAGATCCTGTTTTGTAAGATCTCTTAGGGGAGATGAATCAATGAGAAATGTTTGAAAATTACTGGAAAGGATACTAAGCCTTCCGAAAATCTATTAGAAATCACCACAACCAGACAAAAAACAACAGAATAAGCTATCAGATCCTCATTTAATACTCCAAGATATTTGAGCAATATATATCTATGAAAAATAGTGTAATATCTCTCAGAGAGGTGGAGAGGGTCAAGAGGAACTCTGCTGTAGCAGTAGTGGCAGAAGGGATTCTCTGAGTGGGTTGCTAGAAAAAGAACATACAGGTTGGTAATAACACTTCATTAATACTTCATCAAAACCATAGCACAAGAATTTTGGGTGCTATTCTGGCAATGTATAAGTAGATGAATGGAATATTGCAGAAAAATGGAGTAAGACGGGAAGGGCAGGTCTAGAAAACAGTAAGAGGCTGTTGCGATAATGGACTTAATTATATTTTGTATAAAAAAATGTAATAATGACCAGATTTTGTGATGAGAAAAAAGAAAATTGAGGGAACAGACCTCTGCAGGAATCTGAGTTAAATGCAAAAAGAATCATAGAAGCAGCAAGGGGGAATTTACACCACTTGCTATAGGTGTCAAAGGTAGTACAGCTGCAGAGCATGGTAAGGGCCTCTGGAGGCAAATTCATTAGACCGTGGTTGTCTGCTCTTGTGTGGCTGTGTTCCTACTCTGCTTCCCACTGCAGGTAGAGGGAGTGGGGGAAGCCAGCAGCCCCAGGCAAAAGATTGCAAGTAGGTCTCTAAAATGACTGGTACAGTAGTCTGGAGGGCACTTTCATAGACTTATTCCATACTGGACTTGTAGACTTACTTCATAGTCATCCCTAGATGCTGGGGTGAGAATAGTGAAATAAATAAGGTAGACATCCTCATGGAGGAAAACAGCACACCCCTAGTTACTAATGCTGGATTCTTTAAATGTGTTATATGACTTATCCTGAATTGTATCACTTATTTTTCTGTGACATTTCTTTGCATCATGCCAGGGTTTTTCTGCTTCTGTGTCTTTCACTCCAACATCTGGACCCTGGCACACTCCTGCTTCTATGAGTGTTTAACCCTTGCTTCTGTTCCCAATACTTCCTCAATATTAAATCTGGTTTTGAAATGCTTTACTTCAAGGAATGTCTTCCCAGTATGCCGAGCTGTCAGGAGTTTACATCAGCAAGTATTTACCACTCCAGCGAATTTACTCAGTGGAGGAGAATCACCGTCCTTTTACCACAGAAGACTTGGTGAGCATTTTGTTCATCTTTTTAACTTTTTTAGGGGGAGATGCAGATAAATCCTCTACTTTTAAATTACTATGACAAAGATCAAGTCCTCTGTAAATCGTACTTCAGCTGGTGGGTTGGGTGCCAGGGTACCAGGGCTGACCCGGTTGCAAGTATATAACATAAAATACATTCCTTACATAATTAGAGAATGAAATGTTGGTGAAGTCACCAGAAACTATTGTTTAGGATTGTTTTTAATACATGCTGTGACTCTTCTAATAAAGTTCAGACCTTTTCAAAAATAGTGGCACTTGTCTGTAAGTGCCCCACTAAAGGAAGGCTTTATTTTGCACATTCCTTATTGTTTACATCTTCAGACCAAAGCCTTGTATAAACAATAACTAATGATTCATTTCTGGGAATTTTTACCTTTTGTTTCTTTTTATAGCATGTCTTCAAAAATAACATTCTCTTCTGAAAAAAAATGAGCAGCAGAACATTATTCATCTTATTGTAAACCAGACTTGTTTTGCCTGCCCTAACATTTTTATATATTTAACTGTATGATGTATTCCATTATTTGTTTTTAGAGCATTATTCTAACACACAAATAAGAAGTTGATATAAATCTCAATAATCTTCAGGGCTTCCTGAATTCCTTAAATTATTCCAATTAGAGTTACACTTTGCTTATATTTGACCTGAATCCATCACAGCAATTGCATGACAGCTTGCAGAGATTAAGTTATCATTGTATTTCCCTGTCCTTCATCATCTTTCTACACTCTCCGCTGCCTCAACACAACCTATTCCTATCAACCAACCCACAATAATACCTTCTTTCAAAATGCTGGCCATTTTTACTGCCAATATTCAGAATTTCCCATTGTCAGGCAAAACATCAGGGATAAATACTGAATCCTTAAAGTGTATCAGGTCAGATAATACCAAATGGAGCAAGTAAGTCTATGAAAAACTGCTTCATAATTGGATTATAATGTACTAAATTTTATACGCCATTATGTGCCACCAGCTGTAAAATCTGTAGCTCACATAGGCATTTAGGAGTTTAAAAAGTGTCTACAATTTTGCGTGTTATACTCTGAAGTAGATTGTTAGTTTTAAATTTATTTCTAGGATATATACCGTTCTCAAAGTTGTTAGTATTGTATACTGTAGAGTTGATAATACAAACATTGTGGGTTTTTTTTCTTTAGGATCTAATAATTCTCCACAGTGTATGAGGTGACAGAAGCAAATAATTCCATTTTAATTTAGGAGACTGCAGGGAGAAACTATGATGAAATAATAGCTGGCTTCCTGTTTTGTACTGCGCACAAATCATAAATAGTTCACACTCTGTCTTATATCTGAAGGGATTCCCGTCTGTTAGCAGAGTTGTTTGTAATTAAGGTACAAATTACCACTGAACATTACTTTGTCCTTCATAAAACACATCTTCAGAATGACTGTGTTGTGGTATGGCATTATGGGGGTAAAGAGGAAGGATGGCCACATGTTACCCATCAAAGCAGCCCAGCACACCAGATGCATCTCAGACGTTTTCCCTCTATTTTCCCTCCTTTCCACTGGCAAGGAGCAGACTGGGAGCTCAGTCACACTTTGGGTTGAGATTGGGAGGGATTTTTTTGTATTTTTAAGGCACGTTTGCTAACAGAGAGTAAGTTCCTGCCTTTGCAAACTTGGGGGGTTACTGGTGAACATTAAATGTGCAGATCTCCTCTGCTAACCTGGCCACACAGAGGGCATCATCCCAGGGGGCTGGTAGGGAATATGCTCCATACGGCTCTCTCCAGGGCACCCTCCTTCTCCTCTCCTTTCCCCACCTGCACTCCTCTGCAGCAACCACGCATGGGAAAAAACTTAGTAATGACCAGGAAGAACACTGCAATGGGGAGAACCAGGTCTTCTGCCTTCCCAAAACAGGGGTGAGAGGAAGGGGGCTCTGAGGACTTTCCTTCTGGCTCAGCCCCACAGCCTGCCCTGTGCTTACTGCTCAGGGAAACAAACCACCTGAACAACTACTCAGGTCGGGGGCTTGAGATCTCATTAGCCTTGCTCTGGCCCGTGGTAGTCTCAACATGCCGTCACACCCCTGCGCAGCCCTGCTGTGATTGCTGGAGTTCTCATCCCTGCATGTACAGCTCTGTTGAGGGTTTACACCTTGAGTGTGCAGCATCAGGCTGTGGTGCTGTGCTCATGCAACCGGAAAATTGTTCATAACAGCACCTATTTCTCTTGTAAAACTTTCTGGGTGCGATGGTATTTCTGCACATCTGTTGATATTCTGCATCTGGCAAGTGTGAGTTTACACGGTCCCTGTGTTATCCAAGATTTTGGATGTTAGGAAATCTGCTGCAACAGTGAGACTTGTATTGAAGAACTCGAATGTATGCACCTGCTCGCTGAAATTGTATTGTACTTGAACTGAACATTCCTAACACTGATGAAAATTAATCTCAGTTTTATGGGAGGCATTTACATATGAACAGGGCTTAATGAGATACAAGCAGCTGTCAGTTGCTGACTTCATAAACAAATCAGCACCTAATGACTGAATGAGAGTTTCAGGATAATTGGGTAAATGTAATTATGGTAACTCAGAAGGTAGCAAATGCAATTTTATCAGCTACAAATTTGCATCACATCTTGAGGTTTCTTAATATCAAGAGAGAAGACAATGATTTTATTTTAACTCACATATCTGAAAAATTTCGCAGCAGAAAGAGCATCATTTCACTCGCAACACTTCTGGGATATGATTTCCTGTGCTTATGTAAAATGTCACACAGCAGCAGTGACTTTTATTTGACATCAACCTGAATTAGATATAATGTCGTCAGAAAGCCAGATTGCCTTCCAGTAGCATTAAAAAAAGAGAGAGAGGAACTGGGGAGGTTTATTTTGCTTGTAACATAATGCTTTTGTGACTCCTCAACATGGTGCAGTGTCCAAATGGTGACTGTCCAGAAAACCAGTATTTTATCACTGGGAATGCAGCTGATACTCAGCTCCTTATTCTCTTTCCTTAATTAACATGGCTTTTTAAAATTGTCGATTACCATTTTTAACAGCATAATCCTCTTAAGCTGTTGTTACCTTGAGGTGCAAAGCGGCTTTGGAAAGCTTTCAAAAACAGTGAGCAGGACCAGCTTTTCAGCAGTGTTGCTTTAGCAATTGTGAGTTCAGCCTAACATGTGTCATCCCTTGCCCAGAGGGGAATTTGAATCCACGAGACCTTTTGCTGCCCACAGCCATGTGATGACCCCATCACCACCCGGCTGTGTGAGAAGGTGAGGGCACCTCCTTGCCCTCTGTAGCTTGGGGGCCATGGGATTTCCCAGAGCAGGGAAGCTGTCCCTGGGGAAGAGCTCTCTTTGCAGTTAAAAACAACCACAGCCCTCTAGGATATGGCTCCCTGGAGACCATCCCGAGCCGCCCAGCTGATGTACACACCTCTGTTTCAGCCACATGTTCATCTCCAGGCAGCAATGCAAGTCCTCCATGCCTCCCCTCCCCTAAAATGAGGGAAACAAATCTCCTGCCATCGCTGCATTCATCTGGGAAGCTTCTAACTAATGAGCAGTGCTGAACTGGGAACAGCCCCACAGTGATGCTGCACAAGGGTCATCTTAGTAGGGTTTCAGGTGTGGCACTCCCCTGGGCACAGAGGTGTATTTTATTACACCCATAGGTGCGCTCTCCCTACTTTTTTGTAGGGTAGGTGTGAGCCTGTTGCCCCAAAACCAGCCGAGGTTCAGCCACACAGCCACCCTACAAGGACATTCACACCCAGCAGCAGCCAGTGAGTGGCTGAGAAATGCTATTGATGCTGGAATTAGCAGCACTGGGAACTGTTCAGGGAGCACCACCACTTGTTGGGACACTGCGAGTCTTCTACAGGATGGTGAAATTTCCCCTGTATCACTGTAATTCCCTCCCAGTTTTCTTGTGCTGGGAGGTCATGCAGGGGGAGGTTCACCTGCTCTAATACCTTTCTCCGGTATAGTATTGTTATTTTCCTCAGCACATGAGAGCTGACACCAGTCACTACTGCTCTTTTAGAGCACACAGTCTCTGTCAGGGCTCTCTGTGGTGCCATTGATGCGCTGTAGCAAGCATAAATGCCACCACTGAGGTGATGTGCTGGCTTCAGAGCACTCCAGAAATAAACAGTAAATCATGGTGTTGAATATTGACTGTCCATTGTTCCTGTGCAAGCTTAAGAAGTCCTTCGTGTGCAGATTACTGGCATTGTGCACTTTTAATGGATAATTCATAGCTCTTGTAATGTAGCCCATCAATACATTATATCCTGAGGGAGTATTTAGCAGCAGATCTTGCCCTGCATATTAGTTCTGCATGCTGTAAGAATGCTTACATTATTTGCAATATCAAGCAGATACTTAGAACAGACGAAAAGGGTGATTTCAATTAAAAACCAAGCCCTTGGGCAGCTTAACGTGATTTTTAAGGGAATTCGAAATTGGTATTTTAAAAATTCCTCCAAGCATATGCTAAACTGATCTTTGCATGCTTCTAGTATGTGACTGCTTGGCTAAGTGCTCTGCCATCCTGCCCGTTCTAGCTGCATGGGCCTCTATTCAATTTTTCACTTCCTTTCATGTGAGAAAGGTGATTCAGCCACCTTTACAATATTCATTTTAATAGGTCTTATTCTACATAAATTTTGGGGGGCTGGGGCAAAGAGCTTTTTCTCTTAAATTGGGGTACCAGCATTATATCTGTGCCATCATAATGTAGCCATATGGCTGAGAAACAAGCTAGGGAAGAAGCTCCTTCTTCTTGTAGGAACCTGCTGTTTCTCATTCTCAGCCTGCCTGACCAGCCCTCGGCCAGGCACAGGCCTCTCCCTGTTTAAAGTCTGATTTTAAATTGCCCACAGTCAGCCCTGCTTTCCCTGTCCATCCGCTCCACAGCTCTGCAACCCAGCCTCAGCACCCACATTGCCCCCACCGCACCTTTATTTCCCAGACCCATCATGCAGCCAGGACAGCCCCTTTTGCTTTGTACAGTGAATGATTTCACACCTTTGCTTCAGTTCATGTGCAATATATTTTTCTTAATCTCATTCTGGCATGAGCGTGGACTGGAGGGTCCCTGTGCCCGCCAGATAGGAGTTGCCACTATCAACACTTGTAACCTGTTGGATGTGCACAGGTTGGCAGGGCAGCTTGGAAAGGCTCCATGGCAATAAAATTTACTCTTCCATTGGTGCAGTTTCTTCTCCAGCCTTCGTTTTTGAGGGTGGTGGATGTCAGGCTGGGTTTGGCTAGCAGCAGTCATTTGGCATAGAAAATGTCATTGTCACATTGGACAACCTCCTAGAGGACCAACATCAAGCAGCATCAAGAGGGCCAACATGAAGATATTTGCAATATCTACTTGATACTGCGAATTATTTTACAGCATGCAGGGTCAAAAACATTACCTTACTCTACTACAATAAAGAAAGCCAAAGCTGTTGAAGAACTATTTAACTAGAAAGGAGAAACCACAGCGAAGTTTTCCATTTGAAGAATATTACACATACCCAGAACTTAGCTATATATAGGCAAGTAATTTAATCCACTGATTCCCCACAACAAACCTGGGGTGTTACAGATTCTGTTTGAGTAGTTGGCTACGAGCAAGCTCTTTAAGCTCTTTGCAATGTGGAATAAAAATAGGCGCTATGAAACAGGACCTTTGTCAAAAACTTGTGATCGCAATGCCACCAGTGGTACGTGAGCAAAATCTAGTTTGGAATCATCCCGGCAAAAAGAAATTTCTGTTACCAACCAAAACCAGTCAACTGTTGTTGAATGGAAATAGCCATATACAAAGGGGAGAAACACACTTGAGAACTTTCATAGTATCAGAAGAAACCTTTATACATAACTTATAGCCTGTTAACTGTGAACAAAGATATAAAAATCACAGTCATGTCCTAGACCCATCTTTTTAGTTTTGCAACCAGTGACCCTCACAGATGGCACTCAGTAAAAATCCAGTAATGTTCATTGACAGATTTATCATAAAATAACTTACAAAGTCCCTGTAACACCTCTGCAGCCTTCCTCAGAAATGCCATTAATGACTGGAAAGTCCATTATATCGCTCTGTGCAGCCAGTGGTATCATGTAGTTCATTTACTAAAATCTTCTTTGGTTGTACCAGTCTTTACAGGCTGGGCTGTGATTGTGATATCAACTTTATTTTTTATAGCTGCATTTTATCTTTTTTTTCCTACAGCTCTGTACAGAATCACAAATTAAAGCATTGTTATTGGTTTTAAGGTCCAGCGCCACACGTTTCCGCTGGAGTCAGTGCTACTACACAGCCCAAGATGAATGGGCCTTAGACAACATCTACATTGGACAGCAGTGTCCCAACATGTGCAGCGGACACGGCTGGTGTGACCACGGTGTTTGCAGGTATAAAACCTCTGCCAGTTCCTCTTAACAATGGTCTTCTGATACTTCAGGTATCCTACTGTTTTGCACCCTTTGGGTTTGGCTAGTTTTGGTGGGGCAGAGGAGAAGGGAGAGAGGGCTGTTGTTCCTACTTTTAGTTGCAACATTCACAAATAAAAGCACTATAGGGAGTTAGACCATCCATTCAACATTAACAACTGGTTGCTCCCACACCTCTCTGTCCAAGAACCCATAACCTTGCCAGATCCAGGCCTTGGAAGAGCTTTCAGTGACATAGGACTTCGCTGCTACACGTGTCCTGCTGGCCCCTCAGGCACTTTGCACAACCAGGGACCAGCTCAGTGCTGGAGCTGTTTTGCTGGGTCAGAAGGACACTAGGGACCAGTTCAGCACTGCTAGGCAGCTGCTGTCAGCCTGGCCGCAACACCGAAGGCACAGACTGCTGCCTGCCAATGTCAAACCTTTTGTATACCACAGGGTTTTTTAGAAATAAGACAGAGCTTTTTTATCCAGCTACTCTAGATCATTTCCAGGATCCTTAAGTAATTGTCAGTGTTGAAGTCTTTAAAAGTTTCTTACGTTTACACTTCCTTCCAGGTGTGACTCAGGGTTTCGGGGTACTGAATGTCAGCCTGAAAATCCCCTTCCTTCGACCATCATGTCTGATTTT
This sequence comes from Amazona ochrocephala, assembly GCA_039720435.1. Lineage (NCBI taxonomy): Eukaryota > Metazoa > Chordata > Aves > Psittaciformes > Psittacidae > Amazona > Amazona ochrocephala. Next base: position 31,573,660 of record CM077880.1, read on the forward strand.
GAGAACCCAGAAAGCCTGAAGACAGAGTGGCAGGAAATTATTGGGGGAGAGGTTGTGAAGCCTGAGGAAGGCTGTGGGGTCATCTCATCTGGCTCCTCGCTCTACTTCAACAAGGTACTAAATGAGGGATAGGAGATTGGGAAAGGCACATACTGCAGGTTTGAATGGAGCACAATGTGCTTGTATGGCAATAAAAAAGAAGGGGGCAGAAAGCTGCATGTAGTATGAGAAGTGCATTAAACAGCACAGCTGCGCTCTGCAGGTAAAGAACAAATCAACCAAAAGAGATAGGGAAGGACTCGTGCATTATGTATTCAAGAAATACCAGCTGTAATGGAAGGAAGTAAATCGCCAGTGTGCTTGGAACTATGTACAGTCATACTGTCTTAATTGTGCATTTTCTGTTGTAAGACAGTGCTTTCTCAGCATCCAGCAGCTCCCATATTGTTTATTCTATACTGTTCTGGGTGAGGGATGGAGATGCTTGTTTCTCTTTCCAGGGGACAAGCAGCTTAATTTGAGGTCACAGGATAAAACTAGTGAAAAAACGACTTTTGGGAAGTGGTTAGCCTGTAGGAGGTTACTCTTTTGTATAACTTGGATGCTTTGCAGACAAAAATAATGGAGTAAGAAAGAGATATGGGGAATTCTTCTAATTAATATCAATTATAACTAAAATAAAAATAAATCTTTCTGACCAGACATAGGATTATGGGTTGTAATCACAGATTTATTTTTTATTGTTGCTCCTTAGATCTAGTACTGGGTTTGTTTTTGTTCTTAATTGAAAGGAAGAGTTTAAATGCACCTATGTGCTTCTCTTTTAAAGGTTTGATCAAACTGCCACTGCTGTCATGAGAGCCAGATCAGTCCCAGAAGAATAACCCAATATGCAACACTGTGTAATTGCTTGTTGTTTACCTCATTACAAAAATCTAACCCATGAAATAATTTTCAGCACTCCTATATAGTCTCACATCCAGCTCCCCTGGAAATGCAGCTCTGCACTGAAAATTTCATAATAGACCGATCAGTACAACTAGCTAATTGTGATAATTGGATTTTCTTATGTAATTGTCTTCTCTGTTAGATGTTTTTCCTTCTGGCTCAGTTCCTTATGCCAAGTTTCTCCAAAGTAGTTTGCTAAATTAGTATTAACCTGCTATGATCTTTCTTCTGATTTCTGCAAAGGAGGAGTGAAAAACTCATTTAAATATTCCTGGCCCCTTTCTATTGATCTCTAAGGGATAGGTTATCATTCATTTCTTGAGTAGTAGCAGTCTGTGTGCCATCAACAGAAGGTGATTTATTTAATTTCTTTTCAGATCTTTTTCAAAGTGCCCAGTGGCTGTGCTGGTAGATAATAAAAGAATATTTTTATAGTTGCCCAATAGTTCTGGATTGTTTTGGGAGCTTGTATTCACAGGTTCCATTTTTCTTCTCATTTGGTAAAATAGCCACTTTTTATTTGAATGTCTAATGTTTACCACCATAATCAATTACTGCTGCCAGAATTAATGTTGGCTTTGTTCTGCCGACTCTCTTGCTTTTGTTTTACAACTCATTTTAATCAATTGTACGTGTGTTTGCAATACAGACCTCTTTCAATTAGCCCCTGCAATTCCTCTGAGGTTTTATGTTGCTTGTCTGTCTGTGATTAACCCTTTGCCAGGCAGAGCTGCTGTGGGTTGTAGATAGGGAAACCCACCTGGGATAGTTTTACAGCCGGAGTTTTATCCACTGCAGGTCAGTACATTGAGGACCCTCAGCCAGCCAGGACACACCTGTCCGTGGGGCAGCAAGGGTGTTTGCGTCTTTATTATCCATTCCCAGTTTGATTTGGTCATGATGATTTGAAATTCCCATGGGTCTCCAAATGAAGCTGTGAAAGCAAACTACCAAGAGATTGTCATTGCCCCTTTGGCCAGTATTAGCCATGCGCAGCTGCATCAGGAAGCTTGGGGCTGCACCCAGGTCTGAACCCATTTCACTCCCACAGCACCATACAGGGCAGCTTTGCACAGCTGAGGATAAACCACCAAATAAACAAAAACAGTGGTTATAATTCATGGCCAAAACATTATGACTGTATCCTAAATGAGTTTCTTGAGGGTCAAAGGACTCTTCACAGGTTTAAGTTGTTGGGTGCAAACTAACCAAGTTTTGAAAACACAAGCATTCAGCTTCCAGAATAGATGAAATAGTTGTGTAGAAATTGTGTTGAGAAGTCGCATCATGTGTTGAAATTTAATAATAAGAATTCCTGTGGGGATCACACCAGGGTGATTAAAACATAAAGGATGGCCAAGCAGAATCGTTGTCTGAAAGACAAAAATAATGTCATATTAATACAAAATTCAATGTCTTCTGTGCAATGCAATTTTCTATGCCATATTAATCTGTGTTGGACTTTAAATATGTCTATCCTCAGTGAAGGTGTCCTATTTAATACTATTATTGCCCCTCTGTTCTTTGTACTGTAGGCTGGAAAAAGACAGTTGGTAAGCTGGGATTTGGACACAACCTGGGTGGATTTTGTCCAGTTTTACATCCAGATAGGAGGAGACAGTTCTTCATGCAATAAACCAGACAGCAGAGAAGAAGGTGTGCTGCTGCAGTACAGCAATAATGGCGGAATCAACTGGCAGCTACTAGCAGAAATGTATTTCTCTGACTTCAGCAAACCCAGGTATAATTTTGGTCTAAATTAAATCCATACTGCGTCAGCTCTTAAAAACCCCCACCCTATTTCTCAATTCATGAAAATGGGAATAATAATTTCAAGTTATAATGTTCAAAAGCCATCATCATATGTAAACTTTCTCAGGCTGCCACAGTAAACTCCTGCACTAGAAAGGAAAAGTCTAATGAAAGTGGGCCTTACAAAATCTGACATACAATATAAAATCTCCAATCACTCCTCTCCGATGTGAAACAAGACTAGAATGCTAATATCTGCAAAATATTAGCAAGCAAATGCAAAACTTGCCCAAAGGAAGTGTAGAACTCTGCCATTTCTGACTCTGGTTTCAGATCTAACGAACATGTATTAATGTCACACACAACAAAAACTCCTTTAAAGAAATATTTAAGGAGAAGAAGAAATCATGTTCAGCATTTCAAATTTGCTGTAAGAATGCATTTGTCTGCATATATTAAAATTATTTCTATTACCTGTAGTTCATGTCTTTCAATATGTAAATAATTGTATCTTCCCATCTTGTCATTTTGCACTGCAATGAACAATGTTTTCAGGAGAACTTCTATAACTCAGAAACTGTCCTTTTCTAAAGTGATCTCAGCACATGGAAGTATAAAAGCAGTGAACTTTTGTAGAACAGACTAGACTGGACTAGATCAGACCAGACCAGACCAGAACTGAACAGAACTGAACCGAACAGAACCAAACTGAGCAGAACAGAACATAATAGAATAGAAATCATTAGTTGGAATGGTTGGAAGGGACCTACAATGATCATCTAGTCCAGCGGGATGACCACAAGTTAAAGCATATTGTTAAGGGCATTGTCCAAATGTCACTGATAGGCTTGGGGAACTGATCATCCCTCTGAGGAAGCCTGTTTCAGTGTTTGACCACCCTCTCAGTAAAGAAATGCTTCCTAATATCTCGCCTAAATTTCCTCTGGTGCAGCTTTGAACCATTCCCATACATTCTCTCACTGGATCCTAGGGAGAAGAGACCAGCACCTCCCTCTCCACTTCCCCTCCTCATGAAGCTGTGGAGAGCAATGAGGTCACCCCTCAGCCTCTTTTTCTCCAAACTGGACAAGCTACTTCTCATAGGACATGCCTTCCCACCCTTCCACCAGCTTTGTTGTCCTTCTTTGGAAGTAAAAGAGTATCTTCACATCCTCCTTAAATTGTGGGGCCCAGAACTACCCACAGTACCTGAAGTGAGGCCACACCAATGCTGAATACATTGGGATAATCACCTCTTTTTACCAGCTGTTTCTGCTGTGTGTCATGCACCCCAGGATGCTTTTTTGTCCTCTTGGCTCCCAGGGCACTCTGCTGATTTCTGTAAAGCCTGCTGTTGACCATCTCTCGCAGATCCATTTCTGCAGGGCTGCCCTGCAGCCACTCTTCTTTCAGTTTATACTTGTGCCTGGCATTACTCCATCCTACGTACATAATCCAATATTTTGACTGCTTAAATTGCATCTCATTAATCACAGCTCAATGCTCCAATTTGTCTAGATTTGTTTGCAAGGCTTCTTGTCCCTCAAGAGAGTCAACAGCACCTCCACATTTGATATCACCAGCAAACTTGCTAATGATGCATTCAACTTCTGCATCCAGATAGTTGCTAAGTATACTGAACAGGACTGGCCCTAAAATTGAACTCTGAGAAGCACCACCTGGGACCAATTGCCAGCCCAATGTAGCCCCATTCACTGCAACCCTTTGAGCTCTGCTTTTGAGCCAGTTCTTTATCCAGCTCACCATGAATTCTCTTATCTCACAGCTGGACAACCTGTCCATAAGGATGCTGTGAGGTACAGTATCAAAAGCTTTACTAAAACCCAGAATAACTTCATCCACTGCCTTCCCTTCATCCACTGGGCAGGTCATTTAGTCTCTACTTTGTCAAACTTACAGGACACATGCAACAAAGAAGCTACATACTGAAACCTTAATCTCTGGACTATCCAATACGTTATTTTTAGACAAAACATTTCCCCTCTGAGTAACCAAGACTGATAGTCCTAACAGAATATAGCTATGCATATTCATTTTTCTGCTGTTTCAGCTGTGGTCCAGAGCTTATTTTCCAACACATAAACTTGGAATCCTCTGGGAAAGAGGGTTCTTCATAGCCCTGAACAATTCCTCCACTTCTCTCTGCCTAACCAGCAAGTGAATCGGGGTCCATGGTAGAAAATAACAATTAAAAACATGGTATAAAGAAAGAATACTGAAAGGAATATATGAATAAATGGCTTAGATGAGACTGAAATAGGACTTAACAAGTAACTAATTTTTGTATTTTTATCGTAAGTGTGATTAGGTTTGAAACTTCCACTTTCATTTAACATCACTTTTGTAAGGTGTTTCCTAAGTTGAACATAAGGCAAACTATCTGAGAAGACCTGAAGTTCTTTTATGAAGACCCATATAGAAAGGCTGAAATATTTTTATCCACAGCAGGCAACTGCTACATAATCTATTTCATTGTAATAGAAGGATGCTTTTATCTACAAATAGGACCAACCAGCAGAAGAGAATGAGAAATGGATTTTGCCAGTATATTTCACTATTACTTGCTGGCACTAGAAGAATGTTAAGATTTGCTGAACACAGATCAGCTGAACAGTTTCATTCAAAGCTGAAGAGTTCAAATCAGTTCCTTATTGTGCTAGGCAATAGAGCAATACAGAGTGAAAAATAGCTATTGTCTTACAGAGTTTACATTCTCCATAGACAAGAACAAAGAAGGCTTCATGATATGCTGTGTATAAATAAGTATCCAAATATGTAGAAGATTTCTGAGGACTTCTACATGTGAGACAGACCCTGGCTTTCCTATTTCTTTCCCCTGTTCAGTGGTATTTCTCCCATTTCTCTGCAAACCGCGTTCCCTAAAGTTCTGCTGAATTTCTCTTCTTCAGGTTTGTCTATCTGGAGCTGCCAGCTGCAGCTAAGACGCCTTGCACTAGGTTTCGCTGGTGGCAGCCCGTGTTTTCAGGGGAAGGGTATGACCAGTGGGCCATCGATGACATCATCATTTTGTCAGAGAAGCAGAAGCATATCATTCCTGTTGTCAATCCCACTTTACCACAGGTAATAAGCAAAAGCAGGTTGTGAGCATCCACATGAAGCAGGAACCATCCCCTCTGTTAATAGACATTTGATACAGTAGGTGTACAATATATTAGACATGTAAGAACACAATTTTCTTTGAAAATGTTGGGTGTATTTAAAGAAACAGCTGTAGTGTTTGCAGCTGTGTCTCTCTGTGTGGGAATAACTTGGGGTTTATCACAAAAGCATCAGGCTCCTAATGTTTGTGACAGAGGATTATAGTTACGTATCTCTTGAAAAAGTCAAGACAAATTTTGGAAAGTACAATTCTTAGAAAATGACAGAAAATACATATTGCAAAATTTGAAAGTTGATTATTTTGGGAAATTTTCTGTAGTGACACTGCAAGGTGAGCATACTTGTTGCTTTCCTCTTCATTTCTAACAGAACTTTTATGAAAAGCCAGCATTTGATTACCCTATGAACCAGCTGAGCGTATGGCTAATGTTGGCCAATGAAGGGATGGCCAAAAATGAAAGTTTCTGCTCTGCCACCCCCTCTGCCATGCTCTTTGGTAAATCAGATGGAGATCGGTTTGCAGTGACTCGAGATTTAACTCTGAAGCCTGGATATGTCCTGCAGTTCAAGGTATTCCTTAAACATAAATCCCTGCATAATGTCTGTAAAACTTCTCTGAGTCAATACTTGCAAGATGTCACTGGGGCCACAGTTCAAACCAAGGTGATAAATTATACCACTGTGTAAAAAGATGTGAAGAGGACAACTATGAATTCATGCAGCATAAAATATGGTGCTTTCTGGAAGGACAGTCAACACCTTAGAGCGGGAGAGCTATTTTTTATCCTTCTGGAGAAGTTGTAAAGCTTGTTGCTCTTCAGCACATTTCAGAAATGGGCTGAAGTGATTGTCATTATATTCAAGTCAGTACTAGGAAATGCTACAGCACTGTCAAGGGAGAAAGGGTTTATCCCATCTGGGGCTCCGTGACTACAAAAGCTCCAATGTGGTTTGCGTGCATTTTTTGTACTTTAAACCATTTAAGAACTTACACACTGCTCTGTGCTCCAGCGTGGCTTTTTCATATAATTTACTTTTATTGTGTCAATGAATATAGGCTCCAATTAGCATTCTTCTTTAAAGGGCATACAAAAATTTCTGTACATCAGAATATGGGCTCCAAAGAAAGTGTATTTACTTTGACAAGCTCTTGTTTCTGAACCCTAATCAAAATTTTATTGAGTTTATAATGAAATCCCATTGGTGAATTCTGGAGGTTGGTTGCAATGCAATTTTAATGAGCTCACCACAAATACATGGTCCTTACATAATTGGTGGATACAGACGCTGAATAATTTACAAGTGGAATTATTAAAGAGATCAGATGTTTACAGGCAGCTTTTCAAATATAATTCCCACAGTTCTATAAATAGGGAAATTTGTTAGAAATAATGGGATTTGTAAAATAATCTTATTTCATCTAAAAGTTATGCTAATGAGATGCTATACAAACAGGGATTGCAGTACCAGTTTCTGAGTATTGCTTGTACTTTTGTACTTTAAAGTGTCTGAAACTCAAAAATATTTCAATATATAAATACCATTTAGCCCGGAAAAGATGCTGTTTGCCTCTTCACCACTTGACTTCAGTGACTCAGCCTCCATTCTGTAGGTTTGATGATCAACAACGTTTCAAAAATCATTTAGTCTAAAAAAGCAGTACTTAAAAATATTTTATACGCCTTCTATCACTGAAACACTTGGCAATGTAACATAAATGTACAAAACATAAACAACATGGATCAGAGAACAGTGAGTTCTTTATAAAGTCTGTTATTTAAGACCTGAATTTATACTCCTGTCTTTTTTGGAAAGCTTTTAAACCGGCCTGCGCACAAATGTGCCAGTCCTATTTGCATGCTTTAATTTTAAACATATGGTTAAATGCTTTCCTCAGTTTGTGAAATTTCCATTTTAAATAGCTGCCTGGAATAATTTTGCATTGATAAACTGAAAGACAGTAATTTGTCAAAATTATTTCATTTTACATGAATAATTTTGGTTTACATTCTACATTGCTGCATTCTACAGCTCAAGTAGGATTTCTGTAATAAAATGATGAAAACTAATATTTTTCTGATACCTTGAAAAATGAAACTGAAAAGTTCAAATCAGCAGTTGATTTTTGTCTTGGTTACATTCTAATTTCACATTCTAATATGCATTTTTCAACTTCATTCCATTTTTGCTCTATTCTGGGAGGCCAGACTGCAGCACCAGCTCCCAGACATTATTCCTGTGAGGCCAATGATGAGGCTGCGGTCAGGGCTTACAGCCCAGGGCGGGGGGCATCTGGGAGTCAGGCTGATCCCCTGGGCACATTGGGTAGCCTGCGGATGCGATGGATCTCAGAGGATACAGCTTTTCCCACTTCTCCTGGGCACATAGGTGCCTGTGCTGTTTTCTGGGTTTGGTCTGCTACGCACTAGGACCTTTGAAAAGCTCTTTTCACATTTCGGTGTGCTGAACCCAGCAATCTTAATGAAGGGATAGTAGAAATTTTTACCAAGAAATGTCATGCACATGTAGGAAACAGACTCCAACCATCAGTCACTGTTTGCCAGAAGGGTTCAAAGCAAGTGTTCAGAGCACTAAGCCTCCCAAACCAATACCCAAATTGTTTTTTATTGGTTTGCAATAAATGTTAGTAACAGCTCAGGTTTCTTCAGCTCATATTGGATACTCTGCTTCTTTGCAGCTCAACATTGGTTGCACCAACCAGTACAGCAGCTCTGCTCCTGTTCTGCTTCAGTACTCACACGATGCTGGGCTCTTCTGGTCCCTTGTGAAGGAAGGCTGTTACCCTGCATCACCAGGCATGAAAGGATGTGAGGGAAACTCTCGGGAGCTGAGCGAGCCGACCGTGTATCACACGGGAGACTTTGAGGACTGGACAAGAATTACTATTATTATCCCCAGGTCGCTTGCAGCCAGGTTTGTAAACCAGGGATGCCAGTGGTACAAGTAAATTAGCTGCTTCTCATTTGATGCAGCATTAGGAAAAAGTTGCAAATTGCCAGATGTAGAGAAAAGTGGCATTAAAAATGAGCAGACCTGGGGAAAATATATTGCACTGTACAAAACAGGGAGAAGCTCTCCGTTTTAAAGGTGTCAGAATGGTCTATAAAAGCAAATTGCAAAGCAACAAGGAACCCAGAACATTTTAACTTGACATCTGTATCTTCATCATGGTGCTGTCGGTCTTCAAGTGTATCAGTTAGGTCAGAGGCACCAGCAAGAGAGTGTGATGAGTCATTTGAATCAAATAATCCATTTGAACAGGATTAATTTTACAGTTACCACTGGGCAAACAAACCCTATGAGCTGCTGCATAATGTGTCACTGAAGGCTGCCAGGACAGATGAAGTCAAAGGAGGGAGGAATGATAGGTGTGCTTGACCTCATCATCAAGTTAATACAGACGAGAAGACATCAGCCAGTGGAAGACAGAAATAAGTCTTGAAATCAGGAAGCTTTAATCAGTCTTACTTGGATTTGGGTGAAGTTTCTTGCCCCCTCGCTCACTGTCTTACCCTGTCAATAAAACTCCCTGCTCTGATTTTCTGCCTGCATGAAGCACTGCCAGCGAAGCCAGCAGGCATTCCCCCAAGACCCCAGCCATGCCTCGCTGCCTCCTGTCACTCTTCCTGCAGACAGCTGCTCTAGTGCTGCCCCTGGGTTTCAGCCCCATCCTCCTGCCGCGGGCTCCTCCTCCTCAAGCCCCAGCACAGATTTTGAGTGTGTGGCATATTGTGTAGCAGGGGAACTGGTGCCTTTGCCGCAAGGACTTGAAATAGCAGCGTGTACCATAACAAGTTTGTCTTTTCTTCAGTAATTAGCCAATAAAAGCAGGTGCCAAATTGCACAGATCTGACACCAGCTGATTTGATTTACCCAAAACAAGCAGAGCAGAATCAATAGCAGCAATCTGTTTGGCATTATGTTCAGTAATGTGATCAGGAATAAGAAGCTCTTGCTAATACATTAGAAATGGAAGTGTTGTGAGTATGATGAGGGTCTCAGAGTATTGAAAGCTGAATTTATCGCAGGTCACTTTGGAAATCATGGTTCACAGGTTGTCTGGAGAGCATTCCATTTCACCAGTTGGTACGGAGCACTAACACGATTGATCACCAACCTACCATATCACAGTGCATACTAGTAAAACAAGCAATAGATTTATCATATTTTAGACAGGGTAGCAAGCAGGTTCATAGTTAATCCATTGCCTTGGCACTGAGATATTTAATCTGTTTCCCTCTCTGGACTGCCTATAAAATGATGCCACTAAAAGTTAAGGACTCAAAAATAATAACCGAAAGTTTTTTTCTGCAACCAATTTCCTATGCACTGGGTCAGTGGAGTAATTTGTGTAGGCTCACCGAAAGTCTCTGGAGCGGTTTCAGTTATACAAATTAAGGATTAGAGCATTGTTTTCCAGGAATTTCATGTTGTCATCCAAGAATAAAAACTTAGTATTTCTGTGCACAGATTTGGACAATATTTGCCACTATTTTTAGAAAGTGGATGATTTTTTCTGTATACAAATTATCATAGAATCATAGAATAGTTAGGTTGGAAAGGACCTTAAGATCATCTAGTTCCAACTTCCCTGCCATGGGCAGGGACACCTCCCAATAAACCACGGCACCCAAGGCTCTGTCCAACCTGGCCCTGACCACTGCCAGCTATGGAGCATTCACAGCTTCCCTGGGCAACCCATGCCAGTGCCTCACCACCCTTACAGGAAAAAGCTTCTTCCTCATATCCAATCTAAACTTCCTCTGTTGAAGTTTGAACCCATTACCCCTTGTCCTATTACTACAGTCCCTAATAAAGAGTCCCTCCCCAGCATCCCTATAGGCCCCCTTCAGATACTGGAAGGCTGCTATGAGGTCTCCACGCAGCCTTCTCTTCTCCAGGCTGAACAGCCCCAACATTCTCAGCCTATCTTCATACAGGAGGTGCTCCAGTCCCCTGATCATCCCCGTGGCCCTCCTTTGGACTTGTTCCAACAGTTCCAAGTCCTTTCTATGTTGAGGACACCAGAACTGCACACAATACTCCAAGTGAGGTCTCATGAGAGCAGAGTAGAGGGGCAGGAGCACCTCCTTCGACCTGCTGGTCACACTCCTTTTGATGCAGCCCAGGATACGGTTGGCTTTCTGGGCTGCAAGCGCACACTGCCGGCTCATGTTCATTTTTTCATCAACCCACACCCCCAAGTCCTTCTGTGCAGGGCTGCTCTGAATCTCTTCTCTGCCCAATCTGTAGCTGTGCCTGGCATTGCTCCGACCCAGGTGGAGGACTTTGCATTTAGCATGGTTAAACTTCATCAGGTTGGCATCAGCCCACCTCACAAGCGTGTCAAGGTCCCTCTGGATGGCATTCCTTCCCTCCAATGTATCAACCGAACCACACAGCTTGGTGTCATTGGCAAACTTGCTGAGGGCGCACTCAATCCCGCTGTCCATGTCACCCACAAAGATGTTGAACAAGACCGGTCCCAACACCGATCCCTGGGGGACACCACTCGTTACTGGTCTCCAGCTGGACATTGAGCCATTGAGCACTACTCTTTACGTGCTGCCATCCAGCCAGTTCTTTATCCACCGAGTGGTCCACCTATCAAATTGATGTCTCTCCAAGTTAGAGACAAGGATGTCATGTGGGACAGTGTCAAACGCTTTGCACAAGTCCAGGCAGATGACATCAACTGCTCTACCCTTGTCCATCAGTTCCATAGCCCCATCATAGAAGGCCACCAGATTGGTCAGGCAGGATTTCCCTTAGTGAAGCCATGCTGGTTGTCACCAAGCACCTTGTTGGTTTTCATGTGCCTTAGCATGCCTTCCAGGAGAATCCACTCCAAGATTTTGCCAGGCACAGAGGTGAGACTGACTGGTCTGTAGTTCCCCGTCTCATCCATTTTCTCCTTCTTGAAAATGGGGGTTATATTTCCCTTTTTCCAGTCATCAGGAACTTCACCTGACTGCCATGATTTTTCAAATCTGATGGACAGTGGCTTAGCAACTTCATTCGCCAGCTCTCTCAGGACCCGCGGATGGATTTCATCAGGTCCCATGGGCTTCTATACGTTCAGGTTCCTAAGATGGTCTTGAACCAGATCCTCTCCTACAGTGAGCCTAGGATCTTCATTCTCACAGGTTTTTTACTCTAAATTATGCAATCCCATCATAAACTCTATCACTGCCATTACTGAGTTCCTTTCATAAGTACTGTAAGAAATGGAGTTCTGGGATTTCAATGCATATTTAGCAGTTCAGGTTGAACCAACTTGTGAAAGGCATCTTCAGAGTCATATCTAATCATTCACTTCTGTTGATAAAACCATGTATCTGTTTTTTGAATCACACTCATGGATACAGGCCAGAGAAATATAGGAAGTCAAAAATGCATCCAAAAACTCTGGGAAAGTTATCCTTAAGTGATTTTGCACAAAATGTAGGGTGTCAGAAATGTTTTCCAGGCATCCATTTGCATCTTTTTTTAAAATGGCTAATTTAGGAAAAGCTTCTTTTAAACAAGGATCAGGAGATATTGAAGCTGGGAATAGTGATACTGTACCCTTCACTGTTGTTTCTCTACAGTAAGACTCGATTCCGCTGGATCCAGGAAAGCAGCTCCCACAAGAGCGTACCTCCTTTTGGCTTAGACGGCGTTTACATTTCTGAGCCTTGCCCTAACTACTGCAATGGTCATGGGGACTGTGTCTCAGGGGTCTGCTTCTGTGACCTTGGCTACACAGGTAAGACAACCCTTTTAGGTGGGATTAGAAGCACTGGCTGAGTTAAAGCTGTAAATTTAGCGTCTTGGTTTTCGTCTCCAATATCCCAGAAAAATATCTGGTGACATCAATTTCATGGGCTGCCAGCAAGAATCTTGTCATTTTGTTAAATAGAAGTCAGCACAGGCAAAACAGAGCAGTTGAAGGTGGCGGACACCGGTGATGTTTCTGGCAACCGTAATCTTTGAACATCGCCATCTGTGTGAATGGGAAGGGACTAGCAATAAAAGAGAAAACAAACATTATAAACTAAAAAGTCTGCTTAAAAGCCTTTGGATCATCTTCAAAAGAATTGCTGCTGGTTTTGAGTCCCCTGGCCATCAGATGGCATGGGACCAGGAGGGAACATATGTTCTGACGGGCCCTTCTGTGAAAAATTCTGCTCACTTGTGGTTTCAGGGGCTTTTGTGCTAAATAATAATACTAAATTAATACCAAAAAAAAACCCAAACCCAGTGAAAAAAAAACAGTGATTTACATAACCAGTTGCACACTGCACTCTTTGCAACCCTCTATACCAACACAATGCTAAGCTAACATCTTTTGTTGAATTTGTTTAAAATGAAATAGATACTATTTTTGTTTACGTGAAGTGCCTTATCAATGTAAAGTGCTTTCACCTGGTGAAATAAGACATCTTAGACTTTAGAGGAAGAGGACTTATTCTGCCTAAAGAAATCTGTGAAGCAGGTTTTAAAAAGGTACAACCCTGTCATCAGGGCATTTTCTTAGAAGAGCATAGTGCTTTCTCATATGTGAATACAACAGAACCACTTGCAATGTTCTGTATCTGACCCTTACTCTGTTCAGCACAGTTTCACCAAAGCATCTCCCATATTATCTTTTTTTCTTGAAGCATCGCATGGAACCTGTGTGTCTAATGTGCCTAATCACAGTGAGATGTTCGACAGGTTTGAGAGGAAGCTAAGCCCTCTCTGGTACAAGATAACAGGAGGTCAGGTTGGGACAGGCTGTGGTGTGCTCAGCGACGGAAAATCTCTCTACTTCAATGGACCTGGCAAAAGGGAGGCAAGGACTGTTCCCCTGGACACCACAAATATCAGGTTAATCCTCAGTGCTGCTTCTCACAATTGTCTGTGTATTCATGTTGTCTCCTCTCCCCATTTACAAGTGTATATGTGAGAAGGTGGGAAATGATTAATGGGAAATGGGTAATCACAGACTGTATGAGAAATCTTAAAGGCAGAGAAATTACTTTTTTGCTCATTCTAGTGTACTATTTCCTTTTCTTGAGAGAGAATACTTAAGTCAGAAACAGTAGAATAGCAGCATTAAAAAGCTATGAACTCTTTATCCTTCTGAGAATATGGTTTGCGTTCTATCCTAAATGGATGCGCAGAAGACGTGGTCTTGATACTGCACAAAACCTAAGTCTCTGCACATAGCTGATCAGAAAAACTCCCTTTCCCCTGACTGCACTGAATTGCAGGCATGGCGATGGCAGAGCAATGAGCTGTCATTTACTTGCCAGATGCTGTGAATTAGTCCACTTGTCAGAAGTGTAAATAACCAGAATGTGAATTGTTTCTGTGTAGCCAAGAGGCTAACAAGCCCTCACCTCTCTCCCTGCTACTGCTGAATCCTGCTCCGCTGGTAGCAATTATCCTTTTTCTCTCAAATTATCGAACTGATTAATGTAATTAGGATAAACAAAGGGCTCTTAATCCTAACCACTGTTTAGCCTGGAGTTTGCTGCGGTTTTGTCCGGTCTCACGAGGGATCACGCACCTGAAACCTTGCCCATCCTGTAATTATGTCAGTTAGCTTAATAAAAGGTATTTCTCCTGAAACATACTGCTCAAAGTGAAAGTAATGGCATGATTTGCTGCATTATTTAATTTGTGGGAGCAGTCAGCAAAGGTCGGCCACAAGTTACTGCTACCGCCCTCCAGCTGAGACAAGTGGGGCTCCTCAGGGCAGCATGGATGCTGCAGGTTTGGGGACATCCATAGCTGCCCGGCACTGAGCAGCACAGCACCAGCTGCCTTTCCCTGTCCCCTGAATGTCTGACAAATCATGAATTATTTATATAATTATGTAAATTACTTAATAATTAGTTTAATTAATTGTTTGACAAATACACTTTGGACAAGTACATGTTTGCACTGGAAGGCCTCTTCTGTTCCACTGTCTTTGTAAATCTCATGTTATTAATCCTGTGCAGCATAATACTGAAAGTAACCTCATCATCAGTAAGTCTATATTCAAACAGTATTTCTGAGTTATTCCTTCATTCCTGGAGAAATCTTTTTTACAAAAGAAAAGGATTTTCTTTAGATTCAAGATTACTTTGAAACCACTTTTAATGGCAGACATTTGTATTTATAGCTTCCCCTTTTTGTAGAGCTTAAACCACTTTAAAAGCCAGAAGAAGTTTTTAAATACTGAGCAATGTTCTTTCTTGACTTTTGTGTTCTATCACAACTTCTGTTTTGCACCAGAATATGGTCCTTCTGGTGTCTCAAAACTGCCCCAAGAAGGTCCATGACCAGAGGGACCCCTGGTAAGAGCAATTAAGATCCCTCCTCTGAGCATGGGTTCATCACGTGAGCTGCTCTCCTGCTGCAGCTGATCATTTTGTTGAAATAAATCATCACTGAATTTCTTTTATAAGCATCACGGTGAGCAGTTTAACTTCCTTGAGCAATTAAAGCTTGAAGCCACAACCCTGGGCTATATTTCTGGACAGAACAAACACACTGGTCATTTCAAATACAAATGGAACTAACATCGATTGTTTGGTTTCTTCAGCCATGTGTGTGCTCATGGGTAGTATCCACCTCATGTTGCCTGACCAGAACATGGGCTCCTTAGGCTACAGCAATTACCCCAGGCTGCTTTTAAGTTCAGAGGACAGAATAGCTGCTTCATAAGGGCAATGCAACTCATCCTAAAATAGGGGCTAGCAAAGGGCAGTGCTTTGTCTTCTGGAAGCATGTATTTTTTTAATTTTTTATAGGCAATCTGGGTTGTCCATGTAAAACTCAAACATTCAGCTTCAGACACCTTGCTTACAACAAGCACTTTAATGTTTGACACCGTCTGTAACATTAACTGTTTGGGATTTTTTTTGCTAGAAACAAAGCCAAAGTCTGTGAGAGTGTGAGGGGTTAACTGAAGGGCCCGTACCCTAAAAAAGAAAAATAATTCCTCAGCCTAGATTTTTTGTTCCTGTTATTGGAGCTAAAATTAATGTCACTTGAAAGGGGAGATAAGAGGGAAGCACGTCTTCCCATTTTGGTATTACTTTCTGCATTCAGTAATGCCTTGCATAGAATTCAGTTATCTTATTAGGGGTCATCTTAGCCCCTACACAGTTATCTTTTATTTTTGTGTGAGTTTTTTGGTTGGGGGTTTTGGTGACTTGAATAAACAGCAGGAAAAAATGCCTTGAAATACATACCGTTAGATATGTGGATTGAGGGTTGTGAATAGGAAGGCTCTAACTCCTACAGTAAATTTTTAAGCTCCTTATTTTTCAGGTTAATAGGGTTTTTCCAGACCTTTTAATATCTCATTTCATTAAATCAAGCATGGAAAATCAAAAAATTGAAAAATACTGCAAGACATTAAAGTTTTATTTTCGCTGTGAGTTCCGGCAGATCTACCTATGCATATTCCATATGATCATGCTTCAGTTACACCTTTTCGAGTGTAAAGTGTGAATTTTATGTACGGAATGTAAAGATTGTTGTTCTTTTTTGTAAGAAGTACAAAGACCCTTTTCCCCTTCATTCTTCTCTTCCCAGAGGAGAAGGGTGCATGGGGGCTTGGGGCTCCCAGTTTGCTCTGCTCCAACGGGGTTGAGATGTGCCAGCCTGAGGTGCATGGTACTGCTCAGGGAAACAGCCCAACAGGGCATCACCAAACTCAGGTGTCATGCTAAGAGAATTTTAAACTAAAGCATGCTCCCTGAAACCGATGATCATTAACAAGCAATTGGTATTTAGTATATACATTAAATTCTATCCTAATCTTAGCTTTGTCCTATTGTCTCCTTATTCTTTTATATGACTGACTACAGCTTTTTCACAGACTGTGAAAAAATGAAAACGTTCCATAGCACTAAGAGAGCTGTAAGTGTCAGAATTCATTTCACCCAGACCATTTTTTGCCCTACACTTCAGAAACCTCCTGGAGTCTCTCCATCCCTTTCCCTTTGCGTGGCCCAATACACCAAAGGCACAATTTCACCAGCAGTATTTTCATCCTCCTGACTAGCAATACAGTACCTGAATACATTTTGATTACTGATGAGCTACTTCCTCCCATTTTGATGGCCTGTCCCTGATGACACTCTCACACTATCTGTTCAATGACAGCATTTGCACACGGTGCCTACCTGGCAGCTAGATAAAAACCATGGAATGTATTATTTTTCCAAATAGTGACATCTGGCTTGTTAGCTGACTTGGCTCCCATCTGGATTAGACTCAGTTGCTAATGACTGTGCAACCATCCCAGAGAGCTGTTCTGGGTCAAATGCTTACAGATCAGATGGGCGAATCCCCACTTCTGCAGAAAGAGGGGGGGGTTGTATTTTGTTTTTGCTTTTCACTGATCTTTACATTTGGCAAGCATTAAAGAAAATATCATCATAGGACTGTAAATCTTTTCACCTCTGAGATCACCTGCTAGTGGTTTATTGCCTGAATACTGTCTCAGACGATGGAGCTGCAGCAAACAATGGGATGTGGCTGGCTAAATAGTACAGTACCATCTCTATTCTTGAGCTATCTATGGGGGTATATAATGAATTACAATGATGAGTATATTCTAGCTTGTCCTAGTCCCTGTGGATATACAAAACCTCTCAGATAGGAGATACTGATTTTAATACAGAACTGGAGTGTGGATGGGTTTAGAATCAGAAAAGGATCATGACATTGTGTATGCAGCAGCGGGTGAGGGAAATTGGCGTCCTAGCTGCATCATTATGGCTTAGGCTGTAGTCCTGTGGCTTGTTCATGATTTTACTGATGTCACTACAAATTAGGACCAAATCCCCTAAAGCAAAAGGAGTCATCTTCATGGGGAGTAATTTAATTGACAAATTAAGCCTTGTTTCTTAACAAAGAGACTCAAAATTTGTATTTAAAATAAAGAAGTTATCTACATGCAGTAGAATTAATGAAGTCTAATTTCCTTTAGATTTGTGTTATTTTTTTCCCCCAAAACCCCTGTTTGGAAGTAACCCCATCTCACTGTGTGCTCCATGAGGACACCCTCAGCACAAGGGACAAACAGTTGCTTCCCAAAACCATCACTTCAGGGAGTACTTCAGTGTTATAACACAACAGGCAGGTATCATCCTAAGTCAAAAACTGTCTAGGAAGCAAGAGGTAGAACGGCATCACCAACTTTCACCATGTGAAAGCTCATCATGGGGATGAGTCCCAGTTCCCTTCTTTGTTCAGGTGCTGCTTTGGGTGCTCAATTCAGGCAACCTGTGAAGAAGGCATAGGTGAGGGGCGATGCCATTCTTAGTCATCTCAGTGCTCTTTACATTAGTTATGACCAGATAAGACTCAGACAAATGTTGGAGGCATGCAAGGAAATTTGTTGAGTGAGCAGCAGGACATTAATTGAAATTAATTGCTATTATAGAGCACATCTAAGAGGAAATGTGAACTGCTCTAATACTACAGAGTCACAATTAAAATTATCAGTTCAGCAAGGATACCAGGGAATCACTGCAGATTGGGGGGGGGGAAACACAAGCAATATTTTGGAGCACAAGGATGGGATAATTATTCATTCAAATATAGATAAATAGGGATGTCCCAGGTTCATCCAAAGTTCTGACAGTAAAGACAGTGATACTATTTCAAATGGATGTTGTGGCTTTAGAAGAGTTGCGGAAAATGGTTATGTGAAAAATCGAGGACATGGAAAAACTTTCATGCAGAGACAGATGAAAAGGGTGCCATGATTTACAGTAGAAATGAATAAGAGAACATAGGGATAGTAAAAACACTGACAACAAGGAAGGCTGAAAAAAGGCAGATCAGGAACAGGGTTTTTCCCTGTCTTATGACATGAGAACTAGGGAATATTCAATTAAATCAAAATGTATAGGTTCAAAATCAAAGGGTCTACTTCACAAAAATGTCCCATGAATGCTTTCCACTGAAAACTGTTTACATCAAGAATTTAAGGACCAAAAAGGAACTGGTGATTTAGTGAAGATACAATAATTTAATTGAAACTAATACTATATTTTAAAGCTTAAACCAGTTTCTAGTTACAAGAGTTTAAGGTAAGATCTGATGTAAGGAGCAGATTTGCCTGCTGTGGAGATTCTGCATCTTTGTGTGAAAGAAGGAGCTGCCAAATTATTCTACTCAGTCCAGCACAAGTTCAATAAACCACATCACCTTATTCTGTCTTGAGTCCTCCACTGTTTATTATAACCATACATGATTTCACTGGGTACATTACTTGATCAATAAGCCTGGAATAATGACCAAACTGAAAATGCCACAATAATTAGGGGAGCAAAGTTATCCTGACTGATTTTGTGCTATCAGAAGATAATTATACCTCACTTCTACCCTGGTTTTTTGGTTTTTGTTTTTTAACAGGCTAGTTCAGTTTTATGTACAAATTGGAAGCAAGGCTGTTGGTAACTCCTGCAACAGACCAAGAGCCAGAAATGAAGGTAAAGCCTCATTTCCTTACAATAAACTTTATGTGTTTTGGGTCTTTTACAGTGTTTTTTGCCTTTTACTGCCTTTACAAAATCAAAAAGATTGTTTTATTTTTAACAGTGATTACCTCTTCAGTTTTATAAATGTTGAAAAAACTATTTACTTCTGTTCCACGTTTGTATTTACACTTATTTCCACCAAACCTAATGGTGTTCTATCTGTAGGAATAACTGTGATGGTTGAAGAAAGACAACATTTATAAAATGAAGTGTAATAGCTTTTATTAGACTAGTTGATAGCGTTGGAAAACAGGTAAATTTACAAGTGCACAGGACTTTCTTCAGGTCTGAAATAAAAGAAATAAAATTCAATTTCAGGATAAAGCGGGCAACCTCCATGGCTGAACTGAAGAGGAGTTGTGTGCTTGAAAACTGGCTCAGCTTCTCAACTACGCCAGTGTGTCTAATAAAAGATTGTTTTCCCACCCGATCTCATGCATGGTTTACCTGAAATGCAAAATTATAAAGCTGCAGCTGAAAATATATGTAGTCTAAAGAAATTAATCTCTCCCAGCTGCCTCCTCTCTTATTTTACCCATACACTTAATTACAAGGGCAGGGAGCTGATATCTGTGCTTGGGAAAGATCAGCAGAGTTCTGGGAGCCAATTTCCCATATGAAGTGGTCTAGTTCATGAAGACAGACCACTGACATCTGGTAGATGAGAAAACTGAACTTTCCTCTCAGTATGTCATTTAACATCAGTGGACTGTTTCCTGATGTATGATATTTACATTGATACTGACTCAAAACTGTCATCTTTCAGCACAGATTACACTGAGGGTTTGATTCTCCTCCCATTTGCACACCACTGTTAGGCACAAGAAGATCCATGATCTTTGAACATACTCTAGTATAAAAGAGTTTTCAGAGAAGAAATATACATAAGTGCTCTTTCTTGTATCCCCTTTGATGAGCACATAAATAACTTCCCAATTCTGTTGTGTCCTACTATTTGCCATGCTGTGTGTTACATACAGAGGCTATCTTAAAATATCCAAATATTGTGATAACAAACTTTTAAGGATGCTGAGAGCTTGCGTGCATTGCATGAGCATTGTGAACTACCCATATTGGAAGCCCAACTATCAGAATTACAACCTAGTGTCCCACATAAACGGCAAGGATACCGGACATGAAATAAATACTGACTATATGAAGAAAGATATATTATTCCTATCATTTTTGTGGCACAATCATTATTTTCACTAAGGTTGTAAAGGATTTGATCCTTTGAGTTTGGTGAAAACAAGCAAGATAATGTGTGATACCTGGTGAGTCCGTGTCATCTTTGCAGTAGGACTTCATCCACAAAATGCTCCTGGACCACAGGATGCCAGAAGTCACAGGCACTGGATGGAGGTTGGCAGCTCCCGCATACAGGCTGAAGAGTTGCCCCAGTTTGCTCTGTACAATCAGATTAACTGCCTTTCTTAACTTTAAAATATAGGGCTTGTTGTTCAATACACAAATGACAATGGCATCACCTGGCATTTGCTGCGAGAGCTGGACTTCATGTCATACCTGGAACCCCAGGTCATTTCGATAGACTTACCTCGGGAGGCCAAAACCCCTGCCACTGCTTTCCGCTGGTGGCAGCCACAACACGGTAAGCAGCGCCATCCTAACAATTTATTAAGTAGCTTTACACAGCCTGCATGTCAATGTTTCTCAGTATGGACATGTTCTGCAGAAACCTGAGTCTGATGAATGGTTGAGTGCTGTAGGAGCATATTCAGTCTTTCCTCACACTGCAGATGTGATTTTCTTTAATAGCACAAAGCAGAACAGTGGGCTTAAGACTAAAATTGTTTAAGACCTAAGTTTAAACCAAAGATGCTGAGAGATAACAGAGGGGAAAGGAAAATTATATTACACACATAAGCCTAAATAAGATTAGAGGATTTAGCTGAATATAGAATGACCTCAGATGCAAAATGATATACCCATTTTATCTCATTTTTTCTCTGTTTTGGAAGAGGAAGCATAACTTGGCCTTGAATCTGCCTACCTGGTGGCTCCCATCTCACTACTTTAATATCTCCATACTCCAGGACCCCTGCATCCCCTGCCATATCTGGTGTACCAGCACCCTTCTCCCATGCCTTCTGCTGCACCTCCAAAGCCCACTCAGCCATTTCCAGCATTTTCAGATGAAAGTAAAACCCTGGTGCTAACTGATACCTACAGCCACCATGAGAACTTCCATCTTGTGTGGGAGCACATTACTGCTATTAAAAGTGTCCTGATTATATATAAGGTGATATTCAGAAATACGGCAAAGTACATTTTAACAGCAATTCCCTGGTGAGAAAAGTGTACAGCTTACATTCACCTAATTATGATACGCAGCTTCTTGGACATAATTTGTCACTTTGATGGTTGGTTTTTATTCATACATTTTCTTGCAATGTATGTGCTGAAGTTAATTATCCTCTCTAGCCAGGAGAGTAGGAAATGTAAGAAGGATGTGATTCAGTTAAGAATCCAATTCATTTGGGAAAAATGCTGAGTAGCAGTGGGTGCACCACAGACCATCATTCCATCACGATCATTTGCACTGGTGAGCGGTGTGATGTCAGACCTGTTGCTCTCTAACTATGTCCTGCCTGTGGCTGCCTGCTCTGGGGGCACCTTGTTGACATCTGTCCTTGCTGAAAGCAGTCACTCGTAGACCACCTAATGTCAGTCCTTTGGCTCCCAGTAAGAGAGGAAGTTTATGACTGGGCATTGAAATACCAGCATCCATGCCAGCACTCATAGGTGACAACCACTCCTCATTACAGATATTAGCTCCTTCATGGACTGTCCTCTGTCTGCTGTAACTCAGTGCAGAGTGGCCCCATAAGCCCACATTCCTCGTAGTAGCAAGACAGAAGTCCAAACACATTGATGCAAGCTCACAAATTGTTGTCAAGACTTTCTTCGGCTCCTGTGAGGGCAGTGATTGTACAGTACAATGGCATTTTCAGCATGCCACTACAAAGGTGAATTAAAATGAAGGGAGAAAAGGGCTGGAGCTGATGGTGAACTGAGGTGCCTGTAGGCTGGATAGCAAGAGAAGAGAGGTTTCCAGGAAGGTGAAGAGAGTTTTCCAGGAAGGAGAAGAGCACTTCTATGAATATCATTTATATTAAGAGCCTTGCGCATTTTCTTTTATGTACTATCCTTTTCCATACAAAAGGTACTTTGGGAACTAGACAGAGGCCTTTCCACCTTGGCTGTGGGGAATGTCAGGAAGATTGTGACCCATAGAATGAAAATCCTCAATCTAGTGGCTATGGGAGTGTTTATTCAAACACAGGAAGAGCATATGATGATGATGAAGGCACTGAAGTTTGAGAAATGAAGAGGGAAATACCTGTGTTTATCCAAAATAGAAAGACACTCTAGAGTTCAGATTCCTCCTGAGCAATGTTTTAGTCTTGTTTAACAGTGCTAAATCTATGTGACTGAGCATGGCTCACTGCATGAACACAGCATATGGGCATAAAAAATAACTTACAGGGACTCCACTAACCTGCCTGTTCTGCTTTTTGTAGGGAAGCATTCAGCCCAGTGGGCTTTGGATGATGTCCTTATAGGGATGAATGACAGCTCTCAGACTGGCTTCCAGGATAAATTTGATGGAACTGTGGATTTACAAGCAAGCTGGTACAGAATACAAGGAGGTCAAGTAGACATCGACTGCCTGTCTATGGATACAGCTCTGATGTTCAGTGAAAACATTGGTATGTGGCACCAAACATTGCTAGACTTGTATGAGTCTGGTTTATAAATTATTTATGAGTCAAGTTTTTACAGAATGGGAGATACAGACAGATCCAGGTGTAAAGAAATCCACAGGGAAGAGAAGGCTGAAAAAAAGGTGAAAATACAGATACCATACCTGCATTTTCCATATACCATATGGAATATCCACATACTGTATCTGAGGGACAGTACTGAAAACATGCATAAGGTATATTCTTTTCATTGTTTTCTCTCTTTACTCAGGAAAACCTCGTTATGCTGAGACTTGGGACTTCCATGTATCAGCCTCCACATTCTTGCAGTTTGAGCTGAGCATGGGTTGCAGCAAGCCATACAGCAATTCCCATAATATTCACCTGCAGTATTCCTTAAACAACGGGAGAGACTGGCACCTGGTGACAGAGGAATGTGTCCCTCCAACCATCGGCTGTCAGCACTACACCGAGAGCTCCATCTACACTTCAGAAAGATTCCAAAACTGGAAGAGAGTAACAGTCTACCTCCCACCCTCAACCAAGTGAGCACCGCTCTTCTGGCTGTTTAGCATGATAAAAATTTTGCTGATCTAATCTGAGCAAACAACTCCCAGCTTGGGAATTTTCTTCATGTCTTTTCAATTGTTAAATGTGTGTTGTCACACCATTGGAATTTTAAATTTAACTTCAAAATACTTCATCAGATATAATCTGAACTGCAGGAACTTAAGGAAGGAACAACTTTGGATAAGAGAGTTCTGAAGTCTTGCATGTAATCTGTGACAGCAAGAATGGGAATGCTAAACCAAGCTTTTCTAACATTTACCCAGGAAGAAGCAAGAATTAATGCCCTGACCCTTGCTTTCATATTAACATATTTTCTGTCACTGAATGTAAGTTGTTGTCCAATATCTAGGCGTGCTAGTCATGGCATTCAGCAGGTCAAAACTCATGTTGCTGGATGTGCCACTCCCATGTTTTTGACCAGGAAGAGAGTTCTGCCTTCCTCCTAGGGTTATCACATGGTTGTAAATGGATGTGGCAGATATGTTAGAATCCATCTCTCTGAATAAAACCATGCTCTAGTTTAGAAATAATAGATGGTGATATTGCTTACCATTGTTCTCGATAGTTCTGTAATTCTTAAAGCATTCTATGACCATCAAAAGTCACAGCAATGTTCTTCCTCATTTTTCACTTTGGGCACCTTCCTTTAGAGTATACTGCAATCTTACCTAAAGAAATTGAAACTTCCAGTTGAAACTGGAATATGAATCTTTTCTAAATACAGGAAGTCATGCTTATTAATATGCTTTTCTTCACCAAAAGTCTGTGAGATTTTCTTTATTATTTAGCGCTATGCAGAGCACACATTTTGAAGCCTGAAATACATTCACTCTTTTTCCAGCTCTCCCAGAACACGATTCAGATGGATTCAGTACAACTATGCTTCTGGTGTTGATTCTTGGGCTATTGATAATGTGGTCCTGGCTAAAGGGTGTCCCTGGATGTGCTCAGGCCATGGCATCTGTGATGCAGGTCGTTGTGTGTAAGTAGCAACCTCCTTAACCTGCTTCATAGAAAGGATGTTGTTTTATTTAGGCCAGATGGATAACACCTTTTCCTCCCGATTTGTTGCTAGGTGTGACAGAGGCTTTGGTGGTCCGTACTGTGTCCCTGTCATTCCTCTGCCGTCTGTCCTGAAGGATGATTTCAATGGTAACTTGCATCCAGACCTTTGGCCTGAGGTCTACGGTGCTGAGAGGGGAAACCTGAATGGTGACACCATCAAGTCTGGAACAGCTCTCATTTTTAAAGGGGTCAGAGATTGCTTACATTGAAAACATGAATAAAACCCAGTAGAGTTAAAACCAGAAAGTAATTTTTTTGTTGTTTCCCCCCATACGTTTATGTCAGAGTCTTTGGGGTCAAATTTGACATTTTAATTTCTCTCGTCTTTTCCTGCCCTAAATATGCACCACGTTTGTCACAGTTGTTTTTTTATGAACAAATGGGTTTGTTGGCCATTACTTTTATTTATGGCATAAATTTCTCCTTAACCACCAAAGGAAAAGAATGAAACTCTGCAGCTGAGATTCCTGAGGCCAAGTGAGTGATCTGGAAATACGGTACACATCACAGTCAATTGGGTTTGTGTCTTGAAATCCCCTGATTTTGAGTATCTCGAATAATACAAACTATTCTGTAGTCTATGTAATCAAAGTTTACATAATTAGTAATTAGCCTATGTTTTACTTAATTCTATCATTTTGAAGTTTTCTAGGTCTTTAAGGATTTTTTGTTAATTACAGGTTAAAAAAGGCCAGGAAATGTAACATTTTCGGATCTACTCAGTTCTTCAACAAAACACATCATAGAAAGACTTTTGTTCACATAAGAACACAAATTTTAAGCTCACACGACTCTTCCTTTGGCACTGTGAATTCAGTGCTCCCAAAAAGAAAGGTTTAATAAACTTTAGTGTAGAAATTAATTCTTTAGAAATATTTCTTTGCAAAAGATTGACTCCAGTTCAACCTCTTTTAAATCATCATTTAAATCACAAATCACAGGGTGCAAATTGTCTAAAAGCTGGATTGGTTGTTCCTGCAGGTTGTTCTCTGTGGGAATGGGTCTGAGGAGGAGGCAAACTCTGAGAGGTGGTTTGCCAGGTCTCTGCAAAACAGGGACTGACTCTGGCCCCAGGATCCACTCAACGTTGAGCTCATCTTTAGAGGTGGACAGGGCCTTAAGGGTCACTATGAGGTTTCCTGTCTGCTCCCTTTCTTTATTGCTCTCAGTCAAGAGGTTGCACCATAACAGGATATTTGTGCAAAATATTTTTCAAGCGACAGAAAAGAGATCTTAGGGAGGAGTCTTCCTGCCTGGAAATGCGGGTGCTTGGCTACCACACAATTTGCTAAAAAAAGGAGTATACTAGCTTGGACTCAATGTTTGAGTAAGTCAGTGCTTGCAGATCAGATCACATCCCAGTGGTTCAGAGCATGAACTGAATGAGCTGCACCTGTGTCTGTACCTTATAGTATACCTGTGCCTCTGGTGGTGACACACACCCATACCTAGCTCTTTCCATTACTATGGCTCACATTGCCAAGGCTGTCACTGTCCCCATTTTCGGCTTAGGAGAAATTTCTTCCTCTCTCACTGCCACCAGCAGTCAGTTACAGACAACATCCAGACAATAGTAAGCTGCAGAGCATCTTCAATAATGGGAACTGAGATTCACTCTATATTTTCTGTATTTGCAGGAAGGACTGAGAATGCTTGTTTCGAGAGATCTAGATTGCACTAATACCATGTACATCCAGTTTTCATTTAAATTTATTGCCAAAGGTAAGATCACTGTTGATTTCCTATCACTTCTCCTGCTTTATTCAGAAAAGAATATGGATTTACATTTTCAACATCAGTGTTGAACATAAGTTTATGACAGACAACATGGGAACTTGTTTGAGATTCTGCATCATCCCTACCTTGCTGCCACCTACGTGATCATCTATGCAGTTCCTAAGGAAAAAGTAAACTGTGGTGGTGTCAAAAACAGCACAGCTAGTACAGTGTTAGAGCAGAAGAGAAATAAAATAGCACAAGTTTTTTCAGAGATTTTGCACTATGTTGGAAAAAAAAAATTAATATATCAGGTTAAGTCATAAAAGTGCCTTAAGTGAATCAGAGACCAATAAGGAACTACAGGAGTTTTCCTTTGCAAGCGTCAGACCACTGCATTAAAAGATCTTACCATTTGACTTCCTTAGGTATCTTTGAGATAGAATCATAGAATCATAGAATAGTTAGGGTTGGAAAGGACCTTAAGATCAGCTAGTTCGAATCCCCCTGCCATGGGCAGGGACACCTCCCACTAAACCATGCCACCCAAGGCTCTGTCCAACCCGGCCTTGAACACCGCCAGCTTCCCTGGGCAACCCATTCCAGTGCCTCACCACCCTTACAGTAAAGGATTTCTCCTCAGATCCAATCCAAACTTCCCCTGTTTAAGTTTGAACCCATTACCCCTTGTCCTATCACTAGAGTCCCTCATGAAGAGTCCCTCTCCAGCATCCTTATAGGCCCCCTTGAGATACTGGAAGGCTGCTATGAGGTCTCCGTGCAGCTTTCTCTTCTCCAGGCTGAACAGCCCCAACTTTCTCAGCCTATCTTCATACGGGAGGTGCTCCAGTCCCCTGATCATCCTCGTGGCCCTCCTCTGGACTTGTTCCAACAGTTTCATGTCCTTTTTATGTTAATGACACCAGAACTGCACACAATACTCCAAGTGATTTCTCACAAGAGCAGAGCAGAGGGGCAGGATCACCTCCCTTGACCTGCTGGTCACACTTCACAAAGTAAAATCTTTGTGAAGACTTCTTTTTTCAAAAAATTAAACTGTGCCTTGGAAACATTTCTACACGTAATCCGTGCCAAAATATTCAAAAAATACGATGATTAAAAAGTATCATTCTGAAAGGCAGGAATAGCCAAAGGCTCAAGACTGGATTTTGACACTTGGCCCACATGAGGTAAAGCAGTGTAACTTCATGAGAAATCTTTTCTCATTAAATACTAGACCTAGGCCTAGATCCAGGACTTAGTTCAAACAAGCTCCCTAATATTGAATGCAAATTAATATAGTTGGGCACATCTCTCATCTGTAAGCATTAAGACCAATGTGTTGCTTACTGTTAATTGCCATAGATACAGTTTGCTCCTGACTGCAAAAATCTCCTCCCTGCCGTGTTCCACTCATGCTGGTTAAAGAGAGACACTGCACTGGAGCAGAGCGGAGCAGGAGCATGCACATCAGGCATGCTGGCTTCAGCAAATTTAGTTAATTTAAGAACAGAACATGGGAGAAATTTGCACAGTAATGCAAGGAAATATGCACAGA
This sequence comes from Amazona ochrocephala, assembly GCA_039720435.1. Taxonomy (NCBI): domain Eukaryota; kingdom Metazoa; phylum Chordata; class Aves; order Psittaciformes; family Psittacidae; genus Amazona; species Amazona ochrocephala. The sequence goes on from CM077880.1 coordinate 31,601,673, forward strand.
ATAGCGCACAGTAACGCAAGGATGAAGAAACTGTCCCTTAGTCCTTTTGCTGCCCTCAGACTGAGTTTTTGGGGATGTGCCATCACTGGGCCACACTATGAAGGGAATGGGGAGTGTAAATTTGTCTGAGTGAGAACTCGGCTCAGAGATACTGTCACTCAGACAGATGCTCCTGGTGAGCAAGTCAGGCACAGGCCAGACATGCACTAGGGACTAAGGTTGTACAGCATAACCAGCATCAAGTGGGAGTACTGGGCTCTAATCAGCATCTGTTCACAGCTTGGGCTGTAAAGAAGTTTTATTGACTCTTTAAGGCTGGAAGTAAAAAAAGAAGGAACTAGCAGTCAGAAAATGAAAATTACACTTTCAGTTCCACCACTGATTTTTAGGCCCAACTTAAAGCACAGAATATTACCTCCTCATTGTTATCATTAAAACATGCTACTTAAGATCCTCAGTGCTTTCCGTCAATTATAGGATTTTTGGGTATGAATAGGCTCATATTGGTGTCTGCAGTCAGAGCTGTAGATGACAAATTTGTGAGGACAGCACTGTGTCTTTATCTGTGGGTGCTACAGATGGTGATGAAAATGCCTGGTACTTGAGAAAAAGAAGCAAATATAGCAGCCTTCCAATACCTGAAGGGAGCCTATAGGGATGCTGGGGAGGGACTCTTCATTAGGGACTGTTGTGAGAGGACAAGGGGTAACGGGTTCAAACTTAAATAGGGGAAGTTTAGATTGGATATGAGGAAGAAATTCTTTACTGTAAGGGTGGTGAGGCCCTGGAATGGGTTGCCCAGGGAAGTTGTGAATGCTTCATCCCTGGCTGCGTTCAAGGTGGGGTTGGACATAGCCTTGGGTGGCATGGTTTAGTAGGAGGTGTCCCTGCCCATGGCAGGGGGGTTGGAACTAGATGATCTTAAGGTCCTTTCCAGCCCTAGCTATTCTATGATTCTATATATTGAATTACTGAAAAATGTCTGTGGTAGAAGGAGCTGATTTGTTCTAATTTAAAAAATTATTGCACAGAGATAGTTCCTCATCTAAGTAATTAACTGTGACTGTACATATCATGAACAGCAATGTAAATTTAGCCCCTAATTCATTATCATTTTGCAGACAAACAAGGGGAAGCACAGGAGGATATGTATGTACAATACGAGATGTACAATGCACATATAACATCTCAACAGCTTAAGTTGTTCTTAAAGGAAGTCCATACTGTAATAGATGTCAGAGTAACCTAATTGTACTTACACTTGAAGAAGTGCTTTTGAGCCAGTAATTTTTAGGTCTGTATTATAATGAATGTAAATGCATGTCCTTTCTGCTCCAGGCACCCCTGAGAGGTCTCATTCCATCCTGCTGCAATATTCTGTCAACGGTGGCATCATTTGGCACCTGATAGATGAGTTTTACTTCACACAGACCACAGATGTCCTCTTTATTAACGTTCCTCTGCCCTATGCAGCCCAAAGCAATGCAACGCGGTTCAGGCTCTGGCAACCTTACAACAACGGTAAGGAAGAGAGAGCCGTGGGACTCCAGGTCCACACTTTCACAGCTTAGCATCTGTAAGAGGCTAGATTTTTGAACTCAACAGTAATAGAAACCTTTAATTCATGTTTTCTTAGGTTTCAATTCCTTCGACTAAAATAATCACAGGATTAAGTTTACTGTTCTCATAACTCCTGCTGCTGTATGCTTTAAAGTGAATATACCTTAACCTAATACCCCTTGACTGTATGCAGAAGGCTACCACCAGCTTTGGTCCTGGAGTGCCTGGGAGATCAAGCAACACTGATTGTTAACTTCAGTCAGGTTCTTCTCATTATTTTTAATGGACCTGATTCTCATTTACACTGAGGCCCCATCAGAATGCTCCAATTATACAAAAGTGTCCCAAGTGTGAACTGGGCCTACCTTGCTCAGAATTAACTAGGCATTAAAAACCTATTTAGAAAGAGTATGTAGTAAGCAGTTAATCTTTTGATTAAATTGTAAAGAACTGTAGAAAACCTCAAGAGGAACACAGCTCATTCCTCCTGATTAAGCTGAAGAAAGCTCTCCTGTGCTCTCAGTTACTCTGAGCACATCTCTTAGCAGGAGCTGACTGTTAAGGGCTCTAAAGAATCCCAGCGATCATTTAGACACAACGGTACAGCAGTCATGTATTTCTAGAACACCTCAAACAAATTCAAATCTGGTCCTAAGAATCTAGTTCTAGTTCATCCTTCTAATGGGTTCTGCCTAAAACACTTGACTAAACTGTTCTGTGGACACTATCCTTATGTAAGAATTTTACTTAAAAGAAACCTTTTGACTTTCTCTGATGAACACAAAGGCTTTTAGATAGATGAAAAACACAGTTACACAAAAGATCTGGCAATCTAATCCTTCTTCTCCAGTTTGAAAGCACCTGTTTTCCAAAGTATTTGAATTCATAATCCGCTGGAGAGAAGGTCACTCAGAATTTCCTTCTCTCTCAAAGAGCTCTTGCCAGCAAACACAAACTGCTAAGTGCAAGGAAAAATGTAGAGGATGAAATCATCCTTTCAGACTGCTTGGGCTTTACAGCAACTGCTCTTTTAGATGATTCTTAATGAAAGAAGATGTTGGTGCTAGAGTTTCAAAAGTAAATGTGCTTTAAACAGAAGGTAATCATTCAACACAGGTTTTTCACTCTTCCAGTTGATGTCACTTCTGAAAATTTAAGAGGAATAAAAGCTAATTCTGTAGGATCAGGCTGCAGAGCAGTGTGGGAATTATTTTAATGGAAAATGAATATTTTCCATCTTCCATGTCCATTTTAATGGAAAATAAAAATACTGAAGCCATGCTTTTAGCACCCTTTTTTCCTTGTAATCCATAAATCCTGATTACTGTTCTGCTTTCTAATGGTAGTAGTAGTAGGTCTTAACAGGAATGTTTCCTTTTTCTTTGTAGGCAAAAAAGAAGAAATCTGGATTATTGATGACTTCATTATTGATGGAAATAACCTGAAGAATCCCATGATCCTTTTGGATACATTTGACTTTGGTCCCAAAGAGGACAACTGGTTTTTCTATCCTGGTGGAAATATTGGGCTTTATTGCCCATATTCATCTAAAGGAGCTCCGTAAGCAACTCTCAGCAATAAATGAGAAAGAAGTGACAGTGTAATAAACTGAATCTAAAGTATTCCTTTCTTTTTCTTACAGGGAAGAAGATTCAGCTATGGTTTTTGTTTCAAATGAAGTTGGGGAACACTCCATCACAACAAGGGACCTGAGTGTAAATGAAAACACTATAATCCAATTTGAGGTACTTGTTCTCAGAAAGTTATTTTGCCTTTTGCTAAGAGAGTTGTGTTCTTTCAGGTTCTCTCTTTGGTGTATTTGCCCAGCTGTTATGATTGCCAAGTAGAGAAGCCTGTGTAATTTTGCCTTGCATTGTTACTTTCTCTCATGTGGGTGTATCATGATGCTTTTTAACACAGAGATAAGGGAAATTTCTCCTTCAAAGTCTTCTACTTTCTTGCCTAAACTACTACTTTGTCCATGCCTGTTATTTTAAGTATGCAGCATTTCCACAACCTGACCCAGTGGAGAGCTATGGACTTCATCTGTGACACTAGAAATTCATTTTTCCTACCTGCTGGATTAACTGCACTTTCTCAGAGCCAAGGTTCTGTTTTCCTTTATCTTCTGCCCATTCTTTCATAGACACACTAGAGGACGCTGTTCTTTGGCTATGATGACCTCAATTCACGCCATCTTAGGGAGTTATCTAAAGCTCATGAATAAGGAGCATATTTTTTGTGCTTCATATATAGTTTGTGGAAACAGGTACCCCAATGACAATGCATAGTCTTCTGGTTCATAGACTAAATCCAAACGGTGCATTGGCTAGGGCTGCTTCTGATAGGATTAACCATTTCACCTAGTATGTCATCATATTGTCATTAAGAAATTGTAAAAGATTCTTTCATGTATATTGCCATGATGCAATTACAAGGCTGGTTTCAACAAAGACATAGCATTCTTTAACATTAAACAGCAAATGATACCAGTTCATGAACAACTACTAGAATGATACTAAGGGTTTTCCAAGAAAACTAGGTTTAGCTGTGTACTCTTGCACACTTCAGTTTGTCATGCATCTAATTCATTAATTATTGAATGCAAACCACTTTTTGTTTTAAAATATAGATTACAGCCTGTAGAACAAAAATGTTTGAGGTCACTTTAAGATATTTGTGAGTCTTCAGAGCATTAACCTCATAAAATCTGAATGCTTACTTCCATATGTGGTAATATCATTGTTTTCAGCTCACATTTTTGAGGACATTAGTATAAATGAAGAAGTTATGCATAATGCAGTAGAGTTTCTCTCTCTGTCAAAAGTCAAAACTTATATTGGTTCAAGCATCTCCCTAAGCTTCCAGATGAGTAGACAGCCCTTCTAGTCAACTGCAGGTTGATGAGATTCATGTGTACTGAAAAGTGATGAAGGAAATACGATGTAGGATATGTCTAAAACATTCATGCACACTTCTAAGTATTACTGCGTTTTAGAAATACATAGATTTTCATTACAGAGAAGCATGTTAGAAACACACTGATTTTCCACTACAGATATGCAAAACCCCTAAATGTTTCATAATTTTTGTACAGACTTTGTATTTCATCAGCAATGACTTTTATTTATTGCATGGTAAGTATATTACATCTTATTTTATGTAACAGGGTCATCCTGTAAGGGAGCTAATTCCTCTTTTGCATAAGCAATTTGAAACTAAATGAATACCTTTATATCAGTGCGAAAGACTGATTTGCACTGAATGCGTGCATGAAGAGGTCTCAGATTCTGTACAAAACATCATTTTGTTTTTTTTTTTCCCAGTAGTAGAACTATTGTTGTGTAAGGTTTCTACCTTTTCTACTGTTCTTTACACTGGGAATCTTGTATGAACACCCTGAGGAATTTGACCCTGTCAAACTATGTTTTGGTATGACATTGAATCTAAATCCAATCCAGCTATAAAACTCTTTTAATGCTGTATAGTGAGTATGAAAACTGAAGAACATATTGAAATGATACAGCACACAATATGTGGCACAAGGAGTGCGTTTTTTGGAAGTGTGACATAAAAGGCAACCATAGTGCAGCTCGGCAATTTAACAAAAAGTTAATGTTTGCACATTTTGTTTTAGTATTTCTGGGCTTAAAAATGTACATTGTTTTGGTGCTGTGATTACTTCAGTACCTGCCAGAGGACTGCAAGAGCTGGTGCATTTGCTCCAGCAATGTTAGCAGCTCTCCTTTTGGATTTTGTCTAGTTAGTTTCACTGTTTTCTCTTAATAGAAGTAGTTGGGAATCTCATATTACATTCATTTTGTGATATGCCAGAGGGCGATATGCCCATGGACAGGTAGGGCAGTATGCAAGAGTTCATGTTCATGTGCATGTCTTGAATGCATCATCCCAGTTGTTAAATGAGTTCCCAAATCACCATTTTCCTGGGCTAAATAAATACTGTACCAAATGGGGGAGGCTGACTAAGACTAAGAGCCCCACAGCCTGCCCTATGTCATCTTCTGCATTTCATGTCTTGGCCCCCAGATCAATATTGGTTGCACCACTGATAGCTCCTCTGCTGACCCGGTGAAACTGGAGTTCTCACGAGACCTGGGGGCAACCTGGCACCTGCTGCTCCCCTTGTGCTACAGCAGCAGCAGCCACCTCAGCTCCCTGTGCTCCACTGAGCATCACACAAGTAGCACTTACTATGCAGGCACCACCCAGGGCTGGAGAAGGGAAGTCATTCACTTTGGAAAGCTGCATCTCTGTGGGTAAGTGTCCAGCTCCTATTCCTGCCCAGCTGCTTGTTGGTTTGCTTTTATTTGTTTTCCATCCAAAATGCTCTCTCAAGTACAAGAGCAGTGCGTAAGACCTGCAGCGCCAGAGCAAACCAGATGACCGTTTTTTCTCTCCTTTTTGTCCTGAGTGGTGTTAGTGTTCAGGCGATTCCCAAAAATGTGTTGTGCCTAATGCTAATGTCAAATAACCACAGATTATGTTCTATTTATCCATATATCTTCTGATTGGTGACTTTTTCATGGAAGTGTATTTCATGGTAAAATTAATGCAAAATTGATTATCCTTAAAGAGTTTTGAATGTTCTTTACTGCAGTGCATTAGCTATTTGAATTCACCATGGATATGAGCAAAATTCGAAAGAAAAAAGAGGCTTATAAAAGGTGGAAGCAAGGTCAGGCGGCCTGGGGAGAATACAGGGATGTTGTCCGGGAAGCTAGGGACCAGGTTAGGAAAGCTAAGGCCCATTTAGAATTAAACTTGGCTAGGGATGTTAAGGATAACAGGAAGGGATTTTATAGGTACATTGCTGATAAGAGACAGGTTAGGGACACCGTGGGCCCTCTCCAGAAGCTATCGGGAGAACTGGCTACCCTGGATTTGGAGAAGGCTGAGGTTCTTAATGACTTCTTTGCCTCAGTCTTTACGGGCAAATGCTCTGACCACACCACCCAAGTCTTGGAAGGCAGACGCGGGGACGGTGAGGGTGGGGACCCTGGGCCCACTGTGGGGGAGGATCTTGTTCGGGACCACCTTAGGAACCTGAATGTATACAAGTCCATGGGACTGGATGAAATCCATCCAAGGGTCCTGAAGGAGCTGGCAAATGAAGTTGCTAAGCCACTGTCCATCATATTTGAAAAATCATGGCAGTCAGGTGAAGTTCCTGATGACTGGAAAAAGGGAAATATAACCCCCATTTTTAAGAAGGGAAAAATGGATGAGCCGGGGAATTACAGACCAGTCAGTCTCACCTCTGTGCCTGGCAAAATCTTGGAGTGGATTATCCTGGAAGCCATGCTAAGGCACATGAAAACCAACAAGGTTGTTGGTGACAGCCAGCATGGCTTCACTAAGGGGAAATCCTGCCTAACCAATCTGGTGACCTTTTATGAAGGGGCTACGGAACTGATGGACAGGGGTAGAGCAGTTGATGTCATCTACCTGGACTTGTGTAAAGCCTTTGACACTGTCTCCCATGACATCCTTCTCTCTAAGTTGGAGAGACATCAATTTGATAGGTGGACCACTCGGTGGGTAAAGAACTGGCTGGATGGCCGCACGCAAAGAGTAGTGCTCAGTGGCTCAGTGTCCAGCTGGAGACCAGTAACGAGTGGTGTCCCCCAGGGATCGGTGTTGGGACCGGTCTTGTTCAACATCTTTGTGGGTGACATGGACAGTGGGATTGAGTGCGCCCTCAGCAAGTTTGCCGATGACACCAAGCTGTGTGGTTCGGTTGATACATTGGAGGGAAGGAATGCCATCCAGAGGGACCTTGACACGCTTGTGAGGTGGGCTGATGCCAACCTGATGAAGTTCAACCATGCTAAGTGCAAAGTCCTCCACCTGGGTCAGAGCAATGCCAGGCACAGCTACAGGTTGGGCGGGGAGGAGATTGAGAGCAGCCCTGCGGAGAAGGACTTGGGGGTGTGGGTTGATGAAAAAATGAACATGAGCCGGCAGTGTGCGCTTGCAGCCCAGAAGGCCAAACGTATCCTGGGCTGCATCAAAAGGAGTGTGACCAGCAGGTCGAGGGAGGTGATCCTGCCCCTCTACTCTGCTCTCGTGAGACCTCACTTGGAGTATTGTGTGCAGTTCTGGTGTCCTCAACATAAAAAGGACATGGAAGTGTTAGAACAAGTCCAGAGGAGGGCCACGAAGATGATCAGGGGACTGGAGCACCTCTCGTATGAAGATAGGCTGAGAAAATTGGGGCTGTTCAGCCTGGAGAAGAGAAGGCTGCGTGGAGACCTCATAGCAGCCTTCCAATACCTGAAGGGGGCCTATAGGGATGCTGGGGAGGGACTCTTCATTAGGGACTGTGGTGAGAGGACAAGGGGTAATGGGTTTAAACTTAAACAGGGGAGGTTTAGATTGGATCTGAGGAAGAAGTTCTATACTGTGAGGGTGGTGGGGCCCTGGAATGGGTTGCCCAGGGAAGTTGTGAATGCTTCATCCCTGGCGGCGTTCAAGGTGGGGTTGGACATAGCCTTAGATGGCATGGTTTAGTGGGAGGTGTCCCTGCCCATGGCGGGGGGGTTGGAACTCGATGATCTTGAGGTCCTTTCCAGCCCTTACTATTCTGTGATTCTGTGATTCTGTGATTCTGGCATGAAATTTGAGAGTCATTATAAAATGCAGTAAAATATGAGCTAGTATAAACCTGATTCTACTTCAGTGTAAGGAAATGGACTGATCTAAATATTCGAGGTTTCTTGCAGCTGTAAATCTCTCTAAGAAATTAACTGCTGCAGTCACTTAGAAACTGAAAGTTTGTGGAACAAACCAGCTTGGATGCTAGCAGGTACATAGTATAGAAAAACAAAACCTGCTAGCAGGCATAATAATATCTGATGTAACTTTACCAAGTTTAAAACAGTACTGTTTATTTTTTCAGAGGAAACTGTCTCATAGCATAAACTCAGTTTATGTAAAAGATCTTATCATTAAGGGTTAAACTGTAGCATACAGGAATGAAAAGAGCAATGCACTATAGGACAGAGTATTTATGAAACCACTGCCTGTAACGGGCCCTCCACTAAATAAGTGCCCCCCTATCTGCCTCTGAAAGTATGAAAAGACCTACACAGGAGATGAGAACCAAACTGGGAAAGCCTGCATGTTAATTATGTAAGGAAATGTTTGAATTTTAAACTCGAAACTTCTGGTTTATGACAGTTATCATTTCAAGCATGGAATAGGTCACCATCTCTTGCAGCAGCCCATTTGTCCTGTTTTTTTCCAAAACAACTATTTGACCCTTTACACAACCACTAATGCATCCCTTCAAAAGAAAAATTTGCCTATGCGGATTTCTAACTCATTTAAACCTTCCAAGTATTTTGATTTAGCCCTCTGTTCCTGAGTATTTCTGTTCTGTTTGCCTGCCTTCCCTCCTATTTCTTTCCCAATGAACCAGGCCATAAGCCAATTGCTGATAGCCAGCCAAACCCAGCAGCATGGGGCAGCCTCCATGGGGCATTCAGTGCCATGAAATTCTTGGGCCAAAGGGTTGAAGAGGGATTTTCTCTACCAAAGTTCACTGGAATAACAAGAAAAAAAGAAAATCCAAACCTGACTGCTTGTGTAATTCTAAAAAAAGCCCTCGCCCTTTTCATCCCCAGAGTTTTGGTTATATTTAAAAGAAGAAGACATTTTTAGTTATTTCCACCACATATGTTATTTTGGAAATTAATATACGTTCTCAGCAGACAGCTGTAACTAAGAATTAGTATTCCAGTTACGTCCTGAAGGAAAAGCTCAGGGCCTATTGAGCCAGTAAATAAACCGCTACTGACCAGCAAAACCAGTATTTCACTTGCTTCAGTCACGTTTCACCCTTCCGAAGCCTGAGGGAAGGAGCTGATGTGCCTTGGGGTGGAATGAATCTAGCTTGTAGGGCAGAGATCTCCTTTGAAAAGGAGGTTACAGCACCTCCAGCCTCACACTTGTGTCCTTCCCCTCAGGGCACACTAAAATCAATGGTTTTTACATCCGGCAGGATTCTGGTTCCCTGGTACCTTTCTTGAAACTCTTAGTAGCATTCCCAGGCATCAGCTGCCCCTTATCACTGGAATCTGCTCATAAAAATTCCTTTTTAGCAAATCAAGAGGAAAAAACTCATCACCTACCTGTGCCGATAAATACCTGCTGCATTTAGGTATCTCTAAACAACACATAAAACATGGAAGGCAATTAAGTGCTTTTCCCTTCTCACTTTACTGGTTTCCTTCCCCCTTCAAAGCATTTTCTCAATTGGGAATAAAATTAGTCTCTCAAATGTTTTTCCCCATCTCAATTTGTTTTCCCTCTTTCCCAGTTAGTCCTCTGTATGCAGCTTTGACACTAAGAAGGCAAATTAAAAATGACAGAACAGCACCCAAAGGAGAATATAGTTTAAATTAACAACTTGCAATATCAGTCTGCTTTAAGATTAAGCTACCCAACAGTAAGATGAATACCTGGTGACAGGGGAGATGACATTTTCTTTCCACGTAACTGAGGGTGAGAGCCTCCCATCCCAGCTCCACTGCGTGGTCTCACTGCAGACAGGGTAGCAGCACGTAAGATTTCACTCTCCAGGAGAGGGTGAAAGTGACTCAGTCTGCCCCAGACACTGTACACCAAAGCAGAAGGGAATCTGTCAGACCACATCCCTTTATCCTCCCCATGAACGATATGGAGAAGAGTGGTTAGATTCAGAATCCCATTTTCAAGTCAGTCATTCAGTTCTGGTATTACAACTAATGAATGATGTTATTCTTATTTCTGTCAGTACCTTGGGTTGAATATTGCTATAAAGATGCATGAGGTGCTGAAGGAATTAGATATAGCAGTCAGTTTCCAGAATTAAGCAATTTGTAAAGCCATTTTCAACAAAAAGAATACCACATATATGCATACTATGGTTTATATAGGAAGTACAAAAAAGGTGGAACTATTATTTAAAGTACATACCTTTTTTGCCTTTTCAGGTTGGCAAGGTTCAGATGGTACCAAGGATTTTACCCTGCTGGATCCCAGCCAGTGACCTGGGCCATTGACAATGTGTACATCGGCCCGCAGTGCGAAGAGATGTGCAATGGGCACGGCAGCTGTATCAACGGCACAAAGTGTATCTGTGACCCTGGCTACTCTGGGCCAACCTGCAAAATAAGTACCAAGAATGCTGACTTCCTTAAGGATGATTTTGAAGGTATCACTTTTGGGGGAGAGTTTGAATTCTGCCTGTCCATCTTAGTGGAACCCTTGGCTCAAGGGATAAAACAGTGAAGTCTTCCTCGCCCCTGCATGGTTCTGAATACAATTTATGCTGTGGAGGTATTCCCATGAACCAAGCAATTTAGATGTCATTCTCAAGCACAGTTTGTGAATGTCTCATGGCTATCACTGTCTAGTTTGGAGTGTCCTACTCTTGGTGAAGCTGCGAATGCTGTGGAATACAAGATGTGCACTGAAATAGAATTTCCTGAAACTCTACATGTAGAAAATAATTTTAGAGGAAAATGATGGCAGTTTGACTTCAGTACGGACAGAATGCAAGTGAAGCAAACAGCAGAGGGCTTTAAGGTTGTCTTATTTCTCACAAGAGAAGTATAAGTGGCCTTAATAAGGTAAATATGGCTTTAGAGCAGACTGTGTGTCTCAGTGGTGAAGGCCACTCCTCAGTAGGCATGGCAGACCCTAAACAAGTGTTGGCAGGAGGGAACTCAAAGTCTCATGCTTATCTGGGCACACACAGCATCTATGTCCACAGCTCTAAAAACCACCTTGAGGTTTCCCTTGCTAAAAAGCATGGCAAGAAGAGCACATTTTGAATTAAGCAACATCCATGGACTAAACTCATCCCTTCATAGGTGCTGCTGTTCATTTTAATTTTTGCCAGCCCTTCCTTGGGTGCTACCACATGGTACTCAAAGTTTCTTTATAGACTTGGGTACTTTGTTGGTATCTTAAGAAAAATGAACAAAAGTAGAAAATCTAGTGAGTAACTGGAGACTAAGATCCCAGATTTCATTCTTCTGGGTTTGTTTGTTTTGATTCGTGGCAGTTTTCTGAATGCATTACATCGCAAATACTGGGTGTTTCTTCACTCTGCATGTGATGTTAATTTAGCTTTCTTCCTCTGGAAATAGTACTCTTGCAGAAGGCACATTTAGAGTAAATCATAAATATGTATTCATTGTGTATTCAGGTCAGCTGGAGTCAGATAGATTCCTGCTTGTGAGTGGTGGAAAGACATCAAGGAAATGCGGTATCATGTCTGGAGGAAACAACCTTTTCTTCAATGAAGAAGGCTTACGTATGCTGATGACTCGAGACCTAGATTTGTCACAAGCCAGGTAACACAATTTCAAAGTTCTGTCAGGATTTCACTGAAGAAGTAAAATACTGAAGAGTAATTCATATGTGACACTTCTGTGGTCAAGGCAAGCTGATATATTCTGTGGTCCTTGCTCTAGCAAATATTCAATTTTAACCACTGTTACCATTTTAAATTAAATCTAACTTGAACTTTAATGGGATTAACCATTTAAGTATTACTTTTTTCCTTGAAGAAGGACTCCAGGATCTGATGCCGCACCTTCAGTAGCTTGTGCAAGTATTTGTTTCTTAAATGCATAACATGAGAAATCGATTGCATGTCACACGCTCTGCTTGTCTTACAGTTTGGTATATTACGAGCCATTGCTGAAACAGGAGATTCTGCTACCAGTATAGCTCTTACGTTCATCATCTCATAATTCTTTAATTTCTGAAGCTTACTTTCCCCTTATTGTGAACATTTATTTCCAATAATTCACGGAGAAATTCCCATCAATCTGGCACCAGCTACACTGAGCACAGCAATTGAAAACCAAATATATTTAGTGTATTTAGAGATGATGTTGTAGAGCGTTGGGTGGCATGGTTTACTGAGAGGTGTCCCTGCCCATGGCAGAGGGTTTGGAACTAGATGATCTTAAGGTCCTTTCCAACACTAACTATTCTATGATTCTATGATCATTACAGCCTGCAGAGTAGATATTTGATGAGTGAGACACACTAAGCAAGACAGATTAAAAAATTTTTACTTATATAAATTAAACCACATCTTAATTGCATGCATGCTAACAAATAGGCATTGCTTTCTAAGCATTCAGTATCTTAGCTTGTATCACTGTATTATTACTTTGGAGAGATTGCGTTTTCTCCAAGACTTTTTTCCACTGATGTCCTGTAAACACCCTACTCCTCTCTAATGGTCTGTGGGAAACACTTTAACAGGCACTTTATCTCTTTTTGACTTGTCTTCATTAGCACTGAAGCTTTAAAGGGTTGCGGAGTGTTGTAGTCAATAAAGATGCCTAATTTCTAACCATTATATTTTTTAGGTGAGCAGTTAGCTAACCCTCAGTGAAGTGTAATATTAAAGATCCCCGTAATTTGTAAGATTCCTCACAGCAAACCTTTTTCAGGACTTGGTAAACACAAACATCAATTCTCTGCACTGTTTTGATTTCCTAGACCATTCTAAAATTAAAAGATTGTTTAATAAAAGACACAAGAGGTCTTGTAAGTTTCTCCATTAGACTAAATAACATGTTTTCCTTATTGCTTGTGTTCAAAGAGCCATCACTTATCTCTTCTCCATGATAGTCTGTAGCTGGATTTGCATATATTGACCTCAAGGTGTTATATGGAGATAAATAGCTTCTGCCTGAGTAAAAGGCAAACAAAGCAATACATTTAATTTCTTGTTTATGCTTATGAAAATCAACACCTATCAACAAATAACTGTGTTCTCTGAAGAGCAAGGCAGACTGCAACAGCTCTTTAGCAACCTAAGTAATTGCAGTGGGATTTTCTTAATTTCCAGGCTGACTCTATTGGCCACCTGCAAAGCGCAACAGATCTGGCTGTGACACAGATGTGCTGAGCTCTGCATAGAACTTGGCAAAAGGTTTGAGTTTATGCCAGGAATGACAAGAACCAGCATTCCTGATTGATAGATATTTTTAAAGGTACTACACTCAGTAATCACATTAAAACTTCCCCTTTTCCTATGAGGGAATCCTCTGAAGTACACAGGTGAGCAGTGGTGTCTGTTAGCACTGCAAGCCATGCTTGATACCTGGGGATTGAAATCAAGTGGATTCTGCAATCTGCTATCGACTACCATCACATTAAATCTGTATTTTAAAAGATTTAGTACAAGGGACAGTATATCACCATCACATGCCAGTAACTGAAACTGCACAGCATGAAATATAAGTATGGAGAGAATATTTTAAGTATCACAACTGATCAAATCCTTCTCAATTCTGACTTGGAAGAATATCCACACATTTTAGTATTACCAGATCTGCAAGAAAACTTTGCTTTTCCATTTCAAAATAGGCAGAGCCTTTGCAAAATATCTGTGGAATGAGAACAGAGATTATTTTAATATAACTTTTTTATCTGCTAGACGTTACCTGTATTTGAGGTGGTTGTTACTATATGAGTAAAAATTCAGATAAAAGAATAGCAATCCACAGAGAGCAGATTCAACAGAGACAATGTCACCTGGGTTTATTTCCTTTGAATTATGTGGCAAATGTTGGAGTAAATCTGAGAGGGCACAAAGACTTGCCAGCAGTGAATCCAATCCATTACAGTTGATATGTTGATGCATGAGGGTCCCCAGTGCTCCTTTACAGCACAGGCAGTATGTCATGTCTGGGACATGGAGGTAGGTACAATCTTTCGTGAAAGAAGTTATATATAGTAGCAAGAGAAACGGTGAGTCGCAGCGAGGACTAGAATTAATTGACTTGCGGGTCTGGTGCTTGATTGAAGCTTTGTCTGCCCAGGATCTCTGCAGCCTCCAGTCCCAGTGGATCTACCTGCAAAGCATACCAGAGCAAGACTTTTGATACAAAACTTCTGTGCCGTTTCATTTAACCATGAGCCAGGCAGCAATAATGCCATAATAATTAGAACAGATACAACACTCTAATGCTGTGCAAAAGCTGTGCAAACATGAATAAATACTTGTAATATCCCTGCAAGTCCAATAGGTAAATATCATTATAGCAGTGGTTCCCTCCACTCCAAATGCAGAGTAGAGCTATTTATGAGCATCAGCTAACAGGAAGAATTTCACAGTTTGATACAAGTCTATTGTGCTGCTTTGGAGAAGCCAATTAAATAGGAGATGAAAGCACTGGTGTCCCTGGGTGGCTTGGGCTGGCTTCAGGGAAGCCAGCACATCTAAGTGGTGTGATTTAGACAAATTTTCCAGGCTGAGTAAATGGACAAAATGATCCCAGAAAATGAATGTTGCTTTGTTCTCCTCTCCAGATTTTCCCTAGTTTATGCCAATAGAAAACTGTGACGCTTGTTTTGAATTTAAGCATTTCAGCAAATTCATGACAAAATGTGATCTACTTAGAGCACTGTTACTTTTCTGCTACTAAAATCTGTACTCATGGGCTGCAGGGATAAAAATTTTACCCAGGATTATGTTCCAGATATTTGGAACAACATCTGTTATGCAGACAAAAGGTCAAAACATAAATGTCAAGCTTTGCTCAGCCTCTTCCGCCTGGCAAACCACCACACAGGCCAACAAATTTTTGTCATCCCACCTGCCTGTCCACTTATATTCTGGAGGCTTTGAAAAGGCAATCATAAGGTCTCTTAAAGCTGACTCTTACGGCAAGAAATCACGGGGCTAAGCCAACTGACAAACTCCAGGTGTCTCTAGTTGGTCATGTAGGGTGTTACAGGAAAGAAATCCTTCCAGTAATTGCTCCCCCCTGTTAGATTTGTGCAGTTCTTCATGAGACTGGGATGTGGCAAGGGAGTGCCAGACCCCAGGAGCCAGCCTGTGCTGCTGCAGTATTCACTCAATGGGGGCCTCACGTGGAGCCTTCTCCAGGAGTTCCTCTTCAGTAACTCCAGCAATGTGGGACGATACATTGCCCTGGAAATTCCCCTGAAGGCCCGTTCCAGCTCCACTCGGCTTCGCTGGTGGCAACCATCTGAGAACGGGCATTTTTACAGTCCCTGGGTAATCGACCAGGTAAGGAATCCTCTGGGTTGTTTGGGGGTTTTATAAGCAACTTTAGACTGTTTTCAGTCCTACTGTTTCCCTTTGGTTGGAATATGTCATTTCACTGTGCCAAGCAAAACTGCTTTCCATAAAGATACTTCAGAAGTATAATAATCTAGCAAAATAGCAGAGCACAATTGCTGTTTGCTAATCTTGTGGTTTTAATACACAGTTTCCATGAGGGGTTCTGAACATGCCTGAACATGTATGAAAGATTTTCCTAGCCTTTTGGAGCTAGGAAAGTCTTTCATACATTGGTAGAGCCCCTGGTTCACATTGCAGAAGGCTTTACCATGCAACATGCAAGTCTGAGTTCAAAAACATTCACTTAAAATCTATCCAAACATGTAATTGGCTTGCTAGAATGTAATAGAAAAACCTACAGAAAAATGACAGTCAATATCCATCTTCTAATTTTTAAACCAAAATTTTGTTTCGTATTTGGGATTTGCTTCTATGAAGATTATTATATTGCTCGTGTGACTTACTATAAATCTCAAGAAACCCTACTAAAGTGATTATGCTCTAGGTAGTGTTATTGGGCTGCCCAAGTTCAGCTTGCTTAAATATTTATAAGTCAATATTTTGCAGGAGTTAGTTCATGTCCTTAGGATAAACCCAGAAACCAAACTCCAGCCATGTTTAATGGTGTGGTTACAATGTGGTTACTCTTCATTAGGGACTGTAGTGGTAGAACAACGGGTAACAGGTTAACACTTAAACGGGGGAAGTTCAGGTTAGATATAAGGAAGAAGTTTTTTACTGTAAGGGTGGTGAGGCACTGGAATGGGTTGCTCAAGGAAGTTGTGAATGCTCCATCCTTGGCGGTGTTCAAGGCTGGGTTGGACAGAGCCTTGGGTGGCATGGTTTACTGTGAGGTGTCCCTGCCCATGGCAGGGGGGTTGGAACTAGCTGATCTTAAGGTCCTTTCCAACCCAAACCATTCTATGATTCTGTGATTCTATGAAAATTTTACTTCCTGTCCCTCCATTTAAAAATGAGAAAATCCTCACTCTTTCATTCCCATATCTTCATTGAATGCAGTTGTATCAGTTTGGAACAATCAGAAACCGAATTTAGAGTAACAAAGAAAAATTAATTCTATGTTGGTTGCTGTTGAATAGTTAAATGCTGATGTCTTACAGTCAATAGCACATCAGAGACTATTTCCCCAGTTCTATCAGCAGATGCAACCAGACAGTAGTGTGCCAGATTATAGTACAGCTGAACAGACAGTAGGAAAAATGACAACGTAACTTTGCTCCTACCAACATTTATTTTTATGAGCAGTTTACTTCATCCAGGATTGAGTTCACCTCCCTAAACTTTAGATTTCTATAGCTAAGCAGATTTCTTTAGGACCCTTTTATAGGAAAAGATATTCCCCTTCCTCATAATCAAAACTCTTTACAAAGTAAATTTGTCCATTTGGGTCCAGGAGAATATATATGCATAGATGAGTAAATCTTTTCCTTCTCCAGGATGCTATGTCACATGTATATTTATGAAGACTTCTAGACATTTTTACTTTTCAATAACAATTCCTTTCCTAATGTTTCAGATTCTCATTGGAGGAAACATCTCAGGTAATACAGTGTTAGAGGATGATTTCACCACGCTGGATAGTAGGAAGTGGCTGCTCCATCCTGGTGGAACAAAGATGCCAGTCTGCGGCTCTACTGGGGATGCTCTAGTGTTCATTGAGAAAGCTAGCACCCGCTATGTTGTCACCACTGACATCGTTGTGAATGAAGACTCTTTCTTGCAAATAGATTTTGCTGCATCCTGCTCTGTCACGGACTCCTGTTATGGTAATGACTTCTTAGCAATTCCTGCTCTTCCTCATCCTCTACTGTACAGAAAAGTTCACTTGTTTTGTGGTTCCATTGTTCATCAGTTCCATTATTCACCGTAATGCAAACTGAGAAACAAAAGAAAGCTGCATGTTTCTGTTAGGAATTGGAATATCGGCTATTTTAGTCTAGGTGTCTGAAGCCTAAGATAAACTAAACTTTCCTCCAAGTACTTAAGTTGCAGTTCAGTTCATTTAAGAAAAAGACTAATAGCTGTCTTACTCAAATCCATTTACCCCTACATGATATCCACTGCTTCGGGTGATCTCCTTGTTCAAATGATGAGCAGCTGAGCGTTTCTAGCATATGTTTCTTGCTTTGTGGGTTTGCATTTTCAGTGAAGTAAGTCTCAGTTCTGACCTCACTTGCACCTGTATGATTAAAAAACCCACATGCTAAGTCAGCATCAACTGCAAAAATTTGTATGGTCCACATGAAATAATAAATACATGTGTATATATATATGTATGTATGTATGCATGTACGAATGTGTGCACAAGTACATGCACATACATGTGTACGTATACATATACATATAATTATGCAATTTTTAATTAGAATCGTAGAATCATAGAATAGATAGGGTTGGAAAGGACCTGAAGATCATCGAGTTCCAACCCCCCTGCCATGGGCAGGGACACCTCCCACTAAACCATGCCATCCAAGGCTATGTCCAACCTGGCCTTGAACACCGCCAGCGATGGAGCATTCACAACTTCCTGAGCAACCCGTTCCAGTGCCTCACCACCCTTACAGTAAAGAATTTCTTCCTCATATCCAATCTAAACTTCTCCTGTTTACCTACCTATTTTTACCATATGAGTGCAGAGCATGCTTTATCTGCACATACATATACATATATAAATAAAAACATGCTCTGCATTCAATGCACTTCACATGGAAATTTGAAAGTGGTTCATTGTGTGACTTTTAAGATGCACAAAAAATAGCTCTTCCTTGCTTTTGAATGCTTGTCTGCACATCTAAAATTACATTCTCTTAGCGTAGGGGTTTGGGGTATAGATTTTTTTATGAAGAATGGAATACAATATGTTGCATCATGTAGCACTTGTTAATTCACTGGGTTGATCCTAAGATCATCTCTGCCAAGTTGAAGAGTGTTTTGGCAGCTTAGCTATACACTGGCAAAGAAACAGTTCCTTCTTCTTTTTGCTTCATTGTCTAGTACACCTACCATTATCTTAACTTAGTATTAAATTAGGCAGGATACTACCTAATCATGCTTCCAGCCACAATGAGCAAAGCATTTCATTTTGGTGATAGAGATTTAACATTAAAAACTCACCCTTCTTTGTATCCACTTGTCCTTCTATTCCTATAGCACTGTCTTATGTGCTTAGACATCAAGTAGGACTGATTGGGTGATTAATGATCATTCTCTGTGCATGAAGGTAGAAGAAATGGGTCTGTAATATCAAAAAGATCACAGATTTATCACCCCTGTCGCTGCAGTCATGCTCCATGCTTTGCACAGCCAGAATGCCTGGCAGCTGGAACATTTACTTCAAGTTACAGTTCCATGCCCATTATTATTTACTTTTTAATAGCTGCATGAAAGTTTAACTCAAATTATCTAGTGAGCTTGACTAACCTATATTTTTCATTATTAAAGTTTATAAGCCATAAACATCAAAACGATGAAATTGCTGGTTTTTGCCGAGAAATGAATACATTAGTTTAATGTGGCTAGACTGTGTTTGAATGAAAAACAAGCTTACTGACTAACAAACTCAATTTAAAATTGTTTATGCTGGATAATGAAATGAGCTGGTTTGGAGGGGGGTGGAAGAGTGACTAAACCATCTTGTGACAAAGCCAAAAGCTTGAATTTGAGTGTTGCTCTGGCTTACACTATGATTACATCCAGCTGAATCTCATCCTTCAGCCTGGAAAACAAAACAAGTTGATGGTCATGATGCTGTCACATCACTTTCTTGCACACTGCAGCTTGACTTAATCCTGGTGATTTAACAGATTACTTCATCTTTGCACCTGTGGTTGCTGAGTTAGGTGGTAGATGTGGAGATATACTGCACTCTTGTCCTAAGCTATACCTGCTCAGCAACGTGTAGTGTACCCTCCATCACTGCCACCGAAGGAGGGAGCTTCAGACCTTTTTTATACAAGGGTCTGAAATGTTTTGAGTGGTTCTTTTGTCAGTGTAGACTTGTGATTAATGCTGTCTGGGATTACCAGTTTATTGTAGACCTATGGGTGTAAGTCTCCAAATTAAGTAACTAACCAGTTTTCTACCCCTAGCTATCGAACTGGAATATTCAGTGGACCTTGGGCTGAGCTGGCACCCAATTTTGCGAGACTGTCTTCCCACTAATGTGGAATGCAACAAGTACCATCTCCAGAGGATTCTCATTTCAGACACTTTCAACAAGTGGACCCGGGTTACTTTGCCTCTGCCACCCTATACCAGGTATCTCCCTCTGGTTTTCTGCAGAATAAATCTAAATGCATAACTACGTATTCATGCATGATGTATTATAGCATTGAAATAATTGTACCTTGCCATTTTTGTTTGGTCCATATGTATAGCAATAAATAAGTATAAGCAACTGAAGCCCCATCCTGCTTTGCATAAAAATTTCAAAGCTATTATGTGCATTTACCTTTCTTAGTTATTTAAAGATAGGAAATTCTTGTCCACCTTGTCCTGGGCAGGGACAGGGGGAACTTTCTCAAAACTGCCCTGTTATCATTATCCTCACTGAATTCTGGTCATTTTGGTGGCTGATTGGGCCGGCTGAATCCCCACTGCACCACGTGCTGCTGTTGGTGCCTATGAGCTGATGTCTTAAATGCAGCACTTTTCATATTGTTTTTCTGTGCCTTCCTTGTATCCTGCGTGTGTCCCTCAGCCCCATTTTCACCTCTTCTTTGTCTGCCTACATTCTTTTATCTCTGATGGGAGAAAATTTGTGGGATTTGTTGGGAGGTTGCAGTGAAAGGAGCTGTTTGGGACTGACAGTGCTACTGGGAGTGCTGCTATATGGGTTCCTACTGTGCCCTGAAAACTTCTGGATTGATGGCTTTTGTTTGTCAAAATGATCCATCTAGGGTCAACTGGGTAGCTCAGCCTTCCAGTTTGTTTCCTTCCTGATGTGTTGTTTTACAGTGGTAGCTGCGGTTGCCCCCTGTGCAGCCACAGAATCATAGAATAGTATGGGTTGGAAGGGACCTTCAAAGATCATCTAGTCTAACACCCCTGCATTGAGCAGGGACACCTTCAACTAGACCAGTCATACGTGATAAAGCCAGTTTAGAGCTAGCCCAAAGTAAAGACTTGCAAACACAGGTTGCATGGGTGCCAGGCTCTCAGCACAGCTGGGCTCCACAGCCTTGCTCTTGTTGCTGAGCCCAATCTCCTCACATGGGCATAGGCTGATATCCGCAGGCACAGAAGTGCCACAGTGCAGGCAGAACCTATGCCTGTTGGTGAAGGCTGTTACGAAAGATGCCAGCTAATGCACATATGAGTTAGGAAACTGAGACTTACACCTTTCAGCAACTATACTGAGAGTGCTTATACAGTTACCACACACTTTGAAACTAGTAGTGGAAAAGTCCGTGTTTTATCACTAATCATTTGGGGCATTTAGACTCTTCCCCATCTTTGATGCAGTGCTTTACTTCAAGCAATAGTACTTTTTCAGGACTTGTTCCCAGCATTGATCTCCTCTGCTTCCTCTTTTGTACTGCTTCACTACATATTGTCTGCAAAATCCATTACCCCAACAGTTCTTGCATATAGTCTGCAAATTTGTGTTCGGGGGAGGGGGGCTTTCAGAGGCTGAATGGGATAAATCAGGCCTGGGGTTGATGCCCCAGACCAATTTAGTTTGGATCTGATAGGAACCTACCACCTGAGATAAACTCAGATTTGTAAGTAACTGTGATTTTAAGACTGAAAAGTTTTTTGAGCAGTATAGGTCAAAAGGAGAAGTCTGATGTCTTACTGAGGCAAATGTTGCTCATCTTTCCAATCCCATAACTATATTCATTGGTTAAAGTAAAACCATTACCCAAAGATATGAAGATAGGGATTGCATGAGAGAGGTTATTACAACCTTAGCTCACAAGCGAGGGAGATGTTAAGCTTTAGAATAAGGAACAGTGCAGCTAATAGTCCCTTTAGTCTAGATGTGACACAATTTTTACGCTGCTTTATTATTTCAAGCTGTGTAACAGCAGATGTGTGTCTCCAGTTGTTCTTGCCTGTATGTTTTAGGGATGTGCAGGCTACATGGTCAATAACTCGGTCTGGAGCACAGCACCTATACTAATGTAGCCTTTCAGGACTCATGTACCCCAGAGTGCTATCTAACCTACAGCCTGCAGAAGGCAATGAACACTTAGTTTTAATTTAGTCTCAGAGCTGATTTTAAAAAGCAAATGCAAATACAAAGCTTCTCCCAGGAGCATCAGCTCAGTAAATTGTTAGTGAAGCGCCAAACCAAAAGCAGGCACAGTAAGATATAGGTGCTTGTCTTTATTCCTTAAGGATTTCCTCAGAGTTTTTGCATTTCTTTAAAAAATGCTATTTGGTGAGCACAGCCATACGTTTATCTTTGAATAAACTTGTTACTCATTCATCTCATGTACCATGTTTATAAAGAAATAACTCATAGAATAAAATTGACCTTTCCATAAAAGGTCTATTTTTACACTGAATAAATTTGGGGGATTTTTTTGCTTATTTGTTTCAGAGATTGCAATAATTCTAATTTCTCTCTGAGTTTCAATGTAAAGCAGACTACACTAAGTTCAATGCTGCCATCTAGCGCTGTACAGCAAAATGGGGATCAGCTTGAGTTTAAAATGGTGTTCTTGAAAATCTACAGGAATTTACCCACTCACAGCTACTCAGATATAGGTGTCTACTGCTGCATGAGCTGAATGGCTATTTGGGGTTCTCTGGCTGGTTTGTCCTGGTTTTTGTTACCCATCTTGACAGCTAAGATACTTAGCTCACATACAGCTACATCAAAGAATATGTTTGAATAGGGAGCTAAGCCCCCTTTAACCATCCAAATGAAAATTACTCACTGAAAGGAGCCAGTATCACAGCATGGATCATTTTTTAACATTTCCAGCCAAGCCCTGGATGGAGGAGAGGGAGAAAACTGCAAAGCCAGAGTCATGCCGCAAGCCCTGAATGTGTGCTCTCACCTGCCCCTTCTGGATATATAAATGGTGGTACCTTGCCAAGGAGCCAACCCACTCCCTAAAGCTGCTCTTTCATAACTGCATTTGGCAGAATTCATAAAGGAAAACTTGGTTAGTTTGTTGACTTGGATTGAAGCAATAAAACTCAGGCTTAGAGTGAAATTTGAAGGATTTGAGTGATTCTGGCTTGATTCAGCTCCCATCTATCCCTTATGTTTAGATTTGTGCTGGAACGTGGTTACGACTGGTCTGAGCTTCCCTTTGGGCATTCTGCCTTTTTCCTACCCTCTTCTCCACTGCACAAACCACAGCCCACTTGCTTTGCTCTCCCTGGAGATTCCTTTTTCACTTTCCACCTTTATAGGATACAACTAAGCAGGAATCAGCACTGAGTTGTGCTGATATCAAACAAACCTTCCAGGACCGGTCTAGCCTCAAGATTGACATTTCCTTTCAGTCAAAATGAAGATCAGCTTAGATAGATATATTACGACTCTGGTTTTCTGTCTCTCCCAAAGGTCTCAAGCAACTCGTTTCCGCTGGCACCAGCCTGCTCCTTTTGATAAGCAGCAAACATGGGCAATCGATAATGTCTACATTGGAGATGGCTGCATAGACATGTGCAGCGGCCATGGGAAGTGCACACAAGACAACTGCATGTAAGTGCCATTTGTTCCTGTTCTGCCCAGCACTGTAGCATTCCACTCCTCTGTCATTTTAATGAACTTATCATCCTTATTCCTGAGTGGTTTCATGCTGTGTCCCTGTGCCCTCATCCTGGCACTGAGTGCAGAGGAGCTGGGCTGAGCGTGGGACATGTCCACTAAGCAGAAGTATAAGTGCCAGCTCTTCACAAGGCCAAATTTTGCCTTGCAACTGGTATTTGCTTGATGGTATAATAACTCTGCTCCATGATAAGGTTGGCCAGCAGAGGCAGACTGCCTTGATCCTCAAACTGTCTGTATAACAGCCCATATAGAGCCCTGCAAAGCTAACAAACAACAGCCAGATCTCTCCAGATTTGTCTGTCTGGCAACAGAGAAATACCTTCCAGATGGATGTATTGCTTTTTTCCAGCCATGAATGGCAACAGAAACGGGAGAATGGTTGTATAATTGCACTGCAACTGTGTTCACTAGACGTATATTCTGATGCAGAATAGGCATAGTGTTATCCTCTATCCTGACAGCACTGAAGTACCAAGGCATGATCTCCCTGATGAAATCTGCACAGTAGCAGAACACATTTCTATGTTGTTACCCAATCTTTTACGCATTGTAAGAAGGTTTTTCAGAGGAGAAAAAAAAAAAGGGGGGGGGGGGGGGGGCACTATATAAAGAAACAACAGGAAAGTATCCATCCTCTGAAATTTTACAGAAACTTGATTAAAATTTAACGTTAGCGGGGCATTCTTGGGCTTGGCACATTCTTTTAGGTTTGTTTATCCAATTACAATGTATTTTACTGATTTTGCTCTGTGCTGGAGCGTAATATAGAGTACACTCTATATTAGCAGCTTGCATGATACAAAATACTGGCCTTCCTAAAGTCATTTTTGTTTCATATTAACTACAAAAAGTGGCAGATGTTTGAAACCCCCATACACCAGTTGTGCACTAGCAAATGATGCAGACAGACTCTGTGTGGAATAAGATGGCACTTTAATGTGGAATAACATGGCACTGATGAAACCCCTAAGCACAGCCTTTGCCAGCTGAACCTTGCATTTGCTTTCCTCCACAGCTGCGATGAGCACTGGGGTGGGCTGTACTGCGACGAGCCAGAGACCCCCCTTCCGACACAGCTGAAAGATAACTTCAACCGCTCACCATCGAACCAGAACTGGCTGACAGTGAATGGGGGCAAACTGAGCACAGTCTGTGGGGCAGTGGCCTCTGGGATGGCTCTTCACTTCAGCGGGGTGCGTGCTCACCATTAGGGCCAGCTCACTCCATCTGACAGCATAAATGGAGCTGATTTAAAGGTTAAATAGCAAGGTGGTAAAAAATATCAGTGTAACACATTAAACATAGAGCATATTAAACAAACTTGTATCCTCCGACTAGCTGAGTCTGAAGTCAGACAGGTCCTACAGACTAGGGCCAGCCAGAAACAATCCAGGAAAGCAGATACCGTATTCCTGGCTATGCTACAGCCAGGAAAGTGAGATATAGTGTGCATGCCTCCTGAAAGGAGCCATGGAAGGGACTTTGGAGGTGGAGCTAATATCCAAGCATGTAGACATTAAATTCCATACAATCATAATAGCCTCCTCATAGCACTTATAATTTCCAGAGACCAGAGTTTGGTGCAGCTTCTTATCAGACCACAGAGGTAAACTAATAACTATGTATTTGCATGTCTATAACTTGCACTTGGTCCTCAAAAATGCATTCATGTATGGCCTCATCCTTCATGTATCTTATTGCTGGGTTTTTTTCAGGGTAAGCTGAGTAAAATTCCTGGTTTAGCTATATACATATGTAGGTATATAACCCAGACTGCTGCTGAATTACGGTTTGCTTACAGATAACTTTGGTATTACAAAAATGACAAAATAGTATTTTAGAAACATGTAAAACTTATGCTTGTAGATCTCTTCAATGCAAATTTATAACTAGGTTCAAACTGATGCAAGCTTTCTAAAATAAACTAACAAAGCATTACTTTTCAGCTTCCTTCCAGCAGGACTAAGTAAGCACCAGTAACTAACTGAGCAATGTGAAATATGTAAGGGGTTATGGGAAAGCACACATAGTAAAATGCTGTGCCATTTGATGGTTTGCATGAATTGAGCCATTAGCCCATTATCAGCGATTTAATTCTGCCTGGAAAACCTTGTGTTTTACACTGGAGGCATGGATTTTTGTAACTGTTGTATTCAGAAGAAAGGTGAATGCAATCCTTGATAGTGAATATTGTAAAGTTGTAGGTACAGTAGCAAAGTGTATGAATACACAATAGGAATTTTTAAGATGAAACATTGCTAAAATCATGTCCTCAGGCAATAGCATTTATTTTTTCTGTTGTAGCTTTACCTTTCTTATAATTAGTATAATTTCATACAATGTTGAAGGTTTTAGAACATGAAGTTACACTAACAGTGACTGCATAGTCTAACAATTTTTGTGTTTGTGAGTTTTGCCAGCCAACATATTATTTTATTTCTTTGAAGGGCTGCAGCCGTATGTTGGTTACAGTGGACTTGAACCTCACCAGTGCAGAATTCATTCAGTTTTATTTCATGTATGGATGTCTGATAACTCCTAATAACCGCAACCAAGGAGTGCTGCTGGAGTATTCTGTGAACGGTGGAATCACCTGGAGCCTCTTAATGGAAATTTTCTATGATCAGTTCAGCAAGCCCGGGTTTGTAGATACCTTCTTCTGCCTATCTAACTTCCTGTACTAAAGTAAGGTGGTCTTGAATATTTCATAAGAACCTGTGGGACATAATACTGCTGTGGTTTGGATGTCGCATCTTTAAGAGTTCAGCCTATCCAGTCCTGCAAGCATTTATGAATGGCCTTAGCATATGTGCTTCAGCATCGGCAGTTGTGCAGCTGCTAGGCCAGAAATACAAGGGTAGTAAGGAATCCGTAGCAGTCTGGTAGATTTGTAAATGGTTGCAGAGAGATAAATCAGTAGATACTGTAATGACGTCCATCTGGTTCTTTAAGATACTTCCTTTTGCAATCTAGTTTCTTATTGACAAGAGCAGAAAGTTATGCTTAAACTAGTTAGACAATGATGTATAGAGGAGAAACTGAATTTTTGCAGATATCCATCAAAAGGACAGATACACTGAAGCCCTGTTCTCAGATACTTGTCATATTCAAATCATGCACAGATATGGGTGGACATTTTCCTCACTGACTCATTTAAAAGACTCATAAAAAATGGGTCTGATTTTTTTAATTTGTTATTTCATTTAAGCACACCAAGAAATCATTAGCATTTTGACTGGACAAGAGATTTAAGTGTGCTATCATCTGTTGCAATGGAAGTAAGAAAATTGCATTGGAACACTGCTATCTCCTGAATGGCTCCAGGTTGAAAATAGCAATTCTAATTTTACTTCAACATTCTCCTTCTTAGGACTTCCCTTAATTAGGACTTTAGTCTAGACGAGGTCTTGATCATTCATTTGGTCCATAAGCACAGCTGGAGCACATGAAGTTGCTCAAATCATGCCATAGCCTGGCTGCTGGCCCTTCCCACCTCACTCCAAGCCCTGTCCCAGGGGTGACATTGGGAGTGATCAGGAAGGTGTTTTATTTCAGCAGTCTCCCATGGGGGAACATAGGCTAGATCACCCAGTCTTCTCCTTCTCTCCCAATTTCCTCATACTCTAGGAAACAACAGGAGTGGACCTGGTCAAAGCACCTGGCACAGAGCATTGAGAAGTATCCTCCCTTCTGTGGCTTACCTACAACTAATTTCCCCTTTTTATTTCAGCTTTGTGAACATCCTCCTTCCCTACGATGCCAAAACCATTGGGACACGCTTCCGCTGGTGGCAGCCTAAACACGATGGCCTGGACCAGAATGACTGGGCTATTGACAACGTGTTGATCTCCGGCTCAGCTGACCAGAGGACAGTGATGCTCGACACCTTCAGCAGTGCTCCTCTGCCACAGCATGAGCGCTCCCCTGCCGATGCAGGGCCCACCGGGAGGATTGCCTTTGACACGTTCATGGAAGACAAAACTACAGGTAAAGGTTTCATGTGGGTCTGAGTTAAAGAGCAAAAAGTCAGCGCAGTGATATCCAAATCTTGCTGAGCCTCTGAATCTTTGTCTCACTGTGATGGGTACTACAGACATATATAGTCTTCTTGCTATAAAAGACCTGTCTTTTGGTTTTAGTTCACAAAATGCAAAATTAAATGATGTAATATAACTTTCCCTTTTTTACTGCATAAATTTACTTAGAAAACTGATTTGTCTTCAAAGAAAAGAAAAGAGGATTAAAATGTGCCAGGTTTTCTAAGCAGATTCTTTAATCTGAGTATCTGGTTCCTATTTCCTGCCTTTTTTAAACACTCTTTAGGGGTGTTAAGTTACATTTAACAACTAAATTTTGTAGAGGATATATTTCTGAATGTTTACAAGGCTTAACAGCTATACCAAGTTAATTGTGCTGGGGTACCTACACTTTGTGGAGACATGTAGGCAACACCCATTAATAAGTTCTCCCATAATATCCAGTGCAACGGAAGTTTACATTTTGAATAAGTCTCAGATCATTACTTAAGCATTAAAAAATAATGATATATTGCTTAGATAAGAGAGTAGTAAGCGGTGCTTTAAGCAATAAATGTGATAAATGTAATTAATATGTACATGGGAAAGATGGGGTACTGGCATTCTCAGGAGCAATACTAAATAATTCTCACACTGGCTGAAAAATAAAGCCATGAATCACCTTTAGGGGTTAGGACTATTCCCTGTTCTCTTTCATTTCTATTGTCATTGTATATTACTGATGTTGCCACTTATTTTCAAGTGAATGAACACTGGTTATTCCACGATGATTGCTCAATTGAGAGATTTTGTGATTCTCCTGATGGTGTCATGATCTGCGGGAGCCATGATGGCAGAGAGGTCTATGCAGTCACCCATGACCTGACTCCCACAGAAGGCTGGATTATGCAGTTCAAGGTAGTCTCTGTCTGCAATATAATTATTCAAAACCACATTTTGCTCCAAGTCTAAATAGATCTTTCAGGAGGTAGAATAATGTATAGGCCTATGCATGAGACATTCCCTGCAGGGAAAACTGTTGTTATTAGTCCATCCTCCTTTCTCTTACCTGCTCCATGTTGGTCAGCTTTAATACCACAGGCTGTTCCCAGAGATGACACACCCTTCTCTTCCAGCACAGCAGTTACATGGACACCATGTAATAAGGGTATTACGCATATAGAATCATAGAATAGTTAGGGTTGGAAAGGACCTTAAGATCATCAAGTTCTAACCCCGCTGCCATGGGCACGGACACCTCCCACTAAACCATGCCACCCAGGCCTCTGTCCAACCCCAGCTTGAACACCACCAGGGAGGGAGCATTCATCACTTCTGTGGGCATCCTGTTCCAGTGCCTCACCACCCTTACAGTAAAGAATTTCTTCCTCATATCCAATCTAAACTTCCCCTGTTTAAGTTTGAACCCGTTACCCTTTATCCTGTCACTACAGTCCCTAATAAAGAGTCCCTCCCCAGCATCCCTATAGGCCCCCTTCAGGTATTGGAAGGCTGCTATGAGGTCTCCACGCAGCCTTCTCTTCTCCAGGCTGAAGAGCCACAACTTTCTCAGCCTATCCTCATACAGGAGGTGCTCCAGTCCCCTGATCATCCTCGTGGCCCTCCTCGGGACCTGTTCCAACAGTTCCATGTTCTTTCTATGTTGAGGACACCAGAACTGCACACAATACTCCAAGTGAGGTCTCACGAGAGCAGAGCAGAGGGGCAGGAGCACCTCCCTCTACCTGCTGGTCACACTCCCTTTGATGCCGCCCAGGATACAGTTGGCTTTCTGGGCTGCAAGCACACACTGCCGGCTCATGTTCATTTTGTCATCGACCAACACCCCCAAGTCCTTCTCCGCAGGGCTGCTCTGAATCTCTTCTCTGCCCAACCTGTAGCTGTGCCTGGGATTGCTCCAACCCAGGTGTAGGACCTTGCACTTGGCAAGGTTAAACTTCATCAGGTTGGCATCAGCCCACCTCACAAGCGTGTCAAGGTCCCTCTGGATGGCATTCCTTCCCTCCAATGTATCAACCGAACCACACAGCTTGGTGTCATCGGCAAACTTGCTGAGGGCGCACTCAATCCCACTGTCCATGTCACCGACAAAGGTATACAAGGTGCCTATTTTGTTACAGCTGCTTGGTGAGGAAAAAGCAGCTCCAAACTACACCACAGTGCTCCTGTGTTGTCATGCATTCACATCAAACCTGCACCCACATTGTCCTTTATATACCTCTTTACCTAAATTAAAGAAATAACTCAGTGATATATGGAAGTTGTAGAGCCTTTTGCACATCTCTCCCATAAAGATGGTCTGCCGAACATAACCAAGTTGGGTGGCCTCCTCTGAAGTATTTAGATCATAGGTTGTGTGCGAGGGAAGATTATTAGTCATGGGATACTGGGGTGTAAGAGACAAGTGTCAAAACCTGGAAATCCAAAAAAGTGAGCTAACTAGAAGAAAGTGAATCTCAGAATTTGGTACCTGTTCTTAATCTTGCAAATACAGATGAAATCTGTGAATGACTGGTGCCATACAAGCACTGTTAATGCCATTATTAGCAGAACAAAATTCTGCAGTCAGTTTTCAGGTACAAACATTTTCTTAAACTAACCATCACCACAATTAATTGTAATTTATGTTCTCTTCTTTGTTAGGTTTCTGTTGGATGTAAAACCTCAGAAAAACTTGCACAAAATCAGGTCCACGTGCAGTACTCCACTGACTTTGGCGTTAGCTGGAGTTACTTAGTACCTCAGTGTTTACCAGCTGATCCCAAATGTTCTGGCAGTGTTTCACAGCCATCTGTCTTCTTTCCCACAAAAGGATGGAAAAGAGTAACTTACTCACTGCCTGAAAACCTTGTGGGCAAGTAAGTATGAATGTGTTATTGTCATGGTTTAAGCCGTAACTCACACAGTTTGCTCACTCACTCCCCCCTCTTTCTTCCCCCCGCTCCCAGAGGGATGGGAAGGAGAATCGAGAGAATGCAACTCCCACAGGTTGAGATAAGAACATTCCAGTAACTGAGGTATAACACAAACAGCTACTGCTACCACCAATAATAATAATGACAAGAGAAATACAAGGAAAGAGAATACAACTGCTCACCACCCGATACCAAGCCTGACCCAGCAGTGCACTCCCCACTTCCGGGCCTCTGCCCTCCATTTTCCATCCTGGGCATGACGTGCTGTGGCATGGAATACCGCTTTGGTCAGTTTGGGTCAGGTGTCCTGTCTCTGCTTCCTCCTGGCTTCCCCTCCTCCCTGGCAGAGCATGAGAATCAGAAAGTCTTTGGTCAAACCAAAACATTCTAAGCCGTAACTAAAAACATCGGTGTTATCAGCGCTGTTCCTAGGCCGAAAGTCAAAAACACAGCGCTGCACCAGCTACCAAGGAGAAAAAATGACTGCTACTGCTGAACCCAGGACAATTACTCGTTTTGTCATGGATTCAGTACCTTCTGAAAAACACAACAGAGGGTACATCTGCCTATTCATTTTCTTTCAAGGAAAGTGCAGACCAGCAGCATCCACGTTCGTTACATATGCTGCAAAACTTTATTTCCTATCAATCAAGACTGACCATGTCTGAACAACCAGCAAAGTTATCCTTGCTTCTCTGCAGTCTGTCCTCCTCTGTTCAGACAGCCGCAGTCAATTAGAGAGTAGATCTACGACCTTAGTGAGTGGAAAAATTACTCTTATTGTCTGCAGTAGCCACACATATGCAAACCATTTGTCTTTTTCTGCAAAATTAAAATCCTTTATAGTCTTTGAGTAATTTTCTTGGGAAGTATAACCAAAATTTAAATTCTTTCACAAGAAGCCAGAATAGCCATTTCCTCTCCAACAGTGCCTGGAATCCATCCATATATCATAGGTAGTACATGTGTGAAGAAGAAGATACGGATACGTATAAAATCAATTTTAACAGATGCTGCCAGATATTACTTGTGGAAGCTTGGAGAATAGTTCAGTCGTAAATATATTGTGTTTCACTCAACTTCTTTCAATTGAGCAAAGTTGATTTACACGTATGTCTGGTTTTTGTTATTCCTTTATATCTAGTCCCGTGAGATTTCGGTTCTACCAGAAATACTCAGATATGCAGTGGGCCATCGATAATTTCTATCTGGGCCCTGGCTGTCTGGAAAACTGCAGAGGTCATGGAGACTGCCTGAATGAGCAATGCATCTGTGATCCTGGGTATTCGGGTCCAAACTGCTATTTGACCCAAACACTGAAGGTAATTTTACTACCTGTTTTAAAGAGTGAATTTTGCCATGTGTTTAGCTGAGAGAGGAGAGATTGATCCCACTTGAAATTTATCTTTGATTCCTGTCAGCCTGAAGATACTCAAATCTATTTTCCGCCCTTTTATCATTTTTTAACAAAACTATTACTGCAGTATCCAAGAACAGGTTTGTTCCTTTGTCAATAAAACTGCCTAAAAAAGTTATGATAAAGTTCACTGTTCATCCTTAGGTCACCATTATATGATCTAAATCACCCTTGCACATATGATTGTATTCGATCAAACCTGTAGAAAGATTGTGTTTATCAAAAAAAAGCTTACTGAAGTAGGAAGTACAAGAAATTGACATCAAATTAATTCACCTAGCTGATAATAGTGTTACTCTATAATAAGAGAGTAAAATCTAGTTCAATTTAAAATAATATGGTAATTTAAAAGTTAAAATATTTTTTAAACAAGATATTTAGAAAAGTGTGTAAGGAACCCCAGATCAGATTAAAATGCAGTGTTTATCATCTAATATTTTCTGCATCACATAAGAACAGAATAGGTGTGTGCTCCACAAAAACAACAGGTTAAGCATCATTCTGTAAAAAAAGAATATAGCTATTTAACTTTGCAGTTATCATATCATTTGAATGATTATAACCTGGTTTTTATCTGAGATACTAATTACATGAATAAGTATCATTATCTGTTTGCAGTTTTTTTAATTAGTAATGTATTCTTCACATTAAGGACATTTAGGATAAAATCCTAGCAATTTTAGGGGAGTTTTACTACTATCTCCTTAAGGCCAGGATTTCACTCATGGCATTGCTTTTACTGCACACCTGGAGGTAAGTGGAAATCAGAGATATATTCTATTCAAATATGTGCACACAGTTGCATAAATGCGTATTCACTACCATAACCCTAAAATTTCTTTGTGGTACTGGTTTTGCTGGGGAAAAAATACAGAATAGCAGGTTCTCCCATATATACTAGGTATGTACTGGAGTGCTGTTACATATTCTTTAATAATCATAGCTATGAACTAGACCCATTGTGGTGGCTTGACCCTGGCTGGAAGCCAGGTGCTCACCAAAGCCGCTCCATCACCGCCCTCCTCAGCTGGACAGGGGAGTGAAAGGCTCATGGGTCAAGATAAGGGCAGGGAGAGATCACTCACCAGTTACTGTCATGGACAAAACAGATTCAACTCGGGGAAACTAATTTAGTTTATTACCAATCAAATCAGAGTAGGATAATGAGAAATAAAAACAAAATCCTGGAAACACCTTCACTCCACTCCTCCCTTCTTCCTGTGCTTAACTTTGCTCCCTAATTCTCTACCTCCTCCCCACCAGCAGCACAGAGGGACAGGGAATGGGGGTCATGGTCACTTCATCACACATTGTCTCTGCCTCTCCTTCCATCTCAGGGGAGGACTCCTCACACTCTTCCCCTGCTCCAGCATGGGGTCCATCCCATGGGAGGCAGTCCTCCATGGACTTCTCCAATGTGAGTCCTTCACATGGACTGTTTCAGCGTGGATCCCACATGGGGTCTTAAGTCCTGCAGCAAAACTGCTCCAGCCTGGGCTCCTCTCTGCACAGGGCCTGCTCCACAGACAGCCCCCTTCTCCAGTGTGGTGTCCTCCATGGGCTGCAGGTGGAGATCTGCTCCACCATGGACCTCCATGGGCTGCAGGTGTACAGCTGCCTCACCATAGGCTGTACCACGGGCTGCAGAGGAATCTGCTCTGGCACCTGGAGCACCTCTTGCCCTTCTTCTGCACTGACCTTGGGGTCTACAGGGCTGTTTCTCTCATGTATTCTCCCTCTGGCTGCAGTTGCTGTTGTATGGGTTTTCCCCTCTTCCCAAACACATCATCCCTGAGGCTCTCCCCGTGTTGCTGATGGGCTCAGCCTTGGCCAGCAGCAGGTCCATCTTGGAGCCTTCTGGCATGGGCTCCATCAGACAAGGGGAAAGCTTCTAGCACCTTCTCACAGAAGCCACCCCAGTAGCCCCACCACTACCAAAACCTTGCCATGCAAACCCAATACACTCATTCATTTGTACATGCAGATTTTAGTGTGCTGGATTTACTCCCAAGTATGTTAGAACCCAGCTCTAATGTATGCTCACATTTAGCCAATTCAGTTCAAGTGGCCAAATGTCCAGCCAAAAGTGACTATGTTCAGCCACCTTGAAAGAAAAATTCTTACAGTGTTCATGAGCCTTCACCATGTTTAGCTCAGTGCCAGCTGTGATCATCACAAAGGCTTCAGATCGTAATTACCTGTGCTTTATGTTAAACACTTTACTTACAGACTTTCCTGAAAGAGCGCTTTGACAATGAAGAAATTAAACCAGATTTATGGATGTCCTTAGAAGGTGGAAATACCTGTACCGAGTGTGGGATTCTCGCAGAAGATACCACTCTGTATTTTGGAGGTGCAACTGTGAGGCAAGCTGTCACTCAGGATCTGGACCTGCGGGGGGCAAAGTAGGTCATGTTTCTATACCATTTTAATGGGTAACTGTTAAACACTAACAAAACAGCAGGTAACATAGCTTATAGCTCAGGGAACTCCTAGGCCATCATAAGCACAGTGCTGTTTCAGGTAGACACTGATGAGTTACGATTCTCAAAGCACTGATGCTTTCAGATGAATCACAGAGAGCAAGGCTCACCCTGCAAGAGTGACAACAATCTGCTATGTGCAGGTAAAGCAGCAGATTCCCTTCCTCTGGGATATCCTGGAGTCATTGAGACACCACAGTCTCCTGGGCATCACTGTCTCCACTCCTGGAGGCACCAGCTGTGTCTCTCACCGAGTTCAGAACATAATCATAGAATCATAGCATCATTTAGATTGGAAAAGACCTATAAGATCATCAAGTGCAACTGTTAACCCAGCACAGCAAAGGCCACCACTAAACCATGTCCTCTGCTGGTTGTGCTCTCTTGGGCGCCCAAACAAGACCTGCTTCACTTGCATGCTGTAGAAAAGGATGAGCAGGAGAGCAGTGGAATTCTGCCAGTTTAGACAAGCTAAGGACATGATGACGACTACAGGCAACTTCAGCATCATTCCCCTTGACCGTATGGGTTTAATGAAGCCACATGCTCTCACCTCTGTAATTCAGTAAGAACTAGCTGAATCACACAAGCTTTCAGGAAGGAAGGGGCCTCCAGGAGTCTCTAGTCCAACCTCATGCTCAAAGATAGGTCAACACTGAATTCAGACGAGGTTGCTCAGGGCTTTGTCCTGCTGGGTCTTGAAAA
This sequence comes from Amazona ochrocephala, assembly GCA_039720435.1. Lineage (NCBI taxonomy): Eukaryota > Metazoa > Chordata > Aves > Psittaciformes > Psittacidae > Amazona > Amazona ochrocephala. Next base: position 31,636,671 of record CM077880.1, read on the forward strand.
ACCTCCAAGGACAGAGATTCCTCGGTCTCTCTGGACAGCTTGATTCAGGGTTCAATTGCCCTCACAATGATTTCCTCCCTTCCTCATTATGTCTGGTGAGGATGCCCACTGTCTCCCATACCCAGCCATTTTCTTCAGGCTGAACCAGCCGTGGTCCTGCAGCCTCTCCTCACAGGGCATGTGCTCTAGCCCCAACCATTTCAGTGGCTTCCATTGGCTTTGCCTCAGTTTATCAATTTATGTACTTCATTGGTGTAAGGGCACCTTGTTAACTCATGCTAAGCTTCCTCTCCATGAGGATTCCTAGGCAACTGTTAGCAAAGCAGCTCCCAGGCAGTCAGTCCCCAGCCAGTACCACTGCAAGGAGTTATCTTTCCCAGGGTCAGGACTTTGCCAAATTCCATGAGGTTCCCATGAGAATTACCAGGCAATGTTTTTAGAAACCTTTGTTCTACTTGTACACTGATGTTACTTCCTTAAAAATGCTGCCATTTTGAACATTTTCAGCACATCTGCTAACAGAAAGCAAACTTCCTGATTTGTGCAGATCTTTAACAGATATAAATTTACACATTCATTCTTAGATTTCTACAATATTGGGGGAGAATTGGGAGTGAAAACAACATGACAACATGCCACAGACCAACTTGCAGAAAGGAGGGAGTACTGCTAGACTATTCCATTGATGGAGGCAAGTACATCCTGTAATTTCAGCTAAGCTAGAGCCTTGTTCTCTATTCAAGCACCATGAATATCTGAGAAATTGTTGGGGAGATCCAAAATAAGATCATTTTTAATCGTAAAGTTATTTTTGTCCTTACAAATTTTTTCCCCATCTAAAATTTCCATCTGTTGCTCAGTTTTCCATAATCCTCCTGCCTGATTTCAGTCAGTAGCTTCCAGCCAATTCAATTATTCTGTGTGATTACAAAATTGCTCTTGAAATGAGTAGTTACCAACTACCCTTAGAAGTTAAGACTTGTCTATTAGAAGGCCATAGCTATTGTTTTTTATTATTATTACTTCTTATTATCTTTAATCTTTTAGAAGATTCTACCATACACTTGTTTCTATTACTAAACCTGCATCTTTTCATTCTAGGGATAACCTGGACTTTGCTTCATGAGATGGATTACCAAAAATACATCTCGGTCAGGCATGACTACATCCTCCTCCCTGAACACGCTCTGACCAATACAACCCGCTTGCGCTGGTGGCAGCCTTTCACCATCAGCAATGGGATTGTGGTTTCAGGCCCCGACCGGGCGCAGTGGGCGCTGGATAACATCCTGATTGGAGGAGCAGAGATCAACCCTAGCCAGCTGGTAGATACATTCGATGATGGTAAGACAGGCTGTGGCAGCTAATATGTTGTCTGGCGTTATCTTATCTAAGCCCTGTGAGCTTGCAAGCAGATGTTTTCATTTTGTAGACTAATGCTGTCATTATGCTATTCTTCATGCTACTGATAGGGGTGTGTAAATGCATATACATGTATATGCAGATATGTATGTGTGTGTATATATATATACCTATAAGAAAGGCAATTTTTTTTTTTTTATTTCAGTCCAACTAATTTCATTTAAATTCATGGTAGTGAAGGTTTTTTTATATCATATTTTTTAAAAGTGCTATTATTTAAAAATTTTAATTACCTCTCTGGAGCTGAGGTTTTCGTTATGTCTGTTAGTAGCTTACTTACTGTGTGTGTCATGACAGATAGCATAAATTTAGTGTTTATATCACTAAAGTACTGTATCTAATCATTCTGTGGAATCATTACTAAGCCTTGATATTTATCAAGACAATGCAGTAATTGTATTTAACTCATCTTAATAGAAGGCACCTCTCATGAAGAAAACTGGAGTTTTTACCCCAATGCAGTCAGGACTGCAGGGTTCTGTGGAAATCCATCATTCCATCTCTACTGGCCAAATAAGAAAAAAGACAAAACACACAACATCCTCTCCTCCAGGGAGCTCATTATACAGCCAGGATACATGATGCAGTTTAAAGTAAGAAATGTTCTCTTTCTTTTTCCAAAGTAAAGTATGCAGTGAAAAATCACCAAATGTGTCTCCAGAAATTATTCTTCTTCCAACTAGGATGCCCAATTTGATGAACAATTAATAATGACATTTTATTAGAATTTAAAAGAAATTCAAAAATGTAGGTAATGGGAACCAGAAAGGTTGCGTAATGTTAAATGTGAAATTATTCTGACTGTATGCTTTGGGGTTACTGAGAGGAATGGGAAGTCTAATCCCTTTTTCCTGAAATTACTGGCTCATCAGATACAGTAGGCATTATTTTTTAAGGTCAGAACACACAGCATGCAGAACATGCCATTTTCCCCTAAGCCATGAATAAGCAGAAAAGGCAAAGTAGAGGCAGGCTGGAGAAGAGCGGCTTATGGAAAATGCAAAAGTGTTCAAGCAGGAGTACCCCTTCTAACTACTTGTGTGATGGCAAATCACCCAAATAATCAGAGAAACACTTCTAAATATTTTACTTTGTTTTAGGGTAGAATTCTGCACAAGGCCAAAGGCAACACATAGTTGTTGTCCAGGAATGCTCTAGGCCCTTCCCTAAGCACCACATCTTAAATAAGCCAGGAACTAATATGAAAGCAGGGTTACCAAAATAATCCCCCCTTTTCTTGTTATGTTTTTTTTTCTTGCTCTTCTGTTTGACAAGACAGTTCCAGAATTTTCTATCTTCCACTAATCAATATTTTCATCTATTGTTGCCTATTTTATATTGTCTGCCTAATGTAATCGCTACAGCACCACTTCCCCCACTCACAGATGCCACCTTCAAGGAAATTATAAAAGAGGAGTCGGGCATGCTTTTTACTGCTGAATGCCAAGACCCACCCCAAGCTGCTTATTTTACCCAGCCTGTCATCTTTTTCCCCTATTTTAAGGCAAAAACTATGATGTTCAAGGCCAGGTTGGACATAGCCTTGGATGGCATGGTTTAGTGTGAGGTGTCCCTGCCCACGGCAGCGGGCTGGAACTAGATGATCTTAAGGTCCTTTCCAGCCCTAACTATTCTATGATTATATAACCCACCACCATTTGATAGTTCACATTACTAAACTCTCATTGCAAAGTTTTTCTCTCCTGACTCTCTCCTTTTCCTTCACCAGTCACAGCAAAGATTTTATTTCTAAACTAAGAACTCAGCTTTAGTTCATGGCTGCCATTTGGTGTTGAAGCTCTTAAAATTTAGCTTTTTGGCATCTATTCAGTTCTGTGCATTGGGTACTATAATCTTTCCACTCTAATATAACACAAATACATCTATTGTTTTAAATAGAATAATCCTGTTCTTAAATTGGATTGACTTGAGGTTTATATCCATATGTTTATCATTATACATTATAATGTCATACGTAATTAACATGTAGTTAGGTACTTCACTTCCTGAAATGCCAAGGAGCTACCACATCTTTGCATTTCAGAACACTATTTAGATATCTAATTTGAACTTTAGGAATGCAGTGTTAGGATTCTATTTGACAATAACAGTAGCAATAAAGTAAAATTCATTAATTGATATCTGAAGTGCTGCATCTTTTATTTTCCATCCACTTTTGATGGATTTTGTCCAAGATCTAAGTTGGTTATCTGTTTTACATAATGCATAAAGAAAAAAAAAAGAGAGCAAGACTTCATTATGTATCACATTAAATGTCTACCTGATTTGTTATAGCAGCCAATATTATTTGTGCTATAGATCGTGGTTGGCTGTGAGGCAACTTCTTGTGGGGACCTGCACTCTGTGATGCTGGAGTATACGAAGGATGCCAGGTAATGACAGCAGAATATGTAGGCCTGAAAAAAAATAATAGTATTATATTAAAAACCTAGAGCGCTTTTGTTTATTAAAGCAATTACTTGGCTATTCATCTTGTAGCAGGATCTGAACAAAGCCTGTGTGCGAGCACTGGGATTTGTCTACATAACTTCCATAAATGTTCTTTGTAATTTATCCCAGATGTTGACAAATTCATGGCATTGAGTTTGCAGTTACAGTAATGAGCATATTCCTGTTAAACATGTGCTCGCAGAAAACCACATTCACAGGAAACTGTTGTTTTAGTATGATACAGAACCAAGTGGGTCTTAGTTAACTCTGAATTGGTTTTCAGCTAGTGAACAATTAATAACACTGTATCCTATGTGGCCGTATAATAGCGCATTATAATTTATGAAAGTGAAGGCATATTCTGTGCTGAAACGACTGTAGGAGAACATGAAGCAAGTTCTGTTGGGACTCTTTTGAATACTGCAAGAGAGAGACTAAGGAAGAGACTCCTGAATACTTCCTTCTGTCATGCCAAACCAGATGAGCTTTGGGTGGGACTCGGCTGTACCACTATCAAGGGCTTCACAGCATGAAAAACTGATGCTGGAAAGACCTCCCTGGTTGCAGCAGTACTTCAGCCTCTCACTTCTTGTATAGTTGTGTCTACAGAACGAGCATGGAAACTATTACTGACAGTCTCTTGGATTTGTTTAATAAGACGGGCAATGCCATGACCTGCTTCCCTTTCAATATTCTTTCAGTTGTTCTAAATCATTTTTATGTTTGTTTCTGACAGGACAGAGTCATGGCAGCTTGTCCAGACACACTGTCTTCCTTCGTCATCTAATAGCATTGGCTGCTCCCCATTTCAATTCCACGAAGCTACCATCTATAACTCTGTCAACAGCTCCATCTGGAGAAGAATAACTATCCAGCTGCCTGATTATGTCTCATCCAGGTAGGTTACTGAAAGGTCAGCTTGCTGTGGACTTACAAAGTGTCAGCTGTCTTGCTGGCGCTGCTCGCTTGGAACAAGTGGTGAATTAAAAATGCTTCTTTATTGCTGGATTTAAACCTGATACATAATTCATGTTTTTCAGAAAGCTTTTTGTTAACAGAAGTAGCTACTGCCAGTGACATAGCAGCCACCCATTCAGGGTGGGTCTTTCTAGTTACTGAAATCACAGTCCTTTCACACAACATTTTTCATTGCATCTGCTGCTAGTGTATTTGAACATCACTGAACAGATGTGCTTAATTGCTAGATATCGTAATGCGATGTTTGGATTTTGGTATTTACAGTGCAACTCAGTTCAGGTGGATTCAGAAGGGGGAAGAACTAGAGAAGCAAAGCTGGGCTATTGACCACGTGTATATTGGGGAAGCATGCCCTAAGCTCTGCAGTGGCCATGGATATTGCACAACTGGAGCCATTTGCATTTGTGATGAAGGACATCAAGGTTTCATTTCTTCCATTTCTTTCTTATACATCTGCTACAGTCTAATCGAGGTCAAAATTAAACACAAAAAGTGATATGTCTAAATTTATCACTGCATTGCTTGAGTAACAAATTCTAAATTAAAAATTTGTCAGAGCTGCAATTAACTATTCTTCCCTCCCTTTCTGATTTGAGTCAGTAGTCTCTCCTGTCTGCATTGTATGTAAAGCCCATTTAGCCTTCAATGAAGGCAGAATTTGGCTATCTGCCCACCTAAAAATGGCTTCCACCCCTTTACTCAAAGGATTCACCCACTCCCATGGGATGTGTACATGGAAACCAGATGTTGGCAACAGGCACCTGTAATGGACTCAGTTCTATGTCATAGAATGCTATGACAAGAGCATTTGCTCTAATCCCTCAGTGCAGCTAAGCACATGTCTAATGGTACTTGAGTGTTGTTAAATTCCAAGTGCTTTGTGGGAGTGCAGCCAGTGTTTATTGTCTTCCAAGAGTCTCAACTTTGCAAGATCAGATCCCTTCCTGGTTTAGATGTATTTCCCTTCAACTGGCAATTTGAGATTTCTCATATAAGCATCAATGCAAAATAGGAGAAATGATATTACAGTTCTTGAAGTTATACTACTGTAAATATTAAGATTCACAGCCTCAATCTTCTAAAAATGAATGCTGTACAGTAGTATGCACATTATTAATGGATCTGCTGGTATACTCAGCCTGTAGTCACACTGTATATTGGGCCTCAACCTTGAATGGAATCACAATGAACTGTAACTCAATTTTATCAACTCTTTTGATTTTTGTGTGGTCTATAACTTCACTGTGTCATTTCTAGGTGATGACTGCTCTGGCTTTAGCCATGACCTCCCCAGTTATATTAAAGATAATTTTGAATCTGAAAGAGTCACTGAAATAAACTGGGAAACTATTCAGGGGGGAGTGATAGGGAATGGATGCGGACAGCTGGCACCCTATGCCCATGGAGATTCACTCTATTTTAATGGATGTCAAATACGACAAGCAGTGACTAAGCCTCTGGATCTCACCCGAGCAAGGTAAATACTTGGAGCCTAAAAAGCTCTTTTAGCAGCTCGTGGGAAACTCTTCATATATTTGCGCAGCCATGTAAGCCAGTACTGATGAGGATGGACTGACCCAGCTGTACCATGCAGTCAGATGTGGCTGGCAGATAAACATTAGGGCTGGCAAAATGCTTTGTGACATCCATTTGGGAGATGGAGAGCGAGAAGAAAACGATGTCAGATGAAAGGGTCATCATGCCCAACAGAGCACTCTGTAGTAAGCCAGCACTGACAATGTATCCATTGGCAAAGACTGGATGCCAGACCGTCTGGACCAGTGCCTGATCTGATATGCCAAATCCCATGTTTGCATGTGCCTCCACGACAGTTATGACTGAAGATGCCATTAGTAATCACAGACTCATTTTCCTGTTTCAGTTGTCAAATAGAATTACACTTACCTGGCAATAAACAGGAGTATCTTTTTCATCTGTTGAGCCTCTTTGGCCATGGAAAACCAAATGCAACCAGCCTGTGCTGGCTCTTAACAGAGTGACAGCTTTCTGGACTGGTTTGTATTTAGCTGTCTAAAGCACGATTAGAAACAAGATGAACTGGCAAACAGGACAGATGTAAATTAGGCTCTTCCTTTCTTATTTGAACACCCACCTATCGTTTTGGCAGTTTATTATATTCAACCTTTATTTGCCCCCCCCTTTTTTTTTAATACACTCATTTGCATGTTTACATTGTTTGTCTATCTCAGTTTTGTGCAGATACATTGTAAAATTGGATGTATTGCCTCCAATCCTATGGCAATGTTATACATAGTAAACTATTACTTTGAAAGGGGAACTGTGTTTTAGAGATGTGAGAACAGTTTATTTTGCATGTTAAAAGTAATGATTCTTGATGATGCTCAAAGTTTTAATAAGGTAACTGCAATAAACCTGGAAAGGCTATTTTTCCAGTTTGATTTTTATTTTTTTTTTTTTTGTATATTGAAAATACCTTTTCTTTCTGTTTTACAGCAAAATCATGTTTGTTTTGCAAATTGGAAGCATTTCACAAACAGACAGTTGCAATACCAATCTGAGTGATCCCAACACTGTAGACAAGGCAGTGCTCCTCCAGTACAGTGTAAATAATGGAATTACATGGCAAGTAATTGCACAGCATCAGCCAAAGGACTTTATACAAGCCCAAAGAGTGTCTTATAATGTTCCCCTGTGAGTACCCAGTCACATTTCATTACCTTTAAGTGCAGAAGATATATTTCTACTAAGAATCTATCTTTGCATCACCGTGCAAGTAATAAGTTTGATGAGAGGGTAAACAAAGAAGAAAACTTAAGGGGAAGGCTGATTAAGAAATTCCAGCCTAATGTTTATCAATATACTTGAAAGAAAAACATGTTACTTGTTTTAAAGATATGATAAAAAATAGTCCTCCTTATCTCTGTGTATTTTTCAGCATTGTTTTGCATGTTTTGCATGTACAGTGTGTTGATATTCAGTGATGTAGAGTAATGCTTTAATTTTGCTTTCAGTTCTGTTAGGAGTTAAATAGGGATATGCAAAACACCAATAGTCCGGAGCTCTCACAGGCTCTTGTGTTTGTGGCTACAGGGAGGCACGAATGAAGGGAGTCCTACTGCGCTGGTGGCAGCCCCGTCACAATGGAACAGGTCATGATCAGTGGGCTTTGGACCATGTAGAAGTCGTCCTGTGAGTATCAGCTTCACCTCATCCCACCCCATCTTAGAAAGCACTGAAATTCCTCCAGCATGCCATAAGTGTTAAACTCAGTAAGAATTGTTGTGGGCAGGGAATCCTTTAAGAACCAGTCTTTGCTAATGCTCTGCCCTGACTGTAACAATCAGTGGTCAAGATGGCCACAAAATAAGTGCCACAGCAGGGGTGTTGCGCATCATGGAAAAATGCAGGAGGGAAAGTGGGGCTTTATCACAACCAAGTATTGGTGTGGTCCTGTAATACCAGCAATGATTGTGAAAAAAATACTGTGCTGGGACATAAGAAAGGGTGTTCCTGTTCAACGCTGTGCTGCCATGTAAGGCTGACTTATATCCTTTCAAAGATACAAGAGAGTCTGCTGTATTGCTCTTTGCACAAAGTAATGTTGTTGTGCCTCTGAAAAATTTGTGTTAGCAACTAATGCCTTATTCATTTCCTTTTTTTAGTAAGAAGGATACTGTTCAGAAACAGGGTTCACTATATCAGGTTCCTATGGTCCGAGCTCTATATTCATCCCCTTGTCAAGATTTTACCAAGTGTCTGCACCCTCCTGATTCTCCCATTCTTGAGATGGGTTTCGCTGGCAGCTAACCCGTTTTTCCTGTGTTACATCACGAAGAGATGACCTGCTTTTTCTCTAACAATTTAGTTCCAGTAGAAGTGAAATGCTAGTGACTTCCCGGGCGGGAACTCATCGCTGACAGTGGTTGGCAGAGAGAGGCGTGCCTGCTCCATAGATAGGTTCAAACGTTCCTTTTATTGAACAATGTAAAAACCAGCAACGAAGAAATTGGTTTTGGATGACCTCCAGACTGTGTAATTATAACCATGAGGTTTCTGAATAACAGAGACACTGCAAGTAATGTTTTGTAACAGTAGCGAAGTCAATTAGGTGACTGCTAGCTAGTCCTGTTCTTTCCACTGAGAAGCACCAGCTTGCATGGCACTCATATCAATCCCAAACCAATCTGGCCCCAACACTAAGTTAATTGTACATGTTCTGCTGCTTTTACACACCTTGCTGGGCTCTGCTTCCATAATATTATGTTTAAAACTTGAAGGAACAGAGGGACGGATGTGATTCCTGGCTTAATTAAACAACGGCTGTAAGATGCTGCATTAGGAATGATATGGAGGAGTATGAACATGCAGGAGGTTCACAGTGCTTAGAAAACCTTGGAAAAGGGAAGTGGTAGTTCTAAAATATCCCCATGTTCTTCTACCTTGCAACTGAAAAAAAAAATAATAAAAAGGAAAAAAATGAGGTCAGAAAAAAAAAGGAACATAATCCAAGCACTGAATTAGGGTGTGTAAGTAGGAATAGGACAGATCTTTAAAAAAGTGATTCTTAGACTGAAATATGGAGAACTTCCTTAACAATGAGATCTGCAGGTTGTAGACTAGACACACGAGTGGTGACAAGTCAGTCATATGGGATATATTATACTAGAATGCAGACAGCAATAGAAATGCTACAGCAAGTAATCACACCTTACCTACAGAAGGAACTAGATGTGCAGACAGTGCCTCCTCCCTTCTCTTCTTTATCTCTTGTTAAACAGCTTTAATGCTGTTCTGAATTTTGGCCAAAATATCAGACTAGAGACAGACAGTTTCCACCCTGTTCAAGCAACACCTGGTACAACCAGAGGAAGACAGACCAGACTGATTTCTCCTGTAACAAGTACTGTGAAATGTACTGCCATGACAGCCCATTTCCTAAAGGCCAGATGTAGAGTTCTGCTCCCTGCTAACTACAACATTTGAGACATGCTACTGCTCTCAGGAAAGGCAGAATTACCTGCTGTGGTGCATCTGGTTCATATGCTGGCATGTGCTTAGACCTGACAGGTGGCTTTGACCCCTCTGTTTTGCTTAAGTTATGTCTGTACTGGCTAATTCATCAAAATATTCTGTAGGCCTCTTAAATTTTATTTGCAAGTAACCTGCAAAGGGTTTGATACAACCTTTAGAAGGCTTTCTGAAAGGAGGCACACTGTTCCTTGTCAATAGGTACTCTTACTTGGGTTTTCCTTTAGCTCTGCTGTTTCACTTGGCCACCTCACACTGATCACTTTACCCTCAGTGCTTGAGTTTCTTCACCCGTAAAATGATGAAACCACTTGGGCACCTGCACGGAGTGCTTCCCAGTATACAGAAGAGAGCCTGGATCAGTGTCTGTTAGCCCTAATCCTGGATGATCCTGCACGCACCAAGGATTCACACCATGAATACTATGGATAGGATTTTGCTTTGATTCTTAATATTCTTCATTGTCCAGTGAAGTGCACAGAAACCTTGCCTGACACTGGGCAGAGCAAGCCACCTTGCCTGGGCAGCTCTCTGGCAAGAGGTGAGGAGACAGCATCCCTTGAGCAGACTAAGGCCTGGAGTAAGAGGGCAAGCAGGGAAAGTACCTGCAAGCAGGGAAAGCACCTGCCAGCAGGGAGAGCTGGTCTGTAGGGATGTAGCACAACCAAGGATTTTATTTCCCATCCAATATGGGGGATGTCCCTGCCCCTCCTTACAGTGCTGACCTCAGGGACAAATCTGTGAATACCTGCATTCATGGTTCTACTCTTCTCAGCAACCTAAAGGTTTGAAATTGATTCTGTCACAGGCCCAGCTGCCAAGCCATAGTGCAGATAGCACTTACAGCTGATGCACAGCCAGGGTCATGCCACTCTGCTCAATCCAGTTGATTTCTGAGTCAAGGACCACCATCCTCTCACCAGCAAACACATTTTCAGAGTGCAATTTCTTTGTTTCCTTTCACTCACAATCTAGTTTGTTGGAGGAAAAAACAAGATGCCAAATATACGTGCATGCAAAATACCTGGCAGTGATAAGAAAAGCCAAAGAAGGATGGTCTTGTATATGACTTAAAATCATTTAACTTTTGAATGAATTATTTGAATGACTCATTAAAAAGCAATATAATTAAGACTGATGCAGCTTCAAATGGTGCTCAAATTGAGCACCTCTTTTGAACAGGTGAAACACAATACCTGGTTTACTATGTTATATATTAAATTGATCTTGCCAACTTATTTTAACAATGGCTGATGTTGGTCCTGTGGTGGGGAGAGGATACTAGCTGTCAAGTTCTCCAGTCCCTTTTAAAGCTAGTGCCTATTATTCCTCATTAGTGCAGCATTTTTTCTCTCTGTTCATAAAGAAAGCTTTGGGCACAACTCTCACACTTTCCATGTGGCTCTTCTTAGGATAAAAAAAGCATTTCATCCCAGACTTAACAGTGGTTTTCTGTGCCCCTGCACTTCTGCCCTAAGAAGAGCCATGTCTAACTCTGCATTTCATTTGCACACTGTTTTTCTCTGGAAGCACAGCTCTCAGCCTGTCTGCTGCACAGACACCACACACCTTTTTGCATGTGCATTTGGAGCTGCTACTTCTTCATGTATGGGGCAGGCCCTTACAGACCTCTCATAAACTTAATTCTGGTCAAAGGTATTGAAAACTAAGGAGTAATGATAAGCTGAATACTAAGGGTCTGGTGCTGCTTTCTTTGCACCCCAAAACTCTTTCTGTGATCCAAAGGAATTTGAGTTCTGCAAGGAATGAAAGAAATATTCTCCCCACCTACTTACTTTATGGTTAACTGTTGCATAGCAGAACAAATCCTTCCATAGACATCACTCCATGCTCTTCATTGTCAAGATTTTACCACTTTTTTGGCACAAATGATTTAGTGAGAAATTATGTTGCAGTTGGTGCAAAGAATGTTATCCTTATTTTGCAACATTAAAATACAAATTATACATTCTACTTCTAACAAGTGCTCATGTGGAAAAGCATTTTTATCTGCTTCATTGTTTCAGTAAAAAGCAATGATTTGAAAAATGCATTTAAATTGAAGTATCAACACAGTTTTGACAACAGAAACAGTACAAACATTAGGTAATGATCTGAATATTTACAACATTTATGCCAAATTTAATATGATGCTGTCTGTGCTTTTATGATGTTTTTATTATATCTAAAAAGTGCATGCTGAATTTTATAAAAAATAAAAATATAAACATTGACTTGAAATATCAGGAAATAATTTGTTCAATTTCTATTTTCAAAAGAGATGAAAAGTCGTATATTGCCTCTAAACCTCATCAGGGTTTTATGACTAATCACAGTGCTGCATGCATTGAAAGGCATATTCTAACTTGTGTTGTATTTCATTGTTTGCTGTCATTGGTTTTACACTAGAATAAGGTAAGTACTTTCCCTGAATCAATAGCAAATGTATGTTTCTGTTACAGCTACTGCTCTTTCACAAAGTTTTGTCAATAATTGGTTGGTGGAAAATCATTTGTACTCTCTGAGATGTGCCACATAGCTCTTGAGGGCCCTGATCCTGCAGCTCTTCCCAAGGGAGCACTGAGGGAAGTCAAACTTAGCAGAAGGTGTTCAGCAGATTACTCCATACCACAGTGGGAATTTCACTGAGGTTGCAATGAGAGGGATTTCTCCTTCTGCAGCGCAGTGAGACCCAATGCAAGGCACCTAGTGCATTACATGGGTGACCTCTTAGCTCCAACAGGGAATTCCCACTTTTTTAATGATCACAGAGCTGAAGCCAAAGGCAGGTAGTGTATGTCAGTGAACCTGCATGGTAGCATAGCTCCTTAGATACACAGTGTCTCCCCAGCAGTTTTTCTTTTAATCTTTCTAGTTTCTTATAACTCTGCTGCTTTGTACTGTTGCAGTTAATAGGTACCACTAGTCAACATAGTTACTGAACTCTGGATTTAAATCTTGACCTCACCGGTGCCAAAGAACATTTTTCATTGATATGAGCCATCAGGACTTCAGTGAGAGCACATGACATTTCTCATTATAGTACCCCCCTGACAAAGCATTTTTGTAATTCAGCCTCAAAACTTACTTACCCCAAGGCTAGCCCCAAGAGGCAGCTTTTGCTGTTTTCTAAGGCTTTGCTCATGTTTCATCCTGTTATACAAATATTTTTGTTTCTATTTGGTTCCTATTGTACCCTGTCAACTAAAAATAAAAACACAGATATAATGAATGACTTTAATATATACTGGGGTTTTATACCACTTATTTTTCATTCCATTTGGCCAAGTTCTATATAAAAAAATTAAAAAAAAAATAGCAAATGCATGGTAAAGGCTTTTATCAGTTTGTGAAAATACAAATTAAATTTGTTATTAATAGTATTGAAAGCATTCTTAAATCCACTGAATGCAGCCATGCATAAGTACTCCTGCAAACTATAGTATATATTTCTTATCATGATCTTATAAAGCACTGTTGGTCTGTCTTATACAGTGCTTGCCTCCCATCAATATATAAAATTAATTCAGAAGCATAAATATATACTTTCAGTGATTTTGTGAATACCAGACTATGCATGCTATACAGTATGATACTATAATATATAGGGTATACACACTTACCTATAGCAAGAGTGAAAATCATACGATTTTCTATAGCAAGCATGAAGTTTTTATGTGGCATTCCAGTAGTCAGAAAGTCTATCTCAGTCGTTGGTGAGGACAAGTTTAAACCATGTCAATGCAAGTTAAAAAAATAAGTTCTTGAGAATTCAGATTTCTCTTATTTTTCATACACTGCACTGCTCTGGTTGTCAGTGTGAGACATAAATGTATGTTTCATTGTAACTTGTTGATCATCTTATAAAATAACAAAGCAGAATGATACATATATAAATAATAAATAAATCTCTTTTAAGTCATTAGGTAATCCTTTCTTTGTTCCTTTATTCAATTCTTTCTTTTCCTTTTTGGTTTTGTTTTTTTGTTTGTTCCCCCCCCCCCCCCCCATTGTTCATTGTTTTAAACATCTTCATCATAACTTTAAGGCCAGATACAAAATGGTTAGGTGTTTGAAGTGAAATGGAGGCAAGATGCACCTAGCAGTGTCCAAAAGGAGCCCTGAAAACCTCTGCTGACATGTCGATGAATGTGAGCAGACCAAAGGCAGGAGGGAAACGCAGGAATGTGAAGGCCCCTAGGCCATGGACTGTAGCTCAGCATGTGCCCTGGCCGTCCAAGCTTTGCCTAACGTGAGGCTTTTGCAGCCAAGCTCAGTCCTAAATTTAACTAGGTCCAGAAAAAACATTTTTTTCATCCAGACACATTGACAGGCTCTGATTGGTCCCATTTACCTAGAGCAAGACCACTCAGTTTAGGGCTGTGCTTTCTCCCATGTCCCTTTCTCCTGTATTTCAGCTGCAGAGCAGCCTTCTCCCAGCAGATAGGTGCTTCATCCTCACTGGTTAGGGTGCTCTCCTGAGAGGTGCGATGTCACCTTGAAGGCCCTGTTTCTAAGGAACCACCCACTTACTACCAGGCAATGGGAATTAAAGGGAAGGCAAGATTAAGACCTCCTTCAAGCCTCATGACCAATGGCGGCTACATTCAAAAGCAGGTTCAGGGTCGTGATTTCCCTCCTGCCTTCCTCAGTGAGGCACTCAGCACTGGATTGAGTGTGATGTTCCTCTGAGGTGACTGAAAGACCAGAATAAAGACTAGTCTTCAATGTTTCTTTGCACCTGAGCTACCAAGTGGTATTAAAACCACATAAAGCTGTCTCACACAAAACTCTTCCAAATCCTTTTCACTTTAAGAAGTCAGGTGAAACTCAGGACAAGTCAGCCTAAAACATTAACTCCCCTCTCAATTGCCAAATGCTCTAGAGCTGTGCCTTCCTGTGAGAGTGCCAAAAGTCATGCTGAGTGTAGATCTGCTTGCTTTTGCTGTCACCAGGAGCTGATCTTTGTTTCATTCTTGTATGTACATTCCAGTGGCCAGAAAAAAAAACAAAATTAAAAATTTGCAAAGCCTTGGTAAACCAGTTGAGAAGCAACTTGGATTTCCTTAGGGGTTTATACTTTAGATTTTGACACAACTGCTTTTATTCAGTTTAGTCAATTGTGTTCTAGATTAGCTGTTGAAAAGGGTATAATTTTGTTATACAGATTTTTTTAGATTAAATTAGTATACTGCAGCAAATGATAGCTTTGCAGGATCACATGTGTTTTGCAAAGCATGCAATTATCCTTTTTTCCTAAGGGCCACATTCACTAAAAATAGGCTTACGCACTAGAGAGGAAGGTATGACTGGTATGAGTATTTAACTTCTAACCCACAGAGAAAACTCACAAGTGGAAACCTGCCCTGGTTTCAATGGGAGATTTGTTCAGTGCAGTGTCTACTCCAGGCCTTTACTTCACCAATCACCTTTAAAATCTTATCGACTTTTTGGTTTGGAGGGTCCTGGTACCATCCAGTCCTTTGGAGTACAGAGGCTGAGGCCAGGCATCCTTCTCCCACTGCAAGATAGAGATAGAAAGCACAAGGTCCTAGGTAGACAGGGAGGACTACGACAAGGCAGGAATTAATCTAAGACTGCACAGATTCATTACAGTTTTTCAGCTCCTTTTCACTGGAAACCAAAAGAAAGTTTGGCCATGCAGTCACCAGCAGTTCCTCCTGGGTGAAGCTCCTTACACCCGTTGGAATTGTCCTTGAGGTCTGCATGGCCTCTGCTCTGATCTGTCAGAGAAGCTCTTATCATCTGACTGCATCTATGGGAGTATCTCATATGCTGTTTTTTCATGTAGAGAAAGGGGGTTAGGAGGCTCTAGCAGCAGTATGTGATACTATTTTTATCTTATAGGTAGTTCCATAGTCAAAAGTTCTTTCCCATGCCCTGGGACTCTACAGTGCATACAATGCAAAGTCACTGCCTCTCATAGCAACATCTCAGCTGCTTTACACATCTGGCCAAGTGCATTGCAAGTTGCAGGTCTGAGAGGAAACATCCTTTATCAGAACTTCAGCATACACAAACCTTTTCACTCTCATGTAATTCTGAATGCAGTTTGGCTGTAGATCTCTGTAGGCCTGTATTTGTGCGCATGTCTTGGGGTTTTGGGTAGGTATATAGACAAATCAAGAAAAGGCATAGCCAAATGAAGCTCTGTGGCTGTTCTGCAGTCCCCTGCCACAGCAGAGGCAGGGAGATGTGTGGTGCTGCACATGCAGTTCTCTCCAAGGTATATGCAAGTCTATCTAGACTATAAGTTGACTCACAAGGATGCACCACAGACGCTGTAGCTCAATTTCCAAAGCTGTGGAAATTTGGAAACAGAAGCCAGTTAGGTGGGTTGCAGGTACCAAAGTCCGAGACAGCCATGTCTGCCACTGCCCTCACAGTTCTTTCTTCCCTCAATGGGAGAAGCAGAAATCTGTGTTAGATGTGATGGGTCTTGTCCTTGTCATGGTTTAAGCCACCCGAGACAGTCCTTTAGGTAGATGTTCTGAACAAATATCCCTTCTTCAGCTAGACTGCAGTCAGGCTGTCTTGCCTGGTCTCCTTCCAGACATGATGATGCTTATTTCTGAGATCTTCCTTTAATTTTGGGTGGGGGTGTATATGGGAGAGAATCATTAAATCTGCATAAAAGTGGTGTACTTCACTTCCTATATGGTAAAAGTGGAAGATAATGGAGTAAAGCTTTTCTTCTGTTCTCAAGATAAAGCAGTTAATGGTGGAAGACAGAAGGATAACTGGAATATAAAACCATTGTAGAGAAATGCCATGTATTGAATGAAGTGCATACAGCTTTAGTGAATCTGGCCCTAGGCAGCACAAATATTCATTAGCTGAAATCTCTTAAACTTTCCCTAAAATTATGAATTGTAAATAAAAGCAAAGTGGGACAGATTCTCAATTGCCTTGTACCTTGCTGTTGTATAAATGGTGCTTTTCATGCTACTGTACACAGGCCTGAAAGGTCATGCAAGGACAAAGAAGAATCTGCCCCACTAGCTCACTGCTCCAAAAGAATTCAAAGTACATATCAAAGACACTGACACTTTTCTCTTCCCCTGCCCTTTGATTTTAACAGCACTCGCAAACAAAATTACATGATGAATTTTTCACGGCAACATGGGCTCAGGCATTTCTACAACAGAAGACGAAGGTCACTTAGACGATATCCATGAAGAAACGAGAAATTTATTTTTTTTCCTCCCAACATGTGATGTGTTGCTTTCCATTCTTTAAATCTAGCACTGCGTCTGGTATCAGGACTTTTCTGCAACTGGCTGGATGAATAACTGAAAGCCTTTCTCAAGACAGAGTGCACACCACTTTTTCGCACTGTGAACTAATGAGAAGTGACTTATTTTCTCATAGGTAAATGTTTTAATGTTGATGTGTCTGTGAAAATTGTGATCTGTTGTAATATCAGTTACAGTGGCAGTATTGGAAGTAAGCAACTAATTCTTTTTAACAGGGAAAAAAAACACGTTTAAGCACAAAGACTTTTCAGATGTTATGTTTAAAAAAACCTACATACTAAGTACAGAATTTAACATTCTTTGTCACGTAGGTATTTAAGTGCACTGTATTTCAGCTCTGTGTCATTTTATATGATTAAGTTATCGTTTGTCCTCTCTGTATTATCTTCTACAACATGACACATTGGCACTGTATTTACTTGTTTTGTTGTTGTAATACTTTTGCTGCTGATTTTTGGGCTATTTACCTTCCAACAAAATGTATTAAAAAGAAAAATTCGAAGTACCTAATCCAGAAGATAATTGCAAAAGTAGTTGTAAAGGCACTGATATCCTTCAGTCTTACTCTTTAATATGTCTGTGGGTTAGCATCGTTTTGTGGATAAAAAAAGAATGCTTGACATTAAACTTTTTTCTACTAAGGAGCTGTGGAGGAAGCCCCAAACAGAAGTTCCCTATTCCCTATCTAAATGTAGTCAGTTCTCTGCAACTGATTTACTTACAGTAACTGCCATTTGGTGTCTGTAGTAATGAAGTGATTTGTAAACAGTGAACGTTTCATCGTGTTCTCTTTGGTGTTTGTTTCTATTGCGGGTCATGTTTGTATCTTCTGATAAAGTTGTATCTACACCAGCAACATTATAATGCCCCTATAGCCCTAAACTGTCTATTAGCATAAATAAAATGCTTCACTTTATGGTGAACCAAGGTAAAGATCCATGCTTCAATAAAAACAATGTCAACAAAGAATTCTGATGTTAGACTTTTCAAGCCATGAAATCATAGGCCAAATTCTTTTACTAAATACCTAGATTTTAATGCAAACATCAATGGTATTTTTTCATATTTAGTACATTATTCTTAACAGCACTTTGCAAATAACATAAACCAAGAAATCTTCCCAGTCTCACCTGTGGGCTTAACACAGTCATTGTAACAGGTCCTGGTGCAAGGAATAAAATGGGAACATGGACCAATACACACTCGTCTGTACCTGCAAACCCAATATGCAATGTGCAAATAGGCATTTCAAAGCTCTGAGGACTACAGTGCAGCAGATAAAGAACCCTGTTCAAAATAAAGTTGTTAATTCTTAGGATCATAGAATCGTTTAGGTTGGAAAAGACCCTGAAGATCATGGAGCCCAACTGTTACCCCAGAGCTGCCAAGTCCACCACTAAACCATGCTCCTAAGCACCACATCTACATGTCTT
The DNA here is from genome assembly GCA_039720435.1 of Amazona ochrocephala. Classification (NCBI taxonomy): domain Eukaryota; kingdom Metazoa; phylum Chordata; class Aves; order Psittaciformes; family Psittacidae; genus Amazona; species Amazona ochrocephala. The sequence goes on from CM077880.1 coordinate 31,655,242, forward strand.
TTAAATACCTCCATGGATGATGACTCAACCACTTCCTGGGCAGCCCCTTCCAGTGCTTGAAAATCTTTTTGGTGAATATATTTTTCCTAATATGCAATCTAAATCTTCTGTGGCGCAACTTGGGAGAAGAGATTGACCCCTCTTGCTACAACCTCCTTTCAGGCAGTTCTAGAGAGTGATAAGATCTCCCCTGAGCGTTCTTCAGGCTAAACCACCTCAGTTTCCTGAGCAGCTCCTCATCAGAGAGAAGCACCATATATACCTGCCATGCTCTTATATCATGCATATCTGTTTACGGCACCATACTGGTCTGAACCAGAATGGTGTTTGTAACACATCCATGCTTGGCCACCTAAAATGCGTTTCAGAGGCTTCTGATCAAAGGTATCTGAGCAGTGCAGGAAAAAAGGAGGTCATTCAGTGACCAACAAGACAAAACCTTGGCTTGGTCAAAATTATGCAACAGACCTTTGACACACCTGGAAACTTACTGCAACAGCCCAGCCTCCTGCAGCTGCAAATTCCCCGTACTGTTATGGAGAAACATGTGTGTGCTTTCAATCTTTGAAACAAGATAAAGGACCTATTCAAGGAAAGAGCAGGAAGGAAAAAAAATAAAACACAGAGGTTATTAAAGAATATAATAGCTTAGTGTTTGGGCAAGAGATTTTAAAACACTGTAATAAAAGTTTTGCCCATTGAACAAACAAAAATGCAAGATATAAACACTCCTATTTTTAAAGATAATTTTATTTGCCCTAATATGTCAATAGAGGGGTGATATTTCAATCTAAAATGTGCACGCAGCTAGTGTGTTGCTAGGGAATTAATGTATTTTAAAGACTTAGAAACAATGAGGCACTTAATCTGACTTCTCTTTCCAGTTAAGAGATCAGCATCATCAGAGAACCTGCTTTTCACAATTGTATTTATTTCCTTTGAATAATCCCATGAGGCATTTCACCAGAACTCACTGCAAAATGCACACAGGCTTTTCTCAAGATCATCCTCACTGTTAGATTCCCAAGTGATATTGCCATTTGCCCTTTCCAGATTCCAGGAAGTTCTTAGTTCTTCCTTACATTTTTTTCATTCCTACAGCTCACGAGGTAGCATGCACATACGGCACGCTCCATATATCTGCTGTTTCATTTTTCCTCCCACATGACTGAAAACAATGAGTCATGTGCCATTAAATAGTTGATAAAACAGCAAGGGTGACACTGCACATAATTGATGGCAATAAAACAGTGACACTGCTATAAAATGTACTGACAAACTTATCTATTGGTACAAAATTTTGGCAGGCACGACTATGAAAACTGATACTTACAACAATGGGACTATAGCCTTCAAAGGGCTATATATATAGGGAGGGATGGGATCCATGTTTGGCAGCAGGCTGGCCAACTTGGTGAGTCAGGCTTTAAACTGAAGGACTCAGGGGCTGGGGTCCAAAGCGGCAATGCTCATGCCATTGCAACCAACTGAGGAATAAGTATGCCAACCAGAGCAGGGACAAATGTTCCTTACCTGCCTCCTAAGATGAGAACCAGAAGACCAACTACCTCAAGTTTATGGATACCAAAGCACACATGCTGGGGTACAAACAGGAGCTCTGTGCCCAGTCAGAAACTTATGATACCATAGAAATAACTGAAACATGATGGGGCAACTCACATGACTGGAAGATTGTGATGGATGGCTACAGGTTGTTTCATAAAGCCAGGAAGGAAAGACAAGGAGGAGGAATTGGGCTCTATGCTAAGGAAAATCTTGAATGTACAGAAGTCAAGTATGGTGATTGTAGAAGCCCTATCAAAAGCTTCTAGGTCAAGATGAGAGGGGTTGTCTCCGAGCGGGATCTTGCAGCAGGCATCTTGCTCCAAACAAAGACAATAAGGTCAACAAAGCAATATTTAGTTCACTTAAGGAATCTTTGGGTCAACAGAACCTGGTTCTTATAAGTGACCTCAACTACCCAGCATACAAACTGGGTAAATATCTGGCTAGGCAGCAAAACCATAGTAGGAAAATCAGTAGCACAAAGCAGTTAAAAAAAATGCCATTCTCCATTGTGTCAATAGAAATGTTTATGGTAAAACACATGATATATATCTATAAATATATACAGCTGCCAGTCCTGGTAAAGTAGAAAGCAGTTGTCAGCTGCTGAGCTCTCCACTTACATACAGATGTAAACAAGTTAGAGAAATTGCACATTACAGCAGCAGAAACAAGACCCTTGGAACCGTGAGCTTACAAATAGAGAAAGTTGGTTTGTTTAGTCTGGAAAGGAAAATATTTGGAAAGACACTTACAGCAGCCATAAACATGGATCTATTTATTTACTCGCTAACCCTTCAGGGCAAATGTCACTTGGTGGAAATGCTTCCACAGCATCACTTCATCATTTATCCATGAGTGGGGAATGGGGTTTGGTTATTATCCAAGCAGGAAGCTGGTGCAAGGTTCTGAAAGTCCTGCTGACACATGCAGAAAGGGCCATGCACAAGCAGGTAGGCAGAGCAGATAAACCCTGCTCCGTTCAGCTCTGTAGCAAGGCTTTACTAAACATGACTTGACACTGGAGTACCAGAAACAAACTGTAAAGGGGAGCAACCTTAATCTTGAGCTGGTGAGGGAGCCTCAAAACTAAATGAGATCTTAAAAAGGCTTGCCTGCTTTAAGCATGGCCCTAAAAAGCTTTTCAAGGGCTGTTAGCAATCTGAAGCAGCTGAGACCGTGCAACCACTTGCAGCACATCTCCTGTGAAGGAGAATACTGAACATCAACCATCTGAAGGTGGTGGACCTGCTGCTGGAAGAAATGACTATGAGGTATGAGGCTGCAAAAGTCATACAGGTGGCATGTGGACAAACTACCTAGTGTCCTCCTGTGTTACTGATGTTTTATGACTGTTGCTTTGTCTTCCTCATGTTCTTCTTGGTTCAGCTGAAGGAACCAACTGGGCAGCAAGCCAAAGAACTTAGACCAATGCATGGCTCATTACCTGAGCCTGATGGGGAGAGTTTGAGCCAACACCCAGCAAGGAGAGGGGAAGTAAAAATGGTATTCCAAGGATGGAAAAACACTGTACTGGAGGGTGCTGATGGATGCTGGATTTATAGTTTGAAGCTGTACATCTTTTTAAAGAAAACAAGTTCGTTAAGCTTCTTTGTGGGGGAGTGGGGAAGAGGATGTGGTTGTGCTTTTAAGCTGTTCTGGTCTGGGAGGTACTGGGCAGCCACAAGTTTCAGGGCTGTTTCTGTATTAGGATGCTATGGTTGATACCATGAGAGCTGGCTGATAGCCCCAGGTCCTTCCTTCCCTGCACACTGACTGTGCATATACACGCCAGCCTTCTGCTGACACCATATTGCTCCAGATTTGCCAGAAACAGCACATGCAAAGCCACTCAAGTGGTTTATATTCATGACTGCACACCCAACTTAGCTAATTTAAAATCACACACTTCTCAAGGGACATTTTAAAGGATTTGAGGTCAGCCACTTTCAAGGAACTTGGCATGGTAAAAAGGAAAATGTCCTGGTGGTTGGGCCTCTGCTAGAATAATTGTGTAATTATGGACAATAACAAAGCTTGACATGACTAATGTATCTGCATAGGATGTGGGTAGTGACTGAACTATTTAACAGGGGCACTTTGAGAACCAAGCCAGCTGCCATTGAAATCCCTGTAAATCTAAATGCATTTCACTTCTATCTGAAAATGTCCACCTCAATTTCACTAATAAAGATGGTCTGACCTGTCCTAGGGCCTGCGTAAGACTCCATAGTCAAATATAAATAGGGTGTTTTCTGCCTTGGAAAGTAGTCTCATTAACAGAAGAACTCTGAGTGCAGTTAGGGAGTAGCTGGGAGTGACCCAGTAGATGAAGCCCATCTGACCCAGTTTGCTAATCTGGGGTGTTCCATATGGGATGTCCATGCCAACGGGACAACCAGAAGTATCAAAAGTCTCTGCACTCTCCAGCCCCTCATCTAACTCCTGTGCCCACACTCACCATCAGTCAGTGGTTGGTCGAGGAAGTTGAGAACTAAGCAGCCCGAGGTCAGGAGCTCTAAGCAGCTGTGAACTCTACCGTCTGGCCTTTTTCAGTGCCTCACAGCTTTCCTTAGGCTACTAGAGAGCAATGGCTCCTGCTGCTCCACCCCCTGTAAGCCAGAGAAGCCCTCAGAGCTCACACTGGGCCCTCTGTCATCACACAGCTCCAGGGTGTGCATGCCATTAACTAATTTCCCCCAATTATCCTTCACAGGAGGTTTTTCACTTTCTCCGGTTGTCAGTATTGTTTATTCTGTAGAAACTTCCCCTCCCTTTTTTTGTTCTGCCCAAAAATCCTCTTTTCATCTTGCTCCTACTGGATGCAGCAGTATATTAACCCCTGCCCTTCTCTCAGAGCTGGAGAACTGAAGCATCTTGTACCATTTTAGACAATGCTGGAAAGAAGCAGTAAAAAAGAACCTTCCTGTGCATCACTCTTAAAATGCACACAAGAAATTAAAACCAGATTGCGAATACCATTGACACAATCAGTGTAACATAATCTGAAGTGCGGATTTCTGTAACGTTCAGAATGATTTATACTTTTGTGGAGTTTTCTAGCAGGAAATCTGTTGTTCCCATGTTTGGTTCAGGCTTTCTCTTCTCTCTCCTCTTTGTGCAGGGTGTACAAGCACATGTGTGTCTGCGATATGCCATGGCAATATATGCTTGACTGGTAATAAAGCATTTCAGACTTCAAGTGGTGACACCACACCTCCATAAGGTAATCACACCTTCATTCAAACACAAGCTACAGATACCTAAGTTCAGAAAAGTTTCTTGCATAAATAAATATGAATCAGAAAAGAAACCTTTCCCGAAGTACCTCTGTTCACACAGTTCTGTGTAACAATGGCATCCAGCACCATTCCACATCAGGTCTGATGTATGTGGCATATCTAATATATCACTCTGAAACTGTTCATCAAAATGCCTTTTTGTTACAACCTAGTTTGGATAAAACTGGTTACAACAAACCTCTTTAAAATGCAACTTTTGAAATGTTTTGACCTTGAAATCTCTCAATTTGACAACACTGATATTTAAAAGTACCCTATTTCAGCCTGAATTAATTTAAATCTTATTCAAGTTACTCAAACTCTAACAAGGGTGAAATATGGCAAGGAATCATTTCAAGGTTTTCAAAATAATACATTCCTGTAGGCACCAGTTTCACAATTTTTGTTTTAAATGGTCTCAGTGTGTAAGAATTTCAAATTTATTTTCCTACCAGCTCTATATACAAAACTAAATCTCTAAGAATCTGAGTGGTGGGAAAACATTTTCTCCTGGGCAAGAGAAAGTGGTTGCAAGTGGTTGGAAAACATTTATAAATCAAGGACTGAAAGATGAGATCTCTGAAAGTATAGAATAGAATCATCCAATAGTTTGGGTTGGAAAGGATCTTAAGATCATCAAGTTCCAACGCCCCTGCCATGGGCAGGAGCACCTCATGCTGTTTCACTACTAATTCCTGTGTATTCACATGGAAATTGATACCTACGTAGCCTTGGCAGCTAAAGACATTCAGTCACTTGTGAGACCAACCACCCTGAGGCTCAGGCTAACAAGTGTGCTTCTTAGACTGCATAGCTGGGAAAATATGCTCCTCATAGAAAAACAAGAAAGAGAATTGTAAGTCTCCTGAAGCATTCAATCAGCATGAAGTCCTTCACATTGTACTTTTACATTAATTTACGTAAGTGGCACATGTTGGATGGCTGGTGTATGTACTGCATTTCTCAAAGGACAGAGGACTGATGCCTGCTTTTCTAAATCAGACAATAATCCCGAGGCTACCTCACTGGAATTTCGAGACGACCCAAATGGGTTTATTTAACGAACACCTCAGTGTACCGCAGCACCACACACGGAGTGCAACAAAACCGACCAGACCATTGCCTCACTGCTAGCCAGTGCTCCCCGGGTGTATTTTTATATTTAAATTAGAAAGGAAGTATAGCTAGATGTAGTTAGGCAGTGTGTGTATCTACGCACACACGGCGTGCGAGGGAAGGCCGAGGATGATGCCGCAGCTCCACCGCTGAGCTAACGGTCACAATTGCGCCGCCGGCCGGGGACGCGCCCCACACCCGCGCTCACGGGCGGCCCAGCGCATTCTGGGACTTGTAGGCAGCGGCGGGTGCGCGCCCGGCAGGGTGTGCGGGGGGGACTACGAATCCCAGCCGCGCCCGCGCTCGTCCGCGGCTGGCAGGGGAGAAGGCGGGGGCCGGGGCTCGGCACCGCCCCCCCGTAGCCCTGCGCTCACCTTGGGCGCAGACGGAGCGGGCCCCTGGGCTGGAAGGAGGCAGCTGCTGGAGGTGAGCGGAGCGGGGCCGTGCTGGTGGAGGTGAGCGCGGGTGCGGGGCTGGTCTGTCCCTAAGGGATCTCTCCTCAGGGATCGAGCCTCGGCTTGAGGAGCGCCGGGTTGGGGTCGCGCTCTCCCGGTGCCTGCGGTCACCCGGGGCCCGGGGCTGGCCTGGGGGATGGGGGATCTCTCACAGTGCTTCCCACGTCTCACCGTGCCTTTCTGCTTCCTTCGCCCCTCTCCCCATGGCCCCTGTCTCCTCATCCCACGCCTTGCTGCCGGCCGGAGCTCCGTGGCGACAGGAGCGGTTTGGAAGGCGCTTGTGGTGCTCGCCTCGGCGCCTTGCAGGGCAGCCGGACTGGTCTGCGCCCCCTCCTTACCACGCTCCTGGCGGCTCGGGGGCTGCCGGGCGGCAGACGGCCCCGCGCTGCTGATAACTGTTACCTACGCGCGAAACACCCCGTAACTTGTAATTTAAAGTGAAAGGGGAAACTAGAGGAGGTTGATAGATCAGTCATTTCCTTGTCTAGGCACTGCAACCCTCTGACTAAAGCTGCGGGCTGTCAGTTTAGGTCAGAGCGACTGTCCGAGAACTCTTGTAATAAAAAGAAGTAGCTGCTTTTCACTTTGTTAGTAGCTTAGACCCAAAGATCTTCAAAACCTTCCCAAAACCTTGATTGAACTATCTCCCCCTTCTCGCCGATTTTCTGGCAAAGATTAAGATTGTGGCTTTCCCTGTGTCAGTAGTTTTCAGCTTCTGGTCTGAGAGCTGTGGGAAGTTTGAGCTCTGTAGAAGGAATAAGTGAAAGCAACTAGGAAAAGCTAGCCAGAAAAGTAAGTAGGCTTAAATCTGCTGTGGTGGTGCCCATACTGCTATTGCAAAACTTTTAATTGAATACTGAAATATGGTTAGAAGCTGTTTCCAGCTTCAGAATTTCAGATAACCCAAATGGCTGTCACAGCAGTCAGAGACAGTCCACAGACAGTAAAAAGGAAAAAGACAAAAGAAGTTAAAAATTACTTGTTACTTCTGCTGATGATTTGCAGAATGTACATTCATGATTTTTCCTATCTATGACAGTAACACAGTGGCACAGTGTGGGCTTAGATTGGGATGACTGACAGTCCTTGCAAGGGTCTGGCAACTGGAATTCTTTTGGCTGAAATTTTCATAAAGAAACACTACATTTTTCAGACAGATTTTTAACATGTCTTCTACTAAATGTGCAATTGAATGGGTTAACAGGTGTCTGGATTTGTATTACAGAATATTCATAAGTAAGGTGCTACTTTACTAGCTGCTGTTAAAATGGAAAAAATAAGGTGATGGTAGTTTCAGAAGGAAGCATGAGTAAGTGACTTACCCTGAATTAACTCCATGGGAATCAACTTTTGCACTGGCCTTCCTCAACTGGTAATAATCACACTTTTAAATACTTGGTTGATGGCAATACCAAGCCTTCTCAGGACACATGGCAGATGTTCCAGTTCTGCATTCCTGAGTATTCTATTGTCATGCAATGTACTGTGAAATGTCTCTGAAATGGAACCAGGAAAGAGTGTGGGGAGAGAATGGAGTTTCACCCATGCAAAGCTGCTTTTGGTAGTTGATGAAGTGTATTCGTTTAAGACAGCATTTATCCCCTTTTATAGAATTGAATAGACATGAGAGCCTTAAACTCAGCAGTCTCGTGCTAAAAGCTTTACAAGCTCTTAAAGGTATATTTGGGGGAGGGGGAGGCTGGGTCAATATTGGGTTATAACCACTTTTCACTTCACTTTTCAGTGAAGAAAAGCACTAAGTCCAATAAGAAAAAAAACCCTGCTGCTACTTCAAGGCTTGGGTTCTGATCACTAAACTGTATTTACTCTGTGTAAGTAACCTGTTCCAGAGCTGATGTGAGGTTTTGATTGTACTGTACAAGCTCTGTGTAGGGTAACCGTTTCCTTAAAGTCTGTCATACTTGCAATTTAAAAAGGGGAAGATGGCTGAGAATGATGCTGGGACAAAGGACCTAGGAAATGGTGAAGTCTTTAGCCCCTGCTACAAACTGAGCCCAGTTTTCTGAGCTGAGTGCTTACTGAAGTGCTCTGTTGGGTTCAGCCATCAGATCTTAAGACTTGGAGCGCTAAACATGCATCAAGTATTGCCTTATGTTTGGAATTGGAATTCTACTCCATTTCTATGGTTCAAATAATATCTGTAGCCCACAGTTCTTCATAGGTATAGTGGCTTGTCCCTTACAATGCAGTATTTTTAGAACTTATATATTCCAAAACCATGTGGAATGTTGGTTATTATTTAACATGACACTAAAATCGTGCTCTGCTGAGGCACGGATCTAACACACAGCTGCAATACTGTTGTTCTCTTGCTAATAACTTGAGAAAGAACTGAACATGCATTTATCTGCTTTGACTGTTATAGTGGTGACAGTCCATTATTGTCTTAAACTACTATTTATTTAGACTATAGCTGTAGCCTCTAAAAATGACCAAGCCTTTTGTGCAGTCCATGGGCTGCCTAAAAAAGCACAGGGTCCTTCATGCTCCTCTGCCTATCTTGGTTTGGCTGGTCATCTGCTAAAGTCAGAACTTTAGGGGAGCTACAAACGAATTCGTGACTCTGGAGCCTGCTGCTTTTGTTTGTGTCTTGAGGAAATCTTCCCCCTGGAAAAGACAAGCCTCCACTCTACATTGGAGGGAGGAAGGGAAAGTTGTTCCATGTTTTATCTGCATTAGCCCTGCTCTACACAGGCTGCCCTGGCCATGCTGGTTTGCTCAGCTTTAGTTTTGGTTATGCCAGTTGTTACTAAGCTAGAGGTCAGTGTGGGAGTAGCAGCTACAACTGATGTTGTAAACTGGACAGGATTGGGCTGCAACCACAAATAATTAGGCTCACACTATGTCTGATTTAATAGGCAGCTATTAAGGCTTAATATATCATTTTTCTCTAGTTCCCCGGTTGAATGCACAGTAACTGAAGCATTTACATTATAATAACTTTCTGAGCAACTTCTTAAAGGTGTCCAGAGAGTTTCTCAAATTATTGTTCTACATGGTCATGTCAGATCTTTAGCTGAATAATGGTAGGACAATATTCAAGGTCAGGTTGGATAGGACTTTGAGCAACCTGGTCTATTGGATAGGTGTTCCTGCCTGTGGCAGGGCGGTTGAAACTGGATGAGCTTTAAAGGTCACTTCCAACCCAAACCATTCTGTGACACACTGACACTGTATCTGTGCATGTACACTAGATGTCAACTTGATTAAATCAGAGTACGCAAAATTCCTAAGAAGACCTTGTGTTACTTCAGCCATCCGTTCTTCCCGTGCTAATATTAGCACAAAGGGAGAAAGCCAGGAAAGCTTCCGTTCTTGTCTACTGATTGTGCCATCTCCTCTCCAACACTGAAACAGGCTGCTTTAGTTCACAACTCAAGGTTCAGTAGCTTTCATGGGTTCCCTTATTTCTTCACAGTAGTCACTTTTTCTCTGAATAGCTTTACATGAGAGACTTTTGGTATCTCATGCATTTCCCCTTGATCCATCATTTACTTCCTTCTGAATCTGATGAACTGCCGACTGCTGTTTTTAATTCTCTTTCATTGCTGATACAGTTTTTCCATAAGAACTGGTTTTCTAAAGCATGTGGTTTTCTGTCTTACCATTTGGTAGACCTGTAACTTTTGGCACAAGAAGACCATGCCAAAGTTAAAATTCTCAGTCTCAAATTAGCCTATTGATTTCCCAGTTAAGTTTAATGAATTAAACACCATCCTTATCCTCATGTGATTCTTCCCTAGATGTGTCAGCCAGCAGAATGTTGTCCTGTTAAATAGCATTTCTTGATAGGTTTTCTTAATATGCCTACAAGACCTGCTATTGCTGTGTTGTATAGCTAGTTATCTACAGCTTTTTGCTCTTTGAAGTATAAGCAGCAGCAAAGTCCAGGTCTTGCAGTTATTTTCCATCTGCCCAGGTAATGAGAAAGCTATTGACAGGCAGACAGATGTCAAGTATTCCCGTGGTTATGAAGATATGGCTGTAAGTTTGTGCACGCAATTGAATGTGGTTTGCAAGTCAGTTGTGCTGATGAGATTTAGATTTCATTAATGGTCATGAGAGCACATGTATGAATAACTGACCTATGCAGGAACTTGGATTACTGTTCTCAAACGCTTGAATTAACTCCTTCTTTTCTTTTGAGCAGTAGCAAGCTGGAAAGATCTCCATGTGACAAACAATAGTGTGGTTGCCTTCTTGGGAGATTTTTTGAGTCCATCTGTATTTTCACTGCCTGGGTGGAGTCTCTCTCAGCCTTCACTGAAGAATTCTTACCAGTTTTGCACAGGCAGTAGATCAAGTTTTGCTGCTCTGCTTTGACTGCTGCCTACCATTTCGTATGGCCAGTTTTGTTTGCCTCCTTGTGTTGTGCTCTGGTTTAGGTTTGGGGGGTGTGGTGTGTGTGTTTTGTTGGTTTGGGGTTTTGTTGTTTTTTTTTTTTTTTTTGTGTTTTTTTTTTTTTTTTTTTTTTTTGTTTTGTTTTGTTTTGTTTTTTTTAGTTAATTAATAGATTCTAATCTGTTAATTGAAAACCTGAGATTCTGACACCTAGACTGGTCTAGAGCTAAGGTAAAATCGTTCAGTTTTAGTTATTCTATGGAAATCGGGTTCTGAGCTAGGGCTGGGACTTTTGAGAACTCCTTAGAAAACCTTTCATAAAAGAGCATGGGAGAGTTTTCTAGTCCAAATCAAAGATTGCAGTGTTGGTTGTCTGAAATGTCCTTGTTGGAGTTCAGTCTAGTAGGCCTAAATCAAATTAAGGATTGAGCTGATTAGATATTACAAAACTTCAGTCTTGAGCATCTCGTTTTCATGGAGTAGAATTCAAAACTCCATATACCATCCAGAATAAAACTTGTATTGCTACTCAGAGGCGCCCACAGGGAACTGCCTGTTCCTGTTCTCACAGAGCCCTACTAAGCTCAGGCATGTCTGAAGAGTCATGTCAGGAACAAAACCACAGATCTTTCATAGATACAGGCTTCTGTGGTGTCTTCTCTAAATACTTCTCTAATACAAAAGACTTAAGTTATGACAGCAGCAAAAGATTTAACCTTACAGCGTACCATAAAGTCCTTTCCCACAGAAATCTAGACCTGAGTTCAGTTACCACTTCAGAGTGTTAGAGTTCTGTTGCATCTCCTGCTTTACTAGGATAGTGTTATAGCTATACAGCTTCGACATAACATTGTTTTCTAAGCCCTCCCAATTTTTTTCAGGTTTACTGTTTCTTTATCTTCTGTTAGTGTTCAATTTGGAATTTTGCACACTATACTTTTTTCTTGTTTTCAGTTCTGCATTATGTATTTATTTTTTTATTACTTTGCCAGTTTCATGTTTGAAATTCATGCTTATGATCTTTTTCACTATGGCATTGCTGTGCTATAGAGGGTGCTGTATTTGTGTCCATATAGCTGAACAGGTGACTGAGTCTTTAACTTAATGTGGAGGTCATGAGTCTGATTTTCTTTTTCGCTCCTTTCTCATGGCATTTGTTTAATTTGAATGTGTGTTTCTGAGGAAGGAATATTATTGTAAGAAGAAGTCACCAGAAGATTACTTAATGAACCTTTCTTCATTTCATTTGATGATCCTCGGCCTGGACACCTTTGCTACTTTTCCAGTTCCTTCGTTATGGTGCCCTGGTTTAGTGTTAGCTGTTGTAGGATCCTATTCACGCTAGGTTGTTCTGCCAAACACTGTTGAAGAGTCAGTTGGAGAACTCTTTGTCTCTGCATACCTGTCTGAACTAAACACTGTGACTGATGTCTTTACAAATCTGGTATAGATGATGTTTTGGTAGGTGGATTCTTAACTGCCTGGATGATGATCACCACTAATCTCTTAGAGGTTTTCACAGAATCACAGAATCACAGAATAGTAAGGGCTGGAAAGGACCTCAAGATCATCGAGTTCCAACGCCCCTGCCATGGGCAGGGACACCTCACACTAAACCATGCCATCCAAGGCTATGTCCAACCCCACCTTGAACGCCGCCAGGGATGAAGCATTCACAACTTCCCTGGGCAACCCATTCCAGGGCCCCACCACCCTCACAGTATAGAACTTCTTCCTCAGATCCAATCTAAACCTCCCCTGTTTAAGTTTAAACCCATTACCCCTTGTCCTCTCACCACAGTCCCTAATGAAGAGTCCCTCCCCAGCATCCCTATAGGCCCCCTTCAGGTATTGGAAGGCTGCTATGAGGTCTCCACGCAGCCTTCTCTTCTCCAGGCTGAACAGCCCCAATTTTCTCAGCCTATCTTCATACGAGAGGTGCTCCAGTCCCCTGATCATCTTCGTGGCCCTCCTCTGGACTTGTTCTAACACTTCCATGTCCTTTTTATGTTGAGGACACCAGAAGTGCACACAATACTCCAAGTGAGGTCTCACGAGAGCAGAGTAGAGGGGCAGGATCACCTCCCTCGACCTGCTGGTCACACTCCTTTTGATGCAGCCCAGGATACGGTTGGCCTTCTGGGCTGCAAGCGCACACTGCCGGCTCATGTTCATTTTTTCATCAACCCACACCCCCAAGTCCTTCTCCGCAGGGCTGCTCTCAATCTCCTCCCCGCCCAACCTGTAGCTGTGCCTGGCATTGCTCCGACCCAGGTGAAGGACTTTGCACTTAGCATGGTTGAACTTCATCAGGTTGGCATCAGCCCACCTCACAAGCGTGTCAAGGTCCCTCTGGATGGCATTCCTTCCCTCCAATGTATCAACCGAACCACACAGCTTGGTGTCATCGGCAAACTTGCACAGAATATACGTATCTTTTGTTCAAGTGCCACTGATTTCTGAAGACCTGACCAACACATCTGAAAGTCCTGTGCTTAAATAGCATAGTAAAATGTAAGTTTAACTGCAGGTAGATTAGCCTGGTAGGTTGTTTTATCATTCTTGTACTCTGTAGCATAGAATCTTCAATGTCAGTCCAAAGCATTTTCTGTATATTGTCCATATTATTTTATTGTTCTGTTTGGGGTTTTGGAGTCATGTCTTTAGCTGTATGAAGGTCAGTCTTTTTACTTGTGTAGTTAAGAACAGACACAGTGCTGTCTCACGTTAAAATGTGAACTCTGTCATCAGCCACAGAAGAAATGCAAAGCCATAATGTGAGTCTGCAAATAAAGCATGGAGTTGCTGTGAAACACTTATCAAACTTCTCTATATTGTTAATTTTACTTACTGGGAATTTTTAATATTTCAAGGAAATGCAGTATTGGACAGTGTTTGCTGCACACTCGTGGACTTTATGTGTAACCTCAGCATCAAGATGTTGAGGAAATCACCTGGCTGGAAATCATATCCAAAACATGAAGCAACACCTATAAGTACATACAAGACAGGAAAACACTATCTCTTGGATAATATAATCTTAACCAAGCAGCAGCTGCATAAATGGGGACAGGATCTGTCGCAAGTCACGTGTGACTCTCATGTAGGACTTGGTTTGATACCTAGTGCATGAAAGATAGAAACAGAAAATGTGTTATAAAGTAGCTGCCAAGAATTAAAAGTTTCCTCCAAATGCAGATCCTAAGATGATAGGGTAATTGAACTTCTTTCTCCAGACTAGCAAGGAGACAGTTGCAGCTTAGATAAACAGTTATCATTAGTACTTAACTATAACTAGAGCGTGTCTGCCCTATGAAGTTCTTTGTTGGCTTTGTCAGAAGCAACAGTTCTTTGGTAATTTCTTCAGGCACAGCAATGGCTGTAGCCTGCCCTGCGGAAGAGCAAATCCTTTCAGACAGTGTTCGAAAGAAAGCTTCATGAGGGTCATAAAATAGAGGGTCATAAAATCACAGAATGATTTGGGTTGAAAGGGGCATTAAAGATTACCTAGTTCTACCCTCTCCTCCCATGGGCAGAGACACCTTCCACTAGACCAAGCTGCTCAAAGTATCCTTGGAGACATTTCAAAACCTTGTATTAGTTATGTACAATAGTTATTTAGTGCCTTGTTTTCAACAGTGAAACTGGAATATAAATGAATATAAACCCCTTCCTCTTCCCTTCCCTCACCCCAGTCATTTTGCCCTGTGATCCCACTGTGTTTTGCTATCCTTCAGCTTCCCCTGTGACTTGAGAGGTTTGCACTGTAAGCATGATGACTGAAATGATTCTGGTTATAACAACCTTCTGCTTTTTGTTTTGTTTATTTTTAGCTTGATACAGCACTTGGGAGGCTAGTGATGCGTGTAAGCAGGGTTGATGAAGTAGATAGTGTCATGAAATCAGTGGTTTAGGGTCACTCAAAGAATGACCATCAAAAGTATTAGCAGAAACAGTTTAATATGATTTATAGAGGCACAGCTTAACTGAATTGCGTGGCAAGATCTATTACATATTACATGGATGAAGCATACAAAGGAAAATCAAAGTAAAATCCAGCTAAAGATGATTGATACAGAGTCTGAAGGCACAAAGGGTGAGGGAGACTCTTCAGTTCAGAGTAGAACCCCTTGACTTCTGAACTCCCAAAGGAGCCTGGGTACAGCTGCATCTTGTCTTAGTCTCAGACCTGAGCACCGGTATATATCCAAAGAGTTACAAGTGTACCAGTTCACCACAGGGGGAATTTTTACACAGCTTTCATTTAGCAGCAGTTTGTGGTTTTAAGGTGGATGTTATAAAGTGAGTCAAAGGAATTTACTACAATTGCTCTAACAATCTATGCACGCATACACACAGATATAGACATACAGAATCATATAAAGGTACATGTGAAAAATTCCCCTCTAGTCGGTGAAATATTCACAGCTAAAGTCTCAGCATTTCTCAACAGGGGAGGGTTAAGTCTTGGGAAGTGAGGGGGCACTTCAGCCCAAGTTCCATCTTTTGGTGACAAGCCTCCAATTATGGCAAACTTGAGTAGTTGTGAACTCTGAGGGGTGTCCCACTCAGAGGGAGATGCTGATCGCTGCCCACTGTGGTCCAGGAGACCTCAAAGGACCACTGTTTATAGGGTTGCAATATGATTGGCTTTAGTCATTAGTAAATTTCCACCCTGGCCCCAGTTCAGGTTGGGAATTACTAGAAAGTTTTCAACATGTTGATGACAGTGGCACCATTCCACTCAGGCTGAAATCAAGGGGAGGAATGTTCTGAGGCTGTCGGGGGATGACTGATTATGCCTATGCTTGCTTACTACCTTAGCCAAGGTGACAGGAGTCCCTGGTACAATCAGTGCCTCCTTCCTTACCCATGTAAGAGTTCCTGGTATGGTCAACGGGTGCATCGCCATCCAATTCATTACATAAAGACCAGGGCCTGACAGGAATTCCTTAGATGGCGAAGCAACCCAGAGGATGGGGGGGAGGATGCACCACCATAAGGCGGAGGTCTGTTTTGGTGGCTTCTCTGATGAAGGGAGCATATCAGATAACTTCTTCCTCCTGCGCAGCCATTTGTTGATGTCTGCTTGTTCCACTTTGCCAAAAAAGATGAATCAGCCGCTGGAGGCCATTGGTGCACTGAGCTCACATGAACTATAAATTACTCTGAGTTAGCTTGGTGTGTACGTATGATCTTGATTTATGTTCTCTCCTCTGATCATCAACTGGAGCTTTACAATGAAGACACTAGAGTACCTCTGGAAAAATGAAGCTAGCTAAATGATTACCTGTCTCTGAGGGCGTGTACATCCTTATCAGTTGGCTGAAGTATGACACAGAGGTCATCAGCCATGGTACCATTCTGATTAACTTATCTGATTCCACTATCACTAGCTACTGCTTTTAGATTACAAAAGGGGTGAGGATTGCAGATTCAGACCCAAGGTCACTGAAGCCACAAAAAGCAGGAATAAATAAGATCTTATTTCTGTGGGATCATGGTCACCAATGTGTTTGCACTGGAAACAGAAGCCATCTCTTATCTATATCCAAGAAGGAAGGAGACAAGTGTTCTGCTGCTCTAAGTGCTCTAGATGTTTGTCTTCTGTGCAATTGATTAAACAGCTCAATCATAGTAACATATTCCCAAAATATTCTCTTGTTGAAAACAAACATAAGATTGCTGGTTGATAAGAGATACCATTAAGATTGGGGCTGTTCAGCCTGGAGAAGAGAAAGCTGCGTGGAGACCTCATAGCAGCCTTCCAATACCTGAAGGGGGCCTATAGGGATGCTGGGGAGGGACTCTTCATTAGGGACTGTGGTGAGAGGACAAGGGGTAATGGGTTTAAACTTAAACAGGGGAGGTTTAGATAGGATCTGAGGAAGAAATTCTTTACTGTGAGGGTGGTGGGGCCCTGGAATGGGTTGCCCAGGGAGGTTGTGGATGCTTCATCCCTGGCGGCGTTCAAGGTGGGGTTGGACATAGCCTTGGATGGCATGGTTTAGTGGGAGGTGTCCCTGCCCATGGCAGGGGGGTTGGAACTCGATGATCTTGAGGTCCTTTCCAACCCTTACTATTCTATGATTCTATGATAGTAGTGAATTCATTAATCAGTGAAGTAAATCTTTACAGGCTAAAGTATTTTTTGGCAAAGAATATGAAATATAAAATACCCCTTATCAGTTATACAGTGTTGTCTTGGGGTTTTTTTAATAGGTCTTAGTTTGTTACTGTTTTCAGAGAATAGGATCTCCGTGCCTCACATGTTGTTATTATGCTCTTTTCCATGGATAAGTTAGTTTATTAGAGGAAAACATATCATACTGAATCCAACAGCCTGAGGAAGGCAAGGCTGCTGCTGCTGCTCCATATAGAATCATAGAATGGTTTGCGTTGGAGAGGACCTTAAGATCATCTAGTTCCAGCCCCCCTGACATGGGAAGGGATGCCTCACACTAGACCATGTCACCCAAGGGTCTGTCCAGCCTGGCCTTGAACACCGCCAGCGATGGAGCATTCATCACTTCTGTGGGCATCCTGTTCCAGTGCCTCACCACCCTCACAGGAAAGAACTTCTTGCTTATATCTAACCTGAACTTCCCCTGTTTAAGTTTGAGCCCACTAGCCCTTGTCGCTACCATTCCTGATGAAGAGTCCGTCTCCAGCATCCTCCTAGGCCCCCTTCAGATACTGGAAGACTTCTATGGGGTCTCCACGCAGCCTTCTCCAGCCTGAACAGCCCCAACTTTCTCAACCTATCTTCATACGGGGGGTGCTCCAGTCCCCTGATCATCCTCGTGGCCCTCCTCTGGGCTTGCTCCAACAGTTCCATGTCCTTTTTATGTTGAGGATGCAAGAACTGTACCCAGTACTCCAAATGTGGTCTCACAAGAGCAGAGTAGAGGGGCAGGATCACCTCCTTTGATCTGCTGGTCACACTTATTCTAATGCAGCAGTGAGAATATAAATACATAGAGATATACATACCTGTATGTACCAGAAAGATCCCTCCAGCAGTTGGGCTCAGACACTATCCGGTGGCTAGCTCCTTTGTTTCAGTTTCCCCAGTTGCTGGCTGCTGGGCTTATGAGCCTGCAAGGCCATAGCTCCACTCCAGTTGCTGGTATACACCATCACATGTACACATGTGGCTGGCCAGGATTTCCCAGGTGCTAATAGCTGCCTCCCCATGCTCATAGATGCACAGATGCTCTCACATCCTGAGCTGGCAGGGACTCCCATGGTCCCATAGATGACCCTGCTGTGCTGCTTTGGACTTTTGGAGATGAGCCTTTGATGGGCTCATGGCTCCTGTGGTAGACCTGGGAGTTGCCCAGCAGGGTATTATCCAGGATCTCTGCCCTGCCATTGTCCCGTTAAGTAACCCAGTGGGTGTGCAGTGGAGCTTTTATCACACAACCCAACACAGTTTAAGTAGCCATCTCACCTTTCTGTGTGGAGCAAAGTGGGAATTTGGCCTGTCTAAAAGCTGTATAGGAATTCAAGATCCTGCTTTTTTTGATGTTTTTTTTTTACCTAAAGATTCACTCCTGGAATGCATTTCTTAGCTTAGGATCTACACAAGGAAAATTCTGTTTGCTTCACAAATCATTTCTCCATTTGTGGAACTTTACATAAAGGCTACAGGTCTAAACAATCTATTCATTAGTGGATTTAATGGGAGGAGGAATGAGGGTAATAAGAACAGTGCAGGAAAACTAAGAGAGCACATTCCTTCTAACCCCACCCAGTCATTTTACATCTTTGTGTTTGTTAAAAAAAAGAAAAAAATCGATTCTGGCTTGGTCAAATTTTACATAAATCACTCAGTGTGATAAGTGGCAGAGCATAGGGCACTGGGGGATGAGGCCAGAGAGGAGAGAAAGAACTGAGAAAACACATGGTTCCTGAAATTGCCTCAGGTTTTGTGTCTAACCTCTAAGGACAGTGGGAACAGACCTTGCCCTGACTGTGCTTTTCAGTGTACATTTGGGAGAACATACATTTGGGAGAACATACTTTACATAGAGGAGCAGTTTTTCTGCCAGCCCTTTGGGTGCTGGCAGTCACTCTTACTTGGAAGCTTAAAGAAACTATACTTCATAGATTTTGCAGTTCATGGTCAGACTTGGAATTCCCCAGCACAGATGCAGTTTTCTACTATACCGCTGTACTAGTACTGTCTACCCAAGCTTTTCCACTACTTAAAGCAACAAAGCAGCTCCATGCTTAGTTACCAGAGGAAAGGTTTTATGCTCCTTTAAAACAGGCAAGTCAATGGATTTGATACTGACTCTCCCTGTTACATTAGGTAGTTCAGATACATTCAGGTTAGATGTACAAAGTTAGGAGCAGTAGTGCCCCATTTTGTAACAAGAAGCCTATTAAAGCTATAAGAGTCAGACAGGATTCTTCTTCATCTCTCCAGCTTTTTTTCTTTCCTCCCCATGGTCATTTTGAATCGAAGGAACAGCAGCCAAATCATGGTCCTTATAAATTTTATGGCTGCATTCTAATTCATGTGGACTCGATAAAAATTTATTGTCCTCTGCAAGAATCAGTGTAGATAGCTTGACAGCCCTCCTTTATTAGCTAAGATTGGGAATAGAAAGTACTTAATAATTTGTTATAGTGTTGTGAATTGGTGTTTGCTTCACTTTTTTTTTAACACCTTCAATTTGATAATAACATAAGACAGGGCTTTATCAGTCAGATAAGAGTTAGTGATTCTTTAAGTCTTTTGCATACAACTTTTAACTACTTTAGCTCAACTCTTATCTGGCTGATAAGATTAATAGCAGTATTTCTTACAGCTTTTTCTTTTTTTTTTCCTACCATGAAGTTCAAAGGTTGTCCAAGAGCAATATTCCACTATTAAGACACAGATGCCCAGAGACTGCCTTTTTCTTTTTGGATAAAAGTCTGTGAGTTTTCGGAAATCATAGTGGTAAGCTTTGTTTCCATGAAAATGACAGTACCTGCTTTTGCTCTTCCTCAAGCATACTGGGAGTGAAGGGCAAGGCTGAATTTCCAAGCCTTGAATATCTTTGTTGGTAGTTTGTGACACTGCTACTCTGCTCTCGTGAGACCTCACTTGGAGTACTATGTGCAGTTCTGGTGTCCTCAACATAAAAAGGACATGGAGCTGTTGGAACAAGTGCAGAGGAGGGTCACGAGGGTGATCAGGGGACTGGAGCACCTCCCGTATGAAGACAGGCTGAGAAAGTTGGGGCTGTTCAGGCTGCAGAAGAGAAGGCTGCGTGGAGACCTCATAGCAGCCTTCCAATACCTGAAGGGAGCCTATAGAGATGCTGGGGAGGGACTCTTTATTAGGGACTGGAGCGATAGGATGAGGGGTAACGGGTTAAAACTTGAACAGAGGAAGTTTAGATTGGATATAAGGAAGAAGCTTTTTACTGTAAGGGTGGTGAGGCACTGGGATGGGTTGCCCAGGGAAGTTGTGAATGCTGCATCACTGGTGGTGTTCAAGGCCAGGTTGGACAGAGCCTTGGGTGACACAGTTTAGTGGGAGGTGTCCCTGCACATGGCAGGGGGCTGGAACTAGATGATCTTAAGGTCCTTTCCAACCCTAACTATTCTATGATTCTATGAAACACTTAGAGGGACACTTCAGGCACAAAATGCGGCTATTCTGCTACTCTAGGAATGGTGTATATAATCCATTGTTAACACAAGCATCTCAGTCTTGCTCTGTGTGCTTTTGCAAAAGAGATGGATGATATTGAAGCCTTTCATTTTTATTGTTGTCATTTTTTTAATCTGTAAATCATGCAGCCCGCTCACTCACTCCTCCCTCTTTCTTCCCCACCACTCCGCGGGGGGGGGGGGGGGGGGGGGGGGTGTGAATGGGGAGAAGAATCGAAAGAATGTAACTCCCACCGGTTGAGATAAGAGCAGTCCGGTAACTAAGGTATAACATAAACCACTGCTGCTACCACCAATAATAATAATGACAAGAGAAATACAAGCAAAGAGAATACAACTGCTCACCACCCGACGACCGAGCCGTGAACTGAACTCTTCCAAGTTCCTGCCCCCAGTTTTCCATCCTGGGCGTGACGTACTGTGATGTGGAATACTTTGGTCAGTTTGGGTCAGGTGTCCTGTTTCTGCTTCCTCCCAGCTTCCCCTCCCCCCTGGCAGATCATGAGACTCAGAAAGTCCTTGGTCAGACCAAAACATTCTGAACATCGGTGTTATCAGTGCTGTTCCCAGGCCGAAAGTCGAAAACAGAGCACTGCACCAGCTACTACGAAGGAGAAAAATGACTGCTGCTGATGAACCCATGACTATTGTATTGTCTACAGCTTAATATTCAGAATAATCCTCAGCCAGGTTATGAATATCTCTCAGGAGAGAAACTCCGCAACATCTGTGGGCAACCTGTTCCACTGTTTGATCATGCTTGCCATATATTTATTCCTTAATGTTTCACCAGAATTTCTTGTATTTCACTTTGTGCCCATTGCTTATTTACTCCCTACTGCATTAGGTGTTTATATCCATTGATACAATCTTCCAATATCTTAACCATCTTTGTGGCCCTTTGCTGGATCCTCTCCAGGATGCCCTTGTCTTTCTTGCACTGGGTAGCCAAGAACTGGACCCAGTGCTCCATCTGTGGCTTACCAGTGCTGAGTAGAAGGGAAGAATCACCTCCCCAGCCTGCTGGCTATGCTCTGTGTAATGCAGCCAAGGATGCTGCTGGCGTTGTTTGCCAGAAGGACACATTGCTGCTTTATGTTCAGGTTTTTTTGCCAACCAGGATGCACTGATGTTTTTCTACACAGCCACTTTCCGTGTGATTGAATTCCCAGCACTTACTGTTGCATGGGGCTATTTCTTATCAGTGCAGGAGTTTGTGCTTCTTTGTATTGAACTTCATGAGGCTCTTGTCTGCTTATATCTCCAGCCTGTCAAGGTACTTCTGAATGACAACATAAGCATCTGATGCATCAACAAAAGCCTTATGAAGTCTTGAAAAATACAAAATAAAGAATATTGTTGATGTTTCCTTTTCCACCAAACCCATCATCTTATCATAAAAGGCTATCAAGTCGATGAGGCATCAGTTCATCAAGTCAATGTTTTTTTTCCTTCATAAGTCCATACTGACTACTCTCAATTACCTTTTTGTCCTTAACATGTTTGAAAATAATTTCCAGGGTTCTTCAGCACCATATCCCATGGGATTCTTCTGAGCAGGTCCATGAACAGGCCAGTCTGCTCTCCTGAAGTCTGGGGTTGTAGGACTGCTACATACCTTGTTTCTCCAGGATCCTGAACTCTACCATCTCTTGGTCACTGCAGCCAAGACTGCTCCCAGACTTTGTATTTCCTACCAGTTCTTCCTTGTTTATAAGTATCAGGTCCAGCAGAGCATGTCTCCTTGTCAGACCTCCATCACCTATGGCAGGAAGCTGTTGTCACTGCACCTCAGAAGGGTCCTGGATTGCTTGTTCCCTGCTGTGTTGTCCCTCCAGCGGACACTGGGGTGGTTAAAGTTTCAGTTTCACTGGGCAGAGGTTAATACATTAGGAGTTGTGAGTAGCTCACTGTCTGTGACAGGGCAAGATGTGAAGTAGGAAGTGGTATTTCTGGGTAGATAAACATTGACATGGAAAAAAAGTGGTCATCTTCATATCAATGGTATTGCTGTAAAGCCAGAGGGCTGCTCAGATGGGAATCAAAATCTGCAGGTAGGGTGAAAAATTGTAATGCTGAGAGTTACAATTTGCTAAACAATAGCACGAGAAAACAGTTCACAAAATACCATTTGGGCTTCTCAGTGAATTGAAGCTATGGAAAGATGAAAACGAAGCTTCAGATGTGTATCAGGAGTAGAAAAGTAACAAGCTCTGATAGTACACTTAGTATGATACTGTGCTTACAAATTGTGGACACTTTATTTCACATGATAAAGCTGAAGTAAATCTTGAATGTTGTGTAAATAAAACCTGTAATTTCGTTAAAAATATCCTTTAGTCACTGACTGTATCAGGAAAATGTTGCTTACAAAAGAGTGAGAACTGAAGAGCTGTGTCTAGCTATGTCTGTCGTAGGAGACAGAGAACATGAGCCCTGAGTGGAAGCTTCCAGCGCCACTGTTAGGAAGCAGTGTTGGTACTTTGCTGTCGAGCAGACTATATTTGCTGAATCAGAACATTGGACCAATCGTGCTTAGCTTTGTCTGAGTGTTTTGGTAGCAGTTTGCATGCTGACCCTTTTCTAGAAAAGTATTTATGTACAGCTGAAAACTAAACACCTCAGGGTTAGCTCCTTTGGTTGAAGGCAAACACATGCTTAAGTAACTTGCTGGACTTGAGCCCAAGGGCCTTGTTCACAATTATGGCTCTGTTGCCCATTGCACTCACGTTCTGTCATCAGATATAGTGCTAGCCAGCAGCTCTGCTTAGTGATGTAGCAGTCCTGTCATTTTGCTCATTATTTTGAGTTATGTTTCTTGCTCCATATTTCTAGAAGCAGCCAACACGGGGCAAAGGAATTAACAGAGTATCTCCTAAACATGTTAAGATGTTTATGGCACTGAATCAAACAGACTAATAGATGTTTACAAACCTTCTGGCTAGTTTTAAAATGGTGTACATCTGCTGACTCCTGTTTTAGTGGGTGCAGGACTGAGAACTAACAGCAAGTGGCGTACCCATTGAAAGAGTAACTTTTTGAAAGTAGTGAATTGTACATTCTTGGAAACAGAAGCCTCAGAAACAGAGGAGAAAGCAGGTGGATGGATGCAGGAAGCACCTGGCTATCTGGAAGAAAAAAGTGGCTTTCTCAGTGTTAAAATTGGAGTTCTGTCTTTTGGAGGTGGACGTGACAGTTTGTGAGTAAGCAGGAAGTAACTCAGCAATAAAGTAATTTCCCTTTGACACTGACATTTTCTTTACAGGCTGAGTAGGGGAATACCCAGACAAGCATGAATGTAACCTTCCAATTCTGCTTTTGCAGCTATTTACAGAGTAATTAATACAAAAGCTTTCTTTACCCCAGAGAAGCATAAATGAATGGCTTCCATACAGTAAGGTTTGTGAGTGCGGTTTATTTACTTAGCCCTGTTACAGCCTGTTTAATTAGTGCTTTTAAACTGCATTCACAGTTCTTGTTTCTAGCTTGTCAAAATACATTCTTTGAAAGGAAATGCCAAATCTGAGGTTAAAAAAGTAACCAGACTTATTTTGTCTGCAACCAGATTTTTCAGTGGCAATAGTGGAACTGTTCTTCATTGGCTCCTGTTCTGAGAGATAACTATGGAACATGCTGAAGTAGATGCAGTATGTCTTGGGCAAACCCAGAAGTATTGTGTGGAGAGACCAATATATAACCAAGAGCTCTTGGAAGGACAGCTGCACAGACGAGAAAGAACACCTCAGACTTTAAGGCAGAAGATTGCACATTCTTGTCGGTAGGGGTTTTGTCTTTATTTTGTTGGTTAGAAATATTCTAATTCTTAATTTATTAATGCACAACTTATAGTTTCTTCAAAGAAATAATAGCAATAGTTCTTCTTTGATTATTCAGCCAGACTGCAATGAAGTTGTGTGTGTGTTTTTGTATGTTAATATGTAACTGTATTACAAAATGCTGGATAAATTAATTGAATTGTCTTCATCAAAATGGAAAGGAAAATATGCAGCATAGGAATGTGAATTATTAGTCAAATCATGTGACATGAATTCATAAGACCCAGAAAAATACCTGTCCTTTTCAAGTGGAAATACTTAGAGCCAAATTTGTGCTTCACCTGTTCCTTTCATGGAAGAAGAATGGATGACACCTATGTAGAAATCTAAATTATTAGTCTAATAAGGACCTAATAGAGGTATTCTGCTTTGGAATTGAAGTATCATCTGATTAGACAGGAATTTTCTTTAACTACTGTCATGGTTTAAGCCCACTCGGCAACTCAGCCACGCAGCCACTCTCTCACTCCCCTCTCTTCCTCCCCCTCGCTCCCAGGGGGATGGGGGGGAGAATCTAAAGAATGTAACTCCCATGGGTTGAGATAAGAACAGTCGAGTAACTAAGGTATAACACAAACCACTGCTGCTACCACCAATAATAATAATGATAAGGGAAATAACAAGGGGAGAGAATACAACCGCTTGCTACCCACCGACCAATACCCAGCCCGACCGAGCAGTGATCTAACCCTTCCGGGTAACTGCCCCCAGTTTATATAGTGGGCATGATGTGCTGTGGTATGGAATACCTCTTTGGTTAGTTTGGGTCAGGTGTCCTGTCTCTGCTTCCTCCCGGCTTCCCCTCCTCCCCGGCAGAGCATGAGACTCAGAAAGTCCTTGGTCAGAGTAAACATTACTGAGCAGCAACTGAAAACATCGGTGTTATCAGCGCTGTTCCCAGGCCAAAAGTCAAAAACACAGCACTGCCCCAGCTACTTAAGAAGGAGAAAAATGACTGCTACTGCTGAACCCAGGACAACTACGCAACTCTTGTTCTGTGATACCAGAGGATAGTGAAGAGAAACTTATTCTAGTTAAGTTCTCATAGTGTTCCATTTATCTATGCTTCATTTGCAGAGTTGATTCCATTTCTTGCTAGAACCTTGTTCTGCAAGACAGCAAATGTTTTCTGCCTGACTGCTTGTCTGTAAAATATTCCTGTTTCCATGGTTCAACATTTGGAGATTTGTTCTGGTTAATGGAATGACATTCTAATGGTAATGGTGCCTAATTCCATCTCAGATAACTTGTATGTCCTGAATGAAAAAATATTTGTATCAAAATCCTCCTGAGCTATGACTTCTTGTGATACAATCTGCTTGAACATGGAGAAGTGTGGATGACTAATTTCTCACTCACTTGTAGCAATAAGCTTCTTCACTGTGCAATTTAGTCCCGTGAGAATTCAGAAATGTTAACGAATCTCTGCAGTTCTCTTGTAGTTCCCTATGCAGAAAAACATTTATATGATCATAGTGTTACATTTTTACCTAAGGCTAAACTTTCTTACCACAGCACAATCAAAGTATGATGCATAGCAATACTGCATAGAGATATTTATTTCCTGGCTCTGTTCGTTTGTCATGAGTCAGAGTTTCAAAAGCTTAATAACTCTGCTAAGAGACACAAGGATCAGCATTGCTGGCTCTAGTGCCTTTCCCTTCAGGGTAAAGAAAGATTATGTTCTCAAATAGCCTAAAAGGCTATCAGTAGCAGTGATAGTAGCAAGCATTAGTAAAATAATAGTTTGGCTTTTTTTTTTGAGCATAATATATATAATGTTATAATCAAAGAAGTATAAAGCATGCAAATGATAAGTAAAAATAGGAAAAAAAAATTGTAAAGTACTTTAAGTGAAAACCACTATCAGAAAGCAAGTTATCCTCAGGGGATTGGTACTAGGAATGTTCTCAGCAAAAACTGTTGTGTGACTGCTCAATTGTGTATGGACTTGAACCGTTTCACTTCCCAGTGACCTTCAGCCTTGCAAGACTGTGATTCTCTTCTCCAGTTCCGTAAGGATTGTGAACAGTGATGAAGGGCTAAATTAACTGGAGTCTTAGTTGTTTGTGCTTGAGCTTTGTCCAGAAATTGTCATCAGGGGTCTGAGTCTGCCTTTAATGGAGCTTTTTTCCTACATAGGGAAGAAAGACAATTTTTTAAACCCATTTGTCCCTTGCTAGTGTCTAACTTCTTCTTTCTGCTTTATATTTTCAGTTGTTCTTCTAAGAAAGCCAAGTCTCATCTTTACAGTTTCTTACCAATTTTAAAATGGCTTCCCCATTACCGAGTAAGGGAATACTTATTAGGAGACATTATCTCAGGTATAAGCACTGGGGTTATGCAGCTTCCTCAAGGTGAGTGTCTCTTTGGATTTTTTTATCCCTTCTTTGCTTTTTCTGTGTGTGCTTTTTCAGTAGTGCTTGGCTTCCTGCTCATGAATATAGGATGTGTGTTTCAGGTGTGTGTGTGGTGATCAGTACAGCATTCTGCACACCAGCCCATAGTGATGATTCCCTTAGAATGTCAATGTTACACAGCAAACTGTGAAAGAAGCTTATATCTCTGATCAATACCTGCAGCGCTGGATGGCAGAATGAATTTTCACAGTCTAAATGCATGTCTGAACCTTTGCTGAACGCACACAATTATTTTCTGATCTCATCACCCTGAAACTTGTAGGAAATCTCCTGCAGAGGGTAGCAGTATCTGATAGATATATAGACATAATGTTTCAGCAGAGCAACTGTTGCAAAGTAACCAAACTAAATTTAACCAGAGAACAATGTGCAAAATCAGAGACTAATCCCTCCCTCTTTTTCTCTTAAGGCTAGAAGTCACCAATTTAAGCTAGAACCATAATAGTGGGTAATGATTTGCATGGTGGAAATAAAAGTATCTTATATAACAGGACAGCAAATCTGTAGAATTTCTGGTAAATTACTTGGGAGTTTGACCTCAAGTGGAGCCTGGCCTTGAAGCAGGAGTAGGCTCCGTGGAAGAGAAGGCCAGTGTTCACTGTTTCGTCCAGGTCTTGCTGACAATCTTTTGTTTAGCCTGACATCTTACAATCAGCAGTTAAAGAACTGCTATGGGGTTAGAAAGTGACAGCATTTTTACAGCAGTATCATTATGGGGTACCGTCACTGCTCTGGGAGCAGCAGCTTCATGACAGCTGCCACAGTCCCAGTAGATTTCCCCAGAAGATCTTGGAGTAGAGGGAATTCTTGAACTTGTGCTGAGTCCCATCTACAGGAGCTTTCACGTTAAGGGCAAGATAGTTAAGTATACGTAAGTTTACTTGCATTTTGGCTTATTTCGTATTTCCACCATACTTGTTCCACTTTAGGCTGAGGCAGGTCTGAAGAATTAATCTGTAAATCCAAGAAGCCTAGATTTTAATAGGCAGTAACCCATTAAAGCTATGGAGTGTCCTAACTTAGTCTATGCAGTTTATTTCTGCAGCTTCCTGGCTTGTGCATTTTTTTGTGATTAAGGATGTTTTTTCTTACACAAATATAAACATCAACTTATCTTGAATTGATAGATCTTGAAAGATAACAGGAAGGGATTCTATAGGTACATTGCAAATAAAAGACAGGCTAGGGACACCATGGGCCCTCTCCGGAAGCTATCGGGAGAACTGGCCACCCTGGATTTGGAGAAGGCTGAGGTTCTTAATGACTTCTTTGCCTCAGTCTTCTCCGGCAAATGCTTTGACCACACCACCCAAGTCTTGGAAGGCAAATGCAGGGACTGTGAGAATGAAGACCTTAGGCCCACTGTAGGAGAGGATCTGGTTCGAGACCATCTTAGGAACCTGAACGTACACAAGTCCATGAGACCTGATGAAATCCATCAGCGGGTCCTGAAGGAGCTGGCAAATGAAGTTGCTAAGCCACTGTCCATCAGATTTGAAAAATCATGGCAGTCAGGTGAAGTTTCCGATGACTGGAAAAAGGGAAACATAACCCCCATTTTCAAGAAGAGCAAAATGGATGAGCCGGGGAACTACAGACCAGTCAGCCTCGCATCTGGGCCTGACAAAATCTTGGAGCAGATTCTCCTGAAAGGCATGCTAAGGCACATGAAAAACAACAAGGAGCTTGGTGACAGCCAGCATGGCTTCACTAAGGGGAAATCCTGCCTGACCAATTTGATGGCCTTCTATGATGGGGCTACGGAACTGATGGACAGGGGCGGAGCAGTTGATGTCATCTGCCTGGACTTGTGCAAAGTGTTCAACTCTGTCCCACATGACATCCTTGTCTCTAAATTGGAGAGACATCAATTTGATAGATGGACCACTCGGTGGATAAAGAACTGGCTGGATGGCCGCACGCAAAGAGTTGTGGTCAATGGCTCAATGTCCAGCTGGAGACCAGTAACGAGTGGTGTCCCCCAGGGATCGGTGTTGGGACCGGTCTTGTTCAACATCTTTGTGGGTGACATGGACAGTGGGATTGAGTGCGCCCTCAGCGAGTTTGCCGATGACACCAAGCTGTGTGGTTCGGTTGATACATTGGAGGGAAGGAATGCCATCCAGAGGGACCTTGACACACTTGTGAGGTGGGCTGATGCCAACCTGATGGAGTTTAACCATGACAAGTGCAAGGTCCTACACCTGGGTGGGAGCAATGCCAGGCACAGCTACAGGTTGGGCAGAAAAGAGATTCAGAGCAGCCCTGCAGAAAAGGACTTGGAGGTGTTGGTTGATGAGAAAATTAACATGAGCTGGCAATGCTCACTTGCAGCTCAGAAAGCCAACCATATCCTGGGCTGCATCAAAAGGAGTGTGACCAGCAGGACGAAGGAGGTGATCCTGCCCCTCTACTCTGCTCTCGTGAGACCTCGCTTGGAGTATTGTGTGCAGTTCTGGTGTCCTCAACATAAAAAGGACATGGAACTGTTGGAACAAGTGCAGAGGAGGGCCACGAGGACGATCAGGGGACTGGAGCACCTCCTGTATGAAGATAGGCTGAGAAAGTTGGGGCTGTTCAGCCTGCAGAAGAGAAGGCTGCGTGGAGACCTCATAGCAGCCTTCCAATATCTGAAGGGGAGGCTATAGGGATGCTGGGGAGGGACTCCTCATTAGGGACTGTAGTGATAGGACAAGGGGTAACGGGTTCAAACTCAAACAGGGGAAGTTTAGATTGGATATAAGAAAGATGTTCTTTACTGTAAGGGTGGTGAGGCACTGGAATGGGTTGCCCCGGGAAGTTGTGAATGCTCCATCCTTGGCGGTGTTCAAGGCCAGGATGGACAGAGCCTGGGTGACACGGTTTAGTGGGAGGTGCCCTTGTCCATGGCAGGGGGGTTGGAACTAGATGATCTTAAGGTCCTTTCCAACCCTAACTATTCTATGATTCTGTTCTATGATTCTATGATAAGTAATATGGTTAACTGTCAGGCAAAACAGTCATATACTGGATACAAACATTACTGATTGTATACTGAAACACGGTTTGTGTGATGACCAGATAAGGATGCTGAAATTTAAGTGGTCAGTGCTGAACTTTATGCTTAATTTCGTTACTTTGTTTTAAACTAACATTATTCTTTCCTTTAGTGACAGCACACATGCCCTTAAACTGCTCTAATCTTTTCCTTTCTAAAAAGACAAAAGTTGAACTTTCATTTTTTCTGCAATGGATGTTAATTATAGCAAGCAGAAGTTCAAAGAAGCCTGGGAATCATTCCAGGCAGAATATCAATGACCAGGGTGTTTGAGCCATGAACTCCTGTCGTGTCAATATCTCTTTATTTACTTTGCAGTGAGAGGAGAAGGAATAAAAGGGTATTCAGATCAGGAACTTCACATCGTTCACACCCTTCTGGTTTTGAAACCACTGATTTTCGGTTCTGGTCACTTGTACTGTTACGTTCATCACCATGTTAAAGGCCTGACTGTTACAGTACAGGGTGTTCTGCTGATACTCTTGGCATGAGAGGTAGCCCCTGGGGCAGAGAATATAGGTGGGATGAGTTTCAGAAATACTTAATGAAAGCTCATTGCTGCAAGAGAATAATATCAGCAATCCAGTTCTGATAGGAATGTGAATTCTTGGTTAGGATTCATACATTGCTTAGGACATGAGCAAGGCTGTGTGAGCTCTTACGCTGTGCAAGACTGCTTGGATGACACAGAAGATCCCATCCTGATTTTGTTCTTTGATTGTAACCTTTTGTCTTTCAATTTAAAAATAAATTAAGAGGGAGAGGTGGTTTTGAGTATAACTGGTTCTCCATGGTGGGTGGACCATTGCTTCCTTTTGTAATTTGCACTGGACAAGCTTTTCAGTCCTAACTTGGACCAGTCTTCCCAAGTGTGGTAGGAACACAGAGCTTCCTCTGGTGTCGTGAGTCTTTATCTGTGAAGATGTATCAGTGAACCAAGGCAGAATACAGCATTTCCTTCTCAAGGCCCATTTTTTCACTTCTGGTGCCTAATTCTCATTAGCACAAGCCATGTAGAACTGTTGATTTTGCTGGAACTGCTCAGGACATTTGGGCACTACATCATGTGGTGCACACAGTTTGCTTGTGTACCTGGTCACATGATAAGCACCTGCCTGGTCACATAGAGGGGGAGCACTGTGTGAGCTGTCCCTCTCCTGAGTCCCTTAAAGCTGTTCCCCTACAGCTCCGTTGCTGTGCTTTCAAATCCCCTTACTAATAGGACTGGTGTGGATCGCACTTCGACTACGTGGAACTGGACAGGGCTTAATAACAAAAAGGACTTCATTTCTGGGGAAGGATACCAAACTGTATAAGCTAGGTTACCATGCAGATCATGTCTGATGAGAAAAGGAAAAAATCAAATCTGTCCCACTGGCTACAGGGTTTTGGGTGTTTCTAGTGACAGTCTTTGACAGGTGAAACTGAAAGCAACAGGAAGTGTTTGCTGGCTATTAAGACAAAAACAAAACAGTGAATACACAGGTGCACAGCTGTACAGACAAACACACATGCACACACCTGCAGTGCCTGTCGTTAGAGACTTCTGCCTTCGTGACTCAAACCATCAGGTTTTAGGAACTGTCCTACAGTATTGCACATATTAAAGAGTATTACCTGCAAGATCTTTTGTTTTCTAAACCTGTGATATGTCACTAGATTTCCTATTAGGTGAGCTGTGCTGGGTTCAGCAGTAGCAGTCATTTTTTCTCCTTCATAGTAGCTGGTGCAGTGCTGTGTTTTTGACTTTTGGCCTAGGAACAGCACTGATAACACTGATGTTTGTAGTTACGGCTTAGAATGTTTTGGTCTGACCAAGGACCTGCGGAGTCTCATGCTCTGCCAGGGAGGAGGGGAAGCCGGGAGGAAGGAAAGACAGGACACCTGACCCAAACTGTGCGAAGAGAGGTATTCCATACCACAGCACGTCATGTCCAGGATGTAAAAATGGAGAGCAGAGACCTGGAAGGGTGATGGAGGTGCACTGGGGGGGGTGCACTGCTTGCTTGGGCTTGATATTGGGTGGTGAGCAATTGTATTCTTTTCCCTTGTATTTTCTCTTGTCATTATTATTATTGGCGGTAGCAGTAGTGATTTGTGTTATACCTTAGTTACTGAACTGTTCTTATCTCAACCTGTGGGAGTTGCATTCTTTCGATTCTCCTTCCCATCCCTCCAGGAGTGGAGGGAAGAAAGAGGGGGAAGTGAGTGAGTGAGCAAAACTGCGTGGATGAGAGCCTTAAACCATGACATGAGCTCATAAATCCTTTTGCTTCAGATGGTTTCTTTCTGTTATTTGCCTAACATGAATATTTGTGTCTCTTTTCTAGGTTTAGCCTATGCCATGCTGGCATCTGTTCCTCCAGTATTTGGCCTGTATTCTTCATTTTATCCTGTCTTTCTATATACCATTTTTGGAACATCCAAGCACATTTCCATAGGTATATCTGTATGGATAACTGGAAGTCCATGTGTGTGTGTTTCATAAAGTTATAAAAAATGGATAAATAATGTAGTTGTTTTCCATAAATTCCAAGTGAAGTGAATAGAAGAAATGCAAATGTGTCAAACATTAGCGGTAGTTTTTATTGCTAATTTATCCATCCTACTTAGGAAGGAATACGAGACCATCTTTTATTAGATTAGATCTAGAAATGTGTGCTGTGAACACCAGAACTATGATTTCATTGCTGTCTGTGTGGCCAGAGTGAATCTTTAATTTGCATAATAGAAACTGAGATAGAAAAAAATAATGGTGTTTGCTTAGTGTAGAGGTGTATGTGCCCCATCTGACTAGCATTAAAGGTGCTGAGCACTGGAGCAGATTTGGGGCTAAAAAATACAATATTTAGGTAGAAAACTATTATAGTTTAATTCATATATCTGTTAATAAGAACCACCCCTAAGAAAAAGAAAAAAAAAAGGCAGGATTTTAACCAGTTATTTTCCTCTCCCTCTTATTTCAGGCACCTTTGCTGTGATTAGTATGATGATTGGAGGCGTTGCTGTGAGAGAAGTGCCTGATGAAGTGATTACTATAGGCTATAATTCTACTAATGTTACAGATACCCCTGAATATTACAGTGATAGGGTCACCAAGCGGGTACAGGTAGCTGTGACTCTCGCCCTTCTTACGGGAATCATCCAGGTATGTGCTTGCAGTTTCCTGTGAGGGCAAGTTCAGGTGCTGCTGCTAGTCTTGGTTGCAAAGGATGCTGAGTCATGTTGGATCCCCTGTCAGTACGCTTGTGCTTCAGCACTGCACTGTGTAGAATACCGGCTGTTTCATGGCAGCCACAGAACAGAAGTGGCGAGGGATACACTGAAGTCAAGTATTTATCTGGCATCTTGGCTTGACTGGGAAAAATGGGACCCCCTCCCATTTATTGTTTCCTGTCGCATTCATAGGATAATAGAATAGTTAGGGTTGGAAAGGACCTTAAGATCATCAAGTTCCAACCCCCCTGCCATGGGCACGGACACCTCCCACTAAACCATGCCACCCAAGGCTATGTCCAACCCCACCTTGAACACCGCCAGCAATGCAGCATTCACAACTTCCCTGGGCAACCCATTCCAGTGCCTCACCACCCTTACAGTAAAGAACTTCTTCCTTATATCCAATCTAAACATCCCCTGTTTAAGTTTGAACCCATTACCCTTTGTCCTATCACTACAGTACCTCATGAAGAGTCTCTCCCCAGCATCCCTATAGCCCCCCTTCAGATACTGGAAGGCTGCTGTGAGGTCTCCACGCAGCCTTCTCTTCTGCAGGCTGAACAGCCCCAACTTTCTCAGCCTATCTTCATACAGGAGGTGCTCCAGTCCCCTGATCGTCCTCGTGGCCCTCCTCTGGGCTTGTTCCAACAGTTCCATGTCCTTTTTATGTTGAGGACACCAGAAGTGCACACAATACTCCAAGTGAGGTCTCACAAGAGCAGAGTAGAGGGGCAGGATCACCTCCTTCGTCCTGCTGGTCACACTCCTTTTGATGCAGCCCAGGATATGGTTGGCTTTCTGAGCTGCAAGTGCGCACTGAAGCCAGCTCATGTTAATTTTCTCATTGACCAATACCCCCAAGTCCTTCTGCGCAGGGCTGCTCTGAATCTCTTCTCTGCCCAACCTGGTGCTGTGCCTGGGATTGCTCCAACCCAGGTGTAGGATCTTGCACTTGGCAAGGTTAAACTTCATCAGGTTGGCATCAGCCCACCTCACAAGCACGTCAAGGTCCCTCTGGATGGCATTCCTTCCCTCCAATGTATCAACCAAACCACACAGCTTGGTGTCATCGGCAAACTCACTGAGGGCGCACTCAATCCCACTGTCCATGTCACCAACAAAGATGTTGAACAAGACCAGTCCCAACACCGATCCCTGGGGGACACCACTTGTTACTGGTCTCCAGCTGGACTTCGAGCCGTTGGCCACAACTGTTTGCGTGCGGCTATCCAGCCAGTTCTTTATCCACTGAGTGGTCCATCTATCAAATTGATGTCTCTCCAATTTAGAGACAAAGATGTCGTGTGGGACAGTCGAACGCTTTGCACAAGGCCAAATTTGACCTGATGTTCTCTAATCTGTCCATAAATGCAAACACGTATATTTATTCATATCCCACACTGCACCTGCCAGTAGCATGGAAGGTTTGATGCATTGATGGCTGTTCACTGAACTGTGGCTTTCGACAGGCCAAGTTCGGGTTTGCGTGACCTGCCTCGAGCACCAAGGCAAGAAGTGTCCTGTGGTCTGTATGCTGCATAGTGCTGATGTTCAGGCTACAGTGGGAGTCAAATGGTTAATATTTCTCTTCTTCATTAGTTGTGTTTAGGTCTCCTTCGATTTGGATTTGTAGCCATCTATTTAACAGAGCCTCTAGTACGAGGATTTACTACTGCTGCTGCGGTTCATGTGTTCACTTCCCAATTAAAGTATTTATTTGGCATCAAGACTCCACGATACAGTGGACCCCTCTCAGTTGTATATGTGAGTAACTACATTTACTAAACATGTAAATTCTGCATTGTCTGGAGCTAGTACTTAAGCCTTTTCCTTTTTTTATTCTTTATTGTCATTATTGTTGTTGTCGTTAATATTATTAGTATGATGGCATCAAGTAGAATAATGCTTCAGTATTCAAAACTGTATATGAGGTCTTTAAGTGCATAGCAATATATGAGCATCTTAAACTGCTGCTTGTGCAACTTGATAGATCAGCATGGTCTAAGATGGGCAGATTTTAGAATTCTGCTTAATGTAGTTCTGTAATATGAACAGATAATATTCATTGAAGCAACTCTCTGGTACAGCATGGGAAAATGTGGTACTAAATGCTTCACTGCAGACCAGACATGTTTTGCAAAGCTAGGAAACGTTACTGTCAGAACCTTGCCCAGTCTGTATTTCTTTAATTTCACACACAGGTCCTGATGGGTATATTCTTCGTTTCCTGTTTGTAAGCTGTTTTGTAGTGTAGTTGGACACAATGCGCTGTGTCATCATAAATGTACCTGTTTATAGTAGGAAAAACTGTTTTGAAATAAGGATAGTCACTGTAAAACATTGCTACTTATTGAAGACCCTAAGCATTAAAACTGATGTAGGGATTCACTGTTTGACATAGCTCATAGCGTAATCTTCTACTCTGTCCAACACATAGTGATGCTGGAAGACAGAAGGAAAATGATGCAGTGTAAAGCTATGATTTGGTTAGTATGATTTAAGTAAAACCAAAAGCTCTTGTTCATTTTTATTTAAAATTGTCAGTTGTGCTCTGAAAAGAATATCATTGATCCCATGCAGCAAGTTATTTTTTTATAAAGGGACTTTTCCAATTCAAATCACAACCGAAGCTTTGAAGTTTTTATGAGCATTACTTTTCTTGCCATTACAAACAGGGAGAGTTGAAATACATTTGAATCTGATTTGCCTGCCAGTCTAGAAAGCCCCGAAATTGTTACCACAAAATCAATGCCTTGATTTTGCAGACAAGAATTCCTGAGTGGAAGAATAGGGAAAATCTCAGGTACCTGTGAAAACCCAAGCTGTTGAGCGGATTGATGGTTCAACAATAATGAAGCTTCAGGATTTCAGCCACATGGAGGTTATAGAAAATACTTAGTGGGAATCTCTCTTATGTATTTGTGCAGATACAAGAAACATTTTGAAAACAAGGCCACACTAATGATTAATTCCTTGATTTGCTGTTTAGTTCATTAACCCAAAAAGCAGACATAATTGCCAAACAAATAGGGGGGAGGGTATACATTTGAGATGTACTATCAGGACATCTTGAATGTATAATATCCTGATAATTGCTCTAACTTTCCTTATGTCTAAAGAAAGGTATCTACATCTTCTTTCAAAGACATCTCCAGAGGTCATTTATTTTTATTTATTTTAAATGCAGTGGAAGAAGGAGAAGTAATTGGTAGAGGAAACATCTGCCCTCTGGCAAGTTCTGTGTTCCAGCAAGCTTTCTTTCCTAACACCCTTTTAATAGTGTTTTCAACTAAAACATGTTTGGCATAATGGCCAGGTCAGCAGTGGTACAAAATCACTCTTGTTTAATTATACTGCTATGGTAACCTAAATGGTTTTATCCGCAGCTTTATCATTTTAGAATGCTTTATGAAGCTTTAAGTAGATGTGACTTGCCAAAGAATGTTTGAAGGTATTAGAAGAAGTTTGCATTTATTGCTTTCAAGTAGCTGCCAGGATGAAGTATGTGTGAAAATGCTGAGGGTTAAGATATGTGGTTTAGTTTAGACTTCTTTGATAGTCTTTTCTCCAAATTTTTTGCCCCATTTCAGGAAGACAGATACTGTAAATGATGACAAGTGCATGTCCCTCACTACAATACTCTGAACTTGGGGGTTTTAAGGGAACAGTGGGGATTTTGGTGAGGCACTGATTCATGTAGTAATAAATGCAGAATATAACAACAGTGTATAACTTGTTCTTTTGTAACAAATCTCCATGAAGATTATATTATTTTAGGAATAATTATGATACTTTTGTTTTGTTGCAGAGCATAGCTGCTGTGCTTTCAAATATAACAATGACCAACATAGCTACATTGGTTATCGGATTAACATGCATTGTTCTACTGTTTATTGGCAAGGAAATCAATCTCCGGTTTAAGAAGCAGCTGCCAGTTCCTATTCCTATGGAGATCATTGTGGTAAGGGCGTTGTGAAATTCCATAGCTAAATTTTATAACTAACCTAAAGCTGTAGAACCTATCTAATTTTCCATCAAGTCTGTTGAGCTTTAGAGTAACTTCTCTTGAACAGCATTAATTTGAGGCTTGATCCAGTTGAAGGTTTGGATAGTCATAAGGTTATGGACTGATGTGCCCAAGTTTTAGCCGTAAAGTCCCAGAGAGGAACTGAAAACTCAGGTAAACACCCACCATCCCTGATGGCAACGGGTAGGTAGAGATTTGTTGTAAAACCCACTCTGTCCTGGAGTTTGGGCACCTGAATGATTCTCTGTGGGACATGACTTTGAATGGCATTTATCACTCGGAATTCAAGAGCTCAGAACCCCCTCCTGGAGGAAGGTGCTTACAGGTGCCTGTTTCAGAAGTTCCTCTGGGCTTGCTGGCTTTTTAAAATGCAGTGCTAGAAGGAAAAGCAAGAACCAACTGGACTTGCTACTTAACCTTCCTTCTCTGTTTCTGAGACTGATAACTGCCTGCAGCATTGGTTCTGTTTTGAATGACTACTCCAAAATATGTGGATAAAGCAGACCATCTTAATACACACAAAGCTCACATTCCAGATAACGTTCCACCTTTAAAAGTGGTTGGATTTAAAAATGAGTTCTTGGATAACTAGAGCTCTCAAAACACCCTGCACAAAGTCAGAGCCGAAAAAGGGAATAGCTGAAGGTAAGGGTACAATCTAGATAGAAGGAACAAAGAAAATGGATGCTGTTGAGAGATGATGCAGGTGGTTTAACAGGGTATTGTTTGATAAGGCACTAGCCAAGCAATCACTGCTCCTGCACTGGTTCTGTTCACAGATAGCATGCTGGTTATGCACATGAAAATATGGCAGTGCAAATGTCCTTGGCTTGTCCTTGCATTCAGTTTCCAATACACTATTCTGCCTGAGCTTGGCTCAGGCAAAGGTAGTTTAAGTGATTCAGATCATACCGTAGCATGTTCCATTTAGCTGTTTCCAAGAAGACTTCATGAAACTAGTGAGGGTTGAACATGATGGAGGGAAACTCATAACACTTTCTCCTTTTTATCTATTTCTTTACCCCCTAAATCTTAGAAAACTGATTGACAAATAAATGTAGTTCCTTGTGTGTATTATTCACAATCAGCTAGCTGTTATTAGTTCTTCAGGTTGCTTTTTCTCTTTCTAGCTGATGTTTACAAACGTGTTTGGATTTTTAGGTAATCATTGGCACAGGAGTTTCAGCTGGAATGAATCTGAATAAGTCATACAAAGTGGATGTTGTTGGGAATATTCCTCAAGGGTAGGAATGATATATAGTTATTGAAACTGTCCCTTTTCTGTATGGCATGTAGCGTTTATTGTAGTAATTTGTAAATATTATTTCACCTCCAAGGTTACGTCCACCAGCAGTTCCCGAGATTCAGCTCATCCCAGCAATATTTGTGGATGCAATAGCAATAGCAGTAGTTGGATTTTCAATGGCTGTATCAATGGCCAAAATCTTTGCCCTTAAACATGGCTACACCATTAATGGGAATCAGGTAAAAGTATTGGGATTGCTTTGTTGAAAATTCTCAGAAGCACCTTTATTATGTTGTTAAAATAGAATGGGATATTGGGCAAAGTGTGTGAGGTGTTCCTGCCCATGGTTCTGTGGGTTGGAACTAGATGATCTTAAGGTCCTTTCCAGCCCTAACTATTCTATGATTCTATGAAAAGTAAGTTTTTCTTTCATAGTGGAATCAGGTCAGATTTTTGACAGCCTACACTTTTAAATGCCAGGAATTATTTCAAGTTCTTCTTCTGGCTGTGTTTTAATAACCAGTTTCACTTTTAGCTTCATTTGGGGAAACTTGCTTCTGTTAGACTTGGACATATGTGTGGTTGTTAATTGTAGATCTTTTCCTCTGTGCCACACGCTACTTCAGCTGGATCTTAAACCGCAGAACTTGTCATGGGATGCAGTGCATACTGAGTGTTTAAGCAAACCAAAAAAGGACTGTACAAATGCACAGAGAAAAACCCATTGAGAATTACTGGTAACATGTAACTCAGATCACCTCAGTTACAAATAGCGGGGTACAGGGTAATCTGGGGAGGCCTCATTGCAAGCAAATACTTTCTTACGAATCAGAAACACAGTACTGAGGTGGATGGAGCTCTGATCTCGCAATAGCAGTTTTCATGTAGAATCTTCTTGATGAAGCAATGGACACACATTAGTTTTGTCATGTACAGCAGTGGATTATCATTCATGGAGACACAGCCAATGCTGTTCTTGGTTCTAATAGTACTAACCAGAAAGTTTAGGGTGGGAAGCAAAGGACCTGAGAAACATTTCTCATTGGCATGAGAAACCATTTTCCATGTATATTCAGGGTTGAAATTCAAGTTATCCCAAAGTTGAAGAAATCCTTAAAACAAGCAATACTGTCATTCATTTTAGTTTTCAGTCTGACTCATTACCATAACATTAAAGGATGGCAAATGTCTCCAGCACTTCATCAGACACTTTATTTAACAGATGATTTAACATGTATCAGCTGGCGATTGTGTGAGAGCCACAAGTATAAGTAACAATAAGGTTGCTTATTCTCTGCAATAAGATTGCTCAAAAGTACTGTAAATAAGATGTTGTTATTAATATGTATGGGTAGCTCCAGCTTTGTACAGTTGCTCGGTGTAACTGATTTTGTTTTACTTTGTTGTGTAACACAGGAACTTATTGCCTTGGGAATATGCAACTCTGTGGGGTCATTTTTCCAAAGCTTTTCAGTCACTTGCTCAATGTCTCGGAGTCTTGTTCAGGAAAGCACCGGTGGAAAAACACAGGTATGTAAACCCAAATTTTGAGCCAAGCCCAGTTTGGTTTTTGGAGCTCCAAAGCTAACATCTGAAGCTTCGCTAGACTGCCAGATTTTTCCGCCTGGGCTGGAAGGAATAACTGGAGTTTCGCATGTTTCAAATTTGGGCCAGGAGAGAAAGCCACACAACAGCCAGAATGGGTGAGCTAGTGGGAGGGATCAAAAGTCATTTGAACAACCAGCTTTGTGGAAAGCATGAGAGGGATAAGCTAATCAGTAATGCTGCCCTTTGGGGGCACTTGAAGTCATTTCTGCCTTCTTTTGTTCAGATTGCAGGCACTCTCTCCTCAATTATGGTTCTGGTGGTAATTGTGGCTATTGGATACCTCTTTGAACCGCTTCCACAGGTAAGGGAGTTTTGCTTGTTAGGCATTGCATTGTCAATGAACAGAGGCCAGTGAATATTGCCTAAAACAGAGGTTGTGGGATGATCAGTAAGCAAAACAGTCAGGGCTTGTCCAGAAACCTTGAAATTTTGTATGCATTTTTGCTGTAATTAGACTAGAAATTAATAATACTTTAGAAGATCCAGCATGCTTTTTGTTGATGTTTTTAATATTGGATATTCTGGTCTCTGTCCTTAGAACATAAAAATGGTACCTTCAAACAATTCCCCTTCAGAATCATTTAGGTTGCAAAAGACCTTTAAGATCATCGAGTCCTATAAAACTAGCACTGCCAAGTCCACCAGTAAACCTTGTCCCTAAGTGCCGCATCTACACATCTGATTTAAATACCTCCAGGGGTGGTGGCTCAACCACTTCCCTGGGCAGCCTGTTCCAGTGCTTGACAGCCCTTGTAGTGAGCTTGTTTTTCCTAATATCCAATCTAAACCTCTCCTGGTGCAACTTGATACCATTTCCTCTCATTCTATCACTTGTTACTTGGGAGAAGAGACTGATCCCCACCTCACTACAACCACCTTTCAGGCAGTTGTAGAGAGCGATGAGGTCCACCCTGAGCCTCCTTTTCTCTAGGCTAAACAACCCTAGTTCCCTCTGTCCCGTAGCACAGAAATACAGCTGTTTGTGATGCTCTTAATTTCTTACTTGGCATTGGGTTTATTTGGCTTCTGAAAATTGCATTTGTATAATATTCTTAGACAGTGCTAGCTGCAATTGTCATGGTGAACCTGAAAGGAATGTTTAAACAGTTTGGAGACGTCACACACTTCTGGAGAACCAGTAGGATTGAGCTGGTGAGTAATACACAGCTCAATGCATATATTTTACTGTATTAAATTTGTTGCTCCTCTTCTTCCTGACCCCCAAACAAGACAGAAACTTATGAAGTTGTTACAAATTGGTGTTGCATTGCAGATGAGCGTAAGACATGGAGCTGTAAGTACCCTAGGAGAGTGATCTGTTGCAGACAAGAATGTTTTTGTTGTTGTTCAGCAACCTTTAACTCAGGTCATAGTAGTTCAGTTGCAGTAAAAGCAAAGCTTTTGCAGTGTTGCTATAGGAACTGCACTGAAGGCTGTGGGAATGTCTGGGAATAATTTGAAAAATAGAGCAACAAAGAAAAATGGTTGAAGGTATTTGGCACCCACCAAAAACCTGGCCAGAGTGGGCCAGAACTAAGAGTGTATCAGAGGGAACATTTCAGTGGCATTTTTCTCCTGATTAACTGCCTGAAGGAAGTTAAGTGAGAGCTACTTGCAGGCCTTGAGTATGTGGGTTTTTAATCCCAGGGTATTTGAAGTCTGATGGTAACACAGGATTCCTTGGAGAACAGGACTTAAAGCATTAATTAATATGTGACAGTTTGTCAGATGTTATGTTAGTGTGCCTTGAGCTTTTACCCCTTCTGAAAGGTCAAGGTAATTGCAGTCTGCTATCATGATGGATTACATTATAGTATGTTCCTGAACTGACTTGATACATAGGTTTTGAGGTTGAATTATGCTGTTGTTTTTGCTGTTAACAGAAAAGGACACATAATAATTCAGACCTTTTCTTTGTTTTAGGCCATCTGGATGGTAGCTTTTGTGGCTTCTCTTTTCCTGGGACTCGACTATGGTTTGCTTACTGCAGTAGCGTTTGCGATGATAACCGTTATTTACAGAACACAAAGGTCAGATTTCTTCTTTATCAAAATTAGTGTTTGCTGATCTCCTGTGTGGTTTTGTTTGTTTAAGGGGTGCAAATCAACAGAAGACCATTCCACCCCCTTCAACTGTATACAGTATATAATCTTCCTCATAATATAGGTCATGCTCTTGTGGCCCTGATCCAGGGTTCACATTTTATTTTTCCAAGAACAGCATTTCTAGAGGACATGAACTTGCAATTCCAATAATGAACATAAGAATTCAATTTCTTTTATTTATTAATCATCTTGTTTACTTGTTTTTAATGCCTAGAGTTTAGAACTTCGAATCTGCTCAATGCCAGTTTCAGTAAATTACGTTTCTGTGCACTAATTGTCAAGGTCAAGCAGAAGTTATGTCAGGTCATCATTAGATAAATGTTTAGGTATTTTATAAGAAAGTTCTAATTCATCAAAAGATTGTGTCTGCCCTTTAGTTTTTCACAT
This sequence comes from Amazona ochrocephala, assembly GCA_039720435.1. Taxonomy (NCBI): domain Eukaryota; kingdom Metazoa; phylum Chordata; class Aves; order Psittaciformes; family Psittacidae; genus Amazona; species Amazona ochrocephala. Next base: position 31,697,579 of record CM077880.1, read on the forward strand.
CATTTCTCCTCTCTGCCCATTCCAAGTCACAAAAGTTTTCTGTGAAGCTTTCTAGGTCTACAGTGAAATGATTTCTTGCATTTGTGGATAGGACAGTCATGTGAGGCTTCTTTTTTTTTGTGTAAAAGTCCTGATTTAGGTCTGCATTGGAATGAAACCAAATTCTAAGATTTCCTCTGCATAAATAAGAGTGTTTTTCTGCCATCTCTGTACATTCTTGTTCTTGCAAACAGAACAATAATGTACTTTGCTGTCACGTTGCTTGTCAGTTGAGAATATTCATCTGCTCAGGGATTGTCTTTGGGAGCAGAGTGGCTCTTTGACATTGCAGCATGTTTCCTACCAGCATGAGTTTCCATTTTTGCAAGGTAGTCAATGTAGTTGCTCCAGCTATTGCCAAACAGAGCTTGCCCTGAACCTTCACATGCTTTGGCCCATGCTTTTCAGAAAATGACAACCCTATAGTTCCAAGTTTATAAATTGGCTTTGCACTGACATAAGCAAACTTGTCTGGTCACCAAATGGTCCCTTTATTGTATTCCTGCCATAAACTGCCCACTGTGTTTAACCACATTTAGGTAAGCCTGTACCAGACAGGCACTGCAGAATGACCATTAAAGTAAGTTTCAATCTGTATCAAACACTCACTTTTCCACTCGTAAGTGATAATACTGAAACATTTGCTTCCATTTCTCTCTAGCCCTCAATACAGAATCCTTGGTCAGATTCCTGACACTGACATCTACTGTAATGTGGAAGAATATGAAGAGGTAGGAGTGCATTCTTCTGCATTGAAGAGTTTCATGTAGTAGAGAAAAGATGACTGTGGCAATTTGCTGCTTAGCCCTACCATACTGCACATACATTGCTGCCTGCCTAGCATTCACCTGTGTTGAAGGAAAAGAAAATAAACTTTATTTAAGTAGTAAAAGGTATTTTGTTTGAAATGCTAGGCTTTGGTACTGCATGTATGTTTGACCAGTAACCTTAATACTACTTCCGTTGTACTAGCTTGTACAAAATGGCCAGGTTTATAGGAATACCACTGCTGAAACTTCTATGTACACGAGTGCATACAAGGCCACCTTCTTTACTTGTGTGACAGTACTGCATGAAATAAATGGAATCCAGGATCCAAAGTGATATGTTCTTCAGAATTGCACCAACTATTTGAAACAGCATCTCCTTGCCTCCACGCACCCTCTGCTCATTAAATGTAGATGATTAATGGCACAATTGCTTGCCATGCACTTAGCTTCTTATAAACACCATTTTGTTGAAGCAAAAGTTGGTGAAAGCAGTACATTTTGTGAGTATAATGGATATAAACATTGTGTATTTATTCACAAACTACGATTTTCTGCACTAGGGTTTTAAAAACCAAGACTATAAAAGTCTAAGTTTCTAAGTCTATAAAAACCTATGTGAAAAGATGGTGCTGTAATCTGAAAATATTCTCACTAGCAGTTTTGCTTCGAATAAGATACAAAGCAGAAGTATATGTGGGCATGTTTATAGCTGTATGCAAAGAGGAGACTCCATTTTTGTTATCCTGACTGCGGTCAGCATTTCTTTCTCCTGTATGAAGACAAATTGGCAGCATAAGGCAGGTTGGATCTCTGCTGCTGGCCAGGTCATTCGCATGTAACATGCCAAGAGTGCAGCCTGTTTAAGGATGATTTCATTTAAAGCAGAGGAAAGAAGTGATATTGAGACCTATCTATCTGAAGGCCTGTTTAAAAGCAAAGATTTGAAAGGATCTGGTTTTGGTACCTGAGGAGATGAGAAAGAGGGAAAGAGAGCAATAAGTCATCATGTTTGTAGAAAGGGAGGCTGAAAGGAAGTATTCCTAGGTCTGCATGATTTCCTCATGGTAACACACCTGCAGATAGCAACATCAGAGAACCGCAAATATTAAATTTCTTTTTATGACTGTACATTTTGTTGTTATAAAGAAGGAAAAACGTTACATGACATTGACTGTGTGCAGTATTACACCAGGAAGGAGAGAGGCTCTGACCTTCTGATCAGCTTTGCCCACAACAGAGTCAACCTTCTTTATCTGACACATGCCAATAGCCACTCAGGGTTGACTGTTGTGTTGCTGCATATTCATGTGTCTTGTGATCACACAGGTGCTTTTCTTCTAGTGCAGACAATACCTAACTGTGCACATCCAATATTCTTTTCCTTAGGTAAAAGAATATCCTGGAATAAAAATATTTCAGGCTAATGCATCACTTTATTTTGCCAATAGTGAGTCATATACAAGTGCACTGAAGAAAAAGGTGAGTAAAGCAAATTCTTTAATGTCCATGTCTTGAAAATTCAAACTGGTTTCTGGAACATCTTTCAGCCTTTGGCCCCTGGTGGTCAGTAAGATATGAGGTGACTCTCCAGCTAACTGCACATCATCTTAGGGAGCAACAGTGTAATTTAATAGTGACTGCTTGTGAATGAAGAGTGTGATGGTTGCAGAGCACAAACTGGTCAAACACCTTTTTTTTTTTTCAGAGGGAAATAAGTATTTGCTAAACTGAAAAGAAAATGTCTGGGAGGAAAAGCTTCCTTCTTGGGTGATAAACTTTACTGGAGTGTGAGACTGTGGACTATTGTGGGCATTTAATGCTTTTCATAAGGAACAAATGACCTGCATACTGAGTATCCCTCACCTCCTGTCTAACTGGTGTTCAGCTGGGTGGGAATGGCAATAACAGCACTAGCTAAGGGCAGAACTGCCTAGCCCGGCAGCAACTGCACCTGTTCTAACTTCTGAACAATTTTTCTATAGCTCCCATGGTGAGTCATGTAAACCAGGTGGGTGGTACTTACCGTCACAAAGCGAGACTGATTGATGGCCAGAGGCACTTCTCTCCCCTTTGCTCTCTCCACTCAAATCAGCCTTCCATTGAAACATAGCACTTTTTGATTTAAAGAAAATAATGTGATGCATCTCTTCTTCATCTTGTTAACACAGCACTTGCCAAGATTATTCCTTCTTACTTGATACCCTTCTCACCCCCACCAAGAGAGGCTGAACAATGCAGGCTTGTGTTTTAAATTCATGACAGTGATTAATTCAGTGCCAACCGATGCTGCAGTGTTATCCTAACAAGCTGAATCTCCTCTGATCGTGCTTTTTTTTCATAACAGACTGGAGTGGACCCTCGTGCAATATTAGCAGCAAGGAAAAAAGCCCGGAAGAGGCATGCCAGGGAAGTCAAGGCAGCAAATAAACTCAAAAAGCAAGCTGTACTGAAATTGGTCAAGTCTCCGGTAAATATTTACCTCTGCTTTATCAGCTACCGTGCTGCTTTGCGGTGTTACTGTTCTTGTATAAACAAGGTGCAGAGTGCTGCTGAGGTAGGAAGGCTTCAGGAGCAAGCATTTTGCAGTGTGGACAGGCTGCTGAGGGAACAGCATGAAGATCAGGGGCTCATGGCTGGACCAGATGATTGTGTTGAACCTTGATTACAGGCAGGTAGAATATAGCAGAGCCTTTCCGTACAGTCAGTCTCATCAGTGGTGTCAGCAGAAATTGGCATGACCCTGCCTCTGTCCCTCCCCATACACTTGGAATAATCATGCAGAAATAGGATATAATAAAATGAATTAAAATTAGCAGCCCCTGTAATAAAAAAAGTGCCATTAGCACTGCTGATCCTGGCATGGTTAAGTGAGGCAGGTACATTGAGAAGGGTTGTTTGAAACATGCTTGTGCTGTTGTGCATGTTTAAATTCACTCCCACGGTGGGAGCTTTATACCATTTTTTTTTACTAAAAGCCTAACTTAAGAGCCCAGTTGCTGTTGCTTCTTTTGAATATATAGGCCTTGACAGGATCAGCAGGGATAAGGCATGGAAATGGAGTAAGAACATATGAGCAGGTGTCAGTGTTTGAAGCAAATGGGTAATTCCCTCCTAAGATAACAGCTTTAAGCTATTTAAGTGATTGTATAAAGGCTGGGCATAAGAGAATGAACCTTGATATATGTGAGATACGGAAGTATGCATGCATGTACAGCCAGTGTCTGTCATGGTTAGGAGCTATACACCGTTTAAAGGCGGAAGGAACAGATGAGTATGGGGAGGAAGAGGATCTACACTGAACAAACATTGGCTGTCATTAAACATTATTTATCTTCTCTCCCAGACTAACGATGTGGAAGCAAATGTAAAACATGAGATAGCAGATGATGAGTTACCTGTAAATGGAAAATTTGCATCTGCAGATGCTAGCGTACAAGACACATCTCCTGATGAATATGAACATTTTGTGGAGCCCAAAGCAAACATCCACTCTTTAATTCTGGATTTCGCCCCGGTGAACTTTGTGGATTCAGTTGGAGCAAAAACACTAAAATCAGTAAGTAGGGCTTTTTTTCCCAGAAAAACCCAGAGAAAACTTGTGAGATACCTCATAGGGAACCTGTCAGCAGGAGACATAAATGCTAGCTCAAATGCAGTCCAGTATCTCACCTAATCATGGATTTAATTCTGTAGCTCTGTAAGTTCTAGCTGAATCCTGGGGAATGTGAACTGTGCAGCTTTCACAGTAATAGGCTTACATCTTCCAGAACGGCAGTGTGTACAGTGATACACCTGTGTTTAACTTCAGTTTAACTCTATTGCAGATTATAAAAGAATACAAAGAAGTTGGTGTCTGTGTCTGTATTGCCAGCTGCAGTGGTGAGTTGGGGTTTTGTGAGCTTTATGGGGGACAATGTATTTCCTTTCTTTCCCTCTGGTCCTGAATTTTCTGCTGCCAGGTGCCTCAGTAGTATCAGCACATCACATAAGTGAAGGATTTTGAGGAAAAGCAAGCCCATATGCATTAAAACCTTCACTTTAGTGAAAGTAGAGTACAGGTCTGTCAGGACTAGATCCTGCATCCATTTATTCCAGCTGGCAAATTGTAAATGCCACACCAAACTTTGTATCTTGGAACTGTTGTACGAATGTAATGAGGAGGAAAGCTTGCAATGTTCCAATTTTCTGACAGTTGGAATTGTATCACCTTCGGCCAAGAACAGGCCTCTGTGTGTCTGGATAAGTGAATTACCTGTTTGGAGTAGAAGTAGCATGTGATCCAACTGGCTATTTTGAATGTTTTAAGTAATAACAAGTCAGAGAACAAGGTGTTGTCCTCTTCCCACAATACCATTGTCTTCCATCTTTGTACTTTATTTTACACACCGATGCCATGTTTGGTTTCTGTTTTTAGGCCCTGTTATGAATGAGCTGACAAGACTGAATTTTTTTGATAACACTGTAACGAGAGAGATGCTGTTTCACAGTATTCACGATGCTGTCCTGGCTTGCCAAGTGAAAGGCAGGTCTGCTTTGCAAGCTGACTGATCTCTGCAGAGTGGCATCGAGCAGGATGGAAGCCAGATTTATGCTGATGGAGACTCTTTCTGAATATTAAATTTGCACAAAAGGTTTAAAGAGAGCCTGAGGCTGTTTGTATCTACGGGTATAGAGTGGTGCTTATTTTCTGTAGGAAGAGTGGATAAGGAAGTGGAAGCCTTCATGCTCTTGATTTTATTCCTTCTATCAGGGTATAGCCTTCCAACAGCATACAAGCACCAAATTATGCAAGACACGAAAATTCAGTGTGTTCTGCTACAATCAGTATCTGACAGAATACGGTGACATTCCGATTCCTGTTGAGAAAATGGGCACTTTAACTCACTACAAGGTGGGATCTTGCAGGAAGTAACTGTTCTGCAACTACAATGCACTGTCTCAGTGTCTTTAAAGAACTTTCTTAGCTGACTTGTAAAGCCTGATGGCAACATCTGCATACAACAGTCATACAAAGTCATACGAATTACAACAGTCTGCCAGCCAGATTAATGAATTCACACTGGTGGCATTTAGCTGCTGCTCTTTTTAAACCTGGATGGTACAGTTGGTTTGGGTTTTTTAGATATCTAACCTGTCTCACCTAAACTCTTCACTGCCTGAATGTTTTCACTCTAAGTGAGCTTCAAATAGAAACTCATCATTGAATTACTACATTATCAATACAGTACTTTCACTGCCAAAACCCAGTTATGCTTTCTGGAAAAGACTACGCTTGATTTTGAGCTAGAATTAGTTTAGCTTCAAAGTTTGAAGACAAAACTGGTTGAAGGAAGAAGTGAAGCTTATTAAAATTACATTGAGAACTGACGGCTGATGTGCAGTCTCTTAAGCTGGAATAAAAATGCAGACAAGGTCTAAAGTCTCAATGGTCCCCCCAAAAAAAGATAAGTACTTTTGTGTTGCCTGAGACATCTTCCTACCAGGAGTGCTGCTTCTGCCTCAGCTTTAAGTGCTTTGAGAAACAGATTTCAATAGAACTCGAAAATGTTACGTTTGGGGTTTTTAAAAGGAACAGTAGTGTGGGTTTTCTTCTGCTGTCTGCACAGCTGCTGTGGTACTGCTTAACTTCAGGTGTGAGATGAAAGCCATGGAAATGTAATTCAAGCAAAAGAAAGAAATCTTCAATGCTTCTATTCCCTTAACAGCAATCACTGTGAATCTGAGCAAGGGTAGGAACCTCAAGGTGTTTCTCTCCAGGTTATTTCAACAGCACAGGGGAAGTGGAGCATCAGTGACATTTCCTTTAGCACCCTCAAATCAAAGGTCCTCTGCATAAGGAAATTCAAATGACCTCCCCTCTTCTGAATGCAGAACTGACTTAATACTTTCCTTTTTCTTCAAGCTCTGTTGCGATTAGGGCTTGCTTCAGGTAAACCAGGTTTCCCACGAACTGGGGGCAGTCAGGGAAGATGTTTTCTTTCCTCAGACTCCCTGCCAATAGGGATAAGAAGCTTTCTGCATCAGAAATTACTGCTTAGCTGGAGTTCAAAGGAAGAATTCAATGCATGTTCACACATCAGGTGTACTTATTTAAACAACTTTTGGTACATTTTATAATGTTGACTAGTTTAACAAGCCTTTGTACCTACATATGGTGTATTTTTCTACTTTCAGCTTGTTGCGGCTTCAGTTTTTAACTCTGTAGTCTCTTCATGTCAAAATCATGTCAACTTCCAAAATAAAGTGATTATGACTTGCCAGAATATTCTGCTTTGTCTTGGAAAGACTGTCTGTGGGACAAGCCAAGGTCCCTGGAGGTGCGTGTCTGGCTCAGGTTCCTGGTCCTCTCCTTCCTTGCTCCCCCACCACAGCAAGTTCTGTCTGTGCCAGGCCTTACAGTGGTACAAGGTACAACTGATGCTGCATTTCCCACCCTCATAGCAACAGCAGCCCTTCCTGGGAATTGCTGAAATGCTGGACTGGAAACCTTTGCTCAAGGAAGTCCTAGATCCCAGGCTGGGTGGTGCTGGAACTCTGCAACCTGCTGCTGGGTACTGCTTCCTCCTGTGCTTTGCTGCCACCAGCTGAAACACTGCTTCCCCCTTGCCAGCCAGTTATCTACTGCAAAGTGCACTGACTTCCTCTTTCCCATACTGATTAACAGATAGCTATCTAAATCCTACCTGAGGCTTGTCAGTGCTGGATTAAACACAGCCACATCCTTCAAACTCTGAACAGGGTTCATCTTCTTCTTTCCAGTTTGTCTGCACTGACTGGCTGTGGTGATGCATCCCCCCCCATACTGCCCAGGGCTGCTCTGCTATCTCAGGAATCCCTGTCAGGCCTTGGCGTTTCTTAAATGAGTTGGGCAGTAAAGTGTCCCTTGGCTGCACCAGGCACTTCTGCACTGTTAAGGAGGGAGCAGCACTGACCAGAGCAGTCAAATTTGTTGCCTGGCTAAGGAATAATCTGTCAGTCATCCCCCAAGAGCCTTGGAAGATTCCTCACCTTGGTCGTAGCCTGAATAGAATGGTACACTGTTACTGGAACTAGTAATTACCAACTCAGGTTTTGGCCAGGGCGGAAATTCACTAATGATTAAAGCCAATCATCTTATGAGCCAATAAACAGTTGTCTTAAGTGAGGCTGTTTGAGCTCTCCTGGACCACAACAGGCTGTGACCAGCGCCTCCCTCTGAGTAAGGTGTCTCAGAGCTCACGAACTCAAGTTTGTGAAGTTCAGAGGACTGTCACCAAGAGCTGCAGGCGTAAAAAGTAACACTGAATTTCAAGTACTGCTCTTGGTAAATAGAGAGGTGCCCTCTGCTGCTTTCTGAACCAGTCAGAAACTTCCTGAACCACCATTCCTGGGCAGGCTGCACAAGAAAAAGTCTGTCTCATCAATGAACCTGCGTCCCACCCAATTGTTCTTACCAAAAACTTTATCAACTTGAACCCTTTTAAAAGCAGGAACCAGATAAAGGAATCTTTGCTTAGCCCTAACAAATTACACTTCTTCCTCCTTCTTGACCCATTTACTATTTTGTAAGAAATAGGGAAACTCAGCAAAAGGGATGAAGAAAACCATGAAATTAAAAAACCAAACAAGTTATGGTAGTACCAGCATGTTCACCCAGGAGAGAAAAAATATCCCTTCACGTCTTCCCTAAGCTAGGCTATAACTCAGACCATGAGGCACCTCATGTGCCTTCTCAGCATTTTTCCCACTGTAGTTCCCAAGTTTCCTTGGGACATCCCTACATCTCAATGCAGAGCACTGTACCTGGTTTCTGAGCACACCCAGATGTTTCTGAGCACATCCAGAAACCCTGCAGCCACTTGGGGATCTTTCAGCACCTCCACAGCTCAGATGGTAAGTTTTGGGGTATGAATCCTAAACTGTGGATTCCTAACATTGCCCAGGTGCCCACTTTAAAAATACTTCACTATCTTAGTCCGTGTCACTGGAATCTTGCTGAGCTGCTGAGCTGTTTTCCTACAGCATCAATTCTCCACTGGTGTAAGACATGCTCACAATGAATTCACACCTACTGTTTCACCATTTATTTCCAGCTTCCAAGACCAAGATAGAGATTCCTACACTTGGATTTGGGTTCCCCAGAAAGTTTAACTATAGGAACAGGGAAGACATTCCAAAGGATTAGTTGTAGGTCATGTAGCGGGGGGTAGCGCTAAACTTCGCATAGGACTTAATGACTTTGTTCACTGCTTCCAAGAAGTCTTTTTCTGTGGCGATTTTCCGGCGGGCTCGGATAGCAAACATGCCTGCCTCTGTGCAGACACTGCGGATCTCTGCGCCTGGGAAGACAGGGATAAACCAATCCAATGCCAACCACAGTGAAGGTGAAGCCCAAACTTGTTTATAAAACATTAATCATCTTACCTGTGCTGTTGGGACACAGCCGAGCCAACAGCTCAAACCTGATGTCTCTCTCAACACTCATCGAACGAGCGTGTATCTTGAATATGTGAGTACGCCCCTGGAAGAAGAGTGAGGAGAAGGGTTCATGGCTTGAAACAGACAGCTGCAGTTGTCCACATGCAGAGCAAGGGCAGGCAGAGATTAGATCTTTTAGTTGCTGCCCAAGCTTCCCATGTCTGCACATGTTCAACTGTCCCTGACAAGTAATGTAAGTACTTTATTTACAGGTAAGTAATATTAAGAAAGTAACTTTCAAAAGAGCTTTAGTGGAAGAAGTACCTCAAGAAATTGCTTTTAAAAGAGCCAAACAAAACACAATCCAACTTAAGAACTGAATGAATCATGAGTCTGGCTGACAGATTCCTTATCTGTTCAGACAAGTATACGCAGTGATTACAGCTATTCACCAAGGCTTCTCCGCCAGAGAAGGAATCTGTGCAGCGTGAGAAAACCATTTTGGCACATCTTTAATCCTCCAAATTTCCATGCAGTTTCACTTAAGTGAAGAGTGCTGCTTTTGGTAATTCTCATAAACTGCTCCCAGACAACCATGCCCTAACTGAAGGAACACTCTGGTACCAGACTACATTTAGCTGTGAGAGGAAGCACTCTCACCTCAAGATCAGGCAAGCTGAACTCAATCTTCCTATCCAACCTGCCAGGCCTCATCAGTGCTGGATCCAGAGTATCGGGTCTGTTTGTAGCCATCAGCACCTTGATGTTGCCTCGTGGGTCAAAACCATCCAGCTGGTTGATCAGCTCCAGCATAGTACGTTGCACTTCATTGTCCCCACCAGCTCCATCATCAAAACGAGCACCTGGAGAGAGAAGACACACATGTTTCAAACAGAGGGACCCTCTCAGTGCCTGCAGGAGGTGTCACAGCTCTTGCATAGAAGACACCTTGAAAAACCATTTTAAATTACACACAGATCTTTGTGGCAAGTTTAAAAAGGTGCGAGCGGTTATTTGAAAACATATTTCAAACAAAGAGTGAGTGGTGTTACCCATCAGTTATAATAAGCACTGTATGCTTATCCCTAGTGTGAAAGGGCCCACCTCCCTGCCTGATCACTGGCCAAGCTGCCAAAATGTGTGAATGTAGCTTGTTTCTGTGTTTGTTTTGCCTTCCCTCAACTAAAATCTTCTTCTCTGTGTGAAAATTGTTCTACTCTCAAAGTACTTCCTTTGAGTGAAAAAAATAACTCATTTTCAGGCAGTAAACAGATTTGGTAGGTAGTCCAGAAGCTGAAGGGGGTTTAGGTTAATAGCACTTTGTGCAGAGATTCTTCACTGAAGTTCAAATAGTCTGGGTGTTCCAAATGTGCAAACTGACTTCTCATCTGGGCTATATAAAGCACCTCTTGACAGCCTCCAGCACGTGGGGCATGTTGGTAATAGCTTTGCTAAACAGGTATTTACAAGCACATTTCTTGCACTGCAGCAATCCACATATGGAACTACAACATGTAAAGAAAACTTCAAAGTTCTCCTATGAGCTTAAAGCTATAGATATTACCAACATACCTCCAATGGCATCAATTTCATCAAAGAATATAAGACAAGCTTTTTTAGTTCTGGCCATTTCAAAGAGTTCACGAACCATTCGAGCTCCCTGAAAGGAAAAAAAAAACACCAAGATTTTGTTAAGATTCAAGGCACTTCAAAGGAAAACTATAAAAATTAAACTTTGCATGCTTACAACACTTCTAAGGTTCCAATGATAAAAGTCTTCTATCTGTATATATATATATATATATATATATATATATAAGGGAACATTCTAAATCTTAAAGCAATTTATAAAGGAGAGACAAGTTACTACTCTTAAATTCACGTGAAGTCATTTACACCAGGCCCAAATGAAAAAACAGTGGCTGAGTTGGCAACCGAATCCTAATCCTGGGGTCCTGAACTGGCAATTAAACTCTGCACCACAGAATCCATTTCATCAATGACAGTGTACTTCGGGTCCTATCACTGCCGGCCTGACCTGCAGCCATGTGTCTGACAGCTCCTCCCCTACTTGCATCTCCAGCATGCAAGTACATTGACCCACTGTGGTGTCTGGTCCTCATCACTGGAAACCTACAAATCCCTCCACACTCCATCAGATATTTGCTCTTACCTCTCCCACGTATTTCTGCACCAATTCAGATCCAATGACTCTGATGAAGCAGGCATCAGTCCTATTAGCAACAGCACGGGCACAAAGGGTTTTGCCCGTACCAGGTGGCCCAAACAAAAGCACTCCTTTGGGAGGCTCAATTCCAAGGTTAACAAATCTTTCAGGCTGTAATGGTGGGAAACAGAAGGCAAGGTTATGTGCAAATTAAAGACTGTGCATCAAAATGCATATACAAGTTAAGAAAACCATCAATGAATAGCAATATAAACCAGGCTGGGCTGGACTTCACTTGTTAAAATGAGACTTCCTCTCACTTGAGGCATCCACGTTCAGCTAGGTAATTTTATCTTGTTTTTTCGAATCCTAGCAGATGTGCAGAATACTTTCAAAATAACAGAAGTTTCAACCTGGAGGTTACTTACATGCAGCAGAGGGGTTTCAACCACCTCTCTCAGCTTTTCAATCTGCTCTTTACAACCTCCAACATCACTGTAAGTGACATCTGGTTTTTCTTCCACCTACACAATAACAAAGTGAGCAAGCAGTTAATAGCCTGATGCTGTGTATCCAGCCCAGAACAAAATCCAGCCAAATTAATCAAAATTACAAGACAAAGCAATGTCACAATAAGTAAATGCAGTTCTCACTTGCATCATGGTGACAGTTGGATCAATCTTTGGTGGCAAGGGGATATGGATTTGATACTTGTTTCTGTCCACCCTGGTAAGAAAGCATGAAGACTATTATTTTAACACTGGTTCATTAAACTGTCACGTAGAAACAACTCTAAGTTAGAAGCCAAATTCTGTTCTTTTCTCTGGCATCACAACAGTCCAGCCCTGAAAGCTAACAGTCAGGTGGGCCAGAAACCGGAATTCTTCTGCAGAGAAGTTTAAAGGTTCCAAAAAAATTAATTCCAAAGTATTTTGAAAAATAAACTTCAAAATATCCCACAGAGCAAACTGGCAAAATATTGATTCTAAAAGTAAGAGGCTTCACCTCCTTAGCAAATATTTCCTGTGGCTGCCCTGTGTGTAACCGTGCAGACTGCCAAAGAGGAAGTCAGCTACACATGCCCCCTGAATGTGGGACTACTGGGGCTCAAACCGAACGGTTTCCATCCATGACACATGGCTTTCTTCAGAATGACATCAAAATCCAAAAATTCCAGCACAGCATGCACATGAGTTACTGTCTTCCAACAGAAAGACATTAGTGCTATCACTTCAACCACGGCAAAAACATGGAATGATAGTAGCCGGCATGTCAAACTAATGGATCGATGAGAAAGCTTCAGTCTCCAAGAAAACTTGTAAAAACATGAAGATTTTGCTCACCCAACTCTCATGCCTTCTTCTATGTCAGTAGGTGCCACCTGGTCACTGAGATCCACCACGAATTTGGCAAACTGCTTGACATTGATAATGTACTTGGGGTCCTCAGAGTCTGCATTGATTATCTTTGTACACCTAATACAGAATATTCAGTTAACATCACCAGCAAACTAACCGGCTTGTCATTTGTATAAACATCAAGGTAAGAGAGTTGTATTTTCCAGAGACACCAAAACAGCTATTGTACTTGTGATTCTCTTAGCACAGCACCATACAATAATTACAGGAATAAGTATGAAGTATGTAACACGTCATCAAGTACAACACAGTTCTTTTTTGATACAATGGTAAAAAGCACTTTCAATATGCACAACATGTGAACCTAATGTTTTAAGTAGCCTATGCATAAGCTGTAACTCACGTCTTTAACACTATGCAGCTCCACTGCAAAGAGGGAGAATGCACCCACCTCGCAACTTGCAATGGTTGCTCACTTTGGAGAGTTTGTTTGTCTGCTGCTAGATCCCAAAGAGCAGGAGGAGCCAGGCCGGTGTCAGATTCCTTGATTCCTATGTACAACACAGGTTGAAAAGGAAGCACCTAACAGGTATGCCAGCAATTCTTTTCACACCAAGAACCACAGACATAAGCCTGCAGGAAGCTTTTTGAGACCTCCAAACACACACACACCCCTTTGATGGACTTCCTGAAGAAAGGAGGCCCATGTGACTGTGCCAGCTAAACACGTAGATACCAGTCCAGGCATCCTCTAATACAGCTGTGCAGCATGGGAACTGCGACAACCAGGCTGGACAGAGGTATTAGAGATAAGTATGCTTGTAAAAGTTGCAGAAAAAGAGTGAAACTTTGCAAGTGCTTTCACTGAGGGAAAGTTTTAGCACAAGATAGCAGAAGCTAAGGGATTCACACAGATTAAAAACCTCATAAATCTTCCAAAACATGGACAGAAAAAGTACCACCTCCACCACGTATTTATTTAAGCCAGCTGATTTTAAATCCTAGCTGCTCTGATGCTCATTTCTTCCTACGCAAGGACTGGTACCAATGCTTAATCATAATATGTTGAGTACTGCATTCTATGGAAGTTCACTCACTATTCAAACACAGCTTGACACAAATCACAACAAATTATCTGGTGGCAGACAGGGGCATTTGTTTCATGTCATGTAATATATAAAAATTACAGTTTTGAATTAAAAGGTGTTACACTACAGAATCACATAACTGCATGTACAGATTAGCCCTGCCCAATCCAAAAGACCATCACCTAGAAAGCAAAAATCTCATTTTACCAAATAAAGAAAAGTAACAATAATAAACCAATGCAGAAGTTGTTTAAGATCAGCTCCTTAAACCACCACTTTTGGTACACAGAATCATAGAACGGTTTGGGTTCGGAGGGACTCCCAAAGTCATCCAATCCAACCCCCCTCCAATGAGCAGCGACATCTTCATCTAGATCAGGTTGCCCAAAACCACATCCAGACTGGTCTTGAGTATCTCCAGGGATGGTACATCCACCACCTCTCTGGGCAACCTGTGCCAGGATTTTACCACCCTCATTGTAAAGAATTCTTCCTCACATCTAGCCTGAATCTCCCCTCTTTTAGTTTAAAACCATCACCCCTTGTCCTTGTGCAACAGGACCTGCTAAAGTCTCTCCCCATCTTTCCTATGCAGCTCTTCTATTCCAAGTTATCTTAAGAAAGAAAGATACCAGTGAGCTCATTGATTTTCTTGAGCAGTTGTTGAATATCATCTTCTACTTGCTTGATCTGCCTTGAGTACGTGCTCTGGCCCTGGAAAAGAAATACCACATAGATTTCGTAACTCAAATTATTTCATGTTTAGGAAAAAATTACAATAGCTGTTGAAAGTCAAGATGTTCAATAGACTGTCTTGGTGTAACACCAACTACTGATCACAGCCAAAAAAACCAGTACTGAGTTCCAGTAACAATACTGCTGTTTGCAAGACCAGAGTGCAGGTACACAGCACTAATTGTGCAAGTGGAAATTTTTCACATTTGTAAACTTCAAGGATTTGTTTTTCTTTTAAACCTGTTCAGCCTTATTTTTTTAAACTATTGCTTTTCCTAAAGCTTAAAACAGATTTAGTAAAAATTATATGGAGACAGAATTCTGTATACGTTATCAGAAAATCATCTGTACTAGTGCTTTAACTACCTTACCAAACCTTACCATCATCCACCAAAGACAGCAGAAAGATCATGGGGCAAATCAAAAGCTCAATTCTTGCTTGTGATAAAATGCTTTACTATCTTGCCTTGCCTACTGTGGGCAGATCAAGATCTCCTTTACGAGATCTTCATATCAACATGGTAACCAAAAAGAAGCCTCGGTGGGCATATTCCAGAGCTTCGTAAAGGAGTGTCAAGAATATTCAGACTTTTGGCAAACGTATCCTAAGCTGCAAGTTTCATTTGTCAAGAACTCTTTCACAGACCCACTGTACTTTCTGGTAGAGGGGAGATTTGCATTTAAGCCTTATTGTCCATGCCAAACTCCTCCCAGGCTCATGGAATCACAGAATAGTTAGGGTTGGAAAGGACCTTAAGATCATCCAGTTCCAACCCCCTGCCATGGGCAGGGACACCTCACACTAAACTGTGTCACCCAAGGCTATGTCCAACCTCGCCTTGAACACCGCCAGTGATGGAGCATTCACAACTTCCCTGAGCAACCCATTCCAGGGCCTCACCACCCTTACAGTAAAGAACTTCCTCCTTATATCCAATCTAAACTTCCCCTGTTTAAGGTTGAAGCCATTACCCCTTGTCCTCTCACTACAGTCCCTAATGAAGAGTCCCTCCCCAGCATCCCTATAGGCCCCCTTCAGAGACTGGAAGGCTGCTATGAGGTCTCCACACAGCCTTCTCTTCTCCAGGCTGAACAGCCCCAACTTTCTCAGCCTGTCTTCATAAGGCAGGTGCTCCAGCTGCCTGATCAACCTCATGGCCCTCCTCTGCACTTGTTCTAACAGCTCCATGTCCTTATGTTCTTCTTATGAGATTACATTCTTTTTACAAGATCTGCTTATCTCTCACGAGTAGTTTTTTAACATGATGGCTAAAAGCAAGTATATTTGATGGAAGAAGGGTTCTTAAAAGTTATCGGTCTTTATCAAGCAAGAAAGTTGGTTAGTGAAGAAGCCCTAGGAAACCCATAGCTGTAGCACAACCTACTAACAGACTTACTAACTACTCAGTACACATCCCTCCACTCTTGCATTCAGTTCCCAACAGGATTTGCTTTTTTCTTTAACCCTCCAGTAAATGCATGCTACTCACGTATGTTTTCAGCAAGGCAATATCTCCTTCATCCAGAGCTGAAACAAAACAGGAAACACTTAGCTTGCACTTTTAAAAACAAAACCAGTGGTATCAATTCTGCCTCTAGAAGATAAAAACATGTATTTAAAGGGATTCTTTTGGGTCTCTAGTTTTTCACTAAACCAAAGTAGGACCAAAAAGTATCACAGTACAGAAAAACAAAATCGGGCCTCCAGCTACAGTCTTCAGGCCAAAAATCCATACCACCCAGAGCTCACAGCAAGCACACCACTTAAACTTTGCCTCGCTCAGGGTAGCTGACTGACCTGTGACTGTACAGAGAAGAAACTGAAGATATCAAAACTTCATCTTTTCAACTTCTTGTTTCTTAATGTTTAAGCAAATATCAATGAAAAACTGTCACCACTTCCCACCAGTGATATCTTCCAAAATGCCCAGTGTGAGCAGCGAACAGCAACCAAACCTAAAATCTAATCTAATCTAGCAAAGCTCCTCTCGGTAGTAAAACACTACTATAAATTACTAAAGCAGCCTGGAATCAATAACTAAGACAATGCTTAGTTTTAATATTGTAAAATGGAAAACACGGGAAGGTCATACCAGACAAGATAGCCTGGTCCAACAAACATCCCTTTTCTACCAGAAAGGTCTTTGAATGTGGCAAATAAAGAGTGAGCCCTCAGTCCCAGGTCACGCATTCTTATAAACAGCTATTTAAAAATATTCCCTATGTGAGTATTTCTGACAGTTTTTTGAATCCCTGTAAACTTTCAGCAGCTTCCACAGAATACCCATTCTGAATTAATGCCCCCATTTAACTCAGCATTGTGCTTCCTTAACTTAAACTTGGAACCTAAAAATTGCACTGGAGCCTCAGAGTTCCCACACCGGAACAAGCAGCATCAGTTGTTGAACATGTAAGCACAGTCCCGCAGGACTGCTCCAGCAGACCCTCTCCATTAGCTACGAAAACCACAACTTGCTATTACTGTCACCCCCTATTTGCTGTCATATCACTTGTCATTCGACAGGCCTTTAACATTCCCTCTCCCTTTCCCCAGAAGCTATCCCTTTTCCCAACTGAATTACAGTCTTCCCCTTAAGCATCCCTGGGCCTCAGTTTCCTCTGTTTTCTAATTCCACTCTATGTTTTTATGCTAGAGGGAGCCCAAACCACACAGTATTGCAGATCTGGGTGCAGTACGTATTATACAGTATTTTGAGAGCATTTTTTTGGGTGTGTGTGTCACTCGTTATTTCCTTCCTGGTTATTTGCACTACCCCACTGATGTTTTTATATCCACTAAACACTAGGTTGTTATAATTTTTAAGTGGTAACATTTGAGTGGTAACAGTTCAAAGTCCATAACTGATCATATATGGTATTGCTGTTGCTTCCTGATGCATTATTTAATGTTTACTAACATGAAACAAAAAGGCAAATGAAATTCAAACTGGCAATGCTCACACTATGCTGGTACCACCAGAAAAATCTGGCACCTCCTTCTCTCCAGCTTTCACTGCCTTACTTATGAAAGGGGCAACACACAGGGTTTGGCAGCTCAGCAGGGCTCCACCAATGAACAAAAAGAAATTATCATAGAGTCAGTACAATGGTTTGGACTGGAAGGGACCTTAAAGCTCATCCGGTTCCAACCCCCTGCCATGGGCAGGGACACCTTCCACTAGACCAGGTTGTTCAAAGCCCCGTTCAGCCTGGCCTTGAACACTGCCAGGGATGGGGCAGCCACAGCTTCTTCGGGCAACCTGTGCCAGCACCTCACCACCCTCACAGGAAAGAATTTCTTCCCAACGTCTAATCTAAATCTCCCCGCTTTCAGTTTAAAGCCATTCCCCCTTGTCCTGTCACTACATGCCCTTGTAAAACATCTCTCTCCAGATTCCTTGTAAGCCCCTTCACGTATTATATTACCACTATAACTTCTCTCCCAAGCCTTCTCCAGCCTGAACAACCCTAGCTCTCTCAGCCTGTCTCCATAGAAGATGTGCGGCAGCCCCTCAGCTGCAGATCATCTTTGTGGCCTCTTCTGGACCCACTTCAACAGGTCCACGTTTTGCCCATGCTGAGGTCCCAGAACTACACAAAGCACTGGAGGTGGGGTCTCCCAAGAGCAGAATAGAGCGGGAAATCCCCTCCCCTGACCTGCTGTCATGCTCCTATTGATGCAGCCCAGGACACGGTAGGTTTCTGGGCTGCGAGCACACACTGCCGGCTCATGTTGAGCTTCTAGTTGACCAACACCCTCAAGTCCTTCTCCTCAGCCTGTATTTGCGCTTGGGCCTGTCCAGGCAACCTAATCACCACAAACATTTGCAACGTCGCTCTCTCCACGCACGGATCAGCGCTCTACCAGCAGCAGGCTGCGCGGACCTGACACCCCTCAGGTTTCCCTCAGAATCTCGAAAACACAAACTGATGTTTATGTTTAACACATCGCACCCTCCCCGCTCTCAGCCACAGCGCCTCGTCAGGGCGGCAGACGCGGCACAGGCCGAGCCCGAGCACAGGGCCGGGGAGTCCACTTGGGAGGCGGCAAGGCCAGGCCCCCACCCGCATCGCCTCTCACCGCGGATGGGCTTATCCTCCTTCTCCTCCTCCTTGGTCTTCCTCTGGTCGGCTCCCAGGTAGTCCGGCATCGCGGCGGCTCCGACCCTCCGGCCCTGCCCCGGATGCGTTACGCAGCACTGCCGGAGCTTCCGGCCGGGCCCAACCGTGCCGCGCCGGGGGGACACCAAAGAAGGGTGCACCGGCCCGGGCGCGACGCGGGACAAGCGCCACTGGAATCTCCTTCCCCACAGGCACCGCTGTCGCAACTAGAGAGTTCCGCCAGCTACAGCCGCTGGCGCGGCGGCGTGCGCCGCGCCGGTTGAACTCGCACCACGGGCCCGGGTCCGGGCTGCCGCCGGTGCCTCTGCGGAGAGGCGGCGGGGACGAGGCAGGAGGGCAAGGGGAGGGGGCCGGGCCGCTTACCCCGCCGCACGCCGCCGCCGCCCCGGAAGCGCTCGCCGGGCGCCTCCATGCGCCGGCTCCTGCCAACCGGCGAGGCGAGGCTCGCGGCGCCCCGCGCCCAGGCCCGAAGCTCGCTGCGGCCGCCCGGCCGCCGTCGCCGCCATGCTGCGGGGGGCGCAGGAGGGACAGGCCACGGCCGTCACCCGGGCGCTGTCGGCCGGTAGGTACCGGGGAGGCCGGAGCTGCCTGGCTGCGGGCGCGGGGCTGTAGCTGGTGCCGCCGGCGGCGGATGCGGCACGGCGGCAGGGGACCGGGCGGCGGTGCCGACGTGTCCCGCTGCCGCCCGTCCCGCCGGGGTGCAGGGCTGCGGCTGTCGGGATCGGGACCGGGGCTCCCTCGGCTCGAACGAGCGCGTGTTCAGGGGGAAACCCGCCCCTCGAGCCGCTGCCCAGGGCCAGGGCCGGAAAATCTCCCGCTTCTGAGGATCTTTCCTGTTTATTTCACTTCAGCTCTGTCCTCCTCGCGTGTTGTGTGTGCCTCGGTGCTCGTTCCGAGTCGGTGTGCGAGCAACAAGTTTGGTCTCGCTGCCAGAGGGAGTGGCCTGTGCAGGGGGAGCGGGAACGCGGAGATAATCCAAACCTAGTGCTTCTGCCGCGGTTATCGCCTCTGTTACTAGATCAGGGAAGAGATTAAATAACACTTAACGTGTGCGTTCCTTTAAGAAAGCAGCTTTCAAGATTTGAGAGCACGATGAAGTGTTTGGAAAGTACCGCTTGATAGGGACCGCGTTCTGGTGCTTGCAGCCTTTACAACACTCTGGTGTGTGAGAGGGAAGTAGATGTGGCAGTCTGTGGCCTCGTGTGATTCAGTGCCTTTATGGGCTTTGGTGGGGTTTAGTTTGAAAAAGATTAAAAAGTAAACCACAGAAGGTGAAGTTGCTTTTATGTTTTTGCTTACAGCATCAGTACTCTGTCAGGTGGAACCGGTGGGAAGATGGTTTGAAGCATTTATTAAGAGGAGAAACATAAACGTTTCTGCCTCTTTCCAGGAGCTAGAAGATGAGAAGGAACTTTCTGAAGAATCAGGAGATGAAGAATTGCAGCTTGAAGAGTTTCCTATGTTAAAAACCCTTGATCCAAAGGACTGGAAGGTATTGAGTTGATGCATATTAGCGTTAATGATGTTTGCTGCAAATCTCCCATCAGTTATCTGCCATTCCCAGCTGTTAATGATCATCTTCCTCCCCTCCTCCCACCCCACAAGTTTGTGTTCCTTAATGTTTGTATTTTCCACACATAACTGGTTGATGAGGGTGAGCTCAAGCGAGCATCAGAAGATCTTAGCCTTGAATAGTTGCTTTTCATTTCACTGCCTGTGAGCAGTGAAGGTGTCTCTTCTCCCTGTTACAGCCTCCCCTATTCTGGAGTTATGTCAGCACTCTTTAATATTAAAGACAGCAATTCAATTTTCCAGTAATTGAACTTTCTCGGACTCAATGCCTTAATCCAATTTAGATTAAACTACTTGAATTTCTGCAGTGCTGGCTTAATTGATTCCTGTTTTGTTATTCAATAATTATGGTGTTTACAATAAATGTTCCTGCAGCCTTTTTCTAATATTTATTGAGAGAAGAAATCTGCTTCCTGCTTTTAAAAGATGGGGGGAACTGGCTGTCTATATATGTTGTGGCTTTTTAGGTCATATTTATTAAGGGTTTGTTTGGTTCTTTCTTCCCCTCAGAATCAAGACCATTATGCAGTTCTCGGGCTAGGCAATATGCGCTACAGGGCTACTCAAAAACAAATCAAAGCAGCTCGTAAGTACCTTTTCAGATTTACAAAATTGTTTTCCATATGAAAATACATATATGTTATGAATGGGCTTTTTACTGCTTCACAGGCCTAAAACTGCTGTCTCTCTGATTTCTGTTGCTTGCCAGCCTTGTAAATTCACATCACAGCTCTAAGTCTAGGGAATTAAACTTTGCACTGAGTTCACATCGCTGCTTTCTTGCCTTTTTTCATCAACAGCCTTGACACTGTAACTGTGTTTCTGTATTTCTGAGTCTGCAGTCAGGCTCAGGGAGAGGCAGAGAATTACAGCTAGCCCTGTCCTATGTGTTTCAGTAGGTTGGTACGTTGGAGCCCCATAACAATGGCTAGCTCGTATTTCAGAAGTGAATGTAGGTGACTGGGGGCATTTTGTGGTACTTGCATGTGAAGGAACAACATGTTGGGCTTCAGAATCTTTCTCTCTAGAAAGCAATGCGGCTAAGAGTTGACTTTGCAAGAAGGATGCAGGTATCTAGTGGAGGAAGGTTTAAAAGTACTCTGAAGGTTGTTCAGTAGCCTTTATGAAATAGTATTATGAAATAAGCTGATGGTTTTTATGAGTTGATCTTGAAAACAACCGCCTGTACAACTGTTCTGTTTGTGAGTAGAATAACTGTCCCAGTAAAACCACAGGTGCTCACAAATAAAAATGGGTGGAAATTAACAAATTACCAACTTGCACAGGAAATAACAGTATAAGAAGGACATGGAACTGTTGGAACAAGCCCAGGGGAGGGCCACGAAGACGATCAAGGGGCTGGAGCACTTCCCATATGAAGACAGGCTGAGAAAGTAGGGGCTGTTCAGCCTGGAGAAGAGAAGGCTGCATGGAGACCTTGTAGCAGCCTTCCAGTATCTGAAGGGGGCCTATAGGGATGCTGGGGAGGGACTCTTCATTAGGTACTGTAGTGATAGGACAAGGGGGAATTGGTTTAAACTGAAACAGGGGAAGTTCCAGTTAGATACAGGGAAGTTATTTCCTGGGAGGCTGGTGAGGCACTGGAACAGGTTGCCTAAAGAAGTGCTAAATGGTCCATCCCTGGTGGTGTTCAAGACCAGGTTGGACAGAGCCTTGGGTGACATGGTTTAGTGGGAGGTGTCTGTGCCCGTGGCAGGGGGGTTGGAACTAATGATCTTAAGGTCCTTTCCAACCCTAACTATTCTATGATTCTATAAGTAATGTTGCCTTAAGTACGTGTTGCTTAGCAGCACCACTGTGGAGCACAGAGCACCTGTTCTGGTGATGATTAGTGGTCTTGCTAGTCTTTCCAAGTAAGAACTGGGGCATATCTCTTTTTAGGATCCTGAAAGCAGTCTATTATTACATGGGGGTATGGAGATGTGAGTCTTTCTCACCAGTACATACTGTGAGTTCCTATTTTTGAGGTTTCTGATTTGTTTCTCAAAAGTCAGGTTGCTGTAACTGCTTGCATGATATATTCTCTCTGGTATTTAATAGTGAGCCAGCAAGGTACGTTTTACGTTGTATGACAAGATGGCTAAACCTTTTGTCTAAGAAGTCAGTCTAAAATCTGGTTTTACTCTTTTAAACACTGAGACAACCTTGGTAGCAACTTCAGTAGATACTTTGTATGTGCTAGTTATATCTTAGGATTTAGGCCTAAGGAGAGGACTTGACGACAGAGTCCCATGTGTATTATCCACATTAAGTGCAGCAATCTTCACCGGCACATGGCTGTAGTTCCCTTCCCAGGTTTCACCCTGGGCTGTGCTCAGAACTTGAGTAAAGGGGTAGAATACAATTTTTATTTTATCAGAAGGACTTTGCTTTTAATTAGAAATAACTAACATTACATTAATTATTCTTTTTTTTTTTTTCAGTATGATTGCACAGGTTCCTGAGTTGTGGTTATTTTGTGTCCCAGCAGGATGCAATATTTTAAATTCTGACAATATTGTTAAACTAATTCTGTGATTCTATGAAAGAACATTTGTTAACTCATCTGGTTTTGTCCTTATGTTTTCGGGGGTTTGTTTTTTTGTTTTCATAGAATCACAGAATAGTAAGGGTTGGAAAGGACCTCAAGATCATCGAGTTCCAACCCCCCTGCCATGGGCAGGGACACCTCCCACTAAACCATGCCATCCAAGGCTATGTCCAACCCCACCTTGAACGCCGCCAGGGATGAAGCATCCACAACCTCCCTGGGCAACCCATTCCAGGGCCCCACCACCCTCACAGTAAAGAATTTCTTCCTTATATCCAATCTAAACCTCCCCTGTTTAAGTTTAAACCCATTACCCCTTGTCCTCTCACCACAGTCCCTAATGAAGAGTCCCTCCCCAGCATCCCTATAGGCCCCCTTCAGGTATTGGAAGGCTGCTATGAGGTCTCCACACAGCCTTCTCTTCTCCAGGCTGAACAGCCCCAATTTTCTCAGCCTATCTTCATACGAGAGGTGCTCCAGTCCCCTGATCATCCTCGTGGCCCTCCTCTGCACTTGTTCTAACAGTTCCATGTCCTTTTTATGTTGAGGACACCAGAACTGCACACAATGCTCCAAGTGAGGTCTCACGAGAGCAAAGGGGCAGGAGCACCTCCGTCGACCTGCTGGTCACACTCCTTTTGGTGCAGCCCAGGATACGGTTGGCTTTCTGGGCTGCAAGCGCACACGGTCGGCTCATGTTCGTTTTTTCATCAACCCACACCCCCAAGTCCTTCTCCACAGGGCTGCTCTGAATCTCCTCCCCGCCCAACCTGTAGCTGTGCCTGGCATTGCTCCGACCCAGGTGTAGGACTTTGCAGTTAGCATGGTTAAACTTCATTAGGTTTTGGTTGTTTGGGATTTTAAAAGCATCTAATTAGAGAAGTGGCAGTTGGAATTACTCTATTACTTTGTAGTTTGTGAGAAACTGTTAATGATGATGAAGCGTTTCTAAGCGTAATGCATCTATTTCATAGATAAATCCATGGTGTTGAAACATCATCCAGACAAACGAAAAGCTGCAGGGGAACAGATAGGAGAAGGTGATAATGATTATTTTACATGCATAACTAAAGGTAAGCAATTGATCTCTTTTACTAGATATACTCTCAATCTACTTGATAATCTGAAATGTATTTGTAGTGCTTTAGTGGGCTTTTAAAGAATGTCAGTTATTAAAAAGCCAGAGAAGTTTTTTTACCAGTTAATAAATAGACATATTTATTTATTACAATGAATAGAGATCACATTAATATAACTTTCCTTTGGGTAGGAGCAGTATGGGGATGCAACTGACAGATGTTTGTCTGCTGTGCCACTTGGTGACAAAGTGTGAAGGTTTGTAGCAGCACATGAAATGTGAACTACTCGAGGTAGTAGTACCTGGGATAAGCTGGTGTGCTATGGACAGATTCCCCTGAGCCACCAACAGCAATTGGAAAAACTGAATTCTAATGCAATTACTCTGTCAATAGAGCATCTGTTGATTTGATCTAGGGTATCTGTTTCTTCAGCTGCTCTTTTTTGCCCCCAGATAACCAAGTGAAATCAGTCAAATACCATTTCCCTTCTTGCCTGTAGTGACCTAGAACACTACTGCTGCCTGATTCCAAAACCACAGGGAGTGTTCTAGGTGTATGACTGAACATGTATAGAAATGCTTGGAGTTTGGCTTTTTTGTTTATTTTAAACAATATTTTGTTTGACTCGATAAGGTTGATGTTGGAGGAAAACCTGGAATTTGTGTGTTCTAAACTTTCTTCTTGTGAGTTTCTTGTTACAATGCTAGTTAATACGTTAGATAATATACTAGACAAGCTATTGATGCTTTAGATGTCAAAATGTAAGAAGCTGCCAAAGGAAATTATTTGTCCATAGTTGCAGTCCTGTCAGAAACTGGCAGATACTTACAATAAACAGCCTGCACCTGAATTCAGGCATATATTGTGTTCTACATGTAAGGAGGAAAACGTTTCTCCTTAACTGCTTATGATCTAAGTTTAAGGATAAACAGAAAGGAAAGCACAAAGTGGCACAAAAGAGGAGTAATACTTCCGGGCAGCACCTTGGAGGAAGGAAATGCTGTATCAGGGAAGGGGTGTCCAGAATAGCACCAAGTGGCAGTGGAATGAAGAAGCTTGAAAGGCAGTAGTATGTAGGTGGGATTCAGGACTGGGTTTGACAAAGGAATCGGTGGGAGATACTGTGTTCCTCCAGCACTGTATGTGAGAATACAGTTTTGGATCTGTGTGGAAGGGACATCTCTCCTAAGTGGAAGAGGAGCCAACGGATGCACACAGAATTTGTTGCATCAGAAAAATGGTATGAGGGTTACTGAAGCTCCGAGCTTGCAATGTAGAGGATAATTGGGGTCATTTAGAGTATTAACAGAGAGAAGTCCCTTCCCAGAGGGGAAGCTAAGGCTGGCAGGCAGGCAGCTCATTAGTAATCCCTTGCATTCCTTCCTTTGCAATGACATGTGCAGCAAGATGCATTTACACAGCCCCAGAGCACCAATGTTTCCTCCAGCTTATCAGCTTCTAGATCCCACCTTCTAGGTGCAGTGTTCTTTCTCCAGGGATGCAGCCTGGGAAGCTCATGAATGATCACAAAATTAATTTGATTCCTTCAATTTTTCAATTTACTGAAAAAAAATAGTGGGCATTGTAGAACCGCCAAAGTAACTCCACACATCCTGGAGAAAAAACAAGAGGCTACTGAAGCTACAATGTGTGTGATTGCCAGGATGTAAGATTCAGTAATGTGGTGCTCCCCAACTTTGAGAACAGGGGAACTGGGAGTGCGTGCATCTTTTGGCTAGCAGCTGTGTGGTGATTTATACTCTTTCCAAGTCTTAGTACAACTTTATCATGAGCTGGAAAAGTTCTAATGAATGGGCTCCTATTCTTGTCAGTTCTCGCATCATATTATCTCAAGGACTGCTCTTACTCTGTGCCTGCCTTAGTAGATGTTTTGTCAATTTAACTGCAAGGATCTGGTGTAAGATAAAAGCCTGAGATGTCATGCCCACACTCCCAGTGCCTGAACCGAATTTACTGCCACAAAATTGTTCTAAATATATGCTTTGTACATCTTAGTGGTTAAATGCATTGTGTTTCATAAACGTTTTCCTCCTGCTTAGTTTACCAGGAATTGACAGCAGTGCTTTTTGGTGTCACTAAAATAATTGAATACCGAGCTGTACAGAATGAGAGATCAAACACAGATCTGACAGCATCTTTTTAATCATTTACAGCCTTTTCTGTAACGTTCCTACATTGTGGGGAGCATTCACCTCAGTCTCACGTTTTATGCCTGGTAACTTTTTTTCAGCTTATGAAATATTATCTGATCCTGTGAAACGACGAGCATTTAACAGCATAGACCCTACTTTTGATAACTCTGTACCTTCCAAAAGTGAAGCAAAAGAAAACTTCTTTGAAGTTTTTTCACCAGTTTTTGAGAGAAACGCCCGGTAAGCTCTGTCAGACTGCCTCTGCTGTTGCTGGAGGACCGGCATTTGCAAACTCTTCTGGCATTATGTTCCTAGTAGGTGTGGTTTTAAGGGATGCTAGGAGATGCATTAATTTGCTAGAAAGGGGTTACAAGTAAAATAGTGTATTCTCTATTATTGAATTTTAAACTAATCTGAGCTATTACGCTGGTGGCATTGAGTTTGACCCATGAGATTAAAAAAACAAGGCTGTTCCCAGCTCCATATAACTTACTCTACTTTTTGTACCACACATTGTTTCATCTTAAAATTATTTACTACACCAAGTGTGTGTATGCTACTCACTAAAAATTCCTTATTTTCTCATGAGGGTGAGACATTAACAGAAGACAGTAGTCTTATGTTCCCGATTTAAAAGAGAAGATAAATGTAACAGTATTTGGTGGTTCTCTCTTAATGTGACTTTTTTCTTTCTGCATTTGATTCCTGCTTGCCCATTAACTTTGTATTAAGGCTGTCACAATAGAAGTTTATTTCGCCCTTTACCTGTATGGGGAAGAAGGTGGTTGATTGTGTGAGGCACTTTACAACACATTCTGGTTATTATTATTATTGAATCTTCTATCAAGTATTCCAGAGATTCAGACCTGGATCTGTGGTTGGCAGATGGGTTTTTCCCTTCTCTGCTTGGAAATGGGTGCTATGACATGGAATAACAAATTAAAGAGCCTGTGGAAGATTTCCCTCTTTGTAGGGAAAAAATGGAATGGAGGCAGAGCATGCTTTGTTCCCTTATGCTCCATTAGAATGTGTGGAAAACTTCCTGTAGCCTACTACAGAGCCAGGTTATTCACAGAGCACATTTTGCCCATGTTCTTTAAGCTCCTCTACCTGGAGAATGTGTGTGGAGAACTGATGCCTATAGGACAGCTTGTGCTCCATCATGTCTCCTTGTAGGCACACCAAACTCAGGCAGGAGGATTTTGCTGTACTGGGGGAGCTCCACAAAAAAGGCCCAGTCTGAAGGATGTGTAGAAGGAACTCTCTTCTGTTCTTTTCTTCTTTGCTGGTGCCCCTCTGTGTTGGTGGAGGGAGCCTCTGATTTGGTGTTTTGATTCCATACTTAACATACGCCATATTATGAAGTCAGGTTATATATATTATTTCGTGAATATATCCATTTATTTTCAGGTGGTCAAACAAGAAAAATGTTCCTAAACTAGGGGACATGAACTCTTCATTTGAAGAGGTAGATGCATTCTATTCATTTTGGTAAGTTAGCCGATATTCTATTCACAGCACTCAAGATGTATGATGTCATGGGCTTGCAGCCCCTTTCACATGTAGGTTGTTGGCAGGATCTGTTCTGACCTAGTAATGACACGTAATTACCCCACAGTTGTTGGTGCCTTCCACAAACTGAGCTGTCTTTTCTCTGGGCTAAAACATCCATGTTGTGAATTCACAGTTACAGCAGGAGCTTCTGATGGTTCTCTGACCACAATGGCTGTGAACCAAGTTGACCCACAGCCTAGCAGTGGATTTCATCTCACCTAACTTGAGTTTTTAGTGGAGACATCTGCTAGGCATTTAAGTTCCCCTAGTTAAGGAGGTCTGTCTAGTCCAATAACGTCAGTACAGTTTGTGGCTTGACTTACCTGTTAAATGCAGATGCTTATATAAAGATTAAATTAACTTCTGAGCTCTACAGACAGCACTGCATCTCGACTGCCTATAATGGGAGCTTAGACAATTGCACTGTAGGCATTTAGAATTGATGAGACAGGGGGCCTATAGGGATGCTGGGGAGGGACTCTTCATTAGGGACTGTGGTGAGAGGACAAGGGGTAATGGGTTTAAACTTAAACAGGGGAGGTTTAGATTGGATATGAGGAAGAAATTCTTTACTGTGAGGGTGGTGGGGCCCTGGAATGGGTTGCCCAAGGAAGCTGTGAATGCTTCATCCCTGGCGGCGTTCAAGGTGGGGTTGGACATAGCCTTGGATGGCATGGTTTAGTGTGAGGTGTCCCTGCCCATGGCAGGGGGGTTGGAACTCGATGATCTTGAGGTCCTTTCCAACCCTTACTATTCTATGATTCTATTCTATGATTCTGTGACCCCATCCTAAAATGCAGTCTGTTTTACAGTGCTGACAGATGTGAATCATTACTTTCAATAGCATCTTACATTTTGACTTAACAACAGTGGAATCACCGTGTACATACAGTACACACAGTGTACTTGTACATACAGTGTAATTGTAAATTATGTGTTATAAATAACGGTGTAATTGCCTACAAAAACCTAATAGTAGAAAAGGTAGATTATCTGTTAAGTTTTGTTGTTTTCTTCACTTCTTATTTTCTCTTCTAATTTACTTTAGGTATAATTTTGATTCCTGGAGAGAGTTTTCCTATTTAGATGAAGAAGAAAAAGAAAAAGCAGAATGGTATGTAAATAAAAAGAAATTTGATGGGAGAGTGAGATTGATACAGCAAGATTTTCCAGCTTCCTATCAGAGAAGTCATAGGAGGAAAGGTAGCTGAACTGAGAATTCCAGTCTCCTAGTTCAGTAGTCAGTCGTGGATTTTAACTGCACCGACTGTGGGCTTCCCTTTGTCTGTCTTGTGCAACTGAGGTAGTTCTTGCTCGCATTACAGAGGTGGTTCTGAGGTGCTTTGACATGTGTGTTTGTTTAAGTTTAGACTTGCAGTTATGGCAAGTTCCAAACACAGAAGCCAGAACAGAATGGATGAGTAAGCATGCATCATTTCTCTCCAACTATTTTTTAAGCTGTGCTGAGACAAGTGATACTTTCTAGAATTTAGAGAGATTACTTCTGATGGCTCGATGTTAATTGCATCCTGAATTTGTTGATGTAGTGATAGTTGCTGAATTACTCAGCCTATGGGGCTGTTAGAAAATACATTCTATTTTTATCCTTCCTACAGTTATAAACACAGAATGTTCAAGTTAGAGCAGCAAATCATTCAGTCTTAACACGGATTTCATGGGACACAACCTTTCACTTAGTCATCCTTGTATAACCATAGCTTGCACTGTATGAACCTCTGCTTCCAAGTTTGAACAGGAATCAGTTTTGTAGTTACATTCAGTGGTTAGCTTGCTTCGTGGCTAGAAACAGCCATATTTAGGCTGTCACTAGGCACTTGTTCCTCTGCTCCTACGCCTTTTCCTGCCTCTCTGAACCCAGTGTACTCTCTCCTGTGAAGATTCTGTGAAGGCACTGTAAACAGTTCCACATCACTTGTATTTTTGGTAAATTATACAGATTGATCTCAAGGCTTCTCATTGGAAGGGTCTTGAATTATTTGAACAGCTCTTTTTTTGTGCTTATTCCAGTCCTTAGTGTCCTTTTTAAGTGTTTAGACAAATGGTACATACTCTGCTGTACTTAGAACTACGTTTCAGCTTCTGTTCAGATGGCCATAATTCTTG
The DNA here is from genome assembly GCA_039720435.1 of Amazona ochrocephala. NCBI lineage: Eukaryota > Metazoa > Chordata > Aves > Psittaciformes > Psittacidae > Amazona > Amazona ochrocephala. Next base: position 31,727,288 of record CM077880.1, read on the forward strand.
TTAGCCCTTCTTGCCAAAGGTGATGTTTGTGTTTTAAACATTGTAGTAGTCTCCTGCTGTGTTATGGGGATTGTTCTCTTTGGTCTGAGGTATACTGTTATGCATTTGATTGCGTGGATGAGGATGTAGACCCCTGCTAGAAATTTGTCTCTTCCTTGACAGCACTGACAAATACTTTCAGATGTAGCCACTCAAGTGTTAATCTATTTAACCTGAGCTGTGTTTTACTGGAATGAACTGGACATGGTTTTACTGGCGTGTTACAGTACTTCATAGGACGTGTTCTTTCTGTGCAGATGGGTTTACTTGGCATGACCTACGTTCTGTAAAATGGAGATAATTGACACAGATTATATTGCTGCCCTTTAATTAAAGTGTATGCCAGCATTTCAGTTGTTTTGCTTGGGTTTAATGTTTGGTCAACAAGTGGATTGTGTGAAAGTCCATGATCTCATTCCCTGTGATGATGGATAAGCAGCTTGTTTTGTCAGGTTTATGGAATGGTGTAAACACTTACTGGCTTTTGATACGAGCTTGGGGTCTGGAACTTCATTTTTTGAAGTATTCAGAAAAGAGCATCTTTGTGGGGAATCTTTAAAAGGTTTCTTGATGTATTTCTAACAGTGACACTGTAGGGTATTAGCACTGAAGTAATTCTGCTTTCCTTTTTTAGTCGAGATGAAAGGAGGTGGATTGAAAAGCAGAACAGAGCTGCCAGAGCACTGAGAAAAAAAGAAGAAATGAACAGAATTAGGACACTTGTTGGTGAGCATATAAACTGCTGGTTTTTTAAAGAGAGATTTGCGAACTAACAGTGCAAATCTCCTGGTTTTCTTTTGTACGTTATGCATCTTTTCTTCTGCCAGACAATGCATACAGCTGTGATCCCAGGATAAAGAAATTTAAGGAGGAAGAAAAGGCAAAGAAAGAAGCAGAGAAGAAAGCAAAGGTAGAAGCAAAACGAAAAGAACAGGAGGCAAAAGAAAAAGTAAGTTAAATAGCTTATTTGGGTTGAAAAACACTGATTCGTTCACACCTGATCTACTGCATCAGCTTCTAGATGTGTTAGAAGGCTAGGGCTTGGGGGTGTGGGTTGATGAAAAAATGAACATGAGCCGACCGTGTGCGCTCGCAGCTCAGAAAGCCAACCGTATCCTGGGCTGCATCAAAAGGAGTGTGACCAGCAGGTCGACGGAGGTGCTCCTGCCCCTTTACTCTGCTCTCGTGAGACCTCACTTGGAGTATTGTGTGCAGTTCTGGTGTCCTCAACATAAAAAGGACATGGAACTGTTAGAACAAGTGCAGAGGAGGGCCACGAGGATGATCAGGGGACTGGAGCACCTCTCGTATGAAGATAGGCTGAGAAAATTGGGGCTGTTCAGCCTGGAGAAGAGAAGGCTGCGAGGAGACCTCATAGCAGCCTTCCAATACCTGAAGGGGGCCTATAGGGATGCTGGGGAGGGACTCTTCATTAGGGACTGTGGTGAGAGGACAAGGGGTAATGGGTTTAAACTTAAACAGGGGAAGTTTAGATTGGATATGAGGAAGAAATTCTTTACTGTGAGGGTGGTGGGGCCCTGGAATGGGTTGCCCAGGGAGGTTGTGGATGCTTCATCCCTGGCGGCGTTCAAGGTGGGGTTGGACATAGCCTTGGATGGCATGGTTTAGTGGGAGGTGTCCCTGCCCATGGCAGGGGGGTTGGAACTCGATGATCTTGAGGTCCTTTCCAACCCTTACTATTCTATGATTCTATGATTCTATGATATGGGGGTTTGAAGATGTGTTGTCTGTGATCCCTGTGCAACAGGCAGTGCAAGACTTGACAGCCTTTTGAGAATGAGACGAAAACAAGGAGCACAGACCTGAAACAAAAATAAACTGCTAAAATTGGCTTCTGTTGTTGCATGCACTTCCTCTGGTTTAGAAGCAGTCATTAAGTTCCAAGGCCTGCCTTCCTTTTCCATAAAATGGATGCAGCAGCTTGCCTTGTGCATATGGTCTGTGAATGGTTGGTTGGTGTGAAACACTGAGGTAATATAACTGAAAGACGGTAGATTTAGATTTGGAATAAGGAAGAAGTTCTTCCCTGTGAGGGTGGTGAAGCACTGGCACAGGTTGCCCAGAGAAGCTGTGGCTGCCCCATCCCTGGCAGTGTGCCAGGCCAGGCTGGACAGAGCCTTGAGCAACCTGCTCTAGTGGAAGGTGTCCCTGCCCATGGCAGGGGGGTTAGAACTGGATGAGCTTTAAGATCCCTTCCAACCCAAACCATTCTATGATATTTGATTAATAGTAACAGTTTGGGAAAGATGACTCTGAAAGCCGTACCAGGAATGAAAGTGAACAGTAAGGTGCTAAAAGGTGACTTAAAAGACAGTACTGGAGCACTGCAAGATATTACGTTAATAATGATGCAGGAGAAATGTTGGAACACTGCACTGTTCCCAGCTTGTATTCTTGGGGCAGGCATAGAAAATTTCACACAGCTGTATATCTTCCATGTAAAGGAAGTCAGGATCCTTAAACTAGGGGTCCTTAAAGTCAGTATTTGAATTAATGCCAGTTGATACATGTTTCACCGCCTCCCTCAAAAGTCTTGAAAACCAAACATTAAAGTATTGATGCTAAAACACACATAAAACAAAAAAAAAAAAAGGCAAAAAAAAAAACCCAAAACCTAAACATACCCCAGAAACAGCACATTTTAATATTGAATGACTGAATGACCCTGTAACAGTGTGACTTTGAGGTTTCTTTGCTTTTTCCCTTTTGCAGCAAAGACAAGCAGAATTAGAAGCAGCACGGTTAGCAAAAGAAAAGGAGGAAGAAGAATTTAGGCAACAGGCATTAGTAGCAAAAAAGGAAAAAGAGATCCAGAAAAAAGCCATCAAGAAAGAAAGGCAAAAACTGAGAACAACGTGCAAGGTATTTAAATACTATTATAGTGAAATACAGGTTACACTAATGAAATTATTACATTTGCTTCGATCAAACCCTGTCACATGCTTGTACTTACGGCTGGAGATGGGTATGGAAAGTGGGTTTATTAAAATACCAAAATATTAAACCACGTGCTTATCATATGAGTGAAGCTGACCAAATAGGTCCAAACACAGCACTGGCTGAAGAATGCTGTGTGTTAAGCCTTTGTCTGAAGGAACGGGGCAATAAAGTTCAAGAACTTTGTAGAACATGTATTTCTGCTTCCAGAACTGGAATTACTTTTCTGATAATGAGGCAGATTGTGTTAAAATGATGGAGGAGGTGGAAAAGCTTTGTGATCGTCTTGAGCTAGCAAGGTGAGTCTCCCTGCTGCTGATTCCTGCTCGTTTTGATACCCATCTTTCTCCTAGCTATCCGTTGTAACTTAATAATTTATTTTTAGTCTGCAATGCTTGAATGAAGCACTTACATCCACAACAAGGGAAGGAGGAAAGGCGGCTGTAGTAAAACAGGTAATTATGCTGAGTATCAAATCAAAATAACAGAGTAATTCCATTTGGGACATCTTCGTGACTGAATGAAGTGAGGTACAACGTGGCTGCATGGAATCCTGTCTGTTAAACACCAAGACCTGAGTTTAGTGATTCCCAGGTAGACTTGATCTCTGTGCCATTTTACACAGTGCTATGTAGTTCATGGGTGGTGAAATAACCAGGGCCAGCTGAGGGGAAAATACATATTTTCAGTCAGTAAAAGACACAAAAGCTACCATTTGTACAGTATACAGAAACAGCGGGGAACTTAATTTTACCAGCAATGGGTAGTAGCAGTTACCTAGAGGGGAAGGAGGGCAGTTTTAACCTGTTATGCAAGAAAAGTCTTAGTCTGATATCCGTGACCTGGGGATTTTAGATTCACAAAAGGACTGCTGTAGGCACTGGAAGGACAAGTCAGGGGATACCAAAGTACGGGAAAAGCAAGGCACTTGCAATCAAGATTTAAAAACTCAGCAAGGATGTGCTTAAATTTTCCATAACGGAAAAGCTGTATGGACCAATAAGACTGAACCTACATTCTGCAGAAAGAATAAGATGCTTTCTCTCATCTGCTTTGGATTCATACCTGTGAACATTTTTTCCTGGTGGGAAGATGATCTGTCCTCATCCCAGGGTCAGGTTTACTTATCAGACAACTGAATTCAGGGGACTGAATCTGATCCTTGGTCTCCAGGGGAGTGTTCCAAACATGGGGCAGTCACCTTTCAGTCTCTCTGTTAAAACTGTTCCACTTTTACCTGACAGATAATTCTTATTAATGCAACTTTCCTTTTGCCAGGAAGATTTTAAGAGATAGCAAGAAACCTGTTTTCAGCATCCTGCTACAGGCATAAGTGCGTGAGATTTTAGTATGGCCAAGGCTGGACTAGGCATACTCAGAAGCAGATACATTAAAGATACATCACCCACAGTCTCGGGATGTGATTTCAATTCAGAGATGTGCAATGGACAACATAAGTTCTGCTGAATTGCTTCCTAACAAAGTACATGTAGGCATGTAACCCTGCGTAAGAACTTAGTTACTAAAATCTGGGTTGTTGCAGTTAATGCTAACTTAGCACAGCCATAGTAACTGAGAATTTCTGGCATAATCAGGTTCAGGCAGCAGTCAGGTTGGAAGATTTGGGAATTGGTGTATTCAACCAGGATGCTGAACGGCCCTCACTAGTTGCTTTAGGTTCTTAATGCTTTTGTGGATCTGTCCCTGTAAGTCAGATGTTAGCCTGGAAATTCATGCTAGATTCAGAAGTTCTGCCTTAATCCTGAGAGTGTTCATGTAATTCCCTAGTGAACCTGTGATGGATTCCTGCTGTAGCTCCTGATCTGGGATGGCCAAATTTATGCATGGGATGGATAGAAATAATATTGGAGCAGAGAAGCTGCTCCTTTTCCTTGTGTGTAATGTACAGAACAGAAACTAAGCAAAATTCAAGACTCAGAGCAATTCCAGAGGGGTTTTTGTCACTGTAAAATGTAACAGTAAATAAATAAATTCTGCTTGTTTACAATTCTTCAGATAGAAGAAATAAATGAGCAAATAAGGCGAGAGAAGGAAGAGGCAGAAGCTCGGATGCGCCAAGCAACAAAGAGTTCAGAAAAATCAACCACTGGTGGTGGAGGGGGAAGCAAAAATTGGCCAGAAGATGATTTACAGTTGTTAATTAAAGCTGTGAACCTCTTCCCAGCAGGGACTAATTCAAGGTACTTCGTAGGTTTGGTTTTGAAAGTCCTACTAACCATTTACATTCAGTAACAAGTATAATACAACTTGTTCTCAGTCCATCCTAAGTATGATGTCAGTATAAGGATTCCCTAAACTTCCTCCTTTCTCTTGACTATTGAGCAGCCTGTGGTTTGTTTTCTCTTCATACCATGGTCTACATGTTACTGGAGTTAGCTTAGCCTCGTGTCCTGTCTCTCACCAAACTTGGGCCTCAGTCCATCAGTAAGATTGTGCGGAGGTGTATGTTTGCAGAGGGCTTACTATAGGATAGGCTCCAGTCATTAAAGCAGAGAACAAAACAGAGGCAGTGACCATGATGAAGGTAGTAATACAAGTATGTAAATTACTTGCAGTAGCTCCGCAGTGAATGTCAGGCTGGTTTCTCCTCTACAGAGTAGGAGGAAAACATCCAGAGATACAAGTTAAATGTGACAGCTGTCTCCAAGGGAGAGCCAGGGTAAAAGGAAGAGGCTGGGATTCATAGAAAGCAGCACTGGCAATCAGTTCACTAGTAAGCATCAAGAACAGGAGCATGCTTTAAATCCCATTCTTTCCCAGGAATGGAATGCCTTCTTCCACTTAGGATTCATGGATTTGAAGCCTCCATTACAAGATTTGGATGCTCACTTTTAGGAAAAGAAAGAAGCTGTCATAATCTGTGGAGGTGATACCAGTACCTGGTTTTGCACTGCAGCTCAGCAGTTGAGTACTCATTGAGAACACAGGCCTAATTATGACCCTCCTGTATGATCAGGTGTAAATATTCCCTTCCATTTCCTAAGACTGCACTAGGAATTTTGGGGCTGAGGCTGTTCCAGCTCTCTCCTGTTGAAGGCCTTTTATCTGATGTTCAGGTATTGTGCTGAGGGGTGGTGGACACAGTGTTAGGACCTTCTTAGCCCTTTCAGTGAAGCCTTCAGTATTTAATGTCAGAGATGTTACGGGAATTCTGGAAAGCAACAGCTGAGCATTCTACTGCAAGCTTTCCTGTATCAGAAGACGTAAAGTTCACCCAAGATGACTGCATTCTTAAGGGAAATATCTGCATTTAGTGCTTGAAAGCTTTCCAGAATAGTTACCATTAAAGTTTATAGGTATTTAGGTATGATTAAACTTAGGAGTTGATTTAAATGTGTACAGGAGCTCAACTGTAGCTTGTATGAAGATAAGCTATTATGTAACCTGCTGGTTGACCCTTCCTGTTCTTGCTTTAGGTGGGAAGTTATTGCCAATTACATGAACTTGCACTCTACTACTGGAATGAAACGAACAGCAAAAGATGTCATCAATAAAGCCAAGAGCCTACAAAAGCTTGGTATCTCTATTACCTTATTTCTGTAACGAGATGGCCTGCATGCTTCTGTACAACTTAGCTTTGAACTGCATTGTTTCTGTTACAAGAAAATCCTCTCTATATTCCCAAAAGAACAGCAGAGCATTTATGTGATTCAGCATTTTTAGCCTAATGTTGTACAAATCATCACCTCATGACTGACCCTCAGGAATTCTCTTAAGCTTGATGCACAGACATGTAGGCCACACGCATTGCCAAGGCTCTTCTGCACTCAGAGAGGCAAATGGGCCTCTGGGAAAGCTCCCTACAAAGGAAGGCATCTAGAATAAATGGAACTGAGGAAGCTATTGAGATACTTTAAAAAGATGAATGGGATCCAGCACCAGAGTAAGACACCTGCATTAATGTGGTAAATGGAGCCTAGACAGCTCTGGACTAAGTTCTCAAGGAAAACCAAAACATTCCGCTATAGAAGAAAAAAAAAAAAAAAAAAGAACATTTTCCAAATGTTCTAAACCACATCCCTGCAGGAGGAGGACCTGGACTTTGAGTGTTCCTGCACCTCCAGCATGCTCGCGTAGCTGGGTGGTACATGAGTTATGTGCCACAGCTCTTACTTGAGAGAATAATCCCTCTTGATTTCACTGAAGTTGCAGGTTCAGGCTTAAGTTTACATGGAGGGAGTATTCACCTGAGCAGGACAGGGGCTCAGAGCTGACATTTTGAGCAGAGTTTATTGGACCCTGAAAGATTATTTTTTAATCTACCACTCTATTTACCATCATTTTAAAGGAAGTAGGAGCTGGGGGTATTTGATGATGTGGTTATCTGTAAACTAATAATCTGCTAGACAATGTTTTTTTCATTACACCTGGCTTTAAATTCATTGCAGTGATCACTCTATTCAATGTCTGTTCCTCACAGACCCTCATCAAAAAGATGATATCAACAAGAAAGCATTTGACAAATTTAAGAAAGAGCATGGTGTGGTGCCTCAGATGGACAGTGCTGCCCCCTCGGAACGATTTGAAGGTAAAGGTGAAACGGGAGCCCTTCTTCCAGAGCTGTCTCCCCTGTGCCTCTTAAAATGTAATCCAGAACTTCTTAAGACTTGGTTATGAACAAACGTATGTAGCAAGTAAGTGATCCAGGCTCTGTAATTGGATTTGAGGGTTGCTGGTACACAGAGTACAAGTCACAGTTAACTAAAGAGTACCAGTTTGAAATGCTTCCTGGTGAAACAACAGGTCAAGTCTTAATGCTGAGATCATCTTTTCCTTAGAGTGTTACTTTTTCAAGTAAAAGTAGGCCTGAGGAGATGCACTCGAGCCACAGGACTGTCCTACAGCTTTGGTCTCCTCTTAAACCCCAAATGCCTCCCATCAGCTTTTCCAGACACTTGCAGAAGGCTGTGTTTCCTGACTACTGAAACACAAAAGGAAAAGCTACATTGCTGCTCTAGCACTATAGCTTCACAGGGCAGCTACAGCAAGTTAACACCCAGATGACAATGAAAGATGTTACCTTTGAACTTCTCCGTGCTTTGTTTAAAGATCCTAAGGGCTACTTGTTTATTCAGTTTCAGGGTTGGGATTTTCAGTAGTTTGGTGTTTTGTGTTCTTTCAGGTTTTTAACTCAGCAGCACTTAAGCCAGACTAGTTGTTCTTAGGCGTATCTCATAGTCTCCTTACATGTTTTTTCTTATTGTCATTGTTGCATTTAAAAACAGGATCACCTTTAGATTCATCCCCTTGGACTACAGAAGAACAAAAGCTTTTAGAACAAGCACTGAAGACTTATCCAGTAAATACTCCTGAAAGATGGGAGAAAATAGCAGCAGCTGTTCCAGGCCGGTCAAAAAAAGACTGCATGAAGCGATATAAGGTAAGGTACCCCACCTCCCTCTAGGAGTGTAATTAGCCCAAGTTTTGTTAGAATCCTTTTGGTTTCTAGGGTTCCTTACCCTACTGCCTTCCCTACCAGAGGGAGTATCTGACAATAACAGACTGGCAGAAGATTGAGCCTTGTGAGGAAATGGGGTTTTGGGGGTTTTTTGGTAACTCAAACCCCAAAAGCACAGCAAGGACCAAGTTTTCCTCAGTGAAAACAGAGACTCTGGAAGCTGGGAAGGAAAGCCTGCCTCATGAAATCTGTTTTACAGTGTGACAGCAGCTCCTGTAGATGCCAGATCCCCAGCCCCTAGTAAGCACAGTTCCTGCTACAGAGACATAGATGAGCATTGACCTTTCATTGATTTGTTTCTAAGAGAAATTGTTTTAAGATATTAAACTGTCTGGACTCCTCACTATGTTGAGAAGCAGAATGCTTCAACCTGAATATATGTAACATTCAAACAACAGTAGCGGTAACAAATTCCATGTGTAGATAAGGATCTCTCTTCTTTTTTTCTTCTCCCCAAAACTTCAGGAACTCGTTGAAATGGTCAAGGCAAAGAAAGCTGCTCAAGAACAAGTGCTGAATGCTACTAAAGTCAAGAAATGACTCTTACTGACAATCTTTGTTTTATAATAAAAATGCAAATACTGTACATGTTTTCATTCCTTCCTTAATTACACAGATACCCACGACTGGTTCGTTCTTCAGATTTAATCTTCTCAAATGCATTTCTTCAATTCGAAAGCTTTAAACAGGAGTGTAGTTGGGGTTTTCTGTGTGGATCTGGGGTTTTTTTAAGCTCAAACACACTGGAAGTTCTTGTTTTCCACTACTCCTGAAGCCAATGCATGCCACTGCAGATTTTGTTATACTCTGGAAGTTGTTCAATTGGACCTGGAAGTTAAAGAAAGTTGGCCATGACACATGCTAAACTGATACTGATTGGTGTGGAGGGGGTACGGGAGAGTAGGGAAACACATAACATACCCACGGCAGCAACTGCAGGATGCTTTTCATAGATGTACTTTGTGCAGACTTCTCTAATAGTCTGGGCATCAATAGCCTATAGGGGTAAAGAGACATCTTTGTTACCCATCCCATCTAAAACCGTTTCTGATCTTAATTGTGTGTAATCCCCAGGGGGACAGGAAACAAAAAAATAGCTGAACACAGGCTCAGTCAGAAACAGTCAAACTTCTGTATTGTTAGTTCCTGGAGCAACTGAATTTCTCAGCAGCCTGATTTAAAAGTTACAATATGAGTGCCACTTACTTCAATTCTTGCCTCAAGTTCTGGAATTGGGATTCGGCGCTTATAACACAGCATTTGTCTTCCAATGTCTTCACAGATTGGTGTGGACCCTAAAACAGGGGAAAATGTGCTTCAGTTATCAGCATACAACTCCACTAAGGACAAAAAGCTCTCTTACGAAGTCTCACCATCAAGCTGTAGCAGCATATTTGTCTTCAGAAGATTTTTCGCTCTAGCAACTTCATTTTCTGTAACATTTGTGCAAAGTCTTATCCTGAAAAATAGTTTAAATCCAAAGACACTAAGTAACAGTAACCTGTAGCACACGTTGCCTGTGTTAAAGTGGTGCATTTACATTTGTACGCCTAACCAGGCACTTTCCTCTAGACAGATTTGGTATGGAAACAAGCCCTAGGATGCAAAGCAGCAGTGTAACAGTTGCATTTTTTGGAAGCAAACCAATACACCCAAGACCAAGTTTTTTCCCATAGCAGAGCTGTATTTCATGAACCAAGTGTACTCCATACTTGCTTGAGAATAGAACAGCTGTTGCTAAGATAGTAGGAACCAAACAATTAGAAGTACTTAGCCCAGAAGGCAATCCATTACTTCCTGGCTCTTGGTGAGACAATGATTCACCACACTGCAGAAGGAAGATTTTATCAGGACAGGGAGATGCAGTAGATATTTTAACACACTCTTGTCACAGGAGTGGCTCAGATCTTCCCCAGTGCCAAGCTGCAGCAAACTGACAGCTAAAGTGATGCCATTTTTCTCTACAAATTGTTTACAGAGATCTCACAGAATAATGGCCTACAAAAAGTGATCGCCATGGTTACAGAAACTCCTCATTTTCAACTTTCATTTCAACATCATCACTAAATCAGTGCTCTTAAACGACGTACGTGTGTTTGAAACAGTTCCCTAACTCCTGTCACTTGCAAGTCAAAAAACAATCAATCACTGCCATATTTTCTTCTACAAGGAATGCCACTACACTAACTACAGTTACTATTTATTCTTCCAGAGCAGAAAATGAAAACCAAACATAAACCTTAAGCTATGCACACTAAGTGAGGGTGCCAGAAACTGGCTGCTAGGACTCTGCACTAGCTGCCAGTGTTTAGTCTGATGCATTTGTTTTTCCAGGCAAGCCTCAGCAGAGAAAAATACTCTCTTTAAAGGATTGCTATTTTTAAAGAATTGTATTCCCCCCCTGAAAACAAGCTTTTTAGAGAAATAGTTGTTAGCTTACCATTCTCTCTGAACAAAGTGCACCATGTCCTGTATAGTGGATGGCTCACAGACGATATAGAGTCCCCACAGCCCTGTGTCAGTGTAGCAGGTGTTGAAGGACTGGAAACTGTGACACAGGTTACCATGGCAGGCAATCTGAGCAAGTTTACTAGATAAATTCTGTTGAGGCAAAAGAAAAACAGATTATTTTGTGAAGTTTTCTGAAAGCTTCCATAGTCCTCCTCCATGGAGTCACCTCCATAGTCTCCTGTTTTCATTTCAATGATGACAGAACATGCAGTAGTATCACAGGCTGCAGCAGAAGCTATGAGGCTTATTACTAGTTCTTCATCTCAACAGTTCCTTTCCTTCACATTTCCAAGTAACACCCCAGATTTAAGCAAAAAATCATAAAGCTACTTAGGTTTGAGAGGGTCAGTTACTGATACCCTCTGATTCCGATGACATGCAGATATGAAACATCCTACTTTACGTAATGGTTGGCAGACCTCAAGTCACCTCTATTTTGGTGGTTTAGAACCACTTCCTAAAATTTTCCTAGATCTTGGGCAACAAATCTTCTCAGCCTCATGACTGGATCCCCTTCTTCCATTCCAAAAAAGGGCCTTTAGATACACCCATAAAGTAGTAATGCCATCGGATAGGTTTAAACATGGCAGTTCCCAAGTCAGAGGATCTCACCAGCCCACCAGCCCTGTTAGAAGCAGGAAGGTGCTTGCACATTCACTCACCACGCCTCCTCCAAAGGAACGATCCCAGTTACCTATCAGAGTATTTGCTACCATTAGTGGGATTGTATCTGGGTGGGACCAGCCAGCTGCTTCAACAGCTATCGCCATGTGCGCCAAGGGCATCTTATCATCTCGTATACGGATCTGTGGGAACACACCAAAGTAGCTGTAGTGCAACCTGTACATGGTAATGTATGTGGGAAGTTCAGTATCAGGAGACAGACATTTTGATTACACCTGGGTTATAAATCATGCACAAAGTTAACCAAAAACTAAAGCATATGAAGCTTTCATTCAACATCAGCCTTAACTAGTCTTCCCTGTGGCAGTTTCAGAGCACTTTGCCGATACCAAACCTAATACCATGTACATAAAGAGGGCATTACAAGTCACTTTACAACTAACAGCAGCAAGGAAAGACGATGATTCCAAACAGAGCTGGGAACAGAACACAGATGCTTCAGTTCTCTGCTATAACCTTTACATTTGTGACTCTTAACAAGTGGAAATGCTCCAACACCACAGGCAAGGGGATACTCTACTGCTCTCACTGGGGGCAAGAAACCTTTTAATCTGCCTTACCTGTGGCTGAGAAGCTTTCCTCAGCAGACAGCATGTGTCAGTTGTGCTCACAGGGGATAAAAGGACCAGCTCAAAAAGCCACCTGACAGCTTACCTCACTACCTGTGAAGTGACAAGGTGGCAGGGGCGGCAGTCCTCCTTCTGGAGCAGATGGCAAGTTACCAAAATGGCACTTTGCTAGATCAAGTAGCTCATCGTGAGAGACCCCTGAACAAAGACATTTCACATACTTTGTAGTGTTACTTTGTAAACAGTTAATTTAAATTGCTGCACAGGCAGCTTAAAGACTCAATCAAGCAGTAATTTATTTTCTCCCACATTAATGCCTCACTTTCAGATTCCTCACAACTCCCTGTTATACAGAGTAGGATCACCATTGACACCCTCCTTAATTCTCCTCAATAGCCTTCTATTAAACATTACACTATCAACATTACACAAGCTGTTTGCTCCCAGTTTCAAGCCTTGATGTTATTTCTCTCTTGCTCTCTCTCAGCTTTTCTTGTTACTCCCCTTTTCACAATGAACCACTTCTAGGCCCCTCTTTTCCTGCTCACATGGAAGAATGACTTTGGCCTCCATTCACTTCTAGTGGCTGGTTTAAGAAGGTTTCTGGAATATTACTGAGGGGAAAAGGGAATGAAAGTTCAAAGGGTATGAAGGCACAAAACACACAGGGCTAACAATGAACTTCCAAGACCTACTGAACGAGGCAGTAATTCATTGTGTTGTTCCCAGAAACTTAAGGACCATGGTTTTAAGCACAGTTTCACACTAACCTCCAGCAGCAGCCAGAACCATTCTGGGTCCTTTGTAATGTGTTGTTATGTACTCTACCAAGTCATTACGGTTTATGGACCTAGAAACAGTCAAGAAAACATCACTACTGTGCCGGTAAAATTTATTAGAGTACAAAGAGATAAAAGTGTAAATACAGTACAGAAATAATTATAAGTTCTCCAACGCACAGAGCAGAGACACAGAAAGCTAAAATAAAGGCGAGTTCCTAAAAAGGAAATAGGAACTTGATATATTTTGCCTTTCAAAGCTCTTCTAGCTTCCTGAGAAGAAATGAGAACTACACTTCAGGCATGTGGAGACAGGCCCCACTAATGACCTCACACCAAACAGCACATTTAGTGGTCTCCTGGTCTGCACTGCTATAAACAATGGTGGAAGAGCACTGCAGACAAAGTGGTGTTTACAGGAATGTAAATAACACCTGACTGACGGGGAAAAGGAGCATTTTCAATTTTGTGTCAGAAGCATTTTTAACAAACAGAATTAAAAATACAGCAAATAATGAAGACATATAGTAGACACATACCATTTGCTACCTGCATAAAGGGGAATTAAGGCAACAAAGGAATTCTTCTTATAGCTAATATCCAGTGCAACTTCAGCTACCTCCCAGGGTAAACATGAAAATTGATGCTGTTCCGTACATTTTCAGATGATTCTTTTCAATATATGGAAGTCAACACACAATGAAAGACAACCACAAATTTGAACATACTTGATGTTTTCAGTGGGTCCTAAAATTGTCCGTCCTAGGGCTGTCTTCTGATAGGCTGTAGCATGCAGGTAATCAAAGACAACTTCTTGTAAATTGGTTTCAACCTCTTGCATCTCTCGAAGTATAACTCCTCGCTCACGCTCAATCTCTGCTTCTCCCAGGGTACTGTTCTGAATTATGTCAGCAAGGATTTCCACAGCTAATTGAAAATAGAGATGGGAATGGAAAGTATATTTTCAGGCTGCCAGAAAACTCTGGTTGCAAAAGTAAAATCCACCCCAACAACCAAGTGGCCTGAGATTTGTTAATAAGATCTACAAAGGGATTAAAAGGCTTGCTCTGAAGGGACAAGTCCAAAAGGTATTTTCTTCTGGGAACCTAAAGACAAAAATATTTCAAATACTGACTTCCCTGCTGGCGCTCTCCTTTCCAAACCTGCATTCTCACTCTCCTGGGAGGCTCGAGACACGACTCGTCACCCAAGCAGAAAAGGACTGTTACACTGCAAAAGCATCACGCTGTGTCATCTCATCAGGAACTGCAGAAGCGTTTTGTTCTTTGCTGCTTTTCTGATGAATAAAAGCAGTTACCTCTTGGTAAGTCTTTTGAGAAAGCCTTTGCATAATAGACAGTTTGCTCCCTGGATGTATATGCATTCAGATGAGCTCCCATGTTCTCAATCTCTAGTTCAAGGTCTAACTGAGACCTCTTTTTTGTTCCCTGAAACAAAACAATACGAAAAAAATCAAACTAGACCCTTTACTTTACCTACGCACCATTACTTGTCCGGGAAAGTCAAGGTCAAGAGAAAGAAAAAGTCTTCCAGAAAGAAAACTGGCACACTAATCTCTCCAAGACTGAAAGGCAAATATAAATCCTACTATTCTCCCAAATGAAAATAAAAGCTGGCAAAAGGGGGGACTCCGTGTATGCTAAGACTATTACAAGAAGTTAAACGTGAGTTAAATTAGACCTGTCTTACTAACCTATAGTTGCATACCAGCTACACAGAACTAGGACTTTAGCTTCATTTTCTAATGGAAACCAAAGTCTAAGTTGTCCTTTCCCCCCCCCCATCTTGATTTGGAAAATGTATTCATACAATTCTGACAAAGTTCTTCACATTGCTCTCTAAAGAAACAATTTAAAAATCCATCATCAGTACTCATATTTACCTTGAAAGCCATATGCTCAAGGAAGTGAGCAGTTCCATTGTTCTTCTCATTTTCGTATCTGCTTCCAGCATCAATCCAAAGTCCAACCTCATTGGGGGAAAGAAAAAGAAAACAAAAGTCATTTTACCAGCTAACAATGCAGCTTTGCTGGTTTTGTGTATGAACTACACTTAGATTTTCAAGACCTACTTTTAAACAGCTTCTTCCTTAAACAAAGCAGGTTTTCAAGACAAGTAAGACCTTGATCTTCACAAAAAAATCTAATCACAAATCATTTACAAAAGCCTTAAGACTTTTATTTCCTAGCTTAAGTTTTAAGAACAATCACTGCAAATACTGAAAGAATGCAATTTAGTTCCACAAGGAAATGAACACACATTAACTGTTACAAAAAAAAAAACTCCTTCCTTTTACAAGTTACCTACTGTGCATGTTGAGAGTCCAGAGTCTTCAGAAGCTACTTGTATGCCATTTTCCAGAGGACTCACTCTGGTTTCAGGAACATTTAAGATTACTTCTGTCGCTGCTTTGGAAGCTCTGAGCCTGTCTGTTCCAACATGTACACGCTGTAAGCAAAAAACATCAGTCACACTCAGATTGTTAAGTGATACCCTAACTTCACATCAGGGATGCATTAGTGTGACTCAGAAGAAAAACATGAAGATAACTAAAATGCAATATACTGCATCTGCTTCCCTTCAATTAAATGATATGGCAGAAATGCATGTTACTATCATCAGGCACCAACACAAGCCACACTTGTTTACCAGTTCCACCAGCAAGAGCAGGCAAGACCTTGAAAGGATCCTTCAATATCAGGAATTCTTCTGGATACCTGCTTTCTAAAGTTAAGGGAGATAGAGTCCAAAGGCCTATGTCTAGGACTGCAAACCAGTCACCCGCTGTTCAGAACAGGGACAGATATTGAAATTGCCAGCTTTTATACTCTGCCCTTGTGAGACCTCCCTTGGAGTATTGTGTGCAGTTCTGGTGTCCTCAACATAAAAAGGACAGGGAACTGTTGGAACAAGTGCAGAGGAGGGCCACGAGGATGATCAGGGGACTGAAGCACCTCCCATATGAAGATAGGCTGAGAAAGTTGGGGCTGTTCAGCCTGGAGAAGAGAAGGCTGCGTGGAGATCTCATAGCAGCCTTCCAATATCTGAAGGGGGCCTATAGGGATGCTGGGGAGGGACTCTTCATTAGGGACTGTAGTGAGAGGACAAGGGGTAATGGGTCCAAACTTAAACAGGGGAAGTTTAGATTGGATACGAGGAAGAAATTCTTTACTGTAAGGGTGGTGAGGTGCTGGAATGGGTTGCCCAGGGAAGTTATGAATGCTCCATCCCTGGCGGTGTTCAAGGCGGGGCTGGACAGAGCCTTGGGTGACATGGTTTAGTGGGAGGTGTCTGTGCCCATGGCAGGGGGGTTGGAACTCGATGATCTTGAGGTCCTTTCCAACCCTAACTATTCTATGATCCTATACAAACACCTAGCAGTTAAAATACATTCAATCAGAATGGGGTGGAAAACACTGAGATTAAAAAAAGGTTTACTGCACGTTTTCAACATCAAGAAATTTAAACATGCATCCCAAATTCGAGCAATCAGCTCCTCCAAAAACACTATTATAAATACATCAAATAAACAAATGGTTCCTTCACCCTGTGACTGCCCTAAGGTGAAAGTACAAAATCCAGATCTTGCTCTAATCCTGGAATACCAATAGCCCAGAGTACTTCAGGATTATTTGATTTTGAGTTTCAAGTTTGAAGTTTTCAACTTCAATTCAAGCTTGAAGGGACCTCACCTTGGGAGGTCTCTGGTCCAACCTCCTGCTCCAAGCAGGAACAACTGGGGGTCACACCAGTTTGCTCCGGGCTTTTTGCAGCTGGGTGTTGAAAGCCTCCCAGGATAGTGAGAAACTGCACAGTCTCCCTGGGCAGCCCGCTCCAGCGCCTGACAGCCTCACAGGAAAACAGGGTTTTCATGCATTCAGTTTTTCCTCCCCTGTTGCAACTTATGCCCATTGCCTCTCATTCTGCCATCACACCCCACCGTAAAAAGCCTGGTTTTGTCTTCCTGACAATCTTCTGATGGGTTCTGTCAGGCTGCTGTTAGGTCCAACTGAAGCTGTGCCTTCTCTAGACATGCCAGCTTCTCCTCATAGGGTACATGCTACAGCCTGAAACCATCTCTGCTGAACATTGTCCAGTTCACTAATGTCCTTACTCTGAGGAGCTGAAAACCATCTGCTATATAGTAACTGCCTGATGAGGACAATCTAGTCACTTTAACTGATCAGCTGGTTGCGTTCCTGCTGCTTCAGCCAAGGCTGCTGCCAGACACACTGCTGGCCTGCACAACTTGCTGTCCTCCTGCACCCCCAGGCCTCTTCTACAGAATGGCTCCCAGCCTGGGCTGTCACAAGGGATCACTTTCACTGCCATACTGCATTACAGGGAAAGAAAAATCTGTGTTTGAACACAAAATCTCCTTCTTCTGTTTACAAAAGGATAAGTTTAGGCTTCAAACTGGGAGAATGAGGAAAACTGACAGACTGGGAGAGCTCTAGGATCGAGTCCTGCAGGCAGTCTCCATCTACCAACAGCAGAGAAGGAGAATGTAAACTGTCTCTGGACAGCCCTGGGGTGCGCAGGCCAAGCCCCGAGCCGGAGCAGAGCCCGCCGCTTTCCCTTTTGAAGGCATCACGCCCCAGTCCCACCGCTGCACTGTTCCGCCCCTCAGACGCCGAGCCAGCCCCCAGTGCCTCAGCGCCACGAGCGACACGAGGTAACAGCGGCCCGGGGAGCGAGGAGTAAACCCTGGGGCCTACGGCAGCCGGAACGCTGGTCCTGCCGAGGGGCGGCCACCGCCTTCACCTCAGCCGGAGACTACAACTCCCACCATGCACCGCGCAGGCCGCCACCAGCACCACCCCTTTTCCCGCCGCCGCGACTACAAATCCCGGCGTGCACGGCGCCTCCCGTCGTCCGATCCCCTTCGCCCCTATTGCGGCAGCCTAAGCACCAATGTAAGGAAACACTGGGGCGCTTGGGCTCCCCGCAGTCCACCTCCCCTTCCCCGCTCCGCCGCCTACCCGGTGCCCAGACCCGGCCGCTCGCAGAAGGCGAGCAGACCAAGGCAGGAAAAGCCGCCGAGCAGCTAACCCAGCTGTAGACGCAGCCATCTTGACGAGAGAGTGGGAGGGGCACTAGTGGACTTCCGGGGGGGGGTGCGCAGGCGCAGAGATGACTCCCCCCTCCGAGGGCGGCTCGTGTTCCGCGGAGGAGCGCTGCGTCCCTGTGATTAATATTGACCCTGGGATGCGCCCAAGCTATTCCAGAGCCAGCTAGTTATAAGCTGTGCCACGCAGGCCTCTGTTGTGATCACCTTGCTGTCCTAGCTGTGCTCCACAGAACAGCGCCGTTCAAGAGGGCCACTTTTCCTCTCCATACACCATTATTTAGGTTCAGTATAAGGAAGAAGTTCTTTACTGTAAGGGTGGTGAGGTACTGGAATGGGTTGCCCAGGGAAGTTGTGAATGCTCCATCCCTGGCAGTGTTCAACACCAGGTTGGACAGAGCCTTGGGTGACATGGTTTAGTGTGAGGTGTCCCTGCCCATGGCAGGGAGGTTGGAACTTGATGGTCTTAAGGTCCTTTGCAACCCTAACTATTCTATGATTCTATAATTATTGCCAATTTCAGTAACCACGAAGTTCTGCACCTTTTCAGGTAGGCTGTGGGCTGCTGTGGGCAGAGCTTTTTGCCCACTGAGGTTCCTTTGGCCACGTGCTTTTGCACAGCATTGAAACAGGCTGTTTCAGCGCAGCTGCATTTCCTGCGAGACAGACCCACCCTCTTGGGGAAATCCCGAGACCGGAACAAGACAACAGTATAAAGTCCTGTTTTAAGGAGTGTATTCAATGTATGTAAAAGACTGAACTGTTACGGATAGGAAGGCTTCATCTACACCAGTAAATTCAGTGCTCCGCCAAGGCCAGCTGGCAGGGAGCTGCCTGTGCCAGCGCTGGTGAACTGCCTCGGCTCCCAGCATGGTCTGTCTGCTGGGAAGAGTCCCTCTCCATTGCCAGGGGCTGGGAAGAGCTCCTGGGAATGGCACTTGACAAGAGCCAAATTTGGGCTGGGAAGAGTTCTGGCAATGTACCAATAGAAGCAACTTCACTCAGTGCCAAACATCTTTCCTGAGTGTGCTTGGAGTGCATGGCTGTAGATAAATAGGTATAGACATGCAGAAAGCAGTGCTCTCAGTTTTAGTTCCTGTTCAAAATGTTTACTGTTTCTCTGGAGTTAGGAGCTTTCCATTTGGCTGATCAAGTATTATCTTAAAAATTAAGGAAAAACAGAGGTGAAATTCTCATATTTGTTCAAGTCCCACAGCAAGTTGTGTGACACAATATAAAGAAACAAAGTACTACTTAAACAAAAAACAATCCGTACTACATATGCAGGGACAAAGGCGCCAAGTTTTGGTACTAAATTCCTAACCCAGGAGCTCCATTCTGTCTCAGACTGTAGCACAGTACTTCTGACATCCTCTGCCTCAGTACAGATACTACAAACCTTCCCTCCTGCTGTCTTGCTCTGCCCCAAAAGGAGAAAGTTGAGCTCATGGCAGGTGATCCTAAGGAAGAGGATCTTGGGCCCCAGCTGTAGTATTGGCCTTTCCCCAGGTCCTTCAGCACCTGCCTCTTGTGCCTCCTGTGCTTTCCTTTGTAAAAGATACAGCCAGTTTCTGAAAGAGCTCAGTGCTGAGCTGATGAGTGCCCTCAGCCACCCTGTCTCTTGCTCAGGGCTCTGCTTCCACAGTGGGCCTCAGAAATGGTGAGAACTGAGGATCTTACAACTGCCAAGGTCCTGTTGATTCACAGGAGCTGTCAGAAGTGGTGCTCCTTCCCCCTGAAGTGTTACCAGTCACATGCAGTTTTTAGATGACAAAACTAGTGTGGCTCATGAATGACAGTGGCAGTTCTTGTTAGCTCCTGAGCTGTCTCAGTCGCTAAAGCTTGAGAAGTCTATTCGCCGTGATTTACCTTCTCAGACTCCAAAGCTTGGAGCAATTTCAGAAAAAAAGCCATCGTATTTCAAATATACACCTTTTCTGGAATATTTTGTGTGCCTAGGGTGTTCTTACTCCCTTGGAGTTCAAAATGAAATTGTACTGACTGCCCCTAAAAAGTTTGCACTGTTATTTCACATGCTGTGTGCTTAAATAGCAGCTTTAATCTTCCAGTGGGGCTTGTCCAATTCCTGTCACAAAGACTGTAATTGCATAAAGGAAATAAAACACAAAAGCATGATATATATTTAAAAATAAAAGTGGAAACTGTTGTTAACACATTAGTTAAAATACAAACCTAAATGCCAAGAAAACAAATGCTATCTAATTTGACAATGACCCCTTGATTGCATATGTAGATCTCTGTGATTGAAATTATTATTGTTACTCCTATTTTGCTGCCTGCGCTGTTTTGGTACCCACATAACCTGTGTAAGAAGGATCTTGTAGCTGCAAAGTGGGCACATCCTTTCACCAGAGAATTTACATTGGGGCAAATTAGTTTCCATGGAATAGAAAATCTAACATGAATCTAGCTACTTCTCCTTTTTTTTTTTAGTTTCATTTCTCCTTTTTAGTTTAGGCATATTCAAAAGATCCATCCAGCTCCAGCATTTTTTACATGTATCTGTCAAGTCATAAAATAAAAAAAGCAAAGCACCAAACTGTGCATTTGAAAATTAAAATGAAGCTTCTCTTCCATTTTACAGTTAGATCTAACTGATCTCATTATGCTGGGATTTATCTCAGAGATGTTTTACCAGACTTCACAAAGCCATTAGCCGTTCTCTATCCTAGAAATTTGAATCTGTGCTAGACATAGAATTACAGATTAAGATAAACTGATTATCCTCATAGTATGTCTCCTACTTAACAAAATAGCAGTGTCTCATATGTAAATACAATCTAAAATTTATCATCCAGGAAAGGTCATTAGAGAGATGCAACTTTAAATCAAAGAATGTTATTATTCAGCTAAAAATGCAATGAAATAAAACAAATGTTGGTGTTCTAACAGTGGGAACTGAATATATAAACATTTACCACCAAACTCTTACAGAACACTGCTTTCTGAATGGTTTTAACAATCTTTCTTTACAATGAGAAATGGACTGTTAAAACAATGAATGCTCAGAATATCCTTCTGGTTTAGATAAATGTCATTATCATCTGCAGCCTCCAGATGGAGAAGATGAGACTTTTCTTCATGGTTCTTATGTGTCCAGTGTCGAGCAACAGTGAAGTGGGAGGGCAAGGTTTGTCAGAGGGGAGCTCTATATAAACAATGTCCTTGTAATTTATCCTGCAGTCATCACTGTGATACATAAATAGTTGCCTGAGAAGTTCAGGATGCCATGGAGCCTGATGAAATGGGTAGATGATGTAGGTGAGATTCTCAGAATGACAATCAGGTTCCTATAAATCCAGACTCCAGGTCTCACCCTAAGAATGAAGAGCTTTGTATTTTACACTAAGTAGCTATTTGAGATTAGCGTCCCTTGTAAACAGATTTCTGGAAAAGAACCAAATGACGCTTTCAGTTTTTAAGCAGGCTTCACCCTTCAGACTCACCAGGAACTCCACCAAAACCGGCAGTAATAGACAGTCTGAATCATAAAATTGCAACTGGTTTTCTGAGGAATTGAGATTTCCATGCTCATTACTGTGAGCACGGCACAGAGATCTCAAAGACAAGGCCATTCCTATGTCTCATGAAAATGAGCTGCCAGGAGCTGCCAGCTGAGGAGAAGGCTGTACTGTTAGCTCACACACGGGGAGAGACGCTGCAGTACCCAAAATGAAGAAAGATTCAGGTGGTTCCATCACTCGTAGACGTAGCTGGTTACTTCTAGAGTAATGTTTCTACAAAACAATTCCAGGTAGTAGCAGTAAAAGTGATACAAATCACAAATCTGCACATGCATACTTGATGCATATATAACCATGTGTCAGCACAGGGACTGAACACAATGCTTTGAAACCAGCACTACTGTAACTCTGAGCTAGGATGACAAGCTTGATACAGGCAAAGAAAGCATGATCACATCAAAAGGTTTTTCTTTCAATTGTATAGATAAAATATTTCTTCTGAAATAAACAGAAAGTTCATTGCAGCAAGACACACCATCACAATCAGGTTACTATAGAAGTGGTTGGGAAGAGCTACCCTGAATTACAGGTTGGTTCAACCCCAGCCAAGAGGCCACAGCAGCTAAACATCAGAACAGCACTAGTCAGGAAAAAGACCTTCAAAACTGCTGAAACCAGCACACAGTAAAAGCATTAACAATTGAAATTGCCTTCAGCTAAACTACTGTTTAGTGCTGTGTTGGCTTTTTGTAAAGTCATCGTGTTCACTGTTTATTTACAATCCACTATGTTTTTAAAGCAATGATACAGTATTGCACTTAATGAATATGCCGAAATCCTGCTGCCAAGAATTTGCTTTAGCTTAGCCAAGCAAGTAGAATTCAAACGAGCCTGAAAACATGGGCTGTAGAAATTACAGTTTTTTTGCAGAGGAGTGTGTTTTTTTTGTGAATAAGGTTACTTAGAGCATACAAATCAAACTTTATGGACACTATGTTGTCTGATTTTCATGGCAGCTGCTCACTGGCATCTAGCCAATTATTTTTATCAGTAATACCTATAGGTTATCCTCCAGCTAATTAAACTGCAAAAGGCTCTTCTTTACCATGGCTAATCACCGAGCAGCAACTGCAAAGGCCTGCAGGCCACTGACACTGGTCTTTTGTACCTTGAGCTGCAAGGAAGACTGTATAAAGTAAACATAAAGACTGTTGGCTGAATTTATAACATTTCAGTTGCTCATTAACAGAGCACTCTTTTGAAGCTGCTGATTAAAAACTTTCTTCAGGGAATATTATAGTATTCTATCTGCATGCGGTTCTTTTTCTCATAGGTACTTATGCACCGAAATAAGAAAGAGGGACCTGTTGATAACTACCAAACAACCTACTACCTGTCTTCTGAAGGTGTTTATCAGAAAGACAAATGGAAGGATTTTGGATAGTTCATAATAACACTTTTTCAAGAAGAGCATACCAAATAAAAGATTCAGCCCAGTGCAGTAACACAATAGGAAATTCCTGTGGGTTAGTTCATCTGAGTTAGCAAAACAGATGGGCTTCTCCTTGCCTTTTAGCAGGCTCTCTATAGAGCAAGTATCTTAGAATTTAGTCCTTTTTTATTGCTTTTGCTTACATTCTACACAAGTGTCATTTCCATACCTCCAGGACAGTAACCACATACAGGTGCATTGTTTTGTATCATTATTTTAATAAGAAGGCAAATGAGTTCCCAAAACTCCACCATTTATTTCAACCTTTTGCTTATTTTAAGAAAAGGCCACATTAGCAAATCTTTTCTCCAGAAATTAAAAGGTCACTCAAGTCTCTAGTGTAATTCAATAGAAATTAACACAACTAGTAAAAAACAAAATTACTGAAAAAATTAGAATTTGGCACCTGATCAGGCAGCCATGACAGCCACCATTCTTTGAATCTGTGATTCATCCTTCCTCTGTTCAGACATCGTTCAGGTAGCAACGCTGTGAGCAGCTTTTCTTCACAACCCAGGGAAGAAGATCAGATTTCCATTACACAAAAATGCTGTTAGTGCTACTCATCACATCTTATGATATAGTAAATGTACAGTAACATGCTATTCTAATATCCATATAACTGAGTTTTCTCTTGGAGCTCTTCTCTTAAAACCTGCTTTCTCAACCTCTGATCCCTGTAATCTCAGTAATACTGAAGTATTAGCAAAACCAAACTACAGACCATGTAGTTTTATTCAGATATTAATACAGCATGAGTATAGACTTGCCCAAAATAGTCAGTGATACAGGGCAGTTTTTGTTTAGCTACCATGGTTCCTTGTTGCTGTTCAACTGTGGAAGCAATGTATATACACGTTTGGCTTTATCTCTCTATCCAGCCTCTTACTTGGTTTTGTAGCCTGGACCGATTGCCCTGATGGTGTAGATTTGTCAGGGTCCATGATGCTAGTGCAGACTGGCCAAATTCAAGCCCTGACTCATCCCTGTGTGCTGTAGGCCTGCACTGTGCTATGTTCTATAGTTGTATCACTCACCACTCTTAACTTCAGCTGTATAAAACTAGTCATCTACACAGTCTCAATAGTCAGTGAAGGGAAACAGGAAACCCCAAATGTGGGTTATCCATAGTACTCTGGACACCACCCTTAAGATGACTAAGAAATGTCTCCTCATGGAACTTCTCTCTCCCAGTGAATGTAGAGGAATGAATGACTAGTTCAGAAGACTAAAGATACACAATTTCTAGGCAGCTACCTGCAGGCAAAACAAATCTTACCCTGAGCTTCAGGCTAGTAGCTCATTGCAGGTTTCCCTTATCTAAAAATCAGATCCATATATTTTATGAAATTATTAGAGGATATAAATGCAGGTTATAAATGCGTTTACTTGGGGCACAACAAGTTGAACTTATATTCTGTAAGAACCTCCAGCATTTTAACTCAACAGGCTAGAAATTCTGCAGCATCTTAAATTTAAATACTGTGTTCTTGTTATGAATTAAATAAAAAGAAAGCAATCACTTGAGTATTCCATGTGTTATTTATCCTCATAGTACAATAAATTTGTTTTTGATGGTTGCACATATTCAAGGTTCAAGACTCTGTAGCAACTGTATTTTGTACTGATTTCTGTGCAATGAATAACCACACTGTAGAAGTTACCAAGGGAAAAGCTAGGAGTGTTGACAGATGGCTGGCAAAGAGAAAGCTGGTGATTTTATAACCTGAGAAGCCAGCAGAAGGAATTTGGGAATGTGGGATAACATTGGTTGGGTATTTCTGCTCACATAAGCAGCTAACTTAATAAAGTTGATATTTAAAATTTCAAGTTAACAATCTGCTTGTACTGAGTTTAGTGGTACATGTCACTAAAGATCTTTTTTTCAAACTGATTTCAGATTCACTGGCCTTTTCTTACAGTCCTCTGAAGGAAACCATTTCTGGAGCTTCTCAAACCCATTGTTCTCTGTGTCTCAGATTGATGCCTTTCTCAAATCCTATTATAGCCCAGCATGACAAACCTACCATTTTTTTGTGAGAGACAGCTGCTTTTGCTGGTCATTTTCTTCCCTACCACTTTTCTGCATTTTTCTACTAACTTCCAGATGTTTGGCAGCTAGCGCAGAGCAGTAAATCCAAGCAGGCTGCCAAACATCTACTAATCGCAGACATTGTGTATGCCCAGGTTTTCTATGTATTTGATGTGCATGTTGATGCATCTCTTCACAAAAGCCATGCAACTCAAGCCATGTATGCTCAGAAAAACATCATTTTTGCCATGCAAGAATTTCAGTGCATACATGTTAATGAGTTGGTCTGTAGACAAGCAGCAAGTTTGAAACATCCAGAAGACATTCAAATTGATGCACACATATAAAGATCCAGTATATCTAAAACACATTTCATAGAATCATAGAATAGTTAGGGTTGGAAAGGACCTTAAGATCATCTAGTTCCAACCCCCCCTGCCATCACTTTGCTTCTGCATTTGCCTTTGAAACTTCAGATACTGACTGGGAAGCATGAAAGTATCTGCGTACTCTGGAATATATGGGGTTTTATTTGAAAATCCCATGTAACTAAGTATATAAGGAAGAACTGGATCGATATGGGAGGCTTAAGAGATCTACCTAAGAGGCACTTTCAAACACAACATGGTCTTCATAGCAGAGGAGCTGTAGTATGGCAAACAAAAGGCTTGGAATAGGAATTCAAGTCACTATTATTGAGTAGATTGAACAGAATCAGGGAGTGGAAAGTTACTCTCTAGCTGACTACACTTACTGCACTGATGCTATTGCATAGTGGTTGCCCTAATTTAAGCATTAGCCACTATCTTATGTTTTTATGACTATGGCAATCAGTCATCCTGCTAATCTATTACTGCTCTCAGATCTATTTTTTGTACTATGTATTGTACTTATTTTATCCTGAAAATTTTTTCTTAAATCAGATATAAAACATAAGCCCAGAAAGCCTCAGAACTTCCTGCCACCTGCAGGGTGCACAAATCTCACAGCTACTGCTTTAGACTTCCCTTTTTTTTCCTATAGTAACCCATATTTTAAAGTCTTGGCTTTCTACAAGTGACATTATTTACATCTCAATCTTTCCTTTTTGAATTACAAGTTAAGCACCAGGAGTAATTTTTAGTATAATTATACATAAAGTTGATCACAAGGGGTTTACTGAGAAACCCTAAACTCCGCAAAACTTCTTGAAACTATTCTTTTTTACTATTTTTCAAAGCTTTCATCAGCCTTTGGATAAATAGTAATAATAAAAAAAAAAATGTGGCATCTACATGCAGTTTTTATTTCATCCACATAAGGACCTCATATATTTCTCAGAATATGTGTATTGACTCTGACTACATAAATCTACCCCAAATCATATATTTGAATATGGAAAACCCATATACATGGTGCAATAAAGCATGAGAAACTATGTGCATAGTTAAGATTTACTATCTGATCTTTACAGGCAAGGACTCTAAAGGCCTAAATCAAAGTTCAGCACAGTCAGCGAGACACTCCAATTTAATTCAAAGTACCTGCCTTTAAACAGATGACTTGACTTGCATGAAATGGTGAATGACACTCACAAGCAGAATACAGAATGGAATATTTCAGTTGGAAGGGACTTAAAATGATCATTTAGTCCAGCTGCCTGACCACTTCTTTTTAACTAAGCAAAGTTAAAACAGGGGAAGTTTAGATTGGATATGAGGAAGAAATTCTTTCCTGTAAGGGTGGTGAGGCCCTGGAATGGGTTGCCCAGGGAAGTTGTGAATGCTTCATCCCTGGCGGCGTTCAAGGTGTTGTTGGACATAGCCTTGGATGGCATGGTTTAGTGGGAGGTGTCCCTGCCCATGGCGGGGGGGTTGGAACTCGATGATCTTGAGGTCCTTTCCAACCCTTACTATTCTATGATTCTATGATTCTATGTTCTTAAGGGCATTGTCCAAATGCCTCTTAAACACTAACAGGCTTGGGGAATTGATCATCCCTCTAAGGAAGCCTGTTCCAGGGCTTGGCTGACCTCTCAGTAAGGAAATGTTTTAGAATGATAGAATCATAGAATAGTTAGGGTTGGAAAGGACCTTAAGATCGTCTATTTCCAACCCCCCCTGCCATGGGCAGGGACACCTCACAATAAACATGCCACCCAAGGCTATATCCAACTTGAACACCACCAGGGATGAAGCATTCACAACTTCCCTGGGCAACCCATTCCAGTGCCTCACCACCCTCACAGTAAACAATTTCTTCTTCATATCCAATCTAAACATCCCCTGTTTAAGTTTGAACCCATTACCCCTTGTCCTATCACTACAGTCATAGAATCATAGAATCATAGAATAGTTAGGGTTGGAAAGGACCTCAAGATCATCGAGTTCCAACCCCCCTGCCATGGGCAGGGACACCTCCCACTAAACCAATCCATCCAAGGCTATGTCCAACAACGCCTTGAACGCCGCCAGGGATGAAGCATTCACAACTTCCCTGGGCAACCCATTCCAGGGCCTCACCACCCTTACAGGAAAGAATTTCTTCCTCATATCCAATCTAAACTTCCCCTGTTTAAGTTTAAACCCATTACCCCTTGTCCTCTCACCACAGTCCCTAATGAAGAGTCCCTCCCCAGCATCCCTATAGGCCCCCTTCAGGTATTGGAAGGCTGCTATGAGGTCTCCACGCAGCCTTCTCTTCTCCAGGCTGAACAGCCCCAACTTTCTCAGCCTATCCTCATACGGGAGGTGCTCCAGTCCCCTGATCATCCTCGTGGCCCTCCTCTGCACTTGTTCTAACAGTTCCATGTCCTTTTTATGTTGAGGACACCAGAAGTGCACACAATACTCCAAGTGAGGTCTCACGAGAGCAGAGTAAAGGGGCAGGAGCACCTCCCTCGACCTGCTGGTCACACTCCTTTTGATGCAGCCCAGGATACGGTTGGCTTTCTGGGCTGCAAGCGCACACTGTCGGCTCACGTTCATCTTTTCATCAACCCACACCTCCAAGTCCTTCTCTGCAGGGCTGCTCTGAATCTCCTCCCCGCCCAATCTGTAGCTGTGCCTGGCATTCCTCCGACCCAGGTGTAGGACCTTGCACTTAGCATGGTTAAACTTCATCAGGTTGGCATCAGCCCACCTCACAAGCATGTCAAGGTCCCTCTGGATGGCATTCCTTCCCTCCAAGGTGTCAACCGAACCACACAGCTTGGTGTCATCGGCAAACTTGCTGAGGGCGCGCTCAATCCCACTGTCCATGTCACTCACAAAGATGTTGAACAAGACCGGTCCCAACACCGACCCCTGGGGGACACCACTCATTACTGGTCTCCAGCTGGACACTGAGCCACTGAGCAGTACTTTTTGCGTGCTGCCATCCAGCCAGTTCTTTATCCACCGAGTGGTCCACCTATCAAATTGATGTCTCTCCAACTTAGAGAGAAGGATGTCATGGGAGACAGTGTCAAAGGCTTTACACAAGTCCAGGTAGATGACATCAACTGCTCTGCCCCTGTCCATCAGTTCCGTAGCCCCTTCATAGAAGGTCACCAGATTGGTCAGTCCCTAATGAAGAGTCCCTCCCCAGCATCCCTATAGGCCCCCTTCAGATACTGGAAGGCTGCTATGAGGTCTCCACGCAGCCTTCTCTTCTCCAGGCTGAACAGCCCCAATTTTCTCAGCCTATCTTCATACGGGAGGTGCTCCAGTCCCCTGATCATCCTCGAGGCCCTCCTCTGGACTTGCTCCAACAGTTCCATGTCCTTTTTATGTTGAGGACACCAGAACTGCACACAATACTCCAAGTGAGGTCTCACAAGAGCAGAGTAGAGGGGCAGGATCTCCTCCCTCAACCTGCTAGTCACACTCCTTTTGATGCAGCCCAGGATACAGTTGGCTTTCTGGGCTGCAAGCGCACACTGCTGGCTCATGTTCATTTTCTCATTGACCAACACCCCCAAGTCCTTCTCCACAGGGCTGCTCTGAATCTCTTCTCTGCCCAACCTGGAGCTGTGCCTGGGATTGCTCCGACCCAGGTGTAGGACCTTGCACTTGTCATGGTTAAACTTCATCAAGTTGGCATCTCTAATGTTTCTTTTTTTTACCTCCTTGCTTTAACTTCTACAAATTCTTATGTGTGATGCTTTACTTTGATCTCTAAGTTAGAGAAGGAAATAAGACTTCCAGATAGAAAAGGGAAAGAACAGGTAACACCAACTTAGATAAATTAAATGTTCTAAATTGTATCAGTCTGATACAACTTATTTAAGCATTCTCTACTAGTTCTTAGAAGTAAGTGCTTCATTCCTTTTCTAAGTAAGGAAAGCATAATTTAAATAAGAAAGGAAATGGCAAGTATACAAGTGGAAAAAAGAGGAGAATCTAAAACTCAGCAATTCTGGAAGGGCTGTTCGTTGCCTTTTAGTTCCTTTTGCCAAATAATAGAAAAAATAAAGTAAGCATCTACATAATAGCAAAGAGATTATCAAGAAGATACAGCCAGGCTCTTCAAAGTGCTGCATGGTCAGAGGATGACTGACAATGGTTATCAGTTAAAATAAGAGAGCTTCAAAGTGGATTTAGGGGAAAATATTTCCACCATGACTCAGTCAAACTGTGGAACTGGTTCCCCAAAGAGCTCGTGAAGTCTACACTCTTGCAGGTTTTCAAAATTCAACAGGATAAAGTCTGGTCTGAACTCATAGCTCACCCTGCTTTGAGCAGGGGCTTGGACTAGAGACCTCCTGAGGTCCCTTTCAAAATAAATTATCCTGTAATTCTATGGTGATAAGAGGAAATACGGTTTTACCAGAAAACAACCTATTAAAAGCAACATTCCAGAATGTAGGCCTTGCATATTAAGGAGGAGCAATAGATACTTTATATCTTGACTATAATAAGGCTCTTAACCTGGTCTTGCAGGAAGCACACACAGTTAGCTAAGGAAATATTCTGATCTATTTATGGACCAGATTCCATTTTCCCTGAAAATTCCCCCATCTCAAGCCCGTTCCCTTTTGTCTTGTCCTGAGGGCCACACAGAAGTGGGCAGGGAGCGTTCATGGCATGAAGTGTGCTAGTTCTGCCCCATGATGCCTTTCTTCATCATAGTTGCAAGGGCTTTCCTTATGAAACAGAAAAGTGAATCTGTTATGTGGTCTTAGTGCAGTGGACTAAGTGGTATGAGTGCACATCTACACCATGTCAAAGGATAAATATCAGAATCAAAAAAAAATGGTAACAAACCAGAGAAATGATCTGGAAAAAAAAAAAAAACAAACAAAAAACAAACAAACAAACAAACAAACAACAAACAGGATGTTATTGAGGGTGGAAGCATGTAAGGTATCATTTTTAAGACCATTCAGCTGCACACGAAGATGATGGAGAGTTACTGGTAAGCAGCACACCCCTCAGAAAAGCATCTAGGGGTAGCATTGCATCATGAACTGAACAAGCCAGTGCTGTCATACTGTTGTAAAATAAGCGGACTTCACACTGGGGTGTGTAAATAGCTCTATAAAAGACACATGAAGCAATGTTCTGTTCAGATCAGCACTGATAAGACCTCAGCTGGAGTACAACATCCATTTTGGGGCACCTTACTTGAAGAAAGACAAATAAAAAACCCACAGTAGAGCCCTGTAATTTTCAGAGGTATAGAAAATGTCTCCCATGAGGTAAGATTGAAAGAATTCATTTGTTTGGTCTAGCAATGAAAGGATTGAGGGAAGATATGATATCAGTTCTCAAACCCATAAAAAGTATTGAAGAACAAACTGATACAGCAAGAAGTAATAACTTTAAGTTGCAACTTGAAGACTGAAGTAATATTTTACAAAAAGCTTTTGGACTGTAAGGAGTGTTACGCAGTATCTGACCCTGGAGAGGTCTGAAGAATCAGCATGACTACAAATTTTCAAGGTCACGTTGAACAAATATCAGCTGATTAGATAGAGTGAATTCTGCTCTGAAGCAAGAGGATGAACTGGAAAACCTTTTCAGATCTCTTTTTTAATCATGTCTACAGAAGCAACTCCATTGTCCGCATTACTAAATTGGCATGAGAAAGGAGGAAAAAAGTATCAGTGTCAACTCTCCAAGTTTTCTTAAATTATGCCAAGTATTTTTCTCTACTTGTTAAATCTCGGCTTTGTTTTATATAGTATAGTATATATGAAACTAGAAAATAATTTCTATTAAGGTTGTTCTCCTTTGTGTTTTGTAAAGACTTTTTTAGCTTATCTAGTGATCAACTGGGATAAAAGAACCCTTTGATTTGTACCTGCTCATTTTGTGTAAATGGCAGGAATGTCAGGGGTAAGAGAACCCTTTGATTAGCTTTGCCTGTGCTGGAGAACATCTCTTGCAATTGCTTGGTAAGCCACCTTTTGTCTTGGTCTTTTTACACTGACTTTCTAAACTCCCCAAAGTCCTTGTAGTGTGGTTTAACCCCAGCCAGCAGCTCAGCCCCACACAGCCACTCACTCGGTCCCCCGCAGTGAGATGGAGGAGAGAATCGGAAGGGTAAAAGTGAGAGAACTCGTGGGTTAAGATAGAGGCAGTTTAACAGGTAAAGCAAAAGCTGCACACAAGCAAAGCACAAACATAAATAGTGGAATTAAATATCAGTAAGAGAACACTAGTCCCTCACTTCATTTTCTACAGAGCAGCAAATCACATTGTTCTTTGTCTATGCCAAATCCATAAAGGTTGTGATTTCTAAAAGCTTCTATCCTGGGAAGCTTAGAAGCAGTCTTATTTTTCCCCATTTTAGAGGCAGTTTTATCCTGTGCTTATGTTAAGTATTCTTAACTATCTTTTTTTAATAAACACCATCATTTTGTTATCTGCCTCCAGAAGCATTTTCTCTGGAAGAAGCTTACCACTGTGCAGCATTGTGCTGTATGCTCGTGTCATCTAATGTCATTATATTTTGAATGAAAAACTATAACAGAATTCTTAAAGAAGCATCAGTCATTTCCCAAGTTATCATTAATATACATGATAATTACATTCCCATTAAAAAAAAGACAATGACATTTTTGTAGCTTGGTTGCCTTTATGGAGTTTACGTTGTCAATAGATCACCATCAACAATTATTTATGCATTTTAAGTAACAGTTGTGCAGTTCTGCTCTGGTTTTGCTAACACTATAAGTCTCAGTTCAGATGCATCTGTCTTCCAGTGACATCTATGCTTGCTTGCTTTCATTTATTCCATGAACCAGCTGTGTTGACTGATGTCTGAGAAATCAAGTTCACTCCCAGAATAATTACATTGTAGTCAATTTAGTTGCAACGAGGACCAATTTGACCCATGGAGCTCAGTATATTGTAAGAGGTCATGCAGCCTGTCAGTAGCTCAGACAGGATTTAAATAGAGGATCCTCCTGAATCCCAATTCACATGAGTCTCTTTTGACATCATCATCATGTCTACACAATCAGAGTGACATTTTGTCAAATGCCACTCCGAGCATTGCTCATCTTTTGGCGTACCAAAAGTGACCCTCATGGCTTTAGTCACATGCCCTCATTCTTCATTTCCATGTATTCTTGACTCTCTCCTCTATTCGCTGCCAGCTGTTAAAACCAAAGCGGATTTCCTTTCCCTCTCCCTCCTGTGGGAGCTGTAGATGAAGAGGTTTGAGGCTCATTTCAGGAGGGTGGTAGCCAGGGAAGCCAGCAGTTTATATTAGTGCCAGAGCAGCAACTTAGCAGCTGAAAGCAGCTCCATAGTAGCACATAGCATGCCTGCACAGTGTGCTGACAGCTACAATAGTAATCCAATTATGAAAGACCCTCACTGAATGTAGTGCTTTGGACTAGGGGATTTCTTGAAACCCCTTCTAGCCCTGTATTTCTATGACATTTGCATAATAAAGCAACACAAGCAGTTTGTGCAGGCAAGGAAAAGGATGGTCCATGATTCTGAATATCTACAAGCAATCATGAGGAAGCTCACGATTTACCTCATTGTTAAATACTTTTTCTCTTATGAATATTTTCCTATAGTAACTGTAGGTAATTTAAAAAGTCATTAATTTTTCTTGTTTTCCACTTCACAATGTATTTTTCACTGTAATCTAAAAACTAACTTATTTGAAATTGTGCAGAAGTTCTCAGTTATAATACCACCAACATGAATTCATTTTAGCCAGTTTTCTTCTGAAACCATGCTCTATGCCTTTCTGTCAAACTGAGTGGTCAATATCAATGGTATTTGAAAGAAAGAAAGAAATTTCTAGAGTTTTATGTGGATTAGGAGATCTTGGAGCATTCTCCAGGTTCTTAGTAAAGGTGGATAACTCAGCTACATCCCAGTTCACACTATGAAGAAACCTAGGAAGGCTTCTGTCCTTTTTCCTGCAGCCTGGTTTGCACAGAAAGGAAACATGGCAAATCCGTATTTGATGAGATCTAAATGATGCTGCAAACACATCAGTTCTGGCCAGCCAAGTAAGCAAGGCCATGGAGCTTGTGATAGTACATACCTGAAGTAAGCCAGGCCATGGAGCTTGTGATAGTACATACCTGAAGTAAGCCTAATACAGCCCAAAGTAATTAAGTTCCTATCATTTTCTTTAACACCAGTATCTGGATATAGGAAGGAGACTCAAGTCAGTTCCCTAGTATGGGAAAAGTAGGTAGAACAGAGCAGCATGTGTTATCTTAGCCTGAGCCAGTTGGCAGTGGGCACATGCTCATGCTGGCCAGTCTGCCTGCACATACAACAAACTGGATTAACCACAGCACACAGCCTCTTGCCCAAATAGATGCCATGGAAGGCATGGAGAGAAATGGGCTTGGATTATTGCACTGTGAGGGTGAAACGACAGAGCAGTGAGTAAAAATGAGCAGGACACCAAGCTTGTTTAGTTTCATTCTTTCTGAAATAGCCTATTCGTATATGATTTTATATTTCTATGTGGCTTTGTATTTTCATATGTGCTCTGAAAGTATATGAGTAAACAATGGCCCCAGTTCTTCCATGACGATCTCTGGTTTTTTTCTGCATTGTTGCTAGATGTATTAAACCAATTTTAAACTAAAATATGAGACAGATGGTGAATTCAAATAAATTGTTGCAATCCTAGGGTTTCTGAATGGGTATGTCACTGGTTAGCAGGAAATAAACATCTATAAATCTCCAACATTGCGTGTAAGACATCAAAGGTGTTAGATTCAAACATGAGAAGGAGGAACCAGCTTTAACACTGCAGCTTTCTAAACAGCTTCTCTAAAGCATGTAGAATAAATGGTCAAACTGACCTGTCACGTTCATGATAAGCTCATCACTTTCTAGTTGCACCCCCAAAAATCATCCTATTTGGGGACCCTGCTGGTGAAAACTCAGGCCTGTGCACCGTATCAGCATCCTTTTCAGGCAGCCTAGGTACTCCTGGAGATATATATGCAGCCTGGAACAACCCCCACTAGCATATTTCCACCATGAAGTCCATAAGAGTATATTCTTCCATAATCTCGTACCATGCCTCCTTCCCTTCCTACACACTTGCACTTTGTAGTGCTGCCAGTGCAGTAGCCCTCTCATCTTACAGGCTGACTGTAAGCCAAACAAGGAAGTGATGTCTTGGCAGGATGAATTTTCCTCCCACATTCCAGAGGACTCACAATGGGCACTCCCTGCCAAAAGGCTACATTCATAGCCATGAAGGTGGCCAGACCATCTTAAAGCCCCACTGAGGCTCAGCATCCGGGCTGTCAGAGGATGTGTATCTGCCTTACAGTAACCCATTTGCTCTATGGAGAATAAAAGCACAGAACTAAAGCCAAAATCTTTTTAAAGCCACAAAAAAATGAAACCACATGGATATAAATGGCATTAGAATAAGGACCATTACATATGCAGAGAGTGATCTGGTCATATCAGAAATTAAACTACAGGGTATAGTTAAGATCTTAGCCATTGCCAGCATTCACATCTAAGCCATGGCACTATGCATATTACTCCCATAAATAATGGACAGTCAAAACTCCATGCATTTTAATATCAGTCTGAAATGATTGTTAGAGGGACACTTTTCAGTAATGCATTTTGGCACACAGAAACAGTTAGTTACCATCATGCCTGCAGTGAAAACAGTACAATAGTCTACAATTTCTAATTCAGAGTTACAAGTCAAGACACTCACAACAACGTTACAGGTTATGAGCTACCCTACATATTCTTATTTTTAGTGCTCTGTACATCCAGAATGTCTTCTTCCTGTTTATTAAACCTGTTACTGTATCTTGTGCACAATTACAAATTCAATTGCAAAAGGGCAAGGATTTTTATTTCTGCACAGTGCCGCTCACAGAGGAATCTGTATCTCATCAGACCTTTTAGACACTGTAATTGAATTTCCTAAATAAATTTTAATGATAGCAATTTTGCAAAATGTTAAGCAATATTACAATACATTATTGGGTACTGACCGTGACAGCATCATCTCGTGGTAGTGCTTGTTCAAAATGACACTGCCAAGCTTCACCGATTTTGGAAACAAATGTAACAACTGTAATTTCCCCTGAGATACATGGTTAAATCTCAAAATCAGGTGGTGTCTAAAGCTAGGTATGTTCCAGTAAACTATGGAAGAGGCCTGGATTTTGCCACGCTTTAATAACATTAAATTGCTAGCAAGGTTGCTACCTGAGGTTTGGCTCTCCCACATGGTTGCCAAGCATGCTTCAGGGACTAGTGTGGTCCAGTGAACACTTCCAACAGCAATTCTGACGCAGCTGCCTGCTCTTCAGGATTAGGGCGGTTTATCTGCGTGAAAACACATGCATTGTAGAATTCGGTGTTGGGGCTAGAGAATGCTCCTGGCCTGTTACTATTACAGCACAGCCTAAAAGTGGCTGTTATGGTTCCAGCTTACTGTGTCCCCAGTTTTGTCTTATGGTTCCAGCTTACTGTGTCCCCAGTTTTGTCTCCCAGATAGTAGTTAAAGACATACCAAAATTTTGTCAAATAGTTTATCATGTAAGAGGTTTGGATTCGTAATGGTAAACATAACACAGTGATTTCATTAAGTATTGTATTTTGATTACACATCAATTCTGTAACTAAGGCAATTTAATGTTATCATTAGCAATTACTGTGAAGCATTTTGTATCTATATGTATGTAGATAGAAATGTATGAGCTGGTTGTGTAACCTTCTTTCACAGGGCAACTTAACATCCACCATGATTTGAAACTCTGTTTGCTTCTGTCTGCAACAGATGCCAAATAACTTTTCTCCCTTAACCTTTCTCCAAAACAGTGTGGATACCATAAGAGTGGTTTCCTCTCCACACTGCAATTAGAAGGGCTAGAATTGGCTTTTTGTTGACCTGATATGGGCCAGTTTTGACAGAGAGGCTTTTACTAGCTTGGTACAATTTCTTCTGGTGAAAAATTTCCATGCTATTAAAAAGTGTGGTATAGCCAGTATCAGAGTAGTGAAAAACTCCTTTGCCAGGATAGTTTATTTCACTCAGAAATCTAGCACAAACTGCTCCAGCAAGTGTGCTTTTTTTTTGCTGCAATAAACTGCATCTGCACTACCACAGTAAACACTGCCTAGTATACAGCAAGCCTGAGCCTAAAGGGATTTTTGATTATGACTTGATATTCTGAGATGGAGTGAGGAATGGTTTTGTTATAGAGGATGGTTTTCAATCAAATTAAGACAGTTCAGTTATAAAGTTGTAAAAAAATTAACTGCAAGAATTTCTACTTTTTCCTACTTTAGACTGTGTTTCAGTTACTGCCCAAGATGAGCATCTTTCTCTGACACAGCCTATGTCAACTGACTAGATTAAACTTCATGAAAAGATACACCTTAGATACCTAAACAATATATCAATAAACTTCAGTTGCAGAGAAGGTTAAACCCTTCACTGAGAGAAGTTTCATAACCAAGTTAGTTGAGCTGTCCTGCCCATGATTAATGCATACACTGTCCCCAAGGGAAAGACACCACTACAGACACAATTCATGAAACACTAACTGTGCGATTCTAATTAAGATATAGGCTGTTGCATTAAGCAGATTAAGCTAGGTTAAGGAATTTATCCTTCCAAGTGGTTAATGAAATTGTATACCCCAGAAGCTTCTTCAATAAAAAAATTATTGTTACAGCTGTTAAATTTAACTATGGCAAAATAAAATGCATTGACTCCAACATAACTCCACTTTGCTGTCCTTTAGTATCTGTACAGTACAAAGAATCTCCCCACTATTTTTTTCCATCTATAGTGAACAATATATAGGGCCATTCTGAGTAGTAAAAATGCAGGAGTGCATACCACTGAAGGAAATAAAATTATCAAAACTCCCTTTCTTAAGACTAGGTGCCAAGCAGAAAACTCCTACCTCATGCACAGATGGCTGGAACCTTCCCACCTGTTAGTAACAACTTCTGGCCTCCAACTCCTGCAGGATCCCACTGTCACTCTTTTAAGCATATTAGCAGGTCTTGGGTGTATTAAGAGTCAGATTTCTGTTCTGGGTTCACACAACTGTTTGAGCACAGATGTCCCATTGGGACTTTTCCTTAGTTTAAATATATTTGTGTGCATAATATGAAAGAAAGATCAAAACCTACCAAAGCAGCAGGATTAGACTGAGTTGGCTCTTGAGAAAACTGGAACAGGAAACTACTTTAACATTCTGGTTCTGTTGAAGAGCACATCTGAAGTTTAATTTCCTCCTGTTGTACACACTGGCATGGCAGAACAGCTAACAAGGGCTGATAGGCACTTCTAGTGGTGTCAGAAATAACTTGATCAACCATATAATTCTTCACGAGTTGTTATACCAGAGAAAGAGATGTTTCTCTTTCAAACTGAAAACTGCATGCTGCACTGACACCAGTTGTCTTTACTTACAGCCTCCAGATGTTGACATCTATATTTGTAGCACAGACACGATATATTTACTAAAGCACATATTCCTGAACTGTGGCTTTTGCAGCA
Source organism: Amazona ochrocephala (assembly GCA_039720435.1). NCBI lineage: Eukaryota > Metazoa > Chordata > Aves > Psittaciformes > Psittacidae > Amazona > Amazona ochrocephala. The sequence goes on from CM077880.1 coordinate 31,765,356, forward strand.
CTAGTGACACAAACTACTTCCAAATAAAATGTGGAAGAGATCTGCCTACCAGGAGATACTCAGCTGGTGCACAATGAGCATCCCAAATCCACTGCTTTTGGCAATCAGTTACTACCAGCCTGTTGGCTTACTCAAATTTCTATACATAGGCACTAATTATTGCTAACTGCTAATGGGCATTGATCAGAGCTGTGGAGAGCAGTTGTATCCTCTGATTTGTTATGCAGGTCTTAGATTACATAAAGTAGCAGTAAAAATAACTTCAATATAGACTTGCGTTTAATAATGTATGAGTAAAAGTCATTGCTACTACAAGGCTATCTTAGCACTAGACATACTGATAGGAGGTGAAATGATCAGGAAATGTCAGGTGAGAAGAATGAGAAGTAAGTAATAAAATAGGATTTTCCAACTGGCAAAGGTCAGCAAATCTGCCTGACCATAAGCAACAAATACGTATCTGTCATCCTCATACAGAACAAGATAACTTTGTAGATCATCCTTCCTCTACTTTACAGAGACTGCGAGAATGATAGATTAATGATAAGGGTAAGGCTCATGTTTCTAGCCTCCCAAGACCTAGCATGAGAACTTGTCCTTCACTGGTGAACTGGACATCCATTCCTAAGCTTCAAGATAAAATGTATGTAAATGTGTTATTGGAGATCCAGATAGTCTTGGATTTCATACTGCTGCTATGTAGGACATATGTTTTTTTCATACCATAGCTGCATACCTTAGTCCTTTACCTTCTACTATGTGCTTAAGGAGGTACGGAAATATTGAAAAAAAATTGACATTTATTCCTGAGAACCTATTTTTTCTGGATTGGGTGCCGCAGAATCCCTCACTTCCCAGCCCATCAGCTGGAGTCGCATATGAACTACTCACATGTGTAAACAGGAGGTGAGGTGGTGGTTGTAACCCAGCACGTGAAGAAACTTGGACAGGAGTGTCAACCTCCTAAAGCAGGGCAGTGACCATGGGGGTACAGGGATCTGCGGGATGGGATGCTCTGCGGGAGGGCAGCCGATGGCCATGGGTGGCCTCACGGGTATTCCCAGTGATAGCGGCACTGCTTCGGGTTCCTGAGGAAACCCAGGTCCAGGAAACTTTTCCGCTGCAGCACCAGGTGTATGCTCGGAGTATGCTCGTACTCCCTCCCGAGTGTTTACCAACGGCGGTGCCGGCCAGAAGCAGAACCTAGTGCTTCCCTTTTCCCGGTGACGACGGGTAGCCCGGCCTCTAGCGGCAGCGCCGAGCTGCCCCGCCATCGCTCTGACCCGCGGGAGTCCGGCCGTCGCGTCTCCCCAAGCACCGGCACCCCCCGCCGCCATCTTGGTACCACGCCGCCAGGCGGAAACCCACGGCCCCGCGCCATGGTGCGGGGTAGGGCGCTGTGGAGCTGCTGCTTGCAGCTCGCTGCTCTGCCCTCAGCGTTGGGTGGGCGAGGGAGGAAGCCGCAGCCGTTCAACGGCTTCTGGGGAGCCGCGGAGCTGCCGCGCAGGGGGTGGAGCGGCACCATGGAAGAGGAGGAGGAGGAGGAGGAAGACCAGCCTCCTCAGGGACAGCAGCAGCCCGAGAGGTGAGCAGCTCTCCGGAGACTGACAGCGGTCGAGAGCGGGGGTCGCTGCCCCCGCACCTTCCTGTGGGTAGGGAGGGACCGAGCCGAGCGGCGCACCCGCCCCACGCCGGCCCGGAGGAGAGGCACCTGCCCGACCCGCCGCGCTCAGACCCCGGCTGGCGGACGCGGGCAGGGCGCCTGGAGCCGCGCAGCGCTGCGCTCCTGCTTCGAGCGCGGCTCGCTAGACTGAACGGTAGCGGGAGTCCCGCCGGGTGAGTGTGGCGGGGGGACCGCGCTGAGCCCTGTGGGAGGCGGCAAGAAGCGGGGCTGAGGCGGGGAGCCCCGCCAGCGGCAGCGGGGCAGAGCGAGCGCGGGCGTCCGCTCAGGAAAGTTAAGCGATGGGCGACGTGCCGGGGCGGCTGAGCGCTGACTCCCGGCCCGGAGCGGCAGCGCAGCCCGGTGCCTTCCCGCGCTCCTCGGCCCCTGAGGTGGACGCGCACTGCCGGTGGCGGTGCTGCCCCTGCCCGGGAGCCCGCGGGTGTTCCCTAGCCCCCGAAAGGTGCCGCGTTGGCTGGTGACAGACCCGTGCCAGCTCCAGAAACAGTTGGGGACGCGGGCACCCTTCCCACCGACGAAGGAAGCCCTGGAAGAAGAAGTCCTACCTTCTCCCCCCGCCCTCCCAGCGGCGATGCTTTCGTTTCCCTTAAATTGACGGTAAAATATGCTGCAGCAGCGCTCAGAGAGAAGCAAGTTATATAATCGCCTATAAAAAATAACACGCTTCATGGTATTGACGGTTTGGCGAGTGTTTTCCTTTGAAGAGGAGACGCCAACAGATGTTCTTGAGTTGCTTGGTGCGAAGTGGAAGATATTAACAGTCATTTAATGTAATTATTTCAGTCAAACAATCCCAATGACCTGCCATTATCTCTAGTAAGGGTTTAGGGAAAGGAGGTGTTGAGTGTGTTGATGGTATGCAGTCAAGTTAGTCTTCAACTTCTGCAGAAATGGCTTTTCTAGTGATGATTATGATTTCTTACTCCTCGCTTTGCTAAATGGCGATTATGAAGCGAGTTTTCAGTTTTAAAGGAAACTACTATAGGTATTTTCTGTATTTTTCAAACTACACCAACCAAAGTGATTTAAAAAAATTAAAGATAGTGACAGGATAATCAAATCTGTTTCCTGGCAAAAGACTCTTGAAAAGTCATGTAGTTTTTAAGTCATACCAGCAGCTTTTTCAGTTAATGAAGTAAGAAGCCTCATTCATTTTATAGATAAGGCTATAAGGAAGACAAGAAGAAATAAGATTTTTACCTTATTAATGTCAGAATTACTGCATTAGATGCTTTAGAAATGCCCCAAATTATCTGAAATTGAAATACCTATTATAAAACTATAATGGGAATCTTGAAAACCTGGAGATTAGAAAGTCCTCTCTGATTCACTTGCTGTGATGGAGAGGACACATTCAGGAAAGGAGGAAGTAAAGGATGACAGTGAAACGGTTCAAATATAAATAACAGTTAATTTGCATTGGCTTGTCCCAGATCAAGAGAGATCTGCAGCCTTTTGAAAAGGAAGCAGTTGTTACTATTATTCTCTTGTCTTAACTAAGTAGATTTGAGGAATTGCCTCAGCAGAAATCTGCTATTTTCTCAGCCTTTATAAGTTTAAGGTAGAACCAGACCTGCTAATTCTCTGTAAAGAAATAGCTTTTAAGTTCTTTTCTGCAAATGGGAAGGTAATTGTTTTGTCTGTAACAAGGAAAAAGGAAATGCTACCATGTTAATTCGTGCCTTTATATGTAGCACCTGCTGTGAAATTTTTGTTTTCTTTTGTCACCTCTAGGAATCCCTTCCTGATCTCACTCTGATTTTTTTTCCAGTCAGTTGCTGTAAGTATGTAGCTTGCAATGCGCTGGCTAGCACTGTAATAAGAATCCACTTCTCGTACACTCAGAGCCAGGGCTGAGGTAAATCACTTGGTTATTTTATGTCTAATTGCAGCTTTGAGTAAAAAGGATTTTTCAGTAAACCAGATGTTGCACTTGGTTTGAATATCCTTAGGAAAGCCAGGAAAGTAGCTACATGATTTACTGTTTGCATGTAATATCTTAGTATTTAGCAGATGTATGGAGAAAGGTTTCAATAGCATACAACTGTGCCCAAGCAGATAAACCTTATAAAGGTTCAACAAAGAGAACTGGGCATTACTAAATGACACTGTGAAAACACTTTGCTGCATTGTGTGAAGTGTGAAAAACAAGGTTTGATGAGATGTTGTGTGAGTGAAAAGTGGTAAGGAATGTATATTGAGATGTGTATCTTGTATTTTCTTGTGTAAGACCTGTTACCATGGCTGGAGCTGGTAGTGCTTATAGTATTTGGAAATAGTTCCAGTTGTTTAGGCAGAAATTTCCCATGCTTTGAACCGGTTTTTGAGGGATAGTTTCAGTGAGGTTCAGCTGTTTCTGAAGAAGAGGTTGTGGGAATAACAAGTTGTTTATATGTGTCTATTTAGCTGTATTCAAACAGTCTCTTTAAAGCACCTACGTATTTAGAATGGAGCCTTGAAAATTAGTAGATGGCTCACACTTGTGCTGGAAAAGTGCCTTGATTCTTCCATAAGAAAAAAACCAAACAAACAACTTTAATATTAGTACTTTTGTTGACTAATAACCAAAGCCCTTTGCATTTCATTCAGAGTACATGAAGAGACATCATGACCTAGAATTGTGGAGGTGGAGTAGAATGCTGGTTAAATATAGGAAGAAGGGTTGCCATGAAAAATATTAACATGTTTTGATGTTGTTTCCGTGGGTATTTGTGTTTTGCTGTGTCTGATGTCCTACCCCTTGTATTTTTTTTTTTTTTTTTTTTTAGTGGCTGTGTTTCAGTTGAAGTAGCATAAGAGTGCTGTATGGTGTATGCTTTCTGTCTTTCCACTGTGAGGTTTTGGAGATTCAAAACTTCTGTATTTGAAAAGGCTGATGACCTTTTGGCTTGCCTCATGTGAAAGATGGTCTTTGAACAATTGCATGCAAGAAAACATATCTTTCAACGTAGAAAAACTTCTAATTTCCTTATCTTAACTGACTTGAAAGTTACTTGTTTGGATTTTGATAAATTTTAAGTCAAATATTATAAGTAGTTCTGTAAAGTACATATGTGTATGGGGTGTGTGTACATACATATGCAGGCAGATGGAGAGAGAGAATGTGTTCAGAGAAACAAAAGCTGAGCTTATGTTGAAATAAAGTAGATTTAAAAAAAATTTAGGGAAATATTTTTATATTGCAGAGAAATTGCATTGGGTCCTATGTGCTTGGACTTTGAACTGAAGAGAGGGAAGCAAATACACAGCATTTAAATATGTACATGAACAAAACTATGTGTATTGACTTAAAAATAAAAACTAGCTTAGTGCTTGGGTGTTGCTGCACTTTCAGGACAACTGAGGCTTTACAGTGTTTTAAAGGTTTATCCTCAATGTGAATCTAGAAAAAGTTTGCATACAAGTTTGTTCCTTTCTGGCATACAGAGAAAAGGAAGCAGCAAATTAAAAGGCTTCGCGAGTGAGGTGGAGATAGCAATTGCGCAGTTGCAGACATTAAAGTGCCAGACTATATTATAGATGGAACTGTTGCAGGTCCTGCTTTGCCACAAGGATCCTGTGGATCAAGGTTTTAACATGATTCCTATGTACTTTTATGGAAACAGTTCTTGCATTGCCTTTATGGCCATGTGCTACAAAGGAAATCAGATTTCTGCCGTAGCATGTTCAAGTGGAGCCTTAGTTTCAGTAAACATGTAGTAGTATTTATTTTCAGACGCACCTAATTGATGTTAAGATGTTAGATGGGAAACCTTTACCCTCAGGACTGAGTGCGAGCTTGTAATATTTTAAAACTTCGTTTTAGTTAAGAAGAACCTGTTCTATCAGCTTCAACATAGAATCATAGAATAGTTAGGGTTGGAAAGGACCTTAAGATCATGTAGTTCCAACCCCCCTGCCATGGGCAGGGACACATGATATAATAACTTAAAATACTAAACCCATTATGCATAAGCTGTTAATTCATGGGACTGGCTAAAGTGGATTCGTAAATGCTAAACTTTAAAGACTGGTCGTTTTTTCTCACAGTAAGTCCCAGTCTGGAAAGGTTTGCCTGTGTTATTAACTATAGGCACAACAGTAGACCAACAATGAACTGCTCATTTGCACAAATACTTAAAGGAGTAGAGCTATTGACACAACCTTAAAGTGTCCACATACTGTTGGGTTGGTACAGGTTTTGTCTTTGCTCTTTTGGAAAAGCTTTATTGAAATTCTGTGCAAGTGTGAAGGGCCATCCATGGAGATTATCATTGCTGTTGGAATCCACAGTTTATTTGCCCAGCTGTGTGCATGTGCCATCTTCTCTTATTTTCTGATTTAAAATTTGTCTGCATTTGGTTTGCGATCCAGTTCCTGTCTGGCGTACCATAACACAGCTGTAATGCACAAACCTTGCTTCTCTATGTTGTCAGCCTGAATCCTGCAGAGCAGGTAAGAAAATTTTAATTCAGCTCTCATGTTTTCAACATTCTTTCCTTTTCACTGTGTAGTCATATGAAATTTCTTGTTTAGGAGAGCAAAGGAAAGCACTCTGTTCCCGTGTAGGGAAATTTGGCTCCTGCTTGCCTTTGGTGACTGTTTCAGCAATAGCACAGAATTACACTGCTCTTGTGTTAGATCATAATGATAGTTTAGGCTGCTCTTTTAAATGTGATGGCCACATGCCAGCTTTCGGATACTTTTATTCAAGACTGCAGTAAAAGATGAGGGCAGAGAAGTAAATAACTTATTTTAATAGGCCTGTATAGCTGAAGATACTGGCTACTGGATCTGTACCTCTGTTAATGGGTGTGAGCCTTACAGACAACTACTGTCACATCAGGGACAGTTATTTGTAGCACCTGGAAACACAGGGAAAATAGTTACGTGTTGTTCCAGGAAGACGCATCTTTATGCAGCTAATACAATGCCCATAGCTGATCAGATTTAACCCAGGGTTGAGAATAGCTGGCTGCAGGTAGTAACAGACCTGACTCCAAAGCCTGTTTGCATTTGTATCCGGGGGCATGTAACTGTGTGGCTGCTAGGCACTTGTAATGGCTATGAATAACTTCCTGTTGGTTTAGCTCCCTACTGAATGCCAGGGTAGCAGAGGTCAGAATGTGTGGTGACGGGAGTGGGCCGCCTGTTGGGTGGGAGGTAGCTATTGAATTTGCTTGTTATGGTATGAAACACTGCTCTTGGAGGAGGCAGCCAGAGGGTTTAAGCAGCGTCAGTTCTAAATATGAATGAAATCTTAGATAGGGGATAGATTGGAAATGAAATATATTAAGGGTAGGAGGAATCACTGAACCTAACTTGGTGGTGTATGTAACTCAGCTACACTGAGTGAAGTCTAAATGGAAGATATTTAATGAATTACTTTTTAAATAGCAGTACTGGCATAAGTAGTTTTTATTTGCAACAGTGTATTCCTATTCTCACCCTTCCCTGTCCTAGCCAGTTTGTTGGTATAAACACTTGCATGTTTATACAGTGATGCAGGTGAAAATTAAGTGCTTCTGTAAGGGATGGGAAGGTAAGAGATGACTATCAGCTAGATCAGTTTCTTGAACTAATTTATTATGTGGACACAAATGTTTGTTTTGGCAAACCTGGGGGAGTAATGAGGGCAGAAATATATTGGCTCATAATGTTGGCTGCTTAAGTAAGGCAGCTGTTGTAAGAGTATGCCTAAGAACAGATGATCCTGGGAAAAAGTTTCATGTTTTATTTGCAACTATTTTTTTTTTTTTCATGTTATGTCCAAGTAAAACTTTACTTTGTTTTACTCTGGATCCTCAAAACTAGGTAAGAATGGTAAAGAATTAATCCTAATTCTGTGAGGTTGTTTATGGAGAGAGCTACTTCTGTTTCTGTTATCAACTCGTTATCTTTCTTAAACAGTACACAGGATCACTATGGAATCAGGGTACTTACAGATCTAATGAGAACAGAGAACTGGGCTGGCAACCTATAGCTTTTCTATGAAATGAGTACATCCAAGAATGGAAAAAGGCTGTACTGACATGAATTTTCTGCTTTGTGGATGTATGGCTATAGGATATCACACACAATCCCAAGATGGCTGTTAAAATACCAAATAATTTGAGTGAGATTTTCTTCAGTGCTTGTTCTTGCTTGCAGCTTTTAATGGGGAATCTCAAACAATAAAAGTATTTATAGATCAACTGGTTGCAAGCTTGGGAGATCTTCTTTGTGTGAAATCCTAAGACCAGGAGTGTCTGGAATAATTGCTTTTGCAGTCACAAAAAAAATACGTAAAATAAAAGAAAACTTCCAGGTTGCACGGCAATATCCAATTTGCAGCAAGCTCAGGTTCTGTCTTTGTTAAGTGTACAGTGATACAATGAACAGCCTGGAGTACTGCACAATAAAAGTTTAAATGTGTTCAGAATCTTCCAGCCTCAAACTGTTCATTAATTTAAGCAGACAACTTCATACCTGAAGGAAAAATAAAAGCACAGCCAAAACTTTGCTGGCAGTTGTTTGATGGTTGAGTGTGCTGGAGCAAATACCTTTTAGCTGGTCTCTCTCCCTCCCTCTCTTAGTTTTCAAGCCAAAAAGTGTGCTTTCTGTAATCATAAAATATAAGTATGTTTAAAAGAAACTTTGGAGTCGTCTAGCAGTGTGTAGCTTGCAGAAAGCTCAGTTTCTGGCTTTGGTAAGGCTACAGTGGTGCGTGTTTGTGAGGTACTGTGTGCTGTCCCTTTTAGGTGATGTGTAGTGCAGCCCAGTTCTGCATGTAGTCTATACAGAGACGTGGTGATTAGGAATTAACCAGACCTCTGGCTAAAAAGTAGAGAAAATTAAGGATATTTGGAGAGCTATGGAATGTTTGCAAGGTAAGTGTAAAGTTGTGTGGATTTTGGTGGGTTCCAGTAAACCATAGCTTCATAGTAATTCTTCCTTAAACTTTCAGGCTTACGGGTTTGTTAAATAAGGACCACATTTCTGTGTAGAAGAGAAAGACAAATCTGTTCTGGCAGACTTCATGGTTAGTAGCATGTCTGTGTGTGGCTGTATGCTCCATTTCAGTTATGGAGTAGCAGATGTTACAGGAAACTGGGTGGAAAAGGTGGAGACTCGCACAATAGATTTTATGCTGATGCATTTTGTCTTCAAATAAAGTGAAAATAATTTGGCCTGAAGCTTTGCTGTGTTGAAAGACCATTTTAAACCAGAATTTTTTATGCCAGGGTGCTTACTGTAATGCTAACGCATGCTGTTTCCAGCCTTCTTTTCCAGAAAGTAATAAAATGTTTAACCTTTCCATTATTTTCCTAAATAAATAGAAGACTGAAAGCCAAGAGAGTTATAGCCAAGTTGTCAATTGCATAAGCAATGCTAAAATAAACAATTGACCCCAAACCTGTTGTTCTACAGGCTATGTCCTGTTTACAGGTGTAAGACATGGGTTTTCCATGCTACCTCTTGCCTGATCTACAACTTCTCTCTTGCTTTGTGGATTACTAGGGGCATCTTTGTATTTGGTGCAGGAAAACCAGTTATGTGAGCTCTGTTTTGATTCACATTAGGCTTCATCCTATTCATCAGCCAGTGGTGTTCTTCCCTTCTGTCTAGCATACCTTCTGGCCTTTTGGATTTGGCATGACAAATGATCTCCATTAGTAGTCTGTATGTCTTGTTCCATTTCCTTTCCTGAATTCAATTGAAGCTGTAAAGCATCTCTGAGCACAGAGAGGGTGCTTACACTGCGTCTTGCCTGAGCCCCTCTTACAGGTGGTGGCTATCCACTTGCCCTTGTTTGTGAGTAAGTAACCTCATCCTGAAGGAAGGATTCCATTTGTTGAAAAAGCAGTTTAATGCTTTTAAGTAGAATAGTAGTTTCTCTGAAAAGACAAGATTTATTGTGGAACCTTACAGTAACAAATATTCACCAAGGACATGGCCACTGTTGATCCACGGTGAACACAGCTCTACTCCAGTCTGATTTCAGTGTCTCTGTCACTCGTAATTTCACTGGTAATCCAAAACTTAATTATCTCTCAAGTGCCAAACTATTATTTGAAGAGGGGAAGAATTCAGGGAAGGTAGATAAAAAATCAGTTTATTTCTGATTGTGTATCTTCTAATGTTTAAAATATACCTGCCAAATCTCCTGTCTAGTGAGGCTTTCTTTTGCAAAAGGGTAAGAATCTGCTTGGATTAATAAGTGGTTGAGTTTTACTCTAAGCTAATCGTTGCTGGCTTTCAAGAAATGATCATCTAACTTTTTATATAAGAAAAATAAGATTTCTTTTACTGTATTCCATGAATATTCTAGGATATATTTTACCAGTTTAAATGAAACAGAAATGAACTGGCAAGATTGATGCTTCAAAGGAGTCTACAGTTGATCAAGAATACTTTGTCAGTTAATTGTAAATATGTCCCTTATGCATGTAAAAGGGTTGTTTTTTTTTTTTGTGAGCACTAAGATCTTTCATCCCTTCAGCTGCTTATGGAATACTAATGAAAGTAATGCATGTGCATCATGTGGAAAATATGTTGGCAGACAGATACCTGCAGTGTCTTTAAATGCTCTGGCATTGTCTTTGTTTAATCAGCATAGTTGATCCCTGCTTCCCCTAGAAGTTTATACTTTCAGAGTAAGATCAAAGGTTTATATGAAAATTTAAGCAAAAGTAGAATTCACCTATTTTAGCGATGAATGAATAGATAAACAGAAGCTTAAAAATAAAAACCTTAGGCACTCTGGTCTCTAATATAAAATGTCTTATAGCAGCAATAATTACAGTAGTTATATATATTTAAAAATCAGACATCTGAGATGTTAGCAGAAGAATTTCCTGGAATTAAGCACCTATCTGATTAAACTTTTGTGATTTTTTTTTTTTTTTTCATGATGCTTTCTAGTAGAGTAGATGTTTTATGCCCTGTCTGCATGCTTTGCTAAACTAATAAGCTGACTTGGCGTTGAAAATGCTTCTGAGGAATGCCAAAGAAATCCCAACCTTCTTAAGCTAAAGTACAGTCAAAATATCTATTACAATTTTGGGGGTATTCTGTCTGCCTTTTTGCGTTGCTCATTCCTTTTGTTACCATTTATCTGCTTCAGATGGCACAGAGCAAGCTGGATGGCTGTTCCATTGAAGGCTCATTCCGGTAAATGTTTAGCGGATGTGTTTTAGTGGAATAGAGAAAAGCCTGGGAGTATCAACAGTGAATTATGATGCAGATGTTGTATCTTATTGCTGAGTAGAAAATACATAACCGGAGTGATTTCAGTAAAACTATAGGGAAACTTAAGAAATTCCATTAAAACCAGATTGTGGCCAAAAAATGTCAGCAGTGTTTTCTGAACATTGCTCATCCTTCTTTACCGGAAGTAGATTTTAATGTATTAATGTTGTATCTCTACTGTATGGCAAAGTAATGGTTCTTTTGGAAAGAAAACGTCACAGTATTTACTAATTGCCCTATCTTTGCAACTGACACCAATGCTCTGCATTTGAAGCTGGATCCTCACCAGTAAATGCATTTGTGTTCAATTTGATAACACTTTTTATATGTGTCTAAAACCTTAGCTGTTGTGTTTTGGTTCCAGAATACTTCTTTTTCTTTGTAATCATGAACTGATGAGGGGAATGGTGAGTTACGCAGTTTCTAAGAAAACCGTGGGCATAATTCTGTTCTATGAAAATGTTATTCAAGTGACCTAGCTTTGGTACCTCAGCCCAGTGCTTTGCATAGGTATACAGTTTAAGTTTGAGTATTTAAGTTAATGAAATAGTAGAGAGGTTTTCCACAAGACAAACTTCACAATTTCTTATTAACAATGTTCCTGCTCCTAAGCAGTTAAGTAAGGAACACTGTGTTCCTTACTGGTCATCTTACAGTTCTTATCAGGTAGAATTTGTAAGTACCAGAAAGTTGAGCACTTTTTGAAATAGCAACCTATTTATTCAGAAACTCTCAGAATAGCATATTTACCCTCAATAGAAACTGACACATTCAGCTTCAACTGCATTGCTGCAGCAACTTTAAAATAAAATAGGGAAATTGGGGTTTTTCACTTTGCATATAATGAGATCAGTAGTTCTTCATATTCCTGAACTCCGTGACACTTAAGTGCAGTTTGGAGTAAGAGATGCCGACTACTGAACTCAAAATTGTCTAAGAAATGTGCCAGAATTGCGACTTTATAGGAATAATCTTTTCTCTGTCATTTTCTCACTTTTTTAAATATTTTTCAATGGAATTAAGAGCAGACATAGCAGCTGTGCTTTATTTGAGATGTTCTAGTTTTCTATAGCCTTTTGCTAGTGAGTTCACTTAAATGTGTAACAAAATTGTGTTTGAAACAGTTACTTTTACTATTCTTACAACAAGCTTTCCCTTTGTTTTAGACAAAATAGGAAATAGGACCAAATATCTTTTGTGTTCTGACTTCTCTGCATGCATGTGCATCTTGTTGGTAGAAGTAATGTGTTACATGAGGCTGCTGCTCTTACTGCAAAACAAAGTCACTCTATAGGCAAATCCCAAGGTACTGTATAGTTCTAGTGTCTCTTGGGCAGGTTTGCAGGATCATATTACATCAGGCACTTAAATGTCATAAGTTTCAGAAGGAATTTACTATTCTTCCAAAATGTAAATCAAGGAACCCTCCCCCTTCACTCTTGCAGATAATAGTGCTAGTATCTGAAGCTGTGCATACCGGGGAAGAAAATTCTGCCTGAACTACAAAGAGATCTCGTGTCTACTTGCCACAGCATGTTTTTGAAGTCTTTTTGTGTAATAGCAGCTGGTTTAAAGCACATTTTGTTGAGGAAAAATTGCAGTGGATCATAAACTGAGAAGGGCAGGTTTGTTTCTGATGTGTGTGAGAATATTCAATCTGATGAACATTGATGTTAGTCCAAGAAAATATTGAATAATTTGAAATTTATTTTAGCTCTCCTCAAAAAGATATGGATAAGAAAACGAATGAAGAGCAGCCTCTGACTGTGTGTAGCCAGTACCCTAAGGAAGCAGTAAGGAAACGTCAGAACTCGGGTCGAGGTTCCAGGGGCAGCGATTCTTCCAGGACCTCCAGGAAAAGCTTCAGGCTGGACTACAGATTAGAAGAGGATGTCACTAAATCGAAGAGAGGTAAAGATGGGAAGTTTGTCAACCCGTGGCCAACGTGGAAATCACCAACCTTGCCAAATATTTTGAAATGGTCCCTCATGGAAAAAAATAACAGCAATGTGCCATGCTCAAAGCAGGTAAATACTTGCATGTTTTCTGTTCTTGATTTAGACTGCTGTTATTTATTAATTATATTTATTAATAAAATAGAACAGTTTCTAACTAATACATATTAGTCACCTTTTAGAGACTTTTCCAAGTCTTCTTTTTCTGATTTTATTATCACCTATTCTTTTCAAAAGATGGGTTAATAATTTTGCCTCTATTTTTTTCTGTCCTTTCTCTTAGTTCCACACCCTTTGATTTATCCAGTTCAGTTTATATTTACAAACCCAGCAAAAATGGTCCCCCAGCTCAGTCATAAACTACAGTTATATTCTTTCCTTTTTAACACATGTTGCCTTGGGAAGCATACTGCTAAACAACATTGGTACTGCATGCAATGGCTGTGGCATATCTCATTTTACACGTTTTGCCTTTTTTTCCTGACTGCCATTTACTACATAAATAACATCTCTTTTTATGTTTTTAAATAAAAATGTAATAACTAGTTGCTGCCATTTACTTATGAAAGTGTTTCAAATCTGTATTTTTCTGCTTCAGTACACCAGGAGAAAAAAAATGCCTATGTTAAAAGGAGCCTGAGCAAGTATTTGTTCCGAGATACTGAAAGTACAGAGCCAGTTTACTGGGAAACACCATTATCTGTTCTTGCTGTATTGCTTCTGTCCGGAGCAATGCCAGGCACAGCTACAGGTTGGGCGAGGAGGAGATTCAGAGCAGCCCTGTGGAGAAGGACTTGGGGGTGTGGGTTGATGAAAAAATGAACATGAGCCGGCAGTGTGCGCTTGCAGCTCAGAAAGCCAACCGTATCCTGGGCTGCATCAAAAGGAGTGTGACCAGCAGGTCAAGGGAGGTGCTCCTGCCCCTTTACTCTGCTCTCATGAGACCTCACTTGGAGTATTGTGTGCAGTTCTGGTGTCCTCAACATAAAAAGGACATGGAACTGTTAGAACAAGTGCAGAGGAGGGCCACGAGGATGATCAGGGGACTGGAGCACCTCCCATATGAAGATAGGCTGAGAAAATTGGGGCTGTTCAGCCTGGAGAAGAGAAGGCTGCGTGGAGACCTCATAGCAGCCTTCCAGTATCTGAAGGGGGCCTATAGGGATGCTGGGGAGGGACTCTTCATTAGGGACTGTGGTGAGAGGACAAGGGGTAATGGGTTTAAACTTAAACAGGGGAAGTTTAGATTGGATATAAGGAAGAAATTCTTTACTGTAAGGGTGGTGAGGCCCTGGAATGGGTTGCCCAGGGAAGTTGTGAATGCTCCATCCCTGGCGGCGTTCAAGGTGTTGTTGGACATAGCCTTGGATGGCATGGTTTAGTGGGAGGTGTCCCTGCCCATGGCAGGGGGGTTGGAACTCGATGATCTTGAGGTCCTTTCCAACCCTAACTATTCTATGATTCTATGATTCTATATTGTATAGAAAGAAGGAGGTGTGGAAGCAACCTCTGAGAGAAGCTTCTTTTTCCATGAAGAGTTGTAGATACTGGAAAGCCACAGGTTGTCTTTGTGGCCACAAGGAGCATTATGGGTGGCTACAGCTTGGACAGTTGGGATTTCTTCTCAGTGTATTTTCTGATGTGTTGACTGCACTTTGGAAAAGCCGTGCTGAATGATGCACAGCCAGGGAAAGCATTTTTGAACAAATAGGTGTTGTTAATGTTGTTAAGCATCTAGGAAGGCATGCATAAGCTATAAATCTCAATGAGTATTTAGAAAAGAGCTTATGCTTTTAATTTTTATCTTATGGAATTACCTGCAAAAGAAGGAATTTGATCAGCTTTACGGACAGGAAAGCGGTGTTACTTACTACCACATGATGGTCAGAGGTTTGGGGATTTCTTAAGGATATGTGGCATGGAACACGTTTAAGAAATAAACCATCTCAGCTATAATTGTTCTATTATAGTAATAATTTACCTTCAGAAAGAAGTACAGCAAACACATGTCCGTCTTGTGTGCCTTACACCAATTTACTGTTTAAATATGGAGTCCTGCTTCTAGACATTATCTGCACCTTGTAGTAGTAACAGCAGTTGTACCTCAATGTGTACTGCTTTCTAAGCAATGTGCTGCATTCTCATACTTTGGCCCCATTTGTGTAGAATTCATGCCTTGTCATTTTCAATTGCCATTGAGCCACTGCCCTATTCCCTATGTGTAAAACAGGCTTCCTATCTTGCCAGCAGCAGTGGGAAACCTGGTTGTTAGTGACTGAAGTACCTAGAAGGCAGTGCTAAGCTACTACAGAGTGCAGAATATACAGCTCTCTGATGGCAGTGGACAACTGCAGCACTCTAATTTACAGATTATCCCTGCAATAAAGGATGATTACAAAGAAATCTACACTGTGTCAGTTGTAAAGCTGTCTCTCTGACCCAGCTGGGATTCATTTTGAATGAATTTTATTGCTTTGCGTATGAAATTTTTTAATTAAATGTCTGTAATTATTCAGGAGACAGTGAAATTAATCAGAAATGGGAAAACCTAGATAGGGATCAATGAAATGCACTCCTGAGACCTCAGCCATTTTGATTCTTGTTCCAGCTACATTTGTTCCATGCCTTAATCAACCTGTAAAGCGCTTCTGAGCTTGTTTAAAATTCAAACTAAGGGCTTCAGACTAAGGACTCCATAGCTTATTTAGCACTGCTAGTTAGCATGTCCTCCAAGCACACTCCTACTTCAGTTTCCACATTGAGTGTTCCTAGTGCTACCCTGCAATGCTGGGCAGGTTCAGTTTATCTGTACCAAGTGCTTTGCATATGGAAAAAAGCATATTACCCAGGATACGTACTTCACTCTGTAAAAGCTATATGTATTATAATCATGCCTTCACAACAAGTCTGTATCATTGCCCAGAATGCATAGATTTCTTGTATTTTCATTACAGGCTTTATTAATAACTCTTTTCGGTGCTGTTTGGAGTATCTTTAATTACTAGTTGTTGGACCAGCCATTTAGATTGTTCTCATTTCTTTAAAATCCAGTGGTATTCCAGTATGCACTAAGCACCAAAAAATCCTCAGCTAATTAGTTAGTCTTACCAAAGCCCGTCATGTGTTTCTTCTTGCTTAGCATTAGGAAGGAAAGAAGAACATGGGAGGGGGAAGGGGCACAGCAGGAGGACTTTTGGTATTACTCCAGTGATGAAGATAAGCCAGTATTAGGCATGTTTTGCTTCTGTTGGTAGCTGGTTTGATGTGAATGGCATAATTCAAAGGTCTGTTACAATTCTTGTAGTATTAATGTGTTTCTGGTTGGTATGATAGAGAACAGATTAAAGTCCCGTAAGTTTATGTATTTTGTTCATTATTTGTATTCTGTTCTATGAGTTTTAAGAATTTCATATGCAGTATACTGCCAGTAGAACTTGTGTTTTAGTTTGAAATCTTACAAGTTGAGTAATGACTCCTTATTGCTTTAAAAGGTAATTCTGGGGATTTTATAAATATTAAATGTATTTTAAAAAACCCAAACAAGCATAGTACATGCACTGAGAAGGAATTTCTTTAGCTATTTCCAGGTGTGATTTACTGTGATAGCTCACAAAATGCCTGAGGAATCATTGATTTTGGACCATAGGCCTGTGTATCACAAACCTGTAGATCCTCATATGGAATCTGTGCTTTCCCTGTTATGCTGCCTTTGTGCTCCTGGTTTGCCTTCAATGTTTGTTCACACAGCTTCATTGAAGTAGATCAGGATACCAGTCATTTAAACTGTGTTACTCTTTAGTTATCAGTCTTCTTGTGTTTCCTTTACAAATGCCTTTTGTAGTGATTAATTCTACTTTTAAATCAACTATTCAAAATACTTAATGGTGTCAATGCCACTGACATCCCTGTAAAGCCTTGAATAGTGCAAATGTATTAGAGTTTTACCTGAGCAGGCAGCTAACTCCCATACAGCCACTTGCTCATTGGTGGAATTGGAAGGCTAAAAGTGAGAAAACTTGTGGGTTGAGATAAAGACAGGTTAACAGGTAAAGCAAAAGCTGAGTGGGCAAGCAAAGGGAGAGATTCGTTCACCACTTCCCATGGGCAAGGTGGGTGTTCAGCCATCTCCAGGACAGCAGGGCTGGTCCACCACATGTAACAGTTACTTGGGAAAACAAACACCATCACTCTGAATGACCCCCTCTTCCTTCTTCTTCCCCAGCTTTATATGCATATGAGCATGATGCCACATGGTGTGGGATATCTCTGGGGTCAGTTGTCCCAGCTGTGTCCCCTCCCAGCTCCTTGTGCACCCCCAGCCTGCTGGCTTTGATGCTATGTAAGCACTCTTCAGCAATAGGTAAATCATCAGTCTCTTATCCACAGTTTTTAGCACAAAGCAAAAGCACCATAAGAGCTACTAGAAAGAGAATTAACTCTATCCCAGACAAAACTAGTACAGTATGTCTGAGTTCCAGTGAAGAACTTATTGTTCACATCTGCCAATTAGCCAGTTCTTCATCCATTTAGTATTATTTGATCTATTGCATGATGCTAATTTTACAAACTAGTTTGTGCCAAATGCCAGCAAAAATAAAGTGGGTTCATTTAAAGTTGTTAGAATAATTTCTAGTCTACCTCTAAAACTAGCTACTTAAAAAGAACATTTTCCATTAAAAATGTGCTTGCTGACCTAAATTGCATTGACAATTAATTATTAAATTTCATATCTGAGTTTAATTTCTTTGATAGACTGATTTGTTGACTTAACCACGTGTAACCTGTGGGTTGTCCTAACTTCCGTTTTGGAGTATTATGTTAGTTTTGTGGCTCTTC
Source organism: Amazona ochrocephala (assembly GCA_039720435.1). NCBI lineage: Eukaryota > Metazoa > Chordata > Aves > Psittaciformes > Psittacidae > Amazona > Amazona ochrocephala. The sequence continues at coordinate 31,783,038 of CM077880.1, forward strand.
AGCCTTTTTACTTATTTTGTTTTAAGCTGAAGTGTCACAATAGAACACACTGTCGTACAGATTTCTCCTGCCAGTGTCATTCCCATGTACTTAGAATGAAATTAAGCGATGCTTCTTTCTTGGAGAAGCAGCAATTTGTCTCAGTCTAATACTCATACTTTGTTTATTCTTATATGAATTAAGTGATTGTATTGTGCTAACCTTACATTCAGTTTTATAGAATCATAGAATCATAGAATAGCTAGGGTTGGAAAGGACCTTAAGATCATCCAGTTCCAACCCCCCTGCCATGGGCAGAGACACCTCCCACTAAACCATGCCACCAAGGCTATGTCCAGCCCAGCCTTGAACACTGCCAGGGATGGAGCATTCACAACTTCCCTGGGCAACCCATTCCAGTGCCTCACCACCCTCACAGTAAACAATTTCTTCCTCATATCCAGTCTAAACTTCCCCTGTTTAAGTTTGAACCTGTTACCCCTTGTCCTTTCACTACAGTCCCTAATGAGGAGTCCCTCCCCCACATCCCTATAGGCCCCCTTCAGATATTGGAAGGCTGCTATGAGATCTCCATGCAGCCTTCTCTTCTCCAGGCTGAACAGCCCCAACTTTCTCAGCCTGTCTTCATGCGGGAGGTGCTCTAGCCCCTGCTCATCCTCGTGGCCCTCCTCTGCACTTGTTCCAACAGCTCCATGTCCTTTTTATGTTGAGGACACCAGAACCGAAGACTATCTATTTCTCATTCCTGGAGACCGTAATAAAACTTTTTCAGTAGACGTCTTGTCCATTAGCTCTCAGAAGAAGCAATGTCATGAATATTTTATTACCTACATTGGAGTTGCAGGGGGTGGAGGGGTGCATGTGTGTGTGTTTTGTTCTTTCCCAGCATGTGCCTTCCAAATCAATAAAATATCCAAATCAATAAAATATTGTGGAGAAAATAACTTTCCTGAAGCTGTCAGGACTGTTTTAGCAAAGAAAGTCCTAGAATCTCTAAATCACAGCATCAGCTGGGCTTTTAAGGCAGCAGGTCAGCTGTGTATAAGCTTGCTGATAGTGTTAATCTACTACCCTAGACCTAAAGAACTAGAGCAGCAAGCATTGCAGGGAGGGTGTCACTGGAAACCAAGGTGCTGGGACATCTGTGGTTGCCAGGAAGAGTCAGGAGTCTGTAGAAGCTGCCAAAACAGGCAGAATCTTTTGAAATGATATAAGGAGTTCACACCAGACCTGTCTGGGAGGAGAGCCTTATCCATGTTGTGGCTGCACTGGAAGTGGTCAGGAACTCAAGACGACTTTCTTTGGTTGCTTTGGTTTGGCTTGTGGGGGTTTTTTTGGGGATGGTGGTGGTGGTCTTATTGATTAGGAAAACTCTTTTGTATTACAAATAAAACTTGTGCACAAGCATCTCAACCAAACTGCAGGTAGCAACATAACTGCGGTTCAAAATGAGAGGATGAGTGGTGGTTGGAGATGAGTTTCCGTAGATAACGTACAGCCATGGCCCCCTTTGGGTCAACTTGAAGCTACACATAGGGTCCAGTTTGGAAACCGATCAATCTGAAAGCTGTCTGTTTTCCTCCTCTGGATTAATGTTCAGCTGGATCAGTTCTCTGACCGGCCAGACTTGAGTGGGGACTGTGCAAGTATTCACAGTGGAACAAGAGGGCAGGTGGGGAAGGTTTCTTTGTACACTGGAGTATGGATTTAGGTTGATTTGAAGTTGTTCATGGGGGCTGCATCTTGAACATACGAAGAGATCAGTATAGTGGTTTATTCAGTAATAATTAATCTTTAATTACCTTGAAGGCTTCAATAAAACATCATGAGAAGCACAGCTAACTGCCTTAAGGTCCATCTTAAAAATGAATTTGTTTTTTGAATGTTAGAATTATAGACTCATAGAATAGTTGGGGTTGGAAAGCGCCTTAAGATCATCTAGTTCCAACCCCCCTGCCATGGGCAGGGACACCTCCCACTAAACCATGCCACCCAAGGCTATGTCCAACCTGGCCTTGAACACTGCCAGGGATGGAGCATTCACAACTTCCCTGGGCAACCCATTCCAGTGCCTCACCACCCTTACGGTAAAGAACTCCCTCCTTACATCGAATCTAAACTTCCCCTGTTTAAGTTTGAACCCATTACCCCTTGTCCTATCACTACAGTCCCTAATGAAGAGTCCCTCCCCCACATCCCTATAGGCCCCCTTCAGATACTGGAAGGCTGCTATGAGGTCTCCACGCAGCCTTCTCTTCTGCAGGCTGAACAGCCCCAACTTTCTCAGCCTGTCTTCATACGAGAGGTGCTCCAGTCCCCTGATCATCCTCGTGGCCCTCCTCTGGACTTGTTCCAACAGTTCCATGTCCTTTTTATGTTGAGGACACCAGAAGTGCACACAATACTCCAAGCGAGGTCTCATGAGAGCAGAGTAGAGGGGCAGGAGCACCTCCCTCAACCTGCTGGTCACACTCCTTTTGACGCAGCCCAGGATACCATTGGCTTTCTGGGCTGTGAGTGCACACTGAAGCTGGCTCATGTTCATTTTTTCATCGACCAACACCCCCAAGTCCTTCTCCACAGGGCTGCTCTGAATCTCTTCCCCGCCAACCTGTAGCTGTGCCTGGGATTGCTCCCACCCAGGTGTAGGACCTTGCACTTGTCATGGTTAAACTTCATCAAGTTGGCATCAGCCCACCTCACAAGTGTGTCAAGGTCCCTCTGGATGGCATTCCTTCCCTCCAACATATCAACCGAAATAACGGCTTGGTGTCATCGGCAAATTTGCTGAGGGCGCACTCAATCCCACTGTCCATGTCACCCACAAAGATGTTGAACAAGACCGGTCCCAACACCGATCCCTGGGGGACACCACTCGTTACTGGTCTCCAGCTGGACTTTGAGCCGTTGACCACAACTCTTTGCGTGCAGCCATCCAGCCAGTTCTTTATCCACCGAGTGGTCCACCTATCAAATTGATGTCTCTCCAACTTAGAGACAAGGATGTCATGAGGGACAGTGTCAAAGGCTTTGCACAAGTCCAGGTAGATTACTGGCAGTATGGGAAGAGCGAACTGTAAAATCCAACATGAGCCAAGTGAGGTGAACCTCCATGTGCTGCTTCTGTACGTAATGGGGAGAGAGAGAGGGTCTGCTAAAGGCTAACAGAACAGTTTTTATGGAGTACTGGTGGGAATGTGGCATTCTCTTTCATCTGTGGGTTTGCAACTTACTTGTGCTAGGACTTAGCAGATGCATCTTCTAGTGCAGGAGCTAAACCTGAGCATTTGTTACAGTAACAGTGTGTATATATATGTATTTATTCTTTTCCAGGTCAAAAGCCTTTCCCAGGATGCTGTTGTGCCTTGTGGTGCTTTCACCATGATGCTGTTGGACTCTATTAGTAGGTCTCCTGGCCTGATGGGATACACTCAAGCTCTGTCTTCTCTTGACAGAGAAATGAAAATGTCACAAAAACCTAAGATAAACTTAAGAGGAAGTAGTTAGGAAAATGGTCATTAAAAAGGCATCTGGTTTGTGTTGCAGTTCTACAGTAGTCTGAAAACACTGAACAAGGTGTAAGTCCTGACTGTAATGATTTGTGCCTCTCATGCAGTTTTTGTTCCCCAGCGAGTACATTCTGGAACCTGTCATGCATGTTGTGTTCTTTTTTGCCAGGAACTGGATAAAGTGCTTCCTGTGTTAAAACCTTACTTTGTTCAGAAGCCAGAACTTGCTGGGAAGACAGGAACTGGTCTGCGAGTCACGTGGCTGGGACATGCTTCTGTTATGGTGGAAATGGATGAACTTATATTCCTTACTGACCCCATCTTCAGCCAGCGAGCTTCCCCCACTCAGCTGGTGGGTCCCAAGCGCTTCCGAGGACCTCCGTGCACTGTAGAGCAGCTCCCCAAGATAGATGCAGTCATGATCAGCCACACTCACTATGATCACTTGGACTACAACACTGTAATGAGTTTGAACCAACGTTTTGGGAGTGAGCTGCGCTGGTTTGTGCCTCTAGGGCTGTTGGACTGGATGCAGAGATGTGGTTGTGAGAATGTGATAGAACTGGACTGGTGGGAAGAGAACTGTGTCCCTGGTCATGATGCAGTAACTTTTGTCTTCACCCCTTCGCAACATTGGTGCAAAAGGACTGCGATAGATGATAACAAGGTTCTTTGGGGCAGCTGGTCTGTCTTAGGACCATGGAACAGGTTTTTCTTTTCAGGAGATACTGGATATTGTGTTGCTTTTGAACAGATAGGCAAAAGGTTTGGACCTTTCGATCTTGCAGCCATCTCCATTGGAGCTTATGAGCCAAGGTATGAAAATCAAAATTTGATCAAAATACATAAATGAAGTTATATACTGATGACAAAAAAATGCACCCAGAAGTGCATCGGTGGTGATGCTTTAGTAAGAATATATAATAGAATGTAGAGGCGAAAGAAGGAAATTGCTGAGGTGAAAGGAATGACAAAAAAAAAAAGCAGGGCAATGGGAAGATCAGTCATAGAATCATAGAATACCAGGTTGGAGGGGACCTCAAGAATCATCTGATCCAACCTTTCTGGACAAAGCATGACCTAGGCTAGATCTTCCAGCATGCTGTCCAACACTGGGGAGTCCACCATTTCCCTAGGAGATTATTCCAATGGCTGATTGTTTTCACTGGGAAAAATTTTCCTCTTTGTCCACTTGGAATCTCCCCAGGAGCAACTTATGCCCATTACCCCTTGTCTTCTCCATGTGACTCCTTGTAAAAAGATAGTCTTCATCTTTGTAGCCACCCATTCAGATGGAGCTGAAATGTTTAGGGTACTTGCCTGTGTATGTGTGACGTTCTTGAGGAGTTTTTTCCTATTAAGCACAGCAAGGCTGAATCAGCTGCCTTTCTTCCATGAAAAACACTGAGTAAGAATCTGGAATTACTTTGTGGCTTTTATTCTGAGATACCATCACTTAATCCAGCCCACTTAATGTGTGCAATTTGCTGCATTTTACTCTTGCTTGAGTCTTTGCTGGTTTTGCAACTTATCTGGAGATAAAGATGACTCCTTTGTATAGAGTGTGAAAGATCTGTTTAGGCATCTGGATCCTACTTATGATGAGGTATTGAAACTTTTAGATGATAACACACACAATGGTGGAAGCAAAGCATGCATGGGCTAGGAAAGGAAGATAGGAATCTGAACAACACGCAAAAATATGGTATCTTTTAGGAATTATCAGGTTCCCTCTTCTGCTTTCCCACTGCTCCCTTAGGCTGTCTTCTGAAGCACACACGTTTTGGTGTGCACTGCTCGCATGAGTTTTTTTCAGGGATGGATTTAAATCTATGGCCTGAATGCCTCAAGGCACCGATAATCATAGAAGAATCAACTAGGTTGGAAAAGACCTTTAAGATCATCGAGTCCAACCAGTACCCTAGGACTGCCAAGCCCACCACTAAACCATGCCACTGGTGGCCTCATCTACACATGTTTTGAACACTTGCAGGGATGGTGACTCTACCACTGCCCTGGGAAGCCTTACTGTGTCCTTAGACTATTAAAAATATAGATCTGTTTGACAAAAAACCCGTTTGAAAAGGGGAGTGAAATACATGAACTGCTGTTTCGTGGATATGTTGGTATATTCCCGCTTGTTGATTTTGAGCGTTCTCTGTGTTGATCACACATACATGCATTGGTGTTTCTGGGTTTTGTTTGGTTGGTTTTAGATTCTTTGTAACATACCCAGTGAAAGTCAAAAAGAAATCTGCACTGAACTAGGTGACACAAACCCATTTATTTTGTGTTTTGATAGGTGGTTTATGAAATACCAGCATGTGGATCCTGAAGAAGCAGTAAGAATCCATATTGATGTTCAAGCAAAGAAGTCTGTAGCAATTCATTGGGGGACCTTTGCTTTAGCAAATGAGGTAAATTTCAACACTATAAACGAGTTCAGATTTCTTGAGCACATAGTCACTGATAAGCTTTGCTCATTCAGTTTAAACTGCCTACCTGTAAATGTATACTTAAAGCATAATCTTGGCATGAGTGAAAAGTTATTACTGTTTGTACTGTTGTTCAGTACAATGCTTAGCTTTGCATAACCAATTACATAAAATATATCTATGGTTAAGATTAATTTGAAGTACAGAGTTATTAAAACAAATGTGATGGATTTCTGATATCTGACAGCTGAGCAACATGCAAGTTGGGGATGTGTATGCAATATGCAGGCAGTAAGAACTGCATGCCTGTATATCAGAACAGTATTTATTTAGTAAATAAATTGCATAGTATTTTTAATAGTAGATTCATAGTTAAATACCAGCAATAACATGGAAAAGCTGAAAATTCTGAGTTGCTGATTTTTGGAAACATTTTTCTAAACCACCCTTTCCATTCTCAGTCCCCAGTTGTAATAAAGAGGTTACCCAGGTACCTTCACAGTGACTAGAAATGCAGTGAGAAAGAAGTACCTGCATTTACTTTGACACACCTTATCTGGTACCTAGTTTCCAACTTTCTCTTTGCAGCAATTGCAACACTTTATCTTACAGTTCAGGCCTGATGCTGTTATTTCTATTCATCTGATGTGTCATGCATTCTTTGACTTAGATGCAACATTTTTAATCCACAGTGCTGCCAATGAGCTGTGTCACTTGTGCCCACAGTACAAACACTATTATGTATTTAGAAGCACCAAAACCTGGATGATTTCTCCCTGATAATGCCTTTTCTGAAAGGTAACAAATACAATGAAGTAACTTCAGGCCATCTCGCAGAACTGGCGCTAGTTTTTAAACAGTGAAGCGTCCAACTTCATTTTACTAAACGAGAGAAAGCGCCATCTGCTGACCCGCGACCTGTTCCTCCTCTGCCGTATCGGCTTTTCGGGGATCTAGGTCAATACGCTGAAGACTGAATTTTGGATGTCAGGTTGTGCCTTGCTAGTTACTCTGCAATTGTAAATGAGTATTCTTATAGTTTAAAAACTGAAAATGAACCCAAATATTTTACTTTGACAAATATCCTTCTCCCCCTTCTTAGATGTTTAAAATGTAATCCATTTCTTGTGCAGAGCAGTGATATTTCCCCTGCCCTGCCCCTCCTCCCCCCAAATGCTGCAATGGTATCTTTTCTGTCATGTTATTCTCATTTTTCAGTATTACCTGGATCCTCCAGTTAAACTGAATGAAGCTCTTGAAAGATACGGCTTGAAAAAAGACGACTTCTTTGTCTTAAACCATGGAGAATCACGGGACTTGAGTACAAATGATGGGTTTGAATAACGAAACAGTAGCAGATCCCTGTAAGCCCTGTTTGATTTGAGCTAGCAGTTAATGTTACAAATATTTCTAGGATGTACTTACAAAGTAGATTTTTTTGGGGGGTGAATTGGATTTGTAGATGCTGGGTTTGTCGGTCACAGAACTAAAACTTGCATACCAATTTCATGCTAAATTTCACTAATTATATAGTTTATAAATTTTGAGGTGATCGAAGAACTGGTTGAAATGTAACGTATTGTCTGGGAATAACTTGCAGTTTCAACTCTTACGTACACCACTGATAAATTACTGGGGTTTCGGGGGCTTTTTTGAACTCTTCATCTTACCTGCAGCAGCAATAATAACCTCAGTGCAGGACACACTCTTAGAGTTAATGGCTGACTTGAACTCGTTTTTGTTCAAATGTCATCTCCCACTTGTTGGTCATTAATCTTCAGGTTATGCCCTGTACCTTGATAGCTTCACTGTATGTTTTGTGGGGTGGAGTCTTCCACTACAGCTGTGTTGTTAAGCACAAGCACAGTAAAAGAATTATTTTACTGACTGCTTCTACATTTTCGTATACTGACGAACCACAAAAGCTGCATTTTACAGTGATCTAAAGAAATGTGCCTTTCAGAGACAGACATAGTTTAATATTGCATCACTCGTGTAACACTTCACTGCTGGCCAGAGTATTCTTTGTTTTGTCAATGTTTTTAAGTTAGGACTGAACATGTCTAAAGTAATTTTCTTGCTAAATGCAGTACATGAAGTGGAAGAATCCCTTAATGGCACTTGTCTTTGCATTGACTCAGCCTATTAGTAAGTACTTTTAAGTGAAATATCTTGAGCAAGGACTGTGGTATTTTTTTTCTTATGGCTTCCCTGTAATTTTTAAGTTGAATGAGAGATGACAACATTGCTCACTATTGTAAAACTTGGCTAAATGTATCTGAATCAAATTGCCATGCTAATTTACAGAATTAAAGCCTATTATTGCCAATAAAAAGGGTTGTTATTCTCCTTCATGATTCACTGGCAAATGATTTTTCTGTCGATGATTTGTTTAGGTCCATGGGGGATGTGTATTTTTTTTTGTTCTTGCTGTGCATTACATTTTATGTTCATAATCCATTAATCTAAATAAAAAGACACATTATTTTTCCCTGCTATTTAAAAACATGAACTTCCAGCAACCAATTCAAACCAGTTAATGAGATTTAATACTGGAGCAAACTGAAGGGATCTTTTAACTGTTGGGAAGTGCTACAAGTCTGACAGATCTTAATACCAACAAAAGCCAGCACAAGGAGGTAAAGATACATTAGTCCGAGTTCACGCTGAGAGAGGGTTCAGGAACAGAGGGCTACACTTACATGTAAGAAAATGTAGCTTATATTCCTTTGGTGAGATTCATATTTGACAAACATCAAGATTTCTTTATTTGAAAATGTTATTCTAATATGGCCTAGATGTATTCACCAGAATTTGTTCAGAACTGGTTTAAAACTACCCTCAGGCATTCGGTGTTCATTCTGGGAGGGTATTTCAGGTGAAGTCTCTACTGGGCCTCTTATTTACACAACAGCTTCAATAACAAATTGGATAATATAATGCATCTCATGTTCATAATACTGCGGAAGACACTAAGCTGTGCAGGATGCTTTGAGTACTGTGAAGGGCATGGTTAAAACTGAAGTGTTTTGTTTGTTTGTTTTCCTGTTTTCAGAAACATCAGTAGACTCTTCTGTAAAATTCTGTACTTTAGAAAGAATGAAAGTGAAATACAGAACACAGATAAGCAGCCACAAAGCAGAGAAGTACTGACTCATGAGAGTCAGAGACTAAATGTCAGTAATGGCATACATTTCAGTTTGGATCTATTCACTCACAGCATTTATATGTAGAATGGTGTCTCTTACACTTGGCTTGGTGGTGGTAAGATTCCGTATAGGGCGTGCGATAAAAAAGTTAGACATTCTGGTGTGAAGACACTTTGGAGAGCCTTGCATGATTTCAAAACATATTAACAGTGTTGTTCTATGAAGAAAGCAGTTACTGTAACAAGGTTTCATGTACTTTTAGAAAACAGGACAGTGGATACTTGTTTCTGTCAGCTGTCAAAGGATAATTTAATTATCAAAAGGATGATAGCTGAAAAACAACTTTTTAGGCCAGAGAACATGGAGAGGGGCATCTAAGCATCTTCATTGCTGAGCTTAAGAAAACACGCATGTATCAGCTATACTTAGAACAGACTAGTCTGGACTAGTCTAAGTTCTTGTCAGAAGAGAGGTGAGATTGGTAAATTCTTTGTGCCTGATCTAGCATTTGTTTTTCTTTGTTAAATACAGAAGCAGAAAAAATATAGATCTACAGAAAGTGGCAAAGCATTAATTGTAACTTGCTTATTCCAAAATGAACAGTGGTTTTGGAGCAGTGGGAAAGAGAAAGGGAAGTTCAGTGTCAATGCAGCAGTTGTTAGGGCTCTGACTGGGAATCAGGCCAACTTCTGTTTCTGTCTTGATTGTGTTCCTGATGAGTTAAAACTACCTAGGTAGATGAATTGGATACATGTAGCTTTACCCCCATATCGATCAGGGCGTGTTGTATTATCAAGGTCACATTTTTCTTGCAGCTTTAGCTATTTGCAAAGTCACCCACTGAAAATAAATATCTATTGAATTGCAGAAAGAGGCGAGAGTAATAATTCAGTAAGAGCAGATTGGGTACAGTAACGTGGCAAGGTGAAGCATCTGGTAAGAGTACAGGTAATACAGCTCTTAAAAATGGTACAAAGGTAGAAAGCTTGTTTTCTAGTCTTTAGAGCTGGCACTTCTTACTTGCTCTATGATGCACTATTCAGGAAGCTTTAAGAGTCTTGGTTTAGTACAAAGTATTTTCTAGTATGTTTTATGTTCATCAGTGAAACTTCCTTCTGGGTCTTTTACACGATGTTTGTACATTCTCCACTTCATTTTGAATTAACACTGGATCAATGAACTAAAACTTTATGGGGGTCTTATTCTGATGATGTTCCAGTTGCAGAGAAAAAGGAGTAAAACTCCCCAAGGAAAACAGGCTCAGAGGCTGCTACAGGACAAGAAGCTGATGTAAAAATGTGGATGATAGTGCTCTAGTATAGGCTTTTTTAAATAAAGGTAAGAATGTTGAATTGCAATTGCAGATAAGCTTTGACTCATAACAAAATATTTTGAAAAATATGTATGCTTTCCTTAAAGTGATAATTTTAAAGCAAGGTAAGATTCTTTTGCTTTTATTCAAGTGTGAAAACCTTGACGGTTGTGGCTGATTGCACTGCAGTTTAGCTAAATGGGACAGATACACAGAGTATACGAGAACATAGTTTCATATATTCCGTGCAGGTAAGGTGAAAAAACACAGGCTGGGGAACTTCAATAAGCAGTCTGCATTGCAAATACTAGTTCTGTAGGAAACTGATGCTAGTTTGGCATTGGTTTTATTTATTATTTTTCAAGCTTTGCCTGCCCCCATTTAGTAGATGTCAGGTTAATAAAATGTGAATGCCTAATCTCTAATTGCTAAACCTTCAATGCATCATTCTATAAAGGTATTTATTCAACAGCTGCAAATACAGTAACAAAAATTCTTTATGACACTGAGAATATTTTAATTAGTTTCTCCACTTCAAATGTTCACTATGCGTTTGGAAGTTCATGTTTTAAACTATTCCTCCCCCTTGTGTACATGTACCAGCTGTCCAGTGGTTTCTCAGTATTAAGCTATTGCTTTTATCTTGTTCATTAAAAAAATAATGTTATGCTCTATTAAATACATTGAATTATCTTTTGTAGTAACTGATTTGCCAGGCTGAGAAAGTTTGGGCTGTTCAGCCTGGTGAAAAGAAGCTGAGAATTGAGGCTTCATAACACTCTTCCAGTATCTGAAGGGGGCCTAGAAGGATGCTGGGGAGGGACACTTCATTAGGGACTGTAGTGACTGGACAAGGGGTAGTGGGTTAAAACTGAAACAGGGGAAGTTTAGATTGGATATGAGGAAGAAGTTCTTTACTGTGAGGGTGGTGAGGCACTGGAATGGGTTGCCCAAGGAAGTTGTGAATGCTCCACTGCTGAGGTGTTCAAGGCCGGGTTGGACAGAGCCTTGGGTGGCATGGTTAAGTGGGAAGTGTCCCTGCCCATGGCAGGGGGGTTGGAAGCTGATGATCTGAAGGCGCTTCCCAACCCTAGCTATTCTATAATTTGTGCCTAACAATATGGTACTATTTAGTATTTTTGGGGTCGTTTTATTGTTGCTTGTTGGGGCTTTTTAGCCCATCATTCCTAAGGTGAGATATTTTCATCAGGTCAGTCTGTTCTTTTTGAAAAAGGAATCACTACTGTGTTAATATCCTGACAACTTGCTCTTTCACTTCCGCATCAGGGTGATGCAACAAAGATGCCAGTTTCTGAGCAAATGCAGTAGAGTCCCCACAGAGTGTAAAGAAAATGGAACTTTCACTGTATTGGTCCATGGTGCCATCTTTGTTGTTCACGTTCTTTTTCAAGTTTGCTGCAAACACCAGGGCTCTAAGCAGAATATCTCTGTTTGTACAGTTGTCAAGAAGTAACAGCAATGTTGGCACCTAGGATACACAAGAAATAATCCGCACTTAATCACCAGCACTAAGTACATGCAACTACATCTAACTTACAAAAATGAAACTAAAATAAACCTACACCTAAACCATCAAAACCAGAAACCCTGTCAAATACCAGAACTCCGTATGCTGTGAAAACAACACCAGAAACTTGTCCAGCGTGCATATTTCCTCTGTGAAAGGACCAGCTTGTGCATCACAGGCTAATTAAAGCTTTGTATGTTCCATTTCCAAAACACGGCTGTCTGGAAAAAACATGTTCCATCATCAAACACGGCTGTCTGGAAAATTCCCATCTGGAAGAGAAGGTCTGCTTTCCCCTCAATGATGTTGCATTTGAGACAAGGAGGCACAAAAGCACAAAATGTAATCAGTTCTAAGTAAGGTTAAGTTTGATGGCTTTGTAATGGAAAATAACTGAGGTGCTTGAAGGTAGTTGACATAGTTTTAGGTCCTTAGGACCTTAGTACAAAAAGTGTAAGAAAAACAAAATAGAAAAACGGGACCTGGGGATGTGGAGTATCTGGGACTAGCAGATGTCCAGGATGGGCACAGTTAAACTAACTTATAAGCAGAAGGCCAGGATGATTGCTATGTTTGTGGTGTTAATGAACCCATTAAGCTGGTGTAAACATCTACCGGGGAGTATCTGGGACTAGCAGATGTCCAGGATGGGAACAGTTAAACTAACTGGTAAGTAGACGGACAGGATGATTGCTGTGTCTGTAATGTTAATTAAGCTGGTGCTTCAAAGACTGACAGAAGTTACAAAGATTGTTGGAAGAAGTAAACGACTCTCAAAGACCACCACCACATTTTTGTATGAATCCAGGAAACTTTCTGGAAAATTACATAAGTCATGCGTTGTCTCATGAGTATGTATGTATGCCCAGTGACTATACAAGGATGGCTTGAGTAGCAGTACGGTGACACACATTAGGAGGAGCTATCCGCCGTGTCTCCCGGCACTGCAATAAAGAACACCTGCTTGTCAACTTGAAAACTTTGTTGGTGAGTTTGTTCCTGGAGTTCATTCTGAATCACTTTTGCCCTCTGCAGTGCTCTGAATGTTTTTGTTAGGACATCTTATAAATGAGAAAAGGATATACTTTTGACAGGACTGAGTATTTAGCTACCCTAATCTTGTTTTAATAATGAGAAGCCAGTAGTATCTAGACAAGCTTTGCTCACAGCAGATAGATAACTCAAAAATAAAAGCTACTGCATGTTGTAAGGAACCTACTTTGGGGAGGAAGATGCAGCATCATTTCCATCTCTGACTCTGTTTTGATATAACAGTATGAAAGATAAACCTGTATGCCAAGGCCAGCAATAGTCAACGTCAGATACAGTTCTGCAGAAAGACCTAAATCAACGCACAGGGAAAGTTCACTTACAGTGCTCAGAAACATTTTTATGGCTGCATTTGAGTAAAACAGTGGGGATCTCAGTGGAATTTGGTTAAGTACAGTGTGTTATCCATAGAAACAGCTGCTGAGAAGGCTCATTTACAGTACTGAGTGTATCTGATGTTTGTACCCGGTCTTCAATCTACATGCTGACTGCATGTCTGGAAATGAGGCTTTGGGTACTTTCCATACAAAAGTTCATGGTACTTCCTATTTGCTGCAAGGGGAAGATGAGAACAGGCTTCTGCAAGTTCTGGATTGATTATCTGGATGGTACACAGGAGGCAGGACCAACTGTCCCCAAGTGCATAGGCCCTGTGACTCTCCCTCTGCACATAAGGTATCTGTATTACACTAATCTCTGGAAGAAAGCTACCCTGTGACAGAATGCAGACTTTGAGCTATTCATCTTAACCTGGTACTGCCTAGGATTTTACCTTGGAGTTGCATATATATTTCTAATACATTAAAATTCTTCTAATGCATGCACACACTTACATGCATGCACATGTAGAAATGTGAAAAATACAACGAAAGAGCAAGAACCTTACTTGACCTCTGAGAAGATGTCCTGTCACGGCTGGGTTTGCAGATAAGTTCACAAGTACTTTCAAAACTTGAATCTGAAATGAGGAACACACAAGTTTGTTGCAAGCTCCAAAACCTGAGAGTACAGCAGTAGTGGCCATCAATAATATCAGCGTTGATTGGGAGAGGAAAAGGTAGAATGGGTCAACTAACATCATGAGTTGTGACTTCAGTCAAACTGCTAAAAGGTCCTACAAGAAATCTGGAGAAGGACTTTTTACAAGGGCATGTAGTGACAGGACAAGGGGGAATGCCTTTAAACTGACAGAGGGGAGACTGAGATCAGACATTACGAAGAAACTCTTTCCTATGAAGGTGGTGAGGCCCTGGCACACATTGCCTTAAGAAGCTGTGGCTGTCCCATCCCTGGCAGTGTTCAAGGCCAGGCTGGACAGCGCTTGGAGCAACCTGGTCTAGTGGAAGGTGTCCCTGCCTGTGACAGGTGTTGGGGCTGGATGAGCTTTAAGGTCCCTCCAACCCACACCATTCTGTGATTCTATGATCTTGAATAAACACTAAATTTGATCCCTCTTTGAAGTTTTTCTTTCAATACTACAGTAGCTCACAAATAAGCACAATTTCCCTCTGCAGTCACTGGGGTTGCAAGAGATGCAGTAAGCATAAAGGAGTAGAAATCCATAACTTAGGTTACTGCCGCTTGGCCTGTTTCCCTGGAGAGACTGATGCATCAGTGAAGCCTTTCACACACACATTCTCCTTGCTCTTTGATGCAGGCAATGTTTAGCGAGCAGAAGAGAATTATGGAGTTGCTGTAGCAAAAGCATAGGACAAGAGCAGCGCACACAGCACTGCTGCAGTAGAGCTCTAGCCCAATGGTTCCACTATTAAGATTCCCTTCCTCCCCTCTTTCTGTATTTACACTGAGAAAGCAATGTAGAACCATATTTTACAGATTTTGTGCACTATCTGTATCATTAACGAGTATTTGATTTTCTAAGCAGAGTCTAAACCATTTTACAAAAACAGTAAAACAGAGGCAAGTAAAGCAGCTTCACAAATGGTTTGTAACAGCACCTGTGTCCTCTCAGTTCCTTCTGAAAGCAAACGAAGCAGGCATGGAATTGAGCTTGTCATCTTCCAGTGGTAATCGCTGGTAACAGACATATTTGTCAACAATCGGAGTCCAGCTAGCTGCAGGTCAGAGTTCAGGGGAGCTGACTCGACATTCCCACACACTTGTGTAATATATACCTGGGGAAAAAGAGAAGTAATCTTATTATATAAGCAGTGTACTAGCTACAGGAGTACCTCTTGAATCCTGCTGGCTGAACACATAACCTGATTAAGGCTCTTGGAAACAAGTACCTGGTTGCTTTGTTTTGAATACATTCAAACATTCTATTGCCATGACAGAAGCGGGTGTCACAGAGTGATGCTCGCTAACCTTCCTGAAGCATCAACTGCTCTGAAAACCCAAACTGCTTTGGCTCCATCTCAGAGGTGGCACAGCTGCTTTGAGGAGTTAAAATAATCACAGCAACTAGCATCGTCTTAAATGTTAAGAACAAGATAAGGACAAGACTTGGAATGAAATCCTTTCTTCCAACCACATGGCCCATTTACTAGAGTGTTCCTCCATGGGAACAGTGATGACAACTGACATTAACGAGTATTATTTACCAAATTTTCTTCTGATGTCAGTATACAACAAAGCCAGGGGTCCTAACTAAGAAAAAAAACCTACTTTGCCTTTACCAAAGGGGTTGTTTTCTCCTATATGTCTACATAAATACTTGCTGTTGGCAAGCACTACTTGAAAAAAAGTTCCTCTGTGCTAAAGATGCTACAAACTACCACAGAACCAAACTGCCTTTTTATCAAGCTCATGAGAAAACTAGGAAGACTCTTCAAATCTGCATCAGCTCGCTGCTTGGACACTTACTGGTCTACTTACTAATCTGATAATGTTTCAAGTGGATGCTTTCTGATAGTTGGTCCTTTCACATCCATGGCATCCACTAAATTTACCAGTGGGATTTACAGGTTTTACATTATTCTTTTAAGATGAAAATATCAACCTGAAAAACTGGTCTCATACAAACCCAGAGGATCACCTACTGCTTTCTTCTGCCTTGCCTAAGAAGTCATGCTGAGTCCAGTCTGTAGCCCATCCTGTTAAACAACCACTGCTGATGTTCTAGGTATGTTTGGAAATCATCGTGACTCACATAATGTTACTATAAATTTAGCAGCACAATCTCTGTCTCACAGTGTTTGGTAAAAGCTGGACACAAACTGCTTAGTTTCCTAATTGGCTTTCTAAAAAAGTAGGTGCCAGTGATGCAGTGGACTTTTAAGCTATCCTTTGGGCCTTGGGACACACAGATCATCTAGATCTGCTGGCTCCTATGTCTGACATCAAAACATTTTGGAATCCTGGTTTGTATTTAACAAATATGCTGAAAGCCCTCTACTGTCTTCTGTGTCTTGATTACTTTGATTTTTCCCTTTAAGAAACTTACCTGTATCTCTTCCTGATTTTTAATATTCATACTCAAATTATTAAGTGCATTCAGTGCTTTTTCTTTAACTTTGGGAACGCAGTCTGAGAGCATCCCTCCAATAACAGAAAGGCCACCCAAATTCCGGATTATATCCTGTAATGCAAACCAGATATTTAATAACATTTTAAAGATCCAGATTTAATGCTGAAGGCTTTTCTCAAAGTCTTCATTTTTAACACAAATGGAATGTGTGAATGAAGACTTCCAGAACAGATTACTTTGTTTAAAGAGACAGTGTTAGTAGATATTGCTTTATTGCTTCCACTGAAATTAACAATAGTCCTGCTTAGGGTCAGTGTTGTTATTTGACATTATTTAACAAGGGCACAACACCTTTCTGTTTAAAATGTCGCCTGCAAAGCATGCTTAAAGCATTTTAGATTATAAAGAACCAAAGGTAATTATTGCTTAATGACTTTACAGAACAGCTGAGCCAGGTCACAGTGCCTAGAAGCCCTGACTGACAGAATTTCAAGCTGCAGCTTTATATTATTACAGTAGAAGTTCTAAAACTGTATCTTTTCCATTAGACTTTACCTTTAAAAAGCCTTTCTCACTTAGACTCAAACCATCACTGGAAAAAAACATGTACTGATTCCAAGAAAATGAAAAATGGGCCAATGTGTATTTGGATTTAGTTACATTCTGAGGAATTTACATTAAGAAAATAGTTTAGAGATGCCAGAATAGGCAGCTGTTGTAAGCATCATACAAAAAGGGTGCGGAGTTAAAAAAGGTGGACCTGCCCTGGAGGTTCAACCTTTACAAAGGCATGAAAATCTGCATCCAGCTTAAAGCTTTTCTGCATCTTATTTCCAACTGATTTGAAAAGACACGGTTAGCTGGAAAGTTGTTAAGATGCAAATGGCATACAGCTTTAAAGATAATTAAAGATAATAATTTGTAAAAATAATTTCAATTATCTCAGTAAATTTCAGATCTGATCATAAACCCTTCTCCAGTTCAACCCTTTCATTAACTATAAGCAATAAAATATGTATTTTCAGTACTTTTAAAATACAGAACTCTGTACAGACTTTAAGTTGTACAAACACTAAGCTTAGATAAATTCTATGAAGCTGGTAAATTCTATTATTTGGGCTAGCAGAAATTGAGGCATAGACATAAAATGGATTTTAGAACACAAGCTATACAAGCTCTCAGTTCCATCTCCCTCTTCAGCAAAACAGCAGCTCCCATCTTCCATGCTGACTGGTATTGAAATGTTGTTGTTTTCTACAAAACAATACTTACTTGATTTACAGAGAAGGCAGCACTGTTGCTGAGAGTGATTAAAGCTTGCTCTTGAATTAATGGATCATCTGTGGCATTCAGCAAATAAATAAGTTTCTGTAGAGCATCTCTGTCCATGGTATGGGTTGACACTGGAGGACTGTTATCTGTTGGCATTTAAAAATTAAATACTTGATACCAAGTTTGGGGCATTTCACTTCGTTAGCACTTAACGTTTTTCACAATGCTGAAGTTTAGCTCTCAGTTGCAGGACACACTGTTCTAAGTCTGATCGCACCCACTTCTCATATTGTGGCAAAAAGGCGGTTTTACAACAGCGAGACTTCTGTCCTTTTTCCTGAGTCCTCTGACTACTTCTTTTCAAAGCAGAAAATAAAAGGAATACATAATAAGAGCTTTAAGTACATTACTCATTGGCTAATCAACAGCAAACCTCCCTTTCAAAATTATTAGGAATATTCACCAAACTTTACTGGTTTAACTTGTGTTCCCTGAACTACCATGTGGAAATCTGCCTGGACACTGCATGAGAACAAAACTTCTGACTTGCAGACTACTACTTCCAGAGATGATAACAACAATGTTTTGTAAACACCCTGAGGTCCTTCTGACAAAGCAAGAGCCACAATGCTAAGAACTCTGCCCATCATGGCATCACTCTACCAACCCAGAAAGGCAGCTTCTGAGTCAAGATGATGTTATGGAGTCCCTGGCTTTGATAAAAGGGTGACACAAATGCCATCAGACCATTTTCAGCCAGTCTGGAGGCAGATCTACTTAGCTAGCTGAACAGGCTGAAGACCTGAGCTGAAGACTACAGGACTAGTCATAGTTGACTTGAGGTGACTTTAGAGAAGCTAACCAGTCCTTTACAATTCCATGTATTTGCTGCCACCATCTCAGCAGGCAAACACCACAGTAATTCTAGGGGGAGGTCAAAGGTAATTATGGTAATCCAAGAACTAGTTTGGAAAACAAGATTATTTTTTATCCTCATCTAAACACTTTGTTTAGCTCTGGATTACAGGGGAAACACGGAGAACTTTAATAACAGAACAGCAAATCAGCCCATTAAGAAAATACAGACTAGAAGTATGCTTTAGGGGACTTTAAAGAAATAAATTAGGCTTTTCTAAAAATACAACATGCCGCAGAGAGCTTTAAAAACGCCGCCCGACTGCTGCTGTGCGAGGGCGGGTGTGCAGCGCCCTGGCGCCCCTCAGACAGCGGGCAGGGCTGCCCCCGAGGCCACCGGAGAGCAGGAGCCCGGAGCCGCGCCCCTGAAGCGCGGGCAGGGCTCCGGCAAAGGCCGAAGCCAGGCTCTGCCTCAGGCCCAACCCGCCGCCCCGCCCGCCCCTCACCTGGCAGCGGGCCCCGCGCCCCTCCGCTCGCAGCCCTCGGCCCGCGCCTGCTGCCCGCCGCCAGCCGCCATAGGCAGTAGCAGGCTGCCGCCCCGAGCACGATGGCCGCCGCTCTCGCCGCCACCGCGCCCCGCGGCTCCCCCATGCCCGCGGCCCCGCTGCCCGCCCGCGGAAGCCTCCACCCCATCCAGCGCCGACTTCCGCTCTTCTGCAGCCGCCGCGCTGCGCTGCTGAGGCCGGCCCGCGTCGCTGGGTACGGCGGCTCTAGTATGCATCGTTCTTCGGGGAAAGGATGAACGTGCGCTTTTTCATGGCTACTGAGCCATTTATTAGTGCATTAATTAGACCACACACAAGCTGCTCCTTAAACAGTTATAGTGTTTTAACAAACACAGCAAAATGTTAAAAATACACAGGCTGGAAATGCTTGCCTCGGGGTTACATGAACCTGCTGGCAAATCCCCACCCCGCTGGTGCTGCCTGTGCTCGTCCTCTTTAAATCCGAGCTCCAGGGTACGTTTTCTCAGCTGCTGCCCGTCCGGACACGGCGCACCGCGGATGTGCGGGGCCTCTTCGACGCACTCCGCTGGCGCAGCAGCAAACGGCGGCAGCGCTCAGCTTGGCTCCAAGCCAGGCTGGTGGGAGCCAAAACATCGGGATCCTGACGCCAGTCAAGTAGTAAAGGGCAGATGCTCCCCTCTGTGCCCCCCACTACTCCAAAGCCCCTCCACCGCTCCATGCCCGCTCGGTGCGGAGTGAGCAGCGACCGGGCCGGATTTGGTCCCGCCGCTGTCGCCGCCGGCGGCGGGCGGGACGCTTGGGCAGCTCCCGGCCGCGGCCCCGTTGCTACGCAACCGCTGCCGGTGCGCCCAGCACGCCATGGAGTCCCTCCGGACGGCGAGCCCCGAGCTCCGAGCTTACTTCAGCCGCCACGACCTCCTCGACGTATACGAGGTATCGGCGGGCAGCTGACACACCGCGTCCCCCGCTGCAGCGAGCAGCGGCCCACGGCTACCCCCGTGCCCGCCGGGACCCCTGGCCCGCGCATCGCTGTCTGCGGTCGGTGCTTTCCAGAGCGCCATGGCCGCCCCTGGCCCCCCACCGCCCTGCCGGAGGTCGTTCAGGAAGTCAGCCTGGTCCCCACTGGAGCCGGTGGGACCACAGACTCCCCGGTACCATTGGTGGGAGGGAGCCCTCTCCCCGCTCAGGGGTTCACCTGATCCCTCAGCAGCGCCCTAGAGGCGGCTCGTTGGGTCCCTCAGGCTTGGCCGGGGTATTTCACGCGCTGATGCTGGGCTCTGCTGGCACGGGGCATGTTTTTGTTCTGCTCCTTGTGTTAATGGTTTGCTTCAGTTTGTGAAAACTTTAAAGACAGAACAAAGGTAGAAGAAGGGAATTCCACTTCTTAATCCATACTTAAATGATGACTGATATGATAGAATCAGCTCGGTTGGAAAAGACCTTTAAGATCATGAAGTCCAACCTTTACCCCAGCACTGCGAAGTCCATCACTAAACCATGTCACTAAGGGCCTCCTCGTCTGCATGTCCCGGAATGGTGACTCAACCACTTCTCTGGGCAGCCTGTGCCAGTGCCTGACAACACTTTGGTGAATAAATCTTTCCTAATATCTGATCTAAACCTCCTCTGGCACAACTTGAGGCCATTTCCTCTTGTCCTATCGCTTGTTACTTGGGAGAACAGACCAACACCCACCTTGCTACAACCTCCTCTCAGGCAGTTGTAGAGAGTGGTAAGGACTCCCCTGAGATTCTTTTTCTCCAGTCTGAACAACCCCAGTTCCCTCAGTTGCTCCTCATCACACTTGTGCTCCAGACCCTTCACCAGCTTCATTGGCCTTCTCTGGACCCACTCCAGCACCTCAATATCTCTCCTGTAGTGAGGGGCGCAGAACTGAACGCAGGATTTGAGGTGCAGCCTCACCAGTGCAGAGTACAGGGGGAAATAAAGACAAACGCAGTAAACTACATTTGTACCTTTACTAGATTTGCATAGTTCTTCAGTTTTAGTTATGAAAGCACCTCTACGCTTCAGCTGGATACTTCTCTCCTTCCTGAGTGCTGTGTGTGCCATCTTCTAATGGCCTGTCAAAGGTAACAATGTCAGCAGACCACATTACAGATATTGGTGGGTTAGATACTTATTGGCCTGGGAATAAATAATCTTCCATGAAACATTAGAGAATAGAACTGTTTGTTCAACGGATGGGGTGGGGGGTGAGGAAAACAGTGTTGGTGGGTTTCTGACCCTATTCTCCGTATTTCTTTAGTTTTCCCCGTTTGTCACATTCACTTTTGCCTATTTCAAAACCTGCAGCTTTTCAGTTTCCTTAAAACAGAGGCAGAGTGCACAAAGGCAAGTTTAAGAGACATCCTGATGCTTTTAAGCTACTAAAAATAGACTGTGTTTGCAGGCAGCTGCTGCAGCCAGGATTTCCATGGGAACATTAATAAAGAAATCTTGAGACAATTAGAATAATTATAGAGCAGCGCTCCCAGGCAGACCTAGTACCTCTCCTCAGAGTCTGTCTCTTGATCATTCTAGATGATCTTAAGGTCCTTTCCAACCCTAACTATTCTATGATTCTATGATTCTTTCTTTTGTTAAGCACAGAAAAACAAAAGATAAGACATATTTCTCGATTCTGCAATAACTTATATTTGCATTTTCAAGCTAAAGTTATAAATACCGTTATAGCAATAGTGGCATTGAGTCAACTAAAAATGAAAAAAAAAATAGGGTTAAGATTAAAGGGAGTTTCTTAAAAGAAAGAGCCAGTTTAAAGCATTTCTGTGCTTTTTTTTTTTTTTCTTATTTCTTAGAGGTTGGTGCCTGCTGATATCTAGCCGCATTTTATTTCATTTTATTACATTTTAATTTCTTTATGAAGTTACAGTATTCTTGGTGAGAGATCCTAATGGTCAATGTATTAAGGAACATCAAAGCTAAGCCAAGACTCATGAACATTTGTACACATATTCTCAAAAGTAGAGAGTTCTAAAATGGCCATTTGTTTAAGTCTTTTAATGGTTAGGTTGTGGTTTGGACACGGTCCAAACACAGTTGGAATTCAAATAATTGTGTCCAAACAGTTTGGGATTCAGTGCTGCATCTGAACATTTCACTCCCATCTGATTTCTCTCTTTCAGTTCTCATCCAGATTTGCTTTTAAACAGTCTCCATAAAAAGTCTGTAACCCTGCAAACATGATGCTGGCTTGTGAAACCATATTTTGATGAATGTCCAGGTGTTGTCAGGATGTAGCAGACTTCAAGGATAGTCTTTCCTGACTAGAAGTTCACTAGTCCTGTTTTTCTTGGTCCTGGTGTTCTCAGTCCTGTTTTTCTTAGTCTACCTACGCAAGGCCAAAGCCTCTCCAGCTACCACTTCTCATCGTAAATCAGTGTTGTTTCTCAGGTCTCCTGACCCTTGAAGAGATCCTTGTGTCTGTTCAGGCTCTTTGATAGTAATGCAAGTTTCAAATTCTTTACTAAATACCCATTGAGCTTTAACTGAATACCTGTGGAGTTTGACTCTATGGCTTATGGAGCTTGAGTGATGCTTGTCATACATACTTTGTTAATGATTGATGTGAAATTCTCTTGCTTTATAATCCTTGTTTGTCAGCTGCTGTGTGGTTTGTCAGTACATGGTTCCTTCAAGTTCCTGCAGCTGCAGGGAGTTTAAGAGAGCCTGGCCACAGTGTCTTCACCCTGCTCCACTCTCTGTTCAGTTTATCTTGGCATATGCTAAGGTTTCCTAGGCAACTACCATAGGGTAGATTCTGTGCATACCAACTGCATTCTATCCTGGAAGTCACAGCTGCATTTTATCCTAAAATATCCTTAATATTGTAATATTGAGGATCTGGTGGGATGAGTGGTGGTCTCTAATTTCTCCCATTATTCCACGTGCTTTTTGGTAGTTAGTTACTCGTTTCACATATAAGTGTACTTTCAGTTGTTTAATCTTATGAATAAGTAAAACTTACAGGTTGAGAAAAATTGTTGATGATTCTTTGGGATTGTTGAGAATCTTGGAGAAGTCTAATAGAAATAGCTAGGCTTGTACTGGCCTAAGTATCACTGAAGAGTATCTGAATGGGGCTTGCAAGACGAAGTCTTACAGTTTTATCCCTTATTAAAATTTTGCAAAAGAATTCTCAAAGGTTAAACAGAGGCCTTGCTCTTCCAGTACATGGTTGGATCGTTTGGATTTCAGAATGTTGGAGGGATTTTAGAACATCCAAAAGAAAAAAGTTCTTTGTGTTTGCTTGAAAAAGGGGAAAAGAAGGTAAACAAAACTTGTAATAGCAAACAATGGCATTCATATGGCAGACACGCACTGGCTTAATCCAGCAGAGGGAGTAGCCGACCAACGCTGGGGTTGCCTTTGGGAAATCTGTCCACAGGAAAATTTGTGAGAAAGCCATTTAACTGCCTGTAAAGCATTTAAAATGATATCATGTCTCTTTAATTACAATGATAAGTGATGGATTTATAGTATTTTCTTAATATAATCAGCCATCAAGGTATGCATTGCAAATTACATTTTTGTTAAGAAGATTGAAGAGATGTTAAGGTTGGAATCAGTATGTTGATTAGTGTTTGAAGTATTCAAGGTGTCTGAGCTAGAGACAGTTGCCTCTCATTGTGCCTGTGCATAAGTAAAAATTATTTTATATTGATTGTTCATATTGATCTTAACTTAGAATCATGGAATCGTGTAATGGTTTGGGTTGAAAAGAGCATGCAAATGCCATCTAGTCCAACCCCTGCCGTGGGCAGGGACATCTGTCACTATATCAGGTTGCTCAAAGTCTGTCCAGCCTGACTTTGAACACTTACAATGATGAGGCATCCATAGCTTCTGTTCAACAACCTTCAAACATCCCTTCCAATTTGCATTATTGTCAAGTCTGTTTCTACTTGGTGTTCTGATCAGCACATGGAAGGCCCCTCTAGCATGCCAAGCTGCTCCCTCTCCCTGCCTGCCCTGCTGTCTGCCACTACAGAGTGAGGCCCTACTTGACAGAGCACCTTTTCCTGCCTCTATTGTTTTGCGTGGCTTTTGCTCTGTATCCATAGCGTGGCTTTGATTTAAAGCTGTTCTCTTTTCCCTTAACCTCCCACCATGCTTCCTGAAAAGAATTCAAGCACATGCTCCACATTATTAATAGCAAGAGGCCATGTGTTGAGAGTAGTATTGCATCATTTGAATTTGTACAGTGAGTAAACCATTATATTGTTGTGTTGTCTTGATCCATCAAACATGTAGCAGTTGCTTCAGGTATTTCCTGATTTTACAATTTAGTTTTATATTTATATAAAGCAGTTGTATGACAGTGATAACAAGTCAGAATCAATGTGGATGTTAGAAAACAAAGAAAGTACTTCTACTCAGTGAGTGCATAGGTGAAAGGCCATGATTTGGGAAGTTAAATGTAAGTGGACGGTGAGATTGGGTAGTCGGAATTTTGGTGATGAGCTTATAAAGGCCTGAGCAGAACTTTGAATGGCAAAATTTAGATGTGCGTCATCTAACAGCACCATGGGGGTGATGGTAGTGAAAAGTGGGCAGAGGCAAAGAACAGCATTTCTTTAAGTGTCAGGGCTGAAGGAAAATGTAAAAACTCAGGTGTTGGTTTGTGATAACTTGTCAAAGGTAGTTTCTTTGTAACAGACAGAGGGAAATACAAACAAGAGAGTGTGTCCCAGGACAGAATCTTCTGCAGTAATATAGGTTCATGTCTAGTTAAAGATACACAGTCATGTTTCGAAATTTTTACCAGTCCTGAAAAACAAACCTTTCTTAAAACTGCATTTTATGTTCAATACTGGATACAAGATCGATTTCTGGCCATACTTCCCATTCAACATGCTTCTTAACAGGATTCATCTTGTTTTAATTTGGGTTTATAAATAAATAAAATGATCCAATATTCTATATATTCTTTCTTTAATGCACAATTAAAGCAATGTAATCCTTAGTAGGAATTGTTAAAGAAATACCACGTATTTTGTTACTATCCTAAAACCAGTGCTTTGAAGTATAGTAATTGAAATATGCTGATACATGCAATATTGCCTTTAAAACTTGAATGAAGAGGAAGGTAAGTGATAAAAAGAGATGCCTCTGTTTTACAAAATTCAAAGATGCAGGTAAACTTGTGTTTATTGTAACAGTTTCATATCTAGATGTTGCTTTGCTGTTAACGCAAGGGCATTAATTTGCAGTTTCTTTTTGCAGGTGCTGCTTTGCGCTGTAATTGCTATGCGTCCAGAAGATCCACTGAAGTTTTTAGAAGAAAAGCTCAGAGAAATAATAGAAAAGGGATTAGATACTGTTTTATGGTACATACGAAATGATTGTGTGTGTGCTCTGTAGTTTAGAATATTGAACTTGGACTTTTAAAACGTGCTAATGTGCAGCTCCTATCAGAGTTACTTCCCTTCTGGCTTTAATTTGCACATATGATCAAGTAATTTCATCATTCAAGTGTGTTTCATGAAAAGTTGTGTTATGTAAATGTGCCACCCTTGAGGTTTATAAATTCTGGTCCATTGAAAGTTTTGAATATCAGGAAAAAAGCTCCAATTGGTGTAGAGGGAAGAGCGACAAGCTGTAATGATATTTACATTGACATGAATCACTGAGAAGAGGGAATATCCTCTTTTCTTACTTGGTGGACTTCATCCAAGAAAGTAGTTTCACTTGTAGCTGTCACAGTGGTGCCATAATCAATCCTGATGTTTTAGGATATCATCAGGATTAATGAATCTGCAATTAAAGTTTAAATATTGATAAGAACTTCTGCTAAGATTGTAGTGTAAGCAAATAAGAAAAAAGATGAACAAAATTTCATACCAGTCAGAATGCCTGGAGGCAAAAACTGCTGGGAAGTGAAAGAGCTTTGTACAGGAAAGAGATGGAAAGTCTTAGTTCAGTATGAATTCAATTCTGTTTTACATGTAAAGTCTATACAATATAGATTTAGAGTTCAGGTAAGTAGGTGTGCTGTCATGAATGCAACTTTTTAATAAGGGACTTCTGTTGAGATACTTATTTCTGTAAAATGCCTCACTGTTGTCAGAAAATTGCAGTGTTCATCTCTGGATTAAAACTGACCCCAGAAGATGCTGCTGATCTATTTAGATGTGAGCTGGAAAACCTTAGAGAATGAGAACTGAAAAAAAGAGGAAAGGCAGTATAATGGGCTGATAGAATCATAGAATCATAGAATAGTTAGGGTTGGAAATGACCTTAAGATCATCTAGTTCCAACCCCCTGCCATGGACAGGGACACCTCTCACTAAACCATGCCACCTAAGGCTCTGTCCAACCTGGTGTTGAACACTGCCAGGGATGGAGCATTCACAACTTCCCTGGGCAACCCATTCCAGGGCCTCGCCACCCTTACAGTAAAGAACTTCTTCCTCATATCCAATCTAAACTTCCCCTGTTTAAGTTTGAACCCATTACCCCTTGTCCAGTCACTACAGTCCCCAATGAAGAGTCCCTTCCCATCATCCCTATAGGCCCCCTTCAGATACTGGAAGGCTGCTATGAGGTCTCCACGCAGCCTTCTCTTCTCCAGGCTGAACAGCCCCAGCTTTCTCATCCTATCTTCATATGGGAGGTGCTTCAGTCCCCTGATCATCCTCGTGGCCCTCCTCTGGACTTGTTCCAACAGTTCCATGTCCTTTTTACATTGAGGACACCAGAACTGCACACAATACTCCAAGTGAGGTCTCATGAGAGCAGAGGGGCAGGATCACCTCCTTTTGATGCAGCCCAGGACGCAGTTGGCTTTCTGGGCTGCGAGCACACACTGCCGGCTCATGTTCAGTTTTTCATCAACCAACACCCCAAGTCCTTCTGCGCAGGGCTGCTCTAAATCTCTTCCCTGCCCAGCCTGTAGCTGTGCCTGGGATTGCTCCGACCCAGGTGTAGGACCTTGCACTTGGCATGGTTAAACATTTTTAAACATCATAAGGTTGGCATCTGCCCACCTCACAAGCGTGTCAAGGTCCCTCTGGATGGCATTCCTTCCCTCCAGTGTATGAACCGAACCACATGGTTAATGCTAGGAAAATTGGCCTCTTTTGCAATGTGAAGAAGCTGTACTTACCTTGCTTGTGTTCTGTGCGGTTGTCACTTCTGGTTGAAGTTTCAGTAGGAGGTGGATAATAATTACTTAATCTTTGGGTCCATTCAAGCAGAGATCTCTGGAAATCTCTGGACTCCCAACTACTCTGTGTGCACTCATTGATTGACTTTATTGTTTACTTTGCATTATTTATTATGTCTTTCCTGGAAGTTGAAACTGACTTGATTGCTCTTTTAATTTTCGTCCTCTGGTAAATGCTTTTTATTTCAATATTTTTCGTGGAATTGTAATGCAGCATAGTCATTTCTGATTGATTTGGCACTTGTAGTGTGTCTTCTTTTTCTGTAGTGAAAATAGAATTTTACCTACCTAGACACGGCCTATCTGCAATAGCAGGAAACATTGCTCCAGCTACTGACAACTTGAAATGGCTGTTCAGTTAATATTACGAGGAGAACTAGAATACTATAATCTGTCAGGAAATGTCCAAGATAGATATTACATGGAATGTATTAAGCTCTGATGTGCAGAGTGTTTCAACGTAGCTCTAAGAGTAGCAATAATATTAATATAATAATTAGTTTTCATATTGTGTAAATATTTAAAAATGGCTGCTCTAGGTATTTGTAATGAAAGTGATATAGATCATAATCTTTTAATAGTAATGTTATAAAACTGTAACTGTAGCTAATCTAGTAGGTACAGAGAAAAGATGCATTTTCTTTTGGGGATACTAATATGTTGAATATAATTTACTTCTCTTTTAAAGGTGTATGTGTACAGATCTGTCTTTAGACCCAAAATTTAAGAGGATTTCAGAAATGTACCTGAACACTGGTTTTGGACTAGATGTTGAACAACTGGTAAAAATTATTGAACATTTGCATTAACTCTATGCTGTGAACACATTTTTTAATACAGAATATTTATACTCTGGTTTTAAGTTTTCTCATGTTACTCTTCTATAGCTGATGTGAGGAATATGACAATTTGCTTTTCTTTCTATCGATTTGTATCCAAAACTTAATATAATCAGAGGTGAGCATAACATCTAGGCATGTGGTAGGGAACAAGTAGTCAAGTATTTGATCATAATTTAAAAAGAGTTTCAGGTAAACCCAAGTCTAGTTTCAATAGCATGTTTTTTCTATGCGTTATTTGGTTTTACTTAGGCCAATTTGTAAAACTGCACTTGAACTACAAGGAATAGTTACAGCATTATTGTACATGAAGCAATGAGGAGATGAACATTTTGGTTTTACTGATCCTGAAAGTCTCCTATAGAGAAGAAAAACTCTTATTTTATAACATTCAAAGGAGAAAGGTGTTGTATGACCATGCAAGAAGCAGTCTAAGCAATTTAGTCAGTAAGTTGGCATGCAGTGTGACCAGATTTTCCTCTTAATTACTTCTGTATAACTGTACTCAATTCTGTCTTAATCTATCTGTACTGTGAGTTTACCACAATTTCATTTCAGCCATTTCCTCTTTTACAAACCACTCAAATATTATCAGTCTGAAAGTGGAATGGTTGATTTATACAGTATATGTATAAATATACAAATGGGTTGCAGTGAAATCATCTTACAGATTTTCTTTGGAGTAAGAACAATAAATAAAATAACCCCCAGTATTTCCTGAGGCCCAATTGCTATTTGTACATTCAAAGGAACATATTTTCTTTCACAGAGATATTCTTGGCTCATAGTCTTACACAGTTTTGGTTTTGTACAAGTTCAAACAGGTTTATTAAAATACCAGTGAATTAGAGTCATGTAAATAGTTTACATAGCGATGAAACATAAAAATATTTTTGTAGAGAGTAACCAAAGTATTTGTTTAACATGCTACATTGTTGGATACAACTGATCGGTAAAAGAGTGCATATGAGGGATGAAAGATGGAATTTCAGTTATTGAACTTTCCCTCAAGCACACATGCTATTTCTGTTACATATGCTAATTTTGCTTTTCCTTTAAATTCTGTGTGTAAAATCAAAAGTGTAATTTGGTGGCAGGCAACAGAAAATTATACTTAAATATTCATCTTTTTAGAATAGGTACTTTAATTTGGACCATTCAACATGGAAAATACAAGATTTCATACTTTTGTCTGATTTCTAAATATTAATAATACAGCACTGTTTTGTGTAGTAATGTCATAAATTATTTGTTTAGAGAACTGAAGGATGTGCCAAAGCGTGGGGCTTTTACAACAGAAACTTAATGAAGCTGTATTTTGGGTAAGTGTATACATTTTACATATACCTCAGGACCATCTTAGGAAAAAATATTTCACCAAAGCAATATTTATGTTGTTCCATAGTTTGGGGGAGGGAAAAGTTTTCATTTTAATAGATCAATGTGAAGAGAGATTAGAAACTTAGATTTGGCTTTATGTTTCTTCAGTAATGTTGTTCTATGTTAAAAATAGTCAGTTCTGAGTTCCTGCTTGTTCCAGACTGAACAAAGGCCTTTGACATTTATGTGCTTTAATCAGCATTATTTACTAGTCATATGATAGTATGCCCAGGAATAAAACGATAACTAGTGTTTGATTCTGAATGTAAAAGATCTGTGTTCTCTTCTGCTCTTTCTTAGGTTTCCCATATGGTTGGGATTAGGTTACTCATGGTTTATGTAATCCAATTTGCCCTTTTAAAAATGGGGATACTCCTTATCTATGTTTGAAAATCTAATCACAATAAATAAACATATTCACTGATTTCTTTATTGAAGGTATCTGTATCAAAATTTAATGATCCTCCATTTAGAATAGATAAGTTTGGACTATTTTGTACTGAAAAGTGTGCAATGCTCATTATATAGGAAGTACAACTCTGCCAGGAATACTGATGTAAATCCTCACTAAGAATCACAGAATTAATAGGGAGGTGAAAATTTTCAAGCTGTCCTGTGATTAACCTTGGTGAACACTTGCCTAGGCTGTTTTCAGCCATCTTAAGAATCACAGGTGTTGGAGACATAACAATCTCTGCAGGCAGTTTATTCCAGTACTGCATAATCCCTTCTACTAGAAATATCTTGCTAATACCTGGGCCTTGCTTGCTCTAAGAGGACCCCCCTCCTCCCCTTTTTTTAATTTTTGTCTTACACACCAGAGACGTGGAAGATTATTCCTTTTTCCTTTACAGCAGCATTTTGATGATTGTCTGAGCTAACAGTTTTGTTTAATTATTACAGAAGTTAGACTGGAACAGGAGAATGTTCCATTTCTAATTGCTCCCAACTATATGAAATGAAATGACGTTATTATTTTAATTTGAAATGAGAGATATTTTGGCAAATGAGAGTAGTCATATAAAATCTAATTTATTCAGTAACCTTTCCAGCAAATCAGGTACAGAGAGATAATGTATTTTAATATATCAGCAACATATGATTCATTTGAAATACATTGTTTTTTGTTCTGAATCTTAGTATTTCTTTTTACTTAGAAGAGCCTTTTTTTACCAAAGTTTAAAATTGTTAAGATATAAATGCAATTTATATTCTATTACATTAATTTTTATTTGTATTGCCAAGAAAATGTAAGTAACTTTAAGTAAATGAATGCATCTAGCACATTAGAATTATTTTCTATAAACATTCAAGTATCATCCCATAATACAGATCTGTACATTAAAGTATGGCTGACAGCAGCAGGAGAATATGATGGTGGAAACAAGCAACCTTCTATTGCTCATTTCTGTCAAATATTACAGAAAGTAGAAATTTTATTAAAATGAGTGGATTACTACTGAAAAGTGCTATCATGCGTATTTTATTTAACTTATAAATAACAAACAACAGTTTTATTCAGAAGTTGATATTGTTGAGCTTGACTGCTTTGTAATTTACAGCAGATTGCAGAGTTCTACAGATTTTCCTTCATTCAGGTCAGGAGCCATGTTAAATTGTTCATCTGATTTCTATTTCAGAGGATGGTTAAAATATCACCTGCTGAAAAAGAGTAAAAGACAAAAGGCAGAGCAGAAGGTGGCTTTAGCAGTAGACCATTATAACGTGCAAATAGTAAGAGTTATTATACAGAAGTGGAGTATGTGGGTGAATATTCACAAGCAAAAAAGGACATGTAAGTCTGTATAGCTGCTTTGCATAAGACAAAAAATGTACTGTATAAAAGAAAACTATGCTGTCTACTTTAAATATGCTTGTTCCCACTATTTATCTAGCTGTCTTTTTGCAGGATACCATTCACTGGTTGACCTGTGGCAACTTGATGCCATGAATGCCATGGGAGGCGGTTTCCTCTATTTTGCTGTTAGGACAGATGGTGCTGGTACTCTTCTCTAAAGTCTGAGCAGTGATGCTGATGCAAAGGCAGCCTGGGGGTGTTAGGGAAATGAAGCATATGTCAGAAGCCCAGAGTGGAGCGAATCAGGATGCTTTTATTAGAGGTGAAGAGTGCAATGATAAAGGGATAAACCAGAAGGGATCACACAGTTGGAGTCTTGGCTTCAGTTAGAGGGAATGCATGATGTGAGGCGGGGAAGGAGTGAAGATCAAAATGAAACTTAAAAAATCAGAAGAAACTAAAAAAGAAATACTATGTGCATTTTACCTGGGACTTCACATTCCATGGATCCTGAGGGTATGAGGTTTTTTAAATGTCTCCACACAGCAGCAGCTGTGAACATAGTCTGTTAACCTGAGTCCACCCAGATAGAAGTGTCATTAAAGAATGGGCCAAAACCTCTACCTATAGGTTTGAGTTTGAGTTCAGGTAGTTACGTATGATTCAACCATTCCTCTTACAGAGCTAGAGGCTCAAGCTGTTGTCTCACTTTCCTAGGTAGTTTTCAGGGACTCCTTTTTTCTTTTATATTCTCTTCTAAATGTTACTTTCAGCCAAGGCACCTTTTACTGAATTTATTCTTACAATGTTTGACTTACGTGCCATCTGAAACATTATTAAAGTCTTGTAATTGTGTTTTATTTCACTGAGGTCTGTATACATCTGGCACCTCCAACCTCTGTGCAATTATTGGGTAGTTTGGTAGATCAAACTGTAGATTGGTAATGTCTTATACACAGCTCTAACACATTGGAAATACGTCATGTTTATGCCTTGCCAGCCAACTTGAAATGCTATTGCTATGGTCTTGGTTTTATCTATTGGAAAATGTTATTTATTTCCTTACAGAACCTGAATTGATTATCTATTTTATTGAAATGTAATTTGATAGTCATTCATCTAAAACACTTAAATGACATACTTCTTACTTGTGGTCCTCAGATTGGTTATAATTATGTATATTTTCAGTGGCAGTGGCAAGACTGCAACAGATCTTTAATAAATTATATTTAAATGCTGTGGTGAAGGCTTGGCATGCAGAGGCCCACAGTTCTTCTGAAACAAAAGCATATTTTGAGGTATGCAGTATAATACTTCGAATAGAGTAAACTTAATGTTTAAAGATTAACTCCATTAATTCCAACTCTAAAACCAGCTCTATCAATATTAAATGAAGCATTTTAGTACTACTACTACTAATACTGCTCTATAGTACTGGTGGTGTTATGGGCAGCAGATCATTACCTCTCTAGACTGCAAGTAAAAGTTCGGTCATATCTTAAGCAGCAAAAAGGGTTGAATGTAATTGTATATTACCAGTGATCTAGCTGGCTTGGATCAGGTAGTTGATGTCTTAGGGGTAGTGTTACCCATTGAGATGATCACCAGTAAAGATGATGCCTCTGGATCCCTGCCACCAGAATCTAATAGGTGTACATTCCTGTACAGTGAGGAGAAGGCTCAGTAACCTCATCTCCTCCTAACAAGTGTGGAGTAACCAAAGTTGTGATTACCTGAGAGTAGGCAGCACATAGTTAGCCCCATATGCCCCCTTGCCAGCAGCCGTATCTAGTCTCACTGTGAGAAACAGAGCTTTTCTCATTTCTGGGGAGATTTCTCCTGCGAAGGAAGAGAATGCTGTAGCTTGATGCTCAGCAGATACCATGTGGGGAATGGGAGAAATGGAAGCTGTAAGAATCGGACGCTGTTAATAGCATGGGGTTCCAAAATCATGCTCTCACTATTTAGCTCATTTTTCTTGCCCTACTGTAGGATAGTCAGAATGGAAACCAGCTGGGGACGATTTATCATTTGCTGGCTGCCAGACACCAGTTTTAAAATCCTTCCTGGAGTAAACCTGTCATTAGCGCTGCTGCTTCTCTGGATTCCCAGATTAGTTGCTAGGCTCCCATTTTTATTTTTGTTTCTTCTCCCTCTCTTACATTTTCTTTATTGTCTTTTCTTGCTGCTATCTTAAAATACTTGAAATGTTAATCTGACTAGACTGAATGCATTAAAGTTGTCCTGTTTCTGGAGTATATTAGGGCATTCTTAGGGAATAATATTCTTAAATTCTTTCCATTCTTAATAAGAGATGAAAGGATTGTTTTGACTTCCATAATTAGATTAGAATGCTCAGAACAGAAAGAGTATAACTGAATCAATTTTTTATTTGTGTACTTTTGTATTGTGTACAGTTCTGTAGGCATTTTGGGTGCACCTATGTCACCTAAGCATAGGTTTCTGATGTAATTTGGCATGCCCTGGGATACCTCAGGCAAGGCTAGACCAGACAGGTCTCCAGCTTAAAGCTCAAGAAATGTAAGAATCCTCTGCTCTGTATCATATCTTCTGAACTTTTGTGGATATCTCGGATAATCCAGGGCATCTAAGATAACATTTATTGGTTTTAAAATGCAGAATTAAACCATCAATGATTAGAATTTGTAAGAAACTAAGTGGGCCAGAAGAACTCACATTGCTGCTAAAGGGCAAATACATTTTCAGAATGGGAAGTTAAGTCTAAAGCTCGTTATTCCAATTTACTTAGTTCTTTCTGGCTTTCCTATCCCACTGTTTTCTTCCTTCCCATTTTCTTTATTCCTAATTCCTCCTTTCCTGCATATTTTCTTTTTCTTTCCTCTTCTCCTCTCTTCCCTGTAGCAGTATTTAAATAAAAAACATTTTAATAACCCCGACACTGTGTTTCTGGAGCTAGAATAAAAGGAGATTCAATGTAGCTCCCATGTTGAGTATGTATGAAACATACTTCAATATCTTTCATGCCGTGTACATTGTTGGATACAATATGACATTAGGGAGATTTTAGTAATGATACCTTTTGAAGACGTGTCTGAAAAAATCATATGTGCCGTAGTGTGTTTATGTCACAGTGTGTACACAATGTTTTAATTTGGAAATGCAGGTAGTCTCCTATGCTTCTATATTGTATTGCTATGATGGAAAATCATGAGATGGACCCTAAAAGTACAGTTATTGTCAGTAATAGCAGTTACAAATGTTCATAGATGTGTAACTATCTGGGATTTGAAAATGTGAAGTTTAGAAAAAATAATTTAATTTTTAAAATATTTAAATGTATTTGAAACTTTGAACCTGCAAGTAAGTTAAAATTGTGCTTTCCTTGTACTATCTCTTTTCAGAGTTTGGCAAAGGAAAGTCAGAAAGAACATTGTGAATCAAATGATCTTACCATCAAACATGAAACATCCTCTTTACCAGAAAAAGCCTTGTTACAGGTTTGTGATAGTTGAATGTTCTTTTTAATTTTTCATATGTATATTTCATAAAGGGTATATATCATATTTTGTCGAAAAGAATATATTTGTGCAGTGGAAAGAAAGGTTCCGGTTTACATTATTCACTGTAAGTCAGGTGGAATCCTTTGAAGGATGACAATGCTATCCTTCCCTTTAGTGGCACCTGATCATAATCTGCACGTCCCAACCTGTGTTGATGCCTATGCAACTCGTCACACCTATAAATAAATAATTATTCAAATATTCAGGAATTCTGAGGTTGGTAGTAGCATCCTTTCTTCATTAAACCTCCTGAAATAGGTGTAATTTTTCTGTTAGTTCTGTAACAATATTGATGGTATCATTCCATTTTTTGTAGCTTGGGAGAAATCTGTTTATCTTAATCTATGAGCTTTGTTTTTAGACATCCAAATAATGATCTCAAAATATAATGGCATCATAAGCTATCCTTTTAAGCTGCCCTTTTTTGACGTCACATCATGTTCACAGTTACATGTGCCACTGTCACAAAGGATCATATATGCATAAAGTCTATGCACATAGAAAGCAGAATCTGGATATTAACACATCAAAAAGAATGACAGTTATTCTGAGGTATGTAGCCATACTTTTTTATTGAGGCTACAGAGCAACTGTAAAAATACATCATATAGTTTTCTTTTCATTTTACATATAAAGTTAATTTTATAGCCTATATAAATCAAATATACTGTCAATGTTACTCTAGTGGCTTAGCAGAGAGCATTAACGTCTTCCATTTCTAGAGCAATTCCAACTCTGAGGTCTGGAGCTGAAAAGCAAGGTAGTTTGCCAGTTTAGAGTTTGTATATATTATCATAGTGTGTATTTTAATGTGTATTTTTGGGAAGAATGAAGTAGGAAGTCAGAATTCTGCTGATTTGAATAGGAAATAATAACCTAAAGAATAAGAAAATAGAAAATTGCATAATCCACACAAATGTCAAGCCATATTTCCATCCATATATATGACATTGTAGGATGTGGAATTATTTTTATTTGTCTGTATTTAAATAGCATTTGCATACTTAAAATCCAAAAACTACAACTAAGGAAATTATATGTCATAAAAGAAATCGAAACTAATTATATCACTGCAGTGGAAAAAACACAAGAAGTAATAAAATTAAAAACAGCAGTATATTCGGGAACGTTAGTCAAAACTTCATTCTAGTAATGATGATGTTGAGCTTTTCACTACAGAGCAATCAGTATCTGTTGGATTTTTAGGAAACAATAAATGAGAACAACATTTTCTGAGTATTTCAAATCTGCTGGTTAATTTAAAAGATCTTTAACTAGCAGTATACCCATTCAGGAATGTGCCCTTTTTGTCAAAGTTCTTTTCTTGTGACTGAGCATACAGTTAAAGAAAAGTGAAAATCCTGCATCTTAAGCAGCATTTCATCTCCCCTCTTTCCCTGTTGTGTTCCCCTCTATGCCCCATCCAAAAAATTGGACTACCAATTTCTGTCTTTAACAGAATGAAAAAAAATAACATTACTTTGAGATAGTGAGGACATAGGTTTGGGACATAGATGAAGACAATAGCCAAGGCAAGAACAGGGTGGGGGTTTGTGTTAACTGGGTGGTGTGCTAGACAGGGTTCAGGCTTTGAAACTTCCCTCTTCTTTTTTTTGTGTGTAATGGCGAGACAAACTGAGTTGTCATGGGATATGCTGTGGTTGCTGTGGTTGCTGTGGTGCATGGAGGTACAGCAGTTCCCTGGTTTTCCTAGGGAGCTATCCCAAAAGAAGTTGGCCGCAGGGAATGAAAGCTAATTCTCTTGGGTTATGTTGGGGTAGGGAGGGTTAAGGACGGGGATCAACAAAAGGACAACAGCAGAAGTGCAGAGATTTGGCGGGATGTATGGAAGCATGCAGGGCTAAGAAGCACCTTCTGGCGGGTTTCCTTCAGGCACAAGAGAGAGAACAGGCTGAGCCAGCTGTGCTGTAAATACTTTTGCAAGTATTTTTTGTGTATGTGGGATAAGTCATGCAAGTGATTACATATGTGGGCTGGAAGCTATTGCTGTGGGTCTTTGGGGCAGGCCAGAAAATAATGGCTTCATTTATGTGTAAAGTACAGAGGGAACAAAAATTATTACAGAAGAGCAGGAAGCCTACCAAAATGTTTCCATTTTGTATTTAAAAACAATGCAGCTCCATTGATCCACAGAGAAGTGCAAATCAGTGTGGCTGTCACCTGGCTTTCTTTTTCTTGAGCTGTCTCTATTTTATTTAGTACAGGAAGTGCAGAAAGAGCTCTTTTGTTTACTGGCACAGACCAGAGCTTCATTCTAGCTGATAGCCTAAGCACCTGCTGCAGAAAGACAGAGCTTGCTTCCTTTCTTCCTCTCCTTCCTCTCATTCTTCTCCATCCTCTCCTTTCTCCCTTTTTGCCTTTCTCCATTTCCCCCTTTCCCTCTGTGAAAAGAGGATATACCCTCATGCTATGTTTTCGTGGATCCAGGATGTAGATACAATCTCCTTTCACAGAAGATTGTTACTGGGTGCTGTCTCCTCCAGGCCAGATGTGTGTTTGCTCTGAGCATTCACGGGCTGTGAAAAATAAAGTATGCCTGGACTTCTCGAAGTTTTGGAGCTGATGATACAGAGACTTTCTCTCTGGCACTGTGGATGACATTTGGTGGTGGATCATTTTAAAAACGCAGGGTATTTAGTAAATATCATTATTAGCACGCTATCATTTATTGCAGTTTTCTGTTCTGCTTCTGTGCAAAAACCACATCTGTCAGTTTGCATTTACTGAGGGGACAAGCTCTGTCCTCAGGGCCAGCTGGAAACCATTTGCTTTGTAGATTGCAGTTTCCTAAATAAGTCAGTGGTACCACAGTATGCTGATGTTGAGTTACTGACAGAAAATGATTGCTATGCTCTAAAGCTGGTTACTATGGGCTTAACCTAACCTGAAATAAATGTTTCAACAGACCTTTTCAGAACGGAAAATTTAAAAGGTTACTAGTGAGACAATGTCAAAGTAAAAGCCTTGCTTTTGTTCTTCTGATATGAACCTAAACCCTGTTAATGAATAATAATACAGTCTATATTTTATTTCTTATTCTAGCAAGTCGTATAGTTCCATTTATTCGAATACTTTTTGTGATCTGTATCAAAATTCCTTAGATTTTAAAATCAGATTGAGTTTTGAAGTTAAGGAAATAATCCACGTGTCCAAATGAAACAGACTTTTGGTCTGAGAAGCCTGTGATGTATCCGACTATAATTATCATGGGATGTAAGTATTTGAAGGGATGTGGTGTGTGGAAGGAATTTGCTGTTGAAAAGAACCTATGCAGTTCTGTTCTTTAAAAAGCCATTGTAAGTGCCTGCATTCTGAAGTACCTAAATATCTTTAAAATGAGTATGGCTATAGCATGCTCCCAGGATTCCACAAAAACCATAAAGCCAGAAAAGTTGATTTGTAAGAATTGTTTTGAGTGGTGTATATGAAGTGAACACAGACATCTTGTGGGACAACTGCATATTTTGAGGAGCTGGCAAATTGCTTGAACGCATTACCTATGCAATTAAGTGCTGGTGGTAAAAGACACATTATCAGTGATTTTCCTACATGATTTGTCCTTTCTAGCTAAAGAAATTATAGCCCTTGGATAGCTTCTATAGGTTGAAACATTTTTTTTTTTTAGATCTTGGTAGAGTACTCTTGGTATTTGTGCTTATTTTTTTAAATTGAACTTAATCTCAGTGATAAAAATGGGTTGTAGCAGATACGTTTTTTAATCCTATTCATTTCAGTAGATCTGCACAGAATGTGAATCAGGATAAAAATTTCTCCTCAGGAAGGAGTATTTCCCTTAGTGAAACATCCTTTTTATTAGAAAATCCCTTTTAGATTCTGACATTTTTTTGTGACTAATTTATTATAAAGCATATTTCAGTATAACCACGGTAAACCACGGTAACATGAACTCTGGTAATCCATGCACTCTACACATTTAGTCACTCTTTCTGCACTTCTTAACTGTGTTGATTACCAGAAGTGAAACACAATTTGCAATTGCCTCCTTACTTTTACAAAGGCTTTATATGTATTGTGTACAACGTTCATTTGTGTCTCAAAGCCTCTATTTGACTTGTGCCTGTGTATTCTGAGTGACCTCTGTACCGAGTATGCATTCATTTTTTCTGTAGCATATTTCAAATCATACTTCATATACTGCTATAATGAAAACCAGGTTTTATTGTATGCATCTTTGTATGGAAAGTTGTATAACTAATATGGAAATACTTACATTCTATAAAACACACTGGCATCTTTGCTATGTTTTCACTCTGACATTTTTCTATTAAAGTATGTATCTTAAGTGCTAAGTTCTTTGCAAATGTATATCAATAAGAAAAATTCCTCTTCAGTGACAGGTTATGGGATAAAATTAGAAAGTTCTTTTTGTATTTTCACTACCATACTAGGTTTAAACTGTTACATAGATGTATTATTTTGCAATTGGAAGATTAATTACCTTAGGAGCATAAAGGTTTCCTTACAGAAAAGTTTCTTTAGGAAAAGTCATGTAGGATTGTATTAACTCTGTTCCTTTCAGCTGGTTTCTTTTTCATACTCAGAACATTTAAGTGTTGTATTTCATGTCAGACATTTGTATTTCAACACATGATGTAGCATTTTGGTTCTGCAAATGATTATGGATATGGGAATTTTTAGTATGTAAATAATCCAGCTGTCTTATATAAAAGTCTGCATATGCTTTTTGTCTTTGAGTCTTAAATGCATCTTACATTCTCATATGGTTATAATATAATGCATGTCTGCTTCTATAGCAAAGACATTCAATTTTACTGTATTTTCCCTTATTTAATTTTACCAAGTTTCTTCTAAGATTAAACATTAGCATTCTCTTGGCAGAAATTCCGTTTGACAATTGGTCATAAAAATGGCAGGTGAGGAGCTATGTTTGCCAAATGTCCTTTTCATTCAGTCTCATACTTTTATGGCCTGACACTGCTGTATCTATGATTATTTAGCAGGACAAGACCTTTTTAAAATGGTACAATTTAATTTTTCAATATGTTGCTTAGTGGTAGCAGTATATTTTGAAATATTTACCTATATAAAATGGACTACCAGTATAGCTTGTATATTTTTTTTACCATAATATAACACATCGATTTTAATATTCTGAGATTAAAGATTTCTAGATATGTGTCCCTGCCCATGGCAGGGGGGTTGGAGCTCGATGATCTTGAGGTCCTTTCCAATCCTTACTATTCTATGATTCTATGATTTACCAAATTAAACTAGTTAAGTTAAAAAGACCTCTAGGCAGAAACTACAAAAACTCTTCAGAGGTAATTTAAATTGAATTTAAAAGTACTATAGTTAATCTACAAAGCTTTAGTCCAAATTATGTTGTCTCAGATAGGCTTAGGAGAGGTGTTTGAACAAGTGTTGTTTTCATATAGGTGAAATAAAACTACTGATAGTGCATAAAAAATCTTCAGTTCTGAAACATCCCTGTCATTCTTTATCATATCTTGAATTGATGAGCTTTTAAGCAAAGCAGTATTTTCATAACTCTTTGTTAAGGCTGTTAATGAGTAATTATTGACATTCCGCTATGAAAGGTATGTTTAAACTCTTAAGAAAGAAGTTCTTAATTTGAAAATAGCTCTTATTGTTTAGGAAAGGTGAATACGTATCATTTAATGCAGCAGTGCTTCTGACTGAATAGGTTTTAATATCATGCATATCTGTTTGTTTTACATAGATTTTCCGCTATGTGAATTTGGTTGATCTGGCAAGATGTGCTCAAGTTAGTCAAATGTGGATGCTACTTACTCAGAACAGCTCATTATGGAGTGATGTAAGATAATCACAATATTCTATTTCAATTTTATTTATTTTTAACAAGAGTGAGACGGGATAATTTTATTTAAGCATGCTAAAGTTTTATCCCCAAATATGAGTTGTTCTACTCAGCTACATGGAGAAAAAAATAGAAGCAACTCAAATAAAATTGTCTGTGGTATACCATTATAAAATCAGTGCAAGTGAAAGAGAATTGGCTACTAAGGCTTGGCTTAATTTAGACAGTTAAGTATTTTAGGTTTAAGATCCATTTGGGATCCAGAAGGTGAATAGAGCTGTGCCTTGCAAGGCTAAGAGATCTGAACTCCCATATTTGCTGTTTGGGAGTTACATGTTCCCTGTGTGGGATATAGCACTATAGGGACATATAGTACATATCTACCTTCCTGCCTGAGGGAAAAATTCTGGAGGTCTCAGCAATGCTCTGCTTGTGTGTCCTACTGTCTGGTTCTAAGCGGCTG
This sequence comes from Amazona ochrocephala, assembly GCA_039720435.1. Lineage (NCBI taxonomy): Eukaryota > Metazoa > Chordata > Aves > Psittaciformes > Psittacidae > Amazona > Amazona ochrocephala. The sequence goes on from CM077880.1 coordinate 31,824,160, forward strand.
CCTGTTCTCTGTGTGAGTTTCTTTAAACTGACCTTCTGATGTGCTTAGATGTCACATATACGTTTTGTAGATTCTTTGCTCAGATTTGACTTGTTGAATCTACCCTTGGGCATCAACACCTAAAAGATCAGCTTGTAGTGCCTGGAGTCTTTATTAGGTCTGGTCTTAATTTCCTGTGATATTAATGATCTTAATGAAACTAGTACTAAAAATTATGATAATTTTAATGTAATAAGAACAAAATCCTAATAAGAAAGTGAGAAAACAGGAGAAAAAGTTCCTGGTACTTTAACCACTTCTAAGCCCTCTGAATAGAAATAATAGTAATTGGTTTTTCAAAGTATTTGGGTAATAAACATGTATTATGAAATGTACAACAAACACATGTGGTGTGGCTTTAGCAGACTATACAAAAGGGTGAAAAAAGCTTTTCCTGGACTTTTTATGAACAAATTGAAAGAGGACATGAAAAAGTCTTCTCCAAAAAGAAGATATTTCTTATTAAAGAAATAATAAATATCAGTAGATAGACTGTTAAAACTATTTTTGAGTATTTTTTGTTAAAATTTCTTGAACTTCTGACAGATATTTAGAAAAAGAATGGTTTTAGTCAAAGATCTAGATATCCCTAGCCTGCAACTTAGATGATTTGAAGGATTCTTCTACTAAAACTAAGGTGGTGGATTATGTAGTCTTGATATCTCAATGTATCATCGGACCATTAACTAGAAAAAAATATCTTAGGCAACTTTAGGATTTCATAAAATAAATGTTCCAGTCTAGCAATTTTCTTTGCACGTAATATTCTGACATGTCATATTTTGGCAGTTCAAGACGTGTCTCAGCTCCATAAATACTATAGACACAGGCTTCCTCTATTTTCAGTCAGCTGTCTAGAATTATTATTTGTGTAATACACAGGCATTTCTGTGTTTTGCTGATTATTGACTCAGTGCTTGCATAGACTATGATGTAGTAAGTAGTGATTTTGAAAATGATATGTCTTTGTGTATACTACCTAGTTTTAGAATTGAATTATAAATCAACTGTTTAAATTTTTAGATCAATTTTTCCTCAGTGAAGCATAAAGTTCAGGACGAAATAGTAGTGAATGTTTTGCAGAAGTGGTGTTTGTATGTCTTACATTTGAATCTTCGAGGTTGCTCTTCTCTTCACTGGTCTACCTTTAAAAGTATCAGTAAGTATTACATGTATTTATTAAATTTTAATCTCCTCTTTAAACTGTATCTTCGCTCTGTGCTTCACTATTGTCCAATTTTGCTGCCTATATTCTTCTCTATGTGTCCAGCCATGGTGAAGCAATGTGAGTATGAGATACATAAAATTACTTTAAAGGCAGCCCAATTCCTTCATGACAGTCTCCAGCCCCTGAGATCTCCCTATGAGATCTGAACGTTGCTACAGTGCCAATAGAATGTGTATGTTGTGCATGAAATGCTGTAATGTGACAAATAAGATTGGAATGCACATATGCTTTAATATATCCAAATGCCAGAATCCAACTCTACTGATATAATTATCACAGAATCAGAGTGCCTGAGGTTGGCAGGGACCTCTGGAGGTCACCTGGTCCAAACACTATGCTCAAGCAGGGCCCCCTTGCCCGGCCTGTGTCCAGATGGCTTTTGAATATCTCTCAAGATTGGAGATTCCACAGCCTTCCTGGGCAACCTGTGCTCAGTCACCCTCATAGTACAGAAGTGCATACACCCTGATGTTCAGATGGCAGTTCCTGTGTTTCCGTTGGTGCCCATATACTTTTGTCTCCTCTGTCACTGGGCACCCCTGAAAGGGCCTGGCTGCATCTTCTTTGCACCCACCGTTCATGTGTTTATATATATTTGTAAGAGACCCCTGAGCCTTCCCCAGCTGAGCATTCACAGCTCTCTGCCTTTCCTTATGGAAAATATGCTTCAGTCTCTTAATCATCTTTTTGCCCTTTGTTGGACAATCTTCAGTATGTCCGTGTCTCTTGTACTGGGAAGTCTAGAACTGGACATGGTACTCCAGGTGTGGCTTCACCACTGCTAAGTACAGGGGAAAGATCACCTCCCTCAACCTCCTGGCAATACTCCTCCTAATGCAGCCCAGGATACCATCCATCTTCATTGTAACAAGGGCACATGGCTGGCTCGTATTCAGCCTGGTGTCCACCAGCACCCTCAGGTCCTTTTCTGCCAAGCTGCTTTCCAGCTGGGCTGCTCACAGCATGTATGCATGGGGTTGTTCCTCCCCAGGTGCAGTATTTTGCATTTCTCCATGTTGTACTTCATGGGATTCCTGAAAGCTTATTTCTCCAGACATCAAGGTCCCTCTGGATAGCAGCACGACCCTCTGGTGTGGTAGCCAGTGCTCCCAGTTTGGTGTCATCTTGCTGAGGGTACACTCTATCTCATCATCCAGATCATTAATGGAGATGGTCTAGTGTGAGGTGTCCCTGCCCATGGCAAGGGGGTCGGAACTAGATGATCTTAAGATCTTTTCCAACCCTAACCAATCTGTGATTCTGTGTTAAACAGAAGTGGACCCAGTATTGACCCCTAGGTTATACTGTTGCTGGTCCCAAACAAGAAGCTCACAGGCATACACAAAAAAAAAAAGAGTCAAAGCATGGTCCAAGACAGTAATGTGATGTTTCAGTTTTAGCACAAATAATAGGTACTTGATTCTGCTGCCAAAACAGAGTCCCTCTGAAAGTAGAAAAGCATCCTAGTCCTTCCTGAGAATATGTGTGAAAGTTCATGTGACCATGTGATCAGACAGCATTTTGGAATAGTTTCAGGTCAGTAATCTTCTCGATGCAATTGTATTCTCTGGCAGAGAAGTGAGCAGGTAGAATAAAAGCTTTTATGGTCAGTGCTAGAGGGTCAGTGCTAGAGAGTCAGTGCTAGCTGTGCAAGTGTACTTCATATGTCAGGAATTAACCTGCATCCTAACTGTTACTCAGACATTTTGTCATGAGGAGTGTTTCAACATCTTGGTAGCGTTTTCATGAAAAAAACCTCTTTTGCTACAACTAGGCAAGATCCCAAGCAAAGTTTTTGATTACTGTCACAGCTTTACTTCAGTATTTCTGAAGCAGGCGAATGTTACTGATTGACTCCTTTCTAGCCTACACTTTAACTGAATGCAAATGCATATAAGAGAAATGGAAAATGCCTTTCTTTTCCAAATAAAAATTGTATTTTGATTTTTGAGACTATAATGCATTTACTGTTTAATCAGGTAACACATGATTGAAATTGTTGATGCAGCCTGTAACAACTTCACTGTGTTTTCTTTTGGTTTAGAAAGTGACTGTGTAATTATGGGTGAGAAGAATTTGCTCTCTAGAATGATGATGGAAAAGAGCAATTGGCTAAAATAAAAAGCGTATTTGATCATGGTCTTGGCTTTTAAATCACAGGAGAAAAGAACATTCTCAATGATATCAGCATGCAAGTTGTTTAGTGAAATAATTTAATTTAAATGTTATAATGAACTTTGGCGGCTGATAAAACAAGGATGACAAAATAAATCATACACAGCCACATTACCTCCATTATGGGGGCTGTACTTAGAAATGTTAAAACTGTTATGATTCTGTCTTCCTTATGTATTTGAGTACAAAGCTAAAACCATAATGATATTTATTGTATTTTAAGCTAAAAACATGCAAAGAACAGGTGTGATAGAACAAAACTATATACACACGCTGTTTTCTATCACATTGTTTAACTAATATTAAACATATTAAACTGTTAATAAACAAATAATAAGTATTAATATTAACATATTAAAATAATTTAACTTAAAAATATCAGCTCGTTGATTATATCAGTTGGAATATCAGCATGTTTATAGCCATCCATTTCCATTTATCTTACATATCAAAGACACCAAATTAAATTTGTGTATTTGCACATTATGTATTTTTTCCAGTTTTGTTGATTGTTTTAGTTTTTTTCTGTAGGCTCAAAATCAAAAATTTTGTCTATTTACTCAGTGCTATTAAACTAATTGTGATGAATCATGTGTGATGGTCCACAGGGGCTTTTAGCAAACATTCATAGCATCATAGAACAGTTAGGGTTGGAAAGGACCTTCAGATCATCTAGTTCCAATCCCCCTGCCATGGGCAGGGACATGTCCTACTAAACCATGTCACCCAAGGCTCTGTCCAGGCTGGCCTTGAACACCGCCAAGGATGGAGCATTCACAGCTTCCCTGGGCAACCCATTCCAGGGCCTCACCACCCTTACAGTAAAGAATTTCTTCCTTATATCCAATCTAAACTTCCCCTATTTAAGTTTGAACCCGTTACCCCTTGTCCTCTCAATACAGTCCCTAATGAAGAGTCCCTCCCCAGCATCCCTATAGGCCCCCTTCAGATACTGGAAGGCTGCTATGAGGTCTCCACGCAGCCTTCTCTTCTCCAGGCTGAACAGCCCCAATTTTCTCAGCCTATCTTCATACGGGAGGTGCTCCAGTCCCCTGATCATCCTCGTGGCCCTCCTCTGCACTTGTTCCAACAGTTCCATGGTTTTTTTTTTTTTTGTTGTTGAGGACACCAGAACTGCACACAATACTCCAAGTGAGGTCTCACGAGAGCAGAGTAGAGGGGCAGGATCACCTCCTTCAACCTGCTGGTCACGCTTCTTTTAATGCAGCCCAGGATACCATTGACTTTCTGGGCTGCGAGAGGACACTGAAGCTGGCTCATGTTGTGTTTCTCATCAACCAACACCCCCTAGTCCTTCTCCACAGGGCTTCTTTGAATCTCTTTGCCCAACCTGGAGCTGTGCCTGTGTTTGCCCCAACCCAGGTGTAGGACCTTGCACTTGGCATGATTAAACTTCATCAGGTTGGCATCAGCCCACCTCACAAGCATGTCAAGGTCCCTCTGGATGGCATTCCTTCCCTCCAGCATATTAACCGAACCACACATTGATTTATAAAGCTGTTTCTTACAACTTTGAAGACACCCAGTAGTTCTTCTTAAGAACGAAACACATTTATGTGAGTGTAGTATTGCTATTCAGGTTAATTACGTATTTATTTTGTTAAACCTCATTGATCATACAGCCTACTTTTGCCATTCTTTTGAAACTCTTGTGGATGGTTTAAAATTGCTGCAAAACTATTTTGGTGTTTTTTTCTTAGTGATTGTAGATCATACTGAAATTCTGTTCCTTTGACATTTCTTCAGCTAACAAACTGCGTTGAACTGTCTGTTCAGTTATAGGCTACAGATGTGATGAACCTTTCCATTAGAACTTCCCCAAGCTACAGTTCTGACCTCATCTTTTCAAATAAATCCAAGATTACACAGATTTTGGCAGCCTGTTTTTATTGTTAATGGTAGAAAGCAATTATATCAATTGGGGTTTAGGTCTGTTCAGCTGGCTAATCAGGTTAATATTCTTTTTTAAATTAATTAGCTGCTATTTTTAAATGTTGTTTTTATATACTGCGACTTTGCTATGTGATGTATGCATGGAATAGTTTTCATTGTTTGATGCCTACGTATGAATGTTGTGTGATTCCAGCTCAGACTCTGGCGAATAAATGTGTTATTTTGCCAAAGAAAAAATGAGTGTATGAGATGCATGGGTTACAGCTCAGCTGCCTGTGGTATTACTCCACCCATTCACTGATTTTAAGGAATCTTTTGACTTCCATGTGTGACTGGGAACTGGGTTTAAAAGCTGCCGTGCATATTCATACGGCAGGAGCTACAACTTCCTCAGAGGCTTTTGAAGCTTTTTATTGCCACTAGTGGTCACAGTATTGACAGAGGTGTCTCTTTTCTTACACTCTGTCATGGCAAAACATGGGTCAAAATAATCTTTTCTGTGTTTCATGTGTGCTGTGTAGAGAGAAGGGCACTGTGTCTGTAGAGTACTGTAGTTTACCCCTTAAGGCAGTACATATACTGCATATCAGGAAGACAATGTACTGTTATGCATTTATTTCCTGGATTTGGAGGGCGAAAGAAGGAGAATCAAGGCAGAAATTACTGAAAGGACTTAGAAAAGCATATAAAGGAAGAGGGATGCCCATGATTTTCTTTAAGACATGTAAGGGCTTCTGGGATTCTGTGATTAAATTAGTACAGAAAGAAAAGTGTCAGCATTAAGTTGTGGTTTGTGGCTGTGGTGTGTTTCATGGAGGGTTTACTTCAACTTACAGTACTTTTCAGAGAAATAGCAATTAACCCTGTGATGCTGAAGTTTTTATTGTTAGTCATTGTCTCCATATGTTTTTTTCAAATATATTTTTGTCTTCTTCCTCGGGCTGCCTCCTCCTGTGCTATCTTCATAGTTCCCTTATGCCTTTCCAGTTCATACAGTCTTAAAGAACGTGCTGCTTGAGAGGTGGATCCGTGCAAACCTCATGAAGTTCAGCAAGGCCAAGTCCAAGGTCCTGGACCTGGGTCAGGGCAAACCCAAGCACAGCTACAGGCTGGGTGGAGGCTGGATTGAGTGCAGCCCTGAGAAGGACTTGGGGGTGTTGGTTGACAAGAAGCTCAACATGACCTGGCAGTGTGCGCTTGCAGCTCAGAAAGCCAACTGTATTCAGGGCTGTATCAAAATGAGCATGACCAGCAGGACAAGGGAGATGATTCTCCTCTTCTCCACTCTTGTGTGACCCTACCTACAGTGCTGTGTCCAGCTCTGGGGCTCCCAACACAAGAGGGACATGGGCCTTATTGGAATGAGTCCAGAGGACGGCCACAAAGATGATCAGGGGGCTGGAGCACCTCTTCTGTGGAGACAGGCTGAGGGAGTTGGGATTCCTCAGCCTGGAGAAGAGAAGGTTCTGGAGAGACCTGATAGCAGCCTTTCAGTACCTAAAGAGGGCCAACAAGAAATCTGAAGAGGGATTTTTTTACAAGGGCATGTAGTGATAGGACAAGGAGGAATGGCTTTAAACTGAAATAGAGTAGATTTAGATTAGATATAAGGAAGAAATTCTTTTCTGTGAGGGTGGTGAGGTGCTGGCACAGGTTGCCCAGAGAAGCTGTGGCTGTCCCATCCCTGGCAGTGTTCAAGGCCAGGTTGGATGGGGCTTGGAGCAGCCTGGTCTAGTGGAAGATGTCCCTGCCCATAGCAGGGGGGTTGGAACTGGATGATCTTTATGGTCTCTTCCAACCCAAAAAATTCTATGATTCTGTGTTAAACTCATTTTTTCCTACTCAGCTTTTCTCCATTGGCTGTGCTGCTAATAACAGGTATTCTGCAGTGGTTCCGTTGTCTGTTCTTTTCAATCACTCTCAGTAGTTACATTCTGTACTGAAGTTATTACTTGGAATTTGAGGAGGAGGAGGAGAAGTGCTTCACTTAATGCTGGCTACTGCTTATGAGAGATTTTTTCCTTTTGTCACTTCCAAGTTTCTAGAAAATGCCCCATTTGTTGAATATTATTGGCCAAATGGGATTGTCATCTGTGTTCCATAATTAAGATAATGCTTAAGATATTCCCAGGAGCAGGGATGAGTCAGATACTGTTGGTTTTGCTATGAAGTTTTCAAAAGATGTTGTGGAAGACATGGCTAAATTATTCAGTTTATCAGTAAAGCACCATTAAATATATTCATAATCTGGATCATGTAGGACATGAATAATATGTTCCTGTCCATGGCAGAGGGGTTGGAACTAGATGATCTTTGAGGTCCCTTCCAACCCAAACCATTCTATGGAGGAATGAAGTTAATAATATCTTGTGTTTGCTTAAGGATCCTTTGGCATTCCTACCACCCTTAATAACTTCTGAATTTTTCCTTTATGTTTTGCTTCTATGTTAACATAGAAGCACTGTGTGCTTTGTGTTTCACTTCTAAAACAAAATGGGTGACCTTTTGGGCTTGTGGCTAAAGCACCAGAGAAAACCCCAAATGCCATAATTTTGTGCATATCTTTCTCCCTGAAGTGTTCCAGAACTTCTTCCATAGTAGCCAACAGATATTTAAAGTTTTGGCCCTGCATCTCTGTCCTGCACTTTGGTATTTCTTGCTCATCTAAGAGTAGGAGATTTGTCTTGGGTTTGAGCTGGGAATACTGAAGTTGTAACCCAGGTTGTAACACAGCATCTTCTGCTTGCTCTCCATGTGAGCTTGGGTAATTACTTATCCTTTCCATGTGTAAAAAAGGGTTTATAATATCTGTCTTTAAGAGCCACTAGTTCTGCTAATTCAATATTAACTGATGCATAAATTAAAAAAACAGAGCTATTATGTAAAAACTAGGAATAGTCATTCAGTAGAAGCAGTTTTTTTCTAAAAAGAATTTCAGCCACTATATTATATAGCAAGGAATTTTATCTTTAGGGATATTGTCTACTTAGCTGAGGCATTTGTGTGGCTCAGTTACCACAGTATTAGAATAATCACAGTTTGTAATGAATGTATATCCACATAGGCAGTTGTGAGATAAGGAGGTGCTATAATGCACATTTTACAAATGATCTGGGTGGAAGGTCAGACTTTGGGAATTTCCCACACATTTAGTGTGCGCTCAAATACATACTTACTTACCTGCAGTATGGACGGGCACTGGCATGTGGGATGCAGGCTACTGCGATGTTCACATGGTCCTCTTCAAAGTGCTGTCATCTAATCTATGTCCACCTGACATGACAACGTGAAATGTTTCCTAGAGAGACTTCATCTGTGAGAAACTGAACAAGGCAAATGTGAGCATGTGGAGCTAGGGCTTGGGAACCAACCATGTCTTGGCTGCTCGTGACTTCAGGCAGATAGGTACAGAAGAGACAGAGGCTGAGTTACTTACTCAAAACCGAACAGAAACACTGGTAAATCAGCAGGTAGAACTCAACTTCTGGGTTTGAATCCTAGTCAGTATAAAGACTGCTATCTGTGTTTTTCTAGAACTGTATTTAAACTTATTCTTCAGTTTTATTTTTTTGTATACAGTAAAACAACAGGAAGCTGATACAAAAATCTTAGAAATGTTTTCTGGTAATATTTCAGGAAAGTGGTAGATACAAAGGACTGACAATACATTCAAGAAAAATGTGTCTGGGTCACAATCCTGCAGCAAGTTCCGTGACAGCACAAAAGGTGTGTTCATGCATAAGCAGCTCCTCCCCACCACACTATGTACATTTGCGTCTATTGATTTCTACCATATCGTTTCAAATACTTGTCAAAATATTTCACAAGAATGTCCAGAACAAATGGTCAGAAACAATTACTTGATGAAGGATGCTGCGTAACTAATGCCATTCTGTCTGCAATAAACAGAAATCTTTGTAGGCAGATAGTCCTACGAAGAATCAGTACAATTAACAAAAAATGTAAACAGCGTGTTTTTCTTTGTCGGAGTATCAAATATTTGAATGTACTAAAAAAAAGAAAGGAGGGATTCCCTTGTTAGCCTATCACAGTGACAATTACACCATGCTTCTTTACTGTTTGAACTGATTGTTCTTTGTGTCGCTCCCATTCCTCATCATCTTTGTCCAGATCAAAATTTTCTGGATAAATGGGCAGCTTGTCTTTTGGGCATTCCTCATAATAACTTCGAACATATTTTCCGACAGACCATCCTTTGTATTCCTCAGGCATTTTGCATTCAAGGCCATTGTAGTGAACATTGTAGTGATGCTTCAACCAGTAGAACAGATAATGAATGTTGTAATCACATCTCCAAGGGTTGTCTCTCAGCCACAGTATTTTTAGAAAGTAAAGATCTTCCAGTACTCCATATTCAAAATTCTGCAAGCTGTTGTTTGATAGATCCAGCTCCTCTAAGTTATTGAGGCCTGAGAAAGCAGCTAGTCAATAGAAAAATGGTTATTGGTACCTTGTAAAGGCAAGTTAGAAAAAACCCATGCTTACCTGCAACAGGAGAAACATTTTCATAATTATACATTTATTCACTGAGGGGCTAAAGGCTACAAAAAAAGACTTTTCAAACTCTGAACTTTAAAATATGTCTTGAACCTTGAGAAGTGATGTACTGGTATAAATATATTGACATTAGGGGAGTTGTATTGCTGGTAAGGTTATAAAATTCTTAATGGGCATTCATGAGTATAGAATAGGTATAGTGAAGGTGAATGAATGCTTTATTTACTCATAGAAGTCGACTGTTATTGCTGTGATATAGTAGAAATATGGGAATTGATTATGTATTAATGTGCAGGGCTAATAGTGTTTGTATGTACATGTGTGTTTGTGTGTGTGCATAGAACCTTTAAATTAGTATTTTAAGATTTGGAAGATAATAACATAGAGCTTCATAATAAAGCTTCTGAGTCACATTTTAGAGAGCAGTTCATACTTTTTGCAAGTATACCATTTCATTTAATGGTGGAACTCTTAATTTAAGTAAATCGACTATCTGTAATGTTCAACTTTGTAAGTACCAGTGTACTGATTACTAATGTTGTTTAACTGCCAAAATGCTACTAGAGAAGGCTCTTTTTGCTTCATACTTCTACCTGTCTCCTTATGTCTGCTTTCATAATGAAAAACTGAATACACATAGGCTATAAGCAAACTGCCAACAGGGCCATTTGAGTTCTAATAATATATAAATTATGAGCAATTATATGTTGTGATTTTTAACACAAAAGAATTTAAATACTTTTCCTTTGTCTTTTACTTTATTGTCCAATATAATTTAAAAGCAGCCTCAGTATGTGACAAGTTTTCTTAGATTCAGCAAAGATATTGAAAACATTGTTCAGCTATTTAGCATTTTGGGAAGTGATTAGCCTTCAGTCTGCACAATTAAATTTTGCACTTGCTTGGTTTAATATTAAGAAAGGGCTGCTGAAATCAGTGTCTCTTCATTGACTTCCATGATGAATACATTTCAGTGCAAACCTTTACGAATTGAGTGATACAAAAGGTAAAATTTGAACCAGCTTCTCAAATTTAAAATCCTTTTACCCCACATTTATATCTGATAGGCATTATTAAAGTTTAAATTTAATAGCACCAATCACTTTTTAATGACTGTTTTAAATTATTCTTACCAGGATCAATGTAGGCTATTCCATTACCGTTTAGGTTTAATATCTTCAGTTCACTGACATCATCAAACTCTTTGGCTCGTAGTTGTCTAATTTTGTTGCTGGACAAATCAAGTTTAACTATATCTGGAGGTATGTTACCTGGAACTTTCTTTAAATCTTAAAAAAATGAAAAGGAAATAACTGTTAGCTTCAGATTATTCTTACTGCTTAGGTATCACAGAATTTTGTCAGTCTAGCATTGTTTCTTGTTTTTTCCCTTTTATCCTCAATAGTCGTGTCAACGTGTTTCTTCAGCTTCTGAATTTCATTGCTTTGTTCACTTGTATCTTTACGTTTCATCTGAAAATTGCTCTCTCCATTAGTGCTTATAGTAAAGCCTCTGTGGTTTATATTTTTATTCTAACAAAACTGTACTATTCTTTCACATAGGGGTAGGGTGGCTAGTGAAGATACTATACTAATTAAAAGTATGCGTGAAGGGCTTGATCATTCAAAGAAAAGAAATCAGAGTAATAATATAAAAAAATGTTCCTTGGTAAATGTTCATTGATTCTTCCATAATCAAATGATAGTGTTATGTCTTACATCCTTTGTTTTATGTTGCCAAAAGGTAAAATGTTCTTAATTGTATCAGCAATTAATATATAGTAATATTTATAGTTCTGTAGTTACTGTATGGAGCACTGCCCCCCACCACCCTTCTGGGTCTCTGCTCTCCGTCTCTACATAGAATCATAGAATAGTTAGGGTTGGAAAGGACCTCAAGATCATCGAGTTCCAACCCCCCTGCCATGGGCAGGGACACCTCCCACTAAACCATGCCATCCAAGGCTATGTCCAGCCCCACCTTGAACGCTGCCAGGGATGAAGCATTCACAACTTCCTTGCGCAACCCATTCCAGGGCCTCGCCACCCTTACAGTAAAGAATTTCTTCCTCATATCCAATCTAAACTTCCCCTACATCCTGGACATGACATGCTGTGGTATGGAATAATCTCTTTGGTTAGTCTGGGTCAGGTGTCCTGTCGATCCTTCCTCCCAGCTTCCCCTCCTCCCTGGCAGAGCATGAGACTCAGAAAGTCCTTGGTCAGACCAAAACATTCTAAGCCGTAACTATAAACATTGGTGTTATCAGTGCTGTTCCCAGACCGAAAGTTGAAAACAACACTGCACCAGCTATCAAGAAGGAGAAAAAATGACTGCTGCTGCTGAACCCATGACAGTAATATTGAAGACTTTATATTTGTTACAATACTTACAGGTAGCATAGTGGCATTCTGTATATCTACTTCTCCCTACCAAAGTATCCAAGGACTGTGTGCGTATCCTTGTAATGTTCCTTGCTCCTTGCAAGAGTTACAGAAAGAATAGCTTCTAGTCTAGTAGTAAGGGCACATTCTTGAGAAATGCAGACTGTGGTTTGAATCTTCTCAGGATAATGTTAATAAACTTAATCTCTAGGATTATGTTTACTTGATGAGGGTTATAATCCTGGCTGTTGCTACGAGAAATGAGTGTTATCTCTTGTTTGACCATCTTTGACTGAAAGCAAGTAACTCCTGGATCTGTGCTGAAATCTGTGCTGTCAGTGTACTTCTAAAGTTCCGAAGATATCTAAAGCAACATGTCAGAATCTTCCTGCCTCATATTTGATTCTGAGAAGAGCTTTGGTATTCTAAACACATAAATATTATAACTACTCCAGCGTGCTCTGGTTGGAGTGCTTCCTGCTAGTGCAGATGTCAAAGTTCAGGGCCTACTTATCAGCAAATGAATGAAAATAATGCTTGAATTTGAGACTTTGAGAGTTTGTCAGTACTAGAAAGCAGATTTCTTCAACTGTTCTTGCAAATACAAATTCTTTTGCAGAAAAGCAAACAGAAATGACTTCTGTACCCAACTTTTATTGCTTTGTTTGGTAAAACAGAATCAAAGACATAAGATTCATTCTGAAGTACTGAAAGATCTGGTGTGTATCACTGGTCTGATGGAATATAAACAAATTCTTGAAGAAGGAGAACATACACATGGTTATATGTATTTTTAAGATGTTTCTTTCATGAGCTTTCTGACATAAACGGAAAGCTGCTGGCCTCTTGTATCTCCTTAGAGAGATACATTAGTTCTGGTATACTGCTTGTCACTTCATTCCCTCCATCGTAAGGGAATAATGGATTGCAGCTTTTCATGTCATCTTACAGGTTGGGAACCTGGTACACCTTTTTTCCTACTCCGAAATCTTGTCCATGTGGATTATACTCCTATTTCTAATGAAAAATCCAATGAAATCGGGCATCTGCTGTGCAGTAATCATATGCAAAGGCAGTTAAGTACAGTGCTTTCATCAAAGATGTCTCTAAATTGGAGAGATGTCAATTTGATAGGTGGACTACTTGGTGTATAAAGAACTGGCTGGATGGCCACACGCAAACAGTTGTGCTCAATGGCTCAATGTCCAGCTGGAGACCAGTAACGAGCGTCCCTCAGGGGTCGGTGCTGGGACCGGTGTTGTTCAACATCTTTGTTGGTGACATGGACAGTGGGATTGAGTGCGCCCCCAGCAAGTTTGCCGATGACACCAAGTTGTGTGGTTTGATTGATACATTGGAGGGAAGGAATGCCATCCAGAGGGACCTAGACACGCTTGTGAGGTGGGCTGATGCCAGCCTGATGAAGTTTAACCATGCCAAGTGCAAGGTCCTACACCTGGGTCGGAGCAATGCCAGGCACAGCTCCAGGTTGGGAAGAGAAGAGATTCAGAGCAGCCCTGCGAAGAAGGACTTGGGGGTGTCAGATGATGAGAAACTGAACATGAGCCGGCAGTGTGTGCTTGCAGCCCAGAAAGCCAACCGTATCCTGGGCTGCATCAAAAGGAGTGTGACCAGCAGGTCAAACGAGGTGCTCCTGCCCCTCTACTCTGCTCTTGTGAGACCTCACTTGGAGCATTGTGCGCAGTTCTGGTGTCCTCAACATAAAAAGGACATGGAACTGTTGGAACAAGTGCAGAGGAGGGCCACGAGGATGATCAGGGGACTGGAGCACCTCCCATATGAAGACAGGCTGAGAAAGTTGGGGCTGTTCAGCCTGGAGAAGAGAAGGCTGCGTGGAGGCCTCATAGCAGCCTTCCAGTATCTGAAGGGCGCCTATAGGGATGCTGGGGAGGGACTCTTCAAGAGGGACTGTAGTGATAGGACAAGGGGTAATGAGTTCAAACTTAAATAGGGGAAGTTTAGATTTGGTATAAGGAAGAAGTTCTTTACTGTGAGGGTGGTGAGGCCCTGAAATGGGTTGCCCAAATAAGTGAATGCTTCATCCCTGGCAGTGTTCAAGGTTGCGTTGGACAGAGCCTTGGGTGGCATGGTTTAGTGGGAGGTGACCCTGCCCATGGCAGGGGGATTGGAACTAGATGATCTTAAGTTCCTTTCCAACCCTAACTGTTCTATGATTCTATGATTCTATGCACAGTAAGACAGAGAAAAGTGAGTCATAGGAAGAAGAAAGGAATTTAACAGGTGGCAAAAAGTAAAAATGTGGACCATTTTTTTATGCCATACCTAGTAGATAAACCATGAAATCAAATACTGAAATTGTTTAATCTTCATATTTAGGTATTGTCACCTTATACTGACTTCTGAGTATCGTGCTGGCATTAAGGTCCAAGAGTGAGGGCACACAGAGTAGTTACATAAATTGAAGTCACTGTTCAAGCAAATAGAATTTTAGCAAACACAAAGCAAGATACAAGTGGGCAAACCATAGTGCAGTGATCTGGTATTGCAGGCTATGCTTTGCAAAACTCGGGAAAAAAAACTCCCAGTTTTGTCTACTTCTAGTAATGCTTTTTGTTTTGATTTGTAATGTTAAAGAATTACTCTTTTCTGAATATTCGGTTGTTTGCTTTGTTTTATTATGGGACAAAATATGGGAAATTAAAGGTGAATAAATGTACACTTTTGTGTTGAGTTATGCCCCATCTGGTCTACCCTTAAGGCTTAACTGGCTTTGAAGAGCCTGAGAAGTATTTAGGAATAGAATGGATCTAAGTGTTTGAAAAACATTTCTTGAAGGCACTTCTATTTTGAAATGTTTGCTGGGTGCTGGGAAGAAGCACACAGGGGAATTATTTCTTTATGAACAAAATCAAACAATTTCTTCCCTTAGTAGAAGAAATCTTGCCCAGAAAATGTGAGGATGCAATAGCTCTCCTTTGCAGTCAGGTTCCTTTTGGCAATGTAAGCACAGCTGGCTGCTCCAGTCCTGCTTCACAGATCACTTCTGTCAAAGCTGTTGTTATCTTTGTGTTTGTACACTGCAAAGAAGAAAAGACACTGTGCTTTTCTCTATCTGTGCAATAATTTCAGCACAGCTGTAATCTGATTAGTATGTTTATAGTTGTAAAATCAGACTTGTGAGGTGCTGGTAACTTGTGAGGTGCTGGTAACTTGTGAGGTGCTGGTCCTTCAGTAACTTAAGTATGTGCTTAATTTTATTCCTGTTGACTTTTATTTGATATCTTATACCAGAGCACTAAAGAATATCTGTGGAATCAGGGTGGCAGAGTAGAGGTAGAATGCAGAAAGAACTCCTACTTGTTGATTGTAGTTATGAGAAAAAAACAACAGAATTACTTAAAGTAAGACGAGTACTAGTTCTATATGATGAAAAAATGAACATGAGCCGGCAGTGTGCGCTTGCAGCCCAGAAGGCCAACCGTATCCTGGGCTGCATCAAAAGGAGTGTGACCAGCAGGTCGAGGGAGGTGCTCCTGCCCCTTTACTCTGCTCTCATGAGACCTCACTTGGAGTATTGTGTGCAGTTCTGGTGTCCTCAACATAAAAAGGACATGGAACTGTTGGAACAAGTGCAGAGGAGGGCCACGAGGATGATCAGGGGACTAGAGCACCTCCCATATGAAGATAGGCTGAGAAAATTGGGGCTGTTCAGCCTGGAGAAGAGAAGGCTGCGTGGAGACCTCATAGCAGCCTTCCAATACCTGAAGGGGGCCTATAGGGATGCTGGGGAGGGACTCTTCATTAGGGACTGTAGTGATAGGACAAGGGGTAATGGGTTTAAACTTAAACAGGGGAGGTTTAGATTGGATCTGAGGAAGAAATTCTTTACTGTGAGGGTGGTGGGGCCCTGGAATGGGTTGCTCAGGGAGGTTGTGAATGCTTCATCCCTGGCGGCGTTCAAGGTGGGGTTGGACATAGCCTTGGGTGGCATGGTTTAGTGGGAGGTGTCCCTGCCGATGGCAGGAGGGTTTGAACTCGATGATCTTGAGGTCCTTTCCAACCCTTACTATTCTATGATTCTATGATTAATTTGCTGTAAATAGTGTGTGAATAAATGTAGTAAAGGAGCAAGAATATTAAAGAATGTTAAAATCATTATTTCAGTTATAAGGACAGATACAAACCTTTTCTTCTGCAGTTGAGAGTTGGTACAGGAAACACATACATGTGGCATGAAGAGGAATCAAATTCTGGTTTGGCAGCTTCAGGCTTTTCCTGTTTTATATTTTGGGGGTCCTGCCTGGTTTCTTCACTACATAGCTGTTCAGCTTGTATCTGCTTTAGCTTTTGATTTTTCAGTCCTATTGGTTGCACACACTTGGCATAATTTCCCAAGTTCCTGTTTGCTGGAACCTGCAGCATTGTAACAAGAGCTTCTAGTTCACAGTTGCAATGCCAGGGATTATCGTAAAGACGTAGGTAGTTTAGACTGGGTGTATAAATAAAAATCTCCTCAGATAAACTCTTAATTTGGTTATGCTGAAGTAAGAGTGTGGTGAGTTTATTCAAACCGAAAAAAGCCTGGCTCTCAATTTTTGATATGTCATTCTGTTGTAAATCCAGACTTTTCAGTGCTTTGTACTTGGAAAACATATTATTCTTCAGTTTACGAATCCTGTTTCTTGCCAGCAGCATGTGTTTTAAATCCTCTGGCCAATCAGGTGCCACAAAAATCAATTTTCTTTCCTGACAATCTAGGTATTTCTCATGAAGATAAGTGTATATATCACATGGTAGGCCTTGGGCATTGCGCTTAACAGTGCTAGATGCTCTCCTTAAGATGTTTTCCCTTTCATTGTTTCTCAAACTCCTATTCCTTGTCTTCCTACAGTCAGATGCTTTGCAAAGAAGTAGTAGTAGTATAATAGTAACTACTTGCATCCTGACATTCAGCTGGCCCCAGCTATTTTCTGTGACAGCTGTAACAGTTGAAATTTTTGGATAGTCTAAATCAGTGTTGTACAGATCTGAGGAGACACAGCTGGAGTATGTGGGATCCCTGTGCTGGAAGAGAAGTAAAACATTACAACAGATGAAACAGGCATTTTCATAGAGGCTTGAATGTAATATACAATATTCAGTCAAATAATCATTATGCTACTTGGAGCTTCACAAATACTTCGAAGATTTAATGTCCTATCTCTCTTTTTTTTTGTTACTGGTTTTTACTGTCTCTAGTTTACTGTTATTCGTTTTTATTAAACATGGGAAACTGTATGGACCCATTTCTAACTGGTCTTTATTAAAAGGTTCTCATTTATTCAGGAAAACGGCATCAGGCTGAATCTTCTTTGTATTTAAATTCATTTTGGAAAATGAGCTTGAAAGAGAACCTTGAAGGTGATACTTTCCAGCTTTCTGGGTGTTGACCCACTAGAACACATACAGTGCCTATCAACTCCTCAGTTATAGACTTGTTTTCAGGTTGTGCCCAAATTTACCATTTATGTATTTACCATACAAATTTACTAGCCCTGCTTACTAGCGAATGTTTCTTATGGCTCATGTCAGGTAGACAAGGTTGGCTCAGAAAGACCACAGGCAAGAGCCTATCAGGTTATATGTCATCTGAGTGTAGGCAGAGTGCAAAAGAGAACTTGCTGGTCATGGCCATGGTATGCTTTAAACCAGTTCCAAGTCTGTCCACCTAAGGAGGAACAGTACAAAGGGGTAAGCCAGGAGTTTTCGGCTTTCTACAAAAGCTAAGCACAGTCTTGAGGAATTATTATTAGGGGAAGATAAGGACTGCTGCCCACAATTGAGTCTAAAATGCTTCAGTATTTTTAGTTATTTTTCAGCCTGTGTTCCCTCCTGAATTTCCCATAGTACTCCTGTGTATTGCCCTTCTCCTTCATCATCTGTGAAGTTTGGCCATAAGGTCATCTTTACTTAAAAACGTTTTAACCCCTCAGCTTGTTGTATTTTCTAACTATTTTCAAACTCACAAATTTCTTTTGCTAATCAATATCTTCCCTTCTGAAACTTTTTTCTAATTCTTCACTGTTTGGTGTAACTACTTAGTTAATTTTTCTCTATGATTGTGGACCTTAGCACCTGGCAAGGTATTGATCTTGAGTGCAGATCATTGCACAGATATTCTGTTTCTAAAACACTGTTGATCTGGGCTCAAAAAACTTGTTTTTTGTCTGGAGGAAAGGTGGCACAATAAATGAACTAATATCAGGTAAAATACTTTGGAAAGCAAAGAGATTTTTTTATTTTTAAACAAATTGGTAGATCAATTTAAACCATATCTCAACTGTAGAATGTTCTCGGTATTTGTGCAGTTCTTACTCATTAGACAGACGGAGCAGTCTTGTCTACACCTGTTGCTGTATCCCTCTCATCCCTGTGGCTAGTTCCTGTTATTACCTTTTGAAAACTCATTGATTGGTTTCTCCATTTTGTTCCTGTAGTTACCAGTTGTCTTTCTTCATTCAGTCTCTGTTAGTTCACAGTGTGTATGAGTGTTTGCATAAACAACTTTATCCCTTACGTGAAAAATTGTGTTTTGTTACTTTTTGGCACCTCTGTGGTAGTCAGTGTAAGTTGATTATGTGTTTTAATAACTTGAATCATAACTGGGATCCTCTGTGTTGTTTTGAACTGTTAATTGTTCTGGCAATGTGATAGCTCGTTCTATCCAGGAAAGCTAGGAAATAGGAAAAGAACTTGGGGTGGGAGAGGTAATAAAAAAATATGGGAATATTCTTTCATCTTCCTTTCCATCTCCTGAGTCTGGATTGTTTTACTAGTATTATATTTCTGCCTGCTAGCTAAAGTATATTCAGCTATAATAGCAAAATTAGCAACTGCTTTTAGTAGCATGTACACATTCACATGTAAAATTATAACTGTGTCTTTTCTAGTTCTAGGGCAAAAAACCCATGTAAGAGCTATGTAATTTCTGTGGCTCAGCAGCCTTAAGGATGACTTTGATTGGTTAGGTTCTTTTCAGGTGTGCAATCCCTCTCAATATTGTCCTACTCCTCAAAAAGGCACTGAGTTAGACAGAGTTACAAGATATCAGTGAAGCCACAGTCCCCGTAGAAAACATCATACAGATCTATTGTACTAATGCTTATTGCAGTTGAAAGCATGTATTTTTTTCTTACCATGTGAAAATGTGGTTTTAAATATTTTAAACAAATATTTATTTTCACTGTATAAACCTTTCGTACAGCATTTTCCATATCAGGCATCTGTATATCAGGCCTATTTTGATCATTTCAGTCTAAACGGATCAGTTATTTTGAAGATTAGATTAGGGCAAAAGGTATGACTATGTTTAATAAGAGTTTTTGCATCTTTTACTTGGAGAATAGACTCAAAATTTGGCAGAAGAGTGGCTGAAGGGGTGTGTGTTTCTTCTAGTGTCAGGCATCTATCTTTCATTATTTTGTTAGAATTTCAACAATCTCTGCAAAATAAGAGTTTCTAAAGACAATAATTATATGCACAGAGAAGAGACTGTCTCAGGCAGTGAAATTCTCTGAAATTCAATACCTGCAGAAGATGAGCAGGGTTTTTCCTACAATTGGTCTGATGGCGCCACCTCATAAACCTATATGGAAAACTTAACTTTGGTATTTCCAAACATCGGATTGCTTAATTAGATAGCTTTCTGGTCCTTGGTAATGTAAGATTGAAAACAGCTTGGTTCCTGAGTGTGCCATTAGTTGATGGAGTGTAAGAATAGACATTTCCTCAGGACAGCTTTCTCCAACTTTGTATTCTGCTTTTGGGTTTTTTGCTGCTTGCTTCTCAGTAATGTGCTGTGACTGTGGTCTAAGGGAGGCCCTGATGGACTGAATCTGTAATATGAATTCTTATGTTTGTGTTGTATGCTGAGAATTTGAACTGTTTACTCTTAATATGACTTTTTTATTATTTTTAGGTGCATGTAAGAATTTGCAAGACTTAAATCTCTCTGAATGTCAGGGATTAAATGTAAGTACTTCAGATTTTCTCATGAACTCTAATTTCTAATGAGAAGGAAGATTTGTGAAGAGCTGTGTTTATTTGGACACACAAATCTTCCTGATAGAAAGTAGAGACTTGTGTTCTCAAGTACTTTGAAAATGGAATTCAGTAGGATTCAGAGATACTCAGTGAAGTTCTCATTTGTTTTCTACAGTTCTAATACAAATGGATATATTCAATTTCAATTAATTTTAATAAACATGCTGCAAAACTTTACCAGTCTGGGGTGGGTTTTTTATTGTGTTTTAAGTTTGGAGTTGGCAACAACTATACATTTCAATCCTATATTGTTTTCAGGTTCCTTTATTCCTTCACTCAATAATACACATAGGCTGTAAAAATCTCTCATTATATTTTTAGATATTTGTGAGAGCCTTTATTTGAAAGGTGTCTAAGTATGCAATCACCATCATCACTATATATTTGTCCATTCTTTTTCCTTTAGCATTTTCAGTTTTATTGCACTTCCATTAATTCTCTTTAATGTTTTTCAATTGCCCTTCTCTGATGGAAAAACGATGCTTGACTGTGCTGTAAAATATTATAATTACGGTGTAATATTTAGAGGTTGTATGCTTCTTAATGATTGTTTTGACCTTTGATTCTGTTGTTCCTGAAAGAAGTCAATAAGCTAAAGTGGGCCAGGGCTTTGTAAAGACTCAAACACTTTCATAACTGTCTATTCTGTTTGTTTTTTAACATGCTTGCTAATATACATTCGATATGTACCAGCAAGCACATCCCTAGGTGGTGTCAGGGCCTGGTTCATGGGATAGTAGGGACTTGCTGATCGCACTCTTGCCAATACAGCCTAGCGTGCAGTTGGTCACCTTTCTTGAAAGGGCACACAGTTGACACACATTGAAGTTATTACTGACCAGGACTTTTAGGTTAGTGTGTTTGATAGCTGCTTTCTGACTAGTGCATAGACTACTGATGCATGGGGTTATTCTAACCCAGATGCAGGACTTTTGCATTTGCCTTTGTTGAACTTCATGAGGTTTCCATTAGCCCATTTTTCCAGACTAAATCTCTCTGAATAGCAGTCCTAGTCTCCAGCGTATTGACACTTCCCCCAGATTGGAATAATTTGTGAATTTGCTGAGAATATACTCATTTCCTATAATCCAAAACATTTATAAAGACATTTAATAGTACTGGCCCCCATACTGATCCTTGAGGGATGCCACTTCCCACAAGCCACCAATGGGACTTAGCACCGCTGGTGACAACCATTAGGCCTGGCGGTCTGGACAAATTTCACTCACCTTGAAGTCCACTGATCCAGCCTTTATTTTACCACTTTTGTTATAAAGGGTATGGTGGCCTGTGCTGAAGGCCTTGCTGAATTCGAGACACAAAAGCTGCTTTTTCTCCATAGATCCAGTAATTTCATCGTAGAAAACTGTCACCTTAATGAGGAATGCTTTGCCCTTGGTAAATCCTTGCTGGCTGTTCACTATTACTTTTTCATCCTCCTTGGACAGGGCTTCAAGGAGGATTTGATACCTAACCTTCCTAAGGACTTAGGTGAGGTTGACTGGCTTGTAATTTCCTGGATCCCCCTTCTTCTATTTCCTGTAAATCAGTGTGTCATTTCCTATTTTCCAGTCATCAGGAATCTCATCTGTTCATTATGACCTTTCAAAAATGAGCAAGGCCTCTCAGTGACAGGAGCCAACTTAGTACTCTTTCATGCATTCTTTCTCATCCCATTTCCTCAAGAGCTCCCTGACATTACCTTCTTCTATCATAGGTATTGTTTCACTCTCACAGATATTGCTAGTAGGCTCCTGCAGGGCAGCCTTAGTAATAAAAACTGAGGCAAAAAAAGTCATTCAGTACCTTGGTCTTGAAGATCAACAGGCTGTCCTGGGCCCTTTTACTTTCCAGGGCTGTCTACCATGAGACCTTGTTAAGCAGATCCCCAAACAAGCCAAAATATGCTTGTTCTTCTACAATTTGTCTGATTTTCTATTCTCAGGATTTTAAACTTCTCGTTTTCATGATTGCAGTAACCAAAATCACTCCAGTTCTTCACATCCTTGAATAGATATTCCTTGCTGTGAAACAAGTCCAGAAGAACATGTTCCCTAGACCACTTGTCAGTCACCTGGATCAAGAGATTGTCTTGAACACACTCTGGAAGTCTCCTGGTTTGTGCCTAACAATATTGTTCTTCCAGCAGAAAATCAGAGTGGTTGAAGTCTCTCATGACTAACCAGGATAGGCAGTTGTAAGGTTTCCTTCAGCTGCTCAAAGGTTTCATCTACCTTCTTTTCTTGGTCAAACAGTCTGTAATTGATACCTACCACAATGTAATCCTCATAGGTCTAACCTCTAATCTTTACAAATAAGATGTCAACTGACTTGACACCCTCCAATGCAATGCTCCATGGCATAGATTGCAACCAGTCTTCACCTTCCTGGGCTGTCATTCCTAAATATTCTGTAACACCAATTGCAGCCCTCCAGTTATGTGTACTACACCTTTGCATTGCTAGAATCCCAATGAAAGCATTGCTCTGCATCTGTGCATCCCTACTGGTTGATTCTCATGCTACAAGTGTTTGTGTTCAGACACTTCAGATGGTCCCCTGGTTGTGCTGCTTTCACATGGAATGGAGAGTTTTCCCCATTGTGACATCCACTAAATACTTTCTCACCATTTATGATTTGTTCTCTTCAGGTTATGGTTATCTTCCATCAACATACCTATTTTTACTGGTGTCACCTCTCTCAAATCCTTTGTTTTAGGAATATATTTCAAAAGCACAAACTCTTCCTTGATGCTGATTGGTATTGAATTTCCAGCTATCTTGGTGATCCTTTAGTAGAAAGATGACCACGACATGGCAAGAGATACACACTCAACTATAACATTTTTCTGTAGTGCTGACCTTTTGCCGTTCTATTATATTGACTTTTATTGTGAAACATTCTTCATACTAGGAGATTTGTTCCCATTACGGATTCGAATGGAATGTAATGATATATAGAACAATATAGGTAGTACCAGTTTTGCAGGTCAGTAAAACTTGGAAGCCTTATAATTAATCAAATCTAATATTCCACCTATAGGGTAGAACTAAACAGAAGGGTTTTTGTAAAAGATATTACTGGTCAGAGAAGTGTACCAGAGTTGATGGAGAAAATTAACCAGTGGTTTTAGATACCAGGATTAGCTAACAAGAATCTTGTCTTAGCAAAACATGTAAATGTGCTAACCTTCAATCATGTGAAAAGTCCCCTGTGTTCTATAGGACTGTGTAGTTTATCATGTTTCCTTGAACTGGAATGTTAAAATTACCACACTTCAGTTCAATAACAGTAGCATCATGTGTCTCTCAGTATTCTACTTTGAAGCTTCCAAAGAAAATGTCTGTGGTAGTCATCATAAATCATCATAAAATTATTATGATGATTTAGAGGTACTTATGTTTTTCCCCCTTGTTACTCAGCATAAAAATGTAAGATAACAACACAAATATAATTTCAATGTAATTCTTGATTTTTTTTTTAATTATTATTCAGGATGAATCCATGAGAGTCATATCAGAAGGCTGCAGATCTCTTCTCTATTTAAATCTGTCCTATACAGATATTACGAATGGAACATTACGACTATTGCCAAGGTAAAAGTAAACAGAAATGTGAAAGTGTGTTTGTTGTAATCTTGCAGGAAACTTAGAAGCATATTGTCGTGGTTTAAGCCTCTATAACTCACACAGTTGCTCTCTCACTCACTCCCCCTCTTTCTTCCCCCTGCTCCTGGAGGGATGGGAAGAAGAATCGAAAGAATGCAACTCCCATGGGTTGAGATAAGAACAGTTTAGTAACTAAGGTATAACACAAATCACTGCTGCTACCACCAATAATAATAATGTCAAGGCAAATACAAGGGAAGAGAATACAATCACTCACCACCAATCCCCAACTCGACCACGCAGTGCACCCCCACCCTTCCAGGTCTCTGCCCTCTGTTTTTACATCCTGGGCATGACATGCTGTGGTATGGAATAACCTCTTTGGTCAGTTTGGGTCAGGTGTCCTTTCTCTGCTTCCTCCCAGCTTCCCCTTCTCCCTGGCAGAGCATGAGACTCAGAGAGTCCTTGGCCAGACCAAAACGTTTTAAGCAGTAACTGAAAACATCGGTGTTATCAGCACTGTTCCCAGGCCAAAAGTCAAAAACACAGCACTGCACTAGCTACCGAGAAGGAGAAAAATGACTGCTACTGTTGAACCCAGGGCACATATGTAGTAGAAATACTCTTTTTGAGTGATTTACAGGATTCTGTCTACTATCCAAAATAAAAAAAAAATGCCACATATGTTTGACTTAGCACTTCTTTTTTTGGTATATTTACAAATAGCCTCTATAATTCGTAAAGATTTATAGAAACTTTCAAAAGAATGTGCTAGCCAACATTTTCCTGGGCATGTCCAGTTCTTGTGGCGATGCACGAAGTTTGCAAGTTAGGTATGTTCTTAGAAATTTATTTCTGCAAGAGAGGATTGTAGATAGGTGTATTGTGTCAGCCAAGGTCTTGTGTGACAACTGCAAAAGAAAGAATTAGTCCAAGCTCTTATTTGGAAGATCAGTGAGCTGAAGGTGAAGAATGTACAATCTTATAGAGGTCTGCCATTCCTGTTTTAGGTGTATCCCTCCATGTGTCTTGAAGTCTGCCTGATAGGTAGAATTGCTGCATTAAAAACTGCCATAAAGGAGAAGAGGTGTGCTGGTCCATGGTAGCAGCATCACAAAGACGTACATAGATTTGAAGATAGCTGTACATTGTTTCTCTTTACTGTGAGGAAAACTGATGTCTTCCTTTCAAAGCAAACCCGCGAAGTCCAGAAACATGTTTTTCTTTGCCATCTGTATAGTACATTTTGACCTTTGTTTTGCTTAGTCTAGAATGCCATATCCTTATGTAACTAACATTTGTTTTGGCAAAGTTTTCCATGTAGTGTGTCCAATCTTGCCACTAATTTTTTCATCAATATTATTCTTATAATAATCTGTGTTTTCTCCATGTTGGCTGATATTTTGTCTTTTTAATTTTCCCTATATTTATGTTGAAGTTTGAAACAGCTATTCTATAGGTAATATCAGCCTATGTTATTCTGGTTACCTGAACATGCTGTTGCCACCAAAAGTCAGATCCATTCATTTCTGTTGATGTGTAAATAGCTTGTACCCAAGGAAAGAATTCTCTGGGGTAGGTGAAGCTTTCAATGCAATAAAATTTTTGAAACTAAAAGAAAAAATTATCCACTGAAAAAATATATTTTGAAGTTAACTTGTACCTCTCTAATAAAAAATTTTCCCAGTTACACATGATGCTTCTGATTTAAGCCCGTAAGATACCAGTGGTTTTATTAGTTTTTGGACAAAAAGCCAAGCTCATTGTTTCTGAGATGGGGATGTACAGAAAGTTGATGTCGTATGAAGATGTTGATAGCAGACAAATTTCATGAACATTTCATATGCCATCTCAAAAGATTTAGCTCACCAGAAGTCCTGTGTAATAAAGTAACTAATAGAAAGTTCTTAAAGGTGGCAGTATTGCATTTCATAATACTGCACATGAAGTTTGCTATTGTATATCAGATGTCTGTTACTGGAACAAGGAACGAGGAAGTGTAGGCTGAGTGTGTTCAAAACTGTTTGGTCATTTTTGATTCTCTCCTATTGTTTCATACAACCATTTTAACCCCTGCATTACACAACAAGATCATCAGCTACAGTTTCCCTCTGAAGAGTTCTCTCACATATGGTAGACATGAATATTGTCTATCAGGAAAAAAAATCAGAAGGTGATTTTGTCAGATTGCTTTAAAGCCAAAATCGATTGAAAAACCATTATGACAGAATTCCTGCAGAATGTAATCATAACACCAGGGATTTGATCACAGTCTTGAAAATGCAGTAAGAAAGGCTTCCCTGTGTATTAAGTTGGGCAATCTTGTAACAACATATACTTTAAAAAGACTCAGAGCTAGGAGAGTATAAAAGCCAGTCTCCTAATTCATTGTTTATTTTATCAGATAATTTTGGACGCGTACTATCTCTGAGTTACCCCCATTTCTGTGGAATATGTCACTAACATGTAAAAAGGCTTATGCTTCTCAAAGAAGAATATTTTTATTCCTGTATTTAATATGAATTAAATGTTTCCATTAAAAAAATCCCACATCATATACACATTCCTTTGTATTCTGATATCTGATTCTGATGCATGTTAATTTTTCTTCTTTCTTTTGTGCTCAGTTCATGTTAGCATGTTTCCCTACTCTATACTGAAAGTATAAAGTGAGTTCCAAAAATGTATGCCACTCGTTAAGCAGTCAGCTCCCCAGTGGGTGTTCCCATCTTTCTTCAAAATGCCTTCTTTTGCTGACTTGCAGAACTGCATGACTATATCCCTCCAACTAAATGTCTACCAGAGCAGTAGGTCCTAATTCTAGGTTTTGATTTTCTGTATGCTTTCATTTGTGGTGCACGTGGCAATTGTTATTTACTCCAGTAAGAAATGTAGTTCATGAAAATGAATAGTTTTCAGTATGTTATAAACCAAAGTTGCAGATGGAAACAGAAGTATAATCAGACTGTAGATTCTTGGTTTTACAGAAAACTGTTGATTAACATTTTCCACTTATACAGTTTATTTTCTTTTAGCTAGCATTTAGTACAAAGAAATGTTTTCCAAAAGAACTGATTAAAACCTAACATTGGATGATTTGCTTTCAGATAATTCCCGTTTGTATCTCTTTCAATTCCTTGCATTCTTTTAATAGTACTCTTCTAAACAATTATATGAATCAAGAAGCTGTAATTGTACATTTATGTTTTTAGTGCCCTTTGATAGAGTTCTGGTTTTCATTTCCAGCAGACACTGCTTGCAAAATCAATGGCAAAGACAGTCAGCAAACTTACAATGAAAAGTCTGTTACTTTCAAAGTATGCACACAAAAATCCCACTTAGTTACAAAAGTATGCTTTTGCAGTTATTTGATATAACTTTAAAATGATACTGTTTTCAGATGATGAAATATGTTGTATGATAGTACTATTCCCCAGTAATTTGCAATACAGCAGAGTGAAAAGTGCAGCAGAAGAAAGGGACTTTCAAACTTCAGCAAGAAGATAATCCTATTTCATATCGAACATCTTTACAGTAATTTTCAGAATACTTTAACTGTTTCATGTTTCGTTTCTGCAAGGTATCCCTGTAATAATTTGCTCTCTGTTTGGTTTTGTTGGTTTTTTTTGTTTGTAAACCAGCTTCCCCAATTTACAGCATCTGAGTTTAGCTCACTGCAGAAAATTCACAGACAAAGGTTTACTGTACCTGGGCACTGGAAAAGGCTGTCACAAGCTCATCTATTTGGACCTTTCAGGCTGCATTCAGGTTTGTAGATCACGTCTTTCTTTCATTCTGTGAAGAAGAGTATCCTTTGTATGACTGGCTGCATCCTGCATTCATGGTATACTGAAGCAGAACAAGCACTGCAGCAGACTTTCAGGGTTTTGAATTACATGACTACAGCTGTTTAAGTTTTACTGAGGAATAATAGCACTATAGGTTTGGATCACTTCCAACAAACTGTCAGATCTATAAACAGCTAGTACTTACTGCATAATGAGAGCAAGGCTTGCTTTTTGTAGCCATAAATAGACCAATTGCATGTCATTAGTTAGAATTTTAAATCAGGAGCTTTGAAAGTGCAGGTTTTACTAAGGTACAAAAAAAATAATAGCCACTCTGCTCTGGAAGAATATGAATTTACATTTGATTTCCTGAGAAGATAAATAATTAAAAAGTGTTTTATATTGGTTTAATATATTGATTTAAGTAGAATTTATAACTGCAATCTAAAAATAGTTAATGTTTTGGACTATTTTTGTCTCCAACTTCCAAAGAAAACCAAGGTTTTATAATCTGGTACTATTTTTGAAGCTTTCAAACATATACTGTATCTTGAAAAATATTACAAAAGCAATATGAAATACCAAACTGTAAGGCAATAGAAGTCTGCCAAGGTTTTAATAAAGACTTCCACGTATATTTCTTTCCCCAGATTACAAAACACATGTGAAATGATAAAGATGGTATGTAGTCCAAAGAATACGACAGATTAACTTTCCATCTAACAAAACCTTTTCAGAAGCAAGGATGAAAGCAGATAGGGCATTGTTCTGACTGCTCTTCACTGTGTTTCTTGTTCTTGAGAATCCTGCTGATACTATTGTGTGGTGACAGTATGAAATTTGAAATGAGGGCTGAGGTTAGAGGAAAGTTAAGCTCTACCTACCTCTGAGCTTCTTTTTCAACATGCCAGTAATTGGTTAGTTTTTCCAAAAGCAACATTCCTGCTTGTTCAGAAGAGCAATCATGAGCTGTAAGGGTCTGCCTCTAGAAAGCATGATCTAATAAAAGTCAGAGAAAAATGATCATCATTGAACTAGGAAAACCACAATCATCCCCTTTCCAGAGGAAAGTGGGTTTGCTCGCCAGTGTGTTTGAGAGCTCTGAAAGGGATTCCACAGCTTCCTCCATTTTGGGTTTCCCCACAACTCTGGAACAGTGCTTAATGATTATGACCGAGCATTTGAGTAAACAGTTAAAACCAAAAAGAGCATCGAATTGCATCACTGTTGCAGAAAGCACTTAAATAAGATAGAATTCTCTTTTTTTTCTCTTCATTGGATGAACTAAGCCAAAGGGAACTTCTGTTAGGCTAATGTTTCAAATTAGAAAAATGTAGTGAAGCTAGAGTATAAACATTTAAATTATGCTAAAAAGTGTTCTGTAGGACAGAATGTGTATTGTTCCCATTGCTTCATGTTTCCTTTTTTATTATTCCCTTCATTTTAACATCAAGGGTTTTTCTACATGGGTTCTACTATTACCATTATTACAGCTGCAGGATTTGAACAGCTATTTTGCAAGACCACCTGTAAAACAAGTGATTATGCTGATGATCTTGAGGTCCTTTCCAGCCCTTACTATTCTATGATTCTATGATTCCACAAGTGGTGGCATGGGTGCCAGAGCATTTAGACAGCTTGTTAAAACATAGTTAGGCAGAAAAGTGGGCATTAAGCACACATTTTCTAGTCCGCTGTCATAAAACAAGGCAGTTTTTCCTTTGACTGTTATATTAATACATGGTAATAATAGTGGGTGAATTGTAGGCATGGTTTTTTTGCATAAAATCTCAGTAATTGAGGTTGTGTTGTTATGACATGGGTGGTAACTATTTTCATTAATGAGTTTCAAGGCATTTTCATAAAAATACTGAGATTCTCTTGTGTCCTGCTTAAAAGGTATCCTGCTACACCACTGATATTATCAGAGAATTACCTAGAAAACACAAGTTTTCTTTGTCCTGTTTCTGAAGCTGAACAGTGTAAGTGGAGAATTTTCTGCTATTAGACAAAAAAATGAAAAGGCAGAAGGTTATAAAGCAATTGCATGTCATTTATTGACATTTTAGATTGAAATTACGTAACTAGAACAGTTCAGTGAGAGATATTTTCAGTTAAATAGAAACGAGGAGATTTTGAAAGAAATCTTTGTGTTGCCAACATTTATGGCTGGTTTTCAGACTGGAACTATTCTGGCCCAAAATTTGTTTGAACCATCAATTGCTGTAATCTACAACAGCTGGATAAGAGGTCACAAGCCATTGGGAAAAGTAAATTTGACCCTTTCATTTCTTGATATCCTTCACTGTTTGTAGGGATGACAGAGAAGCTATTGGGAAACATGTAAGCTTCACCAGTTTTCACCATCTGAGTTCCTCCTGCTCTGGTTTCATTAGGGGAATTCTCATTTTGCCAGCTACTGGAATTCTGTCTTCTTCAGATGTATCAAGCAGCAAAAAGGAATCATAGAATGCCAGGTTGGAAGGGACCTCGAAGATCATCTGGTTCAACATTTCTGGGCAAATCATGACCTAGACTAGATGTCCCAGCATCCTGTCCAGCTGCATCTTGAAAGTGTCCAACCTTAGGGAATCCACCACTTCCCTGGGGAGATTATTCCAATGGCTGATTGTTCTCACTGGGAAAAATTTTCCTCTTGTGTCCAGTCAAATCTCCCCTGGAATAACGTGCCCATTACTCCTCGCTTTTTCCATGTGACTCCTCATAAAAAGGGAATCTCCATCATCTTTGTTGCAACCCTTTCAATGCTAGAACATGGGGATAAGATCTCCTCTGAGCCTTTTCTCCAGGTTAAGCAAACTCACCTCTCTCAACCTTTCCTCATACAGCAGGCTTCCCAGTCTTTGGATCATCTTTGTGGCTTGTCTGGACGCTCTCCAGCCTGTCCACATCTTTTTTGCACAGAGGGGACCAAAACTGAACACAGTATTCCAGGTGTGGCCTGAAAAGCACTGAGTAGAGTGGGATAGTGGCTTTCTCTCTGCTGGTGTTGTTCTTGTTGACGTAAACCAGCATCCTGTTGGCTTTCTTAAAGAGGGGCCATCACTTGGGGAGAAAATGTGAGCCACGTTCTTTATTTATTGAAGGAGAGGACTGATTGTTTACATTTCCTGAGTACAAACTTGTATAACTGAAGAACACTTTAAGTCACATGTGCAGTATTCTATATTTTTAGAAAGATGCTAATTCAGAAGTATGTTAACATAATCCTTTTTTTTTGGACAGTGGAAAATTAGAAGGAAAATGACATGTGGAAGCAAACCATCAGTGTAATGGAGCCAAACATCTGAAAGGATGTCATGATTTGTTCTATCATTCTTGACAAACACAGAACAGAAAAATAAGATATCTCCTTGTGCACCACAAGAACACTTGCTCAATTCTGAACATTGAATTTCAAGTCTCCGCACTCA
Organism: Amazona ochrocephala; assembly: GCA_039720435.1. Classification (NCBI taxonomy): domain Eukaryota; kingdom Metazoa; phylum Chordata; class Aves; order Psittaciformes; family Psittacidae; genus Amazona; species Amazona ochrocephala. Next base: position 31,855,312 of record CM077880.1, read on the forward strand.
CAGTGCATTGACAATACTAGAATCATAGAATAGTGTTTCTTCAAGATCTCTTCTGCGCTGCAGATAACGCTCTGCATTTCAGGGTAGATTCCACAAATACAATCGGTTCAAAGGGAGAAATAATGAATTTTAAAGCAGTAATGTGCATGTTGCAAGCAATTCAAAACCTGAATAAAAACTCTGTGTGTTCTCATTCTTTGGAATTAAGAAACTGTAAAAAAATATATTATTTTTGATATTCTTAGAAGCATTTCATCATCTGACAACATTTATTGCCCAAATCTGTAGGTGCAAATCTTCAGCTGTAGTTTGCTCCTACAAAACAAGCTTTTGTTGTTTTGATGTACTTGCATTTCAGATCTAGTACACAAGAAGTATACTAGTATACAGTTAAGAAAAAACCCAAAATCAGTCATTTACTTATTCGCCTGAAAACTCGTCACAGACAAGGAATGATATTTTATATATGATCATTGCATTGACTTCTGATTCTGTTAAATAATACATTTATAAAATGATCTTACTGAGTCATGAAGGAAAAGTCTGTTTCGCAGAACTTTATAGGATCAAAGTCTCATAATAACCTTCAAAACATCCTGCCTCATGGTTGGTTTGAAGAAGGAGATTTAAGTGGGATTTTACCTAATGCAGTATTAAATTAAATTCCATATGTATCCTAACATTGATTCTTGGGTCAAGTTGTTCAGTCTCGAGGCAATCTTTTGAACACTGAAAGTCTGAGTGAGTTGAGAATGCATTTGTGTACTAAAATATGCAAAAAATGTGATATTTATTCACCTTATCTTCAATAATGACCGACGTTTCCTAGATAATCCATAGGGGCTTTAGAAAAGAAATTCAAGATTAAGATTTTGTTGTTTTAGGAATAAAGCAAAATAAGACAAGTACATATGATATTGCAGCAGTATCTAAATGTTGACTAATTGAATTGAATCATATCTGAATGCACGTTTTGCGTTGAAACTCTCTCAACCTGATGTCTGAGATCCATTTTCTAGCTTTAAGTTAAAAACCAGTTCAAGTGAAAAAATAATCTGAAACAATCTGTGCAGGGGTACTATTAGTTGCTTCAGTATAACTGGTTTTGGCTTGCATGGAGGAAAACACTGAATTGCTGCTATTTGTGGTATCAGATGGCTATGTTAAGCAAACAGTGTTTTTCCAGACAAAGAGATTAAAAGTCCTGTAGACTGCAGTAATGTTGTGCAATCATTACTGAATTCCAGAAACAGATATTCTACTTCTGTCAAGTGGAAATGTTGTTGAGTTTGATCTGATTACCTGCTACCTACTATCTATCCTTTTGAGAATGGGTATTTCACTTAATTTTAGGCCTCTAATATAAGTTAGTACCTAGAAACCTGCCTTAATATATCTATATAATAATTAGAGAGGGAGAGAGGTCCCCAGAGGTGATCAGACTTTTTCAGGTCTGACCTGTCTTGGGGTCTTTTTTGCTCTTTGCTAGACAGAGATCCCAGGTTTCATAATTGTCTAAAATAGATGCCTCAGTTATATTCCTAATCTCAGTGGAGTAAACAGTCTGGTTTTGCAGTCTGTTTTTAAAACAGCATCGGTATTATTTGCACCTTCTTGATTCAGCATTTTCCCCTGATTTTAAAGTCCTCAAAACTGTGGTTCCTCTTCTATAATTATACATATATATATATATATAATATAAATAATATGTATTATCAGAACAAGCTGTTGATTCTGCATTTAGGCTTTTTCAGTGACACTTTTGAAATCTTGGCCAAAACAACAAGTAATGTAATTTAACCAAGATCCATCATTTTATCATATTTGCATCTGAATTTTAGGTACCTAGACATGAGGTATCTTGCCTCTGTATCTTAACTGTGATCACCAAATTAGATAGGTACTCTTAACAGTGTGTTCATGGTAAAAAAAATCCCAAGAACAACTGTCAGCAGGCCCTATTAAGCCTCATGCTTTCCTTCCATTAGCAGTCATAGGAGTAAGTTGCAGTTGGTTACAATTGATGCATGCATTTGAACTGGGTCTTACAGAATTTCTTCGGTTTGAACAAGCTCAATATTGCATGAGTGACTGTTCCTTAGAAGCAGTTACTCTTTCTCTTAATAGCAAATCTGTTCAGCAGTTACAAAGGGAAATACTACTGTCAACAGCTAAAGCATACTCAAACTGCTGAACAAACCGTGGCTGATTTTTGAGAAGAGTGAAAACCTCAGTCTCCTTTTGAAAAGGCATCATGCTCTGATTATAATGAACAGTGTTGTTACCATGTCCTACAACAAACTGTATGATGTAACATACCCTCTCTTCTCTTGGGAATGGTTTACTCTCTGTAGTATATAGACCAAGAACAAGACTCAGTTACCAGAAATTCACCTCTCGAACTCTAGGGAGTGATTTGTTTCACTTTAACATATTAAACTACTTGGTGCATGTTGTAGAAATGTGCTGCCTTCTGTTGTTGCACTGCTTGAAAGCCAACGAGGAGGCCTGTTGCAGGGTTAGGCAAACTCTTATTTGAATGAATTAGTCATGCCATGTTAAAGCAATTAGTGTTTCTTGACCAGCAGAGGATGGAGATTGTCCAGTACCTCCCTCAGGCAGCTGCTTGCATGATGTTCACAGTTAATCCCTGCCGTACATACTGGAGGTTTTGGCCTGGGGAAACTTCAGTTAGGATTACATTGTCCTATATTACATATGCCAGTAGGGAGTACAAAACTGTAGAACTTGGAAAACTGATTTTCATATTCTGTCGTGAGAACTAGGACCCATCTTTCCATGCCAGTGTTTTACCTTCGGGCAACCACTACCAGTTGAAAAGAGCATTGCCTTTGCCATAGCAGCCCTACACTAGTACTGGTTGGTTTGCAATCATTTGAGGTGGGCAAATTCAACATATTCATGCTGATAGGTGACATCTGTGTTACCCACATCAACCACATTCCCAAAGTTATGGTGTCCTTTTGTGCAGCAGACATGTCTGAGTTGGAGGGGGTGTTAGGCACTGGAGTGCACCGACAGGCTCTATATGCTCTGACCATCTTGTGGCTACAAGATGGTTATCTTTCTGTGTAATCCTTTCCTGCAACCTTCCCTCCTGCCTCCCAAGATTTTGCTCTTTTTCCTTCAGCTCCTTGTTAAAATATAGCTGTTTTCAGAGGAGCCTGATCCAGGGTTACATAGCTGTACCATATCAGACCTGACCTTGAACCCAGGCACCTGACAGAGTGTACTTGAGGGGTTTTATGTCATCATGTAAAATTGCATGTAAAATACTCCTCATAGCTATTTTGATGGAAGGGTTTTCTCTCTGTCATTTTGCAATCTGTTACAGACCCACTTCAGGTAAAACATTTATGCTACACTTATCCTGAGCTTAAAAGACATTGGACTATGCCTTATTTGCATCCACAGTGCTAACGGTGCTAGTGTGTGTCACGAGCAACACCATGTTCTGCCTGTCTGGACATGGGGCCTGCACGAACACTTCAAGCCTAGGAACACATTTGATAGACATGTAGCCAGTTCCCCTCTAGTGCTGACACTCCCCGGCACAAGCGAAAAAGTGGAGAGAGTGCCACAATCCCTTATGAAGGAGGGCCAAGACACTCAATAAAAAATAATTAAAGCAATTAATAAAGAAAAGCCACCCCAGCCTGAAAATAAAAAGCAAACTATCTGAATTTAACATGCGTTTTACTATGGATCTGGAAAAAAGCAGTGAAGATATTTTACTACATTCCAGCCTTGCTTCAAACCTGATTTGAGCATCTGCCATTTTCCCTTATAAAGTTGGGAAAACAAACGTAGAAGGGCGTGACAATAACATTCATTGCCACTCCCATAAATGGTGTTGACTGTAGGCTTGCTAAGACGTAACTCTTTTGTTTCTTACTTAGATTTCAGTTGATGGCTTCAGAAATATTGCCAGTGGCTGCACCGGGATTCAGAATTTGCTGATCAACCAAATGCCAACTCTTACAGACAGATGTATTCAAGTAAGAAGCTGAAAATAAATCTGTACTGTGAGCAACTTTCTGACGCTGCCGCTGGGTTATCCTCTCAACTGACTTTACAGAAAGTTATGCAGATACAATTTAAGAGGAAATTGTTTTAATCTGGTACCGAAATATGTTTATCTTGATCACTTGCAATCACTTTCAGAATGTTACAGTTATCTTCTTTTGCTACGTAGGTACGGCTGAATTATGGTCTTTCTGTTTATAAATAAGAGTTTTCTAGCTTTTTCAGCGTTAAAGCAAATGCAATATATGGAACAGCATTCTGCTACTGATTTTGCCCATCAAAAAAGAATTTTCAGGCTTCTGCAAAAGTGATTGTTAACTGGATCACTGTCTAAGGTGTCTGCCATACTTCATGTCTCCAGTTACTTAACTTCTTTTCCTTGTGTTCCCAAACACAATAAATATATGGAGAATTTCAGTAATTTATATACTGCTGAATTTACTGTTAAAATGGATTGTAATTATTTGTTTGAAATTGTAACATTTGGTATTATATGCAGAATATTTGTTCATCTTTTATTACATGACAGCATAGGTGTATGAATATTTTATTTCACCTTTTTCTCTTCAAAGGCTGTGGTTGAAAAATGCCAACAGATAACATCTGTTGTCTTTCTTGACTCTCCACATCTTTCTGATACAGCTCTTAAAGCCCTTGCTGAATGTAAACTGGTCAAGGTCAGCATTGAAGGTTAGTATAGTAATCCACAAAATTATTAAGATGATGTATTTCTAAAATTCATCCGGATAATTTGAAATACATTTTTCAGTGAGTATTTGAATGAGGCCATTAATGTATGTCAGATGTGTAACTTACATCTTGATATATTTCAACAGGGAGTAGCCAAATCACTGATTTAAGTTTCAAGTTGATGAGTAAACGCTGCCCATACATCAGGCGCATTCATATGGCTGGTTGCCAGAGGATTACAAATGCTGGTCTCAGGATCATTTCACCACTGAAGCATATTCTTGTATTGAATGTGGCAGACTGCATAAGGTACTGTGTCGCATCCAGATTTCTGCAAATGCCTGCAAAGGAATTTTAGTAAAGTTAATTATGCTCATAATAGATCCGATTAACACATCTTTCAGTTTAAAAAATGTGGTATCAGAATATTAATTCATGTATCTTAATATTTAAAAAGTAATTCTGCAAGTAATTCTTTTTCCTGCATCATGTTTTCAAAAATCCATCCATTACTCCAGCTCGAGCAAAAGAATTTACTGTAGATATAACATTACTTAATAGCCATGTCATATTTTAGTGCTGGAATGTGGCTATGAAGATGAAAATTATAATGAAAGACAATTCCAATACCACAACTCTATTAAAATTTGGATATTGTTTAATTACACTTGATAAAGTACTAAGATATAAACAAAACTGCCAATTTTTTACAATTGCCAAGACAACATTGTAAATTGTGTTGTAGAAGAAGGATGTATTTTATGTGAAGACTTTCACTTCAGGTGTGTCATGTATCAGTAGAAACAAAGACAAATGATGGGGCAGCTGCATGCTTGTTCCCCATCTATGGCGTGGTGATGGAGTCAAGGGTGGGAAGGAACAGCACAGGCAAAACCTCCAAACATTTCAAAATCAACAGACCTGTGAAATAACACAAAGAAGCAGAATTGCTGCTTGTCTTAAATTTCTGCTGCATGTGAAGTTTTAGATTCTGCTGTAATATGTTGCTAAAGTAGTTTTTGTGCTTGTTGGTGCTGTGCCTGCATGAAAATCCGAAAACATTGCATGTAGATGCACTGAGAAGTGCTGGCGTAATACCATGACATCATGTTGGTGGTTCAGCTGGGCAGATGGGACAGCTGCCTGTATTTTCTGGTTTAACATTTAGAAGGCTGGGTTTTCCAGCCTGTTAGCCAAATCTTAGGCTGTGAGTGTGTTTGCACATGTGTCTACTGTCTCTACTGCTAAAGAATTCCTGAATTACCTTAACAAAACATTTTATGCAGTTGTAAAGCTATTGTAAAACTTTTTATTGCTATTACTGCTTTTGCAGATGTTTGTGAAAGTTCCAGCATTCACAAAACTATAGACTGGAACATATCTAAACTTGTGTGGTGGGCCAGATGCTCACCAAAGCCACTCTATCACTCCCCTTCTCAGCCAGACAGGGTAGAGAAAATACAACAAAAGGCTCGTGGGTCGAGATAAGGGAAGGGAGAGATCACTCACCAGTTACTGTCATGGGCAAAACAGATGTGATTTGGGAAAATTAATTTATCACCAATCAAATCAGAGTAGGATAATGAGAAATAAAACCTAAATCTTAAAATGCCTTCTCCCCACCCCTCCCTTCTTCCTGGGCTCAATTTTACTTCCAAATTCTCGATCTTCTCCCCACCAGCAGTGCATAGGAACAGGGAATGGGGGTTGTGGTCACTTCATCGCACGTTGTCTCTGTCCCTCCTTCTTCCTCAGGGGAGGACTCCTCACACTCTTCCCCTGCTCCAGCATGGGGTCCCTCCCACAGGAGACAGCTCTCCATGGACTTCCCCAATGCAAGGCTTTCCTATGGGCTGCAGTTCTTTACAAACTTGTCCAGAACGGGTCCCTTCCACTGGAGAAACTTAGCATGTGTATTCACAGCACAATTATTTAGGAAGTTATAATGTGGCTATTTCAGCCCTCAAGCCCAGCATGGTTCAGAATATCTTTTTTTTAAAGTATATAACTGTCTGTATTGCCAGGCTCTGCATTCCTTATGGACTTAATACAAATTAACTATTCTGAAGCTATATTTCTTAAGTTTATCTTGAATGAAAACCAACTGCACTGTGAAATAACACCAAAACTACTACAGTGGTTGAATTAATGCAGTGATAAACACTTTATGAATTATAGCTTCATCTGTAGCTTGTTGTCACACAATGGGTCTCTGTTCAGGTTATCATTTTATTAGGAGTGCTATTCTTTACCCATATGCTTCTGGGACTTTGGGGTTTACCGTGATTCGTTGTATTGCAACAAACTGTACAAGCCAAAATATGATTCTTTCCTACAGAATTCTGGGATTAATTTTTTATTCATCAGGGAACAGAGAAGAAATACTGGGAATGCATTGAGAAGCTAAGTGTACAGTAATGTTAAACATACCAGAGATATGAACTGAATTGAAACGCCCAAGTTATCATCAACTCTCCAACCCTCTCAACTTGGCTGAAAGATTTTCTATGTACTTAATTTTTATAACCTTTGTGTATATTATAAGTTAGCTATATGTGAGTTATGCAACTACAAGTGAAACTCAGGATAATTCTTCACTTATGTGTATGAAACAGCTACTACATGCGCACATACACTATGTATGACTTTGCTTCTGTGCTAGGTTTTCCTTTAAATTAATTCAGTTCCTTAAAATAACAAAGATATTAATACAAATATTACTCTGAAATGTTTAAACAGGTTCCAAACTCTGTCTTTTGCAGTGCTGTCATATCTGAGTGTTGGAAATAATGGAAGTTCTCATAATCTCATATTTGAGATATTTTCTCATATCTCAGACTTAGTTTTCAGTAAGTTCTGGTTTTCAGCAGTTCCAAAGAGCAATTAATCAAGCCATTAATTATTCTGACTCTTTTGGGTGCTCGAAAGGCTATTTAAAGAATACCATTATTAAGTTTTGTTTATCTGCATTTTAGGTTGCCGGCTGCAGCTTGTATATCGACTTGTATGAAGCAGAAAAAATACGTGTTACAAATATTGTCTATATTTCTCTTTTAGCATCAGTGATGAAGGTGTAATGCCATTTGTACAAGGTTCTTCAGGAGCTAAGCTAAGAGAGCTGAATTTGACTAATTGTATTCATGTCACTGATGCTTCTGTCACAGAAATAGCACAAAGGTAACATTGTCAGTACAATATCTAGTGCAATAGAATTGCAGTATGTTTCTAATATTCCTAATAGACAGTATATTATTGATGTTTCTAAAGTTCTTAATATGTTAATAAACGGGCAAAATTATACAGCCAATTGTATATAGAAAATTGTACTAGATAAATGATTAATCCATTTTGGCATCTCTTAAAAATGATCCATTATATAAAGGGGAATTGATCAATATCAATATGGAAACCTGATAAGACTTAATTTTAGGGGTGGAAAAAAGTGCTTAAATGGTGGTTAACAATGACACAAGTGCATTAAAAGATTAGTATGTATAAGTCATGTTTTGTAAATTTAAAAAATGCTGATGTCTGCAGAAACGAAAAGCTCTCCATTGCTGCACCTCTTCAATTCCAGCTCCTCAGAAAGAGCATTGGCATTGGCAATCAAAAGATCATTTTAAAATCTCTAGAGAAGACTGGAGTCAATCATTCCACTCCTTTCTAGATCTCTCAGCAGACCCTGGTTTATGTTTTCATTGCAGTACTTGTGAATAATTGTAGCATGCTTGCTGGTTAGCCAGGGAATGCCTTCTCTGTTTTAGTGATGGAGTGTTACCCCTAAGGCTCTGAGTGTAGATGCAGTACTTGAGGAGTCACATTTCTTAGGTCTCCAGGTTTGGTTATGGGAAGATACAGTTTACGGTGCTTACGTACACAGTAAAATTCAGTTTTCCATGTACACTCAGTGAGTGCTGATTTGCAGAACCTGGCAATGTTTTTTCTTGCTGTGTACAATTATTTGCATGGCTGTAGCTGGGTGTGGGTACAGCCACAGGGTCCTGTATTATGTTGTGGGAGTGAGCTTTTAAGTTCCTTTGCTAGATATTAGAGATTTGGAGATGGGGGAAAATCAAACTAATTTAAAAAATATTTTTATGAAATACAGCTCCTGGATTTCCATATTTTGATTTAATTTGGTTGCTGTTCATAGAATTATAGAATCATAGAATCGTAGAATACTTAGGGTTGGAAAGGACCTTCAGATCATTGAGTTCCAACCCCCCTGCCATTGGCAGGGACACCTCCCACTAAACCATGTCACCCAAGGCTCTGTCCAACCCGGCCTTGAACACCGCCAGCAATGGAGCATTCACAACTTCCCTGGGCAACCCATTCCAGTGCCTCACCACCCTTACAGTAAAGAATTTCTTCCTCATATCCAATCTAAACTTCCCCTGTTTAAGTTTGAACCCGTTACCCCTTGGCCTCTCACTGCAGTCCCAAATGAAGAATCCCTCCCCAGCATTCCTATAGGCCCCCTTCAGACACTGGAAGGCTGCTATGAGGTCTCCACGCAGCCTTCTCTTCTGCAGGCTGAACAACCCCAACTTTCTCAGCCTATCTTCCTATGGGAGGTGCTCCAGTCCCCTGATCATCCTTGTGGCCCTCCCCTGGACTTGTTCCAACAGTTCCATGTCCTTTTTATGTTGAGGACACCAGAACTGCACACAATACTCCAAGTGAGGTCTTGCAGAAGCAGTGTAGAGGGGGCAGGATCACCTCCTTTAACCTGCTGGTCACACTTCTTTTGATGCAGCCCAGGATATGGTCGGCTTTCGGGGCTGCAAGAGCACATGATTCAAAACATCTGTGCATAATGAGTGGAGTCCTTGGAAGTGCCTATATAAGTTAGGTATCAGAACTAGAGTGTTATTCTCATAGGTCCCCTGAAAAAGACTTAGCAAGGGTTATTACAAAACTAATTTGCTATGCTGTATTTCTGTAACAAAAGCAGAAAGCTGACAGTTCTGTTTCTTTATTTCAGATGTCATGAATTGACCTACCTAAATCTGTGCCACTGTGAAAATGTGACTGATGCTGGAATTGAAGCCTTGGGAAATATGTCGTCATTGATGTCTCTTGATATCTCTGGAACCAGAATCTCAGATGCGGTATGTGTATGATTAAAGGATGAAGTTGTGTTTACTGTTTATCTAAGCTTCCTGAAAAAACAAAGAAGCAGTAAAAATCCATTTAAAAACCTGCATGGATATGAAGCAGTGTCATTAAAAAGTATTTTAGAAACATGTATAGTACAGTATTAGCCCAGGTGTAGGCAGTAACAAATAAAAGGTAATTCTTAAGTTGGACAATTTGAACCCTTGCCAGAGAGAAAGAGAAACTGCCAGAAAGAGGAAGTTTGGCTGCTATGAAGCTAATCTGAAAAGAATGTTTATTAAGCAGATATGGTTTTGCTCCAGGATAATTTGCCCTGAGAAAAAGTAGGGAAAACAATGTTGTTAACATTTAAATTGGTAAGAATTGTGTTTTCCATTAATTTGATTTTATGTTGAAAACTCCGGCATGTTAGCTCTAGCTGAGGCACTGCTCTACACTGTGGTCTAGAAAATAATTGCTAGTGAAAGAATTACTAACAAGGTATCTTCAATGTGTCAAGTTGAAAACACTCTGGAAAGCAAAATAGTGAGTGTGGGAGCTGGGTTAAACATCACAGACCTCCACATTACATGTTCTTGGCAGGTCCTGGCTTGTGTGCAGGGTTCAGAGCCAGTTCTGCTGATTCCTTTACTTTTGGGGCAAACACGTCACTGAACACAGAAACATAGGAGAAATCTCATGAAGAAAACTTACCATAGAGGCTATTTGCTCAGTCACTATTCAAACACATTTCTGACCAAGAGCTGTATTATTTGGTTCCAATAGAGAGTTTGTGCTCTTTGCAAAAGTAATTAAAATGCCTGAATCTCTTAGAGAGGCCTGAAAATAAAAAACAAAATTAAGCTCAACAGAGAGGATTGGGAAATCCAAGGTCAGAAAAATTATATCTGAATGAAATTTGTGCCGCCTTCAATTACCATGTTTCAGTGTGTTTTCTTTCTCCCTGCCTGCCACAACTAGTCTTTCAAAATGCTGTCTTGCTTTTTCCTCTAGTTTTCACACAGCACAACTCATGACCTCGGCAATAAGCCAAGCATTTTGCTTATACTGCATTTCTGAGGCTCTCAGTTTTCTCTCTCCCACAAGACAGATAAATTAAGCCGGAAACTGTCCATTTATCCATTTCTGTAATTTCTGTTCTGATTGCTAGTACTAGCTACAAAACTGTTATGGACTTTGCTGTTTGCTGTGTTTGGGTATAAAACATTCATGCATATATAATAAATACATTTTGTCATCTTAAAACATTAATTTGATAGAAGGAAATCTGGAAGACTGCTTTGTAAGAAGCTGCTATTTGTATGCTTTGACTTTATATTATGTATTTTATTAGCATACAAAGTTGTATTAAGATTTCTTTCAATTTACACTTAGTAAGTATTGCTTTAAAAATGTAGCACGTTTTATATGCAGTAATCAGCACCATTACTCTGTGCGGATGAAGAATGGTAAGGCTCATACACTTTCCTGCAGCCTGTGCAGTAGGTCTCTGTTGCTTTTGCTGTCTTGCTATTTAGTGTGAAAAATGTAGAATGTGCAACATAGATTTGTACTACACAAGAGAATTTTTCTTTCTGTTTTATTTTCAAATGACAGCAGAATCATTCTGCCCGTCAAAGCAGAGCAGAATTTACTGCAATAAGTTATGACAGACTTAGTCAAAATGGAAGGGGTTTTCCACTGTTGATGCCTTCCTCTTCTGTAGTTGAGGCATCATTTGGTGCCAAATAAGTGAATGTTCCTGTTGCAATCTTGTCTTTCATTCAGGGAATTCGTTGCATTTGGAAGAAATACATTAACTCTTAAAATTGTCCCTGACAAGAGATCCTTGTTGATATAAAATAAATAAATAAACACAATACCCTGTAGACTCATGGTAATTAAAACTGTAGTGCTGATAAGAAATACATCAAAGGTATCTCTCATGTTTGGAGAAGTTTTTTATTCTTGTCCTGAGTTTGCTCCTCAACAAAAAGACTGAGAATTGAATAAAAGTTATTGTTGCATATATTCACATTTTGGTATGGTGTAGAAAGTCATGCATTTTACACAGAAAGAAGATGCCTAGCAAACTTCTAATCACAAGCTAGAATAAGGCACGTAATTCATCACATTTAAGTTGCATGTTTGTCTAAGTGTCTTGCTAGATAAGTCAAAGACCATTCATTAACAAAACCCAATATCATTCAGTGAAGAGGGCATCAGCTTCATGCATATGAGAAACCAGTAGCATAGTGAAGAAGTTACTGCTCTGTTCTCATTAGGACTTTGACTATATTGCTCTTACTTTCATAAAATAAATAGCATTAAAGGGCCCACAATTGCATTCTAAATATTAATTTATTCACTCAGTTCCTTTAGCATTCATTCTTTAACATTTCAGAAAATATTTCCTTCTTTATTAAAAATTGATCTCTTTTAAAAAACAAAGAACACATTTTCAAGTCTGAGTAACTTTTTTTTAGTAGTGGGAATGACATTGGTTCTGTTTTTATTATTCCTGAAGTACTAGAAATCGCTTTCTTAGCATTATAAACAACTTAGAAGACACTTAGAAATGAAAAGATTTGCAACCTAGTGACAGCATTTAAAAAACCCACAATGGCAGAGCAAAGCTGTTGAGTTCTTTGAAAGAGCTCCCTTTAAATTCTTTGAGCAAATTCCCTTTTTTTCTAGCTAGTCTCCCACCCCTCATTGTTTCCCCTTGCATTTTGCTCTTCTAAACTCCCTGGAATATGGACCACAGTGTTTTGAATAGTGAGTATGGTGAACATGTTCATGAATTCATAGATAATGACACAAGTTATTTTAAGTATCATTGTGAACTTATTTACAATATATACAAGCTGTTTCAGCTTCCATTGTGGAGCTGGAAACATTAGCATTTAGAACCAAAACCTATTTATCTTTCCTGTAAAAACAGACTCTGTGGAAATGCTTCCATGAGTTTCCCATGCTTCCATAAGTTATATTCTCACCCTGTCCATATTTTTGTTAAAATAACTCTTTCTGATGTCTATATGATGCAGCTTTGGAAGCTTGGCTCCAAGGATGAGAGTCTGGAAGTGTGCAGCTGCCTGGCTTTCCTCATTCCAGCACAAGATGCTGATGCCCATGGCCTGGGCCACCCATTTTCTTGGGACATTAAAAAGAAAAATAAGTATAGAAGTGTCAGGACATTTGACGAAAGTGTCTTAAATCAAAAAGGATTTAGACAGAAAAGTGTAGCAAATAATAGAAGGAATTGCTAAAGAGTCTTAGTTCACTCCTGAGTTATGTAGAGCATCCAGCAACAAAAAACCAGTAGATGGCCTCACATAGACTCAGTGAAGCTTAATATCTCTGGTGAATTGTATACGGTGTAATAATGAGAGCAAAAAAATAGCCTAAAACCTAAAAAATAGGCTAAAACCTAAAAAGTAGGTAGAACACTTAAACATGTGAAGAACCTCGATACACTTCTGAAATCAAAGATAAAAAAAAATATGAAATATATAGAGAAATAGTCTTGTCTTTTGCATTTTCTTCTGCACTGACTGGCATGCATGAAGTTCTCTCTCGTGATAATCTAAGGCCCAATTCTCACTTCTGGTGGAAAATGCCTCCTGAAGAATTATTTGTGGCATCAAGTCAGCTAATCAGGCACAGGTTTTTTGCGCGCATTGTGTGTAGTTACTCTTTAAAGTAAAGTATGCTTTAAAGTAAAGTACTCTTTAAATTGAGGATAATTTCTTATTAGGAACTCTGGAGTAGTGGTTATATAGCTGTATAAACAGTTAGCTCAACTCTCTTCTCTTATGTGTTTGCACTGAATGATCTTTAGATCCTGGCTGGTCCTGCAGGCCCGGCTTCAACATAAATATTTACTAGTACCTTAATAATAAAAACCCCAAACTCAAAGTGACATTTTGGATTTCCACAGTTATCTAGAATAATTTCTTTGCACTCTTTGTGGGATTCTGAGTCAACAGTGACTTGACTCGTAGCCTGGATTCACATTTTGGTCTACTAGAAAATTAGGCCAGGACTGAGGATATAAATACTATTAGCAGGTCTAGCAGATATAACCAGCAACAGGCTGGAAATGAATTACTTGCATTTGATTTCCAAAGGAAAAGACGTGACAAATGACACACATTCTCGTGGCAGGGAAAAGGAGTGTTGAAATATGTTAAAGTGGGCTTCAAGTTCAGATGTTAGCACTCCAATTTGCTTGGGAGGATAAAGAAAGAGATAATTTAGCCTGGAGACTTAGAAACTTAATTCTGCATAAGGACAGGAAATACTAACACAGAGGATCTTTACAATCAACGCCAGATATGCTAACACCTTGAGTTCCAATGCAAATGAGTAAGAATTAAAGGTACTTATCGATGTTGAAAATTGATCTCAAAGTTTTTATAGGGTATTTCATTACAACGGAAGCTCTGTTGTCTGGACTTAGTGTCTAGAAACACTGGCATCTGTATCCCTAAAGTTATGATCTGGTCCAACTGCAAATGGTATTAGGTACAGAAAATCATTTTTATGGCATGCATTACACACAAAGTCATCTAGGGGAATTTCTGCACTGCAATACAGAAATGTCTCTACAGTTCCTGTAAACAGATCTGACCCACCCTTATCTTAGCTCAGCTATTGGAAACAGTATAGCTACATTTGCCTAAAGACTTCACAATTTTCCAGGAGGTTTTTGCTATCTGAAACTGAACTGAACTCCATTCTGCCACATATGTATTGTTATTAGCAAAATGATACTGTATAATAGGAATGACAATCTTCTCTTGTGTTTGATCCATGAAACAGGTGTCTGACTGTGGCTAATCTGTGCAGAAATCTGAGCATTTTAGAGGATAAGCTGAGTCATTTAATATTAAAGGGCTCAGGTGGGAGATACCTCTTAAGAGCTGTCTTCCAAGACTGGAGTCACTTCGAGTTCAGCCTCTTGGTTTGGAGTATGAACAGGAAGTAACATCTGTATATTTCTGGAATATAAAGATACATTACAGATGCTGACCTTTAAGGTTACAAACATGTGAACAAAAATCTCAGAAGCTGAAAATAGCGTAGCACATGGTTATTGTTAGCCAGAGTTGGTACATTCTTTGCAGTCTGCACTTGAAAGGTAGAGACTTGCAGCTTGTGAATATGAATGACAGTGAGTTGTTCTTGGGTATGCCATAGCCACAGATGACTGTAGCAAGTGAAGACCCTCACCACTTGGTACAGTTGATACGAATTTTCTCATCTACAAAAGCCATGGTGGAATAATAATAAGCGATGTCTTGCAATTACTTGTAGGCCTCATGTAATGAAGTAAATCAAACAGAGCAAAAATGTAAAAATTGCTTGAAAAAAAAAGCTGTTGGTGAGGAATAAGAAGTTTCTTTTAAAGTTGTTTTCTAAATGGAAAGTCTACAGAAGCAGGTCAGAATCCTGGATGGGGATACTGATATTATTTATCAGGGAATTCTGCTGTATAGCTCAGGAAGTCTGATAAAACTAGTTATAATTGTCTCCTTTGTATATATGCTGAATACAAAAAGAATAGTTAAAAATGTCATATAGATTAGACTTCCAGTGTAGGGCTTGTTTGCGGAGGATTATTTTTGGAAATATAAGAGTTTCGTGATTTTTCTATCGGCAGTTCTTAATGACATTCCTTGTCTTCGTTGTCTCTTTCCCTTCTCAAATCTGGAATTATTAATGAAATGCCTCAAAGGAGACCTTGATTTTCACTGAAAAAGAAAAATAGTTGTTCTGTGAATCAGTGTCACACCAGTCATATAAAATGATTATAAATTAATTCATAGCAGCATTAGTTGTCATGTAGCAAAAAAAATCTTTACAATATTCTTTAGTGTTTCATTACCAACTGCATTAATGTGGTGCCACTTTTAAACAAAGAAAAATGCAAGAAGAAATTACGTCCATAAGGTCACACCTATCACTATCAGTCTCTGCTGTAAGAAATTCAAGTTCTGACATAAACCCATTTGGGGTTTAAATACATAACTGGCTTTTTGTCTTGGTCTGGTCAACAAGAAATTGACAGCTGTAGATTTTCGTGGAGCTGTTGAAAGTAACGCTGACCATGTAACTGCATCTGCTGAGGAAAATGCAAATGCCTTTGTTTTCAGAAGTAGCCAGGGTTGCAAATCTCTTTCATTGTTCCATTTTGGTTTTATCCAGCCTGGGAGATTTCAGGAATTCGCAAAATCTGAACTCCAGCCTCACTCTTCCAGCATTATCATTGCAGTTCACATCTGGATTCCAGACACTAGTTAGATGAGCTTATTTTTTCAATATGGTATTTCCTCTCTGTGCAGTGCTGTTCACTGCCTAATTGTAGATAATTTATTAACCATATGGACTAAAGTGATAACTTTGTTTTTCAGTAAAGTTTACTTTATTGATACGTAGCACAAAGATGTTCTGCTGTGACTATCAAAATGCATTCTACAAAATCCGCATTTAATTCTCAGATTAGAGAGTTTAGGATCACAACATGGTCCTGTTTCCTGGTGTACGAGCAGTAAAAATCACAAAGCATCTTCAGAGCCTTTTGCACTGCTAAAATAGGAATTTGCCAATGTTTTCACCTCCGTGTTGTCTTCAATTTGGGGGTTGTTCAAGCACCTGCGGATATGATTGCACCACTTCGAACATTGTCTTGTACCACAGCTGTAGCCAGAAACACCTGACTGTTAAGCAAATCGTAAAGGCAGCAATTTTAAGATATTATCATAGAAAATAGTGTTTTGTTCTTCCAACAAGAAAAAAATACAAAAAGTTCTTTTAATGCCAAATTTTGGAGGAGATCTGTAGATGTGTTTTCCTTTATGAGAGTCCTGGCCTGTGTCCTGTGGGAGTATTTCACACCCTGCTACTTTTCTTCAGTTTCTGTCTTTCTGAACAGGTAGAAAAGCCTAATTTTTGCCTTTTCAATTGAATTATTTCTCCAAAGAATTCTAAACCCCTGTACATACTTCAAGCAAAAATAGGAGTTTAAACTATAGGCATTCTGCTGAGGACAATGTCTTAAAAGGTGCTGTAATTCTTAGAAGCTTTAATATACAGGCACCATGTATTATTGACCATCTTGATATAATTACGTATAATTTGCATGTGTTGATTTTTAAGATTATTTTATCTGGATTTTTTTAGGGTTTGAGGGCTCTTGGCTGCCATGGAAAAATAAAGGAACTTTCTATATCAGAATGCAAAAACATCAGTGATACTGGGATTGAGGTAAAACTTCACCTCTTCTCTTGGTGGTTCCTGGGAGCCTCTCTATTTCTTATAATTATCCATGCTCAAAACTGATCTTATTTCATCATTCATTCTTCATTACACTGTTCTACACTCTTGCTCTACTTCATTTGTTTCTGTATTTTCTTCATTTCTTCCATGAACTTTAATGCATCTTGAATCCCGCTTGACTCTGAAATTCAGTCCACAGGAGCCTAAATGTCTAGTGAATTGTACTGTGCAAACTGCAGTCTAAGTTGCTGGTGCAATTATTTCCTTCTTGCTCTACAAATCCTTCACCAATTTCTATCTATCTAAACCAAACTTTTCCCATCACTGGTTTTCAGGCTTTGCTTTCTGCTTCTTAGTTATTGGATTTGTTGAATGCCATATTTAGATGATGCAGCATGCCTAGCTCAATGGAATAGTTGAATTACTTTTAGTCTTGAGTCTGGGGGTTGATCATGCGCCTATGAGTGTGACTGCGCCATTTTAAATGTTGGTTCCTCATGTGCTGCTGACACATTGCTACACATCATTATCTTTTGGTGACAGAAAAATATGTCTTAATTTGCCTTTAAAGGTATATTTCTTACTAGCATAAATAGTATGATTACTGTTATAAAAAAACCCCAAAATATATTTCAATCAGGCATGCATGTACATCTTCTCTAGATTGGATAGATGTCTTAGCTGTTTTATGGGGAAAATAACACAAATTGCACTGTGCCATTATTTAGATAAAACCTTTACAGAAGCATCAAATGAGTAATTTAGTCATATCTAATCAAATTAATATCAAACTAATCTGCTACAAAATGGGCTACATGTATTTTAAGCTACTTGTTTGAAATACTGACTTCTTATTCCAAAAACCTCATCATGGTCACAGCAAGACATCAATTGAATCTGACTAAACTTCTTTTTTTTCCATTTTTTTTCTTTTTAAAATTACATGCAGTGGGTTTGGAATTCAAATATTGGATCTGTGCAATATAAACCCAGATCTTGTTCTTAAAATAGAAAGATTAGATTAAACCATGCATTTTTATAGTGTTCTGCTCTCATATTTAGCCAATGAGCTTAGAAATAATTTTTATAAAGTAATCACACTTTCTGATCAAAAAAATCAACTTTCAGATAGAAGTTGCGACAAAAGCAGTTATTTACGTGGTTGATAACTTAAAAAGTTACGCAGGGAGAAAATACTCTCTCTTTTGCACAGTCAGCAGCTGGCACAGAGATGTCAGTACTAATACAAAATTTGAATTTCATTTTACAATGTTTATGGGTTTTTTAATATTTCTGCTTTCTGACTCTTGCTTTTGTTTAATGAGTGTCAACGAGACTTGCCATCCAAACACTTAGATGATGTACACTATCATAGCAGCAGTAACTACACTTAGATGACTTAAACTATCATAGCAGCAGTAACTACATGCTTAATTCTGATTTATTAGTACTTATTCTCTTGTTTTGGTAAAAGTAGTTACTCAGTGTTACTGTAATTCTTTTTATGGGTAGAGCATTGCACTCCCACTGGAGAAGATGCAGAGAGGATAATAGGGATGGTCAGAGGCATGGTACAATCTCCATAAAAGGAACAGATAAGTAAGCAAGGAACCTGCGGTCTGGGAAGGGGGTGGTTGAGGAATGCACTGTGATCTCTTCAATCACAAGTGGCATGAAAAGGGTGGAAAGGAGTCAGTGTCTACTGCTTACTTCATACATAATCTAGTGGACATGTAATGAACCTAGTTTGAATATTCAGAATGAAGAAAAGTACGGTTTCTAAAATCATAGAATCATAGAATAGTTAGGGTTGGAAAGGACCTTCAGATCATCTAGTTCCAACCCCCTGCCATGGGCAGGGACACCTCACACTAAACCATGCCACCCAAGGCTCTGTCCAACCCAGCCTTGAACACCGCCAGCGATGAAGCATTCACAACTTCCCTAGGCAACCCATTCCAGTGCCTCACCACCCTTACAGCAAAGAACTTCTTCCTCATATCCAATCTAAACCTCCCCTGTTTAAGTTTGAACCCATTACCCCTTGGCCTCTCACTGCAGTCCCTAATGAAGAGTCCCTCCCCAGCATCCCTATAGGCCCCCTTCAGGTATTGGAAGGCTGCTGTGAGGTCTCCACGCAGTCTTCTCTTCTCCAGGCTGACCAGCCCCAACTTTCTCAGCCTATCTTCATACGGGAGGTGCTCCAGTCCCCTGATCGTCCTCGTGGCCCTCCTCTGGACTTGTTCCAACAGTTCCATGTCCTTTTTATGTTGAGGACAGCAGAACTGCGCACAATACTCCAAGTGAGGTCTCAAGAGAGCAGAGTAGAGGGGCAGGATCACCTCCCTCGACCTGCTGGTCACGCTTCTCTTCATAGAATCATAGAATCATAGAATAGTTAGGGTTGGAAAGGACCTTAAGATCATCTAGTTCCAAGCCCCCTCTTGATGGAGCCCAGGATACGGTTGGCTTTCTGGGCTGCAAGCGCACACTGCCGGTTCATGTTCAGTTTCTCATTGACCAACACCCCCAAGTCCTTCTGCGCAGGGCTGCTCTGAATCTCTTCTCTGCCCAACCTGTAGCTGTGCCTGGGATTGCTCCGACCCAGGTGTAGGACCTTGCACTTGGCATGGTTAAACTTCATCAGGTTGGCATCAGCCCACCTCACAAGTGTGTCAAGGTCCCTCTGGATGGCATTCTTTCCCTCCAGCTTATCAACCGAACCACACAACTTGGTGTCATCGACAAACTTGCTGCGGGCGCACTCAATCCCACTGTCCATGTCACCGACAAAGATGTTGAACAAGACTGGTGCCAACACCGATCCCTGATGTATACTTAAACTGTGAAATTCCTTATCCTTATCACAGGTTGTTTGAATTTTACCTAAATCCTTATGCAGATTTGACAAACTCAATATAATTGCATTGATTTACTGCTGTGTTTCAGAAGAATATAAGAAATAAACACTAGCAGGTAACTTTGCAGTAGAAAAAAGAACCATCCATCTCTTTAGGAGGGAGAGAGGATTCATATCCAAATAAGAGCACTTTTTTCTGTAACTGAGAATTGTTCCTAGTCATATGTAACAGAAATGCCGAAGTCATGTTTTTTTAATTGTGTGAATTTCATGCCCATAAACAGTTGCAGATCATGAGGCTGCAGGTACAGGCAATGCCATCACATAATCCCAGTCTTCAGCTTCTACATTTTTTCCATTATAAAGCTGCAACATTCATCATTTTATTGCCATATATATATAAGAATGAGTCAGTTGTTGGTGCACCCCAAGGGATGCAGCTGGATTGAATCTTGTTACTCAACATACACATCAGGCCATTAGGATTTGCTTCTTTAGGAATAATTCTGACTTGCCTTTTGTGAATGTTCTATGTAAAAAAGTTCCATGTTTTTAACCAGAACAATGACCAAGTTTGTATATCTTGTGTACCTCATGGACTAGTGCTTTCAGAGGAGAATAATCACTTCTGCATTGTGCTATGCTTATGGATAAGAAGCTATTTCACTTGTCTTATCTTATAAAGTAAGTTCAAAACAAGGACTATGGAAAAAGGAGTGTTTATTCTTTCCTTGTCTGATATACAAATTCAAACATTTTGAGGAAGAAAGCAGCAGCAGGGTGTACATGCAGAAGTTACAGAAGCCATGTTGTCAGGGGTCTAGGGAGGGAAGGAGAAAGAAGAGGTATGAAGTAACTCAAATCAAAATAGCAAGCCTTTTTTTGTAAGTTGAATCTACAAATAACCTCTCATGTTATGAGGTGATGGAAATTTGTAGAGAGCAACCCCATTGTATGCTGCATGACTTGGTTCTCCTTTAATTATACAAAGAATATTTAAATTATGTGAAAAGAAAATGCATATTAAGAGAAGTTTTCTAACACTGTGAAGGTAAATTGCTGGAAAGTTATAAAATAGCTAAGTAATATAACTGAAAACTATATAAACAGAAATAACGTGGACTGTACAGTGTTAATTCTTTTATTCATCCCCAGCCATTACAACAGTATGTAAACCCTTATGTGATCACATATTTTGTAAATAGGATCTTTGCTTGTTCATAACTCAGGTAATGCTCACTTAATGAGCAGCAATTTAGCACTTCACATTTCCATTGATGTTTGTGTGTGTCTGCAGGCCTTATTTACACAGAATTACAATCATGTAAATAAGTTAGAAAATGTTCTTTCCTTCATATGGTGTTTGATTCTTTGCAGTCTGAATGTTTTGCAAACATTTTTTATCTTCACAACCTCTTACATTATTTTCTTTATAGACATAGGATACAGAGATGAAGAAAGCAAATAAAGCTCTGTTCCCTTTGGTTGCAAATATAATTTTAGTTCTCTTTGCAAAATAATGTTGGGGTAGAGTTAAGTTTAAGGGCAAATTCAGAACCTAACTTCGAAGGATATTATTTTAAATATGTCTGTAGGCAAACTATGCCAGTAAAAACAAGATAAACATATCACACAGGCATTGAAATCTTGGCTTCAGCTTGTGTTACATACCCTAGCTGAGAATGTAGTGATTAAGCCATCACATCTGAGGTCTAATTCTGAAGGGAGTGCAGTTTCTCTTGTGCATGAATAAAAACAGTTCAGTTACTGGGTTTAGAATGTTTCTGTATTACAGGTAACAAACAGCCTGTAGAGATAAGATTGAAGTAGGAAAGGTACAGAAGTCAGTTAATATAAATTCTGAATTGACAACAGACAATTCTGAATTCTGCTCTATGAACCAAATTTCTGACTTAATAAGGGGTTTTGCATCTGTTTGGGTAAGAGTCATGAAAATCACACAGAATCATGTAATTTTTGATCATAACTAAGCTAACATTTTCCAGTGATCAATCATACGTTAGTGTCCGAGTTCCTGTTTTACATGAGGAAAAATAGGTATGTGTCAGAGGCAATGACCTACGGGATTTTTTTCAGAATGATAAATATGTAATGTTTGTGCATGATAGATATGTGAATTTGTGTGTCTCCATGTGCACGCACATGTGCTATTTATCCGTGTGGTCTTTCGTCTGTTTACCTCAGGACTAATTCTTGAAAGTTTTGAAAAGCTTCATGCAACAGTGTTCGGTTTTTATTCACTCTACTACACAGTATTTCCTTCTTTCCCCTACAGAGGTAGAATTTCCATTCCAGTAAATGACAAGTTACACTGGCCTTAGGCCAACATAAGCAGGCCTGGAAGATCAGCTCAGTGGCAAACTTAAGGCGTTTTACCATGGGTTTAGGGTGGACATGAGAGAAGATGGACGTGCAGGAGATATTCTCACTGAAGCTAAAGCTTTGTTTGAGCTGCAGAATGTTCTGTGGTGTTCACATCATGGCACTGTTAGGTGAAGAAATATGATTTTAGGTTGGTTGGTTCTTGAGTTAACAATTCTGCAGGCTCTTCAAGAGAAGGTTTCCACAAACACAAACTACGGTCTACCTTCTCCTTCTTCTGTAGGCCTAAGTGGATGTTTTCAGGTTAGAAAAAGATTCAGGCCAAAAGGCAAAGAAAGTTGCAGAGTGCAAAAGGAGAAAAGTATATTTTATCAATCTATGTGGCCTTTCATAGAAGTTTAATTACAAACAATAAATGTGCAGAGTATGCCAAAGTTGTAACTACTCACGTTTCATGAGAAGCAAAGTCTCAGGTGGGATTCTGTGATGCTATTTAAAATCTATACTTTAATGTGCATTTTGCCAAAAATTTTTGTTCATGCAATCACGCGCGAGAGGTGCAAGTATCAAACGAAAGATGAAAAACACATGAACACATTGAGTTGGTTAAATTGTCCCTGTGGTCCTCTCAGTTGGCCTTGTAAAAGAGAACAAAGTATTTATGCAAAAATTTAAAACCTCATGTAGAAGCCGGAATATCTTACTAGCAGTAGTAGTAAGAATAATACTGCCTTACACCTATTTATCACTTGCCATCTGCAGGTCACCAAAATGTTTTGTAAACAGCTCTTGCAATTTCATTATCTCCACTCCATTTTATAAGCTGGGAAATCTCACTGAATGGTTTTGTCTGTTACTTTCCAAGATAAAATCATAGAATCATGAATAGTTAGGGTTGGAAAGGACCTCAAGATCATCTAGTTCCAACCCCCTGCCATGGACAGGGACAGCTCACACTAAACCATGTCACCCAAGGCTCTGTCCAACCTGGCCTTGAACACCGCCAGCGATGGAGCATTCACAGCTCCCCTGGGCAACCCATTCCAGGGCCTCACCACCCTTACAGTATAGAACATCTTCCTTATATCCAATCTGAACTTCCCCTGTTTAAGTTTGAACCCGTTACCACTTGTCCTGTCACTGCAGTCCCCAGTGAAGAGTCCCTCCCCAGCATCCCTGTAGGCCCCCTTCAGATACTGGAAGGCTGCTATGAGGTCTCCACGCTGCCTTCTCTTCTCCAGGCTGAACAGCCCCAACTTTCTCAGCCTGTCTTCATACAGGAGGTGCTCCAGTCCCCTGATCATCCTCATGGCCCTCCTCGGGACCTGTTCCAACAGTTCCATGTTCTTTCTATGTTGAGGACACCAGAACTGCACACAACACTCCAAGTGAGGTCTCACAAGAGCAGAGTAGAGGGGCAGGATCACCTCCCTCGACCTGCTGGTCACACTCCATTTGATGCAGCCCAGGATACGGTTGGCTTTCTGGGCTGCAAGCACACACTGCCGGCTCATGTTCATTTTCTCATTGACCAACACCCCCAAGTCCTTCTGCGCAGGGCTGCTCTGAATCTCTTCTCTGCCCAACCTGGAGCTGTGCCTGGCATTGCTCCAACCCACATGTAGGACCTTGCACTTAGCATGGTTAAACTTCATCAGGTTGGCATCAGCCCACCTCACAAGCGTGTCAAGGTCCCTCTGGATGGCATTCCTTCTCTGCAGCATATCAACCGAACCACACAACTTGGTGTCATCGACAAATTTGCTGCGGGCGCAGTCAATCCCACAGTCCATGTCACTGACAAAGATATTGAACAAGACCGGTCCCAACACCATTCCCTGAGGGACAGCACTCATTACTGGTCTCCAGCTGGACATTGAGCCATTGAGCACAACTCTTTGCGTGCGGCCATCCAGCCAGTTCTTTATCCACCGAGTGGTCCACCTATCAAATTGATATCTCTCCAACTTAGAGAGAAGGATGTCATGTGAGACAGTGTCAAAGGCTTTACACAAGTCCAGGTAGATGACATCAACTGCTCTACCCCTGTCCATCAGTTCTGTAGCCCCATCATAGAAGGCCACTAAATTGGTCAAGCAGATGATCTGTTTTACAGGGTGTACAAAAAAAGAGCATTACTTGAGTTACAAAGGTGCTGGAATTTAAGTCAGTAGGACCTGCAGGTGCACCCTGAAAATGAGGTTAGAAATTGTAGTCCGCAGGTATTGCAGCAGGACTTGCAGGGCATTTCAGCCAGTTAACTAGCCTGAACTCCACAGAGCAAACTAGAACCTAGAACTGCAGAGTGACAGTCCTGAGATTCTTACCCATTGCTTTCCAAGAAAAGAATGTCATTTCTACAGATACAGATGTTTGTTCATTTAAAACAAAACAAAACAACAACAACAAAAAAAACCAACAACAAAAAAAAAAAAAAGGAAAAAAAGAGACAAAAGTTAGTATATACAAAAATGGGTATTTTCAGAGAGTAGAAGAACAAATGTATTTGGGGTTAGTCCTTTAGGCACAAACCTTTATGTTCTGGCTTGTGTTCAATTTAAAGAATACAAAATCAACATATTTTAATATATACAGTGGAACTTACTTGAATGTTTGTCTAATGAACACATAGTATAATATATAAACAATGGAAAACAGCTTCTCGATGTGGCTCTTCTTTTTCTAGTGACAGTCACAGCCAATGGCTGAATGTCATCACTACTAACAGTACCTAGAAAACTAAAATGCCTGGAGTGGATCAAAGGATTGATGTAAATGTATTGTAAATTAGGAAAAAACAGAGCAGGAACATCACCTAAGAATGATCGGTTGGTTTATCCTTCTTTCAGGAGTTCTGCAAGGGCACAAAATACCTGGAACACTTCAATGTGTCCTGCTGCCCTGAGCTGACGGATGAAGCTGTGAAGACACTGGCATTTCACTGCCAGAGACTAACATCAGTCAATCTAGCGGGTTGCCCAAAGGTATGGGTAAGAAACGGGGCAATAGTTCTGGGATTGCTATTGCAAAGAAGCACTTAGTGTTTCCTCCAGAAATTTGACCTTCTGGCATCTGTGTCTTTGTCACAATTCTACACTATATTCAACTCATCTATAAGTCAGAGCTCAAGTTCAGCTGACTTTCCATGAGTCTGAAGATCTGAGGCTTGGCTCATGAGAGTGTTTGGCATTCTTCTAATGGTTGCAGTTACATAAAGGTGTCTGTGCTGTATCAGATAAAAGTTTGTCTCTCCAAGCGCTGACATCTAGGGAAGGGTGAAGAGAGAAGGGCTTTTAGTGATACTTCCTGCAAATACTCTCTCAGCTTCTAGTGGTTTGGGTGCTTCTGAAGTGTGGTGTCTTTGTTTTAATAACCCTTGGTGTTTTCCCTTTTTCTGAACCCAGGTACAGCATAAACTGGGACATGAGAACTTTATAACTGTGGCTTTATAGAATCACAGAATAGTTTGGTTTGGAAGGGACCTTCAAAGGTTGTCTGCTCCAACTCCCCTGCAATGAACAGGGACATCTCCAACTAGATCAGGTTGCACAGAATCACATCCAGCCTGGCCTTGAGTCTCTCCAGGGATGGTGCATCCACCACCTCCCTGAGCAATCTGCGCCAGTATTTTATCACCCTCATTGTAAAGAATTTGGCAGGGCAGCGGCTACCTTGAATATAGTAATAGTGCCTAAAAAGCTGATGCACTCAGATGTAGATCTGTAATTAATTATTTTGAAGATTCTAAGCCTAAGAAATTAAGTCCTTTGGAAAATAAAGTGATGAGGTAGTTAGGTAACTTATACCTATGGAGGAGAGTCTTCCACAGGCTCAGGCTGCTTTTTTACAGTCAGTGGAGAGAAGTGTTCCTATAGTCAGGAAACCTTTCCTCAGTGCTTTGAGAAGCCCTGTCGCTCTGCTGCCTACTAGAAGGATACTCAGAATAATAGTCGTCCCAGGGATATATCAATATTCCCTTCATATCCAAGTTAATGTGAAAATTTTGCTGGTGGTTCCCAGTGTCACCAGTGTGCTTTGGTGAGTCTGATGTAGTGTATTGTGTTTAGTGGGTATTTATTACCAATAAAATCATGGGCAGCTGCAGGCATTTTCAAGTAACTAACATCTCTCCAGGACAGCTGCTCAAATAATTTTCATTCAGAATGTGCAGATATCCAAAAACCCCCCACAATTATTTCCAGATATTACTTTATTTAGATTAATCTATAGTGAAACACAGTTCCCCTTTACCATGAGCTGACACTGCAGCATTTCTGTTTCCTAGGTTTTTGTATCATTTCTTTTTTATTAAAGTGTCATGTCTCAATGATCATTTTCCTGTCTCAGAATGTGTGTTCCTTTTTGAAGTTAGTGCTGCTATAAAGGCCTAAATCTTCTTTCCTGTACTTTCTGACTTAATATGTCTGGCTTTTGTGCATTCAGTTATTTCTATGCTTTTAAGTATTTTATTTAATAGCAACAAACAAAGACTCACTGCAGTTTGGCAATAAGATACAAATGCAATCTTTAAAGTGCTGATTTATCCTTTTTAATTTAATATGAATACTTGTGGTGATGTTGCTTCAGCACTCTCAAGTGAGCAGAACAATTTTCTCACCAGTTTTGGAAAAATTCATTTGAACTATTCTTTAAAATTTCACCATACTCATTGGACCGTTTCCCTCTTTCATCCCACTGAAGTGCCCATGTCCTATTTACTTCCACAGTGTTTGCAGCCGTCGCTTGTCTCTGCCTTCCTCCTCTCCAGCACCCACCTCCATAACCCTTGACTATCCTTCCAGCCCTCTTATTCACTGCAGTGGCTGAACACAGCCACCTGGCCAAGTAGTTTGAGATGACTTGGCTGACTGCCTAGCCAGACCGAAATTACAGAGGCTCTGATCAAGTTGTTTGCCTTCCAAAGGTTCATAAGGGTCTCAGCTTCTAGGCCAAAAGCTACAGGCTGTGTTTCAGATCTCGTAGGCCAAGGAAGTTGCTCCGTATCTTACAATAGTCCTGGGTTTAAATCTTACAGTTACCTACTGCACATCATTAATTGTTGTATATATGGGTCTCAATCTCCTGTATCCTTCACTTTTAGATGGATATTAATCTGTTTTTCCATAATAACAGCGATAATAGAAATTGTGCATGAAGATCTTCCCAAGGGAGTTGAAGTTAGGTAGTGTTGCAACCAGTCTTCTCTGCCATGCTTTCCACTTCACTGAACGTACTAACACAGGAAAACAAATCAAAACAAATGGCAATAAATACATTTAGACTGGAAATTGGAAGAGTTTCTGGTTATCTGAGCAGTGATTTGTAAACCACCATCCTGAGAAGGGACACAGGGGCAAAGTGTTAATGTTAGGATGGCTTTTGGTAAGGGAATGAACTGGGCCATATTTTGTAGTTCCTGCAAATGGGAACAAGAAGTAGACTCAGCGACCTAGTAATCTTCTTCCAACACTTTGTTCCTAGATGGTCTTTTCTGTAAACGGTTATAAAGCCAATCTCTTAACTGCTAATACCCTACTATTTTCAGAAAAGAACATCAAGGTTCTTCATAATAAACCTACACTGGGTTTACAAGTCTTTTTCTGACTTGAATCCAGTTTGCAACTCCACAAAGTGAGATGGGTACACCTGTGGATGTTAAAAGTAATGTGCCTTTAAAATCCTTTGGCAATCTCTAGTGTAAATTGAGGGGATCCAGCTGTTAAGGGAAATATTTTCCACTCAGAGACTGTTTAAAATGGTCAAGAGATGAAAGTAAGAATGAACCTGTTCCAAAGGATAAACGTCAGTATGTCTGACACTCATGTCCTGCAGCATCAGCTATATTATATTAAAAATAAGAATTGCAAACAAACATCATAGCATGAGAACATGGAAAAAAATCAATATAGAAATCCATGCCCATTAAGAGTGTGTTGGCATGTGCTGTGCAGGTTACTCTAAAATTAGAAGAGCTTACTACTTTAATCATATCTACTGGAGCAAATGAATTGTCGTTGTACAAGCTCCACTGGCTTTAGTGAAAGTGCAGTGAGCCTCCTGTCATGTTTCTGCATACCTAGGACAAGTACAAGGCATTTTGCACATGCTGATACTATAAAATACTCAGCAGTGTGGTTCTGAGTCTTACTCAAGGAATGAGCCTGATTCAATAGTAATTCCTATTTCACATGAAAAAATGAAGTTGCTGTGGGAAACATATACATGAAAAAAATACAGCAAGAACGGAAAATAGATCTCTGCAAACAGCAAGGTTCTAAAGGGACAGTTTGATGGACAATGAGATCTGTAATTCAGTCCTGCAAAGGCAATAGGATTGAGTGCATGATGAATGTAGATTTCTGTTAAATGCTGATCATTGACTTCAGAGTCAGCAACTTCCTTTTATTTCAATAGGAATATTAATCTATTTATTAATGTTTTAATCTATTTATTAATCTATTGAAGGTTTTAATACTGAGCATATAGCTAAATCTGGAATAAGCAAAGCAGACAATTACCTGTGTATTCCAGGAGGACTGCATCATGAGATAGATAGATAATGATAGATAGATAGATAGATAGATAGATAGATAGATAGATAGATAGACAGATAGATAGACAGATAGATAGATAGATAGAGATAGATAGTGTGTTAATCTTCTCTTCCACAGCTCAAGTTCTCAGACTCACCTTGCCTCCTTGTCCCTTTAGATTCTCATAAGATTGTCTGTTTAGTGCAAATGAAACCCTCATCTCTCTTTCCACCATTCCACTCCACTGATTTTAATCAAGTATCTTTAAAAGGTCGTTCGTATGTCCCCTCTTGATTTTTGGTCCTGATTGAACAAGGTAATTAAAGTATGTGCATAATACATTCTTGACTGTTTCTGTTGAGGTCACTGGAGCCATTAAGACTTGCATGGCTGCTTGTGTACCTTGAAGACTCTATGTCTCATGTTCTTCTCAAATACAACTTTCAGCATTAATGGCAATGAGTGTCAGTTCAGAAAAATTGAATTGCGAAGTGAAACTGAGAAGCTTCAGAGCTAAAGAAAAACAGCTGTACCTTAAAAGGTCTTGGTGTGAGACACTCATTTGTAACAGAGAACTGAGATTCAAAACTGATATAACTAAGTTATGAGTGCAGCCTAATAGTTTAGTGAGAGCAGTGTAACAGCAGGTAAGGCTTAAGTACATGCAAAGTTATGACATTGGGAAAGTTAAACCACTCAGATTAGGTAAAAAACATCCCACAGTACTTTAGACTGTTCTCGAATCATAGGTAAGTAATGCCTAATGTCCTCCTGATATTTAAGTCACAGTTTCTGTAGGGCTTCTTGCAGAGAGATTCAGAATTCTGCTGTGCCAGAGACTCCATTTCCACACAGTATTTTCAAACATAGTTTCATAGTTTTCCCACAAATAGGACACTGAAATTGTGCTCCTTTTTTTCTCTCTGTTAGTCAATCATCTTCTAACTTCTCTATGTCTTGGTGCTTCATTTACAGATGACTGATACCTGTATCAAATACTTGGCTGCAGCCTGCCATTATCTCCGCTTCTTGGATGTCTCTGGTTGCATTCATTTTACTGACAAAGCACTGAAGTATCTTTGGAAAGGTTGTGAGCAACTCCAGGTTCTCAAGATGCTGTACTGTAGAAATATTACCAAGTAAGAGAATATTTCCTAATCTTAAATCAGAGGTGGTTGTAAATCCAAAACCATGGGCTTTTTCCTTCACTGGCATCCCAGTGCCATCCTAGATATCTAGCTTGAGCCATCTTGCTCTCTTGTTTAGGGGTGTCCACATTGCTGCCTTAGGATTCCTGTGGCCTGGTGTGGAGATCTCCATATTCTAGTGTCAGACACAAGTGAAGAGAAACAGGGACCCCATCTATCTTTATGGCAATCAATGTCCTCTTAGGGAAGTTTCTGCAGACACAGGATATCACCTCAAGAGCACATGGGAACTTGAGGGAGAAAACCAGACTGGATCCAATGCAAGCCATCCAATGCAAAGCCATCGTGCTATGTGCTTGAACTCACTCTGAGGACATGTGGGAGCCTGCTGCCCAGGAGCTGAATGTCGGTATACAGCAGAAGTAGATGCGATCCTGGGCTCAAAATGCATCACGGTTACAGTGAATGAGACAAGGTATCATAAACAGAGTTTCATGAAGTACAAGTGAAACATACTTGTTGTGTATCCACAGTTGGAAGAAACAGGTCATTGACCATGGTGTAATCCAAGTTCCCTACTGGTGTGAATGGACTGAATCTCCTGATTCCCCATGATATTTGAAAGCTAGTCAGTTCTGGTCAGGTTTAGAATCATAGAACAATTTCATAGAATGCCTCAAGTTGGAAGGGACCCATAATGAGCATCAAGTCAAACTCCCTGTTCCTTGCAGGACAACCTAAATCTGAACCATATGACTGAAAGCATAATCCAGATGCTTCTTAAGAGGCTTGGTGCTGTCACAACTTCCCTGAAGAGCCTGTTCCAGTGAAGGACCTTTCCCTGATGTCCAGTCTGAACTTCCCAGATGCAGCTTATTCCCATTGACTTATGTCCCATCACTGGTCACCAGAGACAGCAGATCAGCACCTCCGCTGCCCCTCTTGAGCAAGTTGTGGACTGTGATGAGGGCACCACTCAGCTGTCTCTTGTTCAAGCTGAATGAGCCAAGTGACCTCAAATACTTATTCTAAGTCTTGCTCTTGAGGCCTTTAACTACCTTGGTCTCTCTCCTCTGAACACACTAACAGTTTGATGGTTATTTGCTATTGAGGCACACAGCTCATTCTGAAAAAGATATTTCAAATACATTTAATCTCCTCATAACTTTCCCCAAGGGATTTTCTTTTACCCCCAGATTACTGTTGTTCATTTGCTTTTTCTATGACCTCCTATCTCTGTTTAGAGCAGTAAACACTGTGTCATGTCTTCCAGGATTTGGTTGCTCGTACATCTTCCCATGGAGGTGAGATGTAGTAGGAACAGAAATCTGTGAGTCCCAGTTAACTTTGTGGGCCATGATCAAAGAGATGGCATGGCTTCTCAGAAAACCGCCTTTGTGGTGTGACCCAGGCTGATGCCTCTGCCTCACAGTCCCACATGCAATGGGCTCTCCAAAGGTCTTTATTAAACCCTTCTGACTCAGCCAAGGAATTTCCCAACCACTTATTTTTTACTGTAAAGAAAGCCCTGGAGAGTTATGGATCTTTGCAAAACAGAACCATGAGACACACATCTCCACCCAGCGTTATCTTTGCCCTTTTTATAATATTGTGATTTTTGGAACTAGGCAAACTTTACCAGTTTTGCTTTCCTGAGCCTGATGTTCTGATATGTGACGGTGGATGGCTCTTTTCTTTGCCAGCCTCGTTCTCTAATTCTTACCACCATATGTTTAATGATAGGAAAATCCCACCCAGTGCCATTTGAGTCTGGGACAAAAGCTACTAGGTGATTGATCATGCTGAGTAATTCAGCACTGAAGATTTTTCACTTGTTCCTTCTAATAGGTCTGAAGAGCCTTCGTAGACCAGGGCAGGCTGCAGAATATACTGACCACATCAAGATCTGAGTGGCTTTGCAATCACATTCTAAATTGTCATTACATAGAATGATATTCAGAAAACAAAAGGGCGTTCACAGCTCGATGCAGAGATATTCCACGTCCTGGATGTGTCACACTTTAGAAAAACCTATTTTTATTGTAATTTAGGGCTAATATTGCAAAGATGATAAAAAAATATCTTCTGCCAATAACTACTCAGTAAACCACAGCAGTGATTCTAAAGCTACTTTGGAGTAGCTTTTCAATGACAACAAAAGCAATGACAGTGCTGTCACTGATATGTCATAGAATCATAGAATAGTTAGGGTTGGAAAGGACCTTAAGATCATCGAGTTCCAACCCCCTGCCATGGCCAGGGACACCTCACACTAAACCATGCCATCCAAGGCTCTGTCCAACCCCACCTTGAACGCCACCAGGGATGAAGCACTCACAACCTCCCTGGGCAACCCATTCCAGTGCCTCACCACCCTCACAGTAAAGAGCTTTCTCCTTATATCGAATCTAAACTTCCCCTGTTTAAATTTGAACCCCTTACCCCTTGTCCTGTCACTACAGTCGCTAATGAAGAGTCCCTCCCCAGCATCCCTGTAGGCCCCCATTCAGAAGTCACAAAGGACTGTATTTCATTCACAACCTGTATGCTCTTAGTAACATCAGATTGTCAGGAAAATTAACAGTAGGGCCTGATTCTCTAATTCAGATCAACTCTTAAAACCTTATTCAGGTTCTCAGATTTTCACAGGATGCAGAGAAATGCTGGTTTCAGGTGTAATTCACACTCTGCAGGTATGAAACCTACAGTTCAGAGACATTTCATTCCCTGTTTAAGGAGATGGAAGAGGACATCTATGTAAAAATCAATTTAATCTGGAGAACTAAACATGCTAGTGGTTTAGGTTCTCGGTAAGGAATAGAAGAAATATGGTTTTAGTTTAAAGTTGCCCTACAAAATCTATGAATCATATGTACTTCATTTTGCCAAAGGAATTCCCCATTATTTACTATTAAATACTACCCAATCCTAGCAGACATGTCTTAATAGTCTGAGCCTTGCAAATACTGAGGCATATCTCTTGCATTGTGTCACATTCAGTTTTACTGTTTCGTTAGATTGAAATAGAAAACATATGGAGCCACAAAGTTCTTTGTTTCAGTCCAGTGAAGCTTCATAGGAAACAGTTACTAGTGTATAAATTGTCCATTCTTTCCAGTATCAGGTAGCATTCGTGATTGTACTTGCCAACATTCCAGCCTGGTTCCAAGTTTATTAAATGTTAGAAGAAAAAAAAGATCTGTGGCCTGATTGCTGCATATTTCTGTATCCAGAGGCTAATGACCTTTTGATTAATCCAGTTTCTAAATGCCACAAAGATTGATGGATAAACTACCTGTGGGAGTATGTGATAGTGGTGCAAATGATTTCTTCTGCTAGAAGAAAGGAAAGGTAACCGCTTCTTAAACTGTGCCTTCTGTAGGAAAAGGTTGTATCAGTTCTGATTCACTTGGGACTAATCCTAAAAGGAATAACAGTGGCATCTTTAGAGAAACACTTCACTGTAAAACATTCTCCTTACACTTCAGAACACAAACACCATTTGAAGTCAGCTCCAGTGCTGAAAGGTGTGGAGCTTTAGTAACATTTCTGGGTGCAAAATGAGAACAGGAATCTTCCATTGCCTGAGAAGCCAGGCTTGCGCTCTCACCAAACTGCAGCTCGTCCCTAACAGTTTGGTTCCACCAAAGGTTCTTCTTGGAAAGCAAAATTAGATGCTTCCTTCTTCCTTGTCCACACTAACATGAAAGCAGCTTTTTCTTTTAAATTCATGACTACTCTTTTAACAAGTGACTCATCAACGAATACTACTGCAATTTTTGCCTTTTAAAAGGAAAAGACACTGTGCCGTGGTAGCTATAATACATTTGTTTTTTAGAGAACATTTCGGTATTTGTTTCGTTTCATTGTCATTGTGTTTGCTGATGGCTGACGTTGGTTAAAAAGGAGATTGCAAGAACTCATTTTTGAATAGCAAAATTTCTTAGGTGTTATCCAAATATTCAGGTCTTAAACCAGGAAGGATATGGGAGTCCCAACACACATGTAAAGGGAAATGAAGACAGCCTACACCTCATTTGGTAAAGGACTAAGAACAACTACTCTTAAGTTTTCTCTTGAAGAAGCAACAAAAATATCATAGTACTGGCTTCTCACTGACTGCAAATTGCTCTTCAGAAGGGACATGGAGGCTCCTGAAATGCCATGTTTGAGCCATCGTGCACACTTGAACTGGATGCCATCAAATGAGAATACTGCTGCAGCTAACACAGACCTCAGAATACATTGGATTTGATGTGCTCTTACCACTTCATGTAACCTGGAGCATGCCTGCAGGGTGCTTCACGCTTTTCCCGTTAGCTGCCTGTTTCCACTTGCCTCTTCAGCTTTATTTCTCCTGCAGTGGCACTACAAACAGTCCTCTCATGTTTAGGTTTTTATTTTCCATTACTTTCTACTAGATTGGGTTTTGGAATCTCACCTCAGACAGTCCTGTTCAAACCCTCTGCTTTTTGTTATGACTGACCCAGTCAAACACTTCTGAACAGACCATGATGCACAACCTACCCCCTCTCAGTAAAAAGGATTGAAACTTCGGGTAAGGATCCAATTATATATTCCACTGAGCTCAAGCCCTGTATTTGGGCCAATACTTTTCCCTGACTTATACCAAGAGATGTGCTTTGCCAAAGATAATCATTATTCACTAAAATGCTTTTATTCATCAATGTGCTAATTTAAGATGGTATATAATAAATACACAGGCTCCACCATAGTACAGAGTATCTTAACTAAATAACCTATTTTGCCATGTGTTGGTGATTCATGAATGGCTGTTCCTGGCAAACTAATCAACTGTAGCTCCAGGCATGGGACAGTGTAAGCTTCCAAAAGAATAGTAACAGCTCCCCTTATACATGCTTGAGCCAGCTGCCATACATTGCAGTTTCCACGGAAAACAGGAATTTGGACTCGGATGAGTTGATTTGTATTTTATAGCTTCGAGCTTATAGCTCATATAAATTGCGCACACATTCCTCAATGGCACAGGCCTCCCTAATATAAAAACAGATATAGCCTTGTGTTGGTGTGTTCATACAGTGCGGCAGTGTTCAGATCCTGCAGGGGTTGAAAAGGCGCCCTTCTTGTGTCTCTAATTTTGCCCCTTTTCCATGCCTTCCCACTTCCCCTGTCCTGCTGTGGTGGTTATGTTACAGCTTTGCCTTTTTTGTAACCATCCTCAGCATTTTCACTTTGGGAATAAAAGAGATGCTCTGTAGTAGCATTACCGGCAGCTAGCAGACCACTTCAATTTGGGCTTTTATCATGCAGACACTGTATATTACATTATTGAAGAGTGCAGGAAACTGGCCAGCAGGGAGGAAGGTGGCATCGCTGTGGTGGTGACACCAGATGAGGTTGGATCTCCTGAAGAGGACAGGAGGTGTGGAGCTGGCTTCTCTCCAGTGAGCACACAAGGAGAGCTCTCTGGAGTGCAGGAGTCTCCATGGGGAGGCCGGGGCTCTGCACAGCAGGAGCAGGCTGACAGCGAAGTGCAGGACTGGTGGAAAGAAAGAGACATTCAGAAGGCTGGAGGCGCTGGGTTGAGTTTCTTCAGCTCAGGAAGGCAGGAAAGGTGCTGGGCTGATGCTGCCTGCAAGCAGGGAGAGGAGGGAGCTGCTCTTCATCATCTTCTTAGGATGTCTCATTCAGCAGGCCCAATTTCCTCCTATGTCTGTGCCACTTTGTTCTAGTTCATTGGTTTTGTGTTTTAACACTGCAAAGGGGCAGTGGCCACAAATGCTTTGGGAGATCAGAGCAGTCATGGGTGTTTCTGGACATAAGGAATTCTCGTCAGGTAACAGTAACTCTGTAACACTGCCCATTCTGTATCCAAGTCTATTTCAGAAACAATACACTTGAGAAAGAGGTGGGTGACAAAAGATAACTACAGGTGGAGAGGTTAGTCAAAAAGAAAGCTGGTGAACCAGGAAAGGATAAAAGTACATGGAGGTACCAGACTGTTCAAAGAAAAAAAACAGATTTGGACCTTCATAGTCACTACAACCTTCCCATATAGCGATGAAAAACCTCTCTGAGACTGTGATATCTTTTGATGCAACTGGTTTATTAATCTTGTGCGTGTTTCTCGTGTGGCATGTGACATGTAAGGAGGGGCTGAGACTTGCTTTGCTCAATCACAAGAAGAGCAGGCTTGGGCTGGAGGAAACCGTGGTGCTGCCTGTAACTGATCAGAGGACACAGACTGTCTCAAGGATGCACCGATAGGACAAGTGGTGTACGTAAAATTCTGCTCACATACAAGGAAACTATTTTCTTTAATCAGGAGGTTGATCAAACACTTGAACAGGATCCCAGAAAGGCTGAGCAACCTTCAGTCCTAGGGACACCCAGCCGGCAAAGCTGTGACCCACCTGGGCCAGTTGGATCCATTAAACAATCGCCAGCAGCCCCTTCCAACCTGGTTTGTCCTGTGACTAAGGCCCAAGCCATTATCTTCTGCAGTTTCCACAACACCTCTTACAATACTGATAGCTTTCGTTAGAACAGGAACTTTTGCTGAGGGAACAGCTTGTTGTGGTCTTTGGAGAAACAGCCTCTTGCAAACCTTATCTTACTTTTGTAATTCATTCTTTTTTAACTCTTGTTGCAGACAAGCTGTCCTGAAATACACAGCCAGACTGGAGAAACAAGAACATAGTGATGCTGACCCTCCTTCCTGGCTCGGGTACGACCGGGATGACAACATACTCACCTTCACCCAAACACATGCACTGGAGCCTGAACAAATAAATTCAACTGAAACATGAACAAATTGTGCAACATCTTCTCCAGTTCCAGGGTTTTCACTAGAGCACAAAAGAACACTCTATTGTTTCTATTAAAACTAATCATACTTGATAAAAGGCTGTTTGTTGCATTAGGAAGAAAGCACTGCAGATCTTTTTCACAGTCTGCCTCCAAGCAAGACAGCTGCACTGAAACAGCTTTGTTAACTTTTAGATCTTGATTTGAGCTGTCTTCATCTTCCAATAATGAGAAGCTTTTGTAGTCCCCTGCAGTGAGCAGTAACTACATCTGCATGTGTTTGGGGCTCTTGTTTGCCATGAGGGTCCTCTCCAGAACATAAACACTTTGACTCCCCCCAGAACATCACACTTGACACAGCTGGTACTCATCAATACAGTGTTCCTGAGCAGAAGAGTGCAGAGGTAGCGACTACCAGCTCCTCAGCACAGCTATGTGTGGGCATCTCAGCACGGTTCTCTACATCTCAACCTGTGCACTCAGAGCCCCAGTGCTCACAAAAGCCCCTCAGCTGGGTTCAGGTCTCTAAACAAGCCCATTTGCACACTTGCAGATCTGAACTGTGCTGGCTGGTGGCTGACAGAGTCAGAAGGATCAAATAAAGAGGAGCACAGATGAGAAAAGTATTAAAGAAGTTTTCTCCAGTTACGAGAACGTCTTCTCATCAAACAGACAAACAAAAGTGAGCACACATAGGATTGGAATGGCAAATCCCAATTACTGATAACCTACTGCTCTTCCCTTGTCTGCAGAAAAACATGAAGTTTCACCTCATTAAAGCAGAAGACGCTACTCAAAAGCCTTTGGGGAAACTCCCAAAAATCTGTCTTTCTTCAGCTCATTCCTGACCTTTACGGAGAAGTTCTAGCTGACCTCAACATTTATTAGCTTGGAAAGAACACAAGCAGAGCAGCACAGTTTTTCTGACAGCTTATTTAAACTTCTTTCAGCAAGTAACTAACAATGCTAATGCTTAGTTGCAGCTCATTTTAGAATATGAATGCTTTAGCTTGCTTTCTTTTGAACATGGAAGAAATAAAAGGCTTTCTTACTGTGCTCTCCCTTAAAACTGCTGATGCAGCTGTCCCAAAATGCACAGACTGAATCATAGGCTGACAGGCTTTGTATGCTGGGTGAGTAATAGAACCATTAAATGCATTTGATTTTGTGAAATCTCTGCTAGACTGGTTTTATTTGTCGATGCTGTGTGATTTTAGAGGGGCTTCACTCACTTTTGACTGCTGCAGTGCACAGAAATCATTAGTTCCAGCAATCTGTCAGCAAATCAAAACCATTACACATTTATTAACTTTGTATTTTTTAGAAGAATAATAATTGCAAGTAAGTAGCAACAGTGCATTGCTTTTAGTAATGATATTAGCAATGTGCTATATATTAATGTTTATATTAAAAATACATATTTGCCATAAACATCTGCACCCACTTTATCCAAACAAACAGTACACACAACAGCAAAGAACACTGAGGTTTTAACCACCCTTAATTAGAGTAAAAATGCCGCCTTTGAC
Organism: Amazona ochrocephala; assembly: GCA_039720435.1. Lineage (NCBI taxonomy): Eukaryota > Metazoa > Chordata > Aves > Psittaciformes > Psittacidae > Amazona > Amazona ochrocephala. The sequence continues at coordinate 31,893,635 of CM077880.1, forward strand.
TGTTGAAGCCATTAGCCAGGGGCACTCACACCTCTTGGGGAATCCTGTGGGAACAGAGATCATTTCATAATGTACCCTTATGAACTAAAGTACATACTCACATATACACAACTTAAAACCTGAGCCAACACTCCGAACTCTGCTACACTCAGTTGGCAGGAAATTCCTCAGTTTTAAACCACAAAGTTCAGTACTACTTTTACAAGGTGCCATACACATGCATGGAAAGGCTTTTTAAAAGCTCCATTTATTTTACTGTGTGTTCGCATTATGGTAACACAAAATCCTCCACAAAAATCACACATGCCTTTGCACACGGCATGCCTCCTTCCCCCACATCCTTCCTCTGCCTCTGAGAGCTGACAGTCCCATCATGCAAGGCTGACAGTCAAAGGAAATGTAGCAAAGAAACAGATCACAGTTCTCATTTATCAGGCCAATACTTCCATTTTGTGGCAGCTTTTACCTGAAGGGAAAAGTCATGCGGACTCTTCCCTTACTCCAAACTTCTGTTTGAAAGTTACCAGTTTTTAAACTGCCATAGTGAGTGGTCAAGTTATACAAATCCTGAATATCTAAGATCGTGTTGTTCCTAAAAGGCACTAAAAGTGATCTGTTAAGCACCAGCCACAGTCACAGGCAAATCTTGGGTTAAAACACCCTCATTTTTATATTGTTCCTCTCTTATATTAAGAATATACAGCAAAAAAGGTTCATAACTTTACAGAAATGTTCCTTTATAATCTCTTGATTCAACCTCTTTGTCCTGCTTCCCCTTTAAGAACTCTTCAGCTTGACAGACTGGATCCAACTCTGGCTTTTAAGCCACACTTTGCCATTTTGTGTGTCAGCCTTAATCCATCTGTCTGTTTCATCCCATTGATTCATGTGACCTGGAAAAGAAAGCTCTGTTCAGTTTAATTTGACACACAATAAACATATCATCTTCACAGTGCCATTTTTCCAAGCTCCCTGGAAACACTTAAATGACTTTTATTTACTAAAATTTATGTATTTTTAACAGGGGCTTCTGACTTTTCATTCTTGATGCTGTTTTTTTGCATTAATATAATTCCCCCTAATATTTTTATTTCAATAAAATTGTGGGGTTTATTACACAGTTCTGTAGTTTTTGCTACGGGCTGGAGGCCAAGTGCCCACCAAAGCCATTCTATCACGGCCCTCCTCAACTGGAACAAAAGGCTCATGGGTCGAGATAAAGGCATAGAGAGATCACTCACCAGTTACTGTGATGCGCAGAACAGATGTAACTTGTGGAAATTAATCTATCACCAATCAAATCAGAGTTGGATAATGAGAAATAAAATCAGATCTTGAAAACACCTTCCCTCCTCCCAGGCTCAACTTTACCCCCACATTCTCATCTCCTCCCCACCAGCAGTGCAGGGAGATGGAGAATGGGGGTTGTGGTCAGTTCACCACACACTGTCTCTGCTGCTCCTTCCCCCTCAGGGGAGGAGTCCTCACATTAGACATTAATCTCATTAAGTAATTTGAAGTTTTGATCCTTATTATAAAGACAGAAGAGAGACAGTGGTAAGACCCGGTTTTCCAGATGACCAGACATGTTGTTACTATTACTGCTTTCATCCCAAGCTGTCTGTCTTCTCACATGTTTCACACAAACTTAGTATGCGTGGTCATGCTCTGAAAAGCTCACAATGTAACAGACAAAGGAGGAAGTTCAACTTACCCTCATTTTACAGTTAAGAAACTGAGGTCACGAAAGAATAAACAACCTTCCAAATTCATTCAAAAGATTTATGACCAAATTGGGAATTAAACTGGATGTTTAAAGTCCCAGATCAGTGCCTTTATCACAAGATCAGCCTTCACTTTGGTTTATCTTCACAAAATATCTCTCATTATTACTTTAGTGTTCGTGTGACTGAGTGAATTCTAAGTTTAGAACTAATTTCAGCCTGGAATAGCATAAGGGATGGCAGGAAAGCAGATTCTGAAGCAACTTTACAAACATGCTCTGCTCTGACCTGTAACACAGCTGAAGTTAAATTTTGGCCACGTCAAAACAGTGGCAAAACTCCAACTGACATCACTGCACTGGTTTCCACAACTCCAGCCTTTGTGCCAGAACCTTCAATAGCATTTCAGTATTTTGGTACTTCTAAGTGGGATTAATTTAAGGTTATGGTCCAAGCCCACATCAATTCACCAGCAGGCTGAGGTACCACTTAGAAGTATGGGATTTTCAGAGTCCAACACTGACCACGTTCTCCCACTGAATGAAGAGGTATTTCAGTGTCTGTTCTTATCAGACTACAACATGCCTTCAAGGATCTACATGGGGATGTCCTAGTACAACTTCTGCACTCCCAATTGCTCCAGGCAGCACTAGCCTCAATCACACTCAGTCTCAGGATCATTCCTACCATAAGGCAGAATTCATAGTTCCACTCCTTGCCTAATTACAACTTCAATCTATGATCATCATCACAAAGTTGGACAAATGCATGGTACATGAAATCTGTTAAAATCTGAAACTTCAATTCCTCAGAAAGCTTCCCTGACTCTTCAATTTGCAATGGTATTGCATCAGAAAATATAGAACAGAAACAACAACATCTGTCTTTTAAGCAGAGGTAGCCCTTAAAACATTAGATCAGTTTGAATTTTAAACAGGAAATAGACTCCAGGTGTCAAAAATCCCCTAAACTAACAAAGAATTGTAAAGGCCAATTTCAGCTGATCCCTTAACAGAATTGTAGGGCAATGAAAGTACAGCTTTTCTTTCTATGGAAAGAGGACACAAGCAATGTATTTCCAGAAAGCATACATTGGAGTGCTTGGTCCCAGTTTCTCTCTCTCATGTCTTTGTCACTATGGCTTGTACTTCCATACAAGGAACAAAGCCTGAAGCACAGTCAGCCCTGTATACGAACACCTTCACACACCCCTTATACCATGTCTAAAAAGTTAGTATTCTAAAGAAACAGGCACAAATTAACACGAGCTGTTGTGAAGCTCAGTTGGTGTCTGAGCTCTGTTTCTCATTTTGCATTTGCTGTGTGAACTTAGGAAAATGTTTTGTTCCTTATGTTTCTTCTTGGAGATTTGCCTGTGAAGGAAATGCAGAAAATATCAAACTGCCTGCAGGAAAGTCAGTGCCAAGTTCCATTCCCCAGGGATTAAGATCTTCAAACTAGTTCAGGTTGTTAAAGCTTATCCTCAATAGAAGATCAAATCAAGCTTAAGGTATTTAAGTAACTTTGTGTATGAAGCACTAATCAAGCAAAAAGGTTGGAGATCTGTTGATGACAGTTTGGTCTTAACTGTACTCACTGCCTGTACCCTGAATACCGTGGGAGCATGAGTGGATTCTGAGGATCACTTTGCCAGCATGATTAAATCACAAAAGCCAACTGCCTGCTGGATTCAGAAGGCGGGGATATCAAAATTAATGAAGGATTTAATTTCAGAATAAACCAGTTAATACAACAAATGTGAGCTCAGGACAAGACAGATGCACCGCTCTACTGCATGGTCACCTTTTCCATTTGTTTTGTTTTGTTGTTTTGGGGGGGTGCGTCCCCTTTCAATATGCGCCGGTGTCTAAAGGCAGGGAACACCTTTAGAGAACTTTACACAGGCAAGTACTGACTGTTTATTCACTTCCCTTCCCAAAGATTAGAGAACTTAAGGAGATCTTTATTTTCATCTCCTAAAACACACACAGAGCAGCATATTTTACATGTTGTTCACTGGTGTTGTTAGGACTGTGGTATCTCTCAAAAAGGCTGTGAACAGCTTGAGTTAAATGCAAGCTGAAACCAACCACAATCTGTAGGATATCATCCTCTGTGTTTTATAAAAGTTGGATGAACTTTCTATTTTACTTGAAGGAATGTAATCTTTTCCAGATAGAACCTGGGTCTTTGTTTGTTTTTACAAGATACTGCTTAAGAAGCAAGGCTTCACAGAGGGACAATGTTTAACAACGTTTAATGTAAAACAAAGCTCTTCCCACTCAACTCTAGTGGCAAAGAGTCAATAAAAATTGCTTCTAGGAAAGAAGGAAAGTTCTGAAGTGCCTTGAGAAAACAGGGAGGGACATGACAGTGGATAGCGTTACTTGGGGAATCAGAACCATAACTCAATGCGAGTCAGCTGCACAGTGGGAGAGGAGAGCTGCACTTGGACAGCTGTTGCAGTTCAGAAAAGACTTAGGTTTCAGCAGGCTGACAATACAAGCTCTTTCAGTTATTTCCCTTTTAAAGGCAAGTTGTTTGCCTCACATTACTCACTGCCCCTTCAGCTTTATATTTAACCCTGGCACTCCATGTAGCTAAACACACACACATTACCTGAAAGGAAACAATAGAGAATTTCTGATAACAAAAGCACATAAACACACCCATAAAGCTTTGTGCATTGTACATGAGACTTCAGCAGTCAGCTCCCTCCTTGCACACTGGCTTTGAAGCAATCCTAAAGGCTAAGTCCACAGTACTTCATAGGCCACATTCCCAGTATGAGCCATTGTGTGAGTGGTGAGAAATAAGTTATTCCTGAAGGTAGGAAGCATCTGTCTAAATCCCCTGTGTTCCAGATGGGAATCCAGATCTAACCTCAGCCAGACTTAAATTCTTACTATTTCAGTGCATGACTGAATGCATGATTGTTGCAAGGAGAAAGGTGCTCCTCACCACAATCTACCTGGAGAACCAGACAGGGTGAAAAGACTTGAGGTATGGTATTAAGAGAAGCCCAACATGTCAGAGAAAGGACAGTGGTATCAATGTCCATCTTCTCAAGGGCATCTAAGTAATTAGACAGGCTCTCTCAAGAACACATGAAGAGAAAAGTCATCTAAGGTGTTCCTGGTGATCAAAAGAGTAACTGGATCCTGGATCAACCCATAAGGTAAAGGCAACATCTATCTGGAAACTTTCACAGGAGAAAAGGGGTTAGAGAAGACACAAGGGATTCCTGTCCATATCCAGGACAGACATTTGAGGGAAGGTGTAAGTTAACATGCAAGAGAGCACTCTACTACCTGTGTGCATGGTCATCACAAGGCATGGCTCCGAGCGGAACACTCTTCACATGTGGCTCAGTGAAGCTCTAGTGCTATAGACGGGGTGCGATAGTACCAAAAGCTAAAAATGCTGTTGACTGCTACAACTGCTGTCACACTGGATGACATAGGGAGCATGTACACCTTGACTTGGGAAAAGACAGTAATTCCCAAAGAGAACATTCTTTGTAAGAGGACAGAAAAACACAGAGAGGTTGGTTTGCCACCTCGAAAGTCAGAACAGGAATTCACAATAACCTACACAAATATCCATAGCCTCTGAGGAGCACCTGTGGGACTTTCACCAAGGAAAACTCACACAAGTGCTGAAAGCCAGAGGGAGCAAGTGACTTGCCAAAGCTAAAAGCTCACTCAGCACTAGAACTGGTGCTAGGCATAGGGAAAGATCTGGAATCAGAGGAGTCCCTGGCACCACTCAAAGATAGAAGATTTACACATGGTTTAAAGAAAGGGGTTGTATTCCTGACAGACAATTAGATTTGGAAATTGGCACCACCAGCTACAAGGACCTAAACAAAGTCTCAGAATGACTGCAAGACTTTTTCCAGTGAGTTTAGTTGTCAGCACACAAGCTGGCAGTGGAATGGGCGGAAGCATGCCCACTGTCTGCATTCACTCAGTCCCCACCCCCATGCCTCATAACCTTTGTTTGAGTTACTGCAAGGTGGGTGGGAGCAGATGGTCATATGAACTTCAGACAAGAGAAAACGGGTCTGAAAGCAACCTAACCAAGGATGCACTGTATCTAACCCAACGTGCTCCCCTAGCCTCCTCTTCACAGTCTACAGTACTTGGAGTGTCCTCACCAGACAAGTGCCTACCACCAGAAAGTTTATCTTACTGTTTAGCTAAGTTTTCCTTACCGTAAGGTCAAATCATAATTTCTATTCCTATCACCAGTGGGCAGAGAACAACTTACTTCTTTCATCTCAGCAACAATTTCTTACACACTGGAAAAAACGTATTTTATCTTCCTTTAGTCTTCCCTTCTTTAGATAAAACCAACATTTCTTTTAGTCTTCTCATTAATCATGCTTTTAGGCCTGTCATCATGCGCTCTCCTCTGGAGTCTCCACAGTTGTCCACATCCGTTTTTGAAGTACAGTACTCAAAACTGGACACATGGCATTAGTAATACTTTGCTGGCATGTAAAGCCAAGGGATTATTTTGAGTTTTACAGAACAGTCATGTTCATATACTGTTTATTTGTTTTTCAGCTGTGTGACACTATTGTTTCCTGTTTAATGATGTTCTTATTGAAACATCGCTCTCCTTGGAACCACACAGGTCATTATTCCTATCTTTGTACTTTGAATTAACCAGGACAAATGACTTATTGGAAGAACAGCCTGAAAAGCATACAAATCAAGATTACCTGAATTTCAACCTCATCCTTCAACACGTTTGTAACCCCTTTAACATGACATTCTCCTAAGCTCCCTTTCTGCTTACTTATTTGACACTTCTTAGTCTGCTACCCTTCCTCTTACCATATAGAGTACTACACACAGTTAATGATCTCTACATTCTTCTTAAATCAGCTGACTTAAGAATACAGGCAGATCTGGAGACATGGGGAAGGTACAGACATTGAGGAACACGGGCTTCCCTCTTCACCAGAGAAAGGAAAAGAATGCCCTGACATGATTGCCACCAGAAATTAAAGGAGTTACTCAAGCACTCAAACCAGACAGCTGAACAAACACTTTCACTGATGGAAACTGGACCACTGGTTAGCATGAAAAATCTGGTTTTATAACAGATTTCATTATATCATACATACTACTAAGTGTGCGTGCTGATGTCAATGGAAACAGACGCCTTGTCCTTGCAAATTACTCTGAAGAGTAAATTCCCTGGCATTGCTTCCCAGCTCCTTCCATGTACCAGCAAATGTCTCAGTTCTGTGGGAAAGTTCCTTCCTTTCCTAAAAGAGCAAAACACCTTTTCACACTCTCATCACTCTGCCTCCAGAGCATTCACTCCAGGCTTTCATCTTCTTGCTTTGACTAAATCCCTCCCTAGTCCTTGGCTTGCTTGCAAAACCCTGGATGTGGCTGCTTGCGAGACTGTAATGTACTGACTTCCCCACTCAGTGTGGAAATGGGACATGTGAAGCAAGATGATGATATATGTTGTAACTGCTGTAAGAGCAGAAGGGAAGGCTTTCCTAGAGCAGGTCACGGACAAGGTGCATTTCTACCCCAGTCACAGAACTCTGTCTTCCCACTGCAGTCTCCTCTCTAACGTCTTTCAGAATAATCCCCGTGGCAAGTACAGCTTCCTGAAAGCAGCTGGTTCCTGTGTTATCCACATGAGGGCCAGCCAGTTTCTGAAAAATCATCTATTTTTAAACTAACCTTTGAGCTCAGAAGCATAAAAATCTAAACTGCCATTTTGTTGTGATTGAGTGTTTTTCTACATGTGAAACCCCTCTTCTCTCTCCATTTTGTATTTCTCCAGTTGCAGCAGCAGAACAGCTATAGACTCTACCTAAAATTTCAACAGTGGATAATGTTTTCAGGATATAGAAGCAGTATTAAGTGATTTTTAATTATTTCAGAACCTACTTGTACAAGGAAATTCCCAAATACCAACTTTATGAAGTTTACTGAGAATAAGGGAACAAGTGCTTGTCCAGTAGAAAGAACACACTATCCCCACAGGTTAAAGTAAAGATAAGGAGAAGCAGGAAGCATCTCCCTTACCATGCCCAAGGAATGGGAAATGCTGCCTCTTTCTTTGCTAAGAACGAGGTGGCACTGTTTTCAAAACAGTAAGAAAAGGAGCAAAGCACATACTAAAACCAACTACTCTCCATGTTTGCTGCTTCTTCCTGACCAGTGAAAAAAAGGGAGAGGAGCATCATCGGTTACATTATATCAGAAAACACTGAAAGCTAAACGCCAGCTATAGAAATAGATAAAGATATGTTAGTTCAGGCCAGCACTAGTTTAGCTGAACTGTATCCTGCAGAAAATCCATTCCAGGGTCTCTTTTTCATTCATCTGCATTATGATCAATTTATATCAATGTTTAATAAATCTTTTTTGCAGTGATTACCAACAACTGATAATTACTGGCCTAACACTGTTCCCTCTGCATAATCCTCACTGATTTCCATGCCTTTTGGATATGTTTAATTTGAGGGTTAACTAATCAGAGCTGCTTTTGGCCTCAACTGCCAAGATCATTTCCATACAGAACAGTGGTTGAAAAATTGCATCTGTCTCAGCAGTGACTGTACTACATACACACTGGCTGGGTTGTGAAACCCGAGAAGCCATTCAGCTGTGGATATTTGAAACACCACTCTTATCTTTAACATTCCCAGGATAATAAGATAATTAATTGGCCAGTGGTCCTCATTTACTGGGAGAAATGTTGTTTCACTGCTAAGACAACTCATTCTATAGAGCCTTGCTAGTATCTGAGGTCCTCCACAGATTTCTAGCCTGAGAACTTCTAACCATGGTTTTTAAAGCTATTGTATTTAACAACCACCAGTATATATCTATATGCTAGTTACTCTTCAAGGCAGGATATATATGTATGTGCCAATACATTTCAAGACTACTATTTTATATAAGCAAGTTACATGGTTTAGTGTGAGGTGTCCCTGGCCATGGCAGGGGGGCTGGAACTAGATGATCTTAAGGTCCTTTCCATATTCTATGATTCTATACTGAAATTGTGTACACACACTTCTAACATTTCCTCACTTTGACATTATCATCTTACATGGGGGAGGAAGAGAAGTTTTGTACATATTTTCTTCAGTTTAAAACCAAAATGAAACTCAAAGCCTCACCCAGTCTGCTATCACATCAGGTCATAATGACATAACACGTTCAAAAACAAAGCTGGAGCCTTCAGACACACTGCATTAATGTTTCCTCTTGAGCAAACTGAGTAGTAATTGGTAACAGCAACAGCCTCAACTTCTAGATAGACACGTCTGGAGAGGGGAAGAGAAACACAGACCCTGACGATGAATTGTACAACTGTTTTCTAAAGCAGGAAACAGCAAGACTTGGGATTCCCGAGTTCAAGTTTAAATTCATTAGAAGAATGTTTCCAGTAATTACAGGCACCTTTCCGTTTACTCTGTTCCTTAATTCTCCAGCCTCTTCTGCTCTTCTCCTAGCTATCTCCCACCCATCATTTCTGCACTGTTTAACTTTTACACTGTACATTTTTAAATATGCTATATACCCCTTCTACTTCCCCCTCCCACCCAACAGAGACAGACAGACAACTTTTCATTCTGTTTTTTAACAGACATTCCCTGGCGATTTATTACATGTGACAGTATGAGCCAACAAAGCAATAGGTCAAATTCAGCCCTGGATTACCTCCCATAAATTCACTAGAATAATGCTGAGAATGAATTTGGCTCCAAGGCCAAATTAGAGAAGCAGTTGTTAGCATTCATAAGTCATTTACTAAACAAAATGAAAAAGTCATCTTGTAACATGGGGAGTACAATGGCACAAGGAAACATTTGAACCTGAAACAGATGAAATAAGAAGCAGCCAAGAGCAATAAATTCTTAAGGAAACATAGTTGCCTTTGACTAAGGCTAGACAGACATTTATTGGAAGCCAAGATTAGTAAGCCTTACCACTTATAGCTACGTGATCATCTTTGGAGGTACTCTGTGTTTCTTTTAACTGAATCTCTGAGCTCACATCCACTTTCCTTCCAGACAACTGCAAATAGGCTTTGAGAGAGGCAGGTACCTTGACTGTAATTGAACCTGGTATAAATTTAAATGAAAGCTAGTTAGTTTAACATTGAGATCAAAGCACAAAACAAGTGATTATTCAGCTAACTTGAATCAAATTGTTTGGTTTGGAGTTTCGGGGGTTTTTTAAGAGCCTTCAGACACTGTAACCTCTTTTTTTGTCTCTGAAAGGATAAATGAAGATAATGTCATTTATCATACCAGGATACTGCATGTCACATGGAGAAAGTGGTGTCACAATACTTCCTTGGCAGGCATGAAAATGAACATTGACATATACTGCTAGCAACAGCTCTTGGTAGAGGATCTTATTACAGGAATGATCAAGGGAAGTAAATCTAATACATCTCACAAGTATTATGACTTTAGCTTCATCTTCTAGTTCCCTGAGCAAGGACAGGGGATCGGATTTGATGATTAATCCATGGCACATTAAGAAGGAATTGCTGCTCTGGAATGATGAGGTGCTGCTTACACACTGTTAATGCTGCAATTGTCTTTGCTTTACTGCCCATGGCCAGCTGTTCACATCCTTGAACAGATGCAGTCTCAAAAGTGACTAACACCAGTTTAGACTACATGTCACAAAAATGTAAATAAACTACTGACAAAACTGAAGCTTTGGTGACACGAATAATTCTACCCTTAAGGTTAAAAGCAAAAATTCTGACTTGTGCTTCCCCTAAATATGTGCTTCTGTGCACCTGGAACAGGCTGCCCAGGGGGGTTGTAGAGCCTCCCTCTCTGGAGACATTCAAAACCTGCCTGGACATGTTCCTGTGTAACCTGCTCTAGGTGGCCCTGCCTTGGCAGGGGGGTCGGACTGGGTGATCTCCAGAGGTCTCTTCCAACACTAATGACTCTGTGATCTAACTAAAGGCAGATGCTGGGCCCCCAATCTCCCCACATTGGTCGTATTTGAAATCACTCAGTCACAATGTTTGGAAGCTGTGCCATACACATTAAAATAAAAACCTACCAAAATTCAGCATACATCCTACTTAGGTTTTGCCCAATTCCTACATTCTCTTTAGAAAAAGATGAAATATTTTTTCCTAAAAGCTGAAGCAGACCATGGCAAAAAACCTGATGTTATAACAACTAAGTAGTGGTCAGAAAGCAATCCTAGCTGTGCAATTTAAATTCAGCAGAATCACTTTCCTGTGACAGTACTGATGAACTAGTAACTGTCAGTATAGTTGGGCCTAAATTTTGCTGGAGCCACAAAAGTCTTAGCATAAGAAAGGTCTTCATCTTTGGGTCCTCCTTGGAAAGTTGCTCAGTGATGTGACTCATAAAATCCAACACACATGCAGTTAATTTATCACAAATGGGACATTTTCTACACTGCAGCTGTCAGCAGTTACACTGAATTTACAGGGTAAATGAAAACAGAACTTCATCAACTTTGTCTTTACTAAACTGTGCTGCCAGAAGAGATATCAGGCAATGTTTTAAAAATAACATTAATTAGCTTTTATGAAATATGTTTGTCTCTCCTACTAACTCAAAGAAATATTAACGTAGTAATAAGAGATTCAAAAGGTAACTAAGGAATAATATAAAAACAAATTGCTTTGCACTAAAGAAACCAGAACAGCTGGTACAGAAGAATGGCACAAGTTATTTCAATGCATTTCCTTCATTATTCTGAGTAACTTCTAGGTTTTAACAGGGTACAGGTATTGTCAGACAAGAGAAGGGTACCAAATACCGTGTTCAATTAAAACACCTCAAGCGCCTGACTTGATGTTAAAGTATAAAAATGCTGTAGTGTATGGGCTTTTTCTTTCAAAACTAGGACCAACAAGATGCATTCAGGGCTTGGTCATTTACAGTATCATACCTTATGAATGGTAAACTATGAATTTCACTTCAGGAGTGAACTTTTACCTACGAATTGAAATTCTAGTGAGTAATCAGGATTAAAAAGGGAAGACTGGTAGGGTAAGGCCTCTCATCCTTGTTTTTCTGCCTTCCAATTTCAGGAACAGGACATTCTAACCAGTAAAGGCAGGAAAAGGAAACGTAAATGTGTGTCAGTTGCCACTCTGCACACATACATATCAACATCATGGAGTAAACTGTGCCCAAGGCAAAGGAAGCATCCCTGTAGGATGCTGCTGGGTAAGCTGCCAGGAAAAAAGGTATTGAAAAATACAAATACTCTGTAAGCCATACTAAGTGTCATTGGCCCTTAGAGTTTACTGTATATCAGTATACACACCTTCTAATAATGAGGTAAATCAGAATATAGATAACCAACAATCACAAACTATGTTGCTTTTCAGGCAGAAATAAACAAAAAAACCCCCAACCCTTGCCCCTTTTTATTTGACACCATAAGCTGCAACAACAACAAAAAAGTGTTTGTTTTATTTGCCCAACCTTTCTGGGATTTCAGATCCACTTTCCTTAACTGACTGACATAAACATCTATCGTCCCATGATGTGTAGAAGCTTTCAGGCTTCCATCTGATGAATCTAAGGAAAATAAAATAAATTAAAATCTTGTCTATCATTCATCCTTTAAAATAAACATTTACCAGAATCTTTCTTTGTATTTTGATTTTGACAGTTCTTCTGTGTTTGAGAAGTATCTTATATTTACTGAATGTCAGGTTTCTCTTCGAAAAAACAGGTTTCTGAGCAAAACTGATCTCTCCAGTCCATAACTGTGGCACAAACACATCCCAGGGCCATAGCCCTGCAGCTGCTACTGGACTTCCAGCACCTACAAGGCCACAGTAACACTTCCCTCTTTCTACAAGGATAAATTTATCTCTGTGCAAAGATCAAGCACAGACTTTGAACACTAAGATCTATTTTAGATTCCGAAAGAGTTAATTTGCTCATTCTCTACACAGGGAGAACTTTACCCATGCAATCAACAAGCAGTTGTATCCTGTAACATCTCCTTTACAAAGAAGAACTGTGTATCAGGCTTTGTAAAGTCTCATTCACTACACATATGAATTTTAAATGAAAGTTTGAGATAACCATTGCACTTTAATATACATAGGAAATTGGCATTTGTTCTTTGCCCTGGAATAGAGATGTGTATATTTTCTTCTATACCTTATTAGCCGAAATTTATAACAAAACTCCCTGAAGAAACATTTTTTACAACTGAAAAGCCTTTAAGAAGCCTTAATTGTATACTTGAGAAGTAGCCTTTAATTACTTGCAATGCATTCCAGTTTTAAATACACAAGTTCCTACGAAATTACAGTGAAGTTCTATAGTGTTGACTTTTGAACTACTGAACGGATTTATAGCTGATAAAAATTACCAAAAAATGATGAAGCAACGCTAAAGAAGAATCAGAAAGTAACCACGGACCTGAGCAAAAGGCAGTCAGTGAAATATCTTTATAGATAGAATGTTAGAAATGAAAGTATCAGCAAGAAAATCTTGACATACTGATAGAAACTGTTTTTCTTAGCTTCTGGATGTGCACAGAAAAAGAAACACAGTCAAGCTTTCAGAACTAAAGTAACAAAACCAAATCTGAATGACACTTTCCATTGTAGAAAGTAAAAGCATTCATGAAAGAATTAACTTGATGAAACATAACACTAGATAGCTTTGTTAACACCTTACCCTTTCAACTCTAAACAAATTCATCTGGTGCTCATCTGATTCCAGATTTCAAGTACAGATGTTGAAGATCAGTGTATTACACACAACAGTAAAAACATGGAAAGGGATTATTATTCAACAGCTAAAACTGATGTCTTTGGAAAGGAAAGTAATTAAAAAGTAATTAAAAAGTAGCCAATCCATATTTAGTCAGCTGAGAAACTGAGACTGTCTTTGCCTAAAAAGAACACAGTGGCAACTGGGTGTTTTTGCCATCTCAATAGATTTTATGTTAAAGCAGCTGTGTAACAAATCTGAACCCCCCCCCCCCCCCACACACCCTCCAAACATTAACTCTTCATTAATTGAAAATTAATGAACTGGAAAAAAAGGTTTTTCTTGTGTGACAATGAAACATTTTACTGATCACTTTTCAAAAGGTTGTTATGGTAAATTTGAAAGGTAAAGTCATTAAAACAGCAAAATTTGATACGAATCAAACCTTTTGGAGTATTTCTAGTAGCGGTAGCTTGACATGTTCTTATAAAAGCTACTTTTGCAGATATTCACAATCAAATTTAAAAGCCAGTCTCAGAGCCTCCACATAATCTTGACAGAGATTTTTTTTGGCAACAGGAAATATTCAGCCTCTGGACTCTTCCGCTTTAAACAAAACATGCAACTAGTTCTTTTATCTGCGCCAGGAAGAAAGGAGAGACCCCAGTGATAGGACAGCAACCCTCTGAAGGCAGAACAACTGCTAACAGTCAGTACACTCCCACCAGCTGATGGTGCTCTGCAGGGACCAATGTTTATTCAGCAAGTCCTCCTTTCCACTCTTCACAAGCAAAAGCAGCTCTTGTGAGACTCTTCACAGTGGAAAGATGCCTTTTGCAAATCTAGCAGCCCCACTGCCAGACTGAAAAAAAGTGTTCTTCTCAAGATTTTCAGTTTATATACATATATAAACATAATAAGTGTAAATATTTATATACGTGAGTTATTCTTCGGCAGGGGACTGGATTCTGTGTGCAGAAGGCAAAACAAATAAAGGACATAGGAAGAGGGAGTAGGCATAGGCTCATCAAGGCACAGATTTACCTGCAAAGTCACCCCCCCCCAAACCAAACCAAGAACAAAACCACCCCCCAAAAAAACTACAAAAAACAAAGAAACAAACAAACAAAAAAGAAACAAAAAAAAACCAAAAGCCCACAAAAACCAAAGAACAAACAACTCTGAGGAAAAGCAGAATGCTCTTCCATTGGGGAACACTGTTTGGGAGGATGACTTGCCAGATTTGGACTCCCAGGTTGTACCACTAAATAGAAAGTCTCACAAGACAGAAGAAATGACAGCAAAGTTTCAAGACCTGTGAGAACCTTGGCAGCATTAACCAAACATTAAAGCTGACATTACAATACCTGCCTAACTTTGATCTATGGAGATAACATAAAAAATATTTTACAGAAACAACTGGATATGTGTTATGGAGAGAATTTTATGGATATGATATTAAATACAAATGTTAAGAATGCCTAAAGAGAAGTTGTTCACTTCTGCAAATTTATTAATGATGATGCTTAAATTTTGTGTCTATCTCTAAACAAATGAGAAGGGGGGGAAAAGAGAAACGGATTAAAAACAGCAAAGATGAGGTTATACAAGAAAAAGGGCCAAATTTAAATAAATACTTCAACAAGAAAAATTACCCTATATTAAGTAACACAGTCTGATAGGACAAAATACGTAACTTAAATATGAAGGAGACAATACATATTTTACAGTTATGACAAAACAAACCTAGGGCAATTTATTTTTAATAATATACCCACTGTTAGCCGAGAACAATGGACTAACTGAAGGCAAAAACAAGGAAAAAAGCATATAGTTTGAATTCAGGCTTTGCTAAGGACTGACAGCTCAAAGGGAAATGAGCCTTCCTACTGGGAATGGAACAGATGGTCACTCTCAAGCAACTTCAGCTATTTAAGAATTAACTAGTACAGGAAGAGAAAAAAACACTGAAGCAAGATGTCCTTGACAAGCTTTAGTTACACTTTATGAAAAATAAATACAGCTTGCAAAATAAGACCTAAGTCACATCGCTTGAGAAAGACTGCAATTAAAGATCACCAGGAAGTCCACAAGGGTGACAAAACTAAACACCCTTTGCTACATTCAGTATCTCTTCTTCCTTCATTTTATGAAGTACTGAAGAAAGGGTTAAAAAGCAATCTTCCCTTAAATCTAAGCAAAAACATATTTACTTTTCCTAATAGCACATAACAACTGACCTCCCTCATGTTAAAATTGGTGACAAAACTTGTTTTCAACAGGAAAACACAAAATATTATGATGGTTAAAGATAGGAAAAAGTGTAAGATTCTAATGAATCTGAAGTGCAAGGAAGACTTAATTCCTACTTAAGTGGCTGTCTAGTATAACGCGTTGATAAGGAGTGGTCAATTTTCTCCTTTTAGTGCAATCTTCTAGAACCATCCCATGAAAAATGAGGAACTGAAATGTATGTTAAACAGACTAATTTCACATACCACTAAATTATCATTGGCAGTCTTTACCATACTCATCATCTGGACACAGCAAAACAAATGATGTAACACAGAAAGCAAAGGAATCACTCATGAAAACAATTCCTTTGCTAACTAAATTGTCTAGATGATCCTTTTACTGCTAAAGGATCCAATTTCTACCTGGATTTTAAAGTTGTACCTGCTGGTTTTAAAGGCCATAGTCTTTTCTGGATAACTTACTCTGTTCTGAAAAAAAACCAACACATTATGTGCCTCAATCCTGCATCATAATACAACATGCCAAGTACATAGAATCATAGAATACTTAGGATTGGAAAGGACCTTAAGATCATCTAGTTCCAACCCCCCTGCCATGGGCAGGGACATCTCCCACTAAACCATGCCATCCAAGGCTCTGTCCAGCCCAGCCTTGAACACCACCAGCGATGGAGCATTCACACTTCCCTGGGCAACTCATTCCATGGCCTCACCACCCTTACAGTAAAGAACTTCCTTATATCCAACCAAAACTTGCCCTGTTCAAGTTTGAACCCATTACCACTTGTCCTGTCACTACAGTTCCTAATGAAGAGTCCCTCCCCAGCATCCTTACAGGCCCCCTTCAGATATTGGAAGGCTGCTATGAGGTCTCCACGCAGCCTTCTCTTCTCCAGGCTGAACAGCCCCAACTTTCTCAGCCTATCTTCATACGGGAGGTGCTCCAGCCCTCTGATCATCCTCATGGCCCTCCTCTGCACTTGTTCTAACAGTTCCATGTCCTTTTTATGTTGAGGACACCAGAACTGCATACAATACTCCAAGTGAGGTCTCACAAGAGCAGAGTAGAGGGGCAGGATCACCTCCTTTGACCTGCTGGTCACGCTCCTTTTGATGCAGCCCACCATACAGTTTGCTTTCTGGGCTGTGAGCACAGACTGAAGCTGGCTGATGTTAAGTTTCTCATCAAGCAACCCCCCCCAAGTCCTTCTCCACAGCGCTTCTCTGAATCTCTTCTTTTCCCCTTGATAAGCCTCTGACCTACGACACATCAAAAGGGATCTTCCTCAAGTATCTATCCTCATCTATCCACAGACTCTCATTCTGTGTTAACCATCTCTGAAAACCAATTAGCTATATGTCTCTACTTTTTCTTGCCAGAATAAGTCTCTGCTGCCCATAAGCTGGTTAAGATTGTTTCTCCCCCTTCAAAACAACCACCGTTATCTCTATGATTTCCAACTACAAAAGATTCATTTCTACAATGAATAATTGCGTTAAACATAAGTAATCCAGTAAGGAAAAGCCATGGGGTTTGGAGCTGGTAGGGGAAAATTTGTCTTGGCAGCAAAGTAGAGAACACATAATTAGACCATACCAATAACATAGAGAAATAAGCAAACTCTAGCGGGACTGAACATGAGCCAGCAGTGTGCCATGGCACAAAAGAAGTCCAACAGTATCCTTGGCAGTATTAACTGAAGCATGGCCAGTTATTAAGGGAAGGGATTATGCCCCTCTACTCAGCACTTATTACACTACACCTAGAATACAGCATCCAGTGTTGGGGCTTCCAAAAAAGGGCAGACATCAATAAACTGGAGTGAATCCAGCAGAGAAGCACCAACATAGTAGGCTGTGGAACACCCCACCCTCAGCCTCTACTGATGGGGAAGGGCTTGATCAGCCTGGAGAATGGACTGCTTCAGGACCTGACAGCAGCCCCTGGTATCTGCAAGCAGGTGATCAAGAAGACAAAGCCAGACTCCTCAGAGTGGTGCCTGATGAGAGCATAATAGACCAAAAAATCTATTGAAAAAGAGAGAGTTTCAGTCTGGATAGCAGGAATAATCTTTTCAACCCTGAGGACAGCCAACCAGTGGAACAGTTTGCCAGAGTGGCTGTACAGTCTCCATCCTTGGAGGTTTTCCAGACCATAGGATAAAGCCCTGAGCAACTTCACAGCTCACATGGCTTTGAGTAAGAGGCTGGGGACTAGCGAGTGCTTGAGCAGGGGAGCTGAACAAGATTACCTTCAGACGCCCCTTCCAACCTCAACCATTCTATGTTTCTACAACTTCCTGAGGTCTCTTCCAACCCAAGTTTTCCTATGAATTTACTGAATAAAAAGTTAAAAGATTAAGCTAGTTCTAAATACAAAGTACTCAGTTACTCTTTGTAAAATAATTCAGATTTATAATGACTAGTTTAAATAGCAACTTAGAATCATAGAATGGTCTGGGTTAGAAAGGATCTTAAGATCATCTAGTTCCAATCCCCCAGCCATGGGCTGGGATACCACATACTAAACCATTTCACCCAAGACTCTGTCCAACCTGTCCTTCAACACTGCCGGAGATGGAGCATTCACAACTTAAACTAGAAGTAAAAATAGCTCTGATTGTTCCAAACCATGAAGTCATTCAAAGTCCACAGAACATTTGATACAAGCAGGAAGCTTCTAATACAGGGTTGGAAAACAATGTCAGTGACTAGTAACACCAAAGTAAAAAGAAATAAAAATATTCTATGAATAATAACAAAAGCAGAAGATTAGAGAACAGCACTGGTTTCCTTTTTTTAATGCAGAATTATATAAAAATAAGAAACTGTCAAGCAAGCAGCTTACATTTTCCCCAAAACATTCTGAAGAAAAAAAAAAAAAATCCATCACTTTCAAGTTTGACTTGTAAATAAATCTTTCAAAAGCAAACGATACATCCCTGAAATTTGGAGATGACACATCCTCAAATTAATTTTTTCTGTAAACTTATAAAATGCTATCTTCAGTGAAGTAAATAACTACAACCCTATGAAAACCCAGCCAAGGAAGTTGGAAGATTGAAGTTATTCTTCCTATTCCTATCAAAAACATCCCTGTCAGGTCCCCTGACAATCCAACAAGCCACCTCGTAGCATGTGTTTGTCATACACAGAAACCTTCCACTTAAAACTTTACATTTTCTTTTTCAAGTTTATAGAGTTGAACCACTGAATGTTTGAAGTCTCTTACCTTTGGAAAAAGCCATAAAAATCTGAAGTGTGTTTAATGCTCTTTAGGAAAAGATTAAGTCTAACTAGTGCTTTCAGTACAGAAACTGACATTTATTCAACTCTAAGATGTGTCTTAATGTTTAAGCAGAACCTGGTTAATTAAGGAAAATCATCATCATCTAGTTGATGGAAAAAGCTATCTCCTGTGGTAAGAAACCTTTATTTAAACACTCCTCATACTCTGAGTTTATTTAAGAGAAAGAAAAATAAACTAGCAAGCTTAATTTAATTCTGTGGTTTAATGACTAACTCAGAAGAATGGGTATTGCATTAGTTTTCCAGGAAAGTTAATATAGACTGCTCAGAAACATAAGAAGAGTTGTAACAGTACAGACTGCCTCTGAAAAATGCTAAATGAGTGACTATGGTTACTACCATTAGCAGAAGTCTTTGAGATTTGGGCCCATAATCAATTTTTTACAAAATGGGAAATCCTTCTACGTACATTCGGGAATCGCTTAGCCTTGTCTATGATTGTTACTTCAATTTTCTGTCATAAAAATAACCAGAATTTGAGTTTTTTACTTTTCTGCTGAGGTACTAAAAAAACGCAACTGATATAATATGTACTGTAATTGATAACTCCTAATTATCCTGTTGTATATCCTGTTCAAGTTCCTGAAAGAAAATTTATGAGCCATTTTTACTTCTGAAGGGAAAACAAAGATCAGCAGAATAGTTTGGAGAGTATTGCTATTATCACAAGCTTTCCCTCCTCAAATACGCAACACATCAATGATCAATGCTTTGTGATATAAAAATTAAACACAGCTAGTCATTGATATCAACGAATGTAAGAGAACTAGGCTAAAGGCAAAATGACTGCATTTCTTATGTCCTTTTAGTTAGTGTTTTCTTGTGTCCTTTTACCACATCTTAATCCAGAAGATGGCACCTAGATTCAGTGTGACTTGTGCAAAGCCCAGCAAGTACCACAGTAGCAAAAGCGAGATAATCTGCCTTGCCCAACTGCAAAAGGCTAACAGTGAAGTTTGGAAAGAATCTCCTTCAGCTACACAGCTATCAGGGCTACTGGAAAGAGGGTAGAAACATCTGCAAGGAATTACCTCTTTACTTTCCCTGTGAGCATTTAGCTTTTAGAAAGGAGAAGGAAACAGGGAGAAAAAGAGGCATCTCTAAGAGAAGGTAGAACCTACCTACTGTGATATTCCCAGTTTTGGTCTGAAGGCTGGTGTTACCTATTAAGAAGAGAAGGAAAAAATGTTAAAAGCATATTTAATTGCTTTCTGAAATCGTAACAAAGGCTAAAGTAACGTGGACCTATACAAGGGCATTGCAGTTGTAGTAGTATCTCTCATTTGCATATAGAAGCAAAATAGCACAAACCAGATACAATGCTTGCATATTATTGCTTTACAAACAAAAATCTCAACACATGTGGGTAACAATGAATTGATTCCAGGTAAGAAAAACACTGAGTAAAGCTTAAAGACACAGACTGGATGTGTGAGAGAAAAGCAGAGATGCATTGTGAGGCTAAAGCACAGTATTTTCTTATTTTATTTTGGGCCAAATTTTTGCATGTTTCTCTGATGCCTGCAACAGCATTACAGATAATTTAAGTAGCTCAACAGGATTAGTAACATAAACAGACCCTATTTTCCCCTTTTTTATATAGATAGATAAGACACAGACATATATGCAGACAAATACATGTCTATAGATATAGGCACACATATATTCCCCCTGCCCTGCTCTGAGGATGGGTTGGTTGGTTGTCTTCCTTTCTTTTTCTGCAAAGGCTGCTTCCTGGACTTACTGAACTTTACCTACTCCCTCCAAACTTATTCTCATGTGCATGATGATCTCTTGTCAATGCTTTTCACTGACTTCAGTGAGAACTGAGTGCATTGGAGAAACTGGAGAACAAAGGTGAGTAATGTGTAATGCAGAATGGTCTCCCAATTAATTTCCATTACTCTAAACAGGCACTGGTGTTTTAGCCTCAAAAAACTCAAGACGAATAGTCTTCCCCTTTACCTATGGAACGAAGAGAATCTGGAAGGATGACAGATGTACCTCATAACAGAAAATCCATCTATACCTACTAACAAAGTTTGTAGTAACTTCCATAGTTCCACATGTATGCTACACATGTGGATAATTGCCTCAACAAATTCTTTAATTTTAAAAACTAAACCACAACATATCATTCCTGCCACACTCATGCTCCCAGGAGAACAGATTGCAAAATAAAAGGTTGACAATAGTAACTGAGTCCAAGTTAGTAATATACATTATTCACCACAATTTTCAGATCTTTCAGAACTGGCCTTTAAAAATGGCATGTGGATCAAGCTTTTCTCCTATCTTCTGTAATTACAGAGTGGCAAACAACCATTAGGGTAAGATGCATTCCTACTGTGACCTGTGTGCTTTTCTTAGTGGTCTGTGGGCTGATGGCTAGAAAAGCAGCCTATCATCAATAGGCTTCAATTCATCATTTCAAGCACACACTGCACAAAATACTTACAGGCTCTGAAAAATCAGTTGAAACAAAACCATATTTCAATGAACCCGCAAGACATTTGGCTTTATCATTTGTTGTTATTAAGAGACACACTAATTATCACACCCTTTTCCCCATATTATCATGACTAGTACTTATTTTTGTGCAAGCTACAAAAAAGCCTCTGGTTTTGTCAGCTAGCAGCTTCCATGGAGCTGAAGTTTGATTACACTCTGTCTGAATACAGCCCCTGGGACTTGGGGATTTCTGGTTTGCTCCTTCTTTTTCTGGTTTTCTTTTCCTTTCTGTTTTGATAAGCACGTCCTTGAAAAACATCAAAACATGTCAAAAATCAAACTCCTATTAACCACAAACTTATATGGCAGATACAATTAATGTTGCATAATGTAAACATATTAGTGTGATAGGCTCACTTCAAATATTTAGCTAAAAAGAGTTGTTTTTAAAGCATATAGGAATGTCCTGCTGTGCTATGACAGTGCACAGAAGTGCTCTTTTGGTTGTGCAGTTGTCTCATGAAGGCCAATGCTTAACTTACAATTTTTAAGCTAGCCAAGCATTTTTTTGGATATATCAAGGACAAAGAGAGAAAGGGATGACCAAAGGTAATTACTAGTTTGATTCTTATATCCAACTGACTTCAGCATTGTAGTGCAATACTATAAAGTCCAAAATATAATAGTTTTAACAGAATACTGATGTCAGCAACTTGTTTCTTTCTTGGATTGCTTCTGAAGAAATAGTTGTCTTCTCTACCATGTATAAGCTTCTCCATAAACACTATAAAACTTCAAACTACAGTACTGGAAGACAGGATCAGTATAGGACTGGGGTAAATGATGGCTTTTGGGACACAAATAAAGGCACCACTTTACACTGCATTATTGCCGTTCTTTCAATTTGTTTTGAAGGCTCTCAAGGTGGCGTGGCTCTGATGCACAGAAGAAACAAACCACCTGCCCTGGGTTCAGCAGTAGCAGTCATTTTTCTCCTTCTTAGTAACTGGTGCAGTACTGTGGTTTTGACTTTCCCTGGGAACAGCGCTGATAACACTGATGTTTTTAGTTACTGCTCAGTAATGTTTAGTCTGACCAAGGACTTTCCGAGTCCCATGCTCTGCCAGGGAGGAAGGGAAGCCAGGAGGAAGCAGAGACTGGACACCTGACCCAAACTGACCAAAGAGGTATTCCATACCGCAGCACGTCATGCCCAGGATGTAAAAATGGAGGGCAGAGACCCAGAAGGGTAGGGTTCACTGCTCGGTTGGGCTGCGTATCAGTGGTGAGCAGTTGTATTCTCTTTCCTTGTATTTCCCTTACCATTATTATCATTGGTGGCAGCAGCAGTGGTTTGTGTTATACCTCAGTTACTGGACTGTTCTTATCTCAACCTGTGGGAGTTGCATTCTTTCGATTCTCCTCCCCATCTCTCTGGGAGCCAGGGGGGAGGAAGAGGGGGGGAGTGAGAGAGCGACTGTGTGAGTTACAGCTGGGCTTAAACCACAACAGCACCACACAGCTTTTTACCACTTTGACTCTGCATTTTAAATTTCAGGCTAAAGTACAGTCATGCCTAAAAAGGAATGAAAAAATTAATTACTACAATCCCACAATCTCTGAAATCCAGAAACACAGCTGAAATTTATGGAACACGCTTTGGTATATCAGATTGTTTTCAGAAGGAATTATAGAATGCCAAGCCCAAGCATTATACCATACTACCTCCAAAACATTGCAGATTTTCTGTTTTGTCTTATTCATGTCACTATAAGGCAGCTATATGATCACCTTTTCCTATATATTAATTAGCGCGTAAATATATAAACTTCAGTAACTATGTTTTCCAGTGTGATTCTCTTATACTGAAATAGTTACTAGACTATGACAGAAGAACAGATCAAAAGCATATAAAAAGTCTGCCATGTGAGACAAAACAACCCTGTAAGGCAGTAAAAGTTGAGTACTGGCTGTTCGCAAAGAAGCTTTGCAGGTAAGGACCTGGGCATTGTGACAGACACCAACTTCAGCATGAATCACTACCTGTATGATAAGCATATCCAGTACATAAAATCCTTTTACGAGACTGCATCTGAAGTATTGTGTCCAATTTGGGTCTTCCCAGTCAAAAAAGACACTGAAGTACTGAGGTGAGGTCAGAGAAGGGTATTGAGAAGCATACTACTGCCAACTATACCATCAGCATCCTGTCAGCTATAAGGAAACAGTGGACATAAGTGCCCAAGAAAAAAAATATTTCCAAGTGTTTACAAACAAAATTACTACTAAAACTGAGCTACCTCATGAGCAAAAACCAGAAGTGAGCACTTGTTTTCTAACATAAAATTATGAAAGTTTATCTTTTCCAGCAGTATTTATGCGTTTGTGTACATATATATGCAATATAATAATTTTAAATACTTAAAAAGTATTTGCTTTTACTATTAAAACATGACTGAGGAGCATGACGTTTTGCAGGATTTTTTTTCTGGAAAAACAGAAGAACCAAGCTAATGTTAGTGTGCAATTGCTTTGAAAAGAAATAGCTAAAATAACATTAGGTGTTCCAGACCCATTTCATAAAGAGCTCATAAAAATAATCCTGAAGTGACATAAGAAATGTCTGTGTAATTTGGATACAATTCTATTTGCTTTCATATCGTTCTTCAGCTAAATGACAATGAGGCATTACTAAGTCACCAACTACAGCAGTTACTTCATTTTTGTCAAAATAAGCTTTTGGCTGTGCACAGAGGCATGAACATGCTCACACACTGGTCACTCCACAACATCATTATATGGGTTTGAAGTTAGAAAAAACAAACCAAAACAGCTGAGACAGAAGTACCAGTACCAATACAGATCACATGTTAGAAAAATACAATAACAAGAAAAAAAATCATTTCTACCTATGCATGCTGAAGTGAACTTCACTTAACAGATTTAGAAACAGTTCTTAAATTTACTATTAATGGACAAAGGACTTGCTCCTTTAAGGAAGAATCATCTCTCAAGCAAGACGACACAAAATCGCTACGAAATTGCAGCAAATTGTTTCAAAGGCATACAACTGGGAATCTGGAACTCTGACTGACCTGAGTAATTTTCACTCTTTGTACATCCCCCAGTTTGTTTTACTTAATGTTAAATCACCAAACCCACACTACAGCACAGGCAGAATTCAGTGGGATCTTTGCAGAATTAGAAAACCACACCAGATTCTAACCTTGAGTGCTGTTCAAATAAAAGATTCTCAAGTTAGTTTTAGTTCTAGGTGAAGGACATTAAAGGGTGGATGGATTAGAGACTTCCCTTCTACTCCTAAGAATAGAACAGAAACTGTCACCACTCTATTAGTATAGCATGCCAGCAGAGACAGAGACCATTTCTGCTAAAAACTAAATACAACCAAGTTCTACCATAGTTCTTACCAGATGCAGCAAGAGCTACTTCTTCCATGAAGAAAATAAAGGATGGAGAGAGGGGAAGAGAAGCCTCTTTACTAATTTTCATTGCTGAATTTTAGAAGTTTTACATCCTTAGTATGTGTGAGGTTTCTTTCCTACAAAATACACTTTTTGCTATTTCATAAGTATGCTGTCCTGGGTTCAGCAGTAGCAGTCACTTTTTCTCCTTCTCGGTAGCTGGTGGAGCGCTGTGTTTTTGACCTTCGGCCTGGGAACAGCACTGATAACACCAGTTTTTTCAGTTACTGCCTAGAAGGTTTTGGTCTGGCCAAGGACTCTCTGAGTCTCATGCTCTGCCAGGGAGGAGGGGAAGCTGGGAGGAAACAGAGACAGGATACCTGACCCAGACTGACCAAAGAGGTATTCCATACCACAGCACGTCATGCCCAGGATGTAAAAACGGAGGGCAGAGACCCAGAAGGGTGGGGGTGCACTGTGTGGTCAGGCTTGATATCGGGTGGTGAGCGATTGTACTCTTTTCCCTTGTATTTTCTCTTGTCATTATTATTATTGGTGGTAGCGGCAGTGATTTGTGTTATACCTTAGTTACTAAACTGTTCTTATTTCAACCTGTGGGAGTTGCATTCTTTCGATTCTCCTTCCCATCCCTCCTGGAGCTGGGGGGAAGGAAGAGGGGGGAGTGAGCGAGAAAACTGCGTGGCTGAAAGGCTTAAACCACGACATATGCTTACAAAGTTGCTTCAAAAAATTAATGCAGCATACTATATACAAGTTAATTATCTTCAATTTGATCTAACAGACAGGACTGTTTTGTTCACACACTGTGCACAGTTGATCTAGCAATAGTCTATAGCATTAGCCCATTTGTTACGGTGATCATTATGAACACCTTCAAAGCAGCCAAATTTGCTCAGTATTTTCTTCTTACCATGAATACTTCCCAGCAGAATATCACCAGCTACTGAAGACAGATATGATGATTCTGCATAGAGATACTTAGTTTTCAGCAGCCCATCTTCAGTAGATATGTTGATGGATGTCCCCTGCAGCTTCTCTATATTCACGCTCTAAGAGAAATAAACTTAAATAAACATAATGGAAAACTTGTCATCACAGTTTGAAAAAGCATAGGGAAGTAATAGTATTTAGAGGCAAAACAAATGGAAAGCAGTTGTTGATTCAGAACAGAGTCAAGTTCTTAGTTAAAAGCTACACAAGACAAAAAAAAACCAACCCTTTACTCCAAGACCTCTGACCAAAAAGTTAATAATTCATTATAACATTCCACTGAATTATTACATCCATCATATAGGTGAAGAACCCAAAAAGTCACAAAATGATCTATTTTTAAGAAACAAAACACTTCATTTTTAAAAGTAAACAGATTAGCTGTAATAATAAAGACTTAACATTCATGCAGCATTATGATGCTTAGAGCTTTGATAATCACTTTTCTGTCACTACATACTGAAACATCCACTGTGCTTGTTACATACAGCTATTTACACAAATTTTTAACTGAGACACTTTGTAGACATAGCTTTGGTGAAGGTCTGCAAAAAAGTCACAGCTGCTCTTTTCCTCAGTATAGTTCTTAATTTATCTCAGTTACTCAGGCCTCTATTCTTGGACTTAAGCCTTAAGCTACACAAACCCTTGAAAATGAGAGATAGATATCCATTTTGAGCCCTTTTCAATAGAAATGGAGAGAAAGGATAAGATTTGAAAAGTTGCACTATGGACAGATTTGGGAAATAAAAGGTGAAAAAAATGCATCGAGACCTCATTGCAGCCTTCCAGTATCTGAAGGGGGCCTACAAGGATGCCAGAGAGGGACTCCCAGGAACTGTAGTGATAGCACATGGTGCAACAGATTTAAACTAAACCAGGGGAAGGTCAGGTTAGCTATAAGGAAGAAGCTCTTTACTGCGAGGGTGGTGAGGAACTGGAACAGGTTGCCCAAAGAAGTTGGGAATGCTCCATGCCTGTCAGTGTTCAAGGCCAGGTTAGATAGAGCCTTGCGCGACATGGTCTAGTGTGAGGTGTCCCTGCCCATGGCAGGAGGTTGGAACTAGATGATTTTAAGGTCCTTTCCAACCCAAACCATTCTATGATTCAGTGATTTCATCTGTGTGCCAGTAATCAGTCATGTGACAACCTAATCAGTCATGTGACAACCTACCTGAACAAGCCAGAGTAACTTACATGATTATGCAACTACCTTATGAATTGAACTCTATGCGCCCTCAGCAAGTTTGCCGATGACACCAAGCTGTGTGGTTTGGTTGATACATTGGAGGGAAGGAATGCCATCCAGAGGGACCTTGACACGCTTGTGAGGTGGGCTGATGCCAACCTGATGAAGTTCAACCATGCTAAGTGCAAAGTCCTCCACCTGGGTCGGAGCAATGCCAGGCACAGCTACAGGTTGGGCGGGGAGGAGATTGAGAGCAGCCCTGTGGAGAAGGACTTGGGGGTGTGGGTTGATGAAAAAATGAACATGAGCCGGCAGTGTGCGCTTGCAGCCCAGAAGGCCAACCGTATCCTGGGCTGCATCAAAAGGAGTGTGACCAGCAGGTCGAGGGAGGTGATCCTGCCCCTCTACTCTGCTCTCGTGAGACCTCACTTGGAGTATTGTGTGCAGTTCTGGTGTCCTCAACATAAAAAGGACATGGAAGTGTTAGAACAAGTCCAGAGGAGGGCCACGAAGATGATCAGGGGACTGGAGCACCTCTCGTATGAAGATAGGCTGAGAAAATTGGGGCTGTTCAGCCTGGAGAAGAGAAGGCTGCGTGGAGACCTCATAGCAGCCTTCCAATACCTGAAGGGGGCCTATAGGGATGCTGGGGAGGGACTCTTCATTAGGGACTGTGGTGAGAGGACAAGGGGTAATGGGTTTAAACTTAAACAGGGGAGGTTTAGATTGGATCTGAGGAAGAAGTTCTACACTGTGAGGGTGGTGGGGCCCTGGAATGGGTTGCCCAGGGAAGTTGTGAATGCTTCATCCCTGGCGGCGTTCAAGGTGGGGTTGGACATAGCCTTAGATGGCATGGTTTAGTGGGAGGTGTCCCTGCCCATGGCGGGGGGGTTGGAACTCGATGATCTTGAGGTCCTTTCCAGCCCTTACTATTCTGTGATTCTGTGATTCCCCAGTTAAATGTGATTTATGATGTAATCATTCAACAGTTTATACTTAAAGCTTTCAATCCACTTCATTTTAGCACTGTCATCTCATGGAAAAAAGTTGATAAAAAAAGTCTGCTGACCCTGTGAGTGTTTTATTATACAAAAAATAAGCTATGGATGAGGTACGAGCTATTCTGACAAACAGCAACTAGTGTTTCATAAACTCTATGTTGTACTGCGCCCCAAAAGGTGAGCTAAGGAGGCTGGTTTAGTATGGACTACATGTCAGCCAAATTACACTGTGACCATACCAATACGTGCATAATGAGTTTTACACCATCTTTTCACATAAGACTACTGATTGGACTACTGTCTCAAGACTTGATGGTACATTACAAAGTAGGTCTCCAAGAACGTAACAAGACACATTAACTTACAATAATTTACATACTTACTATAAAAAAAATAAAGCAAAACCAACTACCAATACAATGGAGATTTGTTTCAGTATAACTGAAATAAGGTAGGGGAGTTGGACTGCTCAAGTATAAAACTTAAAAGTGTCCTACATAGGAAAAGCATAAAAAAAAAAAAAAGGGGATTACATTTTACTGAGACTATGCTTTCAATCCCGAATTCTTAAACTTGTATGAATTTTTGGCAGAACAGAGCTGTTTGGCTCTGTTAAATAAGCATTATAGAAAAGTCCCTGTGGCACAGATTAGCTAATGACTCCGCGGTCAAACAAATTTGATTATTTTTGTCCATTGAACCACTAGGTTTTCTGGAAAAATTCCTCCTCTTGAGAGGAGAGCCTTGGGAGTTCATAGTTACTGAGACTGACCACATACTTAAGTTCCAGTTTGTTACCCTTTAAAGTGTCAGCCTGTCTTCGTAAATCAGACCGAGAATGTTTGGCTTTGCACCTGAATACATCTTGCTATGTTTAAATAAGACATAAACACCACCTTCCTCTGCTTGGCCTTCCTTTTTGTGCTATCCTTGCTCAAATATTTTACTAGTGCCCTCTCCATTTTCTCCCTTAAAAATATTCTGTTTCCCAACTGCTTAGTGTCTTTTACCACATCCTTTCCCTCCCCACCTTCAGGAGGGGGCTGGAAATGCTGACAGACCCATAATTACATAATGATGACTACAACTAGTGGAAGAAACATCTCATACAAACACACACAGGAGATGTAAGGTTGACTGATTATTAACAGAAGTGGTCAATTGAGAAAAGAAACCACACACTCCCCTTCCTAACTACACAGCAAAGTTTATTATTAGGAAGTTGAACAACATAAGCCAAAATATTGTTCCATAGCTGTAAATTCCTGTTAAAATTATTTATTTCACTGAAGTTACTACAACTTTACAACTCTAAGAGTGAATTCTAGAAATATGTACATTCATGATCACAAAGAAGCACCTCAATCTGCATGAGGTTTGTTTTATTGTTTCAAAAGGACAACAGCATTTAAAGACTCAAAGCAAAATAATTGTATTTCTCATTTTCATGAACTATATTTTCATGTAAATGCAGATGGTAGTTATTTTTCTACCATTCACTTGTTTTTATCAACTCCAGTGAGATGCTATTTGAAATGAACACTATGCACTGCACTGGAGTAACAAACTACTTTGGGACAAACGACTAACAGCGCAACAATAAAGACCACAACCATGCCGGTATGTTGTGAGCAGCATGACTCCACAGGAATCATTCAGTCTTATTCACTGGTGGAAAGCAAGAATTCCAGCTTTCAGGTCCTTCCAACAGAAACCTTGTCATGGTTTAAGCACAGTCAGCCACACAGTTCACTCACTCCCTCCCCCCAGCTCCCAGAGGGATGGGGAGGAGAATCGAAAGAATGCAACTCCCACAGGTTGAGATAAGAACAGTTTAGTAACTGAGGTATAACACAAATCACTACTGCTACCACCAATAATAATAATGATAAGGGAAATACAAGGAAAGAGAATACAACTGCTCACCACCGATACACAGCCCAACCCAGCAGTGAACCCCAACCTTCCGGGTCTCTGCCCTCCATTTTTACATCCTGGGCATGATGTGCTGTGGTATGGAATACCTCTTTGGTCAGTTTGGGTCAGGTGTCCAGTCTCTGCTTCCTCCCAGCTTCCCCTCCTCCCTGGCAGAGCATGAGACTCAGAAAGTCCTTGGTCAGACTAAACATTACTGAGCAGTAACTGAAAACATCGGTGTTATCAGCGCTGTTCCCAGGCTGAAAGTCAAAAACACAGCACTGTACCAGCTACCAAGAAGAAGAAAAATGACTGCTACTGCTAAACCCAGGACAAACCCTTTGTGGGAAGATGAAGGATACATCCAGAAAGCTGTAGACTACCTTTGCCCTATTCTATTCCCTGTGGCTGCTAGTGGCTTAGGATAGATCATAACTCCACTAACTACTAATAGTCTCCACTGAACTGCCAGTGAATTAAAACTGATTAATCCAACTATGGCATCATCATATCATATCACAGTCAGGCCTTACCCACTCTGCTTTATGGTGGGAGGTCTTGCTGGGATGCAGTAATGTTCATGAAAATATATCAATTACAGAATGGTCTTTTCCAGCCTAAACAATTAAGATCATTAAGTCCAACTGTTAACCCAGCACTAAACCATCTCCTTGAGTACCACATCTACAAGTTTCTGGAATACCTTCAGGGATGGTGACTCAATCACTTACCTAGGCAGCCTGTTCCAATGCTTGACAACCCTCTAGATGAAGAATTCCTAATATCCAATCTAAAAGTTCCCTAGCACAACTTGAGGCCATTTCCTTTCGGCCTATCACTTACTACTTGGGAAAAAGAGATAGACACCATCCTCACTACAACCTCCTTTCAGACTGCTGTAGAGAGCAACAAGGTCTCCCCCGAGCCTCCTTTTCTCCAGGTTAAACAACCCTCAACAATGCTACAGCTACAACAGTCGCTTGCTTTTTTGTACATAAAAAACGGGCTAGCACCCACTACAAAAATGCAAGTAATTAAACATTAACAGTTCTTGGAAAATCCAATGGCATGTTGCTTGGTTTACAGCAAGACCTTAAGAACAGCTCACATCTGGCTCTATGTCATATGATCTCAGAACATACGATCTCAGAATGCAATCTACATACAACAGTGCCAAACAGCACTTCACAAAGGCTATTCTGGACTCCTAGAACGTAACAGCTTGTTCTTAATTCTATCCTTGGCTACGGAAAGCTACCTGCCTTCTTTCCAATTCTTCCCAGAGTTGCTGGGTTTAAGGGTAACTATTGATTCTGAGAGAGTACTGCATGCACCTAAGCTACTTGTAGACTTGGCTTAACTCCACACATTCATATAGCACTGCTTCAGATGTAATGAATCCTAATGCAACCAATTACATGAACATTACAATGCTTAAACATTCAAGTTGAGCCTAAAAACCAGACTGGGTATGAGAACTGTAGTATTATGTAAGGGAGCCCAGCTCTCCATCATTTTAAATAATGGAGAATTGACTATTTATCCCAAGACACAAAATGAGGTTAGAGTAGTTTGAGGTTTGTCTCATACTGCCATCTGCTGAAAAAAACTGGCTACTTCTCTACAAAACTTTTCCTGTTCATTCTTCTCACTGCACCTCATAACAAGATTACATGTGATTTTATTTCTTCAACTACAAAGAAATATACAAAACCTTTTACTTTCCCATTCTTACAATCATATAATGCTAGAAGTGTACAGCACAGACAAATACTGAGCCACTATTAATGAAACTCTGCTCTCGTGAGACCTCACGTGGAGTATTGTGTGCAGTCCTGGTGTCCTCAACATAAAAAGGACATGGAACTGTTGGAGCAAGTCCAGAGGAGGGCCACGAGGACGATCAGGGGACTGGAGCACCTCCCATATGAAGACAGGCTGAGAAAGTTGGGGCTGTTCAGCCTGCAGAAGAGAAGCCTGCGTGGAGACCTCATAGCAGCCTTCCAGTATCTGAAGGGGGCCTATAAGGATGCTGGGGAGGGACGCTTCATGAGGGACTGCAGTGATAGGACAAGGGGTAACGGGTTCAAACTCAAACAGGGGAAGTTTAGATTGGATATGAGGAAGAAATTCTTTACTGTAACGGTGGTGAGGCACTGGAATGGGTTGCCCAGGGAAGTTGTGAATGCTCCATCCCTGGCGGCATTCAAGGCAGGGTTGGACAGAGCCTTGGGTGGCATGGTTTAGTGTGAGGTGTCCCTGCCCATGGCAGGGGGGTTGGAACTAGGTGATCTTAAGGTCCTTTCCAACCCTAACTATTGTATGATTCTATGAAACACTAAAATAAATTAATGGGACTACTGCAGAATCCAGATGCTTAGATATCAGCCATATAAAAAGTATAAGAGTGTTGTGAGGGTCTACAGAACTAAAGCTAATGAGCTGTATCAGCTAGCAATGCCTCAGTGCTGATGGCATGATCATATGCTTCTTACTGCTCTTTCTGTGCAGCCTGTTCACTATTCCAAATCAAGCACAAAATAAGATAGTATAATTGCACAAGTGTAAGTAAACAGTGAAATGACAATCAACCAATGAGGATCATTACACATCCTTCAGCACTTTCTTCAAAATTTAGGCATTGTGCAGGCAAGCTCAATAAGCGAAAGTTTTACATCTTACTTACACCTTTCTCTGTTGCATGAATATCTGTATTTCCATAAAGTGTTCCAAGACCAATTACTTTGCCGCCGTTTGTCCGTATATCGATTTTATGGCTCTGAAAAAAAGTTTAAAAATCCTATGGTTAGGATAACTGTAACGAAAAATCTACCTTGGTTATCTTGGTTTTCAAGCTGTACCATAATAACCGCCTTGGATCAGAAACTCCATTTTACTATGAAGCTTTCTCCTCAAGTTATTGCCAAATGTGTCGCTTACTTCCAATGTAGTTGAACTCAAAACAAGTCACCTTTGTAACCAGAAACACAAGGGAAAGGATGCTGAAGTACCCTTTACTCTCAATACAAGTGTTTTTTCTGGGGGGTTGGTTTGGGTTTTTATAACTAGAAAAACATTCACTCGGTATATAAAGCAGCAGGCAAAGAAAGGGAAAACTTTGTGTTTCAATTATGCTCCATCCAGAAAATAAGATATGCATATACCCAGTGCTGCAGCACATGAGGAACAAGCTGGCAGTAAGAAATGCACTTACAAATTGAAGCCTTCCATTAACCTGAAACTTAGAGTTTCACAGAATTCTATAGGACAATGATATACAAACACACTGTAAAACTACTTATGCTTGGAGAAGTATGTAAAGCCATAAATTTCTATGGGTGCATATCAGCGCAAGTAGAACCAGATCCTAGTGTTTCATTCCAGATACTAATTCAAATCAGGTATTTTGCTTATACCTGAATTACAATCTCAAGGTTTTCACAAACCAAACAGGTCTTCAGAGTAAAATGCAATGCCCTAACTTGAGACTTCAGTAGTGCTTCAGACCTTTTAAAGGTTGTAAATAATGTAGCTGTGCAGTTAAGCTTCTGTACAAATAATAGATGATTCTCTCCAAATAGAGTAAAAAGGATAAAGTTAAATAAGATGCCTCAGCCATACAGCACAGTTTTTTCGAGGCAATTTCATCAGGCACATTATCGTAACAATGGTTAAAGAACAAATCCTCCAAGCACATAACACCAAGAAAATATGGGAATTCATAAGAAGAATTAATGTGGAGCTGTGACTTACCAGTATAGCCACTGATATTTAAGTAAAATAAAACTATGACATACACACTTATTTCCTCAATTTTTCTTTCCTTTTTTAAAAAAAAAAAAAAAAAAAAAAAAAAAAAGGATTTTTTTTGCCTATATAGTTTTTGGGACAAAAAAGTTTTGCTAAGATACAGATGCCTCAGCTTCCCTCCCCCCTGAATTATTAGACTATCCATAGCTCTTAAAAAAATACAACACACACAAAAATAAACCCCAAAACAAAACCATAAACCTCACGAGCTTTCAGAGGCAGGCATCAATAGACACCTAACAGACAGCAGGATTTGCTGAGAGGAAGCAAGTTATAACGGTCAAGTAGCTTTTTCATTAAAAGTGAATATTCCACTTGCTGAAAGTAAGAAACACTAAATTGTCACAGGGCTTCTCCTAGCAACATGAAAAGGTCTGAGTAAGGAAGAGGTAAAAGGTTGCCAAGGAAGTGAATGATGTTAAAACAGAAGAATTTGTTCAGTTCAAAGAAAGGAAGGATGGTGGTATAGGACTTTAACAAATCATGCTCAGACATGGTGTCTGGTGAGGAAGCATTGCAGGTTTTCCACTGAGTGTGTGGAAGACACCTGGAATTCTTGCCATCACTGGCACAGTCAGGAAGCTGGAAGTAATCACTGAACATACAAACAAAATGCAAGGATCTCCTTGGTCCCAATGTCACTGCTAAGCTAATAGACTGTAATAAAAAGCAGGAGAAAAAAAATTAAGAAGCAGCAGCATTGCTTTCTCAAAAAAAGAATTTGGGAATAACTAATACTCTGAAGAAGACCTAGAAGTTCCAGGCCTATTTTGGAATCAATTGACCTGCAGACTTAGAAAGAATAGGGTAAACAGGACTTTAGCCAATTACAAAACAAGCACCACCAAAAAAATCTCAATAGAACAACACTCAACAAATCTCACTGGCTAGATAATGCCTATCACACCAAAAGTACCAGCCAAAATCCACCAAAAAACTCATACAGAATACTCATCTTTTCTGTTCTACTGCTAGAATGCATGATTAAGGAAAGTGGATGTCAATTTTTTAGGTCTTTTGTTAGGACACCATACCCAAAAATCAAGCTTTTAATTACAAGTTACACAAACAGCTTTGTCTGTGGCAAGGTAAAAGAATCAGCAGTTGTGAAGCTGTTTACTGGTGCTCTTTAAATAAAAAAATCTGGTCATATGCGGATTATTCAAATCACTGATCAACAACCTTTTGCTCTCCACAATAAAGTCTCCTGCTGTGCTAGCCCATGAAGTTTGTGGACAGCACAACAGCAAAGCAACTTAAACAGCTCTTTAACGCATCCAGGAGAGGGCAGTATCACTTCAGTGTGCTCAGTAAGCGCATTTCCCTAAGGAAAAATGTGCTTCTGCGCTGCATTACGGAATCTAGCCAGTAAGATTATCAGCAGCTTTGGAAAATAAAAAAAACAATAAACAAACCAAGGATTAAAAATTCTGCTTCTCTGATAATACAGAGTATAATTCTTGAACCTATATTAGAAGAAATGAGATACAGTTGCTTTACTAGAACTATAGTACTTAATAACATTAGACTAAAAGCTGGCTGTATGGCTGAGAGATACTGCAATACTCCCAACATAAAAGAATATTCAGGGTAACTATTGGGGTTATAAAAAGCCAAAGCCTTATAACCTATCAAAGCTTTGTTTTGCTTTCCGGGACCAGGCCATTCCTGTCACCTGAGGCTGAAGGGAACAATGAAGCCTTCTGTGGTCACCAGCAAAGTGGACACATTGAGGTGCATGCACAGGGGAAGGATCACTTTTACACTTGTAGTTTTCCTGACATTTTTGTGAATTGAGGAAGGCTCAAAATTGACAGAGGTGAAAAAGCAACACCAAGACCCTCTAGTAGAGGACTGTGGAGGACTTGATCTCAAAAGCCCCAAATCGGCGACATTGCAGCCTTCTTTTCAGTTTATTGTTTCATTGCTACTCAGAGTCTCAAGGAAAACAGAATTTTTTCATTTTTAAAACTCAACATTTTTCACACCTCATACTGTTTACGAGAAAAGATGCCCATAAAATTAGTTGTCTTTCCTCAAAATCCTCTTTTTCCATGACATCACAAAAAAAAAAAAAAATCTTGACAATTGTGATGGCATGCTGTTACTATTACTGGCCAAAACTACCTTGCTTTCCCATATTATGTAGTTTCTCATGTACTGCTGTTTGTCATTATTATATAACAGAGCCATTTTTAATCAGCCTTAGACAGCAGCAACACATATAGCACTATTAACTTTTTGTTAGACTTCAGTTACCTTTTTAAGAGTAAAATGGTCAATTACACGGAATCTGGAAGATCCAAGTTATTTGTAGTTCACTGAAGACAGAGTAAACCTAGCTTTCTTGCATATTAAATCTCCCTTTAAAATCATTTCCCATACGCATTGTATAAAATCATCTCTTACACCATGGTAAAGAAAATGTTGAAAGATTTTTCATAACTCAAAAAATAAATTAAACTTCAGAACTATGCTATTTGAAAAGCCCTTTCTTTTTAATTTATATCCACTCCTGCAAGTATAATCCTATTATTAAAGTAAATTTGATTCCCAACAGCACCTAAGTCAGATATACTTTATTCCTACAAAAGCCTATGTCAGTAAAGCTTAAGTCTTGAAGATTGAAAAAACAAGGTCATGCTCATGATATAGACAGTATTTATCAGATATATTCCAGTCAGCTATTTTGGATAGAATGTGCAACTTCTTATTGATAATTAACCTAGGGTTTGTTAATAGCACTTATATATCAGAATTATTAAAAAAACCCAAACCAAACACACAAAAAAAATTGAATCATACTGCAAAGTATGCAGCTACACAGGAAATCTAAGTTTGTCTTCTTTTTTTGTTGAGGGACAGAGTTTAGGCTTACTGCTGTCACTGTTTCTGCTGGCTTTGGCTATCACCAATGGTATCTGGACTTCTGACTTCACATTATTTTGTGTCAGTAACTTTCTGTTGTAATTGTATGCAATAAATAAAGGTGAGGTGCTATACACATAGTAACGCTGAGAAACACCAGAGTACTTATCTCCAGAATTGTTATTTAAGTTTCTGCACTATGTTTCACCCACGATCCCTTCTAAAGCACTGATGGAGTGTGGGAGGGCTCTTTGTACCTTTATTGACTGCAGGACACTAGTCCCCTTCTCCGTTTCTATTTTGCAGTTATCACATTCTAGTTTCTGAATCTTCACGCAGCCAGTTCCTGATGTTTTGATATCCAAATCTAGAATTAAAAGAGTTTTATTAGCAACAGAATGAGAATAGTCAGATCTATTTAACACAGTACTTGATAATTTTATAGAGCAACCATTTGTAGTAGGGAAAAAAAGCAGCTTCTTTGTTACTAAAGAACCTTCTTGTGAGGCTTGGCCACATAGTATCAATTGCATGACTAGTCATGATCAACAACCAACACTTAAAGTTTTATAAGCCTGTGTACAGCCTTCTACCTTCAAGGGAAAACATTAACAGGCAGCACAGTGACTGTAACCTCTGGCAAGGAATCAGCAAGGTGTGGTCCTTCAGTGTAATTTTCTTTTCCTTATTAATCTACTCCCAAACTCCACCTCATAGCTATCCTAGTCACCAATTCTATTAGCAATTCTACAGAGACATTTGGGTACTCTGACATGGGGTTTAGGGTGGAAAGGTTGCAAAGTTGTTTGAGGCCACACAGAGTAGTAAGATTCAACAGCACAAATACATAGGTCTGGTTTTAGACCTATGCTGCTTCAACTAGCAAGCAGTCTACCACAAAACCAGGTGCAGGTGTGTGCATGTGTCATTCTTCCTAGGCTTCTGGAAGGCCTGACTTACCCTGGCATGAAGAAGCATGTTTGCCTCTAGTCTGAATCAGCTCACCTTATTACTGTTCATGGGCACTCACAAAAACAAGTCACTAGGTCCTGTAGATAACTCTTATCAAGTGAATAATTTATGGGCTCATAGTGCTTCATACAGGAGAAGCAAAAGCACTTTTCTGCCACTCAGGATTACCCCTAAGTTTAAAGAACAAGGAAGAAGTTTGAGAATGTGCAGTCTGTTGATTCTGACTATATTAGTAATCATTTATAGTAATGACTACCATAGCAACTGGCACAAAGTGAAGGCAGGAGAGGAAACAAGTGATTTTGCTCGTCTAAGGATAAAAGGCAGAAAGAAGAAAAGTGTTTGCTGAAAGACATGTAACTGAAGGACTATGAGATAGTGAGCCTGTTACTCTCTAAAGAAAAGGAGATTATCTGGCAAAGAAACCTTCATTTACGTGCCTGTGAGTCTTTCTTTCACCTCCACTATCTGCCAATGTGACCAGAAATATGAGAAGAATCAGAGTATGTATAACAAGCTCTGTCCCAGCAAGATTCCCCAAGGCAGATCCATGACACACTGGAGGCTAAAGATCAATACTGTCACACGGCTGCTCAGGACAGATGCTGGAACCTTGACAGCAGCAGTTTGCAGACCATGAAGATGAGAAACTGAGAGCTCCAGTTAACAACAAAGGGAAGTTTTGCCACCTGACAAGCCAGGATAATCCAGGAGGCAGAGCTAAAACACATTCATTTTTGCTGCTAAAGTGATGCCTTATTACCACAGTAAGCTAACAGGTTAAATTTAAAGAAAGATGCAGACTGTGTTCAAAGGTAACAATTCCCAAAGAAAGAGGGCTAGAAGGGGTGGACTGGATAAGCAGGTTTTCTGGAAAGTTGTTTTATTTGCAGATAGTATCTTCTTAGCCTCTTCACAGAAAACTTCCAAGAGATGCTGTGACTGAGATGTTAATCAAACAATACGTTTCTCACATTTAAGTAAACTAAGACACATTTTGAGGCACGTAAAAGTGCAAAACCTGGCAAACTGGACTGGTGGCTATCATCAGAGGCTTGAGGGCCAGCTTCACAGGGTTTTATGCTGGTAAAGCCTACACAGTCTCAGACTAAAAATATTTGAGGGGTATCTATCCTTGAATGAATACTTGAATGGGTGGATGGCATATGCCTTGTAGGACAAATTGCCAAGAGGCACGGAGTTTGCCAGGACGCTCTCAGCATGAAACTGTTTACTTGAGTGGACACTAGGAAGAGAGATCCACTGAGGTGCTGTGCTGCATCAGGCTCAGAAAATCCCATGAGTTGAAAACAGTTGACAGCCAAGAAAAAACTGAGATGAAATATCACTTATGTTTGTCCTGTTCTTACTCTTCCCTGAGCATCTGTTTATGACTGCTGGAGATAGGACAGTGGGCTAGCTGGAGGCATGGTGTTGTAAATTAAGTCAGCTGAATTCTTTTAACTGTATGTCTGAGTAGCTTTGCTTAGCATGATTAAAGTTGCTGGAACCCTAGGCCACAAGCCTCAAACAAATGAACTTCTCTTGAACTGTTGCTTGGTTAGGTGAAGGGAGGCCCTGAGGCCAGTACAAAGTGGAAGATAAGGAAGCCACTATCAGCAGAAGATGGAACCCCCATTCAGATAAGAAACAGGTAGAGACCAGTCTGGAGAAAGACTCCAATAAAGAACAAGAAGACCCCAGACAGAAAATCACCACTGGACCAAGAGGTACATGCAAGGCGCATGAAAAGCACATGAACAAGGGATGCACAGACTGTACACTGGGTGCAAAGGCCCAGGCATTTCTTTATTCTGGGTCCCTCACTGCCTGCAGGCATCAGCTGGGGCTGTTTCTATCACTGTACCACTCAGACAAATTACCGTATTGGATATAAAGCCTGAGACCCTGCTGGGCATACCCAGGGTGAAAAAATATCTTTAACAACGGTACAGATTAGTACAGCCATTCTAACAGACAAAGTAAAGCACACTGAGAACAGAGAGGGGGAGAATACCTCTCTTCCTCCCCCCCTCCCCCCGATTTTATTTACAGAATGTTTCTCACTATATTAGTTGCTAGGGAAGAAAAGAGAACTTAAGCTCTGGTAAACATATATATAAATATATATATGTTTATATATATACACATATATATAGAAACACCCCTTCAGTTATCAAGAGGGTAAAAAAACCCGTCAAAACAAAAAACAAGAAGTAAATTATAGTGAATGCATAAGACTAAATTGAAAGAGAATGCAGGTCCTTCTAAACGAAAAAAAGGGGGGCGTGGGTGTGTGGGTGCGGGTGTATGTGTTGCAGAGAGATGGTGTGTGTGAACAAAACCAAACCAAAAGGTTACATAGTGTAATTCAAGTTATAGGGGAGGGGAAAGCAAGTGTTGTGGTTTAAGCCCAGTCAGCAACTCAGCCACGCAGCCGCTCGCTCACTCCCCCCTTTCCTCCCCCCTGCTCCCCGAGGGATGGGGGGGAGAACTGAAAGAATGTAACTCCCACAGGTTGAGACAAGAACAGTCCAGTAACTAAGGCATAACGCAAACCATTGCTGCTACCACCAGTAGTAATAATGATAAGTGAAATATAAGGAAAGAGAATACAACCGCTCACCACCCGCTGACCGATACCCAGCCCGACCGAGCAGTGATCTAACCCTTCTGGGTAACTGCCCCCAG
Source organism: Amazona ochrocephala (assembly GCA_039720435.1). Lineage (NCBI taxonomy): Eukaryota > Metazoa > Chordata > Aves > Psittaciformes > Psittacidae > Amazona > Amazona ochrocephala. The sequence continues at coordinate 31,933,998 of CM077880.1, forward strand.
TTTATATACTGGGCATGACGTGCTGTGGTATGGAACACCTCTTTGTCTCGTTTGGGTCAGGTGTCCTGTCTCTGCTTCCTCCCGGCTTCCCCTCCTCCCTGGCAGAGCATGAGACTCAAAGTCCTAGGTCAGACTAAACATTACTGAGCAGTAACCGAAAGCATTTGTGTTATCAGCACTGTTCCCAGGCTGAAAGTCAAAAACACAGCACTGCACCAGCTACTAAGAAGGAGAAAAATGACTTCTACTGCTGAAGTCAGGACAGCAAGTGAAGATAAAAGGTGTAGAATGTCTTCAATGTAAGGCTTTGAAAAAGTGGCAACCAAGAGAACACCACGCTCTAGAAAAGTCAGGGATAACATTGACAAAACATGAGTAGAATGAGATTGGTCACCATTTCTCATATCACAACTGCAGCAGAGCATTAAATGAAACAAAAGCTGCAGTCTTGGACAACCACATGAAGCAAACCAAAGGATCTTTTTTCCAGCATCACCTGTTTGTTTCCACATCAATGAGCAAACACAAGTACCTCCGGGTCAAGTGTTTCCTAAAGCTCTGCTCAGAAGGGCATTGTCCTAGCAAGCTTGCCCTTTTCCTTCCCTAAACTTAAGAGCCACTGTCAGTCCAGCACAGTTGTTCATTGGTTTCAGGCACTACAGCTGCTCTCTCAAATTGTTTATTGCTCCCATACCAGAAACCCTACACAGATTTTTACCCTGTGCACAAAAACATAATGCAAGACTTATACTAGACAAGGCAGCTCTTCCTGTCAATTCACCTGTATTGCTGCCTTCCAAGCTTGACCCTGTGGCTGATCACTCAGCCTAACAACCACTACCAGAGCTGGTAGAACCAACAACCCGGCTGAGCACAGCCCCTGGACGGCAGATGTCAGAGCAAAAATGAAAGTGTGTTGTAACTACCACTTCATGGCAGAAGTTTCAGTTCAACAATTGCTGACAAAAATGTCAACAACACGTTATATACATAAATACCTAAGAAGTCAGGAAACACAGGAAAAAAAGGACGTTTTGGACCTCCTTACTTCGAGGGTGCATGATGCCATTGCGGAATATCCCTGCCAAGAGCGCTTCCAGCCTCCACCGGAGGGAGGGGCGGAGGGATCCCGTCTACCCCAGGCTCTGTGGGCTACCACACCCGCAGGAAAGGCCCGGCAGCCAGGCGCGCAGCCGCTTCTCCCGCTCCGCTTCACCCACCGAACTTCACGGGTGTCCTCACGTCCACGGCGGCCTTGCTGTCCAGGCCGTCCGCCACGATCGTCATCTGCTCCAGCGCCTCGTCGTACTCCACCCGGACGCGGTCCTGCTCCCTACCGTGGGGTGGGGGGCTGCCGCCGGCGCCTCTGACAGCCACCAGCACGCGGTCCGCGTCCGGGCAGCGCTGCGGGTCCAGCGGGCGGACGCTCACCTGGCAGGGCAGCCGCACCCGCAGCCGACCCCGCGGGCTCACCGACAGCGCCCACTCCTGAAGGGGCTTGCGGCCGCCGGCCTCGCCGGAGCCGCTGCAAGCGCGGCGGGGGACAGGCGGCCTGCAGCACCCGGCCGCCGCCCGCAGCGCCAGGGGGACCCAGCGCGGGAGCAGCGCCCTCATCCCGCCCGGCGGGGCGCGGGCCCCGAGGCAGAGCCCCCTGAAGCGGGAAGAAAGAACTCCTCACGGCGGAGAGGCGGTACCCCACCCATGTGGTCACGTGACAGACACTAACCCCGCCCAGTCGCGCTGAGGATCCTGGGAGTCGTAGTTCGCCAGCGCGCTGAACTACCTCATCCGCCTATCAGCGAAGGTGGAGCGTTTCCGCGGTCAGCTTCTATTGGGCAGCGGGATGGGGTGCTAGAGCGAATCAGAAGCGAGGGAGAAGGCCGAAGGCGGTGAGATAGGCCGACGTCGCTAGCCGCTGTCGCCATGGGAACGGGGGACGCCGCTAGTCGCGGCGGGGCCGGCCGCGGCGGCGCAGGTAGGGGCTTGCGGCGGGGTTGGCGCTGGGGCTGCACCGCCTGGAGGGGCTTGCGGCGGCCGGGGCCGGGGAAGGCAAAACCGCAGCACCAGTGTAGAGGCGGGAAGCGAGGCCAGCGGCGCCGCCTCAGGCTGGTTTGAGGAGACTCGGGAGTGCCGGGGCCCGCCCTTCCTGGGGTGCCGGGAGTCTTCACCCCCGCAGGCCTGAGGTGCTGCCTGTCTTGGTTGAGAAGACGAGGTACCTCAGGGCATGCGGGCCGTGACCCTCTCGGGCTGATCCTGGTGCGGCCAGGTGTTAGTTTCCAATGGAGGAACCGTACTGGTTGGGTTTCAGCCCGCTCAGATACCTGGGAAAGAGCAGCCTCAGGATTCAACAGCTACAGGGAGAAGGCAGGGAAAAGGGAGGAATGGGAAGGGGGAAATGGCATGGCTTTGGGTGACGGCTTGGTCTTTGTTATGCTGAGCCCTAGAGTGCGACGCCGTGTGTTGAAATGCCCTCGGTCAGAGGATGAAGCAGCGGTTTAGCGGATGTGCTGGAAAACCAGTTTTTTTCCGAAGTGGTACTGCAGCGCTCCAAACTTGCTCTCTGTCAGGATTGCTTGGTTAACATGTTATTTACTGTGACTGCTTTCCAGCAGCGTAGCAGTTCTAAAGGCAGCCAAATACATATTTTCCTGAGTTCTGTATAAACATACCATGAGACAATTTCAAGGGTTAACAAATGAGTGGGAAACTACTGAATTCAGTTTTAAAAACTTTTATGGACTTTACATCCCCCAATATTGTCATATAATAATTAATAAAAGATGGGGGGGGATGTGGGCATAATGATGTAAAGTCAGGGGCTGCATTCTTGTCATGGATGTAGTTTACTGCCAAAAATGAGTGTAACATGCACAGAAGGGTGCATTGTCTCAGCTAAATTGCAACACAAGAAATAATGAAATCTGGGGCTGTTACTTTATTGATTTGCTCCCTGTTGCACCCATTTGTTGTTTTTCTTCTTTTCCAAAATTAACCATGCAAGTCACGCAATATGACAATTGCTCATCAACCTCTTTTCATCACATTAGCCTTGTTTCCATTTCTGTCACTGTCTGGCATTGATTATTTATGAATCTGCAATGAGGTCTGAGTGTCCAAGAGGCAAGAAGATGGCCCTGGCTTTTTGGTATGCCTGTAATTTTCACTGTGTAAGGTTTAATTAAGATTCACTGAAGCTCTTCAAGTTAAACTATTTAATTGGTTTAGATATTCCATCTCAACGAGCATTAGATGAAACACAAAAAAGGGTCAGTATGCCACATGATAGTTTCGTACAGAAAGATGAATTCTAGAAAGACAAAAATGTATCAAGAAACGTCTTGGGAGATGACAGAGGATAGAAGTTCATTTTTTTCAAGTCTTTAGAAATAGTCCGTTTGGGGAAAAAAAATACAAAATTCTCATTCTGGAAAACAAATACCAAATTTAAATGTTCAATAATTTGTCAGGGAAACAGCTCCAGACCTGTAAGTTTGGTGCAATGTGCTGTAATTCCGCTAGATGACAGCCAATTCAACAAATAGCTTTGTTAACCAACTGTTGAAAGGAATCCCATCTTTGGTTAAGTGGGGCTGACCACTGCCAGCCCTTTCTCCCTCAAGAAAGCGATGCTGTTCCTTATCATGCTCTCCTACCTTGTCTTAAATGTTAGTGCTGTTTTCCCACTGCCCCCTTTTCCTCCAGCATCTTGGTATTTGAAGCTTCTGATGTAGGCAGAGGTTTATCAGATTGGGCTCTGTACTATGCTATGCACCATCTTTAATATTGTTGAGTTTTGCATAATTGGGAACTTCGATCAAGAAATTGTTCAAAGATGCTTAAGCCTTATCTAGTATTTATTTTACAGGTTTGTGTTGTTTGTTTGTTTTTTTTTTTTTCCATTACATACAGTCTAAGCATACTTATATGGCTAAAAATACTGAAGAAAACAGATTAAAAGTAATTGCTAGGAAGATGTTCTTCTTTCTCCATACATATGAAGCCTCATGTTTTTAATATTTTACTTATGCCATCTATATTTTCGCTGTAATATTGATTCAGTTTCGTCTTCAAGCTCGACTAAATTCCAGCTGATCAGAGATCAGCTGGTATGGCATGTAGCATAGTGCAATAGTAAATGAAATTTATTTTCATCTTTAATATCCTGACTTCTCACTTGCAGGAGAAGAAAGCTATATCAAATTTATAATTGAAGATTTCAAGATGCCTGTGTGATTCCTTATTAGCCATTTTGCCAGATATTTACTTACAGTGTTGCTATATGACAAAGAATAATCTGTATTTCATGTAAAAGATAACAAAAACTTGACCTTATAAAGTGTTACAGAATAATTTTAAAGCCAATGCATTACTAGAGGCATTTTAAGGCTAAAGTAAGTAGAGAGAGATTTAAGGGAAGAGGAATTAAATAAAAAGGACATACAGAAAAGGCTGTAGGAGGAATAATTTTTTCTAACCTTTACATTTGGAATCAGTCATAGAATAAGATCAGTGCTTCAGGTACCCACAGGGTACGAACTTAGACTGCCCAAGCAGGATTAAGTTCATCCATTTGCTTTAGTTGCAATGACGAAATAATGTGACTTCATTGCTCAGGAAAATAGGGCCACACCGCAGGAGGGTTCTTGCTGATGTTACATGCATAGTGAGGCTCCTACCTGCAGATGCAAGACCACCTCTTTTCAAGTTAACATCTAGCATTTGGGCAAGGTTCATCACACCCAGTGTATCCGTGTTGCTCCCTATCATAAGGCTTAAGAATTTTGTAGCCAGGGTGTTTTTTCCAAGTTTATTAAAGATTGTCACATGATTCTATTACAAAATACTTGTATTATTTTAGTTTACTTGTATTTTGTCATTTGCATTTTTTCAGGGATGTATTTCTGAGCTGTATCCTTGAGCCTTCTTAGTTTTCAAGACTTATCCAGATTTCAGGGAGTAGGCAGAGTGAATTTTGTTTGTTTTCCCCTCAGTGTTTCAGTGTGTGTAGTGATGGTAACCATTTCTTCTCAGGAATGGCAGAGGGACGCAGTCTCCAAAGCACATAATGGTTTGGAATTTCAGGATTTTCTTTGTTTGTCATGCTACCAGAGATTTTCTGAGGAAATGAAGTTCCTCATAGAAACCACATGAAAAGGGAAGTGACAAGTCTTAACATTCGAATTCTCCCTATCTTAGCCATATCTAATTAGAACTCCAGTAGATAAATCTCTGTGTGGCTCAGGGTGATTCCATCCCAAAAAACAGAGACTTGAAAAAAAGGGGAAACAATGGAACTTATTTGTTAAATTATTAAGCAGTTAAGGTATGTGGTGTGCTTTCAACTCCCATAAGTAGTTGTCTGTGAGGCTCTACAGTCTAATCAAACAATCCATTCTGAATTACGTGCATATTTTAATGTCCTATTGTACATGATATTTTAATTTTAATGATCATAGAATAGTTAGGGTTGGAAAGGAACTTAAGATCATCTAGTTCCAACCCCCTGCCATGGACAGGGACAGCTCACACTAAACCATGCCACCCAAGGCTCTGTCCAACCTGGCCTTGAACACCGCCAGCGATGAAGCATTCACAACTTCCCTGGGCAACCCATTCCAGTGCCTCATCACCCTTACAGTAAAGAACTTCCTCCTTATATAGAATCTAAACTTCCCCTGTTTAAGTTTGAACCCATTACCCCTTGTCCTATCACTACAGTCCCCAATGAAGAGTCCCTCCCCAGTATCCCTATAGGCCCCCTTCAGATACTGGAAGGCTGCTATGAGGTCTCCACACAGCCTTCTCTTCTCCAGGCTGAACAGCCCCAATTTTCTCAGCCTATCTTCATACGGGAGCTGCTCCAGTCCCCTGATCGTCCTCGTGTCCCTCCTCTGACTTGTTCCAACAGTTCCGTGTCCTTTTTATGTTGAGGACACCAGAACTGCACACAATACTCCAAGCGAGGTCTCATGAGAGCAGAGTAGAGGGGCAGGATCACCTCCTTTGACCGGCTGGTCACGCTCCTTTTGATGCAGCCCAGGATACGGTTGGCTTTCTGGGCTGTGAGTGCACACTGAAGCTGGCTCATGTTCATTTTGTCATCGACCAACACCCCCAAGTCCTTCTCCACAGGGCTGCACTGAATCTCTTCTCTGCCCAGCCTGCAGCTGTGCCTGAGATTGCTGCTACCCAGGTGTTGGCAAAGCTTTGTCCTTTAAAGATACACCCCTTCATGCTGAAGCACAAGCATTACTCAGTTGAAACAGAAAGTCTGCTGCTTACAAAACTGTAAGCTTTAACTTTAGGAAATAAAATTAAGGGAATAAAAAGAACATCACTATGTGATTGAATAAATCCATGGTGCTCCTATGTTATTAATATTGTCTGTCTCATCCCTTCTCCTTGAAGAAGATCAGTAGAACTGTAAATGTTTTGGAGATGGATGATATTGACAATGGAAGGCAGAGAAGGGCTTTCATGCCAGTGACAGCAGGTAGATTGGCTTCTTTAGCCTAAAAAAGGATTAGCAAATGAAGATACAATGTTAGAAAGAAAAACAGTAGCATAGAAAGGCTGCCATTATTCAGTGACCTATCCAGTAAAAGAGCTAGGTGGCATTAAGGAGACAGATTCAAAACAAACTAAAAGCACTGGTTACTCATGTCGTGCAGAAGTAAGATGAAAATCTCCTTTTCCCAGGATTTTGCAGGTACTGATAGTTTTGCCTGAGTTCAAGGGAAAGGGAGTATCAGTTTAGGGAAACATCAGCACAATGCGCCTGATGGATTCTTCTGTCCCTCCTTAGGCATTCAGCGTTGGCTGGAAGTATGCAAAGCTAGATCAGCTTTTGATCTGAGTAGATACTGCCATTCTGATGCTCCAACTACATTACATTATTTTTCTAACTAATTCAGTCTGAAATGCTAAGTCGGTTGCCTTGTTTTCAGAGTGATTTTGGGGTTTGTTTTGTCGTTTGTTTTTGTTTTTGTTTTTTAAGATTTATGCGCAGAAGGGAATAGCATGAAGTTGTAGATAAATATCCTGAGGTTTAGATTGGATATTAGGAAAACTTTCTTTACCTCAAGCATTGAAATGGGCTGCCCAGGGAAATGGTTGAGACAACATCCCTGAAGGCATTTAAAAGACATGTAGATGTGGTGCTTAGGGACATGGTTTAGTGGCGGACTTGATAGTGCTGGGTTATTATAAAATCAATATTTTTGTGTCATCTTAAGTAGTCTGATTGATGCAGCTTCATACATGGAGCTTCATCTCTTCTTGATCAGAATGAAATCTTACTACATTTTGCATCTGTCACCTAGAAAGAGTCAATGCAGCTTAGTGTCAGCTATGTGAATTCTGCACTGACTTCTGCATGAATATTACTGTTAGCTAGAGAGATACTGAAGGAAAGTTGCTGGCATTAGTCTTGGGAATCTGAGTTCAGGCTTTTATTATTATTGGTGTCCTGAAGCTGTTTCACAAGACAGTTCTCAGCCTGAATTGACCCAGATTCCAAAATAGACTTGTAATTCTCTTCCATTGCAATTCTGTGTTGGATCAAGGCTATTATTCTCAGTTCTACAGTTTAAAACATCCATATTTGTTCTGAAAACTTAGAAATCCTGCCAACTTTCACTTCTATTCAAATTATCAGATACTGCAGAAATACAAATTTTCACATTTGCTTTTTGAACTTTATGTATCCAATTTTGTGCAAGCTGAATTTTAAATCTAATTATATAGTGGGTAATTGAAGAATATCTTTTGTTACAGCCTATCCTCTTCCCTCTTAAAAAGGAGCTGAAACTAGTGCTTATCACACTAGCTAAGGCTAATTGCTTTCCTCTGTCTCAGCTGTCTGTAGTTATGTCTTCAGGTAATATTGTAAACTCTCTGGATTCAGAAGATTGTTTTTGTTTTCTCCCAGTGCAGCAAATTGGGATCTTGGTGAGGACTATTTCATACTACCCTACTGTGAGGAAGTGTATTTTTTGACTGGTGTGAACTGTATGTTTCGCATACAAGTATTGACAAAAATGCCTACACCCATGGAGCTCTTGGTGTTTGGCATTGTTCTGCTTAGAGTTTCTGTCACTGTGCTTTCCCTCTGTCTGAATTCTTCCAATATGTTTAGAGGAACAAATAAAGTAGCAGCAGCAGCCATAAGCATAAAATGCATATGCTAAAATACTAGTTTAAAGTAGATTAAAAATGGCTCTCTATTGATAAATGTGTATACATGTTTATGTACAGTATTTCAGAGTTTATTTCTTGGCCTCTGTGATGCTTACAGTTGTTTCACAATATTTTGACTCTTCCAGGAGGGATCATGAAATGGTTTTTTTTTCCATAAGCAAATACAGCTGCTGAAATCTCTCCAAAAGTCAAAATGTTCCCAAAGGAACTCCAAGCAGCAGTGAAGAAAGTCATAAACTTGCCCGTTAAAGTTTCACTACCTTTATAGACAAGTGACTTTTCAAAAGGTGAATACATACAACACAACATTTTTGCATCTATTTTTTCACAACGATTATAACAAGAAATTATATTTTTCTTAACTGTAAGCTTTCTGGCTTTGGAATGCAAAATTAGTTGTTTCTTTGGAGAAATCTGGTATATACTATTGAAATAGTCTCAAAATTTCTTTTCAATTTTGTTACAGTTTTAATTTTGTTTGTCCTTGGTTTATAATAGCTCTCTTTTAAAAGAGAAAGGTCTCCCATATGTTGTATGAAAGGCTGAATTGGAACTATATGATCCTTTCCAACCCTAACCATTCTATGATTCTGTGATATACAGACTGATAAGCTTGAGGTGAGTTCTGCAACTTTGGATTTTATAATGATTTTGTCCTACAGCAGAATACAATGTCTCTGTGTGATAGTTATTGTGCATAATAATTATCTAGAAAGATCTGCTGGCATCAGGTGAACACTTGCAGAAGTTGGCAGTCTTTCTCCCAGAATTTTGAACTAAAATACCGTGACACTGATTTTTCCATTAATTTCACATACTGTTAACTTCAGTGAACTTGTGCAGGAATTCTTAAATTCCTCAATGTATGCTCCATCTCCACTTTCTGCTGTGCTTTGCTCTGCAAATGCTGTATGGCTCCCCTATCTTGCTATGTCAGGTCAAGGTTTCTGTGTGCTTCAGAAGTCCTTCTCCCCTGTCTTCCCTCTGTAAGATGCTTATGTCTTCAGTCATCCCATATCACTTATATCTTTCTCCTGTAATGTTTTTGTCTGGTTTCATGATGCATTCTTGCAAAAGGTCAATGTTTTAAACTGTTCGAATATACAAAATTCTTTAGATACCATTAGGCCAGATGACCTTTTTGTCAGAATAATTATTTTTTTCCAGTATTTTTCTACCTCCTATTCTCAGATTTTATATTTTTTTTCCATTTTGTATGGTTTCAGAGTTTATTTGTTGGGTTTGGTTTTATCATTTGGTGTTTCTTTTTAAACTATGGCCATGCAATCACTTGCAGACATGAATAACTTTAATGATATTACTCACACAAGTTGGACCTGTTCTTGTCCTCAATATCTCTGTGTGCTGTGAAGGAGTTCCTTTTCCATGTAATTACCCCCTGCAACATCAAGGGACACCATGAAGAGTGGGCTTCTGTTGGATGAAGAGGGAAGGGGGGAACATATTTTATGGAAATGACAGAGAAAATTTCATAGTGGTTATAACTAGAGGAGTCCCATCCACTTGCAGTTTTCCTTTATAAGGACCTGTCTGAGAGCAGTGGCTGGGCTGCTTGGTTTAGCAGATTTTCAAAACTTAGTTGGTCAAATCCCTAAGCAAATCAATTTAGTTTTGAAGTTAGCTCTGCTTTGAGTAGAAGACTGTGCTAGGTGACCCCAGAGGCCTTTTCCAGCCTCAACCTATTATTCAGTTGCTGTTCTTTAAGAAATACTGTTTTGCATGTTGTCTAGCATTTATGTGACAGTAACATAGCCAAATATTAGAGGATTTTTAAAAACACTCAAACTATAGAGTGGTAGTGCAGCCTCTTACAAGGCTTTCATGAAGCCGTAACTGTAGACCCGCCTAGTTTGCTCATGTTGTGACTCTTGTTGAACATGGGTCTCACATGCCAATTTTGTGTTCTTTACACATTTATCTTGCACAGTTATATATATCCCAGAGTATAATCAACTGTATTTTTCTGGTTTCGTTACTTCCTAGAACTTCAAATGATGAGTGAGGCTGGCGAAGAAAGTTCCAGTTCCAGTGATGCAGAATCGTCAGTTGAGGAGCCATCCATCTGTGGTATAGTTCCAACAGTTTATAGCCAAGATGAGGGATCCACTGATGTAACAGCAAGTCCTGCATTTCAGTGTTTAGATGAGGTACCATATACTCCAGCTTTCTCTATCTGTAACTGCATATAGTGTCCAAATCAATTAATCTAAAATGTATATTTTGGTGTTGGTAATTGCAGGTTGTTACCGTCGGCTCTCTGTAGCTTCCCTATCTCTTCTCTGATTTTTCTTTTTTTAAATGGTAAGAACATTTTGTGAAGCAGAAACATACATGGCACGTATTCTTGTTGGGAATGGTGTGCTGAAGAGATAGTCACGTTGTTTTTCAGTGATTGTGGCCTTAAGGGGAATGAGAACAGAGAGGTCTTGGTTTTGTGGTATTCTAGCTCAAGAGGTAATTGCATCATGATTTTTAGAAAGACTCAATAGCTGCAGGAAAAATCCATGATAAGTGGCTCTTGAGGCACTAACTGATGATGTTAGAAGGACCCTTTTGGAGCCCAGCTCCTTTTGAAGAATTTATTATGTTAAGGGAACTTTTAGAATACTAAAAATATTTTAGAATTTAAGATGTCAAATAGATATCAAATGAAAACATTGGCAGTGTAATGCCAGAAGAGACAGTAGGAGATCATCTAATCCAAAATTCACGCTGAAGTAGATTCTCTGCAGATACTTGTCTGATTTGTTCTTTAAAACCTTAATGGATGGAGACAGCTCTTTGGGTGTCCTTTTCCAGCTTTTCATCAAAGCTCAAGTTTTTAAAAGAGAAGTTTTTCCTGAATCCCAGTTTAAATTTCCTTTGGAGTGAATAATGCAACTTTCTTCTTACCTTTCCCATGGTGACAATGGACAGCAACCAAGTTCTGCCCTTTGTATAATAAAAATGTGCATCTCTCTTACATCCTAAACAGTCTTTGTTTATACTTCATGTTTTTCTTAAAGTTCCTACTTCAAGTTGCTTTACCTTGGGCTCTTTCCAGCTTGGATCTGTCAGATCGGTTTGCAAGCCCAGTTTTCTCTCTCTGCCTTAGAGTTCAAGTCAGTGGAAAGGAAAGGGCAAGAATTTATAGTGAAGAGGAAAATAGGACTGCCCCTTTCCTATCCTGCTATTGAATCATACAGAACATAGCATGGAGCTGCACAATCTCTCTCTAATCTCTTGTGCATTCAATATACAGGAGGGAGAGATTTTCAGTTTCAATCCAATACCAGTATATGGTGAGTGCACAGCTTCCAGTATTGTTGTAGCACAAACCCCGTTTCTTCTCAGTCCAAGGCAGCTGCAAAAGTCCAGGGCAGCTCAAATCTCAAAGAGGCTTGACCTCTCGCCTTAAATCCTCGTGACTACTGAAAGTATGGAAACTGCACTTTGGGGAATGCTTTTATTTTCCAGCTACTCCCAATACTTCTGTAGATTTTCAGTTGTAGTAGAATATTTGTTATGTCAACAAGAAGCATATGCCCAGTATAAGAAATCTTTACCCCTCCACCCTTCCCCAAATAAAATAAAACTGCATGATATAACACTCTAAAATATAGTCTACATTTCTGCTTTGTTTTCCTTCTTTTTAATTAGGGAAACTTTTTTTTTTCCCTATACTTTCCCTAGAAAATGATCAGTTCATTTGGCTGGGTTTTTTTCCCCTCCAAAAAATCTTTCCAAAGAGATTATTCTGCATGTCAAATTTAAGGCAGATTTATTCAACTCTGATAACGCTGTAAGCCATTAGTGGGAAATAGAGGGTAACCTTAGTATTGGATGTTGTTCCCAACTCAGGAAAAAAACATGCAGTGGAAAACCAAAGTAAGCAACTTGCATAGATTTCATAAAAGGGGTCTTCTGGTCATTTTGTCAGTTTTTAAAAGGGAACTATGACTCATTCTTACCATAATTTTTAACAGTTCATACTTGTGCTTTACGGCTGTTCATTTGACTTTTCATCACTTATTCACATTTCTTCTCTTCCACTAACATGTTTGCTTCCTTTGTTGAACTTTATACATAATTCAGAGAGAAATATGCAGCTTTGGTCGCTGTAGAGGTTCTTGCAATGACACTGGCTTTAGCTTCTTGGAATAGCTTTTAGGATTTTTCCACAGACGTGCAATTGTATCATCTTATCTCTGGTTTACTAGCTGGTCATCTATGCCTGCCAGCAGCAAACACTTATCAGAAGGAACACCTTTTGATATTGTAAGACTTATTTCAGAACAGATTTATCCTTTCTAGCAGTAAACTTTCCAGTCAAGCCAGTCTTTTTTTTCTCATGTAAACAGCAGGTTGTCAAACATATAAATAGCAAGAAGTCAAACACGCGCTCTCTCTCTCCTTCGTTTTTAATCACACATTGTAATGTTGTTTATCCATGGGGGTTAGGTAAAAGTATGAAAAACTGAACAGAGGTTTGAACAAAAGCCGCTCAGGTCATCATGACTTGCTTCTTCCTACCAAGTGTTTTTATTTATTACCAGATTGGCATCAGCCTAACTCAGTACTTCCACAGCTGTTTAGAGGACTGTCATATATTCACAAAATGAACTTTCCACTTCTTTTAGCCTCTGTTGTTATGTCCTTGAAATGAAGACCTTTGCTCTAACCCTTCTAATTGAATTTCTTGTGAGTCTTTCCTCATATCCTGTTTTCATCTAGTTTACACTGTTAGAAATAAATCAATCTGTATCATGTTAATAACTTTCATGGAAAACTGCAGTCTACTACATGTGTGATGAAATAAATTTATTACTTGGGTAAATGTTACATTAATATGCAATAAATTATGCTGGGTTTACTTTTAATTTATTGTATTATAGACCAGGTATCTGTGAATTAATTCTTCAAAGGCAGCAAAAAATGTGTTTAATTTGTCTAAGTTTGCACGTTGTCTAAGTTTCAAGAGCTATTTTATGAAACTAATATTTACTAGTAGCTAGCTTCAGCAAAATGGTCTGAATTTGTACTCATCCTTTGCATGCGAATTTATGGGGGTTTTATAACAGGTGATAATATAATACTTTTTACGTCTCCCTTTATCATTGTGTCATCCTTCTTACGACGCTACTATTGCACAGGACATACTGAAGTTGTCATTTGAATAGAAAAAGCAATAGAACATGACATGAAACTGGGTTAAAAAATCAAAATTACAAGATTAAGCAGAATGAAAAAAAAAGAACAATTAACAGATTGCCTCCTGCCCACTCTCATCATTTTTGTCCTTCCCTGCAATGTATGGTAGTGTTTTTTTCCTCTGGACACTCAAGTTGTTCTTCCCTTTCCTTCACATGATCCAGGCTTTCCCATTTTAATGGGAACATAAATTACTGAAACAACAGTTGTATAATGATGCTGCTGATGCTTCATTTCTAATTTATTATAGTCTTCAAATCCTTTTCTGTTGTTTAGTTTTTGTTTTGCTGCCCAAATCACAATCCCAGACACAAAAAGACCCCTACTCTATCCATATTTCTGCCTTGATAGTGAATCATTGACAGCTACACTCCAGGCAGTTTTCAATCCACTTGATCTTTGCAAAATTTTGAAGATTTGATGAAGTTGATGACTTACTCACAAAATCTGCTCATTCATCTTTTTGATTCCAGAGATTATCCAAAAACTAGTATTCTTCAGGATTTTTTTTTTTTTCAGTTAGAAGGAGTAATCATCCATGAAGTCTAGCATCTTTTAATTCTGTATGGCTAATTCTGCTTACTTATAAATTAGGTACAAGGTCTTCTTTCTATGAAAAATGAAAAGGAGAAATTGAATGGTGGGAGGTCTTCTTTCAGTTAGTATTGGATTAGAAGTTCTTGGTAGGCTTTACTCAAGACGGATGTCTCTGAGCTTTTCTATGCTGTGCTTTTTCTTTCTCTTCCTTTCATTGGTATGTTCTTGGGTTAGAGAGTTAGTTGTTAGTTCACTCAGATGTATACATCTGTTTTTAGTGCAATACCAGAAAAAATATTCTGCAGCATTTATTTTGCTTGTCTTTGTGGTGGGTGCTATGAGGGAGATATTTTTTCTGTAGTGTACTTGTGAATAAAAAGTGCTTTATTATTTGCCATATTCAGTGAGTGGGTACCTTGTTTGGAAGGTACCACAATAATCCCTTTCTGCTAATGAACATCATCTATTCATGTGCTAAATCTAAATTTGCAGGAGAATAAATTTCTTTGGGAGATCTCTCTGATTTGCCTAATGCAGTCTGTTGCACTCTGTATCCTAGGAAGATAAAATGGACTGTGTTCACTGTCTGATACCAGCAACCACAACTTCCATTTGCGCTGCTTTTTTGTGATGGAAATTGTCACTATCATTCTACTTTTCTTTTTGCTGTTGTCCAAGCATCCTATTGCCACCATACATAGGGAAACAGAAAGAACTTTTCATTAACATTTTTCATTACTATTTCAGAAATTGGCGTCTTTCTGAGATTGACGAACTTCTTATTTCTGACAGCCGAAAAGATGTCAACCAAAATTCTGGTTCTACTGGTAACACCGAGCAAAGTCTCAATGTTTATCATGCAATGAATAATACAGTAACAGAGACTTCTCAAGCAAATGTTGCTTTTGCTGATCTGATGCTGATTCATGTGGATCCGCTAGCTGTAAGAACTTTAAAATCATGGAACGATGCATATCTTCAGTGTTTGAATGTGGCTTAAGGGGGGGGAAGGTACTTTCAATTTTTCTTTATTTTCTCATTTGTACTGCAGGAAAGAAAATAAAGTCACATAAAGGTTGGCCACAACTTTCAAATATAAATATCAAGAATCAGTATTTCATGTATTTAGAATCATAGAATCATAGAATAGTTAGGGTTGGAAAGGACCTTAAGATCATCTAGTTCCAACCCCCCTGCCATGGGCAGGGGCACCTCCCACTAAACCATGCCATCCAAGGCTATGTCCAACCCCACCTTGAACGCTGCCAGGGATGAAGCATTCACAACTTCCCTGGGCAACCCATTCCAGGGCCTCACCACCCTTACAGTAAAGAATTTCTTCCTCAGATCCAATCTAAACTTCCCCTGTTGAAGTTTGAACCCATTACCCCTTGTCCTCTCACTACAGTCCCTAATGAAGAGTCCCTCCCCAGCATCCCTGTAGGCCCCCTTCAGGTATTGGAAGGCTGCTACGAGGTCTCCACGCAGCCTTCTCTTCTGCAGGCTGAACAGCCCCAACCTTCTCAGCCTATCTTCATATGGGAGGTGCTCCAGTTCCCTGATGATCCTCGTGGGCCTCCTCTGCACTTGTTCTAACAGTTCCATGTCCTTTTTATGTTGAGGACGTTTCTTCGATGGCATTCCAATGTCTAACAATGCCACTCTAGAAAATATAGTCTTTCCCAGATTCTTTTTCTAGCAAGCGGGTTTTTAATTCTCTCCTAACTTAGGTTAGATGGTAGGTATAAGACACTACCATTTTTAGAAATGTTGATACATCTTTACATGAAAAATTTCCTAGAAAAGCTAGCTTGGCCTACTCAGGACTTTTGTGGGTGTTATATGAGCACCAATTTAATTTCTGTTCACCTACACGTACTGTAGTGTGCTTTCTACTCTTATAAAGTATATTATACTTTATATCAACAATATATTTTTGCATGGTAACCATAGCAGTGGATAATTTGTTTCAGTACTCTCCAAACATGTATATGCTCTATCAAAGTTGTAAAATTCTTAACACAGCTCTTGAATGCAAACAACATTTTCAAACTTAAGCTGTTCCTGGCACACTCCACATTACGTGCTTCAAAGGCTCCTGGCACAACAAAAAAGCTGTATAAATATGTTGGCACAGAGAGCAAAGACAGATGTTGCCTCCACCTCCACCCGTAGGAATCTGACTGTTAATTCAATAAACCCTTTTTAGCTTTGTTTATATGGTCACTTGGGGAGTCAGCTAGGGATGATAATGTGTCTGTAACCTAGACCGCGGTTTTGCAGCAACTTTCAGCAAGCAAGCAGTAGTTTGCATAGTGAATGTTAAACCGATCAGTGGTCACAATAGGAAAGCTGGTGCAATTGGTGGTAATACCTATAAAAAGCTGTAGAGGAGTGGGGTGAATTTACAGGTGCCTTTAAACAGCAGGAGTATAAACAAAGCCAGTGTAACGTGCTCTTCCTATTGAGAGATTCTTTTTACCACACGCAGGTGGCATTGCGAGGAAACAAGACCAGGAAGCTGTTGAATGTGTTCTGATTATTCTGAAAAGCATGTTTGAAGGCGGTTTTGTTGTATTCACTTATTCAAAAGCACCTGTGTCCAAATACTAAATGAACAGAGCCTTAAAGATCTGCGTGAGAAAGGATCCTTATTGTTGGGTTTTGCAGATAGGCTGCAGGGGTAAGCAGGGGGGCTTTTATACGCTATCCAAAGAAAGAAATGAGGATTGTCCCTGCCCATGGCATCGGAGTTGGAACTAGATGATCTTAAGGTCCTTTCCAACCCTAACTATTCTATGATTCTATGACTTCTGTTTCTGAAAGTGGATCCTACTTCTCCATGAAAGTCATTGACTCCATGTAATTGCTTAAAACTGTGTAAAACACACTTTGTACTGTACAATTCTAAATGTTGGTCTACTATTTCAGTAGAAGTGAAATATTAATTAGACTTAGAGTTTGTCTTGAATATATGAACATAATTAGGTACTGGGGATATTTTTTCCAGCTATTATTTTCCAAATAGAGTCTTCTTTTACTGAGCTTAGAAAGATTTGTTGAACAACGACTTAATCAGACTGATTCATACCCTGTTCTCATTACTTGTGTGAGGGTTGGATTTGACACATGATCTGAAACCATTGTTTTCTGTTTCTGGTTTCCCTTGAGGGTGACAACCAAATTAACTTCTGGCACAAGTATTATAACTCCATAAACATTTCATTAAAGCTGTGAATGAAAGAGATCAGTTTAGTAAGTGGAATGTTTGCTTTTAGCAGGGCCTGTGGATGGTATCGCTCAGCCATTTGTCTTTGAAACTTGTGTCCGTATCTTCAGGCCCGTATATACCATACATACCATTTTTCTCTTATTTCCCTGTAAAAAAAACCCAAACCACGGAACACATTTATAAAAATATATTTGAAATCTCTTTCTTGGTGTGCCAGTATTTAGTTCTTACCTCACCTTTTTTTTCTAAGAGAAGTTAAAAGTCACATCCTTCCTGTTGATTTTCATATGACATGTAAGTCTTAGAAGCTAAGTAAATTTGGCACTTTTTTCTTTGTTTGATTTTGGTTTAAGGTATGAACACGGTATTCTAGGTATGGATTAAGAACAAGGTTATTTTCCTTTGAAAATAATCACATAAATGCAAGTTTATTTTCCACCAAATTGTCAAGCTACCTGTTGTTTGCAATTCACTCTGAGTTTGACTGCAGTGTTCCCCCAAAAAACACCATTAAGGAAACAGATAATTGCAAAAAAAAAAAAAAAAAAGGGAAGAAAATAACAATCAAAATCACTGCTAAACCTTATTTTCATTTCTTCTTTTTTTTTTTTTTTTTCTATGTAGGTTTGGGGTTTTTTCTTTCCTTTTTGTTTAAGCAGTGCATAGAAAGCCAAGACATTATAGTCGGCTTGGCTGATCACATTGAACAGATGGGTTTGTGCCCTTATTTTTTTGGAGACAACCCATAAGAGTTTTGCTAGTAAACCTGCTGTTAGTAATCTTCTTCACTAAAATTCCTAATTTAAATATTAGCAGTATCAAACCCACAAGTGTTTTCGTATGATAATCAGTGTTACATAGATGTTTTCTGTAAATTGAAAGACATATTCTGAATTAGTAAGCCTTAAGCAGTGACCAAGTGCTTTTGCTTCTAAAAAAATTGTTTGTTTTAACTTGGGGTATTATTTCTATTTACATGCCTTGATGAAACTGGCATGTGGTCTGAACAGTTGTAACGCACAAAAAACAGATTAGGTTGCTTCTTCTTTCACATTAAAGATACAGGTTGTGTGAACTTCTGAGTGGCCAATTACCTTTCTCTTTCCAAATGGTTTCAAAGAGATGTCTGAGATTTCAGCCTTTGGTGTTATCAGACAGATGAGGTGTCATAAAATGGATCTCTCAGTAACATAGTAGTAATTCTCCTGGAATGTCATGTGGTTGTCTTTGTTGGTCATCTGAAGTTATCTGTGTTTTCTTATTGCTTCAGTTTTTTACAGAAAGTTATTTAAAAGAATTAGGAGTTGTTTTTCTCATAGTCCCCATAAACATCTACGACACCAGCACAGCTTTAACAGTGTGACTTAATTTTATTGCACTGAGAAAGAACAAAAATACTGTTTGCAACAAGTAGATGGAGTTACGCTTTGTAAAAGTGTGTACATATTGTAAAACTAGTACATATTGATGAAAATTCAGCTACAACAGTTCCAGGCAGGCAATGTTCAGGTTTGTGTAACAGCATTACACTTTTTTCTTGTATTTTTTTTCCCTTTTTTTTTTTTTAACTCATCTGACCAGGCTTTGGTAGGTGATATTAGTCACATTTGCTTATTCTGTTAAACTTTCTGTGGTTTACAAAGTTTCCTTTAAACAGGATTATAAATGAACAGTTTCTCTTCTAACAGTTTAGCAGGAAAAAGATATTTTCAAGTAGAAGCTTGTAGATACACTAAGTCATACTTTGATAGTTACCATATAATGAATAGGAGCAAATTGTGCATTTCATGCAAAATGATTAAGTATAATCATATGCAATTAGATATTTGCTGTTCTAATCAATGCTTCATAAGTTGTTGGTTTTTTTTTTATTCTGTTTAGTCAATTTTTTTATTCCAAAATAAAAATTCTATAGCTTCAAAACATATTCTCAAGCAAAGATTATACATCTTGCAATTAGAATTTTCCATTGCTCTTTCAAACTGAAATATAATAAACCAAATTACACTTCACACTGAAATATCCTTCAAAGTATTTACTTCCTTAAAATGTATATATTAATATTTTACAATTTACCAACTGCCATCGTTGCTCATTTGCATAGCTTGTAACCGTAGTAGTTCTTGTTATAATCTTAAAAACCAATAAAGGTTGTATTTGTAATGTATGAGGTTATATGTGTACTTATATTTTTCTTGCTGTGTCTCTTTGAATCAAAAAGGCTGTGCCAGCAAAGACCACTCTTGTAAAGAAATACAGTCTTAGCATCATTTATCTGCCTCTCAAGATTGGCCTAAGCAAAATAACAAAATAGCCTCTTGCTAAAATAATTGCATCTCCATTTAGAATGTTAGTCACTGTAATTATAGAGCCATGTCTTTTCTAGGGTAGGCAATAGATAGGTGTAGTCAAATTTGTACTTACTATCTAGAACATGAGCTTTAATAACAGTATTTCTAATTTGCACTTCCTGAAGTATTTAAAATTAGATTGTTTCATTAGTGATATTTAGAAGAAAAAGTCTTTCACATGTTGTCTTTTCTGTTTATAATTGCCAGTGGGTTGTTCATGTTTCTGTGGCTACAAAAAGGGATACTCAGAAAATGAGGAGAATGCAATGTTTTCATATGCAACAAAATATTTGTAATATTTCTTATAATATTACTGTCTAATGCTGCGTGGAGTGAGAAATACTTGAATGAGAGCTTGAGTCTCTACAAGAGTCATTTTGTAATATTTGGCAAGCCTAAAAAATTCAGGAGAAATCAAATTGGTGCAGGAAACTTTTTTTGTATGTATTTCGAGATATTAATACTAAGACATGGATTCTTCTTGATGTGTCTTCTTCCTACCTGTCTACCTACCTATATAAACATCCAATAAGCTACATATCAGCTCCTTTCTCCCACAACCGACAAACAGAACCTTGAGCTTGAACGGAGGAAACAAAACAAGCAAGAATGTTGTCTTTCACTGCATGTTCCCTGTATTATTTCCACTGCTTTTATTCAGTTCTTCCACCAACTTCTTTGAATAATGTTTGATAAAAGGAATAAGATTTGAGGAAACATCTTCATTTTCTAAGTTTTCTTCAAGACTTTGTGTGTGTGTGTGTGTGTGTGTGTGTGTGTGTGTGTGTGTGTGTGTGTATATGTGTGTGTGTGTCTTTGGGCAAACCATGCAGCCCTCTATTTTCTAGTCCTTTAAAAATAGGAACTGATAGTATTTTTCCTAATTTATATTGGTATTGCCATGGTATGCCTTTGAAGTTGTGAAGGATAGGTGATTGATAAAAAAATTCAGGCTGTTTCAGAGAGACTAATTTGCATTGTAAGCATTGACAAATCTATATGTTTATATGTTATCAGTTATACCTCCTGAGTTGTTTTCAGGTTAAAAAATAGGTATTCATTCAGACACAATTTGTGAAAGACCACTTGAAAGTTTTAAAACATAAAACATATATCACAGTCAGTAAAAGCACCAAAAGCAATGTTTAGACTATTTACATAACAATACCAAGACTTAACCCATGCTGTTTCAGCAATAACTATTCAGAAACATTCATGCGGGTCTAACCATCTCTAAAAAATTGCATGGAAATATGTTGTTTGTCTAGAACTATTTTATGCCAAACATAACTGAATACTTCAATTCTGAGTATAATACTGAATAAGTATGATTTTGAGTGCAATCCAATGCAAACTAGTTAAGAAAAGGGAGTAGAATTACTGAACAAAACTTTTGGGTCTGATCATAATTTTTACTGATTTAAAAGCTTGCCTATATCCGCTGGGAATATCATTAGAAATACCATGCCATGTGCCCCAGAAAATGCCATTGCGAACACCTTTGTATTGCTTGTGGTAGTACTTGCCATTGAGGTTGGCAGACAAGCATGCATCAAACCACCAGCCAGAGCTGTAGTATGCTCCACAGTTTCCTGAGGGATACCTATCATTGTCCCTGTCTGGAGTTGTAAAGAACTTTTGATCGTGGTTGTAATGCCTGCTGTAGTGAAGGGCATCTCCTGCCGTGCCACTATAGCCATGAACACTTAGACGGTACTTGAGATACTCATTGGCCACGTAGAAGTGTTCATATTTCGCATACTCTCTGATGCCATTGAAATCTTCAAGTTCAATTCTCAGTTGCATTTCCTGGCTCTTTGTCAAGAGGTGAATTTTGTCATTCCCCAGCCAAAACTCCCTGCTGAGGTTTCCAAAGCCATTTTTGTAGTCATTCCAGGTTCTGTTAAAGTTAGTGCTACCATCCTGACGCCGCTGCAGCACTGTCCAGCCACCTCCATGTGATTCCATGTCACAGTAAACTTCAAAGCTGTTGTTTCTGGGGTCAGGGCTAATCCTGTAGATTCCATTAATCCTTCTGCCTGCTGTGTAATGATCAGCGCAGTCTCTCTGCATTATTTGTATAACTGGTGGAAGAACAGATAGTGTTAGAATAAGCGTCATTTCAATTTAAAAATAAACAATATTTTTGCTCAGACTGATGTGGCCTACAGAACTTGGGTTGAAAAGACATCTACATAGAAAATAGTGTTACTACAATTTCAGTTCTAGGGAGAAACATGTTTTTCCATAATAGATGCCACCTAGGATCTCTGCAGCAGATAGCTGTGCAGGAAAAAAACATTGCTTTTTGGTAGAAAACCTGCACAGTATGAGGGCATATTGATTATCTGCTTTCCCTTCTTTCCTTTTCTCTGCTCTTTATCCTTTCATTACCTTCTGTAAATTCAGCCTAATTTCTTCAGTCTGTATTTCTAATGCTTCATGGTCACAAACTTGCTGCTTTTTTCTTATTTATATGTATGCCATCACACCCTGTCTACAATTTAAATCTGCATCTGGCAGTATGTCAGAGAAAAAGCTTTGTCCATATGGGAATGACTTCAACCTGGCTATTGTTCAATTAACATAATTCGATACAGAACATAACATCATTAGGAATGTTTCACTTGTTGATGTTGACTGCACTTTAGGAAACAGGAAAAAGAGTAATAAAATTGTCCCATCTATTGTAGTAGTACTGTGATTCCTGGAAAGATGAAGCTAGAAAAGTGACGATGCTTTCCTGTTTATTTGGCATGGCTGGCTTTACAATAAGGAAAAGTTTTAGCATCTACCATTAACACAGCTTCTTCCCACCAGTGGGTGATGTATTTTATTCTGAAGAAAAACACCCCCAGGTCTTTCCTGCAGAGTCAATAAAACATGTTTTATCCACAGTGTCATCCAGTAATAACATTGCGTTCAACAGTGTGGCATTATAATTACATGTTCTTAAGCAAGTGATAGAGTGAGCTCTCAGAAGTTCCTAGTTAAGAGTCAAAACCATAATGTTCATTCCTGTTGCAGATTTGAATTTATGGGCATGTTCATTTGCAGGCTTGAATTGCATATTTTTCCTAGAAAATTTAATTTACTTCTTGAAAGGGAGGAGTGTTCTCAGGCTGCAGCAGGGAACAAGACTTGGGACTTCTTGTTTGCCAGTACAGAAAACTGGACATTTAGGGCAGCACAGAGCATAGAAGCCAAAGGCTTAAAAAACAAAACTAAATCCCCAATACATTCTCATTTATTTCACTCAACTTTGTGTAAGATATTTGGTGAACTATGTTTTAAGGAGATATTGACAGAAAGTATACATTTTAGAAAAAAATGCTTTTATAACCTGATTCAATTCCTATTTCAATAAAGTTTTGCTCTTG
Organism: Amazona ochrocephala; assembly: GCA_039720435.1. NCBI lineage: Eukaryota > Metazoa > Chordata > Aves > Psittaciformes > Psittacidae > Amazona > Amazona ochrocephala. The sequence continues at coordinate 31,956,908 of CM077880.1, forward strand.
TTTTCGGTGGATGCAGGAGTAGCTCTTGTATAGAAATAAGTTGTAGCTGTTATCCTTGCTAGTTTTCATTGCTACTACAAACACTTTTATCAGCACCTACTGTGAAGTATAAGGAATATCTGCATGATCATATGCTATGAACAGTGCCCAACATTTCAGTAAGCATGAGAAATATCTAAAATTACTTTAGCCAGTTATGAAGTACTGTATTTGAATCTGACTAGTTGCCCATTACCAATATACCAAGTTACTCATTCTTTTTGTGGATGCTTTATATGTGAATTAAAGTAATTCATTTATACTTATTTATATCTGATTGTAGTAGAAGCATTACTTTGATTATTCATTTATTCTTTTGAAACTTTCAAGAATTTCAGCTGTACATGGACTGCACCATCTGCAGATCCTTCAGTTTTCAATATGGATGGACAGAAGAACAGTTATATTTTAAATTTGAATACTAAGTAACAGAAGTTTAAAAACGACAGTGCAGCCTCATCTTTCTCTGCTTTATCTTTAGAGAACCTATCTTTGTATGTATGATATCTAAGTGACTGAATACACGGACAATTTAGTGAATAGCTGTTGTTTTCAGAGATTCTTATGTGTGATACAACTTGATGACATTAAACCCCCTCAATCTTCCCCTAATAAAAATGAATATTAGAAAGAAATTCTTAGTTCTATTTCTTGATTTTAACTAGGACAATTGAAAAGTAAAAGAAAAAATGTTTGTCAGTGCTAATACCTGTTTTCTGTTTTATATTGCTTATATATTAGATTCATGCTAAGATTATCATATTAATTTCATGGTATGTATGTTACCCACTTGAGAAGTATTGTTAATAAACTTCTTTAGCTGAGACTTTCAGATATGTGCTGTGATGACAGAAGATTAATTTTATTACCCATTTGTTAAAAAGATTCACTTGATGTTTCATAATGTCTTGCAGACCTTTTCAGAATAGCTGTAGTTTCACATTGAAAAAAAACCCATGCAGTTTATAAGGCGCACCTAGAGAAAATTTACCCCTTCTCATTCAAGGAGACAATAACAGTTTAATATCATTAATGTAGCAAAATAAAGTTAAATTTTCATATTTACTAATTGAATTTAAAAAAAAAAAGAGAAAGAAAAGTCGTTTGAAAATTCACTTTTTAATTCCATAATAGCCCTATTGCAGGAGGAGCTGAACACCTGCAGCTCTCAGTAACCCTCTAGTGGCAGCTGAAACGTTTTACAGGAGTATAAATAAACACTAAAAGAGCAAATACTTGTGCAGTTAACACAGCGATTTGATTATATTTTGTTTACCTAATCTTTGTAAAATGCACAGAAAGTTTATAGAGGCAGGAAGAATTAACAGGTTACATACCAGGTCTTGGTTGCATTGCTGGACACTTAGAAGCACATTTGTTATCAAGGCTGTTCACAACAAATGTCAAATTTGCAACTTTGTTGTCAACATAATGTTCTACATTGTTCATATTTATGAGGCTCATCTTCTCTAACCGACCCTGCAGTGTCTGGATCTGGCTCTTTGCATTTTTTAAGCTGGTTGCCATTCTGTTAACTTTGCTTTGCAGTTCCTTTACTCTGTTATCCTGGATTTTGCTGTTTTCTGCTGGAGTTTCTGCATTAGGTAGCAGGAATTCATTACTACTGTCTCTTTCTTGGTTGTCATCTGCCTGCAGCTTGCAATCTTGGCAGCATTTCTTCAGCTTGTTTACTGCTTCTTTAAGGGTCTGTACTTCTTTGAGAGTCTTCTCAAGCAGTCTGAATTCTTTGGGTAACTGGATGGTCATTGGAGGCAGATTGATCTGATACGGGCAATCCTCTCCATCATCACATTTCCGATTAGTTTTGAGCTTCACAGGACAAGTCTCAGTAACTTTTCCTTCTTTAGCATCCTCTTCATTTTCTAAAACAACTGCAAAGACATTTGTTAAAGCAAGGAGGGCTGTCTTCAGCAAGACTAAGTAAATGAGCAGCTTCATCTTCACAGTGAAACCAGCAGTATGAGGAAGTATGTGAAAGTGGAACAACTTTATAAGGGCAGCTTGAAGCCTGCGAGTTATCAGACAGCCTACAGTTCTCAGAAATGGGTGGGAGTGCTTGCATCACGAGTGATTAATAGCAGAGCAAAGTAGGTAGTGCTTGCAAGACTAGCACATTTCACAGAGTATTCCTGACTCAGAATTAGTGTATGTAAGCAAAATGATGAAATGAATGTGTGCTGATCACTTATGCAGTTTAATTTCATTCCTTGTTGGACATGAATTTTCTTTCTTTTTGGAAAAAAAAATCACTTAATCACTTAGCTCTGTGTTGTAGCGGTCTTCTAACATATGTTTCTTAACATTTTAGTGTTCTAACACTGCTTTCGCAACCAGACAATAGTTTAACCACAGCAGGTGGAAAAGGTGAAAAGCAGCCCCTTTCCCAGTTTGAGAGTCACAGCAATAGCTTCACTGACACTCAGTCCCCTTCTTCCTAAAACTTTTTTTTTAGCTGAATGGATGGATTTCTGAAAATTATTTAAATCCCAGAGCACATCAAAACATATGGTTTAGGTTCCAAACATTTTTCAGGATGGAGTCACAAACTAAGAAGGATGAGCAGCACTTCATTATTCCTATTTTGCCTGGCACTGCTTAGAATAGTTATCTGGAATATTCATGATTTGTATGGCACATCACAGTTACTATTCCCTGTTACCTGATTCTGAGTGCTTATTACTGAACCTTTTTTAGTGAAGGGAACTTAAGATACTTCTGCCTCCACTCCTCCTTGATCCTAGCTGTTGGATTAATTCTCCAGAAAATCGAAAGCAAATCCTGGTGTTCTGAATAATGTCCCAAGTTCTAAATCTAAAGCAAGGCATAGAAGCATAGAATCAGCAAGGTTGGAAAAGACCTCAGGCCCATCAATTTGGGGTATTCCCTTCTGTATTCCTGATTTTGGTTCCTGCTTTTCTTTTTACTGTGCTCTGTATCACCTTTTAGAGTTAATAATATACTTTGCATGACTAATCACACCAAACAGAATTACTTCAGCTCTCGGTGACAATTGCTCTGTACTTTGTCATTTTTATTCTACAGCCACCTTCGCCATTCTCACGTGGTACCTGTGCAGTTTTAGTGATCTATGCCATTTTTCTTGTGCCCCAAAGCAAGGCTACATGGATATGTCTTAAAGCGTTCATCGCTCAGTCAAGAGCCAAAGACCTTGCATGAGTAAAGAGTTTTTACACTAGTTCTTGTTTAATTAGTCCAATCTGAACAATATGTTTCCCTTATGAAATTATTCATAATACAGATTAAACATTAAACAGGCATTAGTCACACACATTCTCTGTAAGTTCATGATCTCTGGGATGTTACTAGCTTTTATAGATGCCACAGGCTTTTATTGATAGTACGGGAGGGTGTTGCCTCTGCGAGGCACGGTGACCTGGTTCAGGAAACGGCACAGGCAATCACCTACTCGCGATCGCGGGGTCCATCAGCACGCTGACACCAATGTGGTGGACGGCAAATGGCGTTTATTGCAGAGTGACACCGCATTATATAGCTTTGGTTTACAACGTCACTTCCGTCTGCTTGCGTCTCAAGCTAAACACTATCAGCTACCTGGAGAGGGGCTCTGTCTTTCCGTTACAGTGCAACATCTTCCGACCGCCAAGCCCTAGCTGCCTACAGGAGGGAGACTTGGCAAAAAAACCCATCTGTTTAAACTTGCTACAACAATTCCTTCAGATTCTTGCATAGCGCAATGGTCTAGGCACTTTCTTAGTAAATGGGTTTTAAATCTACCTTTCCCATACTCTAAACAAACATCCAAGAACTTGCCATGGTGCTTTTAGTTTTGTGGCAAAACTATCTATCTCTCCCTTTCACATCATAAATAGTTCTCTATCAATGAGATGAAAGACACCCCACTTGGGTGTAAGGTACTGGAGTCGTTTTGGTTTTGGTAGAAATTTTTCAAAACTGAAATGTTTGTAACAGAAGAAATAAATGATTTTAATTTGTGAGTAAAATTTTAAAATTATTCATTTGATGAGTAGCATCTTAAATATTTTTCTATCAGTTTAAAATCAGATATTTAACAGGGCCTTGTTCTCCTGCATGGCTGCTACTGTCAAGTTGAGGAAAGCTGTACCAGCCTCTTTGAGATGCTTTAGAACTAAAATAGAATTTTTAAATCCTTGTTATTTGGGAAGTCACAGTTCCCCCACACTGTTTGTTCAGTTTACAATGAACTCTGCTATCTATTGTGGGACTTTGGACTGGACAAACTACTCTGTTTCTGCAAAATTAATAACAATTATCCTTGGTAGATCACATCCTGTGAACTGCCTTGATATGTTTAAATGCATCTCAAGTATTGTTATTAATATATGTCTGTGGTGCTGCATTGAAAGCCTAAAGTATCATTTGACCATAGTAATTTCAAGAGGGCAGAAATTTCTAGTAATGTTGAATATTAAAAAAAAAGGAAAGTTCAGATAGTAACATGAGGTATCTGAGGTTTTCAAACATCTTTGTCCTGAGAGATTCATTCGTTGATCCCTTATATGCTTTCACTTTGGGGTATTTGCTTCCTCCTTTGGATGGTAACCTTGAGATGCTCTGCTGTCCTCTTGATTTTGTTATTAGTGTATCAGCAGTCTATTTTGAGCCTGAAAAACCCATTTCTGCATCAGGTACCTCTGTGCTTGCCCTACCTGGAGAAGTCTTGTAATTGAAGACTGGTTTTTCTTCCTGTTCTGTCAGGGAATGTCTATTCCCAACAATTTGTCAGGTCTCTCTTCTTCCTTCAGGTACTCAATCTAGTATGCCACAGCTTTTTTCACGTTTCATGCCTCTTACCTTCCTTGGGGTAAATGAAGCAAACTTTAAAATCCGTTTTTTTCATACATCTTCTCCTAGAAAGGGCACTGAGCAATCTTAAATGGAAAAATGACAATGCAACTTGATTGATAGCAGGAATATTGGACCAGATCAAAACTGAGAACTGCAGTTTGTTTGTAAATGAAGTTTCTTCCCAGATGGGGCTTTCCTAGATCCCTAAAGTGTTCTGTATAATGCCTAAAACTTTAAAGTAGTGGAACAATCACAAAATCCGAAAGCCAATCTTTTTTGAGCTGTGAAAGGATCTGAGTAACGCTGATGACCACAAGTGCGAATCTTCTACCAAGGTCTTTTGTTTGGTTAAAGGTAATTTTCTTCTGGCTTTTCATCTCTCTTAGTTTACTTTTTAGGAGTCTTTTTCCTTCTATAGACCAAAGAGATATCCTAATCTTACAGGCATATCGTCCAAAAGATAAAGAAAATTACTGAGAGCTCATGATATTCTTAAATTCTACTGAAGATGTTCGTTCTGTTCCCAGAAGTACCCAGTGGTTGCAAGGTTAAAGAAGTAATGTAATTTGCTTTAACAGACTTGTCTGAGGACTGTTTATTCAAAGTTTATCAAAAGTAGCATGAAACAGTTCCCATGATTTTTTAGAGCAAGGGTTTTTTTTTCTGGAAGATAATGGAATGTAGGTCAAATAGTACACAACAAAGACTGTAGGCAGATGTTAATGTCACTAGTGACTGTGCAATTTAAAACATGACAGCTTGCCATCTGTTTGACTTCTGGCTTTGTGCTGGGATTTAGTATCTCCTGCAGAAGAGTTGCTTCATAACACCCAAGTTAGTGTAAGCAGTTCAAATGATTGGTATGAACAGACCTGAAGCATGTCTGGGCTCATTCATATTGGTAGCAGAGGTGTGATGTGTTAATATTCATGTGCTGCAGTGATATTTTTGATGGTTTTTGTAGACTTCAGTGATCCTGTGATATGCTTTTCCTGTGAAAGGGGATGAAAAGTAATTAATTTTCAATTTTTTGCACAATGTGGAATGTATGTGTAAGTCCATACTAGAAACAAATTTCGATTTACGATTAGTTTTTATTAATTCTGTTGTTTACTTTATTAATTCAGTAGTTGTTCTTCATGCAAGCAGTCTTTATGTTGTTCAGTGGATCATGGGACTATCTGTTCAACTTCCTCGTGTCTGTGAGAACACTAGAGCACAGAAAGTAAGGCAGTCCTATTCCATTGGGTTCTAATTGTTAATATTCTTATTGAGATACAGATTACATAGAACTAATAGCCATGTGGATTCTCTATATCTCTTTAAATTGGTCTTTTTATGTTTGGTGTTGTTGTTTTTTTAGTTTTAGAGGGCCCTTTGGCGGTTTATTTTTCATTAAAGGATGCCTGGCTGATCCATCTGTAATTAAAAAGTGAAATTGTAGAAATTCTGTGTAAGGCAATACAGTGCTATATCTACCATAAGTCGATATATTAAAGTTTTTCATGTATGTCTTTACCCCCACTCTCGGTTATGTCTTGATTTTGTAGCATGATCTGCTTATAGCTTTTTTTATGTGAAATACTTTGTAGTAGACTATGAGCCTTTCAGTGATAAAATAGTATAAAAGACTCCATATCAAACTAAAATGAGTAGATTTTAACAATTTATCATGCTCATTTTTTTTAGTGTTTGACTTGTGTCTGTTGAGTTACTGGCTTCTTGTGTGTGGATCCAATGCAGCCAAGTCGCTTTCCTTTAGACAGCAAAGTTCAAGGAAACATAAATCTTATGCCCTCACTTTGTGAAATAATATTCTATTTCAAAAAGTGAATGCTATCTTCTTATTCATTGTATTTATGGCTTTCTTGGAATAGGAAAGAAGGCAAAATAATTTGTGAGGCACTTCATGAAATAAAAAAAACCCCTGCTTTGTTAAATTACTTAAATTATCTTAGCTTCCAAATAGAAATGGATCTGAAAGGTGATTTTTCTTTGTGTAAAAACAGCACTTTCATGGGAAAACAGACTTACATATAAATGCAATTTTATACAAATGTGCTTGTTATTTTGTTATAATTCTGCCCATCATAAACATCAGGACAGAAATGCCTGACTGCATTTGTACAACCAATAGCCTCATGGCTTCAGATGTTACTTTTTATCACCTAAATTAAATGTTGAGAAAATCCAGTAACAAATCTTTTTCTACTTGAATGGCTAACAAATAGGCTTTCCCAGGGACTTCCCATACTTATCCTAAAAATATCTACTGCCTGTCAGTATCTATGTTGTTACAGATGAGAGGGATTCCAACTTATTTTTTAACTCTAATGATAGCATTAATTTAAGAATCAGACCACATTTTTCTTTAGCTTCTACCACCCTAATCTTTCTCTGGAATAATGCCTTAAGCAAGGCATATCATTCCCTAAATATCTGTAGTATGGCTATTCCTGTCTGTACAATGCTTCACAATCTACAAAATTGAATGCAGAATTGCATCAAAATACTGCTAACTGTAATTTATGGCATAACTAAATATTTGCAGTCTTAAATTACTTATTTTTATCTTCTTGTCTTAGAATACTCAGAATACGTGCTGAAGCCTGAAATATTGTTGAGTAGAGAAATTCTAGATAATTTTAGAATAGTTTTCTATAACTCTATGAATATTTGATGCATATTTAAAAATGAGTGATTTATATGACTGAATAAAAAATATAATGATTATTTATACGGGGCATGCATAAATTGTGATGCAAGACTTTAATAACAGAGTTTAGGTCATTTAAACATGAGGTGCTTAATCTGACCTAGTCATGTTTGGCTCCCTCTATTGTCAAAGGTAAGTAAGAGCCTCACTGAGGATGTTTCTTTTTTCTTACAAATGCTGGAAAGCACTCTGAAATAATTTAATGGGTTAAATTTTATTATTAAAAAGAGAATCTTAAATATACTGTTTGGCCATACTTGCAGGTAAAGCTTCAGTTCCCTTAGTGCATTATCATGATCCAAATTATCTAGCCTTTGTCTAAGCAATTTGGAAGTATCAGCATAGGCAAGCCAAACATGAGTAGATATTCCTATCTCACCTCTTTTAAAGGATGAAATAGATTCTGTGGAGACTGATAGCCAGCAATATGGATAGAAATGCAAGAGTCATAGCATGGGTTCAGCATGCTTGTACCTGTTGCCCCCCTGCAACGTAGAAATAACCCCTGAAAAGTCAATGGGAGAAGGTGTTGCCTTCTCCCCAGACTAAGAAGCACCTAAGCTGTGTAGTAAGTGTCCAAACAGTGTGGATTCAGTGCAGGTTTTGGCAGAGTATACAGAGCTGTCTGTTCAAAGAGGAGCACTTATCCTTTTTCTTCCCTGAATGTTTAAACATTTAAATATTATCCAAAGAGTTAAGAAAAGCTCTTCAAATAAACAGCACAGTGAGAAAATTCCAAACCTCACATAATGGACTCTCCAGAAGAGCCATTTGCCAAGTGGGTAGTACTATACTGAAATTCTGACTGTATACAGACTATAAAATATATTAATCCCCTGATATTTTTATGTTGTCTCCTATTACGAGGCAAAAGAGTTGTTTGATGAGACCTTTCAGATGTTTGAAATTAAATTAGTACAAAATACTGGATATTCTTTAGGCTGAAATAATATTAAGCATAGTCACAAATTCTTGTTATAATTACAAAACCCATGGCTTAGAATGAAGAGGTGGAAAGTGTTATGTTCCATTCCATCTTAGAATACATTTTAGTTATTTTGAAGAATTTGCAAATATAATTAGACACGTTAGTCTATCATTTCTGTGAAATGCAGAGATTCTAGATGCTGTTTGAATTAAATGTTTCTTAGGAAGCCTTCAAGTGTTTCACAATGATGATGAGTAATAGATATTAATCGGTAATTTATTGGTGGTGGCTATATTAATTTTCTGTTCTTTTCCTGATGCTTTTTATCAAAACAGCGTGAGGAGTTAGACCAACTTTCAAGTTGTGTCATCCTTTTAAGTTTAAAATTTGGCTTAATTTTATTCTTTTCAGGAGAGTCCCAAAAGAAGCTTAAAAATACACTAATTCAAAGGGGGGAATGTCAAAATCCTTAGAGTTCTTATTTATACCACATTTGAATTACAGAAAACTTCTTTTGAAATTCCAGATGAGTTCTGTGGTGTATTGCTTTGAGCTGACTGTCAGAAAGGATTGAATATAATCTGTTAAAATGGAGACTGCAGAAGCATACTGCACTTAACAAGGGAGCGAGGAGGTGCTGGTGTAGTCAGGGCCAGATTTCACTAGTTTTGCTCACATGGAAGTGTACCTCATTTATCAGATGGGTCCTCTCCTTTCTATGGTTTTGATTTACCTCTTGTTACCAACATCTCACCTACATCTAGGGGTCAGTAGACCTGAAGTCAAGCTGGAAGGATATGCAAGAGCTCCCTCATATTGTGCATAACCTCAGATTGTGCTCACATTGTGCTCACTTTTCCTTGGATTTTCTTTAAGATATGTTGAAGAGAGCTCAGATGGGGAGCTGTTGGTGGCAAGAAAGTATGAATTTTTAACTGGTATCAGTATAGAGATAAGTTAAGCAGGTATACTGAACAGCTAAGCGAGCACGAGCATTTTCTCTTGTTCTCATGGGTTCCTACATTTAAAAGATTCTTACCCAGAGCCAGAAAATCCACTTTTTCTTGCTAGAAAAATATGAAGGATATGCCCTTCCCTTTACCCTTTTCAGCAAAATCTTCCTCCACAGCCTTTATAGTAGGACAGGATTATCCAGTACTTCATTTGTTTTTACTGATCAAAAGAAACAAATTTGTTTTGGAATTTGGGTTTGGGTTTGTTTTGTATGTTTTGTTTTTCTGGTAGAAAAGTCAAACTTGAAACAGCAAGGTAGCATGAAAAAATGTAACAAAGTCTGAAAATTATACTCATATTAATCAGTTAAACATGAGTATAAAGTAAAAGAAAAGGTAACTTAATAGGGTAAAATAAACATAACAGATATTTTAAATGAAAAGGAAAAAGTACAAGTAAATCCACTAATGAGATGCATACTTCCGTACTTCGTATTTAATTACATTTATGGAAATATGGGGAAAAGGAAAGCAGAAAGTTGCCAGGCAACCATCCGTTAGCAGCCAAATCTTCATCCAACTTTCCAGTAATTCTCCATTCAGATAAGGAAAATTTATTTTAGTTTATCCATATGATCTATCAATTTTGAGTGTGTTTAAAAATATATGGCATCCCAGCTCATTGTATAGTGAGAAGGAAAAGCTGAGAAAAGCAAAATATAGTTAAATACAACTGACGTGGAAAGGGATTGTAAGACTCAACAGTTTAAGGATATTTATAGGACTGTGTTTCAAACTCCAGTATAACAAAATTATTTCAGATCTTTCCAGGTCAATTATAATTAATACAGGTCTGAAAAAGACATCCTTAGTTGCCATTCACAAACTCTTTTTTTTCCTCACTACCCATGTTCTTACTCATTCTTTTCCTTTTCAGGGTTGCAATGTAATTAGTTGAACTAAGAAGAACGACCATTTTACTTGTTCCAGCAAAGTGAGAGCTTCCAAGCAATAAAATGAACTATGAGTGTGTCTTGGGAGGAAGGGGAGGAGTGAAAAGTATCTTCTTTTTTATACTTGGGATACTAGTCTTGTACACAGCTTTATTTTTTAATAGAAATGTGGCTAACAGATCCAACAGACCAGAAGAAAATTTTCATACACCTTCCTTTAGAAATGCTATGTTTGTGTGTGTGGATGGATATATATATAAAAATACTGTTGGCTGTTTTGTCATTACTTGCCTTATTTGTGTGTTCCTGAATGATGACTTATTTTTTTAACTAGTTTGCAAGCTTACTTCCTTCTCTAAGGTTGAGATCTGGAAGCTCTAATACTCATTACAGTCACTGCTGCCAAAGTATAACATGTTTTGAATTAACCCAGAGCTTATTCAAATGTATGTTGTTTAAACTCAAGTGCTTTTACAAATAATAAAAGTTAGGAATAGTTTCTATATTTTTCATTGAATTTTCATGTTGTTATTAATAGGAATTAATAAAATTAATTGGGGTGGTCTTTTGTTAAATGTGCAAGATGGGGCATTTTGAGATTATTTTGTTTTGAGTAATCTTTGCAAAACCCATGGCACTAGATTTCATAGGAGTCTGGGAACTTCAATAGTGACTGTTACACTAGACATTAATGCTGGCTGGCAAGTGTCTCTCTTCTGAAAGTCTGAGGTGTTAGGTACCTTGTAGAAGTTATCACTTCCCTTCTGTCATGCATATTTATAATTTGTCTGCAAAATACCAGCATCCATTCCAGCTTAGAATACATTGCAGTGATTTTGCAGCATTTGCAAACATAATTAGAAACATATGTTAGCCCCATCATTTCTCTAACATGCAGAGGCTCTAGAGGCTGTTGGAATGACATGTTTCTTAGGAAACCTTCAAGTGGTTCACTTTTACAATGGTTATGAGTAACTGATGTTAATCAGTAACTTCAGATGTATTTAGGTTATTAATCAGATTTATTCTGCGTGAGGTGAAAAGCATCAGTGAAGTGAGTATTCATTTAATCCATTTCAACTAGATTTTTTTATATTGACTTGTGTCATGCTAACTACAGTGTATGTCTTTTATAATGGATAGTATAAATATAGTATAAATTTTATTTAAAAACTGGTAGATACAACAGGCACAAACAGTTTTACAAAGCTAAAATAATCTGGTTGTTGTACTTAGATTAGTTTTCCAAATGCTATTTTGACGGCTAAAGGGAAACTGAGTAGATAATGTTGTTCTCCACCATAAGATGTTTGTCCTCTAAACGAAAGTGTATAAAGATATGTGACGGAATGATCTGGAATGTAATGTCAGGGACAGAAACATATCTACACAGATAGAGTATAAGCAAGGTCTGTGATTACAAGTCAAGAAAGCCAAATGTGCTTGTTTCCATGCGATCAAATAAAGAGTAAAATATTTAGAGGGAAATGATACAGGAAAAACTGTTATAATAGTTACTGTAATTTGCCATTGAGCTGGAGGATGTCTGGCCACAAGAGGTGGTTTGCTTCGGAACTGTAAAGAGCCTTTTAAGGAGATGGAAGGATGATCAATTCCCTGGCTCTAACTCCATTCTAGGTATTAGTAGGAGCCAAAGTCATCCCAGCTGGAAGACTGTTTACTTCTCAGCCCACGCAATGGCAAACAAGTCAGCCAATCAAATAGCTGCTCTAACAGAAGGTGATCCCTACCTGTTTGGAGTATCTTTTGCAAAAAGCTGTTACTCATTTTCTGCTGACTCTGCACTACCACAGTTCCAGGTCTAAGTGGGCACTTATTGTCATTCCAGTCCTATCTTTAATTTTTGTTATCAATAGGCAATGTATTCAGGGACTGGAAATTTGCTATTCATCAGCATGATAGAAATGTGCAAGGAAGTCAGTTTGCTAACCCCATTCTAGGTATTCAGTGAATTTCTGGGAGCACCCATTGATTCAGCTAACATAGATTCTGAAGACCGTTTAATTTACGCATCACCTGTTATCAGATATGTGGGAATGGCAGCACTGAAAGCAGTGTATATCTGTTTTATCACCGCAGATAACACAATTTTTTACCATAGGCTCATGCTTTCCCACTTCTTCACCACTATTTCTTCCTCTTACGTAGTTGCCTCTTTCCCTTCTGCCTTTACAAAAATCTTGGAGAAAACAGTGTGCTGGGCTTTAATAACAAATGCTGGGATCAGGGTAGCCCAGCACTGACTCACTCATGGCTCTCCAAATAAAGTTCGTAATGGGATCTATCTGGTGCTCATAGTTTTCACAGTAGTCTCACTCTCTTTGACATATGGTATGAAAATCTATACAGTCTGTCTTACGTAGTCCTCAAAGCTACGTGTTTTCACATTGTATATGACCAGCTTTATTGGGATAGAACTCTTAGCTCTGAACTAAACGAAGAAATAAAGCATACTAAGTGTAAAAAGCTTGTGGATATAAAGGAGAAGACATAGTCTCAAGCACAAGTAAGTTTATTTCTGTGTAAACATTGTCAAACATGGCATAGATCTGCAGTGAGAAGCCAAGCAGTGACAAAAACTGGAACTCACAGGTACAGACGAGAGAAGCATGGAGAAAGGGCATTAGTGAGGTAGCACCCAAATAGGACAAGCATATCTGCATAAGGCAAATAAATAAATAGGTTGAGATAGGAAAATATTTTCTTTCTCACAGAAGAACTACTTAGTATTGTGAGCTTAAGCGAACAGTATCTTTGCATCATACAGGATGCCAAAATAAATATTTAAAAGCTGCTTATCTTTAATCTCATGCAAACAAGTGAAAGACAGATCTCCTTTTCTTTTCTCAGGGCCTCTGACATCAAAGATGGTCTTTGCTACCATGAAATTTTTTGCAGTGGATCTTAAAAAAAACCCCATAAATCAAAGAGTTATCAACAAAATATATACTTCCTTTGGCATATTAACTTGGGTTCTGATTCTTGACCGTAAGACTGATTCTGGATGGCTTCTCCTGGATATTCAAGAAAGGGGCATTTACAGAATAGCCCACATATGAATCTCTTTAATGACCCTTAGTTCAGCTTAGAGAGAGGCCTTTCCCCCCACTACAAGGCCTTTCCTTGTAGAGAGCCTGTTGCTCTCTATGACTACCTGAAAGGAGGTTGTAGTGAGATGGGGATAGGTCTCCCAAGTAACAAGGGACAGAACAAGAGGAAACGGCCTCAAGTTGCACCAGAGAAAGTTTTAGATTGGATATGAGGAAAAATTTATCCACTGCAAGGATTGTCAAGCATTGGAACAGGCTGTCCAGGGAAGTGAAATCACTATCCCTGGAAGTACTTAAAAGATGTGTAGTTGTGGCACTTAGGCACATGCTTTAGTGGTGGCCTTGGCAGTACTGGGTTAACGGTCAAACTCAATGATCTTAAGGGTCTTTTCCAACCCAAATGACTCTGATTCTATGATCCCAGAAGATACTGTCATATTGCTGCTGTGATATTTTGCAGTGGTAAAATTGAGTTCTTAGCCCTATTTCCTATTTATATTAAGGACTGGCTCATTGGCCAAAATTAGTGCCTTCAGGACAGCTGAGGAATTGCCTAAGAGATGGGTAGGCTGCATCAAATACGTATGGGCTTTGTAGTATTAAATATGTGTAGCAGTTTGATCTTGGTGTTTGACAAAGGCCTGCGCAGGTATGTAAGGCAATGCCTTCTGTGGCTTGGGGATGATCCAGCCCGGGCCCAAATCGCCTTTGTTACAACAATATTGCCTGTGGAGACATTTTAAGCCTCAGTTTCACCTGTGCAGGCCAGCTGGTATGTACCCAAACTGAACCAGTTAAGCAATATGGAAAAAGGGTGACTCAGAGCCTGACTTCAAAGTCAAAACAGTATTATCATGAAATATTAATACAGACAGAAAATCAGAGAAGATATGGTGGTGTGGGTAACACTGTAGTTGCAACAGACACATTTTTTATATTCTTAAATTTATGCTTTGAATTACTTTGTAAATAAGCATTTTTTCATCTGTGTGTTTGATTTCGTTGTGTATTTGATTTGGTGTGTTACCAAAGACTGTATAAACTAAAGGACTGCCAACTATGGTTCTAAAAAGTTGCAGCAGAATGAAAGTATTAGTTCTTAGGAGATTTCATAACTGTCTGTTTCCCTTCCATAGCTGTTTTCTGCTGGAAAAATCACATGCACCAGAGTAGCAGAGCTGAAGGGAAAGTACACCCTGCTGCATAAGACTGTGATAAGGTATAACGTTCCTCTTTAGTCTTTAAGAAGGCAAAGCATTACATATTTACAGTAATTTTCTGCTCATCCTGTGGCCTAATTATCATTGAAGGCTTTCTTACAGTGATTGTTCATCAAGAGGAAGCAAGAACACAATGTTGAAAAATAATATTATTTAATAGAGACTTTCAGGGTTATTTGCGATATTTAAATACTTGTTTGAACGACATCTTTTATAATGTAATCATAATAATAATGGCAGAGGAAGGAAGCACAAACTGCAACAGACAATATACAAATTTAATATAAATATAGAATCATAGAATAGTTAGAGTTGGAAGGGACCTCAAGATCATCGAGTTCCAACCCCCCTGCCATGGCCAGGGACACCTCACACTAAACCATGCCATCCAAGGCTATGTCCAACCCCACCTTGAACGCCGCCAGGGATGAAGCATTCACAACCTCCCTGGGCAACCCATTCCAGGGCCCCACCACCCTCACAGTAAAGAATTTCTTCCTCATATCCAATCTAAACCTCCCCTGTTTAAGTTTAAACCCATTACCCCTTGTCCTCTCACCACAGTCCCTAATGAAGTATATATTTGCAGATCATGCAGCTGGAATTGTGACACACAACTTGATGAGCTAACATCACAGAGAACCACTGAAGAAGCTAAAGGCTCATTTCTAAGGAGGTCAATGAGATTGTCACATTTAAATAGGTGTGAATTTTACCCTCTGAGAATATTGACAGTCACATTAGACAGACTGCTAACAGATTTAGGTTAGAACATTAAGCTTCGAATTTTAAATGAAACT
The DNA here is from genome assembly GCA_039720435.1 of Amazona ochrocephala. Lineage (NCBI taxonomy): Eukaryota > Metazoa > Chordata > Aves > Psittaciformes > Psittacidae > Amazona > Amazona ochrocephala. The sequence continues at coordinate 31,972,418 of CM077880.1, forward strand.
TCAGGTGTAGTAGCTGTGGGTCTGCCTTGCTCTGGTACTTGCTGGAAGAGAGAGATCGTGCTCGTAGCCCAGTGCTAGGCTTGAGCAGGGCATGTGTGAGTGAAAGGAAAGAGGGGGAGCCAAAGTGGGATGCAGTACTACAGCTGTACTGGGTGAGCAGTCCTATTGCAAGTAGTGCAATGCTATGTCATTATTTGTGATTAATAATTGTGACATTACTTGAGGTACACACATAATTATCAGTAAAATCAGCGTCATAAGACTCCTTATATTTATGTAGTATGTACCATAACATCCACCATATAAGCAGTATTTTAGCCCAGTTTCCCTGACAGTCCACATCAAAACCTTTATGGCAATTCTGCTTATAAAACCATGGCTATTCTGTCATTGAAGCTAAAACCAAATTTAAGGATTCTAAAACTAATTCAAGTCACCCCAATTTACCCGGGTTACGCTGGGATTTGGTGTTCCTCCTGGCAATCTGAAGAGCAACCAGTGCTAAATAATGTACAATGATTTGAAAAGGGGCTCACAAAATCCTGGAAACACAGTTTTTCTTGAGGTTAGCTGAGTGTTCTAATTTCATCTTAATAAAATGGGCAGTTAGTATACGGCTCTGAGTCTGTATGAAATCATCTGACTTCATCCAGATTACTGCATAGCAAATATTTTTGGGAAGCAAAATTAAAACCAGCACTCCTAAATCAGTTCAACTCCCTAGAAAATGTAAGAAACATTCCCTTTTTAGTGCTCAGAACTAACCGTATTGTGTGGCTTTTGCATTAACTGAGAAAGTTTCTCCCATACCGGTGTGCACCAAACTGAAGAAGAAATCCAGTAGCTGCTGAACCTGATTGACATTTAGCATAATAGTGTTAATTTGAAACCAGTCTTTGGTTGGAAAGAATACAAGCATATTAGTACATATTTCATATTATATTTATATAGTATTCTTTGTGTGGAGTCCTCATAGCAGCCTTTCAGTGTCTGAAGGGTGCCTAGAAGGATGCTGGGGAGGGACTCTTCATTAGTGACTGCAGTGATAGGACAAGGGGTAACGGGTTCAAACTTAAATGAGGCAAGTTTAGGTTGGATATAAGGAAGAAGTTCTTCACTGTAAGCATGGTGAGGCACTGGAATGGGTTGCCCAAGGAAGTTGTGAATGCTCCATCCCTGGCGGTGTTCAAGGCCAGGTTGACATGGTTCAAGCCTTGGGTGGCATGGTTTAGTGTGCGGTGTCCCTGCAAAAGGCAGGGCGGTTGGAACTTGATGATTTTCAGGTCCTTTCCCACCCTAACTATTCTATGATTCTATGATAGAAATATTCTTTTATGTAAAGACTATTCCTTTTCATATATAACAAGTGGAATATGGGCTGAGTGAAAATAGGACTCAGCTGTCTTTTCTGTCTCACATGAAACTACCATTAACACTGTGCACCAAAAGCATGAAAATGTTAGATGGTGGATTACATCTCTCATTCTTTCCACAGGAGTACAAAATTGTCATACTTCTATAAGAAAGTCAATTGGAGAAATCATGTCACATTCTTTACTTAGATATAGTCATGTATTGAAGCAAAACACCAATGAATGAATGAGTACTAATTCCCACAGATAAATTTCTCTTTCTGCTAAAAGAAAGCAAGAGGAATCAATTACCAAAAACTGATCATGATCTCCAGTATATTATAAAGACTTTTCAGACATCAAAAGTGGGACTCACTTGTCCATATGTTAATATCATTAAAGATGCGCATCTGAAGTAGGTATCTAGAGTCCTTTATTTCTTGGTTTCATTTTTGCACAATTTGGCATTCTGTAAAGCTGCAAGATGTCGCCTGGCAGATAACATCTTTGATATGTTTCTTCCAAGTGTTACGTGCATTTGAATTCATGTTTGCTGCACAGCTGAAATTCTGGGAACAGGCTGTCATTCTGTTTTGGTGTTGTCTCACCCATCCGCTTCGCAGTGAGGCTGCACCTATAGCTGCTGTATCCAAGCTCATATTTGGCCCCTGAAAACCCATTTAGTCACACAGTCATGTGGCTCAGTTGTAAATTTTCATTTTTATTACCTCAATTAGGAACCCAATATGAATACTCTGACACACCAAGGTGTAAGAAATGCAGGCAATAATGCTAGTTCATTGACAGTTTGGGAATCTTATCTTCTTATGCCTCTGTTAAATTATTGATTTAACAAATGCAAATTATTGATTCACAAATGCAAAAGCTGCCACATCAGACTTGGTAAGCCTACTTTAGAACTCATATGATTCCAGATGTGTGCTTTATGTAGATGCCCAGTTATTTCTTCATTGTCTTCAATTGAATTTAAATACTGTATAGGTTCTTGTGTTAATAAGTCATTTCTTTTTCCCTTAAAATGTTACTGTGTAAATACATCACACGTGAAGTTATTTGTTCGTGATAAAGACACACTCTTGTTTCCTGTTGAAGTCTGTGGTTTTCTTATTTTCTGGTTTAAAAAAGGAAGTGGTTATCTAAATGGAAATGTTACAGAAAATGAAACTTTTTCTGCCATATTATTTCAGCTATGTTTGTGCAGTATAGTCAATTGTGTATTTTGTGTGTTTATCGTTACCATCTCAACTCTATCATTCAGTGTCTTATATATTTTTTGTTTTGTTGCTAAGCCATAAATGTAATCTTTGAGCTAAACTTTGTGTATACTGTTTTTCAGTATGGAAGATTCTAAATTTGTTTGGTTTTAAAAATTTTAAGTTGCATTATATTTTTAGTTCCTAAAAGGCAAGGGAAAGAATTCTTTATTCTTCCACATCATTTCTGACTGATTTTAGTATACCATTGTACAAAAGTTATAATTTCATAATATTGAGAAGATATACACAATTATTTCTTTAGCATCTGTTTATATGAATGCCATCCAGAGGGACCTTGACACGCTTGTGAGGTGGGCTGATGCCAACCTAATGAAGTTTAACCATGCTAAATGCAAAGTCCTCCACCTGGGTCGGAGCAATGCCAGGCACAGCTACAGATTGGGCGGGGAGGAGATTCAGAGCAGCCCTGCGGAGAAGGACTTGGGGGTGTGGGTTGATGAAAAAATGAACATGAGCCGGCAGTGTGCGCTTGCAGCCCAGAAAGCCAACCGTATCCTGGGCTGCATCAAAAGGAGTGTGACCAGCAGGTCGAGGGAGGTGCTCCTGCTCCTTTACTCTGCTCTCGTGAGACCTCACTTGGAGTATTGTGTGCAGTTCTGGTGTCCTCAACATAAAAAGGACATGGAACTGTTAGAACAAGTGCAGAGGAGGGCCTCGAGGATGATCAGGGGACTGGAGCACCTCCTGTATGAAGATAGGCTGAGAAAATTGGGGCTGTTCAGCCTGCAGAAGAGAAGGCTGTGCGGAGACCTCATAGCAGCCTTCCAATACCTGAAGGGGGCCTATAGGGATGCTGGGGAGGGACTCTTCATTAGGGACTGTGGTAAGAGGACAAGGGGTAATGGGTTTAAACTTAAACAGGGGAGGTTTAGATTGGATCTGAGGAAGAAATTCTTTACTGTGAGGGTGGTGGGGCCCTGGAATGGGTTGCCCAGGGAGGTTGTGAATGCTTCATCCCTGGCGGCGTTCAAGGTGGGGTTGGACATAACCTTGGATGGCATGGTTTAGTGTGAGGTGTCCCTGGCCATGGCAGGGGGGTTGGAACTCGATGATCTTGAAGTCCTTTCCAACCCTAACTATTCTATGATTCTATGATATGTTATATATGTTTGTATGTTTTAGCATTTCTAAGGTTTATACATTGTGTATTGTACATGAATTTTCATACTGTAGTTCCTTTTAATACTTTTCCGTAATAATCAATACTAAGCCTTTTAGATCTGTTACTCAGCTATCACACATAGGTTCCTAAGTGTCTTATGAATACCAGCCTCCTAACATTGACAGAATATTATCATTTGTTGTTTCTGTGAACCTAGACTTCAGTGATACAAGTCAGATCATGTCTACAAGCCTTATAATAAGCTTCCACAAAGTCCACAAATGTATTTGCTGCTTCTGTATCATTAAATGAGTTATTTCCTATATTGTTAACACTACAGCAATAGCAACATGCAATTCACCAGAAGGTAGGTGTCCTGGTGTTTACTTAGTATTCAAAGGTGTCACAGAGCCCAAACTTTGCCTTGTCCTGATGAATACTTCCCAGTCATTGGTCCCCACACTGATTCAGATATAGCCTTTGGCACTTCTTAGAATAAAATGAATTCTCTGTCTCTTCACTGGTACTAGGAGGTGCTAGGCAAATAGATTAGACTAACTAACTGTCTTTTATCTGGTTAAAATTAGATAAGATGAATCCTACTCTAGCTCTAGGTATGCAGACACACACCACCCCACCCCACTCCCCATGAGATTCCACTGCTCTCATGGCATCACAGGACAATTCATGTTTGAATTGACCTCAGGGAGGTCTGTGGTCCAATTTCCTGTTCAGGGCAGGGTCAAGTAGGAGGTCAGATCAGATTATTCAGGACTTAATCCCATCTCATCTTGAAAACCTTGAATTTAATATTGTAGGTAGGTAAAGAAGTATAAATACAAAGCTGATGCTTCTCATTGCCTGGTTCTAAGTTTTTTTCTATTTAATGTAGTTTACAGGAATCTGAGATCCAGCTGTTGCAAGAAGCCAAACGTCTTAGTGTAGAACTGGAACAACAACAACATGAACTGGAAAAAGCAGAACAGTTCCCTGAAGAATCCTTCAGTGAAGTTTTACAAATAAGGAAACAACTTCTTAGTTGCCAAGATGAATACAATGCTATTAAAGAAAGAGAATCTGACATGCAGTACAAGATAAGATGGTAGGTGATAGTATTCAAACATCGCTATTTTTATCATAGGTCACCTAGAAAGACACTAACGTAGAATTACGTCAATCTCCTCCTCATCCTACATGAACACATTTCTTGATGGCTGTTGTTAAATAAAGTGCAACAAACTTTCCCTAGAAACAGCAACATTTCTAGTGATGAATAAAACTACCCTGGTGTGAGATTTGTAGATAATTTTCATTTTAGAACATGCTATGGTATCCTTTGAAATGCTGCTTAAAATTTACTACATTGCATGTTTAATGTTTAGGTAGGCAAAATTAACAGGAACAATTCTAGTCTAGGACACCTTCTATACAGACGATTAAAGTGTCTCAGAGACCTGGTGACTGGGATTCTATGGAAACAATGGCATAAATAGACCCAATGCTATTTTTAACATCAGAATGAGTATTCAAGTTTTTCTATTCAGGTATTTAAAGGAGGAGAAATACTTTTATAGTCTCATGTTAGAAAAATGAGAAAATTCCGGTGAAAGAAGTGAATACTTGACATTTCTATAAAATGAAAAAAGTCCAGAATAAGCTTGATATTGTATATATTTTAAATATCTGCATATATGAGTGTATTGCACTTAAAGCTTTAATAGTAAAATTACAAGCAGTACTATTTCATTTGTAAAAATACAGAGATGAACTCATTATTTCATTTTGTGGGGAGCTTGCTGTTATTATCTATCTTCAGTCCAGCTGTAGTGCAACTGGTGTATAGAAATACACATAAATGATGTCAGCAGCTCAGCAGTTAAAGCTGTATTTCTGCAAGGAGATCAGGGGCATTGTACTAACTGAAGAGAGCAGATTTGCTTCTGGCAGTCTTTGCTTCATTTTGTTTCTTTTTAGAGCCAAGTGTTTGCTCTAAGAGAGAAAGAAACTTGAGAAAGCAGCAAATTGGGAGTGGGAGAAATAAAGAAACATGGAAAGCATCTGGAAAAAATTATTTGCTATGAGATAACTAAGCAACATGGGTTCCTGAAATAATTATTAAACACAGAATTTATTGCAATTTCCAAGCAGTCCAGAAATGAGCTCTTCAAAATATCATGGTTTTTACCCATTTGTCCCCATATCTCATGAACATTTTTCACTGAATTTGCATCACTTTTCCAAAAATTGGTGGGGGTTTATATATTTATATGGTTATTTATATGTTTATATAGTTATGTGTATGTTTATGTACTTGTATGTTTACTTATATGTTTATTTACTTGTACTGTATTTTCTACCTCAGGACAAAAAGAGATTTCTGTCCTACACATCACACAGTTTAGGCATTGTTTCAATTACCCTTGCACATTTCCTGCATTATCTTTTATCTATGAATTGAATATCTTATCTTGCAGACTAAAAGGTTTTGGGTCAGTCATGCTGTGAAAAATTTTCTTTCACTTTAATAAGAAACTTCCTCTGTTTGGTCTTATGTATTGCATGAGATCAAAACCAGCTGTACAGTCTGACCAGAGGTCCATATGGCTCAGTATCTAACAGCGACCAGAAGTGCAGGCCCCAGACATTTATAATTCAGGGGTTTTATGAGCCAAATGCAGTTTTCTGTATTTAGGAGTCCTCAGTTGACCCCTCTTCCTTGAATTTCTTCTGTTTCCTCCTTTGTATATAGACTTCTGGCATTGCAACACAGTGGATAATGAGTTCCATAGATTAACTACACAAGAACAGCCACCTCCTTCATTTTTTGAACCTGACTCCTATTAGCTGCTATCAGCTTCATTTCATACTCTATAGTTCTTGTGCTGGATGAGACGGTGATTGTCTCTTCACTTTCACTGCTGCAGGATATTTGAATGATCTCTTTTGTACTCCCCTCCTCTTAATTTGTCAACTTTCTAAACTGAAGAGCTACAGATTATTTCATTGTTCCTTGTTTGGAATCTGTTTCATGCCCAGTGGTAGCATTGGGTTTTATGCGTGTTGTGGGTGTGGAGTGAGGAGGATGTGCCTTGGATACGCATGGACAATTTGTTTAGTGAGAGAGAAGATAGTGCTTTTCAGAAATCAGAGGGGTTTAATGCTGAAGTAGTGTGGAATGAACAGGACTGTGGGGAACAGATGAGTGAATGTAGTGGGAAAATAGAAATGAGATACGAAGAAAAACAGATAAAGGATGTGAATACATGTTTATAAAGAGGGGATGGTTTTGGTGCCTGTGAAGGAGAGTCAAAATGAATGTCCAAAATGGACTTGTGAAACGCAGTTGATCTAATAGTAACACTGGTGTAAAATGAAGTTCTATATGCCAGATGGTTTTATGCAAATAATAGAGCAATGGCTTCTAAAATATCTGTGAGCATGGGTGGTGTCACAGACAGAGGGGAAGCTAAGTCAAAGATATCATAAGTAAGTCTGCTGTTATGTAACTGCTTGATTTCCTTCATTTCTCAAAAGGTTAGAAACTCATGCTCCAACCTTTTTTGGCCCTTAATGTCTCTGGAGCACAGTTTCCCTTGTTGTCCAACTGTGTTAATATGGTCCCAGCTGTGCTTGGCACTTACAAGTAAACTTCTCTTTGGGAATTATGACTAATGGCTGTTTAGTCTCAAAACAAACATTGCTTATTTACTTTTTTGTGTATGGCAGGTGGGGATCATGGAAGGGAAAAGCTTTTGAAGGGAATATCTGTGCCTCTTATTTGTTGCTTTATCCATTTCTTAGAAGTCTTGGATCTTGTCTACACAGAAATACTGCTGAGCTGGGAGTGAAAGCAAGCTTCGGCAGATCTTCTGCTTCCGTTTCTGTAAGCCTTTCTGTCTCTGAAGCGTCTCTCTAGTCTCTGCTGCCTTTACTTCCTGCTTTCACTTAGTACCCTTTTTGCACTCAGATTGAAATCTGACAACAATAAACTTTTTTTATTGAAGAGGCATACAGATATACCGTAACATTAGCAAAGTTATTTTTGTCTTGAGGTTCTTTAGTATTCTATAGTCTTTTCCATATTTCATTTCCTGTTTGCTTGTCTCTGTAAATAATTTTTCCAGATCAGATAACTTCAACAGGTGAATGTGATATTTCATCTTCTGGTTTAACTCTTTATTCAAGCACTGTAATATAAGCAGATTTTCAGGAATTCTGTGATGTTTTGCATAGCTTCAATAGGTACATGAGGTATTCAGAACCAGCTCTGATGCACTTCAGCTGTCAGGGAAGTCATGCTGAGGGTGGCTGCATGGCTGTGGTGTGTTCCCATGTGCTGTGCACGTCCTCTTCCAGTTTGTGTTTCTGCTCTGCTGTACTGAGTTCATTGCTAGTGTGTCTGCCTGAGTGTTCAGCACTGAAGGGGAGCAGCAGTTGGAAGGAATTTACTGAGGTTATAAATTCTAGGCTCCTACCCCAAAGTCAGAACTGACTCCAGGAGTATTCTTCCTCTTCAAAACTGTGAGGCAAGTGTAATAAATAAAAAGAAAAATAGCGATGCCAGTTCAGTTCTGGTACAGCTGCATTCAGAGCCATGAAGTTTCTCCATATAACCAGGACTGAACAAGCCTTCGTAAAGAGGAATATAGACCAAAAAAATTAGATTAGTGCTAGGAAAAGCTCAGTGTGATCACAAGGCTTTGTTCTAGCTTGAGGGAACTTTTCATTTTAATGTCCGTGTGAGGCTTATAGTCCTGGTTTGTGAGAGTAAATAAAGAGCTGGGGTTTTTTATAGGCAATAGTAACAACAGTTTATTATTGACAAATAATAAATATATCATCTAAATTAATTTATCATCTAAACCATGTGCATGTAAAAGTGAGCAATTAATTTGTAATGAAATTATCTATAACAACAGTTTGTGAGATTAAAGGTGCCTAATTCTTGAAAAGAATTTCACTTTAAAGCCTGAGTCCAATCTACAGCCCTCACAGTCATTTGTGCAGGTAGCAAAATGGCTGTTCACTGAAGTAGTATGTGCTATTGCATGCAAGTCATGATTGCAAAACTGAGTTTGTCCTTGTAGAAGCATTGCAAATATGGAAAATTATTTTGATTCTTCTAATTATTTCAGGATTAGTCACCCAATAAATAAAGAGTGAAATGTTAAGCTCTTGTCTGTAGTTTTTCTAGTAAAGAATTACAAGTCATAAGTAAAATGAATAGAGTTGCAGTTGAAGTTGTTATCAGCTAGTCTTATGACTGCATTTTCCAGTACATGTAAACTAATTACAGCTGAAAGCTTTGCAGAAATCTCATGCTGGCAGCTTATTGGCAGTGGTATCTTCTACTTGTGGTCACTAGTATTTTAGTTGTGAGGTGCTGAGCACCTTCTATGGATTCCTCAGCAATCCCAGCTATGTCTCAGAGTATCTGAAGGAGTTTGCTTCCTTGCATTATGGGATTTGTAATGATAACAACATTCTGGCTGTTTTGTGAGCTAAGGAACTGAAATGAAGCTCTGCTGACAACTACCGCTACATTTCTTAATCTCTCTGACTTAATCTTTTTATTTCTGTGTCAGTTTGCAGCTGTAGACATCTCTCAGGGAAAAGGCTGGAATGTATCTTTATTAATGGTCCAATTTTCCAAGTGCCTTTTTTTTAACTCATTATATCTCCATACATTATAGCTTTTCATGTACCGTACTGCTATTAAGCTTCAAGAAAATAAGTAAAGCAATGTGAGAAACATTTGTGAACATTAATGCTTAAACTTAAGAATTTCATCTTTTTTTCATTATGTATGTTGTTATAGATATAAAAATAATAATATTAAAACCCACATGGTGTTGAAATATACACTTATCAAAGAAGGGCTATAAACCAATGGGAATCATAAATGCCTAATGCCACTTGCAGATATTTGGTTTGTTCTTGTGATAGATGTCTATTTTATAGGCAGTCAGGAGGCTGATGTCCATATATCACAGATTTCAAGATTCAGATGCTAGATGAAAAGACCAGATTTTCTCTGCTTAGATTAAGCTTCTGTGTCTATATAGCTATTGAATCAGAAATTAAACTTAAATCTGTGAAGAATCTTATTTGATTTCTTAATCTGAGTTAATGGTCCTGGTCTACCTTTAGAGTCACCAGAGAGAAATATGTGATTTTCAGCCATTCATTTATCTCGTCCTAAAATAGGCACGTGGGATGCCAGATGACCTGCCCTTTGGAGGTTCTTGTTTTCATCCCTGACAGTAAGGAAGCCTGGGGATAATAGCACAGGGGCACCTGTGTAATTGTTGAATGTGGGCAGCTGGACCAAACTCACTGCTCAAAAGGGAGAGATTTAACTTCTTTCTTTTACCACCTTTTTCTTTTCAACCTGTCACTGTTTTTTGTGTGGAAGTAGTTGGTCTGCTTAAGGTAACTTGGTTACTTGGTGCTTGCTGTCAGTGTTGCCTTTGTTTATGTCACAGAAAATGAGGTGTTCAAATCCTTTTACTTTTGCTGGATGGAAAAGCCTTTGTTGAGAAACTGGAATGGCTCCACACAAATCTGTCCTCATGAGTGAGGAATGTGACCAAAAAAACCAGTGTCAACTTTGCTCTCCCTTCTGGTTTTTGGGATTCTCTTTTGGTCGTCTGGCATGATATTAAAGAGGGCACAGCATGGACGGTTGAAGGCAATGCAGTATCTCTTTAATCAGTTTGCACAGGACTTACTTAATTTTTTGTGGCAGTCAGTTATGGGTAGTTGTGCAAAGTGGAAAATCTTTATAATTGGTGTGATTATGCCATTCCCAAGGACTTCAGCCAGGAGTCCTGCCAGAATGTGTTGGGAATATGAATTGTCCTTATTAATATGTTTATACATTCAGACAACCTGTTGGTAAGTGCAAGCGCTGTGTTTGACCCACACGGCATTTCAATACAACATACTCTGTTGCAGCTTATGGGTGTGGTACACAGGATCCCCCCAAAGCTGCCATCGCAGAATTGAAGTAGCTCAGTTTTACATGCAGTTTGACTGCTCTTATTGGCTTTAAACAGTAGAACATAAAACTAATAGTTCCTGAGCCACACTGCAGCAAAGGAGAAATCACCTTATGGTGTTTCCTTAATTTACATGCACTTGCATTGTATACCTGCAAAAATACCCCTGTGTCTTTCTTCACTCTTCTGTGTAATTTCTGAAGTTATGATAGATTTTGCAATAGAATCTTTTCTTTTGTAAATAATTTTATCATTTTTTGGGGAAGATTGATCTAAACTCAACTTTTTTCTTTGAAAGATTTTTCTGCAAACTCATTCACTCCATCGGTGTTCAAGCACTCACATCAAATTAGTTTTAGACTTAGCAGTCCGTGTAAGAGGCATACTTGTACTCTGCACATACAAATATGCATATATGCAGTTAATCAACAGCATCTACCCTATGCCTTTATTTTCTCTTTGCTCTTCATCTCAGCCAGAGCTTGTTCTTCATGATCTTTTTATTTATTATTTTTTTATTACAACACCACCAACCCAATTCTCTTTTTGACTGTTTTCTTTCCTTGATTGGAAGGATGTTGCCTGAGGCTTCCAGGTGTGAGCTTTGCTTCTTTTCTTGGTGGACCAAAACATAAGAAAAAATGTAGGGGGTAGTGGGTTTGCACCTTGTATCAGCACTGATAAAGAACTGAGCACAAGATCCTAGTGATGATCCTCCATGAGGGTGGCTTCTAGGAGGCTTATCTCTCTCCCATGACCACCTTGTGGTACCTGAACCACCACCATGCAAAGTCTTAGGCTGATGCTGAAAGGTTTCAGAGAAAAAAAAGAAATATAAATTAGCTGCCTCTCTTCAGTGTCAGCCACATTCAGAAGCACTGTAGCAGTTGCTTTGCGTACATAAGTTGGCTTGTGCGGCTGCCTAGGACTCCTTGCATTTTTTGTAGCCCCAAGTGACACAGCTATTCCATGAAAGCCTGGTCGCTTCTCTTAGTATTCCCTTTAATTAGTTATTTATTCTAACAGACTGTCCCGAGTCTCAAGGAGGCCTGACCAGCACATCCTTCAGTTGTAATTACAAGCATAAATTTAAGTGCCAAAGTTGATTCTTTGCTATATCTGGACAGAGGATTTGGTGGTTCCACCTATTCCCCAGCTGCAATCTTTATAGCCTGAGACTCAGAAATATCAGCAGAGGTTCTAATTACACTGCAAGAACCTGCCTCCTTGTTCCAACTCAATAGCACAATGACCTAATTAAGCTCAGTTTTGTTGTGGTGACATGCAGACTGCTGTAGCCCATTAATCTCCTGAGGTGCAGAATTGTTCTATATCTGCACTGGGTATCTATCAGTGTATTTCTTCACTAGGGCTAGTGCCACCAAGAAGCTCCCATTGTATGTCCAACAAACTTGTTGGTTCAGCTCCACTTTTGTAGTCACTCCTTCATCTTTCTCAGAGCAGCATCACTAAAAACACACCCAGAATATCTAAGACCCTTCCTATTTTTTCCTTTCCTCCTTCTTCCCTCCTTCGGCAGCAGTCTCTGTTGTTGCCTGAATTTAAATTGCAACATAGTTTTGGGTATAGGTTAAGATCACCATGGCTATTCAGTTTAGTTTTCTACAGTACCCCATTGAGTTACTCTACGACTCATGTCTTTTCAGGATGTTTTTTCACAGGACCCTGTTGAAGTTTGAGGAGCTCCAGTTGCAGTTGTTTATAGTGTGAATGTGTGCATGAGCAATGACTCGAAGGAAGAAGAGTTTCTCACTAGCAACTTCACTTTCCGTGGTGTGTGCTGGTTTTGTGGGTATTTATAACCCACCTCCTCTTTCCTTTTGCCTCACTTCCATGTTTACATTTTGTTTTCTGAGGTTGGGAGAAACTGTGAGTGTAGCATGATAGTGTAAAGACAAGGGTGAATAAGGCATAAATGCATCCCTGCAGGAGATGGTGAGACTAAGAATAATCAGGTTCAAATTTTAGATGTGCACACTGTAAAAAAAGCCTGCATATGCACAACCTGCCTTTCAGGACTTCCAGTTACCAGTCAGCAGTCTTCCTTTAAGTCTGGACACTTTTCAATTGTCCCTGATGATAATTCACATAGATTTTAGTCTAACATGAGATAGGCTTCCATACTTTTTTTACTATGTACTATACTATAATAATATTTATTGTATTACTAATATATTGAGTTTTGTTTTGATTTTCCTGTAGTTTGCAAGAAGAAAGAAGTCTTTTGGAAAGCAAATATGCAAGAATTCGAAAACACAGGGTAAGTACAAAACATGAGCAAAGCCATGGTTTATGTTCTGTCAGCAAATATGTGAAAACATTAATGAAAATGTTTTCACAGTGAGTAGCTCTGGAGTTTATTTAAATTCTGGAATACCTAGAGAAAACATGAGGTAGACATTATAGGAGAGCCTATATGCGATGAATAACTGATTCAGAAAAGATCTGGATCTTCTTAAGTTTGCTCAAGAAAGTTTTTTACTATATTCATCAAATGGATACTGCATGTAAAGGTAGGTACAGGATTTGGTTCTGGGATCTGAGTATGGAAAATACATTTGCTGTCATAAATTCTGATGAATAAATGTGGTTTTGTTGGAAATAAAATTCTGCTGGCTATTGATAGAGGAAGCACACATCTTGTTAAAAGATTATATTTCATACCTTGTCAAAACTGTTGTCACCATTCAGTGTTAATGATTCTGTAACATCATAAGCTTGTAAAATTTAACAAGGAAAATAATGTTAATCTTGTCTTTTATTTCATTTTTAAAGGGAACAGAGAAGAAAATCAAACAGTTGAAAGAAAATTGTGATGAGCTGTGCAAAGAAGTAAACCAAAGGAAAGCGGAAATTAATGCAATAAAGGAAGATGTTTCATCCAAGAAAAAGCTGATGTTAATAGACAAGAAAGAAATGGAAAAGCTTCTGGAGAAGCAGGCGAATTTAAAAGTAGCACAAAATTAATTGTGTGTCTGTGTGTATGCATGTGCTTGTGGGCACATGCTTTGTCCAAGGAAACAGTGAATATTCTGGATGTTGTTTTGTCATTCCAAATTCATTAGATGGCGTTACATTATATATTATGTCATTTTTCAATAAGCGTGAAACATGCTGCTGTCCCATATCCATTATTATTCGTTTAGGAAATAATAGTCATGGTTTTGATTAAAAAATTGCATGTTTGCTATGTTGTGTTACTGTAGGCTACTCTAACGTATGCCCAGATCCAAGTTAATACAGATTTATGCTGACAACTAAAAGACATACCCAAGTCTTTGCCACTTTACAAGGTATGGGTAACATAATTGGATGTATTAATAATATTCACAGATATTTTTTATCTTGCAGACATAACAAAATCATAAGTATTAATGTTTAATTTCAAAAGTAGCAGCTATATTTCCCTGGGACAAATTCAAGTAATTCAAACTGTATTTCCTGTTCATTTTCGCAGCAGTTGTAGGTGAATATTACTTCTATGAAATGTCATCAGATTTTAAGGCTATTAATGTAACTTTTCTGCTTTGTCACTAGGATGAGCTAGTAAGGATCCTTGGTGTTCCAGTAAAACTTGGAAAAGAAGCTGAGACAATAAATTGGAAAAAAAAGTATGCTTCTATAAATAATTATATATAGATAAATACATATGTATGGCTTCTTTTCATCCATTTGTTACTGAGATGACTGAGTATAGTTGTTGATTAAAATTAGGATCAATAGTTTGAAAAGCATCTATAATTCACTTAAAATCCATGTGCCGCACTAAAAATACAGTACATGAAGTGAAACATTGACATTTAAATACGCATGTGGAAATGTTAACCCCTACTGTCCTGTTAAAATATATCCACAGCAATGAAGAGAAGAAGAAAAAAGCCCTTGATGACCAAATAGAAGAGTTGAATGGTACCCTGAAAGCCATTGAAAAGAGGACTGAAGAGATTTTGCAAGAAAGAGAAGATATAATGAAGGAATTGGATGAGAAACAAATTTTGCTAGAAAGCAAAGAACGAGAATGCAGTACTTTGGCAAAATTACTAGAAATTAACAGAGAGAAAGAGTTGGTGATCATAGCAGAAAGGTTAGGCACAAGCCATGTAGCATGTGTGAACAATTCCGTGTTCTCAAAGATCTCTCTTTTTTCTGCTGTATTGCTTATGCTTTCAAGTTTTGTGCTGCAACCAGTGTGGAATTGAAGTTATCAGGCTTGGTTTTGACTTCAGAAATGTTTGTATAAACTACTGGAATCTAGGCTCTGGCTTGAAGGACATTAGAAAACATAACCATTTGATAAAATGCAAAGAGTAGAACTGGATTTTGCTCTGAAAGGGAAGTTTTTAAGAGGGTTTCTCTTACCAGTGAACAGATTTTTTTTTTTTTCTGTGTAACCCACAGAAAGTAAATTGAACAAGAAAAAGAATATGTCAGTGTTTTCATTTTTCTAATGAGGATCATAGATTTCTGCACCCACTCCTGAGTTTCAGTGGGGACCAGTTACTCATCTCTTTAATATTGCCTTGATTTATGAGCTTATATAACTTCTTAAAGTAAAATAAACTGTTAGGCTGATTGAAAGCTTCAAACAATTCCTTCTTTGCAGAGGAAGATGTATAGTTATAATCATGGCCGTATGCTCAGCAACAATGCTTTTGAGTTTGAAGTTTTGTATTAAAGGATAGTGGCACTTTAAATTGAAAAGTTTGAGTGAAGCATACATATAAATATTTCCTCAAACTAAAAAATGTGTGCTCTTCTTATAAGTAAAAATTTCTCTGGAATTTCTGGCATATTTAGAACAGACTGTGAGACCTCATTGGCATTGTTAGGAATATTGTCATTGGTTAAAGTTATAAAAATGCCATCTTTTTTGGCAATTTGTGCCAGTAGCTTATGGGTTTATCTTGCTACTCACCCATAATGATGCAGTTCTCAAAACCCCTTAAAAATGGTCATGTCTGTTTCCGTTCATGTCTTGGTCAAGTTACATTTTTCTAAAATTCTGTGTCTATCTATACAGAGAAGTTCTGGAAAAGAATTTGAATAAATGTGCCTTGGAGAAAAAAGAGCAAGCAGAGATTCTCATTCACAAGCAAACACTGAAGGACAGAGAGCTGAAAATCTTAAAAAAGATGGAGTTACAATTGAATATAATTTTTGGTGCCTTGGAACAAGATAAGTCACAGCATAAAAGACTCAAATTAGAGGTCTGTATGAATGCATTGATCATGAGGAGTCTAAATTTTCTTTTAAGAAATCTGCCAATGAAATATTTTGACTGGTCCAAAAAGGAGGAAGAGGAGAAGACTGGAGTCTTATGCACATAAAAGTGTCAAGAGTGTTTCTACAACTAAAAATGAAACGCCTAGGTTCTCTGGCTGTGATAAAAATATTGCATACATTTGGATTATTCTTAAGAAGTGGAATTTGGGTGGGAGCATCCTATGAAGGAGAACTGGGAGATAATGTGGGCACTATGGTGTCATGTCTGCCTTTAAAGCATGGTGGAAGTGTGGTCATTAATGATCAAAGTAATAAAGTGACTTGCCCATTGGCATCAAAGAAATTTGTATCAAAAAAATAGAGCCAAATACTCCTTGACTTCCAGATAATGAAAAGATAAATCATAGAATCATAGAATCATAGAATAGTTAGGGTTGGAAAGGACCTTAAGATCATCGAGTTCCAACGCCCCTGCCATGGGCAGGGACGCCACACACTAGATCATGTCATGCAAGGCTCTTTCCAAGCTGGCCTTGAGCACCGCCAGGGATGGAGCACTCACAACTTCCTTGGGCAACCCATTCCAGTGCCTCACCACCCTTACAGTAAAGAACTTGTATCTATCTTATAAGATCCTTATATCTAACCTGAACTTCCTCTGTTTAAGTTTGAACCCATTGCCCCTTGTGCTACCACTACAGTCCCTAATGAAGAGTCCCTCCCCAGCATCCCTATAGGCCCCCTTCAGATACTGGAAAGCTTCTGTGAGGTCTCCACTCAGCCTTCTCTTCTCCAGGCTGAACAGCCCCAACTTTCTCAGCCTATCTTCATACAGGAGGTGCTCCAGTCCCATGATCATCCTCGGGGCCTTCTCTGCACTTGCTCTAAATGTTTCAAATGTTTTTATCTTTTTAAAATTTGAAGGCTGTTTATATATTACTGCAAATAATTTATAATGTATTTAACATTAGTCCAGGAAACAGGAAATGAACACTCTATAGATTTGGTATTAAAAATACAAAATGATTTGCTGTGTTCTCTTTGTTTCAATTAGAATTTCACCTCCAGTTTCTCTCTGCATTACTATTTAACCTGTTCCTCTTTCCATACTGATTTACTCTTTTCAATTTTATTTTTGTCTTCTATTGTGCTGATTTTAAAGGGCGGTCTCATTCTGCTTCTCTGTTCAAAACATTTCCTTTCTTTTCTCTGTACAATTCTTTCTTAAAAATTTATTTTCTATCTTTTTTGGTATTCTGTTCCTCTTGTTACTGGTTCTTCCATTATCTTTCTTAACCTTTTCACCTAAATTAGCTCCTTGTTTAGTCTAAATTGTAAGTCAGTCAGTCTTATAACATTAATCTTGCTGAGTCAAGTGAATGATTTTTCACTGAACTTGGTGTTTCCTACCTTGACACAGCATCCTTGAAATTTTTCTTGGTCCTTCTCAGCAATTCAAGGCAGAAAAAGAGTCTTATTTACATCAGTGTGAAGTTTTTAACACTAACTATATGATATCAGAACTCATCCATACTTTGCTGTTTAAAAATTTCTCATCATTGCTCAGTGATATTTAGTATCATTAAATACTAATTTTTTTTATCTCCCCTGAAATTCCTCCTGAATTCACATGTATTAATTACCAAGTAATATAAGCCCACTTAGGAGGAGGGAGGAAAGGTCTATAACTATACAGAAAGTTTTAGATAGAATTCCCTGAAATACTGATTAAAGGGCTGAGTCATTCCAGACTTTAATCTTAAAGCTTATATTGAGTTTCTGTTCAGCATCAGCTAAGAAAATCTGGGCAACGGTATTTATTCCTACTGAAGAAATATTCCTGCAGGAATATTTCTTCAAAGACATGTAATGCTAAAATCAAATGCCATAATTCACTGACACTGTGGTTAGAATTCACAGTCCTGGGTGAGATCCAAACCCAACTCAACCCCTTCACACTGTGAAAAGGTGAGACCTGTAATAAGAGACTTAAAGGTTAAGTTGGATTGCGAAGGATTCCCTCAGTGCTAACACTAGGTTATCCTTCCTGCCCCTCTGCTCTGCTCTCGTGAGACCTCACTTGGAGTATTGTGTACAGCTCTGGTGTCCTCAACATAAAAAGGACATGGAACTGTTGGAACAAGTCCAGAGAAGGCCATCAGAATGATCAGGGGACTGGAGCACCTCCCGTATGAAGATAGGCTGAGAAAGTTGGGGCTATTCAGCCTGGAGGAGAGAAGGCTGCGTGGAGACCTCACAGAAGCCTTCCAGTATCCGAAAGGTGCCTTTAGGGATGCTGGGGAGGGACTCTTCATTAGGGACTGTAGTGACAGAACAAGGGGTAACGGGTTCAAACTTAAACAGGGGAAGTTTGGATATGAGGAGGAAGTTCCTTACTGTAAAGGTGGTGAGACAGTGAAAGGGGTTGCAAAGTGATGAATCCCTGGCAGTGTTCAAGGCCGGCTTGGAAAGAGCCTTGCGTGACATAGTTTAGTGTGAGGTGTCCCTGCCCCTGGTAGGGGGGTTGGAACTGGATGATCTTAAGGTCTTTTCCAACCCTAACTATTCTATGATTCTACAGGTTTGTATGTGTCTTGCAGGTAGCACCATCATGAGGAGTGGTAGAAAAGGAATTCCAGTAGAGGTGGAATTCTAAGCAGAATTTTACTCCAGAGTTTGCAGGATGCTACCCTAATACAAACAGGCCATAGCAATACAGTTGTTTTAGCCCATGCTCCATGTTTCCTCTGATTCCTTTCATGGCTTTTTTAGAATAGCAAATGTGAAATCACTCCTCTGCATAGTCAGTTCAGATGAAGTACTGAGTATGAAAGACTAGAGTGGCAAGCTTGATTCTGCTTGGTTTTGCTATCTTGAGACTGATCAAGTTTGGAAGACTTTTAATAGTTAAAGTTTCTTAAACTACTTAAATTTTACATTTATTCATTAGGATTTTGAGTTTCACAAGAATGAATTGCTAGTATAAAAATGTGATTGCAGAAGCAGCAGTACATCAGTGTGCTTCCCCAAATTTCTCTTACTTCAAATCATGTGCTAAGTGCAGAATGACTGGTTTGTTGAATAAGGAAATTACAGGAACACTTCCTTCAAATGTGTTTTTCTTCTTAATAAGTTGTGAAAGGTCAGCTATTGCTAAACGCCAACATTCTGTGTGAAAGAGAACTGGGTGCGTTGGCTGTCACCAGCCCAGGGCAGAACTGCTGTTCGTCTCCACGCATGCCTTCTCTTTGGTCAGGCCAGCACAGAGACAGCCAAAAGTGCCTAAGTTTAGTCACATCTTACGTGAACAAAAGTCCTTAATGGATTAAAGATGTTTATATGAGCTTTCTACTTTTAGACTCAAGAACATGATAATATGTTTAGAATCCCATCTTGAAAATGTGGAGATGCCTACTTAGAGACAGTACAGCCTTTTAACACAGCAGAAGTTGTGACTAATATATATATTCCACAGAAAAGCCACATTTGCTGTAGTGACAAGAGTGAAAGAAGCTTGTTTAGAATAAGTTTTACTGGCATTTTAACAAACCTAAGTCAAATCAAATCTCAGAGTTGGCAGCGGAAACTGAAATAACTCCACAGATTGACCTTTACTGTGCCTCTTGTTTTGCTTTCCCTTAATGCAAGAGAACATCTAATTTTATAGCATTATCACAGAAGGAAAAACCACAACTGCAAAATGTCTCATTATCTTTATTGAGGTATAGTGTTTCATACTCTAACATCTGGTTGAGATCTGAGAGATACTACAACATTGCATATATTATCTTTGAATAGCTTCCAGATGTGTTGTTGAGTGTCATTTATTCCCACCTGTGTGAATTACAGGTTTTCAATTACAGACAGGCAACATATGCCTGCATAGTTAATCTGCTGCATCTCTTACTTACAACTGTAAAGAATTTTGAAGTTTGAAGTTAATGACTGTGGGGCCAATACAACTTTTGCCTTACAAGTTACATCATGCAAGAATTCGTAATGGGATTCTTCAGATATATTTTAGTCAGAAGGTAGTTTCTAATGTGTCTTCCTTCACCACTTCTGATTGAATAAACACATTTTCCTATAAAGTACGAGTAAAAAATAGTACACATCTATTACACAGATGTGAAATATTGGTTGTTTTCAAATCAGTGGTAGACCTATTTTGTTTTTTTCGTGCAGTAAGGTGAGAATTTAACTCTGAAAATCCTCTGTGAATTTAGAAGGTGACATCTTTACATAGTCTCTCTTGGTGATTGTTACCTTTTTAATGACTTTAGTTGCTCAAAAAATGTAACCCTTATGTTGCTGAGGAATTCTACTCAATGAAGAAATCTTGGCCTAGGTATTGTAACAAGAGAGAAAATTCATTTCTTAATTTCTGTAACTACTTCAAATACATTATCTGCAGTTTACATTTTTCACATCTTTTGTTTGCATCACTCAGTGTGCTTGGTTTATTTCTGTAGGCAGAAGCTATTCCTAAAAGTAGTGGATTATTATTAGAAAGACGACAAGAACTGCAGAAAGAAGTTCAGGCAATCAAGAGAAGTTTAACAGAACAGGTGCTGAGTTCTTCTTTCTCATGCTTTTTCACTGTAACAGTTGCTTTTCAATCATGAGAGTAAAGGGACTGTTTGAAGACAAAATGATGGGAGATTCTAAGCGCAGCTTTCCAGTGATAAAACGTGTGCTGTCTTTGAATTTGTTAGCATTATCAGGTGGGATTCAGCATGTGTTTGAATACACATATGTTGCATATCTACATGTCACTATTTGTGTATGTGGTATGTACCTAATGTGCCACAATAGTCAGTAACAATCTAGTCCCGTGGTCATAGGAAGCCATCCATCCACCTTCTAAAGAGGTTAACCTATACTGGGTAGAGCAGATAGCTTTTTAGAGTTCACTGAACCTCCAACAACTCTAGGCATCTAAATAATTTGCTTCATTTTAAATGTCAAAATTTGGTCTCTTAATGTGAAAGCTCAGTCAGTGTCTTCCGTTGTGCAGTATGGACATGTCAAGACCTGACAGTAAAATTGTTCAAAGATTATATGGCCACAAGAAACCTTTCTGCCCAGTTTCTGCCAATGAACAACAGCTGAAAAACATGCTATACTGAGGAACAGAAATGCGTCTAGGTGATAAAATATTTGGGCATGTTATTAAAAGGACTGCGCACGATGGCCCAGCTGTAATTTTAAAGCAGTTTGGTTTGGATTAGGTTGGGTTTTATAAATCCATGTAGTCTGTATACATGTTCACTTTACAGATAAACCCAAAGTACTCCAGTTTTGGGTTTGCCAACACTGATGCACCAATGAATAAGGAATTGAATTTAATTTTCTTTAGGAAACGATATCAGGTATGGATGCCCGCATGTTACGAGAATACATTGCTGAGGGGGGCTTGCTTTACAAAGAGCTGGAAAAAAGCAGAAAAGAGTTGCCCAGACTTGCACATCTGATATGGCTCAAAGTTGAAGAGAGGGAACAGAAATCTAGGGATGTGCAGAAAGTCCAGGTAAAAAATCTATCTATCTCATATACTAGGAAGAGTCTTCTAAAGTAAAAGCTGCTATAAGAAGAAATAACATTACTGGTGAGGGGAGCCTTATGGACTCCCATTTCTCACTTCAAAGTTCCATCACAACACAGGAGCCTCACTTTCATTGGCAATTTGCAGTGCAGTGCAACATTATATTTAAATATCAGGCCACAGTTGAAACAAGGTATTTGAAAAGATATTTTCTTTCAAGCCTATGGAGTGAAATGAACAATTTTGAAAGAAAGAGACAGGAAAGCAGAGAGTCTCAGCTGAGATTCTCAGAAGTACATGTGTGTGCTTTATTTTACAAACATATGGCCATTAGAAGATAAGCAGAATTGCTACTTGGTCCAAGGAGAGGAACTAACTTTTATTTTCCTGTTACATTTCAAGGCATAAACCATTATATTAATTTTTACAAAGAGGCAGATAAAGCTTTTCTTACTGAGTAGTCATTGTGTTTGCTGGTTTGCTGCCTGCATTTTGCTGGCTTTGTAATACCATATATGTGCTGTAAATATGCACAGTACCTATTAAATACCTAGTGGCTATATGGGAACAAACTATTTATACTTCCACAACATATGCTTGTATTCAAACAAGTGAGATAATGTACCCTTCTAGCACCTTAGGGATCTTTGACTTCTATAAAAATAGAATAAGCAAACATCATGCTTTGTACCTTCATTAGAAGTCCATAAAAGGATAACAAATGTAAATAAACAACACAAATTAATGAACACACAAATGTGCCCAGAGTTGCAACCCAACATCCACTAGCTTTTTCTAATGCCAGCCTCCTCCTCCTCATACAAGTGGGAGGAGAGGAAAGACCTGTCCATAGATGGTTAATGATATGGGCTATTATGGACTGAATACAACTGAAATCAAAAGGTCCAGAGCCCTGACAAATGAAAATGTGCCATTCTACTCAAGCATCAGTGATTGTTTACAAGCCAGAAGAGAGTAAAGTAAAATTTGTTTGAAAAGTGGTGCATATGCCAAATAATTACACAGCAATGGAACTGAGAGGAAACAGTAGAACTCCAGATATAAGGGACCAATCTTTCTAAGATGCAGCATCAAATTATCTACATTAACAGTCATTGTAAGCTTAATATGCATAGGAAAAGTGTGGTCTTTAATGTTGTTGCAATAAAAGCATTAAATTATAATTGGATAAGTTCTTAGAATATTCACACCTCAACCTATTTTCCTTGACTAATAGGAGTAGCTGTTCTGAGTCATTTCTTTATCTAAAGTGCTCACTGAATTCTATTTAAATTTCAGATACAACTCCAAAATGTTGTTAAAGAATTAAAAAGAAAGGATCTTGAAATAAAAGAGTTTGAAAAGAGGGGAAGAAAAATCAAAAAAGAGTAAGAGACTAATAATAACAACACATTAGCTAAAAAATGTGGTTTAATGCAATTTTTATCCAAATAGTGCATGCATAAAATTCTAATAATGATTTCTTTCACATTTGTCATTTCTTCAGACTCCAAGGACTTGCTAAAATATATGAGGTTGTTCAAAATGAAAGGAATAAATGTATAGATTTGGTGCATGCTGCTCATCAGAAAGCAAATGAAATTGAAAAACGGGTAAAACTTATAGAAAATGAAATAGAAAATTTAAGGAATACTCTTATAACCGAGGAAAGGTGAGTTTAAGTAAACTGTAGGTCACATTTGTAGAAATGTAAGACTAGAAAGAACCTTGAGAGAGAATCTAGTCCAACTTCAACTATACCTTTATCATCCTTGATAGTCATTATCCTGATTTCTAAAACCTAATTCAAACAAAGACATTTAGCAACACTCTTACATAATCTGTTCTAATTTCTGGTCACCCTAACACTTCACAATTAGCTTGGGCATCACTGCATGGCACAAAACGTGTCTGAAGTTGGTCTGGCTACTCATCCTTTGAAAGGATAAAGTGTCATTGCATTTCCTTTAATCACAGTTCTTGTGAGCCTGTAGCATCTGCATTGCATACTCTTTCATTCAATATGAACAACACTGTTGCAACACCATGTGGAACTCAGAAGTGTTGCACACATGGGGAAATGAACCAGAAAGCAGCTCACTGCTCTTTATATGGCACTGCGACAATTTAATGATGGAGCCCATGAGGGGAGGTAGATATTTCATCTGCAGTTCTGTATCTTAATGGAAAACTATGCTTCTCCTTTCACTACCTCTTTTTTACGTTGACACAAATATCTTCCCAATGTAGATAAATAGTATCCTGATCAAGAAGTGATACTTACCACAGACAAATGCAGAAACTCTAACTTCCATGTTGCAAGAAAATGAGCAATCCATATAGCAACAAGATTCTGTCTTTTAAGTGAGGGTGGCCGGCAAGGTTGCTAGAAATAATGAATTCTATTCTTCGTTTTTGTGGATTTTTAGTGTGATCTTGTCACAAACCTTTCATTATGATTTTATCTCATCTGACAGACAGGGAAAGCAACAATTTTGTTTCTTGTGTGAATGTTGTGATACGTTCTTTTATAAACTTGGAGAGCTTTGAATTGCAACCACAAAATTATTTACATATTGATCTCTTGTTAAATAGAATGGCAGGGTTTCTACGCATTAAGACTTTGCATCACAGTTTATGCTTCCTCTTGAACTTTATTTCTTATGGCCCTTTGGGCTACCCAGTAGAGAAGAGCTGTAGTACAGTGCACCATTTGTAGCATTTTACTCGGGCCATAATCCAGTTCTCTTCAAGCTGGAAAGAGCTTGCAGAAAGAAGCTATTCTCAGAGAGCCTTTTTACTCCTTGTAATGCATCTGTGAAGCAGAGTGACATAGAAGATCCTTTGTGTATTTGAGGAATTAGTTTAAGCTCTGCTTTTAATTGCTGAAATTGCTTTCAAATTGAAAGGACTAAAAACTTTCCTACTTTTCTCTGATGTTAAAGAAAATTGCAGAAACAACAGCTGAAGAATAGAAACAATATAGCGATTATAGACAGTCTCAAAAGTGATTGCCTCAAAATTGTACAAGCCATGCAAGAGATGAAAGAGAAGAAAGAGCAGCGGTATTTGGTTCTTGAGAGACTTACCAATACAGTCACCCAAATTGAAGACGAGGTTGTGCAGCTACACAAAAGATATGAAAGAGCTCTTCAGCAAAAAAATGAGAGGTATTCATGGCAATTTGATATAATGTGCTGTTTAATTTTGTCATTCATGAAGCAACAGCTTATGAGCAGTCCTAGTTAGTGATACTGAGAGACTATGAAAGCCTCAATATGTTTCCCTAAGCAGTCTGCCTCGCTGCAGTGTCAGTGCTGCTCTGTATCACATGGATGGTGGTTCTCCATTGGTGATGATGTTCATACTTCAGATCTACTATTCAAAATATATGGTGGCTTGACTGCTGAATGTCTTGAGAACTTGTGGCCTCCTGCTCTGTTTGTGCTTTGTACACAGGTAAGGTATAAAAATGCAGAAGATGTAAAGCTCCCTGGTCCAGTTAATCCATTTTTTAAGTGAATGCTGTGGAAGGCCAAAGAGTTTTTAGAATTATATGAGAGACTAGAGTAACCTCTGCAATGGTTTATTCTCTCATCTTCACACTGTAATGATTTTGTTACCTACTGAAAAGGTTAATGTGATATTAAAGTAGCATTTGTAAAAGGTTTGTATGTTATCCCAGATTATTACTATCATCCCAGGTCACCATTTCTGTTCTTGGATGGAATACACTGAATATGAGTCACACTTTTTTAAACTTTACCTTTTCATTTGGGGCTTATTCCAGTGGTCTTCTGCTCAGAGACCGGGAAGAAGAATTATGCATTTTATATGAAAGGATACACACACAAGAGATGCTGTGTAGAAATGGAGATATTGAGATTCAAGTTATGGATGAAAAGATCAAATTTCTGAAGGTGAAGGTAGATGAGAAGAAGAGAGAGATTGAATCGTTGCTCAAAATGCTCCCAGTAAAGAAAGCCCTGGATGCACAGCTGGTGATGCTTCAGATACAGGTTGGTGGGAAAGCAAGCCCTGTTTTTGGCTTGTATTGTTCTGTATTTTAAAACTTGAGGTAATTCCACAGGAAAAAGTGCCTGGATTTACAAGGTTTATTTGAACGGATAGTTCAGTAATAGACCTGTCTAGCAAAACTTGTCTGTGACTGGCTGATGCACTTTGTTATGCACATGCACATTCCAAATGGAATCTCAGCTAACCCTCCCCATAGCATGAAATGTCAGTGTGACTAAGCTGGAGAATTGGAGTCATGGGGAAAAAATGGCAATGTAGATAAAGTTTGCAAAAACTGTATTGATGGGAGTAGGTGGAAGGGGTGGGAGATATACTTAGTCCTTCCAATTCCTAAAATAATAACTCAATTCACACTTGACCCTGAGCCTACTCTGGAAACTCTGCTGCCGACAATGATATAATCCACATAGATTTTCTTCTCCACAAAAACAGTGTAAGTTTTAGTTCTAGATACAAAATGACATTAAACAACTAACAAACTGCAGTGTTTGGGACATTCTTTCCTTGCTTTCTGAAATGGCTCATTTACTTCTGACCTTATCTCCAGATGGTAATTTTTTCCATACATACTATGTTAGTGCCTGCACAAAATCATAAATTAGGGTGTACATCGCCTTTCGTAATGGCATCGATGGGAGCTGTGACTCACTGTTAAATAGTGCTTGCACTATTCTGCTGCTTCTGGGAAGCTGTATGCCCTGCTAAGAGACTAAAATGTTGTACATTACCTTATGCAAAATCATACTGCAAAGGGCTTTACAGTGCTATTACAGATTTAGATGATGAATAGAGGGAGCATGAAAAATAGACAATAGGTAAAAGAAAAAGAAAAGAGCCACGTGTTCAGGTGAGATTTAGAATGAGACTGGGAGTCACTGAGCACTGAGTCACACAGTGCAGATGATTTCTGTGAACTAAGTCAATCACAAAGATTTGGTTTTTCTGTTCTGCATTTCTAAGTCTTTCCCCTTAGTGACGATAGTTCACGTGAAGCCTAAAACCACTGTTAAAGGGAGGTCATTGTTACAGGTGCTTTTAATCTTTCTGTGACATTGACATAAAATTAAAAAGCAGGAAAATACAGAGTGGTGTGATGTTACAGATGGAATAGTCTTCACATGTGTTCCCAAGTCAGGGATTTTCCAGTGAACAATGGCAAATAACCAGCTATCAGCTTTCAAAATGTAACTAGATGCTGTGGTTACTGAATATTACATGGTTCAAACTGGCCATTAACTCAGCCATCCCCTTACCTTCAACTGCTCTAGCATTAATGCTCTTCCTCCTACTGCCAATAGCCACTATGTGTAGGGAGAAACAGCTTCAAGTGGTCTGGCTTTATCTCCATGATTCAAATAAAAGCCATAAGCCCAAACCTGAATTCTGGTGTTGGTTTCCAAATTCAGATTGCTAATTCATGTACTGATTACAGATTTGGCCCCATGTTGAAATCCAACTTGGCATCTGTTCAGTTACAATATGCAAAGGATCTTACGATGGTGATCATTTGCACAAGACTTTGCATTGGTGTGCTGAATACAGATCTAAATCACTTGTCTAGGAAACCAACCTCTGAAGCTAAGCTGAAATCTGAAGAGGTGGTAGCAGGAGATCCTTTTGGGCTACTGTTTGTCTGTCTTTCAGTTTAGGTAATTATAAATGTTCAGAGGGAGTCTCAGTGCACCACAGGACTATGAAATCCTGATTTCTATCAGAGACCTTTAGAACTCCAAAAATGCAGACTGTAAATCTGCTTTCTAAGTTTTCCTCTTCATTTTTGTGTCTCCATTTTGTTGTGACCTTATGTAGGAACCAGGGTGCCTAACCTTCACTTTGGGTTAGGAGCCCACAGGAAACATTACACAGATAAGTGAACAAGGTCCTTTATTAATAGAAAGAAATGGGTGTCTTTGCCTCCAGAGGGAGAGCCTGATTTTGGGACTACAGTACTCCTCCTGCAGGTCTTTATTCTCAAGGCACCTGCCTGTCTTCATCGATGGTACAGAGAACTTTGAATCATGTAAGGCTGCTTCAAAAGGCATCTACAATTGAAATTCAGTATAGAGCATCTGAATTAGGCAGGCTGAATCATGTACGTCCTAGGTTTTCTTCTCCCTTTTTGCTATCTTTCATGTCTCTTTTAGTCTTGGGTATTTTTCAGACTTTGACATCTTATCTGTCCTGTTTTTCTCCTCTCCTGCATTTCCCAATCTTCCCATTTCCCCAGAACCTTTTTCCTTTTTCGCACTCCAGAGGTGAATTAAACTTTCCAGCATTGAATGCCAAATGATTATTCAACAACAGCTATATTTATTTCTGTTAGAGATGCACCTCTTGGAATAGTGGGACGAATGAGTATGTTTTACTCAACAGGCTGCAGAAACTGCACCCCTGTCTCAGTGGCCGTTGTGCCCATTGGGAAGAGGAAAAGCACAGGTCAGGGTTGTGTGCAAGCAAGAGCAAAAATTTCACTCGGGTCTCCTGTATTCCATACGAGCTCCTTAATCATCAAACTGATCTATGTCCCACTTGTACACTTTCCATCTGAACCTGCCTATTTCCACAGAAGAGCAAAATGCAGGTGAATAGTTTTAGCTAATGAAATACCATAGTCTTAATCAATACCAGACCTCTTCTAAGCAAGTGCTGGTGACATGGTCTAGGTATTTTTGTTACTATCAATGTAAAGCATCAAAACCAGAAATATTTACAGGTACTGCCTTTGTCTGACACAAAAAATACCTGGTGAGATTCTAAGGTGGTTTCCTCTGGGCATAAAACTATGTAACTTTTAATTGGGACGGCACAGCAAGGGGCTGTTCCCACTGACTGGAATGACCTGTGAAAACTAAACTGCCTTCATGCATCAGAGAGAAACACTTAGCATTAATCATTAATTAGTCCAACACGTAGATGTGCTGAGCTGTCATGATGGGACTTTCATGCCTCAGAGTTCAGCTGATGTACAGGGACTGACAGCTTATTTGAGGCATTGGCATCAATGCTTGTCCAAGTTTTAGTACAACCCCATGAAAATCTCCACACTACATCATTAAGAAAGATTTTCTTAACCTTTAGCCTGGGTCTTCCTTGCTGCAGTGTAAGAACATCGATTTGTGTTCTGTCCACCAGGGACGTGACAAGCAGATCATTCTCTTCCTTCCTGCAACATTTCCTGTTACTGGAATAAAGTTAATCACATTCCTCTCCCATCCTTTTGGTAGGCTATGCAGCCCTGGTTCTTTCAATCAGCCTCTCAGATTTTTCTTAGATCATCCTTTTTTTGCACTGCTTTTCTTTTTGGCAACTTGGTCTTTGTCTTGAGGTGCAGTGCAAATACCAGTGCCTGAGAGTGAAAGGATTCATTGAGGCATCTTGCAGGTTACATTCCTGCTTATGTGTCCAGGCACAATGGTGGTCTTCCTTGTAGGATGACATGATTCATCTGCATGTAAATGTAACAACCAGACCCTCTTTTAAAGAAAGAGTATCTAATCAGTTGACCTTCATTCCGTACTTGTGCAGACAACTGCTCCTGCGAACATGCAGTGCCGTGCATTTGTTATTTATGTCTTCTGTTCTGACCTTTCTTCAGACCAAGACAGTTTTGAATTTGACTGGCTGTTTACCTCATACTTTCATTAAGAACCCAGTTCCTTGGCTTGTTTGTGAGAATGTCACATGAAAGCTGTGTAAAATCAAGACATATGATACCCACTATTTGTTGTCCACACACCTGTAAATTATCATAGTAGGGAACTGGTCAGGTCCGGTATGACCCAGCACACTTGTGCTCTCTGATGTCCCTTCTGCTCTTCTAGCTTCATACAAAGAAAGTTTAATTATTTGTTCCAGATTTGTTCTTCAGGAAGTGACGTTATCTGTAGCTCCTTCCCCCCCCCCCTCCCCAGTTTTAAAGACTTGGTGTGATGTTTGCCCTTTTCTAGTGCTCTATGTGCCTTCTCCGAGATCTCCAAAACAAGCACCAAATCTCCACTTCTTCAGACCCATCCCTTTATCTAGGCATGTGTTCCCTCTTGTCTGTCTGTCCTGCAACCATTCCTCGTGACTGATTACAATCAAATGGAGGAAAGCCTCTTCAGTACGGCCTTTTCTTATCCCCTGTATCAAACCCACCCCAAGAAAGAAGGGATTTCTTTTGTTTCATTTGAGACTTAGACTCTGTTAGACCTCACATAAAGTTTTGTCCAGGAAAATACTACAAATTAGGAGAAAATAAAGAAAGATGCCTATAGTCATATCACTTATGCAGTGACAGAATAGCATAGTTATCTCTAAATGTGCGTTTGGATTAGCCTGCATGGAATCACTTCCAACTCATATTGCCTTTAAATTGAAGCCTAGTGTGAAACCTTCTATGGATTTTCTTTCCATTTTGGAGTGTTTTTGCTGGTTTAGTCCTTCTGCTCTAAACTAGCTATTCAGTCCTGCAATATATTACTTGGTGAGCTGTCTCTTATCTCATAAAGCACCACTGCCTCCACATGGCATTTTCACCTGAGCAAGTGGCTGAGAAATCTGGTGCCAGCTAAGACAAATCACTGGAAGTACAGCTGCATCCTCTTATTTGCGCAGGTCCTGCTTTTACATTCTCTCTCGACATGTATTCTTTGGCTTGAGTTTTAGTTGTCTAGAATTCAAATAAATCTTCCAGTACCTGGTTACACACTGAATCATGGTTTGCCAAGGAAATTGTTCATTACAGTCATTTCAGGTTTTTCCTTTGCCTTCTCTTAGACCAAGCGTAAAAGAAAGTGCTGTGTGACACTCTGTTACCATAACAAGTATCTAAGACCAGTGCTCTGGTAATGGTCCATTACCACCCAAGAAGATCCGTCAGTTTTCCCTCTTCTGTGACTTGCGAGCTTCCAGGGATCAAACCCCGTCCTGGTAGCATCCTGGTAGCAACATCTAAACATTGATTTTATACTTCTGGTGACTGTTCCTAACCTCGAGAGCTGGTGACCACTTATTTCCTTAATATAGGATCTGATGGTTAGAATTCCTAGCAATGTACTTGGGCTGTGTTATGTCAGTGCCAATAGATCATGGCTGCAGTGACAACGCACTGACAGATGGCCAGGTGCATGTCCAAGCACAAAACCCCACCAGTGTTTTGCAAGTGCGAACATGAAGAAATGTTCCCAGTCGCTCCTTCAGGAAGTTTTTATGTGAAGCATGGATCCATCCAATGTGTTCTGGGAAGCGATATTCCATAGGAAGGTCTCACATCAGTGAGGTCAGGGAACACCTGCCTCTGTGGGTCCCGGGAGTGCCACATTGCTCAGCGTCACCACTGAGTCACTTCAGGACACGTGCCTGGAACTTTAACATGGAAAACTTGGATGCCTGCAGGGATGAGACCATCAGTGTTAACCAGTGGGGAAGCAGGATGCTCAAGTTCAACTTGCAACCAAACTGTCAGGCACGTGCATCCTTCCTACATCCCTAAATTGATCAAACATAAGATTGTAGGGAATAAAGCAAGACACCCCATCCTAAAAGTCTGGTGTATTCCTGAGGATAAAAACGTAAACGTCGTCTGAGGACAGAGAAGGTGGGACTCAACTCCTGGCAGACATCAGGGTCTTTCTCTGATTGTAAAAATGGAGTTCCCTTTAAGAGTAATTAAGAATGTGTCATGATTTTCCATATTACCCTCCCTCACTCGCAGTACAAGGAAACCCTGTCTGTGAAGTCTGTGGGTCAAGCTCTGGGGTGAGGTAGATGGGGACGAGCTCCCACTGCCAGCCCTAGCGCAGCCCCATGCAGCCATCTCCAGTGCTGGAGGCACTGGCTGGGCCGGGCTGCAGAGACCCAGGCAGGGCGAAGGAAGCGGTGCCAGTGCAGGCTCCCGCCATTCCCGGCGCTGCTTTCCCTCCTCAGGAGGGAGCTGGAGCCGGAGCCGTGGCAGGTCTCAGGCCACCCCAGCAGCCAGGCTCCGCCCCCTGCCCGCAGACAGCCGCCCGAGGCACACCCTGCTGCAGCTTGGGCAAATCACCCACGGGTCTTCATCCAGGCCACCCAGCAGGGGTCGAGGAAGGGATCACTGCCTGGAACAGCCTTTTTCTGGCTTCCCAAACACGTTCAGAAGGTGAAAATCATCTTCCAGTCCAGGGCTCTTGTGATCCCCGGTGGCTCAGAGGAGAAACCTTTTCTGTGTGGCTAAATTAACACACAGTTTCACATGGCTGTGTTGCACATGGAAGAGGAGTCAAGGGAACAAGTGTTCAAGACCCTGGTTAATGGTTTAAACCATTAGTAAGAAGAAGCTGATTTGTATTTGTGCATTACAGGATGACTCTCTGTGACACAATCTGCTGCTTTTCAAATTCCCATTCACGAGCACTAGGACAGGAGAATGAGGTCTGCACACCTCTAGTTCTGCAGGGAAGTGTTTCCCAAAGTTTGACCAGCATCATTTTCCTTAGATTTATACCCCCCAAGCATCCAAGGCCAGAATCTTA
The DNA here is from genome assembly GCA_039720435.1 of Amazona ochrocephala. Classification (NCBI taxonomy): domain Eukaryota; kingdom Metazoa; phylum Chordata; class Aves; order Psittaciformes; family Psittacidae; genus Amazona; species Amazona ochrocephala. The sequence continues at coordinate 32,004,486 of CM077880.1, forward strand.
CTTCCAAGTCTAGGTGGTGGCAGAGCAGTCATCCCAGTCCCTTTGGTATGGTTATCCTGGTGTGTAACATACAGAGGCCTTCCATCTCTGGTCACGCTTTTGGCTTCTTGTCAAAATAACTGCTGTGGGTTTTCATTTTCCAGTATTCCCAGTGCAAGGACAGGATTAAACAGATGGAGGAGATCATTGCTGACCCCGCAAATGAGAGCAGAAAGCGAGACTTGGGAGGGAAGGACCCATCTCCACCTGAGCTGCTAAGAAAGATTGAGCAGGTAAGATCACTTCCCACATCCCAAGCTATCCCACTGTATTCAACGTCTTAGAAAAAGCAATTGGTATCTTCCATTTTAAAAGTAAACTTTCTCTAAGAGGAATAATTATATGGAATTATATGTATGAATAATTATGACTGGCTAATGGGAACTCCAGCCCAGCATCTGCATTTCAGGACAACTGGAAGTGGAACATTTTGCCTTCTTACAGCAGCAGCTGGAGGGGGAAGCTCTGTGCAGTTCCCCCAGCTCCACAGCAACCTCTGCTACCCAGGCCAGTCACAGCACAAACCTGCACAGTACAATATAGAATCATAGAATAGTTAGGGTTGGAAAGCACCTTAAGATCATCTAGTTCCAACCACCCTGCCATGGGCAGGGACACCTCACACTAAACCATGTCACCCAACGCTCTGTCCAACCTGGCCTTGAACACCACCAGCGATGGAGCATTCACAACTTCCCCGGGCAACCCATTCCAGTGCCTCATCACCCTTACAGTAAAGAACTTCCTCCTTATATAGAATCTAAACTTCCCCTGTTTAAGTTTGAACCCATTACCCCTTGTCCTATCACTACAGTCCCTCATGAAGAGACCCTCCCCAGCATCCTTCTAGGCCCCCTTCAGATACTGGAAGGCTGCTATGAGGTCTCCACGCAGCCTTCTCTTCCCCAGAAGAATATGGGGTTCCTTGGAGTCATGAGATAAGTTCAAATGTTCTTTTTTGACCTCTGTGTGGTTTTAAAGTCCTTTTAGTTGCATGGTACTTACTTTCTACTTCTGAAGTAGAAAAATGGTACTTTTTTGCTTCTTAGTGCTTGGATCCTATACTTACTTTCTTTCTATTAGCAGCAGGAGGGAAAAGGTATTAAAGCAAGAGCTGAAACCACCTCATTATGGTGTGACTCAAGGAACTGGAAGATTAAAGAATATATATATCTCTACATATATATCTCACTAGGGGAAAAAAGCATTGCCTACAAGAAAATCACAGCAAGGTTGTAATAATGCTGCTGTATCCCCCTGACCCCCAAGAGGACCTGGTCTGGTACTGAAGGACTGACAGTAACCAACTGAACCAACTTGGGATGATAGCCGGCAGAGAGGGCAAATATTCTGGAGAAAGCTGGTGGTGAAGTGATGACTTATGGCTGTTCACCAGTATTATTCCAGCAGCTCTCAAAGAAATCACCTTGTGCTGCAACGTCCCCTCTCGTTTACCTTCACCCCGCCTCCTCCTTTCTGCTGCAGCTGGAGATAGAGCTGGTGCAGAAGGAGGAGAAGTTGCTGGAGACAGATCTTCTCTACGAGCATCTTTCCTGGCTGCTGAGCAGAGTCCATGCTGCAGCAGAGGACGGGAAGCAGGACACACTGCTGATAGCTAAGAGGGTAAGAAGGGCACTGCATGCCCCACGTGCCAGCCTACGCTAAATGGAGCAGTATCTGGGCAAGAGGTAAGATGACTCACTTGTGAGTTACAAAAGCAGCTGGAGACATCGACAGGCAAATCATATTAGCCTTCAGAACATACAGACATTTAGTAGTGATGGTAATAGAGACACACCAAAACCGGTGAGTGTACTTGCTTTTTGAAAGCTGCACCATCAGTAGCACCTTTCACCAAGATACAGGATTAGTTCTTTCTCAGGTAATACCCTCCTTTAGCACATGCACTTAACAGCCTTGCCGTAGCAAACACATCAAAGCTAAAAAATCAAGAGCCAGGTGGATTCTACTCCAACACATGAAACCAAAAACTCAGAATCTGGCTCACTTTCTTTGTTATTTAGGCAGGGAGAACTACACAGGAAAGAAAACTCATTTTTGGCAGTTTCTTTTACATAATTACAGCTATTTCCTTTTAACTGCCAGCAATACTGGTTGGGGAAAGGCAAAAAGTCCTCTTCCACCCACCTCCTTAAAAAAAAAAAAAAGCTGAAAAAAGAGTAGAACTGAGTGAAAGACAAAAAATGCTGAGTACTTCATGTAAAACAAGGCCAAGGTTGATTGGTTCTTTCCTTAGGTGTTAGGTTTGAGACTCAGAAAGGCACAAAACACATCTTCATCATAAAGCTTTAATTTTCCACAGGCAGAGAAACAACTTGGCTGTTATTTGGGTTTGTGAAATCATGGCCATGGGCTAACAAACCACTGTAAAACCAGCAGCGTGCCAGAAGTTAGACTCAAAAGTGCTCCGACCCTCCCAATTCCCTATTAGTCACTTATAAAAAGTATGTTTCTTTGGGAGGGTGTTGTTTAAATCCTCTCCAGTCAGACTCAGGGATTCCTGTCCCTTTCCTGTTCTGTACGCTCCCTTGCCAAGGAGAACTTCCCCACTGTGTCCACATTATCACTCAATTATCTTGTAAGGATCAGGCTTATAGCATCCTTATTACAAAGTTAATTGTGCATAAACTCAATGAGCGCCTGGGTACCAGGCCTCTGAGGGCAGCGGGAGCTGTGCTGCTCAGCTGGAAAGGGCAGGAGGTAATTACACACTGACTTCCCTGTATCTTGTAGCCGAGTCAATGCTGCCAGCTGCTGCGGTTCCAGGTGCACGCAGAAACACACCACCTGTTGCATTAAGTCATTTTCAATATAGAGCTGGTTTCTAAAGCCTTGTCTGGTTGGACTTGTCACATACCTAACAGTTACCTGAGTGTCCTGCCCGGGAAGTGTCTTTAGGGAAGCCCTAAGGAAAATGCAATTGTTATTTATTCCAGACAAACGACATGAAGAAGAAGATAAAGGTCAGAACCCAGAAGATGATGGCTCTTGTTGCAGAGTTATCCATGCAGCAAGTGCTTGCCATTAAACTCCAGCAGGAAGTGAGAGACAAGGAACAATTTTTGATGATTGTTTCATCAAGGATAGATCAAGGCCTTCCCCCTCCTGAAGAAATAGAGAACGAGTGTTTGAAGATACTACGCAATGAGAAGATGCAAAAAGAAGCAGCTGAAGCCAGAGCTAAAGTAAGTTTTTGCCACATGTTGCTATTTATCTCTTTTCACTGCTCTAGCTTGTCTTTTGGAAAGAGCTGTGCTCACTTGCTGGGTAACTGGTTGCTGCCAAACACAGAGCTCCAGGACTCTGGGGAGACAATGGCACAGGCAGAGATAACCACTGAAGTGGTACACTGCAGTCTGGCAACACCACTTAGAACTGGCCCTTGAATCTTAGGAAGAGAATACACTAAAAGGAAAACTTACCTTCAGTTATTAAAGTAATTTGTGTGATCCTGTTTAGGGCCGAAGGGTGCGTCCTACGTTCCTCTTCATTTCAAGGTAAAGCTGCAGAAGGTGGGTGTGGGCTTCAGAAAAAACAAATTTAGTGTCTTCCACACAACAGATGCAGTGAACATCAGATGAGAAGTAGCAAGAAACCAGACTGCTGGGCAGGACACTGAGGGGAGGCAGGGGCAGTGTAGCAAACAGTGCTTCAAATTGTACCCTGCTGAGTACTTTCCCTCTGTGGCTGAGACCATCAGTGATCCCAAAGAAGAAAAAACAGTATCAAGGAGAGATGTCCATATAGAGCGAACTCTCACTGATGGGAAATTAGCTTTGCTGTACGACTCCTTTAGTTGATCACTGCAAGGGACCAGAAAGGTGCACAAAGCTGGGAGAGGAATACACTATGCATACACTTACAAGAGCTTGAACTCACACAGAAGTGCTGCAGTAAAACTGGGTTTAGGGTAAGAAACTTCTCTATCATTAACACTTGTCATGCTATGATTCAGTTTCAGTGCATACAGCAGTAACTGTATGCAGGTATGTCAGTGTAAATAAAGCCATTTTGAAGCATCAAAACTATTATCTTGTTCCCTAGATGTTCTGTGTACACTTCCTACAAGTTTTAAAAGTTCATCTAATCTGTTTTCTTCACAAGTAACAAAAGCATTAAAGGCTCAAACTGCTTAATATTTGTAAGGACAAACACATCTACGTAGTCAGTAACTCATGCTTTCCTTTTAATCCCCCTCTGGGCATCCTGGTTTGCTAAGGACTAGACAAGGCACTTCCTCTGTGAGGCATCCTGTACACGGGCTCAAGAGAGTACCGCAGTGTAAAGCACATAACCCCTGTTTGTTCCACAGCACGCTGCAGAAGAGGAACAAGCTGCAGCACCCGGCTACATCCGCACGACAGCCGAGCCACGGCCCACTGCCTATATCCCCAGTGATGAGCACACCCTCCCGCTGCCCCAGCCTTACGGTGCTCTGGCTCCCTTCAAACCAACTGAGCCTGGGGCAAACATGAGGCATTTCAGGAAACCTCTGGTGAAGCCAATCCAAGTCGGAACAGGCAGCACCTGAGGCAGCAGAGACCATCGCCGGCTGCTGAATCCCAAGGGTCAACAGCAGTTGCACTACACTGAAAGCATGTCTGTTAGCAGTCAGCCAAATTCCATACTGAACACAAAGTAGCTGTTAATGTCAAAAGCACAGTGACCCCAGCTCCCTTCTCCTGGCTAGGAGGAACCCAGTATCCTGAATACAGTGCAGGATTTTACAATGTTAAGAAACATGAGTGGTCCTCACACTATGTTTATTTTTTTCCAGGTGAAATTTTATTGCATTTGATGATATTTTCTAATACATTTCATTAAAAAGAAAATGCTAGAAATCTTCTCTTGCTATTACTGTGATACAAAGTCCGCACCGCTTACACAAACACACCAGCACAGCTTTCAGCAGCCTGGGACTGGACTTTACACTGGCCAATTTTTAGTTATACTGAGCAAAATATTCCTTCCCTCTATGCAGCTCCTGAGAAAGCTAAAACTATTGCTCCTCTGATGGCAACAACAAGCGAATGACCATGAACTTCTGAGTCACTCCTGAAAATGGGATCTTTTGTTTTCGCTGGCAAGGATCAGGAAGCACCAGTGAAAACTCTGCAGAGAGAACCAGAGGTTGTTCCTGAAAACCTCCAGAATCCATGAACCTGGCAATGAGTTTCATTAGTTTGTCTGAAGCTTTGATAAAGTTGTTTTGAAATCCAATACTGACTGCAGAAATTCCGCATGTCACAACTTAAAACTTTCTCTGCATAGCAAACCGCTATTACTGTTGTAAATGAACGTCACAGAACTTAAACAAACCAAAAACAACCAACCAAGCAACACTGGGGTAATGTACAAATCAAAGTTGGAAATGAAAGAAAAGCAGCCTCTGTAATTTCCTTCTGAAGTTGAGGTTTGCACTGTAACACAAAAGTTGTAAGGAAGAAAGTAAAGTAGAACGCCATCTAAGCTCCTGTTAAGATAAATTTCTAAAGAACTTTTCTCTTATCCTGTCTTGCTTACAGTATATTACACATATCTTCGCAAACCAACAAACAACAGAACCATGTCTCGTGCTCTTTAGAGAGATTATATTTTGTGCTAATTATAAAACTGAATATATTAGAACCCAACTCCAAAGGCAGCAGTACCATAAGGTAACACACGGCCACCACAAGGGCTGAACATGTCATTACTGATGCATTACGTACAAGAACTGATTCATCATTTGTTATTCTTACCTGCTTTACATAATCACACCAAGAAATAGTTTTATTCATCTAAATGAGTAAACAGTTACTGGCCTCTTATTACAGTACAATACAACTGGACTACCTCTCACAGGATTGTCTAGCTGGTTAAGATAACTGACACTGATATCAATTTTCAAAGCACATTTTGATACCCGCCATAGTTCCACTTATTTGACCACTTCAAAACGAAACCACAGACTTATTTCAAACCTAGGCTTGTGTCAGATGCATTTCTGTAAGGTGTATCTCAAAGTCAGTAATTGCACCATTAATACACTGGACCAAACACTGCTTTGAGTAGCTTATGTCCGTAACGGTGGCTACCCAAAACTGCAGGTGACCTGGGAAACAACGTGACATTTAAGTTTCAAAGAAAAAACTGATTGCACACTTGCTTCTGTTTGAGTACTTCTGATGAGAACCACAGCTAGGCAGCCTTCAACAGAGGTGACTTCAAGAATATTTGAGACCCAAAAGCGTCATGGTGTGTTTGAGTGCTGTTTCCTCCACAAATCTTACATTAACGTGGTCTTGTTTCTCATGTGGCTGCACACCTAGGGAAGCATCATGAGAGGGTCAGTATTTACACCATTGTAAGTGCTGTCATACACTCAGCCCTGCAGTCTGTTATAAACATCATCTACAACAGATGAGGTAATAGGTGGAACTGTGCTTTCACTTACACAGAATACTTACAGGTTTCATTGAGCTGTCTGGATGCTCACCATGGCAAAAAAGAAAACCCTATCAGTGTGTTTAAGTAAATGATAACCCATAGAGAGCAAAGCCAGAGCCCCTCTGGGGCTGCCAGGCATTTCCACACGAATTCTACACAGGAGATCCAAAAGAATATTTAAGCACAGTGGCCATGTTAGTGCTAGTACATAACAAGGACCAGAGCACATTCCCATATACTTGTAACTTTTTCCTTCCCAAAGAGGAATATGAATATATCCATACCTGGACAATCTTGTTTAATGCTGTAGGTCCTTATCCTGACCTTATTTTGCTTATTAGTACAGGCACAGCAGTAACGCCAAACAGTACAGTGCTTCGCTTAGCACAGCTTGCTTTTTCAGTAGAATTCAAAGTCTTCAGATGCTGATGTTCACTGTCTGAAGCAAGTGCCCAAACCAACCGTATTTCACAAACAGGAACAGCTTTGAGATGAAAATATTACTGTGGAGCACCTCCTATTTTAGTGGTGTGGGTGCTCTTTTCTGAGGTGGCAGATCTGATCTGGGCTGCCTCTTAACCACCAGACTGTATAAACAAGGAACAAGCCCTTCTCCCCATCTGAACACAGAATAACAGCTACCATCATGCTGTACATGAACCACAATTCACTACGCGTGTTCTCAAAGATGCAAGTTTGCCAACTGGATCCAACACACAGAGGATGTGCAGTGAAGAAGCCTCCTGACAATTCCCATCAGCAGAAAGACAACCAAACCTACACATCCAGGCATCACTGCAGTTGTAGAACTTGGTTATGTCAATACAGTCAGGGTACTGCCAAGTGTGATCACCAAAAGTAACAATTACCGGTCTTCCAAAGTACAGAATTAACATTACCTTGATTCTCTATCTCTGCCAACATACTGGTCAGGTAGTTAAGTGGCAAAAACTCTACAGGGACCGAGAGTCTCTCAGGGACAAACCTGATACACTGTAAGGGAGAATATGTCAGGTTAATTCAGAGTCGCAGAGTACCAAGTTTCAGTGCTACCTCGAGTGTGTTACAGTTTACAGAAAGGTCAGGAACCTCAACACTGTCAAAGCAAAGGATTAAAGAATGTGCTCTCACCTGCCTGTTCTCCAGCTTCTCGAGCAAGAGCTTCACGTATTTCCGTGCCATTAAATTAGCATTGATCGGATGATTCCAAACCTGTCGGATTTTCTGACCAAGAGCCTAGTAAGCAAAAACAAACCCCAAACCTGAGAACATAAACATGGGACAGGGGAAACTAGGGAGGGGGAAAGGGAGGGAAAAACACAAAACAAATCCAAGCTATAACACAGATGCTTTGCTTTCAGTGATGACAGAAGCTGAGACGTCACTTTTAGCCATGGGGCCTTTCTTTCATAGGCAGTAACTGAGAGGTTACAACATGCTCCCAAAATGTGGGAAATAATCCAAACCTTGCTACTTGGTACCCATGGAGCTACACAGTAAGTTTCTATCTATTGGTGTGTCCCATTAACCTCTGAACCACTTTGCATGTGTACTTAAACATTAATGCGTGCTTAACATGACTGTTTATCCTTCACTGTGACTCTCTGGCTTGGATCCAGCCTTCTCCCAAAGAACACCACCGATGCCCCATTCCTCAGTGCTCCTCCAGAATGGGGCTTCTTGGACTCAGCCTAAGGAATGCTACAAAAGAAGAATGCCAACAAGGATAGATACTAGGAACATAGTTTGCATCCCATTATTTAGGACCTCATCCTGGGAAGGGATAACACTGATTCCCATTCCCAAAGGCAAAAGAGACTCAAACCCAGATGTCCCAAAGCTTCTAATCCTAACCAATGAGCAAACAAAAACGAACACACTGTGAAATGAGCTCCACCTTCGGCGAGTTTCCCTATCTAGATCTTTTTTTCCCCTATTACTTCCATTTGTGTCACAATACAGACTACTGAAAGAGTTAATGTACAGTTTCAGTGGTGCTTAAATACTTGCTTCTGATGCCACCGAAGTCATCTACTGAATGCTGCCTGCTCAAAATAGCCCAAGTCACCCCAAAGTGTCCTTTCTGGCAAACAAACTATCCTCTGCATTTTTTCCCAAAGCTGCAAATAGATACAATGGGGCACTGAGCCCACTGTGCATATGTAACGAGCAGTACATGTCCCCTACAGCACCCACAGCTCAGCCCTTGGCAGCAAAGCACAGTTGGAACAGTGCTCTCAGCCCACCAGTCCTGGGGCTGGTAGCTCAGAGAGGCCCCACACTGACCCCAGCTCACCAGCCCCTGCCCAAAACAAGACACAGAGGACAAGGAACCTCCTGTGGAGCTCTCCTTCCCCACCCCTTCTCAAAACTGCTGCCAAATAAAGAAGCCCTTGTTCGAGGAAAACCAAAGCGGCACTTCTGGCCATGTGAACTATATGGACAGCCCATAATAAGCAAACAATAAGTAACTTATGTTGAGAAAAGCCTGTTCTACAGCAAGGCTGTCCCCAAGGGGGAATCCCTGGTCTTCCCCTGCTCACTGCCATGTTGTGCCTCCTCTGCAGCACTGTGGTGTGCACTGGGAGCAAAGGGGGAAAAGGAGAAGTCAGTTTCCCATTCTGTTGGAACTTTTAATGGAGCACTAGGAAGTAGTTCTGAGTCACCTCAGCAGCAGGTGAGGTGGGAGATTTCACAGAGGGGGTGATGTTGTAATTGAATACCACCACAGTGCTGCGGTATAATCAGATTTTACAGCTTTTACTGTTTTGAACACATTTGATTCAATGTATAAAACCAAACGCTGAGGTCACGAGTGAGAAAGGCATTTGCAGATGCTAAAAACCACAAACCCCCTCATAAATCCTCTTTAAACCCCATTAACCCCCTATTGCTTTATGCAGATGAGTAATCTCCAGAACAGTGTCAGTCTTGCCTGACTCCTGCAGGGTACTGGAGACACTGGAAAACACTACGGACAAATGTGCAGTTTAAGTTACCAGGGTACCCTGCAGGTCACAAGCAGCAGACAGAGGTTCAATCAGCTTGATCCTATGCACAAGGAGGAGCTGCCTATGAGCTCCAAAATCCAAGAAACAACATCCAAAGTCATTAGTTACCTCAGGAAGCCTCATGACAATACTGAACTTCAGCTTTTCATTCTTCTCAGTGTCATCCAGATCTACAAGACAAACACAAATAAACCAAAACCCCACATGACTAAAACTTTCCACTTTCACTGAAGCCTTTCTGAAAACACCTCTGTAATGAAATGAAAACGCTAATTTTAAATAAGGGCTATCAGGAGCGTTAGTCATGTCTGCATCATTTACATAAACATTTTTCTGTGTCTTTGTATGTAACTTCACCCTTTTATGTAACAATTTATACAGTAATTCCAACGCATTGACTATGTAGAACCCCCCATATTTATATTTAATTTATCAAGACCAGGCACAGATTCAGACAGCACACTGTGTGAATGTATTTTCTTGAACACTGGAGAACTAGCCCATTACAAGGGAATGTAGCTGCAGCTACGATGAAAGGCATTACTGCTGGAGTATCTGTTCCTGCTCATGCTGCCTCCTGGGAAACATGCTACAGTTTCCTCTTCCTCCCTTCGGATCTAGAAAGGGCAACTAGATCATAGATTCATAGAATAGTTTGGGTTGGAAGGGCTCTTTAAAGGTGATCTAGTCCAACTCCCCTGCAATGAGCAGGGACATCTTCAACTGCTCTATAACCTTCCCTGGCACTGAGGTCAGACTGACAGGCCTGTTCCTCTTGTTCCAAACATAATTAAAGCAAAAGCTGAGGACTGGATAGCACACTAACCTCCTTAAACATAGACGTGCACTTCAATAGAGACAAAGAAATTCCCCACCAAATTCTATGATGATCTTAGCGTTCACTTTCATAGAAGTCCCAAGTAGAAAAACTGTAAACTGAAATTCTCCCCAAACAGGTATTTCTTTGTCTGCTATGGAAAAGCTCAATTGTAGTGTCTGAGCTCTAATTTTCTCCTTTCAGCTGAGCAACACCATCAGCTACAGCGCTCACTGAAACAACACAGTGAGAATAGCAAGTCTCCTGGGTGATAAATCCTGTGTCTGTGTTTGAATGGCTGAAGGGACATCACTCCAGTTAGCTGTCTGGGAACAAACGAACGCATGAAACTCACTGTACCTTTCAGCAATCTCCTGACACAGGTTTCTGTCAAATGCAACACTCCATTATCAATGTAGTGCAAGAGGGTGTGCAGAGGAAGACATCGAACACCAAGCCCCAAGTGCAGAGTGTGAAAACCTGTGAAAGAGAAACCAACTTGTTTGGTACAACAATACCTATTTTTTTCCGAAGTCTGTATTACAGACTGGCGTTACTGTAGCTAAAGCCACCACTCTCCTTAACTTCTGGCTGCTGCTAGTTGGTGAGGAATCAGTTTATCAAAGTCATATAGTCTCATTTAGGCATCCTTTAAGTCCTCTCAAGTACAATCCTGTCAGAAAGAGGAAAGCCAAGGGGACTGAAAACAGTCATTAGGGGCATGCAGTCATTAAACATCTTCAGGCTGTTGCCTTGTATCTGAATTGTTCTATTATTCTGACTTTTATCTCCCTCTTTTCTCCTAATTAATCAAAACCTGAGGCCTTGCCACCCTCAGTATGTGCTTGCCCCTCACACATTCCCACACACAGTGTGAAGTTTCTTATTTAACATCGGGCAGGTGATGGTCTTGTCATCAGGTGGCACCACTACATGGCAGCATTTGTGCCCACACAGTGCAAGTTTGAGGGACAACCTCAAACTCAATCAGCTTCAAAGACTGAAGACAGATCAGGAAATCCAAACGTGAAAGATTCAGACTGAATCAGAAAGCAGTAAGAAGCCTTTCCCTAACAGAAATAAGCTCACACTTTGAAAAGACGCTAAGGGATTATGAAGAGCTCTAAGAAATGAAAGTGCTGTCAAGACCAGCTCTTCCGTCAAGGCTGGAGGTAATCCCTTCACAGCACAGAACTGAAAAGCATTATCAGGGCAACAGCATGAGATAAACCATTTTCTTTTTGCCCCAGGACAGGATTTTCCCTTGCAGCCCTTGACACTAAAGTCTAGTTGTCTAAGAAAAATATCATCTTTTCTTTTAAAAGGAAAGTCTAAGTCTTCATTCTAAGCTGAGACTGCACCCAAGAATTCCAGTGGAAGCTGAAAACAGAACTAAACCTTTATTTAGAGACAACCTTTGTTGTTTCTATTCATAGTAACTATTCAGTTTTCTTTCATTTCACTTGCACGTGTTTATGGACGGTCCTCCCCTTTGTAGCTGTTTGAATAGATTTCAATGCTGCCAAAGCTAACTTGACACATGTGCTGCAACTTGTGCTCTTCTGGGAGGAATTCCTAGCACTGCTCTCCTCACCATTAAAATAGCAAAACACAGTACTTACCAGGAGGTAAAGGCAGGCACATGCCATTTGCAGCTTCCAGAATCCGACTCATGATATGGAACACTGCAAACTCCCCTGCACTTCCTCTCTCATTGCTGTGTTTAACAAAGCAGCAACATATTAGGAACCTGAGAGGCCCACACTCTCCTGGAGATATGGTTATGTTGTTGTACCACATGTACACTTTGGTTGAATTGCCATGAGATACTACCTTGTCTAGTCAGGCATCTGTCACCTAGCAGCACTAGCTGTTCAGTGTTGACACACACAGTCTCTGTGGTGTCCCCTTCCTCCTCCCCTCATTCCTACATATTTACAAGTCTCAGCAGCAGCTGGTATCAACAGCAACAGGTGAAATATTTTGAGTTGCTGCTGTAAGTGACCTGGCTTTTATAGACATTTAACACCCACTTCCCTGCTTCAGACCACTGAGAACTCAGCAACTTTGAACTCCAGCTGTACAACAGCCTATACGACTAACACTAGTGCTGGCTCAGAAAGGGCCAGCAGGCTCATTAAGAGGTGTACATGACAGTCATACCGACATTCATAGTAGAGTAAGCACCGACTGACTGTTCAAGCAAGTAGTGTTGTTGAAGACCAAAACTAATATGCCCATATTTTAAAAGGCAGGCTGAAAACATTAACAAATTACTTGCTCACAAGCAGAAGATGCAGGAACGAAGATGGTATCTTCTCCAAACTTCTTTCATTATTTGATGCACCAGATTCAGCTGCAATGAAAAAGAGAAGACAGAATGTTTCTAGGAGCCTGTGTACAGCAGGTACCTGGCCTTCACTCACTTCACACACCAGTTCATGCTCAGAACTCCTCATGAGACTCCTACTAAGACTCCAGTATTTATCTTTGGGGCTTTTTTTCCTTGGGACACAAAACGTAAAATTGATTAAAATTTGAACTGTGACTGAATTGCCTTTTTCAAAAGTTTAAATTAAGTGCTTCCAGTTCATCAAAGCATTGTGCAAGACATACAGGATCTTAACACATCATGCTTCTTGAGGATCAACTGATCTCACGCACTTGCATCAACTTCTCAAAGATCTGTTTGCCATGAAAGCAAAAACTGCATGTCCCATTTGGCAAGGAAAGGTCCCAAGGGCCCAGACAAAACTGGATGATGCTGAAGACAGCAAAATGCTCAGTTTGCTGAGAAAAGTCTGCTGGAAAAATCACCAATCTAGTCCTGGCAAGGAGGAAAAGTGAGACAAGCAAATGCCTCCCCGCTACCGAGTCCCTTTTTGTCCTTAGTGAAGTAAAACAATCCCTCAGCCCATATTGTTGCCTCTGTGCTCCCAGCACAGACTGTCAGCATACAAAAGCTGTAAGCCCTGCTCTCACTTGCGCCTTCTAAGCTTCTGCAGCTAACAGAAACCACACGAGAGAGTTGAACTAGCTTCCTCGAGCCAGCCTCTCACAGTTGTCATGTGTAACCACTTCTGTATCTCAGTAACAGAACTGAGATGCTTCCTCTACGCCTTTTATCTCTGGACCTCAAAGTGCAGTAATGAATCAGTCCCAGGAAATCCTCAGGAAGCAAGTCTGACCCCTCTTTAGCAGAGAGGTGTCATGAGAAGTTACAAACCCCTTTTCCCCCACCAAGATGGCCAGAATCCAGGAATCCTTCCCCCCCCCTCCCCCACTCTCTTTTCTCCTCGTAGGCTCTCCCCCCTCCAACCTCTAACTTGTCACAGGCTCTAAGCAAGAGAGAAACAGGACACACAGGAGAGGTTCTCATGCGAAGGCAAGAATGGGAACACTGGTCTTCAGTTGCTCCTGAGTGCTCTTCACTGTACTTTGGCCAGAAAGCTCTACAAGGTAGCACCTTCTCCCTCCACCACTTCATCCAGCCTTCTGAGGCTATCTGATGCAGAATAACCACTTAATACTTTCCATCTTCATACTTCCTGGATGCAGTGGAAAGCTCCAGTTTAATCTCTCTGGAGTATGGCAAGTTTTCCCCACTCATTTTCTAAGAAATGAGTGATTTCCAGTTTTCAGAGAAGGGTCACAACAACCACACATGCTGCCGGAATGACTTTCATCTCCGGCCAGCACACAGGGTGCAGCTAAGACCTCTGCATCAGAGCTACAGCTGGGTTTGAAGATCAGTGTTGAGGGGAATGGAAGGTTCTTATAAACTCTGAAGTCACCTCTTATTATTTGTGCTACATTGTTTTCATGGGTATGACACTCCAGTATCAGTATTCTGTGCTTAACATTACAGCAAACTATGGCTTTCAGAGGGTACAGGAAGATGGCAACTTCCTAAATCACAGTCAACATACTTAAACCTTAAATATAGGCATGCTTGTGACCAGATACCCTCATCAACCCACTTTGGACATCAGCATATACCATCTACAATGGACATCAAAGAAAATACATACAGAAAGAGAAGCCATGACTCAAACTTTTTCCAGTACATAACACACAACTTAATGTGCATGAGAGAAAGGAAACACCATCTGGTTTATAGAGGCAGCACAGGCAGCTTCCTCTCCAAGTCCAGCAGTGGGTCTCTGAGGAACCAAGTTAAGAGCCTGACCTATAGCTTCACGGCCAAGGCATTTTCCACCTAATAACAAAGATGTACAAAATGAGTGTTTTCTGGGCAAGTGTCAGAAACCATTCCCCTTGGAGTGCTCTAAACTAGGAGAGAATACCTGACCACCAGCAAGACAATGCATGCAGTAGGGCCCAGGCTGACATTTGTAAAGTACCCGCCACCCTGAAACATCTACTTTTTCAGGCATTGGTGCTGACTAGACTGAAGTTCCACTGCTGTCATTTGGAACAACAAATGCTCAGCTCCTGTGGATGTTTCTATAGGAAAGACACGGAAGCAGCCAAAGAAAAGAATCAGCAGCAAAAGAGAAAAGGGAGTGAGACACAGTCGTGCTTTCTTCCAGATCCCCTCCTGTGCATGGCATATGAAGCAGTCCTGAGGAAACTCAAATCCAAATGGTGTTTGTCTTTTATTCCTCCGCAGTTGAGACTGCATCAGATGACAGCCAGCCACAGGCATCAGCGAAAAAGGTGCAGCCGCTGCAGCAGCTTTCAAAGCAATTTCAACAGTTTCTACTGATGCTGCCTGTTCACCCTGCCTCCCCTTTCGCTTGCTTGCTGGCAGGGCAACAAATGTCATGCTGCTTCTGTAAGTTATTTCCCCCCTTTCCTGCCCTACTGAAATGAATAGAGAGAAACAGACATGGCGTAAAGCAAAGATAAAGTGACTGCGGAAGAAAGAGAGAACATGGCCATACAAACAACCACGGCAGGCAAGGGGGCATGTGGACTGGTACCCAAGCATGCTCAGGCTCTGCAGACTCCTGGGCACACAAGGGAAATCCCACCAAGACATTTCATTCACACTTCCCCATGTTACTTCTCTGTATACAAACACGCACAGCTCTCTGACACCAACCAGCCACTCTGTTGTTTTATGAAGAGTTATCAATGCTCCAAATGTGTTGGCTGCTTTGACTTCAGCTGCAACTGATTTACACAGTGGCTATACACCATGGTGCCCTATTCTTAGCCACTCCTTTGCTCCTGAATGTAATAAAATATTTAATGATGGCAAACAGACAAGCAAGTAATTTCAAGTCCCTGCATGTTTCACTACTCAGTAGCTCAGCTACATGTTGATGATGCTACAGAAAGCTGTCAGAAGACCCAAAACAATTCTTTCCACCGAAGATCTTCCAAACATCTAGGCTATAGGAAAGTTTAAGATACAAGAGTTTCTGATTAGGATGAGGGGAAACATAACTCTAACAATGAAATCATTTCTGAAGATTCCCAAACTGCACCTGAGATGCACCAGGCAGACGGCAGGAGCAATTTTGACAGGCACATTATCTTTGCCTATAGCAGCTTTTCTAAGAATGAGAAGACTGTAAATCGAGTTGAAAGAATTCTTACTTCTAGTGATGCTAAAAAAATTAACTAACCCTGAGAGTTTGCTGCTGGGGAGGCTGAGATTTGCTTTGATTGTAAGATTGAGTCTGCAATAATTTAGTCTTGCAGACCAAGGCTGCACAGGCATTTTTGCATCATTTATCTCAGTTTATATTAAGAATGAACAAATGGTAACTGGAAAGTGAACAGAAGGAGAACAAACATTCCACTTGTGCTGTTTTCCAGCACTGTTTGCAGGTACACAGCTTTGGTCCATGCTGTGCTGTCCCTATTTCAATCAGCCCCTGATGGCACTTCCATTATTCAAGACATGCAGCAGTGTATTCTACACAAAACAAAATGGATCTGAAGACCATTCTTTCAATTTTCAGGAGGAGTTCACATTTTCATTTCTGGAAGTAGACCATAGCTGTACAAGCTGTAAAGGGAATTGTTTCTTCTGTATTCTGAGTGACCAATACAACTCTTTTTAAGTATTATTATTTCCTTTATCAATATATATACTATTAAGCAGCAAAGTAGAGTTGACCATCTTAAAAGCAATCTCCTCCCACCAAATACATGCTACATACACACAGTATATACACAAGACCTTACCCTCCAACAAATATACGCTTGCTCACAATAGTGACTACGAAATCAAACTAACCAGGTTCGCAACGTAATCCAAAACTATTTGGTCAATCTTCTTTCTTCCTACATACTGCAGATGTCTCATAAGGTGATCCTTTAGCTGAGCAACCATCTAGGAAAAAAAAGCCAACAATTCAGTGTCCTTGGGCATCTTCAGGAAGATGGGAAAGGTTCAGCAGGTGCAAGGCCTGATCAAGAGACATTAGCACAACAAAATGTTTCCCTGTTACAAAATCACAGTTCAGAGTGAGATCCCAAGCTCAATACAATCTCATCAGATTCAACAGCAGATGTGAATATTCAGAATGGTTACTGGTGCAAATTCACCAAAGTGAGTGCTAAGTTGAACTTTCAATGATACTGAAGAGAAAAAGGTTACAGTTCTTGCATTTCCCTGGACCAAGCCAAGGAAACAGGGTGTCATCGTTTAAACCCAGCAGGTAACCCTGTTATTACTTAGAAATTGCTTCTACAGGGTGAAAGAAGGATTTTAACATGAACACAGAACCCTAGGCATGTAAGTATTCATTACACACAAATAAACCTGAGGGATTTTATGACCGAGAAAACTCGCAAAACTAGTGGTAATAGCCAAGAACCTGAGTGATTAATGGCAACTGCAGGTTAAACATTACTTGTAAAGTCTTTAAAATACAGTGTTTGTTATCATACAGCCTGTGCCACTCCTTACCCTCTCCTTTCTGAAACATTCTCTGGCCTCGCGTAACTTTGGACTGCAGCTCAAGTCCGTGCTGGTTCTTTGCTGAGAATTACTATGAAGCATTATTTGTTTCATAGCTCAGAGTAAAACTGAGGCAAGCAAAAACTTCTGACTCAAAGAGTTACCAAGTAAATTGATCTCAGTGTGCCAGGGCAGCAATATAGGTATTAGGAAAGCACAGATAAAGGACAGCAGTGGCCTGCTTTTTGGATCTGTGTGAATCAACTGCAGAGAAGGAATGTAGAGAAGCTTCAGAGATTGAGGTAGTACTTAGAAACAAGGGGACAAGACTATAAAGAATGAAAATTTGCCTAAGATTTGAGCAGACAGAACGGTGTTAATATGCCTTCATAGATGCAGTGCTGAGACCTCCCTGTGCATGCTGAAGAGTTTTATTTGGTTTTAATAAGAAGAGAAAAAGAGATAAGCAAAGATGTGTATTTAGACAGAGGGAGGACAGGTAGGGATTTGAGATTGGATTTATTACCCAGAAGCATAAGGATGGTAGATCCTTTAGAGAGAAATCATCAGTGAAAACAGTGCAAAAGAGGAAGGGACCTCAGAACAGCCAGAGAAGGAAAAGGAGACAGCAAAAAGGGTGTTAGATTAAAGTATAAGATCTGTGATCTTCTCTTTGAGGAAAGTAGTAGGTGGGAAATTCACTTATATATGTTTCAAGGATCTACAGTAGTCCAAAAATAACTGAGAGATGAAGATGAACTCCAGGAGGATGGAATAACACCTTCTAGCCAAAGACAAGTTGTATTGGGAAAAAGCATTTTGAAAAATCAACTTTCCATTGCTGTTTTTCCCCTATGACCTGTTAAGATGATATTATGACATCACGACTATGAACTCTAAAACTTAAGAAATACCATGTTTGTCCCATAGCTGCTCTGAGAGAGCTTCCACTCAGCACTGCAACTTATAAGCTTACTCTTTACATTTGTTGAGGCTGTGCGTCCTCTAGTGCACACTGTGACAAAAGCACATACCAGTCCCATTAGTAATTGCTGCTGAAAATCTTCCTCTTGAAAGAGAGGTACTAGCCTTTCCTCTGAAATAAACAGAGCAAGAATCATTCAAGGATATGATGCTACAGAAATGCCATGAGACTTCAACCTCCTTCAAAAGTACTTTGAAACATACACAAACAAACAGAAGTTGTGGTTTGATCTACTTACAAAATTAAGACAGTGAAGAATGAAGGAATGGAGAAGAGAACTGAGGAATGGAAAATAACCCTGTATTTGCCATCATCTCCCTCAAGTGCTTAGCACAGGGGAACACAAGCCTGTCACACCACTTTGCACTTCTTTTGCATTAATTTTTCTTTGATATTTAAGTAAGAGTATCACAGTGTGATGATTCAGCAGAGCAAAGAGGCACCAAGAACCTTCTGGCAACACCAGTGCCAGTGCATACACTATTTAGATCTTGTCATCTACAAACAAGCTAAAACAGCTGCATGGTTTTCCAAGGAAATGGCTGGACAGAAAGTAAATAATCCGCAGAATCACCTCCCACTTTCCCAGTTCTCTCCCATGGTCTGGCTGCTTCTGTGATTCAAATTTGCAGACCACTATGTAAAAGAACACAACTTTTCTAACTAAATGGAAGGTGGTTATAGTATCTACTGAAATTTAATACCCTGTATTTCCTAATCAGTGCTTCCTGTCTACTAGCAAAGAAGATAAACAATCTCCTATTTCATCATGTAGCATAAGTCAACACTTTACAGACCCCAGTACCGAATTTTTACAACGGTCTTCCCAGCCATCTCTGCTCACATGAAAATACATTTACACCACCACTTAACAGCACAAAGAGCTGGGTTGCTTGATTTTAAAGGACTTGGAGGCAAATCTACACGGAAGATACACTGTCTAGTAACAGTTAAACATCTGACTTCTTTATCAATGGAAAACATGAACCTGAGGCTCACAAAATTGATACAAGGTCCCTTAAAGTTAGAGCCCACAGCAACAATCAGCAGCGGTGCAGATGACTGGTGTCAGGGGATGAAAATGAATACACTGAAAATTCGTTGTAATGAAAGGAGTGAGCAGCACTTCAGATCAGCATAATTCCATGGCACACAATAGCAGGGCACATAGAGGCCACTGATGTGTGAACAGGAGAAACACAATTTACTACTAAATTCAGTTTTACTTATTTGTGACAGAGCAACCGAGCATTGCAAATCCTCCTGCTCCTAGGGAAATTCATTAAGTCTATTTCCTCTACACCATGATTTTTCACCAGCCATAATCTCTTACTGTACGTAAGTTCTAGAGTTGCAAAGGATTCTAAAGGACAAGATGCAACAGTAATACTGCATCATTGATACCCTTCTCCAGGAGAAAAAAGCCTGAAGAAAGCCTTTGGCAGACAAAGTTTCGATCCAGTATGAGGTAGAAACTTTTTTCCAAAGGTTTCCTAGTCAGTGTATGATCCTACCGCTACTGTCAGAGAGAAAGTTTTCCGCTACTTTAGTAACCACCCATCTTAATGCCTCAGATTCTTCAGCACTGAAAACACACACAGCCATTTACTTTTAGTCAACAACAGCTAGATGGAAATATCCTAGTAAACCTTACAGCTAACACCTACATCAAGACAAGTTTCACTTACCAGAATCCCAAGTGTCCAGATGAGAAAGCACCCTGGGGTTTGAAACAAAGGTCAGCATATTTCATATGCATTACTCTGAAGGATTGCATAAGGCTATTAAAACACCTAAATGATACTCTGATCTTTCAAAGACAGCTAAGGAAATCCAAAAACTGTACATGTGAATGCATTTGGTAAAGACAATACATAGCATTAAAAAAAGTCTATCTGCATAAGAATAAACCTTCACATCTACCATACATTTCCTAGCTCTAGAGGCCTGGATATTTAAGATCACAGTGTAGTGATCACAAGGATTCCAATAATTGATTTTCAGCTGGACAATCTAATTTAAAATACAATATCTAACCAGATACCTCCTCAATGTAAACGGAATATTAAATCCTTCAACACATTTCAACAAAATAATAAAAGGTGAATACAATAGAAAACAGAACCTACTTTCTGGCATTTTCAAAAATGTTCCTCAAATAGGCCGTGGTGGGTCTTTCCTCTCTCTGGTTGTAAATAAACAGAAATCCCCAAATGAACAGAGCAGAAGGCAAATTAAAATATTCCCCCATAAAATAAAGATGGTAAATTAAGCTGATTTTCCTTTTGAATGGAAATAATGCAGTGGGGCTTCAACACGCCTTCCAACCACCCATCCCCATAGGTGCTCACATTAACCTACATGACAATACAGGTACGTGCAAGCTCTGCTTTTGTTCAGTTTCTTGCATTATTTTAACAGAGTGCAACTTAAAGGCAACCACCTGACTGCAAGTCTCTTCACTTCCCATAATCAGATAGATTCCCATTTCTTTATTCTCAATGTAAAACCAGCCAATTCTTCCGCGTTCAGTTTTAAAATACCCACTTTAGAGGCAGCTCTGGAGACTGTTTCAGTGCATGCATATATCAGCGATGCATATTTACCTCTTCTGAAAGGTTGCGCCATTCCCTCCTGAGCACATCATTGTGGTAATGCAAGTGTGGCTCTGCATACTTCACACTCTCCAAGTTTGAGTTGAGTTTCTTCCAGAAGTCTTTGGAGTTTTGGAACTGCAAAGTATCGCAGGGAATGCATGAATACAGGCTGCACCATCCCGTAAGTGACTGGAAAGAACTGTGATTAAGGTAGCTTTGCAACAATCTAAGTGAATAAAGCTAAAACAAAAGCAGTTATACTATTTTTTCCCAGTACTTTTATTTTCTTGATTTGATGGCAGGGGTAGCACTTACTTAAACCTGAGCTCAAAATGTGGTGAAAGTAGTACAGATAAAGGGATCCTAAGTTGGCAAAATCAGTCACTGGGAAGAAATGAGTACTTCTAGGTTATAATTCATCTGTTCTATTTCACATGTTTGGGATGAGAAGAACTGCACCTCAGATTACACTGGCCATGTTGTTTAGACTTCCACTGATGGCAGAAGGAGCCTTAGGCAACTGACTTACATATAAATGTTTCCACTTGGTCAAATAAATCCCATTATGGGTTTCTAGTAGTTCCAAATAGAGGAACACTGTCATGACACCAGCAACTACAGGCTGCCACTATTTCCACGCTGCCTGAATACTTACATTGCAAATATCCATTTGCCAACCTCAAGTAAGAGTTCTCATCTCAGAAAGGTAACAAAATACAAACATTTCTATAGCTTTAGCTTTTGACTCTAATGCTGAAATTAATTTAAACACAGCTGTGATCACACAGGAGGAAAAAACCCCAAATACACACTGGTTTCCTGGGCTAGTTCTTGGACTGGGTATAAAGATTCGAAGCTGCTGTTTATAAAGGGGGGTGATGTGATCATTGCCGAGGAAGAGGTGAGATTAAGGCAACTAATTTGCGCATTTTTAAGAAACAAGATGGTACTCCCTGTCCTTGCCCCTCTTTATATATACTTGTTTCCCGACACAGATACTATAGTAGGGACATTTGAAGGAAGAGAGGTCCGAGTTCACAGTATTCCTCCCTCTTGCATTAGCACATTGGATTTTCCTCTCTCCCCCCTGCTTTTCTACAACGACAATAACTTCAGAAGCAAGCTTCAGAAGCCTTTAAAACCGCTTCCTACTATAAACTACAATTTGCCAAGGAAAATAAATTGCAGAGACTCAATCCTGCCACCCACTTCCCTCTTGCTGCCAGTGCTGGTTGTCGCTTTATTATTGTAGCTGCAGCAGAGAAAAATAAACCTTGTTTTTGCTTCATGTTAGTTATATTTAGCAGCTGGAAACTAGGAGTGCATATGGCACCATATGTTCACCCTGCTGGAGCTAACGAACAAGATCTACAACCTACTACTGCAGTAAGTTGCCCAAATGTTACCAGTATCAATCAGACAAATATAAAGAACAAAGCATAAGGGTATCACCTAGTGACCAATTTAAGCAACTGCAACAGCATCACCCCTGCAAAAGTGCCACGTGGATTTTGTTTGATGCGCGGCAGCAGGCAAGCAAGACTGCAAGCTTGCTTCAAATATTGAATCTGTGACAGGAAGTGGTGGACTTCAGAATTAAAAGCAGACACCACTGAAAACCCGCAGGGTATTATACCTCATTAAAAAGTTTAAAATAAAGGACTTTTTAAATTAAATCTGTTATTTCTTGAGGATCATCAAGGCGAGGACTAGAAAGACAAGGATTCTTCATCTTAGGTGGCATTTATTTTGCATACATTTCTACAGAGTCAGGAATCAACAGCTAAGCACAAATACCCAGAAGATGTTATATCACCCCAAGTCAAAACAGGGCCTTACCAGGTTGCAATCCATTAAAAGCTCCCACGCAGCCTTTTATAAGCAATGTTTTTAAGACAAAGAAAGCTCTCTGCTATACTCCTTTGAAAGGATGCAGGGTGACAGTGACCTTTAAGAGGCACATGTCCTCTCTGGGGAACTGTAGTGCTATGTATCTCCAGCAGTGAAGGTATTTGGAGAGCTGTGTAACTAACTACATAGCTGCACAGGCAGCTACTCCTTAAGAGCATCACTCGTTTCCCCTGTGGCTCAGCACAGCATGAGGCAGAGGATGCCTCTTCCTGTGTTGATCTCTCCGACAACTGCTCACACCACACATTTTCACTCTTCTCCTGGACATCCTCCTACTTAGTTCCCTTCTTCCTCCTGCCCCTTCTTTCTCCCCTTCTGATCAAGCCTTTTTGCACCCTGCAGGGATTTGGTTTCTGTGTTTAAAAATGGAACTAAAAATAAAAATCAGGCTCACTAAATCTGCAACCCTTATGTAAAGCTTTATTACCATTGGACAGACTACTCCCCCTTTCCCACAGACTCTCTCAACGTATTCGCATACTGAACAGGAATTTTGTGATTAAGATACACCTGTTACCCAAATAGCACAATTTTTTTGCGAATTATGGGCATAGCCTTCCCAAAAGCTCTCAACGATTCATGGGCTTGAGAACTCCAAAAAGCTTCTCAAAGCACCAATTCACCATTTGTGTGAAATGCCATAAAATCTTGGCAAAAGAAACCCTACTTGTAAGCCCAATCTGTCACCAGGGTCTGACCTGTGATGCCAACAACATACACGACCTGAAACACAAACAACTGAACTCGAGCTGCGGTGCGTTTGTGCCACTGGAGTGGTACAAAGCAGGCAAAGCACTAAACCTTACCCTGTGTGTTATCATCCTTGTCCCCACTCAAGAGTCAGAGCAACTTGCAGTCAAAAGTAGCAGGAAATATTTGTCTTTAGTTCAACTCTGACCTTTTCCAATCTGTTTAGGTTTCAGACAGAAATAGGAAATGAGTTCCACAATCAGGAAGTACAGCTGCTAAAGGCATGTGCCCCCAGGGGCTTGAGGCTCAATCTCAGACAAATTAAAGGGCTCCTAATTTTGACCTCAGTGAATTACAGCGATTATCTAGCAACAAATTTTCTCAAGATCTGCTTTTCCCAGGTGTCCCAGCTCTCAGGGCAGCCTTCCCAAGCAGAGCATGCAAAGCCTGATTCCCTGACACCAGTCATGTGAATGTGTAGCACAGCTGTGATGCAGTGATGCAGAGCAAGGGAGTAGTTGGTAGTCTCACTGATTTTAAATGATTTCATGAACGATGAAGCTTTATGAGCTAATTATAAGCACTGGGGAGGAAACAGACTCTCACCTCTTTAAAGTGCTACATGAAACAATATTGTCATGTATCCAGAGTCTACTCCATGTGGAGCTGGTACTGTCGCATTCAAGCTCTGACTCTTCCCATTAGCCCTCCACAACAAACTGCTTTATTAGAAGTCTCTTTGAGATTTTGTAGGGGAATATTTAGGAAAGTTTCAAGTGTTTCTCTAAACTGGAGCTGAAGGTGTAGAATGGAAGATGGGAAGAATCAACCACGTTGTTTTCAATGGAAAGAACAATTTCCTACCCAAACAGCTCTCCCCATCCAGCTCACTGGCTTTTCCAGGCTGTGCAGGAATCTGTCTAGATTTAGCTTAGCTGGCCAAAGCCCTGACATCACTGCAAATCACAGGATGCTCTGGACAAAACAAAGTGAGAGGGTCATGCACCTATGGCAGCACAATGAAATGTTTCTCCAAGGAGGGATACGTAGAAATCCTACACATCTGTTGGGCCAAGTTTACCTCCAGCTAATGAGGTCACAAAATGAACTATTTCTTCAGCAGAATTAATTCTTCAAGGATCTTCCCTGTTGAATGGGAGAAGTCTCCTCAAAAATGGGGAAAAAAAAATACATCTTTGACCTAGCAAACATCAGCCTGAATAACTGATATGTTAGTAAATGCATAATCCCTTTCAAACAAGGCAATTTTCTGTTCAGCCCTGTGTTTGGCTAGGGCTGTGGGGACACTGCTTCTTAGTATTTAGCACACCCCCACGCCACAAAAAAAAGCTCCTAATAGCAAACACAAATGTGGTTTTATACTGAAACTTACCTCTAACACAGGTAGAGGAATAATGTCTGTTGCACATGTTACTCCAGGGATAATCTATAAATACAGACAAATTATAAGAATATAAATAATTTAGCATAAAACATGTGCGTCTCTGGGTATCTAAGTGAATCTCCCCTGTTTCCTTTGTGAAACTAGCTAGCCAGCCAGAACTGTATGTTCAGTTTTGTTAAAAAGAAACACCGAAGATGTTTCATTTCATTTAAAAAAAGGTAACGGATTAGAACAGTGTCAGAGCAATTAAAATGAGTTATTTGCTCTAACTGTAGCATCTTGCCTGAAGTTATTTTACTTCTGCAAACTTACTCATTAATCTTCACTCTATTGACACTGTTCGTCTTGGAAATAACTGCATGATTTTCCTGGTTAAATATATTCTGTATTCATTATAAACCTCATATGATAAGCAGTAAATTAAACCTCATTGTGAAAACAGACAGATTTAATCATTCATTCTATTACAGCAGCTGATGTTCTTTTGCAAACGCTTTTACTTGCTGAAAAAAACAGGAATTCAGGAAAAAGCCACTAAGGTTAAGACTTGACAAAATAAAATGGGCATAAAGCACAGATATAGATTCAGGGAATGTCTATGAAAAGATAAGGCATACAAGTTAAAGGCTGTATTAAGTGAGAAAAAACAGATTCCCTCTAGCTATTAATTAAAGCACCAGCTGTTTTCTTACCCCAATCCAGTCAAGCAGTGATGTGTAGGGCAAGAGTTTATCCAGGTTGTGAGTTTCTGGACACATTCTGCAGTACACTGAGGCTGAATGCAATGTAAAAAGATTTGTAAGGGCAATATTGTATAAACTATCAGTTAACAACAGTAGGCTTCAGAGTCAGTTCCTTATCTAGCACTTTTTTAGGGACAAATCCTGCTGCTGTCTCTGCAACAGCTTCCTCCATCGCGGAACTGGTCCCATTCTGTGCACAAAAGGAGGAAGAGAAGTCCAGATGGCTGCCGGGCCAGGTCAGCTGCTTGGCTACAGCTCAGTGCTGCAGGGGTCCTTTGTACAGAAAGGCTCAGGGCACAGGACATTCACTGGCTAGGCTGAGGAATCAGCTATTAGAAGGGAATATCATGATAAGCCAAATCCTTACAAAAAAATGGGATGGGCTAGGCCAGAGGAGATTTGTTCCTCTGCTCCGATCTCAATTACTTACATCCCAGATATCCAAGATAGGAGCCAGATGGAGAACCTGCTCTCCAGTGACATAAAATAACAGTGAATCTCTTTGCCCTACTAGAGAGAAGAATGCATTTGAAAAGTTTTATTGCCAATCTGATTTTGAGACATCTCTGTATCTTCTAAACTACTGCTATTATCTCTAACACCACAAAATGCCAGTTAACAAATCATAACCGAAAAGTCTGGAAAGAGAGTCAGTTTATGAAATCATGGCTTCTCCTTAAGTCAGAACTAGGGTATGCAGGGAAATTCAGTATGCAGGAAAAGAAATACCTACCAATGATAAATTCTTGAATGGGGTCAAAAGAATGACATGTTGACAGGTTCTCTGAAATCCACCAAATAATCTGTCAGGGTGAGAACAGGGGAGTTTGTCACATCTCTCTGTTTAAGCATGTGTTGTAAGAAACTATAGGAACTTTGGTTTTGGTAGCAACACTTTGCATGAAGTAATGATATAGAGATAAATGTTTTCAGAACAACCTTGACCAATAAAGCAGTTTGGGCAGCCCAGCACTGCCAAAAGGTGTATGTGAATTAGGACTTTTCCGTTTTCATGGCCTGACCCTGCTTTGTATAAGACAGTCACTGAAAAAAAAGTAGAGGAGGCTCTTTCCCCACCTGCATTTCCAAGTCTTCTGTGTGTTGGAAGTATAACAGGGCACAATGTAGAGCTGCCAATCTCTCACTGTCTCGTTTGCTGTTCTGTAGGAGGTGTAGTAATGCGCTCTCACTGATGCTCACAGCATACATACTTCCTATGTGGCAATCCAAGACTGTTGACATGAGTGGGGATAGGATGGAGTAGTTCTGCAGTGTGCCAATTCTTGCATCCTCACCTGAACAACATTGGTTTAAGAATAAGAAAGGACTAAGAACATAAAATTTGGCTGCTGCCAGTACTTTCAATACTCCCAGGTCCCCAGCAGTAAGAAACAGTCTGGCTCTTGCACTAGCTGCCCTGCTATTGTGCTGAAGAGGAGAAGGAATGGAGCTGGCTGGGTAAAGCAAGTAAATAAGGAGCACAGTCTATACTGAGTTCTTTCCTACTCTACTGCTGAAACAGAAAAGGTGTGTATATTTGAGAGTCACAATGCCATCATAGGGCAAATTAGAGTACATACGGTAAAAAAAAGGGCACAAGGCTAGCAATAGAGATTCAGCACTGGAACTGTCACTAAAGCATATTGGTACAGCTCAGAACTACTGATGTGCAGAATCATGATACAAACTGGTATTGGAGGATCTCTTACCATCAGTCCCAATGGCCAGAACAAGAAGGTTCTACTCCGTGATTACTGATTGAAGCATCAGAACAAAACCACTTTATTTATGCTAGTGCTAAGGTTCAGCACCACAGTACTATACAGTAGGATTCTAGACCCTCTGTATCAGAGAATCAGGCCCACCACATAATTGCGATGCTTTCCACTCATTTCTAGCAGATTAGTATTTCATTATGTATGTACAACAGGTCTTAGTTCCTGTGACGTTGCCCCTGCACCAGTTCCCACTACTTACCTCTCCTTCACCCAATCAGAAGAACAGATTTCTGTTTTCAGAGGCCCCCCACTTCCAAAAATAACCCACTTCCCATAAAGACATATTTGTTGGAATTGTAATAACATGCCTTTCAGATGAGACTCTAAATCGAATTGCATCAGCCTGATCAGGTGAAGGAAACACAGATTTCCTTTCCCCACACCCTCCAAACACACACATTTAGCGCAACTCAATTGGAGGAAGGAAATGTAAAATCAAATTTACATCTCCATGTGAAATTTGAGAACAGTGGAGGACTGAGAAGCATGTGCAAAGATGGGGGAAGGGAAACTATGAAACCAAGGCAAAGGATTGCAAATTCAGTGAAAGGTCTTCTTCCATTTCATAATAAGCTAGAAGTGCGTAACAGATGAAGAACGAAATGTCACTTCAGATTCTCTTTTTAAAACGGAAAGTGGCAAAACTGCCATTCTTATTTTTTCAGTCTCTCTTGTTCTTCTTCAGAACACTGCGCAATAAAGCAAACATTGAGAAACACAACTTTCATATGAAGAGATTTGAAAAAGTTTCCATTATAATGATACAATCAGTTCAAGCACCAGTGGTACTATACCTGTCAGAAATAAACTATAGCACAGCAGGTCGGGATGCTGAATATTCAGGAGGTGCAGGAACTGGCCAGGCAAATAAGCAGCCACATAATAGTCTATTTAAAGAAATAACAGTGGTCAATTTAGCACTTGTTCACTTTTTTCTTTAAGAGGCTCTTTCACATGATTCTCATCTTGGCCCACTTCTCTGATGGAATTGATTATATCTAGGAAATATAAAAGGAGTTAATTAAAAGCTGCTGCTGTATTAACACAGGAAACACTAGCAATACATTTGGATTTCCAGGGGAGGATTCAAGGTGCTTGAGACACTTAAGAACTCAGCAGCTGATCTCCAGAGCAGATTCCGAGGCAATTTTAGAGGAAGTTGCTTACTAATAGTGAGGTACTGCAGTATCAAATGCCAAATATAGAAGTTAAGCAAAAAAAAAAAAAGCATCAAAATAACACAACCACTTAAAGTCAAGGAAAAAAATCCTTTCCTTCTAGAGCAGGGTTAGCCATTTGTCTCCCTGCTGGGGACAGAGAATGGCAGTCACACAGGAAAGTAACACATGTAACCTACCAAGATTTATAAAAGCCACTTCCTTCAATTGATGAGACTCTGTTCTTTCTAGAGAAACTGTAAAAGTTTTGTTGTAACCTGGGGAAAAATAATAATACTTTTTAAAAACCCAAACAATAAACACCATCTGTTACAAGCTGAAGTACAAGCCAAGTATGACTTTGTAGCTAGAAACTTCAGCAGTGCCAATACACCCAAACAGGCATATTTTAGACTGGTTTACAGGCTTGTCGGCACAGACAGATTTACTTCATCCTGAAGAGAGTTGCCGCATACTTAGTAGACCTACACCCACATAATGCAGTTCCTTAGTATGCAGAAACTGGCTATGCACAGCACAGCCTATGTTCAAGTTTAAAGAAGCATTCCATCCCAGAACAAGCTTATGTAAGAACACAACCCCCCCAAAAAAGGCCAAACACAAATGCTTTACATAGCTGTGCTTCACATTTTGGTAATCTTTCAACTGCTTTAAAGAATTTCCACTTTGTTTATCTGCATGCCCTATTGCTGTAATTTAGTTCAGCTTTGTTTAAACATACGCTAATTTCGGACCTGCTGTGTTTGCATGGGCTTTGCTTCAGCACAGCTGCTATTTTATTCTAGACTTGCACCATACTTCTTCTGGCATCCAGTAAGAATGACACAGAGTCCTCAAACTTCCCCAGTCTCTGAGAAAAGCTGAAGATTAAAATATGCAGTCAATGACTGGCCTCTAAATCTCTGCTGTAATATGCTAAAAGCTGAATGGTGTCATGATCAGGATGCTGCTTAATACTGTGTGAAAATTCAAGATAAAAGGATTGATCTGCAATTTACAGTACCACCAAGGAAAAAAAAGTAGATCATGAGCCATGAATGAGCCATTCATCCAGGACTTTGATTCCTCACCCTAGCAGAGAGATGCTTTAGCTATGCTGCAAAAAAGGAGTTAAGAAATGAGACCTCCAAGACCAACAGCAACACTACAGATTAAAGGGGATCTAAACCAAATAGGTTTTCATACAAAATACTGACTGAAGCTTGCTTGCAATGAGTCAGTATACTCATGATCACCACCCTGTTCCTTGCCAATGCAAACACATGCAAGCTAATACCAGCACTGCAGATTACAACCGCAGCATCGTGACATTTGTGTCTGTGTTACATCAAGCGACTGCTTTAACAGGGGGCGGGAAGCTTCCTTCTGAGCTTACAGATCCTGCAGCACAGACTGAACTCCTTATATGTCTCCAAAATGTGGCTTATGGTCCTCATAAGCTGCTTCTGTGGGTCATCTCAGGACCAGTCATAAAATCCTCTCATAGGACTGATGAATCTTATATGAATCCACGAACAGCTCTGTACCAAACAAGTCCATTCCATGAGGGTCATTTCAGATGCAGCTGGTCAATGTCATCATATTTATCCTCAGTGTCTTCCTGATAAAGACAGGGATGTACAAGGGCCATGGCTGGCTCCAAGCAATGCAATCACCTTCCAGCTACACATCAAGTACGTGTGGGGAAATCAGCCCTTCACAGCAGTACAAGGCAGAGCACTGCCACACCCAGAAGGGACTTTGCCAATTTGCTAATGCTTCCAAGAACATACAAATGCAGTTCATCTGATCCCACAATGTTCCAGCAGCAAAGCAATGTGTTAGCGCAGCCCTGACATATGGAAAGGTTCCTGACATAAGAAAGCAAACACTCAAAGTAGAATGTTGTTCACTTGAACATGGTTACTCCATAACATGCAGCTTCTTGATTGAGAAATAATTTGCCTCTCTCCTCCATGTAAAAAATGACAAAATTAATGACAAGTTTTATTCTGATCAGAATAGAACAATGTTCTTCATTCTTTTCAATAAAAAAAAAAAGTCTTAAAATCAAGAGCTAGAGCACCACTTACATAGCATCTATTCTTATAGTCAGTGGGTGTTGCACTCTTGCTGTGAAAATGACATGTTAAACTGGAAATCTAAACAGACATTTAAGCTAAGAGCTGTTGGCTCTATTTCCCATACAAATGGCTTATGGCATATGTACAACACACCTGCAAGCTCCCACAGATTTCTCTGATGTTTGCGCTCAGCTCGCCGGAAAGTCTGGCTAGAAATAAGGGACCAAATTAATAGCCACTGACAAGGCCACTGGTTTGAAGCTACTTGTTCAGCATCAGGCAGGAAGTCAAGTCTACAGCAGGAGAGTTAGCTTTGCAGCTAAAGGCTGCTGCTGCCTTTAAACACCAGCCACAGCAGGTTATTGTCTGCAGATTTTGGTAGTTATTTGTTTTGCAAGGGATTCTGACAGTCTTTCAGCAAAACGACATTCTCCAAAATAGCAAAACTTCACAAGTTAAGCTTACCTTTATGTAAGAAGTATATGGAGTACGTTATTTCATCCGGAGAATCAGAGGCTAGACTGCAACACACACACAAGCCTCCTAAAAAGACAAAAAAGGAAAAGAAAATTGACTTGTCACCCTAACCCAGACATCTTCACACTGCACAAAGCTTCAGCACAATGTTTTCAAATTAGAAACTAATCTCTCAAAAAAGGTAAAGATTACAGACATACGTATCTCTAACCGCCGTTTTGCTAGTGAAACACAAAATAAGAGAGAGCAGAGGAGGCAATATAGCACAAGGGAAACCTGGTTTCTGACATGGCTGGTTCTTCTCTTTCGAAGTACATTTTTAGCCCTTCCCTGTATAAAACATGCTTGCAGCCAGCAAACTGATCAAGCCTTTCTCTTCACAGACGGCCTCAATCTCTCTGAATATTTTCTATTCAGGGACTGTCAAATATGCACAGAGCATAGTAAAACACAGTTTGTTTGCTTTCTAAGCAATTTCATATAGGCAGCAGCAAGATATACTACTAGAACTTTCACACACTAAAAACAATAGTCACTTCTCCCCTTTCCAGCCCAAAGAGCCATTAATTCCTTCTTTAGGAGAAAGCCAGTCCTTGGCACCAACTTGTTTAAGCCAAGGTACCCTGTGCAGGAATGCTTCCCCCTCCCAGCCTAATTCTAAACCAGGCTGATAATGTTTTGACTCCACTGGATGGTAGCCTTCCCTCCATGCCTTAGAAAAACTTTAATCCACTTACTCCAACGCTTTGGCAACCTGCTTTGGCATTCATGTTAGAAACAGCTTCCAAACCACATTATCCCAATGCAGGTGGGAAACCTGGGCCACAATTATGACCATTCACCTTTTACCTTTATTGATAGTTTATCACTTAAAAGAAAAACAAAAAAAGAAGAGGCAATACTAATACAGATACTTACAGAAAGGTTATATATACAAGGTATACAGAAAAAGGGCATGGAACGGAAAAAGTACAAGCATAAAAAAAGATGTTTTACTTGGTTAAATGCCTCACACTTCAGACCACAAGGCCGTAACATAGCTGTGATACAGATACGGCTGAGGCACTTCACGTGGCTAGAGAAGGTAAATACTTTTTGAGATGCATTTTTTTTCCTGCTTATTCTTAGTTGCTTTAATACTGTTTGATACAGTTTTGGGTGGATATTTGAGTCATTCAGACAACAGACAGGGCATTTTGCCAGAGCACTTGGCATCTTTCAAAGCATGCATAATTTTTAAAGTAGCAGCATCAGGACTCATGAGGAAGACTGGAAAAGCTCCAGCAACCCACAATGCTGTTTTATTATCAACAGCTCCCTTCCAACACTGCAGATTTCCTTCTTGTGTGCTGGAGCCCAGTGTATACAGTGTTCTGTAAATTGCGCAACATGCAAGTGAGTCTGTTCAGACTGAAGTGTCAGTGAGTAATAGATGCAAGCTGATCACAAAAACAGTGGCTATGGGGGACTAATAGCACATGCATCTTTCAACTCCAGAATACTGGTCCAAATGTCAACAAACTTCACTACAAACACCACAAAATATCAAACAGTGCTTCATTAACACAGATAGAAACATGGCAGTCTCAGATCAGCAAGTGTCCAAGCAACCCTGCATCTGGCATAGTTTTGGCAACCCCAGGACAGCCAGAGACTGAGAATATAAGACAAATTCCATTTCTATCCTTACCAGCGCACTCTGTAAAGTAGAGCTGGGCTGTGCTAATGCTGAGAAAGCTTGTTATCTTATTGCACCTGTAAAGTAGTGTTTCATACAAAGGCAGAACCAGGTCTTTTGCACTATCCATTTCAAAATCATTTGCAAACAGTATGAGCTATAGCTAAATGTCACAAGGTGAGAAGACTAACATGAAAATACATTTGGATGCACTCTGATCTTTTCAGAAATAAAAGGGGAAAAAGAAGATCTCAACCACAGCAAAGTAAAAAGAAAAGGAAACATTTAAAAGCATTTCTACTCACACAAGATAACAGGGGATTACAGGTAGCAATACACACAGCAGAACCAGGTAAACAATAGTTACAACTCTGCCAGCTGATAAGTACACATCATGCCACTGAAATTTCCTATGAAGACAGGAAGTTTTCCCCAGGAAACTTTAACTTCAAATGCCTCATTTCCGTTCATGCAGAAGACATACAGCTGTACCAACATCTCAACATCGCATTTGGGTGTCATAACTCAAATGCAACATTGCAGTATGGCATCTTGTCTAGTTGTACTGGCTTCAGAGGGACTTGCCTCACCTAACTGCAGCCAACCAAACATCTCTCATTTGGCTCCTATACAGCAAATGAAGAAATATGGATAGAAGCAATCATTCCCTGGAGATGCCTATTTCTCTCTGTAAGTATAGTCCTTATGCTTAAAGTTTAGGCAGGTAAAGTTAGGTGATAATACAGGGTTTATATCATTTTACTGCCTGCATTTCTTTGTAATACAGGGCAAATTTAACTGAAAAGCATTTCTAAAGCACTAAAAACATAACAGCCCACTGTTGTTTAAGTAACCACTGAATTCTGGACAAAGTTAATTCTGAGACTAGAACTGCTTGATCTCAGCTCATCTAGAAGCACATAGGGGCTTTTATCTGGAGATATTTTGTCCATGCTGAATATAAAGAACAGGGCTACTTTTCTTCTACTGCGGAAGTCTGACAGAGGAAGAGTGATTTCATTCAGAGTTCAGACTGGCAGTAGCCAATAACAGTTTTATTAAATGGGAAATTGCTGGAATATTCCATTTTGAAGTTATGCCAATTATTCTTTGCCAGAGATGTCCAAATGGTACAAATAGGGGTATCAGTATTAATATTTGAAGCATGCTAGCAGTTCCACAAAAGGCATCATCTGCACCCTAAAGAGCCTGCAGTCCAGTTTTGTAAATCACCACAAACAAGAGCACAAAAGGGAACTTCGGTGTGATTACCCACAGTGTCCTTCACCAACCAGATCCGGTCTCTGCACCAAAACCATTAGCTCCTAACTGTTACCTACTCAAAACTGGTTATGCAAAGCGATCCTCAGTTTCAAGCAACATTTAATGAAAAGCCACATATAATAATCTCATTTATTAAGTGTAATTGTCAAATTATGTGTTTTACATTAACCACAATGAAAAACACATGTGAAAGGTTCCACACAGAAATTAAATGCTGCATTACCACATGGAAAAGAACATTTTACTTCAGGGTAACCAAACAAGAGTCTTGCTGGAATAAGACCGAATTTCATCCTAAACTAAAAGAAGGTGATTCAATCCAAACAAACCCTGGGGGGGACAGGTTTAAATTGAAACATATATATACAAATCAATAACATTTTCCACTATTGGACAGGCTGTTTGTATAAGAAATAGTCTCTCTTGCCAATAGAGAAAAAGTAGCCTAATCTACATTTGGTAGATAGAAACTTGGCTTTCTCTTATTTCTAATTCCTTCCCTCTAATCTTTGTAAGCATACTGTCTGCCTTGGTAAGAAAAAAATCTGTGTTTCACTCCATTTGCACTAATGGTCATTTCAACACAACAGCCAAATATGTCAGCTATTTGCCTGCACGCATATATCATGCCTTAAGAAGGGAAAGGCAAAGCCACTTCTGCAACACATCATGTCCCCACACAACTCTGTAGATTACTCAGAGGTTAATCAAATACCATTTCTGCTTGGTGGTATGGTCTAATTTAGAAGCTGAAAATGCAGACATCTGTGATGAACAGATGCCTCAAGACCAGTTTTTAATCAAAAAAGCTCATGGCATGCATTAGGATGCAGGAAAACCCTTAAATCCTAAGGGATTAAGGCACATTTTAAGAAATCATACATATACTAAATCCTTAAGTATCACATACTATGTTTTGTATCGCATACTTGGACCTTCCATGTATAACAGCAATATGAATCTCTTTGAATCTGTATAGCACATGCTGTGTTTACGTGTGTCCACTCTGTATAGTATGCCAGATACCCAGACACCAGTCCTAGCCAAAACCTTCCTTGAATTTACTTTCGAACAGGTTTTTGGTCAGTTTTAACATTAAATTGCTCTAATGTAACTCGCAACCATGCCTTGGTACCACCTGTGTTCTGAAACTACCAGAAAATGCTAGAGCGTACTTAGACGGAGATATTTCACCATATGCGTGCATGATACCAGCTCTTTGAAGCTGGGTTAGCAGATAATTTCTGGGTGATTGTTTTATTGTTAGTGTTGATATATGAACCCCTTGGTACTCTTTAGCTCATCTTGGAATGCAGCTTTCAGACAGTAAAAAAAACTTAGCAAGAAAAACAGTGCACAGTTGCATACCCTGTCTCTCACAGTTGCCTGTCAAGTATACTCTAAAGCAATACAAATTGATGAGAAAAATATAAAAATAACACAAAAAATACAAAAATAGTACAAAAAATGCAATTGATGAGAAACTGAAAATGAGCCTGCTTAAGTGTGCGCTCGCAGCCCAGAAAGCCAACCATATCCTGGGCTGCATCAAAAGGAGCCTGACCAGCAGGTTAAAGGAGGTGATCCTGCCCCTCTACTCTGCTCTCGTGAGACCTCACTTGGAGTATTGTGTGCAGTTCTGGTGTCCTCAACATAAAAAGGACATGGAACTGTTGGAACAAGTGCAGAGGAGGGCCACGAGGATGAGCAGGGGACTGGAGCACCTCCCGTATGAAGATAGGCTGAGAAAGTTGGGGCTGTTCAGCCTGAAGAAGAGAAGGCTGCGTGGAGACCTCATAGCAGCCTTCCAATATCTGAAGGGGGCCTAAAGTGATGCTGTGGAGGGACTCTTCATGAGGGACTGTAGTGACAGGACAAGGGGTAACAGATTAAAACTTAAACAGGGGAAGTTTAGGTTGGATATAAGGAGAAAGTTCTTTACTGTGAGGGTGGTGAGGCACTGGAATGGGCTGCCCAAGGAAGCTGTGAATGCTCCATCCCTGGCAGTGCTCAAGGCTGGGCTGGACAGAGCCTTGGGTAGCATGGCTTACTGTGAGGTGTCCCTGCCCATGGCAGAGGGGTTGGAACTAGATGATCTTAAGGTCCTTTCCAACCCTAACTATTCTATGATTCTATGAAATTTCACACTCATGCAAAACCAACACAAAAATATAATCACAATAATGCCTTACAAAGAAATTTAGTAATCATTTATGATTAAACTGTATAATTACTAGTGCAGATATATTTGTATTTATTCATTACCTGCTTTACTTGTAAAAACCTGAAGATTCAAAGATTTAGCTGCAACATCTTGATCTTCACAGTAATCATATCCAAAATTCACAAGCCTATGAGCAAATATAGATCACTAAATGAATTACTTTTTCATCCACAGAGATTCATCACAACACAAAGATCATGAGAACATCACTATGTAATCAAAACATATAAATTAAATTACAATCAAATGTTCTCTAACTCAAGTTACATTGGGATTAAACCAATCTATCCAATGCTGTTAGAAATGAGAATCCAAGCGTGCACACTACTATCAGAAACCAACAATTCTGATTACATCTGCAAACCTGATATTCACTTAACTACAGCATCGTCCAACCATTCCTACACTTTGAAGTGAAAGCAAGTTCTGATCAAGTACTGGAAATCCAGACATTCATCATACCTGAGAACCCAAGGGCTTTGCAGCCTAACTCTCCCATTCTTATGTCTGTAAACCTACGTTTTAATCTGCGGTTAGGTACAGTAATTGCAGCTGAAATACTCAAAAATGAAAGCAAGAAAAAAATCACACTTACACGGAACTTTTATACCGTGACATTCTTTTTCAGCTTCATGCTGCCTGTGCTCTATCGGTTTTACATATCTTTAAAATCTACAAGTCCTATTTTTGCCATACAGAACACACAATAAAAGACTGTACTCAGTCTGCTTTGGCTTATTTGTTTGTTTGGGCTTTTCCCAGAAACGATTTTGTTCCTGTTGGGATTTTCCCCCAGGTCCTCTGCAATAATTTTGACAGAAATAAACATAAAAAAGAATTATGGCATTGAAGCTTTTAGAAGAGTTGGATTTTTTCAGTACTAACAGCAAGAGGATGCCCTGTTTTTCTAGGGCAACCTGCAAGTGCAGTAACACCACACTGAGCCTTCTGCATATCACTGAGACATCCTGAGGGCCACAGTTTGGGCAAGATGTAACTCAGCTACCTTCAGTTATTGGTATCAGACCTAGTAGCTTTAGCCACTCATTTCAAGGGGAAACAGGCCTTTTTAGGGTGTAAATTAAACTGACTGAAGATAGAAGACTATGAGATGAATTACAGCTGAGAGTCAGACCATCCTGACTAGGCTTTCCTCAGTTATAAGGGAGCCTTAAGGACAGAAGCTCAGAGACAGTCACATGCACAGCAGATACACAGAATCTTAGCCTTTGAAAGTGCAGGCTGACTGGAAATAGCATGCTGGAGCAGGAAAGAGTACAGGCAGTGTCTCAAAGGCTACTGGAGCTACAGGTCTGGTTAACTGCCCACTAAAACACGTAATAGGAATTAAAAAGGGAGAGTTTCCCTTGACAAGATTTTCGACATCACCACAACATGCCCAAGATTAAAACAAATTAATTTAAATAAGGCCAGAATACTCAGAGGGTTTAACTTATAGTTAGCTCTTCTAACAAGTAATATTTAGAAATGGCACCAAAA
Source organism: Amazona ochrocephala (assembly GCA_039720435.1). Classification (NCBI taxonomy): domain Eukaryota; kingdom Metazoa; phylum Chordata; class Aves; order Psittaciformes; family Psittacidae; genus Amazona; species Amazona ochrocephala. The sequence goes on from CM077880.1 coordinate 32,042,196, forward strand.
AGCAGTTGAGGATTACATTTCATTTATAGTTCACCATGATGAAAATAAGAAGAACAGGGGATTCAGACACAGCAGTTGTATTATTGTTATGCTCAAGTACCACCTAGGCAACTGCAAAGAAAGATATTGTGGGTGGGACAAATTTTACTTCAATTTGCAAAACATCATCCAATACACTAAAAAGAACGGAAAACAAAACACTCGGAAATAAACTTACTTTAATTGTGTGTCATTTACAGATACATCCAGGGGCGATTCCAGCTGTTAACCAAAAATGAAAACAAACCTGTTTAGTGAGGTCAGTACACTATGATAAACTATGATCAGTTTTTCAGACCAGTCAAATGCGTCAAACTCATATTTCAGGAGATTTAACATTTTAAGCAAGTTTATTTTCCTCCTCTAATCCTTAAAATCACCCCAACAAACATAAAATAGATTCTTAAAAAAAATAAATTATGAGATATTTAACTTAATTTCAGCCACTGGGACAAACAAAATCTAGTAACAATGACACGTTCAACAGCTGCATATTTTATGTTCTGTTGTCTGTATTTTGGCCACAGCAAATTTTCCTATCTTGCTTAAAAGTGACACAAAATCAGTATATAGTTTCTCTGTCTCATACATTTGATAACCCAGCTTTTCACACTTGAATACATGAACAGTATGTCATGAATGCCACCTACTTTTAGATCAGTATCTGTGATTCCACTGAAGTTACCTTCCCGTGGCACAACCTGAATCTGACTGAATATATTCTTGAAAAGAATATAATGACAAAAAAAACCCGAAACACCCAAATAAAAAAAACACACACTGAAAAAGAAAACCCAGTTTTCATTTGCATAAGCTCCAATAATAAAAGACACTGAAAGAGACCCTGTATTGGTACCAGAAACACATAATTACATCCCACTCAAAACCACGGTATAAAATACTCATGACTTACTATTGAGTTAAAGTTTTCATCAGGATAAAACTGGACACATTTTAAAGTACTCTTTGATTCCTGGAATTAAAAGGATGTGTATGGTAACTGATCAAATAGAAAGCACATCACATAGACTGAAAAGTGACTGGATAATCCACACCATTCTCCACACTCAACCTGCTTTGATAACAGATATGCAGAAGTTAGGGGACAAAATACGACTTTAAAAACCACATATAACCCCCAACAATAGCACTAAGACATGCTTCCTTCCTGTCCCAGATCATTATCTGCCAATCACCTATAATTGCGTGGGCTCTCACTTGAAGGCATCACATTACATGTCTTTCACACATACACACACACTCTAGAAAGTTGAAAAAAAATATGTTTATCATAACTATCTATACAGCAAAAAGAACTGTATCTTACTTTGGCTAGTTCAGAAAGGGTTTCTCAGAAACAAAACCAGGAATATGTTTCTCCATCACAGTTCACTTCCTGTTATTTCCTAATACTCACATTTTTTAGGTGGCTAAGAGGAGTTAAGAATAATCAATTTTTATTTGAGCAAACCACACCAACTGCAAATAGTCCCTCAGACAAAACAAAACAAACCCAAAGAGTTTCAGCATTTCTAGCCAAGAACCTGCCTTCATTTGGTCACTCAGTAAGTCATGCGTACAACATAATTTCTAGATGTGAATTCTCTAGAACGCAAGCATTATACTCATGACAGGTTTTGATAGATTTAAATCCTTTTGAACAAAAGGCCTTTCTAAAGTCAAAAAGCCTAACAAAACCACTCTTTTTTATATAAAAATCACTCAGACCACCAGTCTTCTTGCAATCTTCTATGCACAAACAGCAGTTGAGGTTAAGTCTGGCTTTTGCTTTAGGCTATTTGAGGCAGGAAGAAGACATACAACTATAATGAAAACCAAACTCACACTATTGTTAGTGCACACACTCAAAACTTTACTGCCATAAGACAGCCAAAACCAAAACTACCAGAATGACTTTCATTTCACCTTTGGAACCATGTAGAAGAGCCTTTGCTCCACCATATCCCATTGTGCCCAAATGAGATCATCTGCAACTCTGGCTCTTGGAAGCTGACCTGAGTTTTGAATCACCTAAAGGAAAAGAAAGAATATTAGAAGTCGTCAAATAAGGTTCTTTAACAATTACACACAGTCTGTGCTTTAAAGAGAAAAGCAATGACAGGAGAGACGTACATATTAAGGTGCTTGGATCATATATGCCTTTTTTTTTAGCTGTACAAAGTCCACCCTCATTGTTTGCAAGGTGCTCAGCTTAAAGAGACCAGAAGCACAGTTTTCAGGGTACACCTACTACAAAGTATTTTCCTTGACATTTCTTTGCTTGCAAGAAATTCACCACTTAAGCTGCTCAAAGTGAACAAAGAAAAGCAGACAGCGTGCTCTATCACAGAGAAACAGAGAGGAGTGAAATACCACAGTCAGTTCAGAACCAGCCACATTAACTACTGAAGGAAGATGTGTTATCTCCAAAAGGATTTCTGTCCAAAGTCTCAGCCACAGGATGGAGAGTACTAGCAGTAGGGAAAGGGCTAGAACTGTGGAAAACCACTGGGATTGTATAAAGGCACTCTTGAAAGATGTAGGGAGATTTCCTGTCAACCAAACAAATTTTGTTAGAAGGATATCAGATTGATCTGTTATTTCTGATGATACTCTTAGTCTTCACTACTGTAGTGTAGCAGATAAAACCCACCCGCAATTAAAAGCGATTATAAACTTCAAGAAAACCATGAAAGACTTCAAAGGGACTGAAAATCAGGTCCTTAGCTTTTTCCATCCAAGCTGATATTTGCCTAGATAAGGCGATATACTGGCTTTCATGACAATTCTTTACTATATTAAATGTATGTTTATTAAGAATAAATCTCCTAAGCAAAACATCCACAACCTGCTGAAGAAAAATTCCTGTTAAAAACAGGAAAAAGATGAAGGGAGAAAAGTCACTGGAATATTCACAGTACTTGGAGAGTACCCAAGTTTTATGTCTTTCGTTTGTTAACTTGTTTTTTAAATGAATCCTTCACGGGGACAGACAGACACGCAAAACGCAAAGTTTGGAAGATGACTGCAAATATTTTAAATGGTTTAAAAATGTGTGTTTATTTATTAAAAACATATTTATTTAATATTTACTCCCAATTTCTATCATACAGACACATTCAACAACAAACAAAAATAATCAAATAAGTCATTTCCCCCATAGATTACACAGTTTCCAAGGCCCAGTTAGAATTAAACTTGGCTACGGATGTTAAGGATAACAGGAAGGGATTTTATAGGTACATTGCCAATAAAAGACAGGTTAGGGACACCGTGGGCCCTCTCCAGAAGCTATCGGGAGAACTGGCTACCCTGGATTTGGAGAAGGCTGAGGTTCTTAATGACTTCTTTGCCTCAGTCTTTACCGGCAAATGCTCTGACCACACCACCCAAGTCTTGGAAGGCAGATGCGGGGACGGTGAGGGTGGGGACCCTGGGCCCACTGTGGGGGAGGATCTTGTTTGGGACCACCTTAGGAACCTGAACATACACAAGTCCATGGGACCGGATGAAATCCATCCGCGGGTCCTGAAGGAGCTGGCAAATGAAGTTGCTAAGCCACTGTCCATCATATTTGAAAAATCATGGCAGTCAGGTGAAGTTCCTGACGACTGGAAAAAGGGAAATATAACCCCCATTTTCAAGAAGGGGAAAATGGATGACACAGGGAATTACAGACCAGTCAGTCTCACCTCTGTGCCTGGCAAAATCTTGGAGCGGATTCTCCCGGAAGGCATGCTAAGGCACATGAAAACCAACAAGGTGCTTGGTGACAGCCAGCATGGCTTCACTAAGGGGAAATCCTGCCTGACCAATCTGGTGACCTTCTATGAAGGGGCTACGGAACTGATGGACAGGGGCAGAGCGGTTGATGTCATCTACCTGGACTTGTGTAAAGCCTTTGACACTGTCTCACATGACATCCTTCTCTCTAAGTTGGAGAGACATCAATTTGATAGGTGGACCACTTGGTGGATAAAGAACTGGCTGGATGGCCGCACGCAAAGAGTAGTGCTCAGTGGCTCAGTGTCCAGCTGGAGACCAGTAACGAGTGGTGTCCCCCAGGGATCGGTGTTGGGACCGGTCTTGTTCAACATCTTTGTGGGTGACATGGACAGTGGGATTGAGCACGCCCTCAGCAAGTTTGCCGATGACACCAAGCTGTGTGGTTCGGTTGATAAGTTGGAGGGAAGGAATGCCATCCAGAGGGACCTTGACACGCTTGTGAGGTGGGCTGATGCCAACCTAATGAAGTTTAACCATGCTAAATGCAAAGTCCTACACCTGGGTTGGAGCAATGCCAGGCACAGCTACAGATTGGGCGGGGAGGAGATTCAGAGCAGCCCTGCGGAGAAGGACTTAGGGGTGTGGGTTGATGAAAAAATGAACATGAGCCGGCAGTGTGCGCTTGCAGCCCAGAAGGCCAACCGTATCCTGGGCTGCATCAAAAGGAGCGTGACCAGCAGGTTGAGGGAGATGATCCTGCCCCTTTACTCTGCTCTCTTGAGACCTCACTTGGAGTATTGTGTGCAGTTCTGGTGTCCTCAACATAAAAAGGACATGGAACTGTTAGAACAAGTGCAGAGGAGGGCCACGAGGATGGTCAGGGGACTGGAGCACCTTCCATATGAAGATAGGCTGAGAAAATTGGGGCTGTTCAGCCTGCAGAAGAGAAGGCTGCGTGGAGACCTCATAGCAGCCTTCCAATACCTGAAGGGGGCCTAAAGTGATGCTGGGGAGGGACTCTTCATTAGGGACTGTGGTGAGAGGACAAGGGGTAATGGGTTTAAACTTAAACAGGGGAAGCTTAGATTGGATCTGAGGAAGAAATTCTTTCCTGTAAGGGTGGTGAGGCACTGGAATGGGTTGCCCAAGGAAGTTGTGAATGCTTCATCCCTGGCGGCGTTCAAGGTGGGGTTGGACAGAGCCTTGGATGGCATGGCTTAGTGGGAGGTGTCCCTGCCCATGGCAGAGGGGTTGGAACTCGATGATCTTGAGGTCCTTTCCAACCCTTACTATTCTATGATTCTATGATTCTATGATTCTCAATCAGCTCTGTGGTTAGCGTCTTAAGTTGCTATCTTATCAGTACTTTCTTTACTATGCTTGTGGTGCTCAATTATAAAACTATATAAAACAGTCAGCTAAAATTACAGATATTTAAATTTTCAATTAAACAAGAAAAACCCTTGGAGCCCCAGATTTTACATCTTACCACTTTCTGTTCTTCTTCTGCAACTACATGAATCTCAAATTGTTCAATATCTTTAAAATACACACCAAAAAGAAAAAGTCATTACAAACATACATTTTTATATGCTTTTATACAGCTTATTACACAATCTCACCTCTCAGATTGCTATAAGAACATATTAGGGCCAGGAAAGCTCAACTCAGCATAAGAAGAAATCTGTGACACATGAACCCATGTGTCTATTTAGACACCTGGACTCTTCCTTTTCCGAGCTGAAGGTGGCTTCAGGCACCCCACCTCATTGAAAAAATTCTGTGCCATCAGTGGAGCACCGTCAGGAGGATGCTAACTGCAACATGCCAAACCAAGCTAAGGAGCACACACACAAAGGCCACATGGAACTGCATGCCTGTGCCCGAGACTGTACCCAACTCTGTTTCGCTTCCTTCCACCGCACAGTCCTTTCCCATGCAAAATTCCTAAAGTTATTGATCGTTTGCCTGTGTGAAGGGCACAAGATTCACCCAGCAGATGTTCTAAGTGTTTCTGATACAGTTCACAGCACTATGTGAATGTATTTAGTAGGTGAACTCTGCCCACATAAGTCAAAGTACCTAAAGGTTGGTGTCTTGCTTAGCAAAGATGGCCTCTGCAAGGAGATGGGAAAAGAAATCTCCATAATAAAATGGAAAGGCAAGAGAGATAAACAGCCTTTTCCAGATGTCCACCTCTATCCGTTGCCTCCCATTAAATTAGGCTGAACACACAATGTTAGCTGAATCTGAGGAACTACTGTCCTATTCTTATCCCACTTATCATATGCTAAATCACAATCCATCTCTCAGTCAGTATCTGCTCTAAATTTATAGACAGCTATAAAAGTTTTTGTTATTACTTTTACAAATAAAGGTAACTGATGAATGCATGAACTAAGTAAATAATTGCTGTCAAAGCTGCCCATTCTGCTAACACTGAAACAAAAAATCCCACTAAATTATACAGTTATCTGCAATACCTACAATAGCTCTCACCCTTTTTTCCCATTCTTCTCCAAAAGTCTACCAAAAATGTAATCTATAATGATGATCTTAAAATAAAAGAATATATATATACACACTGACAAAATATTAACTCACATTTATCTTCTGAAACTAGCAAGAGGCGACTTTCTGTAGAAGTATTTCTGCCTTCAACTGGATAAAGAAACTAAACAGAAAGTTTAACAAAAGTAAATAACCAGAGTAGTTTAGAGCATTTATCTAAAACATTGGGGTTAGTTGCACATTTTTAAATTAAGACAGGCACACTAATGATATTTAATTAATAAAAATAGCTATTATTACAGACTAATAGTCACCAATGACTACAATTATGGGCTTCATGGGACTGAAGAGAAATAAAAAAAAGTAGCTTTCATGTCAGAGAAATATTCTACATCAAACATTTTATGAAGTTTCTCACTTTTTTCATGCTATGAACACACTATCTCTGTAATAGTCACAAGGTAAGGTGAGATATTTTTGCACTCCAACACTTTATCCTCTCTAGAATAGTGGATTAAAAAGGTTTATATTTAGATTAGTTGAATAATTTACCTGTACTCGAACACAGCTATCCACAGCCTTTAGGACTCTCACATTATTAATGGGATGAATTTCAATTAGCAAGGTTAAATACTTGGATACTGCAAAAAGAACATGGTTTAGGTAACATTAATTTTTAGCAGAAGAATGCAATATTTCAAACAGCATTGAAACAATCCACAGTACCTGACTGTAACAGCTGACTTACTCTTTCTTGCTCAGTATATTGACGGAAGCTGACCGCTAAGGGGAAAAAAGACAAAAAACCAAAAACATTCTACAGTGAGCTTGCACATTTGACATTAATCCTATCAAATGTTCTTGAAGACCAAGCAGCACAATTTTTTTTACCAAAAACATTTATATTAAAGGAACAGAAGTTCTTCCAGATGTAGGAGGCATGTATAAAGAGGGGGAAGCAAACGGCAATATCATTACAGCTCTGTCTTTCTTACCTACATTATCTAGTGATGAATCAACTGAAACACATAGACAGCTGTAAGCAATATTACGGACAAAACAGATTTAAGGAATTCTAGACCCAAATACATCATCCTACTAAACTAAAAGACAAAGCATGCAACAAAAATAATGATAAAACACGTATTTACCCAATAATGTCCTTTCATTGTTGATCGAACAGCTGATTATGCGGAGATCCCTCTCAAACATATAGAGGTGCTATAAAGAAACATATAAATGCTAATAAATTAATTTTAAATCCATCTAATTACTTCACCATAGCGGAACACTGCTGACCAGTAGGCCAGCTGCATTTTTAAAGCAAGTAATTTCATGGCCAGAAGAAACATATTTCAAGCCTCAATTGCATCACTTCTTTTTTTTTCTCCTTTGTTTATTTCTCACTGGTTCTTTTGAGCTCTATGTTGTCACTAGAGCAGACCTTTATGTAAACACAAAATTTCACCCATTTCATACTGTTATGGGGACACCTGCAAAGGCACGTTATGATTCCAGTCACTGAACATTCAGTTTCAGAATAATTTCTTACAAATTGTAGCAGCAACCAGACTGAGGTTTTCTTTCATAACAAAGAAAACCCCCAAAATTTACTTTTTAGCATACAGGTTCAGTATGAAGAGGAGCAGAAAGGGCTTGAACTGGTTGTTCAGAGGTAAAGACTGCAGACATGATGATTTACTGCTCCCAAATCATTCAGATGTTCTGCATCCTAATAGTACTGAGCACCATTCAAATACCATTCTGGTCTCTTTTCTGTTTCAAACAAGTATCCACTGTTTCAAATAAGCATATGCTACCTAAGCATATAACATACTGTTCTGCAAGGCATCCAAATCTGAAATGCTACAGCACTTTGACCAGGGATAATACTGGCAATGGTCTCACCTCATTTTGTTTAGTTTGAGGATCATACAATCCGATGTGAGTATTTCTCTGATTTCCCTGTGGATGAAAACAAATCAGCATTGGCAACGTAAATATATACAAAATTAAACATTGATTTATTTTTTTCCTACCTCCCTCTCCTCTTCCCCCTGCCCCTTGACACAGATCCTCACACACGTCCCTGTCCTATAAACAGGCAGTTACTTACCTAATGCCAAGAAAGCGAGGCAAGAAGCAAAGATTTTTTTTTCCTTTTCGAACTAACACATGGGATAAAGCTGAAATGTGGCCAATCTGCAGCCCACGAGACATTGCATAAGCCAAGTACCTCTCTCTCACTTTGGTTCTAAACTGGGCTTAGTTATAGGCAGCAGGACCAGAATGAGAGATGTCTGTATGAGAATGAAAGGGGATGCTACGACCTCTGGAATACTTAAGGCTGGTCTTACAAACCTCACCAGCTTGGTGGGTCATCGCTCCAAAAGGGAGCACAGAAACATCGAACATCACCAAATACAGCTTCCAGCAATCTGGCTGCAGGATGGAAAAGGATTTCAGCTCTGGCTTAGGAAATAATTGTTTGAAGGCTAAATATATTTCACAAGCTCAGACGACACCTTTAGCCTGCTGCCTTTGAAAAGAAGCATAATACTCATCCTTTCTAGCTGATTGATAGCAACATACAATGACCTTGTTTGTGGCACTTCTAAGATTATACAAATCACAACTTTTCTTCTTGGTAGCTTTTACCATGCTGTAAATATTCAAAATTTATTTTACAAAAAAGCTTCTTGGCAGCATATATTGTGTACCAATTCAAGCTGAAGTCCATTAATGTACTCTAGGTACAGGCACTAAATTGCTAAACTGTTGAAATGTAATCCAGCCATATAGGCTTGTACTCAAACACTGAGCATCATTGTTTTTAATTACAGCTTGGGGGGAGAGGGGAGAAGTCTGTGGTTATTTACAAAGTTATGGCATTTTGCTTTGTGAAGTTAAAACAAAAGCCTGAGTATTCTCTTCCCAAGGGGTCTATTTCTGAGCGTCTCATTGTTGTGGCACTGACAAAAGTCTTTGATTTCTGATTTAAACAAGGAAAACAAAATGTCTTTGTATTAAGACACGGGCATCAGGCCTTCTAATTTAAGGTTAAGCAAGTGCTTTTACAAATAACCATTCTTTCCAAGTGTGTCTGAAACACTAACATCCTCCATACTTAGCCACTGGAAAACATACTTTGTAAGTAACAGGACTACATAAGTGGTTGTATCTGCACATAAGCTGAAACACTTGTTTTCATGTTTACTCTGAAGTTTCTTGTATTGCCTTGCAAAGTAGAACTGCTGACACCAGAATTCACTTCTGTTAAAAGTATCTTCCTTTACACCAACTATCACCCTCACAAAAGTCAGACACTCAAAAATACAGTATAATGTAACACTAAATCAAGCTTGAAAATAAAGCTCATTCTTCACCTTTCCCTGATTTCACACAGAATACACTGGATTTTCTTCCACTTAGCAGACAAACATTGTTTTCTATTTGTATCCATCAGGCAACAAGCCAGGGCAGCTCCGTTTAGTTTACATCCTTGCTCTATCCTCACTGAGAATGTCACAGCTAAAGTTTGCTGCTATAAAACCAGCAGGAAAGGCTCACAGACATAGCTGTGTCTCACAAAAGTGGTAGCTCATTAGTTACAGCTTATCACCAAGGGGAGAGAAAGATTGAGATATTAACTGCCTTAACAACTCAGTGAGGTCTGTAGTTTGTTAGAAGCTATAATTACACATTGTGATTTCACCAATATAAGTTTAAGGAAACAGAATGACTAACTGCAGACACAAAAACTAGTCTGTTTTGTCCAGGTAAGCCTTCCAGTGTGATGATGTATATTAGTAGAACAGACTAGTAAAACACAAAGCATACTTGTATTTTAGAATGTTTGTAAAAGTTTAAAAGAAGTGTCAAACTGGAGCCTCAAACTACTCATCATTCACTAAGATGCACACACCAAGATGTTTTTTTCTTCTGTGTAAATACGAATAGATACTCCTCTTAAAAGGTTTGCAGTAAACCCCAAAACCACAGAACTATACCCATACGCTGTTGATAGACTGTTTCAGAAAAGGAAACATTTGGATTGAATCCTTATTAAGTCAGTAGTAAAGAGTAAAAAGACAGAGACACACAATACTCCCAACAATTGTGCAGCATTCTTCTCTTAAGAGGGAAGAGGGCTGGGTAGCAGAAAAATCAGTCCTGCTTTAAGGTACCACAGTCCTAGGGCGTGACTGCAGCTGACACAGACATAACTAAGTTGACAAAAGCACAGACATCAGGGAAGGCCCAGTGTTAGCAGCTCAGGACCCAGGCTGTTGAGGACACTGGACGAGTGCTACACAGCCACAGCCTGGGCCATCATTTGTATTCCTACCAGTATACAAGCCACTTAGACTAACATGAGCTTTGGGACTGACATACCCACATATCCTTATGATGAATGCAGACAAGCGTGGACGTACTGACTCCCACTAACATCAACAGGCCCTACGTGGGTACAAACACTTTCAGCTGATGAGCAGAATTCTTACTGACCCAACAAAGAAATGTGTACCACCACAACTTCTTTCTGGGAGAAACATCATATATTTAATGCAATACCACTTTAAGATACATTCGTTTGTGAGAAAACTGCAGGAAGTATCTTCCAGTTTGCACATTAACAAGTGTAAAAAACACTTCTAGTAGAAGCAAACAAAATATGTCTGCATCCTTCCCAGTGGAGGAATAAATAGATGCTGGTTCTTCAGCAGGCTGACTCAGGAGAAAATTATAAGGCTATGTCCTGGTAAGAGAACAGGAAAAGCAGCAGCAGCAGGATCTCCTTCCTCATTCACCTTCACATTTGAGAGGTGAAAACTGCAGCACAGCTGTGCAATTTGCTAGTTCCAGTTATCAGACTGTTATTCAGCCATTCCTACCACACAGGCTGCAGAGGTCACTTTATTCCCGAAATGAGGAAAGACAAACTACAGAGAACTTTTTCAGTGTCTTCCTATGCAGCCTTTACCCCCAGGTTCAGTGAACTAAGCCTAGGTGTTTAGATGCTCCTGAGAGTCACTAGCCTATTCAGTCAACAGAGTCCAGTGGATATTGTCACCTCCTCCACCCCACACACCTCTTCCCAAAGTACAGGCTACAACTGGCGAGTTCTCTCAACTCTAACAACTGTTTTGACCAGATCCCCACTGAATACAATGGGAGCTTAAGACACCTAGCTTGCAGGCAGACCTGGGTCTAGCCGTGTGAACCCTGAGCTACAACTCATGCCTTGTGCCAATTTCAAGAGCCTGAACAGCATACAAGGCAGTTGGAATTTGCTGTCAGAAGTCCAAAAAAGCTTTCTGTGAGATTCCACAGACACTAGAAAGCAGCAACATCACACATACGCAGTACCACATCTCCTGTTGGCTAGATGGTTTACTTTCATTAAGTCTTTCTACAGTTCTGAGCAATGAAAAAAATATCTTGACACATTCTTTAGTATTGTTTTTATGGTTACTGTTGTCTTGTAGAGACTTCCCTCCCTCTGCCTGTACTAAAGGAAACATCCACCCACAGTTAAAGTATATGATACCCTGATGAAGGCCTCACCTCTTCCCTTAACCCTAGGGAAGCTGGAGAGTTTTAGCATTGTTGAGCTGGAGGGGAACGAAAGGCAGCCCTATCCTACTGGAGTCTGCTACCTCCAATCTGTACTCTGCTACCTCCAATCTGTACTCTTCAAGAACCAAGATCCTCCAAAATCCAGCTGGGTCTACTAATTTCTCCAAGTTGCACAGACTTGTCTCATCAAAGGGAAACCTTTGCAGGCCATTTAAAAATCACTTGGAATTGGAACTACAGGCGTTTCAACCTAAAACTATACATATGCCACAGACAGCAGGATCCTCTCTGCTATGGAGAGCTCTGGATACTTCAAGACATCAAATAAACAATGGTTACTTCAGATTACTTGCAATAAAGTGCTGTAGATGAATCTTAAAGTAACAAAGAAGAAAGGCAGAAGCAGAATTAATGTTTGCTAAATGGCATCTTAACATATATATTGGTAGGAGGAAACATATTTAACTAAAGCAGTGCCCAGGAATTTAATAGTCAGACTTCCCTGAGAAATTCTGAGGATGAAAGAATGTGCTGCTTATGAAGAGTTTATCTGTTAAAGAAATCACATTTCATTCAGGGTGAGACTCTGGCCCCCAAAATATCAACAACAAAACCCTTATGGACTTAATGAGATAATCTCTTTACTCTCCACTTCATTATTCTTAACCTTTGTCTGAAGATGTGCATTTTCCCATTGCCCAACCCCTCAAATTGCAATCAGTTGAGTTTTTATGTTCTAACCCTCACAGAGTCAATCAGGCACAGATATACATACAGAGTTATTCTCTGCTATACTTTCATTAATTTCTGAGACAGACTTACCTTCCAGGTATAAATAATTTTTCCATTTCTTTCAACATTTACAATGTAGAGTGCTGATGAATTCTCAGAAGTATCTGAAATGATACAAATCAAAGGCACAGAATTCTCACTTGAGCTGCTTGACTTAAGCACACTTTAAGCAAAGATATATTTTTAAATATATTTTTGAATCTAAGTATTTATCTGCACATGCCAAAATTACTCCCTTCTGGAAAAAGAGAATATTTCTTACACCATGATTTAAATGTGATCAACTTCAATACAAAATAGTTAAGGGGTTTCAAAACACATAGGAAAGAATGACTTATGTGAACCCCTAACTCTTCATTCTAATGTCATTCTAATGGTCATTACCTTTTGTGATGAAAATAGAATGTGCTTTTTCAATATCTTCCATGTACAGGAGGATAAAAAACAGTCCCATGTATTCATTATACACATTGTGCGGTTCAAACAGTGAAGCTGCCCTCCAATCCTCAGAACACTACAAGGAGATAGAACTAGCCCAAGTAAAGTGTCACTTACTCCCACCTGCCCCTTCAGCATCCCAAAAGAACGCCTGGAAACAAACTATATCTTGAGAGATTAGTTCTACAACCATAACACCATTACAATCATCCCACCATGCCCCCCCCAAAAGAACCTCAAAGCCAAGAATCAAAAGATTAAACACCATATATCTATGTATATAAATAGATGGAACATATTTTTATGTATATATAAAAATACAGAACATACCTACAGGTACAAGAGAATTAAGTAATGCAGGTCAGGTGATATGATGTGGTACGTGAATGAAAGGTTAAAAGGGAAACCCATGAATAGGAAGCTAAGATGGATACAGAGAGAAAAGCACATCTGAACAAAGCAGCACAAAATAAGAAGAAAAACACAAGAAAAAATGAAGTATCATACTCAAGCTTTCCTGATGCTGCTTTTCTGTTTTCTAATCACTGTAGCCACTTACAAGGTGTTCACCTCAGATGGCACTGTCACTAGAAGTGGAAGCTTAGTGCCCTTAATAAGTGGAAAGTGCCTTAATTAGTGGAAAGTGCCCTTAATAAGGCACAATTGGTCCTAGATAAAGGTAGCCTGCTTTTCAGTAAGCATCAGCAAAAACAATTCTCCATAACTCTCGGCACATATTTAGTCAAGTTCGACACTATTTACTTTGCAGTTATCACAAAGCGTTGATAGAAAGAAGACATATGAAACTTAGTTTCACAAGCCTGATACTATAAACTGGCTTATACAGCTTGCGGCAATGACAAAAAAGCTTTTTTACAAGTCCTACCAGGAGGAAATAAATTCCGTATTTTGCTGTGAGAGGACAACAAAAATCCTTAGTGTACATGTGTACATTAAACAAGGCATTATTGGTTTCAGATTGCTCAAAATACACTACAAGGTAGGGCTAGCTGGTGACGATTGAGAAAGGCTCAGATAACCATATGCTCAGCTCTTCTTTTAGTGGAAACTTCCCAGAATTTAACCACCACCTCAAACTTTCAAGATGAATACTAGAGTCTCCACACTTCTCTCTCATACAGTACTTTCTCAGAAGAGAATTCAGGTAGAGAACAAGGTCCACAAGACATCTCCGTACCAATGAATTACTTTATCACCTAACACAGAGATCTTAAAGGTGTTGAAAAAGTTCTGTATCAGAAGTGATACAGTTCATGTCACTGAACATTGTCAGTAAGAATACGGAGCCAAAGAAGAAATAGCAATCACCTCTGCCCTTAAAAAGTCTTGCAGTAAAACTGCACATAGAATTACTTCTTTCTCATCCCCACAGCTGAGACCAGCTGATGAAGGGCTGCAGAAGAACCAACCCAACCTGCCTGACCAGCAAACAAGTCTTATCAATGTACTTGGGAGAATGCAGGGCTTGATTTCCTGAAAGCCATTACACGCAGGTCATACAAAAAGAAGTGGAATAAAGAGAACAGGGCTGGTTTATTTCACTTGCCGCTCCCCTCTCTTCATGAGAGTTGCTCCCAGCTCTCATGCCATTACAAATTCTCATATGCTATCAAGGGCTTTCAAGTCCTCAGGAAAGAAAATTATAAATAACATCTGAAACCACTGGCACAAAGTACCATGACTTCAGAAAACCACTTGCTCTCTATGAACAGGTATTTCTTTGACATTCAAATGAAACTTTTCAAACTTCTACCTCCCACCTCCACATTCCTAATACAACAGCACTACACCAGAGGAAAAAGTCAGTATACACTGCCAAAAGTTGAAATGCAGTATAGCAATGCTGGTATCTGATCAGATGCACCTTCCAGCCTTGATTCTTCTGATTCTGCATTACGAGAGACATTTACTGCACAAACAGTCTGCATTACGTTTTAAAAAGCTGAGTACAATTGTCCCATTCCCAAACACAGGTTAACACCACTTTGAGACTATAACACAAATTCATAGGTTGACTCGAATGCATCACAGATGAACTGATCAATTCATAGGTTAACTGATAATGCATGGAGAATCTCGGAAGTTTACCTCAAATCCCTTCAGTGCACCATCAACAGCTTTCAGCAACCTAGTATACATGAAACAATATTTTACAGATTTTGTAACTGATGGCTTGGTAAATTGCTCTATAAAACCAAAAAAGCTGATACTTTCTGGTTCACCTTTACCAAATTCTTACTAATATTTGACAACAGCCCCTCAACATGGGAGCAAGTTAAGCATTTTGAGTTAATTAAAAGCAACTAAAGGAACAGAGGTTTCAAGTTCATCACACAGTGCAGCAATGACATCTATTCCTACTAAAGCAATTATCATTACAGTAGAGCTTCTTTAGACTAAGTTTTCTATCAGAACTAAGCCAGCTGCCCTGCAGATGAATGAGAACAAACACAAGTAAAAAACACAGGGCCAAAACCACAGTGGGAGTCATCCTTTCTTTTTTCCAAACACTACATTCAGCCCCTGCTATGTGAACTATTACACGCTGCTGTGGCAGCAAACACTTTATCTAATTTTAACTAATGCTCATTTACCACATAGAAAAGTGTTTGGGGGTTTTTCTTTCCTGCCAGAAAGGGGAGTAGTGTAGGAGAGAGCAACGCTAAAAGTCTTTGGGGGGTGTGGGAACTCAAACGCGTGTGAAGCAGCAGCAGACAGGGGCTGTGGGGTGCAGCTGACGTGCAGAAGCGCTCTCGGATGCGGGCAGCTCCTTGAAGACATCGCACTTTCCCCGGCCACCGGCGGGACGACCCCCAGCGCACGCTTGGCCCAGGTGCCGACACAGGTCGCTGCTCAGGAGCCCGGCACGTGGAAGGATGAGGGGGCAGCGACCGTTCCCCTGCCCGGCTCCGGAGGGGGACACTCGGCCGCTGCTACCACCCCGAGCCCTCGCGCCCGGAGGCGGCGCGGCCCTGAGGAAGGCGCAGGCCCGCGGCCCTCCCTGGGGAGCGCGTTACCTAGAGCCGCGGCCCATCCCCGCGCAGCCAGCCAGGGGACCACATCCCTCTGCAGATCAAACTCGGCTACCAGGTGAAGCAGCATGCCGCCCTCCTCTCGCCCCGGCGCGCAGGGGACGCAGGGCACCCACCAGCCTAGGGCGACCCTATTCCCCGCTGCTCCGGCCACCGGACCTCCCCACCCCTCCGCTCCGACTATGCGGGACAGCCGCCGCCATAGGCCTGTCCGGTCCGGCTGCCTCGGCGCCCATTGGGAGCGCTGGGTGTCACTCGGCTGCCGGCGGCGCAGAGTGGCTGGGCGCGCTCCCGCCTCCCCTCGTCCCTCTCAGCCAGGGGCGGGCGGACGCGCTGCGCGTTCCGGCGGGGCAGGTCCCGCTGGGGGGATCGGCGGTGTTCCGCTTCCTGACGGGATAGTGCCGCGGAGCGTCGCGACGGAGCGCGTCGTGCCTGAGGTATCCGGGGAGCCTCAGGTGGACTCGAGGGGCCTCGTTTGCCTGTTGGCGCCCAGGCTCCTCCCGGGGCATGCTGGAGGAAGGGGTGATGTTTTCCGAAGCTTCACTCACGGCTTGAGCAGAGTGCCTCAAAGAGTTACCTGCGGGTGAGGTCTGATGTCAAGCTTCAGTCCCCCGTGTCTGCTGATCAGAAGGCCTCAGCTATGAATGCTCCATCCCTGGCAGTGTTCAAGGCCGGGTTGGACAGAGCCTTGGGTGACATGGTTTAGTGTGAGGTGTCCCTGGCCATGGCAGCGGGGTTGGAGCTTGATGATTTTAAGGTTCTTTCCAGCCCTAACTATTCTATGATTCCATGGTGTGTGACCCTCCTCATGTTCCCCCTGGAAGTGTGTGTTTTCAGGAATTCCACCCAGCATTCCCATTTTCTGAGACCATGCACTCTGGAATAGGTCGAGTCTTTCAGTGCAAACTGCTTTGGCAGAGTTTAGAATATCGTGTCAGATTAGGCCTGACCTAATCCTGCTTTTCATCTGTCTACTAGCAAAGGAACTAAAGCTTAGTGTGATCTTAGGGAGTTTTGTGGTTGATTGCTTGGTTGTTCTGGGGTCTGGGTTTTTTTTACCTTTTGAAAGCACTTGTCACACTGATAAGATGCTACTCCATGGCTATCTATAGCCTGCCTGTAATTACCATTTCCCTTCTAACATGTGCTGGCTGATGTCAGCCAGCTAAAAGTGGCATGAAAGTGGAGATGCTGTAAGAGCACACACCAAGCTAGACATACGCAAAGTACAGAACAGCTTGAGCCTGCTCTAAAAGGTGATCCAGTACCAGTATTTTTCCCCATTATTGCTAAGCTTTGGAGCTGTATAAAGATGAGATGAGACTCGGTATGTCTGCAAAGTGCCGATGAAAGGCAAGTTGGTAATCAAATTGCAAAGCAGACATATGGTGTATCTTAAACTGTATTGCCAACTTCTAGATTTTTATCACAAGTTTCATAATCAACATTCTTAAAGCTCCTCGGATCAAATGACTGTGCAAGAATTTCAGCTTATATTTTCACTGTTGTGAAATCTTGAAAATGTGAGTGGAATATTTATTTCAGAGGCAAGAGCAGAAAACAGACAAAAGGTCCCGAATGAATGCATTCCTTAAGAGATGAGGTGGGGCTAATCCATGATTATGAGTATTTGGGAATGGCAAAGCCAGGGAGGCAAGCAAAGGAGGGAAATGAAGCCAACGAAATGACTGATTCTTCAAGTATGTGCAGAAGGGGATTTTTCTCATGGAGAAAGTCTCCTGCGCTCAGTGCTATAGAGTACATTTAAGGCCAGGGTGAGGCCAACTGGCAGAATGTTTGCTTCTGCTGTAAAGCAAAACAAAAAGAAATGTGGAGATGCGTTACAAAGGGGCTGCCTGTAACAGCAGACTACAAATGCAAAAGGAAAAGAAAGAAATATAGCTGCCTAGTTTGATGGTCCTGCATTAAAAAACAAAACAAAACAACTCTGTCACTGTTCTTTGTTTCAAAATCAACCACGTCATAGAGTTCTTGAAAGAGAGCCCACATAACTGATGGATGAATTATTCTCTAATATTTGCAGACCAAGAATCATATGACAGTGCTGTTCTTCTAGAGTATCTTACGCAATATGTGAAAGGCCTTTCGGACAGTAGGAGCTGCACATAGTTAACCAGCTGGTTCTGCTGTAGATCTTAAGCTGGTTAGCATGGTTAAAGGAAATCGGAAATGTTCCTGGTTGATGTGAGCTGGTGAGTAGCTACACAGGCAAGTTAGTGTGGAGGAGATCCATTCACTCGTGGGTTGTGCATGGGATCTACTCTATAGTCCTTATTCAGCAAAGAAATGCAAGAGTTTGCAAAGTTGCTGGAAGTGTTTGTACAAGACTTCTGTCGTGATTTAAGCTTCTATAAACCCATACAGTCGCTCTCTCACTCACTCCCCACTCTTTCTTCCCTGCGCTCCTGGAGGGATGGGAAGGAGAATCAAAAGAGTGCAACTCCCACAGGTTGAGATAAGAACAGTTTAGTAACTAGGGTATAACACAAATCACTACTGCTACCACCAATAATAATAATGACAAGAGAAAATACAAGGGAAAAGAATACAATTTCTCACCATCCAATATCAAGCCCGACCACGCAGTGCACCCCCACCAGTGCCCCCCACCGTGCACCCTCACCACCCTTCCGGGTCTCTGCTCTCCATTTCTACATCCTGGACATGACGTGCTGTGGTATGGAATAATCTCTTTGGTTAGTCTGGGTCAGGTGTCCTGTCTCTCCTTCCTCCCAGCTTCCCCTCCTCCCTGGCAGAGCATGAGACTCACGAAGTCGTTGGCCAGCCTAAACATCACCAAGCAGTAACTGAAAACACTGGTGTTATCAGCACTGTTCCCAGGCCGAAAGTCAAAAACACCGCACTGCACCAGCTACCAAGAAGGAGAAAAAAATGGCTGCTGCTGCTGAGCCCATGACAACTTCACAGTCAGATGTGCAGTAGGAAAAACCTTTGAGGAAATAGTTAACAAAATTTCCCCTCAGACTGGGTTTTCACTGCAAAGAACTCATGATTTTTGTATGCCCAATACATTTCATTATCTCATTGAAGTTTATAAATATGCTTTCTCAAGACTCCTGGTATAGAGTGGGATCTCACTTCTAGTGCACCATCCCGGAAACTTGAAAGCTTCTCTGGTGTTAGTCCCTGAAACTGAGGCAACAGATATTCTCTCAGAAGTTTCCCTGTCTTTTCAGTGAGAAGAAGGAAGTGGTAGCCTAACAGATTAAGAGATTTAAGAAACAGGAAGGGATGAGGTGATTCGTGATGACTGTCAAGGTTTAGAGATAGAGAAGAGCAACCACATAGAGATGGGGAAATCAGTGCCAGCAGGACCTGAAGGAACTGGCAGGAGCAAGGAGACAGAACAGAAGGGAATGAGGAAGAAGGAATCTGGAAAGTCAAGACAAAGGTTTATAACCTATGTAGAACTAAGGTCAGTCTTCCCGTAATTGACATCAGGATTCTGGAATTTCTCTGTTGTCTAGCAAATTGTTTGAAATCCACTATTTTCAGTGGCTTATCCCTATAAAAACACAAGATAGTACTTGGGCCAGTTTGTTTGGTTTAAGTGGTAAGGTTTCCTTGTGAGTCTTAAAGGTTCAGCTTTGCTGATGACCCTTGGGCCTGTCACTGTGACACTATGGTATAATCATCTATGCTTTCTCAAAAAAAACACACACAAAATTATATCTAAAAATTACAATAAGAGTGCTTCTGGTTTAGATAACAGTCTTACTTGTTGTATCTTGTTCCATGTCTGAAACATAATCCATGCTAATGAACAAAATGAAAGGCAAATCTTAAGGAAATGGACTGTATACAACCACATGAATGATATTTCAAAGAGAACTAGTTAAGTTGTATAAACAATGCTTTTTTGGCAGTTTCTTACTTAGAGAGCTTAACTTACAGTCATGGTTTATTTTAGGAATACATATATCTGCATTCAGTTGCCAAAAATATGTTTAAGAGACAGCAGATGGTTTGCCTGCCTGTGTGTGTGTTTATGAAGTGCACAGGAAATACTTCTAATCAAATAAATAAGCTTCACAGTAAATGGAGAAAGTGATGCAGTTTCTGAATTGATTAACCTTAGCAGTCAGACTTTTTGAATTATCACTGGAAACATCAAAAAATGCTGACAGTTGATATCAGCGTTAACCTTAAAATGAAGGTCAAGAGTGTGTGCGAGGTAGCCCTTATCTAAGAAACAGACAATCGCAGATTTGGGGCTGTGCAGTCCTACATTTACGGAACATGCAGACGGCATCGCATAAGAAATTATGATGCCATGGAGAAAACTTAATCCACTGCTGCTCTTCCTCCTCAGGATACCACAAAGTGTTTGCTACAGCTGCTGTCAGCTGAATAGCACCTAATGCTTTGAAGTGAGATGGGGTTTCTTCTTTCCTTTCCTGTGTTCCCATTGTTATCTGCTGGTTTTATCTTCTTACTTCTACCTTTGTGTATTTCGTTCACAACTGTAAAAATTAATTCACAGGTCTAGAGTTTGTTATGTAAAACTCATTATTCCCTGAGCTGTCCGTCTGGCTATGCACATAAGAGGCCATATCTACAGAGATCCAGGTTGAATTCCTAGAAGCACAACACGTTCCTCAGAAACCACTAAGCTGACTCATTTGGGGTACTTCAGGTAATAACTCAGTACAGTTTATTCTGCCACTTCAACCCTGATACATAAAAGCTTGATGTAAAAGCCATAAGTATCTAAAGATACCGTTATGCTTTCTTCAGCAGGCTCTTAATTAAGATAGAGGCCTGATGTATTCTTGATAGCATCTGCCAGCTTTGCTAGATGGAGAAAGAAGCTGTTGGTTTAAAAAAAAAACAACAAAACAACCTGAATTCTTATCTCTGCCAAGTGAAATCAATGTTATAACCCATTTCTGACTCTTGCTTCCTTTCGCTTGCACCATGAAACCAAATCATGAATTTCTATTTATACTTGGTTTCCTTTTCTGATCATCCCACTCAGTTAGTTTGGACTTCTAGAGCCAGGCTGAAGCTGCATGCAGGTACAGGGGCTGATCCTGATGGAGCAAGCTCCAGGACAGGGTTGTGAAACTAAAGCTGCTAGAAAAAAATGACAGATTAAAGTTTTCCTTTTTTTTTAATCAGGAATTTGTTCCTGCCTTCACTGTCCCTCGAATTTTTAGCTGGAGTGAGTCTAGACCATAGGTAAATCATCAGAAGTTGTAGCAGCCCTGCTGATCACACTGCAATCAGCATCAGCATTTTTTTCCTACTAACAACAATTTTTGTGCTAATTGTGTGCTCACCATCCCTTTTCAAGCAGTTTATGTAGCAGGAATGACAAAATCACACTAAGAAACAAGCATGAGGCTGATGAGGGATTGCCCCCTGTCCTGGCATGGATGAATGTAACATACCTTTCAGCTCTCTCAAGCAGAACAAAGCTTCTTTCATGGAAAAAAACATACAGAGCCATAAATCATCGATGTGTTCCACATCAGGAAATTATACTCGAGACTTTGTATGAAGAATTAATATCTGAAATAGTAACTTAAATGCGTGACAGCCTGGCAAACAGCTCATGACTGCTTCGGGAAGTACTGCTTACTGAGGGCACCCTCTTTTCCCGCCATTCCAGCAACAGAGGCTTTATTGTCATCATGTCTAGACAGTTGTTTCCTTGAAGAATGTTTTCAGCCAGTCAAACACAGAATATATAAATAAATTGTTGTCCTCCATGAGGTGGCCGGTATGTTTATTGAACCCTCTAGGAAACACAAGTAAGATGCAATTAGAAATATGTTGGCTGTAAATATAAAGGCTGTGATTCAAGGTTGCTGGAATATAATACCTTCATTTCAGTGTGTGAGAATAACATTTTTTTTCAGTATCTTTAATCACAGAATATCAAAATAAATCAAAGTAGTTTCACTGAAGTCAGTCAGCATCTGTTACAGATGCCAGTGCTTCATGGACATGCTTTGCTATGCTTTGTTTAATAATTAATATAAGAAATAGTCTTTTAACTACCAAGGAAAAAAATTCCGTCTTGCTATACATACTCATATGGAACAGCACCTTCGCTGTTTAAATAGCTTCATTGAAGTCAATAACATGCTCGAGCCCGTAAAGTATTCAAGTTAATGAGGCTTCCGAAACAATTAAGGTATTCCTCAAAGCCAGGGAGCGAACAGAACAGGAGGTAGTGAAGTCCCTGACTGTCATCCAACTGGCCTTTTTGTTTCTGCTGGTTGTCCCTCAGTAGCCCAGGCTCTGAGGCTCCTTTGTTCTTTCCACAGACTAACCCCTGCTAGTGCTGATGAAAGCTCTGTGAGCCACACTGTCTCAACAGCTGCTGATGGTGCTCTTTGCTCTGCGTTTATTCTGCCAGCTACAGCCTCATTAGGACTGGTCAGTAGTGTTGAGATTTGCCCTTTTTTCCTTTGTGGTCTTTCAGTTTTGTCTTCATTTTGCATTGCAAGAGGACAGTGTTGGTACACTGCAACAGACTTGCAATCCGTTTGGGAACAGGTATAATAATGCATTTATCAGCAGATTGGTTCAAATTTCTTTCACTTTTTAGGTGTCTTTTCATTGCCACTTTTCTTGTAAAATATAGAAGAAATACTTAGCGCAAATGCATTCTTTCAAAATGTAAGGCTACAGCAAGGTAAAGTGGGGACTACAGACAGGGACAGCACAAGATGAACACATCAGTTGAATTTTGTCTCACTGACTTTCAGCTGGTTTAAAACCAAGGTTCTAATAGGAGTTTTGTGTAGGCTCCCTCTAGCTAATGAGGAAATTAAGAACTCCAGAAGGCTGTTGATTCAACTTGGGTTTGACACTTTATGGTGCATTTTGCCCCAGCTGGGATGTTGGGTCTCCTGTCCCTTCTCATCTGCAGTCATACCTACTGGGAATGTGCAGCTAGAGGCCTGGTGGAAGGTAAGACCATCCCTTTCCGTGTCTGCCTCCAATTAGATCACGTGCAATGCAATATGGAAGGGAGCCCTGAGGGTGATTTTTGGAAGGATGTTTCCAGACTTCCTCCTCTTCTCATTTTTGCCTCCGTACCTTCCTCCCCAAGTCATCTAGCCTCTTTATTTGCCAGCTGTGCTGCACATCTGACATCCCTGTCATCCAACTCTGCTGCTAACCCACTAAAATCTGTTTACTTTTTTTTAATGGTTTACTTTTCTGCCAGGCTATGAAGGTGTCTCTGGTCACAGAAGGCTTTTACAAGTACCACAGCCATTGCAAACAAAATGGTGGTAGTGTGCAGGGGGGAAACAGAAGAACAGAAGACCTTCCTATATTGGTAGCAGTGAAGTGTTAGACCTATGTGGCTTATTCAGAGCCTTTGCCAAACTCTTTCTTCTACCTCCCAGGTTGAAAGAAGCAATCATTTTTGCCCAGCATGGCTCTGGTCTGTTGCCCAGCCACTGCTTTTTCCCTTGAGGGGAAAAAGGAGGTGGTGGGAGGGGCTGGTTTCAGTAGTATCAGCTACCTATCAAGTTTACTGAACCCTTATGTCAACAAAATAAAGATACTCTACAGAACTGGGAACAAATAACTCATGCTGGACCTTGGGGAGACTGCTTTCCTTGGAGTCAGTGCTTAGTTAGACCAGTTTAAGCTTGTGCCAAGCTACAGACTTAGGATGCGTTTAATTGTCCATGGAGGAAACTGCTTCTCTCAGCTTACAGTAAAAGGAGTCTAGGTATCAGCTCTTGGCTGATGTAAATCAGGTGAGTAAATTCCATTCTTAGCATCTTTGGCCTGATTTCCTGTTTCCGCCAAGGTCAATAGACAACACTAGTTTTTAATACCTTATTTGTATGCTGTAACAACCATTCCTTTGATACAGTGAAACATTCAAATTACTCTCTCAAAACCTGAATACATTTCCCTGGAACAACCTAAAAATATCTTTATTATTTATTATATGTGTTGGTTCCAAACAAATGTCACATTAATAAGCAGAAGCTCGGGTAGGTGTACGTCATTAGTCACGCAGTGGTTTCTTTTTCCAAAATACTTCCAGAATTCAATCTGACCTCTTTTAACAATGAACTATTTATAGGATTCATAAGGGCCTTATCCTCCAACCCTGACTCAGCCAAAACTCACAACTGACCTTGACCTCCTCTAGTCTATTCTTATAGCCTTACTCATGTGAGGAGCTTTCATTCACTGACCTGACTTGGGGAGAGTATTCTCATGAGTATGATTTTGCAGGCTTGGTTCCCAGCACAGTGGGACTTGGTAAATGTCACAGAATCAAGTCATATATGCATATATTATTTTTACAATGTTATAAATACAAAACCAAGGGAAAAATATGCAGCTAAGTTCTGCTTCCAGTACCACAGCAACAAACTGAGTGTAATTACATGTTTATAACAAATGAAATAATTGAGTTTTCTTTATTTTGCAAGTAAATGCATATAATTTTAGGGGAAAGCAGTCACTAAATTTCTGAATCATAGCAATTACTAATAAATAAAGTAGTTTTTTTCTCAACAAGATACAGTTGTGTTTAAGTAGGATATTGTTGCAGTGTTAGGTGATTACACCAGCACAGTATGACAATGGTAATTTTTCTTTCATTTTTTGCATCGTCCTCTGTAACAAATAAAAAACTCTATAATTAGTGTCAATGTCCCTAGTAATTTTCTATTTCTCATGCTGACGTGGGATGATACTTTTTTTGCAAGCTAATATGTTGTCATTGGTGGAGATGGGTAACAAAATGTGCTATCAAAAAAACACTTAGCACTATACTATCAGTTTGTTTGAAATCTTCCAATTATAAGGGTTATAAATAGATATACTTGGTGTGTCTTCTTTCCAAAATATACTGTTACATATCTCTTTCATTTCCCTTCTTATTTTCTCACTTTAAAACGAAAGAGTGCAACTCTTTAGGTGCTTTTTCTTAAGTCCCCAGTGCTTTTTTTGTTCCCATCTAAACCACTTCTTTTTATTTCCTTGAATTTTATTGTACATGGTGAATGTGTGTTATAGACTTGAATCATCAGTATAGTATATGGTGGTCCTTTGTAGCTCCTGTATTTGATTTGTTCTTTTAAATATAAGCATTCAATTAAAAGGTGTCTTCAGCTAGCTGTCTACTACGATGCCTAGGCTGTTTTCTTGAGTAGTTATGGTAAAGGTGGAATTCATTATGCTTATGAGTAATTCAAGGAGTTCCTTCCAATCAGCACTGTGATGCATTTATCAGCATTTGACTTCATCTGACTTTACTGCCAGTTAGCTTAGTTCCACCAGGCCTTGCAGCTTTTCGTATTCCTTCATAGTTCTAACTAAACTTCTAAAAAATGTTGGTAACCTGCACATGTTGCCAATGTACAACATGCTTATTCTTCCAGGTATTCTAAAGTATAGATAGATACTTTCCCAAAGCTAAGTGGTAGCATTTCATTCTACAGTAGTAGTCTTCCTGTAAAAACTTAGTGAGATGTACTTGGTCATCATGACAGTGACACAGCTTCTTTAAGGTTTGCTTGGAGATCATGTACACATACAGACATACAGAGTTTAGCATCCTTCCCCTCTTGTTTCTTTTCCCAGCTTCTTCACACCATGAGTGGAATTGCCACAACTCACGTTTTTTTATGTTGGAGGCACATGCATCTTTCCTTGCTTCTGAAGACCCACAAACAGCAGGGGCACGGGCAGAAAGAAGCTGCCCTTTTATCAAATGTTGGAAGCTGAGGCTCAGCTTTTCTTCCTCTCCCAAGACGAGGCTAAGGCCATTGTGGAAAGCAGATCACGTCTTCCCTAAGTATTCTATTATTGGTATCAGAGGAGACAGTTCTGTTACTGGACCCCAAGACAATTCTTGCCAGCTAGGTCAATACTTACAAGCAGCATCTACAAGGGGACTTGCTTGGTTATTGATTGTATGAAACTCCACATGGATAAACACTTCTCTTAGACCTGGGTTCAGCACTCCTATCTGTTCCAGCTCGTTCATGTAGTTCTAATGTTTAATGACCATTGACCCACGTGTCCTTCCAGCAGCAATCTTCATACCTTGTCATTTCTTCCTTTCTATATCTCCAGCCTGCCTCCATTCCCTCCAAAACACAGCTGCCATAGATATCTGCGCAATGTTCCCTACAAGCACATACTGGCAGCCTCCTATTTCATCTTTTCCTCTGTGCACTCCTGCCCTTTAGCCCCAGTCAGCAAACACAAGCATTGAAATCATCATATCTGACATGCTTAAGCTGCTCAGCTGCCCTGGTGTCTAACCAAAACACTTTCTCTCATTTTGTGCTAACAGCTCCTCATTCCATTACAAATGCCACCAGTCCTAAACCGAGGAATGCTGCAACTGGACTTGATTCTGCCTCTTCCCACAGCACTACCCTATTGTTTTTGTCATGGCAGGAGTACAGAAATTGAAAATGTATTTAAGAATACATATGCATCACACTGTTGTACCTTCAGCAGAGGGTCAGTGCTTCTGAGACAGATTGCAAGAAGCCCTGCGGTTGTCAACTAAAGATATTATGCACCTGTCTTGGATGTTAAGTTTCGTTCCAATCTCTAATAGTCAGAAACTGATTTATGCCTCAAAGTCTGACATTTATATTCCAGGATATTCAGATTAATTAGAATTCTGCGTATTCTTGAAATCCATAGAAATGTTTAATTCCTTTTTAACTTCTAGATTGAATGACCTTTTTTATCCACAGTCTAATTACAGGGTACATGACAAGTAAGAGAGAAGTAAGAGAATTATTTAAGAAACTGCCATCATTTAACTGCTTTGAATTAAATTCAAACTCCTGCTCAGTCTTCCCTATAGCACTTTTCAGTCTTTTGTGCTCTTTCCTAAGTTAACCGAGATAAATCTTTTCAATTTGTCAGGAGAGAAGATGCTTTCCATGCTCTGGAGCATTCTTATGGTCTTTCCTTTATGTCTTCTGAAGAGGGCATTTAAAAAACTTTCTTTAAAGAGCAGAAGTAAGTTGTATGCACTCATGTTTCCATTTTGTCAGCGCACTTAGATGATAAGGCAGATGGTTTTCCTTTACATGGGCAGAGCTGTTTGTCTTATCATGCTCATTGTTAGGCCTTTTATGAGTCTGTCATTAGAGTCTGTGTTGACCACTTGACCTTGTGATAAAGACTCTCATCTTCTAATTCCTAGAAATCTCTTGTGGTCTTAATTTCGCAGATATATACTCATGCTACAGACTGGGTTTTATTTTAAATTTATCTGTTTATATTAACATCTATGTTATTTACTCTGTGGCCCTTCTGCTGTTGTGTTTTTATTACAAGAAAAATATGATCTTAGCCAATCCTGGAAAAAAAGCTAAACAGGGGTTATTATTTATTTTGCATAAAACTTCAGACTAACTGTGCCAGTCAGAACAAATGCCCATCTAACCAGCATCTTGCCTCTGACAGTGGCCAGTAATGGATGTTAAGAGCAAGTATACATAAAACCAAAAAAGATTGTATTTTCTTCTGATGTAACTCTCAGATTACAAAAATCAGGGGTTGTGACAACCTGGAATATATTCATTCTTCTGGCATCCAAAAAATCCTGTGATGGCTAGTTTAATGATTTAATAAATGTGAAAAGTCTATTTAATCCTCCTGCCTGCTTATTCTGTGTGATGCACTCTAGTTTTTATACAAAGAAAAAATAGTGCATAAGCATTCTCTAATCAGGATTTTATATATATTTATCACATTTTCGTTCTCTACCATCTTTATTCCAAGGTGAGGAGTCTATTTAATGTCTCTTAATGTGAAATCTATACCCTACCTCTTATCATCCTTATTTCACTACTTTGTGTTTTTCTGTTACTACATATTATATTTTAATTGGGATAGAGAGGTCTTATTCTTTTTAGTTGTTGTCTTATTTTCTTGTGAGTCTCACTGATGAGTTATATCTTTAATACTGTAATAAAGTTCCCAAGCAATAGATCAATGCCTCTTTGCTTGGCAAATTCTCACCTAGGTCTTTTAATTTCCATTTTAACGTTATTTCCTTAAGTACCTTATATGAAGACATGTAAATGAGTGGTTTGCTTTCAGCAGGCACAAAAGCCATCTACGTTAATTATCAATTGTAGTTCCCACATTGCATTTAGCTTTAGCTCCAGGGCAGGTAGCAGCTGTCTGGGGTGGCAGACATGGTGACAGCAAAATTGCTGTAGAAACAGCCTGTACTTGGCGCCATCCACACTGAAGATTTCAGAATATCAAGATGAACTGAATTCCTCAGCCCCAGTAGTAAAACACCACAGCATCATGTGAACTTCATGAGGTTGAACGATGCCAAGTACATGGTCCTGGTCAGGACAATCCCCAGTATCAATAGCAGAATGACTGTATCAATAACAGGCTGGAGGATGAAAGGGTTGAAAGCAGCCCTGTGGAGCAGGACTTGAGGGTGCTGGTGGATGAAAACCTGAACAGGAGCCAGCAATGTGTGCTTACAGACCAGAAACAAACCATATCCTGGGCTGCATCACAAGAAGCATGACCAGCAGCAGGTCAAGAGAGGGATTCTGATGCTCTGTTCTGCTCTGGTGAGACCCCTCTTGCAGTCCTGTGTGCAGCTCTGGAGACACCAGTTCAAGAATGTTATGGACCTGTTGAAGTGGGTCCAGAGGAGGACCACAGAGGTGATCAGAGAGCGGGAGCACCTTTGCTATGGAGACAGGCTGAGTTTAGTCTGGAGATGAGAAGGCTCTGGGGAGACCTTATTGTGGTCTTTCAGTACTTAAAGGAGGCTTATATGAAAGATGGGAAAAGATTTTCAACCGAGTCCTGTGGTGACAGGACAAGGGACAATGGTTTTAAACTGAAAGGAAGTGGATTTAGATTGGGTATAAGAAAGAAATTCTTTACTGGGAGGGTAGTGAGGCCCTGGCACAGATTGCCCAGAGAAGCTGTGGCTGCCCCATGCCCGGCAGTGTTCAAGGCCAGGTTAGACAAGGCTTGGAGCAACCTGCTCTAGTGGAAGGTGTCCCTGCCCATGGCAGGGGTTTGGAACTGGATGAGCTTTTAGGTCCTTTGCAACCCAAACCACTCCATGATTCTATGGTCAGTACTTGCCAAACCCATTTTCTTACCCACTTCTTGCCCAGCAGGAAGAGAGTGGCCACAGAAAACAGTGATGTCCTGCAGGTTCAGTAGGGTTTACATGTTCACACATTCTTGGTGGGGGCTGTGGATAGAGAAATGTGCTGGGCACACAAGCAGTGAGGCCGTGGTTCCTGGTTATGGGAACAAGAAGCTTGCTTAGTTTTCATGCTCTGAACTGTTTAAGGTCCACAAATTAGATACTCTGAACTACTTTCTGGACTGAGAGCCTAAGGAGGTTAGGCAATGAGTTGTATGTCCCATATTGTGCAGAGTGAATGTTTCTACACAATTTTATTTTAAGAACTCCATGAATAATAGCCTTGAGTGGTATTCTCAGGCTGGGAAAAAAACACATTTACATCAAAAATGTAAATGCAGCTTAAGAAAATAGTTAATTATTTAGCAGCTAAATTCACCAAAGAATGCTCTAATTCTAATTGTCTGATTGTTGTGTGACTTCCCTTTGAAGTGAGGTTACAGTTATTTGGGTACCTTAAGGACACAGTGCTATTTTAACTCATTTTATTTCTATTATATCTAACCTGGGCTTCAAAAAAAAACCAATTTATTTTTGTTAATAACCACAGTGTTATTCTTTATTCTACACTTGATTTACTGGTCCAGGCTCTGCGTCAGTACCAGTTCTGCTTTTCTCAAAATCCTGAAATAATATTTTTGGCTCTCAATTTAAAGGTCAGCTTCATAGGTCAGTTTAAATATCAGTACATCTCAGATTGCCTGAACTGAAGCCAGTGAAGTCAGTTGAAAGTAATACAGCCAACTGCTGACCTGCTTTTTGTCATTTCTAGAAAGGTTTGAAGCCGTGTAATGTATGGAAAGTTTGCAAAAGTGTGACTTTTCTTAAAACCTAGGTGGATTTAGGAAATCTACTCCACAAAGCAACCCAAAGATGCACTCATCAGGGTCACTGAGAAGGGCAGGCAGCATCCTGCAGAGCCGCACTTCCAGCTCACTGATCAGGCTCTGCTCATGCCGCTGGGAAACGCGTTGAGGAGCACTGCGCAAATGCACAACATGCAAATCTAACCAGTTGTTTCACTTTGTGTAGTTCTCACATAACCAAGAAGCTAATGGTGATGAGTAATGTGTTTCAGCCTTTTATCCTATGTCTTTTTATCTAAAGATGGCATCCCTGAGACCCCACCTTCTCCAAACCATGGGGAGCACAGAGCACTGATTTGTAGAGATCCTCTTAGTGCCTCATTTTCACATGTGTCAGTCCATAAAGCCACCACTTCTCCAGCACACCTAATGGGCTCACCATGCACACAGGATTTACTACTCACTTTCAAATAATCAGCGTGAGTACCTCTGTGCCATTAGACTGCACTACTGTAAGAGTAGCTCTGTGTCTGCTAGCTTTCAGGGCAACAGTCCTGCTATAATGATTGCTCTTTCACCATCTTTTCAGTAAGAGTCGTCGCAAGCAGGGGAAGCTGAGTGCTTTGAAACATGCTGTTGTTCCTGGAAGACCAGTTTAGTCAGTGCAGACTGGTCCTTTCAGGTAAAATGCCGTTACTTCACTTTAATGTCCAGGATGCACAAAATTTGTGACTACTTCAGGAGGTGAAGTAAGAGTCATCACCATGATAGAAGGGGATGAGAATGAGGTGGAAAGCTTGATCTTCTCCAGTGGAAGCTAAAAAGTTACAGAACACAGCTAAGGCTAAGGAAATAGTCTAAGTCATTCAGAATTACCTAAGAAACTAAACTGTTTTGTCAGTGGAGGAAGAAGGGAAAGTGTCGTTCCTCCTCCAGCTGCTTTGTAACTATCAATCCTGTAATACAAAGCCGTGAAACAACGTGTAAGAATAATGAACTCAGCTAGCAAAACAATTGCAACCAAGAGCTGCGCCTGCTGCTGAGCTAAATAGTCTGCAAGGGTGACCTGTGTTCATAAAGGTGGGGGAAACCTGTGGTCTTTTCTTATGGGTTTGTGGTTTTGGACTGGATGGGGGTATAAGTGTTGCAGAAGCAGAAAAGCACAGGAATTACTGCTGGGGCAGAAAGATAAAGCTGCAAATTTTAGCACAACTGTGCACATGTAAGACGTGTCATTTCTTGCTTAAAATGAGCTATCTTTGAACAGTAAGAAGTAGATATGTTAGGGTCTGTAAGTAGCACAGTATCTATCTTCTATTTTTATTTGCCCAACTGATAGAGAATGTTGTTGAAAAGTAACTGGTCTCAGACTGTATCAGATGCTAGATTCATATTTCAGCTGCTGTTACCCCATGAGTATATAGCTGAAGCTACTGGGAGTTATATTTTACAGAGCACTTTCTAAACACCATAATCCAACCTTTGGTTAGGTTTCCACCTCTCCCAACCCATCTAAAATACAGAATAAGTGCAAAGAGAACTAGAGGCAGATATTAAAGTCTTGTAACTAATAAATATAAAAGCTGGGAAAACCCTCTGTGCAGCAAACCCAAATAAACATGATTAGTGCAGCACCTTTAAACTTTCCTTTTTTTTTGAATTGAAACAATTCCAGAATTAAAGTCACTTAAGGCTTGTCTTCAGGCCAGACTGACTGGAAAATGTTTCAGTTTCAATAAACCACTGTTTGGTTTAGTCTAAAACTGGTAGGACGTGAAAAAGTTCTACAAAACCTCATTTAAATATAGTAATGCCCAATTTTGGTAATGTAACATGTACAAACAAGATGTCCATCAGTTCAGTTGGCAATTTTGAAAGATTTCCACTAAATGCTCTGAGAACCACAAATACTGTGCACTTTTTTGTCTGCTATTTAGAGAATAAATGTAACTTACTCTCCACTATTATTTTATGTAGTATTTTTTATACCTGCTTCAGTGTAGTTGGTTCAGGAAAGCTTTTGCTCAGTCTTTTATTCTGTTGGCTACTGGTTGTGCCTCTGACCTGCACGACCTGGGGATTTACTGGTGCAAAACTGGAACACAATTTAGTTTTGGTTTGAACCAGGATTTGATGTAGTGTTTGTAACATTTGCATGCCATTTGCTTCTTTACAGATCACACTTACAGGCAAAGTATGGGTGCATATTTGAAAATCAACTATTAGCTTTCCAGACACTAGCTAGACAGGTAATTTTGCTGGTTGGAATAAAATCAGGATTTAAGGGGAACATTAGTAAAGTTTATCCAATGGGGTTTTTTTGGTTTTCTTCCTCTAATATTAATTAGAATGACTGTAAAAACGCATCATTTCTGCTTTCAGTTTCTAGTTTTACAGTATTAGATGGCCAAGACTTCATTCAGGTCAGAGTTTGCATTTTTGTAGACAAATTTAATTTAAACCACAAAAAAATGCGTATGTAAACTCAAGTCACAAATTTACACAAACTGAAGTAAGCAAAAATCGGGTTTATATACATCAAAGGAGTTACATGGAGAAGAATTTGGTTCAGAGGCTAGGCTCTGGCTACTCAAAAGGATTTGCCTTCTCTAAAGAGGTGATGCAGACAACATGACTACAATAGGACATCAGTTTTCAGTTTGACTCACTTAAACTGTTTCTTTACCAGAAGTGCAGGCAGTTAGCCATAAAGTGGCCAAACCAGGAACATATTGTTCTAATGTTTATGCAGTGAAAAAAACCCTTCAGCCATTCTACCCCACTTTGCCAACGTTTCTGAAGTCTTGAAAAGATAGTAATGTGAAACATGGTTCATTTATAATAAAATGTTCCCAGAGAAAATTCTGAGGCCATAAACCACATTTCTGAAAACTGCAATGACTCAAGTGACCTCTTGTTCTGACAACTGCAATTTTGAGCCTCTATTACTCTGATCTGTAATCAAGATAGGGAAAAAGAAACAGTGATGTGGGCAACATAGGCCGGACTGGATTGCGTCAGAATATGGTATTTGCTTTCTTGGCTGACCCAATATGATGCATAACTTTGAGATGAGGAGTAGTAAGAAAACTGTAAGGACATTTCCTTCCCTTGAATTTATTCAGTTGTTCAGTTGTTTCCAGTTGGTCATTTACTTTCAGGACTGTTTGTACTGCACCGGCCTGAGGGCAGTCCGGCCCCTATGGAATGGTAGTGCTGAAAAGTTTAATAGGATCTCGAGAGATCTATGGTCCATTCCCCTACACTGAGCTGGCCAGCTGTATTCTAGATCATCCTCAATAAAATGATGCCTAACTGTTCTTAAAACTTCCAGTTTCCTAAAGCCTTCCTAGTCTATGGCCTTATGAGCTAGCCTATTTTGGTGTTTAACAATCCTTCATGTTGGAAAGAATTTTCCTTATGTGCAGTCTATGTTCAATCTCCCATGCAATAAATTAAGCCAGTTATTTCTTGGTTTTCCTCTTGTGGCCATGAGTAAGAATTAACCATCTGCTCTTCATTTAAGGAGAGTTTGTTTCATTTTTTTTTAAATCCACAATAATATACATTAATTTTTAATATAATGATATGCAATAATACTGGAAGGATGAGGATTTGCTGTGTTGGACCTAGTGAGCGATCTGTAGACACACTCCCCCTTCTCTGTGCCAGTCTACAAGCATTCCTCTGCAATAAGAGAAACCCTCCTTTCTATTGGATGAATATCTGCAAGTATTTACGTGCATTGGTGTAGCCATGGGTAAATTCAGTAGCATCTTGGTCTGCTCTGAATCTTTATACTTGTAGGGCAGATGTAGCAAGGACCTGGAGTGTTGGCAAGTACCTGTATTTGTATTCAGTGATTTCGTCTCAGGCATAGATTTTATCCCACAGAATAACCCGTTACCAAAGCTAAACCTCAAAATGAGTAGATCCTGTCATTGCTCAAAACTATGGAATCCTGTAAGACCACTGCAGTGGCTTTGCTGATCAGGACAACATTTGATTTGGTGTTTTAACCTCTTTATAATATTTGTAAAGACTAAAAGCCAAATTGTATTATCATGTAATATAATGGAAAAACTGAGTTAATCCTAGTAACACTGCTGCCCATGAAAACAAGTTTGACCTCAATGTGTATGACAGGATTAATCAATTTAAAATGTTTTCAGTATTTCAGAAACATGTAATTCTATGTAAATGGAAAGTATTAATTTCTTTACAGAATGTGTTTTTTAGTTGACAATGGAAAAAATTATTTACCCCAGTGATCAACATTAGGTCTTGGTGTGAGTTCCAAACTGAAGCTCTGCAGAGTGGCTGTGGTCATCCTGCTCCTGCTCTGGACGGTGTAGAGGGAACTTACTGCAAGCATAGTAAACGCAGTCAATAGAAAACTTGGGGCAGCAAAAACTCAAGAGCAACTTAGCAGAACAGAACTAACTCTAAGAAATAACAAGTACATTTCAGCAGGTCCCATTATTTCTGTCCCCCTGCATGCTTTGAAACAGGGTTATCACATACACAGACTGTGCAGTGGATCTGTGTCACTTAAAGGGGCATTAATGGGGACTATCAACTAATTCAGACTGTGCAGAATTTCAGAGGTCATTAACAAAAAGGAATACATTTTTTTTACTTCACTGTTATGGAATAATCTCAAATGTGAGCCATTTGGTGCAGGCTGCAGAATTGATGCTGCACTATCTATCTTATCCAATTTGCCAGAGATCTCTAAAGTCTTTCTTTAGGTCTTGTGACAGTAACACCTTTATAAGACTCCTGTAGCAGTATCATCTAACTTGTTAAATGCTGGCCAGATTCTAACCTTCATCACTGTACAAACCATCCACTGGTATTACTTGAGAAGTGACTAGGGCAGGTGTAAAGTGCAGCTTGGAAATTGTGTGTTCCCTTTGCCTTTCTGCAGCTCTAAACATCCCTGCTGAGATCCAGCATCATATTCCTTAGTGCGAACTAATGATGATAGCTTCCCCAAAGGCATCCAGGCAACAGAGTCTTATTTATCAGTTTCATACAGTTTCATACAAACCTAAGTATTCTGTTTAAAATTCAGTGGGATTTTTTCCAGAAAATACAAAGTAAGTAAGTGGGTATTTCCATGTGTGCTGGAACAGAAACAAGAACATGGAAATAACTCTGCATCTTGCACTCAGCATTCTTAATAAACCTCAAGCACTCAGTTTCCCAGTAAAACTTCTCAGTGCTAATTTTAATGCAAACAAACTACTGCTTAGAGTGCTAATGTGTCTTTTGCTATGACTTGTGAGACATGTTTAACTGTTTTATGATATTCTTTTGTAGCTGCAATAGCAATCAAGTGCCTACATAAGATTACATTTTCAAAATGCAGGCTTTCTTAATGTATGCACTATTGTTCTGCCAATTTGAATTGCATATAAAAATTAGTATGAAATTTTGCATTGTAAATTGGCTTTTAGTGTGCAAGTGAAAGTGCATACATGAAAGTTTTGAGACAAAACATTGGGAAAATAGACATAAAATGCATTTGTATTTTTTTTTGAATGTACTGATAACGAATTATGTGGAATATGCAGAAATATCTAAGGAAGGGAGAAAGAGCAGATAAAATGTCAGCCCCGACATTTCTGTTGCTGCTCGTTTACATTTTTCACTAATGAAATAAAGTTCAATAAAATGCCAGATCAGCTTTTCTTTTCCATGCTTTGGAGATGAATTTTTAATAACTAAGGTTAGACATTTACTGTTTACTGTTTGCTCTAGTCCTTGCTTTCAACTGCTACTTTCCTTTAAAGTTTTCTAGAGTAAAGACTTGGAGATTTGGTTGTCCCAGAACATGGCATGCAGAATCCTTCTGCTTGAAATGGGCTTTGCTTCTCAAAACAAAAAAGCAATGGGATGGGATAGCTTTATTCTGTGCTTACTGCGGTAAGCAGGAAGTCTTCTACAGAACAGCATCAACCTCATAGGGAACACTATAACCAGTAGCAAGCATTTTCTGCAGCAGAGCCTTGATTGCAAATTTTCTTTGCAACCAACACAGTCACCAAGCCATCTCAATACATCAGAGCTCTCTGGAGTTGCAGAAAGACTCAATTGAGCTTTGAATTCCTTCCAAAGGGCCTTCAAGTCTATCTATCTGCAGTTAAACTTGTCTTTGGAGCTCTGCAAATGCATTAATTTTTTATTAAAGTGCTCTTGACTTGTTGTGCACCCAGTACAAACAATAAAAAAATGTTTTAATGCTGTAACTACAGACATCTGAATGACAATCAAATAATAATAATCTCCTTATTTACTTTTGCAATTGATAGAGGCCAAGGAAATGAAGCCTTCCAGGTGCTGTTTGAAACCAGAAAGGCCGTATGAGGAGAAAGTCCATGTGAGTATATTGGTAGAAACTACACAAAATAATGCAGAAAAGTGAATACTTTGTTCAGATTGGTAGGTGGGATTAAAATCAACCAGGCCTCCAAGTGACAAGAAAAGAATAACTGAAATGTTTTCTCATAAACACTTCTATAGGGCAGGTTCTTCTGTGAAAAACAACTGAGACCACTTCAAAAATGAAGAATTTTGCATTAGACAAGTGTGTGATGAGCAAGAGGATTAAGTATTTAGCATTCATAGGCTGGAATCCACATCCAGCTAAATTATGAAGTAATAATATTAAAAAAAGAAATGCCTGAGCTTCAGAAAGCTATTTTAGAACCCCAGGGTTTTGAGACAGATCCATCACAGGTTTACATGCAGAAGCTGAATGTATTTTGGAATGCTAAAGCTTCCTTGTGTATTCTCTGCCACAATGATTATGGTATCTTTGAGATTGGTTTTATTTTTACCTTTGCAAGTTATTGCTAGTGACAGAATGAAAGTGCACATCAGAAGCCCCTAATATTAATGTTCTTAAGCTTAAGTCTTAGGTCTTAATTTCTTGTGGCTGCACCACAAAGAAGAGATTCAGAATTCAGCAGCTACCTATATACTCTAAATAAACAACTGCCAGAGCCAGTGCTGACTGGACTCCATCAGTAATTCCCTATACCCCTTTTCCTGTGGTTGACCCAAACAAGTGCCCATGCTGGCTACATCCATTCCTCCTCACAGACTGGTGGAACAAAAAGTCCAAGCAGGGCTGATTTCCTTTAGCAGAAATACAAAATGGCAAAAGGCCACCAACATCTGCTCCCACGTTGTGCCTTCTCTGGCTTTGGGCTGCCTAAATCTCCCACAGAAACTGTATTCCAGTTGCTTCCAGGGGTGTCTGCAATCACCAAGTGTTGTCATTCGGGACATTGTGCAGCTTAAAATATGACTCTTCATAAAATGTAAACTAGGCTGTTCATTATTGATGAATTACATTTGCTTAAGCCTTTAGGAGATTAAATGGGAGGAATCCGTAATAACTAACTATACCCATGTATAATGCTTCCTTTTAGAAAAGCCAAGCAGTTAAAACCAGTGGCAGCTCCAGCTTTTTGGTGATTGACTGGTTCTGCTGAGCTGACTGCTGACAGCAGGGTGAGCTGGAAAGCCTGATCATTCCTGAACATGTGTGAAACAAGGGAAAATGCTCCAGGTTTATAAGCTGCTTCATAAGCAGCCCTTGGAGCAGCCTTGTGGCAGGAATGGAGCAAATGGAGAAGACTGGTGCTGAGGCAGCAGAATTATGCTCAAGCAGAAAAAGATTTCACATTGTCACTAGATGATGGGAGGTTTATCCGTGGTCATCCAGCAACAGCCAAAAGCACCAGCCTCCCGCTGGTAGAAAGTCACATGAGTAACAGTAAGAAAACTCTTCATATTTTGTTGTGAGACACATAAAAATCATAACGCGTCTACAAGAACTTGCAAGTGAGCCAGAGCAATAGGGACAGCAAGAGTAACAGTCTGGACAAGCTCTGGAAAGGTGAATGGAAAAAAAAAACCTAGGAAACATTCTTGAGAAAGGTTTGGTACCTCCACTGCCAACTTTTGAGTGAGAAAACTTAAAAGATGGAAGAATAGACCTTGTAATTTAACATAAGCCTGGAGGCTGACCTTGCATTTTGACAAACAGGTCTCCTTCATTTCAGAGTATTAGAAGTTGTAAAAGATGTAAGGCCAAGGAGAAACAAGAGCACAATACACTTACCATAATGTACAAATAATCTATTGGACAGAGAGAGGAGCAGTGCTGTGCTTTTAAAGAAACAAAACCCCTTCTGGATGGCTCATAGAAAACTTCATCAATTCTTAGAGACATCTCAAATAAAAAAGAGAATTGACTGTAGGAAGTGGGTTAGCCTTAGAAGAAAAAGAAACAGTTCTTCTGAAGAAATGCATAGATTTGGGCAAGATCCCTCAGAACTTTCAACTCTTTCCAAAAGTATCATACTGACCAAAGAACATGCAAGAATCAGAAAAATGTATTTTTTCATTGTACAGAGAATATTAAGGATAAATGCACAAGGAGCCTGTGCTCATTTGTGAGGCAGCCAGCAGAGCCTGGGAGCATTTGGCAATGGAATTGTTTGAACAGTGGTGACCAGGACCTGCTCAGAGTTGACTATTACATTAGGTTTTTTAAAGAAATTCAGCTAAGTAATCCTTTAGTCAGCAAGGAAATGAGTCACAACAGGCCAGCATTAGCCAACATCTATGGTAAAGTCATTTCAGATAACAGGACACATTAAATATCTCAGGAATTTGAAATATTTGAAAGGTATGGAGGCTTTATAGGCACGCTTGCAGCCTGTATTATTCAGAGGTCAATGGACTTTGAAAGCTATGTTGAAACAGCAAAGCAAACACTAAGGCAAATGAAGATGATTAAGACCCTATCTTGGTTTACTTCACTGCAAAGCCACACCTCTGCATTCAAGAGCCTCATTCACATCTGTAATATGGACCAGGAAGACCATCAGTTTGGCAAAAATGCGGACGTTTGAGGTGTTATCAACCGCCTCTCATTATGAGTACAACTTGTGATGACAAAGTGACGAGGGTAAAGAAAAGTAACTAACAAACCTTTAGATCCTACCACCAAGCAGAGACAAGAGGCTGCTCATTTGCAGACAATGAAAACAAGAACCACCAAATGACAGAAAACCTATCTTTCAAAGTCAAGGAAGCCACATTCAATCCAGATAAAAGATGATGTTCAAATAGGACTACAATCCTGTTTTCTCATGAATAAGTCTTCTCTTTCACTTGGAAATCGTCTGGCACGGTACAGAGAAATTCTGTATTTGTCTAAGATTTCAAGGTATGCAAGCAGCCCTTTTCCTCGTAAATCTGACAGTTTTGCAATCACAATGTCCATGCACAGGTGTGAGTAGAGACTTGACATAGTTTTGGAAACCCCGGGCAATTACAATACATAGGAGATTGTGGCTCCATGTGTGTACAGCAGGTTTGATGTTTCCCCAAAAAGTGCAGCTTTGTGTGCATGGTATGATGGCACTGCTCAGAAATTCCAGGCTCATTCTGCAGATCCAAACAGGAGACTTTTATTGTGCGCACTGACTCAACACTGACAGTGCATAACCTCTGTTCAAACCTGTATAAGAGCAAAACAGGTCAGATCAGAGTTTCAGCTAGCTCAGCACCTTGGCTCCAATAGCGACCACCAAGTGACTGTCCTAAGAAGATTATAAGTAGCCTTTAGAGACCCTTCCCAAAATATTTTCTTAGTATCTAGTGATCAGTTATTTTAGGGCTTCCTAAACTGGATGTAGGGGGTGTGTATTGAATAGTCATTGGTGTTCTTTTCTCCCATGAATTTTTTTGTCCTTACTCCTGTAACCACTCCATATCTTTAATCATACGTGCTGCACTTATATGTATCTTTTACAGTACTTCTGTCTGTCTTCAGATGGATATATAAGTACAAACACTATTGAAGATGTAAATGTGTCACGTATTTATAGAACAGCAAAAGGATATTTTTTGTTCTTCATTCCTTTTGTAGTGATTTCTAGCATTGTTTGCCTTCATTTTACATTCCTCTACAGTGAATTTTTGTTGCCTATTCACTACATGGTGTAAGGTTCTTAATGTGAGCCTGCAATCAGCTGTAGTCTACATCACTGACTAATTCAGTGTCATCAGCAAACATTTTCATCCCTTTTCAACACTGTTTTCTAATCACCTGTGATCTGTGTTGAGCTCAGAGCCATGTGGGAATCCACGTGTGATCTCTTTCTACTGTGAAGGCAACGATTCCTTCCTCTTCCTTCTTTCTATCTTGTGAACATTTCTTCATGTCTGATTAGCTTTCTCAGGAGCCTTAGGGAAGCAACTTGAGTGCCTTCTGGAAATCCAGGCAGATGGTATCAAACAGATCTCTGTTGCCAGCATTTTTTATTGACTCTGTCAGAGGAGTTTGGTAGATCAGTGAAGCACAACTTCCCCTTAAAAAAGCCATGTTGACTCTTCTTCACTGTAGCATACTTACCTTGATGTCTACTAATTCTGTTGTTTATTCTTCTGGTTTAACCAGTACAAGTTATTAGTTCAGAGTACTGAAGATCTGCCCTAAAGTCTTACTTAAAAACTGGTGTCAGAATAATAAGCACTAAGGTTAGCAATGGCTTCTCAGAGCTGTCTTTTATGGAAGATGTATTGAATTGATACACAACTCAGTATCTGGAGCTCTGCACCTTTAAAGTACACGCGGGAGACAGCTCCAAGATGCTGTGTCCATGCTATGGCGTGGGTTGAGCAGTGCTGCTGGGATCACTGTGTTTGGGAAGCCTCTTAATACAAATCCTGCTGAGTGTTTGCTTTTCTGTGTGGATCTCAATTTCTGCAAGCAATACAGAAGAAAACCATTAATGTTTCACTTAGAATGAAAGCAGGCTAAAAAAAGCCCACTCAGACAGCATCTAGATTTGAACTTAACCACAGATCAGGCTTTTCAGGAATGGCAAATTTTGCTGAGCATATTAAAGACTCTTTCTTTGGTTCTACTAGTTTTACAGTATTATGACTGTTGACTTCACTGGATTTGTATAATGGAAGTAAAGGCTAAAATTAAAATCAGATTTAAACTGTGAGTGCAGCTAACTTTATGAGCATTCTGCTCCAGTAGTTGTGTGTCGACCTGAGAGTAGTTTGGTTTTCTCTAGTTTTATGTTTAGTATTCAAAGCATTCAGCCGTGATATTACCTACTCATTGACTTTGACACATAGATTATGGGAAAAAGTGGTTCATTATGTTACAGGTTCTTGGGTTATCTGTTGTTTGGGAGAAAAATAATCTAATCTAAAGTTTCTAACAGATTCTGTGGGCATTTCCAATAAGAAGTCTGAATGCATATATAGCAGATTTGATCTATTAAATGTTTGTCAATTATGTGTCCTATTCGGGCGGCTTCTTCAGCAGATACATCCTTCCAACCCACTGACACCATCATCATTGTAGAAAGCATCAACAGTCCAGGCAGTGTCTATCACAGGATATGTGCTGTAATTTCAAAAGGCATTAATGGAATAGATTTGCTCTTTTTGGTTTTATTCACTGCCTGTGATTATTGCTGTCATAAATTGAAGAACATAAGTGTGTTCTCCATCATGGAAACTTTCAATTTGGCTTGATGATGTCTCTAATGAAAGGCACATCTTTGTCTTTGCTGCTTGCCTACATGCTTATGTTGTCTTTCTCTTTCTTGACATTAATAATTTCCACCCAGTTGCATAATGCTTTGAAAATGCTTAGTATATGCTATAATACCTAATAATGATTTGTATCTTATTTAGTGTGTGAAATTTTATCAGTAATGGAGGG
Source organism: Amazona ochrocephala (assembly GCA_039720435.1). Lineage (NCBI taxonomy): Eukaryota > Metazoa > Chordata > Aves > Psittaciformes > Psittacidae > Amazona > Amazona ochrocephala. The sequence goes on from CM077880.1 coordinate 32,084,115, forward strand.
AAGGCCATTCTCAATTTGTAAACACAAAGTTCCTGGCCATGTAGCAATTATGTCATTTATTCCATGTACAGAGAACATGTTGCATTTAGAAAATATAACCAAGTAAGATGATTCCTGGCTCTGATCAAGTGGAGTTTCTTTGTGATGAATGGAAATTAGGTGTTTCCTACTTGTGGAAAATACAAATTGGTACAACAACCAGTAAGGAAAAAACAGTGAGCTGTTTTAAAGTTAAATAATTAACCAGAAAACATATATGCAATCAGTACTGCAACAAAGCTATGTTAAGGCTGAAGTCTCAGCACTTTCAAGCATGCATGCTCAAAAATGATAGCCAAATACATGTGCAAAATAGTTTTATGACAATTTATTTGAGCAGTTACTGCATTTTTGTATGTAAGAGCTAAATAAAATGAGGAAATGAGAATTTTAAAAGAGCATGATTTTAATTTTCTTTGATGAATGATGCTGAAATCTAACAATTGTAACAGCTAGGTAACAGCTACATTGTATTGAAATGTATTGTATTGAAATGTAACAGCTACATTGTATTCTACCCTCATCCTTTCAGCAGATTTCCTTTTATCACCACTGAATCATTTTTTTCTTCCTCTTTTTAGTTCAGAAATGTATAGATTTTACCATCCACTTTAGTTTGTTATGAAACTAAGAAGCCCAAAGCCTGTACTATGAAGATGGAACAAACGAACATTGCATGCTTATATTTTTGATTCTCTGGATTCTTTTGTTCCATCAAATCTGATTCAACAAGTGTCAATATAGATGCCAGCAGACAAAACCCAGCTTTTTAAAGAGAATATTCTATCATAATGGTCCAGTTAGATTAGCCAAATCTGTAAGCCAACGTTTTTTTAAATGATCACATATGTTATCATCTAGCTTCAATGCTGATATTCATTTATTTACACAAAGAAAGCCAAAGAAAATGAGATAAATATAACCTCGATAAACAGACAGGCAATGCTTATCAATGACTACTCACAGTAAGGACATGAGGATTAGTTCAGGAATTGTAAGGTAAATATGAAACCGTCTAAAGCAAAGAGTGGGCTGTCCTTGCAAGATGAACTTCTGGATTGCTACTTGCAAGTGGAATTTCTCAGAATTCAGTCATGGTCACAGTATCATTCAATGGTTCTATTCATCACCTTCATTAATAGTCAAAAATAAGAGTATACTAATGAAAGTTTTTGTGGCAGAAGGCTAAAGTATGTCTAGAAGGAAGAAAGGCAATCCTTGAGAACATGAGGATTAGGAATAAGGTGGAAGTTAGAGTGAACTCCATTGCACTGGAGGGCAGTTCCTCTACAGGCCTTTGTCACAGAGTCTGCATTTACATCTTCTAGATGGTGTAAAAATCCTGCCCCTTGAAAGCTGGCATGTGAATGCACCACCTCCGCTGCACTGTAACACCTCTTTCTCATGGCAGCTACCTAAATTCTGCCCCTGCCATTTAAGAAGTCCTCTGTGAGTCTCTTGGTCAGAAACATGATTCTTAAACCAAGATGTTCTGCCTGTGGCCAAATCTATCTGGGCTTTTCTACTTCCACAGCCTCCAGGTTTTCAAGCAAGTTCAACACTCGAGGAGAAAATGTCTGGCACCTTATCTGTTTACTTATCCTGCATTTCTAGCGGGCCTGAGGTGCCAAGACTGAATCATACAGACTGTTTGCTGAAGTAAGAAAGAACCCTCCTTGAATGCTTGGCCAGTTGACTTACTTGGTGTCTAGATCTTGTGTCGATGTCACAAAGTCCATGGCAATGCCACTGCCTTGATGAGAAATTAATGGAGTGTGCTATGAATGTCTATGTTTTATTGATAACTGCATTGTGTTCCTAGTGCAACTCATGGTTTATGGTGGGAATAATGACAGCTACCCATTAGGGTACCTTTGGCCATTCCTTTGCTGTTGTCCTTGGGCAGCAAGCATAGATCCTGTAAGTGACATGCTGGTCTGGTCTTGCTTACCACTGAGCAGGTAAGTTCTAACCAAAAGCTTCGTCCTGTGACTGCTTCTTTTCCCTTCATCACTGCTGTCTTTTACCCTTCATCACTAGTATGTAGACCAGGCAGTTAGGGAAGTTTTTCAGTAATCTGGAACTTGGCACATATCTAACCTTCTTTATCCAAGAAAGATTGATTCAGTTTAAATAATTAATTTGATTCTCCAGCTATGGAGAAGACCTGTTAGAAATTATTAGAAGTTTATGGCATAAAAGGAGAGCAAAAATGCAGCTTCTCTAATATAGTAAGACAAAGATGACTGCAATGAAGATATTTGCACAGGAAAAGAATATCCTTAAAAAACTAAGGTTGGAAATAAGAAGCCCCCCCCCTCCCCCCCAAATTACAGCAATGAGGTTTTGGAACTGTCTTCTCATGTGGCCAGTGGAGGCAGATAATGTGATTTACTTTGAGATGAAGCTTGACGGTGTTATTAATTGGATTACATCCAGGTGTACAAGTGAGGGCAGGATCTTGGACTTGGTGCCTTCCACTAGTCCTTTCCAGTTCTTATCCTATGTTCATCTATTCCTAAAGTTGGGGGGACAGTCGTGCCTGATTTCAGTCCCACAGATTTCAGCTATATGTGATGCTATTACATCTTTTTTGCTCTGTATGGCATCTGGCATAGCTGACAGAGATAGTGAAGTAACAAAGGCCAAATGAATTGCCACATTTTTTCAACATTGTCATTAAGAACATGATATGCATCTAATCACAATATTTAGAGCAATACTTCAGATAGATTTTTGCAGAAGGAAAACTTCAGTAATGGTTTGTGTGTAATGTGTATTTCTCATGTCACATAAATAATTCTGAAGAATTCCTCCTTTTCTGAAATACTTCCTTCTGAGATAGGTATGGTCAACAGTCAGAGGATTCATAAGGAACCAAGGACTGCAGGGGATCTCCCAGGTGAACTCCACACAATGGTCGTGAAGGCAATGGCATTTGATAATGCTTTTACAAAAAAACCCCAGCTTCCCCTCCTCACTCTTAAAGGCTGCCTGGGACCTCCTTATTTTTCTCAGAATAAGATGCCTAATCATTTCTGGATTTCACAGTCTGCATTGATTTATTCTTATGAAAATATTGTCTTTTAGCTTAAGTAGAACTTCTTTCCCCTTAATTCTTTTTTAATCCCATGATACATTTTTAGAGCAGTTGTATCCCTTTTCAACCTTCATCTCCACATCCTTATTTTCTCTGGAAAGAAAGACTTCCCATGCTCTTCTCCACGAGTAGGCCCTCTGGATGTAACTGCAATCTCATTACAGACATATTGATAACACTAAAACTCATTTTGTTTGAAATTTTTCTGTTGGGTCTTGAATAATTCAAGTTGAAAAATGAAGTTACAGAGAATTGGTTTTCCTATCTCTATTCAACCTGCTTATTTTTAGCTGAGTATTACTGAATATGGAAGCAGTCCAGTTTACATCCTGGTTTGATTTCCTGTTTACATGAGCCAGTCTGGTGTCACCATCATATTTCTGGACCACTCTGGAAGCCTGCGTGCAGCCTTCCTTCCACCTCTGAGGAGAGCTGCCCTACACAATAGAGCTATTGTTGTGCTCACCGATAACGCAATATGAATATTGCTGAACACTATAGGTTGGGCTAATGTCACTTTGCTAAATGTGCATAGATACGACAGCAAATCTCTCACTGAAATGCAGGAGAAAACTCACATTAGAGACTAAAGTCAGAACTGTACCTCTATTTGTTTGAAGTTAATATAAAAATAGGCCTGGTTACATACAGGGTGGCTGCCTATAGCACAATCTTCATGGGCTTGAGGGGGAGGGAATGCCTTTAGTCTTCTTTCTTGTTTCAATTTTCCACGTGGTTTTGTTTCCCAACTATAAAGCTCCCTATTTCCCCTAAGAGACTATTAAAAATATATTGGTTTAAATCTACAAAATAGTTGAGAACCTGAACTAGCCACCGTGACTACTAATGGTCGTAACAGCAGGCATTTCGCAGGGGGAACTCAGCTCAGTTTCACCATCGTATCTAATGCTTTAGTAGCGTCAGTCTCAGTCCTTGTTATTATTTTAATAGGACTTTCAAAGTAAAATGGAATGATATGTACATATAGACAGTGCTAATGCCAGGTGAAAGAGCAGTGTTTGATCATTTTGCCTCAGATTTTGTCTAAACAATTTTTAGTTTTATTTTCAGTAAAAAAGCATTTTAGAGAAGTGGAAATATTTTAATTTGTATTGATTAATATAAAACTAGAGACAAACATTAGCCTGATATTTCTTTAAGGATAATACAAATACTGCTTCACTAATGGATCAGAAACTTGAACCAGAACTGGTAACAAATAGATTCTTTTGATCTTGAGGCTGATACAAAAAAGCTAAATACAATAAATGATGTGAACCTTGTTTAGTTTTTACACAGCTTTTGCATTCATTGATGCAAGATTTTAGTACTCACGGTTTTTGTTTTGTTTTGTTTATTTTTAAGGGTATTGCAAACTTACTGTTAGTTCAATTACCTGTTTTCAAAATCAAATTTGGAATGAGTGCCTCCCATTAGAAAATCCAGATTCTTCCCTTGTGTCTTTTAAATGTGCTGAAGTCTTTTAATGATGCTTTTCTGATTCTTCCAGGCAAAGATTTGAGAGGGCAAATACTTCACATGCCCTGTGCGCAGGCTTACCTTCTGCTGCTGCTATTTCCATTTCACATGTGCTGCAGCCGTGCCTGGGGAATACCCATGATGAAAGCTTTGTCACAAGGAGGCAAATGAGGTTCCCCTGAAGCAGCCCACCGTAGTGCTGCAGCTGGCTGCTGGCTGGTAGCAAACCAGACCTGTATTATGTCATGTCAAATGTGTGGCAAGGTCACAAGATAGAAATTTCCCTGCTTCAGAAATCATATGTCCAATTTCAATAAGGTCAAAAGATACAGATGGAAAATGGCTCCTAATTTTCCTATCTTATGTCCAATAGTGAAAAGCAGGTATCCTGCTGAAACCAGCGTTCCTGTGTTAAGAATGACAGGTATAAATAACAGCCATCAGGCCTCCCAGTGATTTACAATGAAACTATCAAAAAGTAGCTATTGAAAAGACACACAGCAATTTATTTGGGGCCCATATGCTATTTATTTTAATACCATTAAAATCTTGCTGAAATATTAATTGTATTCTGAACTCCCCTTTTTACATTCACAAAACCCAAACAAAACACCTCAATCAACAGAGTATCCTTTTAATTCAAGGAATTGTTTTAAAAGTTAAACAGAGAAAAATTAAATCGGGACAGTCTTTCACAGCTGTTTTCTGGTTAGAACTGCTTGTGGTAGAGTCTTACATTGATGCACACACTTGTTTTTGTTTCAGTCACCTGTTAGCAGTGCCTAAAAACCACTTTAAACCTAAATGCCAGTACAGTAACTACAGCAGCAACAGCAACATTTCTTCTATGTATGGAAATGGCTGTGTGTATGTTACAGTTTGAAAGGAATCCAAATTATGCACTGATTATGAAACTCAGTAATTACGATCAAAAATATTTATTAGCTGTATAGGAAATGTCACATTTAAGTGTTTTAGCAATATTGAGCAACGAATCCCAGAAGATGGCAAGTAAATAAATAAAGATTAAGGAAGCCAGGTAAAATTAAATTGTAGTAGTGGCATTTTCACTGGTAATTATAGAAGAGGAGCCTGTCGTTGCCTGAGACTAATAGAGGCAAATGTCAAGAAATCCAGCAGTCACATGGCACTTAGTTAATATGAATGGAACATATTAGGCAGACACTGATCAAGTCTTCATGACTCACTGAAAATAAGGTTAGGTTTGGGTTTAAATCAGAAATTCAAGTTATTTGTTGTATACAAAGGATACTATGTATCTTCCTCAGATTTATTGTCCATAATGCCTTTTATGTTCAAAGGTAGTATTGTGAGAATTCCTGAGGATTGCATTTTGTTAGTTTGTTACTTATAAGTGGTCAAAATGTAACTGAGGATCAGCCACATGATACATTATTTTTATCCTCCTCAGAAACAAAAGTGACTAAATACTAAAATGTTTTGAGGGTCAGCCTATACACAAACTACTTGATGCTGATATTCCTGAATGTTTCATTTAACTATTTTCAGCCATCATGAAACATTTTGACATTTGTGGAAAGACACACTGCATTTTAGTTTGTCAGATCAAAGGCAAATGTTTCATTTGGACTTGGTTTTATGCGTACCCTTGAGCTGTCCAACAGCTTCTGGGCATTTATGCGCCCTGCTCCAGTTCTTTCATGTGCTGGGTCCCTATCCCATGTTGTACTGTCTTCAATGGTAAAGACATTTCTGCATCAGTAACTATAACAGTGCATTGTTTTTGTTAAGAAGCAGAAAAACATTGGCAAAAATTGTTTCCTGTGGAAAATTTAAGTTTTACAGAAACAGCATTTTCCATTGAAACACCACATTTTAAAGACAACTTCCAACCAACTGCACATAAAATATGTTTCAGGAATGTTATTTTAAAATCTATGAATGCTAGCATCTATTTTTTTATCCTAAATAATCTTGATTACACAAACTTTTCAGACTCCTGGTATAGATGAAATTAATTGAGGTTCCATATACAGGATGCATTGATCATAATTTAATTACAATTACAGTAATATGTTAGTAATTACACACCACCATAATTAACATGTTGCTCCAAATAAGTAGTTGAACTCTAAGAGTTTGTAGAAGGGGAGAAATTGGTGACAAAGTGAGCTATCATTGTAATGTAGCCAAATTAAAAGGAATGCACAAAGTCTAGATTAGCTGGACAAAGGAGGAATCAAACCATACGAGATGATGCCCTTACTCAGAGCTGCAGGGTTCTTTCAGCCTTCCCTCACACCCAGTTCTTTGATTTCTTTCTGAAACAGTTTTTGGTGAATGTGCACTAGGTTTTGAACATGGCTCCAAGCCACAAAGACCCTGTAGCCAAACAGCTTTGGGGTGAGCCCATGCTCCATCTCAGTCTTCAGGGAAACTTCTGAAGCTTGGTAAACTAGGACATTTGGTATTCCCACCCATTGACTGGGCATAACCATGGTATGCATGCTAAGAAACACATTTGCCAGTTCACACATGCTTACCTTGGGGGAACACGAGAAGCCACCTTTGTACAGAAAAAAGCTGGCTGCCTTCCTTCCCTGCAGCAGCTGGGGCACTGCACAGCAAGGCAAAATGAGATTAATAGCAAATAAGCTCCAGGTGATCTACTTGGTTTTCTCCAAGAACCATACTTGTATGGATTGTTAAAACACAACCACAATTTTCTTCTACAGATTCAGGTTGCAACTTCCTGTTCTATCTATAGGGTGAGTAATTCACCCCACGTCTCTTTTTCTGCCTCTCTCCTATAGCTACACAAATACACACTCATGAACACATGCTAGATTGGTCAGATGTCTGGGGTTAACCCAGACAGTGTGAGTTTCAAATCAAAAGTCTTGGCTAAAGCACTGCTTTTGCTGTGGAAAGTTTAGGTTTCTATGTTCTTAGCTCAGAGATGAGATAGCTTCATGCAACGTTTGCAGGGCTGTGGGAGATAGAACTGGTGCTGTTGGGTTTGTGCTTAGGACTATCTGGCAGCTCTCACAGGTACACATGCAGATGAAAACAATGCCAGGCAAAGTTCTCCACCCAGCTATTTCTAATGTCTTTGTTTCATACATGCCACTGTTTTGGCTTGCGACACATGCCTGCTGTGGGTTTTTTTTTTCTTCTTCTGATTGTATATCCTTCTTACCAGTTAACCTAAATGAAAGGTCACTGTTACACTTGCTAGGCTACAACAGTTTATTACAACGCAGCGATGGATTATGAATCAGGCCAGACTGATAACTGGGTCTTTTTAACATTGAGGCAATAATGACATCAGATTCAAATGCAATAAATCATGACCTTTCCTTCTCTCCTCTGTTACTGTATTGTCTGAATAAATGAGCAGACTGAAGAAAACCATACCACATTCACTTGGTTGCTTAGTCCCAGGTATCACTTTTCTAAAGTTACATGCCATCTGGCACTGGGAGCAGGTTTGCCAGAGCAACTGCTGAGCAAACTCAGCGACCTTCCTGAAGCAGGTGGAAATTAAGGAAAGTGGCATGAAAAGATATTATATGACAATCTAAGTCACAGCTATCCTTGCTGGTCTCTGTGCCCTATCTATCCATCTATCTTGTTTCTTTATTTCCCTTTAATGCTGCTTTTTGTAGTGGAGAAAGAGGAGGCTTGGAGAGCAAAAAGAAGTAAGAAAGGGATTAAAGCAAAAAAAGCAGGCACCTTTGTGTCTCTTTAGGGCTGACTGATCAACTTACTTATGGAGGCTGGTGCAAAGGACATGGTGAAGAGACAGCTCTGACCACTGTCTTTGTGTGGGCTGCTCAGACTTCCATAAACCTCAGCACAGAAGTACTGATGATCTTTTCCAGTTCCTTGACGTGTCCTTATGTCTGCTGTGCTCCATGAACATCTGCTGCTAAAAAAACATAACCGTTTTATAGGAAGCTGAAGTCTGCAGTTGTGAGAATGCTAACCATTTCAAATTTCCACCCTGCACTGCTGCCAGAGATGACGGCTTCTGCAGCAGATGCAGAAGGAAACATGCTCATGCACCAGCAGCTACAGTTCAGGGTCCTGTGCCATAGCTCATAACTTGCCTCCATCTGGGAGATGATGAGCTGATGGGCATTAAATTGGGTTGCAGGTGGTAACATGCCGTTCTTCTAATCCTGGTGTACAGGTGGTAATCGTTGGCTGTCACCTAGAACAGCAGCATCTTACACCACCACAGGAAGACCAAGTTCTTCTGTAGGTTTGTTTCAGTAGCAAAGCCAGCTTAATTAAATCAGCCAAGAAGAAAAAACACAGTTTTTCTATGAGCTTGTACTGCAGCTGAATGAGTTCCCTGAGCTGGTCCAACAAGCTGTGGTGCTGGTGCAACTGCAAACACAACATACTACACTGAGTAGGATATGCAGTAGACAATGGGTGATTTACTAGGAGTGCCTTAACCAGGTTATGCTTCTCTTCATAGCCCTCTATTGTTAGTCCATGTGATAAAAAATTATTGCATCAACTATGTCCATGAAGGCTGTTTAACTGTTCACCAACAAAAGTATACTTTAAAGGACTTAGTATATTTATTATGCTATAAGGCTACACACACACACCCCTCTAAAATGACTTTGCTCAAGCAGAAGTTGTAATCAGGACATCAAACATGAAGGTGTTTAATGTTTAACTCTTTTCCATGTAAAAGAAAGGAAGAAAGAGCACTCCCGTCATATTCTGACATTGCCAAACCATCAGGTAGGAAACAAACCCACAGTATTCTCTGGTAGGAAAGCCCGAAGACACCCGGCTGCAGTGCTGAGGGGTGTGGGGACCCCACTCCTCCCGACAGGCCGCGTTGAGCCCGCCCTGCTCCGGACTCCCTGCAGCGTCGCTTACAGCCACTGGACCTACCCCGCAGCCTCTCAGCAGCACCGGCCGGCACCACTTCCGCGTGCGAACGGACATCTTATTAAGCCCATACACATACAGAACGCAGGAGCTGTTCCTGGCCCGTCACCGGCCCCGGCCCGCCCGCCATCTTCCCGCCGCACGACGTTTACCACAGCGGCGCCGCCCGCGGCCCGGCCCCGGGGAGCCCTTCGTCCCGCCTCGGTCACCGCCACCAATGGGACCCCCGGGTTCTTTCCACGGCTTCTGGCTTCCCACCCGCGGCGGGAACCCCCTTTCCTCCCGGCGTTTCAGGGCTTCGTGAGGGGGCGACAGCCCCTCTCCCGCTATGGACGGCCTAGAGCGAGGAACACAGCACTGCCGCGGGTACAGGTGCCGACACGCCGCAACGCCGGCCGCTGCCTCCTGGCCACGGAGCTGTAGGCACCCACCGCAGCCCCATTGTACTCCGACCAAGGGAAACCGCACTTCGTCCCTCTCAGTCTTCCCTTACCACCTTCCCCCCCCCCCTTCCAAGTGGTCCCTTCCAGAGCTCCATTCGCCGCCCTTCGGAAGGTCCCATCCGTGGGAAACGGGAGGGGCTGGCGGACCGGGGCGATTTCCCCCTCGAGGCGGGGTTAGCCGGTGATTGGCGTGCGGGGCCACCGCTAGAACGAGGCGTCCGCCAGAGGAGCCAATGTGCAGGAGGCGGGGAAGGGCCGGCTCCCGAGGAGGGGCGGCCGTAGGAAGCGCTGCCGGAGTGGGAGTCGCGCCTGCGCGGGGGGAGGAGGAGGGGACTATCGTCGTGTCCCTGTGTCGGTGGCGGCGTCCCGGGAGGGTCGGGCAGAGGGAGGGGAGGATGCAGCGGGCGGGCGAGCGCCCGTGAGCGGGGTGGGGAGCCGCGCCGCGCCTGCAGGCCGCGGGGCAGGCCCGAGGGGTGAGAGAGGCGAGGCAAGGGAAAGCAGCCGGGTGCCGGGCTCGTGTGGCGGAGGGGGCTCAAGGCGAGGAGCGGGCGGGCGGCCGGGGCTAGGGCTCCCGCTCCGCAGGGCGGCCGGCGGGGCAGGATGAGCCAGGAGGAGATCCTGAGGAAATTCATTAAGCGAGTCCAGGCCATGAAGGATACGGACCACAGTGGGGAGGACAACTTCGCCAGCGACTTCATGGTGAGGGGCGGTGGCGCGGGGCGGGCAGGCAGGGCTCCTGTCTGCCCTCGGGGCGGGGGGGGGGTCCGAGGTGCCGGGCTGTCCCGCGGCCCCTTCGCCATCCCCAGCGAGCCCTGGCGCGCCGGGGGAAGCGTCGCTTCCCTGGGAGTGACCTGCTATTGTGTGCCCCCGGAGCTCGGCTGGCTCCCCCGTGCCCCCCGCTACTTTTTGAGCTCTGCGGATGGCGGGGTGTGTGTGTGTGTGTGTGTGTGTGACTGCCTTATTTTACCTTTCTTCCTGCCCCATCCCTCGGGAAGATTTGTCACCGCAGCCCCAGTCTGCAGCCCTTCTCTGCCCCCGAGGAGGTGGTAGGTGATCGGCTGCTGGAAAATAAACGGGAGCCCGCCTCCGCTCATTCTTTTCCTGAGCAGATAAAGGGGACAGAGCGGCTTGCCGGGGGGGGGGGGGGCTGTTAGCGCTTCCTCTGCCTCACAGCCCCTCTTCTCGCGGCGTTGCCATCTATAATGTCATCTGGGGATAATGGGGCACTTCTTCCCTCCTGTCCCCCGTTATCTGCCCCTGTAGCCGCCTGTTTGAGATTGCTCTTCTTTCCGAGGAGGTTTGTTAAATGTACTGAATAGTCCTTGGAGGAATATTCATCTTCCCTTCCCCAACAGCTCCCTTCGCTCCCCATCCCCCAACGCAGCCCTGCCTGTATCCCTCGTCCTTTCTTCCTTCCAGATCAGTTCACCGTCATCCTTTGGTTAACGTCTGTGTTCGGGGGGAAAATTTATTGGACAATTATCCCTTTTCCTGGTTTATTTTAGCTGTTTAATCGGGCTGTTAAAATGTTTGAGGCGATTCATCTTTTGATTAGATGGCTTGAGCTGTGAGCGATAATGTTGATTGGGTAGATGCCGCTGGCACTTTTCAATATTGTTTAAATACTTAATACCAAAATACAGTTTGACCCACAGAAGAGCTGACGATGGTGGGTTAGCGACCTCTGTATGCTCGTATTTTTGTCGCTTGTTTTATTAATCCAGCGCTGTTTGGGATTAACCCCCGATCCTTAGCCCTTTAAACTGTCAAGTCTTTGCCAGTGGCCTGGGAACAAAAAAATAAATCTCGATGTAAATGTCGCATCGGGGATTGTCTGAAATGTGGGGAGGAGGCCGCGGATATTGCGCAAGGCAGAGGGGCGTTGGGAGTGCTGGCAGGTCCAGGGGTGGAAGAGGAAGTGGACTTTGGGAAGTAACGAGTTCATCCAGGGTGGGGTGGGAGCCCGTGGGAAATCGGCCACGCTCTTTGGGCAGGATTTTGCAAATACTGAAAGTATGCTGGCGAAACATCTGAGTGTGTGGGAAAGGAAGAGAGAAATATGTGGGATGAAGGATGGCGCTGGAGCAATTGGATGCTTCTAAATCTGTTTTGCCGAATAGGGTATCTTCACATGAGAATTTAAATGTTGCAGACTTTGCCAGGACCATTTCATTAAGTGATAGTTTTAGTAATACAATTGCTATTAAACGCAAATTGACATCATGTCTTATACTGATGTGTCTGTCATGTTCATGTGCTTTACAGAAAGGGTGGCTGGGACTGGTAGAAAATGCAGGAATTTTTTTAATGGCTTTTATGTTAAATACTTTATACAAGATCTCTGAACCCGTTTCTACCATTTCATGTCTGATAAACAGCCTTATGGTTTAGCTTTGTTCTAGTTGAATGATATACCGTAGTTTTGTCATCCTTTCTTCTAAGTAGTGGCACCTCTGTATGGAAAAATAGCTTTTGTTTCAATTTCTCTATATGACAGCATGTTGTTTCTATAGTCAGTAAGCTTTCCTGTTGCTTTCACAGAACAGCAAGGAAAGAGAACGCTGCTAAAAATGGGAAAATAGGATTGTAGGGACTAGTTGGCAAGCCATTTTGGGAGAAAGATGTGTTACCTGAAACAGTGTTAAATGCTTTGGAAAGAGTCATGTCCAAAATTTCTTTTGTCCTCTTATCCCTTTTTTATTACAAACTTTAATTTTTGATTTTTGGATAGTAAATTGTAGGAAAACCAGGAAACCAGAGTGCTGATCTATGGCCTTAATGCTCACATTAGTCTCAACATTCACCTTTATGATACAGGTTGGTGCAGTGACAAGAATCCAAACTACTGATATTTTAGGTTTTGTTTTTACATTATGAACATGTTGAGGTATTTTGTTTGGTTTTCTTTTTTTTGAGGGGGGGGAAGGGTGACATGTTAATGTGGGGGTTTTTGATTGCTGTTTGTTTTTTTTCCTAATAGAACCATGCTTAGATCCTCTTTGAAAAGGGAGAAGAGAGGTGAAGAGGGTGAAAAGCTTCAGTATTTTGGTTTTAAGATTTATTAAAGATCATTTGGAGGGGGGGAAAGGAGGAAATTGTATTTTCTCATTTAGGTGCAGGATGTACTGTTGCTGCTAAGCAGTGGCAACTTTGTGGGATAGGAGTTGCTGTTACTCATTGCTTCATTTCTCAGTCAAGATGGAATCTAAAATAGGAACAGAATAGTGGATGAATGCAATTGAAAACAAGTCTTTGTTTTCACATCTTTATTGCCTTTGAATGTGTTCATTAATAGGCTTATGGAATTTTATTTAGACCTTAGTGAATGAACTAGACTGCACTCAATAGACAGGTGTCAGAGAGCACTGGGAGAGGGTGTAGAGAGGCTCCAGTTACGAGCAGGTAGGCTGATTAGTCTGGCTGGATGCTATTGAAAGCCCACAGTGTGATGACTAAGACTGCTATTTAATAATGCCATTGACATGCCTGAAAATGTGTTCTACTTGGAAGCTGGAAAGTTGATTATTCCCCCTCCCTGCTGCCACTGATAAGGTAAATGGTGTAATCTAGGCACCAATAGCAAGTTTGTTACTGGAAATCAAATGTATTTAATTTAAATTAGTTTGCCCTGGAAAGTAAGCAGGATTTATTAGTAGATCACTTCAGTACTATGGGCATGCACAATTGGGTTTAAATGAAGTGGAGAGTTTGAAAGCAGTCTAGGCTTGTCTGTGTGTTCTTCCAGTGAGCATGTATGTATGGATACAGGGGCAAATGGGCTTCTTCTTAAAATAATGTAGGTTAGGATTTTACTAGTATGGTTGCAGTACACCCAAGAGTATACTTTTTCCTTGTTTTCTACTGACATTGCTATTTGAGCAAAAGGAAGTAAGTATAGATTGCTTCTTCTGGGTGTTTCATGTTGTATGAATGTGACCAGCATGGTTTAGATTCTGACTTTCTGTAATAAGCATGTGTCTTATGTCAACCAAGGGTTGGAAGTCAAAGCCCTGTATGGAGGCAAAGAAAACAGTTTTTCTAGATTTTAGAAAGACCTTGATGAATATTTTTTCTGATTTTTCATGTAATTTATCTACAACTAGCACATTTTTATTTTCTTGCACAACAGCATTTTGATACTGTTGTTTTTATTTGTCTGATGTACGTTGTCATTGTTATAGGAGAGCTGAAATAGAATGGTATAAAGCTTTACCTTAAAATATCAGATGCCGTAGTTCAAATGTTTTGTGGTGTGTGACAATCTTGCTTAATCTTTCGGGTCATATCTTTGGCTAATCTGTTGTCATGGAACACAGAATAGCTGAAAGCGTTTGTGGTTCTTGCAATGGGTGCTGTGTAGGGAACCCTCAGCTGTTGTCTGGAGGTGGTGGTATCAAATGATCCTTTCTCATTTGTCTTAGATGACATGCTGTCTTAGATCATCAATCTAAATAATACTGTTTTTTAACAACTTTGCAAGGTTTCACTAGGTACCTTTATGTGGTGTAAGATCTTGTCTTGAATGACCTTTCATTCAAGAAGGCACTGGTAATCAACTCAACTGAATATTGTGTATTTGTGTTCTTTTCAGTCCATTTAAGCTGGAACTCTTAGGTTTGACCATAATAAAGAACTCCATGTACTGTTTTTTTTAAGTATGAAGGCTGGTTTGAATGGAACATTGACTTGAAACAGGTGGAGAGGTAGTATCTATGCTTTTATAACCTCCTGATGGTTTTATTCTCAAAATTTTTTATTTTTAAGTATGTCTACCTCATTGTTTTGTGAAAATCCTGTTTAAAAAAAGGGAAGGGAAAATGTTCTTGGATTCTAAAGATAAAAGCTGAGCTGATCATAAGCAGGGCTATACCAGATGTTGTAAAACTTGCCTTCCCTGTGTTTTTGTTGTTTGTGTTCTTTAATCAGGAGAGTGCATCTTTTCTAAAACGCTTAACAGTGCTAGAAATGAAACAGCAATCTGGACTCTTCTAAATCACTGATCAAGGCTACTGAGATACATGAGTGAAAGTCCATGTGCTAATGGCAATTGACAGTGATTTTCTTCTAACTCCTGTATATTCTGAAATAGCATTAAATGTATCACAAATACCATATTCAACCATAGCCCTTGGGAAACACCCTACTTAAAAGCTCATTTGTGTATTAATGGGCATTTATGTAAACTTTCTAATTCAAATAATGAATCTTGAGTATCCGAGAAGGTGTTTTTCAAATTTATAAGACAAGTGTTCAACCTGGAAACAGTAAAGAAAGGTAGGATTCTAATATCTCTGGGTTATTATTTTTTAAGTTTAAAAAAACCAACTATATAAGATAGTTTTGGAAATTGTTTTCTGACTTTTACTTACTATTCGTTCTTGTAGTGTGTAGTTTGCAACATGAACTCTCAGCTTATGCTTTACCATATATGTGCATGACTTTCTTATAAATTTGGGGTTCTGAACACTTCTCTTCCCTTATGTGTGATAGAGTAATTACCTTGGAGAATATGACCCATAAGGATTGTGGTACAGCTGATCTGTTTTAAGAAGCTCTGCTCTTAGAGATGTGTTAATGGGTCATAGACACCTGTCACTTTAGTGACTGATTTGAGCCTTTTTATAAATTTAGGGTAAAGAATGGGTCTGTTACTACGCATATTTCATATTATGCTTTGAGTGTTCATGTATTTTTGCAGTTTTATTTCCATTAACTGTGTTTGAGCTAGGTACTGGACACGCACCAACAGATGACTTCATTGTGAGCAGTGATAGTCATCCAGGCCATTCATAAAGCTTCATTTACATATACTACATCTGGCTGGAGCAATATGACTGAATAGTAGTTTTGGTAACCCTTCACTTCAGAGGCTTCTGAAATTTTGTGAAGTAATGTTCTTTAAATGTTATCCACAACTTTGAGCAACCATTCAGTTTAAATATTCAGCTTTTTTGTCTCCTGAGGAAATGAGTGCTGTTCCTGTTGTTTCAAAGATGCCATTCTGAATTTTCATAGAGGCAACTGAATACAATCACAAAGCTACTGGTAGTGACCCTAGGGTATAAGAGCTTGCAAACTCTGCCTGAAATCGCAGTAGCTCTTTTGAGCAAATGAAACTAAAACAAGTCAGGCAATGCTCTGGGTTGTGTCAAATAGCTTGCTTGGTAATAAATTCTGTTTGCTCAGCCTCCAAAGACAACAGTGTATAAGTCTGCTGTTACTTATGGAGTAAAGGGTTGTGTTGAATTGTTCAGGAGGAGCAAACAGTAATCTTGACCTTGCACCTCATGGTATACTACACATACTCCTAATGATTTAAATAGCATGTCAAATACATACTTTGCTTTTATTCTGATCTCAGTCCTACAGTGCCTTTTGCTGTATATAGTTATACATATATACAGATAGATACATAAATACCTACATATAGATGTGTCTGTTGAGACTATAGTTGTTCCACCCTAGCCCTTAATCTATAGTTCTGTTGATCTATATACATCCAGAGATATGTGTGTATACATATATATGTATATATATGGATGTATGTCTATATACTTCTGCATATATGTGTGAAGGATTTGAATAATACAAATTTCTTGTTTTGGTGTGCTCATAATTTACCTCAAAACTGCAGTAAGTCAGGGTATTTTTTCCTTGATATTGTTACAGCTAAATAGAAGTTATCAGCTCTGCAAGCGGGGAAAGGTTAGTCTGAATATCTGCTTATCTAATGTGTATACGTTTGTTAATAGTAGGTGAACAAATGTCTGAGGCTTTTAAATTCAAGTTAAAGCCATTGATATGTAAGAAATAACTTCTGTTTGATTTTGTTCAGGGTTATTGTTTGAGATTTGTGTTCTGCCGCAGTTCTACTGTAATATGCTTAGTAAACAGGAAATATGGAAAATAGTAGTGCATTTGTTACTTTCACCTTTTCTCAACACTGTAAGTAGTACCTTGAGTGCACATTTGTCAAACTGAAGTCAGAAGCTAGATGGCCTTTTTTTCCCCTCAGTCTTACGAAACAACCTTCATTTAGGGAGAGGCATTAGTGTTAAAGGTCAGATACGGAACTGAGTAAAGCATACGTTAATTGGGTAGAGCAGAATCCCTTTGTGCTCTTAGGAAGTGTGGCATTTCCATCCTGGTGTTTTCCTCAGGCTGTTGTACTGCACAATTGCTACAGTTTTGCTAGTGCAGGCTCGGATAACTCAGTTGTATATATTTGCCCTAAATGAAGCATGGGTATGTGTTTCTGTTTCTGTTAACTAGCTTGTGAATGTTGCAGGGAGATTAAGCTCTTTGTTTTCCTGCTTCATCTGGCAATAAACTTTGCCAATATAAACTTAACTTATGAATTATTTGTTCAAATTGAACAGTCACAATGTGTTTCTGGAAGGAGAGTGCTCTGGTACGGCTGTGGAGTTTCTGATCCAGAACT
The DNA here is from genome assembly GCA_039720435.1 of Amazona ochrocephala. Classification (NCBI taxonomy): domain Eukaryota; kingdom Metazoa; phylum Chordata; class Aves; order Psittaciformes; family Psittacidae; genus Amazona; species Amazona ochrocephala. Next base: position 32,101,516 of record CM077880.1, read on the forward strand.
AGGAGCCCCAGAGAGCAGCTGTATTGTTAGAGTGCTGCCTCAAGTCTCTCTACATCTTTGAGGAACACAACTGTGGTCAGACCCAGTGCTGTTAGACAATGCAAGTACAAAGGTGGCAGATATACTAGGGAAGTTGAGAGTGCAACAGCAAGTAATGAAAGAGTTGTAAGGGGAGAAAAGCATATGAAGTGTGACAGACTTCATGATCATTGTTCTGGGTTGGGAACCCTTGTTTCAAAGTACCTTTCAATACTGATGTCAGGATGTTCCAGTCACTGCTAGGTTTGCATAGGAAAGTTACTGCCTATATCTTTGGCCTTGTCCTAGCTACTATTTGCCATCAGCTTCAGAATGAAAAAAAATTCTTACACAGCTAAAAAGATAAATTAGTTTCCCAAAAGGTACCATATAAATAGAAGTATAAATGGATGACCTAGTTTGGTTGACCTAATTTTTCCTCCTATCTATCCTCTTACAAAGTGATACTTTTAGTTTCTTTAAAAGGTAATTTTATTGATGATAATCAATTTATGGAAAGACTTAAAGGCAATTTTGCTCTAATGGAAGTGTCTTGTGAAAGAAAAAGCAAGAACAATTGAATTATCAGCTGTAAAAAGTAGCAAGCTGATGTAGCCAGCTGCTTCAATGGGGGAGAAGACCTAGCTGTTATAAGAGGACTGAAGCTATGAATGATGTTGCCTCGTGGGCCAGATGTGTCATTAGGAACAAAAGCAAATGAAGATACATGTTTCATTCATTCAGATTTCTAGAAGGAAGCAGCAGTAATTCTGCAGGAAATCCTACCATGATGCTTCTGATCAGCTAATTTTTTGTTTAATTTATTTTACTTCTGAGGTCCCTTATTTCAATAAAAAATTTAATTGCCTCGTGTTAGGAATGTGCCAAGGGCAACTGCATTAGTAGACTGAAAGCTATAAGTGCTGTATGGATCAGTTGGCTTGTTCAATTTTTAATTTGCTGCTATTTGCAGAAATCCTAACCCAGTTGTTAAATGTTCATAAGTGTGTCCATATAATTTATGATATATAATTCCTCCTCTTTGGAGGAAAGGCTATGGTCTTATTTTTTTATATGTCAGAGACCAGGCCTTGATTCTTAAACATTACTGAAGCATACAAGTTTTAATTGTATGATCTTAGCTATGAGGTTTGGTGTCTAAAGTCATGGGTTGAATATCATTAGTCTCTAAGGGGAAGTTAACTTAGTTAAAACCATACTGCTTTAAAGAATATACACAATACTTGAATCTTACTTAGTTACAATACTGAACTTGTCAATTTAAAACTTTTACGTGAACTTCCTTCTTGCGTGGTCTTGTAAGGAGTCAATGGCTTTGCTTGCTCTTCTGAAGTTAGAGTACCGTGGTATCCTCTTGATCAAAGGGTTCTCACTGTGTTTGTCTGTCCTGCTGTCTGTCTTGTCACTCTTACTGCCTCATGTGGATGACATCTGCATTTTGTTTTTCATCTGAAAACACACAGATGTTTTGTACTCTGTGATCACAGGAAGAACAGCTTCTACGTGGATCAGTGAGATTGAGAGCAGTTCTTTCTTTGCTTCTGAAGAGGTTGATGACCATCTTTCAGCTGTGCAGCTGAGCTGCTGTGGAAACAAGAAGCCAAGACTTTCTCTTCTGGACAACTAATAAAAGACAATCAATGGCAGGCTAATAAAAGAATATGGTATATGAGTGGCATTGTCTCATCTTCCTGCTTTTATTGAGCTTTAACAGTTAGCGCCTCTGTAATCATTGCTATCTTTTATAGCTACTGTAGGGTCAATATTGTGGATGAGAAATACATTTCTTCTGCTGAGCTGGATGTCAACAGCTGTTTTGACAAGTTTCTACTTCATGCAGGTTTTGGCTGGTCTTCAGAGACCAATAGGAATGATTCCCAGCTACTCACCACATTTGAGAGTTTCAGGGGGCTCTTGGTCCAGAATTTTCATATTATTTTCCATTTTAGATTAAACAGACGTTGTCTTTCATTTATGTTACTATGGCATCATTTTTATTCCTCTGATAGTTCTTAGAGGGCACAAGCCATCTTTGAACAACTGGGTTCCTAATTCAGAGGGTGCTTACATTGATTTCTTGTTGTTAAGTGTTCAAGGGATTTGCCAGTGTAAATTATGCACTAAGTTGAAATGACTGATTGCTGTGGGAACTGCACAGCTCTTGGGAAGCCTGAATGGTGTTCCACTCTGTCCTAAATGTTTCATTTCTTACGTGACTGTATTTGACTCTCCAATGTATAACCCTTAGTGGAACAGTGTCTTTTTCTCTCAAGGCAGTCAGTGTTCTGGTAGCACATACTGGGTATAGCTTTCTACTTAAATAGGCTTTCTTATTGGATTAGTTGGCCAGCATTTGCACAGTCTTACTGCACAAACCAGAAATTAGTTAACATAAAAAGCAGAAAACCACCAAACCAAGTCAAATGAGTAGTGCAGTGCAGTCAGACTGTGGATAGGTTGGGTTTGTAAGTTGATGACTAGCTGATCTCTGAGTGTGTAAAACTGATCATGGGGATGGCTCTGTAGTAAAAATATTATGTCCTGCATTTTTGCAGTGCATGGCTTTATTATTTTATTGCTTTTCCACATGTAGAAAACAAGTCTTAATTCTTCCTTTATTTTCTACTCGAGTCTTTGTCTTCTTGCATAGGAAGCAGAATTACAACTGGAAGCTATGCTTTCATCACTAGTTACTTACTCCCTGTTGTGGATTCTAATAAATTTAGCAAATAGGTAATTGTTAATTGAAAAGAATATGGTTGTCCAGTAGGAATACTCAAGGGAATGATTTAGCTCAAAATATAGCTGGAAAATGAAACACTATGCTGGAGGGAAGGGCATATGTAGGTTAGTTTAACTGCTTCCAAAACCTTGGAATTAGTGCAGAAATGAATTCATTATAAATTGCCTGTGTGGCAGCACCCCTGTTGCACAAAGTGCTAAAGGGAGGAAATAGTCTCTTAGATGTTGTGAGTCTCCCCAGATAGCTTTTAGGTATTTGACAGTTTCTTCTAAGACTTCCATTTTTAGTAGTTTAAGTGGCTGCACAAAGCTGTGCTGATTCTTATGACCAAATTGTAATGTAAAAAACCTAATTTTAACTCATTTCCTGTGAGGTTGCTTAAAAATAGCCGTGTATTAATGTTAATGGACCTATAGGGAACTATATGTAAATGTTAATGGAGAAAAATGACTGATTTTTAGGTAGGTGGAAGGATCTTGGAACATACTTCAGGCACTCACTGGAATTTATTTTAGTAAAGAAGTGTGGTGTTTTATAGATTATTTTTTTTTTTTTAGACCCAGAAGGGAGAAATGTAACTTCGGTTGCTTCCTTCAACAGTTCATTGCTACAAAACTGGAACATGGGAGCTTTGCACTTAGAGCTTTGGATATGAGTCTGGGTTTCAAACTGAATGTCCTGAAAGAAGTTGTCATTCAGCTGGACGTTAAGCCATGTGGTCACTCACAAGTCAATTACAACCTTTTTATACTTTCTTTATAAACAGAAGAACTTTTCCAAAGGCTCTTCCACAGAGCTGCTGTGGGAGCTGTCCTGGTGCTCTGTGTTAATATTGCTCCAGTTGCTTCAGCTGGTGCCAGATATTTTCTTCATGTTTTGATTAAGATAAAATTTGAGCTTTCTTTTTTTTTCCCTTGCAGCACAAATGCAGCCTGCAAATCATTTAGAATGTCAACTTCCTATTTTTGTTGTTCTAAAAAGAACAGGTAGAAACTTAAATCCATGAAACTCTGGCAGAGAATCCTAGTTATATTTCTTGCAAATCACAGAAATCTGTAGCCTGTTAATAAATAAATTGAGAGACCATTACCACAGAAAAAAAATCTGTGTATCTTAAAGTCAGCAAGCTGTTGCCATAAATCCATGTATAAACTGCGATTTCCTAAAGGAAAATAATATTTGCTTCTAAAATGCTTAGCTAATTCCATAACTAATTCTAATATGGAGTGGCCTGGATGGGAGCTTACGTTTGGAAACTTATACATTGTCTAACACCATAGCATTTGAGGTGTAAAGCTATAGCAACATATCTTTCTGGCACTAGCATTAAAAAAAGCATTAGGACTGTTTAAATTGGTGATTGTGTGAAAATGAAGCCAGCATCCTGTTTGTACAGTCTTATAGCATACATAATAGGCTTCCCTTCCTGTATTCATAGAAAAAATATTCCATGTCTGGTAAAGTGAGGCAATATGATTATCCAGTGAAGTATGTGGGTATAAAAATCTCATTGATGATATTTCTAGCTCTGATGGATGAAGATAACTTCTAGACTTATTAAGTGTATATCAGGCCAGGATGTGTTTAGAAGTGAGGAAAGTAGCAATGCAGTAAAAAGGGAATTCAGTGCAGGGATATAATTAAATAGTGAACTGATTTACTTCTGGATAGACAGTACCTTTGAACTAGAAATGACAGTCATTTTAGTCAGGTGAATGATCTTGTAGGGTGTGTTAGGGAGTCCTTCATGGGGCTTGGGTTTTATGGGGTTGTGGTATTACTTACCACTTTCAAACCTCCAGAACTTGATCCTGAAGTCTGGAGTTTCCTGAATCATGTACTGATGGCGTAGATTTTCAGGTGATGTTCGTTGCAAACGAATCTAAGACAAATTATAATAACACAGCAGATAATCTTTACTTGTAAGATGTGGAGGTGTTTTTGTGTTTTATTTTGGTTTGCGGTTTTGTTTCTTTTTGTTTCCTATTAACAGATTCTAGTGTGGTATTGGAATGTAGCTCTTGTTGGTAACAACTGAGAATGTGAAGTGTTCTTTTCATAAGGAATGTAGCTTACTAGCTTTATATGCTTGAACTGAAGATTTGTTCAGGTAGAGGTCACAACCTTTTCTTCTTCCTGTGGTAAGTCATCTTGATGAGTGCATGATTGTCTTGTGTAGAAAGTTAGCTACATAAAACCTGTTAATTTATAAATTAATGGAAAAACCTCCAGAAGAAATTTGGGAACTTTGATTATGGAAAGTGTGTTCTGAATTTTAAGGGCGTCTGAAATGCCATGGAGGAAGGATTTTTACAGAAGGTAGAAGAAATGTTTGTGTGGACTTCCTTTTACATTCATGCTGTTGTCTTTTGATTTGTCTTCAGCTTGTTTGATCAAGCTTCTGGAATTGTATAAACAAGGTACCCTTCAGGAATTCTGCATTTATGTCAGCTAGTAATGGAATCATCACTGAAAAGTGTGTAGTTTTCCGCTGGGCATAATACTTCTGTCAGATCTTATGCAAATTGCAACATGATTTTTTTTGATTCGACACATACCAATTCTGATCTGCCTTGGATGGTTGTTCATCTTGCTCCTCTTTTTCTGTTGTGGTGTGTGTTTTCTTGTGTCGTTATTCTTTATTCCCTCCCATTTACTTCTGTGCTTGTTCTACCTTATCCCTGTACTGCTAGAGTAATTTCATTACACTTTTAAACTATTGGTTATTACTGGTTTTGGTAGGCAGACCCCGTTGCATGATGAGCAGAAGACCATGTGCGTAAGTTAAATATCTTCAACTTTGCCTTGCTTTTAAACTGCAAGCTCTTCAGAGCAACCATTAGCTTTATACAGGTTATGGTTTTAATGAACTGAAAGCAAATGATTGTCTGTAAAGTAGTTTGGTACCCTTTTAAGCCATGCAAGCATTGAGTGATCAATCAGTTATTGGGTTATAATAAAAGAGAAGGTATATGGGTGGATTTTTTGCTGGGTTTTGTTTTGCTTTAATTCAATGGTCAAAGTAGAACTAGCTGGTCTATTTGAGTCTGATCTTAAATTCAGAACAGAATAGCTTAGCTACGCATTTTGTTGGCTTTAGTATTCTTTTAAAGAGAAAATCAAGTTTGCAAATGTTACCTATCTCTGATAATCAATGTTTTTTAGTAAGAAAAATCTTAGAAATGTGTTAGGTCTGGACAGCAGAGCAAGAAGCCTGGGAAGGAGGACACTGAGGCTCAACCAAACTGTTTAAAGCAACTGCAGGGATTGAAAGGGTTTCTCAAACCAGTTTTGAATATAAGGGGCTATTTTCTCTCTAAGTCTAGAGGGCTTTTTTGATTCTCTTTAGGAATGGTTCTTTGGAATCATACAGACTGTTCCTTATGAATTTTCATGTTATGGTTCGTTCAGTTCCCATGATTAGTATTTCAGGGATTGTACTGGATCAGGTAATAATGCTTATGGATCCCTCTCCTCAAAAGAGTAACTTTAGTATTGAACTGTTGTCTAAGCTTGGTTATTACAGAGATTGCTGGAGACTAAAGCCTAATTTGAGTATCTTGAAATAAATGCTGAGGACTGGCAGCCTCAATGCAGTCAATATTGAGAGAGAATAGCAGTGCAGCTTGCACTGGGATCATGATGCAGTCTTCTAGTAAGCAGTGTACTTGATTGTTCTGACATCTATAAGAACCACTTGCATCCTGGTAAGATATTGTGATAGTTCACTGCTCCTGTGAATTAATTCAGTTTGGTTGTAGAGCATGTATGTCTCTATCTTGCATTTTAAAGCCAGAATTTAGCAGTGAAGAGATCCTGTCACTTGTCATGCAGTTACTGTCTCTTTAGAACAAATGTGTATTCTTGTCTGGGCTTATTAGCATTAATAGCTGGTCTGGTTACCCAGTGGAATACTGATGCACAATGCTAGCAACTGGGAATGAGAAGAAGGTAGCCTTTAAGGGAAGGCACTATGCAAGGATTAAAGAGGGCATTGCTTTAGAAAAATGCTACTGTGCCTTAAATTTAAACTGCAGCAGACATTGGGATTGAGGTTAAACTTAACTGATGTGTTGAAAATAAATTGAGATCTTTTAAAGCTATTTATTTTGTTTGGAGTGCTGCCACTTCCATCAAAGGAAAATAAGATTGAGAAACTTGGTTTGTGTCCTACTTATGGTGTACTTAAATAGTTCTCCGTTTAGTAAGTGTGGGGAGTTCAGTTGTCTGGAAAGGGTCATTGTTTCTCACCAGTCCAAACTGCGCGCAATATCTTGCCTATGTCCTAGCTAGAAATACTGCAATAGGCAGCCTTACACAGCTGCAGGAATTTAGAAGTTTGGGGTTGTTTTTCTGACAAAAGACGTATCTCTTTCCACACTGAAAAGCCAGTCACATAGTTTTTCATAGCTGTAAGCAGCAGTGCAGCCTGTTTCTTTCAAGTTGTTCAGTGCTGGGGAGCCTCACTCACTTTCCCAGTTGCATGAAAAAGAAACCCACTCTGCTTGCTTTTAGCATTTCCTATTTTACTTTGTACAAATTTTAGATTCCATTCTTTGTTATCTAGCCTTTCCCAAGAGTGGCTTTGATAGATCTGAGGAAGTAACTTTGATAATGCAACTTTCCTCATTTCCTGTATTTCATCTACTTATTTTGTCATTCTGAAGAGCCATCAACTCACAGTTTCACAAACCTACATTTACAATATCTGAAAGTGTAAGTAAGTGTCAATTCTCCAATTTTAGATCTCTAAGTTCAGACTCAGTAAAATGCGATGGAGTCTAATTTGTCATGAGGGAGATAAAAAACCGAACTTGAAGGAGAAGGAAGCAGTGAAGAGTAAAAGTTAGGAGGAAGCTATTCAAGAGTTTCTTTGTAGAGATCACGTTGCATTTTAGTGAGCTAAAATGGGAAGGTATTAATGGCTTATTTGTGTGCAGGTTAGCATCTCTGTAATGTTTGTTGAGCAATATACTGAACTGAAGGAGACACTAAAAATGTGGAAGAAGTTCTGCTTGTGCCATGAACTATCACCAGTATTTTACAGTCAAACAAGGCCTGACTGTGGTCTCTGCAGGCAGTGGGCTTTGTGGTACTAATCCACCTGCTGGCTCCCTGCTTGTGTGTCTGCAGTCAGTCTCACCCAGTCACCTTGTTCATTCTGTGGCTTTGCTGAAATGATTTCCGATATTCCAAAATTAGGATGTGAACTCACCACAGCTGTAGTGTTTTCTCAGAATTCTTTAAAAACGTATCTGTGACCAGAGAAAAGAGAAATACTTCATTTAGTGTTGAGCAACTTTCCTGTTCCTAGATGGGCAAGCGTGGGCTGCAGCCAGTGTCCGTAGCAGGTTACTATACAGACACTGCTCTGACATGAAGAAGGAATGCAATAAAGGAGATTAGTGGCTTAGAAAATAAGATGAAAGGAAATGGAATAGAAGGCTAAGAGGTGGAAAACTGTTAACTGGTGCAGTGGCTAAGTGATTTGTATGTAAAACCTCAATATATAAATAAGCTGTATCATTGATAGTTTCTACTGCCTTCAGTACAGTAAAACCTGTCCCTTTTGTCTGTAAGGGAGGGTATGGAACTCTGTCGTGGTAATGGTTCGTTGTGCCAGAAGTTGAACAGTCTTGCATTGATGAAGCAGCATAGTGCATACCAAACTGAAAAAACCCCTCTATCCACATCTTATCATGTATATCATCAAAAACTATTTTTCCTGTATTCCATTTGCATAAACTAGCAGTTTGTGCACTTAAGGTTATAGTTTGAAGGAGACTTTAAAATCTGAGGTATACCATAGAGTTGTATCCACAGTGGGTACTTGCCTTTCCCTAGAAGACAGGAAGGCCTAGAATCAGCTTTTGCTGCTTTACCTTTTTTTTTTTGTTTTCTTAAAATAAGAAACTTGTGACTTCCATCAGTCCCCCAAATCCATGGGGTTTTGATGGTATCTAAATACTGAATTTTAAATACTGAATATTAATAATTATTAATATACCCATAAAGACGTATTGCTTTGTAAAGGCTACCTGTATGCTGAGGTCATGGGTTTGTTTCGTGAACATAGTAAATTTAACTGAATATTAATAATTTTAACTCTGGTGTTCAGGGGAAAAGGAAGAATATGAATGAGTTTGTCCTCGGCTGCCTGGGAAGGATATCCAAATGTTACAGACATTTTTAGTTCTATTTTTTAGTGGTATTAAAATTAGAATCTGCAACACATGGTACAGTAAGTATACTCATAACTGGGAGAAAGATGAGTAGGTGAGCCTACAGATCTGTTATGTCGGTGCTAAGTACACCTGCGTTTGACCAGCCAATAATGTGAACGAGGTAGATGAAGATATGGTGGTGATCAGACCTGCAGGAAACATTGCCAGAGTTGGAATTTGGCCAGGATGTTCCCTTATTGCCTGTGTTGCTGTTAAAGGACACCTTTTTCATGAAAACTATCAAAACAATTACCTCAGAGATGGACCAGCAAGCACAGTGTTCTTGTAGAGCATATATACATATGCTAAGAAAAACCTGGAGTCATTTCCGTATGGAGGGCAGTTTTCTTGAGATTTCTTTGGATTTGTGGCAGAAGAGCAAAAGGGTAAAACTGTCTGAGGCTTGCTTAGGCAAATAGGAGTTGGGTAGAAGACGGACAGTCCCTTAAAAATAACTTCGTTATAAAATAATGAACAGTTAAAGTGATTATAACTATAGTTGTGGTGTCTGGGACAAAGCAATAACATGAATGGATTTATTTTTTTATCCTTTCCAGGCAGCTCAGTACCATCTGCTGTACATGATTCGATAGGTAATGGGGGAGAAAAAGAAGTAGCTAAATTTTAGAACTGTATGGTACTTTGCTTTCTTCAGAATATATAAAAAAATGCTGTCGTATGTTAAATGTACAGCTACTCTAATAATTTATTCTGACTGGTGGATACTGAGAGAAAGAAGGTAAGAAATGAAGCAGCCATCATCCCAGCTTCTCTTGGTGACAGGCTCTGTGTAGAAGCTCCTGGACTGTGTATGTAGCAGCAGCAGGCTGGGGTGCACAGGACACCAGGAGCTCTCTCTGCATGCGGACAGCCAGGATAGGGGCAGGTGCCCTTAAGCCCTCTGTTGCTTGCAAATGTTTTAACTTTTTTAGTTCTGTACAGTTTCCTTTCATTGAGCTTCCTCTTTTTCCTTTTTTTTTTTTTTTTTTTTTCTTATTTAAAGCTCCCATTTCCAAGGGAAAAAGTTGTGGTGAACTTATGTCTTCTTTTTTAGCCTTTTCCTGACTGGCAATAACTACAGTTGTTTCTTCTGGAGCTGTGTCTTTAGCCAGGTCTTGCACTTGCTCAGATCTGCCTCAAAGCGTTTTTCTTGCTGGGGGATTGAGGGAGAGTTCTCTGGCAAATTGATTGGATATCTTTAAAAAGAAAGAAACCTGTACTTTGTACCCCTGTGAAACTCTTGATTTCTTATTTTTCAGCTTCATAGCCTTTCTAGGCTCTTCCATAAGAACTACCGCATTTCCTGTACATGCTACCACCATCCTCATTGCTTTCTTCATAGTAGAGGTCTTGCACAATCCTGGGTGTGTTAAAATATACTGCAGAATCTTAGCTTGATTTTTGTCACCTTCCCTTTGTTTATCTGCTTTTGTAAGGTATGATGCTGCTTCCCCTCTGTCATACCCTTGCCCATCAGCCCTCCATGATTTGTAGGGGTAGGATTAGATTCTGAGCATGTGGTCCTGCTGTCAAGTTTAAGATTAATTTTATATCAGTATTCTCCTTTTAGACTCAAATTTGGACATCCCTGAAGTGGTCAGGCTGATGGACAAGATGATTGGTTTAGGTCTCTTCCATCTGAAATACTCTAAATTTATGATTTATCTGATATCTGGATTTCATGCAGGTGACTAGAAGCACCTACTCATTTCTTCCTGCAACAGGCACTTAATGTGCCTGAACTTTGACTTCTGCTCTATCCTTTACTTAGGGTGTGGTGGTTTTATACCTATCATATTGGATATCACAGTGTGCTATAATAATTTATTCTATTACTTCTGAGTCTAAGCCTGTTTAAGCTGATTTAATGTTTGGTAAAGCTAGAGCCCATTCTTGTGTCTAGTATTTTTTTGTCCAAAAGTGTTTTTTTGTGGTATTTTAGGAAACAGAAGTATCTTTATCTTTCAGCCTTTTTAACACCTGTCTTCAGTGTGTCTTAAGATCTATTGACTAATGTTGCTGTACTTTCAGTCACTGAGGCTGCATGAAACAGCTCTCAGTCTTTAGCCTCTTACCTTACTGACTGAACTTTGTGTCTATGCTATATTTATGTGCTGTGTCTGGTAACCACAAATGTTACTGGTGCTGCCTGCTTCTGTTGTGGCCCAGGTGGTGCCCAGGGGATGGCTGATAAGAATTTCCTCCTTTGTAGTTGACCTGATTAACCAAGGACTATAATCTGCCGCTTTTTGTTGGGATCCAAGAAAGTTTTCCTCTGCCCAAGAGGACACTGACATCTAGTGGATGGGCTCCACAGACGCAGGGCAAGCAAACTGCTGCTTTAAGGCCATCTTTCTTCTGGACTTCTGCCTAAATAGTGCTTTTGTTTAGATCCTCAGGGTAAAAAGGCCTAGCCAGTTTTGTGTAACTTCTGGGGTTTGTGCAGTCAAACTAGTTGTTGTTGTTTGGTGGTGGTGGGGTTTGGCTTTTAGTTGGTTTTCTTTTTCTCAGTCAAGTTGCCTGTACATGAGCCTCAGATGCTTGCAATGGAGTGATTTAAGATACTGCATTCCTCAGTTGTCCTTCCAGCCTGTGAAGATGCCAAGTTACCTGTATGGCAGGGCAAGAAGAGGCAGATGTTCCAGCTTCCCGCCTCTGGACAGTGCCTCTAAGTTGTCTTCAGTTCAGTTCAGGGCCTACTCTGTCAATGAAACTTGAAGCATAATAATGTGGTAATGTTGCTGTGCAGCTTGTATCAGTCATCTGTTGGTTTAACTGGGAACCAAGTAGCAGGAAAAGCTACTTGATAGCAGAAACGCAAATTTGTCTGGGAATGTTCTGAAGTAGAAAACAGTGCTTAGAAATCAAACTTTGTGGAAACAGTCATCAAAATGTTAGTATTGCTTTAAAGACAAAACCAGACATTTCAGTTGAAGTAATTAAATTCAGGTTTCTTTATCAAAGAAAATAAGCACTGTATAAACCTTGATAGTTAAGCATGACATCTTCTGCTATCAGATACTTGGCAGTGAACTAAGTAAACCACAGTGCCTGTGGGCAGTTAACACCATTGCTGCAGAGCACTGTTTAATCCAGGATGGTTTAAGTCATTCTGCACTAGTGTTTGTCAAATAATAAGGTACTGGTTTTGGATTTGTTGACCATCTAGTAACTTTCTAAATGAGGTTATAAAAGGAGTCAGTTCAAGGCACTTAAAATTATGGCTTAAAATAAAAAGAAACCTTTCAGGCTGTTTTTAATCACAGAAGAGTCAAAGTACAGGTTGATGGTGCTTAGAATGAGAGTGTTAGACTTAAATGCTTGGTGATAGTCTTTAGAAAGGAACAGATTACTTCCTTGGCTAGAGAAAACATTGATTCTTACTTTTTCTGAAAGAAGCTAAGATTACTGTTTGCTAGTGTTCTTTGGATACAGCAAAGGTATCTTCAAGTAAAAACAGACTATCACAACCAAAATCAGTAACATAAAAATGATTCATGTTTTCTATGAAAATATAATGTAAAGGCTACTAATATGTTTTCTGTGCTAAAGGGCACTTATGCAGTGCCAAGCAATAGATGAAGTAGAATATGAATGTTTCTGTCTTAAGAGGGAGCAAGTTGAATCAGTTTTATTAATATCTGACCGTGAAGAAAAATAAGAACATACAATCCATCAGCAAATTAAAATGACAGCCTCTTATTTTAATTCAGAGAAGGAAGAAAAATAGCTTTCTCTCCTGTTGGCTGTTGAGAATTTATATTGTCTCATCTTTAGAAACTTCCCAACATGGTGGACGTACTACTGAGTATAGGCTGTTGATCAGTAAATATCCTGTGTCTAGTTCCTTGGTGACTACTGTAAACACTTATGAGTTGCCACTTAATTTGGGGTAATATGGCATATGTGCTTCCTTCAGTGTTGGTGTCTAGTACACAGTGTTACTTAGCATTTTTTAAGTTTAGTCTTATTTCTTTTACCCTGAAAGTCTGTCTGCTTGCTTTGTGTTAGATTCCCATCTTCCCCTTCCATTGTTTTCTAGCTTTGTCAGCAAGTAACAGCATGCTCAGCTTTTCATAAGAAGTCATGAAAGAAAATGCCTAATTGCCCTAGAAAATTTTGGAACAAACAATTTTGTGAAATCCCTCAAGTCAGATGATTCATTTTTATCAATAATTTTCCTAGTAAAAATAAACTAAAGAGGCTCTAGTCTCGCCTGGATTCTTCTAAAGATTCATATACTCTTCTTTTGAATTGGCACTGTATCAAATACTTACTTGAAGCCCAGATTAGAACAGCTTCCTTTCCCAAGAAAGGAAGTAGAGTGTTATTACTTTGTCACCTAATCCACATAGATGAGAATTATAGATAAGAATCTTGAGGTTGGATCTGAAGGTATCCCTGTGTGTTTCTGAAATACCTGGCAGTAAATCCATCATCCGGAAGCCAGGGGTGTTGAATAAAGTTGTTTATATTTCAGATAGAAGAAAATTAATGAGGGTTTGCTGTTGTTTACCAAACAAACCATCAGCTTCTACATTCTGGATTGTAAATAGTCAGCTTTTTAAAGACATGACAGTTGAGGGCTGTTTTAAATTTATCAACAGTTTGATTGACAGGAAACTTGCCTGAACCAGATTCATTTTATCAGTGGACTTCAGCACCTTTTTATCTGCTGAAATTTGGCATAGTAGAAAGACTGTGTTTCACAAATTAACTGTATAACACACAGCCTGCAGGGTACACACATCCATGAGAGGCTGCTTTAGAACCCTTTATGTGATTGAGTGTATACTTCATACGAGGTAAACATTTATCTGCTCTTCAAAGTAGAAGACTTTTGGAAGTAAATACATTCTAAGTGTAATCATAGAATCATAGAATAGTAAGGGTTGGAAAGGACCTCAAGATCATCGAGTTCCAACCCCCCTGCCATGGGCAGGGACACCTCACACTAAACCATGCCATCCAAGGCTATGTCCAACCCCACCTTGAAAGCCGCCAGGGATGAAGCATCCACAACCTCCCTGGGCAACCCATTCCAGGGCCTCACCACCCTCACAGTAAAGAATTTCTTCCTCAGATCCAATCTAAACTTCCCCTGTTTAAGTTTAAACCCATTACCCCTTGTCCTCTCACCACAGTCCCTAATGAAGAGTCCCTCCCCAGCATCCCTATAGGCCCCCTTCAGGTATTGGAAGGCTGCTATGAGGTCTCCACACAGCCTTCTCTTCTCCAGGCTGAACAGCCCCAATTTTCTCAGCCTATCTTCATACGAGAGGTGCTCCAGTCCCCTGATCATCCTCGTGGCCCTCCTCTGCACTTGTTCCAACAGTTCCATGTCCTTTTTATGTTGAGGACACCAGAACTGCACACAATACTCCAAGTGAGGTCTCACGAGAGCAGAGTAGAGGGGCAGGAGCACCTCCCTTGACCTGCTGGTCACACTCCTTTTGATGCAGCCCAGGATACGGTTGGCTTTCTGGGCTGCAAGCGCACACTGCCGGCTCATGTTCATTTTTTCATCAACCCACACCCCCAAGTCCTTCTCCGCAGGGCTGCTCTGAATCTCCTCCCCGCCCAACCTGTATGTGTGCCTGGCATTGCTCCAACCCAGGTGGAGGACTTTGCACTTAGCATGGTTAAACTTCATTAGGTTGGCATCAGCCCACCTCACAAGCGTGTCAAGGTCCCTCTGGATGGCATTCCTTCCCTCCAATGTATCAACCGAACCACACAGCTTGGTGTCATCGGCAAACTTGCTGGGGGCGCACTCAATCCCACTGTCCATGTCACTCACAAAGATGTTGAACAAGACCGGTCCCAACACCGATCCCTGAGGGACACCACTCGTTACTCGTTTACAGGTGGACATTGAGCCATTGACCACAACTCTTTGCGTGCGGCCATCCAGCCAGTTCTTTATCCACCCAGTGGTCCACCTATCAAATTGATGTCTCTCCAACTTAGAGAGAAGGATGTCATGTGAGACAGTGTCAAAGGCTTTACACAAGTCCAGGTAGATGACATCAACTGCTCTGCCCCTGTCCATCAGTTCCGTAGCCCCTTCATAGAAGGTCACCAGATTGGTCAGGCAGGATTTCCCCTTAGTGAAGCCATGCTGGCTGTCACCAAGCACCTTGTTGGTTTTCATGTGCCTTAGCATGGCTTCCAGGAGAATCCGCTCCAAGATTTTGCCAGGCACAGAGGTGAGACTGACTGGTCTGTAATTCCCTGGCTCATCCATTTTCCCCTTCTTAAAAATGGGGGTTATATTTCCCTTTTTCCAGTCATCAGGAACTTCACCTGACTGCCATGATTTTTCAAATATGATGGACAGTGGCTTAGCAACTTGATTTGCCAGCTCCTTCAGGACCCACGTATGGATTTCATCCGGTCCCATGGACTTGTATACATTGAGGTTCCTAAGATGGTCCCGAACAGATCCTCCCCCACAGTGGGCCCAGGGTCCCCACCCTCACCGTCCCCGCGTCTGCCTTCCAAGACTTGGGTGGTGTGGTCAGAGCATTTGCCGTTAAAGACTGAGGCAAAGAAGTCATTAAGAACCTCAGCCTTCTCCAAATCCAGGGTAGCCAGTTCTCCCGATAGCTTCTGGAGAGGGCCCACGGTGTCCCTAACCTGTCTTTTATTGGCAGTGTACCTATAAAATCCCTTCCTGTTATCCTTAACATCCCTAGCCAAGTTTAATTCTAAGTGGGCCTTAGCTTTCCTAACCTGGTCCCTAGCTTCCCAGACAACATCCCTGTATTCTTCCCAGGCCGCCTGACCTTGCTTCCACCTTTTATAAGCCTCTTTTTTCCTTCGAATTTTGCTCAGCAGCTCCTTGTCCATCCAAGGAGGTCTCCTGGCCCTCCTGCTGCACTTCCTTCTAGTTGGGATGCATCGCTCCTGAGCTTGCAGCAGGTGATCCTTGAATATCAACCAATAGTCTTGGGCCCCCCTGCCCTCTAGGGCTGTATCCCATGGAGACTTACTGAGCAGGTTCCTGAAGAGGCCAGAGTAATAAAGGCATCCTACAGACTGGAAGTTTGACTTGCAGCTTTGGTGTACAAAGACAATAAAAGGTATATAAAGGCTTATTTTAATATCAGGGATTTAGTTTGTCAATGTTGGTTTTGAAAGAGAATGTCCCACAATATGTTTGTTACTTACATCGATGCAGGCTTTTATGAGTCTTCGGATTTAAAAATGTCGTCTAAAATGTTCATGATTTAAAAAGGCTAAACTTCAAACTTTTTGATTAAAACAGTATTTTCATTTTATTTTTTAGTAACTTCAGTGCAGTATTCTTATCTCTGGGTATTCTAATGTAAATAATGATATAGGGCTGCAAAAGAGGCAGCTGTTTCTTTTGCTAGTCGCTTTTGGGTTTGTATGGCTTGAGAACACCTGTGATTAAAGTTACCATAAATTAAAGTGTTAATGGTATGTCAAATAATACATTTGAAATAGTTATATTTGAGATTAATTGCAGTCTTTTCCTTTTTTTGAGGAGGCTAATTGCACAAAATGGCGAAAGAAAGAAACATTTTCTGTGTGAGTGTTACTACGATATGGTCATGGAAAAAGCACGTGTGCCAATGTTACTCCTGTAGAAGAGAACTGTGTACAAAAATATAGCATGTGTGGAGAAGGTTTAAGGACTTCTTTTAAAGTTCAGCAGAAACAAGCTAAATGGTAAAGTTTCTGTTGTTCGGGTATTTTGCAGTGTTATTTCCAACTCCTGAATGTTCAGCCATTAAGAAAAATGTTAATGGACAGAAAAACATTAAAATCATGCTTGTGAATAACTGGTTGTTCGGGTTTGTTGTTTGTGTACCAGCCATGGCTCCTTGGTTTCATTTGGGTAGTTGCTCTACAGTTCTTTCTGCTGGCTTTATAAGAATTTTGTTGGACGTTGCATTCCCTGTTCTGTCCCTTTTTGAAACCAGAATGGGCATAATCTGTGTGGAAGGTGTGTGATTTGGATCTGTCAAGGTCACATTTGTTCGACAAAAAAATAACAGATGCTGCAAATGCAAACAATTATGACACAAAATTCCTTTGCCTCTCCATAAATGTTATGCTGGTTATTAGGTAGGGTTATTACAGTTGAAATCTTAGTTCCAGTTTGTGTCTTTAATGAGGCTACTTCTTTCTGGCTTTTGAAATGCTATTGAATGCCATCATAAATGGCCTCTTTATAACTAGCACATTCCTTAGCTTCCAGACACAGCCTCAAAGAAGGGGTGAAAATAGTTGTAAGCATGTTTTCTCCAGTTAGTAGAAATGTATTTTTTATTTGATACCTTCTTTTTCCCTTTACATTCCCTTACATATTCCCTGTACATGTATCACTGCATGGAAGTACTGATTCAGTGCTTATCAAAAGTTTTCTTGTATTTGTCTGGGAAGGTTTTAGACTGTTTTTGGGGGAGAGAATAGTAGTTAAAACTTGTGAGTGTCTACTTGCCAATTAGGAACTAACATAACTATATTAGCAATATCCTGATTGTGCCTGCTGAATACTGGGGGTTCTAAACTACTGAAAGTCTCTACAGGTACTGTATTTCTATACAAGGTTCAAGCTTGCCACTGAAAAAGAAAAAAACAAAATCAGACTTGTGGGGAAAGATAAAACTAGTGTTATTTTAATTGGAATTGCTTGCATGTCTGATAAACACTAGCATGTTTAACACTTGAACTCATGTCATTACATAACAATTCAACTGCATGCTAAAGGATGTCACATAAATGAAAGGAACAGCAGCACCTTTGAGTTCTAGAGATGATTCAGTGAGGTAATTTGTACTCCAAACTAGATGGCAGTTGCAGTGTTTCTTGACTGCACAAACAGCTATGCTTTTTACTCAGAGCATTTGTTAGGCTCCAACTTTTCAGCTTGAAGTCACTCAGTGAGTCTTACTGGGCAGGATCTCTGTTTCAGCTGAATAGGCAAGACATAGCTGGTAAAAAGCCCTGATGCCTTTTTGCAAGGCAACACGTAACATCTGTAGCAGACCTTTCTTTTTGGGGGATGCAGATTTATTAAAAAGCTTAAGAAATCTTCTCCTGTGCCTTTAGTTATGGCAGCTTTGGTAATGGGGGACCAGTAGGGAGGAAATTCCAGTTTACTGCTGTTGGAGTGAAAGCTCACTGTTTCCTGTTTCAGTTGTGGTGCCTTTTTTTTCCACCTAGTATGAATTAGGCTGAAAACAAACACTGACCTCAAGGAAATGTGTTCCAAGGCGTGGGAAAAGAGGAAGAGTTTTGCATCTTGTGAAGGAAGAGGGAGGAGAACTTAGTTGGTATTTTTCTTTTTTTTTCCTCCTTTTTTTAGTGTTGAGCGGAAACAAAAGCAAAATATATTATCCTTGAAACTTAATGCCTCATTCCACAGGCATTGAAGTCACAAGCAAGGGAATGGTAAAAGCTGTGGGGAGAAGAAGGTTTTGATAGTAACAGATTATGGAATTTCTCAGAGAGAAGGCATATGATTAAACAAACTAAATATTCTTCAGAGCTAGAGGCTTAGCTGTGAGCCCTTTAGGTCCTTATGCTGCTTATTTATATCAACTGTTCCCAGTCTGTTTTGTCTATCCAGCTCTTCCTTTGAATGCTTGTCACAGGGTGCTTTTGGCTGTTTATGTTTTAGTAATTTAATGTTTTGCTTTGTCTGCTTATTTACTTGCTCATCAACAGACCACAGATCTCTTCAGTCTTCATCCTTGTAAAACTAGCCCATTACCAGCGGTAGGTATGTTGCTTAACTGTTACGCTGAACATAAATGAACTGCAACTGTAATTGGTAGTACTGCTGATTTAGGCTGGGTTTAGCATGTAGATAGTATAAATATAGTTTCAGAAATGAGGGAAAGAAAAGGAGGCTTTTGGAGAAGTCAGCCCATATTTTGATGTGTGTATAGTTATCTTCAGTTGTTAGCAGTGTGGGGGACGTAGAATCATAGAATCAACCAGCTTGGAAAAGACTTTTAAGATCATCCAGTCCAACCGTTACCTCAGCACTGCCAAGGCCACCACTAACTCATGGCACTAAGGGCCTCATCTACACTGTGTGTGAACACTTTCAGGGATGGTGACTCCAGCACTGCCCTGGGCAGCCTATTCCAATGCCTGAGCACCCTTTGGGGAAGGAATTGTTCCCCATCTCCATCTAAACCTCCCCCTGATGCAGCTTGAGGCCGTTTCCTCTTGTCCCATCCCTTGTTCCTTGGAAGCAGAGACTAGCCCCCTCCTGGTTTCATCCTCCTGTCAGGCAGTTGTAGGGAGCGATAAGGTCTCCCCGAGCCTTCTCTTCTCCAGACTAAACCCCCCCAGGTCACTCAGCTGTTCCTGGTCCTAACATTTTTGCTAGGGGAAATATAGGTCTGGAAAGAAGAAAAATGTTGGGTTTACTATGGCAAGGCCTAATTCTTCAGACTGTGCTGTTGGGTTGGGGTTTTTATGTTGGTGTTGGTTTTGGCGTTCGGGTATTTTTGGGAATGTGTGTGTTTGGTTTTTACCAGTTCCCAGTTTTAACGTGATACTGAAGAAAGTAGGATGTACTACTTAACTGGCTCCTTTCAGTACTGTCATTTGGCCTCCTCTGCATGATGGCGTATCAGCGTCGTCTTCGTTGACTAATGCTTTATTGGATATAAATCTTCAATTTGTGAAGTAATGTGAATTCCCCTCTTCCCTGAGGGGCTACCAATTGGAGTTAAGATATTACAGAATACACTATGCCATCTAATACTGAAGTGGTGCTGTTCTTGATTCCCTGGGTAATTTTTGAGGGGATTTTCTTCAATGTAGCTCACACAGGCTTCCTTGAATGTAGTGGGGTTTTTAGACCCGTCATTGTCTCGCTGTGAACTGCAGAAGACAGAGCTCTCAAGGAAACCACAGTTGTCAGGCTTGTCTATTTATCACTTCAGCAGAGATTCATAGAATCGTAGGATCATAGAATAGTTAGGTTTGGAAAGCACCTTAAGATCATCTAGTTCCAACCCCCCCTGCCATGGGCTGGAACACCTCACGCTAAACCATGTCACCCAAGGCTCTGTCCAAATGGCCTTGAACACCGCCAGCGATGGAGCATTCACAACTTCCCTGGGCAACCCATTCCAGTGCCTCACCACCCTTACAGTAAAGAGCTTCTTCCTCATATCCAATCTAAACTTCCCCTGTTTAAGTTTGAACCCTTTACCCCTTGTCCTATCACTACAGTCCCTCATGAAGAGTCCTTCCCCAGCATCCCTATAGGCCCCCTTCAGATACTGGAAGGCTGCTATGAGGTCTCCACGCAGCCTTCTCTTCTGCAGGCTGAACAGCCCCAGTTTTCTTAGCCTGTCTTCATACAAGAGGTGCTCCAGTCCCCTGATCATTCTCATGGCCCTCCTCTGGACTTGTTCTAACAGTTCCATGTCCTTTTTATGTTGAGGACACCAGAACTGCACACAATACTCCAAGCGAGGTCTCACAAGAGCAGAGTAGAGGGGCAGGAGCACCTCCCTCGACCTGCTGGTCACACTGCTTTTGATGCAGCCCAGAATACGGTTGGCTTTCTGGGCTGCAAGCGCACACTGCTGGCTAATATTCATTTTCTCATCCACCAACACCCCAAGGCCTTCTCTGTGGGGCTGCTCTGAATCTCTTCCCTGCCCAACCTGTAGCTGTGCCTGGGATTGCTCAGACCCAGGTGTAGGACCTTGCACTTGGCATGGTTAAACTTCATCAGGTTGGCATCAGCCCACCTCACAAGCGTGTCAAGGTCCCTCTGGATGGCATTCCTTCCCTCCAATGTATCAACCGAACCACACAGCTTGGTGTCATTGGCAAACTTGCTGAGGGCGCACTCAATCCCACTGTCCATGTCACTGACAAAGATGTTGAACAAGACCGGTCCCAACACCGATCCCTGAGGGACACCACTCGTTACTCGTTTACAGGTGGACATTGAGCCATTGACCACAACTCTTTGCGTGCGGCCATCCAGCCAGTTCTTTATCCACCCAGTGGTCCACCTATCAAATTGATTCTCTCCAACTTAGAGACAAGGATGCCATGTGTGACAGTGTCCAACGCTTTGCACAAGTCCAGGTAGATGACATCAGCTGCTCTACCCCTGTCCATCAGTTCCGTAGCTCCATCATAGAAAGCCACCATATTGGTCATTCAGGATTTCTCCTTGGTGACAGCCAGATTTCCATGCTGGCTGCCACCAAGCACCTTGTTGTTTTTCATGTGCCTCAGCATGCCTTCCAGGAGAATTTGCTCCAAGATTTTGCCAGGCACAGAGGTGTTGCTATAGGAGAATGCCAAGGTAATGAAAACTTTCTCTTCTTATATCTCATTCTTTCAGTCAGTTCAGTTTGCAATCTCAGGGCTTTATTTCAGAGAAATAGGCTAAATCCAGACTGACTGCCTGTTCCTTGCAGCCAGAGCTATCTGTGAATGTTGAGATATGGTGAAGCTTTTCTTTTACATAATTAGATCATTCTCCTTTCACTGTTTATGCTTGACTGGTGTTTGAGAAAGCTTTTTCCTTCCATCATGAGGGCTAGGAATTCTGAAAAATAATTGTTTGAAAGCTGACAGGAGTAACTGGAGGAAGATTTACATGTGTCACAAGTGTATGCTGCTTTTCAATTACTTCAAAGACGAAGTGGTGAGAGGGATAGTCTCAATAATTAGTTTTATCTGTAATTTCATATGCTTGTACCAAGTATTAGTCTGATAACTAATTTTAAGTGTCAGCTTAGTCATTATCTTACATGTAGGAGGTTTTTCGTGTTTTAATGCTGTGTTTATTTGGAATAACAAATGCAAAGCATTTCATGTACAAATGTAAACCACAGAGATGGTTGGGAGACTTAAATGCAAGTATGATACTTGAAATTAAATTAAACTTTGCATTATTTTTGCTTCTTCACAGAGGAATAAGGTAACTAATGTCTCGTGTGGTACAACTCAGTGTTGATTCAACCCAACTGGACCTGACTTCCCCAGAAACTTTGGACTAAGCTGCACCGTGTCTGACTCTCCCCCATGCAGCTCTTGTTCTGGTAGAGTGTCTAAAGGAAAGCCAGCTTACTCTATTCATTTATTCCTTGCTACTGCGACCAGGAGTTGCAGAGGCACCCTGACTAAGAACAGTCCATCCTACAACAGTTTACTGTCATCGGCTTGTCTTGGTGTTTCTCAGAGTGATAAAGTGGTATAGGGAAACTCCAGTTGGATTTGCAGGGACTTGAAAAACCACTTCTGGGACCAAAGCAGTTTTAGAAAGTCAGAGCCCCATGTGAGCAGTGATATATCTGAGTCTGCACTGGAGCTGACATTTCTGAGAATGTCAAAGGCATCCTGGCATCTTTGTGTTCATGGTATTGGTACAGAGTCTGACACCTGTGTAATCCGACCATAGCTAACCAGAAGGTAGTTATTTTGACATTTATGTGGTAGCTCGGTTCATATTGCTCCTGACAGGTACATTTTTCTTATTGTATGACAGTAGTAGGAAATTTATTCTGCCCTAGTAATGTTTATCTAAATTATTAGGGTGAGAGCACAGTTGAACATAATTCATGTGGTTTTCTTCCCCTGCTGCTAGTAAGAACAATGTGATGTCAAGCTTACTTTAGAAATAGCTGTCTTATTTCATAAAACAAATGCATCATTACAACATTTTTTTAGTGTTTCCTAGTATCTTTTATGCTTTGGTTTTTAAGGTGACTTTTATGGAAGCTTTTCCTTAATTTTCAGTAGTTTTGAGTATTTTACTGAACTTCAGCAAATTTTTCAAAACAAATTATGTTTTTTGTGTGATTGGTGTTATGTCATGACTCTGCTGCCATAGCCAGCCACGTAGAGCTTCTGAAGCCCGTTACTGTTACCTGTTGTCACATAGCAAATGAATCATGCGTGCTTTAGAGTATTCTAGCAGCTGATGTTTGACGCTGATATGTGCTGCTCCTCAGGTATGGTCAAAAAGGAGACTTAAGCAAACATCACTGGTTCACCAACTGGTGTTTTGACTGCTGGAAATGTCAAATAAGTTTTAGGAGACAAATGAGGACTTTAAGTAAAGCCCTGGTGAAGTGTTTGCTGTGCTTTCCTAGAAAAGAAGCCCAGAAAAGAGTCACAAGAACTTTCATATCTTAAAGAAGGTTCAGGCTTTTAAAACAAGATCTTCAAATCTCAATAGGCAGTATAAGTTTTTTCTTTATTTACTACCTTAATTTTCTTTAATCCACAAACAACATATCTAGGGCATTAAGCAGCGTGTCTTTACAGGCTTTCTAAAGTGTTAAATAGACAAAAATAGTGACTGGAGAAGTCAGATCTGTTTCCTGGACTGGTTGGACTGAGTTCTTAATATGGTAGGATTCCACGAGTTGGGTTTGAAAAGCTGGTTTGCCTTTTTGTAAAAACACTGAAGCACATTTGTTGTACAGACTGTAAAACCACTGTGGAAGTTGGAAGTATGTTTCTGAACTCAAATTGTTTCAAAGGCTCATCTCCCCACTGTCACATGTGGTAAGTGTTTGTCACCATCCCACAAACCACTTCTGTCATGCAGTGAATAAGCAGAATTAAACTTGAGCTTTTCTAATGAGAAAGGAACTTAAGGCCTTGTGAATGTAGTTCTTTAAGTATGATGAATCATGAATATATACATACTTTTTGATCATTTTGTTCTTAAAAGGATAAATAGATGAAGATTTTTGTGGTACCAGAATAGCAGTTTCAGTGAATATGTAAGTCTCATGGAAGCATCCACTGTTATCTGCAGAAGCACCAGGCTGGATCTTCCTATGTCCCTGCTGTTGGAGTCGGAGTATCTTCTGGGAAGTGATTTGGCAGTTTACCGACTTAACCCTAATGAGTGCTGCTTTGTACTGTAGGCAGTTGTTTGTTATGAATTAGCATGAGACTGGACTGTGACAGATCTTACTGGCTATCTTCTCATCAACTTCCGTTAGTCTGAACTGAATTCTTTCTTCTTCTGCCCTGTCATTATCCCCATTCTGCCGTTGAGTACATTGTCCTCCCTCTGGTCACTCCAGGCTATAAGCTAGGAAGCCCTGGATCTCTTGCATCCTACAGTGGTGGTGGGTGCCCATTGCAATAGCTTTCTGCAGAAATTGACTGCTCTGTGTAGAGCAAAATGTTCTGCTCCGCCTGGCACTTTTTCCATTCCTGTGGTACTTTGTTCAAAGCTCAGTTTTAGAATTCTTTCCTTTGTTCAAAGCTCAGTTTTTTTAATTCTTTCCTTACTCTTTAATGAATTCTTTCTCTTCCAAAAGCATGGAGTAGATACTTCTGTATGTAGCAGATATTACTGCAAACTATAAACAGTACTCCTTACTCTTTTTGAGTCCTCTCAGGACCGTACTTGTCTTCTATTGCAGGTGTCTCAGAACAGCTGAGAAACACGCGTTAAAAGCATGGATCCTAAAGTCTGTTAGGAAAATATGTGTATTAAAATCAACCCGTGTTTCATTTCCCGTCTTAGCCTCAGAGCTGGGTTATGCTTATCCTACTTTCCAGGCTGTTCAGCAGATTCATCTATTGGCTAGCACAGGGAAGGAAGGCTATGCTGAATTCTCATAGCATTACTTTCTAGAAAAAGAAGTTGGTACTAGTCTTTTTGGCTTAGGATAGATCCAAGTTGTTCTTGGGAGAATGTTTTTTTTCTTGCATGCCTTAAAAATGAGCTAAACGAAAAAGGATCATCTTCCCAGCATGCTCTTTGGTACCTAATCTTTTCCCTGTATGACTTTCTCAAGGAAATCCTTTCTCATGCAGGATAACTTCTGTTTCTACTCCTGGGTTTTAAAGGCCATTTTTTTTCTCTGAGCTTCTTTCTGTTACTTTTCAAAGCAGAGTTATGGTGTTTGTCCTGTAAAAATCAGTATGATGGGAAAAACTTACAACCAGGTTGCAATATGGAACAATATACAAAATCACATTGGTGGCTGCGCTTGGAAAGTATTGTTTCTCTTTGCCTTGTTTGTTTTTCTGAATTGGAGGTTTATAGCTGATTTCAGACAATTAGTCTTGCAATTCTTAGCTGATATAGCTAAATTAGGTGTATGTATTTTGCTATTTCTAGACTCTTGGTTGTGCCTAGCCTTAGCACAGGCAATGTTTTTTGATACAGGTAAGGGCAGTGTTACATGGGACAGTATGTTTCCTATGTGCAGTGGTATTCTTTATCTGTACTGTGTTTACAAACCAGGTTTCTCTGCTTGCTATGAATACAGGTTATGAATTTGCTTTTAGTGTTGCAAAGATGAGAGTAGTCTGCAGGGAAGCTTCCTGTAACTGTTCACATGTGTTTTCAAGAATTGAATCTTCCTGTCCTTCACTGTAGCAGTGTTCTCAGTTAATATATTTAGCACTTGGATCCCTGCGTGGTCAGGAACTCACTGTCCCGCCTTCAAATATTTACTTTCTTTTCATTGCCTAACACTGCAAGTTTTTCAAGAGCAGTGCATTTTAAGAAAAAATAACCCTGCGTGCTAGTTCTGTTGCTGGTTTTAGCATTCAGCGATGTCATCTGTGATAATCCTTGGAGAAGAGAAGAAAATTTGTCTGAACACTGGTGGTACTTGACTTGCTTATAATCATAGAATCATAGAATAGTAAGGGTTGGAAAGGACCTCAAGATCATCGAGTTCCAACCCCCCTGCCATGGGTAGGGACACCTCCCACTAAACCATGCCATCCAAGGCTATGTCCAACCCCACCTTGAATGCCGCCAGGGATGAAGCATTCACAACCTCCCTGGGCAACCCATTCCAGGGCCCCACCACCTTCACAGTAAAGAATTTCTTCCTCATATCCAATCTAAACCTCCCCTGTTTAAGTTTGAACCCGTTACCCCTTGTCCTCTCACCACAGTCCCTAATAAAGTCCCTCCCCAGCATCCCTGTAGGCCCCCTTCAGGTATTGGAAGGCTGCTATGAGGTCTCCACACAGCCTTCTCTTCTCCAGGCTGAACAGCCCCAATTTTCTCAGCCTGTCTTCATACGGGAGGTGCTCCAGTCCCCTGATCATCCTCGTGGCCCTCCTCTGCACTTGTTCTAACAGTTCCATGTCCTTTTCATGTTGAGGACACCAGAACTGCACACAATACTCCAAGTGAGGTCTCACGAGAGCAGAGTAAAGGGGCAGGAGCACCTCCCTCAACCTGCTGGTCATCACAGAATGGTTTGGGTTAGAAGGGACTTTAAGACCATCTAGTTCCAACAACCCTGCCATGGGCAGGGACACCTCACCCTAGACCATGTTGCCCAAGGCCTTGGTCAGCCTGGCCTTGAGTACTGCCAGGGATGGATGCCATTTTTATGGATTATTAGATGCATATTATTCAACAAAGTTAATGCACAGTTTACATTTGCGTATAAAATCTGTGGTGTTTTTCACCCTATCCAGACAAATTTTATCAGTGTTTTTCTGTATACAGCAAAACCGCTAAATTTTGTGGTTTTCTTTCTCTTCTTTTTTTTCCAGAAGAATTACTGCAGGACTTGAGTTGCCAATTCATTTTCACTTTTTCTTTAAAAATATGAAGCGTGCAGTGAGTCTCATGAGTGCTTCAGTAATTTTAGAGGAATTTAAGGAGAAAACTGGCTTTCCAAGCCGATCATCTTATGTTGCCTTTCTGCCTGTATGTTGTCTCATAGTCAGTGAAAAACAGTATTTATATTTCTAACTAGCAACTAACATCCTTTGTTCTTCCCCTTGCCTAAAAGAAAGCAAGTCATGAATATTTGGGGTCTTCAAGGATGATAATCAAGCATTACATATGGAGGGGAACGTGAACAACCTCTATCCTTCTATTTGTGCAGAATACCACTCAATGGCAATCCTAAACTTGCTGGAACTGTGTTCTGTTTTCCTTTTGATCATCTCGTATACCACTGCCATGTCAGTGTCGATAGAACAGCTGGTTTTGCAACCACCTACTTTAGGTAGAAGCCAGAATTAACTTTCCGAGTTCTTCAGGCTCCTTTTTAAATCTGGATGCCCACGCAGTCTAAAATAACAAGTCCTTTTGGCTCCTCTTGTATTTTATTTTTTTTTCCAAAGAGAATTCATGCTCTTCTTCCTCCTCAGTTTTAAGGTGGTGAAGGCCTAGCGCCAGTGCGATGATACAAGCTGTATTGCTCTTGTTGTTTCCAAGGTTGCTGGAAGGCATGGGTTGGTTTTTATTATTGGATGTTTTGACTCTCAGATTTCTAGGATTCAAAATACATGGATGTGAGGTAGCTGTGGTGAGGAAAAGACATACCTTGTGAATCCAGCAGACCTCCTGTCACTGTCTTAATTGCAAATACCTTGTACCTGAGAGTCAGGGACCTTCTTTCTCTGAGTGAGCTTGAAACTCAGTGGGACTTGGGCGTTCGGTGTTCAATGCCTGTTAAAAGAGAGATTTTCTGTTCAGCTGTCAGTGCTGAAAGCCACATGCTTCAGGGCAAAGTACAGGCTGCTAATGGCTATTCCCAAGCCAATCTGCTCTGAGCTCTTACTCCAAGTATTCTGAGCAAGAGCAGAGTTTGCTGTTTAACGCGGGTATTCTTAATGCAGTTGTCACTCCCTAACAGGGCGATGTATTTCCTAAATAAAATGTATCTGTATTCTATACTGGTGCTGTAGTGGCTTTCCCAAAGCTCTGTGTCTCATGATACATGGAGCCAGCTCCAACTTGGCTGTAAACTGCTGATGAGCTGAAAGTACTGGATAATTAGGTTTTTGAATTTCATCATAGTGAATATTGTAAAAGGAGTGAAGAAGTTTTTGAGTGATCTTACACTTCATCAATGAATCTAATACCTTGTGATGTTTCTGTTATTTGCAGACTTGAAAATATAACATAAATGTTTTATTTCAGAGGTTAAGAAGATTATCAACCAAATACAGAACAGAGAAGATCTACCCAACAGCCACTGGAGAAAAAGAAGAAAATGTTAAGAAGAATAGATACAAGGATATATTGCCATGTAAGTCTGATTTACGTGTTAATAGAAGGCAAAGGGAAGTGCTTGTTATTCTTAATATAGTCTGAATTTTATTCTTCAGTTATTACTGACAGGCAAAATTGGAGATAATTGATGAAAGATAACTTCCACAGAATTTTTATTTTTAACTTGGAAGGCAAAGTAAGTGAATACTTACATATTAAGAGGGCTATTACCTAAAGATAAAATGCATGCTAGGTCCCAAGCCATATCAAGATGGCAGTTTCACTTTAGCTCAGTAGAGTCTAGAACTTTACTAGGTCCTTAACTGTATTTTTTCCTTAGGACCATGTTGCTCATGGTAGAAAAGAAATGTCAGCATAAACTCTAGATGGAATTTTAAGGAACCTTAAGGAACGCAGGTTTGTAGTTGAAGTAAAATAGGTATTTTTTGCTTGTTTGTATCCTGCAAGTGGTGTCATAGAATTTAGTGCTGGATTATGCTTGGGTTGTATTTTGCTAGAGCGCAAATGAAATTCTCTTTAATGTACAATCACAGAAAATGAGTAGGAGCTGAATTTAAATTTTAAAGCCACTGCTGTGTGGCTAGAAATGATCAGTGACCTGTAAGACAAGACTGCGTGTTACAAACTCACTTTGTGTAGCTCGTGGGCAGTGTATTTCAGAAGCTTTTGCTGTGCTTCTCAGTATGAACAGCTGACAGTGAGGTTAAATGTTAGTTGTCTGACAGATGCTATTTTTCATATCCCAGAAGATGAGCAACAGATGCATTTCACTCTGCTCAGCTTTCTCAGAAGTATTAGGAGGTTTATAACCAAACCGAAGTTGAAAATGGTTTAAACATCATTAGCTTTCAATTTCCGAGTATGATCTAGTTGTAAACTCCAGGGACTGACTGTGTTTCAAATTGATGTACACCTCTATGCTCTTTTTTTTTTTTCTAGTGCTGGAACTTTTACTGTTTACCAGCACTTGAAACAACACTTCCAGCAGTAAACTTTGCTTTAAAGCCGCAGGCCTTAGGTTGTTTAAGGTGATGGTGTAGTGCTTGCTGCTGCACTGAGAAGGAAAGGCACAGGTGTTCCTATTTTGCTGGAGAATTATGTGTGTGTATATATATATGTATGTATGTGTATATATATGCACACATGTTGAAGAGTAGTGTAATACTAAGTTCAACTGCAGCAAAATTGTTAAATATTATTGGGGTTTTTGTGTTTGGTTTAGTTGGGAGGAAGCCTGTTCAATGGATAGAGTGAAAGTGAAAAAGAGACGGGAAGTTGTTCTTGTCTTAAAAATGAAAGTTGTTATGCTCTCTCTTCTATGCTGACATTTTGGTAGATCATAAAATCATAGAATGGTTTGAGTTGGAAGGAACCTTAAAGCTCATTCAGTTCCAACCTAACTGCTACAGGCAGGGACACCTTCCACTAGACCAGGTTGCTCCAGGCCCAGTTCAGCCTGGCCTTGAACACCTCCAGGGATGGGGCAGCCAAAGCTTCTTTGGGCAACCTGTGCCAGGGCCTCACCACACTTGCCGTAAAGCTTTTGTTCCCTACATCTAACCTATACACCCCCCCCCCCCCCAAATCTGTCATTATAAAGTAGTTTTTAGTATTAAGTCTGTGACACCATTGCATGCTTAGAAAGTGTTCTTGCTTTTATATGTATGAGTGTAATACAGTATAATATGCTTGAAGGGTTTCTCTAGGCCTTTATTTTGAGAATGTGTTGTCTTTAGATCTGTGATCTAAATGTCTCATAATCTACACTTGTGCTTTTTTTAGGAAGCATTACATGGTAACACAAACATTTTTTGTATGTTTTCAATGCTCTGGCAGAAAATTTTGCCATCTTCAAAGCAAGTATCTTGGAAGCTTTTTGGAAAAGGTTTCTGTACAGAAATAACTCTTAACATGTACTTGTGGGCACAGTTCCCTGTTTTATTACCAGTGATGTTTTGACAAAAAAATCGCTAAAGCCAACCAACCATATTTCCTCTTTTAAGTAGACTCCTTTTTATATCTTTTTCTTGAATTTAGCCTCTAATAAAAGTTGTAGCAGCTGTTCTGTGGTTGAGGATTTGACCCTGGGAGCAGAAAGTAACAGGAATCACTTGAGCAGATGCTGTTTCTGCAGAGTTCAAAGCTAATTTTTTTTGATCCCAACTATAACAGCCTCTAGTGTAGAGATAGTTTAGTGATTGATTTATTTATTTATTTAATGTGATAGCTAGGAAGTGTTGGTGTCAAGAAGAGCTGCAAGGACTCGTGAACCTACCAACCCCCTACACTCCTTCTTAATAAAAATCAAGTTCTTTCTATATTAAAGATGCTCTTAATATTTTATTTTCTTTTTGACACCAAAAAGAATTCCAAGACGTTAAGTTTATTCTGTCAACAAGTAATAAAGGCTATTTTTAAGACTGCTGAGGATTTTGGTCTCCAAAGATCTGCTGTTTTTGTAGGAAGCTTTCTCCTGAGACAGTAATGCTCAAGGCAGAAACTTGAAATGTCAACACACCTACGTTAGGGAATCTGCTGCTTCTAGTTAAGAAGTGCCCCAGCAAAGTACCTAAACCTTGTGTTTGGAGATAGAAGTCATTCTGTACCTGAGTATTAAACCCCAGTGCGTGTTTCAACATTGAAATACTTGGAGTCCTCCCTGGCAGAGACTCTTTAAAGACCTGGTGGCTGCTTTAACTACTCACTGGTGGTTAATTCTTTCTGCTTTCTGTAGCTGTGCTTTAATTCTGACCATCATGATCTGTGTTAATAATGTGTAACTATAATTTTGGCTATTTCTGATCAGTTGAATTTTGCGTTGTGTTGAATTGCTTTTGGAATTCCATTCAGGGGAGGAATATTAAATAAACTGACTTGCTTCTGTGACTTATCTTTGGGAAACATTCTTTAATGCTTAATTTCTCCTATACATATAATGTGTACTGTATATATTATATTTACTGTTACACGCTGATTCGTGTATGTTATAATTCTTGTGCTAAAAAAAAAAATACTCTTCTTTTAGTTGATCATAGCCGGGTTAAACTGACCTTAAAAATTCCCCCACAAGATTCAGACTACATTAACGCAAACTTTATTAAGGTATGTATTACTATCTTAACAGTTCTTAAATTCTTTTTAAGCTTTTTTTTCCTATCAGTGCAGTTTTAATATTGTAGACTGAGATAAGAATTTAAAGGTGTGTGAATATTTTCTTTTATTATAACGTAACTATGCAAAGATGCCATTTATGAGACAGCTTTTCAGTTTTAATCTTAGTCTAAGTATAACATAAAATAACTTCATTTTGAAATGACAGGCAACCAAGCTGGAACTTTATACCATAGGAAAATTCCGATACTGTTATATTAACATTTGATAGTGTTAAAAATGCCACACTTGAGGAGAGGTTGTTTTTAGGCATCATAAATGAGGTGTTTGACGAATTGTGTATGTTAATATGCACTTATAGTTCATGGCAGGACTGTGGCAGTGGAATTACATCTAACATTCTTAAAGAGAAGCCAGAATTTGGCTAAAAGCCTGTTACACTTCTGTTTCAAAGGGTGAATATCTTGGACTTTTCTTGTATCCTTATCCTGATGCTGCTTCTATATAGTCATGCTTATTCAGAAAGGGGTGTTCTTATAAATCTTGGTTGCTGAATGTTTAGTTTTACAAGGTGAATGAAAATGCCTTCAACCTTTATATAAAATAGATGTTAAAATTTGGGAGTTTTGAAATGTGGCATTCCTGGAAGGAGGAACTTAAGTTTGTTCAAGGGGATGCTTTTTAGCAGCAGATTTTCAAATTATCATCATTAAATGTTTGGGTACTAAAGAAAATGCAGGCTTAAAGGGAACTTTCTGAATTTGAACATACAGAAGCTTCATATTTTCTGTTAGTCCCTGGCAGCATAGTAGCTGTTGTCATCTTGGGCCCCTCTTGAAATCACCTGCAAAATTCCCACTAATGTGAATGGGACTCGTTTTATATTCACACTTCCTGTTGTAACAACAAAAAATTAGATAATCTAATTGTACATGATTATAACCTCAAGCCTTTTTTGTTCAGTGCAGATGAATTTGCTTTATAAACATTAATGGTTCCTTTGTGCAATCCTAGGGAGTACATGGGCCAAAAGCATATGTTGCTACCCAGGGACCATTAGCAAATACAGTAATAGACTTCTGGAGGATGATATGGGAATACAATGTTGCTGTAAGTACCTACTTAAAAACCAAAATTGAGTACTTTCTTATTTCATAGCACAGTGATTTGGTATCTTTTGCATGAGCTGGCTACTACTGTAAAAATGTTGGTGGTTTAGTCCATTTTCTTCTCAAATCTTGCTTTTATAGTTTAAATAGCATTCTTTATATTGTTATATTATTTATTCAATTTAATAATATAAATTTCAAAATAACAGTTTTATTGAATGAACATGAAATCATGAAAAGGTTGGTACTTGATTACACCTGTCCTCTAGGAGACCTTACAACTCTTAAGTGGACTGACAAAATCAGATACAGAAGCAGCATGTGAAACAGCAAAAAAAAAAGCCTACCTTTGTTTTTTTACTAATTTTGGGTTAATTACTAGTTTATATATTCTACATCTGCTATTGGCAGGACTTAACTTTTAAGTACTGCTAAAAATGGGTATGTTCAACAAATTATTTCTGAAAATATTTTCCAAGTGTTTTATCAGACACTTAAATCATGGCTACGTGTTGCAAATAGCTTACCTGTGGTATTCACGTTCATGTATCTGAAATAGCTTCGCCTAAGACATCTAACTCTTGGTTTTTAAACATGTTTTTGGACCTATTTTAAGCAAGCTGTATAATTTTAAGCAACTATAGCTCTGTTTCTTCCACTCAACAAATGGTTCTATATTTTTATGATTAAATTTAGACTTTACAATCAAGCTGAATAAATAAGGTGCTTGTACAGGATTACAGTGCAGTCAGATTAAGTAATCTTAAAGTGTTGTATTAGTGTTGTAGATTTTGTGTGGTATAAAACCTGGGTACTATTTTAGGATTAAAAGGGTGTGCATCTGCAGTTTGCAAAACAGATTTAATTTGTCTCTTCAGTAGTAACCAATTATCAATTTTTGCCCAGACAGAAGCAAATAGTAAAGTGTTGAAGTTATTTGATCTAAAAATCAGCTAACTTCAAGCATCTTTTTGTCTTTTCAGATAATTGTAATGGCCTGTCGGGAGTTCGAAATGGGAAGGGTATGTATACTAAATACAAAACTATGTGAGCATTGTCCATGTGGGGCAATATGCTGATACCTGTGAAGTTCTATATGCCAAATCCATAGCTGCAAACATAATCTGCCAGGTTGAATGAGAATGCCAACCCTTCTATTTGTGTGTATAGAAAATAGTGAATGCTTTTCTTTGCTTGTTTACAGTGTTACATTATTATTTAGGTGTCATCCCAGTGGAACATACCGTACTTATATGTAAAACAAACTGTACCAATGGTCTGTTATGTCACTATGGAAAAAGTCTTGCTCTTTGTGGGATGTAGGCCAGCTGTCAAAGTCCCGAGTCCTTCTGAATTTCCTGTCAATCGATACAGCTGCAAAAACAATCTGTCTTTTAAATCTACTATATTCATGTGACCTGAGGAGGAAGTAAAAAAGAGACATTGGTCCATTATGAACTCCAGACTTTCACAAAACCTAAATAAACTCTCCTTGTGTCCTTCTGCATGATGCATGCTTATGTGTGTGTAGGCAGTTGTGAAGTTCATGTCCTTATTTCCAAAGTGTCCTTTGGCTTTATGGGTCATCTGAGTCGTTAGTTTTCCTGTTGGTATCCATGAGCAAGGACATTTTGCTGTATTTAAAGTCCAGCAGGGCACCAGTAGGCAGATGTTAAGGAAGAGCACCAGATAAGAGAGAGAATAAGGCATTTGAGATTATCATTTTGTCTGCTGTGCTTGTGTTAATCATCATCTTTCAGTACTACACGTGAATTAGAGTTCTTTGCTTTAACAGAAAAAATGTGAACGTTACTGGCCTCTGTATGGAGAAGCAGCTGTAACTTTTGGACCATTTCGTGTTTCTTGTGTAAGTATCAAGCATTCTAAGTTAATTTTGAAGGATTTATGCTTTTGTAACTTTAAATAACTGTTCAACAGACTGTGTATTACAAAACAAGTGCTTTCTTATTTGTTCAGTCCCCAATTTTACAGGAAGACTCTCAAAGGAGTGCAGTGGAAAACAATGTGTGTATCTAAGCTGTGCAGGGGTTTGAATCTTCCTTCATTTTTTTAAGTAAGGAATCTGTGTGCCTTGGTCTGGTATCTTTTGTGTATCGTTTCTTTAGCTTTACATGATGTAGTTCTGAATGCCAGTACCATACTCTTGAAGTCAAGTAATATTCATGCGATTGTTTGTTATGACTTGTATGTTCTGGATGTGCATGAGAAATGAACGTAATGCTGGAACACAGGTTATTTTCCTTAAGTTACATAATGTTAATTGTGAAAGCATGAATAAAGAAAATGGAAACTGAGCTCGTAATTTTTTTAACTTGTTTCTATAGTAACAGATACAGGTTTATTTGAAATTACTTCATTTGCTTCTATTGTTGCTTTTAAAGTCAAAACAAAACCAAGTAGCAGATCACCATGAGGTCTCAGTCTTATCCTGGAGAATTTGCAGGGGGTAACTGTCAAGTAAGCCGTGATTCCAGAAAGATGGTGGAAACCTGAATGGTTCCATGGCACATTGCATCAGCATTATCGGGAGTTCTGATCTCTGAGCATAACTACTAGAGTCTCTTCCAGTTTTGGTATATGCTCATAAATGATCACGTAAGGATTTCTGGCAGATGAATAGGCAGGAAGAGGGCCTGTGGATATCTCTTACATCAACACAGCAGGGAATTGAAAGTAATCATTCTTTTGGCACCTGTCATCTCAGCATCACACAAGAGAAACCCCAATGGGTTTTTGCAGTCATCTTTCCTCAGCAGAGAAAGCTGGGATAGTAAAAGAATTGATGGTGCAATTGCGATTTCACAAAGGGGACCACTTACATACAAAGAAATTAACTTCAGCATAAGTGATTTTACTGTGAACTTTTTACTCTGGAGTTCATGATTGGCCTTAGCTGTTCACTTACTCTTAAACAGTAGGATTGATCTGTTCCAAATTGATCTCAAAACTGTTTTTATCTTCTCTTTAGTGCTAAATTGCATGGGTTTGGACAGGAGTTGCTGCTGTTTTCTAGCTGAAGTGCTTTAAGGTGTTCAGAAGAAGCTAGCATGTCAGTTTATTGAGCTATTCTTAATCCCACTTTGAAATAGTGTACTAAGAATTAAGTACACTTAGAGTTCATCTTGTCAGGAAAGCATGTACTTGCAAATTTTAGTCTATGAAGATTGAGTAGCCTTTTCCTACCTTAAATTGATTTAAAACTTGTCTTGTGGGATTGGGTTTTTATGTGGGATTTTTGTGCCCACTGCCTACTGGGCAGTGGTCACATACCTGGCAAGTGTTTGTCAAAAGGAATTGTGTGTATGCTGTAATCGACTTCTCGGCTGAATATTGCTGTTGGGTACAATGGTATATATTGGCTCCATTGCTGCTAGCTATGCACTGTCTCCTTTAAATCTGCAAGGTGCTGCAATTGTTTTCTTGATGGAAAATGGTATATTCCTAATAGAGATAGGAAAGCATTAAGTGAAGGACAGACAGGCTGAGAGAGCTGGGCTTGTTCAGCCTGAAGAAGAGGAGGCTCAGGGGAGACCTTATAACAGTCTTCCAATACCTAAAGGGGCCCACAAGAAATCTGGAGAGGGACTTTTTACAGGAGCATGTAGTGATAGGACAAGGGGGAATGGCTTCAAACTGACAGAGGGGAGATTGAGATTAGACATTGTGGAGAAACTCTTTCCTACAAAGGTGGTGAGGCCCTGGCACAGGTTGCCCAGAGAAGCTGTGGCTGCCCCATCCCTGTCAGAGTTCAAGGCCAGGTTGGACAGGGCTTTGAACAACCTGGTCTAGTGGAAGGTGTCCCTGCCTATGGCAGGGGGATTGGAACTGGATGAGCTTTAAGGTTCCTTTCGGCACAAACCATTCTGTGATTCCAAAGCACATATGCAGTCTCCTAAATTCACTGTGGGAAACAATAATACTGAGCTTTTAAAAGCATCTTCAAATTGTGATATTACTGATGTTTTAAATATGGCAATATTGTTTGGTGTTTACAGTGTAAATTGTCCTTGGTGTTCCAAAGGCAGATTTGAAAATTTTGTGAGTATAGAAGCTATGCTTTTTGGCCACAACCAAGATAATTACAATGATCCATTCAGATGCACCCGTAATTGAAAGTAGTAGAAGGGGAGAGAAATGAAAGGGGATGTCACAGGATGGAGTGATGAGAGGCTGAAGTCTATACAGCAGAAGTGTTCCAGAAGGATGGCTGTGGGAGGCAATCTCTAAATTAAATGAATGAATGGAGAAATAAAGCAATAGAAGTACTCTGAAATACTCTTACAAGGTTATTGGTACTTCCAGGATCAGGCTAGACGCTGGTTTGAACACTCACATATTTATTTTAAGTAAAATTATCATCTTCCACAGTATTTTTTGTAGCAAGGTAAGTTGCTCTTTTAAAATCAGTGTTTGATTGCCCATTTTCTGGGGAAATTGTAGCTACAAAACCAGTAAATTAAAGACATCCAAGTTTGTTTTTTTAGTTATATCCTTTATGCCGCATATTGGTATGTATTTTTTTTCACCAATTCATTACTGGTTTTCCTGTTTAGGAAGCTGAGCAAGCAAGAACAGATTACTTCATTAGAACATTATTACTTGAATTTCAAAATGTAAGTATACAATCACTTCTGGTCTCAACTATAATGGTTGCTCAAGGTCTCTAAAATGATACAATGGAGGAAACTCATGAAAATATCTTCACTTTTTTATGTGCTGACTCTATGTAAATCATAAAGTTTTGAAGTGATGTTAAAAGCTGAGTATATAAGAAAAGAGTAGTGAAACTCTTCCCTTGTCTTTTTTTGTAAGTTCTTGGTTAGCCAAGGTTGTGTGATGGTCTTCGATACTATATGTTAACAACTAGAAAGCTTCTGTCACCCTAGGAGAATTTCACAGTTTACCCCAACTGAAAACATGATGAGGAGCTGAATCAAACTTGTCAAAAGACCCTGTTTTCCCTGGTTAGCTTATTTTTGGGTAAAGTCTGTGTGCTTGTTAGAATTTGCCCTATAATTTGCTGTCGAGGATTTTACGATGTTAGAATATATTTCTGATGCCTGTTCATGTATTCGTATTGCCAAATAAAAATGAAGTAAGAATGACAACATCTTAATAACTCTTTTTATCTTCCCCAAAATTTCTCACTCTAGCTTGTGAAAACTTACTCTTTTTGGAGTGGAAATAGATACAAAAAATGTGGAAAGTTCATGACTAAATTGAGTTGTGTTTTCTTTTTACTTGGAAAAACTCTGCATGGGGGAATTGTATGTAATATAGTCAAGGGTCAAAATAGAAATGTCCTTTTAAAAGTGAGCTCAAGGCTTTGGAATTCTTGAAGATTGGATATCCTAGTGTCCAAGATGTAGAATTGGCTTACCAAACAAGTATTTTGATAAAGTAGTTCATTTACACTATTTAAATTGGCAACTGCAAATGGATTAAATGGACAAAATTGAATTTCTTCATCTGGAAAACTTAAGACACAAACTACTGTAAAACATGAGACCTACTTAATAAACTGTGTGTTAATTGTGAAAGTTGTCATATTTTCAGTGAAGTAAAAGCACTTGCATTCTCACATAAGCGTTAAGAAGGAATTATTTAAGCCATTCTTGCAAACTTAAGTCTCAGATTTGATGTGACTTTATTATTCTGAAAAACAGCTGCCAGCAAATAAAGATAAGTGTGGAGCTGTTCTGCAAAACCAGGAAGGTTAATGGTCTGCTTTACAGAATGCCATTTTAATGGGCATCCTGTATTAAGAAATGATTTACTACAGGTTAGTCTCACTTATAGTTAGGTTTTGTTTAACAGTGCTTTGTTCCATTTCAACAACTAGTATTACAACAGTTATGAAAACTGTTGAATCATGGGGGAGGTAATTTTGAGGGGGTAATTCTTTTTCTGGAGTAGCTTGTTAGGCGCTTGTAGTAGGATTCAGGAACTGAAATCAATTTGTTTCTGTTGGTATGTCCTGAATGCTCATACCTGACCGTGCTATGAAACTGTATATAGCAGAAGTGAACTGCATAACAACTGTGGGGTCTGCAACGTTTTTTTCTGAAGTGGTGCACTTAAAAACAGAACTGAAAAAATATCAAAAACCCTGATGCAGTAACCACATCACATTTAATAGCTGAATAGACCTCACTTGGAGCGTTGTGTGCGATTCTGGTGTCCTCAACATAAAAAGGACATGGAACTGTTGGAACAAGTCCAGAGGAGGGCCACGAGGATGATCAGGGGACTGGAGCACCTCCCATATGAAGATAGGCTGAGAAAGTTGGGGCTGTTCAGCCTGGAGAAGAGAAGGCAGCATGGAGACCTCATAGCAGCCTTCCAATATTTGAAGGAGTCCTATAGGGATGCTGGGGAGGGACGCTGCATTAGGGACTGTGGTGAGAGGACAAGGGGTAATGGATTCAAACTTAAACAAGGGAAAGTTTAGACTGGATATGAGGAAGTTCTTTCCTGTAAGGGTGGTGAGGCCCTGGAATGGGTTGCCCAGGGAAGTTGTGAATGCTCCGTTGCTGGCGGTGTTCAAGGCCAGGTTGGACAGAGCCTTGGGTGGCCTGGTTTAGTGTGAGGTGTCCCTGCCCATGGCAGGGGGGTTGGAACTCGATGATCTTAAGGTCCTTTCCAACCCTAACTATTCTATGATTCTATGTGATGAGAACTGGTTACTTCAGAAACTGCAGCTAATATTGCTTGCATCTACTATACATACAAATCATGTTTAGCTGCTTCTATGAATTCTGTTCCAGTTAGATTTTATGTAGTACACAGGCATTCTATAAATATTAAGTGAGAAAAAAAGCTAAAGTTAGAGCTATGCTTTTGTTCTTAGCAAAGAGCCCGAAGTTTGCATTCCTTTAAGGAGTAATGTAACTGAAAGGATTAACAGTATTGATATTCAACCTACGCAGCTCATGAAACGGTCTTTCTTCAGACTTACCTAGCAAATTTGCTTCAGCATTTCTGTGGGCACATACTTCGGTAATGAATTACTGACTTTTCATCTCACTTTGAAGAATTCTAAGTGTTGCCTTGAATTGTGGAGGAAAATACTTATTTGGGGTATAAAGTGATATCCTTCTAAGTTCACTTTCTGGTTTTCCAGAGTAATGGAAAGCTTTGTCAAGTCTATAAAATTTTCAATGGAGAATCATATGAATTCTATGCAAAAGAAATTGAAACTCGTAAATATACAAAATTGTTCCAGTTTCTATGATGGAAGCCAGTTTGGTCTTTCCCTTTCTCTCTTTCAAAGTTTAAGACTGTAAGGACAGACAGTCTTTTAACACAGTGCAAAGTTATGGGTCCTTTAACCTCTGTGTTACAGACAGAGTCTTTTGTGAAGTATCCCATAGCGCTTTCTCCCATGCATTAGCCACCACTCAAAGTACAACTACTTCAGAACTTCCCTTTCGCTTTTGTAAGTGGTATAAGCTGTGGGATTTTTTTAATACTGTAAACGGCTTTGTGCATGCTTAATCATGCAAGAAGTTGAGAGTTCATAGAACTGATTATTTCATACAAACTCTTCAAATACATATTGTCATTAACATCTTTCTACCTCCCTCTCCTTTAGGAGACTCGTAGTGTCTACCAATTTCATTATGTTAACTGGCCTGACCATGACGTCCCTTCGTCTTTTGATTCTATTCTGGACATGATCAGCTTGATGAGAGAATACCAGGAACATGAAGATGTACCAATTTGCATACACTGCAGGTATCAGTTATATTTATTTTTTCAATTTAAGTTCTTTTTTAAGTCTAGACTTTTGGTATGGGATGCGCTAGTTTGATTCTCAATCAGAACTTATCTATTTTTGTTTTCTAAAAAGGAATATTTCTATTTCCTCATATCAAAACTTGGCTCAAAATCACACAGCCTTCATTGTCTTTAAACTCATGCCACAGTGAAATTTTGCTTCTATTTTAGTTTAATCCTTTTCTGATTGATATTCTGTCTTAGTCTTTGAAAAGGAAAATGTTTTGTGGTTCTTAAGACATTTAAACCCTCATTAGGACAAAATAGACTTTGAAGACAAGGAGAGGTGCCATGCTTGACCTTGTGCTCCCCGACAGGGAGGGGCTCTTTGGAAATGTGGTGCTTCAGGGCAGCCTTAGTTGTAGCAATCATGAGATGGTTGCATTCGAGATCCTCAGGACAGTGAGAAGAGAGTGCAGCAAGCTCACTTCCCTGGACTTCAAGAGAGCAGACTTTGGCCTCTTCAGGAACCTGCTCAGTAAGGTTCCATGGGATACAGCCCTAGAGGGCAGGGGGGCCCAAGAGTGTTGGTTGATATTCAAGGATCACCTGCTGCAAGCTCAGGAGTGTTGCATCCCAACTAGAAAGAAGTGCTGCAGGAGGGCCAGGAGACCTCCTTGGATGGATAAGGAGCTGCTGAGGAAACTTCGAGGGGGGGAAAAATAGGCTTATAAAAGATGCAAACAAGGACAGGCGGCCTGGGAAGAATACAGGGATGTTGTCTGGGAAGCTAGGGACCAGGTTAGGAAAGCTAAGGCCCACTTAGAATTAAATTTGGCTAGGGATGTTAAGGGTAACAGGAAGGGATTCTGTAGGTACACTGGAAATAAAAGACAGGCTAGGGACAACGTGGGCCCCCCTCCAGAAGCTATCGGGAGAACTGGCTACCCTGGATTTGGAGAAGGCTGACGTTCTTAATGACTTCTTTGCCTCAGTCTTCACCAGCAAATGCTCTGACCACACCACCCAAGTCTTGGAAGGCAGACGCAGGGACTGTGAGAACGAAGACCCTGGGCCCACTGTAGGAGAGGATCTGGTTTGAGACCATCTTAGGAACCTGAACGTACACAAGTCCATGGGACCGGATGAAATCCATCCACGGGTCCTGAAGGAGCTGGCAAATGAAGTTGCTAAGCCACTGTCCATCATATTTGAAAAATCATGGCAGTCAGGTGAAGTTCCCGACAACTGGAAAAAGGGAAATATAACCCCCATTTTCAAGAAGGGGAAAATGGATGAGCCGGGGAATTACAGACCAGTCAGCCTCACCTCTGTG
This sequence comes from Amazona ochrocephala, assembly GCA_039720435.1. Lineage (NCBI taxonomy): Eukaryota > Metazoa > Chordata > Aves > Psittaciformes > Psittacidae > Amazona > Amazona ochrocephala. The sequence continues at coordinate 32,142,812 of CM077880.1, forward strand.
CCTGGCAAAATCTTGGAGCGGATTCTCATGAAAACCAACAAGGTGCTTGGTGACACCCAGCATGGCTTCACTAAGGGGAAATCCTGCCTGACCAATCTGGTGACCTTCTATGAAGGAGCTACGGAACTGATGGACAGGGGCAGAGCAGTTGATGTCATCTACCTGGACTTGTGTAAAGCCTTTGACACTGTCTCACATGACATCCTTCTCTCTAAGTTGGAGAGACATCAATTTGATAGGTGGACCACTCGGTGGATAAAGAACTGGCTGGATGGCCGCACGCAAAGAGCAGTGCTCAGTGGCTCAGTGTCCAGCTGGAGACCAGTAACGAGTGGTGTCCCCCAGGGATCGGTGTTGGGACCGGTCTTGTTCAACATCTTTGTGGGTGACATGGACAGTGGGATTGAGTGTGCCCTCAGCAAGTTTGCCATTGACACCAAGCTGTGTGGTTCGGTTGATACATTGGAGGGAAGGAATGCCATCCAGAGGGACCTTGACATGCTTGTGAAGTGGGCTGATGCCAACCTGATGAAGTTATGCCAAGTGCAAGGTCCTACATGTGGGTGGGAGCCAGCTACAGGTTGGGCAGAGAAGAGAATCAGAGCAGCCCTGTGGAGAAGGACTTGGGGGTGTTGGTGGATGAGAAAATGAACATGGGCCGGCAGTGTGCGCTTGCAGCCCAGAAAGCCAACCGTATCCTGGGCTGCATCAAAAGGAGTGTGACCAGCAGGTCAAGGGAGGTGCTCCTGCCCCACTACTCAGCTCTCGTGAGACCTCGCTTGGAGTATTGTGTGCAGTTCTGGTGTCCTCAACATAACAAGGACATCGAACTCCTGGAACAAGTGCAGAGGAGGGTCACAAGGATGATCAGGGGACTGGAGCACCTCCCGTATGAAGATAGGCTGAGAAGGTTGGAGCTGTTCAGCCTGGAGAAGAGAAGGCTGCGTGGAGACTTCGTAGCAGCCTTCCAGTATCTGAAGGGGGCTTATAAGGGTGCTGGGAGGGACTCTTCATGAGGGACTGTAGTGATAGGACAAGGGGTAAAGGGTGCAAACTTAAACAGGGGAAGTTTAGATTGGATATGAGGAAGAAATTCTTTCCTGTAAGGGTGGTGAGGCCCTGGAATGGGTTGCCCAGGGAAGTTGTGAATGCTCCATTGCTGGGGGTGTTCAAGGCCATTTGGACAGAGCCTTGGGTAACATGGTTTAGTGGGAGGTGTTCCTGCCCATGGCAGGGGGGTTGGAACTCGATGATCTTAAGGTCCTTTCCAACCCTAACTATTCTATGATTCTAAGATCGTTGTAAATCAGATCTGGGAGTGAAGGCTCCACTCTTAATAAGAGAGATTACATAGCAGGTGCATCAGTACCGAAGAACTCTTCTGTCTGCCTTTAATATGGCAAGAAAAGATCTCTAATGAGCAGGCTGCAGTTTCTGGTTGGTAAGTCTTTGCTTCTGAGGAAATGCAGAGGTTCTTGCTTATGATATTTAGTGCTTTTTAAAGCAACAAAAGTTAATGTGTGTCTGTCAAAAAACCTCAATTCAGATTTACAAGCCAGGCATTATTAAATTGTTGGGGCTTGTTAACTGTGTAAACTTAACGTGTACTCTTAAGTAATTGAGGTCTAAAACCATAAAAAACTTGCTTACCACTGAAGTCAATTTTACTTTGTCCTGTTTCTCTTGAATGTCAGTACAGTTGTGAAGGTTGGTTCTTTACAACGGTATAATTATAATGTAACAAATATGCATACATTATAACTCTTTATGTGTCAAATAAAGAAATTCATTAGGAATAAGGACTGATTGTTCACTGTCATTTTTTAATAGCTTTTAGGTTTGAGCTGTTAAGGTAAAAAGCAGGAAATACAGACATGATACTAAATCAGAAAAATGTGGGAAGTCTTTAGTGTATTCTGATTTGCCATGTAACATATCTATCATTAAACTTGGACAAAATCCTTGCTGTTGAAGCAGTGGTAACTAGGAATAATGTGACAAAAGAGGCAATAAAAATGTCAGCATTGAAGCATCTTTCATGACAGTGGTTCCAATTGGCTATGAAATACTTGCATTAAAAGCCTTAATGCTCCATTCTGCATTTTGCGCTGCCAGTTCATTTTTCCTTTTAAGGCGCTTGTGTCAGGTTGAGTGAGCTTAAAATTAAAGGTATTTAGATACTCATTTGTTCATGTGGACTCTGGAAATAAAGCTTTATAGTGTGTTTTTTAACAAGTGAAAATGATTTCTAACACACCTGTTTATGTTCATAGTGCAGGGTGTGGAAGAACAGGAGCTATCTGTGCCATAGATTATACGTGGAATTTGCTTAAAGCTGGGGTAAGGAATCTTAAAAGATGAAATTTTGTGGTATTCCATCATTTCATAATGGCGATTGACTGAGCGCCCACGTGTTCTATAATAGTGAGATGTTTAAGACATTCCAGAACTCTTTTGACAGGTTGGATGTTTAGTTTCATTGCATTCATGCTTTACTATGAACTTACTTCCTTTTGACAGCAAGTTTTTATCTAAAAGAAGTGATCGTAAAATTCTAATTTTTAACATATTTCAGTATAAAGTGATTTTAAATCCAACTTTTTCAATATCTCTACTTAATCTTGCAGCTCCTAAAACCTGATATTTCAGATATACAGGGATAAGTTCAGTCTGGGTTTTTCAGGTTAAGAAGCATCATTAATATTGCAATGTCATATTAATGTTTTCATTGGGTGTCGCATTTTCAGATTACTTGAACTGCTCTCATGTGGTCTAAATCAAGTGTTTAAAGCCAGTTCTGGAGAAGCATCCACATTGCATAGATGCAATGTGGAGAAGACAAATTGGTTTAGCTGTAAAAGTTAAACATACTTTTGAATATCTAACAGCTTTTGTATTGCTGTTCTGACAAAGTTATATCAATGTAATTGACTTCCTTCTGTATTTCAGAAAATACCTGAAGAATTCAATGTATTTAATTTAATACAGGAAATGAGGACACAAAGGCATTCTGCAGTGCAGACAAAGGTGTGGTTTGTTTTAAGATTAATCTTTATCATATGATAATATACCCTCATTCTGGGTAAAGATCTCATGCACTAATTTTTATCTGGTACCCTGCCACAGGAGCAGTATGAACTTGTCCATCGAGCTATAGCACAACTGTTTGAAAAGCAGCTGCAGAAGTATGAAAGTTGTGCGGACTGGAAGATTGCAGATGGAGTGGTATGTGTCTTTCCCTTCTGAAGTTGTTAGTTTAGCTTCTGATCCGTTTTCTCTGTAAAGTCTAGTTTTTTAAGTTAGATGTCCAGTGGGGTTGAGGCACATGCAGAACTTGTTTGGTCTGTAAGTGGGTTTTGCTGTGTAGGGACAGCTAGCCTGTACCCAGCTTTCACTGAAGACTTGGTTGTAAAAGCTGGGTCAGATAATTAAAGGATATACCAGGTGCAGTTGCAATGGGGAAGTAACAGAAAGAATTCTAGTATAGATGAAATGTAGGAGTTTAACTCAATATTTGAATTGTGAAATGTGCCCTTACCTTGGTGAGGTGGCAGTAGTTGACAACTGATATGTTGCTTTGATTGGCAGTACTTACCCCAGTTCTGATCTATTGGCAGCAAATAAAATCATGTCTAAGCCTGACCTTCTCAAATCACTTGTTAAACAGTGATACAGAGCAAGAACATATATAAAATAAAATATATGAAAAAATAAAACTCCAGCCTACATGCACATATGTTCATATATATATAAACACATGCACCTGTGTGTATGCAAAATATATAGATTACTTTTATCTGTTCCATGTTTAGGTTAAACTCCCGAAAGGGAAAAACTTCTATGAGGTTTTCTTTTCTTCATTCTCCTTGGTATGGTGTCGGGCCCAATTTTAAACCCATAGACAAGCATTGATCTGACTCTTCAGCCGAGACTGCGGTATTACGTGCTATTGTGTACTGCCTTGGTCTGATCCAGTGCAGCCTTGATGTAGTTGAGCAGGACTGGGTTCACATATGTTGTGCTGAAGTATATGGAATAGTTCTGAGGTCTTTAGTCATGGTAAGAAAACTGATGGACTAAACACAGTATGGTTGGGGCAGGCTGTTTTAATTTGTTACAGGTTTAATATTCAGCATAGCTGGTCTGTGAACTTTCATTTTATTTCTGAGGGATGAGCATGATGGGGTTTGGATTGTACAGATTTTTTTATTAGCTTTGTACAGAAGTGATTCCAAATTACTCGAGTCTTGGTCATAAAATAATAGGCAGATCAGTCTACTGGTTATTTGGCTTTGATCTGACCTGTGTCTCGAGTCAACCCAAACTGTCTCTTATTTGCACACGTTCCAGAACATCTGAATAAGGAGGTGACACAGCGTGTTGACGCTGTCTGTAACAAAGGCAAGTGCAGTCTGTAGCACATCAAATGGGATTTGAGTGACTGAGTAATAAAACAAGGACAAATAAAGTATGGATAGGTAATGTGCAGGGGCTGAGACACAAGAAATACAAACTCTGAATAGGGAGTGTGAGTTTTGAGTTTTGATTGGATGTGATTCTGGTTATAATCAGTAAGTTGTAAAGGAAATTGAAATTTAGCAATTATTTGGAAACTAGTAAGAGCAGAGAACATAATGTCATTGCCTGCATCCCTTGCAGCTTGAATACTGTCTGCAGGTCTGCTCTGCTTATCTCAAAAGCCTATTACAGAATTCAAGCATTAAAAGCTTGGACAAAGATCAAAAGTGTCAGAAGGCTTCATCTAAAGAACAACCAGATTGGGCCAGAAGAGAAATGGCAGAAGTTAGATAAGATAGGGGTTAAGTAACAGTGAAAAGCTGATTTCTATTAACCTTTTATAAAGGGTATCAATGATACCTGGCAGGCTTAATAAAAAAGGAGGTAGTCCTCCATGCAACATGAAACTGCAGAGCTCCTTGCAGCTGAAAGCCTGTCACTTTGACGTGAATACCTCATCATGTTGGAATCTTCTTCCATGAATTTGCCCAGCGTCTGACCTGTAAATTCCAGAGTTGCAAACTGGTGGAGAACATCCTGGGGAGGGATCCGTGTGTGTCTGCTTTGTCCTTATTCTTCCCTGTAAGTTTCTTTTTGGTCACTGCTGGAAATGGGACAAAATGAATCTTTAAATCAAGCTATGTGCAGTCTTTTTTACGCTAGGAAATGAGGATTCTTCATATTGTAGCTTGAACATTTCTAGAGGGGGATTGCGGGGAAAAAAAAAAACCTCATAAGTAAAGCGTTCCTGTATCTAAAAATTTGGAACTTGCAAGCAAATTTGCTACTATCCATTTGATAGTTAGGAAATTTGCCTTTAGGAAATGAACTGGTGTGAGCTTGGCTTCTCTTTTGGTTTTATTAGGTGGTATTCTACCCATGTACCCAGTTAAATATCTGCGTGTAGCTGTAACCTGATTCTCAGAACTTTGAGGCTCACTGGAGGCTGTGTTTGCTGTTCTGAAGATGCTCCCTTTTTTCCTCCAGGGGTGTTAATGTAGCATCTGTTGCATGTAACATCTGTTTTTCCCCAGAAATGTTCTAGTTAGTTGTTAACTAAGACACATCCCAGAACATTCATTTGTTTTAAAGGAGACAAACTCTGATGCAGAAGGTTTTCTAATAACTTTATTAAATGCAGTGTGATATCCTAAAGTTCCTTCCCAGGTCTTCCTCTGCCTGCAGATGCTACAGCAATTGTGGTGTCATGTACATGTGAAGGGTCATAATTATGTTCAGTGGTAACAATGCCAAATAAAAGAACATGCCTACTTTGGATATGTTACTTTTAGTTATACAGGAGACACTACTGAAGTGAGGAGGAAATTCTCTTTAATCTTTCATCTCTTATGTTTTGATAGTCCTCTGAAGAGCTGGAGTACTGTGTAGGGTCTGTTTCATGGTTTTGTTGTCCAATTGCTCTTCACATTTCAAGCAATGTCGGAAATGAATTGAGTTAGCTAAGCTTTGTAAGCAATGTTTGCCAGTAACATCACAGTAAAAAGTTAATCTGATTGGCAACAAGTAGCAGTATTCATAGGGAAGTAGCTTAGGCACAATCCTGAACGTGTGTTCCTGTGAACTTGCCAGCTTTGCCCTGCTGGAAACAATACTGTAAAAAGTTAGCAAGAAAACCACATGAAGTGTTTGAAAATAGACATACAATAGGGTTAGAATTTCTATTACAATTTGATAGAAGGTTTCAAAACCATGTAGTCTAATGCTCATATGGTGTAGTATAATATAGTCATTGTATTTCTTACCATATAGTTATACATACTTTGAATGTATAGATCTATAAATGTGCTTAAAATAATAGAAAGTATGCAAATTATATGAAGAAAAGTTTCTTCAGATAACAGAGCACTTTCCGTAGTCCCCACAGTAGCCAAATTTCAAGGCAAAGACAAAGCTGCTCAGAAGCAATTTTTCTTGATAGGAAGACTCAGATGCTAAACTTGATAATCAGAACTCTCCCCCCATCCCCATATTCCCATAATAGAACTCTTTATATTATCAAATTAAATTGAAACTGGGTCTTGGACTCAACTCGGTTCCCACTAAATCTCTTCATCATATTGTGATGTGTTTGAAGTTAACAACTGTGTGCTTCTTGCTAGCATTGGTTTTGTTAGTGCTGCTGTGAAAATACTACATTTGGCTTTGTGGTTGGAGTATTGTGTGCAGTTCTGGTGTCCTCAACATAAAAAGGACATGGAACTGTTAGAACAAGTGCAGAGGAGGGCCACGAGGATGATCAGGGGACTGGAGCACCTTCCATATGAAGATAGGCTGAGAAAATTGGAGCTGTTCAGCCTGGAGAAGAGAAGGCTGCGTGGAGACCTCATAGCAGCCTTCCAATACCTGAAGGGGGCCTATAGGGGTGCTGGGGAGGGACTCTTCATGAGGGACTGTAGTGATAGGACAAGGGGTAACGGGTTCAAACTTAAACAGGGGAAGTTTGGATTGGATATGAGGAAGAAATTCTTTACTGCAAGGGTGGTGAGGCCCTGGAATGGGTTGCCCAGGGAAGTTGTGAATGCTTCATCCCTGGCGGCGTTCAAGGTGGGGTTGGACATAGCCTTGGATGGCATGGTTTAGTGGGAGGTGTTCCTGCCCATGGCAGGGGGGTTGGAACTTGATGATCTTGAGGTCCTTTCCAGCCCTTACTATTCTATGATTCTATATGTGACCTGATTAGTCTTGATCATCTGATATCAGTCACATTTGTATCAGTAGAATATTTTGTGTTAGGTAAGAGACTTCAGATCACTTCCATGATATGAAGTGAATTAGGGTTGTCTTGGAAAGCCCAAATCAGATGGAATTCTGTCAGGTTGGATGTTCTGTATGTAGAAAAAGGAAAACTGATTAGAAGACCAACAACAGAAAGATTACTATCTCTTTGCTAATGTTTTGTGTTGAATTTTTTCTCCTGACAGTAACAGGCATGTTACAGTACTGCAAATCCTTGTCTTATCACCTCATAGAAACTCGAATTAAGACGCTTTCTCCAATATATGGCATTGCTAGTTCAAGCGTCTTTTGCATTTCTTCCTGTGAAAGTGACAGGATTCTGTTGCTGTGCTTGATTGTACTTTTAGAAGCTGTGGAGGAGTTGACTGCCGTAAGAAGACTGTTGATATTCAAAATGATAGTGGTTTGGAAACTCAAAGTGAAAAGACTTTGCTGTTCAAATTCTCTGCTGTTTTGCATTTTGGAAAGACTTTTGTGGCCATTATAGCATTCTAAAAATCATCTGTGTCTTCAGACACATTTATCTTGTTGGAAAGTTTTATTTAATCTGCACCATTTGAATGTATTGTTTGACTCGCAAGTATTTCTCCTCTTATCTACTAATGCTCTGTGGTTCCAATGCAGCTTTATGATAAAGGCAATAGGAATGCCTCAATTCCTTTTAAGGGAAACCGTAAGATTACTTCTCGAAGAGTCTTTGCAGTAACTTTGCTAGTACATTACCCGTACAGAAAGCTTCTGAATCGTGGAATAGTTAGGGTTGGAAAGGACATTAAGATCATCTAGCTCCAACCCCCCTGCCATGGGCAGGAACACCTCCCACTAAACCATGCCATCCAAGGCTATGTCCAACCCCGCCTTGAACGCCGTCAGGGATGAAGCATTCACAACTTCCCTGGGCAACCCATTCCAGGGCCTCACCACCCTTACAGGAAAGAATTTCTTCCTCATATCCAATCTAAACTTCCCCTGTTTAAGTTTGAACCCATTACCCCTTGTCCTATCACTACAGTCCCTAATGAAGAGTCCCTCCCCAGCATCCCTATAGGCCCCCTTCAGGTATTGGAAGGCTGCTATGAGGTCTCCACGCAGCCTTCTCTTCTCCAGGCTGAACAGCCCCAACCTTCTCAGCCTATCTTCATATGGGAGGTGCTCCAGTCCCCTGTTCGTCCTCATGGCCCTCCTCTGCACTTATTCCAACAGTTCCATGTCCTTGTTGAGGACACCAGAACTGCACACAATACTCCAAGTGAGGTCTCATGAGAGCAGAGTAGAGGGGCAGGAGCACCTCCCTCGACCTGCTGGTCACGCTCCTTTTGATGCAGCCCAGGATACCGTTGGCTTTTTGGGCTGCAAGCGCACACTGCCGGCTCATGTTCATTTTCTCATCAACCAACACCCCCAAGTCCTTCTTCGCAGGGCTGCACTGAGTCTCTTCTCTGCCCAACCTGTATGTGTGCCTGGCATTGCTCCGACCCAGGTGTAGGACCTTGCACTTGTCATGGTTAAACTTCATCAGGTTGGCATCAGCCCACTTCACAAGCGTGTCAAGGTCCCTCTGGATGGCATTCCTTCCTTCCAACTTATCAACTGAACCACACAGCTTGGTGTCGTTGGCAAATTTGCTGAGGGCACACTCAATCCCACTGTCCATGTCACTGACAAAGATGTTGAACAAGACCGGTCCCAACACCGATCCCTGAGGGATGCCACTCGTTACTGGTTTCCAGGTGGGCATGGAGCCTTTGAGCACTACTCTTTGCGTGCGGCCATCCAGCCAGTTCCTTATCCACCGAGTGTTGCACCTATCAAATTGATGTCTCTCCAACTTAGAGACAAGGATGTGATGTGCGATAGTGTCAAACGCTTTGCACAAGTTGAGGTAAATGACATCAACTGCTCTACCCCTGTCCATCAGTTCCGTAGCCCCATCATAGAATGTAGGTGTAATTTACACTTTTAAGTCCTTGACTTTGTGGTCTTTTCATTTGTTACTATAGTCTTTCATAGATACATGCACATATATAGGTTTTTATATATATATATATAATTTAACAGAATACCTAGAAATTCCTAACTGTGAGCATTTTCACCTGTCCTGAGTAACTGCTCCTTGAAATCAGCAAGGAGATTTGAACTCTTGAGCTGTTCAGCAGTTGATGCATACAGTGGTAAAGGTTGGCAAAAGCTCCTGTTCTTTTGTCTACCCACATATTGTTAATGCTTCTGTTTTCTTACAGTGAGAAGCCTGTTCTGTAAGAAAGCAGGGTGCTGCACTGAACACTTAATTGACTGAATTGCACATTTGTTAATCAGTTTTTAAAAGACTAATTCTGTATGATGACCCTCATGAACTATATATGTTGTCCTGGTTTTTCTAAGCTGATAGTTTCTAAAACTAGTCTGCCTGGGAATTCAACATCTGTCCAGGGAAGCAAGAGTGTGTTGATTGATGCCAGTAAGCTGTGATTAGGAAGGCTGGAAGGCTTTTCCTTAATGCTGCCATCTGCTCTTCTCAATGGATGCGGTCATCCCAGTGAGATACCCTATATTCACTTCTACAGTTGAACTTCCTCTGTTCTACTCTGTGCTAGTCGTTCTGCATGTTTGCCAGTTCACTTACTTTGATATATGACAGAAGGGGAAATGTGTGAGTTGGTATCACTCAAGGGTGCTGAAAATACTGGTTGCTCACTATCTCTCGTGACACAGAACTGAGAACAAGTAAAAGATAGTTCAGCAAGCAGTATTTCTTTGATTAAAAATAAGAAGAGATCCGGTAGTGACTGAGCATAACTACTGAAAAATGCTGCAGCAGCATAAAGTTGATAGGAGCACTGTTTTCTTCCCTGCATGGCTTAGTATTTGGTTACTGCCTTAAACTTTTATTATCTTCAACCTTCGAAGTAAAAATCCTTCACTTTCTGCAGAATGTGTTGTCTGAAAGTAAATGAAGCCTTCACAGAACCATCAATGTGTTGAGCTAATTAAGCAAAGTAGGGAAGAACCTATTCTTTGGTGACAGTAATTCCATAATTCTTGTTCCTAATTTAATGTAACTAGAACAAAGTGAACTGATCCTGATTTTATCCTAATGCAGCAATGAAAGCTTTTGAACCCATATTTACCCAAAGCCTTCCCAGTGTATGAAGTTGGGGCTAACCCTTGACTTCTCTCCTGGCTTTGAATTTAAAGTACTATTTTGTGTGTGTGTTGTTTGGTTTTGTTTTTTAACGAAGGAATTGGTTTTGTAAACTCTCTGTGATTGTGTATGTGCCTCAGGCATTACAGTTTGTACACATTTGTGAGGTGTATCTATACATTTTATTGCTAGTAGCAAAAATGGCAGTACCTCTTCAGCTATTTTTGCCTGTCTCAGCTAGAAAGAGCTTCTTGCTGTATACATAGAGCTTAAAAACTTTGACATATGTTAGCTTCTTTAATAGGCTTTTTCTTCCGCCTGGGAGAAAAGCGTATCTCAGGAAACATTCTGTTCACAAACACTTCACTTTACAAACAGAGGGACAGGGATGCAGCTGCTGGTTTGTTTTCTGGACACATTAGTCTACACCACAGCCAAGAGGCACACCCTTTCCCTTGCCAGTACCTCTTAGAAAACTGAGTGCATAAATAAGAACTCTGTTCCTCAAAACTTCCATGTGGGTGGAATTGAACTGGAATGCTTTTCTGATCTGTTGTAGGATGGAGAGGTTGGTGGTAAGGGGAAGGAACTCTTCCTGTGGAGTCTCATTCTTCCTAATATCTATCTGCCTTATGAAACATGGATGTGCTGTGGTGCAGAAACGAGGCAAATGGCCCACTGTTATCAGGGTGCAGTTGCATTAGTTGATAATCCTAGTTACTAGTGCTTATGTTTAAAGGGCGCCTTTTTAGTACAGTATCAGCACATTTGGTGTTATCCATAGTACGGGCTACATATTGGAGAGGCTCAGAGTTTACTTTGCACAAGGAAGCGGGGAGGAGTTCACTCTGCTCAGGGAAGCAGAGAAGAGCATGGCACAACCATTGAGCAGGAAACTGAACTGATGCTGTTGGATACTGTGAGCCTCAGAGTCTTTGGCACCAAACTTCAGAATGATACTCTGCCTGAATGAGGGTAGTGAAACTCATTTTCATGTATGTTGAGAGCAAACTGATCTGTATCGTCACCTATCACTTGATGCCAGAAAGCTGAAATTGCTTTTCTGTCTTCTTGAGAGAAGGCTGGTGGGGGTTTGGATGTCCATGGCCCATGGTAATGTTTTATTCCATCACTGACTAGAAAAAAAAAAAGAGGCTTGTTTTGTGTTTTGAATTATTAAAACCTATTAATGTATAAAATCCCAGTTTGCAGTACACTTTGAGAGCCAACCAATGGAAGGAACTTTTTACAATGAGGGTGGTGAAACACCAGAACAGCTTGCCCAGACAGGCAATAGACGCTCAATCTGTGGAGACGTTCTGGGTCAGGCTGGACAGGGCTCTGAGCAGCCTCGTCCAGGGGAAGGTGTCCCTGCTTATGGCAGGGGGTTAGGACTAGATGACCTTTGAAGTTTCCTTCCAACCCAAACTCTTCTATGATTCTATGAAAACCAGCCAAACTTGATTGACTGCAATGGAAGCTTCAGTTGTGGTCATCTAAACTTAAGTGGCTTTTATCTGCTAATTGAATCTCACTCAGAAAGCCCAAACTTAATAGTTAGAGCCAGTGGTCAGCAGGACAATGAACTCCCTGTTCCGTTTGCCTGAAAGGGCTAACACAAGCCATTGATAAAGGAACAATGGGGTGTTTCTGCTGGAGTACTTCTGGAATACTGTGTTGGACAGCTAGTTAATGGGGGAGGTTAGTGAAGAACAATAAGAAAGATCAAAAGACTTAGTATTTCTTCTTCACAGGAAAAGCTCCAGTTAATACACTGAGGAATAGAATTTGATAATAGATTTTTCACACTAACAAGCAGTGGTATGGCAACTTGTAGAAATGAAAACCATGTAACTAATGGGTCTAAATTTAAGTGAGAGTGTTAACCTGCTATGATGCTAGTTATGATTTATCTTCCAAAGCTGAAATTGTTACCAAATTCAAATGCAATTATTAATATTTAAAGCAGAAATTAATGGGGACTTCCCTTCTGTTTCATAAGACCAGAAAAGGTTAGTCTGTCACCTAGCCTGAACAGGTAGGCTGGCAGATAGTAGGCCATGTTGTATGAACCTGGTATTGTGCTTTGAAATATATAACACACATTTGGGGTGTTTGTGGTGGTTCTTTAGTACTGCTTTTCAAAAGAGTGATAGAACCATAGAAAACTCCTGCAAGAAAAGTGTTAGGTAAAATACGTATTAAATTCAAGATAACATGAAGGGCCCACAAAACCAAGGAGGGCCTTTGGCTGTGGCATGTGTATGGAAATGGTATGTATGGTTTATATATGGACTCTAGTGTGATCTATTTTCATTTCTATACATATGCATTTATACATATTTGTACTGGCTGGGTTGGAGTTAATATTCTTCGTGGCTGCTCTTAGGATGCTGTGTTTTAGATTTGTGACCAAAACATTGCTGATGGCTCACTAATGTTCTGGCTATTGCTGAACAATGGTTGCACAGTGCCAGTGCCACCTCTGGTTCTTAGTCTGCCCTCCTAGTGAGCAGATGAGGGTGTTCAAGAGGATGGGAGGGGAACAACCAGGCAGATGTCCCAAATTAACCTGAGACATAGTCCTTAACACCATACAGCATCATGCACAGCATTAAAGAGGGAAAAGAATGGGGTTTGGTGAGGTTAGCCATTTTTTGCTCAGAAACTGGCTGGGCAGAGGTCTACCTGTGGGATGTGGTCAGTGGTTGCCTCTGTATTACTTGTTTGTTTTCTTCCTCTCCTCTCCCACTTCTCCCTTGCTTATTAAACAACTTTGTCTTGACCCACAAGTTTTATTGCTATTCCTCCTATCCCTTTGGAGCTTGGGAGGGAGGGTGAAAAGAGTGAATAGCTGCGTGGTGCTTAGCTGTCTGCGTGGGTTACCCCCCAACAATATGTTATATATATATACATATAAATGTGAATGGATATGTGTATTTAAAAATGTATGCATCTGTAAAATATATATCTCTTATGGTCCTCCTAAAAGGAAATAAAAACCTTCATGTTTTTCTGAGCATGGTTAACTTCATTGTACGCAAATGGGAGATGATTTAAAAGTGTTTTGGAGCACTGTTAAATCTTGTCACTTTACAGTAGCTGAAATTCTCATTTCCTTATTGTGCTGTACATTAGTCTTCACTGGAGTGGTTGTGCAAGTGAAGATTATTAGACTGACTGGAAAATAGATGCTTTCAATATGAATAATTTGGAGGGCATAAGGGAGCTTGCTCACTGCTAACCTGAAAGATGAGCTTCTGAGAAATTTTTGTTACAATTACAAATGAAACAATGTTCTTAGAAAAATTTGAAGTTATAAAATAATACTGTGAATTTAAGTAGAAATTTGAAAGTAATCTCTATGATAGCCAAAAATATGTAATATTGCTGGGTGTTATTTTCAAGTATCATTGTAGATCTTTGGGCCTTTCAGTTCAAGTATTGTGTGATTCAGCTTTACAGCCATAAATGAAAACTTCTTCTTTTAATCAGGATGAAAATAATACAGAGAATGCTGTCAGTTCTTCAGATGCTGAGAAACAGGATTCTCCTCCACCAAAGCCTCCACGGACCCGCAGGTAGTTAACTATCTTAATATACTTTATATTTTAAGCTAACAGATTGATATGCTTCATAAATAAATAGTAGACTAAACCCACTGATGCTATGAAGACTTTAAAGATTATTTTTTTCTATTTATAAATAGGAACATGCATAGTACAAATAGAAGTCTTCTAATTGATTCTATAAATGTGATCTTTAATATCTTTGTGAAGTCTGTGTTTGAATATGCCAGTCTTGTAGTGACTACATGTGGGTAGACAAGCATGCCCCTTTAGTAGTCAAATGTGTTAGATCTACTTGTGCTCTAATTCTACTAGGTGATAGTAGCAAAACAGTCTTCAAAATAGGCTCAAATGGTGAGTGAACCTTCTCTTTTTAGAGGCACAGCCGTAATGAAACATCTGTTTACTCAATAAAATGTTACCTGACAGGCAAGTACTGCTGTTGACTAGAGTGTGCCAGCAAAATGCTTTTCTATTGGAAAGAAAAGCAGGTCTCACCCATTCTTTCATTCAACAGAGGAAAAAGAAAATCCTCTCTAGCTCTTAAAAATATGTAGATGACTTTAAGGAAGCCAAAAGTAAATCTGAACTAATGAGTTCACCTGCCTAAAATGGGTACCCAGCCTGAGTGATAGATTGCTAAAGCAGCAGCTCTCCTGAAGTAAGTGCCTGAGTTACCTGGGTAGGTTTTGGAAGGGAACTTTGGCAGCTAATGTTTCTTGTGCTACATTGCCTGTAATTAAATAGATGTTTAAGCAGTAAGACAGTAGGCGGTAAGCACTGGGGTTTCCTTAAGCAGTAGAATGTTATAAGAAACAAGCAGCCAGTTAATTTCTCTCCATAACATTCAGTAATATAAGGAAAGTATACTTTTTTTGCTGCTTTAAAATGTAATCAGACTGGAGTAGTGCAAGTTCAGGTTGGTAGTGGGAATATGAGTAGCTGTTTAATAGTTAACTTGGCACTAATTATGTCAAGCAGAAGTTAAAGGAGAATGTGACATTGAAAGAGAGATGGAAATGAGTTGGAGCTTTTTGCAACCAAATGGCAGTTTGCTATGTAGTGATATAATTTTTACCTTATTTACAATGATGTAGATAAAGGTGATGGCAGAGGAGGCTGTTAACCTGTGCTCTTGAGTTCCAAGCTTTTCTTGAAACTCAGTCACTGAACTTAGAGGTGCTTTCTGTCCAATAGGTAATATCCTTAATAGTGTGCCTTGAAACAATCTTGGATGTACCTAGGTTTTAATCAAGTGTATATATTCATGTAATAATATATACGTAACTAATGTTTCAGCACACATCTGTTCTGACTTATATCTGCATTGCGTTGTTCTTGTTGCTTTAAGTTAAAATCTTTTTATCTGTCTTATAAAGCGTGGTCCTTTTTGGCCTGCTTCCGTAAATTAATGCTTTCCCATCTGCCAGCACTGGCAGGAAGATTGGTCCCTTAGAGGTGAATAAATGGAAGCTTTTAGCAAAGCGGTTGTCTTTTTCAAACACATTATTTTTGAAAACAATTAATTACGCTCCTCATGGAAGATGCTTCTGAGGAAAGTCTTTATTTGCTGCTACTCACATCTGCTCCCAATACCCACTAATGAGCACGGGTTTATTTCGTGGAGGAGGTAGTTTTACAAGTCTGCAGCCTGATTCAGTCAGGACTTAGAGCCAGGTTTTGCATATTGTGTATGTTCTGGCATGAGCTGACATCCTTTTCCTGGGGAGGATGGGAGAGTGGAATCTGTGAAAGATTCTAATTTAATCCCTGCATGGAGAAGGAAACTGTTAAACATGATACATCTCCTTATTGCTCCCTATAGCTTTTTTTTCCCCCAAACCATTCTCTTATGACATTTTTTTTCATGTCCCTTCTATTATTTTTCTCTACATTGCTGTGACTAAAAATATCTTGGTACAACTATTTTAAGTGTTTGTCTACATCTTTTCTGTAGTAAATGTTTCCAAGTGGTGTCTAAGAGTCATTGCCTTTAACAATAAGCTCACATTCAATAGGTACTCTGAAGCAATCTAGTATAGCCCACATTTTTAGTTTGACTTAGAATTTCCTCTGGGAACTTGCTTTAAATACTTTGTTCAGTAACATTTTTAGATTGCCAGCTAAATGTGTACTGGAGTTGTGCATGCCCTGCCCGACAAAGTTACAGGCAAGTTGCTAAGCTAATACTTCTTTAAGGGAATGAGGCTTTTCAGTTCTTTTATATGCTTGGTCGTAGTGGCTCTGGAATGTGTAATTAGTAAGGAAACTTGTTTTGTTTTTAAGGGAAGGTTTAAGAGGTGCTTTTTTAATAAAGCTGTAGGGCTACATGCGTGTGCCAGCATGGTTTTAGGTGAATCTGCCTGAGATGATCCTGACTGAGCAGGAGAATTGGTTTACATCTCTTGACCTCAGGGTGCTTGTCTTCAGACAAGCTATCAGACCAAGCTATGTTTGCTTTAGGTAGTAATGCTTACTATCCCTGATAGTTGTTTTCTGATGGCCCGGAGGCTGTTTGGAATGAAGGGTGACGTCTCCTCTATGCCACTTTTCAGTGGCTGATCACTCAGTGCATTGTAGAATTTTTCTGTAAAGGTGGCTTGCTCACCTGTCTCTTCTCTTGTTTGTGACGGGACGGTGGGAGAGATCATCTCTGTATTGCCTTTAAACTTGTCGATTTCTTCTTGAAGTTTAGCTAGTATCAAGTTAACTCTTAAGTCTTAGTAAGGATGAGATGCTACTGAAGACTTATACAATGTAAGATAGGAAGCTTACTCAGAGAGGGATAATTAATCCTTTTAGTACTTGCGTTGACCTGGGAATGTCTTGGGGAATAAGTGCTACAAAGTGTAATATCTGATTGTACTTTTCGAGGCTTAGGTCTTTTTCTTCTTAGAAGTTACAAGTATCTTTAGGCTGTTGATATTAAATCAATATTAAATTGCAATTTTGTTTACTTTTATTCACTCACCATGAAGCATCCAGCTGGGCTTGTTCTGCAGAGGTTCTGGAACTGTATTTGCCTTTCTTTATCACCTTGTAATGCGTTAATGTAATCCATATTTGCTATACAATATGTGTACGTAGTCATTTAGCTTAATGTCTATCTGCATTTCATGTCAATATTAAAAAGTGAAATAATATTACTCCTTGGTTATTAGGAAGGTAAACAAGAGCAGCTCCTGAGTGCATACATCAGCACCTAATTCTGGAAATTGCTTAGCTTTGCAGTTTCTGATTACTTCTGGTAAAGGTCGGCTTGAACGTATATCTGTGTTAAATTTCTTTGGAGGACTTGGAGGGTGGAAAGCATTCTTTGTTAAACACACTTAACCATTCTCAGGTTAAGGCAGGAAGGGGGTATATGTAAGTTTTGACTTTATTATTACATATTAGACTGTAAAGAGATGAAGTTGTAAATATACAGTTCAGGACTGTACATGATTTTACATGACTGTACCACTGGAGTCTTAGAATCTAGAAGCAATGATTGGTGCTTCAGAATTCAGATGGGGGATCTTAATACCTTTAAGGCATTGTCCTTGAAATATTTGTGTGATTAGTAGTTCATTCTCAGGTATTTGGAAAAAGGGTTTATTTTAATCAGGTTGGTTATAGAAAATTCTTTTCCTTTCCAAGCTCAAATGCAATGTGAAAGAATGGGGAAACTGAGAAATAAAAGACGTGGTAACAGCTTTTTTGTATGCAGTGTAATGAAGAGCCACATGCTACTGTCTGAAGGGAAAAAGGTGAAATACTGCAGCAGTTAAACATTTCTTCAGATGACGCTTGGACTTCAATCTAATAACATTAAAATGCGTTTCAAGGGTTCTGTGTATTTCTGCTTCATTTCAAGCCCTGCAGGACCCTCTCTTTGCATCTTCTGCAAAGCTAAGATAAAAACCATTGACTGGTGTTCCTCTTTAGTTAGCAGTCTCTGATTTGTGTGTCGCAATTAAAAAACCCCGTAAAGCCTCATGTAACTAAATTTTACCAGAAAGATTCACCAGATGGTTACTTTTATGCATTCCTTATACTACAGATAATTTATATAAATGTATAGCTTGTGACAGCTTCACTGAACAGCAGCTTTTCTTCCGCATGGATGGCAGTGATTTAATCCTTAAGTAGAATAATGTGGTTGTGTAGCTTCAGCCTGCTTACATGGAGTTTAATTTTCCTATTTTAATTATAAGGGAGGATGTAAGGCTTGGTATCTATTTTTGGTTGATCATAGCAGCTGCATTCCATGACCTTGGCATCACTCTTTTATTTGAAAAGCAAACCCTACAGTATGCTGCATAGAATAACTATGGATTACTTATGGGTTTTTTCTCTTTTGAACACTGGCCAAGCTTCACTTACATCTGAACCCGTGGTGCCCTGTTTTAATAATATAGCTCTTTTCTGTTAAAGCTAGAATGGCTTAGATAGTAAAACATTTTAAAAAATGGAATATATTGTAGAAAAGGCAAAAATAGTATTGCTGTCACTTTGGGTTTGTTTTTTTTTGTTGTGTTTTTTTTCCATATGTATATTTTTGGTGGAATGCTGTGGAATGGCTTTTTTTTTTTTTACAAATTATTATACTTCTTAAAAATCATAATTTTTTATTATGATAAATCATTAAAAAAATACTACCTAATACATGGTTTACCTGACAGCTGAGAAGTCATTACTTTGAGGTCTTTGATGATGAGGCACTGCATCATTACATGCGTAAGCACATTGCTCGGGTTGTGTGGCAATAAAAGCATATGAAAAAGCTGCCTTGAACGCCTTAGGAAATTCTGTATGCAGTTACGTACGAGGAGGTGCTGAGGTAGTGGAATTACAAGATAATCAGTGGCAGTTGTGTGTAAGAGACAGTCGAAGGCTGAGTTACAAGCAGGCTTTCCATCTTTTATTCCAGAGCGTGATTTTACAGATGTACTTGAGAAATGTGTGCTTTTACTCTGTGTGTGTCTCTGTGTGTGTGTGTGTGTGTGTGTGTGTGTGTGTGTGTGTATGTAAAAGCACTGCAGGGTTAATTTAAAGGTCTACTACAGGAAAGCTTATGTCTCTCAAATGGTTTGGCATTCTTTGGTTCACTGACTCTTCTCCATCTCATATCCTCATTCATGAGCTTTCTGTTGGTTTCCTGGCAGTTTAAATCAAGCTGGTTTTACTGTATGGTCTTCTGTTGTTTGTAATAATATTAGTAGCTCATCGTCAGATAATTTTCTGTCTCTGGGGGCAGAAGTGTCTATGAAGCACAGCTGTTAAAGGAAATGCCCAAAGAAAGCGTTATGCAGCAGCCCAAAAAGCCTAGGATTTTCTGGCAAGGGTTATAGAAAAAGCCACTGCAAAACAAAGACCTCTTAAATGTATACAGAGCCTGATATTTCTGCTTTGTGAAAAGAAACAAAACATCATTTGCAAGGCAGAACATGTGGAAATAATACTACTATGATGTCAGTAAAATGTAAGAATTGCTACATGTTCAGAGAAAACCAGGAAATCCTGGGTGGCATCTATTTCCTTTTAAAATAAAATACATCAAAATGCTCTTTGGGCATCTCATTTTCTGAGGATGGACATTCTTCAGTATTGATGAGGCAGAGAATGATTCTGATAAAGCATTTTTCATTTGATCACTTTAAGCTCTCAAGAAAGAATGAAATTTAACTTCATATCTGATAGGGAACATTTTCAACAGCTCTGTTCAGTTGTGTACGATGATTAAACAACTTTTGGGCTGCTGCCTTGTCCAGTGTTTCCTGCATCATCCCTTCTATGCATACCTCTAAGGAGGCTATTTGTATACATGTGGGGTTCTGTTTACTAGTTAATCAAATGGGAGAGTGATTTCATTAAACAATGATCAGGGAAGAACTTCATGCATTTTGGGCCTATATGTTGTCATATCTAGTTTAATGCTAACTTGTTTAGCTAATTGCAGTGCTTAATGGTACATCTGTGCCAGATAAGAAGTTATTTTTGCTGATTGCATGTGTAACTCTGGGTCAGGAAAATGAGGTCAGTAAGGGAAAAGCTTCATTTTCACTAGAAGGATTTAGTGGAGATTGATGAGCATCACGGCTGATAAGGGGACATGTAAACATTTGTGTAAGGGAACACTTGCACTGTCTTATCCCCCCTGCAAGATGAGGCAAATTCTCCTTTCTTTCTTAGTGGGTATTAAATTGGAGCCAGAGTTACTGTTTTCCTTTTCCCCTCATCTTTACTTATTCAAGCAAGCGGCGTGTTCTCAAGCTTGCTCATTTTCCAAGAACATCCAGAAGGCAAAAGAGTTCCCAAATTACTCTTGATTAGATTGTTTTGTGATACGCTTTGTGTTCCTCCTATCTTAATGTAAAGCAAAGTAACAATATGCAAGTGAAGGGAGGGGAGGAAGAGAAGGAATTTGAGCCCAACACCTTCTTGGTGTCCCAGGAGGACGCCTCTGCAAACAGCAAGAAGCGATCTGAGCCTTGTACATAAAAAATGGGCTGGTTTCTCAGCTCAAGCATGTGGCCAGATGGCACTCCTTTGCAAACTATAGTCCACTCTGCTTTGATTTATCTGACTGGATTGAAAATATCATTTCTTTAAATTATTTAACTGTATTTCTGTTCTTGTCACACATTTGTTTTGTACCTTGGTTATCACTCTGTTACTGGTCTTACATAATGAAATAATTTAAAAAGCTCCGAATGAAAATGCCCAGTTCCTGTTTGCAGACAAGACCTTAGTTGTGCAGAATGTTTGTAGTCAAATATTCTATACCAAATCTGAAAGTAAATTGACCATATGCTTAAAGAGCTTCTCCTTTGAGTATCTTAAGAGGAACTCAGTGCCGTGGTCTCACTCGTGTGCACTGTCATTTGAATCATATATTTTACAGTAAAGGAGTTTCATACAGAGTGCGCTTCATCTCAGCTAAATTTGGTCGGCATCATTCACCTTATAACTATGGAGAAGCTATTAAACACACAGATACAAAAATGAAATCCTCCCAGACGTGTGCAGGAAAATAAAAAGGAAGATATTTGGTGTTAAGCTGCAAGGGTTTTTTTCTTGAGAGTTTTTTCTTGGCTTTACTGCCATCTGAATTCCAGATGTCGAGTTCCTCTGAGGCGCTTCTTAAGAAGCGAGCAGAAAGTACTGAAATCCTGCCACAAGAGGGCCTTTCTTCCAGTCTTTGAACAAATGCTTCTGGGAAAGGATGTGAGCAATCTTTGAACTATCAGTGAGGGTTAGATGTGGCTTGAATGCCTTTCTTTGTGATATTCCGAAAGAAGTTTTGAGTGTGTTGACTTAGTTCTTGCCTACCCCATTAGTCATATTCTATAATCATCATCTGTATGCAGTGGAACTGCTGCCTGGAGCTCAGAATTGGCATGAAAGCATTACTGCTGCAGGGATAGATGGATAGATAACGAAAATATTGTTAAAACACAGAAAACTTAACTGTTTTGGTATTTCCACAGTTGCCTTGTAGAAGGAGACGCTAAGGAAGAAATCTTGCAGCCTCCAGAGCCTCAGCCAGTACCACCTATCTTAACACCGTCTCCCCCATCAGCTTATCCAACAGTCACTACTGTGTGGCAGGACAATGACAGATACCATCCAAAGCCAGTTTTGCACATGGTTTCGTCAGAGCACTCAACAGACCTCAACGAGAATTATAATAAGTCAATAGAACATTCAGGGAAGAATGAACCCAGTGAACGTGCAGAGAAAAGGCTGGAGCGCAACTTAAGTTTTGAGATCAAGAAGGTACCTCTCCAAGAAGGGCCACGAAGCTTTGATGGGAACTCTCTGTTGAACAGGGGACATGCAATTAAAATGAAGCCTGTGTCATCCTGTGTAATTGATAAGAGCTTTAAGCCACAAGAACAGATTTCAGGGGATTCATTTGTAGATGCTTCTCAAAACTCATGTGTGGAATGCAGAGTGCCGCAGTCTAACACAGCCTTAATACCTTCACCAGAAAGCCTGCAGAGTCAGCAGGCTTCCGATACTCCACCAAGACCAGATCGTCTGCCTCTGACAGAAAAGGGGCATGCCACATGGTCACTGCATGGGCCTGAAAATGCACTGCGTGTGCCGGTGTCTGAAGACACGTCTTCAGACATCTTATCTCATGGTGTTAAAACTCTCTCTCTGGTATCCAACACCACAGTTGAACATCCTTCTAGTGGTAATCTTGACCATCCCACTATTTCTCTTCGAGCACCCCTCTGTTTTACTAATCCTCTTCATTCAGATGATTCTGACACAGATGAGGTGAACTTTGATGAAGCCATGAGCAAAAGCGTGTCTAACGTTTCAACTGCAAGTGCCACAGTTTCTGCTGCCACTAATACTGAAAACATTTGTGCCAGAAAAGTATTGCCAATGTCTATTGCTAGGCAAGACTTAACAGCTGTAACGTGTTCTGAAGATGGCAAAGGTAGGTTTTATTGTGGTTCAGAAGTGCTACTCCTTAATCTGGTTGCAATTGTAGAGTTGGACAGCGTAAATTGCTTTACAATGCAGTTATCTAAATGTAAATATAAACAGTGCGATATGGCAGCTTCAGAGAGGGGGCAACTCCTTTCCTTCCAGTTTTTGGTTTGCATGTAAGCTATGTCTGTAACAAGCTACTACAGACCTTGATAAGCTGCTTCAACAGCTTTATTGCAAGATATGTATGCATTAATTGCAGGTTTCTGTGTCGTTGGTTGGTGCATTTTGTTTTCTCTTCACATCTGATTTCATGGAAGCATCTATAATAATGACAGCCATGGATAGTTGAAGTATTTTAAACAGGCTTGTCCAAAACCCCACCAAAGTCATGATTACTGATTGATGTGCTGGTCATAAAAATGTAACCTCCTTCACCGTATCAGCCTTTGAAGGTGCTCGTGACTTGGCTCCTGCATTTTAACAGCATTATAAATATTTAGTCCTGCTTTCCTCTCTTTCTGTACATGATAGGGGGAGATAAATATTGCTGTTCATCTAAAAATCCAAGTTCTGCTTCAGTAATGCCTTGAAAATTATTTGGTCATAGAATCATAGAATCATAGAATAGTTAGGGTTGGAAAGGACCTCAAGATCGAGTTCCAACCCCCTGACATGGGCAGGAACACCTCCCACTAAACCATGCCATCCAAGGCTATGTCCAACCCGGCCTTAAACACCACCAGCGATGGAGCATTCACAACTTCCGTGGGCAACCCATTCCAGTGCCTCACCACCCTCACAGTAAAGAATTTCTTCCTCAGATCCAATCTAAACTTCCCCTGTTTAAGTTTAAACCCATTACCCCTTGTCCTATCACAGTCCCTAATGAAGAGTCCCTCCCCAGCATCCCTATAGGCCCCCTTCAGGTATTGGAAGGCTGCTATGAGGTCTCCACGCAGCCTTCTCTTCTCCAGGCTGAACAGCCCCAACTTTCTCAGCCTATCTTCATACGAGAGGTGCTCCAGTCCCCTGATCATCCTCGTGGCCCTCCTCTGCACTTGTTCTAACAGTTCCATGTCCTTAACCCGTTCCTGCTTTGGGGAATTTTTTGAGCAAGGCAAGTTTCCAAGGCTGTTTCTGCAGAAAATTACAACATCATTTATTGGAGGCAGAAGGGTCCCAAAACGTGCAGATTCAGATTTCAGTCAGGCTGGCACACTCAGATCAGATGGAGGACACAGCAGGGGAGAACAAATCAGGCCTATGAAAAGTCCAGTGAGGCACATAGTAAGGCTGCAGAGCAGAAAGGAGAACATGAGCTGTTATATTTACATCAGACTCTTGTGCTGGGAGCTCCTTATAGTGACAGCCTTGCTTCAGGAGTCCATGCAGGCTGTGTGACTTCCTGAGGTGAAATCGGGCTCTGTGTGTGATGCAAGATTCAGAACCAGCTGAATTGAATACATTTGCTTTGTGAACTCAGTTTTCACCAAAAGTCACATATTCAGAAGTGTGAACTATTTTTGGAGTTTAAAACCAATCTGTTTCTACAGATTTTGTGATGTTATATAGACACACAAAGCAATACTTGCATGTATTTGTATGCTTTTAACCCTGCAACACTTCAGAGAAGATCTGCATAGGAGGCAAACCCTGTCTGTTGTAGTTACTCCAATGTGTATACCGAACAGTCCTCCTTGGATTTGTTTTTGGTGGATTTTTGCACTGGAGTGGTTCTCCAACACTGCTTTTAGCCAGTTATTTTCCCTTCTTTCCCAAGGCAATCATTGTTTGACACTGTTTGAAAATCATTGACTCTCTACACATCTCTATGTAAATGCTGTAAGAGCATGCAAATAAATTGATATGTCATAAACATGATAAAGAATGGAAGAAATATCACTCAAGAACTTATTTCATGTAACTGCATATCAGAAACATTCTTAAATCACGGTACAGCCTTTGGGCTGCTGTGAAGCTGCTGATTTCACAGGAATGGCTTAACATCTTTATATTTTTCTAATTTATCTCTTATCAAGGGTGTCTGTGTTCCCTTTTGCACACTAGTGTACTGTTCCCGTTTTATATTCAGGCGACAGGTCTTTTAATCCATCTTGGACTTGAGAATATAGGTTTAGATCACTTTACACCGGCAATCCTAAACCATGTTTTACAGTGGCTTTTTCATTTTCATGCTTGTTCAGTACTCTCCCAGCTGAAGCTGGGGATGTGGGTGTAATCATCAGTGAGGTTGCTTAACCCATAACTGTTGGTGTTCATGATCTTACCACGTAATTAAATCCTTTTTTTGATTCAAATTAACTGAATGTAATTGTACCCTGAGGTTAAAACAAAAAATAGAACAAGCCAGGAACAACAAAGCCACAACAAAACACCAAAACAAAACCCAAAAAACTCGCTTGCAGTTGATGCATACTCCATAGTGACTGTTTGTTGGTTTTATAAAGACTGTTTCAATAAAGGAAGGTTTTCTTACGCTGTATAGTAAACTTGAGATGGAGTAGATCTCGGAGAAGTCACTTTGAACACAATGACAAAACATGATGGAGTTCCTTTCCCTGCTGTTGGCATGTTGGTAGGGCAAGCTTCATGGCTTCATTAGCTGAAACGTCTCCCATCTTTTTATGAATCCTGTGTAGAATACAGTTCTTGGGTGAAATTTCTTATAGCAGCAGCTACTTTGAAGTGTTTTAAACCTTTAATTTGTACTCCATGTTCTTTAGCAGGCTGGAGTGGGGCTTTTGCTGCCAGAACAGCTTGTGTTAGTACAGTCCTGAGAGCAGAGATGGAACAGACTGGGATAGGCTATGTTACTGGCACCAACATCAGCCATCTCCTCTGGCTCCTATTTACTTTTCTGGCTAGTAAACATCACACTAGACTGGTTAACTAGCTTTAATCAGTAATGTGGGAGTCAGCCTAAGATGAACTTGGGAAGCAAGACTGAGACTTGAGGCTTTAGAGTAGTGCTTATGTGGAGCTTCCATAGTGCTTACTGTCCTACAGTGCAGTCTTGTAAAGCAACATTGCTTAATGTCCTTGCATTGTGCAATCTAGCTCTGCTGTATTGACTTTGGAAGGAAGTATGGTTACAGCCACATAAGAAAAAAATGCAAATCACTGTTCATCAGCAGTAAGTTACTGTCTTCGGCACAGCTGAAGAGCTCATACATATTGTCAACACTTCTTACCGTGGTCTGGAAGCTTCATCAGGAATTCAGCTGGTAGGCACCAACTGTGTAAAGTTGCCAGTATCTGCAGAAGAGTTCAAGAAGCCAATGTGTTGTAATGAGCTTAACTCACTTGAAGTGGCTGCAAATTGACCTGTAATGAACTGCAATTAAATTACAGTAACTCCTGTAGTTACAGCTCTTGGCAAGTTACTTGTTCAAGAAGCAAATGGTGCTGCTGCAGTGCCGACTGTTAATTCTGCTTGTCTTCTGTTTGTGAAAGAATGAAGCAGAAGTATTCATTGTTGCTGAGGGTTTGGGGGTTTTCCCTCCAGATTGTTTAGACTGAAAATGTATTTTACTTTTCTTTCTGCCCTAAAACACAAACTGATCCAATTCCCTTAATGTGAAGATAATGGTAGCTTGAAGATAATGGTAGCATGAAGTTGCTCCCAAGGTAAACCAGAGGTGTGGTAAACCAAAGTGTTTAATAATATTTAGAGCAAACTTTCCTTTTGCTTTAAAATTAATACCAAGTTTAGGATGATCTCATGTATCAAAAGATCAACTTCTAAAAACCTAGGAGGAAAATTTCAGTGTGTTTTTTAACTTACCTAAATGTCATGTTTGATTTAGACGCTGATGCTAGTGAAGATTCCTCTCCCCCGCTCCCAGAAAGAACACCAGAATCATTTGTATTAGCAAGTGAACAGAGTGAGTCCTTAATATTTTGTGGTAATTGGAGATAAAGTGTGAAATGCATTTCAGTGTTGTATCTGAATGTCCCTGCTTCTTGATTGATCTTGTGTTATAGCAAATTGTAAAGTGGAATGAAATCTAAGAATGTGTAATGGCTTATATTGAGGTTTAGCTTTCACAAGGCCTTAAAGACTTAAATTATTTCTCCCTTTCTGACGAAGCATGCTGTAACATGGTATTTAAGTATGTTGGAGATTTCAATATTGATTTTAGTGGAGCTGTTTTTCAGTCTGAAGGGTACGTAAATGAGATACAGTTGGGAAATGCATCACAGTTAGGGGATTCCCCAGCTATCTGTTTCCTACTGCTCCTGGGTAGGGAATGGGAAAACACAGTGCTTATCTGATTCTCCTTACGTGGGCAAAGGAAAGATGACATTTCATACTGCACTGCATCTAGTGAACAGGCCCAGTTTGCTTCAGTTACCATGGCTTACTCTTTGCCTCCATCAACTGAAAGAGAGAACTGCCAGAAATTATGTGCTTGTATCTTCGTATTTAATTCATGAAACTACTAATGGCAGAATGCAAAGAAGATAATTGAAGTGATAAATTAGGTTGACGTTTGGTATCTTCCAAAAAGCCCAAGTGTGACATAGTTATTTACTGAGGCTTTTGTTTAATCTCACTTTGTGAAGCTTTCAAAATTTTTTGAACAAGTACGGTCAACTTAATATGGTTATTTTCAGCATGAAAACATTGAAGGCTTGTAAACATAGCATAGGTATCTCAGAATCACGGTGATCCTTTCTGTGGTACTATGGGCTTGCTGCTTCTCTGGGACAACACAAGCAACAGAGCTTTTTTTTGGGGGGGGGGAGGGGGGTATCCCTTTGGAACTGGAATCACTAAAACCACTTCAATTTTGAATGTTTGTTTGCATGAGGTCAGGAAAGGACAGGTGTGGCTGTCCTGACTTGGGTGTTTTCTTTACTCGGTGTGTCCTTCCCAGGTCTGCTGTCATTGCACAGCTGGTGTAACACAGTTTTAGAAACATCCTTGAAGAAGAAGCTAATTATCTTGCTGGTTAGGAGCCCCCGAAGGAAGGAAATGAACATCCACAATGCAAATACTACAGTCTTGTGCCTTGAATTACATTGTGGAGTTTTCCTTTCCCTTGAACCCTCTTTGTGTGGAGAAAGAGTTGTGTTTTTACAAGCATTTAACTTTTACAAGTTGCTTTATAACACATTTCTAATGCTGTGTTCTAATGCCTCATCATGAAGAGAACTCAAGTGTGTTGAGTTTGATTTAATTTTTCCTAGGCACACCCTTGCCAAGGCCGGTTCTGATTGCACAGTCTGAGTGGAGCATATTGCATGATCAGCATCTCCCTGAGCAGACAGTCCCTACAGTAAGTACAGGAGACAAGTCTGTACTAATCAGTCATTTCTCATTTGGCTGGGAACTACAGCAAAAAGCAAAATACATAACTGTGAAAAGCTACAGCTGTTGGTTATCTACACCTGGTCAGTTTTCCCGCTGCTGAGCTGATGTGTTAAGAGCATGTTTTCTTTCCAAAAAAACTATCTGGTTTCCCAGGTTCAGCGATACTTTTTAAAATCATTCTTAATACGCCTTAAATTATGGCTTTAAGAGTGTAAATAGGCTGCTTTTATGGAGTTTGCTGTCTGCCCTTCATTGATCAGAGGATAATTCAAGCTGGAGAATTGCAGCCTCAACCTGTGGCACAAAGCAGGGACTTGGGCCAGGCTGCTCAGGGCTTTATCCATTGGGTCTTGAAAACCTCCAGAGATGGAGACTTCATATCCCCTATGGGCAAGCTGTGTCACTGCCTACTTAAGTTTTTCCTTATATCCATATTTATTTTAAACAAACTGTTTTCTGCCCACCAGATTTCCCTTTTCACATCAGTCTATTAATTACTCAAAGTCATCCAACACAGAGAGCTGGTAAAACTTAAAAGCATATTAAGCCCTCTACATTCATGTCTGTCTTTTTCATGCACCTCCAATACATTTTACAGTCACCTTTAGCCACCACTTAGAAATGTGACAAAAAAGGTAGATGTGAATTTTCAGGGACTATAAATTTAGCGTAAGAACCAACCTACCTCATCTTACAAATCATTTGTTATGTGACAATTAACTTTTCATTAAGTAAGGTTCTGATAGCAAAATCTGTATTAACAACTGTAGCATTTTTGAC
Organism: Amazona ochrocephala; assembly: GCA_039720435.1. Classification (NCBI taxonomy): domain Eukaryota; kingdom Metazoa; phylum Chordata; class Aves; order Psittaciformes; family Psittacidae; genus Amazona; species Amazona ochrocephala. The sequence goes on from CM077880.1 coordinate 32,171,349, forward strand.
AGTTACAGCAAGTGAGCAATATAGGAGCATGTAGATATGTCCATGGGTGTTGTGTATTTTTAGAAGATGTTTTCATCCTCTTAAATTTCTGGTGTTTTTTGTATTTTGGAAGGATTTTATAGAATGATTTTAAATATTTCTCATTAACAGGGTTTGAAAACGACTTCTCCAATACTACCTGGTAAGTGATAGGGAAGTGTTTGTCTGTTTGGTGGTTTTCGGGTTGGGGGTTTCCCCACCCCCCCCAAAAATACATTTTGCCTACTGAGCAAAACTTAGCCTGAGCTTGGCTTTTGCTCTGAAGATATCGGAGTGCATTGCCAAAATCCTGGCATTTCTGAAAAGGTCTTCTGTTTTTAAAGCTTCTGAGGTTTTGTAAGGAAGCAGGTTACAAGTCTGATTTAAAAATTAAGGGTAAACTTTGGGTATGCTAAAATATTGAAGACCGAAAATACTGAATTTAAACCCATCTGTTAATAACAGTATTTTTCCCGCTTAATTAGAACATTCTGATGTTTTTGCAACAGAAATTGTAAAAGTTGCTGAATTAACATCTTTAATTTCCCAAAGGCAGAAGTAAACCTCGGCTAAATTCAGCAGTGATGTATGTGTGTATGTATGTATGTATGTTGCATATTTACCCAAGTCTTTGATAGTTTGAAAAGGCTTCAGTAAGAAGTGTAGTCTATCGCCTGATGTTTGCAGCAACCTGCTTTAGCTGTAAGCCTTGTGCCTTCTGCCATGTGTCTTCTGTGTACACTTGGATGGGCTTTTACAGTCCATTTGGAGCTGTATGTTAAATGCTTTTAACATTAATTAGTTTTCAGAAATATTACAGATTTGCTGATCAGGTGATGGTACAACTAATGCAAAACATAATGACTTCTTGTGTTGTCTTAAACATCTTTAGTTTAGAGAGAACATGAACAAATGCATTTATATGAGTGTATTAAATGGTACTGTGAGCTCTTGCTATAAATAGGTGCTACATGGGATTTTATAATACCCATAGAAACTTCTAAAAATGTAATAGTCTGTATTTGGCAAACAGGAATGTGTCACTGACATTGCACATCTGCCTCGTAAGCAGTTTTGAAGTAATGTTTAAGAAATTAGAAATTGGCTTTTAAATCTTTATTCTTGTAAATAATATTTGATGCAAGTTGTGTTGTGGACTGAACTGTAATGAAAAATAGCATTCACACAGTGCTGACTCAGTAAATGTTACAGTAAGGGGTGGGTGGGTGTGTTTTCCAGATCGTCCTGAAAGAAGCAACAAGACACCGACTGACGTTTTACCTCAGATTTCTTTTTCTGGTTCTGCTGATACAAGAGGTCAAATTTCAGAATGTCCTGCAGAAGTAACAGATATTGGTAATTACGATCCATTCAAAGCATAATCACTAGATGGGTTAAACAGAAGATTTATTAACAGTACTAGTTTGTGTAGCTTCTACTAATGGTAGCTGCTACTACTGTCTGCTTCCAACTCGCTGAGGTGCAGAACCCAGCCGAAGAAGCCTGCCTTGTCTCTTCAGCGTTGCTGAACGAGTTGCTCCTAAATTGAGCGATTCGGTCATTCTTCACTTTGTTGTTAAGGTGTATCAAACACAGAATGGGACAAATGGGATGTGATTTCTGTAGAGCACTGAAAACTTTCAGAAATAATACCTGAGAAAACTGCTTTGGTGTGCAAGGAGGGAGAAAGAATAAATTGGTAAATGAGACCAGAGCTGTAATACTGTATTTACTGAAACCTACTGTCAAGGTGAGGTTTAAATAGTGAATTGTAATTATATGTACAAATTCTTCATGTTTGTATCTCAAATGGCCATAGTGCCTTTAGAACTCTTAATACTACAGAGTCGTTTTCTAGGTCTGAGAATAAACATCCTCTGTAAGAACTGGAACATCTCTTATAGTAATCCTTTTGACTGCTGCCAACATATGTGAGACTGCATTGTCTGAGTGAACAGAAGTATTAAATACATTTCTTCCCTTAGGTTTTGGTAACCGCTGTGGAAAGCCCAGAGGACCAAGAGAGCCACCTTCAGAATGGACATGATCCGAGAACCAATGGACATAACATACTATCAATAAATTATACTGGAAAACTCAAGTGCCACTGAGAACTAGAAAAAAATAGTATTCCACTTTCCCGGGGGGGCGACTAACACAGGGCAGTGTAGATCTAGCTACCAAATGGTACACCCTTACAGTACATCCCATGCAAAACCTTAAACATTGTTCACAACAGTGGATTTCCAGTATTACAACTTAACTTTTTTGCTGGGGCCATCTACCTGCCTTATTACACTTAGGAGAAAGTATTACATATGATTTATTTTGTAACTTCAAGTATTATTGCCTTAATGTCTTTTAACCCTGTTACACGCTGCTTGTAGACATATGTTAATATAGTAATACTTTGGACAGATTGTGTTTATGGACTACTTTTTGCTAATGTTTGATTACCATGTATGCATTATTTTGTATATGTACAGGGCAAGTAAGTATATAATTTGATGAAGTTGCAATCATAAAATATTAACAGAAGATGTAAGAAATCTCTGCATGAACTAAATTTTTGTGTACCTTATTTGTAAATTATTTGCCCTGAAGTTTTAGAAAATAGTTTCTGGGGTTTTTTACCAAACTTGCTGGACACACACAGCCGGAATTGCAGGTTAGCAGAGATAAAGATTGTAATACATTTTGTAAATTGTAAGCAAAAGGTTATTTTTATATTATATACTGTTTAATTGTCAGACCTAATTTGTTCTGGTTTTCATCTAGTCATTGAGATTCAGTAAGTGCCTTGGAACAGTATTGAATTCTCTTAGCCTGTGTATGTTACTTCAGTGTTTTGAGTTCATCTGGAATTAGATTATCAAAAATATGTGTACATTTCTAGTATGTTTGACCTGCCAGTAAAAGAGAAACCATTCTACATGATCGATACTCTTTAGTTTTCATTTGAATGTTTCATCAGTTGTAATCTTCAGAAAATTCATCTCTCCCAACTTTCTGTATAATAGGATTTTACAGTTTTAATACGGCGTGTTTCTAACTTGGGAAAACCAGAACACACTGGTGAAAGGACTGTTTAAATACCACTGTCTTCTCTTACAAATGGTAAATACCATTTTTGTTGTTCAGCGACTGTGTATGTAAGAAAGCGACTTATATGAAGGTTCACATAGAGCCCTTGCAGCTACACTGTATCTTGACAATATATTATGTCAAGAGTTAATCCTTATAAGGATTCCTTACTTAAACTTTTCTGTAATACAATCTTTAAATTAAAGAAAGTCAAAATCTCATGATGGGTGTTTTTACTCTTAGGGGAAAATAACCTGTGTTCGGAAGCAAAGGAAAACCGAGTGAAGGATGGCAGTCTGGCTTAGTTTATAGATCTTGTACTTGAATGAAATAGGAAGTGCTCAGGGCCTTATTTTTAGTAACTACTTTAATAGTTCTAGCTGGCAATGTTGGGGGGGAAGTGTTTATTTATTATAAGGTAGTGAAATTATCTATGAGTCTGAACTTTAGCCAGGGAAACATTGCGCCTAATTTACTATTTGTATCTTTAGGGCCTCTCTACTAAAAGAGAGCTAATGCCCAGATAGCAGCCCTATTGCAACTCCCCAAAGGTACAGAACTTGCAATTACTGTCTTTGTCTGTGGATTAAACACCCAGCATTTGCTACATGTGACAGACTGCTTGCTGGGAGCTCTTTCAAAGAACTGCATGCACTTAACTTCCCATGGACATAGTTTCGTAATTATTCATTTAAAAATAAATAACTCAATGATATGTGCCATTTGGCATAACCTATAGCAAGTAGATTGCTGCTTTATAAACTGTACAGACAGCTGGGATGTCTTAAAGTTGGCCTGAACGTGGTTTCCCCTTCCCCTGCACTGAAGATTAGCCTCGACTTTCTCTCCTGTGGACCTCCTGCAGTTTTGCAATGCTCGATGGGCTGTCATCACCACTGGACAGTCCAAATCATTGCAACTTTGTGAAACAACTGTTAAATAAGAACATTTCCAAATAGGGTTTGAATGTGCAGTTTAAGGATCATTTCTGTGTTTCTCTACCCAGCAAATATAGAACCATGCAAATCGTAGATTTCCCACTTTCCACGTTTGAATTTCACTCGGAGCAAAGACTGACAAAAATCTGTGAACTATATACAGGCCATCTGGTAATGTTTCATTAAAGAACATCCAGGTTCCTATTTTTTCCCTTAGATTTGTACAGATTTGGATCATATTCCAGACTGAGTTCATCACAGAAAGCTCTCAGCCTTTCTCTGCTTTAGCAATATGAAACTGCAGTTGTCCTGTATGGATTTCTGTATGCTTTGACAGACCTGTCTTACAGCTTACTGCTGCTGCTTACATTCACGTATTTTATTTCAGGTAAGCTGATAGTTTTAAATGCAAGGCACAACCTGCCCAATGTCATTATTTTCTGTATCCACTCTTGTGGGTGGTACAAAGATAAGCACAGGGTTGGGTGCTGGATGCTGGATGGTTTCATGTCGTAACTTTGAAAGGTTATCCAGTCTTAACAGCTTCTGCAGAAACCCAAAACCTTTCTTTGCTGTGGTTTATTTCAAATTGAATCTAAAGGGGTTTAGAATATTACTGAAGTTTGCAAGTTATCACTGAATATGGATGTAGACCAAGTCATTTGATACGTACATTGAAATACATCATGGAACAATCTTTCCTTTTGTTTAGCTCCAGTCTGCCACCTTACTTACTCTGAAAGGAGTCTTCAACTTCAGTCGCTTAAAGTGCAGCTTTTGTGTGAGCCGTACAATTGACTTGGGAAATACCAGTGCTCCCCGGCAGGGAACTAGTACTGCTACTCAATCCAGCTATTCTTATTAGAAACCACTGCATTGGCTTGTTTGTTTCCTCACTATTTTTCTTATGTTCTGTTTTTTAAATTTCCTGAATGTATTAATATTGAACAAACCATGCAGTATATTATCACATCAAGAGAAGAATGTGTTCTCCATGTTTTGTAAGTGTCAATATACTTGTACTGTTGGTGACAAGTGGCTCCTGTGTTACCTGGTGGATGTGGAAGGGGAGTTATACAGCAATTAAAGCCTCTTTCATCAAGTCGAGCACAGACTCTGTGCTGCAAAGGGAGAGCTGGGCAATGGCTGTACCTTAGAGCATCTGCTGTTTGGTGTACTTGAGGATTGAAAGATGGTGGTAAGGAGGATCGTTGTGAGGCATAGTGGAGATTAAGGAAGCTCTGTGTAGCCTGAAAACTTCAGAGAGTCTTTGGCCCATCATCAGGCAGACCACCCGCAGTCCAGCTGCAGCCATTCCTAATTTACTGAGCTGCTGAACAGTGTATCTGTGTAATGTAAGATGGTTGAGATGTTCCAGTGACAATCAGCCAGAACAGTTGCAATTGCTGAAGCAAGGAAATGATCTGGTAAAAAGTGAAGATTGTGAGTGGCGTTCAGAGAAAAGAACAATATAAAAATTGCTTTTTCATTATTGCTGTCTTCAGTCAGAAAATACTCTTTCCACTGCTGGATCACAGCAAACATGAGAGCTAAGCCTTACACTTCCTGGTGGGAAGGAGGGGATGGATTATCAGCATTAAGCAGGTGATAAGCCCTGGACCACACAGCACACTGCAAACAAGACTGTATTTCTCCCAGTCTGATTTGGCAGCTCGGCTGGGTTAAGAAAAGCCTGCAGACTCTGGCAAGGGTATCCTAAGGTGTAATGACCCAGACATACAGGCTTTTTTGTTGTTTTTGTCTGCACTGATTTGTACTTAACAGCAGTGGAATAAAAGAATAAAGAACTTTGAAATGTAATTTGAGTGTAGTAACTGACTTGCTGGCTTTCAGAGCACTGGAGTGAAAGGGCTGGTGTGTTGCAAAGGCAGTGGAAGCAGTGCTACAGGTGGAAAGGAAGAAGCTTATCTCAGATCCAGTCAGAGTAGTTGGATGGTGCTTCTGAGTGGGAAGGACAAAGCCAGGGCCTCTGCCTGTGACGTGTGTTCAGGAGGGAACATAACGGGTACTGAAGATCAGTTTTAACCTTGAAATAGTAATTTGAACAAGTCATGGTAAGTAGTTATGAATGCAAACTGGCTTTACAATACAGCAAGTTACTTGAAATAGAGAAACTCAAGTTTTAACACAGAATTTTCCATGATAAATATTACCTAGAGGCAAAACATTGTCTTGTAGGCAATAATAAATGCACAGTTCAAGTGGATTTTGATGCAGTCAGACCGAAATTGTCTGGCTAGTTAAGTAACTGTATGTTGATATATTTAACTGAAAGTATTTTCTTCCTTCTCTCGTACAGTAGGGATAGTTGCAGGTCAGTTGGCTGAATTGGTAACAACCCTACCTCTTAAGTCTATAGTGCCTGACAGAATACTAACCTGATGCACTGACAGAAGTACAGGAGGGAAGTCCAGCTGGAAGGGAGTGGGCATCAGTGATGGCTGGGATGGTGGCAGCAAGCATGATAATGAGAAAAGTGGGCAGGAGGAAGAAAACATAGGAGGAAAGGTCTGATTATGCCAAATGGAGCATCAGCTGATGGCTAGGAACACCTTTGTGCAGGGGAGACAGATCAGATTCTAAGAGCACACCTGTGTGACGTTAAGGTTTGTTAGGGACTGCTCCGAGAGCCCATGCTGCTGGAAAGCTTCAGGGAGGACTCCTGAAGTGCGCTGACAGGGTATAAAAGATAGGAAAGAAGTAAAAAGAAGTGTGAGCCACAGGAAGAAGAGTTTTCAGTACAGTGGTAGGTGGAAAGGGGTCCTGCATTTGATGTGTCTGAAATCAAAATGCCTTTAGAAAGTGGTTTGAGAGAGAAGCTGGATTGGACACAGTCCAAGAAATTTCAGGAGATGCATGCAAGAAGTGGTCATGGAGGTGAAAATTAAAACAAACATTAGGAAGGCAAATTAATTTGGGAGGCAAAAAAGCTCAAGCATTACACAGGCCCATGTGCACTCACTGACATGGACATGGAAGAGGGTACTGTGAAGAGCTTTAAAGGGAGGAGCAAAAGACAACAGCAAGGTGAAGATCAAGGTTAGGATGGAATTGAGGTCAAGCAGAAGCACTTGAGCAGAAAAGACAAAAAATGCATGCATTTGTTGGGAGAAAATGAGATGTGACAGAGGCAAATCAGTGGGAGGAAGTGGTGTGGTTGGAGGTTCCCTGCAGTCGAGGGAGGGCAAAAATAGAAAATTAATGGAGCTGAATTAGGTGTATGTCAGATTCTAGAAGCAGACTGTGTAAAACTCACTTCCACATTATCCCTTAGAGCTGTGCATGAGAAGGTTGAAGACATTGAAGCAGTTCACTGCCTTTTCTTTGAGTATGAATGTGTTTATAGACCTGCAGTGAGCATCCCTCAAGCCTTGATACAGAAAAATCCTCTGGCTCAAAGCCGCTTCAGCCCCACTCCCAGCTGAACTGCAAAGCACAGCTGATGGTGACCTCTGAGCCTTGTCCAGCTTGCTTTCTCAAAGGTTCATCATGAATTTTGCCATCAACAATAAGTAAACAATGTGTGATTCTGTATACATATTCATTGCAGCCCTCAACTCTCTGACACACAAAGAACTGGAGAACATTACCGCTTATTTCAGTCTGAGCCAACTAGGTTAATGTAAATCAGTGAATAAGCACGACATTGATGGATATGGGCTCAAAGATGAGATTTACTGTCCCTCGGCTTTTTGCAGCAGCATAAGTGCCTACTACTTTATATAAATTGATAAAACATAAGCTGAAACTTTCTAATAAGCTGCATAGGAGTAAATTCTGTACGTGCTGTTCTCCATAGGTACAGGCTGGAACTAAGGGCATAGCTTTTCTCCAAGTCAGGTGTTGAGCATCACCAGAGTTCCACTAATTTGGCCTGGAAGTGTTGAAAGCTGCACTCAACACTGAATGTGAGATCAGTACATGTCTATACACAACACGAAATCACAACTGCTCCTGATGTATTGCAGCTGTGTTTGGAATGGACATTTACTTACACAGCTTTTAACAGGCTCCTTCACCCCTGTCCTCTGTGCTGGACTGCAAAAGCAGCCTTGCTGAGCTGCAGGTTCCAAGCTAACCTGCTGCTGTTGATTCAGAGCCTTTTCTTGCTTTCTGAGTATCTATTTACTTCCAAGCATGTCAAGCAGTGCTATAGAAGCCATGTTCAAACTGTGTTTCTGGGGAATTTATTGTTGCAGCTGCTGTAGGTGTGATTTGGTAGTGAAAGCTCAAGTCAGTTGGATGAGGTGAATATACATGAGTGTTAAGGTGCAGGCTGAGTACTAGTGACCACCAGGTCAGCACAGCTTTGGGCACTGTGTAGTCCTAGCTGTCTTCCTACTCAACTGCGGTTTGCCCACAGCACTGGGCAAAACTATACCGATTTATAGATGTAGTATATCCTAACTATAAAGCTCATGCCTGCAGAGTAACCCTGTCACGCTGCAGCCAAAGAAAGAAAACCAAGAGAGGGTTGGACTAGAGAAAGACTAGAAATGAAAATCACCTTGAAGAGAGGGGAGCTGAAGGAGAAACAAGGAGTTAAGGACTTTGAACAATGCTGGCTTTATACTGAGCAAATACACCAGCATATGCACTGGCACGCAGCTACTGCTTTGAGAGTTTTCTCCATGCCTGAGGGAGAAGTAACATCTCAGAGGTATAAGCGAGTCATAATTATTGCAGCCCTTCACCAAAAAAGGGCCTTTCACATGACCTTTACATGCTCTTCAACTCTGAGTTGAAATGGCTTCCACAGAAGGTTATGCTCTGTGGGCTTAAAAAGCAGGCTTAAATGCAAAGGACACATTGAACTAGGACACAGTGTAGATAGGGCAAGCCAGAGCCATGCACCAACTGGCGTCCTCGAACCCTCAGCATTTTAGGCCTTTTAAGATAGAAAGTCTGCAAAGTGTTTAGTAATAGTCCTATTACTGCCCAGTAATAGACAGGCTCTGTCTGATATGACTTTTTCTTACCATTTCAGTGCATGCACTTAATCAAAACATGGGTTTGTTGATTGTTGGACCATCAACTAGAACTAGAAAATACTGTTTTCTCTCCTGCAATGCCATGGTATCCCCAATCACACTCAAGATCTGAACCAAATGCTGAACTTCATCACCTTGAAGACTGTATGGCAAAAACTTAGTGTTAGCCTTAAAACAGTGACTATATAAAACCTTGTTTGCCTGTGTGCTCAAATCTTACAGTCTGAACTTCTGAGGTAAATGGTCTTTTCTTGAAGAGATGTAGCTGAACACATCTCCTGTTCTGATCCCGTAAGTTGTCATTGCTGTAACAGCTGATTTCTTCAACCACTTGACTCCTGCCTCTGAAAATACAGCGTGTCTGAATGAAGAACGTACTGTGGGGAAGCCAAGGCAAGAAATTAGCTTTGCATTTTGGCTTAAATGCTGCAAATAGTTACATGGGTAACTTACCCATGTAAACAGCCATAGCAAACTCAATGAGGTTATTCATCCACAGAGTGAAGCATGTGAGTGTGTGTCCGCAGTGCTGGGGCTCTCGTAAGGACAGCAGTTAGTTCTGTCTTTGTTAGCACAACTGGGCTAGGTTCCAGCTAGTAACATGGAAGCTGCCTTTCACATCTGCAGCTCCCTCTTTGATGCACAGAATTACAGGCCTTCGTGTGAAAGGTCACAGGCATGTAAGGAAATTGATCCTTTCAGTAGGTAGGGTCAAAATCTCATGAAGAGCTTGACTGTCAAGTCAAAGGAAGAGCTGGACTTGGTTCAAAGGGGATCTCATTGCTGACACATGGAATATCAAAGACTGCAATGAACTTTTCTGCTTACTGACTCTGCTCACTGCTCACCAGAAGATATCTGGTGTGTGAATCCATCACACTATAAACTCCACCCACCAATCTGTGGCCTACTGTCGAAAGACAAAAAATCAGGTTCAAGATCAGGTTCGTGAAGCAGTCTTTTCAAATCTTTTGCCACATTTGGTCAAGTTGTAATTAGCTCTCTTGCTGTTTTTACTTCTTTCAAGTGCTGCATTCCTTGTCCAAGTGAGCCTGAAGAAGTTGGCAGGAAGAAGACACAAAACTATGAGGAAACATGCAAGCTCTCTGCTGCCTGTTGGCTGTAGCTGCTCCCCTTTTACCTGCTGCATCTCCAAAATGGTTTCTTTGGTCACTGCATGTGCTTTGTTGTGAATATTTAACATTGATATCACTTACATGTTTTATCAGACCTGCCCAGTACACTCCTTTTTTTAGGATTTCACTCTTAAATGCACTGAACACAGTTGGTTTGCTGTAAGTGCAGGCAGATTGGGTCTGGTTCAGCCTAATTCCACATGTTAACTGATACTCAGAGTCAAACCCCCAGCAAAAGGCTGGTGATTTTGTTAAGAAACAGTGATGTAGCTTATGATCTGTATTTCATTAGTCACCATTAAAAACTAAAATGGCCATCACTGTGAACTCCAATAAGGCACTGAGGGTTGCATTTCCCATTGATGTGAACAGTCTGTACTGCCAGGCTCTTCTGAAAAAGCACTTGTAGGTTGATTGTTATAAAAGTTAATTAAAAATTGACTCATAACTCAGTTCACGAGATCTGTGGGGAATAATTTGTGAGCACTTCAAAAGTGAAGCAAGTTTCCTGGATAGAGAACCTGAGCCAAAACATGTTCATAAAGTACCGTGGTCTCTGGTGTGTGGTAAGAAGTGAGTGTGGCAGTGTCAGGCAGAACGAAGAGTACATAGCTCAGGAGGAGCAAGCACAAGGAAGGAACTGTCTTTGCCTTGGGTAATAAAAGGCTGAAGTGAACTTGTTAAGCAGGTTCCCAGTTTTGTAAGATCCTCAGAGGGCAGGAGAGGTGTGGTTGGGTAACAGGAATGCAGCACAAGGAAGACGCTCCTTTAAACAAATGGTTGGGGTTTGAGTTTCTACAAAACGTGCAGTTGCGTACCAGCCTTTTGGTTCTGCATGATCAGGCCCTGGGAAAGGTCACTCCTCAGGGTTGGTGAAAAACTGGTGGCGGGACCTAATACGGATAAACTGATCCTTGGAATGTCCTGGGGTGGCTGGGAGAGGTGGAGAAATGAGGAATCACAAGTTTGGAAAGCAATCTGTTGTCACGTGTAGATTCTGAGACCTCAAAGTGACACCTGAGCAGTGGCAGTTTATTACGCTATTGCCATGTAATGAACACACATTTATCTCAATGTCTGTTGATATGTAATCCACTGATAAGAAGGAAGCAATGCAAGTGATTATTTTGTTAATGTAAATCAACCTTTATCATACTTTATGACTAGTGGGGCATGTAACAGTCCCGAAAAGTGAAGCTGAGCAGGTCTTTCCCTTTCTGTGCCCTCAGACAGTGAACTGATACAAGGTAAGTGATGCTGGAGAGAACACTCAAGTAGATTTTATTTTTAAATCCACCCATTTTGGAATTAAATTTCCAAACCCTACAGAAATATTTCTACAGCTAAATTAGTTCTTTACAGGTTGGACACTGTGTGGTGGTCAAAGTTCTCCTGAATTTACCACTCCATCACTTGTGCCTTTCACATTTGCCAGTTAGAAAAGCTGAACTCCACTCAGGCAGCGATTCCCCAACAGGGAGGGTGGCCTCAGGCTCCTCGAGTCATAACGCAGGGTTTCTATTCTTATAGTTAAAAACTGAAAGAAGTTGGGCCCGCTCTGGACCTCAGGCACCTGCCAGCGTTCTCCAGGTGACAAGGCTGGGATGGCTACACAAGCCAAAAAGGTCTCTCTTACAGATCTTCAAGGTCAGGCTCCACGATCCAGCTCAGCCCTGCCTCCAGGAGGCATTTGGCCCCTGAGGAGGTGGCTCTTCCCCTGGGCCCATCCACTGCCCCAAGATCACATAGAAAGTGTTTCGGAAGGGACCAGCATTTGCCACTGAACTGGATGCTTTGTGTGTTGGTAACTCAGGGCTCCTTTGCCCATCCTCTCCACTTGTGGAGCATGTGACGTGCTCTCGGGACTTTCTCATAACTCATAAAATGTACAGGTGCTCTTGCAGACCACACTTGTGCCTATCTGAATTTGTATTTTGGACAATGAAACAAATCCCTGCTTTGCTAGAGACCAAAATACACGTGACAGTAAGATCCAGAAAAGGACACCAGCATACATGTCATCTTGTAAACTTGCTGCACACTTCAGTTGCACAATTCAGAAAGCTGGCTGGAGTCAGTTCTTATGTCAATGATATTATTTGTCTCACAATGTATCAATCAAGCACTTTTCCACATCACTTCTTTCAGTGTTTAAGCTCCATTTTACATGTGAAGGATTTTTCCATCTGTTTCTCTCTCTCCCCTCCCTCCTGCTCCCTCTTCCCCATTATCTTCAAGCAGCAGAAGCCACCAGCGCGAGGAAGTTCACCTGGAGCAGTCTCTGGTGAGATGACAAATCCTTTCTACCAGTTTGCTGGAATTCAGGGCTATCCACCACGTACACTTGGCATTCATGCCCCTAAGCCAGGGCAAGAGTGTACAAGTAACAACATGAGGTACAACGGTGATTTTATGTAAACAGGTTGTGAAGGACCAGGTTATCTCCCATGTTCAAGACAGTGACCTGAGGCTGATAGTGATGTGTTAGATCTCCATTAATGTTATTCATTCCATCCTGAATGGATCCAAAGCCCCAGTTGCCATGCAACACACATATTTAAACATTTGTGGGTGACTTACTTAATGTAAATATGTTCTAATGAGAAATAAGTACAGTATCTTCCACTTAAACCTAGCTTGCAGTCTCTGTGAGATGCTCTCCTAATCCCATGGTCTAGACATTTCAGGTACAATTATCTTCCAGTTACACGGATCCATCTGAGAAAATCCAAGGACATTATGGCAAACGTGTTTTTACTTGCAGCACTTTGTTTTCAATTAACTGTTTCCCAGAATCACTGAGGAAGCCGATCTGAGGAGCTGCTGACTCTAATGTGAAATAGTTTGTGAATAGACAGAAAGCTCTTTACTGTGGATTTTTCCATATAGATGTTGTTTATGTTAGAGAGAAGCTGACGTGAGCAGTGAAAGGTTAGCTGCTACTTATAAGTAGCTGTTTATTTTTATATATGTATAAACACACACACTTCTAAACTACTGCTCTACAAGTGCCAGTCTCTAAGACCCAAGACCTGAATTTCCTAGAACTAAATGTACTGCAAAGAACTCCCTCTGAAACAGCTTAGATTATAAGCGTCTAGGGACAGGGGAACAAATAACATCAGGAAAGCATTTAGATTTCAGTTTTTAAAAGAAACTACCCTGACCTATTCAGAAATACCTCACTGCTTCCATTGCAAAAAGCACCAGAAGAAGAGGGAAGAAAGCAGTGTTTAAACAGTTGTTTCCCTTTAAAGCAATGATTAAAGCAGTGTTTAAACCAGGATTCCCTTTTTACCCTTCTAGATGCATAGGAAATAATTATTACAGGAGTTGGAATTAAAAATATAAAAGGCACAAAGTGCTTTGATTTACTTAAATAAAACTACCATAAGCTTTATTCTCAAGAGAAGCACCAACAGCTGAAGCCTGGGATAGAGCATTGATATTCTAAATTGGGAAAGCCTCATCATTTCAGTTCAGCCCTAGAAAAGAGTTCAAGGGTTTTATGAGAGGGGGGAGCAAGCAGCAAACAGCAAGTGCTTCTCTCCAGAGAGCTCTGGATGTGGATGATGGAGATGGCATCTTCACGCCAGAATTCTGAGGTTCTCTGTAAAATCTGTGTCAATAAACAAGATAAAGTTTTGTGTGGTCTATGAGGTTCTCAGTGGCTGGAGCACCAACCAGAGAAGCCGGTGATTCCCAGGCACAGTCCTGTAGAGTGCTACCTACAGAACAGCCCTGCTACCTACAGAACAGCTCTGCTACCTACAGAACAGCTCTGCTACCTACAGAACAGCCCTTCTCCTGTGGCCTCCTGCTCACCAGCGCCAGCTCCAGCCTTGTTCTAACAGCTGTGCTTTATACACGGCAAGGTTTAGGGTCTGCACTGTAGATTTAAAAATGCAGACAGGGGATGGTAAATAATTCTTGGTGTGGTCAGACCATGAGGGAATTTAAGTGAAGGTGGTTAAAATGGTAGTGGCTTCTAAAGGAAATGGAAAGAAAAAGACTACTCATGTAACTATCTGTACAGATCTGGGCGGAGCAGAAGAGAAACTGGGGGTCTCAAATGGTAGTGAGGAGGGTGTTAACTCCAGAGGGGCAAACCAGCAGCTTCATTTGAAGAAAATTAATTGCTAAATGAATATTTACTAAAATAAGAACATGAGTAAGACTTGTTTTGCTTGATCTGCATCCTCTTACTTCCATACTCAAGTTTTAGTCATTATGTTCCTTTTGTACTGAAAAATCCTAAGAACCTTTCAAATAGTCTTATTTCTTTGGATGCTATGAAGATAATAGCAAATTATCTTTTCAACTGCAAGAAGATATAACTTGAAATTGTGTATATCAATAGTCTACAAGTTTGCTCTATTGCTGTGATTGTTATCATGCTTCAAAACCAGAAACATAGGAGCTCAGACATTTCACACGTTAAACACAAGTGAGGAAAAAAGAGTTACAAAGACTGAAAAACTGTTTCAACAGTGCTATGTAGCCATTTGAAAACCCATAAAGCAAGAAACAAATATTATAGGTCCTTTCTGAAGTGTAAGCTCCCTTTTGTGGTTTTTATGGATTCTACAAAGTGTTGGCAGATGAACAGTGTAATAAAACCCATTAGTGCCCCCAGATGCCTGTTGTGCCCCTCTCCCAAACATTTGACCCAGCACCCCGAGTGGCCAGACAGGAGACACCCGCTGCTTCTGCAGAGTTAAAGAAAAAGCTTTCTAGCATAAACGTGCCTTTGTCCTGTGTTTACTCAAAGATGCTGGGCTGCACATTCCCGATGCTTAGGCGTGGGGATAGTGTCCCTTGCAAAGGACAAAGGGGGGTGGAAACTCTTACCCCACTGCGTCAAGACTTGTCATGCTGTCAGCAGCTCCCAGTTATGAACCAAGTCAGTCCCAACTGTCTCATTTAGTTCAGTTGTTTGTGTGGTAATTGTAGAAGCATCTGGATATGCCACTGGTTGTTTTGAAAACTTCCACTATGGAAAATGAGACTTTTCTAAAATAAATCACACTTTTACGTGATGAAGCTACCTCTGGAAGCACATTCTGCGCACATAAGGTGGTTAGTTTTCTCCTCTATTTTCAAAGGTGGATAAAGTTACTTTTAATGAATTGTAAGACAAAATAAATAACATTAAAACTAACGTTTAGCTAATTTTGCAGACAAGGAACAGCATAAAGATGTCTAAGTGTTATCAAATGTTTTCCATTTAATCTTGGCACAATTACTTCCATGCTTGAATTAGGAACTGAAGAGATGCCAAACCAAGGAAGGAAGCACATGGAAAACAAACTACTGAAACTATAAAGAGGTTAAATAATGCTTCTGAAAGTTGTATTTCTACTTGCAGACCTGAGTGAGGTTTGGGAGCATCACTTTGGTCGGAGCTAAGAGCAGAAAGGCAAAACAATGTAACTCAGTCAGTGGACAGCAGTTACACATAGCTTTTCATATTATAGGGGATGTCTGAAATCGGCAGAGTTTAGTGGAGCATATACACAAACTTGTTTAGCTTCCTTAGTTACTGAAACAGAGGTATTTAAACAAAAGGTTTGATTCATAATCTAATTCAAATGACAACACATTTGTAACAAGCAGGCCAATACTTTGGTAAGCTTGTCCTTCATGTATGTGGGATACCAGACTGATATGTGCCTGGTGTTTTTGCTGTTATAGTTTTGCCTCTTTTAGACTTCACGGTCTAGAAAATCTTCACAGATTTCCCTATGTGTGTATAAAGTTATAGAGAAAAGCACATTGATATAATTTCTGTAATCAGTTTAAAGTCTTCTACTAAACAGGTCTCTGTTTCTGGGTTCTTTGCCGTGCTACTGTCATTCCACCAAGGACGGATCCCCACAAGGGCTCTCTGAGTTCACAAATCTCCGTGCAGTCACTGCGGGGGACTGGCATTGTGACACAAGATGCTACTGTAACAGTTTGGGTTTGAGGGCAATGTTTTCGATGGTATTTCACAAGATCACATTATTTTACTATAAGCATTTATATTTTGCTGTTTCAAATTACCATCAGAACAAACTTATGAGTCTAAGCTGGATTTTATGCAAGGAATATTGCTTGTATTTACCCCTTTCTTTTCAAAGACTCTTCTTACTCTGAAATATTTTTGGTGTTTCTCATTCTGTCTGGTCTCGCTCATAAGAGGCTGTCTGTGGAGGTTTAATTAATGTAAAATGAAGCAGAAAGAGAGACACACTAAAATTGGGTTTTAATGTTTTGGAATGTGTGCTCATCACAGCTATGGCAACATCACAGTGCTGAGTGACACAAGCGACAGCGACCCCACCTATTCCTGGAACCTGGCCACCACACAGCAGCAGGGTTTTGGGAGCTGCAAACATGGAACTTGCTTCTGAATTCAAGCACCCTATAATCTTCCTTGTTGACAAATGGACATGAGATAGCAGCAGAAAGCTCCAAACATTAGTCACACTGCTTTCCAGCAAGCAACAATTTCACCTAATAGGTACTCTGCCGTCTTGCTCCAGTTGATTTTGCCAAACAATTCACTAATAAAAGCTTGGCTTATGCTTACGAGCATGTTATAGTACTTCAACAAGCACTGCAAACAATAGCTTGACTGAAGTTTAGTGGCATATTGTCAGCTGTCTGTTGAAGTTTGCTGCACATTTGTTAGTTTACATGTCAGTTTATGCATCCAGTTTTGGGCTGACTCCCTCCCTCCCACTAATTTTATCTTCATAGCCGTTTTCACATCAATACGTTGCATTATGAGTCAATGCATTTTTATTTAAACATCCACCATGTCCAATAAGAAGTTCAGAAATACGAAAATTTGTCTTATTAACTACATTAATGTAAGTGCACCTTTGAAGATATTCAGCTATTTAGACAGCTATCTAACCAGTTAGCCTAGTAAATCTTGCCAAGCCTGCCACGTGGAGAAAGGTAATGTACTCCTAGATGATTTTGGCATTTCAGAGAGGCTGCGGTCAGGTTTCATGGACTGAAAGCACTCCCTAGCATTTACTCAAGTTAAAGATCAAAGCCCTCAGGAAATGCAGTTCTGTTTTTCAAAGGCCCCCAAAAGTGACAGGGTGAAAATATAGTTGTGGCTTATATGAAGTTTATTGAATGAACTTAACATACTGTGGGTTTGGTATCAATACCAGCGTAGAAGTAAGATGAAGTGGGTTGTAAGGCCTGCGAGGCTGAGACAGTGCCATGAGGTACCTACAATTTTTCACTCTAGAGTATTAACATACATAGTTTTTTTTTTTCACCTATAACACAATAAATTTCTAAGGGAGCTGAAGATGACCTTCACATTCATAGTCCTATTCTAGTTACACCAGCCTGCATACATACAAGTAGATTTGTACCTGGATTTCAGTCTGGGACTGGATGTTAGTTGACTACTGCTCAAATACATGCTGTAAAATGCTCTGCCTGTGCTTTGATTCTAATGCCATTTTCTCCATCATGCCCAGAAACTGTGAGGATACACTCTCACGGTAGTGAGACTTGAATCATGTGAGGAAAAAATCCTTTAAGCAGAGTTGGCTGGATATGGAAAATGTATTCTTCACTGCTGTTGAGATGAATACTGAACCAAATTCTGTCTGGTTTATGATTTGTAAAAGATAAAGCAGAAGATAGCCAGAGAGCTAGGAGCAAGCTTATTCTGAGGCTGACCAGTTGCAGCTCAAATGAAAAGTGTGTGAAGCAAAAGAAATCTAATCTCAAAACCTGCCTGTCTGCTACTACATCACATGCAAAACTACACAGAGCAATTTGATTTGGCAGCAGCCAGCCAGATAAAGTGTAATGTGGTAGCTACTCTGCTCTTTCCACTGTGACAAGAAGATTTGCAGGTATGACTGACCGAAGCAGAATAGCAATGTAAACAATCCCGGAAACAAGGGCTCACCTTAGGTTTATTTCTGTGTTCACTTCCTGCTTGCACTGAGTCTTGGGAGAATTTCACTCTCTGCTGCACCTGAGCAGGGCAATGGCAGCTATAGATGCCAGAGGCATGGCTGTGGAGGGCTCCTGCTCGTGACAATAAACTCTACACTATAGGCCATGCTGCTATTTTGGCTTTGGAGGTGGCAGTAGCACAGTGCCTTTACTGAAGCACATAAGCCTGGCATCAGGGATCTGGTTGATGAGACTGATACCCGACTGCCCCACACAACAGCAAACCCTTGCAGTATTTGCCTTCCTGCCATCAGGCCCACAAACGCTCTCAGGCCGTGAGCTGACTTCCTCCGATGACCTGGGGGGCTGTGGAACACTCGGGCTTAGCCGAGCGCCGCTGGCGCACAGAGCTGCGTCTGAACAAACCCCGAGCGCTGCGGCGGCCCGCATGTGCTGCTGCCGGGGCACCGCCGGGAAAGGCGCTTTTCCAAACTTCCCCATCTCTAAACAGAAGCTTTCTCAAGGAACATCCCTCGGGGCTGCAGGGATCCCGTTACCGCTTTGGGCGGCAGCGGGGCTACTAAAACCTTCAGAATTGGCGAAAACCAGCTCCCGGCTCGCTAATGCCTCTGGGACCCGCAGTAACGCGCCACAGGCCAGCTACCATGATCCCCACGAAGGGGTTCCCCGGGGTGCGGCCCCTCAGCTCCGGGGCTTCCTCGCGGCTGCCGCGGCCCGCCATCTCTCCGGGGGGGGGGGCCACCTGCCCTGAGCCCCCTGGCACGAGTGGCGCTCCCCACTACACCCGCCCGGCCCCGGGCCGGGCCAGCCCCGCCCCGCACCCAGCGGAGCACCGCCTCCTGGCCCGCGGCCCCCCCGGACAGCAGCAGCTGCACCCACCTCACAACGACAGCCCCCCCTCAACTGCGTACTCAGCCGAGCCCGCCTCCCCCAATCCCCTGAGAGCCCGCCCCCTCTTGGCCCTACGATTGGTTGATCCTGCCGCCTCTCTGGCGCCTCCTCTTTCTATTGGGAGAGGCGGGGATGCCCCGTGCCCCTCCCGGTTCGGTCGGTTGAGGCGAGCCGAGAGTAAATAGAAGCAGGAGCTCAAAATGGCGGAGCTGCCGAGTCTTGTCCGTGGCGCGGCGTCGCCCGAGCTGGAGCCGTTCGGAGCTAGGCCGGTCCCGGACGCGAAGGTTTCCCGTGGGTCCCAGCCAGCTGCCAAGAAGATGAAGGGAGCCGATGAGAGAAGCCTGAAGGGTACTAAGCGCGTCAACGGTGAAGGGGGCGGCGGTGGCGGGAGCACCAAGCAGTCGCTGCCGCTGCCAGCGGTCGTGCCGAGCTACAGCAACCCCGCAGCGTGGGGCTTCCCCGCGCTCTCCTCTGGCCCCTCCGGGAGCGGGGGGGGCTTCGCTTTCCCTTCTCAACTGTCCCGGAAGCTGCTGTCGCCTGCTGTTTTGCTGCCTTCGTCCGCCTCTCCCTCCCCTTCCTACCAGCCGCACCAGCACCGCCACCACCGGCACCGCCTGGCTCTGGCCAGTGAGGCGGGAGGCTGCGGGAGCGGCGGGGTGGCCGGCGCTGGCGGCGGGAGCGCCAAGCCGAAGAGGCCCAAGGAGAAGCGGGATAAGGAGAAGAGGAAGCACGGCGCTCTGCCCGTGGTCGCAGCGGTGGGAGATGGCGGCGGGGCGCTGAGCGTGGCAGGCCGGGAGGAGAACGGGGAGGTGAAGCTGCTGTTCCCTAAAGGTGAGGGGCAGGCGTTGTGGCTGTGCGCGGCCCCCGGGGAATCGCTCGCAGCCCGCAGCCTGAGGGGCGAGAAGGGAGGGCTGGGAGTTAGGGCTAGAGGAGGTCTGGAAGGGGCAGCGAGCCCGGGCTGGGCAGGGTGGGTATGATACTGCACTTGAAGGTGTCCTGAGCTGCTGTAGCTGCTGTGGCGGAGCAGGAAATGGTCGTGATGCTTGGGTCGAGCCGTTAGAATGGCTGCCTGCCCCCACCCCGCCTCAGCACGCTGCACCCCGGGCAGTGCCGCTTCACGGGGCCCTTACCTGTCTGCCCCTGCGCCCTGCCCTCGGCACAGCCGTGGGTAGCCAGTCTGGGGCACTGCGTGCGAGACCCTGGTGGTAGAGCTCTGGCGTTGTGTAAGTTTGTGGAAAAGGCAGTGGCGGCTTAGTCTGCCGTCAATCCTGTCAAAAAAGGGGGTGTGGAATTAGCGATGGCGTCAGCTAGAAGCTGCCAGAGGCCTTAGGTTTTCTTACCTATTAGGGAAATAAGGGTGCCTAGTAATTTACTAGAGATCTGCGAGCAAAACTGAGTTTCTGTCATTCTTCTGGGGGAAAAAACGGGGAAGAACACATGTTAAACCCCCTTCCCTCCCCCCTCCCGCCCCCTCCAGTTTTAAAATTCAGTCCCGAGTGATCTCATTTATTAGGCTAATTATTTTTTACAACCTAAGTCACCGAGTGCTACAGAGCATGCAGTTAAAATGTAGGGTTGCATGGCTTATGCAATTTAATTTGGTTGCTGCTTCAGGTTTGGTTTATTTCCTGAAGATCACAGGGTTAAAATCTTCTAAGTAATGCTCGAGGCCATCAGGAAAAGGGGAGGAGTGCTGGGTTAGTTTATTAATGGGAAAAATTGGCCGTACCAGATAAGACAAGATATTAGGCTAGATTCTTGCTCACTGAGATCATCAGTACATGCTTACGAAGTAAAAGACAGTACATGAAGACAGTATAAGAATACATGCTTCTATTTCTAGTGTATGCTTTCTCAGTCTCCAGTGACCTTAAACCAGATATTGATGCTTTTGCATTTACATTGAAATATGAGGAGCTCAAAACATTCACTGCATTACCTAGTTTAAGTAAGCTTCCTTTCTTTCAAATGAATGAACAATTATAGCTGTTATGTAGGCTTAGGGTACTTTGTGGTCTGTACCTGTACTTACAGGATGAGCCAAGTTTGTAGAGAACAATTATTAAGATCAATACACCTTTTAGGCTATTGATTACGTTGTCTGGCTGCCTTACTGGATTTTCCAATAATTTCCACTCTTATCTTAGTCTCTGATTCCCTTACCTTTGAGGTGTATGTTTGTTGAGGTTTTTTTTTATTTTTGTGTGTGGGTTTTTTTTTTAATTCCTATTTTTTGATTGGCATGTTGCAGGTATCTTGGATCTCAGCTGGTTTTGGATTCTCAATTTCTGGCATGCAAGTGGACTTTGTCATTTCAGTGCTTTCAAGTGTTTAATTTAAGTGTTTAATCTTAAACAGGGAAAGTTCAGGGTAGATAAAAAAAGAAATTCTCTACTGTGAGGGTGGTGAGGCATTAGAATAAGTTGCCCAAAGAAGTGGTAAATGCTCCATCCCTGGCAATCTTCAAGGCCAGGCTGGACAGAGTCTTGAGCAACCTGGTCTAGCGTGAGGCATCCCTGACCGTGGCAGGGGGGTAGGAACATGATGATCTTAAGGTCCTTTCCAACCCAAACCATTCTGTGATTCTATGATTTTAACTTTGTTTTATTGTATTCCCCCCCCCCCCGGGTTCCTGTCCAGAGGTGGTTTAGGAATTCAGAAATGATGCCTAGTACATGTTTAATGTTGGTGAAGCCTCCTTGTCTTCAGGGACGGCCATTAAGAAACATACCCAATCAATATCTTTCTAGCAAAGCTGTGGAAAAAATAATAGCCGTCTTCACTCAGATTGTCAAAGTGTCCTAATGGTGTTACACAATCATGTTAATCTAAGAGCAGTATTACAATAATAGGATGAAATGTTTTTTGCACATTGGTAAGAGAAATGACCACACTGATAGTGTTAAGTGAACCCTCCTGGAAGTAAGGATTTGAGAGAGGAGGAGATTCTGCACTTTGTATGTGGAAGGGATATTTTCTCAGAACCTAATACTGTCAGGCACAAGTATGTGACCTTTTAGTTGCTGTTTGCTCAGAACAGATCTTTTAACCTTTATTTTGTGAAAACTTAAGTACAGGCAACAGCATTTTCCAAGAGAAATGGTGCTTGTTTGGTGTCTAGGTCTCTAGATTTCTGTTTAGAGGAAGTGGTTTCTGAAGCTAAAATTTTGTGGCATAGTTTCCTATGTAAGTGAAAAATTGTGTTCATTAAACTGTATTTTTGCAGAGAAGGCTGTAAGAAGTGAGGGATGCTCTGAGTCTTCTGCTGAGAGCAGCCAGCCTTTTAAAAGTGGGTCTGTATTTGACTGTAAAGAACAGGTTTGTACTGTTAATCCTGTGAATAATTTACTTTTCAGAAAGGAAAGGAGAAATGCAGTTTTGATAGAGGGAGAAAAGAATGACCCGGGGGGGAGGCATGCAGAATTGTAACTACAGAGGAAAACTAAGCATGATATATTCGAGTGGGAAGGTGGAATAGGCGGAGCTTGTGTGTTGGGATTGCTGGAATTGGCGTGGACTACAGGAAGATACCATAGGGACTCTGGTTGCAGCAGTGAATGTGGAATGAATGAATTGGAGATCTTGACTTGAGAGAGGGAGGAAATAGCATGCAAAAGCTGTGTAAGAGGGAGGTTATTCTGATCTCGTTTGAGGGCAAAAAGACATAAGCGTAGGTGCTGTAGAAAAGGTGAGGAAAGGTAGGAGAGAGAAAAATTTAGGCAGCCTACAGAGACAACATCGGGGTAAATTTAGAGGATTTTGTATAACAAAAGCCTTGGGAAGTTTGCGCACACAGAATGTATGGGGGAAAGCAGGAATAAAATATGCCCCTTTATGTGTGATGAGTTCACAGAAACTGTCATATGTGCAGTTAGTAATATTTTCTAAAAGTCAACCTAATGTAGGCAAGTGCAGTCTCCTTTCCCTGGAGTCTGCAGTTAGACAACCGTTCTGCTTTTGGTGCTGTGGAAAATGAGCAGCAGAATGAAATTGATGGCATTGATAGTTTTTTCTCATAGCTTTCAGAAGTGACGCGCATATCAATGTTGCGTCTACCATAAAGAAAATTGGGCAGATGAGCAGCCTGGGGGCACAGAAACCTCTAGAAGAGGTGAAATGGTTAAAAGACAAGCAGGTGAAGAGAGTGAGATTTCCTTGATTGTTTTGAGGCTCTAGGGATGGGAAAACTCCATCTTTCTTTCTGTGGAGATCGGTTGCATGTAAGTGGTATTCCTAGCTGAACTTTGTACTAAGAAAGGTGCCAGTGTCTGTGAACTGGAAGGAGTTTCTAATCCCTACGCTGTGTGCATACTCTGCTACATAATAGCAGATGCTAGGGGAAAAAGCTGTCCTTTGGTGAGGGAGAGGGAGGGCCTGCGCAGGCTGTAGTGCTGGAAAAAATGAGGAATGAAGATAGGGGATCAGGGGAAAGAACGACAAAATTGGTCTTGGGGGATTGCTGGGACTGTCTTGTAGGTAAGGTAATACAGGGAATCAGGGTGCACATTGACACAGTGAACAAATGATGTCTGTACATGGAAAATGTCATCATAGGACTTTGAGTAGTATGAATAGTGTTTTGTGTGTTCTAGGAAGGGTTAAGGGATATTGACACTGAGGAGGAAATTGTGAGAAGATTTTTTGCCTACCAGTCAAAAAAGCTGATTATAGGAGTTGATGTTTGTCCTTTGCTTGCAATAGTTATTACTCGGTAAGAGAGCTTAGCTTTGAGGCACCTTTCTTTGCTAAGCGATAGGAAGCCAAGATGAATGATGTGTTTAAAGCTTTTCAAAATATTTGTATTTTCTTCCTTGAACAAGTCTTCATTTGCAAATTTCTCTGTTCTTCTAATTCATTGGGAAGGCCTTTAACTTGCAGAGTCATAACCAGGCCTCACAGCTTGTGTTTCAGTTAAATGAATGGAGTTGAGTGAACCCTTCTGAGATTATGATCTAGCATGCAGAGAACGTGGAAGAACATTTTGCCACATGCATGATTTATCTTGCAGATGTGAGGTTTACACTGGTTAAGCTTGAATTTCACTTGTCAAGTACATTCTGACAGTGGAATGAGAAGTTGTGTAACTATTCTTGTTTGGAAGCATGGTGTGAATCTGACAGAAATGATTGCTGTTCCAGTTTATGCCTCTACTGATTCAGTTAGTCATTTAACTGATAGCATGCTCTCGCAGTTTATAGTTGAAATTGTTTTCTTACCAGTGTAAAGCTCAGCTCAGCCACTCCCCACTGCATCAGGAGATGCTGAAGTTCTTTGTTTTGGTCCATAGACTTGCTGTAAGGTGTAAACCATCTTTCCTGTTTTTCTTGCCATTTCTGTGTAGAATTTACCTTTCCCTGTTTTTTTTTTTTTGTTTTTTTTTTTTTTTTTTTTTTTGTTTGTTTGTTTGTTTGTTTTTTGTTCTTTCAATGATCCATTTGCTGGTAAGATTACTATAGTGTGCAGGCCATTACAGAATGAGAGTGGTATGTTTAACTTGCAGATGAGGGTTCCTTGTATGAGCAACAAGGCTGAACATGGTACTGTAGTTCTGGTTTTTACTTCCAGTATTTCCCCACTCTCCCCTTCCCTCCATTTCTTTCTTCTGATGTCTTTGATAGATTAGAATAGACTTCAGGCAGGAATTTCCCAGTGATTGTTCTGATAACTTTGTTGCTTCGGGTTGCATGACACTTCTGGGTTTTAAGCTTTCAAGAAATGGCACTTTCCAGGTTTCATAAGTTTGTTTATGATTTGGATTATTTTTGCCTACTTTGGAGCTGGGCCATGCATCTTGTTACTCAGGTAATCTAATTTTCTTCTGCTAAACATTTCCTTCTTCTGTTTACTTCTATTTCCTCTGCCACCCCCTTTTCTGTACTGTGTGGCTTGCCTCACTTCCCCCTTCCCCTGCCGAACTCCTTGAAGTCAGCAGTCATTGTCATGCTCGTGAGGCCTCTTGATCGCTCTTTTGAATTCTTCAATGCATTTCTCTTTAGATACACCACTGTAATCACAACGTCTAGAAAATGTTCAGGGTTTTAAGTGGGAGGTATGAGAGGAAGAAGTACTTCTCAAATTTCCTTAGATGTTCAAGATTTATATGCAGTTCTAAGAGCTGGTGGTGATGTTAACATAAGCATTCAGTGTTGAGGTGAATTTGGAGCAGTTTGTCTTTCTCCTGAGGGACCCTATCCCTTTTTAGATTCTGTGAAATAACTGAAGCTTTGCTAGGCAGAACAAAATCATTTACTTTTGAAGCTGGAGAACAAACAAAGCCCCTCCTGTTCCCCAGATTGCTGTTCTGTGCGTAAGTTACACGGCAGAAGTTTATTCTGATTGGGGAATAATAAATAATTTTTCTTCGTTGAAACAAGATCCGTTTCAACATCAGATCTTGAATCTGAAACATCAGATCTGAAGCCTCTTGTAGAGGCCTTGTTTGCAGCTATCACGTTCTCCAATACCAATTTCTGATGCAACTCCCCAGTGCTTGAGCTTAAACTTGGCTCACTCAGTTCAGCATGTAGGTCTCCTTTAGAAGTTCAGAGATTGGAGAAATTGTAAAGATTAGATTTAAATTTCTTGGAAGTGTTTTGAATTTGAAAGGGGTCTGTCTGTCTTCTGAGTCACTGGAGGATTTGGTTAAGTGTTCTGGCCTGGGAAGGGGGTTTCTTTAGTCGTAGCTTGGATTTTAAACTTACTGAAAGGGATGTCAGCCAAATATTCTGGTTATTGGAATGAGAAAGCTATCGTAGTTGTGTGGTTTTTTGTTTGTGTGGTTTTTTTTTTTAGGTTCTTGGGTATTTCTGATATATTTCTGTAGGGGTGTTTTCATGTTCATTAAGTTAGGAAGCCCTGCTCTTCATTGTACCTTGTGTGACGTAATGAAAGTGCAGGTGTCAAAACCATTAACATAGTGGTGTTAAATGTGCTTCACCTATCTGTGTAACCAGATAAACATGTCTTCTTGAGGTTTTATTTTTAGGGGTATTTGTATGAAGGGAGGAGAATGCTGGTGGAAGGGGCAGTGACTGATGTTCTTGCACTCCCCTCCTCCTGCCCCTTCCCTTCACTTACACTACCTTTGGTGTTAACCATATTGGTGGTGTCTGTTAGCAGTAGTTTGTAAATATTTTGCCTGATGTGCAGTGGCAGCCCTTAAATCAAAGGGAGGAGAGAGGCGGAATATGTTGAACATAATCTATGACTGACTACTAATGTGAGTTACCATCTGGAAGGCTGATGCAAAGCAGCTGCGGATTTTGGCGTCAGGCAAGGTTGTTGCCTTAGTGCTGAAACAGATTTACACCAGTTCTTGCATGGGCTTCAAGGTGTGAATTTCACAATGTGACAGTGACCATGTTGCCCTTAATCCACTACAGAGCATTTCCCACTTGACTCGTTCTCTGTGCACTCTATTTACATTTTGATCTGTAGAAAGCTTGCAATAGAGACAGATCTGGTTACATTTCTAAAGTCTGAATGGTGTGTTCTGTGAATTCGTGTCTATTTAATACTTAGATAATATACTTATTTAATACTTGCTAATACTTAGGAAATCACTGTAATCATTATGACATACCTAGTTAGGAAACAGAAGACTTTTACTATGGTCTTTAGTTAGAAATGACTGTTTACCTTTATAAATATGGTATGTGTTCCATTTCTTAGGCACTTAACCTAACATTCAGAAAAAGTCAGTGCGTTTGGATTTGAGGAGGAAGTATGTGTATCACTCAGAATTAATTCAGTTAATCATAGGGATTCACTGTAAAGTGAAAACATTCTTCAGATGCCAATCAGGAGGGTGAGGTAGAACACTTCTTCATAATGGATTTCTTCCTGTCTGTATATAATACTTCATTTAATGGTCTGCTGTTGCTGCATTTCATTCATGGCTGTACTATTTCTATGACATTAAAACCAAAGAATATGGACTTTGACAATTGTGTTGTGAACTTGAATGAGGCATCTAGAAATCTCTTCAGTTCTTGGGTGTTATATTTCCTTCAAACAAGGATGCTTCTACAGAACTGTGTATTTTAAAAGGTATACACATGGCAATAGCTTATTTAGTAGAGTTGTGGTGGGTTTGTGTGGCCAGATTTTGGTAGCAGGGGAACATGGGCTCAGCTTCTGTGAGAAGCTGCTAGAAGGTTCCCCCATGTCTGATGGTACCAGTGCCAGATGGCTCCAAGACAGACCTGCTGCTGGCCAAGACTGAGCCCATCAGCGGTTGTGATAGTGTTTCAGGGATAACATTTAAGAAGGAAGGGGAAAGTTGTTGCACAGCACCAACTGTTGTGAGAGAGAGGAGTGAGAGTATGTGAGAGAAACAACCCTGCAGACCCTGAGGTCCATGGAGAAGGAGGGCAGGAGGTGCTCCAGGCACCAAAGCAGGGGTTCCCCTGTAGCCCATGGTGAGGCAGCTGTGCCCCTGCAGCCTATGGAGGTCCATGGTGGAGCAGATTCCACCTGCAGCCCAGGGAGGACCATACTCTGGGGCAGGGGGATGCCTGAAGGCGGCTGTGACCCTGTGGGAAGCCTGCACTGGAGCAGGCTCCTAGCAGGAGCTGTGGCCCAGTGGAGAGAGGAACCAGGCTGGAACAGGTTTGCTGCAGGACTTGTGATCCTGCAGGCGAGCCACACTGGAGCAGTCTGTTCTTGAAGGACTGTACCCCGTGGAAGGACCCACGTTGGAGCAGGGGAAGAGTGTGAGGTATCACCCTGAGGAGGGAGGAGCGGCAGAGATGTGTGATGAGCTAATCACAAGCTCTGTTCTCCATCCCCCTGTGCTGCTGGATGGGTGGAAGTAGAGAACGTGGGGGTAAAGTTGAGCTCAGGAATAAGGAGGGGGTGGGGGAAAGGTGTTCTTTAAGATTTTGTTTTATTTCTCATTATTCTACTCTGATTTGATTGGTGATAAATTAAATTAATTTTCCCCCAAGTCGAGTCTGTTTTTGTCTGTGACGGTAACTATGTGTGATCTCTCCCTGCCCTTATCTTGACCCTCGAGCCTTTTGTTGTATTTTCTCTCCCCCATCCAGCTGAGGAGGGCAGTGATAGAGCAGCTTCAGTGGGCGTCACCCCCAGCCAGGGTCAACCCACCACAAGAGTAAGAAGTAACTAATAATAGAGGCTTTTGAAATTCAGACACTATAGCTTGAAAGTGAAGGAGTGAGCCCAGCTGTTAGTGGAGCTACCATTGCCGATTCCTGCTGTGCTTGGAATTTTATTTTTTCTTTAACCCTAGTAGGGACTATTTACAAACTCTCTTTAGTCTGTGACTAGTTACTTCCTGAGCAATGTGCTTTTCTGTCCAAAGCATGAGAAAGCGAAAGTGCATTTTGATGGGGGAAAGGAACTTCATGAAAAGAGGGTTCTTCTGTCTCTACCGAGGGATACAAATTACTTCAAGCTTTTGGCATTTAGCTGTAGTATATTTAGAGGTATGTAAAGGAACAGGAAGTCTGTGTGTATGCACCAGGAGAGCACATAGTACAGTGAGCAATGATGTGAGAAGACTTAGGGTTACTGTGCTACAGTAATGTTTGTACATATGTAGGAAAAGTGTCTTATGTAATAATTACAGATTTAGTCATAACTGTCCCTAACATAGATGTTAAAAAAAAAAAAAAAAAAAAAACCAAACCCTAAAAAAAACCCTAAAAAAACCCCTGAAGAAACCAAACCCAAAACAAAAGATTGGAAAATGTGGAACATCTGAATCATTTGCTCTTTGGAGCTAGTCCCTAAAATTCATCAGATGAACAATAAGATGATGTTTTCAGGACTGCTGTTGTCTTTGGGTGTTGAATATCACAAGGAAGCTGTTGCAGCAGTAGTGAGCAGTGGGCTAATAGCTGTCAGCTGTCTTAGTACCATATAGTGAGTAGAAACAGATATCAGCCATCCAGGTGTGTGCTGACCAAGTAGAGCAATAGTGCACTGCTTACGGTTTTGGGTGATTCTAGGGTTAAGGATTCTGGTATGAGTGGTGTGCTGGTATAAGAGAAGGTGTTAAATCCATAGTAGGGGAACTGATATTTTCCCAGAGAGCCTTTATTTCATTACTTTTTTTTTTTTTGCTGGTGTCCTATGTGGCTAGTAAGTGTGTTTTTCAGTTACTTCAGATGTGATTCATGTCACATGATTGACTTTCTCCTATTGGAAGAACCATAATAAGCAACTGTTAGGATTTTGTATTCTCTCCCTTTTCAAAGTAGAGCAGACATAGCAGGAAATTGTCTGTTTTGATCCAATAGCTAAAATAACCAACAAACATGAAATGTTAGACAAATCATCAAGTTCAGTAATTGACTAGTCTTTTGATAATCCCTTGCTAGACCCCAGATTATCTCTTACCTTTGTTCAAAGGGAGAGAGCCAGCAGCTTAAATAAAATGGAAGGTTTTATTGCTGGAATGCTATTTTTAGTATCTACTGAAATGGAAAAATGGCTATTGAAATCTAAATATGCTGAGGTGGCTTCATGTCATAATATTGTATATTACTGATGAATTTTGAAAGGGTTATGATAAATGTTTTTGTGATTTCCTGCAGAACATGTGCTATGCCTATTTTTTTAATTAACATTTTATTTAGACTAGGGCTTTCGCGGTATCCTTCCACTCCCCTCCCCCCCCCCCCAACCAGACCCAACCTAAACCCACCACCAAACAAACACCAAACAAAATACCCACGCCCTTGTGGAGAAAGTTCCAGTAATGGACCACAACTATTTGTTAAGTTGCTTCTGTGACTAACTTGTGCTTTTGTTTACCAAAACCCCTGTAATATGGTAATTTCTGGACTAGGGATGTCGGACTTCAGCTTCTAGTCACTGGTACATACAGATGTGAAGACCTCTTACAAAACTTTTCTTTCCTGTTTGAGTCAAACTGTCCATTTACCTTTGAACTCAAATGAGCTTCCCATCATCCCATCAGCATATTAAACTTAAATTCATTAATGGCTTTTCTAACCTTCATTTTTTTTATCTCTGTAAAAATTGAAACTAATCCAGTGGCAATTGCAATGCTGTGACATACAGAGGTAATAGTTGTTGGTACTTGAAGTTCCCTTGTTCAGATTGTTTGAGTTGCCTTATTTCCTGGGGACTCATCTCATCCTGCTCCCTCAGCAGCTCAAGCCTTTTTCTTTTAATTTGCTAGAAATAGCATTGGTGAAAGCTAATTTCAGAATATTCTGTGGCCATGGAAGGAAGACCTGAGGTTTAGGATCAGTAGTAGCTGATACTACTGGTAGACCTTAAAAAAGCGGTACAAGAACATTCTAAGCAGTCTCAACTTGTTAACAGAACAAGTTTTCCCTTGCCAGCCTCACTTACTGGTTGTTTATTGTACAACACGTAAATTACTTAATGTTGGAGGAATTTGTTTTTAAACAGGGTTTTTGTGAAGAATTTTTGTGTTTCTTGGGTCGAGAAAGTGAGATTTGGACCGTAATTACGTATAGCTGGGGGGAATTGATGTATTATTGAAGACACCCGAAGAGATACTGGTTGATGGGATTTTGGGAAGTCCCAAAATGCTCTGGCCTGTGTTGAACTGTATCAGGTTTGTTGAGTAGCAAGATACGGTGGCAGCAGTTAGTGTGGAGACTGTACTTGGAGAATTGCACTTCCTTGTTGGATATCTGTGCCCTAGGCATATCTTAATCACATTTATTGACTGTAATGGCTATTGGATGCTTCTAAGTGTACTGACTTTGCAGACCCAGCATAGTTAAATTGCTATAGATTTTTGTGGTATACTGAATCTTAAAATAATTTGGTTGATTTTTCTCTCTGCATCCCATTGAGAGCTGTGAAATGCAATATCTATTGCAGAGGAGATTAATCTGCAGAATTTGGTTTGAGAATTGTGTTTCGGTTCTGCCAGCCAGGCTAGAAAATACTTTTTTACTCAGAACTGAAGACAATTGAACTGAGACCTAAGACCAATTGTTAATCCATGTAATGACTCATGTTGACATAGACTGTTATATTGGGGATTTTCCCATTTCAGTATTTATGTGTTGGTTGGTTTTTTTTGTTTGTTTGTTTGTTTGTTTTTTTTAAGGAGAACTCTACCATCTATTGCTTATCTATTCTGTGGGCTTTGAGGGAGGAAATCTGAGAACTTGTTCATTTAAATGGGGATTCTCGCCTTGCCTCAGGTCCTTTACTTGCCTCAGGCTGTACTCTGGTTTTGTTACAGTACTGTGATTTTCTAAAAGGGAAATAGTTAAGTTTCATTTATTTCAAATCTTCCTTGGCTGCATTTACATTGTATTTGCAGTGCTTCAGGTATGATTTGCTTGTGGCTGTTGCTGAAGAAAGTCATGGGACATTTCCATATTTTCTTTTGTCTGGAGTATTTCACCACTGACTCTGCTAATTGCTTTCTAGATGTGAAAATAAACTAGAAGCTCTTTTAAAGGGTTTCAGCCTGTTCTCTGCCCCTTCTTATGTGTTGCTTCTGACAAAACGGAAAGATTCATTGTCCTGGAAGGCTATTCATGAGCCCACAATAAAGGGTTCTTTCAGTCTGTGTTTCTTCCTCTTTCAACAAGGCTTAGCATTTGTGTATGCTCTTCAATCTTTCTTTGATTTGTAAGTGATAGCAGGAGTCAAGTGTGCCTCTTAACAGTATGCAAATGTTGAGATAAGGTCTAGGTCTTTCCGTGATAGTTATAATCCTGGCGGATGTTGAGATAGTTATAATCCTGGCGGAGTTGAGCATTCAGTGCAGGTTACAAATCAAGCCGAATGTTACTGCCCCCTTTCTGAGTGTCTGCTTTCAAAGTGTTACTTAAGTTACTGTTGGATAATGTATTTCCTACTTCATACTCTTAAGTTGTAGGGAATTTACAATTTTGGGGTTTCTTTCGGAGGAGAAGCAGGTTAGAGAGGAAGATTCGCATCTGCTTAACTTATTCCTAGAAAGCACATGTTTGTTTTGCTTAGGAAAACTTGTTTGGATTGCATGGGCTGCTGTAAGATGAATCTGCTTTGTCATCCCTTCTCATTGAACTGTTAGAAGGCTGTTCTTGGACACGACTGTTCCAGTTGCTTAGAACTGAGACTTACAGACAGTTTTAAGCATAGCTACCTTATTCCTTTTTATTTTTGTGCCAGCATGGTTTCTGTTCTCTCCCCACTGTTTATCTTGATTTGTGGATAGACAACGAACATACCTCAATTACCATCTCTCTTGGCTTTTATTTTCTTTCTTAAGCTCTTCCCAAAATATGCTCTTCATACTAACAGCTGCTAGGGTTCATGTTTTCTAGCCTTACTAGAGGACTCCTAAAATTAAAGATACAAATATTCTGGAGTCATCATTGTGCATTCATCTATGTGGGTTACTGTCAACCCTTTGAACCTTTTGTTTAACTGTTAACATGCTTCATAAATGGCTTGGTTGTGGAACACTGTTGTCTTCTAGAATTGAAAGTTTGCTTTGGTTTGGTTCTGAGGAATATTTTTGATTTTTTTTTTTTTAAGTAGTGAATATACCTGCTTCTATTTTATGTAAATGCTTGAGAAAATGAAATTGGATTTCTTTGCTTCCACATGGGGTTTATAATGCGAGTGCCATAAATAAAACATCAGGATAGTCTCTCAGCTGTATTACTGAGAAAGCATTCTGAAGCATAACATTATGTAGAAGCTTGAAATCACAGTTCCTCTTTCCCAGCAATGGTTAAAAAGCCCAGTAAACTCTTGGAGCAGGTACTTGGCTTCAGCCCAAGAAGCTGGACATGAAGTGCTGGCTGCAGTGCATCTAAGCCTAGTAAAATCTGTTTTCCCTAAATGCTTGTCCTCAAAAGTGAATCATACTGGCCTTGAAAAAATTACTCTTCGAAATTATAAATTCCTCTGAGTCTAGTATTGTTCACGTGGAAAGTCTGCTTAAAGGCTCTCCTTTTGTGTGACAACAAATGAAAAACCTGGAGTGACTTGACAAGAAAGTAAATAAATGACGAGGCTGCTCTGGTAGACTGTTATTGATGATAGGCAAGCAAGGGAAGCACCACTGCATTGTATCTGCTGTGCAAATACAGCACGCTTCATGTGTCTGTTAATTACATCTTCTGCTATGAATGCATTAGTGTAGCCTGTAATCTTAATGTAAAAGATTTTGCAGCAGACAAATGAAGTCTTCATTCCAAGCTACTTGCAAAAGCCTTAAGCTTAGACTATGTGATGATAGTTACTTGAGGTTGTGATAGTGTATACGTGCACCCAGGAAAATACAAACCATACTCTTTTCCCCATTCCTTATCTAATGTGTGTAATTTGAATCTCAATAAAATAAGCTGGCTACAGATGCAAAAGAAGAGCTGAGGGTGGTAAGAGTAAGCAAAAATTGGCTGCAAACATTAACTGTATACAGTTAATATGCTGAGTTGTTACATACTTAATAGAAACAGAGCTTGCCTGAGTTAAATAATCTTATGTTGGATTATGCAACAGATAAATATTAGCTTTTCATATTATAAATACTGAGATTTCTTTGTAACTCACCTTTTATTCTTTTAATAGAGCTTACATAAGAGTAATATGAAATGTGCGTGTGACCATTAATTTTTTATTCCTATTTAATTGTAAAATATTTGTATTTCAGCTCAAATCAAAGACAAAATTAAAGAAAGGGAAAAGAAGCAAAAGGAGAAGAAGAAGCACAAAATAATGAATGAAATCAAGAAAGAAAATGGAGAGATCAAACTATTGCAGAAAGGTAGGTTCAAACTATGGGGTGGTATTTCATTCTACTGCTTTAAAATATTTATAATTGGATTGGATACTGAGTTTCAATGCTATGGTTTTAATTTAATTTAAATGGCATTTTCCTTGATTAGGTGGTATGAGGATTGTAAATGAAAGCTTAACTGCGAATGTTATTTTTATTTTTTTTGTCAACTGTTAGGTAATGGAGATAAAAATTATAACTATTGCCACAACATTGTTTACACAGCAGTAGTAAAGACTAGTAATTCAAAGAGTGTATTGGTGAAATCTACATCTTCTCAGCACTTCCTGAAGAAGGTTATAATTTTATATATTTTGAGAAGAAAAATGAATCTGTCATTTTTTACGTCTACCAGATGCTCAAAACTGAATAAGGATTTATAATTTGAGAGCTTTGTCAAATACTAAAAAATTGTGCATAAAGGCAGTCTTAATTTTGACTAATTCATTCAGTGTTATTGTAATGGAATGTAATAAAGATCATGTTCTCACATTACTTGTACATCCACTGAGCCTTAGAATTGTACAATAGTTGAGCTTGGAAGGGCCAATGGTGCTGCTCAAATTTGGGTCAGCTACGGCAGGTTGCACGGGACTATCAGACTCTATCTCCAAAGGTTGAATGCTCCACAGTCTCTCTGGATGATCAGTATCAGTATTTGACCACTCTTACAGTTAAAATGTTGTTTTATGTTTAAAATGAATTTCTTTTCTTTCAGTTTGTACCCTTTACTACCTGTCCAGTCACTGGTTACCTCTGAGATAGTCCTGCATCTGGGGAACAATAACGCCAAATGCTGGTCCATAGTGGGACCGATCAGCTGGAAAGCAGCTTTTGTGACAGACAACCAGATGACCATGAGCCAGCAGTGTACCTTCACTGCAAGCTAATGGTATCCTGGGCTACACTAGGGAGAGCGTTGCCAGCAGGTTGAGGGAGGTCTTCTTTCTGAGGAACACTGCTGAGGCTGCATCTGGATTACTGTGTCTGATTCTGGGCTTCCCAGTAAAAGCAAGAGTGGAGTGAGTCCATCGCACAGCTGGAGGTGGTTGAAGGACTGGAATGTCTAATAGACCCTCTTGTGATAGGACAAGTGCTGTTGATCAGCACCGATGGAAGGTATCAGTGTCTGGGTAACTCCAGTAGCAACTGTTTTCCAGCTGGACTTTGTGCTGTTGATCACAACCCTTGGCATGGCAGCTAAACAAATTTTTGATCTACCTCAGCCTTCACTTATCCAGGTCATGCTGCCCCAGGTTGTTTTTCTGTGGATGTTGCTATTTAAGTAGACAAAATGTGTTTGTGTGTTTTTTTTTTTTTTTATGGTATTGAACAAATTCCTGATATATTTTTGTGTTACCTACTGCAGGTTTTAGTTTACAAACAAAAAGCTTAAACACCTAAACCAAAACATTACCCTCAAAATGTTCATATGAGGTCAGGGGCATCGAACCTTGTGATTACAACATCACATGTTATACTCTATTGTAACTGTGTTAGGAATTACAACAGCTTAAAACCTGTGCTCATCAGATCTCAAGGTACTGGCTTAGACTGGGAGGAATGTGTAAGTTGGTGGCTTCCTGTGCAAAGAACAGATGTGGCTTGTCTTTGTCAAGCGTGACAGGAAGTTGGTAATTGAGATACAGGGCAACACATAACTGCCTCAACAGTGACATTCTTCAGGTTTTGTTTGCATACCAGCCTTTTCTTACCCTGTATCCTGTTTCTGTTGTCATTCAGCAGATGAGGGGGAAGCTGCAAAGACAGCAAGTCTTGTTACACAGATCTAATAAATGATACCTAATGGGGATATTGGGCCTCAAGTGGGGCTTTATTTTAAAGTTAATATAAAAAAGCATGTGCCGGGGGCTGTGTTAGAACACTTCTGCTGTTCTGGGCTAGTTGAGTAGCAGGATAGGTTATTCTCAAAGGGAGCAGTGCTACAAGTGCGTTAGGTGCTTTATCCCTGTTTCATAGACCTGATATGTTAGCAGTCAAGTGTCATGTTTTAGGCTTTCTTAAGGTGTTGGCAGGAAGCGTTTTGTGGAGGCTATTTTTGGTTTGCCAGTATCCTGCAAAGTTGACTACTATTTTGGGGAAAGAAGGGAGTGTGTCAGGAGAGTGGCTGTTCACAGCAGATGTGTCCTCTCCACTTCATTTGTATTCTGTTCAGAACATCAGCACTGGCTGTCTTCTGTGGGCCTCCAAAATCTGGCTGGTTGTGCTTGTTTGCTGTGAAGTTCATATAACATTTCCTGATTCATTGTGTTGATCTAGCTTTACATGCTGGAAGCTGAAGGCAAGAAAGCAAAGGCAGAAGTGCTATAATATGCAACTTCTTGTATGTATCAGTGGTCAATGCCTCTGATCTTGTCAGAAATTATTAACTCTTCATCTAAGGGTATCTTCTTCCTGTGGAACAGAAGGTAAGCTACAAGCCCCTTTATTCTGAGCTCAGAGTTAACTGTGTGGGTTTAGGGTCAAAAGTTTGGAACTAGTCTATTTTTCTTTGCGTTTAGGGTTTTGTGGTTGGGTTTGTGTGTGTGTGTGTGTTAAGAGACTACAGTGTTGGTCTCTAAAAAGTGTATTTCCTTTAGGCATTAGATCTGTATCTTGTAAAATGTTACTCTGACCATCTGCTTAATGCTTTTCCTTCCTACACTGAGAATATTGATAGTGGGAGTTTTGTCTCTTGGTTTTTTTCTTCTGTTTGTGACTTACTTTCATTGAGGGGTGGAGGTAATGGCATATGTGACTTCTCACAGTTAAACTAGAAGAGCTCAGTATTGAGGGATTGATGCCTTGGGAGAGAGAGTTGGTGCATAAGCCTGATTTTGGTGCTTTGAGCTGAGTGGGGAAGAGTTTGCTTATATTTGAAAGCACAGGTATGTAAGCTGTTCATCAGTCTGAACTTGGTTACTGTGCTCGTTGAAAGCAACAATAAAATTTGCCCATGTTGGAGAAGGGCAATTCTTAAAAAGGGTATTTTTGCAGTTCCTGAGTCTGCTAAAGGAAATGTGACTCTTTGAGAGAGCCTTGTGGATTTTTATGTTTGTTTTTTTTTTTTTTTTTAATGCATCTAGAATGAAAAGGTTTTCTGTCATTCTGTTGTGCTTGCAGATGTATTCTCTGTAGAATAAGGCTACATAATTGCCTCTTTTTCTCTCAATCTGTTATGTGGAAGGAAGAGCTCCTGGTAAACAGCTTCTTGGCGCATGCATATTGTTAAAAATTCAGGAAATGTGATTTAAACTTGCTTTTCGAAAACTGCATGATAGAAAAGTTACCTTTTAGAAAAGGAAAGATTCGTACAAAATAAATTCACACCAATATGATATGGCTGAGGGTTACTGGAGATCCTGCAAAAAAAATCCAAACCAAAAAAGATTCATAGGCTTACTTGTAACCAGTCCCATTTGTGTTTTCCCTTTAAAAAAGAAAAACCATTTTTCTCATTGTTTGTATTGGAGCACAGCAATTTCTAAAAATGCAGTGGGAGAAATTCTTAGTGTGTGTTTCTGCAAGCTTAAATGCCTTGGTTTATGGAATGCTGAAATGCAGGGAAGAAGGGAGAATACACATCTCTATCATGCTGGTATGAACATCTCTAAGTACAAATCAGTTTCTAAAGCTTTTTTTATTCTTATGGAAGAAATGACATTTATTTTAATGACACATTCTTATGATTCTTTTAAAATGCCTGTAGCTGTGCACAGAATTAGTTATAAAATTGGTATATTCAAGACGAGACTTATGTCCGAGTCACACACTGCATGCTTTTTCCCATCCACTATATTTTGTCTTTGATACTTCCCCTAAAGACGCACAAAGGAATTGTATGCAGTGCTGTTGTGCTTTAATCCCAGCTGGCAACTAACCACCACATAGCCACTTGCTCACTCCCCTCCTTCCTTCTTCTGCTGGAGCAGGATGGGGAGAATTGAAAGAATGTAAACCCACAGGTTGAGATAAGAACAGTCCAATAACTATAGTACAAAACTACTATTACCAGTAAGAGTAAGAGAAATAACAAGGGGAGAGAATATGAAACTAGGAAGGGGGGGGGGGAACCCAACCTAATAAACACAAGTGATGCACAGTATAGTTGCTCACCACCTACTGACTGATACCCAGCCCAAATGCAGCAGTGATCTGGGCTTTCCAGGTAACTCCCCCCACTTTCTGTACTGAACATGAGGTGCTGTGGTATGGAATACCCCTTTGGCTAGTTTGAGTCAGGTGTCCTGTTTCTGCTCCCTACCAGCTTTCCATGCCTCTCCTCACTGGCAAAGCATGGGAGACTGAAAAGTCCTAGAGTTAGAGTAAGCACTGTTTGGCAACAACATACATCTATGTGACAGCCAGCATGGCTCCACTAAGGGGAAATCCTGCCAGACCAATCTGGTGGCCTTCTATGGTGGGGCTACGGAACTGATAGACAGGGGCAGAGCAGTTGATGTCATCTACCTGGACTTGTGCAAAGTGTTTGACACTGTCTGACATGACATCCTTGTCTCTAGATTGGAGAGACATCAATTTGATAGGTGGACCACTGGGTGGATAAAGAACTGGCTGGATGGCCGCACACAGAGGGTTGTGGTCAATGCCTCGATCTCCAGCTGGAGACCAGTAACGAGTGGTGTCCCCCAGGGGTCGGTGTTGGGACCGGTCTTGTGCAACATCTTTGCGGGTGACATGGACAGTGGGATTGAGTGCGCCCTCAGCAAGTTTGGTGATGACACCAAGCTGTGTGGTTCAGTTGATACGTTGGAGGGAAGGAATGCCATCCAGAGGGACCTTGACACGCTTGTGAAGTGGGCTGATGCCAATCTGATTAAGTTTAACCATGCCAAGTGCAAGGTCCTACATGTGGGTTGGAGCAATGCCAGGCACAGGTACAGGTTGTGCAGAGAAGAGATTCAGAGCAGCCCTGTGGAGAAGGACTTGGGGGTGTTGGTTGATGGAAAAAATGGACATGAGCCAGCAGTGTGCGCTTGCAGGCCAGAAAGCCAACGGTATCCTGGGCTGCACCAAAAGGAGTGTGACCAGCAGGTCGAGGGAGGTGCTCCTGCCCCTTTACTCTGCTCTCGGGAGACCTCACTTGGAGTATTGTGTGCAGTTCTGGTGTCCTCAACATAAAAAGGACATGGAACTGTTAGAACAAGTGCAGAGGAGGGCCACGAGGGTGATCAGGGGACTGGAGCACCTCCCGTATGAAGATAGGCTGAGAAAGTTGGGGCTGTTCAGCCTGGAGAAGGCTGCTTGGAGACCTCATAGCAGCCTTCCAGTATCTGAAGGGGGCCTCTAGGGATGCTGGGGAGGGACTCTTCATTAGGGACTGTAGTGAGAGGACAAGGGGTAACGGGTTCAAACTTAAACAGGGGAAGTTTAGATTGGATCTGAGGAAGAAATTCTTTCCTGTAAGGGTGGTGAGGCACTGGAATGGGTTGCCCAAGGAAGTTGTGAATGCTCCATCCCTGGTGGTGTTCAAGGCCATGTTGGACATAGCCTTGGGTGACATGGTTTAGTGGGAGGTGTCCCTGCCCATGGCAGGGGTGTTGGAGCTAGATGATTTTAAGGTCCTTTCCAGCCCTAACTATTCTATGATTCTATGTGTTATCAGCATTGTTCTCAGAATAAAGTTGAAAACATAGCATTGCACCACTACTATGAAGGAGAAAAGTAACTCTTGCAGCTGAACCCAGGACATCACTCCATCCCAAGGGGGTGATCCATTGGGTTAAAAAAAAAAACATCCATTGCATTCATTTAGTCCATGACTTTGGGCTCTGCCTCTTGTAATGGTCACTCAGGACGGGAGAGGTGATGTGTTGGGTTATTGAGTACCAAAGCCAGCTCAGGTTGGGTCTCTGCTCCATTTCCACTGCTTCTTGTGAGGCTTGTCCTCCATTCGTTCAGGTGGTTCCTGTAACAATAATTGCTACTTCTCAAATCCTGATTACAACAATTGCAAGGTATTTCCATTACAGTCTCCACTGCTGGTTTCTTTGGACCAAACCATAGGATTTAACATTGCAGTGAGCTCCTCCTCTTGCCTCTGCTCCAGCTTGGACTTACCCACAGTCTCCAGACCCTTAGGGCTATACCTGCTCCGTGTGGAGCCTCATCTATGAGCCACAGTCTCTCCTGGGGCATACCTGCTGTGGCATAGACTTATACACAGGCACAGTTGCTTTTGAGGTGCACCTGTGCCAGTGTGGCCTTATCCATGGGCCTCAGTGCCATCAGAGATATATACCTGTTTGTTGCAG
Organism: Amazona ochrocephala; assembly: GCA_039720435.1. Taxonomy (NCBI): domain Eukaryota; kingdom Metazoa; phylum Chordata; class Aves; order Psittaciformes; family Psittacidae; genus Amazona; species Amazona ochrocephala. The sequence goes on from CM077880.1 coordinate 32,211,402, forward strand.
CGTGGCCCACAGCCACAGTCCCTTCAGAAGTAAACCTGCTCTCACATGGCCTTATTCATGGCTACAGTTCTTCCAGGGGCGTAGTTGCCCTGTTATGGGTTTATCCATGGCCACACACTTTGCGGTGTTCCAGCATGACCTCATGCACAGCCACCGATTCTTCAAAGTGTACCTGCTGCAGCATGAACTTAACCACAGCCACAGATATTTTGAGGTGTACCTTTTCAGCATGAACTTACCTTGGGGCCACACTCCCTTCGGAGGTATACCTACTGCAGCACAGACATAATCATGGCCATAGACAGGTCAAGATGTACCTGCTCTGGCATGGCCTTATCCATGACCACAGGCATATTGGAATGTCCTGCTCCACATGGACATATCTAGTGGTCACACGCTGCCCCTTGCACTTCAAGCTCACACTGAAGCTCCCGCCTGTGCAGTACAGCACAGCAGCAATGCCCTGGCCATCTGCCAGCCCAGGCACACAGCCATTGCTGTTATCAGAATGTTCCCTGGCACAGCAGAGTCAGATGCACCACAGGAGAGCAAAAACAAAAAGCAGGCACTACCAGCACTAGACTCTAATCTACAGTAAGGCAGGCAAGCCCCATGGCAAGCACAGAAGCCTGCTGGTTAATAGCTGTACAGCAATAATGGTTATAAATTTGATCTAGTGCATTCCAGTCAAACCTTTTGAGCCCCATGTTGGGTGCCAAAAAGGGCTGTTGTGGTTTATCTCCAGCTGGCAACTCAGCCCCACACAACCATTTGCTCACCTTCCCCCTTCCCTCCCTGGCAGGATGGGGGAGAGAATTGGAAGAGTAGGAGTGAGAAAACTCATGGGTTGAGATAAAGGCAGTTTTAACAGGTAAACCAAAAGCTGCATGAGCAAAGCAAAACAGGGAATTCATTCACCACTTTCCGTGAGCTATCTCCAGGGCAGCAGGGCTCCATCACATATAACGGTTACTTGTGAAGACAAACACCATCACTCCCTACATTCCTTCCCTCCTTCTTCCCCAGCTTTGTATGTTGAGCATGACATCATACGGTGTGGAATATCTGTGAGATCAATTGGGGTCAGCTGTCTCAGCTGTCCCCCCTCCCAGCTCCTTGTGCACCCCCAGCCTGCTTGCTGGTAGGGTGGCGTGAGGAGCAGGAAAGGCCTTCGCCCCATATAAGCACTGCTCAGCATTAGCTAAAACATCCCTGTGCTATCAACAGTGTTTCCAGCCCAAATCCAAATGCCAACCCCATACCAGTTGCTGTGAGGAAGCTTAACTCTATCCTAGTCAAAACCAGCATAAATGTGCTTTAGTTAAGGGGATGGGAAAGAGTAAGGTAAGAGTGCTGGACACACAACCCACTGCACTGATTTGCTTTACATACTGATTTTGCTTCACAGTCCTTATGCACAAAGTTACCAGTTTTTACCAATAAAATATATGGGCATAGGGTGAAACGCATATGTAAAATACAAGTAGTGTATGCGTGAGAAGATCATTGAGAGCAGGGTTCATCTGAGCACCAGTGGGTCTCAAACCTTTTTCAGAAACAATGTATTAAATAATTTGCTTACCTCTTGTGTAGCTGGGTGCTCACTTTTCCAGGTTCTCTGGGGATGTCTTTGCTGCTGCTTGCTCCTGGTTCCTTCCCATCCTTTACGTGGCTGATTCATTTCTGCCCCTAAAGCTGCTGCTGCATCTGTTACTATTCCTGTTCAGTTAGTATGTTCAGTTGGCTGGACTCGGGCAGTGTCTGCTATTGTCCAGGTAGGCCCAGATGCTGCCATCACATGGTGCTTTGGCAGCTGGGGAGGGAGCTTTGCTGGATTAGGTTTGAAGCATGTCTTGCTGGAGGTGGGGTCTAGGGCTTGAATCAAAAACTTCTGGGACATAAATGAAAAGCAAAAACCAACTCTTTTTCTACCACTGCTTGCACAATCTGTGCAGGTTAAAAGGTTTCTGTATGATTTTTCTTCCTTTTTTTGATTGGAAGAGATCTGAAATACTGATCTGAAGGCTGTGCGTGAAGGCTGTGTGTAGCACATGCTCATGTATTATTTGGAACTTCTTTTTATGGTGAAGACTGTGGAAATAGTTGTAGTATTTTATTTACTTTGTTCCAAAGACAAGGAATTCAAAGGTAGGACTTCAGAGAGAATTGCATTGCTGTCACGTTTATAAGAGCTTTTCCTTTGAAAACAGTGTTTTGCCTCCAGCTTATTGCTAGTAAATGGCTCTGGGTAAGTTGCTAGGCTGGGTGCACCGAACACTTTTCTTTCATCCTGTGATTGTATTGTATACGTGAAGTGGGTTTCAAGGCTAATTTTAATGCCACAGATGATGGTCAGTTCAGGAAAGAGAGCTGCTTCTGTGTAGGTTACTCATCTTGAAGTTCTTCCATACTAGGGTGAAAAATGCTGGTAGAGGAGTGTGTTTGCTGCCTTTGCTGCTTGAAGTGGAAGGCTTCATTGAATTAAGATGATTAAATTGGCACTTCTTCACCCCGAAGTGTATTTTAAGATACAGACACATGGAGCTACACAAAAATTGTGTCCTGCATTGATTTCTCTTTCAGATTCTTGTCCTCATATGCAGGCCTATAATTTTAGTCTGTTACATCTTCCTCTTCCACCAAGTTCCTGTCCTTGCTTTCAGCTTAGGTGGGATTTCTGTTATCTTTTATATTTTGGATGTTAACTTGTTTGGAGAGTAGAGATTTAGAACTATGGAAGGAATACTAGGTTGCTGCTTTTTGAGATACTTTTATAAAGTACATAAAACAGTTAATCTATAATTGATGTATATTCATTGTATGTATATTCATTACATGTATATTCATTGCATGTATATTTCATGTAGTAACGCAGGTGACCAGGCTCCAGAGACTGTTTGTAGACTTTGTATTTTCAGACTGTTGCAGAAGAATGAACTGAAAATATTTTAGAGATTAATATTTTTATTCACCACTTTATAAATCCCTCCTTATCTTAAAACATCCCACTGAAGCCTTAATGATAAGTGCAGTTGTTGGAAAGGGTATAGGAGGAGGCACGTTGGGATCTTCCTGTGTGGCTCCGATGGGTGAGAGCTGTAGTGATGAGCTAAACATGGTAGAAATCAACCTGTATCCTTGGAGCAACTTTTATCACATCCTGTGTTTATATGCCTCTAAGTGGCACTTTCTGAATAGCTGTTCTCAAGGTGGTTGTGACTGTTCAACTTCCAAGAGGGTTGAGACAACATAAAATAGGATTATTTGACGTATTTTAAGCTTGACGCTTCTGATGTTTAATAGTCAAGCATTTAAGCCTGTAAATAGAACAAGATAGTTGTCAGTTCTCAGTCCTGCTCCTGCTGTTTGATTTGTTTCCTGGGCTATTTACAGAGACACCTTGAAGGTATGTTTGTTTTCAGCACATGGGCTATTAGCTTTGCAACCTGTCAACACCTGATATTGCTCATTCTCCTTGTTTGCAGAGTGACTCTGCATTTCCTGTCTCTTCAGAATTCCCTGTGTGTGTTTTAACATTATCAGGAAGTCGTTTTCATCCTTTTGAACTGTTTTGTAATAGGGTTTTCATTAACTCATCAAATTATTATATAAAATCATGTTTATCAAAAAGAATGTAAAATAAATTTAGAACACATATTTTGTTAAACTCAGAAGTCGGAAATTCTGTTACTTAACTGTCTGGCTGATACAAACTTGAGGGTTTCTTAGGATCTGAAAGGCTTCTCAAGGTTTTTCTTTTTTGCTACTGTAAGTGGCAGTGCTCCAAGAACACTTGTGCTCCTCTAATTTATTTATTTACTGGTTGGCGAGTGGTGTCTTGGCTGCTCCTTTTCTAAGCTGTTTTTCAGTTGTTTGTAGTGATGAACTTTAAAACTCATTGGAAGATCCGGGGGGAATGCTTCTGTGGTTTGAACAGGGATTTCTGTGTTGCCTATTTAAAGACTCGGCCTGAAGAGCTGTAGCAGAGCTGAGTCATCATAAATTTCTAATATGTCTGTAGCTTTAGTCTGAGCTGCAGTGAGAATGCTAGACAGTGCTCGAGTCATGTCTGTCCATATGGACTATGGGAAGAAAGTAAAGAGCACTATTTGAAGGTTATCTCTTACCTATCCCCTTATTGGAGAGTACTGAGAGGAACATCTCGTGGTGCTGCAGCAGGAGATAGTTTGTATGGAACCAAGCCAAAAACTTAGTGATGTTTTGTAGCTGCTGACAGGCTGGTCTCTCGCTGCAGAATAAGCAGTATCCCTACAGCTGTTTGATACTGCTATGACTTCTCATGTGTCACAGAATGTTCCTGTCATCCTGTTCAGCTGGACAATCTAGAAACGTCCCTGTTCAGACTCCTCTGCATTGAGGTTCTTTCCTCTGTGCTCTTACCCTCACCAAGTGCTTTTCAGCTGTGTTACGTTTTGGTGACTGAGTCCTCCTACAGTGAGGATGTGAAAACTGACTTTACTATCTGCAGTTACAGATATTTGTTGCTTACTGCTGCTAGCTGTCAGCTGGAAAACTGTGGGAAAAGAACAATTTAGTGTTATTAATATTTTGTTTTTAACTTCTAAAATTTCCTTCCTAATAGTTTTGGGGGCTGTAAGCTCAAAGTTGAGAAACACAGCTCTAGTTGAACCAACTGAATGAAGGAAAAGCTTCGTGGCCTCTGCTGACATGAAATTTCAGATCAAATGATCTCATGGACAAAGCACAACATAAACTTTCAGCTACTTCCTGAGTCTTCTTGTAAAAACTCACACTTGGAAGGAATCTGTAGTTACCAGAGTTCAGGCTGTCTAGTATCAATTTAAATTACAGGTACGTATCATCTCGTAATAACAGCATTGGCTTAGTTGTGTAAGATTTGAACAGTTTCAAATCTCAGTCCTTAGTAAGTCCACGGGTCCTATACTGTGAGTGACAGGGATATTGTAGCACCAAAGAAATCCATTACCGAGTTTCCTTCAGAGATCTGCTTATTATGTAGCTGTATGCAGTAGCAGGAGTATTTGTGATATGTAAGGCCTAGAAGACGGTTCGAAGTTGTTCAGAGGTAGTTCTGTTATTGCTGAGTGTGGGCATGTATGAACAGAATGAACACAGATTTCCATTCTACTAATTTCTTTTTATGTTTCTGAATCATGCAGTGGAAAAAGCGTTTTGTTTTGTTTCTCTGTGTTTTGGTAGCTGTGCTTGTCTAAATCAGTCTCTGCATGTTCTGAGTTGCAAGATGCCATGCACTTCAGAATGGCTACTGTCTTGGCTGAAATTAGATTCCAGAAGTTATATGTGTATATATGTACATGCACATTTTTATTGTGATTGCTGGTAAGGACTTTCAGAAAAACACCTCTCTTGAAGGTTTTAGGAGGGCATGTCTCAATAGTAACTACCTGAAGGGTGAAATAAGTTAGCTTCCATTAAGCAGTTCATTGCTTCTGGCAAATCTGGCTTAAAACAGAACTAGTTTAGATATCTGAGTCTTGCAGTGTTAGGATCTTTGTTTAGCCTTTTGAATTGCTTGCTTATGTTTTCACTAAATTCTGTTCATCTGTGAGGCAACTTGATTAACTGCCCTAGGGAGGCATGGAAGGCAGCTGCTCTTCCCTGTCTAATAGCCAAGTGTCAAAGCAGCATTACTGGTTTTGGAAGAAGCAGCACATATTGCTTTAAAGTATTTTGATGTATGCAGCAGAGAAATAACTGAATGATTGCATTTCTGCTCCTTTCTACAGCTAATGGAAAAGAAGAATAAGATGAAAGTACTTCATTGGGCATTGCTGATAGCAGTCTCAGTATTTCAGCAAGTAATTCCTTTTGCTATTGAAATCTTTGCAACTTCTGACCAGCTTTAAACACCTACTTCAGAGTGTATCTTTGAAATTCAGCACAGCAGAAAAGCCCTGGGCTAGAAATGTGCCTCCTCCTCATTTTGTGAAATTCTATTCAAGCTTTGCTGAGAAATACTAATTCTAAAAATTATTTTTCCATTTCATGTTTGCATTCCTCAGGCAAACTTTGGCTTTATGCTAAAATAATTGAACACAAATATTCTCAAGTTGGGCATATGTTGATGTCAAAATAAGATTGGGAAGAAGCACTGCACAGCATCACCCACTCACTGTAACAAAGGACAGAGGGAAGAAATGGTAGCCTGATCCATATTACAGTTAAATCTACTGGAGTGTTACCTTTACAAAGGTAAATTGTGGAAGTTGAATGTTAAATTTAAAAGTTCAAAATTTTGGGTTAGGAAACTTTCATGGAATCATAGAATCACAGAATGGTTTGTGTTGGAAGGAACCTTAAAGATCACCTTGTCATATGCCTTTGCCATGGGCAGGGACACCTTCCACTAGACCAGGTTGCTCAAAGCCCTGTCCAACCTGGCCTTGCACACTATTAAGGATTGCTAGGAAACTGGTCCTGTCTCATGTATGTGTTATGGCAGTGTTGTGTGTGGCCAGGGGATTTTTTTTTTTTAAACCCTTAAAATTTCAGCCTTGTTCATGCTTGGGGTGAATGGATGAAGGTGGTGTGGGCAGTGTAGCTCAGCAGGTCAAGGGGTTTGTTGCACCTGATGAGGGGTGGGTTCTGCTATTCCTCACTGCCTGCTGTCTGTGGTCTCCATGTTCTGTTTCCTCTCTGACAAATCTGTAAACCATTTCTGCTCACTAACCTAGCAGCAAAGTGAATGGTTTTCTGCTGAGCCATAAAGTTTAAGTCAATTTGCTGTGCAGTCAGAGGAGCATCAGTCTGTAGCAGGAATGGGGCAGGTCTGTGTGCCAGGAATGTTGGCAGAGGGGAGTGGGAAATTGGACTCTACCCATCTGTGGCCATGAGCTCTTAAGATTGCTGAGCTGTACCATATATCCACATTTGAAGGCTGAACAAATAATTATGAATTTATAATTTTTCCAGTCATTTGTATTCAATTTAATATAATAACATAAATAACATTTTCTCTATGAAAAACAGTGTCCAAAGCAGCTAAAAATAGTTTTTCTAAGTACATCATTTGCTGCCAGTGTGAAAATGAAGTAGAGTTCTTGATGGAAATTATCTTGTGTATGCAGTAGCATAAGCATGTGTGAACTTGAAAAAGGCTCAAAACAACTAATCAGTTTCTGAAGACGTTATCTTTCCATTTCTGCTGAGACGCTTCCAATTTGGATTTTCCTAGCTCTTTTCCCAGTTGCAAGTAGCAGTTCAGGGCGCTCTGCTGCTTCCCATCATAGATCTGGTGTTTTTTTGTTGCACAGCCTTTTGTTCCTTTGGTGATTGTTGCTGTCTTGGTTTCCAGGTGTTCCTGAATTAAAAATGGCCTCAATTTTATCCAGTATAGAGCTCCAAAAAGGTCTATGGAAGAGAAAAGAGTTGTGTTCAGATATGAGAGGCTGCTAGCAAATATTTACTTGGCTCCAAGTTGCGTGCACCATTTTTGCAACTTCTTATGATTTGGGACAGTGTGTGCTGATGATCTCTAGGACTTGATGTGTATGTAGATGGCACAACCCTTGTAGCCTGTGATCAGAAGTCAAAGCAGTCTATGTTATTAAAATATTTGTATATAAAGCTGAACAGAAAATTTTAAGCTGAAAGGAGGACTGTGTTGGATGCCATAAAAAGAATTATCTTTATGCTGTAGTTAAGAGGTTTTTTTTCCATTCTGAAGGTTTCATGGAGATGGTGTGAAAGCACACACAGAGAGCGATAAATGTTCTTCACTTCAAAGATGTTTTGGTGTAATTCCTCCTCAGAAGGTTTTGAGTACTTATGTAGGTGTATGCAAGTTAACTAAAACATGTTTTTGCAACAGGTTTTGAGTGCAAACTTCCCTGGATATATTTATGGGAACTTTGCATCTTTTGACACTGATTTGTATTGTGCCTATTTGACATTGATAAGTTTTACTAACAATCGGCTTCATTCAGCTCCCCCTGTAATATGTGGTGGCTGTTTTTTTAATCCGTCATTTAATGTATTTCACAGATGCAGCTATGCAAAAAACAAACCAAACCCTAAAACACAAAACCCCAAACACTTTGAAGGTTACTAAACTACAAACCAGCTGAATGGAGTTGATTGTTGATCGGTAAAACTTGTTGGAAGATGTAAGCAAAGGCAGGGAATAGGACAGATTGAAAGGGGAAACCAGATAATCTTGTGATAGACGTACTAAAGTATGAGGGAGCAGTTTGGCTCTTACTCTAGCAAGTAGCTTTTTGCTCTAAACTTAGAAGTTGTACTTGTTGCAAGTACAACTTACGCTACTGCTGATTGTAACTCAGTGAATATAAATTTTCATCCTTTCCCTGCCATGTGTGAATTCCCACATCTGAGTGATCGGTCTATACAAAAATCTTGAGTTCCATTTGAGTGCAAATGGGTTGACAAGTAGCCCCTGCTTTCCCCTGCCTCGCCTTGCTGCAGCATTCAGTGCTTTAATTCCATGGTTTCTATAGTCAAACTAATAACCTGGAAATGCTGACAGTGATATCCATCAGTATAGCAATGAATTTTCGTATTTAGAATGAAACAATTTAAAAATAGTAAGTCAAAGCATTTTTAAGAGTTCGAAATACCTGTAGACTCTTAGATGCTTTCAAGTTGTGTATTCCTGCGATCAGAAGGAGGGAGAAGGTTATCTATTCTGTAGTTTGTATTTTGAAGTTTGGATAGAGATTTCTAAGCCTTTAATATGGAACTTCTCACTGTTATAAACTGCATGGAACTAGTGCAATACCCGGAATGTGAGCAGCAGGTGACTTTTGTCAGGTGATGACATTTCACTCCAGGATCCTGGCACCCTCAATGGACTATTTTCAGGACTCCTCTAAGGTTGAGGTAGTTTGCTTGTACACGTATTGCTGCTCTTTCTTCACTTTCCATGCCCGCTAGATTTGCAGACACTTGTGGCAGAAGGAGGGTGGTAACAAAGAAGTGATGAATATTCCACCTACCAGATGAAGCAGTCCTGTTGCAGAGTCCCACACTGGTTTTACATTAGATTTAGCCCAGTGAAAGGACACAGTTTCATGAGGATGCTGTGCCTTTTGGCAGTCAGACTTGGTTAGCTGAAAGTGAAATTGTGCTTACAGAGTATGCTATGTTCAATCTGACTTAGAGTGAAGGGAGCCTTTGTAGCTCTTAACTGCTTGGGTTAGCTTAAGAAATCCTAGAGCCCACTTCCTTGTTTGGGCTAAGTAAGAAATAAGTGATCTCAGGGCACTTCTTTGCCCTTACAAGAGGAGAAAATAGAAGCTGGAGAGATAACTAGCTCGCCTCCCCCCACTTTGGAAATCCCAGAGGTATGTAGCTGCTGTCACAAACCTCAAGAGGCTCAGAGGCAAGTGTCGTAATTGCTTGTTCTCCTTTCTAGTGTCTGTAGCTTCCATATCCAAACCTCTTAATTATCAGCAAGAATTGTCATTCCATGCACCACGGTTGTGGTTTTTTTTTTAAGGACTGTTGTAAATTGCTTGAGCTGAGGATTGGAAGCTGAAAATAGTCCATTACAGGATAGTAGTGGAGACTGGCTAATTTGCTCCTGTGGCTGAACCTGCTGATCTCAAGTCGCTTGTTGTGAATATAATTTTGTGCTGTAACATGCTCAGTTATTTGATTTATCAAATTGGGAAATTATTTCAACTGGTTAGATGTTAGGGCAGTGTAGTGACAGAAATCTCTGCCTACCACCTTTATTATGCTTGCAAATGCACCCCAAAAGCACTTGAAGGAAAACGTTCTGCAACAAGAGAGAGTGCTTACCTTGGGAATCACTTGAACATACCATCGCCAAATAAATACTTTTTGGCTTTAGGCTGTTACAGTTTGTTTTCAATTCAGCTTGCATATTAGATAAACTTGGAGCTAGTCTGTTTGGTGAGGTTTTGGTGGTTTGTTGTGATGGGGTTTTTTGTGTCTTATTTTTTTTTTTTTTATTTGGAGAAGCATGGGGTCAGGTTTCAGATATTTCCAGGCGTATTTCATCAGTTTGTTTAGTTCTGGAAGAATCACCATATAAAGCCATCTGACAAGGTAGGTTCTGGCAGTGGCATCTTGTGACCAGCTGGCTGATGATGGCTTATACTCATTGACTGTTCCTAAACCCCTTTTGACAGCTGTCACACAATGTCTGAACTTTCTGGTGTAGTAATTGCTGATAAGCAGTTAAAAGGTATGATTAAGGCTTGTAACTCATCATGAAAGCAGCCCTGGGAAACTTTGTGAACATGGCAGATGTCTCTCACTACTCATTTTCAGTAAGATACGCGTGATTCTCAGTACTCAGGTCTTTGTGTGCCACTGTGAGAGTTCTGGTGACTTCAAATCCCCATTTTAAATACCTATTTTGTATACTAAGGTAGTTACGAGAACTTTTCTTCCTCTCAACAGGTGGGAAGGAGAAACCAAAAACCAATGCAGAAGAGCTACAGATTAAAAAGGTTAAGAAGAAAAAGAAAAAGAAACATAAAGAGAATGAGAAGAGGAAGCGTCCAAAAATGTACAGCAAATCTATTCAGACCATCTGCTCAGGATTGGTTTCTGATATTGAGGATCAGGAAGCCAAAGGCATCATAGATGATCATCTTAAGGATTTCAATGGGAAAAATATGGATCCCAAGAAGGACTGTGAGTCCAAGATACCAGAGAACAGTGAGTTTCCATTTGTCTCGTTAAAGGAGCCACGGGTTCAAAATAAACTCAAAAGGTTGGACACATTGGAGTTCAAACAGCTGATTCATATTGAGCACCAGCCTAACGGAGGTGCATCAGTTATCCATGCCTACAGTAATGAACTCTCCCACTTGTCTCCTGTGGAGATGGAGAGATTTGCAGAAGAGTTTGTGGGTCTGGTTTTTAGTGAAAATGAAAACTGTGCAGCTTACTATGTAATGGGTATTGTTCATGGGGCAGCTACTTATTTACCTGACTTTTTAGACTACTTTTCGTTTAATTTTCCCAATTCACCAGTGAAAATGGAGATTTTGGGAAAGAAAGATATAGAGACAACGACTATGTCAAATTTTCATGCTCAGGTAAGAGGTTATGCATTTTACTTTCTAAAGTCATATAATGGTTTCAAACAACTGTGGATGGGTTTTTATTAGAATACAGTTGCTATTAGCTGTGGTGTGTGGATGACAGAAGACAAGAAACAAGGGAATTATTTTAAGTAATACTTTAGTTCTGCAGTATTAAAGATAAGGAGCCTGTTAAAGGGGACATAAAGTTGGACTTTATAGGGAATGGAAGTGTTTGCATGCACGTTTGTGTGTAGGTTTCTTTGGGTTTGTTTCTGTAGCTGAAGCTTAACTGTGAGATTTGGAGGGTTAAAATGATTTAGCTGTGGCTCTCTGGGTGTCTGAGCTGTAGTTTATGAGCTTCTTCAGAGAGCTGGAATGCTTGAATACATTAGAACAATGTTGCACATAAAGCCTTTGTAGGGCATAGTTAATTAGTTGCATTTGTAGCGTGAAGCTTCTAAGTCCATCCTCAAAGGAGAACTTAATGGTGGTTGAAGTCACTACTAATTTAATGCTTAGCCCTTCGCATTGTATTCTTCAGTTGTAGTCTCTTGGAAGTTATGTGTCCAAATGGCAGCTTATTTTTTGCTTTTTGCATATTAATTTTTAATTTTTTGAATTATTTTCTGGAGGGAAATGACTGTATATTCCCTTAGCAACAGCTACTGATTAAACATCACCTCTGCTATTTATTAACTTACTGTAGAAGATACGTTACTGTTGCACATAAATTACTTATATTTCAGGTCTTTTAAGTTTTGGGAAAAGAGAATTCTAACTGTTTTAGGTTGCCACTGTGGTGATGAAAGTGTTATGTAAAGCTCATACAGGTATTCTGAAACAATCTATGAAGAAACTCAACCCTGTCTTTCATTGTATCAACTTTAGCTCACCATTGCCTGTTTCACTCCCTGTTTGTGAATTTGGATGTTGTGTGGAACACCTTTAAACTATGTTAGTCTTTGCATTTTAGACAATTATGAAGAATTCAAATTAAGTTATGCTGTCATCTTTTTAATGAAAAATATGTTGTTTTTTTTTCCTTGGCAACACAGATATTTGCGTGGAGCACCATTGAATTTATTGACAGATTTCAGTTGTGTGTTATCTATGAGGATATGCAGAACTGAAATGTTGTTGCATCGGAACATTTGCAGAGCCAGTTAAGAAAATGTCCACTGCCATGGAGTGTGAATAGTCTATGAAATATATTGACTATTTTATTTTCAGTGTATAAACTGAATTATTACTTTAATAGAAAAGATCACTAAACATAATATAGGCAGCTGCTCAGGACAGCTCTTAGGTCATTTTATACAGAGAAAAGCTGAATATGTCCTTGAAAGTCCAGCGTGTTGGGCAGCAGTAATGCAAGCATAGCTGTGTGCTAGTATCTGCCCTAAAGAAATAGTTAAAAAAATGCTCAAATTTTATTTTTATGAATAATAATGGAATTCTTTTCCTGATAGGATGGATTAACTTGATATTACAATGGTATCATCAGTATCTGTAGTTAAATCAGTCCTGTGGTCATTGGGATTGAGGTCATAATTTCCTATTTTTCTGTAAGTGAAGGAAGGAACAGAGAATGTAGTAGGTTAAAGAAGTCAAATGTGTTGTTAGAGCATTCAACTGGTCAACTTCATACTCTGCCTTCTAACCTGTACTTTACTTGGGTGGAGGTTTAGTTCTGGTATCTTCTTTTCCTTTGTTTTCTCTCAGTTTTTCAGTTAGTTTTCATAGCTTTTTATTACTTGTCAGTTTGGTTGCTTGACGGAAGATGCTTGGCTCCTTGTATTCTGCTAATATAAAGGGTATAGTGTGTATAAATAGCGTGTAGAGGCGTACACCAGACTTACTCATATTGTCTTCTGTGCAGTATTGCTGTTTCCTGGCATATATAAGTACCTTGGTTGCCTAGCTATTGATCCTATTTTTCTTTATTATGTGAGTTATTTTGGCTGCTTATTTTGTCTTGCTCAGGTAGTCCACTACAGCTGAAAGGTTTTGTTAGCTTAGTATTCTCCTTTGTGACAGGGGCCAGTGTCAAAATGTCTACGAGGAAGTATGAGAGTCTAGTAGTCATAGTGATACTGTGTCAGAGTGCTCATCCTCCAGGGATATGAATCTGGCGTCTTTTTGAATCTGCAAGTTGTGAATTTTGTGGTTTTAACCTTCAGCTGTATTTGTGTGTGTGTGTGCGTGTAAATTCAAAATTCATTAGTTCAAGTTCATTAGTGTTGGTTTCTTTTCTAGTTTTCTGCTTCTACTTTCTTTATAAAAGCTACTATTGTATAACTTGCTATGTTTTATGCAGATTAATAATGTTCTTCTATCTCATTGAGTTCTTTGTGAATCTCTTAAAGGGATTCCAATGTGCTGTTGCAGTATATTTCAGTGAAATGTTAAAGGTAGTTTTCTGTCCCTACATTACAAAAGCTCTGTGCTGCTGTGTTCCCCATTGTCCTGAGGTGCCGGAGCAATGTCTAGCAGTTGTATATTCTCAGTTGAGAGGGGAGTTGTTTTCCCGTGTCCAAGTACATTGGAAAACATGTACTTGTTTTCCCAACCTAGTACAAGTCTAAAAATTAGTTTTATCAAGTCTGCTTTGAGTACCTATCTCAACCTTCCTTTGCCTTAGGAAACATGGGCATTGCTTTGCTATATTTAACTAAAACATGAAATGAGGCTCACTTGAGTACATGAGGTTCTTTGCTTTGTTTTGAGAACTCGCTGTAGCACATGTAATCAGACTGACTACAGGGATGATACAGGGATGTTGTCCGGGAAGCTAGGGACCAGGTTAGGAAAGCTAAGGCCCACTTAGAATTAAACTTGGCTAGGGATGTTATAGGTAACAGGAAGGGAATCTATGGGTACATCGCAAATAACAGACAGGCTAGGGACAACGTGGGCCCTCTCCAGAAGCTATCAGGAGAACTGGCTACCCTGGATTTGGAGAAGGCTGAGGTTCTTAATGGCTTCTTTGCCTCAGCCTTCACCAGCAAATGCTCTGACCACACCACCCAAGTCTTGGAAGGCAGACGCAGGGACAGTGAGAATGAAAACCCTGGGCCCACTGTAGGAGAGGATCTGGTTCGAGACCATCTTAGGAACCTGAACATACACAAGTCCATGGGACCTGATGAAATCCATCTGCGGGTCCTGAAGGAGCTGGCAAATGAAGCTGCTAAGCCACTGTCCATCAGATTTGAAAAATCATGGCAGTCAGGTGAAGTTCCCGATGACTGGAAAAAGGGAAATATAACCCCCATTTTCAAGAAGGGGAAAATGGGTGAGGCGGGGAACTACAGACCAGTCAGCCTCAGCTCTGTGCCTGGCAAAATCTTGGAGCGGATTCTCCTGGAAGCCATGCTAAGGCACATGAAAACCAACAAGGTGCTTGGTGACACCCAGCATGGCTCCACTAATGGGAAATCCTGCCAGACCAATTTGGTGGCCTTCTATGAAGGGGCTACGGAACTGCTGGACAGGGGTAGAGCAGTTGATGTCATCTACCTGGACTGGTGCAAAGTGTTTGGTACTGTCCCACATGACATCCTTGTCTCTAAATTGGAGAGACATTGATTTGATAGGTGGACCACTGGGTGGATAAAGAACTGGCTGGATGGCCACATGCAAAGAGTAGTGGTCAAGGGCTCAATGTCCAGCTGGAGACCAGTAACGAGTGGTGTCCCCCAGGGATCGGTGTTGGGACCGGTCTTGTTCAACATCTTTGTGGGTGACATGGACAGTGGGATTGAGTGCGCCCTCAGCAAGTTTGCCGATGACACCAAGCTGTGTGGTTCAGTTGATACATTGGAGGGAAGGAATGCCATCCAGAGGGACCTTGACACGCTTGTGAGGTGGGCTGATGCCAACCTGATGAAGTTTAACCATGCCAAGTGCAAGGTCCTACACCTGGGTCAGAACAATGCCAGGCACAACTACAGGTTGGGCAGAGAAGAGATTCAGAGCAGCCCTGCGGAGAAGGACTTGGGGGTGTTGGTCAATGGGAAAATGAACATGAGCCGGCAATGTGCGCTCGCAGCCCAGAAAGCCAACGGTATCCGGTGCTGCACCAAAAGGAGCATGACCAGCAGGTCGAGGGAGGTGCTCCTGCCCCTCTACTCTGCTCTCGTGCGACATCACTTGGAGTATTGTGTGCAGTTCTGGTGTCCTCAACATAAAAAGGACATGGAACTGTTAGAACAAGTGCAGAGGAGGGCCACGAGAATGATCAGGGGACTGGAGCACCTCCCGTATGAAGATAGGCTGCGAAGGTTGGGACTGTTCAGCCTGGAGAAGAGAAGGCTGCGTGGAGACCTCATAGCAGCCTTCCAATATCTGAAGTGGGGGCCTCTAGGGATGCTGGGGAGGGACTCTTCATGAGGACTGTAGTGAGAGGACAAGGGGTAACGGGTTCAAACTTAAACAGGGAAAATTCAGATTGGATATAAGGAAGAAATTCTTTCCTGTAAGGGTGGTGAGGCACTGGAATGGGTTGCCCAAGGAAGTTGTGAATGCTCCATCGCTGGCAGTGTTTAAGACCATGTTGGACATAGCCTTGGGTGTCATAGTTTAGTGTGAGGTGTCTCTGCCCATTGCAGGGGGGTTGGAACTTGATCATCTTGAGGTCCTTTCCAACCCTAACTGTTCTATGATTCTGTGAGTGATGGAAGTATTTGAAAAGATCTAAAAACGTGAAAGAAAAGAACAACAAAAAAAGAGGGATGAACTAAGCCTGCAGTGGAAAGTATTACTTGGTGTTTTATCAATTTTTATTTCTCAGTATTACTTCATTATCCTCCACCTCCTGTTTTGTGGCAGATGAGTTTTCTTGGGTTTAAGTAGTGCATATTTCCAGATCACTGAGTTCTGTGGTAAGAGACAGATTCCACAGTAAGTCTGTTGATTAGCTCAGGACTGTTGGAGTCCTCCTAAGCCTATCTGCGAAGTCTGCATCTCTCAAGTAATCTACTCAGTTTCAGAACTGTAGAGTTGAAAATTAACTGGTCTCAGCTTCCTTCCCAATACACTTGTGTCAGATAAAAGTCATGTAGTTACACTTGTTAGGAGATGAGAAGGGGCAGAAGCTTGTGAGAATAGTTACAGCAGACATAGGAGAGAAGAGTTTGTGTTGGATCTGGTTCTCTTTCATTAGAATTAGTTTTTAAATTTTGAGGGAAGAAGAATTGGGGAGATTTTCATTTCCTAGCTTGCACCTGTGTTTAAGTAAGTTGCTCTTTTGGGTGGTGGAGAACTGTCCGCTGTAGATACATCCCTGGTTACTTGTGTAGATGGCAACAGCTACATCAGTTATCTGGTAGCTATGAATGTTACGTGCCAGGACCTTCGGAGGTTTTCGAAGAACATAAGTAATCAGCTTTTGCCACCTCCTTGCAGCTAATATCACTTCAGTTAAGCTATTTAGTGCTATTGAGACAAAGGCCTTGAATATTTTGAACCCATTACTGTGTCCCCAGGTTAGGCAAATGTAGATGTTTCTTGCCTTACTGAAACCCCAAAGTGCACTCTGTTTAACTGTAACAGTGCTTAGTGGATTGATTTTACTGTGCTTCAGTCTTGTCCCAGAGGCAGTTTCTTAGTATAGGGGAAGTAAAATGCTGAGCAGTATCCAACAATTCTTGTGCTTCAAGACAAGGTTGGCTATTTTTAAGCTGTATCTGACAAGTGCTTATCTGATGTGTTTGCTGGAGATCTCTAGGCAATTCCATACTTCCCAAAGCAATCTACAGAAAAATCTTAATGTTTTCTTGTGTGTCTTAATCCTCCTGCCAGAACTTTTGTTCTGATCTTTAGTGGACAAGGGAGGCAGTTTATGCTTTTCTTTCACTGTTCTATGTATTCGAAGACTGTTTAACAGCTCCTTCTCCCCCCTGCACCCCCTCTGGATTAAGTAATTTGAGTTCTTTCTGTCTGCCATTACATGCGTACCCTTATTGGTCTTCCTGCTCTCCCATTATACTGTCTTCAGTCATTCTTTACCTTAAAATAGGGTACTGAAAATCGGCAGTGTCTGCCTGTGTATTGTCATGGAGTAGGAGAAGATTGCGTCAGGAGTCTTGCAAATTACTGCTCTTTGGTACCTATTCCTGCCTTTTTCAGAGCAGTTTGTGACCTGCTGTAGCACCAGCTTCTGCTAAGTGAGTCACTCCCCTTTTCATGTTTGTGCAATTAATTATAGATATGTCAGTATAATTCTTTGGTTTTATTCACACTGAATTGTATCCTGTATATTCAGATCTTCTTTCCCTTACCAAAGGCATTGTTAATTCTGATACCAGTATATGGAATAACGTAAGTGTTTTAGAGGAAGAAATGCATTAGTGATGATAGTTCATGTTTGTGTTGTGACTTTTAGATAAGCAGTTGTTCTCACTTGTTGAAATTGCGGACACAGAGCTTTTCATTCCGGTCCTGTCTTAGCACCTTTTAATATTATCTTCTCTTTGCTGTCCTTGTTTATCTCCTAAAAGCTTATCTTTTTAGAGAGTTTTTTTCCTGTTTTCTCCCTTCCTAATTTGTGAAATTATGATTCAAGGTATTTGTTGTTCTTGTATTTGTGGGAAATGCTGAAAATATTTTTCTTTCAAGAAAATCTGAAATAGTTGGTGTTTCATTTTCTTATCATTGAAGATTTGTCCAGTGTCCATTTCATAGAATAATAGAATCATAGAATAGTTAGGGTTGGAAAGGACCTCAAGATCATCGAGTTCCAGCCCCCCTGCCATGGGCAGGGGCACCTCCCACTAAACCATGCCATCCAAGGCTATGTCCAACCCCACCTTGAACGCCGCCAGGGATGAAGCATCCACAACCTCCCTGCGCAACCCATTCCAGGGCCTCACCACCCTCACAGTAAAGAATTTCTTCCTCAGATCCAATCTAAACTTCCCCTGTTTAAGTTTGAACCCATTACCCCTTGTCCTCTCACCACAGTCCCTAATGAAGAGTCCCTCCCCAGCATCCCTATGGGCCCCCTTCAGGTATTGGATTCCTTATATTGTGTTATTTTCCTGTGTTCTGAGATGAATTCTTTGGAACTGTGTATCTCTTCTGTTACGTTTCAATAGCTTTCAGCAGAACTTTGCTTTTAATAGAATTCACTCCTTGCTTTTAAGCTTTTTGAATGGTTGGGTAGTTATTAAAAAGCTTTAATGTTTTTAACAGCTTTGCTTTTATGCAAGTTTCCCAGAGTAGAGCCTCCTTTCATTCTTTTCCCTTCTGGATGATGAAAAATAGAATATGAGTTCTGTTAAAGGTTATATATTGCCCTGTTGTTATTTTTGTAATCAAATAATCTGCAAGATTGCGTGTAGGGACTCTTATGATAGATGATGGCAGCCTGTTGTCTTCCAAGCAAATAAAGTACTCCCTTATTGAATACCATTGTACAAAGATTCAGTCCACAGGGAATAGCATTAGAAATCTGCAATACATGTTCATTTATTTTCCACTTAGACAGTAGTTACCTTTCTAGAGTGCTTCTTGACAGCTTCAGCCAGTAAATATGGAATGGCAGTTGTATGTTATTCTCTGTGATCAAGTGTTTGTATTAATAAAAAACTAAACCTTAACAAGATCCTAGAGGTTTGTATTGGCAGCTTGGACAGGATCCGAGGCCGAACCTCGTCACAGATCTGCCCAAGTTACAAGAGCATAATAGCTACTTTGCTTTCACAAGATCATTTTTTCACAAAGGTATTGAATTGATGCTATCCTTGATTTATTTATTTTTAATTCTGGTTGTATCACACTGGTTTTGTGTCACCAGAATTCAGAATAGTAGGTAATGTCTGTCCATCCATCATATTATTTGAGGATTTCAGCTGCAAGGTGAAACATGTCAAGTGATAAATGAACTACAGTGGTAAAAAGACGCTGGTGGAACTATACTATAGTAAAAATCTTGAAATTGCATTTCCAGAAACTTCCAATTGGGAAATGGTATATTTGTTGAAAGGAAAACTTTAGTGATAGTGGATCACCTTTGAGTAATGCCAGAACTGTCAAGGCATCTTATTTTGCCACCAAAATCCTGACTTAAAAACAGTGATGGAAAGAAAGTAGTGTGAAGTACATTTGATTTAAAAAGCAAAGGTAGAGTTGCAAGTACTTTAAACTCAGAGCAATTTTGATGAGTATGTGTTCAGTTGACATGAAATGTTGATGTTCATCTACATGAGATGTTGATGCTTCAGTATTGGTTCCTGTTTGGAACTCAAAACGCACACAAGCATTTAAGGATTTGAAAAGAGTTGGCAAGGAACAAAAAACATTTGGGCACTTCGTCAGAATGTGCCAAATAAGAAAGAATGCTGCTTTACCTCTTCATGCTGTAGTGTTCCAGATCACAGGTTTAGAGAAATAACAGTGAATGTGAGATGGATGTTTCCAGTTCAAGATACAAATGTTTAAGTGCACTACAAATGTGCACTTGTGTAGCGGGATGGAAACCCACTCTTCCTGCTCATCTCCCTGCACGTTTTTATGGTGATTTAATGTTTTTGTTGGTCTTTGGTGGGGCTCTCTATGGGTTTCTTGAAATTACTTTGTGTTCAGTGGGTTTGGATTTTTTTTTTCCCTCTGAGAACTGCTTTTTCTTGCTTTTAAAGCTGAAAAACTGAAAGAATTTAAACACTTAAAATTCTTGCAGGAAAATGGTGGTACCTCAACCAACACCCCCCTTTATATTAAAAATAGGAATTCAGTTGTGTCTTGCTTCAGTTTGTTTTTTAAATTAATCTCTTAAAATGTTTAGTTTCTCTGGGCTGTTTCTTCCAGTTTGTGCCTTTTTCAGTCAGAAAATGGAAGCATTTATAGCATAATGTCTAAAATGTTTCTTATTTGTAAGATGATAATACTCAAATATGTTGTTGTCAGTATTTTATATAATATATTCAGATTTAGTGTTCAGATTCTTTTGGACATTAAGATGTTTATGTGAAAATATTCGCTCTTTGAACTCCTTACTTAAAATGAGCAAGTTACACTAGAAAATCAGTTGATGCCATACTAGTCACAGAAACAGATAATTCTCAAGTTTTACTAATTCTGAATTCAGTAGTGGTTTTACCATCATCATTTCCCATTACCTTAATGCAAGAGAATGATAGTCTCCTTTTGTGTGTTTTTAGGTGACATACTTCAAATTTAAGCTACACAAGAAGAAAGAAGTTAGGCTATGTTGTATTTATTCAGTTACATGTTTCTGTTTACCTGTCCATTGTATAATACTGCATTTAATTGGTGATCTTTTTGTGTATGGATATTGATTCAGTCATGTTGACCACGTGCTAGAAGAGCTGCATGCAATTGATTCATAGAATCCTAGAGTCAAATAGGTTGGAAGAGACCTTTAAGATCATCAAGTCCAACCTTTACCCCAGGACTGCCGAGTCCACCACTAAACCATGTCACTGTGGGCCTCATCTGCATGTGTTTTGAACATTTCCAGGGATGGTGTCTCCATCACTTTCTTCTTTTATTCTGAATTTAGATTGTTAAACCATGACATCCAGCTATTTATTTGAGCAACTTTCTAACATTCTAAAAACATAGTCACACTGTAATCTGTAAAATTACATTGAGGAAGATTACTTTATTAGAGGTGTATAACATTTGATTTGAGGTCAGTGCATAGTTTAATGTATAGAATTCAATGAAGAAGTACTGGGGTTAGTACATCAGCACTGTTTTTGTGAGTTTAGAAATAACACAGAGGAATCTTTTTTCTCTTCCTGTGAACAAACCAGCCAAAGGATACTGGTGCTAAATGGAAAAGAGTATGTTGCTGTTATCTAATATGCCACAGATTATGTATAGTTGCTGTCTTTAAGAGGATTGATTTTACTTTTGTCAGTGGTCAAAGATCAACGGAAGGTTTTTGGTGTTTTTGCATTGCTTAGTAAGAGTCTCATTTTAGACTGAAGGAAAATTCTTCCCTCTTAAGAATGAGCTTTTTAAAATATGTTTTCCCAATTTAGCCTAATCCAGGGTAAAGTCATTTAAATGGCGACCCCTGACCTGAGTCTAAGGGGGCCAGGGAGGGTGCTGCTGTGGGAGGTAGCATTTGCTCAGAGACTGCCTGAGCATCAGTCTGCTTGTGGGAGGTAACGAGTGATGAAAAACACCACTTGGTGGTTTTTCCACTTCCCTTCTTTCTTCACTCACTAAATTGTCTTTACCCGGATCCATAAGTTTCCTCACGTTTCCGTTCTCTCCCATGCCTCTCACCATTGCAGGGATATGTGTGAGCAAGGGCCTGTAAGGTGCTTAGCTGCTGCCTGTGGCTAACGCACCACAGAGCTCTTAAATCCATAAGCATTTCACTCTGTGTGTTTCCATGATATAACTCTGAATATGGTCCTAAAAGAAACTGCTCATAGTTTGTAATTTTGACATTATCTTAGCATTATTTGTGGGATTTTACCTCTCCCAAGCTGGATCTTGAAAAGGAATCTGCTCTACCTCGTGAACGAGGATAGCATAATTGATCAGGAGAGCTAGACATGAATTTGGATGGACAAATAATGCTTAGGAAAGTTGAATTCATCTTTCAGTTTTAACTGTCAATGACATGGTCTTCTTGGCAGTATATGAAAAATTTCTTAATTGATCCAGCTTAAGTAAGGGGTTTGTTACACTTAAACACTTTGATGACTTTATGCTTCATTGCCAGCACCTAGTGGTAACATAAGCCAGATGGGGGAGTTGATCAACTGAAAGCTTCACAGCCTCTCCTAACTTCAGTTACTATTTTTGAGGGAAGTTGTAGAGTTTTCAGTTGGAGTAGTTCCGTAACTGGTTTATCATATGCTGTGTGAATCATAGAATTGTTTAGGTTGGAGAAGACCTTTAAGGTCATCGAGTCCAACTGTTAATCCAGCACTGCCAAGTGCTAAACCATGTTCCGAAGCACCACATCTACACATCTTCTAAATACCTTCGGGAATGGTGGCTCAGCCACTTCCCTGGGCAGCCTGTTCCAATGCTTGACAACCCTTGTAGTGAAGAAATTTTTCCTACTATCCAATTTAAGCCTCCCCTGGTGCAACTTGAGGCCCTCTCCTCTTGTCCTATCACTGTTACTTGGGAGAATGCTAGTGGTAGCAGAAGGAAGCAAGAAAAAAGGCAGAAAAATGGTTCCCTTTAATTGGGTGTGGATGAAAACAGCAGCTTAATATCTTGGTCTGCTATGGTGGAATACTAAGCTACTTACGCCAGTGGAAGAAATATCCTTTTGCATGTTAGATTTATCAATAAACTGTGAGTAACGGATTTATGACTATCTATACCTTCAGAAAGTGGTTTTGGAATATAGAATTGGTCTATCCAGTAAGCCAATAGTGACAAATGAGTGTCCCTTCTTTGTCCTGATGCTTTAGGTGTGTGAGCTCCTCATGCTTTGTGCCAGATACAGCTGAGGGCTGAGCTGATGCAGGTTCAGAAGAAATTAATGTTTTCTGATGCTTTATCACAAAATCACCATCTATCTGTGCAAAAAACTTAACAGGAATGTATGACTAAGGGTTAGGGGCATAGGGGAATACTACTGCCTAGCAGTACTGCTCTTTTCAGTATGGCTTGTTCAAACCATACAAGCTACAAGCTCAGACATCTTGTAAATTGTCCGTCCCCTATTTCCTGGGTATATATGATGAGCGAGGTGATCTGAAGAAGATGATTTGGTTCTGCATCTCTGGAGCGCGTTTGGTTACATCAGTTTAGCTTCTCCAAAGGGCATGCTCTTGTTCCATGTTGTATGATTTAGTCCTGTTTTCAGGGACTGATGCTAATTCTCCTCTGCACTGCCATAATTGCTAGGACTTTTAGTGGGCTGTTTGGGGGGAGGACCATAGGTAAGCAGTGCTGCTTTAACTGCTTTCCTTGCTCCTTCTTAAATTTTCTTGCTTCGGATGCAGAACATCTAGAGATGCAGTGTGAGAGCCTTACTTGTTTGTGCAGCAATCCATCTGCTCTTCCCTCTGCTCTGATCTGGTCATATTTCACCTATTAATAGCGCTTTGTCTTTCAGCCTGCTAAACAGGAGATTGGAAGCTTAAGGGGAAGTGATCCTCATCAGTCTCGTGCTTAAGTATTTTGTTCATGTAACATGACAGATCAGATTATTGAAAAAAGCCTTATAAGAATATGTGTTTCTGTTCAGGTTCAAAGTAAAGATTTTTCATAAGAGTTGCATGTTACAGCCCTTAAAGCTTTAAGGGAGCACAAGACATGTTAACACAGCAGAACAAGAGAAGGAATAGTTACCATTCTCTCTCTTCCTTTGTGAGCCTTGTCTTCACTGTGATCATTAGTAGCTATAGTTTATGTGCTCACACAGAGGCCATACTGGAGAGGATTGTTAGCAGAGGAAATACTTTAGAGTTTAGTTGTAACTCAGGGTCCTGCCTAATTGTTACAGGAGAAAGGTAAAAATACAGCTAGACTTGAGTAATCCAGGTAAGAATCCTTATTTACTAGTTACTGAGCAGAATATACTTTAATAGCTTTTCACAGTTACTAGTTTGGAATGTTATTTTCTTGAAAGGCAATAAGTAGTTAACGTTATCTTCAGCCTTTAAAATAAATAAAATACGAGTTTCGTATATCTTTAAGAACTTCTGTCTTTGATAATGAGTTAATAGTGATTGACTTCATAATCTTAAGTATACTGAAGACTGTAGGACTAATATTGATCAAAAAGCATAAGCATAGAGATTAAAGGTGTTTATTGAATGTGGACTTTGAGCCTTGGACGCGGTATAACTTTTGCTGTCATATTCTACTTGTAGGTAAAAAGAACATACTCTCATGGTACGTATAGAGCTGGCCCAATGAGACAGATCAGCCTGGTTGGAGCAGTTGATGAGGAAGTGGGGGATTACTTCCCTGAATTCCTTGATATGCTGGAAGAATCACCCTTCTTAAAAGTAAGGACAGAAGGGAATGGGTTGGGAGACGGGGGACAATATACTGTCTAGTACTGTTACAATGAAGTGAGAGTACATAATACTTGCTTAGGTAATTGAGTGGTGTAATAAATGCTTTTGTTGTGACAGATAAAGGCTGCTTTTAAAAAGTTTTTAAAATAACTCACTTGAAAATTGTGGCTTGTATTTTCTATTAGTGTACACTGCCATGGGGAACACTTTCTAGCTTAAAATTAGAGAGTCGTAAAGACAGTGATGATGGTCCCATTATGTGGGTACGTCCAGGAGAGCAGATGATCCCTGTGGCTGACATGCCAAAGTCACCTTTCAAAAGGAAGAGGTATGTAGAATGATTTTGCTTGATAAATGTCTGATGAGTATTCTTTCTCTATAAATCCATTTTATCCCAGTTCTGATACTATATCTTAGTATAAATTTCTATAAATTGTCATCTCAAAATATACTTTTAAGTTGCTTTGTTTTGTAGGGATGTGAATTTTTTAAAATTGTTTACTGTTTAGCCAAATCTGGTCCTTTTTGGAGCTCCAGTAGGAATTTCAGGAGAAAACTGCAGGGAAATGTGAACAGGCATACAACTACTGATGTATGCCACAAGACTGCAATTAATACCCCTGTTCTTAAATGTGAGTGGATGTTTAAAGACCTCAAGGGACAAGGGCTTCTCTCACCTGAAAGGTAACACTTTCAACATTAAATGGCACCTTTAAGATTTTCTGTGGTACTAGGTGTTAAGTACCAGCTTAAGACTAGGGATGTACTCTGCAGAACTTGAATATTATATGTCATGAAAAATTGTCTTTGGAATTCTCTGGTTCAAAATTCAAACATAAAAAGGGAGTATACAAGAAGTGGAAGCAGGGCCAGGTGCATCAGAAGGAGAATAAGAGACACTGTCCAACCATGAAGGGGATGCTGTTAAAGCCAAGGCCAGTCTGGAATTAAATTTGGCAGGGGATGTGAAGGGCAACAAGGACTTCTACAGGCAATGGATGGCAAAAAAATGACTAGGGAAAATGTAAGGTGTCTGCGGAGTGGGGCAAAGGGTCTGGAGGCAAAGGGACACACAAGAGGCCAAGATACTCAGTGCTTTATTTGCCCTTGTTTGACATCTTCATTAGTGGCTGGCATCATGGGACAGAATCATAGAATCATTTAGGTTGGAAAAGACCTTCAGGATCATGAAGTCCAACCGTTAACCCAGCACTGCCAGTCCACCACTAAACCATGTCACTAAGTGCCACTTGTACAGGTCTTTTAAATATCTCCAGGGATGGTGACTCAACCACTTCCCTGGGCAGCCGCTTCCAGTGCTTGACAAGCCTTTTGGTGAATACATTTTTCCTAATACCCAGTCTACACCTCCCCTGGCACAACTGGAGGCCATTTCCTCTTGTCTTGTTACCTGGGAGAAGAGACTGATCTCCACCTTGCTACAGCCTCCTTTTGGGTAGTTGTAGAGAGTCATAAGATCCTGCCTGAGCCTTCTCCAGGCTGAACAACCCCACTTCCCTCAGCCGCTCCTCATGAGACTTGTGCTCCAGGCCCTTCACCAGCTTCATTGCCCTTCCCTGGACCTGCTCTAGTACTTCAATGTCTGTCTTAGAGTAAGGGGCCCAGAACTGAACACAGGATTTGAAGTGTGACCACTGCCACTCACTCTCAGCAAGTTTGCAAGTGATACAAAACTGGAAGGAGTGGCTGATAGACCACAGAGTTGTACTGCCACTGATGGGGACCTTAAGAGGCTGTAGAAATGAGCCAGCTCAGTGGTCTGATGAAGTTAACACAGGGCTCTGCGCAGCCCTGCTCTTAAAGGAATAACCCCCTGTGACAGTGCAGGCTGGGGCCCAACTGGCTGGACAGCAGTCCCACAGAGAATGACTTGGGGAGGTCCTGGTGGATGACAGGTTGATCGTTAGTCATCAGTGTGTCTTCATGGCAAAGCAGGCCAGCAGCTTCCTGGACAGGGTTGGGAAGAGCAGTGCCAGCAGGTTGAGGAGTACTATGTCCAGTTCTGGGATTGCTGGTCCAAGACAGACATATGCATACTGGAGCAGGTGTAGTGTTGGAAAAGGTGTGTATGGGAGAGCACAACATAAGCCAGCAGTGTGCACTCACAGCTCAGAAACTAGTGATGGGCTCCATCAAAAGGAGCGTGACCAGCACGTTGAGGGAGGTGATTTGAACCCTCTGCTCTTATGAGACCCCACCCTGGAGTACTGTGTCCAGCTCTGGACCCCCAGAATAAGAAGGACATGGATGTGCTCAAGTGGGTCCACAGGAAAGCCGCAAAGATGATCAAAGGGCTGAAGCACCTCTCCTATGGAGACAGGCTGAGAAGTGGGCTTGTTCAGCCTGGAGAAGGCTCCAGGGAGACTTCTAGAGCAGCCTTCCAGTACCTAAATGGGGCCGACAAGGAATCTGGAGAGGGGTTTCCTATGGGGACAGTTAGGGACAAGGGTAAAGGCTTTAAACTGAAGGAGGGTAGGTTTAGATTAGATGTTAAGAAGAAGTTTTTCCCTGTGAGGGTGGTGAGGCCCTGGCACAGGTTGCCCAGAGAAGCTGTGGCTGCCCCATCCCTGGCAGTGCTCAAGGCCAGGTTGGACGGTGCTTGGAGCAACCTGCTCTAGTGGATGGTGTCCCTGCCCATGGCAAGGGGGTTGGAAGTAGATGAAGGTCCCTTCCAACTCAGCCCATTTTATGATAACTGAGAAAATGAGGCTTTGAAGGATCATACCAGTGTGTATAAGCATCTGATGAGAAGTTGTAAGAAGGGCATTTTTCAGCAATGCCCAGTAATGTGACCAGAGGTAACGGGCACAAACTGAATTACAAGAAATTCCATTTAAATAAAATAAAAAAAAAGTTTACTGTATGAATAACTGAACACTAGGACAGGTTGCCCAGTGAGCTTGTGGAGTCTGTCACTGATGTTGCTCAAAACCTGTCTGGACGTGGTCTTGAGCAATCTGCTCTAGTTGAATGGGTAAAGTTGGACTACACAGTCTCCAGATGTCCTTTCCAACCTTGGCTATGTTATGATTATAAACAGCTCTTTGAAGAATGTGACACACAATGTTGGCTCCAGGTGGCCAAGAAAATGGTGCTGTGGCTCTGATCCCACTTTGCGGCTTGTCCTTCACTTCCATTAAACCCTGAAGAAATAATTTTCCACTGTTCCTCATTCCCAGTTCTGCAACATGGAACTGGATGTCCATATGCATTTCCCAGCAGTTTGGTAGAAACATGAATGATGAAGAAGGACCTCATGGAGAATTGAAATGTGTGTCTCATAGTCAAGAAGCAGCAAAAGCCAGCAGTTCCCTGCCAGGGGCTGTGCTCACAGTAGAGCCTGGTCTCACAGTGCCTGAAAGATGCAGGTAGGGCAGACCTGGGGCTTGGGAACCAGATTCAGTCCAGCCTCCAGTGAGTGTATCAGGGAAGAGTGTGGTGATGGGGCAGGTCTGGTGATAGGAAGTCAAACCAGGAAGTCAATCTGCCAGTGAGGATCAGGTCCAGTGATGGCCAGGCAGCTCTGTCATGGCGAGGATGTCCTGAGGTCAAGCTGGGAAGCAAGCCTGTGGGCCAGCATGCCTGTGGCTGAGGTCCAGACTAGTGCTCCTGCATCATGGTTTAAAGAGAGCTCCTGCTCTCTGTGATTGGCTTGGTAGGTGGAAACTGCAGGTGGGGCTGCTCTGTCACTGGGTTCTTGTAGAGCACTCAGGGCCTGACACTGGTGATGTTAGGTTTTGTTTGTTTGGGGTTTTCTTCTTTAATTGCATAGCTATTCTGATTTTTTTGCATAGCTCATTAGATTTGGAGTTTGTTCTGAGTGTTCATGTTTTATTCATTTGACTGTATGTTCTCACTGAAGGAAGAAAACCAATCCTGTTGGCTGTGGTGGACGTTAGGTAACTAAGAGCAATTTCTATATTACTAATGCTGTTTTCTAATACAGAACTACCAATGAAATAAAAAACTTGCAGTACCTACCTCGAACCAGTGAACCCCGTGAAATGCTATTTGAAGATCGGACACGAGCCCATGCAGATCACATAGGACAAGGTTTTGAACGACAGACTACAGCTGCTGTGGGAGTGTTGAAGGCTGTGCACTGTGGAGAGTGGTATGTGGTGATTGACTTCCACTTGAGGTGTTTGAAAAATATCTGCCTCAATTTCCATTTATAATTGGTGGAAGGAATCTAGTATTAGGGATTTAATGAAAACTTACTAGATACTGGACTTCTTTTCTTACCCCTGTCTCTGTGCACTGGATGTGTTTGTCTGCCCTCTGCTAGACTACATACAGCATTGCTGTGGGGTTGAAAAGAGAAAGGTGCTGTGCAGTGACAGTTTTACAGCTATAATAGGGTTGCTGTGACACAGTTAATGTTAGGTGTAAAAACACATCACACTTTGTTTTCCTTTAAGTAGTGCATAAGGACTAACCCAAGTTTCTGCCTCAGAGAGGCACAGGAAGACCTTGGGGCAATTCTTTGTGTTGTCTGGAAATCAGAATTTTTATGCTGCTGCTTCAAAGTCATGGCTGTTACAACCCTGATTTATTTATGAATAAGGAATAATCCTATTGGAGGTTATATGATACTCTTTGGTATCTGGCTTTGGAATTCCCAAATGAGATTCAGGAAGTGAATGTATCTTATTTGAAGCTGTTTACATTTTAGCCAAATAAAAATCCCATAGTGATAGGGGCTTCCTGGCCCAGATCTAAGAAGCATTTTTCAGGATCTTCTGACCTAGGACTGGGAGAATGACCTTAGTTCTGAAGGTTACCTTTGCATATATGAACACTAGAAACACCTTTTGCTGGTTGTATCTGTCTAGAAATTAGAAGAATGAGTTCCCTTTGGATGCAAAGATGCAAATTTGTGTTACTTGGCATGAGTTCAGGGAGATATAAAATGGAATAATTGCTGTTGGGGAAGACCTGGATTGTTACATGTTAGTGTGTTTGTATTTTGGGCTCTGAGGTTTGCAGCTTAGTTCCTCTTCAGGTTCATGATAGCTGGAGCCTTAAACTTCCTGCTTGCTCTGACTGTGGGGAACTGGAGTGAATTAAGTCTAAGTAGCGGTAGCAGGGCAAGGGCTGAGATTCTGTGTAGTCTGAGTATTTTGATACCCTTTGCACATAGGAGAGAGACTGAGAGCTTTATCAAAAGAAGTAAAAAAGCCCCAACAAACCAAGCAAAATGCCACTCCTCAAACTTGCATGCCTGTGGAAATTAATAGCAGTTTAAATGGATAATAACTCAAACGTCAGTGAGAACTGCCCATTTTCATCCTATACCTTCACAAGATTCCAATGCTGCACTGCATTGGAATGTGGTAAACACTGGTGCTGTGATCATGCTGATTACCTAATGCCTTGGTATCACTTTTGCAGTGATACCAAGTATGCTTTAGAACTCATGAAATGCCAGTGAAATTTTAAATCAGGGAAACTTTAAGATTTTTACAGAGGAAATGTGTGTGGGTTGTGACAGGGGCAGCAAAATGCACTTCATAGCATTGCTACGGGCAAAACGAAACCCCTCTGCCTTGTGCTTCAGCAAGCAGCTTTCAAGCTGGTGTTCCAGAGTGTGAAGTTGTTAGTGCTTGTCTGTATGATCACAGGAATTTGTTACATACTGCCAGACTTGATGCATTAGGTCAGAAATGTTTGTGGTTAAACCTGTAGTCTTGAATCTGTTTTGAAAAGTTATAGCAAGAAGAGTCCGGCCCTTTTAAAGAATGAGGTTAAGGAAAAAAATGGTCAAAAATAGTTGTAGCAGTGCTCTAAGAGGAGTTTTCTGAAGTCATCTTACAGTTCTGTTGGATTTAATGCAGTTTTGGACATGTAACTGAACTATTCTGCTACTGCTTTGCTGGGGGTGGGTAGCACAACACCCTTTAAACTTAAGGTTTTGCAAAATATAATCTCAAAGTTGTGCTAAATACCAAATCTGCAAATGCAGGATTAAAAATTGTGTCAACAATTTTTTCTCTGTTATGTTTACAAAAGGCATGTCATGTTTCATGACAGCACTGCAACACAGTTGGTAACCCGTACTCTTGTACATATATAGAGGGACTGAAGAAGGGATGATTTAAAACCAGTCATTAACTATACTTTGTCCTGTATAATGTGTAAAACACAGTAGACACTGCTGTGAAAACACCGCTTTAGACAGAATTTCTTTTAGTATGCAGATATTAATAGAATCACAGAATGGTTTAGGTTGAAAATCATCCCGTTCCAATCCCCCTGCCATGGGCAGGGACACCTTCAACTGTAACAGGTTGCTCCAAGCCATGCTCAACCTGGCCTTGATGTTCTTTGTATTTATTTTAATTTGCAACTTCATTTACAAATATTGTCAACTCCAGAGGCAGATGTATTAAAAAAACCCAACAAACCAAACCAAACCAACAAAACCAAACAGATCTGCATTATAAAAAGATGAATGTAGCTGATACATTTTATGCCACCGATCGGAGATGTTTCTGTAAGCTTTTTGCTTTCAGTGCTTCAGTCCTCTTCAGGAGCAGATAGACCAAAATACAGAGAGTCATTTTAATCTTTGTAAAACTGAAAGTAAAATATGTGGTTTGCAAAGTCTCCCTAGCACACTTTCAGTAGTTGATCTGGGACTCTAAAAATAGCCTCAGACTGGTTATTTTTTGCTTTATTGAGGTCGTGACCCAAATAAAATAAACATGTCTCTTCAGTTTAAAAAGCCCAATAAACTGCACATTGTTGCCTGCTTTGTGGAACGTTAATAACACTGTGTGTATGTATATAAAAATATAAGAGATCGATTTTCATCTTTTATAAAAGAGTGCTGGAACATCCATTAACAAGTGCTGAAATGCATCGAGCTGTTCTGCTGTGTCAGTTCCTGCCCTGGGCCCAGCAGATCCGAGGCTATGGCCCCATGCGGCAGGGTGGACGTGGCAGAGGGGTGCAGGCCAAGGGGCTGGCTGTCCCTGGGGTTTGTGCAGGAATTGGAGGGACCCCAGTGGCTCATGGTTCCTTTCAGCACAGCCTGAGTGCAGTTCTGAAGGTGGCGTGCTCCTGTCAGCCTGAGCAGGACTCAGCAGAGGGTGGAGGAGGAAAGTCATTAACCAGGCTCTTTCTGGCTGATAAATTTCCCTTGCAAACCCACTCCGACATGAGCTTTATCCTATATAAATGAAATCTTCATATCACCATATTTTTAAAAAAACTCTTAAAACCCAAACATCTCTCAAAAATACACACATGGAACTTAGTTTTATATATTCCCATTGAAGAAGTGAGTTTGGCTTTTAGATCAGAAAGTGTTAAGGGTCATAGCTGGTTTTGCCTTTTGTTAGCTAATTCTAGATAATGTCTCTGGAGGAACGATATAAATGTTGGGCATTTCTGTGGGGAGATGTAGGACAAGAGGTGAATTCTACAGTTTGAATATGGAAACTAACCCTAATTCAGATTTTGCTCTTCTGTAGCTCTCTAGTGAGCACAAATAGGATTGTATTCTACAGGGATGTTTTGTAGAGGGTGCCAGTGTTTGTTGTGTACTTGCATTGTGGCAGCTTAGTGTAGATACAGCCTTACTGCTAACTCTGAACAAGGTGTTTGAAGTAAAGATACTAAGCAATGGTTGCCACAGTACTAGTCAGGCTGCTGCATATTTTGAGGTACCTGATGGTGTATCATGTTAGAGTGGTGATAGAGTATGACCAGTGCATCTGAGGCATCTGTCTTTCAGCATCAAGACAGACAGAGGTCAGTTGAAAATAAAAATTAAAAGTAGTGAGTTTTGTTGACCTTTCATTGCTGCTTTTACTGCACTTGTAAAGAAGTTGTGGTTACTTTGTTTAACCAGTTTAATGAGGTTGTGTTTGGGAATTGGCCTTTTTAGACAGTCTTTTTTCCTTCAAAACGTAGGCTGTGTTCTTTTTTTTTATCATTTGCTTATCCTTACTTGCAGATTGTCTTTGTTACTCTCTGTAGCATGTTAATTTTAGGCTCTGACTGTGCAATTCTTACTCTTATGTAGGTCTGAGCAGCCTCGTATAACCAAAGATGTAATTTGTTTTCATGCTGAAGACTTCTTAGAGGTAGTTCAGCGAATGCAATTAGATTTGCATGAGCCTCCACTCTCACAGGTAAGCATGCTCGCCACTGCTGTGACCAGGTATCCTGTGAGGCTAAATCAGAGTTTTCACCCCTTTTTTTCCTTTCTTTCCCTTTGTTCCTCCAGTGTGTCCAGTGGGTTGATGATGCAAAACTCAATCAGCTGCGAAGGGAAGGCATCCGATATGCCAGAATTCAGTTATTCGATAATGACATTTATTTTATCCCAAGGAATGTTGTGCACCAGTTCAAGACAGTTTCAGCTGTGTGCAGTTTGGCTTGGCACATCCGGCTCAAGTTGTACCATTCAGAGGAAGAACTCTCTCAAAATGTGAGTACTGTTGAAGCAGGGACCTCTGCAGACCCCAAGTCTTCGGTTATTGGACTTCAGACTGACAGCAGAATTTGTACAGTGAGCAAAAATACCTCCGAAGACACCAAATTCTCAGCTGCTCTCCAGACAAAGTACCTGCAGCAGGAATTCATGCCGATAAAACATGAACCTATCACCTCTCACCGAATAAAGGAAGAATCCATGGATGTTGACCTGCCTGAAAAGACAGTGGCACCCAACAATGCCGGGGGCCAGACTGTTCAGACTAGGTTGGATCACATTGAATTGACGGCATTTAAGTTGGAAATGGATTCTAAATTTGAACCTGGCAGCAAGGACTTACAAGGCAAGTTATGCTCTGGAGGTCACGTACATCCAGATGATACAAGACAGCATAGTTCATCATATCCAAAACTGCATGGACAAAGAGAGGATGATTTTTTGTGCTAAATTTGTATATATGGTTTTAAATTCCTTTTTAAACTTAATGATGTAATAATGTAAAGATTCATAAATTCTGT
The DNA here is from genome assembly GCA_039720435.1 of Amazona ochrocephala. Lineage (NCBI taxonomy): Eukaryota > Metazoa > Chordata > Aves > Psittaciformes > Psittacidae > Amazona > Amazona ochrocephala. The sequence continues at coordinate 32,244,403 of CM077880.1, forward strand.
GAGGCAAGTTTGTGACTTGCCTTTGTATCTGTTACAGAAAATAGTTATGTAGCTTTGTAACATTCCTCAGTGCCTGTCCATAACTGTGAAGTATCAAAGCACTTAGGGCCAGATGCACTGTAAACACTGCAGGTTTAACATAAAGAAGTCTTTAAATAATTTTGAGTTGTAGGTTTTAGAGTAGAGCTGACATTTAACATATATATTTTTTGTAAGATGAGCCAGAATTCTTTTTGACAATTCCAGGCTTTTCCATAGAGCTTATTTATACCAATTTTTTCATTTTAAATGTGTCAGCACTGTAGTGTAAATATCTTTTTTAAAGATCTTTTTAGTGTGATTTATACTGAAATGTGAGCCGCTTAATAAAGGTTCATAATAACAGATTGGTTTTATTTTTGGGTCTGCAAAAAACAATTCAGTTCAACTGCCTCTCTAAATGGTTATGTTTCTACCTGCACTAATGCATAGGATGCCCTCACGCTGCTGTGGGGTGAGGAGCTGTAGCAAACTGAGGTAGAGCTGAGGCATTCTCCCTAAATTGAGGTTAGTCAGAACGCAAAACCAGTCCTTCCTTCACAGGGGCTCAGTGAGGCACTCCCCAGACTCTTGCATCAGATGTTAATGTGGAGCAGAGATAGATCTTCCCTGTTAGGACAGTTGGACACCCCATGGGCTCCAGGACCTGCTTGCACCTCTGTAGATGAGCTGGTGCAAGGGAGCAAGCTCCCTTCTGCACCTGCCTCTTTCCCCTGCTCCAGCAGCAGTTAAGGCAGCTCCATTTCACATTTAAAACTTAAAACCAACATCCCCCTTCAAATGACACATTTGACTAAAATTAAACCAACAAAGATGATTTAAATGGTTACTTACCAAGCTGTAAAGGCTTCAAACTTTAGCAGTGACCTGTAATTCATGGTGACACATTTGGATTTGAATTGCTCCCTGTGCTGATAGTACCAGGCAGTAAAGATAATTGCCAGTGTGTCCAGTAGGAAGATTCCTCTCGAGTCCCAGTCTGGACGCAAGAGTTGTTTAATGAATAAAGTAACAGCGGTGTCCACATTAAAACTGTTCTCTCTCCCCACCTGTGGGATGCTTGAGTTCTCTTAAGCTGTGTTCTGAGGGAAGAGGATTTCAAGGGTAGCTAGCATCTGGTATAGTAATGGCAAAACCTCTGTCATTTAACTTATTTAATTCTTTGTGTAACATATTAGTGTATAGCGCAGACACATCTGAATGATACTTCTTTTTCAGGTAGCTATGAATAGCAGTAAACTGCCCTACAGCCTGTCCTTCAACTAAGTATGTAAAGCTGACGATCCTAGGCCTGTGGTTATTTCCAGTGCCCTCTTAGCTCTGATGTTTTATTTTTGTTTTAATTTATTTTTCCTATGGCTCTCTAAAAGCTGTACAACCTTTACCTACCCAGGTTATAACCTTTGATTCACTTGGTTATCACTTTGGGTTCATTTGTAGCAATAGAACAATGTGATTTCCAGGTGATATCTAATTCAACTACCTAAGGCCCTTTTGTTGCAAACATTTTGGTTATAGGTTGTTAAACTTCAAAGTGTTACTGTGTACTTGGGCCTGGCACTAAAATCAGCCATTTGGCGGATGAGTGCCCTGATCTTTTTAAATCCAAAATAGGTCTGTCAAGGAATTATTAATTAAATCAGTTTTTGAATTGCTAAGCGTTACTCCTCCATAGCCATAATTACATATTAGAGAAGCAATAGCAACATGAATCTCTCTGATGTGGCTCATAGGTCCTTAAGTCTCACTGCTCATTTCTTTGTTGCTGGCTAAGAGATGAGTACCAGTTTTGCAGCCTCAGGGATCTTGCTTTCCCCTCATGCCATGAGCAAACGGTTCATGTGTGACATGGCACGTTATTACTCAAGCAGATTCTGATTTGAAAAATTAATTGATTCAAGAGTTTGAGCCTTCCTGATAGTAGAAACGTGGGCTCCGCTCCCTTTGTGTTTTGTGGATTATCTGGAAACTTCCACTCATAATCTCTTGGCTCTATGAACATCCATACACAGTTATGTAGCTTTCTGTTCCCCTTCTCTGTGCCAGCCATTGGAGAGCAGTGAGAGAGGAGAGCTGCAGGTTGTAGTTTGCACCGAGTGGGACAGCCGAAGGCTCCAGCTTTATCAAAACCAGCCTTGCCAGATACTGCTTCTAAAAACCCAACATCTCCCTCCCAGAAAACACCCCAACAACAAAACCTTATTTAGTTTACTTAAAATCTTCCCTGTGATCTTATGCTCTTGTTTTCTGATTCAAGTCTTAGATACCAGATTTTAGTGAGGTGTGCTCACCTCTGACAGCAGCTTCCTGCATCACACGCCCTGTCCAGACTGAAAATCAGTCAATCTTTGAAAATGGTTTAGGAAACCCAGTTTTACACCTGAGGGCAGAGCTTTGTTTCCTTTTGAAGACCTGTTCAGTGGTCTTGGCCAGTGATGGTCTCAAACTTCTGCTCAGGTATGGCTTGGTTCTTTCTTTTTATCACTTTTAGAATCTAAAGATTAAACCAGAGAGATTTCAGAGAGTCAAACAAAAGTGTCAGCTTTTCCATGTTTTGTGCATCCTCTGTGATTTTTGAGACAGGCCAGAGCCTCACTTTTAAACAGAATTCCTTGCGGACAATATGAACGCTACGCAGGGAGGATTACCAGTGGCTCTCAGAACTCCCTCTGTACTCCAAGACATCATCAGTCTGGGCTGACTGGCTGTGTCAGGGTGTGCTGCTTACTTTGCTTGTTTGGGAAAAAAAAAAAAGGAAAAGAGATTAAAAAAAAGAGCCGTTTTTTGTCCTCTGCCTGTGTTGTGTTCATTCTCCTGCGGTTCTTGTTCGGAGGGGAGCACCTTTCATGAGGGTTTCAGCTCCCAAATTGTTCATTAGTTGGCCAAAGGTCTCGCTTTGGTTTCCAGCGGTCCCTTCCTGCCGCATGCAACTTCGTATTCACACTTTGGCTTCAGCAATAAATCTTTCATGTTTCTGATGTATTGAAACTAGTCTTTGCTTATTGCTTTTTCCCCCCTCCCTGGATTTCAGCTCTTATCTGAACCTTCCTGTTAGTTGGGCTGAAGTCTCCAGTGTTGTAGTTGTGTCTCTTGTTGTTCTGCAGATTGGAAAGCTCTGCTCAAGGCCAATGCCGGCCCTGCCCGGTACCGACATGGTGCATTCTCAGCCCTGTTCCATCGCCTATGCAGTGTGCAGAAGCATAGCTGTGTTCTCCTAGATACTGGTACCGTGCTTGTGGTAGCAAAGAGTTGCATTGTACTGTCACTACCGGTAGCTTTCAAGGTGATAGCTACTTTTCCTTTGTTTTTTAACTTACTGGATCTTTTGCATTTCACTGGCAACTGACTTCATGTGTTATATACAAGTGTTACTCAGTGTTGTGTCTCTCCCCCAATGCCTACAAATTGGCTCTGAAACAGCATTTTCCTTACAGGTACTGCTGGCATGCAGACTTTCCCTTCCTTGTTACTATAGTGAATATTTCAATACTTCTTTAACTGAGATATTAATTCTATCTAGTATTAGAAATAAAGTATTATTTCAGAGGGTGATGATTTGAGTATTAATCTGTGAAAGAATTCCTTGGTGATAAATAAAATTGATTTTTAAGCAGATATACATGTGCACAGTAAGTAAGTTGCTATTGCAAATTACATAGGAAATGGAAACATGAAATAGTGGAATGCTGCGAAACAGATCTGAATGTTGCAGATTTGGAAAATTGAATAAGTCTTCCAAGAAACACGGGACTGGCACTCATTGATCAGAATGACTGTTCTCTCATATGTGCATGTGACTGAGGATGCTGAATTGACTTAAATAAATCCATGTTTTTTTCATGCTGATTGGCAAAGTACAATGTTGTGAGATGGTGGACTACCACCAGACCCCACCTGGATGAAAACTGTACAGTTGTGATCAAGAGAGAAAAGGACTTTGGGGGCTTCTCAAGCTGTGTGAAGAACCTTGTCTTCAGGTGCATGTGCACAAGCTGGAAAAGGGAAGGACAGATTTCCCCTGACCCCTGCTTCGCTGTGAACAGCGCTGACGGGACTGTTTTCTCTGGTTGTGAGTCACTGTGTCCCACTGGTATTTTATTCCTTTCCCAAACGGATGAAATGCACTTTAAAAACTGTATAATAGGTGATACTGATATTTTGTGCAGATCCCACTGAATTCACAGCATAAATGGGAGAATTTGGGAAACTCATTCCCATCTGGCACTCATTTCATTACTCTTAGAAATGCACATTCAGTGTTCCATGCAGAGGCTGTGATTACCTTCACCGTTTCTGGGTTTCTGTTTGGGTTAGAATTATCAGGGATACTGACTTTGTGGATTTGGTGTATTATATTCCAACCACTGTTTTGCTCTGTGCCATGATGCTCGTATTTCCTCTGCCTTGGAGCTGTGCAGTACTCCAGTGCTGGCTAAACACCGATCTCCTTGTGTCCTGGTCATGCTGATAGATGAGCCTGCTGATGAGGGCGTTAGTCCTTAATAGTCCTTTAATATTTGGTGTACAGTTATGATAATCTGATACAAACATTGATTAAAGCAGCAGTTTAAAATTCTGTTTTTATCAAGTTTGATTTTTCAGTAACTATTTTATGTTTTCTTTTACCAGTTAATTTCTAGCCCGCTGCTATGGAAGTGCAGTATCTGGTGCACCTTAGGCCTCTGTTTTAAGGATGATGCTTTCTGTGGCAGTTCTGTTATCTGGTTGTGTTGAGACAAAACAGGGCAGTTGGTTGAGAAAGCTGTTCCCCAGGTGTCTCAAGAGAATGAGACCTTGGGAATGAGACCCGTGTGTGGAAGACTAGTGTAGCTAAGTCAAAACTGCCAAAGCTGTATCCTGAGCCTGCAGGGACACTCAGGGACCTGTCTGTCCAATCAATGCAAGGACAGCTTTTGTAATCACAGAAATGAATTATTTAGACTAAAAAGCATCATTTAGCAGTGATTTCTTTATAAAATTCATAAGTAACGCTGAGATAAAAACTAATACTGATAAACTCAGCTTGGGGTCTCATTTATTCCTTGTTTCTTGCACTCACGCTGCTGTTCTGTGCTGCATGTTCTTATGCTTGCCTGCTTGTGACATTGGTTTTGTTGGAAAAGGCAGACTGAAGGAAACAGCTGGACTGAGTTGTAGGTTCTTTACTCTTCATCCACCTTCAGTATAAGCCTGAAGAGAAAATGTTGAACTGATAGTGGATGGCACTGTAGAGGTCCAGCTGCATGGGTTCCTTACATTGCCTTAGGCTGCATAGCCCAGTGCTTTCAGCAGTGAGTCGATAGCTGGGCCTGTCCAGGTCTGAAGGATCATGTGGAAGACTAACTGCATCCAAACCTAAAAACCATAAAAGTACAATGAAAAGGGTACAAACATTCATTTTTTCCAATTCAGCACAGTTATTTTTACCTCAATCTCAGTTAAAAAGTGTGATGTGTTACATGCTCATGCTTTGCTTTCTGTGCTAATAAATTCAAAGAACTTATTTCTGAGGATGCAGTTATTCAGGAGCTTTGTTACTGCAAAGCAATGGTGTCTGCTCCCAAAAGACAGTGGTGTTAAAATAAGTAACACTGGATGTTGGTTCAATTCTGAGTTTCTGAGCATCTTGTGAAGGTCACTTTGATCAGAACCTTTTTGTCACCCAGCTTCTAAACTGAGCAAACATGGAAATTTCCATGAGGTCACTCCAAGGTTTTGTTTCTGTACTACTGACTGTATATGTGAGGAAGTATCACTGCTTCCATCTCTTAAATCAGTGTGTAACTTCGTCTTGTGCTGGCCTGTCTTATAACACCTGTGCCGAGCAGTGCATTTTGGGTGTCTGTACACATGTCCCTGGTACATTCAGGTTCAAGGCTGCTGAAGGTGGGGATGTGTGTCACCTAATTGCATTTTTCAAGTAGAAAAAGAACAGAAAACCTGATCTTGATTTGTCACCTATTCTAAAATTGTGACAAGAACAGCCATGTAAATAGGTAATTGAAAATTTAAGTTTCTTGACCTTTCACACATGTGCATTGGGTATTTTCCTTTATCAGACAGAAGTAGATACTCTCCTACAAAGCATGCTGAAGTGTTCCGTCTTGTATAAGTGATTTGAAGGAAAATGATGTGGAACACAAATCTCCATATACAATATGTGTATCATCTTCCTATATACATATATTATGTATATAATATATATAACAGCACTATACAGTAAATACTTTCAGTCTCATTTCAGAACAGCAAGCTTTGAAGTGCAGTGTCAAGCACAGCTGCTGAAGGCAGAGCTCTCCCTCCACACCTCGCATCAGCTGCCACAAGTACCTGGGGTGAGCTTTCGTCTGAGTGCTGGTACTTGGGTTGTAGTTCCCTTCCACCCTTGTCTCACAAGTCAGGATGAGCCATTGGCATCTGCTTCCCCTTTTCCCTGCCAACTGCATCGCATCTGCTTTTCACCTTTTCTGTTCTGTTCAAAGGAGATCAGCTGATCAATCTCAAATGAAGTGTGAGGAGAGCTCATTCCATCTCAGCTGTGAGGGCTGCCTTTGAGAACAGGGTAGTTGTGAACAGAGGGAATTCCTGCAGCAGCTTCTGGAAAGGTCACAGTGTGCTACAGCATACTTTGCATTGTACATCATTTTGAGTGAGACATTGCAGAAGAGCAAGACTGTGTGTACAAAGGCATCAGCAGAGGTTAGGTCAGTTAAATCTGGTACAATTGCTGCTTTTGCTGAAGCATCTCTGTAGGGATGAGGATCCTGCAAGCACAGTTGAGCACTTGCAGATGGCTGTGTCCTAAAAAAACCCTGTGCTAAAGGAAACCAGTCTGCATGTGACCGGCAGGACACCAGAACTCTCTGCTGCAGCCTTCCAAATCTGTCACTTATTTCAAAGTTTGTAAATGTTTCAAATGGAAAGAAAAAAACAAATCCACAACCAAACCCCTGAAATTGTTCATCTTTTTGTGTTGCATTAGAAGCAGCAATTAAAAGAGGATTTGGAACAACTGCGTTCAATTGTAGTTAATTAGAGATGCCAAACTTTCAGATAATTGTTACATCTGTGGCATGGAGGGGGTTTATTAAGGGGGCAGAGCCACCATTTGTGGCCCATCTTGCTAATCACAGACCAAGTCCTAATGAGGGTAGTTTTTATCCTTCCATAATTTGTGACGTTACAATGATGTGTTAACACTGCCACTTCACTGAGGGAAGCTCTGCTCTTCTGAGCAGCACGGGGTTCCCTGGCTGTGTGTGTACAATGCCCTTTTGCTCTTTATTCTGTGATAATCCTCAGGTAGGGAAACACTGGGTACTCAGGTTTATGTGCTGCAATACACCAAAAAGAGGTGTGTGTCTGTGTGTGTGTGTGTATATATATATATGCTTAAATGCTTGTTACATATTTCCATCAGTGTTTTTTAAGTGGTTCAGAAAAGTTTACCTAAATTGGAGGCAGGTCTTTAGGCACTCTTCTTCTCCATACATTTTAAAGCAGTCAGAATTCCACATGAGCTCTAGCTTGTCTGCTGTGGAGGATTGCATGCCAGGAAGCTTGGCGACCGCAGCTTCTATTTGACAGAAGACCTGCTGAAGAGACCTACACTGGCTGTATCAATGAAGTGTGCACCATACATACGCATGCACGTATACACCTACATATCCCATGCGTAGATGCCTGCTTGCTCTTGCTTTCCCTACATTCAGCAGGCCCTCCTTGCCACAGCTAATCCTAATCTCAAGCAGAGTTTTAACCTGAACAATCACAGCAGCAGTGAAGGGGGTGGGCAGAAAGCCTCTCAGACCCTGACAGGATCCTCCCATGATGTGTGTTTCAGAACAAAGCAAGGCACAGATACATCTCCCAAAAAGAACTTCAAGACAGGCACTGAAGGGAAAAGAGATTTCTAAAGGGTAGTTTCAGCTCCCCATAAATCACAGCATGTTTATAAACTGGGGCTGATACATGGATTGTTTAAAGTTGAAGCATTATTTTTATAATAAAGGGATTATAAGTATTTTGCAATTATTTTAACAACAGCTACAGATTGTTTTCATTCCTTGGCTTCCCTTTAAGCACAGTGGGGCAGTCATCACTCTGAAGCAATTGTGACATTCTTTCTGAAGACCTTTTGTGAGCTTATGTTCTGAATTTAGTGGCATTGCCTTAGCCTGGAGCAGACTGGTGCCTGGACTAAAGCCCTCTCAGCAGTCTGACAATGTGGTTCCCCTTTATTTGTGCCCCGTCTGTGTGACTGAACAGGAAGCTGTTTTTTTTTTTTTTTTTACAAACAAGTTCAGTTGAATGTACATAATGAATATTTTATTGGTGACACTTTGATCTGATCACCTCCAGTTACCTCACATTGTTTTTCCTGGGCTCTTTTCATTCACTAGACATTCTTTTGTACCTGGGAGCTGTAAATGGATCAGCATCAGCAGCAGGCATGTTCGTGTGCTCTAGGCAACCTTTACATCTGAATTTGGTGGTGTCACAGCTCCTGGAAGAGCGTTCTCAGTCCACAGATTATGCTCCTGATTCCATTCATGGCATTTGTTACTTACAAAAGTTCACTTACACCCAAGTTTGCCAGTACTCCAGAAAGCCAAGGGCTTCACCACAGAGATTGAATACGAGGCCATTAAAACCATCTTCCTTGCTGCAGTACCTGTTCCTGCAGGTGCAGAGGCATCACTGAATTCACCTGGAACTCCCTCTCTTGCAGCACTGGGGATTTGTCCCTTGGAAACAATCACCGTTGCCTCCCTCCCTCCTGCTAGCACAGTTCACTACTGGCTTTTCTCCCAGGTCAACAGACTGGTTCTTGTCTATTTCAGCAGCTTAAAAAGTGCTTATTTTTAGTCTTTCAGACTGGTAGTGGATTCTCAGTCAGAAAATAAATGCTGAGCCACTTGATTCCTTTTCTATTCTTATTTGGCAGCTCTCAGCTGTTACTGATCCCTAAAGCAAATTTACCACCTTATGGAAATTATTAATTGGTTATTTCTTGAGTGACAGCTTATGCAGTAACAAACTGAAGTCCTCTTCCCAAGGATTACCCAACGTGCCAGATACTCTGGGGTAGAACAGCTGTGGTTCCTTTGAGAAGATCTACCTGGACACAAAGAGCCTGTATCTTACTTGATGTAACCAATAACAAGAACAACCGTATCAGAACATCTTATGTTGAACAAATACTTTTATTTACAAGAGCATATGTGCCAGTTTTACAATAAAAAAATGGAACAAGTCTACTTTCAGTCTTCAGTCCAGTTTAAAGGCTCCAGCCTGGCTGATTTCTTACTTGGCTTTCTAATTTGGAGACAAAGTTTGTGGCAAAACTGTAATAATCCAGTAACTTGGTACCAGCATCAGTGTTTAACCCACACAGTACATCTTAGTCTCTTCGTACATAGAAGATATTATATCCGAGTTCAACCATACCCCCAATGAGCAGGGCCCACAGAGGAATGAACACATAGGCCAGTTTCATGGTGGTGAATCGCTGCAGTTTAGCACAGAGGGCGAGGCAGAAGGCCAGTTTGAGCAGCATTGCAATGAGGTACCAGGCTTTCTTCTTGATGTTCTGGGAGCCGTTGCGAGGATCGAAGCCAGACTTGCAGCGTCCGGCCATTTTCACAATGAGCATAACTAGAAGGATGGTATCGAATATCCAGACTGGAATAAAGATGAGGAACCAGTTCCATGGCGCTTTCTCATCCAGCTTTAGCACCAGCATGATCAGGAACAGTAGCGTAAAAAGCCATGTCAGTAGTACTCTTTGGGCCAGGGACATTCTCATTTAAACAGCTTTGAGAGGAAGTCTTTCACTGTCAGCAACAACCTAACAAAACAGAAGAGGAGGGATGCACCAAAGATGGCACCATACAACCATCAGGCATATTCCTTAAAGGAGACTTAGGTTCTTGTTACTGTTTTCCCACTCCTTTTAACCTCACCTACATTCTGCTTCCCAGCATTTCTTTCAGAACTACGATTCCCACAGAAGCACTCTTGTTTTGGTCCTGTCCACCACTCAGTTTAGGTGCTCTAAGGCAGCTGTGTAAACTTCCTTCATCTGTTCTGTGAAACAATGCTTTAATCCTAAATTAGCAGTCAAACTCATGTAGGAGTTTCTGTAGACTGAGAATATGTGTAGGTCCATTTCCCTCCAGTACTGAAGCACTCATATCAAGTTAACGTTTGAACATAAACCTAACAATTCTCTCTCTGTAACAAAATCATCACAGTGAAGCATAATCCAACTAACAAGCCCAAGTAACAAGCCATCTGGAGCATCCCCTAGTCTGCAGAGCTGCAGCCACCACTTCCAGTCAAGCACCAGTCTTAAACTACCAACAGCTATGGATCATGTTTGCCTTCCGGCAGGTATCTGAAGCGTGCAGACACTGGCTGACAAGAAAACTATTCCAGCTTGTCGGCTTGGCACTATATATATATTTCTAGGTAGGCATGATGGAAGAAAAACAAGATAGAAGAAATCTACTAGCACTTTTGCTTTTCAACTGGGTTAGCTGCTCATGAGAGTAGCAAGTTGAACCGGCTGTGCTCAGATAAGCACTGGAACCAGGAAGGAAGCAAAAGCTGCTGGCTGAACTGGTCAGGAGATGACCTGCTACGTTAGAGCTGGGGCTAACAACTTTATACACAACTAAAACTCTGCAGTTTAAATCTGTCTGCCGATACACAGTTCAACAGACCTACATTTTTCTTCAGTCTGGGAATTTCTCTTAAGGAAAAGATCCCAGGTTAGCCTAAAATAATCTAAACTGGAGTTACGGTCAGTAATCCCTTCCCTTGTGTTAGGGGCTGATACTGCGCGACCCAGTGCAAGCCAGGTTTAAAATAGGGTTTTTGCTGTTCCCATTCTTGTGCATATCACCAAAGGGGCTGGTGAACATCAATTACTGGCTGGACGGCACAGAGACTCAGGGAAGGAGTGAATCTTTGCACTGACACTCATGCGTAAGAGATAACTGCCAAGGAGACAGAAAAGTGGAGGAGGTTTAGATAGCATTGCTCTGCTCCCATGACAGAAACACACCCAAACCAGCCAGCAATGCAGAGGGCTACAGAACAACTACCATGACCTGCCTGAAGCACTGCCAGTATTGTGAAAACATTCCCAATATTCCCATGTCCAAGTCTGCAGCTAAAGCAGAGAGAGCAGTGATCTGCAACAGTTTCAACACTCCCTTCAGGACAGCACTTCTGAAAACTACTTGTAGAAATCATTGCTACAGAGAGCACAAGCAGAACCTCTTGTGAGCAACCTGGAGAAAGGGGAAACCAAAGAAACAGGCTGGAAACTTGGGCCTGAAAGGAAAAATGGAATTCAACACTGTTGGAAGTATCAGGTTATCAGATACACAAAGAAGCTGCTATCAGCTGTCCCCGGAGGAAATAGAAAGCTACTGAAGGTGTATTGGATGGGGTGACTCAGTCTGAAGGTTGCCCACTTCTTGAGAAGATTTCTGCATTTCCCAAGTGTTCAGAACCACTTTTAGAACACACAGATGTTCTACTGCCTTTCTCTGACCTAATTAAGAGATGGAACTGAAGGACTGGGCAGCACTGCAAGGCTCCATTCAATTTTAGTGGCTTTTTTTTTGGATGAAAACCTCAAGAACATCCAAGTGTACTCTTGAGATCCTACAGTCCAAGTAAAGGAAGGTACCAAATCTTAAAGGCTGACAGCCAGGGATACATCTGACAGTGACAAAGGGCTAAATTACATGGAGCACTTCACCATCTCCTTAGGAAAGGAGGTTAGCAGCAGACTCAGCTAAAGGCCATCTATCACAAGGTAGTTAATGCTGGGAAAGGGATGCTATACGGTACAAGCCTGAACTATCTCTTCTGTGAAAACAATGAAGGAAATGTCAAAGGCAGAGTGTAAAAATAAACCCCCTCTCAGCTCCTCACAGGGCTCATGTAATTAGTAGGATGTGAAACTTTTCAGTAATGAGAAACACTATCTAAGCAGCATTACTGACCTTGGCAGGGTGATCTACATAATGAGAATATGATGATAGCTAACCCTAACCCGTTTAGAAGGGGGGGGGAAATAAGGAGGAAAACTTACACATGACATTCAGCTCAGAATTAACAATAAAACAGACCTAGGAATTTAACCCTTGAACATTGCATAGCAAAGTTCAGAAAAATTATACTGAAACCAAATTAAATGGGACTTTAGCGTAAATGCTACTGTAAAAACGATTCAGCAGGTATGAGTAATTTAACACCTACAAAGAAATATCCCCGTTTTAAAACTACATTTCAACTAGTTTGATGTGAATACGGGTTAGGTGTTCACAAGTCCTTCTTGGAATTGATACATTCTCAGTTGGACTAAGTATTAGTGTATGGAGATTTAAAAGTGTACATAAATTCACACTACAACGTCGCGTTAACCAGAGTGCTGTTTTACTGCTTTTAAGCGAAACAGAGACTCTGAGTGATATATTTAACTTAAAAAAAAACCCAAACAAACAAAACTTTCCCAAATACTCAGGAACTATCCGGAAGAACCGAGGAGGAAACGGGCAAACCAGCGGCGAGCAAAGCAAAGCCAGCGGCAGCCGCTCAGCAGCCCCTCGCGGTGCTCCGAAGCCGGCACTGCCCGATCCAGCCGGGCCCACCCGGTCGCTGTCCTCGGCCACCCGCATCTGCCGCAGCTGGGGGTGTCCCTTGCCCCAGACAGCGGCTCGGGGAGCCTGACGGGCCCCGCGGGGCTGGGGCTCGAGCTGCTGCCGGATACGGCCAGGCAGCGTCGGGCCCGGAGCCCCTCAGCCGGTGGGGGCCGCACGCCTCTCCCGCCCTTCCTCAGCTCCACGGCTGACCCTGCGCGGTTCGGCCCTCCTTGCCGGTCCGGCAGCCTTCCTCGGCTGCTCCCTCGGCCAAGCCGGCTTTCTCCCGAGCCCCCTCCCGCGCCACGGCGGAGGCCCTGCCGCCTCAGGAGCGGAAGCCCTAGGCGGATCCGCTCATTGCCCCCAGCCGCCACCTACCGCCTGGCCCGCCGCCGCCTCTCGCGCAGGGTCTCGGCGCATCCCCCTCCCGTCCAGCTACGCGGAGCCGGCGCAGCTGAGAGGAGACCCCACCACCTCCACCCGCTCCGCCACAGGAACCCACCCGCCTTCCTCCCCCACCGTCAGGGGCTCTGATTGGGTGGTGGGAATCACGTCATACCGCGCAAGGCAGCCATTGGGTAGCGGTGACGTCGCTCACGGTAACCCCTGCCTCTCCCCAGCTATTCGGTGGTGGGGCCGCCCGTCAACGCCCGGCAGCCCCTCACGGCGAACGGCGGCCGGGTCTGGCACCACCCATCCCTTTGCCGCCAATTCGAGCAGAGGGCTGCCAGTCACACCGGCCACGCCTCCCGTCCATCAACAGCAGAGCTCCGCCTCCCTCCAGCTCTGATTGGACAGCGCCTCCGTCCGTCAGCGTCCTATTGGCTGCCGCCTGATCGTGGCCCCGCCCCCTGCTCGGTGGCGCGCACCCTCTCGGGTGGCGCGCTGTTGCTGCTGCTGCCGCCGCGCGGGCGCGCGCGTTCTCTTCATCCTCCTCCTCCTCCCGCCCCACTCCACCTCCCCCTCTCTCCCCCCCCCCCCCGCCCAGCTGTTGCCTCGCGCTCTCCTGCCGCCGCCTCGCGCTTCTCTCGCAGCCGTTGTGTGCGGCGCGCGCTGGCCCGCTCCGCCGCGGCACCGGGGGATCGGTAAGGTCGGGACCCGGCGGGAGGGTGGCGGGAGGAGCGGGGCAGGGACTGGGGGGCAGTCGGGGTGAGGCGGAGGTACCGGTGCCGGTGCCCGCTCTGCGGGGGCTGGCAGGGGGCGGCCGGTGGGGCAGAACGCGCATCAAGGGGCGGTGGAGCGCGCTGTGCCGCGGCTCTCCTCGCCCCTCGGGCGGCTAGAGCGACTCCGCTGCCGGCCCACCCGCCGCCGCGCCGGGGCCTCCCGCCCCTCGGGGCAGCCCGGCCGAGGGAAGGGCGGGAGGCCCGCGGCCTCTTTGCGCCCAGGTGCCCTCCGGCGGGAGCTGGCGAGTGGTCTCCGAGGGGTCCTGCCCGCGCCCCGGGAGCCCTGGGTCACCGGGCCGCTGGTTGCCGGGTTCATTGTGGCGGTAGGCGTTGGGCTGCTGGCCCGTTCCGTGCGTGTTGATGCTCCCTGCCACGGCGGGCTTGTGCTGCTGCAGCACACCTTTTCTGTGTTAAGTTGCTCTGATGCATCTTGAGCTGGTTCAGTGCCTGTGTCAGGTGACAGAGCGCTTTTCCTCCTTTCCTTTGAAGGTCCTAAATTTCGGCATCTTCATCTTTATCTTTGACCTCGTCTCCTAAGTCTGTTTTACACATCTTCTTTTGGTGCTTTCTTCCTTAGCCCTTATCCCATCTTTTTCCTCTTCCCACCCTGAGTCAGTGACAACCTGTCTACGGCTTATGTGCTGTCCTTAGTTTGGCTGTCTGAACGTTAGGCTGGTTTCTTCTGTCATATTCATTTCCCCAGTGTTCTATTTGCTGTTCTTTCTATGAGTAACAAAGGAGACAGCAGAGGGGGGAAATGATTATGCATTAGTTGAACTATCCAGATGTTTGCTTCTGTTACTTCTTTTTTGCATTCATACTCCCCAAGAGCATGTGGCTCAGGTGTGTTGGACTCAGTGAGTTTTAGTCCACATTGTCAAGCTCTGTGTTTGGTATTTTGCCTTTCACTGCTTTTGCGTGTTGTTGGTCACTTGCAAGACTCAGCAGCCTGACTCTTCCTCTTGTTCCAAATTTGCCAGTGCCTTATCCATCTGTCATATAATTAACTGGAAAAAGTAATTAATTGGAAAACCTGACTTGTTGAAAGCACTGTAATTAACGATCTGAAATTCTTTGTGATGAAACATTCCTACAGAAAATACAGCTGGTTTTGCAGTTTTGACACAAGTTCTGCAATAGGAATGGGACTAAATACAGTGTGTCATCAGCAATTTCCCCATGTACATCTTCCTGCTGGTGCTGTTAAACAGATGGTGGATTCTGCTTTATCAGGGAGAAGTCCATCACTTGAAATAACCTGTTAATCCCAGTAAGTGAATCCTAATATCTTTAGCTGCACTTAGAGCGGTCATGAAGTGGCAGGAGGGTATATTTCTGTTCTGTACATTAGCGCTTAGCATGAGGCATTTTGTTTTCCTGGGGTTAGAGGCTAAAAGCGTTCTGGGAATAAGTCTCTGGGTTATAAATAGCTGTATGCATTTGGCTATTTCTGGAGCTCTGAAGGTTTTTGTGATCTTCTTTGATTTGCCCCTTTATTTGTGACTCCCTGGAATGGATAATCCTTTTCTCAGAAGCGTTACTTTTGTTCCAGTTAGGTGTTTATGAACCGATGTCTGCACGCACATCATCCTTCTTCATACAGCTTCAAAGGCTGGACTTTAATGTTTTTTCCCCCAGAGTTCTGCTTTACAGTATTTGCAAGCGGTTTTCCTTTCTGAAGGGGAAGGTTGAGAGCAATGCTTGGAACCTGTGTGTTTGAGATCCTGATGCCGGTTTGAAGTGGAATGTTTGTACAGTTGAATTTTCTGTTGCTATGTTTTGCTGCCAGTGTTTTTCTTCTGGATATAAATACTATAAAGGATATAACATGAGCCTGAGTCATCTGAAAAAGAATTTGGAAACCTAGTTAGTTTAATTCAATGCTTGTAGTAGATTTTCTTTTTTCCTCTTGTATTGTGTGGAATGTGACATGCAAATAAATTGTCAGTAATTGCTGGGAACTCCATGGAGCATTTCAAGTATTCCGGTAGTACTGGAATTCTTCCAAAGCAGAGTTAGCTCAGCTTGTCTCAAAAAGTCAGTCCCAGCTATACCCATAGCTGCTGAATACTGGTGTGAGTTCTGGGAGAACTCAGAATCCCGTGGGATAGGCTTTGAAATAGGAAACAGGATATTGATGATGTATTCGCAGGGAGGCATAAGTGCATTAAGATCTCCTGGTAATTGCTGGGGGCAGTGAACCAGACAGTGAGGGCAGGAGAGGCTCTTGGTGTTGAACAGTGCTGTTCCTGTCGCAGCTGGCAGGGGTCAGTGGAAAGCAGGGACATCACTTCTGTCCCAAAGTTACATACACTGCCTTCCCAGGCTGTTTCTAAATATCATATGTTCTACTTGTTTATAGCAGGAATTTGGTTATGAAGTAAACCCAGCTCTTCTTCCCCCCCCTCCCCCTTTCTCAGGACCCTTGTGAGTGAGAGTGATGACAGTCACAGGGTGGGGTTATTTTGGCTGTGAGGAAGTTCTCATAATAAACAGCACACTCCACGGAACATCATCACCCAGCAGTTTGTGAATTTTTAGGCAGGCTTACTAAGGACACAAAGCTCCTGCAATTACTTGCTTTGTCTGTCTTCTGTTTGAGTAACTTCTTTAGTCAGTCAGATGGCAAAAGCAAGTTTAATGGCAACTAAAAGACGTTAGATACCTACACAGTGAGAAATTATTATGAAACTTGACAGGTAGTGACCCACAATAATAATCCCACCTGAAGAAAGGCAGTTACATTCGTGCTCCTTCTTTAGTCAGGAAGAGAGCAACTGCTGGCCAGTGTGTGTAGAGCTCTGAGCCATGCTGTGGTGCGTGCTACTAGGGGCCCAGCCAAACAACTGGGGCTCTTGGTAAGACAGGTCAGGGGCAGGAAAATAATGTTCGGTGGGGCGGAGAAGGACAACAGGGAGCCATGGCCCACTGGTAGGAGCAGACAGACTTAATTGCTTCTGCCCACGGAACAAGGTAGGCCTATTCTTTCTGTGATGTTTTTATGGTTTAGGAAGGAAGCACAACTCTTTTGGGATACCTCTGGCAGAGGTTCTGCTCCTTCTGACTGTTCAAGGACAGCTGAGCACTACATACTGTTAAGGTATGTAGTGGTGTGTTCAAGAAAAGACTTTGAAAGCTTTAGATAGCATGTTTTCCCTCCTGAATGTACTGTGCTGTTATTCATCAAGGTCCTTCTTGCTGGGTCCAGAGGAAATGGTTAACCACTTGAAGAAATTGTATTCAAATTTGTAAAGAGAACACAAATTGCTTAATAAAGTGCCTATAGGGAGAAAAGACTTAATAGTAATTAGGCTGTAATGTATTACTGTGTAAGGTTGGATATGCTCTACATGTAATCATAGAATAATTTAGGTTGAAAGGGGTTATTGGAAGTCATCTGTGTGGTCCAATTCCATCTCAGATTTAGGGCAAACATGTATACATGTGTAGAGTTATGTTGTCAAGAAGTTTGGAAACACAGGTTATGTTTGTGCTTTACATTTCTTTAGTTGAGGGGGGGATATGAGGGAGTTCATGGAGCTCTTGTTTCTTAATTTACATTTGTAAAGGGGATTCTTTCCAAATTCCCTTCTGCTGGGAATACTCTTTAAGTGAGATGTGTAGTGTTCAGTATTTAATTCTTTGTTCATTTGAGGTGGTCTTGGTTGATGTACTCCAGAGAGACTAGATGGCTTCCTGGAGTGAGTCCAAGCACTGGATGGAAATCCTATTTGCAAATACATTTGTGGTTCTTGTTCTTAAAAAAATAAAGTACAACTGGGAAGCGTGAGAAGAAATTAAAGCAATATAGCATCAAATACTGAGCCAGACAAGCCTTGCATTTGGAAGTTGGCCAGCACCAGATGCTTTTGGGGGTTAGGTGGTTGGCAGATGCCAGCCTGGCAGCTAAATGCTCTTCGTGTTCAGATATCTAAGGGGCAGATTGTTCTGTGCTTGCTGTGTTGCTCATACACCTTCCTTGGTGTTAACTACTGGCCATTGTGGGGTCGGGTCAGGTAGAGTATTTGTGTGGTCACATACAACCCCGTGATCCCGTTGGGTGTTTTCTTGCACCTTGGTCATGAAGCTTGAGATTCCCTCAGCTGTGTGTTTATTTTGTTCTTCTTATTATTGTTTGTGTTTAAATGGCTGCTTTCTTTTTGAATCCCTGTAAAGTCTTGGCTTCAGTGACTTCCTGTGGTACTGAGTTTAACAGTCTAATTATGTGTTGTAATGTAACATTTCTCTGTTAAAAGCTTGGCTTTGCTAGCCTCTAAGCTGTTTAATGAATGAAATTCCCTGTGTTATTGGAAGCTGTTGTTTTCTTGGCTATATTTTCTGTATGTATCTTAAAGTCTTCTTTAATTTAACATTCCTTTTCTTCTGTTCAATACTTGCCTTTCTCAACAGGAGAGTATTTCAAGTGATTGGTAATTCATAGCTCTTCTCAGAACACCTACACCTCCCCAGTAGTTGAATATTCTGCTTCAAATAAAACACATGCATTTCAGGTTGGATTGCACAACTGATCCACAGAGCTGTACTGCAGGGTTTTCCTTGGCATTCCGCTTTTGTTCAGGTGCCTCTGTGCTCTTCTGACTGTAGTGTATCGAGTGGAAGAACTCACTAAGCTGCCAAATTTTCTGTCTGGATTTGAGATACCTGGTTTTAAAGCTTTTAAAGTTCAACACGCTTCCCCAATATCATTGGCATTACTGATGCCAAATTCTGTTTATGTTGCCCATTCATTGTTAAAGTGAATCCAGGTTCTTAAGCTTTGTTAATGTAAGATTGTCATCTGGAAATGTTACTACTTTGGGTTTTCTTCTCTGATATATGTGAGTATTGTGAGCACTGCTGGACCTATTTACAGAACTTTGGAATAACAGGGCAGGGCTCTGTTCACTCCATGTAAGGACTTAATTTAGGCAGTGCTTTGTAAAAACTAGGCTATTGGTTTAAATATGGGAAGGAAAAGGGGAAACAGTCTTAATTAGTCCAGGTGAACTCTGTTAATGGTACTTCAGAAGGCAGGCAGACATCCAGAGTGTTCAGGCTGGCTTTGGCCGGAGCTGCTTCACTGCTGGCAGTGACATTTGTGGTCACCTTATTCTGTGGTTAACAGGTCTGCAGAGCTAATTCAGGTGGCAACTGCTCACTTACTTAGTAATGGAAGTGGGTTCCTTGAAGCTGTCTCCTGTGCAGTGGGCTCCAGTGCTGCTAAAAAGAGGGATGGAAGTGGGTGCCAGAGAAGGAGGGTGGACTGTGGCAATACCGGTTTAGGGTGGTTAAAACAGTTGTGAAGACTCACTAGGCCACCCTGATCTTCTCCATTGACTCTTTGTGGACCTTCAGTGTCCCTGTGAGTGATTTCTTCTGCTGGAAGTTCCGTCTTAAGATCTCCAGCAGTGCAGGGCATCTCAGTTTCTTTATAAGACGACGTTATCTGTCAGTGCCTGATGAAGCAATGTAGAGAGGAGTCTCTGTGATCATCTTTCTCATAGAAGTCTAATGGTCAGCATACTTGGAAAGCTGTGATTTCTGGGTACTCTCATCCTGAGTGGCTTTAACGTCAAACTTCCAGAAAGAGCTAGCCACCAGGGCATGTGTATACTGCATGAGATCTCGAATGGCTGCCTCTTGTCACTGCAGGGTGATCAGGTATGTGAAAGCTGATGGAACGTGAAAGCTGATGGAACATGAAAGCAGGCTAGGAGGATTTAGTCTGAGTTTAATTTTGGGGTTAGGATGTTTCTGTGTGAAGGAGAAGGGGGGGTCTGTGTGCACTTTGCCTTGGGCAGACACTGAATGGAGGAGCTAGCAGGCAAGGGATGTGATCCAAAGAGCTTCTAGGCAATAAATAGACCGTTTTATTCAGACTGGATGCTATTAATCTTTATTATCCAGTTAGCCTACTGCAGTGAAGAACATTGACCTCATTTGGTTCAGTTTTCTGACTGGTTTTTGATCTGTGGCAGTGTTTGCTTTTCATGAACAGCAGTCTCTTTAGAAGTCTGGCATCCTTCCAAAGGCTCTTTGAAAGTCCACGTATGTTTTATCAATTGCTCTTGTTTATCAGTTAGTTTGGCATGTTCAGAAATACTGATATACCAGGACATGATCTTCCTTTGCAGAAACCGCTGATTAGACCCTATCAGATAGTCTTGCAGGTATAATGGTGTTCTATTTTTAATGATTGGTTTGTGGATCTTGCCAGATACACATGTAAGGCTTGTTACTCTGCAGCAACTTGTTTGGATCACTCCAGGGACTTTGTGACAACCACAGGCTCAGCGTTTGCTTCTCTGCTGTTATAGATACATGGCGGTTATAAGAGACTGCAGCTTTTTCTGACAGCTCAGCTGCTTCATGCCTCAGCTGCTCCAGAAACTTGCTGGATAACTATTTGCAGAACATGATGCAAACTTGGTCATTTAGGAGTGGTTTTCAACTTCCTGACTGTACTCATCGAGAAGCCACAACTCGGCAGTGTATTGCCTGGTGACACATAAACACATCTTCCTAAACACTAAGTCAGTATTTTCAGTGAGCAAGATTTATTGTTGCAGGAAATTACTGTTGTATTTAGAATCATGAGAAGGACAAAAGGAGTGTAGCATTTCATTTCAAGGTGGCCACTATATTTGGGAGGTTTGAGTATTTGTGTAGGAGAGTATATGTGTAAGTGAAAAACACAGGACTTGGAGAAATTCTGTTCCTTAATAAACCTGTTATTCTTAGAGCAGATATATACATTCAGGGATTTCTCATTGTAAGATTGTAAATATGTTTAATGGGATATAGAATCGTAGAATACTTAGGGTTGGAAAGGACCGTAAGATCATCTAGTTCCAACCCTCCTGTATGGGCAGGGGCACCTCACACTAAACCATGCCACCCAAGGGTCCATCCAACCTGGCCTTGAACACTGCCAGCTTTTTAGCATTCACAGCTTCCCTGGGCAACCCATTCCAGTGCCTCACCACCCTTACAGTAAAGAATTTCTTCCTCATATCCAATCTAAACTTCCCCTGTTTAAGTTTGAACCCGTTACCCCTTGTCCTATCACTACAGTCCCTAATGAAGAGTCCCTCCCTGTCATCCCTGTAGGCCCCCTTCAGATAATGGAACGCTGCTATGAGGTCTCCACGCAGCCTTCTCTTCTCCAGGCTGAACAGCCCCAACTTTATCATCCTATCTTCATACGGGAGGTGCTCCAGTCCCCTGATCATCCTCGTGACTCTCCTCTGCACCTGTTCCAACAGTTCCATGTCCTTTTTATGTTGAGGACACCAGAACTGCACACAATACTCCAAGCGAGGTCTCAGGAGAGCAGAGTAAAGGGGCAGGATCACCTCCCTTGACCTGCTGGTCACGCTCCTCTTGATTCAGCCAAGGGTACCATTGGCTTTCTGGGCTGCGAGCACACACTGAAGCTGGCTCATGTTCATTTTCTCATTGACCAACACCCCCAATATGTATGTATGGGTGTAGTTTTCAGTGTCAAAAATGGGGATTAAAAAGAGCAAACTTGAGACCAGCCGTATGTTGTGTTTTATTTAATTATTTAAAAGTTGCAGCATTTTCAGAGATGTCTTGCCTTGTAGATCCAGTGTGCCAGCAGCAATCACTGCGTTTGGATTGATGGGGACTTTGAAACTAACATCTCTTATAGAAGATAAGAGGCAAGTGTAACTTGATTACAGTCCCCTTTAAGGGTTTGGGTTTTTTTTCCATTTCATTAAACAGTAGAATATGTTTAAATATTAGGAGCTCTTTGCTAATTAATAAACACTGCAGCAGGACTGATGAGAAAGTAGAATCCTGGACTCCTCAGTACAGAGTCCTTCTCCCCTGTTTTTAATGAGTGCGTGTGAAGCCTTGTCACATCACTTCAGATGGAGCCACGAACAGAAACCAGTTATGTAACAAAATAAGGAAATTTGCACAGCCCTTAAGGCTGAGGGCACGGAGTCCAGAAATGGCAACAGCAGTCCCAACCACTGCACGCAGCGTTCTTTTCCCAGAACCTGAAATAAACCTGATAAATCCTCAACATCTTGCTACTATTTCAGACCCTTGTCTAATTCACTGGCAAAAACAAGTATTCCTGGGAGACAGTTACTTTTTGTGGTACTTCCTTCCTAGTTTGTTCTTCAGGTCTTGGTGTTTTTGCTGTGGAGATGAAGATGGTTAAGGGAGCCTACTTCCCATCTGAATTTGCAAACTGATTCTCGCTGCATGCTCAGTGCTGCAGCTGCAACTGAGAGCTTCCTGCTTGGGATGGTAAGTGATAAAGGGCAAGAGCTTATAAGGAAGAATAAATATGCAGTGGCAGAAGCGGTATCAGATACCGTAGTCTGTGGGCAAAAGAGAGATGCCTGAGAGAGTATCTGTTTTTCTGTAACCGACATCTTAGTGGAGGCACAGGCGGGCATGGACATGCTGTCAATATGTCTGTGTCATGATATGTTGCATTTGGTATGGCTTGTGTTTATAAACAGCAAGGCATGACATGCAACGGCCAGCATAGGGACTGATTCATATTTTATTGTTGCTGTTGCTGGCCTGATAAGCTCCTCAAACAAACAGTGAAACTCCCCAGGAGAGGTATAAAGGGAAGTTAAATGGTGGGTTTTTTCGCCAGTTTCGGGATGATTGTGGGTTTTGGGTATTTTGGGTTTTTTTTGAGATACAGTGAAGAACAAAGTTTGAAAATGTATTCTCTTCTGTAAGCAGTGTCTTCAGAATGCTGGCATCCAAATTTAGCAGTTGTTGTTGTTCTTTGGAGGGAGCAAGTATGTTAATTCCTTTTAGTTACAAACTATCATGCTGTTCCTTTGGGAAAGCAAGTATGTTAATTCCTTCTTCTAAGCTATTAGGACCTCGGATTGCAAGGCAACTACTTGGGAGGCCTTGGCTGCCGTGACAGCAAGAGCGCTACTCATCCAGGCTGCTGGATATGGTCCTTAGGTTTGCAGTGTCTGATTTCTTTACGTTTTATTTTTTCCTTCCCTTTTGCTGCTTCAGCTTTCCTTAAGGCTAGCTGAAAGGAACATGATAAAACTTCCCCTGGAAGGTGTGAACCTGGGACTGACAAGTTTCTCATTTGCTTGTATACAATTTGCAGTTCTGAAATGCTTTTTTGGGAACAGCCATGCATAGCAAAAGTACTTAATCAGAACTCTGAATGCATTATGTAGCATTTGGTGTACCCTTTAAAAAGAAAGAAACGTAGGTTTCATGACCTATTTGTTATGCACATGAAAACAATGTGGCTTTTCAGGCATTGCTTCCAGGGTTTAATCATGTTCTTGATGGCAGTTGCAGAAGTCCCATGGGTTTGAGGGTAGGAAGGATGGCACCTCGCCAGTTCTAGTGGTGTATCCACACTACATTGATACCTGCGTTGCCTGCTTTTGTTGTGCCCGAAGCAGCTTTTCAGTCAACAGTGGATGCCTAATATGACTAAGCTATTTATTTGGCTCATTGAAAATTAACTTGGAATATCAAATAATGTCAAGAATTTGATGATAATGTTGACTGCTATTTTGATGTTGAACCTGGAAGGGGAGGGGTTTTTCATCATGATTTTCTAGGTATGCATCAATAGTTGTAATGTTTTGCTGCAAGTAATTTGAGTTTGTGTGATGCAAATGTTGATACACAATGACTAATTTAAGGCCGTAGGCTTTACTTTTCTGATTCTTTGTCTCTTACTCTTAATACCAGGGAATCTGTGATTGTGAAACTGTAATATGGAGAACATAACATAATGAAAAAAACACTTCTATTGTGGAAAGCAGTTGAAACCAAGTTCTAGTATTCTCACGGTTTTATGTAGTAACTTTTTAAACTACCTTTAATTTATGTTCAGAAGAAGAACTTCTCTTAGCAGTAATAACAATCAATGGTGTTTTAAAAATGCATTTGAAGTAAATGCCACAGCTCTGCAATTCTACTCCTAATGGTGTCTAGTGAACATGCCAGCTTCATCAGTGACCATGGTCATGATGAGTCGAGAAGGACATTCAAGTCCTGACTCAGCAGCTGGATTGTATCCTGACCATTCAGGTTAGGGCTGTTACAGAGGAAACAGCTTCCTTGAAATACGTAGTGATTCACAGTGTTTATAGGCAAGGAAAGCAGCTATTTGTCTATGCTTCCTTGTTGAGTGTTATATTTCTAATTATGTCCTTTTGCAAATTGATACTGCTTAGACTTGTATATTCTTCCAGAAATTGACATGTTTTATCTCTGTGAGGAATGCAGTTTTATTCTGAGCTTCTGTCAGAGTTTGGGATGGGTTTTATTTTCCATAGACTGTCATTTAGAAATGTACATATTTTTGTCTGACTTGGATTGCCAAAATGCTGTGGATATGAGTACAATTTTTAAATATACTTCAAATTTATTTAAATCTGTAGTGTAGTATCTAATCCTGCCTTTTACACAGTAAGCACTGCACTGCTTGAATGAGTGTTTAACTACCTGAATATAGACATCTAAATATAGATTGTTGTGGCTTTTGAAAAACCTGCTCATTTGATTGCAAGGTGTAGTGTACTTAAAAACGGAAAAAGGTCATGCTCTGAAATGGAAAGAAAATAGCTAAGAAACCCCACTTCTGAATAGGGATCATCAAAACCGGGCAGTTGTCTTTTTTAGCCTTAAGGAAGTAATGAAGTTTTGATCCAAAACGTTGCTTGTTATTCATAGTATTAACTGTGAGTTTGATGGGAATGTTATGAATGGCTCTGCTGAGTGTCACAGGGATGTTGTGATCAAGCTTTTACATCTGGATGTTCTGTCTAATCTCTGAAGTTGGGAGTATTTTTTATGTTGCTTTAAAGTCTCCAACTAGTCAGGATTAAGTTAATCTTGCTGTAGCTACTCTGCACAGGACACTGTGTACAACTGAGAGCAAAAGCTGGTCCCAGTCCCAGATGCAGATATTTGACACAGAACATGAAACAAATGGCTGGATCTGGAGAGGATGGGAGGAGAGCAAGGAAGAAGGATAGACAGTGCTCTCTGGAAGTGTATCAGCTCTTTTGATTTGTTCATTTATTCGTTTGGTACTGGTGTGCCTTACACCCAGTTGTACCATCTTACTTCAGGATCACCATCAATACAAACGGTCAGCTGAACAACATATTAACTTGTAATGAATGTGCAGAGGTCTGAAATTGTTGTGGTACTTAGTCACCTGCCCTAGTGTTTGGTGAGCTGTGGGCAAATGCAGAGTCAGAGCCAGGGCTTAAGTGCCTTGAATAGTTACCGTCCACTTCTCATCTAGATAAGTTAGCTTCAGACAAAGTGTATCAAGCTCATTATACTGTTTGTCCTCTGTCCCATGCCCCCCATAATAACCAGACCTTAAACCCCAACCAAACCAAAACAAACAACCCCTATAAAACTAAATGAAACCCAAAACAGCAATCCACAGACAAGTTTACGGGCCCTGCAAGCAAAACACTGTCCAGAAGTAATTAAAGCTTTTCACATTTCTTTTTAGTGCTGTATCAGAAACTGTTGTATATCTCTGAAGAAAGTATGTGATATTTCCTTGTAGAGGTATCTTGGCACACCAAATTCTGTCAAGTCTTTGAAGACATTTTGTCATATTTACTTTTGTAAGGATCATCTTTACATTTGTGCAACTATGTATGCAAATATGCTTTAAACCACCACCAAAATAGACTCTATGGAAGATTTGATATAGAGAGTTGCTTAAAAAACACAAAAGCTATGGGTAATCTAAAAAATGGTTTTGTTGATAGAAATTAATTGAATTATTAATAAAACTACTTCATTATACTGGGTTTATAGTTTTGTGATGTGGTCATTTCTGGAGGCAAAGGGTGTTTGAGTGAATTGGAGAACTGCTGCAAAAAAATTGCTGCCTTTAAAATGGCTTGTCCAATTTTAGCCATATTGGACACAGATGGGAGTCTTGGATCTATAAGTTAGTGTTGGTTTCCTGAAAAATCATTGACTTTGGAGAGAAAGCGATCAAGTTGCTGTGGCTGTTGAGGGAAAGTTTTCTCTGCAGGTTCAACAGTTCTTTATGGCTAATAAGGAGTTTCTCCAACTTTTTTCTTCTCTTGCAATTATGGTGGTAGGAAGCGGGTATATTGTAGGAGATATGTGTTGGTTTAAGAGAAATGGGAAGGAGTTAACGATTATCTGAGATGACCTCACAAAGGAGGGGAAGGTGGGGTGTGCAGTTATGATGACAGTCACGTGTGGCATCCTTCCTATGTTGTCACTGTTCTTGCTGTGACTGTGGTGTAGGTGTGTGGAGGCTGTGTATGGCTGAGGACTTTGTGTTGCTTTGAGTCTATAGTCCAGTGTCGCAAATGATTTTAAGTTCACTTAAACAGGTTTTCAAACAAGAAATCAAGTCCTATTTTAAGCTTTGTATTGATGAGAAGGAAGTGTAACCACTCTATGGAGTATGCCAAGTTATATCAAAGTCACTTTTGGGCTCTGTGCTTTATGTAATAGAAATATTGTGCCAACGAATTCTTTGTGATTGATAGTTGCTCTTAGAAAAACTGCTGCTATTATCAGAAACAAACAGGTCAGAAACAATTACAGATGTTGACACAGTCATGGCTGCCAGCTTTGACTGACTTGATGCGTCTTACACAATGGTATTATCAACAGTGGAAAAATTGCAGTGTGTGCTTGCTCAGTTGCACCGACAGTCAATGTCCTGATGTTTCTATAACTCGTTAATGACTGTCAAAGCCCTCTCAGAGACATTTCTTCCTATTGTGTTATAGTTTCATCTGAAGTTGTATAAAGGATATTGGAGTTGCACTGTTAGAAATATTAAATATAGCTCCTTTTGGGTATTTGATTTTTCTCATTCGAAAAAACTTTGTGAAGCATGAAAATGTATGGCATTATTTTTCTTAGAAATCCTCAGGAATGGATATAAAATCAGTCTGTTCACTGAAGCTTTGAACTATAGCATATGACACGTATCCAGACTTATTAACTACAGTGTCTTTAAAGTAGTGCAGGGACAAATATGAGTACATCCGTACCCGAGTCAGGGAAGACTGAGTAAACAGATGTCAGTGCAGAACTGAGTCTTTTGGAGGGTCATCTCTTCTTTCCAAGAAATGTCTTGGAAGATGGCAGTGCTGGGGGCTTTTGTGGAGGGGGTGTTTGTGATTTTCATGCAGTCAGCTGTTATGGTCAGTTAATCTCTGCTTTTTTGTTTTTAGTGAAATTTTTGGTGGTGAACAACGTATAATAAAGTGTCACAAGCTATTCTAATGCTTTTATTTTCGTCTGTTGCAGTTTCAGTTTCCAGTCTATCTTTGACATTGTCTTTTTTCTTTACCTTTCTTATCTGTGCAAATGCTGTGAACAAATGTCTTTAGAACAAAGAGAAAGATAACGATCACCTTTAATCTTTCATTATAAAAACTCCCAACAGATTAATAATCCTTTTAATGACAAAATATAAGGTGCGATAATGTTGATACTGATAATGTTATGATAAGTGTGGTATTTTATCCGAAATACACCCTTTAATCACATTTTTTATTTTTCGGAGAGAAGAAGTTTGGTGTTTGGGGGCTAAGCTACCACTCTTCCTCCTTCCCACTGGCGAGGCCATGCCTGAGTGCTGGGGCCAGTTCAGGGCTTCCCCGTGTGACAGAGATTTGGGCATACTGGAGACAGTCCAGCGGAGGGTCACAGAGATGGTGAAGGGACTGGAGCATCTCTCCTGTGAGGGAAGTCTGAGAGAGGTGGGACTGTTCAGGCTGGGGAGGAGAAGGCTCAGGGGGATCTTATCAATGTAAATAGATACCTGAAGGGAGGGTGCAATGAGGCCAGAGACAGGCTGTTCTTAGTGGTGCCCAGGGACAGGACCAGAGGCCATGGGCAGACACTGAAACACAGAAAGTGCCATCTGAACATCAGGAAACACCTTTCCATTGTGAGGGTGACCGAGCATTAGCACAGGTTGCCCAGGGCACTCGTAGAGTCTCCATCCTTGAAGATATTCAGAAGCCAACTGGACATGGTCCTGGGCAGTGTGATCGAGGTGGGCCTGCTTGAGCCCAAGGGGTTGGAGCACACAACCTCCAGAGGTCCCTGTCAACCTCAGCCGCTCTATGACTCTGTGAAACTGTGTGTGCAAAGAAGAGTTCTTCTGCTGATTCATGTGTGATTTTTACCAATTACACATGGTCCTGCAATCATTCAGATAGTATGTTTGGGAAACTTGTTTAATACTTCGAAGTTACTTGCATAAACTTTTTTAGAGCCTTTTGCATAATTTGTTAGGAATTTATAGCTTTGCAGAATAATGCAGGAATTCTCTTGCATGTTAAATACGTGGGTGCATTTATGTAAAACCAACATTTCTAAACTGTTTGTAAACATAGGAAGGATGCTGAATATTAGGTGGAGCTGAAAACGTAATCTTTTACCAGCTAATGTTGAAAGTTCACGTGTAGCATGCCCCATTGACCTTTCTTTAGCTGGGCTTGAGTGTGGCATATTTCTTTACATACTCATACTTTCGGAGGGAGTCAATGAGAGGAAAGGTTATTAAACGCAGAAGTACTCAGATCTTTTGGCAGGATATCTTAACAAGGCTTTTTTTAATTCCTTCTTCCTTCCTTTCTTCCACTGGCTGCTTCCTACCTTAAATAAGTTTGAAATGTAGGTGCTGTACTAATTTAACTACCAATTTAACTACTATATGTTAATATCTGAGTAATCTGTTTGTGTAGTATTTGAGTTTGGTTTAATGTTAATGCATTCATATCTGAATGGACTTGCATATTGCAGTAAAATATCTGGAAAGGATTCTGTAATTCTCACCTAAACTTTCCTTTGATTTTCCAGAATGGCCAGTACGGGAGAATACCTGTAATTCTGTAGAAAATAATAAATCTGAATCTAAAGGCTTTCTATATGGGTTTTCATTATTGTCTCTTTTTAGTTTTGATTTTTTTCTGAACTAACTCTGGTTGACTGATGACATGAAAGAGAGCCTAAAACTAATCTTCAGGGTAGGAATGTTTTATCTAGGCTGAAAGGTATGTTTTCTTTTTTTTGCATTGGAACTAATGGGAGCGACATCAAAGATTAACTAATCCTACTGCTATTTGCTGCTATTAAAACTTACCACTCTCCCTTGTTTGTTTTTCTCCTTTTGACTTGGTTTGAGTCCACTGTTTTCATTAATGTATTTTATAATTAGTGGAGTTCTGGTGCTGGTGTTTTGTTCGGTTGGTTTTTTTTTATTTCAAAATGTGTCAACTAGTATGTATGACATTTTGTAACAAAGTTATTCCTATTCAGAATACTGGGCTGTGGTAATAACTATAGGTTGCTTAATTTATCAGACACATGTGCTGCAGAACTCTAGTGAGGGTCTCATGAGACAGTAACAGATCATGTCTGTGCCACTTGTGTTTTCCTGGGAAGGATGGACAAACCCAAGCCTTTGGATGTTCTGTAGCAGCAGATCTGTAGTTTTTCTTAGACAAGAAACCCCAAACTTACTAAAACAGCAGTGAGGCAAGGGGTATGTATAGTAAATATAGCTGTTCAGCACTTTGCATGTAACAGGAGCGTTTCTACATTCCCTGTTGGCCTTTGTGGGGAAGGTGAAAGTAAAGTTCTGTCTTTTTCTGTTAACAGCTTAAAATGACCGTGTGAATTCAGTGGAATAAATGGCGTCCAAAGTAACTGATGCTATAGTTTGGTACCAGAAGAAGGTAAGCTTGCTATTTGTTTTTATGGTGGTTTTAAAAAAAAGTCGGATTACTATGTTCTATGTGTACAATGTAATAAATATACTACTTATTGGTTAGTATTGTATGAGAGTGAGTAGCTTGAAACTTTCCTTCCAAAAGTAACTCAATATTAAGTGACCTTTTCTAATGAAATGGAATAGCTTCTGGTCTGTGTTGAAAACTCCTCACTCCCTTGGCTGCTTGTACTATGGGCAAAAAAAAAAGGAAAGAAAATTTTTATTCTGAGTAGAATGTTAATTAATGTACAGGAGGATTTGTTTCCGTAGCACATCACTGAATCCTTGTATGTAAGTAGAAAGTGAGAATTGAAGTGCATTTTCTGTCAGTAACAAGGAACTGTGTAATCCATACCCAAAAGAGATAGGCTAGGGCTTTTTAGAAGCTAATTAAACAAAGAAAACGATAGCTACGGTATTATCTGCACATAGAAATTTTGCCATCTCTTTCTGATTTATTATCTTGGCAATTTCAAATCATCATCTGTGCTTGACATTAGTGTGCCAGTTGGCTTATTCAGTTAAATTGCTTTTTAAAATCTGAAAACTCTGCTTAATTTTGAGATGCGCTTCTTTATCAAGCTGTAAGGTGTGATTTTCGTTTGTTTTGTTTTATTTTTTAAACAAATACATGTCTTTATTCCTGACAGTCATGCAGGAAAAGGAATGTCGTGTGTGATATGCTCCAGCTTCCCATCCTCCTGATGTTAGGGAGGCAGGACCTTCTGCTGATGAGTCACTGTGCTGTGATCTTCCAGAGGGCAGGCCCTCTGGTCTGATATAAACAACCCATTCCTCAATTTTACTTTTCCCAGGACACTGTTCCTAACCGAATTACTCATTATCGGTGCAGGTCATTCTTTTAACCCTTGTTCTCTTGCCTTTTCAAGTGATTTCGTACATGTTTCCATTTATCTCGTTCATAGCAATGATAGTTCTGCTACAAGTCTCTGTACCCTTTTACAAAGGTCTGTTTGGCCAGAAATGGCATGCTGCGTTTATGGCAAGCAGTTGGGATGGGGTGACTCCTGCTACTTCATGAAAGACTGGGCTGTCTTCATAAGGGAGAAGATCTTGCATAGACCAGATTTCAGTGTTCTCCATGACGGGAGCAAAATTTAATAGCAATCCACATGTGGGGTGGAGTCTGCCAAATGAGCAGGCTTTGCTTCTTTCCATACGTGGAGGTGCGGGCTTATTTGGGGACAAATGGCTGCACTGCAGAAATGCCGTATCTTATGATTATTAGATTGTTATTTTTTAGATCCCACTTACTGAAGGTTCTCCTGGATTGAGCTGATAACTTTGTAGTGTGGTCTGTGATCCGTTCCTGGGAGCATTTAAGGCTCTTTCAGCCATGTTCTTGCTTGTTTGTTTATTTACTTATTCAAATCTCTTACACAGCACAGTATTTTTTCTCCCCATGGATTTGTTGTTTGCACCAAAGGTTTCAAATTGGGAAGGGGAAGCACTGTGCTAGTGGGTACCAGACATCTTTTAGTTCCTTTCTGTTTCTATTATGTGATGATTGCTTCTGATGGCAAAGCTCTATGAATTGGTGGTTGCTTTCAGCTTTGAATATTTATTTCAGAGTTGTGCCACTTAATTTGCTCTTAAGATCTGCTGATTGCCAACAACAGTAACTGAAATTGAAAATGGGGAGGGATGAAAATTTAGCATGTTCTAGCAGTAAAACATTGTTTTGAGGGCAAGGGAGAACCAGGTTTGTGGTCAGCACTCATCAGTTGGCATGACTTGCCCATATGATGAAATGAGGAAAATAAAGTGTTACTTTGGGGGGGCATTTTCAGATGACTGAACTGATGTATGAGTGCCTTGAAAAAGAACATGAAGAACTTCCTCTGATATTTAGTCATACATAAAGAAGAAAAATATATTTGAGTAGGTGGAGGCTGTGTAAGAGATATTGAACAGATAACTTGCTCCTTTTGTTCCTTTGTTTTCGATTTTAATGTACTTTTTAATGTATTTTTTGGATGTATTTTTTTTCGTGTCTCTACTGAGTTTCAGAAATCTGTTGGTTTCTCAAAAGTAAGGCATTTTTGTATTTCATTAATGGAGAGAGTTAAGCAATTGAGCTCTTCCAACCCTACTTTATGCAAGTTTTCCAGACACCAAGTTTACTCATATGACTCATGCTATTGTCTGAAATTGAGCTCCTCACACGAGGACGATTTAGTAATGCACTTAATTGTTTGAAAGGTCAGACCTTTTATTATGTAAGCTTGTTTTTTGTTGTTGCAATAGACTTTGCTTTTAGTGCATGGGAGCTCTCAATTACTGTCTTGTAAACACGCAGTAATAAATTCTTAGTTGTTTTCAGTTGTGGGGTTTTAAGATTTCAGATAGTGTATTGTGCCAGCTTGTTATCTGAGATACAAGATTGCATGGATGTAGCTTTACTGCTTCCAGCGATAGTTTGCCTTTCCCAGCTGGTACGAATACTCTTGCAAGGCATGAAATCTGAACAGATATGGGTTGGCTCTGTGGAAAGCAAAACGAATTCAACCTTTGCTGTGTTCCTGGGTGCGCTGGGAAGTGCGCTGCTGAGGCACTTGCATGTCAGACAGGTTTTGTCCAGCTTGTTTGCAACACCTTGTGCTACACTGGTTCTTGCAACAAAGGGGTGTGGTATGGTTGTCTGCATTGCTCTCTGGAAGGGTTCATTACTTTGGTCCCAGGCAGCTACTGAGCTAACATTCACATGCATGCACTTTATTAGTTAGTATAAAATCAAAGAATCATAGAATCATTGAGATTGGAAAAGACCTTGAAGATCAAGTCCAACCATTAACCCAGCACTGCCAAGACACCACTAAACCATGTCCCTGAGTGCCACCTCTACAAATCTCCTAAATACCTCCAGGGTGGTGACTCCACCACTTCCCTGAGCAGTCTGTTCCAGTGCTTGACAACCCTTGCGGTGAACAATTTTTTCCTAATATCCAATCTAAACCTCCCCTGGTGCAGCTTGAGGCTGTTTCCTCTTGCCCTATCACTTGTGGTGGGAGAGGAGACCTACCTCTGCCTTATTACAACCTCCTTTCAGGCAGCTGTGGAGTGTGATAAGGTCTCCTCTGAGCCTCCTTTACTCCAGGCCTCCAGTTTAGGGGCTATTTGTAAATTTACCTTAACAACTTTCTGATTTCCAGTTCTCAAGCCTTGCTGCTAATATGGGAAACTTTATACAAATACGTTGATAATATTGCAGGAAGTAATTATGGCTTTCTTTCTCTTGGGGATGGTTATAGGGGAAGACAGAATGGAACTTAATAAATTGAACTCATATCCTGCACCTGATTTGCCAAAGCAGCTTTCAGCTGTTTTGGGTGTCCCTTGGGTATGGCTGTTAAAGGGCACAATAAAACAAATGAGATGTTTTCTCTCTAGTGGCTTTAAAGGACTAAATTAGAGTTCTAGTTGTGTTGCTTTAAGATCTGTAATATTCAGTGTTTTACACCTCATTAGTCCAAGATTATACTTGCCAAATCAATAAGGGGGGAAACAGCACAAAAAAGATGTCATTCCCTGAAATCACCTGGTTTCCTCTTGGTGCTGAATTCACGTGATGCATTGGTGACTCTGGCACCAAACACAGCTGTTGTCAAATGGCTGGGCTGTATGGCTCTGTTACCTAAAACTTTGGATGCTGAAGCTGTATCAGTTCAAAAAGGTCTGCCTTCAGCTGCTAAAACTTGACAAGTGTTGGAGCTGGCTATTTATGAAAGCAGTGAGGAGGAGAAAAAGAAGTCTATTTATAAGAGTTTCCTCCCATGTATTGCTGGGATTGGTACTGAAGTTGTCATCTGACTAATCATTGGGGATTGCCTTCAGCAGCTCGTTTGGGTGAGACAAAACTCAAGTTTCTGAATCGTGTGCAGAAGGTCACTCAGAAATTGACTCTGCAGCTGAATGGAGCAGGCTTGAATCTTGCCTGGCTGTTGGCTGTATGCTTGCTTTACCTTCCCGCAGATTTTCTGGCACTTGTCCCCTGACCAAATTCAACCGATTAGTCCAGTTGTAAATAAGACTGAGGAGCTGAACCTATCTAATAGGTAAAGGGACAGAACAAAGAGCTGAAATCGCTGTCTTGAGAGGGATTCTCTGATTCTTTACTTGTTTCATTATGCCTTGTGAAACTATAACCTTCCATTCTGTTTTCTGTTCCTGAGTGATCTATCTTTCATCCACTGGCACAAAGAAAGTGTGCCATGGGAAGTGGGAATGATCAGGGGTGTAAGGGCAGTACTGTTTTAAAATCCCAGTTGCAATACTGGTAAAATTGCTGGATTTTCAGTGGTCTTCAGGGAATTACACAGAGTAATGAGGGTGTCAGAATGGTTTCCTTTACCCAGTTATGTCTTGAGGCTGCTGTGTTTTGTGCACATACATAATTATGTAAAAAATAGTGTTGCAGAGGTGTTAAATCCTTGACACTTGGAGAGTAACTGGGCTGTGATGTGCAAAAAGTCTGAGAGATCTTGGTTTGCTTAGTCTTAAGAAGACATGGCAAAGGGGAGAGTTTACTGCTTTAGCAACTACTGCTTTGAAGGCCATGGAGAGGATGGAGCCGTGCTTTCCCCAGAGATGCAGAGGGATTGCATGAGAGGCAATAACCACAAGCCGAAATGTGGGAAATTCTGATTAGATATAAGGATAAAAATGTTTAATGCGAGGTTTGCCAAGCGTTGAGACAGGACCCCAGAAAGGTTGTGAAATATCCAGTCTTTTGAGATATGTGGATCTCTGTTGGATAAGTCCTTGGGCAACCTGCGGTAACTGGACCTGCTTTGCGCAGGAGACTGGGTTAGATGACCCTCAGAGGTTCCAACCTGTGTGGTTTTGTGATGACCTAGTTTGAAATTTGAAGATGTGTAAATGTTATCCTAAAGGACTGTGCTTAATGACCTTAACGACAGAGATGGAATCTCATTCAGTTGGTGCTTCTTTTTAGGTTTTGCTCGACAGCACACTAAAGCTAAAGAAATGGTACTTGAAGTTACCCCTAGTGTTCAGTTCATCTCACTAGGAAATGGCTTTGAGTAGGTGATGGTTATTCCTGTACTCTCCTGTTCTTATATTTCCTTTTTTCCTTATATTTCAATTTTCCTTTGTGTTTAATTGTGTGATGAAAAGAGATGGTCTGTGTTTTTTGTAGATATACTCAAATCTGTAAACCAGCACTCAGGGCAATTAAGTAGGGCTGACTGATGTTACCAAGAATTAATCTGTAAAGAATGATACAGGAGCTATAAATACATAGTTGATAAATGTTTAATTATATATTATTGTACTCTAAAAGGGATGATATCTTTGAGGTAAGCTCTACTAAAATTATTGTTCAGTGAAATGGCTGTGAGTCTAATGCTGTTGCAGTTATTACCAGAATTTAAGCAGGCCATTAGCTGGCAATACAGACAGTTAAGAATAAATAACTCTTAGAAGTTCTGAAT
Source organism: Amazona ochrocephala (assembly GCA_039720435.1). Lineage (NCBI taxonomy): Eukaryota > Metazoa > Chordata > Aves > Psittaciformes > Psittacidae > Amazona > Amazona ochrocephala. Next base: position 32,279,531 of record CM077880.1, read on the forward strand.
TGCTTCATATTACTCTAAATAGTTGGTTTCAGCTCTCCCTTGGGGCCAAACAGGGAAAAAGGAGGGGAATCCCAGAATCTTTTAGTAAACAAGAATATCAGTTGAGGAGTGATAAATCCAAAGCTCTGCACTGTAGGATATACAGCTGCAATCCCTCCATTGTCCTTCTCCATTTGACTAAAAGTTACTAAACTGTTCCTTATGAGCAAACAGCGTACAAGTATTATATAGTGATTTCTGTCTGTGATTTCTTAGCTAAGTTTGCCTTAGGTAAGTTTGTCTGATCCACATTCTACCACAAACAACTGCAAAACCCCCACCACCACTGAAAATGAAAACATCCTGAAGAAAAAAATCGCTCTAACAGTACAAAAATACTGCAACAGAGATAATTAATGCTGCTAAGCTACTAGGTTATTACCTGTGCTGCAATGGGGATCACCTCATGTAAGAAATGAAATGGGGTTTGAAATAACCTTTATGAATCCTCTTCTGAATTTTGAGGAAATGAAAAATTACTTGTCCAGTATCTGAAATTTTGTACTTAAGCATGAGTTAAATATGAAGCTTTTAAAAACATTTTAAGTTAATAATATTACAGGTATAGAAATTATTTATCAGCATCTTTATATTACAATTGATGCATAATGTCATTCACTTTTATGAGGACTGTTGGACTGTAACAGTTAATAAAGCTAATATTTTAAGACTAAGTATTTTAATGGTGTTTTAAACTCTCAGTTTCATTGGTAGACAGTCCAAGGAAGCAACTTTGTTTTCTATTTACCAAACTCTGTTTTTTGTATCTTTTGGATTTTGTGTTACTATTGTGATGTTGCTTGTAAAAGTGTTTAGAGGTTTCAAAGAGCAAAGCTTAACATGCAGGTTTCATTATTGATACACATGAAAGTTTTAAGATCCAGCAGGAAATACTATGTATTTTTAGGATTATAATCTTTGCTAGTCTGCTTGGTCATAAATTATAAATGTCTCCTGAAATATTGATTAATTCCATTTGAATCAGAAGGCCTTGTGAGTATTGGGCTACAGGTTGATACCATCACTACATTAGCTTAAAGTGAATATCAGTGTCATTCACAAAGCTCAAATTCAGTCTTGATGCATATATGGCTTGTTAGGAGAAAGGCACTGGGGAGAGATGTTATGTTGTGCAGAAAACTTTTGCAGTGGGCTTTATTTGAAGTAGAAATAGGCTGTGTTTTCAATAGCTTAAATTTTTACTTAGGCTAATTGCTGTCAGTGTTATAAAACCAAACTGTACTGGTGGCAAACAAATTGTAGATACAGAAAGAAATGTGATCAAATGCTTTCTGTTCTGAGGTATTTGATTTGGAAGGAGTAAGTGCTGTTACTGTAGGCAATTTCAAGAGGTTCACTTACCTCTTAAATGCATAAAACATTGCAAGGAGTCTGCACTTAAAAATGATCTCAAATACATTTAATCTAGCTTTATCAGATAAGTTCATTGTTGTCAATCATGTAATTATTAAAATAGCTTAATATCCCATGTCAAGTCACATAAAAGTTAATATTTTTTTTTGGACAATTAACGACTTGTAAAGAAACAGGGGTCCCTGTCCATGGCAGGGGGGTTGGAACTAGATGATCTTAAGGTCCTTTCCAACCCTAACTGTTCTATGATTCTATGATTTTTTTTCCCCTGGAAAACCTGTTTAATAGCGTATCATGCTTAGTTAATTTAGGATGCTAAGCCCCCACTTTTCCACTGTGAAAGAAGACTGGCAGAGTTTTCAGCCTTTGCATGTAATCCCTTAAATACTAAAAAAATTAATAGCTGCTTGAAGAATAGTTGTTCATTCTGCAAATACATCAAGGAACAGAATTCCTTTCATCTTCTTTACTAGGTGTTTATTGAGGCACACTATCTTGAGAACTGAACATTTTTAGAGGTAGCTGGTTTGGATAGACTTAATAGAGCATTGAGGAAGCCTGGGATGAATAATATAAACTAAATGTGTATAAGATAATGTCTAGTTCTGCCACAGGTAGGTTATATCACAGGTTTTTGTATCTGTGATGTATTACTGAGAAGTTTCCTGCTACAAGGTTGTGCTACTGATGCTTGGTGATGAAAGTTACATTCAGAAATTATAAGGTAGTCTTGTATCTAAGTTGAATTAAAAAATAATTTAAAGTTCAAGGGAGATTTTTTTTAATTGATTTGTTTTCTGACAAATTTCAGATCCCATTTGTCAGGTATTTTATAAACTAAATTAGAATAAATTTCTGTGATGGATCAGGTTAAAATTGGGATCTATTGTATAGTTTGCTAAAAAAAAAGGGTTTCATGGCCGCTTGTAGACTGGACTGATAAATTGAAAGAATCGGTGACAAGTTTTTGTTCAAACAGTCCTGCTCTAAGTTGTGAACAGATTTTTAAAGCATTATTTATTGTTGTATACTTAAAAATTGAGTCATTTTTGCACACATGTATCTTGTACTTTAAATTTCATTTAAAGAATACTGCACAACTTGCAGCTATAATGGATGAGACTCCAGATACAGTTGGTAAGTTCAGGATTATACAGCTAGAGTTGATTGGGGTCTTCATGTTGAGCTAACAGTTCTAGGCATGGGAAGCTTGAGCACCTGTGGAGCAGCCCTAGGGACAGTCACATACAGAAGGAAAGCTTGCTTTGACCAACTGTTATGTGTATTTAAATTCTTCAGCTTGGAAGCATGTATGATCTTATCTCTAGAAGGTTATTGTTTCATTTTATTTGCCTTTAGAGCTTAATTTCTTTGGCGCTGTTAGATGTTAGACTTCTTTTCAGTGTCCTGCAGGTATGTACAATTGTAAAGAATAGCACAAATAGCCAAGAGCTAGAGCCTACATGCAAATATTTGACAACTGAATACTTAAATTTATGTGAAACATAATTTAGATGCAAATACTTATAAATCAAAACTCTTTGAAGATGCAATTGACTGTGCTCTCAGTTATTCACAACTGGGAAGGTCTGCTAGTATTGACTTACATTCTCTAATTCATTCAGGAATTACATTCTTGAATTGAACTCGTGCAGGTGTTTAGCATCTGTGGTCATTATTATGTGTTATAATTTAGCTTGTTGTCAATGAAAAACGCTTTCCAATGAATTCTGCAAGAACTCACGTTTTTTAATGAATGAATTTCACAAACTCTAAATATAATTTCCTGACATAAGGTAGAGAAGAAAAAAAAAGCCTATGTTTGTTACTTGCCTCATTTCAGTAACACTAGTTCTGCCTATTTTTGTTTGATGTGGGAAATGGTGTGTTCCAGCCTGGTACTTTGTAACGACCTTTGGTTTTGGTGGATTTCCTTCTGGTGCACTTTGGATAGAAGTATAGGGGGGTGCTTATGCAGATGGGGAGAAGGAAGATTGAGTATCAGATCTAAATTTGATGTGCGGAACACAACACCTGTGCCCTGAAGTACTTCTAAAGCTTTCTTAAAACATAAAGAGATGAAATTAGGTAGATTAAAAAAAATGTGAGAGATGGCAGTGGTACTTGTTGTCTATAGTTATGTAATTATCCCTTTAACTCTTCTCAGTTTGCAACAGAATGCTTTTACTTAATAGCCCTGTCTCAGATTTTAACAAAGTTGTTCAGAGGAGATTGGCCAGACCCCGTGGTCTAATAAAACAGTTTTAAAAGATCATCTCCCTTAAAGTTGTTTGGCTGTCTCATTGTACCTCCTGCTGGAAGAATTGCTTTATGGGGCAGTGTTAAAAGAAAAATGTGAACGGCAAAATCCCTACTTCGTGTCGGTTTTGGGAAGCTGCTACCCAGCCTTGAGGGAGAAGAAATATTTGTAGGAAAACATAACTAAGTCAAACTTGAGATCATTCAACTTCCTTGCCCCAGATGTCTTCTGGGATCTCTTTCCCAGAATTCCTTTGGCAAACAGTCAGTTATTTGTCTAAAAGAAGAGTGTTTCAACTCTAAACCAGTTTCAGCTATGAATGGAATCAGGAATACAGAGTTTGCTTTACAGCTTTATTGGCACAAAGGCTTCCTTCCGCGTTTGTTTCTTGCATAACCGAGGGGGAGCCAGACTTGCATCTCCTTTTCTGTCTTTGCAGAAAGAAATCTTTCCTGGAAGCGAGGCGGGGAGGACACAATATTATGCAGCACAAAAACCTCACTTAAGGCTCTTCTCAATAAATTTCAGGAAAACCAGGAAGGCCTGAAATTTCATTTAAAATGTACTTAGAGAAAAAGCCAGAGCAATCAGATATAAATGTCTGGGTGGAGTGGTTACTCAAGATGGTGACTTTTTAATTGCTGGCTGTTATCCAGGTGGAGTTAGCTCTTAAACTTCCTTTTGTTTAATTAATTTAATTGTAGCAAGTGCTTTATTCTGCCCAGTACAGTGCCTGACTCCCTAATTATTTTCCACACTCTACATTTTTTGTCCAACAGAGAGGTGTAAAGTATTTATTATTATTACCAAAATGCAAATATTTTTTCTTCAGAGGTTTAACATTTTCTAATCTAACACTGAAATCTGAAACAGTAAAGGCAAATCAGAGCAATGTTTATGGTATATGCACTTGTGCTTGGGCCTTTTCTGTCTGTTGCAGTATGTGAACTGGATGAAGAAGCGTGCTGTTGCAGTAAGGTTGAATTTAAGCAGGTTTGCTCCCATGGCAGGGGCTCTTCTTTCTCTCAGGCATCCAGATGAAGCTGCTTGTATCAGCCCTCTGCATAAGTGAAGGGACTCTGTGTCTCAGAAAGTGCCTCTGTCTTTCTTGCACTTAACTGCTCAGTGCCTGTGGTATGAATCAGACTCAAGATGTGTGGAAGTGTATGCCCACATGTGTATAGGTCAAGGTAGAACTGGGATGGAAAGGTTTTACAATTGACACAATAAAAAAGATCACTACTGAATATTATCTAGAAATACTGTTTGTGCAGGGTTCAAAGCAATCTGATGATCTTTGATAACATCTTACAGAACTTGGATATATTGTCTCTTATACTGACTTGTCACTAACTCACATGTGAATTTCCTGAAGCTTAGGTGATTGTTCTTCAAAATAGGACAGTCATTGAGTGGCTTTCTTGTATAAACAACTGCACAGTAATTTCTTAAGTTAATTATAGCTACCTGTATTGATGGTTATTTAAAATGACAACTCATCAAACCTGCTCTTAGTGATAGGATTTTAATATATGCTTGCAGGATCAACCTTCAGCCTTTCAATGATTCTGCTCTTATAAATACACAAAGTTTTCTATGATACTCTGATGAGGTTAGAGCCTGCGACAAAACAAGTCCCTTGTATTCCAATTTTTTGGTAAAAACTTACATTTAAACAGAACTCAGATGTTTAGAAGAGTTTCATGAATAAATAGACTAGGAGTTTAATAAGAGTGAACAAATTTGGGATTAGGTCTACTAAGAACATTTTTCATCAGTGCTTTAGTGGGAAGAGTGATGTTTGCTGATATTCTTTAGTTTTCCCTGGCCTGTAATCCTGTTGATAACCAGCCTGTGCAGCAACAAAATATGTTTTGTTGCTGTGCAATCTTAAGAGATAAAGCCAAAGACAGTGTAGCTGTAAAAGTGGGTGGAGTGGAATGGGAAGCATAGTGGGAGGTGGTGTCAAAAATAAGTTAATTGAAGGTATGGGTTCCACTAGGTATGCGTGGTATTTTCTCTAAAGTTAATTGAAAGACTGTATCAGTGTTGCTTCTGTAGGTCTACTCTCTGTCAGTATGGAGGGTGGAATCCCTGTGGTGTTCCAGTCCTCCGACTCACACAAGTCATTCGAGGAGGCTGAGGCTGTCATTTTGCGCCCCTTTCTGTCACAGCTCATTTGGAAGGTTACCTAGATCCAGTCCAGCCAAGATGGAATGGAGAAGACAAAGATTTCTATGTAAATAAGTCTCCCCAAGGAAATGCTGTTTTCATGCTTATCTTGTTGAAGCTTGATTGATTGAATTTGTTTGATCAATGTCTTTTGAAATCTAATGGAGATTTTTTTTTGTGTGTGTGTGTGTTCTTTTTAGATCGGGGCATATGATCAACAAATATGGGAAAAATCAGTAGAGCAAAGAGAAATAAAGGTAATAGTATTACAGCATTTCAACAGTTGTTTTTGGCTAGTTATCAGCAGTGCTGTCTGGTTGTGTACACTGGTGCAGTTTACAATATATGTAATATTTAATACCGGTAAAGTAAAACTAGACTTTTGGAGGGTAAGCGACCAATGTAACTGGCATACTATGCTCTGTTTATTTTACATAATTAATAACTCTGCAGCACTGAATGTGCTGCATCTTTCTGTACATATTTTTTTCTTTTCAGTTATCTTAATCCAGGGCTTAGTTGTTTTAGTACGTCTGTCTTTCACTTTTCCTTATGATGAATTCTAACATGAGTTATCTGAGCTCTCTTTACTTTCAGTTAGTTACCTTATACCTGCAGTTTACTTTTCCTCCTTTATGACGCTGTCATTGTTTTGTACAGTTTATTAGACTGGTAAGTACCTCAGGCTTTGTTTCTCTGAACAAGCAATTTAACAGTGTTCTTTGCATTTTGGTTTAACTAACAGTGCCATCAGTGTCTGCCACATTGCTAAACTGTTTTGGAAAAAAAGAAATCAATCAAAAATGTAATAGTTTTATGGATTGTATATTATGTCATACTTCATGATGTTAAAGTTAATTCAGTTACCATTTTCTTGCAATTAAACTTTTCCTTTTTTTTCTGCAAATACTGCGCACAAGAAGTATGCTATTACTGCATGGGTTTCAATGCATTGAATTAGAATTGGAATCACAGAATGGTTTGTGTTGGAAGGGACCTTAAAGCTCATCCAGTTCCAGCCCCCCTGCCATGAGCAGGGACACCTTCCACTAGACCACGTTGCTCCAAGGCTCTGTCTAACCTGGCTTTGAACATTGCCAGGGGTGGAGCAGCCACAGCTTCTTTGGGCACCCTGTGCCAGCACCTCAGCACCCTTATAGTAAAGAATTTCTTCCTAATACCTAAACTAAACATACCCTCCTGCAGCTTAAAGCCATTCCCCCTTGTCCTGTCACTAAGTGCCTTTGTAGAAAGCCCCTCTCCAGCTTTCTTGTTGGCCTGTTTAAGCACTGGGAGCTGCTCTAAGGTCTCCCCATAGCCTTCTCTTCTCCAGGCTGAGCAAGCCCAGCTCTCTCAGTCTGTCTCCATAGCAGAGGTGTTCCGGCCATTGGAGCATTTTTGTGTCCCACCTCTGGACTTGTCCCAACAGGTCCACATCTCTGTTGTGTTGGGAGCCCCAGAGCTGAATGCAGTACTGCAGATGGGGTCTCACCGGAGCAGAATAGAGAGGGAGAATCACCTCCCTCAACCTGCTGGATGCTTATGGCAGGAGTTCTTGTAACTACTGTATAGTAGAGCATTATTCAATTAATGTACTGTAAATAATGCCTTGTGCTTATTCAAAATGCATTTGCTTTGGCTCAGGAGCCCAATAACTAACAAATTAACAACTGTGTCTATATTGGTATGTGTTGATTGAGTTTAATATAATAATGGTAATACCCACACTACCAAATTCAAGGGTTGCACATTAGCGCTTTAATCTCAAAGCTACTAACTACTGTTTATAAATGAACCTTACTAAAAATCTAGACTATTTTTAGCAGAAAAGCTGTTTCTGATACTATAAATTTGCAGTTTAGTTAGAAGTATAGCAGGGTGACAAGATTAATTTTAAAATCTGTGCAAAAACATTTTTACAATAATAGCAACTACGTTTAAGCATTTTTATTTAAACTTCATTTTCGCTATTAGGTGAAATATGTTTGGTGCCAAATAGAGATTGTACGAACTAGCTGGATGGGTCCAAAGGATATGAAACACTGTGAATATTTGTTTTAATTAAGTTTGAAGCGCTTCTGTTTTCTACATATATCACAGATATTTGTGTTGCAGAGGGTAGAGGAATTATACCTGAGTAAATGGAATTCTTTTACTGTGTGTGGCAAAAATTAGAAGAACCAATTCAGTGTAGTCCATGGACGCGAAAGTGTTTGAGATTTGGCCACTGGAATGTTTAAAGGATGTGTCACCACTTCTTTTCCTGTAAAAGTTGCATCAAGTTGTACTGTTGTCTTACTTTTTTGCAGAATTCTTTGTTTAAAATGAAAACATAACTTTAGCCACAGTGGTAAAATTTTCCTGGGATTGTGCATGTGTTTCCAGTGAGCTATTTCTTCTAAGAGGCACATGGGTCTTTATTTAGACAGTGAAGCAAACAGTTGTGGCCCATAAGCAGTAACACATTTGGAAGTTATTGCATCATTCAGCATTTTATTTTTAAGATTTTAAATCTTTTAATGAAATAGTTTGGCTCACGCAAGATTTCACAAGAATCTGTAGATGATTCTAGAATTATAGTAACTTCCAATTTAATTATGGGCTTGTTTTCTCATTCCACATGAAATTACTGTGGTTTTAAGACTACCATTCCGTAAAAGTCTTGCATGTCAAGCTCTTTGCAGTGCTTAACTTTACATACAACTGGATTTTTCTGTTTATCCTCCTCAGAGCACATTTTGTCCTGTCCATGTTTCAGTTCTGTGTGTTGATTTTGTTTTGTTTCAAGCAAACTCTCATTTTTTCTAATAGACACATCAGATGGTGACTCTTTATCTAGTTCATTGTGAACAGTTTGGGGTTTTTTCTCCCAAGTATTATTTCAGCATGAAAAGTGAATCCAGTTAAATTTGGATGCAAGAAATATTGAGCTGCACCCTGTCTGAAACATTTGCTTGATATAGTTCTTATGAAGGTTAACATTTCCAGATTCGCTGATACTTCTCTCATCCATAATAATTTAATTTTTATGCTTTCATCTGAATTTAATGTTTGCATGTAAGTAATAAATGTTTTTACACATGGATGAAATATGACAGTGATGGAAATCTGCAGTTCCCTGAATTTAACTGGTTTTTGAATGAAAACAGCTAAGCCATTTCCACTGTAGTTCTATTTGTACCCAAAATGTTTTTTGTGATATTAGATGTTGCTCTGTATGAATTATGCTCTGTGTAGTCGTTGTTGGCTGATGTGGCCAAGAGCCTAATCTGAAGGGATTGGAATGAACTCACAGTTTTCTGAAGCTTGAGGGTACAGCATCATATTGTGGCATTTAAAACAAATGTTTAAGTTTTGCAAGATATTCTGACTCTTCAGTGAAGAAAGATGCTGTTTCTAAAGGAGAAAATAAGCTGCTTTTTCTCCCTCCTGTTTTCTTGTTGTGTGATGGGTTGGGTTTTTTTTCCCTCTTTTTAACAGGTTAATATATATTCACTAGTAAGAAAAAAAATCAATACTTTTCTAGAATTCGGATTTCTGACAGTTGAACTTGCTCTTGCATTATGGCATGGTTTTCTATCTAGGTTTGGAATGAAGGAGTTCCAATGTAAGCGCTTTGTGAAGTTTAATTAGACATCTAAGGAGAAAAGAGATTTGGGAAAGTAATTTGTTGTTAAAAGTTCTGAAAACCTAATAGAAGCATATTACTAATTCTTGCAAGTGTGTGCCTATGTTGTCTGCATAATCCCAAACCATGGGAGATGAATGCTCAGTGCTTAACTGTTTGAAAAATTACCTAATGGGTCAGTAATTGATTGGGATTTGTTCAGATTGAAAAGTGTTATGATGCCTTGTTCCTTAGAATGTTTATTTTATTGTACTTTAAATTGATGAAGTTGACAGATTTGTCTGAACTTTCAATAACACTATAGGCTAAATACAATTACTGACCACACAGATGCTTTTTCTTCCGTAATGTCTGTCATCTGCAGGAATGTATTTTGATAGTATTTACCTATTGCAGGGTTTGAGAAACAAACCAAAGAAAACAGGACATGTGAAACCAGACCTCATAGATGTTGATCTTGTAAGAGGTAGGTCCTGAGCTAGAAAAAGCTGAATTTCTGAGTGTAAAAATAGATGCCATCCTGTGTCTTATAACAAGAATGTATGAGTAAACTTTCATAAAACAAACCTAAACAACCTCTCACCCCAACCCATTAAAAACCCCTACAACAAACCCTACATAATTCCTCTTAAAGAAGATGGATATGAAATATCTTTAAAAGGTTACCTTTAGGTTAAACTGAAGGCTTAAAAACTTGATCTAAATTTTGTTGTCTAGATTTAGGAAAAAAGGAACACATGGATTGTCATGGATCAAAGTTTTGGAGTTATTAGGTCAGAAATCTCCTGCTGCCAAGTATTCAGATTTCTTCCACATCTTGTGGCATCTAGAGGAAAGGCTATGTTGAAATTTCTGGAGAGAAAAAAAAGTCATATAGGCCTTGAATATTTCATGTCTGTTTTGAATAGCAAAATAGCAACAGAAGTCAGACACTATGAGACTTTTTGAAAAGCCTTTAGTCTCCATTTATTTTTATCTTTATATAATTTCCCTTATGCCTCATGAAGGCTGAGAAAAACATGATTAGAATTATTTTCCATGAGCCCAGCAGCCAGCAGAGTCTCCTGTATCCATTCCATGTTGTGCTCTTTGAATTCAGTCTCTTAACCAAAGCACGTTGCATTGCTCTTGCCCTTAGAGATACACAGCACCCTCAGCAGCCAGAGCTTGCCTTTAGAGACCTGATCGTGCCCTTGCTCTCAGGCTGCTTTACCCCTTCACCACTGAGCCTGGCTCAACCTCCACTAGCACTACCATGCTTGCTCAGGTTGCTGGCACCACACACGAATAGCCCCTCGACTCCTGTTCTCTCACGTCTGACTCCAGTGCTGGCACTTGGCCCTCAGTGCTGTGCACAGAACATACTGCCCCTGCCCCTGGAGAGAGTTAAAAGAATTTAATAAGAAGATAGTACAGACTGAGCTGATCAGGCACATGGTGCAGCCAGACAAGCAATATCCTAAGCAGCAGCTGTTTATGCTTGGCCAGTCTTTTTCATCTCCTTACTCATCAGTTTCCCCATGCTAGTTCCTCCCTAAATTGCCTAAGCCTCTCCTTTGTCCCTTCCTTGGATCTTCCCTAAAAATCCCGTAGTAAGTTCTGTGCAATCTGAGCTCCTTTTTTGCTGTAGCCCATAATCATAGAATCACAGAATGGTTTGTGTTGGAAGGGACCTTAAAGCTCATCCAGTTCCAGCCCCCCTGCCATGAGCAGGGACACCTTCCACTAGACCACGTTCCTCCAAGGCTCTGTCTAACCTGGCTTTGAACATTGCCGGGGGTGGAGCAGCCACAGCTTCTTCGGGCACCCTGTGCCAGCACCTCAGCACCCTTATAGTAAAGAATTTTTTCCCAATACCTAATCTAAACATACCCTCCTGCAGCCGGAACTGGAAACTAACTGTGTTTGTAGGAATTCAGGAACAGTACTGCGCCGCTTCAGTATAGTGATATACATGAATAGCATTTAAATGACTGCTCTGTGTGGATGTCTAAGTTGATATTGAAGTAGCTCCAGTACTGGCAGTGTTTCATCTGTGCCAGCACAGAACTCACTAATGCCAGTTCTACTTGTAAACAAGGTGGAGATGGCATAGCAGCATGCATGAGTTGCCCTTTCCGAGCAGTAACCTTGGCATAATTAAAGTCACACTCCCATTAGTAAATGTTACACAGTTTTCTAGCTGCCAGAGAAGTGGGAATATAGAGGAAAAAAAAGAAATGGAGGGATGTGAGAGAGAAAGGACATTTGAATGAGTGAAATGAAAAATGGTGTAGAAGGAGAGGCTTCCCTGCTCCTGGGGCTGGTTCTCCTCTGTACTTCTCAACCATATTCCATTTTGCTGAATGACGCAGCTGGAGCAATTTACAGATGTTGATGTTTTAGATCCAGGAAAGGGCTCTGCTCTGCCTGCATGGCCATGTGGAATTTTCATGTGACTTCCTTTTGCTTCGTAAAGTTTCTGATACCTCAGTGAAACAAAAATTTTTAATAATTTAATTTTAAATAATTTTTGCACCGTAGGAAATGTTTTGTTATTCACACATTCCAAAATCTAGATATTTGTGGAAGTTCCTGATAATGGCAGTCCAGAAGGCACCAACAATTTACACAGATTTTTCATTGAGGAGATGGTGAAATGGTAGAAGTATGTTAAAATAATTATGTTTAATAGTTGCTCCTTTAAATAACTCTTAACTACTCTTCTACTGAACAATTAATGTTATTAGCCTTAACAATGAGATGTATCAAAATCTGTTTTCTTTTTTTTAAAGGATCTGCTTTTGCTAAAGCAAAACCTGAAAGCCCTTGGACGTCTCTGACCCGCAAAGGAATCGTGAGAGTTGTTTTCTTTCCCTTCTTCTACAGGTGGTGGCTACAAGTGACATCAAGGGTCATCTTTTTCTGGCTGCTTGTTCTTTACCTTCTTCAAGGTAGAGTTGGATTACAGGATCAGCTTCAACTGAATGCCTTATTTGAACCATATGGAAGCTCCTGTGTGTTACTTGGTTCATTTTATGCTGTTAAGGTTCATTCCAGTATTTTCAGAAAAATTCTGTAATGACACAGTCCCAAAGATGTGTCTTTTGGTTAACATTCCCTTTGCATATATAAAGGTGGCATACTGAAAACTTAGGTTTTCCTCACAGGCTTTCTGAAGCATTTAGCACACTTAGGTTTCTAGGACTATCTAATTTAAGTTCAGGACTGATCAATATCAAGGAACCTTTGGCTTAGGCAGTGTATTTTGTCTTCGGCTTTTGGTCTTTCTGGCACTTGTACGATCCAGGAGCAAGCAAGGCCAGACCTGCTGAGGTGCATGCAGCTTCAGCAGCCTGGTGGGATGATCTGTTTGACCAGTTTTCAGTCATCCTTCCAGGTGTTATTTTGTCACATCAGAGGCAGTGAACTCCTAGCTTATACTTTTCTCATACCTTAGGCATACTTCTGAATGACTGGCAAATGGGAGGCTTATTGTCCTATGTGCTTCTGCTGGGTTTTTCCATTGCAATGGTGAGGCTGTGCCTTTTTATTTTGTATTTCCTAGATTATAGAAGGGATTCTGAGCAACTGTTAACAAACAGAAAGCAATTCGCAGATTTCGGGGATGCTCAATCTTGAGTTCTAGTAATCTGAATTTGTGCTTCTTCTACTTACAAGCAGTATGTAAGAGGAAAATAAGAAAGGGAAGAATGTAACGCAGTGAGTCAGTATCTAACAGTGTGGCAGTCACGAGAACAATAAGTGTATCAGAAGCGTGTACAACAAATGAAACAGAAAATTGGGAGCAACCCTGGGAAGCTAAATGACTGATAAATTTTCCACTGAAATCCAATTAAAATGCAATATTACTTTTTCAGTTTTGCCATCTGTCCTTGCAGTTGTGAATCACTGTATCATTTGGAAATTGGATTAAAAATAAGAAATGCAGTTAAAACAGAAGTTGTCAGTGCTTCTCGTATGGTAATGTTAGCAGCTATAAAATGAATTTCCCAGTGCCAGTGCCCCGAAACATGGAATATTGACAAATATTCCTGTGGTCTCCTATCAGAACTTCTCCTTATCCTCATTTCCAGACAGGTGTTTTGGAAGTATTGTTGCACGTATTAGCATTTGTGTATACTGTGGTAAGTGATCCCATAGTGTTAATAATTCTAATCTCATTTGTAGTAATATAGGTAGTAAAATATATGTTATAGTTCGTTTGTTACCATGTTCATAGGTGGTTTATTCTGAGAAACACCAATATAGTAATTATTTATGTTCCTGTTCTTACATTTATTTAAAAAATATACCCACACTAAATCTGCGGAGCCTTCATAAGACTCCGAAAGCAGCAAAATAGTAACTCAATGCAGATTCTCAGTGCAAGCAACTTTTTTAGGACATTAATTCCAGGGCTGTTTTGTGATTAACTTTTTGCCCCTCAGGTTTCTTGGGATCTGTGATTTACCAAATTGATGGCTGGAATGCATCATTTCCTATATCCATATGATCTGTAATATGACAAAATGTTTCTGATATTTCTGAGGATGCAAATTAACAAACATTGGAAAAGAATTAATAGTATTCTGTATGACTCTATAATCTAGCTATTTGAAATACTTATTTAAATTTTGTTGAATTAAGTGCAGAGTTTTTGATGCTTTTTGAAATAAATTTAAAGACTTATGCATATGTAAGTGAAATTAAATTAACAGTTTTTTAAATTGGAAGCTATTTAAAACAAAGCCCTCAAGCCCTCCTTCTAGCACTTCTGTTTAAGTTTTGCTTAGATTTTACTCTGTAGCTGTGCTCAGTTTGTTCGTTTCATACAAAATTGGTATGGCAGCACCAAAATCACAGAATCAGAGAATAGTTAGGGTTGGAAAGGACCTCAAGATGATCAAGTTCCAACCCCCCTGCCATGGGCAGGGACACCTCACACTAAACCATGTCACCCAAGGCTCTGTCCAACCTGGCCTTGAACACCGCCAGAGATGGAGCATTCACAACTTCCCTGGGCAACCCATTCCAGTGCCTCACCACCCTTACAGGAAAGAATTTCTTCTTCATATCCAATCTAAACTTCCCCTGTTTAAGTTTGAACCCGTTACCCCTTGTCCTATCACTACAGTCCCTCATGAAGAGTCCCTCCCCAGCATCCCTATAGGCCCCCTTCAGATAATGGAAGGCTGCTATGAGGTCTCCACGCTGCCTTCTCTTCTGCAGGCTGAACAGCCCCAACTTTCTCAGCCTATCTTCATATGGGAGGTGCTCCATTCCCCTGATCATCCTCATGGCCCTCCTCTGGACTTGTTCCAACAGTTCCATGTCCTTTTTATGTTGAGGACACGGACACCAGAACTGCACACAGTACTCCAAGTGAGGTCTCAGGAGAGCAGAGTAGAGGGGCAGGATCACGTCCTTTGACCTGCTGGTCACACTCCTTTTGATGCAGCCCAGGATATGGTTGGCTTTCTGGGCTGCAAGCGCACACTGAAGCTGGCTCATGTTCATTTTCTCATGGACCAACACCCCCAAGTCCTTCTGTGCAGGGCTGCTCAATGATCTATTGTATAAGTTATATAAAACGTCAAGAATCCATTATGAGAACTTAACAACAAAGCACCTCAAATTCCATTGGCCATATATCTGCCCTGAATCTGAATTTTGTCTTGTAGGTCAGACTTTGTGTCATCATGTCAGATTCTCCCTGATACTATTGTAAAATGGTCTTTGTTTGTATGTGTTTAATTCTATTATTATTTTAATTATGGAGTGTTTTCTAGTTATGAGCTGCATTGCTTGGAATTATTGCTTTGAAATCAGTTAGCTTTAGCAACATACCTGCTAGGGTTTATGTAAGTCTGCAGGAAAGAATTCTTTCCTTGGCTGTGGATTTAAATTCCAGGTTTTATTTGTATTGGTTTCCTTTAGTATAAAGTGTGATTAGCAAAATGTGTGATAAGAGAGCTGCAGAGAAATGTTTTTTTTATCCAAGGTCATGGAACAGGCCGATGAATTAAGGTAGAAGTAAAACCTTTTTCTTTTGACTCCTCATTGGTTTATTTTATTGCACTGCCTCATTTTTACTTTAAAAATGTTTCTATATTCTAACAAGAAAATGAAGTGTGACATTCTAGTGTGTATCTCGATTGTGTGTTTCTTAAGCATGAAACAAGAAACAAACTTTAATAGTGATAGAATAATTGTTTGTTGTGGTGAGATACATATGTATGTATGCATTTTTTAACTTGGTAATACAAACATTTCAAAGCTTTAAATGCTATAAAAATAAGTGCTTGTTGGTGTTTTAAATGTACAGCTGCTTTCTTTGATGCAGCTTTTTGCTCTTTGTGATATAATCTGTTTGTTTCACAAAATAAGCCACTGTAATTTAGAAAAATACAAGTCCACATCCTATAAAAAGTAAAGAAATTATTAAAAGTGGTGTGAGAAATTCTGTTCTGAGGCCTAGCTATATTGGTAGGAGCCAGTATTATATAGGATAATCTGAACCACAGCGTACTGGCACACTGCAGGAAGTTGTTCTTGGATTTTCCTCCTATCCTACTGAAAACATCAGGAGATCCATAACATTTTCTTAAATCTGTGTGAAACTCCATGGTGGGAATCTGCAATCTACAGATTTGTGTCTTCTGGAAGACTAATTTCTTCCAGGTTACTCTGCTTGTCTAAATGTGTTTTACGTAATAGAAGTCGTCTTGTAGTGAAGTTTGAAATTGTTTTGTAGAGGCCTACTCCTGCAAATCATTTCACATGGATATTTGGAGCTCTGTGCTCTCAGAAGTACGTGTTTATCCAAATTGTATGATAGGAGTCAAAATTGGCTACTTTATATTTATACTACTACACTTTATACCTCATGAATCTTATTGTATGTATGAGAAACTCAGATAAGCTCATTTAGGAAGAGGTGATATTATCTGGAACTACCTTTTACTACCTGTACCTATATTTTTTAGTAAGATGGATTTCTGATTGATGTATGCCATCTTTCTGAGAAACATCGTAATGCAAAAACTTAGGCCATATATAGTAGTAAAAGATACCTTATGTGTCCTGTGTAAGACTTCTGAGTTAGGAAAAAGACTGGTGGGTAATTAGAAATAGATTACCACAACCAAAAATAATTCCATCATGTTTCTAATACCAGTTACTTTGCTAAAGACTATTTCATGAAAACCACAGCTAATCTCTTCATGTAAAACATCGTATCAGAGGTATCTGCTGTTTTAGGTGTGGCTTTGTGTGATACATTTTAGGTGTTTGAATGTGGCATATAAATTTGCATGTGGCTGTATTTTTTTCAGTCGATTTCAGTAAAGAACTGGTGAAAACTGTTGAACTTGTACCAGGTATTTCTTGTGCTAGGAGCAGGTCTAAGTTATGGGACTCTCACTTTAGTGGTACAAGAACAAAACCAAGTTCTCATGGGACATGCAGATGTTAGGCACAGAGAATTATCCCCCTTTTCTCTTTCTAAATTGTTTCTTGGAGTTTCTGTATTTTCTTTCTTGATACCTTCTCTCATTTGAGGCACTTCAAGCTATAGAGGCAGAGCAACAAGAACATACAATAAGTAGAGAAAAGGGAGGGATCACCTCTTTCTGCCCCGTGTCTGTTCAGTGTGTTCAGACTGACTTGAAGCCTGTAAAGACGTTTCTGAGTTGCAGAAGTTACAGAAGTGATTGGGCTCTGGATACAGGAGCAAGAAGAGTTACCTGGGTGTAGACTGTATATGAAAGCTGGTTATAGGGTTACAAAAATAACAGTTAACTATGGAATTGGAAGATACTCCTTTTCCAATTACAAGTGCTAGTTAGTCTTAGTCATTTCAGCTGGACCAGCTCATAGTTTAAATGGTTTGTCTCTGATCTCTCCACATTGCTAAATAATATACACATAAGTATACATGAAATATCTGTAGACTTGCCCTTACGCATGTGTGTCTATCCATATGGGCAACTTTGTCCTTGGACTGGAATACGGAGTTTAAAATGCATTCTGCTACAGGATATGAAGAGTTTCGGGTCTCAAGTCCTTACTTTATCAAAATAGATATGTGGTTCACAGAATCAGAGGCTGGTTGAGGTTGTCATGGACCTCTGGAGATAGTCTGACCCCTGCTCAAAGCAGCGTTAGCTAGAACAGGTTGCTTGGGGCTGTGTCCAGTCAGGGTTCGAATATCTCCAAGGACGGAGAGGCTTTAACCTATCTGGCCAACCTGCTTCTGGTTTGGCTGGTCATACACTGCATCATTATAGGTGATACGGAAGTAAATTTACTTGGGCTGCTTTAAGGATAACGTTTACTTTTTGGTTTTGTCTCCGACTGAAGCTTCATCTTCATTTAAAGTTTCATGACACATCAAGCTTTTCAAATGCTTCACTACCTTACTTCACTCTGCCACTTTTTTCTTGAGCAGTAGCTTTCACATAAGTGTAAAAGAAGAGATGGATATTAAGTCCGTAGGTGACTATTTAAATCTTTATTACTGCCTATTTCATTGCAATTATAATCCCTTCCTCTTAGAATTTCATGGGTTGGTTTAAAATACAGGTAAAGGACTAGATCTGAATGTTTGTCTTTTTACCAAAAGCCATGTAATGAGTTGGCCATTTCAGACACTGCAAATATTGAACTCAACTTCATTTCCCTTCTTTTCCAGTTGCTGCTGTAGTGTTATTCTATACAGCCCAAAGCCCACATAATATACCTCTGACTGAAGTAATTGGGCCAATATGGCTAATGTTGCTACTTGGAACTGTGCATTGTCAGATTGTTTCAACACGAACTCCTAAGCCACCCCCCAGCACAGGGGGTAAAAGAAGAAGGTATAGTCTATGTTCTAGTACTTATTTAGGATTGTTAAATATTCTGAGGAACGTGCATGAAAGAATGTAGGGATTTACAGTCTCTGTTTTGCAAGAGATGAGAAATTGGTGCTCTTTTTATCTGAGTTCTTAATTGATGCTCTGACTTCTGTGCATTGACTAATTTATGCATTTGTTTTATTAGAATTTTAATGCATTGAATTTAATGCATTTTGCCTCAAACAGTTTGTATCTGAATAGTGGTAGAGTGACAGTATTTACATTGCTGCAAGTTTAGTTTCAGAACTCCCTGCACTACTGACTCATGATCTTTGTGGGAAACGTACATACATTAAAGGGGATGCTAGTGGAACTGTAGAATGTTTTCCTGCACTTCACTGAGTATGGTTGCTACAGTGAATTGTCCTATTAAAATGGGAAAACCTGCAGTAGTGAACTTTGCAGGCTTCAGCCTATGATGGTGACATGAAATATATTTTGGGTTTAAATGTTACGATAATGAGTGTTAGGTTGTTCAGGTTAAGTTTTCTTAAATGGAGTTTATTAAATTGATGTGATAAAGCTTTAGTAAAATATTTTGAAATCTTGCTTGTTTTTGCATGCTTGAACTGCTGCACACGTTATAGAATTAGTAGATTGCACTTACAAAGCTACCTTCAATTTTGGTCTCTTCTGATGAAGGAAATTAAGGAAAGCAGCACATTTGGAAGTACATAGGGAAGGAGATGGCTCTAGTACCACAGATAACACACAGGAAGGAACAGTGCAGAGCTACGGTACAAGCACCTCTTGCAGTATTGGCGCTGTCTTCAGAGATATCTGGCATGCTGCTTTCTTTTTATCAGGGTTTGTATTTATTCAAGGCTACATATGTGTTAGAGATGCATTATCCCTTTTCTAAATAAGTAAACATTGATGTGATGATTAAACTTTTGTTGATCTAGATTTTGTTCTCTAGTAGTAAACTCATCTCAGTATTTGAACATGTACTAATGTGTTGTTTCTTGACTTTTGTAAATGCTGATGCAATTATATGTTGATGTAGGAGTACTCTGTGGGCTATCAGGAACAAACTGATGCAGTTTCTCAATTTTAATCAAATAAGAAAATTTGACTGTAATTTTTCTTTATTATGTTACCTGCTTATTACTCTGACAGAAAGCTTATTGAATTTTCTCACTGTCATCAAATAATGCACTTTTTGGGAAGGAAAAGCCTTCAGGATTGAAATAGGTACAGTGCTTAGTTTATAAATAAACACTGAAGATGCATTTTCTAATGATTGGAAGAAGCAACTAACCCTGTTACATTCCAGAGCTGTTTTGCAAGTGGTCGATCTGATAATGTAGTGCTCCAGGCAGCTGAAAGTTAAAAACACATTCTGTAGCACTCTGTGTTAGAGGTACACACAGCATTATGAGTGCTATAGATCAGCATTTATTAGCAGGAGAAAATATGTTCATAAAATAGTAGGAAATTGAGAAAAGAGATACTGCAAGTTATTACATTGATGTTTTGTTGTGCATGCTATATCTTAAGTAAGGCAACACTAACATTTCTGTCGTACTTGTGATATGTGCTCTTAACCACTGGTAAAGCTTACCTTATGTGATATTGCATTCTGGGAATATCTAGTTGAAACCCTAGAGAAGTTTTCAAAATGTTTAAAAATATTGCAAGAGGAGAGTTCTTCTGGCTTTTGTCTGTGTCAGGTGAAGCTGGCTTTGACAAACTATGAGTCACAGTGATAGATGCCACTGCTGTTCTTTGGGCTGTGTGCATTACTTTCTGCTGTGCTTGGAGTGTAATCTTGTACACTTCTGAGTGTTTTCACTCATGGAAGATGCTTATGTGCAGTAAGAAGAGGACTGTTGGAAGATTCATTTGGGGCTTTTTTCCTTACCTTCCCTGGTGTTGAGCTCAAGAGTGTTTTCATTTGAGAAGGGTTCGTTGGGACTTGCTCTAATGTGTGTATGTGTGTTTGTGTGTATTTTACTTGGTGATGTTGCTGAAGAAATCTTACGAAACCTCACTGCAAGCAAGCTGTTCAGTGAGATCTCTCCTGTTTCTTAAGATGTATTTTGAAGCTCTAGAGAAGGACATGAGAATGGCTCAGTAGTGCTTATTTACAGCAGTTTTTCACATGTATTAAGCTTTGACATGCCATTTTGCGGAGTTTTAAACATTGGTCTTAAATGCATGGTTTCAAGATTCTCCTCAAATTGTGTTCTTTGCTTTGGGGCAGGACCCTGTGTACTTAGACCATTTGTCTGCATTCAGATCATCAGTAACCTTTAACTGTGTATTCAGTAAATAACCTTTTGAAAGGCAAATCTCAGTCTAATAAAATAGAATTCTAAACTTCAATCCAGCACAGAGCCAATTTAGAACTACTAATTATTAATTTCACTGGAAAGGATGTCAAAATCCAAATAGGCAATTTATCGAGAATGTAGCACTGATTTGGGACTTGGCTCAAATGTGTCCTTGCTCTAGTTATGGAAATTGTACAATTGTAACTTCTTTAAAAGTTTTACAGCATGAACAGGGAGGAGGTTTGGGGTTTTTTTGACCAACTCCAATTAAAATACGTGGGAATAAAATACTTAACAGTGAAAATCTACAGTCTTGGAGAAACATGATTCATATAAAATCATGGAATGGTTAGGGTTGGAAAGGTCCATTTTCCTTAACATTTTCTCTAAGTAATGCATGATTATGACACAAAGTCATTCCTAAGTTAGCTTTAGCTGTTCATGGTTATTGTTTTTTCTTTTATCAGTATAGTGCACCCTAATGATAAGTGGAAATGTATGCTTTTCTGGCTTGAGGCTTACGCATAAATTTAGTGATTCTTACAAAAAATAACTTTGGTTTCTATGTTAGAGACAAATAAAAGACTTTGATCGATTTACCTGTTTTTCAAAATGAGCTTTAGTTGGTATCAGACTCGTCATTGTCATGCAGTTTTAGTAACATTGCTTCAGTAGCGAAGTCCTATTTAAACAAATTATATGTATCTACATACATAAGTTATTTTTTTCTCTTATTTGCTCCTACTCAACTGTTTGAAGCTACTTCTTGCTAGTACCTGTCAATTTCAAGTGCTAGAAGTATATGTAATGCATAGAAAATTGTCCTCTCTGGGTTCCACCTTATTGCAGATAATTTCATATCAGCGCTACTACCTAGCGCTCACAACTGAGCTTAATGAAACTTACTATTTTACAGTGAGTTGCCACTGCAATGCTGATGCTTGCTTTATTCCAGAAGTGGAACAGCAATTTTTTCCATTAAGTAATAAGCTAAGCTTTCTCTTCCTTCAGTTGTCTTCTCTTCATTAGCTTAGTTAAACAATGACATTATGAAAGGCCACAGAAATAAAGCTCTAACATGTTTACTGTAGATTGACCTTTTTGTCTGAAGCCTCAATGATGTTTTAGATCATCTACTTAATGAACCTAGAAAATTAAAACTCAATAAGCTTTGGTAATCTGCAAACAGATTTACTAGCTGCTTCTCCACCACAAAACACATGCTAAAGCATCTTGCTGTCTCTCTACCTTTGTAAGCTTATAATAAAAACTAATCTATGCAAATACATAATAACTGCGGGGTGTTTCTGCTGGTTTTGTACTCATTTAGAAATAAAGTTGACTAAGAATGTAAGGAATGGATTTTTCCTTTTTATCCAGCTCTCCCTAGCCACTTTATGTGTTCATGTCTCCCTTGTGTATGTGGGATACCTCATCCTGGAGGGAATGTGAGGCGACTATCCCAGTTTTCTTGATTTGTTTGATGTACATGTTGAAGAGGAATTTAATCTTCTGCCATGTAATCCAAGCTCTCACAGTATGCCTCGCTCCTTAAAGAGAAATGCAATGTATATTCCCTCATAGGAGCACAAGATGAATTGAACAGATTCTTGATGGTTTTGTGACCTGTGTCCAGTGTTCTAATAAAAATAGAAAAAACCCTGGAAACTTGATTTAAAACACTTCATCCTCTTCCAAGTGCTCTGAGAGCCTAACAACTCAAATCTAATAAATACAAAATACTAGTTGCTTAAGTGAAGACTTAAGGTAGTCTCTATCAATAAGGTAGCAAGCTAATATTCTTTTGCATTCCTTCATTGACTACACTTCCTAATTTGGAAGTATAATCATTCAAATGTTTGCTTTGAGAAAGCCTTTTTCTGGCATTAGACATTATTGCTGCTACATTTATTGACTAGATAAGGGCCTTGATGTCTAGAGAATGTTATGGAAGACTATTCATCAATACTTAGTAGTCTTAGGAATAATAATACTGAAGCATAATTCATGAACTTATTTTGTTTTTTGAAAACAGGCTCAGTTAGTGTGTTTGTAAGTTACATTGATTGCCAGGGGTGTTACTGGATAATATGGGAAAAATTGAATGAAGTGCCTTCTGTTTCATAGAGTTATCAATAAGCTGAGTGTGTTTAAAACAGTAACAGAAACCATCTGTGTACAGAATACTAACAGCATGTTTGTTTGCAGCTTCAGGAAATAGCATACTTGCTTTGAATTAATAACACTTAAACTTTTAGCATACCTCTTTTTAAGATAGAGAAATTTCTTGTTTACAGTAAAGGCTTGTGGTTCTAATATTGCCAAAGTTGCTGCGAAGTTTCAGTTTTAACACATAGGTTTCCTTTTTTCTTTCAGTAGCTAAAGATACAATTTTATTTCAGACACTGACAGAAAACACTTTTTATAACACTTTTGGGAAAGTATAATGTGTATTATATAGAAGATGAAATAGTTATAAATATTGCATCAGATGTTAATATTGCTATTTTGTGGTCATCTTAATTAAAACTAAAACAGGTTGAGAGGGATAAGGAGGATTTAGACTGGGGAAAAAACTGAGAGAGTCATTAATTTAATATATATGTATCTGTTTCAAATATAGATCTAAGAAAGCAAAAATCTCAATAGATAAATCCACGGAGACTGATAATGGGTATGTGTCCCTTGATGGGAAAAAGGCAGGTAAAAGCAGTGAAGAATGCATGCAGGCCCATGAACGTCGGTGCGAGGTGATTAAGCCAGAAGAGTCAGGGTGGAGCACTGCAACAGTGAGAGATGCCTTCAGCAATCACAGTCATCACAAAGTAAGTGTGCTTCATTGCTTTCAAAGCAGGGTTATTAATTTGTCAAATAGTATGTGAGGGGTATGCTTTTGATGCATTCTTATCTACTTTACCCTTAAAAAGGTTTTTAAAATTAAATTTAATGTAGGACCCTGGGGCCAGAAGTTAAGTCATTTTATTTCATCCTTAGATTCCTAGCCTTTCCTTATTCTTTTAGGAGGATCTAAACATTCTTTGCCATTCTGTATTTCAGTGCACAAATTTGTGTGCTGTCTTTTTGGTTTTTTTGCAGACCACCTAAACACACTCTACCTTTGCCTGTCTCTTTAGCACAGATCTGTCTATGCTAAATGGAACAAAGTTTGGATTACTGACAGTTTACAATTTTGAGGTCATTTTTGAATTGGTTTCTGTATAAGATGAGGAAAGCATGATTTCCCTCTCAGTGAAGTAGGATGGGCTCTGTACTGAGGATTAGGGATGAGATGGAAGCATAGTAAGTGGTCATGAAAGAAAACAGAACTTGCAGTTTGTCCGAGTCTTATTTTCTCCTGGATATTCTATTTTCTTCCTACTGTTCTATGGAATAGCTTATCTAAAACACATTTTCTGGCTCTCTTATAATTGGCATTTGAAAATATATTGACAGTGTTACACTTGACTCTGCCTCATTGGTAATTACCATCAATGGTCAGTCATAACAAGAATTTTTCCAAGATAATATCAAAGGGAAAGTTTATTCTACTGAAAGTCTACAAGTAGACATTTCTATACAGGAAAGGCATCCTTTGTGGATTTCATAGCCAAATTATTTAACAACCCCTTAAAGATCCCTATGATTAAGTCAGAATGAAGGTGATGAAGGTTCATCTCGGGGCAGAAAGTTGACTCTGTTGCTTTGCAGGAGGTGCTTTCTCAGCAGTGATAGCAACTGAGGTTCAGTTGTCTTTATAAATTCCAAGCATTTTGCATTCTTGAAATTCAACAAATAAGGATGTGAAAAAGGAATAAGAAAATAAGTTGAATAAAATAAGAATTTATTTTAAAAGAGTTTTCAGTTCGTTTGATAGAATGGATGAAATATTGTCTGTGTTTAACTTTCTTCATGAGTGTGCATCCGCATTAAAGAGAAGTTGGCACAGGCTCCTCTCTTTACTCTTCATCTCTTTCTCCAAAGACAATCAATACATGTTGGTGCCACTGCATGATAGTAGATAAGACACCACAGGCTGTTCTGCTGTCTGTCTTTCTCTATGCAACTCGGCTGTTAAGAAAGTGAAATGACTTGACCTTGAAGCATCTCAGAATACAGAGTTCATCACGGAAGAGAGAATGATGTTGCCAGGGAAGGGGAAGGATTTGTTGTACAGAATACCTTCACTATTTTTGTCATTTTAGCATTTCATTGATGACATGAAGACTCCAAAGGAAGCTTTACAGGGTCCTATATAGTGATCTCATAATATATGAGAATATACAAAAATGTTTTAGACAGCTGAATGATCTTTTGCTGCCTGTTTTTCTTTCTGTTACTGTGAGGGCTACTTTAATTTTAGTTTAAAATCAGGGAAATAGAAAGTGGAATAAATTAATGGTCTGAGTATTCTACGTGCAATCTATAGCACTTTATCTTCGGAAGAAGAGATAAATGTCAACTTTGTACTATAAGTGTTGATAATTCAGTGTTACAGGGTCTGCTGTTGCAGTTTTGGTGGGATTTTTTTGTTTGCTCCATTGCCAGACTTTGGGCTGTGTTGCCTCTAAGCCTTTTATTGTAGGTTCAGTTTAGACAAAATCACATTAAAATAGGAATGTTAGAATTTTTCTTTGCTATGATATGAACTGGCCCTTCATTACCTGAGAAATGTTTATTTTGATGTTAAAATTTCCATTTTAGAATTCCTGCTGTACCAGTTAATGCTGACATTTAAAAATGTGTTAATATCTGATTTAACTGAGCATAGATAGTAATGTTGCAGAAAGAAATATGACATCAGTTGTTGAGGACAAGACTTAGTAAGTATATGTCTTACTAATACTATATTTCTTGCATTAGGATACTCACAGGACTGTGACAAATTTATCAGATGAAGTTTCTAGTGAGGAAGGGCCTGAAACTGGGTATTCTTTACGTCGCAATGTAGACCGCACTTCTAGTGATTGTATACTTCGAAACAGGAAGTCTCACCATTATAAGAAACACTATCCCCTAGAGGTATGTTCTTTTCCATTGCTGCTTTTCTGTAAATTGTTAAAAGCTCTTGGTTTCTTATTGAATAGAATGTTCCTCAAATCCTTTTTCTCTTATGTTGGATTTTAGGAGACTGTTAACTGGAGGACTGGTGGGGGACAGGGATGTTTTGCTTTCTTTCCTAAAGAATAACAGTTTGAAATTAAGAGGATTTTTATTTAGTTGGTTTGAGCTTATTTTTCCATTCATTGCGAGGAGCCTAAATATATTCTATAGATCCTGCATCAGGTTATGGCCAATTGCTGCTGTCTCTTGACGCCAGTAATCTTGTCTGGAAACTTGATTTGTTACAGAAACACAGGTAATGGGCAATGTGCAAGGTTTTTATCATGCTAATGCTGCTGTTTCTCTTCATTTAATTATTCTTTGTATCACTAGCCTTCTTATGGAGAAGTTTGATTGACTCCACCTCTTGAGTTTTCATTTCTTCACATTTATTGAAACAATCATTTAAAATATTGTCAGGAAATCTCAACAAAATTGTTAATGTGTAAAAGTACTGAAATGTTAAGAGACTTGATAGCATAGAAGATTCCATGATTCCATGGAATTCATTCAATTCATAGATTCCATGTTATCAGAGTCCGTAGTGTTAGGACTCAGACATTGAAAACAAAGGGATATGTTATGCATGTGCTTTTATTTATTAATCATTTTAAATAAATTATGGTCTTTTTTGCTAGTGGTATGTAACAACAGATAATATGGGACATGTTTTTTATGAGGTTGTATTGCCATTTCTTGACTAGGCCTGTGAGAAAATGGTATAAAGAGTAATTTCAGCCCTGACAAAATTTCACTTTCAGATGGGTTTAATAGGCAGAACCTCATAGAATCATAGAATAGTTAGGGTTGGAAAGGACCTTAAGATCATTGAGTTCCAACCCCCCTGCCATGGGCAGGGACACCTCCCACTAAACCACGTCACCCAATGCTCTGTCCAACCTGGCCTTGAACACCACCAGGGATGGAGCATTCACAACTTCCCTGGGCAACCCATTCCAGTGCCTCACCACCCTTGCAGTAAAGAATTTCTTCCTCATATCCAATCTAAGCTTCCCCTGTTTAAGTTTTAACCCGTTACCCCTTGTCCTTTCACTGCAATCCCTAATGAAGAGTCCCTCCCCAGCTTCCTCATGCGCAAACTTTCTCCTTGATGTAAAAATGTCTCCTTAGATGAGTTCAGATATTGCTTTCTCTGACAACAGCAACAAAGACTTGGAGTTGTTGCTTTGCATAAAACCATTATTAGATAAGCTGTTCCACTAGGGAAGACTGTGAGATCTCCTCAGAAACTGAAGAAACAAAATTTGCTCCATGTGTAGCTTTAGCAATAATATTTTATACTTGTTCCGTGTTTCCTTATCTGACTGGTGCTGTGAAAGAGGAAGCTTTTCTTTGTTGTTACCAACTTGCCTCCCCCACACAATTACAAAGGAAATGAAACAATAGTTTTCAAATCTGTGAATGCTTTCTTTGTGTTTAAAAAAAATAGATTAGTGAAGTCAGTGGATATACTCTCAACTTGTCCTACATTTTCTTCTATAATCATGTTTACTTGTCAACTTGATTGTTGCTTGAGCAAGCTTTTTCAGTGTTCTTTCTTTATTAACTGCAGGACTCAGTGGTACCCAGCAGTGACTGCCTTCTGTAAATATTTATTTATTTATCTAATTTGGGGGAAGATAATAATAGCTCAGACTTCCTGCGTTGATGTTATCCTTCACTTTGTAAAATAAAGGGAAAGAGTTCAGACCAAATTTTCTCTAAATATTTCTTTACAAAGTTGCTTACATAAAATGCAATAAGCATAATTTTCAGGAAGAACAAAGGACACTCCCTGAGATAGTAATACATTAGAAATCAAATGAGTGCAACTGCTGGAACATAGCTTGATTATTTTTTTCAGTGTAAAAATTGTGTATATTCTTGAGAGAAACCAGTAGAAAGCAAGAAATTTTGTGTAAGAGGGAATGGTTGCCAGAGGATGGTGATAAGTGGGACGGTACTGCTTTTCAGACTACCTGCCTGTCTTTCAGGAAATGGGTTCTGCGTGCTGTAGAAAGTGGTTTAAAGCTCTGCATTTTTGTTCTGAAGACAACGTTGTTTCATGTGTATGCATGGGCAGATTTGAGTGTCCAAACATAATAATTTTCTTTCTTTATCTAAGATATAGATAAAAATTGAACATAATAAGACGTGCTTGTTTCGAGTACAGTTTTATGTATGACTATGTAGATTACACCTATACCTAGCATTAGCTGTATATACTCTTGCTTACTATTCCTCTCTACACCTGATGTATAACTGTCTTCAAAGAAGCTCACTCTCTTTGAAAAGGTATGTTAGTAGTAACAATGGGAAAATGTGATTTTGAGAGTCAATTCCTGTTTTATTACAGGCTCTTAGATTTAGAAATGTACTCCTGGAACATACCAAGCTTTCTTTTAAAACTAGTTAAATTATGTCTACACTGCTTACTTGAAAGGCTGTTTGAGTGCCTCAGGTCTTGGATGACTAGAAATATCTTAGCTTTCTTCCTCTAGGGCCTTGCCCTTTCTAGATAAAGAATTCCTTACTGTGTGGAGAAGTTAATAAGTAGCTAAAGTACTTCAGCTCAAATAACTACAGACAGAAGATCCAAGTATGAAATTAATTTAAAATACTTTGTTGAATGATGCTTTTCTCACGCTCGGTCACATTTCTTCATTACAGTTGCAGTCTCGTGTATATGACTTTATGCCTCAAGTGTTTTTCACATTTTCACTAAAATAATGAAGCTGTAAAGTGTTTCAGAAAGGGCTTAATTTATAGCTTATAAAATTAGAAGTTTGAGATGTAGTTGGAGTCTGTGGCTTTATAATTGCTGTTAAAGCCTAAATGAATAAGTTCTAGAAAATGTGTAAAAGAGTTATTTCCTTATAACATTTGATATGGTTTGATTCCTCATAACGTGACCAACAGAGCAAGAACCATGGACTGTTACTTGTTTGTACAGTGTCTAAAAATGTGCAGCCTCTTAGACACTCCTTCAATAAACTTGTAATTCTCTCTGATGAGAAAGATAATGGATTGGAATATAAAAAGCTCAACAAATATGTATTTACTAGTTTGAACTTTAACTGTTCTGTCAGGAAACAATGTAGAATAAAAAAAGTGGCATTACTTCTAATGCATATTTTAATTTCAGGATACGCCTAAATCAGGTACTAGCTGCAGTTCTCGGTGTTCAAGCTCTAGACAAGACTCTGAGAGTACGAGACCAGAATCAGAAACGGAAGATGTGCTGTGGGAGGACCTCTTACACTGTGCAGAGTGCCACTCTTCCTGTACCAGTGAGACAGATGTAGAAAGCCCTCAAGTGAATCCGTGTGTGAAGAAAGAGTACAGAGATGACCCATTTCATCAGGTTGGTATCCACCAATTCTGATTTACTTTTTTCACTACACTCAAGTTCAGTATTATCAGCTCTATCATATGTCAGTAGGCCTGAGAGGAAGAACTCTACATTAAATGAAAGTTACAAAGCCAAAGTGATTTGGTAAAATTAAAACAAGGAGAAATTGATTTCTGGTACTCAGTCATTAATTTGTCAAATGAAGAGGATATGGCAATACATTGAAACAGCCTGCAAAATATTTGAGTGTTTGAATCTTAGTTCTAGTTTAGGACAAGTACTGGTTGATTTAAGTTTCCTTTGTGGTGTAGACGGTTCTGATGTTTTGTTTTTTTCTCTGCTGGAATTGCTCGCTCATGAGGACATATCAGACATCTTTCTATTTGCTTATATATGAATGTATGTATAAATCCCCCAAACAGATTAAATAGTATTTAATGTGTATATATATATAAAATTTATATGTATGTTACCCGTGGATTATGTATGTTTAAATTCAATTTAGATAGAAGCTTTTTATTTTTACCTTAAACCTAGTAATTTCATTTCCCTTATTTGATGCTATTCTGTAGCAACATACAGGCAGTCATTTCTGAAAATTTTACTGTTTTTGGGGCAACACTACATTTGCAGCCTGCCTTGGGTTAATGCTGGATAGAATACGTTGTTAATACTTGAACAGTGCCAGTTGTATTTGTTGTATGAGTCTTATCTTTAATCTGCATTTTTATTGCATTGCTAATATGAAGCATTTAAGTGAAGAGATGGAGAAAATGTGAAACATTCTTCTTGGTAAACATGTCGTGTTGGTAGCACATCATCAGTACTAAGGATTGCCATGCAAGAGATAGTGGTAATGTTACCTAAGGACCAGAATTTCAAAAGACAGGCTTTTCACTCAAAACCAGAATTTAAAATGATGTATTTGTTGATTTTAAAAAACACTCCTCCACCCCTGCAGAAAAACAGCTGCAAAAAGACAGCAATTTGGATTTCATGCAGTCTTTGCTTTTGTGATTTATTTTTAGCTCTTCTTGTTACATTCCGTATAAACACTAGTATATACGGTATATGCAGTATAGGCACTGACTTTGGTTCTCTGCAATTGAATTTTTTTCTGTTTGGTAGTAGATAGCGAATTTTTGAGTTTCGGCTCCTGGTGTTGATACTCCCTCTAGAGGGAGACCTTGGAAATCTGTGGGTAAGAAAGTCCTGTTACCAATATTTTAATTGTTCTAATAATGTAAATCTTTTTTTTTCATCCAATGGAAAAAAAAGGAGATAATTGTATACTTAGAAGAATACAAAGATTTCAAATAAATACTGATAAATCAGGTCATAAATAAAAACTTTATTTTTCATAAGTTATAAATTAAAATTAAAAAATAATATCATGCCCCAGCCCCTCTCCCCAGCACCACCACTTCCAGTAGTTTGATACACGTGGTGTGCTAGGTGACCAGGCAGAGTTGGAGCAATTTTAATTACCTCAATGGCAAAGGAGTGAAACAGGGCTGAGGGAAGTCAGGAAATGGCTGCAGCAGAACTTCTTTCCTCAACATTTTTCCAGATCCTTCAGTTGTCACTTGGTTCTCTGTTCAGAGTAAAGGTGCCTCAGCCAGAAGTGCATTCAGTAGGATAGGCTGGGACTGCTTGGCTCTTGAAGCAACATAAATTGATTTGGCTCCTATCACAGTCTCTGAGTCTTGCAGATACATTTAACATAGGGGGCCCTTCATTCATAAAAAAGGGAATTGTGAATTACACAAATAACATTAAATCCAAATAAAAAAATAATGGTTGGCCTTAAGCTCAACCTGAGAAGAGTGCTTTTCAGAATGTTGGAGGGGGGAAATAATAGAAAAACAAAATATTCCATAAAACATGTGGCAAAATTAAAGTTGGGTTATAAGTAGACCTTTGTTTTCAAACCTCTGTCTTTGATAAGTTTGAGCAAAAAAAGAAGCCAGTTAATCCTCAACAACAATAACACTATGAGAAAATGAAATATCGTGAAGGAGACATCTCTGTACTCACAGCTATTTCTTGGAGAAGTGGGTGATTTTGAGGACTATTGGTAACGTATAGTAGAAGTAAATGAAGTAAATACTATATAACAGTATTTGTGTTAGTCTAAAGTATTTTTTTGTCAGCATACTGCTGAGAAAGGCATACTGACAAGACAATAGATTTTTATCTCTGATGGAATATATTCCTTGTCTTTCCCAGAGTCATTTACCTTGGATCCACAGTTTGAATCCAGGACTAGAAAAAATAAGTGCAATTGTATGGGAGGGTAATGACTGCAAGAAAGCAGATATGTCTGTACTTGAAATCAGTGGCATGATAATGAACAGAGTGAGTATTCTTTTCACTTTATGCAAATACTATATTTAGGAGTCACAACGCTACCAGAAAGAATGTTGCCATTTTACTTGTATTTGGTTTGGGTTTTTTTGTTATGTGAGTATCTGTTAGTACATTATTGTTCCATGGCTGGCATCACGCTGATTTACTTGTTACTAACAGATAAAAGAGCTACAAAACTTAAGTGCTGGGACAATGAAATGTGTTTGCATTGTTACCTGCTTGCTAACATAGCCAGTCTCTGTTTAATTGTTCCAAAGTGATACATGCTATGAATATTCTTAATTACCTTCTTGCACTTCGCTTTGTTGAACTTCATGAGGTTGGCATTGGCCCACCTCTCAAGCGTGTCAAGGTCCCTCTGGATAGCATCCTTTCCCTCCAGCATTATCAATTGAACCACATAATTTAGTGTCACGGGCAAACTTGCTGAGGGCACACTCAATCCCACTGTCCATGTCTCCGACAAAGATGTTGAACAGGATCAGTACCAACACCAACCTCATTGAATGGCTGTTGTGCTCTTTTCCAGTGTAGTCACCATAGGCATTTTGTAGAGTTGAACATCAAATCCTAGCATAGCTTAAGAAGGCTGTTAACTAATTCTGACAAGTTGATACTTACCATCTCCAACTTGTTAAAAACAGTGTATTCACAAACTTTGTTCAGATCTCTGTATCTAACTTGGAGACAATACAGTTTTGGGTGACAATCCACAGCAGAAGTAAATTTACAAAGCCATAGCCAGAACAATAGAACTCCAGTCCTGTCTGCTCTTTTTGATTCCTTTAAAAACGTACAAACTAAAAGCAAAAGTACAAATAGGAGCAACGTAGATGTAAGCAACACAGTCTTATTGGCACACTTTGCTATATTTCAGCATTAAATGAATTTTTAATACAAGGATATGCAATGGAGTCTGTTAACTGCAGTGTTATGTTGTTGGGTTTTTAAATGATTTGTTGTATTTGGTTCCTATACATTAAGTGCTCTTTGAGGACTTTCTGTTTCTTAATAGTAAATTTTGAAGATGCTTGGTTTAAGGTTTTGTGTAACTTATCAAGTCATAAAGTGTTCATTGTGGTAGTAATGCAATAACATTAATAATTCATTTATTGACTTAATTCCAAATTCCAAAGTTAAAAATCTACCTTGTTTTCTGGTTTCAGGTGAACAGCTATATACCAGGAATTGGTTATCAGATTTTTGGAAACGTCATATCTTTAATCTTGGGTTTAATGCCATTTGTCTTTCGACTTTCCCAAGCTAAAGATTTGGAACAACTAGCTACACATTCTGCCACAGAACTTTGTGTGACTGCTTTTGGATCAAATGGAGACATTCTGGTTCTCTCAATGGTTATTATAAGTTTTGTGGTCCGTGTGTCTCTAGTGTGGATTTTCTTTTTTCTGCTATGTGTAGCAGAGAGGACGTACAAACAGGTACGAACAGCAAAGCAAGAGGTGTCACTCAAAGCAAAACAAGGTTTAATGTTTATGATTTTTTGACTTTTTTAGTATTTTTAACTTGTTTTCTTCAACACATTGTGATTCATAAATCAGTGGTGACAAATACTTCAGTGGATTTACTGTTTGGGAGATAACTGAGTTACTGCCAATGGACTGAAGTCTTTGTCGCTAAACATTTGTTGTGGAGAGCATTTCTGAGGGAAAACTTCTTTATCTCAGATGTATGGCTCAATGCATTAAACCCACCTCTTAAGTCGTATCTCTGTTGGCCTCAGTTTTCCCTAAGGAGAAGGAGTTGCAATAAGAGAACTCTATAAACTTCCAGTTTGTTCTACCAGTGTTGTTTCAAAACTTTCAGTTTAATTCAAAACAGTCCAGTCCAAAAGCTAGCCAAGAGCCCCACTTCAGTGGTAGATCACTCACATGGTTGGAGACCATGAGAGCTGCTGTCTGGAGTAATACACCTGTTAATTTATTGCTGCTTATTGCAATTTAAGCTTTTAAGAAAGTATCAGTATTGCTTACTAGCTGCAGAGTGTACGTACTGGTCTGCAAAAGAAAGACTTTCTTCTCTCAAATCATAGCCAAAATAGAATGAACCTGTTTGTAGTAATAATTTCTATTGGAAAGAACTTCTGTGATACAGGTACTCTCTAATGCAAATGATTTGCAGGTTTGATTCGCTCCCTGTTTAAGAGCAAAGCAGACCTATTTGAAATTTGAAGACAGGAACTCGAAGTGTAGCTAAATTTTATCATTAGGATATGAAGACCTTTTAAACTTTTTAGTGTATCTCTTTTTAGTAGCACGCTACTTTTATTTCTGCACTATATTAACATATTTTAGTGTACACTTGATACACTGTGCATTACTTTGACTTACTATTTTCTTTCTATTGCCCATGAAAATCAATCTTGCTTCTTTGCAGAGGCTACTTTTTGCCAAACTTTTTGGTCATCTAACGTCTGCCAGGAGGGCAAGAAAATCAGAGGTTCCTCACTTCCGATTGAAGAAAGTACAGAATATAAAAATGTGGCTTTCTCTCAGGTCCTATCTAAAGGTAAAATAATGAGGATTTTTGCTACCACTTTCATATGAAATATCGCATATGCTGTTGATGTAAGGTTGGTATTATAATCTGAATTTTTCCTCCTGTGCACTTACCTCCACTGATGCACATATGCCTTGTTGTCCTGAACCCAGGACACTTCATAGAATCATAGAATAGTTAGGGTTGGAAAGGACCTTAAGATCATCGAGTTCCAACCCCCCTGCCATGGACAGGGACACCTCCCACTAAACCACGTCACCCAAGGCTCTGTCGAGCCTGGCCTTGAGCACCGCTAGCGATGGAGCATTCACAACTTCCCTGGGCAACCCATTCCAGTGCCTCACCACCCTTGCAGTAAAGAATTTCTTCCTTATATCCAATCTAAACTTCCCCTGTTTAAGTTTTAATCCATTACCCCTTGTCCTGTTACTGCAGTCCCTAATGAAGAGTCCCTCCCCAGCATCCTTCTAGGCCCCCTTCAGATACTGGAAGACTGCTATGAGGTCTCCACGCAGCCTTCTCTTCTCCAGGCTGAGCAGCCCCAACTTTCTCATCCTGTCTTCAAACGGGAGGTGCTCCAGTCCCCTGATCACCCTCGTGGCCCTCCTCTGCACTTGTTCCAACAGTTCCATGTCCTTTTTATGTTGAGGACATCAGAACTGCACACAATACTCCAAGTGAGGTCTCACGAGAGCAGAGTAAAGGGGCAGGATCACCTCCCTCGACCTGCTGATCACACTCCTTTTGATGCAGCCCAGGATACGGTTGGCTTTCTGGGCTGTGAGCGCACACTGAAGCTGGCTCATGTTCATTTTCTCATGGACCGACACCCCCAAGTCCTTCTGTGCAGGGCTGCTCTGAATCTCTTCTCTGCCCAACCTGTATGTGTGCCTGGGATTGCTCCAACCCAGGTGTAGGACCTTGCACTTGTCATGGTTAAACTTCATCAGGTTGGCATCAGCCCACCTCACAAGCATGTCACGGTCCCTCTGGATGGCATTCCTTCCCTCCAATTTATCAACCGAACCACACAGCTTGGTGTCATCAGGAAACTTGCTGAGGGCGCACTCAACCCCACTGTCCAATGTCACCGACAAAGATGTTGAACAAGACCGGTCCCAACACTGATCCCTGAGGGACACCACTCATTACTGGTCTCCAGCTGGACACTGAGCCATTGACCACAGCTCTTTGTGTGTGGCCATCCAGCCAGTTCTTTATCCACCAAGTGGTCCACCTATCAAATTGATGTGTCTCCAATTTAGAGACAAGGATGTCATGTGGGACAGTGTCGAACGCTTTACACAAGTCCAGGTAGATGACATCAACTGCTCTGCCCCTGTCCATCAGTTCCGTAGCCCCTTCATAGAAGGCCACCAGATTGGTCAGGCAGGATTTCCCCTTAGTGAAGCCATGCTGGCTGTCACCAACCACATTGTTGTTTTTCATGTGCCTCAGCATGCCTTCCAGGAGAATTTGCTCCAAGATTTTGCCAGGCACAGAGGTGAGGCTGACTGGTCTGTAATTCCCCGGCTCATCCATTTTCCCCTTCTTGAAAATGGGGGTTATATTTCCCTTTTTCCAGTCGTCAGGAACTTCACCTGAACTGCCATGATTTTTCAAATATGATGGACAGTGGCTTAGCAACTTCATGTGCCAGCTACTCGTACACTTCATTTTATTATCTCTGGGTCAGCAGTGTCTGCAAGCAGCCAGGTTGTGAGAAAGTGAATGTCTATTTTTTACCTTGGAGTATACGGTGAGTGTGCGCAGAGTTGGAGTCTTGTCTTGTGAATGCTAGCAGAAAATTCTCTCAGGTGAATATGTTGGGTTAATATGACCACTTGTAGTATAATACAGACAGTACCTTCGTGTAAGAGCCTCACCAATTAGCATCACTAGCGCAGAAAGAATTTATGAAGCAAGACAGTTTATGTGTATATTTGTGCTTTGAGTGTATATATGCTAGGTGAAACTGGCAATTATGCCCAAGTGTTATCTGCAGGACATTCCGATCCCCCTGTTGTATGTTCAGTTCATATTTGGATAATCTCTTTGTGTCTCAGTAATGATCTTTTCAAGCTGGAGCATTTTGATGAGTCTTTGTGAAAGGATCCATATTATCTAACTCAGGATTGTGTTGTTTTGTGTCCCTGTCCTCTATTTTTTGTCTGTGTTAGGTAATTCAACTCTGAAGCTGGGTTTTTTCCTGTTTGTTTTCTATAGAACCATTATTTTTATTGAATAGCATCTGACAATCTCTTGTCTGTGGTGGTAATCCCCTTATTTGCATCTGTGCTTCTTTTCAACAGAAAGTAAGAAAGGTTAGATGAAATCTGCTGTCAGTGGATTTTAGAAGTAGGTAAAGGATTATGAAAACATAAAGCAGTTCTGGCACGGAGACTGGGGAATGTGGAAAGCAGGAACTATAAGCAGCCAAAATTT
The DNA here is from genome assembly GCA_039720435.1 of Amazona ochrocephala. Taxonomy (NCBI): domain Eukaryota; kingdom Metazoa; phylum Chordata; class Aves; order Psittaciformes; family Psittacidae; genus Amazona; species Amazona ochrocephala. The sequence goes on from CM077880.1 coordinate 32,315,943, forward strand.
GTAATGTCAAGCACAATCTTAAATTTGAGATATATCAATTCAAGAGGAATTGAGGTGATTATTTGCAACACCCCTTGTGTTATGGAACCATCTGTTGGGGAGGTTGTAAAAAAGGCGTACCCTTTAAACTTCACATTTGAGAGACTTGTATCTTTTTTCTTCTAGTCTGTAATGTGTTGCTGAATGGGAAGAATGGAGGATAACATCACTTGGGCAATAAAATGTAGTTTTGATGCTTGAAAGACTGCATATGGTAGCACTGTTGTGGAGAGAGTGTCTTGCCTTCTTTCCTCATAACCACATCTATATATTCCACCTTTTCTCATGCCACTGGAAACATTTGTACAGTTATGTGGCTGAGAAAAGAGCAATCAGAGAGTGGTCAGAGGCAGGTACAAGGGAAACTGAATTAACTCAAAAATAATCAGGCAAGAACAGTAATTTTCCCCTCCATCTATTGCTTCTGGTTCGCTGGGCAGCTCTGTAGTGCTTGTGCTAGCATGAGGAAAGGAATGGAAACAAGCAGCTAAGGAGCTGGGCTGCCTTCTTGCAGTGATACTGCTGGCATGTACTAGCATAGCTCTTGTCCAAAATACACTTGTATATTACCTCTACCTGTATATATCCACCTGTGAAGATGTGAACAGGGGTATATACACATCTCAAATCTCACACAGGCAAAACTCTCTGGCTCAGTACATAAGTAGTGCATGCAAAACTGCAGTAGTAATTTGCACTTAATTTCTTTTCAGTAGTTAGGCTTCCTATCTCTTTCTCCCCGTTCAAGGTTATATATTGTATATGTACACCTCCCATTCTCCTCATGTTTTTACAATTAGTAGCATGTCTGGAGTACAAAGTTGAGAAATATATCTGTTATAACTTGTACATGTTTCACTGCAGCACAGGATGTTTAATTTAATTGAAAAAAAAGAGGAAAAAGCTCAGTGGGTAGAAACATTTCATTGTACTAAGTGAGAAAAAAATGGTTGGAAACAGTGAGGTTGCACTTTTCAAGACTGTGTTTGTTCCCCAGTTTTCCTTCCTATTCTGGGGGAGAAAATTGTATTATTGCATCTACCACAATGGGACAGTGATTTACAGCTGTATTTTTTTGTGTCAAAAAGGGGCAAGTAATGGAAAATATCAACCATGTGAAATCATATCTTGATATCATGTTGTGATCTGGTGTCCAAAAATCTTTTGTTAGCCCTGGTTTGATACTTGGGGTTAAAACCCAGTGCTGTATCAAATTTGTAATGTCAGGCAATACTGCTCACATCAAAGTTACTTTGCATCATGAAGGAGCTGACTGAACAAGTGGTAAATAGTTACCTTTAAATGCTTGCATCTGAATTAATCTCACGTGCCTTTAGGGGTTTCAAATGTAGTAATATTATTTGGATCTAATATGGTGTCTGAATTTAGATTAGAATCACAGAATAGTTAGGGTTGGAAAGGACCTTAAGATCATCTAGTTCCAACCCCCCTGCCATGGGCAGGGACACCTCCCACTAAAGCATGCCATCCAAGGCTATTTCCAGCCTGGCCTTGAACACTGCCAGCGATGGAGCATTCACAACTTCCCTGGGCAACCCATTCCAGTGCCTCACCACCCTTAAATTTTTTTAAGATTAAAATTTTTTTAAGATTAACCTTAAATTTGTTTTAGGATTGCCAGATTACAAGCCATGATGAAACAGAGGTTCAAGGTATGAATCTAACTGGATATGCTAAATACCAACTCTGGGCAGGTTTTCACTTACATGTATGTAAATCCTCTATTTTCAGCGTCGAGGGCCTCAACGCTCCGTTGATGTGATAGTTTCATCTGCCTTCCTACTTACTATCTCGGTTGTGTTTATCTGTTGTGCCCAGGTGAGGAAATCTTACTTTGTATAGTAACAACTATGACTCAAATAGTTTAAAAAATATTTTGGACTGCTTTTGCATGGGGATTCCTATTAAGTTAGAAGACCACAGTGAAAAATCAAGAGCAGTTGTTACAGCTTTTCAGAAGATTAAGCTCCATTTCGTATTGTGCATTTTATCTACGTTACAGTATTATTCTGTAAAACCTAACAAAACTGACTGATAGCATAATTCCTGACATTATGATATTATTTTGTGATTCTGTGTCCTCTTCATTTTCCATTTTCCATCATGGGTTTTGAAACACAAGGTGTGTTTTTTCTAACATTTTGCATCAAAAGTCACTTTTGCAAAGAGAGTTGAGATTGACCTTGGGTGATGATTTTTGTGAGAAACCTGCTTGTTGGCTATATTTGCCTGCCCTCTAGTGGAATATCTTTTAGTAAGCAAATCTGTGCTCAAAGATGATTTTTTCTGCTTAAGATTTTTCTTTGAGCTTCTGTTTCAGACTGCAGGGAGGCTTCTGATTGGCTCCTGTTTGTATTTTCTTTCCACTTTCTTCCCTAGTACATGCTAATGTGTTTTCCTGGTAGGAAACTATGAATATTTGCATAAGAATATAATTTATCAATAACTCTTCTTGGATTCAATTTTCTCTATAATTCAGTATATCTGATGGTATATTTTGAGGTTTTTTCAAATAGAGTGTCTTTGCAAGTTTGAGCATGAGGTTAAAATTGTCTTAGAGTGTATTTCTTTTTCTATTGCTTTAGAGGTCTGAAAGAAAGATCTGATTGAGCCTTGTAGGGCAAATCTTTTCTCAAACCTCACCTCTTTGATACGGTGTTGATGTTAGGTTATGATTCAAAAATCTCCTATGCCTAAACCCAATCCATATACTTATTCTTGGGAACTTTTTCTTGGAGCTGAGGATATGTGTAATTTTCTTACATTGTAATGTAACTATTATTTCCAATTAATTTTTTTTTCTTTTGGTTTCAGCTGCTTCACATGCACGAGATCTTCCTTGATTGTCACTACAATTGGGAACTTGTAATTTGGTGCATTTCACTAACTCTTTTTCTTCTAAGATTTGTTACTCTTGGATCTGAAACCAGTAAAAAGTACAGCAATACCTCAATATTACTTACTGAGCAGGTGAGAATTTGTATAGACCTATATTATTGTTACCCTCTACAAAATGGGTCACTACTTCCAGTCCAATAATTTTGACTGCTAGGTTGTGTGGGTTCCATATAGTCTCCTCTAGACTCCTTGGAAGCTTTGACTTTCAGTCATCTGTCCAGCTTGGCTTTGGGTATGCATACTTTCTTCTCGGGAATGTTCTAGTCAGCATTTGTTCTGCAGACTTCTCCCTCTGCTCTGTCTGGCACTGCTGATAGTTTTCTGAGCTAAGCATGTTGAGTTAGTGTTAGGTAAGAACAATCTCTTTCTGCTCAGAGAGGTTTCACAGTGGTACAAAACATGGCATTCAGGGCAAGGCAAATGGGCAGTTCAAATCTTCACAGGTTTCCTACTGGAAACATGTTCAAGTTGAAGAATAAAATCTTCCAAACTGTATCACATCACAGGATGTGAAGCTTATGACAGGTGATATAAATGACTGCTTACATGTTATGCTCAATGAGAATTCATCCTATCTTTACTAAAGCTGATGCAGCTGGACACTGAGAAGGCAGTCTGCCCATTTACCTTGTCCTTAAATACTGTGTTTTGCGCCGCTGTGAAACCTCACAGAGTCCCTGAGCCTGGAAAGCTTTGTGTTATTCTGCTGATCCTTAGTGGAGGAATAGTCTAATGTCCCAGTGAAGTTTGTCCTCTGTTTTTGGAATGAAAATAGAGGGAAATGTTTGGGGTAAGGATTGGGAAAAAAATGTAGAGAGCAAAGTGAGAGAGAGATAGAGAATGTCAGGCCTTTGTTTTGCTTTCTTAGGCTCTTATACTGTGCTCTTCATGAGAGTGTTTGAAGATTTTAAGCCAGCATGGACATTGAAAGAAGCACCGTCTCTATATACTCAGAACTTAAAAATCAATTCAGAAAGTGCTATGTCATCAGACAGTTAGCTTTGTAATGAATCCAGCTTATCCTGTTAAAAGTAATTTCCCTTAAAAATGCCCAAGAGCTTTGTGAAACAGAAAGCAAAGCAGAATTCACAATTGTTTCTCTGAAAATAAAAAGGATACATGTCACCCTGGGTAGAACTCATTTTGGACTGATTTCACCTACGTAGCTGTATACCACAGCATATTTACAGTGTTCTTGGAACAGTCTCGTGAAATACTGACATTTCAGCCTTTCATGAGACATCTAGTCCAAACAATTGACTAACACTCACAAAAAATCTGATCGGAAAAAGCACATCTCAACTGCTGTCCTGGAAAATCACACATTAAGGTTATTAGGCTTACTGAGAATGAAGATTTAAACCAAAAAAAAAAACCAAAACCGACCAAACAAAAAGATGAACAAGCCTCAACCCCCAGATTCAATTTAAAGGTCTCACAGATAAGATGAAACTGCAGATTCTACTTTCTGTCAGCAGAGTTCCAGCCACTTTTATGTGCTTTATATTCAACCTATGCATTTCATGATTAGATGTCATGATGGGAAACTAACAGATCAGTCATTTTACATCAAAGGACTTTCTGACTGTATGCTGTTTGCCTGTAATTTTTCAAGTCCTTTTGAAAGTGTTTAAAATTGATCTTTTTAATTAAGTGCCTCAGAGGTTCTTTGTTGAGTGTGGTCTGATTAAGGCTGTGTCTTGCCAGCTTCAAGTCTCAGAATAGTTATGGTAGGTCACAGGCAAACACGGTCCAACTCCCCTCCTGAATCGAAGTTTCTTATTGAATGCTGCTTTTTTTCCCCATAAATTAATGAAATCTTAGTAACTGTTAAAAAGAGATTTGAACTTTCCATGGGTTTAACTGCCATTTTTTCAGAGTTGCTAAATAGAGCCTTTTTCCTTAGTTTATTTGTGTTTATAAATGCTTGAATAGTTGAAATCAGTAATTTTATATTTAAAGATTGGAATCTTTTTTTGCCTATAAAAGCATAATTTAAAATGAAATTTTTAAGCTTAATGTGCTTCGGAATATGTTAGGCATAGTTCTTTTTATAAGAAACTTACAATTACCTTCTTTGGGCGATCTGATAATATTCAGTCATTTTGTTTAGATGCCTGTGACCCTTATTTCAATAACCACTTCACGACACACCTCAAATCTATAGCATCATATATAGCGTCACTTCCTTTCTGCAACTTCATTTCTATACCTTGTCTGCCATCCAAAGGACTACTTCTGCATATTGCTGAATTGTTCATTTATAACTTTGTCGAAGGTTACTATCCTAAAATAAAAAGCTCACTGCTTTTCATAGAATCATAGAATGGTTTGAGTTGGAAAGGACCTTAAGATCATGTAGTTCCAACCCCCCTGCCGTGGGCAGGGACACGTCATATGGGGCCATGTTGCCCAAGATATATTTCTTTCGATTTGCTTTTGTTATGCAATAGAAATGAGCAACTAGCCTTTGCCTGGTCTATGATATCAAAGGTAGGTCATTTGAGAATGAAAGCTGGTGTTTCAAAATCTCTAGAAAGGCAAAAGAAAGCTAATATGTACTCTTAACTAAACATTCTCAGAAATGATGACCTAAAAAAGCCTGGATCACAGATGTGTTGAAATGATCAATATACTGTTCTTCTACAGCAATGAAGAGTTTCATAATTTCCCAAATATTTCAAGGCTCTGGAAAGGTTGATTTTCTGTACTGAAGGTGCTTGTGGAGTACTCAGTTATACTAAAATATTTTAAAAGAAATTACTCTTTAGCAGAATTATGCTTAAGCATTTCAGTCTATTCAATAACTTTTGGCAGTTTTAAGCCTTGTAAGGTCTGCATTACTAGTGTAAGAACCTGGAAATGTATTGACAAACCTCAGGCAGTTATTAAAGGAGGAAAAAGATAATATGCAAACCTTACATGCGTGGTGTTTTTTCTTGCTGAATTTATAGATCACACGAAACTTTAAAGCTGTTGCTATAATAGTGTCAAATGTGTTGTTTTATATCGTAAAGCATTGTCATCTCCTATGGCACTGAGCCAGTATTTTTTCTGAAATATGAAAAAGAAAGCAAAAACTTCACTTACTTGCATGAATATCATTGCTGTTCTATTATATGGCTGCTGAGAAATGCCTTAAATGTTTCCAAATGAATTCCTTTAAATTGCAAATCATTGATACTCACTTTTATTTAAATCAGATAAACTTGTACTTGAAAATGGAGAAAAAGCCTAATAAGAAGGAGGAACTGACACTAGTGAACAATGTTTTGAAACTTGCTACTAAGTTATTAAAGGTAAGAATAAAAATACTATTACTGTATTTTATATAGCTAAGAAGCAGAATAAATTGCTTAATGAGTCACATGTTACTTTTGCAGGCAGCACAATGTGCTTTGGTTTAAATCTGCTCTCTAGGTCTTTCACAGCGATGCTACTTGTTTATACACTAGTCTATTATGTTTCTATCGTTGAAGATTATACATGACTGTTATATACAATAAGTTTTATTCTTCAACAGTACATGAGCAGCGTGAGAAAAGGTACTTCAGGATGGACAGGATGATGAACCCTTGGGAAATAAATGCAATTTCGTTGTCTGTTTTGAATGTGTATCTGTTTCAAGTGATAAGTGTGGAATTTTGCTGATAAATAGAAACTTTTTTGCATGTGCAATATTATCCTGTTTGCAGCCAACTGTATTTGGTGGTGAAAGATATTTCTTCATGGTGAGAGAACATGAATGTTTTTGTTATGTCCCATTTCTGGAATTCTGCAGGCGAAAAATCATCTGACCTCCATCCATCTGTAGCTAGATGACAGACATGCTTAGGGCTTTTTTGAACTTGTTTATACCTCTGCTGCTTAACAAAGCACTGGTTGAGGTTCTCAGGAAGACACATTTGATCCTAAATTGCCTCTGCTGAGTCCTTCATTCAGAGTCACACATCTGTCCTAATTTGGGAAGCAAGCTGTTTTGTTCTTGTCTGAGAGTTTAATTTTTGCTCCAGAAATGTCTTATTCTCCTTCAGACAAAACATATCCCTAATCCAAAACTTACTTAAGGGTTACCCGAATGCCAAAAAAAGTGATAAATTTAAAACTCAAAAACCTTTTTAATTCAAGTTTGGCTTTAATAGACAAAATGATTTAGATCTAGTATTCCTCATGTGTTTTTATGCTAAGATTGACAGTATATAACTTATAATTGACTAAACTGGGTTTTCAAAGAGGAAGCCAGTCCTAACACTACAAAAAAATGAATTCTTGACTTGGCTCCCCACTTCTCTTGCCATGGTGTGTCAGTGCTTGATCACTTCTGCTGTTGTGTAAACCATCTTTTAATTAGATTTGTCTAGCTTCAGCTCTCAGTATCTGGGTCTTGTTACACATGCTGCTGTTATGGTAAAGTTATTAGAGATGGTGGTGATTTGTTATTCTTGACTTCAGAAGTAAGGTAACAGTAGTATTTTGACTGCTCCTTCAGGGAGTCAACTTCTTCATTTAGTCCAGGATAAGAGTGGTCGTGTAAAACAGTTCCTCAGGAATGACTGGCAAATGTAAATGTATTTTCCTCCTCCTCAGATAAATTTCCTTCAATCCACACACCTTTCCCACTGTGTTTGAGTATAGCAAAACTGATACTGATTCCATGTGCAGAGATCCCTATCAGTAGATGGAATGGCTGGATTGTCATACAGAAAACCTGAACTGTCTTTCAGTGTCTCTATATACCTTTCTCTGCAATCAAGACAATTCACGCCTATTTAAAGAAACAGTTGGGGTTTTCTTGCATATGGTGGTGCTTTAAGACCTTGCTGCCTCTTTTCTACCACACACTGAATCCTGGTCACTTATGCTGTTGATTCCTGTGAGCCGAGGAGCAGTTGTTAAAATGAAGCTTAAACTCATTGTAGCCAGCTGGTAGCTGAGATGATGGACTGGGCAAATAGCCTAGACCAAGCACAAAAGATTCAGGGTATCTCATGAGTTGAAATGTTTCTATGCTGAGAACATAGGTAGGGTGAGATGGAGCTGCTGTTGGTCGCAGGATGCTGATCAACCCTTGATATGATTCCCTTCAGTTTTTTTCATGCTTTTCTCAGTGTTTTCCAAAAAATGTGCATGTTTTCCAGGAATGTATTTACTGACATGGCCTTTCCGAGAGGGGACTTGGCCTTTTTAACCCAGGCTATCACTTGGTAACTGTGAGAATGTACCCAAAGGGGAGATGGGATTTCCAAGCCACCTAGTATGAGCTCTAAATGAGTTCTTGGTAGTTAATGGTCAACACAATTGAGCATTTCATGCTCAGTAACTAAGTGGATGTTTTTTTTTTTTTGTTTTTTTTTGTTTTTTTTTTTTTTGTTTGTTTTTTTTTTATTTTTTATTTGGTTTGAATGATTTTGAACCTTGCCTTTTACTGAAAACCAATATTATGTTGAAAATTCTATTTTCATACTTCAATAGGTAAGATGAATCCAAAATCTAAAAACTTTTTCCTTAAAGAATTTCTCTGCTGTTCTCCTCAGAATCATGTCTATTATATCGTTTGTATTTGCAGCAGAGTTTTATACTGCATTACATCTAAATGAAAAGGTTGTTCACTGTTATTTCATCTCTTTTGAAAGAAAAGCTCTGAAATTCTTCTTTATGTAGAAATGGTTTATAAGGTCCAGGATGTAATGCAGAAGAGGAATGAAGATGAATTTAAAGCTAGAAAGTATGTATTACTAAAGCAGTGTGTCGTGGTTTAAGCCCCTCAGCCACACAGTTTTGCTCACTCACTCCCCCCTTCTTTCTTCTCCCCGCTCCCGGAGAGATGGGAAGGAGAATCGAAAGAATGCAACTCCCACAGGTTGAGATAAGAGCAGTTCAGTAACTGAGGTATAACACAAATCACTACTGCTAACACCAATAATAATAATGACAAGGCAAATAAAATGAAAGAATACAGTCGCTCACCACTGATACCCAGCCCGACCCAGCAGTGCACCCCTACCCTTCTGGGTCTCTCCCCTCTGTTTTTACATCCTGGGCATGATGTGCTGTTGTGTGGAATACCTCTTTGGTCAGTTTGGGTCAGGTGTCCTGTCTCTGCTTCCTCCCAGCTTCCCCTCCTCCCTGGCAGAGCATGAGGCTCAGAAAGTCCTTGGTCAGACCAAAACATTCTAAGTCGTAGCTATAAATGTCGGTTTTATCAGCGCTGTTCCCAGGCTGAAAGTCGAAAACAGCATTGCACCAGCTACTAAGAAGGAGCAAAATGACCACTGCTGCTGAACCCAGGACACAGCGATAGTTGTTATAATTTATGTAATAAATTTTTATGTTTTAAAACTTATTTTTCTTCTTTTGACAAATTTCTAGGCCAGAAAAGTTTGGGTGACTTTATGCACACAGTAATAAATGGAAATTGGCGAAGTAGCCTCTTTGTTCAAGTTTTCTTGCAGATTAATTTTGGCTAGTTTTTGATCCTTCTGATTAAAAAAAAAGAGATAAAATATTCGCAGTTAAATCGTTGGTATTTTTTTTCCCTTATATTCCTTTTCTGGCTATGTTCATCAATAATTATTCTCAAAATCAGTGGGAAAGGAAATTGCATTAGGAAAGACATTTTTGTTAATTTTTCATAGTAGTGAGGTAGCCTTCTGTCACTGTGGAAAATCTTTCTTTTCTTGTTATTTGTGGCTCCGCTGTCTGTCAGCTCTTTTAATGCTGATTTCTATAAAATTATAAGGAATTCTAAAATGATGGCGCCTTGGTGCCAGGAAAACCAGTTCAATGTTTTCCTGGCTCCGTGAGCAAACTGGTAGATGCTCTACATGGGTAGCTTCCAGTTTTTTGAAGGGTTATTTAGACACCATCAATCAGCAGTCAGTTACTGAGAAAGGCATTTTCTTGTACATTGTTATTTATATGCAGAAGAATAGGTGAATGTTTTACTCCACTGTGACTTCAAGACTTCCTAAACTGTCTAATATCTCTCAGTACATATGTGAAAAAACCCTGTAGTGTAATTTTTGCTTTTAACAATGATGTTGTTTTGCATTACTAGGAACTGGACAGTCCCTTTAGGTTATATGGGCTTACAATGAATCCACTGCTTTATAATATCACCCAAGTTGTCATTCTGTCAGCTGTTTCTGGTGTCATCAGTGACTTGCTTGGATTTAATCTAAAGGTAACTACTTGATAAGCATCCTTTTTTTCACCATGGTGCGCAGAATGTTACGGTAGATGGATCATATATTTTAGCCTAATGAATTCTCAACTTAATTAGAAGATGTATTGTTTGAGAAATGGGTATAAAATTTAAGCTTTATGAGAATAATAATGATGTATTTGCCAAAGCATCCCTTTTTTTTTTTTTTTTTTTTTTTTAATTTTTGTGGCTTCCTAACTTCATTTATGACACATAATTACCAAGAATTCTTAGACATAAATACAGAAACATTTGTATACATAAGTACGAGACCTTTTTTAACTTTTCTTCATATCTCAGATCTGATTTCTGTCTTGAATTCCTTACTTGTGACTTTGTAGCTCCTTAAGGGGTGCAGAAAGATGCAAGCTATCCTCTTGCACCTCAGTAAAGTATTACAGTAAATAAAGTATTACCATGACAAATCTAACAGTGTCATTTTGTCATGGTTGGGCTGTCTTATTAGGTCCTACTCTTTGGCTCCCTCTGAACTACAAACTCTGGAACCTATTTCAGGATTCAGGTTGTGAGGTGTGTTAGTTTCCACAAGCTTGTAGCACAAAGCCCCTCATTGGCCATTGAATTCTTTTACCTCTTCTCATTTTTTTCCTATTAGAAGTAAATGAATGTGAAATTTATTTGATGCATCACAGTACATGCAGCAAATGCGCTAAGAAGAAAAATGTAATGGTATTGCAGTTCTGGTAAACAGAAAAGTGAGAAGCGAAATAATGTTCATTTACCGCTTTAACTTTTCCAGCTCTGGAAGATCAAATCTTGACAGTATATAAAGAAGATGAGATAACACAGTGTTAGAGAAAAGCTCATTGATTGACAAAACTGCCTCAAAGCAGCCACTGACTCTGTATTTCAGATGCTACAACCTCTTCAAGGATGTCGTTTGGAAAATTGAAGTGTTTACATCTGACTGTCTTGTGCAATCTTTGTATTTATTTCATCTTCTCACTGTTTTATGTTCATTTTAGTTGACATTTATATTTTATTTTCAAAGTTATTTGTTTAGTTTTGGAAAAGGTCAGAGTTAGAAAGGGTCAAAAAAACATGTGTCTGAGAACTTGAAATCCTGGAAACTGCTTACATTAAATTAGTATATCTGTTGTTAAAGCTGAAGCCAATGCTGAACATTTTTAGTTACAGTAATGCTATATGGAAGTCACGATTTTTGACAGAATATTTCATTTGCACCAGTCATTTCTGAGGACAACATAACATCAGTAGATGTTTGGTTGCAATAAAAAATGAGTTATATATAAAAAAACCCGTACTGACAATACAGTATGAAAGGTAGCAGAAATATTTTCTATTAATATTAGAAGCAAGTGGGATTTTTTAATATTTTGAGTAATTCCAGGATCTAAACTCATATAAGCTGCAGTTTAAATATCCTGGGATATTAATAAGGTATTATATAACAGGTCAACAAGTGCTCTTTGATAACACTTTTATTAGAGCAATAATTGTAAATGGTTACCATGCTGTATGATATTTTGATAAAATTAAATATTGTATTTATTTCAAATACTGGGCTGTTCTGCGCAGCTCTGACTGTGCATGCTCAATATGTGCACTTTTTATTGTTACTTTTAATGAGAAACTTTATATATATACATATAAATGTATATTAATTGGAATATATTATGGTGAACTATGGAGCAGTATATATTGTATGTTGAAGTTGAATATTTAAACAAGTGAAAGATTTAGTGTGAGGTGTCCCTGCCCATGGCAGGGGGGTTGGAACTAGATGATCTTAAGGCTCTTTCCAACTCTAACTATTCTACGATTCTATGATTTACTGTTGAAAGGAATGCTATGAATGACTGAGCATAAGATAGATAGGTGCTCTCCTCTTGTACACTATAGTATATGCCATTCATACCACATTGAAGTTTAAGAACAGTTAAACATAGAAAACAAGTTCTTCGGGTGAGCAGCAGAGCTCATGAAGCCTGGTATTCAGTAGATTTGAGTCTTCAAGTAGCATCCTTCTTTCCAATTTCTCCCCAGCAGGGGTCATTCCCTAGTGCTTTCCTGGCTGGGGTTTCCACACCTTGGATTTCCCACCTCTCCCTATGCCTTCTATTCCTGCCTCCCACATAGACCAGTCATATTGACTCGTGATTCTACAGTGTGACAAAAATAGATGTTCACCTGTGTAGAATTAAGTTATTTGGAGCACACTTTCCGTCTACAAATTATTCTGGGATGATTAATACCACCAGGCACAAGTATTGTTACATTTTCGGTTTCTGAAATTGTGGCTTCATATTGAAAAATGACAAGTAGTTAGGTGGCAAGAGTCTGGACATTGCACTGTATTTGCTAGTCTTCAGAATCTTGAAGATTTGAAGTATTGTATCTTAAACTTATGTGGTATAAAAATATTTTTATATATAAAGCAACACAAACAAGCATTTTGTATTTTATTTGCCTCTGTATTAATGTTTAATAATGACCAAAGTGCATTCTGGTTTTTGATAGAATGTATTACCGGAGCTTTAAGAACATACTCTATTTAGTTTCTCATGTGCAAACTTCAGCTGCATCTGATCTGTTTCTTCTTTCTCTGTTGTTTGATGTTGGGATTGTTTTTAAAAAAGTAAGTACATTTTATACACAGTTTTTTCCAAATTATGGTACCGACCTACACAGAACTTAATTTTGCACAAAATATATTTTAAGAAAAAAACCAAACGTGCAGCAGGAGTTGTATGGGTGATAAAAGATAAGGCTTTTTTTTGCCTTGTACAGCCTCTCAGTAGTACAAAACCATTCTTTTTAGGATTATGTTTGGAAATGCGAAATGGTGAATTATACAGCTTTCATTATGAAAAGAAAGGGAGGGAGGGAAAGCATTGCGGTTTTGGTTGTAACCATGTATACCTCAGCAACTAGCACTGTGCTGGATTGTTGCACTAACAAATGGCGGCTTGGGGAGAGTAAAAGATTTGTGAAATGGAATTAAAAATAATAAAAACCTTTATTTCCTACCATTAGGTATATTCATTATGTTACAAATGGGAGAGGCTTAGTCTCCGTCCCTCAATGTGGGAAATCCAGTATTGAGAATAGAGGCAAGTAGAAATATGCCAGATCTTGCTTGTTAACTGTTACTTTCTGCACATGTTTTGTAACTCAAAGTGTGATCAGGCTTGGAATAAAGCTTTCTATGGTTGATGGTAAAAAAAGAACTGAATCAATGCAGTGAGCTATGTCTTTTAGTAATATCCAGCTTATTTCTGAGTCTGCCTGTTTTGATTTAAATCCGTATATTCTGTTTAAATTAAAGTATATTTGGGAGAGAAATCCTGCACATGGAATGAAAATGACAATTGTCAAAATTGCACTTTCTTGCAAGGACACAAGCTTTCACTCATTTTTAGTTGTGCAAAGTAGTTTAATTTTATTAAGACTACTGAAGAAGAGAAGGCTGTGTGGAGACCTCGTAGCAGCCTTCCAGTATCTGAAGGGGGCCTATAGGGGTGCTGGGGCGGGTCTCTTCATTAGGGACTGTAGTGATAGGACAAGGGGTAATGGGTTCAAACTTAAACAGGGGAAGTTTAGACTGGATATGAAGAAGAAATTCTTTACTGTAAGGGTGGTGAGGCACTGGAATGGGTTGCCCAGGGAAGTTGTGAATGCTCCATTGCTGGTGGTGTTCAAGGCCGGGTTGGACAGAGCCTTGGGTGACATGGTTTAGTGTGAGGTGTCCCCACCCATGGCAAGGGGGTTGGAACTCGATGATCTTAAGGTCCGTTCCAGCCCTAGCTATTCTATGATTCTATGATTCTGACATGCAGGTTCCAAATGACTGTTTCTGTTTGAAAAGTACTGAAACAGAATTCAGTCCTATTTCACCAGGATATAAGGGATTAATTTCAATCACCATTTTGATGTTATGTCACAAGATAGATTTCCATGTAAAAATCAAAATACAAACTAACATACTTACTGACATGAAAGTGAAGTATCTCAATAACATGTTATGGAATATTTGGATAGAATTAATGAATGATAACTTATGTATTTTGTCTATTTGTTTACTGATTAGTGAATCATTTTCTAGCAGAAAACTGTTCTATTAACAGCTTTCAAATGCCCATTTTTAGTACCTTAATTTTGGCTTTTCCAAAGCTTTGGTTTTGGATTTTAAACATATTCTACTGTGGTGGTATCCCCATGACCACTGGTAACTGGGCAGTAGGTTGCACTCCACACTTATGTTCCTTTGCTTACTTGCTAAACTTGCTCTAAATGTAGGCTGCTTACAATTTAAAATTGCTTTTGATGGTCCTGAAAGACACTATCTACACTTAGAAATTAATGCCTTTGGAGAGGTTGTTTTCAACATCCATCTGTAGGTGAAAATGTGATGCTTGTTTTAAGTTCCCTTAGTCCCATCTATAAGTACTTTTCTGAATGGTTATGGAGCTGAAGATAATGGGATCCGACGGATGCATTGTTGCTTACTGACTTGTTTCGGGTTGTGTTCCATTTTTATCAGTCCTGAACTTCCGTAAACTGTGCCATCCAACCGAAAATCCTACATGGAATCTAAGCAGCTGGTGATGTTCAGGCACAAATTCAGCATATGCTGAATATGTCCTGTGTCTTACACTGGCTGTTATGATTAGGAAATCCTGGTACCTCCTAAAGAGAGAGTTGTATTTCTACAGCTCATAGCATAAGGCTAAATTTGCATATATCCTCCCGAGTGCCACCTTTGAAATCTGAAGAGATGGAAGGCCTTTCACAAAACCACAAGAAGTGAGTCTTATTGAGATTGTATCTGTGTGCTGCTTGTTTAATGTAAGATTGCAAACCTGTTTGTAAACCTACTGTCTCTAGTAGGCTCCAGTGAACCATCCAGTGTGTAATTACATGTATTGCCAAAAGAGAAAAGAATTTTACAACCCCTTTCTTGTAAAATTACAATGTTACCTCAGCCTGGTATATGCTAGAATAGAACAACACAAGTTAAAACAAAGTACAGACACAGTGCAGAAAGACACTTTAATGGCTTGATTTGTCTTTCATGTTATTTTCTATGGACTGCTGCTGCTGTCTTTACTGGGTACTGCGAACCCAAAGGTGTCCAACTTACCTGTTGGAGGCAAAAGAAGGTAAAAGGCTGTTGGTATTGCTGGTGTACGCACTGCTGCTTCCTTCGGCAGACTTTGGTTACCAGTTTCTAGTACTGACTTTGCTGCAACGTCAGAGCAAACTTTGGAAGAGAAGGATTACATCATTCTTTTTTCTTAGTCCATAAAGCAACCTCATTTTTATTGCATGACTGCGCAATATCTGTATTGGTACAGGAGACAGGTGAGCAAATCTTTTAGTCATGAATAGCAACCAACAAACTGTATGGGGAAAGCAGCTGTGTTTTCTTCCAGTGTCATTCCTTGCAAGATAACAGAGGTAATCATCTTGAGAAGGTGCCCATGTTGTTTGTTTTGCTTTGTACAAAATCCCCCAAAATGCAACAATCTTCACTCACCAGCAACTTCACACATCCTGCTGCTGACCATACTTATGTCCGTGGGCATACACTTTGCATAGGGTCCATTGACATGAGCTTCAGATGTCTGAAAGATGCTGAATTGACCCAAGGCTTCCTTTGAAGTCACTAGAAACACACATTTGCCTGCAGAGAGGGATTCTTTCAGTTCATCTTTGATGCTAATTGTGATGTTCTGGTGCAAAAGGAAAACAGTATAGATAATTTAGAATCAGATGTGGAACTTTTAGCCAGCTAAATTAGGGTGGATTAATTGTATTTTGCTGTTTTATTCCACAGTGAAGCCTTCAGCGTTCACGGCTGCATGATTAGTTCAGGTGCCCCTGGAAAGAAAGGCATTTATTTATTTATTTATTTATTTATTTATTTATTTAATTGGTTTACTAGTAGAAAAATAAAGATTTCCAAATGCAAATTCCGTAAACCCACACCAGCACTCTGGAGGTGTCCCCTGAGCTGTAGTACTCAGCTGGTGAACTGCCCACCTCTGTACAGCTCTTCTCACATCCTGGAAACAGCACAGAGCAGGCATAGCAACAGCACTGAAAATAGTCACAGCCAGCACCACAGTAACTAGTGTACCCAGGGAGATCTGCTGCTTTATTACTACAGTGAGTAACTTGAAGGCTGGGTAAGAGCAGCTCCACAGTCTACATGCTCATGGGGAAACACTGCTCTGGTTGTTTGCAGGGAGTTGTAGGGGTAGTGTTGCTTTCATTCTTCACCTGTTATGTTGAAAATGCCTATGGCAATGCTGCTGCCAGATGTGAAGATGTGATGCCACCAAGCTCTAAAGCCCATCCATAAACAGAGTCCTCCCTGCTTGGCAGAGATCCTCTGTGCAGAGCTGACATTGCAATGTGTGTCCTCCCAGCCGCTGGAGTCAAGGGTACCCTGCGCTTGAAACAAGTAGAGGTGACAGACAAGGCTTTCCATATGTCTCCTACGTTATCTTTGGGCTGCAGTTTTGCAGCTGAGTCAAAGATACTCCTAGCAGGCCTTCACAGGCTGGCCAAAGGGTGTTTTCAGGGCTTGAAAAGGAGAGCATTTTACCCTTGTCCTCCAGCAAGGCATCCTGGTTCCAGTCTTTTGTAAACCCATGCCATGAAGTTAGACTGCTTCTCAGTGTAATTGTTAATTTAGTTATTCACCTGGCTTGTGTGGATGGCAGAAGTAACTCTGTGATGACTGCTGGAGGCTGGCACTGGAGCCCTGTTTCTGTAACAGGCTGTTCCCCCCTCAGCAGTTGTGCTGTTACTGGGCAGACAAGCACAGCAGGAAGAGCATAGTACAATATGTAACCTACATCTCTCACCTCCCCTTTGTTCAATGTCTTTTAAAGTAGCTCTTGATGGCAGATAACCAGCTCTGAATATAATGAGGCAAACCTATCACTGCTCTTATGAATGTGAATGTCACCATGGGCTGAGGTGGGTCTTTTGACTTCAGTGCTGTCGAGAGCTCTGACTGTTCGAGCTCTACACTTGCTTGTGCTACGATTTGTTTTCACTGCTCATGAAGCTGGCTTAAGCAATTTGTTCCCCTCCTGAGTGCAGCTGCACACATTTGCTGCCATGCTGTTTGCTACTCCAACCCAGTTGTGGTTTTCTTTCAGCATGATTTCAGTGGTGTTTATACCATGAGTGTTGGTACTGATACAGCTGCACAGCCAATGTACTGCAGTTAGGGAGTGGAAAATTGAAGCTGGCTTCTTGGCTGCAGAAAGCATATTGTGTAGCTACAAACAATAGTGATCACTGGCATCAACCTTGGAATAAGTAGGACCCATTGAAGCTATTGAAATGGGATTAATTCCCTTTGTGCATAGAGCGGAATTAATACAGTAAATGCAAATAATGTAGATGGCCGACAATTTTGGCCTTCAGGTGACATAACGCTGCAGTTAGACACTGCCATTATTTACTATTCTTTTACACACACGGACACATTGTGCACTTCAATGGCACCACAATTCCTGGCTTTCTAGGAAAAAGAAAAAAATTAGGAATTCATGGCATGTGGAAGAATAATTCTGCAGTAGTTGTTATAACTTGGAGGAAGCAACAGATGTTTCACTTGTTGCTGGGACGCTCTGAAGGAGAGCTAATTCTCCAAGCATATTGAGTACATGCTAATCAGAAACATTTTTCTCTGTGCAGCAGAATAATGGTATTCCTCAAAATGTTCTTCATGTTAGCTTAATAATGCACAGCCAAAGGGCGCACTACCGGGACTTGCATAGCAGGTTTTCCCACTACCTTTATATTTGCTCTTACATGTCTTCTTTCAAATGCTCTTCATTGGGCCAGTGACCTTTCTTAGTAAAAAAAAAAAAAAAAGGCAAAATCCATGATTAATGCTTGGAGATACCATTAAAAACTTCCCAAGGCCCAGTTGTAAAAACAGTTCTAAAATCTAGTTTTGCTGAAGATAAAGTTGATGCTTTGTTACTACTGATGGTGCAGATTTAGCACCTGCAGCTGGCAGGTGGGGAATGTACTGAGAACCGCAATGCCCTCTTCTTTGGATCTGATCTTTTGAACCAGCTCCTTCTACCAATAGCTGTGAATTCTACTCATTGAGATACCAGCCCAGCTCTACAAAACTAATAGTGGTCATTGCAGTACCTTAAAATGGTATAGATTAGATAGCTTTGGGTAGTGGTTGTGGTATCAAACATTGAAACATTTCTGTTGACCTTAGATGTGGACTGATGGGAGAAGGTGCAAAGGAGGGGCATGAAGAAGTTCAAAACACCACCTCAAGCTGCCCTATTAGGAAAGACTGAAGGGGTTGGCTGGGCTTCCATGGCTATGAGCTTGAGGAAGGAGCAGATACCACGTAGAGGGCTGACATTTGTTTCAGAAAGAGCCCTGGAATGCTCCACCCTCTTGTTAGTGTACCAGAGACGCAGGTACATTTCTTGCTTTTCTCTATTTGCAGCATTAGTAGGTAGTGCATCTCCAGGTACTTGTGCCATGTACTAGAACATATGGCAAATTACTTGCCCATATGGGTTCGAAGAGCGATGTGCGTTCAGCAGATTAAACCCCAGAACAATCAGAAGGAGGGCTTTGCATTCCAACCTGGAGAGCATGGCAATCATCTCACATTGTCTAGACTTTCCTCTCTCTGTCATTTTTGCACATTTTGCAGTGATTACATTCATTTCCTCTGGCTTCCTTTCTGCCAAGATCCATCTGCAACTTAGAATCAGTTAAGACAGCTTTTCATATTCATGGTATTAGTCACTGTGAGCATATTTGGAGCAAGCACTTCTGATGCCCCCATCCATTTTTGTTACAGTAAATTAATCCCATTCGGGGAGGCTGAAGGAAATGGGTTTTTTTAATTCCTCTATGCAGATATCATAAATGAAATGAAAAAAATCATGCAGTCAATGCTTTAAAATAATGATTTGTCTCATTTTTCTTAGAAGATGTATTATGAGACAGATATGACAGAGAAAACTCATTACTTTCACTATAAAAACGTTGATTAAAGGAGTGTGTCACAACAAAAAACAAAGAAAAACTTATTACATGGTAATTTTCATTAGAAACCAGTGAAAGTGCAGTTCTTGACTAGCTGGAATTAGGGGTTAATATTCTCTTTTTTTGTTTTGCTGATGTTGATGGGATTTTAAATGATTTCTGACAAGTTTGAGTAATATTGCATATATTAGCAAACTGTCTGTCAGTAGCGGAAGGAGAGTGCATAGATAATGGTGAAACCTCTTAAGACGAGGAAGGGCTGAAAGGTGGACTTTAATCAAAACCCAGATTCCTTGTGCTTCATCAGCTTAAGGGAATTACTGATTGAGTTGTACTTTCCTTGTGCCTTGGGCTGAAGCTAAACCTCTTGCTCTCAATCATCACTTTCCAAAGTAGGGAGCAAGGGAAATTTGCCTTTAAGGTTTTTTTGCCTTAAGGTTTTGGCATCAATTTATCAAGCAGGCAACATTTTTGGTGTAGGCTTGAGCTGGGTCGTTATTTGTGTTTGGGGGAGCGATGAGCCACTGTGCAGGTACTATAGATCTTGCAGCTATACTGTGCACATCCCTCTCCCAAATTCTTCATGTGTATGGCCCTGTCCTTGAGTTGAACATCTGGGAATCGATCTGGTTTGGCTCATGCATGTTGCTATCTGAGCAGATAGTTCACTTTCTTTAAGCTGTCATTCCAGTCTGGAGGGAGACTTGAGAAGCTGCTGTGGTTTGGGAGGTGCTTTGGGTCAGCAGCAAGGCACCTGCCTGAGCAGTCAACAGTTTCTGCAGGGCTTTGTGCTGCTCCTCTCTTCATCCCTGGTGCTGCCCCAGTGTCACACACTGCCACCCATGCGCCTGCTCTGCCCTGTGTGCACACATGTGTATGTGTCTGTGTATAGCTTTTTCCTCCTTAACGTTATAATTATTACTTTCTTTCATTTCACCAAAATCGGTGTTTATGCATGTTGCAAACCTGTACTTATCCTCCAGCCTGACTCTGGCAGAGCTGCAGAGCAACTGCCCCTTCACAGCCACACAAGGAAACCATGCCCTTAAAGCTGGTAGGCGATTAAGCAACGAATGGTGGACAAGATTTTGTCTGCATATCACTGCTGTGATTTGCACAGCAAGGCTGTTCTTCATCCTCCAGTGCAGCGCCATGCCTTTACCCCAGCTCAGCCCAGTGCTTCCCACCCCAGCTGGGGTGCTGAGCTGCTCTGCTCCATCCTGCCTGCAGATGGGGACTGAAAACTACATTTTGAAGGCACAGATACTCTGAATGCTGCAATTTGCTTCCAGAAGGCAATTACTCATCCCCTGCAAGCCAAGCTCTGCCTCCTCCTGAGACCTGCATTCCTTGAAGAGGGGTGTGTAGCGTTTAAAGAGCAGCAGTCCTTCCCCTTGAGCTGACTTCCCAGGTCTTCTGCTGAAAAACAGAAGAAACCTGAAGGACCAGCAATAATTTATCAGCGCAGACAGCTGTAATAGTTGGCTCAAGTGTATGCGACCGCATACAAATACACACACATATGCATTTCGTATGCTGTGTTTTATGTATCAAATAGAAAATACTAGATGAACAAAACCATGGCTGGAGTTACCTATGCTGGGGCACAAAGCAGCAGGGAAGGGCAGCTTGGCAAGCCTGCTTTTGATTCCCTATGAATAGGTTATTTGGGCTGCAGATGATGGAGCTTGCATTTGTTACACTGATAATCAGAGATGGCTGCTGTGCATCACGCTTCTTAGCTGAGGCAGAGTGCTGTGTGACCGTGGTTATGCATATTCCATGGCTGGCTCAGCCTTGGAGATAATGTAGCAATGCACAACCAAGCCACCCTGATGGCTTGTCTGGAGGCGTCTGTGTCTCACCACGCAGAGCGGTGCTGCAGCAGTCAGCGCCCTGCCGTGAGTGTGGTGCTTTGGATGGGGCAAATCTACGTATCTGCACTCCAGAACGCACTGAAATCTTCCATGATATGTGAGAATTACTTGTCCTTTTGTAGAGACTCGAAGCAAGGGACTCAGCACCGCATCTCTGGCTTTAATCTTCCTCACAAAAGGCTTGAAGTGCTCAAGTAGCCCAGTACTCTGCTGGGAGTGCTTCACCTGCACTGTAATAAACAGAACATAACAGCTGATTTCTCTTCCAGGTGTTAGATGAGATTCTGTCAACCCTGAAATGAGGGGTTTATGTTTGATTTCAGTGGAGTCATGCTTCCGTTTTTATTAGGGGGAGTTTGCTCTGCTTTATATGATTAAGAGTTTTATAAAACTTAGTCTTGTAAAGATATATTTTTTCCCCTTTAGAAGCTTCCTAAGCATGGAAGGACAGGCATACCCACAAATTATGTCTCTAAGATGAGGATGGTTTTGTAGCTGTAAGCAGTAATATTGATAAACAGGGAGAAAACCATGACAACCTTATGCTGCCTTACACCCCAGTAGGAAGAGCCTAGAGAGCAAATGTATGAAGGAGAACATGCTCAGGAAAACATGAACACCAAAAATTGAGCAGCCCAGTGCAACTTTCATGTGAGGAGGGAGGTGTGTGAACCAGGTTAATGCCACTCTGAATAAGAAAACTCTCTCTTGAATTGTCCCTTATGTGTTCCTCTCCCGAGGTTTTCAGACTGAAGGCTTACAAACACTGCTTGTTTATGCTTACAGATCTTTGGTATATAGATAATTTAAGAAATATTCAGATACACATAAGTCTTTTTTTGTGTTCATGTTAAAGAAGAACAAAGAATGAGCAATGTTGGAGCTTTGATCCAGCTTCCACAAAGAGCTGCTCTAGGATAATGGCATTATGATGCTGGTGCTGCCGTGGTCCTCAGGTTCCTTAGCTGGACAATAACCCTGTGTTCATCATCGGTTCTTTAAGGTTTGTGAGTCTTGGCTTTACTGTACAGCATACGCTTCAGGGTGCAAGTCTCCGAACTCTGGTGGTGTCAACTGTCCTCATCCCAGTGGAATGGCGTTCCCAAAAAGCCTGCTGGGACACAGGCTGCCACAGATCATCCTGCACAGTTGTGTTCATGAACACACTGGTCTTGTGACTCACCCCAAAGTCTCTTCCTTCTATTTCTATCTCCCTGGTGTCTCCAAGTTCCCACCTGCATCACCCATTCTGGGTTTTACGAGATTCACAATGGCTTTTTTTGTTAACTACTGAAGCCTTTCCATCACTTTGTTAGGTTTTACAGGCTCAAGAGAGACTGAATTTCCAAAGCATTTTTTGTTGAACAGCCAAATTTCAAGTCCCAGCTGGCTCTCCAACTTGTAGTCTCACTTCACCAGCAGTTACAGCCTTTGATCGTCAAATTTCTATTATGCTACTTGATTAAAGGTATTCAGAACTCAAGGTAAGAGCAGACAGAGATTTACATTTGAAGTGATTTATTAACCTGCTGTAATTTAAGGTCATGCTAGTTTCAGAATATTGTTAGTCCTTAATTTCTGTCTCTCTTTGTGCTATTCGGTAATAGATAACTAATGTTAGTTTAATTCAAAGGGGTTTTGCTTCCTCAGAGGAAACACTGGAAGGAAATAAAAGTTCTGTAGTTGGCAAAAAAGGATTAGGAAAAGAAGTCCTTTTGAATTCCTGTCTCAAAATCACTAGGCTACAAACACAACTGATTAAGATATCGCCCAGGTAGGAAGTGAGAAAATTACCTCCGGTGTGTCCCAACTCATACAAGTGCCCTTTATGTCACCCACTGGGTAGCAATGGAGCTTCAAACTGAGCTGTGACTGATGCAAATATATTGTAACTACAGCCATTCCCTTGTAGTGCTACAATCTCCTTTTTTCTTATGATATGAACAATCTGGATGAGTTAATTCTGGTATAGATAAACAGTTCAGCTATGGTGTTCAGTGTATCATGACCGTAACATCCTGCTCTTCTACCAATGGCACTGTATGGTGCAGGGGGCACAGTAGTTTTATTGCTCTGTTAACCATGCCCTAACCGTCCTTCAGAAAACTGAGGAAGTTAAAGAGCATCTTGGGATTCAGGCATAGCACAGACTGTCTGCTAAGCATTCTCAGTTCATTGTTTTCATGTGGGTCACCTTTGATTTCTTTGAGAATAGCAGAATCACTTAATATACATAAATACATTAGTAACCTAAAAAAAATAATGTCAAATGCAAAGTTCAGGTTTCATGATAGAAAGCAAAAATGATCCCAGTAAGAGAGAGCTTCAGACTTCACTGGTGAAACTCTGCCTGAGCAGGGCTGCTTGTGCCACTCTCAGGATGTGTTTTGTGAGTGTGCCTGTGCGAGTGCATGTGTAGATCCTCTTTGCCATGCTCTGTTTGGTCAGGAAAGTTCTGCTTCTTTTCAATTCCTCACGAGTCAAACCACATATGCAACGAGGTAGAAGAAAGTCTCCTTCTGTGTCCCCAAAGGAAGAAGGGAAGGTATTGATTTCCTCCATGTTCTGGAAGGATATGCTGCTATTTCTTTGAGAGACCTGGGCTTAGATTTTTACAATATCCAGTATTCTTTTTAAAACAGAACAAAAAGCGTCATAGGGACAATTTATGGAGGGGGGCTGCAGACCAAGCAAATAATTCAGGAGGTCTTCAGAAGGGAAGGGTAAACAAGTCTGAGGTAGTTAGAACTGGGGTGGTGGACAGACACGTTGACAGGTTCTAGACTGATGCACCTGAAAGGAAAGACTCATGATGACTCACATGGGAATTGCACTCTGGGGGAAAACAGGTACACAATCTGCTTGAAACACTGCTTTTTCTCTAAGAGCTGTACACCAAGCCATGAACTGATTTCTCTAGACGCTTGAATACACATCATGATGAAAAGCAACATCATCTCACTGGGAAGAGGACATAGGGGCTGCATTGCAAATGTGAAAGAGGAAAGAGAGACTTTAAGTTACCCACGTTGCACCTTTACAAACACATTAATAATTACCTGCTAGTTAGATGCACTGCAAAATATTCATTCCCGTAAACCCATGGCATTTGCGGTTTTTGTGTAATTCACTTTTGTGTTACTTTCTGAGCATTGCATGTATGATCTGGGGCAGCAGCAGGCTGTGCAAGGAGGGCAATAACAGACACTGGGAGTATCAACAGGACTCCCTAGGTAGGAAAGTCCTGATGCTTGGAAGAGCCTGGTCACCCTCTTGCCTTGTTAGTGCTGGTGGCAACCCGATCTGTTGCTCCCAGACCTTCAAACTGCCTGTGGGGCTGAGTCCCTGTGTCAGCTGTGGGCACCTGAGGGGAGATGTTGCACACAGATAATTCACTAATAGCTCTGGCTAAACCATCAGGGTTTCCCTGCTTATCTCCTTCAAGCAGCCTAATCCTATAGATAACATCAGATGTCTGAAATTGAAGACATCTGGGAATGCTTATCTAACCTGACTTCAGGATTTGAGATGTCAGAGGTGACTTGGACCTAGAAACCCTGCAAGCTCTCTTCAGTCCATGAAACAATTTAGATACTTCTGCAGGGCAATTAATTTCATGCTGAAGGTGTTGAACAAATCTCTTTCTAAAGGTACCTATTGGTCTTCTTTGTAAAAAGCCTACAATGAGTAACAGTAATGTAGATATCTAAACTTGGATGAGATAGATCCTGTTCTGCATTTGTATCCCTTTAGTCTCTGAGGCATGGACTGTACTTGGGACACCAACATTCACGTTCGTAATCATTGGTTCTTGATGGCGACCTACTACACAATAGTTGTCATGCTGGAAGAAACAGGAAAACTCAAAAAAAGTGGAAAATTAATTAAAAATGCATTGCATAATGAGCACAGAGAGAAGAAATTACAGATCTTCCTGGTTGAAAGTCTTGTGAAGCTGACCCCAGCTGGTTAGGCTGACCAAACACCAAGCAGATACCACCCTGAGGAGGATATTTCCCCTCTGCCAAAGACTCAAAGTTTGACTTTTTTATAACTTGATTTTGTCATACTATTTTTAGAAGTTTGCATAGTTGTAGTATGCTGTTTATGGATTATATCCATTGGGATACTTAGGCTGTAGGTCAGTCTATGTAACTGTGTTGCTGTGATTTGAGTTCTTATGACTGGGTAGTTTCTTCTGTGTCAGTTTTACTCAGTATTTTCATGCCCTGATTCCCGTAGACATTGTAAAGTATCTAGTAGTTCCCTAAGGCTACATACATACAAAGGAATTTACAGTATTTTTTTATAAATTGTGATATTAGCTAATTATAAGAATTCTATGACTATGTTATTTATTACTTAAAGGACAAAATTGTTTTCTCTTACAGTATTGTTTTTTATTATGCTGATGAATCACTTTTCTACTGAAAGACCTTAGAAAATACGATGTTTGCGATTTCTACTAACACTTACTGCTGAGGCTCAAAAGATCAGCACTAAGTTATAGAGTTTATTTTCTCTTGCCTATAAATACATCTGCATACAGAGCACAAGGCCTTTAGCAGGGCCATGCCAGTGTGCCATGCCCTGCATGCCAGCAGCACAGTCCCATGCTGGCCAGCAGCGGGCCTGCTATGGGCTGGAGCACCACGAATATCATACATCTGAGTTGTCCTTCTCTAGCAGTGAGGTTATGAGGAAGAGTCAGCACCAGCAGCTGAGCTGCCTGGTTCTCTCTGCTTCAGATGCATGTGTGTGCATGTGCATGTGTGCACAGTGTTCAGTGGCACAGAGCACTGTTAGCAGAAGGCCACTTTGTCTTCCCGCTCTTCCCCCTAAATCAGCTCCTACCACTTCTGTATCCTGTAGAAGCTGGCCATTTTTTGACATACAAAGGCTGTCTCTAACTGCAAGGAAATGGAGTAAGAGATGCCATCAAAATGAGCAGGTCAATTCATGCTTCATATTTCACATGCTACAACTGCCTCTTTGCTTTTTCATCTGTTACTTCAATAAAATCTTTTATAAAAGAGATGTAACACTCACACTATGCTGGCCGAGGTTCATGCACTTGATAGCTTAATGTGAGAGTAACCGCTACTGTTATATAGTAGCAGCTCATATCACCCCACTTTGACTTGTGGGGCCCATTTATTCCATCTGAGCCTATGATCTTTGCATGGCCAGTCCTGGATCAGAGGTCCACAACACCTCTTCTGTGTTGTCCAGGTGTTATGATTTAAGGTCCCCAGGAGGCAATCCAGACCTGGATGATGAAAATCAGCCTCTGATTCTCCATTGTCTGTTGCCCTGGCAAGCCTGCTCTTGGGCTGATGGTGGCAGAGCAGTATGCTGCTGTGCATGTTATTTACTGTGTTCTCCTGGTGTGAGGACAGTGTCCGAAATGAAAGGGGAAATCAGGGGAGATTTGTCACTAAGTTGGTCCACCATTTACTCTCTTTGGACTTCAGCAGCTGCATAAGCAATGGGGATTGGTGCAGAGCAGAGCAGAGCAGGGACCTTCCTAAGTAGGAAGGTCTGACAATGAGTGGAGAGCTCTGGTAGCATCCAGACCCAAAGCACTTGCACCTTATCACCTCCAGTCCCATTGCTGGTGCTTGCTGGCATTTTGGAGTAGCTAATGAAGCTCAAGGATGCTAGTGCTCGTAAGTGGGAATGAAATATGAGTAATTTCTATGTAAATTGAAAAACACTTCAACAATCAGTCTTAAAAACACTATCAAACCTTCTCGATTTATTTCAAAGCCATTTAGTCTGGGAAAGAGCTGCTAATCAAAGAACATAATGGACCTATAAACTTGTGAAGTAGAGACCTGCTTGTTACCTCAGGGGACTGAAGGTGTGGAGGGAATCAGTTCAGGCTGCATTTGTATTTGTATGCCAGCATGCAAAATATTCAATATAAAGAGAACAGAATGAGAGATGAGAGCAGAGAATTGGGCAGGGGCTGCTCAAGGAGTCTTCCCACAGGGAAGAAGGTTGCTGATCCCCCTGAAGTGCTATATGAGCAGAGCCTGGGGCCAGGCTCTTTCAGTTTCGTTAAATGTGAAGCCTATCGTGCATTAGGATGTGAAATCAGGGCAGAAACATTTCTGAATCTGCCCTCTCTTAGGAAGAGTGTTTAGCTATAAATTAATCTAGCAAGTGAATAAGCAGCCAGGTTAAGAGGGAAGTACTAATTGGAATAGGTGTTTGTAACTGGCGAGCTTTGTGGACTATGCAGAGAAAGGTCTGGTTATCTTCCTGAACTGAATAAATGTAGCGACCTAAATGTAGCTCTTTGTACTTGCTGGTTTAGAGACAGAGTGAACAATTTTCTGGTTTATGGACTGCAATTCTTTAAGTACTTTTGTTAAAGCTCTTGGCATAGTTTTTAGTCACAAGCACCAAAATTCATTAATTTCATACATATGTATGAATAGAAACTTCTGAGTCATGGTGATGGCAGGAGAGTGTGTTTTGGGCTGGTTTTGTTGCCTATTGTTTTTAACTGCTTTTGAGCAAAGGACAATCCAGGAAAAAAACCCGTTTTTTTTCTGTAGAGCATTAGAAAAGCAGAGCAAAAATTCAGGTGGTTTCGGTGACAGCAGTGGCCCAAATTTGCTGGGAGGGAAGGATAGAAAGAGCTGTGCTCAATGGCTCAATGTCCAGCTGGAAACCAGTAACGAGTGGTGTCCCTCAGGGATCGGTGTTGGGACCGGTCTTGTTCAACATCTCTGTCGGCGACATGGAGAGTGGGATTGAGTGTGCCCTCAGCAAGTTTCCTGATGACACCAAGCTGTGTGGTTTGGTTGATACGTAGGACGGAAGGAATGCCATCCAGAGGGACCTTGACACGCTTGTGAGGTGGGCTGATGCCAACCTGATGAAGTTTAACCATGACAAGTGCAAGGTCCTACACCTGGGTTGGAGCAATCCCAGGCACACATACAGGTTGGGCAGAGAAGAGATTCAGAGCAGCCCTGTGGAGAAGGACTTGGGGGTGTTGGTCAATGAAAAAATTAACATGAGCCAGCTTCAGTGTGCGCTTGCAGCCCAGAAAGCCAACCGTATCCTGGGCTGCATCAAAAGGAGTGTGACCAGCAGGTCGACGGAGGTGCTCCTGCCCCTTTACTCTGCTCTCGTGAGACCTCACTTGGAGTATTGTGTGCAGTTCTGGTGTCCTCAACATCAAAAGGACACAGAACTGTTGGAACAAGTGCAGAGGAAGGCCATGAGGATGATCAGGGGACTGGAGCACCTCCCGTATGAAGATAGGCTGAGAAAGTTGGGGTTCTTCAGCCTGGAGAAGAGAAGGCTGCGTGGAGACCTCATAGCAGCCTTCCATTATCTGAAGGGGGCCTATAGGGATGCTGGGGAGGGACTCTTCATGAGGGACTGTAGTAATAGGACAAGGGGTAATGGGTTCAAACTTAAACAGGGGAAGTTTAGATTAGATATGAAGAAGAAATTCTTTCCTGTAAGGGTGGTGAGGCACTGGAATGGGTTGCCCAGGGAAGTTGTGAATGCTCCATTGCTGGCAGTGTTCAAGGCCGGGTTGGACAGAGCCTTGGGTGTCATGGTTTAGTGTGAGGTGTCCCTGCCCATGGCAGGGGGGGTTGGAACTCGATGATCTTGAGGTCCTTTCCAACCCTTACTATTCTATGATTCTATGATTCTGTGCCAGGGGCCTGCTCTCACTCCTGCTGGGTCTCCTGCTGTAGCTGTGGTTCTGAGGCTGCTCAGAACCTTTTTTCCAACTTAGAGAAGTTGGAAGGGCTCTTGCCATAAGTCAGGATTTGGCTGTCATGTTTTAGTTACTCCTTCCTGCTTCCACATCTACAGCATCTCTGGGAGGGCAACCGGGCTGTCCCTTGGTGGTACAGCAATCCTGGGGCACAGAACTAAAGAGAAGCATCACAGGTGTTGGATTCTCAATCTTCCTGCATTGCAGGGAATTGCTGCTGCTGTCCTGTCACTGCAGTGCCAGCACACTGCTGAGGCTGCTGCAGGCTCTGGAGCACCCCGGGGATTACTGTTTGGAAGAGCTCGTCAGCACCCTGGAGCTGTCCCTTGAGGACAGAGGGCATGGTGCTCTCCTCTTCTCTGGCGCCATCCTCTCCTTGTGTTTATCCAGGCCTTTTACTTAAATAAATTGATTTTTTTTAAAGTGTAATCACTAAAAACCCTTCCTCTCTGTCCCTCCAACTTGCAGTGCTCTGTTGTGTTTGATAGGTCATCTTTTCATTTTTAAGCTTGTAGGAGAAAACAGAGCAGGTTAGCAAGTGGCCCATAGCAGAAAGCCCTGTCACTCTTTCTCCCCATACCCTTTCTTGCTTATTGTTTCAGGTTAAATATCTTCTATTTTTATAATACAGCAGTTCGCCTGTGGAAGAGCAACATCTTTATGGATCAGTCTGCATCCTTATATGTTTTAATTCTCTGAGAGGAGCAGCCACCCATCTCAGACATGGATGTTTGGGAAGTTCCTGAGCAGGATTGGAAGGCGGTGCTCCAAGTCCCTGTGTGTGCATGAGTGGGAATGGGTATTTGTGCACTGGTGTTACCCCAGCTGTTTAAAAGAGATATATTTATACCTTGTAAGCAAAACTCTCCTTATCGATTAATTGAACTGGCAGGGTGACTTACTGCCATAGAGGCACTAAAGGCAGGAAAGGACAAACCATCATTTTTAGATTGGCTATAATTCAGTGCTACTGCTTATGTTACTGTGTCTTGACAATATATTTTAAAGAAATTGCTCTGAGTGAGGTGCCAGCTATGGAGATGAATGTGCAATCATGTAATTGCTCTTAGAAATGCTGAGTAAAATAATCTGGGACCCTGAAGGCTGGACTGAGTGTGCCTGTTCTGGCCCAAGGAGGGTGATGGTCTATGCAGAGCTTATGGGTACTTATTCAAATGGTGGGGAGAAGCTGTTGCTCCAAGGGAGAGGCTGGTGCTGAGCAGGAGACCTTTAGACTGTCCAGCAAGGGGCTCGGGGTATAGGTGAAGTTTGAGTCCTGGCCCCTCTTGGGGCTGTTTCTATCCAGAAGGTGCACTGGATTTTCCTTTGGGAGTAATGGCTAATGAAAAAGGCTCACTGTTTCGATGGCAGCTGTGAACGTAAAGGTGATGTTCGGCTCTGACATGATAGATGAAGAAACAGCCTTGAGAGTCCTTGAGTCTAATAGTCATGATGGTGAGAGCCGTGCATAACACAGCCATGGGAATTCTCTCCAAGTCCTCTATTAGTCATGAGACTAGGCAGCCTGCCTTGCCTCTGCAGCCTTTTTAGCAACGATTACAGCAAATATCCTAGGTGTCAAGGGGACAACAGAGGGAAAGGACTCTTTTGGAGACCTACAGAAGTGCACTGTGAAGTAAATCCCTAATGAGACCAGCCAGCCCTGGGCAAGTCCAAAGCCTTCTCTAACTTTGAGCTCCATGGCGCTGTACCAAGAAACTTTTCCCTTTCACACCAAAGCTTCCCTCCAAGCAAGGAGAAACATGGAGAGTGACATCCTCATTAGCTGACGTGCGCTTTTCTACTTATGCCTGCAGTTCTGGCTCTGGGTTTCTGCTGCAGCAGCGGTATACAGAAAGAGCGTAGTGGCTAAGACGGAAATGTGCCTGCAGCTGTGCCTGTCCTTGCCTTTGTGAAATGAATTTAGTGACTTCCAGTAGAGATCATAGCATGTTGCAGCCACATACCCTGGCCTGAATGTTTGGATCATTATCAGTACAGACATTCAGCTCTAACGGATTGAGGAAAAGACATTATTTGTACTTGTAAAGGGCTGCATGTGGAGTTAGAATGTCTAATCAGCCACCGCTGCTGGTTTCTGAAGGACAAGCAGGTGACTTGGGTTGGGCTTCAGTACAAAGTGTTTGGTATGTCTTTGTGTTTATATGTATGTCAATGACTTGTCCACTGTGAGTGACTGGCACTGTGAGACGCCTCAGCAGAGGTGTCAAAAGTGGAGCTGCTGAGACATGTAAGGTAGAGGTTGAGTAGCAAATGGTGCCAGCTGGTGAAAGAGAGGCAGAAGGAAAGAGGGGAAAAAGAAGACGACAAAGTTCTGAGCTACATAGAAGGGGAAAATGGAGAATGAAACATTTAATCCACTGCAAAACAGCAGCATTTGTCTCAGAGGTAGGCTTAAGAACAAGAGCAGTGGGAAGCTGTGAAGGAAGAGAAGAGATTCAGAATAGATCTGGTGGTTCTGAGGGCACCTGGGAGGTAGAGGAGGCTAAGAATGAGATGTTCGTATCAGCAGAGATGGTGCAAATCACACCGAAGCTGATCTTTGATGGAGATGAGAAATTCTTGGCAATGATGCTGCACATTCAGATGGAGGATGGAAAACACCAGGGAAGAAATGGGGCTGTGCTTGAACTTCTGCATCAATTCTGGGGAGGGATTTTTTCATGAGGGACTGTAGTAATAGGACAAGGGGTAATGGATTAAAACTTAAACAGGGGAAGTTTAGATTGGATCTGAGGAAGAAATTCTTTACTGTAAGGGTGGTGAGGCCCTGGAATGGGTTGCCCAGGGAAGTTGTGAATCCTCCGTTGCTGGGGGTGTTCAAGGCCGGGTTGGACAGAGCCTTGGGTGGCATGGTTTAGTGTGAGGTGTCCCTGCCCATGGCAGGGGGGTTGGACCTAGATGATCTTAAGGTCCTTGCCAACCCTAACTATTCTATGATTCTATGAATTCCTAACAGACAGCTATCCACAGTGGTGCTAAATTGTTGGCTGTCTTATCACTGAGGCCATGGAATAGTAGATACATAGGCTACAAATATCCCTCCTGTTTTAGGGAGGGTAGTGTAGTGAAACCAGTGCAGCCTGTGCTCTGTTGTACCTAAATGAAGAGTGCTGCCAGCCCAGCAGCTTTCTGGAAGAAAAGATGGCACCTTTGGCAAAAAAAAACCTTGTGGGAGCTGTTAAATTTTCCATTGCTTTTGTATTATTAAACTTGTTTGAAGCTCTTCCAGGCTCTGTAGTTTGTGTGGAATTCCTAAAGCTACTGAGCAGAAATACCTGGAGTGATGCTAAACCGCAGAGACAACATTTGCCACTAATTAGAAAAGGGCTGCACATCTGCCTACAAGGTTTAACCAAAACTCCTCCCAGATGTGCATTGCTGATCACATGCAGGTAAGCTTACATACACCAATGCATTGGAGTTTGGAGCAGAGAATATGTATCAAACTAAGCATCCTGTTTCCGTGTTATTGCATAGGTATGAAAAGGTAGGTAAAAAGGTGTAACAGGAATGACAATGCACTGCAAATGTTGCACTACTATGTCTAAAAGAGAAAGGATATGTTATTAACATAAAAAGACTGGGTGAGGCTGTACCGCTCTGGCACACTTCCCTGTGATACCTTTGGGTTTGAATCAAGCCTGTACTCAGATTTCCAGCCACGAAAATCATGGCTATTTAAAGAGGAGCAAATATTTTGGAGTATTAAAGATGCTTCAAAGTTGTTGTGTGCTTATTGTAATGAAAAATAATGTTATTAGTTTAGCTGGTTCAAGTTTTTATGTGGAACACTGATGTTCTGAAAAATGAGGCTCTGCAGAAACTGACTCTGGGTGGATGAAGGCAAATTATTGTGTTTTGAAAAAAATGATATTTTTCGTAAAAAGGATATATTTATTTTAAAAAAGGTCACATTTGTGTGAAAAATATTGTCAATTTTCCAGCCAGCACATCTTACAGTGCCTACAGTCTGTAAACTGGTGATTTATTTTGCCTAACTGAAGGTAAGAAGCATTTTTCTGTTCTTGTTTCTGTTCTTGTTTCTGTAAAGTAAACTGGAAATCAGATTATGATCCCTTCACTCACCCTGCAAACAAACCTTTCTAGGGCCAGTCAGAGCTGCCAGATTCCTTTTTCATATGTGGTATATGCTCCAAGATATACATATATGGTATATGTGAGACATATATATGGTATATGTCTCAGTGCAGGGGGTCTGGCCACCCTGCTCCTGTGTCTCCTCAGACTGGAAGGAGAGTAAGAGTTCAGGCTTCTCCACCAAGGGAGAGGTTTCTCTGCATGTAGCCTCATAGAGCTTAGCTTGCCTATATGGAATTTGGTCACCTACATGTATGTTCCTAAATTGCACCCCTCTTTGGAGTCAGAAATCAAAATGGAGCCTTCCTTTTTTTATAATGCATTAGTTAATTAATTCTACTCATATGCATGTAAACGGTTGTTTCTCAGTGTAACACTGAAGCCTGTCACTCAAAATTAACATAGACCATGTGCAATTGAAAAAAAAAAAAAAGACTTTTGGATATATCTTTTATTTGACAGTGGTTTAGAATATCATACAGTAAACAAGATTTCTGTAAAAGTTAATTTATCCATAGTGGTGCGTTTCATAAAAATAGTTGCTCACTTACAGCCTTTCTGTGACTATTAATACATGGAATTATATTTATAGAGATAGAGCTGTACAGGGTAAATTCACAGCTAACACTACACAGAAATATTATTTGGAATGGGGTTTAGATGATGTGCTGTCTTCACAGGTTATCGATTACAGCCGCATAAAGCAATTACTGCACAAGGAGTAGCTGTGAACTGTGCAAATTAGAGTTTATGCAAGCATAATCTCAACTGTTTTTCAGATTTTATTGTTTTCTTTATACATAAAAATAAGACACTGGGATGTGCATCTACACTACAGAAGCATTGTCCAAAATCAGATTCAATAAATTAATGGCAAATCATATTGGATTCTAGTTCAGGGGATAAAGATTTTTTTTTTCCTCCATTAAATAAGAGTTTTATAAACAGCTACATGGACTTGTGCTTTTTTAGAAATCATATTTTAAATGGAGTTTTCTTTCCAAAAGAAAAACTTGTTTGAAAGCTGCAAAATCCTTGACTTGAGGCTTTTCAAATAATTGGACAGGAAGAAACATGCCTATAAATTTCTCAGTCCAGTGCAATGTTTGAGACATACAGTAATGTGCTAATTTCTTGGAACAAAGCCAATCTCAGTCTAATTTTTCAGCAGAGCATGTGAGGAACTAAGATTGGTAGAGAACAGTAATTTTTAAATAGAAATTTTTGACAGTACTTTCTTCATGACTTTTTTTTCTTATTTTTAAATTACCAATGTATTATTGCCCAGGATTTTGTTTTAATTTTGACAGACAAATAAGCATATGCACACTTACACAGGCACGCACGCATCTTTTTGAAACAAGATAATGACTGTTTGACTGAACTCGGAGTTATTTCCTGTGAAGGCAGACTGGAATGTTTACCTGGCACTTAAGGCTTGAAATTCAAAACAGACAAGCAAGAAAGTTAAAAACAAAAGACCAAAAAAACAAAAAAACCCAAAACAAAACAAACAAAAAAATGGATGTAGGGAAGAAATGATAACATGGAAGCCACTTTGAAAATGGAAATATATCAAATTTACTGGACGAGGACACTGACAACTGTATTTCAGAAACCAGTCTAATTATTGTTAACGTGTGCCTGAAGGGCACCTGCTCTGCCAAACTGAGGGGATGGAAGATGAGAGTGTCCTAACTAAATGCAGATGGGTATGAAACATAGCACTGTTGATAAGTGAAGCTATCATCTTCTGCAGGAAGGAAAGGCCTTTCCTTAAGGAAACTGCAGCTGTTTCTCTGTAGCACTCTTCCTTTCATTGCAAGGGCCTTGCAGATGTCTGGGTTTTGAGCCTGACCAATTGATTTGTCTGCTACTTCGCAGGATTTGGGGAACCTGTAATAAATCACTTTTGAGAGTAATTTGCAAATACAACGCCACCCTAACTCCTTTCCAATGTACAGAAACACGGTTTGTTCACAAAAATGGCAGTAGAAATGGTATCACAGAAATTAATCCACTGGATTCCCCACTCCTCCCATAGCGCCCAGTGAACTATGCTACAGGGTACCACGTGGACTATCCCAAAGTGTTAACAGTGGAGAGGTGTCATGGGTGTACAGTTCTGAACGATGCTTCAAAGAAACCCTTTAGCCCCTGTCTAGATATGTTGAGAACAATTTATTTACAACATTTTAGCTCCATGAAAAGATCCTCTCTCGGTTTCAGCTTGCTCCGTGCAGTTTTATTTAAGGCGATGTTCCAGTTTGTGAATGCTCTAACTTGTTCCAGTTTCTTGATATAAAGTTTGAATGAAATCCAAGTCCTTCATGCAGTGGGAAAAAAATGCTAAAGCTACACTGCACTATCCTTCTCTGATGTACTGTCCTTCATATTGTTTTGGTTTCTTCCATAGCTGCCAAAGTCCCTAAAATGGAACTGGGACTTTAGGGTCGATTTTAAATCTCCGTGTTGACTATATGCTTTTGAACTTATTAGATACTGTGCACATTGTCATGGAATTACACACTAATGTTTTCATTCCTCAATGTTTTGTGTATATGTGTGATAGTTAAAATAAATTAAAACAAACCAATGTGAGACAAAAACTAAGAAGAATGTTCTGCGTCAGTTTGAGACAGTTAGAGGGCAACAGTCCTTTGCTTATCTGCTCATGGCAGAAGTACCAGACTTCAGGACACTAGGTAGCTTATCTGAGCCAGGGATTTTCCACGGCCCTGGGGAGACCGTTGCCTTTCGAACTGTGGTGTTGGTGCTGCGAGTGCTAATGGAGTGGAGATGTCCCTTCCTGGGGAACTCACTGGGTTTCCCATCAGGGTCCCTCTGGCTGTGGTCCATATCACTTCCAGGCGAGCTGCAGCGGTTGCTACTGTACGTCTTGGTAGCACCCATATCAAGCTTGACATGGTCAGGTGCTGCAGCTGGTTTCTTCTCACTGATATTTGCAGATTTGTGATCTTCTTTTTTGCTAAGAGATCCTCCTCTCTTGCTCTCCGGCTTCCTCAGCCTCCCAAACTGTTCATCACTGGTTCCAGCACACACGTGCTCTCTTGCACCAGCCTCGATCATAACACTGTGTCCCACCACTTTGCTTTCTGAGGTGGGCCTGCCACCATCAGTGGTCTTATTTTTGCCTTCTGAATATCCTTTCCAAGAAGCCTCTTCATGCTTTGACCTATCTACCTTTTTAGGACTTGCTGACCTTTCTCTTTCATCTCCTAACCTTTTCTTTTTGTGACCGTTCACTGAAAGCTCCTTTGGTTTCCTTACATCGCGTTCCCTCTTGATATCCCATGTTGGCTCTGGGCTTATCTGGTGAGAAGGGTCAGAGGGTGGGGCTATGTGTGATGAAGATAATGGTGAGATAATGTCATCGAGGGAAAGAGCTACTTCCGGCAGACCTGGGGAGGTGGCAGAGGGAGCACTCCAGGAGTTTGGTTCGTCTGTTGTAACAACAAGGAGAGGGGAGTTAAAGGCATATTCAGCAGCACAAAGTGTATATTGTACTCAGAGTAACATCAACACCCAAATCACATACCCGACTTAAACTCCTCTGCTTTAGGTAAGATGAAACTCTCAGTAAATGGGGAGAAAACCGAAAATGATCTCCCTTCCCCCTGCCCCAAAATGTTCAGGAGAAGCAAGAACCAAAGGGTTCTTACTGCAAACCCTGGTTTCTTACAGATTCTGCTTCCCTCTGCCCACGTTAAATTATTCTTAAAATAATACAGGCATGTGCTCATGAAATCAAATTGCTTCTTTTGTAGCCGCATAATGGATTTCTTAGGTGGGCAATATCAGTGCTGTCTCTGAGGACAAATGAGAAGGACTTCTTGCCATCTATTAAACATGTCCCTAGAAGCATATAATAATTGACAAGAATTTGTAGCTCAGATAAGGTCATCATTGAATTCTGTCTCATATTTTTTCTAAACAGATATAATATTACAGTGTTTATGGCCCCACAATTCTTACAGGGTACTTACAAAGCTCTGCCTTTATATCATAGCGGCAGACGCTGAGTCTTTTGGCTGTGCATTTTGAATTTCTCCTGGTTACTTAGCCTCAACACAATACAGTTGGATTGTGCATACCCTGTTTAATTTAGCTAAATAGACATCTCCTTTGCTGAATCACGATGATTTTCCTAATCCATTGGTACAAAACAACATTCTGAGACACCATTCTCTTGCATACACAATTCCCATTTCTTTCGATTAACGTCCCATCAGACAGAGAATTCATCATGAATAATGACAGCACAACTGTTCTTACCATCTACATAGAGGTTAGAGAAATCACTGAACTTGGCTAATGTCTTTCCCTATTTAGCGCCATTGCCTGGCCCTCAACAGTATAAGCAATAACCTGTCAGAGATGAAGGACTAGCTCAGGAATCCATGGAGCCTAGGTGGGGCTCAAGACAAGAGCTGCATATTTCACAGGGGAGAAAATGTACCCTTCAAGCTGAAAAACAAGCATGGACTTCTGTGGGTCAGGACTAGTATCCCTCAGTGATATCAACTGTCCTTTAAAAGATGCATTTGTTTTTCTCAGTGCTATGGCTGCTTTCGAATTATCATGAATATACACATCATCCCAAAAAATGGAATGGGTTTTACTGCCCAGCCTGGGATCTGCAGCTTGCTTGACTGAGATGGCACTTTGAAGTTAATAGCTCGATTGAGTGATTGCTGTTTGCACACAAAAATAGGAGAGACAATAGTGAGGTGGGTGACGTAAAGGCGGGGAGCAGCACGGTTAGCTGAGGAGCTATTTATTTTCCCAGATGGTGTTTGTCATATGCTTTTGCATAATGAGCATATGTGTGGAGAGGATTAGCATTTGAGAGGGGTAGAAAGTACAAGTTCTGTGTAAGGCAAATAAACTTTGAGCTGGGAATCTAAATGGGCTGAGGGTCTCAACTGGGTTTTTAAAAAAAGCATCACACTTTCTTACCCTCCAGTTAAGGCTGAGTAATGTACCATCTGCTCCCTGCTTGGCACTCGAGCAAGGAAAGATAAAAGGAAGGCTCATGCAAGTAGAGCGATCAGCTCTTAGGAGCTTGCCTACAAAAAGCAATGACTTTGATGGGCTTGTTTTTTACTTCTGCTCTTCAGCACCACCCCTTTGGCACAAGACCACAGGCTGTGCCTGATAGGGGAGGCGCAGACCGACACCAGCTCTGTCAGGGGATCCAGCGGATCTCGTTTTAGTCAATACGTGTATCAGGGACCATGCGTTGGGTCCAAGTCACTTTGCCTGGTTCTCTAAAACTACGCCAGGACTCCACCAAGCAGCATGAAGCAGCCTGTGCACTTCAGTGGGGTACCTGAGCTAGCACTGAACAACCAACCTTGGGTCTTAGGAAATGAAGTTTGTCGTTTTTATGGCATTGTAATGTCACCCTAGGGTGGAGGTGATGCTGAGCATTGGCCTGACCAACATATTTGACTCAACTACAGTCTTATTTCTCAGTTGTCCACGGGATGGTATTTTTCACTGAATGGCAGTGAAGAGCAGAGGGCCATTACCAGATCTTGTGCAAGGCTCTGAGAGCATCTGAAGGTACTGAAACAGCTTGTTACTTTGGGAAGTACGAGCTGCACACCAGAAACCAGCAAGACACTTCCAGGTAACAAGATTGTCTCTGCGCAAAATGTGCCACTATGCTCAGATCAGCCGATTCTTGCCCAGCAAGACAAGCCACCATTCAAAATCAGGGTGGCAAACACCTCTTGCATCTCCTCCAAGGCATGAGGGCAATATTGTACCAGCTATCTGTGGGACACTGAGGGAAGAGACCTGGGTGCAAGTGGCCTGCTGTTTTAGCCCCTAGAAACAAGAGAACTGATTTATTAATGGGCTGTCCCCCTGCACAATTTTAAGTTTTATTCCCTTTCTATTTTCAGAGGCAAACCCACTGAATATTGCAGGGAGAAACTGTAGTGGTTAAAACCTACTTCAGCAAAAGTGAATCAACGTTACATGGAATGACATATAACTATAGTTATTTATAAATTGGGACATGCAATGTTAAATGCATTACTGGATTTCTTCCTCTGCCCCAGAAAACATGAAAAAAAAGATGACTTGGCCAACTAAGCATAAAGACTTGTAGCCACAGTACAAAGGGAACCCCAGATGGGCCATGGGAAGCATTCTGTGTAAAATACAGTGCCTGGCCTTGCTGGGAAGGAACCCATATGGGCCGTATTTCCAGTGGCTGGGAGGAAAAGCTGCCATGAAATGAAGCTATCATTCATATTCTGTGACAGTACAGTACTTGCAAGTAAGAACTTGACAAAATGACTTTCTAGAATGTTTAAGTACCATCAACCTGAGACAGCCAAAACCCAGCCTAACCTGCTTTTTCTTTCAGATGAAATAAAATTGTGCAGAACTTCATCCTCACCCTTGGCAGATGTTAATGTCAACAAGTCATTGTTGCAATATGTCACTGGCTAGTGAAGAGAATACTGATGTGAGGGTATGGCAGCTGACTTTCCTCTAATGTTTGAACATTATGGGAAAATATAAAAATTACTAGAGTAGAGCAAAGTGCATTAATGTAAGTAATTTGTGGCTCAAAAGAAAAACCTTTTAAAGAGCTGTGTTCAAGACATCAGGGTTCATTTGGCCTTGTTCAACCAGCACTAAAATGATTGCTT
The DNA here is from genome assembly GCA_039720435.1 of Amazona ochrocephala. Lineage (NCBI taxonomy): Eukaryota > Metazoa > Chordata > Aves > Psittaciformes > Psittacidae > Amazona > Amazona ochrocephala. The sequence continues at coordinate 32,355,582 of CM077880.1, forward strand.
TTCCACAACAAATATAAGCAGGAGAAAAATGAAACATTTTATTCTGTAAAGCAACTAATGTTTTCTTTTTATGCCTATTCTGCATTTTTATAGCTGCATTTTGGAGATATTAATATTTTGGAATATTTTTTCTACCATTTTTAAGATTTATACAAAACCTATGTGTTAATTGTGAATATAAGCTACTTTTACCATCTGTTATCTCAAAATGTTTTGCAAACATACTAAACCAGAGACATAGCAACAATTTTACTTCTTTCTCCCTTCACCCCTGGGAGGAACAGGAGACAGTATTCGTATAATATAGCATGAACTACTAATGGCCAAACAACTTCCAAGCAGAAGTGAAGGATATCGCATTCAGTTGAAACTGCTGGAAAGATTTAGGGACGATGTAGTTCTAAATTTGTTTCTGACTTTGTCACTATGGATATCATCCTTCCTGTGGGAGAAATTGCTTTTTAAAGGTATACATCTCACTGAAGGCTAATAGATGCCTTCCTCCCCTCTTTGAAGGGAGAAAGTCTTCCTTGACCTACTAATTTTGACAAGATCAATGAGCTGGGAGCAGCACTATAATCTGTCACTGTGATGGCGTTTGATTTGGTGTAGTCTAGTAGGTATTTTCTGGGTGGTTTTAGCTTCCACAAGCTACTGTCACGTAGGTTGGTGGCACTTCTCCATGGTACATGTAAGAATGACTCACCTATGACCTGCATCTCCTAACTCCCAGGCAAGGAGTAAATTGCTAACTGAGTAAGAGACACCACACACACGAGATCTTGACTGTGTTGGAGGATAAGTGGGAGATGAACACAGTCATTCTGGAGGTGGAGTGACAATGTGAAAACATCAGGAACAGAACTTTTCTGTCTAAAGGGTTTTTTTGTTTGAGGTAGAACTGCCATATACATAAATTGTTTTGTTTTCTATGTCAGCTTACACACGTTCAATGGAGTGGAAATGAAGGTACTGCTCTCGTGTGCCTACTAGCTTCCCTCTTAACTGAAGCCTAGTGTTCTACTTGCATCCAGTGCTGCTGATGGCTTATGTCTGAACCACCAGCAAAAGAAACCTGATTTCACTGTTAATGGACAAGAGAGGTTTGTCTGTCTCAGTTTCTGAGAATTGCCTAGGTGCTAAGTCAGAAGAAAGAGCTCAGCCTAGTGATATGCTTATTTAATTTCCTGCAGTACTTATGTTTTCTTTACAGGCTACCCTTCTAAGATTTTGTCAAGTCTAGTCTTGCTGTGCTTATCCTCTCTGCCAAGATCTTAGGTCAGAATCTTCTATTTTCACCTGAAATTTGTGACTAGGTTGCCTTTTGTATCAAAATATTTTAAATAATTGCTTGGTAGTTTATCAAGAATGTGGGATTTTTCATCAGAAAAAGTTAACCATAAACGACTATTTTGTTGAATAGTTAATATTATCTTAAGAGTAAAAATGGCATAACATTTTATTACTTAAGTACAATAAAATCTCAATGCATTTTTAATTTCCAAATTATGTGAATAATGAACAATATATTAAAGCTTTGAATGCTTTCAGTAGTCTGAAACTTTTCCAGAAATGTCTTTTGTATCTTCCTAGAATTATTTTCCGGGGGAATCAAAGAGTTTTTGATTGAAAAAAAAAAAATGGTGCTCTATTTTCTTTTTTCCTACTTTTTGTCTGAAATTATGTATTGCCAGAAGGTGGCAAACAGTTCTTACAGATGCTCCTAATAATGAAAATGGGACGAATTGTCCCCTGGTGAGTATTCTCTAATGTTGGCAGTGTTACACCAGAAATGCATTTGGCTCTGTCTCATTATAGCTTGACATGTCTGTGATGTTCCTGATTGCATTGGTCTCCTGCAGCTTGTCTTTAATGGTCTCTAAGGAGTGAGATTCTGGAATATTTAAAGAATCGTTACTCTTCTATCCTGGAGCTTCCACAACCCAGACATGCAGCACCCTTTGTCCTGAAATAAATAATTTGCTGAGGTTTTGATGGTTAGAAAAGCTCTTGGTACCTTCTGTCCAGCTGTCAGCTTCATGTAAACATGACATGATATTGTCACCCTTTCCCCCAGCCTCTCATGGAAAGTGGGTGGCAATGGGCTCTTCCCTCATCTTACAGGCTACCTATACTTCTAGCTTGGACTTCTTGTTAATTTTCAGTAGTGCTATGGAAATGTTTTCTCACAAATTACACTTTGCTTAAAATTACACTTTGCTTGCCTCCCCTTCCACTGCTCTTATCCACGTTCAGATCCCTCAATGCCAATAGATCTGGAAACAAACATCAGTGGATTTAGGTGCCTTCTGCTGCAATCTAGTTCTTTGTTTCATTAGTCATCATGGGCACATCCAAGTGGGATAACCTTTTCACCATTAGCACTTCCCTTACCTCTTTTTTTAAGCTATGTTGGGAGTGTGCTATGGATGCAAAACGTGATTCCGTGCACAGAAATGAGATACATGTCGTATACATTTACAAAAATAAATCCAAGTTATACTCAAGTTATTTTAGCACATGAACTACTTTTGCCTTTCCTAAACATGCAGTTAAGTGATCTGTTTGGTACTGTGAAGTCTCATTTGTGAGGCAATGAAAACCTAATTTCTTGCTATCTTAATGTAACCACATTCATTATACTGCTTGCCTGTTTGTACTCAGTCGTTTATAGTAGCTTGTAAATGTAACTTCACTTAAAGGTGGAATTTTTCTGCTTTCTAGGAATTGGGTTTTTTGGCTTTGCCCATTTGTTTTTGCAAAGGATGAGGATGATTTGGTCAGATCAATAGGAGTGAGTTAACAAAGTCATAAAAAGCTACAGGAAAACAAACGTGCATCTGAGTTCCTGCAGCTTTTTACTTCTGCATTTTGTGTTTAGCATTTTCAGAAGAGTAGAGTGATTCATCAAGAAAGACTGCTGTTTGGAGTATGAAACAATGCCAGGTGTAGTTGTTCTGTCATTTGGTCTTTCTATTTGTCACTGGTCTAATATTAGAAGAGGGGGGCACTACTACTACTGGGAGCTATTAGTGGCAAGAAATTAAGAGATGTGACTGGAAATATAGGGTGAGGAATACTTTAATCTCCTCTGTAAGATTCAAATATTTAATTTTACACCCAGAAAATTCAGAAAATTCAGTCATTGACCTATTCCAGCACTGGGAAGCACAGCTCTACTTCCTCCTTTATTCAGTTCTCAGTGCCATTGATGCTCTGATGCCCTACTTCTTTTCATGTTACTAATCATTACTGATGAGCAGCAATTTAATTCCTTTGGGTTCATTATAGCCATCTTCCATTATACACTTTACCTAGACATTAAATGGAAGATTCCCCAAATACTTTTACAGTAGAGATAGTGTTTATAAAGTCCTTGTAAGGGCTGTCTGATGAGAGTTTGAATGGTTGCATTTCAGGTAAAATTCACTTTCATCACCATTTCTGTACTCGGCATGGAGGTTTGTTAGAAAAAGTGCTTTCATGTTCAGAGATCTAATTTGAGAATTATTGAAACACACTTCAGAGAGAGCAGATTGTCAGTTATGCTTGGAAGACCAAATCTGCAGAAGCTCAGGAGATGATATTGCTTGGTTTTGGAGCTATGGGAACACAGAGAATGGGAATATTTAAACTTGAGGAGGAGAGGGCAAAACTGCGTATTGTAAGGAAAAAAAAAATAAATAAAACCTCTTTAGAAACATACTGAATGTTTTCTTGAAACAAGAAAGCCACACACATCGATTTGTGTTGGCTTTAATCTGTAGAAAACCCTGTGCATGAAAGTACTTTTCAATTTTTTATGTAACATATTCTTTAAAGATGATTAACAAAGAAACATGGGAAGGGATTGGTCTGACTTGGAGAGCTCCTATTCTTTTTCTGCACTGTTTCTGATTCTATGCTATACCCAGTGTATGTTCAGTAAATCCCCTTCCCTGAGTTAATTCTTTAATTATGGCACTGGTTCACCAGTATTTTACTGTCCAAATCATTCGAGACAATAATTTAATTGTCTCACAGAGTCTGAGAGAGAAGTGTCTCAGAAGATCCCTGCAAATAGATGTCTGCTCTTCTGTTGAACATGTACACAACCAGTGTTGGGGAGCATCTTCTGGGAAGCCCTTTTGGAGGCTGTGGATCACAGCTGAGTGGCTGGACACAGAGATCTACACCCATCGCCCCACATCAGGTTGTTTTTAGCAAGCATGAATCACTGCAAGTAAGTGGCCCAAGAACTCTCAGACTAATACAGGAGCTATCTAATGAATTCAGAAGCACTCAGAGTTTCTGCCCTGGAGAACAGGGGTACTGGATTGTCTCCAGTACTTGGATGATCTTGGGGGCTGCTTTAGCCCTCTCCTGGTTACCTTGCCGTTGTTCACCACTTACGTATAAATCTCATCTGTAAGAAATCCACTGTGATTTTGTAATAATGCCGAAGCTCTGCACCATTTAGCTCTCTCCAACAATGTAAGTCACCTCTAAATCCAGGACTGAGGTAATTTTAACATGGCCCTTACAACAGCAAGAACAAAAAAGGCATTTTTTCTATGCAGAAAAAATACCCTACCTAAAGTGTAGAATGGGGAGGGAAAGGTAATCAAGAGCCACACACGCAAAGGGATTATATTTCAAACCTGAAACAGGTGACTTAGTAAATCAGTTTGCTAATTTACTGTAATAAGTCTTCTGACTGTGACTCTTAAGGCCAGATAATTATGAGTATAGTTTATCACTCATTCCAAGACCCATTTCAGCTTGTTCAATAGATATGGATCTAGTAAACAGTCCTATTCATTAAATATTTAAACAAATGATCATGATCACGAATCTGAGTGAACTTGGTAAATTTGATTTTTCCTTGAATCAAGATAATGTATCTGCATAACTGCTACAAGATTACTCACTAATACTGTGAACAGCTGTAATGAAAAGCTGCAGCCTGTACAGTGCTTTAATCCTCACTGCAAGCTTCTCACTGTTTTGTCAGCTTTAAGTCTACAGACAGCCTAAGTGTCAGTCTTGAGTGATGTTGCTCTAAGTATGCATTATCATTCACCAGGTCCTTTAGGTGGTTTGGTACCCTTTCTGAAGTGCTGAGCATCTCACATATCTATCAGATCAGAGCTACTCAGGCAGAGGAACCTCATCCCTTCAGTTAAAAAGGTCTTATTTTTTCTGAATGGTCAGGCAGCAGAGTAGGAGCTGCAGAAACCTAAGCAGTTCTCTTCCAGAGCCATGCTGGAGCTGAAAAATCCACATTGCAAGTTACAGTATAATTAAAATAGATAATGACTTTAAAATTACTTTTTATTAATAGAATTAAGCTACATTAAGTCATAAAAAGTGTTCATAAATATGTTAATAGAATGTGTGTTATTAATGAAAAACATTCTGCAGAGACTGAATAATTTAAGAGTTGGATATTACACACTTAATTAAACTTAAGTATTAAAATTATTAATTATCACAGCTAAAATGGGTGTTAACAGTAGGCATCACACCATGTCTGGTCAATAAATAGCTGTCATTATTAAAGGTATGTAGATATTATAAAAAAATTATTTAATAAGTGAGAAATTCAGAGCATTTTGACTGTATGAAACGCTCCTAGAAAGGCACTGAGCGCTGGATGTTCTCACTTAAGATCTCAGCAGGATCTTAAGCAAAACATGTAACTTGATTTGAATGCATCCTTATTTACAAAGCTCATGAATAAGCATTCCTGCTCTGCTTAGGGTAAAAGCTGCAGAATTAGTTTAGTCTCTCTTTAGCAAACTTTTCACACTGGTGGCTGCTGAGCACTGAAGATGCAGAGCTGACCCTAGGACCATGCTTGCTCTCAGGGCTCTTGTGGTATCTGATATCTTTTGGATGCTGAGACAATTTTCTCTGAAAACTGTATGAGATGTATGCGCACAAATAAATGAATGTCACATTGTAAAATTCATCTTCTACTAAGTAATTACAAGCTACATGTCATTAGCAAACCCAGATGTTTAAATTTCTGGGTTGCATATGTGTTGTTGTAGCTTAAGAAAACACAACATGCTGTATGGTCATGTTCTTTAAGCATCAATTGGAAAGGTACCTCATGTTGTCAAGGTAAAAAAAATGCATTTCATTCTCTTGATCATTTTTCTTTTCCCAAGCAAGGAGTAAAAAGCTATAAGAAATCTGTCAGAGGCTGTGAGTTCTGCTAGCCTCTCCCTTTGGACAGGTCACAAAGCATCAGCCAGGTACTGCATCACCTGAAGGCAGAGCAAGAAGGGCAGAGGCAGGACCAACTGCAAGTCCCGCTATGGACCAAACTTGCTTTCTCCTCTCCAGTGGTTGCAATAACAGGTTTTTATGTCACTCTCTATGTGACTGTTTAGAGTAATCAAATTTCTAATGTCAATGATGAGAGTCACCAGAGGCCTACATTAGCTTAATGTAGTCTTGGGCATCATGACATTAGGCCGTTGGCAAAGCTCTTCTGATACAGCTTGATTGCCTTTTGTACTTTTGTATCACTTTTTGTGCTTTCACGGCTGTGCTTTTGTCCCTAGAAGAGCTTATAGGTGTTTATGGATTCTTTTGAGCAAGCTGAAAAGCTGGACTTTTTCACCTGGATAATCACAGATCAGTTAAAAGTTCGTGTGAATGAGTTCAAAGCCATTGTATCCCAAGTTCAGCTGATATTCTTAGAGATGGAGTCTTTGTCAGGAGGAGTGAAGATAAAAAGTTCATGTTTATGTCAGTATGTTGTGGTTTAAGCCCAGCTGGCAACTCAGCCACGCAGCCGCTCGCTCCCTCCCCTCCCTTCCTCCCCCCTGCTCCCGGAGGGATGGGGAGGAGAATTGGAAGAATGTAACTCCCATGGGCTGAGATAAGAACAGTCCAGTAACTAAGGTATAACACAAACCACTGCTGCTGCCACCAATAATAATGATGATAAGGGAAATAATAAGGGAAGAGAATTCAACCGCCCACCATCTGCCAACCGATACCCAGACCGACCGAGCAGTGATCTAACCCTTCCAGGTAACTGCCCCCAGTTTATATAGTGTGCATGATGTGCTGTGGTATGGAATACCTCTTTGGTCAGTTTGGGTCAGGTGTCCAGTCTCTGCTTCCTCCTGGCTTTCCCTCCTCCCTGGAAGAGCATGAGACTCAGAAAGTCCTTGGTCAGACTAAATATTAGTGAGCAGTAGCTAAAAACATCGGTGTTATCAGTGCTGTTCCCAGGCTGAAAGTCAAAAACACAGCACTGCACCAGCTACTAAGATGGAGAAAAATGACTGCTACTGCTGAACCCAGGACACCGTAGTTTCCAGATCCTTCTAAAAAGTATCAAGTTTGACCTTGCCAAATCACTATTTACCTAAAAATGTAGATGAATGGCTCTCTTCTCCTACAGGAAATGCATGCCATTGCAGAAAACTGACTACTGAAGAGACTGACAAGCATTGGAATAGGCTGCTTGGGGAAGTGGCTGACTCACCATCCCTGGAGGTATTTAAAAGATGCGTGATATGGCATTTAGGGACATGGTTTAGTGGTGAACTTTGCAGTGCTGGGTTAACAGTTGGACTCGATCTTAAAGGTCTTTTCCAACCTAAATGATTCTATAATTCAATATGGAACCTATTTTAGATCCCTTGGAGTCTAGCCACTGAAGCAGTTGCTGCACAACCTTCATGATGAGAATTATTGGGCCAGGCTACAGGAATAAGAATTTGTGCCTTCATCCTGTTCTCTTTGATATGTAGCTCTGTATCATGTGGAATAAGGAAGCTACCTCTGATTAACAACAAGTTGAAGTGATGCAGTCTTGTTATTACCTGGGGGCTGACTGCAAATTTGCAAATGAGAGGGACTGCAAAATGAACATCAGGAGAGGAATTTTACTGGACATTGTGCTGCAATAGCAGAAGACTGGACTTCTACAGCAAATTGCAAAGACACAGTAAGAATTACTAAATTCCCATTTTTCCTATTTATCTGGATTACATGAAGAAAGGAAAAAAACAGTGCTGTGGAGACAGAGGGATGGCTGCATCCTCTAAGCCCTGTATTTTGGGTGCTTATCTTCCAATATTGTTAACCGGATGGATATACAGGAAGCTACCAAAAAAAAGTTAAAAAAAGATTTGTGGGTGGGACTTTTCCCTTCTTTGGCTGCCAAGTCTGCTTGCCAGTTTATGTGAACAAAGCCAGGGATAATGTTTGTTCATCTGTTTTATTCATTGTAGTTTAGCTGTAATTATCTACACTTCACATTATATTAGTAAATCTACTCCAGAATATTATATTATAATGAGCCTTAGTAATGAGAGAACTTGCTCTACAGACTTATTAAATCTTTTCTCAGATGTGGGGAGACACTGCCAATTTTTGGTGCGGATTATAATGTGTGTGGATTATAATGCATGTGGATTAGTGAGGTTCTGCTTTAATAATAATAATACTGAGTAGTTCACTCTGATTTTTAATCTTTAAAGTGCTTTTCAAGCATTAAATAATTAATCCCCATAACAGTCCTGTGAGGTCGGTAAGCAAACAATACTATCCCCATTGTACAGATGGGGAAGCATGGGTTAGAGAATTCAGCTGGACTGGCCAAAGCCACTGGGAGTGCAATAGCCAAAGCAATGTTTTAGGACTATGGAAAGGACTCAGTGGTTTTTGTATTTGAAAAATAAGGAAAAGGTATCGCTTCCCTGGAAGCTTAAAAATGAACTCATTGCCGTAAACCTGAAAATGTCTTCCCATGTATCTGACTTTCTTTCAAGACTGTGTTTTTTATTTCTAGACCAAAGGATACCTATGTAAAAGGTCTACATCTTTTAAAATAGCAATCTGCTGTAAGACAGAAATAACTGTACGCACCCACATATGCATACACATACACTGGTATTTAACAGAAGGATGTTCTACTTTCCTGCCAGCTACTATGTATTTATGATATACTAACAACAGGTTTGTAAAGCAAATTTTAATATTCGATTTTTTATCCATAGCAATAAAGCAGCTAGAACCTTTGGGAGACCATACTCATATTGCCTGATGTTTTTAGACTAATGTTATTAACCAGAATATTGATTCCATTGATTCATTTGGTTAGTCTGCTTTTTTTTTTTTTCCTTTTACATACCAGAAGCTCCTGAAATTAAGTTGATGTTGCTAGAAATAAGAAGGTGGTATAGGAAATGCAGCAGGAATACGAATGAATGTTTGCATTTCTACCAAGGTGGTCACAGAAGGAAGGGCCACTTTTCCAAAATGGCTATTGATTTTTGCACTCACATCAGATGAATGATAGATGGGGCAGTTCAGGTTTCCATTAACACCCAACCTCAGCTCTAGAGATTTATAAAATGAGCACTGAAAATAGAATGAATTGGATTATCTGATCAGTACTCTGAACAGGTAGGAGTATCTGGCTTAAATGTATAGGCCAAGATGCTTTAGCCATTTATTAGACAAACCTAAAAACTTCAGAATACTGAGTTAAAGAACTAAAAAAATGAAGTTTGCAGCTGACTGAAGATTTCTGAAGGATTTAACTGTATTCAAACAATGAATCCACAGTATAAGCTCTGAATTTTTCATCTATTTTTGCAAATATAAATGCAGGGGTCACTAGTAAGGGCTACCAAACCTGTGATACAAGGAAGCATAGGCTTTTATCACTGGATGTACTTTCTAAACCATCTTCTAGCACCTGCATCTCTCCTGTGCTATATCTAACTTTAAGTAAGCCTGCTGATCATCTCCCATAAGTGATTACTTATATAAAATGGAACAATTCCTGTGGGAGAAATGCAGACTGTGATATGATGTTATGGCAGGGGCCTAAGGCATTCTAGAGTGGTTAATGTATGTGCTCTGCCTCAGGAAATTTGACTTTGAATTGGTCAGTACTCTCATGAATAGTAGCACAGCCACAGTTTTGGTTAGGAAAAGCCCCACTGCAAAACTGGCTCTTTATGAAAATCCTTCCCCTCAAAACTCTTTCATTAAAAACACGTGAAATGGAAACATTTTATAATACATATATACTTTCTTTTGACCTGATATGACTTGTTTACCAATTAAGTATTTCAGTTTTGGTGTTGACACAAGCTAAATTGCTTTTAATTTTCTTTACATATTTTACGGTGAAAAAAATTCTGTCCTCACACTTGCTGCCAAATAAATAATCAGAACCATTCACAGCTGAGTGACTGTGCAAAACTAACTTTAGCTGTACTTATAGCGGATTTATGTTTCTACTTATTTCAGGAAAAAAGACTTACTTCCTGCGTCATTATGCTATAAGGGGAAAAATAAAGATAAGGCACAGAAAGTTGTGGTTGTATATATATAACACTTGTGGTGGAACTGCAGTTCACTGAACTTTGTAAGTTTGACAATTGGGACTTGCAAAATGGTCCTAATATCAGTCCAAATTTTTAACCTCATGATCTCTCTGAATGACCTCTAGTGGAGAACAAAGCAGAAGTAAGGTGGGAATGAAAGGAATGGTGCAATTCAGATTTTTACACAATGGAGGAACTTCTTTGTTGCTGGGTCTCTGATGGTAACATACACACTTGAACTACACAGGTACAATATCAAATGACCCCTACTTGTGTCCATCTCTGCACTAGCAGAGTATAGGAACATGTCTGTGTTCAAACATTTCTTATTTATAGACACAAATTGCAAATAAGCTGTAACTGGAAACACATATAAGCAATTGATTAGATTATTCAGATTTGCATGCACAAGACTGTTAACTTTAGCACAGCTTAATGCCTGGGTGCTGGGGGCAGGAATTCTGTGGGCTTCGCACTGGAGGAGCTGCTCAGAGCTCAAAGGCTAGGAGGATATCTTTCGGTATAACTTGCTTGCTACTTCCAATCTGCCTACTTAAAAAGTGTGAGACTGGCTTTAGAATTTTAGCAAATATGTACTACAATAAATACTACATTGTGCAAAGTCAATAGCAGACAGACTGGATGAATCTGAACAATTCTGTGTTTTCTACGATGGCAGCAATCAATAAAAAAGGTAGGCAAAAATAAGTTTTTCTTCTTTGCTTTCCAGGTATCGTTTCTGGGCCATGACTCTGTATTATAAATTTGATGTATCTAAACAATCTGTGCAGTTGGATCTGATTTATGAAGAAAACAGCTTGAAATCAAATGCAAAGCGCTACGTGTAAATTCAGCATAACCACTGAGTTTAAAATACAAGTATCTCTTTGCAACATGTTCCAAAAAGTCTTCAATTTTACATTAGTTATTTCTTCAAGAGGCTGCACATAAATATCATTTGAGATCAGCATCTAAATTCCACCTTTCCCTTGCTAGTATTTTTGCAAGCCAAGTACCACAAGGAAGAGGGAAATCATGGCTTTGATTCTCAAATTCTAGGATTTTCTACCTGAAAAGTCGGCACTGGAATGGGCTGCCCAGGGAAGTTGTGAATGCTCCATCCCTGGTGGTGTTCAAGGCGGGGTTGGACAGAGCCTTGGATGGCATGGTTTAGTGTGAGGTGTCCCTGCCCATGGCAGGGGGGTTGGAACTAGATGATCTTACGGTCCTTTCCAACCCTAGCTATTCTATGATTCTATGATTCAGAGGGTAAGGTTTTGTCATAAGAAAAAGTAGATTTAGCAGACCCCTGGCTGTGTTTCTGGCTGTGTTTCTGTAGTAGCAGCAGTGCAACACGAAGAACCAGTTATTTGGATATCAAAAGACATTTGTAAAATGCATAGCTGCTTTGATATCTAAGATAATTGGTTATGAAAGAAAAGTTGAGTACTGTCGAAACTATTAAGTGAGCTAGCATGTAAGAAAAGGTTGCACAACAGTTGTGAGAAACAAAAGCATATTAGAAAGATAATACACATGCAGAGTTTACAAACCGTGTCTTTAGGGTGGCCCAATAAGTAGAAATATGGGGACCCATGCTTGTCACTTTTCATGCACATGGAGAGACTGGAAGGTACCATTCCTAAAGGAAGGGGAGGAACAGCCTAGGACCAATCATTAGAATTAACAGAACCAGTGACATACAGATATTTTACTGTTGTTAGAGCAGAGAATTCTTAGTAAGTTTAGAACAACTGAGTAAAACATGTAACAGGAAAGAAGTATTTCTGTAAAGCTAAGACAAATAAGCATGCTGTAAGTCTACATATTAGTGAATGACTGAAACTACTGTGCATATATATACTCAGGACATAGGTTCACCTGGACTACAGATGTGGAGTACATCTTGAGGTGCTTGCTGAAGGAGTCATAAAAAAATCAAAAGCAAAGGGCAGAATTGTGCCCATTTATTTGTATGAAAAATCCTTGTATTGGTATCAACTCTGACATTTTTTGGTTTTGTTGGTGGGGTAGTGATGAAACATGAGCTCAGAGTTTCTTCAAGGCCCTTCAAAAATGACTTACTGCTAAGTAACTTGTAGATTCTATCTGTTAACTAGAAATTATGTATACTGAAACTTCACTTTTTGCATACAGAACTCTTCTCCCCTTAAATAGCCAAAACTGAATCTAAACTCTAGTTCTGTAAATTCACTCAAATGTCATGAACCCATGGGCTGAGTTTTGTACACAATTTCATGTTGTGTGAAGCAACAAAGGTTCAAAAAATGCACAATGCAACCCCAAGACATGTCTTCTAATGAAGTCAAACAAGGTTGGGGAGAGAGGGAAAGAACCACTGTTGTGTAAATCCACAAAGCATCAACCAGCCCCGTGACACAGATTCCTTGTTCACCTAACCTCAGTGATCCTGGTTCTCGTGGCTCTGAGTGTGTTAGCATCACAGTGTGATCTAATACGCTCAGGGACAGATCCAGATTTCCAAAACAGGACAACGGAAAAGTTTTCCAAGATCTCAGTATGAAATGGGCTGGAGTCTCTAAAACTTACACCTTCCTGCAGGAGCTCTTAAGCAACTTTAAATGAAAAACTCCCAAACTTGACAGAAGGGATGAATTTGAAGTCCTGCTGTGAAAGGAGGAAGAAAAACTAATTAGCTTTCTCCTACATGTTCTTCACAGGTGAAATTCAGTGTTTCTGCTGCCTCTGCAGCATCAGACAGAAAGCATTTGAGGCAGGAGGTTGTGCCCTGCTGGAGGAATGGAGTTTGCCTACAAGTGTTAACTGTGCCTCAGCCTCTTCCACCTTTACACCCTGTTTGTAATTATTTCATTTTAAGTGTAATTGCTTTCACATACTTCTAGAAACTTACATATTTTAATGTACCTTTTTAGTAATGAAAGCTCCAGGTATGAAAGGCTAGGAGCAGTAAAACAGAAGCAGCAATCTGCCACGACTGCTGGGACTGAGAATGAAACATCCGAGGCTTTCCTAGGGACCTTCCTACACCGGTATTCAGAGAAAGCAGTGGTTGTTCTTAGAAAAAGCCATGGCTTCCTGGGGCTGCTACGTCATTAGAATTAACTTGCCTCTTGCAAAACTCATTACTGAATGGAGAGGCCGTGATTGGTTTGTTTTACTTTAGGGATGTATGCTTCTTCATCCTAATGTTTGGCTCTGCAATGTATGTGTCCTTCTCATGGTGTTTATACAGCTATGACTATGCTCTGAAATACATGAGCATCTGTAACTAGGCTTCCACAGTGTGAGCAAAGTTTCAGAAGTGCTGCACACCCTGTAGCTCCTGCAGAAGTCAGTAACCTCACAGGTTACACTGGGAATTAGGCAGCCATTGCAAGAAAAATCTTGGCCTCTTGTTTTACTCAGATTATGTTTAGTGTTGGTCTGAGAAGTGCTCAGTGTTACAGTGATGACTGTGAGTTGTGTCCTGTGACGTGTACGAAACCTCACGCTCCCTCCAGCCAGGCTCCCTGGGCAATAAGTACTTTCCGCAATTTTCGTCTTTCTTGCACAGTAATAAGATTTCTTACTATGACTTGGTTCTTTGGAGAATACGGCAGACTATTTCCTGTGAATCATGATGCTGATGTTCTTTGGGTTTTGATAAGCTGCAATAATTCCCCTTCAGTGAAAGCACAGCTCCTCTGGCTATCCTTATCCTCAGCAAACATTCTGAGATGCTGGGTGATAAAATGTCTGTTTTCTAAGCTTCTTCTGTTACAGCCTGCTGTGAAATCAGCTATCATTTTGGAGCATTAATCATATCCATGCTCCTTTCCATATATTCTGACGTTGCCGTGCATGGTATGAGGGGATTTCTCCCTCTGAAGTGCTGTGGGATCTTTGGCATTTATTTTCAAGCAAAATCAGCAGCTGGAGTTGAGGTAAATGATGCATTTGCAACACACTTTATTTCTTCCCCTCAGTTTGCAGAGTGCTTTAGCTCAGCCGGAATATTCTGAGATGTTCTTGTAGAGACAGATTTCCAGGCATGGAAATAAGCATAACCTGAAATAACTCATTCGGGACATTTACATCCTCCCAGGAGTTTGTTCTTTGTTTCTTCAGTGAGTGCTTTCTTTTTTTCCAATACATATTCTTTTCTGTCACTGATCACTTTCTTACCATTGATGATTTTTTCTTAACACTGCCTTTACTGATGTCAATCACATCATCAAACAGCGATATTTCTTGCAATTAAATACAGACTGTCATATTTGGTACTAACAGAAACATAGCTCTGGAATTGAAAAAACATTGATCATGTTGTACAAGGACAATAAAAAAGTTGAGGATGAAGAGACTTTGTCGGTGACATGGACAGTGGGATTGAGTGCGCCCTCAGCAAGTTTGGTGTTGACATCAAGCTGTGTGGTTCGGTTGATACGCTGGAGGGAAGGAATGCCATCCAGAAGGACCGTGACATGCTTGTGAGGTGGGCTGATGCCAACCTGATGAAGTTTAACCATAACAAGTGCAAGGTCCTACACCTGGGTCAGAGCAATCCCAGGCACACATACAGGTTGGGCAGAGAAGAGATTCAGAGCAGCCCTGCGGAGAAGGACTTGGGGGTGTTGGTCGATTTAAAAATGAACATGAGCCGGCAGTGTGCGCTCGCAGCCCAGAAAGCCAACCGTATCCTGGGCTGCATCAAAAGGAGTGTGACCAGCAGGTCGAGGGAGGTGATCCTGCCCTTCTACTCTGCTCTCGTGGGACCTCACCTGGAGTATTGTGTGCAGTTCTGGTGTCCTCAACATAAAAAGGACATGGAACTGTTGGAACAAGTGCAGAGGAGGGCCACGAGGATGATCAGGGGACTGGAGCACCTCCCGTGTGAAGATAGGCTGAGAAAATTGGGGCTGTTCAGCCTGAAGAAGAGAAGGCAGCGTGGAGACCTCCTAGCAGCCTTCCAATATCTGAAGGGGGCCTATAGGGATGCTGGGGAGGGACTCTTCATGAGGGACTGTAGTGATAGGACAAGGGGTAACGGGTTCAAACTTAAACGGGGGAAGTTTAGATTGGATATAAAGAAGAAATTCTTTACTGTAAGGGTGGTGAGGCACTGGAATGGGTTGCCCAGGGAAGTTGTGAATGCTCCATCCCTGGTGGTGTTCAAGGCCGTGTTGGACATAGCCTTGGGTGGCATGGTTTAGTGTGAGGTGTCCCTGCCCATGGCAGGGGGGTTGGAACTAGATGATCTTGAGGTCCTTTCCAACCCTAACTATTCTATGATTGTATGATTCTATAATGTGACAGTTTTTTGCTGATTGGTTTTAGGTCGCTCTAGGTAAGCTTCCTTCTTTTTGACGCTGTGAGTCTGACCAGCACTGCTGCTGGTAAGGTCTTTAAACACAGCATTACTACAAGTAACTTGGGAACTGCCTGACCATTTTGCTTGTCAGAGACTGAGGGACAATATCCAGGAGAGGACTGTGGTACACTTGTTCTGTGTCTGTATGTCTCTCTAGGCTTCTGCTATACACCGCCATTGTAATCCAGACACCAGCTCAGTCCTCCAGCCTCACATTTTTATACTCAACTAAATCTTATTTCCCACTGATGGTCTCCGGAGCTGAATCCTAATGAGAATAAGAAATATTTCTGACATATGCTTGCTAAAAAAAACCCCAACCCAAAAAAAGAGCTGATTATTTCAGTCAAAAAAGAGCCAATTTGAATTGTCACATCTCAACCGTGCAATTCTAGTGGGAAGAAGAGGGAACTAAATATTGACTAGTTTATGTGCTGTCTTCAGGACCACTTTGTCCTCAAGCTTACTGTCACTGGCGTTCAGTTTTCCATTTGGAAAGGATGTTTTTTCTGGGGGTCTCTGTCATTAATACTCTGACAGATGCTCTTTGCAGCACGATGACTTACCCTTGAGATCTGGCCTTCTCAAGACATGCCCTTTGGTTTTAATTGTTTCTGTTTGTTCATTTCTGGTTTTAATTTCCCAAGCATGCTGCTGTTGGTTTTATGTGCACCTTTTGTTTGTTCTTAGAGTATTTCTCATTGCTTTGGGAAATGACCTAGGGAGGACTTTAATATCTGAGTTAATTTCAACAGGTGTCTTCTTATTTTGCTTCCATTCCACCTACAGACTGGATACAGCACTAACATTTCTCTGCCTGTGCAATGCACATATTAAAAACTGCAGACTTATGGATGTTATCCTTTGCCATGATGCTATCCGTTGTCGTGATGCTTTCTGTAGGTTATGTGTACATTACAAAGTAACTCATGAACACTTTTACTGCTGTTTCTGTACAGTAGGACAACACACCTTTCAAGCACAGCCACTTAGTTCTCCTCCTGTACGGAGATGTAAGTTGGGGATGCAGTTAGAAAATGATCTTTTTAAACAGTGCTTCTTTGTAGCAGCTTTTATTTTGCAGTGATCTGCATTTTTACACAACTAATGCTAAGCATTCTAAGTGGCGAGCATAGCTGTAAACAGTCCTGTGAAGTCATCTTGTTTCTTTCTGTTAGCACTATAGAATGTGTGCAGATTTGTAGTGGTTTATCTGCATTTTCTGCTCACGTTCTTCTGGGGCAGGGAAGGCTGGTGCACATTTGCCCCTTTCGGGAGATTTGCTTTCCCAGAACAATGCTATTTACACTGAATTTTTTTTTACATCTATCTACATTTTCTTAAGATTCTGGAATAAGGTACAGATTTATAAGATATATTTTGGATCTTTCATGAACCTAGGTGTAAGTGCCATCCAGAACTGGGATCTTAAGGAAGTCAGATTTGGAACGGGTCTGAACTGCAAGCAATTCTTTGCTCATAACAGCCTCCTGTGACCCTCTTAGATTAAACTGTTTTCTGAGGAACCACAGAACTCCTGGTATATGATTCTGCTATTTGAGAAGGATTACAACCACTATAACAGTCCAGGACTTTTGTGTGTTCTTTCATTAAGATTGATGCACGTCTCCCTTACAAAAGTTGAGGAGGTGATCTGAACCTCTGTTGGAGATCCCTTTGGAAGGATTATGTACTGGTTAAAACTGGTATCAAATGTCTTAGGGTTGATTTATCATTATCTCTGAAATCCATTTTGGCTTTGTTCCTACTCACCAAAAGTATAACTCACTAACTGTACCACCAGATGAGTGGCCTAGGGCCCATCCTGCTCCCCTTATTCAAAAGCTCTTGAAAGCTGGGAACAAATGCAGCATACATTATCCCAAGTATTGCATCAGAATTGGCTCTAGTTTAGATAAGAATATTGTGCGATTGCCATGTATACTGACAGCAGGCAAAGTGCTGACTTTCAGTGGAGCTGACTTTGATGTCTCCAAGAAGGCAATGAATTTCTGTTGGTAACAAAGACTGATCTGAACCTACAGTTAAGCCTAAGTATTACTCTGAAATTTCATATGCTACTGCAACTTCTGATTCTAATGGGAAATGATGCTGGAACATCAAAAGTAACACTAGAAAAGTTTAATAGAGTTTTGGACCTCATAGCATAAAGAAACCAAGGAATTTTCATTTCCTGTGAGATTTCAGGCCCAGCTGTGCACATCACAGAACTTATGTAAATATATGACATTGTCACACCATACTCTACAGTAAGCCCTGATTTCAATTTTGAAAAAGGGCTTTTTGTCTCTGAAATTACCTTTGGATAATTTATTTTTACTTCTTGTCATTTCAGTAGTGAAAGAAGGTCTCTACACTGTCTAAATGGCTCACATTTTTGAAATACTCAGAAGTCCCAGAAGTCCCTCTGAAACAAAACATTAGAAGAATAGATTCCTCTTTCTCACCATAATGAGCAAAGTCTCCTTTTTTATTCAGAGTTGTCTTCTGCTTGATCGTCTGTATATATTGTCAGAGATAATATAATGGGTGAGGTTGTCAAGAGAGAAGTACATTCTTGTTAATGCTTTGACTTTAAACCTGAACCTCTGAATTGCATGGCAACAGGACCATCTGCTGTGATTCAAAATGTGGAGAGAAGTACCAATAGAGGAAGAAAAGTTTATGGTCAAATCAGCAACTCCCAGCACACTCAGAGATGTCCCCTAAAGGGCTCAAAGTGCTTCCTCCAATGCACATCTATCTTCTAAGCCATTGCCTGTGTCACATATATGGTCTTGAGCCAAGGAAATACTTAAACATGTGTATAAGTTCAGCTTGACTCAGGTAAGCACTTAAACCCATAGTTAATACGCCCCAGGACATTACAATATATAAATATCTGCATTGCTACTTAATTCGAAAGCAGTAGAATTAATTCATATAGGTTCATGCACATTGAAAAATACAGAGGTGAAAACCCACCATATTCTGGGACCTGTCCTGTTCCACGTTTCAACAACAGTCGCACTCTCCTGCCACCAGACTTGATTAGCTCTATTGCTCTGGCATGTGTCATGTCCCTTGTGCTTTCTCCATTGATTTCAATTATTTGATCTCCTACCTGTCAGGTAAGAAGAATATTGAGTCAGACAGAATTGCAGTAAAATGAGCATTTCAGAAAGAGACATATTCAATGGATCACAGGTTACTTGAATGACAGACAGACACATCAAGGTAAATTTGTTCCTGTCTGTCTGAGGGATATTACTGGCAGATTAAATAACCTCCAAAGTGGATTCTGAATGTGGTATATCAAATGCTGCTCGTCTTCTGCTGAAATCAGTGTAATGTATTTATAACTTGCCTCATGTCTTTCTCACATAAAAGATTATGTTTTTAATTGCTTGATACATTGGAATCACTGGAAACATTATCTGTGCTGCACCTTAACTTTCAGTGTTGTGTGGCCCTGAGAAGACCTCTGTTGAATATAACTTGCTGGTTTTATAGAAAAAAGAGAGGTTCAAAGCACAAAGATCCATCATTTCACAGAATGACAGAATCATTAGAGTTGGAAGTGACCTCTGGAGATCATCCAGTCCAACCTCCCTGCCAAGGCAGGGCCACCTATAGCAGGTTACATAGGAATGTGTCCAGGTGGGTTTTGAATGCCTCCAGAGAGGGAGACTCCACAACCCCCTTGGGCAGCCTGTTCCCATGTTCTACCACCCCCAACTTAGAGAAATTCTTCCTCATGTTGAGGTGAAACGTCTTGCAGTTTAGTTTATGGCCACTGATCCTCGTCCTGTTGCTGGGCATCACTGAAAAGAGTCTGGCACCATCCTCTTGGCACCCATCTTCGAGATGTTTATATGCGCTGAGATTCCCTTTCAGTCTTCTCTAGAATAAATTTGCTCAGCTCCCACAGTCTCTCCTCATGAGAGAGATGCTCCACACCCCCAATCATCCCTGTGGCCCTCCACCGGACCCTCTCCAGTAGCTCCTTGTCCCTTGCACTGAGGAGCCCAGACCTGGACACAGTACTCCAGATGTGGCCTCACCAGGGTTGAGTAGAGGGGGAGGATCATCTCTCTGGACCTGCTGGCCACACTCCTCCCAGTGCACCCCAGGATACTATTGACCCTCCTGGCCTCAAGGCCACACTGCCAGCTCATAGTCCTCATCCACCAATACTCCCAGGTCCTTTTCAGCTGAACTGCTCTCTAGTAGACCAAATCATTTGAATATCCTTATCTTGGTAATAAAGTTTTACACCAAAGTAAGGATAGTGCTGTGGCACAGGACATGCAGGAGTCCTTACAAGAGTGTGCTTTGAACTATTTAGCCACAGAATAAGTAAGCACAGCCCCTGGCTGAGCTGTCTAGTTAGAGCATCCAACTCCAATTAGAGCAGCTCTGATTATAGATTTCTGCCACTCATCTCCTGCCTGGCTTTTCAGCCAGACTTAGCTTCATTATTATTTTTCCACCTCTGTTTCTCCAGCTGTAAAATGGGGCAGTGATGCCTGCATCTACCATTCACCCCAATCTCCCTCCCAGCGTTGCCTCCTGCTGGGTTGTTTTCGTTTTGCTCTTCTCTCCATGAGAAGAGCTGGCTTTCAATGCTGGAAACCTCTTCCATGACTAGGGGAGTTGTTGCTTTTTGCTGTGCCTGGTCCCCATGGCAGACAGCACACGTGACAAGTGGCATCTGTACAGCTTGCTTGGTATTGCAGTATCACAGCTGCCTACTTATCTTGTGAGAGAGTTAAACAAGCAACATGGTGAGGTGATGTGTGAACCTCTTAGCAGCAGCACCACAGCCTTTGGAGTTGATGTTTTGCAGCTGCCTTGCAGAAGCCTCCCAGCACCTTTGAATGGGTGACCCAGGTGAAGCCCAGAGGTAGGGCTGATCTGCTGGTGCTGACGGAGGTGCAGGTCCAAGTGATGGGCATCCAAGAGGCGTGTGGAAGGGTCTCAGGTGAGTGGGTTCAGCAAACGTGTGTATCAGTGCCAGAGGAGCACATCCGCTTGCAGGATCACACCTGCCTCACAGTCTGCATCTACGGCTTTGTCACCATGTGTATCAGCTACACTAAAATAACAATGCCTGTACATCCTAGGGAGGGTATTAAGGAGACTATGCAGATTTCAAGATGATGGGTGCTTCCTTTTCCTCTTACAAGCCCATCTTGACAAAAACAGCTCTTAGCTGGCCTTGGACATAGAAATGTTTTCTGTTTTGTATGTTTTCTTTCCTATTATTGTGTTTCTGACAACTAAAATTGTAATCCTTCGAGGCTTTCCTTCCTTCCCAAGTTTGAAATATAGTATTTACCAAATAAGTGTGCATAATACGGAACGTCAACAAGAGTCCTAGCTTTAAAGAAAACTGGAGGGGATGTCAAGAAGTTATCCAGTCCCTGCTTTTGTTCAGAGACAGAAAGAATGCTACTAAAAGCACTACAGTAGTATTTCTCAATAGGAACTCATACCTTCTCAGTAGGAGTTGCAGCTTTTTAAGAACTCCACCTGGATCCTGCACGCAATCTACGTCAGTACTTCACTTAACTAAAAAAGCCATCGATCTAAATAAAACCTTTCAGCCTTGGTATCACACTTTGCAAATGCTGTCGATTGAGCAGTGGGGGAAAAACATCAGGATTATTTTGTGCAAAAAGGGCTTATTCTTGTAGTGTGAATTTCTTCCTTAGAGGATTTTCTCTGTTAGAAAGAATGCATTTGGTTGTACCACACAATAAGCTTTTTTAGGGACTTCTGATGGCCTCCAGGCCACAGTGACACACAGCACAAGAGCCCTGTGCATTATGGAGAGGTGTCCCCCAGGTTTGGCCATGTGAGGCTGTCTGCATCACCTTGACTTTTGGAATGGCCAGTAGGATTGTAATTAATGCACACAGAGCAAAAATGGAAAATCTCTCTTATGCCTTCTGTAACACAGACAGAAGACAGATTAGTAGCATCCCCACAAGGATACCAGTCAAACCAAATGCAGACAAAATGCAACCTGTTTGGGAAAACATGTTTCTAAATGTCATGAAACAATTAAACCCTGTTAGAAATCCTATAAAAACAAACCATGGACTATCCAGGCAACGCGACACAAAAAAGAGCTGTCTACCTTTGCAGAAGGTATTTAAAATGATCTTGTTAGCATGTTCTGAGAGAAAAAGTGACAGATTAGATCAAACAAAGAAGGTGTTTTTAACACTTCTTGACAAACGGCCTTTAAAACAAGTACTGACAAAAGCTGTGCAGGGCACGTACAGTCCTTCAAATAAAATCCTCTGCACTCTGGAGCAGAAAGACAGAGATTTTAATACAGTTTAATATGTAAAAAGGTTAAGTTAATGTCACATTTTTCCCTTGCTGTTTGCATTTCCTCTGTTCTCATTGGTCAATATGGAAGAACTCTCTTGTATTAATGTAATCTTTCCTGTCTTTCAGTGGATTAAAATATTTTTTTCTCTCTGTGGGCAGCACGTAACTGATTTGATACTTCCTTTTATTATAAAATCTTAAGTGCAAATAACCTGGGAAAGCTTAAAAAAGGCCATCATCTTGCTTATGTGCCTGAAGGAGAGAAGAAAAAGAGTTCTGCAACAAATTAGGTGCTCTGAAATTTACATCATCAGAAAGTGTGAGACCAGAGGTAAAATGAACAGTTGCAAGAGCAGCGGGTTAATTGTGTTCCATGCATTTGTGTCTTGTGGCTGACTGATGTATGACTGAATTATACTGCCTTTGCAGCACAAGCCCAGCTCTGATTAGATAAGAAAAACAAGGAAAGGAAACTTTTGCCAACACTGTTAGCCTGAGAAAACCTTCAATTAGTCTTTACACTCACATCTGGGGAATTCATACAAAGAGAAAACCTTGACTGAGGAGTGCTTCCCCATGTGTCTAATAAAGTACAAATTCCTATTCTTATTTTTTCTGCATTTAAGCATTTATAACCTCCCCTTCCTTCCCTTTACTGATGTAGCTTCTTTTATATGAGAGGATACCATGCTGCATGTTTTCTTTCTGTCCAGGCATTCAAATTTGCTTGTGCTCTTGCCTTTTCTATTGTGGAATAGATTTTCAGTTATTGAGGGGCTATTTGTGGCTTTTTTAAATACAGTGATTGTTTAAGAAGAGTGTAGGTATAACCACATATGTAAGGTGAACCAAGGTGAGAGTAGAAGTGATGGTAAGCATAGAAACAGGTCTGAAAAGACTATAGTGCCTATTACATGGGATCCTTATTACTCTTTTTTCAGGATCAAGAGTTGATTCCTGCAGTTTTATACGACTGCCATTTCTCTATACTTCTCTCTGTATGCTTCCAAGTCTATCCACAGTCTCCAGACGGAAGATATCGCTAAGGTTGGGGGTAGGCTGAACAGACCAGAATTATAACATTCTTCTCACGTGGGAGAAACACTTATTAATTAATAACATTTCCAGAATGAAACTTTTTCCTTTTTGTAACACATCAAGATTTGCAACTCGTGGTTAGCCTGGATTCCAGGATTATCCCCAGCTGTATTGGCTAGTCCGTTATCCCCCATTTTACATTGTGCATCTGAATTCTCTGCCTTAAAGTGATTGATTTTGACTGCTTTAGTATGAAATTTTCATTTTGAAATCTAAGTAAGTCCTTTTAAACCAACTAAACAGTGATGTCTTGGCATCAGCCAATTTTATTTTATTATCTATCAGTAGATCTCCAATTGTTAATGAAATTATGGAATCGAGCTGGTTTCATCCTAGGCCCCTCAGAAGCACACTTGTAATTTCACATTTGTAATTACTAATCAGGAGCAAACAGTTCAGAGTAGCCTTTGAAAGGGATCATTTTCAGTTACAGTGATTCCGCCTAAAATCTACTTCCCCATTCTTTCCTCTACATTCTCCTTCCCCTTTTACCACAGAGAAATAAAAATGAAAACCAGAAATAAGAAATTAAATTAGGCTGGTCTGGCAGGATTTGCTTTCCACAGTTTATGTGTTACTGGAGTTTCTCAACTCTTGATAACTTGTCACAGATTATTTGAGAATGGAAGTTAAAGGAACTTTTCTTTATAATTCAGTTTTAAAAATAGGGAATATGTTTTCCTTTCTCTAGTCTGCTACTAACTTTTTTGTTCTCCATGAATTCTTGGACATAATTCCTAATACTCTAGAAATTACCTTCTCTTAGTCATTGCGCATACACGAACATCAGCACATCCAGCACTCTTTTCTAAGCAGTTCTCTCCTTATTCTGATTTATATTAATTTCTCTTTGAAGTTGACATAAGTTTATGGTCCTTCTGAACATCTCACTGAAGAGTGATACAAAGAAAGCACTGAATATTTCAGCTCTCTTCACATTCTCAGCAAACAATGGACCTTTTCCTGTCCTTCATTTTTCTTTTAATATATTAACGTTACTTTTTCTTGCTACCTTTTATACTTTCCTTGCAGACTGCCTGACAGTAATTCTGACACATTTAATCTTCCTTCTGCATCTAGTGGGACATCAGCCACCTAACAGGTGTTGCAGCATCAAGCTTTGAATGTCTAAATCTTTTATTAGTATGACCCTGTGGCATTAGCTCCTTTCATGCAATGTGACACATTGGAATATCAGAGCATTGTTTTTAACAGGCATTTCAGCAAGCTGCCTTTTGTGGAGATATAAAGGTTTGAAGATGAAACACCAAAATAATTTAAAAGATAAAGCTCAATGTAGCAACATTATTGTTTTGTATGGCATTAGGTCCTCTGTCATGTCATACTTCATGGATTTCACTTTTGTCAAGAAATTAACAGAAAAAACAGTTCCCCAGATCTGTAGAGTTAGGCATCCCTAAAATACTACCTTCAGCTCCCATGCCATTCAGGTGTAGTTGTTTCATGACAGCCAGAGACTACACATGCATCCTAATCACCAAGTTTTAAATCCACAAATAGCAGGGGAAACATTTGAGAGTGCAGCCCTTGAAACCCCATATTTTAATTTCACAAAGCCACAGACTGACTGCCTTCAGCTCTTTGGCATAAACTTTAATTTGCAGGTGTCATTACATGGGATCCGTGCATGGAGCTGCAATGAATGTGTTCCTTTGCAAGGCTGGCAGCTGCTTGGTAGCCAGTCAAGCGAATCAAATGGATGGACCCCTTCCCACTCCCAACAGGCAGGCACTGCATCACGGGACACCCCCAAAACTGGCATCAGCTCTGATTTGTAACCTTCCTGGCAGTCTTCAGCAAAGACTACAAACCCAGAGTGATGGAGCTCCGCACTCGTCAGACATTCTCACCAGCTTAAGGTTGAAGCGAGTTGGCAAGCCAGCCTGGGAAGCTTGCACGGCTGCTGCCTGAGCTGTGTTTGTTCTGCAGACACATGCTCTTTGCAGCTATGAATCTGGCAACTTTACACACATTGAATCTGCATTGTGTTTCTTTCTTCCAACAGAACATGCCCCTAGCTGAATTTCCATACTGTTAGGATTAAATGCCTTTGCAAAATCAGTGGGTCTCCTCCTGACCTGATGGCATTTGATAAAGAGAATGCTCCTCTATTATATTCTTACAATATATAAACACAAAGTAAACATGGAATTTCCTCCCCCCCTTAATGTTTTAAAATTTGAATATTAATTATTTAAATTTAATTATGAAAGCAATTTATGTGCAGGAAAATGTCTCTTAAAAAAATCTGTTCAGTTCGATTTAATCCAGACGCTCCATCCATGCGTAAGAACAACTGAGCTATAAAATTGGGCAGCATGTTTTCTGACAATAATGAGAAGATAATATTCCTCTGGAATGTTGAAGTGACATCACTATTGATAGGTTAATTAGAAAGAAAATAGTAAAGCTTCTCCAAATCATTAGAATAAAGTACCTCTAGTACTTTGAGTTTATTTGCAGAGTCTTTGTTCTGGCCATATATTATAGTAATTATCACCTGTCTTGTTAAAAAAAGCCAACCATACATATAAACAGAATTTCAGAAGCAGGCTAAATCAGAAGGAAATGCATAAAGTTTTAACATAGCAAAAAGCTTTTTCCTTGTTCAAATGTACTTTTCAGCTACTGATGATAGCCTCATGTATGTTTTATCTCCCTCAGTGTGCAAGGAACAGTCTCTAAGCAGGTGTATAGTTGCACAAACTGAAATTAATTGTGTATGCACATTTTCATTCTATGTTAGACAAGGAAATCTAATGACAAAAGCAGCCTCAAATGATTTGTGCAGAGGGCATTGCTATCTGTCATTTTATTAATGCATTTTATAATTAAACCTCAGGAAAGAGACTAATTACACTTAATTCCTTTTATATGGGCATTCTACTTTTATAACAGAAACATTTTTTTGCATATTATTTGTTGCTGCTGTAATTTTAATGAGCCCAAAAGGCAGAGAGAGCGTCTGTACTTGGAGACTGAATAGCAAATCCAGAACATGTACGTTGGTGAATTTCCAAGCACTGTCAAGCCCTAATGTCATTTCCTGGATTTAGGAACACGCTGGATATCTGCTCTGCAAACTCCCTCACAGCAGAGAATCTGTACTGCCTGGAAATCCCAGCTGTAATAAGTAGGCTGATGAAAGCCGTGGGGTATTTCTAGTCTTAGACTCCCCCTGGTGAATTTTATACTGGAGCTTGGGTGTCTTAGTAAAGAGGCATGGCATTTCTCTTTGGAGGAATTACACTAACATGTCCCATGCCACTTTTGAAGCAACCACCCATGAAGGTTTAGTCACAAACTGTTTTTCTGCAGCCAACCAGCTGTTTAAGCAGCTGTGGCTTCTTACCCCTGGAAACACTGTGCCCTTTGCTCCCACAGAGATTCTCTCTTGCATCCTGCCCAAAAGGGGAGAATACGCTGCAGGGAAGAGAAGGGCCATAGGACATGAGCTGAGCTGGTGCAGCGCAAGAAGTGGCTCTCACACCTCAGCAGGTGCTCTAGCTGGTTTTTCTTTTCACCTTTTTACCTTTTCTGGAGAAAGGCAGAAACATTAGAAGTGCAATTACAGAAAGAGCTTGGAAAGTGGTAGAAGCACACGACTGAGTGTCTCAGAGAATGAGGACTGCAGGAGAGAGAAATGGAGTTTGCAGTGGTCGGTGGCTAACAAGATGTCCTGGGTTCAGCAGTAGCAGTCATTTTTCTCCTTCTTAGTAGCTGGTGCAGTGCTGTGTTTTTGACTTTTGGCCTGGGAACAGCGCTGATAACAAAGATGTTTTCAGCTACTGCTCAGTAATGTTTACTCTGACCAAGGACTTCCTGAGTCTCATGCTCTGCCAGGGAGGAGGGGAAGCCAGGAGGAAGCAGAGACAGGACTCCTGACCCAAACTAACAAAAGAGGTATTCCATACCACAGCACATCATGCCCAGAATGTAAAAACTGGGGGCAGGGACCTGGAAGAGTTAGTTCACTGCTCGGTTGGGCTGGGTATCTATTGGCAGGTGGTGAGCGGTTGTATTCTCTTCCCTTGTTATTTCCCTTATCATTATTATTATTGGTGGTAGCAGCAGTGGTTTGTGTTATACCTTAGTTACTGGGCTGTTCTTATCTCAACCCGTGGGAGTTACATTCTTTCTATTCTCTTCCCCATCCCTCCGTTCCTGGAGGCAGGAAGGGGAGCTAGTGAACTGTGTGGCTGATTTATGGCTGGGCTTAAACCACAACACAAGACAACAAAGTGGACTTCTGATACTACAATAGACTTGATGCATTCTGCAGCATTGCTGCAAAATAATCCATGTACATGTGAATGGAAGAGTTCTAAAAGAAAATTCATTATTTGAGTTATCCCTTTTATATATATATAGAGAGAGAGATAAGATGACTCTGTAGCATAACGCAATATTAATAACTACACCACTACAATCATGGATGGGAAGCAGTAAAGGCTGTTAAGAAGGAAGGAGAAAATTTTCTGCTGTCTTCTTGATGGTCTCAGGCAGTTCCTATTAGGCAAAAGCAAGGCAAGTTCAAGATCTGACAAGCTGATTTTACAGATCCTACACAGAAGCCTGGGTATGGAGGCTGCTTCATTCAAAGTTGCATCCAAACAGTAAAACTGAAAGAACATAAACTCTGACTTTCATGTTTTTAAACATAAAACCATGAGAAGATTTTGAGCAGGAAAGATGCTAAAATGTAAAGCTTAAGAATATACTTTCAGCCACACCAGAGGTGCAGAGCCTGTCAGAGAAACAAGATCCCAAGAGATAGTTTGGGCACAAGGTAGAAAAGACTACAGAAAATGGATTAATTCTTTTCCTCAATGCTTGCTAAACAAGAGGGCAGGACAACTCCTGCAGAGATTCTGCTCACCACAGGGATTAGTCTGAAGAAGGGATTCCAATGGCTAAGTCAGCAGCAAAGATTTTATAACAAACTGGCGAAATGGATAGTAAGAAACCACAAGAAGTAGATGTTATTTCATTCTCTACTCTAAAGGAATTTGGATATGAAACTGCTGGACTAGTAGCTACAGTGGGTAATCTACTGCCTAAATCAGTAAATTGCTGAATAGCAGAGGAATGGGAAGTGGCAAGTGCGACACCATTCTTTAAGAATGGTCCTGGAAAGTAACCAAGTGAGTCTCATGTTCAATTGAGTAGACGGAAGGAAGCGATAAGGATGGTGAGGGTTAGTTGGCACATGGATAATGATGATATAGTGGGTAAGGGTCAGTGTGGCTATTGCAGAGCGAAGCCATTCCTCACAGATCTATTGCAGGTCACTGGAGCTCTCTCAGTGACTACATAGATAAATGTGTTCTGGTTAGTATACTGACACTTTCAGAAAGCTTTTAACGGCAAAGCCTTCAGTAAAGGCCCCGCTGTGGGATAAGAATGAATAGGGTCATCTAAGGAAGAGATTAAATTCTAGGAAAACAAAATGCTTTAAATAAGTGGTCAATTTTCACAGTCAGAAGACCTCGCTATAGCAATTATTCGATTCAGCATATTTGTATATGTCATGATGAAGAGGCTGAAGATTGGGGTGCTAAGATTTGCAGGCAACACAATGCCATGCAGGAGTGCCAAATCTAAACTTAAAGTTAAAAGCTGTAAAAAAATAGCACAACACTGAGTGTTAAAGCAGCAGGTGAAATTCAGTCCTTCTAAATGCTACTAAGTACAGCACATGTGGAAAATTGCATACACAATCACTCTGAATTAACCGTCACCCCTGAAGAGACAGATCTCATAGTCCTTGTGGTTCACTTGCTGAAAATGTAGGTCAAGTCAAAAAAGCACATAGCGTATTAACTGTTAAGGAAAGAACAGAGAATGAAGGAGAAGCCATCATTATGTCATTTAGGACCACAAATATCTTGAAAACTGCAAATTGTTCTGGTGGTTCCACCTTCAAATGAATGCGATAGACTGAAAATGGTTTCGAGGAGACCAATGACGCTGGTTGGGGTAAAGAGCAGCTCCCTTATGAGGCAAGATGAAACATACTGGTAAGCTTCAGTGGGAACAAGATTGGTATGATATAAGTCAGTAGAATAAGGAATCATATGGAGAATGAGGAAGCAATCATGAGATTATTATGCTGTAGCTGCAAAAAAAAAGAACTTTTTTTTTTCAAACAATACAAGCATTTAGCTTTAGTATATCAGGAATGTCAAAAGCACGAGCCAGCCCAAATAAATGGTTAAAAATAGTTCTAGATACTAACTTTGAACATTCTAGTGTTAAGACATCTGTAAACTGATGACTGCCAGTGGCTTGGATGTTGTTACACCCATTTCATACTTGTCCTACACTCCTTTCCTAAGCATCCTCTATTTGTCTTTTTCTGGAGTGAGGATAGCAGGCTGGGTCGGCCATAAGAATAGGTCTAATATCAGTGTCCTTTTACCTGCATAGGTGATCTCCCCAAGTTTCTACTTGTCTTATTGGTTCAGCTTTTACCAAATACACAGAAGAGAGGCTGCCTCTGTCATTCCTGTTGCTGGTGTCAGTTATCAGAACAGCATCATTTAGTGTATTCATTTTTTTCCTAAAATTCTTAAGTCCTATTTTATTTTTAAGTTAGGGTTAATTACTTTTTTAGACCCGAAAAGCTTTATAATTCTTCTATAAAATACAGATTTAAATACAGTGCCTGCCTGCCCACTAAGTATTTTAGTCTTAATATTTCACACTTAACCATTTTTTGCAAGATTATTAACTCATTTTTTTTCACAGCTGGCTTGAAGGATTTTGCTATTCAGCATAGAGACACAGGGATGCTTTGACAGTATTAAATTGAGTACATCTTTGCAAGAATGTGTTAATTACATGTGTGAGAGGAATGTTTTTTCTCCTTACTTTTCTGCAAACAAATTCTAAAATCACACACAGGTTTTTTTGTTTGGTTTTTTTTTTTTTGTTGTTGTTTTTTGAAATGATGAATAAATAGTTCACCTACAGTAATTTCACTCTGGATTTATTAAGCTTTTATACTGTCAAAATATATTCAGGATCCCTGAGGACCTCACTTTGCATTTCTTTGTTGTGCAGACACAAGAATGTTGATCAGCTTCACATCTGATATACGTCTAAGCCAATATACTCTTCCTTGAGTTCTGCCAATTACACTAACCCAGTACTGAGCTCCTCTTGCCAATGGCTGGCATACAGTTCATGTGCTTGAGCATTACAGTTGGATTCCCAGAGTTCACATCAATCACACCTAGTCTCACTACAAGTGAGGTTGGACAGTGATGCATGTAGTAGGGAATTGGTGTGTGAATGAGATTATCCCAAAGGGACATGCAATTTGGTGAAAAAGTGTAGCCAACATCTTCCTATGCTGTTCAGGTGGGTCACAAATCACAGAATAAATGGATGGGACTCAGAATATCTGTCTTTGTGCTCCATTGTAATGGCAGTGTTGACATTCACTGAACACTTAATATGAAGGTAAGATTTATATTACTGCATAAAGTAAGCCAGGTATGCCATATGTTTTAAGAGTAAGTGCTACTTATGTAGAGAAGATTGGCTACTTACCTGAAATGAATCACTTTGTAGGCATTTGTCTTTCGGATGTCTGCATGAGACTAGCCAAACAGAGGCTGGTGGAGCACTGTATGCTCCTGGAGTATGCTTCTGTCCCTTATATGTGAGCATAGCATTCATATTTTATATCTAAATATTACTAACTTTTCAGTGGGGTTTCTGACAGCCTTCACTCATGTCAACCGTTCAGCAGCTGCCTCTCTACTGCTCCCAGCACACCACCTGGAGAAGATCTCTTAGGACCACTGCTTCTTCCATCTTCACATTTGCTGGGATTGGAGTAAACTTGCAAGCAGCTTTCCAACAGCAATATCTACTTTTCTCCAGTATTCTAAACATGGGACTTCCTGGCTTTTAAGACCTAGAGATTTGCATTAGTCCCTCCCCAGCAGTATAACAAAGTCTTCGGCTTTCTTTCTGGTCCAAATAAGAGTCCAAAGTTTGCCATGGCAAAAATTAAAGATTATGCTGGTCAATCCTTGGTTCATTTTTGGATACAGCGATTGCCCTAAATGTTTTTAAGAAGGTCATGACTGATCATGCCATTCTTGCCTTCTTCCCATTTCCTTGCTGCAGCTTTCTTGATTGGATAAAGAAATGTCTGTATCTGTCATCTGTTATCTCTACTCTGACAGCCACTTGCCTCCTAGTTTTACTACTTTTTGCTCTTATCAATGTCAAGTTGAGCTGAGTTGCTTCTTGCTGTAGTTACAGACTGCAACCTCAAGTGTATCCCACTGCAGACTGTAGGAAATAACCCTTCAATATGGGGCTAATAAATGATGGAGCATCCTAAACAGATGCTCCATTCTTCATTAACAAGAAATCTAGGAGAGACTCTACACCAGTGAGGACCTACTGCAAATCGTGGGGTCTGCAGGGCTTTTAAACATTTCCATTTACTGCCTTTGATAGGAAACAATCAGTCCTGCTGATGGTCAGTGCTTTTTTATATTTACGCCTTTCCTTTGGCAATAGGACTACAAAAAGCTGACATAAACCTGCAAAGACTCTGTTCTGGAGGGACTGAAGAAATATAGCAGTAATGTGTAGAGAGTGGAATCACAAAGAATAGGAGTAGGTATCCATGTGTGAAGCTACAGCAACTGCGTGTGATTTCTAGTACAAAATTTGGCCATGGAATGGGAATCTCGTACAATAATATATGTGGCAGCCCAGCCATTTCTGCTTGGATTTTGTCTTTTCAGAGATGCAAACTAACAGTTACTAAAAATACATTTTAAAAAGAGTGATGATACTTTACACATAACGATATGGACTTAAAAGAAGGGTGCAAGTTGTATTATGCTCAAGCTTCACACAAGGAATGATTCCTTAATTGGTGGAAACAGATGACTTTGATCTTTTTAAAACCTAGAAATCAAGGTCTGCTAAAAACAGATACAGTGATAAAGTGACTAGATAAACAGCAAGCTAAATGTGTGCAACAACAAGCAATCAGGAAAGCTGAGATGGGAAAAAATCATGATGAACACAAAGGAAAAAGACTTCTGCTCTGTATGGTATAAAAGCTTTTCCAGAAACTGTAGGGGCACAATTGACTAAAGCTGCTCTAAACTTTCCTGACCTTTCAGCTCTGCCTATATATCCACTAAACCCACCACTTGTGAAAGCTCAAGTGATTTTGGAGCGCCTGACTTGAGACATTCGGGAGTATCCTGCTCCAGGGTGATAGGTTTATAGTCCCTTGTTAAACTCCAGTGTTATACAGCATTTACAGAGCCCAGATCGCTGCCTGCATATTGCCTATACTTTTGAGAAGCCTGAAGAGTTTGTCTTGATCCTAATTAATTTCTTCTGGGAGACATAGTTAGCAATAGCTCTACTGTTTAGAAGCCTGGACTCTTGTCTCCTGTGGCTCAAGGGAGGGCTTTAGTATCAGGTTATGAGTTTCACAGGCTATTCTGTCCCTCTTATTGCAAACACAAATGCACAAGTCATGTTGTCAGAAGGAAAAAACCCAGAAGTTGCCTGACCTTGTATTGAGGACACTTATAAAGAAGTAAATGTCAGGTTTGAATATTGTTGAATGTTCATTCATGGGTTTTTGACAGCAGTTTCAAATGTAATGTTTATGCCTTCCACGATTTCAAACTTTAGTTTCTGTCCAAATAAGAGACAGATGCCCTATTGTCTGCCTGCCTTTTTTGACCCTTGGCTTTTGAATACTGAATTGTTCTGTTTTGCTAGGAATAACTTGGTGTATGTGGCTGAATTTTCCTCAATAACCACAAATAAGGTTAGTGTGAACTCTGTTATCATGGGAAATGATGAAATACACAAACTGCTGAATGCTGTGAACCTGTCCACAGTCCCGGTTGGTTCCTGTCATGAGTCTCACTGTGCTGCTCACTCAGCAAGCTAGGACAGACCAAGCAAAGTCACACAGATTTCTACGCAACAACACAGAAGCTCAGAATTGACACTGTAGAAGCTTTCTGTCCCTTGTGCATGATTTTGACCTTTGGCTGCGTACAACTGAAACAAAGAGAGGGGAACAGACTGTAGGAAAAGTGACAAACAGGGAAAAAGGACGGAAGAGTCTGAGGAAGGCTACAAAGTTTGAAAGATATAAAATTCTGCAGTGTCTGTATTGCAGATGTCTGCTCTGCAAATACATAAGAAATATCTACAAAAGAATGAGAAAAATAACGTAGTATGAGGAGATATGAAGAAGCTAGAGATAGGGCTAACCAGTGTACGTGAACTGAGAAAAATGAGTTGACAAGACAATGACACTGGAAATGTCAGAGATGAGAAGTATAACTTGTGCAGAAGATGTGAAAATATATGTAACTCACAAAGTGATAAAATAACACAGATGCACACTGTGTATAAAAAAGCACATTCCTCTCTCATTCTTCATGAATTTTGCATTCACTAAACCCATTTGTGCAAGATGCTCTGTATCTCTGCAGCCGTCAGCCACAGGCTCTTTGTTTGACGCTGGTTTCAATAAACATGCTGGCTGCAGGAGATACCATTTGAGGCAATAAGAGATCTGTTGATCATATCTCACATGTCTAGCCAACACTATGACCATCCCCAACAATTCTCCTGAGAGTAGCCAGTAGTTCCCCATCTCTAAGAAAGGAAGGGATAGAGATCTGCAGCAGAGCTCTGCTGATCATTGTCCTCAAAGTGAGACAAGAATAAAACATGAGTTACCACGAGCCTTATCTAAATAGACCTGTAAAATTGCTGCCAGAAGTGCTTGAATCTTCAAAGGCTGTGGGGGCTGTACTCTGCACTGGCTGTGTTATGTCCCTCATCTCTGGTGACTGATTCAACTCAGTATTACTGTCACTGATAGTGTGTGTGCCATATTCTCACCTTACTCTGAAACTAGGGCTTGCAGCTTTAATTTTCAATACTTCCATCACCAACTAGCTTTGTATTTTTCCCCCGATGTTAGGAATACTTCAGAAAAGGAGTGCTGATGTGCTCAAACCTCCACCAGTTTGGGATATCAAAGGCAAGGAATAATTCTCCAAACTTTTCTCATGATTCTTTTAATACATTCTTGTCTTACAGAGCACAGACATGGTCCTATTCAGTCTGTTTTTGCAATGATGTGGACAGAGTCTTATACTTCTGGTGCTCCTTCATTGTGAAGAAGAAAGGAGGGTGGAGATTAACTTTTAGAACTTGGAGCCCAGTGAATCTATCTGCCATTTAAAGTTTTGAATAGCCATGTTTTCTTTTGAGGTGTTTTCCTTAGATCTAATGAAACTTCCCTTTGTTACTCCTAATTTGTAAGATATCTTGCTCTTTGTGTAAATTATTTTCTTGGGTCACATGTTTCAGGGGTTGTAAGCCTTTGCTGCGTTAGGCTTTTCAGAGTTCACCATTGTAGCTTGTTCTCTGCTCTGCTGCCAGAATTAAGAGGGATTTGTATTTACTTCCAGTGTAGTAATGAGGTTCCCCCTATGGAGGTCTTCAGCAAGCAATCTCCATATAGAATATCCATGAATTGCAGTGAAATTCTGCTGAAGTTAATTGTGGTATTTGACCTTGCATATGGTTTTATATGAAGTTACATAATTATGGCTGTAGCTCTCCAACACTGGTTGAGAATAGTTTAGCAGCCATGCAGGCAGAGGATTCATATGAAGAAACACTTTTTCCTGCAATTTTCGGGTCCCTTGATGGAAATTTCTTTCCCATGTCTAGTGACAGATGAATCCAAGTTAAAGTAGGATGTTTGCTTGGGCTTTCTTAAGAAGCAGAGTCCAAATAGAAGTCTCAGTGGATGTGAAAATGCCACAACTAAGAACAGTGAAAGCTGTAAAACTGTTTTTAATGCAGTGTCTATACAGGCTGGCAGAAAGAGATCCTTGAGTAGAAAAGCAATTTGCTGGTGAGACTGATGAAGTCTGTATGACACCAACTCACTTGTCTTCCACCTTTCTGGCTCTCAAAACAATTCCACAGAACATCAAAGTAGAAAGCTCCATTAGTCATGAAGGGCAAAATTAAAGGCTATTTTAGATCTTGTAATCCTAAAATGGAGTGCTCCTCAGTGGATTTGTGTCCAATAAAACCACAAAGTACCTAGTGTCCATTCCCAGTGGGAAGGAAGACCAGGACGTCTTGTTGGAAATGATTATATAACAACAAAATTCATTAAACCTTTTCCCCCCTTCTATGAATCTTTTAAAACCTAGACAGTTCAGGCAGGGCCAGAGGAAGACCATCACTTGCAGTGCTTGATCTTTGAGCCTGTTCTGTCATCTGCTCCCAAGCTTCACTGGAGTTCACAAAAACCTGAAGATCAAACTGAAAGTGTCATAGGGATGCCCCAATTCTGGTGTCACTTCATGTTGTTTCATCATTGTCTTTTTGCTCAATTTATCTTTGCCCCTATTATTAAGGTATATTGTATTCCTTTCATACTTACCTTCCTCAGCAATGGATCTACTCTATTTTCTTCTACAAGAGGTAGTTCTATACTGGCTCTTTATTTCCATCTGATTTCCTATAATCTTAGCTTTTACTTCTTTAAATTTATACTCTGCATCTGTAATGCATACACTTTTACATGTATTTAGACCTCAGAATCTTTTGAACATGTGCTCATAGTGTTTTAGGTTTTTTAACACATGTCCAAGTGGAATATATTCTGGGCTCATCCCATCACTATGATTTTGCACTAACAGGGTACAACATGCAGACTTGGACTAGCCTATCTAGACCTTTCTTCAGTTAGATACTGCATTGCTTCAATTATCCAAATTTATAAACCCACTAGTATAGGTGTACCTCTATTATTCCAAAGTACTTTATATTCTTTATTTATTTCTGTAAAGTAGGGAGATTTATATCAATATGAATGTGCCTTTATCAGGGCTTTTGCTGGTTATAACTAGACTGACAACAAAATGCTGTTTGTGGAATATGTTTACTTATTGCAACTAAATGATTTATAAGCAACATGTTTCATTATGTGATTTATTTTTTTCAACAGCTTATCTGGTTTAATTTTTCAAGGTGAGTGGAAATAATGGTGGAGTTATGTGTATTATTTCTTTCTATAAGCATGATCTATACCTTGTGTTATCTGCTTCACGTTTTTCTTTAAGGCTTCAGGTAAATCAAAGAAGGAAAGGAGAAGTTCAAGGAGAAAGAAAAGGGAATTGAAACAATAATGGAGATAAGTAGGTCACGAAAAGAACTATTAGCTGGAAAACAGTCCTGATTAGAGCCTATCACATAAGCATGGTTAACTCTCCCTAGCGCTGAAAGCCTAGGATCAGTGAATCTGATCTTTAAAGACAATAGTACACAAAGCAAGAAGTACTGAACAGATTTTTTGCATATTTTGGTATAGAGATGAATCTGTGAAACAGAGAGATACAGAACTGCAGCAAGCAGCCTGCTGGTCCCAGCTAGGAAATGGGAGTAAACCTGCATTATTAACAGCAGATATAAACTTAGGAAAGGAAGTATGCATACAGAACTCTGCTTACTTTGCTCATTTTCCTATATGCTCTATTCCTTTCAGCAATGATTGATTGTTTTTTTGTTTGTTCTGCTATTTTTGTTTTGAAGAAGCTGTTACTTGAGCTTCTGCTGTCAATCAGTTACAGGTCACTGGAGATAAAAGCCTTGCAAGTTCTAAATCCATTAATGACTGCCAGGTTAAAATGGCTATTAAACTGGAGAATACAACACAGGATGCAGAGACAAGGCTGGAGGGCAAAACTGATTCCAGAGAACAATGCTTTAAAGGGGAAGAAAAATCCAGTTACAGCTATCTGGCCAGAACAACACTTGGCTGTGTATTGTGGCCACATCAAGAAAAAACTTTTAAAATAAGTTAGTATAGAAAATTTATTTACATTTTCTACTATAAGATACAGGACTTTCCCTAACAAAACTGAAGAAAACCTATTTGCGTTACATACTTTTCATATTTAGGCTATTCACAGCATGGATAGTCTAACTTTATTCTGTGGTACTGTTTAATTTAAATGATGAATGGATCTTAATAGGTTAGTTTTCTGCCTAATGCAGGTTGTTATTTGAACCCTCTCCAAAGGCATCGTTCTTCCGTTCTGTTGTCTTAGCCATTTGTTTCCAAATATGTTATTCCAAAGCTTATTAAAACCACAAGTTTTTCCCATCTTTAATCATGTTATGGGTGCTAATGTACGTCTTGCTTACAGTTTTCCATTAAGAGCAACTGGCCAATAGTGCCACAGTAAAGGAAAGAATGAAAAGACTCATCAGAGAAGATATTTCTAAGTTAAAGTTCTATCTGCAGCATGAATTCCCCTGTATTTCTACAACTAATATTGTGGTAGCATTTCTGAGTTGCCAGTTGCCTGCCTGCTTGCGCTTCAGCCTCCTCATTACAGGGACTGATTATACCATTGCTCATTTATGCAAGCTCCCAGTCTAGGGGTTTGCACTCCATGGTACAACTGAGGACTAACTGAATTCTATAATTCTACAAAGTGGGCAAGTTAAGAGCGATTTGAAACATTCTAAAACTCCTTAGTTATACCCAGGAAGTCTCTAATAGTATATTCAGACCGATGACAATGGTCATGACTTTCAGCATGAAGTCAAAGTTGATGAGATTGTTAGGATTGTGAAACAGAATCTGTGTAACAACCATGACATTTTAAATATGCTATTACAATAAACTGTACAGAACACAATTTTCATTGCCCATCTTCATAATTAAATATTGGTTCAACAAGGCTGCACTAATTAGATACACAGTTTAAAAATGTTGACGCTGGATGGTCTTTTTAACCTATGTTGTCTCCTTCTCCTTTTTGCACACTCACTATTCTGTAAGGTATCAGCAACCCCTGAGGAGTTTATATATCTTCGTTAGCACCACTGGACAGGTTAAACCCATCTATTTTTGATTAGGGTATTGTTCCTACATACAATGTGTATTTTTTTTAATCACGACATTTCTTATGTGAATGCTTTCAGATTTAGTATTTAGCCCAACAGTCCAATAACACTATCGGATATAGTGTTATGATTTCTATCAATACAGGACACAAATGCACTATTACCTATGCAGACTAAGACCTATAGTGAAAACTGATTCCTACAAACGAGATTGAATAATATCAATAAGCAAACTTAGCAAACGGTATGAAGGCAACTGCATTAAATTAGTAACATAACACAGACCAAGTCTTAGGTTTCATAGTGTCAGATAGCCATTGCTTTGCTTTTGTGATTGGAGACATAATTGTTAATTATGCTGATATTATTATCAAAGAAAAATCAAACTTCATGTCAGAGATTTTTAAGTTGCTCAGATATCAGTGAAAGAACAGGGAGAAAAAAGTATAACACAGTATAAGCTATTATCAACAAGAAGTAATACGTTTATTCTGCAAAGAAACTACACAGACCTACCATATGTTTCAACTAATTTCTTGAACTTCTACAGAATAACTTTGTAATATGAAAAGTATTTGGCAATGGCTCTTTAAAATTTGGCCAGAGATTAAATAATCGCTTTCTCTTTGACCCCATCACCAAACACATCTGTAAAAGTTGAAAAAAAATTGTTACAATGCATCTCACTTACCCTCATTCTTCCATTTCTTATTGCTGGCCCATCTTCTGCTAACCTCAACACATACAAATCCATTTTGTACTCCCTTCCTCCTCGAATACTAAACCCAAAACCTTTGGCTCCTTTCTCCAAATCAACGGTGAAATAATCAAAGTCCTGTAGAGATAAAAAAGCAATTAAAGACAATTAATTATATGAATGTTGGGGTATACATTCAAGAAAACTTTAAAATACATCTCTTCAAAAGTGCAATTATTCAATTGATATAAACAAAGGGACCCTCAAAGTATAATTCTACACTGACAGGCTTTGGCCATTTCTGAAAAGACACTTAGCAAACTAAATGCGTAGGTCTAAACCACCCTGAAAGGGCACTTTCCAGCAGTTGCCTGGTGCCAAAAGTTCTCCAGATGGTTTCCATATTCAGTCTCAATACTTTCATGGCACCTGAGTATAAGTGTTTATTTTTATGCAGAATTAGTCATTTGGCCAGTAAGGTAGCAGAGTGTTCCTGTATAAGCATCATCACAATTAAACATTAGGAGACACGCCACCTAAATTCCCAGCACAGCTTAACATGATCAGCAGGGCTGGACTGCATGGAGTCACAAAGTACAGGAGCTCTCACCACTTTAGTTAAAACGTATGCCTTGAGAAGGATGTGGGAAGTAGGAGATTTGAGTTTCACCCTTTCTGTGTCCTGCAGAGACTGAGATTCACCCTTCCAGTTTTTCCTTGGTAGACCCAAACTACCAGCCCCATAGAGGGGTCTGGGTGGAAACCTGGCCTGATGCTTCTGATCAATTCGCAGCCAAGACTGTAAGAGCCATGGGAGTAGGAGAAAACAAGAGCAAGCTTGGGTGGTGTAGACCAGTGGTTAGAGAATTAAACTGGAAATGGTGAGAAACAGGCAGTCTAAGCATATCTCTAGATGCTAAGGAGTATCTTATAGTACATATGCATGCGGATAGGGGTTGCTATTTAGATGCAGAAATGCACAGAATTTTCAGAGGGTTGTCTGGATTCCTTCAGAATTTGGATATTTTCTTTGATATAGTTTATGAGTCTGACTTTGAATATATGGACATAGAAGCCATGTATATGTGGTTCCAGGATATACTGCCCAGAAGTTTACATTCTCTTATTTAATATTTTTCAGACCTCTAATTTTTTCTGCCTTTCTGCGAGAAGAAAGGAGGACTTCTTAGTGAAAGTCTGAACTTTGGGCTAAATCCTCAAACTTCCACAGCTGTCAGTAACTATTTGTCAGCAGCAGAATCTTGTCCAAGGTAACATAACTCTTCTTCTAAGTTTTGTTTCTCTGAATTTGTAAGATTGTGCCTGATGTCAAAGAAACTACTTGCACAAGCTAGTTTCTCTGCAGCCAGACTATTACTAACAGATATGTAATTTTATCAGTCAGGATTCACATTTATTTATTTATTCAGTTTAGATAAAGACTTAATTTTCAACAGCGCTGTAAAAGCAGTCTGACCTAAGCACATCCACTGCTCAATGACTGCATTATGTTCCTAGGAATAAAAAAATTCCTCTGGTAATGCAAAGTCAATTTATCTCTAGAACTTTAACTGTCCAGTACCTTAGAAATAGCATTTATTTAACATTATAGTCACACAGTTATAGTGTTATTTCAGAGCTCACATAGTTCTTCATTAATATTAACGGTTTTGAAATAACTTCCTCTACAGAAAAATAGTAGCTGAGAGTAAAAACAATAAAGGTGCCCTTTTCTTCTCTAACATCACCTTTTTTACCAATATATATGATCTTTCCCTACAAACCCTCATATTTTCTGGTTAAGACTGCTGTAAGTTTGTACCTGGGGCTGCCTGTACTCTGACAGGGGGTACTGCCTGGTGTCAGGTGAATGCTGCCTGTAATCTATCAAGGGTGGCTGCCTGTAGTCGACAGGTGGTGGCTGCTGGTAATCCATCACCGGAGGATGCCTGTAGTCCAGTGGAGGCTGTCGGTAATCTGTTGAGGACTGCCTGTAATCTGTAAATGGAGGTTGCCGGATGTCAGGTTTCACATCCTGTCTGGCTTTTACTTCTGACCTATAACTGAAAAAGGCAAAATGATTTAGTTCCAGAAAGCAGCCAGACATTAAGAATATGCATTACATGTGATACTAAGGAGCGAAAGCAAACTGCCTCCCTGCAAAATTGCATGAAACCAATTTTTGCATAGAAGCAAAACTTTCAAGGGTAAACACTTGAGGCTTTTGAAATATGGACATAAGCAATTTTCCCTCAGGTAAGTCATAATGTGTGATTCTCCTGCTCATGCGATCAGCATTAAGCTCAAAGGGGCAGGAACAGGAAAAGCATCCTGATTTCCCCTTATCTTGCCTACTTGGAAGATGACATTGCATGTGGAAACACCTACAGCACTCACTATAAAATAATGCACTGGTCTTATAAAGTGTTTTTTTTTTTTGTTTTTTTTTTTTTTCAGAGTTAAAATTTCTGTAGAGTAAATGAAACGTCAGTGCACTCATAGTCCCTCTGTTTCATTGACATAAATTATTATTGTTGTGAGATTTTTAAGGTTAAAAAAGGATAAATTCTTTGTACTAGTTGTTATCTTTTTAATGAAAGGTACTCTTTGATATAACATAACTTAATATAGTGTGTATTATTATTATTACACACTCACTATAATGCTATCTGGCTACAAGCCATGGCAGGTCATATTGGTAGTTACGTATAGAAGTAACGCAGGGTGAAAGGAAAAAAAATCTGGAATTAATAACAAGTAAAATACTGCTTTAATTGGTAACTGGTTACAGGAAGATGAATCCTAACACTTCAACGAAAATGAGACTTTCTGTTGTACAGCGACTAGTTAATTAATTTACTCAGATAGGAATGAGTGGCTCTCTTATCACATGGAAATTGGTGCATAATGGCATTTCACACTTCAGGGTGAAGTAAGGGTAAGGAATACTTTCTACTGCAAACCTCCGTACCACGTAACATGCTGAATGGGCACAAAGGAAGTCTGAACCCTTTCAGCAAAGCAAGCCTGTAGTAGTAGAGTTAGATTTAAAAATGTTCACACAGTGGATGTTTTCACACTGTCCCCTGGAATGTATGTGCCTATACAGGAAACACACGCTTCAAACTATATTATAATAATGATCTGGAAGTTTCCAGGTGACCAAGTTGATACATGGACACATAGAAACCATGAAAGGGATTTTGAAATGTATTTATTGATTAAAAAAATTACATGCTGAAAAAATGAGAGCATTGCTTTTGATTATGTTAATTTATGTATGAGAATAAAAAATTTAAAACTTCATTACTTTACTAGCACAGTTACAGCAATATTATGGCAGATCTTCTTACACACTAACTTCAATTAGCTGAATCTCTATCCAGACACTAAAATATCAGAACTGTTTCCCTTTGACTTTTCTGAGAAGATGAAAGTAGCTTGCTGCCACATGTTGTTTTAAAACTTGTACATGGCATCCATAAGACCTGCATGTTGACAACAATCCTCTTTCTTTCTTTACCCAGTATCACGATTCTGTGAAATGAACAAGGAGAACAAGCAGGCTGACTGTGATACTGAGCCTTAACAATATTGAAAGTAAAAATACTAGCTAGTATTACTAAGAAATTTAAATATCACATAAAATCTTGATTTCGATAAAGAAACTATGTATGAAGCTACCAAAACAAGCTGTAATCTGATTTATAAAATCTAGTGAAAATGATACTTATATGAACTAGAAATAGTTATCCCTTTTCTGGAACAAAAGTAATCCTTTGGTGGGTTCCCAATAAAAGATCACAGCTGTGTGGCAAAAGATGATGCTTTTATTTTCGCTGAATATATGAATGGTGACATGACCAATTACATCTTACGCTGTTCAGTAAAACAATTACGTAATATCTTTTTAGCACTTTAATTAATACATTTTACTGGTCCCCTCTGAAAATTCCCAGTTCAACAGACATTTACAACTGACTTAACAACTGCACAGAGAGACTTTTGTGAAAGCTTTGTATTGGATTTTTGTCAGAAACATATGTCTGCTAGGAGATGATCACTTTTGGCAAAATTACTCAAGGAAATATAAGGCAAAGAAATTTGCCAAGTGTGACTAATTGACAGAAAATAATTTTGGGCATAATTCAGTGCTACATCTGGTAAGCAAGGAGAATTAGAGGGCACAGTGTCTAAATCACAACTGAACTCAAGTATATCCAGAAGCAGAAAGTTACAATCCTGTAACCAGTGGCTACTATTTAGGGAAGAGGGTCTTGATGAGGTATGATGGTTATTGAAGATTAGCATAAAGACAGTCAGTGCAATCAGCCTCATTTAACATGCCAAAAATTAATCCAAAGACTAAATAGTGTTGATTGGAGATCATAGAAAGTTTGTCGCATCCCACAGCTTGAGCATGCTCTTTATATAAACAGCTTTAGCACAGCTGGTCACAAAATTTCTATCCCCCTACTATTTAATTTCCATCACAGATAAATTTGTCAATGCATATACATAAATTACACATGAGAAATTAGCTGGAAAATGATACACCATAGACAGATAGAAGCTGATATAAAAATATCTTCCTGACTCCAGAACTCCAATAGACCATATCAGGCATGTAAGATATATCAGATACTGATATACCTGTATTCTGTAAGTTGCAGTGATGTAAGAAAGTAGTACATTAGCAATGAAATTATTAACAAGGAATACTTCACTGTTTAGTTCCTTGGCAAAGATATGATCTTGATCGACATTTGAGGAAGGCTGGCTAGACCCTTGTTCATAATACCGTTTCATACCCGAACAAGACTTACAGATCATCCTGGCATGCACGATTCTTGCTCTGTGGGTGCAATCACAGGAGCATGGCTTGCCAGAGACCCACAGATTTACAGCTAGGAACAGCAGGAAGACCCAGCACAAGGGTCCTCACAGAAGGCAAAGGCTGGAGGAGCTGCTCTTACCTGTTTTCATGTCCTTGCAGCTGGAGGGGCTGAGGAGGTGGTGGCTGGGAGACAGGGCTGTGCTGGGCGACGGGGCTCTGCTGCGCCAGGGGGCTCTGCTGGGCCATGGGGCTGTGCTGCTGGGCCATGGGGCTCTGCTTCTCCGAGCTGGGGCCTGAGGCTGGGCTGCTCAGCTCTGTGTAATGGGAAGCTGGAGATTAAACACCTGTCATAGCGTGGCATTTACTAAAGGGCAAAGGTAGACAATTATCATTTTTGGTCACACACAGCCTCTGGAAATTTATGCTTTGTCGCTTTTGCTCTCTTGGGTTATAATTAGA
Source organism: Amazona ochrocephala (assembly GCA_039720435.1). Lineage (NCBI taxonomy): Eukaryota > Metazoa > Chordata > Aves > Psittaciformes > Psittacidae > Amazona > Amazona ochrocephala. The sequence goes on from CM077880.1 coordinate 32,399,702, forward strand.
TTTTAAGACATCTGAACTTAATGGGCTCCTTTTGATAGTCTGTGGGATCTGAAATCTTGGTCACTTCTATAACTCCGTTTGACACCTCCATTATTTAAAACCCCACTGAACAAGGCAAATTGCTTCTGTGTTTCATATTTTCTTTTAAAACTTAAAAATACTGATTAGAGAATCATGGCATTGTTTGGGTTGGAAGGGACCTTTAAAGGTCATCTAGTCCAATCCCCCTGCAATAAGCAGGGACATCTTAAACTAGACCAGGCTGCTCAGAGCCTTTGGATGTGTTTAAGCAGGTCCACATCTCTCTTGTGTTGGGGTTTCTAGATCTGCACACAGTACTGCAGGTGTGATACCATCAGAGCAGAGTAGAGGGGCAGGATCACCTCCCCTGACTTTCTGGTCATGATCCTTTTGATGCAGCCCAGTATATAATTGGCTTTCTTGGCTGCAAGTGCACATTACCAGCTGATGTCCAGGTTTTCATCCACCAGCACCTCCAAGTCCTTCTCTGTAGGGTTGATCTCAATCCCTTCATCCCCCAGCCTGTATTGATACTGGATTGCCCCCATGCATATGAAGGACCTTGCATTTGGCCCTCTTGAACCTCATGAGGTTCACATGGCCCTACTTCAGCTTGTTCATTTCCCTCTGGGTGGCATCCTATCCATGAGGCTTGTCAACTGCACCACTCAGCTTGGTGCCATCTGCAAAGTTGCTGAAGGTGCACTTTATTCCACTATGTCACTGATGAAGGTATTGAACAGTACTGGTCCCAGCACACACCCCTCAGGGATGCCACTTGTCACTTATCTCTACCTGGATGTTGAGCCATTCACCACTACCCCCCAGATGCCAGAATCCAGCCAATTCCTCATCCATCAAAGAGTCCACCCATCAAATCCACATCTTTCCAATTTAGAGAGAGGTATGTTGTGGAGGACCATGTCAAAGGCCTTACAGAAATCTAGATAGACAACTTCCATAGCTCTTCCCTTGTCCACTGATGCAGTCACTCCATTTCAGAAGGCTGCTTGGTTGGTCAGGCAGGACTTGGGCTTGGCGAAACTATGCTTTAGCTTAGCTCCTAGATATTTGAAATACTATAAATTTTGAGACAATGAATGATTTTATTGCTTTCATCACTGTTATGGGAAGACATAGTTGTCACAAAAGATAAATCACTGGTGTGCTTGTGTTAACTCATGCTGTCTTTGAGCTCAAGAAGAATTTCCTGTATTTTTTATACCTTTGGGGCCTGTGAACAGTAAAGCCAATCACAATAAATTCTTGCTAACCGGACAAAACAATGTTTTATTTCACTGTATTGTGCCAAAAGACCAAGGTTTCACAGAAAACCAGAATCCTTCTTTCCAAACAGCATAAAGTTCAAAAAGACAGAGAAGTTTGGGTAGGAAATGAGGCCTTATTACAAATAAAGGATGCCAACCTTCCTTTAGGCTTCCTGCTGAACTTGGGGGAAGATACATTTGGGACTGAGCTCATATCAAATATCATTTATTTCCCCCAAGACCCTGGCATAGCTGTGTTGCTCATCATTTACCTGTAAAGAAGTGTAAAAGAGAGTCTCCACCCACAAAAGCACTTCAGAAGTGACTGCTTATGCCTCACCAACAGCAAAAGTGCACATTATACGTTTTTGCTCCTACTTGCAAGTGCGGCATGGTGCAAAGCATCCAGAATGGACATGGAGATGGCTGAGCATCCCCAACACCAAAAGCTATGCATGATCCAGATATTGCCTAGTTTTATGTTTGAATCTAGTTTGAATTTTGAATTACTTTATTTTGTATTTTTAACATGTCAGTTAATGACTGCACATTTCCTATGACTCTCCACGTATTTAATTTATGTTTATACTTATTTTAAAAATTTAAGCTACTTTACTAAAAATCTTTTCAATTTAGGCTTAATTGTCAAAAAAGCTTGTATATTTGCACTTAAAACACTCCTCATACTGGCATAAGCAATACTTGTCTATGTAATTACTATGCTTAGGGCTTTAATTGCCCATTTTGCATTTGTGATTCTCTTTTGTATTGCAAAGTTTCAGAGCTGAAGATAGTGAATGCTGTCCCTCATTTCTACGTTACTCTCCTAACTACAGATGAACTAGTCAAATCATAAGCTGCTCTGAAAACTGCTTTGCATTTATATGGCATTCTTCATCTGAAAACACATTAGAGAGGTATTAGATATTTTCCTAATTTTATAAGCTGGGAAGCTAATATCAGAAGGCAAATGATGTGACCAGTGTCACACAGGGAAGCCATGACTTGGGCACAAATAATCCCTCACCACCAGCACCCAAGAACATTTTGTAGCACCGCATCTCAGACACACTTCTGCATTCTTTCTAATTTAATGTATCCATCTCTAACACTGAACTATTAGCAATCTGGTGTCAGGAATTAAACTGGGTACCAGGGGGGCCTAAATAAGCTGCATGGACTGCATGCAGCATCACGCTTGCGTGTACATGCTTGCAAAGTGGCTTCCAACGATAATACAGCAGCTCTTCTGTATGAATTCTGAACTTTTGTATGTTTGTGTTTTTCCTTTCACTGAATTCATTTTACGAAGTAGTTAAGTTCCCCCAATTGCAGTTCATGGCTAGTGTCAGACTATTTCCTTGGCCTGTGAAGGTGAAGGTCATCTAACTGGAGCTTGGATCATTAAGCAATTACTTTATTTCCTGTGTCACATTCCTAGCTCTACTGGTATTTGTTGTTGAGATATAAAACCACAGTCTCATTAATATGGTACAATTAATACATCGGTACAGCACATTGATAAATGAAATAAAGCCCTGAAATTAATCCCCAAACCCATGAAATCAACATCAAAAGATCTTCACTGATTAGCTGTGGAATAATGACCAGAATAATGAGCCTGTCCCCTTACCCTCACCCTACAAATGAGATAATTTAGAGTTCAGTTCCTTCCTGGTTTGTGCATTTATAGTGATAAAGCTACAAAACCTGAACCCTTCCTTCACATCCCTTTTTGTCACAGGTAGCTGAATGTGCCTGGTGACAGCCATTCTTGAGTCACTTTGCCAAACTTTGGTTTGGTTTCTAGCAGGATATAAGGGAATGAACTCAAACCCTGGCTCTCTCGTAGGCTGCTTTTCCATGTAGAAGACAATTCTTCCAAAAGACATTAACATTGCCTTTCTGGTACTCGTGTCTCTCAGGTTTCTCCAGGTTTGCTTTAAATACCCTTTTCATAACAAGAAACCTTTTCAAGAATTCAGATGTTATTTGAGCTGGTTCTAAGGCTGCAATTTTGCTGCGCTGTACATTACAGCTCAGAAAGTGAAACAAAAGATGTTCTTTCAAGCGGTGACATAATTCAAGCTAATTGGAGGCTACTTAAAATTTGCTTCCTGTTTTTAAGGGCCATTGACTTACCCTCCTGAGGAATGATGCGAAGAGTTACACTGAGACCTGCATCTTTAATTAGCTTCACAATATCTGCATGAGGCATGTTTATAATAGACTGGCCATTCACAGCTAAGATCCGGTCTCCAACTTTAAGTTTTGCACAGCGATCTGCAGGACTTCCATCAATTATCCGCCCTATTTTATGGGGTACAGCTAGACAAGGAACAATAGTCACAGTTAACATGCTGACAGAAGTGATGACGTTCACAAGCAAAAGAAAATGAGTTCACTTGGAAGAAAGTTTTCCCTGAATTAAAAACCAGCTTGTGTATAAACATGTAAGAATATAAATCCTTACACAATGTCACTTTCATTAACACAGCTTGAATTTCACTAAAAATTCAGAATTTAGAGGTGCATATATACACAGCATACACATATGACATCCAAAATCAGTTTATGGTTCAGCTACTTTACAAACCTGGCATGTAACAAGGTAATAAACAGATCAAGAAGACAATAAGGCATTAAAAGAGTGAAAGGGATAAATTTGCACAATAAGTAGTAGTCATAAATTGCCTTCCACCTCTTAGCTTACAGAATTTCTTTATTTCTATGCTGCAATAGAGGAACTACAAACATGACTTATTTTATATACAAATACATGTTATTACTGAAAATGCCCATGGTTCACTAAATTGTTCTTCTCCTTCATTCAAATATATTAATTAATAAATAGAAATCATACTGAAGAGTTAAGATGTGCAGTTTTCTAATTAGATACATGCCAGCATGAATTTACGGTTAATTATGAGTGCACAAACACATTTACTACATCAAACAGACACCTCTCCACTCCTCTTCTCAAAACATGTCCTGGTTTCAGCTGGGATGGAGTTAATTTTCTTCCTCGTAATTGGTGCAGTGCTGCAGTTTGGCTTTAGTCTGAGAACAATGCTGGTAATACACCGATGGGTTAGCTGTTGCTAAGTAGCGCTTACCCTAATCAAGGACTTCTCAGTGTCTCATGCTTTGCCAGTGAGGATGTGCACAAGAAGCCAGGAGGAAGAGAAGACAGGACACCTGGCCCAAACTAACCAAAGTGGTATTCCATACCACAGCACGTCATGCCCAGTACATAAACTGGGAGCAGTTACCTGCAAGGGACTGATTGCTGCTAGGGTTGGGTGGGTTGCTTGGGTTTTCTGAATTTTATTTCTCCTTTTTTTGATAATTACTTCTATTATTTCTCTTTTTATTTTATTTTACTTAATGCCAATTATTAAACTGCTCTTCTCTCAACCCAGGTTTTACCTTCTTCCAACTCTTTTCCCCAACCCACCTGGAGGCAGGGACTGAGCAAGCGGCTGTGTGGTACTTAGTTGCCAGCTAGGGTTACACCACAACAAAACACTACACATCAGCTTTGCTTTTTCTTTTGCTCTTCTCTGTGGTTCTCCACCTTTCTGTGTGCTCCATCCATTCTCTGGTTCTGTCTTTTCCTTCATTATCAATTTAATTTTCTGAATATTACCCTTTCTCCCCATGTTTCTTCCCTATTCTCCTCTGCTTTTTAATTAAATATGTATACTATAGCTGACTCCTCTCTCTGTCTAGGTTCCCCAAAGACCATGCTAATTTTCTGCCTCTCTATAATACTAAATATGCTTATCACAATTAAATTTGACTATATATCCTATTAATATCCTGATGGTGTCTGAGTATCCCTCACCAATTCCACACTTGAGTTTTGGCAAAATTAGCACAAAGCATCTTGGTCTCACTATCCAGCTGCAACTGGTGTTTAAAACCAGCTGTGCTTCTTTCGAAAAATAGTATATCCTTAAAATTCTAATACCTTAAGACAACTTGGAAAAGTTGAAAGAAAAGATTAATCAAACATTTTTTTTGGGAAATATCTAGGCCATCAGTGCTCATATAAGGCAAAGCTCTAACAGGAGATATGTTCAGAATACATCACTGCAGAGCAAATTTCTCAGCCCTCTCATAAACATTCCCTGAAGGTGATGGTGACAAACACAGATTGCACATCTCACGTAAAGCCACAATACACATACCTCAAAGTGACTTTTGTTTCTAATATGGATGCAAGTGTTGTTTATAGTGTTAAAAATTAGTTTTCTGAGAACTAAAAATATAAGTGAAATGCAAGGCATAATCAGACTGCATCCTTCTTACCACTATAGCTCAGGAAAGAGTACAAATTCAATTATGGCTTTAGTTATATGGACACGACACAACTAGTGTACTTCAGAATGTCTTGCTGCTTAGGAAATAAGCACCTAATTTATGTCACAATGTCCAACATTCCATATTTCAAAATATACCAAACACGAGTGGCTACACTTTGTACAAAACTTGTGTTGATTCTGCCCTCGATGCAGATGTATAACTGCCACGCATGCATATCAGGAAGTAAACAAGTAGAAAAGTAACTTGACACTGAGACTGTTTACATTCACTCAGAGCCTATTACATCAAATCAATTCATGAAGCACCATCAAGAATCATAGAATCATAGAATCATAGAATAGTCAGGGCTGGAAAGGACCTCAAGATCATCGAGTTCCAACCCCCCTGCCATACGCAGGGACACCTCCCACTAAACCATCTCACTCAAGGCTCTGTCCAACCCAGCCTTGAACACCACCAGCGATGGAGCATTCACAACTTCCCTGGGCAACCCATTCCAGTGCCTCACCACCCTTACAGGAAAGAATTTCTTCCTCATATCCAATCTAAACTTCCCCTGTTTCAGTTTTAACCTGTTACCCCTTGTCCTATCACTACAGTCCCTCATGAAGAGTCCCTCCCCAGCATCCCTATAGGCCCCCTTCAGATAATGGAAGGCTGCTATGAGGTCTCCACGCTGCCTTCTCTTCTCCAGGCTGAATAGCCCCAATTTTCTCAGCCTATCTTCATTCGGGAGGTGCTCCAGTCTCCTGATCATCCTCGTGGCCCTCCTCTGCACTTGTTCCAACAGTTCCATGTCCTTTTTATGTTGAGGACACCAGAACTGCACACAATACTCCAGGTGAGGTCCCACGAGAGCAGAGTAGAAGGGCAGGATCATCTCCCTCGACCTGCTGGTCACACTCCTTTTGATGCAGCCCAGGATACGGTTGGCTTTCTGGGCTGCAAGCGCACACTGAAGCTGGCTCATGTTAATTTTTTCATTGACCAACACCCCCAAGTCCTTCTGCGCAGGGCTGCTCTGAATCTCTTCTCTGCCCAACCTGGAGCTGTGCCTGGGATTGCTCCGACCCAGGTGTAGGACCTTGCACTTGGCATGGTTAAACTTCATCAGGTTGGCATCAGCCCACCTCACAAGCGTGTCAAGGTCCCTCTGGATGGCATTCCTTCCCGCCAATGTATCAACTGAACCACACAGCTTGGTGTCATTGGCAAACTTGCTGAGGGCGCACTCAATCCCACTGTCCATGTCACCCACAAAGATGTTGAACAAGACCGGTCCCAACACCGATCCCTGGGGGACACCACTCGTTACTGGTCTCCAGCTGGACATTGAGCCATTGACCACTACTCTTTGCGTGCGGCCATCCAGACAGTTCTTTATCCACCGAGTGGTCCACCTATCAAATTGATGTGTCTCCAACTTTAGAGAGAAGGATGTCATGTGAGACAATGCCAAATGCTTTGCACAAGTCCAGGTAGATGACATCAACTGCTCTACCCCTGTCCATCAGTTCTGTAGCCCCTTCATAGAAGGCCACCAAATGGCAGGATTTCCCCTTAGTGAAGCCATGCTGGCTGTCACCAAGCACCTTGTTGTTTTTCATGTGCCTCAGCATGCCTTCCAGGAGAATCCGCTCCAAGATTTTGCCAGGCACAGAGGTGAGGCTGGCTGGTCTGTAGTTCCCCGGCTCATCCATTTTCCCCTTCTTAAAAATGGGGGTTATATTTCCCTTTTTCCAGAATCATTTAAGTTAAGACTAAAATGTGCCTTTTTCTGGTATAGGTAATAAAAGATCTGCCATGCCTGTACTACATATCAGTGGAGACCTGAAAATGAGACCGTCTGATATGAAATAACAAGAAATTTAATAAGAAGAAAGAAGGGAAAGTGTCATGGCCGAGATGCCCTAGTTAAAATTCCTATGCTTGTCATTTCTAACCCTAAAGAAGATGGTTTTGCTGGCCTAAATAATTAAGTAGAGACATTATTTCAGTAGTGAGGGGGGCAGGTGGGTGGGAAATCCTATTAATTTGCCAGAACAATTTTAGTTGGACTTCTTGCACCTGACAAGTGAATAGAGCAGATGTCTGCATGTTTGAGATGTCTGCTGAAATCAAAGCTGGAGGTGGGAAAGCCACAAGAGTCCAATTCTCCAAATACTGAGAAAAAGGAAGGAAGGGAGAAAGAGGAGGAATTCTGTACTCCTTTTGTTCTTCCTCTTAAGCCTAATGGCCTTTAACTTCCCCATAAAGCTATCCCCTGGTCCTGATGTGCTATGAAAGGATCAAGTAGGTGACCTCCTGAACAAAGCTTGCGTCTGTCAAGGTGCCTTTTCTACTGCTATTTGGTTTTTGAGGATTTATTGCTCCTCTTCTGACGCTGTATTGGTACAATGTGTTACCATATGATCTTGCTGGAGAGTGGGGTGTGGAAAGGTTTAGCAGAAGGAATCTGAGCTCTATCAGATTCTGCAAAGGAGACCACTAGTATGCTATAACAGTGGTTTACGGGCAAATCCAGTGAACCAATGAAACTCACAGCCATTCAGCAGAAGCTCTTTACTGTGCATTTCAAGTTAATATGAGAGATTGATCCCCCGGCTCCTTCTCTTGCAGTAATATGCTGAAGAGTTTCAGGTCTGTGCTTGCTCTCCCCAAGTCTCTCCCAAGCCACAATATCCTGGCCACTACAGTCCCTGCTGCTGCATTTGGAGGAGAGGATTTATTTATAAGCATGAATGCTTCTGAGGGGTGCAGACTGTCTGATGCAGGCTGTTCATGGAAATAGGAACATGTTAGAAAATGTTAGAATATTCATTTTTTTATGAGCCTTTGGTGGTGAAATACAGTGGAGAGGTAAGAAGGAGCTACTCTCATAGGAGATAAATTAGGTAAAAGCTAGGGAGCAAAGGTAGAAATGAATTGTAAATTTCCATATTGGAGAATTTTTATCATTCAGAATGGTCACATCTAAAACAGGCATGGAAGAGGTGTAAAACTGTCAGTACCGAGTGGGTTGAATGAAGTGGCAGACAAGATCTCATGAAAAGAAATGCAAAATGATGCACATGGGGAAAAAATAACCCTTCTTAAGCTTAAGCAGAGATAAACCCTAAAGTAATTATTCTCACTCAAGAGATCTTGAAATAAGTGTGCCTACTTCTCTAAACACCTAAACTCAGTAAAACAGTAGACAGAAATTTAAGACCTAGAAAAAGAATAGCAAATGAAGCAAACTATTGCTAGTTACTACTGTGCACCTGAAGTCTGAATACTGCTAACAGCGTCAGCATCCTCAGCCAAAATCATAGCACTGAATTAGCAAAGATTCAGAGAAAGACACCATGGCAGTCAGAAGCAGAAAACAGCCTCTGCTCAGAGGAGTAGTCCATGAATTCCCTACCTGCAGCTTGGAAAAGGGAAGGTAAGGCAAGCGTTAAGACAAATTCACAGGGTGGATCCAGAAATAAATAAATCAGAAAGTTGAAAGAGGGCTTTGTTAACACAACACATTTTTCCTTGATTTACATCTTCAGTGCTTTATTTGTAACTAAGCAAAGCATTTCATAATGTAGCATTTCATAATGTAGCCTTTCAGAGGACGGCCCAGATCACTTGACTGGTGGTAAATGATTCCACTCGCCCTTAAAAGTTTTTGCTAATCTATTCCCACCCCTTCTAAGAATTCACCACAAGCTGTTCTCCAAACATATGCACATTCTGAACAGCGGCACCACATGCCTGGATTAGACCCTGAAGAGAATTTGATCCACTTACTTCAGAGCACTGAGCTACCTGAGCAGCATTTAATATTAGCAGGATTGAATTTTTCTTAGTTCTCTCAGACTACATAATGGATGAGGCTACAAGGGAAAAATATTAAGGTAAACAGGGATTTATAGACATTTTTTTAACCATTGAAAAAATGGGAAATTAGTGAGATACAGTTCATGTGCATACAAAATATACCGTCCTTCAAATTAGATATATAGGATTTTTTTTTTCTCTAATCTTATCAAGTCATCCAAAATGTGATACTCAGGAGTGATGTATATGCATATGTACCTTAAGAAAACATAAATCCTTCCAAGGCAGAAGTCATAATCCTAGCTCCAAAAAAATCTAGGAGAGAACAGCAATGGCACAGAAGCGTTTCCTAACAATGGATCTTATGGGATCTAACTTTTCTGCAGTGTGTTTTTTAATAAGCTCGTGACTTCAGGAAGATTTGAACCCTGAGAGTACCAAAGCTTTTAAAATATTTGAAGCCACCAACCTCACCCCTTAAATCTCCCTCAGATATTTGAAGCATTTGTGTCAGGAACACAAACTGATGCAGAGCACCTGATGCTTTCCCAGAAGGTAGCTAATTGTGCAATGATCAAATCTAAACTCATTATCCAAAGAGAACTTCAATAAAAAAAATTAGGAGACAAAATGATTCGAAAGAGATCTTTGCATTTAGAAAGTGGATGAAGTCTGCTTCCAGAAACTTACTGATAACTGCAAGTGCACATTTTTCTCTATGTTAATATTTTTATTTGATAAAATCACCCACTTTTGCTTTCCATGATCCAAATTAACATCCTTTCCACACCTTCATGCCACAGAAAAGAAACAGTAGCTTCTGTGGTCTTACACCTGAGAGTCCATATGCCTGGGTCAGCTGTACACAAAGCCAGAGCAGTTGCTGAATACAGATACTGCTTCTAACACTATAAATCTATCACCCTTAATTCTAAAATTGCATATATCTAACAGCTTTTTGCTTTTTAGAAATAAAAATGATTTCTCCTCACTTGGGGAACCCATACGCTAGAAATAGCTGATCTTAAGATGTTAACAAAAATAATTCTTTTCTGGTTTAGACCAAGAATTTTTTTACATCTATTCAGCCCTTTAAGACATACATGCTGAGACTGTATTTGGCAGAAAGCAACTTTTCTGGGTCTTTTTTTTCCCTTACATAGTAGCTAAATGTCAAAAATGATCAGTTAAGGGGGGGGGGGAATCAAACCTCTATCTATTAAACCCCATGGCAGATAAATTCTTTCAATCTTTTCTAATGTTAATGGATATAGATAGTAAACCAAGCAAATGAACCTTCCTCAGCCAGCTGTCCTATTCAATGTTATACAGCTAATCATATGAATATGTATTATACCCTCAATACTCAAAAGGTGCAAGAGTTTTCATTTAACCAGCAGGCTCCAGCATATCAGATTTTAATTGGGCGAATATATTAAACGTAAACATCCATAATTTCATTGCTACTGAATAATATAAAATTTGGGAGCTTAAGTATGGTTGACTTTCCATGAAGGCTAATACTAGAATCAAGATAAAATATTTTCCTGAAACTGATGGGCTATTTTACGTGACACTCATTTGGAAAATAGAAATCTGTGGCATGCTGCATGATTGCAGATGACAATAATCCCTTTTGTTTATAAGGTTAATGAACCCGTGAATTAAAATATCCCATTGCATGCTGGTACCACAGCATATTTGCTTGTATAGCACAGGCACATGAAGATAGGTGCTCACATATTTTAGCAATCTGAAGATCTAAGTAAAATTAATGGAACTTTGATACTTTTACTCAGGCTTCTCATGAAAGCAAAATGAGCCCTGTGGAAGCATTAGCAAAACCTTGATCCCCTTCCCAGGTTTGTGCTAAAGAAAACTTGCAGAGTTTGTTCTTCGAAAACACAAGAGCAGCACCACTATGTCCAAGTGATCTATTCAGAAACAGGCTGGAGGACAAGTCATCTGGAGAGGGGAGTGTTTTATTTATGTCCATGCGCTATTTTCCAAATCCCATCAAATAGCTAACTGAGTATTTCACTCCTGTAAATTGCAGCAATGTATTTTCAGTTGATACCAAAAGTTTCTTTCTCTTCTCTAGGTTATTTCACTAGTATTAACTGCATATATTGATTTGCAAAACTAAATCACGCAGCAGTTTCATTTAGCTCCAAATGGTACTATCAGTTAAACAAGCTTAGAAAGTGTGTTTTTGTAGCTGAAGAGGCAGAACAACAGCTCAAGCCTGCATGTAAAAGCTAAGCAGAAATGAGAAACCAAATTCTTTGCTCACAGGTTGCAAGCACCTTCCACAGGGAACTCACACTGCAGGTGGGTTTTCACTGTTGTGTTCCAAAGGTGTCCTAGGTGGGGTAGACAGATATCCTAATTTCCAAAGCTCTGTTTTCTTTAGCATTTGCAGATTGGTCACAGAAAATTGTGTCCCCAGGCACCATCTTACCCAGGAAGAAACACAAGTAAAATTACAGCACAAATAACTGTCTCAAATCACAGTTACCATTGATCAATAAGCCATTTTTTATCTCTAACCTGCAAGGAGTTCAAAGAAACTCTGGGGCTTAATGGGACTTACTTCACAATGCTATTTTCTGCAGTCAGCAGAGGCTTATCTTGGAGTTATGGTTTTTATTTAAGACTGCATCTTTTAAGAAATGAGAGAAACTTCTTTCATTACACTCCGTTTTATCATGTTTTGAATATCCAGCAGTCACTGGCATATGCAGTGTAGGGGTAAATTAAATCCACAACTCCTCTTTTGCTAAGCAGGAGGAAGATCTTAACAAGAATGCACCTCATAACTGTGCTAATTGACAGTACCAGCTACAGTAAAATTCATGGAAATATTGCCAATTCTCCAATTTCACTGGAAGTTGCCAGTAACAAGATCTGTTTACAACACATGGTTTCTTTCTACAGAAATTAGGGTGTTAAGACATTTATAAGGGATCACAAATTCTTCTCTTTGAGGAAGCTGCATCCCAAACACATGAAGTAAAAGCAGCAGGAAGACATGAAGTAGGCAAGGACAAGTGTACTCCACAAAGGCCTGGGACAAATTCATCTAGAAATCTCCTTTGGCCATTTCCAGCTGGGTGCAAGTGTTTTTCCACGAGATGCAGAAAATGAACTTGTCTTGATACCCTAAAAAGCATTTTTCTGGAAAATGGAGTTTTACCACAGATGACACACACTATTTAGTATTATCCTAAATGTAATTCACAGGGTAGATTAATTAACTCAACTTCATTATTATAGCTGTAATACGGCACAACACTATCTGTAAGACAGCGTCACTGTAGGCACTGCTGCATCTCCATACCCTCATGTGTTGGGGACTTGGAGAAGACAGCCCCAGGAGGAGCCCTTCCTCATAGAACCACACATCACGCAAGTATTTTTACTGGGGGAAGCATGAAGGTATTCCTCACGACAGGACTTCATAAATAGGCTGTAGTTTGCTCAGTCTAGCCACTTAACTCCACAACTGAACCACGGCATCTAAAAGATCTTTGTAATTTGGTGGGCAAATCAGTTCTCCACAGAGCTGGGAGGTTACATCAGTCCAGATTCACCCCATACTAAAACTGAAAGACTAGAGTCAGCTTCCAAGCATTCTGGTAGGAACATGACACTGAGTCCTCAAGAGAGATCCCACTGGAGGTGACAAAATTCTGATAAACTGTGCATAGCCTGCATAGCAAAAGAAAGCACAGAGTAAAGTCAAATTTAGATGGCCTGCCTGGAGAGGGGACAAGAGTCAAAGCACCCTTTAATTTAGGGATGAGGCCTGGAGGAAAACATGATGATATGTTTTAGGAGCAGTGGAAGTTAATCCTTTCATTAGGAACAGGTCAGGAGCCTGGGCAGGTGTATTTTCTTTTCTTAATCTCTTAGCACTCTAAGATCCTCTGTGCTGTTCGCTAGCCAAAACAGCTTCCTTCTGGATATACCACTCAAGCACAGCTCTTTATTTATCCACTTTATCTTCTTTGATAGCATGGCTGACCTTGTCTATGCCCCTGCTTTGCCCTGTGAAATCTCTTCATTCAATCCTTTTCATTCATTTTCCACTCCTGATCTTCCCCACAGCAGAACTGTAGTTTGGTGCAAGATAATCCCCTGTGCAGGATTAGAGAAAATCCCAAGCAATGCTTTGATGAAGAGAAGTCTTTTCTACTGTTACAGGACACAGGAAAAGAAATGTGCCACAAGAACTGGATGTTTAAGCAAGTACCAGTAAGTAAAAATTACATCCAGATCTAAAGGCGGGCTCCAAACTACTTAACAATAAGTTACCAAAATGACAGCTACTACAGTGCTGCCTATCACATGTGAAAACATATTCTATTCCCTGATTATGGCTGTAGCCTGCCCTTGCTGTGCCTGGGTCAAGGGTAAAAGTACTTTGTATTTTGAAAATTCCTGCAAGGCAAAGTCTGTAAATCAATAGTAACAACAAACCCCTTGCAAAGTGTATAGAGGGAAAAGTTGACCAAGACCTTAAGCTTCTTGGAACAAAATGACATCCTTCATTCTGGTTGCTTCTGAGCTTTTCGTAGCTCTTTTGCAGGTCAGAGAGAGCATGAAGGCTATGTGGGAATGGGATATGAGACTCAGAGCACTGCTACTTTAACTTCATGGGGTTATCCTACAGTTTCACAGCCAGAGCTAGTTTTAACTCGCTTGGCAAACAGAGGGTGAGTTTTCCTGTAACTCCTTGAGCTTCAGGTCACCTGCAAAGCAGCAAATCCACCAACCTGTGGTTCTGAGACTAGTAGCAACTCTATCAGAAAGGCTACAGTTTTACCAGTGCTTGAAGTAGGAGCAGTTAGTGACACAAGGTTCAAACTCCTGTACTCAGCAAGAGCTATTGTACTTAGTTGGGCTGTAAAACATACTTCGTAAGTGTAATTTCAAGAAGAAGGAAAATACTTTCAGCGCATGATTAATTGCTTTCTTGAGTAGAAGCGATGGTTACACTTCCAAGTCCTCAAGTCTTTTGGTTTTACAAGAAAGTAGAGAAGGGAATAGAATTACCAAAATAAACATTCTTAAATCAAAGGAACTCTCTTTCACTTTGCCCTGAGGATGCTCCCAGTGAAACAACTTCTTAGGCTATGCTAGTCCTAGTAGTGTCTGGTGGCACTACAAGAGATTCCCTTTTCTTACCTATTTTGCCCATTTTGTTTCTTTGAGAGCTGCTTTGCAATTACAACATTAACATGTAACTGCTTATGATTAGGGTAGGTCTGCACAGTAACATTCTGTGCCACGTGAGGATACATCAGCTAGCAACGAGATCACTGACATAGAAACCAGAAACACTGGAACTATAGTACATTTCACCAAATTAACATACTACTTCTATGAAGTGAGTGACTACAAGGTGCTTGACATGGTGCCATGCAGATCTATATTTCAATATTGATATAAGATATATATTGGACATTATACCTTCTGTATCTGGTTGATACTTTCCTACTGTTAATATGCTTTCTATCCCTGACTGTGCATTTTAATCAAAAGATTTCAGGTTATTTCAAGCTGGAACAGATCTCAGGAGGTCTCAGTGGCTGCTGCTGCTGCTGTTTTTCTGTTCTATGAGAAAGTTGGGGCTTTTCAGCCTGGAGAAGAGAAGGCTGTGTGGAGGCCTCATAGCAGCCTTCCAGTATCTGAAGGGGCCTATAGGGATGCTGGGGAGGGGCTCTTCATTAGGGGCTGTGGTGATAGGACAAGGGGTAACGGGTTCAAACTTAAACAGGGGAAGTTTAGATTGGATATAAGGAAGAAATTCTTTCCTGTGAGGGTGGTGAGGCACTGGAATAGGTTGCCCAGGGACGTTGTGAATGCTCCACCGCTGGCAGTGTTCAAGGCCAGGTTGGACATAGCCTTGGGTGGCATGGTTTAGTGGGAGGTGTCCCTGCCCATGGCAGGGGGGTTGGAACTAGATGATCTTAAGGTCCTTTCCAACCCTAACTATTCTATGATTGTATGATTGTATGATTGTATGATTCTCTGATTCTACCAAAAGGCCTAAAACTTGAACACTGTATTCTAGATGTGTCCTAAGGAGTGCTGAGTAAAGGGGGATAATAATTTCCCCTCAGCCTACTTGCTGTGCTCCCATTAATTCAGCCGAAATTAATTCACCCAAATAAATATCAGGTAAAGAAAATTAACCTTCCTTAAACTAAAAATAGTCAATGATTTTCAGACTGTTTTTATTACTGATGATAGATTATGTAATTTTAAGCTTACTTTTTCTACTACAGTTTTGCAACAGAATTCACATAGAAAGGGTATTTTCTTCTCTGTTCTGTCACTGTCTACAGCAAATGTCATGTTTTTGCTCATTGCTGCTCTTCTAAACTTAGGATTTGGGTGCTCTTTGGATCACTGAAATTCAATGCAGTTATTATTTGAATAAATTCACTCGTCACTTCCACAGCAGACTGTCATTTCACTTTACTATTGGAGATATTCAACTGAGGTTCAACAGGGGCCTATCTATATAATTGCTTGGAGAGAAAGGAAAGTACCACTGAAACATGTGAGAGGATAGGCAGCAAAGCAGGATCTTGAACCTGGTTCTGTTGTCTTCAGCAGAATACTCCAGTCACAGAATTTCTGGTTGGTTTGGCATTTCATCTTCCTCTCCTCTTTCCCTCTCCATCTCTCCCAACCACAAACTGAATCTGTGAAATAATTTTCTCAGGAAATTCGTGGCTGACTTAACTGATGAATATGTATGAACCTCAATGTCCTCTATGGATTTTTTTTTCTTGTCTGATCTTCTGCAAAGAACCTCCAGTTGGCTATTATATTCAATAAAGTGAAAACTCAGAGTCCCAAGAGACTAATTATCCACGGTTTTGTTACAATATTGATTCTGGCAATTGTGGAATTTTAAAATTCAGCTGAGGTAATATGAAAAGCAACTCTTTGAATAAGTGCATGATCATGAAATAGTGCAAAGAACTTTTCTGAGATTGTTTGCTATTGTAAGATATGGCTTTTCAGTACTCACTTAGTTGTGTTTGTTATGACTTTAGAAGAGTGAAGTTTGGCCCTAGAAGTTGAAATTGTGATATTATTTCTTCACGAACCAGTTCTGGGCAAAAGACTAGTTCCTTCAAAACATGTTGCATTAGGCTGCAACTTGCAAAATGGCAAATATTCTCAGTTAGCATTTTTCAGTTAGCATTCACAGTTTCAGAGGGACTTGGTGGGAGATGTGGATATCTCCCAGCAGAAAGCCTTTTATGCTTCCTCCTTCCAATGGGCTCAACTCTCAGTTGGTTAAATGCCATTTCAAACACACAAAGGAAGCCCTGTGTCTCCAGTGGCTGCTACCGAAGGGGCTCAGACTCCTGCAGATCCTATGTCACATATGCCTGACCTCTCCTTAGATACACCTATGACATTGCAAATGACTCTAGACGCCTCTTTTAAAGCAATAAAGTTGAGCCTCAGCGAATATTATTTTCTGGACAAAAAGTGAACTGTAATTATTAAGAACAGATCCTGCCACTATATACATCAACTCTTTGTACTCAATTGTACCTTTTACACTATCTATACTCCACATAGTTGAAAAATCAGCCTATCTATCTGCAACTGTGTCTAACCAGCTTTCCTGTTTTCCAGTTGCTTCTGCAATGCCCTAACTGGACAGCTGGTGTTATGGGGCTTGCTGTGATCTAAGCTTTTATTTCAACTTCCCGAACTTCACCTTGATTTAAAAAAAGATTGAGAAAAAGTAAAATTCAATTGCATGTGGGGAATAATTTTTTCACATAACGCTATTGGTTACTTGCAGCGCCTCTTTGGGATACAGGAACACAGAAAATCTACTTCATGGTCAGTCATAACGTACCAAGTAAGTATCTGAAGCATAGAGCCTCAGAGGCCAGAACAACATTTGGTTTTGTCCAAGACAGAACAGACAAGTAAACCATGATCCTGGAAACACCCTTAAGAGTCTCTTCAGTTTTAATCTCTGCAGTGATTAATTAGTAGATTAATTTTGGGCAAACTTGGAAAAATATAAATTGAAAAATGTGATTTACTTACTTATTGTGGACCCAGATTCAGGCCTGTTCAGGGAACTGATGATAACAAAGCCAAAGCCTTCATTCTCCTTGCGGTGGATCACCACATCACTGGTTTGCAGGCTGTGAGAAGTGAAGCCCTCGGGGGGTGTAGCATTGCTACTAGAGACAGCATGATTACTGTTAGCATAAGTAGTGTAGTCACTTCTTGGAGAACTGTGGTGTGTAGACACCGAGCCTGGGCTTCTGCCATTCTCTGGGCATGGCTCTCCTACAATATAAATCACACCAGTATTAGGGTCTGACTTGCTCAGTGGCCAGGTGCCTTGCAGTACATTTGCTAATGCAACATGAATACAGTTGACTGACTATAGCCTAGACTACTACAAGTATTAAACTAGGATCTGTAATAGATGCAGAGAGACAAGAATCTACACAATTATGCAAAACATTGAAGAGTAATCAGATTAAGCAAGCATGAACACTCACTGCTAAACTATCTACAACAGAGGAAAGGAAAGTAAGAAACACTGGCTATCTGGATTGCAAAACCATTAGCAAGCAGTACTCCCTTGTCTGATGGTTGATCTGTTATGAGGAGAAAAATGTGACTGTCTAATCCAATATAAAATTATCTGTGTTAGATTAAAAGAATTTAAGCAGGCAGCTAACATAGAGTAATTAGGATTAGCTGGAAAATGTTCTTATTACAAGTTGATTAGCATGCTCAAAAGATGTTCATGGAACTGAGCAGTTGCACAATGAAAAATAATCACAAATAGTTTTTCTGTGGGTGTCATGACAGAAGAGGTGGTCATTTAAAGGCTTTGAAGATGCTCTTGTGTGGCAAGTTTGTAAGGGCAGAGGTGAAAATGGAGTCCATCCACACTTCAGTATTGCTTTGTAGTAATGGGAACAGGGAACAAGTTAAATCTTGTGGGATTACACACTTTTTTTTAGTACAAATATTTTGGCAAATGAAAACAGTAAAGTTACACTTCCAGATGGGAAAAAAGATTTACATTCCTCACAGAACTAAGCTTTTTACATGATTCAGCATGTATTGACAGTTTTAATGCAGAACTATCAGATGAATGTAAGTTTTCTGTTTGGAGCAATGAGAGTGGCAGCCATTCTACTGAACATGTTAAGAGCTTACGCATACACACATACATCCTAGGAAGAGAGCTTGCATATTAGACCTTCAGTGTGTATATATTAATAACATAAACATCATCCAAGGACTAGCTGTTGTTTTCTCGGTCAGGTGTGTCCTTTAGCAGTCCTTCTGCAACTATGAAATAAAATGATTAGAGAGAATAAAGAGGAAGAAAACCGAACAATTATTATACTCCTGCATTAGAATTGAAAATCTGCGAGAGTTATTGAACCAAATCTGCAACTAAATGCCATAGTCAGTGACAAGAGAGATCTCATTTTCTGGCTGTCATGTTTCAGAAAGCTGAATATTGTTTATGTCAGTATGGCTGCAACAGAAAGGAAATTATCTTACCCTGAAGAGTGACCAAGAGCTAACTTGGCCATAAAAGAATGCAACTGAATACCGTTAAGTACAGGAAAAGAAAGATAAAGGAGGAATAGTGTAAATGGCTGTTGATTGTCAGCTGTGCAATAGCTATTCATCAGAAGTACTACATTTTGCTTCTGCCTGTGAAAAGAAAATGGCATTTTAATCAGTGGTGTTCCAAATACCACCTCTCCCTATTTTTTTTTCCCCCCAGAGCTTGTGAATGTTGATTTTGTGTTCCACATCTAGGTAAGTATCTGTGCAAAATGGCGATTCCAGGTGAGGGCTGAGACAGGTACATCAGTTATCAGGCAGGTAAGGAAAGCCCCAGATCCTTCTGTTGTATACATTCACGCTGGTGAGAAATTCACACAGAATCGGTTGGCCTGCTGTGTCAGTATAGCATCTATCAGTCCTGCCAAACATCAGTCGTTCCAAAAATTTTTCCACAAGGCTTATGTTGTAGTACACCAAATTAAAATCCTGTTCAGCTCCTGAAATGCTTAAACATTAATGAGTTACACACTCTACTCCCCGGTGTGGCACTCTCAAGGCCCAAGAATAACTCCAGGTGTTTCACTAGCTTGCTTCGCTTTCTGTGTCAGGAGACCAGAGTGTCTAATAGACTCTTTCATTTCATATGAAACAAGCAGCAGTGAAAGCTGGCATCCACTCTGTGCTAACCCTCTTGATAATCTTGCCTGCAGTCTGTACAGGCGGCTGACCTGGGAGAGGTGCTAATTGCAAGCGCCCGGCGGATTACCTTGGTTATTGGCCATTTTCCTAGCGCTGGGGGAGCTGCGAGGGGGTGTCGCGCCCGGCGGAGGGGGACCTTTCTGGCTGGAGGACTCTGGAGTCAGTAACAGAAGAAAGTCAGTCCCGCGAGACTGGCGCTGCGGTGCCGCAGTGGGAGGGGGACTGCAAAGACGGGGGTGAGTGGGAAGGCAGCTTTTTGGCAGGGGGATGAGCGGCGCAGGCAATGACAGCGGATCTAGGGCACGGAGAGGCGGAAGACAGGACAGGCTTGGGAACGTGGTTTTGCTCATTTCTGGTGCCTCAGTGAAGTGTACTCACCACCACAAATGTTTGAAAAGTTCTTAAATAAACTTCTTTCCTTGGGTAAGCAAAGGTTGCAATGAAACGGCAGCAAATTCTGCCATTAAAGCTTTAATAGACACTGCCACACGTTTTTGCCAGGTTTGAGTGATTTTCAACAATTGAGACCAAGCTAGTCTAAAGGTTTAATATACTTCAAATTCTTCATAGGATCATTGAATGGCTTGGGTTGGAAAGCACTTTGAGATCATTTAGTTCCAACCCCCCTGCTATGGGGAGGGACACCTCACCCTCAACCATGTCATTTTAGGTTTATTTACTGAATGTGTCTACTTGAAGAGAGGATTCCACCCTGTTCCTAGAAGCGGCTTGTGCCATACAGAAGGTTTTCAGCCAGCTTGTGTTGCAGTCAGGGGGAAAATTCCAGATGACATCAGTGAGACCAGAAATGGGCTTTTAGCAAATACAAGAGTGAAATGAGTTCCTGCCCTAAACAGTTAACAGACTTTGAGCCTTTCTCTGATTGCTTTTTGACACAGCCAGCTCTAACAGCATTAACCTAGGTGAACATTTTTTCCCAAAAAGTGGACAATAGGAGACAGCACAGATCGAGAAAGCATGGAACAAACCCAGAGCACTCATGGTCACCACACCAGGGTTGCCAATATTGTTTCCACTTCCAAAGGAAACAACACTCAGTGATAGCATTTTTGTCACAGAAAGAAGGGACACACATTTACAATTAT
Source organism: Amazona ochrocephala (assembly GCA_039720435.1). Classification (NCBI taxonomy): domain Eukaryota; kingdom Metazoa; phylum Chordata; class Aves; order Psittaciformes; family Psittacidae; genus Amazona; species Amazona ochrocephala. Next base: position 32,420,532 of record CM077880.1, read on the forward strand.
TCTGTCTTCAAAATGGCACAAACACTGACTTTTACTTAATTTTCCCTATTTTTTTTAACAGCAGCTTTCACTCACCTGTGGGTAGCACCTTTCTCCTCACAGTAAGATTCACTTGCCCATTTCGGGCAGCATTATGCATAAGATCAATCACATATCGGTGAGTTTTGCCGGCCACTGGAATCCCATCTACATACACCAGCTCATCACCAGGATGGAGGCGACCATCTCGGTCTGCTGAGCCCATGGCAATTACTGCTCCAATAAGAATCTAGGCAGTAAAGAAATAAAATCCTGTCATATATACCCTGAGCCTCCAACTGAGTGCCGTGAATGCTGTGGTGATTTTCCCTTTCTGTTGAAATTAAGCTAGTGGTGCAGTGCAGGTGAGGAGGTCTGTGTGTGTTTGAAAGTTGTGCTTGTCCTTTGCGGGTATGACTGAAGATGCTGCCTTGCCTTGGGTGAGAAGATGTTTCCTACTGGTATAGGTCTGCTACGCCTGAGAATCCTCATCTAAGGATGATCTACCTGATATCTTCCAGTCAAGACAATCTGTCTATAAGGAGTGTTAAGTTTATATAGACTATATTATGCAGAAGAGCTAAACAGATTAATCCCATGTAAGGGTTAATCTGCATATTTCTCACTGAAGTTTCTTCACTGCGGCATAGTTTAAGCAGTCAGAGTAATACAACTGAGGTCTGTAGTGGAAGTGACCTCACTACACAGAGTTTGTTTTGGAAAATAAGTGCTATATTAAACATTGTTACTCATAATGAATAACTGCTCAAGTAGTGGTTAATTAACAAAATGGAAAAAGGAGAAAAGTGTGAGGTTACTCTGGGCAGATGTTTTTCCAAATTGATATTTAAATGTAATTTGTATGGGAATATAAACTTGTGAAAAATCTGTTCAAAACCTTTTAACAACTTTCTCCACTTTCTATGCATAGAAATTCACATAATTATTAGAAGAAGACATATGTATTTCCCCTGTGGAATAACTGGTAGAACAGTTGAGACTGATTCAAACAAAACCTGCTTCCTTTGAAAGAATATTAAAGCATTCACAGAGCGTGTTCCAAATTTTCCTTTCTCTTGTTCAGTGTGTGAATGAGCACAGAATGATGGATATGACATGCCGTTTGACAATCCCTTTTAAATAATAAAAGATAAAAGTTATCAAGTCTTGCTTTTCATGATGAACTGCAAAGGCTAGATATGGTAGGGATGTAGGTGGTCTTGTGTTTTTTGTGGTCTTAGCTGCAGAGTTGCAAGTATCCCAGCAGAGCGTTTAAATGAAACCCCATGCAGAGTCTGGAGAATTTTCACCAGTTTCTAGCCTCCCTTTGGCTCACTTTCACTTTCAAAACTCAGCAAAGAGAGAACACGATGCAGCATTTTCCTACTTTGTGGTGTTCTTGGGATCCTGTTAAGCAGTGTCAGGCTGAGTTGCCAGACAGATTCTTTCAGGTTCTCCACTCTGTCCTTCAAATAGTGAAAGAATATACCTCAAAGCTTTGGAAAATTCTTTGTGTAAAATCCAACTATGAATCATGGATTTATGCTCCTTTATTGGCTTAGAAAAAATTCTGTCTAAACCAACACGTAGCTGGATCTCCACAAAGTACTCACAAAACTTTGCATTCAGCCATCTCATATGACTAAGAAATTTTTCCTAGTTATCTTGGGAATAGATGGGTGATAACCCTCTGCAGCTTGGAATATTGTAGGGACTGCCTTCTTGTGATTTTACTGAATGCTCGCAGTTTCTTTACAATTGTCTGCCAAAGTATGGAACAATTTGTACATCTTAAACCCCTGGAGAAATGTAAATGCAGATCATAGCATGTAGGTCCATCAGTATCTACACCAAAGTGCAAAAATTCTTTCTGGTTTTGACTATTAACTAATTATTGCTGATATTTCACATTTTCACAGTGGAATGTGATTGTGCTACTTATCTCAGTGGTGGAACTGACTCCTAACATAAGCAGCAAAGTCTTACTTTAAACACTTCAGTTAGGTCTGTTTGTCAAGATGATGGCCACTATATCTGTTATGTGGTATATTTAACTGCAAGAATAACTTTATTTTCCTTTTTCCTTTTCTGTGTCTGAACTTGTTTCTTATCCAGTACCTGCTCATGTCACAGCTGAGTAGTTTCCACAATAGTTACAAATTCTACAAGCAAAACACAAACTGGAAAATTATTTATCAGTATTATATTACGTCTATAATGCAGTTTCGCACTGGCATGATATTGCTTTGAATGTATGAAGAAAAGGATGATGACAATGGCAATAAAGAGTACTGTAGAGAAAAGGGAAAGTTTCACCTATTGCTTGAGATTCAAGGTGAGAAATACTGGGATTGATAGGAAAGACAGTGACGGAGCATAATATGAAATTGAAGCCTGGGTCTATTAACTCATACATGTCAACCTATTTTGATACTAACTTTCTTTGTGATTCTTGGTAATTATTTGACTTTGTGTTTCATTTTCTCTGAATATAACACGGTAGCTTCACAGGCACATAGCAAAATTTAAAAGGTCTGATTCATCTCACCTAATTTTAAGTGTCTGTGATTTCTAAACCCAAGATAATCATCTGAACTCTGTCTAATCTCTGTGATTTCTAAACCCAAGATAATCATCTGAACTCTGTCTAATCACTGTTAAAAATAGGAATTTCTAAGGCATGGTCTGCAGTACCTTAGCGTTTTGCTCTATGGGCATCTGTTATGCCTCAGAAATGTCTGTTTCTTAGCATTGATCATAACAGGATTACAGACATTCATCTTGCAGATATTTTTGAGAAGAATCTGAGTCAATTTGTGCTGAAAAAGTGAAACTCTTCCTGCAATTATGTATATGTTCCTATGATCCTGAGTTTGAGCTGTGCAAAGTATGCAAAATACTTCTCTGCCTTGGGACAGCAATTTGCAAGTTCAGTAAAGTTCCAGTTTCAACATATTTGCAACTTCTCAGTGATATTATAATTCACTCTAACAGAGTCAGATTAACTCAAGTTACTGGGAGATGTGATAAATACCTGTGGTGGTATGATCCCATGAGATTTGAGAGATGATTGGAAGTGGCATAACCCACAGTCTTGATATCTGAAATCTCTCAATAAATTCAAGTCTTTGGAAAGCATATTTATGCTTCCAAATACAGCAAGTGGAGTAGTCCAGCAGCCTTTTCTCCATCTAAGGTGCCAGGTAGCTCATATAACTCGAAGGAAACTAATCTACAGTATCTCTATAGTGTCAGTATTGTCCTTCTAAAAAAACTGTGTCTGGATTTGGCTGCTTTGAAAAATTTATTGCCTTATGCTGAAGAATCCATATTCCTTCTTAGAATCCGAACCACAAAGACAAAAGGCAAAAAAAAGCTTCTTTTTGTTCTGTGCTACGTGACTGCACAGCAGGAGAGCTGAAACAAACACTTCAAAGTGTCTCAGTTCTTGTTTCATATGAAAAGAAGGGGTTTGGAGAACAGGCAGAAACTGCCTCTCCTTTTCTGGAGGTGAAAGAAATGGGAAGCTGCAGGTGGGCTGTCCATGTGGGACCAGGCAAGCAGTGGAGAAGAGAAATAATTCTTGTATTTTGAATAAAAAATAGATGGAAACTAACAAAAGTGGAATACATCTATTGTTTTGGGTTTTTTTTGGTGGTGAATTTGAGCAGTGAAAACAAGTAGCTGGGCAACAAAGGAGTGAGAACTGAGATGTTTGGCACTGCAACACCTAGCTCCAAGCATGCGCCTTTTCGCTTCATACGTTCCTCAGCCTCAAGCCAGGATCTTATTTATTCTGGAGGACTTTGAGACATGGTTTGTGGGGACATAGAGCCCCGTTAGATTGATATATCTTGGGAAAAAATATTCTCGTATTTGCAAGCCCTGAAACAGAGATAGCAACCTTGGGGCTAAGCGCAGGCTGAGAGCAACTGTCCAGCAGGACAGTGAAGCATCTTAGAAGGTGGCTCACTGAAGGCAGCATTTTTGGTCCTGCTCTCCAAAAACAGCAAGGTGCTTATCTCTGTACTTGGTATCCAGCTACAACTCTTTGACCTTTCACAGCAAAGCCAGGCCAGTCACAGAATCACAGAATCACAGAATAGTAAGGGCTGGAAAGGACCTCAAGATCATCGAGTTCCTTTGCTGAAAAGAAACTAGAAAGAGCTGCTTCCTCTGTAACAGTTCCATGCACAATGCATGCAGCTGTGGGGCAAAAGACTAAGTTTCTAAGTTCCTGCTCAATTGGGTTGTTGACAAGAGACATAAATTCAGGTTTCCCAGCATGTATTCTTAACTATCAGAATCAGATATTCTAAACCAGTTTTCTCTCAGTCCTTTAGGTTAAAATCATTCCATTTTATATAAGTAATGAGCTTCTAGATGAGGCACTTGAGCTGCACTTTTCTCCATGAGAATGTCATAAACATCCAAACTGCAGAGCCAGTCAGACATCCAATCTGTGCCTACTTAATTATCAATTTGTAATGAAAAAAGCCCTAAAGGAGACACCAGGGCAGACTTTCCTAGAATACTGAGTAGCACTGTAGCCGGGGACACTTTCCTGAGAGGCTGGAAATGTCACTATTGTCCAAAGCAGATGGAGGGAGATTTACATATCTTCCACTAATGCCAATTTTTTGCAGGATAAAATGATAAAATGGGACATTTCATCTAGCTCCTAATAGATTTCTGTTTTGGCTTCACCCAATAGGTGACCTTTGAGAACCCATACTAACTGGGCCATCCTGAAAGCAAAATGCTGAAAATGCTTAGCTGGAGAAGGTGCACATGATAGCTCAGCAGCCTCATTTTATGTGTGCTGGGACATACTCCATGGAAGAAAGTTTGATGTCAGAGGGTCTTCAGGCACACTGCATATGTAGATGATGAAATGATGTTGTTTTACAGTCCTTCTGTACAGCTATACCTTATTTAGCTTTCAAAAAATATTTATACCTTATTTAGCTTTCAAAAAATATATACCTTATTTAGCTTTCAAAATGCATTCCAAAACGCTTATTCTAAAATAGGGCCTCTGCATTTCTATCACCACTTGAAGTACCTTTCTTAGAAGACATTGCATTTGTTTCTTTTTACATGAGGCATCAGTAAACTATTAATATTTATCAGTACTTTGACAGATGTTGACAATTTAAAATAGAGGAACTTCTTTGTTTTTCACAGCCATGTGTTGGTTTATGTTAATGCTTGAATGACAACTGGATTATTTCTTATGAATTTGAATATGGAATATACCTATCAACTAGTTATACATTATCTCAGAAATGTGGTAGCACACGACTATGTATAAGGTTGTGATAATAATATGTCATTATTGACTTGGCATTAGTCCTCACTGACAAACCACAGTTACATCATCAAAGTTATTCTGAAGGAGTACTAATTCTGCCTGCTCTTTCAAAATTATAGTATTTATATCTATCACTAATTTACCAAAATGTGTACACATTCCTTTTAAAATTTGTGTACATGCTTTATTTTATACTTTATTTACTTTATGTAACATTTTGTTACTTTTCATTTGGTTACAGGGATATGTCCCTCCTAATGACATAAAGCTATCATTTTTATGCCTGATGCATCACATGATGTTGTTGTCTAACTTGGAACATGGAATACTGTTCCTGGTGGGGCCTTCTGTGCTTCTGGAAATAAACTGCATTCTCAACAGTATCTTTTGACCTATGTGTATATATAGTCTGTCTACACTGATCACAGTTACATATAGTCTTACATAATTTGATTTTTAAATCTTCTGTTTAAACTCAGTTTTGGGAAGTCAGGATTAAAAGATGCCAGATCACACCCTGAAGTTCTGAGTGATGCACTGTTTCTAAGTTAATTTCTTCTGATTTTAACTTAATTAAGTGTGGCATCTTCTAGATAAGGACAACCTGAGAGTCCTGTCTTTTTCTATGGATTAATAAAGAAGCCATTTTACTTATAGCCTTAATGTGGAGTTCATGTGGGTTCAGCTATGTAGTAACATTTTTCTGACCTTTACACAGATTTTAGCTATAAAAAGGAAAGCCAGGAAGAAATAACTCACAGGCTGTCCAGGCTCATCTCCTCCCAGGATCCTGAAGCCAAACCCAGACTCCATTCTCCGAAGGTGAACATCCAGCTCCTTGTAATCGGGACCTGGTTTAAAGGGAAATCCCACTGAGAAAACATTTTGGCTTTGTCTTGAGAATTTGCACCATCTTCCCTCCCACCTTGTGTTCACTGCACATGAGTAATGGCATCCTGGTTAGAGCTGGTGGAAAAAAATGGGACACAATGTGTTGCACACAGACAAGGAGGAGACTTGAAAATGTAGGTATCTCTTGAAGGATGATTATGTTCAGTAGAATACACTAAATCAAGCAAGAATGCATTCACAGGAGAACAGTACTGGAAAAGTCTGTCCATAATAGAGGTTATCAAGGTGCCTTCTTCCTACAACTGACTGCTTAATACACTGCTGTTCATCCACCTGTGATTTTTGTTTTCCTTGCACTTCATTAAAACCTAAAGAAAATAAACTGCAATGGGAGATAGAGATACACAGGAAAAGAATCAGTCAACTTACAAAAGATGAATAATCATTACAGGCCATTTAAGTTCCACATACAGATATAAAGCAGTATGTCTTTTTATGTAACGTAGCTTTTAAGCACTCTACTTTCAGGTAATACCTTCAATAAAGAGTTTTGACGAAAGCTATCATTATAAGACTGAGTCTTAGAGTTTAAATTGAAAGCTAACATCATTAACTTGAGCTCCTTAATGCTATTCAATTAAAATCTCAACAGCTTTATGAAACATTAAGATTGTGCTTCCATATGCCTGCATAACTTGCTTGTACACATATATTCTCCCCTGGAATATATCAGTTCAGGAACATGGTGGTTTTTAAAAGTCAGTTTCTTATAAGAATGTCTTTAGCTTCATTTGAGTGAGCCCATTTTGGGGGGGTCTTGATACCCTCAAAATACAAAAGAGAAATCTAAATAAAAATTAAAGTGAAACTGTAAGCAGTTAAAGGACTAAGAAGTTCTCTATTGTGACTATGCTTTGCATGTTCAGAGATGCTTTAGGCTCATTAACTAAAGCAGGGCAGTGGTTAACAGGAATGGTCTTTCATATAGATCGCACTCTGGTCTATAAATTGCGACAGCTTTCGGCTAGTGTCAGCTTGTTGCCAACTCCAACAAACAAAAAGGGATGAGTAGGTTTATTTCAGAAAACTGTTCATAGTGTCCACTGTTTCCTCAGGACAGGAGGGACTATAGATGGCTTAAACACTAAGTTTAAGTACTAAAGTACTACTTCAGCAACTCATTTACAGATCCCCTCCAGAGCCAACAGTGGACACGTCACAAACTGCAGAGTTGGGCAGTTTAGTCTGGGATTAAAGCTGATTCAGTTTCAGTCAGGTCTTGCAAAGACAGAGACACAGAACTATATGCACTGGCTCTACACTATGACTTCTCTAGGCAGCAGCATAGGGCATTATTTCAGTAAATGTATATGGCATGAGTGAGACCAAATTACAAATATTTCAATTGGTAAAATAAAAGCAATATCTCTCCCTACCATGCTGCTTCTCATATATTTAGAATACAAACCCAAACAGATCCTAACAGCTTATTATCCTGACTTTTTTCGATTTATTTGATAAGTGTCTCAACAGTGAATAAAAGAACATACAAAGGTTTTGCGTGCACAGTATGTTAACACAAAGGTTGCTTAAATGTTGCAAGATGCAAAGTAATTTTAAGATGAAAGTGATACCTTATCTCTACCCGATTTGCTGTGCCTAAGTGTAACAATATGGGGCTCAGTACTAGGGAGAGGGCTTTGCAGATAGACAAAGTAGGATCACTGTTTATAGCCCAGGTCTAACACTCAAAGGCACTGTTTCCAGCAGTCTGTCACAAATTAAGCATTACCTTTATTTGTACACACATGAATGAATATGCACAGCTGGGAATACACTAAGAAAGTATAAGAATGTCAGGCTGTGAAGAATACACGGTCTTGCACACAGAGATGAAAACATCCCTCAAACATGCACATTGACAAAGCTGATTCAAACCAATGTTGACACCAGACTCCAAAGTAAGAGGTAGTGTTTTTTTCAGAAGAGGCTGGTTTTTCTACACGTTTAGAATGGAAAAGGTAAGCCAGGTTGACCATGAAAAGGTTTAGGCTAAAATTACTGTATATGGGCATACTTTTCTATGAGCTCTAACACTGTTTGCAAGTCTTGGGATTAAATGACTGTGCTATCATGCTTGGTCAGAAGAGCCTTCCTTTCCAAATAGCTGGAGCCTATGGAACCCATCCTCTGCCAACTCTTACCATGACACTGAAAGCTGCTTTTAAAATATAATGCCCTTTTCTATCTCACTAAGCAAACAACACATGGGACTGGATAGGATCCCTGGGTCACCTAGCCCAGCTCCCTGTTACAGCAAGCCTCTAAAAGCTAACAGCACACAGACCTTTCCAGTAAAGACACAGGCAAAGACGACACTGGTACCTGAGCTTGTCTGTGGCCTTTGTCACTAGGTTACCTGCCTCATTTTGAATTTTCACTGATAGACTGCACCCCATGATTTTACTCATTCTTTCACAGTAATATCATACTATCACCAGTGGCTGCTACTACAGAGCATTTCCTCCACTGCTGTAAGAGCATTTCCTCCACTGCTGTTGCTGGTTGTTTCCGCTTTCATACTTGGTATGCTATAACACCATTGGCTGCACTGACCAGGTCTCCATTGGTCTGGAGACAACTACACCATAGATATGTCAATTACATGTCTGAATGTGGACCTGATTTCCACCCTTGGTTTTTATGCTTAGGTCATTAATGAAAATAACACCAGACTTATTGCAAGGTTCTCCACTAATACTACCCTTTCACTTCAGAAACGGTTCTTTTAGTAGAACTGCTTATCTGCTTTTTAGCCATTCCTCCTTACATCTTGTGCTTAGCACTGTCTTCTCCAGGCTAACCTGGAAGTGTTTCAGTTATAACAGGCACTTTGTAAATTGTCTAGTTGAAGTCTATATTGATAAAGCATGCACTGCTTGTTTGGTGTGAAAAATCAGTTACTGGGTTAGTCCAGCATCAACAAACTCCTTTTGCATTAGGTCCCAATTTATCTCCATGTCAGCAGTTACTCTTCAATTGAAAATAAGTTCTAAAGACTTGCTGCTGATGAGATCACTCTTTTGTTTTTGAAAGACAGCTAAGTTGTTCACTACAATGTGGTTCTGCTACAGGACTTCATGCTTGGTAGATTTACTAAAAGCCCCTACTGTTATGTGGCTGCAGTTTCAATATTCCTGAAAGCACACTGATCAAGTATTCTTACCCTTGTAAGTGACTACATTTCATTCTTTGGTGCTTCCTTCTTTAAGATTGTGGATCTTTTTTTTTTCTCCCACAAAGAATTTTTTGATAAACTAAAATTCATCTTTTCTTGCTGGAGCAGATTTTCAGTTGATCATACAAAGAAAATTACCTATACTTACAGAAAAATGATGCTCCTGTGCCTTGCTCTTGGTTAATATCACCTCATTATGGAAAATGTGCCTTTTCTTTTTTTTCTCTTGGTAAACTAGATTGGCACCTTGTGGATCATGCTAAGTAAGAAGAAATGAATAGGTTTGCAGACAAAGTAGAGCCAAGGCTCAATTAGTGTAGTCTTTTGCACAGTTTGCTCATCCTTTCAGTCAATTTAATGCACCTGAACATCCCATCTCCTACCAGTTTCACTGAGAGTTTCAGCTTAAAGACAGTATTTCTGATCACATAATAAGGGTATCTTATGCAAGAATAACAGTGTTGCCTGCTCTCCCTTGCCTCTCTACACACTTATATTAGAAAAAGAACTTTAGCTTTGCCTGCTAGTAACTCCATTTTTTTTTTCATAGTTACAGCATTGCACTGCTTCTTTTTCTGTAAAGAAAAACTTTCTTAACTGATTATTTGGCCTAGAAGATAAAAAAAACGAAAACAACAATTCATGTTGCTAGGAGATAAAAAAAACTGGCTCCCCCATGAATTTGAGAATGGTATTGGACAAGCTGTGATCTGATCATTGCTGCACAGTAAGTACAATAAAGAGCATTGGGAAATCCTGTTTTCTGGTTCCTGCATGACAAGGAATGTAAAGGTAGCAGTATAGATTGTTACAGAAAAATAGTGAGATCTCATAGGTGAAGATGTGTTTACCAACTCTCAGCTACATTTCCCTACTGTAGTGCTGTGATTTTTACAGTGATAAACCTGGTAGTTGGGATGATGCTGTAAATGTTGAGATGGAAAATTTTCTTTATTAGATTTCTTCTATATTGCAATTAAAACAAGGAAGAAGAACTCAGTTGCAATAATTTTACAGTCTTTCTGGGTGTATTCAAATATCCCACTAAAAATAAAAATTAATTTGGACTCCTCTGCTGATGATGGTGAAGATTTTTGTCCCATATAAATCATTACTATGAATTATAAATTGTGATTGACACAGATCTAAGATAGCTATTAATCTGAGTTTCAGATGCTCTTGTAAGACGTGAAAAGCCTGAAAACAGTCGTGGGTTTCCATGCTGTTTCCAATGGGTTTTCATGCTGGTTTCCAATGTGAACAGCTTTTTAAAAAACACATGTACTTCCTCTTGATATTTATAGAGAGGAAAAGCTGGAAAATAAAGACTTCAGTGTAAAAAACAGTAAAGCAAAGGAAAAAAAAAAGAAAAAAAGAATTTGTGTGCTAACAGTTATTCAAGATATAAACCCTACGGAGGTATGCAAAACCAGTCCAGTATCATACTTAAAGATGTCTGCCCAACCTGCGAGGGATTGGAAAAGACTTTAATGGGATTGTCAAAACAGCCTTTTTGAATGGGATGCTTGTTTTAACAGTTAACAACATCAGGAAATCAAATATTTCTGGTTTTTAAACAAGTCCATTGCCACTTTACAAGACTTACGTTGATTCAAACACCTGAAAAATCTGGTTTTGAAAGGTTTTTCTTTTAAGTTTTTACACAACAGGATATAGGAATGGGAGCAAAGAATGGGCGGATCTGCAAAATGCATCAGTTCTATTGCAAACCAAGATAGAATTTATTTCAGTTTTACTGAAAGTATCTCAAGTGTAGATTTGGGTGTGAGGTATAGAGATGCATTTTTATGTTAGAGTGAACACTAATGTATGAAAGTACATATAAAACATTGTGAAACATACACAAAGACTGGCTGAGGAAAAATAAACACTTTTCTTGCTCAAAATATAGATCTATTACGAAAAGATTTAGAGTTAGCATTCTATAACCCCACAAAGCTCATAAAAATCAAATGGTGACTGAGCAGTCATGACTGGCCATTATCTAGAGAAATGATTAAAGGAAGAAGAAAAACTAAAACATAAAATGAAGGACAAGTAGTTTACAGAACAATGAAGACTGAAGAATACTTGCCAGAGGAGTCCGCTCGAAAACCAGTCCTGGGCAGCACTTGTTCTGAATAGGAAAATGGGGAATTAAAGATAAAATACATTTCTCAAGTTATTTAAAGATGCAGCATCAATTTCTCAGCTCTGTTTCAAATTACTGAAGCACAATTCCTACTTTTTATTGCAGGTATTTTTTTGTCCTTCTCTCCTTCCTGACTTCCTAGGTGGTACATGTTATGTATTCCTGCTAGATTCCTGTCCATTTCTATGCAAAGTGAAACAGATGGTAAGATGGTGGCAATGTTCCTTTAACATAACATCAGTTATGATGAAGATGGGATTGTTAATATTTTAAAATTGTGAAAGTTAGTGACAATATTTGTACTTTAAGTACAGTGAAAGGTAAAGTTTAATGTCTGAATTTTGGTGAACTGACCAGTGCTTTTATTCAATTCGATTGCAAAAAGGCTTTTATTATCAACAGCAAGATTTTGCCAGAAGGCTTTATGCTGTGAATAACAACAACTGGTGGTAAGTGAAGGCAAATGCTGGTAAACTCATTTAAAGTACTTTTAATGCAGGTAGTTTCAAAGTATTTGCATTTTACTAGATGAAATGCAGTAAAATAACTGATTTGTTTTCATATGCAACTACTTTGCTGGCATTAGAAGAAACTGGAAAAAGTCCATAGCTGAATTCAGTCACACTTTCTTTGCTGATTTTGAAATGTTCTAAGATTTTCTGGTTTATTATCTCTTTTATTATCTCATCCAGAGTGAATTGCAAAACATCCCAAACCAGATGTGATTTCCATTGGCCTACCAAAACCAAAAAGGTAAATAAAACATCTTTTGCTTTACTAACACATTAATGTGACTCTAAAACAGAACATTGTGCCACATGTTTCATGGTATAAAAGGAGTAAGGTCTGTTACACCAGCATCTGTAGGATGGGGATGAAACATATGAGTACATAATGTCTTCCTGAAAAGGACAACAGAAGTGGATTTAATATTGTAAGCAGACAGTTCAAGGCAGAAAGAACACAGAGAATGCACTGGAGGACAGAAGTTTTGTCTTAGCCTTCTGGAAATACGTGGATGTGGTGAGAGAAAAGAGAAGAAAGTATTTCCTCTGTGGGCAGCTGCTTTACCAGTGTGGAAGAGTTTGGACTAAAGCTACCTGCCTTCTAGCGGACTGATTCCTAACGGCAGCATGGGCTGTAATGGCAGCAGCTGAATAATTCATAGTTCATTTGAGTCAATACTGAACTAATGCTCTAGAGCAAAGACATTTTCCCAGAAATAGATACGGAAGCTATGGAATGTCTTACGCCCTTTTTGGCATCTCAGCCACGACCTGCTCAAATTCAGGGGGCTGCTACCCTACTTACCTAAAATACAGTCTAGAGATTCCACCGGATGGAAACAACCCTTTGGATTTGGTACTCCTATTGTATTTGTGTTTATCGGCTATGTTAAGAGTTGAGTAACGCGGGCTTCGGTGTCTTAGTTTATAGGTCACTGCACATCTATACTTTGGTGGTTAAAGGAGGTAATTCCTTTACACCCTTAAGATTTTGTAAAGTGATGCGGGATCCTTCAAGATGAGAGGCGTTATCTAAATGTAAATTAGTGCACCAGCACAGCTCCTGAAAACCAAAAATTTTGAAACTGATGCTGCTCCACTGTGAACTTGGAGAAATGATTTTTTTCACTCACATCCTGTCGAGATTTTAATGGAACTCTTAAAAGAGACAGAATGACTTTAACCTACAGAAACCAATTAAATTTTGATAGGCTCAGTACACTTTTAGGTTTGAAAGGACACAAGCCTTTTCTCTTGGTCATCCAGCTAGAATTACTCTTTGGAGCTGTTGTGAGATTGCTTCACCCTGTGTTTCCATTTCTGCTTGCAGTCAACCTTATATTCCCCAGAATTGGCCTCAAATAGCAAAGTGAAAGAAGCACAACCATGCTCAAACTGTGACAAATTAGGGAACAACTTGCTATGTTAAGATAGCCATATATTTTAAGTAATTTAGCAAGATCTTTTTTGTAAGCTATTGTTTGTGATGAAGCGGAAGTGCCTGTCAATAGGCAGCTGATCTCATTAACTCTGAACTGGCTTTTGTTCCTGAATAGGTGTCTTTTCTTTGTCTTGCAGAACTTCATACAGAATCTCATGGTGTTACTTATCTTGTATTAAACCATTCAGCATCTAGTGTTGGTTTGCATTGTAGTTTAGGAATGAAACTTGGAACAGTGCTATGCTGAAGGTGTTGAATCAATCCTTAAAGTTCTTAAATGTATGATTACACGAAAGATAAATCTAAGTGCAGACGATTTTTTTGGTAACTACAGCAAAGCAGTGCCCATTTTAGGAAGAATATGCTGTCAGCAGTCTGGGTCTATGCAGTACAGGATATTTGTAATGATGTCACTGGCACTTTGAATACTAGAATAGAACCTCTAAATAGTTGTGCTTATGTCATAGACAAACTGTTAGTAGAAAACTTCAAAAGAAGAAAGATCTGGGAAGAACATTTAACGTGTAAGAAGAGACTTTATTAGCAATGTCTCCCTATGTCAAATGCAGCGATACAGGTAGATCTTTCCAAAACTCACATAGTTCTGGGCTCAAAGACCATACAGAACAGCAGCTTCCAAGTGAACAGGAAGAACCACTGGGAGTGGTCCTCAGCCAAGCAGAATGCATGCTATTGTGCACATCCTGGTGCCTTCTATCTGATAAAAATAAACTGATTTATCCAGTATTTTTACCAAAATTACTGAGATCTAGCAAGCTTTGTTTCATGAAAACCTGTCAGTTATTTTCATAGGAAACTAACCTTTACACAAGGTGATTTAAAACTTTCCATTTACTTATTATGAAATTCATTTTGACATTTTCTAAACTCTTATTATGTTAAACCTCCTGTCTCCACTTCTTAAGAAATGAGGCAGCAGAAGGCATGTTTGGAGAGGCCAGGACAAAGAGACCAGACTACCCAACACTGCCATCAGGAACACGCATTCAAAGTGTACAAAGTTTTAGACTGTTGACATAAGATTTCTGTATTCTCCATATAAAGCCTTTTTTGTTGAAATTCTGCAGTTGCCATGAGTAGATGTAGTCCTTTATTGAAAACAGGAATGAAATAATTACAAAGTAGAGTTTGAATGTATAATAAAATACTTGGTAAATTCATAGTATAAATTTTTTTAGAAACAAGACTTAAGAATGTAAACCTAAAAAGCCTTCTTCTGAACTGCTGCTTTTACATAACTATAACTGAAATAAATCTCCCCCAAAGGGAGTACTCTTTGTGCTGTGGAAAGCAAAGATGCAGCTGTGCATTTCAAGTCTTGCTATACATCAAGGTTCTTTCCAACCAGAGGGAAGCAAAGCCAAGGTTACTTTTGCTATTAGAATAGTAAAATGCTTGCACATCTGGCTTAATGTTTAATCTAAGATAAATTACACTCATAGTTCTGAAACTGAAAGCTTCAAAATAGTTGTGAAAACAGATCAACAATAAACAAGACCTGGGATACAATCCTGACTGCACTGAAATCAGTGGTGAAAACAGAAGACTTCTTTGCTGTCAAGATGCAGCCCTAGGTTCACAGCTCACCTGCAGCATGGCACAAGGGTATTCTTATCTGCACCAGTGGAATTGCTGGTAGCATCTAGAGGAAGAATTATGCTGATGAAATACAGGGAAGGTAATATTCATTGTATATGCTGAGTTATCGTCTGGATCATACTTTGTTGAATGTTAATTACATGGAAGAAAGTTATCACTGGGAAACATTTATATTTCAGCATCCCAGTCCCAGCCGTGCTTCAGGCAAATAGGAGTCTTAGAGATGAGCAGAATGAACATGATCCTGCTGCAATGTCCTTACCAAAGCTGGGCAAGCAAGCAGTTTGAAGTGGCACACAGGCAATGTAGTTCCTATTGGTCTCATGCGCCCGTGAACAATTCCTCAGTGCTTACAGTTCACTTTTCTTAAACCATTACTTTGACTTCTTAACTACACTCTACCACTTGTGGACGAAAATCTATTTGTATACCTTTTAATAAAGTGTAAACTGTTAAAGTGAAAGGAATACTGCATCTTTAATACCACCATCAGTTGTAAAACTGACACTTAATATTAGCATAGGTCGTTTAGGACCTACTTTGTAATCTAGCAATCAAAATCACTTTATATCCACAGTACTGTGATGACGATATTCTCATAATTCCATTTGAAAATGCTTTTGGTTTCACTGTCAGTTCTTATAACCAACAAATCCATTTTGTCATGGCGAGTAACTCTTTCTGCGGTCATGAAAAATACAAAATTATTTGATGTTAGCCTGCCAAATTTCCTCTCCTTTTGTAATGTATCATTTCTTATTAAAAAAAAAGAAAGGTTATATTCATTTAGTAATACAAGTTTTTAAACCTTCTCTATGCTGTTGCTTCTGGGCTATCAACAGCTGCAAGGAAAACGACAACCTGTACTGTTTAGAAATTACTTTGAGAAATTACCTTCCTATACCTCAGCTGGTCATACTCTAGGACAAGGTGTACTTTGGTAATGATAAGTAATACCTAGTAATTTACCAATACTCTTTTATTCACTAAGTGAAGTCAGGCATGTCTTATTGGTATAAAGGGCAGTAAGTTGTGAATAAAAATATTGACAGATATGGCAAACTGATCCCAAGGAAGATTTGAAACTAGAACCTAATTTTCTGAATTTATAATCCCAAACCCTTAACACACCCCTTCCCCCTCTTTATATTTATATTTGCATAATATTTCAGAATACTATGTATTTACTGCTATCATAGTGCTATGTATGTGAAAATACACATACATATATCGATATCACTATACCCTTCCAAAGCACCAAAATCAAAATATGAATCTTTTTAAACAAGCAATGAGCAAAAATGTGAAAAATTGTTAGAGGCAAGTTTTTGGTCAGGAATGCCCTGTCTGAAATAGTTGCAGTAACGATTATGCGGAAAATTTCCTTCAATTTTTCAAGTTTGTAACTATGTAGCTCTTCAGTCAATAATTGCTGGCAAGAAAATTCTGCTTAGCTGTAGACTATGCCATGGACATATGCATAGACAATGCATCCAGGTCTTTACATGTACTATTATATTTCTTTTTAATGTTCTATGTGTATCAATTTTAGGAAACTTGAGTATTTTTCTGCAAGGATGTTACTTTCAAAGTTACATGTTAGTAGTCACTATAATGCTGTCTCACAAATCTTTCTTATTGCTGATACTTTAATGCAGTTGTGCTGAATACCTGCAGTAATATTTCAGAGGAAAGGTAGCATGTGAACACGTATTTCCATGCTTGTCTGTGACCCTTAGAGAAAGGTACTCATAAGTCTGCATAAGAAAACACTCTTATTTTAGAAAGGCTAATAAAGCTTATGGTAATACATTTGCTATTTACATATTTCACAGCTGTTGGTTGACTTTGCTTTTTGGTTCTTTTCCAATTTGTCTAAATCTCTACAGAAAAAGAAAATAAATTACAGTGCATAAGACAACTGATGGATTTGAAAGGAACTTGGGAAATTCATGATATCGTGGTCAGAGAAGAACATACAATGGAGATTTTGAAGGAAGAAACCTTTATCCTTCCAGTAAAAGGTGGAACTATAATTGTTTAGATTTCTCTTTTAATGAGAGCTTATCACTGGCTAATCTCATTCTTCCTACTGGCATTTCTGTGTCACATCACCAGTCTTGGCATACCGCACTGACTGAAGGACAAATTTAACCTAATTACAAAAAAAAAAAAAAATTAATATTTTTAATGCATTCTTTAGCAGATTATAACCCAAATTTCTATTCTATATTTTGTAAATAGTGAAATAGTAATGCCATTATGATTCCCAACAGCATTGTATCTCCTGTTTGTCTAATGTCTGCCTACACAGACCACTGGACAAAGTTTGTTATAAACTGTGTATTTACAATGAACAGAGCTCAACAGAAAATATAAGAGAGGATAAAGAGAATTTATAAAGGCAAAAATGTTCAATTCAGAATGAGTTCTCCCAGTGACAGCTGTATAGGTCCAGTTACAGCTGTAACAACTGGTGCATATCAAGTTTTATAATTTTTTTTCATTACTAGGAAATTCCTGATCTGATCCATTTTCTATCTTCTGTACCTAGGTTACATCATTATCAGCAGAGTCACACTGTCACTCTAAGAGTTTTCATAAGGAAAAAGGCTTTAAATGGTTTGCCTAAAATTAATAATTGGAGGGAAAAAGGAAAGTGTATCCAGTTAACGAGCAAGTCTTCTCCATTTCACAGTTTTGCAAAATCATAGAATCATAGAATAGTTAGGGTTGGAAAGGACCGTAAGATCATCTAGTTTGAAACCTCCTGCCATGGGCAGGGACACTTCACACTAAACCATGTCACCCAAGGCTCTGGCCAACCCAGCCTTGAACACCGCCAGCGATGGAGAATTCACAACTTCCTTGGGCAACCCATTTCAATGCCTCATCACCCACACAGTAAATAACTTCCTCCTTATATCCAATTTAAACTTCCCCTGTTTAAGTTTTAACCTGTTACGCCTTGTCCTATCACTACAGTCCCTAATGAAGAGTCCCTCCCCAGCATCCCTATAGGCCCCCTTCAGATACTGGAAGGCTGCTATGAGGTCTCCATGCAGCCTTCTCTTCTCCAGGCTGAACAGCCCCAACTTTCTCAGACTGTCTTCATACAGGAGGTGCTCCAGTCCCCTGATCATCCTCGTGGCCCTCCTCTGCACTTGTTTCAACAGTTCCATGTCCTTTTTATGTTGAGGACACCAGAACTGCACACAATACTCCAGGTGAGGTCCCACGAGAGCAGAGTAGAGGGGCAGGATCACCTCTTTCGACCTGCTGGTCGTGCTCCTTTTCATGAAATAATGTAACAGCAGAAAGCTAGATAGGTTCTCTTCACCACGAAGGAGAAATGAGGGTACGTGGGGGAAGAGAGAAAAAAAGGGAAAAGAAAGGCAGAGATATGGAGAGATATAGCTCAAGAAAGGAAAGACAAAGAAAGAAGAAAACAATTTCCCTTCTTTTGCTTTTAGGCAGCTGTTTTGGATGATGTGGTGATCTTCATCAGTTGGAAAAACCTTGTGCTCCTTTCTGGCTGCTTGGAACCATTGAACACAGTTGATGGGTTATGGCAGAGGCAGGTGACAGCTCACAGCTAAGAGCTGACAGGTAACAGCTAATTCATAACAAACAATTTTCCAAGGAGCTATGATTTACAAAGTAGAGTTGCACTCCACTTTTGTACTAATGGATGATTTGATTTGTCTCCAAGCTGTACTAGCAGAACTGTCTCTACAAAACTGTTTCCAGTGTGGAGTCAATGGTCTTTTGTAATTCATGTATGATCATTAAATAATGAAATCTCCATATAACACAGGGTCATGCAGGTCCTTCGTGTTCTTAACGCAGAAAAACATGATTGTAGAATTAAAATAATCCTTTTTCACGGAGAATTTCTGTTAGAAGTCCCTTTCTTGCTCTTATTAGGTATATCTAGGTGAGCATATCTAGCAGCCACAGCAAAGGCTTGTGAATGAGGCTCTTTGGGTCTATCTCCCGCTCTGCTTCAAGTCATCTCACTCATGCTCCTCACAGAACTCCACTGCGATGCATAACTTGCTCAAGCCCCTGATACGGAAGCAGGAGGCTTTGATCAGGTCCTGGTGAGTGCTGACTTTGGTGAGATGCTCTGATAAAAGAATCTGCAGAAATTCAGAGCTATAGCAGTATGAATATGAACTGTTTAGTAATGGAGTCTCACTGTGAGAGAAACAAAACTCCAGCAGTATCTCTTTCTTTCTGAGTTTTCCAGGTCACAATTGTTCACTTTTTTGCACTACTTTTAGAAGATGAACCTCCTTTTGTTCTGGTATTGCAGGGAGATAAGGCAAACTTCGAGATAAGAAGTACTTAAAAAACCCCTCAAAGTAACTGAACTTTTCCTGTGTACTTTAAGTGTATGTCTTTACCGAAGATAACCAGCCTGACATAGCCATATGGTAGGAAACTAAGTGTGTATTATCTTGAAACCTTCCCTCCTATATGCTCAATCTAGATGACAATTTCTTGACTCACTAATGGATTTCCTGCCTGTTGTTTCTCTCTTCAGGCAACACTAGCACTATGTAAAGAATAAAAGCAATCAAAGGCTTGGCAAATTGAATTTGCTGAAATGTGTGTTTATGCCATTCGTGAAACAAAAATGTCAGGGAGAATAGAGATGTTTGGAGGCAGTTATTTATGACCAAGGAATATGAATGAATGCAGAAGAGATCTGGTTGGAAACTGTGGAATCAAGGTGTAGAGAAAATGTTCAAAGGGTACCAGCATCAGAAGAGAACAAATCAAAGCTTTCAGGATTAGCTGAAAAATCAGGAGAGTGCTGGAAATCTAGGAGGAGGGGTTATTGCAGTCTTGTTTTTCATTCCTCACTTTCTTCGTTTGGGCCTACAGTTTCAGGATTTTTAATCCTTATTTTGTCTAGGTAGTTGGATGAAAAAGGCTTGTATACAATATCCAGTTGTCTCTCGGACAGAACTCAAATCCAATTAAATCATTTAAACACAGGCTTTAGCATAACTCCATCCTACGAGTTACCAGCTCTTCCCCTGGTATGGTATACACTCCTCTACGCAGTAGGCTGTATCAGCAAAAGGTTGGAATTCATGTTGGGCAAGCAAGTAGGCAGAAATCTCATAGAAGGCACCCATGAATAATAATGAATCACTTAATTCTTTTATTGAATGGCATAATAGATCTTTGGGTGCAATATATCATCTTTTGGGGTGTACGCCAACCTTTGCAGCTGACATCAGATCTATATTCTCACAGATTTATGAAGGGCAAACATGGATGAAGCTAGTCCTACTTCTTTCAGACCTTTTTGGTCTACTCTACATTACATCCCTATCCATACTTGAAAGAGTTTTAAAATTTAAAAAACTTATAGACTCTGTGTGTACTTTGCCTTGAGTCCCCTGTCCAATCAAGAATAACATCTGGAGAGGAAGATAAATTTTGTATATTAAAACACCAAGCAGCATGGGCTACATGGCATTTGCAAAAACACTGGAAAGCTTAGTTCCTATGCCTATATAATTGAGAGCAAATATTTTTATAGGGGTGCAAAGTAATTTCTCAAATGCATATTTAGGGGGAATAAGATACTTGGCATTGCCAAAAAAAAAGCCAGCAATTTATTTAAGTATGTAGATTAAAGCTTGGAATCTTAATTTCAGGCACCTAATAAATAAATAAAAAACCTAAGTGAAATCCCCAAAGAAAGGTCTCACTATGGAAAGTGAGTTTTATGATGACAATCTCTACTGAAAGATGTTCCACCACACGGACCAGGGTGGCAGAAGATGGTGGCATTGGCCACAGTGGCAAAGAATTGAGGAATTTGAGATGCAATTTAGAGACAAGAGTCAAATTAGAGTTCATGTAAAACAAAAACTGGTGTTCTCCAGCATATTCATCCTGTTGGGAACTGGAAATACCAACGCCAAACAGAAGATGCTAATGCTGTAACTAAAATAGAAGGGGCAAGGCAAGTAACAGCTGCATCAACCCGGTGTTTGGGACAACAATGTATTTTCTTCAGATTATGTCCTTGCATACGGAGACATTTGTACTTTCTAGATCATGGATTATGATAGTTTATGTTTATCTCTATGTCTCTAATATTAATGGGCTAATCTGAATCAGCTGCAGTTCAATATTTTATGTGTAATTTATAAAGCATTTTGATCTATAGGTTAAAGTAATTTACAAAATTAACTGAAAGCTTTTTCATATGCAAGTAATAACTGCTATGAAAAAGCTTTCAGGAAAAAATTAATCTATTTTGAAGATTTTTATCTCAGTAAGGGCAAAAGCTCTGGGCAATTTAGAACAATATCAGCTAAAATATGCTTTAAGATAAGGAGCAAATAAGTTTAACCCCTTTTACCCTTGTGAAAAACGTGGTATATCCCCACAAAAGTATGAGAAATAAAATCAAGATAGGACTCTTGATGACTCAATGCTGTTTTGCGTAGATCTTCAAACAGTACTTAGTGCTGCAGGTTTCTTTCTAACTACCAAAGACAATGTGAAAACTTGTCACAATAACTTTTGTAAACACAGAGAAATTTGAAATTTCTTTAATCAACTTCACTTTAAAGTGGAAGCAAGTGAAATGGTTTTTTTCGTGATAAATTCACAACCTATTGATTAACTACGAAGAAAACTAGCACACCAAAATGTGGCGGCACATATATGGTTCTTCACAAAGGATTTAAGAGTCAAAATGAGGAGGGCAAAAATATAAGGAAAAATACCTTATGAAAGTCGAACTTCAGAATCAAGGCAAGATCTAGGAAAATATGTAAGTGTAGAGCTTTTGAATAATTTATAATGGCCTCTATTAACTGGGATTGTAATTGCTTTCTTTAGATTACAAAAGTTAATTACAGAAAATCATGTCATCAGCAACATATTCATAGGCAAAACCTTAAAATATTAAATGGTCAGCAGTGAACAGGGCTTCCACTTACGCCTACTTTCATAAATAGCTCTTGATTTCTCATACAGCTCATATGGGTCGGGTTTTCGTGGATCAAAGGCCTCTGTTGAATCGGGAAATGAACTCCTGTGAAGAGCAGGTGGATAGGGAATATTCTGTGGCATAGCTGGAGCAGACAGGCTTGTTTGAGGGCTGCCTTGATTTTCCCATCGTTCCATCATCTGGAATAAAACCACACAGAAAATAAAGATGAAGTTTTGCAAAAACTGTGACTTCCATAAGGGGACCAAAGGCAGTGAATTCAGTTGAAGATGTGTTTTGTAAAATTAGCAAACCCATTTGCTGCCTTTTGAGATGAAAGGTGTGTGCTTTGCTACTTATAAAATGACTTGGTTAAATTTGCTTATTAATTTGTTACTTGTGGGAAGATGTGATCTTTCCTGAATAATATGATGCTATGTGGATTAGGGCCCAGCGTTACCTCTGAAGCATGTTGAGTGCCTCTCACAGAATGTGCTGAGCTATTGGAAGCTATTCTGCTAAAGATGGATTCTGTGGGTCTGTGAAGATACAATTATCAGATTCATTAAAATCCATAACTGAAAGTAGCACCTAACAAAGAAGTGGTCAGACTGGGTAGCAACTGAATGATCTTGATGTTGTATGTTTGGAGAATGCATGAAAATAGCTATTTGCCCAGGGAGAAGATTACTGTAACTGTGAGCAGAATTTACAGCTTCACTTGAGGTGGAGGAAAAACAGCAAAACAAAACAAAGGGAAAATTACTACAGGAGGTATTTGAGCATCTAGTGATAGTCAAATGTTCAGTGATAAAGTACAAAACATGTTGAGAGAAAAGTGGACATTAGTCTGATGGAGTCTTTGTCATTTCTTACTTTTTCTTATATAAAAAATTACATTGGCATCATCCAACCAAACTCCCAAGCACAGGATAAGCTTTTCAACTGTTCCAGACCATTTACAGGAGAGAATTACACAGCAGCGTACGTGAAAAGTACATGTGGCATGAAAGCCATCTCAACCCATGTTTTCTCCAAGTCTGTCCTTAGCAGTCTCATAAGTACATGAAGCTAGAAAGGAGATAATACGATAGACTGTGCAAAAGAAGACTTGGGGATCTGCATTTTTCTTTTTGAAGGAGTTACCGACTAATTAAATTGCATTAGCAAATACATTTGAAGCAGTAAAGTTAAACAAATTACAAATGTTTATCCCAGGAAACAAATATTTGGCTTTTGTGACCCCTCCTGAAGCTAAGGATGGTAAAGCCTCAGAAGAGTGTGTTCTTGCACATAAACCAACAATCACTTAATTATACAAAAAATTACTCTTGGAAACAAACTGAACTGTAACTAAATACCAACAACTTCTAGTTTTGTATCAGCAGTGCCTTAACAAAGATGATTGCAGGTTTATAGCAACCTTGCTCTACAAATTCTGTGATTATCATTTGCCTTTAGTTCCTCAGTTTCCGAAGGTGTTTGGCCCAGCAGGTAGGCTTTGCTGTCTATTCAGATGATTAACAAGATCAGACTTTTTCCATACCAAGCATGTGGACTACAGATGGCTTAGTCTTCCTTGTGAACATGCTGAGTAACTACCACTCTGCACACCACAGTTGATCTGACACTCTCAGCTTTGTAGTTCAAAATAAACAGAATATGGCTATTTCCCAATTTAAGTTGTTGAGGATGTCATTCTTTATACAGAATAGCATTATAAATAAGCTGTGCTTCTGTCAGAGTTTGAGCAGTAAGCAGGGCTGCTTCACTAGAAACAATGAAAAAAAAGAAATAGGTATTTCAGTCAATCACAGGATGACTCTTGAGCACTACTAGTTCACATTGGGTATGTTATTTTAGTTGAGAAAGGAAAGAGTGCTATGAAGTGGTTATAATCAAGATATGGAATACTGTATTCAATATTTGCCAATGATGTTCAAGAAAGAGAAATTTATTTTGGGTCATATACAAAAGACAGCAATTGGGATGTGATATAAGAGAGTACTATAGGTATATAGATCCTGTTCAATACAGTAACATATGGAGATACCTCAGTTGTCACCAAAATAGCTTAGGTACAGGAAAGTACCTAGGGTACTTTCAAGTACCCTTTATATCAGTACAAATTTATCCTCTGTGTTGGGTAAATTAACCTATGTGGCAAGTCACATGTATGTCACAATAGTAATTCTGATAGCTCTTCTGACTCTAAAGGAGTTTTCTTGGGTATATATTAACATAGATACAGTATATCATTGTATCATGGAAATGCAAATTTGAAGGTCTCCAGAAACAAACCTGATTATGACCCCTATGTCTAAATTAGGAAAGGTGAACTGGGCTCAGTACAAGTTCCTTATGATCGAGGAAAATGGAGAATTATGTTCAGGTTTTACCTTCAGTGAGGAATCTAAAAAGGCACGTCACGGAAACCAAACTATCTATCTTATTGCTAGAAAGCAGAGAGACATATGGGGCCCTGTCTATCTAGAAGTGAAAGTTTCCTAATTTCTTGGACAGTCCAGAGAAACAGAACACTTACCTGTTTCAGTGTGAAACTGAGTAACATTAAAATATTTAAAGAAGGCTTTAAAAGAGAAAGGAACATATAATTATCTTTGATGAACAAACTTTTCCCTGGAGGAAGGACAAGAAACTGAAGATCAATTGGCAAAACCCTACTGGGTCCCGTACGTCTAATTGTGTGAAGCGTGAAGTTGAAAACTGAGCAAAACATTCTTACTTGTGGGTAATACTGCTACCATAAATAGTTACATGAACAGAAAAACAGAAGGTGAATTATATCTCCAAACCCATATTAATTAGTTAATAGAATCACAGAATATAGAATAGAATCATAGAATAGTTAGGGTTGGAAAGGACCTTAAGATCATCTAGTTCCAACCCCCCTGCCATGGGCAGGGACACCTCATACAATGTTTTGCAATGTGAGCTATCATAACACTAGCTCACAGACGAAAGCACTCTTGGGAATGAGTAAGCATGTTATTGAGCACTAGACAGCATAACTGTTTGGTGACATTCCTCAATTTCATTTTGCACTAATCGAACTGTATCACCTATGATATAGATACATGCACTATATACATAGAAACCATAGGAAATACCCATCAGCCCAGGTTACTCTGGGATGTTGAGCATACTGAGACGCAGTGCACACTATCCCTGAGCCGCTGCTTCAGGGAAAGGACCTTGTCTCTTCTAGCAAATGGTCCATGGTTTCCTTTTTGCTTTAAAGAATGGTGGGTGCTTCTCCATTGTGTTGTCAGAGCATCCCAGTCAGACAGGAACCTTAATGGTCAGATTTATTTTCACAAGTGTCCTGCTACTTAGATGAATAAAAAGCCTGATGCAATACTTATTTAAATGTATTGCATCCATCCTCTAGCCTTTTACATCAAAACCACCACAAGCTGAAGCAGCCTGATGGAGTTGCATCTGCTAATTAATTAGTTGCTATTTGTACTTGACAGACTACAAAAAGTATTTTTGTATGCAATAAACATGCCATGATCCAATATGAAAAGATCTGAAGTTGTCCAGATTCAGCATACACCTCACCCCCCCACTCCCAAATAAGCAAGCTATAAATCCTTTAAAACATACTGCCATTGTTCTTCCTATTGCTCTTAGAAGCCTTCAGGCAGAGTCAGGGCTCTTTTTGCTCTACACACCTCTGATGAAAGATAAGCACTACTTTAAGGTCTTTATAATCTAAATGAAAAGCCAAACTAAAAAAAAACCAAAACAAACCACAAAACCAAAAATAGTAGCCTGCAATTTCTTTTTATACTATGAATGTTGTCACAACTTAAAAATATTATATAATGTGGCATAACTGCTTACAATTTTACAGTAGGAAAGATCTTCATACCTTGAGAGTTAATGCCAAAATCATAGAAACACAGAAATGTTGGTTAGAAGGCACCTCAGTGAGTTATCTAGTCCAAGCTCTCACTTGAAGTGTGACTGTTTCCAGCTCTAGATCTACTAATGCAAGAAAGAACAGCAATCACTTTAAGGATGTTAAGCTCAAGGTGCTTGTGAACCAGAAAAAGTGCATGGTGTCCATTTCAAAGAGATCGCCAACTAGAAAGTCAACTAAACCAGCCTCATTGCTGTGGCCTTCTGCTACCTTCTCCTCCAGACCCCTCATTTCTGAGACACTGTATTTCTTATTCTTGACATCCATCTTAAAACTGACATGTTCCTTTCTCCACATTGCGGCTGGCAGACTCCAAATCAACGGCACAGCAGAGCTTGCTAGTGAGGCCACCCCTGATGCTGCCTCACCTGGAGTTGGGGCACAGCTGAGAGGCATCTGATGAGCTGGGAACAGGAGGGTTAGATGAAAGTCTACATAATTTTGTTTTGAATGGTACTCATAAACTCAGTGTGTATAATTTTGAAAAGGAACTTACAGGCTTTGGAGTTTTCCATGGAGAAAAGAAACCTGAAATAAACAAAAAATAACATTAGCAGATTTTTCTGATGCATAAAGAGTGAGACTAAGTGGTATCTATGCCCCTGTTCTCATTCAGGTCTGTAGATAATATGTGTGAAAATTCTCTACACACAAGGGGTGAAAACACAAAACATGAGGAAAAATTTCTAAGAAAACATATATATGTATATATATATGCATATATATATATACAGATGCAGCTGGAGCTATTGAGATCATTGCCATACTTTACAAACAGCATGGGATTAGATTGAAATTAAAAGAACTAAGCAAAAGGACTTCCAAATGTCTTGGTGGACATTGGATAAGACACAAAATGACCTGGTATCGATGTGTCAAATGCAGTCGCACCTTTAAGAAGAAGCAATTCAGAACATCCCATCAACAAAACCTAATAATACAAGAGATTTTTTTAGAAGAAAAGCCTGAAGAAAAATAACTGGTTTATCAGTGTAGATAAGGCAGACAAGTCTTGGGATGATTGCTTGTTTTGACTCCTGTTTTTTTGTCAAGTGGTCAGACCTTACTACCTCTTCAACATAACTAGTTATCTCCTTTTCCTTTGTTATTTCTGACTGATAACTTGCTTTAGTGACTTTCATGAATTTCAACTACTGTAGCTTACAAATGTTTAAAACTCCAGATATTGCCATTTCAGAAAAGGAGATAATTTGAAATATTAATTGCAAACACTGTTCTTATCTTATGCAGCACAATGTTAAAACCCTTACAAAATACCAAGTTAAAGAAGCATTTCAAAGGATATTGGATCACATTTTTAAAAATAGCAGCTTTCAGCATAGCCTTCATTAAAAAACTCACTTTCGTTTAATACTAGGTAAAAAAATAAAAGCCTCTGGACCTTCCTAAGTAAGATTAAAAGCCCATAAAAAAGAGTTCATTTGTTCTGTCAGAAACAGAAATGGGGTTTAAACTGAGGCATCTAATAGGAAGACTGCTCTTTCAGTCAAAAATTTCATTAAACTGTGAAAGATGGATTAAACTGACTTTGTTGTTTCTTTTTCTAAGGTGAGTCTAGGAAAAAAAGTCATGAGAACACTAGGGAAATTATATTTCCACAGAGAAATCACAACAGGAATTATATCTGTACACAGTATTTAAATTTCCTAGAGTTCTGTGATAATGAGGCAATTTTTTCCTGCCATGACATCTAATTCATTTAGACTGAAAAAATCTTTCAGAGAAAGAGAGCTTGAGCCATTTTCAGAGAAACACTGGCTGTTTTATAATGCTGATGTATAACCCGATAGTGCTTATAAACAAAAAGTACATGGGGAAAAGTAATCCTGAAAGGTTCATGTTTACTGACTCTACAGTGTTGGGATAGAAACAGCTATATTATCAAGTAGACAGATTTCTTTCCACCTGCAAATTCAAGCTAAGATAACAGGCATCCTGTATAGGTCTGGCTTGTACATCACCTTTCTATTAAAGATTCTGTAATGGAAACTTATTTAACAACATTTTGGATGGCAGATGCCTACCTTTGTATCACCTGCTACAATAAGAGTGAAAGTTAAAAAGCATTTTTTTGCTTGGAGCTAAAGATAAGACTTGAAACTTTCAAAGAGCTTTCCTGAGAAGTATCTCAGATCAACTTATTACTCTGATTTGGTGTTTGGAAAATATCAGGAGAGGTAACACTCCCGCCCCATTGGAACTGGTACACCTCCCACAATTTACAGTCAGTAAAAATTATTGCAGATCAAACTGGAAGGTCATTTTTTCCTATTTATTTACTTTTTTCACCTAAAAATATGTTTTACTATCAATTAAAAACATAGTATTTATAAATCAAATAAATAATGAAATATACATCAAGTAAAGCTGCCTCAATTAACAAAAAAATATAATAAAGAATTACTTTCCCAAATAAGGAGAATATAGACCTCTATTTAGCTTGGAGACTGTGGGCACAGACTGCAATATACAAATGACAACATCTACACTCAAAACAAATAAAAGGCAATATTTATTTACACAGCATGAAATTATGTTAAAAACACTAATGAATATAGGATGCCACAGAAGTAGAAGATCCAAATCAAGATTTTAAAAAAAGTATTGGATATCCATGTGTGCACAAAAGAATGAT
The DNA here is from genome assembly GCA_039720435.1 of Amazona ochrocephala. NCBI lineage: Eukaryota > Metazoa > Chordata > Aves > Psittaciformes > Psittacidae > Amazona > Amazona ochrocephala. The sequence continues at coordinate 32,449,245 of CM077880.1, forward strand.
AGAAACTAAAATATCTGAAGGTAACAAACCTTGGAACTAATACTAAAATCCATTATTCAGATTTAAATTCAGCTATTAGATCAAGACTTTAATGTAAAATAAGATGGTCTCTCACCTATGTCAAAGACTAGGTGCTAGACTAAATACATGAAGGCCTAGTTCCATTAATCAAAACCAATCATATACCTTTCGTGTATGTCATAGCAATTTTAATGGTGCCTCATGTAGCAACAGTATTCTCAGCTGAACTAAACATCCTTTATCCCAAACTAAACAGACACACCTTTAGACAATGTAGGACATCATGAGTTATTATGAGACTGGTATGGATAATTGCTGTGAACCAAACATGTCCAGAATTATCACTGGTATTTAAATACACACAACTGTTGCTGCAAATTCAAGAACTCAAGAGTATAATGCATGTGTAGTACATTACGAGTGCGACAGAAACTTCACATGAAAAAGCACAAAAGCAAAATGCACTTTTCTGTGTATTCTGCATGCTCCCTTTAAACTTTTACCTTTAAATATTGCTCTGCGTAAGTACGGGACCAAATTCTCTAGATGCAGAAAATTGGGGCTTGGAAGCTCACCCTAAGAATATATCTTAATAATGTGTATTTAGTGACTACTTAACAACGTTTGCCTTCAGCAACCACATCTACAGCTGGCAAAGAGAAGCAGTGGACTTTCCCTTAGTTTGACCCCACTTCATCACTCCACATTTTCCTTCGACTTTCTGGCATTGGTTCATAACATGCTGTGAGTATTCATCAGAGACAGTGGGATCCTACCTGAATGACAGCTGCCAGTAGACTAGCATCAATTCAGTATTGATTTAGAGGCAAGACTAAAATTGCTCTCCAAGCAGTGCAGCTTTCAACTTCTGACAAGTATTAACACAGTACTGATACTGCTCAAGTTTCCAATCATCTCATACCTAACTAGACACACATACTGGATAAGCTTTTATAACTTCAATATCCTGCTTCCTGCTTTCAACTTTTCCCTCTCCAAACTCCCAACCTGTTCTGCCAAACTTGCGATGTCTTCTATAAAAACCTGAGTAGCTGAGAATATGATACACACATGCAATAAGCTGAGGTATAGTAACAACCATATGCTTTTTAAAAATCAGAATTACATTTTCTTATACAGCAGTGTTAGAAAAATTACTTTTTATATTGCTTTTTAAATTATATTTACCACCTTTGAAAATGATCTTCCCTGGAAATCAGAGCTGAGATGGGTTGTATGTTGTAACTTTACTAAAAAACACCAGTAAGAGAAAACAAATTTGTACTCAAATTTATTTGGGGAAAAAATTTTGTTTTCACTTTTTCAGATCAAGGCAAATTCCAGCTTCAGTTTATTGTACTTCTCCTTTTCGATGAAAACATCCTATAACAAAAGATAAATCACATCACACTCATTTTATCTGTTCCTTCCTGTACACAAATTTAACCATGCTTTTGCCATAAATTATGCTTAACAATTTCAGATTATTTACACTTCAGCCAGTATTTATTATTGGAAGGTTTAAATTTTTAAAAGCAGCTTTTCTCAGTGAAAATCCTGAATTTGACACATTCCATAATATCAATAATTCAAAACCAGCCTTTGGTTATTGATCTGCTGCCAAGTGGATGCTTTTTGCTACATTTCCATTTCCCTTCTTCTCACTCTTTTGTATTGATTCCTGAAAAAGTTCTTCAGACCTGTGAAATCACAAGTGCTCACATAAGTATTGCTAACCCACAGGAACTTTAATGACGTTCCCCTCTGTGGCAGACGTGTTTGTATAATTAAACTGAAGCCCTGGAACAGTTTGATTTTTGCAGTGACAGCGTGTGGTAGTGATGCAGGGAGGAACTCAACTGCATCAAAGATACAGCCTTTTAATCCAAAGCAATGTTCAGGGCAAGTCAACTGTTTCCACATCACTTGTTGCACTGATGGTACAGCAAGTGCTTTGCCCATTAGCTTTTGTGGGGCTTCTTGGGTTTTTTGTGTGCTATAAAAGCCTTGTTGCACATGGCTTCCTGAGCAAAGCTGTCCCAAGCAATGCACAGACCTTTCTCATGTAGATGCTTAGAAGTCAGTGAACAGATGGCTGATGAGCACTCCCAGAGCATTAAGTGACTCCATGGGCATCTTATCAATGTCCATGTGACAACACTTCACTTCAGCAAAAGTTTTCCTTTCCAGAAAAGTTGCTGATAAATGTACTATGGTTTTTCTTTCTCTTACTGGGATCTCTGAGATGTCCATCGGTTGCTTATACGGGGGCCTCAGTTCCAGGGGTGTCAAATACCCATTAACTTCAAATGGATGTCACTCAGAGAACTTCTCTGAGAGTTTAGCTCATGGTTTACACTGTTAGCAGGATGTAGGGAACTGTTTCTTGCCATTCAGTTTATATCTGGCTTCTCCTTCTGTATGATCACCTTTTTTTGAGCTATGCTAAGTGATTGTATTAGGTATACAGAACTCGACCTACAATTGGGCTCACTCATTAAGATGCAAAATGTCCTTTAGTTAAACTCCAAAAATACTGGTGGAAGAGATAATGTTGGGGTTTTGTTATTATTGTTGTTGCATACATAGAACAAACAGCATTAATTCATTTATTCTTCAAATATTTTCCCCTTTTCAGGAAAACAAACCTAAATAATGAGAACAAATAAATTCAATTAATTGATATACTGTAGTAAAGAAAATTTAAAAGGAAACAATGATTATAAATAGATAGAAATAATACTTATGAAAGCAAGGAGGTAATAAAAAGTTTGAATTGGTCATGTTGTATTTAAAATACCAGATGATACATAAGGATTGGAAATTAGTAGTTCCATTTCTAATAAAGTCAGTGATTACCATGTAGTATTTTTTCAAAGGTCTGCCTTTTTCAAACAGCTTTAAGTACTGAGCTCTTATTCCAGCAACAATAAAAAGTTGATTTACCTTGAGATAAAGAGTAGGTGCAGAAGACTGGGAGCTCTAGTTCTTCAAGTATAGTTAGCTACTCCTGTTGTCAGCTGTCCTTCAGAGTGATGGTGCCATGCTGTGGAGGATCCATTTGGTCTTTGGTTGGGATGGCACCCGATGCAATGGGTCAAAAATCAACACATGCCACATCAGAGTGAGATTAATGAACCATCATGTTTGATCAGGCCCACGGCAATATGTATGGTTAGACTCAGAGTCAGTTCTCTTGCAGTAGGATACACACTGATAGGTTCGCAAGTAACTGATGTAGTACTGTGCTGCACTGAGATGAAGGCTGGTTACAGAACTTAATGTGGCTACTGCCATAAAAGACAATTAAAAATTTTCCATAAAAACATTAGCCACAAAGGAGAATTTCTATCCTTTATTAGATGTGGAGGGAAACATAGGGACAAAGGATGAGAAACAGGCTGAGGTACTTAATGCCTCCTTTGCCTAGCCTTTAATAGTAACTGCAGTTGTTCTTGGGGTACCTAGCCTCCTGAGCTGGAAGACAAGGACAGGGAGCAGAATGAAGCCCCTGTAATCCAAGGGAAAATAGTTGGTGCCCTGCTATACCACTTAGACATACACAAGTCTACAGGGCCATATGAGATCCTTTCAAGGGCACTAAGGGAGCTGGCAGAAGTACTCACTGAGCCACTTTCAATCACTTATCAGGAAGGTCCCAGCTGACTGGAAGTTAGCAAATGTGGCACTCATCTGCAAGAAGGGCCCAAAGGAGCATCTGGACAACAACAGGCCTGTCAGCCTGACCTCAGTGCTGGTGAAGGTTATGAAGCAGATCATCTCAAATGCTATCACACAACCCATACAGGACAACCAGGTGATCATGCCCAGTCAGCATGGCTTTCTGAAAGACAGGTCCCGCTTGATTAACCTGATCTTCTCCTGTGACAAGATGACCTGCTTAAAGGATGAAGGAAAGGCTGTGGTTGTTGTTTACCTAGACTTCAGCAAAGCCTTGGACACCATTTCATAAAGCATTATCCTGGAGAAACTGGCTGCTCATGTCTTGGATGGGTGTACTCTTCACTGGATTAAAACCTGTCTGGATGGCCAGGCCCAAAGAATGGTGACAAATGGGGTTCAATTCAGCTGGTGGCTGGTCACAAGTGGTGCTCCCCAGGCTCAGTACTGGGGTCAGTTCTGTTCAGTATCTTTAACAATGATCTGGATGAGGGCATTGAGTGCACCCCCAGTAAGTCTGCTGACAACATCAAGTTGGTCAGGAGTGTTGATGTGCTTGAGGGTAGGAAGCTCTGCAGAGGGATCAAGACAGGCTGGATCAATGGGCTGTGGCCAATGGTATGAGGCTCAACAAAGCTCAGTGCTGGGTCCTGCGCTTGGGCCACAACAACCCCAGGTAACGCTACAGACTTGGGAAGAGTAGCTGGAAAGCTGCTTGTAAGAAAAGGACCTGCGGGTGCTGGGCATCAGCCAGATGAACATGAGTCAGCTAGTGCCCAGGAGGCCAAGAAGGCCTCCAGCATCCTGGCCTGTATCAGCAACAGTGTGACCAGCAGTGCCAGGGCAGTGATCACCCCCTGTACTGGGCACTGGTGAAGCTGTACCTCAAATCCTGTGTTCAGTTCTGGGCCCCTCACTACAAATTAGACATTGAGCTGCTGGAGCTGGTCCAGAGAAGGACAACAAAGCTGGTGAAGGGTCTGGAGCACAAGTATGATGAAGAGCAGCTGAGGGAACTGGGGAACTGGAGACAAGGAGGCTGGGGGGAACTTACTGCTCTCTACAACTATCTGACAGGAGATCGTAGTGAGGTGGGGGTTGGTCTCTTCTCCCAAGTAACAAGACAAAAGGAAATGGCCTCCAGTTGCACCAAGGGAGGTTTGGTTTGAATATTAGCAAAAATTACTTCACCGCAAGGGTTGTCAAGCACTGGAAGGGGCTGCCCAGGGAAGTGATGGAGTCACCACCCTGGAGGTGTTTAAAAGACGTGTAGATGTGGCACTTACGGACACAGTTTAGTGGTGGACTTGACAGTGCTGGCTTAATGGTTGGATTTATGATCTTAAAGGTATTTTCCAACATAAATGACTCTATGATTCTAAGTCTATAGAACTGATATAAAAGCTTAATTGACTGTGAGATGAGGTACTAAATCAATGTACAGCTTTTTATACACAGCAGCATTTTTTGTTCAGTTCATGAAGTTTCACTGGACTAGGAATGTTTTTTTTTCAATAATATTCATATTTCCACAAATAATGAGAAAAAGGATAACTATTCAAAGTCACGAATGACAGAAGTACTTGATGTTCAAGCTGGGACTCTCTCTGGTCACCTGTGTCTATGAGAATTTCCTCTAAAAATAGACCAAAGAATCTCAAGGTACCATTAAGTTTTCACTTTCATGAATAGTAAAGAGTTAGCAAGCATTCAGCCATCAGAAAAGGTCAGAAGCTAGCATAGTAATGAGTTAATTTACATTCTAATGGACATCAGCTATTTATTTTGCTTGGCTGCTACAGCTCTGTGAATTGCTTATCAGTCAGAGATTTAAAATAATTTATGAAACTAGTAAAATCCCAACAAACTAAATACCATCTCCTGATTAATCTGGATGTGAAACAGAGAAATTCTGGATCATAGATAAATTAGTGCAGAGGCAAATGAAGCATTGTCAGTGACAGGTTTTGATGCTTAAATGTACTGGAGTTGGCAAAAATAATTAAAACCTCTGCAAGAATTTCTGGAAATAAGAAAAACATTTTTGGAACAAGTAGCTTTGAATGTGGTCAACAAGAGTAAATTATGTTCCACAGACAAAGTTTGATACTACACAAGTATAAAATGTCTCACTGGGTGACACTTTTATATGAACTTTCTTCTCTTTTCTGGCACCTATTACCAGAACAGGGATACACTGCTGCAGATTTATTTCCTTGCTTGTAGCAAACCCTATTATCTGAAGGACAGCTACGACTCAGAATAGAGAAAATGCTGCTGCAGTACAACTTGGAACAGATTCTACTGGGACAACTTGACTGGAGTAAAAAAAGATATGGAATGGAGAAAGACCCTCATCTCTTGCCTTTTATCCAGAAGTTACTACTAAAAGTTCAAATCCTTAGGTCCATATCCTGGTTTATGATTTGCAACTGCAAGTAGTACTTGATGAACTGAGGTCTATAATATGTATTTTATGTAAACACTACCCCAATTAGCAAAAGCCTTCATGCCCAGGTACAAACACATGATGAGTGGAAAAAGAGATCGCTGTTTGCTCACAGGTTGCGAACACTACCAACACCTGGAAAAGGTCAAGGTTATTTTTCTCTACAGACAGAAAAAGAGCCTTTTGTTTGGCAGAAGGAAATTTTCCCTGAAGAATCTCCAGTTTTGCTCACGTATGTTGCCCAATGACTGCTGCTAAAATCAGTGTCACTGGTTTTTGTGTTCAGACTACGGGTTACCAATCTATGCTCTAACTGCTCTAATACAGCAAGAGCTAGTAATGCAAGTCATGTACCATCTTGGGTAAACATATTGCTGCACACAACTCCCCCTGAGCAAAGCAGACACAGCAAGGGGAAAAGACTGGTATAAGTCACATACACACCAAATCAACAACGCAATTTAGAACACAAATTGAGTCTTCAGAGTCCTGACAGCTCATAACTGTTGCTTCTAGAAGGGTCTGCAAGTGTTGCCATACCCATAAAGACTTTGTATGCTTGCTAAGTACGTGTCTGACAACTCAGCCTGGCTTTACTGAAAGCCAATTTAAGCTTCAAAACTAACTTTTAAGGAATACTGCATCATGTTTTCAGAACTCTCACAGCCAGAAAGTCTGACTAGCTAAGCCAGTGCTTAGAAGCTGCTCTCATATAAGCTGTTATACTTTCTAAGCACATAAGAGAAATCTCAGTTTACATTATGGCATGTCACTTTGATGAATATCAAGGCACATTCCCAATATTTTTTGTTAAACTGTAGATGAAGCATAAGTTGTTTGCACACACTGTCCTAAAGTCCTTTTCCTGAAAATGCATTCACAAGTGTGGGGGAAAATACGCAATAATAAATCCATTCCTTCACTTATATGTAAGTTTTGTATTAAGCCACAGATGAAAGAGGTCACCAGATATATATAGATATAGATATATTGATATCTATGCTGCCAGTTCCTCCTCTTCTAAATTCCTTCATTTCACCCATGTTGCCTCTCAGCTACCAGCTTCCTTAGACGCCTGTTCCTAAACTCTAACAGAGTTAGAACTCTTTGTTCCCAGGATTTCCCTCTTTGTGTCCTGATCTTGATTTGAAAACCAGCTAATCTTATCGCTGAAATAGTGACCAAAAAAATTCTTAATAAAAGAATAAAAACCAATATAGGTCCTTGGTGTCCATGACTATTTCTGAATGGGAGACCTTGCAATGCAATACTCCACTCTAATGAGAGGCAGAAAAACAGCACATCAGAAGTAGCGGTGAACCACGCAACTGAGGTAGAAAGCTGAGAACTGAGTCTAGAAAGATTTTAGCTGGAAAGCTGTCTGCACTCTCTTGTTTGTACTGAATAGTTTTCCAGATATCAACTCAGCTGCATCACAATCTACTGTTTTTTGGGTTGGGATATATATCCTCATGGCGTTGCCAGCTGTGACAAAGGACATATAGGTGGAAGATGAGGTAAAATACAAGGTAGAAACCCCAACGGCAGATATAACACAGAATCTACGGGAGACTTTAGAGCTTCAGTTGTCATTCCGGCCAATCTTGAATGTCCCACTATGCCATTCTAGACTTCTTGACACACAGCGCATCTCACATCATCCTGAATGTCTGTTAGTCAGCTCTGAGTCTCACTCCTCCTGATTTCTCTGAGGCTTGGGAGCACTGGACAGAAGTTCACCATAAATCAAGAAGTTGTATTTAATAATATACATACAGAGACTGGAGAACCTGCTGGTTTCACCTGCCTACCTTTCTGTCATTATTAAATTACACTGTAGTAACTTCAGAATTTTGTGCTTAATATGCATTAAGCTGTCAGCATGGTTCTGAATTTTATTGATTTGCTTTTGAAATCTCTTCTGTTACAATGAGAACTGTCAGGAGCTCAGGTGTGTTAACAACAATTGGCTCATTTTCATACCACATGGCAGAACTATAAACACTCAAAGGCAACATCATGAAAAGGCAATCAAGCCACTTCGCCAAGGTGGTGGAAGCTGGAATAAGCAACAGCATGCTTATTTCATTCTTTGGATTCAAATGTTATTCAAAGTAATAATTTCTTTCCAATTTCCTTCACACCAGCTTAACAGACCAGTTTACTCCTGGTTACAGGAATTCAAGCAGAAGAGAGACTGGCAAACAGTGGGAGACAGAGAGAAAACTAACAGAAGAAACAAAACTTATCACAAGATTCAAGTTTTACATGGTTGAGTCTTAGCTGTGAAAGTATATCCTTTAGTGCAGGAAAGCAGAATATTTGGCAAGGGATGTTAGTAGGAGGCCAATGTCCATGAAGTAATAAAACTGTGAATAATGAATTGCTAAAGCCGCATTTCCCTGCTTGAACCTTTAGGTAAACTTTCTTTGCTTTGCACTGCTGAAGATTTGACGTGTACCCAGTAGAGATAAACCTCTTTGCTTTCATGTTCCCCGTCAGGACATCATTCTCATATTCAACTTACTTATCAAGAAGAACAAAGCTGAATTAGTAAAAGCTTTCAGTGATCTAAATGGTAATTGTTAAAATGACATGAAGTTCAGAAGATTAGCATGAGACCATAGGAGCCTGAAAGAAAAAAATGAGAGAAACAAGGATTGATGGGAATGATACTAGTGCAGTACAGAACAGTAAAGAGTACAAAGCATGATAAATTGACAAAAGACGACCTGGCTTGCAAAAAAAGGTTGAGAAATGTCACATTTTTGTGACTTCCTGAATACTTGGAGTTGAGCAATTAACATAAAGAAGGGCTGTGTCCTTAAGTCCAGTGAGAGAGGAACAGCATTGATATAAATTTTATGGTATTAAAATTGTGTGCTGGTCACACATAGTTCTATGCAGTACTTCAAAAAGTTAATGAACAGAACACTAAAAAATGATGCTGATAAAGGATCCTGACAAGATAGGTGGGAAGTGATAAGTATTAAATGAATGTATTACAAGAAAAAGCAAGAGAAACTGTGAATAGGTAATTTTTTTTTTTTTTTTCCCTGTGACAGTGCTCTGTCTCTCAGAGGAATATAAATTGATTTCAGACTGTTGAGATTTTGGTGACATGTCTAACATAATGGAAATAACCCCTTAACATTGAGAAAATCTGAACAGGACCTAAACATGACAAGTTAAATAGAGAAGATTATGGCGCTGACAACTGTGAAGCACCTTGCTGACCTCATAGCTGGCCTAAGCTTTAACATTTGCATTTTTAGGAAGACTTGCTAACGTACCTAGCATGTATGTCCCTCCTTTTTTAAAATTAGAATTTACTGCATAAGAAAGAAAACTTGGATGTAGCCTTTGAAACTGTAAAACATTTTCTTCTTTCTCAGTACACCCATATACCTCAGCATGATCCTATGATCACAGAACAAAACCTACAAATTTATGCTAGAAGACCACAGCTGGCTCAAGGAATCTGGATGAACAGTACAATTAATCAGTGATTGTCATGAAATTGGAGGTGATTTATACTTTTTCTTTGGGGTTCCCCAAGAATACATAAATAAAAAGGCATCAAAGTTAGATCTGTATACTCTTTATGCAGTCACCATGCAGTTTTGCTGGTGTATATTCCTAATCAGCTAGAATGGGAAATGGTTCGTAGGGGAATATGACTGTTGTTTTGTTTTGGTTTGGTTTCTTTCTTTGTTTTCAACTCTCATGAGCTGATTTTAAAAGTATTTCATGTCATGGAGATCAAGAAGAAATGGCCTATTTCAGAGGGAAGGAAAAGATTGATTCAAATCAGAGCTTGTTTGTGCTTTTCTAATAAAGGGAGTTTTCATTGGTGAATGATGATTCACTAAAGCCATTTTTGTGAAAAGCAGCTGTATTTCCAGAATATACTGAGCATTTCTTTGGTAAAAAGATAAATCAGAGCTCAGATGAAATTTCAAGTTAAGTTAATACCAACTGACCATCTAATATTTAGCAGCACCAAATAATACTTAGCAAGCATTTCCTGATAACCTGGAGCCCAAAATAATTTATCCTATTGTAAGCAGGCCTTTGTTTCTTATAGCATAAGTAAGTTTCTGAGCTATCAGGCAATTAACCATTACTGTTAATAAGAACTTAAAAAAAACAGTGTGCAAGTAGCTATCACATATTGATGAATAAAAGTGGGTACCTCCGTGTACAAACACAAGTAATGAATTATACCCCTTTCCTAGTATGAATGGGTTAGAAAGGCAACTGAATTGCAACTTCTACATCAGCATTTTGCACAATAGATGCATTTTGGTTTAACAGAAAAATATTTGTCTTGTAACACTACAGTTCTTTAACTCTCTGACATTAGAGGGGAGCAAAAAACTACCCCAAAACATGTACAATTAATACTCACTGTCTAGAAACTATGTTTGACCCTCCACCTCCAAGATTTCAGAGGCACTGATTTTCTTTCCTATAATTTTTCGGTTTATTTGCAACATTATTTCCAATACATAAAATGAATATTTTCTTTTTATATTGCATTCTAAAACACTATTATTTATTTATATTAGTCTTTGAGATCTGTGTATATTTCCAAATATAACCTTAATAAATTTAAATAGGAAAGGGGAATGTGGTAGCAGTATATTTCTATCTGGAGCTCTTTTTCTGACTTACAATTATCCATATTATCTTTGTGGGTTTTTTTCACCCCGAATTGTAGGACCTTCCCCTTTCGTAAAAATCTTCAAAATCCCTAGAATTTCTGTGTAATTTTATTTCTTCATTACCAACCCATATTTAAATAGAAACACAAATGATGTCAGAATTATAGCTCAGGAGAAGCATCATCAGTCCTTAGTTCCAAGTATTCGAGACTTTGATCTCCAATGTGCAGAATATGCCAACATATTGGTGAAGAAATTATTTTTTATTTTGTAGCAATGTAGCTGACTTTGGTTTGGTGTTTTACTCCCACCTGAGATGGAATCCCAGGTCAGCCAAAGATTTAAGCTAGATCTGCCTAGACTCCTAACAGACATCTCCAAAGACTTTTTTATACATATAAGCCTAGGGTATATATACATATATGTATACCCCAGGTTTTATTATAATATAACAAAAAATACATACCTTTTCAAACATAGAAAAGGTAAAATTAGTAGCTGGAGACTATAGAAGCAAAAGGGTTTCGGAACAGCTTGCCCTGCTCACTATATCCTACCTTACAGATCTTTGTTTCCAGTGAAATCACTGACTTCTTGAGTTACAACCCCTGCATTACCCCCTGCCAGTCCCCAGATTTTCACCCCATTCCCTCTGAGGCCTATATGTTTCCCCATTGCTCTTCTCATCAGGTTCTTGAATTAGGCTGCAGATCTCCAGCTCTCTGACCTGGGTTGTCTCAGATCCCACAGCCATTGGAAACACCTCCTCTCCACTACAGGAGGACCTGCCTGACCCAGGTATTTCTCAGAGGAAGGAAGGTAGCATGCATACTTGGAAGGAGCCAAATAGACCCTCTCCATTAGATTGCTGTTATCAACTTGACACAGAGGATGGTTGTAACTGTTTTAAGTAAATACATTCTCATGTTAACCGTAAATGTTTTTCAAGCAGTTTTATAGCTAGTAGATTCTGGTACCCAGAGTGTTGTAGGTCAGGGACTTTGTTTTCTTTCTGCTGAAAAAAAGGGATGATCCTACAACATAATTTCTTAGAGAACTCTTTATGTGATCCAAAACATTTTTTTCAGGGTCCCTAATTCTTTACTATCTGGTTTCTACCCTTTCAGACCACTTTTCCCAAGCCAGGTCTTTTTCTTCCATTTCTACAAGCTTTTAATGAAGGACTCCTTAAATGATTCCACATAAGAAATAAATTCTGAAATTATATGCGTATTTGTCTGTACAGGAAATAGGACATATTATAGAAGCTGGGTATTAAGGAAACATCTTTATGCATGGATAATTAGCCATTACTTTTGCTAATGAAGAACTGTATAGAAAATCCTAGAGAAATCCTGCATTTCAGGTCACTACTACTAATGCTACGAACTTCAAATATAAGACTTCTGCAAGAGGCTTGAGCTTTCCATAGTATATGGAAGTAAAACCTTTGAAGTAATTCTGGGAAATGGGAGAAAAGATGGAAGAGCAAATGAAGTGAAGAAGCAGTGAAAAACGATCTGGAACAGGGTCTCATTGACTTTGTTAACATTCATAATAAATGCAATAAAATAGTTTACCAATGGCATCTTACTGAGAAAATAGATAAATAATAAGTTTTATTTTAAGAACTTGTTCTGAATTTGCCTTTTTCACTGTGATGTTATGCTCAGCTGATTATCAATAATAATTCAAAAGCACTTTGGCAAGTTTGGGCTGCATTTTTTGCTCTGGTTCAGGAACTAATTAAAACTGCATAAAAATGCTTCCTGCTTGCTGATGCTTAATTTACTAAGTATTCCCCTTTCCACTCTTTATCAGTAATGTGTCATCTGTCAAATTATATGGACCAATCTCTCTCTCACATGCAAACTTTACCAGTATTGATTTTATGTTTTTTTACAAGATCTTCATAAAAAGTGTAATATAGACAAAAGCCAAGAACTTATCCTAGAGGAAGCTCATTAAAAATAAATTCTCTCACTGATTTCCTACTTATAATTATGTTAAAAGTTCAATTAGTTAACTGATTTTTCAATTCAATGCAAGCCATACTAATTATACATGTTTCCATTTTTAAATAAGGAGTGGGGCTGTTTCATGTAAAGTCTTTCATAAGTCCGCTATATAAAAACAATGAAATTTTATAATCAAATATGCAATATTAATAAAAATGCTAAAATACACTTAATCTGAAATAATCTATTTTCTGCAAGCCCACATTTATAAGTTCATTTTTATAAAGAAACCCAGATTACTTTCTAAGGCAAAATAAATGAGATTCCAGTTTGGCTATAGTGCACGAAACAGAATCAAACCTTTGTGATAATACAGTGCTTTGTTTGTTTTTCTTTATAACTTCAGTTGCTCTATGCTTGCCTCTGGTGTGTGGGCAAGACTCATCTCACCCACCCTTATCTGGCTGGCTGGTCAGCGAAGCTAAAGCCCTCAGCCAGACTTCCCAGTATCAGTGCAGCATGATGGGCAAATTCAGAGAACAAGGTCCTTAAGCAGTGACTGAATAAAACGATGTAAGTCCTCCTCTTTGTGTGCCTATTTCCCAGAACTGACAGCAGGGGTAACTATTTCGACTGGTGTAGACTAGAAGTTAAGTTGGGATTCATTTGACCAAATGTGAGTAGAAATTTAAATATGAAAATTTGGTAGGTGAATTTATAAAAACTTTTATAATCAACAGGGGAGAATAGGCGCTGTTTTCAGCTTTTTACTGACTGGCATCATAGGGATGCATGTTTTCCTCACCATAAAGGGATCCCGGATTGCTGCCTGGCTCAGATAAGGAAGGATGCCCTGCAGCTGTCTGCACAGGATCCCTGATAACAACAGCTTAGGTAAACATGGCTGTATGGTTGCAAGGCAAGCCTGGCAAGATAGTCTGAAGTATGTAGCACATAAACTAGTTTCAGTTTCTTTGCCTTTAAGTACCTACGTAAAAATGTACATTCACAATTAATGATCATGATTGTTTAAAAAGGGCCATTTTGACTGGAACTGTATATAGTTGGTTCTTCTTTTAGTACAGTGCATCCTAATGTGCTTCTATTGAGATAAAGAGCTTGATAAAATTGGTATACAATGAATAAGTTACAAGATAAACTTCTTGCTTAAGTAAGATTAACCTTAGTAGAAATATTGTAGTTGATGTTCATGTAGTGAATGCTAGCTGGATCAGACTATCTAGCTGTTCTTATTTTAGAGCCAACCCCACAGCCATTGGTATCTCTTGGGAATGCTTATGACATAAACACTGCATTATTTTTCAGTTATAGGGTGAGAATACTTTGCTGTGTATGTGATCTCAATGAACACATCTGGCAAACTGAAATCAAAAAGTATGTCATCATCCTTCCTGTTTGCATTGATTTCTAAAGAATTTTCAAAAATAAAGAACCGCATATTTGTTTTAAATAAATCTATATTTAATATCGTGTAATAAGGAGACAAGATCAAATAACGTCTCTTTCTCTCTGAGAACTACTGTGGAAGAAGGATTAAAATTGTCCAGAGACCCTCTCTTTAGCACCATAGGCCCCCAAATATGAGAAAGATGGTGAACCACAGAATAATGTGTTTAGACTGGGACAGTTGGAGTTCATCTGTCCAACCTCCTGCTCAAAACAGAGCTAAGTTCAAACACTGGGCTGACATTCAAGAACAACAGCTTCTCTGAATTGTTGAAATGAAGCAAAACAGAGCCAGAATGACAAGCAATAAACTGCATACAGACTGAGCAAAGACCTGGGTAAAACGTGGGAAAGGCTATTGAAGAAGGGCAGAAATTGGATGGAGATGACTGTCTTTGGTTCTACCATATTGCTTGGCTCTCACTGGCCCCAGATCAAAGCCCTGTGGGCTTTTAATTTCCTCAGACTTCTTTTGGCGCTGCTGTAGGTCCTCCCATCCTTCATTTTGGTTACACATTTGAATTAACTCTGCCGGAATTTTTACATCTTCTTTTAGCAATTCCTGATACTTCCTGAGAAAACTACATGTTAAATAGCATAAAGCTTAAGACTTATGAGAAAAAGCAGCTGGGTCTTCTGATACACTATCCCACAAGGATCACATTTACAAAATAAAAAGGAACAAGATTCTTCACTGGCCATTCCTTCTTTCTTTTCCTTAAGAAAAGGATTAAGGTATCTTCTGCACTACCTCAGAGATATGATAGTGTTTATACTGCAGTAGAGAGGCACTGCTTGGCCCCAGGTGCCTAAATAATCACATTTTTTGAGAACAAGTAGTTCATAACATGGAAATTATTGCACATAGTTGGTAAGAAAAAGATGTTGACTTTGTACTGATAAATGTCATCATCATCATTTATCCTTTTAAAATATTAGCAAACTTTCTGCTAGGGAAAAGCAACCCAGCTTAGAAATGGAAATTAATTGGTAAAATTAATTTAAAGACCATTAAAATAATTTCTCATTCAAAACTTTTGAGCCTCTGCTTTTATTTCAGCATGCAGAGTCTTATTATCACAGCATCTGCAGTTCTTTATCTAAAGTATACGAAAGGCAATAAAAAATGCTTATAAAAATATTCTAAGAAGTCCATTAAATATAATTTGTACCTAACTGAAATACATATTAAAGATAAGGTGACCCTAGGAATGTGTGCTCAGAAAGCTTGCCTTTGTTTAGCTCTTGGTGATAAAAGGTACAGAATAAATAAAAGTCAAGATTTTTCTTGATTACCAAACAGGAACACTGCACAGTACGTTTCTTATACACTGAAATACTGTTCCAAGTCATGACAAATTTGGCTTTGGGAAGCAACTTATTTCTTTTTGAAATCTGTTTTGACGCACTTGGGAGTCATCTTTTAGAGTTTGTGCCTGACAGTTTTGGCTTCCATGTCCTTTTTTATACTGTAATCTGAAGGTGACACAGCAAAAGTTTGTGTATTCTGGTGTTTGCTTTGATTGTGCTTGAATTATGAGTCACCCAAAGGCTTCCCGAGAAGGGCAGTGTTTTATTCAATAAATGTATGCTTCCGGTTTATAGAAAGAAGTTGAGCATTACTCATACGGGGCAAGTAGAGCCATTGGTAAAGCCTTCCTTCCCCTTTTTAGGAATGCAATAGAAAATTGCTTAAAGAATTGTACAGGGATAAATACCTTATCTAGAATACTAATTTAATTTCAGCTTTTTTACTGTATAGGCATACTGTAGGAGCCAAGAGAGTTTTGCGGCTTCTGTAAGTGGTTTAGCAAGTGCCTGAAAAATCACACTTTCCCATCTCCCCAGTGCTGTGTCTCATGTCTGCAGCACAATAGATAATGTACTCACTTGTTTCATAGTGTATTAGCTTACTTTATTACTAGAAAATATTGCACTAGATTACAAATCACCACGTCACAATATCTACACAAATGTACTTTGACAACAGATTTGGAAACCCAACAAATATTGTTTAATAGGACATTACATTACACTGAACCAACAGAAACATTGTTCAACACATTTAGACTAATTTAGACATGCCTCAGTACACAAGCACAGGTTGTACGGTACTTCTTTGGAGTCCTGGGCTGAGATCTCCCAGATCTCCTCTGAGGAAGGCTATATTATATATTTATTATATATTACATCTACTCAAGAGCCTAGACTATGGGAAATTAGATAAAAAATAAGTTTCTTTAGCTTACTGTAGTAGGCTCTCCCATGTACCATTCTTGGGAGGTACTTGGCTTCGAAAGATGTCATTTTTCACTAAGATACACAGTCCAAGACAACCTGGTTAGGTTTCTGATAATACTGCTTGCAAGAACTTCTCCGGCCTGGCCAGATTCTCATGTAGGCAAGCCAGTATGTCTGCTTTCTCAAACAAACTGTTCTTCAGTTAGTATTAATTCATTCACTAATAACAGTAAGACTGAAATCAGTCTGCAGTGCTGCCAGTAGAGCTTTCGGGTTCTAGCACTGACATGTAGCTAGGCTGCAGCTACCAGATGCAAACATACCAGACTCCTCAACAGATACAAGTAGTTCCTGCAGCTCTGCACAAATACTAGGTGCACGGCAAGCCTCTATGTAGATCCAATAATGATAATGTCTTACTGCTTACTGTATGTAGCCTCCTTCTGAGCATAAGAGTTTAATGACAAAACAGCTATTGGAGCAATGGTAGTTACCTCTTTATGACATGCAATGATGAGAATCTATGTCTACACACTCGTATTTCTTTATGCTAAAAGGTCTTCTAAAGGCACCTATTTCTCCAGTGCACAAACTAACTCCTATTAATGTCAAGAGTTAGACACACACATCCCTAGGAGAAGTGTCCTCGTAAGTTTTAAAGGAAGCACTGTTCAAATTTAATACAGACCATATGGCAGGGGGGTTGGAACTTAATGTTGTTAAGATCCCTTCCAACCCCAACCATTCTGTGATTCTGTGATATAAGCCTACATTAGAAAACAGTTTCACCAATAATAAAAGTACTTTTGAAACAAACCACTTGCTAAGAGTCATTAAAAACCTTCTACGCAAGATATGTAAAAAAGATTAATCTAATGCTTTGCAAAATTATCCACAAATGTACCACACAGTGCACAAACATTAATAAGAAAGAAGCAGCAAAACCATAATGTTACCACTTTGAAATGCAATGCAATTAATACTACTTCCATTAATACAGTGTAATAGCTACTAACTATTATTGATGTCTATTTTCTCAGGAATCCATACTCATTAAGGAGGTCTATGGTCTTTTTTTATCTTTTATTCAGAAATATGGAAGCAACTGCACACTGCTTCATTGCTAATCAGAGCTATACAAGAAAAGATATGAAAGTCTCATTAGTGTGAATTTTACGAGAGCTGGTATACTACTGTAACTCCCTCTGTTCAAATTTGTCATTTTCTGTGTTACTGAGAGGTTACCATTTCTCTTACTAACAAGGTTTAGATTGAAAACCTTCCTAAATTAGGCTATATATGTAACTTATTTTTTAGTTTATCTGCTATAACATGTAAAATATTTATTAAAATAGATTTTATACCAGATGACTACGATAAATGCTTAGAAAATACTTCAATTTAATCCGAAGTATAAACAGGCTCAATGTGTAGGAAGAAAGGATATCAGTAATATGAAGGTTACTAAGAGAGCATATATCTCATAGCTAAAAATGTGATACCCTGTAAGGTGAGAAGACATGCCTTGTAGAAATGAATCAGGAAAGCAGCGCTTCCAGGAGTTATGTTAATATAACAACGGTAATTCTTGCACGGTAACAGTATTTTCTAAAAATCTTTCAGGGATTTTATTTCTGGAATTAACACAGGAAAGAAAACCGCCCCTCTAAAAAGGCTCTTATGAAACTCTCTTTCACAAAATACTGATTTCTCTGTAGGAAGGGACAAGTGGCCAAGGCTGGCCATGGGTAAAAGGGCAAACATCTAACATTAAAGTCAACAAAGTGGACAATGCAGCATGACTCACAATATTTTTTATAGTTAAACATTTCTGGCATTACCAGCTATGAACAGCAACAAAATGAGCAAAAAGATGAAACATCTCAAAAGCCAGGTTGAGAAGCATGTTTACAGAGAACTCATGCCGAGGAAACTTTATGATGTCATATAAAAGCTCATAATTTTGAGATGGAAAGGAGGAAGGTCAGCTACAAACCTTTGCTTTCCATCGCTTTTAAAGTAGATGGACTCGGGAGAAAGAGAGAACTTCACAGAGAGATGGCAAGGAAAAATGGTGTAGTAAATCAGAAAGAGAAAAATGAAAAAAGATGCTTCAGCTGCATGTTGGACTGAAGAAGTTTATATTATTGACTTCTAGGTATCAGTGGTTCACATGGTTCACTTCAAATGGGTCAGTGGTTCACTCCTAGGTTCACATGCACATTCACTTTGTGGGATCAAATATTCCTTAAACTCACAAACAAAAGATATATGTGCCATTTAAGAAGACAGCAGGGCTAACAATGGAGATGTTGCCAAACGCATCTAAGTGCCTCTCAATATTAGAATACTCTTAAGAAATGGGAGAAAAGGGGTCAGGACCAAATGCACAGTTGAAATAACTGTCTAGAGAGGAGAAAGTATGGCAGGAAGCAGAAGAGCTATCAGACCTTGTTATCTCCCAATATCTGCTGTCAGAGACAACATAAAGAAGAGTACTTTCATGAACAAAGTAAGCATAACAGACGGCTATTAATTCAGACTACCCACAAGAAGCAATTAAGCCAAGAATAGGTTCCTTTAGTAGGGAACTGGAAAGAAAGAATTCACCAGTGACTTGGGGATGTAAAACAGTAGAGACAGTAGGACGACAGAAAAACTCTGTAGGTTACAAATAAAAACTCTACACCATTCTCCTAACAATTTAATTTCTTTAACCCCTCAGTCCTGTTGACTAGAAAGTCCTGAACTGGGGATGAGCAGGCCATGAGATACTGGGTCTCCAATTTGCACCAGGTACTCTCTATTTTGAATGAAAAACTGCAGAGGCAGAATTAAAGCTCTGGAGATGTCAGCGGTGGGCTGAGGTCATGGAATCAGGAGATCAGAACTGCACAGACCAGACTAGCGTCAGCAGAGTGATGGTGCTACCTGCAGCTTTATCTTGTGCAGCTTTCTCAAGTGAGAGTACAACTGGGAGAAAAGGAAGTATGTGCTTTCCTGACCAGACGGATTGAAAGACATCTTATAGCAAGCCTGGACATAAAAAAAAAATGTCCATGGTAGAAAGATAAATCTCAGATTAGTCTGTGGATAGGGCATGAGGACGTAGTATTCCTTAAATTGAAGCCTGCTCATTTCGAAGGGCTAGGTCTATTCAGTAGAAAATGAAAAGATGTTTTTTTGTGAAATTTCTGGCCATTTTGGAAATTGCTGATGCTTAAAGTGGTGCACTGGTCTCTGGGAGCAGCCTTAAGGAGTCAGAAACTTCTACGGGGGTTTATACAAAATCTGACAAAAATCCTTGGCCTTCCTTTTATTCTCACAGTTTACATCCACAAAGTCAAATTCTCCTCATCTTGACTGTTCATGCACTGCGTGTGGCCCATGCTGTCTCCCGTATCGTGTCAGGGTGAAACTAGCTGCTGGCTTATTCCAGTCCCATGACAGCAGTGGGCTAACAATTAACCAGTGTGGACAGTGTGTCAGTTCTCTGGCTCCATTTTGTACTAACAGTCTCACTTTCACAAAGCCTGGAGTTTATCATTATAAAATCGCTGTCTGATATAGGAACGTTGTCAGGGTTCCACTTTTTACATTTAGTTTTAATGTTTCAGTCACAGCACTTGTTTAGGAGTTGCCATAGCTCCATGAATCTGTCTTGGGTTGTCTTCAGATTTTCTTAACACCAGTATTTCAGACACAGTCTTGACAGATCTACATTTGAATGCGTCAGTTCTTTTTTAGACAGGAACACTTCTGGGGCTGTGCTGTTGTCTACAGGCTCAAATATTTCAAAGGTACTTTCCAAAAGAGATGGCATATGTCAGGTGCTTGGTTAGCTCACTTGGTACAACATGCCAAAACCAATTTTTAATGTCCTAATTGTGAAAATTTTGCTCTACATAAATTTAATATGTACTAATTCAACCACTTAGTGCTGTTTTTCAGTAGTTCTGGACTAATGCAGAATTTCTGCTCTATCCACATTTGGAAAGACTGATTTTTCCGAGCTCTTCAACATTATTTAGGCAGCCTATATCCAATGCAGGCTGCTGTGAAATGTGAGGATGAAGTGTGAAGGCTGAAGCAAAGCTGGAAAGGGGTAAATCTATTCAAGTAACAAACAGTTTAATATCTTTTTCTGCCTTTTTCTTTTTTTAATTTTTTTTTTTTAAGGCAACACTTTTCCACCATCTTTCGTGTTTTTTTTTTTTTTTTTTTTTTTTTCTTTTCCAGCATGAACACTTCTGTCAGCTTATAGTGAATGGAAACCATATGGCTGGTCAGCAAAAACAGGTGCAAAGAAACCAACCCAAGTAGCACATCTTCGTTTAGCAAAGAACCTGAACAACAAACACAAAGACTGTAAGATCTCTAGCCATACAGTGTCATAGCTGTCATCTAAACAACTGCTGCTTAGTATTTTCTTGGATACAAAATGATGTTGTTTCCATGATTATTATTTTCTTTTTTTAACAAGCAGGTACATTATTATTTCTGCTTTAGAAACTTTAAAATTACTTCCTCCACCTGGATTGTACCCCATGACAAATCTCTGGTATTGGTTCACAGTTTTCTTTAGTGACCTCTTTAAATTTGAGCACTGCCATTCCCTCCATCTTTTCCTTCTCCAGCAGACTCTGGTTGTTGACCACCTAAGCTTGATGGACAATGGCTTTTTAAAAGCTGTAGCATGCATTCTATATGCACAGGAGAGAGTGTTTTTTTCCTGTATAGGATGGGTTTTTTTTGCTATAGTTAGAACATATCTCAGCCAATGTTGATCTGTTTCCTGTTTGCAATGTAAGGAAGATAGCTGGATGAGAGAGAAATTAAGTCACTTGCAGAAGAGGATTTGACACAGTGAAATATGCAGTTAGGCCATATTCATATCTGAGACAGAATACATTACAAGGCAACATAAAACCTTATGCAAAACATAGCATTCCTCTTCCACAGGCAGGAATACTACTTTGGTCTTAATCTTAAAAAATGAGACGTTAAAGACAGGATGCACAGGGTAATGATGGAAAAGGCAGGTATTATTCAAGTGTCATTACACATTAGAGATAATAAAATAACAACTGTATCCATCAGTAATGAGAAAGCATGCCTTGCTTCACTGGTGTCACAGACTAAATATTTTAGAATCATAGCAGCTTTCTTCAAGTACTAGAATTTTGTTTTGTGTTCACTATCTCACATGACCAAATCTTATCATCTGTTTCTTATTCATAACGTGGGATAGATACATACATCTGAACCCATCCTACTCAATTCCCTTTATAGTCAGTCAAGCAGAATATATACTTCTAGGGTACACCTGGCTTATTTGAAACATCCACATAGGAATGACATGAACTGCACACTAGAAAGGCCCATTTCTGCCCAGGAGCTATAAAAGGAGACATGACAACTAGCTATATAGATAGATATTAACTGCATTATTGATCCATATTTGGTCACATGGTTTCCCATTTCTTATGAATTTATTGTGAAAAAAAAAAAAAAAATACCCTGGTTGTCACCTTAAAACAGTTCCCATATTTCTCTTAAGCTGTGATTCAGCCATCTCATGTAGACTGCATTTTTTTCACTTCTTTGAATAACTCAAATAAGCATTTTCTTAAATTTCAGAGTCTAACAACCTTGCATTAAGGTATATCCTTATTTCTGATACACAGATTTCTGACAGTAAACTTTAGTTTGCTCTGTATCACGCCATTAAGTTTAGTCACTCTGTAGTACTTCCAAACAGTTGCTCCAGTCACAGCCCTTGTTTTACCTTGAAAAAAACACGCTCTCTTTCTCTTCTCCGCATTCTCTAAAGCAACAAATCATCTCCTACCCCAGATACAGAGGGTTAAGAAGAATATATTATTGCATTTGGACTTAGTATTTTGTGTCATCTGAGCTAGGGTAGCTATCTGTACCTCTGGCCTGCCAGAAGACAAGATGGTGTAAATTTACACTGCTTTTATTGAGGGTTGAGCTCAGTCCAGTATCTCCTGTCTGCCACACTGATATGTAGAAGATAACCACCGCTCAGTAAATGCACCAGAACTTGTTAAACTATCATGTTGATCAACTTGTTTTGATCATGAATCGATGCTCTAAGAAGAAATTCTCTTGAGAGAGGGGAATTATCCTCATGGGCTTGAGTATGTCGCTGCTTCAGGGCTCTTTTTTTTTGCTACTGTCCTGCACTGATTGCTGAAATATCTATTTTGCTGTCTGTAATTACACAGGCTTGTTCAGCATACTGGATTTCACACTCCACTTCTCTCTGAAGATTGGTGTTCTGAACTGTTTTCCTCTAGAGGGGGATTTGCTTGCATTTTTCAAAAAAGAATCCCATCTTTCAGGGTTACATTAACCTTTCTAATTCCCTTCATACTCTTCTTTTACTATGCAATTCTCCACAATTTGTTAGCATCTTCAGAAAAAAAGAATGTTGCTTACTCAGCTGTTCCAGAATCTTAATTGATGTTAAATAAAACCAGATTTAATACTAATATAGCACCTCTGCAACAATTAGCGTTCTCTAAACTCATACACAATAGTGACACCATTTGGCCTTTACTTATCATTCTTAATTTGGTTTAATTAGAAAGAAATGTCAAATTTTGTCTCTTATAAATTATTCTTTTAAATATAGGTATGAAAAATACTTTATCAACTATGTGAATCTACAGATGTTTTAAACACCTTATGCTTGTTTCTGCAATTTGATAACTGTTACTGTATTCCTTGTTCTAAGGATTTATAGGTTTTCTAATGACAAAAAATTTGGCATACACAAACACTAAAGCTTCACTTCCCAACCTCTAATCTTCAGAAGTAAAATATTAAGTATTTTTTATAGGACCCTTTTTATTTTTTTCTTTCAAAGCACAGAGTAATGTGTATAAAGTGACATATGAATGCTTTTAGAAGAACAAAGATCTCAAAGAAATTCAATCATTATTCAGTTCAGGTAATAATAAATTGCAATGGATGCTCATCTCAAGCCATTGAAGAAATTTTTTTTGGCTAAAATATTAAAAGCTATGAAATTACTTATCGCTGCCCAGGTATTAAAATTTCTTCTTCTGTTGCGCTTCCTTACAGATAAATCTTGACTATCCGAGTGGAGCATATTCAAGCGTAATGTGTCAGGCTGGACAGAAAAACTAAGTTGCTAGAAGCTACTATTTCAAAAACAGAGAAAAAACATACTATGGATCTTTTCTGTCAAGAAAGACACAAACCTGTTGTACCACACCTTTACAGTGAAGGAAAAGGAGGCAAAATGGCTTATCAAAACCAGTAACTTTGTAAAGGGCTTACAGATTACTCTTTGTTCTACCTTAATGAGTCAATATATACAATTATATCTAAAGCTTGCAGCACTGCTTTGGGACAATAAGAGTTTGCTGCAGACACCATACAAATTATTATGTTGTGAAAGGTCTGGAACTGCTCTAGTTTTACCCTTATAAGGAGGTGGGACCGTTGACACTCGAAACACAAAAAAGAATGCACAAGCAGCTTAGATTTTGCCTAGGATACTTAACTGCAGACACATTTTTCCAGAACCAATGGTGTTACCTCCCACAACATAGAAATTAATTTCCAATCTAGCACACAAAGATGTAGTGAGTATATATGTATGCCTTATGGTTTAGAACCTTTTACACACATTTTTGTAATTGTACAGACTTTCCAAACTTACCTCCTCTATGGATAATCAAAGAAGTTTCACTTCCAACAGGACATTCTTTAAGTATATCCACTACTTCTGCATGGCTCAGGTTCTGTACATTCTGCTGGTTGATCTCAACAATGAGGTCACCTTCACACAAACCAGGACATCCCTGAATGTCTAGAATTTGCTTCACCCTCTGTCCTGTAGGACTGTCTGCTATAGTGAAGCCAAAGCCCTGGGCCCCTTTCACAATGGTTAAGGTCATGAGTTCAGCTTGGGTGGCCCCAGAAGAAGCCATTGATACATTATCATCATGGGCAGGTGGTGGGAATGTGCTATCAAGCTGACTATCTGCTGGAATGGAGTGCAAGGAGTGTGGTGGTCGATCTGTTACGTCTGGAACAGACTGAGAAGTCCTAGAAATGTATTCCAAATAAGTTTCATAGTTATGTCTTCCATTTACCACTACCGGAGGCCTCTCCATTACTGCAAGGGGTGGCACCATGCTGTTGGCAGGATCTTCAGGATCAAAGGGCAAAGGGTATCCACGACATAGCACCAAGTTGACACTCTGACCAATAGGAACAGACTGGAAGAGTTTGACTACATCTGCGTGAGTATGTCCAAGGACACAAACTTCATTAATATAGACAATGACATCACCTAGAAAGAGAAGAAAAAACAGTGACAACTTCAGTTGTTGTATATGCAGTGCAATTTTTTTCTTAATCAAATAGTAGTCTACTAAAAAGTGAAATAAATTAGATCAACATACTGATTCAATAGTGGAGACAAAACAGTAAAGTTTGTCTGCCAGCAAATGTAATACAAAAACACAATGCCAGTATTATTTCTTTTCTGTGGAAGCTCATAGCTGGAAAATTTAGCTGGATCCAGACATACACCTTTTTCTCAACATTTCTTCCCTATGTTTTTTGACTGCTTTCAGTGTAGTCCACAGACTACTTTTTTCTATAAGATAAAATGCAAGTTTACTTGGAGGGTTGGTTGTCAAGAAATACCATTGTTTGGTGAAGAGTAAAAGGAAAAAACAAAGGAAATAGTAAGTACTCTTGGACTTAAGAATCAATGACTAGGGGTGCAAGACAGCATGCAAGTGCATAAGGAAATACTTTTTGCATTGATCATGATATTGACAGTTTCTTATTAAATTTCATTACTTTACATCAGACATCCAGGACTACAACAGTAATTTCCTATTTTAGGCATAAACTAAACTGTATCTTGCCTATCATAGAGATGTTTAGAGGCATTTTGTTGTAGCCGTGATGGTTCAAGGAAAATGACAATACAAAATCTGTAGGTAGGTATAATAACTTTCTAGTAGAAAAATCTAGGCAAATGTCTCAAAATCAGTTCAATATTTCTAGCTAAACCAGCTGGTCAAGTAAAAGATACTACCTTTACCTTCAAATCTTGTCTCATGTATAGTACAGAGCTACCAGCCAGAGCACACACACTTAAAGCAGAATACTTTAAGACAACAGGCTGTTTATAGGTCTGAAGGTTGCTCATGCACCGACCAGCTACTGTTACTGGGAAGTTCAGAAAAAAAGTTCAAGTTCTTTCTTGTTGTCAGAATGGATCTATATAGTTATAGCCACAAATCATTTTATTTACAGAACTGTTAAGGTGCATATTAACGTAAAAATGAGTAATCAGTACAAATGATATTCAGAATAGCTTGATGACCCACAGTCAGTTTGCATTTTAACAAAACCGTTTGTATCTTTATAACAAAAGATAAGGATGTTTGGTTAGAGAACTCCAGAAGTATTTTTCTAAGTGAAGATTGTCTTATCCTACCACCAATTAGGAAGAAGTAACTTATACAGATAACACTGTGAAGTGTCTACAAGGTACACAATTCTATAATTGACTTATCATAATGCAATATTTTATAATGGTATGTGAAAATTCAGCAATAAAATGAGAATTAATTTATGGGGGATGAGGTGGTCTGTGTGGAATTGCTTCAAGTGTATTTATGAAATTATGTCTTTCAAGTACTTCAATCAAAAGATCTAATCAAGCGAACTGAGGAAAAAACAGCATCATCAAGATGCCAGTGCAAGGGCTGTTTCCGTGCGACAATGAAAGGCAAAGGCTGTTTCTATGTGAAAACAAAATGGTCAGTTCCTCCATGATCAGCCTGTCTAATAGCCTGACAGTAATTAATTGCATATATACAAATTGTGATTCAGAGAAAGATTTCTTCAGAGGGTGCCTAGGGAAAAAATGTTAAGAGTATTTGTCTAAAAGTTTGTGACTATTAGTCACAGAAAGCTTAGGAGCTGTTAATATTGTCTTAAATGTGCATCATAAGTTTCAAATTATAAGCAAAAGCAGTAAGGTCACTTCACAGGCAGTGCTGATAGAATGCCAGTTTCTCTTTCAAGCAGCTCAGAGTAAAATAGCTTTCAAAAGTCAAGATTTAAAAGACAGAACGTCCTATACTAAATTATCATGGCAATGGCTGCAATTAATTGTGATTTGCTCATGCCCTGGTATAGCAAGATCTTACCTGCATTCTCTTCCCTGGCTTCCGCATTAGCAGTGAGGCTGACATTGCTCGTAAGAGGACTGATACTGTTGAACTGAGACTTCTTCAATGCATGCTCCTGTTTCACTATCTTATGCCTTAATGCCCTTTGCAACTTTTTAATCCATGCAGTCTTTAATTCCCTGAGTGATGGCAATGCAGATATGTGGTGGGAGGAGACCAATCTGTTTGTTCATCCTCTCTTGCAATATTTAATCAGGGTGCAAAAGGAATAATGCATTTATTGTGTTATGCAAGTAAATCACTGTTTGTTTTCACCCCTTCCCTTTGTACAGGATTAGCTGTGATCTAAAACCTAAACCAAGATGTTTTTCATAAATCAGATAAACTAGTTGACATTACATAGGTCTCCAGTGAAAAGAAATTAGCTTGTGCACAAGGAGCGCAGCCAGGAAATATATAGGCCAAGTAGCTCATTTCCCCAGCCACCACACTGGCAAAACTGAGCATCAGAAGGTCTTGGGTAAGAACTCCTACAAATAACAACCCTGCATTATCCCTCACAAGACATCAGAAAATCCTTCAGCATTTCCTGAATCAACATTTTTAAAGGTCTTTGTGATTTCTGAGGTATAACATGAATAGCACGTCTAGACACACTCTGATGTAACTCACAGATGAACTTTTTGGGACCCATAATGCTGTACTGTTATATGGAGAACATATGGCTGAAGGTTTAGAGGAGTGGGGGAAAAGGCATGAGTTACTATGTTCAACTCAGAGAAACAGCTCCAGTGGTGTTAAACTGGGAAGAGACAGATGCAGATCATGAGACAAAGAGGAGGACTAAAGGGGGTTAATTTCAGAAATCCTTCAAATAAATCTCTGGACTGTAGGAGTTTCTCAAAATCAAACTCATTTTCCAAGCTGCGAGTTCCTCATTGCTGACACAGAAGTACCCAGCATTTAGTAGGCAGTGAGAAAGAAGTTTGGGATCATTACAGAGCCAGTGCCACGCTAATGCAAAGTTCAGAACCTCTCTACATTAGAAAATCTCCCTGAAACGGTCTTGTAGCATCTTTACTGCCTGTTCTCTCCTGCTGCTTCTAATAATAATGGGTGCATATGGACAAGCATAATAGCGAACCCCTTTATAATTCCTGCCTGATTTTCTGAGCAAGCCATAGTCTGCCTCCAGAAATCACAGTTTCACAGTGAGTGGGTATATCTGAAGTTATGCAGAACATTTATATTAAGCATCAAACTTTGCCTGGCTTTTAGAACTAAGCCTACTAAAATGAGTGAGGCTTGCTTACAGAATTACAGAATGATTGAGGTTGGAAGGGACCTCCGAAGGTCATCTTGTCCAACCCCTCACTCAAGCATGGTCACCTAGAATCAGTTGTCCAGGTTCACATCTAGGTGGCTTTTGAGTATCTCCAAGGATGGAGACTCCACAACTCCTCTGGGCAACCTGTTCCAGTGCTTGGTCATCCTCACAGTACAAAAGTGTTTCTGATGTTCAGACGGAACCTCCTGTTGTTCATTTCATGCCCATTGACTCTGGTCCTGTCACTGGGCACCACTGGAATGAGCCTGTCTCTGTCTTCTTTGCACCATCCCTTCAGGTGTCTACATACTTTAGAAAGATCCCTCTAAGCCTTGTCTTGTCCAGGCTGGATATCTCTGTACTTCAATGTTATCAATGTCTGGTGCTCTTCCCAATTTTGTCTTCCTCACTAGCCTGTACGGACTCTACACCAGCCCTACCAACCATATTTTGTGTGATACTGTTCAGAGACAAGGGAGACCAGGAGGGCTGGTCTATGCAGAAGGCTTCTGAATGAGATTCTCTAGATGAACTGGCAGGTAGATACCCAGTGGAGTAGACAATAAATATCCTATCCCACATCTCAAACACCTACACTATCAGAAGAACAAGAACAAGATTCTGCTGTCCAGTGGCCAATGCCCAAATTCAACACTGAGACAAAGAATGTTAGAGACAATGGCCAAATTTGTCAAACTTCTACAATTACCTCTGCTTACTCAAGGCACTTGCATTTAACTGACAAAAATTAGGCCCGTAGGCCTAGAGGGGACTTCCTGGATGACTTAACCTAGTCTCATGTTGTCAGATACAACATAGTATGTGGCACTTGAGGAAATTCAATGTCTTCTTTGCAGAAATATCCACAAAGCCCCAGAATATTTCACTTCTTTAACTAGTTTGTTTATTAAAAGTTGCTGACGATGACTTATTTCTGTCACATAATGTTACTCGACTCCACGTCTGAATGCTTGGTTAGAGGTCACATTTTGTTACCTACATATTTCAAAGCAAAAACCAGATATAAACTGTCCATGTTGTGTGTTGGTTTAGTGACTGGTGAAGAAATCTGTGAGCTTCAACATCCTCTAATGACAGATTCTTACTTACATTCCTCTCCACAATAATGCTGCAGAGTTATTGGGGATTTTACACAAGCATTAATTCTGCAAAAATACTTCTTTCATGCTTGAAGTGCTTGATGCAAACAGAATCTGTTTTATTGACATAACTAATTTCATCACAAATTACCTTCATATTTCATGTAATGCTACCACCTCTATTTCCCTCCTTTCTGAAGAAGCTGTATTATTCAGTGACTCCAGTTATTGTTTCTGCTATGTTTTTATTACCCCTACAATGTCTGTATAAACATCTTGCACTAGTTGGCAAAGTTCTTCCATTTGCTTACCCATGTTCCTACCATTTGTACACAAACTCCGCTTGTTTCTTATTATTATTGTTATGCATTCAATTTCCTGGCTGGAATTTTTTATGGTACCACAGTAATTATTACCTCAGAATTACCTACTGGACTGCCCTTATTATTATTTAGAGTTCTTAAAATGTTTAAGTCTGAATGCAGAGGAGAAAAATGTAGATTAGATTTCTGTTGTTAATTTATGATCATATTCAAAGTCAGTGGAAATGTCTCTAGTTTTTCTGATGGATTATGGATCAAGCTTTTAGTATCTGTGTTCATGTACTTAAAATATGACAGAATGCTGCGATTTGGTGAGCTATGAGAGAAATCTCTGCCGCCGCCCTGCAGCCTGTACAAGCCAATAGCCATGGAGCTAAAACCAGCCCATGGTTTGCCAAGTCAGCACAGGAAGCACCAGCTCTACAAGACCTAGGCTACCTTTTATTTAATTTTATTTTTTTCCTGTATTTACACCCCAGGTAAACTCTACTAACTCCTCCAGCATTACTTATTCCCACCTGCATTTCACAACCATGTACATTTTGCATATGCATACTTAGCATGAGGTTCAGAACTAGCAATACATGATTACTTTATTGCTGAAGCTCTCCCTTCACCTGCCCACCAGCTTTTTCTGTCACTTCTCAGCAGTGACCTTGTCTCCTCTTTCTGCAAAGTGCTGCAAGATTGCTGGCACTGTAGCCTATTTATAATGAAATCAGGGGCGTTAGCATGTTTTCAGTACTGCAATATGAAACATGGAGGTAATTTTAATAACAATAGCACATGACTGATGCTCAATAAGGATAAGATTCATTAGAAATGAGCCATTTTTACATGTGTGCATACCAAAAACAGCACAAAGAACCAGCGCATGAGGTATCCTTTAGTTAGCAGTAGTTACATTCTGAAACTTTGAATCTCAGCTTCCTTCCACTTGCCATAGGTGTTAACCCACGGTATGAATAAGTGATTTTTGTTATGAATGGGTAGAGGCATTTCTTTGGATGTAAAAGATTTCAAAAGGACTTGCACAAACAGAAATTCTCTGTTGTACTCTGACCTGGCACAGAACCTTGTAAAAAGCAATTTGGGTCTCACATCTGCATGTCATTACTTTTATAGACAAAGCATAAAACGTAGAATCCTGCAGTTCATGGCATCCTGGTTTATCTTTTCTTTGAAAATTTGTCCCTACTTTTCGTTAAAACTCATTAGGTTAATCATTGTCAATACCCATTACTGCAGTAATTATAATAATTTCTTAAAGGAGATTACAGTGTAAGATGACCATTGCATATTAATATTGAAATACTTAAAACACCTGCCAAGAAAATTCTAACTTACCCTTGTAAAAAGGAACACTAACTGCTAAAACACATCAAGAATGTAACCTAGGGAGATGTACATGCATATAATAACCACAGCTACTGTTTGGGAGAGCTGAATTTAAAATTGACCACTTTATTATTAGCTTTGTATCAGCTTTATGTGATAGATGATAGTACTGAGGCAGCCACAGTGAAATGAAAAGAGCCCTGGGAGACGTAACGCTCAGTTGCCTCCCCTGCACTCAGAAATAATTTCAGGACCACTTGCTGGCATGTGAGAACACTGAACAGCCCATTAAAATACCTCTGTTCAGACTGGCATGGAAGAACCATTTCCCAGCCTTCACCTCATACAGGAAGTTTTACCCATGTGCTGACAAACTCTGCAAAGCTGACAGCTAACCACAGTCCCATGGGTCCTTCTTGCACCCACTGGACTGTGGGAACTGAGGTCCAGGGTAAAAAAAAAAAATCAGGGTAACAAAAATTATTTACTAAATCTGACAAAAAGGGAAATCAAAATGTATTTCTAGGCATTTCAGGCACTCAAACTTGCATTAGATAGGCCTAAATTTTCCGCTTAGTGAAACCTGAGCAACAGATGTAAATCAGCTGCTTATCACATTTGAAAGGCAGTTATTCTGAAAAACATCATTGGAGAAGTAGTTAGCTTGGGCAAAAATCTGTCCCCACCATTGCAAGGACTGAGCACCCCGGTTCCAAACTCGGCTTTCCCCACAGAGCCAACAGAACAATCTGACACAGGCACGTGTGTGCAACTGTATCCAAGAACCTGAAGGGGGCCTATAGGGATGCTGGGGAGGGACTCTTCATTAGGGACTGTGGTGAGACGACAAGGGGTAATGGGTTTAAACTTAAACAGGGGAGGTTTAGATTGGATCTGAGGAAGAAATTCTTTACTGTGAGGGTGGTGGGGCCCTGGAATGGGTTGCCCAGGGAAGTTGTGAATGCTTCATCCCTGGAGGCGTTCAAGGTGGGGTTGGACATAGCCTTGAGTGGCATGGTTTAGTGGGAGGTGTCCCTGCCCATGGCGGGGGGGTTGGAACTGGATGATCTTGAGGTCCTTTCCAGCCCTTACTATTCTGTGATTCTGTGATCAGATGTGTTGAGTGTGCAGGTGCCATTTTTATACGATTTTTTAGAACCCGTTTTAATTCTACTGTGACCCAATGCACATGCCTAATTAAAAAGCTGCCTATTCAGAGTTTTTGTGCTTAACAAGCATGTATCATGTAATTACACTCAGGCAGATGCGGATTAGTAGAAGAAACTATTTACATTTTATTTGTATTTTGCATATAGCAGTAAAAGCTATTTAAATAGAGGCATTTAACTTTTGGGGGGAGAGGAATAAAATACATTCCAAAATAATCTAAAGACCTTGATTACTTGCTGATCCAGTAAGCATGAAACATTGCAGATTAAAAATGTAAGTAAAGCAATAGCAAAAGAATGCTTAAATAAATGCTGCTCATAAAGTGCTAAAGAGCAGGCAAATTCTCTTCCTAGCTAGATAGTTTTTTACTTCTTCGAGCATCTAAAAGCAGAGCATGGATGTTAAAATTGCTGCTTTACCAAAAAGTAATTATTTAAAAGATAAGTAATTTGGAGGCAAGACCACATAAAAAGAGAAAGGTCCAATTTTCAAGGCAGCCTTTTATTTACAAATTATGTAAGCTTGTTCTGTCTAGGTTTTGCTTGCAGGAGCTCCTTGTGAATCCTGAAATGCCTGGTGTGAATAAACTGCATGACAAAATATCAGTGGATCTGAAGAGTAAGATAAAATATGTATGCCATGTTTGCATTGCTATTTGGGATCACTTTGAAAGGTGTCACTGTGTGCAGAGGATCATGTAGAAATGAAACCCTCCTTTTTCTTTAGAAAAAGGAGGTCAAAATTTACAACACATTTGCTTTTCTATGCACAATATTTTTTTTCTGTACTCAGAGCATCACATTTATCCAGGTATTGGCTCCTGGGAGGACGAAAGTAGCCCAACCTGCCTCCCAGCAGCCTAAAGGCATAAGGGTATGGAAGAGCATAACATAAATACCAAGCAGCCTCTGTCCCTGCCTGGGAATCCTGGCAAAGTGCCACCTGTCCCTGGTGGAAGACATTTTCAGCAACACTCAACTGTACACCATTGCATCTGCTATTCTCGACATAAACTGCTGGGAAGGAAAGAGGAAGATCAATGAGGTGAGGAACTAAATGGAGCATTTCCAAAGTGGCTGCAGCATAAAGACAGATAACTTTATATGTTGAAATACATATGAAGCTGGAAATTTCTAGTAATAGGCAGTCATGTTTTACTTGTCAATTGAAATGGCTAGTAAACCTTTTTTCTTTCTTTGAGTAATGCTAGCACCATGAGGACAAGCAATTATTAGTCACATACTAAATTAGTTCTTCATGAAAGTAACAGCAGTTACTTGGACACTTCATGCAAAGTCAGATTAGTAGGATTAGTCTCCATTTTAAATCAACAGAGTTACACCATGACAGTTCATTTTGATTTTAGAGAAATTCTGGTTACTCAAGACATCCCCCGTAACTGAAGTGGGCATTACGTCCAGAAGTGGGACATACTATAACTCTGTTATCTACTTACTAAGACCATGATTTTCATCATTGTGTGATCAATACTGTTTTTCTTGCTACACTCACAAAGAATGCTCATGCATGTGCCTAACTTCAGCAGCTGACCCTCTGGGACTGGTGCAAATCTGATTTCTCTATCATCTATCAGGTCATTAACTTGAAGACTAAAAGCTCTGATCTCTGGATTTTTTTGTTTATTCATTCCTCAGGTCCACATTCTGCTGACCAAGCTCAATAGGAGCTGCCAGCACTCATCACCTCTGAAAATCAGTGTGCTTGTTTCAGATCAAACCATGGATGAGGGACCAAACAGCAGGCACCAAATCTGAAGATGTTGCTATGACGTATTGTTTAGCAAGTTCAATCTCTTATAATAATATGCATCCAAATGCTTCCCATGAGAAATGTTTACAATTACTGTTGCCCCAGATGCTGCTGTTAGCAAGATAAATTTACTCCCTAATTTTATGCTGAAGAATCTGGTTCTGGCTAAGCATCTTGTGCCCTTAATCCTGCCATTTATAACAAATTGTTTGCTAATTCACTGCTTTCATCCCTGTTATTAGAGATGCATGCTTTTCCAAACCAGAAGTTCGGAATATCTATATATGCATTTGTATTTGTGCATATATATAGATCTATATACAGACCTCACATCTTACTGCATCTGGGAAGCATTCAAATGAATTTATAAGGTCAGCACTTTCCAGAGATAGAAATAGATCGAAACAAGTCTGGACTACTACTGGTTACTGCTTTTACACTGAAGTAAAAAATGAACATGAGCCGGCAGTGTGCGCTTGCAGCCCAGAAGGCCAACCTTATCCTGGGCTGCATCAAAAGGAGCATGACCAGCAGGTCGAGGGAGGTGCTCCTGCCCCTTTACTCTGCTCTCGGGAGACCTCACTTGGAGTATTGTGTGCAGTTCTGGTGTCCTCAACATAAAAAGGACATGGAACTGTTAGAACAAGTGCAGAGGAGGGCCACGAGGATGATCAGGGGACTGGAGCACCTCCCGAATGAAGATAGGCTGAGAAAATTGGGGCTGTTCAGCCTGGAGAAGAGAAGGCTACGTGGAGACCTCGTAGCAGCCTTCCAATACCTGAAGGGGGCCTATAGGGATGCTGGGGAGGGACTCTTCAGTAGGGACTGTGGTGAGAGAACAAGGGGTAATGGGTTCAAACTTAAACAGGGGAAGTTTAGATTGGATATGAGGAAGAAATTCTTTACTGTGAGGGTGGTGAGGCCCTGGAATGGGTTGCCCAGGGAAGTTGTGAATGCTTCATCCCTGGCGGCGTTCAAGGTGGGGTTGAACATAGCCTTGGATGGCATGGTTTAGTGGGAGGTGTCCCTGCCCATGGCGGGGGGGTTGGAACTCGATGATCTTGAGGTCCTTTCCAACCCTTACTATTCTATGATTCTATGATTCTATGATTTGTATTGAGCAGATTTTAAATGTAGCAAAACAGTGAAATAATTTCCAGCTAAATAAATGGATTTTTACTAATAATCTCCTACGTATAAATATCTCAGTGAATTTAAAATGGAGTAATCTTTGACTACCAATTCCTTAACAAATATCTAATAAAAATATAAGGCTAGTATAGAAGTAATTTTCTCCTTTGGATTTTTAAAACATCCATTCAACCTTTGCGTTGATACATGCTTATCTTATTTATTACCTCTATTTTATCTTTTTGGGATAGTAAAATCATGACTACAAATGGTACTTCTACTTCAGAGAGAGGTCCTTTCCAACCCTTACTATTCTATGATTCTATGATTCTATACCAAAAGATCTACTCAATAGTTTCTCAGGCATGCACAAATATATTACTTGCTTCAAAACTGAAAGAGAAATAGTGGAGTTCCTTTTGGTTCTCTCAGGTTTTACTGTATTTTTCCAGGTTAATAGAGGGTAATGTATTACGAAACCTACCTTCCTTCCAAGCAAATATTACCTTAATATCTCTAGAGCCTCTTTCACTGCTAAGCACTCATTTTCAAGGACAATATATTTTTATTCTTTGCCAAACAATTTAACACCTTCATCACTGAATAATTTATACTTTCTTTTCCAGCCCACTCCTGAATACAACACTACGTCTAACTACAAAATTCAGCTTGCATAATAAATTTTGGTGAGATGAAGGAATCAAAATCATTAACAAAAGTGTCAGCAAGCCCCTTCTTTAAGAGTACATTGTAACCAACACACAAGAAACTCCAGCCTTACAATGATTAGGAAAAGGTCACTTTTCACCCTTAAAGCTGCATGGCAAAAAATGCATTCTCCTTTTACAAGGATTATCCAACCTCCCAGTAGCTATTCTGCCTCCTGCTATGTCACATTCACCTTCTCTATTTTCTGTTTGTGTTTGTAACCTTTCTGTGAGAGCATTGAGAATATGCAGTACTCTTGCATGGTTTACAGCACTGAGGACTCACAATGAATGTGACTTCATATCTACTGCAGTAAACATCTGAACAATGGTAACACTACTGAAGGGAAAATACCTTACTGCATTCTATTCTCCAGTGCATTGCAGGGGCTCAGCCTCATGCCTGGATCCTAACACTTGCAAGCAACTAAGCTGCTTAATGGATACATCAATTCCTGCTCAATACTCAAATCTCAGATTTTATATATAAAGGGGTATTAATCCTTTGTTCTGCATGAGAACACATCATATACTCCTTTTTAGAAAATAATTAATTTTCTGGATGTTTAAATTTATTAATTTGTTAATTAGCTAATGAATAAAATGAAATTAAAATGGTTATCATGAATGACCGTGATCACCTATCAGGCTATTTGCTCAGGCTGAAAAAGCAGTCTCACAGTATGCATGCCATCTCCTAATATTTTCACTCTGAATCATTCCACAGGTGGCCTGTAGTTAAAAAGCCCTTCCAAAAATGATCATTGTATCTAATTTTTCCTCAAAAGGCTACCACTTTTTTTCACTTGCTTCTCTACAAGATTTCTACTCCGCTTCTGACACAGCAGGTGGTACCATCTCTCCTGAGTGTGCATTGCTTCTATGTCCGTCAAAAACTGAGAGCGAGTTGTAGTCTTCCATGCAATTGGAGATAGCAGCCATAGCAACAGAAGGCAAATCTTGGAAAATTTCTCTCACGCATATTTTATGCACAACTTACCCTTATTTGTTAAGCTGTGAAAACAGTATGAAACGGGACAGCCATTTCGCAAACTTCCTCCTAAGAACCATCTGCTGCAGGAGAAGTGCACAAAGAAGGGATGCAGCACATCAGAGGCAGGAGGTAACTAAGGATGAGCAATGGATGAGCATGTGTGCTGTGGGATACAAGAACTGAAGGAGCAGGAGGAATTTGGGATATGCATGACAGCAGCAGAGTGACAGAGAAAGTAGAAAGGAAACTGATGTGTGCTGGGTGTTTTGCTCTTCCTGGTCTTTAAAAATACTCTAACTGGCTGCATGTTTAAGAGCCCTGTCCTGCCACAGGCAGGAACAAAACCCGTGGAGTATATTGGTGAATCCTGCTCCAAAAATTAATGTTTTAAAAATAGATGGCAATTTGTGTTACAACTGCACAACTGCTTTTGTTCTTTTTGCTTCTTATGACAGCTCAAGTATGAAATTATTAATTTTTCAGGCTTGCATGGACAAAACGTTCACACACATGCCCTGCCAGATAGCACTTTCCACACAAAAAAAACACAGTAAGGTGTCCGCTATATTTATGAGTGGTTTTTATAAATACAGTTAAATAGAATCATAGAATCATAGAATAGTTAGGGTTGGAAAGGACCTCAAGATCATCGAGTTCCAACCCCCCTGCCATGGGCAGGGACACCTCCCACTAAACCATGCCATCCAAGGCTATGTCCAACCCCACCTTGAACGCCGCCAGGGATGAAGCATCCACAACCTCCCTGGGCAACCCATTCCAGGGCCTCACCACCCTCACAGTAAAGAATTTCTTCCTTATATCCAATCTAAACTTCCCCTGTTTAAGTTTAAACCCATTACCCCTTGTTCTCTCACCACAGTCCCTACTGAAGAGTCCCTCCCCAGCACCCCTATAGGCCCCCTTCAGGTACTGGAAGGCTGCTATGAGATCTCCACGCAGCCTTCTCTTCTCCAGGCTGAACAGCCCCAGCTTTCTCAGCCTATCTTCATATGGGAGGTGCTCCAGTCCCCTGATCATCCTCGTGGCCCTCCTCTGCACTTGTTCTAACAGTTCCATGTCCTTTTTATGTTGAGGTCACCAGAACTGCACACAATACTCCAAGTGAGGTCTCACGAGAGCAGAGTAGAGGGGCAGGATCACCTCCCTCGACCTGCTGGTCACACTCTTTTTGATGCAGCCCAGGATACGGTTGGCTTGTGATAGTTATTAATTCCAATGGGGATCACAATCAGAAGAAATCCACCTAAGGTTAAACCAAAAGACTCCAAACAATCCTAGGTATAAAAATGAAAGTAGGAATCCTTGTCAATTTTTATCGTTTCCACATTTACTATAGTCAAGAAGATAAAAGTTCATGAAAAGAAAACGCAATTTGTCTTTATAAATTGCTCAAACCAAAGCTGGTGCTGCTGACACTAACAAGAGAGACATCACTGTAAATAATAGTGTCCTACCAGCAAAGTTAAGCATGGCTGGGTGTCATGGTTTAAGCCGTAACTCACGCAGACGCTCACTCACTCCCCCCTCTTTCTTCCTCCCGCTCCCGGAGGGATGTGAAGGAGAATCGAAAGAATTCAACTCTCACAGGTTGAGATAAGAACAGCTCAGTAACTAAGGTATAACACAAATCACTACTGCTGCCACCAATAATAATAATGACCAGGGAAATACAAGGGAAGAGAATACAATGGCTCACCACCCAGTACCAAGCCCAACCCAGCAGCGAACCCCCCCATTCCGGGTCCCTGCCCCTCGTTTTTACATCCTGGGCATGACGTGCTGTAGTATGGAATACCTCTTTGGTCAGTTTGGGTCAGGTGTCCTGCCTCTGCTCCCTCCCGGTTTCTCTTCCTCCCTGGCAGAGCATGAGACTCAGAAAGTCCTTGGTCAGACCAAACATTCTAAGCAGTAACTGAAAACATCTTTGTTATCAGCGCAGTTCCCAGGCTGAAAGTCAAAAACACAGCACTGCACCAGCTACTAAGAAGGAGAAAAATGACTGCTACTGCTGAACCCAGGACACTGGGTGAACAAATTCACTGTTTGTTTGACTTAGTGTGTTTAGATGTCATGAATTTTACAACAGATATAGCAGGGGGAATGTGTACCTTTTCATAGGACAATAAATCAACCTTTAAATACAACAAGTTTTTACAATAATTGAAAACAATGTAATAAATGTTACAACTACATTTTTCCCTATTTTTTACTACTAAAAATTTATATATTGTGTTCCCAGATAATGTTTAGAAGAAAAAATGACAGCATTTTCAAACAGTCCTTCAGATTTTCTAAATCGGGAATCTGGAATTGTTTTAGCCTTTTCAAATTTTAGATACATAAAGATGAACCAATGAATTGATACATGTAATCTCTAGTGAACCTGGAACACTGGAAACTACTACTGAAACATTGTCAAGACTGGATCTTCAGGGTTAATAAAGAAGTGAAATTATAGGTAAACACTGTGAAGAAACAAATTCTGAGTTCTGTCATTTTATTTCCATTGAGAATAAAACTATGCAGTCTTTTCACTATCACTCCAAAAATATGCATAGTGTTATCCCTCATGACAGAACTATTGTAACAGCACTGTTAGCATTCCCATGGCAAGCAGTATTCTGATTAACCCGGGGGCAGTGAAGGAGGTTTATGTGATGAAAAATCTGATACCATGCTGATAATGTCACTATAGTACAATTGCTATCATTACTTCTATGATTTATTTTAAATGCTAGTAATATATTGCTTCTGAATGTGCTTATTTGATACAGGATAAAGACCATAAAAAGACAGAACACTAATTTTGGGATTAGCCGTGACCATATCCCTTTTCTTTAGCAGATTTCACTGTCCTCCAGTATTTATTGCAATGACCTGCGGAATAATTGCTGAATGCCATAAAATGCTCCTAGTAGAATTCTTCTCAAAGGTACTTTTGGACAATAGAGGTATGCGTAGTTTCACACTTACATAGCTTCAGGAAGCTTCAGAAAGAGTAGTGATTAGAAGGAGGATCAGTGGTCTACTCAGCCTGAAAACTGGAGAACATGCTTTGGATTCTGAAGCAATCCTGAATTTATATAACAGCAAGCATAGCTGTTTCTCTGGTGCAGTGTTGCTGATAACCACTGCTGGCACATTTTCTTCCAGCTGTGTTCACTTGGGCTTGAAGGCACAGGACAGCCTTTACTGTGATAGAGCTGAGACCGTCTGCCTCTTTGTCCAGCTTTAGGCTGTTGCTATCAGAAAGAGCACCATAGCACCAGAAATCCCTCAAAGCCAGCCCAGCACAAGAGGGCTGGGAATAGTGGAACTGATAATGTTATTTAAGTGACATGGAAACAGAAAAAAAAGCAAATACTAGCAGCAATGAAGGGAGAAACCTAATGGTGTGGAGAAAATGTAGAATAAATCCCTCTGGTTTCAGTGTCTACTGCCCTACACGCTAGCCAAGGAAGCTGAAAGGCATTTCTGTATTTGCACAGTCCTTTCTTGTTAGTAGACAATCTTACAAAGAGCATGTTCCCCAAACCTATTAATGACTCTGTCCTGGCATTCAAAAAATGATACCATTGTTAAAATGAGTAAAGTCAAAGATCAGGTTTAGGTCCAATCGCAAGCCTTCTACATGCACAGGGAAGAACTATTTGCACGTAAGAGATGTGCTTCTCCTCCACTGGAGTTTAGTCAGGTTCTACTTCAGATTATAACTAAATATTTTCCCAACTAGATTCTTACCCACTCTCTGCATTTCTCCTACAAAAGGATTCTACCCCTTCCCAGCCATGAAAAGGAGTAGAACGAGTACTTGTCTGTATGGTTATTTTCATGTAGTGCAAAAGCAAGGCTGTTAAGGATGACTGATAATATATTCTTCTTTTTCACTTGCACAAATAGAATCCATTTGGGAAAGATGCCCTAGAGGCATAACAAAGATTTTTGAATACCTAAGTAAGATCCAGATGTGCCAACAAGACATGAAAGAGATTAAATGCTGTTGCCATTAAAAGAGAAATTAGTTATGTGATCATTCTGCAATTTCCTCAAATCCTTCACTTTCCCAAATTACAAAATAGATGTGCTGCCTAATTCAAACACAAAAATATGAGGTGTGCCTTCGTCTAATGGCAAATTAATACTGTTGCATCAAATTGACTGAAATGTAAAGAGGTGAACAAAAAAGGAATAAAAATTAAATGAGCTTAATGTGATTTCCCTTTTTTCCAGCTAAATAAGGATTTTAAAGAACGTCTAAGTTCACCACTGATAGCAATGATGTAAGGCTACAGTGCATGAGACATTTAAATTCATCTGAAGGAGTAGGTTTGATATATAGCCGGTCCCTACAACTTGCTATTGCAAAATGCAAACAGAGGTCGAAAAAGTCATGGTAGCCAGTGCCATTTCTAAGATTTGTGAGAAGACCCTGTTGCCACTGCAGAGAAGAGTAAAAATCTTGCTGAAGTCAGTTGAATTGGACGGAATTATACAGTACAAGGTATTGTGCATCACTCTGTCAACTGGATAGGGCTGCTTTCATAGCCACAGGAAGGCTATCAGCAACTAAGCACACTGACTTTCCCCTTCCACTCTTCCTCAGAGATGGATCTTTTCAAGTGTCTTTTATGATATCTATTATATACCCCAAAATAAAACTTTCTAATTGAAAAATTATATATTAAAAGTTGTCTACATGCGTTTGCAAGCAGATTTTGATACAGTCTTTATGGAGAACAAGCTTTATACTTTTTCCTTTGCTTTGGGGTCTTTGTTCTAGTCCCTCCTTTTTCCTCTACTTGGTCTGGCTTTTCCCCTCAGCTGCATTCCAGCTACGTGTGTATTAGAGAGAGAGAGAGAGAGAGAGAGAGAGAGAGAGAGAGAGAGGACCTGATGTTGATTTCTACGGCCAATGCCACTCCTGCACTGAACTGGTCAAAGACCTAGAATTGTGAAAACTTGGCTTTTTCTGGCAACCCAGGAATGGGTTCTGTTCAAAACAGAATTCATAGTGGAAGAAAATTAGCTCCTAATTCTAACACACACATGCAAAACGAAGTTAACATCTACATGTGGATACATCTCTATATTGGAAAGCCAAATCCATATCCCTGGGACAGGCTGATCACTGTAAAAGTAACTGCTCCATGGCATGGAGCCCTTCAGTGACGCACCTGTAAAAATATTTGATGTGATGAAATAATATAGTTAATCTACCTCCCCTAGTTCCTAGAAACAGATGCATTCTTTTCTGCAATGGACAAAACAATTTTCCATATATGAAAAAATTGCATATATATCCAATTATATGGAATATAATATATGCACATATATGGAACATATAGGCACCTGTATATTTTTAGAAAGCGATACAGGTTCAGCACATCTACCCATAGACATACACATAGAAAAGCACTTCATTATACACATACATCTGCTATTAGCATTATAACCAATATTGGTTATAATACTAATAACCAATAATAATAATTATTGGTTATATAATAATAGATATTGGTTGTATAATATATATTGGTTATACAATAATAATATATAATGCAATAACCAATAATAACTACTAACCAATAATAATAACCAATGTTATGTTACTATTTAACACATTCAGATACATCCAGCTACCAGCACTACACATGATACGCATACCACTGTTTTATAGAATCATAGAATCATAGAACAGTAAGGGCTGGAAAGGACCTCATAATGAACTATCTCTAACAGGCTGAAAATAGAAAAGGTATTATATCTTTGGAAGTGCCACATAGAATTAGATGAGTGAGGTGAATCTCTGACCTTTGCAAATGGCTGTGTAAAACATCGCTGTAAAAATACCTGGGGTGCTGTGTGGCCTGGGGGAGCATTGATACCTGTGTCACTGCTGGAACATCAGTAATGCTGCAACAATACATGTTTGCCTATACATGCACTACAAACATGCATATTGCTTTACAAACTTCAAGAAACTTCTCATCATTAGGAGCTTCGGTAAACAGAAAGTTGACGCAGCTGGTGAAAAGGGGTCAAACAAAGAATGTGTTTTCTGAGTTTTTTTTCCTAGGTTGGGGATAGCTAAAAGAAATTGCCAGGTTTTGGCAATTTTGCAGCAATGGTTAAATTAAAAATCTCCAAGAAAATAAAACCGTTATGGTTTTGTTTCTTCACTAAATTTTCCTAAGCTTGTTTCATTTTCAGTTTGATTTTTTTTAAGAAATTATCAACATTTTGGAAAAATACTACTTCCAGTTGACTTGATATTACATATATTATGCCCTAGCAAAGGAGAATTCATTATTCTTGTAGCAAATTAAGTGTTTTAAAATACCACAATCCTGCATTCAGAACTGCACAGATTATGGACAATGTTTACAACACTGTACAGTCTAAAAGAAACATCTATCTGCTTGGCACATCGGATGGAGTACCATTTTTGGCATGAACATTTATTCAAATGCAATTCTTATTATTATCCTTCTTTCCCCCAACAATTCAGAACTAGTTTCTTTAAAAAAGCAGAAACTGCACTAGAAACACTTGATTCTCTTATTTAATAAACTGTATTACCTTTTGATGCAATCAAGTCTCGCCTAAAAAATATACTGATATGTAGAAAATAATGGGAATGAGAATAAACAGATTCTTGAAAACAATCTATCAAAAAAAACCAGAAAGTGTTTTTGAACTCTGAGTAATGATGCTGCCATTCTGACCTGCCTACAAAATGACCAGAAGTAACGTGACAGTATTTTTAACTTCTCTTGTCTATGTCAGAACAACCCCCCTAAAATAAACCAATGTTC
Organism: Amazona ochrocephala; assembly: GCA_039720435.1. Classification (NCBI taxonomy): domain Eukaryota; kingdom Metazoa; phylum Chordata; class Aves; order Psittaciformes; family Psittacidae; genus Amazona; species Amazona ochrocephala. Next base: position 32,492,642 of record CM077880.1, read on the forward strand.
CAAAATTATATAAGAAATACAAACATAAATGTGGTAAATATTTTGATATCATGTCACATGAATTTCATGTGGAATTTTACAGAGCAATATACCCTTAAACCCTCTTATTAATTCAACAAGGTTAAATACATGGGTGATTTCTGGTGCCAGTGATGAGGTCTGACAGGAGCAGTGTCCCTGTGTGTGCCTGGATGCGTTCCTCTCCAATTGCCTAGGGACAACCAACCTGAGTCCACCAGGCTGCCCTGTGGCACGTGCACTTCTCTGGAAGTTTCAGTGGAAGAAAGTCAACCAGATTCCATTGAACAAGATGGGTACCAAGAGCTCTGGCTGACACTCTGGCCAATACCAAAGGAACAAACTTAGTAACATGCCAGTGACAGGGGTATGATTAATGCTGCCCTGGACACCTAGCATGTCTGTCATTCCCATACAATCACAATCAAGTTTCTATTAAACGATAACCTGCACCTCTCCCTGACAACACTTGAAAGCACTGTCAGGTGCCTCAATTTTCTCTCTTTCCAGTTCCCCACCTCCTTCTGCTGCCTGCTTCCTCTGAATTGCTCCAGGAAGAAACCACCAATTTTTCCTGTGCTCTTTCATTCCTCACCGTGCTACAGCCAACCGCAGCTCAGCCCTGCCAGCTTCTGCAGAGCTGATGGGTTGACAGGATTCAGGTCAATCATCAGCTGGGGATAGCCTTTGCTTATTGAGACTTGTTATTTGGAATACATGGTGGAATAGAAAAGATGATGAATAAAATAGCAGCAGCATAACCCAGCATACTTCATGACGCTATTAGCCTATGAATAAGGAACAGACCTACCAAGAAGAGGTGTCCATTATTATCTGACTTTTCCTCAGCAGTACCACACCAGTACCGCAGGAGATGCTCCGTACGTATGGCAAAGGAAGTCTCGGCAAATACTGTGTACAATGATGCTGATCTTAACGCAGCAGAAATTAGTTGAAAACAAAGAATTTTAATTTACTTTTATTAGGAGCTGAAGAAGCAAGCAGTACCTCAAAAAGAGAGAAAGTGCCAGTGTTTAAAAGATCTGTACTTGCATCACTGCTCTCAGACCTTTCTTGCAGAGCTTCTTCTCTTCTTTTCTTTAGTCCCTTGCCCTCTCTTCTCCTGTCTCCTTCTCCAAGCACATGCATATAAACACCCACTCTCCAGCCACCTCTGAGCATAAAATTACTGCCTTTTCTCCCTGCCTGCCTGCAGAAGAAAAAGAAACTGTCATATCGTCAGCTCCAGCAAATCCTAGTCCAGTCAGTTTTCTCCCAGTCCTGCACTCAGCCTCTGGAGATGGGACTACTTTCTCCTCCACCAGCTAATCACCCCCCGAGACTGACAGCTGAGACCTGGCAAAACTTCTGACCTCCAGTCACCAAGAATTCATCTGGCTCCTGTATCTGGGGATGATGGTGGAGCAGTGTCTGGGGGAGCTGCTCCCCTGTGGAATCTATTGAAGGAAGAGATAAGCATAATCAAGTGTTGCCCAGGCAGCTCCCTGCTGCTGCATGCACAGGACACATGGCAGCAGCATTGCATCCCAAGCTCCACCTCCATTCACCAACTGAGAATTACTGTCACACCTATGCGACTGCTGGAGGGGGGAAGATTGGAGAGCAGAGGGAGAAAAGGCTGGATGAAATTTTCTAGGGGCTTTTCACTTTTAATCAGGATTAACTTCATGCCCACCTACTGGTTTGGAAAGTGTCCTCAATCTTATTGAGAAATTTCCATTACAGGTTTTTAAATAAACAAAGCATTTTTTAAAATGTCAGAACCATCAGCTATAAAGAGACAGTTGTGTAAGTGCTGGAATAAACTTTGCTCTTCTTACAAAGGCTATGTGAACAGCTGAACAGGGTCAGATGAGAGGTGCATCTCTGCTAATATCTGGATTCCAGCAATAGACAGTGAAAGACGCTTTAGAAGTGAACTCAGAACAAAATTGCTTGAAATGCCTCTGTAACACCCATTAGTTAAAGGTTCACAGAGCTCCTGGAAAACGATTTATATGCCTGGAAATGTTTCTTCTTCTCTAATGCAACTCTATTTTTACTTTATCCCATGTGCCAAATGAGAAGCTCAGAGCATTACGAAAGATTTATCTACATATGATTAGACACGAATTTCTGCTTTAATGTATACCACACAATTGGACATATACAGTATTCACCCTAAATATCTTAAGCTGAACTCCATTAGCTTCTCTTCACTAACATTTGTAGTAGGTAAGATGGGAATTGCTAACTGCAATAATTATGGGACTTCACAAAGTCCTAAAATGACTATACTTCTCCTTTTGGATGGTGAAATTCAGGTACAGGGATAACTTTAAGCTGTTCAAGCAAAATATTTGGTAGCTGTCAATAAAGATATTTCACATTCTAAATATACAGCAGAAATGTATCTTAAAAGTCATCACTTTATTCTTAAATTTTCAAAGGGTTTAAAATTTGCTTTAAATTCTAGCTTTAAAATTTGTTCTCAAAGAATAGTTAAATGCAAATGAAGAGCTGAATTTCTGAACTCTCAGATTTTAATACAGACAGATTGTATTTGGTTGCACCAATGTGGAGGTGGAGGTGATTATGCATTCTTAATCTATTTAATTTTTAATACAAAAGAAAGAAAAACCTCTGAAACTCAGCTAAATGTTTACTTTCTGGTTTGATAATTGAAAGCTAAAATAAAGCCCTATATGCCAAAACAACAAAATTAAAAGGAAATCAAAGGTGGCATGACTGATGATATTGAAAAGTACAGCTCTAGATTATAAATTTTGCCAGTGTAATATAAAATTCTCACTTTCCATCACCTATTCACATTCTAGATAGCTCTTTCACCCTCACAGATCATTCTTGTTTAGAAACAACATGTCATGATTTATTGAATGAAATAGTACATGAGAAGATGATGATTATTTTCAATGTATATTTTGGTCTGTTCATACAAATAGACAAATCATGCAAGTCAGATGTTAATTATATTCGATAGGAAGAAAGTTACTTCTGCAACAGCAGGATTTTTGGCAGCCACTGAGTTCACTGCACACTATTTACTTAATTGGCAACTTGCAAAACTTACAGAAATTGTCCTAATAAATGTAAGGATTATGACAATGTATTTAGCATCTCCTGGCCTATGTTAAGTATCCTAATAGCAGAATGCAGACTTTGTATGACGGAGATCATACAAAGTGAAGAACGGATGTATGGGCTTTTGAGACTTGTCATACACACTTGGGTTGTGCATGCTGATATGAACAGTAAAATTGGATAAAAGTATATTAGTATGTGATAGTAGAAAGAAAATAATCTTCTAACATTGCTTCTGCCTTTGTATTTTGCATACTGCAATGCGTATGACATAGTTTTTGTATCCTTGTCTATGCTTTTGGCCTTTGTGGCCATGTTTTCCATGGAGTCAGACTTTGAATTAAGATGAAAGTGAGGTTGCACATACTTGAATAGTTTGTTTTCTAAATATTATCTCTGCTTTTTCACCTTTACTCTTTTATATTTTAATTTATCATGTTTCTTGATTTCTCTATGACCTCATTCTCTGCTGAAGATAGTTATAAGCTCTTTAGAGCTCCACCACATATCCTTTTACTCGTTACAGAGATCGAGAATGGTGTCTTTGCTGAAACAGAGAGTGCCTGTCTTGTGTATATGATTTATGTCGCATTTGTCCATAAAAGACAGGATTCTTTATATTATTATAGATCATATCTGCATTATGCTTTCTCTTCCCATCAAATTGTTTCACCTTTGGCTTCTGAGTTAATAAAAAAGTAACTGCTGTAGAAATCTGGTCAAAGGAGAAACGGTTAGATAAAAAGGGCTGTGCAAGTGGAATCTTGCCTGGCTGGACATGTTCAGACCTCAGCCACCTTTAATAAAACATGTTCAACTTTCTATAGTCAGTGCTCGAAGCGTTACTCAAATGGTTTAGCCATTAGAATTAAATTACTACATATAAGCAGATCTGCTTAGATATTCTCTCCAGCACAAAATTGTGTGGTACACTTACAGAACCCAGAACTTCACCTGTTTACATATCCAATATTTTACTGTTTCATGTATGTGTATTACCATTCTTAGGACTCGTAAACATAGATCAAATTATAGTGTCAACAATTGTGATTTTCTTCAAAGTATAGTGCCACAAACCATGCGTGCTATGAGTTATCTCATGTGTATAAACACAGATCTGATCAGAGCAAAATGAAAGATTGCTCTTCTTTTCAGATTCCTGCTACATTTCTGTGTATTATCTGGACTTGAAAAAAAAACAAACAAAAAGAGTCTTTTGAAGAAGAACCACTATAGGAAAGAAACAAGTTATATATATTATTCAGTTCTAATATTGGTATATTCTTTCTGGGTACCAATAATATCTGAACCAAAAATATTACAAGTGGCTGAAAACACCCATCAGATTTCTTATAATGCTGTTTGAATGGTTAAATGAGAGATAATTAAGCCTATTAAGTTTAAAAGGGTCACTGCCATTTCTTTGATGTGATCATAAAACCACAAATGTGAGCTTTAAATTGGGCTAGGGAAAACAAATATCCTCAAAATTGTCAGAAAATGGTTATTATTACAGTAATGAATCAATCACTGCTTGCTGTAAGAGATGATAAGGAAAAATAAAGCAGTCTAATAACACACTCTTCTTAAGGCATTGAATGAGGAATGTGGTTGCTTAAGTAGGTGTCTAATATAATTTATGACAGCCTTGGGCATTTGAGATGTTCATATAGGATGTGCAGGTACGACACAGGACTTATAAGAGATTGCTGTGTGGAAGGGCAGGACGAGGCTACGTGGGATCTCTGGCACTTTTAATGGCACTGGACACCTATGTTTACGCAACTGAATTGCACCCCAAATGTTGTCAGTCTCAGTTGACCACTGGAGGCAACCTTTTCCTCCCTTTTGACACGGTATTCCAGCATCTGCGTCCCTTAATATGATGCTTTGAGCCACCTCAAATTAAGGTACTAAGCCTAAAGCTTGAGATAGGAGATTCCCAAAATTCCTAAATTATGGCAAAGCTTAGGGCTACAACCCAAGATATGAAGTCAGAGACCACTGAGTCCCATTTGTACCATTAATGCAAAACCAGAATCACCTCATGAAGTGAAGACAAGAAGTTCGTAAGATTTTATCTAATTATTCCTGTGATTTAAAGAACATTTTGTCTATCTTCAGAACCTCTGCTGTAATTGCTCTCCCAGTTTGTATAAATAATTTTAATTGAAGACTTCAAGGGAACAGCCAAATGACAGGGCTAAAAAGAATCAATAGCTCTCTTTGTACCTCAAGGAATATTTATGTAAAGTGGAATGGTTTTAATAGGAAAGATTTGCATGCAGTGTTTAATGAATGCTCCGCAGCTTGACAGATAGGCAACATGGACTCAAGCTCTAACTCTGTACCAGGCACAACAGCTAGGACATATGGATTTTCTGCACCTTGGGGAGAACACAGGCTTTTGAATATCACACCAACTAACCAAAGAAATCTGACAGGACGCATGCAAACACCTCAGATGCAGAGAGTAATACATGTGGTATACAAAATATAGATACATTTTCTTAGTCTAGGCTCACCTCTCTTTTGGTTATCATTCAGTGAGTGCCTAACAATCCGGTGAGTACCAGAAGAATAAAAATCTGAAGAAAACCCTAAAAGAGGCACTTCATGAAGATTAGAATTCAGTAATGTTGTGACAGAAGTGGATACTTTTCCCAGGTCTTTGGTTAACATAAGAAGAAATTTATAGATATTACTGTGACTGCTGTAGCATGCTCGTTTTAGATGAAAGCAATAGAAACAAATGAAAAATATAATGGAAAACTAATATTAGAAAAGTAGCACAAGTACTAAAGATTTCTAGCAAGCTAAGTACTATCTTCTGGTCTTTCCATTTACACACAGAGTGCAATGAATTACTTAAAGTATGGAAGAAAAGGGAATTGAAAAAATATCTTTCTGCTGCCAAGTTCTTCATCGCTATTAATATTCCTAAAGTGCAAGTCTTCTTTTTTACTGTCACCATCAAGCACTCAAAACCACAAGTTATATCCCTCTCCCAACAAAATTGAGTTATCAATACATTATATAAAACAAATAGAATTGGCGTATTTTTTCCTTGCTTTCTGTTTGAAACCTCTTAATTATGATATGGTCACACTTCAGAGCTTTCCTCTGCAACCAGAGGAATATAAACTTTTATACTGCAAAATTTAAGTGAAGATTCACATTTAGTCACCTTTTTGGGAAAAAAGATAAAGAGTTGAGCTTCAAAGAATTCTTTTTACCTCGCCATTCAGGATAAAATTGTGAGGACTAGCAACACTGTATCAGTCTACCTTCTCAGAACTTGGGGTTAATTTTACCCATATACATTTTGAACAGTTTTGGCATTAGTTATTTGACATATGCAAGCTTTTATGACAAGAATTATAAAGTGGATTGAATGAATTGGGATGCTGTGTACTTCACAAAGAAAAAAATAAGTGAAGTGCAGCCCTTAGATGTCCATTGGCCTCAGCTATGAACTAACAGGGAATCTATTGGCTTCATTCTCATGCAGGGTGTAAAGACCACAACATTCATACTTCAGTTCCAGTCTCAAGACCCTCTCACTCACCTCCCCTTGAAAAGCCAAATTACCTTACGGAATGAAAGAAAACTGCTTTTAGAAAACCATGTTAAGATTCTACCAAGTAGTTACTCCTGTTTGGCTCACAAAGAGGAAAATGTAACTTGTATCACTGGTGAAAGGAAATGTAGACATTGTGGCTGAACAGAGAACACAATGATTTTGGTTGTGCATGATGCAAATACACTGTTTCTGCTGTGCTTTGCACTGTTTCCTCAGCTGCCTGTGCTGGAGGATATAGGAACACAAGCAGTGAACATAACACAAATCTATATCGACTGGTCTAACACGGTGGTGCAGTTTCTCCAGTTTAATTATATTTAGAGGAACCTCAGCTTCTTGAAAAATTAATCACATATAGAAGACTTTCATGGCCCATGGGCAGCAGCAAGGCCATGGGTCACTCCTTCCAGTGTTTCTAACAGCTGGTTCATTCTCTTTGGAGATCTCTCACATGCAGTACAAATTCCGAGTGATAGGTCTCTGGAGTCTAGATCTCTAGTCTCCAGACCTCATCCTAATTCAGTTTACTAGAAGTGGTACATGTCTACTCATATGGTAAGTGTAGACATCTGTCTTGTAGATATCTATATCTGATAACTGAACCTTTTCTTGCATTTATGAATTTTTATGTCTAGAGTACCTTAACAAATAGATTGAAGCTACCATTCCTGAGAGAATGGCATGTAAAAAAGCCCAAGTCTGCACTGTTTACACTTGGGGCTGGCCAAGTGTATGCCGGGCTGATGACATGAAAAAGCATGTTTCCTACGCTGAGCTGTGACAATTTATCACAGATGCATATATGTTTCCGGAAAGTTCAAATCGGAATGACCACAGCTATTCATCATTCAGAAGGGTGATCAATAGACTCAATTAACCACTTGTTCACCATGTCTTTGAGCTGTTTCCTGGAACCTTTCACAAAAGGAATGGGAACATGCTGAAATGTGCAGAGCGAGGATCTTCCCCAAGCTTGATTATGTGGGAGTGTTTCAGTTTATATAGTCCATTGAATAGCCTTGAGAATTGTAGGGAAATTTTTGCCTTTGCAGCTTGAGCTTTTATCTGACTCAGCTGCAGGCCTAAATCTTTGTTTGCCTTAGAACAGCAGTCATTCAAAATCACTCACAGTATAAAAAACTTTTCATGTAGATACAGTCTTTTACCAGTGATGTTTACTCAGCATTTTAATGAGATACAGGGGTCTCTTAAATGCAGTTTTCTATGGGTAGCATGAGGCTTCAGACAAGACAAAGCAGTGTAACCTCTCAGGAAAGAATGTGGTACCAGCTCTTAGGCTTTCCTGGGGTAAACAGAGATGCTGTGAAGTGTAATGCTCATATCCAGCAGCTTGATTGAGCTCTGAATGCTAAAATATGTCCTAGAAAGACATTTGCAGTATTACTAACAGCCATTAGCTCACAGATGCTAGATTTATATGAGGACATAATAACCCCTAGGAATACTGAAACATCTGGTAAATGGGATCAGGAATGCAATTTTGGCTGGTTTTGATGCATCCACTGAGATGTGGTCCCTCTGAGTCTGCTTGTGAGGTTTGTTGTGGGTCTGGGACAATTATAGCTACCTCTTAGTGCCTAGCACTGGGCCCTCAGTGAGGGTGTCAGATCACCAGGACCTTAGATATCTCTTGTTGCATCTCAGTACACTCAGTTTGCCTCACTGCTTTAACTGCTTGACAGCATCACAGCAGTGTCAGGCAGCTGCTTCCATGGTCCAAGGGATGAAATCCAATACTGCTTCATTTTGAAACCTGTAGGTGAAACCACTGCATTGTGGCTGTTAAAAATTGACAGTAACATCTTATGTAAGTTCACCCTTCTCTTTGAATAGCATTTGTATCTGACCCCTAAATTAGTTTGTGGGTGGAGAAGTAAACCAAAGGTACAATATAAGCTTTATATGAGCTTGTTTCTTCTGTGAGACCTCACTTGGAGTATTGTGCGCAGCTCTGGTGTCCTCAACATAAAAAGGACATGGAACTGTTAGAACAAGTGCAGAGGAGGGCCATGAGGATGATCAGGGGACTGGAGTACCTCCCTTATGAAGATAGGCTGAGAAAGTTGTGGCTCTTCAGCCTGGAAAAGAGAAGGCTGCGTGGAGACCTCATAGCAGCCTTCCAATATCTGAAGGGGGCCTATACGGATGCTGGGGAGGGACTCTTCATTAGGGATTGTAGTGAGAGAACAAGCGGTAACGGGTTCAAACTTAAACAGGGGAAGTTTAGATTGGATATGAGGAAGAAATTCTTTACAGTAAGGGTGGTGAGGCCCTGGAATGGGTTGCCCAGGGAAGTTGTGAATGCTCCATCCCTGGTGGTGTTCAAGGTGGGGTTGGACATAGCCTTGGATGGCATGGTTTAGTGGGAGGTGTCCCTGCCCATGGCAGGGGGGTTGGAACTCGATGATCTTGAGGTCCTTTCCAACCCTAACTATTCTATGATTCTATGATTGCTGCACTGGTGTCTTCAGCCTGTGGCCAAGACCAGGTAAGATGAAGGGGATGCTGCCTTTACTTCCTCTTTTCCCCCATATCTGATGCAGGTCTGAAACATTAGAACCTTATTTAGCACTTGACCAAAAAAAAAGTATCATCCTTGCAAGGGAAGCACTAGCAACCTGGGTATAAGGGTGGTTACCCTTTTCATAGTGCATTGTTGAGCTTTCTACTATGACGCTCTACTGCCTCAATATGATATTTTGATCATTGATCAAAGCTTCCTGTGATTATGGTCATAGCTGGAGTGCACATGAATTGTACAACGCCACATAGTTTGTGTCAAAAGAATAAATGCAATCTATTTTGAAAGCTCTACTCATCATTCAGTGATGCCTACCGAACAAAGAAAACGTACATATGTAATTTCAAATAGTTTTAAAACATAAGATTTTAATAGCTTCATGAACAAAATGCTACGATGAAACCTGGGAAGCTTTCCTGTCTCCAGCCGATTAGATTGTAAAATGGTCTAACAGTAAGAGAAATCCTACTTGAGGAAGTGTTAAAATGATTTGATATCAGGAAATACAAGCACTTTGCTTAACAGTGCTTTGAGAAATATTCTGACCTTAAATATCTTTTTTCAGTTTATCATTTTCGTACTTAGAAAACACTCCAAATACTCAGAGAAACCATGTTAGACGCCACAGTCATTAGTCTGAGATTCTCTTATTACTTTAGATCAGAACTGTCACTCTTCTAAAAACTGAACACATCTGAGGCCAGAATTTATTCTGAGATGTAACTTTGTACATATTGGGCTCACATAATTATACAGTAATTATGTATTTTAATGTACATTTTTGTCATGCATTCTTAATATAGTTGAATTAATTACCTCCCAAAAAATAAATCAATGTGTTTCTATGCATTTTAAAGCACATTTTTCCTATATATCCTTATCACAATCCATGACTACAATTATCACTATCAATATTATTATGACACCAATTTCAATTTCAACATCAAAACTACAACAATACTCTCTTTTCCAGAGAAAAGAATGCCATATGAACAAGTTCACCAATAACCAGCCCACACTTCAAATGTATTAGCAACTACCCTTGAGTGCTGGGTCTAAGAATGCTAAACCATGACAAACAAGGAAAATATCTCATACTACGCATTAGGTAATATGAAAATACTAAAGCAAATGACATTCATGTTACTAAAATCTCCTGAACTTCAGGAAGTCTGTTGTATCATTTGTTCACTTAGTCAGCTAATTTAATTTTGCTCTTGGGAGCCAAACTGCATTAAGTTAAAATCACAACTAGAATTAAGAATTAAAAAGCTGTTAAGACTAGTTTCATTATAAAAACAATGGCACCAATCTATATTCTACTTCTTTCTTACATTTTACTTCTTTATAAGTTCTTTATGTACCTATTTGTCATCAGATGCTGGCTGTAATATAAGACTTGAGGCAAACTGTTTGTATTTTTTAAAATAATACTTTTCACAACCTTCCCACTTCCTACTTGAGAAGTCCTGGAGAGTCCTACAGAATGAACTAGAGTTCAGGGTGACTTACTCTTAACATACAATAGTATGGATCATTCCTTTGCTACAACAGAAGAAGGATAAAAGGACATTTCCAGAAGAATCACTTGGGACTATTCAATCCACATTATTTGTGCCTCTATGTTTGCATCTGCCTGCTGTACTGTAATACTTCGCTGTTGTGGTCCATCCACAATGATCTGCCACCAGCTAGAAAATCCCCTTTATCTTCACAGTGACTTTGGCCACCACGAACTTGGTTTTCCGCAGAGGTAACATAAATCCTAAACTACCATTTCTTCCAGAAAGTCTTGGCGAGAAATGGAAGGAAAAATTATGCACATGTCCCAGTAGTGATGTGTAGCCTAACTATTGATCTGGGGAACAAGGATTGCTGGGAAGAGACGATACACAGGCACAGGGCTGTATGAACACAGAACTACAGTCACTGGAAACCAACTGCATCAATATAAACCACACTTGGATCTAAAGAACAAAAATCTTCACCATGGGTGTGGCTAAGTACTGGGACAGGAGTCCACAGGCACTGTGGGTTCTCTGTCATGTAAGATTTTCTAAAGTCTCATGAATGAACCTCTGAACAACCACGAAGTTAACCCTGCTTTGAGCAGGAGGTCACTGACTGGTGGTCCCTGCCAACTCTAATTATTCTATTAGTCTCTGAATGTTTTCTCCTATGGGAGCTGGCTTGGAAACTGAGTGAATCTTCCTCCAAAAATACTTCATCCAAACATAGACCTGACGAGACCCTGCAAACCTTTAAGACAGTGGTTTCCAATATTCATCAACCTGTGGACATGATAATATTTCCTGGGGTGGTCAAGATCATATGAGCAGCTTGAAATCTCCTAAGAGGAAGTTTGTTTTATTTAGCTAGTTTTCACAGATTCTTTATTAGTAGGCCACAGATGCCTAGGTGTCCACATACCACACTCAAAACTCTTGTTTTCATGGTTCTAATGAAAATGTTGGATCAGACTCAACTTTGATTACTTTGCAAAACTGTGCTTTAAAGACATAAATTTGCACTTAGTAGTCTGTGCTCTCTCTGCCTCTCTCTTTTTCTTTCCATGCACAGACTCCCCTTGAATAAACAGCCATAAACCAAAGAACATTGTATCCCATTTTTATGTAGGAGCATGCAGAGATCTTTTCTTGCTTAAAATATTGTGAAATGGGAAAAATAAACTACGTGGCATTATTAGAAAGAAAAATCACAAGGAAGTTTTATCTGAGAAGCTTACCTTTTCTTATAGAGAAGCTGTTTTGCACATTAACACAGAAAGACATGCACACCCATGGAGAGAGTGAGACTCAGAAATCTATGTCTCATTCAACTTCTCATATAAAAAAAATACAGAACCGTTTTAATTACCTGTTTCCATTTTCCCATCTTGTGCTGCAGGCCCATCAGGAATTACACTCTTCACCTGGAGAAACTCATCTGGCTCATCCCCACCAATGATGGTAAATCCAAAGCCCATGTTGCTTTTCTTAAGAGTTGTGCTGAGGAAAGTCCCCTTCAGCTGTGATGCATCACGGGTGAAGAGTGGTTTTTCTACATCAGTCAACACAAAGAAGAAAGGCAGAAGTTCTGATCTAGGCACAACACACTGGGGACAGCAGATAACAATACTGGCTGACAGCAGGTGACAGTGTACAAAAACCAAGGAAATAAAGAGTGCAGGCATTCCAGGAAAATAATATTTGTGAGTTCTTGTATTACTACAAAGCTTAAAATGTATTTCTCACCTGTAGCAAATCAGCCTTTAGCAGGGAGTTATAAATACTCTTTCATATTAGAAATACATTTAGAAGTGGGTACTGTGTAGCTAAAATAATTACAACAATAAAAATGATCAGTGAGGTAATTTTAAAACCTCTTTCCTAACCCAAAAATTCAGCTTTGTCTACAAAGTAACACATTCTCCATAATTTCCCTCCCAACCACAATAAGGAAAATACCCCCTGAACATCTCATTCCATTTCTTAACAAGCAGTGCTAAATGTCAGGTGAGCTTTTTCCTCCAAACACATGTGGCTTTGGCATCCAACAAGTGACACACGAAACTGCACTGCAACCTTCATGCCCCCTCTCCATGTGCCTCGGTGTGTGGCACAGGTGATGGGGCCTCCCTGTGCCACTCTCATGCTGTGCTTGGTGAGGATGGGTGGGAAGAAGGTGCAGAGGTTGTGACTTCAACTGCTCTCGCTATGCCCGCAGCGGTGGAGTTGGGCTTTGTGGCAGCAGAGGACATACCGTGCAGCCTGCGCGTCCCGGCGGGGGCACACCAGCACTGGGACAGGTCATTCACGCTGTGGGACCTCTTGGGAGCAGGGCGCAGGTGGGTAAATTTGGGTCTAGGTAAGGTTGATGAGAAGCTTTCTACTGTTACAAAGGAGAACAAGCCTCATTCTCTGGCTATAACCTTATGTTAAAGTTTATTCGTCTCTACCAATACTGTTTGCTGCTTATACAGCTCATTTAAAGCACATTAATTTTGGCATTAGCAAGAGGCTGTATTCTTGTAAACTCCTATAACACAGTACTTGAGGCTTTTAACTTAATTGATGCTTGCGAGATGAACTAGCTTAGAAACATACCAAACATCAATTAACGGTAATTTAGAGAAAGTACAATTAATTATTTCAGTGTTGCCAACCTCAGGTGCTCAGGAGAGACTTGTATATTCCCAAGGATAGAATTTATGATTTTATTTAGAAAATTACTTCAGGGCTCTTATTGTTCTGTTTCTCAGCTTTTAGGAAACACTATGGTCAACTTTTCTGCCTTTTCTCTGTGCCTCTGAAGTTCAGAGCATTTTAGGTGGCTCATGAGTCCCTCAATTCTGGGATTTCCCATATCTCTATGCTAGGAGATAGATAATAACATCGTGAGTACTGGCAACACTACTCTTTTAATCACACTGACAAAATCATTGTCACATAAACAGGAGAACAGGATCTTTCATCTTAACTAAGACAGCTGACATGGTACCATACCTCGGAAACCTTGGGCCTGCATAGGCTTTGTTCCAAGTTCTGCGTTGGGCATGTTATGCTGCTGTAGCTTCCTTTTTGCTTCTAGGACAGGGTTTTCAAATTGTGTTCTTCTATTTATGTGGCTGGAAAAAAATTGGTTTTGATTAAAAACTGGGTTCAGTTGGGTAAAATAATCATTTTCACAGTATGATATTGTATGTGACTTAGGTGCGTGTGGTTAGACAGTGAAACCATTATGAATCCCCAATGGGCCTGAGCATGTCCCTCATACTCCACACAATTTTGTTGGGGATGAGAAATGCACGATCTAGAGCATTGCATAATGAACAGCACTAAGTGTCCTTTCATTTCAATATGCTGAACTCTGAGAGAGATGAATGGTTTCGATCTATGGGACTACATACTAAATAGCAGTACTGACTGACAATGACAGTTTTGCACGGTTTTAGTACAAGCATTATTCTGTGCATGATTCAAAGGATATGAACCAGTTTTCTGCCTTATTATCTATTAGCTGTAAGTAGAATTCTTAATCACATACAGAAAAGGTAAAGCCTAGGACACAGTGATTTTATGATTGTAACTTAGAAATAAATCTAACATAGGAAATACACTGAAGATTACTTCCTTTTAATTCTATCTATATATCTACTCAGCTGTGGAGAAAAAAAAATCGAATGTTGCAGAAACTAAGACAGTAGATTAGAACTACATAAACAAATATATGAAATATACGAAAAGCTAATGTACACATTTTTTCTTTACCTTTTACATTTCCTACAGCAGCTCAGTAAGTATACCTCTGTCGTTACACCACTAATTTTCTGTACTGTCTTTAGAGCTATTAACGACACACTCATCATATCCTTGATTTTAATTTTTTAATTTATAGAATGCATTTTATTAACCCTGTCTGTGATATGTTTCACGTTTTCTGAAGAAGACAAAACAATTTAGCAAGCTGCATCAAACAACTCTGCAAGATAGGATCACAACTGAGAAAAGGGGCTCGTGCTGTAAATGTTCCAGGGAAATAAGTACATTGGTACAGGAGGGCAAGTTTCCACACACATCACTCCTCTTTTGTGCTCACTGAGTTACTATTTATTGAGTTCTTCTGAAAATCCAACCCCAGTCATGGGCTTTAGGCACTTGGAGAGGAGATCTGGAAACTTTTGAAACTCTGAGATCCTAAAAAGGGTACAATACCTTGAGTTAATATTGAAATGACCTTCTATGCCACATTAAGCACTTCTCAGGTCCCTTGGGATTCAGATCCTACCCCTGCTTCAAAGAAAGTAAGTGGAATTGCCATTAAAAAGTGAGGTAGAGGAAAGCAGCAAGTCCTGTGGGAGTGCAGTACACCTGGAAAATCAGGATTTAGTGGCCATGGCCAAGGCAATAAAAAGATTTTCAGTCATGTAAAAGAATATTTGATTTAATGACAGGAAGTAAATGTGATAAATCCTGGAGTTGCTACTTTCTTAACAGGGCTATAACTCATTCAAGTTGTGCTAACTTACTGCCATACTCAAAAAATTCTGATTAATAGTTTTCTTGTAAATTTTAATCTATGCTGCAGACAAAGTCCTTTTTCATTTGTTTCCTTCTTCAGATAGGCTGTTTGAGAGTGAAAGCTTTCCTTTCCTAGATTTTGCTTTCTAGCTAGGCCATGCTGTAATTGCCAAAGTCTTCAGTACCTTTGTCTATCACAAACATAGAAACATATGATGGAATGGAGACAAACTTCACTGTTAAAAATGGAGAAAGACAAGACTTACATGCATTAAATAGGATAATTACCAACTACTAACATAAGCATGAAAAATTCAATTTTCATGCTACCATCTATCACATGATATATTTCAATATTGTAAAGGAAACATTACTTCTGCCATTACACAAGGCAATAAATACTACATAAAGCTCTGATCACCTATGACCAATTAAAATAAATTCATAAAAGGTTTTACAGGAAGAACAGTGAAAGAGAGAGCCTCCTATGATGGAAGACCAAAGGTGTTTAACTTTTTTATGCGAGCAGAATTCTGATATGTAATTGCATTCTGTGAACATATTTGGAAGTAAATATTAGAATGTATTGAAGATGTCAAGATTCCAGTCTTGAAATCTGTAGGCTTCATACAAGCAGAATTGTGAAATTATGCAACAGCTTACAACAGCAGATATAGGGCAAAATACCTAGCGTATTTTATGTTAGCATTTGATATGGTTAAAACCATGGTTGCTACACAGTGATTTAATTGCTTCAACATAGGGAACAGGTCTCGTTTCAGAGGCTCTAAAGTACCCCGGCCTGGTCTTCAGCTCCCCTTCCAGAAAACCATGGGTTTCCCATATTTTTTGTGCTACATTGCACAGATGTAATGAATATCTGAGATCTCACTACAGATCTGCATTTAGGATCCTTACTGTATAAGGACTATCCTTAGTGTCATGCTATAAATGCAGGGCACATCTTAGTGCCACAGGAGGCCTCTTGCAGATCTGTTACAACTTATATGTGGTCCTGTGAGACATAAAAGGATAAGATTTTAGCTAATATCGGATGCGTCTGTGGCTCCAGGAACATTAGTTCCTTGGGCTAGAATCTGTTATCCACTGGCTCTCTACAGTTTCTAGGTAGAGTTGTGGTTTAGATTAGATATTTAGATATATCCAATATTTAGATTGGATATAGATTGGATATAAGGAAGAAATTTTTTACGGTAAGGGTGGTGAGGCACTGGAATGGGTTGCCCAGGGAAGTTGTGAATGCTCCATCACTGGTGGTGTTTAAAGCCGGGTTGGACAGAGCCTTGGGTGAGATGATTTAGTGGGAGGTGTCCCTGCCCATGGCAGGGGGTTGGAACTAGATGATCTTAAGGTCCTTTCCAACCTTAACTATTCTATGATTCTATGATTCTGTGATTTAGTCCATTTACACATAAATGTCTTCAGTAATGGCTACCTTAAAAATAACCCTTTTATTCCTGTCTGATCTGCTAGGACATTAGCAGAGGTACTTGAAGCACCTCAAGTTGTTGATGCAACTTATGCAATTCTTAGCTCCAATTTATTCCCATATTTTGACTGTTTTATGGTAGCATGCAGTCTTGAAAGCTTAATGTGACGATTTCAACAAAATTAAACAACTCCATTTAAATATTGTGTCCAAAAGGAGTCAGATAAAAGGAAATTATACTCATGATCAGTTATTTTCATCAGTCAGTAGCACTGGATTTGTGCTTCTAGACTGACGAGACATGAAACACTTCCCTTTCATGCAATTTTAAGTGCTATACAGCTTCATGCTAAATCAGAAAAATTGCTACTCATGAGTTTACCTGAGAAAGAAGTTATTAGGGCTAAGTAGTTCCCTTGAAAGGACATTCTAGCCTTTCATCTAGCTAATTCAACTGCATACAAAATAGATATTACTAACCTAGGCCTTAATAAGACAAGCCAAATGCAAGTTTTCCAGATGGTTACAAATAAGTGCTTTTGTGGTTAAAACAGATTTTGGATGTGATAAAAAAATGTATTGATCATTGCTCGCTGTATCTAATTCAGACAGCATCTTTATATTTTCTTCCTTTATTTTACACAATGCATATTAAACATAAAAGCCTAATCTAACGACAAGAACCCAAGTAAATTCTCCTAATGCCAATGTGGCTGCACAGAAGAACTGTGGTGTCTTTTGTCCGCTTTCTCGTCCTAGGAATCCTGCATTTTTCTCTGCAGAGAAGGGCGGTCAGTTCTGCTGCTCTCTGTTAGCTCACTGTATGCTAACTGGGGACAACCCCTCAGAGGCAGCATTTGTTTTGGGGCTGAATTTACCTGTGAATTTGAAACATTGTCTCTTGTGCTATAAGGAGGTATTGTCACCACCAACCAGCCTGTAAGACAGAGGCACCATTCTGCCATCTCATCAGTGATTATGGCCAGGCTAAGTTGGTTTTGTGTTGGAGTTTCTTGGTAGATGTGCTTAAAACAACTGAAACACATTCTTAGGAAATTTATGGGCCTATTATTTGCCTACTATGCAAATTTTAGTTGATGGACAAGATGCTGTGCCCTACCAAAATGTTAGCATTGTCTAACAATGTGCGCCAGCAGAAAAAGTTTAACATGTCTTCTTTTCTTACTACTTTGATGTATGGGATTTTTTGGCAGTTTGCAACTCTTAACTTTTGAAATTCTTGCCTATAACCTACCAAAGTAATTCTGAAGATCAGGATGCCTAACTTGTTAGGGCCTAAGTCCTCTTTACACTCACATTTTTCAGGTACTAGCACTATATGATGACAAAAAACCTGAAGTAAGTTTTTCTATTTGAGTGTTGTCAGAAACTCTAAGTCAAGGAGGTGAATTTTATAGAATAAATACCTAATTTAGCTGTTCTGTTAAGAACACAGTGCCTGGAAATTGAGCTTTGTGTTGCAGCTAATCATCCTTAAAGGGGGAAATAATCTTTTGGCAATTAGAATGCTTAAAGACCCAGTGCACTCTAATAACCATATTCTCTCCATCACTCTGCACATCTAAGTGTTGCTAGTTCTTAGTTTATAAATTAAAATTGCATGAAAGTTAACCCATGTGTAGCAAACACTTCTCATTTATGTCAAATGTCTACACCTTAAAATGAAGCCTGGATCTGCATAACACAGCAAATGAAAACTTTAATAAAGCCTCACACCTACATTCATGCATGATTAGGAAAGAAAGTGATAGCGGAGACCTTATTTAACAGAACTTGCAAATATGTTGCAATTAGTCTTTATTAGCTTTGCTAGTGAGACCCTTGAGGTTTTCCTTTGTTTCTTCTGTAGTTTTTCCTCTGGTCTCAGAGTATTGGAGCTGAGCATGGCTGGTCCTTTAAAGGTGAATCTAAGCCTTTCTGCCTCATTGCTCATCCTTACAAACTTCCCATGGGATACAAATACATCAGTAAGCAGACAACAGGCCCTTCTTTCACTGACAGTTTTAAAGGCCTGCAGGTAAGGTTGGACTGGACTTGAGTGTGCTAAAGTTCATAATCTAACTTTTCAGGATTTACCCACTTTTATGATATAATTAAGAGAGTTTATTGTAGTCTGATTTTATCCAGTTTAAAATGAACTCATCTGTTGAATACTGGTAATAAAAGAAGGTATGACTGCTGCTTCTTAGCATGAAAAATGGAAAGCAATCTTTGTTTCAAAGTTATTGAGCTCAGACAGCAAATTAAAGTACAGCTACATTTTACTGACTATAAAACTCCTTATGAACTTGGTGTGGCGGCAGTTTTAGTGCCATCCTGCAAACATCCATTCCACTTCTAAAACCCTCTGAACCTCCAGTAGGTTTGATGCATCTTTCCACAAATCTTATCTGTGGTAGGATTAATAAATTTGGCACTAACAGCCCTAAAGTATGCAATTGCATAATAACATCTGGGCCTGGTGTCTTGTGTCTGTTTACCCATGGTTGGACATGAAATGGAGATAAATAATTGTTCCCTTTCTGACTGCAGTGAAGTGTGAGCCTCGCTGGTGGCAGAATGCCTTGGGCTGCGCAACAACCGAGCAGGGTCTCAGTAAGATATTGATACACAGGAATTGCACAACACCTGTTACTCCCCAGAACACATGAAAAATGACTGGGGCAGAACACTTACACCTAGCAGCTGCATAATTGCACATGCAGAAGTCTTTAGGGGAGGTTAAGTACAAAGAGATATGAGAACTCCAGCCCCTAGCTACTTGGGCACATCATAAAAGAACTCAGGCATAAAAAGAGAGGGCAATTTAATGGCATGGTGTAGGGACTTCAAAACCTACTTATCTTTTTGCTTGGATGTGGACTGACTAAGCTGATTTGGGCTGAGCAACAAAGCAGATGGAGCTTCTGGCTCCTTCACCTGAGGACAGGGAACAGGCTGGGGACAAAGCAGCAGAGCAGGTGCTCCTGCATTTGGAGAACAGAACAGGAGTCAGCAGGGTAATGGCCAAATGCTGTTTTCATTTGTTTGTTTGCTTTTAAGGAGGGCAAGGGAAGGTACATGGCATCCACAAGCTGCTGCTGTTACAGCAATAAAGAAAGCGGCACCTTACATCTTCCAGACCTCCAGAAATCAGATCTCTTCTTGATCTCACTCTCCAGCTCTACCCTGTGCATG
The DNA here is from genome assembly GCA_039720435.1 of Amazona ochrocephala. NCBI lineage: Eukaryota > Metazoa > Chordata > Aves > Psittaciformes > Psittacidae > Amazona > Amazona ochrocephala. Next base: position 32,512,555 of record CM077880.1, read on the forward strand.
TTAATAGCATCATATCCTGCAGTTTGGAAAAACTGCATCCTCAGAATCTGTCCAGAATGGTCCTGCAGTCAATGTGTTAGTATAAAAAAGAGAGACTAAGGGAATAATGGGAATAATTTTTTATTTTGTGTGAAACAACTAGAATAAATGTACTGCAATCAAGATATGAATTTCAGATTTTAGGTCAGAGTCCATCATCTCTAAAGATCTCTGTTGTTTAATAAAACAAACTAATGGATAGATATTTCTCAACCTTTCTAGTGCCGTCTGCACAGTGACAGGGAGTGACTTTTTGCCTCTGCTATATACTTGTGTAAAGAGCGGAGTAAGAACTGACCCCTGCAAACAGGTAACACAATCTTGAATCTAGATCCGCTCTGCATAAGTCCCATTTGCTGTATTAAGCTAAGAAAGCAGAGAAAATAATCTCTCCAATTTACTTATTTTATGCAGGAAGTGGCCAGAACAGGTTCTACCTATTATTTCAAATGAAAGCTTCATGTTGCCCTTTGTATAGATGAGTAAGAAGCATTTTTTCTTGTTTCATAACTAAAATAAAATCTTTAAAAGCCCCTAACAAATCAAGGACTGTGCTATGAAAATAGAAATTTATATTCTCTTATTTTCAGCTGCACTTTTATGTACAAAATAAAACACAACATTCCTAAAATTTTATATGCAATGTATAAATAACCTGCCTTCTGGTACAAGCAAGATAAACACCTGATTTGCAGCAAGGAAGGACTATCCAGAGAATTATCTTTACTGAGCTAAAATGATTATGCTTTGCTCTATTTGTTGATTAACAAGGTTTCTACCTCATTGTATATCTACAGCTGGAACAATACTATGAAATCAGACCTTAGAGAAAGAGAATGACGGAATGCCTGAGTCACTGATTTGAGACACACTGAATAGATTCGGACACATTAGCTGTATTGATGACTGAGAATTCCTGGTCTACCCTCAGTTTAACACGTCAAGTAATTGCACCTATTCCTCGACAGGCTAAGCACTGCAGAGGATACTGGTATCAGGTTATGACATATTAATAGCAACTTAATATTAAACTTGGGAACTTACTCAACATAATAAGTGCCATAAATGGGATCATCAATTTTCTCCCAGCCATATGGAAGCTCTGAAAAACAAAGAGTTATCTCTCTCAGTAAATGCAGTACAGAATGCTAAGATTTCTAATAACAAAGTTGTGGATCTTTGCTGGGTGTTGAGGGAAATAACTTGATAATGAAATTAGATACAGTGACCAAAGCAAATGTCAAATCTTGAGCACACACACGCACTCCCCACGGCCACAAGTAGTAGTAACTTGAAAAGTGGCATGCAAACACAGATCTCATTCTCTAGAACAACATATTTTTAATTGAACTCATTGAATTGTTCCAATAGCTGTGTTAGCCAACTGTAGCACATCTTGTATGCCATCACCGATGGAGGAAGTGAGGGCATTCTGTTTTCCCAAATAGGTACATGCAAAAAAACGACTTTGTTTTTTAAGCTTTTATTTTTTTTTTTTGCCTGGAATCCTGAAAAGGTTGGTGTAGAAGGAATGTCATGTGAGTACAGTAATTATACCCAAATGTTCCTGAGAAGTTTGTACTATTCATCTTACTGTGATGGCAATTCCACAGCCTCCAAAGGCACCCAGTTCCAAAGCTTAGTTAAATATTGGGGAGACTGCAGTACATAGTAGTACACGGAAGTACAAACTAAGATATTATAGTACCTTCTGGCCATAAAGCTAATCACATTTTGCAGAAATACATTCCAGTGTTAACAATTAAAATGTAAAAACATTAACTTAATAATATTGAAAATCAATCTGTGGTTATGTACAAGCACACTGTTAAATAGATATTCATATACATCCATATATATTTTATTATCACTCACACTGCATGCTTAAGAAATTATTATACTACCAATAGAACTTGTGTTTAAAAGGCACCAGATGGATGTGATAAATACCTCAGTTGACATGAACAGAATAAAAACCTCAGTTCCACGTCATGACTTTGATGGAGGAGACTCACAAAAGGATGGACATTCCCATCACACACAGGTATCAATGTCTGTGCAGTTAAAGATCATGGCACAATATACAGGAGTGGAATTGATTCTTGAATTCCTTATCTTTTTTCCCTTTTTAAACTCAGTTGCACTTCTAAAGTAACTTTTTGGAGACAATGAATACTAAACTAGACAAAGCAGAACTGATGTATCTCATGCTGAACAGAGAATAGACAACTATTTACATGCTCTAAAAGGCAAACAGGCAAGTAAAGTCTGACTGCAAATAGGGAACAAGTTAAAAAAACCCATGTTTAGAAATTGCTTAATGCGTGCTTGTTACTTCTCCAAATGTATCTCTTTTTGAGTGAACCTGCTTAGACTGCTGAATACTTAGATATAGAATCATAGAATCATAGAATAGTTAGGGTTGGAAAGGACCTTAAGATCATATGGTTCCAACCCGCTGCCATGGGCAGGGACACCTCCCACTAAACCATGCCACCCAAGGCTATGTCCAACCCAGCCTTGAACACCGCCAGGGATGAAACACCCACAACCTCCCTGGGCAACCCATTCCAGGGCCTCACCACCCTTACAGTAAAGAATTTCTTCCTCAGATCCAATCTAAACTTCCCCTGTTTAAGTTTGAACCCATTACCCCTTGTCCTCTCACCACAGTCCCTAATGAAGAGTCCCTCCCCCGCATCCCTATAGGCCCCCTTCAGGTATTGGAAGGCTGCTATGAGGTCTCCACGCAGCCTTCTCTTCTCCAGGCTGAACAGCCCCAATTTTCTCAGCCTATCTTCATACGGGAGGTGCTCCAGTCCCCTGATCATCCTCGTGGCCCTCCTCTGCACTTCTTCTAACAGTTCCATGTCCTTTTTATGTTGAGAACACCAGAACTGAACACAATACTCCAAGTGAAGTCTCAAGGGAGCAGAGTAAAGGGGCAGGATCACCTCCCTCGACCTGCTGGTCACACTCCTTTTGATGCAGCCCAGGATACAGTTGGCCTTCTGGGCTGCAAGCGCACACTGCCAGCTCATGTTCATTTTTTCATCAACCCACACCCCCAAGTCCTTCTCCGCAGGGCTGCTCTGAATCTCCTCCCCGCTCAACCTGTAGCTGTGCCTGGCATTGCTCCGACCCAGGTGGAGGACTTTGCACTTAGCATGGTTAAACTTCATTAGGTTGGCATCAGCCCACCTCACAAGCGTGTCAAGGTCCCTCTGGATGGCATTCCTTCCCTCCAACGTATCAACCGAACCACACAGCTGGGTGTCATCGGCAAACTTGCTGAGGGCGCACTCAATCCCACTGTCCGTGTCACCCACAAAGATGTTGAACAAGACCGGTCCCAACACCGATCCCTGGGGGACACCACTCGTTACTGATCTCCAGCTGGACACTGAGCCACTGAGCACTACTCTTTGCGTGCGGCCATCCAGCCAGTTCTTTATCCACCGAGTGGTCCACCTATCAAATTGATGTCTCTCCAATTTAGAGAGAAGGATGTCATGTGAGACAGTGTCAAAGGCTTTACACAAGTCCAGGTAGATGACATCAACTGCTCTACCCCTCTCCATCAGTTCCGTAGCCCCTTCATAGAAGGTCACCAGATTGGTCAGGCAGGATTTCCCCTTAGTGAAGCCATGCTGGCTGTCACCAAGCACCTTGTTGGTTTTCATGTGCCTCACCATGCCTTCCAGGAGAATCCGCTCCAAGATTTTTGCCAGGCACAGAGGTGAGACTGACTGGTCTGTAATTCCCTGGGTCATCCATTTTCCCCTTCTTAAAAATGGGGGTTATATTTCCCTTTTTCCAGTCGTCGGGAACTTCACCTGACTGCCATGATTTTTCAAATATGATGGACAGTGGCTTAGCAGCTTCATTTGCCAGCTCCTTCAGGACTCGTGGATGGATTTCATCCGGTCCCATGGACTTGTATACATTCAGGTTCCTAAGGTGGTCCCGAACAAGATCCTCCCCCACAGTGGGCCCAGGGTCCCCACCCTCACCGTCCCTGCGTCTGCCTTCCAAGACTTGGGTGGTGTGGTCAGAGCATTTGCCAGTGAAGACTGAGGCAAAGAAGTCATTAAGAACCTCAGCCTTCTCCAAATCCAGGGTAGCCAGTTCTCCCGATAGCTTCTGGAGAGGGCCCACAGTGTCCCTAATCTGTCTTTTATTGGCAATGTACCTATAAAATCCCTTCCTGTTATCCTTAACATCCCTAGCCAAGTTTAATTCTAAGTGGGCCTTAGCTTTCCTAACCTGGTCCCTAGCTTCCCGGACAGCATCCCTGTATTCTTCCCAGGCCGCCTGACCTTGCTTCCACCTTTTATAAGCCTCTTTTTTCCTTCGAATTTTGCTCAGCAGCTCCTTATCCATCCAAGGAGGTCTCCTGGCCCTCCTGCAGCACTTCTTTCTAGTTGGGATGCATCGCTCCTGAGCTTGCAGCAGGTGAGCCTTGAATATCAACCAACAGTCTTGGGCCCCCCTGCCCTCTAGGGCTGTATCCCATGGAACCTTACTGAGCAGGTCTCAGTTACTTTTTTTTAATGAAAAGCTCAAGGACTTTCTTAATGTTTATATTCAATTTTTCCTATTAGTCTTAGAATATTGTTAGCTTTGAAATCTTCACAGGACCGCAGTCTGAATGGCTTTTGTCAGGTGCATTTTGATATTGTCACTTCACAGGAATAAATGCAGCATAAACTATTTAAGCAGGTCACAGAATCACAGAACAGCTGATGCTGGATGGGACCTCTGAAGATTGTCTAGCCCAAACTCTCTGCTCAAAGCAGGGTCACTTAGACCAGGTTGCTCTGGCCCATCTTCAGTCAGATTTAAATATCTCCAGGAACAGAGATTCCACAACCTCTCTCGGCAGCTTCTTCAAGTGGCTGGTCACTTACAGAGTTAGAGGGTTTTGCAGAATCTCCTGTATTTTGGTTTGCATCCTTTACCTCCTGTCCTGTCATAGGACACCAGTGAAAAGAGCCTGGTTTCCTCTTCCTTGCACCTCCCTTCATGTATTTATTTTGTCTGACATAATCCCCCTTGAGCCTTCTCTTCTCCAGTCTACACAGTCCCAGTTCTCTCAGCCTTTCCTTACACGAGAGATGCTCTAATCCCTTATTTGTCTCAGTAGCCCTTCACTGCTCTCCTGTATGTCCATGTCTCTCTTGTACTGGGAAGCTCAGAACTGGATCCAGAACTCCGTCTGTGTCTCACCAGTGCTGAGGAGAGGGGAAGGATCATGTCCCTTGATGCGTTGGCAATGCTCTGCCAACTACAGCCCAGAAGGCTGTTGGCCTGCTTTGTTGCAAGGACATGTCACTGGCTCATCATCAAGTTACCAAGCATTAGGAAGCCCTGATGTTGCTCTTTCCAGACCTGCTCAGAACTTCAGTAAAATCTGTAGGTAACTGATTCTGCAAAGGCTCCCACAAAGTCCTTATATCCTGAGACAAAACTGTGGAATGTTATCCATAAAAATTCATAAAGAAAGCAGCCACAGCACGAATTCTGTAATGTCCCTACAGTAATTTTCATTCCCAATGCATTCATGATAAATGAGGCAATAATGTGCTATAAAAAAACCCCAACGCTTTTACCTAACCCTGTGACACAGAATGAATATAAGGTATTAGTTTAAATACTATAGGTACATTTTATTTTCACATAACCTTTCAGGATTTTCTTCCTCTGATTAACTTAATGCTGCTTTTATATCTGGCCATCTAAAATTACATTCCCTTAGAGAAAATTAAGGCAGGTACTGGTAAATCTGTACAGAAAAATAAACACAAACACATACACACAGACACAAACACACAGACAGGTCCCTGTCCCAAAGTGAATTAGATGGAGTTTTTTTCCAACTATGAAATTAACAGAAAATAGATGTTTTGCCCAAATTTAAAGGCAGGTATTTTTCTCTAAATATATACACTTTAAAGTATATAGATGAATAGGACATATTTTGTTTTACATATTTATGAACATCTGATGTAATCTGACGATTTACTATTAATCTATTGGCCTATTTTGTCCTAAAGCAATACATAACTGTATTTATGAACTAGCACAATTATTGAGAAGGCAAATGGCAAATCCCATTTTCTAGTGTAAAAGTCCGTAAAAATTTAATGAATTTGACATATTATGGAGAAGCTACTTTTAAATGCATGGATTCCGAAGCAGGGAAATAAAAAAAATACCTTTGTGTATCATAATATATATAAAATCCATCTAAGGCTATGGTCTAATTTCATTTTTCCATTTGAAATGCAGCCAGTAAACTATGTTTAATTAGTATTCTGTGTTGACCAGTAAAATGGAATTGCTAGAGCGCAAGTCCCAAGCCCCCGCCCACCAAGTGTGGCAGATAAAGCTAGTGGAGTGCAGTTCACTACAAAGCTTCTGTTAGAACAATCTTCTGCTACATTTGCTTTCAGAAGCATTTTTATTATTTTTCATTACATTAAGTAGCAGCATCTATTCCATTTGTCACTATTGAAATGAAAGATTACAGGACAGAAATACTTTAGTGCTTCATAAAACAGGAAGCTAAATATTTGCTAAATTAGGGGTGAGGGCATTACAGTTTCTCTTTTTCATTTCACTGTGCCCAGGGCCGATCATTAGGGATGAGAGTGAACAGTAAACATTTATAAAAGAGAACTATTATAAAACACTAGCATAGGAGATTACTCTTGGCCAATGTGATTTGAATTAAGAAGGCAGCTATAAATTCTACTGATATTCATTTGGTTACACTTGCATGCTAATTCATGTACAACTTCCACAATCAACAGTTTCATGGTTATATGCTATATATGAAGTCTTAATTTTCATGAGTCCAACACTTCTATCATTCATGTCTCAATTCTACTGACTCCAGGAGGCTTTCTTTGTATAGAAGGAAAAACCCAAAAAATTAACCCTTTATTTTAAATCTTCAATATCTAGCATTGCATGCCCAAAGATCTCCTGCTGTCACCCAGTGGAGGGCTGGTTCACAAACATTTGTAAAAGCACCATTTAAAAACCAGTAATAGTTTGTGTAGCATTTGGCAATGCTGATACCATAAATGGATGGAAAGGTGGTGGATAACCTATATAGTATCTTTGTATGCTCCCAGACAATCTGCTTCGTATTTTCAAAAAAGGAAAGAAAGAAGGAAAAACAGAAGGGAAAGGTAACAGGAATTTAAGTCAGTCACTTTAATAATCAGTGGTAGTGCCTTCTCATCACACCCTGCTTATGCTAACGGTCCAGACACTCTTATTCTGACTTCTGAAAGCTGTTGTCTTTCAGAATGACTTTTGATGGTGCCACTTAACCTTTTCTGGGACTGAAGGAAAGAGTACATTTTGGATCTCAGTGTGCCAAGACGAAAAACCATATTACGAAACCAAAACATTAATTTTTATGAAGTTTACGGAGTACAAAATGTATTAGAGTCATAAAATCCTCCCAAGGTTTCAGAACCACAGCCAACATTGCTTCACTTCCGTACTGACAGGCTGGAAAGAAAGAGCATATTGAATTGGCTGCAATCAAAATATTTGTATAGTACAAAATAAGAAAGGATGAGAAAGAAAAATAAAATATATGTCTGTGTTACTGAAATGCTGGCAATAAGGATGTGGAAGCTGTGGAAGTCAGCATGAGTTTGGTTCACCTGCCTGGTTAATACGTAGGCACAGGTCAGGAATCCTTTTCTAACCCATACAAGAGACTTCTCAGAAGAATACTGTATCTTCACACTCAACAGCCTGTGTTTGTTTCACCTCTTGCTTCCTCTCTCTTTTCTTTCTCCCTATTTCAAACTCAGTTTTGCCTTCTCAAGTCAGTTACCTACTACAAAGATTATTGGGAGAGCTGGGTTAAGAGTTACAAAATACAGTGCAGCTCCACAGTCCAACACAGTTGCACATTTTTTCTGTTTCTTTAAGACATATAATCTTTGCAAATATTTATCTGTTAGTCTAAACCAGTGTTCCTCATTACATAGCTTATACAGAACACATCACCTGCAATACCCTAAGGCACAGCATACAGATTACCAGGGAGCGGATGCTTCCTCTGGTGTGCTGTGCTGCTCCCTTACGAGCAGGAGGCTGGAGATGTCTGGTTTGAATGCTTTTGTTAGTGTACGTCCACACTGCCAGGATGATACATGAAAGAGATATAACACTACTGCTCCTGAAAACTTCTGTTACAGGTTGCCATAAGGAAAGAGAGGATAACTGCCCACTGAAAATCAGTATTTAACTGACTTACTCACATATCTGTGTGAATTCTGATAGGTCACCTACCTGCAAACCATCTGGGAGCTCCAAAACCCAACCAAAATATCAACAGTTATATATGCTACAGTAAAATTCTTTATGCTACTTCAGCAGGTTCCTCTGCTTAGCCAATGTTTCAAAAGTCACTGCCTGAGCTGGAAAATGTAATTACTAACATGGATTTCTCTCCGCTAGAGTACAAATCCAAAGCTGTGGATGAACAGCCCCACCTCCACAGCAAAACCAAATTCACTTTCCCTGTCACAGAACACCTGGAAAACTGACGGAATGTACCACCTCCAAGCCAAGCCATGTAAGTTCGTTTTCAATTAAACCTGTGCTCTCCAACCGCCATTCTCACACCAGCAAATTTCACAGTCATGACTGTTTATGTTCTGTCTGTAATCACAAACTATTCATGTGCAATTTCTTCTCATGAATAAAATGACATTATGCATAATTTCTACTTGCACAATGGAAACAAATGTGTAAGTAACATTCACATCTGATACATGCATCTTCTTCCTTCTGTGCAGCTTATTGTGACATGCTACGGCCTTAATTGTGAGGAAAGTAGATTAGTAAACATTACTTTCAATTCAATAATATTTTCTCCCAGCACTGTTACCTAATGAAATACTGACAACAGGAGGGATACTTTTAACATTAGGAGTACTTGATCCCTCTGACATGCAGAACTGTGTAATGTCTAATCATGGTTTGCATTAATACTGTGAAAAAGCACCAACTGAATTACTGAGTTTTAACTATCAAAAAAGAGTTCTTAAACAGCTTGACAGCTGTTAATTCAAATAAAAATCTAACAAAATGCAATTAAAATGAAATTAGGGGAAAAAGTACCTTATATGTTGAGAATTTAGTTAGGTTATTGTAGGCAGTGCCTGAGATGGTTTTCTTAATAAAGCCTTATTAAAGAATGCAATTCTCAACAGTTTAGTGGGCAATAACAGAAGCTGGACAGAGTAACCTCCAAGCTTATTAAAAGTTTCAAACAAACTGCAAAAAACCTATTTTCTGTGTATTTATAAATAATAGGTATAAGGAAAGTGGAAATGAAAAAAAAATTGAAACTTTTTTTTTGTCATCTAGTCATGTTATCCTTTTGTCTTGTTCTCTATCCTTACTCCTGTGTTGTTTGAGCTGGGTACTTTGTATTACAAAACATTAGGGGAGAAAGAAGCTCGTTGATTTCACAGTTCCCGCTGAAGTGACTAGTGCTTTGTTGGGGAAATAGAGACCACTAAGAAACACTGAAAAACCTAATTTTTTTAGGTACAGTTTCTTGTCAGGAGACTGGGTATGAAACCCTTCTCCTCACAGCTCCTAGCTTTAAACTAGCCAACATGGGCATTGCTAGGAGTCAAGTCACTTCAGGATGTATCTCAGTGCAGAATGTGAACTTGCTCACATTCTGAACGAGAATGAGAAGCTCAGCACATGCCCCAGTGGTTCCTCATGCACACGTCAAGGAGCTGCAACGGCAATGCTGGCTGGTTCAAAGTTCAGATGTGCACATTAAAGGGACTGTCACCAACACACTCATCTTACCAGCAGAAAAGGAGCCCCACGTACAGTAACTGCTCACTGCATTACCAATTTGTATTCCTGAAGTTCAGCAGATTTGCTGCACACCACACACAGCTCCAATGTGCAAGATTCTGCCTTTGAAACTGATTTTATTAACACAGCTTTTTTATGCTATATTCTTTAGACTTTGAAGAAAACAGACTGAAAAGAAACATTCTTTTTGATCTTCTGGATGTTCAGATCTTTCAGCGCTTGTACCTCATTACTGGCTATATCAATTCAGCCTTGTTACAAACCAGTGTTTTCTACCTAATAACTGCCTGATCTCATGAAGTGTGGCTTTTCTTCTATTTGCTTTTCAGTCTCTTCATTTATTTATATTATTTCCTTTGCTGTTAAATGTTTAACAACATACCCTGTGAATTTATGGAGTTATTGAATTTACTGTTATATAAACTAAAAACTTCAGTTTGGCTACTGACCTAAAAAGACACACAAAAGTATGTGGTTACTAATAATGCATGCTAGATCTTATGTGAGGCAGCTAGGTATTCTGTTACTAGTATCTCAAATTCATGTTTATAAACTTCAGCATATTTTAGCTGGCTGTTCACCTCTTTAGCTCTGGTATAATAAAGAAAAAAAACCCTATTAATCTGTAACAAATGCAAATTACATATTTTTAATGTAATTTCAGCACCAAATTTTACTAAAGGGGAAACAGGATTACCCTCAGCCTTTCCTCACAGGGCAATAGTCCCTACCCCTGACCATCTTGGTGGCCCTTTGCTGAACTTGCTCCTGTGTATCGATCCAGTTTACTCTGTGGGGTCCTAAAACTGGATGCAGAAATACAGATGTGGTCTGACAAGCCAGTTCCCAACCTATTGCAATATTTTGTTCCTGCCCAGATGAAGGACTTTGCATTTGTCCTGGTTGAATATGACAAGGATTCTGATGTCCCATTCCTCCAGCCTGCCTAGGTCCCTCAATGGCAGCCCTACCCTTGACCATGGTGACTGGTTCCCTTGGCGTCACCTGCAAAGTTCACTTTGTTGCTTCCTTCAAACTGTAAATAAAGATGTCAAACAGGACTGACTGTGCTATAAATATCTGTTTCACAGGCATTCAGATATAGTATGACCCATCATCCACTACCCTCTGAGCCTCACCACCCAACCAGTTATTCACCTGCTCAGTTCTCCATCCACCCAGACTTTCAATGCCCTAAATGTGACACACAAATATTATGGGACACAGAGTAAAAAAATCTTGCAGAAGTCAAGGCTTCCTCAGCACTGTCTCCCTTACCAGCTTCTCCTCTGATCCTGACCCACAGATTCTCAAGCAGCCAGCCAGCCATCATATAGGAGAGCTTCATGCAGCCAAGCTGTTCCTCTGCACAGAGGACAATCCCTTTTCCTCAACTCCCCCCCACCATCTTTCCTGGTCAAACAGGATACTTTACAAATCTGACTGATTTTTTAAAAATAACAACACTAAACTTTAATAAAAATGTCAATCAAAGTTAGAAAACATTTTTTTTCATTACTTCATTTGTCTCACTGGGCCTTGAGAGTCTCAAGTCAATGTTTCAAAATAAAGCACACAGTGTAATCCTTTCTGTTTGGTTTTGTTTTATTTTTCCTGCCTTGTTATTATACCAAATGGCAATTACTTGATTTTATGTGACAGGCCAGTGAGGCAAATGTATAGATTTATTATAAAATGAGATGGGAAAATGTACCTTCTATAGCGACAAGGAATAAAAAAACAGCCAAGAATTGCTTTGTATGCTTCAAATGAACTGATTATCTGTGGGTGGTCCACAAATAAAAACTATCCTGCCCAGACTGTAAAATTGCAGAGGTACATGTTTGTGATGACCTTCAATGGCCTCAGAAGCCTCAGATACTGACCTGGGATGGAAATCTCAGAGAAGATTAAGGAACTAGTGCTCTGATCAAGTACAAGACATCTTACATTCCTATATTTTATTTCCAAGTGGCCAATGAAGTTGCATGCAATCAGATAGAAGAATCCTCCTCAAGGTACTTCCTACATGATCTGTTTCCATGACTACCATGCTTTTTAATGTTTTCACAGTTCTGAACAGTAGCTGAATATATGTAATGCAGATACATTAGTTGCTTAGATAGTTGATGAAATAGATAATTCAATACAATTGATGAGGGAGATTACATAGCACTGTGGAAAATTCAGGTTAATACTGCAGTAGCTGAGGCAGCAATTCCTGGTTTATACTAGTGAAATAAGATTAGAATCTGGTTTTGTCTCCTCAGTGGCTTCATTGCCTTGTTGAGAGTAAGAACTTTAAAAGCCCATCTTTTATTACTTTTTGCTATCTTGCACTTTAGATAAAAAGCTGCTTTAGTTACATGCAATTCTTTTCTGAAACTTCACATCATAACTTATTCATCATTATGCATTAGTTATATTCATGAGGACACTCAAATTGAGTCACTCCATACTTTAAATATTATGTTAAAAAATCCATTGGCATTCAAATGACAAGGAAATATGTACGAATTCAGAAGCTTATTTTTCTTTATTTGAATTGTAATGCCATCTGCCAAAACTAGGGTTCTGTGACAGCATCAGAAAGGAACTTTGCATGTGAAACAGGTGTGTGGTCCTTTGTTAATCTACCAGACACATTTTTTTTGCATTCATAAGGGCACTTTGAGAAGGTAGTGTCCAATTCATTCAGAGATTTGTGACAACGACATAATAACCAGGTTTCTAAGTCACTTTTCCTTCAAGAATTTGAACTGTGTGGAATAATAATAACACAATTGAGATCTACCCATGTTTTCTTCATGTTTTAATGTTCAGTAATGTTGGCATGTAGTAATGTTCTAGCAAGAAAGAAGAAAAAAAGGAAGGCAAGCTAGTGCTTTCATGTTCATATTCACTATATTTTTTCTGTGCTGCAATGTCTCTTTCTTCCCAGTGTAAAACCTTCATATGGGTGAACAGAGTAGTAACCCAAACACGAGAGAAGGGGACCAAGAGGGTACTGTGTGAGAGGGACAGGATGGAGGTGGAGACGAAAACAGAGATGGAAAAAAAACAAAGAGAGGAGGCTGTGGCTCTTAATGTGTCTTGTTTACTATTACATATTTCCAAAACCCTTCAGGTTCTTTTCCCAAAGAAAAAAGCCCTTAATTTCTCACAAGAAACCCCAGATCTCCTTCAAAGACAAGCTGCAGTCTATTCCTAATTTTTCCCAGGTCTAGCATTTTTTTTGCCAAAAGAATTTATGTTCCCCCCCGCCTCCTTCTTGAGACTCCTTCCTTACAGCCCCAGTGGTGATGCAGCCCCCTGAATCCTGCTGGGCAGAAGCGCCTCCACTACTCAATGTAAACCCGAGTCTTCTCCATTCCCAGAACTTCCGAAGTTAAAAAGATTATAAAAACAACCAAAAGACTGCTGTAATACCTCAGAAAAAGCATATCTACAGCAGTTAATGGAAGAAGAGATTGTTGGCTCACTTCTTTTCACGCATGTTCAGCAATAGCCTTTATCATAAGCATCAGCCCAGAGAAACGAGGTTTCTGACTTTCACAATACTGCTATACGTAATTTTGGAATGAGGAACTGATCTACTTGTTATTCCAACAGAAAGTAACCTTTTCCTCAGTGTACTGCCCTTGTACCTGTAGAATTAATTATTTAAATTAATTACATTTAATTGTGTTTGTAATTAATGGTTGAAGGCAGGTCTCCAAACTGAAGCTGTACCAACTCAGTGGCATAATAACAAATCTTCCATTTAAACTCTTTTTCTGTTAGTCTTTTAATTTCCGCTCTTTACTGTTCTCCAGCCTCTTCAGCTGCTTAAATAAATATCAAGGTCACTACAAGTTCTTATAAGAAAATGGGACCCTCCACACTGCTTCCCCTACAACTTATCCCACAAGATATATGGCCTACCACAAAGCTGGAACTGGAAATGGGAAAAATAAGTTGTGGCAACATTTGTTGTAAGATTGTTGTCATTAACTATGCAGAGTTGTAATATAACCAGGGAAGTACAAATAAACACAGAACAGAACAACTTTTCGTGGCTGGTTATACTTCTTCTCAGTCATTCACAGTCTTCATAAAACTTAAACTGTACCGGCCATCTGTAGGCAGAATTCAGAGGATGAGAATTTTATTGGGACTTCTTTACTGGACAGGTGCACAGACTGTAATTATTATCTTAAAGTCAAGCAAAGCTGGAATGGACTTGATTTGATGTCTCTCTTGATAGGCACTCCTGATGTTGTAAGTGTTAATGCTTGCTATGCACTGCTGTAAACTGTAATGTTGGGATTATTGTCTATAACTTTCAGATGCAGCAGAATGGCCTAAATTAAGTTTGTTTGTAGTTTACGATATATACACTGTGTGCACTAATCAATAACTAGTTATTTTTTTCCCTGGTGAACTTCAATTATTTTGAGGAAAATGCTACATGCCTATGGAATATGTGTGCTCAGTTCCTAAGTCTGCCTTTTGTGCTGAGCTGCAGTCAGGTTTTGTGGATTTAAATCATACCTACTTTCTTCCTTGGCACGTAATTAGGTGCCAAGGTTTCAGAGGTTTGGTTCACATCTGGCTCTCTGGTCTGCACTTAGAAAGGAAGATTATTTCTGTATCATAGGAATAAGAAAGCCTCCAATCTTTTACCAGGTCTTACAAATGAGGAGAACTGAACGCTACATCCATTTTAGGAGCACATTTTTCTGTGCTCCAGTGACTAAGTCAGTTGTGCCACTGCCATGTTTGCGAATGGTTGGGCCTGAGGACTTGCAGCACCTGTGGCAGAGGCAGCGTCTGTCAGCCTTTTGTACACAGTGAAATGATAAAGATGTATTACTTTTCCACTTTGCAATTGCAGTCGTAATGACACAATGCAGCTGCTGCTGCAGGAAAATTCATGCTGTTCAACAGTAAAGGAACTGAACTGGAAGGAGTGAAGACGGTGTTGCCTTGCAACTGCCTCTTTTTTTTCCTCTTTAGTATTTTGTATTCCTTCTACCATTTAAAAATGATCAGATGATGAGAAAGGGCAAAGGGACAAGGAGAGTACAAAAGATGCCTGGAAATGAGTGAGAGAAAGCAACAGTGTGATAGTGCGGGGAGGAAGATAACACCTGCCACAGTGGCTGGGCAAGTCTTGCTTGTACTTGCTCTGAATTGCTCACTTTCCTCCACATATTACTTCTCTCCTTTATCTGTCAGTCTCTTCTCTTTTGCCAGTTCTATTTCCTTCATTTTTCTCTTTTTTAAATTTTAATTTTATCTTCATTTCCCCCTTTTTTTGAAATTGTTTGAGTCATTTACAAACAGGATACCTTTTGGTTTCCTAAAATTGATGGAAGACAACAGTATCTCCTGCAAGTTAAAACAGGAACAAATGCTTGTGCAATATGTACCATACAGTTCAAAAATGGGAGAATGTGTTTGTAACTTCTGAGTTTGCAAGAGCTGAGTCTGGATATCTGTACAAAGTCTAACAGAGAATGGGGATTGCATAATATGGTTTTAAGATCATGAGCTGGCTGCTCCTTTTATCCCCTGTGATATACATATGTAACTCATTAGTGAGTGCTTAGCATGAAGAGGATTTTGTAAGATTAAAACTTACTTAGATGGCAGTCTAAGGTTCTTTTGAGAATATTTTCTTTTCTTCCTTTAGTAAAGGTAATTAATACCACTCAGTTGGTTTAGGACGACAACTAAACAGGGTAAGAATAGGCTGAGTCAGGTCTGTAAATTTTACATTGTCTTAAAGAGTCTGAAGTTTACAACACTTAATCATGATGGCTGGAGGCCAAAGCTGCTCTATCACTCCCTTTCTCAGCTGGACAGGGAAGAGAAAATATAATGAAAGGCTCCTGGGTTGAGATAAGGGCAGAGAGAGATCATTCACCAGGTACCACACCAAGGGCAAACCAGACTTGACTTGGGGAAATTAATTTATTAACAATCATAGAACAGTTTGGGTAGGGAGGGACCACCAAAAGTCATCTAGTCCAACCCCTCTGCAATAAGCAGGGACATCTTCAACTACATCAGGCTGCTCAGAACCACATCCAGCCCAGCCTTGAATGTCTCCAGGGATGGTGTGTCCACCACCTCTCTGGGCAACCTGTGCCAGGGTTTTACCACCCTCATTGTAAAGAATTTTTCCTCACATCTAGCCTGAATCTCCCCTCTTTCAGTTTAAAACCATCACCCCCTGTCCTATCAAATCGGAGTTGGATAATAAGAAATGGAAACTTAATCTTAAAAACACCTTCCTCACACCTATCCCTTCTTTCCAGGCTCAACTTTACTCCCAAATTCCCTAACTCCTCAACCCCATAAGTGCACGGGGACAGAGAATGGGGGCTGTGGTCAGTTCATCACACATCATCTCTGCCGCTCCTTCCTCCTCATGGGGAGGACTCCTCACACTCATCCCTGCTCCAGTGAAGGGTCCCTCCCATGGGAGACAGTCTTCTGTGAACTTCTCCAACATGGACCCTCCCCATGTGCTGCAGATCTTCACAAACTGCTCCAGTGTGCGTCCCTTCCACAGGGTGTAGTCATTATAGAATCACAGAATAGTTTGGGTTGGAAGAGACCCCAAGATCATCCAGTTCCAACTGCCCTGCCATGGGCAGGGATGCCGCACACTAGACCAGCTTGCTCCAAGCCCCATCCAACCTGGCCTTGAACAATGCCAGGGATGGTGCAGCCGCAGCTTCTCTGGGCAACCTGTGCCAGTGCCTCACCAGCATCATAGGAAACCAAACACAGACTATTTACTCAGATTTCCAGATTTTATCCTGCACTTATAAATATGACAATATCTGCTTATCTTAAAAAAATTGGGACCTCATGAGCAACTACAACCCTACAAGCATCAAGGTCATTGCTACGGCTCTTTAGAAAAGACAGGCCCAGTAGGCGGGGAGCGGGAGATGCGATTTATGTTGGGGATAGGCTGGTGAGTATGGAACTCTGTCTGGGGACAGGTGAGCAGTCAACAGAGAGTTTGTGGGTCAGGGTTAAAGGGAGAACAGCGATGGGTGATGTTATTGTGGGGATCTGTTACAGACCGCCTGACCAAGGGGACTTGCTGGACAAAGAGCTCCACAGGCAGATAGGAGCAGCCTCACACTTGCAGGCCCTTGTTCTCATGGGAGACTTCAACCACCCTGATATCTGTTGGAGGGATGGTACGGCCCGGCACAAGCAATCCAGAAGGTTCCTCGATTGTGTGGAAGACAACTTCCTTCTGCAAGTAACTGAGAAGCAGACAAGGAGAGGTGCCATGCTTGACCTCGTCCTCACCAACAGGGAAGGGCTGGTTGGGAATGTGACGCTCCAGGGCAGCCTTGATTGCAGCGATCATGAGATGGTCGAGTTTGAGATCCTCAGGACAGTGAGAAGGACGTGCAGCAAGCTCACTGCCCTGGACTTCAAGAGAGCAGATTTGGCCTCTTCAGGAACCTGCTCAGTAAGGATCCATGGGATACAGCCCTAGAGGGCAGGGGGGCCCAAGACTGTTGGTTGATATTCAAGGATCACCTGCTGCAAGCTCAGGAGCGATGCATCCCTACTAGAAGGAAGTTCAGCAGGAGGGCCAGGAGACCTCCTTGGATGGATAAGGAGCTGCTGAGCAAAATTCGAAGGAAAAAAGAGGCTTATAAAAGGTGGAAGCAAGGTCAGGCGGCCTGGGAAGAATACAGGGATGTTGTCCGGGAAGCTAGGGACCAGGTTAGAAAAGCTAAGGCCCACTTGGAATTAAACTTGGCTAGGGATGTTAAGGATAACAGGAAGGGAATTTATAGGTACACTGCAAATAAAAGACAGGTTAGGGACACCGTGGGCCCTCTCCAGAAGCTATTGGGAGAACTGGCTACGCTGGATTTAGAAAAGGCTGAGGTTCTTAATGACTTCTTTGCCTCAGTCTTCACTGGCAAATGCTCTGACCACACCATCCAAGTCTTGGAAGGCAGACGCAGGGACTGTGAGAATGAAGACCCTGGGCCCACTGCAGGAGAGGATCTGGTTCGAGACCACCTTAGGAACCTGAATGTATACAAGCCCATGGGACCGGATGAAATCCATCCACGGGTCCTGAAGGAGCTGGCAAATGAAGTTGCTTAGCCACTGTCCATCATATTTGAAAAATCATGGCAGTCAGGTGAAGTTCCCGATGACTGGACAAAGGGAAATATAACCCCCATTTTTAAGAAGGGGAAAATGGATGACCCAGGGAATTACAGACCAGTCAGTCTCACCTCTGTGCCTGGCAAAATCTTGGAGCGGATTCTCCTGGAAGGCATGCTAAGGCACATGAAAACCAACAAGGTGCTTGGTGACAGCCAGCATGGCTTCACTAATGGGAAATCCTTCCAGACCAATTTGGTGGCCTTCTATGATGGGCTACAGAACTGATGGACAGGGGTAGAGCAGCGGATGTCATCTACCTGGACTTGTGTAAAGCCTTTGACACTGTCTCACATGACATCCTTCTCTCTAAGTTGGAGAGACATCAATTTGATAGGTGGACCACTCGGTGGATAAAGAACTGGCTGGATGGCCGCACGCAAAGAGTAGTGCTCAATGGCTCAATGTCCAGCTGGAGACCAGTAACGAGTGGTGTCCCCCAGGGATCGGTGTTGGGGCCGGACTTGTTCAACATCTTTGTGGGTGACATGGACAGTGGGATTGAGTGTACCCTCAGCAAGTTTGCCGATGACACCAAGCTGTGTGGTTCGGTTGATAAGTTGGAGGGAAGGAATGCCATCCAGAGGGACCTTGACACGCTTGTGAGGTGGGCTGATGCCAACCTAATGAAGTTTAACCATGCCAAGTGCAAGGTCCTACACCTGGGTCAGAGCAATCCCAGGCACAGCTACAGGTTAGGCAGAGAAGAGATTCAGAGCAGCCCTGCAGAGAAGGACTTGGGGGTGTTGGTCGATGAAAAAACGAACATGAGCCGGCAGTGTGCGCTTGCAGCCCAGAAAGCCAACTGTATCCTGGGCTGCATCAAAAGGAGCATGACCAGCAGGTTGACGGAGGTGCTCCTGCCCCTTTACTCTGCTCTCGTGAGACCTCACTTGGAGTATTGTGTGCAGTTCTGGTGTCCTCAACATAAAAAGGACATGGAACTGTTAGAACAAGTGCAGAGGAGGGCCACGAGGATGATCAGGGGACTGGAGCACCTCCCATATGAAGATAGGCTGAGAAAATTGGGGCCGTTCAGCCTGGAGAAGAGAAGGCTGCGTGGAGACCTCATAGCAGCCTTCCAATATCTGAAGGGGGGCCTATAGGGGTGCTGGT
The DNA here is from genome assembly GCA_039720435.1 of Amazona ochrocephala. Lineage (NCBI taxonomy): Eukaryota > Metazoa > Chordata > Aves > Psittaciformes > Psittacidae > Amazona > Amazona ochrocephala. The sequence goes on from CM077880.1 coordinate 32,531,788, forward strand.
GAGGGACTTTTCATTAGGGACTGTGGTGAGAGGACAAGGGGTAATGGGTTCAAACTGAAACAGGGGAAGTTTAGATTGGATATGAGGAAGAAATTCTTTACTGTAAGGGTGGTGAGGCCCTGGAATGGGTTGCCCAGGGAAGTTGTGAATGCTTCATCCCTGGCGGCGTTCAAGGCTGGGTTGGACATAGCCTTGGATGGCACGGTTTAGTGGGAGGTGTCCCAGCCCATGGCAGGGGGTTGGAACTAGATGACCTTGAGGTCCTTTCCAACCCTAACTATTCTATGATTCTATGATTGTAGGATTCTATGTTCTGTCGAAACAAGGCTGTTAAAAGCAATTGGTGTCCGAAGGTAGCACTGAGCTAAACTCTGCCCGCTCTTCGATTTGCAGGTCACACTTCTGCCATTCAGATGTTACCAAGGTTCTGAAATAATTTAATAAAGTGAACCAAGACAACAGCAATTCATAGCAATCGATCACTAGTGTTTTCATGCACACCTAGTTTCAACAGTGAATGGAAAAACATACTGAAATTACAATGAAAGTAACGAAGAATACTGGGTTAGCATCAAAATCACAATACTCATCAATTCTCAATCCTGCCTGTTCACGCAACAAAGTCTGGAGGCTGTTTTGACCTGAAACTGACAGGCAACAACACCTTCCTTGCTGTAGCAAAATAATTCACTGCAGCCAGACAATTAGCAGCACTTCACAGCTCCAACTACCCTTGAATGATGGGAGCTTGTATTCAGCTCTCCTCTGTTCTCTTTAACCACTATTTTTGTGAAAGATCCTTAAAGGATCTTTCTTCTGTTAATAGCAAGAGGTTTATTTATTTATTTGTTCCCAACAGAAAACATTAAATACAATCTTTAAAAGAGTAGAAACTTTGCTATTCTGTGTAAACACAGTGGTCCCTCAATGAGGAGAAGCTTTCAGTAACCAGCTCAAATCGTGATGCACAGCATATGACTTTCGTACAGATATTGTTAGGTTTCTGGCAAGTCACGTTTACACTAAGAAGCCAAGGCCTTTCTTTCCTGCCTCTCCAAACCTGAGATAATTCAACAGGAATGAGAGAAGGAATATTTAGCAGAGCAGGACCAAGGTAATACAGACACACGTTATGTGGAAGTCACCACAGTAGAAATACTTCTGCCTGTGGACAGTTATTTGCATCTCTCACTTGCAACAGCTTTCTGGCCTTGAGCGGCCTTTCCATCCATCTGCTGCCTGGCCTTGGAGTTTGCTTCTCTCCCACTGAAACTGCACCAGCTTCGCTACTTCAGGGGAGGCAGCAGAGTTTAACCCATGGTAACTGTCCATTATTATCTTAGAAAGCAAGAACTCTTGATAGATGGGGTTTTCTGTCTTATTTTAGCTAATCTAATGGTCAGAAGGAGAAAAATCCTTAAGAGAAACTATTCCTATTGCCTTATAAACAAGCTTGCCCACTCATCTTTTTAATTTTTGATAAATTGATAACATTCTTGTAATTAAGGACAATTAAAGACTATGACAATAAAAGAAAAATATATAATAGAAAATGAAACAAAGGACATCAGCACTTGATCTTGTGAGAATAAAATATTAGATTAAAGAAAGTAAAAATTCATTCAATTACTGCAGTATGAATGGTCTCGAGATGCCAAATATGAATAGGAAATTCAATTTTTAATCTATCTAAAAGTGTACGTCTGCAGTCTTTGATTTAAACTCATGTCTAATGCAAATCTTATTAAAAGAAGAATATGTTCAGAAGAAAGAAAAGAGAGCAGAATAAACGTATGACCTTCTCCATTCTCCCCCAAAACAAGACCTTAATCTATTAGGATAGCACACAAAAGCCCTTAATAATTTCCCTGGATCAATTTTTACCTCTGTATCATTTTTTTTTTTAATCATAATGGATATTTATGATAACCTTTGATTTATCTAAGTGCCAGAAAATGGGAATCTCCGCTGAAGGTTCCACTTTAAGCACTTCATGTTCACTTGCAAAGAGATACAAGCTTACAAAATGAACAACAGAAATGAAACAAATGTGCATAAGCAGACCTTAAAAACAACCAAGTGTAATCTTCAATTAGGATAGTCTCTTTTCCCTTGTCCATTCCAAACCACACATTAGACCAACAACAGCTACAAATAATTTTTCACATTTGCCAACAAAAATACCTTTTAACTCCATTCGTATGCAGTTGATGCAAGATGAAAAAGAACCAAATAACAAAACCAGGCAGTGTTGCCATATGCTCCAGTACAGAAGCAAATTATAGTACATTAACACCCCATCACTCTCATATCAAAAGACTGCAAAGATAAACGTTCCCTAAAACAATATCTACTAAAGAATTAAAAGATGGATAAAGTAATAGTTTTAAAATAAAAATACAAAATATTTAATTTTTCCCCTTTTTTCCTTCAAGGTTCCTCTTATTTTTTTTCATTCTTTCTCCCTATCATTACTATTGCCACAGATTCTCTCTCTAGTTCCTTTTATTGTTGTTAGAGATCTTGATGTTATCTTTGACCAGGAGCTCCAAGTTTATTTTTCTTACAGTTAAATCTTCCAGGAGCTACAGTTTGAATAGCTCAAGAATATGCAAGCTTCTTATGTCAGATATATCAAACATTCACAGCCCACACATTAGTGGTCCTCAGAGCCTCAAACTACAGTGTTATATATGCTGGTCTGTCAAAATTCCCCCCCCCCTTTTTTTTTTTTTGTCAATACAAAACATGCAACTTGACTAATTGTTTTAATAAAAGTCTAGATTTTCTTATTTCAACACCATTTCTTTTTCCCATCAGAGTTTATTTCCCCTTGAAAGAAATCTGGGATTTAAGTAGGCTGTGCTTGTTCTCACTATGTGTGAGTATTATTCTGGAATAAGAGTATGTTTTACTAGGCTAACTTTCAGCTGAATATTGAGCATTTAATGTATACACAAGGATGGAATATTAAAAATGAGCCAAAAGTATGAAAAGGATGAAAAGTGCCTTATTCAAAGTTCTTCTTCCAAAGTATATAGATCTCCATTTATCTTCAGAAGAAGCAATACTTACCTTTGTGCTAATAATTATAAACTCTAATAGAATTGCAATCTTCAGCAGAAATGAGGAAGGAGGGCTTTGAGCAACCTCATCTTGTGAAAGATGTCCTCACCCATGGCAGGTTGGTTGGACTAGATGATTTTTAAAGGTCCCTTTGACAGCAAATCTTTCTGTGATTCTACTGATACTGGTAATTCCTCATCTCCAGGAATTCCAGTTTCTCTACAGGTGATTAACTTTTCTCCTTTTATTGCTCCTTCCCAGCCCCTCTTTTCTCTCTGCAGTTTCCAACCAGAAATTGAGAAGTAATCCTTTTTCCAGATCCCCAGTTCCACTTTCATACACCTTCCCACAAATGCCATTCTGTGATTCTATTAGGGCAAAAGATACTGGCTGGATCTATAAGGTCTTAAAATAGTCCAGAATCTTGGATTATAATTTAACAAAAGTATGGAAAAAAATGCTTAAAAGGCTGCACAGAAGAAGGCACAGGAAAAGCAATGAAAGTGCACAAGTAAAATGCACAAAAAAATAGTGTAATGGAAGAAATTAATTTAGCCTCCATATTTATTCCTTCTTTTGTCCATTTCATCTCCAGCCTCTGATTCTGGTTCCAAGATGCGTTTTAAGTCCAAGCCTATTCAGGAGGCACACACCTTCTGAAAACACTTAGATGTTGTTGTCTGCCCGCTTTTACTGTCCAGATTTTCTTAGTTTAAATATTTTAATTGAAATTTATTACATATTAAAGAGAAATTTGCTTTTCCGTTTCACACAAATATTCCCTTAATCCTTAACCGTGCATGCCATCTCATTCAAATCTAAACTACAGGACTTCAATCACACTCACATACCCAGTAGGTTCTCTCCTATCATGCAGGTAACATTTTATTAACCTGTTTAAGTTCCAGCTCATTAAACAGAGCTATTCTGATGTTTAAGAAAGGAGCAGAATGCAATAAATAAATAAATAAATAAACAAACAAACAAATCCAAACAGCCAAATCAAGTATAAAAATTGTAAAATTAAGACAAGCAAAATGGCCAATTTATATTCTTTTATTAAAATTCTCGTCCCCAGTTCACCCAAGCCCTCTGCTTTTGCTCACTATGAACTGAGGTGTACACGCAGAACTTCCACTGAGCAAATAGGATGAAATGTGGCCCCAGTTTGTAGTATGTAAGCCCAAAGAACTGCAGACACATTTACAGTACCAGTGTGAATGAGATAACTTTGGTCCCAGAAACAGTCTAGCCATAGACTTGGCAGCACAAAGCTGCATGCAAACTAAATTTATCCCACTACTTCTGATGCAGAATAAGACCTTTAAAAGCTAGTCAGGCATCCCCTCAACATGTTTTGAAAGCTGATTTTATTCTGTTCGCTGCATTGGAGTTGTCAAGAGATTTCTTAGATTGGAAATTCTTCTGGGCAGGGATCAGCTAACACTCATTTTTTGGTAACTACCCAAAAAAAAAGGCTGTGTTTTATGCTCTGTGACAGTACAAATTAATAATCATAAAGCTGTAGTAGCAACAGGTCAAGTAGTGTCAAAACATACTGTTTGCTAAAATCCCACAGTAATTGAAAATTATTTACTCTGGAAAACTTCTAAGCAAACACAATAAAGACAGGAAGGCTGTTGTAAGAGTTTTTGTCTGATATATATGATATAAAGAGCTTTAGCTACAATAAACTGCAAACCAGAAAACAATTCTGTATTCTTATGAGTAGGTTGGGATGGAAGCAGATGGGGAAAATGATAAAAAATGGGACGGATGGTATTTTAGCTTCTGAGCCATGCTGTTGAATATTTTTGCTTTTCTGAGATTTCCAGGACATGCAGATATATTTCTACTCAATTAAGGCTGAGTTTGCCTCTAGTTACAACTCAGCATTTATTAAATTGCAAGGATCCTTATATTCAAGAGTTTATGTGCTGACTTCAGGTAAATCATAGTTCTCTGCAGCATCATCCTCACTACTAAGGTATTTTATGTATGTTCTTTAAATTACTTGCTCAAAGCAATACTTCTTTTTTTCAAACGTGTAGTTGAATAACTAATTTTTTCAATAGCTTTGCAGAATATTTTCCATATGAAGTGCCAAGTCTGGTTTCTGTGCTCAGCTTTCCTTTTTCACATGGCTACTGATATGTGGATATTACAGATTACTCCAAAATATCTACAAAATACAATAACATTATGTTAAGAAGGATTTAGATGTGGTAGACTAAACAGTGCTTCTGATTCATGATGTTAGAAGCAACAGAACATCTGAAAAGATAACTGCACCTGGTTTTGACTGTACAGTTGTTATTACTGGTGGCATCATTAACAGTGCTCCAATATTGGTAGCTACAGCTTGTACTGAATCCTTTGGATCAGGGCCAGCTTACATTAAAGTCAGTGGAAAGGAGATTTGCTTTCTCTGAAGTTCATCAGAAATGAACTCATGACATTTAGAGCTGTCAAAATTGTATGTATTGGCTACTTAGTTTTCTAAAAGCATAGGTGCTTTACCTACAGAAGCAACGATTATCTTAAGAACTGCTGGAATGCAGAAACAGGGATACTTTCAAAGGCACAAGTGCTAGTCATGTCTTTGCTCCTATTAAAATTCTCCTTAAATATTTCCTCTAATAACATGTTTTGCTCACATAGGGGGGAAGCCATACTCAAAAGAAAAATTGGAAATTTTTCGCATTTTATTTAATGGGAAAAGGAGCAGTTTTATAATGTCTTTTCTTTAGACTACACCAATGTTTTTACATCTCAAGGTAAGCAAATATTATTATGCTTATTTTTGCAGATTGGTGTATTGAAGCACAAAAAAAAGATGGAATTTCTCATAACCACAAATTAAATCACTGGCAATGCACGGGACAGAGTCCAGAACTCCTGACTCTCTGTGAACCACTAGGATACAGTAGTTCAGAACGTGTACAGAATACAGAATATCTCTCAGCATGGTTTAAAGAGCTACCCTCAGTCTCAGAAGACAGCTTTGTAACACATAATTTTGCAAAAGGTACTCGGCAGGGTTTCAAATGCAGTAGTTGTAATTCCAATTTTTTCCATTCATCCTATTTCCCAGGTTTTGGATTTAGCAATAGGCTTTGGGATTAGCATTTGAGAACCTTGAGTTTCACCCAAACATGTATTATAGATCAAAAAATGCTAATTGCAATTAATAATGTGGACAAGAGTATTGTAAATTGAGAATTCACCAAAGAATTAATTTGCCACTGGAAGTTGGAATGATGCTATAAGAAAACAAAATCCATAATGAGGGATCAAAATATGAAAAAGACAGCATTTAAGCTTAATAATATTTGTTCTGAATGGAGCAGGATAATTTTGCCTAAAGTTCATAAATTGGTCATTCCACAGCTATTCAAAAATTGAGAAAAAGATTGGGGATAGATTAAGCTGCTGATATTTTTTCTGCATGAGATTCATAAGGAATATTTGTTCAATTTAAATGCAGAGCGCAAGTACTCCCCATCAAGATGTGGCCTTCATGCTCAGGGCACATTTGAAGCAAACTTCCCACTTCTCAGAAGTATATCCTTAACAGTGTGCTCAGCCAAAAAGCAAAGACTTTAATTTGCTTTTGCTTTTTCACTTCCTATGAATATTGATTTAACAAGATAGAACCTGGAGTTCAAATATTTTCGTATAAGGAGAGCATCCTCCTCACTGCGATTACACATCCTCTGTATTTTTACTGGTTGATTGTGTACAAAATGACAGGGATTAAGCACAGGAGGCATTAAGTAAGCAGTGATGAACAAGCGCCTGGTGTTTAAACCTGTAACCAGGTAAACCTCTGCCCACACCAAGACCTGGATGATTACGATGGACATGATCAACAAAATGTCTTTTTTATGTTTAGTGTCCTACAATGCAACATTTAGGACTTATTGGAACAGTGGGAAATGTAAACGTGTCATTTCTATGTTCACATCAGCTGTTTATGGCAAGATAATTAGAATCACTTAGCGATTTCCTGCACTGTTCCTGAAAGCTGTTCTTTCCAATCACAGAGCAGAGATTTTATGCGCAAAGTTTTGGAAAATGGGAAAATTTTTATGCTAGGTCAAAATTTCGAGATTTACCTGTGACATACAGTGTCAGAAAGAAACATTCTCACTAAAAATGAGAGTTTCTGAATGCTGAGCCACAATATTTTAAGAAGCAATATTTTTGCATATTTAATTCCATGTAAAATTCTGTATTGCTGATAGCCACTGTGTAAGCAGAAAACTTCTAAATTAGGTGTTCAATTATCTTCTCTAGCATCGTTAGATACAATTCTATGATTCCATGAGCTGCTGACTACATGGAAATATTTTCTCAGCCCTGTTACTATATATTGTTTTAAATTATTACAATGGAAATTGTTTATCCAAATGAAAAAGAAAAGCAAATGATGAAACCAGAACTGTCCACAACAGTCTTTATAACAGTACTTCCAAACAACAGGATATATATTGCGCTGATTCTGTCATTGACATAGCTGAAAACTTTCAAGGTTTATGAACAGCTGCTTCAAAAAGACAAATCCTGATCTGTATTTTCCCTGATTCTCCTGAATGCAGGAGAAAATAGTGGATCAAATATTTACTGGGGAATTGTTTCAGCCAAGCTTTACAGATGTTCACATTTCTTCGACTTTCTATCTTTATCTTTTCCTCAGCCTATTATGGCAATTACGTTACATTCTAAAAAGCCTGTAAAATATAACATGATTCAGTTTTTATAATTTACAGTGAAATACTGACTTGCATATAAATATTTAATTGATACTATTGCACATTTACTGCAGCTACACTGGGGTGCTTGGCTGAAATGAAAACACTGCATGTGTGCTGGATACAAAAATTGTAAATCTGAATTACAGTAACCAGCATGTTTCATAAACTTGCACACCAATATCTGAAAACACTGAATGATGCAACAGATAGCAATGGCTTTGTAGCAAATTTCTCAATTCATCTAGAATTCTTAACTACTGAAATGTTGTATTCCTGATGCACAGGCACCATCAGCACACAGGATCACACAGTACTACAGAATTCTTAAAACTAGCAATCCCTGGTGGATGCTTTGTAAGTATGGTACAAACACGGTATTTCTCTCCATACTACGCACCAGCCAAAAAACAGTGGAGATTTTGGAGAACGGCAGGTGACCAATGACACTATGACAATGGCATTATAATAAATTCATATCCTGAAGAGCAACTGTACAGGCACTTGAATTGTTAGTGTAGCATGTAGAATATGGACGAAACTATAAGCATTTCAAAGACAAAGTTATGGCATATTAAGCTGGGCTCACTGCCCCAGTAAGGTAGTTACACAGCTCCAGGATCAGAGCTGTCTGAAGGGCAGCCAGATCGGAGTCTGAATAGAGCAGGCACCCAAATACACCTGCAGCTGATTTTGTGGATCTAAAGGCATGCAGCGCTTTGCAGGTCCCACTCTTGAACCTTTAGACATATGAGGCCTGGTTTCATAATTCAGTGGATCTTTTCACAGTGCTACCTTTTTAACACTGACATAATTTCTTCCCATTCCTTGCAGAAATACCAAGCTGGCAGAGAACCAAATAGAAACTAAAAGCAAACCAAAAAGAAAGACAGGAATTTTGGTAAGGCAGTGACTGAGTCTGTACTACATTTTACTGCAGAACATATTAAATTTGAAGTTATAGCACAGCATTACCATCTTTAAAACCTTAAATAACCTCAGCTAGAAACAGCACTTCAGTTTCTGCAGTCATTTTTTTCATGCAAAGCCATGCTGGAAAACAACCTTATGTAAAGAGTTTTAACTCAGTAGTTTAAAATTTCTTCGATAAAAGAACACAGAATAAGCCGACAAAAGAAATAAAATCCTGCCATGGTATCTGATGCTAACATCTCCATAATACCATTTCTTAGAAGACAGAAATCTACCTGGTTTGTCTCTTTGAACTAAATATAGAAAGATTTCCTCAAATATACTTAAGGCCTGCAGTATGACTCTTCAATTTAGGATCTAGGGAGAAAGAAGAAATAATTGGTCATGCAAAAAACAAACAAGCAAACAAACAAACAAACAAAAAAACCAAAACAACAAAAAACCCCAAAAATTATCAGCACAGAAAAAAGAAAATGTGATGCAAAAAATCATCAATAATAAAATGGGAGTTATAGCCAATAATATTCTGGAGCGGAGGTAGGTTAAGCATCGTGTAGATGAAAGCACGGATGGTTCTCCTGCTTACAGCTGGGTCAGGCAGGCCTCAACAGATCTAACCAATTCCTCTGGTATCACTCTCTGAGCAAGCAAAGGAAAAGAGAAACCCTTCAGGAAACTTGTCATGCAAAGAGATGGGTCCATCCTACCAGGGCCATATTCACCCTCAAACAAATGGCAATTGTATTCCAAAGCAACCAGCTCTCAATTCTGTGGCAATTGTGATGACTAAAATGTGATGCCCAGACCTAGGTGGCTCTCCTGCCAGCACTGCAGGCAAACAGGAGAACATTCCTGGGTAAGACAACAGACTAGAAGACAAGCTGCCTGTGGAGATGCTTTGCAGTGGTTTGGGAGAAGTATCCTTCTATTGCAGGCAGCACTGGTCACAATTGCTGACTGTAACCAGGCTGCCAGAAAACTGCTGTAATAACCTTCCTTACACTTGCTTAGAGCTTCTGATAGAAAATTGAAGTCAAAGTGGTCCAGCTATTTCCTAGACTAAGGTCAGAGAAAAATATTTGGGACAGTGATAAAAAAATCAATACATCTTCACTGAAATGCTGCAAGAAAATATCTGCTTAGGAACAGAACTTAAACCTATGCAGAGACTGTCTTTATCTCAAGTAGGGCCTCTTGTAGCCTCAAAAAAATCACTGAATTTTTCAAAACCTGCACTTTGCACATGGCCATTGTCCTGGCCAGGTAAAATTTCTGCAGATTCTGTCCTTGCACACACAAATCTGACATCTGATGTGCATATTTTTGTTACAACTTATCATATCTGTACTGCACACACACTGTTCTTTTGGGCACGGGATAACAGAGGGAGAAGTGACAAAATCAGGCTTTGTACTTGTTCTTTCCAAGATAATAGAATCCAAGATACCTGAATTTTACCATTCCTTCGCTACTGGGAGCATGTGTACTATAGACTATCCAGCCTGCTCCTAACAGAAGACCCCATAGAGTAGCATGCAGTCTACAGCCACAACCAATCCACTGCGCTATTTGCTCACATAAAAGGAGGTCTGTTCTTGAAGCTGTTTGTAAAGCTGCAGATATCTATCCCTGTGGAGAGAGATACTTTGGGGTTTAGTGGTTTTTTTTGTTTGGTTGGTTTTTCTTTTGTTTGTTTGGGGTGTTTTTATGGTTTTGGGTTGGCTTTTTTGTTTGTTTGGGTTTTTTTTGGTTTTTTTTGTTTTTTTTTTTTTGGTTGTGTTTTAGATTTTTTTTTTTTAAGTTTTTGATACAACATATAGAAAGTTATATCAAAATTTTATTTTTAACACTGAAAATTTGAGATGGGCCCCAGAGACTTGGACTCACTACCCAAACAACAAACATCACCACAGTGGCATGTAAGAATGCAGGTCTTCAGAGCTACATTCAACTACAGCAAGATAAATCAAGAATCAAACTGCCCCACTTTGCCTTTTCTTCCTGCAATTCCTTGCATTAAACACTTCGCAGAAGAAGGAAAAATCCCCCAGCCACAAGTCTAATCTACAGAGCTTTGACTTGTGCCAGAGTATACGAAGGCCCGTCCTCAGCACTCAGTGAGAGTCTACGTGAAAAACACTCATACCCATGTAACAAAAAGACAGTATCACAGTCTATATGAACAAGACACAAACTGAAATTATGCAAGAAACCAAGTTTTAATGTGTTCAGATTTTCAGGAGGATGTATCTTAACATCACTATTTTAACAGCTGCTTTTTTCAGGTGTGTGTGTTCATGTGTTGAATTATATTATCTAGGCCAAAATTTTGCTCTGCCTCCAAGTGTATAATAATTTTCAGGAAGATAATTAGCACATGGCAATTTCTTCATACCTGAGATTTCTTTCAATATACATTCCATACTGGTATGCACACAGAAAAGCCAACCTACTTATAAAAATCCTGTTTTTCCTAAAAGCTCAAATGGAATGCAGAGAGTGAGATTAACATTGCGGTTTCTGCTTTTGACTACTTGGTGGCATAAAGATACTGCAGGAAATTAATTAGTATATACAGCCACATGGGAATAATGTTACTCTGAGCAAGGATGTAAGTTTTTAAGGTACCTAGAAGACAGAGCACACATCTCCAAAGGGACCAGAACACAGGGTTATGAAAGCCGGAAAAGGAAAGCAATAGCTGTGTATTTATATGCACAGTGACAGAAAAGGATACTGGACAACTAGATCACCTATCTACTGACACAGGTATCTTAAATAGTGGTATAGGTATCTTATATCTAGGTATATTAAAATTAGCCATTGGGCCTTAAACAGGTTTTAACCCATTCAAAACACCACACTACTACAGAGTAGCTGAATCAGGTAATTAAAAGTAAAAAGCAGATAGTGGATTATAATTCTTTAGAGATTCCATCAGATAATTAAATCCAACAGTAAAATAATGAGGTTTTACTGATTTTATTGCCTGAGATCCACATAAAGCAATCTGACCTCTGCATAGAAATACTGTTAATTAATCTCACTCAGCAACATGCTTAGCAGGTAAGCAGCACCAAGCAACCAGCAATATAAATATAGTTAGCACATTTATTATAAAAGTAGCCCCAGGCATTAATTATTTTAATGCCACTTCAGCTTCTCTGATACTGAAGAAACATGTTTAGGTTGAAATAGTGATTTTGCAGTACAGTTAGGTAATAAAATTGATTTCTTGACGTTGGATATTTACTTCTCAGCTGAGTAAGTGTAAAGGCACACGGTTGTTGTATCAGTTTCACTAGTATTAATAAGACAGTTTCCTTTGAGCTGCTGCAATAATATTAGTGGTGTTACCAATCTATAACAATAACTTTAGCTTATGCTTTCACAAAGTTTAGGAAAAATCACTACAAAGAAAATCCAGTACCAAATGCTTTGGACAAAGAAATGCCTTTTCCTGCCATCTTATATAGGCACATGGAAATGAGCTACCCCCAGGGCTACAGAACTTGTGGCCACTGGCATATTTACTTGCTTTGGAAGTTGCCAGAATTTTGGTGACAGCTCCATAGGATTTTTCTGGTACAAAAATTACTAGATTCTGTCTTACGCAAAATATAATATACCCAAAGCAGCATCAGCTGTTCTCACAATGTGTGAGGCAACGTTTGAGACTGAATTCACCAGCCACCCATCTTTTCTGCCTTCATAAATGCTCTAAATAACTGCTCTGAGGCAGCTCAGGTGTTGCTGCTCTGAAGTGGGAACTTTAAATGCACTTTGTGCTTTTGAGTATTGATCTTGCAACACTTATGAACAAGACTTAAGGTCAGGTCTAGTAGGTCTGCAACTGTTCAGCAGCCTCTAACCATGCCATTGGCCTGTGAAGCAATACTAGCCAATCTGGGTAAGCTAGACTGCATACCATCTATCCTTGGAAGATGCTAGCATCATGTGTCACAGGGATGGATACAGTAGGGTCTTCCTCCTTTCATACCATCACTCCCGCCTTTCTTCTTTACATACATGAAAATGTGAGCCCAGCACCACGTCATCCACTATCGCATTTCATCTGGGAATAAGCTATTTTGGGAACCACCTGCTCCCAGTCAGCTTCTGTGTGGCATATGAAGCTACAGCTCATCAGCTATCGCAACTGCAGTTACCCTGGAGGCAGCATCACTGCTGCAGATGCCCACTTCTAAACTTTATCCCTTCAGCACCATTGCCTCCTATCTCTTATAAGCTTTGGAACTATTTCTAGAAGTAGCCTGAGAAGCTGGACTAGGAGCCAGTCTGGGACTTGTGCCCCTGAAACATCCAAACCCATCAATAAGGGCTAGATCCACCACAAAATCTAGCTGGCAGGTAGAGAAAAAGCTTTTACAGCAGTGTCTTCCAACTTCTGTGAGCTGAAGGAGATTAAATGGGCAAATACTTCTGCCTACACAATGCAATGGGTGTAGAAATAGCTTGGAAGACTGCCTGTGTCCCAGGGCTATCTGTAATGCAGGACAGATATAGACAAGGCCATTGATCTTCAGCATCACAGTGGGGAATTTAATTAGTATTATATAAAAAGGTAGAGGCAAATTAATTCTATAAAAAGGGAGGTTGAAAAGATAAGAACTAGTTTAAATGGGGGTTGTTTTACAAATGGATATACAGAAAATAAATTAAACATGTTTATCTTCTTTCTGCTTGTTTAAGTAGGAAATTTAAAGGCAGTAAATTTAAAAGTGACAGAAGTAAATTCTTTTCGTAAGACCTGGGGAACTCAGAACCCGAGAGTATCACTGGGGCTTGACAGGATTTAAAACAGGTTTAGCAATTTATAAGTATAGTGAGTATTTGGGATAATAACTGAAGGAAAAATGTCCTTCAGATTGAGGTAATATCACAAGTTTAAGAAGAAACTTCCTCTTATTCAAATTAATCTTTAATTGCCACTCCTGGGTTCCCTGAAGTATCTGACATTGCTGGTGTTTATCAGCAACAGAGTGCCTAGCCTCATAGCATAACGTTCTGCAAAGCAAGACCACTAACTTGACATCCCCCTCCCTCCCCCCCCCCCCCCCCCCCGATTTCTGTAAAAAAACTGTAATTCCTATTGTAAGAAACAGCCACTAAGAAAATTCCGTGTGTGGTAACTCTGTGAGTCGGCAGCTTGTTGTGGATAGTCTATGTCAGCCTCTCACTGACAAACTCTCCCTTCCTCAGGCTACAAAGAGAATGTTCACCAGTAACACTCTACCAGTCCATCAAAATGTGAGACACAGAAAAGGCAGCATACAGAGATGCAGGATGCAGAGAAAATAAAACAGGAAGACAGAATTGTGGCCTTGAGTTTCCTTCACATGCTTCTGTGAGGCCGTCCCAAATGATTGTCTAACAGCAGCAGGGAAATGGAAAACAACCTTTCATTTTTAGAATAAATTACATACAAACCCAGACATGCAGTTTTAAGGGTTCTATAGCTGAGTATTTGATGGGTATTCAGTTTTTCAATAATCATGTTGAAGTTGCTCCGTGATGACTGTCCTTTGTGAGTTACACAAATGACAGTCCAGAATCTTTTTCTTCAATCGTTATAGATAATATTCCAAGCAGTAGAGGTTCGTGAAATTTCTACCTTGGTAAAGGGACAACAGACTGCACCCCAAACTTCTCCTGTAGGTTAGGAATATTCTTTTCATTTCCTAGTCTGAAAAGTTTATTTATTAATATTACATTTCATTAAAATGTTCTAATGAGGGGAGCTTTCACCATTATCCCAGACCAAAACTCCATTTTATTTTGATAATCACTTGGAAAATACACAAAATACTCAGATTCCTGAACAAACGGTAGAACAAAGCTACACAAATTAGTACCATTCAAATACTTCCAAATTCACTTTACAGTTATGACAACTAAACAATTCACTAACCAACTGCATTATGAAAACAAGACTGTATGTGTCCATGTATTTTCTCCTTTACAAAGTTTTTCCAAAACCCAGAATTACAAAGATTAAAATAATTTCTCCTGAGGACAAACTAAGAATTTAAGAAATCCCACTGCAAGTGTTTTTGAGACCCCACTTGGAGTATTGTGTGCAGTTCTGGTGTCCTCAACATCAAAAGGACATGGAACTATTGGAACGAGTCCAGAGGAGGACCATGAGGATGATCAGGAGACTGGAGCACCTCCGTATGAAGACAGGATGAGAAAGTTGGGGCTGTTCAGCCTGGAGAAGAGAAGGCTGTGTGGAGACCTCATAGCAGCCTCCCAGTATCTGAAGGGGGGCTATAGGGATGCTGGGGAGGGACTCTTCATTAGGGACTGCAGTGACAAGGGGTGATGGGCTCAAACTTAAACAGGGGAAGTTTAGATTGGATATGAGGAAGAAATTCTTTACTGTGAGGGTGGGGAGGCACTGGAATGAGTCGCCCAAGAAAGTTGTGAATGCTCCATTGCTGGCGGTGTTCAAGGCCAGGTTGGACATAGCCTTGGGTGAGACGGTTTAGTGTGAGGTGTCCCTGCCCACGGCAGGGGGGTTGGAACTAGATGATCTTAAGGTCCTTTCCAACCCTAACTATTCTATGATTCTATGATTCTATGATTCTATGACTCTTTGAAACAGCTCACCAGAAGCTTACATTGGTGGTTCCAGGATGTCCCAGCTTTTTTTGTTTTCTCTTACTGGCAGTTTTACTTCCTTATAAAGGAATAAATTTTAGAACTAAAATAAGTGTATATTGGTCTACTGCAAATCACATATCACATGTGGACTCTTATCTGAAAGAACATCACATTCCTGGGGAAGCAGGTCTCATGCATCTTAGGATACTTTTACCCAAACACTTCCCAAGCAAGCCTGCTCTCTCAGTTTGATTTATTACATACTGAATTGCTTTACAGCATTTGACTGAAAACTCCAGAGACAGCCACTAATCTATTAGTGTACACACACATCTCCCACAAACTTTTACACAATTAGGCCAGGCTATAAATTTAAACATAAGTGCTCATTATCTTAGCTACACAAATCTTTAGTTAATTTTCATACACTATTATGGAATATGGGTCAACCTCATTATTTCCCGTCTACCGAGAACAATTCTTCCTTCCTGTTCATAAAAGCTGAATTCCATAACCTATGAATTAAAACACTTGCCTTGCATTCTACCTATTATTACTATTTCTATGCAAGTTCCTCTAGAAAGGGGACTTTTTGTTCTGTGCCTACAAGTTCAAAGCCTAAGGTGAAACTTCACACGAATAATTGATTAAACTGGAACCTGGCAGAGACACAAACTCAACACAAAGAGTTCAACTCATGAAAAAAACAATATGAAAGCAGGTGATCGGCAGTTTTGGTGCAATCAAGTCATGCAGCAGATGGGGGTGAACACTAAGGGGCAGGTCTTTGCCATTGTACATTGTCTGAGCTCTGCTGCCTTCTACAGACCTGTCAGAATTTATATCAGCAGAGATATGTCCCTGAATACGGAATACAAAAAAAGTCTGCTAGCCATGTATGTGACTTAGAAGCAATGGTAAAAGGTACAATACTGTAACAGGAGGTGCAAAATTCCACCTCAAATTCTTAGTAATTTATAGGAAAGCTGCAAACTCAAATTCCAGATTTCTTTTTTAGTTTCTGATTTTTTCTTTTCTGATGTGTAGATTTTAATTAACAACGCTGCCCCCTTGTTTTAATGGAGAAAGTAAAGACTTTAGGATATAAACTTGTTAAGCTTTATTAATAATAATATGAAAACTGCAGTGTTTTCTTAGCAACGATGAGCAAGAACGCTCCAAGCTCTAGTATTTTTCAGTGGCGTGCAGAGTTGTGTACAGGCATTTACCAAATGAGCCTTTTAACCCCCTACAAAGTAAGACCCACATTTAAAAGCTTATTTTCTGCAATTTTAGGGTCAACTCCTTATTTCAGAGGATTTTCCTCCATTTTCACAGAGGTTTGTCAGCTATAATGATCCTATACACTCCCTGAGAGGGCTATGGATTTTAAGCTTTTGTCATCCTGGTAACAGTATGCACAATTAATCTTCTCCAGGTCCAAAGATTTGGGATGCTAAGTATCAAATCCTGTGAACTGCCTAGGTTCCTGACATTAGGTAATGGGGCACATGGGTACATAAGTATCAGTCACAGGAGAGGTATGTCATGTAAAGGTAACAGGATGCAGCTATGAGATCTTGTGTATCCCAGTTCCAGCAGCCAGAAGGGTTACCCACATGGACGTGGCGGGGCTGTGCTGAGAAAGTCTGAGAGAGGAGCAGTGGGGCAATGCTCCTCTCGTTGATGAGAGCTAGTAAATGTACTGAAAGAACACGTGAGACTCAGCATGTCTAAACTGGTTCACAGAGGATTCATACCGCAGCCTGGGCTGTGCTGTACTAATTGGAGGCGGATGGTGTCTGACAGCTAGAGCTTCCTGCAGCTAATGCGGCTTGTGGCCGTTATATGATGATTCAACTGGAACATGCCATCACTGTGTATGATTTTGCACTGCACCAGACCAAATGACAAACTCTGGAAAGCGAGTAAAAGTCTTGGAACATGTCAACTTTTCTTTGCAACAGGGTAAACTGGCACTGCTTCTGATCCCAGTAAGCCAAAGCACTCTGATCAGTATTATCTAAAAGCAGATCCAACTCATGATCACGTAATGAGCCTGTGACTGCTATCAGACTGAACTGACCTGCAGCATTTTTGATTTGTGCAATGATCCTGTCCTGCAAATTCTTAATACGACTAATTGTGAGCACAGGGTTATGCAGGATGGGGCCCCCTGTTTGTACTAAAAGAACCTCTTCACACTGAGTTACTGTGATTCTTAATTAACATGACCTTGTAAGTCATAATTTTCATTTAAGGGAAATGCCTAATAAGCACTCTGCTTGTTGTTCAAAAATAATTGGAGCCACTTAAAAGCACTCAAGTCTTTACAGAAGCACCTGCCCTGCCGTGCCCCCACAGGCCTGAGACACTAATACCTTTCCTGCAGGAACAGGGATTTTTCTTTTTGCTCTGACAAGAAAAAGGAAGACAATATGAAGTTTCTCAGACATTATCTGAGGGGTCTACTTCCTCCCACTCCCCCCTCCAATGTTGTTACAGAAGCATGACTTCATCAGAGAACAAAAGCATCTATGCCCATTCCCCCTGCCTTGGCCAGTTGCCCTATTCTAGAGCCAGTAAAGGTTATTTTGTTGACAAAGAGCAGAATCATGACATCAATAAGTCCAACCCAAGACAACCTTTGTCATCCTGGCATCCATAGTGTGAGTGAGTTTCATTTCACCTACCAAACCTCAGGAAAGCCACAGCAGCCATCCAGGCACAGGGTTTGTGGTGAGGTTGGCCTGACACCACTGCTGACAACTCACAGTTTCTGGAACTTCAGTGGCAACATCACTCCCCATGTTGAGCTTGATTTACCCATCCTGACTTACAGACTTCCGCAGTAATCCTCAGTCTAATATCTATATAGCTCCTTACAGCCTCCAGCTGCCACACCTGAATACTGCTCTTCCTGGGAACTGTTGGCCCTGATGAGAAAAGGTGCAAGCAGTTATTAAAGAGGGATGCTGCTATGCATTTCCAAGTCACTTAGCCCCCAGTATGAGGAATCCCAAGGCCAGAGGGTAGTCTACCAGGAGTGACTTCTCTCCTGGGAACTCTTAAAGTCAGGGAGCAGGCCACAAGTGCATTCAGCCACATGCAACACACACTATGTACACAGAAAGGCCAGGTGCGGGGCATGCCCCATGTGGAAGGCTGGCCAGCACGGTTTTTTGTCTGTGCCGTTTCAGTAGCACTGAGATAAGTTACATCCTTTCATTCATAAGATCTGATATTTTTGCCCATAACATGCAATCTCTATAGAAGTTTGTGTCTCATTTCTCATGCTTAATCTCAGGAAGTGCCACAAGCACAAACACCCTACATCCCTTCATCACAGCTGAGAACTATGAGAGGAGTCAGGACAGCCCTGCTTTGACTGGAGGGGTAGTGGTGTAATAAATCATTGCTTCGTATCTTCCCTATTTCCTGCCCAAACTGTTTATTCTGACACCAAATACACTGTATTCTTTAGGTGCCCCACCAAATCCATTCCATGGTTGTTCCCATCCCTGACCCCAGCCTTACTTCTCCTGCTACTCCAAAGATTAGAGGACAGAGAATGCAACAGGGTCACAATTTTGGCTTCCTCTGAGATCAGGGGCCCTGCCTTAAACTGTGCCTCCCAAGTGAGCAGAGGGGAGGAAAGAACTGTACTCATCAATCAGTGAGAATTTCCCCTTCCCAGAAATGTTCCTGTTCAAATAGTCAAACTCAATGTCAAGACATTGAGATTTTCAGCTTGCCTCAGTGAAACCTGTTGCCATCCATCCTCGCCATGCCCTGTGTTAATCACTCTGCATCTCAGCTACAAGATTCTTGATTCCAACATCCTACTATGGCTGAGAGACCAAAATGTTACATATGTAATGGATTCATTCTTCGTACCCCATAAATCAGAGATGATGACATGCTAATAGCCTCTGTTGCAACTGTAGGATTGAAATCATACTGCCTGTGGGAGGAAAGGTTGCAAGATCAAGTATATTACTCACAAATAGTTCCAAAATTGCTCCACCAGGTCAATTTACTGCAACTATTATGTTATCTGTCTTCTGTGTTCACACAGGCCAAGTTCATAGCATCATTTAAATTATAGTTTTCAACAGAACAGTAGTTACAGCCTCTATATAGAATTAATTACATATCACAATGGTTAAGATATGAATTATTTTACATTCATTTGTAAGGCTAAAAGAAATGTTATCACCTAAGAATAAAGCTACTTGGTACTCTTAGCAAAGAGACACTCCTCTTCTGGATGCTATATTAGTATGTACTTTTATCAGTTGAAAACTGGACAGCACATACAATTCAACAGTTAAAATTCATTTGAATCCTTCATGAAAGTATATTGCAGCCAATCTGACAAAATGAGTCAAAACTGCTCATTATCTCCTGATAGTCTATTAAAGCATAAACAGAAGATTGTAAAGGAACTGTCTGGTGCAGCATAAACAACAGCTCTGACCAATTAAAAATGTATATCATCGAGGCACAGACTTTCATGTTATGTAATAACTTTAGTGGGTTTCTCTCAAAGCCCATCTCAACAGAGATTTGATGAGATACAGAGATCTGATGAATCGAGACAGAGAAACATCATGACCATCCAGTTCCAAAATAGACATTATTAACATAGAATCATAGAATCATAGAATAGTCAGGGTTGGAAAGGACCTCAAGATCATCGAGTTCCAACCCCTCAAGAACAACAGATATTAATTAGATGTCCATAATGAAGTTTCAGCATCTCCTCAGCCTTATATAGATTGAACTTCAATACTGTACATGTCAAACTGCATTTCTCACATTATCTTTTTAACTTGCACTCTTTTGATGACATCTCTAACTTTCACACACAGTGATTTTTCCCAAATGTCCTTTCCAGCTAGCCAGTGAGGAAGACACCAGATAAGAGACACAGAATTTGCGCAATATATTTTAAGGTACCAGCTGACTTTGGTCTTTGGCTCAGCATTTCCCATCTGATGACACCTTCCTCATAAAAAATATTATGAACTGAAAGAATAAAAATAGCACGTAAAAAGAACTAATTGTGCCCTTGCCTTCATCTTGACCTGGCGTTCAGGGCAAGGCACCCAATCTCTCCTGCTGCTGTGTGTTCTCCAGCTTCATGCCACCAAGCGCCCTCCTCTCACAGGTGACATCACTTTCCTCTGCATTCTTGGCAGTCAGACATGGTTCTGCTTCCCTTCCTCAATCAGACACACCCTCAGAAGTGACACAAGCCTCCTCCAGGGTACTGGGTTTCTAGATTCCAGATAATTATTGATGATTTGCTGAGATCTGGGTGGGGAAGGTTACTAACATATTAAAGGAGTGATGAGAGGCTGTCTGAAGGACAAAGAGATGAGATCAAACTCATTGATATAAAGGATCACAGGCTTTGGAAGAACTTTTCCATCTCAGTGGTAACCAGAACCATATATTCACTAACATTACTTTCAAAGAAAACCAGTCTCTTGCTGTTGTTATAAACTAAGGCAAATCTACAATTTTCACAACAATAAAGTAACTTGCCCTTAAAATCTGACAGCTCCATGGGAAGGACCATGGACCATAGCTAATCGATGCAAATCTAGAAAACAAAATGTGTGATAGACAAATTAAAAAATAGCTTCCAGTTATGCTGGATTCGCAGACATGGGTGTGTTAGACATCTCTAAGCAGGAAGAATCTAATTGATGAGTATGGGACAGAGTTTACCCAGGGGGTTGCGACAGCGGGATAGTGTGGGACAGGGATGCCCAAGGGATGTGATGAACATAATTCTCTTTGCAACTCTTTCTGAATATGTATATCACCATAAAAAAAAGGATCAAGTAAGTTTCTCTGTAATTCTGAAAGTTTTGTATGTTCTTCTGTGGGTTCTCTAACCTAGATACATAAAGGGTTGCATAACTTGCTCTCTTTCTCCATTTCAGTATCTGGTATGTTTTTCATCTGTGCTTCTCACGTGGCTTTGTCAAAGCTGCAAACACGGAGGTGGAGGCACGCTTTCTCAGGCTGTATTCATGAAATCTCAACTGATGCTTTCTCAAAGGATCAAACGCAACTCCATAGCTCTGGAGGCTTGACCCTGCAGAGCTAGAAGTCAGCAGAGACTCACTGGTGGGCTGAGGCAAGTCCCAAGTGCACCCAATTAAAATTCACTCACCTCTCTGAAGGGAAAGCTGACATGAACTTATCTCTGAAGGGAATTATCCTCTCTTGGGATCCTGCCTCCTCAATTCTAAGGCTTCTAGGCTGAAGAAATAAATGTTGCCTTTCCAACATACCAGAGATTTGCTAAGCACTTTGCAAATGTTACTAATTCTGGCTTATCAAAACCAGGACTTCAGAATATCATACAAGTTGTCCAGCTCACATCAGTCAGACTCTCAATGAGTAATGACAGCCTGGAGGAGTAAAACCTGAAGATTAAGGACCAAACACTGCCTGGTATTTTTTTCTTTTCTTCTCTTACAGATTTGAAACTGACATTGATTCACAAGGGGGAAAAAAAACCAAAACCCCAAACAGCAAGCCAAACAAACCAAACCAGAATTGATTTAATTTTGTAATTACATATTTACATATTTAGTTTTTGTTTTTGTTTTACTCTCTTGCAAAATACATTCTCACCTCGGATATTTCATTTGCAAGACTGAAAATTGAAGCAACTTCCATGTGAAGAACATTAAACCCATGGGTGTTTAATGTTGAAAAAAAATAACTTTACTATTTCAATGCAGTTATCTTGAACACAACGATAAATTTAAAAGCCATATAAGTTTATCAAGAGCTTTCTAATACATATCTTCTACCTGAACTCTACAAGAAACCGAAATTAACACTGGGACTGGTGCTGTGCAGAATCTGCACTGCGACTTCACCACAACAAAGACAGCAGGGGGCCCAGGGTGCAGCCTGGAGAACAAAATGAGCCTTAGGGAAGTTCTCTGAATTTTGCCAAGGGGCAGAGTCCACTGGATTTTAAGAAAACAGGGATATGAAAACTGGCTTCCCACCACAGCTGAGCTTCCCAAGGAGTGTGTGGGGTCACAGCATTTACCTGCCTGCCTGTGGACTCAGGGCTGGGTTGGGAGCTCCCAGGTACTCAGCTCCAGCACCATGATTCCTGGGACTGCTCTCAGCTCCTTAGGAATAAATAAGATGCTCCCTCAACATGAAAATGAAATGGAAACATTTTTCTAGAATAATATTTTTTGAAAAGCCATTCTTAGTAGTTTTTTTTAAACTTTCTTTAAACTTGCCATAACTAATGTGAAAAGAATACATTTGTAGATTATAGGAAAATACACCACTGCAAAAGCCCCAGATATCTAATTACAATGCAATGAAAAGGTGCACAGTGCTGAAACGCAAGTGGAAGGTAAAATATGGAGTGTCAAAAAGTTTCAGCCTTTAAATGATCTCCTTTTACAAACCTTAGGCACATGCCATAGGAGAAAGTTTTACTGGCCTCAAGGGGCATATGAGAAAGCTCTAAACACACTAAGAATAATTTATGGAAATCTGGCTTCTTTGTAAAAGCACAGATTTCACATTGCTCTCTCACACCTATAGACTGTTTTCCTCCTATTTTCTGGTTTTACAAAAATTACTTCTCATTGTTCATATAAATACAATTGTACAAAAGGGAAGTGGAAAATTCTTGCAGTAAGAAAGATGTGTTTCATACCACAGGTGAGCTGATGCTAAAATTGTCTCAGCTGATTGCAGAAAAAAGCATAAAAAAGCTCTTTTTGAGGAGCAAGGTGCTACAGAGTGCCCCGAACTTGCTCTGACCTTCTGCACCTGCGATTCTAGCTTCTGGAAGATGGAAATGGATTTTCTTTTTTTAAACGTATGAAGTACAGAGTGCTGCTTGTTCTATAGCTTGTAGATTTACTAGAGCAAAAGAAATGAGAGCTTTAGTCAAATGTGAAGGCAGGCCTCCCTTGTGAGATTACAAAATCAATCAGCTCTTGTTTACTGTACATTGACAGTCTCCTGCTGTGGCTCAGTCGCAGAAACTGCTAAACCACTAAACAACATTACCAAAAACCTTCTCTAGTTGGCTGAGTGAATTTAGTTTTCCCCTGACACACAAGTAGCTTTCTCACTGGAGTATGGTTGAGACAGTGTTTCAGCCTGGGGTGAGAAAGGAACATAGGAGAGAATGGGAAAAGGCCCAGAAAGCAAATGTGGATCCTCATAGCAAAGCACTGAAAGTTGGGGCTGTTCAGCCTGGAGAAGAGAAGGCTTCGTGGAGACCTCATAGCAGCCTTCCAATACCTGAAGGGGGCCTATAGGGATGCTGGGGAGGGACTCTTCGTTAGGGACTGTGGTGAGAGGACAAGGGGTAATGGGTTTAAACTTAAACAGGGGAAGTTTAGATTGGATATGAGGAAGAAATTCTTTACTGTGAGGGTGGTGAGGCACTGGAACAGGCTGCCCAAAGAAGTGGTAAATGCTCCATCCCTGGCAGTGCTCAAGGCCAGGTTGGACAGAGCCTTGGGTGACATGGTTTAGTGTGAGATGTCCCTGCCCATGGCCCTGCCATGGGTTTGAACTGGAAGATCTTAAGGTCCTTTCCAACCTAACCCATTCTATGATTCCATGATTCTTCAAATGTTTCAAATTCACTCCTTGGGTCCTGGAGGAATGAGGACCAAACATTGAGAAGGATCTAGTGACATCTCTTTTACAGTTATCCAATCCTGAAGAAATTCTCATTTTCTGTGAGGAAGTGGAGTATAAGAGATGGAGCTCTTCCCCACTTACCACTTCACCCTGTATGCTGGAATGGATGAGATTTGAGAACACTGGTGTATGTTTACCCTTGCCATAAATGCTACGGCCTCTTAAACACCACCCTCACATCTCTCTGCCAATTTTATCACAAAGTATCTCCATTAGTAAGCTGGGCATTTGTGTCAGGAGTGCCTGAAAAACATGTACACTCTAACAAATCATCACCAACAATTTGCGCATGTATTTCATAATATATCTTTCTTTGCCTTATTTTAAACTCAAATTTAATCAAAACTTCTACAGAGCATTTTTCTTGGATTAATTTTCACTGTTTGGAATAGTAAATAGGTAGTATTTCCTCAAAGGTGAGAGGTTGATGATGCTTCTATAGGCATAACTGTCCACCTAGATTTAAGATTCTTGTAAGAAAAGATGGTTCCTATTTCTGTATGTAGTCACTGGATTAACTAGTAATGCAGAAACACTGGTGTATATGGCCAGTGTAAATTGTAATTTTTATTTGCTCTCTGATCTGTGTTTTTAATCTTGTAACGACAAGTTCAAACAACACCTTACCATTATCCTTTGCGGAGTGTGTTAACAAAGACTGCAGGACATGATACAACAAGTTCACCAAAGCAGAAAAACAAGTTGCTTGTAATGCACTTGAATGCTTTTTTTTTGTGTAGTATTGACAGCATGGCATACCACCTATCATTAACAACCACTGCACAGGATTTATTTTAGGGGGTTTTTGTTTTGTTTCTTTCTCAAGGGAGATTTTATCTCCAGTGTTTTTAACAAATACACAGTTTTCTTAAATACACTAAGTTCTTCTCTAAGAAGTCCACTGTGTGTGCTTTAAAATCTATTAATTCAGGCTTACGCAAAGCAAAAGTTCAGATGGAAAGCTTTCTGGTTTTGATGTCCACATAAAACCGGGCTCTTATTGATGATGGACACAAATGTCAAACGAGTTCTGTTTTGTGGTGATGGGTAACTAACCTAGAAGCATTGGTCATTAAATGCCCCACATGCCTAGGCATGGAGAGCTAGGTCTGCAAAGAAGCATTTAATAAAGTTATGGGCTACACTATCTAATACTGTGAGTACAGTGCTTAGAGCAGAATGCACAATGTGATTGAAACAGCAGGCATTATCAATATGTCCTTACTCAATGTTCATTGAAATTTCCAAGTTGCTTTGCTCCAGAGAGAATATCCAAACAGCCAGAACTACAGGCTATCTGCTTTCTCTGCACAATTCAGGACAGTAGAACTGTAACAGCATCTGACAAACTGAATTTCTATAAAGAATTAGATCAGCTCACCAAAAAAAACGAATTTATTATGCCAGCTTCAGTTAAACATAAAAAGGTTAGAATCATTGCTTTTCAATCCCCCAGCAAAGCTATGCGATAACCATTTTGAATAAAATCAGCATTTTTAAGGACAAAATCAGGAACAAAAATCAGTGCTGTCAGTATTGCCTTGGTTGCGCAAACTTAAAATAACTCTTTTAACTCTTACAATACCCTGAAAAAAAAGATTTTTTTTTCTGCTCTTTTATCCAAACTAAAACTTCCTGCATAAGTAGGAAACCAGATGTATGTTTTGTTTGGAATACATAAGCACAAATATTCTGAATCTGTTCCTGTGTGTTTTTTAATACTTTTCCATTTACTGTGTTAGCTCTTTGCATTGCTGAATTAAAACCAAACCAAACCAACAGAAAACCCAAATGGATTAAAACCCCCAGTACTGAATTAGTTGTTCATTATTAGTAGTTTCTTGTAATTAGATAACTTTTTTATTTCTTCCACACCAAGACAATTCTGTAGAAGAAAAGTTCAAATGAGCATGTCAAGCTGCTAAAAATTCCTGAGTAGCCACTGTTCAGCCATCAATGCTCGTAGTCCTTTAGTAGCCTGAATCACTACAGTCTTGATCTGACCTACAGGAGAGTTATGAAGTGATTTCTTCTATTTTGCAGACTGTTGGAACAAGTCCAAAGGAGGGCCATGAGGATGATCAGGGGACTGGAGCACCTCCCGTATGAAGATAGGATGTGAAAGTTGGGGCTGTTCAGCCTGGAGAAGAGAAGGCTGTGTGGAGACCTCATAGCAGCCTTCCAGTATCTGAAGGGGGCCTATAGGGATGCTGGGGAGGGACTCTTCACTAGGGATTGTAGTGAGAGGACAAGGGGTAACGGGTTCAAACTTAAACAGGGGAAGTTTAGATTGGATATGAAGAAGAAATTCTTTACTGTGAGGGTGTTGAGGCACTGGAATGGGTTGCCCAGGGAAGTTGTGAATGCTTCATCGCTGGCGGTGTTCAAGGCCGGGTTGGACAGAGCCTTGGGTGGCATGGTTTAGTGTGAGGTGTCCCTGCCCATGGCAGGGGGGTTGGAACTGGATGATCTTAAGGTCCTTTCCAACCCAAACTATTCTATGATTCTATGATTTCAAATTTCAAAATCTAGCATGAGAAAAGTCATATTGGAAAGTCTATTTATTTTTTTTTAATGGAGTAAGCCCTCCAATGTTTTTGCTATAAATTTTCCTTTAGAAAGTATTAACAGTAAATATGAAGAAGGGAAGAGGGCTTTTTAACTAATAAACTGTCCTTTATACAACTCCTGTCTATCATCTTCCCTAGCATTTCTAGGCCATTCCCCTAGGAGTCTAGCAAGTCGATTAGATTTGGGGTTCTGAGACTGCAGACAAAAAGGGCATATATCACCTCCGGACAGCCTATGTAACATGTATTCTACTGTTAAAACTGAATGTAGAAATATCCATACTTTAACAGCAGCTACACAGAGGAATGGATTAATATTTTAGATAGAAAAACAAAAAGAGTGGTAAATCAGAGAAAACTAATTTTAAGAATAATGCTACTTTCCTTACTTTGAAAGCATTGACAGTTCTTGTATTTAGAAATACCTTTTGTAATTTTTCGCTATTGTCTTTTATTACGGACTGAATTTTGTTTCACCTAAGTGAAAGAATATAGAGGAAACTATGAAGCGGTACTTTATACTCATTAAGGCTTCCTTGATGAAGATGAAATCTGAAGGACAAATATAAGAAGTTATGATTCTAAAAATTAGACATATTTAAAGAAGCCTAGGGATTACTTAAAAGTTTGAGGAAATGAACTGGAAAGAGTATGAATACATTATGCATAAGTATAATTTTGTCCTACATCTAGTAGCAAGAAACTGTATTTACCACATGTAATCATTATGGTGATTGCTGGATCATTATTTGTTGCAGTTTTGGTATGAATTAGTGGCTACATATTAGGGGTGAATGAGACACAAATCATATTCTTCTAATGCTCATTTTTTTATCTGAAATGAGATTGTTTCAATGAAGCTTGTGTTTCATACAGTGGCAAAAGCTAAAGGAAGCAAATTAGAGCCACTCTAAGTGTTGGATAACTGCAATATAAAGTATTAACTGGTCAAGACGTCATTTAGAACAAGCTGGCATATATTGACATGACCTTGCTGGATCAAGTGTCTTTGATTAACTCACAAGGATCAGAGGAAAAAAGTACACATCCTCTTTGAAAAGTCAACTTTGAATTGTTCACACTGTTGAGCAGCAGCAGATGAAGGTTAGCTCCCTGGAGGGTGCTAGCAGCAGGATTAGGGGCAAATAGGTGTAATAAATTTAACAGTTATGATTTTTTGTGGAGTAGACTGCACATGCGTATCGGACAGCCTCATGACATCCTCCATACATAAAATGAGCATTTGGGTGTAGTGGGCATTGCTTAAAGAGGAGGAAGTCAAAATATACAGCCACGATTTCCTTTCCCAGTTTTTTGGGTACTTGGGGTGAGAGGTACTTCAGCTGAGTTATAAGGTTATTTTATGTCATTAAACTTCCTAGCATTCATCACTAAACATCCAGCATTTTATGCACTGTCATAACAACAGCAACAAAATGTTCCTTGTCACCAGCTCTTTAAGGGAAAGTTTCATGCCTCCTTGTTTACAGACTTAGCTATTTCCCAAACCAAAGCCTCAGCTCCAACTACTATGCTCTGCTTATCTGGATTCCCTTCCTTCCACTAGACAGGCCCCTCTATGTTTTATCCGTCCTTCCGTCTCACTTTCCTTCATCCCATTTTCCTTAACAGTAGGGTGAAATTATGTGTCAAGTATACGAAGAAACATATCTTAATTTAGATTTATTCATTATAAATTATTTCAGTTGTATTGCCATCAGGATTCCTTAATCTTCACAAAGGTAAAGGAGAAGGAGAGTAACTCACCACATTACTGATCTTGGGACTTTCTCTGCAGTTTACATATATACGGTAGGCAGGATCTCTTTGGATTGCCAGAAATTCTACAGATATTATTTCCCATGTAAATACAACACGTCAGTCCACGAAAAATTCAAGTTCACTGAAGAGAACAGAGAGATGGGCTCATGCACATCAGTCAGGCCAGGGTGAAGAGTGAGGTTCATAGCTGCTCTCTCTGTTGATGACTTAAAACTGCTTTCCCAGATATGTTCTGGGTACCATATAATGCATGAGGTGAATGTTGAGTGTTTCAGACCATCTGGGGCACACTGAAAGCTCCCATGAAAAGAACTAATGGATATATTTTTTCTCAGGAAGTATTACATTTGGTGGCAATAAATCTAAAATACTAATTCCACCTTTCCCCACTAGGAATAATACAAAAATTCTACCATTTGAAGATAAATGGGTTGTAAATGTAGCTGTAGTGAAGCTCATTTAACCCTTCTCTTCTCCAGGCTGAACAGCCCCAATTTTCTCAGCCTATCTTCATACGAGAGGTGCTCCAGTCCCCTGATCATCCTCGTGGCCCTCCTCTGGACTTGTTCTAACAGTTCCATGTCCTTTTTATGTTGAGGACACCAGAACTGCACACAATACTCCAAGTGAGGTCTCACGAGAGCAGAGTAAAGGGGCAGGAGCACCTCCCTCGACCTGCTGGTCACACTCCTTTTGATGATAGGCTGAGAAAATTGGGGCTGTTCAGCCTGGAGAAGAGAAGGCTGCGTGGAGACCTCATAGCAGCCTTCCAATACCTGAAGGGGGCCTATAGGGATGCTGGGGAGGGACTCTTCATTAGGGACTGTGGTGAGAGGACAAGGGGTAATGGGTTTAAACTTAAACAGGGGAGGTTTAGATTGGATCTGAGGAAGAAATTCTTTACTGTGAGGGTGGTGGGGCCCTGGAATGGGTTGCCCAGGGAAGTTGTGAATGCTTCATCCCTGGCGGCATTCAAGGTGGGGTTGGACATAGCCTTGGATGGCATGGTTTAGTGGGAGGTGTCCCTGCCCATGGCAGGGGGGTTGGAACTGGATGATCTTGAGGTCCTTTCCAACCCTTACTATTCTATGATTCTATGATTTTCGTGGCTTATAGGGGGAAAAAGTGAATACAAGCTAAAGAAATAATCTGTATTTGTTGTAAGCAAACATCTACACCTGAATGCACTGCGGTTGAATTACATGGGACTTCTGCAGATGATTTCATTAAGAGCAGAGCAGCTCTTTCTCTGGAATGATGCCAGTCCCTAGAAAATATCTGGTATCTGAAAAAAAAAAAGGGTGAAGTGCAACAGTTTTGTGAGCGCAGTTACAGAATCAGAGGTAAGTGGGAACAGTCCCCACCTGTGTCAGCGAAAGCAATAATCACATTTCAACAGAAACTTCCTTGCTAGGCTTTGTTCAAAGAATAAGGCTGCCAGCATTATGGCATACCAGTGAGAAAGAGAAAAAAATGACAGAAAAATCACAAAGTTGACAGAAACAGTATGTCTGTGGTCCCTGCAGACAGCACTTGCCTCTGTTTTCAATGAGAAAATGGAAAAGTTTCCATTTCATTTAGGAAAAGGTCAAAATCATGCAAATCGGATGATAAGGTTCTAGTCATCAATGAAACAGGTCTTCCTCCTCAGCATTCCTCCTGAATGGGCTTGTAATAGAATCCTATTGAACTACATTTACATATTTTCCCAGGAATTCCCCCTGAGACCCCCTCTTATGTAGGTGTCTGCATAATTAAACTCTCATTTACGCCCCCATGCTGCAGCTTGTGGGGGTCTCCCCAGCCTCAGCTGACAAGGGAGAGTCTGACCTTTAGGTAACGTCTCCCCTAATCACTCATATCTGACCTTTACACAGGTCTGCTTTTATCGGAGAAAGGAGAGTCATGAGACTATGGAGAGCTGTGATACAAAATTATGAATGCATTTATGTATTGCATTCTGATTTCAGTTTCTGGTTCTGTAAGTGAAATAGATGGTTTCATCTTGCACGTCTTTTTACTATCTTAAAAGTCCTCTAGACTCTCGCTGATTATTTTGTCTTCACTGCTTATAAATTGGAGTAGATAGAAGGCAGCAGCATGGCTTCTACTTTCCTGTATTTGGAATGAAGGAGTCCTGCCTGGCTTAAACTAAATCAAGTGAAAGGCCATGGCACACATGTTGATGATTTTGGATTGCCTGTGATTGGCTCCATGCAAATGCGCATCAAGGCAATCAAGGCAACACTAATTACTATTGAGACGTAAAAACTCCATTGCTTTTCTTCTTTCTATTCCCAAAGACAAATTGTTAATAAATAACATTTGAGGTTAATACAGCTATGTGAATATATCTATACGAATATTGGATCAACCACCAATTCAACTACCAGCGAGTGGTAGTTTAATGACCACTACTTCAGCACTACTGGAGACTTTCCCTTGGAATTCTTATTTTCATTAGACTTTAATACAGAGATATAATGAATGGATAGCTGTCACAGCTGCTCTATCTCGTGATTCACTGAAAGACGTCTGAAAAATAAAATGCATTGCAGAAGTGCCAGCTGCAACTGGCAAACTGGAAAAATTACATGTTAAATTATTAAATGAAAAATGATTGACTATGCATTGTAATATGCATTCAGATGAACACTAAGTTACTGAATAAGTGTTCACTGCAATTAATAAGCTGGTACAAAAGACCTGGTCTCCAAAACCCTCTGCACTTCCCTGTCACAAGTTTTAAGGACAGGTTTATACTGCAAGTCTAGGTCAGAGAAGACAAAACATTCAGTGTTTGCCCATTTAATAAAATCCTTTGCTTAAGCCAGGATGCCTTTTTCAATTATCTGATGAAGTCCTTTCCCTTGGGATGGTGAAGCCTTGCCCAACTCAAAGAGAGCTGGAGCTGTATTTTTAGATACTCTGTAGAGAATAAAGCACTCCTAGTGAGCTAAGCAGAAGCTCGAGGTACAGTCAGATGTTTGCTTGTGCACCAGATTCAGACATGAATGCACGAATGCATGGTGCAAGGTTTACCAAGTTAACTATCCTCATCTTCAGCAGCGAATAGGACTGATTGCACCATGAGAAGCAGGTGAATAACAGCTTAGAAAGCTGCTTACCTCTGCCTTTCATCCACCTAAGTAAAATAATGTGGTAGAAACATGCAAAATGGAAGTGTGCAAGCACTTAGAGTCAAATTTCAATGCCAAAATATAAAACTAACCTGTTTTTATAGTCAAGCAAATTTGCAGCTAGTGTTCTCTCAGATGAGAGGAGGTTACTTAAAACCTGATCATTTAATAAGTAACCCAAGCCTGTGACAATTACAAAACTAAATTGCTGAACAGTGGCGTTTGTAGCAGCACAAAGATTTTGGAGCTGCTTTTTACTGCTAAACCACCCCAAAGAGAATGTCTGACAATAGCCACAAGGTGGTTTTGGCAATTGCAACCACAGAAGAACGTGTGGGCTCAGGCTGTTCCTTGGGCTGGAGGATGCTGATGTAAGAGACTTCAAACTGTGGATCCAATGAGCTCAAGGACTAGATGGTTAGGACTAGCTAGAGCTTAGGACCAAGCAGTAAAGTAAACCTGCCTAGTGCTTCCAGAATTAAATATAATACAGGCATAATTTACCCTCCCCCCCCCCCTTGATTACATGGCAAATTTTCACAAAGATTACTGTATTCGTTATCAACATCATAACAGAAAATGCCTACATGAATAGCTTCAATGGCTTTGGACTTGTCACTACCTAACAGCCAAACAGGTAACTCTCTTCTGCCAACTGACAAGCTCTAAATTTAAATTTACATTAATTGCCAAGGTCTAAATTTAAATTTATGTTATTAACTTTATATAATAATACCTGTTCTACAGCTGATAGCTTTTATTTTGGCCTTGATAGAACAAGAGCAAAAACAGACTGTAGTTCTACTTTTCTTGGAGGGTGATAATACTGAAATTAGAGCAGTTAGCCTGATAAACAATGGTAATGTTTCTGTTAGTTTTAGACAACCTAAAGCCAAACAATTTTCTCAAAGCAATGGAACTGGAAGGCAGCAGAATTAAAACCATCCTTCAGGTCCATTGAGTGAAAGTCAGCTCTACATGCCCAATATGGTGATCATGCAACCTCCTCCCCTACAGAGAGGCTTTGTATCTGCCTGAGGAATTTGGTAAGAACAACAGCATCTAGTGAAAAAAGTAATCGCTGAGAGAACAGAACAATTTACATACAGACAAAAGTACAAAAGGCAAACTAATGACATCCCCAATGCCTTGTGCCTCACTGGGTCTGTGTTGGGGCAGAGGAACTTGCTTGCTGAAACCCAAGGGCAGGCTAAAGAATTAGGGGTATAGACTGTCGATAAACTCCAAAGAAAGAGTAACAATGGGCAAAGTCTAACTAAAGACACATAGGAAGAAAAAGGGAGATTAATAAATAAAAGAAAAATTGAGAGAGCAAATAGGCAGAAGTATTTAAAACGAAAAGTGCAGGAGAAACCGGGCAGGGTTTCCAATACACAGCAAAAGAGAAATGTGTGAAAGTTAAACTGTTGTAAAACGAGGGAATTAGGGCAGAATTTAATAAATTATGCAAAAGAATTGCACTTCCTTCTTTTCTTGTTCTGTATAGGATTTGTCTAATTAGCTCTGTATTTGAGAACTTTAATTTTACATTTTTAGTGATGCATTTATAGTGGGCCTATTTGGGGTATTACACATTACAAATACTAAATAAGTACGATTCTAAGTGGTTATTAGCCTAAATGCCAGCAAACATAGAATCACAGAATCATAGAATAGTTAGGGTTGGAAAGGACCTTAAGATCATCAGGTTCCAACCCCTCTGCCATGGGCAGGGACATCTCCCACTAAACCGTCTCACCCAAGGCTCTGTCCAACCTGGCCTTGAACACCGCCAGCAATGGAGCATTCACAACTTTCTTGGGCGACTCATTCCAGTGCCTCCCCACCCTCACAGTAAAGAATTTCTTCCTCATATCCAATCTAAACTTCCCCTGTTTAAGTTTGAACCCATTACCCCTTGTCCTCTCACCACAGTCCCTAGTGAAGAGTCCCTTCCCAGCATCCCTATAGGCCCCCTTCAGGTATTGGAAGGCTGCTATGAGGTCTCCACGCAGCCTTCTCTTCTCCAGGCTGAACAGCACCAATTTTCTCAGCCTGTCTTCATACGGGAGGTGCTCCAGTCCCCTGATCATCCTCATGGCCTCCTCTGCACTTGTTCCAACAGTTCCATGTCCTCTTTATGTTGAGGACACCAGAACTGCACACAATACTCCAAGTGAGGTCTCACGAGAGCAGAGTAGAGGGGCAGGAGCACCTCTGTCGACCTGCTGGTCACGCTCCTTTTGATGCAGCCCAGGATACAGTTGGCTTTCTGGGCTGCAAGTGCACACTGCCGGCTCGTTCATTTTTTCATCGACCAACACCCCTAAGTCCTTCTCTGCAGGGCTGCTCTGAATCTCTTCTCTGCCCAACCTGGAGCTGTGCCTGGGATTGCTCCCATCCAGATGTAGGACCTTGCACTTAGCATGGTTAAACTTCATTAGGTTGGCATCAGCCCACCTCACAAGCGTGTCAAGGTCCCTCTGGATGGCACTGCTTCCCTCCAACATACCAACCGAACCACACAGCTGGGTGTCATCGGCAAACTTGCTGAGGGTGCACTCAATCCCACTGTCCATGCCTCCGACACAGTGACATTACGCAGATTACCGTATACCTGTTACATACCAATACATCATCAGGGGTCAAGCTGCAATTATTTCAGTAGCCACCACTGAGGAAGGTAAAGAACATGCAGTATAGATTTTTCTTCTCTAAACAGGGTCCTGGGTAAAGTCCATGACAGCTAATCTGTGATCTAGCACTGACATTGCTTACCCCTGAATTAACAACATCTTTAAAGTCTGATAGAGAACCTGTATCCACAGAGCTATCAGTCTGATGTCTTTAGCATGTGCTAAGACCACTTAAAAGGTGAGGAGGGTAAGACAGATGGAAAAGGAAACAGGATGAGTTGAAATGAGGCAAAGGAAGGTTATGAGGCTGATAGATATTTCAACAGTTGAAGTAGCCCTCTAATAAAGAGGAAGGAAAGTTGGGCTTTTTATACATGTTAAATTACCTCAAAAAAGACAAGTTTAAACTCCATTTCTGAAGATATATCTAATAAGACTTAGAGCAAAAAAATATACTAATAAATCTATGACTGAGAGTATCTGTAGCCACGTAAACTGTTAAAGCTCCAAAATCCTCTTAAAGCAACATAAACCCAGATATATTAATAGCAGTGCCCTCATTGTTCCTCTAAC
Organism: Amazona ochrocephala; assembly: GCA_039720435.1. NCBI lineage: Eukaryota > Metazoa > Chordata > Aves > Psittaciformes > Psittacidae > Amazona > Amazona ochrocephala. Next base: position 32,566,590 of record CM077880.1, read on the forward strand.
CTTATGATTGCAGTGACATTGCCTGAGTGCAAGCAAGGGCAGCCACGAACTTCCCCATGTTTTATGTCCTCAATTACTATGGGGATTTCCTAGTCTGAAATCTGCAGGATGCAGGTGACCTGGTTTTTAGCACAGGATGGCTGAGCCTGCCATGCTCTGCACAGCCATGCTGGCAGCATGGAAACCTGGATGCTTATTGCTGGGCACAGCATCTGCCTTCTGCGCTGCAATGACTGCCTAAAATGATGGATCACTCTAGGGTCCCTCTCAAGCCTGGCAGCCCACATCTCCACTCCCAGCAGCAGCTTTGCTCCTCCATCTCAATGCTGGTGTAGTGAAGGTTACTGAAGCTGGACTATAGAGTAGATTCTTATGAAAAAAAAAAAAAAAAACAAACATTGAACAACAATTCAGAGCCAAGAGAAAAATTAGTCTGGGATTAATCAGGAAGCAGTTATCAACAGCCAGCCAGGATGGAATGGGGAGGTGTTCCCCATACAGCTAAATGGGAATGGCGGACTTTTAAGCACAAAAATAGCTGTCTTGTCCTTTAGGCTTGGGGAACACCAGCCAGTCTGAAACATGGAAATCTATTGTTTTTTCCTATTTTAACTACTCCTCCTCTCAAGTAGTCAGTACTTCTACCTTGGAAGAGCACCAGCTCTTTTATTCCAGCTTTCAATCTGGTATATATTAAACACATGGAGATAGGCATCTCCAGGAAAATGATTTCGTAATGAAAGTAGCACAGTGCTAACTGTAGTGGAACTCTAGAACAGCATTCAAATTGATAATAAATAACTCAATCCTCAGCCCTCTGGTGATGAAGTATTTAACACTAATAATTTCAGTACTCAATAAAGACTGAATTCTGTCTTTGTTTTGCCTGGCCTTGGCAGGTGAGGGAGTGGAAATCAGAGCACTTCTTGTCCTCAGGATCCAGTGTAAAGGCAAAAGGGCAAGAGGGGTGGTACCAGACAATACTTGTGGGATCCAGGAGAAAAGCAAAAGAGGCAAAAGCTCCTTAAACAGCGACCACTGCAGCAGTTCCCTGTAGAATGAATGGCATTAGCTAACAGAGATGTTGCAGAACAATTCACCAATCTCACCTTCTGGAAAAGGGAAATTAAGAAGAGTGCTTTGTGTTTCTTGGGACAATATGTTTCAAGCTCCTGATAAAGTAATTTCTCAAAAGGCTTTATTGAGTCTTGTCCATCTATGCCTACTGTAAAGTTGAGAAATGAACTTGAGAGTTTCATTGAAGGTTTTGGTGCCAGAATGTGCTACTCATGGCTAGCAGATGTAAGCTCTCCTAAAGGGTTAGATGGATGAGATTCACAATCCTAAATGACAGCTGTTTTGTCATCACAGATTTAGCAACTAAACTATAACTATGAAAAATATGACATTTTATTAAATCACGATACCGTGTACCTCCCTACAAATATTTGTGTTCCTGTTACAGTCCAAAATCTGTAGGTCACCTTAAATTCTGTAAAAGAAATTGGTTTAGTCCTTTTCATTTCGGCTCAGTTAACCTTCATGAGGTACAATGCAAAAAGAGAAAAAAGAACAAAAAGCTTCATTCATCCTCTAAATATTGTAAACTGCTTTTATGAATTGAAGGTTTTTATTTTACCTTTCTCCATTAACTTGTAAACAAGCTGATGTATTGATGATGTACACCTCTGTACATGTAGGTGCAATGGACCATTTCACATTTAAGATCAGGGAATTTACAAATATTTATTCCTTTAGAAAGACATTACCTAGCTAAATTCAATAGATCATAAGAACATTCCAATACACATTTAATGTTAATATTGCATTTGTAGCAGAGTGAATTTAAATAGGATAACAGCAGTCTTTGAATCCGGGTAACTGAAGATTCCACTTTGTCATTCTTCATGTCTGTCAAAGGGCACTATTAGCTTGAAAAGAATATTCTTATAAAATATCTTTGTATGAAAAGAAACAAAAGCATTGGCTGGATGTACATTGTACTTTTCTGGTTATTTTTAAAATTTCAGAATGTTATTGCTTTATGTTAGTATATAATATTAGAGAATTATTATGCAGTCCTCCACTTTCCAAGTCCCACGTAATAGAATAATGCTGCAATATTCACATTTCATGTGCTTTGATAGAATACTTTTCTTGCCTTCATATGCTACAGAAATATACCTAAATACGTCAAAGAAATATGTCTGTTTCTCTGAACTGCTATAGGCTTGTTTTGCTTTTGGATAGTATTTGAATTAGCACATTTCAAGTCTGTTTTGAGAATAAAAGCCGCCTGTTCTATTTCCTTCAAATAAGTCTTGATTTAAGGTCAACATCACAAGATAATGCATCCTTTAGGGAGTTCCCCACTGCAATGCAGGGTTTTGCTAAGATCAGACAGGCTGTGCCCTTGGCCATTCGGGAATCCCCAACTGGTAATTTAGCTTACAAGCCATTCTATTCATGCCTCTAATCAATGGCCTCTTTTTTCCCAGGCTAATGACAACCTTATGAAGCAGTATTTCTCTCATGTCTCTAAGAAAATAACAATTAACCATAGCTATAAAAGCCACTGACAAAAATATTTATCGTTAAATTGTTTTTATGGTCTTAAACTGTGGCTCCAAAAGGTGCCATAAATGACCCTATTGTTAAAACATTCAGATATTAGATTTACTAGGATACAGGCTAGTAAAAGCAGTTATAACGTTTACAGCAGGACTTAATCCTGAGAGATGAAGACCAGCTGCAGCATCCATTGACTCTGCTGAGGATTCTGCAGGTCTGTCCTCTCCCAGTTCTGCACATCATGGCTCTGTATTACTACCCAGCATCATGCAGAATGAGCAAAAAAGGCACTTTAAATATACATGCTTCATAAAAGCATCAATCTAACACTTAACAGAGCTGTGCATTTTCCCTTAGCGAATGTGTTTTTGTCATCCTCTCCTGGATCTTGTTTTGAAGCATCTACTTGTATTGAGACTATATAAAGCCTCCTGGGAAACAAACCAAAAGCTTCTGTTGGGCGTTAAATGAATTCCTTTTAGATTCGGAGCAAACAAATGCTCTATTAGTGTTTTGTAAAGCAGATATAGAAAACTAAGTACACCTAAGACTTTATATATTTGTATGTCCATGTTATATAAATAGCACTGTGTATGTAGACATGCATTTCTCTTACAACACTAGCAAACTTTGTAAATAATGAACTTTCACAGATTTCATGCTAATCAAATTACTTCTTGCTAATAGGTATCCATGGAGGCTGCTCCCCAGGTTTTCTCATTCTTCTCATTATGTTCTCTAATTTTTCCAGTGAGACGACTCAAGCAACTATTTGATATACAACGGCTGTACCCAGCTGGCTTTCACTCGAACAGTTGCTTTGATACAGCATCACATGATGATACTCATTACTTCAGATAAATTATTCAGAAACTCCCAGATGCAGTGTCCTGCAGTTTACTAAGCTATAGGAGAGTTTTGCTAAGTGTGATGCTTCCGTATCACAAACAAATCTGACTTTGTGAGTAGTATATACTCATAATAAGCCAAAGGAAACTGTGTACTGGGTCACAAAGTTGCAATTAAACATTAGCATTATTATCAAAACATTCCTTTAATACAAAGCTTTCTTGTTTTTTTTTTTTTTTTTTTTTTCTCAGCGCTGTTATAGTTGGCTCGGGATAAATAACACAGTAGCAAAAATTTCTAAAGTTACAAGTTTTATTTCCTGCAATTCTTATAAATGTTATCTTTTCATTAAAAGTTCTTCAAAATTCTTGGATTAATAGGTAATAGCTAGAGTGCAAAATTTGAGAATTTATATATATATATTAATTCTCTTTCTACATACATGTAACAGTGTTTTCCCTTTACCTGCAGTGCTTAAACCCTGCAGCACTAATTCCAGAGCTCTATCCCTGTGTAACTGTATTACCTTAAGGAATAAAACACCCAGCAGATTCTAGAAAATTTTCTCAAAACAACAAAGTGGAGTCAGAAGCCTATTACAAATTTGCCTGTTGTTCACCTCCTACAGAGCTCTTCAGTAGCAAGGCATCAACAGGAGTTTGCAGGGGTGTAGAGATAAAAGACTAGTGAAAAAGGCTAGTTGTGTCTCGTGGGGAAAAAAAGGAAGGTAATGGCTATGGCTATTGCTGCTGCTGTATAAGGCAAATTTTGCAGGAGATCCAGTGCTGAACCAATTTCTCTGGCAATGTCCCACCCTGGTTAGGTGCCTTAGGACCTATAAATGGGAAGGTTTTCTCTGGAGCCTTTTAGGACTGAAGTGTAAATCAACTCACTTTAAAGACCCCTGTTCGTTCTCACTTAAAGTCAATCTCCATTGACTCCCTTTACAGCTGGCCTGCGAAGACTGGGGTGTCAGAAGGAAAACCCATCTGATTTAGAATAAAAGCTGAGGGTGAGATGAAACACCTTGGAGGTGCCTACAGCTACAAAGAAGCCACAGTGTCCAGCTCATCCCACTTTTCCATTGTTAAGTTGGGCCAGCTGGTTTCCTTTCTGTGGAATTAAATTCAGCTAATAAAACTGAGCTACTGTTACTATGCATTCCTAAAGCCTCTGTTTCAGAAACAAGATGATTGTATTAATTCCCTTTCTGGCTATTTTAGCATGGTTTTAGTCCATTTCTCTGATGGATAAAAGTATGGAAATAATAATCTTAAAGGATCAAGGAAAACAAAAGTAAATAAAAATTATTATGTATTCCTCCTCAGGATCTTGTGCTTCTGAAGTCACCTTCCTGATTCTGAGATATTGATTAAAGACTCTGAAAGCTTATTCCAGATAATCAAATTAAAGCTGTCTGTGAGAACCTGAAGAACAATCTCATAATACCGAGTGATAACATGGCAGATGAATTTTAATCACGGTAAATGCAAAGAAATGCACAAAGGGAAAAATAACCCTCGCTGTGCATACACATACATACATAATGATGGGCTCTAAAGCAGTTGTTACCACTTAGGGAAAAGATCTTCAAGACACCAGTTTAAGCCCAGCGGGATTCAAAAAGCAAACAGAATATTAGTAATCTCAGGAAAGGAACTGAGACTAAACCAGAAAATACCATTATGCCATCAACAGTGTAATCGCATTCTAAGCACTGCATGTGGCCCTTGTCACTGAACCCCAAAAGCACATAGCAGAACTAGCAGAGGAGCAGAGGGGGACAGCCGCTGTCATCACAGACTTGGAAGAGCTTGTTTGTAAATAGGAGATAGTGGACTAGGATTCTCCTGCTGGACAGATACCACATAAAGGGATAATGGTACATGAAATCTGTGATGATATGGATAAAACGAAAAGAGAATTATTTAGCACTTTTTATACTACACACACACACCCAATTACCTAGTTAAAGCACCAGCAAGCAGGTACCCAACAAAGAAAAGGTTTTATGGTTTGGTTTGGGTTTGTGTTCTGCCTCCCCCTGGCAACGCATAACCAAACCGTGGATCTCATTCATCGCCCAGGAGGCTGGGAAAGAGGAATGTTTAAATGGTCATAAAAAGGAATTAGACACATTTATAAAGGATAGTTAAGTCCAATGATCCTTAAACAGCCTCCAGATTCTTTAAGATACTGAGAGATAGGCAGTAGGAAGGTGTGAGAGGGAGATTATGTCTACTTTGTTTATTGTAGTCTTTTCCCAACTGTTTGCTCTGATAGAGAGGAGACAGGTTAGGCTGAGAGCTATTCTGAGCCAATAAAGAAGACCTTATGTTCTTATGTTTTCCTCACTACGTGTAAAGTAGGAAATTATCTTTAGTCAGCACAAGATTCAACTTTCTTTCATCTTTAGAATAATAATATAAAACTCCAGAATTCTAATTCTAATTCCAGTTCTAGTAATTGCAATTCTAATTTTACATCTAACATTATAATCTAAGCAAATAACTCTAACTCACTTAATAATGTATAATATTTAAAACACTTTATATGTTACAATCGGAAGAAAACCATGTTTTATTTGTCCAGGAATAAAAGCAGCTTACAAGCTATGAATATCTTGTTTTTTCTGGCCAATATCTCATGTAGGTTTAGACCAGAAAGACTTCTACAGCTCATCATCCACATATGTAATAAAACTTTTTGTAGGACTGTACTTTTCCAGTTCTGACTGATGTCCATGAAAACCACCAACACTGAATATGCCTGGAAGAAGTGCAATGTATAGACTTGCTTTTACAGAACCCTATTGCATTATTCTGGTGTTGAAGGTTCAAGCAAATTGTCTCTTCTCATCTTCTAAGAAATATTCTTTATGTCAAAGCACTTCGCAAAGAAAAATACAACTTCCAACTAAAAGCCCATCACACAAGCAACAATCTGTAAAACCCAAGCTGAGGCAGGCATTCCATATTTATTTCAATTGAGTGTTAGCCATACATGATTCTAATTTTAATAGTAGCAAGGAATTTCGTATCTCTCATTAGGGACTCCCATCACAGCATGACAAAAATCCACATTGTATGAGCTATGCAGCCTAGGAACACCTGATCACAGTTTTTCCTTTAGTTCAGCTCCTTTGATGAGCATTTCCCAAAGGCAATGTTTTAAGTTTGTGGAGAAAATATATCTCTGGCATTAAACTCAAAGACTTACAGTAATGGGAATACATTACATAGAAGGAGAAATTCCAAGAAGAAATCCACTGTTTTTTAAACCAGTTTAAAGCTCACCTTGCGTTGCTTGGTGCTGCGAATTTCTGTGTAGATGAATATATGCAAAGCTGAACAAACATTTGGCCACACATAATGTTTAAAAAATAAGAGCTGGTACGCAGTTTTCAGAAGGATCAAATCCATAGTGGTACTATTTCAACCTCAAGCACAAGTCTGTACAAAATCTCAGCTGATGGGCACTGAATCATATGAAAGGCAATGTACAACAGCAAAAGCTGAAGGGCAATATTCCCAGATCAAACATCTCCTCTCAGTTGCACATGATAGTAATGAATTTTGATATTCTGCTTTTCTTATATAGTTCCCTACAGCAACATCAGTGGGAGATCTGCATACATAAGGGGAGAAGAACAGCAAAACAGAGAATCAGTGGCTCAGAAATTATGGGGATTGGAATAGTAGAAATAGCTAGGTTAGAGCAACAGGACATGAGATGAGGATGCCCTCATTGTTGCCCAAAGTATAAGCATTAAATTGACCACACTAATGGCTGTGAAAGAATGTGCAAATACGTGCAAATTCATTGTCTCTGTACAACACTGCACATGCAACAGGAACATAAAGCAAAATTATATTTTTAATGCAAATCTTCTCTTTGGGAATGGAGGTATTTGTTTTGCAAAGCAAGAACTTATAGGAATATCAGCTCCACCTTTCCCCCAGACAAACATTTTCAAAGTTTTTCTATTGATTTTTCAAAGCCTTCTGTATTTGTAATAACAACGCCTAACTTAATTACTATGGCAATAATGGGGCACATTTGCTATCCCAGGAAAGGAATAAAAATCTGCCATTATGTCTTTCTCAGATTAAGAGCTAAGCAACAAAAAATAACCTGAACATGCTGAATATTCCAGCTGGGCTTTCTATCAATCTGATCATTACTAAAAAATATTCCAAGGGGAGAAAAAGTTATTACATTTTTGTAAATCTCAAGAACAAATGAAGGGAACATGATCGGATCAGTAACTGAGAGATGATGGTTGGCAGAGAAATGTATGGGAGTGTGGAGTGTTGATTTTGGTTTTTTAAGTGCCCCAGTAATCAAGGAAAAACACAAGCACACATGCAATTTGTCCATCAGCCATTAATTGTCAGTGACCGCTGCCAGTCATTCAGAACCCATTAGTGAGAGAAGGAAAATGTATATTGAAGGCATACACAATCCAGAACAAACATTGTTTGCACACAAATTTTAACTGTGGATTGCACTGCCACCAGAATACACATTGTTCTCTCTGGAAAGCATATTCATGAAGACATAATTACAATATTTGGTGTTGCATAAACAAAATCTCAAAAAGCACCCTTCAAGTCAATCAGTAACGAGAGCCTACACTGAAAAAAAGGCAGAACCTTCTTACAGATGACATCTTTCAACCTAATCCAATGCTTTTCAGTGGAATTCAACAGAAGCCATTCAGTTGATTTTGAACAGGTCCCCTGTCACCTTTCACTCATTGAGAGTTTATTTTGGCTTCTTTAAAAATATAATAGATCTGTGGGGTTCTTTCAACATTAATCTAAAAATAATTAATAACAGGATTTGCCAGCTGTCTTCTTCTCTTGCACTAGTGTCACTTAAAATCCTACTGATGCCTAAGTGAGAGATGAAAGTATGTTTATTACTTCCCTTTATCCATAACAATTCATTTAATTCTGTTTTTATCTACCCAGTGATACTGCACTTATAATAAATTCTTCAGCTCCTTGGTAATTCAAATGTTCCTTAAGCTAACAACTTTATTTCTTGCAGGCTTAAGATCAGGGGGGAAAAGATTATTTGCATTTATTCCTTGCTAGACGAAATTCCATTTCAGTCAGCAAAACAACAGAATTTAAAGCTGTGCCTAACAAAATTTTAATGCAAAGCCATTTACTGAAATAGATAAGTAGGAGTATATTTTTCTACCCGGCATTACCTGTTTCATTTATTTATAGAAATTTACATGTTAATAGATATATTCTAGCTACAATCAGGATTTTTTTTAAGCAAAAAAGTGATGTGCAAATTCCAGCAATCAGTGTAGCGAGCAGCAAGTAGCCAATAATGTTCTACTTACCATGATCATTACACTAGGCTAACAAAAGTCCAAAACCACAGTTAAACTCAAAAATTAACACCCACATTTAATTAATAATCTAAACTATTTAGTAGATGTCAAATACGGAACTATGAGACCAGATGTTGTAGGGAGGCATGAGAACAGAAGGATGGAGAGAAGAAACTAAAGGTGTTAAAATCCATCAAGTATTTAAAAAGAAAGATGTGAAGGAGATAAAATACAGAAAGTTCAAATAATTTGGAAATCCCTTATGTTATGTCTTTAATAGTTGGGAATTCATACAATTTAAGTCTTTCCATGACATTTTTCGGTACTCATCAGAGCAACATAATAGTTTTGTACATTAATGTACCACTAACAAATAGAGGCATATTCTTGAGTTCTGAAGAGACAAAATAAGTCAAATAGTGGTGGGGACAGAATTTCCAGGTTGAAATATCACAGCATGGAAAGTGACCACAGAGACCTAAGGGTTAGAAAAGTACGTGGAAACATCTGTGTCTTTGAACAAAGTGGACCACCAGAAAAAAAAAAAATGCAGTTTTAATGAATATTAAAGGAGGCTATAACCTACAAAGTCTAATGACCCTCATTAAGCCTACTGCAGAAACAAACCTGCCTCTAAACCACCAATGATGGCAGAGCTTTCCCATTTCTACAGCTAAATCAGAAAGCAATTAAATGATTCTTCTAGTCCAATGGGGGAAATTGAGGGATGAATACCAGACATAAACATTGAAAAGATGAATGTTTGATTATATAAAATACACCAGTCCCCAAATAACTAATGCTGACTTTGTTTACCCTGTTTATAATGGTGAAAGTTTCTAAAAAATTACATAAGTTGATGATCAAACAAAAGGTGCAGCATAAAAAGCATGAGCCACATCTTGTGAGGGCAGTGGCAGACAGTTTCAGATTTAGCAGCTGCATATGATCCTGATGGATCTATCAGGGGTTGCTGTAGTGTTTCCAAAGGTGTTTAATTATGAGAGTTATATACAATTATTCTGGATGCATTTTGGACAGAAGGAATAGGACTTGCAGGTATGAACAGAATGTTTCTATTTTGTAATAGGAAAAGTGGGATCACTGAAATTTTCTTAAAGGAACAAAAAATGCAAAACTGTGTTCTCTGCAAGGGAAAACCTTGCTCCCACAAGCAAATGTTCTATTACATAGAAGGTAAACCACAGCTATAAATTCCAAAAGCAAAAAATCTTTCTTATAAAAAGAGAAAATAATGGACTACTTTAGAGAAAATAGATAAGAGAAATCCAGCTGGGATTGGAAGAGGAAAAAGGTGTCTCCTAGTTTAAAAAATTAAATCCTACCCCTTTTCTCCCTCTTTCCAAAACAGCAAAAACTTTTGGACAGAGAAACTTATGCCTTTCATGGTGGCGTCAGAGCTCAAAGATGAAATAAAGATTTCTAAACCTAAAACAGTCACTGCATTTTTCAAAGTCCATTCAAGCAAAAGTACACTGAAACAACGTCCCATGTCCACTACAGTTAACAATGCAGACAAAAGAAATTGTAGCTTCTGTGTTATCTCCACAGTCAAGAAGAGCAATGTTAGCACTGCAGTGCCAGTACAGGAAAGGTGCAGGTTATAAATAGTGGGATGTTATCTAGACTAAATAATTTGTCAGTCAAAATTGCTAGTTTGCACTGTATTTAACAGCTTTGACAGTAGAATACTACTTTTTTCCTCTCCTTCATAAACCAGAAGGAAGAGGATCCAGGGGAAGAACCGTGTATTTCTCTGTACAGGGAAGCTTCTCTGTAGTGGGCAGCCTCCCAGTCTCGGAATCACAGAATCATAGAATGGTTTGGGTTGGAATGGACCTTAAGATCATCCAGTTCCAATGTCCCTGCCAGGGACACCTTTCACCAGACCATGTTGCCCAAGGCCCTGTCCAACCTGGCTTTGATCAGAAGTTACCAGAATATGGCCTGCATGGCTATAGAAATATGCACATACGTAGATATGTAAGTAAGGCTCATTTGTGGTTGTTTATAGCAAGAGACGATTTATCTTGAATCCCCCTGCATTTCTATGACCTTTTCATTTCTACAGTTGCATAGACAACAAAGATCCAACAAGTCACCAGCATATGCAATCAGACATTATTATTTTGATGAAACAATAGATTATATTCTGTAGAATTTAATTACATATAAAGATTTGATGTTTAAAAGAAACAAATGCTAACACTTCCCCTTTGGATTCCAGAATCTCGCCTGTCTGCCTCACCAGTCCTTTGTTCCTACCTTTACTATGTGCAGAGTTTTCTCATATCCAAAGATTTTTTCCTCTTTATCCTTCTATGCTGAAATAATTCTAATGTTTTAAGGCATCACAAATCTAAATATCTTTTTATATAGCCTGCAACAAGTTCTCCATGTCTCTGCTTTTTATACTTTCCACTTATTATAGCCACTTAACCTATTCCAAAGCCTTCTACCATGAATTCTGAAAAAGCAGTTCTTCCCAACTACTCTGTGATAGCCACATCCACATACTATGTGTTCCTCCTGCTTGGGGAGATATACTTCTCAAAAAGCTGGAAATGTTACCTTGTTCCTTTTTTTATGCTCTCCCACAAACAGTGCTTATCTGCCACTGGGTCTGTGAGGATATTAGTCATGAAAGACAGTAGCTTTTTAAAGTGCTGTGTTATCTGTCAAATCTTAAATACAGGACATCTGTGCTCAGGCAGGATTTTCCAGCTCTATTTAGCAAGGACTCAAACACTCACTTTGAGGAGTTTAGGCTAGAATAAAAACCCTGGTTTAAAAAAAGGAAAATTACGGAGACCTTTTTTAAAACATACTACAAAAATACAAAGAAAATTGAAAACAGGAAATTGCAAGTATAAGGAATTCAGTTAACATTAAGAACAAACCCTGAGGTAATTGTATTTGTGAAGCTCAACTACTGAAGTTATAGAGAAGTTTGAGTTCATCTTCACCTGACTGTGAATGTGTTGCATTATAAGCAAAGAAAAATCAAAGAATGTTGGGAAAAAAAAGGACAAATAATCAGCCTTTAAAACTATCTGAAACATAATGAGTGTTATTGGAGATTCTAGCAAGTCATTATATTTCTTTCGTAGTGGCAATACCCTTTGAAATGATTGCCACGAAATACACAACAGGTCTGCAAAACAAGGCAAACTTTCCATCAAAGAACACCAAATTGTTTTTAACTTCTAAATTCAATGAACTTGCTGACCTTGTGGAGTAAATGTGAAATGCAGTGATTACGAAGATTAATTTTTAAAAAGGAGAAGATTGCCATTCCTTTTTCATTAATGCTCTCTATTAAAAACAAGAGCTTTCATATAAAAGCCAGAAGGAGAAGAAATAATAAAAATGAAGGTAGCTGGACATTGTAATGAATATAATACCACAAGCCCCTCTTTGTTAAATCTATCATGCTTCATTGCCATTTAGAAGTCAAGGATTGAAGGATTAAGGCTGTAGAGAGAATAGGATTAAAAATCATGTACTCTGATTTCTACTTATGATTAAATACTATTTCAGAAGGAATTTCAACCTTTTATTCTTTACTGGCATCAAGGCCTTGAGTATGAGCTTTGCAAAATATGGTGTTGTGAATTCTTTTCTGTGTGAAAAGATTTCCTTTCAGAAATTCCCACATTGGAGCTTTTCTTCAGTGGTCATTGTAGGAATGTTTCAGGCCACCTCTATTCTCATACCACACAATGCTTGCATTTTAGTGGCAAAAATCAACCTTGAGCAGTCAGTGAGAATTTTGCTACTCCCTTCATTGGTGAGTGGAATCCAATTTATAGCTCGTTAAGGATGTGAATTGTTAAACCTCTGGCCCTGTTTCTCCCAACGAGTTTAAAAGATCTCTCTCCCTCCCTTTCTAAATTCCATTGCACATTCCATCAGAAAACTACTTAAGCTTAGCCAGTTAACTTGGCAGCAGAATGAAGAAGGGATGCTATTAGAAACTGGATGTGAGGAGCTCCAGCAGTACCAGCAGAAACTTTCGGGGTCCATCACTGGTGAATGTGTTTATTTTATTGTGGAGTTAAATTATAATTTGAAAGAGTTTTACAAAATAACAGTCAACATTCATTGCTATTTTAAAATGTGTTCTTCATTATCTATTACATCACTGATGAACATGCTGCATTCTTTACAGTGGGCATCTATTATACATGTTACAATAAAGACTTAAACTGTAAAGAACCACATACCAAAAATAATATTTCATATCTCTGCAAACTTTTTTAGCTAAGAATTGCAGAGCATTTTACAAGGAAGTAAGTTTCACAGACACATGAAAGGTGTGTTTACATGATCCCCTTTCATAAAACACTGAAACTTCAAATGATTTCTTTTTGTATAATCATGAACTAATCAGAACAAAAGCCTGATATTTTCCTCATCAAGGACCATGAGACAAGTTAGCAGCTTCCTCAGCCTCCATTTAGCAACCTCTAAAATCCTCAGGTCACTGGAAGAATTACTATTAGGCTGACAATTGCTGTACAGAGAGGGATCCTTGCAGGCTGTGTGCCTCTGGGTCCTGGGCATCTCTCCATTTAAACACACAATCTGGGTGAACAGTGAGATCAGAATGCAAGACAGCTAAGTACTAGTTGAACAATCAAGGAAAACAGACATGTTTTCCTATACTTTTATTCATTCTTGTCCTTGCAGTTACCAACTCCATTTAAGATTAAGGTTAGAACTCTACCGGGATTTGTACACCCGAGGCTGAGAAACGAATGGTTCTGAAAGCAAAGTAATACTTAATAGTCCATCACAGTTCAAAAGACTTCTCTGTCACACTGATAAGTGTAACCCAAGGAAGTGGTCTCAGCTCTCGAGAGTTCCCCAGGCATGTATTGGCAGGTTGCCCAGGGCTGGTCCCAAGATGCAGGCAGCCAAGGTATGTCCATGTGGACAGATACTTTGTCCTAAATCTTATCCAAGGATGAAGAAGAATTACTCTTATAAAGCTGTAAGCCAACTCGGTTGTCCAGAGTAGTGTCTTCTGAGCGCCCAGAAGAAACACCAATGAGTTTCCCCCTTTCTTATTTTTATTATCACCATTGTGACTTTGGCATTGATTTTTTTTTGTCAATTAATGCACAGCTGATGCTGCCAACACAGAATGGCCTTCCAAAGGTCATGACAATTCAAGAGATTTTGTTATTGTCTAATTAAACCAAAATTGAAAATACAAGCTGAAAAAAGCATGTTCAATATGCACTTAAATGACAGAAAACATTAACTGCGATCAATATTATTACAAGTAATGCCAGCTCCATTACAAAACTGATGGCATTAAATACTACTTAAAAATGGGGTTAGTAATCTGCAAAACAGAGTTCTAAGAGCTCTGTGGTTTAAAGGTACAGTATTCTTATCATCTGGAAACACCTGGATTTAAGCAAAAAAAGGAAATGAATTTGGTAATCTGTCAATCCATTCCCAATTCCTAGTCATTTGCTCATATCACAAAGCCAGCAGGCAGGAGCATGTGATGGGCAGTCCCTACTCAGAAGTGACTCAGGTCTGGAACAGGAAGGGTTTTGATGTCTGAATTGAAAAGATTTTGCAGAGCAGTATCAAAAGTTTGCAGCAAAATTACTCATGTGTGCCTGGCACTCTCAGCTGAACTCTGTAAGCATTTCATACTTGCCCTTGGGACAAAAACCAACAGTCCTTGGCACAGCAACTCAAACCATCCCAGAGGGGACAGTTTAAAATGTCTAGGGACAATGTCATGCTCTATGCTGCTCTCATATTTTCTCTCTGGATTGATTCATCTGACATTATATTCTGCACCCCACCTGGCAGAGGAGCTTATTCAACACATTTTTCTCACTTGCAGGGCAGTAATTTTTCCAGGCTGTAATAGAGAAAGTGCTGCTTTAAAATGAAAGAATATGTCCCCTTATATTTTTTTTTTTGAGAAACACATATAAGCTACATCTTCAAGAGAGAATGCAAGTGGAGGCAAGACTCTGGGTTTTTGCATTTGATACTTCAGAGCCTTGAATATTTTGCTAAGCTCTAGAGAGGATCAAGATTTGAGATGCAAGCTTGTGATTAACCTGTCCTCTTCTCTGTCTTCAGCTCTCTCCCTCCTCACGGTGCAGCCTTTCTGGCTTGTCACTTTGTATTGGATTCCCCATCCTCAAATAAATTCCCATCACAGGGACCTGGATTTGGTTTCAGGCACTGGGTCACCACATACCAGGTGTTGCAGCAAGTACCTGGTAAGTGCTCACATCAGCTATGAAGGGGGATGCATTGCTTTTCCCTTCACAGAGAGAGCACCTCATCAGCTATTTCTTACTCATCATGTCTGTGCATGATGCTTCCTCTCCCATTTGAAATCACTTAAAATGTCCATTCTGTGTTTTTCATGAAAAATATTAACTACCATTTAGATTCCAGCCTCCAAAGGGCTTCAGTGAAGGAGAATTAAACCCACACTAAATATTTCTCAAATTTCACATGAGATGGATAGGAGGATGGACAGAAAGTTTTTTCAATATGATTGGCAGGTGCTTTTTGTTATCTGAGGCCAAAAGGAATAATATAACGTAGACTAACTAAAGTTTTACGAATTGCATGGCTGCCATGGACCATGGACTGAAAACTGGATTGGAGACAGACACTTCTGTGGCTTTTATTTATCTGTGGCTTAGTTACATGTTATAAATTAACATTAAGCTAAAATACTCCAAGACAGCCTTCCTGAAAAAAACCATACATATGAACTGTTAACAAAATTAGCAAAAGTTTCTTTGTGTATAGTCATAGGTCACTCTACATAAAAGCATTATTTTATAGTGACCTATTTGACATCCAACAACATTCCAGCATTCGAGAAAAAGAATTAAGCTATGCTGGCACAAAGTCTAAAAAAGCGACTCTCCTCAACGTATTTCCAACAGCAGGTGTAATTGCCTGGAAACAAGGTTTAAAATAGTACTATTTGTAGACCTTTACTATAGTGGAACAAATGGTACCATTTAACACACAATGCAACTAGCACTTAGCATTAGATATCAATCATGACTTGTATTTTAGGAGTTCTTGTTTTTGATCAAGAAAAAAAATACTTTTCTGAAGATGATATCTCTTTCTGCTTTGGTTTCCTGGGGAAATGAACTTTATGGATTCACAGTGTCTGTCTGTTCACCATTTCCCTCTGTTGAAGTCTGAATCTATTGCAGTTTT
The DNA here is from genome assembly GCA_039720435.1 of Amazona ochrocephala. Classification (NCBI taxonomy): domain Eukaryota; kingdom Metazoa; phylum Chordata; class Aves; order Psittaciformes; family Psittacidae; genus Amazona; species Amazona ochrocephala. The sequence goes on from CM077880.1 coordinate 32,582,614, forward strand.
CAACTCAATTTAGCTGACACACAGATATCTGAAAGATAAATACATTACCCCTGCATCAGATAATGTTATATATACCTTGTGCTCAGCAGGTACTTGTCTGGCCTGCACAAGCCAATCTGGTTTGCAGAGACAACTTGTCAAAAAAATAAATAAAATAAAATAAGCCTTTTACAAGCCACTGAGACAAAAGTTTTAGAAAGTAAAGAGAGTGAATACCATGTTGAGACGCAAACACAGTGCTCAGGGTCACACAGCACTAGATAAAACCCAAAAGCTCGCCGTCTCTCCCAGTTCATATTGGGATTCACACATTCAGCAGAAACAGAAGCTTGATCTGGAGTTGCAAGATGTCCTGCTAATTCTTTGTCCACTCAACAGCGTAAGGTACTTTCTCATCACTCCATGTCCTCCTCTATCCATGAACAGCATCGCTCTGTCCAAGTTTCCTATGTAACTCTCTGATGAGGATTCATCCCAACCAGCCAAAAAGTCCCACACCCCTTTGTACCCTAGACTGCTGAAATATATGGTTTCCAACTCCAGGCTACTGCTACTTCAATCAGATGAAAATCTAGCTGTATATACATAATTACCTGCTATAGATTGCCAGTAGTGGGAATTGCCAGACATAAATGGTATCCCTGTAAGATGAAAGTTCACTACTTGGTTTCCAGTGAAAATACGTCAAGGAATCAAGAAGTAATGCTTTACCCGTAACACCAGCATGTCTATGCCCAAATGTATCCACGAAACAAAAATATGTAGGGTTGATGTGTTTTACTATAGCATAGTGAAGAATCAAGTAAACAATGACAAATTATTTGTCATGTTTGCAACTTGCGATGTTGGATAGGTTTATTCATATGGTTAACTATAGAGAAACCGGCACTTACTAAAAGGAAGGAGGTGTACACAGACAGACATTCTAAAGTTTGATAGTGACAGAAATGCTCAAATAAAAGAGTGTGTCTAAAAGTACTGAAGAAACTGCTTGTGTCACAAAGCACTCTGAGTCACATATATTTATTTATGAAAAAAATATTGATAGGTCTGCAGTATGAATTAAAACAAGAAACCAAGTTTTCCAGTTTCGAAACCATTTTCTGCTCATTTTTCTATGCTCAGTTGCAAAATCTTTACAACTGAAACGAAAAATTACTTATAAATAAGACGAAACAGTTTCAAACACAAACTGATTTTTAAGACCCTCATCATGAAACAGAAACTACGGAGATCAATGATAATGCTGATTGTTTATTTTTTCTTTCAATTATTTATTTTTATTCCATATAAGTAATCTTCTCAAAGGAAGAAGAAAAGTATCAGATAGCAAATACAAAAAATCCCCAATGAATTTAAACTCTTGGTTTTTTTTACAGTAGTAGAGCAGGTTACATTTTATGCATGATGATGATAATAATACCTCATAAATCTGTCAAATTTGTTCATATACGATTTACTCGCTGCTAGTTGAAGCTAGAATGGATATATGCAATGGTTAATTATGTGGTTTGAGCTCTTAGCCAGAAATACAAAATGCATTAAATGTAAGCAAGATGACAAAGACAGTCCTAGATTTTCCTTCACGCTGTCAAACAAACTAAAGATATCATGAAAAGTTATTAATTTTAACAAGGTCTGGTGAAATTTGAGAAAAACAGTTTTGGATTCCTGTTTACATTTGTGGAGCTCTAACAATAGAGGCGCCCTTTTCTGTCACTGGAAGTTTGAGTCTAGTTTCTATCAGCTAGATCGTTTATGAAGGAAAATACCTGCTGGAAACAAGTAAAATAGTCACAACTGTAGACTAATTGCTGGGCTTCAGTCATTTCTAGGGTTAGATAGTGGCATATACAAATGGTGAGGCAGTAGCTTAGACCAAGAACATGAAGGACTGTACGTTAAATGGTGAGATTTTGAGAAAGTACTTTCCAGCATTAAAACACTCATGAAATGTAACATAAAATGGTTTGAAAACATTTTATCCCAAATCTCAGCAATATTCAGATGTTTCCAGACTGAAAATGCAATGATCGAAGGTGTTCCTGTGCCTCACAAGAGGCACGTCCAGCTAAAAATGCACTACATAAAGTTTCAGGAAAAAGTAAGGAAAAGCGGGCCTATTAACTCATGTGAAAAATTATTAGTTTCCTGGGATAGTTATATCCTTGAGATTACAGAAAGTGCAATCAGTGATTGCCCTTATGATTCCAAATGTAACACTTGTCTTTTGGATTTTTTACTTACATTAATGAAATAATCATATTAAATATATAAATACGTATGTTTAAAAAGTCAGTTCAAGCAATAAATCTACAGCTTTCCCTTTTTTAAGAAATTCTGAAATGTTTAAAGATGATTGATTGAGATGATGACAGTGTTCTCAAAGAAGGAAAGGGAGCTAAATTCCTGAATTTATGACCGCATATGCTATGACACACTGCATGTGCCATGACACACTGCATATGCCATGACACACTGCATATGCCCCACAAAGCCTTGAATAAGAACCCTGCTGTCTGGATGAAAAGTAAAAGGGAGAAGTCCTATATGCCATGAAGTGGCAAGGCAAGGATGTATGGAGGTGGTAAGCATTGCTATTAGCAAAAGGGAATTTGCTTGGAGGATTTTCTCAAGATGGGAGACATCATACTTAGCATGAAACAAAGGGCTCAACTAGCAAAGAAAGATGAAGAGGACAAGAACAGACGTGTGTGTCTTTGGCACGAAGAATGCTGAAGCTGTGCGTGGCAGTGAGCTCACCAAAAGGTATTGCCTGTGACTACTAGAATGGTGAAAAGGATAATGTGACAAAATGTGACAGGAGAGTGTGGTTCAGTTTAAGGTGAAGATACCTAAATGTCTGCCTACATACAGGTGTAAATCAGGTATCTGTGTCCTCTAATTGTCAAAAAAGAGCTGAGATTAACAGTCAATGAAGTTTAAAGGCAACTAAGCTCATCCTAAATAAACATCCATACTTTGCAGTCAAGTTGGTGGGTGTAGAGGAGATAAAAAGAGAGATGACAGATGAATGTTAGGTGAAATCAAAGCTTTATTTATAGTCTTAAGCCTACTTGCATTTGAAAACTAAGGAGAAAGGAGGTTGACATAAAAAGGAAGGGATGGGTTAAGAGTGATGGAGACTACTGGTTGGGATGGATTGGTAATGAAATATGTGAAATTTGTAGTAATGAAATAAGTGAAATTTGACATATCTGATCCCAGGAAATTTCAGCAGCTCTTTAATCCCCAAATTGGATAAAGAAGTAAATGTTCACTTTTCCCCAGAATGGAAATTTCCATAAAATTAATTAAAGAATTTGAAAAATTTAATTACTACATTTCTTAACCAAAAATGAACTTTCTAAAACCTCAGATATTTCATGTCATTAAGGCTGAACTGCCTTTCAATATTAAACTAAATTCTTTACTGCCTTATGGGACTTGTCATTCTTTTCCATATTCTCTCCCAAAGAACAGACTCTGTTAGTGGACCACTCACATAATATACCTGCAATCATGCAAATCCTGTGAGTCTGCTATGTAATATCACTTTACAGAAAATGTAGCAACCAGTGAATCTAGCTCAGAAACAAAGGGGGCAGAACTGTAACTTCTGTAGCACTCTACAGATAAAAATTGGTTAACCAATTCTGATGGGGAAAAGAAAAAAAGGAATAACTTAAAAGAAGAATTCCACTTCAGAAACACCAAATACTTAATTCACATTTCCAGGAGAGAAAACATAATTATGATTAATAAATTTAAGATTTTCTGGAGGAAGTGAGGAATGTATAAAAAATTCTAGTTCTTAGTGAAGAATTGACAGCTATTTCTGCTTAATGCTATTAGGAAACTCAGGCACTATACAAACAGAGAGTAAGAGGCAATTCTTGCTTCAAAGACCTGCCATCTAAGCAGATGTGACAGAGCAAAAGCCAAAGTAATTTGCTGAAATTTACACAGAAGTTCCACAACAGAGAAAGAAATAAATATCAGTCCTTAAAACCTCCTGACCGACAAAGCGGTATAGAGTAGTGGGTATCATTAAAGGAAAACAGAAAAAGTCCCCAGCATGGATGCAAAGAAAGCTTGACTTGGTAGAGCTTGTCAGTCTCTTGGCAAAGGCATATGAAAATTTTTCAAGAGGAGGGATGCGCTGGAAGGTTGTTTCAGATTTTGCAAAGAGAAATGAGCAAGCACTGGGGTTTGCAGAAAAAAGCCAGAGAAAGTGAAGAAACTGAATTTGTCAAAGGAGTATTAAAGAGCTGAAAATGGAAGAAAGCAAATGCCTGGAGCAGAGGGGCCCCTCAGTATCACTAGCCCAGAACATCAGGACTCAAATACTGTACACTGCGATAATGTTGCCTGGTGTGGAAACTTCATGCTGGTGGCAGAATGAAGAAGGAACCCTAACCATTCCATGATTCTATGATTTGGCAGGATTTGCATTGAAAGGAGAACATAAAAGTTGGGCTCTTCAGAATGAAAGCCTGATAGCAGAGTCTGATAGGTGACAAGGACATCATAATGTATCTTAGAGAATCAATGCAAGTTTCAGATGTGACAAAATGAATGTCAATGAAAACAAGTTATGCAGATAGCAATAAAGCAGCAAGGTAAGTATCATTTCTTATCTAAACACTGATGTCTTTCTAAAACTCTGTTTCTCTGAGCAGAAGGTGCCAGAATAAATCATAAAGTGTAACAGTAAAGACGTTTGGCATAGAAAACATCTACCAAGCCATAGCTGAAACATGTGTGAAATTATTCCTTGATCTGGCATTAAATCTAAACTAGAATTCCAAATCCCCATGTGCTATAACGAAGTTCCTGGGTTTGGATCTCATTGGCAAGGTAAAGTAATTCTATGGCATATTAGAGATTTTTAAGAACATTTTCTTCTACATTAAAAAATGTAGATTAAAAAAACAAGTCCACATTCTTGAACAACCAAAGAATCTTATGAAAAGAGAGGATGTTTCAAGAAGAATCTCTAAGAACAGAAAATCTCACTCTAAAATCTTTTATGCTTCAAGTACTTTGTATTAATGAGCTGAGCAACCCCACAAGAACATGACCCAGCATACTATAGTAATTTGATAATCCAGTAGGCAAGTAGCTACAAAATAATGCTGTTTCTTTAACAGCATTTTCATTTCAAATTGTTTAAGATACTTTGTTGTTGGCTGGGTTTTTTTAATATTTCAGTGCTTGTGGTGATCACAGTATATACAACAGCTACCAGGAAAAAAAAACCCCTCATTTACTCCAAGGAAGTATACAATATGTTACTTCATAGATACTAGTGGATTTTTCTTCTGCCATTCCAACTAGTATTCCTTAAGGAGCAGGCAACGACACAAATTCAAGTAATGTGAGAGATTTAGAATGCAAAACTCTTGTGCCCTTGTTTTGTTTCAGTAACACACTTCTGTTGCATTCACTGTAGAATTTACTCTGGGAGCCTGTGTTGTCAGTGCTAGAATAAGCGTCACAAAATCATTCAGACATGTAATTTCTGATGTCAGAACAGAACGTCAGAATTACTGCTGAAATAAGGAAGGGATTTTTGGAATATAGCAATCTTTCAAAATTAAGCCATTTACAAAAAAAAATAAAACAACCCAGGAACATTCTTTACCAAAACACTGACCCTGCATTTCATACAGCCAGCAATTCCTCAGTGACCTCTTTATCAACCCAAACCGGCACTGAGTTTTCTTTCTGCTAATAGTTATCTACATTAATCAAATGAATGTATCTCGGAAAATTTAAAATAAATCAGATGCGGTACATGAAAAGCTATTAACACATTAAAAATAATTTCAAATGATTTGCATTAATGCACATAGCATGCATGCATTTTATCCTCTGCATCTCACAACAATAAAATAAGTAGCAGTTGTTAGAAATCATCACTTTTTAACTGGCTAATTGAACTGACACTGCACTATAAAACAATGGAAAAAGCCTCCTCAGAAAATGATCTATTACATTTTTACTTTGCCTTTATTACAGGATTTTGATTACTGAAACTTTACCAGAGGAAAAACAGAAATTATACTGAATGCATATAAGATAGTTTGATATGATCCGTATTATCTCGTATCTCTGAATCTGTCAATAGTCATCTCTCCTGCACAACAGCTACAGCTCCTTTAAGCATCCTCAACAGTATTCACGCTGTTAAATTTTAAACCATTAACAATGCAGTACCCCCCAAATCCAGCCTTGAACTCTGACAGACACTGATCTCTTTTCTCCCTCCCACACCCTGTTTTATCAGACACTATTTTGTTTAAATTGGCTACTAAATAGCATCGCACTGTACCTTTAAATACAAATCAAACAATATTCATATTCCCACGGTGCTGCTAGTTTCCCTTATGCACTGAATCGCCTGTAGATTAAAAGCTCAGAATCTGAAAAGGGATTCTGTTCTGCAGACCAAAGTTCTCTGTAGGAGATGAGGGAGAGGGTCAGTCCCGGAGTCACACACACAACAGGCAGAAAACACACTTGTGATCCTCAGCTTTGGAGAGCATCAGAAAGGGGAATAAAAAGCAGAAACACATGGCATACTGAGAACTGGTATCACTTATGGCTTCTAACCAAAGCAGCAATTAAACACCTTTCATCATTCCCCTAAACGCCTGATTTTTGTAAGAACTGAGAGAGAGACACACACACAAAGGCAAATCCCCTCTGAACAGCAACGAAAACTTAATAACCTACCATTTTCTTTGCACTCTTCTGGAGGTTTAGCCTTTTTCGCAAGTCGTGGATCCAGCCATGATGTTGTCTTTGTGTTATGGCTGAAAAGAAAAGAGATCACTCTGAGCAGACACATACTGAAAGGAATCAAGTTTATTCCTTAAGAAAAAAGGGTTAGTCCAACAAAATTGCAATCGATACACTTAATTTGCTTACTGGTTCTAAGTAGCCCTGAAGGAGGTGTAAGAGTAATTGTGCAAGGCAGCTGTAAATTTGGCAACCTCAGCTCCCTGTCCTCAAAGAAGCTATTTTTATTAAAATCAACTAGAATGTTGCCAAGTTAACCTCATTGAAAATGCAGAACTCATCCAGAGCAAAAGGAATTTATTACAAATACAGTGTTCTCCCGTTGAACGAGTGCAGGCGACAGGATTCTGTACCATTCTCACAGTTTTCAGATAGAATTATTTTCATCTTAAACCTGTCCTTTTCATAAATACAGGTTTGCTATTTCTCACCAGCAGCACTGGCAAGGCACAGCAAAAGTGATGCAAATTACAGCATGCTCCTGCAAAGTCTACATTTCCGGACAGAGTGATTAATGATACTTTGTTTAACAAACCTTTATCTCCCCATACATAACCCTTCTATCGAGGTAAAATAGATATGCACAAGCTGAATGAATCATGTGGCTCCTTTCTATACTCAGAATAGATCTTTGAGGAATCGGCCATCAAATAGCGTTGAACTGGCACAAACTGTTTTCTAGGAGAATATTTTGCCAAATGAATTGATACTTTGCACAGCTAATGAGACTTAAACCCAGATCTTTTCAATGTATACCTTTCCCATAAGCATTTGAATTTGAAGCTAATTATTTTAACAATATTAAGAAAGGAAGACTATAAATCAGAAAAGGATGTGATCATTACCCCTTTATTTTTTGAGATGCCTTTCCTACAATACCATAATTCAGAGACACTTCTAACACGTTTTATTTATCTGATACATCTAGAAGGATGCTTGTTCCATAGAGTACTGAATTATTTAGTCTATTATTAATTTGCTGTGTCATTTCAAAGTGTACTTAAGACTTTTCTTACAAACATTGATATAAGGTGTGCAAAACCTGGCATAAAACAGATTAGTATGCAATTGGTAGTTGATGAGTTACTGATTAACTGTGGTCCATGTGGTCCAAACACCACTTATTCTCCTACTGAAAAATAAATGCCTAAAGCCAGTTCCTTCTTCCATCTTGACACCCTCTTTAGTCCATGGCAGGTAACTTTTCCTCTGCCTCAGTTTCTCTCTTTTCTCTAAAAATAGAGTGACACTACCTACTTCTCAGCATTCTTGCCACCATGTTAAAGCATTCTCCACCTTTATGGATGGGGAAAAAAGGTAGATGAGAGTTATGTACAGAAAAAGTGGCAACTAACATGAAAATTAAGGCATTTAAAAACATATTTTAAGCATGCCTTAGTCTGGAACACCATTCATGACAGGTAAAAAGGATGAAGAAAACACTTCCTTACTCTGAGACCAGAAATGTGTTTTCAGAGTATGAGGATGATAAGCCAAAGGTAAGGTAATCTGAAACGATGCCAGCAGCCCATGCTTGATAGCAAATGTAAATCATACACTTTCTCTGAAGCTTGTGGTCTGCAGTAGGGTGTATTTCTATACCACAGCTTTAAATCAACTAGGGAAGGTAGTGGCAGCAATGCCACTGCAGCAGTGTGGAGCTCAGTGTGGGCTCATCACCCTGGTATCTACCGAGCTACCTGGGTGCAGCCAGCAGCACATGTTCAGCTCCACACTACCACAGGCGCTCCATTAGCAGCACCAGAGCTCATAAGTGAGACTGCACACACCTGTTGGAGCTGCAGTCGCATCTCTGGAGCTTGGCCATGTCTGTACAACAGCGACTCTCTCCCAGCTACTAATTCTGAATGGTTTTAGGGACCCCCACTGGATGCAGGGACTAAGCCAGATTCACAGACGGCTTTCTACAGCTTTAAAAGAGTATTATATATATGACTACTATTAGTAATGTTTACTGTGGTATGAAGCAGATCTCAAAGCAGTTTACAAAGGAAATAAAAATAATCACTCCTGTTTTTAAGGTGGGAAAATGGAGTCACAGAGTCATCAAGTGACTGTCCATAGCCACCAAACAAGCCAGTGGCAGTCAGTCCTAGCAGCCAGCTCTGCTGCAAGTCAGCTGGCCAGTGATTTCCTCTGAAGTCCACCATCAGAAACAGACCAATTCACCAGCCCTGGAAACACTCCTATGAGATTCTAGTACAGACCTGAGAAAAGCATTTTCAGGCATCTGTAAAGACAGGTGCCAAGATGAAAACAAGTCCAGTTCAGTATTAATGTTTAAGAATGTGAATTACTTGAATTATAGTCTCCAAGGCTTTTGTTAAAACAGAAACAGAAACAAGCAGTTATGCTTCCCTTCAGCATAAACTGGGCTTCCATAAAACCAGAGTGACTGATGTCTTCCAGTTTTGTGCATTGAGTCCATTCTAAACAAAAGCATAAGCAAATTAAAAAATCAACAGCTTTTCCAACAGAAAAGTGATCCTTCTGTCTGCAGTAAAATTTTAGCGAATGAAGACGTTACATCATCTAGATCAGCTCTTGCAGCACTCAGTCTCCTAGTTACTGTCTCTCAAACATTCAGCTATTTAGTAGAAGCAAAACCCATCTGCAAGAACTTTTACCAATAACAAATAACTGAAGAAAAAAAGCATCTTCTGAAAATCACCCATTTCCTCCTTACCTATTTCCACGCTCGCTTCCTTGCCCTGCCTCTCCACTTTGTCATCTATACTAAACACACAATGCTGCCTCTTGCAATGGGACTTTCAATGCTTCTAGACAAGTGCTTCAGTGGGTAAAAACTCTTTTCTTGCTCTGAAGGCAGACTCTACTTGAAAGAAGACAGAATTGAACCCACCTGTCTTCTAACACCTATGCAGTGCCATCAATGTCCTATTTAGTGCTACATTGTGCTGATTGCTTGGATCATCTTAGTAACTAGGTACACAACACACAAACACTCCTACAAGGAGAACAGACATGACTATCGTTGTGCTGCTCTCAGTATAAGAGGGAAATAAGTTTTCCTTGATAGGAAAGCTTATGGGAAAGAAGACAGAAGGAACTAAAATAGCCAAATTAACACCAATGGCAAAAGTAACATTAACACAGATCTGCTGCATGAGCTGTGCACGTTGATGCTTTCTAAGCACTAAAAACCTGATAAAATGTGCAATGTGTAACCTGCCTGCCTTACCACTAGGTCTAATCATGAGTATCCATTTCGGAAGTCCTATAGACAAACCATAAGGAAAAGGGGCTGGGGATTTACAGGTTAGTTATGAATGAATTGCAGATAAATAGCAGTGGCAGTTGTGGAATAAATGCATAAACAGGCAGTCAGAGCACTTGTCACTGGCTGAATGAGAGTGAAGTGATGCAACAAAAGCATCCTGTGAGAAATACAGCTGAGGCTCCGCCAGCATTTCCTACTGGCCACAGCTTCATTACTCAGCAATAACCATATTGCTTCATTAAAGGGCAGGTTTAGGAAGTCCATCCTTACACAATTTCAATGATCTTGATTACTAGCTAGGGTGACTGAGCTAAGTGACAAGTGCTGGCAAATCAACTATGCATGTCTTAGAATCTGTCTTAAAAGCAAGAGCAAATTCCTAATTTTGGAAACTTTGAAAGCATTCAGCAAAGGATCCCTTTGGTTTTGCTTCAGGCAGATAGAGCATGGGAATAGAATGACATTTTTAAATTAACCCTCATTTGTTACCTGCTATACAAAATGGAAACCTCTTATAGGCCTGAAATGTATTGCGAATTTGAAAAGTAATTAGAAAAATAGTCACTCAGTAAATCAGTGGAGCTTAATATTGTAGCCAAACGTCAATAAAATAATTACTGCTGTGCTAGCTTAAATATTCCCTCTTTGCCAAGAATTTGCAACCAGCAGAAAGAGTTTATTACGATCAGAGTCTTCCAGTACCAGTTATAGACAATTTTAAACATATGCGGAAAGAATATTCTTCAGCTGCTTTAAACAGTGTGAAAGAAAGCTTAGAATACTTCCCAGACACCCTGACTCAACCTCCTGCACTTCAGATTTTCTCTGTAGCTCTGCTCTTAAGACTTCACGGAGACTGCTTATGCCCCAGTTTTCCATTATCACTAGAGCTAGATACCAGGATCAGAGTCTCTCCAGGAATCTCACTGGATTCTCTTCCACACCTTTAGGAAGCAAAAAAAACATTAGGAGTGTGGCTTTTCTTATTTAACAATGTATTATCTTTCTTTTTTTCAAATTATTTTTAAGACAGTATGTTATTTTACTTAAGATTTTAATATAATGGATTTGTGTTAGCAATCTGTCAGCTTAAAGCACTTTGACAGATAAAGTTTCTTGTACTAACAAAGCCCTCACACAATCTCTTGAAACACTTTTGAAGGGAATATAGAAAGCAGTTACTGACAGTAATAGCCTTAATGTCTTGTGAAAACATTACAAACCTATTCTAAATTGTGACTCTTGCAAGGTATGTAATTTGCACGTTATTGTGAAAGGCATTTTGAAATGGTATTTATCAATGTGCTGCTGCAGGGTATTTGGGGACAGCACATAAGGGATTGTTTGGGTTTTTATTGTGATTATCTTACATTCAAGATGGTCCTCAATAAAACAGGTTGAGCAAAGAAGAGTGTATGACACAGAGGAAACCAAAGTGCACTGTAGGCCACCTGACTTCTAAAATGCTTACTCCTCCCTCCTCTTTGTATGCCTAAGATCTGTAGATCTGCAGAGCTTTTCAGATACCACAATAATGATTTTCAAGTACTCAGGGTGTAGGGTGACAGTGACTGGAAAACAGCATTAAAATGGTTACTTTGCAATTCACCCTTTGTGGGTTAATACCCAAACTTCTTGCACACAGTAGGGATGAAATCCATCCGCGGGTCCTGAAGGAGCTGGCAAATGAAGTTGCTAAGCCACTGTCCATCATATTTGAAAAATCATGGCAGTCAGGTGAAGTTCCCGACGGCTGGAAAAAGGGAAATATAACCCCCATTTTTAAGAAGGGAAAAATGGATGAGCCAGGGAATTACAGACCAGTCAGACTCACCTCTGTGCCTGGCAAAATCTTGGAGCGGATTCTCCTGGAAGGCATGCTAAGGCACATGAAAACCAACAAGGTGCTTGGTGACAGCCAGCATGGCTTCACTAAGGGGAAACCCTGCCTAACCAATCTGGTGACCTTCTATGAAGGGGCTACGGAACTGATGGACAGGGGCAGAGCAGTTGATGTCATCTACCTGGACTTGTGTAAAGCCTTTGACACTGTCTCACATGACATCCTTCTCTCTAAGTTGGAGAGACATCAATTTGATAGGTGGACCACTCGGTGGATAAAGAACTGGCTGGATGGCCGCACGCAAAGAGTAGTGCTCAGTGGTTCAGTGTCCAGCTGGAGACCAGTAACGAGTGGTGTCCCCCAGGGATCGGTGTTGGGACTGGTCTTGTTCAACATCTTTGTGGGTGATATGGACAGTGGGATTGAGTGTGCCCTCAGCAAGTTTGCTGATGACACCAAGCTGTGTGGTTCGGTTGATACATTGGAGGGAAGGAATGCCATCCAGAGGGACCTTGACACGCTTGTGAGGTGGGCTGATGCCAACCTGATGAAGTTCAACCATGCTAAATGCAAAGTCCTCCACCTGGGTCGGAGCAATCCCAGGCACAGGTACAGGTTGGGCGGGGAGGAGATTGAGAGCAGCCCTGCAGAGAAGGACTTGGGGGTGTGGGTTGATGAAAAAATGAACATGAGCCGGCAGTGTGCGCTTGCAGCCCAGAAGGCCAACCGTATCCTGGGCTGCATCAAAAGGAGTGTGACCAGCAGGTCGAGGGAGGTGATCCTGCCCCTCTACTCTGCTCTCGTGAGACCTCACTTGGAGTATTGCGTGCAGTTCTGGTGTCCTCAACATAAAAAGGACATGGAAGTGTTAGAACAAGTGCAGAGGAGGGCCACGAAAATGATCAGGGGACTGGAGCACCTCTCGTATGAAGATAGGCTGAGAAAGTTGGGGCTGTTCAGCCTGGAGAAGAGAAGGCTGCGTGGAGACCTCATAGCAGCCTTCCAATACCTGAAGGGGGCCTGTAGGGATGCTGGGGAGGGACTCTTCATTAGGGACTGTGGTGAGAGGACAAGGGGTAATGGGTTTAAACTTAAACAGGGGAGGTTTAGATTGGATCTGAGGAAGAAATTCTTTACTGTGAGGGTGGTGGGGCCCTGGAATGGGTTGCCCAGGGAAGTTGTGAATGCTTCATCCCTGGCGGCGTTCAAGGTGGGGTTGGACATAGCCTTGAGTGGCATGGTTTAGTGGGAGGTGTCCCTGCCCATGGCAGGGGGGTTGGAACTCGATGATCTTGAGGTCCTTTCCAGCCCTTACTATTCTGTGATTCTGTGATGTGTGAAAAAGGAGTCATCCTCTGGCTATGGTTTGAATGGCAGCAGCTATGACTGCTAGTTTGTGTTGCATTTCATACTGTCAGTCCGCTAAATGTGCTAGGAGTATGTGGTCCTTAAGAGGCACAAGTTTGGAGGTGCCTATCCTGTGAAACCCAAGATGGCCTTGGCCGGTAGGTAAGCACTTATGTACTTAGTCCTAATACAGTGGTGGTGCACAGTCTGTAGGAGCAGAATATGCTTATGTAAGATTTTTTTGGGAATATATAAATGCCTGAAGTCTCCTTCAGTAAATCTTGCTGTTTAAATCACCCTCTTTGACTCAGGCAGTTAATTTCTGACAAATAGGCTTCATCTCATGAGACTTCAGCCACCTAGAAATTACACAGTTAATTGTGTAGGGTTATTCTCCATTCAAGGGCGAGGCACCTTTGCAGAATAATTTATCTTACCTATTTTCCGGTGGGACCAGGGGCCTAACCACGTGCTGCTGATAGTGACACAGTAGCTGCTATGGCACCTCCCAAATGGCCACTGGCTGCCACTCCAAGAAGGGGGCTGGTTTTGGCAGGTTCTGTGTCACATCTGCCATCCTCATGGAGATGTCTTGGGCTATTTGTATGCCTCTACAGTAGTGCTTCGGCTCAGATTAGGAGGTCACTTTTCAAGTGAATCTCTCAGTTATCTTCATTTACACACTGAGCATTCTCCCAGCTTGTAAACTTCTTTCACTTGAATTTAAACCAGAGGATGAACAGCAAGAGCTCACTTCACGCACTACAAAACATTTACCAGCATGCAGCCCATGGCACCTGAAAAGACCTAGCAGCTGCAGATACTGGGTCATCAGCACCAAGTGTCCCATTCTGCAGTTTGTTGATGCTCTTAATTTAGATATGGACATGGTTTAGACCAGTAGGAATTCAGACTGTTTTTAACTCAACTTTGGTTTCATGGACTGAGTTCAGGCGTTCAGAGGTTGGACACAATTAAGTACACTCCTAGCGATCAACTTTCTAGTTTCAGCTGCAGGGAACCCAGTTCATGTACTCTGAAACGTGAACCAAATTACAGTCCAAGGAGGCAATCAGATTTGCTTCAAAGGTGTATTCTTGGCACAAACTACATACTATTGCAGACATACTCTTGGATAGCTGAGGGCATCTTTACTGGTATAAGCATCTATATTTAGTCAAATTAATTCTGCCCGTATCTTTGGACTGGATGAACCAGCTTCTGGAGGTAATTATCTCTCTCCATCGACCACCAGAAGAGTCTTAGCAACTGGTTTATACGAGATGGCTAATGCTATATGGCAAGCCAGGTGAGTTGAATCTTCTAGCTCAATAAATAGAAAGCAGAAAAATTATAATACCACTACAAACACCAGAGTAAAGGTGTTGGAAGAGGAATTCTGCACAGCAGAGCAACAGAAGAAAGAAAAGAAATAAGAAAGTGAGGAAAGACAACAGAGCTGAGCTGGCAGTTTGACATGGATGTCACATAGATAAAAACAGCAAGTGAGAGCAAGGGACAGGACAGCAGTAGTACAGACTGAAAACGTCTTTATAACATCAAAAGACAAGAGAAGAAAAAAACCTCAACATTCCCACAATTCTTTTCAGTTTTACCATCTCCCCAATCTTAATTAATTTGACATGAGGCAAGGAAATGGTCTCAGGAGAAAGAAATCAAGAGAAAACTTTTCTATTGCCTGTCCCAGGGTATGTCATGTTGAAGTCCAAAGAGCATTGAAGATCTGGTCATTGTTACGCTGACCAAAACTGACAAATTCAATGCAACATGTAAGCAAGGATAAAGAATTTCAGACATCTACAGTCATATTCACAAAAGCCCCGGTGATTCAGAATTGTCCACACAATAAAGTCATACTGGAACAAGATGGCTTGTTTCCCAAAGAACAAACCCATCAGAAGTAAATATTAAAACAATTAAAAACATTAAAACATTAAACACTTTTAAAAATCCTCCATCTTAATTGCTACTTAATTAAAGTAGCAGAAATAACCATACAACCAAAACATGCCAAAATCCAATATTAAGCAGTAATACGCTGAGCATGTAGTACTCATAAGAGTGCCAAGCTAGTTTATAGGAGATCAGGTAATTATTTCAGGATATGGAAGCAATCTTGAGCAGGCAGTAGCGTGCTCTTCCACCTCAGTACTTCTAGTACCTTCTAGTGTAAAAGACAAGAGTTATCAAACGTAATGGTGTAGCCAGGACTAAGTAATATACCCTGCTTTCTGATGGTGAACTGATGGAGCAACTAAGAACAGCTAAATATGTCACGACTCTTCAGGTAAGCAAGATGTTAGGATAAACATGTTATTTCTGCAGCCAAAAGCCTTTCTTCTGTGAAAAACTACTAAGAAGAAATACTGATCCCATTGAAGCCAGTAGCAATATTCCTAGAAATAAACCAGGGCAGGATTTTACTTCGCCAATGTACTTCTTTTCAGGCAACACCTAAAATAGCACCAGCTGTATTCAAAAACTTAATGGCTGTTTTTTACTGTGAAGAGGAGAGTCCTTGGCAGAGGACTATTTTATAGCTGTTTTGTAGTCTTTTATGGTGCCCTCATAAAAAAAGATGTTTTAATGACCAGAAAGATACTGCAAAACGTCCAAAAAGCAATGCTGACTATGCTGCTTGGAGAAGTAGGTGTTGAAGCAGGAAGAGACTGAATGTAAGATGCATTGAAAAGTTGTTTGTTAAACCTCATGGAGTCATACTGCCCTCAAAATCATCACCATAAGTCACAGATAAAATAGATAAATCCTTTAAATATGTATTAAAGAGGTGTGAGTTTATTCTAGACTTTTCTCCACCAACAAAACAATTCTTAATTTAGTATAAGCAAAGAAAACTGCATATGCTTTTAAACAGTATAGAATTATATAGCTTTAGTTATGGACTGTGTAATATCCTTGAGACTATTCTTCAAGGCTTCATTGTAGCTCAGATTTACAAACTGCAGCTCTTCCTGGTTTAATGTCCTATTCTCCCCGCACACCCTCCAGAAAGCTCTGCTGCTTACAGGTGAATAGAGGGCTGGAGAGGCAAAATCAATTCTGCTTTTTATAAATAAGTATCATAATCTGTAACCAGCACTACAGGACAGTTTATAATGTAATGGTGTATGTGATGGAGTTGAAGAATTTGGGAAGGGCTGCATTTAATGCTGACTGCAGATGACAGCAGATGAACCCTTACCCTAACTTTGGTCCTTTTGTAATCCTTTCAACACTGCACTGGACCAACACAGCAAACATCAACTGCCTGAGATCCAACAAAGCCAGTATCTGCTGACTTTATGAGGACAACATGATGCTCACATTTTTAGTATGTGGTTTGAGAGTAGCTGGCAAGATGAGGTCAGAAAGCTATGAAGAATTTCAGCCCTTCCTCATCCCTCAGTGATGGCTACAATTTATTTAAGCATGCAAAAATAGGTCACACTCATCAGCTGTATTTAAAGCAGGAAAGAAGGAGAAGAACTGGAGGTTTATTTAGTGTTATTCCAATTAATATACAGTGTTTTAATTACTGAATGTTCTTATTTGTATGTTCTCAATGAAATAAAGCGTAGGAGATGGACTCCTATGTGTCGTGTGTGCCTCTATTTGAAAATTTGGACTCCTATGTAAGGGAGGCTGGAAACAGTCCAAGAAATGTACTTAAGTAGCTCTTCCTGAAAAACAGTGGTAAGTATTATGCTGTAAGAAGGGATGCTCTTCCTGTTCTGTCTGTGAATGCTAATATAGGTAAACATAAGGTCATGCACCTATGTCAAAAACGGGAAAGAAAGGAATAAACAGACCAAGCCATGCTCTAAAATAAAACCATCCTCTGAATCATGCACTGGATCTAGTATATGATTTTTTATTTTTGTTTAGTCCTTGAGGTAGAGGAAATTCCTTCCAGTGTGCTTTGCAAAATGTTAACTGGGCCATCAACGATTAACAAATAAATAATACTGTCTACAGCCAGCTATCTTTCTTCTCGCGAAGTTACTCACTCTCTCACTGTAAATCTGCCACCTTACCTCTGATGGCAGTTCTGATAAATGAGCTCACATACAAATTTTAGAGGTTAGTCTGAGGTGAATGAATGTAAATGCCATCATGAAATCTAAGACCTCTGGGATATACCTGTGACAACCTGGAACATAAGATCACTTATTGCTTGAAGTCCTTAGGGTTTAAAGGTGCAATTTATATGAACCTCAAATAAAGCAATAAAAGCTGCTGCCTAGCATGACTTTTTTCCACCCATGGTGATGTACACTTTAAAAATATTTGGTTTTCATCTATTATTTAATAATCTAGTACAATCTATAAGACTGTTCGGGGAGATGTTGTTAGACAAATAGGTTTTTGTTGTCTTTTTATCTTTCCGTTTTTCTGTGAAAGCAAATGGAGTCTCTTCATGCCATTAACCAAAGTGACTTGTAAACAAAGAGGCAATTTAACAGCATCCCCACAGCATTACATTCCTACTTAACCCTGTGAAGACTGTGCAATGTGAAAACTCAAATGATCAAAGTTTTTCCTTAGCTAGGATTCTAGTAAATGATCTGGTATTTTTACACAAGTGTAATTGCACCTTTTTGTAATTACATTATTTAATAATATAATCCCAAAGGCAAGTAGACTTCACAACAGTCTTCCTGTCCAGTCTGCACCTCTGATTGACTTCTCTGCTTTACATGACATTCATTTAGTGAAAGTGAATGATGAACACTGTCAGAACAGCAGTGTAAACTAGAGCATTGCCAGGAAAGGAAGTAAGCTGTAACATTCACTGTATTTGCTACAAAATATACATTTATTTTCTATTAAATTGCCTGCCGCAGTGTTTAGCACTGTCATAGCTTCGTGTGTTAGTTACTACCCGTCATTCTGTTGCCCACCCCCCAAACATATTACAAACTTTTGCTACAAGTAAAATAAAAGTGCCACATCATTCAGTCTGCTCTCTGTCAGAGCATTCAATATGTGCATAAAAATTAAATTTGAGAGTGAGGTAGGAAGGAAGGAAACAAGGGTTGAGCTTGCCTGAGGTCATGCTAGTTCTTCTCTGCTTGCTTGGACAAAGCTACTATAATTACTCTTTTCCAGAATAAGCATATTTTTGCTCTTTTCAGCAAAGACACTTATGTTTTAATAGTTACTGCTCTTTTCAGCTTTGTATATGCCAGAAGCTATAGCTGGTCATACCCATGTTCATGCAAAATCATATGCACAAACTTTATACTTATCATTTGTTTACATTTCATGTGATAGTCCTAAAATTTTACATGAAATAAGGAACTTAAGGCAGAAGTGACACCACTAAATGTTATTGTTACCTACTAATAATCAGAATAATGGCAATTCCAAATTGTTTGAGGCAGTTTCTTAAAGCAAACATAAACGCTGGTGCTACCTCTGTAGTAGTGTTCTACTGAAGAAGATGTTGGGTTTTCCTTTCTCCTCTTTTTTTTCTTTTTTTTTTGGTGGAATCATATCATAAGAACTCATTTTCTGTGTTCTTATTTTGGTACTGTGTGCTGATGTCAGCACTTAGAGAAGAAAAAACTTTCATATCCAGTTCTTTCATTACTTGGCTAATTAGCAATGGTAGCAGCAGGTATGTATAGCCTACCAACAGGTAAAAGTTCCTACACATTATTAATTCCCCTTATTGTCCACTCATTTATTTTATTATTTCCAAATCTAGCACAGCCTCCAACTACCATTCAGTAGCTACTTTTTAGCCTTTCTCTCCTTGAATTGGCAAAAATCTCATCCCTCTTCACCTCTGTCCACATAAGGAAGAGCCCAGCAATTGTACTAGTATTCCATAAGCACCAGAATAGCAAGAAAACCTTGTTTTCAACAGAAGAAACAACAGCTTTAATTGCTGCCATCAAAGCACTAAGTAGTCCAGTTACTAGTCTTACAAAACAGCATGCTTCAATGTAAGTCAGTAATGCAGGGATTGCCACCAGCTCTCAGGAGCCTTGACAGCCAGAACATCCCTGTGGTTTAATGAGCTCAATGCTTCACTTCACCATACAAACCATTTCCCCACCCAGTTAAATACGATACGGCTATTAGAAAGAGAAGAAATAAGACTCACTCAATAAAGTAGACTTCCCCCTTTTCTGTATAAGCCATTTCCCAGTTATCAGGCAGTGGGCCCAAGTCATCATTCTCTTCAGGTTTAGCCTGCTTTGTTACATCCATATCCTCCTTTGCTTCTTCAGGCTGAGTATATCCTGGTGCAGGACAAGGTTGGGTGGAAGATATCTCACCTGAGACACCTGTGCTCTTCTCTTCATGTTCACTTGATTCTACAAGAGAAGAAAGATTACAGGTTTTGAATATCCAAGTTAATGGTGGAGAATTTACTGGGTGCAAGTCTCCAAGGAATACATAATGAACTGAAATAAAGAGAAATTCTGTTAGGTTTACACAAGGGTCCCTCTGATGATGAATTTTATCTGGAACACAATAAAAGAAAACAAAGCAATAAACCCAAACTGAAACAAGAAACTAATAAAGATCTAAGAAACAAACTAAAAAGTTCTGGCTCATTTTGTCCCAGGAGTCCTTCTAGACCAGCAGTAAGCACTGAGCAGAAGGCAGCTTCCTATCCAGCAGCGCTACTATCTTGTGTCTTGTCAAACTATACACACATAAAGCAACTACCCTGCTGTTTTACTACAGACAAACAATCCTTTTCAATTAAAAAACAGTATATACACTAATTGCTTTACCTATATCCATAAGTCAAAGATATCAATATGACATACATAAATTCACAGCAATGTATTAACTGTGTAGTAAGTGGCTGTGATTTTATTACTGACATAATCAGTGGGAGGATTAGTTTTCCACAGCCAATGTCAAAAGCTTACTATACCCAATGTGGTTGTGTCTCACTGTAACAAGAATATATTCAGGAAGGAGTGATCCTTTCCTTTTTATTTCACTTTTAATTAATTTTGCTCTCCATAAAGTCAGAAATTTTAAAGATGCTGTCCAATAGTGTCTCCGCCACTACCAGCTCCCGAAGTCCAGTCCATATACTTTTAGTTAAGCAAGTGCAGAGAACTTAGTGATACAAATCAAAACATCTGCTCAACACAAACATTAGACAAACCTACAAAGATACCTCAAAAAGATCAGCAAAATTGGGACCAGGTGTGCAATACTAGGAGTCAAAATGTGCCTTATCCACATTGTTGAACACTTACCTCTACATTTAAGACTCTACATATTTAAGACTCTACATGTGATCTTAAGGTCCTTTCCAACCCTAACTATTTAATGATTCTATGATCTGCATGACTATCAAATATCAGGGCTTCCATGCACACAACTATTAATGAAAGTAGAGAAAACACAGTCTTTTCTTGATTACTACTAGCTCAAACAGAGGATAGTTGAATGAACTTGTCCTACTAAAGAGATTCCTTAATCCATGGAGATAAAGAAAATTGACTGGTCGACTGGGGATGTGTCTGTAAGCTGTGTTTTATCATATGGTGTATTTAGGAGCTATTTCTTGAAGAATTGTGACAGGAACCTGTTCCCTCAGTGGACAACAGAAGCTCTCTCATCCTTTGGTCCTTTTTTTCTGTTGCACTTAAATTAAGCTTGATCTCATTGAAAATGTAGTTAGATCCCTCCTTTTGGCAAATGAACTGTAATTAAAGTAAATTCAAAACTGTAATATATTGACTGAATCTCTACTGTCTAAGATGAGATTGTAGTCAGATGACTGAAATGACTCTACTTGTTAAGTTAGGTAAACCAAATTCAGTCCTGCTTAGTCTAGTTTCTCAGTTTCTAGATAGCTAAAATGAGGGGAGGTGAATCTGAGACCCTGTGAACATGGCTTTACATCAGGTTATGTGAAGGCTACTAACATAAGCTCAACAACAGATATAAATCATAGGGACACAGACAATAAACATCAGAGGAGAACTGAGAACAAACTGTGAACTTTCACACCAGTATTTAAACAAATGATATATATGTGGTGTAATAGAGACCAGACTGACACTATTGTAGCTTGTTCATAAAGGTAGTAAGGAATTAAGAATGTATTGTTCTGTACCATCAAAAATATATATATATACACTTTGAGTAATATTATATGGACTATCTTGAAGTCTCTGGATAATTATAAAAAATTAAAACAGAAAATATGTTTTTAAAAGATCTCAACAATGTAGTCTACAAAAAAGTTCAAGATTACAATTCCTTAAATGAACTATGATTGCATCCAGAGCATGGAACTATGCAGATACTTCCGTGAAATGAGTAGGAGGTGGAAGACAACCTGGGTGAAATTGATCTAATTTTGTGATGCTTAGGACAGCAAGAAAGAAGAGCAAAAAAAATTAAGAACAATGGCCTTAAAACCTCCAGATTTTAACAGACTCACAGAATTAATAAATTGCACATTATGGCAAGCAATGGTAAAGGAAAAGGACTTCAAGAGAACTGGCAAAGATTAAATAAACAATACTAAGAATGCAAGCACAAATTGTTCTAATGAAAAAGAAAAATAGTGCAATTGGAGATCATTTTAAGAAATGACTTTTCAGTGGTCTGCTACATGAGATAAAACTGTAAAAAAGGTGCAAACTAGATTAAATTGTTAAGGTTTAAAACACAAAAGTGAAGTTTAACCATGCTAAGTGCAAAGTCCGACACCTGGGTCGGAGCAATCCCAGGCACAGCTACAGGTTGGGCGGGGAGGAGATTGAGAGCAGCCCTGCAGAGAAGGACTTGGGGGTGTGGGTTGATGAAAAAATGAACATGAGCCGGCAGTGTGCGCTTGCAGCCCAGAAAGCCAACCGTATTCTGGGCTGCATCAAAAGGAGTGTGACCAGCAGGTCGACGGAGGTGCTCCTGCCCCTCTACTCTGCTCCTCTCGTGTGAGACCTCACTTGGAGTATTGTGTGCAGTTCTGGTGTCCTCAACATAAAAAGGACGTGGACTGTTAGAACAAGTGCAGAGGAGGGCCACGAGGATGATCAGGGGACTGGAGCACCTCCCATATGAAGATAGGCTGAGAAAATTGGGGCTGTTCAGCCTGGAGAAGAGAAGGCTGCGTGGAGACCTCATAGCAGCCTTCCAATACCTGAAGGGGGCCTATAGGGATGCTGGGGAGGGACTCTTCATTAGGGACTGTGGTGAGAGGACAAGGGGTAATGGGTTTAAACTTAAACAGGGGAAGTTTAGATTGGATCTGAGGAAGAAATTCTTTACTGGGAGGGTGGTGAGGCCCTGGAATGGGTTGCCCAGGGAGGCTGTGGATGCTTCATCCCTGGCGGCGTTCAAGGTGGGGTTAGACAGAGCCTTGAGTGGCATGGTTTAGTGGGAGGTGTCCCTGCCCATGGCAGTGGGGTTGGAACTCGATGATCTTGAGGTCCTTTCCAACCCTTACTATTCTATGATTCTATGATTCTAAAACAAATGGGCATCTAGCAGCAGAATAGAACAATCAGTCTAGGGGTATTAGATGTGACAAGAAAACTTTCTCTAAATACAACAACAACAACAACAACAATAACAAAACAACAACAACAACAATAGTAATAATAATAATATCACCAAAAGCAGACTCTTTCCAGTATGTGGACAGGAAGAAAAGCTAATAGTATATGATGCATAAAAACCCAAGGCAGTTAGCGCTCTTTTTGCCTCAGTCATTACTACAAAAAGACTACTTGTAATTAAACGACTGATGTAATTAATGTCAGCAATAGGGTTAGAGAACATGTAGAAGAGTGGACATAGAACAGGTCAGGTAAAACTTAGATGAAGCAGCCATCCTCAACTGGCAGAGCCTGATGAAATGAAACCTAGGCTACTGCGGGAACCAATGAAAGAGACTCATGGCTGGTAATGGTCACACATTTGAGACTTCTTGGAGAAAAGAAACCTGGAAAGGACAGACACAGTCCTGGTTTCAGCAAAGTATCTCTATTTCAGGTGTTTAGATACTTTTGTATTCTAAACTTCTGAGCACCTAAGTTCCCTTTGAAATAATTTGATAATTTGCTCAATTAGGCCATTGCGTCTTTTTGTGAAAAAAGAGGACGAAGACACATTAAATTGTAACTTCCTATCTTTCTATTTTTTCATTCCTAGAAGCATGTTGGGAGCAGTAATCAAACAACGTACATGTAAAATCTTCAAACATGACAAATTATTGCCAAGTTTTTTTTAGGAGGAAATTGTGCAAAACTAATCTTATTTCTTAACATGACAGAGTAACAGGTGCTGCTCCTTGGGGAGAAATGGCAGATACAGCTTTCATGATCTTAAAGAAAGATTTCTGACACTGACACATACAGTCTTTTCAAATAGTGTGGAAAAAAAACTAGATGCGTTGTTGAACAGGGTGGTGGTCTATGGCTCTACAGCCATATGTAGTTAATGCTGCTCAATATTAACTCATACTTGAACTACGTGGTACTACAATCATTTTATGATGTTTGGAAATGTAAATCTGTCTGTGGTAAGAAATGAATTAGCGAGAGACACAAACACAAGTTTTGCTTAGTTGCATCCCATAGCAGATCACTGGGATCCCAAGGGACCTAAAGTCCCGTCCTTCTTCTCTACTACTCCCAAATCCCCGCCCTGCCTTGCCTTGGCTTTCCAAAATATGCGGCATCTGCCTGGTGAAAAATGCCACAATCAGCTGTAAAAATACAAGATGGGGAGCAAACACCTAAGCAGAATTCCTAGTGAAAATACATGGAGACGTGAGGGATGTCTAACCACCATCTCCAGTCAATAATGTGATAGGACAAGGGGTAACGGGTTCAAACTTAAACAGGGGAAGTTTAGATTGGATATGAGGAAGAAGCTCTTTACTGTTAGGGTAGTGAGGCACTGGAATTGGTTGCCCAGGGAAGCTGTGAATGCTCCATCCCTGGCAGTGTTCAAGGCCAGGTTGGACAGAGACTTGGGTGGCATGGTTTAGTGGGAAGTGTCCCTGCCCATGGCAGGGGGATTGGAACTAGATGATCTTAAGGTCCTTTCCAACCCTAACTATTCTATGATTCTATGATTCTATGAATAATGATACTATTGCAAAAGAAAAACACTCATTGTAATAGGCAGGAAGATTAAGCATATGTGATACAGGTCCTTTACCTTCACGTGGAATCAGGAGTACTGTGCCCAGTCTTGAGAATTTAATATCAAGGAAGATGGGAAACATAAAAGGCAAAACCAAAAAAACAACAACAACAAGATTGGAGATATAGAAAGATTAAAATCGGAATTTTTTTAGTCTTGAGTAGAAAAGACTGTCGACAGGGGAAGCATTTTGAAATGTGTAAAATCTTCCTGCAAAGCAGTGAGGATGTATGGTCTCCACTTCCCCTGAGAATAGGGCAGTGCAATTGCTGGTAAATTCTTTGGGGTATTTTGTTCTTATCTCTGTAAAGGAAAAATAAGTTCTCATTTGTCTCAAGCATCATTGGTGCATCTGTGAGTTGTATTCCTGAGGCTACCCGCAGTCTTGACCACATTTTACTATAGGAAGGATGCTGTACAGATTAAACTGAAGACAAGACATAAGGTCACATGGTACATGTAACCTCAGCCAAACAAATAAATTCAGAGCACAAGTGCATCACACATGATAGCTAATGATCAGCCAGTTGGTCTCATAGAGCACAGATGTGGTGACATTGCTATGTCTTGGGATTTTACCATAATATCTGCAATATGCGTTCTTCCTTAAGATCATATTTTCAATAAGGCTGAAGAGATCACATTCTTGATTTTCAATAACTATATTAACAAATCCCACCTATCATTATGGCTGAAAAAAAAGAGAAAATTAAGCCTTGAGGAATAAAAGAAATATTCTGAGCTTGTCTAAAACAGAGATTACTATCAAAATATAGAAGGGAAAAAAAGGAACCTGATGCTTATTTAATAACTTAAAAATATAATTATTTTAGAGCCAGTCTTATGAATTATTAATTATGGGATCATTATCTTTTAATAGCTTACTTCGAGAATGAAGAAGGAATCATGATGACTACAGCCCAAGAAATTAAGGCAGAATTGCCTAATGCCATTTAATAACACTAAGTTTTACACAATGGACAACCTAGTTATACTTATCTGGGATACAGTGTCATCTTATCTTTTGTTATATGTATCAATCATTCACATATTCCAGGTAAGGTAGATAGTTACCTTACTGGTTTTCTTTCTGCTAATATATATTAAGTATAAATTAAGTTTGAAATACTACAGTAACACACTGTGGGCACAGATATTTAGCTTCAGACAATATATGATATAAAAAAAGATCCTAAAATTGTAATATAGTATAAGTCCAGAAGTATTCTTGTCACTAAACAGACAATCAATTGACTTTATGTCACGCGAAATAGCCTACTAGAACTGCTGTTTTGCTACAAAGCAGATTACATGGTCCAGTTTTCAAAAGCAGTTTAGCACAGTATCTTAAGAGTGAGTACCCTGGGAAGTGACAGAATAGCCCTTAGTAAAGCACCAGCAAATTACTGCACATGTGGAATAAAAAGAACTTTCTTTAAAAAAAAAGAACCAACAACTGGCAGTTATGTTGTGATAGTGTCTGAATTTGATCCTTCATCAACACTTCTGCTTGCACTTTAAATTGTTTCTATTATCTACAGTATAACTCTTGAAATTTGCCATCCAAACATGTAAGAGGATCTTGCCAATTTATTCCTTTATTTTAATGCTGCAGATTATTCATACAGTTAAGTTTAAAAACTACTCTTTTCTTCCAAAACAACCAATTCAGATGACCTAAGCATATGGAACTTACATGATATATAGATCATATACAGATATGATCTGCAGAGAGCATATTAAAGGAAATACCATTAAATAGTAATTTATGGATTGGTTTTAGCAACTCTTATAGATAATACTGCAGCTTTTAAAACCCTTAGTGTATCTAAATGATTAATTTGTTAAATTCTGCACAGGAAACATTCCATCTATTTTAAATAACTGTTAGATACAAAAGTAGTTTAACGCATGTTTGCCAAGCTATGTGCATCTATTTTCTGGTGCAAATACCACTCTGAATCTTCGGACCTGCTCCCTTTCCCACAGAGCTGTTGCCACACTTGGGTTTTGGTGATTTGCAGAGAGGCACTGTTCCCACTGACTACTAACACAATGAGAACTGGGAGCTGATGTGGAAGAAGGAAAACAGGAGACATGGAGATTGGGTGACTATAGGGTACTCTGTAGGTCAGAGATTGCAACCTGACTGGGATAAATTGAATTCAGAGAACATGTACAACAGAAATATTAATGGATACTAACTTTGGTAGTTTTAAGTGTCTCATAGCTCTTGAATGCTTTGTGTGTTATTTTCATGCCTCTGGCTGTCTTTGCTGTATAATAATAAAACAATAAGCGCAACCTGTTGCCTGGGACTACTGCACCTTGCATGGTGATTGACAGCATTGGGAGTCAAGTCTTTTGCATCATGATCAACCTAAGGCATGGAATGATCATTTTCAAAGTTTATATCACATATTATTCCTCAATTAATTTGAGCCTGCCAGAACTTCTGTTCTCTACGTGCAACTTATCATTCCTCAAGTAACGTCAGAATAATGCACATACATAAGAATTCTTTCAGAGTTAGAGTAGATGTCCTGGAGTTTGGATGATAATCAGTCAGAAGTGTGAACCAAATGTGACATGATCAACAAAATGTCAAATCATGATGTTGCTTGTGAAGGAGACTGACTTAATTCTCTGCAGACACAAACAGTAACAGCAGTGAAAACTGAAAGTCTGACAAGCAGGTTGCAATTTGACCAAGACTCTTTCTACCTCTTTTGTCAAATCATCAAAGTGATGATGCAGGGTTTGTTCATTTCAATGCAGCGCCTCTTAGGAAAGGCTTCTGAGGTGCAAGATGTCTCACCCAAACCAATGAATGGCAGAGACCCAACCTAGAGCAGCCAGCAGTCCAGTTATGTGGGCAACAGGTGTGAGAAAATCAATGCTGACTCTCAACTTGACCATTTTAACAGATAAACAATAGATCATAAACTGCTTGACAAATTGTAGGGTTCTTAATTTAAATTTAGCTATCTAGGCTCCTGTGCATCTGTAGGCTGAAATACACATTCTAGATTGTGGAGATGATCCCCTAAGATGGGTATCTAAAACAGCTATGCTATCTTACTCTTTGGAATTGCCTCTTTCCCTCTTCCTTATATAGAATCATAGAATCATAGAATAGTTAGGGTTGGAAAGGACCTTAAGATCATCTAGTTCCAACTCCCCTGCCATGGACAGGGACACCTCCCACTGAACCATGCCACCCAAAGCTCTGTCCAACCCCGCCTTGAACGCCGCCAGCAATGGAGCATTCACAACTTCTCTCGGCAACCCATTCCAGGGCCTCACCACCCTTACAGTAAAGAACTTCTTCCTCATACCCAATCTAAACTTCCCCTGTTTAAGTTTGAACCCATTACCCCTTGTCCTATCACTACAATCCCTAATGAAGAGTCCCTCCCCAGCATCCTTATAGGTCCCCTTCAGATACTGGAAGGCTGCTATGAGGTCTCCACGCAGCCTTCTCTTCTCCAGGCTAAACAGCCCCAACTTTCCCAGCCTATCTCCATATGGGAGGTGCTCCAGTCCCCTGATCATCCGCATGGCCCTCCTCTGGACTTGTTCCAACAGTTCCATGTTCTTTTTATGTTGAAGACAACAGAACTGTTCACAATACTCCAAGTGAGGTCTCACGAGAGCAGAGTAGAAGGACAGGATCACCTCCTTTGACCTGCTGGTCATGCTCCTTTTGATGCAGCCCAGGATACGGTTGGCTTTATAAAGAAAGTAGAGACAAGTAGCTCAAACAAAATAATGCATTTAGCATATAATTTATTAAGGTTGGATGAGATAAATCCCTCCTGAGAGAAGCTGATCCAGGATGAAGGCCTGAAATGGCTCTATTTTAAACCGCCAAAAGTCCCATCCTGAAGAACTGGGGATTCCTGCTGAGTTCCAGGCTAAGAACAGGTGACAAAAATCAGAAAGAATAAACACACATTGGGCAGCACAAATTAACAAGAAGACAATTATGAAACATGGTTGAAGACCTCCAGTCTGTCCATAAACAACTGTCTGAGGAGACTCTGATGGCATATGAAGCAAGGTGTATGGGACTGAAGTACTGAAAATTTGATTCCTACTAATAAATCTCAAGAGATGCATAGGTTATCTCAACCGACACTGAAAAGTGGTCTGAAAAATAAGACCAAAAGCACAAAGATATCTGCAACTACAAATGTCAATTACTGGTCTGATAAAGATAGGTTTATTCCCTTCAGTTTCATCTTAGACCTGTTACTATTTCCACCTAGCACTCCTGAGTGTTACAGCAGCCCTTTGAGCTGCCAGACTCAAATAGATACCTTTGACAGTTATTAACCCATTAAGTTGCTGAGCATCTATAAAGAATGTATTAATGTTTTGGATGTCCCCAAAGAGTCCTGTGTTTAATAAGACTCCTGTTAGAAGTGAAGCATTTTAAATAGAATACACTTTCTGAAAGAACTGGAAATAACAAATATCCTATCTCATTGCTTCATAAAAAATAGATTGCTCTCTCCACCAAGAGTTAAAAAAATAATAACACAAAATTAACATATTCTGTTTTTCCTGATTGTTCAAAGACACAAACCCCAAACGCACACACATTTTGGAGGTAGCTAAGCCCCTGTCAGCTCACAGAGAAAATGACTGCAGTAACAGGGTCCGTGGGAGCTATGCTACCCAACAAAAGCAACACAGCATGTATGTACAGAGCAGCTTTGCTACAATCCCCAAAGTCCTCAATCAGTGTAACTGAACAACAAAACCCTGCTTATGAAACCATGAGAGCCAACACAGGCAGTGCTTGTTCTGCTGGCCACACCTACAGGAATTACTTTGTGGGGGGCGAGGAGGAGGAGGAGGAGGAGGAGGAGGAGGAGGAGGAGGAGGAGGGGAGCTGTCTTGCACCCATGCTCATGTATTTAATTTTGTAACACAGCACATGCCAGTGCCTGTTTCTTGGGTGCTGCCCAGTCATTGCTCACATAGAATGTGTCTGGGAGAAGCAAATTAGAGGTGTGCAATGCAAGGACAAAAGCAGGTAAACACCACCTCTTGATCCAGTTCAAGCTGAAACACATTGCCCTGGAAATTGCTTCTTAGCAATGGCCCATTAAGTGGCACATTTCAAATAACTGCAAAGAATGATCTTTCTGATGATTTCTACAGTACACAACAGAGACCGAATCCTGCCTTTGCCTCTTTTGCTGTGGAAGTATCCTGGCAACAGAGCCAGTGCTGATGTTTTATGCAAGGATTTCTGGGCTTCATCCTTTTCTGTTAGCTGTGTAAGAAAGGCGGTAAAGGCAGTAAGCAGCAGAGCATTGCTGACAGATGCAACGTTATGAAGAACGGATGAGCAAGGCTCATACAGCATGTGATGGCAATGGCCAGGGAGTAATGCTGCAGCCCCCTGCCAAGCCAACAGAGGAGTATGAGATCCACTCCCACCCCATATAGTTTCTAATGCAGTAGGAGGAAAAACTATATATAGAACTCGCAGTATGAAAATCCTTTTACAGTGCTTAGCAGATTAGGTAATGCATTTTTTTGTTTCACATTAAGCTATACATTTAGAGAGCTTGCAGTATTCCATTTTATCTCGTCATCCATATGATTGTCACTACAGACTTCTACTTCAATAATATGCTTCCAAATTTTTGAGTTCACCAAAAAGGATTCACAGTTACCTCTCAGACAGATATAAAAGTCTGGATTCTTTCATTTCCTACAGGAATAACAACAACAACATACTTTCTTAAATGATATTTCAGAATAAAACTTATTAAGTACTGTAAAATGATGACTTGCTGAAACATTGAAGGGGAAGCTGATTACCTGCTTGTGAATAGGCTGGAGTGTTCTCACTCAGGATACCAGTCACTATCTTGAGCCCTGTTTTCTCTGTAGAACTGCAACCCAAGGGGCAAAACAACAGCTGTATTTTAGGACTAGACCTCTGAAACCCTCATCAGCTTTATGCAGGCTCTGGAAGATTGCTAAAAAGGATCCTTCCGGATAGCATTGCCAGCTAAGTTTCATTGGCACTGCCACAAATGATGACAACTTTACTCCTCCACAATGTTGCCAAGATTTCATAACGATTTACAAAAGTTCACTTTATAATGTAGTGAACTCTTGCATCACCATTTGAGAACAAGGAGACCTGAAACACAGACTAGATTCATTTGATGAAATTTCAGTTCTCTAGACTCCCTCTATAGTCAATGGAGAGAAAAAGGCATTTGTGATTCATTTCCTAAGCTAGAAATCTAAAACAGGTCACATGAACTATATTCAGAAAGTAGGTATTTTTCTCTTTGGCCTATAAAGAGGATTCAAAGGGACTAGTTCGGAGGCAGATATCATTATGGAAGTTGAGGTGAGACGACTCCCCAAATGGAGGTTAAGTAACTTGTTTTAGGCTTCAGAGAAATACTATTATTCAGGATTCCTGGCTTTCAGACTTGCAAGAACATCCTTACCTGAACATGTATATTCTCACTGCAGAGGGAGGTAACTGAGGACGCTGTGAATAACAGAAATGCATTGCAAAGCAAGGAGAAACAGACCTGGTGTTACTGTCACGTCATTTCCATTGACCACAGGTTTTTCTTCCTCCTCTTCCTCCGGTGGCTCAATACCCGTCTTCTCCATATTGCTCACAGACTTATTCCTTTTACGTTTGCCTTCAGCCCCGGGAGTGGCACCTGGGAGGATCTGATCTGTTACATTTAACAACAGTGGAGCCGGTTCTGCTGGAGGCTTCGGGGTGCCGTAGTAGTTGTCTGGAAAGAAAAGGAGTAACATGTAAACTTGGAGAAATACATTTGCTGCTGCTTCTTCTTCTGTTTTAGATTAATGGGATTACGTGAGGCAGTACCTGGTTCATCAGATAATCCGAAGATTAGTTCAATATGTTTTCTGTCAAGTTAATGAAATATCATGAAATGTGAATTTTCTTGGTGAGCAGTGATCAAATCATGCTCACAAATGTATACTGCATTAACACTTCCTGGGTAACTTAAGTTTCACCCAAAAACATGACAAACTGGTAGCACAGCAGAGCTGTCCTTTATTTCAAACCATTAGGAAAAATTAGTTTTGTAACATGCCACAATACAGGAGTTTCTGAAGGATCAAAAGGCCCTTAAAATATTGGCTATTCACTGTCATATCACCTCCCTCCTTCCCCAATTCTTTCACCTGCTTAGAAGGAAAATAATAGTTCAACAACTGAGAGATTTGCAGTTTTCAGTAATACTTGCACTATCTCATTTTTCATATTTGTCAAAATTCTTGCTATTCATGAGCTCCAGATTTGTAATAGGTAATGCTAATATATTTTCAAAGAAAGTTGAAACTTTATACTTTAGGGCTTAAAATTATCTCAAAGTACTAAGGAATTCTGGGACGACTTAAGGTGGCTGAGAGATTACCCTCTATTTGTCTGTCATGAAATTTCTGGCAACTTCCTCTTTTGAATCATCTACTTTCAGTCAGAAGGATTATTAGATAAGATATACCATGGTCTCATCTTATCTATTGATATTTGTCCATTTGCATTTCTAGTACATCTGGTCTCAAAATGCTTTGTTACTGATACCTGAAATTTGTCATAAAAAAAATGGCAAAAAAATTCAATTAATTATACAAAAAAAAAATCAAGTCCTTTCTAGAACCAAAAATAAGGAGTAATATAAGACATAAAGATAAAAGCATAGAATCATAGAATCATAGAATAGTTAGGGTTGGAAAGGACCTCAAGATCATCTAGTTCCAAAGCCCCTGCCATGGGCAGGGACACCTCCCACTAAACCATGCCATCCAAGGCTATGTCCAACCCCACCTTGAACACCACCAGCAATGGAGCATTCACAACCTCCCTGGGCAACCCATTCCAGGGCCTCACCACCCTTACAGGAAAGAATTTCTTCCTCATATCCAATCTAAACTTCCCCTGTTTAAGTTTGAACCCATTACCCCTTGTCCTATCACCACAGTCCCTAATGAAGAGTCCCTCCCCAGCATCCTTATAGGTCCCCTTCAGATACTGGAAGGCTGCTATGAGGTCTCCACGCAGCCTTCTCTTCTCCAGGCTGAACAGCCCCAATTTTCTCAGCCTGTCTTCATACGGGAGGTGCTCCAGTCCCCTGATCATCCTCGTGGCCCTCCTCTGCACTTGTTCCAACAGTTCCATGTCCTTTTCATGTTGAGGACACCAGAACTGCACACAATACTCCAAGTGAGGTCTCACGAGAGCAAAGGGGCAGGAGCACCTCCGTCGACCTGCTGGTCACACTCCTTTTGATGCAGCCCAGGATACGGTTGGCTTTCTGGGCTGCAAGCGCACACTGCCGGCTCATGTTCATTTTTTCATCGACAAACACCCCCAAGACCTTCTCTGCAGGGCTGCTCTCAATCTCTTCTCTGCACAACCTGTAGCTGTGCCTGGCATTGCTCTGACCCAGGTGTAGGGCCTTGCACTTGTCATGGTTAAACTTCATCAGGTTGGCATCAGCCCACCTCACAAGCGTGTCAAGGTCCCTCTGGATGGCATTCCTTCCCTCCAACGTATCAACCGAACCACACAGCTTGGTGTCATCGGCAAACTTGCTGAGGGCGCACTCAATCCCACTGTCCATGTCACCCACAAAGATGTTGAACAAGACCGGTCCAAACACCGATCCCTGGGGGACACCACTCGTTACTGGTCTCCAGCTGGACATTGAGCCACTGAGCACTACTCTTTGCTTGCGGCCATCCAGCCAGTTCTTTATCCACCAAGTGGTCCACCTATCAAATTGATGTTTCTCCAACTTAGAGACAAGGATGTCATGGGAGACAGTGTCAAAGGCTTTACACAAGTCCAGGTAGATGACATCAACTGCTCTGCCCCTGTCCATCAGTTCCGTAGCCCCTTCATAGAAGGTCACCAGATTGGTCAGGCAGGGTTTCCCCTTAGTGAAGCCATGCTGGGTGTCACCAAGCACCTTGTTGGTTTTCATGTGCCTCAGCATGCCTTCCAGGAGAATCCGCTCCAAGATTTTGCCAGGCACAGAGGTGAGACTGACTGGTCTGTAATTGCCTGGGTCATCCATTTTCCCCTTCTTAAAAATGGGGGTTATATTTCCCTTTTTCCATGTTTTTATTATCTTTTTTCATTTGCAAGGTGGGCAGTGAACACACTGCCTTACAAGTAGATTTGCAGCAATTAGTACAGAAAACTAAAAATACCGTCCAGCTCTGAAAAACTTTTCCAAACAAAAAAGCATCTATGCAAGGCAGTGTTCAAGGCCAGGCTGGATGGAGTCTTGGGTGACATGGTTCAGTGTATGGTATCCCTGCCCATGGCAGGGGGCTGGAATTAGATGATCTTAAGGTCCTTTACAACCCTAACTATTCTATGATTCTATGATATTAAACTGCTGAAGATATTAGTAGACTCTATTACCACTTTTTTAATTCTAATTGCACAATTCATGGTTTCTGTGAGACCAAATAATAGTAGCAACCTGCAAAAATAATTCTAACCACATATGAGTGGGACACTAAATAAAGATGTTATATCTGCACAGTAAACCATCACAAGATGTATTTTGCAAGCAGAGTAAAAATTATTACTGGTACTAGGATGTCTGTGTGTTTCCAATGATTTACAATGTTCAGCCACACAACCACCTCAATACAGGTAGGTAATTGAGCAGCCTTGCAACTACTGAATACTCTTTTCACAGTGGTTTAGAGAAACAATATTTGTACCAGGTGTTTCTGTAATTGTAATAAATACACTAGAAAAGTTTACTGTGTTCAATGGCCCTCGTACTCACTCCGGGCTTAGGGATGACAGAATGAAAACTGACTTGCTGGTTTTTTTCATTTGATGAGATGGCATCAGGTTTACCACAGAGCCCCAGTGCCATTAGGGCAAAGAGTAGTGCCTTTGCATGGCTGGCTATGACCACAGTTCCACAGTCTGCAGGAGGTCTCTCTGATTCCCTGGGTTAAAGCAGGGGAGCAGGATTTGAGGTCTAAGATGGGGAGAGAAATGTGCATTGATCCACTTGCAAAACTGTACCTCCAAAGTATGTTGAAATCAGATCTGGTCACAGTCAAAATTCTAAGCTGTGACAGTGCAGGGTATTTTGAGAGTACCTGAAAACCAACATCCCTGATGGCAGTGCTCAGTTGGAAGTCTACTTTTGTATCTCCTTAATAGCAGGCGCCCTTTGCTGGTGAGATTGCATGACTGAAATATTATATATCTAGAAAAAAGGATTCCTCAATTTAAAAAATTCCTCCCTGACAAAGCCATTTTACAAATCTGAAAATTCCTAAGTGCCAGAGATGCCTTAAACTCCACAAATCTTGTGAAGTATGCACTGATTTCCACTGATTGCATAAATACCAGCACACAAATCCCAGGTTTATAGGACTAGTGTGATATAAACTGTGAAACTAGAAGTGGCTTTTTTTACCTTGTTCTTAGTTTTGCCATTGTCATACAAATTGAGTGCAGCAGTAATTCACAGTAATGCTAATATCCTGCACAGTAGATAAGACGTTTCAAGTGAAGGACATGTTCATTCTAGTTTTGTATGTTATAAACTTTTTCACTTCGACTGACTGTATGCATTAGTGAGAGACAGAGACAAATGTCATAACAAAAGAAAAATAATCTATGAATATCACATATATAAAAATATAAGAAATAAAAATGCACATTTAAGATTAGGAGCCAAAGAGGGTTTAACTCATTCAGTTTCAAACTGAAAATGCAGTAAAATTTCCAGCTTCTGTCATCTAACATAACATGTCATGTGCTTTATGATCCAGCAACCACTGATTTAGAAATGAGGTTTGCATTATTAGTTGCTACCTATCTAGCCAGCCTCAATTCAAATACATGCATAAGCAGTGCAAACAAAAATAAGAAACTGGGCTGCAGATACTGACACAATCAATGCGTCATAAAAATGATGAAAAGAATCCATACAGTTTCAAAGGAAAAAAATACACAGGATGAGACTCCCAGCTGTTTCAATGAAGGAGCAATGCACCATTAAAGAAATATTAGAAGCAATGTAAACTGGATCTTCTATCAAAAGGAGTTTCTCAGTGTTTTGAAATTCCTTGCCTGAAATTCCTCAGAGCGTAGAGCTAATGGAAGAGTCTCTCATAAAACCTCAGTAATTGTCATATCTAGGGATAATGCAAAGACTGAATGTTTAAACACCATAACTTTTGTTGCAATGATGTTTGGAAAATCTCTGATAAAAACAGCTCTTTTTCATCTTGCCTGAGCAAAGGGCAGAGTTGGTTCAAAAGTTACTGTTGAAACACTAATCATAAGGTACTGAAATTCAGCTTCCTGTAGGTAGAAAAAGCACTCCAAATAATTCATTTTAATTGTGCTTAATTTAAAAATAACAAAAAAAGGACTTAATAAAAACAAAGCTTAGTAACAGAAAACATAGGTCCAATGCTTGTTGGCAGTCAAAAACCCAGCAGTTAAAAGCTTTGAAAAAAAGAATGGAACACAAACCAGAAAACACCTTTATAGCACTATACAAAACTCCCTTTTGTATACTGCCTGCTGTTCTGGTACTTGCCTCTCAACAATTACATGGGACAAGAAGGACAATTAAAGCTTGGAACTGCTTAAATTGATGCGGAGTTTTAAGCTTGGAAATGGGACAACTGAAGGTGGATATGGCAGATATGTATAAAAACAGGAAAACCCTGCAAAACTGCCTAGAAAATAAATGAATGGATGCTTGGCTTCTCACCACATGAGAACAAGAGGATGCCCAATAAAATTAGCAGGTTTAATGCAAGCAAAAGAAGTGGGTTTTCTTTCGCACAGCATAAGACAATAATAGCATTCACTGTGAGATACTGCCAGAATCATTAATACAGTCAAAAAGCAATTATACAATATCATGGAAGGAAAAAAAAATATGAAAGCCTTTTAAATGTAAAGGCACAGATTATGAATTAAGAGTTCCACACAATACAGATGGGTAGAGCACAGAATGTATCCCTGCAAGCCTTCCCTGTTCTATTTTCTGCCTTAAATCTACCAAGGGGCAGTAGCAGACGCAGAATACAGGGCTATATTTCCCCTTGGTTTGACTCAGTGCCGCCACTCTCTTATTCAGGTGCCTTCTGTTGTACTTAAAAATGAGTGCATACTCCTCTGCCACCACAGCACAAAGTCAAGAGGTCAGTTTAAGCCAGCAGAGCTTAAGCTAAACTCTTTGTGCTGGACCTGACTAAAAGCCTTCACGCAGACAAGGAGGGCAGAATGAGTATGTAATTGCAGAAAACCCACCACTGCTTAATCCATCTTGCTGCTGTGTCTGTTTGCCTCAGAGCTTCCAGCCTGCTTCGGAGCGCAGCTGAACACTGGTCTAACCTGTTTGACTTTGCTGCAGAAACAGCTTGGAAGCCACAGCACACTTACAATTACCAACTACTCCTTGCCACCCCTAACCCGTATGAAAAGGTCTACCTGATTCTGCAAGGAGAGAGTCAGAAAACGTCATTGGAAAGGTTAGCCCTGATGGCACAGACCAGAGCAGGAAGTCAGAGAGTCAGAAGCAGCAGAAAATGGAGAAAATGAGGACAAAGCAGGTATTTTTTTTTCCTTGACGTGAGCTCACCTATGTCAGGAAATGGCAAGAATTTTACCAGTGAAGTGTTTGATGATGAAGCAGTAGATCTTAACTTGCTTCTGGGGAAAGGTAAGCCCTTATGGAATTAAAAATGACAAAGCATTTGGGTGGTAATAAAGAAGCAAACGATGCTGAAATGATAATGAGACTCAGATCTACTGACGGTCACTATACTGATGTGCTGAACACCCAGTAATCCCCATTACCAATACAGTTATAAATGTGTCTCTCACAATGTGCTCCACTTTGCACTACATAGCAGGGACTGACTTACATGCACTTTCCTCTTGCAGCCTTTCCAAGCACCTTCACCACCAGCTCCCCCAGCCTCTCCATCCTTCTGTGAGGAAAGAGACTAAAATGCAGTATGGAGCAGACATCACCACTCACAGAGAAGGGAGAGGAAGGGCTTTTTGCTGGGTATCTATCCCTGGCTGGGGAGAGTGGACATATTCTCTTAGCTCTGGCACCACCAGATTGTGGAGGAAGGAGGTTATTGCTGGGAAAGTCCCTGCCTCCTGAAGCTCCACTGATCTCATCTAAGAAGTGAAAAAGTCTAGTTTAAAAATATAAGGATCATGAAAAGTTAAAAGTGGTGCTGAGGAATTGGGAAATTATAGTAAAAATGAACAATCAGGCAGAAAACAAGAGGTGTGCCAAGCCAAAAGCTTTCAACAAGAATACTTCCAACTATGGTGTGACTCAGATTCTGAGCACAGAATGAGCACACATTCCTTTTCACACTTATTTTTAGAGTGGAGGAAACAATACCCAGCTAGCTATGAATAAAACCCTACTTCTGCTTATTCAGCACCCTCATTTAGATTGATCTGTCTGTACTGTTTATGTAACTTTGAACTGTTGAAGTATCAGTCAAAATTGTGTGAGTCAGCCACAACTCTAGGAAATGAAAAACAAACCTTATTTTTCAGTTATTTGAGAAATAACTGCAGATGTTATGATGAATGATAGATTTCTACCTATTGTTTTTGTGGTCACTCAATACTGATAATAAATTAAGGGGAAAGTGCACTGTAGTTAATTATTGTCTGGATACAAGAGTTGCATTTGATATTTTAACACATTGTAATGAAATACAAAAGTTTACTAAGGCAGAAATCAGCTTAATTTTTAATTAAAATAATGAAGTTAATAAATGTGAATGTTTTATTATTAGATTCAAAGATGACAGCTGCATTTCCTTATGACTAGAGGCCTATCACATCAAGAAGCATCTGTTAATAATCTGTCTGTTTATGCTCAATGTCCAGATCATGATCAGTGACAAGTGCTGTCCCTCACGGGACTGTACTGGGACCAGTTAAATATCTTCATCAGTGACACGGACAGTGGGATCAAGTGCACCCTCAGCAAGTCTGAACATGACACCAAGCTGAGTGGTGCGGCTGACAAGCCTGAAAGATGCGATGCCATTTAGAGGGACATGGACAAGCTCAAGAAGTGGGGCCATGTGAACCTCATGAGGTTCAACAAGGCCAAGTGCAAGGTCCTGCACCTGGGCTGGGACAACCCCCAGTATCAATAACAGGCTGGGAGATGAAGGGATTGAGAGCAGCCTGTGGAGAAGAACTTGAGGGTGTTGGTGGATGAAAATCTGGACATGAGCCAGCAATATGTGCTTACAGACCAGAAACCAACCGTATCCTGGGCTGTACCACAAGAAGCGTGACCAGCAGGTCAAAGGAGGTGATTGTCACCCTCTTCTCTTGTGAAACCCCACCTGCAGTCCTAGGCCCCCAATACAAGAGGGAAGTGGACCTGCTTGAGTGAGTCCAGAGGAGTCAGATATAAGGAAGAGATTTTTTACAATGAGGGTGGTGAAGCACTGAAACAAGTTGCCCAGAGAGGTGGTAAATGTCTCATCCTTGGAAACATTCTAGCTGAGGGTGGACAGGGCTCTGAGCAAGCTAATCTACTGGAAGATATTCTTGTTTATTGCAGGGGGTGTGGGCGACATAACTGTCATGGTTTAACCCCAGCCAGCAGCTAAGTACCATTCAGCCACTCAGTCATTTCTCCTGTTCTGCTGGGGTAGGGAGGAAAATCAGAAAAAAGGTAAAACCCCATGGATTGAGATAAGAACAGTTTAATAACCGAAATAAAGTTAAACGTAATAATAATAACAACAACAACAATAACAATTAAAAAAGAGGAATAAAACAAACAAAAAACCCCAAACAATGTACAATACAACTGCTCACCACCCACTGATGGGCATCGGCCCAGCCCAGCCCTGAGTAGAGATCAATGGCTCTTGGCCAGCTCTCCCCAGTTTATATACTGGGCATGACATGCTATGGTATGGAACACCCCTTTGTCTAGTTTGGGTCAGGTGTCCTGTCTCTCCTCCTACCTGGCTTCCAGTGCCTCTCCTCACTGGGAGAGCATGAGACTGAAAAGTCCTTGATCAGGGTAAGTGCTACTGAGCAACAACTAAAACATGGGTGTGTTATCACCATTATAGAATCATAGAATCATAGAATAGTTAGGGTTGGAAAGGACCTCAAGATTATCGAGTTCCAATCCCCCTGCCATGGGCAGGGACACCTCCCACTAAACCATGCCATCCAAGGCTATGTCCAACCCCACCTTGAACGCCGCCAGGGATGAAGCATTCACAACTTCCCTGGGCAACCCATTCCAGGGCCTCACCACCCTTACAGGAAAGAATTTCTTCCTCATATCCAATCTAAACTTCCCCTGTTTAAGTTTAAACCCATTACCCCTTGTCCTCTCACCACAGTCCCTAATGAAGAGTCCCTCCCCACCATCCCTATAGGCCCCCTTCAGGTATTGGAAGGCTGCTATGAGGTCTCCACGCAGCCTTCTCTTCTCCAGACTGAACAGCCCCAATTTTCTCAGCCTATCTTCATACGGGAGGTGCTCCAGTCCCCTGATCATCCTCGTGCCCCTCCTCTGCACTTGCTCTAACAGTTCCATGTCCTTTTTATGTTGAGGACACCAGAACTGCACACAATACTCCAAGTGAGGTCTCACACGAGAGGAGCAGAGTAGAGGGGCAGGATCACCTCCCTCGACCTGCTGGTCACGCTCCTTTTGATGCAGCCCAGGATACGGTTGGCTTTCTGGGCTGCAAGTGCACACTGCCGGCTCATGTTCATTTTTTCATCGACCAACACCCCCAAGTCCTTCTCTGCCCAACCTGTATGTGTGCCTGGCATTGCTCCGACCCAGGTGTAGGACCCTGCACTTGTCATGGTTAAATCTCATAAGGTTGACATCAGCCCACCTTATTCTAAAACTGAAACCAAAACACAGCACTGCAACAGCTACTAGGAAGAAAATTAACTCTATCCTGACCAAAACCAGGACAATGACCTTTAAAGTTCCCTTCCAACCCAAACTATTCTATGATTCTATTCTCTAACAAAGGTGACTGAACATCATCTACATGATAGTAAAAAAAACTATCAAAATTCCAGATTTTGGAAGCAAAAATGAAAGGAGATCTTAGCGCGGTATCTCCACCTACAGTGGCCTTCACGCCCTGGGACATCAGGCGCAAGTCTGCTGCAGTATGGAGACCATACATTGAGCATTCTTTGGATGCAAATTTAAGTGTAGGTTTCTGGCTGCCTCTGGAAGACAGCAGGACAGAAAGCCTGTCTTTTTAGTATTGCTTTTGGCAGGCCCAGCACACTGGCAGTAAAACCAGTTGGGTAAGATCATGCGTGTTTGAAACTCTCAAACTTTGCATTAAATTTTCATGGCCAACATAGCCCAAACGGATGGGTCACAGACTTCTTCTTTGAAAGTTTTGGTGTTGTGTGCAATGGATGTTGAAGATAGGAATGATTCCTAAATGCAGCCTGCATAGACCTCCTAAACTCTGTGTAGATCTCCAGGAGCCCACCATGTGGCATCACTGTACTCTCACTTCACAGTGCTGTCAGATTCACACATCAAATTCATACATACTTTGTTGAGGAAGTATATCCACTCAATTGGCATCTTCTTGTGGAAGCATTTTTTATAACATTTCTGATCACCTGTACATGTCATTTAGAGCATCCTTCTGTATGTCATGAAACATGTTCTGCAGTACAAATACATAAGTACAGAATATTTTTAAACTAAAAGAGCTCTCTCAAAATTCTTACAATCATCTTGTGAAACTTTCAAAGAGGAAAACAGTACACAGACATTGTTAAAATATAATTAGTGATGTATTTTAACTAAATTCAAGACAATTACCACCTCCTTAAGGAAGCCTAGCAAACTAAATTTCACCCACTCACCCCGAGTAAGTAATTTATTTTGACTGGTGACTATACTATAATTAGGGCTTTTTAAATCATTGCTGTAAGGTTGGATGAGTAGATTCTGTTCTGGGGTTCATACATTTTCATGATGGTTTTGCAATGCTGCTTGATGGATCAAAGTTATAGAACTCTTAGCATGGTGCCAAAGTAAGTGGAATTTAATAATGAAGCCTGATAAAGCCTTAAGATTTTAGATTTATGTTGGTATTATTTTTACTCAAGATCTTGTGTCATTAGATGGCAGAGGGCAGGAAAGGTCATAGTTCAGAACTCTGAGGATTTAGGGGAAAAAAGTTATTAAATATAGATTTGTGAATCCTGCCTGACCCATCTGGTGACCTTCTATGAAGGGGCTACGGAACTGATGGACAGGGGCAGAGCAGTTGATGTCATCTACCTGGACTTGTGTAAAGCCTTTGACACTGTCTCACATGACATCCTTCTCTCTAAGTTGGAGAGACATCAATTTGATAGGTGGACCACTCGGTGGATAAAGAACTGGCTGGATGGCCGCACGCAAAGAGTAG
This sequence comes from Amazona ochrocephala, assembly GCA_039720435.1. NCBI lineage: Eukaryota > Metazoa > Chordata > Aves > Psittaciformes > Psittacidae > Amazona > Amazona ochrocephala. The sequence goes on from CM077880.1 coordinate 32,624,547, forward strand.
TGCTCAGTGGCTCAATGTCCAGCTGGAGACCAGTAACGAGTGGTGTCCCCCAGGGATCGGTGTTTGGACCGGTCTTGTTCAACATCTTTGTGGGTGACATGGACAGTGGGATTGAGTGCGCCCTCAGCAAGTTTGCTGATGACACCAAGCTGTGTGGTTCGGTTGATACGTTGGAGGGAAGGAATGCCATCCAGAGGGACCTTGACACGCTTGTGAGGTGGGCTGATGCCAACCTGATGAAGTTTAACCATGCTAAGTGCAAGGTCCTACACCTGGGTCAGAGCAATCCCAGGCACAGCTACAGGTTGGGCAGGGAAGAGATTCAGAGCAGCCCTGCACAGAAGGACTTGGGGGTGTTGGTAGATGAAAAAATGAACGTGAGCCGGCAGTGTGCGCTTGCAGCCCAGAAAGCCAACCGTATCCTGGGCTGCATCAAAAGGAGTGTGACCAGCAGGTCGACGGAGGTGCTCCTGCCCCTTTGCTCTTGTGAGACCTCACTTGGAGTATTGTGTGCAGTTCTGGTGTCCTCAACATAAAAAGGACATGGAACTGTTGGAACAAGTGCAGAGGAGGGCCACAAGGATGATCAGCGTACTGGAGCACCTCCCGTATGAAGACAGGCTGAGAAAATTGGGGCTGTTCAGCCTGGAGAAGAGAAGGCTGTGTGGAGACCTCATAGCAGCCTTCCAGTATCTGAAGGGGACCTATAAGGATGCTGGGGAGGGACTCTTCATTAGGGACTGTGGTGATAGGACAAGGGGTAATGGGTTCAAACTTAAACAGAGGAAGTTTAGATTGGATATAAGGAAGAAATTCTTTCCTGTAAGGGTGGTGAGGCCCTGGAATGGGTTGCCCAGGGAGGTTGTGAATGCTTCATCCCTGGCGGCGTTCAAGGTGGGGTTGGACATAGCCTTGGATGGCATGGTTTAGTGGGAGGTGTCCCTGCCCATGGCAGGGGGGTTGGAACTCGATAATCTTGAGGTCCTTTCCAACCCTAACTATTCTATGATTCTATGATTATGTTTTTCAACAACAGCTCTTAATTTCTATTGTGTTCTCAGGAAGTTTTACAAGCAAAGTTCTATTTTTACTAAGATCTTTACTGCTACTTTTAGTTTCTTTACTTTTAGCCACAGACTGAAGATCCCAGAGAAGTCTTCACTCTTCTTTTAATAACTGAGCCTTTGAATCCTGATTGATTAGTTCTCTCTGCCTCACTGCTACATTAATGCCTGAATTAAAAATACAAATTAAAATTTATTTACTTTGGGAGTGCTGTCAGAATGAATTACACATGATTTACAGAACTAATTCCATACTTGTTGGATATAGCGATCCCCAGGGCTACTTGTTATAAAGCCTGGTTTTCTCCCTTACTATTTTCTAAGTATACTGGGCCATACTATACTATGGCTAAAGCTACTAACAAGGAATATTTTCCGGAGATCTAAGGGTTCTGCTGGAAAAGAGGGGTCAGAGTTATTGGCCATGCATCCTCAACAGACACTGTCCAGCTGCTTCCCAGATGCAGGCAGGTTTATGATTCCTTGTGTTGCTGTGACTCTTCCTCAGGCGGAATTCTCATTTGGGTTGGTCTCTGCAGCTTCTGCTAACAGGCATTAGGCGGATATGCTAAGTTCTCTGTCAACTAATGACATTTTAATAACTGGCTTCAGGATTGTCTATTCATCTACATTAAAATTAAATCACTAATTATAGCTGTGGATTTTTGCCCAAGAGAGTTCTGGCCCCCAGTGAGTGCCATATCAGAGGAAGTTTCTGAATTCGCAAATACAGGAATGGAGACAGATGGGCTGTCGAACCTCCCAACATGATAGACCTGCTCTTTTCTTTCTATGGACCCTGACTGTCCCCAGCAAAAATATCTGTTTTTTTTTTCCAGACAGACTGGGAGAGACTGTGAATGTGAGGATATATGACTTTGATTCGATTGCTTGATTGGCATTTTTCAAGATAAGTATCAAATCAAGTTTTGCAACCTTAAGGTACTGATAGAGTCTATCGGATCTGCATAAGTGATGACCTAAAACAATTCTGATTTTCAGAAATTTTGAAGACCCCCAAATTAAGGCATACAAAGTTAATTCTCATTTAAGAAAATATGTTTTCCTCTAAGATGTAACTTTATTGTCTAGTGTATTTACTTCATTCTTTAGTGCATTTCAGAGAGTTCTGACTCCTAAGTATTTTTCATCTGTTTCCATAGTTCCATCTCACATAGATGCTCACTCTTTTAACTGAAGCATTTTTTTTCTTTCTTTTTTTAAGTACTAGGTAGTTTTATCCTATAAATATTCTGCATTCCTTAGATTTTGTTAATTAATCTTCTAGCTATTTGCAGTGGCCCATCTAGAAATTGGCACATATGCAAGATTAATCCCTAAAAATTCTGTGTAAAAGTACAAGACACAAGTCAAAAGAACATTTTCACCTTTACAGAGCCTCATACTGTCTGAAATCTTTTTATCACCCCTTTAATTTCTACCAAGAACAAACCATGTGAACAGATACAACCCTCTTGATCCCTAAATCTCTCACAGCTGGGAAATAACAGTTCTCCTGTCAGACTTGGGTATCCCATGGGTTGAAGGTGTAAATACATTTCAGGTAAAGTATCTATAAACCATCCCACGTTAAGTCCAGGTGCAGGTGGCTATGGAGACAGAACTATCTTGCTTTAAGACTCCTCAAAGATTAAAGTCCTGACCTTATTTCTCCCAAATATTCTCCTAGTTTGTATTTCTCTCTGAGAAGCAGAACAAATCAATTTTAGATAATGGCCTGGAAGAGAGATGTCTGCTTATCAGACGCAGCATTGTGCTGCACAGACTACAGATCTCCCAACCACCAGCAAATATGAGGTGATTTTTAACTTCCAAGTTTTGCTGAGCACACTGTACCAGAAATTAAAAATCTAGATAGGGCCTTTAAAAGGCTACTCTTACTTATTTAAGGAAAATCATGGACAAAGGGACAGGAATTAATAATTACTATGAAAGGGCATTTGGACTTCAAAAGCAAAAATCACAGAGGTATGAATGCAGTATACTGGAACAAGACTGTGCAACAATACAGCTTGATAATACATATTTTATAGTATTTCACAAATTTTAAAGCAATTCTGTCACCTGACCTCATCTTCTAAAAAGCAGTAGTACAATCTGAAACCTTTACTTTCCCATAAAAGAAGGCACAGTTCCATTCCTAAACAGTATATTGTTTGCTGCAGCTAAGCAGAGATACTGAGATACTTCATGCCACAGCACATAGACTCTCTTTTTTTTTGTGAGCTGGCTGTTGTCTGGATTCAGCTCTTGCAAAGTCACTCGTTGTGTCTGATCCCTAAATAACATGAGGGAGTAGATTTTTAACTCATTTCACTTTTGCTGCTCAGAATTTAGTTGTCTAGTTTAAAGTAATCAGCTCTCTACCATTTTCCCTGGGTAGTGATCTTAGGTGGGATGAATTGACCTCTGGAAGTGCACATGTCTTCGTTGATAACCCTACAAGAAGAAACCTTTTAGATGACTGATGATAGATGAAATGATTAAAACCTTTAATAACCAAGGTCCCAACATGCTGAATCATGCTATTGCTTTCTGCCACCATTTAAGGATTTAGGCTTAAAAAACTATGAGATTGCCTACTTCACTTGAACTACGATTTTGTATAATTTCTATACTATTGCTAAGATTCTTGTAGAAGTAAAATTTTGTTGCCATATTAGAGAACAGCTTGCAGCAGAGTCCCTCCCTTTTGACAGTAGTGCCTACATGGTTTTACACACTTACAAATCATCTGGAAAAAAAATATGGGAAAAAACTAAGAAGAAATTTTGACTAGAAGAAAAATATATCTAATTTAGTCTGGGACATAGAAATGGATGTTTCTGAGGGTTAAGAAGGGCTGAAAAAAATTAAAAAAATATAAGTGCATGGGAAGGCATTACATTAGATGAAATTTATCATTAAATATAAACCCAGAAACCATCAGGTTGTAAAATGAGTATCCTTTCTAGACAGATACTGTCATTACTGCAGACAGATCACTGTACACTAGCAGCTTCCTTCTGCTAAATAGCAAGCGAAGGCAGAACTGTAAACTGGAAGGCAGATTATGGAAAGAACAGAATGATATGTAATGCAAATCTTCAATAATGTGTTTAAGAACTTTACTGAATACAGTACTGGCCCAAACTCTTTTAAGGAAAAAAAATTACATATATATAGCATGTTCTGAGAAAAGCAAAAAAAAAATATAAACTTCCTATAATAAAAATAAAACTTATGTCAGTTGTCCAAACCAAATGTATTTATTATAGAATCATAAAATCACAGAATGGTTTGGGTTGGAAGGGACCTTAAAGCTCATCCAGTTCCAACCCCCTGCCATGGGCAGGGAAACTTTCCACTAGACCAGGTTGCTCAAAGCCCTGTCCAACCTGGCCTTTACCACTGCCAGGGATGGGGCAGCCACAGCTCCTCTGGACAACCTGTGTCAGTGACTCAGCACCCTCAGAGGGAAGAATTTCTTCCTAATACCTAATTTAGATCTACCTTCTTTCAGTTTAAAGCCATTACCCCTTGTCCTGTCACTACTTGCTCTTACAAAAATGTAATCTTCATGTAATAAGGTGGTAAAAAGGAAGGCATATGATAAAAGTAAATAAATACAGAATAAATAAATGAGAAATTGAAAGTCAGTGAGAGGAAGCACCTGCATTCAAAATTAATTAAACTGTAGAACTTCTGAAGTTTTTCAGATCACGTATTGAGTAAAAAATGGGTATGAGTTTGAAGAAGTTATAAACTAGAAGTTATAAACCAGAAATTTCTGAGAGATCACCTGCATGTCAAGTCAATTCATAGTTGTTACAGATCTACCTGAAAATACTGTGTGTAGGGGACCCCGGACCAGGGACCAGGTGAAGTTTACTCAAAAATATATATTGTAGAGGTCTTATAGTCCTAAGAATTTCCTGATCTGTCTTTTGCATGAGACAAGATGCTGGATGGATGTCCCCACCCCGGTTTTGATCAGTGCTCTGTTTCCTTTTTTCCATAGGAGTTTAGGTGTATTTTAAAAGCTGCATTTATAGACACTTTATAAAATTTCACATTGGCATTTTCTCTGTGTTATAGTTGGAAACCTGTCATCTCCAACTTCCTTGACAACCTCAAGAAGGCACTCTAGACTGTTAATTTAATCTGACATTTCTTCAAACCTGTTTTTTTGAGGAAAAAAAAAGAGATCCCTGTAGTCAATCAGGTTTTGTATTCATTTATTCCAAGCTGCTACCACAGAAGTTATCTTGCCAGTTGGAGAGGTATATAGGGAATCCTTGCCTTATGCGCCTGAAAAGGCATCTGCAGATTGTCCTGGATAGTCATCTTGCACAACATGAATAAATTAGATGTTCCCTATTCGTTCTTTCCTTAAGGAGATGTTAGAATAAATAAAAATACTTAGAGACTCCCAGTAATTCCAGGTAAAGAAAACAGATGAAGTAACTTCCAAAATAACCCCTGAGAAAAATGATATAAATTCTGTATTCATCAACAGAAGGTTATTATTTTGCAACACTAATGTAAATAATAAAGGATTTTTAAGGAAATTTAGTATTATAAATCCTAAATACTAAGCAAAACAAAAAATTTAGTGGAGACTCTGTGTTCCCATTTTCCCTTAAAGCCAGTTTGATATCTTTTTCTAACGTGGTATTTTTTTAATCAATTGCTATCTACCATCTTGGTCCCGATACAACAGAGATATGGATTTTTGCTTTTCTCATTGGAATTTTAATCCATAACTTTACTACCAGTGGGTTCTTCTGCTATAACAAGGAATTTTAGCTTGTCCAGAGGTCAGTTATCACATGAAGATGCATGATGAGGCAATCCTCAGTCCTAAAAACCTGTCCTAAAAAAATACCCCACCTGTCAGGTAACACAACTTTCAGCCAGGAGGAAAAAAAAAAGTTTAAAAACTAATTGATTTTGAATTATTTTGAAAAATTCAGATTAGAAACAAACTAATGGATATTGAGGAATGATGTAATCGATATTTTCTGGGGGGAGTTTAGCACATATCAGTAGAAGAACAGAGTAGGAAAAGAGAGAATCCTGGAGTCTCTAGCAAAATTAACTTGGCCACACTTAATGAGTCTTCTGGCTCCTAAACTACAGAATCAGGCCTCTTCTGGCTTGTTCTTATTCAGGACCCAGAAATCAAGAGCTTCACAGTGTCATTCTTCCAAAAGAAAGAGTGGAGGGTCACCTTTGCCCAGGATTGCTTTCTGGTAGTGCAAGATGAGACATTAAATATACCCTGACATCCCACTGCCTCTTTTCTTTGCCTGTGAGGCTACCAAGAAACTGGCCATGAAGTTATTAAGAAAGTGTCATCACCACCATGAAAGCCTGTGAATACTGCATCCAACTGGTATTTAAAAGTAGATAGGACTGCTGTGGAAGTGTGTGGGATATAGATGCTTCTTACTCATTTCTCAAATATGACAGATTTGAGACACAAATAGAAACTTTGGTCCCAAGGCCGTGGAGGTCTCTGCATGCACAGAACTGGAGAAATGCAGCTGCTGTCAGTGCTGATTCAGTTAAGTGTTGTTATAGAATCAGAGAATCAACTAGGTTGGAAAAGACTTCTAAGATCACTGGGTCCAACCTTTACCCCAGCACTGCCAAGACCACCACTAAACCATGTCACTAAGGGCCTCGTCTACATGTTTTTTGAACACTTCCAGGGATGGTGACTTCACCACTTCCCTGGGAAGCCTGTTCCATGCCTGAGCATCCTCTTGGTGAAGAATTTTTTCCTAATATCTAATCTAAACCTCCCTGGTGCAACTTGAGGCCATTCCCTCTTGTCCTACCACTTGTTACTTGGGAGAAGAGACTGACCCCCACCTCACTACAACCTCCTTTCAAGCAGTTGCAGAGAGTGATGAGGTGCCTCCTGAGCCTTCTCTTCTCCAGACTAAAGAACTGCACGTCCCCCAGCTGCTCCTCATCAGACTTGTTCTCCAGACCCTGCACCAGCTTCATTGCCTTTCTCTGGACCTGCTTCAGCACCTCAATGTCTCTCTTGTAGTGAGGGGCCCAGAACTGAACATAGGATTCGAGGTGCAGCCTCCTCACCAGTGCCCAGTACAGGGGGATGATCACTGCCCTGGCACTGCTGGTCACACTATTTCTGATACAGGCCAGAATGCTCTTGGCATTGTTGCCCATCCAGGTACAAGCTAGCTCATGTTCAGAGGCAGTCAACAGGCACCCAGCACCCTGGGCAGCTTTCCAGCCACTCTCCCCCAAGCCTGTGGCATTGCCTGGAGGCTTTCTCCCCTCCTTTAACACCCATCTTGCACTCTGTACATGGCCAGATCAGTAGTACTGGTCTTTTTCCCTACAGTTGTTGTGACCCAAGTGCAGGACTAAGCACTGAGCCTTTTAAACCTCATACCACTGGCCACAGCGCATTGATCCAGACTGTTCAGATTCCTCTGCAGGGCCTTCCTACCCTCAAGCATATCAACGCTCCCATCCAGCTTGGTGTCATCCGTAAATTTACTGAGGGTGCACTAGATCCCCTCATCCAGCTCATCAATGAAGGTATCAAACATAGGCCCTGAGGGACACCATTAGTGACCAGTCGCCAACTATTATAACCGTAACCCTAACCCCATGGTCCAAATTCTGTCTTTAATAAAAAAAGATACAGCACAAATTTAACTTACAGCAGTGAGAGCTGTAGACCCAGCCGATCAACTGCAGAATGAATAGTTGTTAAAAGATGAACAGAGCTTTCACTTTGTCTCTCTAAGATGACATCTAATAATTGCCTGAAGGCAGTTAGACTAATAACTAAAAACACAGGTAGAGTAAATGAATAGTTATTCACTAAGTTGACTTTTTAAATAATTTCAACTAAAAAAAAAAAAAACAAACACCCAAAAAAAAAAAAAAAAAAAAAAAAACAGAAAAAAGGAAAAAAAAAAAAAAGAACAACCCAGAAAAAAAAGCAATAGCTGCAAAATCTGGGCTTTTTTGTTCTCTGTCAAGGACAGCCAAATATTTCTGATGTGTGGTCTGCACAGTCATTACAGATTGAAGCCAACATGCACAACTGTCCAAGTGTTTCTTATCTCTCTCTTTCTCATTGACACACTGTGTTGCCCAAGGCTACTTTTTGTTGGCTGTCCTTGTTTTGCCTGCCTGCTTTATTTCTGATCCTAAAATCCTGTTCTGGGGTAAAAAGACTTTTCTACTTTGTCATGGATATCTCTTGACTCTGCCCTGTGACCAGTGAAAGCCACAAAGGGAATGAGATGCAGAAACATGTCTCCATGTGGTTTTATTTCTTGAACGGTGAAAGTGATAAATATTCTCTGGTAATGCAAAGTGCTGGTCAGGTCCTAAGGAAAGGCTAGAGGGTTAATCTCCAGTCAACACTGCTCTATGAAAACACAAAACAAACCAGATTTGTATTTAGGTAAAGTATGCATCTGCGAACGAAGGAATCTTCCAGTCTATGATAATACAGTGCTTTTAAGACTTGTACAATTATTCATGTTTCCCCTGTCAAATAAAGAAGTCGTAATCTCAAATTCCAAGTGTATGAAATTGCCCAATGTTTTAATTCTAGCAAAACCTTTACAGAAGACCTGTATTTTCCACAACCTTTATTCCATCACAGCTATCAAAGATCAGCATAAATTAAATACTTCCAGTGAGGTTAATGGATTTACTGTGTTACGAAGGAAATGCAAAGATCAAGCAATTAAAAAGTGAAACAAAGGGGTTTTTTGGTGATCCTTGAATGATTACATGTCACAGGACTCACCATATTTACTCTTGTAAATGGCAACTAATTTCTCTTTAATTTTCATTCTGGAAAGAAAATGGTTGGGAAGAGTCACAAAGTAATAACAACCTTGAACACTTATGCAACACTTCACATTTCAAACTGCTTCAGAAATATAAACCAATTAAGCTGTCGTTATGATTTATGCTAAGGGAGACAAGAAATATATAAACAAAGTCAAACAGAGATGCAGTGCTCCAAACTACAGTTCTATGAATTACAAATCACAGAAACAGCTTAGTGATGTAGAGCACAGGGGACTGGGCTAATCCTGGAAACCAGAAGATAAGACCAGGGAGATTGAGTAATAGCTAATACCTTATTACCTAGTAACTGGTGAACAGTCACTTCTTTCTATATGCGACAGAGAACACTTAAGTACACCACTTGGCTAAACAAGCATTACCAGCTGTGCTTTTCATCACTGCAAACATCTATCGTTTATTAGCTCATTAATGACTTTCCTGAGATACCTGATTTACTGTTCAATCACCCCTAGTATATCTATCTAAACTGATAACCAAAGTGCAAAAAAAAAATCAGTACCCACACCAGACTACTAGATGATTTAAAGAGGAATATCCATGTTAGTGGTTCCTTTTAAAAACACATTGTTAACATCGGATGCATAAATGTTAATTAGTGTAATGGCTTCATTCAGCAGTTTCTTTTCTACAAGGCCATTTGGATCAGAAACCAGCTCTTCTGTTTGAAAAGGCAAGTTCTTTTCAATTAGGACAGCTACTCCATTGGCACTAGTAATGAGTGAGAGAAGAGATAAAGGTCTCACCCAAAAGGATTTCCCATTTTTTGTTTCCATGTAGCATTCAGTATTTCAGACAAAAACAGTTTTATTCAGGAAAAAAAACAAAAGCAAAACCAAACAAAACAAACAAAACAAACCCCCAAAAGTCCTCATTCTTTTAATTTTAACGTAGATATTTTGCAAACATTTATTTGCAGTCCAGATATTCTCATACAGTCATTTTTGAGATAAATTCTCCTCCCTGCATGCTTGAGTGAGCAGAGCAGTAGCTTTAGGTCATTGCTATTCCATTGGATTATCCTCCTAAGGCAGGGGTCTGTGCCAGAGTGAGACTAGTTAAGACAAAGCTTCAAAGACTATTTAATTTCAAGCCTTCTCTGCTTTTGTGCATCTCTCACCCTTCAATCATGCTCTCACCCTGTCAACGCACAAGCATGCAACTGGGAGAGGGCGGACTGCTCTTAGCAATGGTAATGTCCAATGCCTTGCCTAGTGCTGACATGAGCTTCAAAGCACAGGGGCTCTGATTTGGACCTGGAGAAATCAGAACAGGAACAGACAGAAGTAGCAAAAAAATTGTGGGCTGAGGAGAAACAGTCAGGAACCCACGACTGTGCTGGAAAGGCAGGAAACCTCATTATTCTTGTCTAGACTGGAAAAGCCTTATGAGCTTTCAAAAGGTCATTGCCACCTTCCCCTCTTAAAAGTTGGGACACTTTATGACAGAGAAGTTTAGATTCTTATGAATTCACTTCCTGGTGATATTTCTTAACTCAAGTTTTTTTTAACTGCTAGGCATCTGTACGCACTGGGCATATGCAGCTACTGTTACTGGTACCAAACAGTGGTCTTGAATCATCACTAAGGTAAAGGTGTCAGACAAGCAGTGATGTGACAAGAAAGGATGTACCCACCAAGGCATAAGACGAGATGCCTATAAAGATACTGCTTTTGATTCATACCTGTGACTCTGGGATAAAAGGCAAAGAATACCCTACATTTCATAGCTGAGGGTACTCATGAGGCTGCAGTTACCCATTTACCACACATGTCAGAGCAGCAGGATTCAAAGGCTGATCTTGATACTCTTAGAGGCTCTGAAGTACCATGCTGCTGCAGGTTCTAAGACTGACAGGTACAGGTCACGCTCCTGTCCATGAAAGAGCAAAGGATGAGGAAGACTAGATATGACTGTGATTACACATGGGAGTCAGATCTTCAGCTAGTTGACAGGTATGAATTCCTTCCAGACTCTAGTGCTGGTCTGCGAGCTTGTGGGCAAATTAGGTGTGGAAAATCATGGTGTATAGTTTTCTACAGAAAGTAATAACTAGCAGACAAAAATACTTTATGGAGCAACTTGCATCTCCTGTTAGCATCAGAAAGGATGACTGCTTATGGAGCCAGATGGGTGTATCTGTATATATATATATGTACGTTTACACAGACACATACGGTAGTAATGACATGCTTAGGCAAGATTTCTCATGCAATGACATGAAAGAGACTTTTGGAAGCACTGTTTAGCTTGTCCCTAACTTGGTCACCATAAGGTGCCAGTGTGAATGGGCAGAGGCCCTTGAAGAACAATTTATTTGAGCCATACCAACAATCCCTTCCTAAGACAAAACACAGCAAGGAACTCCCTGACATAGATCCAGAACAGCATTGTTGAAATTGGTATCTTTAATCCTATAATGACAACAAACCTGAGCTCTTTATTTCTAAAACCAGTATGTTCCTTGTTCATACTTATGGCCAGTGAACACTTGATCAGACTTGTTTGTACTAAATACAATTATGGCAGGGTAAAATTTCAAAACTAATCATTTATTATGAACTGTGCAAAATTCTGTTCCATTCTAAAAAGCTTTGATGCATGTGGCCAGTCCTTACAGCTGAACTTCAAAAAGCATGTCTAAACAGCAAAGTTTACAGAACTGAAGATTTGCCAGGTTGAAGCTACTACGAGCATCAGTGTAATGACAAGGTGACGCAGACATTGCCCCTGCTAGGGCACTACATATATTCTAAGCAAAATTTATAGCAGATCAAAGAAATATGTAGTTACTACTGTAAAATAAGTCAACAGCGTAAGCCCTGCTGTTAATGGTTCAGTGTCAGAAGCTCAAAGGTGACAGGCATGGAGAATGCACAAGAATGAGATCCTCAGACAGAAGGCAAGGTCAGATGATTACTGAGCAAGGAAGAACTTACAGAGCTACTGTCAGTTCTGATTTTTAAGCTGGATGTCCCACATTAAAAGTGCCATTCAGAATGATTATAAAAGTTGCTGCTGTGTGTCATTAGCTAAAGTGCTGTGTTAGCACATACTTCATCAGTGCCTCTCTACTACAAAGTTTTTGTGTTTTCTTTGGAAATGCTGAATTTCTATGCACATTTTCTTTGCAGAAGAACAGAATTTACTGCTTCTACAGATGTCACTGTCACTATATTCACTAGCCTTGCTGAGCAAGACCTATTTTTGTTTAAAGTTCCCAAAATAGCTTTTAGACTGCAGCAGGGTTGCAAGTTTAGAACAAAATCCAAGGCTAGTGTAGTTGTACCTGACCTCCATTCCTCATCATTGCCCCACTACTGGACCATCAGCCCCACTGGTATTTCACAGGTGCTCCTAGCTGGTTTTGCCTGCAGCAGACCAGAGGGCTGTAAAGTACAAACTGCTCTGCTGGCAGATAAATGGGAACTAAGGGAAAGAGAGGGCTGGAAGAACATGACAGTGAGCAGCCAAGGTGTCCAATTCTCTCTCAGGGCAGTTAGCACAGGGGAAGATAACTGCCAATGCCCCTGCGAAGGAGTGAAATCCAGCTGTCATACGTATTTAATTTAACTCAGTGCACAATAAAGGATGCAAATGTATTTTAACCCATTCATTCTTTTTTGTCTCTAGCATTACGATGATCTTAAGGTCCTTTCCAACCCTAACTATTCTATGATTCTATGATTCTATTACCTTAATGTCCAACTCTTTTGTGTTGTTTCTCTAAAGCTCTTTCAGTTTCTTGAAAACCTGGATTGAATATAGTCATTTCAGGTTAGTAGTCAAAAATGCTTTCTAAAAGCAAACCTAAACGTCCTTCAGATGACTGTTAAAGTATGATGTACACTGGGTGCACTGGAGAAATGACTAGTTGACCAGAAACCTGAATGGTAGCAAGTATATGTAAACTGTATTGGATAGATGTAATAGCGAAAAATCAGGACTGCTTGATTCTGCCAGAATCTCCTGTAATGTGGAATGAGCCTTGGATGACATGGTTTAGTGGGAGGTGTCCCTGCCCATGGCAGGGGGGTTGGAACTAGATGATCTTAAGGTCCTTTCCAACCCTAACTATTCTATGATTCTATGATTCTATGAGGCTTGGGACAGGTAATTTGACTGCTCATATATCAGTCTGTATGTTCATTAAACAGCCAGACTGTTTATGGGAGATGAAGATGTAAAGCAGAAATAACCGGTGAACCAGTGGTTAGAGACCCTTGGACAAAATCCATTCTGAGATTTTATTTGAAGAAATTGGATTGCCATGAATATGGATGTTTCTCTCACCCAAGTGACACGGTTTATAAATTGCCATGCTGATTAATCACTTGATTGTATTTTTGTAGGAAAAATGCAGATACCTAATTCCTTTTAAAAATATTTTCCCTTGAATTTAGGGTTTTGCATAAGAACTGTCTTCATGGAAGTTTTTGAGCTAAATGTAACTTATCTGCTACCAATGCAGACGTCAGTCACCAACTGAATAGCAAGCTAAACACACTAATAGCCACATTATTTTTCCTTTTGCTTACCTCTCCAGACGTAATATTACATTAGATAAAACAGTTACTGTGCAGAACTGTTTTTGATGAGGAAAGCTAGAAGGCATTTGTCATTCTGCTGATAACATTTTAATTTCAGTAAAAATATTTGAACTGAGAACTTTTTTCTTAAGGAACAGAAAAGTAGTCAAATGTGAATTGTTTTAGCAGACCTATCCCTAAGATTTCACATAATCGCATCCTGATATTTTTAACTTGGACTACAGCCTTTTAGCAAATATATTATAAAAGAAGCATTTTGCCTATACATGCTTTGCAACTTAGAGTTGTTTCCTGTGCACACTACAAATCTTTATTAAAAAAAAACTCCAAAACATTAGTACTTATTTAAGCTGACTGAAAATGAAGCAAATTCCTGGCTAATGATGCTTTCTACAGAGTGGAAGGGGCCAGGAAGGACAGGAGAAAAACCACAGGGAGCTTTTCACTGGATGAAGAGGTCAATGCATCTCTCAGCTCCAGTCTATCAGACACCTCTGGCACTGCTACTGTGTTGGGAAGGTGCAACACGGACAACGCCAAATACCTCTGTCATTATAAAAGCAGAGAGTGCTCCAGTGTTCTTTGGGATGTACTATGTAGCTTTTAAATGGACATTTTACAATTATAGACTAAACAGACGGTGTGTCCTTTTGGGACAGCCCTATTATGCAGTTACTAAGCAGCCAAAATCGCACATGCATATGGCCCATGTGCTGCTGTGCCTGCATCAGACCTCGGTGTAAACGCACCTTCACAGCTCCTGGCACACAGCAGAGCTGCCAAAATCTGGCTGTGGTGCAGTGCGACATGCCTGCAGTCCACCTTCTGGCAATGCCCATTTAACCATATGAGCCCCTGACTATACTCAGTGTAGCTCTTCATGTTCAAAACTGCCTGTCCCATAATGTTACACCAGTGGCAGTACACTGGGAATGCCAAATGTGTTAGATGGCACCATCTGCTGTCGATGCAGAGGATACCAGAAATAGATTTCACTCATGACACTGTGCCACATCACTGCCCCAGGCAAGTCACAACTTCTGACCTGCAGTTGGAGGGAAAAAGGTCTCCTGCCACTGGAGGACTCCAGCTCAGACCCTGTCCAGGCTGTTGGTATTTGAAACTGTTGGGGATGTACCAACACAATTAAACAGTCCTGGGAGAAAGGTTCTGCAGGAGCTAGTGCAACCTGAAACAAACCGCCTCTCTTCTTCCCTATAGGAATCTTATTAATTGGCATGTATTAATCTTACTAGTTCCCTATAGGAATCTTATTAATCATATTCAGGTTCTCAGACTGTGAAATAGCATGGTACCTTCATGGACACATCCTTCTATGAAATTCCCTCAATTAACTGCCATTTGAATTGTTGCCAGTCAAAGTCCAATTTCAGTTTAAAAAAATTTAATACTGGATAGCCCTGGGTATCTCATTAATTGTCTCCACTGCTAAAAGCATATACTCCATGTCTAATCTGAACAGGTTCATGTTACAGCTAAAAGATCATGTTATACTTTGGCTGTGAGACTGAATAGCTATTTATTACCTGATATCTGTTTTTACAAACACTGCAAAAGTACTTGCGAAGTGTGACAAAGTCACCCCTTCAGCTTTATTTTGCTAAGCAGGTCTGAGTATACCACATTAATCATGTTTTCCAGTCCTTTAATATTTCTCATGACCTCTTCTCCAATTTGTCATCTTCCTGCCTGAACCGTGTGCACCACAACTGGACGGAGACAGACAGGAGAGCTTCAGGAAGCTTCATGCATAGAAGTGATGTAAACTTCCAGGTCCTACTGGCCTAGTCCTTCAGTCTACACTCATAATAATGCCTTGCCCTAAAGCCAGATTGTTAATGTGGTTTGCTATGCCCTTATACCTTTCAACTGCCGCCAATTATGAGAAAACAGTCATGATGTGTATAAATATGCCCCAGACTAATCATTCCTTCATAAAAAAATAAATTATGTTTGCAATCTACTATCATTTACTTAGATCATCTAATGCAGGTGTCTCTGAATCAGTTATCTGCCATTTTAACAACCACCCTCCACTCCATAAAACACCTGTTTACAGATGTTTGGATTTGGGTTTTTAAGACTGTGTGGTGTATAATTCAGTTAAACATATATTAAAATCACACTGAAAGCATTGAAAGTTATGGCCTTTGCCCATAAGAAAACTACATTTTTTTATATGCTGTTTTACATCTACTGATAAGAAAGATGTCTGTGTGGCTGTGTTGTGCAGAAGGAGCTGTGAGAGTAAAATAAATTAAGCTTAACAGTGACAAGCTAATAGAGACAAATAAATATTTGAAATATTTTGATTCCTGAGAAGTCATGAGAAACCTTCAGAGGGCTGGATGTATTCACGTCTACATAACAGGAAGATACATGCCAAAACCTTAGAAAACAATGAAATGTGTGTGTGTATATATGTATAAATATATATATATATATAAAAGCATGGATTCTGTCCTGATATTGACAGCAACTGCATGACAAACGACTGGAGCAAAAATGGTACATGCAGGATCTTAGCTACCTCTACAATTTTGTAACTAAGAATAAATGATAACTATTGAACGTATCATCGACCTCTGAAACACTGTAACCTTGACCAAGAAAGCACAAATTGCCACTAATCTGACTTTTAACTGATGTAAATAGAATTCTTTACACTCACTTTAAATGTCTCTTTTCAAGTGCTCAAGCAACAAGTACATTCTGCTTTACAGAAACTAGATATTTTGGCTCCTAGTTAGGCTATCAAAGTAATTAGCTGTTTATCATCTATGATTTATTGAAAGAAATATTTTAAATAAAATATTTGTATGTTTGTAAAACATATAATACATTATATACAACCAGGTTTCATTCATGTAGTTATACACTCATCCAGTCATAACATACTCGGATATTTGGTTATAGGCAATAGTATTTGCTGTAGTAGAAGAAAGATTGGGACAGGTATTTAATCTGCTTGGTCTGCTGCAAGCTATGCAGGTGAACAGTTTTTATCTGTTTAATGTGACTTGTTAATGAAGACACCTTCGCAGATTATGCTGAGAACACACTTTGTCAATGACACATTAATAAATGTAGCTGAAAAACTACTCTTCACAAAACGACTCAAAAAGCCTTAGTGGGGTAATTTGTCTCAGACTCTAACCTGATTCTGGTACTTGTTCATGAAAAACTGGCTTCCACTTCTCACATTTATTTTGAGTGGGCAACATAAAGAAGAAATACAAGAAGGAGATAAAAATCAATGCGTAGACAGCAAGTCTTGATGTTAGGAACGTATTTGGTTTTATTAGGAGTAACTGCAATACCCACTTGCTGTAAAAAGTTTTATGCTTTTTAGTCTTCCAAAGGATTGCACGAAATGTATTATTTATTTAGTACCATTCATCCTCCAGGTGCTTTAATATCTAGAACACCGCAAATGAGAGACAGAAAAAAACCCATAGTATTATCTAGTTTAGCCACTCTCAGTACGTAGTTTTTCTTTCATTGCAGTTATGGTGCTTTTCTGAGTCTATTTTAAACATAATTAAAGTATGAAACCAATCTTAATTCATCCCTTTTCGTATTCAGTTGCCCCAAAGGAAAGAAAAGTATATAGTTAAGATAAATTCTGTTGAGAAAGAAGTCAGAATCTAACAAACACCATTTGAAAAGAGCACTTTACACACTACTTATCCAGTCACTGGGTGAATACTCAAATTCTTCATAGTAAGAACTGGGGGGACGTTGCAACTTAGAAGTGTTGCACTGAAAGTGACAAAACCATTCAGGTTCCTTTGCTGCAGTGGTTCTTTGTTGTCAATCTTTCCTCTCCTTAAAGAATGAAGAAAAAATACTACTTTTAGAATAATTTACTGATGCTGCTTCAACTTCCTTTTATGTATAGTTTAATTCTCAAAAAGATCTGATCAAAATGAGAAGGGCAGATAAGCTTTATGTGACATAAAGCAATCTAGTGATGAAATCTCTCAAGTTTTATACAGACTTCGTAGCTTTAGACTAGCTTTGCATTCATTCTGGTTTTCATTTCTACATTCATTATAATTGCTCTTCACAAAATACATATAGAGGTTTTCTTAAAATAAATGTTGTTTGTAAAGAGCTTTAGAGGGCTTTAAAGAATGCTTGAAGATTGATTAGATTAAGTCAGGAAACCCTTCCAGGCATGCAAAGGCACAATTGAGGTTGTAGAGATAGGTGTGAGCAGAGGAGAATTCTGGAGAGAGTGAAATATATTATTCCAGACATATTCTCCATTCTGCTTAAGTGGCGATGCACCACAACGATGCATGTGCAGAAAAAGGCATGAGAGGTTATCTAAGACGTGTCTGGAGAGACCCACAAGTGTCTCCTATACGTCATCTTGAACATTCCCTTCAAAATTCTAGTCAAATTGAAAAAAACCCCAACAACAAACCAACAACACCTCCTCCCCCTTCTCCCCCTTCCCAAGTCACTCAGGCTGCTTTTGAAGCATCTTGTATAACTCTTTTTCTATTTACAATGAAAGTTTAGGGTTTAGTTAACTCTGGTTTTCATCCCTGATACATTCCTCTGAAGTTGTCTTTCTACAAGTCAGACTCAGAGTGACACTAGTGTCCTATGTACTGAAATAAAAAGAAAGTGGTTTCCCTAGCAACAATATTGACACAAAAGCTCTCATGATTTTCTCTCTCATTCCTGTGTCTTCTTAATGGCTTGAATAATCCAAATAGCAGAGAAAAGCAACACGCATCTGATCTCAACGAGCTGTAATGGCTAGAGACAGCATGAAAGCAAGCAAAGGTATTTTTTCTTTTATAAACTAGTGGACCAGACGATTCAGGTCCACCAGCATTTGGAATTATTCATATTATTTTCAGTGAGTCATTTAAACAGATACTTTCTTCTGTCAAGTTGTGTGCGAAATATTTTTACACTTAATTTTTACCAGCAGTTTGATCTGATAGCTATAATATGTATAACATTAAGAGAAGCATGGGTTATACCTTCGATACCATCAAGAGATGGGGAAAAATGTAGCAGTTTATTAATGGACTGTTGAATGGAGTGGCCATTTGGGTCCAGTGCTCTGAAGAAGGCTCAGACCAGTTTGTGGCTGGTTGGCCCTCAGCTGGATTCTCCCTAGACCTGTTACCCAGGCATCAGTTTTGATTGCTTCAGGCTTCTCTTAATGCTTCAGCTCATTCTACAATAGTCATTCCACCTGCAGATTGATTTTTCCAATGGCTATGAATGTTGTGGAAAATATAAGGGAAACAAAATGAGAAAAACAAATCGTAATTGTTTGGATGGAGTTGTTGTCAGTCTGGTTTTGTCCTTAGCATTCACAGTACTTCGGCATTTACGGTTACAGTTTAGTGTCACCTTTTATAAGATGGCTCACCCTGTACAGCTATAGGCATCTTTGCTGTAAGCATAGGTGATGAGGACTGTTTCTTCCTAATATTACCATGGGAACATGTACCATACATGGGATGCTACTGGTGGATGTAGTCTTCACCTCTACTTTTACACCAACCATTTTTTCATCCTTGTTTCCAAGAATGTCTATCTAAAGAACAAAATAATGCTGTAATTTGTGTAAAGAAAACTCTCTCAAACTCCAGCCATGACTAACTACCAAAGTTCACTACAGAGTCTTGCTACTAGATGCTGGATAAAACAAAGTCCACAAGGTTACAAATTATAGAAACTGGAAACGTTGGTCTGCAATAAAGCAGAAAATAGAGCACTCCCAAATCTTCCATTGTTTTAATTCTACAATTGCAAGCTAGAGGCATTTGACACACAGCCAAATACTTGCCTAAGATTTTATGTGATAAGCAATGTGTAATTAACAAAATTCTTTGCTGGTTCTTCTGGGACTGACAGAACATCTAGCTATCATTAGCATTCACTGGATGCCAAGACCAAATGTATAAATATTACATTATCAAACATGAATATAAATGAAAAATGAAGTATGCAAAACTAGAGCACAAACTGAACCTAGAAACATTTGAAATGTCAGAAATGGGGGTGGGAGGGTGGCGAACGATTCAGTTACTGCAATAGAAAGTTCATTGTTAACAAAAGCAGAGGCTGACACTGAATTTTTACACTTCAATCCATTTCACTGGGTGGGATTGGGCAATTGACAACAACATCTGAATTTAAGTGTCCACCTTTTATGTATAAACTCCCAGGATATACAGTGTAGACCAGGATTACAATCCAGTTGACTAAGTGCAAGTGCTCTCTTGCAGCTTTGGACACAGTAAGATACCTGGGACACTTTCACAGGACTGGAAGATTTGAAACAGGATACAGAAGACGTGCGCCCCTCCAGAACAGCAGCTCAAAGTCCAGTGAGATACACAAGGTCTGCATGTACATTAGCATTTGAGTTCAGGTCAGAAGTGCACGTATGATGCAAACCCCCCATTGTTCCTATTAACAATGCATCATTGTGCATGTGAAGCCATCTCAGAGCACATAAGTTGTGCTTCCTTTTTATGGAACTAACACAGAAGATGTCCTTTGACCATCAAAGTGTATTCAATCTGCAGGACTAGAATAGAGCGTAACCTTCAGGATACACACAGCGCAGGCACTAGGGCCACAGCCCAAGTATGCTTCTGTTTACAGATCTGCTCCTATCTTACCATAGTACCTGCTAGTGTAAGAACAGACTATGTTTTTCCATCTGATACTACAACCTTTTTTTAAGCAACAGGCCTGACACAGTCTGAGACGAGGGAATGACTCGGTTCAGCCTCAAGTTGACATCTAGTGGCTGACCAGCTGAATGCCTCTCCAGGCTTTCCTTGGCTAATTAACTGGATGTCATTAACTGGCAGCAGTGGGACATCAGACTCCTAGACACAAGTGTCAGAGGACTGAACTGACTTCCACCCTTTTTTGTCAGCATCACAAAACCTTTTAGGGACAATAGCTTTGTTACTATCCTAACCAATGATAACCAGAAACTATAGTCTTCCTGGAAACGCGCTCTGCTGGCAATGGTTGAAAAGGTGTGCGTGATCTTGGATATAGAATCATAGAATCATAGAATAGTTAGGGTTGGAAAGGACCCTAAGATCATAGAATCATAGAATAGTAAGGGTTGGAAAGGACCTCAAGATCATCGAGTTCCAACCCCCCCGCCATGGGCAGGGACACCTCCCACTAAACCATGCCATCCAAGGCTATGTCCAACCCCACCTTGAACGCCGCCAGGGATGAAGCATTCACAGCTTCCCTGGGCAACCCATTCCAGGGCCCCACCACCCTCACAGTAAAGAATTTCTTCCTCAGATCCAATCTAAACCTCCCCTGTTTAAGTTTAAACCCATTACCCCTTGTCCTCTCACCACAGTCCCTAATGAAGAGTCCCTCCCCAGCATCCCTATAGGCCCCCTTCAGGTATTGGAAGGCTGCTATGAGGTCTCCACGCAGCCTTCTCTTCTCCAGGCTGAACAGCCCCGATTTTCTCAGCCTATCTTCATACGGGAGGTGCTCCAGTCCCCTGATCATCCTCGTGGCCCTCCTCTGCACTTGTTCTAACAGTTCCATGTCCTTTTTATGTTGAGGACACCAGAACTGCACGCAATACTCCAAGTGAGGTCTCACGAGAGCAGAGTAAAGGGGCAGGAGCACCTCCGTCGACCTGCTGGTCACACTCCTTTTGATGCAGCCCAGAATACGGTTGGCCTTCTGGGCTGCAAGCGCACACTGCCGGCTCATGTTCATTTTTTCATCAACCCACACCCCCAAGTCCTTCTCTGCAGGGCTGCTCTCAATCTCCTCCCTGCCCAATCTGTAGCTGTGCCTGGCATTGCTCTGACCCAGGTGGAGGACTTTGCATTTAGCATGGTTAAACTTCATCAGGTTGGCATCAGCCCACCTCACAAGCGTGTCAAGGTCCCTCTGGATGGCATTCCTTCCCTCCAATGTATCAACTGAACCACACAGCTTGGTGTCATCGGCAAACTTGCTGAGGGCGCACTCAATCCCACTGTCCATGTCACCCACAAAGATGTTGAACAAGACCGGTCCAAACACCGATCCCTGGGGGACACCACTTGTTACTGGTCTCCAGCTGGACACTGAGCCACTAAGCACTACTCTTTGCGTGCGGCCATCCAGCCAGTTCTTTATCCACCGAGTGGTCCACCTATCAAATTGATGTCTCTCCAACTTAGAGACAAGGATGTCATGGGAGACAGTGTCAAAGGCTTTACACAAGTCCAGGTAGATGACATCAACTGCTCTGCCCCTGTCCATCAGTTCCGTAGCCCCTTCATAGAAGGCCACCAGATTGGTCAGGCAGGATTTCCCCTTAGTGAAGCCATGCTGGCTGTCACCAAGCACCTTGTTGGTTTTCATGTGCCTTAGCATGCCTTCCAGGAGAATCCGCTCCAAGATTTTGCCAGGCACAGAGGTGAGACTGACTGGTCTGTAATTCCCTGGGTCATCCATTTTCCCCTTCCTAAAAATGGGGGTTATATTTCCCTTTGTCCAGTCATCGGAAACTTCACCTGACTGCCATGATTTTTCAAATATGATGGACAGTGGCTTAGCAACTTCATTTGCCAGCTCCTTCAGGACCCATGGATGGATTTCATCCGGTCCCATGGACTTGTATACATTCAGGTTCCTAAGGTGGTCCCGAACAAGATCCTCCCCCACAGTGGGCCCAGGGTCCCCACCCTCACCGTCCCCGCGTCTGCCTTCCAAGACTTGGGTGGTGTGGACAGAGCATTTGCCCGTAAAGACTGAGGCAAATAAGTCAATAAGAACCTCAGCCTTCTCCAAATCCAGGGTAGCCAGTTCTCCCGATAGCTTCTGGAGAGGGCCCACGGTGTCCCTAACCTGTCTTTTATTGGCAATGTACCTATAAAATCCCTTCCTGTTATCCTTAACATCCCTAGCCAAGTTTAATTCTAAGTGGGCCTTAGCTTTCCTAACCTGGTCCCTAACTTCCCGGACAACATCCCTGTATTCTTCCCAGGCCGCCTGACCTTGCTTCCATCTACTTCCAACCCCCCTGCCATGGGCAGGGACACCTCCCACTAAACCATGCCACCCAAGGCTATCTGGTAGGTAAGCAGAGACCTTTGATGTTGCTGTCTATACACCCAATATCCTTCAAAACCTCTATGCTAAATATCGACAAAAAACCAAAACAAAAATCAAGTATTACTGAAATGCTAAATTAAAAGAGAACAAATTGTGACTAACATATAAACAAGAGACATAAGGGCAGGTTAGTGCCTATGAAACCCAAATTTCTGCTGTTTGTAGCCAGATGTTAGTTTCTGTTGTGATTTTTCATTTTGGCTTAAGAGTTTTAATTCATAACAGTAATCAAAAGCTGCTCAAGTCTTGTATAAAATGTAAATAAACAACACTTATTCACCATGTGACACTGAGTCTTGTAAAATAAACACATAAAAATTAGCATTTTTGATCAAAATTACAGATGGGAAAGATTTATTTTGTTCTTAAAGCTGGGTCCCAGAGACACTTAGGATAATTATTTCCCAAAAGTATTTTTTCAGTCTGTGCTTCAGTTTACTTTCAATTTTTAAGTGAGAAATTTTGTGCTGCTTCTTCTAAAAAACATTCTATACTCCAAAGGGTTTTGCTGTCAGAAATTAACTCTGAGAGCGAGATGAAATCCTTCATTTTTAAATGTAATCTGCCCATTCTACTAATACTGCTTCCAACATCCTGAATAACCTCTCCTCTTCGCTGACATTTACACATTTCAAATATTTGACGGAGTGTTTTGCAATCACTTTTCCAGCGCAGGTATATAGATAATTCAATCTTTTCATTATGCAGATCTCTCCAGACATGATTAAAAATTGAATTGAATAAATACATAAATATTCTGAGTAATCAGGTAAAATTCCCAATCTACCTTATACACACTGTTTACAGATTACTTCTTTCACTGGATTTGTTTCCCAAATAATATCATAGACATTAACTTCAATGCAAACTTTAAACAGCATTTAACAGAAAATCTTCTAACTTACCTTGGCACTTCTAAGATTTTTGCCACAAGTATTTTCAATCATCTCAAGTGCTGGACACTTTTAACCTAACGTAACTTGATTCAAAAGTTGGATAAATCTCCAGAAATTATATCATAACTTTAGTTAATGCTGAGATAATTGATAACAAAACTGCTTAACACCAGAGATGTGACTCCCCATACAGGATCCTGAGTTTTGACATGCTCCTGTAATAGAAAAAACTCTGAGGATATGAAAGTGTATGAGAAAATTTATGGGCCCCATTAAGTATTTGCTGTAGAATATAGACTTTCTCCTAAGCACTTGTGGAAAGATTTTTTTCTTCACGTTTAACTACTTTTTTAGCCTTATGATAGCAATCTCCTACTAGCAATAGGATGCTTCTAGTCATGTATTTTCCACATTATTTCATGCAGACTGCATTCAGGTTTATTTCTCAAAACAGTAACTTATCTTATGTGCTACAAATTTTACATTTATAGTGTCATTATACATTCACCAAATATATACTCCATGATCTGATTTCTAAACACTCAATCCATTCCTTATTGGAATGTGCACCTTAAGTGTAGGGCACTATGAAAACGTAAGCATTGATTTTGGAATTAATATTTTAAACACACATAGAATAAATTTGAATTATCTCATGATGCATTCAACATTTTTATTGAATGCATCAGTAAATGATGTGTGGCAACTTTGCCTCAGCAGTAAGATGACAACAGAAGGACACTTTCCATTAATGACTGTAGCTGCTCCTATATGAGACACACTTGGGAAGCCTTGTTGTACTGCCGATGCAATTGCACCTCATGACTCAAATGTTAAACTGTGGATATGAATTTCTTGAATGAGACTTGTGAATCTGTTGATAACCCAGTCCCACTTGCTCCCTCAGTTGTCCAGTTGTGTTCACTAATAGAAACTAATTATCTTTGTAGACTTATAAAATGCATGTCTTTAAAAAGAAGGCCTTTGCTTCTTTAACTCCAGTTTATATAATTAGTTAATTGGCCCAAACCAGTTTATTAGATGAAGCAACAGTGACTATGAAATTCTGAAAGGCAATACATAATTTTTTTTAGCTTTAGATGTTGTATTCTACATGTTAAAATATTCAAGAACTATTCTTAATTACCTAAAACACAGGAGATGCTTCTGTACCCTCTACAGAACACACAAAGGAAAATCACCTGGATATCTTAATTTTTTTCCTCAATTGTGAAATGATTGAAGACTATTCAGAATTTCTGTCACAGTAATTTGATTGGGAGTGTGAAAAAATATACTTCACAGCCCCCTCAACTAACATGACTGCATTAGCAGAAGCCTCAGACTGGACATATTTATACTAGCAAAGAACATATTCTGTTGGGATAGTTTATTTTATTCAAGGGACCAGTGGGAGTTCTGTCCTTATAAAACCTCTGTTGCTAACATAAGGTGCATCTTCGGAAGAACATTTTGCTGATTTGAATATATCAGCAAATATGTTTTGGTGTAAGAAGTCTTTAATTCAACAAACACCGGAATTCAAGCTTTAACAGTTTTGCTGTGTAAATTAATTAAAATTACATACATCATAATTATGATTAATGATAGCAAAATATTACCTGATATTCAACCAAAGTTTTAATCAAACTCCTGGAATTCTCAGAAGTACTGTACATATTTCAGAATCAAGTGTTTTGCATCCCTCGGATACACGATTTTCTATCTTTTCTCTTTTATAAGAAGGTTTTTCTAATATTGAAAGTACTTTCTAGACCTTTTTTGAACCTCCCAGGTTATGCCTATACATCTTCCCTTCTGTATCTTTCCTTTCTTTACTCTCTTGTTAGCCTCTCCTTCTGTTGTTGTTGTTTTTAGCTATTAAGAAAAAATATACTGGAGGTCAGCGGGGGGAAAGAAGCATGTTTTCTTACTAGGGGCAGTTTGATTTGCCTGGAACCTAAATGAATTGCCTTGGATAGCCGGAGACCAAGTGCTCAGATATAGTTTGCTTTTCACACGTATGTTTAAAATCTCATTTTCTTGTTATGCTGCAGAAGCAGTATTATTTCAGCCTCATTGATGTCTATTTTAATGAACTTTTTTATATTTTAGTTCATCACAATTGCAATCCTTGCTCTCCAATTATAGATGAAAGACACTCATTTTCAGTTATTTACTTATGGTTCATGTGAGACCATTCAGGAATGTATCTGTTGTGCAAAAGTACATCTTAAACACGGATCTTCAAAAAAGCTTACACATTTTCTAGAGGAAAAGATATCATTGCAATGTGTACCACACAAGTATGAGAAGAGACAGAAAACTGCAGTCTAGAAAGTATAGTAATAGCAAAACCAAGAGAAAAAATGTCTTATTAAAAAGTATATGAACAGGTGAAAACTGGAATATTTGTTGAAGATGACAATATGCTATTCATTACTATTATTAACAAATGGTTTATATGAAAGCAAAAACATTAACTTTAGACATATAAGTTCTTCGGGGATTTAAGATATTTAGCCCTTATGGCTCTTCATAAAGTAGCATTGAAACACTTTGGTTGGAATAAGGTTTAAAAATCGCAAAGGGGTACTTTGTACCAGCAAGTATCATCCCTGAGGAACTAATAAAATAAACAGGTAAGAAAGCTCCTCCAGGAATGACTTGTATTTGTTGCAATGAAAACAAGAGTGTATCAAAGAAGGAGCTATAAGTCAGTGAAGGTTTGTAGGAAAAAGATAGCATCAGCAAAGGACAAAATGAAGTAATTCTAGCCAAGAGAGAGAAAGGACATATGCTGTACTTGATTTGACTTGCAAATACAATATATCAGGGGAAAATTGCTGGCACAAACTGAAGTTATTAATAAGTAATGATAGCTGGTATCCAAGCCGTGCTGGAGGTACAAGGAAGGCCTTGTGCCGAGTGAGAAGTTTCCAGCCTGCCTTTGTGGGCGAGGAGTCCTTTTCTTAGCCTTTCTGAAGGGGAGGGCATGCAGTTGTGCTCAGCAGCAGGTCTGGGTGAATGGGCCAGGGGCACCTGGCCACCATTACTTCAGTCTTCCTCTGTACAACAGAACACAAGGCTTTTCTAAATCCATTCTAATGTGAAATAAAGAACAGATGGGATAGCCTGTGTGTTTGTTTTCTGAAGGAAAAGAAAGAAAAAAAAACAACAACCAAAAGCACTTGCTTCTGTAATAAGAATAGTTCAGATTAACTTTTTCCCACCTTACATTATCTACATAAATTTGCAGTACATCGAAGTTTTTTTTTTATTCCAGACTAACACTCTGCAATTTCTCATCACTCCCTAATGATATTTAATTTTAATATCACCTTACTCCCTCTAACGTAATCTGTAAATATTTCCTTTTTTAGTCTGTCCATTTAATTTTTCATCTTGATTCCTCTTCTCCCTTCCTGCAACGCTTTGTGATGATGTTACATATGGCAAACCCTTCCAGAAGCTGTAAAGACAGTGTTAAAGCAGTAAAGCTGGTGGAGAAAAGCCAGTGAGCACTGACAAAGAGCTGCAGTGAAATTAAATGTTGATAATTTACACCTTGTGTCCAAAATTTGAAGCCTCTCAGTGCCAAAAATAAGTGAAAAAAAAAGACACATATTGAGAAAGAATATCATCAGGATATATGGACTTATTCTAGGAATACTTAAAAAGTATTTAGGAATAGTTCAGTAATAGACTTAATAACAAATTAAAAGTCAGAATGCAAGGTGGAAGAATCAGGGAGGAATATGACCATTACCTCATTTAGGAAGGTCAAACCCAGACCAGGATCAAAATGACTTCAGATGGCCTCAGTGGATACAAATAGGAACAGTGATTTGGCACTATACAAAAGGAAATCTCCAGACAAGTATCAGGAAGCATTTTCTCACCATAAGGATGTTAGATTACAGAGCTGTCTCCCAAGGGAGGTGGTGCAAGGAGCTTCACTGTATGAGTCATTTAAAATTAGACTGAAACAAAGCACCTGCATATACCGCGGGCAACATAGCTTTGTTGGCAGGCAGACAACCTCAGTGACCTGACAAGTCTTAACTGCCTCTCTTTTCTATCATTGCATTTAATTTTAGTCTGTTCATATTAAGGAAAATGAGAAAAAATAGCATTCTGGAGAGCACTCATGTATTCGTTTCCTGAAGTGACTGATTACAAATGAAAAATATGTAAATCATCATAAATATTCAGATATCTGCTAGGTAAAATTAATGATTGACTGAACTATTCTGTGTTTTGTGTTATTATTTAGGATATTGTTTTAAAGCATTCCTCCTGTCTCCCTACTGAAATGACAAATTTTCCTTGCCAGAAGGTAAGCCAGTTGGGGGTAAGCAAATACATAAACAAGATTTAGTTATACCTGGAATGATTCTGGTTAGAGCATTTATTTTTGGACTCCTACTGCTTGAAATACCTACCTTTGCAGACACTCCTTGAGCAATGCCAAAGCAAAAATGGTAGCAGCAGAAAGGAAGATAGTACTGGTAGAAACCATTCATAGCTGAGAAGCAAGACATCCTAAATTTGCTCCCGAGTTTTTCAGCATGTATTTCAGATTATTGAATATTATTGGCTTTTCTTTCAATTCTTGCCATCATGGGCTCAGCAGAGAAAGGAGAAAATTAACATTGAGTTTTGGGGGAGTTTACAGGAAAATATTACAGAAAACATGTTGAGAACTGATTCTGAATTCACTTCTGCTATTGAAATTAACTCTCCTCTTTATTTTGCTTTACAGTTATTGAAAATGAATTAACATATCTGTAACTATATTTGAGGAATGTGGGGCAAAAAAGCAGAATTGCAAAGAAGAGTTCAGCACTCTCAAAACAGGGACAACAGGTAAGTTCCATTGCAGAACACCAGTGTGTGACCTCTTGGACACACACAGTAACGATATTTACTGCATTTATTTAATTACATTGTTTGAAGAACAGCAAATAAAATATCAATATTTATGAAAGAGGGACAAATATTCAAGAACACAGTGTCCCATTATTCTGACCCTAAAATGATGCAGGGCTTTAAAACACACTTCAGAAAAGAGAAATGCTAACCTGATCTCTCTTCAGTTCGAGAATTTTACTTGGACCCTTGTATAGGAAGAGACAGTTCCTTCAGCTTAGCAGAACAAGGATGATTTGTAAGGGGTGATGTAAAAGTGAAATGAAAAATGTATTGGTACCGAAACATCATTTTTAATGCCATTTCAGACATCGTAGTCTATCCTGTGTAGCCTCTAGAAACTGCCAGAAAAATGCAAATTTTACATATCTTCCAGTTCCACATGAGCACTATGTTGGATACAATTCATACACGATGGTACTTCAAGAATGCAAACAAAAATTAAGTTCAGGCCCTGGAATTGCTGCAAATGCAGAGCCATGTAAAGGAAATCCCATAATGACATAAAGGGAATGGCAGGCTTGTAAGGAAAAAAAGGCAGAAATCAGAGATCGGTTTCTGTGAAGAAGAGTGGTGTTCTAAAGCAGTATTTCCATACGAAATAAGGACAAGATATTCTATGACTGTGAGGTAGATCTTGGTCAGTTTACAACAGCAGAAGGCAGGAATCCATTCCCTAATAAGAACTTAATGAGAGAGGAGGCCATAAAGCAGAAGCCTGACAACAGGATGGCCAAACTAAGAGCTTTAAACTCAGAATTACAGGCAAGGTAGAGATTCTTCAACAAGCGAGTAAGCTGTGAATGGGATAGGCAAGCTAAGGGCCAGGCAAGATGGGAAAAGAAGGGTCATAGAAATCAATAAAACAATGCTGAAGTGGCATCACTTTAAGCATAGGTGTGCAAAGAAGGAAGTGCTTGTGGAACAAACTTGGGAAAGCTCTTGAGACTGCTTTGGTGAATAAGCATGCCCAGGTGCCTCTGAAATACTTTGATGCTAATGGATGCAGCACGGGGAACCAACAGGAGAAATCAGAAGTCTGTATACCTTCCAATACCTGAAGGGGGCCTATAGGGATGCTGGGGAAGGACTCTTCATTAGGGACTGTAGTGAGAGGACAAGGGGTAATGGGTTAAAACAAACAGGGTAAGATTAGATTGGATATGAGGAAGAAGTTCTTTACTGTAAGGGTGGTGAGGCACGGGAATGGGTTGCCCAAGGAAGATGTGAATGCTCCATCTCTGGCAGTGTTCAAGGCCAGGTTGGACAGAGCCTTGGGTGAGATGGTTTAGTGGGAGGTGTCCCTGCCCATGGCAGGGGCGTTGGAACTAGATGATCTTAAGGTCCTTTCCAACCATAACTGTTCTATGATTCTATGCAGTTATAGTCACGGATCTAATAGAGACATGATGAGATAACTCACACAGCTAGATTTCTGCAGTGGTTGAATATAGGCTTTTTGGAAAAGACAGGCTGGGACTCTTCATTAGGGACTGTAGTGATTGGACAAGGGGTAACGGGTTCAAACTTAAACAGGGAAAGTTTAGATTGGATATAAGCAGGAAGTTCTTTACTGTGAGAGTGGTGAGGCACTGGAAGGAGTTGCCCAAGGAAGATGTGAATGCTCCATCCCTGGCGGTGTTCAAGGCTGGGTTGGACAGAGCCTTGGGTAGCATGGTTTAGTGGGAGGTGTCCCTGTCCATGGCAGGGGGGTTGGAACTAGATGATCTTAAGGTCCTTTCCAACCCTAACTATTCTATGATTCTCTATGAATGTGAGGGGAGCATGCTGACCTTCTTGCAAGACTACAGCTGGAATGCCAAGAGCTCTGCTCAGGGACACTGTGAGGGTGCATTGGGTTATTCTTCCCCAGGTGCAAGGCTTTGCATTTTGTTTTGCTGATCTTGATGAGTTTCCTCGCAGCTTAGTTCTCTAATCTGTTTAGGTCCACCTGAATGGCAGCACAACCACCTGGTGTATCAGTCACTCCCAGTTGTGTATCATCTGCAAACTTGCTGAGAGTGCAGTGAGGTCCCACTGTCTAGATCCTTAATGAAGATGTCTGAGGAACAGTACTGGCCCCAGTATCAGCCCCTGGGATGTACCACTAGGCACTGGCTGTTCACCCAGTTTTCAATTCACCATACTATTAGTTTATCTAACCCATATTCTGTTAGCTTGTCTATGAGGGTGCTGCTGGAAATAGCGTCAAAAGTCTTAGTAAAGCTCAGGTAGAGAAACATTCACTGTCCTCTCCTCATTCACAAAGCTAGTCACTAGATAATCTGAAGAGGCCCCTACCAACCTAAGTAAGAGTCTGTGATCTTGAGAATAGCTGTCTCATAGTTTGTGCCAGACAAGAAGAGAAGACAGACTGTGGCAATCTGTCTGTCAGATAGCAAATAGCCACTGTAATGTTGAAATGGTTGGCACCAAGTAATATCAGGTTTACTGATATGAGTAAATGTGCAACCTGATCCCTACCTGTAAGGCTTCTTTTGCAATCCTAGGGAATTTTAGAGCTGACTTTGTCTAAATTTACGCTCATCAGGGCTATGGATGAAGATGGTAGCTCGTCTCTGTATTTGTACCCAGTAGACTAACACAGTGACGCATTTCACTCTGTCCTCTGCTTGATCATCAGCCCTGGAGTACAGTCCTGTTCTCCTAAGGGCCTCTTCTGGGATCTTAAACAGGTCTTTAGCCTTGTAAGAGTGTTCACTTCACCTACTTAACTCCTTCAGCAAGTGCCCTGTAATTTAGTGCACCCGAAGTTGAGAACTGGAATTCTCAATATAGTGAATAGAGAGAACCGAATGCCTCTAGCAGGTGATTAGGAGCATTAAGCTAAACACTTAACGTTATATTGTGTGAATAACCTTTCAATCCCATGCTGGTTTTCCTACTGAATTCCTGATTCATCTACACAGAGAAAATGTACAGAATGAGAAAGTTGAGTGATAAAGATGAGTATTCAGTATTTATTACTATCTGAATGCTGCGTGTCTTCATAACACATATCATGCAAACTTTTGAAGCTGATGAAATAGAGGTGTTGTGGAGAATTTCTGCGTTCCTTAATCAAATAACTCACAAAGGAAGTACTGAAAGTAGCTGGTTTCTTTTACCTTCTTTTGCCTTGATGTCTTATGTGGATGGCACTGCTGAAAGTAAATGCTATCTCACAAACCAGTGCGTTATTGAACACCCTCAGAATGAGGAGTGGAAGGAATGAGATAAAGCAGCAAAGGAAAGTAATTATTCTGTAAATTGCAGTTCAGCTGCATGAAGACCACTGTAAGAATGTATCACTACACTTTGCCCGACCCTTTTTTACATATAAAGATTATAATGAGAAGCTGAAAAGTTATAGCAGTGCTGAAACCAGTGGAAATTGCCACCTATAATTAAAACAAAACACACCCTCCCACCCCTCACCTCTGGTTTTATGTACATTAACATCATTCTGTAAGAACGTAAGAATTCTAAGGGGAAAAACACATATAAAAAAAATACTGTTTAAGTAATGCAGGTTTTTTCCTGATTCTTGTCTATTTGGATTGCCACACTTCAGAACAAAAAGGCCTCTTGAGTTCATACTAGCTGTCACCGTTGTAAGTCACCACATAAAAGTCAGGCTCTTGTACAAGACATGTGCCATTAAGGTAAACATTCCACACACAGAGTCTGTATACGTGAGATGAGGAGCTGATGAAAAGTTCAAAAACTAGAATGATTTTCCTAAGACGTCATCCTTTAGTCATCCTTTAATCTTATGCCTGGAGCGCATTTCTTTTTTCCCCAGCGTGACTTCCACTGACAAAATCACTAATACCAAGAGTCAAGAATAGTTCAGGATGCAGCAAATTACTTGCAACTGATAAAACAAGAAAACCATGCAGAACGCAGGTAGACACTGCTTAAAGTCCAGAAGGTCATGGATGCAGGCTCTGCTCCAGGTGATTCAACCTAAGACTCAAAGTAGAAGGTAACACCAGCTTTTCACCTCACAGCACCTAAAAAAATCCTTCTCCTTGCTCCTCTGAGCTTGCACTAAAAAGCAAAGCAAATCACTGAGCTGTAGTCAGCTTAGCCTCCTCATGACACAAAGTGCCTCCTGTTGACTGTGTAGCTGTTAGAGGCATCCACCTTATCCTTAAGTATAATGACAGAAAAGGCAACAGTCCCACCCCTTCTATGGTTGGCAAATCAGTATCTTTGCTTTACCCTAATCAGTTAAGTGTACTCTATTAATCTCTAGGTTTTTCCATTACCTAGAAGAGCCCACCCTGACATTGACAGTAACCCCTCAGTGCAGTGGTTGCAATGAGGTAGCAAAGGCTGGGGGCTAATACTGCAAACGCACTGCCAGGTAAGGTTATGGAGGGAATTTCTTAAATAGTGTTCTAGGGGAATTCCTTCATTTCCATCATTTTGATTTGCTTCCTTTCTCTTTCCAGCTAAATTTCACCACTGTGAATATAATCATGCACATCTTCATACCATCTGTCTCCATTCATATTTTTTATAGCTGTATCAGTCAGAGTTTTAATTTGAATTTTCATGGATAAAGAGATTTTTAACCTGCCTCAGACAGAGAAATAGAGATTTTCCAAAGATAATAACAATTTCAGTACCCTACAGGAGGCTTTATTTCTGTTTCTTTTAGCTACAGAGTTTTTATGCTCAGCAGACTGGTATCCAAATACAGCTGGGAAAAAATACGACAATGAAACTTGTGCTGGGGATTACCAACACAACTACTTGCAACCAAAACCTCCACAGGGAGGTTACACAAAATTTTTCTCAAAGGACTCTCAATTATGAAGTTACAACAGCCAGCAGCTTTTGGTTAGGTCTAACTCATAAAGCAAACTTCTGTCTGACATATCCCAAGTGTCAGCTTGGTGACGAGGATACTGCTTCCCTTGGCACAATCTGTCTATTGGTAGCAAGTGAGGAGCTCCTAAAAACAGTGGTGGTGCAGGATCTGCTCCACAGCCTGTATCCTCTGCTGTAAGGTCTCTAACAGGCCTTGTACGTACTGGGTGAGGGAGGAGGATCTATTTGCCCCTTCCACCTTGCTTTTGTACAAGTCTTTCAAAATTTTATAACAGAAAACTTTTCATGGGATGTTTTGTGATAGTAAGCAGCCTGTGCAGAACATAAAAAAGGTAAACTAGCTTCCTTTAGAAAAAACCTTTTGGGGTTATTATGAGCCAGACTGGATATAAATCTCTTTAACAGAATGTATTAAAAATGCTGACAATAATATTGTTTCATATCAGAAGCTGTGCTTTAATCTTTTTTTAGATGGGAATTAACTCTCTGAGTGAAGATTTATGCTGTGAAATTATTCAGTTTCTCCATTTTATGCTGCTAAACTAATATATTTCATGTTAAACTGGGCAAGGAGTCAGCTGTGAGCTACACTTTTCCCAGATTTTCCAAGTGATGCAACCTTCCACCTCCTCCCTTAGAGTGAAAGGATTCTGTACTCTCAGCTGTAAGAGCCATTCAGTCATCACTGTAGAGTGCCTACCTTTTAAACACTCATTCTTGCATTTTTGTCTAATTTATCAGCATCCTTTTGTTCATCACAGCACCCGCCTCTTCTCCCTTCCTCACTTATTTTCTATACTGGCTCAAGGTTTCCACTTGCGTAACTCCTCACTCAACCGAGCATTTGCTTTCACCTTTCCTGTTATTGCCAGCACCGGCTCTTAAAATATCTCTTTTCATCTCCCCATTGCTCCTAACATGCCCTCAGGAAAAACTATTTATATCCACACTATGATGCCAAATACTTCATGATTTCACAGGATCACAGAACAGCTGAAGTTGGAAGGGATCTCCAGAGGTTATCTTGTCCAACCTCTGCTCAAGGAGAGCCACCTGGAAGAGATTGCCCAGACTGTGTGTGGACAGCTTCTAAGCATCTTCAAAGATGGAGACTCCACAACCTGTCTGGACAACCTGTGCCAGTCTTGGTCACTCGTACAGTAAAAGAGTATTTGCTAATATTCAGGTGGAACTTGTGTTTCTGTTTGTGCTCACTGCCTCTTCAATACATCTCTTTACCTCTTTCACACCTCTTTCATATCTCTAAGTGTTCTTATGTACAGCACGACAATAATCAAATTGCTGGCTGCCGAAGACCCACTGCTTGACATTCAGCTGCTTTCCCTACTAACTGCTTCCATCTATTGTCCTTAATCTCATACTGCAATCACAAATTCCAGAGGGAAACAGCTTTTTTCTCTGCTTCTGCACCACCTTGCCAGTGGTTCCTGGTCTATGCCTGAGGCTCTCTGACACCTTGTAAATAAAATAGCAACAAGAAATTTGGTTCCTTCATTTAAAGCTCTTATAACCTCTATGCTTATTAGGGGAGAACATGCTTAAGCACAGAACAAAGGACAAACTGTACCATCCCCTTACAATAGACATCAATGTCTGTGGAAGACCCAGCAAATGTGCCTCTACATGGACAGAAAGAGTATTTTATTCTCTGTCAGCAATTTGAAAGTTTGTTATTCTTAGGAGTTCTGAATTCAGTGATAGAAAATGTAATGTAATTCACAGATGAACTAGGATCAAAGCAAAGTTTTTGTCTTCACCTTCTGATCTTCAGCAGTCTTGGTCAAGTGTCAAGCTGCCATGGTCATGGCTAACTCACATCTTATTGCTTCCTGATGATAACTGAGGGAGCTTAGACTTTGACTTAAATGAGTCTGGAAACATTAATCTAAATCCTGAAAAGCCACTCAGTTTGCAAGATGTTGTGGCACCTCTCCTGCACTACTTTCACTGCTGGTGCACTGATTATGCTGCATTTTACTTATGCTGGTGTAGGTTTCTTCTGAATCCGTAGGATCTTTTAAAGCTTATTGTGTATTCTTGGCTACTTTTTTTTTCTGTATGCATGACATAAAATAACTAGATGTTGGTCATCAACAGGGCTATTATATTTCATTCTCTATCAGCATACTTGACCTTGATTTCTGATTGTATCCCCATTACTTTCACTGGAAATACAAAGGGAGTCTTCCGTTGGCCGAAAAAAACCCATAGATCTATTTATTCCTTCACTTACACAAGGTAAAACATAATTATTTTTGAAAATGGTGCAAACCCAATACATGGATTTCCCTACACTTGAAAGGTTTTGTATGTTTGTTTTAATATCTTTAGTTTGTTTTGTTTTTAATCAGAAACTGCCTTGCTTTGAAACAGAAACACTTCTTGTAGTGCTTGTGCTTTGCTGGTCTTTTATCTTGTTTTAATTAGCTCACTTGGGAAGTAATGTAACTGTACTGCAGAAAAAGCTGTATCAATAGTTGAATCCTTCTTTTCAATTAACCATACAAATCCAGGTTTCCCACATTTATACTGCGTTATTCCACACTTGGCACAACCTGCTTCTTTCAGTGTCCTTCATTATTTTTAAGTCATCTTGAAAGGAAGCAGCCAGCCCTGTTTTGTGCCAGCAGGCAGCAAGACGCACATTCTTGTTCACCTGCCTGGAGTCCACCACAGCAGCCACAGTCAGGGTTGTATGTAGTCCTGCAAAGTCCTAGAATACCTTGCTATTGAACTAGAACAATCAAAATGAGATTTCAAAAATCACAACTGCTCCCAAGGCCATAAAAAAGAATTTTTTTATGTCTTGCTGCAAAGCAGTTTCTGCTGAAAGAACAGGAATACAGAAACTACAATCCAATCCTTGCTAGTACAGGGAAGCCTTATCCTGGGCTTATGGAACATTGTGCAAGACTCTCAGGGTCAGTTTTTCTTCCAGGGAACCCCTCAGTATAGGTGTGACAAGAAGGCAGAAGCACAGAGAGGCAACTGAGGAGAAATAGAGAAATATTTCTTGCATTCCCAGGGCAGATTTAGGAAGGACAAAGAACAGCTCAAGTTGAAACTGGCGGAGGACACCGAGGGCAACAAGAAGGGCCATTTACAAGAAGGGCAACAAGGATCATCTACAGCCACAGCAGCAATAAAAGGAAGACTGGGCCTGCTCCCCAGTGTAGTAGGTGACCAAGTGACGGAGAGTATGGGGAAGGATAAACTCAGAAGGACTTGGTGTCTCCATTCGTCCAGGCCTTTACTGGCAAAGTCTGCTGCTCATTCCCAGGCCTTTCAGGTCTTTGTTTAGTAGCAAAGACTGGCAAAGATGGTACTATCCAAAGGAAGGATCAAATTAGGTACTAATTAGGTCATCTGGACATATGCAAATCCATAGGGCTGGATAGGATGCATCTGAAGGTGCTGGGAAGCTGGCTTGATGTTATTCTGGGACCATTCTTTATCGTGTTTGAAAATCTGTGGTGATTAAGGGACCAAAGACTAGAGAAAGCAGTTGTTAAAAACTATCTCTGAAAAAGGCAAGAAGGATTTAAGGAAGATACTCTGAAAAAAATAATCCTTTGATTCATATGAAGATGTTAAGAGGAAGGCATTATGGAAGCTTCAATATACCTTGTCTTTGGAAAATAAAACTGCCTCACGTTTTTGGAAAATTCTGAGATATATGGAAGGACTTATAGCAATGGGGGGTTTCTCCATGTGTTTTAGGAACTTCCTAAACACCTTCTGGATTTCATTTTATGGTATCTAGCAATATACTATTTGCTACAGGAAGGTGATCATTTCCCACCTGAAGTAGAAATATGAGGAATATCACAAATGCAAATGTGTAGTATCCAAGAAGATATAAAATTCAGAAGAACTTCATAAAAACATCATAACATGATAATTGAATGTAAACTGGATATAAGAAACATTGTGTCTTCCCAGTAATGTATGAAAAAATGGAGATCTCTGTAACTGAGCAATGTAGCTAAACATTTCTCCAGAGCAGTGACACGTCAGTATAATTTGTAATTTGAGATGCTAAATTCTTTCACATCTTTGTAATAACTACAGATGAATGTGCCTTATCGGTGTGACAGCCAGATAGCTCAGGCTGTACAGAGCTTGACAGTGTTTTTCTAATATAATCTGCTTTTAAACTAAACCAGCACAATATACACTGCAGTCGAACTTCAGTGAGAACATACCTGAAATGTGCACTTAAACTGGTTGTGATCTGTTTTATGAAAAAAAAAAAACCCAAACCACAGTCAAAACCTAATGTGTCACGTAAAGAGCATTAATAAGTACTGTACTCAAATAGACAATACTACACTGCAGCCTTTAATTAATCTCTTTACCAGTGCAGGAATATTTCTACTAATAACTACTTTTAAACTTCCTAAGAGATGAAACTTGGATCTCCACCTCTGGAGGTCCTTCAAACATTTAAATCACATCAGTATGAGAAAATTTGTTCCCAATATTAAATCCAAATGTTCATCCTTTCCAGATTCATCATATTAGCCCTGGTTACTTATTTGCCCAACTTTGAATTATATTTATTCCTCCACTGGGTTCACGCATTTTAAATTCTCTGAGTTTCTCAATCATTACTCAACAAAGCTCTATCTGATGAGTTCTTTAAATTTATTCCCTGCAGCTCTCCTGATAATTTGCATTACTTGTTTCTGGTCACTTCAGTTCCTTAATACCTTTCTGGTAGCAACTGCATAGAATTGTAAAGCATACGGCAGGTCTTGGGCTGAGCTGATACACAATCACCTTGGCTCCACAAAAATCAAGAAGGCAAAGGTTGTTTCTTGATTTCCCTGCAGCTGAGATCCTCTTGGTGTTGATCTAATTTTGATAGAAAATAAAGTACATTGACAGTTGCTTCAATGAGCCTGTTTGAACAAAGGGTTTCTGGAGCACACAGACCCATATAATACATGCTCTGTGGCACCTGGTCCTTCTCTGCATCTTAGGAACACACATGAGCAAATAAGAATGTTGTGTGCTTGTGGAACATACATCCACTTGATCTCCTTAGGAAAAAATACCAGCTTATGTAATTTAAAGTAACCCTCAGCTGGCAATTAGTTGCTGCTTATTATAGCCACAGAATCTCAACAGAACATGACTTAGTTGAATTGAATGTCCATGCACAGTTCTCCTAAGGTATGGAGCCGCAGCCAGCAGAATTATGGGTTCTATCTAGCCATATGTGACAGTGGCTAGTCTCTGACTTTGTGCCTGACACACTAGTTGGAAGAAGCACTTCCAACATGGTCAGAAACACTGCAGAGCATCCTCTTTTTGCAACCTAACATCCTTTACTTCGGCAGCAGAGCAGTCTGACAGGCCAGGCACGGAGTTCAGCCTGGCAGCTGACTGCAACACAGCTCGGTCAAGGGCTTCCCAATCACAGCCTGCTTAACATACACATAAATCAAGTCTATCCACGGCCATCCTCGGTACACCCGTCTAGGCAGGGCATGAAGCAGAAAGATGTTCCTGGAGACAGAGACAATTGCAGTGGCTCTTGGTTTTCTTTCAGTTAAACCCTTCTAGAAGCTGTGGGGAAGCCAGTGATCTCTGATTTCTCTGGAAGTGGACAGGATGAAGGAGCCGTCACTGTCTGTTTAAAGGCAGAGTGGTCCCACTTCTCATTTCACACATAAAACTATAGTCACATAAAATTTTATTTCCTGGATGCCACTTTTTCATACTACATTATGATGAACATCTGGATGTCATCTTTTCTTATTGCTTGCATCCTTGCAGCAGGCCAAAACTGACCATATACTTAAGGTTTCTGAAAGAACAGTCTTTGCCTATTGATATGGACTGCAGCCTCAGGTATCTGAAGGCTTTCCCCAGCCAGCAGCTTTACTGAAATGTCACCAGTCTGCTATACAGGAGAGTGACCTGCTGCAGGACCCACACAGGAGACAGAACCCTCTAACTATAAGCCTTGATGCAGAAAAGGCAGAAGAGCCCAAGCTGCAGGAGTGAGAGGACCACAGCAGGACTATGGTCTATTAGCCTCACCCGATAACCCTGGCAGCAGGAGGCAAGCAGCACCACTCATAAAACAGACTGTTTTGATGTCACCAGTGTTCCTGTCTCTGGATGCTTACTAGGACAGAGGCCTGATTATTTAAGATAGAAGCAACCATACAATAGGAATGGCAAGAATTAAAATAATGAGCATTTAGACAGCCTCTAATTCAGAGCAGAGAGGAAGGACACATTCTGCCACACTAATTCTACCTTTCAGGAAGTTTAAAAAGACACAGTAGAAGTTATGAAAGTTGCCCTTTATATTGCAATAATATACTTTTAAAAGAAGTTGGTTTTCATACGAAAAGGAAATATTTATTCAATTTTTATTCCTTTCTTATTACTTCCCTGAGAAAATGACAAAATACTTAAATAACCTTTTTTAAAAAATGTAAATGTGATTTTTTATGCCTTAAAATGCATTAACAAATACAGACAGGATTCCTTATGTATGCTGATATATCCACTGGCATTATCTTCTTGAGCTTGTGAGCATTTACATTCTTTGCATTTCATATTTAACAATGAGATTCAACTCCTTCCTCTGCCCCAAGGGTAAGGGACGAAACACAAAAAAGACCACAAAATCTTACTAATATAGAACAGGTACAAGAACTCAATCAGATCATGAAGTCACTGAATAGTTAAGACTTTGTCTCCTATTTTTTGACCTAAATTATGATACATCCACATTTATTTATTCTCTGAATATATAAATGGTGAGAAGTGGACATTATATTGATATGGGGTCTACCCCTTCAAGAGGCACTTTCAATAGGAATGTGAACTTTACTATAAAATATCTCATTCATTCATCTATGCGCCTGAAGACACTTTCTACTGCTGAAAGACATGGCTTTGGAAGGCCTACTTCTATTTTTATCTACATAGGTCTACTTTCATGATTCCTTTGTTTTCCATTTTAAATCAGAATATTTCATGAACTACTGTGTTTAGGTCTTAGGGAGGTAGTGCTTTATTATTTTTATTTTGATTCATTTCCTTTGTATCCTTCTTCTGAGAGTTCAGGATGTTCTGCTCACAAGGGAACACTGCATAGAGTTGGTGGATGGGATTTTGAATTCCTCACAATTTTTTCACATGGAAGAATGGAATCAAAACTTCTAGAATCAAACACCACCTCTTTATAAAACCATTATCACCACAGTGCAGTAATTGCAGACTCCATTGCCTATGAGGAGTAGTCTTTAACTCTTGTTTTAAATTTACAGACTGTAAAATGAAATGTTAGTTGAAAACGCATCAGTTGACCAGAAGGTTTAGATAATTTAGAAGATTTAATGCTAAATTTGGCTTGAGAGATGGAATGAAAGCTTATGTAAAACTTACTGTTGTCTTAGGTATGAGGACTCTTCAGCAGGATAGAATCAGAGCACCTCCTGGTGTTGCTTACATGCCAGTGTATGCGAAGAGCCAATGGCAAGGCTTCAGCTTAAAGACACATTCATTCTCCCATGGGAGCTCATCGTAATGGTAACTCAACTGAAAACATGTAAGCTGACCCCTTAAAAATGTTCTAAACCAACTGTAATAATCACGTAACAACACTAAGGTTTTACTGATGGGAGAAGGACTTGGGGGTGTGGGTTGATGAAAAAATGAACATGAGGCAGCAGTGTGCGCTTGCAGCCCAGAAAGCCAACCGTATCCTGGGCTGCATCAAAAGGAGCGTGACCAGCAGGTCGAGGGAGGTGCTCCTGCCCCTCTACTCTGCTCTCGTGAGACCTCACTTGGAGTATCATGTGCAGTTCTGGTGTCCTCAACATAAAAAGGACATAGAACTGTTGGAACAAGTCCAGAGGAGGGCCATGAGGATAATCAGGGGACTGGAGCACCTCCCATATGAAGACAGGATGAGAAAGTTGGGGCTGTTCAGCCTGGAGAAGAGAAGGCTGCGTGGAGACCTCATAGCAGCCTTCCAATATCTGAAGGGGGCCTATAGGGATGCTAGGGAGGGACTCTTCATTAGGGGCTGTAGTGAGAGGACAAGGGGTAATGGGTTCAAACTCAAACAGGGGAAGTTTAGATTGGATATGAGGAAGGAATTCTTTACTGTAAGGGTGGTGAGGCCCTGGAATGGGTTGCCCAGGGAAGTTGTGAATGCTCCATCGCTGGTGGTGTTCAAGGCGGGGCTGGACAGAGCCTTGGATGGCATGGTTTAGTGGGAGGTGTCCCTGCCCATGGCAGGGGGGTTGGAACTCGACGATCTTAAGGTCCTTTCCAACTCTAACTATTCTATGATTCTATGATTCTACAAACTCAGAACTCAGTGACGATCTCACTGAAGTTAATTTGACTTGGACTGTTACTCTGAGTAAGTGGAAATGAGCCTTGTATTCGTCTTTCTTTCATTCTGCATTGAATGGTATCACCTAGATTGCCATGAAACTTTACTATGGGTAAGCTGCAAAATGTGCTGTAACTGTTTATGCACCACTACGTACATTTAAAATAATTAATATCTCTAAAGATGGCTTGGTCTTTGCAGCAGTTGCTCCTAAAGGCATAAAAAGAAAAGGCCAACACAGCAATGGATTTGGCCCTACCAACACAAAATATTTCCATAATTGTATAATGGGTAAAAAAAAGAGACTTGTAGAGTTTTCATCATGAACATACTGTTGCTTTTCTAAAGCACTTTGGAGTACCACAGTCATCCACAGTTGTCACAGAAGTGGTAGATAAAGAAAGATCTATTCAAAGCCCAAGTAGTAAAGAGGTCACAGAGCACCCTATTTTTAATTCTGGGGCTTTTATAGGTTCAAAAACCTATTTTAAAACTCAAAATCCAATGTGTGCTTCAAAAAAAACAGAAGAAAAAGAAAAAGAAGTACCATAGAACGATACTTTTCTACGAATACATACTTGTTTCACTTTTAGGTTACATCCTGTCCAGGTTCGAACCCCTAGTATTATTTGCTTGCACAAGAACAAAGATATTTCTGATTGTTTTCACCAGTTTTCTTATTACTATGAAACAATATCCCCTCTCCCAACAATACTGAGTGCTATAGTGCACAATACAAAGGCTCAGTGCCAGGTAAGTCTCCATTTGTCTCCCCTCTCTGG
Source organism: Amazona ochrocephala (assembly GCA_039720435.1). Classification (NCBI taxonomy): domain Eukaryota; kingdom Metazoa; phylum Chordata; class Aves; order Psittaciformes; family Psittacidae; genus Amazona; species Amazona ochrocephala. The sequence goes on from CM077880.1 coordinate 32,667,042, forward strand.
TTTACCTGGATGTTTCTGATTCTCTCTGCAATTCATACCCTAGAAGGTAAATTGACTGAATCAAACCTTCTAGTCAAGAAGTGCTGAAAAACAAAACACACACAGAGCCTGTATTTTTGTCTCAACTAAATGAGAATTCCCTTCTTCAAAAAAAAATTCTAGTAGAGACAAACCGGTACATAGTGGTCGTGTTCAGACAATCAGCTTAGACCGAACCCAGCTAAATTATAGAAACTTAACTCAATACAGAATGGTTCTTTCAATAAATAATAATAAAAATATAAATAATAATAGAAATATAAATAATAAAAAAAGAAATAATATAGAAATCTTCAATCTACAAACATTGAGAATAATTAAAAAGAAGATTGATTTTTTTCAAAGTCCTGGTAACCAGTGTTGATAAGGAAAGAAAACTCATCTCCCAGAACATTCCTAAGTTGCTTGATCTATGGAAGGATTCAAAAATCATCTTCTTTTAGTGGGCGGAACTGAAATTGGTGTAATTGTCACCAGTGAACTTAATCACTGCAGACTTAATGCGCTGAGGAAAACCTCTGATGGAATGATTAGCAAAATCCTTCCCTGCGGAAGGCACTACAGTCATAAGGAATTAATCAGGAAATGGGAGTTGTAACTTGTAAGGTCATGTCCAAAAGTTTCTGTATGGGAACAGGAGAAACAGCATCTTTAAACTAAATAATTTTTCTAATGCGATACCTACCATTTGCCATAATACATAGACAGATAACGTGTTATCTCTTGTTTGTCAGAATGTACATCTGGGGATTGGAACATGTATGAATCAAAGACAGGATTTATGCAGAAATTGGTCTTTTGAGTTTATTTTGTTTTGCTTTTAGTTTCTGACTTCTTGGCTTCACTGAACTTGTCACCTGTGATCAGTGAATGATGTGACAGACATCGCACAGTCATGACTTTGGACCTCCCCTCAGCTAGGTCCTCAAACTGGTTTAAGGAGTTATGCAGACTTCCTAGACAATATTTCACCTTGCTGTCCACTCAGCTCTGGTAGCTGGTATTGAAAGCCACCTCTCAGTATCCCTCGAGGGACAGAAGAGCACTGTGAATTAATTTAACCTAGCAGTTCAAGCTCTACAAACTTGCTACAAACTAATACATGGTCAAGCAATGACAGACTTGTGCTACACTTAAGCTCCTTTAAGGTTAGTTTCAAACACCTAAGGTAACAAAAAGATACTTCAGAAAAGGCTTATTTAAGGAATCTCTCATAAAGGTAAAATTGAGGTATTGTTCTTGTATTAATGGTTAGGTAACTTCTATTGTTAGGTTTCAGACAGTGGGGAAAAAAAAAAGAAAATTATCATATATTTTCCTTTATTTGACCTTCTTTAATGGAAATCTTTGTTGCAAGTTCTGTATTGATATAACTCTTAAGGAAAATTTATTTACCTTCCAATGGGTACTGCATGCTGATTAGGTGAGAAAGAATTGCCTTCTTTCCTGCTATTTATAACACAGCTAATGATTTTCTTTGGGGTGAATAGCTTCTTATTTATCTTCAGATGCTTTCCTTGACAGGGCAAAGTCGGAACAAAAAGGTCTTCATTGCTTCTTTTGCTACAAGGTAAAAATATGGGGCTGCTTCCTGTAAATGGTCCTACTCACCCAGGTATTCTCATACATATGGGTCATATTTTTCATATAAAGGGGGTTACCTGTCATTTTGAAGTTTACAGTAAAAAGACCTATCCATTACTCAGTTATCTTCAATACTAGTGTATTTCTAAGAAGCACTGGTTTAAAATAGTATAGCATTATTCTGGTTTTATTAACATGCCTTGATATGTAACTGACCTTCCACTTGCAGTAGTTTCACTTCCAGGATAGCTGTGTTTTGGAAAAGGCTTAAAATCAGATGAATCATCCATTCTCCTGGGAAGCACTGTTCTGCAATAAACTGCTGGCTCTTTGCCCCCAGTACAGACATTTTCTAATACAGTCATTAGGACAGTTCCTATCCCCCTGTCATATTACAAAATTAATGAGCTCTTTTCAATAACTTTACAAAGCCCATAAGACATGACATAGCAAATTCTTCCTGTTTTACTTAAATAGTGAGGTTTCAACCTCTAATATACATTGGTGTTTACAGGATCACACATGCAAAGAAAAAGTGTCAGCCTTACAACTGATTTCTGTTCCAGAGTTTGTTTGTCCTATGTTAGAAAAGCAGCTGTTTGCTGAAAACCTGTGGAAATCTCAAGTATTTGGCAAAAAGAACTAATGTTTATTTCCTATAAGTGTAAAGTATTATCCTGTTTCTCTTAACCAGTGTAATATACTAAAATTACAATGAACGCATCTGCATTTAGCATTTACATATGAGAATATTTTCATATTTGTCATATGGTTCTTCAAAAATGTCTGGTAACAGTAGCAGTGACACATTTGCAATGGAATGTCCAAGTGCAATTCCATCATATTAGAAAAAAGCACAATGGAAACATGAGACAGATTTAGCAGTAAAAGTGTGCTTACCTTCATATGTCCCACTTTCTAAGAGAGCACCACTTTTCTCCAATTCCATAAAATCTTCAACAGTGATGAAAATATAGTCCACACCAGGGACTTCCCCCTCCTTATGTGGCCTTGTGGTGCCTATTAATAAGACAAAAGGTACACTGTCAAGCACAGGACCTAAATGTAGAAGGATGTTTTTGAAAGTTTTCGAAAATTTACGAAGTAAACCATTTCTAAAGCACATTATATATAGCACATTGTCCTCATGAGGATGTCTTTCAAAACCATATAGGTACATTTGTTGAAGCTGACAGAGGTATATAAGATGCATGTTTAAGATCACTCCAGATGTTTTTTGGATCCATATTATTTATTCTCACTAATGAAAATGTATGATACTAGTATTCTTTTCATGTTCCTAGAAAGACACCAGGCATTCAGAGGTAACACAAATCTTTGATGTGTATTTTTCATGGCCTTAAACAAATCTTGTCTACAATTAATCTGCTTCATGAACTTTTAAACATTTATTTAGTACACGAAATAATAAATCTGTAAGTAAACCTGTAATGGTTATACTCACATTGATCGTTTCAGTGCCACAAGTGGACTTGATAAATGGTGAGGCTTAAGGGACTGAGCAATTCAAATCGCCCGGTTACGATGCTGTCAAACTGCAAAGGTGCTAACATTTAGTTACAGCCTCTATTGTCATCTCTGGATGACAAACTCCATAAATGCCAACAGACAATATTCCATGCATGCTGAGAAGTGACTTGGTTTAGCTAGCAAAAGTTGAGCTGTTAGCAGGGAAGCATCTGAATTTGACCTCATTTCTGAATGGTCTGTTTTACTGTGGTCAGGCTATCCCTACTTTAACTGAAACCACTAAGCAAGTCTCAAAACTCCACTTGGAAATGGGAGATTTTTATGTCCTCCTCACTCTCATGAGTGTTTGAAACATTTGAATAAATCAATTCTTTACCAATATTGTAGTGACCACATCACATTTGCAGGGTTTGGTTTCAAGACTGTTTATGCTGGGAAGTAGTTAGAAACCAGATCTTCCACTTCCAGGACAAAAGTTTAGCATTATTATATTGTGCAAAAGACATTGGCTCTTCCTCAATTATTAATCCACCACCTGAAACACCATATTGTGACTCTCATATTACTTAGTAGTGATTCAGACATCTCTCAGGTCAGCTGATGTAAAATTTATTTAATCTACTTTTTGATGTCTATTTTTCAGACATCTGCATTTAAGCCTCTTGAAAAATTTTGTGTAAGACTCATCATGAGATTACGAAAATGAAGCACAATTGTCTACGTTTCTGCCATGCATATAAACTATTACAGTCAATAGAGATCTCATTAATGGTGGAAGCAAGAGAGCTATTCAGCTGCCTGCCTGCTAAGAGCTCAGTTCAGTTGGCCATACATAGGTCTCCATGGGATGCCTCAAATATTCATGTGAAGCCAGTAGGTGTGAAAGGACAAAACACTCTTTGCATTGCCCCAAATGCACAAAATTATACTTTGCATTGCCCAGAATGTAGTTGCAAACCTCATACAGAATCCCACTCCACAGCTACATCTAATGGTGACTTCTATGAAATGAAAAAAGCATGCTAGAAGTGCAACGTTCTCTAAGTGACAAAGACAGGACTTCCACGCTCTCAGTGATTCCGACTAGCCAGCTTCGCCAAACCACTGGATGGTGTTCAGAGTTGTCCAAATTCCTCATTGTCAGTGGAGAGATAAAGACATAATGGTGCCTTAGTTAGGCTTTCTAGACTGCTTGTCATAGACAACTTTCTGTCCTCTTAGACTGAATGAGCCTGAGAAGATATTTCAGTTGCTAACATCAGGAATATGTTTTGATAAATCTGTAAGATGCTTTCCCTAATTTGTCTGATTCTAATTCCCTTTTCATGTCAACATTTAAAACTAAAATTCATCTTATTTGGCTGTTATTTCTGAGAATTTCATAGTTGCAGAAACATGTTTGTTAGGATAATTACTATTGTGTTATTATATGGTATGGTATATGGTATTTAACCATACCAGCAACAGTACGGTTAAAGCACTCAGACACTTGGATTGTTCATAAATATGTTGAATTTACCCCCTGTGGAATATCTGACCTCCGGGGATGCAGCAGCACCCTCAAGAGATCTTCAGCCCTTTATGAGAACTGTGCAGAAGCACAGGGATTCTGGCAAGCCCCTGAGCTCCGAGGAGCTCTGCTAACAGCACATGCATCAGATGTTTGATCTGCATGCTCTCTCCTGAGGAATTTTTCACTCCCAAACTCATTGGCAGGAACTGTATCTTCCTCATAAAACACTGTGGTAAATCAAGGCTATGTTATTCCTGGACATGGAAGAGGGGAGAAGCTGGCATATTAGACAAGTACCGCTAGCTTAGTATTTCTTCAATACTTTTTTATGTTGCCAAACTAGATTCCCAGAAGTTAAACAACCAGAAAACAAAAACACCAACCAAAGAACCAAAAACAACCCCAAGTGATATGAAATGTGGAAGTAAGCCCTGCTTTGAGTGGGAAGTTGGACCAGATGACCTGCTGAGCTCCCTCTCAATCTGTATTTTCAATGATTCTATGAGACTTAAGTTTTAACGCACTGCAGTTTGTTTTATGCACATGGATATTCAGCAATTGTATTCAGCAGGGATGACTGCAAAGTCTCACAGGAGGTCCAACAAAAGACTCAGTTATCCCTGTGTTTCTCTACTTTTGTCACAGTCTTTGGTCAACTTGCCTATAAAAGTGTAATGGACTAAATTTTAGATTCTGAATCTCTCAAATTGGAAGCTAAAGACCTGATCTTTCTGCCCTTATGTGACTTAGTGAAGTTATTTTGGATATGGTACATATATGATAATGTTTGCATATGCCCTGCACTTTGAACTGAATATTCAGTCTAATTTGCCTCCCCCATTTAAAGTGAAATGCATGGTCCAGTTATAGACTAATTCTGTATCCTTAGTACACAGTTTAACTCTAGCCTTCTGTCTCTTCTCCAGTTGAATTGCTCATCACCTATCCCCATGTGTAAGGCAGCAATGAGATGCCCTGTATTTAGAGCTGCAGATGTAATCATTCTCTTGTTCTATAACACTCCAAGGTTTCACATAGCTCCCATTTTGCTTCAAGATAAAACTACTGCATTTTTGTGGCAAAGCCAAAAGACTCAGAATGCCACTTTAGAATTGCCAGTGTGCTACTGTACACAGCAGCTTCTTAAGTCAGTCTCCCTGAATGTCAGTTTCCCACTGTTGCTCAGGTGACTAAATAGATACTGGTAACTCTACAGTATGTTTTCTTTTCTCCATTTCTCTTGCACCTATCTTTCACTAGGTATTCCACCATGGAGATGAGGAATCCTTTCACCTGAAAGCTGAATTAAAATGTATAAACTATACAAATGAATATCTTTAAGGAAAAGCAGGTTTTCTAGAATATTTCTTGCCAGTTCTACCTGTGCCTGCTATGTCTGTCCTACAATGCCAGGAGATGATATTATCACTCAGGTGGTAAATGTAAGATTCCACCCTCTTTTCTTATAATCCTTAGGGACTCTGCTCAAGAGCTTGTATTGTATATTGAGGGTTATACTCCTATAAGATGTTAACTACTCACTTCCTTCAAAAAACAGAGAAAAGAGCAAACCATGATCACTAGAGTTGCATGTGTTCAGCGTGACTCTGACCCCAGGTACAGCAGTTTCTATCCCTACCAGAACTTTACTGCTCTTGATAAAATCTTACTGAGTCCCATTTCCCTCCTGCATCTGTTCTCATTTCCTCAGCCTGGAGGACCTGAGATCTTGCAAATGTTTAAAGCAATTCCCCGGCTAATGGAAAAATCAATAGTTATTGCCTCCTTCACCCTGGAGGAACTGACTTGCTGCTATTAATACTTCTGCTGCCCTTTATACCTTTCTGTAAGCACCACAGTGTTAGCAATGTGCAGGTTTACAAACTTGGAGGCAGTTACTGGAGCATCTTTAACACCCATAAAGGTCTGAACATTGAGGTCTATATACAGGAAACTTACAGATCACAGGCAAATTTTCCTTGTTTTTAAATTAATGTAGAGTTACTGTTCTTAATAGATTTTGTCTTTAACTATATTCATATAGCACAGCTATGGTGACTCAAGACTTAAAACAAAGAATTAATTCTAAGCCTCGTATTTTTTCAGAAACACACCTCTTGTTACACAGCATAGAGGCTTAATAGGAACACTTGCTACTGCTTATAATACTTAGCCTTTTGTTAATGTAAAGTGAAAATAGGAACCCAGTTATCATTTTGTTACCATGGTAACATATGAAAAAATAATCTTTGAATTCCATAATGAAAGAACATGACACTTTTAGATCTTGCAGGATCAAAACCAGCAAGGGATATTTGCAATATAAATATTTATGACAAATGCAATCTATTGTTGCTGTTGAACAGAAGACACAAAAGGAGCAGCTTGCAAGTAACCATGGCCAGTCTATACAAGCAAGGGCTGTCACACAACGCACAGGTACCTTAGAAATTGCAGGAACTTGGTCTACAAATCTGGGCTGATACTGATCTTGGATTTCATGAGCACTGCTTGCATTGTACAGTTTAGAGATATTTAAGCTACGTGGCAGACCTTTTTTCTAAAAGACCCTTTGCCTTGCAGCTTGTTTCTTGTGTTCTACAGGGGAAACATGGTGATTCACCATACTTCAGGCTTTCCATGACCAATGTTGTGTTATATGGTGTTATGGTTCTGGAGAGGAATTAGGAGCTGTTTACATAAATAGCCTATGAAAGAGCATTTTTCTTTTAACTGAGTATAAGGCACTTGGGGGTATAAACAGATAGGAAAACAACTGGGAATTTAAAGACTCTTTTTTAATCTCAGCATTCAAGTGCATAATTATAATGTATTAGTGCTTATTTGGGAACAAGGTGCTCAGTTTGACTTTGAAAATGTTTCTACTTAGAAACACTGAATATTCACAGTCTCTGTCCAGCTCTGCTGCTTTCAAAAGCAGGAAAAGTGCTCCCTGATTCTTTCTTTTATTGAAATACTTCCTTATTGAAACTCTTTCCATCTAGTTATGCATGATAGAAAAAGAGGCAATTTATTTATGCATCAACACAGGAATATGAATGTCAGCTAAAAATCCCAGAATTTTGACAGAAAAGGTGTTCTGTGCTCAGTACCATAGACAAATTTTCAAGAACACTTCATCTTTGCATAGTCAATAATCTACATTTTACAGTCTTTGTACAGTAGCATTACAAGGATAATATCACATAAATAGTGTTCCTATACAGTCTATATGATGGTCAGGAGAGAAGTAAAGGCTTTAGTCCCTGCATGGTTCAGCATTTGTTCACAAACTCTATGCACGGATTTCAATTCTCTGATCTTATAGGCATATTATAAATATTTATTATACCTTTTATTGGCAAGTTAAGGGCAAGCATTGCACACCTCCTCCCTATCCAAACTCCTTCACAGCCTTTTAGCTGATTTACATTTGGATTCACAGATTGGTTCCTATTGCAGGAGGCAAAATACAAAAGCAAAGGTGTGTCTTTCCCCCAAGGATTTACAGTGCAAATGAAAGGCATTATAATTAAAATAACGTAGCCCTTTTTGCATAATGATCTACTCCTAGATCCATTTCCCAAATGTATGGAAGCATTTAGGGTCTTATTGTTCTTATCTGTTCTGAATATAACAAAACATAAGGAGAATAAAAAACTTTGATATATAAGCCCTTTTATTAGATTTTCTACTGAAAATTTGTTCTGCAATTCTGCTCTGTACAACAGCTTGTTGTGGAAAGCTGTATGCCAGGCTGTCGTACGTTACAATAGCTGGAGGGATCCCTCCTGCAGAAACAGGCTGCTAATCTTTAATAAACTTCAGCTGAGCCCTTGGTATGACCTTGTACACACTCTGCCTTAGAAAAATGCAGCAATATTTAATCAGCTCTTTTGTTGGTTTGCCAGATTACTCTGGGACACTAGTACTGCAAGGAACTGAAATGTATGGGAAATTATACCTATCTTGTCAAATTAATGACTGCATTAAGCTGAGAAACACCACATTCATCTTGATCTACTGAATTCCCAGCTGAAGAGAATAATAAACATAATTTTCAAGTGATTTTAGATGTACAACAAAGCAGGAAGCTTCAAGTGTTTATGATAATTCTCATGACAATATAAAACACAATGGTGTAAACCCCTTCTTGCCAAGGGTCATGAAGGGGAAAAGTTTTTTCCTCTAAGTGTAAAACCTCAGCAACTTATCTGGTGCATCCTGATAAAAAACAACTGCAGAAGCAAAAGAATGACTTCCAGATTCCTGAAGATATTTCCAGGGGATTAGTTTCGAACTGCATTGATAAACAGGTTGCTGGCAAATGTGATCCTGAAGATCTCAAAGTTAATCAATTCAAGCACCACTAGCAAAGGTGCTAATTGCTCTACAATGGGGGAAAGCCAGGCACTTACCTGTTGCTGAGTTGTGAGACCACAGCACTATTCTCTGTACACAGAGAGAAAAATCAGACCCTATTTGAAAGAAACTGTGTGTTTTTCCTATCTCCATGATTTTCTGACCAGTAGTAGAAAGGGAAAAAGCACTTACTGTACTTCATGACAGACTAATTAATTTCTGGGCATTTAATTCACGTGAATTAAAAGGAAGTTTTCCAATCCCTGTGCATCATCAGTATTCACTGATATTAGCAGAAATACTGGATTAACTACATAGCTCAATTCAGTGTCCACTGAAATTAGGTGGAGAATTCAGTCATATAAAAGACACCCTTAGGGAAAAAAAAACCAACAACAACAAAAACAAAATGAACACAAAAACCAAAAACCAAAACCCTGTCCTGTATTTTAAGTTTCTACTTTGAGATCAATGACATTTTGTTTTCTCCAGAGGAAGTAAATACAAGATTTTGAAAAGCAGTCTTATGGAACTGTGTACTAGCTTGTAGTGCCCATATTCTGTAATACCACATAGTTCTTTGGCCAATATATTTTATAGTATTAAACAGAGGCACTGACTACCTGCGTTTGAGATCTACAATGCACACAGTAACAGACAAGCATGTCCATTATGGAAAGAATATGCATTCAGTCTGTGCTTTAAATTTTTCACTTTCTCTAAACTTGAGACATACACATTAGGTAAACCACATAAGCTCCTGACTGGTGGCTAGCAGAATTATTACACTCCTTTCAAATACATTCAAATACAATATATTTCAGTAGCTTCTGATTAAACATAGCCTGCATTTTCTCTTGGTTCTTTTGGTTTCATGCAATGAGGCAGGCGCTGTACGATGTGCATAGAAACAGCCCATAGATAAATTATGCACTTTAAAAATGAAGTCATATTGGAGCAAAGTAAAATCGGGAGATGGGAGTAGTTCTAGGCGAGGACTCCAATGAGAAGGTTATGTATTCATTTGGTTATTTAGTTAATTACAAGAGGATCGCTGGAACCAGCAAGACACACAGAGAAGAAATGCAGCACAAGAGCTCTAGGCTGAGACAGATAGTTGAAGACTTTTCTTTAAAATAAACTGTGACATATCCAGAGCTGCCCATTGCACCATGTGAGGATTTGATCATTGTGCTTTCATGCTGTCATCTTGTGACAGGCACTGATATACTGGGTGTTCCCTCTGCAAAGGTTCATAGCTCATTGCCTGGTAATCACAGCGTGAATTAGGTCACTTTTCTGCTGTTAGTGAATTCCTTATTAAGTCTGAAGAGTACCTTCTTTTAAGAACAACTCTGACCCAGAATTAAGCCCAGCTTAATATGAGTTTCACTGGCAGCAGTTGAGCAAATAAACCAGCTTTTTTTTCATTATCTTTACCAAGAGTAGCTTTTAAGAGGTTGACAATTGACTTCAGAGATAAAAGCTAGCAGCAGAGAAGTGTGAATACTTTGTGCCAAGTTAGGCATGGAATGTTGCAGAAGATACTTGTAAAAACAATCAGAAAAGCTGTTGCTAATGGAGATATCACATACAGCTACAATATAGTCTAGTAATTCCTGGAAAATACAAAACTGGGAAATGATGGGTATTCTGGTAGTTGGAAGTGTAGACAATACAGGGTTAGCCAAGTGCCTGAAGGACTCTTATTTTCAGTGCCCAGAAAGTGAAAAGACCAAAAGAAGGAAAACCAGTTTTGAATCATTCTGGATTCCACATTATTGCCTCAAAAGTTTGGATTTGATTTTTTGTAGGTTTTTTTTAAGGCAAAAATTAGTAGCAGCCATGAAGCTCTAGAAGATGTCTGATGAAGAACGGATGGTAAGTTTTGGTGGTAGGAAGTCAGGGTTTTAGTTTGGTTAATTATACTTACAGAGCTAACGAATACTTTAAAAAGTCCAAGATAATTTTTTATATGTGCTTTAGACATTCAGTGTTGCTTTTTCATGGATTTCCACTCTTTCAGGTAAAGATATAAACTAAAACGTGATGACAAATCTTTATCCTTTTTGTAAGTTTAGACTTGGATTCCCATTGTACAAAGTTGTTTACACTCCCACAAACCTTTATACCAACCATAAACAACAGGCTTTTACATGAAAGTGAATATATATGCACAACTATCTGAAGAATCAAGACATGCATTAGGGCATTTTGATGACAGAATTATGTATAATGTCTGTTTAATACCATCTTTTAAAAGGATTTGTGAAGTTGCTAGCTATTGCTACTGAATCTCTGGAAATATTTGTAAATGGATTTTCTAAATCTACAGTCTTACTTTGAGAAGCATTAAAAGAGGGACTGTGAAATAGGTTATCATATAAACCATCCACAGATGTATTCCTAACCAGATTCATTTCGCCTGTTTTGGAAGTTTATGTCAATAATACAGAATAGTTTATTAATGCATCGGTAGCATGAATCAATGAAAGGATTTTAAGGGTTATTTACTGATTAGGGCAGATGACATACGGAAAAATGAGGGGAGTTTATGCCTAAAATAGGGAATCTAGTTAATATGTGTAAATGAAAAAAATAATCTCTACTTAAAATGGGGCAACCTTCAGGCAAAAGTCCATTCTCTCTCTGTGGGCTTCATAGCCTACATGTGCTCTAAACATATCCATCCAACAAGACATGGGAGTAAGAGCCAATTCAGATCACATCTCTTCTACATCAAAAATTACTTTTGGATGGTGTCTAAATGGTAGAAGAGAGTTACAAGTTACTTGTTTATCTTCCAGTCCATAGTTTGTTTTGATGGTTTTATTCCTTGGCTTTCACCTCAAAAAAATGATATATAGAGTGAAATCTCTGGCCCATTCACCAGACAGCTGGACTAGACCTTGGTTTGGTGACAAATAAAAGCTCCTATGTAACATCAGATACAGTTGAACTCAATTTTAATGAACGGAGTTCAAAGAAATGAATGAGTACCTGTGCAATTCTGCGTGCAACACCTCCAGCACATCCACAGCTGAAATCCCTGGTGGTCAACTGCTATCCAGACAGCAGAGCAAATGCTGAGCTGTATTCCCTCAGTAGGAATCCCATCAGTGCCAGACAGCATTTTTTTACTGTGGGATGCCACCACATGCTGCAGGAAGGCTTTGAGCAGAAGGCAAAGTCATACTGTGGGACTGCTTCCCACAGCAGTGCTGCTCTGTCCGTGTGGAAGCACATTTCTCATGTGAAGGTTACAGACTATTGAATGCTTTACCTCTCAGGCACATTGGCCTAGCAAGCACAAGTTTACTTGTCTGCTTCTAGAGTAAGAGAAATCATCTTGTTCCCTCTTTCCTTCCCTTACTTTCCACTAGAAACAGTAAAAGTAGGATATACATGATGATGTTGATTACTTGGTAAAAACTTTTCCGTTGCTGTTCTTCATCCACTGCTTCTCATAAGGAATAAAGTTTTGATCGAACTATGAACTTAAATACTAAGGAAACACAGTGTTTGATTTTTTTCTGTTCTAAAAGTCCAGTTTAAAACAGTGGGAGAAAAAATGTATTCTCCTTCTTTCAGATAAATGAATACATCATGGAACACCTCTACTATGTTATTCAGAAAAGAAATGTAATATTTTGAGACCATCTTAGTTTTTTTGTATTATTTCCCCTGGAAAACGAATCTGAATTAAAAAAAAAAAAAAAAAAAAAAAAAAGAACTATTTGAAACAGATTCTTCCCATCTGTTTTTTAGGAAAAAAACTATTTTCAACCTAGCTCACATTAATAACATCCCCCAACCTCCCCTCCCCCATTCCCCAGTAACAAGTTGAATAAATTAGGTATACAGGAGTGTCATGGGTTCAGCAGTAGCAGTCATTTTTTCTTTTTTCCCTTCTTGGTAGCTGGTGCAGCTCTGTGTTTTTGATTTTGGACCTCGGAACAGTGCTGATAACACCAGCGTTTTCAGTTACTGCTTGGTGACGTTTAGGCTGGCCAAGGACTTGCTGAGTCTCATGCTCTGCCAGGGAAGCGGGGAAGCCGGGGGGAAGCAGAGACAGGGCACCTGACCCAGACTAACCAAAGAGATTATTCCATACCACAGCACGTCATGTCCAGGAGGTAGAACGGGGAGCAGAGACCCGGAAGGGTGGTGAGGGTGCAGCTGGTGGGGGGGGGGGCACTGCTTGGTCGAGCTGGGTGGTGAGCTATTGTATTCTTTCCCTGTATTTGCCTTGCCATTATTGTTACTGGTGGGGGTGCCCTGCTTGCTCGGGCTTGATATTTGATGGTGAGCTACTGTATGCTCCTTTTCCTTGTATCTGCCTTGTCATTATTATTATTGGTGGTAGCAGTAGTGATTTGTGTTATACCTTAGTTACTAACTGTTCCTATCTCAACCTGTGGGAGTTGTATTCCTTCGATTCTCCTTCCCATCCCTCCATGAGCGGAGGGAAGAAAGAGTGGGGAGTGAGTGAGAGAACGACTGTATGGGTTTATAGACTTAAACCACGACAAGGAGTCATTATTTTATAGCATACTCACAGAGTTAAAAAGTGCATGCTGCAGATTTAGATATCATGACTATCTTGAAAAAGAAATTTAAACAGCCTTGTTCATTCTTCTTTTGAAGGCAGAAAAAAAAATAAGCTTAGATTTAACTTAAAAGGAGTCAAGTACAGTGAGGCTGAGGAAATAAATTTCATGCAATTCTGAATACGGGGAAACAACCTGCTATTGTTATCTCCTACAGGAATTATTTTCAAGGTGTAACTACAGCACTGGTGAATGTCATTTCATGAGTCCAACTAACAGACAATTTCCTTATTCCAAAGGAACAAATGTTACGTGGAAGGTTACGTCTGAATAAAGAAGAGCTTAGAACAACCTGAAAGATTTTGGTCCTAGGTGTGACCTTGGTATCCTTCTTGTATTCGGCAGTGCTGAAAGACAAGTTGTTGGTGAGTAGCAAGTGCTACTCTGGTTGGCTAATTAAAATTGCAGTGAGACTTCCTTTTCTGATATGATGTTTTGTAATAATCAATCTTGCAACGTTTAATTCAGTAGTCACTAGAGATTAATTAATTCCACTTATTTTAGCTCCAAATGGATAGCAAGAACTGGCATCTGTTGCCACTGATAACAGAGCAAATCAGAAGTACCTATATTAAATTGAAACCTATCTCATTATACTGCTTTTATTTTTATTGATGTAATTAATTACTATTTAAGAATTTGCAACTCTAATAATTAGTATCAGAAAAATGAATTTCCTGAAGAAGCTGGGTCAATGATTCCAGCTCACCAGCTATCAGAGGATTTGAATATTCCCTTTTTATAATGATGCCCATCTTTCCTTTCAAGCATCTCTGTTTCTCGAAAGCTCAGTTCATGAGCTCTGTATAACTATGTACAGTATCCCTACTGCCTTTTCACACTAATCATCTGATTCAAATCCTAATGCAATGTGGCTTTCTTTCTGGCACCTCATACCATTAATACAGTCCCTTCATCCCCAAAATGTAATAGTGCTACTGCATTTAATAGCACTAAAATCTGAGATGAATTTATAACTTGCCAATTTACCGAACACAGTATACATGACATACATGCATACATTGCCTGATGGAGGGGGAGGAGGTCACAAGGATGCTGATACAACTCAGTGAAGGCCTGCGCTGTACAACCGAACCACCAAGGCTTCCTGTGTATTCAGCAGAGGGTGTGATTTTAGTCAGTCTGACACTTCTAGCTTCTCCACTAACTTCAGAAGACATTCAGGTTCAGTAGCCTCCTGCTTATTAGCCTCCAGAATGTGCTTAAAGTTAGGTGAGGTGAACCCAAGCTAATGCATTTTTGTACTAGGCCCCAGATAAGGGGTTTCACTAGATAAATTCAGCCAATCTTAAATTACCCAAACATCACTTTTCTGGAAAGCACTTATCTGAAATATGTCCCTAGCTACCAGGAGGGGATAATTCATACTTCTGAGTAATTTAAATGTGGATGAGTTGGATTCAAATGTATCATTGTGGCAAATAGTCTACTGGCTTAGGAATGACGATTTCAATCAATTGTGATTGTTTCAAACGACCTCTAGAGTTACAAAAAGTGAGAAAGCCACTTTGCTCTCATCTGAAAACCATAAAGTAGTATGGTTTTACAAACCTGGCAGATTTCCAGCCACTGCCTAATCCAACAATTACACCTTGTTATCAGTACACTCAAATGATAATAGCTCAACAACAAGCCACAAGAATATAAATTAGCTTCTAAAATCTGAAAGTAAATTCCAATTGGGATAAGAATTGATATAATAAACCAAAATGTTGGTCAGCAGACATCTCTTTTTAAGTTTACTCACAAGAAGGGATGCACACTGCATGTTTGGCTTTGGGTAGAACACAGCACTTTTAATCAGTGCTACCCATTGCTTACTTCAAGAGCTCTACATGGTCAATGCCATGGGGTGGTTGCTAAATCAGCAATGAGCATCTGAGAAGTATTAAAGACCGAGCGAACATCAGTCGTGTTTGACCATGTGTATAACCCCAGTCTTTTAGCAGAAAGATAAAAATTCAGTTAAGACTAGTTCTGAAGACTAAATTAATGAGATCAACTGCATTTCAAACTGCACTAAAATGTAGTCATAAAATTGAGAGTTACGTAGTTACAAAATCAGTAATGCAATTACAAAATTGAGAGGTAATTTCAGAAGCTGTTCACTACTGCCTCTCCTCTGTTGCTTGATTTTTAACCACCAAACTGTGTTCTTCCCTGTAGATAACATAGGAGTCATTAGAGATGTCCTGGGTTCAGCAGTAGCAGTCATTTTTCTCCTCCTTAGTAGCTGGCGCAGTGCTGTGTTTTTGACTTTTGGCCTGGGAACAGCGCTTATAACACCGATGTTTTTAGTGGTCCCTTAGTAGTGTTTACTCTGACCAAGGACTTTCTGAGCCTCATGCTCTGCCAGGAAGGAGGGGAAGCTGGTAGGAAGCAGAGACAGGACTCCTGACCCAAACTAGTCAAAGGGGTATTCCATACCACAGCACGTCATGCCCACTATATAAACTGGCGGCAGCTATCTGGAAGGGTTAGTTCAGTGCTCAGTCGGGCTGGGTATCGGTCAGCGGGTGGTGAGTGGTTGTGTTCTCTTCCCTTGTTATTTCCCCCATCGTAATTATTATTGGTGGTAGCAGCAGTGGTTTGTGTTATACCTTAGTTACTGGACTGTTCTTATCTCAACCTGTGGAAGTTACATTCTTTCGATTCTCCTCCCTATCCCTCTGGGAGCGGGGAGAGGAAGGTGGAGAGTGATAGAGCGGCTGAATGGTTCTGAGTTACCAGCTGGGCTTAAACCATGACAAGAGACAACATTTTTAAATTGGTAACCTGATAAATAATATTTTGGAAATTACTTCCCTAAAGTCAACAAGTGAAATAATAAGAAGGCCTTTCCTTTCTACTCCTGAGGTCAACAGCAAAACTGCAGTTCACTGAAATGAGAGCATGATTGGGTCCAAACTTCGATAAATGAGAACTACAACATAAGCATCGCTACAGAGTGCTGTATCTACCAAATCATGTGCTCTATGCGCCATGAAGAATGGTTACATATGCGTGTCATTTATGTAACACTGAGCATTTTCTTTCAGTGAAACTGCAGCAGAAATCTTCTTTCAGTGTTATCAATGAAAGTAAGGCAGCATATATCAAAGATACATCTCCATCAAAACTCAAGGAATGATGGCCCATTACTTCAAAATACTTTGCAAGGTTAATTTTTGGTTTCATTTAAAAAAAAATCAGAGAAAAGTAAAAGTTACTTCGGAGAAGTCAGAGAAATTAAATATGCCTCAGATCACTTTTAAGCCCGAAGAAGAATATCTGGACACACAGCAGAAATTGAGTAAAAACACTTACACACCAAAAAAAAAAAAAAAAAAAAAAAAAAAAAGATGAAAATTCAGTAGAAGAAAACTAAAAATGAAAGGTTTTATCTTGAAAAATGCGTAGAAGGGAGTTATCTCCCTTGGGACAACTTTTCAGCATTGTGATCCTTTCTAGGGAAAGGTGTTATCTCTACACTTACGCTGCAGGGCTGACTTGCTACCACTTGTATTGTGGTGATGAACAGCCCCCTTCCTTGTGTTTTTACAGCACAGGACATTTGTCACTAACTGTTTAAACTTGAATACTGCTGTGCTCAGTCAGTACTACTCAGTACATACTGCTGTATTCGGACATGCCAAACCTCAGCTAATACTGCTGCTAAAATTATTTCTCCAAGGGAGAACAACAATGAGATCTGGAAGGATGAGGCATTACTGCAGTCTTTACTGGAACAACAACACAGCAACACTACAAGCACCTGTTGGGCCACCATGCTCAGTGGAAAGTAGGAGTCATCTATGCCTTGGGAAGTGACTTCTCAGTTACAGATAATCCTCATGTTTGCCACACAGTGGGGCTTTTATACAGCTGTTGACCCAACTCACATGGAGTAACATTCAAAACACGAACCTTCCCTGCTGGGTTATAGATTGAATTTCAACTTTGACTCCTACTTTATAGCACTAGTTAACCATAGACAGTCATAGAACTCAAGAAATACTCCAAACAAAGCTATCAACCCATGGACAACATAGGAGTACCACTGGTGGAGCATCTTTGGCAACCATTTGACAAAACCAGACTATCTTCAATGACTAACTAGATCTCACATCAAGCTGTGACTTTATGGTCTAATAAACATAAGTTTTATACTGAATTCATTTATTCATTAAGTGTGTTTCTTAAGAAGTTTGCTTGGTTTTGTTTGTTTGTTTGTTTAAATGAATGTTCTTCAAAGAATTTAATTTGAATTCCAGTATAAAAAGATCCCTGAATAAAGAAACATTAAACCTAATAACAATTTTTTAGGTTTTGAAAACCTAGTTAAAAACTAGTTGCTGAATCAGTTGACCTTGAGAAAGAGAAATTACTGGAAACAAGGCCTTTTATATTTTAGCTATGGTAAATGGTCTCCTGGAAGAATAAATCAATGGCAGGAACAACAAAGCTTTGTGTTGGCTGAACTTCACAAGAAGAAAGCATGAAGTAGACCTTTCAGTACTCTGGGTTTGCTTAAGGCATGATGCTGTCAAGGGCAGCAAGCATATTTTTATTAAAGCAGTGGATGCATGTGTGTATCTAAATTATACTAGCTGGCTGAATTACATCTAATAAAGACAATAATTATAAATAAAGTAGTGTTATAACTGCAGCATAAACCCAGCTCTTACATATCCATTGAATACAATTTTTGCAATCTGGCTTGCTTGCACGTCATTATGTATAAGGAACATTCAATTTTAATGGCACTTCAGGAATATGTAAGGATGAAAGAAGAGAGCAAATGGGACTATTTATTATTTAACTCACAGTTCTTTTTGTGATTTTTTTTCTGAATACAGAAAATTAATTCACCACTGATATGTTCTGTGACACAGAATCTTCACAGAAAATGGAACCACATGTTCAGAAATCTTGCATTCAACTACATCTAATGAAACACTTCAACTTCTTGCTAAGATAATATTCAAAATATGTATTCAATAAGGCATATTGCATACCATGCACTACCAGAACGTAAAATATTGCTTCCAGGTTTTACTAGTCAACCGCATTTTGAATATGTCAACTTATATATATCTATATATCTATAACCTTATGAATATTTTGGAAATGATCTGTTCATCACTAGAGGGAGTATGTTATTTTCCTAGCTGAAATGATGGATTAACCATATAAATTCTGTACCATTTTTACTCTTTTTTTGCAATTATTTGTCCATTTTTTTTAATATACACCCATCTCTTATCTTTTCAAAGGAGTCCCAGACTGCTGCCATGTAAGAAGGTAAAGGCATAATATAGCATGCTGGAGTTTAGGTCAGCTAGAAATGAAAAATGACCAAGTTAAATGGGCTCAGCTGATGCTAATCTCCCATGGGAATCAGTTCTACAGTTCCTGACATTCTGCACTGTGGCTGTGGAGTTTTGCTTTCGAAATATCTGAAGGAAAGACTGCAGTTAGGAAGAAATTCAAGTATGTAATGTTATCGGCAACTAGCATGAATTCATTTTATTAATTTATACAAGCCAACAAGTTGACCTGTGGCTTAAAAAAATATTTTCAAGTAATTGAAATCAGGCTCATAAATCACACAGTATAATTTCCTCATACTTTAATAATCATTTCAGTCTAAAATTAGACAATAAATAATGCTCCCTATCTTACTGCTACTTTATCAATCTCATCATCCCGGAAAGTCAAGGAATTCACTGCAAGTGAATTAGTTCACTTCTATCACAAAGCACCACAATATCATCTGTAAAACCTTCATGTATTCTTGTGTAGAGGTTTTTTGGGGGGAGAGAGGTGCTTTGCTTTTAAAAATAACTGTGAAGAGTATGAGATCCATAAATCATAGAATCATAGAATGGTTTGGGTTGGAAGGGACCTTTCAGATCATCTAGTTCCAACCTCCCTGCCATGGCCAGGGACAACTTCCACTAGACCAGGTTGCTCAAAGCCCCATCCAGCCTGGCCTTGAACACTGCGAGGGATGGGGCAGCCACAGCTTCTCCGGGTAACTGTGACAGTGTCTCACCACCCTCATAGTGGAGAATTTTCTCCTATGTCTGATCTAAATCTCCCCTCTGTCATCTTAAAGCCATTTCCCCTTGTCCTGTCACTACATGGCCATGTCAAAAGTCCCTCTCTAGATTTCTTGTAGGCTCCCTCTTAGGTACTGGAAGCTGCTCTAAGGTCTCCCCTGAGCCTTCTCTTTCCCAGGCTGAAAAAACCCAACTCTCTCAGCCTGTCTTCACTGGAGAGGTGCTCCAGCCCACAGAGCATCTTCATGAGCCTCCTTTGGATTCATTCCCACAGGTTTATATCCTTCCTTAACAACATTTGGATAAAAAGGCAGGTTTTTATTTGGAAATCCCTGGTTTCGTTGATTTAAATCAAGTTCTTATTGTTACTTTTAACTTAACTACTTATGCATTAAAAACACGCTTTCCCCAAAGGTTTTTATTACCAGATCCATAAAAATACTGAGGAACATGAAATATTTTTAGACCAAGTGCGTCTATTTCCTCTGCTGAGCTGAATTACCTTGTACGATGGACAACAAACAGTGAAACTCCCCAGCTCTTATATTGGATGCTATCCTTCTTAAAAAACAATTTAAGAGTCCTATGCCAAGATACATAATCTGAAAAGATGGCAATTCTCATGCAGTAGCACCAGTAGCGTAGATTGACAAATCTTTTGTAGCCTGTTCGGCAACAGGATGGAAGCACTTAGCACTGTCTTCCACTCTTACCTCTTTTATTCTCCTCTTTCCTCACTTTTCTTTGCTGGCCTGATTATTCTTTGTATTTATAATTAGCAATTACAGAAATACTTCACAAACCTTCCTGGAAAACAAGACAATCCAAAATTTCCTACTTTCATAAACAGCTTTAAGACAGAAACAAATTACAGGCATTGCTTGAGCACAATTTAGTAAGCAAAAGTCGCTTATAAATCTTTAAAACATGGCTCTAACACATGGTAATGCAAGAGCTACAAACAGTGTGCCCTCTATCTAAAATGTAGATATTTGGGGTTCTGAGTTACCAGCTTAAACCACGACATACAGCACGGAAAAGTGACTGATGTCTCCCATTATAAAATATTTTTAAAGCAAACATTCAGTTTAATGAATAATTATGTGCCTCATAAAATGTCTGGTACTGTGATCTATCTAGTAGCTAGAAGATGAGCGCTCATGCACTGAGACTGGAAAAAAGTGTGTATTTTTCATATAGAGACTAATTAACTATTTGAATTATTATCACGTAGTAGATTCTTTGTATTTTTAAGTTTGGCTGTTTGGTTTTTTTTTTAATAGGAATTCTTAACTGTTAAAAATGGTCAAAGAAATCTATCCTTTATGTAACACAAGAGGTCAAACAAGGTGAACATAATGATCACTCTGGCTGTAGAACTTTTGACTCTATGATTTCAGCACATAGTCAGTGATGTATTTGGTTACAAGAGTATCAGCACACTTATTTTTGGTAGTGTACCCCTACTCTTCCTCAAGCTGCCTCTTAGCAAAAGCAGGTAAATGGATGAGACTGAAACAGAAGGTTTCCAGTCATATGAACAGCTTATCTCCATCCATCCAGGAGCAGCCTATGGAAGACGCATGGCACTTATCTTGCACACTTACAGTTTAGGAATTTTGGTTCCCAGAGATTAAAACCTTTTCAGTGCTGCTCCAGAATTGGTGGCCAATCTCAAACATTTTATGCAAGCAAACTAACAACTGCCACTCTTTGTTCAGTCCTTGTCTACACCCAAAAAAAAGTGTCTACTGCTTCCAATTGAAACCGTCAATACAGTGGTTTCTCCAGAGACATCCAGAATGACAGACAGGGGAACTAATTTCCTCAGTCTGAACTCTTCCCTATTTATGCCAAATATAGAGAAAGAAACAGTAGCAAATATTATGAATAAAGATATCAAGATGGGGGGGAGGGGGGGGAGGAAATGACATTAGGAGTAATCAAACACTGGAACAGGTTGCCCAGAGAGACGACATATCCTTGTAGATGCTCAAAGTCAGCTTGACGAAGTCTTGAGCAACATGATCTACCATACGAGACGGATATAAATTTGAAGTTGCTCCTGCTGTGAGTGGAGTGTTGGACCAAATGATCTCCAGAGGTCCTTTCCAGACTAGTTATTTGATGATCCTGTGATACTGAAGTTTATCACTACAAGTGACTGCTGCCAGTCAATTACAAATGCCCAGCGGTGTGTCACCTTTCTTCAAGGGAAGTTGATATGCATCAGGAGCACCAGGCTTTGCTTGAGGTTTATTTTATGCCTTTGAATCTAGGATCAAAACTTGCATTTACAAGGGGCTATTTCTATTCCCTTTCAGTTAGATACCTGAGAGTGCCTAACACAGCTCCCAAAACATGTAGCAGACTTTCCACTAATTACACCATGAGCACTTAGTTCACCCTGAATGCTCATTTACAACTATGTTTCCTTGTCCCCAGGTGGCTAGCAAACAGGAAGACAATTAAGAAAATGTTATCTGATGCAAAAATGGAGCTGAGGAATATATTATAATACGGCTGCAGTTATCCAAACACTGGGAATGAAAAATAGGAAATTATTATAAAGAATGATCTGTTGCTTTACAAAAACCAAAGTCTGCCAGTCTTCTGCTGACAGATATAGTACAGCAATAAAAAGTGAAATACGTCACATAAAAGTAACCATAGTAATGTTTACTGAAAAAAAAAACCCTGAAATCTTCAGCACTCCACTTTTCTAAAGCCCCACAGGAGCCCTGCAGGAACTTATCCTTGCTAATTTGTATTAATAAAAGACATTACCAACAGATCAGGTTGCATACACTTGTACAGCTATATGTTTTCCGAGGCAGGGTCATGTTAAAGGTCTTTTCCAATCTCTATGATTCTATGATTCTACATAATACTCATATTTAGGAAGAGGACACAGATGAGCCTAAAATCTCAACCTGTAAAGCCATCTCCTTTATGCTTTGATAGAGTGATTTGGTTTTGTTGATCAGGAAACACAGAACTAACATAAATAGGTTGATTGGAATGCTATTACTTCTTTTTTTGCTTTTTTGGTATCAAATTCTTTTATACTGTCAAAGGAAAGTAATGACTGGATTCACATTTACCTCATATGGCTTTACAGCACATTAGGATGAAAAGGCCCTAGAGGGGTTATGTAATTTCTTCATTTTCTTTAAACTGCGTGTTGTAAAGTCATGATTGTACAGATGTGAAGGAGACAAACTTTTCCTGCTTGCAACACACTTTTTTACTTTTCTTTAATTAACAGGTTTGAAATTAACTTCTCATTCTCCATAGACGTCTGGATTCTGCACCTTATTTAAGAAGATACTTTGATGGCAAACTTAAGGTTTGTAACAGGCTGTTTCTGAGAATTCTTCATTTCTGTTAAAAAGGTTTTGAATGAGCTACCCATTATTATGTTGGTTGCAACTAATTCCTAAGAAGTGACATTTTTCATATAAAAATGTATCCAATATACGAGGAGGTACTTTTCAAGCGCACAACTTTGCATTTTTTATGAAATGCTTATACAGCGCTATTTTATTTTTGGAATCAATAACATTTTTGCTGACATTCTGTACTGAGGTAAAATAAATATAATGCGTCTGATCCTGTAAAAACCTACCTTCATGTCATATTTATTTATTGAATAATTTCTACAGATTGGCAACTAGCAAGAGTACAATTTCTCTCCGGTTAGAAATTAGGTCCTAACTGGAAGAAGAAGAATTTCCTTCTAATTTCATCTTTGTTTCAATTTCATTTACTATGGTTTCCAGCTACATTCCCCAAGGTGCTCTAGAATGATTTTACTTTGCATTGTTTTGTGACACAGACATAAACAGCAGGAATAACGTAATTAATCATAAGACACGCCGATGTTTCACCAAAGCATAGATTAAGACTCAATTATTTCATATAGACCCTATTTGTAACTTTGCAGTTAAACAAAAACAGTAATCAGAGAAAAGAAACAATGCAAAATACACAGGATAAAACTACAAGCAGAACATACTGTAAAAATAGCAGGAAAAGGAAAGATGGCATGAAGCTGACAAGAGAAGTCCCAGTGCATACAATAGTTCACATAAAATATGGACAATGCAACTAACTTAACTGTGTTCTCAGCAATGCAGTATTTAATGTAAGAATAAAGTTATTTAAAAGTTGTTACTTAAAACATTTAAAATCTAGAGCTCAGAGGAAGTTAGTCGAAGTATAAAAAGCTTTTTCAGCCTAGCAAGAAAATATCACCTTCTGTCTGAAGTACAAACATTTCCCATACTCCCAGTACTGTGTTTAGAGGTACAAGTAATTATCCAGCGTCTTTCCTTGATATACTGGGCTTTTTTCCTACCAAGGGTATTTTTTTCCCCTAACATCCATTCCTTCAGAAACTTAATGACTACTCACTGTATAAATTTTCTACACGAGTTGCAATATGATCTTCCATATTTGGCTCACAGCATGAAGGAAAATCATTTTACCTTCATGTAATAAAATGTATCATTATACCATTTTATATCATGTAATCTGGAATGTACTCCAGACTTTAGACTGGTACCAAAATAGGTAAAGATGAAAACCAGCTGGGAAGATTAAAACTGAAATTTCACTTCAGATACATTATATTTTTTTAATTTCTACAATACTTTACTACAATACAAAAATACTGGTAAATTTTCATTAAAATCTCCATAAAAATCATCCTACAGTGCAGTTTGACATACAAAATTTGGCCTGAAATAAACGCAGAGTGGGATGCAAATACCACACCTGCTACAAAAGTACTGTCTATTTTCACTCTGTTTTCTTCTAAAACTCCCTTCTTGTTTAATGCCTGTGCATAGGTCTGTTCCAAGAAATTCAAATGCAATGCTCTTCTATATGTAGAAAGTAATGAAGCTCAGGTTGCAAAAGAAAAATATCTCGTGCTTTCTGTTCATGCATGCACTGAAAGAAATAACTTTTCGCATATGAGGAGCATTCAGTCTCTTATTAACTTCTTGGTCTGTTTCTCCAAATGTGACGTTCGTTGTCCATCCAACAGGTACTGGAATGAGTTCACCCATGCATATATGCAGTGCATGTTCACTAAGTCTCTTTCACTGGTTAGCCTCAACTGCTGACCTGTAGGTGACATCCTCTTAAACTGTTTGCATTAATAAAACAGTTAGAATGTGCCACCTGGAGTCGCCACTGCAGATTTCATCTGTGCTTGATGAACAGGATAAAAAGGCTAAAGCAAAATTCTCAGAGATTCTGATTTTTCTATTTTAAAGTTTTATTTTGAAAATAAATTCTTACATGTTACTAGTCCATAACAGTCACTGATTCAGGGACCTAATATGAAATACAGGGCAAATATAGCAAAACTCCAAATTTTCTTGGTATTTTGGCTCACACTCTCAATGCACAAACCTCAGAGTTGTGTTTTCAGTTAACTTTTAGGATATAAGAACCATTACATATGAAAAATCCCATGAAATTCTGCTCTGTTCCATTCCATTTCTTTTCTGTGCTGTGCTGTTCTGTGCTGTTCTTTTTTTTAGTTTTGTTGATTATTATGTCAGTAACAGTGGAAAAATTATTAACTCCACTTATTTACACATAATGACAATGCGAAGATGGATGGGAAAATTATTCAAGCTAAAAATTAATAATAGAAAATTGCAGTCCATTCTTTATATCTTCATGTCAACTGCAGTGCTAGAGAAATAATAGGTGAGAAGTAGTGAATACAGGAGCTGGTGTTTCATCATAAGGAATATCAGTGAAAACACCATTTCAACTCCAGAAGCATTTTTCATATGATTATATACACTGTGATGTCTAGCCCACACCCAACATTTAAGATATGCATCTTTTGAAGAGCCTATGCTCTGCTCATGTTTCATCTGACAGATCAAGCAAGTACCATCTTGCCTAACTGTGCAAATAAGTTGGGGCTGACACACTTTTGCTCAGATTATTTTCACTAATAGCTGTTGGGAGAGAAAATTATTTCAGAACTAGTTAGAGTAGAGAAAAAAATGTATATTGAAGATAAACGCAATGTCCATAAGACAGGTTAAATAAAGTGCCAAGAGGTTTAACGGGTGCAACTCTTCTTGGCAGACTCTGGCAGAAACAGAAGAAAGCTCCATGTCATTTTTAGGAAACCTCAACACTTGGACTACACATCTCATCCACAAGATATCTCAGTGTTATCTGCTTATTCCATAGAAGCATATTCATTCATTATGGATAATTTATAGTGAAAGTCTGGAAGAACATTGCCACTTTCATAACTCTTTGCAAAGATCTATACAGATCTTTTCATTCATTATCATCTGGCTGAACACCAGTCTGGTGAAATAGCAATTTTTGCATACTACATATTATTGCTGAGTTTTACATCACAGGTTGGTCTGCAATACAGACAGGCACACGTGCACACACACGTAAGTACATAATCATAGAATTGTAGACTCATAGAATGGTTTGCGTTGGAAGTGACCTTAAAAATCATAAATAAACATGTATATTACAAAAACATGCCTGTAACACATAATAACCTCTCCTATTATTGATGTGGCTTAAAACATGCATCCTGCTGTCCTTTCCTGAACTTTTCCCACTGTGTACGTGATTGTCTGCTTTCATCAGGTAGGATTTTAAATATGGAATCAATAGGAACATACGTGAATCTCCCTGAAGGCAATTCCATTCAAGGACTCTGCATAGGCCATGTAGAAATATTTCTCAAAAGACTTTAAAAGACTTTGGCTGTTCTGAAAATAATTCCTGAAAATAATTCCACCTACTTAGGAAGAGAAGGGGAACTAATTTCAGATTACACATCGATGGCCAGCTAGAGGAGCTATAAATACACCTTTTGGTCTGGTCCGATTTATAGACACAAATAATACACTCCTGAGGATGGAGATCTTGAGCACAGTGTAAGGAGGAAAAAGTTCTCCCTCCCATAGAGCAATTTTATACATATTTACTGTCGTCACTGTAATTTTTAAGGCAGCATTGCTGCAGTGTCTGTGATCCCCTTCTGAAGGCATCATGTATCTATGTGCTTGTACATTCACTAGCGCATAGAAATCAGAAAATTAAAACACTGACATTTTCATCTGCTGCTGAAAATGTGCTGACTGCAAAATCAGAAACATTTTAAGCTACAGATGGTAGAGGAGCATGAGACAGTAAAAATAACAATAGCAAGACTGTGCGTATTCATAGAGTTCTCATTTTCTATTATCACTCAGATCATCGACTGACTTCCAGCAAGGAAAGTGCTCCAAAGGTGCAACTGTGGCAAAACCCTGACTGATACTACTTTCATCCTGTTTGTTTGCATAAAATAATGTTTAAGACCTTGAGAAGTCTGCAGGTGTCCACAGACTATAGCAATTGTCTTGCTTCTAGATAGCTGTGTCACCTAATACATTTATGCAAACCTCAGTAAACAACTGGCAAAATACAAAATTCCTTGCTAAATACTGATGGACAATAAAGCCCCCACAGATCATGTTATCTGAATTAAACTCCTGTTATGGCTTTGTTTCAGCAACAATCTGTCTCATTCAAAATCAGAAACGAAAATACTCTTCACCACTACTTACTCCATTTCTTCTCAATTTCACCTACTACTTCTTTACCATTTACTACTTCTTATTTTAATACCTTAAGCATCTGGGGAAGTAGCATGAAAGAAAGATTATCATAGAATCATAGAATCATAGAATAGTAAGGGTTGGAAAGGACCTCAAGATCATCGAGTTCCAACCCCCCTGCCATGGGCAGGGACACCTCACACTAAACCATGCCATCCAAGGCTATGTCCAACCCCACCTTGAACGCCGCCAGGGATGAAGCATTCACAACTTCCCTGGGCAACCCATTCCAGGGCCCCACCACCCTCACAGTAAAGAATTTCTTCCTCAGATCCAATCTAAACTTCCCCTGTTTAAGTTTAAACCCATTACCCCTTGTCCTGTCACCACAGTCCCTAATGAAGAGTCCCTCCCCAGCATCCCTATAGGCCCCCTTCACGTATTGGAAGGCTGCTATGAGGTCTCCACGCAGCCTTCTCTTCTCCAGGCTGAACAGCCCCAATTTTCTCAGCCTATCTTCATACGGGAGGTGCTCCAGTCCCCTGATCATCCTCGTGGCCCTCCTCTGCACTTGTTCTAACAGTTCCATGTCCTTTTTATGTTGAGGACACCAGAACTGCACACAATACTCCAAGTGAGGTCTCACGAGAGCAGGGCAAAGGGGCAGGATCACCTCCCTCGACCTGCTGGTCACACTCCTTTTGATGCAGCCCAGGATAAGGTTGGCTTTCTGGGCTGCAAGCGCACACTGCCGGCTCATGTTCATTTTTTCATCAACCCACACCCCCAAGTCCTTCTCCACAGGGCTGCTCTGAGTCTCTTCTCTGCCCAACCTGGAGCTGTGCCTGGCATTGCTCCGACCCAGGTGGAGGACCTTGCACTTGGCATGGTTAAACTTCATTAGGTTGGCATCAGCCCACCTCACAAGTGTGTCAAGGTCCCTCTGGATGGCATTCCTTCCCTCCAACGTATCAACCGAACCACACAGCTTGGTGTCATCGGCAAACTTGCTGAGGGCGCACTCAATCCCACTGTCCATGTCACCCACAAAGATGTTGAACAAGACCGGTCCCAACACCGATCCCTGGGGGACACCACTCGTTACTGGTCTCCAGCTGGACACTGAGCCACTGAGCATCTCAATACCTTTGCTTAGTTTTACACCTATATGCGTGCAGTCCTTTTTATATGAAGTGCACACTCATTTTGAAACACCCACTCTGTAATTCCAGCAGTACAGAAACACTTCATAAACAGTCTTCAGGGGATGAATAATTACCAAACATTGACAGACTACTGTAGAATAACCACACAGTAAAGGCTAATGTGATATTGCTAAGAGAAATATTTAGAACATTTACATACAAATTAATTGAGCAGCACATATTCAGCTGAATCATTTCCATCATTGTCTCTTCTCCTTTGACAGAGTGTCTAAGAGGTACAAATATCACTCACACTGGTTCAGATTTCTTGGGAAGTACTGGTTACATTGGCAGTCTTAGTGCCATTTTAGAGACCTGCAGAAGCTCAGGTGTTTATCTGTTTCTGTCCTCTGCTGCTATTCCATTTCGTTACTATTGATTCTGAGGAATTTATAAATCTACTTAATATATTTGATAAGAAGTAGAATATGATGATAAACAGAAACCAACAGCCAGACATTTTTCTAGATGTACTAATGTGCTGCCTCATGCCTTCATTTATTGGCTTTATCCCATATACCAGACATCAGATTTTTACTTCCTGGAGAGTAAGGTCTGGCATGGAAGAGATTACACGGTTTATGGGAACCTGTTGCTTTGTAAAAAGAATCCAAGAGCTGAAACAGCTTCTAAATGACAACATATAAAGGGCCAAATCCAATCCTAATGTAAATCCACCGAGTTCAAAACAACACTAACTATTTAGACCATAAATACTACTTTCCTTAAATGCAAATTACATTTGGTATTCCAAACAAATGCAGCAAGCAAAAGGAGATCACCCGGAAGGTCGGTGAGACTGCATCGCGAATGAGGACTCCAGACTCCAGGACTGCTGGCCTAGCCACCATGCTCTAGTGGTGGTGGTTTATGAGACTCTTACAGCTTTTACGTATTGCTAGATCTGTGTTCTTTATTTGTGGTTTTCAAAACCAGCTAGCTATATTTGGTCACAATAAAGCTGCTTTTACGTATGCATTACAAGTTGCGGCTCTACCTACCTTCCCTACCAGTAATTCTGCAGTTTTATTGTCAGAATATTTCACTGTGTAATTATATTCTGTAAGTTTATCTCCACTGCTTAAGTTTGCATTAAAAAGATGGAGCTTATTAATCCTAGTTCCATGTTTATTAATTAAGAAAAATAATGTGCCACTTTATGTTCTTTTTTTATACACCAGTAGGTAATTTTCATGCTTTTCCTCTGTATTTTCCTGCAGTGAACATGGCTGGACCTACAGCCATGCTTGTCAGTTCCTACCTCTCAAAATTATTTGCTTTTATCTAATTGTTTTCTAATTTATTCTCTATCTCTTCACCCTTTTCTTTCTCCTTTATTCCATACAGACTGAAGCCAATGATAAAGTTCCTGTGACTTCTGCAGTTCAGGATCAAAACATGGTTCCAAATATTCAGCAGAGTAATTTATTAGTTATGATGCTGACTGCACCATAGGTAACTTGTTCTTAAGACACAATTTCTAACACAGCCTTGACATCAGAGAGATCAGCAACACAAATGTACACAGTTCACGCATACAATTCTTTTGAATTTAAGACATAATTTACCTTTTGTCCCAAAGCATGCAACAGCAATTTATGTTTTGTACATAATTGACTCTTTCTAAAGCAAAGAGTAAGACATTTCTACTACTAAAGTTTATATTTTGATAGCAAACAATAACATACTCTGCCACCTGCAAAGCAGACAAAGAAAAATTATAACTCATCAGAGACTAAAGACTTTCATTTAGTATAGTAAAAAACCATACAAATACTATTAGTTAGACAAAATAGTGCTGAATACAGTTCTACACAAAGTATTATAGTTTTAGACAAGTTTATTTGAACAGTTTATGCCCATTATTTCACTTCATTTCAGTGCTGAATTTATGGGCATTTTATATGCAGCCTATAGAATAAATACTTCCCCATTTTATTTCGTGGGCTTATTTAAATAATTTATTAGGATAGAATTTTCAAAGCTATCTGCTACACAAGTGTATATATTTTATATCATTCCTGCAACAAACCACACACCTAGAGCTATATGTAGAGCTCATCATCACCAAAACTGAACTCCCTTGCTAAAATGAGCAAGAAGAAATAAAGAGATACATTGAACAATCATAAAGTAACCTGACAAAACCAAAGACTTTTGTTTGTTTTATAAAGTCCCCAAGATAATGGATGCACTAAGGGAGCAGACAGGACTCCACTACCCATGCAAGTCTACTGATTTCAAACAAAAAAAGGCAATTTGAGCTTAGGATGCACAAAGACAACCCAAATTCTCCCATCAGACCAGACAGGATGCTAGACCATTACTCAAAGATTCAGACAAATGTTTGAATGTTATTTATTTATTTGTTGGTTGTTTGATAATTACTGTTGCATGACTGAAATACAGGGTCATATCCCACTCCTAAGAAAGCAAGAAACCAAAATCCATATACTGTGTTAATTCAGGCTGCAAGTGGAGAATTATCATCAATTCTTTCTCCAAAGAGCAAGGGTGTGTTTGCCAAAAACTTGCTTGCCACTGAAAGTTTTAAGAGATTAAATATGCAAGTGTACATTTGCATTTCAATGATTTACTCTTCACTACCCACTTGTGGAGAAAATTGCACAGATGATGTAATATAAATAGCAGAACTTTGTAAAAAGTCTTTACAGACAGTGAGCATCTGGTGTAAGTAATAACAGGTCCCTCAAAGACAATCATACAATTTATCAGCTGGTTTCAGCCTCCATAAGGTCTTGCACTAGGTATGAACATTTTCTTAGCATTAGATTTAGATTAACTTTTCCCTATTTTACCTGTTTATGTTTAAATGCAATCTAGACTTGTTCATTATTCATAGTAATGTTAAAATAGACTCAAAACTGGTTTGTAAGTAGACAGAAAAGAGGAACAGGTTCAGACTATGCAACTGTAGATTAAAATT
This sequence comes from Amazona ochrocephala, assembly GCA_039720435.1. Classification (NCBI taxonomy): domain Eukaryota; kingdom Metazoa; phylum Chordata; class Aves; order Psittaciformes; family Psittacidae; genus Amazona; species Amazona ochrocephala. The sequence goes on from CM077880.1 coordinate 32,698,468, forward strand.
CTTAACCATAATCCATCTTGATATGGTTCGTGTAATGTACATGCAGCAAGACCTATAATATGAGCAAATATATTATTACATTACTATGTGATTATTTCTGAGTATCCATACCATTCATTAGAAATTATGCTCACACTGTATCTGTCATTCAGAAATCTCCAAGATAGGTTAAGAGCTATTCCTTCTATTCTCAGAAGGGCTATATAAAGACACAGATGAAATGAGCTGCCCAGTGTTATTAATTATTTGAGTAGCCAGAAATAGCCTGAAGCCTGTGGTAGAAATAAAAAAAGGCATTTGTGCCTCTTGATGAGCAGGTTTTGAAAACAGGCCTGAATGGAGAGACTTCAACAGAGATTTCTCAGATATGGTGAGAAGGAGAGGAAAGGCAGCACGTAACAGCTACTTTGTCGATGGGTCAAGTCTCCAATCTAATTTAGAAAATGTTGCCAGGTGTTGCAGTGAAATACTTCTGAAAGATTTCAGTAGACTGGCTGATTTTTGTACAGGAAATGTTTCCTACAGCAGAAGCACAAGGCAGGCTCTAATGCATTACCGAACTTGGCATGACGCGTAAGCCAATTAAAATCACATCAGATAGTCCACTTACTCAAACCATGAGCATACAACTGTAATAAATCTAATTACAATGTGATGATGCAATAGACAAAGGTCTATAGGAGGCCAGAGTGTCTTGCTTTTTACTTTTTCTTTCCCTTATTATTTTTATTTTATCAATTTCATTTAGGGACCTCTCATTTTGGTAACTTTGCAAGTAAAATAGAATCTGAGTATTTCACATGGCAGTCTCTTCTCACACAGTGCATTTCCTTTGTGGAAGCAAAACCAGAACAGAAATAAAAGAATCTTTTAATCTGTAAGACAGCCCATGCATCTTTCTAGCATGCTCTTCTATAAACAGCTTAGTCTTTAAACAGCCAAATGATGGTCCTTCAAATGGAATTTGATGTACATCAAATTTCCCAGAAAAGACAAAGCTAGCACTGGGACACAGGACTGGCTGCTGATATTGCAGAAAATAATACTTTTAATCTCCTCTGTGAGATTTTTTTCAAGAACACCAGAAAATAAAAAGAAAATGTTAGTATTGTCTCTTAAAGTTTCATTCAGGGAACAAAAAGTACGCGTTGAGTTAAACCAGTGAAGTAATAAAATTTGGTTTCTTCAGCTTAAACAGTTGTACCGAGTCTCATATCTTTTCAGTACTTCAATTTCTTGCTATCTAAAGAAATATTATTAGACAAGGAACATGGATAAATTGTAAGGATTTTACAGTTCACAAATCTTCATAGCTACAGCAACCAGTACATGAATGGCAACTTGTTTTACAGCCAGATGATTAAATAAAGTATAAAAAGGATTAAAGTTTTGATGTTTAAAGTGTTGTTAAAAAACAACAAACCACCACAAACAAACTTTGCAAACAGTCAAACCTTTCACACATGCTCACCAAATATTTATGGGAGGGTGCTGATAAGGGAAAAACAGTTTGTTGGGTTGTGTTGTTTGCGGTTTGGTTTTTTTTTCTGGTGTTGTTTTCTTTTACTAAGAGACATTATTAAGTGGTCCTGATTTCATCAAAGTGATTCCATCACTTATCCCACATTAGATTTAGGAGAGACAAACCTTTTTGTTGTTGAAAAGAAACACTTGGAAAAGAATAAGCAAGTCTCTAGAGTACTTCAACTGGAAAACTGAGAGAATCTTAATTACTACAGTGGAAGATTCTTCAACTGGAAAGACAGCTTCATTAAAATCAAAGTGCGTTGTCAGAACATGTCAATTTAAAAAAATTGCAACAAATGTGTGGAAATAAGGCATTTGGATTTTACTGTTTCATCTTCATGCACTTTGAGTTATGCATTATACTATTATTTAATGTATTTAATATTGTACATTTGCTATTGAAATATTCCCAAATATAACCCACAAAAATATCAACTTTGACTTTTATATCTATTTGGAATGAATGAAAATATCAAAATCCTTAGGTTTACATATTAAAACTTCCGTGACATGCTGTAATAGCACTAACCAACATTTAGCTTTCAATTTCAATGAATAATTTTTAATCTCCAACTTATAAATGATTATGTGAAATCATGATCCATTGATTTGGTTAATTAATTCAAATGAACACTGGATCATCTCCAGAATACTACTACAAGACAGGAGGCTGCTTTCTGCATGTTTGATATTTGCACACATTTTCTTTCAGGCCATTGCTTTGAGTCCAGCTGGACACTGAGGCATGCTCAGGCTTCCTAAAGCATTTTCAGTGCATTACTGAAGAACCTCTGAGAAAGGAGCAATAAAATATATGGCAACAAAGTAGAAATACCATGTCCTAGAAGAAAGCTTTCTGTTGTCTGACTATATTAACTACAGTCTCTTTCTTGAAATATTAATAAGGTGCTGAGCATTGCTGTGGGAGAACTTTTGGCATAGCTTAGGCAAGATTTCTTAAATAAATCTCACTATTTACACACAAAGCTTTACTCAGCAGAACAGCTTTACTGCTTCAAATCACTGTTCCTCATGCACAACAGTGCACTGTGCTCTTGTATTACTTATTCTATCGAGTACATAACAATTGCTTTATAACACTAAACAGTCTAATCTTTCTGTGTCTTCCTCTCCAGGGCTATTTTTCTACACTGCCATTCATCATCAGATACTTGCTTTGATATGTCTAAGATTAATGAAGCATTTCTATTCAGTTTAGATGCTACAGAAGTTAAAATTGTTTCCTCTGTTGCGGAACAAAAGTGAGCTAATTAGGGACCTTCCGATTTTAGATTAATGATCTTTTTGATTTTTGGCATTGGAAACATACCAGAGCACACAGAGGCAGGACAAGCTGAGAGAGGTGGGGTTGTACAGCCTGGAGAAGAGGAGGCTCCAGGGAGATCTCAGTATCCCAGTACCTAAAAGGGGCCTACAAGAAAGCTGGAGAAGGACTTTTTACAAGGGCATGTAGTGACAGGACAAGGGAGAATTTGCTTTATACTGACAGAAGGGAGATTTAGATTAGACATTAGGAAGAAATTCTTTACTATGAGGATGGTACAGGATGCCCAGAGAAGTTATGAATGCTCCATTGCTGGAAGTGCTCAAGGCCAGGTCAGGCAGAGCCTTGAACAGGGTCTAGTGGAAGGTGTCCCTTTCTCTGGCAGGAGGGCTGAAACTAGATGATCTTTAAGGTTCCTTCCAACCCAAACCATTGTATGAATCTATGATGATAAACTGATGTATAACAAACCTGTAGCAAGTTTCTCTGGGAGGAAGGAAGGGAAGGATGGGAAGCTGAGGAAGGAAGCACAGGCAGTCAGAAATCTTACTAGAGCTTTGTGATAAATTGACTTGTTACGGATAAACTGGAAAAACATATGTAAAAAAACTATTTTTAGATTGTGTGGGTCAAATAATTATTGTTAATCAAAGAATATGTGAAAATACGTCATTTTGCTTTCCAGACATATGAGGTTTAAAAAAACCCACCCTGATTAAAATCTGATATTTATTTTTCCAAACATCAACATTTTGAAATAAAATTACTCCAATATTTCAATTAATATTTTTTATCTTTTATTCCTTTTAGGCTAAAAGCTTTCCATGTGATTCATAAATGGTTATAGTTTCAAAGTAAAACCAATGTTTCTATCCGTAACTGACCTATAGGACTGCTGAAAACAAACAAAAAAATGATAAAGAGAGAAGAAAAATAATGAATGAAAGAAAAAGAAGAAAAAAGAGAAAGAAGACGAATGAAAGGAGGTAAGGAAGACAGTAAGAAAAGGAAAAAGAGAAAAATCCATTCCAACCTCTTTTTCAGAGTTCACTGCACCTTTATTGTCTATGCTTGATAGCACGTGTGAGAACTGCCAAGTCCAAGGCAGCTTCAGAAGCAGTGCTAAAGAATGTGGTTTTTTTTGTCTTTTATATACAGAAATGTCTATGAGTAAATGTGGTGCAGAGCTGCAGATTTGAAAAAGCCAGTTATTATGTGCTTTTCCGTGTTTCTGTGGCTATGCTAACAGCTTTTCCAAGGAAAACATTCTCTTCCTTTTAAAGTTATACAATTTTCTTGGCACACTAAAAAAAATCATTTTTAGTTTTTGCTGTATTTGTTTCCAACCATTTCCTTGAAAAAACACCATTTTTTTTTAAGTTTTGAATACAAGTTGACCGAAAGTTACACAGCTCTTATGTGCACTGCAGGGATAAGTAATTTCATAATCAACAAACCAAACCATAAATCAACATTGAGTATCACTGAGACTAATTGGTTTAGCTGAGATATCTATCTCATCTGTGGCAGCATCTTAGCCTGACTCAGCCAGGCTGAAAACCACAGGAATCATAGACTAAAATATTCAACCCACAAGAATCATAGATTTAAAACAGTGAAAATGTTTGCAAAAGGACTATTACAGAAGACTTGGAGAACCTCTGCTTCACCTGTCTCCTTCTTACAGTTTCTTGTTTCACTTTATTTTCTGGGTTCTATAATCGTACATTCATAGGATGGTGTGGGTTGGAAGGGACTTGCTAAGAGGCAATTGCCTAAGCAGGACCAGTCCAGCCTGTGCAGAACCAGGGTACATGCCCCTCACAATCTGCAGGCTTATGAGGTCTTGCTTCAGGACTTCAGCTATTAACTGAGAGCTTCATTCAAATATTTATCACCTATACATTGATTCCAGTACACTTGAACGAAAACTTCAATAGTCTGGTATTACAGAGTCAGCTGGCCTCACCTAACTAATGTCTATCATCTTTTCAACAGGCTCTTAACAGACTTCTTCCTTCAAGAAACAGCTCTCCTCAATACTGCTTCTCTAGTAGCATTTTGGTGGCAGATTATAAATATATTTTATTATAATTGAAATTGGCAAAAAAAAACAAACATTAAATGTGATGCATAGGTACAAATGGACTTCAAGAAAACTCAAGAATCCAGTGCACAGAGAGTAAGTTTTATATTGGAGGTTTTCCCTAATATGAAGCCTTTAAGATGAAAGTGGGTGTAATACGTATAGAAGCTGTAAGGTTCAAGCAAGAACTGCTTATGAAAGTCTGTGCTTCATGTAATATGGTCAGTCATGACAGACGTTGTATGTATGACAATCCATGCCGTTGTTTGTTTGAAATGTCTTAAATATCAGATATGCCAAATATTTCAAACTATTACAAAAACCTAAACCAAACCAAAATTACCCTTGCTATTTTTATGCGCTTTCAGATTATCTTTTTCCTATTCCATGGCCTTGTTAAGCACTTTTGGTTTTTATGTCAATGTTGAAGGAAAAGTTACAAGTTTCAGTAACCGATCAAGCTACTTTAATTTTAGAGTTGAGCTGGCACTGCATGTTCACTTCTGTTACTTACTTCCGAAATACTGTTGTTTCTCCTTGAGTGACAAGGTAACAAACATGCACTTGCATGCAATTTATCAGACAGGTTATGCGTTCATGATCTCAAGCAATGGAGTTAGTGCACCTTAAGAAATTAACGGCTTTCAGATGAAAACTACCATGGCTTGGGTGACATGGAATAGGTGAGCATGTTTATGTTACCAGACTGCGGCAACACATAGAAAACGGGTTAGCTGAAGCCATCGTTGTTCTCGGTACTGAGTGACATCAATTTCTTCCTCAGCAATGAGACTAGAATTCTCAAACTCTTGCATCATGATTAAATTCTAATAGTAATTCATTTCACTCCCATAAATATGTTTTAAACTAACTTTAATATCCCAGTTCTGTTAATTATCACAGCAAAGTACAATCTCCTCTCTAGCTAGGACTGAGAATAATTTTCTGCTTAAAGGTCAACAATTCTTAGTCTAAAATCTGCACAATTACTAGACTTCACTGTGATTTGAAGAAGGAAGGAAAGGACAGAATTACTGATCCAGATGTGGTATCATTTGAGAAAGTCAAAATGAATAACTGCACTCTAAGAACTATTGCTTTTATGCCGATCTTCGGTGTGACCTTAAACAGTAAAAGATCTTATACAGGGAAGAAATATCAAAAGCTTTATTGAAAGAAGAGATAGCTTTTCTGAGCTGCTGCAGGAAATGCCCTGCACCCACAAAACATGTGTACAAGTGTTTCCAGAAAAGCTGATTTAACCAATGGGAAACTAGGACCTTAAACCTCTGCCATACCCTGAAACATACTAAGTTTGAAAGTCAAGTGGCAGAGAAAGCTCTGTGCATATTGTTACTGTTCACTTCAGCCAGGGGAGACAGAAGATAACCATGCCGCGAGGAGTGGGAATTAAAAAGAGAGATACTCTTCAGACTTTAATTGAGTTGGTAATTTTTTACATCAAAATAGCCACATAAAATTGGGAGACTGGATACACAAGAGTGAAATTATATATATATATATATATTTCCATATCTTGACTTTGTTTAGAAGTTTCTCTCCATATAACCAGTGACTAGTGAGCACTGTGTGATTAAGCAAACAAGCACAAAGTATGAATCCTAATACAATATTCAGATGAATGCCTTCTCTCTCAAGAGCTATTGCAAGCAACCTGACCAATTATTTCAATTACCCCAGCTTTCTGTACTTTTTTAAAGAGAGAAAAATAACAGTCTTGTCTGTATGTGCTGTAAATAGATTCTGAAGGTAAACAGAGAAATAAATGAAGAAACGGATTAAGAATGGAGTTTAAAAGCCCGCTGTAAGACTAAACTGTTCTAAACTGCTCACCAGTGGCTCTCAGGGAAGTTGAACTCTGCAAAGAAATGACACATGGTCATAAATATTCACTTACATCCTTGATGGCAAATATGAATTCATATGCCCATATATTCCCCACTGAAAGACTCATGAAGGTATAAAGGCAAAACCTCCCACTCTATAAGCATTTAAAATGCATTTACAAATTTTCTGCGGAGTGACTAACTGTCATGACTTACTCTTGGGTGCAGTTCTCTCTCCCAGGAGACTCAACACCTAAATGAGTCTGTAAGTTAAGGTGTTTGCACAGAGAAGCAAAGAACTGTGCTTACCTGGGGATCTCAAGCCATAAAACACTATCTTTGCCTCTCCTCAGGCTCCACCAATCACAACCAACAAAGTAGTTAGTGTTAACAAACTATGAAAATTACTTTCAAAAATGAGATTTAAAAATAAATCCACAGTTTTTCTACTTGCCTTTTGGACTTTGACACTTCAAAACCTTCATTTTTGTTATGTGAGAACTAGCAATCTTTACTCATAATCTACAGTTATGAATAGTAACGACCAATTGGATTCAGTCACACTTCCCTGACTCACAGGTCCTAGGATTCTGGGGAAAAGTAGTGTTATTTAGCATATTCCTTGCCTTTAAATTTGACGGAAATATATATTTGAGCATGGTTTTAGTATGGAAAAATTCATGTGAAATAACAAAGTACAATCCATTATTCACTGCAGTTTATGAAATCGGTGCTGAAGCATTTTTAGAATAATCAACTTGTATAGATTAATGGCTTTGTCCAGCGTAGCCTTTCAGAAGAACCTGCCTCTATATTGCTTTTAACTGTTTTGCTGCTTATTACACATAATACCCTACCTTGAAATCAGCCCTTTCTATGTTTAGAACCTGCAACAGGGTCCAAAATCATTTTACAGAAAAATGCAGGATGTGAAGCTCGAAAATGGACGAAGTATTATTACTACTTAATAATAAATTTTTACTGGATAACAACCTTTTGTTGAAGTAGGGGTAGCCTTCTAACCCCATTAGCAGAAGAACAACTTAGAAAGCGGCTAGAATAGAAACATTGCTTCAAGAGATGCTACTCAGGCATGGGCCAACTTCCAAAATCATATTCTCTGGTGTAAATTTCAAGTAGCCCTATTGACTTCTGCTAACTCCACTGGAGTTCCTGATGGAGTGAAATCAGGGTGAGGTCAGAATCTGGCAGCTCAGTATTGAATACCATCCACATCACATGCTGACTGCTTTCTAAAAGTAATCCTACTGCAAGAAGGTTAGCTGTGTTTAGTCCAAAATACATACTGTCTGTCTACCATAAGAACTGTGATGGAGGTGGCTTTTAACTTCATCCTACAGTGAGGCCCAGAAGTGCTTTTGAACATTTGCCACCCAGAATAGTAATCCTAAATTTGCACTGCAACTCTCCAGTCCCAAAACAATTCAGAAATATGTTGCCAAGGTTCTTTCTTTCTTTTTATTTTTTTACATTCTATGTGATGTCTCATTGTTTTCCACTGTGAAACAGCTCTCCACCGTCACCTGGCTATTTGTAGAATAAGATCTGATTACAGCAACAGGGCAAGATGGTTCCAAAACTATTCGCTGATTTACAGCAACAGAAAACCAAACTCACCTTAGTGTAAAGCAATGTAGTTCAAAGAATAACTTAAGATCAATTAATCTGAAAGGACTACAAGGATTGTTCTGCTGTTAAGGGACTGCCAGCTGCTTGATTTTGCTTTGTGCCAAACCCCCACAGGAATCTTCTTTAAAATTGGTAACTGAGGGAAAGAAGCAGCAGAAGGGAAGGAAACATAAAAAGATTTACACCTGACATTTCTTTCCTATATGAGAGATATTATTTTTGCTGCAAAAATGGTATTGAGAGCTATCTCCATGCCAGGGCTAGCCAGCATGCCTAGGAAACAAAGTCAGGGCAAGTGTTACCACATTGCAAGAACTTGGGCTATTGCTAAATGCTCATCTTTTCAGCAATACTAATAACTGAAAATGAGTGCTAAACACTGTCTTTGCACGGTTAGAAGTCAATACCTTTTCTTGGGGAAAAAAAAAAAAAAAAAACAAAAAACAAAAACACAATAGAAATGATGTCTGCTTTCTCCCCTGGAGCACTGCACAGAATGACATAATGCACACTACCCAGCGTGTGAATAACACTTCATAGTGTGTATTTCCTATTTTTTCTGGTTCTTTGTTTCTCAGAGTGGAGACGCATGTAGCCTTTTATTGATTCTTTTCATACAAAGCGTTAAATATAAACAAACACTAGGTTGCGCCTTACTGTTACGTATGGTCTATATACAATAGAAACTGATTCAGAGGCAATATTTGTTCCTACAGCAGACATCCTAATGCACTTATTCTGTTGTCAAGTAGGCTTTATCAGTCTTCACTGTTCCCACTCCAAGCATGTCTTCCACAGAAAAGACAAGGTAAGCCTGAATGGGCTGTTTGAGGGGGACTGTGAACAAGGCTGTAGGGCACAAATCTGAAATCACAAAATCATAGAATCAAGATCACCTAGTTCCCTTCCACTGCCATGGGCAGGGACAGCTTCTATTAGACCAGGTTGCCCAAAGTGCCATCCAACCTGGCTTTGAACACTTCCTGGGGTGGGAGATCTTGCATACGGGCACAATCAATCTTCGTCAAGAGACTTGCAAGACTATTTCCAACACTGAAACATTCTGATATTTATGCTTAGATATTAACTGAGCAAGGCCTGTGACAGTGATAAAGGAATCTTCAATGTAGCCAATTTTTCTCATACTGCGAATTTATCTGTAAAGGACAACAGATGGATCTCTAAAGCCAGTATGATGGCTCTTTCTGCACTTGATTGCCCAGATGAAATTCAAATCCTTCTGGTATGGTTCCTATTACTAAAGCTTGATAGAGACTGATAGACGGAGAAAAATGTATACTGACTAAAAAAGAAGTCTCCTATTGGTCTACAATTACCCATAAGCTCTTTTAATATTCTATATATGGCCTATTCAATGAATATACTTCCATGCGCATGTATGTACACAAGTATAAAGCCTTTGAAAAGCTGCAGACATGTTAAATGTGAAATTCTGATTCCAGACATCATACAAGATTTGACATTTTCCACTGAATCTTCAAATGGAAGGTAAAAATTCCATGCATATTCAGTAATTTGGAAGCATCTAAAGTATATCTATTTAGAAATTGTGATTTCAATACAAATATTTTAACAGATTGTATTTTATGTATATATATTTTTATGACATAAGGAACTACATTCAAATGTGGAAAAACTGTGCTCTGGATAATTTGCATCCTTATGTCCTATTATAGATTTTCCTATTTGGATTTCCATCTGGTCTTCGATATCCTTCTGTGTTTATTACTTTAATGAGATCATCTTGGGTTTATATACCTACAATTTTATTACTATTTGGAATTAGCATTACCTGCTTATCTATCCATAAACTTTTTAGTCTTACCTTCTCAGCATAACAATGGGGTAATGCTGCTACAAAATGAACAAAAGGACTAGAAGTGAAATAATCTTGTCCTGAAGAACCCATATTTAGGAAAACAGCATTCACGCCAACCTATTTGCAGTTTAGGGTTTACAACCAAAGATTGAGACCCATGTCTGATAGAACTCCAGTTTAATTTTTGCCACTGGCTTGTAGTATAACCTTGAGCAAGCTAATGTGTTTGTCTTTGGCAAACTAAGAACAATATCTGCCCACCTGCAGGGAGGCCAGAATGTCAGATGTGTTAACAGAATACTCTGAACACTTAAACGTTATATAGCTACTATGCATAATATTAGCAGGAGTAATTTAATGCATCTGCTTTGTGAAGTTGGGATAAAAACCCTGGCAAGGTATACAATCAAGGCACACAATGTCTAATTGCACTCATAGTTCCATATGTAATGCAAGAGAGATGGCTGAAAGAGTTATCGAATTCAATCCAATCTTCCTGTAGAGACAGATCTTATTTTCACTTTCATAAGGCTACCAGTTTCACCTAAAAGTAAGATGTTACCCTTACATGTTCCTCTGAAAAACTAGTCTAGCACCTTTAAGTAATATGGCACATCTTCCAATTTCCAGCCAGTATCTGTTCATGGCCAATTTATTCCCGTTTACTCTTGTGCCAAGATTGCTCTTTCGATAAAGTACCTCTTTTACCACCTTTGTGTTTGCACCTTGGAACAAAGTAATCATTTATCAACACACATTTTTCTTCACATCAAGCTCTTTCTCTTTCCTGACTTAAAAGAGTCTCTTAATACAACTGGTAGAACGATATGCTTCTCTGTTCCTAACACAATTCCAATTTGTCTTCTTAAATATTCATTATCACCACTGTGCATAAAATTCCAGACACTGTCACACTGGTTTAATTAGTCCATGCTGTTTTATCTCCATCAACATTTCATGTTGATGAGTCTCCAAATTACAGCAGAAATATTTAGTGCAAAGCTATGTGATTTTTTTTATGAGATATTCTTAGGTTTTATCTTATTTGTACTCTTTTATAATACTCCATTCATCCTTTGTACTGAAAATTCATCTATCTTCTGTTTTACACTAACACCGTTAAAGAAATCATTAAATACAATTTGTCCTAATAATGATCCTTGTTCATTCTATTAAAAAAAAAAATTCCTTTCAGACCAATAGTGCCCTTTTAGCAAAGCCTGCTATTGTAAGACAGATTCCTTTATGGTCCAGTACCCCATAATTCTTTTATTAATTCTCATTTTCTAAGGTTTACCTAATAATTTCTATGTAAGACCATATTAAATGCCTTTCTGAAATCTTGACAGACTAGATTTAGCTTTGTAGAAAGTTATTTGCTTTTCTTTTTTCCCAGAAAATCAGTTATCTTATAAAGAGGAAGACAACCTTAGCATAATCAACCTTAGTAAACCCATGATGCATTTCTCATTTAACCAGTACATCCCTAATTATTCTTCCTTTCAAAATTTGTTTATAGGTTTTCATAGGTTTGGCATGCAGTCTTGGTCAGCCTCCTCTATGTTCCAAGTCTTGCCTATATTAAAACCCTCTAGCTCTTCATTCCAGTTGACTTCACTGATTAGTTTTTTTAATCTCAGTCTTCCCTTTTCAAAATTAAAGTGTTTAACTACAGACCTAATTTTATTTGTTCTTTTATTTAATTTAAACTGAATAAACTCATGAACATTCAATTTGTTTTCTGCAACTTCCATAACATTTTTCAGAAAATGAGGTCAAAAGACAATCAGCTCTTCTTGGTCTGTTGACTGTCTGGTGACAAAAGGAGTATAACTGGAACTTACTTTTCTTAATAAGGACAGGCTATAGATGGATGTTTACAATATTCCACTGTGACCAACCTTAATTCAGTTTTCACACCCCCCGCTATATTACAGAGATTCTTCTCTATGTCCAGTCTGACCAGAAAAGCCTACAGAAGACTCATAACATAATCCAAACAGGACTTCTTACCATACTTCCAGCAAGTTTTTAACAGAATCATGTTTTCTATCTTGGTTTTTATAATTTCTCTGACATATCATGTAATTGCACAACCCTTGTCCTTTCAGAATCATAGAATCATAGAATAGTTAGGGTTGGAAAGGGCCTTAAGATCATCAAGTTCCAACTCCCCTGCCATGGGCAGGGACACCTTCCACTAAAACATGCCACCCAAGGCTCTTTATATCTACTAATCTCATTCAATGTTAGTAATGTCCTTCCATGCCCATTCCCTCATCTGTTGGTATTTCCTCATCCATTATTTTATATTTTACCTTAAAATCAGCCCTGAAAACTACTTTGGTTTTTTTTGTTTGTTTGTTTGTTTTTTTTAATTAAAATTTATTTCCTGGTATGAAGCAACAAAGTCTGAGCCCTCTATTGATTTTCTTTTCCTTATAATGCTTTCAACCTAGAAAACAGGAACTAAAGAGATTTAGCAGACTTATATCCCAGCATTGTTACATCATTTATATAGAAAGATACAAGGTACCAAAGAAAATAGCCTGGTAAAACTTAAGTGTATATTTGATAGAGTCACAAATCCATTTCTTATTTAACAGCCATGGTTTTATCATCAATCTTTTGTATCAAAAGTATGATTTTATTGCAGAACTGCAGCTGAAGTGTTCTTTAAAATAAGGCATGGTTTGTACCAGGCACTGAAAAATAAATGTTTAATTTAAAACTTATTCCTTAGGTGCAAAGAAGAATCGTTTTAAACAGGAATTGCAGCTCATGTCCATCAATAATACCGATAACTACAGGACACAATATGTGCTGTTTACGTCATATATTATGTCTATTATCCTCTACATAAGAGAGAGCTAACTTTGGTTTTTTCTTTTGTCTGTCTGAGTGCTCATTTTGTCTCCTAAAACAAGGTAGGAATTTTCTCTTCAAATATATGTACATTTCAGGGCAATTACTATCAATATAATAATATTCTGACATGCGTGGGCATGTCTAAACAACACTGACATAGGAGGAAACAGACAATTAATGAAATAACTGGATTTTTCAAAAAATGCCATAAAAAAATAAATATGAAATTGATGACACAGACTGACTGCAAAGTAACATGGGTTCACATAAAACCTGACTTTTTCTTTGTTTTCTTGAAAAATCTACTTTCTTATTAGACTATAACTGAAGTCAGTGAATGTTTCTGTTTGATAAGGATAACTTAAGCCTTACTTATAACTTAATTTCAACAGAAGGAGCAAGCATATGACACTTAGGATTTCATCTTATTTCGATTGATAGTGTGATGTCTTTTCACTAGATTCTTCTCTTACAAAAAAGAACCATAGAATAGTTAGGGTTGGAAAGGACCTTAAGATCATCAAGTTCCAACCCCCCTGCCATGGGCAGGGACACCTCACACTAAACCATGCCACCCAAGGCTCTGTCCAACCTGGCCTTGAATTCTGCCAGGGATGAGGCATTCACAACTTCCTTGGGCAACCCACTCCAGTTCCACACCACCCTCACAGTAAAATGTGGATTGTTACAACTGGACATACTAAACTGCTGTTTTGGATCATGTTCTTACTCAACTACTTCACTGTTTTTGTTATGCTCAGAAAGCCTGTGCCCTAAACCTTCAGCAGTCACACTGACCCACTATGCATGCCACAGTGTACCAGCCTGAAATGGAAACCATCCAGCCAATACTGACTCCAAGACATCTGTGGTTTCAAAAGGTTATCCTGACCCTCTGCTGGTATCCTTCAAAGATATTTTAAAATTGTTTCTGAGCAAGGAAAGACTTTTTTGAATTGGACAGGACTGCTGAACCTTAAAGCATCTTAAAACTATATTGAATCTTTGGCAGGTAAATCAGCTGAGGAAGGAGTTTATGGAGGAGGGAAAGGTGTTTGTTTCTGTATTTGCCTCACAGCTGGGCTGTTTACATAGTCTATTAGCACCAGTTTGTCTCCCCCAGGATAGTCATGAAATATTATATTTCATCTCTGTTCGCTTGAAGAGTCCTTAACATCATCCCTATGATAATGTCCTTGGGCTGTGATATTACACTGCAGTGTAAGCAGCAGCTCAAGGAAGGTACACTGCCAGCTGTGCCCTCCAGCTCTGTCTGCGGAGGACCAAGGAGCCCTTGCTGAAGAAAGGCAGTGGTGAACTGCAGCACCTGGGTGCCAGGAATCAGGATGCCTTTGGAAAAAAGCTCCACAAAAGCCCACCCAGGAAGAGGTATTGTTTTCCGGTTCACCATGCAGTGGTTTAACTACAAAATCTAAATAACTGATGTACAGAATCTCAACTTTAAAGGACGATAAGGAAGTCTGAGCAATGGCAGGTTTTCAGAACCATTTCTTAAGGCAGCTAAGGTTTATTTTGGGGGACTGTCATACAGCAAACATATTCATTATGTCTTGCATTGCTTCAGACAGTGCAGACACAGGAGGGTGAAAATGAATCTATGGGTTCACATCATTCAACATTGCAATTGCGAATTGCAAATAGTATGCTATTTGTCACCAGGCACAGGACTGACTAGGGTGGACTTGGCAAGGATCCAGGTTTATAAAATAGGGATAATATCCCCTTTAAACAGACTTCAGAAAGCCTGAATGGGTAACATTTAAGAAACAAATACAAAAATAGATGAGAAGTGCTGCATTAGAATTACTGATTTTAGTGTGCTACAAAGCTGATAGCAAATTCTTAGCAAGATCTATTAATATATCTTCAAAAAGTATACTGCTATTATTAAAAACATAAAAGAATTAAAACACGATCTAACTTATAAATAAGAAATAAATTGGTTTTCATCTAGATATATAACATGGAAGTGCTCAAACTTTTATTTCAGAAGATGCCTGCTTCTGAATACAGCTTGTCTTGGAGCAATCGTTTGGAATATGGTTAAAATGAAACCTTTTGGTAAAAAGCTGAATGTTAAAGTAAGGGGAAAGCAATACACAAAACAGCACAGAAGTAACAGAGTAGTCGATAGCAGAAGTGTGCACGGTATAATCACAGAATCATAGAATCATAGAATAGTAAGGGTTGGAAAGGACCTCAAGATCATCGAGTTCCAACCCCCCTGCCATGGGCAGGGACACCTCCCACTAAACCATGCCATCCAAGGCTATGTCCAACCCCACCTTGAACGCCGCCAGGGATGAAGCATTCACAACTTCCCTGGGCAACCCATTCCAGGGCCTCACCACCCTCACAGTAAAGAATTTCTTCCTCAGATCCAATCTAAACCTCCCCTGTTTAAGTTTAAACCCATTACCCCTTGTCCTGTCACCACAGTCCCTAATGAAGAGTCCCTCCCCAGCATCCCTATAGGCCCCCTTCAGGTATTGGAAGGCTGCTATGAGGTCTCCACGCAGCCTTCTCTTCTCCAGGCTGAACAGCCCCAATTTTCTCAGCCTATCTTCATAAGAGAATAATAATATTAAAGATGGTATGAGTGAGATAAACATTCATTATCTACCATAATGCTGCATTTTATTTAAGATAATGAGATTACTGAAAGTGCAAATTAGTGTTCATAAAGTAGCTAGATACAGAACAAATACCTTGTAAAAAAAATCTGAGAATTTACTAAGAACCTGAAGCCTCAAGGTCAAATATACCATTTACACAAAGTAAAATAAACAAGCTCTATTACTTGACATATGGTAATCTTAATATTTGTACTGAATGCTACTCTTGTCTTCAGTGTATTCCCTTATACTTTGTCATCAAGGGAAAGGGATTATCCTTACAAGGAAAGTCTGTACAGGTAAGTAACCAGGACAACAATTTCATAATTGCTAGGCTATTTATCTAGACAATCAAAACAGATCAGCAAAGAATACGCTTCCCCTATGAGAGCTATTTTATTTTCACTAAAAATGTTTCCACTCAGTTATTACGGCAACTTTGGTTAGTCTGTTTTCTGTTGGTTTGATGGTGTGGTTTTTAACCAGCAAAATTAAGAATAATAAATGGTGACTCAAAAACAATTTATAAACTCTTATTTAGGTAAATCAATTAAGGTCTTTTCTTCAGTGACCGGTCCTTCTCCACAGAAGAAAAATAGGTCAGGGATACAGTAGTCTTGCATTTGGAACCTGTTGCTAACATTACTTCTTTGTATAAGGAAAAGAAGTATTTCCTATAGCCTCTCCCCCATCACCCCCAAATACACCCCTAGTACATTACTGCTGTATATATTCTAAATAAAAACAATCTCCTCTACGCTCTCCCAGATTCAGCCCTTACTCCCAAAACCCAAACCACAACCAAACAAAAAACCCCTAAGTCACCATTTCAGCTGCTTAAAGAACTCAACATCATTACCTGCAAGACAACTATGTAAGAATGAAAGTCTCAGAGCAGATGTTGATCTTACTAAGGCAAGTATAAATGAAGCATCACTTTCTTGACTTCAGCAGGTTCACAGTTAAATGAGATAAGAATAGAAGACACAAACTCTCATGGTTTGTGCTGGGATGACCAGCCAGATGCTGCAGTTTGCCATGTAGACCATGCCTAAGCACGGGCACAGGTTGCCCAGGGACATGGGGAATCTCCATACTTGGAGATATTCAAAGCCATCCTGGGCAAGTTGGGTGGTCCTGCCTGAGCAGGGGTGGTTGGACCAGACGACCTCCAGAAGTCTTTGCCAAACTCAGTCATTCACTGATTCTGTAATGACTGCTTATGGACTTTCCACTCAGTCAGTGCTATCCTGTCATTGGATAGACCCAAAGAGATTCCACTTCTTAGCCCAAATAACTATGGAAATGTTTCAAAAGGAAAGTCTCACAGTAGTTTTCCATCACCGGGAAAGGAAAGAGATCTCTACCCCTACTATCCCTATCGAATCTTTCTAGAGTTAGATGGTGATATTGACCCATCAGTTAAAGTAAGTGCTTTTCACTTCCAAAGGCAGAAAAACCAACAGACAAATAGTCTCTGTTCCCTTCTGCTGTGGGGCTGCCACTTGTGAATACAAGACAGCCTGATTTCCTAAGCAAGTGAGACTTGTGCTATCTGCCTGCTATCCCTCTCCTCCCCCAATAAATAGCTTTTGAAGCCATTTCTAATTTTACCAATGTTAAATGGAAATTGTTAGACATGGTTTGGTCTGGCTGCCCACATCAGCTGGACAGCCAGACCAAACAGGTAAGGCTAAAGTGAAAGTCCATTTATCCTGCTTGCTGGTTCATCAGCTCCATTTATTGACTGATGCACAGCTGGCCCTAAACATCCCCAGTACCAGGCATTTTTCATCCATGGATCACAGCAAGTCACATCCAGGGGGCTGGAAGATCTAATGGCATTGAAAATGTAAATGTGGAATAAAGAGGACAAATGTGTCTACATCTGGGGTAGACAGATGGGAATTCAGGACAAACATCCAGAGCAAATCAGACTTTTTATACTCTATTGCTTAATGGCACAACTTTTTTACTTCTGTCTCCCAGTCAGTATAGATACGTACTGATCCATGCTAATTCCCCATACGGAGCTAGGGCTTTCTGAATGTTGGGCCTTGAAATGAAGGATAGCTCTTGAAGACAGTCCCTGTTAGCTAATACTGCAGTACAGACTAGTTTATTGAACCAAAAAATTGAGGGTTTAGAGATCATTCATTTCCTTAACACTTGCTTCCCCTTATTTACATCCTGCCATTTAGCCCAGAAGCTCTTTGATTCAAATCAGGTACATTTAAGCATTTTGATGAGTTGAGACATTCGGAGTGATGAGAAAATCCACTCCTCCTCTTTTAATGTGCAACACAAATGTGGCCTTGGCCACTGCTGTTCTTATTAGTGTGATGTATCATGGGATACACAGGATGAAATGTCCAGCTTATCTGGGGGGAGAATGGCAGGAACTAGGCAACTAAACCCTAGAATTTTAGGTTGTTATGTATGTTCAATGTAAATCTGAATCCCAAAGAAAAAGACACATGCCAGAAAATGTTTTTAAAATGCTGTCTCCCATATTGAAAAGATGGAAAAGGAAAGGAACACTATCTAAATACTAAAGTTCCCAAGACTTATCTCACCCTACCCACTCCTCCCCTTCCTTCAGTTCAATTCAAATAGCTGTGCAGAGGAGAAAAGAAGAAGAAAAGGAAGAGAATTAATCAAAGAAATTCAGAAAAGTGAGAACATTCCCATCAGCTTCTGCTTTTATCCCTGGAGACACCCTCTCACCCATTCACCAATCCAACTGTTAAAACAATTTGCTTTAATACTTTGTTATCACAACTGGCTTTTCTATCATAACTTGTTTAAACTTTTCTTGTTTGATTTCTCAGGGCAAAGCCACAGCAAGGTTTATGCTTAGTTTACAATTAGCCTACCCTCTTTGAACATGCCCAGACATCAGGAAAATGGTTTCTCTGGAAACAGGAGCTACGTGAAATCTTTTAGCACTTGTATTCATTTAAGGCTGTTCACACATATGCAACAGTAAGGCACCAGACCTTCAGCATGTGATTTAACTTTACCAGGAAGGTAATGAAGGGGAACACTGGCAATGACACAGCAAGTTGGAAAATGAACTGGTACAACTTGAATATGAACAAAAGAAAAATCCCTGCATCTAAACCACATGGTCTATGTATAAAATCTTCTTGAGGTCATAACCTTTCTGGCACGCAGCAAGAAACAACCATGGAGACATTTATACTGTGCATCATGGAGATGTAATGTGATCTTTTTCATAGGATATGAATTGATGATATCGAGGGAACATGGACACATATACCAAAAGGCCCTTTATGGGGAAGAACACATTAGTCCCTGCTGGGGCTAATAACACTAGTTTAAAACATCCAGGCTACACTGAAGGCTTCCTAATTTCCCATTAACTTTGTTTTTCACTCCAGAGGGTGCAGTTTCAGACTGACAGTCTGTCTTGGATAGCACAGACATGGGTGAAGGCGATATCAATACCTGCAGTCCAGTTTGTGCTTTCAAGGCAGTCAGTAGTCCCAAAATAGGTATGCCAGAAGTAAAACACAGCAGCTTCTCAGGTACTGTCATTCACAGGGCATTAACATGAACTTCTGCTTAAGGTGCCTTAGGATACAGCACAGGACTGAATAGCAGTGGCTGAGGAATCAACACAGGAATACTGCTCTTGCTTCCATTGCTGTTGGGACAATAACCTTTAAGGAAGTTGTGGGCAGAAAGGAAGTTGGTAACATTTTAATTTATGTCTACTGAAAAAAACCCAAACTGTCAGAGCTCAGCTTCCTCACTTCCTCAGCATCTTTCAGCAGATATCAATTTTCCTGACTTTCCTGACATTTTTCATAAAGTCTACCACATTTGGATTCTCTTAAATCTCATTGTTCCTAAATTGTTTATGATGAAGTATGTTTACAGATCCTTATGTTGCCTTCACACTTCAATTAGAACAGCAGGACAGAGCATAGAAGGGGAAAATGGGGCAATGAAGCCCTTCTTCCCCATGCTTCCCCATGGAGACATTCCAGGGTGGAAGGAAAGTTACAGGTTTTGAATAGACTGGGCAGAGATAATTGTATTACAACCAGTGGAGACAAAACCAAAGCATTTAGTGATGAGATAATTACGATGGCAGAACTGGGCTTTGTGTTTTCAGGAGGAAGCAAAGATTAGTTAGGAATTGGAATACAAGGATGGAGGGGGACGACGACTAAGGAGAATAGAAGAAAATTGCCAGAGGTTAATGCCCATAATTTGGTAGAAACAGAGGAAAACTCTATTATTCAGACAGACACACATATAACACAGACACACATATTCACTCAAATATTTATATCTAAAATGGCAAACAAGCATGGTTCCAAACTGCCAGGTGAACACTGCTTAAGAACAGTATTTTCCTAGTAATAATGACTGGGTTTGTATTTCATGGAGGGGAAACTATTAGAACAGTACTGTGAAAACTTCAGACAAATAGGACAAAGTCAAGGGGCATTGAAATGAGAATGCCTCGTAAGAGGAAACAACCGCTCATCCCAACTTTTGCAGAATTGATGTGAGAAGAGACAACAGAATCAGCCCAATTTAGTTTTGCGTGCCAGATTCTTTAAGCGTATTAACAACATTTCTTGATGAATTAGGTTGAGTTCTGCTGACAGACCTAAAAGCGTGTGTATTTGTCCTAGCTGTTATAAGAACATGCATCAGTAAGTAAAATATATTCAAAATGTTCTTGGGTTTGGGGGGGTAAAAGTAAGGCAACTGCCTTACTTAAGTAGAAAAGATCAGAAATAGGATAGCTGTTGGCAAGTTTACTAGTTTAGAGTGATATTTTCTTGAGCCAAGGCCAGATTGTAGACTGCTTTAGCATAGCTAGTAGATTGCCAACACTGAGGGAGGTGTTGACAATCACAGCTGATTGGAGTCTCAGTTACTTTTCATCGTTTTTTCACTAACTAAGGAAGCCATGTAATTACTGGCAGTTTCTCCACTACTTTCAGCGCATATGTTTGCAAAATGGACTCTATAGTCAAAGCATAGGCACCAGTGCGAAATGGGGCAGCAGCTTGGGAACTCAAAAAAAGCCAGTGTCAATTGTCTTCCCTCCCATGGGCAAGAAAATCAGACAGACTTCCCAGGTGTGTCCACCAAAAACATGCACTGCTCCGCAAAACTACTTGAGCTCTGACAAGAGTTACTGTGCTAGTGGCTACCATAGAGCACAGAGCTCTGCCACTCTGGCTTAGCTGTTCTTGGTGACAGTTTATTTGCCCATGCCAAAATACCAGGACAAAAGGCAATGCATTAAATTCTACAGAAGAATGTCTTTGCCTCATTTCTTCTACTGTAAAAGACCAAAACCCTTGCTACTTCAAAGGATCATTGTGAAGAACCAGGAAAGATTTTGAAGTGCCCCAAACCAGTTATTGTACATGTTTGAGAGAGAGATAAACCACAGTCATTAATGGGGCCTTTTCTTGATTTGGTGACAGAAACATAACTCCAAGAGGGAAGGAGAATTTTTACACTGAAACATGCCTATAGCCTGAGGCTTTATGTTGCTAGTCTGACTTTGTCTAGAGAGGCTTTCTTAGGCAGCCACTGGCAAAAGCATTCTGACAGCATTGTTTTACTGCATCTTCCCTGATGCAAAGAATCCAGAGTCTGTTCAAGAGAAAAGGGTGTTCTAGCAGATCAACTCCCACCAGAAGACAAAGAAGACCTTGTGAAATGGCTTAGGTTCTCAAATCCATGAGGTAAACTGCTGAAGTTCACCATACCAAATAATGCTGAACATCAACTGATCAAACCTTCAGACGTAAGCTAGCAAGTTCTTGACCCTTACATTGGAAG
Source organism: Amazona ochrocephala (assembly GCA_039720435.1). Taxonomy (NCBI): domain Eukaryota; kingdom Metazoa; phylum Chordata; class Aves; order Psittaciformes; family Psittacidae; genus Amazona; species Amazona ochrocephala. Next base: position 32,720,048 of record CM077880.1, read on the forward strand.
TTCATTTCAGATCCTCATTCTTTGAATAATTACAAAAATCCTTCCAATCCTTCTAATCCTCTGACTAATTTTTATTCTTCATAAGTGTCTGCAGTAACTCCTGCTCAGTCCTTAGACGAGCCAAGAATTCAAGGAGCGTGACGCTTTTCAACACAACGACCTGAAAAAATATCTTGATGAGAGCAAAGCTGAAGTATTTCTTCTGCTTTAAGGAAATACTCATTAGTTCGGGATAATCTATGCCACAGGTGTTCACTGAATAGTATTTTATGCTATGGATCTAACTCTCTGGTCCATTCGCTGCCGCTTTTAAGACCTCACTTCCCAAACTCAGTCTACTCCTTTATGGGCCGTTAAACTTTTAAGCAAGATTTTATTAATATACTCCTGTCAATGAACCGGAAGGTTGACCTGTCATTGAACAATGGTTACTTGGTATTAAAAACAATATATGCTCTTTTCTTGGTTTTTGTTTTGTTTTGTTTTGTTTTCAGATGGCACCATAGTACACCATCATGGGGTCCAGGCAAGTCCGATGATTATGCCCTTCATACATATTATTAATGAACTCTCACTTTTTGGAGAATTTAGGAGCTGAATCAAGGAAGACATTAACAGAAGACAAAGCCAAAGAGGGGTGAGGGAAAAAAGGGTCAGAATGACCTAGCTGCTCTCATGGGAGAAACATGGCAAAGGTGATCAGGGTCCCGAATTACAGTGCAGTGCAACGAATAGAAGATCATAGTCATTGTTTTAGACAAACAGTTATAAGATAGCAAAGGGAACTGAAAGATTTTGATTGAGTTACATTTACCAAGAAATGTAATCTTTGAATTTTCAACTTCTGGGTGACTTCATCCACATTAAATAAACATATAAACATATAAATAAATAAATAAATCCTCAAAAACTAATGAAGAAGAAACAATTAGTTTTTAATAACACATTCATTAGTTAAATAGGGTGCGATGGCATTACTTCTTGTGTAAAAGTCTACATCACAGCTATTATGCTAATCCAAGATGTTTTATGAATAAACTTAAAAAAAGATTACTGTTAAAATCATAGAGCTCTGAAGGCAGCAGAATATAAAATTTGCTTTATTGATTATTGTTTGTATTTTCTGAAATCAAAGTGCTCATGCATATGGAACTGGATTATTTAATTTCTCTTAAAGCATCATCCTTGAATTTATTCTGCAAGGAGAAATGAAAAAGATTTTTTGTTGCTGTATTCTATAATAAACTGAACCACCTTTAATTGATCTGGCATGTACTACATCCTTCTAAAAGCATATTCTTCTATGTTATATGATAAATTTGCAGAGTACACAAAGTCTTTGAAATTCTTTAGTGGAATGGGCATCATTAAAAAAATGTATCCTTATAATGTGATCAGGAAGCAGAAATGGAATATTTTAAAAAGTAATCAAAGATTCTGTATTGATATGTTTGATGTTTCCGGTCCTGTGTGCTCTCAGTTACAGGATTTGAGAGATTTTAATAAACCACGAGAGATGTTTATACTTTACACCCCAAGAACTCCACACGCAAAGTGAAAGAACTACAATAAAAGACTGTTTTAAAAAATGAAAAACCAGCGTGAGATTTGCCATATCCTAGTTTACAACTTTGCTGAGAAGTTTGTATTTCTTCTGAGAAATGCAGTTGTGCTTTGGAACTGAAGTCTGAAACTGATGCCTAGAGTGACCATGATAGCTATAAGACAAACACTTGTGGCTACCTTAGAAAAAAGAATGCTTTAATAGTCACAGATAATATTTATGGCTTGATGTGCTCAGATGTGCCAAGAAGCACCTCATGGGGCAAGAAGTGCTCAGGGAAGAAAACCATTATTCCTATACTTATATTCCAGTCCTGTCAAACCACAGGCAGCATTTATGACACATCTCACCATTTGGCATCTCCCAGGCTTGCCCAGGCAGCTGTACAACCCCTCTCCTGTTATGAGGTTCCACCAGCCTGTGATGAGCTGTGCAGGGACGTGAGGCCAGGGAGTTACACAAGGGTAGCGGATGTGACTGCCAGTGGAGGCTGGGCTGCAGCATGACATGCTCTCCAAAACAAGCCCCATTGAAAAGCATACTGTCATGCAGAGGAGTATGAACTGCGTTTTCTCCTTCATCATGCAACTCAGTTTATAGTAGTTTCTCAAGCAGTCAGGTCAAGAAAATGCTAGAGACTGGCTAAATATCAAAGGCTTTCACATCTTCACTGCATGCCTGATCCTCACACAAATGCTTAATTCTGCAGTCCTTGCATAGCCTCAGTACTTTAATGGTGTATGCGGAGGCAAGTTCACGGATGGGTCCCTGTGGGATTGCAGATTTTTGCGCTATTGATATTTCATCTGAAACATGGGAGATGCTAATTGCCAGCTTTGCAATTTTCCCCCTGGTGCTCATACTAAAAATATGTTGCATATCAAAACTTGCAATGTAGAAAACCTTACAGCAAACAATCTCAGCAAGGAATCGAAATTCCAGTCCTGTGCAGCAAACATTTTCCAGCAGCTCTATAAAGTTTAGTCCATGCAACAGAAAAATCTTCTATTTATTAAATCTTTGCAAAACAGTAAAACACACTTATCCTTTCTTTCTTTTCTTCTTACACTTATTTGACAGTATTTACCAGAGCTCCCTGGAAAGCTTAAAAGCAAACAATGTGGCTTCCTTAATCAAGAGAAGTGCTACAAACCAGACATTCACACACAGAAATGCAAGTAGAGATCCATGAGATTAAAAAGTAAAAATACCTCAATAACCACCCACAATAGTAAAATCATACATTTAAGATTCCCAAACAACTAAAATACAGCGTAAATATGCCATAACAAAAAGATTAAAATTCTTTCTGTTATTAATAATTTCCTTTTTCATTCCTCCGCCTTGGTTTTTGCTCAGAAGCCTGTGTTAGCACCTCGTTGGCAATTTTAGCAGAAGATTCATGAACTCTCCAGTCGAGGTCTAAGCAGGTCATTGAGAGTCATTCAGTTCACCTTTAAAGTTTGAGGCATGTACAGCAAAACTACACAAAGCTCAGAGGGTATCTGGAGGACACAAAGCTAAACACACACACTTCCAGGCTGATTTCCAGGGGAGAGCAGAGCTGGTACTGGTTCTGTAATTCTCCTAACCTCACAGCATTGACTCTGCTTCACAGCACTACCTCCCTGAAATGAATGAGCACCATTCTTGGTAATTATCAGCCCTTCAATCCACTTACTCTTAACTTTCCTTTCCACTATGCTATATTTGACACAAAATGTTTAATCAGGTTCATTTATCATGACTGGAACAGCCTGACTCATTCCCCATTTATAATTAGAAGGGATTTCATCTAATAAATGCTGAGCACTCTCAGCTACTGAAGTCAGTGAATGAAGAGTTTGCTCAGCACCATGCAAGACTGAGGGTATATAAACCTATTTTACATGGAATTAGAAGATTACCATATTTTTTCAGAAATTTTTCAAAATTTAAGACAGTTAAATGTTACACAGGTCCTGTGTATGAGGCCCCAGCCTGGAAATATGGAGGCAGCGGTGAAATCAATCACCTTTCTGCCTTGGTCACTCTGAACATAAAAGTGGCAATGAGGGTTTTCTTCCTTTGTTAAGTACTTACAGGGAAGCCCAATTATTTATTTTCTATCTGTAGAATATTAGATATCAAGTTATTTCCTAAGCAGCTAATATCTTGAACTTGTAAGAACAAAACTGCAATCATAAATTTAATGAAAACTTGACCTACACAGAAACAGAATGGTTTCGGTTGGAAAGGACCTCAAGATCATCTAGTTCCAGCCCCCCTGCCATGGGCAGGGACATGTCACACTAAACCATGCCACCCAAGGCTCCATCCAACCTGGCCTTGAATGCCGCCAGAGATGGAGCATTCACAACCTCCCTGGGCAACCCATTCCAGTGCCTCATCACCCTCACAGTAAAGAACTTCTTCCTCATACCCAATCTAAACTTCCCCTGTTTAAGTTTGAACCCGTTACCGCTTGTTCTCTCACTACAATCCCTAATAAAGAGTCCCTCCCAACCATCCCTATAGGCCCCCTTCAGATACTGGAAGGCTGCTCTGAGGTCTCCACGCAGCCTTCTCTTCTCCAGACTGAACAGCCACAACTTTTTCATCCTATCTTCATACGGGAGGTGCTCCAGTCCCCTGATCATCCTCAGGGCCCTCCTCTGGACTTGTTCTAACAGTTCCATGTCCTTTTTATGTTGAGGACACCAGAACTGCACACAATACTCCAAGTGAGGTCTCATGAGAGCAGAGTAGAGGGGCAGGATCACCTCCCTCAACCTGCTGGTCATGCTCCTTTTGATGCAGCCCAGGATACGGTTGGCTTTCTGGGCTGTGAGCACACACTGCCAGTTTGTGTTCAGTTAAAAAAGTTAAACAAGTTAAGAACAAGTTAAAAAAAAATCCCCAAATCCAGAAAACCAACAAAAAATCCAAAACCCCAAACTAACCTATGGACCAAAGGCCAAACTAAAACAATGAGAGACTTAAATGTTTGAAGATATTAGTAGAGGCATACAAAGATGCCCTTCTTTATGTCTGCACTCTAAAGCCACCCTGCATTTCTTGTATTTTCTCTCACAATTATGAGGCTGTGTTTGCCCTATATAATAATCCTGAGCAGTGCAGATTGCTTTAACCAAACTGAAAAAGGCAGATCATTAACGACTGCCAATTAATTAAACCCTGCATGGTCAGCCCTGAAAGAAACTTTCCCTAAAATGAAGAGTTCTCATCAGTTCCTATTGTAAAATGAGAGAAGGAGAACTAGAGGGAAAAAGCATAAAAGAATAAGGCAAGGAATAATGTGTGAATAATAACGAATGAAATGTCACCACTGCTGTATTCTCTCTGCCCAAAGGCCTTTACCGGGGAGGGAAAGAACTTGAATTGCATGTGCTAAATTTTGAAGTTGTATAAATGGGAACTTGGCAGCTGATGATGGCTGAATTAGCTGGATATCTTCTGTGCTGGTAGGTATTTAACACAGATGTGGCCATAGCCTTAGCAATAAATCTTATAAAATAGGAGGCACTCTGCAAGAATTCATATAGTGAAAAGACAACTTTATATTATATGACCTATGAAGACAATAAAAATGAACCACACATGTTAGGATGGCAAATTCTTCCTGCTAACACTTTCATTTCTTGGATACTTTTAAGGAGTTTAGGCACTTCCTGGAAGAAGATTGCTATACTAAATACTGATTAATTATCTAACTTTGGTATTTGATCTAACATAATGAATCAGTTAAATACTTAAAGCTAGGTAGGGTGAATATAGGCCAAACTATTTAATTTGTAGACTTCAAAGCAAGTTAAGTTAAAAAATAAGTATTTTGTTATGAGGAGACCATTGCTTTTCACAGAATCATAGAATAGTTTGGGCTGGAAGGAGCCTTTATAGGTCACCAAGTCCAACCTACCCTGCAATAAGCATCTTCAGCTATAGTAAGTCGCCCAGAGCCCAGTTCAACCTGACCTTGAATGTTTCCAGGGACTGGGGCATTTGCCACCTTTCAGGAAAACCTGCTCCAGCATTTCACCACCCTCATTGTAGAAAAGTGTTTTCCTTATATTTAGTCTGAATCTCTCCTCTTTCAGCTTAAAGACATTCTGCTTGTCCTGTCACAACAGGCCCTGCAGAAAAGTTTGTCCCCATCATTGTTGTAGGCCTCCTTTAAGTACTAAAAGGCTGCAGTAAGGTGTCCCCAGAGCCTTCTCCAGGCTAAAAAAGCCCAACTCTCTCAGCCTGTCTCCATAGCAGAGGTGCTCCAGCCCTCAAAGCATCTTCATGACCCTCCTCTGGACCTGCTCCAACAGATCCACGTCTTTCTTGTGCTGAGGACTCTAGAGCTAAATGCAGTGAACCAAGTTGGTTGTCACCAAAGCAGAGTAGAGGGGCAGAATAAATGCCCTCAACCTGCTGGACACACTACCCTCTGGATGCCACCATCCAACCAATTCATCATTCACTGAGAAGTCCATGCATCAAATTCATCTTTCTTCAATTTAGAAAGAGGGCTATTGTGGGGAACTGTGTCAAGGCCTTACAGAACTCCACACAGATGATACCTGTACATCTTCCCTTGTCCACTGATACAGTCAGTTTTAAGATATTCTTTGTTAATCTGCTATTCAACCTGTTTATTTCATAAATTAAATGCAGTTTTATACAGGTATTTTCACTGACTCATATTCTGACAAAGCAATTATACCCTGCTCTTAACACAGTTATGTCCCCTTCTTTAGCTGATTCACTGACCCTAATAACTTCTTCCCCACCTATGGCTTCTTATGAATTCCCGATCTTCACTTCAAAAGGTCAGTATTTCATTATTGCCTCCACCCAGGACAATGGTCCATTTCTATCTTCATTTCTCCCACTTTATCTTCCCTTTGCTTTTTTCCAACTATTATGCACCGAACAAGTTTCCTACTCTCCCTCGGTGCTGGCCCCTCATCTCACTAAAGTCAGACAAATTTCTCCTTCCTAATTCTCACTATAAATCTTTCATGTCTATTGCATTGGCTTCAGGTGGTAAAGAGCAGAATTAATCCAGAGGCTGGATAGGTTAAGGTGTCTGCCAACTACAGCGCTACTTCCCAGCTCAGCGCTGCCCTGTGTTTGAACAGCGATTTCCATTAGTGACACCACCGTGAAGGGCCAACTTAACCTAATTCATCCCATCCTAGGGAACGGTATGCTATTTCACAGGCTCTGCAGTGCTTCCCTGGCTGGTCCCCTGCCCTGGGAGGGTCAGCAAAACTGGGGACCACTACGGCTTCTTTCTGCAATCCCAAACCTTTCACACAGAGTAAAACACAATGAAAACTTGCCTCTGCATACTGCACACACTTGCTGTAAAACCAATTATTCAAAAAGAGTATAGACTGGTTATCTGCATTTTTCATTTAATAGAGAAAAAAAAATCCATGCAATTGATAATTAATATAACAAATATGAATTATATACTGTAGATCATACTGGTTGACAAAGATGATTTTAAATAACTTTGGACAACAAATCTATGCATAGCCATTAGAACACACAAATTAGTCCTTAATTCGAATGCATTGCTCATCCTTATAAAGCTGTACAAAACATTTGTAAAGAAACGGAAATATAAAACTTTGCAGATTTTCTCTTGCAATGAGCCCCAAACAAGCAGAGACTTGAATTATGAGGGAGAGCAGTGACATATGCTAATGGATTTGTCATCAAGAGATAATGCAATGCCATTAACTCATCTCATTTCAGATTCTAGCAATTGCATGTCATGGTAGGTAACACAAGCTGCTTCAAGATCCCAGAAAAAGAATCCAGAAGGAGAACAAGAATTTGCAAGACTATGGCTCATGGGTATATCTCACCTATGGTCAACAATATCTACTTTAACTTTGCTGGATTTCATGTTTAGTGAGTATTATATTATAGAATAATTTTATTCACTAAGTCCTCTCACTTTTGAGAATGAACACGATCAGTTGAATCCCATTATTTTTGTATAATAAATATGTACAGGGATAAAAGAAGAGTAATTTCTAAGTGCAGAAACTAAAAATTTTCAGAATTACAACAAAATTTCAGATAAAAATTGCTTTGAATACATCCTACATAACCTCTCTTTTAAGTTACATCTAAAACCAAGTTCTGACACATATTTAAGGAAAAGAACAACTGAATTCATATGTATTCTCATTAAAATCAATAATATTAAGCACAGGTAAACAGCTGCTCTTCACACAATAAAATTAAAGATGAGTTCCTCTTTAGTATTTGCCTTAATAGCATTATTGTTCATTTAATGTAAATACTAGAACAGTCTAGACCATAAAGACATGTATAATATTGATTAAAACCTAAGCTACTATAAATGTACTCCAAAGTAATCTGTAACAATTTACAGCATCTAATGATCTCCTTCACTGATACCTCTACTATATGTTTATCTCTCTTAAATATGTAATTACGTACTTATCCAATGGACTGGAATGACTTGCAACAATCCTAGTCTGTTGGATAAATAGGAGTTCAGTTTAATGTATAACTACAGCTTCTATAAATTTCTTTACTTCCTGTGTAAATGTGTTTACATCAGCTATCAGAAAATAAAAGTTGGTGGCTTCAAAAGAAATGGAAAAACCTCAGGTATCAGTGTCTTTGTTTGGTCTTTGAAATAGAAAACTCCCATGTGTATGGTTCTGCTGACTCCTGGATGAGGCTCAGAATTCGAGTAAATCCAGCTTCAGGGTTCCTAAAGAACCAGATCCAAAATGTCATGACGGCAAGACAGCAAACCATTGATCCTGTATTGTTGTCGACAGTTTCAAATGTGTCAGAATGTTTTTGATGGCTTAAATTCTAATGGAAGGCTTTTTTTTGTTTGTTTTTTTTTTTTCCTCCAGACACTGGCTGCTCAGGTATCTTCTGCAAGTCAAACCAGCATAAGCTTGGTAGAACTTGCTAGATGAAAAGAAATGCAGTTTTATATCTGCTCTGGATCAAACATCAGCTGCCTTATGACCTGGGAATGCACAAATCTGACAGGAGGGACAAAACCCTCTTCCTTGAAACCTCAATTGGACAAGCTTAAACTGTGCACTTGAGCCATCCTATCCATCTCCACTGAGATACTGATATGAAGTGCTAGCAGGCTCAGGTCTCACTGCACATACAATGGCCAGCATTTAAAGTTTCCCGTAAAGAAAAAGTGTTTTCCAAGAATTACTTTAAGCCATTATTTTTCAAAATTGTTACTAATTCTGCATGATTGGCAAAATATGGAATTTGTAACCTTTATCTGTTTGTAACAGATTTGGCTGTATTTAACCATAAATCTACATTTTCAGACATCTCAGCCTGTTTGCAGGAATAGTAATTTGTGCCCTGATTTCAGGTGTGTTTATTACCACTCAAACTCAGTTTTTCCAGTATCTCAAAATATTTGTACTAGAGGTTTCACTGTAATAAGATTAAGTTCATGAGAATAAATTAGAATAAAGAAGCCATAGACTTTCCATTCCTATTTCAGATTTTACTTGTTTGGTACCAATATATATATAATATATTATTATATATAATTATATATTATATATATTATATATTATTATATATTTTACTTGTTTGGTACCAATATATTATATAAGGAGAACACTGCCATGAGTCAATATGAATAATCACATTCATTTTTAATTAATTAATACTTGGTTAAACATGGATATCTGAAGGCACAAATGTAGATCTGTATGTTTGCTGCTAATTATTGCAATCAGTCACTAGTGAAAGCAGATGTGAAGAAACCTTTTCAGAGTATGCTTCTACTGCAATTTTCCTACTTAAATTTGCAAATGTCTTTTTTAGATTCAGTATGAAGAATGGCAACTTGATACCAATGTCTAGCTCCAATAATAGCATGACAAAGAGTTATCTCCTTCCTTACTGCTTCTCACATTTAACGCCAATGTTCCAAGAACTTGTCTGGGCTACAGAAACCATCTGTTCATTTTTGGAAGTGGCCTATCAGGGCTCACATACAGAATAATGTATTAAAACCCAGCACCACCTAAAGCCAGGGTGTGTCTAAAACACCTGGATGAGGATGTCATTCTTCTTAACTGTGCACATCAACACAGATACAGAAAGTTTTGGAGGAATTTAAACGGCTGGAATCCATGTAACACAAGTTCCACAGACACCAAGACATGACAGCCTACTACTTGGTGACCAGAGGCACTCCAAATGTCAAATCTTGGTCTTGCCTATATAACCATCTGATTTGTTTCCAGATAAAGTTTCAATAGAGTTACAAATACAAGTTAAAACGGAAAAGTTCACACTGGAAAAAGGAGAATTCCATCATGGTTTGAAGGTCAGGTCAACAACAGGTAATATTCTAGAAAAAGTACCTTACAAAAAATAGGGAATGTAGAGTAGTTAATATACCAAAACAATCATAAATAAGAATTGTCTGCTGCAAAACAAGGATGATCTCCTCCTTAGTGTCTTCAACTCTAAATTATATGCAGTCAAAATAGATGCAGTCAAAATAGATGCAGTTTTAACATTCTCAGTTTGTTAAAATTAGTACAGTATTTTCTAAAAGGAGTGCTTGGTGGAACGACCTTGTTCATTTAGGTCCTTGGCTTGTTCCACAACGCCTTGGTTCTGTACTTGTTCACAAATGGACAGGCTTGTGGACCTGTGAGTTAAGTGTTTAGGTCTTTAAATACGCATCTGATTAGGTGTAGGTGTCCTCTCAAATATCCATCATTTGGAGCTCTGGAGACCAAACGGGAACAAAACAGGATCACTGAAAATAGTGTGAATGTCAGTGTTGTAACATTGGCCCACGAGAACTCACATTGCTGCTGCACAAAAATACACTTGAAAAAAAAAAGATGCAATTTTATCATAGAGCTCCTTCAATCACAAGTTTCTTGAGACTACTACAGATGTTTTTATGCTATAGGCACCTGACCACTAATGGAATGATAGATACATTGCATAGAAATAACCACCAAAATCAACTGGGATTGATTAGATCTGAAGATTACACAGAGATCATTCACTCATCTCACATAAGATACTGAATATCAGTGTGGCACTATTAAATGTGCAACAGGATAAGTGCATGATCACTTTTCATCGTTAGCTTCTGCTGATCTACTTGTAAAATGTTGACCTAAATGACAACATATTTGTCTTCACAAAATTATCAAGTTTATTCATTAGCTAGAATTTTTATTTAAATAATGCTGTGCTCTAACAAATATATTTCTCTTTAAAAACTAAAGTTATTGAGAAATTGTCCTGGGTTCAGCAGTAGCAGTCATTTTTCTCCTTCTTGGTAGCTGGGGCAGCGCTGTGGTTTTGATTTTGGGCCTGCGAACAGCACTGATAACACCAGTGTTTTCAGTTACTGATTGGTAATGTTTTGGTCTGACCAAGGACTTTCTGAGTTTCATGCTCTGCCAGGGAGGAGGGGAAGCCAGGAGGAAGCAGAGACAGGACACCTGACCCAAACTAACCAAAGGGGTTATTCCATACCACAGCATGTCATGTCCGGGATGTAAAAACGGAGGGCAGAGACCCGGAAGGGGGGGTGGTGCACTGCGTGGTTGGGCTTGATATTGGGTGGTGAGCAATTGTATTCTTTTCCCTTGTATTTTCTCGTCATGATTATTATTGGTGGTAGCAGTAGTGATTTGTGTTATACCTTAGTTATTAAACTGTTCTTATCTCAACCTGTGGGAGTCGCATTCTTTCGATTCTCCTTCCCATCCCTCCAGGAGCACAGGGAAGAAAGAGGGGGGAGTGAGTGAGTGAGCAAAACTGCGTGGCTGAGAGGCTTAAACCACGACAGAAATAAACAGGAGATTATGAGAATGGGTCAACACATCTGTGGGTGTTGAGCACATTTGGTGCTCATAATATATTTTATTAACTACCCACTTTCTTCAAGGAACTTAATAATAATTATTCTAAACAAAACACAGGACACAATGGGAATATAATAAGCAAAAAATTATACAAAATGTATCAAATCATAGAACCACAGAATAGCTAGGGCTGGAAAGGACCTTAAGATCATGGAGTTCCAACTCCCCTGTCATGGGCAGGGACATCTCACACTAAACCATGCCAACCAAGGCTCCATCCAACCTGGCCTTGAATACTGTCAGGGATGGAGCATTCACAACTTCCCTGGGCAACCCATTCCAGTGCCTCACCACCCTCACAGTAGAGTACTTCCTCATATCCAATCTAAACTTCCCCTGTTTAAGTTTGAACCTGTTACCCCTTGTCCTCTCACTACAGTCCCTAATGAAGAGTCCCTCCCCAGCATCCCTATAGGCCCCCTTCAGATACTGAAAGGTTGCTATGAGGTCTCCATGCAGCCTTCTCTTCTCCAGATTGAACAGCCACAACTTTCTCAGCCTATCTTCATACAGGAGGCGCTCCAGTCCCCTGATCATCCTCGTGGTCCTCCTCTGGTCTTGTTCCAACAGTTCCATGTCCTTTTTATGTTGAGGACACCAGAAGTGCACACATTTCATGGTTTAAGCTTCTCAGCCATGCACAGTTTTGCTCACTCACTCACTCCCCACTCTTTCTTCCCTCCGCTCCTGGAGGGATGGGAAGGAGAATCGAAAGAATGCAACTCCCATCGGTTGAGATAAGAACAGTTTAGTAACTAAGGTATAACACAAATCACTACTGCTACCACCAATAATAATAATGACAAGAGAAAATACAAGGAAACAATAGAACAGCTCATCATCAATCCCAAACAAGCAGTGCACCCCCCCACCGTGCACCCCCACCATGCAGCGAACCCCCACCACCCTTCCGGGTCTCTCCTCCCCGTTTCTACATCCCAGACATGACGTGCTCTGGTATGGAATAACCTCTTTGGTTAGTTTGGGTCAGGTGTCCTGTCTCTCCTTCCTCCCGGCTTCCCCTCCTCCCTAGCAGAGCATGAGACTCACAAAGTCCTTGGCCAGCCTAAACACCACCAAGCAGTAACTGAAAACACTGGTGTTATCAGCGCTGTTCCCAGGCCCCAAATCAAAAACACAGCGCTGCACCAGCTACCAAGAAGGAGAAAAATGACTGCTACTGCTGAACCCAGGACAACACAATACTCCAAGTGAGGTCTCACAAGAGCGGAGTAGAGGGGCAGGATCACCTCCTTTGACCTGCTGGTCACGCTCCTTTTGATGCAGCCCAGGATACAGTTGGCTTTCTGGTTCAGGCTTACTAATAACAGCACCACAAAAGACCCTAATGGGTCGCACTTAATTACGAATGAGTTCAATAATGAAAGCAGACAATTTAAATAATTATATAGAAAAAAGAAAGAAAATCTAGTTTGAAGCACACATCATGAACATTGGAGCAAACAAAAAACACTTCACTGAAGAAAAAGTTGAATGAAGTCAAATAATTTTTAATAGAGCTTTTTCTTTCACAGCTGAACTGAATGTCTCAACAGATCTTTCAAAAATCCACTCAGATGTCTTTGTCATGAAAAGAAATGATACATCATGAATCTGTTAAACATACCCTTCAGAAAGAGAAGGAACAAAAGTTTTATTTATGACAGCTATGGTGAACATTTTTCTTGAGACACTGTACTATTAAAAAGCTGTTAGTGTTTCCCTGCTTTAAAAACCATTCTATTTAGAAAAAACAATATCTCTGAGTAATTTTCTCTGTGCATATGTGCTTCTTACCTCACCTAGTACATTATTAAGGAAATTTTTTCTCTGTGACTATAGAGTGAAACCAGATTTGTTTCCAGAGGAGTGTCCTTCTCTCCTGTAGCTTGCCTACTGATCATTCACCATCTGAAAATTTTCTTTCTGAAGGTAATACTAAATACTGTTCTATATAATGTGGTAGTCTAAATGTCACTATGAAATTAGTTTAGGAGGAAGATCTATGCTCTGAAACACTACCATTAGACAGAAAAAGAGATACTGAAATTGAAGATAATACCAGTGGGGTTTTTTTCCCTCTCCCCAAAAGATAAAGAATATTATTTTTTCTGTATTTACAGGCTTCTGGCACTAGAAGACCTCGGCCACAAAGAGACAGGTTAGCTACTCTGATCAGACACGTACTACATGCAGATACACTCAGTACCTCCCTGCCCTTTTTTTTAGCTCAAAGCACTATCCATTCTGCTGTTAACAGCCTCCCATGACTCTTGAGGTCCGTGGACCAGACTGTATGACTTTGTTGGCATGAGTCCTTTTTACTCCAAATCAGATATCCCTCCTCCATGATCTTTTGTGGTATACATGGCCTTAAGCACAAGGAACAGCATTTCCACCTTCAAAAGAGTGCAGTGCCACGGAGTACCACTCTCTCTTCATGCTCTCCTATTAAAAGTGGATGAGTCAGAAAGATAGACATTACAATCTGTCAAGTTGAATAGGAGCCTATCTTTTAACAAGGCACTTTCCAAGTTTTCCACATGGTGTCAGTGGCTCCTTTTACTTTTTGCAAACCAGGAAGTTACCCTTGCAAACTCACTGCTTACAAATGTTGCCCCATTTCAACCGTACATTGAGTCTGTAAACACTGCTCAGATAACACCTCTAGCAGTGATGCCTCACACCTTAAAAAACTGTTGCATTTGCACGTTCAATGAAGACTTTATTAGTCACCCTCTTTGAAAAACGTATTTCAGTAAATGCTTCTCTTTAGTGTTTAGCTTCTCCCTGCTAACCAGATCTCCTTATTTCTTAAGATAAGCAAACATTCAAAATAAAGACTGTCCTTCTTTAATATAAGCAGACTAGCACAGAACAAACCCTACATCCAAAATATGATCCATTGACACAAGTGCTACCCTTTCCACACATTCAAGAAGGCTAAAATAGATGTTTTACTCTAATTGCACTAAATCAATAGACTGTCCCGCAGAACATTCTTATTAATTTATGACTCATGACATGCATTACACCCATGGCTATTTTTAGTGCCTCACTAAAAAGGAAGTATGATTGCGTTCAGAACACAGGGACTACAAAAATATGTGCATTGCAAACTCAAGCTTGAATTTCAGATTTACTTCTTATTAAAAATAAATCACAGTAGGTTTCTTTGTATTTCAAAAATTTGAAATTTGTCTCTTTAAAATTGCATTTCAAGTGGCATTCAGTGAATATATGTTGTGACTTTCGGGCTTTCAAGTACTTTTATGAAGAGAAGGATAAAAGTATTTTAACATCATTAACTGCTCCACCTGTATATGGCACTGTGTTCTGGCAACGCACTAAGCCACCTAAACAGTGCCCTGCTGCCACATTTTCCTTCTGGTGATGCCTAAGCACATTTTCTTTTCAGGATAGTGCGTATCTGCATCAAGGTCTTATCTGGCTATCTGGATAGACAGCACAACCATCACGGTCTTAAGATACCCTTCAAAAGACAGTTTAGATAAACTGACTGTTACCAAGATGCTAATACCCCACATTTGCCTCCATTATCTTTATACAGTCCTTACTACTATAAAAAAGTAGTAATATTACTATAATGCTCTTTATTCCTGCCTTTAGCTGTAGACAGTAATGACCTAAGAGCAATGGTCACCAGACAGCAAAGGAAGGAGAACCTCCTTGCCTGCAGATAGAACCCTACCTTTAACAGACTCGAGAGCCCTGTAGAGAAAGATTATGGATACACTTGGTAAGGTTTTTATTTTTTGTCTCAGTTCTTTTCTGTTCTAAGCTAGCTTCCAGTGAAATCTCTGAAATCAAATATGCATGGAGACACTTGCCCAGATTTACAAGACCTTTTTCTTAGCCATAATGCCTTTCAGTCTGGAATGCCCTGCCCAGTCATTCACTAGTACCAAAGCCCATAAAGATCTTATCTCAGGCATCTGAAGATTTCTCATTGAAGACTGCAAAGCACAGAAAATCTGGCTAATGTATGGCAAGACACAGGAGTCAAGCTGGCACACAACCTTGAGGTTGTGCTTCCAGGCGTAGCCCCTCTGGGCATGAGGGACAGGCATTCGTTCTTACATGCAATCATCATGTCATACTGCTTCTGGTATCTCCAGGCAACCAAATACATCCCAAGCTGACCATTCACACACTTCCCAATATCATACCTTAATGTACTTCTGTCCTCTAGCATTCACAATGGTAGCACCAAGTGCAAATAGACACGGTCAGCTCCAGCTGCACCAACATACTAATAAACTACAGGCTGACACTGCACCAGTGGAGAAGTTTTCAGGAGAATCATATACTTCAGAACTCTGTGGTATCACTAATTTTGATTTTTTTTAAAGGCTAATGCAATCTGGTTAGAGTCTTCTTGTGTGCGTAATATGTTTACAATAAGACACATAGCTCTGCAATTTCTGTAGCTAGAAGTTATAACAGGGGAATCATTAGTGTTACAGAAAGTGCTATTATGAGGTATAAATATAATCTACACCTTTGAACCTGTATGCAGAACATAACTTTTTAGTCTGCTTTTTTTTTAATAGACTGTCACTTTGCAAGAACTGGGAGACTTATGAATTAATGACAGATCACAGACTATTTTTCTTTTAGGTCAGTGCTGGAAAATCGCTTCTATTCATAGACTGCATGAAAGGAATTACTGACCTCAATAAGTTACTGAAAAAATCCATCTAGCGCTGAAAAGCCACTATTGCATCTATTATTATAATTAGTCTTACCATTACAACTCACTGTCAGGCTGCACACGAAGAGAAAGGTACGGCCTGATCTAAAGGCAGTAAAGGAAACAGAGTGATAGTGGTACATTTTCTGTACCATATCTTTGACCAATATTTACACTTGGTGGCCACATTTTTCCAGAGTAAGCACTCAAAGAAATGCACCTCAGTCTGCTCCTACATTTTCTAAAATTCTGAGTATTTTCCAACTCCAGAATCGAAAGAAATTTAGTATATGTAAAAATCAGGGGTTCATTCAAGGACTACTGATACTTAATCCGAAATATTGGTTATTCAGTAGTCAAAATGCTTCACTATATTTTACTTCTTTTTTCTTTTTTAAGACAGGAAATTTCTGAAAAGAAGAATTAAATACAGTATGAACTAACATCTGCAATAATTCAGAACCATGGAACGTGAGCTGCTGCATCCCATAGCAGTGTTACTTTGTATATCAATCTGAGTCTTAATTTTGCTCAGTTTCTGTGGGAAACAGCTTGACTTACATTTCCTAACAGAAAGGAATTACAAAGCAAAATCCAAAAGTCACAAATATTCCCAGAGGTTCTTGATGAAAGAAATAACTTTGTGAAATTAGTCGACATTGTAGTGTTACAACCTTTAAACACGTAACATTGGATAAGCAAGCAAAGAAGTCACAGCCTTGGAGTACTATCAGTTATGAACCCTGATTGAGGATACAGTGAGGAAAAGGACACCTTGTAGATGAAGCAAGTGCAAGGTTACTACTGCTCAGAGGAAATCACAAGTACTCAACATGCAACTTGCGGTACTGGAGTCTGCAGCAAGGAAAGCAGGACCACGTCAGTGGCAGGAAGTAAAGGGTGGAAAAGATGTATTACACAGCTTGAGAGCTCCAGGAGAAAGAAAGCAAAAATGTGTGGTCAACGCTGTTTCCAGATTGCTCTGCAAAGCAAGAATAGAGCAATCTGAGAAATTCCTGATTCCAGGAATTATGAGCGGCTGTGCAATTACTGTGTACAATATGCAGAACATCCCCTTTAAACAGAATTTTCCATGCAAAGAAAATCTAAAGCTTTACATAGGCCACTGGAGTATTTCTATATTTTTCTATCTTTTCTGAGGGTAAATGTATTAAAAACTCATATGAATGAAAGTAAAATAAGGCATTTTTCAGCTCATTACGTGATCACAGTCTAAAGTACACCAGCATAGTAAATAAGAAACCTAACTGATTGTAATCTCTTCTCCTTTTTCTTTGTGAGGCTTTGTACACTCCCTGTGTACAGCAGAAAAAGCCTTATTCTTGAGTGCATCCTAAACCAGCATCAATTTAGAACAGCACATACACAGGATGTATAATTTTACATTCCTCCTATGTTTCAAAGTGGAAGTAAAAGAAACACATCAAGGGAGAAAACGTGATTCACTAAAACCAGATCCCATTTTAAACAGCACGCAACTTACATAGTAGATCTTGCAGGCAGTAAAAGCTATAACCTACCTCAGAACCTTGGGAAGGAAATAAAAGCAACATCTCTGGAAACAGAATTTTACACCTTTGGAATGTATTTTCCAGTTTTAACAGGCACAGCTAAAATTCCCTGCAGAAAATGCACCAGGGCAACACAGGTCATCATGCACACTGAAAACAGGAGCAAAATACAAGAACTAGTATCCTAGATTATTGACATAGTTTGGCCTCCATTAAAAAATAGTTTCTGTGAAGCTGGGAAAAAAAATAAGTAAGAAAAAAGAAAAGGAATGCTTCAGCTCATTTGTGCTATAAAACACACTACTCAGGACCTAATAATACAACGTGCCACTGCAGATCTTACAGTCAGATTATGACTTCCCCTTACGCATGGCTGAGCTGTTCCTCTCACAAGTAGTTCTCCACAAAACAAAGATGGATGACTTGGAAAGACACTGGGCTTTGTGTTTATCTCAGATGAGTGTAAATCAGGAAAAACTACAGCGAAGTCAGTGGGATTACAGTACTATAAAACGGATGGGAGAGCAGGACGCAGCTTCCTGCATGCAGTGTACAAAGCGATATTTTAAAGTCACACTTTGAATTCAGCATTTTCTTTTGCTAATCTGGAATCATTTAATGATTTTTTTCCTTCCCTCCTCCAAACATGACAGTGTGTCACCTTACTTCTTCACTTCAAATTCCCCAAAGTCTAATTTAGCATCACTGAAGCTTGGTTAGCTCTTCATCTGCCACTAAGCAAACCTTTGCATGTGAGGTGCTCCCAGCCTAGCCCGGGGGCCGCACGCTCCTGCTGGCACTCCAGATGTGGCCCAATGCAGCATCAGCAGTGCAGAAAAATGTGGCTGTGTCTGGTCCCCTGCATAGCAGCAAGGCCAGAGAGCAGCAGAGGTCCCTGTCATTATCTGAGTAGATTTCCCCTGTTATGACGGGTTTTCAGGGTCTGTGGGAAGCTATACCGGAGGGACTTTAGCGAAGTGCATGGAGTGGCAAGAGGGCTATAACACAAGGGGCATTTCTAGTGCAGTGCACAAAGAAAAATTGCATTTCATATCAATGACATTTTAGAGAAAGGAAACAGGGAAGAGAGATAAAGGAAAGAGTGGATATTTCTGCCTGGTTTTAAGCTTCCAGAAGAGGCTCCTCCATTTAAAGATGTGGTGCATAACAGAAAGCACTATCACATCTTCTGCTGATTATCCTACCACGTGCACTGTGCTGCTGCCTGCTCACCTGAAGCACTGTGATGGGCAGCAGGGAAGCAAGCTTCATCTTTAAATTGTCTTTAAATTGAGTTTTTCATCTAGTTACGCACAAATTCTACCAAAGGTTTTCAGGCCTTATGATATTTGCTAATATAGCATGGAAAAATAATTCCCTCTGCTTTAGGGATCATCAGGTGAAATTCTGTGCTTAGAGATAATGCATAAAGTTGGGCTGCTTAGTCAGAATGCTCCTTCCTAGCTTTCAATATCTATGCAGCTATCTCTTACCATTGTCTATCTAGAGTGTACAGACTAAATAATGCATTTTCCTGACTTAAGATTAATTAATGAAGCTTTTCAAACAGAACTTATTTAGTCTTTGAAAGAAAATACATATATCAAAACCCATCTGTTTTTTAAAATCAGCAGGACAATGGATATTGAAGTGTTTGCTTAAAGTTCTCAAAGAAGAGATTTAAAAATATATGGTAGCTACACAGAATAATACTTAGAATAAATTATTTAGTTGATATTAGAAGTTATTTGCATGTTACCATATATCATCGTTGTCCTGGGCTCAGGAGTAGCAGTAATTTTTCTCCTTCTTAGTAGCTGGTGCAGTGCTGTGTTTTTGACTTTCAGCCTGGGAATAGCGCTGATAACACCAATGTTTTTAGCTACTGCTCACTAATATTTAGTCTGACCAAGGACTTTCTGAGTCTCATGATCTGCCTGGGAGGAGGGGAAGCCAGGAGGAAGCAGAGACAGGACTCCCGACCCAAACTGACCAAAGAGGTATTCCATACCACAGCACATCATGCCCAATATATAAACTGGGGGCAGACACCTGGAAGGGATAGATCGCTGCTTGCTTGGGCTGGGTATCAGTCGGAGGGTGGTGAGCGGTTGTATTTTCTTCCCTTGTTATTTCCCTTATCATTATTATTATTGGTGGTAGCAGTACCAGTTTGTGTTATACCTTAGTTACTGGACTGTTCTTATCACAACCTGTGGGAGTTACATTCTTTCGATTCCCCTCCCCATCCCTCTGGGAGCAGGGGGAGAGTGAGCTAATGACTGTGTGGCTGATTTACGGCTGGGCTTAAACCATGACAATCGTATAATCTTCTCATGTTTTCTATAATATGAGGCTTAATGTGTTTTGCTGGGAGTTAGAGGCCCTCCAGGGAAGTGACATGTCTACCATCACATCCTGCCTTCACCTCCTCCACCTTTGCAACAAGAAGCATACTTAAGCAGAAGGTGTGCACATAGCTGGAATTCACATCCCAGGCTCTGTGCTGGGAAAGCTGAATGACTCCTTCACTATAAATCCCATTTTGACAGTCACGGCACAGGCTTCCCAAGGGATTTATACCATAACTTAAGGGCATTTGTACCTTCCATGGTGCCAAAGACCATGTAATGCTTCCTGACAGTGAACTATGCATTGACATATTCAGCCATCTAAAAAGGAAGGATGATCTTGAAATTAGGATGGGGTAGGATAGGATAGGACAGGATAAGATAGGAATGGAACTGATAAGAGATGCTCACAGTTTGTGCCTGTTCCTGTAATGTCGTTGCAGTGCACTTGCAGGAGATTCAGCAGTATCATCATCCAAAATTAAGAATGAAATACTTAAGATATGATCTTATCAAATGCTGAAGACTGAGACCTTCCTGCCAAGCTCTACATGGGCATCCTTACCATCAACAGGCTGATTTCTAGAAGTACAGTGTAGTGGAACAATAGTCTATGGTAAATATAAATCTGAATTTTGCATGAGACTTCAGAAATCAGTGTTTCTGCTGTGCTCTTGTAGTAGCATGGGCTTTTTGAATGGTATGTATTGAGGGGCTTTGTGGATTCTTTCTGGCCTCATGGGAAAATACATGTCTCTTTGCAAATGAATGAATAATAAAAATCTCAGCTGTACAAAGCAGTAGAGAGGAACAATACTGCTTCTCCCTAGGGAAGGACTACATGCTTTTTCTTTCTTTCTTTATCTAATTTCTATAGGTTTGCAAATGCTTGTAAGCCCCATGACTTCCTCCTACTGCCTTTCTCAGCAACTGGCTTACCACTGAAGGAATCTGTGGCAGGAAGTGTTAACTGAGTTGTAACGAATCCCCAAAGGCACAAATTACATATGCCACCATTTTCAGCATGGGTTTGTTGTTTTTTCCTTTGCACCAGGGAGAAAACAGTTGTCAAAAGCACTTCTGAAAAGTAATTCTCCATCTGATATTCCTGGGTTACAGGTAGCTGGTCAAAACAGTTTTGGGGTAAAAAAAGTTTCTTTGCATGAGACAAGCACTCTCTCTGCCTGTTCCCTGAAATTTGTTCACACTTTTATGAACTCCCTGCACACAAAATATTAGCAAGACTATCAGGACATTTCACTTACTATACGGTCCCTAAAGCTCAGCACCCAGCGGGATCAAAGCCATTTTCACCTGTTGGTTTATTCCAGACTATAGGCCAGTTTGCCTTCTCCCTTAACCAGCCCTTTAACTTTTGCATGGATGGGAATTTGAGCAACTTGGTCTAGTAGAAGGTGTTGCTGTCCATGGCAGGTGGTTGGAACTAGATGATCTTAAAGGTCCCTTCCAACCCAAACTACTCTATGATTCTATGGGAACTGCACCCTGGGACCTCACGATGTATGGGCACATGCAGTGGTAGCTGCCTTTAATGACTGCACCTTCCTGCGCTGGGGACAATTGCTCACATGGCATCTTGCCGAGGGAGCTGCACAAGTCTGGAGGCTGCCAAGCCTCCAAACCCATCTGAAAGGAGAGTGGCAGAGCCAGTCAGCATGCTGGGTTCTGCAGGCAGAGGTGGGCACGGACAAAGGGGAAAGAACCGGGAGTGTGAGACTGGGCAGGGTTCCTGGGAAGCAGCACGTGATGCACAGCAGGAGCTGTGTTATAAAAAAATGTTTCCCTTTGTGTTAAGATGAGGACAACATATGGCTTGGTAACTGCCTTCAAATCGACTCTGGACTTGGCAGGGTTTAACTAAATCAAATCAGCCTTTTGGAGGTTAGGCCAAGAGCTGCTTAAATTTCACAGGCCATGTTGCATTTCATATGATATCTATTTATAAAATCCTAGCTACGTTTGTAAAGTTAGCATAGAAACAAAACTTCTGGACAACAACCAATTTTACAGGAGCCATCTGCAACCTCCCCACCTTTAAACCCAGACCACAATTTCAGCAAGTTGTTTAGTTCAGCATGAACCTGCAATAAAACTCCGAAGTTAAAGGCCTCCAAACTTTTGTAGGCGCTGCCCATACCCTGGCTGACATTTGCAGAATTTTGTCTAACGAGAGAAGCCAAATTCTGTGAGTTTATCAACAAGATGTAGGATTTCTGAAGCGATACTATCTCACATTTGTCTATCAGCCTACAGTTTGCTCATAATTTTTCTATTCAAACTTGTTCTTTTGTACCTGGTATGAAAGAGAGAAACACTTATTTATTGACCCAAACCCCTTCTCATCTACAGAAGTTGTGTGCAGAGAGGAATTCTGTTACCAGGTACCAAGCTGCAGTCATTCCTCTCAGAAGATCTGACCAAGCAATTACGTTTTAGACTGGGGTTTATGTACACATCAGGTTTTTCCCAGCCGTATTTGTTTTCTCTGTTTTCATATTCTAGTGGTGAGGTGAAATGTGCAAACGTTCTGCCTTTGTGAGTACTTCACAGAACAAGACAATGGGATTTTTTGTACATATCCCACTTAGCTGTCTGCCTGCAGTAACAGCACAGGGCAGTGAGGGAATAAAACTGCTTATGTGCATGCACTTGCTGTCATTAAAAAACTCAAGCAGTGGTTTTCTGCAGTAACTAGAACTTGAAAAAAACAAATAAACCATAAATATGTCTAAACTCAGCCCTGCAAGCTCATGCTCTGTCTGCAGACTACTTGTTAGATCTCTGATGAATCCAATGAATAGCTTTTGGATTTTATATGCTGTGGTCCCCTCTTCTAGGAAAAGGGAACTGAGGCGACTCTGTACACCTCATCACGTGACTGCATGATTTCCTGCTAAACAGACACAATGTCCACCCCACTTCAGGATGTCATCTCTGTGATGCCATCAACACCTGCATCTGGTGTTTTTGAAGTCTAGATGAGATTTATCACTCAAATTCTCTGTTGAAAGGATCACCTTTCTCAAGACCAGAAGGGGGAATAGATTGCTTTCCCAATTTGCCGTCAAAAGCAACAGGAAATGATTAGCTTCTGACACCTCCGAACAGTTCAATAACTAGGCTGATTTGTTATTGTTGCTGATATTCCTCCAGAAAGAGCACTTTGCCCCTTGCACATTTTCCTTTCTCTTTCTGTAGTTGAGTAAGCAAGCAAATGAGGAAAATAAGCTGTAAGTATGAATGCCTGATCTTCAGCGTCAATAGTACTGATACACATATTTATCTACTGCATGGTGGTGGCATTTATCCATTAGAGAGCACTAAAGAAGAGAACCATGCAAGTCAGGGGAATACTAAGCTTGCAGGCAGCCAGACCTGTTTAGTCATGAGACTGGTAATGGCAATTACAGAGCTGCCTCAGGTGAGGAGTGCTCATCTGGTACAGCTTCCTGTGCCCTGTGTGCTGCTTCATGTGCACCTCCAGACATTTAGCATCTCTTTGCAGCTAGCAGCTGTTAAAATAGGAATGCAATGGCCTTTCCTTCTGTGACCTTTTGGGAATCTTGCCCACCAGTTCCTCTTCCCCTTGATTATGTCTGAAACCTAAAGCTAAGCTGGCCATGGTATCTCCAAAGCACCTCTTACATTGCCAGCTGACATGCAGTGGAAGGGTTGCCTCAGTATCTCCAGCAGAGAGGGAGATGATGTATGCACAGTAGAAAGAATATCAACCAATGTCTGAGGTTTTGCAGCCCCAGGAATGTTTCTCTCACTAAATACAGTCGTATTCTCAGCTGCAGAGCGTACACGAACCCTCCACCACACTGGCTAATGCAAATTTCCTCTAGCCCAGTGCCCTTCCTGCCCGATAGATCTCAGTGCCTATGAATAGCTAATGCATTCCGCAGGAGCAGCCATGGGAAAACAAATTAATGTAAACACTAGCAGGGACTCCGACGAAAGAAATACAGCCAACAAGGCATCAATTCAGACCTCAGTCTTCTGCTCTCCATCACCGCATGCTCACCCACAGGCACTCATAAGGCCAGACTGGACAGGACTTCTTTCAGCTCTCCTTCTATTCTAACTTAGCATGATTTTTTTTCACCCTATTTTTGTTTGTTTTTCCCTGGCTGGAACACTGCTCTAGCATAATTTTGCCATATACAAATCTGTATCTTTCTATTAAAAGTTTCCAGTTAGGGAAGACCGTGTGGAAATATTCACTATTGCTCCACAGTCACAGTTTTTAAGTCAGTACTTCATTACAGGCTAGGAGAACAGGGTGCCTTTACAAATAATTGTGCATTTCCTGATCTTGCTGACTCGCTGAGCTTTCCAGCCTGAGAGCTGATGAATCAATATTACGTTATTATTACTAGCACCTACAAAAACATAATTAGAGTGCTAAATATTATTTCAATGCTTTGAAAATCTCATATCAGTTTCAATCATCTGCCAGCTCATGAGAAGGAGGTGGTAACTTATGGGGAGAGCAGAAAACGCAGCAAATTTTTCAGTGTAGCTTGGAACAATTCACAGGAGAGCAACAGTGGCAATCACAGAGCTCGCAAATGATGATCAGTAGACAATCTTGAGAGTGAAGTCCTTTGTGCGGCTATGAGATACCTACATGAGCTCCCTGTGTGTCAGGCTGTGGAGCAGGGTGTAAAGATTGGATCATGGCCTGAAAATGCTGCAAAGCCCACTGGACATCTCCTGCGGACAGACTGTGGCGCCAAGCAGCAAGGATGAGGTGGGTAGAGCTTGTTGTGTTCAGAAACTAGCTTGGAGTTGCTAGATGGGCAGTGTAGATTTGAAGCATACAAAGAAAGTGTGCTGATGGCCCAGGGTGCTTTTGCAGCTCTATCTGGCCAGCCTGCAGAAGCTGAATTGCCAAAGATTTAAAAAACACTGCTGAAAGATTTTGCAAGGGCTACAGACCCATTTATTCAGCCATCCGCCCCTTTTGCATGTTTGAATACCTGTAAAAATGCTATCATTTACTGCTGACTTGAGACTTTGTACAGTCTGTTGGAGCCACTGCAGCCAAAGTGTTGGAGGTAGTGTTTGCTTTGGATCTCATCATCTCTGACTTGCACACATGAAAGTGTGAGCTGTTTGTGAATTTAATTTCCTCTACTGTTTCCACATGTCTGCAGATGAGTGGGATGGTGGCCTCCTTTCCACATTGCTGGAAAGGAGATGGCAATCCCTGTTTCCCTGGCTGAATGCAAACTGACACTACATGAAAAGTCTCCCCTCCAGCATGAAGCATCCCTCAATGCATTAAATTAAGAGACTGGCCCTAAACAGGCAGTGATGACTTTTCTACACTATCCTACTCCCCTGCCTTTAAGAAACATGCCTCTTCCCCCTTCTCTACATTTTTTAACTAATCTTTATAGTTTTTTCCTCCCTAAGAAGCTTTTTATAGGTGGGTTGAGGCAGTGAGTACTACTGTCTACTCCAGATCCAGCTTCTCTGAATAGGAGCTTCAGGCAAAGGTTCAGCTTCCTATAATGATCGTATGTTATAGAAGCGCTGCATTAGGAACTGTGGATCCTCTTTCTTCTGAAGTTGATAGTTAATACAGAAATTTTGTTGTTTTTTTTGTTGGTTTGTTTTTTCCAGCAAGTTTTGGAGAGAAAATGCCCAGGAAGATTTGGGTTTGGCTCTGGACCATGAATCTTCCTAATCCTACACCACAGGTCCTCAAATACGTTGTCAGGCTTAAATATTAATTTCAGATAGCAGCAAACTGTGTCAGGGCCTCATGTGGATCCCTGAGTATGGGACTATCTGACTTAGCAGGCTTTACACAGAGGAAAGAAGTACCCTAATCACTGAGACCAGACCAGCGTTGCAGATTGGAGCTGCCCTGCAGACAGACGGCTGCAGAATGGAAATGTTTTCTAGAAGTAGTATATAAATAATACAAGAATGGAGCTGGGACAAAAAATGATGTTTGTTTATGAAAATTGAAGAAAATTTCCATACCAGAACATAGAAATAAGCAACTGGAGACCCCAAAGTCAGCCTGGGAGTTTTGGGGAGATTGAGGAGGGAAGGCTGAGCACCAGCTTCTCCCCACTGCAGCCCTATGTGGTAGAGCACAGCCACCAGCAAGTTACCTCACCCTAGCAGCATTCTCTGCTGATGAGCCAGCAAGGACAGGCTTCATGCACCAGAATACTCAAAGCAGGCATTATTGCTCACGTTTGACTAGAAGCAACACTGAAATGATCCTCTGACTTAACTCTGCAGTAATTCTGACGTATTCTAACTTACTACCTAAGCTGAAGCAGCACCTCTAGAAATGAAGGGATGCTCTGGCTCATGAACAGTGCTTTGAGTGATCCCCTCACTGCTGCGATTTTAAAATTACTAGTCTTTGAAATGTTGGCTATGACCATAATATTTTCAAACAGGAAAAAATTGCAGGGTTGGCTTCTTTGTTTTCAGGAAAGTTCAGATTTCTAGTCTTGCAAAGACCTTGCAGAGTCCCCTTAGTAAACTCAAGACATCATTATCTACATGTTTTTTCTGCATAGGATGGGCAAAAGATGAAACAATTCCGGGGTTCCTCCAAAACTGTTGGTTCTATAGGCTGCAATTGTTACTTTAATAGGCATCCTACCAAGACATTCTCTCTTAAAACAGGCCTTTTCCTTCTCTTAACAAATAGGCTTCTGTCAAACACTAATCCAGGCACTTGTGAGAACTGAGATGGTGGCTGGTATTAGTGACTAGACACTTCAGACTGCATCCTAGTGCTTTGTTCCTCATAGGATCTTTTCCCAAGCTGTAAAATGTGATGCCAGATTTAGTTTTTAAAGCCAGAAGAATAGCACTAATAGACAGTAGATGGGTGTGAGTTGTCACATACACCAGCATTACAGTTAGTGTTACGTCTCAATTAGTAGCAGTCTTGAAAATCAGTGGGGACAGACAGCATTTTTCCTGGTTTCTGTTGCAGTTCTTGAGCTGTACAGAAACTAAAAAAAAAAGAGTTTATGTTTATTGGTGAGGACAGAAACCTGGGACTGTAGTGCAGCTGTGTCCCTGTCCTGCCTTCTCAGTATTTTCTGGATCCTTCTACACCCCAGTTTATGCACACTCGTGTAACTGAACACTTACACTTAGGTACCTCGCAGAGCTAAGCCATGCCTGGCTCCTGATGGGAAAAGACAATGTGATTCTTTATACGACAGATGTTAGGTACATGCAAAGCACAACTGCTTCTGAGTATTGCTAAAATTAACTCATGGGTCAGCTTCTGCTGGTCCTGTTTTGCATGCGTACGAGTACACAAGCCCCAACATTACAGAAATCAGCTGGAGTTTTACACCAATTTCCAGGGGCACAGAATAGCATTTTTTCAGCTGTGATCCATTTCCCGAAGCACACAATGTTCTTATTCTGTTGCCTAAAACAATCCTGTGGCTACCAGAGGTTACAGGGAAAGTGAAATTAAGTTACTGGTTCACCCTCATACAGTATGGACCTTCAGAAGGATGGGATGCTCTAATTCTTGTGGTGCTATTTCCTTAAAGTACCTAAAATGCATTTTTCATACAGTTTACACAGGCAAACTGCTACACATAAAGATGACATGACCTGATCTATAACTGAGTTGTCTGATAACATTTTCATACTGGCACAAGACTTGAAGTCAGTAAAGTCATTCGGTACTAAGAAAGTATGTACATCTTTTGAGAACAATATTTAAATATACTTCTATTGAACCAGGGTTCATATATATTGTTTAAACATTTCAATATTTAATAACTTTTAATCATAGTCACCAGACTTTAAAAACTTCTATCAGCCACAGAGCATTTCCACTGACTAAATTCCAGTTATATCTGATAGGGAATTAACACTCACTCTGCATAATACATTTCACAATTTTTACACTTCGTTTTTATCCTGTGAAGCGTTGAGTATGCCACAGACTAAAATATATTTCCTTTGAAAAGCATATGCATGTAACCAGTAAAGCTGATAAAAAGGCTCTAACAACAGAAAAGTTCACTTACATCATTCAGGAACAAAAGCTGAATGGCTGAAGTTAACAGTGTGCAAATACAACTTCTCCCCCAAAATATATTTAATTATGTCATATTTAGGCCTGCTTATGTTTGTTTATTTGGCCCTTATCTGAAATATTGAGGATGTACTCATCAGAACCACAAAGCAATAAGCTAGAGAGGGAGTTGCTATGCATTGTCTATGCACTCGTATCCTCTTCTATGCAACAATGACAACTCAAAGATAATCAGAGTAAGCATTAGTGTACATCTTTCTTATCAGACATCCTAGAAATATAACCCCAAAATCAAGAGAAGCACTTATATTACTAAAAATAAGGTTCATGGACTATTGATTTGTGGGTAAGTGAAACAGTCACTCCGAAGTCTAACAGTCTGGGTTTGTCCTCATTTAACCCAATTCTAATTAAGCACACTAGAAATAAATGTTCAAATTCTTCTTAAGCCTATCTACTTTACAGCTTTGTGTAAAAACAGATACCAACACCAAGCAAAAAAAAAAATAGCAATTTTCAGTTTTTCAGCGCTAAACTGACAGCTGAACAGACATCACATCAAAAAATTCTCTTAGCAGAGAAAGCTTCATCCACAACTTGAAATGTCAATGGAAAGGTGCCCAGAACCTTTGCTGTATCCTTTGTACACTGCCTTTGAACTATCTATATTTACAAGACCACTGTAAATATATAGCATACTGGTAGCATCAAGCTGAGGCTGAGGAGTAACATGACATTTGTGGCTGATGGATATATATTGTACCTGAGGCTAGGAGGGAGGTGCATACACATCTGCAGTGGCTTTTCGTAACTGCTTTCATTTACCAGCTCAGGCACGTGAATGCACCAGCCATCTCCCAGTGCAGCACTGAGCCTGACCTAGCTGGGCACTGGGCATCACCACACCTCTGCTTCAGTCATAGGAACCCTACAGGATCCTGCTCTGATGCTGCACCCAGTCTCAGGGGTATCACTGCCGAGAGATCACCGAACTGCTGGCCATGCCATGATAGTGCAGAGGCACTGCCCTGGGCCAGGTGGGGCTATAGCTATTAGCCCAGTCATTGGCCACTGCTGCTCCAGAAGTAATCTAGCTCTGGACTTCCCTGGGAAGAGGTTCACTGGATTCATGCCAAACTGTAACCAAGGTAAATCTTACTAGGCATGACCTGGTTCTATAAACAACTACCTCAATGTCTCTTTTGCTACTGTACAGTTAATTCACAGAGCAGATAATTCAGCCATGCCTGAAATTTGGCTATATGTATAAATTAAAAAAACTGTTGGGAAATATAATTTTCCAACTATTTTAGTACATAACATATAATTAATCTTTGCTGAACTTTTTCACCAGGTATCGGTATCATTATGATGTCACTCCGGTTGGTAAATACACAGTCCAGTTAAATATCCAGCTGAAATATATGCATAACTCCACTTACCAGTCTAAAGATCTATTCTTTATTGCTGTTTGGAAAAAAAAATTACATTTTAGAGGAAAATAAAATGGTTACATTTCTTCCAATTTGCTTTGTAACTATCTCTCATGGTATTATCGCCTCCTTTTACAACCTATTCGTGTCAGCTTCCACAGCACGAAAAAAGCAAATGAGTACTGCCAATAAAATACACCGTCTTATCTGCTGTAGTCCTAAATCTTCCTCAGCACTGAGAGAAGTTCATCTTCCAGCTCATAAGGAAAAGGGAAAATAACTCTTTTCTCATATGAAAGGCCCTTAGTATGTTCTTTCTTTGGAGTAAGAAATCATAAACTCACTACACTGCTGTCTCACTGGTTTCTTACTGTTCAGTGTCTGCGCTCTTAGGCCATTGAAACATAAAATTATACCTTAGCCCTAGATAAGGTGCAGCTACATTAACAACAGAATGATAATCACAAGGAAAACAGTGTTCATATATATGCAACACAAAAAGTAACACTGAGTTTGAGATTTCGTATTTAAAGAGATTGGAAAGTTACTATCAGTAGTACTTGACATTTCTATCTATAAGCATAAATGCATTTAAAAAAAATACCCAAATGAATGTCATTATACACAGTGTTACTGATATATAGAAGAAAATGTCCAATGACTTCCTCAAAGGTCACAAAACAAGTTAATTGGAGTCAAGAAAAGAGTGCTAGAGAATTCTGATCCACTAATCCAGCACATGGTTTGAACTCTTCAGACAGTTCGGAAAGCAATCAGTATATTTGAGAAACTGGATTTGGTTATTTTAATCTAAATTTTTGAGGGCAATATCTTGAAAGAAGAAAGATGCTGCAAGGAAATGAACATCTTTGTACAATGCTTTACAGACGTATGTTAGGTAATTCCTCGCTTTGAATATGAATTCAGATATATCAATTAGATTTAAGTTCTCTTCTGGGTATTTTCAACATATTGAGTTTATGCATAATTGGATTTTTTACTCCTGAAACACTTAATCAAGGATAAATCAAAGGCAAAATTCCCTTTCACAAAAATCCTGTAAAATACAAAGAGAATACTTCTCTATTTGCAACAGATCTGCCAGCTTTATTAAGTTTCCCTCATTTACAGACTTCCTTGTTTTTTCTTTTATCCAATTAATGCATTAAATCACTTTGATGTGTTGCTTTTTAAATACACGGTATCTACAGTTATATAAAGTACTAGACACATCAGCACCATTCATTCCCCCAAACTGAGATAACAGTGTGCTCAGCTCAAAAAGTGATGATTTTTTAGGTGAGATGATTATTCTCCAAGAATTTAAACCTTTCATCAGTTTTAGAGTTACATTCCTTAAGGTCTTCTTCCCTATAGAGCGATGATTTCTGTCATCAACTTAGCATGAGTCAAAGAGACCGGAGTAAAAATCAATGGAGAGCAAGTCTTACGAGTACATTTAAGAAGTGTAATCCTTTTCTTCCATCTTACACATATTTTCCAATAACTTCCAATGCAGAAAAAGCTAACGTGAAATCTGAGGGCAGTCTTCTTGTAAGTAAGCTCTCTTCTCCCTACCCTTGGACACCCGGAGGTGGATATTTATGGAACTTGCTATGCACCTGACATAAGTGGCAGCATTCTCATGAAAACTGTAGACAAAAATAAGTTGTGACTAGAACATTCAGCAACAAGCCCTTAAAAGTGAGCTAAGCAGTATTTACGTAAGAGAGCCAACAAATCGTACCTATGAGAAGCTACAATTATTATTATTACCAATAAAAATCTGGTCAGTTTGGAAAAATACATATTCACATATTTCATCTCTAATTATTAAGCATGCTGCATAGAGTGACTGGCATCACTATTGATGCCTGTGTTTCATCGGCAGAAGATTAAAAGGCATTACAGACTTAGGTATGATTATAAAGTAGACCACTACCAAAAAGAAACACAAACAAACACAGAACTTGTCTCAATTCCAGACCAATCTCCAGTGCTGTCTTTGCCTCTAAAAAGTTGAGTTCCAGCTTGCTCAGTCCTGAAGAGCACATTTCTAAAGGAGACAATATGAAGTGACTTCGCTCAGAAACTGTACCACTAACATCAATCTCTGTGTTGGTATTGGAATATTTGAGACCAGGTATAATTCCCAGATTTAGGTGGATGCACTTAGGATATCGCAACCTATTTGTATGAAAGAGGGTAAGTTTTATTGCTATACAGAGCCTACGTAAATATATACTCAGTTTTTTACTGATACAACTACGCAGGACACACACACACAGACTCCACAACCCATCTTTACTAAATGCAGTTATAAAAACTCAAAAATGGGATGTGCTGCTCAACTCATGTGTATCACCTATTGGGCATTGCTGTTCAGTCAAGGTGATACAGCTCGAGAAACTGTTGTATGTCATTGCCATGGCAACACGTGATGCAGCTTCCAGGCATGACGCAATCTGATAGCCCAACTGCTCCGTGAACTCCTGCTCTGCCTGGAACTAAAAGCCATGCTGAGAAGGATTAGTACTTTCATTTCTTCAACAGCATGGCTGAAGAAATGAAATGGGAAAAGCTGGGACAGCCTTAATACTGCATGAGAGGCTTTTGCTTTAAGTAAAACCTCTAGTTAAGGTTATGTGAAAGGTTCAAGCAGGAATATTGGACATTTCCCAATGAATTTGAAAA
Source organism: Amazona ochrocephala (assembly GCA_039720435.1). Classification (NCBI taxonomy): domain Eukaryota; kingdom Metazoa; phylum Chordata; class Aves; order Psittaciformes; family Psittacidae; genus Amazona; species Amazona ochrocephala. The sequence goes on from CM077880.1 coordinate 32,752,342, forward strand.
AGATGCATCTCTTAGAGTTACACAATGTATGTCACAGGCTATAGGTAAGTCTTTAAAAAGAAAAAAAAAAAGCATATTCTTTTTTATGCTAATAAAATGTATTCTGAAACCTTTTTCTGTGTGTCTGAAATATACTTCCCTCTTTTGTAAGCTCTTTTATGTATTCTGTACTTGATGTATTTGAAATATGAACTTGCTTTATGAGTGGCTCTCAGCTTGTGTCAGCACTTTCACAGTGTAAACACAGAAAGCTTTACATTAATGCACATTACAGTTAAACTGTCGTTCTCAAACTCCCAAGTATGCCTTTTTTCATTAACTATATGAATCTCAGTGAGATCAGAATCACTGCGTAAAACAGCAATAAGAATGAGCTGAGCTATCCCAGCCCAGTGACTCCCATTGCCTCCCAGTCTCTTTTTGGATCGAGCCTTCTTTCAGTAGACACAGTCCTGTAGCTGAGCAACCCAATATAGTGCCCCATTAAGGCCTCGGCAGTTGCAGAAAGTCAGAACAGCATAAAGCACTAGCCACTGCATCCCTCCTTTGCAATTTTTAAATTACTGAGTTAATCTGTAGGGATTTTTGTGATTTCTGCTTGTTTGAAAATGCCTGTCAGCAGCAGGAGCAGTTTCTGCTCATTCCTCCAGTTGCTTACTGACCTTTACAGATTTTGTTTTTATAATAACATTTTCTTTTCAGATTTGGTTGCTGTACTATCACCATCATCAGGTTAATGGGAGGAAATAATAATATCCTCCTTTAGCAATTACACAGCTTCCTACTATGTGAATCTCTTTGTTATTTTCTAAACAAATGCACAACACTTTTCCTTATTATTTCTCCATTTACCACAAGCTGTGTCACAGGTCCTAACACTTTTCTTGGAGTGATTTGTTGCCTTTTTAATTTCTGTTAATTTTGAAACAGCACTCATAAATGTAGGTGTACAATCCTTGGATAGTTATCTTTTGGGGTTTTTGTCACTTCACTGCATGTCTTTACTGTGACTTGTTCTGAAGTTATTAAGTAATTAATTCCTTGTACCTCAGTGTTGTGAACATTGGCACGTAAAGAGCCCCCTCAACACCCATCTTTGTCAGTGCAAGATGGTTCAGCTGAACTTGGGGGGCGCAATGTGCCACTGGGAAAACAACTCCTGTGGACTGTGCACAACATGTTTTATATGATCGAGGCAGAGGTGTAAGTCTCCTCCTGATGTCAAAATGCAAAGAATGGTGCACACCCTTCCTACTTCATGTTACATGTGTGAAGAGTATTTAAACTTCTTTCTATACTTACATTTCTAATGTCAGATATAGAAATCTCCCAGTAATTTCTTGTGGGCAGTTACCCAAATGGCAGCTTTGGCAGAGCTTATCAAGATACTTTCTGTTTTGAAATTCTTATGTGAAAGTGTATTTCTCATTAAGAATTCACTGGTCACTGTGGTACTTCTTATATACCTCAGTCATCTCTTCATTGCTCTTACAATACTTCTCAGTGGTAAGAAAAAAGAGTGTTTCAGGAAACAAAAATATCTTCTCCAACCAAATGTGAAATAAATGGATTTTCACTTTTATTGTCTTCAGTGCTGTGGCTGTAAAAGCTTGGCAGCAGCTTTTATATATAAATTCTAAATCACTCACCCCTTTCATCCAAGGCTAGAGCAACCAGTTGTTCATATGTGGCCATTTTTTGCATCTTTTGTACATGATTTTAGCCTGCTCTCTCTTTTGTCACTCTCCCCTTGTCACTTCAAAAGCAGCATCTCAAAGCGTTTGGGAATGTGGCTTTTTCTCAAGTGACATCTCAGAGCTGAGAGACACTTGTGAATATAGCTAAAAGTTACCACTTCACTATGGAGTTCAGTCTCTAATTTCTCTGCAGGCAATGCTGCCTGTAAACCGTCAAGTGGTTCGAAGGCTCCTTGACAGAAGGGTCTAGAGATGTAACAGCCCAGAGTAACAGTAGCTCTCAATGGCCAAAGTTAACACTGCTTTAAAGGACCAGATAAAACAAATATTGGAGAAACAAGAACTACCTCACCCACATGACATAGTTTGTTTATGTTATACAGTAACACATATGACACAAAGTGCAATTTTAGTAACAGGAAATATGTTTTGCCATGGGATTGTGTTAACACGGTACCTAAACTGCTGTTAGAAATCCATCCGTTGCTTTTTGCCTGCCTGGATCCTTAACTGGGCAAGTCCCACACTGATGTAAAACATGCTTTTGCAATTATGTCTTTTTTTTTTAATAAGAAAAAAGCCCTGAAAATCACCAATTTGCTTCCTCTCTTGTCAGCTCCAGGAGAAGATCAAAGGATGATTGGTAACATGAAGAGCTGGGTACTATATAATAAACAAAAAAATCCTTCTTCATTACTGTTTTCTAACAGTGAAGCTACTATTCTAATAGCCTCATGGAACATTTATTTTTGCTGTCTTATTTTCATTGTCTATGAATTTTTTTTGAGATCCCTGTAATAAAATAGTGCAGGAATGACCTGTATTAATTTCATAGGAAAAATTTTTTAATGAAATCTGAATCACCCAATATCACAGGAAGATTAATTTCAGACAATGTTAAAATGTGGAAAGACAAAAATGAAACCCAGTAATGTGATCAAAGGGTTTTGACATAAAATCCTTTTAAGTTAAAATCATGTGAGACTTAATGAAAGACACAGCAAACATCACAGTTAAAGGGGCTACACCTAATGAAACGTCACATATTCAGAACTGAGAGCGGAGTAAATACAGTAATTATGTTTATACATGAAGGTTGCTTGAGCGATCCATCAGCTACAACCAAGAGTTCAGAAGAGTATTTGGCATAATGGCAGTCTCACCATCAAGCATTTTTAACAGCTTAATAATCTACTCTTTTCTGTGGTATAAGTCAAGCGCCAAGGACAATGCTTGTTTGCATTACCAAATTAGATTCATTTGACACAAATGGGTGTGCACATGGGCAAAGTTAAACGACCTCTATTGTGAACACAACTGCTAAATTAAATTTACTTTTTAAAAATAAATTAGAAATGCTTCTCCTCTGTATTGACTGACCCATCTAAAAATTACCCATTACTTAATATATTATGACTATGACTTTAAAACAACAAATAAAAAGGACAAAAAATCAGTAGAGAGAAAATATGATCACGATGCAGCTAGACAGGTGGAAGAGTATACAGCAGCAAATCTGGCTGCTGGATGAGAGATTATTCTGCAAAGTGTCAGTATTCAGGTCAGTGAAGGTGATATGCCCAGTTAATTGGTGAACAGAGCACAGCACTGAAATCAATGAAAAACATTGATAAAAGATGAGAACATAGTTGGTGCTCCACGCATTTAGTATAGTAAATCTGATATGCTTATGCAAGAGATTATAATGCTCCATCCCTGGCGGTGTTCAAGGCTAGGTTGGACTAAACCATGCCTTGAGCGGCATGGTTTAGTGTGAGGTGTCCCTGCCCATGGCAGGGGGGCTGGAACTAGATGATCTTAAGGTCCTTTCCAACCCTAACTAGTCTATGATTTTATGAATACAGTTGCCCATGATTGCAGGGGGCTGGAAGTCAATGGCCCAGAGGCCTCTTCCAGTCCTACACTGCTGAAATATGATACACATATTTTAATTAAAAAGAAGAGATGTAATCCCTAATACAGTGTTAGGACTCTGGTCATTTTGATGGGTGGTCACTATTTTGCTTCTTATGAACAGGAGATTGTCAAATAATTTCATTATTTGTTTCTAATATGCAAGAAGGCTTCAGGTTTGGGCCTTGCTATGCAAAAAAATGAGCAGAAAAATATAATCTTGTACATGAATGTCTTAGTACCTCTCTTTCCATTATGGATGGATATGTTCTTTGAAATGCTTTAATACTGCATGGTTTATACTTCTACAAAATAACCCTTGAACAATCTGATCTTATGTTAAAGACCCTGAATTCCTGGAACAGTAGAACAGCTACAGAACACGTCCAATGTAGAACTGCATCTTCACAACCCCTTTAAGTGGAAACTGAATTTCTCTTTACAAATAATACTGATCAAGATCTGTAGGACCTATTGCATTATAGATAAATAATAAGTTAATAGTCATCTTTATGAGGGGAAAAAGGAATTATCTGGGAATAGCTAGTAAAAAGGGAACAACTTCCATTATTTTACATGATATTACTGAAATAAAAAAAAAACAAGGATGATGAGAGGATTAGGACTAACAGTCCTAGAAATGAACTCTTGTGATTATCCCCTAGAACATCTTCTCGGTTTGACACCACCCCCTGGCAGGCAGAAGGCTAGTGTCTAAGCAAATAAAATTATTCACTGCTCTTGTGTATATTCACATTCGTCTCTTGCAAGACTTTCTGCATCTGTGAGACGTGGTCAGGTTGGCACCTCTGCAGTTTGCTGGCTGAAGCAGCTTGTGAGAGCTGCACTACCAGCCTTCTGACACACAGGCTCCTTCTCACCCTTCCTGCCCTAATGTTCTACCTGTTGCTACCCTAATCATTTACTTTAATATAAATACCAACACTGACTCCTCATTAACCACCATCTACACTTCTTTTCTGATAAACGCAGCTATTTAGTCATTATTCCCAACTGACAAAAAAACCCTGCACCATCCTGAACGTTATTACATCTCTAACTGCGAAAACAGAAAAATTGGAAGCAACACTACAGAGACAACTAGCTCTGCATGTTTTAATATGCCTTTCCATGTTTGGGAGACACTCCTGAGCAGAGAATTTTAGAGTAAAGTACAAGGGTGAGTTTTATCTGAAGTAAGTATTCTACAGTGTAACAGAAGGTTGAAAACATAATGATTTAACTTAATTTAGCATAATTGCAAAAGGAAGGCGACGCTTAATTCTAATTATCTGGATGAAAGTAAGAGCCAGCACGATGTCAGTACAAGTTTACACTGACAATGAAGAATGAATTCATCCTTCTGCCTCAGAGGAAGGGGTGAACCTGCTATCTTTCACCACTAGGATAATACCACTGATATTGAGTGAGTAATAGCAGTTTCACACCGTTGTGCCTGAGATCAGAATATGGCTTGTAACAAAGCTTCGATGCATTTCAGGAGTGAAGACACTTCTTCTTCGGGGACTTTAAGATAAAGCACACATTTTAGAGCTTTATTCAGGCAGGTTTCATTCAGGCTGAGTTTCAAAGAGCTTTAATGACAAAGTGCTAGAAGGTGACTTTCTATCAAAAAGCACGCTGTTATCTCTTACTCTCATATAATAATAAGCCAGGAAGCAGCAGGGATTATGGACCATTTGTCTCACACTGTTTTCTCTCTGCCTTTTTGCATGAGCAGGGATGTTGGATAGAAGCCATGAAGACTGGGGCTCTCCATCTTCACCCTCTCACCTCTCCTCCCTTGACAGCCCATGGTTCACCACAATACCGAAGACCTTCAGAAGACCTTTTAACACAGAACACGTCCCTGGAATCAACCCATACAAGAACAACCTTCATGGAGAGGAGATCAATACAACACATCAGCCCTGGGGTCTTTTCTGAAGAGGGGAAATAATGGTTGTGGGACATGGATATTTGACAGTGAGAGGGAAATGGCATGAGCACTGTGAGCAAGGAGCGGTGCCTGGGACAGAAAGGAAGGACCTCACTGCCCTGAAAACTTCTCCCACCTGGGGAAGGACACTTTAACACTGGTTTCACTCTCCTTCTGAAACCAAAGGACACAATATAGCTCACAGTTACTTTTATTTTCCTTTTAAACACATTTTTCTCCCTACCCCTCAGCTTCCATAAGGCAAAACCACACATTTGTGTTAAGGTAGCATGATGGCATCTGGGTGTCAGCTTTCTGGCATTTGAGTTAAACAGTATCCATAAAGAAGAGCTTGTGAGAGACATTAACTGTTCTTGATGTCAAGTCTTCCCACAACGGGAGACTGCTTTTAAATCATTCCTCTGAAGAATAAAATAGAATAGTTTCCTGATAATTGTTTTATTTCCATGGAGAAGTGAAGGAAACGCTGTAGGGCTTGTATTCTTTACCATGACAGCTTGAGGATGAGCATGAGGATTCTTGTTTCTGCTTTCAAGAATATTAACTTGTCTTTCTTACTTCTCTCAGTTTTTTGTTGCCTTCCCTGTTTTTCCATAAATTCTTGGTTTTCTTTTCCTTTTTGGAGCTTTATTCCAAGCTTTCTGCTGTCAGCAACCCCTGTGATCTCTATTTCTCTGTGCTGCTCGCCCACAGCTCGCCAAATGCGCTCTCTCCCATTGACCTCTCTGGTGCAGGCAATGTCAGTTCCAACCCTTTGTAGACAGCGGCCAGCTCTCTCTTTCAGTGTGAAGGGCTCAATCCAAGACTTAGAGATAGTCACTCCCAGAGAGGGTCAGTAATTCTAAGGAAAAACAGAAGCTGTCTCTTAGAGACAACCGTACTGCACTCAAAGACAAAGGAAGCATTTGTTCATCAACATCTGTCTATTTTGATGCAATCTGCACTCACACCTTTGGGGAAGGGTGGGAGAACCCTCAGAAGAGCAAATAGGCAAACCAAAATCATACACATGCTGGTAAGATGAACTGGCATTTGAAAGGAGTGCCTGCAAAAATGAGGGATAAATGTTCCTAAAGCAAAGAAAGGGGGATTCGCAGGAGCACTACTATGACCCCAGCAGAGGAGGCATGGTCTGTGTCCAACACTTCAATAGACCTCTTTTTGATAATAACTTCCCCCCAAAAGGGTTTCTTCTGATTATTACTTTTTTTTCTTCTTTTTTTCTGGATTACAGTACTTTGCCAGGCATGACTCTTATCCATCAAAATGTGGTTATCACAAATGAAACACATTTTCAGATTTATATGCTGAGGTAGCCAAAACACAAAGTTTTTTGACTTTTAAAGTTTTAAAGTATTTCTAATGACAGGAAGGTGTGATGTGCTTGAAGATATGAGGCTCTTCACCAAGGCAGCAGTAAACACAGGTGAAGGCATAACAAACTTCCATGACTGGGTCACCCTGTACTGAGGTGCAGAGATCTGGTTACATACACATCAGTGAACATGATTCCAGAGGACCAACACTGGAAATTACATTTCTTCTGCTTTCTGCGGCCACATAAACATCAATTCATGCTTTAAAAGAAGAATGTCATATCACTTGGAAAACATCATAGTACCTTGGCACCTTCTATCAGAAACTGGGATGTATAAAAACCAGTATTGCCCTACACTACCCTGATACTTCTGCTTTTCCCAGGGTGCCCACTACTTGTCAGCATGAAAAGCAGGATACTGGGCCAAATACACTGCTGTTATTCCAGGTGGGGAAGCAAATTTTATATCAAACGTTTAAGATATTTTGGCAATAATTCTGTATTTGCTGCTCAGGTGGAATCTGGGCTGTCCCAGAGCTTATTGCAGTGATAATTCAAATATACTAAGCTTTACACACACAAGTGATTATCAAACACACTGTGGTAGGAGGGTAAGAATGTGTCCTCCACCTTCAAGAGCTACCACACCTGAGCTGGTTGATCTGATGCAACAACATTTCTAGCAATAATCACTCACAGCCTCATTCATTTGATGTGAGCAAAGGCAAACTGAGAATCTTGGTACTTCTTAAAAGCCATAGTAAGTCCCGTGACAGAGCATGGGGGCACGTAGGACTTTCTTGTACAAATGAAAGTGGGAAGAAGAAATGAACAGGACTCCCAAGGACAGTCTGTGCATTACCTCCTGAAGGTACATAATCGACAAAAACTTTCTCTTTGTTTTTAGGACAGCCACAGGCAACACAGCAGCTTATCCTGTGGGCAGCTGTGGCTGTCACCAAGAGTCTCAGCAAAGAAAACACACTAGTATCAACTACTGCAGTGCTGAACTAGCAGATTACACCGAAGTAGTTAAATTTTCTTGTGCTGTCTCTCGTTTTACTTATTTCCTGCTTGTTATCACAACTATGTCATACAGAGTTTTCTTTGGAACATTCTTCTAAACACAATAGTCAGCGTACATTTTTTATCCTAATGGAATAGTGCTCAAGGTACCCAGCATATCTCAGTTCCTCTGAATAACTTCAGGAAAGAACAGAGTGAGATAAAAAAACGGCTACATATTTTTTAGTCAGAAAGTGGTGAAACCTCACAGAAGGCAATGCTCAGGTGGATGAGGCTGCAAAAGTAGAGCCTGCAGGAGCTAGAAAACCCAACTTTTCTCCTGTGCTACTGAGTCATTGTGGGAACAAGGACCAGGTACTTAAAGACCAATCTACAAATTCAAGGGCAATGAGCAATTAAGGCAACTTGTTCGGAAGGGCTGTGAGATCCTGACTATGCCCACAGAGATGACTTAAAGTTACCTCTGCATAGGAATGGTTGTGTACTTTCTATGTCTCAGCCCCACAGACTTACAAAGGAGTGAGCCCCTACAACTTTTAGTAAAAGGAGCTACATAAATGTAAAATATTATTTGTGGAAGTGAACTATCAGCACTGGGAATCTGGCTTCTTTCTGTATCAGCAAGGTGTAGGTTCCACCATGTAAAGGGCAGAGAGCATTTATTACTGTAAATTAATAACCATTATTTTGTTGGTATGAAAGCAGCAGCAAACATGCTTCCTCAGTTTAGTTTTGAAACCCAAGCAGAGCTCATATTTCACACAGTAATATGCAGTAACTTCCACAGACAGCGAACATAATTACAGTGTCCTAGCTCCCAATGGCTGAAGGTTGTAAAGGATAATATATAGCACCTGCTGAATCTGCAGAAGGAAAAAAACTAACAACAGAATACAGCTCCCTATCAGCACACTCCTCTTCCAGAAGGATTTTCTAATAGGCTACAGGCAGGTGTTCTAGCATGGTTACATCACTGCAACTGGTTTGAAAACAGCATCTGATGGCTGCAGTGACAGAATGGGAGGTGATGGGAACAGACCATCCCCTCAGACATTCCAGATTTTGAAATCCAGCAATGCAAAAGGTAGGAAAGTTTTGAGTTGCTTCCCTTTGTGCAGCACAATCCTCTTACTGTTATCTAAGAGATGGCTACCACCCATCCCATGAAGATTTTTGGATTTCTGGGGTGCAGGACTATAAAAGCAAATAATGCAAAGATACCTACTCTTCCACTAACTCCCCACTTCTGTTTCCCCAAGCCTCTTTCTCTTGCACCATCTGAACAAGAAATATCAAGACGAGAGTGTTGCCTTCTGTCATTCAGGAGCTGCAGAGCTCTGAAGACAGAGACACATGCGCTTCCCATTGCCCACCTCAGGGAACAATTAAGAACTGACCAAGCTCTTTTACTCAGCCTTCTGCAAACCTCCTCAGATGCTCTACATTTGCAGAGTACTCCAGAAAGCTGGTGCCCTTTTTAAACTTTGCTTTTAGATCCACTTAATCCCAAACACTTGATGGGGAACCTTAATTAGCAAGAAAGGCACTGTTCCACACCCCTCTTTAGGTTATGTGCTAGATTATAGCATTGTTAAAGTACAAATTGCTGGATTCTGACTGCGCAGAATTACAGGGTGATGCCAAGTTACCTTTTGGAATTTCCGTTAAGAAGGTCACTCTAAAGGTGAAAATCCCTTGGACAAAAGTGAACTCTGCCCTGAAGGTCCTGTCCCTGCAGAGGCTTTGCTCACCAGCGTTTCACTAGGATCACTGTCACTGTATGGACTCATCATGGCTTCTGCTGTCACAGTTCACAGAGATAGGTACAATTACTCCAACAACTTTGGCCAACCTCATAAGCATCCCTGAAGATTTAAGCCAGGATCTTTGGAGCAGTCAGATGGAGAGCATTTGCAGCAGAGGACTGTCATGGCTCTGTGCTCGCATCAGGGCAGGTTTCTCAGTGGATGACCAAGTCAGGAGTGAAGCAATCCATATCCAATTAGTATGCATGAATCAATCCAGACCCCAAGAGTTCCTAAATCTTTATTAACTTTCAGCAATCTTTACTTTCTATTGTCTACAACAGGTCTTTATAACTTATGTCATCTCTGTCATCAGAAAAGCACTCTACCTGTAGTAATTTTTCACACTGTATATCACTGTAATTTATTTATTTGACTGGAATGGAAAGGATAACTGAGAAAGAGAGCTTTTATTGTGATGTGCTCTCTATTGCAATGCTTCCCACATCCATGCCCATTTGTATTCCATCACCTCTGGGTTGTGAGCATTTCTGTCAATGGGGATTGTAATGGCTGTGAAGATTTAACTCCTAATACCTTCAGATTAAAGAATTTTTCCCAGGCATTTTTTTTGGTTCACATCTTTACACTGCACAACAGTTAGGGGCTTTAGAGGTTCAGTGATCACCCACTGTCAATCCTATTTGCTTGTTTCCTTTGCCAGGAAAGTGCTAAAATGTATTTAACCTGAGCCCCTCTGCAAGATCAGCTTTTTTCTTTTCTCTACTAAATGTTCTCTTTTCTTATCTAAGAGTGAAACTTGGCACTGATTTCAAGAGAGCTGAGCCCTAAACCTCGCTCTCCTTTAGGACCATTCATATGATGATACAGGTACTCAGGATACAGATTCAGATGATCAGAGTGTCCTGAGAAAGCCACTGCTTCAGCAGTTTCAACCATGAGAGTACTGCTTAAGTAGTTATGACTAATGTTGAGATAAAAATAATTTCCTTTTTGTACTAGAAAGACTGATGAGATCGAGAGCATCTTGTTCTGTAGGCATCTGGATATGCACATCTGTACAACCTACTCCCAGAGCATCAAATTCTGACTTCCCCTGGACCAAAGAAAGGCCAGATGTCAGGAAGTATTTCTCACTGTCCCAGAACATGGAGCTGGGGCAGGAAGGGAAAGTCATAGGTGGCTGGCAAGGTCAATTGTAAGAAGATTTACATAAATAAAGAAACCTGTGATGGTTACAGAAAAAAAGTATGAGAGGAGAAAAACAAATTAGAAGGGAGATAGGGAAAAGACAGTAAGGCCAGGTCAGAAATATCATGCATCTTTCCAGCTGAGATTTTTTCCTTCAACTGAAAAAGTCAACCTAACCTGTCATGTGCAGATAAAGAGCAAATACAGCCAGTAGAGTTTCCGGCTAACCCTACTGTCTATGTTTAATTTTCCACAAAACAATAGACAGTCACTAATACATGGGTATGCTGTGTATATAAACACCATGGGTAACAAGAAGAATCAGTTTCCTCTTTATCCTAAAGCACAATATAGTTAGAAATCTGTAGTAACAGTGACAAGAGATATGTCTCTGTAATTTTTATCTGGTGCTAGAAATGAAGATACATGGGTCTGGAATGTGCCACATACATGTGGGATAGCTGGGACAGAGGGATAGTTGGGATGTTTGTATTTTAAAAAAGGAAGTAAATTCTGCTGACCATACTCTTTTCTTGACACTATGGGCTCCAATCAGCTCTGTTATAGTGGTATCATTTACAACAAACTTGATCTAAACTGGTTGCATTAGGGCAACCAGGAGTACTATATGGCCCTTAATATTCTTAAGCTTACTTTGCAGTGAGAGCATGATGGTTTCTGTATAGGCATTTGCTGTTGAAATGGGAAATAGGTGGGCCGTTTGCTGAGACTGTCAGCTGGAACACTGACAATCGCTACTTGGACTGCTTCAATGTAAATATAATTTTCTCAGGCTTCAATATTTTGTGTCTCAGTCTTTTTAAAGATTATACATTAATCTATTTAATTCTTATTATGTTATTTACATCACAAGAAGATGATCCTGATCTTTATGTTTAACCATAGGATGTATTTACACAGCTTGTAGAAAGTGATGGTGAGAAATTTTCAGAGCACCACCATTTTATTCCTATCTTTGTTTTCCCGTTTACAGAGGTCCAGTGTGTAAGCACTGTGCCCTAAGAAAATCTGTATTTGCAAGCAAAGTCCCTGGGCAGTTTTCATTTTGAAATGAGAATAAATGTCAAAACTCCTGCTTTATTTCTTAAATCAGATTTTCACTATTAAAGCCCACTTTAAATGATGTTGTACTTAATAATCACACCATTGATAGACAGTGCTGCTAGTAGGATGTGTGTGCTTCATTTGGGTTAAGTTTGCTCATTTCATTGGTTCTATAAACTTTTCTGCCTGTGTTGAATCTTCAATCTAGTTTATCTGAATGTGTCCAGTCAAGTTCTGAGATCTAATTTGTTCTTATTCAGTATTAGACTCCCGTTCTTTCTGATTATGTACATGCACATCTGGAAAACAGCCCACTTTGGTTTAGCTTCTGAAACTGCAGTTGCGTTTCCTTGTTTTATGACTATGGTCAATGTGAATCAGACATCTGGAATCTTTCTGCCACTCAAAGCATTTTAACTCTATTTTGAGTACAACTCATTGACATTTCTGCTTGTCTGATGGTTTGCAAAATGTCAGGTTTGCTTTTCACATTCCCACAGTGCAATTGTGTCACTTTCCATGAAGCAATCTGTTTACTACAGCCAAATTATCTACCTGTACACAAGCAGTAACGGGATCTGCATGCCGTGCTAAAGTTCCATTTTCACTTCTCTCCAGCAGTAACGGAATTTCATACCATAGCTCCAAGCATTTAGGTGTATGAAAATTAATCTAAAAAGACTATAATAAGTATGGCAAGTAACATTTGGGGCTATACAACATGCTTTCTAAGCACCGAACAAGACTTAATGCCTCTTGCAATGGGTGAATGACATAATATTTATAGTGTTTGTTTTCTATGAGGGAAGCTTTTAAAGTTATTCCTTTCCTGCTGAAAATTGTACTTGTAATACAGAGAAACTATTACCTTAAATTGGAGTGAAAGTACAGGAGTTCACTAAACACAATGATTTTTCAAAACCCTCCATAAGCACTATTAAGCAGTCACAAAAGTATCACTGATCACACTTGATGGAGAGGATCCGTACTACTCACAACTTCACACTGCCATCCTCCTGCCTCCCACTTGCCCTACTTTTGTGCTATGGAGCCACCTTATCTCAGGGAACATGTAAAGAAGTGTTTTCCACCAGAGCAAACTTCCCTGCTGCCCCATGAATCCCTGGGCAGAGGTCACTATGGGGGCACGAGTCCCTTCCTCACTCCCCTGTGCCCACCCCACACACGCACAGATGGAGGCTGCTCGCACCCCTGAGCTGCACCTTGGGCTGAGGAATGTTAAGGCAGAGCTGCGGCGTGAGGCTGAATGGCCATTCCATATGAAGTTCTTGCCAACAAGCGCACTTGTAGTACAATCAAAGGAGCGACTTCCTCCCTCCCCCTCCCCTACTTGGTCTTGTAGTACCTGAACGTGAACTTCTCCCTTGGATAAACAAACGTACCTACAGCTATGCTTCTGGCCTTTGAGGAATTTATTCTTATGCCTTTTCTTTAGGATTTCCAGTTTTACCTATCAGCTGCACTCACCACTGGCTGGCATTTCCTTTTCACCTGTATTGTGGGTGGCACGTTATCTAAGACACATGTTTTTCAATCCACCTACCTAATTCCAGCAGTACAGGAGAAGCTGCTTTATTAGCAGCATTTATACAACTCACGACAAACATTTCTTTTCATCATTTTCATTTTTTAGTGAGCAGCAGTAGTGGTGTGATGTTCTGACTTCAGGTACAGCAACCACTGCCCACTACAGCCTCTCAGCTAGTCAAACGGTCAAAAGCAAAGCAAAACAAGCCAGTCAGTTATTATCAGAGCAAATGGTGATTAGAACAAACAACAGCACAGGAGGAAAATGCATGGCTACTCAGAAACAGCCTTTGGGGGGCTGAAGAAGAGATATGGAGCCATTTTTCACTAGGTTCATGAGAAAATGTCAGCACACAGATGCTACTGTACTGTCAGATTGCATCTTAATTTGGCCAAAGGGGACCCAAGCAGTCACCCCTCACAGACAAATTTTAAAGGCCCATTACAAATCTGATTTATTGGTTGCTAAGAATGTCCCTGCCATGGTCTGCAGATTTTGCATGACATGGAGCTGAAATCCAGCTACAGATAAATGTGTGCTTCTCTATGTGATTTAAATCCATCTGAATACAACATTTCTTGGACATTGGTCAAGCTTTCCCCTTGTTTGCCTCCCCCCTCTCCTCCTAATACCTTAAGGCAGTTTACTTCAGAATGAAGCAGAGCATTAACCTGTGCAAAATTGCTAATTTTCATACAACTCTCTTGCTGCTATTGAAAAAAAAAAAAAAAAAAGGAAAAAGAAAAAAAAAAAGCAAATGCCTTTTGTTCTGAAAAGGCAGGGAAAAATCTTCAGGAACAAAAGAAATGCATCTGCCCAGGAAGAAAAATGAGAAATTGCTGGGATTTGTTTGAGATGTTTAGGCATGCTGGTGTTAACAATCACCATTCAAATAAAAACACTGATTTGCTTCTGTCTTTCAATCTTTTTTTAAAATCCTGTTGGCTTCTTCCTAAAAAAAAAAAACAAAATAAAATAAAAATCCCATTCCTTGCTTTCAGCAAAGAGATCGTGAGAGGGAAATGCCTTTGGAATTGCTGAAGAAACACCATTCAAACTTGCTATACTCGAACTGCCCATTGTTACCATTCAGACAATGTACAACAGCCACAGCTCAACTTCTAACCATGCCCACATCACAAGAAATTCAAAGTGAACAGCTCTTTTTATTTCCATAAACATCATAACTGAAGCCTTGTTTTGCAGTTTTCCTGGCAAAACCCTACCAGCACCAGAGCAGTAACCTGACAATTTGTGAAAGAAGCATGCAGCTCACATTAAAGGCATGCTGTTTCCTACAGGAACTATTATAAACAAAGACAACATCAAAAGCAACACCAGAATCGTGCAAAGCCAAGTCTGCCTCAGCCCAAGTTTGGATTCAACATCTGGCTGAACACAGTAGTGCCTCCAATACTGGTTTTGTTTTGTGAGATTAAAACCCATCTAATCTCTTTAACTGACCCCATCTCAGGTCCCAGCTTTGCAAATCAACAGAGACAGAGTGGGGAGAAAGAAGAAAAAAATAAAAAGGCAAGAAAGAGAGTCAGAGCCTTATCCCACCTTTCCATGGCTCTCAGCCCGTCTGTCTTCGCATGATCTGCAAACCACCTGTACGGATCCAGCCCATTCTGGGGGCAGAAAATCCCTTCCCGGCAGACGTAGCCTCAGCCGCGCTTTGGTTTTTCGGCACGGATGTCTGGAATCTTCCGCTTGAGCCCGACACCGCAACACAGAACTGCAGCCGAGCTCTTTTGTTTTCCCTCCTCGGCGGGGCTGGAGCCGCGGCTCCGCCAGCGCTCCCGCTCCCGGCGCTGCCTCCGCCGCCGCCCAGCCCTGCCCAGCGCCCTCCCGGCGAGAGGGGCAGCTTCGGAGGCGGTCAGGTGATCTTCCTGGGAAAGCAGGAGAGATGTTTGGGGATGGAGCGCACGAATCCGCCGTGGCTCCCAAACTCGCCGTTTACGTTACAAGGCAGGGAGGAAAACAAGAGCTCTGAGGAGAGCATCAGGCGTTCTGCTGCTCCCCGGCTCTCCCCTAGCAATCCACAAAGGCAGGCAGAGTGCAAAGATATGTAATTAAACTTTCCAGTGGTAATAACTGCATGCAGTGTGTGCACCATGCCACTCCTAAATATTTAGAAGTAGGGGCTTATTCCTAAGGAAACATCATTATTTTCCATATTATCATAGAAGCTCTGCTGATTCTGTAGGTCCCTTTATAGCTTCTTCCCAACTGTATTTTTTTAACAATGTGATCTTAAAATATTTATGCTGAAGCCATATTTAATATCTCAACAGCAAATGGACCAATACCCAACTGGAACCAGTTATTAGTTCCTTATTCAAATTATTACACTGTCATTCAAAATATTGTTGACATAAGGGCCATTACATGTACTTCACTTTCTGAACTGTGGCTTATCCAATGGCCCCATTCCCTGGGATTACTCTGATGAAAGCTACCATACTGTGCAGGGCTTTGGAGCTTATACTCTAAAAGACTGAAAGAATGAAACTGTAACCTCAGGCTCTGTGAGAGTCCTAGTTATTGCCAAGTTTTCAGAAATGCACAAATATTGTTGCAAAAGTAATAAAGTATAAGAAGTAAAGACTGTAAGTTTTGATAAAACACTGAATTTTTAACCCCAGTTGTCTGTTCTATCAGGTTTAATGAGTCCAGAATTTCATCCAATGCATTCCCTTTACATTCATTTTGAAATGTTAACAAAACCCAGAAAACATTTGCAAAACTAGGCACTATAGGTAGACAAGGTATCCACGTTTAATCAGTCTTTTCTGAGAAACTTTAGATGTGTAGATGTAATATACCACTTACTCCAGGAAAAATCTAAGCCTCCTATGGACCATATTCTTAATGACTCATGTTAAAGCCAGAAACCCCATTCATCCAGCACAGGTGCTTCTAATGCTTCCCAATGTTTCCAACAGTACTATAAATTACCAGTTTCCTATCTCATCTGAATTGCAGGTCTGTCCATAGACCTGCAGTCCCTCTGCCACTACACACAGAACATAAATTTCCATGTTTTGGAAGCAAAGCACACAAAGGAGCAACCTGTATTTGTTTTAGGATACTGAGGAAAAGAGGTTTATGAGATATCATGGATCATCTGTACTATATTACTAGGAAATCCCTATGAGATTTATACTACCAACTCTCTCTTGCGCTTATTTTCAGAGATTTAAGGTTCTTAACTCTGACACATGCTTTGTAGTGATGCTGTAGTAGGAGTGTTTCACATCATTCCTATTATAGCCAAAGTTTCTGCCATAGTCCATGAGCTTTCAGCAGAAGCCAGTACTGATTCCAAGGAGCTGGTGAAATTCTCATAATATATGACATTCTTTCAAACCAGTCTTCCTAGGGAAAAAAAAAAAAAAGGTAAAAAAGCCCCCCAAAACCAACCCAAAATCAACCAACCACAACCAAAAAAAAAACACTAAAATTTTGCTTGTGCTAGATTTCCTTTAATTACATGTTGAAAAAAAAAAATCAGAAGTGGAACTCTTGTCCTGACAAGGTAAGCATATCCTTGTAGAAAAATATTTAATGCATTGCGCACTTAATACTAGAACACCTTTTTGATGATCCCAACAATGAAGGCCATAGGAACAAAGATAAGCCAAAAGAATCAGACAATTCCACCATGTTCATCAAAGTTTCTGGATGTAAGTAGAAATGTGCAGTTTTTTGAGACTGTAAATCCATGGGTAATTACACTATTAATAGTTTTTCCCCTTCACCCTATTGAGTCTACAATAGTGAAAGAAGGGTAATGACACATATTGGCTATAATGGGTCAAACTGAAGAGAGTTAGCTGATAAAATCATCTGAAGAGAATATGAGGAAGAGCTAATGATATTTCTGACTCTAATTTCTTCAGAACTGAACAGAGAATTACACACATATTGGTGTTTCCTAACCTGAATATCAGCAACAGTCTTTCATTTTTATAAAGTAAGTCGACATAAACCTTGTTATTAGTAAGGAAATAGGCCTAAATTATAATTGCTGGAAAGGCAAATATTCACCATTATCCTGTCAGCCACTTCTAGGAGTTACAATACTGTGTAAATCATGGTGCTGCTCCAAAATTTCCAACCTGAAGTCAACTACTAGCATGCAGTTGTGTTACTCTGTGCACAAGACTCCCATTAAAAGTGATGAGTTTCTTGATGAGCAAAAGTATTGCATCTTATGCATACTAATTACAGTCACCAAAAATGCTCAGTTTAGCAAAGCAGAGAAACTACAGATATTAAACAATGAAATGCTGTGGTCACTCGTCTAGTGCTAAAAATATGGTTTATGACTCTCGAAGGACAGTCATTTAATTTCTAAGAAATAAAGCAATGATTTTAGACTTCCGAAAAAGCCTTTTGTAGTCTTTGGTTTGCCACACAAATTGACAGGAACAAGACATTCTGAATGTCCGTGTTGATGCAGTAATAAGTATAGGCCTAACACACTGGAAGAAAACAGAGGATTAACTTCCATATAAAGGCTGTGTGTATATATACACATTGATATGTATAGATATATATACAGACATCCCTACATAATCAACCAAACCCATATAATAAATATGGATGAAAACCTGTCTCAACCATGCAGATAACAGTTATGTTTTGGCAACTGTGTTCAATAAATCTAAAAATCTGCACAAACCAATACTTTACTCGAGAAATAAATACCGTATTTTTTAATCATTAAGTTTATCACCTGCAATCCTTTGAGAGGAATTTGAAAGTTTCCTGGCAGAATCACTGTTTTTAAACTATACTCTTTTAAAAATTAGAGCTTTAATTTGAACAACAACACATACATAACCAAATCATTGAGACATGATGAAAATAAATTAATGGTCTTCTTTGTTGCAGAAATGGTCCCAATATTTGCAATGTTAATTTCAAACCAGTAAAAACATGAATATATCAACATAAAATAACAATACTCTCCCCTTTTTTCATTTATAATACATAGCAGCCTTAAGGCTGCATTTATTCCTAGAAGAAGCCATAGAACTAGATTGCATTTTTTTTTTTTACACTTCATTTATATGCAGGTCAAAAAGGTGTATGCTTAACAATGAAACTAAGTCAAATCAGTAGGAAAATGGGTATGTCATGTAAAGATTTATGAAGTCTTTTTGAATTTGTGTGGCAAACAGCCATGAATGTTTTCCTTTTCCATTACTCTTCAGATGTAGAATTTGCAAGTCTGTTTCAAAAGGAGATAGAACACTGTTAACTTCAGATCATTTGTGTTAATATTACTGATGAAAGAAAATGTGTAAGTGCATACAAGTTACACAATTTATACAATGGAGAAGACCACCACAAAATTAGCACTGACAGCATTTAAAGTATCTTGCACCTTCAGAAATGCCATAAGCTATAACTGCTAAGGTTAGTAATTTTAGGATAGATTTGGTTTGAGTTTTGGATGTACCTACAGTCCTGTGTGCTCATAGGACAAAGATTGCCAAGAGGAAGGAGAAAGGAGGCAGGTAGAGATGTGGTCCTACTCCAGTGACATTGCATTGCAAATAAGCCATTCGACATGTGTAGGCTGTGACCCGTGCTAGAGAAAGCATTTAATGCAGGCCTCTCTGTGGAATGAATTAGTCATTATCTTTGACTTTAAAACAGACATAAAGAACTGAGAGATGATGGGCAAGGTTAATACAAATACCCTTCGGAGCTCCTGGCATTTTCTTGTCAAATTATGGGAAGCCACAGGAAGATACTGTGGAAACTCTCCCTGCTTCAAAAACCCGATGAAATATGAGAATAGAAGAAACAAAATTCCTTTGTGAGTAAGGAATAAATTCACCATCCAGCCTGCTAGAATGTCCACGCTGTTTTTCCTTAAGGGAGTGATACAGGAGTGATGTCAGCTCTTGGACACTACTGAAGAAACTGAGCAAAATAGAAATTGAATGGATAGATACCATTCAACACTGATGTCAGCAGCAGACCCTTATTTGCTCCTTCAGGAGACTGTGCTACAGGAAACCTCTTAACAATACAAAAATGAGGGTTTGGACTGCATGTAGCCATTGAAACATCTCATAGTAGTTTTTGTGAAGCCAGAATTCAATACCAATATCCTGGCTGCAATCTATAGCCAGGAAAAATGTTTTGCTAACCTGGATAGATGAGAGAAAGATTTTATTCTTTATTTTGCCATCTATACACGTGTATATGCGTGTGTATGCACGTGCGTGATCTGCTCTGTGTAATTCCTATCAGTCCCAAAAAAGGGAAATAGTATGCATCCCTCAGAGGAATACAATACAATTACAATGCAAATAACTGACTTTTGTATCTAAGCTGTCTTCAGTGCTGCTGTTAATCTCTACATACTCATCGCATTACATCTATGAAATGGCAAAGTCATTGCCTTGTACAAAATTTGTGGAAGGTTCAATTCAATACAATTCAATTTGTAGAGGGTTTGGGGGATGGAATGTGTAACTTTCAGCCAGTCTTTTACAAAAATTCCTGCCAGCTCACTTGCCAGCCAATTCTGTGGTGTGTGGCTCAGAGCAGACTGAATGTCTTCATCTGACTACTAAGCACAGTAGTCTTTCTAATAACTTTTGCAAAAACAGGTGAATAGTGATGGGGAAAAAAACCCATAAAAGTATCTGGTTATGTTTTGGAGGATATTAGCTTAACTTTCTTGGGATAGTTCAACTGTTTCTCCCTGAGATTGTACTAATGCCTGTACAAGCCCATGATGAGAAGGAGAAGATAATTACAGTCCTCTCCAGACAGTGTGTTCATTAAGTGTGCTATTTTGGACAAGCAAGTTTTTAATTAGTTTCCAGTGTCTGTAAGTAGGATGGTCTATGGTAGAATTACAGGGAGGATCTGTGCTCCTACTGCTTTCCCCTGTTGGAATTCAATATAATTTTATTGGATTACAATCGGGGTAGCCACAGGATGTCAGTTACTGGTTTATTCACAGTGTGGACGTCTTCTTCCAATGGCACTTGATTGACTCACTCTGCACACTTCTCTTATTACAAGACCTCTTCCCCTTCTTCCCAGAGAATAAGTATTGTACAAAGATGCCATATTTTTTATTAAACATCAGCATAATCCCACAACTCTTGTGGCACTGCCTGCAAAAATGAAAGCTCTACCTGGTCTAAGTGTATAGCATGTGACCTACTTTATTTAAAGCTAGTTCTGGAATGTCCTTCTGCATCTGTGACTTTGCCCATGTGTTGACAGTCTCCCTCCCTAGAACTGTAAAAAGGTGCCATTTTAGGAATCATGCAAAACTATCCTTCATCCAAGAGGGTGATGGGGAAATTCATTTGTTCATATGAGAAAATAGAACATTTTTGAAAAAATCTCCCTAAAATTTAAACTGTTTAAGGTATGTGAAAATACATAAATGAAAAGAAACCCTAAACCTACCTTTCTGACTACTTCCTAGCCCTCTTTTATCTGATTTAATATATGAAACTGTAAAGGCACCAAATGCTTCTCTTAAAAGCAGAACTCTATATGTTGCAAAACAAATGAACCAAATCAGTTAAAACTGGCCAAAGAATTTGCAAATTCTGCTTTTACATAAATTACATTTTTTATGAAATAGAATTGAAAATATAAATTAATGTTTTTACATGTTTGTTCTTTGTTAAATAGTCAAACATAACAAGTTTTGATTAGTGAAACTTTTTTATGGAGAAAAGTAATTTCCTGACCGGTAAGGACAACTAAGGTGTAAATCTGAAAAAACACTGTGGTTTCATCAACATTAATAAGGACATGACTGTGGTTTTACTCTAGTATTATTTACATCTGCTTTACAAAGTGCTAAATTACATGTTAGCAAATATTCCTTAATCCTGTGTGCAATACTGATCCTACCACTAGCAGAATGAAACAGAAAGAATATTAAAATTTAAATTTGCAGGACAGATAGATATAATATTATCAAATAACAAGGCTCAAGACTGAGCCTTCTTACACTAGCATTACTGCACTGTGCTTCCAAGTTACTACAGCTTTGCTCATCTGCGTGTTTGCTGAGCTCTCATTAACCCATTATAATCCTACCTATGTGGAGAACTCACTGGGACCCCTACAGCCTAGGAGTTTAAACTGAAATTCTGGAGTTTTTATTTGTTTGACTCAATAGCTTCTATTAACAAAAAGCTGTAAAGAAATTACTCAAAATATATATTAAAATATTGTATCTAAGTATAGGGTATGACATAAACTTGATGGGTTAGATACTTTAATTATTTTAATTCTTTTTTTTTTTTGTTGTTCTATTTTTTCAGCGTTTCAGCATTTTCCAGTTAATGAAAATGTGCTAGTATTATTATTAATAGTATCCATTTTTGTATTTATATGCTGTTTTAAAAGGCATCTCTTTGCATATTATGCATATTTTAAAACAGTCTGAAGAACTAGATAAATTATTTCATATCTGCACAAGTAAAACTGGTAATTTTAATTTCATATTCAAATCAATTATTAGAGAGTTGTGTACAAGACTGTCAAGACTTTTCTGGTACCATTTTGATTTGTTTCTAGAAGAATTTGCTTAAAAACAAAGCTTCATATTCATAGTGACATCGTAATATTCCATCTAGTCATCAGTAGTCAAACACACACACAATGGCACATCTGACACAGACAGCTGAGTTGGGAATTGAAACCATAATAATTAACAATAGACTTCCTAATCTCACCATGACAAGTAAATGAAACACTCTGCCGTGTCCTTGCCCACTGGAAGAAGGAATTAACTCAGTATAAAAAGCAGAATGGAGGCATATCACTGATTAGATCTAATGCACAAGGAATGCAACAATGGGAAGCTTGTGTCAGCAAAACACGTCAAACTCTTTTCTAAATTTTGTGCATGAGCATGCAAAAACACACACATACACATTCCATATAAGAACAGCAGTGAAACAGCACAAGATGTACAGAACACAATCCCAACGCCAATAAATAAGTGAATGAATAAATAATTACATGAAATTATTGTATGTTCTTACTTCCTATAAATAATTTAATGCAATATCTAAAGGTCTTCATCAATTTAGGTCCCATTCACTCCAGGTTACCTATGCAAGAAGCCTCTCTCCGCTGCTGCCCGTTCCGTCCCCCGGTTACCTCCCCTGCTCAGGACCCTGGAGAGCACTCACCGCCCGCTGCCCGCCGCCCGCCGCTCTCGGGCAGGGGTTAACACACCGCTGTGCACTTTCACGTTAAACAAACCACCATCTTCTCTTCTGCAGGTCTTATACGACTAATCCATCCATTCCTTCCTCGTCCTCAAACTGCCTTTTTCTTTTATAATGACATTTACAGTCGCAGCAACTTTCCCATTTGTCTGAAACAAAGTATTCTCCCTTTTCTTGTTCAAACTCACTGCATTCTTGTTTTCTCAAGGCTGCCTCATATTTAATACTGACAACATCGTGGGACATGCAATAGGAGTATTGTATCAAGCATTGTATTTTTGTTAGTTTAATACCTATCTGGTCAGTTATGCTGCATTCTTTTACACTGTGTACTCTTACAAAACTTACTTTATAATAACCCTGAATCAGAAATTATTGTGATTGTAGTCATACAAATTAACTCATCACAGTCATAAAAATAGAGTTGTAGTTACTAATATTCTGTAATGTATTAAACATATTTGAATGATTCAGATTCTCTTCAAAGCTTGAAAGACCAAAAAAAAGTTTGAAATTTCAACTAAAAACCTGATTGAGCAAAAACTGATGAGGGTCAATAATCCAAGTCAGTTCATTGGAACTACTCATCTGCAAAAAGCCACATGATATGTCCTTGCAGGGTATGTACCTAAATGATCTCATTGAGACTCAGAGGTTAATTAACTCTCAGACAGATATAAATCAAGAATGATTCCCAAAAGCCAGTACAGATTCATTGCTGTAACTCAGTGAAATTTTTCATGTTGGTTTCTTAAGGAAAATTAAGTTTCTATGATGGCATTATGAAAGGGAAGCAAGAAGGGAGCAGAGGTGGATGTGCATTTGATATACATACATATATTCAATTTGTCTGTGTGTCCTTCAGTCTCTCCTACTGAGCTTGAGCACAACAGCCAATTCCAAACTATTTTTATAATGCAATTGACATGTTCAGGCTATCAAGCTTTTACAAGTTTTGTGAAGGTACAAAGGGGTAGGGGAAATAAGGAAAGGCTGAATAAACAGGTCATTCTGGAGCTCAACCACAAGATTCATAAGCGACCAGTTGTGTGGATTTGGCAGCATGGAAGCATTCTTTCTAAAAGCTAGATGTCTTCTGAAAAATATTTCACATATGTCTTTTATTACTGTGGCTTTTGTAGGTTTACTCTGCTACATGGAATTTGGAGTGCATCCTCAGCAATGGCCTCACATCAGAATATGAATCAGAAGTAGCCTCTCTTTCTTCACAACCACCAAAACACCCATGCAGGGTGCTTTAGAAAATCCTCACCTGAAAACAGTCAAACTGTTGCAACGTTATGAAAACCTGTTTATACTGGCTCCAACGCGTCTTCCACTAGAAATCTAGTTCCAGCCATAGTACTTCTCAGTACACAATGGAAAAATCAGGCATTGTAAAGTGTGAGGTCTAAAGAGTGAAGTTCATACATTTAAACAAAAAATTAAAAAAATTGTAATAATAAAAAAAAAAAAAAAAACCAGAAAAAAAGAAGGAAAAAAACCCAGAAATTAAAAAAAAAGAGAAATGTATCCTTTAGACATGAAGGACCAAGTCAAAGCTGTATACAAATGCAGTCACATTCAAATAACATCAACAAATTAGAGCCTTGATCTGGATCACTAAGAACTCAGTTAGGGCTTACATATAGGTCACTGCATAACCTAGCAAATGGGGAACAGTCCATCTGGCTCCAGTCAGTCCCTGAACACAAACGTAAAAGCTTCTGAGGTGAACTCTACAAAGCCCATTGGGTTAAAGAAGAAGCTTTTTCTTGGGGAGATACCACAATGACACGAAATCATAGGTCATAATTCCAGTACAGTGAAAGAGGAAGGCAAGCCACCCCATTGGGATGTTTCCAATGGGAGCTACAAGGCCAATAGCTCTTCATTGTGCCATTATTATTACTGAGATCCCACACCCTCAAATTCAAAAGTAGGCCAAATAATGCCACTCACCCTACAGGCACTGAAAGTGAATGTCACATGGAAACCAAATCTGTTACAGCATGATCCTAATAAATAATATTTAATCTCTAATGGCACAAATAAAAATGCTTACTCTATGATCAATTTTGATAACTACGATGGAGTACACAGCTTCTCCATATGAGACCAGAAGTGTTATTTTCTAGAAACATTCCAGAATAAAGCAGCCACACATTTGGCAGAAGAAAGTTGACCGAGTAAAGACATTAATGAAAATCTCTGAATTCAAATGCAATCATGTTTAGCTGCAATACAAGGTACAAAGATCTTCTGTAAATGACACCCACTATCTTTTCTTCCTTCATATTACAAAATAATAAAAATAATTTATCTGGTTTTCTGCTAATCTGAGCTGAAAGTTGTGACTGGTAATGGGTAGTGCATGGAATCAATAAGAAGATCTAGGGCAGAATGACAGAGAATTAAGATTTACTGGGTCTTACACCCTATGTCATGGGAACATTAGAAACAGTTAAAATACAGATGATCAGCTTCAGTGGTTATATGTAAAACACAGTAATAATACTAAAAGCTTAATCTTTAAATTAGATACTTTATATGGAAATTTTATGATTCACAGTTACAAGCTGGTGTCCCAAGCACACAGTTTACAGTTTCCTCATAAGGTAGGCAGGTAGCTGCAGCTACTGATTCTCCAGAGTGTCAGGCCTTCATCCAGTTGTCAGACTCAACACCAAGAGCCTAGTCTTGCTTTTTATTTTTCTTTATTCTGTGGAACACCTTCTCACATGAAGAGAAATCCATTTTTGACATACATGTCGAGATTTTGAGTATCCCAGTTTACCTCACTGCACCTGTTCTCCACTGGCAAGAAAAATTCTTCTGAACAGAGGTTACATATACCAAAATTCAGTGCATATTCCTTCAGCCCTTCCCTTCAGCACCCATATTGAATGCTAGCTCACTTTCTGACATGCAATTTGATAACATCGTTTTTGAGCACTGACTTTTGAGTACTGGTGCTAAAAACCCTATCATAACAAGCACAAAATACAAACAGCATATTGTATTGCAAATCTTCTTGGCTTGCTAGTCCATTAAAATATAATACTGAAGGACTTTTAATTGCAATAGAAGAGTAGGACAAGAGTAACTTATTTATGGCTACCCCTAAATGAGAGCTGAAACCTTGGCTAGATTACAGATCTTGACTGCTGGTCTCACGTTCCCTAAAGGATTCTTAAGGGTAGTTGTGGATTTTTGCCTTACAAATAGATCTCATCTGATTCCAGTGATGGTACAGGCAGTAGTTTTCATATATAGAATAATAAGAGTATTTTTAACTGTGAATAAAGAACAATAGTTATTCATCACTACTGGGATGTACTGCAGATGCTGCCTTGAGCTTTTGTCACTCTTTTTCTGCTAGTCAACTTTTTCATGTCATAGCAAAATTTTCTACTTTATAGATAGTCTTAGACAAGAAAGAGTTGCTCAATCAACACAATGATCTTGTGGGTAGGGTAGTCTACTGAGTACTACTGGCATTTCATCACAACAGGAAAAAGAGATGACTGAAATGTGGAGAACTCATTTCTTTCAAATCAGGCCACAGGCAGATAAAGTGCATCCTGAATTGAAAACTAGATACTGAGTAGCTGAATTGCTTCTGTCCTCTCTTTCAGAAGATCAAGCAGGATATACAATCATAGAATCATAGAAGAGTCAGGGTTGGAAAGGACCTCAAGGTCATCTAGTTCCAGCCCCCTGCCATGGGCAGGGACATCTCACACTAAACCATGCCACCCAAGGCTATGTCCTACCCCGCCTTGAACGCCGCCAGGGATGGAGCATTCACAACTTCCCTGGGCAACCCATTCCAAAGCCTCACCACACTCACAGTAAAGAACTTCTTCCCTATATCCAATCTAAACTTCCCCTGTTTAAGTTTGAACCCGTTACCCCTTGTCCTCTCACCACAGTCCCTAATGAAGAGTCCCTCCCCAGCATCCCTATAGGCCCCCTTCAGGTATTGGAAGGCTGCTATGAGGTCTCCAAGCAGCCTTCTCTTCTCCAGGCTGAACAGCCCCAATTTTCTCAGCCTATCTTCATTCAGGAGATGCTCCAGTCCCCTGATCATCCTCGTGGCCCTCCTCTGCACTTGTTCCAACAGTTCCATGTCCTTTTTATGTTGAGGACACCAGAACTGCACACAATACTCCAAGCGAGGTCTCACGAGAGCAGAGTAGAGGGGCAGGATCACCTCCCTCGACCTGCTGGTCACGCTCCTTTTGATGCAGCCCAGGATACGGTTGGCTTTCTGGGCTGCAAGCACACGCTGTCGGCTCATGTTCATTTTTTCATCAACCTACACTCCCAAGTCCTTCTCCGCAGGGCTGCTCTGAATCTCTTCTCTGCACAACCTGCAGCTGTGCCTGGGATTGCTCCCACTCAGGTGTTGGACCTTGCACTTGTCATGGTTAAACTTCATAAAATTGGCATCAGCCCACCTCACAAGTATGTCAAGGTCCTTCTGGCATTCCTTCCCTCCAGTGTATCCACCGAAACACACACCTTGGTGTCATTGGTAAACTTGCTGAGGGCGCACTCAATCCCACTGTCCACGTTGTCAACAAAGATATTGAACAAGACCGGCCCCAACACCGATACCTGAGGGACACCACTCTTTCCTGATCTCCTCCTGGACATTGAGCCATTGACCACAACTCTTTGTGTGTGACCATCCAGCCAGTTCTTTATCCACTGAGTGGTCCACCTATCAAATTGATGTCTCTCCAATTTAGAGACAAGGATATTGTCTGGAACAGTGTCAAACGCTTTGCACAAGTCCAGGTAGAACTTCTCTACCCCTGTCCATCAGTTCCATAGTCCCATCATAGAAGGCCACCAGATTGGTCAGGCAGGATTTCCCCTTAGTGAAGCCATGCTGGCTGTCACCAAGCACCTTGTTGGTTTTCATGTGCCTTAGCATGCCTTCCAGGAGAATCTGCTCCAAGATTTTGCCAGGCACAGAGGTGAGACTGACTGATCTGTAGCTCCCTGGCTCATCCATTTTCCCGTTCTTGAAAATGGGGGTATATTTCCCTTTTTCCAGTTGTTGGGAACTTCACCTGACTGCCATGGTTTTTCAAATATGATGGACAGTGGCTTAGCAACTTCATTTGCCAGCTCCTTCAGGACCCATGGATGGATTTCATCAGGTCCCATGGATTTGTGTACATTCAGGTTCTGAAGATGGTCTCGAACCAGATCCTCTCCTACAGTGGGCCCAGGGTCCCCACCCTCACCGTCCCTGCATCTGCCTTCCAAGACTTGGGTGGTGTGGTCAGAGCACTTGCCGGTGAAGACTGAGGCAAAGAAGTCATTAAGAACCTCAGCCTTCTCCAAGTCCAGGGTAGCCAGTTCTCCTGATAGCTTCTGGAGAGGGCCCGTGTTGTCTCTAGTCTGTCCTTTATTTGCAGTGTACCTACAGAATCCCTTCCTGTTATCCTTAACATCCCTAGCCATGTTTAATTCTAACTGGGCCTTATTTTTCCTAACCTGGTCCCTAGCTTCCCAGACAACATCCCTGTATTCTTCCCAGGCCGCCTGACCTTGCTTCCACCTTTTATAAGCCTCTTGTTTCCTTTGAATTTTGCTCAGCAGCTCCTTATCCATCCAAGGAGGTCTCCTGGCCCTCCTGCTGAACTTCCTTCCAGTTGGGATGTATCGCTCCTGAGCTTGCAGCAGGTGATCCTTGAATATCAACCAACAGTCTTGGGCCCCCCTGCCCTCTAGGGCTATTTCCCATGGAACCTTACTGAGCAGGTTCCTGAAGAGGCCAAAGTCTGCTCTCTTGAAGTCCAGAGCAGTGAGCTTGCTGCACGCTCTTCTCACTGTCCTGAGGATCTCAAATTCAACCATCTCATGATCACTGCAACCAAGGCTGCCCTGGAGTGTCACATTTCTGACCAGCCCTTCCCTAGTGGTGAGCATGAGGTCAAGCATGGCACCTCTCCTTGTCGGCTCCTCTATTACTTGCAGAAGGAAGTTGTCTTCCACACAATCGAGGAACCTTCTGGATTGCTTGTGCCGGGCCGTACCATCCCTCCAACAGATATCAGGGTGGTTGAAGTCCCCCATGAGGACAAGAGCCTGCTAGTGTAAGGCTGTTCCTATCTGTCTACAGAGTGCTTCATTCACAGAGTCCTCTTGGTGAGGCGGTCTGTAACAGATCCCCACAGTAATATCTCCCATTGATGTTCTCCCTTTAACCCTGACCCACAAACTCTCTGTCGACTGCTCACCTGTTCCCAGACAGAGTTCCATACTCACCAGCCTATCCCTAACATAAACAGCAACTCCCCCTCCCTGTCTGCCGGGCCTGTCTTTTCTAAAGAGCCCGTAACATTCCATTCCAACACACCAGTCATAGGACCCATCCCACCATGTTTCTGTGATGCCTATGATATCATACCCCCATAGACGTGCACACATTTCTAATTCCTCTTGTTTGTTCCCCATGCTACAGTTGTTTGTATAGAGGCATCTGAGCCGAGCTCCAATTGAAGCCGGCTCATTGGCTGGAGCAGCTGGAATATCTCTACATTGCTCCAAGCACTTACTATAGGAGCTGGCAGGTGACTGGGTGTGTTGGGATGGAATGATGCCCCCCTCCCCCAACACATCTAGTTTAAAGCATCCTTGACCAGTCTGGCAAGCCTCTTACCAAATCCACTCTTCCCCTTGTCAGACCAGCTCCACCAGCCCCCAGTAGACCTGGCCTACTAAATTGAGCCCCATGTTCTAGACACCAAAACCCCTGAGAATGGCACCACCCTTCTAACCATTTATTAACCTGGCCAATTCTCCTAGACTTTTTAAGGTCCTCTCCTTTATCCCAGAGAATTGACCATCTAGTTCCAACCCCCCTGCCATGGGCAGGGGCACATCCCACTAAACCATGTCACCCAAGGCTCTGTCCAACCCAGCCTTGAACACTGTCAGGGATGGAGCATTCACAATATGGCATAATATGGCATTCACAATATTCCAGCACATAATGGGAGGAATTTCTTTCGTGTTTAGGGCATGGTTAAAACTCTCATCTATGCATCTCATTTCATGAGATCAGTATGCCAGAGGGAAGGAACAGAATTGTCAGAGATGAGTGATGAGCTGGACCATAGCTTCGAGGAGTAATGACTGGAAATAGCGCTGACTCCTCTTTGAAAACTATGAATCTGTGTGTAGAAAATATGCACCTATCTCATGGTTCTGTGGCTACAGTTTTCAATGAATACCTATATCCCACTGAATTGTAATGGAAAATCCCTGAGACAAATTGTAAGAAAAAAGCTTTTCAACTATCTACCGGGAGTACAAAATAACATTATATAATTCTTGTTCACAATCTCGATGAGTTCTTTTCACTTCTTTTCTCCAGAACCCTATTTTAGTTCAATTCTGACAACCATGCATACTTCTATTTCAAAATGCATTGGTATTAATAATTTAACCATAGCTTATCTGGACAAGGTCAATTGAGCTTTGGGGTCAGAGGTTATTTTACTAGATTTAAAAATGAAAGAATAGAAGAAGCATGCCTTTACTCAGTAAAAAGGCCTTGCTGGTTTAGGACCTACAGATTTTAATCAGTACCATTGTGGAATTGTTCTTCCCTGAGGCAAAAACTAAAAACTAAAAAATTGAATGAGCAAAATCATCCTGTAGGCTCTGTCACAATTTCCAGACACAGTTTATTTAGCATAATCACCCTTACTTGTTTTCATTCCCTGACCCTGAAGTCCAACTTATTCTGGAGTGTTACCATTAGATTAAGAATTTTGAAAGCCAACCAAGCTAACACTGGTGGCGGTGACAGTAGATTATAGTCTTCCCCTGGAACACTGAGTTATGCCATTAGTTAAACTAATTTGAGAGGTGATGAGATAATCTAATGATCTGCAGATTATTACAGTTTCACACAACACCTCTGGAAAGCTAAGAGAAAAAATAATTTACTCATCTCAGAAATACAGGAGATTCCTGCCTCAGGAAATAGTTAAAAGTCTGTGCATACAAAAAAAAGATATATCATAGAATCATAGAATAGTTAGGGTAGGAAAGGACCTTAAGATCATCGAGTTCCAACCCCCTGCCATGGGCAGGGACACCTCACACTAAACCATGCCATCCAAGGCTATGTCCAACCCTGCCTTGAATGCCGCCAGGGATGGAGCATTCACAACTTCCCTGGGCAACCCATTCCAGAGCCTCACCACACTCACAGTAAAGAATTTCTTCCTCAGATCCAATCTAAACTTCCCCTGTTTAAGTTTAAACCCATTACCCCTTGTCCTGTCACCACAGTCCCTAATGAAGAGTCCCTCCCCAGCATCCCTATAGGCCCCCTTCAGGTATTGGAAGGCTGCTATGAGGTCTCCACACAGCCTTCTCTTCTCCAGGCTGAACAGCCCTAGCTTTCTTAGCCTATCTTCATATGGGAGGTGCTCCAGTCTCCTGATCGTCCTCGTGGCCCTCCTCTGGACTTGCTCCAACAGTTCCATGTCCTTTTTATGTTGAGGACACCAGAACTGCACACAATACTCCAAGCGAGGTCTCACGAGAGCAGAGTAGAGGGGCAGGATCACCTCCCTCGACCTGCTGGTCACGCTCCTTTTGATGCAGCCCAGGATACGGTTGGCTTTCTGGGCTGCAAGCGCACACTGCCGGCTCATGTTCATTTTCTCATCGACCAACACTCCCAAGTCCTTCTGTGCAGGGCTGCTCTGAATCTCTTCCCTGCCCAACCTGTAGCTGTGCCTGGGATTGCTCCGACTCAGGTGTAGGACCTTGCACTTGTCATGGTTAAACTTCATCAGGTCTATCAAGTAAGATGACTGTATCTTTACATACCCACATCTCAAAGCAGAACACTCAAGCCTACAACACCCCAATAGCTGAAGTACTGATAGCATAAAAAAGAGGAACTTTCCCCCACAAAAAATAAATACAGAGGGTGGGATTATAATCACTACCCCCAAATTAAACAAATACAAAATAAAATAGACAGTTGGATCTTTGTTAAGAAATGCACAGCAGAACAGACAACAGAATTAAGCATGCCTGGAAGTAACACAGCTGACATAATTACAGGAGAAAAAAAATCAAAGAAATTAAAAGCGCTCATGTACAATGAAACTTGTGCTTCAGCAAATATGAGATCGATGGATTATATGGCTTTTGAAAACTTTCATTTACAGTTAAATCCAAACTGAAACACCAGAGCATTAAAGTCAGAAAAACCTGGAGGTCAGCATTTTTTTCAATGAATAAAGTATTAAAAGTACTCCCTAAGCGAGCACTTCTTTTGTTACGTAAATCCCTATTCACTGAACCGATTTCCTGTTAGTAGACTGAACAGTGGATTAGGTACATTTGATTTGAAGAATGCCACTAATGAAACAAATTATCAGGAAAGAAAAGAGAATTTTAAAGTGTGCATAGTGCACTGCAGGGTCATAGTGATGAGGTTTTGTAGAGCAGGATACAAACTCGGCTGACAAAAATAAGGGAAAAATGTGAGTGCATAAAAAGGGGCTTATGATGTGGCTTTGCAAGGCTAAATCCTATGAAAGAGGCACTTGGAACTGAGGTAGCTGATGAAATATAAATGTCAACAACCATGACAGCTTAATGGAAGTGAAACACTTGTAACACAAAGTTATGAAGAAGCATGGCTGTAGTTGAAATCAGTCTGCATTAATGGAGGCCGTATGTTCTTATGATTTAGATCAAACAATCGGCAATCAGAGCCCCCAGCTTCCACCAATAATGTTGTAATTAAATTGGTGTAACTTCAAGCAAGTCATGACTGCAATGCCTCAGTTTACCTGTTTATGAAACCTGAATGCCATTTAACTGTGCTGCAGGGCTTAATTATGCTCATAAAGTGCATGGGATCATTGTAGGAAACATTATATGCATGTGAATTTTTATGAGCATAACATCTGCATCAACAGTTCTTTGAATAATAAGACATGAAATCTGCAGGACTGCAGGTGGAAAGGAAAAGGCATTTTTTTCATCATTGTGTAATAAATTACACATAATTTGAAAAAGCAAAACTGAGATAAAATGGGACAACTTTGTAATTGTGCTGAGAATCCAACACTCATCCCAAATGTAATAATCTGTAGCCTTAGGACATTTTTCTGATATTTTCTGGAGGACAGTCAAGGTTACACACCAAAATCTAAAAGTCCACTGTTCATACTGCCACAAATTACATTGCTTATTGCCTGTGTGGCACAGGCACAAACCACTATCGGCCTCTTGTTTCTATGCCTAATGATAGCTTGAATTTTGACATTTGCATTATCATCAGGACAAAATAGTTTGGCAAACTATTTTGCAATTTAAGATGAAGCTTTTTCTATATTTAAAAACACTGTTACATATATTCTTCTCTGGAGAGAGTCATGCTGAAGAGTTAGGTGCATCCTCAGCACCCTTCTAAAGTGTTCTGCTTGCCTTCTTCACATAGTGAGATATTTGCATGTGTGCTGCCTTCGGCTCACTCAACAGTCCCAATTCAGTTTTAGTCATTGTTTTTTGCTTGTTTTTGTTTTTAGTTTTGGTTGTTTTGATGGTTATTTGTTTTATATATATAATTTTTCCTTTTTTTTGTGGGGGGTGTCTTTGTTCTTTTGTTGTTCTTGGAGGATTCTGTGTTTACACAGTGTTTCACAGCTTAAACACAGCGTGTTTCAATTTTACAGAAAATATCCCTGCATGGCAGAAATCAGATATAAATCTATATGCTCCTACATTAAGAAATCACTTTCTCTGTCAAAAAAACTTTGTTAATGCACATTTAAGACTCTCCCTTGTATCTCTTGTATCTCACTTAAGGAAAATGAAACCTTCTGAAAAGCATAAAATAAAGAATTATAGTACATGACAGCTCAGTCTAACTCCATTCTACTTCTGCAAAAGCCCCTTGGAATATCTGTGACAGCCAATCTCCAAAAGGAGTGCATGACAGGGCAGAGTGGTAAAAGGATATAGTGAGTAAACAGAGAAAAAAAAAAGTAGTGTTTCTGTAGAGTAAGTGAAGTGCTTTTCCCATGATTCTTCTGTATTATCTGCAATAACAGAATGCAAAATACATATGGCAGGCCACAGATAAGCAAGGACAGAGCTAAGGTTAATTTTATATTTCCTTATTTCTCACAGTTTGAATCTGACAGGTAAAGACAGTGGTGGTTAGTTTGTGACACAGGCTGCAGGGGGAAATTCATATATCTATAGGTAACTTGCAGGTATTTCAATTAATTTGTTGTCCCACTTTCCATTAACTGTAATTGCATTTTTGTGAGTTTTTGTGGATGCTAAAATATAAGAGAAGAAACTTTTGTACAGGACTTGACTTAATGTTGATTTAGGTGGCCACAGCTATTGCAAAAGTTGAAAGCAGAGACGTTGTTGCAATTAATCAGAGGGAAGTATTTCTTTCCCCACTCCTCACCACACTATTACAGTGGAAGGGTAATAATCATCCCATCATTGGATGCTGGTGTTCCAAAGACACTAAGAGAAATAGAAAGATTATTAGTTTTTCTCAAATCTAAGCATCAGTTTCCATGGATTATACTACTTCTAAGTATAACAAAGGTGGCAGATGTTTCACAGATCTCTACTAGTGGAAGAGCACGTACACGGCTAACATTTCCTGACTGCAGGCTCTGTGAAGAGGTTTACTAATGATCAGCAGAGAGCCAGGCTGCTGAAGGAGTATGCTGGGTTGCTGGTTCTGTGTAAAAGATTGCATTCAGACCCTGAACATGGAAGAGTGAAACTCTTATTAGCTTAGATGTCATCTAGCCTGGATGTTATGGAGCACCACAGTATATACATCCTATTTAATCTCCCCCTCCCCCCCCCCCCCCCCCCCCCCGGCTTGGTGTTTATGAATGAAATGCTTTGCTGCCTTTCATGTGATTTTACATGCCCTCCCTTGGCCCCCCTAAATCCCTGCAGTTAGCTTTTCAATTGTAGCTAAAAAAAAAATTAAAAAAATAAAAATAAATAAAAGGGAAAAGAAATCATCACACATAATATATAGGCAAAGGTTGAGAAAGTTCTGGACAATTTAAATCAGCAAAATGTATAGCATTTATCTAGTAGACAATTCCTATTTTTATGAAACCTATATAAAAATGCTCCATCCTGTAGGTTTTTCCTGAAGACAGATAGCACAGGAGCACTGTAGTCTTGAAAAGAGAGATAAAAACTACAGAAAAAGGCATCGGGGGGAACAGAGCAAAAGATGTGTTCTCACTATTGTCACTTTGTGCTGTCAGATGAAAGGACGTGTGGCAGACTCAGGAGGAGACAGTTTCTAAGAAATAAGGCAGGCAATTTTGAAAATTGGTTTTGTCATAATAACAACTTGCCAAGTGCTCGTCTTTGAGAAGTCAGCTCCAAGTTCATTTCCTCCGACTTCTGCTGGGTCTTGGGGAAAGACTGTTTAAAATAAAAAACATCCTGCAAATTGAAACACACTCTCTGGGCTTTAAACCACATCCATCTTAAGGCAGAGAGCTGCAAATCACTGTAGGCTTCTAGAATTATAGGCAAATTTAGGTAAGTTCGTATATACTCAAGAGACAGGCGTATTGTTAGAAGTACCTAGTCCATGGGAATTATAGAAGAAGAAATGAAAGTATTTGAGTATATCTAAGGAGGTCTTCAAGCACAATATTTGGGTAACTATATTCAGCAAACTGCAAGTTGATTTGAAATGGAAATATACATCTTCAAAGAAAAAGGAATGTGCAGATGGTCTTGGATGACTGAGAAACAAAACGAGTACTAGCACAAAATGAGCACAAACTGTTCATTTTATGAGTTGTCATGGAGAGAATTATGAATGGAAAATATTCTTATGTACTAACAAAGTCAGGAGAGCCCTGAAAGCTTCATTAATTGTACTGTAACTGCATTACTCCAGTATGGACAATTTGTTGTACAGTATTTCTCTTTTTCAAGTGCTGGCAAACTACCTTGTAAAATCTGATGCAAACACATCAGTTTCCTGAAGAGCAAAACAAAACATTTTGATTGGAAGGAAGAAACCAGCTGTTTGTAAAAAGTTTCCTCATTCACAGAAGATTACTTCAGCAGAAGTGAACATGCCAAACCTGAGAAAAAGGTCAGAAAGGACAGGAGGGCTGCATTTCATTTTCATTCCAAGGCAAGAGACTAAAGCAGAAGCAGAAATCACTATGTTTCTTCCTGTAACCCCAGAGCTGGATAGGTGATGCACAGTATGTTAACAAATGCAAGTACTGGTAAGAATAACAAGCTTCTAGTTTTGAAGGTAAGGTGAACTGGCAGTTCATGTATGATATCAGTATGATATTACTGACTGATGAGAATTCAATGACTGAGTAAGCTGCTAAAGTTACCATAAATTAAATTTCTTCATTTAATACTTTATCTGATAGAAAGGAAGATTGTGAAAGCAATATAAGGTGTCATATTTCCAAATATATCATTAGAGAACTTGCAGTGCCCATGAAGAGGGAACAGCCAACGCCATCAACACTGGGAACAGGATTTTCAAGAGTACCTCAGTAACTGGGAAGGGAAGTAACGCAGGAAGCCAACCTCTGAGGTGCTCTGTTACCTTCTCACTACAACAAAAAGTGAACAATCAATTGTCTATTTAAATACTTAAGTATGTCAGATATCATTTTAAGTCAGGCACCTTCAGGTGTAATATCAGGATATATTACAATCAGTAGGGAATGATGATGTAAAATTGAATGTAGCAGCTTATGTTTGATGGCCAAAATACCATCATTCACCAGTTGGGAAACATAATGGCGGTTCCAGAGGCAGTTACCCCATATAAAGTTGTTTTACGGATCTTGAGAACAACTCAGTTTAAGGTAAATTCCCTTCAGACTGCCGCAGCCTATAGTCGTAATTTGTTGAGTGCATTGATGGATACATGAACAAAACCCCAGAATATATTTTAATTGATGATGCCATGAACAGTGACATGAAAACAGATGGGTACAACAGGGACATGCACTTTTTCTTTAATAGAACCAATTCACTGAAAGGTTTGGTGCTTTGGTACCAGTGTAATGTGTAATATAGTGTTAATTCTGAATAACGAGGAATGCTTGATTTTCTTATTCTTCAAGCATCTCCAGAGGCAGTTTATTTCTCAAGCTAAACTCTACCAAAGTCACATATATAATAAAATTAACATTCACGCCAAATGCTTGCTTCTTTCTGCATCATTTTCTTCAGCTATTTTATTCAGTCTGAAGAGTCAGTATTTCTTTCTTCCTTATCCTGTGTATGAAAGGTTTGTTATTTTCAGTGAATACATCAAAAAGAAGGTGAGAGATGTTACATGCATACATATAGTACACAGGCAATACCGCACGAACTTAGTCTCAATATTTGTAAAACGTTTCTTGTTCATGAAAGAAAACTTCTGTTTTTCTCTTTTGGCAGTCCCTAGTTTTCATGGCAAGCAGCCAGCCAGCAATGAGTAGTGGGGGCTACCGGATAAACCCATCAGGATCAGCTGCCTTATTTATGTTTATATTTGCAATAAGACCCTGTTCTGTAACACCAAAAAAAAAAACAAAAATTCCTTTTTTTCTGGTTCTAGTTAGTGTTGGAAGCTTGAATAATTATATACTCAAATGCAGAAATGTAAACACCAGTGAGATAACTGAGCTTCTGGGTTTTTTTTAAGGTCTCCTTTATTATATTTCACACAACAAAATTATTTTGCTTTTGTGTAACTTTTTTCCACTATTTTTTTGTAGAAGTTTACACATAATTTCCAATATTTTCTTATAAAGTGCTATAAAGCCTGTCTGCTAACATTTAATTTCCAATCTGTAGATGTCACCTTGGATTTGTCGTTCATTGGAGGATGGAGGCAGGTGTTTTGGTTTTAGTTTTGGTTGTTTTTCAATCAGGTGGTCTACTAATAAGGTCCAATCATCTACTATTTGACCAAGCTCCCTTTAGCCGGTTTTTGAAGCATTGAGCTGTGACGCTTTCCACTGACCTTACCCAGAACTTCAGATGCTCAGTTTGGTTTGAAAATATAAACTTATTGTTTTGCAAAAACTAAATTAAGCATTAACTGTTTCTTTTTTGGTTTTGCAAATGCGGCAAGTAGTTCATACCACCACAACATGGGCAAAACCTAACAGATTTGCACAGTTCCTCATAAGGTTACCCCAGACTGGCTCCTATCTGGTAGGAGATGACTGCTTTGATGGAAGTGGAAGGGCACCTCAGCTTCCATGCCAATTATATAAAGTTTCACACTCTCTTCATAGCACTAGTCTATGTGGGTGACACTGACTATGAATGGTCTTGCATGATTTTAAGAGTAATAACTGAGATTAAGGAATTAAGATACACTTTTTGCTCTAATATCTTTGCTAACAACCATAAAAATTGCCTCTTTAAGCAACTCTTACTAGAAAAATAAATAGAGAAGGTTTACAGATATTAATATTCTTTAAAGAAAAAGCATGACAGTAATAATAGTATATTAAAATATGATGACTCTATTCATTTAAGGCTTCCAATTTTCTAAGGGATCTACACTTTATTGAAATAATTCCAGCCACAGAACTCAAAGAAAGACTGATTTCCAGAATACAACTGAATGCATAACAACGCTGTCCTGCTACCTAAAATTGGGAGGAATATTTCAGGTAGAAATTATTGCATTCCAGTCTTAGCTTTCACACAGAACATACTACGTGACAACAGAAAAGGCAGGTAAATCATGGAAATCTGCTTCTGCATTAGCATGAATAATGCTTATTTTTTGTGATAATTAACCCAGTTCTGTGTTCCTTTTCATTCAAGTAATATTCCCACCATGCCTGAGGTCCCCACCAAAACAGATTATTTTTTCTCCAGTGCATTTAACCACTGAAAAGTCTCAGTTTTGTAGAAAAGTTTCTAAACGTCATACTTTGGAAAAAAAAAGCTGCAATATTTCGTTTCACAAAAGTTGAAAGGAAATATTTTCCCTCCCTCTCCATAACTCATCTAAGAGGAAAAAGCAAAGTTCTCATGGAGTTTGACAACTAAAGTGCATTTTTCAGGTTGCACCCTATTCCTACAGAAAAGTCACCAATAGCCAAGCCTATTACTACTACTGCTTTAACACTGCCTTGTGCTAGGTAGGTACACATGTAAATGGAAAAGAAAAAACTGAAACATTTTGTGCTGTTACAGTTCTATTCCTATACTTAAGGATGTAAAGATTCCTATACTTAAAGATAAAGATTTTTTTTCTAAAAAACATTACACAAATTTAAAAATACATATTTGTAACACACATCTATAAAGTTAATACATATATTTAAACCTCTGAAACTTTTGAATTGTAATTTTTGAGAAACTGTAAGCAAAAGTCATACCTAACTGCTCTGAATTGCTCTCATCCATCAAAGATTTGTTTCATTTTGTTCACAAAAATCATTGTTTCTGAGAAGTGCTCTAATTAACAGCTTAGCTACAGTTACAAAATATTTTCCATGTGACTTACTTCTCTCTGGCACAAGACAGATAAGGAAATAAATAGATTTGCTCTCCCAGAATTGCAGTTAACCCTTTTAAGTCAGCTGTTTCATTCCAAAGCAATTTCCCTTGACATACTTAGTTCTGTATCCAGCCAAACAAAAATGAACCAGCTTCACTTGCACATTAATAAAGGTTTTCCTTTTAGCTACCATTGTAATTAATCACAAAATAAATAATGAAAAATTTCTAACCTCATTTGTAACACAATATAGATCTAGTTACTCTACTTCAAAGAGAATGTTTCTCATCTCAGTAAAATTCACAACAGATATGCATGAAGTCAATCTAATGGGAACATTTCAAAGCAGTCCTGCTTCTGTGTGAAAAGTATGACTTTGCCTAAACTGCTATTCCTTGCAACATTACTGTATGGTGTCAAGTGATTTATACAGTGAAATGTAATCACTCTATAAATAAATGAAAGGTAATTGAGGATATATTTACAGCAGAAAAAGATAATTTTCAGCTATAGTTGTGCCCACATACTGGGCTTGTTCCTGAAAACTTGTTCTTTGCTTTATACCCATAGTCTGACATTGAGTGATGCAATGCAGAGCAGATTTGCCATAGCTTCATTCTCTCACTCCATTAAATATGCTAATTCAAGATGTTGATCTGGCCCAAACCTAATCAAAGGACCTTTACAGGAATCATTCTGGGCCAGATCCACTTTCCAAACTCACTCACAATCCCCATGCTAGCAAAAACGAGTAGTCATTCCTTAAGATACAACTACCCTAAACTTAAATGTGGCTGCTTAACATACATGAAAAATAAATCTAT
Source organism: Amazona ochrocephala (assembly GCA_039720435.1). Classification (NCBI taxonomy): domain Eukaryota; kingdom Metazoa; phylum Chordata; class Aves; order Psittaciformes; family Psittacidae; genus Amazona; species Amazona ochrocephala. The sequence continues at coordinate 32,792,455 of CM077880.1, forward strand.
TCCGTATTGCACCAGCATGTCTATACAAATGTGGTATAAATTTCACAACATGATGCTAATCTAGATGCTTTTGTTGCTTCATTATTACCCTGCACATTACAGGTTTAACTCAAAGGCTGGACTTTAAGCAGCTTATCACAATCCTCTGAGCAAGCACTTCAACCAGTTTTCAATCCATTGCACAGTCCATTTATCTTGCTCATACTTCATCAGTTAGTCCATGAGGATATTACGGGAGACAGTGTTAAAAGCCTCGCTAAAGTCAAAATAAATATGATCTCCTGCTCTCCTCTCATTCACCAAGCTTGTTATTTCATTGTAAAGGCATGATTTCTGCTTCATAAATCCATGCTTACTATTCCAAATCACCTCCCTGTCCTTAAATATTAATGGCTTCCAAAATTATTCACTTGAACCCCTTCCCAAGGACTGGGGTGAGGCTGACCAACCTGCAGTTCCCTGGATCCTCCTTTTTGCCCTTCTTATTAGAAATAGGAGTAACATTCATTTTCTTCCAGTCCTCACGAACTTTTCCTAACTACTGTGACCTTTCAAGTATAACCAGGAGAGGCCTCTTCAGCGACTGACCAGCTTCATCAGCACTTGTGGATGCATCCCATCAGGTCCCATGGACTTTTGTATGTCCTTTCTTGTCCTATCTGTTCACGTTTCCTTACTTGATCCTCCTTAACCAAGAGTAAGTCTTCCTTTCTCCAGACTATCCTACTGGTTTCAGGAACCTGGAATTGCTGAAGGCTGGTCTCATCAGCAAAGACCAAGGAAAAGAAGGCATCAAGTACCTCATCCTTTTCCACATCCTTCATCACCAGGTACGGTGCACCATTCAGCAGGAGGAACACATTTTTCCTAGTTTTGCTTTGATATTGATATACCTATGGAAGACTTCTTGCTGCCCTAGATGCCCCTCACCAGATTCAACTCCAGGTGGGCTTTGACATCTCTAATGCTGTTTCTGCAGGCTTGGACCATGTCTCTGTTATTTCTCCCAGGCCACATGTCCCGTCTTTCATTGGTAAATACTATGCTTTCAATGCATATTAAGCTTACCAGCAGAGTTGTATGTATACTTTAATTTTATGTAGTAATTTGGAGGTCAGTGCAATTTCTTACGATGTTGCAAACATTGCTGTTTTGAATCTCTTGGACAGTTACAAGATTTCTAAAAAAATAATAATTGCAAAATTCATAAGTCATTGTAATTACCAAGCTAATTCTGACTACAAAGCAAAATGCCTCATTGCCAAATCATGGTTTTCCTTCATCCAATATAATCATTTGATTAGACATTCTGTTCTGTATTTCCCTAATGATTTAAATTTTTTACTCTGGAGACTGAATTTTTAGTCCTGTTTTTCAGATGAATGTCATAGCTCATAAAAAATCAACTTACTTCTAGCTTGTTCACAGATAATGATAATAAAATGGGAGAAACATCAAGGATGATTTATTATATCACATCAAGCAGTGACGACAAAAAAGCAATAACCTTGTCAGTTGTGCTCACTTCTTTTTATTCAAATGAATGTGATAATGTCCTCCTTCTCCATCTCTTCCAAAGTAATATTTATTTGTAGCTCATTTCTTGACAATACTCTATCATACAAAGGACTGAGATGGCATTTCTGAATGCAGAGTTGATAGACTGAATATGCTTTGGTGTTTGCAAATTGTTTGAATGGTCTTAAAACACCTGCATGCCATATTTCTAGATACCGCTGATAGTCCTCTTTAAGAGCCTTTCAAAATGTGATTTACACTACTAGGAGAAGGTAGATTGCTGGGGATTGATAGGCAGTAACAGTTTATGTCAGCAACAGAGATACAACTCTGTGGGAAGCAGCGCACCACGCTGCGCATCTTAGAATCACAGAATCATAGAATGTTTTGGGTTGGAAAGGACCTTAAGATCATTGAGTTCCAACTCCCCTGCCATGGGCAGGGACACCTCCCACTATACCATGTCACCCAAGGCTCCATCCAACCTGGCCTTGAACACCGCCAGGGATGGAGCATTCACATCTTCCTTGGGCAACCCATTCCAGTGCCTCACCACCTTTGCAGTAAAGAATCTATACCTATCTATCTAATCTTATATCTAACCTAAACTTCCCCTGTTCAAGTTTCTTCTCCCTCTGTCTGGTGTGTTGCTTTGGGTGCCAACCTCTATTGTGGTACTCTTGTTTTCAGAGCAAAAGTGATCAGGATTTCCACTGATTCCAGTGGACAGTGACTTCACCCATGCTTTTTCCTTTGCTGGACTGACAAAGGCTTCACTGGCTCGTGGTCTAGTTATTGCACAAAAAGGGAATAGGATCCAGCTCTGTTTCTCACATCTGCAATGTCTCTGTAGGTCTTGAATTGATTTTTAGAAAAGACAAAACAATCCCTCTAAATTAACATTGTTTTCTTTATGACATTCAGCCAAAGTGAATTAGTAGTTATAAAAATACTTTCATAATAGATTTACATTTCAAGAACAATGCATTTATTTCTTTTCTTACATGTTATAGTAAAAAAGAAATAAAATATGAGTAAATAATTTTTCATCTTTATTGTTTTCTAGAAAAGTAGATTTTAGTGACATATGGGACCCATTTCCATTTTTGATGGTTTGCAAGATACTGCAGTGACCTCTTAAGACCAAAGCACACACACTTCAGCAGAAACCTCGTCTTTTGGAATCTGAAGGTGGCCCTTCCTGTCTTGTCATCCAGAAATATCAGTCTTGGAAGGAAACTGGCTGTGTTAGCCCTTGGAAATGCCCCAATAATGAGCAAAATATTGATGGCAAAGTGGAGGAAAAGGGACATCTGAGAGGGTTATAGCTCTGTCCCTTAAAGCATAGCCAGCGTGCTGTTGCCAGAGCTGCTGCCATGTGGTGTGGTGGTGGCTACGAATGCTGCATTCCTCCTTTCTCATGCTGTTGACAGACTCTGGGAGAATGAATGAGAAGGAGAGGACACTGTAGCCTTTGCCAAGCTTGGAAGCATTCTTTTCCTGAATTGTCATTGCTGTAATAGGACATCAAGAGCCTACAGTGAAGATGACAGACTATTGTTTGTTTTTAAAGACAAAGTGGCAGAAATTGCCAAGAGTGAGTCCCTTGTATGCCTGTGTGCATAAGATGAGACAAAAAGAGCCTGGAAGAAAAGCTTTATTTAGAAGCAGCATGTTTGCTGCTTGTAGGCTTTTTGCTACTGGGATTTTTTGTACTGAGAGATTTTAAAAGGAAAGTTAATACCTTTCTTAAAAAAACCCAATAATTTTCTTCCATGTTCTCAAGCCTGAATAGAGAAACTGAACTGTGCACTTCCAGTAGAGGGCATATTGCTGTTTTGTGGATTAGGGGAACACCACATACTCCTCACAAACAGTACAACTGATTGATCAGATGCAGAACTGCGTTCTTCCTAGCAGATTTTCAGAATGAATTTACAGATAAAATAAATCTGTAGCACTCCTTAAGCAGTACATTGCAAAGACTTTTCAGCTGAATGTTCACACAGAACTGGCACTGTTTATCAACAGCAAAGATAAATACTTTAGAGACTCTGAGACATGATGAATACGATATTAGACTGGTCAAGGCAAATAGTTCTCAATTAATGAAACTTCCACTGCAAACAACGGGAAATCAGTAGGAAAAATGCTTGCAAGATCAAGATTAATCTCTGGGCTTTAAATCAGTTTACAGAAGATCTGAAGTTCCTTTAGGCTCTGAAAAGATAAAGATTCAGAACCTGTACTTCAATACTCACTTTTGAATACTGGCCCTCTTTTAGAGTTTTAAATATGAGCACAGAGCTGTATTAATGGATTTTATATGAAAAAGAACAGACAATTAAAAAGAATACTAAGGGCTAGATATTGCCTGTTTCACACTGAGGAACACTTCACATGTCTAGTATGGCAGTCTGCAGAATGGTTGTCGTGGTTTCAGCATTGTCCTTAGACTAAAGTCGAAAACACAGCACTGCACTTGCTACTAAGGAGAAAAATAACTGTTACAGCTGAACCCAAGACAATGATGAAGGATTTTATTTTGTCTAATTTTAGTGACAGAAATGCTAGATGTCAAACATAAGCTAATCACCTAGACTGTCTTACAAAAAGAGACAGGAACATCCTGTATTTCACTTACCGTTAATACTTATCTTAGGGTAGATGAATTAGCCTCTGGCAGCACCTATCTCTTTCTGCCAACTGTTAGGAAAGCCTAGGCAACTATCTCAGATTTATAGGCTTAGCTGGTTACTGCATGTTATTTGTGAAATATTTTTAAAGCACCTCAGGAAAGAAAGATGGCCCCAGATAGTTGACTGAGAAGCCTGAAGCTTTACTTACTTATTTTTGGACAGGGCCTTGAGCAACCTGGTCTAGTGGAAGGTGTCCCTGCCCATGGCAGGGGGTTGGAACTGGATGAGCTTTAGGTTCTTTTCAACCCTAACCATTCATTGTTTTTTTTATTTATTTGCCCATATGCTTATTTGTAGGGAATCAGAGAGGGGTTCGATACTTCAGAGCTTCAGTGTGTCCTCAAAATGAGCACATCACTGAGACTGAAAAGGCATCTTTGATGCTTATGGTTACAAAAGCACAATGTTCTCTCGTGCTACTTCCAAATTATACTCGTGCTTGCAAAGATACACAGAGACACACGGACTTTTGAAAACACTTGGCCACTTAACACCCAAGGTTTTCAGACAGAAAACCTTGTATTTGCATTTCACTGGGTGCTCAAATACCATCACAATTGCTTTTAAATATGCTTCAAAATCTGGACTGCTCAAAAGTCATGGATTGCGCAGCCACCTTAATCCATTGTGTGCGTTTATAAATCCTCTAGCACTGAAGTAATTGAATGATTCATGAAAGTCAACAGTAAGTTCTGACATCACTGGAACTAATAAAACATAATTTCTTATAGAAGTGTCCTGTGACTGATTGACCTTGATGTCCAACTGAAACATTTATAAATCTGTGGAAATCTAATTATTTAATTAATTTGAGTCCTCTACTTCTGTCACATCCAGTTAAACTAAGTTCAACCTTTTTTTTATAGGGAACACAACGACACAGATTTGCACAGGCAGTGGGGACCTGTGGTCCTTGCCTCCCATGCAAATGACGCGACAAAGGAAAAGCCCTGCTATGCTTGCAGAAATTTTCAGCAATTCAACCTGAAGCTCCAACCTATCACCACAAAACAATAAGCACTCACTAAATACGTCTGAAACAGGTGTTTTCACCTTCCATTGTACTCGACAGGTACAGGTTATAACAGAAAAGAGTAGAGCTCCAAACAAATGTCAGGGGATACAAATGGAAATGCAAAAGCAAAAATAACACCACAGCTGCAGAAGTGGTCTGCTCTGGGACTTCTACAAATAATGTCATTATTTACCCCTGTCTATAGCAGTTATATCAATTTAACCAATAGTAAAAGAAGAAATTCACCAGAATGCAAAGAAAGCTAAACACATGAGTCAAATATATATATTTTTTATATATATATATTTATCCTACTGGCGAAAAACATTTTTCAGTCTTTTCACACAAAGTCAAAAAAGAGTTTCCAAGCATAAAGACAGTTTAAATGACAAATTTCTTATTTGCCTTCTTACATCTGCAGAATTACTCTACTTGTCCATACAAACTGAAAAAAGGTGATGCCAAGTTCAACTGAACTTAGAAATGGCTGATACAAGGGGTGGCTAAATCCTCTGTCAGAACTGCTCTTGTGGGAGTGTTTCTAAAAAGTGCTTCATAGCAGCATATGGGTAACTGAGTATACGAGAAGTGTTCTCACTCAGCTTCCCTGAATAGGGCATTTTCAGGCTATCTCTGAGGTACACAGCACTGTAACCATGCAGCCTACTCCTCTGCTCATTTAAGAAAATGGCAAGTCTTCCATCAGAAGGTCTTAAACGAACACAGCTTTCCTCAGAATTTTTCAGGTTGAGCACTAAAGCCAGTCACTAGTGACCCATGCGGTATCATTCTGTGTCTTTTTCAACACATAACAGGCAATATCTGGCCAGAAAAATCCCCAAAGTAGAATTGTGTGAGAGTAACTGATGTGAAAGTGATGGACAGTTGCCAAGTTGTATGGGAAAGCTGCTCAGTAACCACTGTGTCTGTCTTATTGTTGTAACCAGGGCCTAAGATCTATCCCAACTGCAATCTCAGCTGCAGCAAGTTCATAAAGTGTTACGCTAATGGGTAAGATGGAATTTTGATAGAAAGGGCACAAGAAGGTAACAAACCTCTGGGTGAATGCAGACATACAGGACAGGCAGTGAAATCCAAGGACTGTTAGACTCTTCCAACAAACCAGAATAAACAACATCAGAAATCTGTGCACTGAAAGAATGATATAAAAAATGAGGCTCAAGGATGAACAAAATAAATTCCAGTCTCTCCGTTTCCTTTTTATCTCTCTCTTTCCTTTCGTTAAATTTCAGAAGAAAGCCTTAAGGATTCCTGGGGTAATCCTGCAGCAAAGGCCAGTAAAGTCTCTGTTGTGGTATAGAAACTGCCCTTTGCTAGGGAGCCCTCATCACTAGGACATCTAGACAAGCACAGACACAAGGATTTCTGATTTATACCAGGGCACCGATAAAATCTTATCTGACATGCAGAAGATTTTGCACCATTTTCCCTTATGTCCTCCTGCCTACTTTCTTATTTTTCCTCTCTTCACCCATCTCTCTCTCAATTTCACAGTGAACCTGAGCCTCACTACACTTCACAGCACTGGCAAAACAGGCTGAGGCAGCTCCCGCAGAGAAGGAAAGCAACTTGCTGATGGTGTCTCAAGCCGTGAAATAATTGAAAATAAAGAGAGGTGGAGGGCAGATTGCAGTAGCTGTTGACTACAACTGTGGATACCACATTAAAGTGGCTGTCATAGCCATTTATACTGAGAATATGTTCTGCTCTCTCCACAATGGTTTGCTTTGACAAATTTGGAAAAATTGCCAGTATTCACAATTTTCCACTCAAAATTCAGTGTCAGGACTATTCTATTCTGATTTTTGCATAGGTACAAAAGTAATTCTAATCAATGTCTTCAGCCTGAAAAAGCTATTTAAATAATTTTAGCATGAATTTATTTTGCTTATTAATTCTGATTTCAATTTCAAATTATTTTTTTTCCTTTCACCATATATAGGTTTGGCATGGGACTAGATTGACTAAGGTCTCCGTACTCAAACTGATAAGCTAAGTGTTGGATTTTCTGTGTAATAGGGTCAACCTGCTGGCATATTTATGTTATTTTAGATGGAGTTCTATTACAGGTATGGTCAATTACTGAGTGCACTCTCTGCAAGTCTGCTGGTAACGCCAAGCTGTGTGGTGCAGTCAACATGCTGGAGGAAAGGGAGGCCATCCAAAGGAACCTTGACAAGCTTGAGAAGTGGACCCATGCAAACCTCATGAAGTTCAACAAGGCAAAGTGCAAGGTCCTGCACACAGGTCAGGGCAATCTCAAGCGCAAATACAGGCTGGGCAGAGACTGGATTGAGAGCAGCCCTGAGGAGAAGCACTTTGAGATGCTGGTTGATGAAAAACTCAGTGTGACCTGGCAATGTGTGCTTGCAGTCCAGAAAACCAACTGTATGCTGGGCTGCATCAAAAGCAGCATGACCAGCAGGTGGAGGGAGGGGAATCTCCCTATTTCATTCTTGAGAGACCCCACCTGGAGAACTGTGTTCAGCTCTGGGAGCCCCAACATAAAAAGTTATTTCTTATGCTGGACCTGTTGGAGCGAGTCTGGAAGAGGGCCATGAAGATGATCAGAGGACTGGAGCACCTCTGCTACAGAGACAGGCTGAGAGAGCTGTGCTTGTTCAGCCTGGAGAAGAGAAGGCTCTGAGGAGACCTTAAAGTAGCCTTCCAGTACATGAAGGGGCCTACAGGAAATCTGTACAGGAACTATTTACAGGGACATGTAGTGATACAGGGGTGAATGGCTTCAAGATGAAAGAAGGGAGATTTAGATTAGATATTAGGAAGAAGGCCTTTATTATGAGGGTAGTGTGGCACTGGCACAGGTTGCCCAGAGAAGCTGTGGCTGCCCCATCCCAGCCAGTGCTCAACACCAAGCTGGACAGGGCTTTGAGCAACCTGGTTTAACGGGAAGTGTCCCCACCTGTGACAGATGGTTGGAACTGGATGATCTTTAAGGTCCCCTCCAACCAAAACCATTCTGTGATTCTATGACTCTGTGAATTCAGTCTAAATGAAATATACTATTATATTGTCTTGCTTCTGTATTCAAATAAATTCAGCTACCAGTTGGGAAACTGGTCAGCACTATACATGTAAAAAATGTGCCACTTCGACTTCCAGGAGTTCTCTGCGCAGGGCTCTTTAAAAATAAAATACAGTATGTATTTATATAGATCTAGTTTATACCTTAATCATCAGATCTATTTTATTCTTTACTAATATTCATGCAATGACTGATGACTTTCAGATTGGCTTTGGGGTGTGAATGATAGGAAAGTAAGATAAGAAGGGGTAAAAAAAGTGCAGAAACTAAAGGATCAAATTATCTCCTAGCAAATGCCTACCTGGCTCCATGGATATTGCTGCCAGACAGCATAGCTGCATACACAGTTTGAAATATAACCCTATAATGAAATGGGATCATCACAAAATCAAATTGCAGACAGATGCTGATGGATACCTCTGCTATAATCAGGTAATGTCAAAATGGGCTATTATGCCAAAAATATACAAAATTACAAATACATGCCCATGAACACATTTCAGAACATTTTGTTTCTCTTTCTTTTATAACTCCAGATGGACAATGCAGACTAAATAGAAACTGGATGAAAAAAAGATGGCCTCACTGTTTAAATACAAGAGTTAATTAATTGAAAGTGACTACTGATCACTCAAATCTCCAGCTGAAAAGTCTGCTCAAGTACTTGCAGAAAAGACAATATAAAAGCAAGATTACTGCAGTATCTTCTGTAATCTCAAAGCTTTAGGAAGGTTTTTACGCTTTCTTTTTTTTAACCACGTGACAGTAAGCATGCTTTTGAATAAAAATCACTGCAGTTCAAGATAATACCTCTCAATAAGGTGTTGTTCACTACCACTGAAGGAAGCCAGGTTTAAAAGAGAGATTGAATCCAGCTAGTTTTCCTGATTTATACAAAGCACAGGTGGAGATTTACTTTGGTAAGTGCTCACAGCAAGATTTGTTTTAGCTGTTTAAGTAAACTAGATTTAAAATATCATTTGTTTTTTTCATTTAAAACTCAGGAATGCTAACTAAACTACCAACCACTTTTTAGAGATATTTAATTATACTCCAAACTGTTAAATAATTAAGGACTTGAAGTTGTAATACAGTGTATTCTCACTTTAAACCATGAACCTTTTATCTATTCACTCAGAGAAAAAATAGACAAAAGCACTCCACCAGTTCTTCTATACATTAGAAACTAAAGCACTGAACAATAGTTTAGTCTCTTAATTACCAAAGATACCATCAGCTTTGTAGACTGGGACACTTCTCTTTTATTGCTGCTGTGATTTTATTTGTCAGGCACTGGCTTTCACTACAGGATAAACTGCTGTGCATTTTAAAATTTTGCCATTAGTAACTTGCTTCATTGAATCTTTCTTTTCTGTACTTACAAAGTTAAAAGCAGTCAGAGCCCCCATGAATGCATGATGAGACTTTGTGCAGGTCAGTCACAGCTGTGGCACAGGAGAGTGGGGGGCAGATGCAGTCTCAGGGTGATAGGTTTTAGCAAGACAGACACATTTCCCCCAGGTCCATTTTTAGGATACTAACTATGGAGCTCATAAAGAAACATTAAGTGCCTCCTTTATGCCTCTGCCTGGGAGAAAACCATAGGGCCAATTATACTGGTATGCTAATTGCCCACTGGAAATGAAATTGTTCAAATTATATGCTCTCTAAATTAGGAATATAAAAAAAGAGAAAAGATGGAAAAACACTAGAGCACGGAAACTGCAAAACATGCCAATTCACCCTTACAGCCATCTCCAAAGACAGTCTCTGAAGTAAAATCCCAGGAGAGAGACCCTTTTGAATCAGTTTGTCTTTTCCTGTAGCCAGATGACATGCGGACAAACCTTGTTAAACATGATTTCCTCCATGCTTCAGACAGGGACATTTCTTTAAAATCAGAAGCCAATTCAACCTTGCCTCTATATTCATTGCAAGGGAAGGAGGCTGCCTACAACTGAATAAATCCCATCCATCTGCATAAAAAAGGTACTTTCTTCAAAGATGAGACTTATTTATCTAATTTTTTTAAGCACTTGAACAAATTAGCTCCTGAGTTTACAGCTCCACAATGATGCCTTAACCTTGACTGTGTGATAATAATGGCTTTAGCATTCAGTATGTTCATGTTTAATAAAAGGACAGAACACTGCAGGCAGTTTACCAACTTATCCTACTGGCTTCAATGTCCTTAAATATATATCTACATATATAAATCTAAAGTCCAGTAAATAAATAAATCTAATATGTAAATCAAACAATCAATCAAATATGTGAATATCAAAGAAAGCAGAAGAGTTATGAATCAAAAAATTCCTCTACCCTATCTATTACATTATGGACATGGCTAAAGTTCAAGTCCTAAAGAAAATTTAATATACATAGGATACATGTAATACGTCAAAGCTTACACAGGCTGTAGAAAATAAAGAGAAAAATAATGCTGACTGAGCTCCTCCTCTATTCAAGACTCTTTTTTTTCAAACTGGGTAACTGGTGCAGCTGCAATGGCATCCTCTTCGCCACCTCCCAGACTGAGTTTCAGTGATCTATCAAAGCACCCATTTACCACTTGTTCAACCTTGTCATCAGTCTGCTTTGTTTCTTTTTCTATGTCTCACTAGATGCATTTGGTCTCCTTCAGCATCATTCGTCTTCTACATGGCTTTCTGCTCAGTACCTTGTAAGCCTGTGATCTATCAATGACCATTACTTCTTTACTATTTCTAACCTCATTTTTGCCCATTTTCCCCTTTATCAGCTCAGGTTTCTTTGTCCACCTATCACAAAAGAACCTTTCTTTATTCCTACCATGTATCTACTACGACCCTTCTTCAAATTACCTCTCTTGACCTTTCTAAAATTAGAACTCTGCTAAAACTCTGGTAATCCCATCAAACAATATCACAAAACAAATTAAAAAACCCATACAAACAAACCCAAACATTTAGGCTGGTTTTGTTGCAGATGACTGAAGTATGCATGCATATACTGTAGGTTAGTGTAAAAACTCAGATTATGGAGTGATATACTGGAAGCAGGTATACTCTCCAGACTCCTTATCCACCCTATGCAGTTTTTGTCCAACTATGGCATTTAGTCATTCAGCAGGATTTTTTCTTTTAGAGAATGGCTAATAAAGCGAGAACACAAAACTGCATAGCCTGAAGGTTGCATTACTGGTAAGCCTGTGCTTGGCCAGGATTACTCATTCCTGTCTGCCACATGAAACTCTTCATGTTTTGGTCCACAGTGTAAAGCGTTATATTTGTGCAATGTGAATCAGTCAACCTTAATATCAGCATTTGTAGCCAATGATAATGAAATATACAGAACCTGCAATTTACCATAACTGTACTTCTTCCTAAAGGGACAAGAAATATGCGTTATCTTCAGTTGAAAAAATGGACTATTAACCACAGTGATGCAAATGTTTTTCTTTTATCTTTTCTTCCCTTTTCCAATCATATCAATACTTGTAAGATTAAATACAGTTCATTTGTTTAGGGTATACCTAAATCTTGTCACATTAAGATGGTATTAGTGCATTCTGGAGCAGCATCCTGTACATGTCAAATGATTTCTATTTGCAAATACCAGATTTTTAGCATTTACATATGGATCTCAAATTGCATGACTCTTACACAAAATGTATGTATATACCTATATGTAAAATAGGTATGTAACTCAGTCTATGCATGATATATAATCTTGAGTTCTCCAATGGGTTTTATATCTGATGTTTGTGCCATTTCTGCACTAGGACATGTAGACTCTGTGGAACTACTACATTTGACATATTCATTCATGTATATGTATGAGGGTCATCTGGGTGCTGTATGGGGTAGGCTGCAATACTAACTTGTGGACACAGCACATTCTCCTAAGTAGTGCAACTTTGCTTTGCAATTTCCTCTTCCGTAAATATGCGTGAGACACAGCTGGTCACCCAGGCAAGATCAGCCAACCAGCTGCTTCTCACACCTGGGACCACAAAATGAGAAAAAGGCTACAGTGCTGAACTATAAATGCATAAGAAAGGACTTAATTATGGAAATCAGCTGCTCACTTAGTGCTTGACATTTGATTATGCCATTTTCAACTGCATGCGCACAGCATACCATTGCAATTCCTGGTCAGAGCTTCCCAGAACAATCTGGCAGTACGCAGCAGAATATGAACAAATCAGAAGGACGATTTGTTTCTGTCACTAGGCCTCTGATGTCATATAATACTAAAAATAAAGGCATTAACACATGAGTTTACTAAGCAATCCCATGATAAATAAAATCCCTTTGATACCTGGCTAAAGCATTGTCCTTTCCTCTCCAAAATAACTATGTATAGGCAGCTACTGGTATATTTTGTATGTATCGGTACATACATTTCTCCTTGGCTGTATTTTGGGTATGGGAAAATAATTCCAGAGAAACTACATCCTGAGCCAGCAAAGCAGAATGCTACCATCTTCTTGCTTTGAGGACTCATTACCATTTTATGCTTTGAAAGCAGACGATCTAGCTAAAGATAAAACAAACAACTAACCAATGTTCTAGGACGATAAAAAATAGCAGACATTACACAAAAAGATGGAAAGCGGAATGCACTAAATTTACTCCATCACTCATGCGTACCACGTAATATTCTCAGATACAGGCTATTCATCCAGTACCTAAGAATTCATCTAATGTGTTCCTGATTTCACTGGTCACCCAGCAAAGACTACTACTGGTCAGCTGACCAACAAAGAGCTGACTCAGTGGATTCCCTCTGACAGCTTGTATGGCTTAGATGAAGTTTAAAGATGCTCCAGGTGCCTCCATGGCCCCAAGAAGCATAGGGTCATAAGGGCCATTGTACAGCTATCGTACAGAAATGCACACAAGAAATTTATGACTTGCTCAAGATTTCACTACGTGTCTGGCATTTGGGACGAGTAGCCAAGTGCTGCTCTAAATGCTACTGCTGTAAATCCAGGGTGGTCAAGACCATTTGACTTCGTATTTCTTTACTCTCACCCCTCTCCTTTTGCTGACTGACAAGCAGTCTATCAAGAAAACGTTGATTTTCTGTTTTTTTTTTCCATAGCAGGCTTTTACTAAGTGAATTATACTGGGATTTTTAGAAGTGGTCTGAAGTAGGCAATCAGCTCCTGTCAAAAGCTAACACTAGAGGAGTGCAGAACTCAGTATTGCTGGATCCTCCCACTATTTGTCATTACAAATAATATGAGAAATACATTATTCTGAGAATAATGATTCTTGGCATTTTCCATTCTTATCCATGTATTATTTTTTCCCCCAGAAACATTGTCTCTTTTTCTGTCTCTAAGCTTCCCTTCATCTTGTGATCAGCATTCTGTCCTTCCAGTGATCACAGCTGTCCAAAACAGTGCAAAAACAGACACAAAAAAGAAACAGAACATGGATGAAAAACAGAATGTTCTCTGTGCCCTGATTTAGTTGTTAAGCAGTAGAGATTGCACAGAAGAAGTTTGTTGTTGCATTTGTTAAATATAACCCAGGGCTGTTCAAACATACTCTCCTTGAAACCCAAAAGCAAGCCAAGAAGGAAGGAAAGGACTCTTTCTTTCAAGCACCCTTCAGAATAAAAAGAACTGCTCCTGCTATTTCTCTAATGAACTGATGACTTCATTATACAGATCTGGTAATCATGTAGATGTTGAAAGGTAGCTATATCTATTTTTATCTTGTCAATCTAATGGACCAAAAAAGCTTAAAATGTCTATAACCCATCTAAGTGGCTGACACATTCACTACTGGGTGTTTGTTCCACAAGGATAAGTACAAACAGCAGAATATGGTATGCCATACGCATATTTAACTGGTCAAATATAAAATGCTCGGTTTATGTTTGAACAGTTATCAGGTATCAGGATGAACATCACCACACCCACTGGTATATTTTGCCTGGGTGAACAAGGCTTGCAGCACAGCACAGTGAATTAGTACAGGCAAAAGGCAGTGATTATACAGCTTTAGACCTTTTCCAGCACTTAAATTAGCACAGCTATTTCTACAATGAATTGCATTTTGGCACAATCTCCAGAAATTCTCACTTCAGGATTATTTAGGTGTAGCAAAAATGCTTGCAAGAATTATCTTCCCTCCAAAAAAGCCAATACACTAGACAGTTGCTTTCATCTTCAGCAAAATCATGGAATCATAGAATGGTTTGGGTTGGAAAGGACCTTAAGATCGTCAGGTTCCAACCCCCTACCATGATCAGGGATGCCTCACACTAAACCATGTCACCCAAGGCTCTGTCCAACCTGGCCTTGAACACTGCCGGGGATGGAGCATTTACCAGGTCTTTGGGCAACCCATTCCAGTGCCTCACCACCCTCATAGGAAAGAACTTCTCCCTTATATCTAATCTGAATTTCCCCTGTTTAAGTTTAAACCCATCACCTCATTACCCATTGTCCTATCACTACAGCCACTGATAAGATGCCTCCAGCACCCCTGTAGGCCCCCCTCAGACATTGGAATGCTGCTGTGCAGTCTTCCATGCAGCCTTCTCCAGGCTGAAAAGCCCTGATTTTCTCAGACTGTCTTCATACAGAAATTTATGAACTTGATTTTGTTCCCCTTTACTTTGATTTTATACAGAATTGTCTGAGCTGTCATGAGAAATCAGAACAATTTTCCACCTAATCTACTATCACATCTTTGACAGAGGCCACCACCCCGCACTTCAAATGAAGGTGAAAAGAACTCTTCAGTTGACAATTACGAAACAATCAACCCATAGGGAAAAAAATGCCATTAGTTCCTGGCCTGGCCTGAACTGAGAAATCTATGGGTTTGTATCTTCTAAAATGGACATGCTTTACTTAATATGACTATGGGTATTCTCCACAATCACATGTATCTCTTGGTGGGTATTTTTTAATAATTTCAAACTCTGAGTGTCAATTTATTCCCGGAAAAATTCAACATTATGCAAAAGAAAGGATGATAGAAAATAATTAAGCCCATTGCCATTCAATATTAGTGTCTATTTTCAATTTTACTGACTATTCCTTTTTGCTTGGTATAAAGACAAAAGAAGCAATAGAGACCATGATTACGTTACTAGTGCTTCTAATGAATTATATCTTACTACTACATTTTACTTGTAATCTGTCTTGTGTACAAGTTAGCTTCAGACTTCTCAAGCTCTCTTCCTGCCTTTCAAAGTCTCTTCTGCTCCTGTTTATTTTGCCTTCCAAATTCATTTTTTTTTAAATGAGGTGACTGAAACTTAGCACATGAAATTTAAGCTGATGATACTGAATAGTCTCTGCATTATTTTCTACTTGGTCTTTGAAACATTGTCTATTTGAAAGCTCCTGTGCAGTGAACAGGGTTATTAAAAAATGACACCTTTTTCCTCAGTAGGAATAATTCCAGTATCTTTAGGTCCAGTGTGGTATATGGGTAATTCAAGTATATATTTCAACATTCTTTATTTTCCATCTGCCATCAAGTTTCTTCTGCTATCACACTAACTATGTAACGAAGGTTCACTGTCTCCCAGAAGCTAAGTATGCCTAAGCCTTAAGTATTACGGCTTAATTTGCAAACCACTCTACTGTGCTGCTCCTCACATTTCCTGGAGAGTTTTTGAAAAATTCTGCTCAAAGGATATGACAGACATTGTAAAATTAAACAAAATCACTGTTTTTATAACCTTCTCATCCAGAAGCTCTGTGGTTTTGGAATAGGTACATAGCCTCAGGCTCAGCACTCTTACGTAGCTCATTGCCACCTGAATCACAGCATACCTGTGGTCAAGATCATGGGCAAAGTGAACAGATGATTGATTGTGTCTTCTCATGCAAAGATACTCAAATCAGTGTGATTTTAGTGGAATTCTTCCTGATTTACAGCATATCAATTTAAGTATCAGGGTCTCTAGCAGAGTTTAAGCATCTGATTGTAGAGGTTGTACTTTTCAATTAAAAAATACATATATTTGTGTCAATCGGATTACTGTCACAAAATGACAATGCTCTTATTTTGGCTTGAAAGTCCTCATAGAAAGGAGAAACTCAAGGTTTATAAAATTGCAGTTAAATGAAAGGAGTAACACACTTCTGGATATATACTGTAATTTCAGGAGCATGGAGGTGGACAAAATTCACTGATTTTTGTGAACAGTCTCCCTTCCATTCCAGTGAGTTTTGCACCACCTTCCAGGTACGTATCTTTCCAGGCATGTTGTGTTTCATTTTGGCATGTTTTTGCAATATCAAACCTATTTTACTATCTGTAGTTATTTAACAAGACGTAAGCTCAGATTTGCTCAGCATAATATAAGGGTCAGATATATTCTACCACCTTTTAAGACTATACATTAACTTCAATAATAAACTTTCAATATTATAAATTCATATTAAGACTACTTAAAGTAGCAATAGCAAAAAAAAAAAAAAAAAAAAACAAAAACAAAAAAAAAAAACAAACAAAAAAAAACACAAAAAAAAAAAAAAAAAAAAAGAAAACACAACACAACACAAAAAACCCAAGGAGAAACAAACCAGTGAAAAATATCACCTCTGAGTTGTCAGCTCCAGTGTGACTTACGGCTTGCAAAATTGTCTCTGCTGTAATTCCCAGGCAATAAGGTCTATTGAGATCAAAAGGCAGAGAACTTCTAGGAGAAAGGTAAAGCATTTTCTTGCTTGAAATGACAGCTGGTGCAGAAATTCAGAGAGCAGTTAGGAAATACTGAATAAACATTATGGCCTTATAATGGCCAAAATATATTTTCATTTCCACTTCGTTTTGTATGTTTAATACAGTATGATTTTTAATGTACTGTTCATGCGTTCTAATCATGTCAGATGTGTGGGCGTCCTGTAATTCTTCATGAATAATGAGGAATGCAAATAGTGCTATCTTCACACTCACAGTTGACTGCACTCTGTTGGCTCCCCATCAGCACCTAATTTATCAGCCACTAATTTACAGAGAGATAATGCTTAATGCTAGAGGAATATCTTTGTGCACGTAACATTACTTTGCTGAGGGAGAATGTTAGAATCATCTGACCAATTACACATGCTACAAAACAGTCTGATTTGGTAGAGTTAATTTTCTAAATTTTACTCATCTTACTTATTAAGACTGTTTATTATTATAGTCAACTGGAACTAATAATGATTTTTGCAGTCTCACAAAATATTCAGTTATCTCTCAGATAAGACAGGAATTCTGTCATTGAAGCAATTGTATATTGAAGTGTGAATGGCAACAGACCACTGCCAATGAAGATCACAAAAATAAATGCTTAATATAACCTGAAATTATTACTAAGCTATGCATAACCCTAATATGAAAAGAATTCATAAAACTACGAGTAGCATCATCAAGCAACATTAGATGACTGAGATGTACTGCATATGTCACTATTTTCCATTTTCGTCCTTCCTTGCATTCCATAGACTTTTTGGCAGAGTTTTAAATTACAATCTAAGTTTACCTTTGAGAAAAATTATTTACAAGTTTTGGTGCAATAAACCAAATTTATGCTTGTAGGTTTTTTAGATTTTAGAATGGCTGAAGAGTAACATAATTAAATACCAATTTCATATTGTCAATAGGCTTCCACCTTTGAGTGTAAGGATTTTATAGAATCATAGAATCATAGAATAGTTAGGGTTGGAAAGGACCTTAAGATCATCAGGTTCCAACCCCCTACTATGGGCAGGGACATCTCACACTATATCATGCCACCCAAGGCTATGTCCAACCCAGCCTTGAACACCGCCAGCAATGGAGCATTCACAACTTCCCTGGGCAACCCATTCCAGGGCCTCACCACCCTCACAGTAAAGAATTTCTTCCTTATATCCAATCTAAACTTCCCCTGTTTAAGTTTAAACCCATTATCCCTTGTCCTGTCACTACAGTCCCTAATGAAGAGTCCCTCCCCAGCATCTCTATAGCCCCCCTTCGAATACTGGAAGGCTGCTATGAGGTCTCCACGCAGCCTTCTCTTCTCCAGGCTGAACAGCCCCAACTTTCTCAACCTATCTTCATACGGGAGGTGCTCCATTCCCCTGGTCATCCTCGTGGCCCTCCTCTGGACTTGTTCCAACAGTTCCATGTCGTTTTTATGTTGAGGACACCAGAACTGTACACAGTACTCCAAGTGAGTTTACATGCAACTTGTTTCATATACAAATAGCACTTCCTCAAAGAAAATTAATTTTGAAATAATTTAGGGAGTTACACAACCTAATCATTCGTGTTGCATTAGCAAGTTTCCATGTTCAGAGATATGGGCTCTAGAGAAAATCTGATATACAATTCAGATCTACATATATTTGTTTGGATGTCATATTCTACTCTGATTTTATTATATGTAATACTAGAATTTAGCTTTTCAGGTTAGGAATATTCTCTGCTTGGACAGCAAGCTGCAAAATAATCTTTAAATCCTACTGGAACTTTGAAATAACTATTGCTTTTCAACTGTCCAGTTTTTAATACTTCTGCTGCCACTAACTGTACTATGAAAAATAAAACCATAAAATTTGTCATGAACCATAGAAACCTTGTCTAATATTTAGTTTCTTTTAAACTGCTGATAGAGGCATATGAAAACTATTTTCAACTTGACATTATAAGATCTAAGCTTTTCAATGACATGGCAAAAAATCTTCATTTCTCATAAAAGAAAAGCATGAAACTGATGGAAATTCATAAACTGCATTGAAATTATTTACCCATATACACAGTAAATCTTTTGTGTCAGAAATATTGGGTAGAATCCTACATGTAATGAATTTAAAATATTTCAAAAGGCAAGGAGGTTTAAATTCTGAGCAAAAAGCATGGTCTATTGCTAAGTCTTCCACTAGCTTTCTGTGTTACCTCAGGAAATTTATGCAACTTATTACATTATCAGGTTCAAATCTCCTCAAAGGCATCCTGATTTAAATATTTTCACAGTATTTTGATTTCTGAATAAGAAAATATTCTATAAATATAAATAAATATTATTTAAGCCTTATCTATGGAGATGAAGAAACTCTTGGTTAAAAGTAAAAACTTTTTGATACTATGAATGGCTACCACTTTTGCTATTTTTGTTCCCATAGCGGTTTTGTGGGGTTTTTTGTTGGTAGGTTTGGTTTTGGTTTGGTTTGGTTTGTTTTTTCCTAAAATAGAATAGTTTGGTTTGGTTTGTTTTTTTCCTAATAGAATAGTAGTTTTTAGGGAACTGAAAAATACAGGAAAAAGATAGCACCTCTCAAATAATTATCAATATGTATAGCATATTATTTGAAGATTTGTTCTAGCCTTCTTATGAATAGACAGCAAAAGAAAAATTAATTAAACAGTATTCAGGGAAAACATACAGTAGTATTCTCTGGTGTGATGTATCTTTCCCATTACTGTAAAACTGCATAGTGATGCATTGCACTTCATTAAAATTGTTGGCTATTAGTTTGTTTTAACATAAGAATCTTTTCAAACCCAGACAGTTCATCACGACATCTTTTCTATCATGGTCAAACAGAAGATGGTATTTCCCATACCCACTGTGATGTAAGTACTCAGTTACACGCTTGTCTAAACTCTGCCTGGAGGCTGCCAATCCATGGACTGTTAGTCTTAAGGTTTTTGAAAGAATCACACACAGTACGAAGCGCATCCTTCACGTAGCTTATCCACAGAGAAGTTATGCAATGCCAAAAGTACCTTTCTTCCTAAGCCTTTCCTGAGCAAAGCGTGCCATTTCTGTCTAGTCTGTAATGATTTTGTTACATAAACCAAGTCACTGACAAAATTTGATGTCAAGTCCTATTCACTGGCAATTGTTTATAGCCAAGAGATCAGAATGACTTTCAACCAGTTTTGTCAGGACTGAGTATATGGCCTCCCTTACACTGTTATGCTGGGTTCACTACTGCTTTTTCATGTTGTTATAATTCCAAAAGATTCAGTGTTGAGATTCCTTTCAAAAAAAGTATGAACGGCACCAGCATTTTAATTTCATTATTTGTATTACTAACATAGCCAGATACTTTAACACAGGATCACTAAAAAATGAATTTATGTTCCATATTTCAGTTGGTTTCAAATTATACATTTGCAAGTACTTTTAATTCTGTATTTAGTCATGATAGAAAGCCAGAAAATTGGTTGTTTGTTTGAGTTTGGCTTTTTTTTCTTTGACTAATTTCAATTTTGTAGTACTGAAGTGATGTTGCATCAATTTCCATCATTTCCTATTAATTTGTAAAAGCCTTTTATGCAATGGAATACATTATAATTAAATTATAAGAGAGACCAGAGAGGGTTTGAGGGGCATTTTCTGTCTGCATACCTTGTCTGTGGAACACACCAATTAACCAGATCAAACTACTGGGCAGAACATCATTAATCTTTGAAGAAAAGAAAAAAGCTGCTGTTTATTCCCCACTGACAAATACGACATAATAAAATGCAAACAGTAAAAACTCTGCTGTTACAATTTAACGATGCATACATATATTTTCAAAACACCATTTTCTTGGCTTTTCAGCTCCACTTCTTTGTTTACCTCATTTTGCTTCAGTGGAAGACACTGAATGGATTATTCAAGTATTAGAGTCACAAATTAACCACTTCAGGGGATTAACAGAAATTGTAAATATAATGCAGCAACTTGGAATTTTTTAAAGTGCAATAATTAATTTTTTTTTAGATATTTTTAATTGCATACTCAAGCTGAAGTAACTGAAAAGTCTTTTCCTTACAACTCTGAGAAAAATATTTCAATTGTATAAACCAGATCTTGGACTATTTCAAGGTTTGTTTGCTTGTTCTTATAAGTATGCTTTTAGAGTACCATTTTAATCTGAAAGCTACTTTTATAAGCCATGCCTCTTTCTATATCAAAGAACAGAACCCATAAATACTAGGGATTTTACCTGATTTTCTGTGTGACTGACATGTATTTGGTCCCTGTGTTTCTATTAACCATGAGCAGCTGATTTAGTTGAAGAAGATACAAGTTGAAGAAGTTGAAGATGAATGGTGCTCAACCATTAGAATTTTCACCTAAGCAAAAAAGTAGTGGAATGAGGCTGTAAGTGTACAGGGTAGATAATTATGACCCCACAAAAGAGCTTTAAATATAGTTCTGATCTTTAAGTTGTATAAGGCAATATTGCCGTCTTTATAATTTCCTTAAAAACGGATATGCTAGTCTCATTTCTTAGATGCTAGAAGGTATGAATTTGATTAAAGAAAGATAAATCCACAACAAATTAGACAGAAGTGCAATAGTTAGGAGGTCTGCAGCAGATCTACTTCAGAAGAGATTTTGAGTGAGCAGGTATCAGTCACCTTCCTTTGGCTGCCAGCAGGAAACTCATTCTGATCCCCTTGGACACTAGCACAAGTACAATCACTGGTATTTGGCCAAGAGTTTTGCTCTATTCTGATTTGTTTTGTTCCTCAGTATGCCATAGCCAAGGGTCAGAGTTTGTATCTATTTCAGAAACATCTCCAAACCTCATGGCTAACACCTTCATTCAGTTCTGATGTTGCATTAATGAGCAGAAGAGTAATTTCATCCAGCCGGCTTTTCAGGGAGCACATGCACACATCTGCACATGCAAATCTAAATATATGTAAATATCTGCACAGCCTGATGGAGTGTAGTCCTTCAAGGAAAATTGCAAATTTTGAATACAGTTATTCTTATGCGTCCTTGTAAGACTTACATGGAGCAGAAGTTACAGTTCACACGGACTTTCCTGATCTTTATTGAAAGCAAAAGTGAGTTATGGATACACAAGTCTAACGGAATGTACTCATTCATTTTAAAGTGTTTTAAAATTTTTATTCTAAAATGTTGGAATACCTAATGAAAATCTTATGGGAAATAGGCGGTTCCTTCATGTTCCATATTAGAATCCACACTTCTTCACAGCCTAGTTAGTTAGTAATGATAGTGGGAAATCACATTTCTCATTGACTGCCAGTTCAATTACTACATTTTCTTAAGCAGTAGCTTTGTGCTAGGAAAACTTACTGGTTTCTGCCTACCTTGGCTAGCAGAAGACCTTGAATTTTAGAAAGAACAGAGTTCATATCCTTTATTAAAACTGAGAAACATGGAAATACATAAAATTATATCCTATAAATGGGAAATTTCATTTCTACTTATATTGCAACTAATCTCATTCTGGGAGGTAAAAAAGTAAGTTTTCGTACTCTCGTACACTTATAAATGTGTAAGTCAGAAAACGGAAAACACTTTCAGGCTATGTACTTGCATACCCTAACCTGTCCTAACCCTTAATGGAGAATAATTCCTTTAGTGCAACTATCTATGGCTGACTCAAAACCTGATGAAATTCAAGGGACAGGCTTCTGATGACTTCAAAAGGTTTCAAAGGTTTTTGAAGAGGCCCCCTAGTGTCTCATCCACTCTAATTTTTAACACCCCAAGCAATAGAACTCCCTCTAGTCTTCTTTAATTAGCTCATGCGGTAATTCTGTGAATTATTTTAAATACAGAATCTATTTTACATCCTTGCTGATTTCACAGTTACTTGTATAGAGCTCTCCTATTAGTGTATTCTCAGTGAATTTAATCTTTATTTGAATGAATTCAGAATGCCTTTTCTTCCAGATGTAACCTCAATTTCCACAATCACAAGGATAGATCTTCTACAACTAAGGAAACCCTTTGATGCCTGTTTGTGTGACTGTGTTATACTAGTAGCTATCCAGAACATTAATATTTCATTTGACTTGGATATATTGTACTTTAAAGAATCTTGGAAATACTTTTTTTCCTCTTTTTCCAGCAAAGCTAATGTTTGCAGCAGATGTTTATAGTGCTTCTACTCAAAGTAAAACAAAACCCACCTTATTTGCTAAAATACAGCTTGATGGAGTTGTGATTACTTTTTATATATTGTTGACATATCATTGCTACTTCCTTGTATGGAGTACTGCAATATAATGTCAGTTTATTATTATAGATATTCCAAGAATAAGAGGCATCACCCAAAACTTCTATTTGGCCATTTGGTCTCCCTACAGTTTAATCTGCATTAACTTTGAATTCATGTGAAGATCCTGATTAAACCAGTATATTGCTAACATCTTAACCTCCCTAGGGCTTTGCACTTTTGGTAATAGTATCCTACCTTTTCTACTGAGTCCTACAAATATGTCAAGTTGTCAGAAAATAATTTCTCAGTACAAAGTCAGATACGAGGAATATATTTAATTCTCTTCCTAGGTGCAATACTAAGCATGTTAATCAAAACACTGCAAAGGCATTTTTTCATCTTAGACTGATATGAAGGATAACTTTTATGGCCATTCAATGACAATGTCTTCACTACAGTCAATCACAAATTCAACACCAACTAAATTGAACTGACAATCTGTGCTTTAAAGATGACTAGATTGTTCCTGACTATGAATGACAAATATTCTCACACAAGTAAGCAGTATTTCTTTAGCATCCAGTTCAAAGCTATTGTTCAGAATGAAGGAGAAAGAAACACTAGGAAGAGTTCTGCCTCTCATAGTCTCACACCCTTGGTGGACTAATATAAAATGTGGCTCACAGATGCACATTTTTTTCCTGTTTGGTGTATTTAATCCTTCACTTCTTTCATGGGCTGTGTTAAGATTTTAGACACATGACACACACCAACTGTAGTATCATGCCAAGACTTAGGTTTTCGTGATGTAGCTGTTGGTGCTTGAAGAGTGGGACTAACATAAATTTTTCAATGGTGCCTATTCAAAAGCCGAATTATAATTTAATTACAAAAAATAATCTAGAAATCACAGGATTTTTTAATCTAAATATCATTAAAAAAATAATTTGAAAATACAGGGAAAACTCTGATTATCCTCTTATTTTCTAAAACATTTATTTCTTAAGAATGTTAAAAAAAAGGCAACAAAAGTATAATATGCTGTCTCAAAACGTTATTTGATTGGAACTGATCTAAATGTGTAAAGCTTTCATGGCTTTATTGGAATCTTCTCAAACAGAAAAATGTATTTCCAAAAAGAATACTCAACCCTCTTCTCCTTCTTATATGACTGACATATGATTGAGATAGCTTCTCCATCTTCCAACAGCTCAGGTTATATTTATACATCTATATTGTCCAACATACATAAGAGTACCTTGAATTGGAGATTTTTTCTATTGACACCTTATTCCTCACTCAATTAGAAAAGTCTCTTAGGTTACTCAAAATCCCACCAAGTCTGAAGGAAGCTTGTGGTGATTCAAACAACATCCTTTCACTTCATAAAAAAAAATATCACCTTTTGGCAGGGGGTTTGGAACTAGATGATCTTAAGGTCCTTTCCAACCCTAACTATTCTATGATTCTATGAAAATACCATCAAACTACCTGATATAATCTCACAGTTTAGAAAGAAAGAAATCACAGTTGCTTTCGCTGTTGAATATAGAAGCTAGAATATATGCTACATATAATTGATGGTGGTTTACAGAAGATTCACTTTTTAGCCATCAAAACTTCTTAAGAAACTTCCTGACTGCGACCTTTTTGAAACTATTGACTTTTTCCCAGATGACTGACACAGAGTCCAATGAGAAGATACACTCTTAATCAGTGCTCTTAATGACTGCAGAAAACTGAAGTTGCTCATGTGCTCTTTATTATCAGATCTCTTACCTGAGATGCTCCATTTACATATTTATTTTAAATTAACTTCAGCTTCAATTACAGAAGAAAATATTATCTGAAATCCTTTTTTAAACAGAAAAGTTAAAACCATGAGATCAAAACAACTGTAATACGAGGTGTTCTATACAAACTGTGCTAGGCTTCAGAGTAAAACAGTCAATGTACTGTTGTACTGTTCTCTGATCAGTAACTGAATTCTTATTTTGATAGACTTTATGTGTGTGTTATATAGATGTGTGTGCTTGCTGCCTTTTTTTAGTTTATTTTTTATTTATTTTTACTGTCAGGACAGAGAAGCAGCTGTTCCTCATCTCCTATCCTCATCTAAACCAGAATGGGGAATCTGGCTTGGACAAATTCACAGGCATATATCACCCTTTGAAAACAGTTTCTTGATCTTTGATATTCATTACTTTCACTGCACCAGCTTGTCATTTAGGTTGTACCAATACACACACTGGATCTCCCTGCTTCCACATCAGCCGCACAGTACCACTCCTCGGCTACCTTTGGAAATTCCACTGTAGATGGCACAGCATTTTTACCCATCTTTCTGGTCCTCAAAACATCTCATTAGAATCTGGTGCTCTGCTTACATTTAATTGCAATTAATTTTTTATATTAATATAATATTAGTCTGGTACATCTGAAGCCAGCAAGTCCCAGGATACTTGAACACTGTGAACACTTCTCCAAGAAGGCACCTCATCTCATGGCCTTCCCTATTTTAAGAAAGTTTAACCTATTTCAGAAAAGGTAAGAGTCTTACCTTTGGATTGGAGTATGGGGATGCAAACCAAACAGCTGCTTACCTAGAAGCACACCTTTTAAGAAGCTATGTTCTGCAAAAAGCAGCACTTATGAGTACATAGCTAAGTGTTAAGTGACTGCCAATCCACTATATGGTCTTTAACTGAGAGCCATGTAGCTAATGAGTTACCTTTACTGACACTTGGCTTGCAAACCACAATCTCAAAACTACAGCACAGTCACTTGTACTCAGTCAGAATGCTATAATGCCATTTTGTGCCCTTGACAGCTTTAACATCACAATGATACACTACAGTAGCTCTGCTAAGAGTGGCTCTTATTTTTAAAGCCCTTACGGTAAACAGTAAAATAAGACTTGGAAGAAAAAAATAAAAAAGCAATCAGCCTACTTATCAGGAACCTGTAATTTCAATTGAAAAAAGGAGATTATCATAAGACAAACAGATGACATGCAAATAAAAAAAGCAGGCTTTCAATTTCTGCACTGAATTACATGCATTTGCATGCATTCAAACCGCAACTGTATATTTGCCCGCACTACATCTTGTTGGCAGTCTCTAACAAGGCCATTTGCCACACAGGAAGAAATCTGTTCAGACGAAACCCCAAATATTTACTTAAAGCAACTGGGCTCATGACAATAAGCATTTCACAACAGCAAGCTCCAAACATTCCAGGGAAAATTGATAATTGTGTGTATTTGACGGAAATACCATATTTTGATCCATGTACAAGAACTCTCCCACATAACACTGGGAAGATGTCCAGAAGATGAACACAGCATCATCTATAGTGTGGTATTGTGAGAAGTGCACTACTTGGATACAGATACAAAAGCTCAGGACTGCTTTTGGGGAACTGCTGCTAACATACTCAAAACTAGTCATCAGGTGAAAGCAAGGAATAAGCAATCCGTAGACATCTATCCAAATAAGCTGCATTCCTATGTGCTGTTCTTCACTTGATTTTTTTTGGTCTATTTTTATACAATTTTCAAAAACATCTAAAGACTCTTTGTTTGTTAAAATATTCATACCAAAGATATTTTTAACTTTACTATGCTATTCAGTGAAGCAGATAAAATATGGAAATATAAAGCCTACACAAAATATTCTTGTACTTCAAAAATAATGCATCATATTAAGACTCATCATAAACTTTTGTGAATTAGCCTTTGAAATATAGACCAGCAAGAGCTGCAGATAAGAGTGAGAAGACAAACGCGGAACAAAGGAGATGATTCTTCAATTACTCCGTGTCTGAATTACTAACAGGCAACAACTCATGTCTTCTGAAAAAAGAATGAAAACTACTTGTTGGCAGAACAGTGTTTTACACTTTGACCCTCCTTCATGTAACAAAGGATGCACTGATTTTTCATAATTTAGGGGTCAAGAAGTTAAATCTATTACTCTTAGCCAGTCACTGTAGGTTCTTCTCGTTGTTGTTGAAGAGAAACAAGCACCTCCAAAAGATAAAACATTTCATCCTAAAATAGCTTCTAAAGTAGGCCAGATTATTTATCTTTCAGCTATGCCTATTTGTTCCATTTACTGGAAAGGAAGACTGTGTGACGAGCATGAAATTAGACAACTCACTTTAAGAGGACTGAAGTTACATGAAATTAAACCTGCTCAAATGATCTGTCTTTCATTTTGGGATTGGCATGGGAATATGTGCATTTAATCCTGTATCTGTTTTTATATGTAAGGATTTTTAGACAGTAGTTAAACATTAACACGATATCGTCATCGTACTCTATACAGTAATGCACAGATTCCTTAATTGCGTTGAATGTATTGAACGAGATAATTTTGAGCCTGCACACAATGCCTATTAAAAGAACTTCTCATTGGATCCAAGTCCATTACTTTCAGTTAAACATTCAACATTATATTGGTTATTCACCTAGCTTAAGCTTTTCCTCATCTCTCAGCAAGAAAAAAATTGAAGTCACTGCACTAAAAGCTTCAGGAGTGCTGTAGAGCCTTTATTTCTTAAGGGCCCACAGGAAGAGAGATCAAATTCTGTCTAAAGAAAATTTGTTGGCACACTAATTGAGTCTGGGATATTAGGTGAATACCATCTTCATAGCATGGCGCTGCAAATGCAGTCGTAAAACCCAACTACATTGACAGACGTAAGGTATCGTTTCCCGTGCTAATTCCTATTTTTTCTTTTTAAGCTAACATTTCGATGTTGATACACTGCAAAACCCAAACTCTCTTCATTATTCTTCTCATCTATATTTTCCTTCTTTCTGTAATTTCTCTGTAAGATTTTTATTCTTTCTCTTGCATTTAATCATATATTTTTCTTGAATTTCGCTTGACTTTCCGCTTGTCTTCTTTGCCCAGTCTTTTCTAAGAGTAGGTCATTCCCATAATTCTTAACACAGCATATAATCTATTAGCCACCCAGGCCAACAGCCCTAGGCAGAAAGCAGTCACATGTTAAAAGACACAGGTTTTCAGGTTCTGGAGGTTACCTGCAATGCCCTCCCCACCTCTCCTTCTCTCCTCCTTTTACAGTTAAGCCCATATCTTCTACTAGCAGAGCAAGTATCCTGTATCTGTGAGTTTTACACATCATAACTGCATTGCTTTATTTCAAAAGTCTATTCAGGCACCCATCATCTTCAGTACAACCCAATGGCAGGGTGTAATTTCTGAAGATTTATTCTGGTAGCATTTTCTGCAGCAGCTAGCAGTGTGGAGCAGAGAAACAGGCCTGGAAAGCATTTATAAGGTTTGACAGTTTCCAAAGGACAACCAAATATGCATCTAAAGCAGCTTCCAACCCTCTGAGCTTGGCCAGTCATACAGGATTTTCATCTCTCCCCATTTCCACCCACAATTAAGTTTTCTATGGGCAGAATAATTTCTACAATGAATGGATGCACTTAACTGATTTTTATCTGATGTTCCTGTTTTCCAGACTGATAGGGTCTCCTGCCTCCCATGTAAAAATGTAAACCCACTTGTACTGGAGAAAATGGCACAGGCAGTTGGGTTTGAGTTGGTCCAACTGAATGATGCAGTCTTGAGATTTGTGGAGGCAAAACACTTTCTGATGCTCAAAATTATTTTAATTTATGGTCAAATAAAGGAAACTGCCTTAGGCAAGCAGTGATTTCATTTAACCTGGCTCTGAAAAGGGCAAACCCCCTTCATTTCCTAAGTTTTTCCACAGGAGAGAAACTGTTTTTTTAAGATTCTGTTGCGCAACATTGCAAGGGGAAATGATGTTTATTGTCTTGCTATTAATCATTTCAGGCTAATTGTACCTTTAAAATGTGCAACACAAGCCTAGATTGATATCTAAATGAAAACATAGATCACTGGTCTTGCAGCAAGACAATTCCTCTGGTGAATGGGTTAAACTGTTGCTGTCAGTTTGAATACAATTAGTACAAGTGATATGCAAAGAATCACTCTGTCAGGAAATGTCACTGTCATTGAGCACTGTTCCCAGGCTGCCTTCAAGTTTCTGTCTGGCTCAGAAAATTTTAATAACAGGTCAGAATTCAAATGCAAAAATTTAACTGAAGTGCAGAGCTCCTCCCCACCTTCTATTCCCATTTACATTTTCTGCTTTGAGCTTCACATGATCTTCTTGGTTACCAGGAAACTATTCTTAACTGCCCATTTTCTGGTTTCTTTCACTCTTCCTGTCTTGTTCTCTTTAACCAAAACTAACAGGTTCTGTTGACACTTCTTATACAAGTCGATCTTTTGATTATTTTTTAAAATAACTCACTAAAAAAAAGAAACAAATCCCAGACAACAGAAGAACAGAGGCAGAAATAATTAATGTCTGTAGAACACCATTAAATATCTATTCACTGTAATGCCCACCCACACCCTGAGATCATGTCTTTTCTCACCCTTTCTTTACTGCACTTCCCTGAACATTGCTTTTGGTATTATTTTTTTTCTCCCTCCACATGTTCCTGCTTGGTACATTTTAGGATCTTTTACCTCTGTGCTAACTCCTCCAGACCCTCCTTGTTATTCCAAAGGGAAATTCCATCTTCTCAATGCCTTCCTGATATTTCCCAACAGGTCCCAGGTTCCTGTTGGCCCTGTATATGAAGTGCTGTGCAAAACCTGTGAGTGAGTTTGCACACTTGCAAGGAATATGCAGCTAAGAAAATGCTTCAGATTAATTCTGCAAGGCTGGTGGTGGTCAGGGAATAATACTCTGGGGAGCAAACATGCTCTCAGCCAACTGGAATGGGGAAGGAAGGTGGAAAGTGCCTGTTCCTAGAGTCAGGCACTTCTATCACCCAATGAAGAAGGCATGGAGAAATGCTGTTATGATGGTAGGTAAATAACTATTGGGATAAGGAAATGGGTGACCAATACAGCCTCTCAGTTTGAACTACCTGGGAACTGTCTTCTCGTTGGACTGTCCTTGAGTGACTCATGGATGGCAGTGCTGGAGGTCAAGCTATGAGCTTCTGTGAGTCTCTTTCTCTGCTAACCTGCCCTTGCTAAAAAACATCTTTTTCTGTGTATGGTACTGTCCCTCATCATGCAGACCTCCTCCAGGAGGCTCAGAAAGGGGCTGACTTGCAGCTTCTTAGGTGCTTGTGACTTGGCTGCCCTTGCAAAATGGAAGAGCAATGGACACCTTCTCTGTCAGCCCCATTGCGGGGTTGCTGATCTACCTGGGCTGAGCGCAGCTGAGCCGCCTGTCAGCCAGGGTGCTGACGCCGGCTTCTCTCTCCTTAACTGTCCTCCTGCCTTGATGCTGCCTTGTGTAACCATTGAGAAACCGGAACTTGTCATTTCCCATCTCCTCCTTCTTACCACTGAGAACAATGACATTTCCTCCTATGTGACTCAAGCACACAAGTTTGCCAGTGTCTTTAAATCCACGTTATCATCACTTTGTTGTTAAATTACAGACTCTGACCCTTCAGCCAGAATCCTGCTTCAAGTATGGACTAAATTCCCTCTTTAGGAGTAATGTCACAGCATGGTGACTAGACCCACTTTAACTCGCCACTTGGTATACTGAGGCAAGTCTGGATGCAAGCACTTTTAACAGAACATAAATTACCTTTCCTACGTTTGACTGAACTAATTCTTGTAGTAATAAATGGATTTTTTAACACTGATTTCTACCAAAAACTGTGATAACAACTAACTGTGTTTCAGCACATACCCCTCCATATAGCAATTCTGAGGACCATCTCTTTTTTGTCTCTACTTGTCAAAACTCTCATCATTCTCATCTGATCAAATCTTTTCAATCTTTATTAACTCAGGAAGTTTAAAGTTCAGTTAATATTCAATACAACACTTATTTGCTTTCTGTCTGAGATCTCCTTATGTACAACAAACCACACAGTAAGCTGATGCAGGGGTTATTGTAGTGCAATTGCCATCTAATTAAAACATACGCTGCAAAGCACAGTCTAAATTTTCAACTTTAATTTGCTAAAATATGCATCTCAAGATCACTGGGCTGTGAAGGTAACACTGAGCATGTGAATGCAACGCCCTCCTAAAAGAATGGGCTTCTTGAAACAAGAAAACTCAGAAGCACGCAACCTGTCCTAAACATTTCAGTTAAAACTTAGGTCAAAACTGATACTTTAACTTCCTTTTTACTTTTACTACTGCTAATAATAGCACTTACATTATTTTAGTGGAGCAATACAACTGATCTTTTGTAAGTGGATGTAATGGCAGATAATGGGGCATGACCTAAGAAAACTAGCTGCTGTCAAAATCCTCAGAGGCTGAGGAATGAGATAATCCTTCTCCCCAGAATAAAGAAAATTGTTTCCCCTTTCTCAAGATGGGAAGGAAAATTCATCCTTTCCTCAATCTTAAATGCTTCGGTAACCTCTAGATGTGTGAAATACACATCCTTCATGCCAGAAGTCCCAGCTGTCCACTAATCACTTGCCAATATCTCTTTTTTCAAATACACTGCCATAATCAAATGGGAAGTGCTAAAAAGTACAGTATAATATGAACTGCACCTAATATATATAATTACATAATGAAACTATTAATTGCCCACCTCTATTTTGCTTATTGCTATTACCCTCTTTTTTCTGCATTTTGCCAAATTGGTGAATTTTGAGCTAAATCAGATAATTAGCTATGCTAAATACTAATGACATTTAAGTTGGTCATTCCGATACAAGACTTAATCAAAATTTTTTCTATTTGCGAACTGTTGTGAAATCTGAATACAAGAAGAGGGTGAAATTTTCAAATTCAGTTTTCTGGTTTAGGTAAAAGACTCCAAAGTAGTTGTCAACAGAGAAAAAAGCACCAAAGCTATTAAAAAACTCCGCATTTCTCCTCAGTTTTGAGTGGAGTGTTTGATAAGGAAACCTTCCAGGCCTACCCTATTCATCATTCAGTCATTGGCAGGAAGTAAATTAAGAGCAAAGTCATATCCATAAAGTGATTTTCTCAATAAAATTAAGGGCCTTGATGGCCTTTTCAGGATGGAAGTCCTTGGAGTAAGTAAAAAGTGTTAATGTTATTGCATGAATTAGTTTTGAAGCAATTCTTGAAATATTAAGATTAGATGCAAAAAGGTAAGTGAGTTTAGGGAAGTCATATCTCTAGTTTTCAAATAACTTCACTAATTAACATAATTAATTCTGCATGTTCTGAATGCTGTCTTATTTTTATATAATCCATTTTTTTACAGTACGGTGCCAGAGGCTTTTGCTAGTGGATTGCAATGAATCAAAGCATCTTAATACAGTGTTCTTAATTTCAGGACAACCACCTAAGATCATAAACAAATTTTTCCTTTTAAAGAAGAATATAATTACTCCATCAATTAATTCTTAATCTTTTTGACAGACTAAGACTTTGTATGCTAATTCTCTTGTACACAATTCTAAATCTGCAGATCGATTTGTTCAAGTGCAACAACAACCCCAGCCTAGGACAAAGAAAATATGATTGCTTTAAATCTCATATATGCAGTTTCCCATAGGATTGGAATACAGATGAGCTGCAAATGAAACACCCTCACCACCACACTGCCCAAAGCAATTTTCCAGTGTGCCCCCTCCCCTCAGGACATATTTTACTCCACCTTTACTATGTTTATAACATGATTTACATGCTAATGAGAAGTGACAGGGACTAAGTAATTAGGAAGCAAGACTGTAGCTTGTCATGCATTTTAAATACTGTACATTGCAATTCTGGAATAAATATTCAGCCTCTTTCCTCATTTTCTTCTTAATTAGAAACCACAGTCAATTTAGTCTTAATAACTCCAATATACCTTCCATAGGTAAGCACTAGAAAATAAATGCATCATTACAATAAGCATGTTTGATTGGCCCTAGTTCTCTTGTATTTGGTCATTCTTACTATTATATTCTGTTTATTAAGCTTGGGCAATACAGTGAGAGCAACACAGAACCTAGAGAAGAGACAGTCCTTTCACTGGGGCTATGACCATGACTATGCACAGCAACAATAGTGTGCACTGGATGGACCTGCTGCATGCATGTGCAGCTGTGTGTCTTCTTTACTTTCGTTGGTAAGAACCCTGTGTTATGACTGTGGAAAACATCTCTATCATGTGGCTATGAAGGCTCTGCAATAAGGTCTGGTGTCATCTGCGTTTGGACAGAACGGCATTCTGATGATGCTTAGGAAGAAAAATGAAGAAATGCAGGACTGCCAACAACCTCTGTGTACAGAACACAGCGAGTGGGAACTGCCTAAGAGTACAGCCTTTTCCGTGGTGGGGATGTAAATGGTGACAAGCAATCACTATCTCCTTCACCTCCTCCATCTCCTTCCACGCCACTCCTCTGCATGCAGAGTTTGTTCTTCCCAAGTTTTTTACTCTTTGTAAGATCAGGACCTCGGTAAATAATGCTTACCATTTCAATACTAATTGTCTATGGTGCTGAGTAAATTAAGTTTCAGAATACACTGCTAAAGTATGAACACATTACCATTCTAATTATTCAGGTCAGGAAAAAACTCGGAGCAAAAATGCAACTTCCTTCAAAATATTCTAATTGAAAAAAAATCATTCTCCTTGTAGAACTTCACAGTTCTTTGTGCTAAATACATAACAAAGTTTAAAGAAAGACCTCTAAAGCTGTATCTGTTGGGTTTACATTACCACTGTATGCATTTTGCTTCCAAATATTAAATGTCTGCAGTATGTCACATCTATGTGGTGCTTTCTTAGTAAGATGTTCTGAAGAAAATAGGATGTGTATTTGCTAAGCCTGATTTCATTCCAGGAAACTAATGTAAGGGGTACACAGATAATGGAGATCCCCTGGTGAAGAAAAGAATAAAATGGAGCCAGTAACTATTAGATTTGTGCTGAAAGATATAGCACTCTTCTCAGAACAAGAAATACTTTCTATCAGTCCCTTTTATAGTCCATGACTCCCTGGTAAACTCTGTTCATCCCCAAAGACTTCTGGTCTTTGGTCAGATGGGTGCTGGTTTTGGCTGGGAGAGAGTAAGTCTTCTTCATAGCAGCTAGTGTGGGACTGTGTTTTGGATTTGTGCTGGAAACAGTGCTGATAACACAGGGGTGTTTTAGATGATGCTGAGCAGTGCTTACAGCCAAGACCTTTCCTGCTCCTCACAGCACCCCACCAGCGAGTAGGCTGACACAGCTGGGTCAGCTGACCCCAACTGACCCCAGCGATATCCCACACCATAAGAAGTCATGCTCAGAATATAAAGCTGTGAAATAAGAAGCAAGTGGGGACATTCAGGGTTATGGCATCTGTCTTCACAAGTAACTACTACATGTGATGAAGCCCTGCTGTCCTGGAGATGGCTGAACACTTGCCTGCCCATGGGAAGTAGTGAATAAATTCCCTGTTTTCCTTTGCTCTTGCAGGTTTTGCTTTACCTGTTAAACTGCCTTTATTTCAACCCACGAGTTTTCTCGCTTTTGCCCTTCTGAATCTCTCCCCCATCTCACAGAGGGGGAGCGAGCGAGTGGATGTGTGGGGCTGAGCTGCCACCTGGGGTTAAACCACGACAAGACACTTACATTCCACTAAGAAATCTAAGTATTCTCTGGGGACACATTATGCTATAATTGCTATACATGCGAGGTCTTTACAACCATTACCATGAAAAGGATCTTGATGATACAGGATTTGTGAACTAATCATGCATATGCTACAAAGATAGAGGAGTAAGTAGACTTCACCCAAGCTTAAATGCTAAGAGACTTCAATGATACATGCAGAATAAAAGAAGTGTAAAAACTTTATTTATATCTATCTCTTCTCTCAGTTAGACAACTTATACTCTACTTATCATCATATATTTGATTGCCATTAATTTGTTTTTTGGTAGCGATTTTCATGACAATACAATCTAAATATCTCAGCTTTAGATACTTGTCTCCTTTGTTTGTAAAATATACAAAATAATTAATTAAAAAGGGACAGCCAAGCTATTTCCATATTACATGTACAAAATATATATGGAAATAGCCAGAATCTAAGAGCGAAAGGTAACTGGCTAGTACAGAATTTTCTTCTACATCCCTCTGAACTCAGCTAGCCAGATAAGCACAAATTGCAGTCTGTCTAGCCACTGAATAAGGGAAGATAAAAGATGAATTATTTCTTTGAACTCATCTTTGGCAGGTGAAGTGCTGGCAGTATTGTGAGACTGAGTTTCTCATCTTATTAAAAAAAATATATTAATAAGACAATTTGACCATCTTTTTACATATTGTACTGCTTCTACTTTAACTGAAGGAGAGAAAATGTGATAGAAAAATGGCCCTCACAGTAATCTCTTCATTAAATTATTTTTTTTATGAATGAAGAAAGAAAAGTTTGAAATTAAGAGCTTGTAATTGGGCAAAATAAGATAGTTCTGGAAGCTGAAGCAAGTACATTCAACAAAGAAAGGTGGATTTACTCAGCATTGGTAAAGGAGCACTTCTATAAATTAAGCCAAGGCCTATGTCTCATAATTCACTTGACAGTTTATCAGTCCTCAAAATGAATTCAGGCAATTTAGATGAAAGATGGAGGCAGTGGCTTCAAAGCACTATGAGGCAGCTCAGAAATATTCCTTAAGCTTAAGCTTTTGGTGCTCTAAAGGTTAATAGTCCCCAATCATGCCTTCCACTGGGTTTTATTAGTGTAAAAACCAGCCTGCATGATAGTCTGGATGCAGCATGGGAAAGGTAAATAGCATGAAAGACAGTTGTTTTCAAATCAAGTTATCTCTTTATGTTTGGCTAAGGGAGGATGGGTTTATGGGTCTTCAAAGTCACCCTAAAAAACAACCAGGACTATGGGAAAAATCAAACATTGTAGGTGAGCTTTTACTACCGTTTGCTACATCCTGTCAGTACCCAAACAAGATTGTATTTGGAATAAGACTTTTCAAACATGCAGTAGATATGAATGTGTTTACTAACCACTCCTCAGTGCTAACAAAATTTGGCATACGGTCATTTAAAATCAGTTTAAAATATTTTCAAATATTATGCTTAGGACGGATTTTCTCTGCAGACATTTGCAGTTTTGGAGTAAGAGACCTGGCTCTTCGTCCTTGTCTTTTGCAAACTGAGCAGTTACATGCATAAAGAACTCCTATGTGGACAATGTAGTTTTTCACATACACAAAATCTCAAAAAGAGGATTCTTAAATTCATCCCAGAGTTAAAAGGACAGATCTCACTTCTGTGGGATTAAATTCTGCCACTAAAAGATAGGCAACAGAATGTCTCCGTTATCTTTTTTTCTTTAGTTATCATGCTATGTGAAAAACTATCTCAAATAGAAAACACAGACTGAATATCCCAATAAACATGAGAATGATGGCAAGCAACACAAATTTGGTTGATACATAAAATTCTTAAATATTTGTTGAAATGGCCTGGATTTTTCTCTTCTATTTTTATTTCTGGCTATCATGAAGTGATGCTCTTTTTTGCATAAGTTTCTATTCCTCAGCAAAATTCTGTTTAGAATTTCACATGATTAGGGTAGTCTTTAGTCCAGCTCCAAGTGGCTTTATAGCATTGCTCTGCCCTATTAAACTGCCTTAGGCCATGCTGAGAGTGCATGAAATGATTGCTGGATGTGTTGTGGGTTAAAAGATGTAATATTGTAATCAGACTGCAATGTGAGTGTCACCACATGGTTCTGTCCTACTAGTCATAAAAGTTACTGCATTTAATCTGTTTCGTTATTCTTCCTGGCCCAGAAGTTCTGTCCAGCTTTAGGGAAAAGTTCCCTGTCTTCATTGTTGTGCAGAAAATGGTACTGGAGGGAGCTGATGCCAGCATTAAAGATGATCACCTGTCACCTTGGTCTTCCAGCTCCAGTGTGTTCATCAGGAAGAAACTCAGTCTGAGAGTCAGGATGGACTGAGACCCCTGAAAATGAAGTTTTACCTGTCCTGGGCTTGCAGGAACCTGTATTGGAAGGCTGGTGGGGAAAAGGCAAACCTAAAGAAATCTCAGCAAGTTAGAATTATAAGCCTAGACTCACCACTATTCTGTTTTTACCACATTAAAATGATTTACAGGGTCCTAGATATCTTTTATCTTTCTTCAGAAGGGCAGTAGTAGTACTGCCAATATCGTTATAAGCTCTTAGTACAGCTTCAAATGTTATCTGTTGTATAACACATAAAGAATGCCAAGGAAATGGCAAGTTTTCCATGTATTTCAGATAGCTGAAAAAGTTTATGTACCTTAACCTTTTTAAAATGTACCTAGACTTAGTATTGCTGTAATGGGGGAAGTGTTGAATTCTTTGGTTTTGATCTGGGTGTCTATCAAGTCTTCACTCCTAGAAGCTTCCTGATAGCTAAATGCCTCAACAAAACCAACACTGTTAAGTAGTATTTAAAATATATTATACCCCCCTTTATTTAAAACATATATACCCATCTTCCTTAGTGTAAAGTTAAAACTCCTGGCCTAGGTCCTTGAGTGTGCACATCTAATCAGAGAGAAGGGTTGAACACTTCTTCAGCTAAGTAATGAAGGCCTTCCACTTATAATTTTTTAATCCAGTTACATTTTCATCATCCTTTGATAATCTCCATAATGTCTTGTGATAAGAATTTTGACTATATTTTTCAGACTTTGTACCCTAAATAAATACCAGTAATTTCACAGTAGACAACAGAGGTTATTGCTTGAGGATGTTTTTCTTCCTGCTGTAAAAACATGTTATGTAAATGATTAGAGAGCATTACGATGACTCTATTTTCTTTACAAATGAGAAGGAACATATTGAAGTAACACAAAACTGGTGAAATGATTCACTTACTCTCCTAAAACAGGATAAACAAAATTCAAAGAGGTTAATATATACGATATGTCATAAGTGAAAAGAGAGCTGCAATTTCTCTAACTTTATTAGAAATAAAAAAACCCATGCAATACTTATCCAATACTCAAAGTCCTTATCTTTTCCCTTCTTCACAGAAACTGAGACTAGTTCTTTAGTCACAGATTTTTGTATGGCCCAAGGGAACCATTGTGATCAGCTAGTCTAACCTCCTCTATAATCTTTTCAACAAGTTTTCCACCCTGGCAAATGTGCGCGCAGAATTGCACAGAACAGAATATTTATTTCTTATTTTTAAAGTTCCTTTCATACCCAAGGTATTTCAAAGTAATTTACATAGAAATAAATTAAAAGCTGATCAAGCAAGCAGTTTGCAGAAAAAATCCACCACTGTTCCAATGGACTACCAACCTTTAGTGCTCCACCGGAAAGGATTAAAAATCTCAGTGATAGAGATGATTCAGAGCTTTAAAAGAAGAGAGGTGAACTTCTTGACCATCTGTAAAATTTAGCATTCATTTATCCTCTGAAATAGTTTAAAGCATTGAAGAAAACACATTTAATACATACATGTCCCTAATTTTACTTTTTAGAATAACCCATACTTTTTACAGAACACTGTATGCTCATTTCAGTGTCTGAAAGGAAGGAAATTTTAATCATTTAATACAGGAAAGAATGTAAGTGCACACTGAGACGATCAAACAGGATTAAAAGAGTTAAGAATTTAGAAATTTTCTTCAATTCAGCTAGAAGAAAATAATATTGTGTATAATCCAGAGATAGTGAAAATGGCACAGCACTGCACTAACATGAATGAGTATCCAGCAGTATTTCTCAAATACTATGAAATGTTTAGACATGTAATTCTGTGATTACTTGTCATATTGAAATTCATAGAATCATAGAATAGTTAGGGTTGGAAAGGACCTTAAGATCATCTAGTTCCAACCCCTCTGCCATGGGCAGGGACACCTCACACCAAACCATGTTACCCAATGCTCTATCCAACCTGGCCAATGCACTGCACCAATGCACTGTATTTTTCACATAGAACTTCAACATTTGATAGTGCAAAAATATATTTTTTTTTATTTTTTTTCTTCTTAAACCTTTTAGAAGGATGTTTTTCTAGTTAAAACAGTAGATATGAATTATGATTACATATTTTATGCCAAAGTCTCTTATAAACTCTTCACTTGTTTTAAGTCAGAATGCTAACCACTAAAACAGAAGCAATCTTGAACACTTCTAATTGGCTTACAGGCTCTGTTATTGTGTTTGACTTGACCAACACCATCCAGGAATGCAAAGGGGACATAAGACCAGTATATGGCTTTTACATCATCTAATGTTATAATATCAGCATCCAGGAGCTCCCACTAGTCCTGAAAGTTACCCTGTGCATCCTCAGCCCTGTGGAGTACACACAAGTGTACCTGCCTCCACGCTCACTTGGAGATGCTTGACACAAGTGCAAGGCTCAAC
Source organism: Amazona ochrocephala (assembly GCA_039720435.1). Taxonomy (NCBI): domain Eukaryota; kingdom Metazoa; phylum Chordata; class Aves; order Psittaciformes; family Psittacidae; genus Amazona; species Amazona ochrocephala. The sequence goes on from CM077880.1 coordinate 32,832,028, forward strand.
ATTTATCTACAGGATAAACCAAGATCTTCCTTTAACATAAGTGCAAAAAGTATGGTTGTTAGCAAAACCACCCAGACATACACAGAACATCCTGAAAGCTCATCTGACACGTTGGACAAAGCATCCAGAAGACCCTTTATTATTTTTACTACTGCTGTGGGCACAGATACCAATTGACAAAAGCTCCAGGCTGTAAGAAAATACGCGCCTTTCACAGGACTATACAATAGATTAGTCTGACCTTTTCAACAGCATGGCCCATACAGGATTTCATGCAGTAAATCCTGTATCAATCTATGTCTTCTTGACCTAGAGAATATGCCTTAGAAAAACATAAAGGGAACAATTTGCTTTGAGATTAAGAAACCTGAACACAGGTGTCTACACTTAAGATAGGTATTTTAGCTACCATTACATTCAACAGAAATTGATTCAATTCAGTAAAAGACTCTAGAAAGAGATAGAACAATTAACTGAACAATCCACTTCCATTCTTCTTCAGAATGACCTGGAGAGCTATCTACTTTCCTTTGTTTTCCTTTGGATCTATGTCAAGTTGCCAGCTATAGTTCACGTTATGTCCTTCTCTTATAAAGTAAAAGGTTTCTGCTCTTAGAAACTATTTTTCCATAAGTATCTCTTAAGTACTTACTTCCATGATCAAGTCATGACATTTGTTTCTCTTTTGTTATATTATACATGATCAGATTATTTGGATTTTGTGGATGGTTTTCTAGAATAGGTATCAGGTTTTCTAAAACTAGAATCAGTCTTACTGTTATTTTCTGAATATGTTCCAAATATGCAGGTTTTACAGACCAGAATATGTCTTTTGCTTCTGTCATGAAACTTCTTTTCTCTTAGACTAGTGAAAACTCAAAGTTAGGCTTTCCAAGTAACTTCAGATGACAACTATCACAAGCTTCCAAAAATACAGTGGTATAAAAAAGGACAGTTAAGTCTTCTAATTTGTTTCAGTATCTTACAAACCTCATTAAACTGTTTTTCGTTTTCATATTACAGGCATAGACTGAGAAAGCAAAAGTATATGTATAAGTTTAACTTTATGCATATAGTTTATTTTAATGATTTCAAAAGGGCCACTTGTGCACTAACCTCAAGGATATAGTTTTAAGGGTGAGGATACAGTTTTGAACCACTACAGCAAAATCAAATAAAAACTCAATTGCATTCTCAGTATTCAGCATTTTGTTGCTTACATATACATTAAGGAGTGTTGAGTCTATCCCAAAACCTTCTGGCACTGGAAATTTAAGCTAAAAAATTTCAACTAGCCCCTCCTATAAAAGACAGGAGCTTTAAATTCCCCGAATAATCACCAGTCAGTTCCAGCCAGGATGGGCCATTGCTCAGATTGAGTGAACTAGGTCAGATGGGTGATTGCTCTGCTGGCAGGTTTTTCACTACTACTGAATTTTCATGAAGAAACAAGACAGGACAGGACAGGACAAGGAAGGGAAAGGGAAAGGGAAAGGGAAAGGGAAAGGGAAAGGGAAAGGGAAAGGGAAAGGGAAAGGGAAAGGGAAAGGGAAAGGGAAAGGGAAAGGGAAAGGGAAAGGGAAAGGGAAAGGGAAAGGGAAAGGGAAAGGGAAGGAAAGGAAAGGAAAGGAAAGGAAAGGAAAGGAAAGGAAAGGAAAGGAAAGGAAAGGAAAGGAAAGGAAAGGAAAGGAAAGGAAAGGAAAGGAAAGGAAAGGAAAGGAAAGGAAAGGAAAGGAAAGGAAAGGAAGATAGAAGAGAGATTTGCATTTATAGAGATTAAGCTGTAGATTTTAGAAAGTTTCACTGCTTTGAGTTGAAGAATGAAAAAACACCCTCTCAGGTTTAATTGGAATTATTTGGTCAGCATGGAAAAGAAATAATTCATGCATTCTTTTCATTTGGCTTGAATACAAAACCACGAAAGATAATAAATTATAATAGTTGAAGAGGTTACCAAGAGAAACTCATGGAACAATATGAAATCAAGTTGGGTCAAAATAGCACAAATCCTATAGATCATGCTTTTTGTTAATGTGGCTAGTATTTCAAGGAAAACTCTTTGATGTTCTTGTGGGTTGGTTTATTTTTTTTTGTTAGAAGAAGAAATGCAAAATTCAAGATTGAAAATAATGTTCAAGCTCAAATGTTATACTGCATATCAACTGGATTTCTGTTTTCTTGCTATTTGCAACTCAAGATACAAGGTGCAAAGTTATAAGCAACTTGTAAATACGTATTTCCTTAGAACTAAGCATAACTAATAAAATTAATAACTATGCTATTTCTGCTTAAGATATGGTGAAGTGTTCTGCTATGAATATTATCACTTCATAAGTGAAGTCATCAAAAGTAATAGTGCAGCAGCAGTTCAAAAGAGTATATGTTATGTACATTCTCATTGGCTTAGTTACAACACATCTGTTTAATAATCATGTGCTTCTCATTAACTACACATGAACATATATTTGATTTGGTGATACTCTTGTAATACAAATCAGGTCAGCCAAAAGAGAGATAAACAATGTGTAAAATATAAATATTTGCTCTTACTTGATGGAACCAAACATATTTCCTATGAACACAGCAATAACAACATGCTATGTAGATGCTGAAAAAATAACTGCCTCTAAAACTGTGAAAGCTGAAAACTAGGAAGCTAAGAAAAACTGAACATTCACATGAATTTCTGCTGGCTCTCGAGAAAAGAATGTTGCTGTGGGCATTTTTATCCTCCTCATCCGTCAAATTCACCAAGTGTGTCTAATCAGATCTCTCTGCTTTCTGATGGTAGAGTGGCTATATGATGTTTGACTAAACACATGTCATTGAGATGTCCTGACTAGTCTTTTTGTCTAAGTTGAATTGAGCCATTTTGCTCATGGGACTTCTATCATCTGGCCACATAAAGTATTGTTATCGTATTATCCCATCAGATCACCGGGTGCAGGTAACTGACAGTTCTAATGAGTTACATACACACAGCCCTGAAAATTCAGTAGGATTTCTATTCTAATTCAGTCAAAGAAAAGGTCAGTATACATATTCTGTCACACTGCTGCATAAGAAGAGTACAGTACATAACGACTAAAGGCCAGTTCCTTCAGTCATTAAACATACAGCACTTGTGGTGTTGTAAATTCCACAGTTAAAAATACATATTTTTCTATGCCATTTATTTCCGAAGAACGATCTTGTCAATAGAAACATTGAACAGTTTCTTCAGATTTTCCTCTAAGCACTAATTATTTAAAGTTCGTAGGCTTTGCTGTGATAGAACAAATTTTGTGTTCACTAGGGCACCAGCATTAATGCCTGCACAGTTGAAGGCAAAGAATTCTTCGGGACAGAGAATATACTGGTATCCAGACAAAAAGTATATATCCCAATATATTTTCTCATTCTATAAATCTATACTTCTGAAATAGTGTGATATTTCTTCTTTATTATTTACAGAACTTTTTTGAAGAACCATATTTTTTGTCATAAAATATGTCTTAAGAGAAAGCACTGGAATTTTAAAAACAAACAAAAAAAAAGGTTGATGACATATTCTAATTCATAAATGGACCTTTATCTCACAAACAGTAAATTATTCTATGGATTGTTACAGAAGCTCTGACTGTGTTAGAAAGTACTGAGGCATGTTAGTGGACAATTTCTAATTAACTGTTGCATATCAAACCATTACAGAAAAGAGGGAAATGACCCAGTGGTCGGATGGGGAAAACATGATTGCAAATATAACCCCAGCATGGCTGCTCAGGAGTGGGTACTGCACAGCGATGCAGGTTTGCAGGGAGGCTTTTGCAGGAGCTATTGCAGTGTATTTGGGTCTAAGTAAGTAATATTTATACCCTAGCCCTATGTTTTCTAAATATGCTATACTTGTGTCAATTTTTTTCACAGTTATACCACCGAGCAAAGACATTCAGAACTGAGTTATGTGAAAAGAGCTTTCTAGTAAGTGGCTAGAGCAGCAGTTCAAAACCAAAGCAAGACTGAAAAACAAGTGTTCCAAACACAGTGAAAAAAAGAAAAAAAAAAGCCTTGTTTTTAAATCCAGCATGGCTTATCATGTAAACCTGTATTCAGTGTCCACTGCACAGGTTTTTGAAAGGGGAAAATGTCACCATAAACTGACCTTTTCCTGAAGCATTTGCTAAAACTTTACAAATGTCAAAACAGGAGTTCAAAATGAAGACAGCATCATCAGGAAGGAAAACTGCGAGGGTAGTTGTGCATGTAATTTAGCAAAGCAACTGAAGGCATAAACTCTGGTTTTACTTCCACTTATAAGATCCCCTTCAAATATATATGAGAGTAAACGTAGCCAGTGAATTTTTCCACCTTGTAATGTTCAACAGCTTTCCTGGCATTAAATACTGCTCAAAACCAAAAAATAAGAAAAGCGAAATAATAAGATTTATTGCCACTGAATAACATATAGCAGCGAATAACATATAGCAGCAAATAACAGGATAAAATTTCAGGACAATTAGACAACAGTACATGTTGTTCATTGCTTTTTCTCCTTTTTCATCTTTGTATTCAATTTGTGTGGCAAGGTTTTGGGACCGGGGGGCTGCAAGGGTGGCTTCTGCGAGAAGCTGCTAAAAGCTTCCAGCATGTCTGATGGAGCCAGTGCCAGACAGCTCCAACATGAACCCACCGCAGGCCAAAGCTGAGCCCATCAGTGATGGTGGTAGGACCTCAGTGATAGCATAAAGAAGGGTAAAAAGTTACTGTGCAGGAGCAGTTGCAGCTGGAGAGAAGACTGATCGTATCTGAGAGAAACAGCCCTGCAGACCCCCAGGTCAGTGCAGGAGGGCAGGAGGTGCTCCAGGCGCTGGAGCAGAGGCTCCCCTGCAGCCCGTGGTGCAGCCCATGGTGAAACAGCTGTGCCCCTGCAGCCTATGGAGGTCCATGGTGGAGCAGATTCCACCTGTAGCCCAGGGAGGACCCCACTCTGGGGCAGGGGGATGCCTGAAGGCAGCTGTGACCCTGTGGGAAGCCCGCACTGGAGAAGGCTCCTGGTAGGACCTGCGTCCCCACGGAGAGATAAGTCCGCACTGGAGCAGGTTTGGTGCAGGACTTGTGATCCCGTGGGAACCCAGCCTGGAGCAGCCTGTGCCTCAAGGACTGAACCCCATGGAAAGGACTCACTGGAACAGTTCATGGAGTACTGTAGCCCATGGGAAGGACTCCTGCTGGAGAAGTCCACGGAGGAATGTCTTCTGTGGGAGGGACCTCACGCTGGATCAGGGAAGAGTGTGAGGAGCTCTCCCATGAGGAGGAAGCAGCAGCAGAGACAATGTGTGGTAAACTGACCACAACCCCCATTCCCCATCTCCTGTCCCTCTCGGTGGGGAAGAGGTAGAGAATTCAGGAGCAAAGTTGAGTCCAGGACGAAGGGAGGGGTGTGGAGAAGATTGTTTTGAGATTTGGGTTTATTTGTCATTATTCTACTCTGATTTGATTAATTTCCCCAAGTTGAGTCTGTTTTGCCCATGACAATAACTGGAGAGTGATGTCTCTATACGGACATCTGTCTCTCTATAGGGATAGAGACATCACTCCCTGTCCCTATCTTGACCCATGTGCCTTTGTTGTATTTTCTCTCCCCTGTCCAGCTGAGGAGGTCAGCGACAGAGCAGCTTTGGTGGGCACCTCGCCTCCAGCCAGGGTCAACCCACCACAACCTTTATTTGCAAAACCTTTTGCTTTTTGTGTCACAGTCAGTATGAATACCTTTCTCTGTCACCACAGTAAATGAACCCTCATTTTGTTTTTGAATAGGTATTCAGCATGCACCAGGAGGAACTGTCAGCTGAAGTGGAAGCCTAAGAGAAAAATGTGTAGAGCTACTACCTGATTTTTTACCCAGTCTTGTTTTCTCAAAAGTGCATGACCCTGCGATGATGACTAAGATTATAGGTTTCTTCTATTTAACTATAAAAATATTAGAGAGCCAGAATTGAGAACAATATAACTGTATTTAAACCTAACAAAAATGTCATTGCCTTTGGGATTACTGAGGAACTTTGAAAAAGAACTGTCATGAGAGATTCTTACAAATGTCTTTTGATTAAATGAATCAAACAAAAAACCTCTGTGTTAACCCTAACCTCATTCTTTTGCATACTTATCCATCACATTTCATATTGGCTGTCACACGCCTGAGCCTCCCCAGATATTATAACTATGTGTTCCTCTGAGTTATTGCAGAAAATAAATGCATCTGACCTCATTGATGAAAGCCTCTAAAATCACTGAAGTTTATCAATTCTCTTAAGATGCAGGAATAAGCAATAGGAATGAAAGCCAAGCAACCAGAAAGTCCCAGTGACTGAAGCTTGCAGGGCAGCAGACAGCACAGTAGCCTCAGAATTACTAACTCTTAGTAAGTAGAATTACTTATATGCCAATATTTTTGTGCAATGAGTTTGAGGAAAATACTATTTAAGAGCTTTTATCCCAACACCATTCCAAAATACTCACTACAGAGAGGACCGGTCTTGTTCAACATCTTTGTGGGTGACATGGACAGTGGGATTGAGTGCGCCCTCAGCAAGTTTGCCGATGACACCAAGCTGTGTGGTTCGGTTGATACATTGGAGGGAAGGAATGCCATCCAGAGGGACCTCGACACGCTTGTGAGGTGGGCTGATGCCAACCTAATGAAGTTTAACCATGCCAAGTGCAAGGTCCTACACCTGGGACGGAGCAATGCCAGGCACAGCTACAGGTTGGGTGGGGAGGAGATTGAGAGCAGCCCTGCAGACAAGGACTTGGGGGTGTGGGTTGATGAAAAAATGAACATGAGCCGGCAGTGTGCGCTTGCAGCCCAGAAAGCCAACCGTATCCTGGGCTGCATCAAAAGGAGTGTGACCAGCAGGTCGAGGGAGGTGCTCCTGCCCCTTTACTCTGCTCTTGTGAGACCTCACTTGGAGTATTGTGTGCAGTTCTGGTGTCCTCAACATAAAAAGGACATGGAACTGTTAGAGCAAGTGCAGAGCAGGGCCACGAGGAGGATCAGGGGACTGGAGCACCTCCCGTATGAAGATAGGCTGAGAAAATTGGGGCTGTTCAGCCTGGAGAAGAGAAGGCTGCGTGGAGACCTCATAGCAGCCTTCCAATACCTGAAGGGGGCCTATAGGGATGCTGGGGAGGGACTCTTCATTAGGGACTGTGGTGAGAGGACAAGGGGTAATGGGTTTAAACTTAAACAGGGGAAGTTTAGATTGGATCTGAGGAAGAAATTCTTTACTGTAAGGGTGGTGAGGCCCTAGAATGGGTTGCCCAGGGAAGTTGTGGATGCTTCATCCCTGGCGGCGTTCAAGGTGGGGTTGGACATAGCCTTGGATGGCATGGTTTAGTGGGAGGTGTCCCTGCCCATGGCAGGGGGGTTGGAACTCGATGATCTTGAGGTCCTTTCCAACCCTAACTATTCTATGATTCTATGATTCTATGTAGTAAACACCAAATACCTTGACTTACAATGACCTTGATGGGTCCCTTCAAACTTGAGATATTCTGTGATATTCTCCTTTACCTATAAAGACTTTTGAGGACCACTAGAGGCAAAATTAAGGTAATACACAGGATATCAGTGAAGACTGTGTGACTGAGGGATACAAAGGTTTGTTTTTTTCTAATAACTCTAAGAAACAAAATAATGCATACAATACATTTATACACCCCATCATTTTTACCACAGAATCATAGAATGGTTTGGGTTGGAAGGGACCTTGAAGGACCTTGAGGGAACCTCCAGTTCCAACCCCCTGCCATGGGCAGGGACACCTTCCAGTAGACCATGCTGCTCCAAGCCCCGTCCAACCTGGCCTTGAACACTGCCAGGGATGGGGCAGCCACAGCTTCTCTGGGCAACCTGTGTGAGGGTCTCACCACCCTCACAGGGAAGAACTTCTTCCTAATATCTCATCCAAATCTCCCCTCTGTCAGGTTAAAGCCATTCTCCCTTGTCCTGTCACTACATGCTCTTGCAAAAAGTCCCTCTCCAGATTTCCTGTACTCCTCTTCAGGCACTTGAAACTGCTTTAAGATCCCCTCAGAGCCTTCTCTTCTGCAGGCTGAACAACTCCAGCTCTCTCAGCCTGTCTTCACTGGATGCAGCCTTTCACTTGGTTCTATCATTTTAGACCAAGTTACTGACCTTCAGCCAAACTTCCTGAATTTACTGGGTTGAAAAATCTTGGAGAAAGCCAAATATGACTTCCAAGTTAATGGAGATCATGGAAAAAATTCTTGCTACAGAAATTCAGGGGGTAGGTTGATAAAATACAGACTGATGGTGACTGATAAATCCTCACAATATAACATAAAGATATCCAAGCTGGTAAATGAATGCATTCTATTAGAAATATATCTTATGCAAAAGTGTGAGGCTCTCGAAATCTGTAGAGAATCAGACTGAGTTGGATAATCAAGAAACATATGAGATGTTATATCCTGTTTGAAGAATTATGCCTGTTGCACAGCTTTATGGCTGTCTGGAAGCCATTAAAGTGCATTTAGCTGAAAGTGAAAGAATATTTTTCAGTGTTCAAATGTGGCAGCTTTGAGTGTGAGACAGAAGACAATTTAGGAACCTCTGAAACAGTTGTTGCCATAATAGCAGCGATCCATCCTCCCTAAAGCAGCAGCTGATGTTTTAGTTTTCTTCTCCATTTAACTAGCAAAGTGCTCAGATGAGTTTTTGTTAAGCCCTGGTTTTGCAATGGCTGGGTTTGCAGGTCTTCACTTCCAGGATTTTTTTCAGGGCTCACCTGTTTTGTGCACTGCTTCATCCCCTTAATCATACATTATAAGACATCTCCTCTGCCTCGTAAACAAAGTGGGAGTTTGTTTCCATAGAAACAACAGAAAACCTGGAGCTGTTCCTTTTTCCACTTGTGCCAGGCCATGGCTTGCTTCCTTAGGAAAAGCATAAGGATCCCACATCGTGCCCTCTGTGGAGGGGATGCATGACCAGTACTTGTTCAGATTGACTAATTCTCTTCACTTTTATTTGAATCGTAAATTGATCTTACTACTTCTAAGTTTATCGGGACATAAAGCCACAAATTTTATACCCCATAATTACACTGTTATTAACCCATCACCATAATACAGATTTTGGCTCCAACTAACATTTTTATATCATTGCACTTTATTCAGAATTGTACCCTTTCACATTACTTCTTTGGCCAAGTAATAAAATTATTCAATAATACCAAAATCAAGGACATCAGGTTACCGTGTTATATAGAAGATGACCTAAATAGAAATAACAGTCATTTTCATACCATGGTTTACTTTTCACTTTCTTTTCCCTTTCTCTGCCCACACTATACATATGAAATATTAATTTCTGTTTGCTGCAGCTTCACTCACATTGCAATACAGCAAAGTCTGAATACTTCAGCTCCTTTGAATCCTCAACACTCAGCACCTTTTTCACATCGTGACTTCCTAAGACTAAAGGACTGACTGAAGTTCTTACTTCAAGCCCCTGACAGGTACGATCTTTAGCAACTAATACAACTTCTGGGTTTTTTTTAATGACCATATACCCGCACTATCAACTTCTTATTTCCTTATTACCTATGACCAAAGCTCTGGATTCTGCCTTGCCCCTTCCCATAAGCACTCAACATGTATGCATCTTGTTTCATAGCACAGAAATAAAACTATGTGTATATTTGTACAATAATATGACAGTTGTATTCACTAGAAACATAGGTACTCTGGTACTCAGGTACATTGTCTTCACAGAACACAAATAGGGGGCATCCTTGAGGCTCCGAATATGGAATATTACAGTACAGTCTGCAAATGCTGTATTTTTTCTTTGATTTTCATAAAATAGCTATTTCTATACTAAGCATTAAGCTTATTCTAAAAATGTGCTAAATGGAGCATCATTTTTATCACATAACTTTCCCTGTTAACTCTTCTGCTGTTTTTAATAACATTCTTCCTTTAGTTTTTATGTGTTTGCTTTGCAATCAATACTCATTCATTTCTACTCATTGCTACTATAACATATCTGAATTCATTATAATGTCTGTCCTGTTGAGAACTGTTTTTCTGGATGTTTACTATTACTCAGCTGAGCAGTTTCATTGTCTTCAGAGGACAAAGAGAGTACTTACAAGTACCCAACACAAATCCTAGGTGCAGAAAATCTTTCCACTTATCACTATTTTCTGCCTCACTCCCTCTCATACTTTAAAAAAAAATCCTGAACTTTTATGAGCTGTCTTTGTTATGCTCTTTACAGAGGAACAAATAAAAAGGGATAGTCTGAAAAAAAAAAAGCAGGTTACATCTCATCAATTCTAAGCTTCGGAACTTGAACTCAGGGATAGAAATAGGAAGCAGAGAAAGAATTCTGTTCTTTGTAGGGCTCAAATGAATGAAAAGGATACTCCAATCCAAATCCCTTAGTTGTTTCACATATGCTTTCAGTCACTGCACAAGGATAGCCTTGACTAAGTTGTAAATCTCAGCAAACCAGAGGCTTCTCAGAGATATTCCTGGTCACACAATTCATCACCTTGGTTGACTTAAAGGCCCTCATGAAATATAACAAAAGCTCCTGTCTCAAGACTTCACATATCATCTACAGAACCACAAAAAAAGCTGGCATCACCTTCAGCAGATTCCCTAACTAGACAGGGGCATAAAAAATATAAAATCTACCTGCCTATTTGGGTTACATAGCTTTTATTTTCAAACAACACAGCACAAAATAAAAAAAAAAAAAAAAACACCTTCTACTCCAGAAAGTGGAAAACACTCTGAGACAGATTCTGCTTTTAAAGGATAAATTAAGATAACCTTGCCAAGAGTATACAAAGCTCTACTTCTTTCAAACTTACATCAGGAATACAGGTCTTGTTTTCAATTATTTCATCTCAGTCCTTCAATTACAGATAAAGAAATGAATGTGTAACATCTAATAGATATATAATACAGAGAATGTAGTTTGAAAATATGTCATGAAGTGTATGACATCAATACTCAAGTGCTTCCTCATAGCAGTTACTGTTCTCAGGAATAAAGAAAGTGATCAAATCACAAACAGCAGCATCACCAATAAAATACTGAAAAAATTTACAGCATCACAGAATGGTTTGGGTTGGCAGGAACCTTAAAGATCATCCAGTTCCAATCCTCTTGCCACAGGCAGGAACACCTTCCACTAGACCAGGTTGCTCAAAGCCCTACACAACCTGGACTTGAACACTGCCAGGGATGGGGCACCCACGGCTTCTCTGGGAAGCCTATTCCAGTGTTTCATGGCAAGAGTTTCCTGTTTCATTTCTTCTTTATCTTAGAAATGTGGAATAGTGTTGTTTGATGTGGGGTTTTTTTGTGCAGTTTTTTTTTTTTTTGTTTGTTTTTTTTTGTTTTTTTTTTTCCAAATATCTGGTTTCTCAGTTGCCTTTATCTGATCTGTCTTAAACGAACTCCTCATGGTTACAAAAGCTCACACCACTTATCAATGAGACCATGTCAACCTTCACTTTTGAGATAATGCTCTAATCTCTACTGACAGTCAATGGAATAAGCATCTTTACAATATATTTTCAATAAGCAGAGTCTAAAGTGACTAGTGTTTGTGTTGGTGGCCACATCACAGTTGTCAGAAGTTCAGTGGGGTGAATTTCACTCTGTAATTTATGCCGGTACTTGGACAGTATTAAGATCAGGAGGTAAGAATATAACTGAGGTCATGGATGGACAGGGTGCTTTAGTGTTTAGGACACAGACCTAGGAACGGTGTTCCCATTTTGCTCTTTTGTAGCCTTGGCCAAGTTATCTAATTGCTTTAAGTGAGATTTGGCTTAATTAAATCATCTTCTCTGTAGGTATCTCTGCTAGTTATCCAGACTCGCTGCATTAACAGGATGAGATGACTCATGCCCGCAACACCCATTTCCCTCTGAGGGCTACAACACAAGTCTAGCAACTAGTTAAAATGTAAAATTTCCACTTTAAATGCACAAAGGTAGATGAGAGGAATCGTGTTCTGTGTTACAGATCTGGCTAGACTAGACACACCGGATATAAAAGAGTTTCTATTTTATCTCAGTTTGAAAGAAAAGCTTTCAAAGCAAAAAAGTCACTTCAAGCATAACAGACAACTAAAAAAAAAAAACCAAAAAACCAAACCCAAAAACTTTGAAACATGGTAGATCCGCTATTACTTCCCCAACCTTCTCCTAATGGTGTGCCTAAGTTCCCAATTGAATGATGAGCCCAACTTCATTTTCTTACCTGCAAAGGTGCTGTAAATTTATACAATAAAAACTGTGAAGTACATAGATAAGTGATAATGGCAACATATAATTACCTGGGAGAGATGTTACCTGTGGCACTACCTGTGTATGGTCTTGTAAAGGTGCTGAATGGCCTCAAAATTTAATGAAATAATTCCCCAGTACTATATTATTATGCTGAGGCTGAACAGAATAAAAATACAAGGTCAGAAATTAAAATTCTAAAACTTTTTTATTCTTATTTTTGCTGTCTGCCAAGGCATGAGTTTCCCTCTGTAGTTAGTATATCCATGCCTAGCAAATTCACTGTGTGTTTATAATCTTTCACCAGCAAACATCTGAGAACAACTAGACCAGCAAACAGATAAAGTGAATGAAATAATAGCCATTTTTACAAATGCCTTTTTGATCTTCACGATTTACTGATCAAATGATGGTTTTCTTCTTTCTGTTTTAAATGTAGGAAATTGTACACCTCTTTATGCTGCTTGGTTGAGCCAGTTAGCACAGGTTAAGGATTACTGAATTCTTTCTCATCTGTAATTCAACAGAGTAATCCCATTTCAGACAGGAAAAAAACCCAAAGAGATTACACTAATGGTTAAAGACATATACTTAACATCAGGTAGAGCTTCTGGAACATCGTGCTAATGCATTTCCCATCAGTACTTGCAAAAGTCCTAGACCGACGGATCCACAGGGCTATAGCGGTTTTCTCAATTTCATTTATTTAAGGATTTGTAGCGAGCAGATCTGCATCCAGGATTTTCTACTTGAACAGGTACATTGCTCAAGGCATCATAAACACTACAAACAAAATTATCTTGCAGTTTTAGTGTATCTTGCTGGCTCAAATTGTGTAGAGAGTATTCACAGAAGGAAGTGAAGATTAACTGTGACTAGGATGGGATGCCAAACACCAAGAGTTGCATCTGAGCTACTAGTTGAAACATTCAGCCTAAATTCTTTAAGCAAGGTCAGCAAACCAGAGGCCAAACTGCTACTTAATCAGAAAATTAGCTCAGTCACATTTATGTATCACAATTGCAAAGGTTTATAAGCCACACCAGACAAGTGCTTAGCTTCTGTCTCATTTTGCATTGCAGAAAGACAAGAATTGTGGATCTTCTATTTGGACCCAACAGCAAGTTAGTTATCTTTAGATGCAGAACATCCAAAGAATGTTATATTACAAACTCTTCAAGTTAGTAACCATATATTGTCCTGGGTTCAGCAGTAGCAGTAATTTTTCTCCCTCTTAGTAGGTGAGGCAGTGCTGTGTTTTTGACTTTCGGCCTAGGAACAGCGCTGATAACATCGATGTTTGTAGTTACTGCCTGGTAATGTTTTGATCTGGCAAAGGACTTTCTAAGTCTCATGCTCTGCCAGAGAGGACGGGAAGCTGGGAGGAAGCAGAGACAGGACACCTGACCCAAACTAACCAAAGAGGCATTCCATGCCACAGCACATCATGCCCACTGTATAAACTGGGGGCAGTTACCCAGAAGGGTTAGATCACTGCTTGGTCAGGCTGGGTATCGGTTGGTGGGTGGTGAGTGGTTGTATCCTCTTCCCTTGTTTTTTCATTTATCATTATTATTATTACTAGTGATAGCAGTAGTGGTTTTGTATTGTACCTTAGTTACTGGACTATTCTTATCAAAACCCATGGGAGCTAAATTCTTTCAATTCTCCTCCCCATCCCTCAGGGAGCAGGAGGGAGGAAATGGAAGGGAGGGAGTGAGTGACTACATGGCTGAATTACTTATATTTAATACCAAACTGCAATACTGATGAATACATTAGATATAGTTTAAGCTTCATAGAATCATAGAATAGTTAGGGTTGGAAAGGACCTTAAGATCATCGAGTTCCAACCCCCCTGCCATGGGCAGGGACACCTCCCACTAAACCATGCCATCCAAGGCTCTGTGCAGTCTGGCCTTGAACACCGCCAGGGATGAAGCATTCACAACTTCCTTGGGCAACCCATTCCAGTGCCTCACCACCCTCACAGTAAAGAACTTCCTCCTTATAGCCAATCTAAACTTCCCCTGTTAAAGTTTGAACCCGTTACCCCTTGTCCTATCACTACAGTCCCTAATGAAGAGTCCATCCCCACCATCCCTATAGAGCCTTCAGATATTGGAAGGCTGCTAGGAGGTCTCCATGCAGTTTTCTCCAGGCTTAACAGCCACAACTTTCTCAGTCTATTTTCATACGGGAGGTGCTCCAGTCCCCTGATCATCCTCGTGGCCCTCCTCTGCACTTATTCCAACAGTTCCATGACCTTTTTATGTTGAGGACACCAGAACTGCACACAATACTCCAAGTGAGGTCTCACGAGAGCAGAGAAGAGGGGCAGGAGCACCTCCCTCGACCTGCTGGTCACACTCCTTTTGATGCAGCCCAGGATACCGTTGGCTTTCTGGGCTGCGAGCGCACACTGCTGGCTCATGTTCATTTTCTCACCAGCAACACCCCCAAGTCCTTCTCTGCAGGGCTGCTCTGAATCTCTTTGCCCAACCTGTAGCTGTGCCTGGCATTGCTCCGTCCCAGGTGTAGGACCTTGCACTTGGCATGGTTAAACTTCATTAGGTTGGCATCAGCCCACCTCACAAGCGTGTCTAGGTCCCTCTGGATAGCGTTCCTTCCCTCCAGCACATCAACCGAACCACACAGCTTGGTGTCATCGGCAAACATGCTGAGGGCGCACTCAATCCCACTGTCCACGTCACCCACAAAGATGTTGAAGAAGACCGGTCCCAACACCGATCCCTGAGGAACACTACTCATTACTGGTCTCCAGCTGGACATTGAGCCATTGACAACTACTCTTTGTGTGCGGCCATCCAGCCAGTTCTTTATCCACCGAGTGGTCCACCTATCAAATTGATGTCTCTCCAATTTAGAGACAAGGATGTCATGTGAGACAGTGTCAAATGCTTTGCACAAGTCCAGGTAGATGACACCCACTGCTCTACTTCTGTCCATCATTTCTGTAGCCCCATCATAGGCCACCAAATTGGTCAGGCAGGATTACCCCTTAGTGAAGCCATTCTGGCTGTCACCAACCACCTCATTGTTTTTCATGTGCCTTAACATGTCTTCTAAGAGAATCCGCTCCAAGATTTTGCCAGGCACAGAGGTGAGGCTGACTGGTCTGTAGTTCCCCAGTCATCCATTTTCCTCTTCTTGAAAATGGGGGTTATATTTCCCTTTTTCCAGTTGTTGGGAACTTCACCTGACTGCCATGATTTTTCAAATATGATGGACAGTGGCTTAGCAGCTTCATTTGCCAGCTCCTTCAGGATCCGCTGAATGATATCTTCACATCCCATGGACTTGTGTACATTCAGGTTCCTAAGGTGGTCTCGATCCAGATCCTCTCCTACAGTGGGCCCAAGGTCTTCATTCTCACTTTCCCTGCGCCTGCCTTCCAAGACTTGGGTGGTGTGGTCAGAGAATTTGCTGGTGAAGACTGAGGCAAAGAAGTCATTAAGAACCTCAGCCTTCTCCAAATCCAGGGTAGCCAGTTCTCCTGATAGCTTCTGGAGGGGGCCCGTGTTGTCCCTAGTCTGTCTTTTCTTTGTTTGTTACATACCTATAGAATCCTTTCCTGTCGTCTTTATCATCCCTAGACAAGTTTAAATCTAACTGGGCCTTAGCTTTCCTAACCTGGTCCCTAGCTTCCCAGACAACATCCCTGTATTCTTCCCAGGCCACCTGACCTTGCTTCCACCTTTTATAATCCTCTTTTTTCCTTCAAAGTATCCTCAGCATCTCCTTATCCATCCAAGGAGGTCTCCTGGCACTCCTGCTGCACTTTCTTCTTGTTGGGATGCAACACTCGTGAGCTTCGGTGACAAATAAAATCACTTGCTAAGAGTAGCAGCTTTAAAAATGCCTACTGCATATTTTCCAGTAAATCAGATTCAGTCATCCACTGTCTGTATCTTTGGCCTCAACTGCATATTAGGTGTAGTATAATATATCAATCAGAAACTTTCCAAACAACTCAAGATAATAATTTTTAAAACACCTAAATATTTTCTTCAAGTACAGCATACTGATGTACTGACAGAATTCATTAAGGAAATCTATCATTCCTGAGATTCAAAGCTAGCACTGTATATCACAGAAGTAATAATAATCTATTATTTCAGTGACTATCCTTTTATGTCTGTCCTGTCACACATATTTACACTGGAAACATAAACACAAGCTCTCATTTGAAAATGGAGAGTATAAAATGCTTTGTATAGAAGATAGACACTGCAAGCTTGCTGAACTGTAAGCAACCATGTGAAATCTTTAATACAAATAAATCAATGTACAAAGCTTCACCTGATTCCTTATCATTAAATCCTACTTAAATGTGAATGTGCTTTAAATAATTTAATGGAGATCAAATTACCCACCTGTCTTGTACATGCGGCCTACTACACATTTGCCTTAATATTGCATGATATGCCCTGCATTTACTTTAGGAAATTATTATCCATTCCATCACTTGGAGTAACACAGCAACTTTTCAAATACATTTCTAACTTGCTTAATGAGAAATAGTTTAGATGCCAGCAGTAGCAGGCAAACTAGAACAGAAACTGGCAATCCATTTGCACAGACTCACCTTGCACTGGATATACAGAAAAGTGGTTGCCATAAAAAATGTGAAAGCTTCCAATGCAATTGGTGGAAATGCCGACAAACAGGAAATGTTCTCTAGAAAATGCAAGGGCCACATAAGCAGTCTTGCATGATTACAGTCCTCCTCCCACAAAGAACAATCCATTCATGAGCAATTTATGAAAACATGTCTTTTTACGTTTCATGTTTTTTTTTTTTCCCTGTCGACCTCACTATATATTGCTTCCTTACCTCTGTCAATACCAATGGGAATTGTCAGTGCGCAGTATCTTGGAGAAGGCACTGAAATCAATACTAGATGAAGTCCTTTTCTTGCGAAACAAACTTGCTTATTTGATCAAAAAGATGCTACGGGAATGTCTGGTCCTCATTAATTGCCTCTAGACATAGATTAGAAAACAGTGAAAAAAAAAACCCCAAACAGTAAAAATTATCCGAAACAATCAACAAAAGTAAATACACACAAGACACGGTGCATCAAAACTACAACAATTAGCATTTAACATTTGTACATCAGCAGCTAGAGACATCTGTCAAATTATTCACGTGGATAAATATGTATTTACAATGTTCTCTTTTCAAAACTGTTATTCTAACCAAAGCAAGCTCTCCTGCTTTGCTATCCAGAATGACCAGAGGATAGAGAACCCAAATTTGGAGGTACATATGGCAAAAGTTTGCCAAAGAAGGGTCATATTTTGACTGTCTATGCCTAATTTAGATGTGCAATACATAAAATGAAGTATTAGGAATAGTGCAATCATTCAGGGAGTCCAAGTGATGTTCTTGATTCTGACACTACTGCAGAACTTTCATGAAGGACTCCAACTTCACCGAGGCACCTATTTCTCCCCCTTGATTATAATACATTTAAAGGAGCATTTAATACATTCTAAATGCCCATGAAGTAAAGTGCAAACACAAAGTTCATTCCTCCTCATTTTTTGGCCAGTTTAGCTATAGCATCCTCAGGATTACCTGAACTGACCTCTGGAATGCATGGCTTCATCTTCTCCTAGGTTTTGTGCTTAAAATTAGCATTTTAGACTGAACACCTATGGAAGCAGAATCTGCTTCATCCAAACTCAGTAAAGATTTCAATAAAGACTATATTTCACATCTACACTTCATTTAGTTCAAATGTTCTTCAAAACTTACACTCCACTGCAATTACAAAATATCATTGATTAAAAATGATATGAATACCCGCACCTTTTTGCCTCTTGGTTTTGCAGATGCTAAAGAATAGCTTTGCATTTATTTTAATGGCATTAAAGATCATCCTTTACTTAAGTATGTAACCAAAATAAACCATTTCTTGAAACTTCCTTCATTAATGATCATTTGTAGATGACATAACATGATTTCCTTTTAAAACAAGTTACTACCTAATTATAATGGAAAGTTGAATTCCATCTGAAAAAGACAGTATTGCATGGCACTTTGTGAAAAAGCAGGATTAGCTAGCTAATATGCCAATCCATATGCGTCTTTAAATCTAGAAATGAACATAAGCAGGGCAGAGGCAACCGTACTGTGCTTCAGCAGGCATGGCCAAAGCACTTGCCAAGTCCACAGCGGATGCTGGGTTAGACTTTTGATCTGTTTCACAGCTGTGAACAGTCTGAAATGCTGCCACTGGAAATACTAACACATGATATGTGCAGGGATGTTTCTCATTTCTATGAGAATAAATACTCCCTCAACCCACATTCTTCAATCCATATTCATGTGAGATCTTCATACTGAACCTATGCACACATATTTTGAAAAAGCTTTAAAAAATCTTCAGTGATGTCATCAGGTTTTCCATTTTTAAATGTTTCTTTACCTTTTATTGAAGTTCACAGAATACCCCAATGTGTAGAAATAACATAATACCTCACTGTAGTGTAGGAGAAGAACTAAGGCCATTTGAAGACAATAGAACTGGGAAGGATCTTAAGCTCAAGCTGCAACAGAGAAATGTTACATCTATTTCATGCACTTGCTGACTTTTAACAGCCCAGAAGAAACAAGAAACGACTTCTCTGTGAAACCTCTTTAGTGATCAACTTACATGGTGACATTTTATCCCTAAGGACAACACAAGAAGCAAAGCAGTAAATGACAGAATGATGACTGAGCAAAGGCATCAAGCCTTAAAACCAATGAAACACTGAAACAGTGATACACCTACTGAAAGTATATTCAGGTCACCAGAAGTCAAAAAAAGGAAAAAAAAAAAAAGAAAGTGAGTGAGTTCCTTTTTGGGACCCTCCATAGAAAGATATCTTCATATGATACTGTTTTTTTCAGCTGACTACTGCGTCTTAGGGTTGTAAGCTGTCTCTCTCTCCTCCAAAGGATATGTGCCAGTCTTTCTAAGAGAGACTACTGTCTGCCATTATGTCACATAATTGTGACATCTTAAAAAAACCCCACAAAACCCAGACAAGATTCTACTTTTTTTTATTCCAGTCAAATTTCAACTAAATGTCCAATGGTACCTGATCTGTAATACTAATGAACTCTTAGAACTGTGACACTGTCATTGGCAGTCCACCCCTTAAATTTGGCAGATGTATATGAACTGCTACCACAATATATAAGGAAAATTAAAATGAAGGAAAAAAAGGAAAGGAAGGGATGGGAAAGGAAAGGAATAACCCAACAGGTATAAACTCACTAAATAATAAATGGGACAAGTGAAGTAGGTACTTTGCTTTACACGATGTATGACACAAATACATTTAACGCTCACTTTGTCTTGTATTTGTGATTCTACTCTATTGTGCAATCCCAGGTCACCTGCAATGCACTGTATTAGAGTTCCCTCTACTGGCTTCTTAAGACTTTGTGAACTAAACCTTTATTTTACTTTTACTCACTCTGTCTACTGACTGATGGAATTACACTGAACAATGAAATCCTTCTCTTGGTGACATAATGAAATAGAAGACCAATCCACATATACACAGCAACAGATTTCCCTGTTCTATTGTCTTAGAAGGAATACATTGTTTAGTTCACTAATAATGCAGTGTTCAATACAAGAAGTATTGACCAGGGTATTTATTTATTCACAACAGAAGCCTAGGAAAATTCCACAATCTGAAAGCCTCACAGAAGTGTGAGGATTTGAAATGGAAATAGTATCTTCAATGTCAATCATATATGTTGCGTATGCACAGATAATTGCTTAGTCAACAATTTAGAAAGTCATACTGGTTTTAGTCATTGCACAAGAATTCACTGCAGTGAAGGAGGATTCAAAATCTGACCTCCTTAAAGAACACTGCACGTTTTAGGCCTGGTCCAGACATTCACTGCATTTTAACATGAAGAGTGACAATTTGGCCACGATACTTTGCAGCTACTGTTTAAAGTTTCAGATCCTCTACTACCACTAATCTCTTTCATCTTTAGCAGCAATTTGACACTTCCAGAACATATTGTCACAGTTGTTTTTCTGGGCCTGAAAATAAAGAGTGAGCAAGACCCCATTCACAAACTTTGCAGGATTCATCATTGTTGATTATGCCTGAAGATGGTGGATGAGTTACTAAAATTGCTGGAATCTTACCTGGTACCTGAATGCTCATAGCACAGAACTACATGAACATGCTGTAACTTCAAAGCCATATGTGGACCACTGCCCTGCCAGCAGGAAAATCCACCTACTAAACTGTGACAAAGGAAATATCCTGCTTTGAATATTAACTATTGGAAAATTGTAAAATACCAAGCAGTCAGAAGATCCTTCCTAATTTCATTCAGATACTAACTCATCACACAGCACTGAAATCCACAATGAAGTCTAAACTAAGTTCAATTCCTATTTTATGTACTAGTTGAGATCTACTGCCTCATCTTTTGGAGCTTGAATATCATCGCTTAATTTTAGGGATTTTTGCAATTCCATGTCCAAATCCCCCACAGGAGGACATTCACAGACTTTGAATGTCAAGCATCTATGTGGAGAGGTGGAGGTGAGAAAGAACTGCACACAAATTACAGTTGCACAGCATCAGTGAGGCTGTAGGAAACTACAGTCTTAATGAAGTAAGCACAGGCCCCTAGAGCTGCACATATTCAGGTTTTGCCCTCAACTGAATTTGCTTCTAAAAGAAACACCTCGTCTTTAAAATTCTAGCACTTACTAAATTAAAAAAAGGGTTATGGAAAGACTTTGCATGCCCCTCTTAGACTCATTTGTATTTCAGAAAGCCCCTGAAACAGGTTTAAACATAGTTGAACATTTTTGTCAGTTAGGTCAGTGTACCTTATTGTACAATAGAATTCTGCTTCTTGTCAATTGCAAATGTAAAAATGCAAGGTTTTAGCTAAACAAGCAGAAAAAGTGAAAAGACAGGCAACCAGATGACAGCATCAAACAAGTGCTTTTGCTGTGAAACTGCTGACCTGGGCCTCCAATAACATGACAGTGCTGAAAACAAAAAGGTGCTATATGCATTGTATTATTAAGGATAACGGTAGGAAGCTGATATACCAAAGCCTGAAGAATGAAGGGTAGAAAAGGTTTTACAATGGTAGTGACTTAAGAAGTCTAGTTTTGGTTGACCTTAACACTAGCATAGCATGATATGAATTAAACAAGACAATGTTAATTTTATCTGCTGAATTAAGTTTGTTCAGATATACCTATCTTTTCAGGTGGATTTAAATTCACACAGCCCTCTAAGGAAACACTCATTTTTACATTAAAATGCTTAATTCATCTTGATGCTAAGGTTTCTCAAATGAAACTACTGCTTAAAGCTAGTGTTTGCTGTATGAGATAATGGTTAAAAGGGACCAGAGAAATAGCAAAGAGGCACCTTTAAGCTGAGTTTTCATATATATGGGTTCATAGAAGTTAGCCTAAATATTTAAGTAGTGGAAAGGCTGAAAAAATTTGAAGCGGAATTGCTGCACTAAATACCTGCCTTTAGCGCAGTCACTCCTGACCTACAGTGGAGACAGTCCCAAAACATCTGGCATCCTGTACATGCATTGCCTTTGATGCCAATGGCTGTGGGAGAATAGATTATGTCTGCTCTGAAATCACTCCTGGCAAATCTATGTTGAATATAACCACAAAGAGTAAAAATAATTAAATGGATTTTTAGCACTGGATAAAATATAAATATCTTTGAGATCCATTCAAAACAGGTGGAGATACATGGCTTTCTGCAGCATCAGCATGATGTTCCACCTCCTAAATTAAAAATAGTACTTCACAGTCCTCAAAAAGCTATTCCTTTCCAGTATGCATTTCTAGAGAACCATTATGATGCATGATAAACTGGGTTTCAATTAGATAGAGATGTGCTAATGAAGTACTGTGTTATCATTTCATAGAACAACCACATTTTGCTAATTTGTTTCACACCAAACTTCCTAGCTTTAATTAGAAAGAGGAAAATATCCATTTAATCTGATTAAAGATCCCCAGGTACACTCATGTCCGTCTGAGGAGGTTCTTGTGAAGATTATGATAATGAGTAATTACCTTAGGCTAAAAGTTGGGTTTATTCCACTGTCTGGAATGAAGAACTTGAACTTATTCCTCTCAGGAAAGAGAAAAGAATAAAATACAAATTTTATTCAAATTCTGGTCTGATGGTAAATTTTATCTCTGCATTTTCTCTCTACTGATTAAAAAAACCCACAACTTTTCCATGACATATGCTCATACACTGTACATGGTGAATGGCAGAACCTCTCTCCTGCTAAAGACCTACAGTTATGGCCTCCCTGGATGTGTTCACACACTCTGTAGTGTTTTTTTTCTTTCTTCAATAGGTACTGACATTTTTGACCTAGATCTAAAAGGAAAGAAATTACAACTGCACCCTTAACTGCTTAGGAAACATGAATACATTTTGTAGATATTAATTTTAGTGGCACTGAGCTCTCATGCCAAGTCAGATGCTTGATTTAAGGTTTCGTACAACTGAAAAGTACAGTCATAAAAAGGCACTTTTAGCTGACCTTATTTTTTTCTCAAAGATTTTTAATCCCTCATTACTGAAAATGAGAAGATGAAAGAAGCCCTCACGGAGGCAGGCTTGCCACCTAGCATATCCCACAGAGGAACAGACAGACCATGCAACAAACAGATTGCCCACACACAGGCTAAAAGACAGATGCATACCATAGTCAGCCCCAGTGCCCTGATTGTCCGGACTGGAGATCAACAGTTCCCTTTTAGCTTATGCTTTTGGGCCTCCTTCCCATAAAAAAGCAAGTTGGGGGAGGGACATGTGCATGCCTGAGCTTTACCCTATTGAGACATTTAGACAAGACTAAGTTCCTACCTAGATTAGGAATGTCAAAATTGGTACCAGTCCACTGGTACGGACAAAATCTGAGTGCCACTCATAATCCTATTTCTGGTTTTAAAAGGGAATTATCCCTTCATCTGCTTGGCAGGAGTGGCCAGGGTGCTGGAATGAGTGTAAGAGTGTGTGCATGTTGTCTGTGTGTAAACCAGAGAGAAAGGGCAGATAAAAGGAATCATCAAAGTGCTCTTCTAATAGACATTTATTCTAGTAGGATGAAGAGGTAGTCCTTGTTCTCCATGCCTTGTGTGGATTAACCTCATTACTAGTTCCATGATTTCTTATTACCTTAGAAGAATGGATCAGGTGTCACCCTTAAGGAAAACACCTATCAAGTGCTCTAAGTAAAATCAAGATATGTGGATAACATTGTCCTATTCATCTTTAATGATTTTTTGCATATCATGCCAATTGATGCACAGCATGTGTTAGTTAGGATAGCAGTGGGGACAGAGCTGGTTCTTTAAACTACTTGCTTTCACACACTTCAACTCTTAGAAACTATAAAATACATCTAAAGTGGTTAAAGAATCATTAAAGACATATACCCTCCATTACAGTGCGCAGGCACTCTACACACATTAGTGTGGTTTTTAAGCAATCTGTTATCCACGGGAAGGATGAAGACAAATTTCCTATGGACAGATCCTACTTCTCCTTGCATTGGTTCTGCATTTCCTTCTGTATTAAAGGGCAAGCTTGTATTTCAGTGTTAACAGGTCACTACCAACATCACCTAGCTTTGCATCAGGCTAAAAAATGTTCATTATGGGAACTGCTGTTTCTTCAAATGAAAATATCCCCCTGTAGAGATATCCTGCTGTGTCTAGCTTTCTTGAGAGCAGAGAGGCTGCAGAAAAGACTGCTCTTACCAACAAAGGCACCTTCTGAGAATCAACAGCTAAATACTCGTTCAGTGTTTGATCACAAATAAATGCCTATGACAACCTTGCTGCAGGGTGCAGGACGCCTGTGAGACTCAACACCAAAATCCTTCCATGGAAGTGCATTTTTAATGAGCTGTTATTACTACAGGATTTTAATTTTCTGAGGTGGAATGGAGGGGTATGAGCTTGGATGAAGCCTACATCTGCGGATATTCTGATTCATTCGGAGTACACTCATGTCTGCCAAAAACCACAACTGTTTCATACAAAGTAAAACCTCTGGTGAAAGACTGGCATTTGCAGGTCCAGTTATTCAGTCAAGTGGGGATAGGCTTTTTCAAAGGCTTTCAAGCAGATCCCTAAAAATAAAGAAAACCAAACAATCTATGCAGTCGCTGACACAGTGAAAGCTAACTTACTACACAACAAATGTATCCATGGAATCAGGCTTTCTAACCCAGATGACTGGTTTTCTTCTGATGAAAAGGACTCCAATTGTGCATGGCTATCTATTAACAATCAAATGTTCTTTCCAAATGAAAATAACCCAATGCAAGCTCTGGACAGTCAGATAAAAATGTTTCAAAGAAACAAAGTTTTCCCACCTCAGGTGGTAAAAAGGGAAAATATCTGAGTAAAGACATTATATCAAAGGTATAATAGCCAAAGAGCTATGCAAGAAGCCCCACTTTGCTCTCTGAAGTGACCTTCACTGCCAGCTGGTACCAGATTATATTAAACAGCATCCCACTTGGGGACAAAAAATGGTGATTGCCACAGCAACAAGCTCCTTGCAAACAAGCTGTGAGGGACTACAAGATACCTAACAACTTCCTGGCTTCCAGAAAGTGCTCCTCTCCAGCAGCAGTCATTTGTAGGCGCTGAATTTTAAGGCCATTTTAGGGAACTTTATCTCCAAATGCCTTATCTATATTGAGTTAAAGTCAGAAAACAGTGGCAGTTTTGGCAAGACACTTCCCTTCAACTCACATGAGGTAATTAGAAATCTCTTGAGATAAACCAGGTACCTGCCATGTAACGAATGGGAATCTCATTAAAAAGCTTGTTGCAAAATAAGATGTCTAATTATAGCCATTGAATAAAGGCAACAGGAAAAATAAAACCCAAAACAATGCCTCAAGCAATTACCCAGAGGCTTCTATCTCCTTGCACCTGTGGTTTCGTTGATCTTTGAATTAGAGATTTTTACTGTACAGACTGCACGCATACAGAGAAAAAAACCCTAAACAAGCACAACAAAACAACATCCCAGCTTGGACTGTTGTTCCATTGCATCATTAAATGAAATATAGCTTTAACAGACGGGGGTTAGTTTGTGGTGGTTTTGTTTGTTTCTTTGGGTTTTTTTTTTTTGTTAGAATTGGGGCTTTTTTCATTTTTTTTTACAGGAATGCTGAACTCTTCCTCAGATATTGGCAATCTTCTGAGAAGGGCCAGCATGAAAACTTGCTGCAGGTGCAAGAGAAGTGATGGAGAAGAGCAGAAAGCCTTAGCTACTCCAAACAGATCAATAGTAGTTATTAGATGGCATGTTAAGCAAGTTCATGTCCTCTACAAACTTCATTGTTCAGGTAGCAAATTGGCTTTGAGTGCAGCTCAGGCTACGCAGGTCATTTCGAACTAAAAGTTCTGTGATTCAGTAGCCTCAGCTGGCCTCTCAAAAGGCCAACATTATTATCTTGTATAGGAAAAGAAAAACATGTAGACATCACTGAGAAATCTTAAGGATGTTTCATTCACTACAGACACGGTGAAAAGCAAAAGGAGAGAAAATGATGAACGTAGTAAGTACTCTGAAGACACAGCATCACACATAATTAGTTTTGCACCAGATAGTTTTTTTTAACCATACTAAAAATAACATTGTTCTTTACTCTTTTGCATTAATAAAGATCAAGTGTCAAGCAATCTTTATGAATGAATTACCAGAATGTACTATGGCAGTCATAAAACAACGTGTTCTGCAGGAAATTAGTAGTTCTAAGGATGTCCAGATATAGCAGACGAATCAGGCATGCAAAAAAATTAACTAAAATTAGCAATAATTCCTTAAGCCATTTCCTCTTAAGTAAATATTCTGCATCTTTCAAATTCCTACATGATGTATTCTGACAGTTTTGGAAAGGTTGCTCTTTTTAACAGATTGCACTCTAACCCCAAAACAAACATTTCATAAACCAGTATTTTTAATGGAACAGTTCATTTCATCTTCTATCAGAGACTATTAAAAACACCTTGAGTTAAAACCAAATAAAACTACATTATTGAAAGCTTCAGTTTAGAAATTATAATTATTCTTGCTTTTTTTCTTTCAAAAAAGCTCTGTAGTTACTTCATTGGCCTTAATGAAGGTATTGTTGGTATAAATGTGATTTTATTTTTTCCCAGTGACAAATAAATTTTATTCTTTTTACTACTCATTTATTTCTTAATTACTTTATGTGCAGTAATTATGGTACTATTAGATCCAGTATTTTCTTAAAGATAGAGGGCACCAGCCTGCATAACTTATTTTACTATTTGAGCACAAAAAAACAGAGACATGCAAATTGTCTGCTGACATCAGTATTCTGTCATGTTTCATCTAGAAAAGGGCAAGGCACTGCTATTTACTTTAACTATGGAAGACCTGTTCTTCGCACATCTCTCTAGAGTCTGACCAGGGAAATCAAGGGAGCACTTTGGCAACTGAAACACTTTAAGAGACATTTTAACATACAATAATATATATAAAAAGCGTTACATCCTACAATTCTGTATTCAGAAACTTCTGGAAAAGAGTGGCTTTAAACACAGTTTCGTAAGAATGATGCTGGAACAAATACTGTTTGTATGCACTGTTTTTAGGTTCTGTTATATGGGCTATTTGAGAATTACTGAGAACAGACAGCTGCCACACATCTAATAGCACTTCTGAATAGGGCTTTCTTAGAGATAGCTGAAAGCAGAACTCATGCTGTTAAAAGCTCTTGAAATATGTCGTAGGCACACAAAGAAAGAAAAAAAGTGAAGCATTCTCTGAGGGGTACCATGTCTTTCTGTGGGGAAAAAACTTCTAAAATTGCAAGAGTACATCTGAAGAGGACACATTGCAACCTCCCTTCATGGCAGCACTGAGGGCGCACCAAAGTCTGCGCATTTTTAGAAAGAATACCTACCCAGACCACTACAGAGTGCCCGTATCCACTGCTCCTGATTAGCTCCTCCCCAGATACTACCACTGCTTCTGTGACCCCATTTCCCTTAAATGAAGCCTCACTCTATTTTTGATGAATGGGGAGATTCACTTTACTAATACACTTTTGGAAACATCTTGGTAATACTTGCAAGCTGAGGATGGCAGAAAGGACCAGGAAGCCTTGGAAACATAATTAAATGCCATGCCCCACTACTGGGAACATGGAAAAATACAAATAAAAGACTTCACCGTCCTTTTTTGTTCAAGTATGCTGTAACTTTGCAAACATGCAAGAACAAAAAATCATGTTAACATGTGAGAGAACAAGACATTTTTACATCCCAAAATTGTCAACCATTCAACATTTTACTAAGGGCAGCAACTCAAAATGAGACATGACTCAGTACAGCTATTCTTGGAGCTTATTTAAGTTCTCTTAAATTAAGAGAAAGTAAATAGTGTCCCTACTCAGTATCATCCTTTCCACGAGGGTGTATTTCTGTTCTTGCCTTCCTCACCATTTAGAAGCTTGCTCACTTGTGACATTTCTATTACTATGATTAACTAAACTCCAAGTCCTTATTTCTAGCATAATTTTTAATTCTTCCCCCATCTCTTTGACATCCCTATTTTTAAAAATGAGGTGACAGAAAAGAAGTTTTCCTTGTGATTCATCATGAAGTTAATTATTTTATGGATACTATTCCTCACACTCAATTATTGTTATTTAATGGTCCAACGCTTCATTTTTATTAGGATTAAGTCAATACTAATTTTTCTTTTGGTGCACTCTAGAAATCAGGTGTTCTAAGTCACAGAATGACAGAATTGCTTTTTTATCTTGGGACACAGAGAACTGAGACTGTTCATAATTCAACTCAATTACTTCTTTGTTATCCTGCAATATGGCTCCCTTGATTTCCTTCCTCTTATTTGCATGTAACTGGGGTACTAGGAAGCATGTATCCTTCTGATTTGGGATTTTTATATACATAGGCACAGCTACATAGGCATCCGCACTAAGAAATTTTATTTACAACAAATAACCTCTTAGCCTAGTACTGCTCTTTTACAATTTAATCTGTTCCTGCTGTTCACTTCATAGTCAAAGGTTGTGTCACACAGTGCACGAATGCTCATTTCATCATGATCTTTCAGTGCATCCATTTTAGTTCACCTCCTTTGTTTCAAGTCTAGGTGACACGCTAATGGAAAGCCAAGAAAAGATGTATACCATTTTATCACAAGGACCGAGGGAACTGTTTGACATGCAGTTATCTCAGCTAACGCAATAAGCATACTTCTAAATTGCTTTTTTTCTCAAGCAGATTAAGTTAATTTTGCATGTTTGCCTTTTTTAATTCAGCATTTACCTATCCTCTCATTGCTTTTACTGAACATGCATTCAGTTTCAAACTGTCCTGCTGCCCATTCAGTTCATATTTATTTTTCAGTTCCCTGGTGACAGGATTATCTTTCTTACACATCTAGTAGACATCTTCCTCTGACCTGGAAGAGACCCAGTCACTGTCTAAATCCAGCCCCTCATTCAAATAATTGCCAATTTCCTCTGCCAGGAGCTCTGTTCCAATACAGTCAAGGTTCAGAGCAGAAAGCAGAATACTATTTTTTTTTGCAATTACTTCTGAGGTCAGCAATAGGGTCATCAGTAATTAACATCTAGAACATTTCTGACTATTCTGTTTTTATTAAAATGGGTATATCTGACATCCTTCTGCTTCAGGGTGGATTACATGTTCCTACATATTAAAAACCAGGAAACTAACATCTACAACTTTTAAACTAGGTGGGAATCATCAACTTTTCCTTTTAGAATGAGAGGTGCTGCCTACTGCCTTTTCACCTTCCCAGTGTCCTGTAAAGAAAGGCACAGGGTAGCACATTTTTCATTTCTGCCTGACAGGTGAGTTTCAATTAAAGTTGAAATTTAAAAAAAGCAAAGCATGAGTCGGCTATAATAGGACTGTTTATTTTATGAGAAGTAATTCATATAATAAAAAATTGCAATTTACATTACATTTTCTTAATTCTTTTTTTTTATATAAGCACTTTGTAAACACTTAACCACCACTCAGACCATGACAATACCTAACCATGTGGTCATTATTGTTCTGCTCTGAACTTTCTGACTGTCCTAGGTTCAGCAGTAGTAGTCATTTTTCCCCTTCTTAGTAGCTGAGGCAGTGCTGCGTTTTTGACTTTCAGCCTGGGAATAGTGCTGATAACACCAATGTTTTTAGCTACTGCTCACTAATATTTAGTCTGACCAAGGACTTTCTGAGTCTCATGATCTGCCAGGGAGGAGGGGAAGCCAGGAGGAAGGAGAGACAGGACACCTGCCCCAAACTAACCAAAGAGGCATTCCATACCACAGCACGTCATGCCCACTATATAAACTGGGGGCAGCCACCTGGAAGGGTTAGATCACTGCTCGGTCGGGCTGGGTATCGGTTGGCAGGTGGTAAGCGGTTGTACTCTCTTCCCTTGTTATTTCCCTTATCATTATTATTATTGGTGGTAGCAGCAGTGGTTTGTGTTATACCTTAGTTACTGGGCTGTTCTTATCTCAACCCGTGGGAGTTACACTCTTTCAAATCTCCTCCCCCTCCCTCAGGGAGCAAGGGGGAGGAAGAGGGGGAGTGAGTGAGCAGCTGCATGGCTGAGTTGCCGACTGGGCTTAAACCACGACACTGACATGAAATTAAAAACGAAATTTACAGATTCAGTTATCTGGTAATATGTACTTCATCTATTTTTTGAACATGATTAAAAAATAAAATGGAATAGTACTAAAATGTAGTTACATTCCTGGAACTCAAGCTAATTCACATTTTAGGCACTTCTTAATGTTAGGCCAGAACAATTAAACTCATTTTATTGATAAACCTATATAATGTCATCCCAGCAAATAATTTAAAGAATAATTATTCTTTCTGATTATGACATTAAAAATCATCTTATAACTAAAGAAATTAAATTTTTTTCCAGTTTCCATGGATGGCTAGTTCAATACGGAGAAGTGCAGAGGAACAACTCCACACACCAATGTATGCAAGGGGATGCACAGCCAGAAAGCAGCTTGGCACAAACAAACCTGAAGGTTCTGGTGCACACCGAGTTGAACATGTGCAATATGCCCTTGTGGCAAAGAATGTGAATGGTATGCCAGGCTGCATTAGATAAAGTATTGCCAACAGGTCAAGGGAGGTGATCCTTTCCCACTACTCAGCAATGGTGAGACCACACATGGAATACCATGTCCAGTTCTGGGCTCCCCAATCCAAGAGGGACAAGAACATATTGGAGAGAATCCACTGAAGAGCCATGAAGATGATGAAGGGACTGAAGCCTCTCTTGTGAGAAAAGCTGTGACTGTCTGTCCTGGAGAAAAGAAGGTTCAGAGAGATCTCATCAATGTGTATAAACACCTGAAGGGAGGGTGAAGTAAAGACAGTGCCAGACTCTTTCCAGTGGTGCCCAGGGACAGGACCAAAGACAATGGGCAGACACTGAAACACAGGAGATGCCACCTGAACTGTGAGGGTGACCAGGCGTTGGCATAAGTCACTGTCATTGGTTCAGCAGCAGCAGTCATTTTTATTCCTTTATAGTAGCTGGTGCAGTGCTGTGTTTTCAACTTTGGGCCTGGGAACAGCGCTGATAACACCAGTGTTTTCAGTTACTGGTTAGAATGTTTAGGCTGGCCAAGGACTTTCTGAGCCTCATGCTCTGCCAGGGAGGAGGGGAAGACGGGAGGAAGGAGAGACAGGACACCTGACCCAGACTAACCAAAGAGATTATTCCATACCACAGCATGTCATGTCCAGGATGTAAAGACAGAGAGCAGAGACCCAGAAGGGTGGGGGTGCACGGTGGGGGGTGCACTGCTTGTTCAGGCTTGATACCGGGTGGTGAGCAATTGTATTCTTTTTCCTTGTATTTCTCTTGTCATTATTATTATTGGTGATAGCAGTAGTGGTTTGTGTTATACCTTAGTTACTAAACTGTTCTTATCTCAACCTATGGGAGTGGCATTCTTTTGATTCCCCTCCCCATACCCCTGGGACTGGGGGAAGAAAGAGTGGGGAGTGAGTGAGAGAGCAGCTGCGTGAGTTTATAGAGACTGAAACCTCGACAGTCACCCAGTGAGGCTGTGGAGTCTCCCTCCTTGATGATATTCAAAAGACATTTGGATGCGTCCTGAGCAACTGGATCTAGATGGCCCTGCTTCAGCATTGGGGTTGGACCAGATGACCTCCACAGCTCACTTTCAACCTTAGCCATTCAGTGATTCTGCAATTACTGACTGCAAATAAAGATGAATTTCTCATCTTCTCTGACCAGTTGTTCTAAGAACAAGTCTTCAGTGGTAAACTGCCCTCATTGTTAGGAAGCAGCATTTTATTTCCAGTCTGAATAGGTCATATTTCTATTTCCAGCAGTTGGATCTTGAACTGTTGTTTTTTCCACAGACATAAAGATGGGTTACTAAGGTTTCTCCCCAGGAAAAGAGAAAACTAATTAGTGTTATTACTGATTCTGAAATGTTCATATAATAAATCTGTTCTCTAACTGTGTTCAGTGGCAAACACATGCCAGCCACCACACTGAATAGATGAATGACCAATCATATTTTTATTTTCTTCCTTGGAAATGGTGAAAATTACCGAGAAAAGTGAATGTCGTTTTTTTTTCCAAAGAGATTATTTTGAAATTACTCCTAAATTGAAATCATAAGCAGAAGTAATTTGAGACTGCTTCAGTTGTGCTATAAAAGATTCCAAACAGGGGTAATTTTACATCTTTCAGGTTCAGAGATTAAAGAATGGACCTCCCAGTGTGGTGACATTTTCCACACATTATATGAGGACTGGGGTAACAATGGAGTGATTCCTTTCTCACTGTTATTACACTGCAACTTGTCAAGCAATTTCTGCACAAAGGAGAAAGATCACACCCTTTCGAACTCCTAGTACTGAGGTTATGATGAAAAACAAAATCTAAAATACACAGAGACAACACAGAGACAATATGACATCAAGTTGTAATTCACTCATGAACATTTTTCAGCTGGCTCTAACTCTCATTTTTAAGGCCCACTGAAACATTGTTTTATTAAAAGCATTCTCAATAGATTCCTTTGCCATGACAACAGCTTGGAGGAGATTTCAGAACATTTTTATGATACAATTTTTGTGCTATGCCATATTATTTTCATGTAATTGTGGAGTGCACACCAAGAAAGATATTAAATTGCCTACATCTTTATGGTGCAGTGTGCGGCTATAACAATCACCTGGTTTTGTGTTGGTCTCTGCTGCATGCTAGAAGTGACCTTGATTCTGCTCTATAGTCTCTGATTTCAGACGTGCAACTCACATCATGACCAATTAGTCAACAGCAGAAAGTTCACAGCAGACCCAATTGCATAAATGCCCTGAAAGCCAAGTGGGTTCTTTCACAGAAAATAACACTGTACTTAAATAGAAGTTGAAAAAATCCTAAAAGGATGGAACTTCTTACCTGTGAAAAGTATGAACAATTTGCATATCTGGCAACATCAGAACAAGTGGACTATTGCATTTTTTCCCCCTGTATTTCAAAGGACAAATGTACAAATATTTGTCCCATGTCTCTCCAATACATCTTAGAAAGTTCTTCAAGGAATTACATAAATTTACTTGCAGCAAAGTCGGTAGGCATCCTGTCTTACTTATGCAAGGCAATAAGCATCCTGATATGATAAGCATTCAGATCACTTCCTGATGTTCCACACACATCAGGAAGTGATCTGAAACTCAATGACTTCATCTTTGCGCATTTTGTGTGTTTGATTATTACATGATCCAGTTCATACCAGGATGCCATTTTTATCACTGAAAACATGAGAAGCAAGCAGTTTGTTGTTGTTGTTTAAACAAATAAGCACCTTGAGATACAGCTGTGTGTGCCTTTTCTGTGCTCTGAAGCCTTCTCTATCTGCACATTTGATCACTGGGTATGTCAGATACTTTACTCCTTAGTCCAAGACAAGTTTTACATACTACCCAACTTTTTTTTCCCCCCGACTCTACCCAGTGATACAGATTAATGGGATATCACCATGTTTGACATTCAGGGAAAAAAGACATTCTAGCATTATTTTATTATGAGCATATTTCATCAATATTGTATTTGTGGCTCACAGGAAACTAATTCTGAGTAACAGTACGTGCTCTTTTAAAATTATCAGAAATACGATGAAGCTGTCAAGCTTCAGCTGCTTGATTTGAGGGAAGTGCTCAGTTATTATTTTAACTGAACTCTCAGTATAGAGCTCTTGTTTTATGGGACAAGAAAAAGAAGAAAAAGAAAAGAAAAACTTAATCAGACTGCAAGAGTCCGTAAACGCGACATCAAAACTTTAGAGTACATGTTTAGAAACAGCAGTATCTGCTGTGACATATACAATTTTAAAGACTTCCTATGAAAAAATCTGCAAATTATACATACATTTCTGAATCGCATCCAAAATGAAAAAGATACCCATATATATCAAATCCAAAGCATTAGAAAACCTCGTAAAAATCAACTCTGGTCCTCTTCAAAATTCGACTGTAAATACTGAAATGCCAAAGTTTCCGTTGTCCACCAACGTCAGCTTTCCAAAAATTACATGAAAGAGGAAGATGATCATTAGCTGGATAAAACAAGGAAACTTTCAAAACAAAGGCGGCTTTGGCTTTAAAGAACTATAAAAGAAATGTGGAAACTTATAACACTGGGGAGAGACCTGGAAGTGGGGACACCAGTCAAAAATGGGTTTGTCACTGCCAGCAGCTGCCCCACAGCATCACAAACTGCCTCCCCAGGTGTCACAGTGTCAAACCTGCACTCCACTGAAGAAGTGACAGGGTAGGGCACAGCGCCTGGGGACCCACACTGGGGTGTTCTTGGTACCCTGGGGGGAGTGGGAACTGGTTCATCCTCTACAGTTTGCTGATCACTAGAAAACTGCATGCTGCTAATGAACTAATAAACTGCTTTGATCCTCGTTTGAACAACATGAACTGACTAGGTTCTGCCTGTGACAGGCATGTATGGGATCCCCTCTGCCCATCTTAGCAATCTTGAGACTTTGCCTAAATTTTAAGCACTCTGGAAACCAGTTTTCCTGAGTACCTTAATGAGCTATGTAGTGCACAGAAAGAGGTAGGTGACTTTAAAGGTTGTCTTGTCTAATTTAGGCACAGGTATTCCAGTGGACATGACTTTGTTCTAAGGGTCTTCAAAAACATGTACAACTTATCGGTACCTACCTGAGATACTTCTTGACTTATATCTTGATTAGGTGCACATATGACTGAGATTCAACTTAAGAGCATGTGAATCTGGACTGGGTTTTCACCTGAGGTTTGGCGAGATGAATGAAGATCTTAATGTAGAGAACTATTACAACTAAAATAATTCTAATCCTAGAATTTTATCCAGCTGGAAGATGCCTAATGTTTTCAATAGCTACTGATTTCAGTGTAATAAATGGCTTGAATTTAAAATGAAGACTTCACTTTTGGGGCATTTGCTTCCTGTGAGCAACTGAGAAGACATCAAAAAAGGTATCAACAAATATGAAGACTGTATGCACAATTTGCTGATGAATGCCTTCACAGACATAGACAAGTATGTTACAGTCGATGCAATACCTGCTCTCTCACCCGTTACATTTCAATCTGAATAACCAGAATTTTACAAGGATATTGTTAAGTCTCAAAAAATCACTCTCTCGAGATCTGTTTCAGAAAACCTGACAAGTCTTTAATTACACATGTCCTGGAGGACACTGGTACAATACCAATTTTGTTTCCTTGGTTACTTACTCATATAACACAATGTATATATTCTACCACAGCATTATTATGACATGTCAAAGAAAGCATGTCATTATTCAGGCTAGCAAACTCTTAATAAAAGAAAGCTGTACATGGCTTTGGACTATTTAAATTATATCAAGCATTCTCCTATCATTTGACTCAAAGAAAAAGGCAGCAGGAAGTCAAAGAATGCACATAAACTAAATAAGGATTCTATTAATTACATTTTTCAGCAGTGTTATCTTTATAATCAGCTGCATACAGTGGTATTTCAGAAGCACTGGTAAGCGTCAACATGTTGTTATGAGTATTGCAGGAACACAGAAAAGATTCAGTTGGCCAGAAGTGACTTGACAGATCCTTGACCTCTCCATTAGGAAAGGAAAAAACGTCTCAGAGTCAGAACAAAATACCTGCAATCTCAAACTCTCATTAGCATACTATAAAATCCTCCAGCTACCTCAGCTTTTACCCCTGCACATTTCTACCTCAGAGTAAAAGGATGCCAACTGTTTTTCACTCACATATGACAAATAGATTTTGTCAATAGTTTAGCTATAGGATGTTCTGTGAGACCCAAATTGGATATGTACAAACAGCACGCCTCAGAAAAGCTTTGTAAATTTAGCACTTTTTGGGAACTATGAAGAAATACAAAATAAGTGAAAAGGATTATTATGATTCGCAGAGTTTGAATGTATGCGTTTCTGAGCAAACTCCACTAATTCCTGCTGTAGGCAGAGTTTCACTTTAATGAGTAAGAGTCAACAGAAATCAGCATTTTCCATTTCTTTTACACCTCATCTGGGACAGGAGAGGGGTAGCAATTTGTTCACCTGCTGAGAATTCAGCCACAGAACAGCTCCATTTACTTTCTGGCTGTGTTTGGTAGTTGCTGAATGCAGTTCAGTACTTGTCCATTTTTTAAATAAGTTCTGTTCATTTTCCAAAGGTTTTCCTTTAGTCCCCTTCTGAACCAACTTAGATCCAGTTGAAGACCAAAAGGAGCATGACCAGCAGGTCGAGGGAGGTGATCCTGCCTCTCTACTCTGCTCTCGTGAGACCTCACTTGGGAGTATTGTGTGCAGTTCTGGTGTCCTCAACATGAAAAGGACATGGAACTGTTAGAACAAGTGCAGAGGAGGGCCACGAGGATGATCAGGGGACCGGAGCACCTCCTGTATGAAGACAGGCTAAGAAAGTTGGGGCTGTTCAATCTGGAGAAGAGAAGGCTGCGTGGAGACCTCATAGCAGCCTTCCAACACCTGAAGGGGGCCTATAGGGATGGTGGGGAGGGACTCTTCATTAGGGACTATAGTGAGAGGACAAGGGGTAACGGGTTCAAACTTAAACAGGGGAAGTTTAGATTGGATCTGAGGAAGAAATTCTTTACTGTGAGGGTGGTGAGGCCCTGGAATGGGTTGCCCAGGGAAGTTGTGAATGATTCATCCCTGGCGGTGTTCCAGGCCGGGTTGGACAGAGCCTTGGGTGACATGGTTTAGTGTGAGGTGTCCCTGCCCATGGCAGGGGGGTTGTAACTAGATGATCTTAAGGTCCTTTCCAACCCTAACTATTCTGTGATTCTAAGATCACTTACACAATACATACAAAAGATATGCTATAAAACATCAGATACGAAAACCACTGTGAGTGAGGTACCGCTGGGATGCTATTCCCTGTCCAAGCTCACCTTAGAGACAAAAGTCCTGAAGTAGAATCAATTGTAATGCAGTTTCCTTCACACATACTTCAAAGTGAATTAAGTTTTCTTGATAATTTGGTGGATAAAAGATTTTAACTTTTGGAAGAAACTGTCTTTGTCAAAGACCTTTTTGACAGCGGAAGGGTTTAAAATGCCTGCTGAAGGAAAAGATGAAACATTTACCATGGAAAAGTGAAATTAGCATCATGAATACAAGAAGTGAATTAACCAAACAGTGACACTGGGGGAGGAGGAAGGTGGGGAATCATCCCCTCCACAGTTATGTACCTAGCCATTTGTGTGTAACATGTTTACTTAGCCTATGTGTACAGTTGGTGAAAAGTAATGAGCACTTTTTTCCAAGATAGGCATCAGAATAGATCAAATGCATTGTTAGGAATACAGTCAGAAACAAAACAAACCAAAATCACTGTACAGTAATGCAGCTTTGCTGTCTGAAAGTGAGACCAAGGCAACATCAGTGTTCCCACCACTACTTAATGGGATGTGACCAAAGATATATTTTAGCACAGAAGGAAGCAGTTTTCACTGACAGACTTGGAAACCCAAAAGGATGTTTTTGGGGAAAGGATTATGGCAGTAGTAAGCAAAATATAAAGAAAAAATGTCCTAGTAGTTTCTGATCTTTAAAGCTAAGAACACTTGAAGACAGGCTGTGAAAATGGTATTCATGCCAAGTTTAAAGCTGGTAATAAATAAATTCTACATATATTAACATTTACATAGAATAAATGTGCTCTTTAGACGTTTGTATCATCACCGTTGTCTGATCTGGAACAAAGTTTTTATTACCTAAAAAGATTAGTTTCTCAGGTGAGATGTAACTGGCATGCTTGTACCAGGTAGAAAATACAACAGCTTTTAGCTCTGCCTATATTGAGATGACTGCAATATGGCTTAGAATGGACGTTTCTTGAAGCAATGAAGGGATCACTTTCATCTCTTGCAGGAATAAGGGAAAGTCTGTGAGGAAGAGGGAGAAGAGCATAAGGGAAATGAGAAAACAATAGTATGTAGGTTGCAGTTTGGAAAGTTGGAAGGGAAACTGCACTCCTCTTTGTGTGCATAAATGTAGATCTGCAGTAATAGCAGCTATCACTACCATTCATGCACGGTAATAAAGTCAACTAGTCTGGAAATTCCTGACTAACTCATTCATTAGCATTCTGAATTTCTATGAAAGAAGCACACAGTTTAAAGCCTATGAAAAGCTCCCTGGATACCTAACCTATTTGAGTATTTTTGAATGCTTTCTTTTGAAAGACTTTCATAAATCAAGACATTATTTTTATTATTGAGAATGTTCTGTAATCACTGAGCAATTCTCAAGTCTCAAGACAGACAAACACATAAAGAAAATCAGTCAATAAGAACGTTAAAATGGGGATAAAAGCATAAACACATGCAGCATTGCTGATTTTCTAGACCGATTTCCTCAGCAAAAATCCATGATGCAAATATACTTAAAAAACTTACTATTCAAAGATACAGAAATTTAACAGAATTGTGGACATTACAGTTTAATGTCCACAACTGAAATTCACACACAATGCTGTCATATTCTCATAAGAGAGAATCAAAAATTTCATATGAATAGGTCCTACAATCAAGCCCCTTTCTTGACGAGTCTGCTTTTTTGCACTTAGGAAGGTCAGCAAACACTTTGTGCTATGCAAAGTCTTCCCAAAAGTACTAATGACAAATTCATGGGTTTGATGGCAGAAGCACATAAACTGTGGTCAAACTGTAACCAATATAGAAATGATGTTTTATAAAAACAATAAGCAATACTTTTAATTTTCAGTGACCAGAAACAGAGTTATAGAGATGGAAGTGAACAAGTGTTATTACTGACCAAAAAGTAATTATGCTGGATTACATACACTGCATGAATGATTCCTGCTCGATGATCAAAATGGCCTTAGAAACACTGCTTTAAAGTCTGTGTTGGCACTTTTGCACCCGAAACTCGAGGAGCAAATATCTAACTCAGTATTACCAACAAAATATTCTTTATTTTTTTTTAGTTCTGGTTAAAAGGTTACTATTCAAAACAACAGAAGCTTCATACTGTTAACTATCAAGACTCTTATCCCCTTCTGTATCATTACATTGATATATTTTTCTTTTCGGCAATGATGATCTTCGTGCAAACAACCTTTTCAAGGTCTGAGGATATTTATGTGATTTATTTGAGGATGCAACCACATCCCTTTTACTGCATATGATTTATTTTACAGAGCCTGTGTTTGAAGCTACTTCTATTTTGCAAAATGCCTCTTTCCTCCAGGAGACTTGGTGTATTGGGTGAGTGAGTAACTGCACATCTGTACGGATGAGATAACATTCAATAGCAGATGTGTTGTGTTTTATCTGTTTTTTACAGCTCATTTCAAATTAAAACAGTTATTTAATTAACAATTAACTTGTACAGTTATGTCTTAAATTAATTTACACACTCACGATGAGTGGAAGGGGAACAGGATAAACAAAACTTCTCCTCTGGTATTAGGGAAGGTTTACTTTACCATTCTTTATACCAAATATGTGCTACACAAACTAACCTTCCGTTTTGGATTGACACATTTTTATCTTCATCTATAAAGGCCTTTCTTCACTAGAAAAAGATGATGTGAGAAAGAAAAGGTGTTTGTGCTTATGAAAACTCCCTCATTCTGCAATATGCCCTCCACTCCATTCACTAGTTTTGTTATATTTTTATTTTACTTAAGGTACTTTTAAACCAGTAACTGTTTTTAAATAACTGCTTGCATGGCACTTTGTACACAGAGATCATTTACACTATGATTAAATAAACAAACTAATAATAAGCTAATAGAAAAATAAAAATACCAACACGCTCTGAAACGAAAAGAGGAATGAAAGAAACAAATTAACTGCCATTAATATTTTTTAACTTTAAGAAGTTGTCTCACCTGCAAATAATTTTTTCCCTCCCTTTCCTCCAGCTTTAGCGAAAACAAAGTCACATTTACCCTCTAACTTCTTCCTAACAAATGCTGTTTTTAACAGAAGCTGCCACAACAACTGCTTCCCCTGTTGCTCTCTTACGCCACACACACAAAAAAACAGAACCCAAAAATCAAACAGCCAACTTGGAGAGCACCTTACATGTCTGATATGATAATAATGGCTTCATATTATGGATTAACATCGACACTGTTCTGTTGTCAGATATAAACTGATCACAAAACTGAGAGATTTGAAGAAAAGCTTTTTTTAAGAAGGGCTGAGATATCTTCCACTTTCGTAAGAGTTTGTATAGTTAAAGTTCTGTCTTTACAGGGTTAAAATATTGATGGAATTACTGTCCTGGGTTCAGCAGTAGCAGTCATTTTTCTCTTTCTTAGTAGCTGGGGCAGTGCTGCGTTTTTGACTTTCGGCCCGGGAACAGCGCTTATAACACCGATGTTTATAGCTGCTGCTCAGTAATGTTTACTTTGACCAAGGACTTTCTGAGCCTCATGATCTGCCAGGGAGGAGGGGAAGCCGGGAGGAAGCAGAGACAGGACACCTGACCCAAACTAACCAAAGAGGTATTCCATACCACAGCACGTCATGCTCACTATATAAACTGGGGGCAGCCACCTGGAAGGGTTAGATCACTGCTCGGTTGGGCTGGGTATCGGTCGGCGGGTGGTGAGCGGTTGTATTCTCTTCCCTTGTTATTTCCCTTATCATTATTATTATTGGTGGTAGCAGCAGTGGTTTGTGCTGTACCTTAGTTACTGGAATGTTCTTATCTCAGCCTGTGGGAGTTACATTCTTTTGATTCTCCTCTCCATCCCTTCAGGAGCAGGGGGGGAAGAAGGGGGGGAGGGGGGTGTGAGCTACTGACATTGTGGCAGATTGATGGCTGGGCTGAAACCACAACAATTATCTATACCTAGGTTTAAACAAAATAACACCATAGTTTCTTTCTTTAAGTATTTCTTACACAAAGATGTATGTTTCAGTAATTAAATTCAATAACCCTTGACTACAATGAAACTTCAGTATTGTCATGGGTTCAGCAGCAGCAGTCATTTTTCTCCTTCATAGGAGCCATAGGGCTTAAACCACAACAAGTATATACTACAATATATGTATCAAAACTCTGTATAGCACACAAAGAAATAACTGTAGATTAATGGCTTTTATCACACATGGTATACGAACGACTAGCTAGAAAGAAATTCCTTCTGTCATCAAGTTCAGTCTATAGTTAGTCACAGGGAAAACAGAAAGAGAAAGCAGCCTCTTCCATAAATTTAAAATTAGTTTCTTTCTGCTCCGTTATAACCAAAATCCATTAGATTTTCAAAAGTGCCATGAATTTCCAGCCTTAATGGATTCATATTTAGTTTTTACCCAGTTCTGTAAACTTTTAATCTTCAGTAATAGTTTTTTTTAAACTTGGTATTCATTTCTGAATCTACCTATAGAGGTTGAATAAAAACCCTTTTATGTATCGATCTTTGCTAAAGTAATTAAGCTAAGCTATTCAGTCAGACAGGTACTTTGCTCTGCTGAACAGTTTTGTTTGTCTTCTAAGCACTTCTTCCAATTAATATCTTTCCTGAACACAAGTTCTGCATACTGCAAAACAGTATGCTGAATTTCAGACAAGATTTCACCAGTCTCCTATATAGCAACTTTACTCCTTATCTATGAAATAGCCTTAATTGAGTTACTATAGCTCCTTACTTTTCCTGAAAAAATATCTTTGAAAAATAACCTGTAAATAACGAAAGTATACAATATGTGAGCATACATGTACTTGTTTTCATGCTTATTTATCAAAGCATTCTTCAACTTGGTTTTGCTTCCTTTGTGTCCAATTGAGCTATATGCTCTTATCTTTTATTATCAAAGGAGCAAATAAGGCAGAAAAAATGAGAGCCAAAACATCTTTGTGGAACTGAATGACAGTTTTCTTCCCACATTGATCAAAACACTGTTTACTCAGTGTTTGCAGAGTTTACAGAGTAGAAAGCTATAAAACATTATCTGACAAAGGATGTTTGGAGCTTAATACGCATCTATGTGGTACACCGTTGAAATTATACTTCATATTTTTCTGTGTTTCTGTTACTTTCTCTTAATCCTGTAAAGCTCGTTCAAGTTTATATTTCATTTTTGGGTGCTTGAGATTAGCATATATCAATCTACTCCTGTTTTAACTATCTTTCTTGCACGTAAACTGATATTTGTATCTTGCCAATAACAGAAACCATCAGATTCATGATCACATATTCAAATGTGTTTAAATTAAATTAGACATGTTTAAATTACTGTCCACTAATTTGCATACCCATGCTATGACAGGATTAGTCTGTAACAAAAATGGACATAAAAGAATCTTTTAAAATAATGCTTCTCTTGGGCCTTCTGACATGTCACTATCAGGAAACTGTTCCAGCTCCTGGTTATCACTTCTGAAGGTGAGATTAAAAATTGCTTACTGAAATAAAGTTTTCAATTAAAATAAAAATTGAAAGAACATAATCTACATTAACTGTCAGAAGCAAGTATTACTTCTTGTTTTTTTCCTTTACCACAGCTTCACTGTACTTCAATGCCTGTTTGGCACAAAGATCATGAACTAATTCTCTCACATTTAGTTGATTATTTCATGGCTCATATAAGCTTTACACAGCTACTGTAAATAAACAACATAATCTCCAGTTTATGAACAGTGGGCTAGACAAGCTCTAAGCAAGCTTCTACTGCTTTAGATTCTTTCTTTATCTTTGTTTTCTGTATCACTCCAGACTGTTAGCTGGAACTGCCAACACATATCTTATTATTGTTCTCCCCTCCAAGAATGCCAGAATAATTGCATAAAACTAACAAGAGATTAGAAAAAAGTGTAAATCTATGTGCAAAAATCTCCTTGATAATTAAAATTTGTCTGTTAATATTCAACACGCTACCAGGTTTTGTAGTGAGAAATTGTTTCAGTGTTCACATTTAATGAGAAATGTAGTTAGCTTACATCAAAATGAGCTTGAAAACATTTTCCCCCAACTACTGTTTGGCATTGCCAGTTCTATAAGCAAGAACAGAATAAGATAAAAATCTTTTTTTTTTTTCTACCTCTAAAATGTTGCTGTTTCCTCTAAGAAAAAGAAAAAAGTTTTCTGACTCTCTCTACTCTGTAAGCTATGACAGAACATTATTACACTTCGAAACCACAGCACTCAAGAATTAGAAAATGTCGTAGTTTAGCAGTCGTTTTAACTCACCTCCCTTTGGATTTCTATTTTAATGCAATCTTTGATGATCTTGTCACACAGTATTTTCCCCACAGGTTTGCCACTTCGGTCTTGTGAAAATTACATTCTCTTTTCTTCATTTACCTCCAGAGAATCACATGCCCAGCTCCACTGTCTACCCTCCTGTCTTCTCTGCACCCATGACCACAGGATACTGCAGCCTCGTCTCATTCTCTTCTGATTCTTAGTTCTCATGCAGAAAACCGACATAAATGAGTGCAAGTGTACACAAGTTCAACCTGCCTCAGTTTGGGGAGGAATGTGGAGAGCAATGTCAGTATGGCATCATACCTCATATACCAGCTGTACTACCTCTGGCTATGCCTATGCTAGTGCTGCAAACCTCCCAGACCACCCCATTAGATCATGTGAAGCCAGTACTTCCAGAGGAAGCTGACGTCTTACCAACATATCTGCAGACACCAGGCACTGTTTGGGCAGCTGTCTTCTCTCACCAGGGCTTCTCAGTTTCCTACAATCCCCATCCTGAACTGGTCCAGGCTGGGGATGTCTGTCATGTTCTCCGCTCTTACTGTTTTGAAGTCTTGTCCTGTATCTGCCCTTTCTGATTATTCAATGCCATCTTCCCTCCTCTTCCCTTTGCTCATTGCTGTCATCTACAGCCGAGCCACAGACCAACCCCATTAGCCACTTTCCTGGATTGCTCCTCTCCTCTCTTCTGTGCTTCTCAACCCATCACATCCATCCTGCTGACTGCATAAGCCATGTTGTACTATGTTTTCTACCTCTCATGTCCTTTTTCATCTACAAAGTATAATTCAGACTTTCCACTGACCAAAAGGCTGTTTACACAGTTTCCAGAAAGAGGTCAGATCTCAATGGCTAAATCTCTTCCCCATTGTCTCATCTTCTGTCACTGGCAACTCTTTCTACTTTATTTTCATTCTCATTTCTCTGTTCCTGTCCCTAGTTAGGTCTATACCAAACTGTTGTCCTGGTTCACTCTCACCTGCTTCTTTTCAGCTTTGTCGTGCTGTTGTGGAAATCCCAGGAACAGCCTGAATTCCTTCTTACAAAAGTCGCCACTAGTCCTAAAAATGTCACTGAAGTAATTGAGCCCTATCACTTACATTTGCTCCTCTAAACCTTCTGGTTAGCACACATTTCTTCAGGCTAATGGTAACATAAAACATGATCTTCCTTCTCTTGTCATAAATATATACTGTATCCCTCCAGCATGCACTCTCTTTCAAGGAAATGAATACCTTTTGTCTATCTGAATAGTCCTAGCCCATTGTCATATTCCTCTGCCTCTGTTCACGGATGCACATGGGCTAAAATGGCACCAGTCAAAATCACAATTATGAAAATGAGACCACACAGAATTGCAGTTTTTCACCCTGTCTTTAACTGGCATCTGTGCCCTTGTGTTTTAACAGTGAAGTCTGCACCAATTTTGCAAAAGGAAGAGTAGGTAGATCTTCAATTACAGCTGCATTGAGGCATGCTATTGCTTATAACAGTCTTTAAGCTACATCATGACACTTATTTTCGGAGGTAAAGATTAAAGAAAAAAATTAGGGGAAGTGACAGAAATGACCTTGGCAAAGGTACGCCTTCCCAAGCAGCAATTACGGCAACTGGCAGTTCATTGTGCTGCAAAGTTAGCCTGAAAATGTGAATTCTTTTAAAAACATAAAAAGAAATTAAAGCAGTTTTCTTAATTTGGACTTGAGGTTGAGGCTTGTGTTTCTTTT
Organism: Amazona ochrocephala; assembly: GCA_039720435.1. Classification (NCBI taxonomy): domain Eukaryota; kingdom Metazoa; phylum Chordata; class Aves; order Psittaciformes; family Psittacidae; genus Amazona; species Amazona ochrocephala. The sequence continues at coordinate 32,876,970 of CM077880.1, forward strand.
TTTGACTACAAAATTACAATGTATTATTTAAAGAAAACAATAAAGCTCCTGCTTTTCACATTTGCAATCTTTTGCAGTTCTATGATTAAACGTTTACCTAATTTCTTCTGCAATTGCGGAGAACAAAGCAATTTACAAGTCTCTACAGAAAAATGCTGCAAAACTGCCAATTTAATTATTTTGATATTTCGGGAGCATATTTAGCTCAGAAATGATCGGAGCTATTTGTGCCAGTCTATATCAGCGAAATCAAGTGAGCTGTTAGCATTCAATAATCATTTGGAAATGGAACTTCATGTTTCCTGGCTATCATAACAAGGTTAAAGCCTGAGACAGTGTTAATCCCCAAAACTCCCCAACAGTAACGAAGTTATACTGATTGACATGCGTAATTATCTGCTGGTATATATTCAGAATAATAGAAACTCTAAAGACTACTAAGTTAAAATTCATTGTACAGAGTAAGCTTCAAAAGGGGATGAGGTGAGTTCTAGCTGCAGACCTAATTCAGCTTCTAAATCAGGAAGGTACAACTTTTGACATGCTCCAAGTCCCCTGTTTCACCAAAGTCCTTTCAAGTACTACACTTTAGACCTTGATCTCACAGAATGCTGTGTGTGGCTCACCAAGACATATGGATCCCTTCACATCTGCAATCCACGTAGGCATTGCCTTCCCTCTACATGCATTGTGTCCCTGCTTGTGGCAGGAGGGTTGGAACTAGATAATCTTTAAGGTCACTTTAACAATTTTATGATTATATGAATACAATACCTACAGGCAGTATGAATAGGCAACATATATCACAACAGAACATTTACATAGATTCAAACACCAGTGAACAGAAAAAGTCAGTCTTTTTAGAAAGAAATTGAATTGTGCACTTTATTTATCATGCACTGAATTTTCATTTGAATAATACAATAAAGGGGAAAAAAAACAGATGAAACTCAAAAAAAAAAAAATTTGAGAAGTTAAATGTTTTACTTAGTTCCCAGCTCTTCATTTATGTAAAACAGGCATTTTCCTTAAATCACCAACCAACTTTAATACCAATAATTTTTAATTTTATGGCATTGCTTATCTGAAGTATCTTGTAAAATCTTGACCTACTGTTTAAGTGCTCTGTATGAACAATACACAATAGCAGCATTATATCCAATCAACAGCATTACTGCAGCACTACTATATTAATGCATAGAGTGAAATACAAAGAACCAAATCCTTGTCTCTGTGGGCGGCAAGCAAGATCCAGTTCTTAGCAGAGTAATATTGGTGTTTACGCTGCCTACAAAGAACAAACAGTCAAGTTATGCTCATGTATTTCTAGCCTTGATGGGTGAACCCATGTAGTTAGAGTAGACTGATTATCTATACTCATCTCTTCCCTACGCTATTGCGGAACTCATTTGTCGAGCTGGAGTGATGGGAAGGTGAGGTTGAACTCTCTTTACTGCTAGTCTCTCCCATGCTACAGGACTGTGGCTGTTATCCTCTGCTCAAGCTTTTTAGTCACACATGAAGAGGAGTAGCATATGTCCCAGACTTAACAAAGCAGCAGCCCAGAATCATGAATCTATCCAAGGACATAGGTACATAACCCAAACTCAATCTCCCAATATTTAAAAAAATCCTCCACATAACAAAACCCAACAAAACCTGCCACATGTGCACTAAGAGACATATTATAAAAGTCTTATGGTTACTTTGATATAATAGCTGCAAAATAGTGTTTGCCAAAATGATGTGACAACCCAGAAGTGAAAACTAGGCTATATCATTCAGAATCAGTTTTCTCATCTCAAACTTGGCAGCATGCGTCATTGGAAACAAAGCTAATGGAACATTTAACTATGTCATGTTCTGATAAGTGTAGATGAAGGGAAATAAATCCCTTCCCATCAGTCTGCAGGATCACAATTTTCTATTCATCTCTATGTGATTTTTCTAGCACAGCCATCACCTCAAAAAGGGTAGGACTGTGTTGCTGTTGCTGGCCACCCCATACTGGGCAAGGAAATTGCCTTTCAGGTACTCCCACATTTTCTGTGGTCTCTTTGGAACATGAAAGGAGAACTGGGGTATGAAGGGAGATTACATCACTGCATGGAGTACTGTATGGAGGCACATATTTCTCTGCCTGCTACACACTGCAATTCTGCACAATACGGTCTGAATGGGGACAGTACACAACTCAGGCGTAACAGAGCAGCTCTGCACAGTGGTGTATGTACACAGTATGAACCAACATACAGACCAACCCATTTTAAATGCTCTTCTCTCTCCTCCTTCAATGTTGTTACAGCACTAAATTAGGAGCCATTTCTATAAGCACATATTAAACACTTATAATGAACTACCCAACAGGAAGACATTTTCAACCTTGTGCAGTGATCCTGCACCAGAACAGAAGTGGACTGGAAGAATGTAGCGCCAGAGCACTGAAGAGCCTCCTCTGCATGAATTCTAGAATAATCAGGTTGAAAGTCAGTTTCCATAATTACTCGTGGTTTTCGTATTTCTGTGTAACTCTTACACCTTTTATTAATCCTTCTGGCCAGCAGCATGAAGTGCTTTGTGCTTTAACGGAGCTAATGACATTGACCTGTTAAAGTTTTAACTTTGAAGGATTGTTTGTGCTGTGCAAATCATATCTTTACAGACACTACATGGAATCATATAATAAAATTAAGCTGCTATAAGCACCACTCTATTGTCTGGGGAAGAAGTGCATTGTTTCACAAGATGCAGAAAGTTAAGGCCTATAGTTATTTAACAATATTCTACCAGGGACATAGAGAACTAAATTCATATTCACTTCAACTCAATGAAAGTTCATGATTATATTTTACTTGAGCAGTAAATTTGTGCTCCAATTTATAACTGTGCCTCTGTACACTTCCTATGTAACATTGCTTGGGTCGTTACCTCATCGGTTTTTCAATGCCTAAGCCAGATTAAAGTGGTAGTATTCTTCCTCCTTTTAAGATCACTCACAGTAGAAATGGGGAAATAAATCATAATTGTGTCAGAAAAGGCCTTAAGAAATAAACCACAAAGAGTTCTGCTTTTTTTTTTTTTTTTTTTTTAATGGATTTCAGGTGATCTTCAGTATAAAAAATGGTCTGGTTTCAGACTGGGTATTAACAAAAAATAAGGAAATTGTAGGAATTTTCAATGTATCGTACCACCCTTTATAAACTCATCTTTGGAAGCTACCCATGTGTTCCCTTTGCCATCCAAATTGCCTCAGAGACAATTGCCAAGTGGTCTAATCCTACGTCTTTTACCCAGAGGCCTGGGAGGTCACTAAAGATACTTGATGGGAGGATAAGAGGTGTGATTTTTACTCAGAGCTGTCTCTCCAAAACCAAGATTATCCTCTTAAAATTCAATTTTGTCTAGTCTTCGGTAAACATTTATGAGCACAGGCATTTCCAAAGCAGAGTAAAAGACCATTTATTGTACTTCACATTGCAGTCCATGCCCTAACATGTCTTTAACAATGACAGCAATGCTGTGAGCTTCCGGAAGCTCTTGCCAGGTCAGGAAGACTCCTGCCTTCCTATGACAGGATGATCTGACCTCTGACCAGGACGCATTTAAACACAGACAACCCCTTCATGTTTTCAAACCCACTGAAATCTACCATTAGAAGGCTGCAGTAACTAATGAGCTGTAAGGAATTTATAAAGGGAGTTTTGCTTTTTAAAAATGAAAGTGATATATACAGTACATAAATGTTTAACATATTTTTACTCATGACCTGGAAAGGCACCTCTCTAAGGGTTGTTCCTTTAGTACAAAACATTGCAACTTTATTTCTAGAGTTTCAGTTACAATCTTTAAATTTTGAAGCTGTTCACTAGGTTCACTTGACCTAAAGTTACCAAAAAGAGATAGATCATTGGCATGGCATTATGGAAGTGGTGGTGCATGTGCATGCTGCTCACTGCATGAAACCCTTACTGAAAAATGACAACGTCACTTTCAAGGTCTGTACTGAGATAAAGGACAAAACTGCACTTTAGTTTCCTGCATGGTATGTCTGCATGTTAAGTCACTCCACTGTCTGATGGGCAAAACACAGCAGGCAAAGAAGCAAAGACATTTGTTTTCATAACAAACCATTCTACTTTATCTTCTCCATTTTCCTTTATGCTCATCTTCTTTTTAAGGTTCTTTGTCCTGTAGAAGACAGAACTTATATCTGTAACCTTCTATAAAAACAAAAACAACCACAAAACTTTATTCAGAATTCTCTTTCATGATGCTAATGGAGGATTATACAAGAACTAACACTTTCTTGTGTTTATTATTGTTGTTGAAGTCTTCCACATTTTATAAAAGAGGGACAAAGAGAGACAGTATAACTGCATCTTGCAGAAGCCTTCTCTTTTTAGACTTTTCTGCTTTTTCAGAACTTCTTAAAGATTTTCAATAAAATATTAACTACTTAACAAAAATAAACTCTTCAAAGCATAGCACTTGGATATTTTTCTCACCTTAGAAAGCAAAATAAAGTCTCTCAGAAACACAGCACCTCACAGACTTCAAATATTCTTCTGGAAAAAAATAAAGCTGGCGGAAGCATGGTCACTAACAAATCCCGCAGCTATCCTGGACTTTCCTCCACCTTTTTTCTCCAGTTCAGAATAAACAGCTCTGATTGAGACCAGAAATAATCCTGCATCTTACTCAGAAGACCTGAAAAGTGAAAATTGCTACAAAATCCCACCAGACATACCAGAGTTGGGAGATGCAAATTGAGGATTATAACAGGAAAGGGGTAATTAAATGATCTCCTTTTACGAAGATGATAAAAGGAAAGATTTTCTCAACAAAATCATAGTTCTCTTTCAGGACACTGCATTATAAAGTACAAACCCAGAATGACAACTATTCTCCAACAGCTTTAAAAATTCAGATTATTAAATTGTTTCTGGCTCCAATCACCATGTTTCTGAGTGAGTACAATTTCAAGTGTGTACTTAAACAGTAGTGAATCAGTGCCTGAATTTTCGTACAAGCGAAGATGCATTTACATTGCAGATAAAAGTAACTGAAGATCAAGTTTCGAAGCACTGTAGGAAATTATCATTATTTTTGAAGTACACGAAGGTAACTAAAGATTAGATAATACATATATTATAGGTAACCTCATTCTACAAAAATGACTCATAGACTTTGGTAATGGATGATGAGTTCTACATTATTTCACATGTTCCTTGAACGAAATCCTGAATAGGACGGCTTGCTGCTCAGCTGTATATTTTACCACCTCTTCACAGAAAAAGAGAGAAATATGAAATCTGCCTGATTTTTATTCTGTCTTTGAGAAAGTAGCTGTACTAGATTATCTACAGGACATAAACTTTGAGGTATACTCAGGGAAGAGCTTTGCTTATGGTATGGACTGGACCTAAAAGTTCTACCACCTATTAGCTTTGGCGTAAACCACTTTCTCCAACCTGGGTAAACCTACAGCTTCAAGGCATAAGCTTCCTTTCCCTGCCCAGCTGCTGGAGGCTTGGAGTTAAGACACCAACCCACCAGATTGCTCAGTCACTCAACATTTTAGTGGAAGACAATGCACAACATCTCTAAAGTAAGAGAGATCACTAGTTTTTACAGATGCTGCTACTAGTACCAGGAATGCCAGCAGGACAGAGCTCTACTGCTTGGTTTCCATGAAGTGCTCCACTACTTTTTCTGCAGAGAGAAAACCCCCCAAAATATTCTGGTTTTGTTAGAAGGGGTAGGGAGCTTTTGATTTAAAGCTTGAAAAAAAGCAATGATGCTTCTGTGTTTCTTCAAGATTAACAAATGCCAAATGAAATGACAGGTCAAGCATCCAGCCAAGTCAGTATCAATATAAGCTGAAGAATTCACATTAGTACCTATACCAGTTAAAAAGGAAAGCTTATCAGTTAATCAAAACCAAAAATGGGAATCAGAAAATACAGTTGACTTGGAATGAGCAGTGATGTGCATTTTGTCATTAGCTAAAGGCCACTAGAATGCAAGGAGAGACTGCACTATCAGCAGCCTAGAGTGAATGTCATTCTTTCCATAGTATAATAGAATAGAATACATAAAATATAATCCACTATTTTTCTGAACAATTTAGAAATGTCTTAGCAACATACCACATGTATTACTGATTATTTTCAACAAAACACAATGGAAATACACTGACAAAATGACAGCACATGCAATTCATTATTATGAACTTTAATACTAATAAATATCTGATCTCTTCAGTAAAAATCATACTGTTTTCTAGACCCTTTTATATACGTCCATGCCAACTGCTTATAATTCAAAGACAAGAATTTTACAGCTGAAATTACAAGACTGCACTGTGTTTAAATCCAGGTTGTTGCTTTCATCTGAAATATAATCTAGAACCTCTGCATTATTATAATTATTTTTTAAGCCAAAACATATTTCTGCCATCTCCACAGTAAGAACTTTTCCCTATTCAGAGCCATCGAAATAAATATGACAGAACAACTTGAATACTCCACATTAGACTGATAGCTAACCAAGAGGTTGATGTATTAATAACAGTAATATATCGGAAAAAGAAAAGTGCACTAGGTAAAATCAAAACCTGGAGATACAAGAGAAATACAGAGTTGTGACAAACTGTCACAGGACAAAAACAGGATAGTGGTATCTTAAGGATAAAAGGAAACAAAAGGAAAAGGACTTGCAGAAAACGGTTTATCTCATAACAATTTTCTACCAGTAAATTGTAACTTAACCTCATCCCTACTGGTGAAACCAAAGCTTATTCAGTCTTCATATGTTAAAAAGCATCTCTAACCTTCATTCTCTCTTTTTTTTTTTTTTTATTATTTTTAAAATCTTTTAATACCAAGAAGGTAGTTCAGAAAGTTCATTTAATAAATAAAGAATGGTTTAGACATCACAGGAATGCTTACATTCAATAATGCTGCAACTTTTGTTAATCACATTTATAATTCAAATTTCAGAGAGAGTTTTACTATTTGAGGAAACATGTCAATAGTACATCCAAGACCTTCAGGCTGGAAAAGCCTACTGCTGTAGGGAGATACAGACTCTACCCAAACTTCAAGCTGCTTTAGGCGAGTCAAGAGCTATGACATACAACAAGTTATTTGTGGCCTCTTCTATTATTTGCTGTTCTTCTGCAGAGAAAAGGTACTTTATCAGATTGATGCTATTGCCCCTCTAGTTTCCTGCTAGTTCTCAAGTAACAAATAAGATTAGTGCCATCATAAAAATTCATTTAAAACTGCCACTATCCTTTAACCTTTTGGAATCATGTGAAGTAGAGAACTCATTTTGCAACACCAGACAGCCTCCTCAAAGTTGAAAGAAACATGGACTGATTCCTGGGGGCAATCAGCACAAATACTGTAACTAAACTTCTCATATGGCATTATGCATGTGTTATATCACATACAAATAATCACAGACAGACATGATCAGCAACCCAAGCTATCTGCTAAAATCATGTGCCTTTATATCACATGCCATTTAACATTACTTCAGTAAGGTATGTGATTTGCTTTTGAGGAAAAGTGCTTAAAAATTGTGGTGTTTGCAATTTCAGAACTTTTTACTGCCTTTTTTTCACTGCAGAAACTTCTAGAGACTTTAGTGGCATTATATCAGCCTTCCAGGTGGCAGTGCATTGGATTACCCATTATACAAACAATTTATATTGGCACTGCAGTAGGAAAAAAAATAAATTACTGATTTTGGATTATTTGATTTTGAAAATGGCAGAGAAAAGTGTGGTGTTTAAGGGAGCAGAAAGGCGGGAATGCAGGAATGGAAAAAATGGAAATAGGGAGCAGAATTAACAGTCTCAGCTTCTTAAATATGTTGATTTGGGTGCAAGGATCTCTTTTGTAACTGTACAGCCAATGGCAATATCCTAATCTCTTCATATGAAGTTTTATGGGACATTAAAGCTGCAATATCATATGTGGTACACAATGACTGCCCTTTATTTTGTTATGTCTATTTTTACTTCCTGCTGCAATTACACCGCATCGAACACATTCCATCTGCCCTTCATCTCAAACAGTATTTATTTTCTTTGGATACTTGTTATTTTAAGATAAGTATTTCAAAAAGATGTATTAGTCACTGAATAGCTTAGTGCTGATATCCTCAATATGTAGAGCTGAGAAATTTCTCAGAAATGTGACAGGAATTGTGTTTTCTCTCCCATGACTAACAAATAGTACAATATTTCCTATCAGTGTTGCTATCTGTAGACACAGTTTGGGCATTTATTTACCCTAGATCTTAATTAAGATAAAATAATTCACTTTGAGAAATGAAATTGTGTTTTGCTTGGTTTTCTTTTCATCTACTACTTCCCACTGATGGCAACACAATGCCTGCAGCCCAAAACAAGCTCCAAGCCCAAGCAATGCTTTGTACCCACTCACTGAGAGGCAGCGCAGTGCTGACTGTAATCTTTACCACCCTGCAATGAAACAGACAAAAAATCCATAAAATCACATGGAAAAGTCAATACAAAGATGCATAAGCCAATCTCTTTAAACCAGATATTCCCAGCGCCTTCAGAGAAACAGGTCAGTGTATTTTGAGCATTTCCAGGAGCTAATCAGGAATATCGAAAGTAGCAATGGACAAGAAAGCAAGGTCCATAGGCAGCAGTTTAACCACCAGTCCACCTCATGCAAATCAAATCAGGCACTATCTGTACTGTAGGTTCTTTTGAGGCTGTCAGTTATTTGAAGCAGTGACCTCCTCCTCATCTTCTAGTACACATGACTATGCTGCACATAGCACAGTGGGGCCCTCATTTCATGTTATTACATGATTTGGTTTAATTTTGCTTGAGATTCAAAAAGGGCTGAATGTGCTTGCCAATGATTCTGCTTTAAATCCACCTTGGAGGTGTGCTCTAGTAGATACACTTTTCCCTAGAGCTCTGCATTGTTCTATTCTGAGCCAAAGTCAAATGTAAGCAATAACTAATGCTATCTGAAAGAACAGAGTAGTCATTAAAGTTAGCTATTGTTATTTTCAGCGATGTGGACATTTCTTGGTAGTATGGTGTGCTAAGCATAGATTATTTTATCCTAACAATAGTTCCATACAATGTCAGTTAAAAGATCTGCCAGTTTGACAATAGCTGGACTTTCTAATTGGTTTGAGAAAAAAGTTGTGTGTTGAATTTCCACTTTTGAAAGATACTCTCAACACTGAACAAACTTACAAGAAAAATATATGAAACCATGGGCAAGTCTGTTTCACACACTCCCCTCCCAGAGTATTCAATGCTCTTGGCTATGTACTTTTTAGAAGAGGAACAAAGTATTTTACAAACAAAATTTGAAAGGCCTTGTATTCGTCCAAGTATAGATTAGTCAAATGTATCTCACATTCTTATTCAGAGCAGCACGACTACAAACACAGAGCTGCTGAGTTGGCTTATCACCCACCTGAATTCTGTAACTCTTTCTTCAGCTTGAAAGCCAGCAACCACAGATGAAAATCTCACTATGTAACTGGGATTTCCTTCAGTATTTACTCATTATTACCACTCTCTTCTTACAGTGACTAATATAAAAATGTATTAGAAATAATAGAAACTATGCTAACCCTTATTAGCTCCAACTCCAGGGAGGAGGGGTACTGGTGGAAAGCCTCATCGAACTACAACATACACACACCTTATTACTTCTAATTGGTACCCATGAAGAAGACTTTGAATTACTATGGTTTCCTAATGTAATATACTTCTCTGCCAGAGGGAAAGACCATGTTTGTTTTGCAGATGGGGACTTCTCCAGGGCTGAAAGTGTGCAGTGAATTCCTGCAGCTGAGCACCCTCACCATCCTGCACCACTTTCTACTTCAAGTAGAAACATATTTTGTTGACTTCACTGTCTCAAAATACATAAGCCAATGACACTAGCTTTGCCATATATGACAAATAAAACCAAGTCCATCCAAAAAAAAAAAAAAAACTCAAACAAAACAAAAATACTGCATAAACTTCCTCTTCTGGAAAATGACTAGACAATAAACAGAAGCACCTTGTAATTCATGACATTTCAACAGTACACGGACAATACTGCAGCATGTAGGTTAAATTTATTTATACATAGACCAGATTATACTAAAATAGAATAAAACCGCATTTGAAAATGTGGCTTTCGTTTAAAGTCGCTCAAAATGACCCAAGAACCTAATCATTCACAGAAGATGGATTAAAAAAATTAAGTCATAGCAGAAATGAAGGATATTATTAGGTGTTCATAGGTTTCATATTTACAGTTCAGTGTGTAAACTATAACCTAACACAGAGCAATCATAATGTCAATAGGCAAACTTAGGAAAAGGAAGAATCATTATCACTGGTATGTGGGAAATTGCTACATATAACAACAACTGCATTTCTTGCTTCTGGTCGCTCACATACTGCATGTGGCTGTCACACACTGACCCTTGTTTCCTCTGTTGCTCACAAATACCTTAAATAAACTCTTCTTCCTCCAAGACTTCTGTGTTAATAGCAATACTGCACTAACCAGTGCAGTAAGCTTGAGACACATACGGAGTCTTCTCCAGTCTTTCATCATTATTTTCTTTTTCTAAATGCAAACAGTAGAAAGGAAACTTTCTTATTCCTATTATTCTTTTTTTTTTTACATTTTTTTTTTTTTTTTTGTGTGTATTGTAATTTCACATTATTACTGTAGAGGACACACTTCTGGGCTGCATCCTCCACTGGTGAAAATCAGTGATGGCAGAGAGTAATTCATTGGAGCTACTGTCAATCTGAGGTTATACCCCAGAAGATATCAGTGAGAATCTCTTCAAATTAATAGGTGATGTTTTATGAATCAGCTTGTCATTGTTTGACATTTTATAGTGCTGTTTAACCGCTGTATCTTCCACTATCAGTTCATGTTCCCTGTCTGGGAAGGAAACATACAGACTATTTTCAACCACAGCTGCTCTGTTTTGCCAGCTCTTAAAGAAATGGAACTTGAAATTGCCCAGAAGGACATATCAAAGGAGACAAGTCTGATGATGACTGTCACTACCAAAACTGCTTTCTTGTTGCATACACTCCTCGAAGCTTTATTCTTGCGATGACAGAGTCAGAGCTCTGTCTCCTCACTTTAGTGAGGACTGGAAAGCTGCTTGCCCACACCGCAACTGCAGTTTGCCAACAGCACTACCAAGCATAGGGTGCAGCATGATAAAGTTGTTGTCTGCCTAGAGCATCCAGAGTCCTACATGTGTTTCATGGCCTTTCTCCAGATCCCTGGACTTGGACAGAGAGGGTCAGATACCGCTTACCTGTGTTTAACAATTACCACTCCTTACAATGGTTATTTTTCTGTGTTCTAGGACAACCTCAATGGTTTACTGCTCCTAAATAACTTCAGGAGTAAATTTAGGGTATGAAAACTATGCTTAAAACCACACAGAATAGAAAAATAGAGGAAAATGCACAAGAAAAAACTTTGTGTCTTCTGAACTTGGAAAATTAGGAACCATTCTTTTCCCCTGATCTGCCTTTTGTCACTGTCTGTTTTCTCTGAGATGCTCAGTGTACTTTTCACCCTTATTAGTTTTGGTTTCCCAGCACCTGAAGTCTAGTCCTCCTGCTTGCATTAAAACCAGAGCTGTGCCTGATAGAAGACCACTGTCCAGTCTTCCTTCTTCAGAGTGCATATTTTCTTTTATATAATTTGCAATACTGTATCTTTAAAAAAGTTTCAGTTTCTTGACCTTGTCTGGTGAAAGCTTTATTGCTTTTCTAAGTCAGCTTCAAATTAACAGAACTTTTTCTTCTTGTTTATATATCGGTTTCATTACTGCTGTCACACAGCTCTGGGGACACAGCTAGTTAACAGCTGCATCTCAACTGCTGCAAATACAATTGCACATTCTGCCCTGCGATATATGCATGTAATTCCTGTTGACAATGCAGGAAAAATCAATTTCACATGGCACTGAAAACTGCAACCACTTATGGAAGGCAGCATTTGACTCTGAGGGTTACACGGTCATTTCTGATTTGGCAGAGAGTGGCACTGCATTAGTAAAAATAGAAAAGTCTAAGGAACACAAACCAAACCAATTCATCACATCCACTGAGGCCACAATTTCTGAGGGTAGAATTGATCCATTACCCTCACGTCATAAGATTCTGGCCCATCACTCCTTTGATGCACACAGGGATGTCCTGTATATTGTACAATGTACAATTCAAATTCTTATCTAGTAAGTATTGACTTACCTGTTCTAGTTGAATTTGGTTTATTCTGATTAAAAACAGGTATGGATTTAGTTCTCTGTTTCCTAGTTTCAGAGAGTATACTCACTCATTTAATATAAGTGAAAGATGTCTCAGTTTGACCTGAAAGGCGGAGAAACCAGTGGTCATACCCTCTGCACTACTAGGGCCAGTGCTGTCAGTCTGAACAGAGAGCAAAGAACAGTAAAAACTCAGAGTCAAGGACTCTCTTATAAAGGTTTTCCTGGATTCACTGACAATTATACCTCTATAAATGAGGAAAGACTGTAGGTGCATTTTTAAGGGAAAAGGTTGCCACTTATTGTTCGGATATTTTTTTCCTCTTTGTGTTACAACCTTGCCATTGGAATTAAAGGCTATGCTGCCCGCAGTTGGGTTTCTCTCTTCATTTTTTCTGCACAAGAATTTGACCAAACTGAGTGCTGCTTTTGCTTTGTTGGCATCCAGGGCAAGATTTTTAGTAAGCATCTGTTTAGTCTGAATTCATTAAGTGAACTTGTAGGCAATGGTATTGTCAGTTAAATATTAGTGTTGCATAGCAGTAATCCTTACCAGTTCTAAAGTACACTGTTTGGACACCTAACCATTACATTTTGCCTATGTACAGAGCTTCAAGTAAACTCAGGATTCAAAAATCAGTTAAATTATACAAAAAAAAAAGACAATGGTTGAAAACATTTTCCCTCCTAAACATGAATGCTGGAGATAGAATAAAACTGCATTAAAAAAGACTGACATTATGATTTAGGGGAAATCTGTGTTGCAGTCTATACAATGATGTTCTTTTCATTTACCTATGGAAACTTCTTTAGCTGACCACATATCCCCCCCTCTCTCCGCATTCGTACTTTATCTTAAAGCACCCATATTTCAGAAGGGCTACTTTCATAGGATGTCTGAGAAAATTTCAAAGAAAACGTGCCACTTGTGCGATACTTTGTTCTATTCTTTTCTACCACCTCTTTTGAAAAGTCTTCCACTCTAGCCAAAACCAGCTCTTCTTACCTAGAATTTGGCAGATGTTATTTGCAACACTGTATTATTTTTGAAAATCACAGATTCATAGAATAGTTTGGTTTGGAAGGGACCTTCAAAGGCCATCTAGTCTACCCCCCCAGCAATGAGCAAGGGTTCTTAGTTGAAGGTGGTCACTACGTAATACAATAATGACCTAAGAATCTAACCACATAAAATGACAGAGAAGCTGGAGGAGTCACAGCAGAAAGGAAAGGTAGTACTAAGCATTTATAGGTTTCAAATTGAGGTCTTCGTGGCTGCACTGCTGTTTTTTGAAGGAATACTTTTTGCTTCCGAGTACTGCATTTCACTTGAGAAACAAGAACCCTTCATTATTGCCTTGATTAAAACCAAAACAAACTCATCATGTCCATTGTGCCGACAGACAGTATCTGTTACACACATGCAGTAGCTGCAATATTGTTGTGTTTTCCTTTTTAATCTGACCTCCATCACTAACAAGCAGGGGCTGGGACTATAATAAATATACTCCTATGCTAAAGATCCTCTCAAACATCCTAAGAAGAGGTACTTAATCTTAAAACATATTTGTACTTGCATTTGCACTTCAGCTGTGATGTTTCTCAACACCTTCAGACAAAACTAATTCATCATAAATCTCACATAAATGCAATGGCTTTGATTTTCTGCATACAGGTATTTATTTTTTTTTATGTTTTTCTCCACCTTCCTTTCTAATCAGGGACAAATGGAACTCCTGAAATTAAGACTTTATTTATCTTCAAGCAAAGGGAAATGGGAAAAGGGAAATGTGCATCTTTTTTTGCTGGAGCTTTTCCAGTCCCCATTCTTTAAAGTAATGAAAGAAAAAACATACATTAGCATTCAAAATAGCATAGCTTTCAAAGAGCATCCACTCATTACCATATAAATAGCACAGTTACTTACTCAGTATACCTTCCTCTTCCTGTCGTTCCAGTGTCAAGTCTGCAAATTCAGAGGTGCACCCTGTTTTTGCCAAAACCAGAAGGCCCATTTTTTGTCTACTAAGCAATTATTTTTATGAGGGAAGAATAATGGAACTTCAGTCCATTTTAAATTATATATTGTATGTCAGGCAAGTAAATCTGTTCTGAAAGGCATGGCCCTGAGATGAGGGCATGGCTTAGGTCACTTTGCTTAATTTCATGTCTACTGCAGGCACAGGTGAATAATGTCAGTAAGTACAAAAAATTATTCTAGAGATTTCAGAATATTTCAAATTATATACTATGGACTTATGCAACAACAAAAGAACACACATGGAAGAGAATATGAACTTTCCTTGCCATGCCTGCTGCACCTAAAAAACCCATTTTCCTAGTTTGTGTTTCCTCTGTTGCCCTATTGCATTCTAAACCCCACAGTATTATTATGAAACGTGTAATATGGTGAAATACGAGCAAATCAAGCTCTCTCTGCTGGCCATCAATTTAACCAGCCCAGGTCTTTTAACTTTGTGCATTCTAAAACTGCAGGAGAAAAAGATTATAATTCTAGAGCCACAGTTTACGAGAGCTACAACACTGAAAACACAATGTGCTTTCAGAAATTAATTGAGCATTACACAGCTCAGTTTCTCAGCAGTAAGATGGAAGACATGAACCAAGCCACAAATCTATTTACAGGTAGACTGCTTCATCTACAGTCTACCTCTTCACGCCTTGTGGATGCCTGCATTAATTCAGATAGTCTGCTGCCACTAAGAAGAAAGATTTATTCATCTCCACCTTACTCACATGGCACTGTGCGGAGGTAGAGATTGTCTCTTATGATCTGCTGGAGCTCATGGTCTACCGAACCTTTCTGGAACCGCAAATTGAGGTAGTGACGAAGGTCCTTATCAACAATGCCTCCTGTCAAGGAAAAGACAAATGAATGCATGATTTAAAAATGTATCGCTTTGACGGAAGCAATGCATCACTTGTAAAGTCTCAGTGGCTCATTTTCCTCCATGTTTCTGTCATGACAGATGACAGAAGCTCAAAGAGTTTTTGGTTAAGGCATACAGTTGGTACAGTATTACTCAGAATTGATAATTGTAAAAGTTAAAAACAGTTAATGTCAACTAATCAGGCAACTGTGTACAATTCAGAAAATACAAATAGGACTATAGAAAGAGGTGTCATTTTTATGCACAATACTGGACCACATTGTTATTCTATCCCTACCTACATATATATCTAAATAATGCATTATTAGGTGTTATGTTCCTTATGACCTTGTCCCAGTTCCTCACCTGCCTATTAAACCAAAAAAATATCGGTTTAAAACATCTCTGTAATGTTTGGTGTTTTCAGTCCAAGTGTAACCAGAAGAAACTACAGCTATACATAATGGTCATATAAATATGATACAACATTTTGTTATTTATTTCAAAGCACTCACATCTGAAAAAGATACTACAGCAAACAAGGGAACATATTTTACTTCCACCACTGAAAACAGCCACTAGTAATACAGCATCTCAGCATAACACCGCAAACATGGAAAAAAAAAAAAGACTGGTTTTGTCACTTTTACTGTAACTTTAGGAAAAACTGGCATTACAGCTTTAGGTCAAATCAAATTAAAGTATTGTTTAGCCACTGACTGGTGTATCATGTTCCACTATTAAAGGAACACTTATAAATCTAATCCAACATGATTAATTAACATTTCCCGACATAGACCCTCTGCATTTCTTTTAACCTTGAGTATGGATCACATTTATAATTATAGGAAAAGAGTCTATAAATAACTCCATTTATTCCTTCTCTGAAATTCTGACATAAGAAAAATATTGAAAATCATTACTACACTGACTGATGACAGGTATTCCTGAGACGAAAAATTGCAAGGACATAGATCCCTAACTTGTTGCTTCACACATTCAACCTTAAAACATTTTTTCAAATGGCATTTGCTATTGAACCCTCTGTTAAAAGTCTTATTGACTTACACTATACAGTGTATAAGATTTTCCTGTAAAAGGGACAAATAACATTCCTACCTAATTATTTGAAAGTCACTGCAGAGCACAAATGGGTATAAATTAAAATATATTTCTCCTTACAGCTATTTCTATTTATCTTCCATTTACAAGTCCATAATCTTATTATTGTTGCTCTTTGTCGATAACTTCAAAACCTTTCATTCCAGGATCATAAAAAGCTTCTAAATAATTTCTCTCATCTTTAACTAAAGGCAAAAAACAAGCAGACTTTCACAATAAAGGGAAAAGGAAAAAATCCCAACTCATAACAGACACAAAGAAATACCTGTGTGCCCAGTTCCTTGAGGCTGAGAACATACAGATCTCTGTTCTTCCAGGATCCCAGCTGAGCCACTTAGTCTACTATTATTGTATGACTAACACTGTCTCTAGCAAAGGGCTCTGTTTGCAGACCAGACCATGCCTACTCCTGCTAATTTTTTAACATATAGGAGGCTGCAGAGAGATGCTCGCCTCCTGATCAGAATCAGCTGTCCTTTCTGATTGGCTGCAGAGAGTAAAGGTCCTGCAGCTTTTGCTCTTCTTGCTCTAATATACAGAACATGCCCAGTGATGCAGATGCTTTCCGGCAGCCTGAGAAAATGCCAGCTTGAGAACAACAGCTGTAGCCTGCCCACTGACATAAACCTGAATCAGTCAAATTATGACATAAGTAACTTTAGGAGCCTACACAGATTTCTGACCCTCAAAGTGCATTTTATTTATAGCCTTTTGCTTCAAACACAGCCGTTTACTTCACCATGTGCTAACGAATGCACCAAAACCTCCTAAACACTTCATCAACTAATCACCTGATATTTTTGTCAAAGTGCATATTCTAAGATGGAATATAAAGAATGCATTTACAACAGGAGATACCTGCAGTCTTGTATCTGTTACAGATTCAAAAGCAGAAGTTTGTAACAGAAATAACTCCTGTATATGGTGCAGAGGAAAAATAATTCCCAGCTTCCAAGCACAGGGGAAACATGATTTTTTTATTAATATCTGAGTATATACTGTAGCACTAGCAAAGTCTATTTTAAAGAGCAGTCAGATGAACTGCAGGCAGCACATGCATAATAGACAAATTTTCTTCTTCAAAAGTCATTCTGTTTTCTGACCCATACGATGTTTTTCAATTCTTTGGGCACGTGTTGCCTTTGGTTTTGAATCCTGGTATAATAATGGATTTTATATTTGGAAAGTGCAAAAAATAAAAAAGCTCAAGAGTTCTCAAGACCAGATACAATGTTTTTAATTCATCCTTTCAATTGTCATCCTTCTGCTTTTCTCCTCTAAAAGATTTCTTGTTTTACCTCCTGCTTGCCAAAAGCATAACTGACTCCAGATGTGCTGTACAGGTATTTGTAATACCTGAGCTTTTGAGCAGCCTGATCCTTTTAATACAACCAGAACATCTTGAGTGTGCTTGTATGGGGCTGTAAGACTTTTTGCAAGAAACTACAGTGATTCGCAAGTATGTGAGGCAGCCTTGATTTAGTAGCAGTGAATTAGATCTTGTGTTACAGACCATATAAATCATGAATAACATCAGTAATGATAATAGGACTATGTCCTCCAAATGGCCGCAATAAAGAGACAGAAAATGTTATCATTTTGTTTACATTGGAGGGAGAGAAGAAACAGTATCATTGTAAGTTCATAAAAAAGAAGCAACCAGAGAAAAATCTGCTCTTACAGGCAGTAACAATATTCCACTAGTGGTGCCATCCAACCCACTCAGACAAGTGACTAACATGGTTTCTGTAAATTTCAACTTCCCTCTACTTTCAATTTTCACAGTATGCTGAAAACCACTGAGATGCTGAAAAATACCTTACATGAACCTAACCCTCCAGCTTTCTATTATTCCCAGCCAACTCACAGTGGAGAAGCTCAGAATGATGCTCAGGGACTGCCAGTGCCTGCTGCAAAGCACCACCAACCTCACTGCAGCTGCACAGCGGCTCATGAGGAGCAGTTCAGAGAGAAGGAGCACACGAAGGCTACAACATCCTGCTCACCGTGCATGACAGCGAAAGGAAGAGTTATTGTGCGTCAGAGGTATTATACAGTACAAGCTTTAGAAACCCAATCCAGAGACCATAACTGAAGATGTGGCCTTCTATGAAGGGGCTACAGAGCTGATGGACAGGGGCAGAGCAGTTGATGTCATCTACCTGGACTTATGTAAAGCCTTTGACACTGTCTCGCATGACATCCTTCTCTCTAAGTTGGAGAGACATCAATTTGATAGGTGGACCACTCAGTGGATAAAGAACTGGCTGGATGGCCGCACGCAAAGAGTAGTGCTCAGTGGCTCAATGTCCAGCTGGAGACCAGTAACGAGTGGTGTCCCTCAGGGATCGGTGTTGGGACCGGTCTTATTCAACATCTTTGTGGGTGACATGGACAGTGGGGTTGAGTGCGCCCTCAGCAAGTTTGCCAATGACACCAAGCTGTGTGGTTCGGTTGATACATTGGAGGGAAGGAATGCCATCCAGAGGGACCTTGACACACTTGTGAGGTGGGCTGATGCCAACCTAATGAAGTTTAACCATGCCAAGTGCAAGGTCCTACCCCTGGGTCGAAGCAATCCCAGGCACAGCTATAGGCTGGGTGGGGAAGAGATTCAGAGCAGCCCTGCGCAGAAGGACTTGGGGGTGTTGGTCGATGAGAAAATGAACATGAGCCGGCAGTGTGCGCTTGCAGCCCAGAAAGCCAACCGTATCCTGAGCTGCATCAAAAGGAGTGTGACCAGCAGGTCGAGGGAGGTGATCCTGCCCCTCTACTCTGCTCTCGGGAGACCTCACTTGGAGTATTGTGTGCAGTTCTGGTGTCCTTAACATCAAAAGACACGGAAGTGTTAGAACAAGTGCAGAGGAGGGCCACGAGGACAATCAGGGGACTGGAGCACCTCTCGTATAAAGATAGGCTGAGCAAATTGGGGCTGTTCAGCCTGGAGAAGAGAAGGCTGCGTGGAGACCTCATAGCAGCCTTCCAATACCTGAAGGGGGCCTGTAGGGATGGTGGGGAGGGACTCTTCATTAGGGACTGTGGTGAGAGGACAAGGGGTAATGGGTTTAAACTTAAACAGGGGAAGTTTAGATTGCATATGAGCAAGAAATTCTTTCCTGTAAGGGTGGTGAGGCACTGGAATGGGTTGCCCAGGGAAGTTGTGAATGCTTCATTGCTGGCGGTGTTCAAGGCCAGGTTGGACATAGCCTTGGATGGCATGGTTTAGTGGGAGGTGTCCCTGCCCATGGCAGGGGGGTTGGAACTCGATGATCTTGAGGTCCTTTCCAACCCTAACTATTCTATGATTCTATGATTCTATGTTCTTTGGCCACTGCCATGGGAGGAGGCTGACAACTGTGTGATGGAGCATGCACTGGCCTGCAGCCATGCAGGGATGTTTTTTTCCTCTTTTCCCTGGCTTGAGGCCTGTACTCTATTTCAGTTTCATTTCACTCCAATGAATCCCATTGCTTTGCTAGCCGGGAAATATAGGACGTGAATTAAATATATCAGTAATGATCTCTTGCATAATGTATGTCTGGTTTAGGTACAGCTACCAATCATGATGAATGACTGAATTTGATTCCAGAGATTACAAAAGTAGATACACTTGGATGAATTAAAAAATGCTCTGTTTACATGCTATACTTATGAATTCAATGAGCTAAGTATATCTTTTTACAGTGTTTTAATGAATTTCTGTCAAGTTTCCTTCCCTTTATAAAATCTAGTTGCAAATTCGAACCAGAAAAGAAATACAATAAAGGCCACACATACAAAAGGACGCTGAATCCTTTGTAGCTCATTAAAAGATTCAAAACTGAAGAAGATACTTGCCATTTCTGAGAAAATGACAGGGATGAAGGTTTACAATTTTCTGTGGCCCTAAATGTTGTAACTGTTATTTTGTGGCTTCCTATTTGGTAACCCACTGATGCTGCAGGTGGAGTCCTCTTGTGTTCCATTTTTCAGTGAAGGACTAGTTGTAAACATGAGCATCCCTTTTGCTGTTCCTGCAATGTTAGCTCTAAATAATTTATTTCTTACCCTTAACTACAATTTTTGCAACTTCTCAACAAACATTTCTGAATATCCACCCATTTTCTCATCTTGTATCATAACCTTTCAGTGAACTGACTTCCCAAAACCTGGTGAGATAAATGATTTGTTTCTTAACAGTATAATCAATTCTATCACAGCCAAAAATAATTTGCCTTCGATATTTTATTTCTGGGATTAAAATTCAAAAAGATTTTGGTTTCCCTGGGTTCTATAAAAATTCCTTGCTAAAAATATCTATGAGCAAGCAAGACTCTTGCATCTAAATTTCAATCTGTACATGACCTGTGTTTGAGGAAAATAAAGGAAGTATCTTAGGATCTGTACCCTGTGAAAGCAGACAAGCTCATAAACTTTTAGTATAAACTACCTCCCCTCTTCTACTGCCCTACTTGCATCAATCTGTGCCTCTTCTTGTTTTCAACAAGCTCCCACTTCTGACTGTAAATGTAAGACATATATTTCCTAAGTCTTGGCTGAACAGGCTTCCGCCAGCTTCAGTAGGACCATTCTATTGGAGAGTCTCATCCTAAATACCTACTCAGGGGCTACCTGGAGCTTTATATTAATACTATGATATGCCTCCATGGATATTTGACAACAGCTCAAGTTTCTTCTGGAAAGACACGTAATTTGGTGTGTGCTGGACTAACATCATCACAGATGATCAAACTCAATCAATAGGCAAAATGACAGCCTGAATTCTTTAAATCAGATATCTGGAATTATCTAAGTTATTAGTTATTAGTTCTTTTCTCTAATAATGTGATAAAAAAGTCTTTTGCCTATAAAAGTGGCTGCAATAATTACTTCTTTTTGAGCCTCTCCAGGATATATCAAGAAAATCATAGCCATCACAAACAAAAAGGTGTGTACCTGGTTTAACTGGTAATTTCTGAGTATTTTTTAATGGTCCAGTAAGAGTCAGAATACCTGAAATTACCACAGTTCAGGGACACCATGCCCACTGGCACATACAACCTAACCTGAGGTGACCTCCAATTCCCTTCCTCCAGTCCTGTTCTTCAGACCCACACAGCACTAGGCTGATGTATGCGCAGAAATCAGACACGCAAGCTTAAGCAGCAGTGAGGGACAGGGAATACCCAGCTACAAGACAGCCTGTGTCAATGAGGGCTCCAGAACACACCTGCCAATGCATGCTTTTCACAGTGAGCTCCCTAAAGTAATTGAGAAGATTTTAAGCATAAGAAATTTTAACCACCACATCCTCTCTTCTCTCAAACTTTCTTTCTCCAGATCGCTCTCTCAGGACAAGAACACCGGACTTCTTTTTCCCCCACAAATCCAGTGATATTTTATTGTGATAAACTTCAAAAAGTTATTCTTAAGAAAGCATTAATTAAAGAGGATTTGATTATTACCTTTACTCATATGAATTGCTAATATTTGTAATACAAAATTCTTTATAAACAAATGAAGTATTTCTTACCTTTGTGTTTGATTAACAAAGATGTCTAAAGATGTCATGCATTTAACATCTCTGAACCAGTATGACATGATTTGCTTTAACAGTTTCAACAGAAAAGCCATTTTTAAAAGAGAATATGAAAGTTCTCTCAAGTAATATCAAAACTCTCAGTTGGATTTTACAAGGATTCATTACTGAAATACAGTCTCCAGCTAAGCCTGTTATTTAAGGGAAATTATTCTCAACAAAGCTATCTAGTGCTCAGAGGAATATAATGATGGCATTTCGCTAATCATTGTATATCGGACATATTGAACCCTTGAAGTTTCTCCAGGTTTACATGCAAAATGTGTAACACTGTAAGAGTAGTCTGAAAACAGTACAACAAAACGTCAGCACATTATAAAAGGCATGTACTACATACCAGCCTGAATGTAATGAATGGCTGAAGATTACACATTTTGGTTTTAAAGACTTTCCATGCCTTGAGTAAATGCTGTGCATCTTCTTTGAACTTTTGCCTGCCTTACACCACTGCCTTCAGCGAAGTCTGCCATCAGACTTCTCTGCAAAGCCTCCAACCATCAGGGCTGAGCTATCAGCACCATGGAACATGTGGCAAGATCAAGTGTGATGGAGGACTGAGAGGGAATTACGCAAGAAAATTAAGACTCCTGAGGAAGGAAATTAGTTTCTGTCATGCTTGGGACTACTCCACAAATTCTATTTCACAATCCTTTACTGGAGATCTAAACAAATTTCCAGAGTAAATGCTTTAGGAAAATGTACATCTAAGAGTTCTTATATGTGCCACATGTGATGAAAAACAATTGAAGACTTAGTTTATTGATAGGAAAATGACCTGTTTTATAGCCTGTTATTTTCTAGTCTTTCCTTTTCTCTTTGTGTACGGATTATATTACTAATCTTTTTGCTTATTGATCTTTTCAATATTGATCCTGGTCAATCCTCAGACCAGAAGACAGGGTGAGATTTGCACACTTTGATCTTCACAGTGGAGAAAGTTTCCACTCTCCCTTTCACTGGAAATGGAAGAATCCTCACTGCCTAAGGACAATCTGACTCAGTTCAGCACTGCTACACCTGCCCTCGTGGTACATTCTACTGGGGCAACCTGGATAAGGACTACATCAACAGGACACCCTGTAGCAGCAACAAGATGAGACCAGCAACACCGGCAGTAGGCAGATCCGTGGAATATTGTGACAGCATATCATGCCCTGGATTTATTTTCTTGGCTTTGTGGCTAACCTTAAACCTCTGTTAAGCGTGCATTGTGTCAGAAACAAAAATGTGGTTTCTAAGGATACAGGGACCCTGTGTCAGCAGGAGAGTCAGCTGAGCCAAACACATCTGCATTTGTACCCTCTCTCAGATTACTCAATTTAGCTCTTATTGTAACAGTAGATTTCCAGTCCTCATGGCTACAGAAAAAGTCTTACACTGTGAAGCCAGTTAAAGCACCTTCCAGAGCCTGCCAGTAGCATGCAACATTGACTTTCAGATAGGCACTCCCAACTTAACCTCAAAAACCTGCCATTTAACTACTAAACCCATTTTGTAGCTTTACCATTTAGAGGTACTTTGTTTTGTTCTCTTCACCTAATTGACTACCCAGCAGAGTTCTTGGCTGGAAATTCTGGGAAACAGCATGATTTAACTGGTTGGTAAAAAAAAAGTCAAATTTCAGGAAACAGAGGACAGTTTGGTCTCTTTCAGAATACTTATGTTTTATTCTGTGTTCTAGTTAATACATGTATAAATATAGTAAAAACGAGGTTTGAATACTGCTGCTGCTTCTCTATAAAGCCTGACTGGAAATGAACTGTCTTTTTAAAACTCTGGTTTTGGATTTCACTAAAGCTAATTATGAAACAGCTGTCCGTAGTTTCCTCCAGTATATAACTGATTTGACTGAAAACTTACACACAAACATTCATGACTGCTACTGAGATACTTAAAAGTCTGCGAAGGTCCTGCAAGACTTACTACAAGGGAAACAATTACCTTTACAAATGCTTTTGACAAAAACTAAATTGTAGATTTACTTACAACGCAAGAATGTCAGAAATCACGCTCACCCTGTGCAAGTCTCACAGAGCCCAGCAATAGCTCCAAGGATAGAATTTTTCTCTTGAAATTTGAACATATTTGCAGAAGTTTTACTTCAAATACTACCTGGCATTCAGATGTTCCTACTCACAGAAATCTCCTTTTCTTTGGACAAAAGGTATCACAACAGAGCTTGAAAGTTGGTAAGGCAAATGTTTGTTACGTGACATAACTCCCAGATACAGTTCCCAAAGAAAATGATAGGTCCAAGCTGACTTCTATAAGAACAGTTAGAAAAGAGAAATAAAGCGTCTTACTGGTATTCTTCTAAAGACAAAACCTCTTTGAAAATCGATGGCACGTAAAGATGAAAACTTACAGATTTAACTAGAGATTGACTGTAGCATACTGAAAACATTTGGACAGAACTAGTAAGGCTGTTTTCAGCTCCAGAAAACAGAAAAAAACATTTATATTGCTATTTGGGCTAGATATATTGCAAGGAAGTTCTTCTGAATTCCGGGAAAATCCACATCAACCATGAATGTCCAATAGACAACCAAAGGCAGGGGGGGAGAAGGTCATAAGTAAGAATTTTATTGTTCAATTTAGTATTTTAAATTAATAATATGTTTAATACTTGATAATTCTAAAAATTAATTTAATATTCAAAATATACCAAAATACTTTTTCTGCATATACTTGAAAAAAAAAAAAAACAACAAATCAAACAAAAACCCAAGCCACGCTTCTGTGCTTGCAGCTTACTGACATGCTCATTAGAAAAAACCCACACCTACAAATTGACTTCTCTGAAAAGCTCAAATACAGCATTAATCTCACCAACAACGGAGCTAATGTGAGGCTCATTCATTCTGGCTGAGTACAAATTATGCCTCACTGCATCAGTTTAGTTCTCTGTCCTGGAAGTGTGAGTCATCTAACACTGAAACTCTGCAATCCCTCTTGGGGTCATCTGGTGCAGCAGCAAATGTAATGCGTAGAACGCCTGCAAGAAGGGGCTGTTCAGACAGCGTTCCTCAGGAACCAGCCACACACATCTTGTACCCAAAGCCACCTCTGCTCTTCACATCCAGAGCCTCTACAGTCCTCTCTTGCACTCTCCTTTGGACTACCTGCTCCTAAAACTCTGTGTTGATAACTACATAGATGGGTTGTCAGTCTTCAAGATGAAGTTGTTACAAGTTTTACTATTAAAGCAAAAACAGAACTTACAAGAATATGTTCAAAATGGTCTTACTGTCGACAAATACTGTCTTTGCTTTGCAATAGGTAAAACCAATTCCTTTTAAAAGCAGACAGCAATTGCCCCTCACCTTTAATGGAAAAGTTACTCTTCTGTTTAATACTCTTTTTCTATGAATACTGCACGACTGACTGTTCATCTATTAGGGACACAAATGTCCTTTTTCTCTAATATTGTTTTAGTTTTATCTTCTTTGTGAAAGACAACTGTGATGGGAATTTGAGGTTTGACATGTATTTGAATAAAGTATGAAAGACTGGATCGAAATAGTGACATAGTTTTTACAGACTTGAATTATTTGAAAGGTATTTTACTTATATCATAGCTGCACAATTTTAATTGCTTGAGATAGAGACTTATTTTCCTTCTTTCTGGAAATAATATTGCCATATTAATAGGCTGTGAATTATGTGCTGACATTTTGCCAAAAGAGAAAGATTATTCTGGGCAAAAAAAAATCCAACCCAGTAATACCCAATTTATGAGGGAAGCAAGCTCACAGAGACTACCATTGTATAAGTTCTAATAATAGTTACAAAACATGATTTAGGTTGGTATCTGAATCATGGGAGCCCAGTTTTTTAAAGTCTACAGCATCTCAGCCTGAACCCATAATGTATCGTGAAAAATCACTACCATAATACATTACCTTCTGGCGTTCTAATAGTTTGTTGCATAAGTAGAAGAACACCATTTTACAGACTTTTTACTCATGAAAGTTATCAAGTGCAAACTCAACTTGCAACAGATAAACTTTGAAAGCAGAGTTCACAATATCATTGCTAATCTCTGAAACTGAATTACATACATGCTATCAGATGTACATCCTTCACCCAAGAAACAATTTTCCTGAATCAAGTGTCATGGCACCCATATCAGTCAAAGGAAGAGGAGGTGCTTTACAGTTATTTTTCAGTAATGGGAAATTAAGACAACACAAAACATGCAAATAAGACAGAGGTTGAGGAGTCCTCCAGCTTTACACACAACACACTACCCAAGACAATTACGTGACATAGTCCTTTCTGTTTCATTTCTGTGTGATGCTGCTTTCAGCTTGAAGTCCATAGTGATGTCATCCTGCAGCTATCACACTAGTTAACCAGGGTTGTACCCAGTTAGTAACTGAACAGAGAATTTCTCTGCACATGAAATCCAAGTGAAAGTCATGCTGGAAACTGAGCAAGTGATGCTCTTCTCTCTAAGCCATGGGCAGGCAAATGCCTCAGCATTTTGAGGCCACTGGTCCTTGCAGGATAGTAATGAAGTGTGATACATGCCAAATGCTAAGAAATCTACATTTCAGTCGAGAAAGAAGAGGAGATGAAGCCTGTGGAGTGTTTGAAACAGAAGCTGCAACACTAATTGAACAGGTCATTGTTATGCTTAAAAACAAATCAATCAAGAAGTAACTGGACCAGCAGTGGACATAATACTTCGGAGCTTTACAAGAAGATTGCACTGTTAATCCCATTGAAAGTCCAGCAGACATATTTCTAAAGGTAGGTATAATTCAGGTTTTCATTTTGCACTGGCTTGGAAATTAGGGCCTTTAATAAAAGTTTTCCTTCTCTGCCTGGGGAGGGACATTCTCTTTAAGGAATCCAAGACAGTTAAATACTATATAGTTGACTTCCAGGAAAAGAAAATTCTAATAAAATGTATGCAAAAAGTTGGAAGTAGTGAAAAATTTCACAGTAAAACTGAACTTTTAAATACCCAGATCCAGCTAGAAAAATCTGTGACAAAATAAGCAATTACTGTTTAAAATGACTGCGTAACAAGGCATAAGTGATCCTATTTTCTTTCCTGAAGACATCTAAAACACCATCATTCTTTGTTCGTGCAGTCTACACAATGATTAATAATCTTACAAGAATAATTATTAATTAAAACTAAGAATTAAAAGACCGACATAGAGAATAAATTTTAGTTTGGGAAAGAAAAGTGAAGCTACAAATAAGTTAAAGGTTTTGCCTGGGTTCGATGTAGGGTTGAAAAAAGTCTTAAGTTGTCAGTGAAGCATCTTTTATCGTGACAAACTTATTAGCTATTGTAGCACAACAGCATGACAGATAGTATCTGTTACCTTAATATAAAACCCACTCAAAGCATCTTCTGGCACCATCCATCACACTAGGCAAGCTTTGAAGATGTACAGTAAAAGTACAATCAAAGCAGTGTAAATTTGGGTCAAAGATTGAGTCATACTTCAATATAAAAAATTAAAATGAAGGTGTCGAGGTCTCAGTAGCCCCGTGCAGCATCAGGGTTTGCTGCAGAACATCTCCAGAATAATTCTACATTTTTCCCTACTTATGCGTTAATTAAATCCAGCAATATTTACCACGAAATCACTCAGCTATGGGTACCAGGACATTTTAGACTCTGGACCATTATCTTTAGCAATCTGTCTCTGCCAAGCTTTTTGCCAAGGCAGAGGAAGAACTAATGTGCCCATCAGAGCCTGGGTGCCCCAGCTGCCTCAGTGTGATGGGGCAGACATCCTCTCTTATTCTGCCTCTGAATCACTCTCACTGAGGGTGCGATTCCTATAGCCCCTCCTTTTTACACACATGAAAAGAGAAGCTAGCAGGATAAAATTCAAGCAAACAAATAACTAAACACCAAACACAACAGATTTGTAGATGACCAAGCAAATTATTCCCATATACTTACTGCTGACAGTGTTTTCTATACAGCAACAATACCTTCTAGGCAGGGACACAAACTGTACGAACTCACATCTCTCTATCTCAGATCCCCAGCATGCAAAGACAAGGTAGTTTCAAATTAGCCTGTCCGCAAAAAGCTATGAAAATAGGTTTGTTTTTTTTATATGAAAAAAGTAACACCTGTGTCATGTCACTCAATACGCACTTCCAAATTACTGTATGTTGCTAAGCCTGCCCAATAAAGCAATGTCTTCAGGCAATCAAAGGCACCTTTTGTGCAGTGTGGTACTTTTGCCTGAAAGACAGCACTCGGTCTTGGAGCACTGAACCAGCTGCTCAGTGCACGAAGAAGCTGTTATATTCTGGGAAAGCCTCAGTTGGTTAGGCAAGTCCCCCTGTGTTGATTTAATTAGCACTGGTAGAAAATGTAAATGACTGAAAGAGACACTGTGCATTGTGCAAAATTACATCCTGCAAAAGAAGTGCACTTACATAATATGCTTCAACAAGGAAATAAACTGCTACTGTTCCCAGGAGCTCTAGGCAGGCAGATGGTGGGTACTGCGGCAAGATCATGCACCTCGCCTGCAGAGATGTGATGCCCTTAGCCTCTAGGGAAGAGACTGCTGCTGCACTTCTGTAATACCCCACTTTGCTGATGCACAGAACAAAACACAGGATTACAGCTGGACTAAAATGGCTCACTCTGCAGCCCCAGAAGCAGGAAGGTGTCACAACAGGGGACAAAAAAGAGATGACAGAGTTCTATGTTCACTTTGTTATCCCTTCCGGCACGTTGTCCCCATGGCTATGATCTGGACTGAAATCAATACAGCCTGCAGTTTGGAATTACGCTTAGGTGTTTCATACAGAATTTATTACATTTTCACAGTTGTTATTTAATTAAAAGAGAAAACGAGTGGGCTAAAATCATGGGCCAAGAAAGAATTTGGCAAGTCACTGAGGTGTGGATTAGTGGCTACACATTTCCAGCTTTATCTGTGCATGATAAGGTCAGTATCAGTGTGTGTATGGTGCAAAACCATTAGGAGTGCCTTAGATACAAATATTGTCAAGCAGAATAAGTCTGTAATTTCACCCGCCGTTCTCTGTTGCAATTTTGATGCACACCTCATAAAATATTAGATCTGCACTCTCCCAATGGTGTTTCCTTCTTAAAGTGCTACAAGCCCAACATACTATAAGTAAGCGTTATGCAATGAAGTAGTGCCAGCAGTCAATTTTTATTGTGTTTACAGCTTGACAGTATTAAACTAGCATGCAGAGATAATGGAGAGATTTATGGTTTTAAATAAGGAAGCTAGTAAAAAAATTCTGTTTCTGTAAGACTGCAATAAAAAAGGAAATTAAAACAATAAAGGGACAGATTCGTGGATCCTTCTGCAGCTACGGCAAACAAAACCTATTTGTCTCATGGATTTCTTCTGCATGAATAAAGACTGAAAGGAAAGAGATGAACTTCAGCAGTTGGCTTTAATTTACTTATATCCACTGTGAAATACCACCATGAGGCCTTGCAGGACACATACTGCTGGACTTGGGCCTCATATGAAGAACAATGCTAGTGTGCATTGGATTGTTTACTCGTCCTATATTAAGCTCACATAATGCTTATGTCAGCATGGGTCTGCATTCAGATTTTGTGGTATAAGGTGTCAGAACAGAGAAAACTGAGATGCACTCAGAGGGCTACATTTAGGTGCTCTTTAAGTCTCTCTGTTGCCTAGGATGATAGGCAGAAGATGGTAACACAGGAAGAAAAAATGACTCTTCTATGTATATTTCATGCAATAAATAAACCATATAATTCACTGCACATTAGGAAGGAGCTTATTTTTTTCAGGAGTTCCTTCAGACTAAAATGTGCTAAGTGTTTGATTTGAATGTTGAGGTTGCTTTCTCAAGACTCCTTCAAGTCTTCCAAGTGATCTCTCAAAATCATAAGTTATTGTACATGACAACTGAAAGACTGCCTCAGACTTACTGTATTTGAGGTTCTTGCAAACTGCATGCATATCTGAAAATAACGATGTGGTTTGGGGATCAATATTAGTAGACAGCATGCCCTACTTTACTGACCTTTCATCTATAGCACCTCTGATAAGGAGTTAGTTATGCTTTGCCCTGAAATATGTTGGACATAAATAGACGAAGAATCCACCATAAAAAATTTGCATTGACACTTAGTGTTAATTTGCTCGGTGAGCTAGCCTGGGTAATTTAAATCTTTGAGACTTCACGTCACAAAAACCCAGTTCACTGCTTAAGGGCAAGAAATGTATAAAGAGACCCTGTCTAGAACTGCTTTTTCTTCATTTTGCTTTGTATCTTTTCTCGATGTCTCAATGTCTTTCACCTTGAATTCCAGTTTCCTTCTAGCCTTTCCTTCTACATTTTTTATTCCCCCTTACACTCTCATCTTGCCTTTCCCACCTCTCCACTCTTTTTTGATGCTCTCAGTATCTGTTTAATTTCCAGCACAATAGGTCAAGTCTGCCATACAGGGGTGAGCTCATAGAGTGAGAACCAGCCCTGCCAGTCACATTGAGTCTGCCCCAAAGGAAGCGATCTCTGAAGGGCCAAAGCTCTCGATGTCCCAAACAAGCAAGCACGTCAAGTACTGAACAGGTCTAAATACATGTGCATGAATCTAACACCATCTATGTCCTCATACCTGCTTCAAGCAATAGATGTCAGAGGCAAGAAAACACCTTAAAAAAAGGAAAGATCTGTATGCGTCTATATCAGTATTATACAAGACAATCAGTCTAAAGACTTTCAGACTCTAATATTGAGGGAAAATAAATGTTTTTGCTTGCAATTAAAGAACATCATAAATGAAATACCATTTAGAGTCCCTGTTAATAATATTTTTGCAGAAATATCTAAAACAAGTTGCAATAATGCTAGCATGCCAGTTTAACTCGCTCAGTACTGGCCTTCTACATCAGAATAATGAATTCCTGAAAGGGAATATTTACATCTGTGCAACTCCATTTTAACAGAAGGTGAAGTAAGCACAAATAACATCTGTCCCAGCAAAAAAACCCCAGACATTTCAAGAAGTTTCTAAATGTGTAATGTTGGTTGAAGCTTGGAGCAGATCATCAGAAAGACTGGCTGGTTGTTTCAAGACAGACTTCAGTTGAAGCTATGATCTTATTCATGAAGTGAATTCAGAGGTATTCCACAAAGGCATCTGAATGTTGGTGTTTTAGTTAAACAAATGGAGGAGAGACATTTCAGAGGAAACTGAGTAGAGCAGCCTGCCCTATGATGCTGTCTGAAAGCATATTTTTAATCAGCAAAAGACCAAAGACACCAGGAAGAAAGGATCACAAAAGAAGTATGAGTTCAACAGTTGTCAAGGAACAGCTGGCAGATGCCCTAATTCAGAAAGGGAATAGTCAACGTATGGAGTTGTCAGGTTTATCGGCTGGAGATATTTCAAGGACGATGCCATCAAGGAAAACCAAGGGAAAAGCTAACATCTGAGGATACTTCCTGGTTTATCTTTAACCAAAATGAACACAGACTACATCCTGTGAGACTAATCTGCAGGATGAATTGAAGTACAACAACACTGGGACCACTGGGATATTTACTACCAAAAAACATTCCTGATCTAAACTGAAATACTAATGCAGGCACACTGGATTTCTTGATTATTGCCATCAGTACACTGAACTTTGAAGAATATACTTGGCAATGACTGAAGATTTCCCTCCTCATCCAACAGCTGTGAAGATGTAATGTATCTTGGAGCGGATTCTCCTGGAAGGCATGCTAAGGCACATGAAAACCAAGAAGGTGCTTGGTGACAGCCAGCATGGCTTCACTAAGGGGAAATCCTGCCTGACCAATCTGGTGGCCTTCTATGAAGGGGCTACGGAACTGATGGACAGGGGCAGAGCAGTTGATGTCATCTACCTGGACTTATGTAAAGCCTTTGACACTGTCTCGCATGACATCCTTCTCTCTAAGTTTGAGAGACATCAATTTGATAGGTGGATCACTCGGTGGATAAAGAACTGGCTGGATGGCCGCACGCAAAGAGTAGTGCTCAGTGGCTCAATGTCCAGCTGGACACCAGTAACGAGTGGTGTCCCTCAGGGATCGGTGTTGGGACCGGTCTTGTTCAACATCTTTGTGGGTGACATGGACAGTGGGATTGAGTGCGCCCTCAGCAAGTTTGCCGATGACACCAAGCTGTGTGGTTCGGTTGATACATTGGAGGGAAGGAATGCCATCCAGAGGGACCTTGACACACTTGTGAGGTGGGCTGATGCCAACCTGATGAAGTTTAACCATGCCAAGTGCAAGGTCCTCCACCTGGGTCGGAGCAATCCCAGGCACAGCTACAGGTTGGGCGGGGAGGAGATTCAGAGCAGCCCTGCGCAGAAGGACTTGGGGGTGTGGGTTGATGAAAAAATGAACATGAGCCGGCAGTGTGCGCTTGCAGCCCAGAAAGCCAACCGTATCCTGGGCTGCATCAAAAGGAGTGTGACCAGCAGGTCGAGGGAGGTGATCCTGCCCCTCTACTCTGCTCTTGTGAGACCTCATTGGAGTATTGTGTGCAGTTCTGGTGTCCTCAACATAAAAAGGACATGGAACTGTTAGAACAAGTGCAGAGGAGGGCCACGAGGATGATCAGGGGACTGGAGCACCTCTCGTATAAAGATAGGCTGAGCAAATTGGGGCTGTTCAGCCTGGAGAAGAGAAGGCTGCGTGGAGACCTCATAGCAGCCTTCCAATACCTGAAGGGGGCCTATAGGGATGCTGGGGAGGGACTCTTCATTAGGGACTGTGGTGAGAGGACAAGGGGTAATGGGTTCAAACTTAAACAGGGGAAGTTTAGATTGCATATGAGCAAGAAATTCTTTCCTGTAAGGGTGGTGAGGCCCTGGAATGGGTTGCCCAGGGAAGTTGTGAATGCTTCATCCCTGGCGGCGTTCAAGGCCAGGCTGGACATAGCCTTGGGTGTCATGGTTTAGTGTGAGGTGTCCCTGCCCATGGCAGGGGGGTTGGAACTCGATGATCTTGAGGTCCTTTCCAACCCTAACTATTCTATGATTCTATGATTCTATAATGTGCATATACATATTTCACTGAGTGTTTTGTCAGAAGCAGTGACTAAAGCAGTTTTTGATTCTATTATAACTTTTTTAGTAACAGTTCAGAGGAATTTAGATTATGATCAGTATACAGATTCAAGTAATTTGTGCTGGGAATAAATCATTATCTCTTAACAAATTAGAATTTTTCTGTTAATATTATAAAACAAATTTCTCATATCAAGTAGGTTACTCCTTTTATAAATTCTTTCTTTTCATGCTATAATAACTTATGCTATGCCTCCTGTTTTTTGTTTCTGTTCTACAGGGAACACATAATGGTTATCCACCATCCTAACAAAAACCCAGTGCTAATTTTCAGGCATTATTATTATTATTACTACTACTACTATTATTATTACATGCACTAATTTGTGCCAAAAATAGACTATCACAAGGGGAGAAAGGACGTATTTTGGAATAGCAGCCAACTACTACACCACAAACAAGAAAAACACTACTGAAAAATACTGTATATTACAAATAATTTATTCAGAGTTTCAGATTCAAAGTAGCCAGGCTGCCAAAGGCTACTGAAACAATGATTGGGTTAGAAAAATGTCACTGAGCAATTTTTATGTCTGTAAACATGGAACTGAGCATGGGACAGACTTTTTATTTATTTCATGTTTAAAAACAAATTACATTTTCTGAATTTCTGCATCACAAATTTAAAAGCATCACACAAAGAAGCCGGATCTATTGTTTGATGGCTACAGATATGGAAAGATCAAAAACTGCTCCAACAATAGGCAAAGGCATGCAGCTATGTTTAAGATTACACATATTAATGCTTGATGTTAGGTCACAAAAACGCCTCCATTAGATCATTAATCTGACCTCCTACATGCTGCAGGACATGCTATTTCAGCCAGAGACCCCTGTATTAAGCCTATTAACTTATGTTGCTACAGCATCTTCCGGAAAGGTCTACAGGCCTGAAGACAAGTAAAGATGGAGACCCTCCCATCTTTGCTAGTTCCACTGGCCTTACTCTTAAAAATGTATGCCATAATTTTAATTTGAATGTCTCTGACTTCCATTTCCAGTGGAGAAAGTGTATCCCTCTTTCCTCTCAACAATGAAATACATGGAACTGCTCAATGAATATAATGTGTATAGGATGAAGATACCTATATATTTTTTCTAATCTGGACCTAGAAAACTTCGGTATAGCAAAATAAAAATGATGCAGAAAAACTGCAGTAAGATAAAACAGAAAAAAGTCTTTTGAAGAAGTAAGATTCTTAAACATTTTTCTTCTGTAAAAATGGGACTTGCACATTTCTGCACTAATAGCTCTAAAAATTAAAAAAAAAGATCCATTTACTAATATATTTCCATAATTTTCACCCACTCGCCTAAATTTTACAGCAACTAATATCCCTCAATAATGAAGCTGTTGATAACACAAAACGAACCCTGTATTCTGCAGCATGAAAATACTCTGGTAGAATCATATTTCTTGCTATACCAGAAAAAGTATTTTCTTAAATCTTTGAAATATAGGAAAATAAAAACCCGCAGTTTGATGAGAAAATAGGTGGCTTTGGATGTGCTCATGACCCCTTTGTTTCTTTTCTAGTAGATATCTGCACAAATTTAAAATGAGTATAAAAAAGATCTTACTTCAAGTTGCACTCATAAAGGAAAGGCCAATAGAAAATCATCTCCTTTTAATTTTTAACATTTCTGCTTTTATTAGCCATATGTAATAACAGAGAAAGATCTGAGTCCACAGATGAAAAATATGTGACATTATACAATATTAAGTGATAAACTGTAAGCAATCATATCATTAAGGAACATCAGAACACATATGTGCACAAGGGAGAGAGTTAACACTATTCATTCAACCTTAACTGGCATTTCACTACTTCTGAAGGCTTAATTGTCTAACATTAACACCTTTCTTACACCCTAGGGATGTACTTTATACCACTTCTTTTGCTAAGGCAAATGTTATTGTAGCTTGTTGGCTACTGCTCCCCGCAAAGCACTCTATAGATAGTTCAATAGCTGCTACACATCTAGAGGAAAAAAAGTATGGCTGTTCAGTAGAACAAAATAAAGAGAAAATTATTCTAACAAACACAAAACATCTTGAAATTTCCAAACTCCTTTTGGCACACCACATAAGGGACACCACTTTGCTTAACAAAATTATATTGATGTTATACTTAACATGATTCTTCTAAATAAAGTGTAATTTCATTTTCATATCTGTTTTTCTGTAGATCTTGGTCCCTCAGAAAAGGAAGATATAGAAGTCAGTGTTTACAGAAGCAGACCGTTGATCACCCAACACAAAAATTCTTAGTTTTTAATTTATTTCTCTCAGCCTATGCTAACAATAAGCTTTCTCTGCTTTTCCTGGACCATGCTCTAAATTATGACAAGTGCTTATGACGATGGGTAAGGTACATCACTCACACCTTTTCCATAACCAAGTTCTTCTAAGAGCAACAGGTGCTCTGGCATCTTCCTACATCTGAAAGACTGCTGACCTGGTCAACTAAAGTGCCACTCTTCTGAATTGCTCCTATGGCATAACAGGACATGTAAAATTAATGATACTCTAGCCTGAGCAGATTTTTCCTATAGCTGCTTTTCATCTTGTTAGTAAGCATGGCAGTTGAAGTTTTTATCACTCAAGGCCTTAAGATACCTTTCTTTAGCATCCAAAGACTCTGCATTCAAAACTAATTGATTTTGCCTCAGCCCCCACAGACAGGTATGATCCTTTCAGGCTGATATGTTAATTTTTACATTCCAATGTAAAAAGACTGACTCAAGATGCTCTTTACTGCAAGTAATTTTCTATATTTCAAAGAAAGGCTTTTTGGCTGCTTGTTTCTCCAAGAAATATGAAATACCATTCCCTCAGAAAAAGCTTATAAGACAAACAGTCTTTTTGACTTTTTGAGCCTTTTTCTTTACCAGGAATTTTTGTTTGTTTGTTCCTAGTGTTGATATGGTTAAGAAAGGTAGCACCAAATTTAATTTCCAGCTGTTTTAAAGTCTCAAGAAGGAATGCAGTAGATATGGCTTGTTTGCTTTAATTAGTTGAAGATTTTACAGGTTTTATATTAAAAGCAATCTAAGTTTGGATGTAAACAGTATTATTATTCAGTAACAGTCTTCCATTTATTACAATGTCATATATTCCTTCAAAAATTATTTTGGAAGACGCTTTTCCTAAAAAAAAAGAAACCCATAAATTTTCATTACAAGATATCAAACATCAGTGAAAAGTGTAACAGACTTCTTAAAAAAAAAGACTTTCCCATATTAAGGTGCTGTAGCTGGTATTGATCTTTGAAAACAATTCTTTAAAGAGAGATTCCTGGAATGGAGCCAGATTCATGACAGGCGCTGTGTCCACTGCTGGTGAGTGCATTAGAGGTAGAAGAGATGTGCTGAAAATCAGTGGAACTTTCTTTACCTCACAGTAGTATGAATGACTTTTCTCTGCAAGAGTAACAGCTAACAAGTTATAAAAGCCTATAACAAGACCAATACTGCTCTTTAGTCAATATTAAGGCTACCTTAAAAACGTTAGATGCACCAGAAAGCTGATGTACTCAGTAATACCCTTTTAAAATAAAGCCTTGCTCTCTTTCTGTTGTATATTAGGTGGTCAAAAAGCTGCCTGCATTTTGTGTGCTGAAGGTCAATTAGAATAATGCAGTCCTCACATCCACAGAATGAAATCAGTTTAAGTATGCACCTCCTGGGCTGTCTAATATGTTCCTGCTGAGGTGCTATCTGAGAAGGTCATTAACCAGCTCCTGCATTCGAAACCACCATTGAAAAACAATTTGTAAAACCAGCATGTTTATGAAGTTGCATTCTGGACCATGCCACTGCTAAAATCACTGTGTTTGGAAATTCAAATTCTACACATACCTAGAGAAAATGGGTAAGATCAAATTTCACAGATAATCTGCCGCTCTGCTTCATAACCTGTAATTTGCACATGAACATCTTTGCAGCAAAATAGCTCAATGGCATTTTCCCATCTGTAGGTTTCAGCCGCAGCATGCTACACTTCCACAAAAACAAAACTGTTGCATTGTTACAGAGAGTTTTTTAAAGTGTTTTGATGAGTCCTTGGGACTCCTTCCAATAGGATTTTTACCATACCTACAGAAATACAATCTTTGATTTTCTTTAAGGCAATCACTTTACAACCTCCTAGATTCAGCTGTATAAAAGTAGAGGTATTAGGCTGTTACCACTTATTCTCATCAATCGGTTTGCTTCTCCCCATACTCCTCTCTCCCAGTGTAAGACAGCATTGTAGTTCTTACACTGCATAATCCTGAATAAAAATACACATTTATAAAACAGGGGAATGAGTGCTGCAGAGAAAAAGTATTATATCACTAAATCAATTTTTTTATTCTATTTGTTATTCATTTGGTTTTGTCCCCAACTCCTACACTTCTCATCTTTCACTTCTATATTAATATTAAAAATACAGAACTCAATGTGGCTTTATTATCTGTGAGGGTATAAATTTCAGATTCCACTCAACATCCCTTTAGGCCAGTTACAAAGCTGAAGACATGCATTTTTTCATGTAAAAGAAGACACCCATGTTTAATCTTCTGAAGTTACAAACTCCAAACAGGCCACAGAAGCAGAGAGATGGCCAGCGCCTGTCTGCTCTCTACGACCACAGGGAACCACCTGAGCTATGTGCAATTCTTATATAGGTCCGTATTCCTCATCCCCTTTTCACCGTCATACACTGCCTGCTTTCATTCTCTTTCAGCTTTTAATTTCTTAGAGGCCTCCCTAAAGTTGTTTCAAATTGTCACAGAATTAATGCTACAGATATTGGAAAATTAAAATTGGAAACACCCCAAACCACTGAAGCTGGAGGATTCATGACTCTTACAGCCCCACTCATCTTCCATTATTCATTTACTGGGGATAAATCAAACGGCAACATAGAATAAGTATGATTCATCTCCCAAGTAACAAGTGATAGGACAAGAGGAAATGGCCTCAAGCTGCACCAGGGGAGCTTTAGATTGGATTTTAGGAAAAACTTCTTCACCGAAAGGATTGTTAGGCATTGGAACAGGCTGCCCAGTGAAGTGGTGGAATCACCATCCCTGTAAGTGTTCAAAAAGTAGATAAGGCCCTTAGCGACATGGTTTAGTGACAGACTTGGCAGTCCTTGGGTAACAGTTGGACTTGATGATCTTAGTCGATTCAACGATTCTATTTTATGATCTTTAACTCTCTAAGAGTCAGACACCCCATCTGAACTAGTCATCTGGTCTACCTCTGCAGTTAGTACAGTGAGATGTGTACCATCATCCAACACTGAAATACATGTTTGAGATGGGAGAATGACTGTTTTGGACAGCTGTTTCCTTCCAATGCCAACAGAGGGGATGAAATGCATACACCTAACTTTTACACATTTAAATTGAGAGGAGACATCCTGCCCAGCACCTCGGCAGTGCACAGCAGAGCACAAGGAAACCATAGCTCAATGCAGCTATGGCAGCACAAAGCTGTGCACACATTGCAAGTGTTGCCTCTCAGCAAGGCTAATTTGCTCAGGCACTACACCATGCTGTAACAGTGACGTATTACTTCTGCTGCCTTGGGAGGCTAACGCACCAGCTATGCAGGGTGAGTCACAAGGCCTGGCTGTAAACATGTTAAGACAGGGTAAAAGAGAAGTGGGATCAGTAAGGAGAAAGCAAGTTTTATCCTAGGCTAATGCAGGAAAACATGACACCAGCATTCAGAAACCAGTGTCTCACAAGACTTCCCTCACAAAGACTCACAAGACAAAAAAATTCTGTTCTCCCCACTTCCAAGTTTTCTACCAACTGCCTCATCATTACTTCCAACACAACTACCCCTACGCCCAACATTTTGGCATCATTCCTAATCAGATTTCCTGATGGGACAGTTAAGTTTCCTATCTAAACTAACAAACAAAAAACTGACAAAATATCCATCAAGATTCATTTCAAATTCTTTGTAGCACAGCATATGGGAAGTAAATGAGCTGTTGAAGTTTTTCCAGTGGCACTGAGAATACCTCTTTGATTTCTGACCTCACTTAGGACGCAACAGTGGTAAAGTGATATAGAAACTGGGATCTTTTCATTCATTCTTTTCAGACATCCACTGAAATGTTAAAGCTGCTTACACCACATCATATAGCAATGTGGCCAAAATCAGAATTTGACCCTAAATCTGTAAGGATAAGACTTTCAAAAGGTTTATTTGAAGAAACTGAAAGCAAAAAAGTATTGCTTTCAACAGAAGTAATATTTTCCAGGGAGCATTAGTAACATTCAATATAGCAGACATATGGATGCATTTTATCCTATAAAAAAATAATGTTGAAAATTGTTTCTCAAGTAAAGACTCAAAGGTCACTTGAGAATCCATCAGAAACTGTTCTGGAGAGGTAGAAAGTGAGGTAGTAAAAGAAATAAAATATGTATGAGCTCTAGAAAGTCACCTTTCCAGTTCCTTAGCTTCTAACCTCTTCTGCAAACCTTAAATCCTGCTATTCTTCTACAGGAGTTTCTGGCATAAAGAATGAATTTCAAACTGAGGTGTTCTGCATTGCCACCATCAGCTGGTAACATTGTTTTTAAATGTCTCTGCAGTGTCCCATATATGACTCAAACATTTTTTTTCTCTTCTGCTGCAAAACTACTTTCAGAGCTGCATTCAGCTCTGGGGCTCCCAGCGTAAGAAGGACATGGACTTGCTGGAGCAAGTCCAGAGGAGGATCACAAAGATGCTCCGAGGGCTGGTGTAACTATGCTATAAAGACAGGCTGAGAGAGTTGGGGTTGTTCAGCCTCGCAGAAGAGAAGGCTCCAGGGAGAGCTCAGAGCAGCTTCCAGAACCTAAAGAGGCCGACAAGAAATCTCGAGAGGGACTTTTTACACAGGTAAATGCTTTATAACTGCATATTATGTGCTTTGAGCCCAACCTGAAAAAAAGTTTAACCTTCTTTAGTATGCCGTACTTTAGGTGCAAAAAAAACCCCAACTGAGATTCTCAAAGCAGCGCCCTCAGCCAGGAAACATTTCTCAGGCATATGCATTTGGTTCATGATGAGTGCAGCTATGGCTGAGCAGGAGGAGCCCGACATCCTAAACAAACTACTTCTGGATTTAGAAATTAGATGAGAATAACAATCCCTTGCTCAGGTGTACACCCCCCCCCCCCATCTTTATATTTTAATTATAATAATGACTGCTTGAAGTAGATCTTCATTTTCCTCTCTTGGGATTAGGGACCTGAAATGTGAAAATAACCATTCTTAACCTGCAAGTACTTAAATCCTTTAACGAAACTGATTCTGAACAAGTCTAATCAAGCTTGCTCTTACAAAAGGAAGGCAGACCAACTGAGATTTTTCAGTAACTTCTCATGTTGCATCCGTAAATCCTTCTATTTCAGCCACTAGTTTATGAAGAACTCCCCTTCTTTCCTCTCCCCCTGACAGATTACCAGCAGACTAATTTTATTCCAATGTTCCATTTCCACAACTGATTGCCTTCCAACAAAAAGCAAAAGATATTAATCACCACCATTCTACCAAGAAGCAAGGATTGTAGTTCTGTGGCTTGCCCAAGTGTCTACCAACCATTTTTCTTGTATGGAAGGTCCACTTGATAGGATTCCTTACTGCTCCCAGGAAATACTCTGTTGACAATATTTTATTTGAAGAAGTCTGTGCAGAGCTGGAAAGATCTCATCTGAATTGTAGCACAAAATGCCATGGACTCTCACAATGGGCTGTTGCATCCAGGACAGACACTTTGCCAAATCTTTATCAAAATTACTCCACTGAAGTCAACCAGACTGCAAGGATGCTGCATATGTAAAGGAATAAGAACTGGAAAACACAAGGAATGCCTACGGGTCTGTACCTTTCAGAACCAAAAACTCAGGTATTGTGGGCTACTCCCAAACTGGCAACATAATTGGGGAATACAATATGAAGCCCTCAAGAGGAGGGCTTTTTCCCCAGACATTTTCACAAGAAATCACTCCAGCAATTATATGGAAGTTAAGAAAATTCCTGTGAATTTTCTTGGTAGCAGTAAGTTGTACAGAAACAGACAACCTTCAAGTGGAAATTTTTAATCATGAGTTTTAATCCTTAGATGAGCTGCCATCTAAAAGTAGGAACTTGCAATTTTTTTCTTCTGAATTGGGTATTTTTAATGAAAATGCTAAAACTTGTATGAAAGGTTGATCCAGCCAGGCACATTGTACCATTTAAAATAAATTTCATAACTAAAAAGCAAACAAAACTACCAATTTGCAAAAATGTTAGAATAAAAATATTCATTCATCCTGTGCATGAATAAACATCTACCTAGACAGAACATGTAGAATTAAAAACCAGGTGGTATTAAAATGCAATTACAAAATCATAATTATATATTAATCACAGACACAAAGACATGGGATAGCTTAGTATCCTCAGTTGTGGAACAGCCATGGAGGGTGAATGAACTGAACTTAGACTCCCCCTTACAACACACTGAAGCCGCAGTCTTTTGTGGAGGTATGTAATTACTGAAGATCTAAGCAGCTGGTCAGAAAAGCTAAAAAGCTGATATTAGCTAAGCAGTTTATGCACAGTACTGGATGGCACTTCTTTAGCTTTTCTCAAGAGATGGTTAATCTGCGTATCTGAGCCAGAAGACTTCTGAGGTAGGGATAAGAGCCAATTCTAAAGACTCTTTACTAGAGCTAATAAACTAGAATCAGTTTGGATGAGGCAAAGACCAACTCATTTCCCCCTTCTTCACCAGCCACCACCAAGTGACATGCCTCTCTCTGTAGGGCACTGGCTGCCTCGTGGGACCTGCATGGGTACAAAGACTATGACAGAAGAGTAATAATATTTGCGCAAAAAGAGACTTAATCCACAACAACAGCTCTTTGCTGTCTTCCTAGAAACAAGCTGAATCTGCATTTGGATTTATACTGGGAACAACCACATTTAAATGGTGAAGTAATGGTTATTCCACATGCCTCCAATTGCAGTTGCTCCAGCGCAAAATGGTGCATTCAGTCCATTTTAATAGTTCTCTGTTTGCTGTTGGCTTTTTTGTTTTGCTTTGTTCTGTTTCATTTTGTTTCATTTTAACGCATTGGCTTGGCTTCAGGAACCATAAGAACAGCAAAATCTTGAATTAACATATCCGAGCAATTCTGAAGTTCCAAGAGACGTTTTAAGAAGTCATACCTGAGAATAAAAATATACTCACTCTGACATGTTCAGACACCAGTACAGATATGTTTTTGCTAGCAACTGGATCCATCAAAACTGTGAGATGCCTGTGTGTTTATGTAAATGAATAAACTATCATGATTCCTGATAATAATATTTATACTTTTGACATTATACATATTCTTACACTACTTGCTGTTAATTCCTTCTTTAGTTATAGATTAATTTAGAAAACAGTGGTGTCTCGCACCAAGACCAACCTTCTGGGAAGACCAAAACACTACTGTGGGAACTAACGTTATAATAAATAGAATGGCAGCTAATTTTCAACTCTTTTGCAAATACAGTTTTGACTTAGTTCTCTGAAGTCCAATGTGAAATAATTGTTTCTACTTTAACAAGACTGCCAACACCTATGATAAATTTGATTTGACAACTGGATATTCTGTTGGCTTGTTGTTGACTCGTGTGTCCTCTAATATGAGTCACAGGCCAACACTTTGCCATTGCTCTTTAGACACAAAAAAATAGTTATATACAGCAAATGTTCAAGTCTTAACCATACAAACATTATTTAAAGTTAAGCTAAATCAGGCTCACATTTTCTATATTTCCACTAAAATAAAATATGTTTAGTGTGAATAAGTCATTTTTCTTCAGTGCAGAAGAAGGAGACTTACAAACTACTTTTCCAGTAGGCAATAAAGCTTAACATAGCTCAAACCCACTGGACAGCCAATG
Organism: Amazona ochrocephala; assembly: GCA_039720435.1. NCBI lineage: Eukaryota > Metazoa > Chordata > Aves > Psittaciformes > Psittacidae > Amazona > Amazona ochrocephala. The sequence continues at coordinate 32,919,923 of CM077880.1, forward strand.
GTGCCTTTCAGTATGGCTCAGTAAGTTATATGGTCTGTGTTATGCATACTAAAATGTTTGCCCTAATAGGTCCCAAGCAGTAAGAAACCCAGCCTTTTTTCTGTACAACTCACTAGCAAAATACGGTGGTTCAGTGATGGTTTGTTGCAAACTATGGTTACACAGATCTAGGCAGCCTGAAATTAATGCCAACTTATGAAGACCTATTCTTCCATGCTCTATCAAAGAAAATAAGATATTTGATCTTCAGGAGGATAAATCCCCACATGTGCTGTGCGCTCAGGTTGTGTGTCAAGGTCAGGAAGCCTCATGCTGAAGGCAGAAAAGCTGCTGCAGATGCAGCAGTGCACACGCCCAGTGGCAGGCATACAGCTTTCTCACATGAGCAGCTCAAGGTGTTGAGACGCCATTCAGCTCACGGCTGAGAGCTACCCTATGGGTCTGGCTTGGCCCTTGAGCATTTAACAGGACCAACAAAGACACTTTCTTAGGACAAAGTGCATCTTATGACCAATTTAACAAGAATTAAACAAGATTATACATTCAGATGTTACAATTGTTACAATGATTTCTGAGAAAAACACAAAATGATCACAAATTACAAATGTTTCTAGACAGAATCAATTCCTTTTCTTTTTATACTTTTTGTATGGAGGCTATGTAGAAACTATATAGAAGCCTCATCAAGGCACTCTCAGGAATGTTTTTCTTATGGTATATATATTACTGCAGATCATATTTAACAAAAACAACAACAAAAAAGAATTATTTTCAGAAATCAAAAAATGGGGTTGCATTTGGGGTCCACTTAGTTCAATGAACTCCTGGCTGTAGCTAATCTAGATGCTTCAAAGAAAAGCACAATAAAGACAGCATAGATACTATGAGATTACCTGACTTATAGAATCATAGAATAGTAAGGGTTGGAAAGGACCTCAAGATCATCGAGTTCCAACCCCCCTGCCATGGGCAGGGACACCTTCCACTAAACCATGTCATCCAAGGCTATGTCCAACCCCACCTTGAACGCCGCCAGGGATGAAGCATTCACAACCTCCCTGGGCAACCCATTCCAGGGCCCCACCACCCTCACAGTAAAGAATTTCTTCCTCAGATCCAATCTAAACCTCCCCTGTTTAAGTTTAAACCCATTACCCCTTGTCCTCTCACCACAGTCCCTAATGAAGAGTCCCTCCCCAGCATCCCTATAGGCCCCCTTCAGGTATTGGAAGGCTGCTATGAGGTCTCCACGCAGCCTTCTCTTCTCCAGGCTGAACAGCCCCAATTTTCTCAGCCTATCTTCATACGGGAGGTGCTCCAGTCCCCTGATCATCCTCGTGGCCCTCCTCTGCACTTGTTCTAACAGTTCCATGTCCTTTTTATGTTGAGGACACCAGAACTGAACACAATATTCCAAGTGAGGTCTCACGAGAGCAGAGTAGAGGGGCAGGATCACCTCCCTCGACCTGCTGGTCACACTCCTTTTGATGCAGCCCAGGATACGGCTGGCCTTCCGGGCTGCAAGCGCACACTGCCGGCTCATGTTCATTTTTTCATCAACCCACACCCCCAAGTCCTTCTCCGCAGGGCTGCTCTGAATCTCCTCCCCGCCCAATCTGTAGCTGTGCCTGGCATTGCTCCGACCCAGGTGGAGGACTTTGCATTTAGCATGTCTTGATGTCTGCCTAAATTGCACAGTTGCATAATAATTGATAATTGCATACTTCACACACTGAAGTGTGGCAATGATAGGTGGCAATTCCTTTTCAGCATACATTAAAAAATTAGTATGACAATTCTGCATTTTTAACCAAAAATAGGTTTTTGGTTTTTTTTTTAATAGTTTAGCTTAAAATTTACAGTATTTAATTTCTCAAGAATTAGAAAGTTGTAGCTTCATCTTCAGTGCTACCCTCTATCTTACCTGGGTTCCCTTAATGTCGTCTGGTTTATCCCACCCATAAAAGAAAGTTTCTAATATAACACTTGTGTGGCAATAGAATGCACATTTTTATTATGATAAATATTAGCATTAAAAAACCTCAGTGGTAAGGTCTCCTTATGGAAGTACACTCATTCACATGGCAAAGCAGCTAATTGAAAGAACAGTGATAGCATTTAAAACTAATGTGCTACTTCATTACTCCTTCCACTCAGATTAATTAAAGGTAAAAAAAAAAAAAAAAAATCAGCAGGAAGTGAAATAAAGAATTATTTCAAGAGTGTGGCAAAAACTTGCATTTGTCAGGTGATTCATACTCTCTCTCCCTGTTCTCCTGTGTAGCATCAATCAGCTCATCAGCTGCTTGATCTCAGGCAGCACAGGAACTCATCGTTTCTTTAGAGAGCATGGTTGGATTGTTCACTATGAAAAGTTCTATATGATTGTAAGGTCTTGCTATCAAGCATATTCTAGACTGAACCCAGCAAAATTATGATACTGTTTGGTAAAATGCCTTGGAAATGCTTGGATTTTTTGTTTTGTTTGGTTGGGGTTTGTTGTTGTTTTCTTGGTTTAAAGATTTACCATCAGCACTATTGCACAGAATATAGTGTCCTCTCTTATTTACTTTGAGGTAGACTATTTCCCTGAGAGACAAACCAGATCTCACACAGGTAGCATACTAAGCAATGAAAAGAATATAAGGAAGGAGCAAAAGCTGAGCTACCTCCTGTTCCTTGAAAAACTAATTTGCGCATATGTATGTTCTATTTTCATCTACTTTAATAACCTTCCGGCTTTCAGCTGAGATTGAAATGCTTCCCTGAGCTGATGAAAGGCCATGTCCTCAGCGGTCAAGAGATCTGGTTACATAGGAATAGGGATAGAAAAGCTCAGCGCTACATGAATGAAGAAACACAGATTTTTCCCCTTTTCCATGTACAATCCACATTACAGAATGAGGCAAATCGTATAGACAATACTGAGAAGAGCTGGATGTCACAAAAGATTTGCAACAGATATGATGCGTGTGAAATCACAAAGGTAAGGAACTGTAAACCCCAACCTCAAACTCCAACCTGCACTCTGCAACTTACGGGAACCTCATCCAGGCACAGAGGCACCTGGTCCAACCTTTGCAGCTACGTGTATGAGCCCTGTCTTCCAGAAGCCATGCAGAAAAGAATACTCTCCAGAACATGGCTGAAGGAAATGGTGATTGCTGTTCCAGAGGCAATTCTCTGCCTTTGAGCTTTTAAGAAATGTGCTCAGAAATGTGTTGAGACACATGCGTTTAAATCCATCTTCTGCAGAAAGTGATTCAAACACATCCATGTTCAACCTAACCAATACAGTATGTCAAGCACAAGCCCACAGGGCATTGAGGGGAGGAGGAGAGCGGGAGAGGAAGGGAGGTGTAAGCAACTTTAAATCGATCCTGTTTTCCATTCTGCATAAATATTTAAAGGGTAAAAAATAGATTCGGCACATGGATTTGTTTTAGGGCATTAATCTGTGGCAGTAGTTCTGGCTTCCAGTCCTCGTTGTACCTTTTCATTCAGTGCTTCCAAAAACCAGGACTCGTGTTCGTCGGTGGTATGGCTAATTAACTATGACAACCACATTCTTCTTCTTTTTTATGTTAGCATTCATTAATGTTCTTTTTTTTTTAGCTAGTGGATTTTAATTGTTTAGGCCAAATGGAGCAGCCCTTACAAAAGGAATTTAGAATAAATCCCTCATCACAGAATTGCTGATGGCCTAATTATTCTCCTACAAGGAAAAGGGAGACGTTTACTTACGAGGTAGTTATACAGACTTCTCTTCAAGTAAATGGGGAGAAGTGAGAATTTTTACATGATTCATCTCATTCTAAAGCAGCTACTTACTATATGCCATGCAAACTACACTCTACAAATGCCTGCAGATATTTAAAATTAGGTAACCTAATCACACTCTAATTACCATAAACTGCCTCTACAGTCAACATAAGAAACTGGCAACTTCATCAGGCAAGTCAATTAGACCTGAATTTCCATCTGGAATTGTCCCCCCCTGTTTCCATTAACATAGTGGGGAACTAATGCATTTCTGAAACAACATTCGGTAGGTATGAGCAATGAAGCTACAAGCCTCCAAGGGCAGGAAGCCTCAAAAGTCTGTTTTCTGTCCATGCCTGTCAAACAAGTAATAGATGGACCTTAACTGCCTGCCACTTTTGCCAATGTACTCCCCAACATGTGAGCAGGGGTAAAATGAAAAAAGTTGTCAGTTTCACTTTTTGTATTTTTTTCCTTTTCTAGAAAACAACAATACACTTAAAATTAATTCCTACTATAATATGAAGCACGAGGCATTTTACAATGCGAGCTAAAATCCACTGATAACATTGCTGAGAAAATTAACATAAAGAGTAATGAAGTCTTCAAAATATTCATGGCTGCTCCTACATTCCAGGTACATTGAATGAACTACTAAATAAAAAAAATTCAGCCCATTTCTAATGGGATCCATTGGAATTTTAAGGCTCTAGGATAGCAAGATTAGTTCCTTGGAGGTGAATCAGGAAGACAAACTAGAATTTTCCAACTGCACAGAATTCTTTTTATGAACAGGGAATGCAAAACTGTAGATACTGAAAATTGCTCAGAGATTGATCATTTCGATTTGGACACAGCAGTGAGCCACTGACTGATCTGAGTTTATCAAAAGCAGAAGGAAATTCAAGGCTGTTTCCACACAAATTTCTAGTTGCAAACAGTAACCAATGCTTAAAAAATAGGTGCAAGAATCCCATACAATACCTATGCGCTGTAATCTGCTCTCTACCTTTGATCAATACTTACTTCTAACAGTTGAGATTAGTATAAACCTTGGGGTGTACATCTTCACCCACGTGTTCCTTCATTCCTGTAGCGCTTTTCTGTGAAACCCCTCTTGTTTAGTTACTCTCTTTTTGAAAGCAGGTGATCAGTACTCAGTCAATTTTATTCAGACTTTTAACCATTCTCTTCCTTATTTGATCTGATTTTGTTTAGTTTGCTACCTATCTGCATCAGGTGACGCAAAAGTCTTCACTTACCTATGAACAATGCCATTTTGGGGGGAATTTGTGGTAGCTGATTTAAACCTATGTAAACTTTATTATGCGCATAAGTATTTCAAAAGTGGACCGAGTAAAAGATACCGCAATTCATTCTTTGCCTCAAAAAAATAAGAAAAAACCCAAGAGAATATTATTAATTTTAGTTTGTATTTTTCTGTTGCTTTTCTAACTTTTTTATACGTTTATTATTGCCTTTGTGAAGGGGAATGATAAATGTTTTATTATCAAACTATATAGTACAAACATATTTCTGATTCTGTGATTGTGGCAACTATTTTTTGTACTTTTAAAGAAATGTGTTTTTTTTATAAAAAAGAATTGCTGGGGGGTAAAGAAAGTGGATTCTTTTGCTTATTTAATTCAGGTTCCTTCTATAACTACAGAAAAGTGAAATATTTTTTGCTGCATTTCTTAATTAGCAAGGACATGAAATATTGCTATCATAGTTAGTGTTCTGTCTTGCTCAGTACCTATTTTCATCAATCATATTCAGTAAAAATTGTCCATGCACAGCTATAAAAAAATTTAATAATAAAACTTGGAGGATATGAACTGCTGTGACCACAGAAACAGGCAAATACACGATGTGGCTTTTTAATATAGGGCTTTGGCTGTTCCTGTAGCTCAGTTCATCTCCATTATTTTGATATTTTATATTGTCCACACATGTTTAAACTGTGGTTTACGTACATACTCAGAAACACAGCTGTGAAAAAGCAAAGCTGACATATTTGGTATTAAAGAATACTGCAAAATCTATAAAGAAGTTACCATACAACAAACTACCTGGATACCATATGGTGAAATTTTCATCCATAAGAGTAACTGGCTTTAGCCTGAGGTTTGCTGGACTTGATCTGCTTTGTCAGGATAACTGGAAGTGTTTTTTGCCCTTTCCCAGTGCTTTGGCAATTTGGTCAGTAACAACTTGCACATCCTCTTGAGCTGGTGCTGATAACAAGGGTTATCAGGTAACATCTGTACATAAAGGGGATCTATAAACCTGCAGATATACTTGCTGACCTTTGCTAAAGCCTGCCGCCTATGCAAGCTGAAAAGCTTTCCAGTTGTGCAGCAGTCTAATTAGCCCTTGCTGCTTTTGTCCAAATCCTCTGGCTGCACTCTCCAAGAAGCACTACAATGAAGAGTAGCAGAATTATTCACCTATTTTCAAATTCAAATAGGTCAACTGAAAAAGCAAAACTGCAGCATTTATTGTTCAGACCCAATCATTTACCATACACCACAGCATATCCACTCCAGAACAAGCGATTGCTCACTCTGACCTACCTACTCTGGGCGGGAGGCAGTCGTGATCAACTACTGTATTTTAAATTAAAATGGTGCTTTGTAATGGCCAGAATATCAACTCTTTTAAGATTTTATATATATAAATAATGAGGTAAAACAATATCTCAGCAAATAGTTTGCCTTCCTATTACATCTTGTCCTGGGTTCAATGCTTAAACTACGGTACATCTCTACACTAGGATTGAGATTTCCATCTCTACACCGGAATTAAGATTTAAGATCTCTCAAAATTGTTTTAATCTTTTTCATTATCATGAAGCACCTCTGGATTAACAATTAATTCTTTTTGTACTATCTCTCTCCCACCCTTATTACTTCACAGGCATCTATGCTGCACAACTTTCCATGGGTACCAACACAGGTCTTTGAAAGAGCCGGAGTTCTTTTTCTGCTTGATTGTTTTGCCTGTGTTTTTCAGAAGTGCCTGGTTTTGCTGTGGAACAAGAAACAAACTCTCTTTTAGATAGAAAATGAAAAAAGATAACAGCTGTAAGGACTGCAAGTGTCACAGTGAGCAATGGGGCCAACAAGAAAAACATGCTTTTGCTCATGAATGTTTATTTCTTCCGCATGAACACAAAATCTTAAAAGTATATTTATTAATATAAAAGAAATTAAAAGAGAAATTCCTTTATCTGTTTGAAGGGGAGTTTCTTATGTCCTGGTTGGCCTTTTTGTAAGCGACTGGTGACTTACAACCAAGTTACAACAGACTGAAGTCTTTGCTATTTTTCCTGCAAATAAAATACAGTTGGATTTTCTAAAATTCACTCTCACATTCTTCCTGCTGCTGGCATATTTCCTATATTAGAGATATCAACCTACTTGTCAAACATCCCTCAGTTTTTACACCTTCAGAACCCTTTCCACAGAAGAGTAAGGTTAGATTTCAAGAATCACAGAATGGTTTGGGTTGGAAAGAACCTTAAGATCACCTAGTTCTAGCCCCCTGCCAGGGACACCTCCCACATGCAGCTGGTGTGCTTGGAAGGATAAACAGTATTACACAGGAGAAAGACTTTGAAAGATCTATTATTTGAAGGGTTTTCTTTCAGGGAATGTGTTCAGTGTATTACAGAAAACACTGGCGGCACTTGCATAGGTGTGAAGGCAGAAGGCACTGCATCCTGCAAGTACGCTGCCAGGGCCTGTTATCAGTAGTCAGAGAGTACTGGAAGGGACATTGGGTGAACTGCATCCTCACTTGACATTGCCAGGAAGGAACATGTTTCTGAGGCTCAGCAAAACTGTGAAATCTTGGCAGGCCGAACTCAACAGGGATTTTAACAACAACTGAATGGATCTGAGATTTTACCTGATTTTTTTGTGTTATTTGTAATTATATTTATACAAGAATATGATTTATGATATATAATGAATATCTGACTCTAGTCTTAAATTTTGGCTTAATCATAGTAGCGTGTTTTATACATATTGAAAAACTATAAGTAAAACACAGTATGCCTAAGAAACAGCTTTTATTTGTATCCACTTAAACAGCACCTTCTGTCATCTACAGTGAAAGCTACGGCCCACCTAATGAAAATTATTTGCACATTTGTGAAACCAGTCTATATTTTCTAACCATTAAACCATCTACCAATCGCTGCAATACTTCTACAGCTGATCATTTAGATAAATGAAATTCCAAATACCAAAAGACAGTCCTTAAACAATACAAAAACCTGATATCTGATTTTTCATAAAGCTTCTATAAAGCATGCCATGGAATCAGGAAAGCAATTTTATTACACATCTAGTACCTGAGGTCTCTGAATATATTTCATACTTGATGTTACCTCCTAAACTATTGCGAATTGAAGGAGATGTCATACGCAATTTGAAAGTAATTTCTTACAAATATATAGGAAAGTCTAAAATTTGACCTAAACCTCAGTGCGATGCTCACTTATGCATTCACAGAATATCTGTTTCCTAGACTGATACTTTTGTCAATACTTACCTAAAGAAAGAAATGCAATGCAAGTGTATGAAAAAAAATAACTTAAGCCATCTCCAAAAAGTGCATAAAATTTAAATGATATAGAAATACAGCTAATGCATTATAGATGAATCCAGATAAACACAAACCAAGCAGTATTTTATTCAGACTTCAGTATTCTATTGACTAAGGAAAAACATCCTGCTGTGGTTCAACAGTGAAGCCATGACTGACTCAGCATGTTTTTTCCTACTGGGATATTTCAGCAGTCTCTACAGCTGAAGAGCACAGAAGCATTGGATACATTTGCATATAGGGCACTGCCAAACAGCAGCTACAACTGATCTATTCAAACATTTTGCTGTCTAAAATACACTGATGGGTAAAAAAGTATGAAACATAAGAAATACCCTATCTCCCATACTAGACACCAGTTACTCGAGGGTAATTTTTGAAGTAACATGGGAATACTTATTCATTTTTGCAACCTTGCTGGATGAGCTGAACATCAAGTGCTCTTAACAGTCAGACATGGCTGCTTTCTGAAATAGTAATAATAATTTAGAGATTTTCAGGTTGTGCTTGTGACCACTGTCTTAGAAGAGCTCAAAGTTCACTTGTGTATACACCAGAATCCCCTTGTCATTTTTTATAGATTTTACTGACAACAGGAAAGTTCAAATGGCTAAGAGCAAGGCAAGAAACAGATTCCATAAGACAGCTTTAAATGTTAGTCAAGTATAAGAGATTGTTTATGTACTTGAAGAACTGATTGCTGCCCCCTCTGTGAAAACAGGTTTTCACCAACCCACAGGATAACCAGAGAAATTAGAATTTTAGCTGTAGAGTTACTCCTCTAAGGTGACTAAAGCCTTATTTATGAAAATGTGCAGGGTTTTAAATCAGTTGTGTCGGATCATCAGAAAGAAAACATAACCTGTTAGATTAGTTTCAAATTTCACACAGCTGTTTGATGAGTTGCAAAGTAACACTTTATTTCATTACACTGCACTTGGCTCATCAAACACTGGAACATTGCCCTGCCCTTTTGTACCATGGACTGAGATGTTATAGCAATGATGAACAGGGTCTTAATCACTTCTCTAGTTATAATACTTACACATTTCAGTAAATGAACTTTCACATTTTCCCATTTATTATCACTTCTAAGTCCTACATAATTGCCATGGTATTTATCAGTGTCAAGCAATATCCTTTGTTTTCTGGGTGACTTCTCTCAAAGCCTTTCCCTGTACAAGTGCTAGGTGGAGATGGAAAGCACTGTTCCTCCTGTCACACCAGACAGAGGTCTTGTCTCTACTTGCAAGCTTTTAATCTTGGCAATAACAAAAGTTATGCAAGAGAAGAGTCAAACATTTTTATTCCTGTGGCAACTAAATTATCAGACATGCTGAATACCAACTGTGAGAACATGAATACAGTTGCTCAACAGAAACTGATCCATAGCATTTAACAGTGAAGAATCCCATCCTGGGTTTTCTACACAGAAGATACTAAGAATTCCTCGCTGCACTGCAGGATTCTTAGGGCAGAAGATTGTTAAATTAATGTAGGTCCAATCCTGAAGTGTTTGAGATGTCTTCAGTGGTTTGAAAGAAAGAAATCACGTTCAAAGCTCTGGAAGAGCTTAAATGGGGAGTAGCTATTTCTCCAGTACATGTGACTTTCCCCACAGGAAATGATTCCCACCCCACTACGGTACTAGCAGTGCTACAGCTGGAGCCCAGGAGTATACCCTGGCTTGGGCTCCCCAGCATGAGACAGACATCCACACACTGGAGCAAGTCCAGCGATGGACACCAAGGCGATCTGAGAGGTAGAGCATACAATGGGTGCTTCAAGAACTGTTACAAAAGCACAGCACATTTGACATTTTTCTTCTCCCCTCCCAACAGCATATACTAGGTATTGTTCATTATTAGCTACTAAGAAGGTGCATTTCCCTGAAACATACTATTTTAATGTTATTTTTAACAGCATTTGCTTTTAAAACATGACTAAGAACATCTCTCTCCTTTGCCATACCACCTTCCCTTTGTGGATTATCCAGCAGAAGTTTTGTTTTCCACTACCCTGTGAGATTCCAAAGTGTTCATTATCATGAGCATAAAGTTAAAGTGACTTGCTCAAGGGCACTGAAGAAGCTGTAAGAGAGTTAGGGGCAGAACACAGATCTTGCGATTTTAACCCACACCCAATCTTCTAGTATAAAAAAATATTCCTGTTACACTAAACCAAGACCTCATGTTAACAGGCCACAGATTATTTCTTAAATAATAATTTAGTTATGCTTGTAGCAAGAACCAACCAACTCATAACAAAGAACAGAGCGACTGTTAAACCCACACGACAAAAAGAACATAAACCCAGAGAAAACTGATTGTTTTTAATGACTTTCCATAAAGATTATGTAGGGCATCAGAGCTGACCTCCCTTAGTGGCAAAGAATAACAAAGATAAGATTTTTGAAAGAAATGGGTCTAGTCTGTTTGATCTACTTGGAGCATTCAATCCAAAGTTTCAGAGAACACCTACCTAGATTATGTATTACTTAGAATAAAAATATTAATTAAACTAAAGAGTTTAATATCTGCTTACACCAGGCTTCAAACTCAAGAGTCATGGGTAGACTGTGAATAACAGTGTAGAATTTACAGAATAAGCAAACTTAACCCAATTCTTGAAAAAGTACCCCATAGATGTATAATATAACAAAACAAAATAAAACTGCCTTCAAAAAATAAATTTGACCATTCCAGTCTAAAGGATAAGGCACTGGATTGTTACCTGTAGCAGGACATGAAGAATTGATACTGAGGAAGTGAGATACACCTAGACCATAATCCATCTCTTCCAAAAGGCAACATTTTTGGGCATTTCTGCTGTTGATACTGTACCAGGCCAGTTATTATATTTATCAAATTGTGCTTTTTGTACAATACCATAAACATCAGCATGAGATACAGAGAAAAATGGGGGTTCTGCTCTTCTAGAATAAGAAAAAAAAACATTAAACCTGGAAATTATTAAAGCTTGATTTTGCTGATCCTCCTAACTCATCTGAATAAAGGTAACAGGAAGAGCAGAAAGAGACAGCAAAAAGCTGCTGGAGCTGCTTCATTGCAATGCTTTTTCTCTTATTCAAAACAATTTTCAGGTCATTTCCATTCTGTGATTGATAACCAGTAAGCGGGGTAAGTGGTGAAGATACTTTCCCCAAGGGATCCATTAAGAAATGCTATGGCATTACACCAAGTGTCTGAAGATACTCACTGTATCGTAATACTTCATTTCCAAGATACCTTTCTTCTTTTATTCACACAGTTATTGACTGCCGCCTTCACACTGTTGTGCTGCACAAGGATGAGACTTAAAGCAAACACCTTTGAAAAACAGCGCAGTAGATATAATATTCTCTGATCTTTCTAAATTCCATCCTGACCTATGGTTGCAATTATCTTCTTATAAGCCTCATTAAATACAATAAAACACAGAGGACTTCCATGGAAGATAAGAGGATTTAAGATACTGGATACAGGACTAAAACCATCAAGATACAAATATCAAAGAAGGCGCAAACCACTCCAGTCTCTATGTGATTGAGGATGTAAGCAAATGATCAAACAAGGTTAAATGACAGCAGTGATTAAAGTCACCTCAGAGCAGCCAAGGAAGTATCACCCGTTGCAAGGACTCTCCTTCCTTTCCAGTGAAGGATGATGAAGCAAATTAATATAACCTCATGACTGAACAGGCTAAAAATACATGCATTGTTCTCCAGCTCCTGAGCATTAATTTGTTACACAACTGCAACTCATTTGCTTTCAAACATCAACCCTCATCTTTTAGTTGTCACCACCAACCTTTCCCTGCCTTATCTATCTAGACTGCAAGGTCTTCTGGGAAGAACTGTCTCCTACCACGCTCTTTTGCAATGCATCAGAAAATGTAGCATCCAGTTACTTTGTGGAATTCTAGCTGCTGGTGAAATAAAAACTAAACTAAAGAAGGAAAAAAAAAGGTACAATACAGCTTCATATTTACTAATATTTTTCCTACCTGCATTTTTCACAACTATTCTGTTGTTTTCAAGGGGTGGCAAAATAACTTTATCTCGAAGACAGCTTTACTGTTTGCAAATATTACTCTTGGATACACATTATCCATAAAAGCAAACATCTATTTTGCACAGGACTTCTTGCTATCCATCATTTCTATAGGTACAAGTGACAGCATTCAGACACAAAGAGTAACTCTAATGCATGTGTATCCATAGCTCTAGTGAGTTCTGCATGCATGGCACATCTCTAATGCACTGCATTGCTTAGTAAAACACTTTGAGCTATAGTACATGAGAAGCACTAAATAATCTGTAACAGAATACAAACAGAGCAATCTTTTATTTAAAGATTAATGTTTCTTCCAGCTGAGTAACTGTTGTACGGAACTATCTATGTTCCTGTGCAGCAGCTGTATTTAGATTATGTAAATTTAAAATGGGGAATAAAGGTTAATATGGCAACATTTTGATTTCTAACTACCTGCACTCTGAACATGCTCAAAGCGGAAATAATGCAAGAATTTTAAAAGTCCTAATTTCACTGATCTGCTAGAAGTAGTTTTAATTTCGAGGCTGGTTTTTTTTTCACCAACTGCTTAACACTTCCTTAGCTTGTTCATTACAATATTTTTATACTGGATTTCTCACACTTTATTATTTCAAGAGAGGACTTGTCAATTTGGCTACACAGAAACCTCAAGGTTCAAAGCAACTCTGGAATAGCATAGCCTGGGAGAGACAGAGCAGAGGAGCACATTCACTTCTGCCATCCCTATGGGAAGCTCATGCAGTTTTATGAAGATTTGTAGCTATATGAATGACACCTGCTGAAGTAAACACTGACCACAACCTCCCATTGAAACTGTACAAATACTGGCTGTAGGAAGGAATTCATTCTGCCACTATTGCCACCAAAGCATCACAGAGGTGAGATCACGTTGTTTGCTCTTTTACTCTCAATATCAAAGAAGCATTAAATCCAAACTAAGAATAACCTTGTAAATTGTTACATTTGTCTGTAAATGTATATAAATTATTACATAAGTCTGCAGCCCTTGTGCATTGATACAGAAGAAAGGTTGATGGCAGGGAGGCTTAGCAAGTTCTGGGCTTTGGAATGGGAAGTCCAAAACATTCTCTATCCAGTACAAATGTGGAGTAAGTGCTACATTAACATCCTCCGTAACCCCTCAACTCTCTTCAAATTCATTGGCAACAGCACAAAGAACACATCCCAACATTAAAGCAAGGAGATGCTCAGTGAGATGCATTCTACAAACCAGCTTCTGTTGGAGGGCCACATCTATTCTTTCGAAACCTTTTATAAATGTCCTCAAATGTGCAAAAGGATTGCTATTCTAATCACACACACACAAGCTAGCACACAGGAATATTAAGAACAATTTAATAAACACTGCTCATCAGCCTGAAATCATCAATGGAATCACAGAGGGAAAATGCAAGCAAACATATATCACGCAGTTCCTAATATCAGCAGTGACTTCAGCCTTTGTTATTAACTCGAATTAAATTAAGAGTATTTTCTTTCCAATATCCAAATAACAAAATATTTTGATTTTTCTATTAAATTCCAAATGCACTGAATAGGCAGACACAACTTGCATTATTATTCTCTACTACTGCAGTACCAGCAATTGTGTCAAGTGAGAAGAGCACAGCATTATGCTATTCGTTTTAGGATGCCTGTACCAGAAAAGGACTCAGCTCTGAAAATCTTAAAACCTTTGCACAAATGCAAAAAGGACAGCAAAAAAGGTGCAATGAGCAACACAGAACCTTGGGATTAAAATAAGCACACATCCAAAGATATGGCCATGGGACAGTAGTACTTCTGACATTTACAAGCAGTGCCCTGAACACTCAGCTGGTTCTTCTTTTCTTACATCATTCAGTAAGTGTAGTTCACTACTTGATGTCCATTAGCAACTGTTTTCACTTTTAGTCACATGGAATCGTCACTGACAACAACCTATAGGGATGCAGAATATTCATTTCCCATTCAGAGCTTTTACTCAAATGCTGCTGCTCTAAATATCCATGTCTTTGTGCTAGAGGAATTTAAAGTAAGGCATTTACCAGGATCGGCATTTGTCCAATACACACTGCACTACAAGTGGAAATGATCTATGGTAGCATTCAGACTCAGAAACCCATAGCTTAACATTTTTATGCTACTGAGAACTTTGCCTTTGGCTGTACGAGCTTAAAAATCAATTTGCTACTTTAAACTTGATGCTGCTGATATAATTTTTTATTGTTGAACTCAATAAACTGAAAACTTCAGAGAACAAGACCATGAAAAATTGCTTCCCATTTACCACAATTTAAAGCAAAAGGTGACCAGAGTTTTCAAATCTTCGGTTTATCTGTGTACTTCTACAGTCTAGTTTCTTATAAGGATCTTGTCAATGCAGGATCTCAACTTTGTGATGAGTAGAACTGCATCTGAATCTCCAGATAAAGGGTTTGGCTCCCACACACTCTGTTCATATAGTTTTTCACTTCAACAAACTCCTAATACCGTTATCTTCAGTTTTATGACTGACTTTTATAGAACAATTTCTGCTGTCAGCTATGCTTACTACTTGAGTTAGTGGTTTATAGCGACATATAATTGAGATCGGATCTTACTTTAATATCTATGAAGCCATTTTCCTGAACAAAACAAAACAAATTGTACTTCAGCATCTGTGGTTCCTAAATAATTCTTGGCAACATTTTGATACTGGATCAGATTTTCTTAACGTCTCTGTCTCCTTTGTGTCTCAGAACCAAGATACACATTGCATAAACCTGCCTGAAATGTTAAACATGTAATGAAAATGCATTCATCTCTACCTGGGATCCACTGCCTCCTTTTCCTCATTCCTTCAGTAGAGGAGACGATTTAGTTTCATCACACAGTGATATTAATAAGCAGGAAAATGAAGTTTTCCCTCATTTTCCAGAGCCCAGGCTCATGCTGCTCACTGCAGAACCTATCAGACATCACCACTTCTCCATACCCACTGACCCATGCCATGGCTGCAGCTCCATTCACTAACTGCCAGGCAATCAAAGTGCATATTATCACTGTTTTGGTACAAGAGGATAGAGAACAATTTTTGCTAATTGATATTGTTTTCACCATTTGCTGACAAGCAGCAGATTAGATCTGGCCTGAAGCCCTCCATGCTGTCTGGCTTACACTTTTCATTCCTCATGGTGCTAAACTGAAATGACTGCATGTTATAGAATCATAGAATAGTTAAGGTTGGAAAGGACTTTAAGATCATGTAGTTCAAACCCCCCTGCCATGGGCAGGGACACCTCACACTAAACCATGCCACCCAAGGCTCTGTCCAACCCAGCCTTGAACACCGCCAGAGATGGAGCATTCACAACTTCCCTGGGCAACCCATTCCAGGGCCTCACCACCCTTAGAGTAAAGAATTTCTTCCTCATATCCAATAGACAGGTATTTGGTGAGAACCTCTCAATTACTCCATTTTCATTTAAGTTTCTACTATAGGCAAGCTTTCTATTTAAGTTTCCTTCCATAGCAAACTTAAATCGTTTCCCCCATTCTTGTACTTATTCAATAGATGATTTTGTATTTGCCTAAATGTTACCTGTCATTCTAAACTGATCGCCTCAAAGACCATGCCATTTGTTGTCTGAAATTAAAGCTCTGAAAATGTCTGTGTGTAAGCTACAGTGTCTGAGCTTTACTTTTATGAGCCTATAGTGTCTCTCCTCAGATTCTTTTTTTTCCTCAAATGTATTTGAATGGAACTGTAAAACAAGGCTTCTGCAAGAACTGGTAGGTCAGCAAATGGTTATTGCTTCAGCAGGCGCAATCACACAGTATCACAGAATCTGTCAGATGGACAGTTTTAATTCCTTGGTGTTTGGTTGGTAATTACAGAGCATGGGAAAATGTGTCTTAACCTAGAGGCGGAATGGAAAGGGCACTAACTACTATCGTTGACACATAATAGCAGCTCACTGGTGCCCTGAACAAGTTGGCAGTGAGATTAGCGTTCCCAAAGTCAATACTTTGCCAGTATACTGGCAGTAGCTGCTTCAATATCTACTTGCCAGTACTTACTGAAGCATGTGTTGTGAGATCCTGTGGAAAGTTAGAATAAGGAGTAGCTGCATTTGTTCAGATACTGTGACTGTTCATTGGATTGCAAGTCCTCCTTCTCCTGTTCCAGAAGGCACAAACCTCTCTTTCCCTCTGCAGGCTCTGCAGCAGGAATCATTCTGTAACATTGACCTTGAAGGATCTATTTGGGAACTCCTAATTCTGTATTTGCACTCAAGAATAGGACTGATTGACAAATTCTTCTGTTTCTACCAAGCTTCTAAGCTGGGAAAGAGGCAGAAGCAGATGGAGAACTGCTTCACCCGTTGAATGACAGGTTATTTCCAGAAGACATTTTCAGATCTTCTCATCCAACTTGTCTTCCCCTTTCAAGTGTAAGGCTTAGACAGATGAGCAGTATTTCTGTCTAGCCAATTGTTTCAACTTGCAATAGCAGAAGACACCCCTGTGGGAATGTGACCAGCAATACCAATGCCTAGGCTGATGGGACAGCTTTGGGGCATGCCAGAGCCAAGAGTGGGGTGGGCTCTGGTTGGGACCACAGCACACACACACAGTGACTCAGTGGGCAGTTCTATTCTTCCTGCAAAGTAATGACGTATGTTGAAAAAACTTAAGCTTTTCTCCTTATTTTTCTAAGTAATAACGCTTTTCCTCCACGTTCCCAGCAACTGCATCACCATGAACTCAATCCATGTCCTGAAGAGCTTCAAGGACAGAATTATTAAATAAGGTGCATTTAAAGCACATCTGATTATAAGTGAGAGCTTACCAGAAATCTGTCATGCAATTGCACTGTCATATACAATTAACTTAAAATTAATTGTATTGTTACTGCCTTTGTGACAGTGCTGGAAAGTTTATTTCGAACTCGCATGACAAGAAAATATTTATTACTATCAGCTGTTATGGAAACTTTTGAACTGTGCTTAACAATAAAAATGGTCATTATACATTCTTGTTTTCCCTTCTGATGTATTGCTGAAATTGGTGAAACAGTAAGAAAAATTGATGGATAATGTGATTAACTGGAAAAACCAGCAAGGAGGATAGGAAAGAAGGAAATTCACTTTCTGACTAGCCTTGAATAGTAGGTAAGAACTTCAAAGCACGAGTTCTCAGCACATATTTTTTTTAAAATCGTTCCTTCTAAGATTTACAAAGTAAGACTTTTTAGATAAATTCAGGGGTATGGATGCTGGATCTTCAGGCTCCCAACAGAAACAGCTGGACTAAGAAAGACATAAGAAGCTTTAAATCTCTAAGCCCCTGACCGAGTTAGGCAATGATCAGAGACTCACCATATGGCTGATGTTAGGAAAAAGTATTGAATAGCTACTGGTTCAATGATCACCACTCGGCCTGTGCTTTGACTGAGGCAAGAATTTTGTGCAGAAAACAAGGGCTTGAGGGGCACTGAGGAAGAGAGAAAGTGGCAACAATAAGCAATTTACTGAATTTGAAATCAAATTGAAATCAAAAAGAAAAATTCTTATGGTGCTATTCTGGGACATGACCCAGACTAAGATAGCTCCTGTAGAATGAGTAGTGGCTGGCAGTAAGAAGACATTCTTTCTATGTAAACTTACCACCTGCAGAGGAACACAGGGCCAATTTCGGGAACAGGTAAAATAAGTACATGCCCACAGTGGCTGACCATGCTCCCAAGAGCTGTCCATACTGTCAGCTCTCCTCAATGGCATGGTCCTGAGGCAATGGCCTTGCTGCAAATACTGCCAGCAGCAGCAGCCTGATTGCATTGGAGAGGACACTGGAAACAGTGCTCCCACTCTTGCCCCACACCACAGTAGCCAGAGAGAGGCTTTCATTAGTACAAAAGTCATACAATCATAGAACAGTCAGGGTTGGAGAGGACCTTAAGATCACCTAGTTCCAACCCCTCTGCCATGGGCAGGGACTTCAAACACTAAACCATGTCACCCAAGGCTCTGTCCAACATGGCCTTGAACACCACCAGCAATGGAGAATTTACAACTTCCCTCGGAAACCCATTCCAGTGCCTCATCACCATCACAGTAAAAAACTTCCTCCTTATATCAACTTTTAAACTAACCCCGTTTAAGTCTGAACCCGTTACCCCTTGTCCTATCACCACAGTCCCTCATGAAGAGTCCCTCCCCAGCATCCCTATAGGTCCCCTTCAGGTATTGGAAGGCTGCTATGAGGTCTCCACACAGCCTTCTCTTCTCCAGGCTGAACAGCCCCAACTTTCTCAACCTATCTTCATACGGGAGGTGCTCCAGTCCCCTGATCATCCTCGTGGCCCTCCTCTGCACTTGTTCTAACAGTTCCATGTCCTTTTTATGTTGAGGACACCAGAACTGAACACAATATTCCAAGTGAGGTCTCACGAGAGCAGAGTAGAGGGGCAGGATCACCTCCCTCGACCTGCTGGTCACACTCCTTTTGATGCAGCCCAGGATACGGTTGGCTTTCTGGGCTGCGAGGGCACACTGCTGGCTCATGTTCATTTTTTCATCAACCCACACCCCCAAGTCCTTCTCTGCAGGGCTGCTCTGAATCTCTTCTCTGCACAACCTGCAGCTGTGCCTGGGATTGCTCCGACCCAGGTGGAGGACTTTGCACTTGGCATGGTTAAACTTCATCAGGTTGGCATCAGCCCACCTCACAAGCGTGTCAAGGTCCCTCTGGATAGCATCCCTTCCCTCCAGCATATCAACTGAACCACACAGCTTGGTGTCATCGGCAAACTTGCTGAGTGCGCACTCAATCCCACTGTCCATGTCACCAACAAAGATGTTGAAGAAGATTGGTCCCAACACAGATCCCTGAGGGACACCACTTGTTACTGGTCTCCAGCTGGACACTGAGCCATTGAGCACTACTCTTTGTGTGCGGCCATCCAACCAGTTCTTTATCTACCAAGTGGTCCACCTATCAAATTGATGTCTCTCCAATTTAGAGACAAGGATGTCATGTGGGACAGTGTCAAACGCTTTGCACCAGTCCAGGTAGATGACATCAACTGCTCTGCCCCTGTCCATCAGTTCCGTAGCCCCTTCATAGAAGGTCACCAGATTGGTCAGGCAGGATTTCCCCTTAGTGAATCAATGCTGGGTGTCACCAAGCACCTTGTTTTTTATGCTCCTCAGCATGCCTTCCAGGAGAATCCGCTCCAAGATTTTGCCAGGAACAGAGGTGAGACTGACTGGTCTGTAATTCCCCGACTCATCCATTTTCCCCTTCTTAAAAATGGGGGTTATATTTCCCTTTTTCCAGTCATCAGGAACTTCACCTGAACTGCCATGATTTTTCAAATATGATGGACAGTGGCTTAGCAACTTCATTTGCCAGCTCCTTCAGGACCCATGGATGGATTTCATCAGGTCCTATGGACTTGCATAAGTTCAGGTTCCTAAGGTGGTCTCGAATCAGATCCTCTCCTACAGTGGGACCAAGGTCTTCATTCCCACAGTCCCTGCGTCTGCCTTCCAAGACTTGGGTGGTGTGGTCAGAGCATTTGCAAGTGAAGACTGAGGCAAAGAAGTCATTAAGAACCTCAGCCTTCTCCAAATCCAGGGTAGCCAGTTCTCCTGATAGCTTCCGGAGGGGGCCCACGTTGTCCTTAGTCCGCCTTTTGTTTGCTCGCTACGTACCTATAGAATCCCTTCCTGTTATCTTTAATATCCCTAGCCAAGTTTAATTCTAAGTGGGCCTTAGCTTTCCTAACCTGGAAGCTTCCCAGACAACATCCCTGTATTCTTCCCAGGCTGCCTGTCCTTGCAGCTTTCCTAACCTGGAAGCTTCCCAGACAACATCCCTGTATTCTTCCCAGGCTGCCTGTCCTTGCTTCCACCTTTTATAAGCCTCTTTTTTCCTTCAAAGTATCCTCAGCAGATCCTTATCCATCCAAGGAGGTCTCCTGGCCCTCTTGCTGCACTTTCTTCTAGTTGGAATGCAAACTCCTGAGCTTGTAGTAGGTGATCCTTGAATACCAACCAAGTCTTGGGCCCCCCTGCCCTCTAGGGCTGTATCCCATGGAACCTTACTGAGCAGGTTCCTGAAGAGGCCAAAGTCTGCTCTCTTGAAGTCCAGGGCACGCTCTTCTCACTGTCCTGAGGATCTCAAACTCAACCATCTCATGATCGCTGCAATCAAGGCTGCCCTGGAGCGTCACATTCCCAACCAGCCCTTCCCTGTTGGTGAGGATGAGGTCAAGCATGGCACCTCTCCTTGTCGGCTCCTCTATTACTTGCAGAAGGCAGTTGTCTTCCACACAATCGAGGAACCTTCTGGATTGCTTGTGCCAGGCCGTACCATCCCTCCAACAGATATCAGGGTGGTTGAAGTCTCCCATGAGAACAAGGGCCTGCAAGCGCGAGGCTGCTCCTATCTGTCTATAGAGCGCTTCATCCATCGAGTCCCCTTGGTCAGGCGGTCTGTAACAGATCCCCACAGTAATGTCTCCCATTGCTGTTCTCCCTTTAACCCTGACCCACAAACTCTCTGTTGACTGCTCACCTGTCCCCAGACAGAGTTCCATACTCTCCAGCCTATCCCTAACATAAACAGCAACTCCCCCTCCCTGTCTGCCGGGCCTGTCTTTCCTAAAGAGCCGGTAACCTTCCATTCCAACACACCAGTCATAGGTGCCATTCCACCATGTTTCTGTGATGCCTATGATATCATACCCCCGTAGACGTGCACACATCTCTAATTCCTCTTGTTTGTTCCGCATGCTATGGGCGCCTCTATAGAGGCATCTGAGCCGAGCTCCAGTTGAAGCCAGCTCATTGGCTGGAGTGGCTGGAATATCTCTACATTGCTCCGAGCATTTATTATAGGAGCTGGCCAGTGACTGGGTGTGTTGGGATGGAATGATGCCCCCCCCCCCCCAACACATCTAGTTTAAAGCATCCTTGACCAGTCTGGCAAGCCTCCTAACAAAACCGTTCTTCCCTTTCTTTGTCAGAGCAGCCCCACCAGCCCCCTGTAGACCTGGCCTACTAAACTGAGTCCCCTGTTCAAGACACCAAAACCCCTGACTATGGCACCACCATTCTAACCATTTATTAAGCTGGCCAATCCTCCAAGCCTTTTTAAGGTCCTGCCCTGTATCCTGGAGAATTGACAAAAAGACAATCTGAGCTCCAGAGCCCCTAACCACCTCTCTCAGGGCTCTGTAGTCCTTCTGTATGTTCTCTGGAATACTGCTATCTACATCAGTAGCACCCACATGGATCACTAGAAGTGGGTAATAGTCAGTGGGACCGACTAGAGCAGGCAGCCTCTCTGCAACACCTCTGATCCAAGCCCCTGGTAGGCAACACACCTC
The DNA here is from genome assembly GCA_039720435.1 of Amazona ochrocephala. Classification (NCBI taxonomy): domain Eukaryota; kingdom Metazoa; phylum Chordata; class Aves; order Psittaciformes; family Psittacidae; genus Amazona; species Amazona ochrocephala. The sequence continues at coordinate 32,941,733 of CM077880.1, forward strand.
CCTTGAGCCTGGGTCAGCCAGACAGATGGGTGCCTCTGTTCCTTTCAGAGTAGAGTCCCCTACTACTAGGACCCACTGCTTTTTCCTGGCAGCACCAGTAGTGATCTTCTTTACCAGTACATCAGCCAGTTGTTCGTGGTGCAAATGTTGTTTCCTCATCAGCCCCCTGCGTGACAGCAAAGCGGTTCTGGGTGGGGACAACAGATGCAGGAGGAAGCCCCTTGCTTTTAATTGTCCCCTTCCTCCTTTTTTTTTTTATTACTGTGTCCCAGCTTCCCAGGTTAGCGGCCTCCTTTCCTGCATGAGCTACAGTGGACGCTTGAGGCCCCTGCACATTTTGGGCCTGGAAGAAGCAGTGCTGCTTCCTCTCAGCTTCCCTGAGAGCTTTCGGCCTATTGACAGTGTCCCACAGCTCAGCCCCTGCTGCAGGAGGACCTCCACCAGGGAGCACCGAGTGCAGCCCTGCCCATTGTGCACCCTGCTCCCAGGACAGCAGTCCAGGCACTCTGCACTCCGAGCTCTGCACTGCAGCCTCCCCTCTCATCGGCTCTGTCTGGGTGCCTATGCTGGCCACTGCCGGGGCAGCCAGAGCAATGCTCGCAGACCAGGCCCTGCTCTAAATACTCAGTTTTGTCTAAAGTGCCAGCAGCATTGAGCTGGTTCTGCTGAGGAACATATTTCATTACAAAGTAGTGCTGAGATATAACAGATCCAGGCTTCAGGACTCGCAGTAAACCTGCCCTGCCAATAGTGCACTATGTTGCTGTATCATCCCTGGCTTTCCCTTGCCCCGTGCATCCCTTACCCCAGGTTTGTGAGTTTCCTGACTTACTCCAATTTCACTTGTTCAGCACTGACTCTGTTTTGGCTCCTGCTTTGCTTTTCCACCTCTGCTGAACCTTTCTTTTCGGCCTATTTAGCAGAAATTCTTCCAATTTCCACTGGATCTTAGAATCATAGAATCATAGAATAGTAAGGGTTGGAAAGGACCTCAAGATCATCGAGTTCCAACCCCTCTGCCATGGGCAGGGACACCTCCCACTAACCATGCCATCCAAGGCTATGTCCAACCCCACCTTGAATGCCGCCAGGGATGAAGCATTCACAACTTCCCTGGGCAACCCATTCCAGGGCCTCACCACCCTCACAGTAAAGAATTTCTTTCTCAGATCCAATCTAAACTTCCCCTGTTTAAGTTTGAACCCATTACCCCTTGTCCTCTCACCACAGTCCCTAATGAAGAGTCCCTCCCCAGCATCCCTATAGGCCCCCTTCAGGTATTGGAAGGCTGCTATGAGGTCTCCAAGCAGCCTTCTCTTCTCCAGGCTGAACAGCCCCAATTTTCTCAGCCTATCTTCATACGAGAGGTGCTCCGGTCCCCTGATCATCCTCGTGGCCCTCCTCTGCACTTGTTCCAACAGTTCCATGTCCTTTTCATGTTGAGGACACCAGAACTGCACGCAATACTCCAAGTGAGGTCTCACGAGAGCAGAGTAAAGGGGCAGGAGCACCTCCCTCGACCTGCTGGTCACACTCCTTTTGATGCAGCCCAGGATACGGTTGGCCTTCTGGGCTGCAAGCTTCTCCCATATCATCTCCTGCCTTCACTGTTGTCCACCAAATCCCAATCAGTGTTTCCCCACAGACTTAGAGTTCACAAATGGTTCAAGTCTGAAAGCATTATTAGATTCAGCAACTGAAAGCAGTTCTGGAATAGGCGGTAATAGGCCAAACCTGATCCATGTGCACCTCAACCAAAAGCACAATATGTCACTGCTTATTTGATTTCTATGGTAATTAAAAAACACATATTGTCTAAACTTTGGTAGCCTGGAGCCCCTTTTTCCTTTTATGTCAATTAAACATTTCCCCCAGAGCCTGTTGAATAAGTGTCTCACAAGCTTATTTAGATGTCTAGACACTAATCTTCTGAACTTATACCAATAATTGCAGGATCCTGTAACAAATGACAAAACACACACACAAATATATATATATATATGTATATGAATGACTTACAATTTTTAAGAATACTTTCTTAAAATACACTGTGGAAGGGTGAATGTTATTGAGTTTCCATACTTGCAAAACAGGTATACTTGTGGCTGCTTCAAATTTTCTTGCTGATTCTGGTTTTTAGGTTTTTTTGCATAAGCTATATGTCAAAAACTGCAGCTTGAGTCATTAATGTGACAGACATTGTTACTTTGCCTGCCAAAACTATTTGACTCTCAGAGATACCCTGCAAACAAACCTAACATGTAGATTTTCTTTTCTAGCAGAAAAAGGTTGCACAAAATTATCGGTGAAATTATGAGCTACCTTTTCTCCCTACTGCTAACTTTTAAATTCTATTAATGCTAATGAGTTGCATGCATTTTCTGAAGAGGGAAGGTATCTACTCTATAAATAGATTTACATAGTGGAACTATGCTTTGGCTTTAAGTACTTTGCTGGAATTGAGCCAAGGTCATAAACCCCATTACCAGCTCCAGCACAATACGAAATCCCAGCCTGTCGTACTCAACTTGAAGACCTCACTGACTGCTGCAGCCCATTGCACATTTGTTCCCAGCGTTGCCCTCTTATGCCATCTATTTATAAGTGGAAAACTAAAGCATGCCCGACAACAGTTCCTGCATCAAGCTTATTTAGTTTAACTATTTCCAAGCCTTGTAGAATAGAAAGCACTCAGAGATGACTAGGGTATTCAGAAGAAATATTAGATGCAGCTTATGGTGACATTCAGAAAAACATGCACAGTTCTGATCTTTAAATAGCAGCGTAACATCTGGGGAACAAAGTGGATTACAAAGTAAACCAGAATGGAAATTAAACTGAAAATTCTCTCAGAGAATTGTATAAACTGCTCTTAAAGCTACCTGCAAACAAAATACTTCAGAAAGTGCTGATGACTGACTTGAAAATCTTCTGAAGCCACGAAATAACAATTTAATTTATGAAAAGCATATCCAAAGTGAAGAGATTTTTCAGTGGGCAAAGTGTAAGGGGTAGGAAAATCAAGTTTCCAGCAGTATGGCTACTGCCATGGTGTCTGACTGGAAAAGAGTTCAGCAGTAGCGATGTGAGCCAGACCATGCCACCTGTTCTGGGCCCAGAGAACACATTTTATGTTATTATCTAGAATAGAAAAAGTCTTTGAGCCTCATGCTCTGCATATCATGTAGGAATTCTTCCAACTTGCAATCAGTTAATCGATTGGAATTTTTTCTATATTCTACTGAGAAGAACACGGTTCAATGCTATTAGGCATCTGGGTTTACTGAAGAACTTGATTAAAGCAGAGAAGGTTTGTACAGCTTTAGTCCTACAATTTATTATTGCACATACCATCCCAATATACCCCACAAACTCAGTAATTTACTCTTCAGTTAGGGAGTATGTAAATGTCCCATGCATTACATTTAATGCTAGCTTTTTCCTTCTTTGATCTTCACAGCTGGATAGTATCACACCTTTTTTTATTAAGCCATACAAGTATTGAAAAGATGCAATCTGATGTTTCTAATTCTGGTATTTTTTTCAGTCTCAAGCTGGCAGTGAGTTGCTTTTTCAATGAGGTTTTGCCCAGTACAAAGTATATGCGCAACACATATAAAGATACAGTAAAGAAACATCAGAATATGTCATTTAGACCCAATGATTACATCTGATCTAACACAACATATGAATAGTTAACGTTGAATTTTACTAAATAATGAGATACCTTCTAGATAATGAGAAAGATGACTGATCCCAAGGAGCTCTGCACAGCGCACGTATCAGCAGTATCACATCTTTAAAATGGATTGGAGTAGATTACAGAACTCGAAAAGAAAAGAAGCTGGAGCTTATTCACTTCTGTTCAGTATGGGAACAGCTTGAAATTCTTTAACAGGAGAGATTAAAATCTGGCATGCACTCTTGTTGTGCAGGGTAACTGCAGTGAAATACAATCTCTAATTATGAATGGGTTTTACATGATTCATCTTTTCTGATTCCGAAGTTTAAATTAAAATGACCAAGAGGCAGCAAGGCTATGAATTCCAGAATAACCTTTCTTGCTGTCACTGACACCCCAAGCCCATTGGGTCTGATGGACTCTCACCACTCACTTCAGTGGCATTGGATCACACCCTAAACAGAATGAAAATAGTTTGTTGGTTTTTTTTTTTTTTCAGGATTAACGAAGACACTGAATAGACAACAATATGTAATTACAGGTTTGAAAGATGTGTATCTCTCAAAGCACTTAGACTGTGTATTTAAAAAAAAAACCCTCAAATATCCTTTTTAAATACAGCTTTTGTCACACATAACAAACGTGACTGTCATGTCACTGTGACTGAATTCAGCAGACCCATAGGAAAGACCTGAAATAGAAGGCAAAGGTTAACGCCTAAAAAGTGAAAAAACATATTGTGCCTTTGTATTCACAGGAAATACGTTTGTTTTTTTCTGTTTCCAAAGGCACCAATTTCAGTCATTTGAAAGCATTAGAAAAATATGTCACATACTACTCCAAACAGTGGCACCTTTATCCTGAAAATTAATCCATCAGGAACAATCTTGATGTGCATAAATCTTTGCCCAGCATATCAACAATGCATCATAGAATCATAGAATAGTAAGGGTTGGAAAGGACCTCAAGATCATCGAGTTCCAACCCCCCTGCCATGGGCAGGGACACCTCCCACTAAACCATGCCATCCAAGGCTATGTCCAACCCCACCTTGAATGCCGCCAGGGATGAAGCATTCACAACTTCCCTCGGAAACCCATTCCAGGGCCCCACCACCCTCACAGTAAAGAATTTCTTCCTCAGATCCAATCTAAACCTCCCCTGTTTAAGTTTAAACCCATTACCCCTTGTCCTCTCACCACAGTCCCTACTGAAGAGTCCCTCCCCAGCATCCCTATAGGCCCCCTTCAGGTATTGGAAGGCTGCTATGAGGTCTCCACGCAGCCTTCTCTTCTCCAGGCTGAACAGCCCCAATTTTCTCAGCCTATCTTTATACGAGAGGTGCTCCAGTCCCCTGATCATCCTCGTGGCCCTCCTCTGCACTTGTTCTAACAGTTCCATGTGCTTTTTATGTTGAGGACACCAGAAACGCTCACAATACTCCAAGTGAGGTCTCACGAGGGCAGAGTAAAGGGGCAGGAGCACCTCCCTCGACCTGCTGGTCACACTCCTTTTGATGCAGCCCAGAATACGGTTGGCCTTCTGGGCTGCAAGCGCACACTGCCGGCTCATGTTCATTTTTTCATCAACCCACACCCCCAAGTCCTTCTCCGCAGGGCTGCTCTGAATCTCCTCCCCGCCCAATCTGTAGCTGTGCCTGGCACTGCTCCGACCCAGGTGTAGGACTTTGCATTTAGCATGGTTAAACTTCATTAGGTTGGCATCAGCCCACCTCACAAGCGTGTCAAGGTCCCTCTGGATGGCATTCCTTCCCTCCAATGTATCAACCGAACCACACAGCTTGGTGTCATCGGCAAACTTGCTGAGGGCGCACTCAATCTCAGTGTCCATGTCACCCACAAAGATGTTGAACAAGACCGGTCCCAACACCGATCCCTAGGGGACACCACTCGTTACTGGTCTCCAGCTGGACACTGAGCCACTGAGCACTACTCTTTGCATGCGGCCATCCAGCCAGTCCTTTATCCACCGAGTGGTCCACCTATCAAATTGATGTCTCTCCAATTTAGAGAGAAGGATGTCATGTGAGACAGTGTCAAAGGCTTTACACAAGTCCAGGTAGATGACATCAACTGCTCTGCCCCTGTCCATCAGTTCCATAGCCCCTTCATAGAAGGTCACCAGATTGGTCAGCATCGATTTTCTCATTCAAAGAAAATGTACTCTTCCAATAAAAACATTAAGAGGTTTTAGTCTAGTCTAACACTGTTATATTTTGCTACTTAGAATGAAATTTGTAAAATGGACCTGCTTCTTTTTTAAAGTTTGTGACTTATGCTTTGATCCACTTTTCCAAAGATTTTCCTCCAAACATATTCCTTATCTCCACCTCTGCATTCACAAGCCCCATGTTGCAGCTCTAGAAAAGGTAAGGTGAAGCAAACTCAACCTTGACCATTGTGTCCCGATTCAGTTCCTTTGGTCATTCATCTTGCAGACATTTTTGACTTAATTCAACTGTTTGTTCATCACCCACAGTGTCTAAAATCCCTAATATTTTTATCTCTTTATTGAGTTTGTTGTTTAAAGAAAAATACAATATATATATTACATATAACAGGTGCCTAATCCAATCTGTTCTCCTGGAAACCTGGAACAAGAGGAAGGCTGGAATTATTTTCTCTTCTACCATTTCTGCTGTCTTCATTTACAAAGGATCTCCAAGAGAATAGAGGCAAAAGGAAACTGTCAGTAAGTGGAGTGGCAAATTCACAGTAAAAATATCTTCCTGAATTAAGCAATCTTTTATTTCATGAAGTTAACTTGAACAAATGGAAGAGTTCAGTTAACATCTCAGCTGAGGAATTCCAACTCTTAGATCTACTAAGGGCGTACACAAACTGATTTAGAGAAAAAGATGTCAGTCACAGTTCTATAATTAAAACCTGTTTTTGGTCAGAATGCTCAGGAGCATTTCCTAGCCACCAGCTATTCATGTGATATTTTTTTCCCTCTCCATGAGCATCTGAGTGCTTAGACTTGCTGATCACTTTATCTTTGTCCTTCAGGCTTCCAGGTAGTGATAAAAAAAACAACTTACAAAGTACTGGCAGTTTCCCTCATTTGTTGATTGGGAAGGTTTTCTACTGTAGAAGTGCTAAACCCTCAGGAAGTCAGAACAGCATCAATTCATGTTTGGAAGATTATAGCAATAAATAAGTAGCAATTTATTTGGGAAACTTCAAATCACTCGGGGCAGTCTTTACACTTGAAAGTACAAACAACTCCTAAGCCCCAGCAGTTTGAATAAGGCATTAAAAAAACCCTGAATAAGTATATTCTGCAAGCTTCGATAACCATATTAATCTCAAGACCTTTTAAATTCAAGGACTGAATTTAATGTATTTCAACAGGGTTTTTTGTCTGCCCCTAGCACTGCACAAGGCAGGCTGGATGTGGCTTGGAGCAACCTGCTCTAGTAGAAGGTGTCCCTGCTCATTGCAGGGGGTTGGAAGCAGATAAGCTTTAACGACCCTTCCAACCCAAACCATTTGGAGTCTGCGCCTATGTCTAAAGGAAACAAAATGGCAAAAAAATAAAAAATAGAAATTTCATCTGAAGGCTAATAATGTTTTATTATGGAAAGATCTTTGCCCCCTCAAAGGCAGAAGAACATTCCCATTGTTGTTATTAATTCTGGGAAACAACACCTTGCCCGCGTGTGAAGGCAGCTGGGATACCTGCTGCCACTGGTGTGGGGTTGGGGCTCAGCATTCAGCTGCATCATTGCAGTGCTAGAGCTAGCAGCTCTTGGGAATTTGCTCCTGCTACACAGCTCCTTTACACAAGTGTCAAACCTCTCTCCATTTCCACAGCAATGGGATTTTTATGCACAAATCCATTAATTAACTACTAGCAGAAGGTTTTTAATTTACCACATTAGTTCAGTCATGCCTGGGTCACTTTTTAACTCTAATTTCCCACTTAACTCTCTCTTTGAATCAAGCTTGAAAGCAGCAGCCCGCACTGCTGAGGGCTCTGAAGGAACTTGCACGTGTGTACCTGCAGTCCAGACAGAATCTCCCATAAACAGGAAGATGGAAGATGGTGATACCATGTAGAACATCTAGGTACTAAAACAACTCTCCAGCCTTTTTTATATAAGTCTCATAGACCCAAAGGAGAACTCAGATATTAAAGTAACAATTCAGCAAACCTTAAGATGGACAGAGAGTCTTAAAAGAAATTCCCGTTTTCACCTCTGATGCAGGTGTGTGCTGCCATAAAACGCTAATAAGAAATTTCTACCTCACCTCCAAGTTGGCAGGTGGCTACAATAAATACCTGCAGGTATGCAGGTATGCAGGTCTGTGTTTCAACCTGCAGAGCTCTCTGATGTGTTATGAAGAACGGTACTTAAGAAGATATCCTTCTTCTTATAAAAAAATACTCAAACCCTTTCTACTCTCTGGACATTCACAAAACACTGCCTTTGCCTTAGAGATCTTTTAAACAAACTGCTGTAATTTCCATTTGAGGGAAATGCTGTTGAATGCCAAAAGGATGTATGTACTCACAGACACTCATTGTCTAAGTAAAATGAAAATATTAATATAGCACCTCTGCCATTAAAATCCTACAGTAAAAAAACACATTTGTTTTTAAAGTAACTTTCAATCTGCTGTGAGCTGCTGTTTGAACAAGTCTTGATCACTGTGATTTTATTTCAGCACATAAATGGAATCAGTTATGCTTCACGGAGTTCCTTTCTTCTCCCTCTTTTTTTCTGTATAATGGAATTGTCTGAAATTAATAGACTGGCTTTAATAGCTTATGAATTCTGTCTACCCTTTAAATACAGAAGCACATTTTTTGCAGTTCAAATATGTTTGCTCCTAGTACATTTGTGTTTCCAAAACCTCCCACACAAATCGAAATAGTATACCTCTCTTCCAAACAGCACTTAAAGTTACTGGTGCTTTGCTACTGCACCCATTTACAATATCAAATATAATACTCCCAATCTGATTCACATGCTGTGCTTCCACCACTCCACTTGGATATTCAATGTAACTTTTATACCTATTAAACAGAACAGCATCTGCTTTTCATTCCATTTTGTTTACAGTCAATGCAAATGGAAGAAAAGTTAAGTTTTAATTAAGAAGTCATGGATTTAGGTTTGCTTAAGAATGAATGGTAAGAGATGGTGAAGGCACATTTGTTCTGTACATTCTTGATCACTACAGATTTACACATGCATGATTCAATATTACATGTAAAATTTAGCAACATGGTGATGAAGTTTTATCACAAATTATGTTGAAAAAAATGTTCATTAAATTGTTCCATGTACAAAATAATACAAAGATGTGGTGAGTTGACCCTGGCTGAAGGTCAGGTGCCCACCAAAGCCGCTCTATCATTCCTCACCTCAACAGGACAGCAGAGAGAAAATATAACAAAAGGCTCATGGCTGACATAAGGGCAGCGAGAGACCACTCACCAGTTAGCATCTCAGGCATATCCAAAGCACTGAGCAGTGACTCCCTTGAACCAGAGGTGCAAAGACGTTATGCAACAGCCCCTTTCAGGTTGCAGCTCCTTGCAGTAAACTGGCAATAGCTCTAAATGTAAATGGACATGTAGAGATTTGGCTATAAAAGAACCAGAGCTAAGTTTGAGCAAGAAGAACAAACTCTCTCTAAGGATCTAACTGAAGCAAGCAAGCAACCATAGACTCATATGACCATCCATGGACATAACCTGCTCTATCTAGGTACATCCATAGGTTTCATACACACAAGTGTGACTAAGGATGAGCAAAATACAAAATTACATTGTAATTAATGCAAATCCACTTTCATACTTAGACATAAAGTGCCGTGACAATACAAGGCAGACCTAATGCCTCCCTCATGAAATGGCAATAACAAAAGAGCAGGAAAAGTCAGCAGGGTCCTACACATCACACATGGTGGTGACACAAGGAGCTGTTCAGGGATTGCTTGTAGCATATCTTGTAAAATTATCTACATAAAGGTAAATATATGTGTAAAAAATTCCCTGGTTATTGGAGCATTACAAAAAACATTAAATTGTTTTAATGGTTCCTCCAAGTGCCTAGCACACTTCAGAGGGCCGTAAAAGTAATTAATATTGGCAAGAGCAGGTGAGATATTGCACATTTCACACTGCCACTAACCTCCCTGCTAAACATATCTGTATTTACAAGACAGAAATACACCATGTAATGACCAAATGATCTACTGTGTGACCACTGGATAAAATAAAAGAGAAAAAAAAGATTCATACATGCCTCAAGTCAGAAAATCATTTGCTTTATAAACTGCATTGCCAAAGGTCAAGTGCTATAAATGTACACTTCACAGGCATCTCCCTTCCTTAACAGAAACACAAATTACACATTTCACCAGAAACATATCATCTGTTAGAACAGTACAAGGCCTGTACTATTTCAGTTATGTCCCACATATAATAGGGTGCCTGTATATTTGATTATATATAGGGTGTATATGTTTCATCAATATCTTGTTCATATGCCCATTACCCCCTTCAGTTACCATGAATCAGGAACCTGAAAGATCTTATTCCTTCAAATGCAGTGGCTTATGAAATCCCACCTTACACAGCTGCTGCTTCATCTATAGCAGCCTCACCTATCTAACAGTTGCTTCCATGGGTGAAAATCAAAACAAAACAAAGATCCTGTTTTGGCAGGAGTCAGATGACAACCTTTGTGGAAAATAAGCATGACCATTTGTTTTGCTTTGTTTTTTTTTTTTTTTTGTTTTTTTTTTTTTCTCTCTCTAGAGGAATATGGGTTAGAATAGGGGCATTTCATGTCATTTGCTGAAATATCAGCAATGGATCTCCATGCCATTTGCCAATAAGTGAAAACATTACCTTGCTTCAATTACAAGTTGTAAAAGTAGTAAACAAGTAAATGGCTGTGTTAACACTTAAACTGAACTTGAAAATCTTGTGGAGAGCTACCAGAGTCATACACCAGCTATGAATGCCCATCCACATATACATAAGTGAGAAAAAAGGGATATAATTTAGTCTCAAATATGGGTCCCACAGTATGAGCATGACTGTGTCATCAGCTCCCAACAGCTTACAGAGATGCTACAGGAACAAGGCCTGCTGAGAAATCACTACACTGTCTTCCTCATGCATGTTGAAACACTATCTTGACACCACACTCGGTTTATTTGAACACTAAAATCTCCAGGGCTTTCTCCTGAGATTTCTTACTGATGTAGTAATGAAAGGTCTTTTGTGCCTCATTTGGATGAAGTAGGTAATTATGAAGTAATAAAAGCATGATGTTTTATGGGGGCTACCTTTGCACGTGATCAGTAAATCTGCTGCCTCTGAAGCTGACCACAGGATTTGGCACATCGTTCAACTGAAACAAGCAAAGATCCCTGGTGTGTGCATCAGAAGGTAGATGTTCAAATCTTGCCTCGCTCCATAAAGTGTGCATTTGTATGCGCCCTACATTAATAAGTCTGTGTGAAAGCAGCCTGAAGTAATGTAATAGTTCCCTAGACAGAGGTATGATTTGATGTTTAAGGATTAAAGAACATAAGTATAAAGGTATGCATCAGCATTTTTTGAGATAAACACACAATCATAATGGACTCTACTGACTGAAAATACAATTATGGGTTCAAATAATTTCAGGCAGACATTGTCTATGACTAATCTTTAATAGCTATAAGCCATTTGCTTAGTTACCACTTTGAAAAGACATTCAAATTTGTGATGGATAATAATAGAAGTTATCTGGCCTCAGGAAAAAACAAAAAAAAAAAAAACCAACAGAGCAGAATATGCAATTAATTACTTGCTTTGCAGCTCAAGACACTGTATGTAACATACATAATTCTATAAGCATGTGCCTACGAAATCAATCTGAGGGACTGGGGGGTTTTAGCCCTAAGAAGAGAAGGCTTCAGGAGCAGCTACTGCAGTCTTCCAATATATAACAAGGGGATTACCAGAAAAATAGACCAGGCTCTCTGCTGGGTGCAAAGATGTTGCAAAGGAAGAGAGATGATGGGCATAATTTGAAACAGAGTGATCCCACTGGGTGTAAGAAAAAAACATAAAATCACTGTGGGGATAATGAAGCACTAGTACACGTTTCCCAGAGACTGAAAGATCTCCATCCTTGGAGGTTTCCAAGACCCATCTGGACAAAGCCCCAGGCAACCTGCTTTGAATTCAGCACTGCTGCTGCTTTGAGTAGATAGCCTCCTGAGATCCTTTCTACCTGGGTGAATATATGCTGCTATAATTACCCGATGAAGTTAAAGTTTCCAGTTGAGAACAGTAACCTGCTCAGGGATTGACCAAAAGAATACTGTTACCTGATAAAAGCGCAGGTATGTTTTTTCTCTCATGTCTTTGAGAAAAGCAAAATAAAATTATATGTATTTTATTTTTTTATATAAAAAAGCCATGTAGAATAAAGACTTTTTCTCCCAGAGACGTTCAAAATTCTTCAAAGAAAACAAGGCAAGGATTTAGACAAATGGCTAAAAAAGAGACACACAGCAAACTAGTTCATAATAAAGAGTTCATAATAAAGACTGGCATTCAGTCCCTGGGAGTATTTGTTCATCGGACCACATTACAGAAAGATAGCTGCCATGAACGACAGTGTTACTATTGTCACATAACACATTACAGATCTGTATAAGCAATCTAGTGAAAATAACTGTTCTCTAAGTTATTTATAATAAATAAATTTCAAGTTCAATGAATAGTTAAAGCTAAAGCTATGGTAACAACAAGAAACATCTGCTTATAGACAACCAGATCGAAACAACACAATATCCAAGGCAAGCCTTGTTAAATTGAGCTCTTTCAGTTTGCTTTTCTAGTGACAGGATGTTTCCATACTGGACACAGGTCTACTTTCATTTAAGTCACTGACAAAAGATTTGTTGACTTAATGGGAACAGACTGGACCCTCATGACTGAACCATTTTTATGAATCTTAAAACAAGTGTTAATCTGAATGTGATTCAGGAGCTGTAGCCCTGGAGATCTCCAACTATCTCAAGCAGTGCAAAGCCATGAAGAACCAGATCTGCTCAGCACATTGTTTGCTGACTCATCTTTAGGTCTTGAATTCAGGGGCATATACGCTGGACAGTAGTTGATGGAGGTTTGGCTCTGATTACAAGGATTGAGATCATGACATAGGTGGCTAAATGTTACATAAAATCTGTCCTCCAGGTGCTACCAGTCCATGACTCCAGTTTTAAACTCCTAGTATTCCAGTGGTCATCCAAGTCCTTTCCTGGATAAAGTAATGCCAATGACTGAAACGTTCTGGAACACAGAAAGTGGGCTTACCATTCAGTTCATGTTCTTATGTGCTAATGTATTTGCCTCCCCAACCGTGAAGAGCTGCTTCAAAAGTAAGGATGTGATTTTCAGGCAATTACTTGAGAAGATTTATTTCATATGCTTTGAGCACCTCTGATTATTTTCAACACAAATATGTTTTATTTTGTGTCATAAAACTATTCTTGTATCTTTCAGTGGGCCAGAGAGGGCAAGAAAATTAATTGCTTCAGATATATACAGTAAAACACATTGCTTCATGGTATTCCATTTTTGGTATAATCCATCATGATTTTTTCCTAGAAGCCCAAGACTATGGCAGCAGGATTGACCACTTAGTCACCAGGGTCCTAGTATAGCACCAGTACAAGAAGTGCCTGTTCACTTCAGTCCCAGCCTGAGTTTGGTGCCCGTTCTCTGGGAAAAGGAGCTGCAATCTCACTTCCACCTTGGGTTTGAAGCAGGAATGGATACATTCAGTTGCTTCAGGATTTCTGTCTGCTTAACTAGAGGCAGAGTCAGAAAGCCTTTGGTCCTGGCTTTTTTTCACAGTTCCTTTCCTTCCAAACCTCCTGTAGAGATAAAAGACACTGCCGGGGGCAGGGAGATGTCTTAGGAGGCCAGAACTTGTACAGAAAAATTAATAGGCTAGATTCCAAGCCCGACGTAATTTGGAACTAGCATTCATTTAGGAAAACTGTGCAAAACTACTCATGCTTTAAAACCCACTGGCGTTCCTTCTCAATGCTTCTTTTGAGGAACAAGCAGCCCAGTTCAGATCCAAACCAGCTTAGATTTTTTGTATCATCACATCCATTGATTTAAGGTTTTACAGATAATGTTAACAGTGTTCACTTACATATTACGGACCTGGATTGGCTCGAAAATGCAGAGGTTATAGACTCAAGGTTGCCTCACATCTACCCTGCAAATACTTTTAATGAAAATATTATCTTTTCTGTTCTTTCCTCAAAATACTAAAGATTCCTATTCCCGTGATGTTCTCCTTCTATCCTTCCATAATCGTAATAACATACTTATTGCTTGAGATGGCTTCTGTAGCTCCAGCTGCACTTCAGCATTTAATCAACTATAAAAGCCATTTATTGCTTCATAGACTCAATCTCCAGGATTATTATCACTTAACTATATGGTTGCCCAAAGCAACAAAAGGAAAGCTGTTGATGTAGTAGCTATATGCCCCATTCATCTTCTTGTGTAGCTCTGGCATCCAAGAGAAAATTATGGCTATTTCTTTCACTACTAATATACCTCTACAAAACCAGTGAAAGGAAATGCATATACTACACTCACTAAAACTATTTCTAGGGAAAACCACCAGCTGATAACTTCAGATCCCAAATTATTAAGGAAAAAAAAAAAAAAAAAAGAAAGCAACCTGGATGTTTTATAAGGCATAGAAACCAGAACGACACTTACTGCTGAGCCAAAAGTGGGGAATTTTTGCAGTTTTCCACACTGAAGATCCTCTGCCATTGGATTTCTCAGTTATTCAGTGTACCCCTTCAAGCTGGCCTTTTTCTTTGCTACACAGAATAATTTACTATCAGCAAGTTTTACTGTCATTTTCCAGACGACTCATAACCAGGATGAAAAAACAAATTCACCAAATCATAGAATGGTTAGGGCTGGAAAGAACCTTAAGATCATCTAGTTGTAGCAAATATTATGGTCAGTATTTCTTCAGCCTCCTGCAATGACTCACAGCGTATTAGTTTGATCACTGCATAGGAAGTGACAAAAAAAGGGGGTTTCACATTGATACTAATAGATATTCACTAGTCATTTGAACTTGCCTGATCATACTACATCAAAGTGGGGCAGAAAGAGCTGTAGCAGAAAAAAAGCAATCTGATATACATGCAGGGCTGGGCAACTGAAAGACACATGCATCTACAAAGCAAGGGGGAGTATGAGCAAGGTTGGGTATGGTCTGGATCTAGGATAAAGAGATGTGAGAGAGAATAGATAAGGGGATGTGGAGAGAGAAAAATGTGCATGAAAGCAAGAAAGATTATGAAGACCACAAAGCTGACTGGGCACAGGAAAGATGTAGAGATGGAATGTGAAAATGAGGACTGTGAAATGTTTCAGGGGATTACAGAGCCAAGGTAGGTGCAACATAATGATAAAAATAAGGACAGTGAGAGAGAAAGGGAGAAACTGAGACTTTGGACACTTAATTTGTGCATGTAATTAATTTGGAATTAATTTCAAGGTAAGAAGGCAAGATTTTTTCTATGTTTTCTGCAGCCCTTGTCCACAGCCAGAAGCACTAATACCTGACTATTTCATAAGGAATAGCAAAGAATCTGTCTTAAATTTACAAAACCAGCTGCACTACTTGATATTTAAAGATGTCACATTAGCCTTGTCACCAATCAGCTTCACTAACATGTTTGCAAAATCTTAAAGAATGTTGCTGAACTCTCAATAAGCAGCAATAACCTTCAGTAGGAGCTAAAGACAATATTCTTATTACCCATCTTGTTATACCTATACAAGCTATGCCAAATACAGATTTTGTCAGTGATTTCCATGTCCTTTTGTATTTAAATGCAAGCAAAATTATGTGCAGAGGTCCCTGGTGAAGTTACACACTGGGAACATGCTCCTAACTTGATGAATCATGGGCTGCTCCCAGCATGTAACTCGGTACAGTTTAACTACTGAGGTTCACACGTTTCGGATTAGATTAGGTAATGGGATGAGTAATGGGAGTCAAGGCTAGGTCATCCTCTCTGAGAATTAATAATTTTAAAGACCAGAACTTGAGCACAAGCACATCCCCATGTCTAACTTTTGCACTAGAACATTTAGATGGTATTATCAAAATAGAGGCATGACTAAGGTCAAATTACATGCTCTACTTCCATTTGAGAAATATCTGTGAATATTTTCTTTGCATTTTTCCCAGCATTTTTATGAATAGAAGGAAACTTGTCAATAGCTGAAGATAAAAACCTATGGGTAGATGCCAACTTTTTACTATTTCAGTCAGTAATAAAACCAGGATAAAATTGTCAGCATTAGGGCATACACACAAGAATTTTGCATGAAACTGTCCTTGTATTTCTACCCTGTCATGCAAAAAATGCCTCTATACTAAAAAAAAATAGGGTTTACAAAAGCTATGCAATCCTCTGCAACCTCTGGGAAGAAAGACTGTGATAATGTCTTCACAGAAGAAGATTGCTATCGCATCACAGGAACACCAGAACATATGGCCTAATTTATTCTCACTCACAGATGGGAAAATATTTACTTCTATAATTGCCGGCTCTCAATACTTGAGCAGCATCAGGTAGCTCATGCAAATAAATTGAATCATCTGATATACAAGACTACAAGGGAAGGAAATTTAAGGGATAATAAAAATGAACTTTAAGATCACATTATTAGTTTTATTAGAGAATGCGTTTTTTTTTCTGCTACATTTCTTCGAGTTTACTATAAGACCTCTCAGTTCTAAACTTCATCAGGAACACATCCTGGCAATTCCATTGCGTGTCTTGAAAACTGAAATCTTTACTGAAGCTTTCAGTGATTATTCAGACGGTGAAGGCTACAGGAGATCTTTGGTGGACAAAGATTTCAGCTTGGAACCAGGGCTTGCACCTCAGGCTTTCCCACAGGCCTCCTCAGCTCCCCATACAGAAGAGGGGGATGGCAGCCTTATTTATCTCTCGAGGTTGAAAGCCTACCATCTAGTGACTGAGAATAACCAAGCTCATGTTTCTCAGCTCAATCTACTGTGCATATGTTTATAGCCAACCATAAACAGGAGATTTCATTAAGGTTTAAACTAAAATGCTTTATCTTCTTTTATCCATGGAAGCAGATCAGCTCATGTGTCTGGCTACTTACTTCTGGACGACAAGGAAAGTACCTGCAGTAACCATTTTGCAGATAAGGGAGAAGCTACCTATCATTTGCTATTTTATGAACATATCCTTAACATATATAGAAACCCTCAAATAACACAGTCCTCTCACCTGATCTTCTGAACAACAATATTTTAGCCTTTCTGTCATTCTGTTCCTTGTAAAATGAGAACTGCCTTCTCTCAAGGAGATTACAGCTGACACTCACTAAAACAGCTGCAATGATGAGTTGGATAGTTCTGCCCAGCAATAATGAAAAATAAGTTGCACACGACATTTTTAACCTTCTTTGAACTTCCTGCAATTAAACACATTAACATTTTAAATTCTAATATCTGAACAGCTGCATAGGGATCTCCTTTGCACGGTGAGAATATCCTGGCACTCTACAAGAAGTGAGTGCCAGTATTTTCTATGTTTCCATCCAGAATCTCCAGGTTCAAAAGGTACAGTTAAAAATAATTCTGCTTATCTATTTCCTCTAGGTTTTTAACCTTTCCCCATCCACTCAAAACTGTTCTGCTACCCAGATGTTAGCACTATTTGCAGGCACTAGTCACAAGCATTTCCATGACTTTTTTCTAGTGCAAAAGACAGAAAATCGACATTGTGCAATGTGGTTTCCTGACCTTCATTCCACATCTAGAGCCAGAGAATAAGTTGTGGGCTAGTTTTTTTAGGTTCTTGTTGATCCAAAATATTTGAAATGTGATGTACTTCAGTCTGGTTGTGAAGAAGATATCATCTGACAGATTTGAATGAACTACAGCATAGCTCCTTTAAACACAGCTTACGTCGCAGTAATCCTCTGAATTCAATGAGCTAGAGAGGAGTTTGGCTCTCCCAATATCTCAGCACCCACTGCTGCTGCAGTACACTGCTACATTCAATGTGCTGAATTCACCAGCATAAAACAGTACATCACCTCTGCAGGATGGGTGTGGGCATGCGATTCAAGATGTGGGTTTAAGAGGCCATGTCTAGGCTTCTAAAGCTTATTATAAACACATACATAAAAGTAGCCTTTTACATATTCTGACAGTATTCTCTTCCAAATAGCTTCCAGAGGATAAGTAGTTTGGTGTGGAAAACAACCAAACAAACAAAACCCCATCAAATGACCAACAAAGCAAAACCCACCCTAAAAGAGGCAGCAGGATGCAGGGAGAATGAGATGAAATAAAGAAAGTAAAGCTTCTGAGATCCACCTCTCGCTGCAAGACTGCTATGCTAACTTAGAATGCAGAGGTAGCTTTTAATTGCCCTCCAAAAAGAAGATAACTGGGGTTATTTCAGATTGTTCTTGTATACATGGCCACCAAGCTGCCCATCCAGAACAGCACAGGTCTCCACTAGCTCCTGCGCCGTATCAGTGTACCCTGTGCAGATGCCTCAGATAGCCTAGGACATCTAAAATGGCATTAGGTATCAATATTCATGCAGTAGAGTCCTGCTTCATATTTCATGTCCTAGCTATTTACTGATCTCTTAGTTTGCAGAATTAGTTTTATCTCCTCTCCCCAAATATCTATCTGTCTCAATATAAGCTACTCTTGTGTGTCACCATTTCCTTCAAATGAATAGAATGAACTCATCATATAATTGCAGCAATCTTTCTCAACTCTGCCATAAAAATAACCAGCATCTTAGTGCACTTCCAAAAAGCAGCAACATTGACTCAGACTGAACAGTGGGTTTATAAAACAGGACACAACTATTGTAATCAAGGGTAAGAAAAGACAACACAAAGTATGCAAGACAATACACTGAGATATGCTTTGTGTCAGTTATTTATTGCCACTCAGCTTATTCCAATTCTGTTCTAAAAATATTGCCATATGTGCAAACCTCCTGAAAACCTGAAACAACAAAATGTAAACAAATCATACAGGAAAAAATCCAAAGATTTTATTGGCACCAATGCTGATTTGAATATAATGAGACACTTCTTAGAAGAAAACAGAGTCCAATTTAAGAAAAATATCAAGTAAAGGAGGGAATAGACCAATGAGAGCAACACCTCTGACTGTGTAGTATTAAGATTTCCTATAGTCAACGCTATATCAAAACAACATAATGGGAGACGATGGTTAATTTGACAAATGTATAGTTGAGCTACAGCTCCACAGGGGTCTCCCCTAGTACTGAATTCCATTGCAGCTTTAGATTACATTTTTGCTGCTTGAGAACAAGAAAGGTGGAATAAATTCACACAATACTTTATCTGCATTGCAACTTGCTCCAAGTCAAGGCCTTTGTTATGCCCAAATGAGCAATGGACAGGCTATCACTGCTCTCTGACAGCACTTCCCCAGGCTGCTCTGATAATTAAAAATAAATCCAACTGTACCATAACAGTATTTACACAACATTAGTCACTGGGAAAGCTTTGGTGACCATGCTCTTTCCTTTTAATACTACATTTTAAAATGCATGTTTGTGACTTCTGTGGAATCCTATCCAGAAGGAAAAACAACATAATTAAGACATTGCAGGAAACACCTGCAGAACCATCCAGAATACAGTCCTTGTATGCTGGTGGTACTAGAGATATATTTGAAGGGCAAGACAAAATAGTTGGCTCCAAATTCATAGGTACTAAGTTTAGACAGTAACTTGCTTTTTCTTGTTGTGTCCTCAGGGAACATTCTTTCCTGTGAACTTCCCTGTGACATTCATTTTCAGCAGTCCTTGACTACCTACCAGTGCCTGAGATCCATCACCTACAAAGTAGGACTCCTAAAGCCTAGAGGGAGATTTAATGGTACTTCACGCAGAATTAAACAAAGCAGTTAAAAATAAATAAATAAAGGTTTGATCTGAGATTGAAGCAATGCTGATTTCATTAATGTCTGCTCCCCTGTGGTTTCTCAGCTGTTTCTTGGTCATACTCTTTTTCCTCCTGCTCATCACAAGCGGCAAAGCCGTTTTCTGGGGGAGTCTAGAGGTCATAGCAATTAATTCAAAACACAGAGCATACAAAGTTAGCTATCTCTAAGGTCTCAGAGTTCCTTTTCCCTGGGACCCTTTATCTTCTTTTTTAATTCTGCATGGTAAAAATAAGCACACAAGAGGGTTTGGATTGGTCTTTTTAACACAGTATTTCACTCCATAATGATTTCCTTTAGGCATACTTCAGGTGTTCAAATTCATTAAAATAGAGCTACTTTCAAACAAACTAAAACAAACATAGGGAACTGTGAACAGCTAAAATTTAATCACTTCCAATGCAAACAAACCTGCTGGTATTAGTAAACCTAACCCCCTCTTATCTTCTGTTTTCAAATATACAACATAACAATGCATAGCTTGAATTTTGCTCCAAGGCTTGGTGCGTAGTGGTTTCCTTTTAAAGTGTATTATCCTTCACCTGCTTTTCTCTCTTGAAGATCTAATTTTGTTAATCTTCTAACTCAGGACTGGAGCTAATGAGATCAGACTGACCTGGCTGCCCAGGGAGGCAGTGGATTTGCCACCCTCCCCTTACACTCCTCCCCTGTAGAAACCAGACACACCATTGCAGGCGCCCAGAGGGTCACTTGCTGGTGATTCTCGCCAGCTTCTTCTTCTCCTAGCAAGCAACAATAGTATAGGCACTTCTGTGGCTCTAAAGATCTGCATGACACATGTAAAAACTTTTCTATCATGTAATGGTAGATCTATTCATCATCTTTCAAATTAGAGATTTATAGTTTCAGTAATAGATTTTAACATAAATAAGAGGCTCATGGTGATATTATTGAGGTATTTAAGACAGAAATATGGCTGAAGAAGAAAGGACAACTACACAGGTAACACACATTTCCATCGCTATATGCTTTCCATACACAGAAAATTATGGATGGGTGCATATTCTTAATTCAACAGTACTCCTCTTCCTTACCTAAAAATAAAATCCTCAGAAGCAGCAGGGGCCTGGGGAATAGGACAGAGAGTAAATTTTCAGAAGGCTACCAAGCTGGGAGGAAGCACCAGTACCGTGAAGAGCAGAACTAAATCTTGATAAACTGGAAATATATTCTTAAGGATGAGAGACAATTGGCTTGATAGTATAAGCCATATAACTACTACTCATGGATTTCATTGGTCAACTATGTCAACTGTTTCAGGCTGTTGTAGAAAGGGCAAACATCCTTCTAGGAGGAGAGCATCAGCTAGATCTCCTTTCACTCCATTCAACCAAAGTAAATTGTCACAATTGGACTGCAGTGATCAGAATTAGTCTGTATCTGCTGCAGTACATTAACTCCTTAGGGACTCAAAAAGAGTAGCTTTTCCTACCTAGCAAATAAAAATGTGCACCTCAAGGGCCAGGCTCTGATTTCCAACTTACAGACTTAAAAGCTTCAAAGTTAAGAATGCTCAGTTAGGGAGCAGCCCTTACGAAAACCCTGCTGCATGTATTTCAAAACTGCAACTCTGAATTGTTGTAGCAGTCTCTTCTGGCTGGCAGAAAGCATGAGCAATGTTATGTGTATACGTCAAGAGAGATGTTAACCAAAGGAGAGAGTCTGCATGGCAGCAGTTAGAACAAACAGAAGGCTGGGGAGGAACCCAAACCAACAATCGGGTAAGGATAGTTTTGTCTAAAAATGACTACTGAAGATTCAGAACATGAAAACAGCCTTCAATTACATCTCCCATATGAAGATAGGCTGAGAAAATTGGGGCTGTTCAATCTGGAGAAGAGAAGGCTGCGTGGAGACCTCATAGCAGCCTTCCAACACCTGAAGGGGGCCTATAGGGATGCTGGGGAGGGACTCTTCAGTAGGGACTGTGGTGAGAGGACAAGGGGTAACGGGTTTAAACTTAAACAGGGGAAGTTTAGATTGGATATGAGGAAGAAATTCTTTACTGTAAGGGTGGTGAGGCCCTGGAATGGGTTGCCCAGGGAAGTTGTGAATGCTTCATCCCTGGCAGTGTTCAAGGTGGGGTTGGACATAGCCTTGGATGGCATGGTTTAGTGGGAGGTGTCCCTGCCCATGGCAGGGGGGTTGGAACTAGATGATCTTAAGGGCCTTTCCAACCCTAACTATTCTATGATTCTATGACTCTACTCAAAAGGTTGCTGCCAAGAGTAAGAAAGCAATGTTTGCTAGAGATTATTAGCAAATGATAGACCCAGCATCTAAGAATGATTAATATGAGATGAGATTACTAAGACGCTCACTTGAAAATTTTCTTTGATGCAAGCCAAAGAGCATGGGCTAGCTGCTTCTGAATTGGTTTTGTTCCCTTATGCCAGACACCCTTTGAACATTCAACACAGCTTCAGGGGTTTGGGTGTTTGTGTTGGGAGTTTATATTATTGTTATTATTACTGTCATCATCAACATTAGCATTGGCATTGGCATTGTTTGAGGACTAGAAAAGCTCTCACACAACAGCGCTGAGGCTGTAAAAGCGATGTAGAAACTTTATACATTGACTTTCTGTTGAAAGTCAATGCAAGTGTCTACTTAAGGCTATCAAAAATTGGTAGTCATTGCTTTTCCACAGTTCGGTAAAAGCTGTATTTTATTTCTTAGTTGAAATGTCACAACATTTATAAAACAGAGTAAGAAAAAGCATGCCCATTTTCTTTACATCTTTGACAGACTTCTACCGTGATTCACATTTTAGTTGTGCTTAGGACTTTTAAATGACATTTGCAGTCCAAAAACTTTATGATGGAAGATCATAAAATAGAATATTTAAAGGGAATTTATACAGTATTGCAGACAT
The DNA here is from genome assembly GCA_039720435.1 of Amazona ochrocephala. NCBI lineage: Eukaryota > Metazoa > Chordata > Aves > Psittaciformes > Psittacidae > Amazona > Amazona ochrocephala. Next base: position 32,964,392 of record CM077880.1, read on the forward strand.
TAGGAAAAAAAAAACCTTCTTTACGCAAATTAGCAGGATAAAGAGATAATTTTTTAAACATACTGTATTACTTTTTCTTTTTAATACTGTATTAGTTTGTTGAGATAAGGAAAAATTGTAAGATTAATTTAAAACAAGTGTTAATTTTTATATTTAAATAAGTATTTGAGGCAGCTTTTACTGATTTGCGTAATTGTTGATTGTTTTCAAGCAGGTTATGAGAATAAGGTCTGGGTGGGGAATCACAGGATGGTTGAGGATGGCAAGGACCTCCAGATACCCTCCCATTCAACTCCCCTCCTCAAAGCAGAATCACCAGGAGCAGGTTGCTCTGGGTCACGTCCAGCTTTTGGGTATTTCCAAGAATGGTGACTTCACAAGCTCTCTGAGCTACTCATGTCAAGTATTCATACACCCCAACAGTTTAAGCAACAACAAAACCAGTTATTTCTTATTTATGAATGGATTTTCCATTTTAGTTTGTGCTCATTGCCTCTTGCCTTGTCAGTGAGCAGCGTGTGATTCTGGCTTCTTTACCCCCACATCAGGTATTTATGCATGTAGATAACATCCCGCTGATCCCCGTGTCAGTGAATTTCCACTAAGAGGATATAAACTCCTGTTTTTAAGAAGGATGGTATGGAAATCAATTCTAGTCAATGCATGAGGTCAGGGGCAGCACTTAGCCTGTTCAATCTATACTAAAGAATCAAAGTACATGAGTGGAACACTACAGTAGAAATAAAGCCCTTTCTAGGTCCCAGAATATGAGAAAAATACAACTGGCATAAGCCTGCAGGTTGTTCATGCTGTCAGGCATAGTTACATACCACAAAATGTACAAGCTGTTAATCAGAAGTGGCTGTGAACATGATACATTGCAACGGTCCTGCAGATGAGCACAAAGGAACACAGGAAATTCAGTAAGGACTCTTCTGCTACTCTCAAATGCTAGTCCTAGTGAAATTAGTGGCAGAATTCCCAGTAACATCACTTGGGCCGAAAATCTGGAGTTAAGCCAGGCAGCTGGGCATAATGAAAAATACAAGGGAAAGTTCAGATGTTGTAAGAATGCGGATTTAAGATTAATGTCCTACTGTTCTTACATCTCTGCTGCAAAGCAGTCAGCTCCACTGAATCCACTGGGAAGTGGAACAGTACCCATTTCTTCCTCTTCTTTCTTTAATGTCAGGACATATATGGATTTGCCTTCCAAACATCCCACAGCCAACCTTCCTTCCTTCACTTTGCAAAAGACTCCTCACCTCTGCCAGCAGTGTGTCAGCCTCCTGTAATATCCTTGCATGAGGGAGCAGGATTTCCTTTTGAAGAGCAATGAAAGCAGTGAATTTCAGTTTAATGTCTGCTAAGTCTGTCTGGCTTACACATCCAGCCTGCTCTTTCAGAGCAGTGGATGTGGCAATGAATATGTTTCCAAAGGTTTAATAAAAATCCTGGTTTTAATATCCTAAATTACCTGAAGGCACTGAGACTGATAAACTGAACTGAGGTTGTGATTATGAGACTTTGTCTTTGTTTGCTAACATGTTTTCCCCGTGGTCAAGTTGTGAATTCTGACCATCCTGCCTCATAACTTAAAGCTACCCAAAAAACCCGTCATTATACTTGGAGTCAGAAAACTGTGGAACTGGAAAATACTTTCATGATGTTATTTTAAAGCTGCTGCCGAAAACAAACCAGATATTGCAGGTCACCTGCTGCAGAGGTTTTAAACTGAAGCTCTTTGCTGCCCTCTGTAGATAGAAGGAAAAACTGAAAATTCGGGACACCGACAACTGAATTCCATTTCCTAACTTTTACACCCAGACTCATTCACTAAAGGGCATACAATACTACAATGCTTTCAGTACATTAAAGAACCTCAAAAGCACTGGGTTTCACTATCCTCTCCCCAAAAGACACATTTACCTAGGTCTGCTTGTTTAAGACTGATACTGGGGTTAGACAGAGCATCAAACCTCTGCATACAATGAGCTGTGGAAGGTGAGAAGCCCATGCGCAAATCCAAACTTGAGATCTTTTCTCTTTTTTTTTGTTCTAGTGCCCCCAGTATTTCATTAAAATGTGTATTTTGGAAAAGGCAAAGGTAAAAAGAGGAATTTGCATGAAATAAAGGACAGTTGTAAAGCCTTCCTGAAAGTACTTCTCTCCGTACATAGCCTTCTCCATTATACTTTAAACCCTAGCATACTGCTGGCCATGACTGCCTTCATTGCCTTGGAAAATAAAATATCATTTGGTTGTTGTGGAATTATCATTTGTAAGGCACTCTGAAGCCAGAAAGTGCTAAGTGCTATTATTATTACAGATGAAAGGCCTGTTGAAGCAAATACGCAAAACTATCTTAAAACTTAACAAAAGTCTGAAATCCTGTACGAATAAATACTTCACAGACAGCCTTTCATGGCAACTGTTCAAGTCTTTGTGAAAACTGCCAAGGCAACAGCCAGTTTTCTACAACTCAGACTGGATGCAAACTATTGAAAGGATCAAACAGTAGCTTAAAACACTTTTTTCCTTCCTTCTTCCTAAATCACAAACAGTTCATGGACACAAGAAACCATCTTCCATACTTCTAAGTACACCTGCCATAGCAAGCACTGTCATCGTAAGTATTAGTAAATATTTAACTGTGTTACAGAGAATTTACTAACATGTAGAAATATCAACCAAGTGGACATATAAGGACTATGGCAACTTCCTGTTAGACTGCTAGACCAAATCCTCTGGATGGTGAGAACTGATATTCTGTTCCCAATTCAGATGCAACCATCCTTGGCAGTCTTGACTCTGTTACCTCAGGATCTGTAATTCTTGTCTCCCACTGCTAACATGTGACCACGATAGCAGATATTTCTAGAGATGCTATACAGTGTATGGCAGAACAACAGGGAGCACTTCTTTACATCAGCTGACAGAGTCGTGAGGACAACCACTCAACAGGTACAAAAGTACTTAAAAGTACTGTTGCTACGTGTAGACTGTGTGATTAATTCACAGCTTATTTTCTTCTTTAGCTGAATGGTTGCTCAGTTGTGGATAATGCGCAAACATCTTTAGCTGGTTGCACTGTAGATGAGAGTAACACTTCTCAATGGTCAGTTTTGACTTTATCCATGGGAGCACTTCTAAAACACAATCACAGATATCCTTCAGCACTACTGGAGATACATTCCCAAGTGAGAAATCCCAGAAATATTGAATGTCTGATATCTGCACACAAAGTCCTCAACTGTCTTCTGGATGTTTGCAAGGCAAAAAGAGGAGTTTAAAGATTTCTATGAAGAGCTTCTTCAGTGTTCCTTTCTGTTCACCTGAAGCTTAAGCAGGGTAGCACCTGAAACTTGAACACTGCGGCCTGGTGTTACAGCAAAGAATTTTAATGGAAAAGTGACTGAGAACTCACTATACTGTTGAGCTTCTCCAGATTTATTCCTTTTAGATTCTGCTGCAAGCACAACAAAAATGAAATATATCAGTGAGACCCATGAAGCTCCTTTATATTTAAGGAGTGAATTAAGGAGAATAATCACCTATAAAAAAAAGTCCCTATTTCGTTGCAGAGTAAACTTCCTATTTATATAAGATGTATTAATTGCTAATAAGCAGAAACTATCACAATGAAATCATAAAATTTCCTACTATTTCATCCCTATTTTGGAAAAATTAGTGCATACACTTGGCCAGATACTGACTCGGGTAAAGGACTTAAGACCCCTGAGAATATGTGGAAGCAGGAAGGTAATTTTCCAGGTACACAATGTTCCAACGTTGTCATATGATTGAATATTTTACTTAAAAGTATAAAAAAGGTCTTTCTGAAGCTGTATTTTCAATATGGCTTGAAAGACTGTTTGTGTTCTATAATGCAGATTAACTGCTATTACAAAATATAATACAATTATTATTTTTGTCATAATAAAACCCTTCAATCTTACTCAAAGATTTATTTTTTTCTTCCAAGCCAAAATATTTCAACCTCAACAAGCAAGGATGCTTTACTTCTCTTTTAAATGTCAAATATACACAAAATTCTTGATTTCTGAAAACAGAATTTCACAATACAAAGTATCTCCAACTGAACTTCTGGTCAGATACAACAGTAATATGAGGAATGAAAATGTGGCACAATAGAAACAGCTAAGAATTGCTTATAACAGTAAAAGCTGCAGCTAACAGAGCTGTCCACCATCATCACCTTAATAAAGCTACTTCAGAAGTAAGTAGCTAGAGTACCTACATTTGTGATGAAACAAGTAAAGACTTTTAAAGAACAGTTAATCCAAGATGCTCACCACTCTCACATGAATCAGCAGCATGGCTTATCTTTATCTGCTTTTGTCAAAACACGGCCTCCTGCACTTACAGGTTTTTTTATTTACTTATTTTTAACCAGGTCTGCAAAAAAATATGTTCTTCAAGCTTTTTATCAGAAGGGAACATGAAACAGAAGAACATGACTAGGAGAAATCCTTAGGCAGAAAATTCAATATCCTGTCCACTGGTTCCCCTCCTGGCAGGGAAGATGATCATAGGACCATAGGATGATTCAGGTTGGAAGGTATTTTAAAGGTCATCCAGTTCCAACCCCCTACCATGGGTGGGGACACTTTCCACTAGATCGGGTTGCTCAATGCTCCGTCCAACCTGGCCTTAAACACTGCCAGGGACATCCACAGCTTCACTGGGCCAACTTGTGCCAGTGTCTCACCACTGTCATAGTGAAGTATTTCTTCCTAATGTCCAATCTAAATCTAAATTTCACATGAGAACTTCTTCTGGATTTCCAGCTTTTACAAGTCACTGCCAAGTCATATCACCGACAGTTAAAATTGTGACTTTTGGATTATTAAGTACAGTGTGAATGAATTTTAAAAGTCAAATTGATTCACCTATCTGAGGTCAATGGTATAGTTTGGAAAATGTGAATTCCTTCCACAGTAAGGATATTAACAGCAGAAAGAATACACAAATAAATGGGACAGTAATAGGCAGTTAGCTCTTTGTTTTCAATATTCAAACTCTTCCTACTTTTACCACAGAATAAGACAAGGTGAGCACCTCAACCTTGCGCCTACCTCTGCTGCCATTCAACAGGGACAAAAGGATAGTAATTTGCTACGCAGCTTGCTGCATTTCCTGGTCTGGCAAGCCAAATAAAATCCCCAAACAAGGGATTATTTTGCAAATGATTGACAAAAGGTTTCATCCTTAAAACTGCTCATATAATAAAGTTTCAGTCAAAGGAAACTTCAAGCTTAGGCCATCAGGCTGAACATTATCCATCAACTGTTCCACTTGCACATATTCTAGTCTGGAGGCACTGACGAATAAAACAAACTGAATTTGGACATGCTTTACTCCATCAGCTGGATGTTTTTCTGACAACAGTGCTTTTAATGATAATTAACTGCTTTCTGTACGCATTCCCTAGTCATCACTTAACCCATGACTAGATGGAGAAGAAAGAAGCAGGAACCATCTGAATGTAGGGCATGTGCACTCTGAAGGTGGTGAGAACAAATGGCTATTAAATCTATTTCTGGAACAATAGTGCTTTTTCAAGAAAACATCAGACCGTTGTAGCCTTTTGCATAGCACCAGGAAAACAGCCCCAAGAGCCACAAAGCGCAAATGCACAGCACACTGGAACTTTTCATAGGGTATGTGTGCTCTCAGTGCGATGGGGAATACTGGCAGGAAACCTCTTTAATCACAGTCCACCCAAAAGACTAAAACATGGAGTTACGCATCTCTTGCCATATAGATGTGGCTTTGCTGAACAGTGGGGATGATCTTGGGAAAGAGTGACTTTAATTCTTGACACTTGAATTTTTCATTGGGTACAGAGGATTCCTAAATTATTAACCTCACTCAAGTCTATAGCTATGATATGTGCTCTTCAAACTTAGTCCAGTGCACAAGACTGAATCCTGCAGAACTCAGTGGGCTTTTTCTCAGATTGCCTCTACTTTGAACTACACTGCTCCTGGCAGCTTTACAAGAGAATACAAAGAGCTTTCTGCCCCCTCTCTCCAGTGGGCTCATTACTCACTGCACATACCACAGGGCTCAGACCTCTTTACAAACCTATCTCAAACCGAGTAGTTACACAATCCCTCTATTATAAATATTTTAACAGGATAAATTTACACATTAAATGTATAATAGATACCTTATAAAAGACATTTTTCTTGAGAAACATTCTTGCTGCCACTGAGGCAGGGTAGCCATAGTGCTAATTAACACAATTCACTCACTGCTGTCTGCGAGATTAAAATATCAAACACTCGTGACAAAAGATTTAAGAGACTCAATGCACAATAGTTTAGAAAAACTTGTGGAATGTAAGAAAAACAGGAATGTAAGCTTGAAGGAAAACTACAATTAGGACTCTCTAAAACTCAGTCTTAACAACATCATAGTGTTGAGCTGCAATTCCTGTTTAAAACGATTCTTTGCACCTAAGGAATAAGTTTTAAATTCAACATTTATTTTTCAGTGCCTGGTACAAACCATGCCTTATTTTAAATAACACTTCATCTGCAGTTCTGCAAGAAATTCATACTTTTGATACAAAAGATTGATGATAAAACCATGGCTGTTAAATAAGAAATGGATTTGTGACTCTATCAAATATACACTTAAGTTTTACCAGGCTATTTTCTTTGGTACCTTGTATATTTCTATATAAATGATGTAACAATGCTGGGATATAAGTCTGTTAAATCTCTTTAGTTCCTGTTTTCTAGGTTGAAAGCATTATAAGGAAAAGAAAATAAATAGGGGGCTCAGAATTTGTTTCTTCATACAAGGAAATACGTTTTAATTAAAAAAAAAAAAAAAGAAAAAAACAAAGTAGTTTTCAGGGCTGATTTTAAGGTAAAATATAAAATAATGGATGAGGAAATACCAACAGATGAGGGAACAGGCATGGAAGGAAATTACTAACATTGAATGGGATTAGTAGATATAAAGAGCCTTGGGTGGCATGTTTTAGTGGGAGGTGTCCCTGCCCATGGCAGGGGGGTTGGAACTAGATGATCTTAAGGTCCTTTCCAACCCTAACTATTCTATGATTCTATGATTCTATAGTGTTGCACTATGCCTCACACTCATTGCCTTCCCACTAAAAAAAAAAACCACTGTAAGAAATGGGTAGAGCCTTTAGAAAGAGATCTCTCCCCACCTGCAAACTGCTGTACCAGCTTACAGGATGTTTTTCAGTACCAGGTTTGATCTTATTTTGAAACCAACACAGGAGCACTTACATCATCATTATATTTGCAGAGACACACAGAGAAATCTAATTTGTAAAATTCTTGTGGGAATCAGATAAACCAGTCTGAGTTGAAAACACAATAATTCAGACTTGCATTTTCTATTAATCTCAAGCTTTTCAAGGCTGACTACTCAAACAAAAAAAGGAAATGGAAGAGTGGTTTTTCTTGCTTTAATTTTATAACGTTTCCAAGAGTAAATACTCAAATTTCTCCTGCAATTTTTTTAATACTTTTTTTTAGAGCATAATAATTATTACAAAGCTTCCTCTGGAAAAAAAAAAATTGGGGAAGATGGTGTTTAGATCCTAAATATGCCTAGCATAGCCATGGAATACATTGTGAGGTATGATTGAACAGGACACTGAAACTCCTTATCACAATGCTAGAATATGGTTTGCTGAATCCATGTTGATTTGGTGAATAGAGTTTATGGGACATAAATGCAGTTAAAAAGACAATTAATTAAACACCTGGAAATTTCAGTCATCAGATACTAGTTAGTCAAGGATGCAGCCCATAAAAAAGAAGGCCAGACTGACCTCTCCAGTGGCACTTCTCCATTCACTCTGTATGCCCTCTAGGCCATGTTCATGGAGTCCTGTGCTCAAGAGTGATTCTTATTCCAATAAGGAATAATAATTCCAGTAAGGAAAGGCAGACACCACACAGCACCCACAGCAATTGCTGGAGATACAGATACTATCCTTCACCAGGGGTTGTTTTCCAGAGCAGAGTCACCCAGCCAAGCATATTCAGTACTGCTCCATTTTTGCTCCTGATCCTCATGACAATCTTGATTTAAGTTCTGGGTCTCTTTCAGCACTGTTTTCTGCCTTGTTCAAAGCTGCCCCTGCTCTTCCTGCCTGACTTCACTTGCTGCATGGATGCTTTGTTTGCCTGACTCTTGGTTCTTCCTCATCTCACCTTCAGTAAATCTTTCTGATCCCTGCTACCTCGTTATCCTGGGTACATGTCCCAAGCCTAAACCTTCGGTTTGACTGGAAATAGCCCAACCATTAGAGTTCCACTGGCTACTCTTTTGCAGCTGAGAGTACTTAGCTGGAAAAATCTTCAGTAGCGCTAATAATTGTGGTCTATAAAGAATTTTGATACAGTTAAATCCTGCTTGATGCAATGGGATACTTTTGACTTAGTAAGCACTAGCGAAGTTACAATTGCTAGGAGAGCAAAGAACCATGAAACATTTCTCTAGAAATAGGCTTTGCCTTAAAGGAACTGACCTCTGAAATGTTGCTTTCCCAAGAGAAGTTTCAGCAGGCAACAGCCAGAAAAGCAGTTTCCTCTCTGTTTTTCAAAAGGATGGCCCTGATCTAGGACTACATGACAATGGGATAGTTTTTGATCTGAAGGAATCCCAGTGGTTTAGAAACATCCTGATCTTTGCCTGGCAGCTATAAAACAAAGTAAGAAAATTATCTCCTTCATGTAAGTCACTCAGAGGCACAGAGCATTCCCTAAGCATTTCCTAAGCCTAATTATTTGTCCTCTCTGTATCATTTTTTCTGTTTCCCTATAAAGAATTAAAAAAGAAAACGCCAAACTATTTTAGACTTGATTCTCTGAAATTTTAAGCCTAATGTAGCCACTGAAGCCAGCTCTTTCATCTGCTCCCACTGGCGTAACTGATTACAGAAGGTTCACACGGAGAATCATCATGACCTTGCAGGCTGATCCTATAACCCATACACCCTCTGGCATGACGTAAAACCTGATACTTAGACATTTATTTCCTTGAACTGTCTTCTGAAGCCAGTGAAGTCATTAAGAGCTGAGATTTCAGTGCAGTTCTCTAACCAGCAAAATCCTACATTCCTTTTAAAAATAGCTCCAAATCAAGGCTTCATCAAAAAAGTGCACACTGAGCACCACTTCACCTATTGAATGCATTCCACAGGGCTGTGTTAATTGTCAGAGAGCTAACCCTCTCTCTGATAAAGGCCCTCCCTCTGATAAAGCAACCTTGGAAAATAAATCTCAGCATAAGCAGAGTGCCCTTACAAAAAATGTGGTTTGGGGGTTATTATGAGCTAGAAACCCATTTGCCAGCGCAGGTGACTTTAGGTTGGGAATTGTTCCAAGACATTATCATCATCACAAATGCAAATAAAATTACGTATCTATGTATAAATATCAGGAAGACAGTGTAGGTATTAGAAGTGGACTTAAAAATTGATTAGAGCAAATGTTCAGAAATAACATTACAACACTGACTTCTATGAGGAAACCAACAGAATATTTTGCACAGTTGAGTATCTTCTCCAATTTAAATTTCATGTTGCAGCTTCAAAACCAATCAGGCTATGTTACAGTCTGATGATTCACCAAATTATCCTCTCTAAAACAAAAGTAGTTTTTGACTAACAGAGGCAAAGAAAAACTGCAACTACAGCATTTATTTTCATTTTTATAGTGTAGTATATCTAACGCTACACCTCAGTAAAACCATTTAAGCATACTGGTAAATTCATAGACACAAAGAAGCCCTTACACCAAATCACTATTTCAACATTAAGGTCTTTCTGTTAACTTACCCAACAATGGAAAGTAACTTAATGTGACTTTGTGTGTGCCAAGTAACTTATATGCTCAAGTTTTTGTCACCCTGCTACAAAACTCTGTAAGTTTGTAAAACAAACATCCACTCATAATTCCCAGGGGAAGAAAACAGCAGTGACAGCACATCAGTATATAGTGGAAATAAGCCAATAGAGGTCAGCAGTACATAACAGAAAGATCTTCTTAACAGCAGCCATGATTTTCCTGCCAAAATTGGAGCATTTTTCATAATGAAAAGTATCTTCTTATTTTGAGAACTGTCAATATTTCATCACTCACAATACACACAGTACAGCTTCAAAGTTTTGCAAACTCTATTTTACTAAGTTCTTACACAGTGTCATTCCCTGAATGTTGGCCATGTAAGGGTTAAATTATAGCTATATATCTGAGAATTTCACTGCAAGAGGGTTTAGCCTGGAATAAATAGATACTAACTCAGACACTCCAGACTTTCATCTCCTTCACTTCAGCAAATAATTTTTTTCAACTAGAGCAATCTGGTTTTTACTCTTTGGTAAAGATACATATTTAACTCCATTTCTAAATTATACTCATGTCATAAATGAGATGGCTTTTTAATTAAAGTTCAACACATCTTAATTCTTCATCTCAATTTCTATCAGGTGTGACTGCTTCCTGCAGATAAGGTCTTGCATATACACCTGAACTCCATTTACACCATTTCAGAGATTTTTACATATCTTTGAGGAAAAACAGAACATTAAAATAATTGGAAATTGTTACTGAACAAAAAGCATTCTCTTTTAATTCAACTGTAACGTCTATTTATGTCGTGTAAAGAACAACATTTGAATAGGCAAATCCCTTTTAATAGGAATACACTTGAGAAATATTAAATTCTAGTTGTCCAAACAAGTGGCTGCCTGCAGTCTGGCAATCATGGATTACACTTAACTAGAGGAGTATTAGGTTTGGAAAGTTACAAAGGCAGCCCGAAAAGCAACAGCTTAAAACAAAGCTTTTAAAAAAGCACAGAACTAAGTCCTTTTTTTTTTTTTTCAGCGTGCAAGATTCTTAAAAACTAATTTGCCACCTGCTGTAATAGAACAAGTCTGGATCACTTTAGTAACGAAGTAGTCAGATATTTGACTGTACAAGTTAGAGCATATTTTAACTTGATGAGGGATAAGACTATACAACAAAGCAAGTGCAGAAGGAAAGCCTACAGATTTATATGTTCCTTGTATGTTCTGGATATATTCCTGTTAATGTTCTGGAAATAAAGCAGGGCACGTGTATTTAAAAAGCATGACCTAAGAGGTATTATAATCGATCCAAGAGGTATTGTAACACTCCTTTCACTGATTTGTTCCTTTTAAAACAATGAATTTTGTTAGTCTTTTCTCCACAGATACAGAATAATGAAATCCCACAGGTTTCAGCAGATGCTTTTCCACACGTTACACCCACTGGTCACCTGCATGAACACCAGTCTCTAAAGAAATAATGGCTAAAGTTTCCAAAGTGGCCCAGAGAATTAATGGAATTTCTTCCATTAATTTTCAGTCCATGTGCTCTAGGAGGCTTTGAAATTTCAGAGTGAAAAGATATAGTCGGAAAGATTATTGTCATGCTGTGTGTGAATTCCTCTCATCTCCAAGAATTTAATTCAGTAATTAGGTCTGCAGCTTGTGGCCTAAGGTAAACTACCAACCTGATAGTGGACTATGAATCAAGATCAAAGCAACACTAGGCCTTGATCATTAATGCTTTGCTTCCATTTTACATAAAATGTACTGCCACAACTAAGTCATGAGAAGGATCATTTCTATGTCAGTTCTGCCCAGTTTAGACATGGTAGGATAGCCTTTACTCCATTATATATGTACCTGCAACTTCATTGACCTCATGCCCAATTCACCCTATCTTCAGGGTAGAATCAGAGCCATGGAGTACAGTCTTTCCATAATGGAGCTATAATGACAGTCATTTTTGAATACATTAATAATTGTGAACTGAAACCTGCAGCCCCTATCCAGATGAAAACCTGCACTATCTTCAGTCATTGATTTCATTATTAGTTTTAGCTAAGCACATTGTTTTAGCTAACACACATTGTGTGTTAATAGCACAAAACTTTCATTTTAAAATTGTATATAGGCAAAAGAACTCAGCTGTCGATAAAAATAATCCAATTTTTTTTCATAAACAAACATCAAGGGGTAATGGGTTTAAACTTAAACAGGGGAGGTTTAGATTGGATATGAGGAAGAAATTCTTTACTGTGAGGGTGGTGGGGCCCTGGAATGGGTTGCCCAGGGAGGTTGTGAATGCTTCATCCCTGGCAGTGTTCAAGGTGGGGTTGGACATAGCCTTGGATGGCATGGTTTAGTGGGAGGTGTCCCTTCCCATGGCAGGGGGGTTGGAACTCGATGATCTTGAGGTCCTTTCCAACCCTTACTATTCTATGATTCTATGATCTTTTCCTTATTAGTAGATCTTCTGGTTCTCTGTACCTACAGCGTTAAGTAACACAGCCACATAATCCATGCTGTATTAATTTAAGTAGTTGCTAAAAATAATTACATTCACTTAAAATGTTGAATTTTAACTACACGGGTATTCCTAGCTCTAACATGTAAAGTATAATACTCCTCAATTCTTTCGGATTTGAAGAATAACTTCATTTCCTGGGGAGGAAAATAACAGTAATTTAAAAACAGCTTGTAACTTTCCTGGTAGGCAGCAGAGTAAAGTTTTTGGGGGGTTGTTGTTTGTTTGATAGGTTTGAGGCTTTTTCCCCAGAAAATCCTTCACTGTCTGTTAAATTCTGTCAGCCCATGCGGAGGGAAATTATGTTTGGTTGGTTGGTTGGTTGGCGCCCCCGCCCCCCCCCCCAAGGTTTAATTTATTTATTTGTTTTATTAAATATGAAAATATTACTGACACACTGGCTTCTTATTCCTGACTTACTGCCTCCTCTCAAAAACTTCCCTACATGTCTAAACAGCTTATAGATGAAAGTAATTTCTGACAACTAGAAAATGGAAGTTGTTCTTGGAGAAAAGCAACTGTTTAAGGCAGTTACGCTGCTGAAGCCAAGGGCACGATAATTAAAAGAACATAATATAAAAGACGCAGCAATATATACTGGCTTCAACTAAGGCATTTCAGTTCAGCTTCCCAGATGATTTTGCATCATGAAGTTATATCTACTGACTCAAACATACAAAAAGCAAAAACACTGTGTATTTTGGTTTCGTAAGGGTTCAGACCCAAATTTTATGTTTCCTCAAATAAATACACTTTCAGTGATAATACAGTGCTTCAGCACAACATTTTTCCATGTGGAATCTGTATGTCAGCACTCATCCAGGCACAGACCTGGCATCAACCAACTTTGTTCAAAAAAACCCTTACAAAGAAATGTCCCTTAAAAATTTTCTTACACCCAGTTAGGAAATACATAGCCAGGTACATACCAACAAACCAACAAGTTTTGTATCACACTGTAATATACCTGGAACTCTATTATTAGTAACAATATAATTTCATTAAAAACTATTGTAAGAAGATGCAAACATCTCCAGAGTAAAAAGAAGCAACAGATCCTTAAGGCCAGAGCTACAGAAATTAGAGAAATCCACTTGTATCTGAACCTTTCACAACTCAGCACTTCTAAACCTGTGATCTGCTGAAGAGGATTTCACCCCTTTTCCAGACCTGGCACAGAGGATCATTTCTCTTTTTGCAGCAGAGCCCTGCAATGTGAGCCCAGGTCATGAGCTAGGCATGGAGCATTACTGGATCCAAGAATCCACTATCAACTTTCAGAGTCAAGTGCTGGATTTGAATTGCTAAGAGCATATGTGTTTATATGGCTTGGGTCTCTGCAAAACAGATGCTCATAGAGCATAGTAAATATAAGACCTGAGAAAAAGAGTTTACCTCCTCTTCCTCCTCCTCCTCTACAAACAAATTACAAGTAATAAAAATCAGTATTATTTTGCTTAGATTTCTTCCTCTCCCCTTGCACCACTGCAGCATTGTTTTTCAAACATCTACAGGAGGATATATACACATACAGATTTTAAGGAATCCCACAATCTCAAAGGTAAATGAATCCTAATGGAGTAGAAAGATCTACATAATCCTTCCTTGCAGAGAGAGCATCATCATTTATAACAGAAAATTTCTATTGCCATTTTCTTCTATACATGTTATTATCTAACTTCAAATTTCTTGAATTCACAGAGGGCTTTTGTTTTGTTTTTACCGTAATTACTTATTTTAACTTTGGCTAGTTTGTTTGAGGTCTTTTAGCATTTACTCCAGTATGTCATGCTCTGTTCGAGAGGAGTAATTGGCTCTTTCCTTTAGGGGAACAACAAAACACAAAGAAATACAGCATTCGCACATAATGCGCACACATATTTTTGCTTTAAAGCAAAAAATAAAGAGTTTTTACATCATTTAAAAATTGAAATCACGAAGTCTTTGCCCTGGTGAATATATTGGTAATTGTTTCAGATTTAAGGTATTATTATACCATAGTTTAACGGTTCCTGCCAAGCGAGGCAGAAAGCTTAGCTACATTAAGTGAATAATATCAACTACTGCAAGGAAAGCAAATGCTGCCCTGGTTAAGGCACTAGACAAAGATTAATAAGGTTTTAAATTCCAGATTCCGTCACAGTCTTCCTGCTTGACATTAGAAAAGATTTATCTTCATGCCCTGCATTGAACTCCCTTCTATAAAACTGAAAAGTAAGAACTATAAAACTATTTTGCAGAACAACATTCTGGTTTTGTGCTGAATCACTGACTAGTACAAGGGGGCCATAATTCTGGTTAGGGCTTATATGCCATCCTATCATAACTAATAAATGATAGCAATCTATGCCTTCGTGAATAAAAATATCTGGATAAAGACCAAAGGGTTCCTCCATTATTTGAGAAACTGAGTTAAAAGAATGGCAGCAGTGGCAGCATGGAACTTCCACACGGGCTGCTGGCCAGACTTGAACTGTGGTCCACAACAGCGCTTAGAGTCTCCTCCATCTCCTGCATCATTTCTAAGTGGTTTCGATTTAAACTGATACTCTCATTGCTCAGAGGTGTACTTAAGCGCATGAAATGTTAGTTCCAAATGCACCAATCACTTGTAGGCGTTGTCTACAGGCACTGTGTAGCATCAGTGTGTGGTGTAGTTGGTTTTAGTTTTAATGTAAAGGGGAAAAACCTAATAAAATAAAATTAGCCTTGTACAAAATCCTGGGCATGGTTTGCATCTGTTTTACTTTACATGTTTTCAGTATTAATGTTTGATTTTGGATTTAAATTTCCAGATAAAATTGTACCCTGCTGCTGCCACATGTAAAATACCACATATACTGTGGAGGAAAAAGGCTGCTCGCCATTATACTTTCTTTCCTCTGTGATTTATTAGTCTCACACAACTGGTGGGGGGGGGGAGGGAAGAAAAGACTGTAAGGGATTTGAGTGCCACAGATTATATTTCTTAAGTAATTTTTCAAAAGCGGTTAAGTACTCACAAGAGTTCGTAATGGCTTCAGAAAAGATAACACTACTTACAGTATTAAAGGAGCACGGGAGCTAGAAGTAGAACATATACAGAGCAATTAATTAATTGCTGTGCACTTTTTTTCCTGTTCCTTCTAGCAGAATCTGCAACAGAAGCCAGGATGAGTACAGTAATCAATCTTTTTTATCATTCGAGATCAGCATGATTACTGGGCGCACCTTCTAAGGGGAAATCTAGTCTGACATCCTGCTCTTAATTATTCACACTCATGATTAAAGTTTATGATAAAACCAGAAAATAATGAAAACTTGCACAATTAAGGCTTGCAAAATTCTACTCAGTAAAGGGATAAACCCCAAAGACCATCAGCAAGTCTGTAGTCACAAAATCTTCTGTGTAAAGTCAGCCAAAAGTGGGAAGGAACTGAGAGATCTGAAAGTATTCAAGGCACTACTGAAGAAACAAAACTCATTGGATGTTGCTTACAGCCACATGGAAGGTAGCAAACATCTCTCTTATGCATTGCAGAAACTGAAACTGTGACTGCAATGAAAACATTTGGGAATGCAGTTCACAGCGATACATTTGACGTAACTCTACATTGTCCGGAGTCATTTTTGAAGGCAGGTGGTTTGATAGGCCATCACAGAACTGCATGAGTGAATCATAAGCAAATGACTTTTTCAAATCACTCATTAAAAACATAGTCAAATTCTAATTTATTAGTTTTGACATTTTTTTGGATGACAGTATTATTTATTTTGACAATTATAAATTAATTTTCAATACGAATGTAAGAAAGCTATCACACAGAATGCCTGATGGTGTATTGACTAAGAGGAGCATAGCTGTGTCATGGCAGCCTTGGCAATCACATTTTTAATAGTGCTTAAAGGAGTGGAGTAAAATGAAACTTCAAACTAGTTTAAAACCAGTAACTTGTGAAAAGTCATTCACTATCTAAGAACTGTTAAAATACCTCCCACAATCCTAAGTTTTCTTGAAAGAATACAAACATTATTTTATGCTGAATAAAAAGTCCGCAAGCTAGGCATATATGAAAGAACTGAAACATAAGCAGCTTAAGACAACCCTAAGAGTTGCTGCCTTAGATTTTCTGATTTACTTGTTACAGTGTACAGCTTATAATTTAAAGCAATAGAAGTTAAACAGAAATCTGAGAGTTTGATTCTGCAACTTTCTTCTGTGATTTAAATAGAGTAACTTGCAAGAATCAGCATGTGCAAAAGATTTCCAAGGCTGGGTAAGCTTATCAAACTTATTTCTTACTAAAAATTGACAGCCAGGTGACTTTGAAGTAAATTAACTTTTAAATTACGACTGTCTGAATAGTATAGGTCTGAATCTGAATGCAGCACTGGCTGCCCATGCTGTTCTGACAGCTCCCCATGTTTGAACTGCTATGCTTATTTCTATCATTTAATTATAATTTAAAAAAAAAAAAAAATCCTATCATGTCCCAGCTATTCCAGAGTTCTCCACAATTCACAATACCCTAAGGAAATTAAATAATAAATAAAGTAATCAGGGCAAATCCAGACGCAAACCACTACCTCACCTCCCTAAAAAATGTGGTAATAAGAACTAATGAAAACTACAGCTTCTGCATACCGAAGCAAAATTAGAACACACTGTCCTGACCAAGAAACAACACAAAATTAATTTTCCAGAGAAGCTCAGATGATTCATATATTAGACAAAGAAAGTAAGATCAGAAAAAGAGCCCATTCTGTTAACACCATGAATACCAAATTATACATCTGGCTTCTCATAACACCATCTTTTCAATAAGCATTAATAATAATAATAGCAGACACTGTACTACACAAGTCCTAGCAAAAAGCTTATGAATTTAAGTGAAGCAAAGGGTAAAGAATGGATCTTTACAGCTATAAGGAAACATTTTCAGGAAACCATTCTTAGCAGTGATATTAAGGAGTGTTCTGGTATAGTACAGTAATACATTTTCCCACTCATCTAGAGTATGTATTTGTACTTCACTAGTGCAAAGATGCCCTACTTAGAAATGAAAATTCACTTTGACAGGTAATAGGTGTACAAAGTGAAAGATGTTAGGCTGGTAAAATGTACATTTTGATCCAAACCAGCTCTTTAACTCCATATTAAAAGAAAACAGAGAGGGAAAAGCGGTGGAAAACAAATTATGCTATACTTTTGCAGTTAATGCTGCTACAGTGTTCAGAATCAGTATTCAGAATAACTGTAGTTATTCTATGATGATTTGAAACAAATCAGGGTACATGATCCTATACTTTAATTTAGAAGGTGTGAATGTATCAGCAGAAGAAATGGTAACAGGTTGATAGAGCAAAGAAAGAAACGCAGCAAGCCCATGTGGAAAAAAAAAAAAGAATTTACATGAGAATACAAAAACACTTCACGCTGAGTGTTCATCGTGTGATAGAATAGGCACAAGGAGAACTCCGCCTGTCTCTTTCTCAAATTGTCAGCCATCCTCTCTTGCTCTCCAATGGCCACTTGGCCTGTAGTTCATGGTCTCAGTTTAATTCAAACAGCTGACTTCACAGAATCAGTATAATAAATCAGACTGCACAGTAACCTATCTATGAAGACAGTTCACTCTGTT
Organism: Amazona ochrocephala; assembly: GCA_039720435.1. Lineage (NCBI taxonomy): Eukaryota > Metazoa > Chordata > Aves > Psittaciformes > Psittacidae > Amazona > Amazona ochrocephala. Next base: position 32,982,411 of record CM077880.1, read on the forward strand.
CTCTCTGCTTGGAACAATGTTTAGAAGACCATATAAGAAAACTAAGTGAATTGTTTATGATGGCACTGGGAACACACAGCCAATGCTGGCTTGTAACAGGGTTAGATCTAATAAGCTGAAGCTGAGACAGACACGCTTCCCCAGAATATTTGAGAGGCACTGTTGCTCCTTCTGGTTGCTCAGGCAGTTGTTGCAAGGACACCACTCATTGGAAGGGTGAGTGTCTTCTACATTTTGTTGTGAAGTAACAGAAAAAAGAAAGTTGCATATTAAGTACTGCATTTAAGGCGCATTTAGGTTAAATCCTTTTAAATTTAACCAGCATTTTGAAAAATTCTCATATCCATTTATATGGGTATGTAAAATTCCTCATTTTAGAAGCTGCCACTTTTCCAAAGTACTTTATCTTAATTATTTGCTGAACTCAGGTTAAAGTCACACATCATTTCTATTTTCCCAAAAATCAGTGCAGGAAAAAATTTTCATTTTCCAAACGAGATGAAAAAAAGAAAAAAATTACACATTTTCAATGGGCATTTCCTCCTCTCTCAGAGCTGTGTCATAGTAGTCATTGCTGGAAGTTTATCCATTATGCTTTATGAAAATCTTACAAAACTAAGAGACCAGCTTGGTTTACAGGTGTCATCCTCTAATTTGCCTTTCTTCTGATTGATAACTGATTTCAAAGCTTCATTCCTTACTACCAGAAGGTAAGGCAATATTTTCTGTTTTCATTACAGAGGTATCAAACACTTGATATGAAATATCAAAGCCTAAACCCGCTAATACAGATATCCGTGACAACTCAGAATCAGTATTCAGGCCTGAATTTGTGCTATATGTTCTTTAATTCATCTGTTGGAAAAATTGAGAGGCCAGGAGTTGTTTTGAGACTGTACCAGGCACTTGTACACTTCAGTGAGTTAAACAATATACCTGCATTTCTGCAGACTTGGTAACACTTCAACACAGCTTTGTTTCCTGAAATAAAAAGACGTGAAGCTATTATTTTACTGAATTTTACATGAAATCAATTATTTGTTTTTCTACTTAGGGCAGTTTAGGTTTTAAGCGTGGAGAAGCAGTTCAGCAACAAGGTGTTTCCTTTTTCCAGCCAGCATGTGGCCTGGGAAGAATCTACAGAGATCAGCCAGCCACTCTATGGTGGGCCTTCAGACACCCCAGAAATAGTCTTCCCAAGGCTTTCTCTATAGGAAACTTCAATCTTTCCCTTCCTCTCTCTCTCAGTGGCTTTATCCGCCATGGCATGCCATGGGGAAGGGGCAATTGCCAAAGAGTGCCATCTCCAGCCACAGCAAACCCCACCACTGCCAAATGCACTTTCACTATTTGCACCTGGCTTTGAGCCTAAGAACCAAGTAGTTGGGCCATCAGCAGATTTCACTGAAGTGAAAAAGCAGAAAAAGGTGAAGAGCTGAACAGTTGCATTTTGGGAGGAAAAAGTAGACAAAGTAGAGAGGCAGGGAAGGACTGTTAAATTAGTGGTCTAGGTTTCTAAGAGTACTGTTTTCACGCAGTAATCAGGCAAATGAGAGGGTGTTTTATCTATGAAGCCAAACACGATCATATCAGGTTATAAACATGTCTGGGCTCAGAAATTCTCCTGATTAGTCAATGTAACAAAAAGAAGAAAGACTAATCTATGCAAATTAAAACATGAAGAGGAGCCTTTGTAACATCCAAAGCTGCTTAGTCAGGCTGCAGAAAGACAACACACATTTTATGGTTGACACACAAAGCAGCACAGTTGGGAATTGGCTGTTAGGAACTAAATGCTACTGGTAGGATTTGGTACCTTTGCTGCATGTCACCCGGTGTACAGTTTTAACAGCATATTCTGGTAGTACACTTGGCCCCTGCCAGCAGTCCAAGCAAGAACAAGTTAAGAGTCTTTGTTAGGAAAACTGTGTATTTGTTCTTTTCTGTTTTTAGAAGACAAAGCTGCATCCAGGGCAGGATCTTGGCTCTTAAAAACTAAAGATATAATTAATACAGTTGAACTTATTAATTTTAAAGGCATCATTGAATAAGATACAATTCATTTTAAAGAATGACTAAATACTGGAAAATCTACAGTAACATCAAGAAAATGCTATTAAATACTCTACCATGGACGCTAAACTACTGCCCTAGTTAAGGAGCACAAATACTCTACCATCCATTCAGGCACACAGGATTAATTAACAGGTTTTCTTTTAAAAGCTTTGATGAATTTTTCTTTAGTTATTAATTTGTGTAATTAATCTTGTCATGATATTCTGCTTTTTCACATTCCTAGGATTATTGCTAATGTTAAACATGTAACCGGCAGAGTTTGGGGAATCAGGAATGCCCAGATTCTAACAGAATAAAGCAACAATGTTAAACAGAACCACCTGGATTTGACAGAAAAAGATTATCAGAACAGTTTGAACAACAAGGGATCCTGACCTACTAGACCCTAAGTATGGGATGCCCTCGCCAAAATGAAACCCTTGTCATTTCATTTTACTTAAACTTACTAACCATTCTTTTTTGGATTAGTTTGGTTTTGAGTAGCTTAGGGAAAATCAAACCAGACCAACAACATAACCCACAAAACACTTGCACTTACAGAAAAAATAGATCTTGATTGGGGATGTAATACGTTCTACATTTTTCCCCCATGATAAAAATGCTTTCAATTACATGTAAAGTTCAGCTGCTACACTTGATGACAGACCCTTCTTAAACTGTCAGCTAAGCCAACCCACTACACTTTGCACATTCCAAGTTCACAGTGTTCGGCTTCCTTTGGGATAGAGTGGTAGGGATACTTTCCAATTTGTAAATCTTTTTTAAAATTTATTCATTTGGCTAAATATAACCTAAGTTATTCAAACTATTTAGATAAGCACAGACTACACAATCAGTGTCAGTTACTAAGGCAGATTACATATTAATGGCTATTTTTTGTATGCAGTAGGACTTCATCTGACCCTGAAAGTGAACACTTAAATGTTCAATGATTGATCAGTAATTTAATGGTCAAACTGAACAATGCTTTAAGTGGTTACTTTACTTCAATAGGAATTATCTTCCCACTAGTCATTTAGAAAAGTAAGCTATACAAGTAACAGCTGGGCCAGAAGTATTCCCAGTAGACGATGTCTGTTTGGTAACCAGCGGAGCCCCTTTAGGACTTCTTCGAAAAGCACATTTGCGGCTATTTCGTTAATAGAAAAAACAAACCCCACAGGGCCTGAGCACTACTTTAATACCAGTGAGATGCATCTTGAATGACAAAATCTTTAGGCACTGCATTACCACAGGCGTGTTTGGTGAGCTGTATGCAGCCTGAAAGTAGAAAAAAAGTCAGAGCAAGCATCATGACATAAAATGTTGCTAAGTGAACCCATGTCGTATCTTTCAAGTGGGTTTAAAGTATCAAATTTAAGCTGTTTACTACACCCGTAATAATTTCCTCTAAAAATATCCGGGACTGGGTAACAAATTTACAGACACTACTCTATAAACTACCAGTTCATCTGAAGTAACTTGTTAGAAACACTTGCTATTCCTTGTAATGTAACTACTGTTATCATAGATTAGCACAAAAAGACATGGCCTCCACAGCCTTTGAGTTCCTAAAACAAAGCCCTGCAAAAGCATATTGTAAAAACTGGTATCACTGTCAGCTCAGTGAAAGGTGGAAGAAAAAACACAGCTGACTGGACTGCTGCTATCCTGGCTGCCATTTCCCCATTACCTCTACTGGCAAGTTTGCAGCATCCGCCTCTTCTAAGGTTTCTGATGTTAATACCTGCCCTGCTAATTGCCTTTGCAGTATCTCCTATTGTCTTTGCTGTACCTTGTTTAGGCAGACAATTTCTTTTTGGCAGGCAGGTGGAATAGCCTGTCAGTGACAGGAGAAAAAGTAAAGCTGGCATGTCTAGATGTCAAGGGTTAGCCACAGGCTTAAGCCAAATCTGCATGAGACTGTTTAAGACTGAGGGAGATCTCAATTTTATTTTCTTTTGAATACTTACAGCTGGACCAGCAGAAAAGGAAATTAAAAACAAAATCAGGAGGCAGATTCTATATGGATGAGGAAATGAACAGGGAAGTAACAATGGTGATGGAGAATATAGACTATTCCATGGAGTGAAGACAAAGCCGAACTCAGTATATTGTGGGAGAACTTCAAGACACTGAGTGGTAGGAAAGGCAAAATCAAATATCCACTATAAACGAAAGTAAAGTCTAACAGGTGAGGAAAAAAAAAATGCTATATTTGGCTCTGAAACTGTTACCACCACTGAGGAATGAGATCTCAAGATTGAGATTTCAGAGAAAGAAACCCTACAAACACAACTGTTAAAAAGTAGTGGGGGAATGAATGCAAAGACCATTAGATCAGTAACTCTAACTGAAATAATTAAAACAGAAAATACTACCAAAGAGGACATAGACTATATGCACCCTGGGACTCTTGAACCTGAAAAAGATAAAATCGGAGTGGGACAGGAAAGAAACCTAAGAAATCTGGAGTGATAAATGAATAGGTAATGCTTGTTCACTGCTTTCCTAAGGCAGGGTTAAGGAGCATTCAAAATGGCATCACGTGGCAGGTTTGAATAGAAGATATTTCTCCACACATCTTGCTGTTAAGCTATGTTATTCCTTCACAAAGAACTTGCAATGCTTTGCTCACAAAATGACTGGACAAGTTTATGGAAGAAAAATCCATCGATAGCGATTGAGCATCAAATAACTTCCCATAATTCATGAAATGTGCAAGTTGTGATGTGCTGGAAGCCATCAAAGTATTCTGCAGATGTATTATAACCTGACTGTCCTATTCTCAGAAGCCTTCTAAACACCTGTGGCAGCCCCCGCCAAGGACAGGAATGGATAGCTCTGTGCTTAGTACAGTCAAAATCAGGTTACTCAGGTAGGAATGACCTAATTGTGTTCCTTATTACGTGTTTTTTTCTAACAGCTGTGGTAATTTAGTCTCTTTTTAAACTATGGCAAGGTTAGAGCAGAATTTGCACTGAAAAGAACACAGTGTTTCTACAACTGGAATACTGAAGAACTGGAATTAGAAGGGACTTGCATGGTCATACAAACTACACCCAAAATCACCATGAGAAGCCAGGCAACACTGTCCAATGCAGGACTCCTGAAAAGATAAAGAAATCTTACTGAACAAAATTAATTGTAACCCTGCAGAAACTAAGGTTTATTTACTGCACTGTTATCTCAGCAGAGTCCACAAATGAGGTTTGCTGTCCAGCAGTTCCTGTTTATCTAGGGTGAATTGGTTCAACTACCTGTCAACTTCTTTTACATGGATGAGGACTGCAGCATCTTACTTGGATACACATCCTGGACATGCCTGTAATTAAACGTAACAGTTCAACGTAGCAAAATGCATCCAGCTTGGGGCATGGAGGGGATCTCAGCCCTTTAACTGTATGGGCTGCGGGTCATTAAAAAAAATAATTAAAGATTTACCTAATTAAACTTTTGATCTGCCCTTGCCTCCTGCTTCATTCCTGCCTCTTTGGGCCCTCCCTGTCCATATGTTCTAGCCTTGTAGCAGAGGGCTGAGAAGCCACTACATCCCAGGGAATCAGGGATCTGGAACCCCCTCCCCTGTGCTCTTCCATGGCCCCACGCGCAGCCAGACCTGGGGCGTGCCAACACCACTACCTGACCATATTCCATGTATTTAAAGCATCCACTGGCAGCTGCAGCACAACTATAGCTTATGTCCAAGCTAGCAGAAGCACAGGGCTTGCTACGAAAGGCCACCAGCTTGTCTTTTCTTTTCTTGTCTTCTCCTGCACATACTGCTCTGTTCTATATTTTTTCATCATTGCTGTCACACACCCCCAATCAGAATCCACCCTTTAAATTCTCTGCTGTTAATTCCCAATCTGCCCTTGCATATTTTCAGTTGTTCTCTAGTCTTTGTGACTCCCTTTAGCATTCCTCGTTAAATGCAATATTTGCATTTGGTTATGCAAGGCAAAGCAATACCATATCTCAAACAATTTCACACAAACACACTTCTCCTTTTGGCTGTCCTTCTTTGTAGCTTCTGTTCAGACAGTGTACACATTTTGTTCAATTTTGCTTAAAATGCTGCAAGGTTAGGTCTAGGAATAGCCATTTTAGACTCCAGAAAGCAAACTGAAAAGGAATAAAACATTTCAGCAGGAAATAAGACGGCTTTGTAACTGTCACCTGTCAGAAAATACAAATGAATAAAAACAGAGCCTAAAAATAGGCACAGAGGTCAATCACCAAGGATTTTTTTATGAAATCGTTATCTTTTTCCTTCTAGCAGATGTCATGAACAGAAGACATTTCCCTCACCCATTCCATCATTCCACCACATGTATTTTCTTATTTTCATCTAGACTTAAGATGTACTAATAGAAAAACCCATGCTGCTTCTCCAAAAAACAGTTTCTCCAGTCATTTTGGTCATTAATCCTTCACAAACAGAGAATTTAAAGGCCTCACATTTTTCTCCCCTACTCAACTGTTTAACATCATCTCTTAAACCACCAGATTTGTTGTCACACAGCTCTGTGGGTACTTGATAATACAGATGTTAAGCGAGAAATAGTCCACTGTTTCTTGAGTTTTTTTGTAGTTGTTGGGTTTATTTATTTGTTTGGGTTGTTTTTTCCCCCAGAATGGGGGACAACACTCTTCAGGCTCCATTTGAGCACCAAAAAATATCAAAAATGTTTGCAACAGTGGGAGTTTAAAACATCAACAGAATACAAAAGAACTTAATCTCTCTCTGGCACATGGAGCAACTCTTCCTATTTAAACTGCTTGAGCTGTATCTGCACTGAGAGATACTGCAAGCAACTTGGGTAGCCCTGGCTGGATGCAAGAGGCAGCCGAGAGCTGGACTGATGTTGCCAAAGCACTGTCCTTCAAGTGCTGCACCCCTTGCTTATGTTACATTTGCACACCTGAGCAGTACTTTAGCCTTTTCACTTAATTTCCCTGCTCAAGATAAAGACTGAGAGGAAAGGCTGCTGGTTCTTCTTTCTTTCAAATGCTCAACCAGGATTACTCAGCAGTCCATCTCTGACCAGCCAGAACAGCACAAACAGTGCAACTTTAAAATCATAACGCATCAAAAATACATGACATTTTTAACACATACAGAGATGCTTTTAGATAGCATCCTAAAAGTGGAAGAGATACAATAAAAGGATGAAAGAACAAAGACTGATTAGTTCCTCTTCAAAAGAAAACAGAGGAAAACAAGAATCCCATATTAACGCTGATTTTCACGCACTGATTTTCAGTCTCATTTTCATGCCATTCTCTGATTAGTAACAATCAGGCATAATATTTCAAACACACAGGTACATTTATTTAGCTGCTCTGCTTTAGAGTTTTATTTTAATAAGAAACTAGCCTCAGGCAAGTACCTCACAAGAAATACTTTCTAATAGATGCTCAGCCCTATATCTTAGCTCGCAAAATTAAGTAGCTGTCATAACAGATTAACCAACTGTCATACAGAAAAGAAACACATACACAGTATTTCTTCATACACTGTGAAGACAAATGACTAAACAAATTCGATGCCTAGACAACTCTTTTTTTTTTAATTCCATTATTTAGTTGGTTTAGTACCTTTATTTAAATGGCAAATACCAGGTTCTAAAAACTATCTGCAAATAAGAAATGAGAACATTTTGCATAAAATCTATCTTCTTCAACAAAGCCAAAGGCAGAAGATACAAAAGGGATATGTAGTAAAGAAAAATGCCATAAGCGTTTATAGAATCTGGAATAAAAATAGACAACTACTACTACAGATTACTTAAAAGCATCTTTGTATAAGATCCAAGCACTTCACAACATACCTGAATTTTTACCATTGTCCTTTTCCATTGCATCTAACAAGCAGCAGAAATTACAGCATGGCAGAGGTAACAAAACATTTTCTGCCATAACCCCAGGAGCTAAATGGACCTGAGCTGTCACACAACTGCATGTTTGAGAAGGGCATTTTTCATTCGCTACTTCCTGTGTGCTACAGTATTGTGTGATAATCACATCTTGTACCATTCTTGATGGATTTGCAGGCCACAGCTGAATTAGGTCTGTTTGTTTCCTGCAACTGGAACAGTGGAAGATCATGTTCAGTGAAGCTAGGGACTTACAATGTAACACTTTTGCAGTCATAATTGCATCAAAGCTGGGTAACATTAAGAACTAAAGCCATTAAATAGAGCTTCTAAGGCTCTAGAAGTCCTGTTATTGCTTTGCTTAGTTTTTCAAACCAAGCTCTTAAAAATAATTCAGTGCTCAGCAACATCTGAAGATCGGACATGTTTTTACAAAGAAACAGAATTCTTTGAATTATTATTTTATTCAGTTTCAAAACCAGCCTAAGATGACCTACATCATAAAGCAGAGTACTTCTGGGATCATAAGACAGACACGACAACCCCCCATCTTTATGAATCTTTGATTCTTTCCTCAGAATCTGTGCCCCAAATAATGCATTTCTGTCTTCTAAGCAAAGCAGAGTCACTGATTCATCTTCTATCCACCAGGTTTCATGACCTTCTCTTCTAAATTTCTTGCAAATTTGAAGCGGCCAAAGGATGCTGCCCCTGGAAGTCTCATTGATTCTATCCTGAGAAATGCAGCTGAAGTGAAAGAGAAGCTGGTGGAGTCCATACTGCTCCTACATGGACTTAACCAGCATTGTATGTTATCAAGGAAATACATGCTGCTAGATTTCCCTTGTTTTATATCTTTAATATGATTGGCATGAGTATTGTGGTGGATTCTGAAAATAAGTTCCAAGTTGAGGTCAAAAGTAATCCCAAAAGAATATGATGTTTTTTATTGCCCACTGTAAAACTCAGTCTAATGAAACAGAAATCAATATTGAAATACAACAAAATTACTCTAGCTAGCAACACAGGACTAGCTGGATCTGTGCTTATTTGCCTGTGTAAAGCTGTTTCTACATTTAAAAGAATATAGAGACGGAACTGGTAAAGGCTTTTTTCTTTCGTGTTCTGCTGAACTAGTGAAATTACTCAAGGTTAATGCAATTAGATGATGGATAAAGTTCTTGATGGATGAGACTGCAATGACACTGAAAAATGTGGTGCTCGTCCTACTAAGAGATATTTCTGCATCCAATGCAATTAAGGGAGGTAGATGTGAATATGGTAGTAGCTGCAGGAAGCATAAGAAATGGCTTCATACATTTGTAAGCCACTACAAAAGACATCTGAATTAAGACAAATACTGTCAAAGAGATCATATTTCTAGTTATGATGATGTTGTGGTTTAATCCCAGACAGTAACTTAGAATCACAGAGTCATTTGCTCACTCTCCCTCCTTTCCCGCCCCAGGTGGGACGGAGATGAGAATCAAAAGAACGTAAAACCCATGGGTTAAGAACAGTTTAGTAATTGACATAAAATATAATAACAACAGGAAAACAAGAGAGAAATAAAACCCAAGAACCCCAAGTGATGCACAATACAACTGCTCACCATCCGCCAACCGATACCCGGCTCGATCCGATGAGGAATCTGCCCCTGCAGGTAACTCCCCCCAGTTCATATGCAGTGCACGACATGCTGTGGTATGGAATACACCTTCAGCTAGTTTGGGTCACTGGTCCTGTCTCTGCTTCCTCCTGGGTTGTTGTGCCCCTGCTCACTGGCAGAGCATGAGGCTGAAAAGTCCTTGATCAGGGTAAACACTACTTCACAACAACTAAAACACTGGTGTGTTATCAGTGTGATTTTCATACTAAATCCAATACACAGCACTGGACCAGCTATTAAGAAAGAAAAATTAACTCCCAGGCAAAACCAGGACAGATGAAGATGTTCAACTCAAGAGACAACATTCATAGACAATGCCAGAGCTATGAAATCAAGAAATGTTCCTGGGGTGGGGTTTTCCTGTGAGTATTTTCCCTGTTGAAAGGAAGTGAGAGCCAGTGCAGTCTGGGGTGCCAGTGCATACTGTGGAATGAACCTACTTGCAGCCTGGAACAAGACTCCCAAGATGCTGTGGGCACAGCTTTTTAAGAACTTTTAAAGACAATATGAAGGTAAAAGATGCCTTTTGGCTTGAATTTATTACAAGAGCTCTAAGTCAAATATGCATCTGTAACCATAATCTTTCATTTACTCTCCCTCAAAAAAATCTACAAACAATTGGAGTAATATTTACAAACATCAGGAGCAATATTAGGAACAAAGTTATGTTCCAAAAGAAACTGCAGAACACTGCTGCTTGCAGCTCTATTGCTGGCTTCCTACGTAAGTGTGAATTTTCCCAGAAACAGACCAGACACAGAAACAAACCAGACACAGAAACAAACCAAAAGCTGAGAGGTTGTTTTGATCTGTATTTACTAATCTTTCATTTACAAATATCAGAACAAGAAAAGTATTGGTAAATGTACCAACTCAGTACGGCAAATTTACACCAGCTTCTCGCCACGTGAATTCTCCAATGTCTAACATTACTGTGTTCAAATTGAGGCTCTTCCAAAGCCTGCAGCATCACAATCACCATAAACCCATCTCTCTGCCAAACATGGCTTAAGCTGGACAACTGGTTCTGAAGTTATCACCTGAACCTCGCTGTCTGTATTCAGGGATGGTGTGACTGCAAACGTCTCGCTTCCCCAGGGAAGATGAATAGAAATGAGGTCATTAATGGTTTTATACAAAAAAATGCCAGCTTTTCGGAAAACCTCTGAAACCCAGAGGGAAAACCAATGTTCTTTTCTCATGCAAATAGCATTGGCAAACCCACAGCACTACATATTTTCTGCTCAGAAGCCTTTATCAGTAGCTTCACAAAATAATGGACTCAGATTCCTACCCTACCACAGTTGCAAACTACATATGTTTACTGTTTGTTTTTTTTTCCATGTCCTTTAATAATGTATGCAGATCCATTAAAATGCATGGCAGTTTTCCATCATAAGAATAATAGTCACATTCTTCTGCTAATATCAAGCATCCCTGGAAATTAATCTGCTGATACAACTTTTCTGACCATAACTGCACTCTTCTTTCCTAAATTACAGAGCAGTTATGCCTAATTCATGGTTTTTCACTTAGTGTTCTTATCACAGACCACAGGCATGACAGGTCTCCAATTTAATACAATGACAACTTATGATAGAAAACTACATATTTAAACCTGGAAACATTCTCTATGTTGACCAAGAAAATATATCTTGCTAGATCAAAGAAAAAAGAAAAGAAAAAGGACATTTCAGGTAAACAGAGGTTGCCTGTTCTTTACTGTAATGGTATAAGGAGAACTATCAAAAGAGGATTTCTATGGTATCAACTCCAGTATGCAAAATGTAATTCCTCTTTAAATATGGACAGCTCAGAATTAAAAAATCACATGTTCTTATTTACCTGCTCAAATTTGTCACCATGTCACCATTATAAGTAATTCAGCAAATGCACATAGTAATGTTTTCAAGTACACCATGGCATTTTAACAAGCAGATCTCATTTCAGAACATATGAATTCCCTACTTCCATTTTAAAGTGTACTGATGGTCTTAATGTTTACGCTTCAGGAAAAAATACATATTTATTGCATTTACTGGGGAAATTTGTAGTTATACCTATTAGGAGGACTTTTCCAAAGTACAACTATCATTCTGGGCCTCATCCAAGAAGGCTTCCAGCTTAACAAATGATCATAACATTACTTTAGGACAAAACAGAATGCATGCATCAGATATAAATCCACACAAGTAAGACTGCCACAGCGGTTTCCATGGGGAGGTACTAACCTTCAAAGCAGATTCTCTTCCCTTAATAGGCTAAATATAGGTCTATTTAAACTGACCATTTTAACGAATGTAAGAAAAAAATCATTTAACACAGCAATAGGACAAAGACATCCAACTACTAAAAGCACTAAACACAAATATTTACATTATTGCTTTGACTCAAACAGGAGAGTAAGCCAGGTTTGTTAGCTTCACTATGAAGTTCAAGGAAGTGACAACTATTTCATGCAGATGTCTGAGCTGCTATGAACTGAGAACTGAATTTGATAACTTAAAACTTCTTACTGAAGAAAGAAGTACATTGAAAATCCTGCCCTCATGCTAATCAGCACTGCGAGCCAGAGCCCTCTCAGCAAAAAGCCATGAATATTACTACTGCTGCTTCCTTCCTGTATTTTATCTGGCTCTGGAGAGCCATATGAAGATATATAGCAGCAACCTTTCCAATCTGTGAGACACCATTTATCACCCATTCAGATGAGTTCTGACACTTGAAGAGACCACAAGGTGCTTTATAACTGCTACCATGTACAAAAGAAAAAAGAGAAGGACATCAAGTTGACTTATAATGCACTAGGATGTTCTGGGGGCAGTTTTTCTCGGCGCTATTGGCCCTGTAAGCCTTGGTGCAAGCTGTTTCCCTGGCACTGATACCTAGTCCAAGAAAGATGATGATTTTTTTCAGCTGTGAAAAGCTTCCAAAGTTATTCCTGAGAAACGACAATGGCCTTTTGAGATTCACGGGATATTATACCTTCTCTATTAGATACCCTGTTCCCAAATAATTCCATTTCAGTATTCCTGATAACACATGGCTAAGGACGATTTGCCAGCTAAACAGGTGAATCCCTTAAAAGTGGACGAAATTTAGGATCTTGACTTCTGCCAGTAGGGTAACATGATGCAGTATGGAGGAATTACTAGAGAGGATTAACATGAACAGCAATTCACTAAAGCATACTTGTAAATGAAATTATGATTTCCAGACGGTTTCCCTAACAGCTATAGTTTTGTTTCTGACACAGACATGTTTTTAACAACTATCTTCAGTTAACATCCTCCCAAGATCAGCATCTACTAAACAGGCTTCATATTCCATCTAGGCTTCTTAGTATTAAAACCAAGGTCTGGTTTTAATCACAGGTTAGGATATTGAACAAAAGAACATGTATTTCTGTCTCTGGAAGGAATGATGATAACAGAACACATTTTCATATTCTATTTTTTTAAATGCTGATTTGATAGCATTTCTGTCAACTGAAGAGACTTTCGCCTATTCAGAAATACTTTTTTCAGACCAAATGTGAGGCATCCCTGTCCATGGCAGGGGGGCTGAAACTAGATCTTAAGGTCCTTTCCAACCGTAACTGTTCTATGATTCTAGGATTCTATATTGGGCAAAGAAAAGCTAATGCCCTAAATATCACCTGTGGACAACGAATGGTGATTTAACAAGAGCACCTCCTTTGAAGACATTTATATATGGAATCCTGGTTTGCTTTTCATGGCTTTGTTTAAAGATGCTACATTATTACGATCCAATATCCATGCTGCATGGCTTCTACTCCACTGGCACCTTTGTAGCAAGATTCTTGTACAGCTCCACAAGTTTCCCCACTGAACAATGCCTATTTCCCTCATTTTGTCTGAAGCTATAGCCAGCTGTTTATTCCTAGACTGAAAGTTCCTGGCTAATTGCAAGGACCAACTCCAGAAAGGATGGGTTAAGAGCCATACAACTTGCTCTAAGGTCTGTAGTTACTCCAGAAACCACTTGCAAAGTGATACTCTCTGTTGATTTGCTTTGGAGACTGCTTCAGACTTGACACTCACCATGTATTTCCTTATGTGGACTCTGACAGAAAGATACAAAAAAGGCTCCCAAACAACTGTGATTGATTCTGGTTATTCTCAAGTGTTCTGCAAATTTTATCCAGAACATCTAATTTCCATGCCTATAGATCACTTTCAAAGATAAACCTCTGCAATGGAAGAGGGGACGTGGACAACTATGCACAACATGTGGACACAGCTGAACCTCGCTCCTACTCAAGTGGTTCAGTTTTTTTATTTCAAAGGAGCAGAAATCATAAATAGAGCACCAGTGCTGGATCACTTAGGAAAGCAAGGGCTTGATGTTGCATGACATTTCTGGGCTGTGTCAACAGGAGTGTGGCCAGCAGGCTGAAGGAGGTTATTCTCCCCCTCTATTCTCATGAGACCCCAAGTGGAATACTGCTTCCAGCTCTGGGGCCACCAACACAATAGGGATGTGGACCTATTCGAGAGCGTACAGAGGAGGCCACAGAGATGATCAGAGGGCTGAAACACTTCTTCTATCGAGACAGGCTGAGAGAGCTGGAGCTCTTCAGCCTGGAGAAGAGACTCCAGGGAAACCTTAGAGAGGCTTCCAGGACATAAAAAGGTTCTTCAAGAAATCTGCAAAAGGACTTCTTGCAAGGGTATGTAGTGCCAAGACAAGGGGAATAGCTTTAAACTGAAACAGGGTAGATTTACCTTAGACATGAGGAAAAATTTCTTTACTAGGAGTGCGGCAAGACACTGGCACAGGTTGACCAGAGAAGCTGTGGATGCCTCACCCCTGGAAATACTCTGTGATTCTATGATTTCAGGCTTTTACCTTCATCGCGCTTAAGCCAGTGTCAAAAGTTTGGGTTTGAGATTAATGTACAGATATGGAAGCTGAAGTTACATCTCTGATTTGCAGTCTGGGAAGGGTTAATATGAAAAAGAACAAACACCTCCAAGTTAAAAACAAGGAAGAAACCCTTTTCAGACAGATGTGTATATCATGAGTACATATACTAGGTCTGATAAATTCAGTAGCCTCACAAAATATAGGGAAGACTTTTCCTGCATCAGGATGTCCCCCTTTAGTCATGGGAAGAGAAGAGCAGGAATAGGAACTTGCAATCTGCACATTAGCAGCTGCACTACTGATACAGATATACAGGCACAGAAACTTACAGTGGCGTTGGTAATCTGTGGAAACATCCAGATATTATTTTAATTTTCATGAGTAGCAAGAAAGTCTTTTTCCTTCAGTTCCAGCTTGCCAAGCAACATGAACAGGAGAAGTGGCTATGGCTTTTCTGGGGCAGCTATACCTTCACAGTACTTGAAATTCTGCCCAGAGCAATAACTACTCATACATAAAAAGTAGCCATTTAATCTCCTAATTCAGACAGGTGGCTTTTCTCTCTGAAGAAGGAAAAAAAAACCATCCCAAACCACAAAAAACCTCAAAACCAAAGATCTTCGGTCCCAATCATTAACTGAGAGGGCAGAAGCAGAACTGAAAGCCAAAAGTTTATCCCTCCCTACTGAGTTAGAGAAGTAAGAAAAAAGTGCCAAGAGATCTTTTAGATCACATGACTCTTTATATACTTTGGGGAATCTGTGATTCTCTTGCAAAAAGACATTTTCAGGTGTCTACAGATGTCTTGACTTTCCAACAAAAAGGACTTTATATTCATCTGAACTACCTTTGATACACCTGAAGGTCAGGCAATAGTTCAAAGTGAAGAGCCAAAACCTCTGATCATCATTGCCCCTGAGGAATGAGATATCATGACAGATCTCCTGATAAGCCTGGCATGCAGACAAAAGGCAGTGCTAAACTCTGTGACTGCATGCTCAAAGCTTGAGTAGAGGAAGCTGAATAACTACCAAGAGAGCTGTCGTGACATATGGGTCTCTTCACCACCCCACTGGCTTCGCGAAAGGAAGCAGGGAACCTTGCACACCTGGGCCAACAGCTACAATATTGTGTGCTTCCTCTCCTGGCTAAAGCAACTACATGTGGTATGAAAAACTACTTGGCCACACAAGTAAGAATGATTGATGTAGGTACCTTTGCTTTTGCTTCTGGCTTTCTCCCCCATTTAAAACCAGTGCTGGCAGCGTCAAGTGAGAAAGACTTGTCAGAAAGCAAGAGCCAGACTTGGATGACTAATCTTAATTATTAGTCAGAACTGTTAAATAAGAAGCTTTTGGATCTGATCTATTGGGTGCTTATAAAACATGGAGAGAGCCTTCTACAACACTTTACTAATGGTAGTGATTGATGGTTCTGATGTATTTTTTGCTTTGCTGCCACTGCATCACTCCAACCACAAAGTATGTCAAATTGTTTCTTTCAAACAGACTAAACTTTATGCACCAAAGTGCAACACGTGTTACTTCAGAATGCAGGTTTTATACAAACGTTAAGGAAAATACACACTCTGTGCATCAAGCTGTGCTGAAAGGAACCAATGCAGTTCTATTACACTTAACTACCTTTCAAATGGTTCTCAGGCCAAAAGGTCCCTTGCCTTTGCTTTACTCCAACAGTCTCTAAGCTTCCACAAAAGCTATACTATTCACCTTTCATGAATTCAAATATCACAGGAAACAATGCCTGCCTCACTGTGAGATGATTTGATAGAAATTTTGTTAACTTATTCAGAATTGGGAATATAATTTTGCCTGTTGTACACCTCTATGCTGAATATCACAAGAATGTAACACAAAAAGTGTCTGGCTCAGTACAGGCATTTCAACAAAGATCTGCCTAGCCCAAGTTCCTGTTTCCAACAGGCTCTAAAAAAGGATATAAAAATAATGGTGTGAAAATAGCGTAACACTGTACTTGTCTAGCATATTCTGTATTTCAAAACAGTTTGTAGCTGAGGGAATTCCTGACCCACAGCTCATATCCCTTTTAACCCTTGTAAACTGATACCCACAACATCCTGCGATAAGAGTGCTCTCTCTTAGCAAATATGCACTATGAACAGCAACTTCAACCCAAAACCAAACAAAAAACCCACCCCAAACATAAGTCTGCCACCAGCTAGTATGCGGAGTCAATGCACAAAACACTTATATTAGGCTTTCTGGAGCACCATAAATGCTTTGTCATTGTTTTCCTCACTGGTCCTCACATTTGTAAGATGAAAAACAGGAGCAGCACATTACTACCTAGCACCCTCATTTTAACATGTTGAATTTTTAAAGACAACTTGTACGTAGCACATTTCCAGAGCCAAAACACAAATAAGCAAGAGTAGTGGTGAAATTTTAACTACTAAATCATAAAAAGAAAATTAGAATAACAAATTACATTACCCAAGCTTGGAACAAGTAACTTCTCTTTTTCCCCCGAGAACTGTCATGGGTTACAACAATGAAGGCTGACAAACTGCAGAGACAAAATATCAGAAGAGAGTTGTATACACAAATTAAGATCCAACCACTGCTGGAAATACTCATCTTAATATCAATGCCAAAGACGGGAGGTGTAAGAGTCGATCATCCTGCTCAGAATACACAACTCCTCTGGGAAAAATCACTGCCCATAGCAACCACACCAGCCATGTTACAAAGCTTTGGCATGGGTCTGCTTTAGGCAAGACCAAACCATCTCTGTTCTGAGGGCTGACAGGTATTCTGCGGAGCAAAAAAACCCTGAACAAAATGCAAACTAGGCAGAGCAAGCAGATGAGTGTTCTCTTCCCCTCACCCCACTATCCAATCTGCATAGGGTTTTTATCATTTCATATGGTTTCCTTTAAGCAGAGGGGAAATAACCGATTTATCTCTAAACAAACTCAAGACCAAAGGCATTCATAGCTAGCAGGACAGCCCCCAACTGTTGGTAGTCAGAGCTACCAATGCAAAGGACTGCACACAGCCAAATCTCTGGTCAATCACCATTCTGTAATTAGAACATCTTAGCCGAACAATGCAGTTCTTGAACTCTACTCCCTGTAGGGCTCAAAAGGAAATCATGCCCATCAGTTCAATGTGCCAACAAGGAGACAATGAGGAATAAATCAATAGCCAAACTTTACAATCACGCAGTTTAGGGCCAGAATACAGTAGAGTAAGATGGGATAAGGGAATAAATAGGTGAAAGAGGACACACTGTAGAGTGATGCCTGGAATAAGTTGGAGAATGCTGAATGAAGCTGCAGATCTCTCCTGTTATGAGAAGGATTTCATTAAGGGAATAACAACATCAAAGTTACTCTCCTTGCAACTCTAACTAGTGATGAAGTATATTTAGAATACACTTAGAACTAGAAAGGTCAGTTTCAGTACCTGCTACTGGCATTACTATATTGGAACTACCAGATACATAATTTATTATTATTTTAATCTATTTATTTTCACTATTCTTGCTTTACATTTTGCACAGTAATGTAGTTTATGGATTGGGTTTTTTTGTTAAGACAACCTGAGAAACATAAAGCAGACCTCCATCAAGCGCACTGGGATGCCTCTGCTCTTCAGAGCACAGATTTTCACCTCACAGATCAAATTCTCCCAGCCAGTATCTGCCTTGTAGTCCAGTGAGGCCAGTCAACTCTGTCCTAAACGAGGATTTCAGACACTGTTCATCTGTTTTCCTGTTGCTCAGGAAGAAGCACAAAGTGTGTCTGGTGTCCTGTTCTGTGCAATTAATGCCTGACAAGATATCATTCTACTTAAGGACCGCAATATTAAGGAAGAGACTAACCAGGGCTTTCATAACACAAGCTATGAGTCTATGAGATTAATAGAGTTCACAAAAGCAAGACACAATGTTTCCAATTTTAGGAGACACTATGGAGCTCATAGTAGTAACAGGTACTAATTTAAAATGGTTGGATTAAGCGTTTTGTCCCCTGTTGTTTTAGTGTTTGTGTTTAAAAATCAGTGATGTATACAGACTAAAATGGTGCTATTAAGACAAATACACAGTTCAAGATGCTATCAGAAATTATCAAAAGGTTCCAATTAAACCTTTTGAAATAAACATTCACACCTGAAAAGGCACCATAATACATTCTTCAACTTACGTTGCAAGTTGAAGAGAATAGACTTAGCACTCAGCTCTTCTATGAGAATACACATGAACCACTTCTATCCAAACTTAACACAGCTGGAATCCAGCTGTGTGCTGTGTTACTTAAGAAAATCTCCAGTCCACTTACAGCACAGGCATTGCCAGAACTACCGAAGGGACTACAGACATGTATCTACACGAGACGGCTCATGGAGATGTCTTCTAAAGCCTGCTCTTCTCTGAAACGTTACTCTACAAAATATGAGGGTCTATAATGGCTTCAGAGAAAAGAGACAGCTACAAGACTGTGCTTACTTGGAAGCCAGTGAGCATGTTTACTGTCAATAATTTCCATAATGGGTAAAATGATGTTGTACAGAGTTGGCCTCAGTTCCTAAAACTTAAGCTTTTGTGGTGCACAGTTTGCAAGGCTTGGGACAGCTGATGGCTCAGGTTTTTCTGGCATTAATACTGCCTGCTATGTTACATTTCTGTTAGCACTGGCAAAAGTTAAGATGTAAGTTTTCAGATGTACTGCTCGAGGGTACTCAGGGGCCCTAAAGTCCCTACCAGCCCTTGGGGCTCCCCCAACCCTGCCCAAGCCGAGGACCCCATTCTAGCCCCTGGGAACACCAGTGCCTCCCCTGCAAGGCTTTAGGATGCCATCTCTGCCCCTGCCTGACCACAAGCCCCATCACACAGCTCCAGCATCCCTGACCCCAGTGAACCCCTACAGAAAATGCTGCTGCTTTTCTATACACTATATTTTGATTGTGGCCAAGTAATCCAACATGAAGAACATCATGCTTGAACATATGAGCCCAGAACTGCAAGTCCACAGCTAAAACTGAGACCACCTACCACCTGATTTCTTTCCACTCTGGTTCCCCCATGGGTGAAAAAGAAATGGCAGTAGCCAAAAGGCACATGACCTGATCTGCTTTCAAATGCTTCTGATTGCCAACAAGCAAGAATGCTCCAAACCAATTGCTAAATTTAAGAGTTGTATGTCAGAGGATGTTGTGATTGATTATTTGACCTTTCCTCTGGTCACCTCACCAATAAGAAACCCCCATAACGTCATGATATAGCTGATTATTTTTCATCAATACTTAAAAAAAAATACACCTTGCAACATGCACTAAAGAGAGCATTCATGAGAGCCCACCAGAAGGCAGAAACTGCCCGAAGTCTAGAAACAGCTGCTAAGAAAACAAAGTATTTAAGTGAAGAATGTAGTCAATATCATAGAATGACAAGGGATACTCAGTTCTTTAATCCTAAAGTTATTTTTATTACATTTGAATAAAACATTTTCCAGACTAAAACAATCACTCGCAATATCACCTCCTTCTTCTATACACCATGCAGACAGTTGTGGTGGGGACAGCTCCACTGTTATTCTGGCAGAGAAGAGTGAGGAAATCTTAAGTCTAAGAAAAGATTAACACATTTAATTTTAGTCTTTACATTTAAAGCAATATTTTTTAAATGAGGTGTTCAAAAGATGTCTTTTTTATCTGCTTTCTTCATTTACATTTTCCCTTTTAAAAATGTACCATTAAGCTCCTGAAGGGGAAAGAAAAAAATGCTAATGCAAGCACAGTCACAGAGAGGGAAGGATCTGAACAGGAGTCCTCAAATGCTGCTGAAGAAATATCTCTTCACTGGCAAGGTCATTGCTGTTTCACCTGCGAGCCCCTGCTGACTGGACAGTGCTAAAACCACACAGTAGCAAGCTGGTCTTCTAAGGAAAACAAACACTAAGAACTACCAGGTCCACTGAGTGCATTTTCTCTTTTGATATGTTTGGGATTTTAGCCCAAGTTCTCATGAATGAAGTGTAATGCAGTCTCTTCTCTCTCACACAGATTTAGTTCCATAGAAAACCAGTGCTCATGAAAGCTGCGGGATAAGAACCTCAGAGACTAAAGGTATACAATTATCTAGAAAAGCACAAAAAAATCTATCCTCCTGAATTTAACCCCAGGAAAGCCTCAACCCCTCTTTGCAAGGATCGTCTCCCTAAGAAAAGAAAATAAATCAGTTTAAGGAAACAGTTTGACCTTGAGCTTTCTGCTAAGCCTCTCCCAGCAATGCTCATTACTGCCAAACCTGACAGATCTTCTCATGGCAGTGTCACCTTGATGTTAGACAATACACTAAGAGCCAAGTCACAGCCCAGTGGTCATTGCAACCAACATCTCATTCACCAGGGGTCTGGGTACAATTAGTCTAAAATCACTTTGTGCTGAACTAAAAAGAACAACAAAGTATTTTAAAGTTGAGAATGATCTTTTCCTCACCTGCCACATCAGCACAAATGACTTCTATTGACTGAGAAAGAAAAACTGCTTAACAAAAAAAGAGCATTCTACAACAAAAGACTGCCCAAACCCGAAGTCCAGAAACGTTATCAAGTTTTATTCTCTGGTAGAAACTGAAACTCAAATGCAGAGCCTTAAAACCACATAAAAATATACTACAGTGGAACAGCAAACCTAGGCATTATGACTTCCAATTATTTCACTCAAGTTAGACCAGAATAGAAATAATTTCAGAAAGCCACACTGAAAACACACAAGCACTGACTTCAGGTGCTGCTAACTCAATGCCAAAGTTTTAAATCTGCGTATCTATTATAATAACTTAAGAGTGACAGTTTCCAGAACTTCTCACACTCCAAACAAATGCCTGCTATTTAAACGTGTAGCCAGATGCTGTTATCAGAGCTGCTAAGAAACTTTCTCAGGACAGGGGGAGAAGGGAGGCAAAGTTACAGTATTGAGAATTAGATCTGCGGAATCTATAATAGATTTCTACCAGAGCTATAATATAACAAAGCTACAATTTAGATGCACAAACTGACAAAACCTCATACATTACTGCAATATACTTGGTTAGTGTACCTGCTGGCAAAATGCCTTCAACATAATTAGGGAAAAAATTACTTACGTTTCCAATTCTGGCTTACATGTCATTATTAAAACAAAGTGCATAAGTTTGTATGGAAGCATACTGAAAGGGAAGTCTGAGAACATGGCATATTTGATATTCTTCACTACCAAAAAGGAGCGATTAAATTGTTCAGTGGTTTAAGAAAGTTTATGAAAAAAAGGGTCATCCTGAACTTTGCTCAGAAGCAAAGCAGCGCTATTAGATTAGCAACTGATAAGTTGAACCTCCTCTACCCCTCATTTAACAGTATTTCACTGAAGACTTTAACCTAGATTTGTGCCAGAGTTTTCACCTTTACAGAGACTTCTCCTCCCCCTGACCCATCCAGGTTTAGATATCCTATCATCATTGAGTCATATGTTAGAAATCACTGTTCACTTCAGCCAAGGCTGGGAGCCATCTACTTTGAACGAAAGATACTGTCACAAATCACTAATATTCAGTCTGTACAATACTCATCCTAAAATTCCTCTCAACTCCCCAAGTATAATCTGCAGCAGACAAGCCTTTAGGACTAGCCAATCTATTAACACACCCAAAAAAGAACAAAGAAAAACACAAACCAAAGCAGAACAAAAAAGCCCCCACTAACACCCCACAACCAAAAAAACAAGCTCCAAAACATCCACGAAATAAGCAAACGAGTGGAAAGCCATCCCTACGCATATACACAGATTAGAGCAGCGCCTTTACAGTACCGCAGCTATACAACAGTGCTACTGAACTAATCTAATACTAACAGAAATTGAACAATAGCTAACACTTACAACATTCAAACAAAAGCCATACACATACAGCACAGAAAAGCTTCTGGTGCAATATATACTACAAATAAAGTATTCACATAAGGAAAATAAATTCAGTAGTTTGATGTGCATTGCCAAAGTCCTAAACAGGAGTTAATCAGTTTGGAAAAAACATAAGAAGTGGCAGAAAGACAACACAATGTTGTTATTCAGATTTCGCACACAGGTGAAAATATATTTAATACTCAAAATTTTAAGCAGCACAGACCTTGCATGGCTGACCAATTTCACAGCTGAGAGCCATCTATGCAGTGATTTGTACTCCTGGAACAGAGTCAAGCTATCTCTGATCATCAATTAGCTAGCTAAGGAAAACATATTTAGAATAAGAATTAAATTTATTTTGTTCCCCTAAGTTTGCCTTGAGTCATTTTAAGCACAATTTCACAGCCTAAATACATTGATATGTACTGATTCCCTCTTGAATCATCATTTTAACAGAAAATAGAGTTTGAAATGGAGCTGCAATGTGGACCATATACAAACTAAAAGAGTATGGGGCCATGAAAGCAAGAGGGCAGAAAACATTTAAATAACCACAGCAGCTTAGAGCAACTTCAGTCATATCTAAATAAACACTCAAAAACTTACAGAACGCCATAACTGATACCTTTCCGTGTGTATTGCACTACAAAGTCATTTGCAGCTGTATGACCATGTACAAACTCTTCTGCTGTGACAGATGCACTATTATTATGTATAGTCAGAAAAGCACCATTCAAGATGGGATGGGTGAAAGCACACACCAAGGACAGTAAGTCAGCCAAAAACTGGAATGAGCAGGTTGACGAACTGTCTAAAATTAGGAAGTTTAAGGGAACTCCTTAAATCCTGAGCTTACTCCATACTCTAATGGGAGAAATTTGAATCTTTCTAACATATACTAAATATACTAAAGTATATTTAGAAAATGAAAATTAATGGAACTGGGACAAAGATGATTATAAAGTTCCCAACTTTGGAGAAGGGCAGGGAAAGAAACAAAAATAGGATTCAGGATGACCAATGGATCTACCCATGAGAAGGCATCACAGATTTCTACATACAACATTACATCAAACCCAATAGTAAAAGACACAAAACTTCCTGCCTCTGAAAAATTGTACTGTTGGTACAATTTTACCTTAGTACGACCTGTTTTCATAATCTGTCTCTGGACTCATAAGGGCATGGGACTATCACTTAAATTTAAAATAGACATTACTGAGCCTAGTACAACATCTAGCACTCCTCACTCGACATCATTGAGAACATAACTGGTGGTATACCTTAT
Source organism: Amazona ochrocephala (assembly GCA_039720435.1). Classification (NCBI taxonomy): domain Eukaryota; kingdom Metazoa; phylum Chordata; class Aves; order Psittaciformes; family Psittacidae; genus Amazona; species Amazona ochrocephala. The sequence goes on from CM077880.1 coordinate 33,006,117, forward strand.
TCGGATGATCACTGACAACAACAGTAACTTGAAATCTAATGCTTCATCCAATTGAGATTTTGCAAGCTCTAACAATATTATGCTTATTACTCACAATCATTTTATATGGAAAGGTTCAGTACATATAGAAGCAAATAATCCTTGTCCATCGTGAGGAATCCCCAATAATATCATTAATAGTAATATTTTATACTAAAAGCTATTTGTTCACCATGGACATGCAAACATGCCAACATGGTATCTAATTAGCATTAATTCTGACAAATTAAACAGCTTATCAAATAATTGGACTCTTACCTATCATCTCCAACATACCACGTATTTCTGACATGGAGGTAAGAGGTAACTGTACTACCACACTATGAGTTGATAAAGTGGATTGGTTGTAGTCACGGGGCGGGGGGGGGGAGTGTGACAGATGCACTTGACCCCTGGACCAAACTAGCAGTACTTTGGTACAGGTTCCAAAGGAGGTAAAGAACTGAGCTGTAGCCAGGCCAAGAACTCCAGGAAACCCACAGAGAAGCAGATGCATATGAGCTTGGAACACCAGTCATGTGATTAACACATGGATAGCAGGTGGTTTTCCCAAGACTCATTTATCAAAAAACAAAGAAATCTGTGTGTACAAGGAGTCTCATGGCCACCTTTCCTATCACACGCAATTTGACTGTGAGACAACCACTTCATCCCATAAATACGGCACCCTTAGCGAGCCTTCTTTGAGCTCTCCCTAGGCAGCATGGCGGCATGACAGCGATCTCCTCTTGAGCTGGGACACCTCTCAAGGCTGCTCCTTGAGGAAGACACCTTTCTACTAATGACACTGAATTCTACTAATGACGTTCTACTAATGACTTGGACTCATCTTTGGATGAGTGACTCCCACACCAATGACTCTCCCCTTGAGCTGAGGACATCTCTCAAGGTTTGAGATTCCTTACCCGAGACAGTGATCCTTCCTTACCCAAGGCAGAGAGACCCCTTATTCACAACCGATCCTCAGTACGTTGTTGATAGCGTGTTAAATTAATAGGAATGAAATTCATGTAGTTAATTCCTTTAGGCATAAATCGTTGTCCAAGTCCGAGACAAAGACTGGACCTAGGTGCACCCTAAGCACCATCAGGTGTTTAGAAAGTAAGGGGACCCGCTCTGAACCTCATGCCTCAATGGGAGGGTCTCCCTTAACTTTTGTGTCTTTGGTCTCTGTGTAAGTCATTCTAAATTTATTCTAACCTGATTTTCCTTTTTATGTTTCATCCATGCAGCAAGTAACAGAGTAAACCTTGCCATCAAACTTCGTTATGCTGCACTTTTATAAACTCCTATTAAAAATACTTTTGCTCAGGCCTTTGATGGTGATTGGGTGACCCTAAACCACTCACCTGTGACATCTGCAAGACCTTTACCCATTTTAATGTAAAAGATGGATAGCAATGCTCATTCAATGAGCAGATACTTAAAATCTGGCTTTATCCCCAGTATTCAGTGCAGGACCATATGCTTTAGTTTAGTGCCCTCCATTCAAACATGCTCTGCAAACAGAATGATTAATTTGCTTGTGGAATTTTTCTATTGTTCCTTGACACAGTAACTAACAGCATCACAAATACTAGTTTATTTTCACAAGACTCCTTATATGAAAGGACTCAAACTATCTGCATTCAGATGAAGGAATGTTAAGATAGAACAGCTTAAAATAGCACATACTTAGGATTTTGGTGCCCAGTTAGCAAGGAAAACAACTTATATTTTCTAGAACTCTTCACATTACTGGGGCTTTACATATCCTAGGAATTCAACTTCTCTGCCAGTTTTGAGTGCTCAGCATGCCTGTAACTGAGCTCTCAAGTTCTCCTTTCTGTGAAAATTCAGATTTAAACAAGTTGATTAACACGGTACAGGAGTTCTGTGGCTGTTCTTGGTCCTTCCATTTCCTTCTCTCCTTATATGCAGGAATGCTTCTGCTTAAATCCCCTCCATCCTATTCACTGATGCATCTGGTAGCATTATAGCAAATAAGCACGTGGGCAAACATATCTGTCTGGCATTTCAGGCAGAAGGAGAGGATTAACACTGTACTGCATCTATTAAAAGTAAGATTATAATGAAGGCTTTATCACAAGCATACCAACATCCACATGCACACAGGCTCTTCTGCTGGCAGGCAAGCACAGCTCATCAAGTCACCACCAGCATCTTGATGCTAGGCCACTCTGCAGCCAATAAATCCACAATCACTCCCCCACAAGACAGCATGAAACAACCTGGATGTGGCCCGACAACCAGCAGCACCATGGGGGGCTTTAATCCCTGCTCCAAAGCAGTGGCGGAGTTGGAAATCAGCTGGCTCTATAATATGAAATGCATAAGCAACCTGGGGACTTCTGGTCAGATGCCCCCTTCCTCACTGAATACCCTGACTTGTGTAGCAGCAAGCTCCAACAGACAGCTAGAGGAATAGCAGGGTCATGCTCCTCACCCTGACAAAGCAACCCACAGCCCTGCAGTCTGAAAACTGGTTTGAATCCCTTTAGCTAGGAAGTTTTGATCACACAACTGCTATAAAAAATGAAGCGCATTGGCCCCTTATGCACATTGGTATAATTTCTAACCCCATCTGCCTTGATGATGTTCAGAGTCCTGCAGCCCACCATAATCGCCTGCAGCCTGTTTTGGATATGGGAATTTAAGTCATGAACTATAGAGCTGTTTTGTTCCCCCTGAAATCAAATGAACCCTGTAAGGCCCTCCTAAAATAAACCTGCTGCATTACCTGTGTGTTTTTGTGCAGTACATTCATTTCACCAGTGATGTTTAAAGTCCTTTTGAGTTTTATAGGTAAACTCCCAGTGGCACTAAGAAATAAAATTGGAACTTAGAATTTATATTTCAATCTGGAGGCTGACAGAGTGGTCACCTCCTTGACCTTGAACTTTAAATTAAATGCTAGTCACACTAACAAAGTCATCAAAAAGGCTACAAAAGTACACTGGAAGGAACCACAGCTTATAATCTGGAGCACGGTTCTGCTGCCCAGGAGGCAGACCTGGGAGCAAGTTTTGTGTTTCAGGATAATCTGTGGGTGACTGAAGGAATCAAGACCTTTGACATTATTTTCAATGAAACCTGGGTGTAGCCTTGAAAGGAAGAAAGCCAACCCAACCCAGACCATAACGAGAGAGATTAAATCTCCAGTGGGACAGCCCTCAACAATCTCTGCACACGCACAGACAGAAACATTCTGTGCTTGTCCCTGTCACTGCTTCAAGATCACTTGAACAAGCAGATGAATTACTTAAATTCCTAACACGTTTTCCTATGTTAATTTTGTTCTTTTTTGTTGTTGGGGTTTTCTCTTAAAAACCTGAATTATTTCTATAGCAGTTCTCCTTTTGATCTGTGTTATTTTTCATGGTGCTGTTCAAACTCCTCCAACATTCGTCTGTATCCTTAGAAGCTAAAGAAGGAAATTTGTTCCTGACGTGTAAAACAAAAAACAAAAAGAGCATTCCCCACAGTCATGTTTTGTATGAGATTTCAACACTAACATTAGTAACATTAATTGAACACCTGCTTGTACAAGCTGAAGAACTGATCCCTTTAGATTTATAAGCTAAACAAGATAAAGTTATCAAGACAAACTTCAACCCCAGAATAGCCAAATTACACATATCCAGCCCTGGCTCTTCTTTCTGAACAATCACAGAGTTTGAGGAATTAAATAAAATTAAATAAAATAAAAGCTTCCAAATACTGTCTCAATTATTTCCTTATTTTTTTGTTTTGTTTTGTTTTTTCCATTGGTAAGAACTCAGAAGCACAATGAAATAATCTGCCCTCACATCATGTTTTTCTTCAGTTTGATACTAAGGAATGGAATTACTCAACTTCTCTTTTCTCATTTGCTCATTTCCACCACTCAGCTTGCATCCTTCTGTCATCTCTATTTTGCCAACAGTAGATGGCACCAGTAATTTCTATATTCATTATAATACCAAGGGGGTTTGTTGTTGATTTCAATACCCATGGTTATAGTTTCCTGGCTGTATTCTATGGGTTTCCTTACTAAGTCACCATTACAAAATTCATCTTGCAAACGTCTCTTAATTTACTGGCATGTGCTTCATTCAAGCATCTGCTAATTATTCACGTTTGGGATAACACTTCCTGAAACTATAGCTTGATGCAATGATAAAACAGTAATTTTATGCTTTAATTACTTCACTGAAATTGCATTAATTCAATAACTGCAATGTGCACTTCTGCTAGCAATATATTATTTTTTTCAAAGAAGAAGCCATTTTTACCACATAATTTAAAATGTTTCACAACCACCTTAACTTAGGATATACTGTTAAACATGCAGGAAGCATTTGCCTGTGCAGCAGCTCGGCTGGTGTTTAGGCCAATGATTTATTTTACCCTTGTACTTATCTAAAGGCTCATACTTTTTTATGCTACTCAGGTCTAAGCTTAATTGTATAAACACAGTTACATCGGACTTTTTAAAACATGCATAAGTATGTATAAACACATGCAAATATATATATACACACACACACACGCTTCTACACAAGAGAACAATTACACCAAGAGTTCAGATTTGATTGCCAGATGTAGGATACATTCTTTAGTTTCTCAAACTCAACCTCTACCACTACTACCCCCAAAAACAGCCCAAAACAAATCAACCTTAACATCTCCATTGTGGATCCAATATTTAGCTGAACACTACAAGTTCCTTCCATATTTTGTGGGGATATGCATACTTTTGAGAATGTATTTTAGTTGATTACAATTGATCAGATCAATTCCACCTTGAATTTCACACTGTTAAAAAGAACTTTATGATTAATTTAGTGTATGCATGATTAATTTTTCAAATACTTCAATTTTACTGGAAAAAAAATGTAATTTGGATTACTACATACATACACATATTCCAGCATGAATGCCACACTGACCCCAAGATAATGACCACAAACAGAAACAGTTAAAAGGACATGATTCTTTGGAATCACCATGAAAAAATATTGCAGTGCATTGAGTAAAAGCATCATTAATCTAAAAGGAAAGACTGTCACTCACGACCTACACTCTTCACGATTGCTGACTGATTGAGTTCAGAGATCAAATGACTTCCTGAGTCTCAAGAACACGTACAGCAGGCTCTTACAGCGCTCAGATCAATGGGCTTCCTTTCTCTATGATCCACAACATCCGATACGTGCACTAAGTTAAACGTTCATCTCCACTCCCACCCTAAACTAACGATCTCCAAGTTCCACTTTGAATGAGAACGACCCAAGTCAGGTCTTCATGTGAAGAATGTTCCACTCCCACAGAGAGAAGAAAAACATGTTGGTGAACAGCCATGTTGACTGATACGAATAAGTATAAATAAGTATGACAGGAAGCTGAGTGCCACAGCTGTGAAGCCCATGAGATTTTAAAAGCTTGCATAGACCAGAAGATGTTTTCTCTTTGTTACTGGCCTGTAACTTCGGGGGAAAGGAAGCAGAAGGAAAAAATAAACGAAAATTGAGGTTTTATTTTAAACATGAGGAGAGCACAGGGACAGTGTATAACAAGTTACTGGATCTAACTAATGAGTTATCTCTGAACTTGTGTTTCAGCCCACTCCAACATGCTGACCTTAAAGTCAGGAAAACACACTGAATTTGCTTTTGGCTGTAATGCTTATACAACTAAAATAACAGAAAACCATCCTACCACCAGAAAAACACAGATTTAAACACCAAGTGTTTTACAGTCCATCTAAAAAACAATCAGAGGTATTATTGTGTAATCTATATCCAACTGGTGTTTCACGCTTTGACTGGGCAAGAAGGATGGTTTGGGCTGACAAGTGATCTGCTGTAGCTGGGCTATAGGAACAGGCTAACTCCTTCTTCCCTGCACACTGGAGGGTGGCATAGGCTGTCCCCTTGCCCCCATCCATTCCTCTCTGTTCAGATGATGTCTACCTCTAGCCCTGCATTTGGCAGATAACAAAGGTGTTGGTATTTTTACATTCTCCATTTGGAACAAGCTAGAAAGGGGTTTGTTGTTTTGGTTTCAACATAAATGGACTTTCAAGCTAATCAAGCCTCCATTGTTAAAATCCCTCCTGGGATACTCTGCAAAACAGCATTGTTGGAGATCTTTCTACTTCCATCTTATACTCTATTTGTAGGCCCACATTTCAATAACACGAGTTTTTTAGGGTCATTCTGCTTTCAATCCCAGATGAAAACAGAAAGAAAACAAAGCCAATCAAGAAGCCAAGCATAAAGGCAAATTTGACGCATTCAATGTAATTCAGTACATCTAACTTCAAGCTGTAATTTCCTCTGAATTTAAAAAAAAGGGAACATGCAATTTTCTGGCTTTTAAAATTGCAACCTTACAAAAAGAAATAAAATCAAGATTAGTAAAAGCTGGAGAGGTCTGCCTAATGATTGCAATTCATTACAAATTAATTGTAGCATTTGGTTCAATCTTTTAACTGAATCCCCTTCAACCTCTTCACAAACAGGTTCCTTATAATTTTGCAGGTAAACAAACAGAAAAATAATAATCTCCCATATCTCATATTGTTTCTATACCAAAATTGCACAAATTAATACAAATTCAAGCATTACAATCTCTATTTTCTTCCAGTATTATCATATACAAAACTTGCAAATATTATACACTCTTGGGAGTAACACCGAAATGACACATTATTAAAGCACTATAACAACCTTCACATGGCTTAAAGCTCTTAATTATTCTACATGCTTTCTGTTATGGCATGACAATCAGTGGTGACATCCTAAGTATCTGCTACAATAAGAAGCTATAATTAAAAGCTCTAATTAAAATACTTCAAATCAATCTCACTGTAAGTGTAGCTATATCCCCTACACTAGTTTCCAGACTTCGGTATAATCCTAGGTTAAATGTTAAATGCTGGATGAATACTGCTTAACCAACAGAAGATTTGGGTAGATCACATTAGCCGTTTAAATAAACACATGGAAGTGGCTGCTACAAATTAAAGAATCGTTTCTCCTCTTCTATAAAATGATCTTGAACTGCAGTAATGCAGATTCAGGTGAAAGCAGGAAAAAAGCCACTTTCAGTATAAGAACTGAACCAGAACACACTGCCTGGCTACAAAGACTATGGATTTTCTATTACCAAAAATCTTTATGAGCCAGATAAACATCTGTCAGGAAGTACGTAGGCATAGGATCCTGCCTCCAGATAAGAAAGAAGTTAGATGAACTCTCAAGTTCCCAGACAAACCTTTCCTCATTTTATTTCTAAATAACAGATACCATTTTTACATTTTTATTAAATACTGTAATGATACTGTAATTCTATTTCTCAATTCTAAATTATTTTAGCAGAAATTTTTGGCATACTGTCACTCGAGTATTCAAAATTCACCAAATTTTCTTTTGCTCCCCTCCACCTCCAAAATAAAACACTCAAAACCCCAAAAGCCTCTTAGAATTATTTTTTCTGCAATAAGTTTTGCTAGTTAACCTTAACTCACAATTTTTTAGAAGATAATTACTATGCTACAAGCCAAAAATAAGCAGATTGTAAGATCAAATGTGATTGATTTCATCTCTGATGTTGTCATCTTTAATGACAAAAAAACTATCAAGGGATCTCATCTTACAGTTAATTTTACCTAACAGACCAGACTTTCACAGCTTGAATGATCTAATATTAATCAAAATAAAGAACAGCTTTTCCCATTTCTTTGCCAAAGAACATATACATGTGCACATGCACTCATACTGCTCCACGGTTCAGACTACGTCTCCTATCCAAGGTGCTGCTGTTTACTAAATATTAGTCCTTGCCCTGAATTTTGTGGGTACACACACTGCTGGTTTCTCCTTAGTGCTCTTTACCTCATCACCAATTTGAGTGGAAAAAGAGTGTCTGCTTTTAACACTGCAACATATTAATAAGTTTAAGCATGTGAAAAGTCACATTAAATAAACACTACTTGTATTTACATCAGTCAGGCATAAGCCCTTGTGGATCACCACCTCTGTGAAATATGTTTGAGAGTGTATCAGCATCTTCTTACTTTTGTCTATAGAAAAAAATATAAAGCTAAGGAGTGAAATCCTTTAATTATTTATACATTTAAACTACTTCTCTTTAGTCACATGGCACTATCCTAGACCTTTCATCACCCTCTCCCTGCAGGAGTGAACAATATCACTACTCACACATTCACTTTTTATCATGCAGCTGTCATCTGGATTTACGTGGAAAATCTGCCATTTCTACACCCAATATATAATTTAGAGCATTGTCAAAAACATCATCCAAGAACAAAAGACATTTGCTGACATGGAACGTCTGTGGGGTTTGTAGATTTGGACTCTTTCAAACATTCCTTTTCTTCCTCACCCCCTCATTTCACTTATTTCAAGCAGTTTGGGTTTGGTTGTTTGGGGGTTATTTAATTTTTTTTTTTTTTTTTAAAGCAAATATTCAAACCCTTTATTTCCCAACTTATACATTCTTTATAACTTTTAAATCATTATTCATCTTCCCCAAAGAGGGGAAAACAAGCTACAGTTGTGCTAAATTTCATGGAAATAAGAGACTTCTTCAAATTCAATTTCACAGATATTTGCTTAAATTCATCTTGAGCCAATCACCAGAACTGCTTAGATGCAGTCAGACTGCCATTCCATAGTCAAAATCTTCCTTTTAATTAGAGAGGCAGGCAGGGAAGAAGCCTCATCACCAGTTAATCCTTCAATTTCCCTTTTACCTCAGGGGACCCGGGTACTTCTTTCAGTTTACTATGACACATGGCAGTGATCTTATGAAGTGCACTCTTCTTAAAAGCTGAATTTGGCATAAGAGGTTTGCAGCAGCAAGTTACCCAAGAGCTGGAGAAGGCACTTCAGCTTCCAGCTTCCTCCTCTCCAAGACCTGAGATCTTGTAAGGATCTTTCTTCTAGACCTGTCCCTTTCAGCAAAGGTTTTACTGTGACTATCTAACCAAAACTAACCCTCTCCTGCTCTCAGCTACAACTGAGTTCTTACAGTCAAGCTGAATTTTCTTCTGCCTTACACAAATAACCTAGAGAAACCATCTGAAACGATGAGGGCAATAATAACAGCAGCAGTCCTTCTCACCCTCTCGTTACACACATTAAATGAAGTGTTACTCCTGACACTGAATTAATTCTGCAAGTAAATTACTAGCTCCTAAAGCACACAGAAATTAACATACCAACATCCCTTATAAATCCACTCAATTCCCATAGCTCCAAAACTGAGATTCTCCAATTACTTTATTTACTACAACACCTTTGCTCACAAGACGATGAGAGCCTACCTTAGTTAAAACTACTCTGAAAAATCCATTTCAGGCCCTTGCTGTGTAGTACACTTTAAAGAAATTTCTTTAAGTGATCACCCAAATGACAAACTTGTGTTCTTATTTAATCAAGTAGTTATGAACACTTCAAAAGATTTACATAAGAATTTTAACTAGGCTTTAGTGGTTTTGCTACCACAGTATAGTAAATGCAACCATGAAACAGCCAAACTACATTGTCATATTTTTGCCAAATTTTAGGGAAATCTACACAGTGAGGAGCTGTATTTGACAATAGTGAAGATGTCTGATTTCTCAGCAATGCCCATTGAATTCAACAGCTTTTGATTCATTTATTGTGTTTCTGCAAGCTTCTGGAAAGGAACAGACCAAGATACGAACTTTTTCCTTGCGCCCAGGTCACTTCTTAATGTCCAGATGAAGATAGGAGATCTCAGTTGTGACTGTGCATTCAAGAGTATTACACATTGCGACTAACCTGTGCCTGCCATCTTAGCCAGATGAACTTCCCGCTGCGTAACAGATTCAGAGCCCTGTTCATGCAGTGCACAGTTGGGGTCAGGGCTCATGACAGTCTACTGCTGTGTCTTCCCACAAGCCACAAAAAATGTTTGGCATGCCAGATATACTTCCCGGCTCCAGTCTGACTTCCTAAATGAGGCAACCCAAAATAAAATGATAAAGGAAAATAAGGGATGTCTGTGTGAAGGGTTTGGGAAATAAGGGGGAAAAAACCCCTCCAAACACCAAACCTCAAACTTAGTTTTCATAAAGCTTTATTCTACCCCATCCACGGGGATTTCCGTGCAACTACAAAGGAAACAGAACTGGAGCCAAAACTTGAAGAGCTTATGCTGCTCAACTGAGAGATTCATAATAGTAATGTTTTTCTAAGTAGTTCTGATATGAAAGCAGATAGATAGTAACGCTTTTGCTTCCCTGGAGCACAACAGATTGTGTTGGTTAGGTCTTATAACTCTTACTCAGAAATGACTGATTTCCCATTGAGTCGGTGGGACTCATGTCTGATTAGGACTCCAGGATTTTAACCTAACCATATGTTTGTATGCAGTGCACAAAGGGAATCTGGAGTCAATTAAATCTGTAAAACAAAAATGGACCAACACTGAGGAAGACCCAACAGCTCAGTAATCCCTGGCTGTCTCCCCCTCCAGAAGCATGTGACCTAATTACAACTCTAATAAAATGAAGCATGAATATTTCCTTATGTAGCACTTAAAAGACAACAACAAAAAACACAAAAGCACACATATTCCTGCTGAAAGCAGTTGTGCTCCTACAGCTTGCCTTGTCCTCCTCCAACATGCTTTGTTTTCCATTTAACATCTCCCAAACCAACTTGCTTGAGAAAGAACAAGATCAGAATTGCAGAGACCACTTAAAACTGTCTGACACCTGCATTTCATCACAAAGCTCATGTGCAGATTTTGTTTTTGGGCAGCAGTTTGTGCCTTTTAAAATGCATTATAAACAAATATACATCAGTCACAATCAAAATTTCAAAGAAAGTAAACACTTTGAATGAAAACCATTTACTGAAGTACCAGGCTGTCAAATAATGAATTATTTTGCTAACTTAAAAAGTGTTAGCATAAAGTAGGAAAAGCCCATAACCTTGCTTGCTTATGCTTTTCTCAGTGTCCAAAATACAAACTGTTACCTAACATCATGACTGTTTACAGTTATGCTCACAGACTTGGAATCACAGAATGGTTATGGTTGAAAAGCACCTTAAATTCATCTAGTTCCAACCCCCCTTCCATGGCATGGACACCTCACACCAGACCATGTCACCCAAGACTCCACCCAGTCTGGCCTTGAACACTGCCAGCGATGGAACATTTACCATTTCTTTGGGCAACCTGGTCCAGTGCCTCACCACCCTCACAGTAAAGAACTTCCTCCCTATATCCAATCTAAACTTCCCCTGTTTAAGTTTAAACCCATTACCCCTCATCCTATCACTACCACCCCTGATGAAGAGTCCCTCCCCAGCATCCTTACAGGCCCCCTTCAGATACTGGAAGGCTGCTATGAGGTCTCCATGCATCATTCTTTATCATTTCTTGTTAGACATGGCAAGTATAAAGCTATCCTTCATTCAGATTAGAGTCCTTTCAAATCTTCTGTGATAAAAGTATTTTAAGAATAAATTTATTCTATGTTTATACACTGACTTCCTCAAAGCAACTCAGGGTTATACATTTGTAGACCTTAACTCCTTGTCAGAGAAGAGCGCAGTAGCACTGCTACAGCTTTCTGTTAATCAGGATCAGCACTGAGAGGAGGCACAAGCCTGCTGCACGTTGATGTCTCATCCTCAGAGGAGCATGGGCCCCCTCCAGAAGGCTTTGCTACGCAGGACTGAGCTCCTGCTTTGACAGAGGCTGCAGAGAATGAAGGACCGGAACAACAGTATTAAAGGTGTTCAACACTTCACGGGAGCCTGTAACATCTTCTACATGTGTTTGGAAACAGCTGAGCACACATCCACTGGATTAGGACCAGTGCAAGCAATCAGCAAGCAGACAATCACGGGAAACAAAAGAAACGGTGGCTCTGTTTGACTAGGGCACCTGGAAATGTCAGATGGGGACCTCTGTCAACACACTGTACTCCTGCACTCTCACCAGCCAAGAGAGATGAGACAAGGGCAAAGCAGCACGGTTCAGACAGACCTGACAAAACAGACCAGCAGGTATCCCGGTGTACACACCTCAGCGTGATCTGACAGCATGGATCAGGGGAAAGCCCCACAAAGCCAACACAAATGTCAGACAAGGATGAACAGCTCCACTCACAAATGTAAAAAGCATTTTGGAAAAGCCAGAAGTACAGACTTGATCTGGCACAGCACAGAAGAGACTGTGGTACAGAGTGATAGACTGTGGTACAGAGTGATAGACTGTAGGAGTTTGGTGCTATTTGTTATTCATTTAGTAAGATGTTATCCAAAACAGAGGAAGGAAAAAAATGCTTGAAGAACAGCATTTTGGTTCAGAGCTATGCAATCATGGGGCACTTTTCTTCTCGTATCACAGGATTCAGAACTACACCATAAATCCTATAAATGCATTTCTCTAACCAGAATTTATCAAAATCAAACAAATAAAATCTTGATGAAGAACTAAAACGCTTTTGCCACTATCCCTTCTGCTTGTCTGATGTGTGAGTCTATTAAAGCTTCAGGGAGAACTAGTTATAGAATGGTACAGAAATAGGCCTAGCAACAAATCCATCCTTCATAGATAAGGATGCATCAAAATGACAATTTCTTACAAAACTGACATTTTCCCATTGTTATTGGGGTAGTCAGCTTACACCCACCACCAATGGATAGAAGTTACAGTGATTCTAATGTCCTCTATCATGATGTATTAGTCAGTAAGCAAGTTTTAAGAAGATCATCTGATTTTCCTTTTGGAAAAAGGGAAAAGCAAGAAAGACATTAACCAACAAAGCTGCACTATCAAGAATTACAGAATTTAAGAATCAAATCCATTACACCTTCAGGACCACTCCAGAAATTATTCATTACTAGAGTGTTGGGTTTGTGGGGTATTTAATCTCTTCTCCCCAGTTACGCATTTAATGTCTTCATGTCCCCTGTGTTTGTCTTGTCAAAGGAGACATTTTTAAACTAAGTACGCTAGAATTGTATCTGTACAGCATATGTGTGTGTGGACACGCATGTGCCAAAGTAAGGCTTCTTCTATATGCCATCACATGCCCTAGGAAAGGCTCTATTCCAGACACTAGCAAGACAATATACCTTCAGAGCCACAGCCCAAGTTCTTTCTGCAGCAGTCTCCTGCGGCGAGGATGAGACAGCTGCCATGCCAAATGATGTGCACATGTGCAAAAGTCTGCCTCAAACATGTAATTCAGCGACTTGGGGTTGTTCTGTGTGTCCTGTCTGCATGAATATGTGGTGTCATTTGCTTACAAGTCTGGAAGCAAATTGGCTTCCACACACATAAACACGTTCTCCTCAGGTAATGATTTACTTGCTGGTGGGCTCAAAATTTATTTTATGGACAAGTCTTGATATATTCATCCTAGCAAACTTCATCCTAGTACAAGTAAAGACAGCAAGAGAGGACACATTTTCCTCAATGCTAAAATCATTTTTCTTTTAGATTAAAAAGCTGCAATATTTTAAAGCTTCCTATAGCGTACGTGCAGTCACTAAAGTAATTGAAGAGTACTATTCAGTCTTAAATTTGGTCTAGCAAGCTCAGTGATGCACTTAAAAATAGCCTTGATTATTACCCTTGTGGCAAATAGCACCGTTTCTGGCATCTCTGTTGTGCATCATGCAGCCAAATGAAATTGTAGATGACTTCTTCCTGTTTCTGCAGTAGTACACTGAAATCCTAGTCCTGTTCAAGGATTGTCTTTAAACTAATTTCACTCATCGTCTGCTATTAGAAGTGTGCTCAAAATCCATATAGTTTCATCACACTCCAGTGTACCTTAGGAAAGGAAAGATGCTACTTAATCTCTTGGCCTAAAGTTACCTCTAGTTTAAAGTCTCTTCAAACAACTCATTGGAATTGGGCAAGTGCTGTCATGGGCAATCAGCACACAGCTAAGCACGGAAAAGCCCTGAAGGAACAGGGCTCTGCTGCACTTATTTTTTTAATCCAGACGTTCATAACAGAGAATGGTAAAACACCTTGAAGTCTCCAATTACCAACATCATGAAGAAAAGGTCAGTGAAGACATACTGTGCATTTTTAAGTTTGCTGATTTATCCTCTCCTCGCTGACCTTACCGTATCTCCTAGTCAAGGTATTGGATGCAGACATAGGATTCAGTTTAACCATGCCAAGTGCAACGCCCTGCACCTGTGTCAGAGCAATCCTAGGCAGAGCTGCAGGTTGGGCAGAGAAGAGATTCAGAGCAGCCCTGTGCAGAAGGACTTGAGGGTGTTGGTCAATGAAAAAATGAACATGAGCCGGCAGTGTGTGCCGGCAGCCCAGAAAGCCAACCATATCCTGGGCTGCATCAAAAAGAGTGTGACCAGCAGGTCGAGGGAGGTGATCCTGCCCCTCTACTCTGCTCTCGTGAGACCTCACTTGGAGTATTGTGTGCAGTTCTGGTGTCCTCAACATAAAAACGACATGGAACTGTTGGAACAAGTGCAGAGGAGGGCCATGAGGATGATCAGGGGACTGGAGCACCTCCCATATGAAGACAGGCTGAGAAAGTTGGGGCTGTTCAGCCTGGAGAAGAGAAGGCTGCATGGAGACCTCATAGCAGCCTTCCAATACCTGAAGGGGGCCTATAGGGGTGCTGGGGAGGGACTCTTCATTAGGGACTGTGGTGAGAGGACAAGGGGTAACGGGTTCAAACTTAAGCAGGGGAAGTTTAGATTGGATATAAGGAAGAAATTCTTTACTGTAAGGGTGGTGAGGCCGTGGAATGGGTTGCCCAAGGAAGTTGTGAATGCTTCATCCCTGTTCAAGGTGGGGTTGGACATAGCCTTGGATGGCATGGTTTAGTGGGAGGTGTCCCTGCCCATGGCAGAGGGGTTGGAACTCAATGATCTTGAGGTCCTTTCCAAACCTGACTATTCTATGATTCTACGATTCTCCACACAAACCTTTGTTATCGCTTCGTTTTCCTCTCAAATGGTCCACTGGTGGCAACAGAACGCATCACCATGCTCTCTGTTGCAGTATTGTACTTTAAATGGCCTTAGAACACTGGCCTCTAAACTTCTTGTGACAAAGAAAAGCTAGAGATCTGTAAGTTTTTGGCTTTGTCCCTGGTGCAAACACTCGCGGAATACTCACCATAGAGTAAGGTTTCAATGAAGCAGCTCTTTCAAGACTAACAGCCCTCCCTTTGTTTATGTTTGTTTCACATAGCTTTTATATCATTATGTTGTTGACTCTGTGTACTTACTAAAAGCTGAATAGCCATTTCCAATACTGTTATCCTTAAATTAGCATACTATCTATTCCCAGAAGAGCGGATTAAGTGTTCTACCACCAACTGTCTTACAGATGATTTATACATTTTTTAAGTGAAATGATTCCACAATAATCTGGTCTCATTCAATGGCTGCAAATGACTGCATAAGGTTCAAGACAGCAAAGAGCCAGTTACTTTTACTTCGAGATCAATAGATTCACAAACCCAGATGTTATAAGGCCATCCACAGCATTTTTCTCTCCTAAATGATTCTATTTGAATGACAGCAGACTCAATCAGGATAAATACCTCCAAAATAAAGGTGATCTGAAAGCACTAAATTCATAGGTAATTCACAAATGCCAAGTCTCCCTTTTTCATTTCCCTATGAGTCCACAAAATTGGATAAGAAGGAAATTATTTTATATGTCATTTTTGTTTTTTCCCCCTCCTTTGCCATTTCGGAAAACAAGATTGTGACGGAAGACTTCCTAGGTCACAAACAGGAAAACTGGTAGAACTTAACTGATTTTTCTATTTTTTTTCAGTGTGTATTTATTGCCTGGAATTAACTGCAATGGGTTTCTCCTTGAATTTACTATAGAGAAACTAGGTACAATCTAAGATGAAAAGGAGCAGTAGGAGAAGTGGCTCACTTGGAATGCCTTAATTATGGGAAAATTTAGTATATTATTTATTAATTGGGATCAACACTGTACGTTACATCTTTCATAGTCTTTCCTAGATACCTCGACCAGAGGAACAGGAGCCAGAGATTATAACATATTCCATGAAATGAGCTCCTTCTCGCCTACTTGGCTGGCATCACCAGCCACTGATCAAGAGGTTAATGAGGCCAGCTTCAAGTTTTCCTTTAATGAGGAAAATCACTACTGATATCAATGCACATTGAGGATTATGTCATTTTCCAGAACCTACCCAGAGCCATTCCCTAAAACAGTACAAGTGGCAGCGGTGTCTGAAGAGAGGGGCTGCCACTCAACCTTCACCATCTCCCAGAACTTTAAGTGGACCAGGCACACATGGATCTCCCAGGGATTTTTGAGGATATAAACATCCTGGAACTATGACACATCCACCTATTCTGCTAGCAGATTTGCAATGCACTCTTCACTGAGATCAGTACTAGCATGTGTACAGGACACAGCAAAGTTAAAATCACATAGTGCCATCACAGGTGGGAACACCACACTGGGAGTTTGGGTATCCATGATGCAATGTCTCCATTACTAAAAAGCAAGCACAGTAAAAACTGCAACCCTTATCTTCACTATTGTCACTTCCAGATGCCCTGTGGAGAGCATCTGGCAAGGGATGTTCAGTCATCCCCCCTACTTCTGTTGGGGGACTTGGCAGTGTTAAGTTTGTAGCTAGACTCAATGACTTTAAAACCCTTTTCCAACCTAAATGATTCTATGACTATATCATTACCATATCATGGAATGGAATTGATAACACAGTTCAGGGGGGAGAGAGAAAATAAAATCAATCATCTCAGCCTCTCATGTAGTCTGGTTCATTTTCCCAGACAGACTCGCACAGGCATTGCCCACAGTAGTAAAACAAAAATCCACATCCTAGAGCAGTTTCATAAAAATGGCAGCAGTGAACTACTGAGATCAAACTTTCACGGCAGGCTTCAAGATTACACTGCTTATTGAAGAACATGAGTGAACATAAGTTTTACCCTAAACAGGTCATGTAAGCACAGAGAAGAGCTGTTGAAGTGTACTAGCTGTAAATACCGTGTTTAAACCACAAATTCCTGGACAGCTCATAGCTCTTCCGTAAATCAGTGAAAGACCTCACCATGTAGCACTCTGAATTCCTGACTGCTTTAAAGTGAATGTTAACATTTACCATTCTGGAAGAACAGAGCAAATTTCACTCTTTAGCTGAAGCTCATTTTAGCTGCTATGTCTTACAGATTAAGAGATCTGCAAGTAAAATTAAAACCAAAATAAATACCCCAACAAAAGAAAAAAATAAACAATCCTCAAGAAAACTCAGCGGAACCATCTGAATCCATGTGGAAACAGGCCCATCATTCTTAAAACAAGACATTTGCTGGGATTTGGCAAGTGAACAAAACAAACACAAGTCTGGCAGAAGTAGCCCGCTTGGGAGGATAAGGAATAAAATATGACTGCTCATTCTGGTAGAGGTGGGGAGAGGAAGCATGTGAATTTTAGAACTGACCCACAGAGCTGGGTAAAAAGGAAAGCATTTAGAGACGTGAAATGAAACACTAAAATAAATAAGAGCAAGATATGCTCAAGTCAAATCAGACTCTGTTAAAAGAAAAAGCTACTCCCATGAGGGCCAATGATGGAAAGATGCCTATGTATCTGTTTAAGAGTCATAGCTCAATAATTAAGAAAGAGTCAAGTGACTGAGCATCACTAAAGTCCCTTTCCTTGATTTAACCTATTTGACAGGCAATGTAAAAAAACATCTACTCAAGAGTGTACATAGCATAAATGTATGTGTATTTTGAAACCTGAGAAGGGTCAAAATTAAGCCTAAAACTTTAAAACATCTGAATTTGCCAAACATAATATTACTGGATTCTTCAGAAATCTATGCTGCATATCCCGTAAATACCGCGTCTATCACATTGTTTCAACACCAAAAAAAAAAAAAAAAAATAGGTAGAGGAGAAAAAATACTCCATTTCAGCAACGTGTTTGAGCACATTACTAAGTGCAAATCCACCTCTGATGGAAGGACAAGCAGAAAATACAATTAATGTAACCTAGATAGATCCAAAACCCTCCGGTTTTCCCCTGTAGTTTCCTCTTAGCCTACTCAGTGTTTATTTCTCCCCAATATCAGCACCTGAATAGACGACTGTGGGTAGTATGAACAACAGAACTGCCATTTATGTACTTTCTATACTACCAATCTATACGTAAAATTATTGTTGGTCCAAATTCTGTAAAGCCTGAAGGATGTTGCCATCTTTTCAGATTATGTATCCTAGCATAGAAATGTCAAATTGTTTTTTAAGAAGGATAGCATCCAATATAAGAGCTGGGGAGTTTCATTGTTTGTTGTCCATCGTACAAAATAATTCAGCTCAGCAGAGGAAACAGACACACTTGGTCTAAAAATATTTCATGTTCCTCAGTATTTTCAAGGATCTGGTAATAAAAACCTTTGGGGAAAGCGTGTTTTTTATGCATAAATGGTTAAGTTAAAAGTAACAATAAGAACTTGATTTAAATCAACAAAACCAGGGATTTCCAAATAAAAACCTGCTTTTTTATCCAAATGTTGTTAAGCAAGGGTATGGACCTGCGGGAATGAATCCAGAGGAGGCTCATGAAGATGCTCTGTGGGTTGGAGCACCTCTCCTGTGAAGACAGGCCGAGAGAGTTGGGTTTTTTCAGCCTGGGAAAGAGAAGGCTCAGGGGAGACCTTAGAGCAGCTTCCAGTACCTAAGAGGGGGCCTACAAGAAATCTGGAGAGGGACTTTTGACACGGTCATGTAGTGACAGGACAAGGGGAAATGGCTTTAAGATGACAGAGGGGAGATTTAGATTAGACATAGGAGAAAATTCTTCACTATGAGGGTGGTGAGACACTGTCACAGTTACCCAGAGAAGTTGTGGCTACCCCGTCCCTGGTGCTGTTCAAGGCCAGGCTGGATGGGGCTTTGAGCAACCTGGTCTAGTGGAAGTTGTCCCTGGCCATGGCAGGGAGGTTGGAACTAGATGATCTGAAAGGTCCCTTCCAACCCAAACCATTCTACGATTCTATGTGTGGTATTCTTACGGTTCAATAGGATTTATGAAGATGCTAGTGATCAGTCTTATTATATAGGAGCCCAAATAAAGGAAGGTACTTAATTTGGAAGAAAAAAAAATGAAAAACAGAAAAACCCCCACATTTTAGTCCTAATATAGTAGTGGGAAGGGGTTACAGGAATGTCTAAATAAAATATTTAATAGAGGTGCCTTTATAGCCATGAGCTGTGCTAGATTCTACAGCACATACTAGACATTTAATCTGCACTAGAGAGTGCTTGTTCACCAACTTACATTTTTCGCTTAAAGTAGAGGTATTTTAAATAATAAACAAAACACATCATCCAGATTTAACGTGAGCTCTAAAAGAGCACTATTGAGCAACTAGGGATGCAAATGATTTTGGTAAGAATAGTAAGTATGAAACTATTTAAAATCACATTTTTCGTCAAGAACAGTGCACTCTCTGAGTGCAAGAACTCTAATTGCTCAGTTAACACAAGCTTTTGGATGCCACCTCCCAGGAGATTTATACCTTTACTAAGTACATATTCTCAACTTTAAATATGCTGGCTAATTTATTCTGTTTACGAATTCAGGCTACTGTAAATGAAACAACACAAAACAGAGAAAAACTTTTCATGTGTTGCTTTGAAATCTAGTCCCAAAGGAAAAAAAAATACTAAAAAGAGTGACTTGATTTTTAATGCTACGGGGAACAAAGTGGCAAGTGAAATATTTCAGCAGTGGACAGAGGTTATTTTTAATTGAAAGAAATTAGCAACCACTGGGCAAGACATAAAACAGGGTCAAGAATGACAATCAAAGGAGGCACATTAAAGGCCACTGACCAAAGTGTTACAAAGCCATGCAGTGTTGCCATGTGGCCAAATGAATAATCCAGGATACTTGGCATACATAACTACAAAAAGTGCCAACCTGGAGAGATGGAGCTAATAACATGATTAAAAAAAAAAAGGCTGACTATCTTCCCCTGGTCTCCTGTGTGTCGTGTTTTGTCACAGAAGTGGCAGGGGTATTGTAATGAACATTGGTTCGCTTACTATAGTAAAAACAAAAACTAAACACAAAAATTCCAGTGTTCTTGCTACACCACCAGGGCCTGGAAGAAAACAGGTCTCCAGACACTTGCAGGAAAAAAAGACCCAAGAAATGTCTCTCATTCAGCAGCCTTCTGTTCTGCCAAACACCCCAATCACTTGCTCATTTCAGCAAGCGGACAAGTGTGCATGCCTCTTTTTTATTATTTTTAATTACATCACGTCCACAGCAGTGAGTAGAAACACTACTACAACAGTTGTTTGTTGTGATTAGAGTGATACATAATTGTACTGATTTAATGTTGTTTCCTACAGAGTTTCCATAGTTCGTATTCAATAGAAACATCAACGCTGAACTATTTTAGCCCCTTTTATGCTACATACTGCAACAAAATTACTGCATATGAATGACAGTTCTCCATTCTGGAAACATTAGACATAAACCCCTGCAAGGGAAACAGGCAAAAATTAGGTCGAGACTCAGGTCTATGATTATCTGGAAGCTGGAGTAATGTACATTTTGGCTTGAAATAATAAACTGATCAGAAATGGAGCATTAGAAGAGCTGATGCTAAGCACGTTTACTGGCATTGATCTGTAAAGAAACTTGTGTTCTGTGTAAGCATTAAGGGTGGTTTAGCTAATGAATGTCATTTGAGCAAATGAAATCAGAAATTACATATCTCTGAAGTAAAATCTGGAATGAAACAATACTCAAGTAACTAATTTGTAAATATATATGTGTTAGTATTTAAGCCCAGACAAACTGCAAAGAAAATTAGGAACACAAAACATTTGTGACAGAGACAAAGAAATGCTCTCACTCTGCCAATGGTTGCGCCAGTAAACTCTCAACACAAAAAAAAGGCAGCAGCTGTCTCCTCTTGTGACCAAAGCCCTGGCAGATTCTGCTGGCTTGCACTGATGCTGAACTAGCAATTGTCAGCCTGCATCTCTTATTCTTCCATGCCCAACCACCAAATTCTTTGTGGGGCATCAAAGATGATCCTTGTGTGGCACCAACTTAGATGTGGTTACAAGCTCAGAAGTGTTGCATTCCAACCAGAAGGAAGGGCAGCAGGAGGACCAGGAGACCTCCTTGGATGAAAAAGGAGATGCTACGGAAAATTTGAAGGAAAGAAAAGAGGCTTATAAAAGGTGGAAGCAAGAACAAACTGCCTGGGAAGAATACAGGGATGCTGTCCGGGAAGCAAGGGACCAGGTTAGGAAGGCTAAGTTCCACTTAGAATTAAACTTGGCTAGGGATGTTAAGGATAACAGGGAGGGATTCTATAGGCATGGAGCGAACAAACAAAAGATGGACTAAGGACCACGTGGGCCCCCTCCGGAAGCTATCAGGAGAACAGGCTACACTGGATTTGGAGAAGGCTGAGTTTCTTAATGACTTCCTTGCCTCAGTCTTCACCGAAAAATGCTCTGACCACACCATCCAAGTCTTGGAAGACAGACACAGGGACAGTGAGAATGAAGACCATGATCCCACTGTAGGAGAGGATCTGGTTTGATACCATCTTAAGAATCTGAATCTGCACAAGTCATAGAATCATAGAATAGTTAGGGTTGGAAAGGACCTCAAGATCATCCAGTTCCAACCCCTCTGCCATGGGCAGGGACACCTCCCACTAAACCATGCCATCCAAGGCTATGTCCAACCCCACCTTGAACGCCGCCAGGGATGAAGCATTCACAACTTCCTTGGGCGACCCATTCCAGGGCCTCACCACCCTCACAGTAAAGAACTTCCTCCTTATAGCCAATCTAAACTTCCCTTGTTTAAGTTTGAACCTGTTACCCCTTGTCCTCTCACCACAGTCCCTAATGAAGAGTCCCTCCCCAGCATCCCTATAGGCCCCCTTCAGATACTGGAAGGCTGCTATGAGGTCTCCATGCAGCCTTCTCTTCTCCAGGCTGAACAGCCCCAATTTTCTCAGCCTATCTTCATACGGGAGGTGCTCCAGTCCCCTGATCATCCTCATGGCCCTCCTCTGCACTTGCTACAACAGTTCCATGTCGTTTTCATGTTGAGGACACCAGAACTGCACACAATACTCCAAGTGAGGTCTCCTGAGAGCAGAGTAAAGGGGCATGAGCACCTCCCTCGACCTGCTGGTCACACTCCTTTTGATGCAGCCCAGGATATGGTTGGCTTTCTGGGCTGCAAGGGCACACTGCCGGCTCATGTTCATTTTCTCATTGACCAACACCCTCAAGTCCTTCTCCACAGGGCTGCTCTGAATCTCTTCCCTGCCCAACCTGCAGCTGTGCCTGGCATTGCTCCGACCCAGGTGGAGGACCTTGCACTTGGCATGGTTAAACTTCATCAGGTTGGCATCAGCCCACCTCACAAGTGTGCCTAGGTCCCTCTGGATCCATGGGACCTGATGCAACCCATCCGGGGGTCCTGAAGGAGCTGGCAAATGAAGTTGGTAAGCCACTGTCCATCATATTTGAAAAATTATGGCAGTCAGATGAAGCTCCTGATGACTGGAAAAAGGGAAATATAACCCCCATTTTTAAGAAGGGGAAAATGGATGAGCCAGGGAGCTACAGACCAGCCAGCCTCACCTCTGTGCCAGGCAAAATCTTGGAGCAGATTCTCCTGGAAGGCATGCTGAGGCACATGAAAAACAATGAGGTGGTTGGTGACAGCCAGCATGGCTTCACTAAGGGGAAATCCTGCATGACCAATTTGGTGGCCTTCTATTATGGTGCTACGGAACTGATGGAGAGGGGCAGAGCAGTTGATGTCATCTACCTGGACTTGTGCAAAGTGCTCAATACTGTCCCACATGGCATCCTTGTCTCTAAGTTGGAGAGACATCAATTTGATAGGTGGACCACTCGGTGGATAAAGAACTGGCTGGATGGCCGCACGCAAAGAGTTGTGGTCAATGGCTCAATGTCCAGCTGGAGACCAGTAACGAGTGATGTCCCTCAGGGATCTGTGTTGGGACCAGTCTTGTTCAACATCTTTGTTGGTGACATAGACAGTGGGATTGAGTGCGCCCTCAGCAAGTTTGCCAATGATACCAAGCTGTGTGGTTCAGTTGATAAGCTGGAGGGAAGGAATGCCATCCAGAGGGACCTTGACACACGCTTGTGAGGTGGGCTGATGCCAACCTGATGAAGTTCAACCATGACAAGTGCAAGGTCCTCCACCTGGGTCGGAGCAATCCCAGGCACAGCTACAGGTCGGGCAGAGAAGAGATTGAGAGCAGCCCTGCAGAGAAGGACTTGGGGGTGTTTGTCGATGAAAAAATGCACATGATCCAGTGGTGTGCACTCGCAGCCCAGAAAGCCAACCGTATCCTGGGCTGCATCAAAAGGAGCATCAAAAGTTTAGATTGGATATGACGAAGTTCCTTACTGTAAGGGTGGTGAGGCCTTGGAATGGGTTGCCGAGGGAAGCTGTGAATGCTCCATCACTGGCGGTGTTCAAGGCTGGGCTGAACAGAGCCTTGGGTGGCATGGTTTAGTGGGAGGTGTCCCTGCCCATGGCAGAGGGGCTGGAACTAGATGATCTTAAGGTCCTTTCCAACCCTAACTATTCTATGATTCTATGTGGACAGAGCTGTTTAAGCTCCAATAGTGTAAGACCTTGATAAAGACAAAAGAATAGCAATAGACCTGGGAATGGTCCCCACCAAAGAAAACCAGCCAAGTCACAAGCACTGCAAGAGCAAAGTAATTGCGACACTGTACAACAGCCCACCTCCATCTCCTGGTTTATAGGCTACCATCCTTCCAGAAATTTGCTATGTGTAAAGGTAGGTCAAATCCTTTGGAGGAAAGCAAGTACAGAAGAACTGTATTCTTCAAGAAACTTGGCTGTATGGGAGGTTTTCACAGATTCCCATTAGAGAAAACATTTCTTTTGCCCTAAGCAAGTACATGAGCATTGGATGACAGAAGTAGATTTTTGTAAATTTTTACTATTTTTTTCAAAGTCACTGATTTGTTGGTCTACATTAAAGTACATCAATTAAGAACATTTAAAACATGAGAGGTTTTCTTTTCAGCTTATACATTTAGATTTGGCAATATAAAAGAGCACACAAATGTTTCCTGAACGCATATGTGAGCAGGCACTTAAGATGTGAAGTCCTTACAGCACTCCCTTCTGTGTACACAGGATGGCCAACACTTGACCAGCTCCCTAGGACACCTGCAGTCCACAATTGTTTCCTCTAACAGCCAAGTTTTTCTTATCCCAAGAAACTAAAATCAATTTGAACATATTAGTTCTTATTCTGAAGCTTTTTACTATTAATATTCCAATATTCTTCGTTAAACATTTAGGAAGAGATTTGAACTTCAGCAGCAAACCTAAGGTTTTCAAAGTACTTTGCTTCCTAACTAGTTAATAGTACACTCCCTAAACAATGTTGCTTTATTATATTTCCATCTGAAAAATCAATCATTAAGTACATCTATGGGACCATACTTAAAATTAATGCATTTGTGAAATTATTTGTTTTCTTAAATGTTAAGAAGATTACATTTAGATAAGCAACTCTGTTTGAGCTCACTTCAGGACTACCTTATGTCAGCATTGAAATTGGAAGAGAAATGCAAATTTTAATTTGCATTACTTTAGCACTTCACACTACTATGCCTCTCTAAAATATATGAGTGAAGTGACAGAAAAAGCAATGTTTAAGTAGAGTTTAGATTTATGTTTAAAAAAAACAATACCTTCTGATTTTGCAATCAATGCTGTATTTCCACTGCTATTTATATAGCAATGAAGTTGGCAGAATACTATCTAGGTATGATTTACTTTTTAATGTGTTTGCTAATTGATTTCTGTACAGAAATGCAAAATACAGCCTTTAGAAGACAATGTAAGTAATCCAGAAATACACCAATCATCAAGTAGCCAAAAAACAAGTTAGCTTTTGAAAGGCCATACGTGGAACTAGCAATACAGCATCAGCCAGATACACATCATCTGGCTCTAAACAAGACAGCTCTAGATTTGAAAGATGAAAGCCACTCAGGTGAGGGCTAGACCCTACATATATCTATACTGTGGGGAACATGGGAATACACACCTGGACTTGGGACCTAATCCCAATTTACTGTAACATGTCAGGAGGAAAGCTGGGCTGGCAGAGTGTACCAAGGTCATCTTTCTCTCCCAGGAAGGATGGAGGAGCAAACTAAAAAGCTAACTCTCCCTACACTTTGTAGGCAACATAGTCCACAGTGGTATCAATAGGAAGTGGTGTCAATGCTGGGCTGGGGCAAAACTGATTCATGCTGGCTTCCCTGCATGAACTCTGGACTTGGTTTGCTTTGCAGAACAGCTAGTGTCACAGCAAATATGTTGCCTACAAACGGTTGGGAGGGTTAGGTTTCATAGCTACCTTCTTGGGACCCTGTGTAGTGCCTCAGCTCCAACTGCAAGTGAAACAGCTATTTCATGACATTTTCCATACCTTCATATATTTTGCCTTTATTCCTCCTCTTTTTCTGGAACACAGCAGTGTGCAAGAAAACTAAGGAATGCATCTCCTCTTTTGAACTTTTGTGTTTCCAGCTTTTCCTCCACCAAAAAAAAAAAAAAAAAAAAAAAATCAGATGGCAATAAACTTTCCTCCCTTCATGCCATTACTCATAACTGTAACCTGTTCAAGAAACGCTGCTGCTGAAATTACAGTAACTGGCTCATTTGCAGCAAGGCAGTCATATTCAAACATAAAATGCAGTAGAATACAACCTGTTGAGACAGTACTATATCAAATTAACTAGTAAAGGCTGAAAGTCTTTTTCAATTTTAAATACAGTGACTCTTTTCACTCAGTTCAATGCAACTTGGATTGGGCCTAAGTTACTCCTTCTAAACGTGAGATTGAACTTTCATCATGTGCCCTGGGAGAAGCCTAGTAGTTCTACCATGGTTCTCCTTTCTGTTGAGCACAAACTGATTTTACACTATTCATCTCTATAGAATTCAGCTGTACGGTTATAAGAAAACACTTTTTTTGAGAAAAGTAAAGAACACGTTATAATCAGGAACAAAGTAAGCAACTATAGAAAGCTGTACAGTTTTGAATCTTTACTTACTTGTCTTGGTCAGGATGAAGTAAATCAAAACCTGTACACAAGTTCAGCAATTTTTGGCTCTTTCTTTCTCCCTTGCTTTGAAGCAAACAAAAGAATGTTATCATAAAATTTAAAAAACAAACAAAAAAAAAACCCTCCACATTCAATATCAAAAATTATGTTAAAGTGTTGCAATGTCATCCTTTTTCTTTAGAAATTTCTGTCAGAGCCAAGAAGTCATCATTCAATGCAGAAATCAGGCCTTGCTATACTTTGCCTATTCTGCCTTCTGGAATGGTATTGTTCAATTGACATTCAGAAGGACAATAATGAGTCAAAAAAAACAGACTTTCTTGCTTCAGACCTTGAACTCCTGCAGAAGGTGATCTGCACAGATGAATCTGCACAGAACAGCAGGGAAAGGGAGATAACATCTGCCTTGAGTTAGATAAGCTACCTATGACTGGTGACCTATTCAACTGCGCACGGGCCCAAAGCACAGTGATGTTGATGCATGAAGGGAAAAGCATACTTCCTAAAGCCACAAAATTATTTTCTTTCCTAAGTGAGTCACAAAGGAGATATTTGTTACATGTTCACTTTCTTCCCTATGCTTTCACGTCAAACAATCATGCTGAGCTGTGTCAATCAGCTTCAACCCAGTGGGTCAGGGCACAGAAATTATTTCAGCAAGTTCAGGTTCTGCTGACACACCATCTGATTATCACTTTTGCCAGAAAGTTGTTTTTCTTTATGCAAAGAATATTTGCAAGAAGGGGAAAAATAAAAGGCCAAATTATCTCCTTCCTTGCTTACACAGACTTGTCAAAGTCTACAAAGGTGCTTCTACATTACAGAAAACTAAAATGCTTACATACAAGAAGAGATGTAAAGCATGAATATGAAGACGTAGGGTAGCAACGACAAAGTATTGGGGGGGGGGGGGGGATCACAAGAACAATGTATGTATTTACAGAGAAAGAGAAAAAGGAAATAAAACAAAAATGAAACAACAATTTGTCCTTGCTGGGTGAAAACAGAATGAATGTTATGTTTATGTGAAAGTAATTCTTGTCTTATAGAGGATACCAACATGCCAAGAAATCACTGAGCAACTGCAGCAGGGTTCCAAATAAAAGTGAAGATACTGGAGGTTCCCATATGTTGGGCTTCAGTCAAAGAATGAAGGCAGACACATAGCAACCACTTACATCAGATGTAAAGTGGGACCCCTCAAGAGAGCTAAATCAGTAGATGCACATCTTCCTCTTCTTTTTTAAACTTCGGAAATTCGTAAATTCTGCTGCAAAAAGCTCCAAGATTCTCCACTGACATCAAGGAAAATGTTCTGGCTCCTCTTGAACTGCAGCTATTAAGCTTAGTTGGAAGTCAAAGAAAAACAAAAAGTTTCTTAATAGATCTTCGGGAAAGTTTCTTAATAGACCTTTGCCTAACCAACACTAGGCTTTTCCACAATGTAAAACAAAAGGGAAGCTGGTCTAAGCAAAATGCACGGTGGAGAAAGTCATCACATAAATCTTGGCTTTAAGGGGTAGCCAACATAACGGAACGATTAAGCAGCTATGCATCAGACGTGCAAGTATTGCTGGCGACACTGGGTGCAGTTATGCTTGCAATTTAATGCACTGAAAGCATTAATTTTGTATCAAAAAGTTTGCCTTGCTATATATATATAGGAATATATATATATATATAGCAAGGTGTTACATGGTCTGTACTCAATCACACCTTTAGCACACCTGAAGTACTTTATCTCCTAGGAAAACTCACGCTGAAGTCACATAGGAGATTGCATCCAGAACCATTTCCAGGCCTGTCTCTCTCCTTTACCATATCAAGGACATCCCACCCAGTCTCTCTACCCTCTCATTTTTTTCTCTCCAGCTGGAGTATACTCTCTTCACCCAATCCAGCTCCTCAACCAGCACACCCTTCCTTTTATGATCCCCATCTTACCTCAGTCCTGCTCTTGCTCTTGGTCACCCATGCAGACAAACACAACTTAGCACTCTCACCCACCTGCCTAATTCCTCTCTCATGAAGTTTTATCTTCAATCTTTAATTCACATTGATGTGCTAACTCATCTTAACAACATGCTCACTAGAAAATATGAGAGGCAAATTCATTGATCTCAGTTCCTCTAGCTGTACTGGTCTGACCTCTCCAACTTGGAGCAATTTCAAGGCAAGTCCTGTCTTGAGGAAGGCAAACATCCAATATATGTGTAATCTTTTGGAAATGTAGCTACTAAAAAATCTAATAAGACTTGACCAAGAATGTGTGAAATGCAATTTTTCAAATGTTTATAACTTTGCCAAATGTGGGTGGATTTTTACAAGCGTAGTAAAAAAGCATATCCGTGCTGTAAACTTCAAATCCCTCCACTACACAGAGAAAACCTAGATGTTCAGAAAGAAAATGTATAGACTTTTAATGTCAGCAAATCAAGCTTACATGGCGAAGACGCTCACTGAAAGTTTGCCAGTTCCATGCAAAGAGTAAACTGACAACAGTTTCAAGTATTAACACAGAAATAATCCCCAACCCCACAGAATAAGAACCTTTTGCAATATTTACCCATAAACTTCAAAATTCTCTGTTCAAATACTGCAGAAAATTTTCCAGTTTTATTTATTTTTTTTTACCCCAAAAGAAGCATATTACAATACATTTTAATGCCAAACATCAACCTTACCATCTACAGTACACCATCTGGTAGCTGAAAATTACACAGCTAGCTTTTAAGAAAGGCCTAGGATTTTATCCTCCTTTTCACCTGTTGGTGCACATTATTGTGACATTATCAAGTTTCTTCCCTACCATCTTGGGAATTAGCGACTTGCCACTTTTACATTACATCTGTTTTTTCCCAGTAAATATTTGCTTCATAGAGCTAGTGCTTTAATTAAGCAACAAGTATTCGTAACAACTGAAACAAAACAAGGTGGTTTGCTTCATACTATTCCATGAGGATGCTCTGATGGCCCAAAAAGTGTAACTTGAAGTCACTTATTTGCCCACATAAAGTGGATGCTAAAATTTGGAAACTGAATGAAAATTGTAGCGCATATGAATTTCAACAGGGAAAGCGATTACAACACAATAAGGCCTTCAGGACAGGCTACAATAGTTTAATGTTTCACAATGCCTTGCTAGACATTGAAGAAAGGGATTTAAAGTTATCTGTGCCATGGATCACATGGGGAATGAGAGTTCAGAGTAACAAGAAAATTTAAGACAGCGCAGCTGCAGCATGGCATGGGTATCAGTGGCATCAAATAACTTCAAGAACAGTAGCTAATACGAAATTAAAGAAGAAGAAATGGAAGAATTCATGGACGTTTGATGAAACAGACAATACAGCCATACTGGGCTATAACTTCGGCGTTTCATACTTGAAAGCAGCCACAAGTCCTACAGTGAGAACAGTAATAGGTGTAAGTTTTCTACAAGTCCTCCAAGCTCTCCTTAGGACAACAGTAGTCACAAAGGCTGTGCACCCTCCTTGTCTGAATTGCTACATGCAACTACCATGCTACCATTTCTCTAAATTGCCCTTGTTGCAGAAGCTATTGATACCTACTGATGAATCCTACTGAAGGTCACCATCTGGAGAGGCAACAGGCTCTAGAAGAGCACAACTATTCAAATCATCAGGACTTGTGGATGTACAAGTGACAGATCAACAAAGTCTTTGCTGATCAGTGGCCCCATTAAATAATAAGCAAGTGCATCTCTCTAGCATAAATGGTGCTGTGCGGCACAAACCCTGGATCCAAAGAACAAGCCTAAGTATGCTAACAGAATGAGTTATCATTTGAATAATACTGCAGCCACACTGATGACATTAAAGGTCAAAGAGGCCCACTGTGTATGTAAGTTTGACTGCTTATCTTGTTGGTTTTATGTTTTATAATTCAATAATCCCGATGATGTATACTTTCCTATTAATTTTAAGATATTTTTACTAAGCAAACTGATTGCACAGATGTAAAGCATGTTCTTCAATAATCACTCGGTTTCTCATATATGCAGCTCCGATGACTGCTAGCCAAGCCCACAGACCATCTGACTGCAATTATCTTCCAGCTACCAAGAGTATAAGTTGTATCTTGGTCATTACTGTATTTCCAAAGGCGCCTCTGGGTTAAATTTTCTTTTTCCTTCAAAAAGTAGAGTTTATTTAAAGCTCAGGGAATACATTTATCTGATCTTCAGTACTGTCCAAGTAAAAACAACAGATCTTAAGAAACGTTTCTGCTAAAAGAACATGCAAGATGTATGGAAATAAGCTGGACAAGCTCTGGTCCCTTCAGGATAACATTAAGTTAAAGATATGCCAAATTTAGAGACCAGTGAGAATGATTGTTAGTAAGCCAGTGAAAAGGTTCAGCTTTTGATGGCAAAGCATTTATTATAATCATAGTGAAAACTGGAGGCATTTACGCCAAGGTTCATAAGCATAACAGCAGCAGCTAGCTAGGGAGCAATTAGTTAAATAGGGGTAAACCCAGGGCAAATGTTCTCTCTAGTTCTGTCTTTTGTACAGTGTTGTACAATAACAAATTTAATGCACAAATCTAACCTCTTGGTTTATGAATTAGAGTCCTATCTTTGCCAGTCTTTCACTCCATGTGCTGCTGATCTTATGTTCACCACTACTAATCGCAGTCTGCACCAGAGGAGATCTGGCTGCATTCCTAGTACATTGTATCAATAAATATTAACTCCTCTAACTCCCACAAAATAACTCTGCACGGAATTCTTCCATATTAATATGTTTATGACTAGAATTTATGAGAAATTAGGCTTTGTTCTATAAGGTCCTCATATCAGACTAGAAAAAATAAGATTAAATAGCATTCTGCCAGTTAGAGCAACTAGTTATATTAATTTCAAGTGAACTCTTGGCATATATTTTTTGGCCAAGAGTTACAAGATTACTGTGATGAGCAGATATATTTCCTGGTTTTGACATATCATAGAACAGTTTGGTTTGGAAAGGACCTTAACAATTATCTATTCCAACTCCCCTACAATGCAGCAAGGATATCTTCAACTACATCAGATTGCTCAGAGTGCCGTACAACCTGACCTTGGATGCTTCCAGGGATGGGCATCTGCCACTTCTTGGGGCAACCAGTTCTAGTGTTTCACCACACTTACTGTAAAAAAATTCATCTCGTATCTAGTCTCAATCAAACCACTTTTAGTTTAAAAACATCACCCCTTGTCCTATCACAGCAGGCCTTGCTGAATTTTGTCCCTACCTTTCTTACAAGCCCCCTTTACGTACTGAAAGGTTGCAGTAAGGTCTCTCCAGAGCCTCCTCTTCTCCAGGCTTAACAAGTCAACTCTCTCAGCCTGTCTCCATAGGAGAGGTGCTCCAGCCCCCGATCAGTTTTGTAACCACCTTAGGACTTGCTCCAACAGTCCCATGTTCTTTTTATATTAGGAGCCCCAGAGCTCAACACAGTACTTCAGGTGGGGTCTCACAACAGCAGAGTGGGAGAATCACCTCCCCTTACCTATGGTTGGTTTCTGCAATCTGCCAAGTCATGTCGAGCTTCTTGTCAACCAACACTCCCAAATCTTTCTCTTCAGGGCTATTTTCAATCCCTTCATCCCCCAGCCTGCATTGTACTGGGGGTTACTCCAATCCACATGCAGAACCTTTCAATTAGCCTTGTTGAACTTCACGAGGTTTGCACAATCCCACCTCTCCAGCCTGCCAAAGTCCCTCTCGATGGCATCCCTACCCTCCAGTGTACCAAACATTATCAATGTTGCTACAAGGATGTTAAACCACACCAGTCCCAACACCAATCCCTGAGGAACACCACTATGATCATCTCTAGCTACAAAATTATGCTATTAGATAACAAAATAGGCAAACCTAACCTTTACTTAACAAGATGTAACAAGATGACCTTTTCTCCCAGTAACAGGTTTTTTTGTAGGCTAATTTCCCTAAGAGCACTTCTACATAAGCTGTGATTTGAAGTAAATCCTCTGCCTGACCTGAAATAAGAAAAAAAATTAAATAATTAAAAAAACTGCAATGCCTTTTAATGACAGTCTCAACTGGGCAAAGCAGAGAGTTTCATCTGCTAAATCAAATGCCAGTCAAGTCTACAAGAAGAGCAACTGCTGCTTTGTAAGGAGATAAAGACAACGGAACCATAAATGCAAGGGAATTTTATTGATCAAACCCATCCAAGAAAACCACTATTAGCTGTATAATACAGAGTCATCCATCAGAAAGAGGCTGTTTGGCCAATTTCTTACCCCTATTCTCTAGTTACACTACTTGGAGTAAGATGTACAATAGCTATCCAGATCAGGTAATAATAAACAGCAAGCTATTAAAAAAAAAAAAAAAAAAAAAACACAAAAAAAAAAAAAAACACAAAAAACAAAAAACAAACAAAACAAACCAAAAACCACCAAAAAAAAAATTAAATCAAAGACTTATGTGGCTTAAAGTGTAGTCACAATTATGGTATTTAACAGTACCTTTAGACAGCAGTTGATAATTCCAGGCAATTTTGCCCTGGAAAAGCAAAATTTAATAGCACAGTTAATTTTTTTCAAACTAGCACAACGTAAGGTTCACACAGGACCTCAAAAAGGGTGAAAATACTGTGAGTTGTATGGGAAAGTGAAAAAAAGGCCATTCACTTCCTGTGAGATATTTCAACAACTTCACTTTATTTTAACAGGAAAAAATGACATTAAAAACCTAAAATTCAGCTATCTAAATCAAAGCTGGTTACTCCAGGTTCACCTTCTCATCAGTGGTGAGAATCAGGCACTTCTAAAAGGTTATCTTAACTTGTTAGTTCAGCATGTTCAGGAGATGAGGTTGAGAAGAAGATGAACAGGTAAACACCTAATTCGATCAGTACAAACAGAGAGGCACCTTTAATATTCTTCTCTGGAAAGTCATAGGCATTCTCTTCTATACGCAGGTTTCATAGATGCGTACCTGCTCTAAAACCAGACACTCACTCTACTGTGCCCTTTTGAGAAAGTCCAGGAGATCATAATTTTGTTTTAAAGGATAGCTAGTTGCCCCAATAGTGTCTCAGAGAATGACGTGGGCAAATATTACAGGTAGCTTCCAGTGTAATAATCCTTTTATTTCAAGGGATGCAAATCCCTCTTTTTCAGGCATTCCCTAGATGCTGTGGTGTAGAAAAGCCTGGTCCAGGAGCTTCCTCAGCTGCAAGTGCTCCGCCAGAGTGGGCATAGTTTGTGAACTGCTGGACCAAGAAAGCAGCAAGCTTAGGCTTCAGTCTGTGACCACTGGCATAGGACACTTGGATGAAAACGAGAAGGTTGGGTTTGCAGTCCCCTCAAGGACTGCTTGATGCTCCAGTAACTAAAAATCAGAAGTAAGAAATACAAGACTGTAAAACTCTCCAGTCAAAGGTGAACAATGTATCTTCTAACCTAATTGCTCTTTTTCCAAATCACTTTAATTTTTCCACATGTCTATGACAAATGAATCCCACAGTAGGAGTGTCCCCCTACCTTTCCCCCTCAACTCACTCTCTATAGTCAAGTATTTGAATCTTCTCCACCTGAAACATGAGTACTGGAGTGTTCCAACCCCTGAGGTTCTACATGAAAAGAAGAGGCAAGAGGATCATCTACTCCTTCGGTTCTGTTTTAAAACAAAGCGGTAGTCTCCATGTACCCTTCAGTGGAACCCAGTCCGGTGGAGATATCCAAGAAGCT
The DNA here is from genome assembly GCA_039720435.1 of Amazona ochrocephala. Lineage (NCBI taxonomy): Eukaryota > Metazoa > Chordata > Aves > Psittaciformes > Psittacidae > Amazona > Amazona ochrocephala. The sequence goes on from CM077880.1 coordinate 33,040,101, forward strand.
ACATTGAACAAAGGCTGTCAGACAGCGAGTTACTCAGGACTCACGACCAGTCCTAATGGAAAGTTGAGACACCTCTCCTACGAAAAGCCTGGAAAATTAGATCTTTGCAGTTACATTTCTATAACTGTTACATTCCTATATAAATATCTTTACACATTACTCCTGTAGCCATTTCATTCCATTGCTCTGGAATTGCCTTATTTGTAGTCTCATTAACTGCTGGCTGCACCCTTTACATAGAATCTGACAGAGATTCTATGTAAATGAGAAACCGTTTCAGTTACTATCTAGAATAGAACTTCACATGCATCTGAACTGGCTTTTTAATAGGATATTCTACTGTTCAAAAGACAATTTAAAAAATGAGAAAATATTTCCTGCTTAAATGAAGTAAAATTGTGTATCACTACGGCTTAGCAGACGTTGCAAACTGAGGCACTGTACCACAACATTCCTATGGAACAAAAGTTACAATAGAATTTTAGCACCTTCTTCTAGAAAAAGGCCTGTTCTCATTGAAGGTAACTGTAGACTGTTCTTCACTGAATCAGATCCCAATAGACAAGGAACAGTCTTGCAAAATTTGTGTCAGAGAGTGAAGTTCAGGACACAGCTGTGAAGACACCAAGATCACAGGTATCTCAGTACTTCCCAGCCCCTCGGATATCGAACACCCAATGAACACAGGGCTTCAGGGTTACATAGAAATGGCAGGTCTAGAGCCAGTCACCTCCAGAAACCTTTACTGACTCAGGATTAGAAAAGTGTTTCTTTCCTTAGTTCATAGATTTTAATAGTCATCCACCTACAGAGAGGTTTCACGTGAAGAAAGCCTCCCAGGGACAGTGCACAGAAGTTTTCCAACTCCACTTCGAACTCAAACCAAATTAACACTCAGAGCTTGTACCCTTCCCTCTACTGCCTGGTGCCACACCTGTGTATACCACTTCAGAGTACCAGCGGTTGACATAGGTTTAGGACTTGCCAGGCATGTATCACATCATCTTCAGTAACAGGAAATAATGCAACCTATCTTATGTTTTCATGCACAAGCAGCTTTCGGTACCTTTTAGGTTTGAATTTGTCTAGCACCAAGTTTTTGGTATTAACAAGTACCACACATGCACAGTCTGCCACAAGCCTTTGAAACAACATTAAACTAAACATCAGGTCTCTGGAATATTATGAAAATAAATTCTAACAGAACAAAGCAAACCAGACATCTAAAAAGAGGTAAATAATTCAGTTCACATGTTTCCATCTTTTCTTGTTTGCTTCAATCATAATGATTACATTTTAACCTTTTGAAGGCTCAGTGATAGCGCCAGCTTTCCTACCATGTCATTTTAGGATTTGGTCCAAAGGCAGCTTCGAGGAGACTTTCCAAGTGCATTGGAGTGTTTGCCTCAGTGAAGCAGATTTTCTTCTCCAGTCTCCCAAATAATCCCATTGTTAAGAAGAGAATTTTCATGATCAATAAAGTACCACAATACTTGTAAGATGAAACATACATATCTCAACCCTTCATGAAATGTAGACTGACAGAATAACATGAATTCTGATTCACAGCTTCCAGTTTTGCACGTTACCATTGGATAGGAAAAAGAGCTAGAATTGAAAGGAACAGCAGAAATCAAGGGAAGTAGTACTCAAAATCAAACTAAAACAAAACAAAACAACCTAACAGAACAGTGGCTCAAGAAATCTGTTCAACCAGCATGAGCAGAGACAACCTTGGAGAGCTGACAGGCTGCAAAACAGACTGCCAGCACCGTGTTTTGACTTGACAGAAGATAGGAATGAGAATTATGATACTACAGTCTCCCTGCAAATACTGTGAGCAAGCGTAAGTGACTTTAAAACAGACTTCAGTGAGTTTCAAGGTGTAGTCAAGTCAGGCAGTGAGGCAAGGATATGTTCAATGTATTTTGAAGTCTCAATCCTCTAGAAGTCATTTTATTTTACTTTTAAAAGGCATGAAGAAATCGTTTCCCAGATACTCACAGAAATGGTGGCTTCTCTAAAAGCTGATGGGTGTCTTCATGTCAGCCTGGCAGATTAGCAATTTATTCCAGAATTTCAGTGATAAAGAACTCTATTTCACCCTCTCTATTCCATTTCCTGAGCTGTGCTTTGCTTTCTTTTGCTCTCTGATTACTCAAAGTGCACAACCTTTAAAATTAGAAAAATCACCTGACATTTTAGCCAATCATGACAGTGACAGAAAGCAGTTGGAATTAAGCTGGTGCAGCACGCACACATCCTCTTAACAACATGCTCTTAACAACTCAGGACCTCATTTAAATGTCATGTTAATGAACAAAAGTAAAGAATTCATTCTGTCCACTGAATCAACCCACATATGTAAAGCAGCTGTGATAGTATAGAGGATATCATGTTATTGCTGTTTGAATCAGATTGTATTACTGTTTGAATCAGGCAAGTACAACGCTTTCGAAGCGTGTTTATTCAAAGTACACGCATGGTAAGTACGTGCAATGGGGAGAGGAGTATGGAGAAAGCATGGGGCACACCATACTTCCAAATGAAGCTTTACGACAGCAGAAGTTACACCTTCATGATCCATAGGCTCTCATCTCACAGTGACTCTTTAGAAGGCTTTAGCCAAAGCCTTCAATCCCAAGTCTGACCACAGTTTATCCTTCAAGCCACAAGTGCTGGTCTTCATACTCAGACAACTGCTTTAATTGCAGAACTACCCAGCCTGACATATCTTCTTCACCTTGAAGACATTTGCCTCCATCCCATTTCAGTCTAGAATATTCACACATTCAGATACAACCTGACCTTTTTAATCAGAATTTACTATACTTATGCCAAAAACATCAAGTGAAAGCTGGTATAAGCCACCTCATAGTAGTGTTTAAGTATTTCTACACCCCACACAGGATTATTTCCAGAAGACAGACAAATTTGTTACTTTCCTAGAAAGTTTTGATTTTGTACATTGAGAATAAAGTTTAAAAAGGGAAGGAAAAAAAAACACACTGGAGAGAAACTGATGTTAATAACAATTCCCACAAGTCCTTAAATTCATACACAAAGCATGTGACAATAATGTGTTACAAAGCTAGTTTATGCACATAAATTTACGCTATCCTTATCACCCTTCTGTGAAATACTTACATCCAAGTTAAAGCTGCAGGACCCAGTGTTTTCACAGAAGAATCAAATGCTGTTTTGCAATATTCCCTCCCCCCAGGTAAACAAGTAATGGAAGTTCAGTGAACACATTCTTGAGGCCTCTCAAATAAAACCAGATCTATGAAACAGGCAACACGGAAAGCAACTTAAGATACGATATAACCACAGAGAGAGAGAGAAAATAAAAGCAACAACAGATAATGTTCTCTCTACTGATTGCCAAATGTGATAAAGCAGAAGTTAGATGGGAATCCTTTGCAGACCCAAATATTAAGACTTCAAAAAGTAACAGTAATGCCTCAGGAGGGAAATCATTCTTACATATGCATATTTCAGAGAAAAAGAAAAAAGCAAGCAGGACAAAATGAGCTCAGAAAACAAAATATCAGTAACTTTGAAATTGCCTCTCAAGAGACACAGCATACTAATCCTAGTAGCAGTATCACAGCTGGTATATGAAAGTGCTGACAAGGGAACACAGCCCCAAATTTGCATTGTAGAAAACATCTATTTGAGCACTGTGCACATACAATACACTTGTGAACCTCATGACCTCAGAGAGAAGTCTGTGGCCAACTTAAAAAGAATGAAAAAAGCTGGTTTTCTATTCTTACCCTGTCTGGCAAAGTAAATGCTACAGATATAAAGAAAAGTTCTATGAGATGCAAGAGAACCACCTGGCTTCACAACAGGCTTTTAAGGAATCCACACCAGAAAGCAGCTTTTCAATAACCCACTTGAAAAGTGCAATTATTTTAAGACAATAATGCATGAAATTTAATATAGAGATCTAAGTATCATTTACATTATTAAAGTATATCTATGGAAGACAGCTGCACCATTTTATGCAGGATAGGGCAGCTCCACACATGAAAGCAAGTCCAACCAAGAAAAGTAACAATTTAAGACTCAAGACAGTATATGGCAAGTATAAATCATATCAGTGTCTAGATTGTCTTGAGTAAAGATATAGTACCAAGAGTTATTTGATAATACAATCTGTAAATGCTTTCTATGCTATCTATAAGGGTCTACCACCGATCCATTTTAGAGATTTCCCTTGAGCGTACCACCGATCCATTTTAGAGATTTCCTTTGAGCGTGCATTACTATCTGATGAGTCTATCTAGTTTCATCACAGATAATGAAGGAATTTTAAATGGGACCTTTACTGACCCAATTACTAATAAAAGTCTTAGTGCTGCAAATGTACATGGTACGTCATAAACAACATAAGATCAGTTCCAGTCTAATGATACCAAAAGAGATAAATACATTTAGAAGACTTTGTTAAAATTGAATTATTTGTTAGATATGTAGCAGTGTTTGCACAGAAGATTGAGTCAGCCTTTCCCAGTTATTAGATCACTGTTTCAGCACAAAGACATACAAGAACTGCAAAGCCTCTATCAGCCATTTTCTGTTGCATACATGCAGTCTATTTTCTTAACATTTTTATAATCTTTCTGTTGTGGGGAAAAAAAACAGTTTGAAGAACTTGTTTGAACTGATTTGTGAGCAGAATAACCTAATTACTTCCACAGCATAAATTCCATTCCTATTTCGCGCACTGTTTGCATTTCTCTTTTCCAGGTCTTTATTTTAAGTATTGTGAACAAGTTTGTTATTCCTAAAGGACTGGAGTAAATTCAGTTTGACACATTCCACAGAAGCCTTTTATTTCACAGAATCATAGAATTGTAGAATAGTTAGGGTTGGAAAGGACCTCAAGATCATCAAGTTCCAACCCCCCTGCCATGGGCAGGGACACCTCCCACTAAACCATGCCATCCAAGGCTATGTCCAACCCCACCTTGAACGCCGCCAGGGATGAAGCATTCACAACTTCCCTGGGCAACCCATTCCAGGGCCTCACCACCCTTACAGGAAAGAATTTATTCCTCAGATCCAATCTAAACCTCCCCTGTTTAAGTTTAAACCCATTACCCCTTGTCCTCTCACCACAGTCCCTAATGAAGAGTCCCTCCCCAGCATCCCTATAGGCCCCCTTCAGATACTGGAAGGCTGCTACGAGGTCTCCACACAGCCTTCTCTTCTCCAGGCTGAACAGCCCCAATTTTCTCAGCCTATCTTCATATGGGAGGTGCTCCAGTCCCCTGATCATCCTCGTGGCCCTCCTCTGCACTTGTTCTAACAGTTCCATGTCCTTTTTATGTTGAGGACACCAGAACTGCACACAATACTCCAAGTGAGGTCTCACAAGAGCAGAGTAGAGGGGCAGGAGCACCTCCCTCGACCTGCTGGTCACACTCCTTTTGATGCAGCCCAGGATACGGTTGGCTTTCTGGGCTGCAAGCGCACACTGCCAGCTCATCTTCATTTTTTCATCAACCCACACCCCCAAGTCCTTCTCCACAGGGCTGCTCTCAATCTCCTCCCCGCCCAACCTGGAGCTGTGCCTGGCATTGCTCCGACCCAGGTGGAGGACCTTGCACTTGGCATGGTTAAACTTTATTAGGTTGGCATCAGCCCACCTCACAAGCGTGTCAAGGTCCCTCTGGATGGCATTCCTTCCCTCCAATGTATCAACCGAACCACACAGCTTGGTGTCATCGGCAAACTTGCTGAGGGCACACTCAATCCCACTGTCCATGTCACCCACAAAGATGTTGAACAAGAGCGGTCCCAACACCGATCCCTGGCGGACACCACTCATTATTGGTCTCCAGCTGGACATTGAGCCACTGAGCACTACTTTTTGCGTGCGGCCATCCAGCCAGTTCTTTATCCACCGAGTGGTCCACCTATCAAATTGATGTCTCTCCAATTTAGAGACAAGGATGTCATGTGGGACAGTGTCAAAGGCTTTACACAAGTCCAGGTAGATGACATCAACTGCTCTGCCCCTGTCCATCAGCTCTGTAGCCCCTTCATAGAAGGCCACCAGATTGGTCAGGCAGGGTATTTGCTGTAATGTTATACACACTACACAATAGTGTTGCTTGTGATCTGGCAGAACTTAAAACAGAAAAGATGATGTTATATTGCTGCTAAGGAACACCATTATTTAGCTTTATGCACTTACAATAACATACAATACACATATTCAGTGAACACAACAAAAAAAGCCAAATCAACCAACAAGATGAATTACACTGAGATAAAATAAAATTAATAAAAATTATAGCCCAGCATGCTCCATATGGAAGTAAAAAATAAACCAAATATAGAGAGTTCAACCTGGTTACCGAAGTTGTCAGATTCACAGGAAAGTTCTGCAGTCATCCCTAAAACACACAATAAAATGCTCATGGTATTATTCCAGTTCATAGAATGAACATTATGTGTCTCTGGGGAAATATGTTTCTAGAATAGAATAGTTTCATTTAAAATCAATATTTCAGAGTCAACAATTAGACTGTATTACACACTCATACATAAACACCAAGATGTAAAGCAGCTTTGCACTTCCTTGAAAATTTTAAATTGGTACTTTCTGGCTTATAAACTATCCACGATAGAAAGATCCCACTTCAGTGATCAGATATTCAATTCTGGTGTGTCAGCTGTATATGCTATTTCATATTATATACAGCAGTAAATCCTGGAAGTTATTTAATTCCTGAGAGTGGGTAGTTTTGGATTAGGAAGGGGACTTACAAGTTTATTTGATTCAAGGACTGTAGAGACAGCACAGGAAACAGATGGATTCAAAGAAGAAGACTGGGAATTGGTTAATCTTTGCCTCCTTCATAGCAGCTTTCAAAGGAAGTCTCCTCAGGTCCTATGTTATGGGACTCGCAGTATGCAACAGCTTGATGACAGAACATTCTTGCCACCTACTGAAAACATAACTTCCTGGAAGTGCTTTCTGTAAAATAAATATGTGCTACACATCCAAAGGTGATCTAATAATTAAAGTAATCATTAACTGCCTTTCTGGTAATGGGGACATTGATTTCAGGATACTGGTAGCAGCACCAGGACATATATGCAGAAACCTGACTGCTGATTCTTTGTCTAATTCTAGTGGATAAATACTGAGTCAAGTAAAACACAAATTTTCATCATTGCAATTGGAAGGTAAAATAACTATTTGCAGATAACTACATAAATATGTGCTTCATATAGATTTAACCCTTAAAGTCTCAAAGCAGACCTGCCATACTGCCCCACAGCAGCAGTCTGCTATTGGTGAGAAAACTGAGCATTAAGGAAACCTGACATTGAGTATAATCTCAGCCCCAAACCACATTCTTCACTTTGACTAGTACTCAAAAACCCCACAGAATTTCAAGATTATTCTACTTAGGTATGATGAGACAGTCAGAAATACTATTGCTTTATTAATATTTAACAAGTTATATCTTTTCATATGCACACTTATTCAATTAACAACTTAATGAAACTTATTTTCAATCTTTAAATAAACTCCAAATGCAGTTGAATTTTCTTTATATTCTCAAGTTACTGAATGACTGTATTGATTTATACAGACAGGCAAATTTCAACATTTTAAAATATCTATTTAAGTAGTTTATATCACTGACTTTTAACTCTAGTTGCAATTTACAGACCTTATCAAACACTGCGTATCAAAAGATGGAGAATACAGAAGCAGCAAAGCAGTAACAAGAGATGCAACTGTGGCTTGAGAAACACTTAAACTCTCCAACTGTGGCAACACAAAGTTTCAAACATTTATTTATAATTATACTGTGTTCTGTGTAAACTGTTCTGAAGTAAGCAAACGCAGTGGATTACACTGCCACATGATATTTAGGGATGCTGAAGTTTATACTACTTTTCAAGTGCTGATGTACTGTGAGAAGAGAAGAAACAGTAATTCATACTGTACGTTTCTCAGCCAAGAAGTATTATACATTCAACAAGGACAGCAATAATTCACAAGATGTACCCAAGAACACACTCTGTTCATACTCCATTCTTTACGAGATGTCACACAACAACAGATTTAAGAGTGAACAGGTACTTTACTGAACAGGCTTTTATTATTTGTTGCATAATAGTGTTCTTAGCCTCAGGAAGATCAGGAAACTTTCAGTACGAGACTTTCTTACAAGGTAAGAACGGTTTTCTGCCCTGAAAAAACTATTAGTCCAATTGAGCAAAAACCAGACAAGAACATTTAAGGACAGCAAATAAAGGAAAAGTTTCTACATTCCTTAAGCACAAGTTTGTTAGCCGCATTACACACAACAACCACGAAAAATGGCACTGGTTTCTCAGAGCCTGCTATATACCACAATAACAGAAATGGTTTTGCCATCTGTAAGCTAAAATTGCACATAGTTAAAAATACAATGCCTTGAAGAAAGAAAAAGGGGGAATAAAAATCAGAGGCACCAAGTCTCAACAAAAATGGAGTTACTACAACCTAGACTTATTTCAGGAGCTCAGTTCCCCTGTCATTGACTTCAAGTCAGACAAATTCTTTTCCATTCAGAGCTCTAGCATGGAAAGATGGGTGTATGCATGAGAGAGAGCCTGTGCAGAGTAAATCAATCTGCCAGGCAGTATCGAAGTATGTATTTAGGAATTCATGGGCTTTTCATGATCAGGGTTATACAACACAGACTAGATTTCAACTCCTCAAGTGGCTCAAATGTGTCTTCAGCCGTAACTAGATGCAGTTTTCTAGCCCATCCTTCAACACACAAAAGCCTCCATCAAATCTTTACAACAGGTTAAAATGTCTGTGGTTAAAAAGTGAGAAATAGCAAACTTAAAAAAAAAAAAGGTAAAAAGTCTAAGAAGATATCATGCTTAGTTCTCTGAAGTGCTCTTCATTATAGTCCAGTTCTGGAAGTACAGGCTGAACACAGGGAAAACTATCTTAAACTAATGACATATCTTTTCCTTGGAAACCAAGTTTTGCACAGTTAATATTATTCCAATATACTGGAATATTACAGATTAGTGATCACATTTGTCTTCAAGTTGATGGCAGCACTTACAAGTGCAGTAACAAAAGGTACTCAGGCCTTCTGCTGCCTCCGCACCACAGACCTGATGAGACACCAAAGTCCTAACGAATGTTCTTCTGACACCAAAAGCACCTCCAAGATATGCAGACTCTACTTGACTAATAACTGAATTTAGTTATTGGAAGAGTGGCAGCAACCTCACTGCTTCTTCTTCATGTCTTATATCACGCACAGCACTCAACAGGGAGAGGGGGATTGCCCTGGCTGTGACACATCAAGGGAATCACAGTGAGGATCAGGACCTGCAAGATAGCTTCCTGCTGAACTACCCCGTAGAGTCTGACAGTTATAAGCCAATAGGATACGCATTATGATCTCATATAAGTAATTAAAAAGCAGCTTGTAGCAGGTCTGGATAAAAAAAAAATAGAGGTAGAAACCCCTCAAACCAGAATTTTCTTAAGTATAGCATTCCTGAATGAAAGCTAATTAAAATCCATTTAACCTATAGATCAAAGCTATGATCCCTCAACTACAATCAGAGCTTTACTTAATCCCATGACTAGTCTTTACAAACAGAGTTTCCAGAATGAGAGATAAAGTGAAGGCGAATTCAAGGCACTGCCTCTCTATACAGAGCTCAGCTTCAGTCGAGCCTGTAACATTAATACACACATCTGCAGATCAAAACTTCCCATTACTTTTACTATTAGGGGAGAAATTGTCTGCCTCCGCTTGAAAGAGAAAAAAAAAAAAGGAATGATTACAGCACATAAGCCTCAATATTGATTTTGTACACGTTGTTAAAAACAGAAGTTGAATTTACTTGCAAGTCTGCCTTAAAATAATTAAACTTAGATGTATTAAAAATCCAACTAGGAACAACTGATTTATGAACTATTCAAGACTTAATTTCCTCTTGATGGAGATTGCATACGCCTCCAAAACAGGTCTCTTGACAACCATATAAACAGAACAAAATTTTCTCCTTATGAAGAACAGTAACACAGAAGAGGATATTACCTTTTTGGCTAAACTTCAAGATGTTTCTGGGGTTCTTTTGCTTCAATATTTATATTATTTTTAACTCAACAGCAAAGACAGCTTTTATTACCTTACCCATTCCAATTAATACTTCCCTAACCAGAGCACTGCTCAGAAACTCTGGGCAAACTTTTATATACATTTCATCAAATATATATGGGTAAGTACTTGAGCACTGGATTCTACCCCAGGAGCAACATGAACATAATTGCACTCTACTAAGTGCCAGCAATCTCATCTAGCAATAGACTACAACAAAAAATAAGATTTTTCAATCTGCATGAAATTAGATACTTTTCCCAAACATTGTGCCTCCTGGGACCAGCTATGCATCAACCCTCCCCCTCCACCCAAAACCACAAGTTGATCAATTCCACACCCTCCAGCCGTACATTCTTCCTAGAGCTCCACTGCTCACAAATGACCTCCACCACTACTAACCCCACAAGAACCCACTCTGCATGCTTTGCTCTTTCACAGACACCCACACACATCTCTTTCCCTACCTGAACCAGGATGCTCCCCCTTTACCTGGCAAGTTTCAAGAGAGCTTTCTCTCCCCCAACTTCAACACAAGGGAAGAGAGATGGAAGGTTAGAAGGATTAGACCATGATGAAGCTGACAAAGGAATTAGCTGTTTAGCCAGCTCCACTCAGTTGAGTAATTAATTAAGTACCTACACCTTTGTGCATACTGAGAGAGGAAGCCAGCAGCTGGCATTCTGATGAGCCTCCCTCCCAGGAAGTAGGATAGTAGAAAGGCCAACCATGAGCCAGGGTGTTGCTTTGCACCCCAATTAAGGTGTTAATGAAGGCAGGCAGGCTGCAAGCTCTATCAATTTATTACCCCAAGTTTGCTTTCAACCATCTTCTGACCTTCCTATATGCCAAGTTCAGAAGGCCATCTTACAAATTACACTGCCATTTGCAAAAATCTTTTGGTATTAAAGGGAAAACCAAGGGGAGATTTCTATTCAGGCAGGGATGTGAGCCTGTAAAGTTGACCTGAATTTGTAGATAGTGAACCACTGCCTGCTCTCCAGAAAAATCTGAATTCATTTGATACTTCCCCAGTTAGTCTGAAAATTCATTGCATGCTTAATCACCCAAGTATGTGATGATTTTATGATACTGACATTCCTATAGCTGCAAATTGTTACAGCATTTTATGCTGCCAGATATTCCCTGAATGGCCAGTCCTGGACTATCCTGAGCACTCTGTGAGCAGCAGCTACCCCAAGTAGCTGGAGGTGAGTAACACAGCCCTAAGGGAAAGCACACAAGAGGAAGTCTGGCTTTAGCCTGTCACTTAAAGCATGTAGCACCAGTGAAAAGGGGAGATCCAGGCTTTGCTTCTTGTTTTTTATACAACACCAATATAACATAAAACACACAAAAGCTCCAGGGAGCAATGACTGTAACTTTAATTCATAGAGAAGTGCAGGGCTCTGTATAGTGATTTTTTGATTACTGACAATTAGCTGCCTTTTCCTTGTACCTTTTCACAGGTTCCTTAAAAGTCTATAGGTCCCCATGGCTTGAAAAGCATCCTTATGAAAATGCATAAGGTGGCTGCTGAAAAGGTTTTGGGCAGACTGGATGCCAAGTGTATTTCTCTAACATTTGCTACTGTTTCCCCCTGTTTTCAGTGAAGGTGGCTGGCACTTAATCTGATTAAGTCTCTCAAGGTGCTGAAAAACCCCATACAGTCAAAGGAGAGTAATAAGTATTTAAATGAGGCAGGCTGGATTCTGTAGATCTTCAGAAGTGCCTCTTTCGAATGTGAGGGGGGAAAACCAGAAGTATGGTAGGCAGACCGAAGTGCTCACTGTGGGACTGGACATTTATGCTCTTTGTGAAGGAGCTGATCATTTAGAATAGCAGACTAGATTCTGAATTACATTAGGGAATTCACAGGTTCATCAATGACTCATTTAAAAGAATGAAACTTCGAAATGAAAATAAAGTGCAATTACTTTGAATTATTTCTTAGGCAAGGACCAAAATGTAAAAACTCTGCCTTACAAAGTGATTTACTGTAATAAAAAAAGCAGTATTCACATCAGATCTGTCAGGCTTTTTTGGCAAGTGAGGTATCTTCAGATGAAATCATTATACAGGAAAATCAAATTGTTGTATCTGCTAACTGATGAAAATCAGACATTGCATAAATTAATCATTACTTTACTGCTAAAAGTGGCTTTTTTTTACGCATCACAGGAACAGGGGTTTTCTGATTAATTGTCAGAGGAGACAGAAAACATTTCCTGCCTGAGATGATCTGGAAAAAACTGAAAGTCACTTTATCAAGACCTTTATATTAATGAAACAGGAAAAGGTATGCATGTGACAAACAGAAATATCCTTCTGGCCTAGGAAAAACAATGTCCAAAGGACAAGTTAGATGCTGTGATGCCTGGGGCTAAAAAGGACTTTCTCCTTTAAGGCCTCCAGTTGTGTAACTTGCATGCAGAACGACAGCAACACATTTTTGTTAACCCTTTGGAAGTGGCTGTTGGAAGATGTTATATGAGATGAATGGCTGAGACGATGCACTGTGGCAGCGGTTGCTGATCTTGGAGGGTGAGCGTCAGGCAGCTTCAGCCTCTGTCCTGCCCCCAAAATGCTAAACAGGAGGGAGGTCTGGCTACCGAAAGGTTACATGTACATGTGCGTGAATAGAGAGAGGAGCATGAAGAGGAGGTATGTGGTAGGTAACCAGTGGAAAACCATTAAGTAATGACAGAGAAATCAGCTGCTTTTATCAGCTATCCAGATTCTGCCCCGTGCCTGGATAGTTTGCCATTACTGATGGCCTCATTTACTTCAGGCATTCTAGGTCAGACCCAGCTGAGAACGGAGCAGAAGAGGGAAAGATGGTCCCGTGGCCCTGCAGGGGACAGCGTGCCGTGTACCAGTATGAGAATGGGAACCAGTATAAGGCAGAGGAAGCAAAGCTCCCCTTAAGCCTGACCTCTCTGGCAGCATGGACCAGGTGGGTGGATGAGTCAGACTGACAAGGAGCTTTGTGTAAGCTGAACGTAGCAGCTTTCCATCTGCCGGTAGTGCTTTCACGTTGACAAGTTTTCTAGGTACCTTGTGGAAGATAATGCACTCAGGAGTCTGTGTGCTACAAAATCAATTTTACAAGCACACACAAAAAAGCAATCACTTTATTCTTGAGTATTCCTGTTCCTCCACTCTCCTTAAGGCTTTGTGCATATTTTGGTCCTCTGGGCAGAGCTGTTTGGTTTCCCTCTGCAGCCAGTTCCTTCAGCTGCTCATCGGGCTCCCTGAGGTCACATCTGACCAGCTTGCCCCAAGTTCTGCTCAACCACAGAGACTGAGCTGGTTAAATACAGTGACAAAACCTCAGCCGAGAGCAGCCTCTACAGTGCTGATACGTGGATGCAGATGTGTGGGGGGTGGCCCCACAGCAGGTCCAGGCAGTCCATCACACGACATGGTTACACCTCTGCAGCTCCCCATAGCACACTACATCAAGCCTTGCAGCCATCTTTAGAGCCCACGCCTAGTAAACTCTATGACAATGGTACCTTTCACAGCAATGAGTGAATGATCAAACCATGCTCAGCCAGAAAGAAGAGGAAGGAAAACCTCGAAAAGAAACAGGAAAATTGGGCAGTGTGTATTAGCAGGTGTTGTAATTTATTCTAACTCTTGCTTTTAAAACTAATTAGATTTACAATTGATGGCGTTCCTTTAATCCAAATTGGCCAGACTATCAGCTGTGGGAAACAAACTTATAACTAGAAAAGATCTAAAATATTTATAACGCTGGTTTTGTATTTAAGGGCAAACAAAATAATACAAATAAAATGTAAACAGTACATGAATCCATTAACATAAAATACTCAGCTTTTGCCATATGCTGCATTAAAATAAGGGTAATGTGTGTTTTTCTCTCTAAAATTTATAAAACACCATTTCCCTATCATTCAGCAGTATGAATTTACTGACAGAAGCTACTAAATAATGATAGCATTTTATTCAAGTATGAGCCAGATCAGAAAGCGCTAAACAAGACAAGAGCTGTGATCCAGGCTGCTTTTCCCAGTTCCTAGCAGCTGCCCTTCTACAAGTCCCTGCTGAGCTGCACCCTGCCTGTGCTGAGAGCTGCCCAGCTCACCAGGGGATGCTCTTCCCCCTGCACTGCACTGGGCATGCTGATGTTCTCCATAAAACCTCTGCAAGGACGCTCTTCAGTGCTGGATTCAGGCAGTGTGAGAGATTTTCCAAATCACAGAGCATCACAGTCTCTGCTAGGGGCCACAAGTCTGGAAATGGGCATGGAAATGATTTCACTAGCTGAGATAAAAACCTGTTAGCCTCTGATCTATGCAAGAGAACCCTCTCCTGGGATAAAGCTGACTTTGGACTGAACTCCTTCCTTTGCCTGAGGTGAACAAAAGCCACAACTGCCAAGACAGAGTGCGAACTGGCAGGCTGCAGGTCAGCCTAGGTGCAGAAATATCCCTGTAATGCTGAAACAGGCATTGCATGGGCAGGAAACCAAGCATTGTGGAGACAGAGGAAACTACTTGAGTAATTGGGGAAATCACCAGAAGGGGGTAGACTTGATCTATGGCGCCTGGTCAGGGTAGTTCCTGTATTTTAACTATTTGCAAAATGCTAATATGCGCACAGCTCACCAATGGATGCTGGGGAACCAGGCTGCAGAGTCAGGCTCTATTTTGCCCCCTCAGTTCAGTCTTGCTCCTGCAGTAATGTTTGCTGGGCTCAGCAGAGCGAGCACTGAATCGGGCACCCACCTGCACCAGCCTGCATGTGGTGGTGGTTGAACTTCTCACCTTGGAGACACATAGGTAAGCAAAGGCTGCAAAAGGCAGCTCTCTTATGTCCTGGGGGTGTTCAACCATTTATGGTAGCTTATAAAAGGTAAGTACTACCACGCTACTCCTATTCCCTTACAATGACAGCGGTAGGTTCTACTCAATTGTGCCACAAAGGAATCTGGAAGTGGTGAGATTCCAAATTCTGCCCCCTCTGTGGATGGAGGCATCCCACTGCTGGATTGAATGACAGAGATTAGCTCTTGCCATGGGGTAAGAGTTCAGCTAGCAGCTGATTTGGGATGACATCTCACTCAGCCTCAGGATTTTAAGCTGCCTCTTTGAGCTTCCAGTTTTTCACAGTTTCCTAGAGCTTAGGCACCAGGTTCTCATTGCAGTATTTTCAGTGGGTTATTATGTCTATAGCAACCACCGACAAACCAGCTTATAGATGTGTCTTTTATTAGCCCTAACTCTAGTAACAACTTTCTGAACTATATAATGTTTTCATCGAGCTGTTTTAATGTGGTTATACCCTTCATGTAAATAAAATACTTTTCTGTTCCTTTCCTCTACGGAGCAAATTAGATTTTTTATCATCTCATTACAACATCTGTTCAACAGAGTCAATTCCAATACAGTTCTGAGGTCATTTCCCGCAGCCTGAGAAAACAGAAAATGTTATTATCCTAATTTAGCAGTGATAAAGCACTGAGGCCAGCAGTTCATGTTCAGAATTCCCTGACGTGCTCATATTTCTTTGATTTTGGATAGTTCCAGAGCCAAGGAACAATGTCATTCTGTAGAGGGGAATTCAAACAGGGTGGAAATAATTTGGTTTTGGAGGACTCATGCGAACACAAAGGCAACTGAGGGGCCTAGTACAGGATCAGTTTCATCTACATTCTTTAGACATCATTTAGATTCTTACCTTGCGAATAATTATGTAGACCAGGCTGGATGAGGCTTTGGTCTAGTGGAAGGTGTCCATGCCCATTGCAGGGGGGTTGGAATTAGATGTTCTTTAACGTCCTTTCCAACCCAAACCATTCTATGATTCTATGTGCCGAACTTTAACAATGCAACTGTTAAAAGAGCCACATAAACAATATGCTGGAAGTCTGGTACCATTCAATACCAAAAATTGTTAATGATATCAGAACAAAGCTGTGCACTCATGAGCACCATCTATTGGCATATTCCCTATTAGTTCATAGTTGCTTATGAACAAATATCACACAGAATCATAGAATGGCTGAGATTGCAAGGGACCACTGGAGCAGCAAGGGTGTATCTTAAGTATTCAGAGACACATGCATTGTGTATTCAAATACACAATTTCGACTCGAATATGAGTATGTACTCACTAAGTTTCATAGCGGCTTACATGGAACCTCATTACTGCACTAAAACACTCTCACAGAATCACAGAATGGTTTGGGTTGGAAGGGACCTTAAAGCTCATCCAGTTCCAAATCCCTGCCACGGGCAGGGACACCTTCCACTAGAGCAGGTTGCTCCAAGCCCCATACAACCTGGCCTTGAGCATTGCCAGGGATGGGGCAGCCACAGCTTCTCTGGGGACCCTGTGCCAGCACCTCAGCGCCCTCACAGGAAAGAATTTCTTCCTTATATCCAATCTAAATCTACCCTCTCAGTTTAAAGCCATTCATGTCTTTATAAATCCTTTAAGTAAATTAATACTGCATCATAAATAATACCATTGTGATCTAATTTCTGGTCAAAATTCTTTACAATGTACAAATCAAACATAGCCAAAGTGGTTACAAGCTCAGAGCAAGCTGAGAAAAGACAATTTTCCCATCTCTCAAGTTCTCAGTTTTGTACAGGATTTTTATGAATTGTATTTGTGGCGCCTCATGTTCTATAGCAAACAATAAAGAATGTTGAGGACAATCTAAAAATTAATACAGACTTTCAGTGTTTGAAAACTCTATGGAAAGGCAAATTGTCCTTTCTGGGAAATCTGCTATTAGTTTTCCCAAAAGCAGAATGTTAATTCAAAGTAAATAATATCCTGCCAAGAAGAAAACGCATCTCAGAAGAAATTGACTTGCATGTTTAATTAATGCATGAATATATTAGTTCCTTAAAAATCAAGATTAAACATATATCTGAGGGTGTTTTTATGCAATTAGAATTTAGAAGCATATCATCATAATTTTTTGTACATATGCGAACTGCCTTCAACAAAGGTTCCTCACTGTGGAAAAACATGATGGGTTTTGTTTGGTTGTTTGTTGCTCTATCATTTCCAAGTGTGTCACTTCATAACTGGACAAGGCATTTTTCTTCCCGTAGGACCATAAGCACCTTACTGGATGTGATAATGTGTGACCAAGTGTGAAAAAGCCTGATGGCTCTTCTTAGCTGAAAGTCAAGAAACTCCACAAAGATTAAGTTCCCAAAGAGGAAGGCCGTTCATCATTTTCAGCCAACTTTAAGCTTGGATTCCCATCTTTATGCAGTTCATTACTTTTTCACAAGAAGTAAAATCTTCTTGTTCTATAGCTGAATCAAGTTTTTGAGAATTCAGCAGCATGTGTATTAATCACTGCATTCTCATTTTTTAAAAGAGAATACGTAACACAAAGGAAGACAACAAGTTTCATTCACCAAGAAAAAGCAACCACTCGGCTTCACAACATTAACTTTGACAAATATTCAAGAAATCACAACTTACCGGGTTCAAAAAAGGAAATTGCTCATATTTAAATGAATTTATTTTCACAACTATTCTCATTAATCTCTTTCCATGTAGGCTCATATTTCTAACATAAAAGAATTCTTCCTTCCATTTCCTATGCTATTTTAGCTTCATGCTTTCTCAGAACAGCTGCGCCCAACTTCATATTTATGCAAACATTTTCTTCGCACTATTTTCCAGCTACTCGTCTGTGAGTTTACAGAAATGCCTGTTCTTAGATGTAGAAAGTGCACCTTTTGAAAGCACTAGTGAGAGTCAGGATCTTGGTTTTCATTGAACTTCAATGGCAGGTGTGATTTCACCTCCTTAGGTCCCTTCAAACCAGACTTTTACAGAAAAAGAGCAAGCCTGTTCTTCTCTACAATGTCGCTTAATCTACAAGTTATTAATTTTAACTTTGATGAATTTAATACACTCATCAGAATTTCCTTATTACAACGCTTATTGTATAACACAATGTAATTTGCAGTTAAAGCAATGGAATCTTAAGTCAGAGTCCAGAAATTTGAGCTCCTAGATAGGGTTCTATTTCTTTGCATGCCACTGCTTCGCTGCACTGTTTCCTTATATATTCTGTGGCTCAATTTACTCAATTGTAAAATAAATATTAAAAATGCAATTATAAAAAATACTTTCTTCCAAGTTTTTTGATGTATTTGCACAAAATAATGCAGGCTATCATTCTGCAAATATTTAACCTGAACTAATGCTACACAGTCTTTTAAGAACATCTCTCTTTTTCAAAATGAACTCTGTGTGTTTTCTGCCCTTTGAAAAGTATTTTCTTCTTTGCAACTATTTCACAGTCCTTCAGAACCACTTAGCCTAGGGAAGAACAAGGACATTTTTCTTCGCACAAAATCTATGGGTCTGACCATGAAAAAGGTGTTTCTCCTACCAGTACATGCAAATCGAAAAAATCTATTAACTTAAACTTTTCATACAGAAGTTGGGGGAAATCTGAGCTCCCAAAAACAATGGCAATAAGAAAACTGTCCAATGCGAAGGAACTGCACAATCAGAGCATGGATGAGGTTGGCACACACCCCTTGCTCAGAGAAAAATTAGCCAGAGCAGGATGCTCAGGGCTGTATCCAGATGGGTTCTGCACATCTCCAGGAACAGATACTCCACAACCTCCCTGGGAACTCTGTTCTGCTGCCCGTCCTAACAACAACAGTAAAGTGTTTTTTTCTGATGTTTAAATGGAGTTTCTTGTGTCTCAGTCTGTGCCCACTGTCTCTTGTCCTGGCAGTGGGCAACACGGGGAAGGGTCTGTCTCTGCCTCCTCTACATCCTCCCTTCATGTATTGCTAAGCTACACCTACCTGACCCTTGTCCAGGCAGAATAGTTCCAGCTCCCTCAGCTTCTCTTCATATAAGAGATTCTTCAAGCCCTTCTGTGCTTCAGTTGGCCTTTCCCTGGCCTTGCTGGAGTCAGTCCGTGTCCTTCTTGTATTGGGCAGCCCAGCTCTGGACATGACATGTGCCAACATAATGTACTTGTTCCCAAAAAGCATATCTTCTTAAGCAGCATGAAAGAATACGGATATACCTTGATTTATCCTCTTCACATGAATTTTCATTAAAGGCTTTATCTTTTACCACCCTTTTACAGATGAAACACCTTGTAAAATCAATGAGTGTTTAAGGTGTGGATCAATGGTATAATATGGCATTTAGTCTTTACGTGAGAACAAATTGCTCTAATTGGCTGCTCATTTAGTCTTACGATCTCTTTCTGGCAGGCTTGGTTAATGCGGACTCTATGTCCTTCATATTTGTACATTAGATACTTTGACTTTCTGAACAGTTTTTTTCTTTGCTGCCTCCTCAGCTTTGCTCATTGCAACAACACTTCAAGGTAACAAAAATAATATTGGGAATTTAACATTTAACACCTTATCTTAAATTTGTTCTATATAGACAATTCAGACTGAGTGAATGGGTATTGCGGGATCAGACTGACGGCAGGCTGTTTAACCTTGTGGTAAGGAAAATCTTGCTAGGAAAAGATTTAGATAAGAAAAAAACTGCAAGCTAAAAAATATTTAACTCAAAATACAAAAAAGAATGCACACCAACAACAGAAGATCCTCTAAAAAACCCTCACCACATTCTCAACAATGATGGTTAACCCAGTAGAGAAAGGAACACAAATTTCAATCAGTTTAAACACATCTTACATTAACTTTCATTATGTTCTGTGCTCCTCATATACAATACCACGCTGGTGCCACAGATAATTGTCAAATACTTTTTTACATGCAAACCTTCTTGCTGAATGAAGCTCAATTTTCCTGCTAATTTAGTGGTGAAAACACCAATATTAAGAATAGTTCATATTTCTTTGAAGATTCTTTGGAAAATCATACACATTTAAAAAAATTCCTCCAAAAGATGATGCCAGAAAATCAAAAGACAGATTGCTTTATTTCTGCTGGTACAGAAGATAATGGGGCCACAAAACTAGCAGAAGATCCTAAATACAACTAGAGAGACAGCAAGTTCTAATTCCACAAGTTCATAAGGATTCTCCAGGCAGATGCTGATGTGTGTCTCATCTCCAGGTAAAGAAAAAACCTGAGTTTATCTGCACAGAGGCGGCTCTCTTATCTAAAGTATATTCCCTGCATAACCTTAGGGGATGGGTAGGTAAATATTTCCTGTGAATGAAATCAGCAGCTCTCCAACAGAACTGATTAAATCCTCTTGCAGCAAGCTGGAAAATTATTAAATGTTATTTACTTTAATTATGGATGCACCTATACACATTAAGTACTGTGGACTCATAAAGGAAAAAAGATTAAAACCAATGATTTTACAATCACATTAACTATATGACAGGAAATAATTAATGGAAACCACAAATACTTGTGAAGAGCACAGTGGAGAAAGTTATGATCAGCTTCATGAGCAGCTAATAGATGCTAGGTTAACTCTGTGAATGCACAGAAGCATGCTGAGAAGTCCTGAGGAAGGATTTGAATTAGGACAACACAGCAGCGAGGAGTTTGACAGTGAAACAGGCTCTTCAGTAAAAGTTATTCAGTTTATTTCCTTTCTTCCCTCTGGCAGTGGAGTTCTGGGTGTGAAGCAAAGGGATTCCTAACAGGTCTCTGATTGAATCAGCAACATTTTCCTTAACTAAGAACAGGTGCTGCATGTTACCTCTCTGAAGTGTGCCAGCACATTGGACAAACATGGGGCATACATTTCATAAATAAGCAATAGGCATATAGCAAATATATGTGCAATATGCTGTAGTCACCAGGTACTGAGCACATTATGAGATTTCAAGACAATAGTGTTTTGACAGGGCTGGAAAATAAAAGTATTAAAATTTTAAGCTTGAAATAGAAAGAAATCAGATGTGACATAACAGAAAAATTTATATGGTATGGGAATTGATGCAGCACACAATAGGAGTTTCTTTAAAAGACTCTTCCAAATCTCAGGGTGCCAAATGATGCAGGTTTAAACAACAGCAAGTTTTTTCGAACTTGAGTTGTAGATGCTACCAGATACCCAGCAGAAAATTCAAAACAATTATGAGCATCCTAGAGTTGGGTTGTTGAAATTTGTTTATTTTAACCTGTTATTCCTGTTATTACCAATATCTATTTAGAGAAAGATAGCTACAGCAGGATATGAAGCAGTTGGATAGATCTTCTCCAGTTCAGCGCATACCACCAAGCATCATTTTTGAAAGCATGTGCAGGCAACACTGAAAAGATTTACCACAGTTCTCCAGGAAACACAAGAGAGTACAAAGATGAACTACGAAAAATACTTTTTTTTTAGCATCATTTCCATTTTCTATTACTGGAAATCAGTATAGCTGAAGACTGCAGTAAAATGGGATATCAAGTCATACAATATTTGGAAGTTTACTTTTTAAACTAGGATTAAGACAGCAAAAGCCAGAAAAAATGCAATACAATGCTGTACATGATGTACACCAGGTCATGCAACATGATCAGATGATCCACATTAGCTCTAAAACTCTACCATCATTAGAATAAATATCATTCCTGACATGTCTCAAGCATTTTTCCTAAAATGTAAAGCATCCAGCTGGGCAATGTGTCTTCTCTTAAATCTCCTGGTGAAGGTGTCTATGCCTTTTTAAGCAAAATCTGATCCCATCCACACTTTTTCTCCTTTAAAAATCAAGGTGGATGAGCCAGAGAACCAAGACTGCCTCTTATGATGCACACTGCTGAGATGACACATCAGAAGTCGGAGAATGACAAATGAAGCAGGAAACTGTTCACAGCAAGAAGTATACATCCATATCCTGCCATCAAATAACAGAGAATGAAAGGCAAAATCAACAGTCTGAACTTCGACGGGACACAGTCATATAATGCATTCTAGGTGTTGAATGGTCCTGGAGCAGGAATGGAAAATAACTGAACAAGACTGACACACTGTGCACTTGGATAGGGTCAAAGCATCAGGAGTAAGTAAGATAAGCTGAATCAATCAGCAGATCTGACCCAGGAGATTCTGGAGTATGTGTAAGCACAGCACACACTGAGCAGTGGGTGTCCACTCAACCAAATGAAAGACCCATTAGACAGAAGCAAAAAGCAGAATGTACCACAAGTAGGAGAAACCACAAAGGACTATTATGCTACTAACCTGAAATAGGAGATGGAGACATCATTCCTGGAACAGGCTATTTACTATGGTCACACAAAATCAGCTTATTTTCATAAATAGCACAATAACTGAAATGACTGCTAGCAGGAAAGTAGTAACCTGTGTGAAAGCCAAGAGAGAAAACTCAGGCTAAGAAACTGGAAGAGCTACGAAAAAGGTATTACAAAATCCCAGTCTCTCACCTAATGAAACTGCTAGTGGAAATGGCACCCTATGTAAGTAGCACCACTTAACACAGTTTGGCCTTGTTGCCACCCAGCACGCTCAAAGGGAACATAGCTAAACTACAACTTCCTTGGGTTGTAAAAAAAACAGCACAGACAAACGAAACTGCACCAATAGCAATTTTTTCCACCTGATAAATGGTGCATAGGAAGACAAACTCAATAGTAAGACTTACATCAAAGAAAATACTGTACTTCCCAATTATACCCTATTTCTCAGAAATCTTAGAATGGTTTGAGCTGGATGGGACCTTAAAGCTCATCCAGTTCCAAATCCCTGTCACAGGCAGGGACACCTTCCACTAGAGCAGGTTGCTCCAAGCCCCATACAACCTGGCCTTGAACACTGCCAGAGATGGGGCAGCCACAGCTTCTCTGGGCACCCTGTGCCAGCACCTCATCATCCTCATAGTGAAGAATACCTTTATAATACCCATGTTTGTGATATGAAAAAAATACCAGTATTTGTGACTTTAGGCTGAAATAATATCTTTAATTAAAATGATTAAATCTTGAGGGTTATGGTGTTGCATAAATGAACATCATGATCACAGTTACTGAGGAGTTGTAAATATTTAAAAGTACCAGAAGTCTGATGAACTTTTTTTCCTTGAGAAAGAATTAATCTATTACACTGCACACAGCTAAAATCCAAACCACTCAGAGAGCAGCACACTCTTAAAAACTCTCACAACAGACCTCAATATTTAATTATCACTTGCAATGTTGAGCAATTAAAACTGCCATGTATTTCCATTTCAGCTGCCTGTGAGTCAAAAGAGCACAGTCACGTTGCACACTGTGTCTGCCAAAGTGAATGCAAATCTTTATCCATACTGGGTACATCTCCAGTAGGCATCAATGAAGGAGGGTTGCCTCACCTATACCTTTCTGTGTTCCTTGAGTTTGCTGAGTATTTTTCAGGTACTTTCTCATTACCCAATAACTTTCCACTACCCAACACAGTTATCAGCACCACTGCAGTCTCACTGCAGTTCTCTTCAATATTAGTACAGACAGATATTAGCTTAGCACCTGGCTTGCAGGGGAATTGATGTGATCCTGGCATCAGTGTTGTTTAGAAAAGAACTCAAAATGACTCAGCTGAAGACAGGATTTTAACTAAAATGTCTGTTGGCTCACAGTTTATGAAGATCTTAGAGTTACGAAATTCATCTGGATGAAGCGTATCATACATCTTTAAATAACTCACTGAGAACAATACTGTTTACTATTTACAAAGGAACCATTAAGAGCTGCAATAGCTGCCTAAGAGCTGCACAAACTAATTAATACTCTGAATGCCTTTGCCTTTGTGATGGAGATCATTATGCTCATTCATTTCAGCACTGAAAAACAGAAATATAATCTAAGTGACAGCTAGTAATGGTGAAGACTGATTTTGTGCACAGGCAAGCCCAGAAGACTAGATTTACAAACAAACCGTTCCTTAGTTTTTATATTTTAGAGACAATAACATGGTAGAGAAAAAAAGCAACTGTGAGGGTGGTGAGGCACTGGAATGGGTTGCCCAAACAAGTGGCAAATGCTCCATCCCTTCGCAGTGTTCAAGGCCAGGCTGGACAGAGCCTTGGGTGACATGGTCTAGCATGAGGTGTCTCTGCCCATGGCAGGGGGGTTGGAAATAAATGAGCTTAAAATCTTTTCCAACCCTCACCATCTTATGATTCTACGATCTTTTTGGACATAAGTTTCCAATGGTAGCTCAGATGTACAAAGGCAAAATCAAAGTGTCAGTGAAATGTATTAAGGAAGAACCACACTGGTGGTTATACTGCACATGAAGAGAGTTGACTCACATCAGACAGGGACTCGCTGCTCTTATTTGCATCTACAGTTTTCACACAAACACTTGACAGAACATCAAAACCTTCTCAGTGAAGTAATTAATGTTCACAGTATCCCTGTGATCTCAAATACTATTAAAAACAGAGAAATTCAAAAGGCCCACTGAAAAATTTGGTATTTATTGTCAAAACATATGAGTACAGTCGGAACACTTGTGGGGAAAAAATCTTCAGCATAACACTCAGATGAAATGTTTGCTAAAGTTTTGTATACCATATGAGGAAAAGTAAGTTGTAGTGGTGCTATGGAGGTGGGGCATTCAGCTTCTCGGTCTGTTGCTGTTTGCAATCACGGCAGTTTATGTTGACTCTCTTACCTCTGATAGAGATGCCCTTTCATTCACTGACTGAATGAGACTCATCCTGGGTCTTAATCACAGTCACTGTTAGAGAAAATACTTCTGTCAGCACAACTAACATTAGTCACAGTTATTCAATTACCTTTTAAGGAAAAATGGAACATAAAATACATGGTATTTAAAAAACATTTCTCTGTTTCAGTGAGACGCACAGTAGGGGCTGAATTCAGCTCACGGATTAGCACATCTAACTTTAGACATCTACATGTGAACTAATGCCATGGTTTACATGTAGGCGTCCGGTATCACTTACATGTATTACAGTAAATCCACCTAGCCTTCAGCTACCACGCTGGAAGGCATGGGTTATACCTGTGAGCCCAGACAGGTATCCCAGATGTCTCAGATATGCCAAGACAACTCAATGGCTCTAGTTACCTATGTGTAGTCAACTGAACCAAGTTCTGTGTCTTTGCAGTGATCTAAACAAAATAGTCAGTGGAGAGCTGGACGGACTTTTCCTACTGAGCTGCATAATCAGTGGCTTCACCAGAGGGGACTTGGTTGCTTAAGCATCATCTCTGAATGCTCTTAAAGACATCCTGTCTGGCAGATATGACTGAGGGAATATGGGGTATTTGCATGCTTCTGGATAGCAACTGGAAGCCATACACTCTATTTTGTCATTCCCAACTGGCCAGTGCACTTAACATGTAGGCACCTGAATCGAGCTGTACTGACCAGACCTCAAATTGCTATAATGGGATGCTACACATACAGTTCATATCACACCTGGAGTCAGCTGGTTTAACCCCCAGACAGAACCCTACTGAAAGGTAACACAGGCACCTCAGATCACCTTCCTCAATAATGTTCCAACTTCCAGATTTCAGCCTAAAAAGAAAGACTCATGAAGGTCTTGGTTGGTATCTGCCAACCCTGAGAAACTGCTGTGGATACCCCAGAGCATCTCTAATAACGTTAGGCTCTCACGGCCAGGCATATGGATCATTCACTGTTTTTTTAACACTAAAGGAATGAAGACATAAGTTTCATTTAATGACTCCCATTTTCAAGTTTCACTTTTGAGTGGAAAAAAAAAATATCCTTGATGATGCTATGAGGCATGTCAGTATCAGTATTTTGCTTACTGGTCATTTCTGCAATATACAAAATGGCAGGAGTAATAAATAACAGGATAAGTTCTCTGCTTGTGGTGTAGTTCCATTAAAATACCAGCAATAGAGCATTTGGCCCAAAATATAATTTTAGGATTTATCACAACTATTTCTGAGATCTGGTGAAATATTTTTGTTTCATACCAACTTCTGAAAAATCAGAAGTGCGTAACAGAAGGTAGGAAATTCTGTATCAGTAAAGGAAAATCACAGAATCATTTTAATATATAAGCCATCTTTGTGGACTTAAGTAAATCTTCTACAGTGGAAAAGAAATGGAGCTCTCAAAACCATACCTGTAAGCTACCAAAGTGTCATCACACACATGAAATTAAACACAGACATGCCTTACTCAGAGATGGCTCCTTTTTTGCCTCTGCAGCTTATGCTCTATCCATGAAATATTGTTACCATAAAAGAAATTCAGAGGGAGGTTTGTATTTGTTTTAGCACTATTTAAAAAAATTACTCCCCACACCTCGGTTGCAGAACATCATTCAGCCAGGGGACTGCTCTCTTCCATCCAGGCTCTGGCTCAACTCTGACAAGACAAACATCCCAACTTTGAATTTTATTAGTTTTATTTTCTACTGTCTGAAGAAAGAAAAAGTGAAGATTGGAAGAAGACAAAAACTAACAGCGCAATGCATGATGCAACCCAATAACTAAACAGTGTTAAGAGTCGTTAGCATTCTGGAAATATTTGTGGCCTTTCATACTCCTAAAAAAAGGAATCTACATAAGCAATATTTCCTCTCAAGAACAATACCAACAGCCTTTGATTTAGCAGGGAAATGGTCACAATTGTGACATTAAAGTGGAACTGAATTTTTTATGACCAAGATTCATGTCCAAAACTTGTAGTTCGATACCACAAGCATACTCCCCCTCCCTTACACAACAAATAATACAATTTTCTGATGATTCCAGTGAAAACTGTTGATCAACCAGGACGTTTATTCCCCAATTTCAAAACATGTCTGAAGGTCATACAGTTGTTCATTGCCACAGGTTTACACAAATCAGCTCAAATATTATTAAAAAGCCAAGCACAAGAATCAGAGCAACAGATGCACTATAAATTCTTGGAGAACCAATACAAAAGGAATTTACAATGCAAAGGAAAGGTAAAGAGCAGAATTATCCAGGGGACAATAAAAATCTAATAAAGGAGGAATAAACAGGGTTTATTGCCAAAGGTGGAAGTCTGAAGATCTTAAGCAAAAAGTGATCTTTCAGAAACAACTGAGGAAAGAGGAGATGGTGCAAATCTTTTGTGAATAGGGGAGTTTATTTTGTGGCAGGAAATAACACGTAAAAACAGTATGATACAAGATGGGTTTGATACAGTCAGAGCAGTTAGCAGATGAACTGAAAGAATATGATATGGGACTGGTGAGGGTCGTAAGTGGCACAGTTGGCATGGGGAGAGATGGGAAAGAAATTAGTGGAAACAGAAGCAAAACAAGCAAATAAATACTTCAATAAAACTCAGAATATTTTTTTTCTGCCCTGCAGATCTTTTCCCAGAATACAAGGTTCCATTTTCATTAGATTTTTCAATGAAAAATACTGACTTCTTCTCACAGAAAGCAGAGCCTTCCCTTAAACACCATTTCCCCACAGCCTTCTGGTGGTCCCTACGGAAAATTGTCAGCCTCATGAACAGGTATGGAGCGAATAGAAGGCTCCTACCAGATCACAAACATACTACCTTTAAAGATGCTGTTTGTAAGAAATCCTTTACAAAAGGATAAAATGTATTCATATCATCTACAGATTTATTGAAAGCATTAAACTCATTTTACTAAAAACATAAAATAATCAGTAGATTGGAACAGTGTTCTGCCAAGCTTCTCTACTGGAACAGCTAATGAATAACCTACTGTGTTGCAAATCTCTCATCCACCACAATGTTTTACATCAGGAATCACTGCTAATAAAGTAGGAAGAAATAACATCTACTTTCAGAGAAACTACTGTCAGAGTAGAATTACTCAGTATAATTTAAATGTTAAAAAAAGGACTTTAAAATAAAAGAATCTGAGCCAAATGTCTCCAACTTGAGACAACAGTTAATCTCAAGAGAATATGTACTGTCAGCCTCTTGAATTCTTCCCCAGTCTGCTTTTACTCTGCACTGAGTAGTGTAAAAAGAAGGAAATTGAAAACTCTGCCTTCTGGGATGAACAGATCTGGACAAAATACATTGCCTCTTAAAGCATTAAGTAACTTCAACATTCACTAAGCACATCAGTGAAATAATACACATGAAAGAGACCAACCAATTACTCAGTAGGAAGAGGACTAAGTCTTCATGCTTGGTTTGGGCAGCTTTCAATCAACCCAGAGATATAAAGTAAATATAAAACTCCCCTAATAATCCCATGATGATTCTCCAGACCCTGTAAATCATTAGCAATTACTATTATTATTCTTTGCTTGGTATTTTGGGATAGCAACTGAGATTATGGCCTCTTTGTTCTAGCATAGCGTAAGAAACTAATAAAAAAGGTCACCTGCCCTCTTGTTTCCTGTAAGGAGCGTTTTTCAACCCAGCATACCTGTAGGTAGAGTTTTACAGTTTCCATGTAGGAAGGCGGAGCCTTCATAGTCTCCATATAGAGCCTATGCAATGATACTTTAATGCCAATAAACCTAGTGACTACAGGCAATTTGAAACAGCCATTCATTTCAGTACCTTGCTAGTACAGGATCAAGAGCACAGAGAACTGAAGATTAAGCCCAGAACTGTGGGTCAAGCCTGGAACTGAGGAACGAGCCTCAGGGACTCAAATACTGCTATTGTGACTTTTCTGCATCTAAAGAAATTGCCACACTAAACCTGTGTAATACTGACCGCCCCTCTAGTTACTAAATCCAGAGAACGTGTTCAGGTATTAACAATACTGCCCGAGGTCATTCATATGATCTAGAGAACTCCTTTGGAATTAGGAATCTAGCAGCCAGGCTTGTTTAGCAATTCAAACATAATAGCCAGAGGGTATGATTTCTTTAGATTAATAAAGAATAACCCAAAGGACTCTGCAGTCAAAGCATAACTAAAGAACCAGTCAAAGCTTCAGCACTTCGTCTCCTCAGACTTTTGACAGTATGTCCTGAGAGATACTGTTTTATCTGCAAAGTGACACAGACTCTTTAAGTTTTGTTCACTGAACCAGGAATCTGATGCGTAACTGACTGCAGTCACATTACCAATACTGAAATTCATTTTAAATATTGACAGGGTTGTACTGAACCTCAAAGGGCACAGTATCTTTCAAGCTTGTTGTGTTGTTTGGGTTTCTTAATTTCCATCAAAGGAGATATTTATTTCTGAGTAACTAAACCTCTGTTTGCCAAAGCTCTGTTGTAACTCCCCTGACTTAAATAAGCTGTGACTACCTATGAATCTGACCCTAGAGAGTCAGTTCTCTTCCATGCACAGTTTATTTACAATTACAGATAAAACATGTCAAGGGAGCTTTCTGCCTAAAAAACACCCCACAACACCAACCAAGAAATTCATGTCACATTGCCCATCTACAATTGTCTTTTCCTCCCATATCAGTCTGTGAATGCGTTCTCCCTCATTTTATAGCCTATATGTCCCTTTTTCAACATTGTGGCTGTAGGACAGCCCTGTGTCCTAAGTGAGGGTGGAGAATGCTGCCACAGAAAAACACCCCACATCTTCATTTGCTCCTTGGTTGGTACACAGCAGAATGATTGCAAAGCAAATCATGTTTCACAGGGCTTTTATCCTGTGCTTGTCAGTAAATAAAGTACTAATTAACAATGGGCAGTGACTGATGCCATAATAAGCGAATTATAGATTTTAATTGAACATTATAGCATCCCTGAGAACTCAATTCAAGATAGTTTTTTAAAAAACTCTGTCCTTCATTCAGTAATGTAATTAAACAAAATAAAGCTTTAAAGCTTAAAAGTTTAAGCTAAAGTCAATAAGAGTAACCACACACATAAAACTATGTGCAAGTAACTTGCTGAACTACAGTCTTTGTAAGGGATAAATACAGGCCTTTGCTAAAAGTTGCAGATGCCCTATAATTCAGAAAAGGAGATCTGTATTATTCAAAATTCAGCATTCAGCAAAATCATTCACTACTTAAGAGTACAAGACTTAAGTATTTCCACAGAATTGATGCATTTCTCACTCTCAACTGGGGTATATGATTAGCCAAAAATAAACTGAGTATCTTGCTTTCTTAAATTTTGGACAGTGAATAAAGTGCTGACTCCCATCTCTCATTACATTTGTTTGTCTGAGAAATGCTTAGTATGAGAGAAGGAATGACCATCTTTAGCCATTTTCTAAAGTGCTTATTATAGAGATATTCAAGTACAAACCAGAGACATCAGAATAACATAAGTAATTGTAGAAAATACATCTTTATCTCTTTCACTTTATCATTTCAGCTGCCTTTAATAATTTATTAAGATTTTCTCATTACTGATTCTTTTCACATCACAGCAATCATCATCATAAAAATGCAGTTTGTTTTATCAGGAGATTTGTCCAAAAGGCATGTCCTCCGTCCTTGACAATTCAGACACCTGGGTTTCTTCCTCTGGGGAAGCCAGCATCACCTTCTGGGTCTCTGCCCTGCATTCAAGACCAATGAGAAATGCCATTCCACGACCACTGCCGGCTATTGCCTTGGTGCTGAGGTGGAGCAAGGAGCATTAAGCAAGCATCTGCATGTCGGGGACACGGCTCTTGGCTTGTGTTCTGTCACTCAAGTTCATTATACTTAATGCTAACTTCTCATTGCAAAACAAGGCCTTTCTTTTTGTTTAAGTCATACTCTTGCCTTTTGTTCTAGACAAGCTGCCCTTCTATCCCAGAAAACTCAGTCTCTGCTTCTGATCAGCAGAAAAGAGAATGTGGCATGAGGAATAAAGCAGCACATCATACTAGACTACTCTAAAAACATGGTATAGATTATCTCCTTTAATGAATAATGAATCACAAGCACAAGTCTATTTGGAAATTCTCCAGCAGGTCATTCCTGTACCCTCAATGACAATACTACTGGGATAAGAAGTTACAGCCAACAATGTCATGGAAATCAAAACAGCCTTAAATAATACTGACTTCTGCATTTTCAGTTCAGACATCAGTTTCTGGACACAATGAAGAAACATACCTGTTTCAGGACACTGCACGTTTTGTGGGCGGTGTCTTCAATAAAAAACCTCAAATAACACAGCCTTAGCCAAATTTTACATGGAATACATCAGAACTATGAGAACATAACAAAAAGTCACAACCCTAAAAAGGAACAGCCCTTGTTCTTATCATCTGTGAAATAATACTTCATACAGGATATTTCATACATTGCAGTCCTCCTTTTCCTCACATGGTTTCCAAAGTTTCTTACCCTGTGTCAACCATTAGTATACATTTTTCTAAACGACTTGAGGAGTTCGACCTAATGTGTGTAAGACTACCAGTACATCACTTGAGTCATGAGAATTTGGCAGCACTTTGAGAAATAGGATTTCATGTCTAACAAACACAAGGTGTTTCTTACAACGTCCGTTCAGCCCCTCTCCACCACACTGCCCAGTGTGTGCTGGGAGGTCTGAGCTCTCCAGGTCTGCAGGATGACCACTGGGCTTGCAGCCCTAGGAATGAATGGAGATTGACTCACTTATCCTTTGGTGTTCCTGTGACATCTACTGAACAGTTATTTGGGCTGCATTTGTAAGAAGTGATTTTGTTTAGGATGTATAACATCATCTTTTTCTAACTAGTTATCTCTCTTTGACTTGCTGGTGTTTCTGACACATACATTAGTCAACTGTGAACTAAGACAGGAATTTATATGAAGTAAGCTGAAAGTTTTGCAAAATTGTGCAAGAAATTTGCAAAAATAGTAACAGTACTTAAGAATTCATATCACAAAGCTGTTCCCTTTTATATATATATATATACACATATATATATGGAAGATTTATGAGCTTTCGATTAATGGTTTTAAATCTCTTCCTTTAACATAAAAAAAGCCTTTAAAGCCTGAGGACTTTTTCTCCCTTCACGTTCAGAGGTTAGATAATAAGTAGAGATCTAAATAAGGCCATCTCTATCTTTTAGCCAGATAATGGCTTTTAAAGCTTGTGTGGCATAAAGAACACTCACGACGGAGCTGCATTATATTAAATCATCCATTGACAATATACAGAATACATTTGAAGATAATGAATTCTATCTTATGATCCATCAGGGTAGCCATGCTTTCACATCCTTTTCAATTTAGACAACATCGTTCCATGCCATCAAAATAAATAAATTTACTCACATATATGAATTATGTATTAAACTTGTTAAGACTGATTTGCATGTAAAGAAAGAAAATTATGGTTGAAGCCAACAGTATAAATTCTTTTTCTTTTTGGGGTTTTATGCTAAGCTCTAGAGATTCATCACTTGAAAAGTGGCTCTTTTTGTCTTATTTATTGGACCTAACCTAGAAAAGAAAAAAAACCCTTTCTTTTAAAGAGGCTTTTGCCTCTTAGTAATTTAAGCAACCAGAAAAAAAGGCAAGTAAGTCCCTCCTCTTTGTCCTCATTTTGTGTAATTCTAGTTTTGTCTTGTGCTGCACTGAGGTAAGGAATTATTTATCTAGTTTGATTATCCACTGTTGAATAAAATTCTAAATGTGGTGCTGGAAATTTACTAGGGTGCTTATCAATGATCTGCATATTTTACAATCTATACAACTGATTTAAGCATGCTTAAAGGGAGAAGGGACAATTTCCATCCAGATTTAAAGGATTTTCCATGTACAGTGGCACCACACAGAGAAAAGGCAGGTGTCCCTGTGCTTCTGCACTCCTTTTCCACACCACCTAGACTGATCATACCAAGGTAATAGGAAAGTGAAAGAAGATGGAAACTTGGATTTGAAGATAACATTTTTCGTGTCTAAAACTTCCCCAAAACACCATAAAAAATTTGCAAACAGTTGCATGTGCAACTCTTTTTGCAGTCTTGGACTCACAACTGCTGTATTTTAAATGGCACAAGTATGGAAATAAACTGAAGCCCAATACTGACCATGTATCAAAAGCAGCTGTGGTGTATATGCGGTGAAACATCTCTGGATCTTTCATAATGTTCCCATCTGCAAAGGCAAGAGCAATCCAGTCTCTCAGGAATAATTTGAAGAAAACCCACTGACAAGAACTTCTTCCTCTCTCTTTATCCATCACCATTTCCAGTCTTTCTCATCCTTGTCTCTGCACTGACATTTAATCACCCAAAGGTAACTGATGCTACACTGTAGTAAGACTTCATTATTTCATTTAAATTCTCAGCAGTATGCTTTCTAGTTCTGTCAACTGACACTGCACTGTCCCAACTAATTATTCATCTTCTATACATCACTATTATTTCTCAGTATATTGCCTGTACATTGCGCTATTCAGTCACACAAGGTGGTGATCACTCTGGGCGGACAAAACCAAAGGTGAAGTCCATGTTCTGCTTTCAGAATCTAGTCAACCTTAACTCGTGTAAATTTGTGTGAAATCTGGTGTTTCACAGTCTCTCCCAGTTGCTGGGTAAATGTTTGGGTTATATTCTTTTGAGCTTGATAAAAAAGGATAATTTCTTCACAATACGCTCATAAAATAGAAAGTTCTGTTTTCCATCAAGTTATCCTTATTGAGATGCAGTTCTTGGGAACAATTTATTGACTTATTTTTGAATACCAGCCTAGGTCTCTGGCAGTTTCTGCATCCTTTTATGCAGATTCTGCTGCAAAGATGTAGCTCAGCCATCTCATCATTCAATTCATTCCATCTATGTGGAGTATTATTTTTACAAATAATGGACAGCTGCAATTCATGAACTTCGGAGGTTTTCTGGAGTCCCTATAGACAAGGTGTCAGATATTTAAATGCAACATAAGGAATAGAAAAGCTTATTCCAAAAGGCTTCTACACTTCAAAAGTGAATTTTCCACATTAGCCTTTTAAAACACAGACACGCTAATAAATTATACAGGTTTATGACTGTTCGTTAGTATTTCTATGTCTTTGTTCGTACTTTAATACTAAAATGAGCAGTGTGAAAATACTTTGAATAGAGGTCAGAGCTGAAAAGGCTGAGACTTAAGAGTACAAGATGAGACAGACACAATGTAGTTGGCCAGATTCCATGGCTACATTCTGATGATGCTGCATTTCTTCACAGATTTAAATGATGTGTAAAATTTCTGATGGCAACAATTTCATAAGGTGTTCCATCCAAAATTCATTTAAGTCAATGGAGGTCTTTTAGATTACAAATCAAAATATCTATCATCAACCAAATTAGAAAATAATGTACACATTGAAGCAGCCTTTAAAATTCCCTTTCATTACTGCAAGTTGTTTTCATTCCTAAGTTTCATAAAAGATAAAAGCAAAAATAATTTACGGGGTTTTAATCATAAACAATTTCTATCTTATTCACAAACAGGCAATGCTACTTTGCTTTCAGATTTCATTTTCCAAAGAAACTCTTATCAGTTGTCCAGGATGCAAAACAGACCTGGTTTTAATTTTACATGTCATATCGCGTATGTAACAAGATGTTACATCAGGTCAGGTTAAATCCAATAACAAAAGGTAAGCATAAAAAATGAGAATTATGTCACCTATGGCTGTTTGTAATTATATACTGCACTGAGTGCTCTAAGTGTTCCAAATAGTCTTTCCCAGTAAAATTTATAGTATATTTGTATTTCT
The DNA here is from genome assembly GCA_039720435.1 of Amazona ochrocephala. NCBI lineage: Eukaryota > Metazoa > Chordata > Aves > Psittaciformes > Psittacidae > Amazona > Amazona ochrocephala. The sequence goes on from CM077880.1 coordinate 33,074,758, forward strand.
TGACCCAATTCCCCCAAATCAATGCAGGAGTTTACCAATTCACTTCTGAAGTACATCAAGCATGACTAGCAAAGCATAAACAGAGAAAACCCCTCAAGTTCAGAACACTCCCATGGTTTTTCAGTGTTACAGTAGGAAAGTGCCAGAACTGCAGCCAGAGTTTTCATGGGGCTTTTAACCTAAGAGTTCAGAGTGTCAAAAATAACTATTTCAAGGATTTGATATATCTTAAGTACATGGGATCAGATTTCCCTTAATGTAAACTCATACCACAGTTTAGCAACTGAGAATCTCATATAACAAAACCGAGATTAGTAAATTCTTTAAGTAAACTGCTGGAAAAAAAAACACTGGTAAAACTCAATCAAACAAAGAGCTGTTGATGAAAGGATAAATTTTGCCATAAATGAGGGCAAATCTGGAAGAGGCATTTTTGGGATTTCTTTTTTTTTTACATGGGAGCAAATTGAAAGCAAGATTTTAAATGGCTAAAAGACCACAAAGCACACCTCCTATCTCCCATTTTTTTTGTGTATTGTAAGAAATATCTGCACATTTTCTTCTCACTGCTGTGCACTGTGTTGTAATACCACCATTAAGTTTTCTTTAGCCTAGTGAGGCCTACATTTCTATGCTTGTAAAGCTCTGTGGCCTATGAAGTGCTTTGAGCTGAAATGTATTATATTAATGCAATCACCGTTCTTATAATGATGGACATCCTCAGAATACTTTCTTTTATCTAGATGAATGCAGTCTAACAGCCAAATTGATTTCAGTAATGACAGAAATATCTTTTTTTTGCATTTGTTAGACATCAGCTGATGTCAATGTGTAGGATTGAACTAAAGTGGGCATTGACAAAACCTTCACTCTTCCTCTTGCCCCAGAGTCCCCATGGACCTTGGAGGACTCCTTCAACACCTCCCTTGGGAACCCTGTTCAAGCCCCTGGATTTAGGAGATGCAGCGCATAGGAAGCTGCAGGCTTTCAACACACAGACTGTGTTAGTAAGACAGCTTACCACTCTCTCCTGATCTGGGGTTTTTGACAAATCAATATAGATAAATGGAAGCTCTCTTTCTTTTCCATAAAGTTGCAAAAGCAGGAGAAGCAAAAGCCCATGGACCTGAGCCTCTCACTATTATCAATTTCCATGGTGTGGCGGGGTGAAGTAGTGGAACTGCTTTATCGCTATCCATTGTAAAACTAGCTCCATCAACTTCCATTTCCTAGTACGCCTGTGTTCAAGGACCAAGGATTACCATCAAAATTTTCATTAAAAATTGAGAATGTATGTTTTCCAAATTCACAGTAAATTCTATGTAACACTGCAGGAATTAACTCCTCACTCTGTCATATGCCTGACTGATGAAATAAAGCCTAAGTAACCTTGCTGCTTATCCAACTATCCATCAAGCCTTTTCCAATACCTTTCAGTGTACCAGTAAATTTTAATCAAATTCAAAGGAGGCGGAAGGTCTCTGATATATTGTATTTCTGGAAGGCTTGGTCACACAGGACAGAAAACATAATCGATATTAACGCCATGTTTGAAAGGCTGCTCTGCTACCTTCTCTGGCAACACCACAGTTACATGGGAGAAAGCCATTATGAACACCTGAACTACAAAGAAAATCAAAAAAAGAGGGAAAGACTTAATTAGAACTTCCACTTTATTAATCATGCAACAATTGAAACACAAGAGAAAGCTGCATGGCACCCCAAGTAGAGTTCTTCCATTCTTTTAAGGACTGTTCTGTGTTTTTTTCTGCCCTCATTCAAATAAACTTCAACTCTCCTACCAAATGAGTGTTTAGAAGAACATAATAAAAAGAAAAGTTTCCACATATTGAGTGGGTTCAATCTCTGTCTATGTTTACCTATGGCCAGTGATTAACAGAGGAAGCAATAGGTCACCAGTCTCCATCACTCAGTAACTGTTAAACAAAGCTTGGCAAGAAGGAAAAGGATCCTACGATTTGGGGGTTTACTGAGGCTAAAGAAAAGATAATGGCACTTACGATACCAGCCTGAGTCCAAATCTGACTTACAATCCACCTGCTGAACCATTCTTATGCATTGTAGAAGAGATTTAATCAATAACCAATAGGAAAATTAAGATAGGAAACTATGCCACAGGTGGGGGAAACAAATACATATATAAACTTCCATGAAAACAATACTGATAATTTGAATTTAATAGAGTTTAGACTAATTGCATAAAACTGAGGTGCTTTATTTATATACAAGCCATTCCATAGGGGTGTGTGACAATTAATACTTGCCTATGTGTTCTCCATACCCTGAAAACTCAATACTGAAACATGAATAGATACTGCTGGTAGCATTCTGTTAAAATAATAATAATAATAATGTTTAAAAAAGCAGCCTTTCAGTCTTAAAAAAATAAAAATAAAAAGGCGAGCCAAGAAAAATCCTTGAAACAAAACCTGATGGGTGAGGCTCTATGGCCAGTTCCACACCGTCAGTTCCTAATTCCAGAACAGGAGTTGCTCGGTACACTACAGACTGGCAAACTAACTGAACTGCTGTTACTGTTAAAACTGTTTGGTGATACAACACAGAGAATGATTCCTGCAGGCTACTTGTAAAGAAGTGAGCGCCCTGATACCTGGAGGGATTTTGTCAGAACTTAATGAATTGTAAGTGTACAAAGCAACCATAAAAAGTTAATTCTTTCTTTCTGTCCTAATTCTGATCATTTTCACTGTTAAACTCTTAGCATATGATTTTTTTGAGGAATCTAACTGTTCTCTATCTTAACTATTTTATGTCTTCAATTTCTTCTAGCAGAAAGGGTCTCCTGAGGCCCAGGTCCAAAGGAGAATATCACTCTGCGCCTTCTTATCCTGATCCAGTCTGGTTTTCTTTGCCCCTTATTTCCTTGGGTGCATACCATGCCCAGAAAAAAAAAAGGTGAAAATGTGGAAAAGAGCAGATTTGGGACAGCTTCCTTTCTTTGTATCCAATAACTAACATTGAGTTTTCTCTCATCTATCTTCTTCCACCCCAGATGTGCGGCCCGTTTTCAGATCTCACAAGTGGGTTAGATGTTCAGTGGCAACAGCTGAACTTCCTAAAGACAGTGAAGACAGGAGTGTACTTTGCATATGTGTGTTCACTGTGGGTTCTGCTGTCTTCTTTTGAATGCTCCAGATGAATTTCCCAAGAGGACAGAAAAATGCAACTAAACCCTGCCTTTTTTTGTCCTATTATCTGCTATCTCTGTGTCTCTCTGTTGAGCTAGGAAGAAGGGCTGATGAATGAAGAACGGGAGCTGAGGCTAGACACGTAACACCACAGCTGAGTGCTGCAAACGATGGTGGGAATGGGATGAGCCACTGTTCAGGCACTGCACGTGCTGCTTTGGAGATAAGCCATCAATGACAGATGACTGCACTGGGAAGATCCACAGCATCTTTGTGTCTGTGTGGTACCTTTGTTCAGAACTGCTGCTGCAGTGACGCTGTGACTACTGCAGCAACTGCTGCGGCAACAGTGGATGAGAGAAGGGCTATCCCTGGTCAGAAGGAAAGTCAGGAAAATACTTCTGGAATTCCTGTAGCTACTGGGTTTATAATAATGGGTTTGTATTATCAGGCACATTGTGAACTGATAATGGCATAGCAGTGATAGCGAAATTCTCTCTTGCAGACAAAGCTTCAGAAGCAAGAAGCCAGATTCCTCATACAGACCAGACACTAAAAAAGAGTAAAGAATTCCTGCTGGGAGGAGGAGTTATGGGGGAAGGTGTAAAAGGTGAGGAGCCCCAACCTGTGGCGTCTTGAAGGCATAACAGAACTCTGGAGTTTCATGTTCCCTGGGAGAATCTGTATGAAGAGAAAGCACAGCCTCCAGAGCAGCAGCCTGAACTGCGAACTGCTATTGAAAGGACTTTGCTTCCAGTCCTGGTAATAAAACAAACTGAAAAGTTTCCCATAGTCTTAAAGGAAGAGAAACTGATTGCTCAGTCAAGGCTGGTTGCTTCTTGTTGCTGCTGGCTTTCCCTGAATTTTCTCTTTTTGCTTTGCCACTGCAGAACTCCCAAGGGCATACAAACTCCCAGGAGACTCAGCTGCAGGACCAGGTTTATTTTTTAATACCTGCTGAAGACATGTCGGGTGCAGATGACAAGAAATGTCAAGAACTTCTGCTGCTTGTGATGCAAAGAGCTAAGTCCAAGCCACCACTTTTTTATAGCTAGCATGAGTTCTGCCAGAGGCTGTCTAACAGCAAAACCAGAAAGTATGTGAGGAAACACTTGAGTAGTTTCTGCTCTCTACTCTGGTGTGCGAAAAAGCATTACACTCAATATTAGTCTCAGAAGCGGCATTCCTCAGTATGTGAAATGCAGTCTCCTTTCTAGTCCTGCCAACATTAGAAGCAATGGGTTGCAGTCATCTCCTCCCGACACAATTGATGATAAATAAATCCAAATGAATTACAAAAGTTACCATAATCAGATAATTTTCTTGTTCACTCACAGAAATACTTGTCTCATGAGGGAATGCATGGACTAAATGCATAAACCACCCCATATCCTCTTGTTTTTCTCTAAAAATACGTTTCTTTTTTATTGAGCTTTACACTCCAGTTTCTACGTGCTTTCATTAATCTACAGAATTTATGAGTTGCAGTTGCTTCACTAAGCTTCTGAAATGTTAAACAGTGTAATTTATCATTGTCAAGCACGTGGAATTTTGAACATACTATCTCTACTATAATCTCTATTTTTACATGATTCTTCTTTTAAGAAGAATTTATAATCCCTTTTCCCATAAAAAGCACAGCTCAACAAAAACCTCAGAGATTATTCCACTATGTGACTCAGCAAAGCTGCTGAACACACAAACTGCTTTGCTCGTTGCAGGTACGATTTTAAGTCCTTAGGAACTGATGGAAAATTCAGGGAACCAATCCAAAAAACCAAGCATTTCCTCTTAAAGTCCTTTACAGCTGCAAAAGAACAGTCACAAAGAGTGGCTCCTGACTGTTGACTCCTGGATGTCTTGGGACCGCAAGCACTTTAATGCTCCAAACACCTCTGCCCATATGCTACATATCTACCTGGCAGGTTGGTCGACTGGATGAAGGTCTGAGCAGACCCAGAGCCACACATACAATTTCAAGAGCTGCTGTCTAAAACAAACAACACCCAAGAGTTGTAGGAGTGAGCCCACACAGGCTTCTGCATATATCTCTGTTTATACTTAAGTGAAAAGCTTAAAGCATCCAAATGATAACCTGAGTTTTCAATGATGAAATAGGTACATAAATGACAAATAAAATCACAAAGCAATATGACTTCCTCAAAAAAAACATCTGCCTGCTCCTTTGGGCTATACATTTGCTTGTCTGTATACTGTCAAACACATACAGGAGTATAACTCGGGTAAAAAAGTGTATTCTGTTCCTAAATTCAGACCTGGGCTGTGTGACCTCTTCTGGGATGGAGCTCCAAAGCCCAAGACCTACTGCAGATGTCCTAGCCCTCCTCCTACCCCATCTGGATAAATTCAACCCCACTATTACATAGCTTGTCTCCAGGTGCCTGAAGCACATTGATAAAAGTGGGTTTAAGCTACAATGGCAGGTTTTTACTGGCTTGACTAAAGGTGTGGGTATACGTAATTTGCCTGATATTTCTATTATAAGGCTGATCGTACCTTAAAGTGCAGCAGCTGTTTGCTACATGAGTCAGCTCTCATTGACTCAATGAGCACAGATCATTGTTTTTCTCAGAAAAAAATCACCTTCTCTCAGCAGCCTCAGAATTCTCACGGTAGCTTCTGACCTAACATGGTGTATTTGTCCCCATCTTCCCCTGCTAGAGTGCACATGGCAGTGATGAACAGGACATGTATTTCTTCCCAAAACACTTTTCGAACTACTGTAATTAGCATCCACAAAGAGGACTGAAGTAGCAATTAACTAAATAATGCATGCTGCTCATCAAAAAAGTATAAGTTTTCTAAAAGCAACTTAAATTAAAGCTTTTTTCACCACTTAGCTCATCATCCTGGAGGTTACTCATCTGTCAGGCAAGAAATCATCATGTACTACCCTAGACACTTAACTTTCCTGTTGAGAGTTAGAGTGCTATCTTATACAGTGATACCTGATCACTCAAATACTGCTCAGTTTTACTTTGCTAAATGGCTTGATTAATTCATGCCGGGTCAATCTAGTTAATCCTGTGTTTTTAATTTCATTACAGTCCCTAGAAGATAAGGGTGCTTGGCACCTTGAGAACATTGTTTAGCTGGATCAAAGCTTTCTGATTTTGTACTACAGTAACAGTGGTCTGGATCTCTGCTGCTGGGTTTGTTAACATCACAAACATATTCCACCAGACTCAAAGCTGGAGACAGTTCTATTAAGACCATTTGGAAGAAGACAGATAAAGCAAGCTTTTCTTCTGTCTCTTGTAGGAGAGATGTACCTAACACTTCTTACACTAAATATAAATGGTTTATGTTGCTAATTTATAGATGGGATATTCTAAATTAATATGGGCAGTACAGATGAAGCACAGCTCCTGGTATGGAACTGCTGAGGCACCGTGGCCTATTTCCATGACTTCGAGAACTGGTTCAGTGCTTATAGTCATGCCAACAATTGAATACTCATGAAGTGCTAGGAAAAAACAAAATTCAGCCAAATTATGACGGGATTGTGGTGTGCTGCAAACAGGGATTAATCATCAATAGCAATACTAGCAAAAACAAAAAGGAAGAGATGTTTGGCACAGAGCTCTTTTTGAATCATTATCACACAATGATTTCCTATAGACAAAGAGAGCGGTGCATCTCCTGTTGAGAGCTACAGGGAACACAGTATTGAGTCTACTGTTTGTTCATGCTCTGATTTTGCACAGATTCTAATCGATACTGCTGAGTAACAGGAGAAAGCAAAAAATGGCTCTGCTCAACACTGCTACCTATCCCACCAGGACAATTCAAACCCAAAGGATCAACCGCCACGCCTGAATGTTCACCCTGACTCTGGCAACACTGCCTGTCCTCATTTCACATCTGGTGAAACCTCCAGAAGAAATGATCATCTATCATAGCATCAGCCTTGATACGGCCCTCACCCCTACAGGTCACAGCAGCTGAGTGTTTAGGGTACTGCTTGGAGAACATGTAAAGATGGACAAGCATACAGCCTGAAAGTCATTTAAATTCTGGTCTGTCTGGGGTTTCCCAAGGGACCCAGCTAAGGTATAAATGATTCCCTCCTTAAATCCAATTGCAAATACAGTCTAGGCAGAAAGTAAGTGCTTATCTCCTCATAATAGGTATCCAGGAAGTTTTCAGGCTAGGAAAGGCTTACTATTACTAGGTTGTGCAGTCCTCTAAAGAAAATTTGCTGGATTGCTGTCTGGCTGGTGAGCTTTTAGCCTCTAAAGATTTTGGTGCACTGGATTTTACCTTGAGTCCCAGCATCTGAACTCCAGCCTGCTGCTTAAGGTTGAGGAAAATAATCCCCTGACAGAGGGAACGGGTGACCTCAATCAAATTAAGATTCAGTAAACCTGAGGATGAGTTTTCCAATTTAACTTTACAATTCAGACAACTCCATTTATGTTTATTAATTCTAATTTAATTTCTGGACCAGAAAAGGTCTAGCTAATTACACCCAGCACACACACAAACTACTTCTGATAGTATTATTCTGCTTCTTATTCTGTAAGTCATATACTATACCACTCTATAGTTATATATTATTATTCTAAGGACAGAAATAGGCCTTCCAGCAAATATTTCCAATTTCATATAGGAATCTGTTCTCCTGTTACAAAATAATTACATTTACAACTTCTTCAACTGAACAAGAAAAGTTCCAGCTTTACAAATATATCAAGTTCCATAAATCTTAATTCTGCTCCTTTACCAAAAAAAAAAAAAAAAAAAAAAAAAAAAGAGAGAAAAAAAATAAAGGAACATACACCAGAAGGTAAGACATTTTGTAACTGAAAAGAAATCAAACATCATGTACACAGGGCACTGTCTCCATACGGAAAGGCATACGTAGGGCACTGTTTCCATAGGGAAAGGCATTAAGGCTTCCTGAAAGGCTGTCTTCTCCACATAACTCTGAAAGGCCATGAAATACATGCATTAATGCAAGTAACATTCTTGTTTGAGTTCAAGGCACATGAAAACTTTGCATATAGATGTCCACACTTAACTAATAAAGACAGGGGATCAGAAAACTTGGGGTGACTGGAGGCTATGAATCTGTTCTTGGAGAGAAGAGATGGGGGAAGGAGCCTCCAGTCTCCAAGAGATAACTAGCACCAGTGGCTCAGCTGCAAGCTAGAATATGTTAAGCACAGAAGGAAACAGAAAGCCATATTAATACTACGATATCTCAAAGAGAAGCTCTAAAGCTTTTCCTACCCTGTAAGCAAAGCAATAGCTCCTTCATCCTCCATCATGTGTATTTCCAGGACACTTGCAGTTTCAGCCTTTTGGCATCAACATAGGACTCCATCCCATTTCACATACAGTGATAGCACGAATGTGCCAATACTGCAGACCAAAGGCTTGGTCTTAAGAGATGTGAGGCTTTTTTCCCACTGACCGCAAAGGAACTTGAAGGTACTCAGCACCTGATAGCATCAGGGTCACTAAGCAGTGAGATGGAAGGTTTGCCTCTGAGGTACTCTCAGTAAGATCTCCCACAGAGCCTTAACTTTGGACAGCTTTTCCTTTTTAGCACAAATGAAAGACCTTCTATAGTACTCTTTATGGATGTGTTTTAAAAGTAAATACAACTCGGAACCTGAGGCAGCTCCCATTTCATGCTGTGCCTTGAGGCTGCCTGAGGTGGGTTTAGTTGAGGCATCTAAAAGCTGGGAAAATCTCACTTTTAAGCATTCTGATCCATAGAGTCTGATTAAGATTCCATTATAGCTCATAAACTTCTCACAAACTGGAGGTATAAACTCCTCACTCCTAGTTCTTCATGGTTGCAGCTAAACTACCTTGTACAGGAATCTCCAGACAAAGAATATTTACCCAGCAAATTATCAGAACTGTTGCGGTAAATTATCTGAACCGTACTAGGTACTTTCCAAAGGGCACTTATAAACCCAGGAAAAATAGGCAGATCCAGACTACTGTACCACTGAGTACAATGAGACTGTAGGAATTTTAACCTACAAGTTAGGTTTAGGTTTGCATACACCAGTGTCCAAGACTGGGGTTTGTCCTTGTTTCCCCCTTGGAGTCTAGATTTTGATCAGAAAAATGAGCTGCAGAGAACAGTCATTAACTCTGTAAAATACCACTATCCCTATATTTAGGCTCAAGATTTTTTGCTGTCTTCATGGTAATTATCTTGTACAAATTTGGCCAGAATTTCTTTCTTCTCTTCTGATATAAACCCCTATTAACCTATTGGTCCGATACTAAAGTCACACTACACAGATATCCAAGCTGTCCCTATACCAATGTTTTCTTTAAGTACATTTTTATAATCATCTATAAACCATGTAAGTATTTGGACACTCTTACATTTCAGAAGACATTAAAAAGCAAAGCTCTACATAAACACTCAACAGTTATTAATAGTCTGTCCTCAAAACTCCTTTTGCCAAGTACAGGAGTCCTACTACCCACTCTCAACAGACAGGCAATTTAATAAATCCAAGTGAACAAGCCACAGAAATCCTATTTAACTGCCTAGCCTCCTGAGATCTCACAGGCATCTTATTTTACATCAGGAAACCAAACCAGCACCTAGAGGTCTCTAGACTGCATATATCTGAAGTCACCACCATGCTGCCTCAGCAGAATGAGCTAGTGCATATGCAGGCATATTCAGACTCATGTACTTACATGCACAAAGGCGTGCAATTCGTTAGCTTGCTCTAAGGTTACCTACTATGCCCCAAAGGCACCATATTCAGTCCAGTTGAAAAGACAGAGCCACTTTATTTCACAGGAAGAAAAGACTTGGCCACTATCCATCCTTAATATATAGGCAAGTATTACATGTTTAACATAAAGTAATGATTAAGGCATTCAACCAGAAACTGGAAGAGTTGGGTCTAACTGAACACCTTGAGAACATTAAGCAGACATCCCCCCAACCCCATCCCAGCTGAAACTCTTTAGGCTTCTGTCCTGGGTTCAGCAGTAGCAGTCATTCTTCTCCTTCTTGGTAGCTGGTGCAGTGCTGTGGTTTTGACTTTCGGCCTGGGAACAGCACTGATAACACCGATGTTTTTAGTTACTGCCGAAATGTTTAGTCTGACCAAGGACTTTCTGAGCCTCATGCTCTGCCAGGGAGGAGGAGAAGCCGGGAGGAAGCAGAGACAGGACACCTGACCCAAACTGACCAAAGAGGTATTCCATACCACAGCACGTCATGTCCAGGATGTAAAACCTAAGGGCAGGGACCTGGAAGAGGTGGGTTCACGTCTTGGTCAGGCTTGGTACTGGGTGGTGAGCAGTTGCATTCTCTTCCTTTGTATTTCCCTTGTCATTATTATTATTGGTGGTAGCAGCAGTGATTTGTGTTACACCTTAGTTACTAAACTGTTCTTATCTCAACCCGTGGGAGTTGCATTCTTCTGATTCTCCTCCTCATCCCTCCGGAAGCAGGTGGAAGAAAGAGGGGGGAGTGAGTGAGCGACTGCGTGAGTTACAGCTGGGCTTAAACCACGACAGCTTCTGACACAGAAAAGGTAATGGAAGCTACTACCTACCTAATTCTCTGAAATGGCTACCACTCTTACTAAACCTGAATTATTAAAGAGACCAGTAAGACACCATGGGTGAATGCCCTGGACCTGCATTGCACTAGTAGGTAGAACCTTCCCAGAACCTCGAGGGAGAGCTGCAGGTTACAACTGTCCTCTTGTGTCTATATTACTGACCCAGTGTTCTGCGTACTACATTACAGAGGAGACTTTCAGGATGCCCAGATACTCCACAATACAGCTGTCTTGGCATCCACCTGTTTCACAGGTAATCACATTATCCCCCACGAAGGGCTCAGTTTGCCAGTGCCCTCCTGCCTTGACACTGTTCTTGCTTGTGTTACTAGGCTATAACAAGTAAATACTTGCAAGGTTCAGTAAAAGCAGGAGGGAACTAAAGGCCCTTCAGGAGGGCCAGGCAAATGGAAAAGTGCAATTATCAGTGTTGCAGCGACAGGCACTGGGTTTATATCAAAGGGCTTCTAAAGTCTTACACTGTCAGCAGATCTGTCAGGCTTGCAAGGCCATGCTGCACTGATTGTAATTCCTCACTGAAGATGTGCAAAGATGCAGTAACAAGTAAGGGTCCAAATGTGATATATTTTCCCCTTCCACGCTACTGAAGGAAATACATGATCATTATGATGATACGGGATATAAACCCATCATTTGCTCAGGCTTCAGAAATCTCCACGGTGATGTAAGAACTCCACAGATAAAACCATGTACATCTCACACACACTCAGAGCTCCAGCATGTACTTCCTGAGACACACTGGTATCTGGTTCCTGCCACAGAACAGAAACTCCCCCTTGCCTTCGTCACTGCCGAAGCTATCCATTCCCTAACTCCATAAGCAGCATATATGATCCTTTCCAGTGAGCACAGTGCCCACAAGTTTCAGTCACAGCTTCTGCTGAATGGCATTTCCTGTGAAATGGTTTTAATACAAATATAACTATTCTACGATTCTATGATTCTATGATTCTATATGCAAAGAAAATGAGGAGCCCTTAAAAACCCTTTGTGGCTGTTTGAGGACGAGGTACTCTGGTCCTTGCCCAGCAGCAACCTAGGACCCCTGTACACAGCTCTAGTAACACAGCACCTGCAAAGAAGGGTGGATCTGCAAAGCCTCCTGACCACCACCATTTTGCAACTTCAGGCTCTTTTCTGATTTTCCAATCCTTTCAAACTACCATTTTTGTCTTTTAAACAATTCTTCCCATTTTTTCACATTTGTTTTTCTGATGCAGCCAGATGCAGACTATCGCTGTCCGGAGAAGACCTGGAAAAACAGGCTGTTTTTCCTACAACAGCCATGAAAATGGACAGCAGCTTTATTAAGGGTTAACCAATGTCAAATTTCCCTACGTCTGCCCATCCAAAACATTTTTAGTAAGAAATTTCTTGTTTGAACTCTGCAGTTACAACTTAGGGAAGCTTGATCCATCCCAAGGGTTGTAGGGAATTGTTCAGCACTCAGCATAAGGAGCAGCAGCAAACGTCCCATATGCCTGCCAATCCTACTTGTTTGCCCAGAACATACCAGTCACACTTTGCCAACATTCGCCTCTCTCCTCATTACAGCAGCTTCCTCATTTGTCTCTGTAAAAAACATAACAGTTCACCCTAAAACTGTCCCCAAACTCTTGAACAAGTAGCATTTAAACTCCATAGGACAGCTGAGGCAGTCATAAGCCTACAAGTCTTCCTAAAGGACACTGAGTACACAGAACAGTCATATACTGTACAGTGAAAGAAAACAAACCTTTATTTGTTATCACATTTGTTTTCTGGTTGGACAAGTGCAAAGCAACTGCATTAACCTTATATAGGAAAGCTGCTAGCAAGGAGTAGACCAGAAAGCCAACCAACATCTAACTCCGTGGATTACCTACCACCACAGGACACTGATAAACATACAGAGAAGGCATTTCAAAATGTTACCCAGCACACTCGGAGTCCACAAGTAGAATTGCTCTGTACACAAATGTTCATACAGGGTACCCTCGTTCACTAGGACCAGAGGAGATTAGGCACAGTCTTGCCACACAAGACTGGGAAAATGGCCATCCTTGGGAAGCGAGGACAATTACATGCACCAAGGGCATCTCTTTCGGCTTTATCGCTCTGGCTGATGAGAGAGAGAAAAAGAACAAAAATATTCCATGTTCTTAAAGGCAACCTGATAAAAAACCCCACAGCTATAGCATCAGCGCGTCTGTTGAAATGCACTAAAAATGTGAAGAATTCTAGTCTTCTCTGCCCTATAATAATGGTTCATCAGTCTGTCCACTTCCTTATTAGATTAATATGTCATCAACCTTAATTAGAATTACCAGGCTGTGACAGGGCATCTCCTCTGAACGCCAAAGTCAAAGGCAACAACAGCAATAAAAAACATTAAAAAAGAGAGAACACTGTGACCTTCAGTCCCACCAAAGACTATGAACATTCCACTGCTGATACCAAAGCTGCCTCACCCATCGACCCAGCTATTTGAGCAGACTTCCTAGACTTGAAAATACTGCTGGCTCACAAGTGACTCAGCAGACCAAGCACTGTAAACACTTTCTCCACTTGGAAGTGGTGTGGGATGCCTGGCTGTCTCCACATGACAGGTGGTTATGGAGTTTCCCAGGAAACTGGCAGCCAAGCTCTCATGTCTGGAATGAGAAGTTCCAGGAACTCCTCGTGCCTCACCAGGCTCTTCTATCTTATGAGCTCCCAGCTGCTCCAAGCCTCCACTGTATATGGTCCTGCTGCAGCTATGCTTCCTGCTCACATCCATCCTCTTGGTAAGCCTTTTTATGGCCTGGCTGCTATTGTACAGGTCTGCTGGAGACAGGAGATCTGGGACGTTACACAGTGTGCCTTCTGCAACCTCGACTTCTGCTGGAATGGCAGTGGGACACCGGAAAATCCATTGCACAGAGCCACTCTACCTGATGACTCTGTAAAGAAAGCAAGGGAGGAGGCTGTCACTCCTGACTGCTCTGACCAGAGGTGGGTCAGACTCTCACATAGCAATAGCCCAGTAGATACTAGACAGTCTGAACAACCTGCTCTTCCTCTGAGAAAAACAAACTTGTAAGGTGCTAGGTCCAGACTTCACGAAGTTCTCTGAGCGCAGCTTGTCCTTGTCCCTGCTTTGCATTATGTGATTACAGCCTCAGAGCTGCTCTCTTTAAAACTACCTAAACATAACTTACCCTCCCTCTCTTGAACACGAGACCCAAAATCAGACTCACCAATGTCTGAATCCCGCTTGTTGTCCAGTAGGAGGAAGAAAGAACTTTCTTTTGCAGGATCTGGGCTGGGTGCCTGGAACAAGCCCTCCTCCACATCAGCTGGCAGATTCATACAATTCAGAGGGCTCACAGCCAACTGTCAAGTGGTGATGGCCTAAAGATGAATAGTTGACTCCTGTCCGTGAGCTGAGGCCTGCTGGCAGGAAGAGGAAGAGAAGGACTGGCTGCCCCAGTGCAAAGACTAGAGGCTGGAGAGTTTTAGGCATGAGTGGTGCCTGTTTCAGGAGGAGGGTGATGCCTACAAAGATCTGACCGTGTTTCTGGAGACAGGTTGGTCCCTCACACTGATGGTACAATCTTGACTAGTGCATGTCTAGCTTGCCAAAGCTTACCAAAGGTGAGAGCAGGCCTGAACCAATGTGGATATACCAGATGTTTCAGTTCTGTCCTCTCCAGAGAGCTGTTCTTCACCCCACAGCGAGCCGGACATAAAACTGAATGGCAGAAACTATGAGTTCTACAAAACCTCGTACTCAGCGTACAAGTAGGAATCACCCATGAGCAAGGGCAGCTGTACTTAACCATGCTGCAACCTCCTCCTGCTTTTCTGTCCTAATGAAGCACTGGTGACTAATCTGATGGCATATTCCTAGGCAATGAGCTCATTACACAAGTGAGGCTTTGGAAAAGTTGTAGCACCAGGTGTATTCTTCCCATATGAAGAACAGATACAGATATCCTCTGGGACCAGCTGGTCACCTGTGCCAAGAGAGGTGCTGAAGAAGACCAACAACATAATGCAAAGACACGGGCAGAGGGTGATGGCATCAGTCTTTCAGTCTCATGGAAACCAGGCTCTTCCAGGTGATTCTGGTCATTCAAACCTCTTACCTGGTCCTCAGAGATGACTTCTGGCACTCCAGCTGGGATTTCTAATGGCTCAGAGAGCCTGGATAATCAGAGGGTTTGGGTCTTAAAGGCAACTCTGCAGCTTTCTTGCAGAACAGCACAGACAAATCCATTGCGCTATGTTCTGCACAAAACCACAACAGAGGCATGTCCCTCCCCTGCAGTGCTTACACACCTTCTGAATTCCTGTACACAAGTGCCAGAATCTGAGACTGTTTTCATTAACTTCTGCTTCTATTTCTAAATGTTAAAAAAGGCTAATCGCAGCTGTCTGTGCTGCTGAATGAACATTTACCGCCTCGTTGCAGCCTTTAGAAATAGATTTATCATGCAAATGCTGGTAGAAATTAAGTACAGCTGAAATAATGTGTATATATAACAATAATAGCCTTCCCTAAGAGATATTATGCCATAGTTGGTCACAACAGTCCAAAAATAGAATGATTGTTCTCAAATCAGTAGCACACTCCACTCGTGTTGCTCATCTCTCATCACAAGGGACACTTGCGTTTTGTGCAGCTGGACTCTTTCTTGTCTAGATTTGACTTGTCACATGCTATGTTGTTAGTGTGTTTATTGCCATTTTTTTTTTTTGTTTGCTTCTTTGCATCATTCATTTTGTCATATTTTTCCACTATTTATACCTAAAATGCCTATCACAACAAACTCTATCAATTGCCTGTATCACCTGGAATTCTGCTTTCAGCAGTGACCAACAGAGATTTTTAGATTAAAGCAATTAAAAATATATGTCCAGCTATTACTGCAATGCAGGTGCAGAGAGAGCAGCAGGAATTCTCTCCAGACACTATCCATGTAGTCAGCTTACACAGCAACTAACTGGCTGCTCTTCCATCACCTTCACTTGATTAGTATTTTCTCCATATTTTACAGAATATAAACCCCTGTCTTTTGCAGCACAAATACAACGCTTCTTTGGATAACTTCATACTGCAGTGAGTTTCACTTCATGGGACTAAAAGCTGCCAAGCCTTCTACAGCACTGAGAAACCAAGAGCTCTCAGGACCCTCTGGGACGTGAATCTCAGAGAGAAAGGGGTGGGCATTTTCCTCCACACACTGGCTTGCTTCCCTTTTAGTGAGTGTGAGGTTCTCATTTCGCAAGATGAAAAAGAAGAGAAGAAACTGAAAAGTTCAATCTGTACAGTCAGACTTCACATTTTTGTTTTCCATGCTAAAAAAAAAAAAAAAACACAAAAAGAAACCAGACCTGAGGAAGAATCCGTGTGCCCAAAACATGGGCAACGCTTTCTTTTTCCTTTTTTTTTTATAGTTCGTGCAATAATTGTTTGACAATCTCTCCCTAAAAATCCTGCCTTTGTATAACTTTGGATGATCACAAACTACAATGCTGCTACTAAAAAAAGCATTTTTCTTTCCTTTTACAAGAAAGTGTATGCCAATTCTTTCACCATTAGTGCCTCTTTCTCCTCAGAGGCACCAGGACAGATGCTGCCTATTAATTTTTCATTAATGTCAATTCTTGCTTGACATCTCTGATTTATCCATTAGGTCTAACAGTGTATTTCATTTTTTTAACTTGGCAGATAGAAATACATAACTAATTCTCAGAAGAATTAAAAAAATACAGTTTGGGGATTTTTTTTTTATTTTTTTTTTTTTGTGGTTACTACTTCTAAAGTTTGTTTCTTACTCTCCAAAATAGAAACATACAACGAGGAACTAAAACCTAGGAACAGCCAAATGCACTCTGCCTGAAGCTGAGTGACCCTCTTCACTTTGGTGAGAGCAGGAAAGGTCCTTACAGACATGAAAAGTGAGAGCAAGGTTTTAATTCCACCAAATTTCCTACGTCTTGCCCCAAAACTTGACACCACTTGCCAGTGACCCACGGGTGAGATAACTGCTACAGAGTGGAATGTTAATAGAACTTCTAACTCTGTGTAGGTGCTAAACTATGTAGCTGTGATTGCTTAAACATGGATTACACAATCTAAAATTTATTGATTGAAGGAGAAACCACAGAGGGTACCTAAGTAAAAACAAATTAATTTCATCTGCCTTCTTATTTTTATATCTAAACCAACATCAACAGATTTGAAAGAAACTGTACAGTCCTCATTTTTTTTGTTATTTTCTGTATGTTAGAGAAATAATCTATATGAATAAACTTCCATGCATTAATAACCAACCCACATAAGCTTTCACAGAAATGCAGTCTACCCAAGAACAAAACTTTGGATATAAAACCTTCCAACTAAGGACCAGTTCTCATATACTACATGTATCCATAGCTCCCATGACTTTCCTAAACTGTGCTCAGATTAGAAGGGTATTCTTTTGACTCACTGACTTACCATATTCAAATTTGATAGGCATGTTTGGCTGGAGACAGCCATCATGACCAGATCTATTTTTTCTTTCAAGAAGAACACTTTGAAGCGCTGCTAATAAACTGGCCATTTAGAAATCTGCATTTCAGAAACAGCATAAATAATTAGCCATCCCTTTTAGTATTCTCCCACTGTTATCATCTGTGTAACTTCTGATGTATAGTCAAGTCAAGAATAAACCACTGAACGCCAAAGTGTAAGTAAACAGTTACATTAACTTTCCATGCTATATGCTACAAAATAAAGATCCAGTCACAGGGAAAAAAGCCTAAGCCACCCAGGTCCATTCCAGCTGAAAGGGAAATAAATGGGGACACTCCACACCCACACAGGGCAGTTTCTGAGCTCATTTTTAAACCCTTCACAGTTCTATATATAGAAGACTTCCAGCAAAAAGCATTTTATGGTGTCATGGAAGGAAGGAGCTTTACTAAGTATTCCTGCTATTGAGATATCATTAGGGACTGTACCACAGAGCTTGCACAACCCCCCTCTGAGATCAAGGACCTATAATGATAGCTGCTGTGTGAAGAAAAAGCCTGTATCTTAAGCAGCTTATCGACTAAGTAGACCAACTATAATCAGTATGGTGTGAACCCAGTCTGCACAGCATTTAAGCTATTTTATTTCTTTAAAAGCTACATTACCCATGAAAAAGATGTGGGTGTGAAACTGGACCTGAATCGCAGTGTCCAGTCCATTATTCATGTGCTGTCTCAGTTTGTAGCTCACAGTACAAAACATTACTTTGTCCTGTAAGCCTCAATTATCCTGAAATTATAAGTTACTTCTATGCTGCTTATCTCCTGCAGTGAATGATACTGTGTTCCATAATCTGACCTAATATAAGTCTGTGCACTAAGCAGTTCAGGGCAGATTTACAAAAGAACTCACAGCTGCCGAAAATGAAGAAAATTCAGAACTGCTCATATCCATAATCTCTGTGCTACCAGGGAATAATTTGATGCTTTAACAGTAATTACAGTTTTGGAGTATGAACTTGGATGACTTGCTATAACCTTACTATTTACAAAAACATGGCATGGCTGGTAAACTGTACATGCGTGTACTGAAATATGGTACTGATCTCTCCATCCCGAAAAGTCACCAAGCAGTCATGCCAGTGGTTTTTGTGCCATTTATAGAGATTTGTTTACATAAAAACTCAACTATGGCAACGGTACAGCATATTCAATGTGCTTCCTGTGAGCTTTAATCTAGGTACAGACTGCTAATAGGAGTCACATGGTGGCCCCAGGCTTATTATTTACCAAATTCAGGAGCTATCAGCCATAAATCAAGACTAATTCATCACTATGGCCAGCTCCCCAGTGTTCCTAACAGACCATATGAACTGTCAAGAGATCATCATTCATCATGGCTTCATTCAGTAATGACACTCCACGTCAGATCAGAGGAATGTGAAAGATTAGTAATACATTTAGCCACCAATGGCCAAGGTTCTTCGTAACTCTTCATCTACCTTTAAAAACCGAGAGCAGGTCACCACACCGAATGGTGGTGTGACCTCAGTTCACATGGCAGTCATTGAACGAGAAGAGTGGAGCCAACCGTTAATTCTGACATTTCTCAAATGAAAAAGGATTGTTCAATGTTTTAACTTCAGTTGTGTAAGGCAAAAAAAGTTCAGTAATCAGGATTACATTTTGCAATCCTTGCTAACACTGAAAAAGGCTTCATCTTACACATACTACAGCAAGATACTTCATTGGTGATATGCTAAAAATAATAATAAAAAAGAGCCAAGAACTGCAGTTTTAGGCTTTCCATAGATATTGTGTTGATTCTGTCTGTATGATCCATGACAAATTAGGTTCAGTAAATTCTGCACCTAAATCTCAAAATCCCAAATCTCAAAAGAGCAACCACCTACCATGCACAATTTAGTAAAACATTCTTTTTATGTTGATTTATATATAGAGCAGTGGGTTGGATGGTCTTAAACATTTAATTTTAGGCTTTTGATAAGTTCATGTACCAAATTATTTAAGTGCCAGAAAAAAATGATTCAGAATTTCATCTGGTATGATGCCCCCGCTGTATGTGATAAACAACTGTAGAACACAATTTTAACTCCAAAGACTTCACTCTTTAAAGGCAACACTAAAGAAAAATACACAATGAGACATCAGACCAGCCTATACTCAGTTCTTCACAGTCATGTAATTTCAGAAGTACTGTGTACTGTGTTTTCTTACCATATAAACAAGCCTGGCACTGGGGTGAGGGCATCTAACTATAAGGCAGCAAATTAGAAGAGGATTTGCAACTTGGGCCTCCCACTTCCTGGGCAAGGGATCTACTCATTAGACTATTATATATAGATATTATAGGCTAGTGTGTGTGTATATATATATAAGCACATACACATGTATATGTACACACTATATAAATGCCTCCCTTTATTAGGTATCTTATAAAAGGCAGAGCACACCACCAGTATCCCAAGCAGCTACGCAAAGAGGTGGCTCCTGCCTCTTGACTGTCTATTAGCATCATACCTTCAGGAGAAGGGCAGGTTTCAGCAGCAGAAGGATATACTGAGGGCAGCAAAGGTATCTCCCACTCTGTACCACATAGGATGTTGTGGATACTTCTCTGACGTTCCCAAGCCTTCCTTCACAAATGCAGATGGTAAATCTGGGGCTGTGAACTTCATTCTCAAGGTCCAGTAGACCCAAGACAATAAAACAGAGTACTGCCAAACTCCTTTCACAAGGAGAAATCAGGAAAATAAGAACAATCGGCCATTTTCCATCAGGGATATGCTGAGGCAATTTTGCATCTTATCTGAAAAGCCACAGGAAAACAATTCATACTATCTGAAGCCCCAGTTATTTATAGTTTATGTTTACTCATTGTTCAGTAGAATAAATGTGCAGAGTACTACTGTGATAAGACATAAAAACATTACTAGTTATACTGATGTGCTCTAGTAAAAACTTTACAAATGGAAATACTGCTGCTAAATTTCTCTCACTTGCATTTCTAAGCCACTGTATCCCTATCTGCCATATCATCGTCAATGTCCTAATCATCTTCTCAATAGTATGCTTGTTAAATTGCTTTTTATGGATTAAATAACTTTTACAGCAAATCACATCCTTTCAGTATGTAAACCATGCAAAGGAAGCCAAAGGGGAGTGGTGCGCAGATTAAATGAAGGAGCAGGTGTCAGTGATCCCAGTTCAGTGAACGGAGATTCACACTCCCATCTCCTGCCACTGCACCCTGTATCTGATCAACCCTCTTCCCACCTTTCCCTGCAGCACACCTCTCCATCCACATACCCTCTTTGCCCACTGCAAATACCCACTATTCTTCACATCTCCCTCCCCACTGTCTCCCTCCCTATATTCATCTGAACATTACTTTCATTCGACCACATTTTCTCTTCATCTCTACAGTCCAATCTTAACGCCCTTTCTGCCCATTATTACTCCCCCATGCACAGCAGACCCACCTACTTGTTCTCTGAACTACTATTCTCCCTCATGTCCTCTTCTGTATTAGTTGATCTTGATGTGCTTGGCCATGGGAAGGTAATCTAGACAGTAATCTAGAAATGGCTGACCAACAAACTGGCCAGCCAAAAACATATCTATGTGAGCTATCAGAGCAGATCACACACTATCTCCCAGGATAGCTAAACAACCTTGCATAGCTGCCCTAGATGCTTGGACAAGAGGTACTGATTTATCTTAGGTAAAGCTCAAAACATCCTACAATATCCAGCTAAGACCAAGCCTGACCTGCTGAAGCTGAAGTCCAAGACATGACCGGCCTAACGCAAGAATTAAGTATGGATTTCCTAAGCTGTGTGACAGCTGTATTGCCTTTACCTGGATAAGTAGCTATGGCAAGACCTTTGGGCAAGAAGATGGGCTTTGCCTTTTTCTTTTTGCTCTTTACCAGCTGTGGCATTTGAGTGGAATATGGCAAACCAACAACTTCACTGCCCTCTCAAACTGTGACAGCAAACTGTGATTAGGAGCCCTACCTAAACTTAGTACTCATAATTATTTAATCTCCTAGCACCACTTTGTTTTCCTTTACTACCATACTTCAAAAATTTGCCAATTCCTAAGGGTGGCTTAAGTCACCACTAATGACTAGGTTACTAGTAAAGGGCATCACTTAGTAATGACATAATTCAGTTTCCTGGGTTTTTGGATGGAAATAGATATTGCTAATATGGAATTATTTTTTTCACTGCAAAGGAATGTCAGATATTTGACCTCTGCATTTTGTCCCACTGCAACTGTCAGAGTGGCTACTTCTACATGTCATCTAAAACAGACTTTAACTGTGCATTGTACACACACACATACTGGAGTATGCAAATAAGGACACAAGGTCTAGTTTTACAATTCACAGCTCCATTCACACAGATTCATTGCCTAATTGAGCACAAATCTTATCATTCTCTGTGTCTTAGAATAACAAGCTACTCAGTATAACTAAGTGGTGGAGAGGAAAGAGTGATCCAGTGTGAAGATGATCACTGTATGGGCAACAAGGTGGATATTCAAACAGTATTCAGAATCGTTTTACCATCACATCCTGGCTTCACAAGACCGTTAGTGGAATACTAGGCTTGACTTTGGCGCTCGTATTTTAAGCAGATGTGATAAATTAGAGAGAGTTCAAAAGCTGCTACAGAAATAACTGGAGATCTGGAAAATGAACATTACTGACTAAAGCTCAGGTGTGTAGTTTGCACAGAGAAGGTTAAGAGGAATTTAGTCTTCCTCTCCAGACAGAAGTATGAAGGTATTTTCGATACTAAACAGTTCTTTCCTTTTCATTCAAATGCCTAACATAGTTTAACAACTGGAAGCTGAAGCTAGAAACATAAACTAGAAATAAATAAGGGGTTTCAAGAATTTTAATAATTAACTGTGGAACACTTCACTTATTATGAATTTCTTGTCCCTTGAGGACCTTAAATCTAGATGGTGCATATTTCTGAAAGGTAAGCTGAAGCTTAAAAAACAAACATACAAAACTCCTAAAACTTATGGCCTTTATGAGAAAAACCCATATGTTAAAATTACATGTGGAGTATGATGTGGAGCCAACTGTGTGATAGTAATAGTCTGCCTAGGCTAAAAGAACTATGAATATAAGATGAGACATGCACAAGGTGTAATCCAAGAAAGGCCAGACACAGCTGAATTTACACCCATAAACCCAGATGTCCAAAATCAATGCATCTATGACTCCAGGCATGATACTGCACAACCACCTAAAGCGTTACTGAGTAAAAGTAATCTTCACACAAAAATGACAATTGTTCCAGTACCGTCTGTACAGTCCCAGGGAAAAGAGATGAGAAAGTCATTTAAATGTAGCTCTAAAATCATGTAATTGGGCAGAAAATTAAAAGCTGTTTCTGTTAAAGGTGGACCATACATTTTCTGTACATTTATCAAAGGGGTGGGGGGCAGGAAGAATCACCCACTCCAGCAGCTTCTTCACCCCAGACTCAAGCAACCATGCTCATATCTTCCAAGCCAATCAATAGTAGTTGGCTAGAACTGAACAAGCAGCTTTGCAGCCAGCCGCCTTAAGAGCATGGGAAGTCACTTGCAACAATTTCTCCCTGCCTGTTACTGTTACTTTGCAGCACTAGGCTCCTACCAAATTGGTAACTGCAGCAGAGTCACCCAGGCAGTTCTGATCGCGGGAATATTTGTCGCAATCTGCTGCCTGACACGCCATACTCTGTTCTGCACAGTATGCAGAAGGCCATGATTATCTCCCTTTCCGTGACTAGGCGTTCCCATAAAACATACCACTACCACAGTGAGGGCTTGTACTTCAGTAACAGAGCTCAGGATGTCTGACTGCATCTGCCGGCTGCATCTGCCTGTCACTCGTGAGGAGAGACGGTTTCTCCTAGAAACAAAGTCTTGCAGAAGCAGGAAGAGGATCACAAACACAAACCAGGACGACCAATGACTTCACCACATGCTGAACCAAAGGCAAACCCAAGTTCTTTGTTTTAGCTTTCCCACAATAATCTCTTAGCATGATTCAGAAAACCCCACAAAAATACCAGCAGCTTATGAAAGCACAGAACAAGCAGCTGAGTACGGCCACCCTTTCCTGTATTTGTGGGAGACACATTCAGATAATAACTCAAACCTTCACCTCCTTCTCCTCCAAGTAGAAAGGATCCTCTTTTGAGCCATCATACTCTAACACAAATTTAGAGCAACATGCATATAGCTTAAAAAAAAAAAAAAAAAAACACACACACAAAAAAAAAAAAAAAACAAAAACAAAAAAAAAAAAAAAAACACAACAAAACCAACAACAAAAGTCTCACAAAAATACTTGCACTGCAGGCACGATTCTTCCCTGGGGAGAGGATGAAAGAGCAACATGTGACAGATGTTTGTCATGTCATTTTATATAGTATTCTAAGGCACTCAAACAATAGTGATGAGACTTCTACAGAAACCTAAACAGACCAGACTGAAACAAAGTGTTACAAAAATAACACTTGAATAAGAACAAAAGGAATTCAATATGGAAAGCCCAAGAAAGTATTTTTAGGAAGCTTTGTTGATTTTTTTATGTCAGTTTTAAAAAAAGAATAAAGTCTCCTTTAAGGACTCCTTCAAATCCCAAATTTGTCTCCATTATCTGCTGACTCAGAGACTTCACAAGACTCTCTGGCTGGGAAACTGCAGGGGTTGCTTCCGACATAATATAGTATTGATGTACCACTGAAGGATGTAACACCATGAAACAGAGCATTCTCTTAGCCTGCAGGGTTTCTAGCTATTCTCTTATGCTTCATATTTCCTCCCTGCAGCTGAAACCTCATTTTCCCGTATGTAAAACTCCTCTCCATACTAGTTTTATAAAAAAACAGATAAAAAGAATAAATAAATTATCCTCTGGGAAAGCGGCTGAGCAGTGAAATGTCAGAGTGTAATGGATACCTGATCATAAAGGCATAAATTTCAACTATGAAGTGTAAACAGAAGCACAACACTCTAATAATTCATTCACTCGTATAAATATGTATGAAGGCAACTTAAAAAATCATTCACCCAGTTTGGGCAGTATGTATTTCAGCATGTGAACTACTGCACAGTCATTGCACAAGCTCCTATGGGGAAGACGGCACAGATGCTTTGATTTTTCAGGCTGTTGCCATTTGCTAGAAGACATCGAAGGCATCATTCTTCAATCCGAACTGGTTATCAGTATTCCATTCTAGACCTGAGATGCTGAAATCATTCTTCAAACATACGCTGTTAAGCAGTCTAAGCAAAGAAAACTCCTGCATAGCTTTTTTTTTCGTGTTCAGGTATTTGGATTCTGCAATAGTTAGATCAGGAGATATCTCTGAACAGCACCAGATGCTGTTACCACTAATGATAAAGAAAATAAATCTAAAATGCAGTTTACCTGCAGTTGCTAGAAAAAGAAACAACTCTCTGCCACCATAAACTTTTCTTCCTCACAGAGGCTCAACATCCATGAAAGCCCACTCTCTCCAGCAGCCTGTGCTTTCTGATCTCAGCATAAGAACTATATACCATAACCTGTTCCCAAGTTTAAGAATGTACTTCCAACAGTTTCCTCACTTCTCAAATGTTAACCGAAATTTTACAATGTGAGTAAAAGTCTTAAATACAGCATTAAAAAGATGTCCCTTCCTCAGGTGATGGGACATTGCACAGTGAAGAACAGGACAGAAAAAGCACGTAGCCAGCTAAAGAACTGAGATGGATTCATGGTGTGCTCAACGTGTGTGGAGGCAGAGAAACTGGCAAGCCCAAAACAAGCAAATCCCTGCGCACTGGTCCTGCTGTTGGGAGGGGTTTGGAGGGAGGAAGGCATGTAGAGGGCCACATTTCTGGAAACACTGAACTCCTGAACTTTGCAGCTACTACAAACTCTGTTACAACTATTCTGCAGAACACAAAACAGGCATTCTCCCTTTAGCAAAAGATTCCCAGATAGGGAAACAAAGATAACAAGGAAAAAAATCCCTCATTAGTCATCATTAGGGGGTAGTGCTGTTCCAACCAACTCAACAAAAAGCTGAAAGCCAGCTGGGTATCAACTTTTTCCCCTCTTTTTCATCCACACATCCTCAGCAAACAAGCTGAAGAAAGGAGAGGACACCTGCACAAACCACCAAAGAGATTCCCTCCGCTTTTCAAAGAGGAGCCCCACTATACTTTTCCTTAATCGATTTAGGAATTAGAACTGGTTGATCCACATTCTTACATTTAATCATGAACATATTTAGGTTAGAATAAAATAAAGGCTTCCCATTCATAATCCCATATTAACACACACTGAGGAATACCCAAAAAAGTCTACAAGTGTATAAAGATGCAGGTGGCAACTGAAGTGCCTAAACCACCTGAAAATCCCACTAGCTGTTTTTACACCTTTCAGCACCAACCTTTAAATATAGGGCTGACAGTCCTTGCTCAAGTAATCAAGGTTTGCAAGACCATACACTGATTTTGGAACACTTCCTTAATCTTCGAAGGGATTATCTGTTCCCATTATTACTCAAAGTGATTAAGTCACATGGTTCTGAGCACATCACAAATAAGAGACCAAATCTGCTCTTCTTCTGCAGAAAACCTTTTCACAACATGTGAATCAATGCAACACGTAAATGAGGCATTATCCTCAGTGTCAGGCAGGAGTATAGAGTAGATTAATTGTTTTTTTTACCACTCAGTAAAAAAATACCAAAACCAAAATGTAAACTCAGTCTCTGATTCTGTGTTCTCATTACTGAAACTCACTTGAACTACATGTTCTAAAAAATGCCCTTTAAAATTTATTTACATGTTTTAAAATCAAGTAGTTTTAAGATTGTCAGAGGTAGACAATTCTTCTGGGCAACAACTCTGCAGACGAAGCTCAGATTTCTTGCAAAATTCTACCATGGACTTATAAACATAGATAATAAACTGGACTCTGACAGGACTTCGGCAAGACTTCCCTATTTTATACTTAGGTATTAAAATCTAGCCATTTATTTATTACAGTTAACAGGGTAATTTTACTTTTCTCCTCCACTGCTTTTACATTGTTTAAGTGAACACTAATGCATATAATTACAATTTCCAATACTGGTTCCTGGTTTATATGTGAATGACATGAATATTTGATGGATTAAGATATTTATGGTTGCGTAGAAAGATGGAATCAAAAATTGCTTTAAGCCAGAGTTCAACTTTTCATGCTCCAGAAGAATGAAAAACAAATCCTTCCCCCACAACTCATACTGCACATTACGATAAATAACAAAACTGAAATATAAAGCAGAAATATGTAGTGCCTGAAAGTTAATGTTCCAGTGGCTAATAGTCTGCTATGCCTCAAAGCTGAACATTTTGGTCCTTTTTGCTCTATATAAGGAATTCATCCTAACTTAGGAGGAATAAATAAATATTAAAAAAAAAAATAGAAAAAAGAAAATACCTATTTTCAGTAAACTCAGATATCACCCTTGTAAATGGAGCAATAAGAGCCACTGGTACCTTAAAATAGAGAGAACAAAGTTGACCATATTGCGTTTTCAGTTTTGCCCATGAATCCAGAACAATTCCACAGAAGATTTAATCAGGGTTTATGATGTCTTAACTGATAGCAGGTTTTGTCCCTAAACTGCGAATCTACAAATAGAAATAATCCATTTCAGCCTGATTACATCTTATATCTTTTCAGACAGGTGAACTCTTTTCCTTTAAAAGAATTGCTCTTTCAAGTCTTTCCAACTATAGTTTTGTAAAATCACTTTGAGGCAAAAGAAAAGACAATGCCCTGTCTTACCTGACATCTGAGAACAATAAACAACCTCAGTCCTGGAATCTAGAATACCTATTGAACAAATCCCAAACAGTTTCTAAGTGTACAAAAGAATCAATATCTTCAAGAAAAAAATTCAGTCTCTTTTATATAAAACAGAAAGAGCAAAGGAGTAACTTAGATGACTTTTTCTTTTCAAAAACACCTTCATTTGGAACCAACTTTGTTGTGAAGTGGGGCCTCATATTTTCTTGCTATATCCTATATGCGCCTAGTGCTCCCAACTTTTACTGAAATCCTACATTTGGATTTGGGCAATTAAAATCCAGCAAACACAGATCAGAAGTTAAATCTAGACACCTTTAGTACTGACTTTGAGACCAGTAATTTTATAATTCCCTTCACTCACAGTGCTGCCCCCACAATAAAAAAAAAGACTGCCCACGAGAATGAATTGCAAAAGCTCAGAAAAGTGAAGAAATATAATACAGAAAGCAGGTTCCTTATGCAAACAAATAAAATAGACAAATTACAGAATTATAAAAATGTAGGAGAGTAACGACGCAACACAGAGATGCACTTTTGGCCAGGTAACTTCCAAAGTGTTCACATACCCTCAGGAGAAAAATCTAGTGCAAAGATAGTAATCACAAACAACATTAACTTCTAATACTACAGTTCTGTTGGAAAGGAAGGAATTAAATTCTCTGGAACTGCCCCAGAGGCCAAACATTTGGCCACAGGTATTACAGAAATGCTTAAATAAAACCTTTAGACAAATGACACCCTGGTGAAAGCAGAAGGATAATGCACACAGCGAGAAACCTCCTTACCTCTCCGAGCCAGAAAACAGGAACTATTCATCTAGAAAAGTAATAGTAACAGAAAAGACACTTCCCAGCTAAGGGAAAAGCCCATATTTGTCATGCAGCTAAAAACAGAAGAAAGACCCAGTAAAAAACATTTGGCATCCCAGCCCATGGTAGGGGGGTTGGAATTAGATGATCTTTAGGTCCTTTCCAACCCCAACTAATCTATGATTCTATGATTCTATGAAACATCCCTGACTTGATTATTGTCTCCAAACTGACACAGGAAACATATATAGAGAAAATGAACAAAAACAAATACACCCCTGAACTAAAAAAAAAACAAACAACCATAAACAAACAAATAAATGTATCTCTTGTTTACCCAAGATCTGATTCAGCTTTCAGAGTTTAGTTTGCAAGGATCAGGTCACTACTGAGTAATTATCAATTACATGACTCTAAATCACATTAGTATACTACCCCTACTGCTATTGCACACAAATATACCACAATTATTGCGTTACCCTCAGAACATCCTTCTGAGGAACAGACCTATTATTAGTTTAATACTCTCTATGATTTTATTAGCATAGGGAAACTAAGGCATAGGGGCTGAGAAATTTATTCAAGGTTTTCAGAGGACCAGACAGAGCCCAGATCTCCTGACTGCTTGCCTAATCTGCTTACATATTTCAAAGGCTACATCACCACACATTTCAAACACCTCACTGAAAATACTGAAACTACTGGCAGACAGAATCATAGAATGGTCTGGGTTGGAAAGGACCTTAAGATCATCTAGTTCCAACCCCACTGCCATGGGCAGGGACACCTCACATTAAACCATGCCATCCAAGGCTCTGTCCAACCTGGCCTCGAACACCACCAGAGATGGAGCATTCACAACTTCCCTGGGCAACCCATTCCAGTGCCTCATCACCCTTGCAGGAAAGAATTTCTTCCTTATATCCAATCTAAACTTCCCCCATTTAAGTTTGAACCCGTTACCCCTTGTCCTATCACTACAGTCCCTCATGAAGAGTCCCTCCCCAGCATCCCCACAGCCCCCCTTCAGATACTGGTCACTTCAAAGCAGGTTAACAAACACAATACTGACATTATCATATCTTGGCAGTCTATCAAATGAGATCTATCATAAACTACTGTTCTTTTGTCATGAATATCATATACAGACCTCTTTACATATACAGATGCATATAAGAAACTACAAAGGTAAGCTTTCAAAAAGCGATGTGCTGGTCTGTCTTAGCAAGGTAAGAAGTGGTTATGCAGCCCACCTCCAACCCTTCCTCTGCCCACCCAGACGCCAGCACCCAAGCCCCCAGATGGTACTGGAACTACTCTCCCTTCTGTTTGTTCTTTTTTTCACTTAGGGTTTTGCTAGGATTTTGGTTTGGTTTGGGTTCTTTTGGAGAGTGTTTATATTTTTACTCCTTGAGACAGTATCAATCTAAGCTCTTCAGGAGCTACATCCATTCAATGCCATGGACAGCAACAACATAGTACTTCATATATCGAAGTATTCTGGCATTTGAGCTATAGAATAAAGCACTCATTTAAATCACAGGGTAGAAGTGTGAAAAGAGCTAAGAGCTCCAGTATCTTTGAAACAGTGAGATTATGCACGTGACTCCTTTCAGATCACAGGACCAAAGACTGTGATACAGATCAAAGTTTATCTGATCGATGCCGAACATACTCTAATGTACCAGTAAGGACAAACACATGGGATCAGGGAGTTGCTCTGGATCCACTTTGACGTAGTACAGAAAAACTGAACCTTTTCCTCTAATAAAATGAAAAAAGCATGTCCTGCATCAGAAAACAGTCACAAAAAGAGGATGTTTTATATACACAACATATAATCACAGAATCATAGAATGGTTTGGGTTGGAAGGGACCTTTCAGATCATCTAGTTCCAACCTCCCTGCCATGGCCAGGGACAACTTCCACTAGACCAGGTTGCTCAAAGCCCCATCCAGCCTGGCCTTGAACACTGCCAGGGATGGGGCAGCCACAACTTCTCTGGGTAACTGTGACAGTGTCTCGCCACCCTCATAGTGAAGAATTTTCTCCTATGTCTAATCTAAATCTCCCCTCTGTCATCTTAAAGCCATTTCCCCTTGTCCTGTCACTACATGACCGTGTCAAAAGTCCCTCTCCAGATTTCTTGTAGGCCCCCTCTTAGGTACTGGAAGCTGCTCTAAGGTCTCCCCTGAGCCTTCTCTTTCCCAGGCTGAAAAAACCCAACTCTCTCGGCCTGTCTTCACTGGAGAGGTGCTCCAGCCCACAGAGCACCTTCGTGAGCCTCCTCTGGATTCATTCCCACAGGTCCATACCCTTGCTTAACAATATTTGGATAAAAAGGCAGGTTTTTATTTGGAAATCCCTGGTTTTGTTGATTTAAATCAAGTTCTTATTGTTACTTTTAACTTAACCACTTATGCATTAAAAATACGCTTTCCCCAAAGGTTTTTGTTACCAGATTCATAAAAATACTGAGGAACATAAAATATTTTTAGACCAAGTGCGTCTATTTCCTCTGCTGAGCTGAATTATCTTGTACGATGGACAACAAACAGTGAAACTCCGCAGCTCTTATATTGGATGCTATCCTTCTTAAAAAACAATTTAAGAGTCCTATGCCAAGATATATAATCTGAAAAGATGGCAGTTCTCATGCAGTAGCACCAGCACTGCAGATTGACAAATCTTTTGTAGCCTGTTCAGCAACAGGATGGAAGTACTTAGCACTGTCTTCCACTCCTACCTCTTTTATTCTCCTCTTTCCTCACTTTTCTTTGCCAGCCTGATTATTCTTGTATTTATAATTAGCAATTACAGAAATACTTCACAAACCTTCCTGGAAAACAAGACAATCCAAAATTTCCTACTTTCATAAACAGCTTTAAGACAAACAAATTACGGGCATTGCTTGAGCACAGCGTTAGTAAGCAAAAGTCGCTTATAAATCTTTAAAACATGGCTCTAACACATGGTAATGCAAGAGCTACAAACAGTCGCTTGGCAATTCTCCTACAAGAGAAACGTAAAATATTCAACACTGTACTGTGAACTTGGTAATACTGATATGAAATTGCCCTGAGTAGTTGATACTGGCACATGAAAATAAAGCAAAGCTCAGCAAGACACATGAAATTCATGCATTTCCAATGTAGTTCCAACCAGCATAGCATAAATCAGCATGGGCATGTAATTCTTGGCTGTCTTGTTCGACATTAAGTGAAGCAGAAATTATGTGTTGTTGCAGGTGTTTTGCAAGCAAACATGACGCCCCACTGATGGTTAACAGACGGACTCTTTTCAAAGGAAAACGAGCTGAAGGAAGATCTCCAAGCTGACTAATAAAAACACCCAGGTGGAAGCAGTTATGACCATCCCTGAGCTGGAGCCGTCAGCAGCACTGTGTTAAGATGGCACTGGAAACAGGCTGCTCCAAGAGGAACTAGGGGCAGGCTCCAGCAGGCTCTTGAAGCATCTCTGGGGATGACAGCCACTTCCAGATGGGCTGTTCGCCGGGCTGCTCAGTTCAGGCAGCTCCATTTGGCTCAGACAATGTGTATCTCAGTCTGAAAGCTACACAACACCTGCATTTTATGCTCACTGAGGAATCTGACGTTTCTAGCCCCTCAAAGCCAAATTCTAAAGTTATATGACCTATAATATTGTCAATCAAATTATTTAATTTTGAAACTGCAGGGGTTTGCTTCTTATGCAGAGCTAAGGATGTGTAAAACACCTTTTGGACTTAAAGATGGTGCCTCTCTGCCACAGGTCTCTTTGACTTCTGAAGATATGTTTAACATAAAATTCAAAGCGTTCTGAGCAGTCAACAGCCCCTCCAGTGGGCAGGTTAGAGCAGCAAGGGGAAAAAGGGACAGGAAAAGAAAGTGGTATTTGCAAAGTCATCTAGACTTTGCAATAAAATTTAGCCACTCAATTTAGAAAATAATCACCACAAATTCAACAGGTATGCTCTTCATAACAGAAAAATGTTGAAAAATCAATCCAAAATACAGAGGGATCCTTGACTTGCCAACCTGGGTGAATCGTCTTGGTTGGGGACTTCTTCCCTTCTCTGTTCTACTACTCCTCTGAAAAACTCCTGTGTCAATGATAAACTGCAGGTCCATCCTCTCTAACTGCAGGCTGTTTTCAGGAGACAGCAGCATGAAAAAAAAACTGAAGAAGGCTATAGAGACACTGGAAAGGCTGTTCCTGGACATGATCAGAAATTGCCTCTCAGCAGTGACACACGCTGCTGATTTCAGTAAACACACATGAATAAACATGTGCATAAACTTTTGACCCAAAGCGATGCCACAGTAGTTCTGTCATCCATTAGATCTTAGGAAATACAATGTGATGTTGGCTCTTGCTAGAAAGGCTTCCAAACCTAAAAGCTGCAACTAATTGGTGATTAAGTAGATAGCACTCTTCTCGCTGTGCACAACCAGTGTCCAAGCAATGGAGCAGGGAGCACTTGCTCCCAAGTTAGACAGATGCAACTAGGCTCAGAAAAACTGGTCAGAAAACAAAGATGCTGCTTAGAAAACAAAAATACAAATTGAAGGGTTAGCATCTGCTTTCATTTTGTGCTTTTCAAAATTAAAAATAGGAGAAAGAAGGAAATCTTTCAAATATTGGTTGAGGAACTCCAAACCATGTGTACTCCTGCAGCAAGGGTCACTGGAGATTACTGTGCAGATCTGCTCCATGGTCACTGAGTCAGATTAGGAGCCCATACAGGTTACCTGCCTGCAAGCGTGTCTTCAGGGAGGGCTCTATGAGGCCCTGTACGACACTCCCAGAGGGAAGGCTCAGGTCCCTTGACACCGAAATAGCTATCCACTACTCACTCAAGTGTTTGGGGATGTGGCTGGGCCTACTCTGTGCAGCTTCAGCTACCCCATCTTTCTAATGACACTGTGAGACACACACGCACAAGAAAAAACAATATTGCTCAGCACAGGATGACCCCAACACCCTTCAAACGCAGATGGTTTCATCTCCTGCTACAAGGATACACAGCATGTCTGAAAAGCCTGATCACTAGCTGAATTCAGGACAGCGAAGAGCTGGTGACAGTCCCGGAAGGGGAACGATGCCAGTGCTGCTCTGTCATGTATAGCTTGGACCTTTCCTTTACAGGAGTATGGACTGTTAACTCTAGTGCCTGAGCCAAAGTCCAACTCATCTCGCGTATTCCATCTTGACAGAGGGTGCACAGAACATTGCACATTTTCTGCACTGAACTGATGTGTTTCATTGCCATGCACTGCAAACCAGCTGCCCTTTTTCAGGCCACAGACATCAGTTCTTCAATTTTTCCTT
The DNA here is from genome assembly GCA_039720435.1 of Amazona ochrocephala. NCBI lineage: Eukaryota > Metazoa > Chordata > Aves > Psittaciformes > Psittacidae > Amazona > Amazona ochrocephala. The sequence goes on from CM077880.1 coordinate 33,108,042, forward strand.
TGTCCTTAGCCCTACAAACCACTATGCCTGTAAAAAGCTTTGGTGCATTAATTATGCAATGCAAGACAACAGTGTGCTCATGATCAACTTCAGGACCAAAGTCCTATCAGACTATATAACAAAGACTGCTGTACAGTGAACAGTACTACATGGTTGTCAAAAGGAAACATGAGCTTTTGCACCAGTTCAGGCGTCCATGATGTGCTGCATTGGCTTTTGCCAATTTTATTTAAAGGACCTAGAAGTATCGTGGTACACCAAAGTGGATTACAAAAAGGATTGAAGAACCTCAGCTGGATGTCATCCTTAATGTTACACTACTCCTTTCTCCTGAGAAAGGAGGGTGGATTCAGCAAAACCTAAGTATTGTTCCTTGTACAAGGCAAAATCCTACTCTGTTCTCTCACTGATCATCTTTCACTGTGCATAGGCCCCAGGCACTGAAAGAAGAGGACATGGAGTCCTTCTAGAGGATCCTCCCAGTGACATGTACTTCAGCAGCTCAGGCAAGACATTTCTCACACCACGTAAGTGCTAGGGAGTCCCCACAACCTTTCCTTCATGCCAGCCTTGCCAAGGGGAGGGGTAGGGAAGGATTTCCAGTGAGAAATGAGAAACCAGTGACAAAGAGGAGGTGAAAGCACAGAGAAACCAACGGCTCACCACAGAGGGACAAAAGCATAGAGCCACAAAGTAGAACCTTTGGTGCAACTGGAACTGAAATGGCCTTAATGGAGCCCTGCCTAGGATTACCAGATGTCCTAGTAACATCAGGACAGTCCACTTCTCCATGATTCTTCAGGAATTTGGAGAGATGTCATCTGACAATCCTAAAACCTCACCCTAACTTCTTGCAGGCTGGGCTAAATGTAGGATCCTGCCATTAACCCCACTCAGTTCGGGTCAAAAGACGGCAACACCAAGGCTCTGAAAGAAGCCACCATCCAGCAAAGCCTATCTGAAGTTCCCAGCACTGTGAAAAGTGAGAGGTTCCCACTGGGTCTTTATCGGTATTTTGTATGTGCCACTTGGCAAACCAAGCTTTGCCTGTGGTAACACTTTTCAGAACTTCTCATATTTCCAAAAAAAAATTAGGTGATTTTTAAAACCAAAAGAAAAGGGGGGGGGGGGGGGAAATAAACACCCCAAAAAACCCTCAAATAAATTATGTAGAATTTGCCACTCATCAGGCAGCAGCTTTAACAAGCATGAAGAATTTTAATCCATGTCTCATACAGTGTGCTTGATGCATCTAAGAAACTTCCAGGATATTTCTGAAACACATTTTATTTCAGGAGACAACATTCCATCACATTTTGCCCTCTGTAAAGACCTTTGCATGCTTGTGCTTCTTTGTTATTGACAAAGCTTCTTCATTACACGGGATTTCTCATGGAATTTAAAATAAACACCTACAAAAATATTCTACTCAATCAACAGAAACCCTCATTGAAGAGGAGAAGGTTGAGAGTTTCTTGTTGTGTGCCTTTAGTTGGATGCATTACTTCTTGCATAGACTTTTAAATTACATTGCAGGACTCTTCACCCTGTTATTGATTGACCTGAGATTTTTGGCAAGTCATTTCACCACTGTGCAGTTCTGTCTCTTCCTACCAATCTGCTTTGTCTAATTAGCGTTTACAAACTCCTTGGGGCAGCAACTGCTTCTCACAGCCAGCTTGTAGTATCTGTCTTCATGGGATGTGATTTCAGTTGTCTTGATAGACTAAGAGTAACATCCATGTTTTAAAATATTAGGGGTTTAAAGAATAAAAAGCAATTGCATTGAAGCAATATAGTGCCGGTTCTATTGGTAAACCATACCTATTTAGACAGATCGTTCTTTCTTTCTAAAAAGCCAGACAGGCTCTACATAACAAAACAAACCAAACCAAAACAAAATCATACAAAGACAACACACAATGAAAATACAATCAGTAAGACTGTGAAACTCAGTGATTTCCCAGGAGATTTAAGAACAACATCTCACAGCCTAAATCAGAAGAACAAAGATGCAAGGAAGTTTTGCGCAGTCCCAGCTTCCCTCCCACACTGAAATTCAAGGAGGTTGGTGAGGGCACCAAGGGTAGCTCCCTGTTGGGGGAGTCTGAATAAGCTCTTTTTGTATAGGATTTTTAGAATCTGGAAGCTATTCAGATCATTTAATAACATGAGTGATATTAGTGTCTAGAGAGATACATGTGAAGACTTCTGTTTTAAAGTCCTAGCTGCAAATATCTTTCCCAGAAACATCCTTCTCACTAGCTGGCCAGCTACAGAGGGACGAATTCTGCAGCTCACTGCAACCAGTTTCTACAGCAATTCGTGAGAAAGTCACTTACTACTGACTAGAAATCTACTTAATATTGACCTGAAATAACACTATTGGATCCCAACTGGATCTGCTACATCTCCTAACAGAAACTGACACTGCTCTCTGGTCATGTGCAGGAGATGCTTTCCCAGGTATGGGGGAAAAAAAAATCTCCAGTTTCTTCAGCTTTTACATTCAGAAACACTTCATTTTATTACCCTTAAAATACACACACAGACATGCGTCCCCGTCAAGGCAAAGCAGCTGTTACACTTCTGCAAGTCAGATAAACCGCACACAACCCCCCTAAAGTATTTCACACATATTTAAAGGAGACATTTTTAAATTTTATGGGTTCATCTGTTCTGAAGAGTATTTCAGTACATTAGTATCACAGGCATGACAAAAAACTTCAACATAAATATGAATCCAGAAGACCTTTTAATTAACATTTCAATTACTGACTCTTTAATTAAGAAAAGCCAACATCTTGATTTTACTTTATTTTCCCAACAAAACCTCCAGTGCTGTGATGCAATTCTTTTCCTGAAATCTTTTAATGCTATTTTTACTGGAAAATTACCAAATAGAGTGAGTGTTGAAAAAGCTCTTTTTACTGCCTTATCAGAAATTCCTGTAATTCTTCTAGAAGTTTACAGAGGGAAAATGTTCTTCCACAAGTAAATGGAGCAGATAAAAAGAAAAGCTAAATTCATCATTATTCTCTGTATACAGTTATCCTGGATTCTCCTCCCCATCCACTCAGGGAGTAGAGGGAAAGTTGGGGTGAGTGAGGGGCTACATGGCACTTAGTTGCCTGCCGGGTTTAAACCACAACCACAGCTAAGGGGTTTTGACCAAGCCTCACTAGCAGTAGCTGAAATGGAAAGACCGTGAGAAGAGAGACCTATGCTAGCAATAATAGAAGCTGCATGTTAGTCATAACGAGTTATTTTCTCTTAAATCGTATTGCTCAACTTTTATCCACCTCAGAGCTTCTATCGCCAAGACTGAAATATTGTCAATTTGAGTTACAGAGCCTATGTTAAAATTAAACAGAATATTTCCAATAACTATTACCAACAAAGTCATTACGGCTAACTCTGAATTTACAGTGAATACTTCCTCACATTGCCATTGAAACTAAGACTCCCAAGTTGATATTGTCATGCTACTTGCTAGAACAAAAAGGCAGCTCTTCTCACCGAAAGGTTTCAGACTTTATGCACCACACAACAGACTGATGTAACAAACCCACATGGACAGCAAAATCAGAAATACCAGCAAAAACAATCATTGTCAATATAATGAACAGGAGTCACAACCCACCTCCTGGTACCATCAACGGCAGAGTAGGCATCGAAGCTCATCTGAGCTCCAAGGACAGTTTTACAAAAGAACAGCTCAGCGGCTGTGCAGGAAATCTGGGGGTTAATTATACTTTACCTAAGCAAAGCACACAATAGTTTAAACAGACAAAGTGTTCACCTACTGCTTCAATCCTCTACTAGAGTTTAGCAGCTGCTGCTACCACTCCATAAGGACTGCACTTCAGTGATGAGGGCACCTACTTGCATTATTAGCTTATTAACTCAGCCACAGGACTCTGCCACACTTTGAAATATAAAATGCTGTTCTTATAACAATGCAAGACAGAGAATTAAAATATAATGAGATTAATCCTTGTTTATACTAACGTACCATTTTGGAAGCATACGAGAAGCTTATGTGACATTTATTAATGCAGATTTAGTACAAAAAAGGACTTAGGTGAGAAATAACAGAAACTAACACAGCCATTTAATTTCATAAAGAACCAGCCATGTGAGCATAACACATCAGAAAATCTTCAGTACCACTCATACAAGGTACAAATAGCACCATTCCTCAGTTTTAAACCTGAGTTTAAAATCAAGCAAACAAAAAACGTGTGCGTTACAAGAATTTACATGTGAAGTGGATGTCCTGGAATTAGACTGATGACCTACTTTTGTTTCAGCTTCTGTAGCATTAGTTAGGTGTGGCTTTATGAAATGCTTATATTTCATCCAAAAGATGCAGATTAATGAAGGACTGCCATGAAGGAAACAAAGCTGGAAGATTTTAAAAATAAAGAAACAAAACCACATAAAATGTGTAACTGAACAAATCATATTCTACATTTCATTTTGACAAATGCAAGGACAACGCGATACATGCAGATACCAAGATTAAATAAGTCAGTAATAAAAGACAACTTGTACCTGTGTGTAGGACTTCCACTCTGGAATACTAATGTTACATTAACACAGGTACACAATTTCCTTTCTAATAGACAGTGCAGAAAATTCTGCTCATTATATTCCTACTATTATTTTCCAGTTGTTCTGCTATTCATAGCAAATCTATGAGAACTGCTCATAACTATAAAATCTATTCCCGGTTGTTTTCTTTCTGCATACTGAGGACACAATATTTCATCTGAGTTTTTAAAAACAAACAAACTCACCATGACTCTGCAGATAGTGAATGATCTCAATTTTGTCCTCAGTGTCTGACCTAACAGACCTCCAAAGGATAACCCAATGTGATAATCTGGGACTATGTGAACAATTTAGCATTTCTGGATAATTCAATGAAATAAGTGCCATCACTGCCTATAAAGACTACCATATGCTGTCAAGGCTTGTCATGCATCTTCCAGACCAGGGACAATGGGAGACTGTTACACCATGCTTGCTCCCATCAGAACGGGAATGATTTGGAATCATGGAATGCCAAAATTCTGGGTCAAAACAAGTTTCTGCATGATTTCTGAAGTAAATTCAAGCATAGAGGGTAGAATATCTTACTGGCACAACAAACTAGTTGGTGCTAAAGCCAGACATTGGTGGCAGGTAAGGCTGCATGATCTATAAGAAAAGGTATATGGGAGAAGCTCCTTGAAGTACATTGATATGAACCAAGGATGACTCAGAACAGAAAAATGTGACACAAACACATAAAGAGGGATTATTTCACCTCACATATTCTTTTCTGTTAGTGGATGTAGCCACTCTCTTTCATCTACAAACTATGAAACATGCATGCTTGGATTTTTCTTCTGTTTTCACATGGCCCTGAACACCTGCACTGCAACCCTTCCTTCCCAAGATCAGAGATCTGAAAAGAAAGGTGCAGAAATTACTTTGTGCTTGTTGGACAGCACTACTTCTGAAAATGAAGGACACCACAACCATCTGGGTACCAGAGAAGGATGAACAATGGTGGTAAATGGAGTTCAATCCAAGTGTGACGGGTTACAAGTGGTATTCCCCAGGTCTCACTATTGGGCCCAGTTCTGTTTATAATCTTTACCAATGATCTGGATGAGGGCATTGAGTGCACCCTCAGTAAGTTTACAGACATCACCAAGTTGGGTGAGAGTGCTGAGGGTAGGAAGCTCTGCAGAGGGATCTGGACAGTCTGGATCTATGGGCTGTGGATAATGGTATGAGGTCCAACAAGGCTCAGTGCTGGGTCCTGCAGTTGGGCCACAACAACCCCAGGCAACACTACAGGCTTGGGAAAGAGTGTCTGGAAAGCTGCCTGGTAGAAAAGGACCTAGGGGTGCTGACTGATGGGTGCTGAACATAAGCCACTGTGTGCTCAGGCAGCCAAGAAGGCCAACAGCATCCTGACCTGTATCAGCAATAGTGCGGCCAACAGGGCCAGGCCAGTGATCATCCCCCTGTACTGGGCACTGGTGAGGCTGCACCTCAAATCTTGTGCTAAGTTCTGGGGCCTTCACTACATGAGAGACATTGAGGCGCTGGAGCGGGTCCGGAGAAGGGCAATGAAGCTGGGGCAGGGTCCTCAGCACAAGTCTTATGAGGAACAGCTGAGGGACCTGGGGTTGTTTAGTCTGGAGAAGAGAAGGCTCAGGGGGGACCTTCTTGATCTCTACAACTGCCTGACAGGAGGCTGCAGCGAGGTAAGCATCAGCCCCTTCTCCCAAGTAACAAGTGACAGCACAAGCGGAAATGGCCTCTAGCTGCACCACGGGAGGTCTAGACTGGATTTCTTCACTGTAAGGGTTGTCAAACACTGGAAGGGGCTGCCCAGGGAAGCGGCGGAGTCACCACCCCTGAAGGAATTTAAGAGACATGTAGATGTGGCACTTACTTAACACATGGTTTAGTGGTGGACTTGCCAGTGCTGGGTTAATGGTTCGACTTAATGACCTTAAAGGTTGTTTTCAACCTAAACTATTTTGTGATCCTATGATTTCAATGTATTTTGAGGAACCAAAGTGCAGATTCCCTGTGCTGTTTTTACCTGGGCTAGAGAATCTCCCCAGGGCTGTACAGTCTCTCTTTAATATGACAGAACATCTGATTCCTAAAACCAGCAACATTTTAGTTTAATAATCTCTGAGGCTTTTTCTTGGGACTTTCTCTCCCACATTTCACTTTCTCAATTTTGGTCCTTGTCTTACTTTCCTTCTTCTTGAGTTCATGCATTGTGGAAATAATCAAAGGCATTCAGAAGAAATGTCTGACGTGGATAAGCAGAGTGAAACAGCATTACTGACATACTGTTCACCATAACCTATGTAGAAACCTGCAGTGTTGACAGCAACATACTTTTTGATTAAGCTGTATGGATCCTAGGAATCTGCATGTGGTGACTGGGAGTTCAGAAATAACGTATTTGTGGCTCACTGACGTACTAAAAAAGGTAAATAACATGGCAGGTACGCACAAATATTGGCCTTCTGTCAACTCTCCTTCTAGTGAAGAATCCAAATTATGAATAAGAGGTTTGAATAAACGATGAGACTTTTTTAGGCAAATATTAAAATGCATTCAAACCATAAGAACTGTTTTAGAGATCTTCAGTTGTTAAATCCCTTCACTCTCTTACTTTTCTCTTGCTTCTGCCATTCCATATTCCATTGTGGTTGCTTCAGCCTAAAGTGATAAAGCTACACGAATGTCCAGCAACACTATTATACCTTCTTACTGTATAGATTTCCATCAGGCTGAAAAAAAAAAGACTTGTAAAATTAGGGGTTTTGAAGAGAAACTTTTGGGCTCACAGACCCTGTAACTTTAGAAAATTCAGCTAGGGTAAGCATTGCAATGACATTCAGCAACAAAACCCAAAGACGGACACTTTTCCACCAAAATCAATACCTTCAAACTCTGCATTACAGACTGCACCTGCTTGGGTAGGCAGCTAGTCAGTCTTATTCTAAAGCTTACGATCGTTTTGTTTCCTACTGCAGGATACTCTGCCATACTGCACACTGCTTGTCCGCGAGACTGAATGGGTTCATTGTCACTATCATATAAATATGCATCAAAACGTGTATGAAAAACATTCTAGATTAGTACTGTAGCCCATACATATCATTATGTATTATATTCTTGTGTAGCAGTACTGCACAGTCTTACACATTCTCAACCTACAAAGTCCCACAAATAGCTTTCTAAAAAAAAATACAGACATGCATGTATCATAGACTCATAGAATGGTCTGGGTTGGAAAGGACCTTAAGATCATCTAGTTCCAACCCCCTGCCATTGGCAGGGACACCTCACACTAAACCATGTCACCCAAGACTCCATCCAATCTGGCCTTGTAACACCGCCAGGGCTGGAGCATTCACAACTTCCTTGGGCAACCTGTTCCAGTGCCTCACCACCCTCACAGTAAAGAACTTCTTCCTTACATCTAACCTAAACTTCCCCTGTTTAAGTTTGAACCCATTACCCCTTGTCCCCAGTGAAGAGTCCAAATATACTCATGTATTTATAAACACATATTATATATATGGAAGAAGAAAAAAACTACTTCCAGAATGTTAATGCACCCAAATGATAGCATTACGTTCTTTGACCCTTGCCTTGATGCTTTGCAGCAAAAAAAGTTTTCCTTTTTTTTTTTTTTAAATGTTTATACTGCTAAGAGGAAGAACAACAAGAAACATCTGCTTCTGCAAGTACTGCAGCACTTTCCTCTCCATCACCCTTTCTAAATCACGGTTATGTCCACCTCCTCACATAAATCCCTTCTGAAGAAGCACTTTCTCCATGTGTACTTCTCCATGTATACCACTTCTTTTATACAAAAAATCTAGATGAATAATTTATCAACTCTTTCATGTCATGAAAGGAGCTCCTCATCTATAAGGAGCAAGGAGAAAATCACAAACACTGAAAGCAAGAGCTCAGAATCCATATTTTTCATGAAATACTGAATTAATGCAGGTGAAGTTATAGGGTGCATAAAATAAGTCAGATGCAATTTTACCCCCTCATACAAGTACTTTCCTTTGATGTCAACAGTATCAACAGATGGATAAGCGTTAGTGCAAGATGAACTTTACCATATGCGACTCAACAGAGCTAAGCACAGCACTCTCAATTATTTCATTTCTTCAAGGAAATGGTGCACTAACAAAGTCATGGCTCCATCCTTTAATGGCACACTGATGGATATAATTCTACTGCCAATGAACACAGAGAGTTCCTGACATGAAACATCGCAATCCCTCTGGAGAAGCTGAAGAATAAATCACAGGCAACATGAGTCAGAAGTCAGCTTCGACGGTCTTTAAATTAAGATGGACAAGCATAAGAATGACATAAAGTTATGGTAAAAAGAGAACTCTGAATTCGATTTCTAAAGTTAGTAAAATCCTAACGAGCACAAATTAGGTCTGAAGTACATGTTATTTTCAAAGCTTATGTTTGCATTAGATACCAGCAGGGCAACCATGCAGGTTTGCATAGTTCTTTGGGTTTGGTTTTTGCAAGACCCTTGTAATTAATTTTTTTTTAATATTTGGGAAAATCATGCAGTTTTCTATTGTAAAATATTGCTCTTTCTACTAGCAAAGAAAATATTATCCAATATTCAATTCTTGGAACATACTAAATATTCATACCCGGGAAGAAAAAACACCAAAAGACAATTTGTATGCACAGAGTATTTTAATGAACATAGAAAAGAATTACTGATGAATTTAAATAACCAAAGAATTTCTTAAAAACATAATTACACACAAACCCACTACAAGGCTACTAAATCATAGAATCATAGAATCATAGAATAGTAAGGGTTGGCAAGGACCTCAAGATCATCGAGTTCCAACCCCCCTGCCATGGGCAGGGACACCTCCCACTAAACCATGCCATCCAAGGCTATGTCCAACCCCACCCTGAATGCCGCCAGGGATGAAGCATCCACAACCTCCCTGGGCAACCCATTCCAGGGCCTCACCACCCTCACAATAAAGAATTTCTTCCTCAGATCCAATCTAAACCTCCCCTGTTTAAGTTTAAACCCATTACCCCTTGTCCTCTCACCACAGTCCCTAATGAAGAGTCCCTCCCCAGCATCCCTATAGGCCCCCTTCGGGTATTGGAAGGCTGCTATGAGGTCTCCACGCAGCCTTCTCTTCTCCAGGCTGAACAGCCCCAATTTTCTCAGCCTATCTTCATCAAATCCCTGAGCCACAGATCACTGGGTGCTGGGACAGTACTGTCCTGTCTTTTCACTCTTCGCTGGGAAACCACTGTCACCACTACAACTAGGATGTAGAGGATGCAGGCCTCCAGTCTGCCTAGACTTGGCCACTCTTGTATCCATTCTAATGAGGGTCCAAGTCTCCTGACTGGGAAAGCACCTGCAAATATGTCCAAGTCCACCTACAATCAGCTACACATTTTTGTGTATGCTTACTGTTAAGTCAATGATTAGACTGAGAAAGTAAAACTGGGTTTAAGTTCCTCCTCACATGTACTACATGTACTTATTACATGTACTTACATGCCTTTTTGCATAAGGAGCTATAGCGTTGTGGGTTGAAGCTTAAAGTCTGATCATTTAGAGTTAAATCAAACATTAGAAAGTGAAAAGCATCAATGTTATTTGTATTTCATATGGTCCAACCACTAAATAACTCTAAAAGTAAATGAAAATGATCAGTTAGATCACCTGGTTAACTTAGTACGCATGTGTCAGGCAGCAGCTCCAGGACAAAATCTGCTGCAGTGCTCCCGAGTTCCAAAACCCATGTTTTCAGGCTGTCCCTTGGAATTCTGCTGAAGGCATCTATGGAAGTTTATAACTCTATGCAAAGAATAAAGATCATGGTTTATGCACTACAACTGAGCTGGCTGTTCCTACAACCCTTCAAACTAAAACCAAAGCTGCATTGGAATCTTGTGCACACCATGGACCTGTGTTGCCTACTGATGGAATATCTAGAGAAAGATACTGTGGGTCTGAGATGGCAGTGATGAACAGAGAGTGGAACTGGAGAAAACACTGCTCCTCACATGACTCTTCCCCCGTGACTACTTATCCCAATTAGGATGCCTTTCCTTAACACATTGCTACTTTTACAACTATGCATCTGTGCATCTGTGGGAAGGAGATAGTACTTAATCTGAACTGCTCTGCATGTAAAAACAATCACATTTGAAATTCAGAAGTATTTTTTTCAGAAACAGTAAGGCTCTTCTCTTCACCAGAGACAGCAGAAGGTCAGAATGTGTAACATTTGCAAATATGCCCAAATACTTTGACTGCTTTCAGTTCTCTCACTGAAAGAGTATATATTTAATAAAGCATTTGACTTTACAGAGGAAATCCTGCCTTCTTTATTTGATGTCAAGGACAGCTTTACCATTGACTTCATCTGGGCCAAGATTTCATTCCATGTGTTTTAAGAGAATCTCTGATTCTGCCAACAGTAGCACAATTAGTGCCTCACAAAAAAAAACGCTAACAAGAAAACCCAAACAGGAAATAGCCTCCAAGGAATACTTCTCTGCAAACTCTTACAATTAAGATTAAAAAATAACAACAATAATGGTTCTTACAATCTTTTCTCCCCATGCAAAACCAGGCAACAATTTCTTGCATTAAAACCTTATTTATTGGGTGTCACACTTCGGAGAATTCTATGTCAGATCATACTGCAGAACTGTTAATTATCTCATGATGTTTACTCCTCCTGATGATACACAGCAACTCCCACATTGTGATTGTTTTTTTCTAAGTTAGTATTTTTAGCTCAGGATGTTCAGCTCATATAAACCAGCAATATTCCATTGGACTTCCTTAAAAGAAGCATTTCCCTTGTAAGGTGGTAAAAGATTAAGTGGTCTATTATTTGAAAAAGGGGGGGCCTTTAATCAAACACAATGTAATGAAAAATCATGAAAGCACCTTTATTTTCCATACTTCAAAACAGCTAATATCTGCAAACTGAATTAGCCATTCCCTGACTTCATCTAAAAGTGAATTTTCACTACTGAAATACCAAAAATTTCAAACAAGAGAAATACAGTCTCTTAAGTATCACATCAGAAATAGTGGTGTCCTACCTCCACATTTCTCTGACTTTATTCCTAGGCAGCACTGGAAAAGCAGCTACCGTCACATGGTGCATTCAAGGTCATGCTATTCTAACTGACAGAGATATCATTGATAAATTACTCAGAAACAATGATAATAGAGTCATTAACCTTGTTTCAGCACATGAAAGGTGTTTCATAATTAAAAGGAAAGTTACAAAAACATATACAGGTTTTATTGCCCATGTCTTCTCACTACTGCAAAATACCATTAGGGAATAGTAATGTGTTAGGGAATAGTAATGTGTTATCGTAGATGCCTGCTGTCTGTGCTTTGCAACCAAGTGGTGCAGAGATGAGACTGAATTACACTGGAGGAGGAGTCAGGTAGTAAAATACACAAACCATTGACCTTTTAAAAAATAGGAAGTTGGATCCAGAAGGCCTCTCCCTTTGGCAAAGTGAAGGATGCTGGAGCACAAGAAAGACCATTCCAGCCAGGAAGTCTCTCTCAGTTCAAGAATCTATGCCGAACTGTCACTTCCAAACACACCGTCATTTGGCCAGTGCTTTGACAACTTGCATTAAAAGTGTAGTGGATTAACATACTGAAGTGAAACTCATAGATAGATAGATAGATAGATACCAGGTGGAATTTAGAATTCATCCTCTATGTCTCATTCAAGAAACTTGCAGTTATCCACAGACTAAAAGCCTGATAAATGTCCCTAATTCTCTGTATGACAGATATCTTTATTAAGGGTATACACATTAATGAATAACTGCTGAGTGCTTTGACTTAAGAGAAATATTAGAATAACAGTGAAGAGGGACAGAGGCTGTTTCATGCAGTAAATGACTGTGTACCCTTATCTTGACACTTCCACTGCTGCTTCTTTTTGAATCCTATCACAGTAAGACCACTCATGCTAAAGTTATTACTAAAAAGGAACTACAGAGCAGGTTTCCTGGAGTTCAGGTGCCCAGAGATGACACTATACTGAAAGACAGAAATCACTGTAGTTCTTTCCAATCCTGAACTACTGCGTCTCCCTGCATTGCCTGACTACAAAGATAAGTTCTACAACATATTGCACAATTTACCCTAAAGGACAAACAGAAAAATCCAAGATCATGTCTGTATTTAGAAGTTTGACCTTATGCAGATAACTGAATATGCCATAAAATACATTCTGAAGGCCTGAGTGAAAGTTAGATTATTTCTACTGATTCTGTTCCATTTGCATAAACTGTTAATGGGCATATCCTTCAAGCATTCAGACTTGTCACAAATGACACATGGCACAGCAACCACGGAACGTCAAGGGGAACTCTCCTGTACGTCCTCTGAGCAGAGGCTGCAGGCTACAGTTACCGAGCACGGGCGCCTCTGATGCACGGCATCTAACGTCTTCCCACCACAGAAACCCCCAACTTTTCCGAGGCTAAGCTCAGCGCCGAGCTGAATCGCGTACTTTAGCGATTCCAGCCGCTGCACCATCCACGTCCAAGGAGCACCTACAAACTCGTTTCCCAGCGCAGTTAACAGCTCCTGTGGTTGAAACGCTACTGGGGTAGCAGAAACCTCCTTACAAGCGTTCAACTGCAGACAGCCCAACTCAGCATAGTTTAAAGAGGCCAGAAACACACATGTAAACAGCATCTGTGGCGTCTCTTCTTTACTGACTTTCCTGGAAACACATTAACCTATTACAGTACTTCGAAAACAAACAGGAGAAGCAGATGAGAGGCAAAACTAGATCGCTCCCTCCCGAAAGTTTCTTTCCGCTTCTCCCTCTCACTTTTGCTGCTCTCCACGTACTCCCGGATTAGAGATCGCTTTCACCGGGGATCAAATGAATGACTTCTCCGCTCATGACACTCGAGAGATGCTGCAGCCGCCCCGGGCGCCCGCGGGGACCGGGCGCGCGGCACACACACCCAAGCCGGCGCGAAGCGAAGCCGAGGGCAAGCCCCTCCCCGCCGCCGCCGCCGGCCGCCACACCGGCCCCGGCAGCAGCATCAGCCGGTGCGGGGGGTGCGGCCCCTCCCGCCGCATGGCGAAGCGCTGCCACTGACGCACATTTAATTCGCCGGGCTGCGGGCACGGCGCGGCGCCGCTCGCACCCTCCCCCAGCCGGCGGGCAGGGGGAAAGTCAAACTGCAGCAACAAAGTTGGTCCCCCCCGTTACCCCCAGACCTGCCTCGGCCCCTCCGGGGGCTGTAGGCCGGCGGAGGTGGGGGAGTCCATGCCCGCCTTACCTTGTTTGACGCACTTGAGCCGGATGGGGTCTTTGCAGTGCTTGATCACGGCCAGCACATCCCTGATGGTGAGCCCGGCCACGGGGGTCTCGTTCACCTCCAGCAGCAGCTCCTCCGGCACTAACTTGCTGCCGCCCTCATAGGCCACCTTGCCGGGCTTCACCTCCCCCAGGTAGGGGAACTGCCCGTTTTCGGCGCCCCCCTTCAGCTCGAAGCCCAGCTGCCCCTCCGGGTTCCTCACGATCACAATCTCGTGGACTCGGCTCGTCCAGTGGCTTTTCTTCTTCAAGCCCTTGGACATTGCCGTGGGGATGCACTGCCCAACTCCCTCCCGGTATATTCCGTACTCCTTCCCTCCCTCCCTCTCTTCCCCCCCTCCCCGGGGCAGCCGGGCTCCTCCGGGGCAGGCTCGGGGCGGGCGGGGAGCGGCCGGCCAGCGGGAGGGAGGGCGCGGCGGCCCCGCGGGGCTGCGGAGCTGGGTCGGGGAGCGCCTCGCTGCCCTCTCCGGCCGGCTTTAGCTAATATCCATGGCAGCCGCGGCGGCCGGGACCCTGCGGAGCGTGGATGTACTAGTTGTAGAGAAACTGGCAGCGGGGAAAGAGGAGGGAGGGAGGGAATAGCCGCGGCGGGGGAAGAAGGGGGGGAGAGGAGGAGGGGTGTCGGTGTCGGTGCTGGAGCGAGGCGGGAGCTGCCTCCCCGCTCCCGCCTCGCCTGACCCGGTAGTGAAGGCCGAGAGAGAGGCTGCCTGGCACGGCCGGCAGCGGGCTGAGAGCGGCACGGGCCGGGGGAGGCAGCGGGCGGGCAGAGCGGCGACCCCCGGACCGGTACACCTCAAACCGGCCCCTGCGACAGGGGGCGCCCGCGGGCAAGATGGCGCGGGGGGTCCCGGCCCGTCCAGGAGCCGCAGCGCCGGGGGAGCCGGCAGCGGGCCTGAGGCGAGGGGCAGCGGACGGGTGGTCCGCTGGAGTTTGGGAAGAGACCGAGATGAGAGGAAGCAGGATGGATGCTGCTGTCCGTGTTCTGCTTGTGGCAGGGAAGGGCGCAGCAGCAACAGACGGGCTATAAGTTGTGCCCGGAAAACAAGTGACAGCCGTTTACATGAGTGTCTCGGTGTTACAAACGCTTGCTGAGAGGTTTCCTTCTGTTCGGAGGTCTCACACTCCAGTTAATTGAGTTGTAGATGGGCACAGTTGTTAGCGCAGGTGACTAGCAAGGGAGACAGGAGCTGGTATCCAGGGGGTGTTACTACACCTGAGGAGGGTGTAATGAGGAAAGCGGTGGCACTTTCCTCTGTAAAACTTACCATCACACGCCAGTTTTTGACCACCATCACTCAGTTTGCCATCTGCTTTTTGCCCTTAAACCCCAGATGACCTTGGTGGCCAAGGACCATTCCCAGCCTCCAGGGCCTTGCTCTCCCCAAGCACCAGGATGCATGTTGTTCTGGAGGTGATACGCATCCTGCTCCTCCTGTGGGCTCTCCCTTTAATTAGTGCTGTCATATGCCTGACACGTGTGCAAGCAGTGGAGTGTAGCAGTTGGCACATCTTCCTGGGAAGCTTGCCTTGCTAGAAAAAATAGTTTCCATCTGAAGGGGAGACTGACAAAACACAGGCAGAGCAACCTTCTGACTTTCAGAAGCGTAGTTTCTGTGCCTGCAAGGCTGCAGGGTACGTGGAGGCAGGGGTCTGCCGGCAGGGTATTGAATGAGGGAGGCGGGAGGAATGTAGCGTGTGTGAAGGCACATGATTTAAAGCTGGTCAGATATTTTTAAGATTTCAATTAAAGTGACTCTGCAATGAAATTTTTCACAAATTGTATTGCTGTTTTCCCTCTAGGTTCCTATGGAAACAGGCCTTTATGTGCTCATGCTTGGCTGTCCCTCCTTTACTTCTCCAATAACTTTTGAAGCTGTTGGGCAGTTTCACCCAAATCTATCTCAAATATAATTAAGTTATTTCATGAAAATAGGCAGCTGGGTAGGGCTGAGAGATCCTGTAAATGTCCCAAAGGCTGTAACATGAACTTACCTCTTATTAAACAGCGATTCACATGGCTGAGAGACCGTATAAATGTCTGGGTAATGAGAAAAGTTTCAATTACAGCTCATTATCAGCCGCAGTATAAGTCTGTGGGAAACCAGGGTTCTTCAGTTCATGTTCTCCCAGCATTAATTGTGTAACGTCCTTGTGCACTCAGAGTTGGAGTAGGCACATGCTGAGGGGAAGGAAGCAATGAGAAATTGCTAAAGTCTGTATCTTGCTGGTCATTTCACCTGCTTCGCTGTGTGGGCCTGGCCAGTGATGCAAAGCTTGTATATGAGGGGCTTCACAAAGGTGGGATTAAAGAATAAAAAATTAAATTAAAAATTAATTTAAAAAAAAAAAAAACAAAACAAACAAACAAAAAAAAAACAACCACGCCCCAAACAAGACCACACAGAACTGGAAATAAGAGATCGATAAACACTGACAGCCGAAGATGGGAGCGGAACTGGAAAGGTAATTTGACTTGACTTGACAGGAAGGTACTAAGGTTTTCACTGGTGTGACAAGCATTAGAGTAATGGTCTCTTTTTCCAAAGACCATCAGGAGTGTCCAGCTGTCAGTAGGAGCAGTGTCTGTGGTCTGGACAGAAATGGGCTAAGATACTTGGAAAAAGAGCAAGAGAGTTAGTATGCTTGTTTCTATGGCACTGCTCTTGAATTTTATCTTGCTTTTTAGTCCAAAAGTGGGGTAGAAAGCAAATGGCTAAAAAGGGGAATTACAAGACATAACATCTTGTTATCCTTCAGCTTCCCAAATGTTGCCACATTGGCTTCTTTGCTGAATTCTCTGCTCCACTAAAGCCCACTCTGCTTAAGTGGTCACCATTTCTCAATTCAGAGTTTATAGTAATTCTGCTAGTATCATATCGTAGAATCATAGAATCATAGAATAGTTAGGGTTGGAAAGGACCTTAAGATCATCTAGTTCCAACCCCCCTGCCATGGGCAGGGACACCTCCCACTAAACCATGCCATCCAAGGCTATGTCCAACCAAACCTTGAATGCCGCCAGGGATGAAGCATCCACAACCACCCTGGGCAACCCATTCCAGGGCCTCACCACCCTTACAGTAAAGAATTTCTTCCTCAGATCCAATCTAAACTTCCCCTGTTTAAGTTTGAACCTGTTACCCCTTGTCCTCTCACTACAGTCCCTCATGAAGAGTCCCTCCCCAGCATCCCTATAGGCCCCCTTCAGATACTGGAAGGCTGCTATGAGGTCTCCACGCAGCCTTCTCTTCTGCAGGCTGAACAGCCCCAATTTTCTCAGCCTATCTTCATATGGGAGGTGCTCCAGTCCCCTGATCATCCTCGTGGCCCTCCTCTGCACTTGTTCTAACAGTTCCATGTCCTTTTTATGTTGAGAACACCAGAACTGCACACAATACTCCAAGTGAGGTCTCCTGAGAGCAGAGTAAAGGGGCAGGATCACCTCCCTCGACCTGCTGGTCACACTCCTTTTGATGCAGCCCAGGATACGGTTGGCTTTCTGGGCTGCAAGTGCACACTGCCGGCTCATGTTCATTTTTTCATCGACAAACACCCCCAAGTCCTTCTCCACAGGGCTGCTCTGAATCTCTTCCCTGCACAACCTGTAGCTGTGTCTGGCATTGCTCCGACCCAGTTGTAGGGCCTTGCACTTGGCATGGTTAAACCTCATCAGGTTGGCATCAGCCCACCTCACAAGCATGTCTAGGTCCCTCTGGATGGCATTCCTTCCCTCCACCATATCAACCAAACCACACAGCTTGGTGTCATCAGCAAACTTGCTGAGGGCGCACTCAATCCCACTGTCCATGTCACTGACAAAGATGTTGAACAAGACCGGTCCCAACACCAATCCCTGAGGAACACCACTCATTACTGGTCTCCAGCTGGACATTGAGCCATTGAGCACTACTCTTTGCATGTGGCCATCCAGCCAGTTCTTTATCCACCGAGTGGTCCACCTATCAAATTGATGTCTCTCCAACTTAGAGAGAAGGATGTCATGTGAGACAGTGTCAAATGCTTTGCACAAGTCCAGGTAGATGACATCAACTGCTCTGCCCCTCTCCATCAGTTCCGTAGCCCCTTCATAGGAGGCCACCAGATTGGTCAGGCAGGATTTCCCCTTAGTGAAGCCATGCTGGCTGTCACCAAGCACCTTGTTGGTTTTCATGTGCCTCAGCATGCCTTCCAGGAGAATCCGCTCCAAGATTTTGCCAGGCACAGAGGTGAGACTGACTGGTCTGTAATTCCCTGGGTCATCCATTTTCCCCTTCTTAAAAATGGGGGTTATATTTCCCTTTTTCCAGTCATCGGGAACTTCACCTGACTGCCATGATTTTTCAAATATGATGGACAGTGGCTTAGCAACTTCATTTGCCAGCTCCTTCAGGACCCTTGGATGGATTTCATCTGGTCCCATGGACTTGTATACATTCAGGTTCCTAAGATGGTCTCGAACCAGATCCTCTCCTACAGTGGGCCCAGGGTCTTCATTCTCACTGTCCCTGCGTCTGCCTTCCAAGACTTGGGTGGTGTGGTCAGAGCATTTGCCGGTGAAGACTGAAGCAAAGAAGTCATCCAGAACCTCAGCCTTCTCCAAATCCAGGGTAGCCAGTTCTCCCGATAGCTTCTGGAGAGGACCCACGGTTTCCCTAACCTGTCTTTTATTTGCAATGTACCTATAAAATCCCTCCCTGTTATCTTTAACATCCCTAGCCATGTTTAATTCTAAGTGGGCCTTAGCTTTCCTAACCTGGTCCCTAGCTTCCCAGACAACATCCCTGTATTCGCATTGCAGATGTTGATTTGTCTGCTAATTAAATTTCTAAATCACCCCATGTTCACCAAATATATGTGCAACAGTGGGGCATCTGCCAAAAATGCAGTTTTTAGGAAATACATCAGGAAATATTTGAAATATTCCTAGGAGAAGGGAGGGAATCCTGTGGGTGTTAATTTCCTGTTTCTTAGGGGTTTCCAGTAATTCATTGATCAGAATTTTTTTTAAGTGCTCATTACCATTTTAAGTCAGATGACATTAGCATGAGGTTATAAATATATGCCTTGTTAAACAAGTGGTGGCACAACTCTTGTCTTAAAGGGCTTACAAGTCATAGCATTTCTGATTTAACGCATGTTGAGGACAAATCCAGCTGAATGAACCTTTCATTTCTAACCCATTTAGATAGTCTTATTCATCCGAAATAATACCACATAGAGCTGGTGGAAGTGGTGGTTCAGTTGCGTTAACTTTGCCTTCTGAAGGTGGGCAGCAACATGAGCCGGACCCAGCACAGGCATCCACAGTTTGATAGAGAATCACAGAATGGTTTGAGTTGGAAGAGACCTTAGAGATCATCTAGTTCCAACCCCCCTGCCATGGGAGGTGGAAAGAGCTTTAGCAGTTTTCCCAAATCAGAGCCGCATGTTATTTGATCTCATACCAGAAAAGGATGGCAGTTTTCAGGTTCAGAGACAAAGGCTGGTAAGTGGAATAGCAGGTCATTCATGTTAAGGTCAAGATAGAGCAAAAGATACTGTCATTAGAGGATGACTGATGGATACAGTATTTCTCTGCAGCATTCTCTTGTAAGGGGCGTAAGTTTTAGAGTTTTGGGTTGACTGTATATAGGTAAAGTCTTGCTGTCATATCATTACTGGTTTATGTTCTTGGGGCTTTAAGGATGTGATGTCACTAATGGAAATGCATAGTTTGCTTTGGTATTCTATTTGAAAATATACTCTGAGGAAATTAAACCTCGCATAAGGTCCTTTCGCAGCAGCCACGCTCTTTCAGATAACTTCATTTCATTTTTACCGTGATAGAGGAGCAGCTGTAAAACAAGATTATCCTTGGCACTGACAGAGCAAGTGTCCCAGCATGTGGCTGAGGAGGGAGAGTTTACAGATTTTCTGCCTGACCCCTGAAGACCCTGAGCAGGACTTTGTTGCTTGCCAAGATCTTCCTGTTAGTCCCTTCCTCAGGGCTTCATCTCAGGAGGGCATGAGCTGGTCCTGAGCATGAATGTAAGGGTATCTAACACAAGGGATTTCCTATGGGTAAAAGTAACAACCGCACAAAATGAAACACGTTCACCAAATACAACACAACTGCCTTTTATTATTCTTTTAAACCTGAGCCTGTAAACCCAGGAACCAGTAAGTCACTGTACTTTAGTTTTGGGAGTGAAGTTGAGCACATGAGTAAGCTCAAGTGTGAGACTTCAGTAAATAAATGTATGTTGTAGCTGGAAAGTAATCCTTCCTACTGCAGCACTACAGATTCAGTAGAAAGGTAACTGAATTCTGTATGTATTTTCCATATGCCACATTTCTGGGTAAGTGAATTCCTCAAATAGGAAATGATGTATTGCATGTGCCAAAGGTATAAAAAGAAAAAACATCCATTACCTGCTATTACTTATGCAGGAATGGAGTTCTCTACCTTGTAATTGTGCTTGTGACACTGGACTTGAACTCAGAGGACGTTAAATTTCTTTCTTCTGCACATGCCTCCTGTGTGACTGGATGCTAATCACGTGACACTGTCATCTCTTATTTTTTTCCCATTTTAGTATAGGCATAATTCCTCTTTTTTCTTACAGTTTTCTATTTAGCATGTCTGCTACCCAACAGCCTTATTCTTCTCAACAGTGCAGCCTAGCTCCACCACAGGACATATGTTCATCTAGGACTTGGGCAGGATTCAGGTGTTTGAATCCAAATTCACAAACATTTTGCCTATGTCCTTAGTTGCCCTTGTGATAGCTAATCTTCCCACCAGTGGAGCTTCAGAGTGTCTTAGCTGATTTCACTGCCTTCTGCTTGGAGTTTTAAATGTTCTCTTGGGATTCTGAGAAAATTATAAGTCTTTTTTTTTTTTTTTTTTTTTTAATAAAAATTGCAAAATCCGAGCACTTACAGCTGCAAATTTGACCAAGAAGTCACTAAAAGTTTGTTACAATATTTGCTACTGCCACTTAAGTCTTCTATGAGCCTACTTTTACAAGTATGAGCCTTGTGTTACTAATATTGTATTTTTCCAATTTTTCTGGCTTCAGCTTTTATGAACCTTTGCTTCAGAAAAGCTAAAATCTCGCACTATTTTTCTGAGACCTCTTTTCACAGGTTCTGCAAATTCTGAAAGCTTTGACAGAAAATCGATACTTTATTGTTCTACAAAGGCAAGGAAGAATTTTTGTGTAAAGTGTTGGTTTGGGTTTGTTTTTTTTTAATTCTTCTTGTTTTTGAATTTTTTTTTAAGTCTTACACTAAAACCTGCCATAGTTTTGGCCACCAATGCTTCCACAGAATCCCATATTTTATTGTGGACTTCAAAACTTTAAAAAGTATATACCTGGTTAGAATGGAAAGTAATGGGCAATACTCAGCTTTCTCAATCCTTTAGAGGATTTCCATGGTGGCAATAGCTCTTGCAGAAAGCAAATCTGATCGCCTCTGGATGTGAAGAAAATAATCTCCATGCCTGAACTGAAAAATACATGCAGCCTTTGGGAATGGAGGGAAAATAAAAGAGAGGAGCTCATCAAAATAGTTTCGTTTACAATGAGTTTATAAGATTGCAGGAGTCATTTTGTTCCCTCCTGATCATCTCTGTATTGGTGGTTGTCTGAAGTGTGATCTTTTGCAGTTTCTCTCTTTTCTCATCAAACCTTGGTATTACATAGTTCCCGTGCTGCCCTTGCTAGCTGCTCACAAGTTGATTAAGGTGAGATACAGAAAACTTACTGGAAATAAAAGACTTCCCCCGTGACACGGTTCGAGGAGACAGGCTGTCAAAATAAATTTGGCAATAGCCATTAAAATAAACAAATGATGGCCTCTTTCCATAGAAGTGCAAGTTGAAATTGCATCCCAGTAAATACCCATACTAGGTGACAGAATAACATGGAAACAAAACCGCACCCTATCAGAAGATAGTCCTTTAAATTTGGCCTGACACTAGAAAGATAGCGCCCCTACAAATATCTGTCACTGTCAATGGAAAGAGAAGTGTGAGGCTCACACAGTGCATTATTGCTGCTGATTTCCTCAGCATACAGGGCAGAGGTGGCTGGGATACTCAAAAATACCAGATGAGGTTGCCGGGTATCTGCCTGGTTTTGGAACCATGACTTCTACTCTGCCAGAGCACTGGTTTGAGCACTCGTTAGCTTACATTATCCAGTGCCCATTGTTAAACCTCCCTGATAGCACTAGGCCTGCACTGAATAATGTGAATTAGTCTGTATCTTCCACTGAATTTGAATTTCTAATATCTTCATGTCTCATAGTATTTAGTGTTCAGTGATTTATGTCACCATGAAATTATCTATTAGAATAGTTATTGCTCTTATATGATGATATCTTAGATTAACAGACTACAAAAGACCTATTCTCTGACTTCTTTTTTCTATGTTGCATTTTCGTTTCTCTTGGATTAGATGAAATGGGGCTTTCCTCTTTCATGTCTGTAATCAGTTTCAGTTTACGTTTCCTATGAACTAACAGTTCTGCTGAGATTGATCTCACAGCATTGCTGGGGAAGAAGATGAATATTTTATGAACTTATAAAAGATAAAATGAAAGCATATTATTCTAGGGACGTATTGTTGATGTTCCATGTGAAATTGTGACAGCATGTCCATTCAAAACCTTATTTGCACATCCCTCTCATCTCTTTGAGAGGAATCACCTTTCCATGTCAAAATTCTTGCGCTTAATGTGATTGCATAGACTTTTTGTCATGAAAATTAACAAATGCCTCTGAAGTCAGGAGTAGTGCCTTTTCACACAGACATCACCATGGAAATTTACAAAAGGTTTCATATTTTGTAGATACATTTCCATAAATATTAAAGCATGGTGCAGTGAGGAGTTCAGAGAAAACAGCTCTAACATAATACCTGCACAAACTCACGCAATGGTTGTCATTGCTCAGGGGCCGAGCATGGGCAGAAATGTGTAGGAAAAACACGTCGCTCAATTCAGCACTTCAGTGCAAGTGGTGCTGAAGCACTGAACTACCCAGTTTATCAACTTTTTTGCCTTAGAAAGCCTGGAGCTTTAGAGAACTTTGTTGGGTGAGGATGATGTCTTGTTTCCATTGCTCTACCAAGGTTTTAAGTTCAATGGAGTTGCTGACTTATGCTCCCCCATGACAGCTGGAGGGACAGAGCATTTCCTGCCTGGTCAGAGTGTGCTGAGGACGGGGGTCCAGCTAGTCTTAACTCCCTGCTGTGGATGCTTTTCACAACTTCAGAAACATTCAGATTGCTTCCAAAAGCTGGTTCTATTGAAAGATGACCTAGTAACAGGTGCATGTTTGGGTGAAAGTATCATAACACTGAAGTTAGTAATCAAAATGTTTCGGAATTACCAGGGCTTCATTCCAGAGTGATATATAAATACTCCAAAAACTTGAATGCTAGGGTAAGCTTAGAGGCTGATAACTCCTCTCTGCCTGGCACCTACAGTGTGTGTGCTCCAGATTTTATGACATGAAGGCATTTGCACCACCATGCATATGCATAGCATCCTGATAAAAACTCATTACAGAGGTTTCCTTTAGTTTTGTTTATGTAGTTCTGGAATTGGTGCACACATGCTTAAAAACACATGACAGGCTTTGCTTTGGCATTGGGGTGATAAACAAAAGTGCATTCAAGGAGGCTGAATTACGTTATTGTGCAATTTTGGCATTATTCTCAGAGTATGGCTTCATGCTAATGGTTGTACATTAGACTCGCTAAGAACATTTCTGCACAGGTGCTTCCATCAATAGTAGCTCACAGAACAGGACTGCACTGTATTGCCAGTTCACTAATGCTGAAGGTCTGTTCTTGGATTATTTTTTTAGGAAAAAGACGCTTCAGCTGTTGTAATCACCTAAATCTGATAATTTGAAGGCAGAAGACTCAATCAAGACTTCAATTCAAGATTTTTGCTCCTATCAACTGTAGGTCAAGTCCACAGTCTCCAGGAATATTTGAGGCTCGACCACAGAACCCCAGCTTATTGTGGGGAAAGCTCAAATAAGCCCTTGCAGTGAATATGAAGTGTTCCCCACCCTCATGAAGCAAGCCAGCCAGAATTTAATTCTTACTGCGCTCAACTGAGAGTTTTGTGTTGAACACAAAGAGTATAAAAATAGATATAAAAAACTTCAGAAGTCAAATTATTCTGATTTTGTCTTTGAAAATGTATTTGCTTGTGCTGGGAGGAAAAGATACTGTACTTTATCATTGCCTTGTTATATGGAAGCTGGAAACGAAAGAAATACTGTGTTTGCTAGACTGGCATAGGTGCTGAAATTTTTATCACTATTCGAAGGGAAAAAGGTTGTTACTAACTGACTGTGTAGTAAGAAACACACATGAAAAAGAAACACTGCATGAGCAATTAGATTATTTTAGAATTTTCTTGCAGATTATTTTATTCATCTGAGATACTTCATTCAAGGACAAGCACATTACTTCTACTTAAATAATGTTGTAGTTCTCATAACCTTCATACCATGATGGTATTTTGTTCTCGTAAGGATTCTTTACTTACAAATCTTGTTATTTCTTGTCATAGGCAGGTCTGAGTTGCTGTATCTGAAGGCAGGTACAGTTACTATTTTGTCCCTCTCAGCTAATGTATGAATTAGTTCTGCTGCTGCAACATGATTTCCTTCACTCCATTGTTTTTCACCCCAAGTTAACAATGAGGTAGTGGTATATGCATGGATCTACCATTAGGTAAATAAAGAGACTAACACCATGGGTTGAGATTTTAAAGTGAGTGTTTTAATGGGGTGGAGAGGAGGTGGGAAAGAACTACTGTCATCAGAAAGAACTTTAAAAAGAGTTGAATTACTTGCCCAAGACATTGTGATATATATTGATTTTGGATCACTTTCACTTTTCACTTTCACTTTAGCCTTCAAATTAAATGATCTTCTAGGCAGATACTGTCACTTGCATTTCTTACAGGACTCCTACTGTCACCATCAGCTCTGTGCTATGTAATTATAACTTAAGAGGTGGTTTATGTTCTGAACAGTTTATAATCCAGATAGCATGGGTAATATGGGTGAAAGCAGGCAGGATCACGTAGCTCCAAGATCACTTTCTAAGTAGGCAGCAAACATTGAGAGTGTTTGAACACTAGAACAGGTTATGTGGAGAGGCTGTGGAGTCTCCATCTTTGGAGGCACTTAAAACCCAGCAGGGCTCAGCCCTGATTAATCTGCTCTACTTGACTCTGCTCTAAGCACAGGATAGACCAGGTGATCATTAGATCAAACTCAACAATTCAGTGATTCTGTGTGATTGTGTTTGGAGCAGACTCAACCAGACCTAAATCTCTGGAGTCTAACAACATAACAGTTCATTGATCCACATCATCTTTGCCACAGAGTTGTACAAAGCCAGTATTGCTATGGATGGAGACCAGATCTGCATTTATTAGACTGAGTAGTACTTCTTCAATTGTCCCATTGACTTATATATTAAATTGACTTCTGAGCACCTCTTGACCTGAAGGTTAAGCTGTTAATATGCAATTCAATTTAAAAATTAACTGGCACTATTAAGACACTTCTTCCGAACCCAGATTAATATTCCTTTTAATTTCCATAACTAGGAGCCCTGAATGAATTAATAATGTACCAACTGGGTTAATATATTGGCACTCCTACAGTAGTAAGTGGGTGTAACTGGTATTAGTTCAGGTCGTTTCAAATTGGAACTGATCTCTCCCAGTGATGTGAGAAAATGGAAAATGATTCATTTGACAGGATTTTGTGTCTTGTGGGATGCTCATTAGCAAGGAGTGCTGGAAATAGACTAAACTATTGTACCATGCTACACAGATAAACTAATAATTATTTTTTTTACTTCTTTACAGGAAGTCTCAGTAGGTGAAACCAAATTTTGAGTGGAACTCCCATACTGCTGCCTTTAATACTTGACTTAAATGTCATGTGTGCATTTTACATGTCAATGGAAGAAATCTTGTGCCCTTACTGCTTGCGCTTAAAACTGAATGCTTCACTGGCAGCTGTTTCTCTGCACTACTGGTGTAGTGCAGAAAAGGTGTGACCTACTCAACATTATTATTTACTCAAATACTTCAGTGTTTTCCTGATACTGCTCCCTCAGTTTTGGTATTTAGTAACCTCAGAATGCTCTTCTCTCAAGAAATACACAGGTTTCCACCTGCAGCTTTTGTGTATGCACTGGTCTTTCTAAAGCAGATCTAAACACTTTTGTACCCTGTCTCCTACTGTAGTCCATCAGTCTTAGTGTTGTCTTCAAAAGCAATAAATTTAGGCAGATAAATTTGTTTCAAATCCATTTTGGATATAAAAAAATCCTGAAAGTTATTCCTTTTGGATTGTATTGTTGCAAAATCTAGAAGACGGTAATTTTAAAGCAAACATCTTCTGAAGTTAACCAGTTTAGTTAAAAAAAATTAAATCCACAGCAAATAAAGAATTAAACTCAATTTTTCACTGTGTTTTTGTTACAGAAAGATTTTCTGAAGGCCACATTTTCAGTCATTTCAAAAGAGTAAGTATTCAACTTGTTTCTTAGACAGCAGTAACCGCACTGATGAGACATAGGTCAAAGTTGAACCTTTTCCAGGTTGGTTTGATTTTTATGCATTCAAAGCAAATAAGTAAATTTTGTGATTTAGAAATAGCAAGTCTATTCCAGGCAAAAAGAACAAATAAAGTAATTTACACTCCTTGGTGTCAATCTGATAGCGTTTAACTCCATTGAATTGATTTGTGTAGCATGTATGTTATAATTAATTATCAAAACAAATTCTGTGTCAATATTAATAGACTCATTTTAATCCTAGTGGGAAAAAGAGTTATAAATTAAACTTGAATTTCTGTTCTTGATTTATTTTGAACTGCGGTTTTCTACTAGATGTGGATAGATCCCTCAGTTTACCTTTAGTTTGAGTGTTATCTTTGAGTAGTTATAAGATTAGTTTGTCATTTGAAAAGTGAATGATTTTCTAGGATAATTTCTGGAGATGTAGAAGGCAACATAAATAAAAAAGAATGGAACTGCTTACATTTTTTTATCCTGAAACAGACCTTTTTTTAAGCTTCTAAAAATGATGCTTCAAGCCGTGATTTTAGCTGCTAGGGCTGCTTCCACTTTATGAGCTCATTTCTTTTTGCAAAACCATGGCACTTGACAGTATTTGTTACTACTAACACTTGCCTTCCTGCAGTGATCAGAGGACAGTAGTGGGCAGGTGTTACGATGTGACTACTACTTACCAGGAGAAACTTGCTCCTTATCCTAGCCCTTATTCTTCCATCTGCTTACTTCGATCACTGTTGTGTCTGGCTATAATCCAGATTTGCAAATTTTTTTGGGGACTAGGATTTTTTTTGTATTCCATGCTTTTAGATGTCTTAATACAGGCAGTGCAATAATTATCTTGGCATGTAAGACTGAAGGACAAATACTGTGCTCCACAGTGTTGCCTCCTGGCCATCAAAACTTACTAAACTATGGAACAGTACTGTGGCTCCATCCCCTTGAGTGTCTTTATCCAGGTTAACAAGTAAAAATAATAAAAAAGAGGATTGGTGTATCTAATACATCAGACTAAATTAGTAAAGAAATGTAGCCATGTATCATCACTGTTGGTGAATTAAATTTAATCAGCCCTTTCTAGATAACATAAGAGTATTGCAACTATTAGCTTTTAACGTAAACTTCTCTTCTAAATTAATCAGTGGTAATATTCAGGTAAAATCAAAGTATAGTTAATAGTTTTTAAAATAACCTGCTTTTTTTTTCAGGTTCATTACATCGTTTCATCTTTGGGGTTTGGATGGGTTTTTTTCCCAGAATTATTAAAAATTACTGTAGCCTGTAGTAGAAATGTGATTTATGGCAATGTAAAACAATACAAATGTGTTTAGACTCTAAACGTACACATATTTAAACATGCTTTGAATTTCAAACTAATCAGCATTTTTTTTTTTTTTACTTTAGGGGAATAGCTCATTAAAGGAGTGCAAAATTCCTGCAGGTGTTTCTAAGATTAGTGCCCTAAATACTTACATTGACATAGAAAATGATGTTGGTATGGCCTTTAAGAAGCAAAAGGGAAGAGAATTTGAAATTATGTTTGATTAAATGATTTAAAAGATACTTTATCTTCACAAACTTTTCTCAGGCTCTCCCTCATTTTCTTCAGATGAGCTCTAAAGTAATTCTGTGCTTACATTTCCCAGTGTTGTTCTTAGGTTCACCTCACCTTGCAAATTTTACAGGCATAGATGAAGTTCCAACGAGCACAGTGAATTATGAATCCATTATTCCATTCTATTAGCACAGTAATGAAAGTCTGATGCTCAAGTTTCTAGACTTAAATTAAATATCTCTGCCATCTGTGGGGCACACACTTGGGAAGGAATTAGATGGACAAAATGCTCTCCCCATGCACTGCCCTTTGCAGCAAACCATTCTCTGCTGTTGTTTGTTTATCCTTTTAATGAATTATTGCACTCAAGATGTACTTATAACAAACAAAAAATTGTGGAGTAGTATACGGAAGTTAAAACGCCGCTCTGTATGTTAGACAATATTTAGTTAAAAACCTAGGAGAAAAGTAATGGAAAAGATAATTTTCCCAATTTTCCCTATTTTTTTAATTCTCCTAAGCTTTTCTGTTGCATCTCTGTACATTGCATATTTAAACAGTCCACCAGCCAGATCATTCCTGCATCTTTAGATATCCCTTGTTGGAAGAAATTACTGCAAAGCTAACCAAGCCCTAATTTGAACTGGGAATTATCTTAAAATTGGTTTTGAATGACAGTCATATTTGACTTTTTTCTTACGTAAAAATATAAATATACTTGTCATACTAAAAAGCTTTTGATAGTGATTGAGAAATCATCCTGTTTCTCAAAGGGGGCACTGTAACTACCTATATACACAAAAGCAAGAAAACAATAGCATAATTATTGCTTAGAAAAAAATATTACTATTGTGTCCAAGTACAAATCAGTTTAATGCTTCAATCATTTATGATTATTTCCAAGACCTGTTAACAAACGTGTACATGCAAACAAGATCAAATCTGTGCTATGACATATGGTGCAGTTTTTGATGGAACACGATAATTAGATGACTGAAAGAGATACAGATTGGCACTTGACAATATTATTAGGAAGTAGATCTGCTTTCCTTACTGTATGTCTCCCGTCTTCTCTGAAGTGTTGATTATAGGATTCAGGATCATTTCTATAAGGTTCTGCTATTTGTTCTTTTTGCTTGTCCTGGGTTCAGCAGTAGCAGTCATTTTTTCTCCTTCTTAGTACCTGGGGCAGTGCTGTATTTTTGACTTTCAGCCTGGGAACAGCGCTGATAACACCAATGTTTTTAGTTGCTGCTCAGTAATGTTTACTCTGACTAAGGACTTTCTGAGTCTCATGTTCTGCCAACTGAGAAGGGGAAGCCGGGAGGAAGCAGAGACAGGACACCTGGCCCAACCTGAGCCAAACTAGCCAAAGAGGTATTCCATACCACAGCACGTCATGCCCACTATATAAACTGGGGGCAGTTACCCAGAAGGGTTAGATCACTGCTTGGTTGGGCTGGGTATCAATCGGTGGGTGGTGAGCGGTTGTGTTCTCTTCCCTTGTTATTTCCCTTATCATTATTATTATTGGTGGTAGCAGCAGTGGTTTGTGTTATACCTTAGTTACTGGACTGTTCTTATCTCAACCTGTGGGAGTTACATTCTTTTGATTCTCCTCCCTATCCCTCTGGGAGCGGGGAGGAGGAAGGGGGAGGAGTGAGAGAGCGGCTGCATGGTTCTGAATTACCAGCTGGGCTTAAACCATGAGCACTGCTCAAATGAATGGGTGTTAAATTTAGTTTTGGAGTCTGATGCTTTCTTTGATAACCAGCTAAAAAACTGGGTCTATCCAGCAAAGTCACCCTGTCCAGACTCCTCTCAAGCACCTTTTGCAAAGCTCAGAGAAATAACAGCTGTCAACAGACAAGAGGTGGGTGGAATCACTTGGCTAAGGGAATTTAAGTCCCTTCTGAACATTTGGTGTTATGTCAAGGAGGTCAGATCTTCCCCTGCTCAGTAGATCTCAAACAGGAGGGTCTTCCCAGCACCCTCAATAGCATGGCTTAGCCAAGACTGTCTCAGGAGTGCCAGAGGAGAAGTAGAAACTCTCCAGTCTGCAGGAGCCAAGTGGTGACTACAGTGACAAAAGGGTGGCCAGTGTCCACTCAGGGAGCAGCCACAGCCCTGCAAGATATTCCAGGAGCAATTTGGAAAGGACAGCAGTGAGGCAGGGCTCAGTTAGGTTTCATTACAAGTTTGAAAAGTAAACTTGCTAGATATTATTCCTTTATTATTGTGGTATATTCCTTCATAAATAGATACATGTAGGTGAAGGATGGATATATATTTGTCTCCTTGTTTGTGTGGGAACTCTGAATCTTAGGTTTCACATTCATAACAAATTATGTTCAGAGAAATTGACATTAGTAGCTGCAAGAAGCATATACGTAATTCTTTATAAATATAAATTCTACTTTTCTTAATACCCATAAAACTCTGCTGTACTGTGGACAAGACTCTAAATGCAACTACCAAAATCAGATATTGTTCATTCAAAGTGTCATTTGGAAACTGGGTTTTTGTTGAAATATGAACGCTCAATTGGGAAAAGAAATATTTAAATCCATATACTTTGTAAAATATTGCAATGAATCGTGATGCTGCAGATAGTAGATAACATGGTGTTCTGGGTTCACCTTAAACAGTAGCACATGGCTGTGGTGAAACTCTTCAAGCAGGAATGTACCGGTGGGGTCCTAAGTCCCCATTTAGGATAATAAATAATCACCTCAGTTTCTAGAAACTCCTGCAGAATTGAACAATTGACTGATTGGTACTAGACCTGGGTAAGCATCTTTCAGACATATATTGCACTTATTTCAGATGTCAGACTGCAGAAAAACTTGGGTCTTGCAGGATTATAGTGTTCCAGGAGTCAACTTTGAGCAGCTTGGGGAAGCTCGGAGCTGTATGCCTGGATATGTATAAATTATGCACTGATAATTAGATGTCTGTGTGCTATATGGGAAGCATTAGGCACCCAAGAAATAGATCCACTGATGTCTTCAGTATGAGCTTGAAAATTGCTACGACATTCTTATGCCCCATGTCCTGTTAAAATTGTAAAGAAGGACATGTATCTGCGTAATGTTTTATATCCATTTTTTTCCAACACCTAGTGGTTGGTCTTCATTCAGTAAGTGAAAATCCTGGGATCAGCTTCCCTTGGCAGCCATGGATTTCCAGTTTCTCATGATGCAGCTTTTTTATTTTGCAAAGAGTAAATACCTATTTGTATTCAAGGGAGAGGAGGAATGACATTTTGCCCCTGGTTAGAGTGCTAGCTTTGGGAAAGAGCACACATTAAGCATTGTACTCCCTGTATTAAATCATACTTGGAGCAATGGCTGAAATTTATGTAACTTCCCAGCAGGAATTGATCACCTTTGTGTTTGTAATGTATGTATCATCACACATAGTCTCTGTTTTCGGTTGCGTCACGTGGTTATTTCTCTATGTCATGCACAGTGGAAGAGTTTGAAAGACTGAGAAGCTTTAGTAGCCTTGTGTTTAAAAGCACTAACACGGAAAATGTGGCAGGTTCAAAGCTCTGTGGATAGAATAAAGGTTTTTTCTCATTCATTACACAAACACGGTGCTAGCTGCTAGGTAAGAAGGAGGGGTTTTATTGGCTCTTAATTCTGGGGACAAAAAGGTGCCGGTGCTTTACTATTAGAGCTGTTTGTAGGACAAAGGTGATGGAAAACCTAGATTGTGACTTTCAGCAAGGGATAGACATGGAACTGGAAAGGGGACCACAAGAAGGAATGAGTATACCCTGCCTGAACTTGTCCATAGTTAGATTAGCAGTTGCGATCTAATCAAGTTTAGTAGTGGCTGCAAATCCAGCTAGTTCCCTATGGCACGTACGCGGACAGACAGATCAGGGCACTGTTTGAAGGAAGACCTGGAGGAGGGCTAAAGGCATAGGAATGAAAAAAGAAATCCTCACTGAACAAAAACTGTGTGGGTGTGTGTGAGAGGGGAGAGGAAATTATGTTCGTTTTTCAACCTTGTTTTGCAACTAGACAGAAAATTTTTTCTTGTTTTTAGAACAGTCAAATTTTCACTCATGATAGGAGGACATGCATGAAATCATCTTAATGAGCAGTTGCTTAAAGGAAACGTAATCAGGAGATTAGGGTTTTCTGTACTTTTTCAGCTTTTTATGTCTGTATCTATATGTGCAAGACTTCAAGAATTAATCATTTGGTTTCAGAAATGCAAGTAATTCTTTTTTTAAACATTGATGTAGCCACATATTTTTCCATTCATGGTTCAGAAATAGGATTTGCTTCCCTATTTTTTTATGTCAAGTTCAGTAGAAATCATAAGGTATTTATGACACAGTAACCAACTTACTGCTCTCTGAAACACAGCATGGAAAATGTGGGAGTAAAATATTCAGCTGTTTCATGACTTCCTAGAGCTCTCTGCATGGGACACATCCACACAGTATTTTGAGAGCTTTATGGCTCAATTCACCTCAGTATAGAAATATTTAAGTAAGAGTTATTAAAATTAATGAACTGTTGTCTCCAAGTCTAATGCTGGTTTAGGCCATTGTTATGGTGACTGACTGAGCTGAAAGGAAAATACAAGACCATTTTGAAGGATCTGAACATAAACCTAGAACATCCAAACTGGAAAAGAAATAACCATGGAAGAGCAGATTTTTATTCTTAGAATAATGAAATTAATATTTGGAATATGCCAGAATTTTCCTCATGTTTTTGTCATTTTTATTGTCAGTAATAGTTTCAACCCAGCCAAATCAGCCATTCCTAATGAAGAACACAGTAAATTCCTGACCCAGGGCACAAACATCTGCAACTCAGTTGCAAGTGCAGTAGGCTGACATGGAGGACAAAATGCTGAAAAGAAGGAATGAGGGTCTGGAGCCTGCCATTACCAACAAAGACAATTAAAAGACAATATGAAACTATGGTGGAAAAGAGGACATATTGGAAATGAAGAATAAAGCCTACTGCAGAATACTTAATAAAATTAATCTTTTCAGTGTTCCCCAGGGGGTTTCAAACAGCTATTTCAGCTATGTCTTACTCTTTCTGCTTTTATCCTCTTTTTCCTTTATCACTAAATTCTTTTAAAAGTAGTGATAGAAGCAGAGAAGTCAAAGTTCGTGCTTTGAAATAAGGGCATGTGGAGGAGCGTCCACTTTTTATTGCTGCCAGGGGCTCTCAGAAAATGTCACCCATGCCTGTGCTTGTTTACGCTGTGCAAATGGGAAGGCATTTCTCAGAGGAATGCAGCAAGCAGCGCTTCTGAAAGCAATCAGGAAATTCTTGCTGATGTGGGAGTCACCAACACTCTCCCAAGCTAATGAAAAACCCAACATGAGGATTCGATGCAAAAGAAAAGTGTCTGCTAATTGATTTTTGTTATGTGTGGAATTGGCAGGGTCAGCGGTAGAGCTGGGGTTCCCTCTTTGAAGGGCCCGACACTGCTGGTACTCCAGCTGTCAGTGTGTTATCAGAGAACTCCCCTCAGTCTTCCCTGCAGTAATTGCTGTGCTGGTGTCTCCTGCGCTCACAGTTTGCTGCTTATTCTCTTCACTCACTCCTTGATATTCTTCTCAGTTTCTGCTCAGACAGCTTGCGTTGCACAACCGATTGAGGTTACTTTGGTGTTCAAACCCAGGAGAGGGAAGCATGGCAGTACTCACTAGTGCTGCTGCCAGCACGCTGGATGTTGCAGTGTTCTGCATGAGGACTTTCTGCACTGCAGGCATAACCGAGAGCAATCTATGCTTGCAGAGGTGATGTCATTGCTCGCATCCTACAAACATTCCTAGTAACGTAGTTATGAGCTCTGACCTCTGGTTCCCTGAGAGAGAGGTACCTTTACTGCCCAGCGGCAGGAGCTGGAATGATGTGGAGTATTCTGGAGTGCCATCTGCTGGCACTGCGTCCTTTTGCTGTTTTCGTGAGTGATGCTCCCGTGACGGATGTACGGGGGGTAAGTACCAGGAAGCGTGAGCTATCAGGACACTATAAATTGCTCTACGTGAGGTAGGGACTGAGCTATCACGGTAATCAGTAACTGCCTTCCAGTCCTCCTCCTTCCCACTGCAGCAAGAGCAAGACAGGCTGGAGACACCAAGGTCTGCATTTTGCCTGACCTTGTAAACATTAGTTACATTAGGATTACAAGCATTGCAAGTCTGTACTTTTATCAGACATTTCTGTTTGACATGACATGTTTACAAACAGTGGTTTCTCCCGCTTTGTTCAGAGCTTTGATTTGAAGGGATTGAATCCATATTTCTTTTCCATTTCTATGGAAACAGCTAACCTTCTTCTAATATAGCTGTTTTGTAACTGCTGGGCCTGATTCCCTTCTCATGTGGGCTCTTTTTAAGCCAGTATTGCACTGCTGATCCCACCTGAGTTACTTGAAGCTGACAATTATAATTGAGAGCATTCAGACCTGCTGTTCTCCCAGCACATTGCAAGGAAAGGGACTTACTTGCAAAGTGTAAACAGGTTTAGAGCAGATATTGTAAAACATCTCCTATCAGCTATCATTTTATTATAATAGCCATAGTTCTAACTCCACAACTAGAAAAACCACAAATTTCCGTTATAAAGTTCACACTGCTCTGCCAACTGTGAAGAATCAGCTTTTTTGTATTCATTAGGAATATGGAGTTAGATTTGGTTTTCCTCCAAAAGCTTCAGAATACAGGATCAGAATTGCATTTGGTATGTGTTTTGATTCCCATTGGCATTAAAACACGTAATCTTATATGTTTCAAAATTAAAAGATGATCATGACTGTTCATCCTCTTATGCGCTGGCCTGAAACAGGAGCAGAAGAGCTCATTGGTGTGTATACCTGATATTGGGGGAATTTGTTCTTTGGTTTAATACGATGTGCCTTCCTCAGAGAAATGCAGTAGTTTCTTTTGGGGCTTACCATCTCTATCGCATTTGATGCTGAAGTGAGGCTGATGTCAAATGGGTTTGATCTTCATGTCAGGCAGTTGTGGCCCCTAGAGAACTGATCAATGATGCATGGAGAAGTGGCTGATATTACTATAACACCTTTCATGTTTCTAATGAGAGAGAAGTTAGGCAAAAGGTGAGTACTTCCCTAAAATGAACTTTCTGTAGTATCTGGTCATTTGGAGACTGGATAGAACGATATCTCACACAGCTGTGTCGTAGTCAGAGCAGCAGTGACCACTGTCTCTGTAGGCTTCTTGCAGCTCATGCTCATCATCTCCTCCTGTCCCTGGTTCAGAGAACTTGTGCTCACTTCTCCTGAGCTGCTGACTGCAGCATTTAGCTCTTGGGAACACTCCTCTTCCTCTTGCTGTGGCTACAGAGAGAACTAAAATGTGCATGTGTGAGGCAGGCTTTGTATTTCACTGCACTGGCACCATGAGGCAAATTATTTTTGAGTCATGTTTGCACAGTTCCCTGCTGGGTTAAGTAGACACTTTGGTTCTTGTTGATTCTTGTTCTCCTGAACTGAATCAACCCATGCGCCAGTTCTTCTTTGTGCTACTTTAATTTTACAGTAGGAAATATATTTGCTTATTTACCAGTCACAAAAGGTTAGAAACAGAGCAGAATTGTGGAAAATCTGTTTGCGACCTGTAGCTTATATTTTGTCTGAAGAGCTAAAATATATGAAACACTAAAAAGAGGTGGGTTTTATGCTAAATAAACCAAAGGGAAGAATAAGAAGAAAACATTTAAACATCTACTGAAGCATATGAAAGATATATAATTTCACATTTTCAGCTAAACTATACTATAGAAATGCTGACAAATCCATTGCTAGAGGGTAAAAGTTGGGGTCGTGATAATATGACCAAAGAAGAAAATGTCTATATGGCAATCTATGCCTTATCCTGCTTGGGGAAGGGAGGGTATTTGTTTTTGTTGTTGGCTCGGGGGTTGTTTTTTTGTTTATTTACTTCTTATTTAATAGTTATTTATTTGCATATTATATTGTCCCCAAAGTACTGTCATATTCACTTCCTTCTTTGGATATATTCGTGGAGAGATGTGACAAGGTTGATATTTGCATTCGGCAGCTTTGAAACTCTCAGCATAAAACCACTTATTAATGAAACAAATGTGTCTGGTATTATGTTCTCTGTTGCTATTCACATGGAAGTTTTGGGTCTGAATGAGCTCATCTTCCTACCTGGGGGGTACTCTCTAAACAGGCATTTGCTAGGGAAAATACGCAGTGGCACATTCAGACCATCTGCTTTCCTGATTAAACTGACATGGGACATTCATGCTGTGGGACAGGTAGCAGGGGCACACTTTGCATATTGCAATGTGTACAGCTCCTCTGAGGCCATAAGAGGAGGAAGAGTTGCTGTGCTGGGACCCTACAGAAAATCACATTCAGCAGGACTTATTTGGGTGGAGGGCCCTGGTCAGGGTGTCTCAGTCCCAGCTATTGCCCAGGGAGGCAGACAGTCCTCTGTACCTCTCCATGGTTAGTCATTCTTCACTACGAGGGTGGTGAGGCACTGTCACAGGGTGCCCAGAGAAGCTGTGGCTGCCCCATCCCTGGCAATGTTCAAGGCCAGGTTGTATGGGGCTTGGAGCAACCTGCTCTAGTGGAAGGTGTCCCTGCCCATGGCAGGGGTTGGAACTGGATGAGCTTTAAGGTCCCCTCCAGTCCAAACCGTGACATGATTCTCTACAGCCTAAATGTCAGATGGTGACTTGGCAGCTGTCTTGTGGTGCCATTGTCAGGCATGTCTCATGGTGATGTCCTGTGAGGGACAGCATGGGAATTTCCAGGTGTAAATTAGTTTATTCTTTAAACTAACCTCATCACTGTTTCATCACCATAGCAGCATGCGCTAGCATCACTGCAGTTTGGACTCTGGAAAGTGGGCAACCTTCTCCCTGGTGGGGGAAAAAGAAATCCAGGCACTTGTGTGACACTGAGTTTCTCTTGCAAAGGCTGGGTCAAGCATACTTATCAGCACACAATCCATGACTGTGTATATCCCGACTGCAGTTGTGTTGATGCTATGATGATAAAATATAAAAGAGGCACAAGATAGCTTCCAATAAAAGGTTATCACTGCAATTTAGAAAAATTGTGTTTAGAGATTTAGAAATCCATTTCTAAGGTCTTAACTCTTCCTGCCTTGAGCATATCTTTTTCCTTTTTATCTCAGTCTCTAAATTCTAGTTCAAGTTTGATACTAAGATGTTAACAGTAAGTGGAGGTACCAGTAAAGTCTCTTAGTACTGACCATTTATAGGTTTTAAGCTGTGTAAGACTGCCTGTCATTATTTAAACTCCTGTCGTTTGTTTTTACTTTGCAGAAATGAGGAAGAACAATTTCTCTTTAGGGTAGCATAAATTTAGGTCATATGAGTTTTAGTGCCAGCAGTTTTCTGGCTGTTGTTGCAAAGACCCAATCCGGAGGTGAGTGTCAGTTTCTTCTGTCATTGCACATGATCATTTACTTAGGTTTATCGTTTCTTAAAGTGAAAGGTCTTAAGTCAAATACAGTGGGATATTTAGTATGTAGTAGTACAGAGGATAGAGGGGATGTCTTTTTGCTCCCTTCTGGCCCTAGTGACAATGAGGTGCTTGCCAGAGATTATGCAGGACTGGGTTCAGTGGCCCATGTTGTTTCTTCCACTGTTAGTTAAGCTGCTTTATAATTTGAGGAACTGAAATGGAATTTAGTACAGTGAATCCCACGCTGTGATGTGTGAACCTCCTCTATCTGCAAGGCAAAGAAAATGCTACGTAATGCATAGAGTCATGACTGTGGACGTGTTCCTTTGCTTTGGATGGTCTGGGAATCTATGGCTGATTGACAAGGAACCTCAGATAAATACAAAAGCTGCACGTGATTCTTTAGGCCAGATCCTGAGATCTCATGAATTGCCAACATCCTTAGGACATGACCCTTTGTCATCTGAATAATAATGTGTAAATATATGGAAGATATATCCATAGCTGGTCTAAATCTGCCTACGTCTTAAATAACCTAATAATTGCCTAGTGTTCATGCACCACATAGCTTCAGAAATCAATCAATCAATCATCAGTGAGGAGACAGTGTAAAGCTTGAAAACACAACTGCATGTGCTCTTCCTATAAAGCCTTCCTGTGTAGCATTATAAATAATTGCTTACTATCAGTTAATATCTAATTTAACACAAAATGGATCTTCTTATGCACGCTGGCATATAACACTGTTCAGTGTGCCTCTGTGATTTCACTGGTTTGTAAGATTAAAGGCATCACTGCAGCTTGTTTAGCTAACAAAACTTGATGTAGCTGGATTATAATTATAAAACACCAAAGCTCAGGGGACAGTACACCCTCTAAGCACCAGAGCCTGGATTTGCATTAAGGAGTTGGTTTGATGCATGAAATTTCAAGGAGATCATCTGAAAAATCTGACTTTGAGAGAGATCTCTTCAAGTGACTTCCTCCTTTCTTTCAAATATGTCCAGACTTTGACGAATTCCCAGACTAGGGTCTTCATTGTGTCACTGTAGATCCATGTTAGGAATGTGTTTCTTATCACAGAATCACAGAATCACAGAATAGTAAGGGCTGGAAAGGACCTCAAGATCATCGAGTTCCAACCCCCCCGCCATGGGCAGGGACACCTCCCACTAAACCATGCCATCCAAGGCTATGTCCAACCCCACCTTGAACGCCGCCAGGGATGAAGCATTCACAACTTCCCTGGGCAACCCATTCCAGGGCCCCACCACCCTCACAGTAAAGAATTTCTTCCTCATATCCAATCTAAACTTCCCCTGTTTAAGTTTAAACCCATTACCCCTTGTCCTCTCACCACAGTCCCTAAGGAAGAGTCCCTCCCCAGCATCCCTATAGGCCCCCTTCAGGTATTGGAAGGCTGCTATGAGGTCTCCACGCAGCCTTCTCTTCTCCAGGCTGAACAGCCCCAACTTTCTCAGCCTATCTTCATACGAGAGGTGCTCCAGTCCCCTGATCATTTTCGTGGCCCTCCTCTGGACTTGTTCTAACACTTCCATGTCCTTTTTATGTTGAGGAGACCAGAACTGCACACAATACTCCAAGTGAGGTCTCACGAGAGCAGAGTAGAGGGGCAGGATCACCTCCCTCGACCTGCTGGTCACACTCCTTTTGATGCAGCCCAGGATACGGTTGGCCTTCTGGGCTGCAAGCGCACACTGCCGGCTCATCTTCATTTTTTCATCAACCCACACCCCCAAGTCCTTCTCTGCAGGGCTACTCTCAATCTCCTCCCCGCCCAACCTGTAGCTGTGCCTGGCATTGCTCCGACCCAGGTGGAGGACTTTGCATTTAGCATGGTTGAACTTCATCAGGTTGGCATCAGCCCACCTCACAAGCGTGTCAAGGTCCCTCTGGATGGCATTCCTTCCCTCCAATGTATCAACCGAACCACACAGCTTGGTGTCATCGGCAAACTTGCTGAGGGCACACTCAATCCCACTGTCCATGTCACCCACAAAGATGTTGAACAAGACCGGTCCCAACACCGATCCCTGGGGGACACCACTCGTCACCGGTCTCCAGCTGGACATTGAGCCACTGAGCACTACTCTTTGCGTGCGGCCATCCAGCCAGTTCTTTATCCACCGAGTGGTCCACCTATCAAATTGATGTCTCTCCAACTTAGAGAGAAGGATGTCATGGGAGACAGTGTCAAAGGCTTTACACAAGTCCAGGTAGATGACATCAACCGCTCTGCCCCTGTCCATCAGTTCCGTAGCCCCTTCATAGAAGGTCACCAGATTGGTCAGGCAGGATTTCCCCTTAGTGAAGCCATGCTGGCTATCCCCAAGCACCTTGATGGTTTTCATGTGCCTTAGCATGCCTTCCAGGAGAATCTGCTCCAAGATTTTGCCAGGCACAGAGGTGAGACTGACTGGTCTGTAATTCCCTGGGTCATCCATTTTTCCCTTCTTGAAAATGGGGGTTATATTTCCCTTTTTCCAGTCATCGGGAACTTCACCTGACTGCCATGATTTTTCAAATATGATGGACAGTGGCTTAGCAACTTCATTTGCCAGCTCCTTCAGGACCCTTGGATGGATTTCATCCGGTCCCATGGACTTGTATACATTCAGGTTCCTAAGGTGGTCCCGAACAAGATCCTCCCCCACAGTGGGCCCAGGGTCCCCACCCTCACCGTCCCCGCGTCTGCCTTCCAAGACTTGGCTGGTGTGGTCAGAGCATTTGCCCGTAAAGACTGAGGCAAAGAAGTCATTAAGAACCTCAGCCTTCTCCAAATCCAGGGTAGCCAGTTCTCCCGATAGCTTCTGGAGAGGGCCCACGGTGTCCCTAACCTGTCTTTTATTGGCAATGTACCTATATTATATTATGTCTGCTTTCTTCCTTTCATACACTGCCAATTTTATTTTTTTTTTTCCTCTTCAAAATTTGAACAAGAAAGACAGAAAATTGTGCAAAATCTTCCTTGGAAAAATATAATGCCTTGAACTAGTGCAGCTGCTTTGCTATAAATAAAGTCAAACACACTAAGGCCTTAACCTAGTGTTTCTTTATGTTAGATTTGGAATAGCCTGACTGGATACAAGCCCAGTGGATAATATCCCTGAAGAATTTATCTTCTATGCATATTTCAGTTCTTGTGAGTAGAAGAAAGCAGGAACAGTGTGTTATGAAAAGTTATTCATAAATTATAACTTCAGGTTCACAGAAGGTAGGCCACTCCAATGTATATAAGCAATGCAAGCACTGAGAATATGAGGTGGACCTGCAGCAGTGTACATCTGAATATCCCAGAGATCTGAGAGACTGTGACCTGCTTAGATCTAGAATCCTGAAGGACTGTGTGGTACGAAACAATAACTACTTTCCAATTTTTAGTTGCTTTTCAGTAATAAATGGTTTTGACACATGATTTTTTTTTCTTCTTTGTCCAGAACATATGAAATGATTTTGCACAAATAATAATCAGGCATAACTGAGACGTCTGGTATTTTGAAATGGATTCTGATTCCTGCCAAAGCAGGAAGTCATGAGTAAAACAATTAATAAATGCCATTCCTCACTTTCTAGCACAATAAAGGGAAAACAAATTAAGACAAACTGTTTAAGCTTCTAAATGCATATATCTGTGTTGCAAAATGTAGCATAAAGGTCTTAGCTATTCTGTTTGCATTGTTTTAACTAAATTAAAAGCATCAAATAGCAAAATAATTACAGATTGCACAAAAATAAGGTGAAAACAGGTAGTTTCATCTGAGTTTCTTGTTTCCTGACTTAAAGAGTGATGACAAGAGACTGACTCACAGTTTGAAGGTTGTCCAGCACTTGTAGCTGACCCACTCCTGTCTGATATGAGAGGTGAAACTCAAAGGTTCCAACATTTTCAGACTGGGGGACTTGGAGGAGCGTGTAAAGACTGAGATCTAGAGCAGAGCAGCTGAGCTTTATTGTACATTCAGTCAGAACTATTCGTCAAAATGCAAGAGAGCAGATGTTGCCCATGGGATTATGACCTTTACCCTGATGTTCAGGTTTTCTCTGTTTACATCAGGGATAAGCTAAAATAAATACATTTACTTCAGATTGCCTGAGGCCTGAATGGTCTAAAAATATTGAAGATCACTGCAGCAGCTCAGCAGTGAGTTTGTTTGAACAGAATCAGCATTATTTTTATAGAACAGAGAAATATTTTACGTGCCTATGGGTAACGGAGTTTGTTTCTAAAAGGCAATCCTTAGCTCTCCTCCAAACTGTGTAGCTTCGTGGAGAAACACTTATCATCAACTAAAGCTTTGAAACTTTATTTCCAGCTTTTTAAAACACTTTTAAAAGCTCTGGGGAAAAAATCTAGTTACTGGTCAAGCATGGAGAACAAACTTCCATTTGAGTATCAGTGACATGCACTGTCAGTAGTCCCTGAGCTCTCGTAATCAGCTGTCTGGTAGAGCAGAGATATCCCCACTCAATACTGTGTAATACTTCAAGTATTTTCCTTCTATACCTGGCCAAGCCCCTAAGAAAGTACAAGATCTTGAAGGATTTCAGCAGCTTTGCCTCTTGGAGTCCAGTCCACAGGGTGTCAGGAAAGTCAGCCTATTGTTAGCAGGAGGCTGAAAGGGTGATGCTCACTTGTCTGACTTTATTATTTGATGTCCAGAATATGTCAATCTCTTTGTTATTTTTCTTTCATTGC
Source organism: Amazona ochrocephala (assembly GCA_039720435.1). Lineage (NCBI taxonomy): Eukaryota > Metazoa > Chordata > Aves > Psittaciformes > Psittacidae > Amazona > Amazona ochrocephala. Next base: position 33,150,345 of record CM077880.1, read on the forward strand.
TTGTTCTTCCTGGAGCCAAAAGGCATGACATTCAGAGAGCACTTTTTTATATCCCTGCCTTCAGTCTCAATGGCCAGTTCCCCTACCTGCTGGTGGGGACCCAGTATGGTTTTTCAGAGCATAGCATGTTTCAGCAGCATGGGTTTTTTACTCATTTCAGAGTGGCACAGATAGATGAAGGAAAAGTCCTGTAAGAATGGAAAAACAGTATTGTGTTGAAGCATGTTCAAGGACAGGTTGGACGAGGCTTTGAGCAACCTGGTCTCCTGGAAGGTGTCCCTGCCTGTGCCAGGGGGGTTGGAGTAGTTGGATGATCTTTCAGCCTTTCAAGCTAAACCATTCTGTAATTCTATGATTCTGTGGTAAGGAATTAGGTTATCAGGATGGTAAATGCAGGAGGGTCATTAGAAAAATTCCTCAGGTTATGAATGACTTTGAAGTTCACATACGCATTTTGGAGGTCTCTCACTTGAGAAATTGAGAAATGGTGTCCAAGGAGGCCAAACACTGTTTACTCTAACTGAAAGCAATGGAAGATTCAAATGCATAGCATTTTTTTATGAAGTAACAGGTAAATGAAATTGATTGCCCAGGTTTTATTGCATCCAGATTAGATTAGAGGAACAATTTTGACCTCTCTGTCCCTGGGGTTTCCAATCAAAAAGGGTGAGGTAATCATCCTTTCCTATCCTGCACAAGCAGACTAAGGCTGAATGTGTTCATTTGTGTGAAATAAGGCTCAGCTTCTCTGAAGCACTGTGGAAAGACCAGTGCTTATGTACAGTAAACGCATTTCTAAGCAGCTGCTAGTCAGGGACAGCACTTCCCTCTGCCAACCCTTCAATAGCTTTGTAAATATGAAAAGAGTGATATGGTCTACTTGTGTGGTGTTGTTACACATTTTGTTCATGGTGCATTTCAAGCAACATTGAACATAAACATTTTTCACATATTTTTGTCAATAATTTTTCCTTGTGGTAAATTCTTAGACTCTGACATATTTTGAGCTTGCCTTCAGCAATCTGTACACATGTTTCTTATTAGGATCTCCCTTGTTACATCATTTCTTACAGCGCTGTTTTGCCAAATGTTTGCATTTGGAAAGGCATGCTATTCTGACGTTATTCAGGGATTCTTACAGAGAAGTAAGGTAAAATACAGATGATACTCTGTTTTCAGCCCATAAGCACAGACGTTTCTGATTAGGGTTTTCAGCAGCTTATAAAACCAAATGGGATTTGATAGAAGCAAGCTATAAAGGAAGCTTTGCAAAACTTCTTAGAAAGATTTGAATCCTTAATTTGTATGTATTCCCAGCTGAAGTTTCATTTTGTAGGGAAATGAATATGGGAACCTATTGCATAACCAGCAAACTCCAATGATTTCAGAGAAACATAATAAAATGAAAATAAATTATATGGCAATAATTGTTTTGGACTGCAGGGCTAACACAACTTCCAGGGAGAAAAACAAAAGCTCTGATTCACCATGGTATTATTTCATTTTTATACTGATTAATCTGTATTGCATTCAAGGAAAAACACTGGCATAAATAATTAAAATAAGGGCAAAAATGACTCAGGTCCCCACAGAGGTTGTTTCGTTCTTTTTACAACAAAGTGGTTTGAAGGAACCTATAAAAAATGAATGCACCTGATTCACTTGACATTTTCCAGTTGTAAAGTCATCATCCATATGGATGTATTCTCTTTTTAATATATGGAAGGTTGTTCAGTTGTACCCATCAGCACAGTATCTGGATAACAGTGTCCCATAGTGAGGCAGAAAAATATTATAACTCCATTATGGAGTGAGGCAGAGAAAGACTTACTTAGATGCTTATACAAATTCAGGCAGGAGGAGTAAGGAAGAAATAAGAATGGTAACAGTATCTACTATTTCCCAATCTGGTGCCTTAACACAAGCGTTTGGCTGGTTTCTTAAAGATGGCCTTCCCCCATGCTTACAGGACCAGAAGACTACTGCTTCTCCCTGTTCATCCAAGCACATTGCAGTTATTCATTTGTTTTAATGTATATGTCTTTCATGAGCCATGTGCTAGTTGTTTGCAGTGCCCACCATGAAAAACTACCCATGTTAAGAAGTCTAACCTTAATTTCAGAGTTGTTTATTCACTGCTGTAAGGAACAGTGAGAACAAACGAATAAAGATGAAAAGGATTGAAAAGACTTCTCAGTTTGCTTGCTTTGTGCCTTGCCAGGGTATTCTCTTCCATTATCCCTCCTATCCTGCTAGCCAGATTCAGTGACTGTTCAAGGACTTCCCTTGCTCTGGAAGCTGTAGTGCTTGAAGCTGTGTTTTGTATGTGTCTAAAGCTATTAATTTGTTAATCATGTCACTATTCATTGAATATTTAGCACAGTCGTTATTACTGTTTCTATGTTCCAGCTTCCATATGCTTTATTTCCCTCTCCAAATGTGCAATATTCACCCCATCCAGCTCTGCATGCCCACCCTATCCTTTCCAATGCCAGTTGCTTAATGCTGGTTACATACAGGTGTTACCCACCCAATAAAGCAAATCCATTTCTCCTAGCCCAAGGCAGATCTCTGAGCTGGCCCTATTTCAATCCTTCTCTCTGGAGGTTTCCAGGTAAGAGTATAAAGGGCAGTACCCAGTACAGCAGTGGGGACACCCAGCAATGTGCTTAATCAGCTCTGGGAAACTGTACCCAGAACAACTCCTGATGAGCTCCTCAAAATAAGAACGGTTTAGAGGAAAAGCAGTGTGAAATGTCAGATGAGGAAAGAAATACATAGGTTGATGACTGGGAGAAATTACTTAGATCTTTCTCTCTCATGGCTCATCTTTGCAATTAAGTATGTTGTCCTGTTGTGCTTTCTCTGTACGGAAAGCCTGATATCAATATTGAAGATTAAACCGGTTCTGATTTTGGAAAGGCTCAGATTTTCAATCTGTTCAACAAAATTAATTTATTTACTCTGCTGTGAGTTAATATTGAAAAGAGATATCTCTATTTTCAGACCCTTGTACAGATACTGTCCCCAAAACCTTGCTATATTATCAAAGAACATACTTCACTTTGTCTCTGTCCAGAGGATAAATGGTTAAAGACCATTACCATACTAGAAATAGAATCATAGAATCATTGAATGGTTTGAGTTGGAAGTGACCTTAATATTGTCTAGTTCCCACCCACCAGCCACGGGCAGGGATGCCTCACACTAGACCATGTTGATCAAGGCTCTGCCCAACCTGGCCTTGAACACTTTTACCATTATTTGCATGAAGATGAATACAACAATATCATTTAAAAAACTTTAAAAGTCGTTATTCTTACAGTTTCTCAGAGCTTTGTGTGTGATCTGGTCCAGCCAATGTTCAAACCTGTATGTTATCTGATATTGAGCGCTTTGCCAAGTCATTAAACTGATTCCCAGGAGAAGGCTTGGGGACCATGCTGGCTGTCCCCACGGGAGTCAACTGGAAGGTCCGCCCTTGTGCCATGGAGGCAGGGAGTCCCCAGCAACTTCTCAAAACTGCTTTTCTTTCTCTTCAAAACAATGTTAATGAGGGAATTGTTTCCACTTATCAGCTTCTGTGTCTACCGAGCTGCTGGTTTGGCATAAAGTTTGTACTGATGTACTGCTTCATTTGATTCAAACCAAAATCTCACTTCTGGAAGAATAAGTCTGCAAACTGTAAACTTGTTTCATATCCAGATTTACTTTCTCATTTTTTTTTTTTTTTTTAACTTAGGTTTCTTACTTCCTCAAGTAGGAATAAAATGATGCAGTAATAGAGGTAGCCAAGTATGAAAACATAACTGAATAATAGATTGCTATATTTTACAAGAAAAGGCAATACCACAAATCTACAAATAGGATGCACATAAAAAATCTGGGTATTAAAACCAATGATAGTTTGGGGGATTTCTGAGTCTCTTTTCTGGGCCCATACATTTACAAACTGTTCGGTAACATTCTAAGGAGTAGGAAATTTCCATGAAAGAAAGAAAGCAAGCAAGCATCTATCCATCCATCCATCCTGAGGACTTCGGAAAAATGCCAAATGTTTTGAGGTTGTGATAAAGGCATGGGTGTTAGCAACATCAAGACCTAGAATAACTTCTGCGAGCATTGCAAATAGTGCTGTTCTGACAAAAGCAGTGTGATGTATCTTGATGAAGAGCTCCCTTTACTATGCTCACACACTTCATTGTCATCTCTAAAATTTCCTAATTTGCATTGTGCCCACTTTTTACATGCTACTTGCTTTGTAGCTCATTGATTTCAGTTGTGCAAAGTAAATTTGTCCACGCGAAAAGTAAAATTTAACTGTATGGTATAAACAAATGCTATAATGTTGGTTATACATGTAAGTAGAAATTGTATTAGGACTTTATAAACTGGCAGGCAGTATAAAATATAATAAGTAAATAATGATTTTGCATTGTGTATTTCTCAGGTACCAGTGATCTGATGAAGAAATTGAACCACTGCTGAAGATGTCTTACACCCAGCCTAGCCTTTGCCATCTATATTTTACAATACTAGTGCTTAAAATGGGCATTCTTAATGTTTGGTGCATGAAGAAATATGACAAGTTCCTGGTTCCAGCTCTGCTGAAACTTTAATCAATACAAATCTGGTGCCTGTGTGTGGATGAGCCATCTCCTTTTGGTGCATGGTTTGCATATAAGTAGGTCCTTGTCCTAGAGAAGCATATATTAGCCAGGAGGAAAATATCTTCAGAAAAATGTCCTGTACACATGCACAGGACATGGTGCTGTTCTTCAAGGCTTTTCCATTGTCTTCTCCAGCCTTGTCACTAAAGAGTAAACTGATGAGTATAGATGCACCAGCGATCAACTATGGTTTAATTTGTTTTGAAGCAAATTAGCATTATGGACATTGTACAGGAAGAGTAAGTTCTGGAAATAGATGTTCACATAGAGAAGCTACTCTGGAATAGTTGTCACAGAGCAGCTATTTCATGGTAGTAGCTATGGCAGCATCCCTGATCAGAAAGACCTCTCCCTATGAGTAGCCATTCCCTGAACTGTTTTAGTGACTCATGTAGCAGTCAGAGAGCCCTTGACTGGGTGCCCCACTCATCAAGTCCCTTATGAAATTGTTTATTGGGATAGCCCACAACTTGTTGCTTCTTATTTTGTTGGGAAGAGGAACCTAACTCTCATCTGCAAGTCCTTATTTGGCTTTTTATGAAAGACTCCAAACAATGCTGGCAGTGTGCGCTTGCAGCCCAGAAAGCCAACTGTATCCTGGGCTGCATCAAAAGGAATGTGACCAGCAGGTCGAGGGAGGTGATCCTGCCCCTTTACTCTGCTCTCGTGAGACCTCACTTGGAGTATTGTGTGCAGTTCTGGTGTCCTCAACATAAAAAGGACACGGAACTGTTGGAACAAGTGCAGACGAGGGCCACGAAAATGATCAGGGGACTGGAGCACCTCCCATATGAAGACAGGCTGAGAAAGTTGGGGCTGTTCAGCCTGGAGAAGAGAAGGCTGCGTGGAGACCTCCTAGCAGCCTTCCAATACCTGAAGGGGGTCTACAGAGATGCTGGGGAGGGACTCTTCATTAGGGACTGTAGTGATAGGACAAGGGGTAACAGGTTCAAACTTAAACAGGGGAAGTTTAGATTGGATCTGAGGAAGAAATTCTTTCCTGTAAGGGTGGTGAGGCCCTGGAATGGGCTGCCCAGGGAGGTTGTGAATGCTTCATCCCTGGCGGCGTTCAAGGTGGGGTTGGACATAGCCTTGGATGGCATGGTTTAGTGTGAGGTGTCCCTGCCCATGGCAGGGGTTTGGAGCTAGATGATCTTAATGTCCTTTCCAACCCTAACTATTCTATGATTCTATTTATGTGGCTACAGTTGGGACCTTCACTTTCACTTCAATGCAGATCAGGAAGCAGTATATTGTGTAGCTAGTAATAAGTAATTTCCTAGACAAAATTGTAAGTCAGGCTCTGTTAGGTGGATCCCAGAATTCTATAGCCTTTTGTTTATCTAGAATGCTAAACGTGAAATACATTGTTCTATGTTGCAGAACTTTCTATAAACCTATTAATGCAACTGTCTCCTCACATTTTCCATATTCTGAAAATAAATTCTCCCAGTGCTAAACTTGGCACATATGCTTAAATAAGAATCTTGAGGAAGCGGCCTAATCCTTTTGCAATCCAGTGTCACAGGAAAAGCTCAGTTGAAGTCAATGGGAAAGACTCATGTTGGCATTATGTTGGAGGTATGTGGATCCATCTCAGGGATATGAGATGAATTCTGATTCTAACCTGGCACCCACACAGGTTATCAAACTAAGATGTTGGTTTAATAAATGTGTATGTGTTTTCAATTGTAGCACTAAAAGGTGAAATTCAGTTTAATAAATACAATTTTTATCTTATCGCTGAAGATTTGCTTCATTACTCAGCCATTTTAGTGTCTGATGCTAGAGACTTTAATAGTGTGGACAATGAAGGGAATAAAATCCTTACACTTCTGAAAACGCATCATACTTTCAAGTGGTTTTGGTATCCTTTCTGAAAAAACATTACTTGTGAAATTCATCTCTTGAAAATGAAAGCACAGTTGAGCATTTCTTTGCTTAAATGTTAATATTCTTTAGCAACTAAGCAACTGGCATGTCTTGGTTCTCTCTATGTAGCAATTTGTTTACATTTTTAGCAAGCAATGTAGTCATTAACAGCAATCTTGGATCAGCAGGAACTTGTGTCTGCTGCTACCTTACTAATGCACATTATTATTCACAGCCTTCTGCAGATCTAAAATACTACTGGCTTCTGAAAACTTAAAAACTATGTGGGAAATGTTAATGCACAGACTAAGAAATGAACACTAAGGTCTGAGGACCTAAAATTCTGCATTGTCGTGTATTTTGCTTCAGTGTTATCTTATACAGTGGTTGTCTAACACTAATGATGAGATTCATCAACATTTCATGAGTATTCTGAATTTACTTTTTGGAAACATTCATGGTAAATCCAAGTGCAAGTGGGAACCAGACCCTTGAATTTTTTGTCATAAAACCAAAGGAGATGTTAGGCACCAAAGTTACACACCCAGTGAGAAAATACAGTTCATTGGGACTGTCTGGATGTAATTAAGATTATTAGCGTGGAAATAGTTTAACACCTACTTTTAAATAATAGATTCTTCAGATCTGTTGGCAAAAATCTGTATTTGCACAGATGACAGGCAGAAACATGTTTTGCTATTTAAGACTTCTTTCAGCTAAGAGAAAATGAACTTTCATTTGCTGCTTCTATAGGTGAATAGTTTGTCTATTAGACTAAGAAATAAATGGTGATGAAATCACAGTATGACACACTGCAAGTCAGGTGCTGAGGTCCTCAGCTGACTGCTGATAGTTCAGGATAGGCCCAAAGTAAACCAGCATCTGAAGAAATTCAAGGTAGAATAATGAGGCAAGCCTGAAATGTAGGTGTCTCCTGGACTGCAATCACCTATTCTGTTGCTTTCAGATTCACACTGTTTTGCATTCAACACATGTTTTTCCTTTACCATGCTGAGGTGGCCAAGCCCTTCACTGGCTCTGCACCTTGGTTCCTCCTCCTTCCCAAAGCACATGGTGACCCCTCAGTAACGGAAGTGTCTGTAGTTCACCTGATTTTTGTATGTCTGCAGCTGGCCACAAATCTTTTGTTCCACAGCAACCCACTCTACCTGGTTAGGAGTCAACTGTTCAGCTTCAGGAACTTAAAAATTAGCTCTTTGTTCCTATCTATCTGTGGAAAGCGGTAGGTGCCTTGAAGTGCTAATTCATTTCTCTCAGACAAGTAATAGAGGATGACATGAATGCTGACCTCTCTCCACCTACAAAGTGAATCTAGATGACCAGCTTAGGCTGGATACCTAACTTTAGATGCCTAAACATAACACAAATATCACCTCTGTTTAAGAATCTGGCCCCTTAAGGACAATATTTCCAGTGACTTGACTAATTCTCTTCAAACTCAAGAGAAAAAGATACCTTTTTAATTTTGCTAAATGTTTTTCCTTTTCATGAAAGGTAATTCTAGCTTAGGGGTTTAGTTACATGCTGACAGAAAGCTCAAAGTCTGTAAATTATATTATAGGGATTCTCTAAAGCTTTAGTCAAAGCAGGGTATTTACATGGCTTGAAATTCTGGTTTTCAGGTACTTTCCAGAATTCCTCTGAAAAAAAGTTCTTACCAGATTTTGGCTGATTCTTTTATCATCCAGGTATGAGCCAGTTATAATGACCTTAAATTCTGCATTATGATTGGAAGTACCAGTAAATTGAAAACCTTTCTCTTCATTCTCCTGGGTATCTATAGGATATGATATTTAGAAAACATAGTTGACTATAGAAAGTGAAATCATAGAATCATTTGTCATTTTACAGTTTCTGAAATCTTTAGATATCATTGTGAGCCATTTTCAATTTACTAAGAGACTGAAGTTATGTTCTCCACATACAATTGGTAACAACAGTGACAGCAATAGTAGATTTTTCTGCCTCTTCTCCCATCTGTCTGTCTCCCTTTAATCCCATAATGAACCAGCTGGTCATTAAAATTTGCAGATAAGTAGAGGGTAAATTACTGCCCTCTGCTATGGGAAAGGCAAATATACCCGCAAGTTGGTTCATCAGCATGCATGGCTGTCAATCAGTGTGTCCCAAACTCAGAAGCAGACAACGCATGTGCTACCACCCACCCTGAAAAGACGCTAGAGATGCTGAGTGGGAACTCAGAATACAATGTACTTGTTCAGAGAAAAAGGGGCATGTGAGACACTTAGCTATAAGAACTAGTATTCTACTGCTCACATTGTTTCTCTCTTGCTAGTGAAAATGTGGGATGAGAAATACAGCAGCCAGAAATAACAGAACTGTTAGTGCTTATGTACTTGAAGTTCTGATGGAAAGTGTACGAGCATGTAATGCTGTACACCTGAGAACCAGGAATCAGAGGTGAAAAAATGTATTCCACACTAAAAAGCAATGTATTTTATTAGGTAGAGAAGTGAGGTGAGAATTTTTATTTAAGCCTCTATTCTGCTTATCTTTACCATTTGGGAGGAAATCAAAATGTAGAATTAAATTGCTATGGCAGCAGAGTATAAATAAAAGCAGATAACATTATGCTACAGGCTTGATCAAAAGTTCAGCTGCAGAAAGCAGACAATACTGGTTTGCCTCTACCATGTATTTTAGTTCTGTAGCAAGACACAGATTTCAAACCTCATGTTTGACTGGTTATCCCTTTTGTGTCAAAATGACCTCATCACTGACAGACATGGCATTCTATTCTCCCTAGCTTCAGATATGCACCAGATTTTGTATTCCTGGGGAGGATAAGAGTACACATTCAACAAGAAGACAAAATGGTATGCGCAGTTCCTATTCTGGACAGTAGTCAGGTTACCTCAAATATTTCAACTGGTTCTATGATGGAGCCATAGGTATTCACGCAAAACTCTCGGGTGTTGCTATGGTATTCAGGGAATTACAGGATCTCTGTCATAGATGATGCCCTGAGGATATGTGTACACTGTACCCTGTTGTGCTTTGCCATCTTCTTTCTCGAACAAAGGCTTTCAAATTTCTCAAGGTCAGTCATTTGTTCTTTTAAGTCCCTGTCTACTGAAGTGTCCGCAGACTTGGAAGGTGAAGGAATCTTCAGAGATTCCTGCCTGAAGGGATTGACTTGGAATACAGTTTGGGGAAAGAAACTAGAAGAGATTGTTTGAACTAAAATACTTCCAGCATCTGTGACCTTAACATTTCTAGTGAGTAAATTTATAGCTGCTGCTTTCAGTCTGGGTAACCACTAAATTTTTCATTATCCTAGAGCTGTATGTCCTCTTCTACCAATTGAAAATACTTCGGTGTTCCTTTAGCTTAAGGGCTTCAACTTAGAGGAAAACTAAAATTTCAGTATTTTTTCCATAAGTCATAATACCACATTTTTTTGTATGAATTCTGTATGTTAATACTTACAAGTACGAAAATATCCACGGCAATAAAGATAAAAGTGCAAGAGAAATTGGACTTTATTGACAACATAATTTCCATAGTTATTTCTATAAAGCCAAATATCAGACACTCAGTTTTGTTTACTGCATTTTTTGGTTAAATGAAGCCTAGTGGGAATGAAGGGAAGGAATCGAGACTTGAAAATTTAAAAATGAATTATCATAGAATCATAGAATAGACAGCGTTGGAAAGGACCTTAAGATCATGGAGTTCCAACCCCTCTGCCATGGGCAGGGACACCCCTCACTAAACCATGCCACCCAAGGCTCTGTCCAACCAAACCTTGAACACTGCCAGGGATGGAGCATTCACAACTTCCCTGGGCAACCCATTCCAGGGCCTCACCACCCTTACAGGAAAGAATTTCGTCCTCATATCCAATCTAAACTTCCCCTGTTTAAGTTTAAACCCATTACCCCTTGTCCTATCACCACAGTCCCTAATGAAGAGTCCCTCCCCAGCATCCCTATAGGCCCCCTTCAGGTATTGGAAGGCTGCTCTGAGGTCTCCACGCAGCCTTCTCTTTTGCAGGCTGAACAGCCCCAATTTGCTCAGCCTATCTTCATATGGGAGGTGCTCCAGTCCCCTGATCACCCTCGTGGCCCTCCTCTGCACTTGTTCTAACAGTTCCATGTCCTTTTTATGTTGAGGACACCAGAACTGCACACAATACTCCAAGTGAGGTCTCCTGAGAGCAGAGTAAAGGGGCAGGATCACCTCCCTCGACCTGCTGGTCACATTCCTTTTGATGCAGCCCAGGATACGGTTGGCTTTCTGGGCTGTGTACGTGATCTATCTTAAATGCAAAAAGTGTATCATAAAGAACAGATTTTATACAGAGGAGAAATTGTCTTGGCTCAGCTAGAGCTAAGAGACCTTTGGTATTTGTAGTGGGAGATAATTTAGCTCTTTAATGTAATTAATTTTGTGTTATTAGTGTGTTTAGCCAGTGCAGCTATATTGTTATGGTGTGGTATATATATAAATGGGATTTAATCTTATTATTTTTCTGGCATGGCACTTTCTTATGAAAGGAAATCTTTGCTCGAAGGATTTGCTCTGAAGATTTATAAACTTATAAATATTTTAGGCTTAATACTCAAAGTGTGTTTGCTGTGATTGTTCTTTATGGTGAATCTTTCAGCATTTATGAGATGTTCTTTTTCAAACATCTTTATACAGTTTATTTATCTTCAAGTATTAAGCCTGAAAACATTTTTCAGTGTGAGAATTTTAAAACTATTAGATTAGAAGCTTCCACTAGTAGAAAAGGGAAGCTGAGGCACAGGGGAGAAAATGATTTCCTTATAGGCACACGTTTAGTGTGTCCTATGTGGCAACTTGAGTGAGACAAATCTGGGACTGGAGCATAAAATGCTCAGATTAATGTTTATGTATATGTTTACATACCTGAGAGAGAAGTTAATAACAGAATCTCTGCCTTGTAATGTTCAGCATGGTTCTGAAATCATCATTTCTCTTTAGTGTGAACCGTTGATCTTTGCATAGTGAAGAATGGTCTTCCTGTCACAATTCCAGAGTCCTAAACTTGAATTATAATCACACATTTACTTGATGTTCATTTGTGTGATTTCTTGCTTTGGACCTGAGTAAAACCAGTGGTGGATGTCAGGATGGATTCCCTAGGTGACAAATGTATTGTCTGAATAGGACACAGCTCAGCAGACATTCAAGCTGGAATCTGCCCATCACCCAACTTTCCTCTGTGTGATACCTGCAGGGTCAGTGAGAAGGGGCCTTCCAGCAGTGCAGAGGAGCCTGTGCAAATTAGCCCCTTGCCCTTGCAAGCAGTGTGGACTCAAGCAGTTTCAGTCATATGGCAAAGAAATGTTGGGAACGCAGCTGGGTTTGGCTAGCAAAGACTTCTTACATCTAAGTCTACTGTGCTTAGATACTTTTGTAAATCCCCATAAGTAGATACTTCTTAGCATCTTAAGGTGCTCAGTTACCTCTGTAAACCCATCCCTTTGTGCAGCTCTTCCCATATGGTCCTGTAAGAAAATAGCTTACTGTCAGTGGGCGCTATCTGAAGATAGTCTGTGGAAATGATAAAGAGCAGCAGAGCACAAGACTACCTTTACAGCATCAAAATGTTAGTGATTCAGAACTGGGTAAGCAGTTGCCACTGTGAGAAACCTCACAGATATGTTACAATTTCCAAATCATATTCTGGACACAACCTACTATGTACAGTGGAGAGCTAATTAACTTGCTGATATTAACAATAATTATTATTATGAAAGTGTAATGGTAAGCAAGAATTTGTTTGCTTTGTTGTTAGAAAGGTTATACCTCTGGCATTTTTAATGCAGAGCCTTTTAATCCTATTATTTGCCTTTCATTTCCTGATCTTATACAACGTGCTAAGCTCAGCATTTCTAATGCTCTAGGAGCACTCTGAGAATATTCAAAGTCCTTTGGCTTCTGGTTTTAGCCCTCAGTCCTAACCCCAGAGGTATTTATTACCCCATGAGGTATTGCCAAGAGTGTGTTACCACTCAATATTAGTACAAAGAACAATGTTAAATTGTGTTCTAAACAATTCTGAAAAATAATTGTTATTGGTAGACTTAGGTTAAGTAGTTTGTGTGTTATGTTCATGACAGATGGGATGTAAAAACCTGTTGGGTGATAGCACTTCATTAAGTAGGAGAGAAAAGATGCTGTGTATGTAAACAGGATTAGTGCCTGCAGGCATTATGTGGCTTCACAGAATGTATGTAGGTGGGATTTTTGATCAGAGGTGCAATGATGTCAAGTGAAAGATAATAAAAAACAACCTTTCCTACTGATAATAACAGAAAGAACAGAAAATATAGCTAAGTACACACAGGAACTACCGGAGCAGGAAGGGAGACAGACTGTCCAGAAAATGAAAAACGTGGGTTAAAGAGGAATCAGGTTTTGCCTAGGGTCAGTGCTGTGGCTCAGTGCTATGGCTCCTGTGGATGAATTACCAGGGCTCAAATGCATGGGTTAGATATTGGTTCCAGGAGTTTGGTCTCTGTGGATGAATTACCAGGGCTCAAATGCATGGGTTAGACATTGGTTCCAGGAGTTTGGTCTCCATTTGATCTCATTACAACAACATCCATTGCTGGTGTGAATTCATGCCCTACGTCTTCCACCTCAGCTCACCTAGGGGATAGAGGAATGGGTGGTTCTGGGGGATATAGAGCAAGCTTTTCTTTTCCTTTACGCTTCAAAAATTAACCCAGCACTTCTACATGAGGTGGGCATTTCCTCCTATGCACTCATCCTTGTTTCCCAGACTCAGTTGTGTACCGCACAATTCTGTATGTATAGGTTGGTTGGCTACCACCAACATACAGTCACTCCTTGTCAATTCTAGTGCATCTGGAAGGGGTATGATAAAAGGATTTTTCCTGATACTGCGTAGTGCATGGTTTCTTTACTTCAAGTTATTCTTCACAGAGAGTTCAAGTTAGAAATTTTAATATATTTGTTTGCTTTGTGGGTTGAATAGGAAAGAGCTGTTTGTCTATTAGAGTGCAATTTTCGTTCCACCAAGAAGCCATTAGAAAACAGATCTTAAAACTTTGTGACAACATTGGTAGGGAAATTGGAGTAAAAGGCTTGCGAAGGAAAATGAAATAAAGAATCCCATCTGCTTTCCTGGGACTAATCACTGCTTTGATTTTGTAACATTGCACATTGGGCTCACTTGTCTGACAATCCACAAGCTGGAAGTAGTGGAAAAATGGCATGCAGAAGTATATGCCAAAAGCAGCAAACACAAACAGTGTTGCAATAATACCAAAACCTTCTCAAGGACCAGGGCCCTATTTTATTGTCCCCATGCAAACTGGTTAGCTAAGGGTGTGAAAATCCGTGTCCAGAGCTGTTGCAACTAACTTTACTCATCTTGCTCAGGAGCCTCCATGACAGGCTCTTGTAGCATCTTTCTTCAACCAGAGGAGAAGGAGGGCACCTCCAGCAAGGACTCAGCCCACCCAAGCCATAAATGGCTCATGGGAGTTCCTTGTTTTACTCCATTACAGGAACTGAGGACAAGTACTCTCACTTTAATTAGGTGTCTAAAAATAGGTGAGCTGAATCTGAGCTGAAGAGTCAAATGGGCAGCAAACTGATCATAACCAGCAGAAATACATACCAGTTTCTCCTTGCAGCCTGAGATGATTTTTAGGGGTTTTGAAAGGGTTAGTGGAGGGCTCTGGACAGTATCTTGGAGAGTGGATGTGCTCCGGGAATCTGTATAGTCCAATGAATAGGAGTAAGATGTCATGAGTTCAAGGACAGAATGCACATTCTGTATCTAGGAAGTGGTTTTCCTGTGGCAAAGGTTTGAACCAAACAAGCACAAAAAGTATTGCAAGAACATGAAACCATGAATTCTTCTCTGCTGATTAATTAGCATTTATCCCATTCTCTTTCTGAGTCGCCATGTTAATGGTCTCATAGGTGCTGAACCAGAAATACTTTTTGTTTCTTCTTTTCTGTCTGGAAAGCCGGAGAACCAGAGTGAATCTGTCATTTATACCAAATAAAGCCAGTTCAGGGAGGACTGTGTCACAATGCAAGTTCACAGAAAACGAAACTCAGTTTGGAGCTGTCTTCAGAAATACAACACCAAACTCCTGAGCTGCTAACACAGCTGGAGTCAGTGGGTTTGCTGAGTTTACCCAGATTAATTCTGATGTATTTTGGTATGAGATCAACCCCGGGTCTCATGGGTCTGACAGAATTAAAATGTTTCCAGTTAGTTCAGTGTCATTAACTTTGAGATGTAATAAAGACCTAATGATACCACTCTTAACTCTTTCATTTTACATTGTTTTAAAGTGAAAAATGAGCTACTTTTCTTGAGTTGACTGGCAAGTGATGGGTGAGACCAGATGCTGTGAGAATAAAGATGACTGTCTGCTAAAGCAATAATGCTTGAAGTGCCACTTAAAAGTATTTCAAGACATAGCCATACAAAGGGGTGAAAAGATTCCTTTTTCAGTTATAAATTTCTCATTCTTTCTTCCCTGGAGTATCATAGCAGTGATGGGGAATGTAATATAGCAATTAGGTTCTGCAGCTAAATTCCTCAGCAGGGGTGTGTATTGTAGCAGGCAAAAAAATATGTTTTTTTTTTTCTGTAGCTGTACAAAAAATATAGAAAGCTACTGACAAAACCTTGTGTAGACGGTGGGTGGTCATTATGATGTTTTACACAAAATATAGTGGAAGGAATGCATATAAACCCAACCAGAATCACCTAGAATAAATCATAGAATCATAGAATAGTTAGGGTTGGAAAGGACCTTAAGATCATCGAGTTCCGACCCCCCTGCCATGGGCAGAGACACCTCACACTAAACCATGCCATCCAAGGCTAAGTCCAACCCCGCCTTGAACACCGCCAGCAATGGAGCATTCACAACTTCCCTGGGCAACCCATTCCAGTGCCTCATCACCCTTACAGTAAATAATTCCTCATATCTAATCTAAACTTCCCCTGTTTAAGTTTGAACTCGTTACCCCTTGTCCTGTGTCGTGGTTTAAGTCTATAAACTCACACAGTTGCTCTCTCACTCACTCCCCACTCTTTCTTCCCTGCGCTCCTGGAGGGATGGGAAGGAGAATCAAAAGAATGCAACTCCCACAGGTTGAGATAAGAACAGTTTAGTAACTAAGGTATAACACAAATCACTACTGCTACCACCAATAATAATAATGACAAGAGAAAATACAAGGGAAAAGAATACAATTTCTCACCATCCAATATCAAGCCCGACCACGCAGTGCAACCCACCGTGCACCCTCACCACCCTTCCGGGTCTCTGCCCTCTGTTTCTCCACCCTGGACATGACGTGCTGTGGTATAGAATAACCCCTTTGGTTAGTCTGGGTCAGGTGTGCTGTCGCTCCTTCCTCCCAGCTTCCCCTCCTCCCTGGCAGAGCATGAGACTCACAAAGTCCTTGGCCAGCCTAAACATCACCAAGCAGTAACTGAAAACACTGGTGTTCTCAGCGCTATTCCCAGGCCCAAAATCAAAAACACAGTGCTGCACCAGCTACCAAGAAGGATAAAAAATGACTGCTGCTGCTGAACCCAGGACATCCTGTCACTACAGTCTTTAATGAAGAGTCCCTCTCCAGCATCCCTATAGGCCCCCTTCAGATACTGGAAGGCTGCTAGGAGGTCTCCACACAGCCTTCTCTTTTGCAGGCTGAACAGCCCCAATTTGCTCAGCCTATCTTCATACGGGAGGTGCTCCAGTCCCCTGATCATCCTCGTGGCCCTCCTCTGCACTTGTTCCAACAGTTCCATGTCCTTTTTATGTTGAGGACACCAGAACTGCACACAATACTCCAAGTGAGGTCTCCTGAGAGCAGAGTAGAGGGGCAGAATCACCTCCCCCAACCTGCTGGTCACGCTCCTTTTGATGCCAGTTTCTCATTAGCTGGAACATTTTTCAGTATATTACCTCAGCTCAATGGATCTTGACCTGTGTAAGTATGGAGAGCCACCACTTCAGGGTATTATATTTTTAAAAATTATTGTCAGTTATGCAGGTAGGAAGAAGAATTACATATAATTACATATAATTAGGTAAATCAGATGTTGCATTTTGGTCGATAAGAGAAGTATCATAGAATCACAGAACCCTTTAGGTTGGAAAAGACTTTAAAGATCGAGTCCAAGCATTAACCCAGCACTGCCGAGTCCATCGCTAAACCATGCCCCTAAGTGCCACATCTACACATCTCTTAAGTACATCAGGGATAGTGACTCAACCACTTCCCTGGGCAGCCTGTTCCAATGCCTGACAACCCTTGCAGTGAAGAAATTTTTCCTGATATCCAATCTAGATCTCTTCTGGCATAACTTGAGGCAATTTTGTCTTGTCCTGTTGCTTGTTACTTTGGAGAAGAGACTGACCTCCACCTTGCTACAACCTCATTTCAGGTAGTTGTAGAGAGTGATAAGTACTCCCTGAGCCTCCTCATCTCCAGGCTGAACAACCCCAGTTCTCTCAGCTGTTCCTCATTAGACTTGTGATCCAGAGCCTTCAGCAGCTCCGTAGCCCTTCTCTGTACCTGCTCCAGCACCTCAATGTCTTTCTGGGGGTGAGGGGCCCAGAACTGAGCACAGGATTCAAGGTGCAACCTCACCAGTGCCCAGTACAGAGGGACAATCATTTCCCTGGCCCTGCTGCCACACTATTGCTGATACAGGCCAGAATGCTCTTGGCCTTCTTGGCTGCTTGGGCACAAGCTGCTCATGTTCATCTGGCTGATGAACAACACCCCCAGGTCCTTTTCCACCGGCAGCTTTCCAGCCACTCTTCATGAAGCCCATAGTGTTGCCTGGGGTTGTTGTCTTTTACAGCAGTAGCCAGATTAGGTTCTAGCTGGGCATTGTCCCTTCTAATTATCTCCCTGCAAAACCTCATGACATCTCTGTAGTCTTCCGGAGTTGCTTGCCCCTTCTTCCAAAGGCCATAAGCTCTCTTTTTTTCTCCTGAGTTCCAGCCAAAGCTCTCTGTTCAGCCAGGCCAGTACCTTTCCCTGCTGGCTCTTTTTTCTACACATGAAGATGGCCTGTTCCTGCATCTGTAAGATTTCCTTCTTGAAGAATGTCCAGCTTTCCTGGACTCCTTTGTCCTTCAGGACTGCCTCCCAAGGGACTTTGTCAACTGTCTCCAAAACAGGACAAAGTCTGCCCTCCGGAAGTCCAAGGCAGCAGTTCAGCTGACCCTCCTCCTTCTGTCTTGTTGACCTCCCCCTGATTCTTACCCATAAACACTCAACCCTAATGTCACCATAATTAATCTCTGGACAGTCAAACAACTTGCTAACATACAGAGCTACCCCACGACCTCACTTCCTTGCCTATCTTTTCTGATAGCAATTGAATCATAGTTTTCCTGCTTCACAGTGGCTTCCAGCTCCTCCTGTTTCATGCCCATGCTGTGTGCATTGGTATAGATGCACTTCAGCTAGGCTATTGATCCCACCACCATTTTGGGGGAAAAAGCCCCAATCTCTATGTGACCATTCTCCGTTGCTTCCATGGTTTCTAACACATTGATAACCCTATCTCCACTGGGATAACAGATTGAAGGACTTCCCTAGCACACCCTTCCTCAAACTTTAGCGTGCTGTCCCAGACTTATCTCCAGAGAGCCTGGTTTTATCCCTTTCACACTTCAAATCTAACTTACCAGCTCTATCTGATGCAGCAACTGCTTTGAGAGTCTTGGCTAATTGTTGTGTCAATCTGACTTTTTTGTTGAGGCAGCTGACTTCATTCCACTAAGGCATTCTGTATCTGTTTTCAATTGCCAGTTTTTTAGCTGTATCTCATGGGGAAAAAAAACCTTTTTAAAACATCAACCACATATTGTATGTGAGTTGATTAATTCAGATGAATGGCACCATGGAAAGTTATGAAAAAATGAGCTCCAACTGGCAAAACTTAATGAGATTACTACTTCAACATAGTAGCATTCTTTATTCCTTCTGATTTCTATTTCCTTTTGGAATAAGACTAGAAGAAAGAATGAAAAATATCAAAGGCAAGTAAACCCAGATTTGTCACAATGGATTATTTTGCTTTTATTTGGGACTTCAAAAATTATAGTTTTAATAACATACATTTCTGGCTCTCCTGTCACCTGACTATTTCATTTCAAGGTTACAGTGTGACATTTTGTGAATATCATGAAATAATAGCCAAGATTCTGTGAAGCAGATAACCTGAAGTGAAAGAGGCATTAAAACAATGAAGCCTTCATTTTGATATAGCCAATTTATGAATATTCTTGACAGGGATAATTTAAAATGTAACAAAAAGGTTTCTGGGTGTCTGGCATTCTAGGTAATGTTGAAAGCATAACGAAGTAGGAGTTTGATCACTCTCGTGTTCATTAAATCCTGTATTTCCTATGCAGGCATTGCTTCCTCAACAGAATTTGCTCTTAAAATTGAGCGGCTGTTAGGTCCTCTATTCTTAAACTGTTGGTGGGTTTCTGTAAAATACTGTGGCCATAAAAAGTGTGCTCTGCTGCTATGGCAATATGGCATCACTCTGACATAATGGTAAGCATACTGGTAACTTCACCTAGTATCGATCCCAATAAAGAGGTTTGGTCCCAATAATCTCTCCACTAGTATTTCTTTAGGCTATTGCCGCACTTCATCTTCTCATTCATAGAAAGAATAGAGGTTGCAAAATATTAAATCATTCTCCTCTTCGAAGATTTCAAAAAGCACTATTTCCATAAAAGAAAGGACATGATAGGTTAATGCCTTTATGCTGTCTTTAGAGCCACGTGCTCTATTTTTACTGTCTAAATGGAGTTGTGCTCCTAGGCCAGTTTTCAGAAGGGAGGCACTAATCTTTCTTTTTAACCAAATTGACTCATAATCTGTGTTCTTAAAAAATGGCTCTTTTGTAATATACAGTCAGCAAGCCCTAACAGTCTTGAGACTACCAGCTAAATTGATAGTATGTGACCTGGAAAGGGTGCTGCAGAGAAAAAAAATGAAGACATCTGAAAGTTGCATATTTCAGTTCAATAGTTCACTTTTATTAGCATAGTATTTTAATATGTACTTGACTAGCCAGGCATTTATTTTTTCACGGGAAGCTCACATAAAGACAGAAATGGGTGAAAGACTACAGCCGATCTTCAAAGAAACTGGCACAATATCAATATATGAATGGAAATCTAATCCATGTTTTAGATCACTGAAAAAGAGAAGTAAATATGAAGTGCTCAAATGATAATGGGCTCCATAAAATATTTTCATGCAGCCCAAGAAGAAACTGGAAATGGACAGCAAATGTTCAGGATTTAAAGATGGTTGAAAACCAAAAAGTGATATTTTAATTCCCAGAAGCGTGAAATGTGCATATTTCCATCTATTCCTGGGGAGTCACAGTTAGAACAAGTACAAACTAAAATCGTGATTCTTCTAATTCTACTTTGGATGTAGGAAGAAGACCATGAGAACAAAATGTTTCCTGGTTTGGATGGCAGAGATCTTACAAGGTAAGCCTGCAGTCCGGCCATTGCCAAAAGCAAACCTATATAACTCAGGTCTAAACTTTGAAACCTCATCTGAAACTTAAATTTAATCTGAACAAAATCACTGCCTATCAATCTATAATAAAGATAATAAAAACAGACAGGAAAGTTTTCTCCCACACAAACTGTCCATACAGTTCAGCAGTGACTTATTGCCATCACAACAGAAATATCTAATAGGATTAAATTCAACATCATTTGCACTGGAAAAAAAGGTCATCTAGAACCTGAACATGGCCAACAAGCACTCTGCCCCATCCATTTACACAGTTTTGTACTGTTGCCAATTGCTACAACATCTGAGCAAATTTCTGGGAAAATAGATCGGCACTAAAACAAAACCTATGATGGAGGTGTTAACTTTCTGGCTTTTTGCCTGCTCCACAGTATTAAAAGTTTCTCATGCAGTTGTATTTGGTGCAGTTTAGGAAAGGGAAGGTTATAACTTCTTTTAAGTATTTTTCTGGAGGAAAGAGGAAAAAGGAGAAGTATATTATAGAAATTTTATGAAGCATTGTCTTTGATTCCGGTTCTATCCAGGGCCATCTGAAGACTTCTTTACTGGCTAAAGAATGCTCCAGCATGCTTCATAAGCCATTTCCCACAGACAAATAGCAAAATAATAATGTGTCTCCTACCCACTCTTAATTATGTAAAGAATAAATGAGCAATTGGACAATGACTGGAAACTATTAGGTTTTGGGTTGTTTAGTATTTATTTTTTCAAAGCAAACATGTTTAACTGAGAGCAGAACTAAAGGTCTGAAGTATAACACTATTCTGTCAAAAGGGAATTAACTGACAATTCTTCCAGTGTGACTGAAAGTAAGGACTATTTTTTCTGAGTTCTTTCATTTGCAAGTCTGATATAATCTTACAGTGACGATACTCTGCTTTCAAAACAGTAAAAAATGGAGGAAGACCTGGCTCCAGAGGGAGCAGAATTAAGGCTTAAGAACCACAGTCTGTTCCTGGACTGTTTTTTCCAGGCTGAGCTGAGCCAAGCACTATGTGGAAGGGGCAACCCTTTGTCACAAAGAAACACTCAGTGAGGATGGGCTGCTCCCATAGGGGAGTGTGTGGCCTTTCTCTTAGCTCTCTAGTTAATCCTGGTACTGAGTTACAAATCCCTACACAAATACGAAGTGTTAATACACGCTCAAATTTCCTATTTCACTTTTAAACAAAATAGTTTATTTGGTAAAAGAACCAGGCTGAAATGTTCATTCCTGAACCTATAGGGGAAAGAAGCCAATGGAAAGATTTTAAATGGCATTTGGGATTTTATCCTGGCCATAGGCAAAAATGTTGGCCTGACAGAGACTAACCCCAGACAAGCTGATGACGGAAAAAAAATGGTTCATATTCCAGAGGTCACTACTGCGCTTAGCGGCAAGGTTTCATGAGCAATAAGGCTGGAGTAGCAGTGGAGAATGAAACTCTCCAGAGGTTCATTGCTTCATTGCAGCATTACAATGAAGGGAAAACCTGCTTAGAAAGGTATTGCAGTTTAAGCAATGGTCAATACCAAAAAGAAAGGAAACTGCCTAAAAATGCAATTGGGAGAAATGAGGTGTATTGAACCTCTCAAAACTTGACTGCCGCTCAAACAGCCAGTGTCTGTGCAGAGCTGCAGCAGCTTCTGCTGTGGGTGGAGCCAGCTTGAAGGAGACTCAGGACAAGGCTGATGCCTGAAACAAAACACAAATGTGCATACATTATTTTAAGCATATAGATAGCCCTGATAAAAGTAAAACCCTTGTAGGCTTGATTCAATGGCACTGCTTATGTATTGAAACTATTTGCATGTTTAAATTACTTCCATGCACTAAGGTCTCAACCTGACAAGTCATGAGGGTGTGAAATATATTACTGTTTCTTGACACTGTTGTGATCCATGAAATCAAAACCTACCAGGCTCAGAGAGGTTTACTGTGGACAGGTACCCTTCTCAGGAAGTTACCAACACATTCAGCCACCTTCACAGAATCACTGAAAAGATGACGTTGGAAGGGACCTCGAGGTCACCCGGTCCAACCATCCTGCCCAAGCAGGGCCACCTTACAGAAAGCTACATCACACTATCCAAACCCTGAGCAGGAAGGTCTGTTGGGCCAGTTCCCTCAGGTCATGTCAGAAAAACATTTATGGGGCTAAGCATCAAAAGCTGCTTTATGGCTGTTTTCATTTTTCTGGGTGTACAAAAAGTTGTCTGATTTCTCATTTTCCCCAAACACTACGTTCAATTGAAATGCGACATGGTTTAGTGTCAGTTGTCCCTGCCCAGGGCAGGGGGTTGGAACTAGATGATCTTAAGGTCCTTTCCAGCCCTGCCTGTTCTATGATTCTATTCTACGATTCTAAAAGAATGAAAATAGCAACAAATAATAAAAAGCCAGTATTTATTCCCTAGATTTGTGTGGTCTGTAACAATGTAATCCTTTTAGTTTTCTCTACAGTTTTCTTAAACTTTTTCATAAAGCAATCTGGGCATACTCATAAGAATCTATCATCAGGCTCATTCTCTTGTGCATGTTATTGCTGGTTTATTTTCCATCTTGCAAATGTTCGGAAATGTCAGTTTTCAATAGAATCTTCTTAGCTGGAAATGGGAATTCAGTTATGGCGATACACCCCCAGTGTCAAAAAGTGATCCAAACAATTTTCATTGCATTAACTCTGCTCAGTCACAGTCTTTCGATTTTGGATTTTATCACACACACACAAGAGTTGTCAATATGAGACTTTTGCCTGCTGTTCATCTTCTAAATTATCTGAAATATTCAACCACAGAACTACTTCTGTCACCTTACCTTAGTACAATATTGTTTAAGATTCAGTCACCTGAATATCTGATATGTCCCTATTTTCTGTTTGACATTTTTCTCTGTGAATACTGGATAGGATTTTCTTATTATAATGGTTTGAACTTTAGAGAAACAGTGATATATAAACACATCTTCTGATTACTTTTCACAATTTCCAGCAGCATGACAATTGAAATGTAAATGAGTATGTCTCCCAACTGAAAGAAGAGAACATTTACCACTGTGTCTCTTAGAACAGGCCTGTGGGAACTTCCCTGTAGGAATCGAAAGACAGTTCACATGTATTAAAGCAGAACAAATGAGAGATATAAGACAGACAAGGTTTGGGGAGATAAGAATAACAATCCTGCTAACCACAGGTGATTTGCATTTAAATATCAGAAGCTAGAGTGAGCAAATAGGAAAAAAAATTCCTCACCTTTTTTGCCCATGGTTAGTGTCAATCAGTGTAAAAATAAATGATGAGATGGATTCTTAACATCGTACATACACAGGAGAAAATGCAGCAGTACAAGTATTTGGAAATCCATTTCACTGATATTGGGTTATGCACTTTGACAGATAGGTTGTAAACCTGGTCAAAAAGTTTGTTTATCTGAATTTATTCCATAGCCTTATTCCAAAGAAATTGTATGGAGAAATAATGGATTAATGAACACACAGGAAAAAAATAGGCCCCTATTGGGCCTGTATAAAATCTCATGAAATTACTAGATACGGTACATACATACAGCTTTTTGAATGTACATTTCCAGTTCTCGTAATGGCATTTCCCACCCTGACATTCTAACTTGCACTATTTATCCTTCCATCCTTACATTCTTCATCCTTCATCCTTCTGTCTGTACAAAACACAGAGCTTTTGGTCTATGCACTAAAGTTAACTGGCTCAAGATGTTCTACTGGTCGATTGCTCATCAAGAACAAGTTATGTGTAAGATCATTTTGCCACTCTCTTAGAGCCTGATGCTTAACATGGTCCAATCAGTTTGTCTGTGAAAGTATCTATTTACCATTTTCAATCAATCAAATCAAGATATGTTAATGACTTTGCTTCTCAGTGGAATTGTGTTGATCATTTTGATCTCATAACTGTAAAGAAGAAGCAGCTACTTTAATGCTGTTTTGCCTTAAAATGAATTTTTGTTTATTACCTTCTAATTCTTACCTTGGGTAACAGTTAAACTCAATGTATATTGCAGTCTTTTACTGGTCAGTTTATAATTTCAGAGAATAATTTTTAGTCTTTACCTTAAATACTTTGGTAGGTAAATATTCCAGCTATGAAACTGATCTAATCATGCTGATTTGGTTCCTGCCCTGCCTTCTGATCTGGTGTGTGACTATGTGAGTCACTCAGGCCCTAAATTGCATCTCTTGTTGCTGATTTGAATGTTACTTCACAACACAGTAAATCATATTGAGTCCAAAATTGCTGCAGCAGGTAATAATAAACCCCTACTGAGACTACACATGCGGATAATTCAGATGACTGAAATGAAAATGCTAGTATCTAACTTAGGTCAACCTCAACATTTTCTATCTGCAAAGCAAATGCAATAATAGATCCCATATGAAAATTGAATTTTTATTGGTCAGTGACTTCCTTGGAACTGTTGCTTGTCCTTTCTTTTTTTAGCTGAAAAGAAGTGGGAAAACTTTGCAAGAGAAATGTTTCTTTTCTCTACTTCCATTTTCAACTGTTCTCATATATGCTTATACATTCATAAAAATGTTCATAATAGGAAATTTCCAGTATTTCAGATGATCCCCAAACAGGCTGAGAAAGGTTACCCAGCTCATTGGTATAAGATAGAAATCTTGTTCTCCCTGGGCTTCACCTAAATTCAGATAGAGTCATAGTCTCTATCCAGATTTAGTCAAGAATCATAGAATAGTTTGGGTTGGAAGGGATGTCAAAGGTCATCAAGTCCAATCCTCCTGCAATGAGCAGGAACATCTTCAACTATATCAGGCTGCTCAGAACCAAATCCAGCCTGGCATATGAATCAATGTCAGAGCATATGAATCTGCAAGAGTAACCTCTGCAGTTGAGACAAACACCTAACTGTTTTTTCCATGCTGTGCTGGTTATGGATTAAAACCTTTCCTGTCATATTTTAGACCAACAGGCAGTTTACTTTTAAGAACATGATGGAAAATGGGTTCTGGGCTGGCTGACTGTACCTTTCCTTCTATATTCTCACCTGTAACAAAGACCTCACTCTGTTATGAATATCCTTTATTCGCCTAGCAGAAAGATTGGGGATCTCAGCAACAGATTTGAGTATACATGGTATCAAGTGCATATTTTTTACTGTGAAGAACATCAGGATTTATTGTTGCTCTAGAATAATGTCGACCTTGGCATCTCCTCAGTTAATATTTGCTCTTAGGTCAATAGATCTGGATATTCAGTTATTCAGAAGTCGCTATCAACTTAATTGTTATCGGCAGGAGGTAAAAACCTTTGGAGGCTGATAACTGAGTATTTGTTACTAAATACTACGAAGAGTATCACAGTAAAAACCTGATGCAGGTCTGCTTGGTTCTTCTGGAGGGATGCTCTGTTTGGTGGTGACAAACTCATCTCGAATGAATAACAGAATCCAGCAGTCCCATTGGGAGTAACAGGAATATCGTTTGCCCTGCACAGGAACAGAGAAGGATGACAACAATCCATCTGTTTCCATCTGGACACTCATATTTATCCTGATGTTTGGTATTCTTAACTTCCTGTGTAGTTCTATGATGGATAGGAAATTAAAATGGAGAAGGAAGAAACTTCCTGGGGCTAGAATCACTGCCTCTGTGATGATCAGACAGCTGATATGATGCCATATATTAGCAACTCCTACACAGTAGGAAAACATCAGTCCTTGAATGGCTTTTACACCAGCTTTATGAGCTAGCAGCACTAGGGATGAAGTTAACTGTTAAACAGGTGGCAACAGCCTGATCAAGAAGAAACAAAGATTGGGTTATATATAGATAAGCTAATATATATGTTAAGACACATAAACATTGCTTTTATAAATAGAAATCAATTAGTCTCAGATGCCTAGCTATATTAATTAGTGTGATGGACATATGAGTATGCATGCATGTAAACAATTTAGTTTCGAGATTAAAAGACATTTCTGAATTTAGACTGTGTCGATGTTGAATATATAACTGTACTGGCCAAGTCAAGCTCTGACAGCACTGTGACCCTAATGATGTGGTTAATGCTGATGTGATGTAAACGTAAGGTCTAACAAATAAAAAGGGTATTTCAAGGATCATGTAAAATACATAGGCAGTTAGAGTTTACAAGTGTAAATGTACAAAACATGGCTGTGGGGATAAAGGAGTGTAACTGAAAGAAAGGTTTTCCTGCAGGGTTTGTTTTGGTTTTTTTTGAGATAAGTTATCTGATATCTATTGTTCCTATCCAGACAATAAGGATTTGAGTATAAGGGAAATAATCTTCATAATGGGTTTTTCTCCTTTAAGCATTAATTTTAATGAAATTTAGTCTACTTAAATCTTGCCTGAATTAGATTAAAGACATAAAAATCCCTCAAAGAATCAAGAGCAACCTAGTCTGTCTGTTCTACAAGAATATAGCACTAGTAGGCGCTTATAATACGCCCTTCTGTTTAGACTAAGTAATCCCTAGATGCCTAAGTGTAGCTGTTCAGTTGCATGGACTAGTAGGAGTGAGATGAGCTCCCAGATCCTGCCTGAGTGTTCTTTGTAGCCAGATGGGCACCCAGCTCTGGCAAAATACCCAGAGAATGTGCCAACATTAAAATGGGCAGCACTGCAACTAGTAATGATATACTCCCCTTTTTATTTTATTATTTTTTTAACAGTTTAATAATTAAGAGTTGACCACCAAGAACACAGGTTCAGTGCCCATGCCTCATGGAGCCTTGAGCTTACATTACAGGATATTTCATGTTTCATTTCTATTGTGCAAAAATACAATATTATAATAAATCTGACAGCTTTCTGTGTTTGTTTCCTGGGATTAATTTAATTAATGAATGGGTATTTACCTGCCTCATCATTGACAGTCAGCAGAAGTAAAAGGCTTCTGCAGCATGATAAAAAGAAAGGTGTCTGCTTTGAAGAATAGGGAGGACAAATTTCTTTCATCAGCCTCTAAATAGTTCAACAAATGCAGAACGTGAGGACCCAGCAGACATTTTAAGATGAGGTAGGGCAATATGCAATGGCTAAAATGGCATCAGTCAGCTGATAGGGTTAAAAAAACAGAATAACACTAAATGTGTTACAGTTACCAGATGTGGTGGCATTTACTGAAATTGCCCTGGTATGTCTGAAGCCATGTTTCCAGCGCCAGATTCATAATTCCTGGGATCACAATGCTCCTGCTCTTCCCCTTCGCATTACACTCACCTGCTCAGTAACGGTAGTGGGCAGGAACCTTTCCATACCTGGCTGGCACAATATTCCTGCAAATGGAAGTAATTCACCTACTCATTTTAGACAGGATTCCCAACAATGCTACAACTGTATTTGTTTAACTCTGACATAATAATTTGATGAGAGGAAAGCCTTCTTTCTCTCCAGCTGGTGTGTCCAGAGCATTTCTTCAGCTGACATGGGAATGGCAAGTTCTGCTAGCACAGAGCAAGTCTGTCTGCAGCAGTGGGGAAGCTCACAGTTACCTGGGAGTTAAGCAGCTCACACTGCATTAGATCTGCCACAGCTGTCATTTATCATACAAGACTTTCATTATACTTAAGGGGCTGAATTCAGATTTTGTTATGTAAAGAGAACTGTTTTCAGCAAATCTATTCAAACAGGAAGAGCAGATGCCCAGTTGCCTGGTCTCCTCCTAGACATTTAGGTCCTGCTTTCTCGACTGGGAGTGGTTTGGCTTTAACAGGAGGGTGGCAGAACAAGCTGATGCAAGAAACTACATGTGCTCCTGGAATAATAGTGCTGTGGATTCAAGATTTTCACTTTCTGGGTCACTGCTTTAATTACTGGACTAAAATGCAAAAGACACAGAACATCAGTGCTGGTTCATTAGGTTCTCATCCTTAGAGGAGAGCTGAGTACTCTGGATGACAAGTGGATGAATAACCTTGACACTTCTCTTACTCTGCATGGGCTCTTCACTTTAGGCAAAGTGAGTTGTTTTCAACAGCTCTAGTGGGAGCACAGAAATCTGAGGCAGATATTTTAGGCGTGATGAACTGCCCCCAGAGCCAAGTGTTTACCATTTTGTTGAGGTAATACTTATATTAGAAACTTCTGTGGGCGGGTTGGATTCTGCTTGGAAGGGGTGTGACCAGCAAGCCAGCAAGCTCATGTGCATGTGTACGCTCTAGGAAGCTAAGGATTAACCAGATTTTAAGCAGGACATACCCGTGCATTAGCCTCATGAGACAGTCATTCAGCCACCAAGTTGGATCTCTGCATTTCTCTGCTGGCAGAACAGAAAGCAGATAGGACTTGGCAAATGATATCTCCTGGTCTTCGAAGTCACTTCCTCCACTGAAGCCTGGTGGAAGCACTCATGCAGGAGTGTTTGGGTATTGCTGGGATGCTTCTGTTTAAAACAACAGTGTCAGTATTCTGTTCTGGTTTGCTCTGTATTACTAGTAGTACCACTGTATTAATAAAGCCTTTTGAAAGTACTGTAAGCAATATGATTATCTACCATCATGTGTAGTTCTTCTCTATCCCCAAGGAGAAACTTTGTACATGTCTTTGAGGATTATTTAATAAGTAATATGCATGCTAGAAAGTCAGTGCTTGGAAACAATGTTGAAGGTGTGTTTAGAAAGAAAAAAAGAGTAGGGTTTCTGATCGTGCCATTGAATGATTGTGCTGTGTGGCCTGAGCTTGCCTCTGGAGGTGCTGCCCTCCCAAGTGGTGAGCGTGTGTTGGGCAGTTCCAGTCAGTGTTTCCAACAGCAGGGCTACATGGTGCAGTCTCTCACGAAGCTTGGAATATGCTAGGACTAGGGAGATCTTTGATGCAAGGCTAATTTTTCTGCGTTGAGTACATTAGGGAATATATTCAACAGGAGCAAAAAACTTTGAAGCTATTCCTAAAGCAGATTCTCTATTTTCAGGTAATGGAAGATGATCGCATTCTGGAAACAGCCCTTCACAGGGTTGTCTGTCAGGAATAATAATGCTTGGTGAAACCTGAACTTCCCAAGGAGCAAAATGTTGAAATGGCAGATTTAACAACAGAGGAAGTGTTGAAATAACACAGTATTTCAACACCTTTTCTGTCACCGTCCCGGGTACCTGGCATGCAAAGATAACAGCTGTTTCCAAGGCATTTGTGAAGATCTCTGGCTGTAGTCTTCCCTTATGGAGGAGTGAAAAGTGTGTGATAGTGGCAGGTTTTGAGTTTGTAGTGAAATCTGTTCTTGTGAAAAGCACCTGATCAGCAGAACAGAAGATGCACATCTCTCTTAGGAAGATGATAGGGTTTTGTTGCTGAGGCAACAGCGGTACATGGGAAATGTAGATTCAACTTTTGACACCAGCACAGATTTTCTATGTATCCTTAGGATCAGTTAGGCATTGACTCAGTGAAGCAACTTGATTTTCCGATGGTGTGATTGATAGTATGTGTTTAAAGATGTGGTCAAACAAGGACTTTTTTCTGTCCATACACTTCATCTAGTTTATTTGTAAGCTGTGTAAGCTCCTCAGCACAAGAGCTGTCTCTCACTATGTGTTTGTGCAGACATCTAAAATAAAACAGGCCAGGTCCTGTTGTGCAATCATGAAACACAAATTAACATCAGTGGTAAAAATACATTAAGCTTATTCAAGTTAATGCGAAAACGGCTTTGTCCTTTTAGGTCTTAGTTTTCCCTCTGGAAAGCCAAATTCCATGGTGAAAACTTCATTAAATATAAGTTCAAACAAAATTTAATGCCTAGATTGTCAGCAGATCCACTGGATCAGGCCTTCCTGCTGCCAGAGCTTCACTTCTCACGGCTTGGAGCAGTCATGTGTTTGAGGGGGTTGGAAGTTATGTTTCCATGGTTATGTAGCTCCCGACTTTCTTTTAATATCCCAGACAAGAGATCTGTTAATGTTCACTACTGATAATTGGAAGTTAGAGAAAAAAAAACTCCCATGGGCTTTGGATATTGTTCTGTGCAGAACATCAGGTGAAAAAATAGCAACAATTCATCCACACAAACTAGGAACTGCTCAAACCCAGCAAAATGTGGTTTTTATGCTATTCCTTGTCAACAGCTCAAAATTCAAGGCACAATTGTCCTCGTTTCAGCTGGGATGGAGTTAATTTTCTTCCTAGTAGCTGCTGCAGTGCTGTGTTTTGGTTTCAGTCTTAGAACAATGCTAATAACACACCAATAGTTTAACTGTAGCTCTGTAGTACTTACCCTGATCAAGGACTTTTCAGTCTCATTCTCTGCCAGTAAGGAAGGGCACAAGAAGCTGTGAGGGAGCAGAGACAGGGCATCTGACCCAAACTAGCCAAAGGGGTATTCCATACCACAGCAAGTCATGCCCTGTATATAAACTGGGGGGAGCTGGCCAGAAGGGGCTATTCACTGCTCAGTGATTGCATCACATTCCAGGGACCCTAATAAAAATAGGCAGTATACCTCTGAATAATGTATTAGGAGAGGCTTTTATTCATCTTCTGTGTATCAAGATCCTTATTTTTTGTGGTCGATTGAACAGTAATTGATGTTAATGATCAGAACATAAAGTTACCAATATGGCTCACAGGGCTTTTAAAAGTAGTGATGCATGGTGAGTGATTCAATGTTAGTTTCAGTTATCTTTTCTATGCTAAAAGGGTAGATACAAATGAAATGAATTGGCTTTGTGTATATACTGAGGTTTTCATTCACTTGAGGATAAAGGTATTCTCAAGATCTGAAAACCGATTTTAAAAAAAGAGATAAAAACAAACTTATACAAACAAGTTAACAACTTTTATGATTCCATATCAGAAATATTCTTGGATAAGAAGCCTTAAAGAGTGTGAAAATACATTCTGAAAAAGTAATATTGCAAAAATGAATGCGGTACCTGCCAAAGTTCATAATAGCTGATGGCAGAAATAGAATTGTGAAGATCTGATTTGTGCTTTGAATGCCATTACAGCCCCTGGTGATTTTTAGCATGTCACTTAGGTGAAAATGTTCGCATGTTTCTCCTTGATTTTTCAGAGGAAAACAGTGTAACTTAAGTTAGAGTTGCTCAGCGGTCACAGGAATCAAACCTCACCTTTACATGGAGATAGAAATCATATTTGAAAAGTGTACTTCACACATCTGATTTTAGACAAACACATTTGATTTTGTTATATATGTGTCTGAGGATTCTCCAGTAATGGTGAGTAATGATTAGCAATAATGGGTCACTTTCAAGCGTAACAAATTCTTTTCTGCGATGCACTGCAGTGTTTGTATACAAGGAGTTACAGAAGTGCAAAATGGTATTTGATTTCATACTTGTTTCAAATTACTGTATCATAACATTATAGGAATTCAGAAATGCAGATCCAGCTACTCTTTTAGGGTTCAATTTGACAAAGTGCTTAATTTATAGCCTACAAGCTTTATAATTAAAATTAGTGGTTTTAATGATAGCCTTAAGTAATACTAATCATACATAGCAATTACAGGGGTGATGGAAATACTTAAATGCAGGTTTTGGCTTCTGAAGAATGTACTATATTAAACTTATATTTTACTAGTGATATAAAATGACCATTGTCAGAGCCTGGTTTAAAAGTTGCTGAAAATGTCTTAAGTAGAAATAGAAACGTTTATGTTGAGAGAGTAAAGGAGGCAGACCTTCAAATGCTAATTCACAGAGCTACCCTAGGCTCATAGTGTTGTCTTAAAACTTACCCTGAAAGACAGACTATAGGTAACAGTGCTCATGTGTGACCATTGAAAATGTTTAGGAACTTAGAATATTACAGTTTATTAGTCTTCTACACGAAAAGGAAATCAGTATTCTTATTCGTGTAGTACTGAGACATTGCACATCATGTGTAAATATCTCATTTACCATTTTAATACCTGCTATTTCCAGACCTATGTGCCATCTGAGCCTGTATGGAGTTTAGACACAGTGTCTCAGGGTAGGACCTTCACTACTTTTCCATGAAACAGGTAGAGCAAAGTTAGTTCCCCACCTCAAACTATTTGCAGTTTTGAATCTGATTGTTCTCATAAGAGACTGATCTTGCAGTTCTGTCCTCTCATGACATGACTGGAATTGGACCTGACTCTTATTCATTCATAAAACCACATAACGGAACAATAATCTTTATTTTTGCTGAGTTATCGCCTAGTTGCAGGGCTCAGTGCGCACACATGCAAGTTCTCCCAGGGACAAGGCAGTGATGGACAGAAGAGTGGGACTGCCCTGTTCAAAAGGGAACATGGGAAGCCATTTCCACCCTTTGTGCTTTAAGAGAAGGCAGGAATGGCTGTATAAGCTCAGATCTAGGTGCCACATGGTCCAGTGCAGTATTTGCAGCAGTGGACAACTCTTCATTTCTTGGACAAACATCAGAGCTAAAATTACATATGCTCTCTCAAGTCTAGTGATTTTTAATTGAGGTATTTCAGCAACCCCATACTGAAGGGAGACTGTTAGCACACATCTGTTAGTACCATGTAGAGAGTAGCTCTGGTTGGAGTTAGCTATTCAAGTAAGAAGCTTGTAAGGTTCTCCAAGGTTTTAGACAGGATTTAAGAGATACAACTATCTCCTATGGGTCCTATTATGTTTAGGTGGGTCTTTGCTGACATAATTCTTATTACTGGCACCATTTTTAATTTCTCTGAGGATAAGGAGCCAAAGAACACAAACATTAGGAACTTACAGTGCTTGGTGCTACAATGACCATTTTATTTTCTCTTGGAACAAGCTGTACTCCCAATGAAACACCTTAAACCTGATAATAAATATCCTGTTTCATAGCATAGGCATTAATTACTTCTTCAAATGAGCAGCTCTAAAGTCCAAGTACTGAGACGTAGTTCTGAATCAAAATGTAATGCTCACTTCTTTGAAGGGGACCAGAAGTAGATTAAGGAGTGACAAGGAAATAATTTACAAAGAGAGAAGTGTTGTTTAAGCTGCTCTGAGAGAAGAAACATTTTCTAAGGCTAAATTCACCTAAGTTTTTAAGTACTGATCAACAATGAAGAATTGTGTTCAGTGAAATTTCACATGGTTAAGTGTCCTGGGTTCAGCAGTAGCAGTCATTTTTCTCCTTCTCAGTAGCTGGTGCAGCGCTGTGTTTTTGATTCTGGGCCTGGGAACAGCGCTGATAACACCAGTGTTTTCAGTTACTGCTTGGTGATGTTTAGGCTGGCCAAGGACTTTGTGGGTCTCATAGTCTGCTAGGGAGGAGGGGAAGCCGGGAGGAAGGAGCGACAGCACACCTGACCCAGACTAACCAAAGAGGTTATTCTATACCACAGCACGTCATGTCCAGGGTGGAGAAACAGAGGGCAGAGACCCGGAAGGGTGGTGAGGGTGCACGGTGATTGGTGCACTGGTGGGGGTGCACTGCGTAGTCGTGCTTGATATTGGATGGTGAGAAATTGTATTCTTTTCCCTTGTATTTTCTCTTGTCATTATTATTATTGGTGGTAGCAGTAGTGATTTGTGTTATACCTTAGTTACTAAACTGTTCTTATCTCAACCTGTGGGAGTTGCATTCTTTTGATTCTCCTTCCCATCCCTCCAGGAGCGCAGGGAAGAAAGAGTGGGGAGTGAGTGAGAGAGCGACTGTATGGGTTTATAGAAGCTTAAACCACGACATTAAGTGAGAGTTTTTTTAATTACCTGGTTGAGCTGGAGGCAAGAATTACTTTTTTAATCAGTATCATAATAAAGAGTTCAAGAAAAGCAAATGAAATACTTTTTAACTAGTCAAGGAGGGTCTTGAATGGCAGATGCAGAAGCCAAAGTAAAGTCCTGGACTCCAAAGAGAAGATGGTGCAAATTACAGTCTAGAAGGAAACACATGAACTTAACAAATAAATTTATTTTATATTGAGACAAATTTTTGGATATTTTAGAACCAATAAACATCAATTTGTAAAATAATGATTTACTCATCTCAGTCACAATAGACTCAATCAAGCTGTTCATAGAGCTCATGCAGTTCATAAAGCTTTGTTCTTTCCTGAAAAAGCTGATTCTGGGATGCTTACCAAAAAGAAGGTATTGAAAAATGTCAAAAATACTTCAACTAGAAATCTAATAAAATAAATCATAGAATCATAGAATAGTTAGGGTTGGAAAGGACCTTAAGATCATCTAGTCCCAGCCCCCTGCCATGGGTGGGGACACTTCCCACTAAAACATGCCACCCAAGGATCTGTCTAACCTGACCTTGAACACCGCCAGCGATGGAGCATTCACAACTTCCCAGGGCAACCCATTCCAGTGCCTCACCACCCTTACAGTAAAGAACTTCCTCCTTATATCCAACCTAAACTTATAGAATCATAGAATCATAGAATAGTTAGGGTTGGAAAGGACCTCAAGATCATCCAGTTCCAACCCCCCTGCCATGGGCAGGGACACCTCCCACTAAACCATGCCATCCAAGGCTATGTCCAACCCCACCTTGAACGCCGCCAGGGATGAAGCATTCACAGCCTCCCTGGGCAACCCATTCCAGGGCCCCACCACCCTTACAGTAAAGAATTTCTTCCTCAGATCCAATCTAAACTTCCCCTGTTTAAGTTTGAACCCGTCACCCCCTGTCCTCTCACTACAGTCCCGCATGAAGAGTCCCTCCCCAGCATCCCTATAGGCCCCCTTCAGATACTGGAAGGCTGCTAGGAGGTCTCCACGCAGCCTTCTCTTCTCCAGGCTGAACAGCCCCAATTTGCTCAGCCTATCTTCATACGAGAGGTGCTCCAGTCCCCTGATCATCCTCGTGGCCCTCCTCTGCACTTGTTCTAACAGTTCCATGTCCTTTTTATGTTGAGAACACCAGTACTGCGCACAATACTCCAAGTGAGGTCTCCTGAGAGCAGAGTAAAGGGGCAGGAGCACCTCCCTCGACCTGCTGGGCACGCTTGTTTTGATGCAGCCCAGGATACGGTTGGCTTTCTGGGCTGCGAGGGCACACTGCTGGCTCATCTTCATTTTTTCATCAACCCACACCCCCAAGTCCTTCTCCGCAGGGCTGCTCTGAATCTCCTCCCCACCCAACCTGTGGCTGTGCCTGGCATTGCTCCGACCCAGGTGTAGGACCTTGCACTCAGCATGGTTAAACTTCATCAGGTTGGCATCAGCCCACCTCACAAGCGTGTCAAGGTCCCTCTGGATGGCATTCCTTCCCTCCAATGTATCAACCGAACCACACAGCTTGGTGTCATCGGCAAACTTGCTGGGGGCACACTCAATCCCACTGTCCATGTCACTTCCCCTGTTTAAGTTTGAACCCGTTACCCCTTGTCCTATCACTACAGTCCCTCATGAAGAGTCCCTCCCCAGCATCCCTATAGGCCCCCTTCAGATATTGGAAGGCTGCTATGAGGTCTCCACGCAGCCTTCTCTTCTCCAGGCTGAACAGCCACAACTTTCTCAGCCTATCTTCATGCGGGAGTTGTGCTCCAGTCCCCTGATCATCCTCGTGGTCCCCCTCTGCACTTGTTCTAACAGTTCCATGTCATTTTTACATTGAGGACACCAGAACTGCACGCAATACTCCAAGTGAGGTCTCACGAGAGCAGAGTAGAGGGGCAGGATCACCTCCCTCGACCTGCTGGTCACACTCCTTTTGATGCAGCCCAGGATACGGTTGGCTTTCTGGGCTGCGAGTGCACACTGAAGCTGGCTCATATTAATTTTCTCGTCGACCAACACCACCAGGTCCTTCTCCACAGGGCCGCTCTGAATCTCTTCTCTGCCTAACCTGTAGCTGTGCCTGGGATTGTTCCGACCCAGGTGTAGGACCTTGCACTTGGCATGGTTAAACTTCATTAGGTTGGCATCAGCCCACCTCACAAGCGTGTCAAGGTCCCTCTGGATGGCATTCCTTCCCTCCAATGTATCAACCAAACCACACAGCTTGGTGTCATCGGCAAACTTGCTGAGGGTGCACTCAATCCCACTGTCCATGTCACCCACAAAGATGTTGAACAAGACCGGTCCCAACACCGATCCCTGAGGAACACCACTCATTACTGGTCTCCAGCTGGACATTGAGCCATTGACCACAACTCTTTGCGTGCGGCCATACAACCAGTTCTTTATCCACCGAGTGGTCCACCTATCAAATTGATGTCTCTCCAACTTAGAGAGAAGGATGTCATGTGAGACAGTGTCAAATGCTTTGCACAAGTCCAGGTAGATGACATCAGTTGCTCCACCCCTCTCCATCAGTTCTGTAGCCCCTTCATAGAAGGCCACCAGATTGGTCAGGCAGGATTTCCCCTTAGTGAAGCCATGCTGGCTGTCACCAACCATCTTGTTGGTTTTCATATACCTTAGCATTCCTTGCAGGAGAATCTGCTCCAAGATTTTGCCAGGCACAGAGGTGAGACTGACTTGTCTGTAATTCCCTGCCTCTTCCATTTTCCCCTTCTTAAAAATGGGGGTTATATTTCCCTTTTTCCAGTCATCGGGAACTTCACCTGACTGCCATGATTTTTCAAATATGATGGACAGTGGCTTAGCAACTTCATTTGCCAGCTCCTTCAGGACCCACAGATGGCACACAGTTTCACAATATTTTTTGTCTTAAAAAATTATAAAAGCGATTTTGTTCTCTAAATAATTGAAAAATTATGGTTCAGGAAAATATTAGGGAAAATTCTCTAAATTTTTAGACTTTATTTTGTAAAAAGATGGAAATTGAAGTTCATTAAAAACCACATTTTTTTCTGGTGATATTTTCCTATTGAGAATGCTTTTCCTGTAACAAGAGTTTATTCAATATCAAAGCAATTTAAGCATCTTTCCCCTCCCGCATATGTAAAACCATCAATGACCTTTATATTTCTATATCATGTCTCTATCTCATCTATGCAACATGATTTCTCTCATGGCTCAGTGATGTCCCCTCATTCTGAGACACCAGAACTATCCATGGCCCGTTTGGTGTTCCATAGGTGACACTATCAAACTGAGAGCTGTCTTTGATACAAAGCAATCCTGGATAGAAACTTTAAATTAGTCACTGTTAGCTGTTTAACTGCTTAATATATGCATCTTGATTTGAAAGCTGATTATGTAAGCTTATGTGTGTCTCCAATATTTGTGCCTCCAGGGTTGATCTTTGTCATTTGTAGTTGTTTTACATATGCAAAATCTAAGTGAATGATTTTGATTTACATTATACTTAGTCTCTAATTAAAAAAAAATAAAGAGATACAAATATATTATTTCAAAAACAACAAATAAATTGCATACATCTTATCTTCAACCTTTAGCTGGAGCACCTGGGACCTTTAAATCTCCTCAGCTCTTTTCCAAAGCCAGAGCAGCAGCTTTGGCTGCTGCTGTGGTTCTGTTGGTAACAGAGTTGATTAATGCAGTGCCATCTCTGCTTGCTCTGTTCCTGTACAATGCTTTTTTATGACAGCATAACTTTAATGGAGCCCATGGTGGACCAGATGAGGATCTGATAACCAGGAACAGATAATTGGTCTTGGTTGGGTGATTAATGGGTTTTCTTCTGGAGTTATTTTGCCTGTGGCTCTACTCCATCACCAAGGTCAAAGCCCTGTTCACAGAGCAGTTGCTGTTCACAAGCTGGTAATCAAGTGCAACTGAGAAGGAGGTGGTGTTACACTCAGAATTTTGATTATGGGCAAAGAGGAAGCACACTACATATATGTAAAGCCAATAAGTTACTGTTAGTATAATGGATAGCTTAACGGGGAATGCTCACACTTGCATTTCTCCTCTGAACTTACAGTCAGCTTCTTTGTGCTGCTGGAGAGGGTAAGGCTGTAAGCCAACTGCCTCCAGACTACTTCGCTGGGAAGGATCCAGTGTTGATGTTCCTGGTTTCTTTCTCTTTACCCATGTTTATGCACCTATTAACACACATTTGCACCTTTTCCTTTGCTCACTGTACTGCTGCTCCGTGTTATACCCAAACTTACTATCCATGGTGCTCCTTATGTTAGATACTACTGGTTTTGTCTCTGTTACTGTTAAAACCAGCTTGGTCCAGGTCCAGGTCTGCATTGCTGCAAGTGAGTGGTTTATGGCTGTGGGCACCCCAGTATCAGCCTGTGCCCCATCTCTTCTTATCCCAGACTTGCACTTGTCTATGCTGCGTCTTGCCTTTCCATGCCTAAATGTCTCTGCTATTGTAGTAGGCTGGTATACCTCTACAAGCCATTGTTTTGGAGCTGTAAATACCTCATTCTACACAGAATAACTGCTTGTTACAGCTATGTTTGTAAAACAGTGGTTGTACCACACAAAGATAAGCAAAATTAAAGCAAATTAACCACAGACACTTTACTGCTGGAGGCAGGTCAGGAAAAGTTCAGGCAGAGCAGACCTGGCAAGCCTCAGTCTTTTGACTTAGCAATGTCAATATTGTATTGCAAGGCTATGAGGTAACAGTGGTGAGGAGGGAGTGAATGGAGAAGCTGCTGCGTGAGGGGCTGTTGAAGCCAGCTCTGTGCAAGAGAAAATTTCCATGATAGTTTGTTTTTAAATATAAGACTATCTGTTATAAAACAGCCTGGTTTTGCACCTATCTGTTATAAAACATAATAGATGCTTTGCAATTAATGTAGGTGCTAGTGATTTTGCGTCAGCTCTCACAGGCTAGATGTGTCCTAATTTCTTAGTAGAAAAGAATTTAATACACATGGAAAAAGGTGTGAATTCATTGGAAAGGCAGCTTGAGCATCTTCTTTCAAATCTCTCTCTCTGAGATGCATGTTCCCACTCTTTCTTGTGACAGCACCAGCAGTCACCCAGCCAACAAAAGCAGGGACCTAATCCAACTTACCCCACCAAGGTGAGGGACTCAGCTGAATCGAGTCCCTGACCTGGCCACTAGCTCAGTTACAAAAGCTTGGGTGATCACAGACAAGGTAGATGGAGTAATTGACCAGAGTCAGGGGCAATGATGGGACTGCTTCTGGAACTTCTGGCAGGTTGTCAAACTTCTGTGACACTCCACCTAAAGCTGAACAAGAAGGTATCAAGGATGACTTTTTGGCTACCATGCTATTACGCAGTAGGTACGCTACTACCTGGAGACTTACGCACACTTTTAGCAGAGTTTCTTCATCATATATATGCTGTGCATATATACACAGCTATGTCTCCTTTCCACTGTTTCTCTCCTTTTTTTTCAGGACATGACATATTAAAGCTGGCTTGAGGCCAGTTTGTTAGCAACAAATCAAAATATAGAGGCTAGATGAGGGAATAACTGATCTTGTCTAAAATATAGTGTGTCAGTTCAAAAGTGCAAAAAAACCCACCAAAGGTGGATGAACTTTGCATTAACTAAGGCTTCTCCATAGCACAAATCAAAGACAAATGCGATATGAAATGTGACCATTAAAAAATGTTCTGGGCTGCAAGCTAAAAATAAATTATCTTTTAAAGATATAAGTATAAATAGACGCTATTTTGAACCACTGTGTAAGTGTTATGGAAATATTACTCAAAACTCATGTTGCCGTGTAGAGGATCAAATATTCTTTAAATGGCTCTAGTGGTCTAAGTAAAGGACTAATGTGTGAGGAAGGCCCATCTCCAAGCAAGATGATTCTGAGTCAGCAGCTCACTGAATATTAAGCACTAAGAAAAACACAGGCCTGTGCTCCATCTGTGATAACTGCTGGGTCTAATGTACAGCATTATGGGACAGGCTGAATTTCAAAAGAAGAATGCCATTAAGACTGTCTATTGTTTCCTTTTGAAACCAGAAATGCGAAGTATAACTATTAGCAAATTTGATGTAGTGTTGTGGTTTGCATCATAACGGTGCTGTGGAAAAAGTACTTCAGCTGTCACTCTTCCATTAACAAACACAAGAAGCTCATTTCAAATATACTTCATTAAAAAAATTCTACAGTCTGAACAACCATGGCAATGGAGGGTTAATGTACCAGTGCTGTCCTTTTCTGTGCAGGATCCTGCTTTAGGAGATTGATACACAAGACACAGCTTTTGGTAGCGAAGTGCACTTTGAAAGTTCCTTTTCCCCTCAGTTAGTGCCAGATTTGACCATTTATCATGCTGTGGAATAATGAGGAAATGTGGGATAATTAGGAATTAAATTTATATTCGAAATGCAGCAGTCTCCACACATAAGGGAAAAATGGACTTTCAGGGCCTCTCAGGGCAAGATGCAGCCACACCTGGTATGCCAGGAATATGCACTCCACAGCGGTTCCTGTGGCAACACAGATGGAGGGTAGAGATAGGTGGAGATCTCGCGGTTACACTTTGTCCTAACCTCAGCAAAAGATGGGAACTAGGTGGTGCAAGAAACTGGTCAGCTGCATACTTGCTACCCTGAGCCAGCAGCCATCTTTTGACAGAATGCCATCCTCTGTGTGAACTTTGCTTCATTATAATGTCATTATAATGCATTTACATGCTAAAATACACTCCCATCTCCAATGCGACCCCCCCTCCAAAATGAGACCACCCCTCTCTGAGCATGCGCTCTGAATTTTTGGTGTCATATACGTTTAAAAGCAAAGCAAGAGAGATTTGCACCAATAGTAATAAAGGTATGTATGACTAGAGTCATTCAAGCTCCACCTTGAAGGTGAAAGTAATACAGAATGACCCAAGAAAGAGGGGGATATTGGGGAAGATACCATCGTGGATGAGTCGAGGAAGATAACATCAACAGACTCCTGGGACCAGTCAATGGGCTGGACCTCTCTTCAACCCCCCCCCCCATAGGAACACCTGTGGGTAAGATTTGCACTGTATCCAGTGCTTCCCTGGGAAAACTTAGAATCTCTGTAGAGTTACTTTTACTGTCACCTGTATATTTTAGAGCTATGCTGTGTTAACTTTATCAAGAGCTTGTTTCCATGTAACTATTATTTGCATGTGCTTTTGCAGACAGTATTTATCACTGGCAATCCATAAGAACCTGTATCTGTTGCCTCAATAAACTCAATCAGTAAACCACACTGTTTCAATAGCCAATCGCCACTATTCGTAAATCCGGACCGGTAGAGGTTCTGTATAAGCGGACGCGGTCGGATTGGTATCCAGTCCAGTAGAGGTTCGGTACAAGCAAACGCGATCAGATTGGTAGCTGTAGCTGATTGGACTGGGCAGTGGGGTGCACTATGAGTAAATCCAGACCAGTAGAGGTTCAATATAAGCGAACATGGTCAGATTGAAATCCGGACCAGTGGAGGTTAGATATAAGCGAACACGGTCAGACTGGTAGTTGCATATTGGAGAATAAAGCAAGGGGTTTGCTTTCACCCCCTTTTAATAAAACACATGCTGTCCTGGCACAATCATCTGTTTTCAGTTGTGCCCATTGAACTATTTGTGGTGGTGTACCATAGACAGGTGCATGGAAATTTGGCTTAATAGAAAACCCCAACAACCCTTTTATTCTTGGAATGCTGTCTTAGACCAGATGCCTTTCATGAGCATGGGCCATGAGCAGCTACCCTTGCACAGTTGTGCTACACTGCTCTGAAAACAGAGTTACCAGTGGCAGGTTTTCATTCCTATTCAGCAAATGCTTTCTCCTTGCCTTTTAATCATTTCAGAAATAACATATTTTGCTTCAGCTAGGGTTTTTGTATGCTTGTTTTATGAGTAAATTTGGTTTGGTGAAAGAATTTTTAATATAATCAAAAGGATCAATGAAATCAAGCCAGTGGCAAAACACTGGGGGATTAAATAAGCTTGGGCTTCCACTCAGAATAGTTGTTAACTCTGTATTATTATTATCATCATCATCACCATCATCTATTCTAAACTCTTGAATAATGCATGCCATAAGGCTTTCCTGAATAAATTTTCTTGAATGAAATGTTCTTTTTACAAAAGAAACAAAAAAAGCAACCGAAATCCAACCACCTAACAATATACCCAACAATAATCTTGTTAGGTTATCTCAGTGGTTAATTATCCCTCTTCTCAAAATTGTCACTTTCTTTTATTTCTGAATCTGAACCTTCCTTGCTTCAATTCGCAGTCACTGGATCTTCTTTTATCTTTATCCACTGAGTTGATGAGCCAGATACAATCAGATTGTTGCCCAAATTAGAATTTATAGCAATAATCAAATCACCATTTTTTTAAAAAAAACTAAATGGATTCAGGGCTTTGAAGATTTCACTGTAGCAATGATTTTCAATCCTTCAAATGTCCTGAACCTTCTGTTCTTTAGTTCTTCAATCCTACATGGCAGGAATAGACATAAACTAGTAACAGTGGTACTGCTACTAAACCACTGATATAATCTGTCTACACAAATTCAGTATTTTCTCCATGTATAGCAGAGAATGATATTAGTCCTTTCATTCAGCCCACCCTCGAAGGCAATCAGATAGGTGTTTAACAATGATTGCTCCTTTCTAACTTGCTGTTACTTGTAGGGCCAAAAAAGATGGAGCATTTTCTGCCTCTGAAACTTGCTCTCTGTCTTCTCTGAGAGCACAGCAGCATTATGTGAACCAGGTCTGAATAGAGATTTCCTGAAAAGGCATCCCACATTATTAAAGTGTTATTATCTCTGAAACTTTTTTTCAAAGTATGATGACTTGAAGAAGAGTAAAATGGGCAGAGCAGTTAGAGAAAAAGAGTGAGCAGTTAAAGAACAGAGAGGGACAAAGGAAATCAAGGCAGTCAAACAAGGGTTATGTACGTGCCACTTCATAAAACCACACAGAGAGATTATATACCTTTCCTGTACTTCTCCTTTAATTCCTTTATGCACTGCAAGCTGCAGGTTGCCTAATATATTCCAGGCAACAGTAAGCATTACTATCTACCTCTAGACTTCATTTCTACACTTCTTTTGACTCTTTGGATAAACAGAGATGAGCATAAACCTTTATCTTCTCAATTCCTTCCCAAATGTCTCACGCAGAGTAGCAGCAGGAGTTACTACTTGCTTATTTTATATTTAGGACTATATATAATTATATATATATTGTGTATTTTATATGACATTATATATTATAGGAGTTATTACTTGCCTCTACTCTTCCAGTCCAATGTGGGCACAAGAATGCAGAGTAGGAGTAACATGTTTTGTAATTATATGAAATTCATTCGCATTTCCATTTCCTAGGCCCGAGAATGCTGTGTTGAAATCCTGGCAGATTGTTTTGGTATGCTTTTCTGCTCTGGAGACAAGGCAGTTTTTAATGCAATGGCGTATAACTATCTAGCTCCTGGGAGCAGTCTGCTTCAGCGGCTGCGATCAGGCGCTAGCTTTCATTCTTGTGCTTTCCCCTGCTGATGAGCTTGGCCTTGAATTTGAAATAGAAGTGACAGACAGACATGACTGAAGAGGCTATGGAAGTCTTGCATCTTACATTTTGAAGACAGTTTTTCTTCTTCATTTGGCTAGTGGTGTTGTATTACATATCATTCTGGGTCTCTCAATATGAGTTATTTCAGGCCTGATCTACCTGCCACTCCTTGGACTGTTCATATACTTGACATCTTACGCTCAATGGATTAAAAATTAGAGAAGGCCGGTGGTATGGATCCATAGGTTTCTTCCTTTCCTGGTTAAAGCCCCAGCTGTCAACCTGCTTTTTCTAGATTTATTCCTAACTGACTGCACAGCATCCTAGTTTTTGCAGAACAGAGTATATCCTTGCCTGGTAATGGCCATCTGTAAAAGAGACTCCAAGACTGTGTACCCATCAATTGAGATGCAGTGTACTGCGACAACACGGCTTTTTTATCTGTGTGTTGTTAGAGAAAGTAATCTTCTCCCTTTTAGTATGTTGATTGCAAGCAGAGGCCGGTAAGTATTACCAATTTTGTGCTCCATCTGTTGTATTGGAGTATATTAAGCAGCAAAGAGGTCAAATTAGTCAAAAAGATGTCATCCTGGAAATGAGCAGTGGCAGAGCTTCATGTGCTCAGGAACTTAAAAATGAAAACCTGAGGCAGTATAGAGCTTTGGCAATTGCAGAATTAGGCAGCATTTAAGTGCAGGAGTCTCAAAACCCTGGATTTGAAGCTCTGCTCTTAAATCCCATTTAAATCCATGTATTGCACCTACATCCATTGTGGGTCGAAGATCTTGGCTGTTAAAGCCTCACAGAAAATGACTGTGTTGTTTTATAAGTCAAATGGGATTTTGGCCTCCAGCCCTAAAAGCATAGATCATCACTGAAAACAGGATCTATTCTGTTCTGTGACTGCTGCTTTGAAATAAAAAAATAAGACAATTATTATGCCTGCACATATAAAGCAATATTATTTCAACTTTTCAATACACTCCTGTTAAAAACATGCAAGGGATTGATAATCTGTCTGGTTTTACAACAATGAAAAATACATGCTGTCATTGATGAGAATGACATGCAAAAATTACTAGTGATATGCTGTATTACAATTAGGCATTAGAATTAGTACAATCCATAA
Organism: Amazona ochrocephala; assembly: GCA_039720435.1. Taxonomy (NCBI): domain Eukaryota; kingdom Metazoa; phylum Chordata; class Aves; order Psittaciformes; family Psittacidae; genus Amazona; species Amazona ochrocephala. The sequence continues at coordinate 33,194,903 of CM077880.1, forward strand.
TCAAGTATGCATGGAGAATGAAGTAATATAAATCCAACACATCAGTAACTTGGAAAGTTTCAACCTGCTTTATTCAATAGAATAAAGTAGAATAGAATTTGTGCATGATTAACCAAGAAGCTGGGAATTGTAGAAAAAATTCTAGTATTGCAGGGCTCAAGAAGCAGAGGATAGTAAGCATTGCATAATCAGCATGATTTCCCTGGAAGAAAATGCCTTCCAAGATGTTAACAGAGCTTTTAGAAGGAAGGATACTCTCAATATGATAGATGAACCGTGCCTTGGCAGGAAATCTTCAGTAAGTTATACTTCAAGTGAAGGAGGTCGAAATATTGTAGAAGCATTAAAAGAGGTGAGTACAGGAATGCACTTTATAAATTAAGATGATGCAGAGGGAAGAAAGAAGAAAGGTAGTGAAGAGTGATATCTGATAAGGTGAGCACTGCATAGAATAGGTGCTAACTGGATATATGCTGGGGTGAGACTAACCCAAGAAGGAGGGTGGGCCTAAATGAAACCCAGAATCCTGGAACAGATGAAGAAAGTAAAAAAATAATAGAAGTGAAGGACTTTCATGAATTGGGATCAGGCAGAGCTGAGGAAGAGAAGAAAGGGAGTAGTCCTACAAGAAAGGAAAGGACAACACAAAACAAAGAATAAAGCACTGATCTCGAGTTCTGTGAGGAACATAAACAGTGAGATATTGTTTATCTAGGTACCAGACTGGACATATACAGAGAAAAGACAGTAATGCAATGCAGCAAAACATTACTGGTGACTGAAGTGAAACAGGACATTACAGGAGTGTCAGAAAATATGACAGAATTGAAGTTTGACAGGATAAGAATGATTTGGTGAAGATAGGAATGATGATACACATGGTAGGTAGTTTTGCATATGAATCGTACAACAACCCAAAGATTGTGACAACCAGGTAAAACAGAATTTCTCTAGTTCATATTGCTTTGGGGATAGCAACACTAAGAATCTGCAATAGGCCTCCAGGATAGGATCCATTAAGGTAAAATTTCTGTAGAAGAGAGAAATACCAGGTGTTGTAGGTTTGGCTCAAACTGTGTAGTCTGGTGTAGTAACTTACGGCAACTCGTAAGACAGAGAATAGTTTCTGATAAAGAGATCAGATATGGACAAGTGGATTGAAACATATAGAAGTGAGAGACCTGATTAATCAAAACAATCAGAGAATTAACAATCTGAGCATACTCATAGACGCTTATTTGTAAGTGGAACTGCATGGCAGTGGTTGTTTAGCCTTCAAGAAAACAATCAACATGGCTGTTGACAAACTGATTGAATAAAGGGAAATCCAGTTACTGATCAGTGTGGGCTGAAACCATGTCTGGAGAAGTTAGAGAACAGGTTGGTGGGAGAAACTTGTCCTCGAAGTGAAGGTTGGCATCAGCATCTCTCATCTCCCCTGTAGTTCCAGAAAATGAAGGATGAATGTTCCTGTCCATTTCAGGTGGAAGCAAAGTTTTCATGCTCAGGCTGGAGGGAAAGGATAATGTGCAATGCATGACATGGGAAATAACTCGTACATAAAGTTTCAAAGCTGGCAGCAAGAAATTTTGTTGAGCCTGTCGAACTGGAGATGGTACAGCAGTGTGAACAGTGTCAGATACCTGAGAGACGGAAAAATATAGTCTTGAAAACTAGAGATCTGACAGTTTGACATAAGTATAATGAAAAGCTTTCGAACAAATTTGGAAGAGGAGAATAATTAAGACATAAAAATAAATGAAAGATGGAATTAAATGCAATATTGGTTTATGAAATCAGATCAGCCCAAACTAATTTGCCGTATTTCATCTAATTGGTGCCTAATTTTCTAGAAAGAGAAAATAAAGTTTATCTCATCCCTTGGGATTTCAGTAGAGTGAAATTTCTAGGCCAGCTAAGAAGCACATTACATGTCCAGCTTCCAATTTAAACACGTATTTCTGAGTGGAATGAAACCTAGATGAGACTTGCTTAGGACTGTGCATAATATTTCAAGAGCTGACCACAAGTAAAAGCCAATAAGTAACCAGAGCTTATTTTGTCTATTTCCTTAATCTTCCAAGGCTTAATCACACCTGGCCATGCCTCTTTGAATACATCTATGCAATCTAAATATTCTGTAAGCTCTTTTTCTTAGTTTGACTTGTGTTCTGATTTCCTTGAGAAAATATTTAGTTCTCTGTCAAAAATTAACTTTTCCTGGGAAAGGCCCAGAGCGGAGAAAGCATGGAAGTTTTACTCTTCTTCAAATCATCTTCATTCTTCCAATTTAATATGCAATTCCAATGTAATGTGCAATTTTGAATATAATCTGCCACACATATCCTTTATGATCAAGCTTTAAAAGCAGCTGCTATGCTTTCCCGTGACTCTCAGAAGTTTTCAGTAGTTGCAAGAAATCATGTCCTCTGAAAATTTAACCTTAAATGTGATTTTATATCCTCAAATTAGTTAGTTTGTTCTACAGTTATGTTACCTGTCAAATATTATGTGGGTATTTGCATCTGAAGTTAAGAAGCACTACAGAAAAAAGTATTTTCCCTGTGACAAATGTGAACATGCAGGGAGAAATTATTTGGCTTGTGTTTGTTACTTTGTCAGTGGCATATCTTCTTTGGATTTGATTGGCAGGTAGTGCAACATTTTTGATTGCTACATTAGTCTCCCTCACTTTAGCATCATCAGAGGGTGCAGTGTGAACTGGCTGCTTACTCCGTGCAAATTTGCATTTCGCTAATGTAGCCAGCTCCACAAATACTGATTGCTGAGGCTAAGGTAAATTAGATCAAAAGAGCTTTTCTAAATACAATTCTTGTAATAAATCAATGACAGCTCCATTTTTTTCTGAGGTTCATAGTGTGAGCTTTCCTGCTTCATTTTGTGAGTTTTCAAGTGCACTATTTCTGTGCATAAGGCCTTCTAGAAGTTAACCTTGTCTTTCTCCCATGTGTTAAAATTCAGCATCATAGATCTTGATTTGTCCTAGGTGACAATCGTAAGGAGTTTGGAGGCACTGCACAATCATGTAAAGTGTTACGTTTCTCCAGATGAGTGTTGTAGTTCAGCAGTTCATCATAGAATCATAGAATCATAGAATAGTAAGGGTTGGAAAGGACCTCAAGATCATCGAGTTCCAACCCCTCTGCCATGGGCAGGGACACCTCCCACTAAACCATGCCATCTAAGGCTATGTCCAACCCCGCCTTGAATGCCGCCAGGGATGAAGCATCCACAACTTCCCTGGGCAACCCATTCCAGGGCCTCACCACCCTCACAGTAAAGAATTTCTTCCTCAGATCCAATCTAAACCTCCCCTGTTTAAGTTTAAACCCATTACCCCTTGCCCTCTCACCACAGTCCCTAATGAAGAGTCCCTCCCCAGCATCCCTATAGGCCCCCTTCACGTATTGGAAGGCTGCTATGAGGTCTCCATGCAGCCTTCTCTTCTCCAGGCTGAACAGCCCCAATTTTCTCAGCCTATCTTCATACGGGAGGTGCTCCAGTCCCCTGATCATCCTCGTGGCCCTCCTCTGCACTTGTTCTAACAGTTCCATGTCCTTTTTATGTTGAGGACACCAGTACTGCGCACAATACTCCAAGTGAGGTCTCACGAGAGCAGCATTTTCTACCCTTTTACATCCTGTAGCTGTACTATGAGACTTCTATTTTCACACTGTTTGTAAATCACGCTGCCACTTGCAAATGTTCAAAAATGGAGATCTACTCACTCCTATGAGTCTCTGCCATCTAGATGCCTTAGCCACATCTATGACAACTGCGGAAATGCTGTTTGTACTCAGATGTCTCAACAAAGATCTTTCACCAGCAGATTAAGCAGACAAGGCTTGTAATTTATGTTAATTTGAACAGACACCTCTGAAACATAGATGGTAGTATCAGACTTGCAAATGTAAATCTTCAACAGCTAACAATGCAACAGGAGTAGATTTTAACCTTTTCCAAATGGGATGTTATTTCCTGCATGTAAAAACAGAGTGTATGTGCAATACATGCACCAAGGTGGGTGATTTAAATGGTAGTGATTTTAAATACAATTTAAAATCCACAAGCATTAATTTAAATAATGTTTATCTTTTTCCCCAAGATATTCTGCAAAATAAACTCTGTTCTAATTAGCTGTTGTAATTTGATAAATTTAATGAAGCTATTTGCTCAGTGAAAGATGCATGTCTGCTCCATGTTTGTCTAAGATGCTATAAAACTACACACATTTATTGTGTTTCTTAGTACTTATGGGTTTATTATACCGCAAATCAATGACTAGTGAACTCATTATTTAGTGGGTAATTTATCTTTTTAATTATTATATGTGTGAAGTTGTGTTTGAATAGAAGCTCAGTTAACTGATACTCACACAAAAATGAACAAAACCAGTATTTTGGTATTGTTTACTGGGGAAATAGAACTACAGAAATTGCAAAAAAGGCTCCAAAACAAGCTTTAATGCAAAATTAATTAATGTATTAAATGAATAAAGCACAAACATTACTAGTAAATTCATGATTTTTGCTTACCATGCTATTCATGGTTTTAAAATGAGTAAGTCTCATCACTTCACACCTCATTATTTGCAAACTGAAACTGGAAAATGAACTTTCCTCCTTTTCAGCATGCTCCGGATCTCACAGCTTTGCTTCAGCTCAGCATTAAACTAAATCAGTCAAATAAACTGAGATGAAAAAATAGTCTTGTGGATCTTCATGTGCCACAACTATTGTCAAAACTTGGCCTAGCAACTTCAATTGACTAAGGTTTTATTTTGTAATCGGTAAATCCCAGATCTTCATGCTCTGCTCTGATTTTAACTGTGATGGAAAACTTGTACTGCTGAACTGAACGAAATGATGTTAAGGGGCCATGAAGGAATCAGAATATAAATTATTGTTTTTTTAAAGGAAAAATTACTTCATTTACGTTTGAGACTCTGCATCTTATATAATGGGTCATTACCTGGAGTGATCTAATATGCAAGCATGTACTTACTGTGTGCGTATGTATCTGTGTAAATAATCACTGTTTTTTTATGCTTTTATGGTTCAATTTAAAAGTTATTCTATTCAATAGCTACCACATTCCTTGAAAAGCAGCCTCTTCACTGGATTTGCATAATCAGCTGACAACATTTTAGGAATTTTGCCAGAATACCAGATGATCAAAGAAAACCTGTGATACTCATTTTACATTATAAAGCCTACCTTATTCCACAGAAGCCATTGGAAAGGGAATGTAGGACCTTGCTCTAAAGAAAATCTAAGTTGACTGATGGGACATGAAGGTACAGGAGTAGCACCTAATCTAGGCATGGAAAGCAAGGAGATCAGTTGTAGTAAAGGAGAGGGCATGACAGCTACTTGTTTATGGAAAAGTGGAAAAGCTGTGAGGGGTAGAGCTAGGAAAAGTAATTGAAATGCACAACCAAATGACAAGGAACAGGAATGGGAAATGATAGAAAGGAAATGTGTATGTTGGGGATTAGAAGAATGAAAAGATATTCTGTGGTTGGCAGTGGACTTCATCTGTGGAATCAGTCGAGCATGCAAAAGTCTTGAAAAACTGTAGGCATGTTCAGCTAAGAAAAAAGTTCTGTTCAACACGTGGGCATCTGCGGTAGGCGACATCTAACTGAACTTCGAGATGACTACAGTGTAGCTTTTCTGAGGCAATTACCTAGACTCCTTTCATGGTCATGGGAAGCAACCAGGCATTTACAACCCATCTTGTGCATGTCCAAAGTGATCCTTTGTCTAGCACATTGAAAATACTTTTCTGTCAACTTCAAAAGAAGTCCAGACATCTAACGCAGGTATACTGTAGACACTTTGTAAATACCTAAATTTAAGCAAAATGGAAATCATATCCTGTTGATAAGACTTCCAGCAGGGCAGGGATTGATTCCAAAATCTATTCAGCCAGCATGTCCAATCTCTTGTATCATTGTTCACACCTCTGTAGCACATACCACACAGGCCCAAGCATGTTGCTTTCTGATTCTAGAATCCCATTCCATTCTTTGCCAGAACCATCTTATCTTTCCAACTTATCTTGACTTTGTTGTTTTAGTTAGTATAATCATTCATTCACTCACTGACAAATGAAACAACCTTGTCTCCAGACATTGCGAATCGCTTTGTGAAATGTTTTGTAATCTAGGAGTGCCGACTGTTAGCATGAAAACAGGTTTTTATGGAACTTTTTATATTTCTTGTGCAGTTTATGGGATATTCTAAATAAACACTTGCAATTGGACCAACCAACTTTATTCTGTCATGAGTAGTCTTAGTATCTCATTGATGACAAACTAGGCATTGCAAATCATAAGGAAGTAAGAACACAGATTTTATAAATTCTGTCATGGCAAATGGTCCTTTGGATCCATTGATTCCAACAGTGGGCATAAACAGACCTCTAGGGAAGAGTAAGGAAAGAATGAACTGTGTGAGAGCAAGGCCCTTTCATAGAATCATAAAATAGTCAGGGTTGGAAAGGACCTTAAGTTCATCTATTTCCACCCCCCCTGCCATGGCCAGGGACACCTCACACTAAACCATGCCACCCAAGGCTCTGTCCAACCCAGCCTTGAACACGGCCAGTGATGGAGCATTCACAACTTCCCTGGGCAACCCATTCCAGTGCCTCATCACCCTTACAGTAAATAATTCTTCATATCCAATCTAAACTTCCCCTGTTTAAGTTTGAACGCGTTACCCCTTGTCCTCTCACTACAGTCCCTAATTGTCCTGGGTTCAGCAGCAGCAGTCATTTTTATCCTTCTTAGTAGCTGGTGCAGTGCTGTGTTTTTGACTTTTGGCCTGGGAACAGCGCTGATAACACCAGTGTTTTCAGTTGCTGCTTAGAACATTTTGGTCTGGCCAAGGACTTTGTGAGTCTCATGCTCTGCCAGCGAGGAAGGGAAGCAGGGAGGAAGGAGAGAGAGGACACCTGACCCAAACTGAGCAAAGAGGTTATTCCATACCACAGCATGTCATGTCCAGGATGTAAAAATGGAGGGCAGAGACCCAGAAGGGTGGGGGTGCACTGCGAGGGGTGCACTGTTTGGTTGGACTTGATATCCAGTGGTGAGCAATTGTGTTCTTTTCCCTTGTATTTTCTCTTGTCATTATTATTATTGGTGGTAGCAGTAGTGGTTTGTGTTATACCTTAGTTACTAAACTGTTCTTATCTCAACCCATGGGAGTTGCATTCTTTCGATTCTCCTTCCCATCCCTCCAGGAGAGGAGGGAAGAAAGAGGGGGGAGTGAGTGAGTGAGTGAGCAAAAGTGCGTGGTTGAGAGGCTTACACCATGACACTAATGAAGAGTCCCTCGCTAGCATCCCTATAGGCCTTCTGCTTTCCTCTACGTGGACATCCTGAGCCTGTTAAAATTGTTCTGTTTATTAACCCTGTGTGGAATGCGTCTTCCAGAATTTCATCCATCCTTTAGACATCTAAGCATTCTGCATGCAGAGCAGTCTGGCAAGTAGTAATACAGTTCCTCTATGCATTAAGAACCACCTCATACTGTTTTTAAGCTACTCCCACTAGCTTCCTGTTATTGCCTGTAGCTTTGCTACTGACGTTGAGCATTGATGAAGACTGATTATTTTTATTGACTGAATTATCATTGAGCAATCCATTCCTCTTAACCAGGATCAACATGGTTTTGTAGATCCTTGTCATACCTCTCACACCATATATTTTTCAAAATGAAGAGCGCGGGTGGGTTGTGAATTTATACAGCGGTAAAGAGGTGGCTTCTTTGTTCACTATTTCTTGTCCAACATGTTCCTAACATGAACATAAAAATGACTGCTACTGCTGAACCCAGGACAGTATCACTTTACATTTGTCTACACTAAATATCATCGGGCAATTTACTGCCCCATCAGTCCTGTTGGTTCTTCTGCAACACTTCACGGCTGGCTCTCTCATTAGTACCTTTAATAACTTTGTAGCATCAGCAAACCTTATCGTCAATTACTCTGTTTTTTATGTCATTTGTGAATATAGTAATCAGCATAGGTCCCAGAACACAGACTTACAGAATCCAGTGCTGACATCCCTGATCTGTAAGAACTATTTATTTCGTAATTTTCTCAGTTTTCTATATTTTACTGAATATTTTATACATGCTGGGAACTTCTCACTTAACCCATTGCTTCTCAGTTATCTTGACAAATTTTTCCACAGTCATTTGGATTTTAAACAGTTTCTCTGTGGATGTCATGGCCCCTTTGCTCCTCGCCCACAAGAAAAAGCTTTCATGTAGGAATGCCCCCAGTTTCTTCTAAAGCAAATGCCCATGTAAAGAATTACTCTGCCTTCTTCAACAGACTTGTCTTTCCTCAGCTCTCTTTTATATTTTGGGCTCCAGAAGGTTTCTTCTTCGAAGTAGCATCCCAAACACAGGTCCTCTTATTTCACATTCCAAGTCTTATGGGCTGGAATTCTGTCTCTGAAGCTTTCATGTTGCTGATATTACTGCAGTGTGCCACTTTCCCACAGGGAAGATACTCATCATTTGGCACGTCATAGAGTAAACTAGAAAACTCTTTCCCTTTTGGCTGAGCTTCTCCTTCATTTTTTCTCCACATGAATACAAGGGTGACTTCCAAAGCTGTTCTGTATGTCCATGTGATCTAAGTCACTTCACTTCCTATTGTTTCCTTAATAAGAAAGCTAGAAAGCATAAACAAGTATTGTAACAGTAACTGCTGTAGTACATATATGAGGTTTACGTTTGTAAAGTAGAAACTTTGTGTTTATATGCTTTTCTTTAATGATCAGAATGACATTTAAGCCCTTTTGCAGATGAGGTGGAAAAATACAATCTTAAATATCTGAATTTTTAAAGAAGTCATTAAAGTCAATTTCTGGAAAACCAGAATGTTTTAAAAAGTTATCTTCTTATCTCATAAATTCCTTAAATTCCAGACAATTCAATGTCACAAAAGAATTTTCCATATTCCCCCCAAAATAAAGATTTAAAAAATGTTCTAGGCAACCTTTGCTCAGAAAACAGAATTAATCTGTTGTGTATGTCATTCTTGGGGACCGACTTTACACACCAATTCCTTCAATGTTTCTCTCAGTTTGTAACAACTAACAAAATACCAGAGGAAGGTAAACCTATGTTGAAAACTCTGCATCTTCAGGAAGCCCTTCCTAAAACAGTGTATGCGAATAGTAAAAAAATAGCTGCCAAGGGTACAAGATGGTGGTGTTCAACACTGAAACTGCAGCACCTCTTGAAGGCACAAAACATAATCAGTGTAAGGTGGTATAAATGGTACAACTGTGGGGTTGAAACTATAAGATGGGGACTAAACCCCAAAACTGTTGTTTTTTATTTGGAAACTCAGTATTTCATGTGAGTCAGTGAATCATTAATGAGACTTAGTGCTTCTATTTACAAAATAATTGGAATTTTAGATAGATACACAATTTTTCATAAAGATGCCCTCCTTGGCATTCAGATCTTGGTTTTCATTTGGCAGATCTTCATTTTGCAGTTTAAGCCAATCTGAAGTATGGACAGATATCCAAAACATGATGAGGCATGTATTTTTTTAAATGTTTCATGTGAAAAGGGTTAATTTAGGTTATATGCACTGTATTTGTAAAGAGAAAAAGAAAAGTCCTCTGTTTTTTTTGTGCTGTTTTGGCACCTTGAAAATACTGCCCTGCTGCGGCATCTTATGAATTCTGTTATTGCACATGATTTTTTCTCTAGACCTCTTAATTTTCGAACAACTGTGATTTTCTACAACTGTTTATGAGCAGACTGAAATAAGAGTAACCAATATCTGCTATGTAAGAATCATCTTAAAATTGATATAAATGAAAGCCGTAATTATGCCATAATATGTACAGATCTGTTGTATTTTACATTATACAGTAGAAATTGGCAACTTGCTGTACAGTAGCTACTGAAAGCAGACACGAATAGAGAGGGACATATGACATTCCAATTACTTCATATGTCAGAAATTCAATGTGCAACTCTGGTTTTACCTGGATACCTGAACAAGACTCTTTAAATAGCAGTGGCAGTGATACCCTTCCTCACTGTGTATTTAAAGACTGTTACACAAGTTGTTTTTGCAAGCACAGGTACAAATGCGCCAACTCCATTTCCTGTTGAACAACCTTCCTAACATCTGGTGTGTGGGAGTTTCCATAGAATCACAGAATGGCTGAGGTTGGAAGGGGCTTCTGGCAGTCATCCTGTCCAAACCTCTGCTCAAGCAGGGCCACCTATAGCCAGCTGCTGAGGAACTTGGCCAAGCAACTTCTGAGTATCTTCAAGGAGGGAAACTCAACAGCCTCTCTAGATGACCTGTTCTACCTGGAGCTTATACCTAGAGTTCTTTCTTTATTGTCTGGGATATAAATTTGTTTTCTTTTTTTTTTTGTTAGCAAAGTATATCTCTTGAGACGTCAGCATGTTACTGTTATGACGGGAATGAAAATGAGAGAAGGGGTCCTAGCCAGTGCCCTTGATACCCTACACTAATCTGATGTCTTGCAGAACTACTTTGTACCTGATTGGCTTGAAGCAGGTATGCAACTCTGCTCACCTGCACTGCTGTGTCTTTAGCTCATCGTGTGGTTTGGTACCTGCAGTGGCAATTGGAAGAAAAGAACAGAAGGTGAACAAGGACAACATTTAATTACAGGAGTATTAGGCAATATATGACAGCACATCCCACAGAACACTTGTGCTTTTGGGAATAACCTCACAGCTGTTGCAAGAAGTGACTGATTTCCAAATAGTATTGACAAAAACTTCTCTACTTTCTCTCTCTTTTTTTAAATGTTTTACTGTAGACCACACTACAGAGGACTAATATGCAATTACGAGGTAGCTATGCAATTTTGGACTGCTGTCCTTTGATAAGTGGCAAAGCGCTTGTCTGAGTGAGAGATAGTCTGACTCGGTGGCACAAACTTCCCAGCATGTGTGTTGGCAGGGAAGTTTTATACAAAAAGAAAGACCTATTTTCTAAAGTGCATGTTAGTTGCTAAAAGCTATGTTAAAAAAATGCTTCACTGAACAAATTGGGTTAAAAATGTGTGTGTGATTTGTCAAAATTATAAACTGTGGGGGTGATACTCAGCTGACTCTGTGTAGCTGTCTATTGTAGAAGGCTATATTTGATCTAGTCACTCCTGGCTCCCTTTGCAGCCAATAAAGAGAAATAAGCACTTTTAGATCATAACTCATCTACACTTAAAGTAGATGCCATTTATGACCTAATACAGAAATGTCTGTAATTGGCTATAAGAGTTGAGTTTGACTGCCTTAGATGTAGACTTGTAAAGTAAGGTGAGATGATTTCTACCCTGAGGCACTGTTATTCTAGTGCGACTTCCCACAATGCAGTCACAAATAGGAGATGCATAATTCAACAGAGAAAATGTGTGAGCTGTACTTCCCCTATTAGTGCTGCAAAGCTATAGATGTTGGGAAGCATGTGTCATTTGTTAAAGCAGGTCACTTAATGACTAACCAGCAAGAAACAAATAACCAAGGAAAGATCTGTAAGAGTATAATGAATATAGAATTTGATGGAAACCATGCTGGGTCATGTGCATTATTTTACAAGACAGTCCACTGCAACACAACAATACTAATACAGCTGAATTTTCCTTACTTTGAGCATTATTCTGCTTTTATAGCAGTCTTATACACATGTAGCTGCATGGTTTTTTAATGAAATTTCTCCTAGTTTAGACAATGTACATGAAAGTGTCATTAGGCTTCGACTGCAGTTTGCTTCTGATCACTCTATTTGTTCTCAGTAGAAAATATTTCCTGTCAGTTCCTGCAATGCAGTTTTGAACTGTTTTGTGAAGTGATTTCTGCATTAGTACTTCAAATGAAATGTTGTCATTAATACTTTTTTTATTACTGAAAGTCTGCTCCCCTTTTGATCTCCCCAATGTCTTCTAACATTTTAAAATCCTACGCTTTTGCTCTTGAATCTTCATCTGCTTTCCTTCTCTGCTGTTCTCCAGGCTGTGCTCTGCAGACTGATGTGACTGACTCAGATGGCTTGATACTATGGAGCCTCAGATATTATGGTAATGAGCATGATAGCTACATTAGTTTCTAAGAAGGACTTCAGGGTCATTGCAGATAATTACCTTAACATGAGCTGTCCGCAGGGCTGTGACTAAAAGGAATAATATGAACCGCAGAATTACATTAAGGGGAAGATATATCAAGCAGAGGTAGGAAAATAACCCGAGGTTTGTGTGTGTGTGTGCATGTGCATCTTTGGCTGAAGCACTGCTTATGGGCCGCAGCTGGAGGCAGATCATCAGCACAGCTCTGTGCTCCAGTGAGCTGCAGGGAATCCATGTCCTTAGATGTGCCGTGAGTGTAAAGAAATCACACATTCATGATCAAGGTGATTATCAGAGTTGGGAAGAACATTCTCCCTTGGATTGGACAGATTAATTTGAGCTTGGATTTTTTTTTTTCCCTTTTTTTTTAAATTTGTCTTTTGCAGTATGAGGTAAGGGATATTCAGTTGTATTTAGTCTACTCAGTGTCCTGACTCTAACCAGCTCTCAGACTGTGACGGTACATTGCTCTTTCCCTCTCCCCTTGTTGTCACTTGCAACACTAAGGGGTTGGGATTTTACTACCTGTACAAGGTGCCTGGATGAAGCTGCTAATAGGCAGCTAGCCTAGTTGGCCTCATTGTTTCTTCTTATCTCCATGGATGTGTCCATGCTGGAGGTAGCTGTGCTCTGCATCTTGTCCCATACATAGTCTTTGTTCGCATGTTGCAATTACCAACATATATATTTTCCTCAAATTTCTTTGGAAGCAAACATGTTGGGTAGGCAAAACCCGTGCCTTTTGAAAGTCTATATAAGCAACCTGGGAAGAAGGGCTGTGCAGCAAGACTCAGGTACTTTCTAGGGAAGATTCATATTTAGCCTGCTACCTGTAGTCTGTAAACTACTTGAGTACCTCCTAGGAGAGGATCAGTAAGAGCCTGACCTTCTGTTTATGTAAGATTGTGACAAGTAAGATGATGTCCCGAAGTGGTCCAACAGAAAATACTTTCTGCCACTAATATACATGCTCACCAAAAGGCCCGATATCATGCCTGTAATTCACAGTACAGGCAGCACCAGAAGACTCTTAGGAGTTCAGGAAACTGTGTCTGAATTTATGCCGCAATGCTGGATGATTCACATTCACCCAACTATAACTAAATTCTCTGTTGGAAAAGAGTTTTGCACTGTCATTGCCTTTAGTTAAATGCTCGGTATTTGCCCCTATAGTATAGACAAAATGAGAATGGTGCTTGTGTTGTGTAACAGAGCACTGATATAATGAGACTCACAAAATCAACCAAAATTTTCCCCATGTTTCCCCAGTATTGCCAATCAGGGACAGAAAGAAACAGAAGGAGCATTCCAAGCCCTTGGTGTAAAAGCTTTTGTAAATTGTTTGATATTTCTTTGAAATTATGCCTGAATTTCCTTAAAATTAGTTTAATGACAGAGGAAAGTATTTATTATATACTTGCAAATATGGGCTACAGGGGGAATCTGCCTCTTACGTGACCTCGAAGATTAACACTCTAGCATTACCAGAGATCACAGGCTAGGAAAAAAGTCAGATAAATGTTTTAAATGGCAAGTCATGTCAGACTAACACCAAGGACTTTAACAAATGAAACTTCCTTGTTAACAAACTGACATTACTGTATTTAAAGGTCAGCTGACAAAAGGTTATGACTCCCAGGCAATCTCTCACAGGCTGTGAGCAGTACCTCCCTGGGGAAACACTGACCTTTTCCAGGGGAGGAGCTATCAAAGCTCATAAAAGTCAGTCATTTCCCAAAGAAATATAACAATAATTATGGAAGGAATGCCATCCAGACGGGACCTAGACACGCTTGTGTGGTGGGCTGATGCCAACCTGATGAAGTTTAACCATGACAAGTGCAAAGTCCTACACCTGGGTCGGAGCAATGCCAGGCACAGCTACAGGTTGGGCAGAGAAGAGATTCAGAGCAGCCCTGCAGAGAAGGACTTGGGGGTGTTGGGTGATGAAAAAATGAACATGAGCCAGTAGTGTGCCCTCGCAGCCCAGTAAGCCAACCGTATTCTGGGCTGCATCAAAAGGAGTGTGCCCAGCAGGTCGAGGGAGGTGATCCTGCCCCTCTACTCTGCTCTCAGGAGACTTCACTTGGAGTATTGTGTGCAGTTCTGGTGTCCTCAACATAAAAAGGACATGAAACTGCTGGTACAAGTCCAGCGGAGCGCCACGAGGATGATGAGGGGACTGGAGCACCTCCCGTATGAAGATAGGCTGAGAAAATTGGGGCTGTTCAGCCTGGAGAAGAGAAGGCTGCGTGGAGACCTCATAGCAGCCTTCCAATACCTGAAGGGGGCCTATAGGGATGCTGGGGAGGGACTCTTCATGAGGGACTGTAGTGATAGGACAAGGGGTAACAGGTTCAAACTTAAACAGGGGAAGTTTAGATTGGATCTGAGGAAGAAATTCTTTACTGTAAGGGTGGGGAGGAACTGGAATGGGTTGCCCAGGGAGGTTGTGAATGCTCCATCGCTGACGGTGCTCAAGGCCAGGTTGGACATAGCCTTGGATGGCATGGTTTAGTGGGAGGTGTCCCTGCCCATGCTAGGGGGTTTGGAACTGGATGATCTTAAGGTCCTTTCCAACCCTAACTGTTCTATGATTCTATGATTCTATGAACTAGGCATGGACTTCTAATAGCTTCTAATAACTGGCTGGTCTAGGGCAGAAGAGACATTACAGAGTCCACTGGTTCCCTGGTCCCCTTCTGCACTTTCTGCATGGTGGCTGCATGCCAGCAAGTGCACTAATGGTATGGAAGCAGGTTGCTGGAGCTCAGATGATAAATACTTTTACCACAGAAGCTGGGCCCTTTCCAGGTGTCATTGTCATTTCAGGAGGTTTTGAAGATGGCTTTATGACCATCTGGTTGCAATGGATTTTCTTGCAGCTTCCATGACTTCAGTAAATTAAACCAGTTCTGCATCAGCTGAGAGCTGAGGCCCATTGCCTTGAAATACCATTAAGATGAAATTCCTCTCGCAGCCTCCATCTGGGCAGATCTGTTAATAAGAGTGTTAGGTGGATGACTGCCAGCTGCTTGTGCCAAACAAATCATAGAACCATAGAATCTTAGAATCATAGAATCATAAAATGGTTTGGATTTGAACGGACCTTAAAGATCATCCAGTTCCAACTCTTCTGCCATGGACAAGGACACCTTCCAGTAGGCCAAAGCCCTGCCCAACCTGGCCTTAAACACCGCCAGGGATGGGGCAGCCACAGCTTCTCTGGGCAGCCTGTGCCCCGCTCTCACCACCCTCACAGTGAAGAACTTGTTTGTAATATCTAACTCAAATCTCCCCTCTGCCAGTTTAAAGCCATTCCACCTTGTCCTCTCACTACATGTCCTTGTAAAAAGGCCCTCTGCAGGTTTCTTGTAGGCCTCCTTTAGACACTGGAAGGTACTGGAAGGAAGTTCCTTGGATGCCACACTAACCTTGAAACAGCTAAAGGCAAATTTAGTGAACACCCGCAGAAAACTGCTTGAGATCCATCTCTCATGCTCAAACTTTCCTATACCTAGGTGCACAGTGATCACAAGTACAGAGCAACTACATCAGACAAAAGGGCAGTAGAAAGCAGATGCCAAAGAGGGGGTCGGTCGCTTACACTGCTCATTAAAAATATACCCTCACTTTAGAAGTGCATCTGTGGTGTGCCAGGTATGAGTTAGGTCTCCTATTTGTCATGGGTGATACATAAATTGTCAATGAAGATCTCATGTAGCAGAGCTCAGTGAATAGTCTATTTGAAAACCAAATTCAGCCTACCTCTATTCAAAATAAGACAAGGAAGAATGCTGAAAGATGCTTTAAAATGAAGCTTTCAAAAGTGTCAGGTTATTTTTATTTTCTCAATGCTTCTATAGCAAGGAGGCTGCTGTATAGCATTACAGAGCACACCAGGCTGCACTGCACCATCGTTATGGAAAAACTCGCATCATTTCAGGCTATGTACTCTAGTTCAGCTGTAAATTATTGGATTTGACAGTGGAATCACTTGTGGGAAATTCTGTAACCTGAACTATGCCGGAAAGCATAAATGATTATAATAATCTCCTTTTTTTGGCCTTCAAGTTAATGAATCTATGTTCATTGCAGACTGCTTTTTCCCTGCCAGGGATGCATCTTTTAAACTCTGCAGGGGAAAGCAGCACTGTGGTGAGATTTTATCATGCTTTCTACCTACTGAATTCCAATTCTTCCTGCAGTTAAATGAAGATTAGGATGTACACTGAGACATAAAATCTTGAGCGGAGTTCTCAATGTACAGCTACCAGAAAGTCATCACCTGTGCTGCAGAGACTGAGGAAAGACCCTCAGTTTCCTGCACAAGTAACTGGTGAGGTTCTGTTCTGTCCAATAAATGATACTGGCTGTGTTTAGGGTCCCTGGCTGAGACTGTTTTGGCATTTAGACTTGTGGAACAACCTTGGTGACAAATGCATGGCTGGAGGCCCTCATATTAGTCTGGACTCACTGAACAACTGAGCAGCATTAACAGTCGCTGAGAAGGCAGCTGCACTCTGGCGTCCTTACCCGAGCCAAACACATCTTTCTGATGGGGGAGGATGCTGGAAATGATATTCTAGTGCTCTCAGCTGTATGTTGAAGCCTATTGCATCCCCAAGTCTGCTGATCATCCTATTACAAACACCATGACATTATCTGAGTGCTGTTTCCTGATACCTCCTCTGCTGAAACCATCTTAGCTCATCCATCACAGCACTCATCTAGCTGAGATCCCCTTTGCTGATCCAAGCATATTTAAACCATCTCTTGCTGCTCTCATGCTATACTAGGAATAGAGGCTATATCCTACACTTCATCAGTCATTGCCAGTGACTTCTTGGCAATTCAGGAATCTGGTGCAAATTACTCAAAGATCTTCAAGCTATCAGTAAAGCAAACCACCTGAAACTCCTACCAAATTCAGAGGGAGTTAAGATGCCCAGCAGCTACTAAAAATTACAGATATTTTAAAGGCAGGCTTACTTTCTATTTCTATTTCTCCAATGTCTTTACCCATCTTTTCTGACCAATCCCATTTCCTTAATTCTTGAGCAGTTCCCTTCCTCTGTGGCATGCCTACCTCATGAGAGACCTCTATTCCTTAATTTCATGGTTTTGTTGCAAATATTCTACTTTAACATGACTCCTCTATTTGAGTTTGTTACTCCATTGTGTATGCTTTAGAACATTTTGGAGATTCTGTTTGTGTCAATGACAATATTTGCCTGAAAATTATGCTGAATAAGGGCCTACTATGCCAAAAAAGAAAAAGATCTACTTCTAATAACTGTCACAAGACATTTGCATGTTGCACAGGCCTCAGGCATACATTGGTGTACTTGCAGATTTCAGTCTTATGCTATGTCATGTTAAGTAGCCTGTCGTCCCCTCTGCTGCTGAAGAATACTGTGCTGTCTCTAGGTGAGTCTGCATTTGTTCTCATCACTGATAAACACAGGGGATATTATATAAACGTATCTACAGCATCATTATTCAGTGTCGCTGCATGACATCAGTTGCATGACTATTCTCAATATCCAACTGGAGCTCTCTTATTCACAATTCCCACCTTCTGGGTGAGAATAGAGGATCAATTTGCTGTCATTCTTCTTCCTTGTGTACTCACCTGCTTAGAAACAAGTCCACCTGGAGGTGTTACTGCAGAGAGTGTAAAACTTCTTCCTTTTTGCAACATGTCAGTGAATCACAATTCTCTTCCAAACCCTTATGACTTCAGGTGAGGCAGACTGAGGAGAGAACTGCAGACAGAATAAGTTCATGGGCCTGTGTCACTGAAGTGAATACATTTACCATTGATTTCAGTAGATACAGAAGTTCACTTGAGATTCTTTTCACATCATTCAACAGAACTAACCCATGTCTCTCCTTTTACGCATTGTATCTGTATCAGTGGCGCTTCAAATGTCACAATTTGTTTCAAACAAATAGTACATAAATGTTGCTCAGAAAACCTGTACCCTTCATATATGGTACTGGGAGCTACTACTACTATTGATGCTTTCACAGCCCATGGAAAGCCCCAAATGTGTATGTATTTACTTTTAGATATACAAGGAAAGTAAGTCTATCATCCATATGTTATTTTCAGCAATCTAGGAAGCCTGTATGAAATTGCATGTTTAAAAATTCATAACTTTTGTTGCTATCGTATATCTCAGTAAAAGCTACAGAAAAGCCAAGACTTAAACTTCATATTTAAACTTTTTTACTTGCTGTGGAGACCATTCTACTAAATTAAATCAGCAAGCTGTGACTACATATTCCAAATGTTTATAGTAAGCTCAACCAATTTTGCTTAAGGGTCTAAAAACACTTCTCTTTTGGTTGAGAACAAATCAGGGCACAATTTCATAAAATGGGATTTTTCAACATATAATTGTGAGCACTTAAAAACATGGATGATTCACAAAACAAGAGGCTTTTCATACTTAGCTACAATCACTGCTATTTCTTACTTTAGAAATGTATGTTCATTTTCTCTAGCTGTTGAAAACATAAAGCTATATGTCTAGAAAGAATTCCCCCTGACTGAGAAAGGAGATCTTTTTAGTTGAGTTCCTAATTATCTTCATTTGTACAACCTGAATATTTTGACAAGGACATGTGTTCGTTTTGTTCTGTTCTACTCTTTTCTATTTTACTCTACCCTACCCTACTCCACTATACTCTATCTGCACCATCATCAGTCATAAATGCCTTAAACCAGAAATGATTAAGTGCTAAAATAAGAAACAAAAGAAACTTTTTTTTTTTCTCCCCTGAAGTGATTTCTCTGCTAGGCTGTGGAGCTTGGGTTTGTCTTGAGCAGATGACTCCAGAATAACTGGAAATTTTTCAGTGGCCACAATTTAGGCTTTAAAATATAAATGTTATTGCAGGGCATTTAGGAATTTCATGCTCTCCTATGCTGGAAAACATAAATTAATCACTTTTATTGAGATAAGGATATCAGAATTCAATTTAATTTCTTACTTTAGTGTCCATTTGGACTGTTAGAGCTGAGTGAATCAGTTTGGTGATGAATGGATCCATTTAGATTAGGATCCTGCCCTGATGCAGTTCTCTCCTTATCAGGTTCTTTGAAAAAACAAGATGTATCAGTAACACTTTTCCCTCTCTCTGATTAGTCACTGTAAATCATCACTACTGCAGGGAGCAAGAGCTCTTGTCATGCTCAGCAAAAATACATTAACTGTTCCTAAATCTGAGACACAAATTGTCTATGATCTGTATAAAGGTGGGGGTCATCCAGATCATATTCTTCTCCCAAATTTGATTAAGTTGGTAAACAGCTTCTTTTTGAACATGTAAGTCCTTAACTACTTGTTACTAGGATGTAGTTGAATGAGCTTGCTTATTACAGCATGCAGTGGTTTCTTGCAAGGTTGTATTGCTTTTAGAATTTAAGCTAGGGCAGGTGCAAGATTGCTTTACATTACTTGAGGTTAGGAAGACACTGATTTGCATAGTTTCAAGGCTGTTGGAATCCTTTGGGAAGTGAAAGCAATTTTATTTACTCTCAGTTCTACAGTTCCTTCTGCCATTTATTCTCATTGGGTCAGCCTTTCCTTTTTCTAATGTTCACATCAAGATGTTGCACCAGAACTACACAGATATGTTTCACCCCAAGGTGAAAAGATAGCATCAAAGTTTTGCAAATTCAGAATTTTGCCTCTTTTGTCAGAAAGCAGTGGTCAAATCTCCACCTGTTTCTTCAGAAGGAGAAAAATGAAATTTTGTTTGTATTTTCTGTCAGTATTTTTCCATCTATTCTTGTCCCTTTTTTGCCTCACTCTTCTTCTCATTTACTACCCTTATCCTCATCCAATATAAACAACCAGCCTCTAGGTACTTTTATCCGTTGCTCCCACTTCTGATGCATGTGTACCTATATTTAGTATTTCTGATAGTTACCCGAGTTACGAGGTCACAACCTTACGTAGTATTACTATGTTTCTTTGGCACTCATGGCTTAGTGAATCTCTGCTTCTTAAAGGTCTCCCTTATTCCCCCACCAGTTATCTGTGAAGTCTGCCTGTTTCTCACATACCTCCTCTTTATGCCTTTTTCAAATCTAGCTATTCCTCATGGAACTGTTACATTCTTCAGCTTCTCACACTGTTATTTGTTCAGCCCAGTATTTTTCTCAAGTCTTGTCCAGCCGTTTCTCACGCTCTGTTCAGTTAGCTTAACCTCAGATTATCACCTATTCAGCATTCCAGTCATCTGCCTGTGATCCTAACACTCCTCTGTTCACAGGTCACACCCCAAGGAGATGCCTCCCTCAGTTTCTGTGCCACTGAGTTGGCCTCCCACAGCATCCCACAATGTGGGCTGCACACATTGGGGCAGGAGCTTGACTTGAAAGTGTTTGACCTGTGCAGGGTGTACTGGGCTGTGGTGAGACTTCTCACCATTGCCAGCACCAACATGACTTTTCAAAGGCAAAACAGCATGTATATCATGGGTCACTTCCAACCTGTAACACTCCTGTTAGTGTACCAGTGCATGCTAGACATTTCTGCTCATTTGGCTCCACTTCATGCAACCTCTGGTCCCATGGACTGAACTCTCACTGGTTGTGTATTGCTCACTTCTGGCTGAAAATATTCTTGTTTGTCTATCAGGGTCTCTGGGAAGTGAACCCAGTAAATACCCAGTAAATGAGGTGATGAGATTAACTAGAGAAATGCACTCCTCATCTGAGCTAAATGCTAATGCAGACACACTAACATCATCATAACAGTTAAGCTTAAAAACCTATCTCTACACCTGGTCTTTTTTGAATTCAGGCAATGAGAACTACATATTGAATTTCACTTGTTGTCTTACTTACCTTACAATAGCAACAGGGCTTTATTACTTTTCCCCAGAGACAGCATGTATGTCCCAGGTCTGGAACCACTTGAGAAAAGTGTTCCTAAGTTTGGATGGACTGCCTGGATCTTTCTCTTCACTGTGGAGATGGACCTAATTAGACCAATTTGAGTACCGAAACCAGATATTAAGACCTAATGATGGAGAGATGAGGTGATGCGGATGATTATGCCTATCTACAATGGGAGGCTGATTTCTGCAGCCTCCAACTTGGGTTCCTCTTCCAGCTGTTTGGCCAGCAGTGTGACAATGTGATGCTTTTTGCTAGACTTTCTAATAGAAGAGAAAACCAAGTAGCAGTTCTGAGCATAACTTATGACCTAAGAGGACAGAATCCTTGTCTGATGGGAAAAAAAAAAAGAGGGAAGGGTGGTGGGAGAACCAGTTTTTATCATCTATGAGTCTGATGTTCTTTATCTCATTCTCTACTAATTTACATCACAAGTTTATGCACTGTCTGTATGGTCTACTCTTGAATGTCTTGAATTTTTCCACCGTTTGTGAACCATGGCTATCTTGCTGTTTCCCTGTGATATCTCCATCCTTCTCTGTGCTGACCATGCCCCATTTCAGCAGCATACCCTATCCTTAGTACTTAGGTTGGAAAGCATTTGAAAAGATCAATGATAGAGAACAGTAAGCTCTCTCCAGATCGGTATTTCCCCTGAAGTATCACCAGGTGTTATTTTCGGTAAGTCATTTCATTTTCCCATCAGAATTTATTTACTAATTCCCACGCATCCAGACTTTACCAACCGTTTTCCATATTTGAAAACCAGATAACCCCCCCCCAACCTACTATATTTTAATTTTCCTATAAATATATCTTCTTACTGAGATATCAAGCAATTGGACAATCTGTTGTTTGGTTAATGCAGATCATGTTTTATCCCATTTTTGATTAATTTTTTATTCCAAAAATTTGTTCTAGGTCTTGCATAATGTTAAGGTCAGAAGCAGTTATTTTGTAGTGACTGATATCTGTTTCCAGTGGAGTATTGTTTCTATTTTCAGTATTCATAAAAATACACTTCTGGCATTTACGTTTTCTCAGAAATATTTTATACTTTATCACAAATTTCACCCCCTTTTTTTTCTTCTATGTGTTGTTCAGTGGAGATCACCCAATCCCTCTAAAATTCTAAACCTTTTTACTTCCACCTCGGATGAAAAATTTGCCATCCTGCTTTTACTTAGGTTTTCAGTTACTTTTTCAGCATTTCCTTGACATACCTGCTCTTGTTCAATATTATTTTAAAAAATCTATGTATTTTTCTTATATGGCACCCAATTGTTTTTTTTCCTGTCTTTATATTTTTATGGATAAAATCCATTCTGTTATTTTCAAGATTTCCATTAGTATTTCCTCAAAGTCTCACTTTGCCACAGTATCACTTTATTTCTAACACCTCAAATATAGAATCAGAGTAATGAAAGAGACCTTGAGAGGTCATTTAGTTCATCTACCTGTCACAAACCAAGACCACTGAGAAATGGTTGTCTAACCTGTTCTTAAGGATCTCCCGCTACAGAGGTTATCTATTTCCTCAAGTTCAGATTTTCACTATCCTTTCTATCACTAGGCTTTCCGCTGTGTAATTTTCATGTTTCTTGTTTGAATTTAAGCTTGAATTTTTTACCAATGCCATGAATAATGGATGGTTTCCTTCCTTTTTACTGCCACCTTTGGCAGTTTTGAGTAATTATTGAGGTGCAGCTCAGCTGTCTTCCTCTGCCCAGCTAGTCCAAATTTTTTCCCAGGGTGGACTTGTGTGCATGACTACAGATTTTTCTTATTGCTCTTCTCCAGACTCTGTCCAATTGATCCTTATCATGCTTGAGCCCGAGAATATCCATCAGCAGGGGTTATATTGTTTGTTGCTTCAAGTACTTTGGAAACAGTATTCCTGCTTGTAGCTACTAGATGATATTTGTCTTCTTTTCTACAATGAAAATGCTGGATTGATTCAGATTCAGTTTGTAATCCTCTCTAAGACATACACCCCTGCAGAATTACTCCTTAATTAGCTGTCTTCTCCCTATATTTTTGTATCTGATTACTCCTGTCCAGTATTCAGTATCTTGCTCTTGTTGCTGTCTTGCAGGTCAGTCTCATGCTGCTTCAGGTAATCTCCTGAATTATCAAGACTGTTTAAATTCTAGGTGAATATACTTGCAGTTCCATCCAGGAAGGTGTCAATAGCAAATCATTCAAGTTATTCTTGAAAATACCAACTAGTTTCAATGCACAACAGACTTTTTCAAAACCCCATGCAATAGAATCATAGAATCATAGAATGGTTTGGGTTGGAAAGGTCATCTAGTTCCATCCCGTCTGCCACGGGGTGGGATGTCTCGCACTAGTCCAAGGCTCTGCCGGCCTGTCCTTGAACACTTCCAGGGAATGAGTATTTACCACTTCTTTGGGCGACCCATTCCAGTGCCTCACCACCCGCACAGGAAAGAATTTCCTTATATCTAACCTGAACTTCCCCTGTTCAAGTTTGAACCCATTACCCCTTGTCCTGTTGTCACTGATGAAGAGTCCCTGTCTGACATCCTTGTAGGCCCCCTTCAGATATTGGAAGGCTGCTATAACAAACCCTTAATAACCCTGTTATAATAAACCAAGTAAACCCTTTCATTTCCACAATGAACCTTTGATAACTACTCTGTCAATCATTCATTTCAATAAAACATTTTTCTATTTTTGTTGGCTCTGCTAGCTGTGGAATCCTTTCCTACAGAATTATTCTCTTGGATAGTCTCAGCACTTTTGACTTTGAGCTGCTCCAGGCTATATGATGTGAATTGCTTCTTTCTGACTAGCTTTTTGGGTTTTTTTTTGTTTGTTTTTTTTTTGTTTTTTTTTTTTTTTTTTGTTTTTTTTTTTTTTTTTTTTTTGTGTATTTAACTTTGACCTTTATACATGGAACTACAATTGCTGGTGCTTCTACTCTTGTGTTCCACTGCAGAATCAGCCAGGGGTCTTTTTTCACATCATCACAGAAACCATTAATTCAAATAAAGCAAAGACAAGATTCATACCTGGGAGAACCCCAGAACAAGGGTAAACACCAGATTGAAGATGAGAGCACACAGTAGTAGCAGCAAAGTGTATAGGCCATTCATTGCCTCACGCACTTGTTAATGCAGGTTGATTACACTTATGTGTGCAAACTGTATTTGCAAAATCTACTTGCTGTCATCTGCATCCTGTAAAGACTATTTTGTGCGGTTTTTTAATGTTAATGAACATCACTGATGATTTCTAGAAAACACAGTGATGAACGGAAAATGTAATTTCTTTTATTACCAATTATTTTAAAGACCTTGGTGAACTGTGCATTTACTTCGAGTATCCTTCCTTTTGCTCTGCCTGATATTTTTGGAGTGATTGCCTTTCAGCTATAGGCTCATTTGCATGGCAATTTTCTTACAAGGAAATTTACTGTGTCTGTAAAGCACAACACGATAACAGAACTGTCAAGGTCTCAAGTGACCTATTGATGCTAAAGTCAAGTTTAAACATTGTACGTCTGTCCCTGGACCTTTACATCCCTTTTGAGGGTCTGCATTATGGGTTTTATCCAGCCTTTTTAGGAACATTTGTTTCTAAAGCACCATCCTGAATCAAATCCTTTCCTACATTACTGGAAATTTCTGTTTGCAGCCATCTATCCAAATGCAATAAGCTTTATAGCTATGCTTCAGTAAACAACTGCACTACATAGAAGGTTATTTTGATTCTGAAGTCCAAAGCATCTCTTTTTCCTGTTTGTCCCTTTATTTTTACAGTGAAACACAATTTCAATTAATTCGGATAATGTAAAGATTTGATATTAACTGACTCTTCTTCTGCATCACTCCAGCTGGATTTGCAGTTTAATCAAGGTGGTAATTATGACCAGCTCTGAATTAATTTGTAATAACTGTGTATTGTATTTTTACATGGCACCTACTAAGACATACTTTTACACTCAAATTCAGAATAGATTCTACAACATCTCTCTTATGACCCCAAATTATGACCTTTTGATTTAATGATTTCTCTCTGCTCGATCATTAATTCAGCCTTTTCCAGCTCAGATGTATTCACAGGTTGATACTTGCACACTTCATGGTTTCAGACATTCCAGATTTGTCTACTGAATTGTACCATTTCATACATTGTCAGATTATTTTGTTAACATTCCTTTCTAACCACTTTTTGAATTTTTTGTTAGTTTTCAAGCTAAAGTGAAAATCAAAATCAGTGCTTCTGGTCTCATTTTTTTTGGCATCATATATTTTTTAAATGTTTATTTGAAATCATTACACTGACAATTAATTTCAGGTGACCTTTTGACTTTTGCTCCATCAGGTATTTTCAGTTTTTCCACTTTCTTTCCAGAAAATGCTGAAAAATGTTTAACCTAGAAAGGAGGGGGTAATTTATTTTAAGCAAACCACAAATAACTCTTTCTGTAGAAAGACGGAAGTAGCATTTTCCAGAAAAATAAACAA
Organism: Amazona ochrocephala; assembly: GCA_039720435.1. NCBI lineage: Eukaryota > Metazoa > Chordata > Aves > Psittaciformes > Psittacidae > Amazona > Amazona ochrocephala. Next base: position 33,220,488 of record CM077880.1, read on the forward strand.
ACCTAAAACATATTCATTTTTGAATTTTTGTCTTGCTTTATCCATATATTTATTTTATTCTCTCTGACACGTATTTGGGGTACACTCACAGATTCATGATATTTTTGTACAGATTATATCACAATAATCATGTAGTCTGATTTCTTCTGTAACATGCTAGGCATAAAATTTCCTGTAGGAATTCTTACCAGAAGCCCAGTAACTTGTTCTTGAAAGGCACTTCACATATATGTCAACCAGTTGATTTGATCAGTACAACAGATTTTCTTTGGGACTCTGGAGAAAATGTTTAAAGGAAATTTGAATGTAATACACATCTAAGTCTTTGAGAATATAATCCTTCCATCCTCCTAGTGTATGAGATGACAGACAAAATTTCTTCAGGCTAAGTCGCAGTAAAGAAGCTAGCGTATAGAAGCATATATTAAAGGCATATAAATAAGCATATTTTTCTCTGGAGGTTGTATATTGCTTTGTCCTTAAAGTTTACTGGGATTTTGAATGCCATTATATAGATTGAAAAGACTGAATTACATAGTATGATTGAAGTGATAGGAAATACTAGCTCAACATAGTGAATATACAGCAAATGGTGGTATAAGCCCTGAAGGAAAAAGCTTTTGTTTCCTTACAGGTTTTGTTTCCTTACATTACAAAAATCCATCAGATGTTCACAAATTTAATTTGAAATGACAAAATGGAAACATTTACAAATAGCTTTTCTCACACAGTCATGAGGTTTCTTATACTGTCGACTGACATAGGAATTAATACAAAATACTTTCTTCTTCCATTTTAAATTTAGAATACTATAAAAATCCCCTAAAATTATTAAATAGAATCATGTTATTTTTTATGTTTATGCAATTTTATTGCTAACTATTCTGTATTGGCAGGATGAGGTTAACTTCTTCCTGGGCCATGGAATTTGCACTATTTTTCGGGGTGGGTGGGTTGATAGGTTTCACCATTTGCATACTTGAAACAAGCCCCACCATTGATTAATATACTAGCCACTATAAAATTGTAATAGAAAGTTTTTCAGGTAGTTGAACATATTGTGGCCACTTGGAAACAATCTACTTCTTTCAATATTTAGACATCAAATAAAGTTTTATCTTCCAAGCATTATTAAAGGGAATCTAAGTGAGACAAAAATAACAGTCTCACCATTACTAATGATAGCATTTGACAAGGAGACTCATTATTATCCAGAGCAGTAATTAAAGTAATATTAGAACTATCAAAACCAAACTCATAAAGGGATTAGTTTTATTTGGTGTAAGAAAAGAGATATAAAGGGGAAATCATAATAATGGTACTGTGATTTGTCAAAGGTTATAATAGAGGAGAATAAGCTGGTTTTCTGCATGCCTAAAATAAGTAAAAAAGTGAGCTAACTTTTGGCATGGAAAAATTTTAATTAAATTTCAGGAAACACTTTATAATCATTGTGAAAGTGATCTATTTAAGGTCATAGAAGAAAGCATCAAAATCTCTTTACAGGCTCTTAAAGCCATATCAAACAAGAATTATGAATGAGTATCACAAGGTACTGGGTTAGATCATCTCCACTGGCTCCGATATTTTCTGTCTAAACCTTCATCTCAAGTTTATTCCTTAGAAGAGTCTTCCCTTCATCATGAATGCATCAGTTGTGATCTGTGAATACATTCTACACAAATGAATTCTTTAAGAAATTTACCATTTTTCTATGTTGGCTGTTAACAGTTGCATGCACCCAGTATGCTCGAAACTATCAGACCTGAGGGGCTGGCTGTATTGTATCTGCTGTATTTTCCAATTCAACAACTTGAAGGACAAAAGCCTTCAGGCTGTTGCTGACAGCAGATTTCTAATGAGGACTGAGTATTACAGCGTGTTGCGAAGAACGGTATTTAAGGGCATGGGGAAAAATGAGCTCCCTGTTCACAAACAGTCAGTAAAATCTCCTATTTCCCAGCCTTCCTGCCACCTGGCCTATTTGTACTGTTTTTGGATGCACATAAGAATAACTTACAGTACTTCCATACTCGCATATAATACATATAAGTACCTACATACTGTGATTTTTCTGCCATCCTTCCTCTCCCACTTTTGCTTTTAAAAATATGAATACCCCCTTCATGTTTCTGCTGAAGTTTTGAGCCTAGAAACCCAGAGAATTTTGATCGCTTTTTCTCTTCATGAAAACACACATATGTGGTTCAAAGTTTGTGAGCAAGATTCCCAGCAAAAGGCAAAAATAAAACTGTCTTCTGTCTCAGTCATTCTAGCGTAGCAAGGAGTTAATTCCTATTGATAGAAAAAAGGTCCAAAAATTTATGCATTTTTTTAATTACTGTATGTTAATAAGCTACGATGAGACCATGGAAATCTCAAGTATTCTTCAAAAATCAATATGATGGGAAGCATTTGCCAGGAGAGGTTTTACAAAAAGATCCAAATGATCTGCAGTATAACCTCATAAAAAAGGGTTCATATTTTAGTGTAGCAATGTACTGCAACATTACTCACAGAAAATGTCCTCTTCTAAATACCAGAACATTAGGCCATTGAATCAAGAACTATTTTATGACTCGTATAAAATTTACCGCATATGCAAGCAATAATGAGAATAGCAGGAGGTTTTGTTGCAATTCATTCTCTATATCAATGAAGAAATTCATTGATATAGAATTGCATAATATGGAAAACAGCAACTCACAGGTTTCTTTTTTCTCTTCTGACTGAAGGTCTTACACTTAATTCTGGAAATGCATGCAGTAAAAATGTAGGTAATTCCAATCTGTAAGAGAAATGCATGTCTGCATGAGACTCTTAAATAAGTTTTGATTCTTAGGCTATATTAATGTATTATTACTTTGTGATTTCTGCAACTAGCATCTCAGTTCTCTTGAGATGTCCATATTATTTTACCCAAAGCATCAAAACTACCTCTTGCTTTGTGAAGCTTTTCTACATTCAAAGTTGGAGACACAGAGTACTTACTGTCAAAATGCAGGCATCCATCTAAACAAATATATAACCCTATATAAAAATAAGCCCTTGGGTCTACTGTACAGTGAATTCAAAGTCCCTGCAGAGTAAGTATAACTCCCATTGTATGTTGTGACTTGTAGGAGAGGATTACTGAGCCAGATGTTTTCCAAAACCCCTCGTTTTGCTAGTAACACTACACACAAGCCCTGTACATCTGTAGATTTCCAGATACCTGGTATTCCTTGATAGAATGTCTGACCTTAGAGCACACCAGCCCCTGGTGACATTTCTTCAGTGATGTCAGTCCATTTACCAAGAACAAGGGAGGCTTGTGGCTGGAAACATGAGATCCTCTAAATCCACTTAGACCTAGGGAAAACCTGATAGGTAACTACATCAGTTCTGTAATGTCTGTTATCTCATGGGACTGCACTAATTGCTGTGCTGCAGAGTTATTGTTCTCTGTGCCTCCATGATAGTCGAGTGTTTTGAATTAGCTCCTGAACAGCATTATCGAGAAGGGCAGGGAACACTCCCACCGCTGACTGCAGCCCCTTGTGCCCCACTTCCAAAACAGGACTCTAGAGGCAAATGCATCCTCCAGGTCTGTTTTAAAGGGAAGAAGCTGGAACTACAATTTTAGAGAAACAAAATCTTTGCAGAGCCCCTTGAGGAACTCGGTAATGCTCCACTGAGCCTCCAGTTCTCTTCTCAGCTGGGTGGGACGTTGGTACCCAGATTCAGACACTGATGTGACCCTGGACATGCATCAAACCAGAAATTCAGGTGCCTGGTAACCTCCAGGGTAAGATTGACATGTGCATGTTGACATAAATCATCCTGCAGTAGGTGGTCAACGTGAACAATTTCCTTCATCAGAGTTTTAGATTTGGATATTTCCATGCTGCCCAGCTTTGAGCAATTTGCCTAGTCCAGGAACTCAAGGTCTTGCATGGGTTTTTTTGCACATGCATTTGTCTCTGAGTGAAAATGAGTATACTGTATTTTCAGAGCAGATGGGATAATCTCCTTTGCTGGTTCTGTGATAAGCATGTCCCTCACTGAGGGAGTGAGGTTTTCAAAGTAACACTTTTTACTGCTTATTTCATTTGTTTACAAGCTGCTGGATCCCAGGACATCCTAATTCCAGTTAGAAAGTTGAGGATCATTTAAAAAAATACTGTACAGTAGATATATATATATATATATAAAATCTTGTATTCACCTCAATGAAAGGTTCCTATAATCTCTCCCATTTAACTTGATATAAATGCTTCGCTTTTCATTCATTTCATATTCTGAATGATTCAGTGAATGTTGTCCGTGTCTTCTCTTCCTCTGTTTTCGTTTGTACAATCGTATTTTCAGCTGCTGTTTATTAAGTTTATTAGAAATATCCTGTCAGATATGCAAAACTATCAGCTGCCAGATCAATAGCTGTGCTGTGTGTTGTGATACCAGTTATTTTTCCTTCCGCAGATAACTTGCCTTCTCATAAACTGGTCTGTGCATCTTATATCTGTGTCAATGGGAAAAGTCTGTCTCAAAGCTGAGTTACTGAATACTGAACTAATTAGCAGAGCTTCTGTTGTTAAAATTAGATGTTAGCCAAGCTGGTTTGAAAATGCTTTCAACAGACTTCAGCTGAACATAGAGCACACAGCTTTAGCAGTTTAGACTTAGATATCTATTCTCAAATGATTATCTCTATTCTTGGTGGTATATACATCAAGGTCATCTCAACCCACTTTTGCAGTTGCTCCAGGCAGAGGTCTGCATCGAGCTAGTGAATTTTTAGAGCAAAAGATTAACCTATGCCATTTGTTCATGTCCAGTCACTTGCTATGGAATGCACTACTGTAACCTCTTTGGGTGGAGGGGGATATAGCATGTAGCAGATGGCATTTAAATGTTTTGGGCTTTTTCTCCTATATGGAAATTAACATTCTTGTACAATGTTCACTAGCAGGCACTTTCTCAGAAGCCTAGTTATATTAACTCCAATGACCTGCCAAATTTGGAGTTTGATTAATTTTGCCATTTTAAAATTCCTATTGCAGCTCTACCTGGTATGTTTCATTTCCTCTAATAAAATATTGTTTAGAACTGACTCATGCTGTGAAAAAAGTCATATTTCACTCTGAAGTAATTTCTTTAAGGGGAAAGTGAGTCTTTTAGTGTTTTTGGCTGGGAAAGTGCCTTGAAGTCATATTGAAGCTTAAGCACTAGAAGCCCAGGGCCAGATCCAAAACCTGAGTTATGAGAGGAGCATTCAAGCTAGATAGCGTTAAAGCTGGCAGAATGTTACTGTCTCCAGGTGTGAGACACAGTAAGTGTGCATGCTCCCAATTGAAAACAGCACAAATGTTGACCCTCAGCAATCATTGGACTTCATCACTTACTTACATGGACATATTTTCCTGTAAAAACAAACCATTCCAGTAGAACCAATGAAACCTAGTTTTCTATGGCACTGTTGTGGTTTAAGTCCAGCCAGTAACTCAAAACCATGCAGCTGCTTGCTCACTTCCCCTCCTTCTTCCTCCCCCCAGCTCCCAGAGGGATGGGGAAGAGAATCAAAAGAATGTAACTCCCATAGGTTGAGATAAGAACAGTCCAGTAACTAAGGTATAACACAAATCACTGCTGCTACCACCAATAATAATAATGATAAGGGAAATAACAAGGGAAGAGAATACTACCACTCACAATCCGCTGACAGATACCCAGCCTGACCGAGCAGCGATCTAATCCTTCTGGGTAACTGCCCCCAGTTTATATAGTGGGCATGACATGCTGTGGTATGGAATACCTCTGTTTAGTTTGGCTCAGGTGTCCTGTCTCCGCTTACTCTCGGTTTCCCCTCCTCCCTGGCAGAACATGAGACTCAGAAAGACCTTGGTCAGAGTAAACATTACAGAGCAGCAACTAAAAACATTGGTGTTATCAGTGCTGTTCCCACGCTGAAAGTCAAAAACACAGCACTGCACCAGTTACCAAGAAAGAGAAAAATGACTGCTATTGCTGAACCCAGGACAGTAGCCTATATATCGCATCTGCTAAAGGTCTCTAGATCCTTCCTGCCCCAAGTCCTCTGCTTTCCACAGGCCTTCCCAATAGCCCAAATTTCCCCAGTCATTACTCATGGCCTTCCTGAGAAGCACTTGAAATAAGGCTATGGCATCATCATTTGCATCTGCTGTACTAGAATAGGAAAATAGGGTTTTGTGTTTCTTAAAATTCATGAGGTAGAGCTGGCTTCCAGGCTAATAGTAAGAGTTGTAAAATGCAAACAATTAAATTTAAAATTAAAATTAGCATGACTAAAGGATTTCATTTGCAGAACAGGATTTTAGTTGTAATTTGGCGTCTGACTCACAGCAAAGACGACAGGTTACAGACTTGGGAATAATAAAAGCTGCCTCTGGAATTAATTTTCTTTTACATCTTTTTCAACACGTTAGACACATACATTATTTATCATTGCATGGATCTCACCTTAACAAACTCCAATGCCTTGACCCAGTCACATTCTCTACTGTGAGTAGACTGCAGGAGGAGGCAATTATTCGAGGAAGGCTCTGAGGGGGTTTCACATCTGTTGCAATCTGCTGAAGCAACTGAGTTAACGTAAACATTAACAATAAATGAAACTAAGGGATCTCCGCATTTTACCAGTTCTTGCCAGCAGATGCTCCAAAGAACTGAGAAAAGGCAAGCACTGAGACCATAGCTTACCTCTTTCCCCAAGACTGCTTTGGAATCTGCACACAAATACAACTGGCTCTAGCCTAGAGTGAGAGGTAAGAAGATTTCTGAGATTCCCTTGAGAAGAAATGCATCTACTTCCAGAACTTGTCTGTGCCAGGGCAAAACTGGATTCTGCTTAAACTCAGTTTACACCACTTGACCACTGCCTTGTGGGAGCAGAACTATTGAAGGTGCTGACATAAAGAGTTCTGAATGGTCAAAAAAGAATACCACTGCCACAGTGTGCACAAATGTCTCTCGATTGTCTTCACTAATGCTGTTAGATGGTAATGATTTTGGGACCCTTTCCCAGCGAAGCATCAAAGATGAAAAGTAGAATCGACTTCTATGATTGGAACATAACAGTTCAGTATTCAATTTCAGCTTACCTTTGGTTAGGAAAAAATACAAGAAGGAGAAAGAATAATAGCACAGTCATATTATAAACCCCAAGTCTCATTCCCAGCAAATACAAATTTCTGAAAGGAATACAGGAAGAACGTATACTTTCTTATTGAAAGATACCAGATATGGATAATGAAAACGGGTTTTCTCTTCACACTGTTCCATCAATTTTGCTCTGGAGTAACTCCATGGACTGAGTGGGATCAAGCTGACAGACAGAGTTGAGAATCAGGCTTTCTGTTAATGAGCTCCCATGGGCTTGCCTGGTGAAAGAGGAGTTTTTGAAACAAGAACAGGAGGCATTTGAATACATGCAATATTCTCTCCATTCTGCTGTTCCTCTTGGAGCTGGGCTCTAATGTACACAAGGTGGGAGCTAGCAAAACTTTGCAAAGAAGCTTCAGAATGTGACTACCAAGTCAAGTGACTTATCTGGCTATAAACTAATCATAGGCTCTAATCATTACATAGTTCATCTGCTGAACTACTTTTATCCCGATTCCTGACATACCTCAAAGAATAAGACATGTTATGAAAAATTTAGTATGAGAATGAAGTTTTATCTTATTTTAAGAAGTGAATTTGCTGAATTCCTGCCTGAATCCAAGATGGCACTTTTGATCATCTTTCCCAGATTTTAAGGGTGGGAATTTGTCTTGTTTCTAACAAAATAATCTCATTGTATAAAATGCTAAGGAATCACAGTATAAATGGAAATCTATTGCACACTGAGGAATAGATAGAATTTGATATCTTGATGATAAGTTTGGTGGAGAGGAATATCCACCCTTCCTTTGTCCCTGGTATCTTCTGGATCAATCCCCATGGTGTGAGGAAGAAAAAAAACACCAGTGGAACAGAAGAAGGTCTATGAGAAGAACAGAAAAATGTCTATGAGGAGAACAAGGAATGTCTATCAGGAGATCATAGAATCATAGAATGGTTAGGGTTGGAAAGCACCTTAAGATCATCAAGTTCCAACCCCCCTGCCATGGGCAGGGACACCTCACACTAAACCATGTCACCCAAGACTCCATCCAACCTGGCCTTGGAACAGAACTGAAGAGAATGCAGTAGAACAGAATGGAAACAAATGGGATGGAATAGCATGAGATACATTCCCCTCCTCAGAAAGCTGTAGAGGGCAATGATGTGCATCGTCTCCCTGGCACTGGCCTTCTTGGTGTAGATCAGGCTGCCCACGCAGCTCTTTTCTCTGTTTCCATCATTGTTAATGCATGAGGAACAGGAGTCTGATGCTATCTCCCTCACACTTTATCAAGACCCAGCCCTGCTCCTTTTAAAGCCAATGACAAAAGACACACATCTCATTTGCTCTCAAAGACACTTTGTATGCTTCTGTACATACATTTAGGTACAAATATATTTTGCATTCACTAGCTCTGTGTTTTGTCTCAATAAAGTCTCTAAGAGTCCCTCATACAGCAGTGAATGGGTGGACAATATTTTGACATGTATCTTCAATTAAAAAGTAATTTTCTCAATTTGGGGTGAGAGGGGGAATAGATTGCATCAATAATTTCCATATAACAAAAATTTCACTGAGATTAAATGCACAATGTTTGTAAGAATAGAAGCTTCCTTTGACAGTCTGTGTGTAAAAAATCTTCTTTACTAGAGTGTCATAAAACTGTCCCAAATGGGAAATTACAATACACTGGCTTGAAAAACATCACACTAATTGACTTGAAAAAGTTCCCATTTAATAGCTTAAATCTGGCTATTATAAACCCTTTTGATGTTTAGCTCTGTAAAATACCCTAAAGGAACTCCTCTTTTTACTATTGCGAGTAAGTATTTTACTTTTTTCAAGTAAGAAAAAAAATGTAATGTTGGAAAGTGTTAGTCACTACAAAATTCATTATCGGTTCTGAAGATTTAGTCTGCTGGATGTGATCCAAAATTTTAATGTCAATAAGCATTTTCCCACTGATTTCACCAGCTTCTGGATCCGAACATTTGTAGATTCCAAGCATGTTTTTTGTTGTTGCTAATCATGAAAGCAGTTTTCTAGCTCTTTTTTTTTTTTTTTCCACAAATGCCTCTGCTCAGTGCTGAATCCTTAAGGAGAAACAGATGATGAAGTGAATGCAACCCCGGAAAATGTTGTATTTAGGTTCTGATGGCCTGTGGAGTAGCATCATGCAGTCTAAGGTCCAAAATTGTACTAGCTTAACCCGAGCTATAGAGTTAAACGTGGAACACTTACATCTGTATGTAAGTATCCAAGTCCAATAGTAGTTTTATTTCTTTTAGGTATAAATTGACTCAGAATATTTAAACTAGGTTCAAGTAATCCAAAGCAGTAATGTTCACATAAAAGCACCTTGTTTAATTAAACAGATCAGATTTTATTAACTATATTAGTTAAATAAAAGTAATAAGAAGGAGGTAGAAAGGCTCCTGAAGTCCTGTTCAGGCAATAGAAATACTCTTATGGATGGAAGACCTCAAAGGGACACCAGCAGTGCTTCCACTTCCAAAAATCATGAAATGATCAATGTGATTTTTTACATTCCAGAAAATTTAAAGGTATTTTGAAGGTAATATGCATACCCCTTCTAGTCCAAGTCTGGCTTTTAAACCAGGGTAACTTGCCACTGGCAAGCTGTGTTCTGTTGGAAAGGGGTGTGAACATTTGTTGCCCCAAACATATTCATGCATTCCCTGACAAGCAGATGTAAATATTGACACAAAAGCATGAAACACATTCAAATGCTGTATTGTCAAGAACAATGATGTTAATTCCCAAACTTCAAAGCTGCTCCTTTCCCTACCTACTATTAGACTCAATAGGGCCACAAAGACAAGATATGTGCCTGTAATATTACCTAAATTACCAGGAACAAAAATAACAAAGATGATCTTCTCCGCCAACACTGCTCACTGTCTGATTGGTTTTTACCTGCTCATCCTTTTTATTTATCAGGGAATTGAGTATTTATGCTACATCTGGTGATCTATCTAAATATAAAAATGTCATGTTTCTTCCAAGATACCTCTGAATTGTGAAATGTGGGAAGGTGGAAAAATATTCCAGGAAAATCATTATGTACTTATCCTTCTCCTGTATCCCCAGAGCATTTGTATTGGCTAATATCAGCCACAGGATTCTAGAATATGGTAACCAAAAAATACCCAACGTAAATCCATTTCTATGCTTCTGTCAACATGATAGTGCTGTAGTAAACTAATATGCTAATTTGAATCCCAGCTAGAGACTTCCACTTAGTGCCTGGAGGAGTACATGGTTTACTGAAATGACTGATATACATACCAGTGACAGTAAAAGACTCCCTGGACTTTATTACCCTCCCATCTCATGAAAGTTACGAATTAAGCTAACTGTCATCATCAATCTCCAACAGAGAATCAAAATACCCTGGGTGACTGTCTTGAAACCACAGACACCTTGAAAATTAAGTATTTTATTGATTGTTGCAAGAACTTTCCAGGTGGGGAACTTCAGACAGCCCTAGAGGTACTACTGGGCAGCTCCTGCTGAGTGAGTTCAATTAATTTACTTAGATCTATTAATTAATGTTGTGGGTGGAGTGTCACAGAGATTCTTGCTGCAGGATCAGTCAAATTTATGTGGGCAAAACGTGCAAATAGTCAATAGAAAATGTTCCAACAGATGCAGAAATGGTCACATAGAACAGATCTTTGGTAAGGTATTTCAAAGATGTTTTGTATATAGTTGAGACAATCAACAGCGATTTATTACACATGTGCTAACGTGGTCACGTACGACCACAGGCCAGCTAGATTATATGAATTGAGCAGAACAGCATATCAGGGAGTCTCATTCTATCCAGCTGAAGATGCTGCTGTGAGAACCCGCGCAATGGAAACTCCTTTTGCCACCAGACAGCCACAATATCCTATGCCCTGTGCATGACCTATGCCACAATCCAAATAAATTAGTTTCTACAGAAAGAATTCTGCCTCTGAGTGTCTGTGCAAATGTGATGTAACTTGGTGACAAGAAAAAACATAGATTTTTTCTTAGTAAGTAAACTAAGAATCACAGGAACTGACCAGAATTAGGTCAGGCTTCCTAAAGAGGTTGCAGTCTCCTTCCATGAAGGTTTTTAAAATGAAGTTGTATAAAGCCCTGAGCAGCCTGATCTGACTTCAGAGCTGGTGTTACTTTGAGCAGGAGGTTGGACTAAATACCTCCTTGTGTCTTCCCATGTGGATTTTCTTGTGGTCCTGTGATAAGAATATGACAGAAACACAAGATGAAGTTTACATCTGTATCACAGGTGAAAGTCACATACACACAGAAGAAAAAGGATACTCCTCAGAATTAAGGCGCTTTGAACACTGCTGCTCAAGGACAGTAAGCAGAAAGTAAAGAGCAGTGGGCAATGACTGAACCCTTTGGGACTCCTATTGACACCTGGATGACAAACAAAAGGCCAAATCTTAACAACTGAATGAAAGCAACAGTTCTAAAATACAAGAAGACAAGACAGTCCTCAGCAAGGAGTGGTGGAGATGGAATACTTGCTTTTAAGAAGCAAATATCAGACAATTTTATATGAGCTTGTTCATTAGGAAGCCACAGGCAGATGTCTTTCAAAATGGTTTCTGACTGCAGAAGGAAACTGCATGTGAATGATGCATATGAGGTATTTAGAAATGAAAAGGAGAAAAGGAAGTGAGGGTTTGAAGAGGCAAGAATGTGGGAGAGGCTCAGGTCCCTTGGAAATGAGGATTCTGTGTGCTGACCAATCTGGTGGCCTTCTATGAAGGGGCTACGGAACTGATGGACAGGGGCAGAGCAGTTGATGTCATCTACCTGGACTTGTGTAAAGCCTTTGACACTGTCTCACATGAGATCCTTCTCTCTAAGTTGGAGAGACATCAATTTGATAGGTGGACCACTCGGTGGATAAAAAACTGGCTGGATGGCCGCACGCAAAGAGTAGTGCTCAGTGGCTCAATGTCCAGCTGGAGACCAGTAACGAGTGGTGTCCCCCAGGGATCGGTGTTGGGACCGGTCTTGTTCAACATCTTTGTGGATGACATGGACAGTGGGATTGAGTGCGCCCTCAGCAAGTTTGCTGATGACACCAAGCTGTGTGGTTTGGTTGATACATTGGAGGGAAGGAATGCCATCCAGAGGGACCTTGACACGCTTGTGAGGTGGGCTGATGCCAACCTAATGAAGTTTAACCATGCTAAGTGCAAAGTCCTACACCTGGGTCGGAGCAATGCCAGGCACAGCTACAGATTGGGTGGGGAGGAGATTCAGAGCAGCCCTGCGCAGAAGGACTTGGGGGTGTGGGTTGATGAAAAAATGAAGATGAGCCGGCAGTGTGCGCTTGCAGCCCAGAAGGCCAACCGTATCCTGGGCTGCATCAAAAGGAGTGTGACCAGCAGGTCGAGGGAGGTGCTCCTGCCCCTTTACTCTGCTCTCGTGAGACCTCACTTGGAGTATTGTGTGCAGTTCTGGTGTCCTCAACATAAAAAGGACATGGAACTGTTAGAACAAGTGCAGAGGAGGGCCACGAGGATGATGAGGGGACTGGAGCACCTCTCTTAGGAAGATAGGCTGAGAAAGTTGGGGCTGTTCAGCCTGGAGAAGAGAAGGCTGCGTGGAGACCTCACAGCAGCCTTCCAATACCTGAAGGGGGCCTATAGGGATGCTGGGGAGGGACTCTTCATTAGGGACTGTGGTGAGAGGGCAAGGGGAAATGGGTTTAAACTTAAACAGGGGAAGTTTAGATTGGATCTGAGGAAGAAATTCTTTACTGTGAGGGTGGTGGGGCCCTGGAATGGGTTGCCCAGGGAGGTTGTGGATGCTTCATCCCTGGTGGCATTCAAGGTGGGGTTGGACATAGCCTTGGATGGCATGGTTTAGTGGGAGGTGTCCCTGCCCATGGCAGTGGGGTTGGAACTCGATGATCTTGAGGTCCTTTCCAACTCTAGCTATTCTATGATTCTATGATTCTATGGAAAAGAGAAAGAGAGGAATAAAGGGATGAAATGTGGGCAGGAAAGAAGGAAAACTTGAAACATTTTACTACGCCTTTCACAGAATGTCTAAGCATCTAATCAAGGTTGCTTCTCAGGAATGAGTCTAATATCTTTGTAGAATATCATAAAAGTCCTTTGACTTCATACAGACTTTTCATTTGCATTAAAAAAGCTGATTATATTTAGGTATTAACTTAAAACACAAAAGAGTTCCCAACAGTGCCTGGGATAAATTTCAAGTCTGTTTTATAGCCTTAGCTGTACTAAAGCCAAAAGGGGATATTAGAAAAGAGCTAATTATAATTATTACCATGAGAGACAATGATAATATCAAAGGCATTTCAATGTTCATCCATTTCAGAGGACCTCATAATGTTCAGTAAAAAAATATGTCTTAGTTTATATGGGAAACCTTTTCAAAAGTACCAAAGAGGTTTTGGAGACTGAGTGACTTAGGTCCCTTGTATACCCCAAAAAAGAACTGTCTGAAAGAACACATCAATGATCCTTATAGAGCATGGATTGGTGCATTAGGATCTTGGGAATAAACATTTTCTATTATTTTAAAGAGTATTAATATTTGCTCTACTCATCTTCTGTGGACAATATTTGAGATAGAAACAGAATTGATTTGTGATAGATTATTGTTATTTATTATTGTAAGAAATACTACTGTGCCACCTTCAAAAAAAGAAAAACAGAGGCTGTGATGCTATTCAGTGGTCTGCATGTAGGAAATCACAGAATCACAGAATCACAGAATAGTAAGGGCTGGAAAGGACCTCAAGATCATCGAGTTCCAACCCCCCCGCCATGGGCAGGGACACCTCCCACTAAACCATGCCATCCAAGGCTATGTCCAACCCCACCTTGAACGCCGCCAGGGATGAAGCATTCACAACCTCCCTGGGCAACCCATTCCAGGGCCCCACCACCCTCACAGTAAAGAATTTCAAATACATCAGACCTATGATTCAGAAGGTCTAGGGTATCAGGTTATTCCCTCAGCAGCGTGACCCAAGACACACTGACTTTCAAAGTCTTTTCCTGTGCTCTCCTTTTTCCTTCCATGCTTTTCCACAGGCATCTTCAAATTCTGCACATCCTTTGGTGAAGGAAGGAGAAGACAAAGAGGAATAGTGGCAGCAGGTTTGCTGGGAGCATGCAAAAAGCTTGGTCCTTCTGCCAGATGCTCTGCTCTGCTCCCAGCCAAACATTTCCCCCTTGATAAATTTAATCTTCCCCTGAGGAAAGGGAAGGAAAGAGGCTGGAGACCCCGTGTTTTTCAAAACATGGTGAACAGGAGAATTATTATCTTGTAGCACACTTCCATGACTCACCAGGACACGCATTCCACTTGGGTTTGTCTAGGCTAACATGGCAAATATTTTCTGCTTAGGACCACCTGTGCCATAAATGTATAGAGATTGCTGTGTGTTTCAGGGAAGTGTAAAAGCTTTCAATAAAGAGTGTAAAAGCTTTCAATAGTCTTTTTTTTTTTTTTTTTTTTTTTTTTTTTCCAGAGGAGATGCTCGTAACAGCAGCATTGCCTAGAATTGCACTGGTCTGGCCTGGGCAGGTGGAAAAAAAAGTAAAAGGAATCTAGGAACCAACATAATGATTTATCCTGTGTCTTCAATGTGAAATGCTTGAATGCAATGGATAGAGGAGCAACTTTAAATCATGAGAATCTGAAGCCAGGCGAACAGCTAACAGACAGTGACCCCTGAGTCAAATTTTATTTGCATCGCTTTTTTAGCAGTGAATTATTTTCAGCTTCTGTATATTTTGCTCTGATTTACAGAATGAAAATTTTAACAAGTGGGCATTAGCCATTTCATCTCCATTCTGAATTCTGAACTCATTTCAGGGCTCCAGTCAAATACATCTGTGCATTTTATGGAGCAGAATTCACAAATTCTCCAAGTATTTGTTTCTCTGGATAGAACATTTTAACCTGTTCTTCACAAGCTGTTTTCTATCTTGAAAGGGTGCTGATCAAAGGAGTGGAATTGACACCAAAGCAAGCATTACTCTGACTGGTTCCATTAAGCAGTTTATATATATTACCTGTCTAGAAGTTGTAGGGGTTTTTTAAACACCGAAGGTTGAAAAATATCCCTCTGTAAGATACATTTACTATGTATGAAAATCCTCTGATGCTCCTTAACACAAAGAAGAAACATTTTTCTGTAGCAGCCACATAGTGAGATAAGATAGTAAGTAGGATATAGGGTAGCTTCAGAACATATTACGGCAGCTCTGACAGAAGACAGACTTAGGCTGATGGTTCTGTTAGTTTGATTTTGGACATCTTTTAATTAAGATGATGATTGTGACTAGCTTTCCAGAGACATTACCAGACAAGTAAAGATGGTGAAATTGTGTATTAAGATATCTTGAAAGACCATCAACAGTTTTACTGGCAGTGTGTGTTTCAGTAATCCAAGCCTGTTGGAACACCAACTGAAACATTCACCATTCTGTTTTTCATTTGAATTTCCAAGTGGGTTACATCCAAAGTAGACATGTGGGATTTTAGAAAGTTCACATGCAAAATGTTATTCAAAAGCACTTTAATGGATTGGCTGGCATATATGGCTGCGTGTATATGCACACGTGCTTGTAGATGTGACTGTGTGTGCATACCATTGCTGTCTGCTGAGTGGCATTAAAACTGCCCACATTTATATCAAAGATCAAGAAAATAATCACTTACTTTTAGCATGAAAAGAAAGTAATTGAAGTTCTAAATTCTCCTGGTATGAAGTATTTATCCAACATATGTAAGTGGCTCCTGTGCCAGCAGGCAAAAAGACTGGGTAAGATGTTTGAGCCAGAAAAGTTCTCCTGTGACTTATTGAAGAAATTTGGTCATATCTGTTGAACAAGATCTTATTTATGAGTTTCAAGTAGGTGAACCAAATCCAGTTTCTGTGTGCAAATTTTGTTGCAAACCAAACTCTGCAAGGCTAGTGCAATCTTGCATAAAATAGCTTCCTTTTCTAGTCCTGAAATAAACTGTACCTTTCCACAAATACAATGGCATTACTTGCTTGACAAACAAGATACTCAGCTTCTCTAAATCTGCATGTCTCTGTGGGGTTTAACAAGATGTGACCATGTATAAAAGCTGAGAATCTGTTCTGTGAACTGCAGTCTGGCAGAAATCTGTATTTATATCTTATCTTCCTAGCACAGCCTGAATGAGGGAAAATTAAAAAACTCATGAAATGAGTCTAACACTTCACAGTCACCCGATTGGTTGAGAATGCTATGTAAGTTTTATAGGTTTTTACAGTTTCGTAGATCATTCAAGACGTATCAGTTCAGCAAGATAGAGTTGCCACTCAGCCCTCAGCATGAAGCACAAGTTACTTCCCAAACTCCCTATGTTCCTTTCAATTACTTTTATTTTTAACTAAATCAAAAAGGCCCTAAGAAGTGGCTTCAGTCTCAGCCCTCACTGTCTTGAGAGGTGATGACATTATCTCTGCAATGTCAAGAGGGAATCAAAAGAGTTTCTCTGTTTCCCTCTGTTGGGCTGTTCCTGGTTAAAAGTATACTTTTGATATACCATTTGAGGGGAAGAACTTGCTTCTTTTTATGTATATCTGTTCAGTTCTGTGATAAATGACATGAAAGATTTTACTGTTTACCTGTTAGTGACCTGACGTGTGTTTAAGTCCTTTAAGCTTATGACCAATATTTTTTATTTAGACACATTTTCCCTTGTCCCTTTGTATCACTTGCCTTTAATAGACTGCTATCATTATTTTTAAATGGGTGTCAGATGTGCTCCTCTCTACAGGAAATGTGCTTTTAATCTTCATTACACATTTCAACCTTTGGCTTTTTCTTATCCATCCTTCAAAGGCAAAGGCAACAATGCTGAATGACTAAAACGCTCATGTCTCTTTTTAAGGGCACTGATCATCTCTGTATGCTGTTAGGATGTTTTTTCATGCTCATATCATCCCTTCAAATTGAAGATTTGACAAATTGACAAGATAAGAATTTATAAGAACTGTGATGTTTTAACAGGCCCTTCATTTCTTATAATCCCTGTGGAGTTTCAGAGATGGTTGGGCTGTGATGAAGCTCACTTAGGCAGAAACTGAATACACAAATGTTCTGAGTTCTGTTCTAATATCCGCAAAGTAAAACTGCACATCCTTTCATCTATATAAAATGAAAAAGTTTTGACTGACAGATGTTTGGTATTCTTTTGATCTAGAGAGCCCCACAAATATCACAGAATGGAAAGGGTTCTGACCTTTGAGTCCACTTCACAAGCTCTCATATGCTCTTACTAAGCGAGGAGGTCCAGATGTGTCCAGAAGTCCAGTAAGCATTAAAGGATGTGACCCATAAGAAACACTGTGTTCCCTCTCAGTGTTAGAGTGCTTTATACATTCAGGCCAAGCAATGGGTTAAATATAAGATTTTTACAGGCTTAATCTCTCATGTGAATACAGTCACGTATTACACAGTTGTCAATTTTATTCATGTTTATGTAATCAAACAAAGGATGATCGTGCTGATTTACAAGGAAAACAGATTTGAGCGCATGAGAACAGTGGGGATACGTAGCTGCGAGACTTAAGAGATACCATTTGACATTCTGCTTCCTCGAAATATCTGTCTTTTGCAGACTCTTCAATCAACACGTGCGCCAGGACCTTAAAGTGGCAACCAGCAGTTTTCATGAGGAATATATAATTAACAGGTTTTTCTTCACGTGTAATTTATCCTTCATATCAGGGCTTAAAATCTGAAGGGAAGAAATGCAACTTCAGGATTTACTTTATTACCAAATGAAATTTTGCTGTTTAACACTAATGATTTAGGATCCATCGAAAATTATACTATTTTTTTTTTTTTCCTAAAACCAGAGAAGGTAAATGACTGAAATAAATACAAAAACTAAGTTAGACAACTGTGTGTAAGAATATAAATTTTCTCCTAAACTAGCAACACAAAATTTAATATAATACATTGAGCACTTCTTTAAAGAGATATGCCATGAGATTACAGTGCAATATAAATGTTCATCAAAAAGATTATTAATCCAATTTTGAACACAGAAATTACAATGAAAATTAAATGAACTTGAAAGAGCAATAATTAAAGCATTTTTTCTACCCCACTTAATTTATCCTCGGTAAACCTGTGGTTCTTAAGACAAAGCTGTTTTTTCAGGAGGGAAAGTTGCCTCTTAAAGTTGTAGAATCATAGAATTATGGAATTGATGAGGTTGGAAAAGACCTTTAAGAAAACCAAGTCCAACCTTTACCCCAGCACTGCCAAGTCCACCACTAAACCATGTTTCTATTGGCCTCATCTATGAGTTTTCTGTACACTTCCAGGGATGCTGGGAAGGGACTCTTCATTAGAGACTATAGTGAGAGGACAAGGGGTAATGGGTTCAAACTTAAACAGGGGAAGTTTAGATTGGATATGAGGAAGAAATTCTTTACTGTAAGGGTGGTGAGGCACTGGAATGGGTTGCCCAGGGAAGCTGTGAATGCTCCATCTCTGGCGGTGTTCAAGGCCAGGTTGGACAGAGCCTTGGGTGGAATGGTTTAGTGTGAGGTGTCCCTGCCCATGGCAGGGCGGTTGGAACTAGATGATCTCAAGGTCCTTTCCAACCCTAACTATTCTATGATTCTATGATTCTATGATTCTAAGATAGTAATTCCACCACTTCCCTGGGAAGCCGGTTCTGTATTATTAAGTTGTATGAAAACCATAATTCTGATCTGAGGGTGAAGTGGGAGTTTCTTCAGTGGCAAGATCTGTGCAGGGTAAATAGGACCCGAAGACCTTTATACCTTAAAGTACTGCATGCATTGTTGCAAGGGATGTATAATGAATTGAGTCTCACTGTAGTCTCTTCTCATGGTGGCTTCATGTTCTAATTGCATATTTGCTCTGCAGTTCAAATGTGTCAACAGGTCATACAGACCTACAGGAATTACCTTTGATCAGCTTTGGTGTTAACAGTAGTATGTCTCCAGTAGCACAAGCTGGTCAGTAATGACCTGCAGTTCAGGACCTGACAGGTGCCCTCACCCCTATTCCATAGTTATGTTATTGACCTAAACTTACTATATGAAACACAGCATAAGTGTTGTTCAATAATGGCAAAACAAAGGAAAGGATTTGATCCATATCTCATATATGTTAGATTAATGTATTGTTTATAGTTTCTTTTCTTAAAAGAAAAAAGGAAAAGAAAAACACATGTCAACCTCATTATGCACCAATATTCAGACAACTGAATTGCTCCCCAGGGAGCAATGCTTCCTTTTAAATTTTAATTTTTAAATAGATTAACCTTTTTGCATGTTAAGAGGTTTTTTGGTTGGCTTTTTTTTTGCCATTAAAATTTGCCTAATATTCTAAACTGAACTTAGGGGAAGTGGCTGAATCTGAAATTATTTTACTTCTCTGGGAGGAGTGAATCCAAACAGCATCATCGCAATGCTTGTTCCTCGAGAGTAGTTGAGGATCCTTGGGTATCACTTTCTATCACAAAGGAAGAGACAACTATCAGCTGAAGAGAAAAGGTAAAAAGCTCTTGATACACATGATTCTGTACTTTTCAGGCAAATGTTCATCAGTAGGAAGATGGTCGCAAATTCCATGTCAACACAGCAGTGTAACAAGAACTGCAGTCACATCTTTGGGGGAACTTCAGATGTCCCTTTTGAGATGCAGTACATTGTTTTATGATTGAACTACAAATATGTATGGCCCTGTTGCCTTGAGCTTTTGTTTTATCAATTACTTGAGTGGAAACTACTGTATTCTAAAACTATCTTACATCCACTTTGTATGTCTTGCAAATCACTACAAAGTCTGGGGTAATGCAGCATCAGACCCAGGGATTTCAGTTTCTTTTTTCCCTGCACCACTTTTGTGACAATTATTTGAATGAATTAAAACAGAGCTTTCCTAAAGAGAATGAAATGCTCGATGTGGCTGCCTGACAAGGTCATGCATAGAGTAATAATTTGCATGAAGCTGGAAGAAGCACATGCCTTTCTAGGGCAAAAAACAAGCTTTGAGAATGTTAGAAATTATACAAGCAAAATAATTATAACTTGAATCAAATTGGCTTGCTTCTTTTAACCTTCCCAGATAATTTATTAAACTCTGGGCCTTGCAAACAGAGCTCCGAAGAGCTTTTTTGTTGCATTTTGTTGCACTGTATTACATGAGCAATCATGGGATGTAGCAGTGGTGCCCTTGATTCAGATGTTTACAGATCACAAACCTGTAGCATTTGACTATCTTATATTATCAGCACACATGATGCAGATACAAACCTGTACACAGCCATGGAAGCACAGAGGCATACTGCCTGAATAACAAGGCATGGTGAATTGCAGGGCTGTCTTTTAAAAGACGAGTTATTACTTTTTTAACAAAAAAGAATATTCACCTTACAAAGCCTATTAATATAAAGTTAGTTACTTCTGATCGTGAAGGTACATTATTATCTTTAACATTAAAAAGTAAATATAAACCAGATTTGTAACAGCAAATGGCATTGAAAATATTTCATCTGACCCTGTCATGATATTCCAGTGAATACTATGTGTGGGTGATAAAAAACCATTGCTCTATTTTCCGCTAGAATATGATAATGAATTAGTTGCTGCGGTGGCATTTTGATGACTGTGGACCCATTATGGCTAACTCTGCCTATGACTTACACAATGAGGTTTGCCTCATTTTTTGAATTTTATTTACTTATGTATCCCCGAATTAAAAAATTGAATTATATGGTATGTCTATAAAAAAACATGTCATGATTATAGCTGATAATATTGTGGGTATGTCCTACACAGATAGTCATGCCCAATTCAGTTTATATATCAACCTGGTGATGACGAATGTTGCCTAAATCTGCAATGAAGATGATGTCTCTGAACTGGCATAGAGGATGAGTTTTACTGGGACATTTCTGTGCTAGTGAAAGCATGTGCATCTTGGACAGTTTGCTTCATATAAAGTCTGTTTGGCCTGGGGAGGTGACAATCTACTCTAGAAAAACAGCTCTACCCTGACATTTGAGGGGCAATAATGTCTGGGCGAAGGATCAACTTCAGGTTCCTATGAGGTTCTGATGCAATAGACATACAACACAGAGATTTTGGTGGTCTCTACCAGATAGTTGTAAGATCAGTCTCCAGAACTACGTCATGTAGGTAAAATTTGGGGAACCTCTAACAATGTCTTTACCAAATAAACATGCCTTATGTTAGGTCTCGTGGATGGGCAAACTGTTGAAACTATATCCTGTCACCACAGAAAGTACATGATGGTGCTGGATGAAACACAGAATTCCTGAGCACCAACTTTGCAGAGCTTTGTGTTTATTACTAATGAATGTATTTTCTTAAGAAATGTAAAATTGCTCCATTAAACTTACAGAGAAAATGTTCTGTGTAGACATGCAAGCAGGGGAGAGAAATTACAGAAGAGAAAGCATGATTACCTCTACTACCCAGCAGAGACAAAGGCTGAAGCATTCACCCATTAAAATAGTTCTGTGAAGATTAGCTTGAAATCTCTTGTCAATGGACATATACATTAAGGAAAGCAATTTAATGTGTCCTCATTTGCTAGCTTATTGAGTTAGACAGGGAATTTGAGCATTCACTGAACAACTAAATACTAATACTTTTCATGGCCTGATGAGATTAGATTATTGATCAGTTAGACATATCTGTCTATAAAACAATGATCCCAATCCTTTTGCTGAGACAGTTGAATTAAATGTGGACATACAGAATCAAGTCAGAAATGTGATGATCTGTCAACTTGATGGTGACTTCTTTTCAGGTCAGTTTTTGAATGGCAAAACAAGATATGTAGGGTGGGCAAAGAAAGAAAACAATACAGATCCGTTGTATACAAAAGGTCAACAAGGACATGTTTGCAGTATGCTCTGCAAAGGAACGTGAAGAGATCAGTGAAATACAATGATGGTGCTTTGCTCCAGATCTGGTTGGGGAAAAAGTGATTAAAATTTCTGTTATGAATAAAATCATGTTGTTTGATTCTTTGAGACTTGAAAATATTTCGTTCTTTGACTGTAAATAAATATACGCCACCAGAGTTTTTTCATGGGAGTATTTATTGATCTGAAAATATCAAGAATCTTACCTAAAAAATATATTTGAAAATTCACATCAGAAGAAAGTTATTATTTTATATTATTTTTAATCTCATTATTTCGAGTATTCCTTTTCAGACAGAGAGGTTGGCATTAAGTAAAAATGAACTTTCACTTTCGTCTTCCTTGCTTAAAGATTGATTGATGACTGGCAACTGATTACTTTAAATCTTCACAAAGAAATATTTCCTTCTGCACAGTACAAATACACTGTATGTGCATAGATCTGAATTTTCTGAACATCCACGTTTGCTAAAACTCCTACCACATTCCAGGCATTATTTGGGTGAGCTATTACTGAGCTTGAACTGCATGCTTAACAGTCAATCTGACTTCATATGCAAGTATTTCTTGGAGGTTTTTGTCCTACCTGGAGGTCTATATATTTATATAGTTTGAAGAATCCATTTATACATACATGTATTCCTGAAAGTCAGTATGAGGATGTAGGCTTGCATGCATGCATCACTTTCATAAGCTGACCATATTATATGAAGAATGTAACTCTTCAGGTAGAGACACAGTAATTGCAAGAAGGCATGGTAGGTCAGTATAAGATTTGACATTTTGTTTGAGTCAGCTTCATCTGCTACTCTCTAAATAAAGGTGAGATTGTAACTGCCCTATCCTATTAGCAAACCAGGAGAATTGTTGTTACACTTTTGCTTTAGCAAGTTATTGAATGTCCTAAAAGACTGTGATTTACTCCTCTTGTTGCTAGCTCCTTATCCATGTCTGCCTGTATCGCACTCATCTTCTTGGCACACCACTGTGCAGGGACTGAGGAGCAGAAGCTCCTACCCAGAGCAGAGCACGCACCAAGGCAGCCCCAGCCCTGGGCACCTGGCACCTCCCTGGGGATGAGGATTTGGATGTGGGATGTTGGATGCGAATGGGCCAGGCCTAACTTAGTATAACCCATGGCTGGGCAGGACCGTGCTGTGGCAGGTCTGGAGATGTGTTGGCCTTACTGCTGGGGGAATGACAGCCCTTGGGGCTGGAATGGGTTCCTGTGCTATGGGGGGAGCTCCAAGGGTGAGTAGGTGCATTAGGGCCCATGTGTGCGCTCCGGTGCTGACAGAAGATGCGGCAGTCATGTTGGGGAGTATCTGCTGCCCCCTTTCTGTGTACATCTTGGACCACAAGACACAAACGACGTTTCTCAAGTTCTCACATGACCTGAAATAAAAAACTTGTTCTGAGCAAGAACATTGATGGAGCAGGAACAAAAGCAGTGGGAAATAAGTACATTGCTGTTTCTGCTATGTAGCTGTTTGAAAAAAAATCATACTGCCATAATCTATCTGTCCTTCCTCATCTGATCAAGCTCCCCTTGAGTTTTGTATATGGACAACCAGAACAAACCTGAATCTCCCAGCATACGCATTAAAATGTATTGATTTGATCTCCCAAATGTTCGGCAGACAAAGCTCCTGATAAGTTCAGCTACTGTTACTTTGTTATTATCTACTAAAATTATTCTAATCTATTAATCTAGCTGCACATTCAATGTATGCACATGAAAAATACTCAAGAGGATTTTAACATCACCTTTTAAAAACACTTCAGACCACTTACCACAGCTTCCCACTTTGGAAAACCACAAACTTTCAGTGAGCCAGAGACTCAAGACTTCTTTGTGTGAGGACTCTCAGGGCCATTAATCCAGATTGAAAATACAAATTTAAAGATTAATGTTATTGAATCCTTAATTGGGCATCCTTATTCAGAATTCAAGTGGTCACAATTTGCTTTCGCTTACTTCAGTTTGAAAGTGAATTAAACTACTCACATCGGTTTAATGCCATTCAACTAAGTGTTCAGCCCAAGTTTACGTTAACTTTTAGAGTGTCTGCGTGTCAACAAACTGTCTTACAGGTAATAGTTTTTATAGATACAGATTATACAATATAAAAAGTTCTTTGTAAATTTTTTGGTGCTTCAGTCATAAATGTACTTTCTTAGAAACTGCGTGCATTTCCAGGAAGATTGATTTAGCATCTGAATTCCTGACTGAAAGAACATCTATGAGATTTTCCAAATAAAAGAAAAGAAATTCCAAACACTATATATATATTTTGAAACTCTGTTTTCAACCCCCTTAACTCCATTCCTTCTGTTTTAACCTGATTTTGAATAGCTTTTTATTTTGTTTTACTCCCTGTGGTGTCACACAAGCAGACAGGAAGAAAGGGTACTTGCTGAATCCCTGTTATTTAAAATGAGCTAGCCTTTGAGAAGATCTATGCAGTTCTTTTTTCAATTGCTATTTTTATTTAAGAGATGCAATAACTTGGGTATTACACATTTATATATATTAATTTCACACTTTTTCCTCAGCATGACGCATTTCTCTCTGTGGCAAGCTATAATGTTGCCCTTAGAAGCTCTGTGAAACTCAACATAGATAAATTTCATATAATTTTAGTGGACCAAAAATGCACATGGGGGGGTTGTTTATTGCTGAAGCAGACAAGAAAGCTGAAATGAACTAGAAAGTGATATGGGCTCTTGGCTTCATGAAAGAAAATGAAACAAGTGCCTAGATTGTTCCCTCCTGAATTGTTAGGTGTCATGTTTGGGTCAGTAGAGCTTGTAGCCTGAGTTTTTTACAGCAGTCATGAATTTATGATTAGGTCATGATTTACAATGAGGTAGAAAGAAAGATTTTGTGTGTTTGGGCAAAAGGTTCAGTTTCAGATTCCATCCATGCCTCTGTGCCCTGGGAAGGGACAGAACACCACCTGAATTTTACTCTGTGGCATGATATTCTAATGAGAGGAGTCCTTCCACAGTTTTATTTTTGTCATTTCATGGGTGGCACATATTTCAGTTCCATTTAGGAGACTCGCAAGAGACAGAAGTGTTATGGAATCAGCTCTTGCGAAGCATTTCACTTCTCTGTGTTCTAGCTGGCTTTCTCAAAGAAAACATTTAATTATCTCTGTAGTTTATGAATGAAAGATCTAAAATATGCTTATCAATAACCAATTTTAGGCGGTTTCTCATGGATGGAGCTGCCTGTGCCTTATCTGTCCATAGAGCATCATTAGGAGCACAGGACTCAGAATGAGTCAGTCAACCTTTGAGTTCATAGTCATGATGGTGTTTGGGATGGGCTCAGATTCATGGTTAACTGAGCATGTAGACACATTGTGGACTGAGCTCAAAACTGCTAATTGCATGCCTGTGTCTGAGCTCCCTTTCACTCAGTATAAGCTGGCATTGTGGGAGTTCACTGCGGAAAGCACACAAAAGGAAGACAGGCTTTTGCATGAGCGTCAGCTCAAACTTTTGTAGGCTCATAATTTCTTGACTACAATATAGTCATGTGGACTATCTGACATATAGCCCAAAAAGTGTAATGGATTAACAGCTATGATTAGGGCTGACATTTTCACAGGTTGCAACAGGAAATAGGTGTTAGTTCCTCTCTGGTCACCAAAGAAATCCACATGCTTAACCTGTTCAGCCAAATATTGAAGAGAAAGTAGGGTGAGGCTAAGTTCATTTAAATTCATTAAAAAAGCCTCAACTAAACAAAAAAAAAACCTCTAGTGAAATATACAGTTCAGATGCACCTCCTGTACTTGAGTGGTAGCATGTTATAAGGTAAGAATTATTACATGATAGGACTTGATAACCTACAGATGAAGTGAGCCCAAGTGGTGAAGCGACTGTCCTACCATAACAGCAACAGGCAGGAATAATCTATGTAGCTTAACTCCATTAGTGGTCTGCATCTGGTAGTCACATCTGTAAAGATGGTATTTCACACCTCACCAGTTTATCAGCCTAGTTTCTTTCTTATTTCTTGTACAATTGTTGGACACTAAAGCAAAAGTGCCATGCAGAGCCAGAAAATAGGTACTTCTTCTGGAATAAGACCTATGCCACAAGTTAGATTTTGCCACACGGAATGAATGGGAACAAGGCACTTCAGTGTTTCCCTTCTGAACTTTGTAGTGGGGTTATGTAGTCAGTTTGAAGAGAGATACAGAAGAGCCCCAGTTTTCTCCCTTTTTTTGCAAATACTGTACTGTTTCCCTCTTATAATCCATGTGGGGATCTGCCATTGAGTTTTTAATTTTTGTGATGGGGAGATTTTATCTTCGGCCTATTGTAGTTAGTGTTGCTATACAATAAAGAAAGAAAAAGATCAAAACATCTGTGAAGAGTGTGTTGCTGTGATCAGGATTCAAAGCACAAATAATGATGCATCATAAGCATAATTATTAGTTTTTAATTATAGCACAGAAGATATGTTTGCCCTAAATAAACCAATTCCTATAGCTTTTCCTTGCTTGAAGGCTGAACTTTATGACAGTGCCAAAGAAAATAATTTGCCAAAGATCAATCTCATTTTCAATTGTGCAGTCTATCCTGATGCAATTGCAACATCTGTGTAGACACACTATGGCATTATGGTGTTCAAAAAATACATCATTTATGTTTCCAGAAGCAGAACAGATCAGGCTTTGAAATTATGAAATCACAGAATGGTTTGAGTTGGAAGGGGCATTTTAAGTATCATCTAGTTCTACCCCCCTGACATAGGCAGGGACACTTTCCACTAGACCAGGTTTCCCAAAGTCCTGTCTAACCTGGCCTTCCAGGGATAACATCCACTTTTTCTGGGCAACTTGTACCAGTGTCTCACCAACCTCATTGTAAAGAGTTTCTTCCTTATATCCAGTCTAGATCCAGCTTAAGTTTAAAACCGTTGCCCCTTGTTATATCCCTACATGCTCTTAAAAAGTGCCTCCAGAATTCTTATAGGCCCCTTTTACATGTTCAGAGTCTGCAACAAGGTCTCCCCAGAGCCTTCTTTTTTTTATGCTGAAAAACCCCACTCTCAGAGAGGTGCTCCAGTCCTGCGATTATATTTGTGGCCCTCTTCTGCACACACTCCAGCAGGTCTTTCCTGTGCTGAGGACCCAGAGCTTGACTCAGTACTCCAGGTGAGGTCTCACCAGAGTGGAGTAGAGGGGGAGAATCACCTCCCTCTGTCTTCTGGCCTCGCTGCTCTTGATGCAGCCCAGGATATGATTTGGTTTCTAGTCTGCAAGCACACATTGCTGGCTTGCATCCATTTTTTCAGCCACCAGTATTCCTAAGTCCTTCACTGCAGGGCTGCTCTCAAACCATTCATCCCCCAGTGCGTGTTGATACTGAGGATTACCTTGTTATGACAGCAGAGTAGAAGGTATAGTTTTAAAAACATCACTATTCCAGTGAGTCAGTGTAGACACTCTTACACCACCATGAGGTGGTTTTTAGCTGTAGCATTTCATCAAAAGGGAAAAGACTATACTTCTGTTTTGATATAACTCTGTATCTGTTCTAGAAATCAGTTTTACAATTTTAAATCTATCAGAGGAGTTCCAAACCTCTGAATGTTATTAATCTGACTTATAATGGAAGTGAAGGCAGAAATACCATCCTCTTAGGTGGCATTTCTTTCTGCCTTATAGATAGATTTTGGCAGTTGCAAACTTTGCTGCTTGTGTTCTGAGTTGTCTGGAAAGAGTGGTCTCTATTCTTGAAGCCAAAGAGCTATATGACATGTCAGTATCCCAAGGTACCTTTCCCTTTTACTACAGCTAAATGCCTTCTGTATCAGAGATTTGTATCTAACCATGAGCAAAATTTACCCTGTATGATCCCCATACAAACATCCCACCATCATTCATTAATGTTCCCCCAGTCAGTGCTGAAGTATCATCACCTC
Organism: Amazona ochrocephala; assembly: GCA_039720435.1. Taxonomy (NCBI): domain Eukaryota; kingdom Metazoa; phylum Chordata; class Aves; order Psittaciformes; family Psittacidae; genus Amazona; species Amazona ochrocephala. The sequence continues at coordinate 33,248,555 of CM077880.1, forward strand.
TTCATCTCAGTTTGACAGACTGGTTTTGATCATGGTCTCCCAGGGAGTATAGAGCAGAAGTATATCCCAAGCCCATCCTTCCCCCCAGAGGTTCTCACACTGTGATAAAACACAGCTGTGTGGCTTTGCAAGGCTGTGTGGGAAAATGCATCTGTGCTGTACCTGTCCTGAGTATTAGCAGACTATTCCACAGTGCCAAGCTTCCATCCTGCATAAGTCCTAGAAATATTACAGCAATTTCACTTTAAACATTACAATAAATCCATGTGGTTTTCATAACTGCCAGTGACAGTCATTCCAGTTCTGGTGATAGAGCTCTTCGCATGTGACAAGGAAAAATTGGCTAAAGATGTGTGACAGCTGCTTGCGAACACATTCAGACTGACAAAGCTCTTCAAGTAACTGCCTGTGTGCACTGTGGTGAAGAGATCCACTGCAAAAACAATCACTTTTAATTGTGAGAATTTCAGTGGCTCGTGATTTTGTTTTTCACTGAGTCAGGTTTTCTTAAATCAAGGGCACATTGCAGTTTAGGCTGCAAAAGTATTTCAGGTCTATCCCAATTTTTCAAGCAAAATTCCTTCTCCAGATCCAATGCTCTTGTAGAAGACAAGCAAAAAATATAGATACAAATTGTAAATGATTTTATCTTTCTGACCTATCCTTTATACACAGTCCATCTGCTTAAGCTTTGATGCTGGAAATTCTACATGTATTTAAGGTGGACAGATGCACATGTCATGGAATTTTAATGGAAGTTAATGTATTTCTACATTGTTTTCCCTTTACACAACCCATTTTTCATTTGATCTCTCCAAGACAGAGAAGAATGTTGTTGCCTCATTATGTCATTCATCAACATCTGCCTGCTCTACCTGATACCAGGTGGATTTTGCAATTAGAGCTCCATGTCCCCACAGTATGTGACCTACCAAAGTCTGCATCTACAGGGTCAGTATTCATATCGTTAATTGCAGTACTGATAATGTCTTTAAGACTTGTTTCAGAAACTTGAGTGTGGGTTTAATTGTTGCTAAGAGGCTGTGAAGTCTTCTTGGTGAAGTTCAGGAACATTGAACTTGGAACCTCTGGAACAAAGCCAAGAAATAATATTGCTTTGGGGTCTTATAATTCAGATTAGCACAAAGTTATTTATAAACCAGGTGCAGAGAGACAAAGTAACAGAATCTGAATTGATCTTTTGTGATTATTCACAGCAAAAGTGCTAATGATTTTAAGAAATATACAGATGGACACATGCAAACTAATAGGTGGAAAAAGTCTTGGGAAGAGTAAAGATTGCATGTGCCAATCAATACATAAAACATTGTAACTAGCAATAAAAAAGAAGTCAAATGCAAGGGTGAGATATAACAGATAGAACATAGAAGTATTAGAGATTGTTCAATATGCTGGAGAAAATGTCTAAAATATTACACATTTTTTCTGGTTATTTTTAAAAAGTTGAAGCAAAATCTGGATCAGAAACATAACAGCTACTGGGATGATCAATAGAATGGAAAGCCTTTATAAAAAGTTATTAAAAAAGCTTTGCTTGTTTATGCTGTCAGATAAAGTCTCAGGGAGGATGTGACTGCTCTATAAAGATCCTTGACGGGTAAGCATCAGGAAGGGAAAAACTATTTATGGTAAAGGACAGTGCTGACACAAGAATAAATGCATATAAACTAGCTACGAATGTAATTAGGCTGGATATGAGGAGATTTTTAACCATGAGAGAAACAAAATTCTAGAACAGACTTCCAATTAGAAGAGAGAGGGTATAAAACCTAATTGACTTTAAGATAGATAGATAGAATCATATTGAGGATGATCAGGGGACTGAAGCACCTACCATACGAAGATAGGATGAGAAAATTGGGGCTGTTCAGCCTGGAGAAGAGAAGGCTGCGTGGAGACCTCACAGCAGCCTTCCAATATCTCAAGGGGGCCTATAGGGATGCTGAGGAGGGACTCTTTATTAGGGACTGTAGTGAGAGGATAACGGGTAACGGGTTCAAACTTAAACACAGGAAGTTTAGATTGGATATGAGGAAGAACTTCTTTACTGTAAGGATGGTGAGGCACTGGAATGGGTTGCCCAGGGAAGTTGTGAATGCTCCATCGCTGGTGGTGTTCAAGGCCAGGTTGGACAGAGCCTTGGATGGCATGGTTTAGTGTGAGGTGTCCCTGCCCATGGCAGGGGGGTTGGAACTCGATGATCTTAAGGTCCTTTCCAACCCTAACTATTCTATGATTCTATGATTCTATATTGCTTTATGAAAGGGATAATACAATATGTGTTATTAATGACTAGACCTCAGGAGCCAGTCTTGTGTTCCCTTATTGTTATGCATAGGCATATATGTGGTTTACAAACTGTGTAGAGCACTAAGATTTCTCTCTGCATTTTAGAAATTTTAAAACCATTATCCACATGTAATTTTAATCCATTACTACTATGCTTGCATGGTACCTTTCAAACTGAGTAGGATTCATTTTGACACAGTAAAAGTGATTAGTCATCAAAACATTTTTATGAAACAACTAATCAAATGGGATGATGTGACTAGCACATTATCACCTTCCATCTGAAACTCAAAGCTCACCTGTCACAACATAGGAAACTGCAAGACACAGAGACAGGAAAATTTGAGTTATAGAAACCACCATTTGATCAATGTTACGGTGACAGACTAGATAGTCACATTCAATTAATACATAACACCCCTTCTCCTCTACTGAAAATATTTTGGATGCTAAAAAGCAAAGCACAGCAATCCCTTGTAGAGTTAATGATAACATTCTGAAAGCACATCAGGACAAGTGAATTGATCTTTTTTCCTGAAATCTACAATAATTAGGTAAATAGTGGAGAAGAAAGGAATATTGAGATTACATTTAGTAAACAATCTGATGTGCTGTTCTACGAACAAGAATGTGTTGTATGTAGAAATTACCAATTATATGCTATACAAAGCATAACTATGCTGCGCATCTTTGACTTTGTAGAAACAGGCTTTCCTGCTCCTTTTTATTATGCATGCATGGAAATCAAAGATTAATCAGGAAGCCCATCCTTAAAGCTTTTTATTAATCACTAAATTTTAGATAGAAAAAAAGCACACCTTCAATATTCTTATCTGTATTGTTTTTCCTTTGATTCTCATGTCAAGTAATTCTATCTTGCTACAGAAAGTTAAAAATATGTTTTCCAAAATATTGGAATTTATCTGGATTTTACACCTGACTGTGTAGTTGAGAAAATTATATAGACCTGGATTTTTTGTTTGTTGGGGGTTTTTTATTTAAAATGCAATAAAAATATCAATACAAAACCTCTATGGACTTTTATTTAATAGACCTGTAATTGCAGCTGTTGTTTGCACAGACTCAAACAAACAAAACCCCCAGGTACAAGTAAAGGCTTCAGACATCCAGCCAATAAGGAAAAGAAACAGAATAAACTCCACTTTGCTTTTCCTTCTGACCAAAACTACAAACTTTTCCCCAGAGCTGTCAGATCAATAACGTCTGCATGCATGAGAAAACTTTGCAGCAGCTCTGTGAGATTAGTTCCATGCTTCATGGGAATTGCTCTTTCCTTTAAAATAAAGGCAATCACTTTGATCAGTCACTCAGCTAATCTTACCCTGTAAGTAAATCCAAAGGAAATAGTGGTCCTCAAACAGATGTATTCTCTGCTATCAAGAAATGCATGGCTCACGGCTCCACACCTTGAGAACAGTTGGAAGACCGTGGGGTAGCTAGCATGTGCTTTGCAGGCAAAGGCACGCTGTACTCTCTTTGTAAGCCTCAGTGCAGTTTTCCCAGCATGGTGTTGTGGTGAAGCCTCGTGCTTTGGTAGTCTAATCTGAAAGTGTCCATAGCTGAGATGAAGATGGCAAGGTCACATCTAAAATGCATACTTACCTTTTCCTGTGTCAGAATAACAAAATGGACTCTACCCACATCAGTGAATGGTACGTGCCAAGTGTCTAAACCCGTTCTTGGTATGCATTCTCTTGTGTTTAAAGCTCTAAGTCAAAGACCTTGGGGATTGAATTACCATTTTCTCTGCTTCTCCCAATGTCCTCAAGTGAGTTTCAGACAGTTCTCTAATTCTTGCTCATTTCTTGCACAGACATTGGCTGAGGCCTGACCCACATCAATCAAATGTGATGAAACATGCAATTTTATTGCATGTAGATTTTATAGCAAACGCTGCAGCCTAGGCCTGCTGCATGCCCCCCATAGCCATGATGAGTAAAGGTATAGGTGAGTTACCGTGTCTTCATTACTTTTTGGTTGGTGAGATTATAGTTTGAAACCTCAATGTATTCACAAGCCTGTTGATATCAAGAATGATGCTGTGATTAAGAGTATTCACAGAAACTGTGGTTCCAAAAGCTTTAGTGCTTTGTATTCATTATCTCATTTTCCATATTATTAACTGTTTCTCAATTTTCTTTTTCCTCCCTGTAAATTATCTGATAAAACCAAAGGAGTGCTGGCAACAACCTCTGTTGTGTGAAAGCCTAAAAGAACAACACATTATAAGTTAATTGTTGCCTTAGCTGAGGATTTAGCAGCACTGGCTTCCAGTAATAAAATTTTTACTTGGTGTCATCTCACGTAGCCTTCATGTCTGAAGTTGTTTTTGTTTTTAATCAAAATAGACTTGTGATCAGTGCCAATTTATTGATGAAATTAAGACTCAAAAAGCACTGTACAGATAGATACAATAAATTAAAGCTGATTTTAAAGATTATTTAATCAAGATAGTTCTAATTTTAAGACTGTGTTAGCTTTAAACAGTTGAAAGCTTCCCTGATTGCATTAAAATGGCTTTAGATATGTGGTGTCAGTTCAGATAGAGTCACAAATAAACCAGTTTTCTCCATCAGAAAATGCGTCTCATGAAATTTTCAGGACATCATTCATTATACATTTCCTTTTGGTGCCTCCGTGAAATGCTCTACCTCAGGCACTTAAAACACAATCAAGACCACATAATCTCAAAAGTATATTCTTCCTAAATGTACAGAGTCTGATTGTGCCCTAAATAAAGAGCATATTAATTTTCTTTATTGACGTGGCCATAAGCTGTGTGAGTAAAGTTATAGATGATAGTGAAAACCGCTGAAATAAGAGAAGGTGGCCCCCTCTGGAAGCTATCGGGAGAACTGGCTACCCTGGATTTGGAGAAGGCTGAGGTTCTTAATGACTTCTTTGCCTCAGTCTTCACTGGCAAATGCCCTGACCACGACACCCAAGTCTTGGAAAGCAGATGCAGGGACAGTGAGAATAAAGACCTTGTGCCCACTGTGAGAGAGGATCTGGTTTGAGACTATCATGAGAACCTCAATGTACACAAGCCCATGGGACCTGACGAAATCCATCTCCGGGTCCTGAAGGAGCTGGCAAATGAAGCTGCTAAGCCACTGTCCATCATATTTGAAAAATCATGGCAGTCAGGTGAAGTTCCTGATGACAGGAAAAAGGGAAATATAACCCCCATTTTTAAGAAGGGGAAAATGGATGAGTCGGGGAATTACAGATCAGTCAGTCTCACCTCTGTGCCTGGCAAAATCTTGGAACAGATTCTCCTGGAAAACATGTTAAGGCACATGAAATCCAACAAGATGCTTGGTGACAGCCAGCATGGCTTCACTAAGGGGAAATCCTGCCAGACCAATTTGGTGGCCTTCTATGATGGGGCTACGGAACTGATGGACATGGGTAGAGCAGTTGATGTCATCTACCTGGACTTGTGCAAAGCGTTCAACACTGTCCCACATGACATCCTTGTCTCTAAATTGGAGAGACATCAATTAGATAGGTGGACCACTCGGTGGATAAAGAACTGGCTGGATGGCCGCACGCAAAGAGTAGTGCTCAATGGCTCAATGTCCAGCTGGAGACCAGTAACGAGTGATGTCCCTCAGGGATTGGTGTTAGGACCGGTCTTGTTCATCTTTGTTGGTGACATTGGACAGTGGATTGAGTGCGCCCTCAGCAAGTTTGTCGATGACACCAAGCTGTGTGGTTTGGTTGATAAGCTGGAGGGAAGGAATGCCATCCAGAAGGACCTTGACACGCTTGTGAGGTGGGCTGATGCCAACCTGATGAAGTTTAACCATGCCAAGTGCAAGGTCCTACACCTGGGTCGGAACAATCCCAGGCACAGCTACAGGTTGGGCAGAGAAGAGATTCAGAGCAGCCCTGTGGAGAAGGACCTGGTGGTGTTGGTCGACGAGAAAATTAATATGAGCCAGCTTCAGTGTGCACTCATAGCCCAGAAAGCTAACCGTATCCTGGGCTGCATCAAAAGGAGTGTGACCAGCAGGTCGATGGAGGTGATCCTGCCCCTTTACTCTGCTCTTGTGAGACCTCACTTGGAGTATTGTGTGCAGTTCTGGTGTCCTCAACATAAAAAGGACATGGAACTGTTGGAACAAGTGCAGAGGAGGGCCACGAGGATGATCAGGGGACTGGAGCACCTCTCTTAGGAAGACAGGCTGAGAAAGTTGGGGCTGTTCAGCCTGGAGAAGAGAAGGCTGCGTGGAGACCTCACAGCAGCCTTCCAATATCTCAAGGGGGGCTATAAGGATGCTGAGGAGGGACTCTTCATTAAGGAGTGTAGTGATAGGACAAGGGGCAACGAGTCAAAACTTACGCAGGGGAAGTTTAGATTGGATCTGAGGAAGAAATTCTTTACTGTAAGGGTGGAGCGGCCCTGGAATGGGTTGCCCAGGGAAGTTGTGAATGCTCCATCGCTGGTGGTGTTCAAGGCGGGGTTGGACATAGCCTTGGATGGCATGGTTTAGTGGGAGGTGTCCCTGCCCATGGCAGGGGGGTTGGAACTAGATGAACTTAAGGTCCTTTCCAACCCTAACTATTCTATGATTCCACGATTTTAAGGTAGAAATCCATTGCTATCCTACAAACCCAGCATTATAAACACTGAAGTTGTCTTCCTGAAGACCAGATTGAATACATTTGTATAATTTCTGTCTTGAGGAATTTAGTGGGTTGAATGGTGCATCTGCTTTTGTACAGCATTAAAGGCAGTGGTTTATATCAACAGAGTCCATTCTCTATGGTGTATAAATGACAAATGTTTCTTCTTCCCCAAAAAAGACATTGCTCTGCATCAGCATGGCCCACATTATATATTATAGACTCTCTTCTTACACTTTGTACAGGTAAATCAAAAGCAAATGAAATTCTAAGCACTTCTACCTGCCTTTGATTAAACATTATTTCATACTTCTCAGCACTTTGTGGGACTGAGAACATAGAGCATCAAAGTGGACTCTGGCACTGAAAGGTCAGAAATGGCCATAATGTGAGACACCATGGAAGGTTTTTCTGCATCATGACCCTTCTGGAATATGCAGTCATTTGAATCTTCTATAGCAGTATGAGATTTAATCATGAGTTGGTTTTGCTGCATGTCAAGGATTTTGGGTCTAGTTGTTATTGAGGTCTGTAGCTAGCTCATGTCCAGTATGGAATAGATAAAATACATCCTTCTCCTCTTGAAAAATAACATCGCTTACAGTATTGATTTTCATCTAAAACTTTTGTTCCAATATAACATAATGTTTCCAGACAAGCTCTGCTGCGCTCTAATTGGTATATGGAACCAAAATCTTTGAATAAGCGGTCATTAAAGCCAGTTGGTTATTTATGAGCTGCAATAATGAAAGTCTATTTTTTTAAAAGGCTATTTACACTCCTGTCACAAACTCACTAAGGCAATAATCCCATACACGTTGCAGCCTCCACATATTGAGCACAAGATTAATAGTAATGACTTTATTCTAACACCAGATTATCTCTACTAATACTTGAAATTCTTCTCAATTACAGCTCATGCTGTAGTTGAAGCCACAACAGAGAGGCTTCATTGCTGTTCTGGGTAAGGATCACCCTCTTCATAATTTTCAGCATGGCAGGCTGATGATACTAGCTGATTCCCATATCTTGACTGGTATGGTATGATTTTGGTTGTGTGCCTGGAAATCAACTGCAGACACTCCTTTACTTTATAAATGTTGATGAGGTAGCAGGTTGTTTGGTTTTGCTTGTCGTGGTGGGATTTTTTTCATGTCTTCTTAGAAGCCTACACTGCTTTGGCATGAAAATTGTCACCAAGTAATAAGAAATCCTTAGTGAATAGTATATGACAATGATCACAGTGCCTCTTGTGCCACTCAAAACCAGATTAATGAAATTCAGTTTTAAACCAAGACACTTAAATCTAAGCATTTACATGCAGGTGTCTATATGACAGCTATGATAAATAAACTCCCTTACATAGAATCATAGAATCATAGAATAGTTAGGGTTGGAAAGGACCTCAAGATCATCGAGTTCCAACCCCCCTGCCATGGGCAGGGACACCTCACACTAAACCATGCCATCCAAGGCTATGTCCAACCCCACCCTGAACGCCACCAGGGATGAAGCATTCACAACTTCCCTGGGCAACCCATTCCAGGGCCTCACCACCCTTACAGTAAAGAATTTCTTCCTCATATCCAATCTAAACTTCCCCTGTTTAAGTTTAAACCCATTACCCCTTGTCCTCTCACCACAGTCCCTAATGAAGAGTCCCTCCCCAGCATCCCTATAGGCCCTCTTCAGGTATTGGAAGGCTGCTATGAGGTCTCCATGCAGCCTTCTCTTCTCCAGGCTGAACAGCCCCAATTTTCTCAGCCTATAGCAGGTCCCATTAGAGACCTAGTCAGTTTTGGGAACAGAGCTTATACAGCAGTTCACCTTACTTGGACAGTGGTACCTAAGGCTTGATTCTGTTGATCAAATACAGGCAGAAGGGCCCTGGGTCCTTTTGTCATGTCTGCCCGCGCTGTGTGGATCTCTCAGGTACCTCAGGGTATCTCATCATTAGACACCTACATTTAGGCAGCTGAACACCACTGACAGTGGCTGCTCTGCTTTTATAACCTTCCCAGTCATTAGTTCTGTCAAGAGCATAAAACCTGTCCAAGTGAAACTGCTCAGAGCTGGAGTCTCTAGAAATCTCAGCGATAGTATCTATGAGAAGCCATTAATGAGCTACAACAGAATGTGCTGTGCTATTCAGCAGAAATGTGCTCTGGAAAACAGAAAATGCCCTTGTACCTTCTTAAGGGCAGAAGAATATTTATATTCTTATGTAAGGATTAAGATGTCAGAAATGGGAGGAAAGGTAGAGAGAGAAAAAAATGAAGGAGGTGGAGCAAGAAGAAAAGAAATAAAGGAAAACAGAATGGAAGCAAAAGTGAATAGAAGTCACTCAAATCACAGGAAAGTGAAGCTGCTTTTCCTCTCATTTTAGATAGGCTGTGATTATTGTTCCCTAAATATTTCAGGTAGATGGATTTTTCTAGAGTATGTTCCTGTTCTTCCAGCTCTAACGTGGAGTTACAAAAATAGTACGAGGAGCCATAAGAAAGTTTACAAAGGCTCACATACAGAGTGCTTGTTTTGGACCACTTATTTTGTTGCATACACAAAAGCTAAGCTCTGAGGAGAGAACCTAGCCTTAAATAAAATATCACTGCAATTCATTGTAAATCTCTTCTAGATTTCACTGGGAGCAGGATCTGACCTTGAGAAAATGGCCCTGTGTGAAAAAAAAAGTCCATCACTTCATAATCACAAACATTTTTTGCTTGGCATAGTGTTTCATACACACATCCACATAAAAGAAAACAGGAGCTGTGAATCACATTTTGAATCAAAGCCTTTAAAAGGTGAGGGAAGGCTGAGCCTTCCTGGACCTGCTGCTACCAGTTCTCATATGTCTGTCAAGTGTAATCAGTTGTGGCACCCAGCAGCATGAGTGCCAGATGTTGGTGCTGGCAAAGGAGTTCCTGTTGCACCTTATTCACTGGCTCAGCATCTGAAGGGTGCAAGGAATCTTTTTACTTTAAATATCAAACATTTATTTTGCACTTTAACCATGGAAGCTGTTCTGAGAAAGGTATTAAAACTGGTAGCAGTGTGGTTTATGGTCTTTCACTGGGGAACATTACTTTCCTGTAGCATGGTATGTTCAGGATAAATAAGAATGTTCTGCTGTTTCAGTTCTTTGTGAACTCATTTTTTAGGGCCATCAATTACCTTGGTGATATGTTGTTTGTGCTACTTGTATAAAAAAGGGTGCCTTTGCATGAAATGCTGCCAAAGGCAAACCACAAAAATCGAGGGGCTGAGGAGTATTTGAAGAAGGATTTAGAAAGAGAAATCAGTGTATTTAACTTAGGAGGTGATGAAACATTAATCTAATATATAAATCTTTGATAAGTGGAATTTGGAGATAAAGAAGTGTTCAGTTCTCAGCAGAGCAGCTGAGAACAGATAGAACTGTGCAGAGAAAGAAAGGGAAAGGGTGTAATAAAACATGAAAACGAAAACTTCCTTTGAGTAAGAAGTACTGGTCTATAGAATAGTCTCCAATAACAGTGGTAGAGATACTACTATTGTGAACTCTTTATTAACATCACTTTTTATTACAGGAGTGAGCAGACTCTAAATGAGATCAAGGTCTTTTATACCGAGACATACGTAAGAGCAAAATATGTCATGAGATAATGCCTGCCTTGGAAATCTAATGGGATTGATAGAGCAGGTGAAAAAAAAGAAGAAAAGTAAAGGCAGCAGAAGTTTCCTAAGGTTGCAGCCCAAGCCAGTGACGGGTTTCTTTATTTATTCATTACTAGTGTATCTAACGAGATACAACCATGACACATGGACTATAAAATTATAGCTGTGCACTAAGAGGAGATGAGCTGAACAATTCTGTCACCTGAAAAACTCTCCCATTTGCTATAATTATCTCACAAACAAGCAGAGTACCATGGTGGCATTTTGAGTGCATTGTAAGTTATTAGCACTTACCTCATAATCAGAACTGTTAGACATTAACTCTGAGTATTGTAAGCTCCACTTAAAAGTTACAGCTGGTAAGTACATTTCCCTCTTTGTGTCCTATTGTTGAAAAATGCATGAAATTGAAGTTAAAAGTCCTTCTAGTGAGGATTGCACCACTCTAGCTAACACACTGCAACAACTTTTTGTCTAACGTAGATTATCATGCCTTTAATAAGTTAACTCAGTTAGAAAGATCTTATGATGCTTGAAAGCTTTAGGAAGCCTGAGGAAACTGTAATAGTTCTGCAGATCTCTGCTTGCAGGGAGAAAGGCTTTGTCTGGCAGGGATGCTATGTTTAGCCATCAGAATCAGCAGAAAACAGCAGATTTACGTACTGATTCTGGGCTCTTCGAAGCAGTATTTATTTCAACAAATGCACTTTACCACACATCAGCAAATGCCACAGACATTTCTAGTTTTCTTTTAATGACAAAATGCTGGATCACAGCCATTGCAGTATGCAATAAATTGTATAAATACAGTTCTTACATGCAGGAAGAAGTTGCATTAGGTAATACACCTCATTCTTCTGATATTTTGCACTCAATAATGAGATGAGATACAATAATATTTAAGAGAAGGTTTCCACAGACGAGAAATAATATTAGCAGGCTTACATAGCCCTCTGGCAGAATAGTGCAATAGCAAGATACATTTTTATCTACAAAAATATTGTGACATTTATTTTTAAACATTACTCTTTCTCATGAAAACAATATTACACATATGCTTAACTTTATGTAGGTAAGTAGTTCTTGGTGGGCTTGGTCTTCATCTCCTTTTCTTTACATTTCACCCACTTCTCTCTTTTCTGTGTCTAATGTTCTGTTTGTTTTTTCTGTCTTTTCTAAGAGGTTTTTTTCCCTGCACCTGCCTTCTGCCTTTAATGTCTTGTCTCTGTATGGTTCTTCTCAGTAACCAGGAAAGGATATCTGCACAGTACAGAATCAATGAGTCTTGAATGAACAGGGTGCTGTTGTGGCATTCATCACATATTTACATGCCTATAGTACGCTTCCACGACAAAATAAACCTAAAAATCTGTGTCCCATAAAATCATCTTTCAGGTTTTAAGACAGCTGAAGATACTTAACAAACATATTAGAAGAATGAAAACCTTATAGGTAAATTTTTTACCTATAAATTATTTACCTATTTATTCAGCAGGATTCAGCACTCATGAGTTTCTTGAGTAGACACAAGATACATTTTCTGCTTTCCTTTTCTCACTGTATTTCCCTTCTTTTATTTGACTGCAGCTCCTGAGGGATGCCAGGCACAGTTGTGCAGAGGCACATGTTCTGTTGCAGTCTAAACTGATGAGAGAGAGAAGCCTCACTCTGGGTAAACCCTTGTCAATATTTCCTTCCTTCTTCCAAAGGATGTCTCCTGATTGCCCCATCTCTCCCAGTGCAAAATGTTCCTGTACAGATGTTTTAGGGTATTTTTCTTTCCTTCTCCTCAGATCACCATCTGTCAGACTTCTGTTCAGGAAGACTCAGTGGGAGAGGACAGCCAGATGGGAACTGGCACACTAATGGTTCTTCCTAAAAAGTGAAGACTTGTCCACCCTTCTCTTCTATACTCCTCCATCACTGTTTCCTATCCTTGCGGTCACATTCATCTATTGCTTACAATGTTCCATTTCTCAGAGTACCTACTTATTTGCCCTTTTCTCTTTTCCTCCTTTTTTTAGCTCTCACACAAAACCAAAAGGAGTCATTTTGTTTCCACTTTCAATTACTTTATCTTTCCTCCTGTCCCTAGCTGCAGACTCCTGTCATGATGGTGGATCCTGCAGCACCTTTTCTCAGGATTAAGTGTGAGAAGACACGGATATCCCTGCAGTTTGGCAGCTGACAGCCACCACAGCACATGCTGTCTGCCTCAGTTGTCTCCAGTTGTGATTTTGGGTTACATTCAGCAGTGATCTATTTTTTGTAATTGTAATGTAGGCTTTTAAAAATCATGTGGCATGAGTAAACATAAGTGCTCCTCTTTTATTTCCCTTCCAGTGCTTGTGGCTTTAGTTTTAATGTGACAAATAAATGTTCACATGGTGAAATATTTAAAGTTACAGGAGAACAAGGATTTTCAGGAAGATTCCCCAAAGGCTACAAAATTGCATGATAAGAGCCAAAGAGTTGGCAACGCAGAGTAGGGTGCAGAAGAACTGGCAGCCAATGCTGCAGCTGCATGCACTTGAGGGCTGGAGTTCAGGGAGATTAATCCCTCATGCGAAACACATGCTTTTATATCTCCTGTGAGTGGTTGGGTCTAATAAGAGATATTGACATCCCTAAGAAGACAGCAAATGTACAGAAAGCAAGTTACATAGCACTCATATGCTTGTGCATAAGGGTTGCAGCTGATATGCCTTCAGTACCTTACGTCCAGCTGATTTAGACATCAACAGCAGGATAACTCACAGCAACACAAGCTTTGGCAAATGAATGTATAGCTGCTGCACTGAAGCTTCAGGCATCATTGCTCTTGGTACTTAAGACAGCCAACTTAGAGCTTATTATCTCTCTCTGTGCTATAGTCACATTCTGGCTGAAAGAAGTCATCCATCAGAAGATGCTTGGTGTGTCACACGAATCTTCAATGGACTTTTCCAAATGCCACCCGCTGTTTTACCAGACACACGCACCTTATCCTCGCTGAGCTGAACTAGGAACCATGGCATCAGGGAGGCTGAGATGGGACACTCTTCTCCCCCACACTCTGATCCGTATTTAGGATGGCAATGTATGCATCACAGGCAGTGGTGTGCAAACCTGTGAGAGGGACCACTATGGTAGGACAGGCGGCAATTCCAGTACAACATTCTTTGCACTGTCACTGTGCAGAAACTGTCCTTTTTGTGTGGTTCACCAAAATGCAGAAAACTTGTAAAATATGCTGCTCAAATCAAGATTATTTAGTCCAAACTCAAAATGTGATGAGCTCCACTGGGAAAGAGCAAAACTAGGTAAACAAGCAACACCTCTAGAGATGAAACTGAACTTTGACAAGTGCTGTACAGTGTACATCAAAAGGAATGACTGAAGTTATAAGTACACTCAGATGATCCCTGAATTAGCTGCAGTCTCATGCCATAAAGAATTGGATTTTGCAGCAAATAGTTCCCAGTCTGCTCAGGGAATGGGAAAGCAATAGCATTTATTTACATTAAAGAAGGAAGAAAAGGATGCGTTGAAAATCAGTGCTTGCACATACACATAGCAATGATTTCCAAAGTGCTTAGATAAGATCCATAATCAGACTATTTTGTCACATCACCTAAGTGAGATTAGAAAGTCTGTAGGTAATTAATTTTATAGGGAAAAGGAATAACTGTTACTTGCCTATGTCTGCAAGCACCAGCATGCTTGCTGTCAGCCTTCATCAGCTGAAAATGCATTGAAGACCAGACCACCTTTTATATGTAAACACTGCTACCTCTGTCTCTTACGTTTGGAGAAAACCAATTTAAATTAACCGTCTGTTGTTATAAATCTGAACTTTTTGTTGCCCCGTGCAGTGTTGTGTTTGGGTATGGTTCAGACTCCTCACTTCTTGGACTCCCTTTTGCGCTGGTTCTATGCAGCTCCTTGCCGGGTTGTGTGGGAAGCTGAATTGCTCCGTTACGAAATATCTGCTTTATATAGGCTAGAGAGACAGAAGCCATCTTAAAGCTTTGGGGGATTTCCTGCTAAGAGGCATCTCTCAGTGTTTGAGGTCCTGAGTACTTAAGGCAGGTTCAATGAATCAAGCTTTTGGACCAAACACTTGCTTCTACATCTGCAGAGGGTGATTTGAACACTACACAGTTCATGTGCTGCTGCATCAGCAAGGGGTATGTGGCTCAGTATCCCTGAAGATCTGAACCTGGTAAAAACCCCGAGTTTTAACTAAGACTTTTATTAGACTGGAATACTCCTCAAGGAAACACATTTCAAATCATCAGAGCTACAGTGGAAACAGAAAAGTGGTGGCCAGTGAATGGCTGCAGATACTGAAATCCTAGATATAGTTGGAATATGAACAGAATTCCATTGTGGCTCAAGAACAAATGTCAATTATGATGCATTACAACTGAGAAATGAGTTTAAGCAAACATCCATAATTCAAAACAATTATCAGAAATAAAACCAGAGAATGTATGAAAATAATTTCTGCCCCAGAGCACATACATAACTAAAGGTGTGTGCTTCCCTTCTGAAGTAAGAGGGTCATTTTTATAAGTGCTTCAAATGCAAGGTTAATCTGCAGCAAAGTATGACTAATAGCCTTCAAACAGGAATAATTAGACAAAATAATAGTAAGTTGCACTATAGGTCATTATTTGAAAAATAAATTAAAACCCCACCACATTTAAATTCCATCACTAGTGCATTTACTCCCCGGTAATTCTCAAGTAAGCTGAGTTAATGTTCCAATAAAACAGCCAGGCCCAGTGAAGCTGAAAAGCATACACAGCACAGAACATTATTTAAATAGTAAAAAATGGTACTGCATACAATTAAAAATGGGAGCTGTAATTTAGCTGTACATACAGATGTGGTACCTGGTAGCAGAAACACGTATCCATACATCTGAAGTCCAGGAAGGCCAAAAAACCTCTGTAACACCATTTGGCATGGAAGCTGCGTGCCACTTTGCATAGAAATGGCCTTCATGGGCAAATGATGTGGCACTTTTTCAAGAATCTCACATTTTGATGGCAACACAATGTTGCTTCTCAGGATCCTCAACGGATTCATTTTGATATTTTAATAAGATTATGTATTAAGATAGCTATATGCTTACCTAGAAGTAACTAATTATGCTGCTTTCTGCCCATCAGTATAATGCCTTCATTCCTTCACATTTGCAGTAAAACATCTTTCCAATGTAATCTCAAGGAGCAGTGGTTTTATATTAACTTAAATGGGGCCTGCTAAATATATATGAATACTTTTCTGCCTGCCCAGGACTGTGTGTTAGTTGCAGCGTGAGTTCAAATATCTCTCCAACAATTAAAATACGAAGTTGTTTGTTATAAAGTGGATTCATTAATTCACATACACACACACAACCCCCAACAGAAAAACATGTATTCAAAACCAAGATATTACTAAAACCACAGAAAAATGAATACCAGTACATAGCAGAAGTTCAGCTCTGTGTACTGTCACTGGCAAGCTCAGCAATCCAGGAGCTCACGATTTCTTCCAATATCTCCCACCCTTCTAATTTCCTACACTTCCCTCCCCTATTTAGAAAAGTCCTGGGACAGAAAATGAGGATTTCAATCCTGCAGGTCACAAGGGTCAGGGCGAGCCAAAAAGGAGGGGGAGTTGCTGAGTGATGGAGTTCCTACAGGGAATGTCAGAGCAGCACTTCTCACCCATGACAGGGAAATGTAAAACACAGTGTAGGCTTCTCTTACTAACACAAAATGGCTCACAAAAGCAGTCCTTAACTTGGACAGCTGAACTCGGCTTTGGAAATAGGATTTTTGAATGAATGACTTCTGATGGGCTTTGGAAGAAAAATAAGTGAGGAGCAACTTTTTTTGCAGGCCCTGTTCTTGGGAGAGTTTTGCCTCTGTAGTGGGTCAGCTATAGTCACCATGTTGGGAGGTGTCATGGGTTCAGCAGCAGCAGTCATTTTTCTCCTTCTTGGTAGCTGGTGCAGCACTGTGTTTTTGTTTTTGGGCCTGGAGCAGTGCTGATAACACCAGTGTTTTCAGTTACTGCTTGGTAGTGTTTTGGTCTGACTAAGGACTTTGTGAGTCTCATGCTCTGCCAGGGAGGAGGGGAAGCCGGGAGGGAGCAGAAACAGGATACCTGACCCAGACTGACCAAAGAGGTATTCCATACCACAGCACGTCATGCCCAGAATGCAAAAACGAGGGGCAGAGACCCAGAAGGGTGGGGGTGCACTGCGTGGTCAGACTGGGTGTTGAGCAATTGTATTCTTTCCTTGTATTTGCCTTGTCATTATTATTATTGGTGGTAGCAGTAGTGGTTTGTGTTATACCTTAGTTACTAAATTGTTCTTATCTCAACCTGTGGGAGTTGCATTCTTTTGATTCTCCTCCCCATCCCCCCAGGACTGGGGGAAGAAACAGGGGGGAGTGAGTGAGAGAGCAACTGTGTGAGTTATAGAGACTTAAACCACGACAGGAGGTTATACAGGGTGACTATATCCCAGTGCATTTCTGTCAATATGAAACTATAACTAATAAAGCAGGAGAAACACAGCCCATGCATGGCTTGCTCTCATATTCCTGACATGTCATGGCCAAGTACACAGTTCCTTTTCCCTGTGCTCAGATCCAGGTGACTGCAGAGCTGCTGTGATCTCATGTCCATGGGCTGCATGGGTGTCAAGCTGTGTGCCTAAATGGTTTCTGGACCATTCAAACCAGCTATTCTGTGCTGCCTTTGGCAGTGAACGCAAATAGTACCATGGCACCATCAGTGCCTGCCTCAGCTTCTCATTTCTCTTTTACCAATACAGTGCCCTCCCTTCTGAACCTTGGTCGCCAAATATTCTGTCTCTGAAGTTAGTTTTTCCTGGTTCACAGCTTTGCCTGACTGGATTTTGGTTACCTTCATCCCTCCCAGAGAGAAGGTGAGTCAGCAATAATCTCACTTGCTAGCTTTGAAACCACAGTGCTACAGCAAAGAGACATCACCCAAGCTTTCCAGCATTCCCAGGGTAGGACCATGCACACAACCTCGTTTTAGAGGTCAATTCTGTTTGTTAAATGAAGTGTTACAAACGAGCAAATTAGATTATCTGACATGGCAAAAAATAAAGTAGGCCTTTCCAAATTTAAAGGATGTAAACTGGAGACTACATGCATTATACACAGATGGGTCTATGAGGAACTGCAGGACAGAGAGTTTTGACAATCTGTATAAATGCTTTCATCTCAAAATGAGAATCTGCAACTGAATATAATTGGCTGAGCATAAAACCTCAGCAGCCACAGCACTTACAGTGGCACTTCAAGGCAAAACATCATATCTGAATGAGGAAACTGCCTAAAATAGAGTTACATATAAGCTAGAACATGTCACAGTGAGGGAAAAAATGAAAACCCAAACCAGCTCAACACAATGCCAATATAAATAAAATTCGGTTCATGTTTTAAATCAATACATGGCACAATTTATAAATTAGTTCTTTAATACTTTAAAATAATGCTTCATTTAAACAGTTCTCTAACCTTTAAAATCATGTAACTATGAATAAACACACTTGGTAACATGGAATGTGCCAAATTTATCCTTTAGAGAGTTTAAGGAAGTTACATCAAGGTTGTTGTGAGAAAAGCTAGTTGAGTTTCCTGTTTGGTGTGATTGCTTTACATGATTGTTGGGGTTTTTTTCCCCTGGATTATCTTTGAGGATTGAAAGGTTTACGTAAATCCCATGGCATGAAAACACTGTGCAGTTCAGTATGCGGCTGAGATACCTTTACTTGTTTTTTCAAGTGCAGCCTCAGAAATACATACTGCCAAGATTGTTCTGTTTGATGCTTTCAACAAGGCTGAGAAAGTCCTCGAAGAATGTTTATGATAACAAGGAAGCCATCTCCAGCTATGTGGTATGAAGAAAAAAAATCTTATCATCTTCTGTTGGTAATCCTTGATTTTGTACTTTGGATGCTCCCAGATTCTTGCTTTTAGTGCTGATGTTATTTAATACACTCAGCTACCAGCAGATCTTGGTTCTTTACATGCCAAGTCAAATAAATAGAGCTAGCATGCCCCAAAAATGAAACTACTTGTACATTTGTCATCAAACAGCACTTCCCGAAGCCATTAACATGGAATATGATTCTCTTCCCCATTAATGCTGAAGGGCTTATTAGAAATTGAACTCATACAGTAGCAGACACCAGTCTTTTCATTTGAAAAAGAAAGCTTATTATTAAGACCTTTGCATTAACAGCTAAAAGTATTTATGATGTACTTTGGGCTCACTCTCTTGCAAAATTCTCCTGAAATGCTGACACAGAACATCTCATCCAGAAATGAAACTTAGCTAATAAAGAAATAAAATAGCATTCACTTTCTTCTTTACAGAAAATGACTTTCAACTGCTGGTCACTGTGGGATTTCCTTTTTCACCCGATGTTTTTACATTTTGAATTTTGTTACAGTTTCACAAAGTTGTTAGTGTTTGGTTTTTTCCAGCTTTGGTTCCACTGATTGTGAGCTGGAATGTGAACTGCTTAAAGGCAAACATTTACTTTGCTTTTGAAAAGTTTCTCAAGGAGAAGAAGTGCTATATAGATGTTATCAGAGAAAGGATTACTGACATTATGAAGAGATAACTGTCAAACAATTTCAGGATGCATTTCTGATGCTAAAAATTGAACAAAAATAGTACAAAGTGCTAGCTTCAGGATAGATTGTAACATTTATGCTATTTTTGAAATGGAAACAAGAAGCTTCCATATATAACAAAATGGGAAGAAAACCTCAGAATTTTACAGGCAGTACATCATAACGCTGAGAGAAAAAGCCCAATGGTATTGTATGTGACATACTATAAAGACAGTGAAGCAGAACAGCTGATATGCACACATAAACATGAGAGAACTTTTAACAAAGGTTGTAGAAGTCTTACAAAGAATAGAGAATGAACTTGAATAATGACAATGATGGCACATTCCTAGCAAAGCCAGGACAGCGACTGAATAGAGTAATGCCTTTTAAACTCATAAACTCATTTATGAGTTTAGTTGAATGGCCTGAAGTTGAATATATGGCACTGCTGGTATTAGCTGAATTCATCTTCTTGCACAATTATCCCAGATCTGACTGGTCGATACAGGAAAAACAATGTTTATCATGTGAAATGAAATTACTGATGTGACTGAGTCAGATAGTTGCATTCTGCTGGAAGGTTCAAGGAAACAGACAATGTAGAAATGTAATGACTCTGGGACTCCAGTCAACTACACACCGAGATGCTGCAGTTCTTTCTAGAGTGCTGGTTCAGAAGAGGCCAATGGACTCATATGTTGTAAGGGCTATGAGAGGCCTTTTAGTAGCTCTGCGAAGTTCTGATATCCTATGAAAGCAGTAAGAAGCCCCTTCCAGACTACCTTCCACACACATGAACAATATTTTTGTTATCAAAGTCTGGGAGTTGGAGTCCCTACATGTAATGCTGCAAAAGTTTCATTTCCCTTGTTATTTATTGAATTCTTATTATTTTTACAATATACTGCTTTCAGGGGAGGCAGCCTGTATTGTAAGTATTCTATATATATGTCCACACTCTTACTTTTTTACAAAGTCTTTATATTCACATTATTTACTGTCTTCCAAAAGGATTTTTTGCATGATCACAATATTAGTATCAAAATATGCATCTTTTACAGGAAAAAAAAAAGTTTTGCCATGTATGTTAAAGATTTGTGACCTCTGAGATCCTGAACACATAGATAGATGTACTTATAGGAATTATTTAAACAGTAATAAAGGCAATTGGTGTAGCAGGGATCCTCTGTAGAGAAATTTGCTGTGAAGATGAGGTAGAGTTTTTTGTGAGTAGGCAGCTTGATCAGGCACAGTACAAATTGACACAATTCACAGTACAATAATGACATTGGTGTCCTTGAAGAAAATAGAAGTCTGTTTAGGAAGGAAATCCTCGAGATTGAGGCTGTCTGCCTGGTACCTGCATTGTGAAGGCATCATCCAACTCAGAGCATTACAATTCAAAGCAAACCTGTATAAAAAGGAATATGAGCTAATAGATAGCTCTTAAGAAAATGATAGTAGATACACAGTCACAAGCTTTGCAAGTGCAGAGAATGAAAAGCAGGAAGACACTGATGTGGCTGGATCAAGAGCTGGCAATAAATATAGGAAGGAAGTCTTGAGACGGGCAAATTAAGCCACGTTGCAGGGACAGATAAGTAGAGATAAACACCAATGGACAACAGCAGAAAGCACAAAAAAGTACAAAATGAGGTATGGCTATCAAGGGGGATTAAGATGGACAAGGAAGCATTCTGTAAGTGCCTATAAAAGAGAGAAGAATAACACAGGGAATTGTTGGTTGGCTACTGAGTGGGGAAGATAAACTCATCAATATATCAAGGTGGCACAAGTGGTTTTTTTAACAGCGGTCTTCACAAAACAAGGTCAGCTGTGGTCAGACAGCTAAGACAATTAGGGCAGAAAAGAAAAAAGTAAATGCAAGCTGTAGAAACCCATTGCATTTAGTAGACATTTGAAATTGTTGAGTATTTGAACTGTGAGATGTTAGATGGGAATCACACTCAGTAAGGTTTCACGCATTAAGTCTTAGCTCTCTTTCAAACGCAGCAAAAGACAACCCAAACTATTATTTTAACTTCAGCATTTGGAAAAACACAGGACTGCAGAAAAAAGCTACCTATTTTCAATTACAATATGGAAGGCAAGTAGCAGCCAGGTATGACTCCATGAAGAAAAATCATGTCTGGCCATAAATGCTTTGTGGATTTCTGGTCACTCCATCCCAGAGATCATTTATTAGAACAAAGGTGATCAAGAGTTCAAACAACATTTGTAAAAGAAAGCGATTAATAGAGCAGAACAATTAGACTGGAAAAGAGATGATTCAAGCAGTTTGGTTAAAAGTCTATGAATTCCTGAAGAAAGTGAACAAGAACTGATTATTCAGTGTTTCTCAGAATCCAATAACAGCAGGGCAGCCAAGAAAATAATGTGTAACATGTTTGAAACAATAAAAGGAAAACTTTTTCAGAGAGTACATCACTGAACTGTGGAGCATATTGACATAATGCACTGTGGAGACCATATGGGATCGGTTAAATTCATGGAGGGTTTACCTATCAGGGACTACTAAACATAATGGATAAGAAGGAAAGTTGTAGAGAATCTAGAGAAATAAAATGAACATTACCAGAGAGCTTGAAAAACTGACCTAAGAATTAAAATTGGAGAAATTAGTGCTGTTCCTGATGCTATTCCTCTTGTTATGTATTACAGAAGAAATGCCTGGTGAGAGATATGATTACCTCAGATAACCCTTTTTAACAAAGTATTTCTCAAATAGGTTCTGTGTCCTTCTAGTTCACTGATAAGTACAATAGAGGACTCAATACAGAGTCACAGTGGACTTTGCTATGAATTTTTTGAATGTTTACAATTTATTTTCTGTTTCCTATCCAGTTATTCATCCATGAAAAATTAATTGCCTTTTAGTCTAAGAACATTGTTCTGATAATTTAAAAACAGTATTTTGTTGGCTCCCCTTTATCCAACGTTCAGTCACTTGTTATTAATTTCCTTCTCATTAAAAATTGTCAGCATTTTCTTTTTGTAGCATTCATATAGTTTATTGGCTTCTTTTCACATGTAAGTAAAAAGAACTCATAACTCTCTAGGATACACTGAACATACGTGAGTCTTCACCTCTCATAAAGAAAGTAACAAAAGTGTAAGAGGAATAGACAGAAATGTAAGCAATAACAGGTCCAGGTACCATTGCCAATGGCATGGATGTTGGAACTAAATGATCTTTAAGGTCCCTTCCAACTCAAGCTATCCTATGCAGACATGACCTGCACGGATATGCTGAATAAACTAAAACTGTTAAGCATAAAGGAGATATGATGGAGATGTAGCAAAACCCGGAAAGATTCTAGTAACACTAAATATATGAAAGGCTGCTGCAAAAAGGAAAGCCATTCTCCAGGTCCCTGAAGAATAAAGATAGGATGTAGGTTGGGTGTTGGGGGAAGGATTTTCATGGTAATGTAGCAAAAGAGTGGAATGCATTGCTTGCAGTGGTTCTGACTTTTCTACTACTGGGAATACGTTTGGGAGTAGGTTGGGCTCACTGCTGTTGGAAGGGGCACAGAGTCACTCCCAAAGATTTCTTTGGGATTCTGTATGCAAAAGCCATTAAAGCTTCCCAAGAGCCTTCCTCATTAAGCCCTGGGGGGAGTACTGTGAATTCTTTTACTCTTCCTTTAGGAAAAAAACTTAATTTTTTGCTAGCCTTCTGGCTATTCTCTTTTTTAGAGGACAGTGGAAACACCGCTAAGTGATCACATGGGTCATAACCCTCTTTCTATAGAAGTTTATTGGATTTTTGTTTCTTTAGAGGGAATTGGACCCGCAGCTGGGGTAGCAAGTTTTGAACTTAGACATACAATGAACAGTGAATACTATTTAAAAGAAAAGCTGGAACGAATGTGAAGGTCAAATGGACAGATAAGAATCAAATGCATTCCCCTTGATCTTTCAATTTCTAATCCAACAACTTGTTCTTCTGTTCCTTTTGTTGCACTGCTTCAGCTTTGTTGAAAAATAGGGAAGATCAGGGTTCTGTGGTCTCTTTGGCAGCAGTAGAGGTACTTTCCAGACAGACCAAGCTGAGAGCCTGGGTGTCAGCCCCTGTATTAAGAAACCAGTAGATGCTGTTGGACAGCATGCTCTGCTTTGCATTTGACATAGGAAGTTTAAAGCTTTATCTATTGATTTTGAAAATGGTTCAAAAGAAGAACCATTCAAAAGAAGAACTCATTGATGAGAGACATTCCTTTTTTTCTGACTGCGATTCATAAAATGCTTTTAATAATACATGTTATGCATTAATCAGTGTCCAACTCTAATAATTATTAACAAACAAGATGATTATTTTTGTACCAGCAGGCTCATTATCATGTTACTTTATACAAATTGACAGTGTAGTCTTGTCAGAAGCATCAAGCAGTCTTGAAGATCTTTGCCTAAGTCAGTTGTGAAAACACATTTCAATTGAATATGTATTGTTTTAACAAGTGCCTTTCTTCTAATGAATAAAGTAGGCAGTGGCAGCATCTAGTATTCTAACAAGATTTTGAATAGAAGTGACCAAATCACCTGAAGAATAAACTTTTGAGTCTAATTTCCAGATTAAAATTCAGAATGCAAAGCCGGAAAAATGCAGAAAAGCAAGGATATTCTTTAGAGTTCTTGAATTTTGCCTTTGAACATGCAGAAGTTAGAGGTTTGAAGCACCCCAAAGTACCACAAGAAAGGCTGTTGCAAATTTTTCAGGTAAGAGTTCATTCTGTTGTTGCTGCAACAAATATTCAGACAGCTCAGAATTGAGATTCATGAGGTTTCCAGTACAATACTTCTCATTGCCAGGGAATTTGTTATGGAAGGATCAGCAGAAGAGCTTTGCTGCAGCAAATAGATATGAAAACTACTGCGCAAACTTCAAGCAGGTATATATCTTAACCTGCAATCAGCATTTGAAACTAAACATTCCTATCATAACGGAAATGCATGCAAATGTATTTCGACTTAGACAAAAGCTATTAAATTGGTCATTCTTAAAAAGATACATCTCCTTTCCTGTATGTACCTGCAATATCAATCTTCACAGACACCTGCTCACCTAGGTTTCATAGAATCATAGAATAGTTAGGGTTGGAAAGGACCTTAAGATCATCTAGTCCCAGTCCCCTGCCATGGCCAGGGAAACCTCCCACTAAACCATGCCATCCAAGGTTCTCTCCAACCTGGCCTTGAACACCACCAGCAATGGAGCATTCACAACTTCCCTGGCCAACCCATTCCAGGGCCTCACCACCCTCACAGTAAAGAATTTCTTCCTCAGATCCAATCTAAACTTTTCCTGTTTAAGTTTGAACCCTTTACCCCTTGTCCTATCACTACAGTCCCTCATGAAGAGTCCCTCCCCACCATCCCTATAGGCCCCCTTCAGATACTGGAAGGCTGCTGTGAGGTCTCCACGCAGCCTTCTCTTCTCCAGGCTGAACAGCCCCAACTTTCTCAGCCTGTCTTCCTAAGAGAGGTGCTCCAGTCCCCTGATCATCCTCGTGGCCCTCCTCTGCACTTGTTCTAACAGTTCCATGTCCTTTTTATGTTGAGGACACCAGAACTGCACACAATACTCCAAGTGAGGTCTCATGAGAGCAGAGTAGAGGTGCAGGATCACCTCCCTCGACCTGCTGGTCACACTCCTTTCGATGCAGCCGAGGATACGGTTGGCTTCCTGGGCTGCGAGTGCACACTGAAGCTGGCTCATATTAATTTTCTCGTCGACCAACACCACCAGGTCCTTCTCCACAGGGCTGCTCTGAATCTCTTCTCTGCTCAACCTGCAGCTGTGCCTGGGACTGCTCTGACCCAGGTGTAGGAATTTGCACTTGTCATGGTTAAACTTCATTAGGTTGGCATCAGCCCACCTCACAAGCTTGTCAAGGTCCCTCTGGATGGCATTCCTTCCCTCCAGCATATCAACCGAACCATACAGCTTGGTGTCATCGACAAACTTGCTGAGGGCGCACTCAATCCCACTGTCCATGTCACCCACAAAGATGTTGAACAAGACCGGTCCCAACACCGATCCCTGAGGAACACCACTCATTACTGGTCTCCAGCTGGACATTGAGCCATTGACCACAACTCTTTGTGTGCGGCCATCCAGCCAGTTCTTTATCCATCGAGTGGTCCACCTATCAAATTGATGTCTCTCCAACTTAGAGACAAGGACGTGGTATGGGACAGTGTCAAATGCTTTGTACAAGTCCAGGTAGATGACATCAACTGCTCTACCCATGTCTATCAGTTCCGTAGCCCCATCATAGAAGGCCACCAAATTTGTCAGGCAGGATTTCCCCTTAGTGAAGCCATGCTGGCTGTCACCAAGCACCTTGTTGGTTTTCAGGTGCCTCAGCATGCCTTCCAGGAGAATCCGCTCCAAGATTTTGCCAGGCACAGAGGTGAGGCTGAACGGTCTGCAGCTCCCCAGCTCTTCCATTTTCCCCTTCTTAAAAATGGGGGTTATATTTCCCTTTTTCCTGTCGTCGGGAATTTCACCTGACTGCCATGATTTTTCAAATATGATGGACAGTGTCTTAGCAGCTTAATTTGCCAGCTCCTTCAGGATCTGCGGATGGATTTCGTCAGGTCCCATGGGCTTGTATGCGTTCAGCTTCTGCAGATGGTCTCGAACCAGATCCTCTCCTACAGTGGGCCCAGGGTCTTCATTCTCACAGTCCCTGCATCTGCCTTCCAAGACTTGGGTGGTGTGGTCAGAGCATTTGCTGGTGAAGACTGAGGCAAAGAAGTTTTTAAGAACCTTAGCTTTCTCCATATCCAGGGTAGCCAGTTCTCCTGATAGCTTCTGGAGGGGGCCCACGCTGTCCCTAGTCTGTCTTTTATTTGCAATGTACCTATAGAATCCCTTCCTGTTATCCTAAACATCCCTAGCCAAGTTTAATTCTAAGTGGGCCTTAGCTTTCCTAACCTGGTCCCTAGCTTCCCGGACAACATACCTGTATTCTTCTCAGGCCTCCTGTCCTTGCTTCCACCTTTTATAAGCCTCTTTTTTCCTTCAAAGTATCCTCATCATCTCCTTATCCATCCAAGGAGGTCTCCTGGCCCTCCTGCAGCCCTTTCTTCTAGTTGGGATGTATCACTCCTGAGCTTGCAGCAGGTGATCCTTGAATATCAACCAACAGTCTTGGGGCCCCCTGCCCTCTAGGGCTGTATCCCATGGAACCTTACTGAGCAGGTTCCTGAAGAGGCCAAAGTCTGCTCTCTTGAAGTCCAGGGCAGTGAGCTTGCTGCACGCTCCTCTCACTGTCCTGAGGATTTCGAATTCAACCATCTCATGATTGCTGCAACCAAGGCTTGCCTGGAGTGTCACGTCTCCAACCAGCCCTTTCCTGTTGGTGAGGACGAGGTCAAGCATGGCACCTCTCCTTGTCGCCTCCCCTATTATTAGCAGAAGGAAGTTGTCTTTCACACAATGGAGGAATCTCCTGGGTTGCTTGTGCCAGGCCGTACCATCCCTGCACCAGATATCAGGGTGGTTGAAGTCCCCCATGAGAACAAGGGCCTGCGAGCGTGAGGCAGAATGATCTCCACCAGGGACCACCGAGTGCAGCCCTGCCCATTGTGCACCCTCCTCCCAGGAGAGCAGTGCAGGTGCTCTCTACACCCCGAGCTCTGCGCCGCAGCCTCCCCTCTCATCGGCTCTGTCTGGGTGCCTATCCTGGCCACTGCCAGGGCAGCCAGAGCACAGCTCCCAGACTGGGCCCTGCTCACAACGCGAGTGCTCACCATCCCGCTCGCCTGCCCGCGAGAATGCCACGCGAATTGCCTCGAACCCACCCTGGTCGCTCGCACCCCCGGGCGCAGGTTTTTACCCAGTCAGGGCTGGTGCTGCTCCTCCTGGTGCCGCCCCCTGTGAGTCACCTCCTCGTATCCACTGAGCTACTGGCTCCTGAGCAAGACCTGTCGAGGACTTGAGGCTCCCTCGGTGCCTGTTGCTGCTCTGAGTTGAAGCTCCTGGACGCCGAGCCTCCCCCTGATCAGGCTTCTTTACATATGGTGGAGAAATCCAGGCCAGCTTGTCAATTGGGTGTTTGGACCTAAGCAGGATCATCTATGTCACACTGATCTAGTCTATACTCATGAATAGCAAGCAATGGATCTTCCACAACTTTCTCAACAGAATTCACCTGTTTTAGCATTAAATAGTGTCATTACATATAGAATTGATATCTCATACTTCAGTTTAAGCACATAATTTCTTGTCAGACATTTGTCAGACATAGCTTCTTTGGGGTCTAAAGACTAGCACAACCTACAGGCACGATCAGAAGTGGGAACTGCATTGAAGAGCAAGTGCAATGGATGCCAGCAGTAGCCAAAGTTCCGGGTTGCAGTGTAAATATTTCCAGCCTGCTTCTAGTATGTGTGACTTAATTCTCCAAGGTTTTGCATGGAATGCAAAACAGAAGACCCCAATGTTTTTCTTCAGGGCTAGCAGATGACCAAAGAAGTCTATAAATATAAGCTGAGTCTGTGCTACAGACCTCAGTGTAGTGACGAGGCACTTAGTGATGTGTACCTGTCTCACTCGTGCTACTTGCTTCTTACAAATGCAAGATCAGTACAACTCTCTTCCATGTTTCTTGTGCTCCTCAACTTTTATCTTGTATTTTCAGGCAGTGTTTTGATTTCTGCACTCTTCAGATAAAAATATATGTTTTTTTATGGCTGTAATGAATCACAGTCATTTGAGCAGCCTTATGGGAACAGACTATTAAAATAAAAAAGCATTATTATGAAAATGAGGTGTTAATAACATGAAATACTAATTATCTGCAGTATATAACTAAGTGTTGACCAGAAATTTTGGCAAGTAAATTGTGCAAGCCATAGGTTGTGGTAGTTTTCACCAGTTTTTATAGTTTCCATTATGTTCATATTTCAAACAATATCATTTATTAATAAGCAGTCAAAATCTTACTCCTTTGAAAAGTAAGCAGAATGATCGTCAGGCAAGACATGCCTAATGGCTCTCTTACTGGTTTAGTAAGCTCAAACTTGAGGCCTTTGGCAGACTTATGATGCTTTCCTTTAACTTTGCTAAATACCAGAAGAGATAGATGTAAACAAATGCTTCTGCATCCTTTGAGTCAGCTTCAAACTAGATGCACTGATATTGGGGAGCAGCCCACCAAAACAATGGTTGCAACAACAGCAAAGATAGATAGCTAATGAACTCTGACATCCTGTCTTGAAACATAAACTGCTAAAAAATGTCTGAGAAACAGCCACTATGATTCTACTAGCAACAGTTTCTGAGTCTCTCTGCTTGTTTTTAAATATAGTCCATTACATCTTTTGGTGAAATCCAGAAAGTGAGGAAGGAAGTGATAATTCTCAGAATTGAACTTATCCAAGACAGCCATAAAAAATGACAGATGAAATAAAACATTGTCCTAAACATTGGTGTCATTCTTCCAAGCTCTGCAGGCTTTCCAATCTATTACATGAAAGTGAGGTTGAGACAACACTCTGCTGCCGGGACCTCTGCTGTCTCTATCCTTCCTGGAGACGACAGGATGACACTGCATGGTGTTTGTGGTATGCCGAGGTAAGGTGACAATCCTGTATTAACCAGCTCTGGAGAGCTTGTTCGACACCGCTTACCTATTCTTTGTCAGACAATGTACTGAAGGGCTGAGGGGAGCTGAAGTAGATGTTTCTAACTCCTCACAGTGCATATCTTTTCATGTCTCTAATGCTGATAAATATGGATCATCACTTCCCAAAAGTATGCCTATGTAAGCTTATAACTGAATGAACATATAGAACACAAAATACCTTTTAGTTACTAAGAGAATACATATATGATAGAAGCATGTTTGCAGTGAAACCAGCAAGCATTATGCTGCATTCTGGCAGTGATGTTAGCTGTACCCCAGAGGACAAAGTGAAGCTGTAAAGCCACTTGTGGTTATGCGAGTCAAGCAGCGGGCACACTGAACCTGAGGCCATGGTGTGTGTAATGCGTCGTGGTTTAAGCTGTAAATCACACAGTCTGCTCACTCACTCCCCCCTCTTTTTTCCCCCCAGCTCCTGGAGGGATGGGAAGGAGAATCGAAAGAATGCAACTCCCACAGGTTGAGATAAGAACAGTTCAGTAACTGAGGTATAACACAAATCACTACTGCTACCACCAATAATAATAATGACAAGGCAAATACAAGGAAAGAGAATACAACCACTCGCTAGTGACACCCAAGCCTGACCCAGCAGTGCACCCACACCCTTCCGGGTCTCTGCCCTCTGTTTTTACATCCTGGACATGACGTGCTGTGGTACGGAATACCTCTTTGGTCAGTTTGGGTCAGGTGTCCTGTCTCTGCTTCCTCCCAGCTTCCCCTCCTCCCTGGCAGAGCATGAGGCTCAGAAAGTTCTTGATCAGACTAAACATGCTAAGCAGTAAGTGAAAACATTGGTGTTATCAGTGCTGTTCCCAGGCCGAAAGTCAAAACCACAGTGCTGCACCAGCTACCAAGGAAAAAAAATGGCTGCTACTGCTGAACCCAAGACAAATGACAACAGGCCAGTTCTGCAGCTGATAGCCACTAATGTGACACCACTTGACTTCTGTGGAGTTAGGCCCCTTTATATCAGCTAAAGATTTAACTAGCAGGTGTATTTCTGCATCACTATTTCAATAACAGATACCAACCCTGGTTTTGTTTCTTCTCTGTCTTCGGACTCTTCCGTTGCACACATGGCAGAAATACGTTCATTTTGCTCTCACTTCTAGGTATGGCTGAGGTGTGACTAATGACTGGTGGCACCTTTTATCGTTGCTCCAGCTGTCCAAGCTAGAAGCAGTAGCTGACCGTAACCCCCTGTGGAAGACTATAATTCAACAGCTCTGAAGGAGAGTTTAGATTGGCAAGCCTCCATCACCTAAATTTGGGAATATGGTCAGGACTCTGAAGATAGGATTTTATATTTTCCTCAGGGAATATATTTTATTCTTCACTTTTTCCAGCTATTTCTTGGGAATAAGAAAAGATGTCAAGTCAGTAATAAAAGAAAAATAAAGTATTACTGAAAACATGCTTATTCCTGGTAATACTGTACCATTTATTTTAAAAACCATGAGACTCATTTATAGTTAGTTTAAATTAGTAATAGGACTGAGTCAGCCCTCAATTAAATGAATGGGGCCGTTCTATGAACTTCACTGGAGGCTGGAGAAGTCTATAATGTGGTATATAGTGTCCTTTTGAAGGAATCAGAAAGAAAATGGTTCAAATTCCTTTCACTACATGTTCTTAAACCATTTACCTATTGCTTTAACGTAACAGGTCAATGAATCAAAACATTTTTGTGAAAGCATGAACAATTTCAATTTAAGAATTGCAGTGTATTAGATGAATTAAGTGGAAAATTACTGTAGCAATCATAGTGGTCTGAAATCAAACCTGGTAAGAAGACTCACATGCTATTTCTCATTTCTAATATAGACTCGTTAGTCATGTGGATAAAGCTGTTCCTCATCTCTATTACATTAGCTGGGAAATACTGACAGTAGTAGCTAATAATTTATTTCAGAGATATAAAGTTTTAAGTTTGCAGAAGGTTATGAAGATTTGTGAGGGAATATTTCATCCCATGACAAAGACATTCTACTTAGCCGCACTGATTTATTCCATCAGTCCTTAGCACATAGATTTTTGGACCAAGGTCAGAAAACTCAATGATCCACAAGGCTGTCTTTCTACCTTTGTGCCACCTGCATCACTCACCCATTTCTAGTTTTCTGGTGGTGCTCAGAATTACTTTAAACTATTACCTTTAACCTCACAGGCTATTCCTCCTTGGGACTGAAGCTAGGAGTGATGAATCAATGTCGCATGTCATTAGGAGTCAAAATCTCATCTAAAAGACCCTTATTTCAGGAGATTAAGAGATTGAGAAGGCTCAAGAAAAATAAATATTTCTAGGGCATGATTCATCCTTTACTAAAATTGCTGCCCAAGGTAGACATTCAAAGTTCCTGTTTCTCTCTGTTGACTAGGGAGGTGAGGCTGACTAGCTCAGGTTTAAGTGTTATAAAAGTCTGAAGTTAAGTAAGATGAAGCTACACTCTTCTGCACTTCTCTCTTTTCAAGGCATCCTCACTGAATCTATAAGATTTATGTTAAGTTCTCTCTTTAAAACCTAATTGTTCAAACAAGGGGAAGTTTCACTATCACTGAGTGAACTGAAAAAGACATTTGCCCTCAGAACTATGTGTTTGTGCCTCAACATTTTTTGCTTGTGCTTTGCACGTAACAGCCAGTGTCTCATCTGGAGTTACTTAGTCCAGCATTGTGCTTATTGTGCACATTTCATGTGTCATTTTAATAGCTGCTAATAGCAGAAATATAAGAATTTTCTTTCTTATTTTTATTGCTAAATTTAGGTTAGCAAATTTGCCTGGTTGTCCAAATAATATCAAAAACCTCATCTTATGAGTTAATAAAACCGTAGGACTCAAAAGGAGATAATATTGAAATGTGGTTTTGAATCTGTATCAGAGTCAGTCTCAGCTAAGTTCAGGCAAATAATTTGCATTTCTTTGTTCATTGCAGCAGTAGTTGTAGAAAACAGCAATCTTATACTGTTCAGGTGTGTATTCCTGCATTGAATTTTGGCAGCCTTTCTGACATAGTCTCGTACATGTGCATGTACACATGCTCATACTCCTACCATGCGTGTGAGAAACTGCTGGCACTAGCATCAGCTGTCTCTCATGCTGCAACCACTGAACCAGAACCAGCAACTCAGAGACAGGGCTCTCTTTCCCTTTCTGGCTTATTGCTGCTCTGAATTACAATACTTTGTAACAGCACAAATCTCTTTGTTTCGTAACTTCCTGCTGCAGGAAGCTGTGATTTCTTGATGGTCACTTATAACGTGTTATTGCTCAGTTTCCTGAGCAAATTTCACACAACCCCCCCTAAAAATAATTTTAAAAGAAATAATAAGAAATAAAAAGATTTGGAAAATGTAATTCTGAGAATTGAATCGTTTGCTTTGTGTGTTGCAGATATGTGGTATAGTCTCATCTAATCTGGCTTTTGGGACCGTAAAGACTAAGAATAAAATGCGCAGAGCTGTGTCAGAGGAAGCAACTACATATCCGGACACATCATTAATGAAAAAGTATACCAAAGTACTGTATTACTCTCCATGAATCTTTGTCCCTCACATTCTCCTCTGTTAACCCAGTCTTTTTTATGCTGTAAAGAAATAAGGTCCAATAAATCCAGATTAGCTAATGTAGATATGTTTTGTTTTCTGCTTTTTTTTTTTATTGCTATTTTTCTTTGTTCTACACCAGCAATATATGATGGAACAGCAGACCAGAATTTCCAGTTGTTCATCAAAATTCCTTTTGATTTCTGCCTCTTTCTTACTTTCTTTCAAAAGAAGCAGAAAAAAGTGGGCTATCCATAAAATAAATGTATTTAATTGCAGTAAGGCTGCAACATGAGGTATTTTTCATATGCAAATATTGCTTTTATGGTAATTTTTAGAACTTCATTAAAGTCACATGCAACAAACATCCTTTAGCGGTCTTAAGTCACTTAGTTGGGATTTAAGATGCTTTGATTTCTAATTCCAGCTCTCTCACTTAACAAAGCCATTTGCCTGCTTTGCGCCTGTATTTATCTGCCTATTCACTGTCTTTTCTGCTCTGAGTGTAAGCTCTTCAAGATGAAGACATTTTTTTAACTATCTATTTTAATAAGATGCCTTACATAGTCTGTGTATGTTCCTTTTGGAAAAGCAATATGCCCTCTGTGATGGGGCTTGGCACAACCTGGTCTAGTGGAAGGTGTTCCTGCCCATGGGAGTGGGCTTGGAACTGGGTGAACTTTAAGGTCCCTTCCTATCCAAACCATTTTATGACTCTATGGTTGTACCCCTGTTTCTCCTTGCCCTAATTTGACATAGGCTGTAGCTGCATAAATTAAGAGATATTTCACCAGTTTCTGCAGATATTAATTACATTGCTGGTGGATTGCCACATATATTTTTTCTCAGGGCTCACACCACACTGATTCCTCATCAAAGAACATCAAAGAAACTCTTTCCAAGTGGTTTCTCAGGACTTATGGGCATTATAAATCCAGGGGAAATGATGTTATGAAAATATACTTGAATACACACATGGATACGCAAAAGTTCAGATCAGATTTTATAAGAGTTATTGAAATCTTTTCATTGAGTTTAGTGGGTTTTAGGAAAGGGGCATTGAGTGAAAAATCAGAAATGTGGTAAGTTTCTTGCATAAGTTAATCATCTAAGTTGTGTGGAAATGGTGGGAGTGTGCCTAATAATGAAGCTTGATTTTACTTCTTTGCCATAGCTTTTCACTTCCAGTATTCATTTCTAGAAAATTGTTGGTTTCACACTGCAATCATTCGCATTGATTTGAAGTTTAATGGCCCTTCTCTCCATTGTAAAAACCCCATAGTGATTATTTTAAGCATTCATTTACTGAGTGTATCACAGAAAAACAGAACCAGAAACTAAAATTCTCGGGGATAAATAATTAGATGATCGATTACTGTTTATTGATGGGGAATGAGAGAGAATCAAAGAGGAAGCTGTTTTCTTTACTTTCATGTGCCTCTCCCATGAGTACTGAATATATTTTCTGAAGGTGACAAAATTATAAGAGAAATGAGATAAGTTGTGAGAGGGGAAGAATTTTAAACCACAGATATGAGTGTTCCTTACAGCTGCCTAAGACCACATTGTTCTTTATTTGATCTTTCAGTCCTATGCCCCTGGAACAATATATTAAAACTGATTGACTTACCTATTTTCCCCCTCAAAATAATCATATATATGTTTTTTGGAATTCTACCCTATATTCTCCCCTATGTAATTTTTAATATACTTTTTAGCATGAAAAAAAAGAAAATTAATTGACTTTCATAATTTAGCTTCATTGATATTGTTGCTTTTTATATAGCTACCAAATAGACTAGGGAGACGCAGAAAAGATGAAGACTTTCATTCCCCATTTACTGACAAGAGACAATAAGGACTTGTGTCACATATTTCAACTTTCTGTCCTCATGAACTCCAGCTCATTTCATGGGGCATGCAGGCAGTTGGCTTAGTCTAGCAGCTCTTCTTTCTGTTGGTAAAGCCTGCCTCCAGGGTCTTAGTCCTCAGAACT
The DNA here is from genome assembly GCA_039720435.1 of Amazona ochrocephala. Taxonomy (NCBI): domain Eukaryota; kingdom Metazoa; phylum Chordata; class Aves; order Psittaciformes; family Psittacidae; genus Amazona; species Amazona ochrocephala. The sequence continues at coordinate 33,283,037 of CM077880.1, forward strand.
GTTATTAAGCTCTTGGAATTTTAAGTAATTTATATGTAATTACATTTGAAATCCACTGAACAACTGATAAGAGGAAAATTAGGGAAGATGAGACAGGATGAAATAATGATGTTGAAGGAGGATAAAAGCTAGGACCATAAAAAAAAGTATCCAAAGAATCCAGAATCTGTTCTGAGCCTCAGAAGCTGCCTAACATTATCTGCTCTGTCTGCTATTTCCAGCAATCTGTGATACATTTGTGGCTTGAAGTTTTACTGAATATCTCTCAATTTGAAAGCAAAGTAATTGCAACTTAAGGCTCGTCAGTAGTGTTATAGAAGCATTCCATAGCTATAGTAACACAAGACATTTTGAAAATTAACATTTATGAGAGAGATTTCTTCTTAAAAGATGTTACCCAGTGGTACTGATGAGATAGTTAATAATGCCTAGCCAAGCTATAATTTCATCCTCCAAAACTTTGAGTTTTGAGTAGGACTCAGGGCGAGGGAAAGGGCTGAAAAAACAATTCCATTCATTTCCTGTGGTCTGTCCAGATGAAACCGATGTCTTTGAAGATGCTTCATAGAAAAATAAAACCAAACAGCCTAAAAGCCCCAAAAAAGTGTCTGAAACCCATGCAATTGGGAGCAGCATGAAGGAGGGCTCCTGCTCGCAGCTTGTCATGGCCATTTTGGATGTCTAAGGTTTCAGACTCCTGCCTTCCCCTTCACTGCTGCGAAGATAAGGGTTTGAAACACAGAAGCATTGCAGGGTAAGGCTCTTTTTCTCCTGTTCCTGAGAAAGAATTCCAGGGTGAAATCCAATATCTCTTCCTTGTAAAAGCTGTATAGAAGTTATAATATTGCTTTGCAAAGTTTTTTAGAAAATCAAGACCAGCTCAATACTACAGGCCCCTGCCACAATTGACATTCATAGACTGGTAATTCTATTAAAAGTTTTATTCAATCTGAAGAGTATGTTTTCCCCATTCCATCATACTCTGTTCATGTAATAGGGAGCACAATTTAGTCCAACTCTTATCAATTATCATATTAATAGATTAGATCACAATAGATTAGGTAAGTGAAGGACCTAGCTAAGAATTACATTAAAACTATAGCAACGCCAAATAATAGATGGAACATCTAATCAGTCACACAGTGTGTGGGAAATCAGGTTAAATCAGAAATTAAACTGGAAAAGTGGTACAATCTTTTATTAAAAACTGAAGCAGAGCATAAATACCCTCCCAGACGAAAGAGAAAAATGAACATGTCTTAAATAATTGATATCTTAATAATCTTCAGAGAGCAACAAATATTTCTTTATCATATACATGTATTACACATCACTCTCTAATAAATGTAGAATTCTCTTTAGGGCTGACCTCTGAGCTAAGAGGGTGTGTAGCTGTTAACTACTTTGGCTGCTCTTAATATGTCAAATTTCCTGAAATAATCACAGTTTTGTTTACTTCAGTGGAGTTGAGAAGCTCCCAAATGCTTTATAGGCATAACAGGGCACATTTTTCTCTCCTATAACTTTTTTCAATTCAATTTGGCCTGCTTGTATATATATTATTGCTGTTGATATATTGTAATATCATCAATGCTGAATATGAAGTGGAATCCACGATTCCATTGCCTTCAGTAACTGTGGTGATTATTTTATCAACAAGGTGGGTTGTGGGTGGCTTTCTTATTAAATGCTCAGATGAAAGGTAGAGTTGCTGTGTGTAAAACGTATGGACAAACAGCAAATATAGTCCATAAGTGAAGGCTGAAATGTACTTTCAGTTGAGTTAGTCTGTCAACACTCTTTGATTTACTGATAAGTTTTAACATTACTTTAGGGGGTCTATGAAGACTGGCATCTTCATATCCTTGTCCATCATTGTATTACAGATTTATTTCTTGTCACTTGTATATGACTATACTATAGAACATCTACAGTTCAGAAATAGGCAAGTTCCTCCTTGACTACTGTATGCTACTTGGTAACTGGTATGCATACTTGCTGAGTAACCCTCTATCTTTAGCATTTTGTCTCTTCCTCAAAGCTAACTTTCAAAGTCCCCAGGAAACTTAACAGAAAAGAAAAAAGAAAGTAATGAAGATTTTCCTAAGTTCATTTCCACAACAGTTTTGGAATTTTCTATCATAGTAAATGTTATTCGATGAAACTATTACTAATGAAGCCTCATTTCTAGCACACTTAAATCTCGTTATATAAACTTAGATAAGTTCAAGTTCTATTACAGCTCCTTGGTATGTTAATAAAATGTAGGTTTTTGGCTACCTCAAGTAGGGGCAAGCTCATACTCTACTTCATATACTTTGCATACCTCCTGTTCACTCTGTTTTCATAAAGCTTTTAAGAACTCACTGTCTTTGAGGGTTTTTATTTTTTTATCATTAGCTGAAGTTGCCAAGATTTACAAAAACCCTTCAAGTGGTCTGGGAAGCAGGTGACAAATGTATTCCAAGCATTATGGTTCTGTTCTGCAGAAAACCAGGATAACAACCAGCCAAATGGACTTTTCTTTGCAAAATGGTGATTCTGCGTTCCACCTGTCCTTTTCTTCAGGAGCTTTTACATCTAAATTATTCCATAAACCATAATCCAACAGCAGCATCCAGCCTGACAACCCAAGGAATAAGGAAGAAGGGGGATGGGTGTCAGCAGATCACAGCCTCGTACCCCATTTTGTTCCTTCTCCCAGTCCTAGAATCATGACGGGATAATTTTTTGTGATTTGAAGTCAGCTGCCTTATTTGGTGCACCACCAGTTTGTCATTCACATGTATGGGAGAAGACTAGCACCATTCAATCTGTTGCTGTCTTCAAAGAATCACCACTGTGTACTTCAGAAAACCTAGTCCTGGTTTTGTAGCTGTCTCCTATTAATGACAGCACTCTAGTATGGTCCATAGTAGTGAGATTCAAAGTGCACTGTAGAATGACCTGGCTTTGGAAGATATTTTTTTTCCTTGAGCTATCCTTTATATTAACTTCAGTGCTGATAGACAGAAAAACAGTTTACAATTACCTACATCTTCAAAAATATCCCGGTATGAACCCTTTTTGTTAAGGTGTTTGTTTTCAGCGCTTGTTCTCACGTGTGCCATTTCAACCTCTCAGATGTTCTGTCACCTGACTATCAGAATAGAAATTATCAATTAGTCCCTTTGAATCTAGAGTGTATGCATTTCTTTCATCCCTAATACTGTGAATGTGGAAAGGCAGTAATTATCTGGATGTGCCCATAACTATATTTGTCAGTAAAAACCTGCGATGGATACGGTAACAATAGACTTTTCAGCCTGGAACGAGCAGGGAGTCCTTTTTGCAAATATTACATTTTTTTTCCTTCTTTCATATTTGACAGCTCTATTTCATATATTTTCTTATTAGAGAGTACATCAATGCTGCACATAAATAATTAATATGTCATTTTAATAATTCAATATAGTAAATTTAATATAACCACTTAGAATTAATGCAGCTATTTTGCATTGCAACACACACTTGTGTATTGCAGAATATTAGGAAAACTTAATATTCTGATGTTTACTTGAGGAAGAACTTTCCGTAGTTTATTATCCATTGAAAAAACAGATAATATATAATGTACTGAAAAAATAAGATCCAAAATTGAAGATGGTGGAATAGCTGTAGCAAACGAATGCTAATGTTACCATGTTCCATCATAGGAGTTTCAGAAGCACTTCATTGATTATAATTAGCAAATGGAAAGTGCATTTAAACCAGAAAAGCCTTTAAAAAAGGTACTAGTGAGCTGTGGCTATGGAGAGAATGCTGATGCTGGGATTTCAGCTGAAAGTTTGGAAACATCCCCAGGTGAGTCACTGTGATAGTTTGCACCTTTGGGGTAGGCTTTTATATTGCAACTACTGTGATGTGGATGCCAGGAAGCCTCTATATTTAGTTTATATTAGCCTGGGAGCTCAATCATTGGTACACAGCCAGGAAAACTGGTGTGCTCCCCTTTGACTTATTTCACCATAAATAATAGAGTTCATGAGCCCAATACGTGCTCCTCAACAGCCACAGTGCCGGGAAGGAATTCTGACATGGCCAGGCTGATGGCTAAATCGTTTTTCTGCCTTTGTCATAAGAAGTGAACCTTGAGGGCTATGCTGCATGACTTGGGATGTCAGTAGGTGCCAGTAAGGCAGTGTGATTATCTACAGCAAGTGCTCAGGACAACAATGCACCGTGCAGGCTGGTGAGCAGGGACCAGGCTTTCAGCAGTGTGTCTAGGGACACAGACTGCTGGAACAACCTCTTAGGAAAGTACAGGGGAACTCTCATTCTGCTTAAACCAGGTTTTTTCCCCTTTTTGCCCCCAAGAATCCAAAACTTGGCCAATGCAAATCAATATTGCCTGAATGCTATATGCAGTGTTTCTCAACACCTATGCATTGCACACAGGATTTAGACCTCAGGATAAGTATGTGATTATGTGATTAAGAGTAATGAGTGTGATTATGAGCAGAATACCTTGAAGATCAGTTGAACTTCAGCGTCAATGAAGCCTTTGCCAGTGTGCCCAAAGTAAAAACTATCTATAATACTTTCTATGCAGTTGGAAAGCATAAGGAATACGGTAATTTGCAATAATAATAATAAAACCTCACTTTTTCCATTACAAAAATTTGGATTAATGAAACCTGAATGTTAATAGGTAGAGTGATACTCCAAATCTGTAATGACTACAGCAATTCAATGTGACTTAATTGTCCACTTTAATTGTATTACCTCTCAGGCAGCAAGCCTGCAAGTATTAGGAGTAACAAATGGAACTGTGAAAATCATAAACATTTTACTGTGAATATTTTTCCACACCTAGCTTGTTTCAGAATTCAAGATCTAGCACTTTATGTGCCTATATAAAACACAGGTTTATTTGTTACTTTTTAAGACTAAAGCACAGTTTATTTAGCTGTGATCTTTCGTCACTTGCACTTATTATGTGTTTGTGTTGTCCCAAGACAAGGCAATATACCCTTTTGATAATTAGGAGAATTTCATTTTTCCCTTTCAGTTTGCACTGATAATAAACTATTGCATAGTGTATGGTGGTAGTAGAAGTATCACCTTTTACCGGTGGTAGTAGAAGTATCACCTTTTACCTTTACCACAAACTAAATCTTGGCTTTATGATTATTAAAGAGACAAAACTTTTATGGGTTGCAAAACTGTTTGAGTTCAACTCCTGGATTTATGATTCAGCCTTGGTCCATCTGCTAAGCTTCTCTCTTTTTTGCCTTCATTTATTTCAACAAGTAATATGAGGTCTTTCTTTGTTTCTTGGAACTTTTCTGCTCTCTCAATAAATTTTCAATTGCTTTCACTTGAGTCATTTCCGACCTACTCTCTGAAACTTACCTCTCTATTAATATTTACAGTGATCAGAACTTTGCATTTTAACAGACATAGAATCATAGAATCATAGAATAGTTAGGGTTGGAAAGGACCTTAAGATCATCATGTTCCAACCCCCCTGCCATGGGCAGGGACACCTCACACTAAACCATGTCACCCAAGGCTCTGCACGATCCAGCCTTGAACATAATAAACAAAATCCTGGGACATTTTAGAGGTGTCCTAAGGTAGGAAACAGGTTCTTCAGAAGTCTGAGGTTTGCAGAATATATGATTTTGGCTATCTTACTGCCTGAGGAATGTGGTTAATAGACTATGTATGGCAAAACCCAAAGATATATCAGAGGAAAAGCTCAACAGTTAGTCTTTCTCAGGTAACAACAAAAGCCAAGAGAAATTACAAGAAAAACCTGATGATCCTGGAGTAATTGAAAGAGTCTGAATATGAGACAAAAATACCTTGTATGTAAAAATCAGGCTTACTGAATAAAGGTGTTTCATTTGAGCATGCTATATGAAGGCAATTAGACACACCAGATATACCAAAAGGGTCTGGGAAAGTAGAAAACCAATTTATAATCCGAACTCTGGAGCAAATTGTGTAGATACCAACTATATTTTGCTGTAAGTGCCAGCACTGAAGCAATTAAAAGAAGAGACTCAGCATGTTTTGTACATGTATCCAGATACAAAGGAAACTGAAGAAGTCAGTTATGTAAGCATATGTGGAAAAAAGAGGACAATTCTTAGCAGAACATGTGGAAGGGCACAGAAAATTGGAGATTAAGGATTAAGTTTAGAAGGTTGATAACAAGCAGCTGTGGAGATTAATCCACTCTTGAGTCAAGAGTATAATCTGCATATTAATTGCAAAGTACAAGTTTGTAAGTGTTGGAATTTCCTATGATTTCTTATTTAACCTGCTGCAGGGATCTTTTTTTCCCTACCTGTTCAAAAAATGCTGGAAAATAGATAACAAATAGTTAAAAAGCAAGTTCTATGATATATGCCCTTGTTTTATGTCTTTTATAATGACAAAGCACTCCAATATTGTTCCTTCAGCTTTGACAAATATTTTCATAGCAATAAAACTTACATGAAAATTCATCTAGATGTTATGGGAACTTATCTTCAGTTTCATCCCACCATATCAAATATCTTTTCAAAGTCAATGAAGAAGAAAATTATTTCTCTACAGAAAGATTCTGAAAATCCTTGTGTATGGAAGATGTTATACTCTTCTGTGATATATTAAAACACTTCTTTAAATGACCACTTTTTAATCTTTTTGTCCTTCAGTTTTCTTTTCAGGCATAAAGATATGTGAATCTGGACTAGAGTTATTTGGTAGTCAAGACCTAACCATGTGTTCAGAGTAAATCATGGGAACACTGCTTGGAATGTAAATGTTGTCCAGCTGGCCAGACTTCTCACCCAGCCTTTCTTTATGGTTTAATTCTTTGATTAGTTTTGCTTTCATGTTCATTTTTTCCACTACATTTTGTGCAAACAGATATCTTCCTGATGCTTTTTTTTTCCTGGGCATGAAACCAATATTCTCACTCACTAATATTTTTATGGCTGCTGTTATTAACAACATTGTAATTGTTATTTAATGATACCAGTGATTAATTGACACATAATCAAGGTGTGCATGACACTGTGCAAATATTTGTGCACAGTAACATTTTATATGTCAGAAAAGCTTGTAAAACTTACAGCTGCCTGGAATCTCAGAGTTTTGGAGACATTCTTTAGACAAGGAAAAAACCCCAAACTGTTGTCATAGCAGTATTTTTTTCCTCCTTCTAGACCTGCAAAGAATAATTACCTGGATGCTTGGACCATATAGAAGGGTTCAGCAAAAGCTCTTTTTTTACCCACACAGTCCATGTGGAGGCTTATATATCCTTTTCGTAGACTATATACAAATTTACAGTGGGATTATGAGCTCTATTTCTCCCCCATGTCACTGTTATGATGCCAAGTGACATTACCTACTGGAAAAGAGAAAACCAATTTTCCCTCTACTGCCAGACCTGGGAGTGAGGAATTTTCTTATGTTTCATCTCAGCCACTCAACAACTCCAGTGAGTAGCTGGGTGTATATAATGTGCTGGTACTGTTGTACATTCATCATACAGATTTTCAGTCAGTAAGGGATTTCTTCAGTTCACAATAAACCAGAACTAGTATCAGGACTAGGAGAAGGTATTACTTCGAGGAAGTAGGGCATAAACTTTATGCACGTGTGTAGCGAATGCAACTGCTGTGTAGATCATTTTCCCTCATGCTGTTAGCGTCACTTGGAGCACAGAAAAGGTTTGAACAGGGGCACTGCAAGCGGGTAAAAACTTTAAATTGGTTAAACTTGGTCTCTTTCTACTTTCTACGTTCCTACTTATGAAAAAAAAAAAAAAACCAACAAAAAAACAAAACAAAACAAACAAAAAAAACCATAAAAACAAAACAGAGGGTGAACTGAAGATCCAGATCCTTCATCATCCAGCTTGACAGCATAAACCTCAGTTGTTTTATAATATTTAACTTCATGAGATCATCTTCGTTGAAGAACTTGGCATTTCAGCTATTTCCTGCTAAGTCTCCATTTCCAGTGCTTCTCCATGAAAAACATGCAGAGCAGTTGATGCATTGCATGGGAATTTCAGCGACGTCCTCCTGTGTGGCTGCATTGTAACATCCTGAGCAAAATCATGAATTCTATTTCTTTGCATGCAACCTAAGCTAAACCAGATGTAGATCTTTGCATTGCAGACCTCCTATTCTTTAGATTGGGACAATGATAAGGCGTAAGAGAACGAGCTCTTTCTTCACTGAATTTCGCAAGCACTTTTTATGACGAAATAATACAAACAACACTGGCACATTCAGAAAATAATGCTTTATGGTATTTTTTAGAAGATTCAAACAGAAGACTCCATGTAATCAGCATGAAGAAGCCCTAGCAGTTCACTGGGCATAGAATTTTTTTATTAACATTTAAGATTTTTACCCCTCATACACTAGCCTGGAATTTTCAATGTTTAAAACAACATTTCCCCCCCTCCAAAAATCCTGAAAGTATTAAAACTCTGAAAGAAATAGAGAGTTGTTAAAGCAACTTTTGAAAACAATGACTATTGAGTGCTAGCAGCCATGCACTAAGCAGATGGTGTATCATATGATGAAGCAGAAATGGCAGGATGGGTAGCTAATGTTACCTGCATGTATGGCCCAATGTTGTTAGGTGCAAAAGAGTAGGAAGTTCTGCAAAACTCACATCAAAGATTGTTAGTGATAATAATTTCTTTTTATCCAGCTTCCAGTTCATATAACTGTTGTAGTTAATCTTTGCTTTGCTTGCTAATTTACTTAAATCAATCAGCCTCATTCACCCCTTTATTGCAGTTCTATGGAATTAGAGCAGCAAGTAGCTCTACATTTCTGCCACCTTATTTAGAGGGCTTCAACAGAAGGCACTTTCCTAAGGTTATGACCACCTTTTCCTCTATTTCAGATTTCCTTCCCCTCACAGGTCATCTTCTGTGTTATGAGCTAAATTGTCAATCTAGATAAACTTCATTTACTGCAGCTCAGCTCTACTAATTCACATCCTCTACACAGCTGCACTTAGACTAGCATTTTACTGACCTGGTACAAAACCTCTTTCTTGCATTATGAGACTGTTACCTTGTTTTTCTTTACTTCTGGAGTTCTCTTGTTCAGTATTGAACGCTGCTGAGGCATTATAGTTTATTCTTGTCCAAGCATGTCATAGAATCAGAGAACCATAGAATCGTAGAATCAGGGAATCACAGACCCACAGACTCCTAGAATAATAAAATAGTTTTGGTTGGAAGGGACCTTCAAAGATCATTTAGTCCAAACCGTCAGCAATAAGCGTGGACATCTTCAACTAGATCAGGTTGCTCAAAGACCCACCCAACCTGACCTTGATTGTTTCCAGGGGTGGGGCGGCCACAACTTTTCTGGGCAACCTGTCCTGGTGTTTCATCACCCTCACTGTAAAAAATTTCTTCCTTATATATAGTCTAAATCTACCCCTTTTAGTTTAAAACCATTACCTTTTGTCTTATTGCAACAGGCCCTACTAAGACATTTGTCCCCATGTTTCTTGTAGGCCCCCTTTAAGCACTGCAAGGCTGCAGTAAGGTCTCCCCTTATATAACGTCTGCTATGGTAAATACAATGCATGATTACTCTGCTTTGTTTTTTCCAGGCACTGATCTCATTATGAAGATGACAAGCTACTGGTTCACAGTGACATTATTAAATGAGAACATAATGGCAAGAGTAGTTAGTCATGTCGCACTGTAAAGAGAGAACTAGAGGAAAAGCTGTGCTTAGCAGTGACAATGAATAATTAAATATTTACCATATAGTGAGCAAGAACACAGTATTTCTGGTGCTGAGACTTACTGCTTAAAGTAAAAAATACATTTTTGGTACAGCAAAAATATTGTCCTGCCAAAGCACTTGCCTGCTCTACTCATTAAATAAATGTAACATTTTAAATTATCTCATAATGGAGCATAAAAATAAAATAATCTTGCTTCAATTACAACAATAATTACAATACCAGAAAAAAAAAATCTCTTTTCAAGACCTACATTTATTCTATGATACATTAAAGTGTCGTTGAAGTCAGCGATTCCTCTGTTTTAATCTGGGCAGAGATGTACTGATTTGAAAACGATGATCCTTATCGCTGAGAAGAAAAATGTCAAGAATTTGGATAATAGTGAATTGATGTAGCTTGAGCCAAAAAGTCAGAGCAATGCTGGTTTCAAAGCACATTAAAAATAATTAAAATAGCTTTACATTTAAATGGCTAAATAAGACCAATCTAAAGTATGCAATCCATGAAAAATTAAATACATACGCATTGTGCTTTTTTCTTAGTTTTTTTAAACTTTCCAGAAACAGGTTGATGTTAAAAAGGATCATCCACCAAAGCAAACAAAGGCTCCCTTCTTAACTATGTTTTTTGAGCCCTCTTACAGCTATATCTAAAAAAAAGGTAAAGACACTGCATTGCTTCAGGGAACTTTGAAGACATCAACCAGGAACTGTTCTTGTTGAACAGCTTTAGCCCTCCCAAATAGTGACAACTTCTCTTGATATGCCCAGTACAAGTGACCTTTCCACCTGCAAGATTTGCAATTTTGAACCTGGATCTGCAGCACAGAAAGAAAATGTGCTAATCAGAGTGACTCTCTTGTGCCCCAGGCAGAGGTTAACACATGATGCAGACATGCATGATCTGTGTCAATATATATTAAAGGTAGTTCCAGCACCTACAACACCCTCCTGTTCGGATGGTATGTTGATGGTCTCCCCTGTAAGCCTGAATGTCAGCAGGAGCTTGAGAAGAAATATCAGGAAAGGTTTCCAGCTCTATGCCACTTGACCCATATGCTGCAATGAGGCATTTCACAACAGGGAGACATGATAAGTACACAGCAACTCTGCTGCAGCACAGTAAGCAGAAAGCTTTTCTGCTGTAGTGATGACACCCATTCCTACAGATAATGGTTTTACTGAAGGATTAAAGAAATCAAAGGCATGTCACACAGGTTTTCAAAATCACTATTACAAACTCATGAGACTCAGCGTGTAGAAGGAGATGTCAAGCATACCACAGGTGCTGTGCACTCAGAAGTGCTCATCAGCCATGAACAACTTCAATTTTTTGAACATGTTGCATTTGAATCTATTCATCTGTGTACACAGAGACCTAAAAATGGCTACTGCCATTAGATCAGGCAGATGTCTTTAAATGACTGATTTAAGACCTACTAATTCCTTTTATCTATCTATTATTATTGTCAGTAAAATAATTAAAAATCTGTGCAACATAAACAAGTTCAAGAAAAAAATCAAACAAACCTATATATTCAGATGCAGACAATTCAAATGGCATTTCTGTAGGCAATATTGTTTCCTGAATTTAATTTTTGCACTGGTGTGTTTGAAATATTGAAGCACTGTTAAGATTTTTTTTTCTGCAATGCAAAATGTTCTTAAAAGTATAAATAAGTTTTTAAAGTGAAAACCAGGAATCTAGTAAGAAAAAAAAGGAAAAGGAAATTAACTAATGGACACCTTAAGAGCTTGGTGCAACTCACTATAGAGAAATCTTAATAATTGCCTCCTTTTTTGTGATGCTCTTTGTGCCATATTTAGATCAGATGGACTGGTTTACAATTGAATTTCATTAAGAGTTGGAAGTTACAAAACCAACAGCAGAAATTCAGGTCATTCATCATGCAGTGCACATGTATAACCACCCAAATAAAAGTATAAGTGACAGTTGTTGTAGGATGTCAAAACAATGATCTAAACATTTCCTGCAGTAGAAATACCACTAGACAGACATGAATACTTCTGATTCTGAACTTGAAGACAGTAGTAGCGGATACTTTAGTTTTGCTCAATAGAGCTTTAGAAATGTGATTGCTCAACAGTACACAGAGCTCCCTTGGCATAAACAGTGACATAAAATGCGAAGGTTTGTCCCTAAAGACTGAAAAACATTTATTTCAACTCCTTTCAGTTAAGGTGGGAATGGAGCAGGACACAGGTTTAGTGCATTACTTTCCTGAATTCTCCCAGAGGTGAACAAGATAGGGAAAAGAAGGAAAATGTGGAAAGTTTAACAAAGGAGAAATTAGCATGGGATTTTACACTCATTACGGCAATGACCAGTGCCAGCACAGTGATTATGACTTGTAATATCAAGCATGTTCAGCTTTGAAACACTAGGACACATTCAGAGTACATGGCAAACAATGCAACAGACACACACTCAGGATGATGCTAAACATCAGATGCAGAATTTAATTCTTCAGTTACCAACTTTGGATAACTTGCAACCAATGACTTTAAGAGAGATGGCCAAGGAGCTCTCTGGCTCCTTCACACTGATTTTCATCAAGTTGTCAAGCGCCGAGTGTCTGGACCACTGAAAGGAGGCAAACACTGCAGCACTATAAACAAGAGGTGAGAGGCATGATCTAGACCATCAGTCTAAACATAATAATCATAGAATCATAGAATCATAGAATAGTAAGGGCTGGAAAGGACCTCAAGATCATCGAGTTCCAACCCCCCCACCATGGGCAGGGACACCTCCCACTAAACCATGCCATCCAAGGCTATGTCCAATCCCACCTTGAACGCCGCCAGGGATGAAGCATTCACAACTTCCCTGGGCAACCCATTCCAGGGCCCCACCACCCTCACAGTAAAGAATTTCTTCCTCAGATCCAATCTAAACCTCCCCTGTTTAAGTTTAAACCCATTACCCCTTGTCCTCTCACCACAGTCCCTAATGAAGAGTCCCTCCCCAGCATCCCTATAGGCCCCCTTCAGGTATTGGAAGGCTGCTATGAGGTCTCCATGCAGCCGTCTCTTCTCCAGGCTGAACAGACCCAATTTTCTCAGCCTATCTTCATACGAGAGGTGCTCCAGTCCCCTGATCATCCTCATGGCCCTCCTCTGCACTTGTTCTAACAGTTCCATGTCCTTTTGATGTTGAGGACACCAGAACTGCACACACTACTCCAAGTGAGGTCTCACGAGAGCAGAGTAGAGGGGCAGGATCACCTCCCTCGACCTGCTGGTCACACTCCTTTTGATGCAGCCCAGAATACGGTTGGCCTTCTGGGCTGCAAGCGCACACTGCCGGCTCATGTTCATTTTTTCATCAACCCACACCCCCAAGTCCTTCTCTGCAGGGCTGCTCTCAATCTCCTCCCCGCCCAACCTGTAGCTGTGCCTGGCATTGCCCCGACCCAGGTGGAGGACTTTGCATTTAGCATGGTTGAACTTCATCAGGTTGGCATCAGCCCACCTCACAAGCGTGTCAAGGTCCCTCTGGATGGCATTCCTTCCCTCCAATGTATCAACCGAACCACACAGCTTGGTGTCATCGGCAAACTTGCTGAGGGCACACTCAATCCCACTGTCCATGTCACCCACAAAGACGTTGAACAAGACTGGTCCCAACACCGATCCCTGGGGGACACCACTCGTTACTGGTCTCCAGCTGGACACTGAGCCACTGAGCACTACTCTTTGCGTGTGGCCATCCAGCCAGTTCTTTATCCACCGAGTGGTCCACCTATCAAATTGATGTCTCTCCAACTTAGAGAGAAGGATGTCATGGGAGACAGTGTCAAAGGCTTTACACAAGTCCAGGTAGATGCCATCAACCGCTCTGCCCCTGTCCATCAGTTCCGTAGCCCCTTCATAGAAGGTCACCAGATTGGTCTGGCAGGATTTCCCCTTAGTGAAGCCATGCTGGCTGTCACCAAGCACCTTGTTGGTTTTCAGGTGCCTTAGCATGCCTTCCAGGAGAATCTGTTCCAAGATTTTGCCAGGCACAGAGGTGAGACTGACTGGTCTATAATTCCCTGGGTCATCCATTTTCCCCTTCTTAAAAATGGGGGTTATATTTCCCTTTTTGCAGTCATCGGGAACTTCACCTGACTGCCATGATTTTTCAAATATGATGGACAGTGGCTTAGCAACTTCATTTGCCAGCTCCTTCAGGACCCGCGTATGGATTTTGTCTGGTCCCATTGACTTGTATACATTCAGGTTCCTAAGGTGGTCCCGAACAAGATCCTCCCCCACAGTGGGCCCAGGGTCCCCACCCTCACCGTCCCCGCGTCTGCCTTCCAAGACTTGGGTGGTGTGGTCAGAGCATTTGCCCATAAAGACTGAGGCAAAGAAGTCATCCAGAACCTCAGCCTTCTCCAAATCCAGGGTAGCCAGTTCTCCCGATAGCTTCTGGAGAGGGCCCACGGTGTCCCTAACCTGTCTTTTATTGGCAGTGTACCTATAAAATCCCTTCCTGTTATCCTTAACATCCCTGGCCAAGTTCAATTCTAAGTGGGCCTTAGCTTTCCTAACCTGGTCCCTAGCTTCCCGGACAACATCCCTGTATTCTTCCCAGGCCGCCTGACCTTGCTTCCACCTTTTATAAGCCTCTTTTTTCCTTCGAATTTTGCTCAGCAGCTCCTTATCCATCCAAGGAGGTCTCCTGGCCCTCCTGCTGTTAATGCCATAACTCTTAAAGTACAATTAATAAGCTACTTAAAATAGGATTATTCACATTTTTAATCTATTTTTACTTTAAGTTACAGTTAACAAAATGAACAGTTTGAAAACTTAGACTTCTGTGAAGTATTTAAAATGAGAATGATAACCTTTTTCCCTGAGAACCCAGAATCTACCAAGACTAGTTTGAAAACAAGGCAATTGCTATGTCCCAACATGCCATTGTATGTTGGGTCTTTATCAAGGTCTTTTAGAGATTGGTCCTGTTTTTTATTCCTTAGCTGGAAGAAAATCTAAAATTACTGCAGCCAAACCTCCCAGGAGACACAAGTAATGAGAATGATAAGTAATGGTGATGACATGCTACAGAAAGAAACAATCACAAGCATTACTTGATAAATCAGGCTGTGAGCCATTAATTTGGCCTTCAATAAAATCAACTGTAAAATTACCCATTTAGGAAGGAAGAATACAGAACCTGATTACAGCATGGGGAGCTCTATCAACATTAAAAATGGCTTTAAAAAAGGCATACTGAGACTAGAGTGATAATGAGCTGAACATTGGCTCCAGTACAATTTTTTGGCCATGGGGCTAATGAAATCTTGGTTATGTATATAGGGGTTTATCAAAAAGAATGTTACAAGCAGTGATCCACACGCACAACAGAAATCTGATAACAAAAGAGGCACCCCTGTTCCACAGAGACCTGTGTAAGAAGATACAAAGGCTTGAAATTAAACACAAAGAATCCTAGTCAATAAGTAAAACACACGCTATTAACAGCAAAGGCCATTAGTCATTAGCACAGTTTAACGAGAGCTGTTCTCCACCACTGGAAATATAAAAATCACTGCCTACTCCTTTAATTTCTGCTGTAAGCAGAAGTTAATCAGGAAAATTAAATTCTTTGTTTTATGGGGGTGTGCAGATCATGGTGGTCTTGTCTGTTGTTGCCATGTGTAAGTATATAATGCAACTTTTTAACTGCAAAACAGTCTATCATTATGATCTAAACCTTCATTTTAATACTCAAATTTGAGACCTCTGTACTGTACAAAAAGGCAACCATTTTGTATTCAGCTCATACAGCTAGGCAGTGCAAAAAAGATTTTACTTTGATGCTGTATTGTATTGATGCTCTGTTAATGTAATGCAAACATGACTGTGACTAAAGCATCTTTATTCTTAATGGGAAAATCTATCTTCCAATGGAAATACTGCAGAGTTCAATTATGGCTTTTGCTCTCAAATTTGTTAACAAATGTACAAGTATGACACAAAATACTCAGAATGAACCCTTGGAAACATACAAACTGATGTTTTACTCAGGAGCATGAACAAGAAGAAAAGGGTTTCAAAGGGTTTTTTGCATATTAGAAGAACAGCTGCTAAAAAGTTCAGTGTATCAGCTTTCCTTTGCAAACATCTGGGATCTTTCTTGTTAATAATATTAATGGTGTATTAAACTAGTGTGTCTATACAGAATATGATCCTGTTGTCAGCTTGCTAGTTATAAATGGCAGTAATCAATAATAAGCAATACTACTGCTGTATTTCATCTGAGGTAATAATAAGTGACAGGCTAAACTACTTAGAAGGATTGCACTGTCAGCAGCACCACCATTCATAAGAATATTTTCGGCCACTTTTAAAAATTAATCTCTGTTCTCACAGAAAGTTTTCTAGTTGGGTAGAGCAGTTCCTAACGTGCTGTTGATTGTTGCTGTTTGCTAAGAGATACTTTTACTCTATCTATGGGGTTAATATATCTCTCCTAAGTAAGACAAGTGTCATGGTTTAAGCCAGCTGGCAAATCAGACATGCAGTCTCTCTCTCCTCCCCTCACCTTCCTCCCCCCTGCTCCTGGAAGGATGGGGAGGAGAATCGAAAGAATGCAACTCCCACAGGTGGAGATAAGAACAGTCCAGTAACTAAGGTATAACACAAACTACTGCTGCTACCACCAGTAATAATAATGATAAGGGAAATAACAAGGGAAGAATATACAACTGCTCACCACCTGCTGACCGATACCCAGCCGGATTGAGCAGTGATTTAACGCTTCCGAGTAACTGTCCCCGGTTTATATAGTGGGCATGACGTGCTGTGGTATGGAATACCTCTTTGGTTAGTTTGGGTCAGGTGTCCTGTCTCTGCTTCCTTCCGGCTTCCCTTCCTCCCTGGAAGAACATGAGACTCAGGAAGTCCTTGGTCAGTCTAAACATTACTGAGCAGCAACTGAAAACATCGGTGTTATCAGCGCTATTCCCAGGCTGAAAGTCGAAACCACAGCACTGCACCAGCTACCAAGAAAGAGAAAAATGACTGCTACTGCTGAATCCAAGACAACAAGTTACTAACATGGTGCCATGAAGAGAAAAGAATCCATATGATTAACCTTTCAGAAAATGGATGAGTGCACCAGTCCTTAGGAGCTTGAGTCCATGGTTCATAATGCCAGGAACCTCAGTGGAAAATTCCTTTCAAGTGACAAACAACTTGCATCATTCAGTAATTGGCTTGTGCTAGTTCTAGCTCAAGTCTCAAAGCAGAAGTGGTAGTAAAACTTCATTGTGTTGTGCCTGTATGCATTACAAATGCAGACTGGTATAATCCAAAATGCATATCACACAAATATCACCCGGAGTACACTACCTGGTTGTGCCAAGTTAACTTTGTTATCATTTGAAACATACAGCTTGTTCTAGATGGTAGAGGATATTTTTGAGTGTACCAGCAAATAAAAACTAGGAAATGTTTTTTAGTAGATTTATGAGACCTTTTAATTATAAAAGAAAAAGACAGCTACCATACTAACAGATAAGTTCTTGCACAGTCTGCCGGAAGCTGCCTGAATATATGTAAATATATGATAATTAGCCAGTGTTCATGGTACAATATTTTCAAGAGGTAGTAAGGCATTTTTTCATCTGATTAAGCAGTGAGTATGCAGTAGGAAAAGGTCGATTCAATGTGATTCTGTCACATGATGTTGTAACAGCAGAATGTTGATTTAAGTGGGTAGACATCATTTAAAGTAGAAGCTCATTTTCTCAGTCATTATTTTCTGTAATGTCTCACAACACGAGATTCACATTCAGGGAATATAGGGATATGTAAGGCATTGACTTCAAGGCAGTTTTCATTTCAGACAGTGAAATACTGAGAAAAGTCTGATCAGACACCTTCGATGTCTGCTGCCAGACTGAGCGACCTTGGAATAGTGCAGGATGAAGTGTATGTAACAGAGAGGTATTTGGGGAAAAGTACCTCCCTTTGAGCTTTTATTCTGTAATTAAATATTATTACTTTCATTCTATAGGTGAGGAAGCTTAAGCAAGTAAATGACTGGGCTACATTCACCCAATGCCTTAACCAGTCTAAGACCCAATGACTTCCAAATAATCTGCCGAAGATTGCATTTTTCCGATCTCTCAGCATCACCTGTCCTTTATCTGCAACTTACGCAGAAAGTGCCTTACTTCCCTCTGCCTGAAAGGGATATCTTCTGTAGTGTTGCTGTTATATGCTATATACCTGTAGCTTAAAACCAAGGGTTGGATGAATAAGGGTCACATTAACCTCTTCTACATTTCTTTTCAAGGCTGGTGCAAGCAACCAAAATTTAGCTGCTCCTCCTTTATTTTTGACTAGTGTTACTCCAAGTTCCTCTCATTGCTCTGCTTTCTGGTTCCTTCTCCATCCCATTTCCCCATTATTACTACTTACTCTCTTTCTACTCTGATTTGCCAGGTCAAATACTGAAAATCAGGAAGTCCTGTCAGTCTTCTGTGCCAGTAGACACATATTCAGAGCTGCCTTCCAGGAACTTATAGGCCTGTCTGTGCTAATGTACCCCTACTACTGTGTGCTCAGCTCCCTCACAGTCTCTTTTTACCATTAAAATTCTAGCCATATGGTTGCTATAGTGAGATATAGTTGCCTGAGATTGGAAAGTTATTGTTCATATCAGCAGTTCACACATGCAACTTCTGCCTTCTGGAATCAGGGTGTAGCTAAAAATAAATCACATTTTACACATCATGCTCAAACTGTGCATAAGTCACAGCAGAGTGCTATGTCATTGGCTACACAGTTAAGCTGAGCTCTGTGTATATGTGCAATTCAGCAGTGCAGTTTTAATGAGAAAAATTCCCCGAAAGTTATTACTGAGAAGTAAAGCATTGCTATGCAGTGTTATTGCCAGATCACAGAATTCATCTTCTCTTCCTTGGCCTGAACTAAGCACACAGAAGAGAAAGCAAAACCCTTTGCTTCTCATGCCAGTAATGTCTTTGAAATGGCTCTCTTATCTTGAAGGTTTACCACTTTAGCTCATTTGATCTATTTCTACACCTGCCTGATTTAGGGGGTCCGCATTAGGTCTGTCCCACTTGTACAGGGTTTTTCCTCCCATACCTCCCCCAGCACAGCACACGCTGGCCAGTTGCCAGCCCTGTTCACTGCCTCGGTCACTGCAGTACGTGACTCACACTGGCAATTCTGTGGTGTGAAGGAAATGTAAGAGCAGAACAGCAACACTGAGATAACTGCTGGGGCAGTCATGGCTGGTGCTCCAATATTTCAGAGTTAACCACTCAGGTTTTGTTTGTTAAGATGCTGCCACACAATGGAAATCAGCATCTTTGTCTCCAGTGGCAACTGAGGGGGAGGCTGGCAGGAGATGCAGCTGATGAAGAGCTCAAAATGAAGGCATTAAAATATGGCAACATTGATAGGGAAGAAAGTATGCAGATGCTGTCATTTTGATTAATGAAGTAAAAAGTGTTACAGATGCTCTAGTTCAAGATTGCTGAACAATCTCCAACAAATCTCATTCTCAGAAACCTAGTAGGTCTAGTGTGAGAGGCACAGCTTCTTATGTAGGCCTGCAGAAAAGGAATTACAAGGTAAAAGGGCAATAAATAGCCAGTATTACTCTGTTCAGGTAACTGACATCACTCTCTACCTCATTTCTTCACCTTGGGACAGGGCTTGGTGGACTCTCAATGTCTATATCTTCAGCAGTGCTGGTTTTGTGTCCTCCTAAGGACTACCTATAGATACTCTGAATTCCTGTCCTTCTGACTCATGGCATGTTCTGGAGCAAGAAATGCAATCTTAGTGTTTCAGTCTTTTCCACATCATTATCATTCCCATGTTTTATTGAAATGCACGCACCATTCACAGAGGTAATGTGGCAGATCATTAATTAATATTTGAACAGAACTCTAGTAATATCCAATGTTTTCTAAATATTACACATTATTTGACCTTCCAATAGAAATAAGAGGGATAAACAACATAACAAATTCTCTGTGGTAAACATCTCCTTCATGCGCTAGGTCTCCCTTTTCGTAAGCGGTGCGGCTGTGGCCAGATAATCAACTACTGTAACTAAGTACATGGCAATTTCTACCAGTAGAGAATCTGGCCCAAATCCTTTTCTTTTGAGGATAATTTGCTAAGAAGCAGATCCCTTGTGCAACATTTAGTTTTATTTATGTCCCCTGAAACCCTTATGATATCTCTGCTTTCCCAACACGTCCCATAAAGTACCCTCAGCTTCTGCCCATGATCTGTGTTTACCAGATGTCAGACTTGAAGCTACACATGTGTTGACCAATGAGCTGACATATGCGGCGGGAGAACATGGACAACGCAGCAACGACCAATGTGATCGAACGTTGACAATTTATTAAACACAAGCATCAGCTTTTATAGAAAAGTTACAAAGTACTGGAACAGTCCTTATCTGATTGGTTAACTTGTGAAACGTCCATAGCAACAGGCTCCTGCCTTGCAAGCAAGGCCTGCTCCGTGGTAATCTGATCTGGCGCCGACATCCTGCTCAGTGCCTTTGTGGCAACCTGAATCGGGTGCTCAGTGCCTTTGTGGAAACCTGAATGCAGGTGCTCAGTGTCTGATTGCGGTGCTCAGTGCCTTTGTGGTAAGCCTGCTCAGTGCCTCCCCAAGGCAACGTCCTCTTCATGTCCGCACGTAGGCATCCTGTGTTGACCCTTTCAGTAGCCTGTGAAGCCCTCAGCTCACTACTCGAGTGAGGCTAAGTCAGAGGCTGGATTGCTCACAAGAAACTCTGCAACAATTCCCTCTTTTTGTTTTTGAGCAATCCAAACGTGTTGCATAGCTTCAGATAATGACCTTTTAACACAACTAAATATAATTCTACACATAATCAACATGACAATCACAATAACAAAAATTTTAGATTCATACAACACATTCCTTCAAAGTCAGTACAACCATGACCCTGTGCTAGCAGCAAAAATCAATGGCTGCACAACTTTGCAGCAAAGCATGTCAGATAAGCTAAAACATCAAAGAGCAGAATTCCCAACAAACAAGTTTTAAAGGGATCTGTGGCTGGCTGCATGGCAAGGCAAAATGCATCATTGCCAGTTTCATTTGCCCAAGTGATCCACTGATTTACTTGCAGATTTATTCCATGCATCAAACTTGTTATAACATCAACAAAATTTAACAAGATTAACCCAACAAACTTAGTCGGACTCGTCATGCTCCATTACAGCATCCACAGTGGGTGGCATCTTCCACGGATGAGTCCAACGGGCAGGTACCCAACGAATCCCATTATCTGTAAGTAAACACATATATCCTCTGCCTGCTAATTTAACCTCTGCAGGACCTTTCCATTGTCCTGTATTTAAATCTTTGTACTGAACTAGGATTTTCTCAGTTTTATTATCTGTTACTCCTGACTGCATGGCTAGTCCATGAATGACCATAGGCGGTTCATTCCTATCCCCTGTTAATCGCAAAAAATTCAATACATACAATGCTTTGGCCAGTCTCTGTGCAGGTGGGAGTACCTCTCCCCCTTTTTGTTTTAAAAGAAGAGATTTTAGGGTTTGGTGTGCCCGTTCCACTATAGCTTGTCCAGTAGGGGAATGAGCAATGCCTGTAATATGTTTAATTCCCCATGTTGTGCAAAGCTGTAGAAATCGTCGTGAAGTATAAGCAGGACCATTATCTGTTTTAATACTTTGTGGAACTCCAAGCACTGCAAAAGACATATAAAGATGGCGTTGTACATGTTTAACTGTTTCACCTGTCTGAGCAGTTGCCCACAGTGCCATAGAAAAGGTACCAATACAAACATGAACATATTTAAGTCGACCGAATTCTGGAAAATGGGTAACATCCATTTGCCACAGTTGCAGTGGTTGCAAGCCTCTAGGATTAACTTCAATTCCTAGACTAAATCCAATTTTTTTTTTTGACAGGATGGACAAGATTTTACAATGCCTTGTGCATCACTTAGAGGAATGGCAAACTGCCGTGCAAGCATTTTTGCAGATTGATGGAAAAAGGAATGTGATTCACGGGCTTGTGCAAAACTATTAATGGGCGGTCCAGCCCAAGCAGGAGAAACTAATATATCAGCCCTATTATTACCTATGGCTAATCCATAGTTTGATTGGTGGCTGCGAAGATGGGTAATAAAATAGGGAAATTCACGATTCTGCAATAAACGCAACAACATTAGTAATTGATATAACCAGTTGTTTTTGACTTCTTTTAGAAGTGATCCTTCAATTCTGTGTACAACTCCAACAACGTACAATGAATCAGAGACAATGTTAAGTGGTGTATCATTCCAGTTTTCAAAGGCCCAAATAACCACGTCTGCAAGGAGTCATCAATAGTACCATTAATCAAATGTCTCTCCCACTGCTGGTTGTTTTGCCAAACACAAGCAGCTAATTTAGAACGCTTGCCAGCGTCTGTAAAAACAGTAGTACCTGACACAGGCGTTTCTGAATGCTTTGGAAATGTTTCAAACTTCTGATTACTCAACATTGGCAACAGTTTATATGAAGAATAGACATTGCTTATTTCACCTTCAAAGTCTGCTAAAGCACTTTGTAGGGACAGAGAAGTGTGTAACAACCACTCTAAATATTCTTGAACAACAGGGATAACAATTTTTTGAGGATTTTTCCCAGATATTTCCAATGTTCGACTACGTCCTTTCATAATTAACTGAGACAAAATTTCCGGTTTTGTGGTGATGGTTTTCTTTGGTGTGACAGGCGTAAATATCCATTCTAATATTCTAAGGCTACAGGCAACGCTACTATCCCATTGCATAATAAGTGCAAAAGGATATGTGCGCTGATTGTCAATATTAATAATCATTAGAATTATGGGAAGTGATAACACAATTCGCTGAGCATGATTATGACAAATTTTCTCACTGATAATGTCAAGCGCCTTTTGTTGTTCAGGGCCTAAAGACCGGGACTCATCAGATTTTGTAGAGGTTCCTAACAATTGTATCAAAGGTTTCAAATCATCATTAGTAATGCCAGAAATATTTCTGACCCATTGAATATCCCGACCAGTTTTTGCACATCATTAAGTGTTCTAACTGTGGAGGTAATTTTTATCTTCTGAGGTTGAATTGCACTGTGGGTAATAACCCAACCCAGATATTTCCATGGTGTAGAATCCTGAATTTTTTCAGGGGCAATTCTCAGACCTCTTGATTCTAAGTCAGATTTTAAGATGGTCAAAATCTTATGCTTTTCTAGTGTTTTTCCACAAATTAATATATCATCCATATAATGACAAATAATCAACTGTGGAAACTTTTGCCGAAAAGGTTTCAAGGCCCAAGCAACAAACTGTTGACATATCGTTGGTGAGTTTTTCATGCCTTGTGGCAACACAACCCAATGATATCGTTTTGCTGGCTCAGACTTATTCATTGAGGGAACAGAAAAGGCGAACTTTTCTATATCCTCTGGATGCAATGCAATTGTAAATAAACAGTCCTTTAAAACAATAATTAGAATTTCCCAGTTTTCAGGCAACATGACAGGTGAGGGCAGACCAGGTTGCAAAGTTCCCATATCTTCCTCTTTATCTTGGTACGTGTGCTCGTGCTCGTCGGTGCGGGCGCGCAGCGGCAGGCACAGGAGGAGCAGCAGGAGCAGCGCGGGGGCCGCGCACAGCTGCAGCCCGGGCGCGGCCATCTCGGCCCTTGGGGTCCGCGCACACGCAGCAAGCTCCCCCCCGGAGCCAGCCCGCGCAGCCAACACCTTGAGGAGCCGCGCCGCCCTGCGCCTGTGCGCCTGGCCGGCTCCTCCGCCCGCTCCTCCGGTGCCCCCCCCTCCGGGGGAGGGTGGAAGCGCCCCGACCGCCGGGCTGGCGGCCCCCGGCGGCCCCGCGCGCGGCGAGCGGAGGCGGGGGGCAGGTGCCGCGGGCAGCCGCCGCCGCGGGGCCGCGCTTTGCCCGCGCCGGCCTTAACCGGGCCGGGGCCGCCGCCGGCTCTGGCCGGTCCTGTCGGCCCCTGCGTCGGGACTTACCGCGCACCCCGCCGCCTGTTTCCATAGACAAAGTACAACCTGGACCAGATCCCTCTCTTGGCCCAAAAGCACCCAGCCTCTCAGTCACCTCCTGTAACAATACCCTCGTCCGATCCTCCTCCTTGGGCTCTCGGGGGGTTTTTCCCCCCGTGGTGGTTGCAGCAGAAGTTTTAAGGGAGGACTCAGACGATGAAAAGGAAAAACAAACAGGGTCCCTTGGCTGGCAGCAATCTGCGTCCTGCGGGCTAGCCAGTTCTTTTTCAGAGTTACTACTGATAGCTCCGATAACATCTTTACTCCTCTTTTCATTCTTTCCTTTGTCTTGCGGTGGGTTGTGAAAGGCACTCTTTGCAGTTTTAGTTAATTTCCGAGGCCCCGGGGCAGCAAGACGGTGCTCAAAGGGATTCGCGGCAGCAACGGCAGGCAGCGCTAAAGGCTCATTTTCCCGATGGGGTATAGGAGGTGAAAGAGCACTTGCGGCAGATGCTACTGCAGCTCGCTCTGATTTCATTGTCCGTAAAGTCTCACGAATAAGCTTCCATAATGTGGAACATTTCTGTGCTTCCTCTCCAGCCTTGCCGCCATCGCTAACAGTGTCCCATAGCTGCACCCCTATGGCCTCCCAAGTACAGAGTTCAAGAGCAGTGCCTACACCATCTAGTAACCCTTCATCTTTACTCCATTGTAACAACACCCTCAGGGTGTCCTCTTCATATTTAATCCCTCTCTTAGAAAGGATATGTTTGAGGAGCTTAACTACTGCCTCTTCTTCCTTTGAGAGTGTAGACCCCATCTCCTCTCCGACCGCTCACCTGATCAGGGTGAGATTCCGTCACAGCGCGCTTCCAGCCTCTTTCAGCTCAGCAAGACTCCACTTCTTGCTGGGGCAGCAAGGAATTCACTTCTTACTGCTTCTTCTTCTTGCCGGGGCAGCAAGGATATCCGGCCGGCTTTCCCGCTCCCCTCCTATTCCAGCCGTCTTCAAAGCTCCGGAAAGCGACGACAAGAGGGTCCCTGTTCGGGCGCCACTTGCGGCGGGAGAACATGGACAACGCAGCAACGACCAATGTGATCGAACGTTGACAATTTATTAAACACAAGCATCAGCTTTTATAGAAAAGTTACAAAGTACTGGAACAGTCCTTATCTGATTGGTTAACTTGTGAAACGTCCATAGCGACAGGCTCCTGCCTTGCAAGCAAGGCCTGCTCCGTGGTAATCTGATCTGGCGCCGACATCCTGCTCAGTGCCTTTGTGGCAACCTGAATCGGGTGCTCAGTGCCTTTGTGGAAACCTGAATGCAGGTGCTCAGTGTCTGATTGCGGTGCTCAGTGCCTTTGTGGTAAGCCTGCTCAGTGCCTCCCCAAGGCAACGTCCTCTTCATGTCCGCACGTAGGCATCCTGTGTTGACCCTTTCAGTAGCCTGTGAAGCCCTCAGCTCACTACTCGAGTGAGGCTAAGTCAGAGGCTGGATTGCTCACAAGAAACTCTGCAACAGACATAGATGTCTATAACACTATTAAATAACCTAGGTTTTCCACTGTAGGGGTGCTGATTTGGATTTTTCTCCTTTGTAGAGCTACTGCTTCCAGTGACATCCATGGGAATGTAGTAGTTTTAGGCTGTAAGCCCCAATGTCAGATTTAGTTGACATTGGCCAATTGGTTCAGAAGTTTTCAGGTTAACAGATGCATTGGCAAGAAAAACAAACAAGTGCTTTCAGGAGCATTAATCCTTGCTGTAATTCTGGGTATATCATAAAAAGGGAATAAAAATTCTCATTTTTCTGAAAGATAATTTTTAACAAGAGTACTGAGAAAGTTTCATTTATGTAATTTTTAATGAAACAAAGAGTCTGACTAAATTCCCTTCCCACCTTATGCAACACAGTCTGAATTAGAATCTTCTTATGCAACCTGTAGTTCTCTGATTAATCCTAGCATTCCTGCAAAACACGAAAGGGCACTTAGCACCCACAATGGAGGAAATCTTTTATAACAGAAATTTACTAGTCTTTCTTCATTCATCACATAAGAGCAAAGAAGAATCTAATATTTTTTTCTCTTTATAGGTCACCTTTACGTTTGTATCCATAAACTAGAAAAATGATGTGATACAGCTAATAATCCTTAGGGAATTCATGTGTTGCTGAAGAAGATTTTCCCTAACAAAAATAAGTCATTTGAATGACAAATACTTTAGTTAATGAGATGTAAGGAAAAAGAAAATTATTTTCTCTGTATCTGTACAATTAGGCTGGCTGAGCTGCTTGGATTAGATCCATGTGGGATTTAACATAAGGCCCAAAAGATGAGAAAAAGGGCAAAATGTCCATAAACATGAACTAAAGCAGCTTTAACTTCTTTGAAAGCAAGATGCTCGGCTCAGAGAGTGACGGTAGATAAACTAAGGGGTTGATCCTGTAACATACTGAATATTTCAAAGTACTAGCATGCCGAGAACTCTGAAGAAAAATATAGTTGTTGTCTGTGGATGTCTATGAAATATGACATTACTGTGGATTCTCTGCTTGCAAATTAATTACTCTGTCTCACTAATCAGACTGGTTAGAAAAGCTTCTTCTAGTATACTGCAGGTTCATTCAGCTGCTCTCTGCTAAAGGAAAGAACACTCACAGCTTCTGCTGAGTTACTAAATGCACTTTCAGTAACTAAGTGAAAGAGGTTTTGAAGCCAGTTCTGTTTCAGTAGCTAATAACACATCATCTTTGATTTGTATGACAAGGGCCTGTGTTTTCATATGCTGATTTTCTTTCATGGCTACAAGTTGCGTTCACACAACATATGAAGCCTGGTAAAATGCATCAATTCACCAGGTTTTGCACTGCGCCTCCTGTTGCTCTTTTCACACTATGATGATGCTTGATTCCTGCTTTATGCCAAGCAGGGTGATGCAGCCAGAGTCTGGGAGGGACCAGCAAGATGTGCTCACAGATCTGAGCATCTCTGTGTCTACTTGACCAAGGACAACTTCTAGGTGAAAATGCTCTTCGCAGTGGACAAAGCACAGCTTTCCCTATCTTGAGTATAACTTCACTGCCTTTGGAGTGAAGCCTGATCATGGGTTTAAGAACATGTTGTTGGATCATCAGGGTGTGAAGAGTTATGTGAAGCTTGAGGATGAAGTTGTCTCAAACCATGGCAATGCAGTTTAATGCAGTTTCAGAGAAGGAGGTTCTCTTAGCATAGTCAAAACCAACACATTCCTCATCGTATTCCTCAGCACCCTGTTTCCACCCAGTAACAAGGACAGCCATGAAGCAGAAGGAAGATCAGAGCCCTTTTTGTGCATAGCTGGAGTCTGGGAGCTGTGTTAGAGACATGAGTAGTACTCTGATGCTCTCCTCCTCCACTCTGTCCAGCCAAACTTCACTCATGCAGAGAGCTTCACCTTGTAGCCATTATAATCTACTGGCCCTGACATTTACTGCTTGTCTGAAACTTGAACTGTAGCCAAAGGAAATTTTAGTACAGAAAAAGCTGCAGAATATGGGCCCAAGGCTGCATATACATATTTATTATTCATCCAAGATTTATAATTGAAGTGGACATTTTGGCAACACGATAACAATCTGATTACAATTTTTATCACTGTTTCTCAGAGTAGCCAAAAGGCTTAGAAATGTAAAACTTACCTTATCTCCTCCCTCCACATTCCACTGCAAAGCCTGCCAAGGCAAGTAAGCCCCTGTTAGCCGTTTCTGAGGGCTTGCTATGGGAAGCTTCTTTGTTATCTCTGCCTTATGCCTGGGCCAAGAGATCTGCTGGCTATTAGCCTAAAACAGACTCCATGGATGGCAGATTTCTCTAAGCTTGCCAGGTACCCATTTAATGACTGATGCAGCCTTGTAACCTATAAAAACCTGCCTAAGGCATCTGTTACAGATAGGGGTTTTTCTGTGAAAAATTAGAGGACAACATTTTAACCATATGTTGTAGGTTGTCAGTGATGTCCTAGGTGGTGAGACCAAGAGAAAAGGGGAATTAAATAAGGAAAACATGTAAAACCAGTTTGCATTAGTGCAAGAGGACTGTGAATATCTGTTCCAAATTGATTTCAATATTCTTTGTTAGTTTGAATTGGTTAATATGTTGCTTCACCTGACACCAAATCTCCATTTTTGTTAGAAAATGTAAATTGGATTGTTTCATTTCTTTTCAAGTTTGCCTATTTGAAGTATCTGCAAATGGCAGGTTTTTGTTGCGCTTCCTTTTACTTCCTCAATTCTCCCCGAATAAAATAAGTCAATTGTTTTTTTTTCTCTACCTTCTAAAAGGGGAAATAGGGGCAAAAGCATTCAAGTTGAAAAAAAACCTGAAAAAAATCTTGGGGCATGCTTGGGAATTTCATGCTTTTGGACCTATTATTTTTAATCACAAGCTCAGCACCTTATAAATTTAAAATTCTATTTTTCTTATCTTATAAAGCAAACTCAAACATATGGGTGGAAAAACAGTTACTTGAGATGGATAGAATTGGAATTTTATGGTTTTTTTATCAGCACATTGCCAGAGGGAACACAAGATACCTGATTATACGTTTCCTCTTATAGTAAACTTTTTATGGCAGTGACAGTTTCATGCGGATGGTCAGATTTTTCTCTTATGTGTCTCATAATTTAATGGTAGGTTCTGCATTCCGTGGGACAGGGATGTGGAGGTTCCAGCTTGAGCTTCCTCACTATCTCTGCTGCTGGCTCACTGCGAAGAGGGACAGGGACATCAGCCTTGGATTCAGAAGTGTTGAGTAGTGCGGAGATGGCTTAAATCTATACAGCAGTCCTTGCTCAGTACTGCTCCTTTTCTTTGCCTTATCTAAACCCTGCCAACAGCTACACATAAATGAACTTCCAGATCCAAGCTGGCATATTTGCAAGGTATTGCACACTCTTCTGGTTACTAGCTTGGACCTGTGCTACCTTAAATCTCTGAACACTGGTCCACTGCATGAGATAGATTTGGCCTTAGTGATTGGATTGATTGCTGGACTTCATTTGATGTGTCTCAGGTCTTTTGCCTCTGGAACTGGGATTAGACAGATTTGCTTTGCAGGTGTGAGTCAAAATGCAAACGTCTGTGAAATCAGGAGTTTCAAAGAGAAGCTGCAGCAAAGCTGTGTTCGCTGTATTAATACCCTGTATTCGCATGCCTGGTAATTCTTCATCTACTCATGTTCTGAATTTTTCCATCCCTGGGATCACCCCTTGAAAATAAGTATTTTGGAAAGCCTGAGGAAAAGCAATTAATGTTCCAAAAAAAAATTCTTTAAATCATATAGTCCTTTGGAAAACAGTAGTCAGAAAACTGTTTTGCACTCAGCAGTGCACAGGCTGGAACATCCAGTACATAATCCCGTGTCTTTTTGATTGTCAGAAGTGAGGCTCCAGATTTAGGCACCAAATTTAAGTGTTATAGAGCTGGTGCTGGGTGTGATAAGAGTTTTAGACAATTATAGATAATATAAATCTAATGAACAGTGAATCCAGAGAGCTTTTCAGCTTCACAGTGTTCTACATTCACAATGTTCTATCTGTGCCTAGATAAGAAAAGAAATGTCTAGTGGCAATGCGTGTAAATTGTATATATATATAAAAGATATAAAGTTGACAAAATATCAGTGTCTAGCATCACATAGATGCTGTGGGCTAACCTATACATTGTTCTGCTCTGATGAAGCAAGGCACAGGTCTCCCACTGAGATAGGGTCATACAGCCCAGCCCTGTGTAGATGTCCGACATCCTCTGGGGCATTCAAATGGCATTAGATATACGTATTTAGGCAACTGAGTCTGGTCTGCTTGACTGCATTGACTAGATCTTTATTAGCTGTACTGAGGGCTGATGAATCTGACTGGTCTGTAAACACCTATACTGTAGATACTTAAAAAATGTAGGTGAAGCTGGTTACCACTCTGGTTTCATGTTGTACTTCTCATGAGTGTATCAGCTGCAGTCAAAACAGTACAGGAATCTTACTAGGTCTGAGAGCTGCCCAGCAATAGTGAGTGATGTTGACTGGGAGCTTGTATTGGTACACCATGACTGAATCATTCATCTTAATCTTCACGAAGTTGAACAGAGGCCACAGAAGTTGTATGATGTTTCATCAGATTTTTCTAATACTGTGTACAAGAGCGATGAGTTGGGGTCTCATTTTCAAGACTTATTGCTTTCCTGTGGTTTGAGGGCTGTGTCACTTCTCAGCAAGACTGATTAGCCTGTGTGGAGCATTGCCCTGAGACAGTCACACTGCTCCCAGCTCTGACCGATAACTCGGCCATGCCTTACTGGGGAGACAGCCCTACATGTCTGTGCATCCAAAGACTGTTAGGCACTCTATCACACTGAGAACATATGCCTTATTGATAATCAAATTGGTTTTGTGATTCACTGCCTTCTTCCTGCAGGTGTGATCGAAATGTGAATTTGCAGGTGAATGTGTCTTATAAATGAACTTGTTTTGCTCTACAGAACTGCCGTGACATTATTTGTCAGGTTCCCGTGCAGTGCCACTAAAGACCTTGCTGGACTGGGTTCTAAAATGCTAACATCACTTCCAGAAGCAGAGGGGTTTTCATTAGAGGTCTGTCGTCCATTTCCTTAGCAAACATGACTCTCAACTTACTTACAAAAGCTGACAGCAGCTGAGTTGGGAAGATTGATTCTTGCTTCTTTATTCTTTAATTAAGCTGTACTCTGCTGCACTGTCTAGTTAATATTAATGTGTTCTCCCTAAATTCTGCTACTTACCGATCACATTATCATAGAATCAGAGAATACCAGGTTGGAAGGGAACTCAAGGATCATCTGGTCCAACATTTCTCAGCAAAAGAACAGTCTAGACTAGATGGCTCAGCACCCTGTCCAGCTGAATCTTCAAAGTGTTCAGTGTTGAGGAATCCAGCACTTCCCTGAGGAGATTATTCCAATGGCTGATGGCTCTCATTGTGAAAAATTTTCCTCTTGTATCCAGTCAGAATCTCTCCAGGAGTAACTTGTGCCCATTACCCCTTGTCTTTTCCATGTGATGCCTTGCAAAAAAGGATTCTCCATCTTCTTTGTAGCCACCCTGTAAGCCTCTCTCACAAGGTCTACTGTCTCCTTGAGAGGCTCTGCTCTTCTTCAGGCTTCCCTGGCACGCCCTGTGCACCTCAATCCAGTGCCCAGCCACAGCACTTACCGTTGCAGCTGCTGCCTTCCTCACTGACTATGTGATCTATGTGATCACAGACTATGTGATCATCTGTTGCCAAGCAATTGAAGTATCCCTTTCACTTTTGCCACTTTTAATTAGCTTACTGACTACATTTTATGAGATGGAAGTGTTTTAATTTACAAAATCTAAGTATTCAAATTTATTAATGTGATGAAAGTGAGCAAATATTTGGAATGCAAAAAGTGCCTCTGAGGCTGTTCACACAGAAAACCCAAATATTTGCTTAGCTCTCAAATGGATTAATAGCAATCGGATAGTTTGCCTTCTGCTACTTACACTAAATGTTTCTGACAGATGAGTGAAAATTGCAGAGAAACCATATGCTTTATTTTAAAATTACAGTTTATGGAAAAGCAGCCAAATTCATCAAAATGCTAATCTGAGTTAAATTTTTCTAAAATTTTTTCTAAAAACCGTAAGAAAGGTATCCTCAAAAATGTATATTTTTAAAACTGTGTCACAGAAAATTCAGAAACAGGAAGAAATCCATATCAATCCCCATAGAATGAAAAGAACGTCCAATGCTGCCTATATTCAGAGAGAATCTTTTTAAAAGGTTTATCTGAATATCTGTCATTAGTTGTACCTTGCCTTTGTAGGGCACTCCACTTAAAACAGCGTGTTTAGTCATTGTAAATAAATTAAAAATCCATATATTTCTTGTAACTAAATACATTTGACAATCTATCTAGAAAGACTGAAAAATCATTAAAGCTTTGTGGGAAATGAAATGGGTTTTGAATGTGCAGATGCATAAAATGCAAAAAGAATCAATCAAATGTTCTAAAACTTCTCTGTATATAACACATTAGTAAAACCATTGTTATCCTTAACCACATGATCCAATTGCACTGAATAAATACATAATCTGGCCATGAAAGTGAAGCTGGATCTATTAAAGTTTTAACAGAATAATGGTTTTGTTCAATGGCTATTGAGCTTATGACAATTGTATGCCTTGTAAATAAATATATCAAAGTCAAACTTTTAGTTCTGTGAAACTAGTTATTAAACAAAATATGAATTACATGGAAATCAAGGTATATTGCCAGCTTTAGACAACAGAGCATTGGCACAAGAAAAAAGCTAGTAAGGTCCAACAAGTTTATTTACTGGCTTAGAGATGCGGCTACATGCCTGCCACCTAAAGAAAACACTGCCTTTCTGTAGTGCAGGCACTGAAACACTGGCAGTCTGAAAGGACCTGTATATAATAACACATTCAGTGGCTGCTATTATTGTGATCTCAGACAACGAACAGTCTTTCGGCACTTGCCACTTGCAAAAGCACTCTACCTGAGCACTAAGCCCTAGGGAAATGACTTGAATAACTGAATAACTTGTTCTTACTGCATTGCGTTAGACACTGATGACAATCATTTTCAGGAGTTAAATGAAGTTCAGCTAGTGATGGCTCTGGCTTTTATCTCAGCATACAAAAAAATCTTGTTTTATGACAGAGACTCTATGGACATGTGCTGGCAGAACTTTACATTTCATTTACTGGCAAGCAGAAGCTGACGTGGAAGCTGAGACCTGCCCACACAGGGTTTATCAACACCACATCACTGAATGAATGACAGGTAAAGCTTACACTCCTTTCATTTGCCACCTGATTGGTTGGGAAATAGACCTTTCTCTTTCACAGTAGTTCATTTTCAGTTTTGGCGTCTCCGTATTGTGAGCTGTTGACGCAGAAGTCCCGGACACAGCACACAGACCAATATGATCAGGCTGTGCCAAAGTTTATTGCGCAGATAGCTCAGTATATATAGGCACTCTACTTGTCTATCATTAACACACACAAGTTTAATTGGATACATGTATTGTTCACACGGCTAAATACAGAATAGGATTCACTCAGTAACAGCTTAATGATTGGTTAACTATGACAGCATGTGCTTCAAGGTTACAGTTAACATTCCTTCTCTGCGTATCTCTCTCAGTAGTTTTCCGTGCTAACTTTTCCCAAGGCTTCTGCACGTACACGAACTTTGGTAACACTCAGGCGAGGCCTCAATGCCTGCGGGTCACTACCTTACAATTGTCAAGCAATTGTCTGGATTGCTCACATGCCCGTTCACAGCCAAATAGCTCTCCACAGTGAGCTGTATTATACTTTGTGCGTCTTCACAAAGCCAGTGGAGATACTCCAGGGACTCACCAGATCATCTCTGTCCATGAGATTGAGGAGGAGATATGAAACATGAAATGTGAAAAATGAAATGGGAAATATGAAATGTGAAATGAAACTTTTCCCATTGACTTTTCTATGAATAGAATCAAGCTCCTGTTTTATGATATACCTCAATAATAACCTGGTGAATTGATTGCTACCTGTGCTACTCAGTAATCATTAGTAATCCTGTCATGAACAATGCTTATTATGATATCTTTTGCCTGAAATCTTGTGGGCATCTGCATTCAGCCTGGCTATACTCCTCCCCTTGCTGATAGCTGTCAGCACACTGTAGTCCATTAAAGATGTGTGAGATTCTGATACACAGCTTGAAGCACTGGGCAGGTTGCACCTTACAGGGCAAAGAGAGTAATTGTTTGTTTTACAGATAATTGAGCTGCTTATCATCATAACTGATTCATGTAAGCTGCTGCAGAAAGCAATTAAACAGTGCAGTAATATGAAGGGTGTGATTTTGGAAGAACTTTTAATTCTACTTGGAAACGTTTTAAATTTGGATAAAGTTCTCAGGTTAGCTGTGCCTTCCTACTTCCATTCTCAAGCCACTCTTACCAAGTGACAGACACACCCCTAGAAGTTTGTTGGGGTGATAGATGAAGTCTGTCATCTATCTTACATTCAAACACCCAAATCATGGGACTTCACTATTTGAGATTTCACCACAGACAATAGCTGGCTTGGCTCCTTGGCATTCATGTAACGGTCAGGATAAACAGAAACCCTTTGGATCAAGGTATAACTCATCTGCTTATACCACACAAGGGGGAAAAAATGAAGACAGAAGAAAATCTCTGCACATCTAAATGTAGGACTGAGAGCAAACTTATTCACAGCCTTGAACAGATCAGCAGGCTCACATACTGGGTGTTGCCATCAATTCAATCAAGCAGGCTGATTGAATTGCTCAGTTTTAATAGGTGAAATACTGTAGTAGATGTATTTACCCAAAGCATGTATAGTCTGAAGAATATTATTGTTCTTTACTAGTCATTAAATGGCTATTTTAAATTTAATCTACTCTAATCATTAACATTATCTTAAATTGTGAAAGCTGTTTTTTTTCTTATAATTTACTAATAAGAAACAAGACAGAAAAATGATTGCAAACTCAGATACCTGTAAAATATTTTCATACAGGATAGCTTCTATTCCTTCCAACTCCTTCTGCCCATTTTAATGATATGTAAGTTTTATTCCTGTCCTGTCTGAAGACTTTTGGAAAACTCTTGCAAGTCATAACAAATGGCACTTCAAACAAATCGGCACTACCAAAAGATTTGTTTGTTTGGAAGAAAAGCAGCACAGGGGGGACAAAGGAGAAAAAAAATAATTTTTCAGTGAATCCCGTGTCTCCAAATATTTCACAACTACCATTAAAGGTATTTGTTGTCTCTGTAAACTCTGTGCACATACATCTTTCAGTGTTGCCTTGCACCTACTGAAATCTGTTCCTTTTCTTTCTTGTGATTTGTTTTCAAAACTTCCCAAAATATTTGCAGTGGCTGTGCAATTGTTCCAATCTGTTGAAAACTGGCTTAAGAAAACATCATCTGATTATGCAAAAAGCATTGCCAGATCACAGAGTCTGGATCCTAAACCAGTGTTTGGTATTTTGGACCACACTTCCCTCTAGACATGAAGTATTACCTCAGCCCACCATAAATTTACTGAATGCAAACTGAAGCTATAATCACTGACAGTCATGAGGTGTACTGCAGGATAAGGTTACATTTTTTCTTGTAAACTCTCCAGACAGCTGGTAAATGTTCACCAGTATTCATTTGTATCCACAAGTCAGTATTTGCCTATAACTGGGTAGATAGGATACAGACCAATCTACCAGATATCTGCCAATTTCTAACATGTATCTTCTTTTGAATGTAATGCCAAAGGTATCATTTGTACTAAGCACTTGCAACTCAAGTACTCATCCAAAAATTGTGTGGAAGTTTGCTGTATGCAAAGCTTTGCAGATTGCACTTGATTCCTTCTCTACTGTTGGTGAAGGCATCTACAATTATTTCTGTTGCTCCTTACAGCAGGTAAGCGACTCTGGTAGTTTTTGTTTTAAAGATTGAAATGTTGCACCAGAGCCATATTGATTTGCTTATTTTAGATATGCTCAGATAGAGCTTGGGAACATAATCTCTTTTACCTCGTTTTGAAGATATATTTTGTGAGCAAACTTACAAGAAAAAACAGGTACGAGGAAGTTGCAGTGAGTGGTGGCTACGCCAAAGTTCTGTTTCTGAAGGCCTTCTAAACTAATCTGACACAATTGCGCAACTTACTAATGAAAAATATCCACACTACACACCTCTTGCATGTGCTCCGTAAGGGTTAGGACAAAAGGCAAATAAAAAACGGAATGTGCTTCTCTTGCCTTGCAGCCTCTGAAGACTTCAAGTTCAGGTGATGACAACAAGTGGGAATACTGGGGCAGAAGATCTGCACTGAGACACCCAGTTCTGAATCATAGCACACTAATCTGTAACAACCGAGTTCAGTGGCTCATTCTCAAAGAATTTCAAGAAAATTATGAAGAGGAGATATAGAGGTAAAGGGAAGTTACCTGTGATCACATGAAAAATAAATTTATTGAGTTTATGAGACTTTATAATCATGGAAATAAATTTTGGGCAAACTGCAAGCTAGTCTAAAATGGACTGAAGTCAGTGGCCCGTCACTGTGTGTGACAGAGATATTTCAGAGCAAGACACAAATCTCCCCACATCTCATTTTGAAGTAACATATGTGACTAAAAGACATCATCTTATCCCACAAGTTTTGGAACATTTTAGTCTGTGACTTTCTCCGTAATGTTTGTAAATCAATGGAAGAAGCCAGGAACTGGTCATCATATTTCTGCCGGGGATTTCCTCGACTGAAATACATGCACACATGTTGAACAGATGCCTTCTGTATGAGAGCGAGCCAGATTTGTTCTAGACTCTTTGAACTCACAGTGCAAAAGCAGATCAATTGTAAGTTCTGTACAAATGGCCCAAATCTCGTTCTCTAATTTAAAGAACACTTCCAGGGGTTAGAGGCTGTTGTGCCTGCTAGTCTCATCCAGGAGTCAGGACTTCACCCAACCATCACTTCCCTCCAGATCTGCTCTGGCAAGATAATTGTTCTGCATCTGTTCTGAGGCAGACTGGCAGCTAGCTCTCTAGCTGTGATCAACCAGAGTTTGGAGGAAAGATTTCTTTACCTCTTCTTTTCTTAGACATGCTGTCGGGTCTTTGAGGATTACTCCTACATGAAGAATGAGGCAGGTGTACCTGCAGTTTACACATTTTGATACCTCTGCAGAAGTGTTTAATCTGGACTTCAATGATTAGACTGAATTTTAATACCAAAATACTCATGTGTCTCCTATTTTACTTTCTGAAGTGAATATCGCAAGGGATGATATTCTTCTTTTCTATTTCATTAGCTAAATCACTTAAAGTCCTTTGACAGACTTTGTCAAAGCAGGAGTCCACAAAACAATTAAGAAAAACTTTATAAGAAACTGGAAATAGAAAGCTATGTGTATTGTTCACAAGGGATAACATCAAGTATATGATTTACCTAAAGCAACCAAGAAATTAGTTAGATTCTTATACCTTTACTGCAACAGTAATACTGAATCTGGTAAGTAGCTACTTCAGAAAAAATTAAAATAATTTTAATGAACTCACTATAAAAAAGTGACAGTTTGAACTCAGTTTGTGTAATTTTTTGAGTATATTGATTAATAAATATTAACAGTTTTCTTAGAAATCATTGTTTAATCAGTATTTTGGCTCTTTGAACAAAAGTGAACCAATCCCAAAATCAACATGTGAAAGAAAAAAACTAGAGTTTAAGCAAGTAGGATAATATATTGGTAATTTAAAACCTATACTGATGAAATTAATGATTCATAATGAACCATAAAAATCTCTGTTTGGAATATTAACTAAAGGAATATGGCTTTGTTTTGCGTACTATTCCAGAATCTACTTTATCAAAACACGGCAGTGATCTTGCAGATGTCACAATCATGCCTTGAGTGCTACTGAAGACTTACATAGGAGTAGGTATAGTATTTGGACATTATTATCCTCTCTTGGTTTGGGATATTTAGGGTTGGGGAGAGGTGCTAAAGCTAAGTAATACCGTCTCTGAGTTGGAGACCTTCACATACTTCTCATGAACCTCTTTGATAGCTGAAAGATTATACATAGCTATTGACGCAGCTTGGATTTAAGAATCAGATTTGGGCAGCCTCAGTTGTCTTTGGGGAGGTAACTAGTTTTTAATATTGATCCTACAAAGAGTTTTGCTTCCAATCTTATCTACTCTAGATTTCACCTGAGATAAGGTCCTGAACTGGCATCAGCTTCCCTCCTTAAATGATAGAAATTTACATAAGGAGTTCATGACATCTATCTGTAGATATGACTAAGATGTCATACTTTCTCTTAGCTATTTTGCCTGATTGTTGCATATCAGATTTTCATTATATTCTTGATTCAATGTCTAGGTCATGACACATGGTTATAACAAAAATCTTTGTTAGCAGCTTATCTTATAATCGCCAGACACCTTCACATTAATTACAGAATGTAGCACTGGAGATTTTCAGAAGGGTCAAAAGATTTGAGACAACCAGAGATTTTGTGCATAACTTTCTGACTTGATTGTTTGAATTTAAGGTCTTTCATCCCTGCAAAGGAACTGTGATTTAAATGGCATTGTTTTCAAAGGAATTGATACAACTACCTTGGAATCTCCTTTGAGAAGGAGTCTACCCATAATTATGTGTGAGATTTAGGTGTCTATCTCTGACAACTGTGGTGAAAGCTTATTTTGGCAGACTAACTTTGACCATAGAGATGCCTCTTTAAGTCAGAAATATCTGATCTAACAAGCTTCATGTCAAAACACAAAGCCCATCTGTTTGCCTTCCTTTTCCCACAATGACACTAGCAATAAATAGTACATCCTCACTTCTTCCATATCTCAATACAAACTGTGAAAGTGGAGCTCTGCTTCCTACTGATCAATGAGAAGGGAAAAAACTTCTTGAGCAATTCACCTGTCTGTGTTCCCTGGCAATTTTCTATCATATATCATGTACCTGAAAATGAAGGTGACTGCTGTAGCACAACCATGGTATACTTAGTGATTATATTTCAGCTAGGATGGCTGTAGTTCACCTTAGAACCCAAAGGAATTACTGTGGCATAAATTGCTATGTACAACACTAAGGAACTTCTCCATACTAATCAATCTAAACGCAATTTCTGTGCAAGAACCATGAAATGAAGCTAAGTTATTCTGGCACTTTGAAGTGAATGAGATGATATTTTTCTCTGATTGAAAGCCCACAGCTCTGTAATTATAGAGCACTGGGCCAAACCCATCTTCATTTTATGCATTTTTAGGATGACCATAATGGGTTTTCTTCTTCTTCTTTGGATTAAATTTTCAGTTTGCTTCTGCATTCTGAGCCCGTTGAAAAGACTTTAATAACTCGTCTACCAACAAAACATCATTCTTTGTCATGTCACCAAAAGCATAGCAGAAAACAACATCCTTCTTATCAGGGGGGAGGGGTGATCTAGAAGGGAGAGTAAATTATTTAAATTATTTGTTACAGCATCTCAGTTTCTATATCTTGGTTGCTAAGTGTAGGTGGTTTGCTAATGTGCATTGATGTCATTATTTGCATTGCTGCTTTTCTTCTCAATAAAGGCTTTCAGTTTCAGAGAATAGTCTAGGTCTTCAGAAACAGGTCCTAAACTATTGTGCTGATTTGTTGTCCTGTTAATTGCCTTGATATTTCCAGAAGTCCTTGCATAAACCAGTAACTAAGAGGACACCAGAAATCAGTTTTTCCACTGGCCATGACAACACCATCCTTTGCTTGCTGTGTTTGCAGAATGTCTCTCCCTGACAAGCCTTCAGCATCACACCAGCCATTTCACCATGCTGACAACCCATTTCTGATGTGCAACAAGGGACACTGAATGAATCAGCCCAGAAAGCCAACCTTATCCTGGACTGCATCAAAAGGAGCATTACTAGCAGGTCGAAGGAGGTGATCCTGCCCCTCTACTCTTCTCTTGTGAGACCTCATTTGGAGTACTGTGTGAGTTCTGCTGTCCTCGACATGAAAAGGGCATGGAACTGTTGGAACAAGTCCAGAGGAGGGCCACGAGGATGATCAGGGGACTGGAGCTCCTCCCGTATGAAGATAGGCTGAGAAATTTGGGGCTGTTCAGCCTGCAGAAGAGAAGACTGCTTGGAGACCTCAGCGCAGCCTTCCAGTATCTGAAGGGGAGGCTATAGGGATGCTGGAGAAGGACTCTTCATGAGGGACTGTAGTGAGAGGACAAGGGGTAATGGGTTCAAACTTAAATAGGGGAAGTTTAGATTGGATATAAGGAAGAAGTTCTTTACTGTAAGGGTGGTGAGGCACTGGAATTTGTTGCCCAGGGAAGTTGTGAATGCTCCATCACTGGCGGTGTTCAAGGCCAGGTTGGAGAGAACCTTGGATGGCATGGTTTAGTGTGAAGTGTCCCTGCCCATGGCAGGGGGGCTGGAAATGGATGATCTTAAGGTCTTTTCCAACCCTAACTCTTCTATGATTCTATGATTGTATGACATCACTCTGTCAAGAAGGTACAGTTTGAAGGGCATAATTGAGGTGATATATTTTAGTCACCAGGGTAGCAACAATTTTGTTGAAAATAATGTTTTATATTAGCCAGAAAAAGCATATTCTTTCCTACAGGTCAAGTTACAGTGAAGTGTGAAATGGTGTAAATTAAAGAGGATAAAGATCATATTTAATAATTGATATCCTAATCTAAAAGTGGAAGTTTGCTCTATTTCTAATAGTGCTTTCCCTTTCTTTTTTCTTCTTTTGCTTCTTTTGTACTGAAGCATTCTTTTATAGTTCTTATTATTGGAAAGTACCTGGCCTCTCATGAGCAATATTGACTCATTTCTTATTCCCTTAGGAAGGTGCTAACATTTTCATCCAGAAACTGTTTAGAAAGGAAGTTAATCTTCCATTGGATTTTTGAATGGGTTTACTTAAACAATTAAAAATAAATGAAAGCATTCAGAGTCCAGTTTGAAGTCTGCTCTCAATAAAATGCACAGGGATCCATACTAGCAATTTCTATTAATACTAATGGAAGTTATTAGGTATGTCTTCCCCAGGCATCAATGGGAGAATTTTCTGCACATTTGCGAAGTAGGTTGAAGTGAATGATCCTCCTGTGATATAGCTTCTGAAGATGTGAATTAGGTATGTCTATGAATATTATGAAGGAAAATGAAAAAGGCAGTTTCCAGAGGATGGTGTGAAAAGGTGGTAGAAGTTAGAAAATCAATGGATATGTCAGTGTCATAGAACAAAAAATGACCTTGGCTGATATTTGTGTTGCTGCAGGTGTTGTGTTTGATGAATGGCTCTTGTAAATCAGGGAGAATGTTGTACCATCCCATTCGAGATGAAAAAGTTTAAGTGTTCCTGATGAGCTTTATAAATGCCAGCTAGCAGATGCATTTGGGGGCTATTAACATTTGTACATTTTATTATTCAAATGAAACATGGAAATCAAATGACTTTCTGATGCCCACAGAGGAGTACTGGCCTCCACTGCTTCCTGAAGTGAAACATATCTCCAACATATCCTTAATAAAAACAAGCTTAAATAAATTGTACATAAATCGACAGAGGAATTTTCAAAGAAATTTTGTGTAGTCTGTTGAGTTGGGTGAATTATTGGTGTGCAGCTATTCAGCAAGTTGTGTTCTCCATTTTCTTACAGGTTTTCAGGCACTTGATTTGTTTTTGAGTAATTTATTCATGCACAGGTTTATTCGTTTTACCAAAACACAAGTGCATACGTGCTATGTTTTATTCCTACTATGAACTGGTATCCCAGCTGATTCAGTTTGTATTATGTATCTGTTCTGGCTAGCTCAATATTGCTGTGGGAAAGAATAACAGGTAACCTGGGTATTTGCTTCTTCATAGATCAGATTATGATTTCAGAATCAGAATTACATCTAAAGACTTTTTTCTTTATTTAGACATTTGGCTATAGCCAAAATACCACTGATTGATAGAAAATATTTATATATGGAGATGATGTCATCTACCTGGACTTGTGTAAAGCATTTGACACTGTCTCACATGACATCCTTCTCTCTAAGTTGGAGAGACATCAATTTGATAGGTGGACCACTCGGTGGATAAAGAACTGGCTGGATGGCCACACGCAAAGAGTAGTGCTCAGTGGCTCAGTGTCCAGCTGGAGACCAGTAACGAGTGGTGTCCCCCAGGGATCGGTGTTGGGACCGGTCTTGTTCAACATCTTTGTGGGTGACATGGACAGTGGGATTGAGTGCGCCCTCAGCAAGTTTGCCGATGACACCAAGCTGTGTGGTTCAGTTGATACATTGGAGGGAAGGAATGCCATCCAGAGGGACCTTGACACGCTTGTGAGGTGGGCTGATGCCAACCTAATGAAGTTTAACCATGCTAAATGCAAAGTCCTCCACCTGGGTCGGAGCAATGCCAGGCACAGCTGCAGGTTGGGCGGGGAGGAGATTGAGAGCAGCCCTGAGGAGAAGGACTTGGGGGTGTGGGTTGATGAAAAAATGAACATGAGCCGGCAGTGTGCGCTTGCAACCCAGAAGGCCAACCGTATTCTGGGCTGCATCAAAAGGAGTGTGACCAGCAGGTCGAGGGAGGTGCTCCTGCCCCTTTACTCTGCTCTCGTGAGACCTCACTTGGAGTATTGTGTGCAGTTCTGGTGTCCTCAACATCAAAAGGACATGGAACTGTTAGAACAAGTGCAGAGGAGGGCCACGAGGATGATCAGGGGACTGGAGCACCTCTCGTATGAAGATAGGCTGAGAAAATTGGAGCTGTTCAGCCTGGAGAAGAGAAGGCTGCGTGGAGACCTCATAGCAGCCTTCCAATACCTGAAGGGGGCCTATAGGGATGCTGGGGAGGGACTCTTCATTAGGGACTGTGGTGAGAGGACAAAGGGTAATGGGTTTAAACTTAAACAGGGGAGGTTTAGATTGGATCTGAGGAAGAAATTCTTTACTGTGAGGGTGGTGAGGCCCTGGAATGGGTTGCCCAGGGAAGTTGTGAATGCTTCATCCCTGGCGGCGTTCAAGGTGGGGCTGGACATAGCCTTGGATGGCATGGTTTAGTGGGAGGTGTCCCTGCGTATGGCAGGGGGGTTGGAACTCGATGATCTTGAGGTCCTTTCCAACCCTTACTATTCTATGATTCTATGATTCTATGTGTAACACACATACACACATGATAGTATCACAACATGTGGGTGTCATGGTTAAAGATTCCCATTATGAAAATCCGAGGATGAACTAGGATCATAAAGCTGGTAAAGAGATGAAGATATACAAATTACTTCATAAAAAGAACTTTTAGTTAGGCCATAATGCTTGGATTTTGGTCATTTGTGAAAGCATTTGTTTTTATTGGAGAATGAAAGCCATACACAGAGTCTGAAGTATATTGCATGGGTGAGTCAAGCACAACTCAATGTAGCAG
This sequence comes from Amazona ochrocephala, assembly GCA_039720435.1. Taxonomy (NCBI): domain Eukaryota; kingdom Metazoa; phylum Chordata; class Aves; order Psittaciformes; family Psittacidae; genus Amazona; species Amazona ochrocephala. The sequence continues at coordinate 33,325,886 of CM077880.1, forward strand.
AGCAAACCTACTCAATATTTCCTGAGTGCTGAAAGAAAATATGGCTCTGCAGTCAAACTAGATAAGAACATATTTGAGATTCTTACATGTAATGCATGAGGCAAATGCATGCCTTTGCTTAAGCATGGACACAAAATCCAGAATTGAAAAATCTTGTGCTTGGGCAGAGAAGTTCATGCAATTATTTCTCTTATTTTCTGTTTATACATTCAAGTTGTTAAATTTTGCTTTGAATTACAAACTCTACCAATCCCTCCACCTCAATATGTTTCTTGATGTTCCAATCTTAGCTAAAAGTTGGAAAGCAAATGATTCACAGCAACATATATAACCTAAATATATATATCCTTAAAAGTGTGAATAGAAAGTAATTAAACAAAGTCAAAAGGCAGGTACAGGGTCCCCAACTCCAAAGGCTGCTGGAGAAGCCCTTCGACTTTGGGTGTGTGAAGGTGTCTGCTGGAGAATCCCTTATAACTTTGGGTGTGCGAAGAGGGTGGGGAGTGTTAGATGCAGAGGTTGTGATGGACATGATCACACAGCAGTACCTTGAATCATGTACCCCTCCTCAGGAGGACGCTGCTCCATCCAACAGCACCCATCTGGAGGCTCATGCCCCTCCAGCCATGGTAAGCTGTGGCAAGAACCACCCCTTCTCCTTGTGGCACAACCCCGGCCTTCTTCCTGTGGGACGTGGGCAGTGGTAGCACTGCTACCGAGGCTGCTGCGCAGCCAGGCTTTCTCCTGAGGTTTCAAGAGCAGGAGGTCATCCTGCAGAGAGCATGTGCTGAGTCCTCAGACATAAAAAAATTACTCTTTCGACATCATTTTTCCTTGAGATGGAAAGTATCAGAGACCACACTATTCCCAAGAAGATTCTCTGTAACTGGATTTTCTTCTTTAGCAATTTCTAAATTAATTAATCCTGTTAGAAATAATTTCTTACAATGGGCTTAAACACAGACTTTGCTCTTTTCTAAAAATAAATAAATAAATAAATAACAAACCAGGAAAAGCCCCACTAAATCTGAACAAGACCATTCCTTTCACTGACAAGCTCAGTGTCCACCCTGCTGCCTTCCAATGATTCCAACTGTCTTTGCACTGAAACAAAAACACCCTGTCCCACAGCTGCAAGAACAGAGCTCCGCTTTTTCCGTCGGAGCACAGGGTATGCTGCTAGTTGGTACTGCATCACCAAGGCATGTTCAGTCCTGGAGGCCTATGCATCTGGTGCTGTGTTTTGTAGGCCTCTCCATTCACTCCCCTGTTGCCACCCATTATCTCCCAATCTCCCATTTCTCAGCACTATTTCCAGTCTTATCAGCTTCGTACTGTATGTCTACTGAACAAATGGCTTTATGTCAGGTAATGACAAGAGGAGGTACATCATGTATCCCTGTATACATGAACTGCATGTTTTGCCACTGGAAGGGAGCAAATCTCATTTGTCACATTCAAAACAGTCAGATGGAATTTCTCTCAATCCAGACTGCTCAGTTTGACAGACCACACAAGATGAATTTTCTTAAAATGTCAAAAATGTTTCTTGATTAAGAAACCAAGTTTATAACTTCCTGCCTATCATGGTACTTGAGGGTTATATTTGGAAGTCATTTAAGTGCTCTGTACCTAGTTGTTCTTTTACAAATTGGGAATACAGCTTTCCCATGACCATTAAGATTTTCAGCTTCAGAGGACTAGGATCTCTTACTATGGAGCTATAAAGCACCCTACAGAATGAAAGTTCATAATCATTTGGGATTTCTAGGTGCTGCAATAGATATAAAGAAGAATAGCAGTACATTGTACTTTGGGATCAAACTGTATAAAAGGGAAGAATTATAGCACAATTCCTCTGCTGCGGCAGTTCACATCTATCTATGCTCTGAAAGCAGAGAAAACTATGAATCATTGTTGAAGGTGAGAGAAGTCATCTATGTTTGCTTAGTTCAAAACAAAAATGAACCCCACACAGATGAGGACACACTGATAATTAGTTAGAATTAGAACTCTATTTCTGTACAAAATAGAAAAGTGTTAACATTTCTCTTACAATGGTGCTTGGAAGAAGTCTCTGTGGGTTGTATATTAATGTGCTCCAGAAGACCTACAGATGTAGATCAGCTATAAGAATAACATAATGTGAAAAGAGCAGCAACTGGGAAACAGGAAGAGAGAATAAATCCTGTCCTTACCAAGACAATACATGTTAGATAACAGAAGTTCAGCTCCTGGCATAGACACAAGCATTTGTCGTGTCTACATACAGCCACTCACAAGGTCACCATCGGGGCAGAGTCTAAGGTTTACTTGGCCCTCACATCAGTTGGTTAGCAGCATAACCAACAAGCACTAAGATAACAGTATGCAACTTCCTCAAGGTAGATGTAGCTTAAGAATACAATGGTGTGAAGTGTTAAATGCGATGGTGTGAGGTGTTGACCATCACTGACATAAACTGAGATGCAGAATTTCTGTGGCTTGGGAGACTGGACTCTGTTCCACTTTTAAATCTTCTGTAACTGGGACTAGATAATGAAGTCATCCAGACTGAGGAACTCTTCAGCACTTTGGGTTTGGTTTTTTTTTAACAATAGGAAGAATGAGAGCTGCTGGGGATCAACTGTGAATGTGCTATTGATTTCTCTCCTACTGTTACAATGCCTCCTAAAACATTCCCATTTACTTGGAAATCAGAGATTTTCCAGCAAAATGCAACAGCACCACCACAATGCTTCCAGCATGAAGTAGGGTCTGTTCTGCCAGGGACTGGTTTTGGTCAACCACACCAATGAACTCATAACAAAGCTTTGTACTTCTCAGCCTTACCTAGACTAAACCACTGGATTTATACTCAGCAATATTAATCATTCTATATGAACACCACCATAGGTGGAGACCCAAGCCAGAGATGAGTAGTGTTTGCCTGCAGTGACAATTGGTCCACATCAGGCTTCTCACTTGGCAGTGTCAGGCTGCACCAAACAGATTGTGTTTGCTTGGGAATTCCCACGAGGCAGCAAAGCAGATGGGGGATGGATAAGCTGTGCAACACTCAAGCTTGAGCTGTGCTTGTTATCAAGCATCTTGAAGTATTGCCAATTTGAGGTGCTTTTTGGAGAGATTTGGGGGAGATGGGGTTGTGTGTTTCCTAAATACTCGAAGATTTCATGGGGTATGAACAGCTCATTTTGTGACCTGCACTATCTTTTCAGCCTCAGAAAACAGAAATATAGGTGTCCAGCGTTTGGATGCTGCTCTGAGTGATTTTAACGTTTCAAGGGAATATATTGAAATGGGAAATAAAATTACTGTTGTACTATTCCAGTATGTTTCAAAATCAGAAATGTAACACACATTTAGCTTTAAAGACAGGGCTCTACATCAAACGTGTATGACTGCTGAACATATTTGTTGCATATTTTAACTCAGCACTCTTCTTAATATAGTATATGATGCTTTTGGCAGTGTAACTGTAGCAGCCTGCTTAAAAAAATTCATTCTTCTTGCCCTATGACCTGTACAAGATCAAAGAAGGGCAATAACTAACCAGATATTGCTGCATATATTTGTGTCTGTTTGTGAATCTTTTTACTTTAGACTATATTAAAGAAACACTAAGTAAAATTGTCGTTGTGGAAATAGGGAAATGGGAATACAGCATTGTATTCTTATTGTTAGTAGATTTAAATAAATTACTGTTCATAAATCTCCTTTTAAAATGAGAAGTCTGTGCCTAAACAACAGATTGTTTCTTACTTTCACCTTCTTCCAAAAAAAGCACATCATTTATTCTCTGTATTGTTGCTACTTGTATACTCAGCTGCAATATTGTGTTCAAGAAATTTAAAGGTTACAGTACAGTGCAGTGGGCCTCAGTATGCTTTAAAATTAACAGTAGAATGGTTTTAAATTTTATAGAGGAAATGATTCAGTAATCCCATTTTTGTTGTGTTTCTTAAGTTACAGATAAAAATACAGGAAGGTTAAAATGTAGCAGTTTCAATAAAATGTAAAGTATATGAAACTATACACACATGAATAGGAAGACACTTCACCTCCTCTGACTCTGCAATTCTAACAGAATTCACAGTCTCTGGAATTATTTCTATGAGGATGAAAAAATGACGACCAGAAGTAGCTGCCTTTGAGTGAAACCCTGTCTGTTTACAGAAATTCCAGACAAAATCCTGTTTCTGCCAACACAGCAGGAACAAAACCAAGAATCCTCTCCCCTCCATGTGGCTCTTAGGCTCTTTCTCGACAGTGCCAAGGATGCTCTCTTCACTGCCAGAAATGCCTGTACTGCAGTATCATTGCTTTTCAGATTTGTTGTGTTTTGCTTTTATAATTTTTCCACTGGCTTTGTGTCTTTGCAGAGCCTGTAACAGAAAAAAACACAGCCATAATCTAATCAGTCTTCTCTCTCTAGCAGCATAAACTATGAGGGCGCTTAATTACCCTCCCTTCTTCAGGCTGAAATAAAAGCTCTTTCAGCAAGACAACAGATTTGTATTCCTGTGTGAATTCTGCCACATTTCTCCCTATCACATTTCTGTTGGTCTTAAATGAATCAGCCCCTAACATTTTGCTCTTTCTGGCTACTTCAGCACCATCTTCTGAGCTAGAAGAAAAGTCTTTATTGTTGACGCCATGCTGCCAGTGAATCTCAACACTGAATTTTTCATAGGAAGCTTTAACTGGGACCATGCTTTTCATAGAATAATAGAATCATAGAATAGTTTGGGTTGGAAAGGACCTTAAGATCATCAAGATCCAACCCCCCTACCAAGAGCGGGGACACCTCACATTAAACCATGTCACCCAAGGCTCTAACTTGGCCTTGAACACTGCCAGGAATGGAGCTTTCGCAACTTTCTTGGGCAACCCATTCCAGTGTCTCTCCACCCTCACAGTACAGAATGCGTCAGGCTGTCATCTGTGCTCTTTGAAGTACACCTGAAATCTGAATGACCCTCTGGAAATGTCTTTTATTCTCCCAACAAACGGAAAACTGAACAACTTCTTTCCTGGTGTGGGTATCTCAGGTCACAGGTTAAAATAAAGAGGGATGACTTCAAGTTGGCATCAGATGAATCCAAGACATTATCTGCAATTGGGAATCTTGGATTATGTTCTTAACTGCTATTTCAGGGATTCTGGAGGTCCATCACTTTTTCGGCCTACGTAATTTTAAATTGCAAGGAAATAAATAGAAATTGTTCTTTTTAGACAAAACTGGGTTGTGTTTAAATTTTATTTCTTTCTGATGTAGCTGTTCAGAACTGGGATTTGGGAAATGATGGAGTTTCAGGATAATCTTCAATGTTTATCTTCCAGTAACAGGATCACCTAGAGCCATGAGATGGGAATTAAAAGTTCCTGTTTGAAATTCATGGGATCTGTAATAACAACCTATGGCATGAAATGCTTGTGCAGAAGGTGTCCTATGTCCTACAGATAAAAAGAGATCTAACTGCTACAGCAGGAGCTTTATAGTGTTTATAGGTGCATTCTAGCAAGCAGGAACTCTTCAGTTCAGCCACCAAAAGCACATAAGTATTACAATGTTTTTCCTATGAGAATGGTTTGGGAAAACATATGTAAGGAACTTTCTAAGAAAATTTATTTTCCCCATTGCATCAAAGAATGGCTTTACTTAGAAAGATTCTGTAGTGCAGAAGAATGTGGGAGGAATCCGAATATGAAAAAAATTCTCCACCAGAAAGGAATGGATTAACAGAATTGGTCCAAAGTGTTGCAAAGGTTTAGTTTTATTCTTTGGTTTGAATTTTCAGTGGTATTTATTTGTTAAAACTTAAACTTTTACAAACTTATGGAAATTTTAAACCACAATGCATTTTTTTCTCTCAAAATTTTATAGAACTATTTCAGCAATATTTCAAAGATATAAAAAAATTCCCTTTTTAAGATTTGAAAGCTCGATTTAATTATTATGCAGTGGAGTGAAAAAAAAAAAAAAAGGCAAAATTTTAATATTTAGAAACCAGTATAATGTTTTACTGCTCTGTTCTGCAGACTCTTCTTGAGTGTCTGGCTAACGCAAACATACACGATTTTAATTTTCATCCCTTTTTGCAATAATTATTTTCTAACATCTTGAAAATTTTTATCCACAGGAAAATTATTTCACATCTGCTCATCCGCTCAGTTATTCTTATTCTTTGGACATGAGTGATTGTCTCATATATCTCAACTGTGTATGCATGCCAGACACAGTCAACTAATCCTACTGACCTATAAAATAAAAAGAGGAAAAAACATTAGAGTACCTTAAAATTTGCTTATTATTTTTTGGTTATAAGGAAGCTGTGCTTTGCTTTTATGCAATCTTTTTCTCTATTTTATTGCACGTGTACTCATCGGTATCAGATAAAATACACTGCTGCAATAAAGCTAATCCCCTGTTTCTAAGAGGGATGTTAGGGTTTCTGGAGTTATTTCTATTTGCTAAACCACAGCCATACTGACAAACCTCAAAGATTTCTAGGTATGAAGAATATTTAAACCTATTCTTTATTCTTATCCTGTTGTAGCTAATCTGTGCTAATCTATATTCCAGTCTGAGCTGGAATTTGCACATGTGCAACCCTGTTGCAAAAAAAGCAAACTCTGCTAATGAGTGCAGAAATGTTCCCCTGCTTGAAATGTAATGCATCTTAAAAGTTACAATGCCAGAATCCTGCTAAGTACACATGTTCCAGCACATCTTAACTGTTGTGAGTCACTTTTGAGTGGTTCACTGCAGAAATACATGTGCAATTTTTAGTAGATGGAAATACCACTGCCATGTTACATAAATTAAAAATATTTCAGAATTCAGATCTGAATAGAATGTGCTGGCTTTCCATATATTTACTGATAGAATTTATGGTTTTCTGTAAAGCATATTGGTGTAATCAAGGAAAATCTCTAAAAGTAGTCAGTATTCTTCATCCACATCTATGTAAAGGAAGTACTAGTGTAGCACAATAAAAAAGTCTTAAATCACATGGCAGCAATGTAAAGTTTCCTTATACATATGTTTTCCAGGTAGTTTCCAATTATGTCAGGGAACTAATATGATACAGTATTTCTATATTTACCTTATTGTAATGGAAATTCGTCATCAAGGTTTTATTCTGCTTAAATTTAGCGATGTTTCTAAATTATTTTTCATGGGAAGTTCTCTATTTTTTTAATTACACTTTTTGAAGAGAACATAATGAATAAAGCTTTCAGTGCAAAATTTCTTACATTCATTCTAAGAATGTGGAGAAGAAGCTTCCTTTAATTTTCTGATTATTACTTGTTACAAATAAAAAATAGAAGTAAAGTAACTATATGATTATGAATATTCATTTGATCGAGCAAAACTATATTCCTGTACAATTATTTTCACATAATTTAGCATCTTTTCATATATTTCCAGATACTAAAAATTTATTTTATTTTCTTAATTAGTTAAAGTACTTTTATATTTAAAGGAAAGAGGAAAAATGTTAGACAATAAGAAGCCTACAAGCCTAATTATGCCTTGTCCACACACGCTTAAATGCACATACCTGCTTAGTCACTTCAAAAGCAACAGAATGACATATAATATTTTAACTGGTAATACATTTAATTATTCATAGGCTTAAGTATTTTCAGCATTGGGCCATGATCTGTTAGATGACATGAGTCTCTAGATACTTGGGATTTTTTAATTCTCTGAATTTGATATATAATGCTCATCAATATAGCTCCCATGTTACTTTAGCATATTCTGGCAGGGAGTTTCACCAGCATGTTTCTTTCCATTTTTCATCTTGTAATTCATATTAAATTGCACTGAATAATGCAAACATGTAGACTTCTGTTGCAAGCTGACTAAAAGCCTATCAAAATCTGAACTGTCTGATGTAATCATAATTTTCTTGCTAAATCTGATTCCCTTCCAAAGCTATCTGTACATTTGCTAATGCCTCACTTTGTGTTACACTAGATAAGCCGCTTTGCATTATGCTTGTTAGCATGTGATAAATGGCATAAGCAGGTGTGACATAGTGGAAAGCCGTGACTAGAACATGGCATTCTAGAAAGTTATCCTAAAACACCATGCAAGAAAATTCCTATCATTATTTTCCTCAGCATGTATATATACTTAATGTACAGTGCTTATGGAATCTGAAGCCTTTCTTCATACTTTTGCTGGTATGAAGATCACTGGATACAAGCAGAATTTCACACCTGGTTTTCAGGGTGAAAGCTGTATGATATATTAGTCCACGTATATTATTTTTACTGCAATACACTTGCTAGTAAATGTGTTAGATTTTACATTGATTTAGCTTACTTTACATCACAATCTGGAAGATGTGCATGTATAAACCCTTGTATGCTAATGTAATGGGACATGACTTGTCCTTCCATGTTTAGTTACTCTTAAGACAACAAAATTTCCTACTACAGATAAGTTTTATCTGAACGTGAACTTTTCTGTATATGTTATGTGTTAAATAACAATGAAGCCCTCATAGATTTCTTTGCATAATCACTGCATTGTCACAGAGTTGCAGATGAATTTCCATTTACTCTTATTGTAATTCACTTAATTAAAAGCAATACATCTGAAAAATGTTCTGAAACTCATGCTGAGGCCTGAGGCAATGTAATTTCCCACACAAATGATCCTGAAACCCTTCAAACCCAGCAGAAAGATGCCTGCATGAAATACACATCTTCGTAGCCCCTCACTCCCTGCTCTTCTTTCAGTTTACCAAGAGTACCCCACTGTTGTGACTGTGTGCTTTATGAACATGGTATTTTTCACTAGGACAACAGATCGAGGTTATCAGGTAAGGAATATCCAGATTTTAGTAATTTCTTTCAGGCACTATAAAATTAAATATCATTCAGATCTCAATTTTTACAAAACATTTCTAAATGAAAGGGTTTTCATAGCTGTATAAAATGCATTAGTATTGTTTTAATCTTCTTGAATGGGATCATAGAAGAAATTATGTTATTTATGGAGTTATGCACTGTTTTGTGAAATGCACTTGTTGTTTGCATCTTAAAAATGAATACCGAGAAGATTTGCCTATGTTAGAATGGAAATGCAACTTGGCTATTTCATGTGGAAGAACTTAATTACCAACCACACTGAGACAGAGATAGTAAATTATTTTTGGCACAGCTGATATTAGGAATTTAATTGTATCAATTGAATAATATAATCTGATAGAAAAATGCGCAAAAAATGAAAAGGCATAGCATCCTACCAAAAAAATAAACCTAAAATTATGAAAAGTTATAAATTATACACCTGATTACTGATGTCTCATTACACTGATTATTACAACCAGTTCAGACCATGACTAACACCTTTCCATTACTTATATGTGAAAGGTTTTCAATTGGTTTTTGAAAGATCTAAATGGGATAATTTTTTGCAGAAACAATTTTTGTACAACACCACTTTTGATATCCCATTGTGAAGGTATCTGATGCATTCTTTTCTTTCAGAAATGTTAGAGCAGCAGGATATTTTAATGAGCCATAGCATTAAGATTTGCTTAAAATAAAGAGATGTCATGTGACAATCAAGTACTTCTCTTTAAGCCACATTTTTCCTCAATAAACATTTTAGTCCTCTGGGGTGAGAAAAAAGAAAAGAAAGAGAGAGAAAAGATAAGTTTCTGCCTGGAAGATAATGTTAATATGGATAAAACATCTTTAAACAAGCTACATGGAATATGCGATACTCTGCAGATAAAATAGCTGCTATATTTATCAGCATTCTCTAGAGTCTTAAGATTTCTTAGTTAAGTCAGTGCTTATAAAAGGTGCAAGACTGACAGTACAAGAACATGAAATCCTTTGTCTGTCTCCTGGAAAAGTACTGAGTAGGCAGCAAAGTCCTGGTGCTCTTTTGCTTTAAAACTATTTGTCATCTGTGTCACTCTTGAATTTACTGCATGGTTTGCTTTTGATTGACAACAGTAATTCAAGAAGTATGTGTCTCTCTGCTCTGTAGTACCGTTTTTTATCAAATGAGCATGCAAGGCAGCATTAAAAAATAAAAACTAGTTTCTGTAGCTATCCTGTGACTTACAGCACCGGACCATAGAAAGAACCTGAAGTTCTGGGGAATGCACTGAGCAAGTACAAATCAGTTCCCCCTCCCAAAGGCAATGAGGGGATGCTGACACTTGAGTGTGATACAGGGCCGTGCACACAGGCCATGGGGCTGGTGGTCTCTGGACAGCCTGTCAGGCAGGCTGCTGGATTCCTGGAAATCCAGCAGAATGCCTACCGAAATCGACTGGAAGAACTGGTGGCACTATACTAGTTAGAGATGCCATTTGCTCCTTGGACACTATCCAGATTCTTCATCTGGGTGCTGCTGCACCCACAGTTTTGTGCAAAGGGATCCCATAGTGCAGGAAAGGGATGATAATATCCCTGTTGACTATGCCAAAGGCTTAATAGGCATCTTGAAATTTCTACGATAGATGCTGATCTCCCCCCAGCTGGTGCATAAAGTGCAGTGTGTGCCAGCTGGGCTGGGTGCAACAGACTGTTACATCCCAGCATATATATTTCTTACCCACTTCATGGTATTTTGTCTCCATTGCCAACATTTCTGGGGTAGAGGATTCATCTGCCAGCATCCCTGCTCCTCTGTGTGGTTGGAAGAAAAGATTCACATGCCTGTTAATATTCCAATTTCACACTCCAGAAGCACATTCCTGTCACTAGTGGTGCCAAAAAGGTTAGAAGCTATTCTGAAGAGGTGTGGAGGTTCTGTTTCAAACCTGCAGAGAACAATGCCAAATTCAGGAAAAGGGGAGTCAAAAGCATAGGGCTGTGAATTGGCAAATACCAGCAGTGATGGACTGCGGTTGTCAACCAAACCCTATAGATACTTAGAGTGAAGCAGATGGCAAATTTCAATACATTCTGCATTATGAAGAATGTGCTTTTTTAATGAGTTGCTAAAATCTGCAGTAAAAAATCACAATAAGCAAATAAATCATCTGCCTGGATTGTCTGTCACCAAAGCAGTAAGAATTATTTGGCTGCACACTGAAGCAGCACAGTAGTTCTTGCACACCCGATGATATTTATTTAAAGAGTTCAGAATGGACCACATGTCTTAGAACTTCAACTAAACTTGAATGAAATCCCAAGATGAAAACTGCACTTAGAATTTTCTTGCCTGAGGGACTCTTCAACTTCAACATGCCGATTGCTCCTGCAGCCTCTGACACTATTCCATCTGCTCCATCTGTTGTTGTCCGGTTAATACTGGGGCAGATTAAAGCTGCGCTCTAGCCTACTGAAAGTGCTTTTCTAAGCTGATTATAAGATCATTGATAGAACGGCATGCAGCAGAATGGTCCTGTACTACAAGCACAGGAAAGCAATTCTTCCCTCTTTGTATTTTTTTCCAGGTTCTTGCTCCCTGAACTCTGCCTGTCAGGTGAAGATCATGACATGGTCTGAAAACATAAAGCTTTCTCTTCTTGTTGTGAATAATATCAGCTGAGGTGGCAGCCACTCTTTCTTTTCAGTTAGGAGCTTGAACTCTGATTCTTCACATAACCAACGTAACCCTCTAGCACTCTGTGTTTATTTCTTGGCAAGGGGCATGGAGAGAGCAAGTCTTGCTCTGGCTTCTCCTTTATAATGTTCTATTCAGATTTGGCCTTGAAACAGGTGATTCAGATTCAGGGCTGAATTTAGTTGAAGGCGGAGTTAAGGCAGTGGCACACTGGCCCTCTCTGGGATGTGATTGTTGTCTCTGTCACTGCTGACCCACTTCTACAGGACTTAACTCCTAAAGCCAGTGCAAAATAGTGCAAGAAATAAGTTCTGAACCTGCTGTTCCTGGGAGTTGAGGGTGGGCTGTGTGCTGAGACTGTTTAACCTCCTGAAAAAGAGCTTCAGAAATATAACCTCTGCTTTTTATACTAATCCCTAAGGCCTTTAGATCCCCAGCTCTGCACCAAAATGTCTGAATGCTCACTGAGTGTCAGTACATCCATTGTACAGCTACATTTGTGCAACCCACCAAACCAGTGCTACACGCATCCACTGCAGAAACACAGGGAGGGGTGTGATTCAAAACAATAAACTGCAAGCATAGCTCAACACTAAAATATGCTGAAATGGTCTTTTCACAGCTCTTTCTAAATGCTTTGACACGGCACTTCTGCAAACTCTTCTATTTTGGGGTATACATTCAGCATGGTTTTCTGAACCCATGGGTATTTCTGTGACTGATCTCCAGTTCTTTCCCTCACTTAGCCAACAATATCCCACCTAATAGCTTTTGTTTCAGCTGCCAAAGGAAACAACAAAATGAAACAAAACCTTGATTCTGTCTCCCATGTATGTCCTAACCTGTTTTTAAAGGCTGTGAAGGAGGTGAAGGATTGAGTGGGGAAACAGAGTTAACTGAAGGGTGGGCTTTTTGAGCCAAACGTTTATCTTGCACCAAAGCCACTGACTTAGTTGCCCCTTATCTTGCATGAAGGCGTACTTGACTTTCCTTTAATGCCCTTGCAAAAATTTAACTCCATAAATGGAAATAGCCTTTAGTTGCTCCACACTGGCATGGGTGTGATTACAGAGAACTGGAAAATATGTGAGAAAGGAAGTTTTTTTTTATGCAAAATCTTACCTTGAAGAAATTAAATGAGTGAGTGAAGGTTCATGCAAAGATGCATTTAGGACTTTTGCATGAGTATGCACTCTTCGAAGCAGACAACTAAGAGGGAGTAGTCACAGATAGGAGTACATATTAAGACTAACTTTATGATGCTAAAACTTTAAGTGATATTAGAATCAGTTCCTTTAGCTTCGAACTAGAGACCATAATTTTGCTGAGGAGTTTTGGATCAGGCCATATAGACTTATACCTTAATAAAAATCCACATATGTCATCTAACTGTTCAGGAGGAAGCGTGGCTATGTGATAAACCAGATCTACAATATTATACACTGGTAAATACATTCCCTAAATATGGAGGAGTTCACAAGAAAGTCTTTGCATTCCAACCAAATAAGATCCTGCAGCTCTATAGAGAATGGCTTTAATAGAAAAGCCACATTCCTTGCCTCTCATGTGAATAAATCACAGTACTTGAATTTGCTCATAGCTTCTGTCTAGTCTGAGACCAACACCACTCCAAGGTAATGCTGTGAAGGTTATCAGTAATGCAGTGGACGCAACCTTCACATTAATACATTCTGTAACATGCAGGTAAGACAAGAGTATCTCAAGCTGGGATAGGGATTTTACTTAATGCCAAGATGATCTGAATTGAAATACATGTGTGTTTACGGATTCTTGAAACATGAGTTAGTGGCCTATATCAAATGAAGTAATCTTAAAAGTTGATGGAAGACATAGCAGATTGGTATGAAACACTCAAAAGTTTTAAGAACAGGTAAAGTGGTCCAAAAGACCTAAACCACATTATCTTGAGAATATATTAACACAGTAAAAGATAAATGCAGTGGTAATGCTGTATTTGACTGGGAGTAAACATTCAGTAGGATATACAAAGCTAGGAAAATAACTCACCTTCTTAGATAAACTAAAAATATGCTAAGGGAGTGCTTTTGAGTTCTTACTGAATTGCATTTTAAAATGCAGTCAGTTGCAAAAACAGGCCTGCCCCCAATGTAGATAATAATGATGTTTCTGGTTTCCCTTGCTATTTTCTCACACTATTAAAAAAAACCCAGCCTGTAACTCTCCAGTCACTTAAGAAAACGATTAATGTCTTAAAATTATTGTACCAAGAAAAAGTATGCTTATTTTTTAACTGCTTGCATTATATGTGTTAGATGCTGGACAAAGCAGCAAAATACATTCCGAATACATACATAAAAGAAGTCCTTACGATTTAAGATAAGCAGCAAAGTAAGGAGTATAATAGAAGTTTTCTTAATCATTCTCTGAAAACATGAAAAAAAGATATCTGAACTCCCACAGAAACTCTCCTTCATCATTACAGCTGTTTTGCTATTTGCTATGTAGATGTGTCCTTGGTGATACCATGGGGAAATACAGGATTTTGCCGTATCTCCAAACCCAAAATATCCTTAGTACATTAGGGGAAATTATTAATACAGTTACACTTTGAAGTTTCTGTATCACGTTTATAAAGGGGAGTTAGTTAATCTACTGTATCAGACTAGTTTGTACAGTGGAAAATGTCATGCTTTTCATGGTCAAAAATACACTTTGTCCTTAAATCCTCATGGCTGCACATTTACCAAAGCATTTACTTAAAGAAGTACTTACAGAAGTTTATGTTACTTTTTCCAAGGACTTGAACTATCCTATCAGAACGTGATTCATTTCACTTAGCTTTATAAATGTTAGGCATGTAGCCTAAATCAGTGCTCTGATCATTCTTTATAGCCAATGGGTAAAGGTTGATTCAAGAAAGTTTCTCCACTAGTTATAGAGAGTATTTTAGATTAATTTCCCACACTGACACTTAACTCTTACTTAAAATATAAATGAGTATCATCCCCTGTTACTTGTGTAATGGAAAAAATACCTGCATTTGGTTGAAGATCAGGAAACATTATGCTGTAAGATGACAGCAGCCACAGAGAACCAGCTCAAACAACAAACATTCCCCTTGAACCCAAGAAACACAACCGCCTGGGTTTCTGGGTTCAGAAATTAATTCTCTGAGGAACTCTCAACAAGCAGTGTTTCTCATTCATAAGCACTGAGTCTATATGTGAAAGAACAAGAACTTTATTATGGAAATCAGAATAACTAAATGAACGATAACTAAGATGCATTCTATGGTATCTTTGTCAGCAGCCCATAACTGCAGTTCCTTTCCATTATGGTGATCGTGTAACAGGCAAGTATCCTTTTATCTGTACAACCTTAACTGTATATTTAATATCTTTTTAAGGTTTGTCTACTCTATCACATAATTTAGCTCCTGAGTTCACTCGCAGGCACTGGATCCCATGCCCTTACTATCTGAATTGCATGGATGCTGGTTTACTTTTGGGGTTTCTTTAACTGTAAACCAACCAGAGTCACAGTCACAGAACTTTTACTCAGTCCCAGTTCAGAGACCACCACACACTTACAGGGCTGCATCTCTACCGTTGCTGGTCTTTAGTGATTGAAAGTCCTACAGTGCCTGCTTTCAGTTCCAGACTATTAAAAAAGACCGACCTCACTTGGAGTATTGTGTGCAGTTCTGGTGTCCTCAACATCAAAAGGACATGGAACTGTTAGAACAAGTGCAGAGGAGGGCCACGAGGATGATCAGGGGACTGGAGCACCTCTCGTATGAAGATAGGCTGAGAAAATTGGAGCTGTTCAGCCTGGAGAAGAGAAGGCTGCGTGGAGACCTCATAGCAGCCTTCCAATACCTGAAGGGGGCCTATAGGGATGCTGGGGAGGGACTCTTCATTAGGGACTGTGGTGAGAGGACAAGGGGTAACGGGTTCAAACTGAAACAGGGGAAGTTTAGATTGGATCTGAGGAAGAAATTCTTTACTGTGAGGGTGGTGGGGCCCTGGAATGGGTTGCCCAAGGAAGTTGTGAATGCTTCATCCCTGGCGGCGCTCAAGGTGGGGCTGGACATAGCCTTGGATGGCATGGTTTAGTGGGAGGTGTCCCTGCGTATGGCAGGGGGGTTGGAACTCGATGATCTTGAGGTCCTTTCCAACCCTTACTATTCTATGATTCTATGATTATGTCGCAGTGCAACAAGGTTACTACCTAGACAAAGCTACTTCTAAGCCTACTTAAAAGGGGCTACCCCTGATCAGCAGTTTGCTTTGGGCAATGGTTAATTTATTGGGTTGGATGCATTTAGCAGTAGGGATGCAACCTAAGCATATTAAGCCCTGTGTTCAATTTGTGAGTAGTGTACACTCAGTGTCCTGAGGTGCAGGCAGACAAATCTGTCTTCGATTCTTTGTGCTGTTCA
This sequence comes from Amazona ochrocephala, assembly GCA_039720435.1. Taxonomy (NCBI): domain Eukaryota; kingdom Metazoa; phylum Chordata; class Aves; order Psittaciformes; family Psittacidae; genus Amazona; species Amazona ochrocephala. The sequence continues at coordinate 33,341,863 of CM077880.1, forward strand.
GTGGTATTACTGTTTGGCTACATAAAGGCTGCAGAATTCAACAACTGATGCTGCTCATTTTTCATCAAAGTCTTACTTTGACAGTCAGAATCCTCTACAGATGTAAATCAATAGTGCACAGGACTTTTCAGTGGAGATGGTAAGGAAGTACTGCTTCTCAAAGCAAAAAGAATTCTCATTTCTCTTATGTCAGTTATGCTTTCTAATCAGTTCTGAATTTATGCTTATGATAATTCCCAAAGTGTATTCTAGATGATCTGGAAGAAAACTCCTCAAAATAAGCTCCTTTTAGAAGCTTATTTAGAAGTCCCCCACTGATACGGGGATGTGGCAGGAAGCACCTACTATCTGGAGTTCTAACTAGGGGGAGTTCTGGTGAAGAAAAACTCTTGAACAAAGGGTTTTTCTCATTGAAAAATGCTGTTTCAAAAACACTAGGATGTTTTGATTAAAAGAATTAATTTCATTATGTTTTCAACAGTATTTTAAATAGTATATAATTCTATTTTTGTTCCAATTTTAATTGTAGTTTGCTTTCTTTTCGGCATGTTTTAATCTCACTGAAGCTTCAGTTGTTTAAGTTCTTTAAAGACAGATCTTAGGCTGTATTATTGCATGTTACATTTGCAATGACAACATGAACCATCTTGACACCAACACAATAAATCATTCCAATGAATTGTCGGATTTTCTAAAATGCAGTGTTTTAGAATTCTTCTTCCTCATAAGTTTAGAAATGGATGTACACCACTGGGCTTTAGGAGGAATGAAAATGCCAGGCTCTTTCACTGGAAGAAAAATTGTTAACAATGATCTTAATAGGCAGAGAAAGCCACTCTGTATCTGTCCACTCACAGTCCATTACCTTGCAGAGGGCACTGCATCCCAGCTTTGGGCAGAGTATTGAGTTGTCCGGATGAAATTGGGATTGTGAAATACACCAGTGTCCCAGCACACATTGTTGTCACTCACAGCTATCTTGAACAGGAAGGAGTTTTAATATGGTGTAAGGATACAGCATCTTACATCTAGATTGGCAAGACTGAAGAGAGGTGAGGTTTGTAAGTTTGTCCTGGGTTCAGTAGCAGCAGTCATTTTTTCTCCTTCTTAGTAGCTGGTGCAGTGCTGTGTTTTTTTATTTTGGGCCTGGGAACAGTGCTGATAACACCAGTGTTTTCAGTTACTGCTTCTTGATGTTTAGGCTGGCCAAGGACTTTGTGAGTCTCATGCTCTGCTTGGGAGGAGGGGAAGCCGGGAGGAAGGAGAGACAGGACACCTGACCCAGACTAACCAAAGAGGTTATTCCATACCACAGCACGTCATGTCCAGGATGTAGAAATGGAGAGCAGAGACCCGGAAGGGTGGTGGGGGTGCACGGTGGGGGGTGCAGCCGGTGGGGGTGCACTGGTGGGGGTGCACTGCTTGTTTGGGATTGATGGTGAGCTATTGTATTCTTTCCTTGTATTTGCTTTGTCATTATTATTATTGGTGATAGCAGTAGTGATTTGTGTTATACCTTAGTTACTAAACTGTTCTTATCTCAGCCTGTGGGAGTTGTATTCTTTCGATTCTCCTTCCCATCCCTCCAGGAGCTGAAGGAAGAAAGAGTGGGGAGTGGGTGAGTGAGCAAAACTGCGTGGCTGAGAAGCTTAAATCACGACAGTTACAAGTAAGAAACTCTCCATTTAGACATAGGAATAGAAAGCATTTTAGTAACATAAACAAAATAGTTAAATGCTAGAGAGTTTTTGGAGTATATTGAGCACTGTGGTGAGGTACCTCATTATGCTCAAAGTTGTTCCCTGGGTTTTACAAGGCATATCGACTGAACACAAAAAGGAGTAATCATGAAGTACTTTTGGGATGGGAGTTTGAGACACAGGGACGTAGAGGTTATATATGAAGTTTCTTGCAGTAATAGGAATTGTCATGACCCATCTCAGAGGAAGCTGACAGCCTTTCCACCCCAAGCACCATGACTCTCACTGTGGCAGGTAGGTAAACATCTGTTCAGGGGTGCTGCCCTTGCGCTCAAGGACAGTGTAACTAAATCAGGTCATTAAATGTGCTGTATAGACTAATGAGGCACTAGGAATGACGCACTACATCTTCTCTTCACCACTTTTAGGCAGAGACGGTGCTTCTCAGTTTCTGTGATAATGCATTATATGTTGCTACTATGTGCAGGAAAATGCCTGCTCAGCTCCACCCCAGAAGAGGAGGCATTTCAGAGAAGTGGTCCCTGTGGCACACTAAGTCTGATGGCTGTTAAGTCTGATGCTCTGGAATCCCGTCAGGACAGAAGGTGGATATTTGAATAGAAAATGGTTGCTATTTCTCCCATCCTTCCTGTTCTATCTCATGCAAGACTTTTGAAACCTAGGTAATTTCATAAATCTTGATTAAAATAATATCTAAGCTTCTTCAGAATGTTTCTCCTGCAAGGTGGTCACTTTAAGGAAGCTAAAAAAAAAGTTATGTTCTCTCAATAAAAAGTGCACTCTCTTCACAATTCTTATTGTTCCTGACTGAGATTTCTACTAATCTGAAACTAAAGCACACTGGGGATCCACAAGACTTCGTGGTATGCAATATATTTCAGAAATACAGTTCATAAGCTCTGTTTTTTTGGAAAACAATATTTGTAAGCATAAGATCATTCTGTGCACACACATCACACACAATACTATTCAAGGGAAGAATCCAAAAATCTAGGCAAATGACAAGCATCAGCCTGGGACTGAACTCTGCCATGAATTCAGCAGCACAAAAATATTGCAATACCTTTTCCTTCTATTCCTGCAGCTCAGTGGTCCAATTCACATCATGTATTTTAAGACTACCAGCAGAAGTTTTTCCTTTGGTTTTGGTGAAAATTCCTATAAAATGCAGCAACAGCTGTGTAGATACAAGCTATTTTTATACTGTAAAAGTTTGGGGACTATAAAGAAGACTCAATTTTATCTACTGGTTATATTATGGGAAAAGGCTGGCAAATGGAAAATATTTTGTTGCAAGGTTGGTCCATAGAAATATTCTTTCACTGAGCAGTGAGGCTTCTCCTGCGTCTTGAGGTCCACAGTAGATAAAACCCCTCTTAAGTATGAAGCCACTTCTGCGGCATTCACTTTTATGTAAAACCCTGGGAATGATTTCTACCCTATTTAATGTGCCACTGGAGAATGTGCTAAAGAGGTTCAGGAAGAGGCAAGTCCTTGCTTGACTTCAGTGTTAAGGTTTTATTCTCTTCTACTTTGGTCCTTTGAAATGAGACATGTTGCGCATGGCCTGGTCTCCTACTGATCCTCTTTGTGAACTTGTATGGGTGGTAACTGATGCTGAGAAACTTTTGCTTTCATGGGGAAGTTTCATAGAAGCAAAGAGAGAATAGAGATCTCTACCTGGAGCTGTCAAACCACACTTCTGCCACAGGAATGCCCTGGCAAGTGTAGGACTACTCTTGGCCATCAAAGGATACAGCCTCTTCTGAAGATAAGTCAGAGTACTCAACTCCTCAACCCCCATCACTGCCAGTGCCACAGGTTGTCTTGGAAGCATCTGAGGTCTCTAAACCACAGAACATTAAGCAGCAATTAGCGAAGCATGTTTCTACTAAAGGATGCAATCCTTTTTCTTTTAAATTGTAGGACTCCTACTGAATTCAGTACTGATTTTTGAATTGTGATGGAAATAACTATTGAAGAAAAAGTAGTAATTTCTTCCTGGAATTTTAATCAGCTCAGTCATAATTGCAGTGCATCTCTTTCGCTAGATTATTTGCTAACACATATGTGCATGCACACGCTCTGATAGAATAAGCACACGATGGCATTTCCCGGAGTTGTTGACAGAAGGGCAATATGCGCCTGTAGGCATGCTCCTCTCCTAACTGTATTGTTGGTTTAACTCCCTGCATTACTTTCAAGGATTGAGAACACAGTAGGTCAAAACCACAGGTCATTTAGCCTTATGGCTGTTGTGATTTAGAATATTTTTTTAATGCTTCGTTGCAAGAACAAAAGGAAATTCCTGCAGTAGTGCTGAACTGGCCATTATGTATCATCGTTTCTATTCAAAATGCTGATTTAATTCAAGCCCTTATATGTGGAGTGCTATCTGGTAAATTTTATTCCCAGATACATCACCCTAAAGCTACTGTTCTGTGTTTAATTTGCAGTGGGTAGGAAAATTACTTTTTATTATTTACCCCAAGCCATAGATTTTCATTAGCAGATGCCAAAGAATGGCTGGTTTGCTCTGTGATTTACACAAATTCTGAAACAATTCAACATGGAAATTCAATCAAAACACAATTTCACCATGAAAACATCACTTATGATACATTGAGCTCATATTCTTCGATGATCATATTGTGTGCCATAAGTAGGCAACCACCTACAGATCAGTAATAGTATTTGTGGGAGCCCTTACGTATTCTGTATCTAATCCTGGATGAAGATAGTGCCTGGCACTGTATGTTAGGCTTCCTAAAGCCAACAATACTGAATTTGAGCAAAAAACCTGTTTGAGACAAAACATTAAGTACCACAGATTCATCGTAGCCTTTCCCTGCGACTCATTTCTGAGTAGCACTTCCAGGCAGATTCCCAAGGATGACAATTTAGACTCAACAAAATGTTAAAGCAGTGACTAGAAAACTGCAAACCTCTCATCAATCTGCTGCGTTTGCTTTCCCACTGAAACCATATTCCAGATTCTGCATATGCCTATAACTTAAAATAGACCTGGAAATGGTAAAATATGACAAGTTCAGTGATGAATATATCCCCAGGTGTGTTCAGATCATCTGAACATTTCTGTTTACAAAGTAGTCAGCAGCACTGTGTAACAAAATATAAATCACTGTTGCCTTTCCTCTTGATAACTGTAAAAAGACAAAGTATGTGCGATCACCATAATCACAAATATATTACTTATGGAAAATAAATGCTTGGCCTATGCTTGGCACTGATCCCTTTCCAAGGTGATAAAGGGTAAAGTTACTCAAGGAATTGATGCACTAGACAGAAAAATCAGCTCCTGCCTGCACGCCAGGAGAAGTTCTGTTAGCAAAACTCTGCACATCTTGGAGACAATTATTCAGAATTAAAGCTGTATAAATAATAGAGGATTAATTTTGTGATAAATCAGAATGCTTTGCTCAATTTCAGAATAAAGGGTGAAATGCTTAATTTCTGGCTTATTTAACCTTTCTCATAAACCTTTTTTCTGTAATTGTCAGTCAGAAAATGAAAAAATATGTTTAAAAAAAAAAACTTCATAAATTTAAAAAGAAATTCTCATGTGAAAATTCATTTTAACGTTTTTGATTTTCCATCATTTAAATAGAAACTCTCTACTGAAGTATTCAAAGTATCATTTCTGCCAAATGCATTATTTGATGGGAAAAACTGTTGTCATCTACTCTTTTTGATTCATTGCTGGCAAAAAGTTCACACTGTCAGAGAAGCTAAGATCACAGTGTGGTGGGTTTCTTTTCTACTTAGCTTTTATAGAGCTGTGATTGCTTAAACTGGCTCAGTTCACCTGGGTTATGACTGGGTGGCACAGCACAGGTGCCTGAGCCCATTCTGACTCTCAGAGGACAATGCTCCATCCCTGGCAGTGTTCAAAGCCAGGTTGGACAGAACCTTGTGCAATATAGTCTTGTGTGAGGCATCTCTGACCATGGCAGGGAGTGGGAACTAGATGATCTTAAGGTCCTTTCAAACCCAAACCATTCTATGATTCTATGACTGTATCGCAGTTAGAAGATAAGTCCATGGAGCGTCATCACTGACAGTCATTAGCAGGGTTGTGACTGATTTTCCAGTCCAACACAGGCAGTTCATGTGAGAACTAGAGTGGCTGGTAACTTGGGTCAGAGAACCTATATTTTAAGCCCAAATATTTGAGCACTTCTAATTAAATCTATCTATAAGAGTACAAGATCTGTCTCCAGACATAATTGCACTAGGTCTTTTCTAGCTGTGGAGCTAGCTGGTGGTAACAGCGTTGTTTGCACCTGTGTAATTTCATTGCTTTCCTGAATGGTAGCTTATACAGCTGCAGCAAAAAAACCCAAACAACAAAATGGTGTTAAAGCAGTCTGATTTTTCCTGAGACTGCTTCTTGTGTTTTGCCTGGTGTGTCTTTAATTTGCAAAATGTTAATATTCTACCATGTTCACTGTCAGTGTTTTTCACAACCTAATGACTTATGTTTTGACACACATCCTAATAACTGTCCAATACATATCCTTTCCTCTTTATACCCCATTAATCTTAGTTACTGTTTTGTGCATCTCACTAAATAAATATTCAACATCATTGGGATTTTATAAGCCAATTAATTTTACACATTACTGCCAGCATCTTTTTAACTTTTAACCTTTATGTTATAATTTAACCTTTCAGCTGCTAAAGCAATTTTGTTGCTTTACTCTGAATTCTGTCTTATTTTGCTAGTTTCCTGATAATGATGGGTGCGATCACAACACTTTTGATGTGAAGATACTAGAATTTCCTAGGGAAGGTATGTGAGCTTGTTGCTTTAATGTGTGATCTAGAATTTGATCTAGAATTGATAATTTTGGTGTGCCCTGGTAGCACTGCATGCTCTTTGCCTAATGTTCTGATGATTTGTGACTTTTTCTACCCCTTTTATGCCAGTGCCCACTGAGTGAGCAGCCTGACAAACACATCCAGGAATATGTTTGCTCTTTCTGTACATACAAACTGAATGCATTTCTGTTATTCTATGTCAATCCACTGCATAAGTATTTGCACCATTAAAGACCAATAGAAAGGATAAGATAATGGAGACATTATTCAACACAGCATATAAAGTTGTCTGATAGCCTGTTGTAGGATTTCAGATTTTCCTAATAAAATGCAATCAATAATGAACTTTATACCTTCATTTATACCTGAGCATAAGCAATCAGATGTGAGTGTAAAGTGTGATATAGCAAGCTGGATTTTACAGTGAACTGAAACCAGCTGAATTCTGTGTGCTATAGAGAAAAAGAATCAATTTTATATCCAGACCAATTAAAATCATTTAATATTTAATGATATAGCATTTTGTGGGTTTAATTTTTATATCAATATACATATTTACATTAATGATATTTAACAGTTATTAAATAACTACTGAATAATTATTTGCACAGCTGGTAGGTAGAAATAGTTACTTTAATAGCCTGGGACTTCTTCTTTGAAGGAGAAAGCTATGGAGCTTAGTGCTTTATTGCTCCCACAACAAAGACACGCTGTAAAAAGTGCAGTTTATTGCTGCAAGAAATCTTGCTGACCAAATGTAGAATGCAGGTTTCATTAAAGCCAGAAATGAAACTCCTAACAGCAGGTCCTGGGTAGCATCCTCTGTGAATTGGTATTGATCCTTGTATACCCCATAACCATCTACATCTCTGGATAGGCTGTAATGTACAAGTCACTTTCAGTTACTGGGATCTAAATCTGTTCTGCAAGTAAGTTAACTAGAGCTAGTGGTCTGTTTTACCAATTATTATCTGAACATGAGCCGGCAGTGTGCGCTTGCAGCCCAGAAGGCCAACCATATCCTGGGCTGCATCAAAAGGAGCGTGACCAGCAGGTCGAGGGAGGTGATCCTGCCCCTTTACTCTGCTCTCGTGAGACCTCACTTGGGAGTATTGTGTGCAGTTCTGGTGTCCTCAACATAAAAAGGACATGGAACTGTTGGAACAAGTGCAGAGGAGGGCCACGAGGATGATCAGGGGACTGGAGCACCTCTCGTATGAAGACAGGCTGAGAAAATTGGGGCTGTTCAGCCTGCAGAAGAGAAGGCTGCGTGGAGACCTCATAGCAGCCTTCCAATACCTGAAGGGGGCCTATAGGGATGCTGGGGAGGGACTCTTTATTAGGGACTGTGGTGAGAGGACAAGGGGTGACGGGTTTAAACTTAAACAGGGGAAGTTTAGATTGGATCTGAGGAAGAAATTCTTTACTGTGAGGGTGGTGGGGCCCTGGAATGGGTTGCCCAGGGAGGCTGTGAATGCTTCATCCCTGGCGGCGTTCAAGGTGGGGTTGGACATAGCCTTGGATGGCATGGTTTAGTGGGAGGTGTCCCTGCGTATGGCAGGGGGGTTGGAACTCGATGATCTTGAGGTCCTTTCCAACCCTGACTATTCTATGATTCTATTCTATGATCTAAAAAGTACAGGTATCATTGCTAAGGACACTTCTGGAGAAGGCACAGGGAGGGCTCAAGGTGTTTCATCAGTCCCTATGGACAAGAAATGGGTGTAACATTCAGACTAGGAGAGCTTGTCTGCCCTGAGGATAGGAGGTTCTCTGGCCTGCAGACCCTTGTTGTTTTTCCAGCAAAGCTGTGGATCCTAAAGGGTGAAACCCACAGACTGGAGCTCTGCTTTTCATAACCACTTTTTGTAAATCCCTTAAAAATCATTAGAAGTTATTTTGAGGTTCAGAATTAACAGTTGGAAAACAACCCAAAACCAAACAAGAAACCACCACCACCAAACCTGTGTGACTGATTCCACTAATTGATAGAAGTAAGCTGGTTTGGAGTAGGTGCAGTTGTGAACTACACAGCACTGCACAGGAGATGGGCATCATCACAGCCACTGAGATGCTGAAACATCCTTGAAAGGGTCCTTGGGCTCCACTTGGCTCCACCTCTCCATCCTCCCCATTCCACACTTCTAGGATGTACCAGGGGCAATGAAGTTCTCACAGCTCTGCTTTCTCTGTGTGTCATCTAAGGTACACTGCTGTCAGCATTGGAAAAATAAATGACAGATTACATAAAATCAAGTCCTTGCTGTCCAAAGAGACTTTGTGAAGGAGGGAAGCTGCACATCCTTCCCTGCTGAAGCAGGGCATGCATTTGCAGGGGATGGGGCAGTAAATCATAAGCTCTCAGGAACAACTGTAATCTGCATTTGCACATTTGTGTACCTCAGAGCACTGCTCAGTGGCTGCAGCAGTTCAATGCTAATGCAAAAATTATGAAGCGAGGACTAGGTTGATTAAGTGTAGGTCATTTTAGATTCTGACAGAGTCCTGTGATGAAATGCTTATCAGCATATTTTTTTCTACAGTATTTGCAAAAGGATCCCACAGGTTTCTGCTGTATTGACCTGCCATTTCCAGCATTCAAGGAAAATCAAGACTAATGGTTGTATTATCATAGAATCATAGAATGGTTAAGGTTGGAAAGGACCCATCCCTCAGGTGTGTCAAGGTCCCTCTGGATGGCATTCCTTCCCTCCAGCATATAAACCAAACCACACAGCTTGATGTCATCGGCAAACTTGCTGAGGGTGCACTCAATCATAGAATCATAGAGTCATAGAATAGTTAGGGTTGGAAAGGACCTTAAGATCATCTAGTTCCAACCCCCCTGCCGTGGGCAGGGACACCTCCCACTAAACCATGCCATCCAAGGCTATGTCCAAACCAGACTTGAACACTGCCAGGGATGGAGCATTCACAACTTCCTTGGGCAACCCATTCCAGTGCCTCACCACCCTCACAGTAGAGAATTTCTTCCTCAGATCCAATCTAAACTTTCCCTGTTTAAGTTTGAACCCATTACCCCTTGTCCTATCACTACAGTTCCTGATGAAGAGTCCCTCCCCAGCATCCCTATAGGCCCCCTTCAGGTATTGGAAGGCTGCTATGAGGTCTCCACGCAGCCTTCTCTTCTGCAGGCTGAACAGCTCCAATTTTCTCAGCCTATCTTCATACGGGAGGTGCTCCAGTCCCCTGATCATCCTCATGGCCCTCCTTTGGACTTGTTCCAACAGTTCCTCGTCCTTTTCATGTTGAAGACACCAGAACTGCACACAATACTCCAACTGTCCATGTCACCAACAAAGATGTTGAACAAGACCGGTCCCAACATCAATCCCTGAGTAACACCACTCGTTACTGGTCTCCAGCTGGACATTGAGCCATTGATCACAACTCTGCATGCGGCCATCCAGCCAGTTCTTCATCCACCGAGTGGTCCACCTATCTAATTGATGTCTCTCCAACTTAGAGAGAAGGATGTCATGGGAGACAGTGTCAAAGGCTTTGCACAAGTCCAGGTAGATGACATCAACTGCTCTACCCCTGTCCATCAGTTCCTTAGCCACATCATAGAAGGCCACCAAATTGGTCAGGCAGGATTTCCCCTTAGTGAAGCCATGCTGGCTGTCACCAAGCACCTTGCTGTTTTTCGTGCGCCTTAGCATGCCTTCCAGGAGAATCTGCTCCAAGATTTTGCCAGGCACAGAGGTGAGACTGACCGGTCTGTAATTCTCCTGCTCATCCATTTTCCCCTTCTTAAAAATAGGGGTTATATTTCCCTTTTTCCAGTCATCGGGAACTTCACCTGAATGCCATGATTTTTCAAATATGATGGACAGTGGCTTAGCAACTTCATTTGCCAGCTCCTTCAGCACCCGTGGATGGATTTCATCCGGTCCCATGGACTTGTGCACGTTCAGGTTCCTAAGATGGTCTCAAACCTGATCCTCCTTAATAGAAACTGAGTTCAGGATAATATGATATATTCACTGAATTTCTGCATAGTAATTTCTTTTGGTAATAGACCTTATATATTTTAACATCCTTGGCTGTTAGCCATCATTGGCATATATATTTCATTAATATGAGACTCTGAATGTGCCAGTCAGATATTTTTCTATACTTGCACAGCCTATAACAATCCTTAAAATAATAAGGCCCGTGTTCCCCATGGTGTGGTGTCAGTAGTCTGAATCTTTGACAAAAAGTCAGAAATGTGTTTGCACTTACATATTTAAGCAGACTCATAAGACAAATATCTTCGTATTTGTCTTATGAGGAGGGAGAGATTCTTCATCAGGGACTGTAGTGAGAGAACAAGGGGTAATGGGTTCAAACTTAAACAGGGGAAGTTGAGATTGGATATGAGGAAGAAATTCTTTACTGTGAGGGTGGTGAGGCCCTGGAATGGGTTGCCCAGGGAAGTTGTGAATGCTCCATCCCTGGCGGCGTTCAAGGTGGGGTAGGACAGAGCCTTGGATGGCATGGTTTAGTGTGAGGTGTCCCTGCCCAAGGCAGGGGGGTTGGAACTAGATGATCTTAAGGTCCTTTCCAACCCTAACTATTCTATGATTCTATGATTCTATATTCAGCATAGAACCAAAATTCCCTATGTTATTTTGAGTAATGATGACTAGGTGGTGGATTGATATATTAATTAAATATGTGAGCTTGGCTGTGGTAGTCAATTAGGAGCTCATCATTTAAACTCTTAAAATCTAGTTCATTTTTTCTTTCTTTACTCAGTTAACTAAGTAATTTAGACAGGAAATTCTGCATGAATAGTCACGAATAATAGCAAGAGCTATCTTCCAATTGAAAAGCCTGTAACCAACTGAATTTAACAGAGACCCGTCCAGCAGTGGCAGCTTTTTTCTAGCAACATTTTCCATAGTGGTCTTTGCACATGTCAAATTTACATTAAATCCATGCATGTCATAAAGTAAGAGGTGGAGCAAATGATGAAAAATCAAGACAAAGTTAATCAAATATTGCATTCTGAAAGTCAAACAAAACTACAGATATGCACCTGTGTGCCTCTAATGGTGTGTCTACAAGGAGATGCTATTGCAAAACACAGTAAGAATTACACATTGAACCACCATTATTATTCCATGTTATCTTCCCAGTTGCCACTCAAGCTCAGAGCTTGTCCTGAGCTTCGAAACACAAACGAGACAAGTGTATCTGAGCTCTGCTTATGATTTTGGCCATTGCTACTAACGCTCCTCTGGAAGCACAGAGTGGTGGTCATAGCGATGGACAGATAGCAGGGACAGCAGCAGTGGGAAAAACAACAAAAAGAAGGGTATTTCCTGGCATCCTCTGGCTGTGATGCTGATGTCCCACATACTGAACCACTGTAGTGTGCAGATACACTTGGCTGAATTGACATAGACTCAATAAGTCCAAGACTAATTTAAAACAAAGCTGAGTAAATATTGAAATTTGAAGTTTTGATTTTCTTTTTTTCCTGGTTTCTTTCAAACCTTTGTTTTCTTTTCAAAATGGATGCAAATTTTTTTCAGGATAGAAAATTTACAGGTTTACGACCTCAAAATTCCATGAAGCCTTAGGAAAAGTGATGTCAACCTAAACTATTTCTTTTCTCCCCAGGTTGAGCCACTGAACTATAAAATCAATTATTTTCAGTGATCTAGTACTATAATGAGTCACAGGAAAAAGCAAAGAGAGTATTTTCTAAGTTAAGTTCTCTCTGTGTCTGAAATGTCTTGGAAGTCAGGTACTGGCAAGGAAATGAAGCGTGTCTCTTCCAGCATCCCTGCATCTTCCTGCCAGAGTGCTTGATAAAGCACCAATAAACATAATTGCCTTTGCATATCACTGATACAAAACCCAAAAAATATGTACCCAAGTATGGCTCCCATTTTCCAGTGAGTTAGTTATGCATTCTTCATCATTCTGTGTGCTATATAATCAGGAGCTGCATCTTGGAATTCACAGCAACTCTTATCTATGCCTGAACATTTATGGGATTTATTGCCAATTTTATAGATATGGCAAGTAAACATAAACTGAGCAAGTTTCATAAAATATAAAACTCATCAGCAGATGCTGATTAAGGAGAATTATTGCATAAGCTTTATGTATTTTTCCATTTAAAGTTTAGCTTTGCTGGTTTATTTGAAAGGGCTTCATATGGGAAAGGCATGACACAGAAAATATAAAATGGAAAAGCAGAAAGCGGGGCACTGGCAGGAAGAAATGGCTGATACAGACCAAGTAGGTTGCTTCACTGGGGCTCTCCTATCTCCCCAGCTGTGAAGGTGGCATCTGCAATATGCTACAGAGTCCCCCCCAAGGGGTGGTGACAGTAATTTACATTGCTCCTCTCCAGAGTGGGGGTCTAAATGAAAGCAGATGACAGAAAGGATACTTCAGATTCCAGGATTCATGGATATCAGTGGAAACATACCCTTTGGAAAACCTTTAATCAAACATTGTTCACTAGAATGAAATAGAATGAAAGAATAAAAAAGGAATATTACAAGAGATTATTTGATTTGACATACTGAACTATGAATAGCACTTTTATTATAGTGAAAATCTGTGGCCAGGCTCATTGCCAATGATCACTTTCAGCAGTCACAAAATTAAGCTTTGTTTAATTCTATTTTAATTTCATACAGCTGCTTTGATGGGTCAACCCACAACATGTGAGAGCTGACTCAGAGAGTGTAGAAAAGATCATGGGGACTTCAAAGGGCAGAATGGAGGATGTTTTTGAGGGGATCAGTCTTTGTTACCAGGGCCAAAGGGACTTAGTTGGATGAATCCTACTAGTCCGCAGATACATTTTGCAGTTGCATTTATCCACCACGCTTTCATATGCAAAGATAAGCCTTCAAAGATTCCAGCTCAAGGAAGAGATGATGCTGCTTGGACTGTTTCATTTTCAGTGCTGAACTCCTGTTTCATGCCTTCACCTGATAAATATGGGACTGAGAAAGGATGTCTGTGAACCAAAACAAGAAGCACAGCTTGGGGACAGAATGTTCATGCAACAAATTCCTGTTCAGTGAGCTTCAGCCCAGTGAGCTGAGCTACGGCATACACTGCCTTGTCAGTCAACCACGAAAGAGCCAATGACTGTGTCACCAGAAAGAGCCTGTATTTCTGCAGCTGAAGATATAAGCTATGCCTGTTACAGGCAGTGGTTTTGCTGCATTAGGAGCTACACATTCAACTATGAAACTAACCTAATTGCTGCTGAACAGAAGCGTTAAATACACAGCAAGCTCATTTCCGGCAGAACCGAGTAATTGCCATGTGCAGTTTTACACTTAGAGGGTCAGATTTTGCTATGTTAAAATTATGCAGTTCAAAAGCGGTTGGCTTTCTTCTAACACAGAGCAATTTGGCTCCCGCAGAGGATAACATAACCAGCAGCACTCTGCTGCAGCACTGACTCAACTGCAGTATTTCTCAGCTACTGGTCAGTATAAATCTACAGCTGAGGGCTTGATCCAAAGCCATGTTTCTGTCACTGGTTCCAATAGGCACTGACTCAGGACCTAAGTTAAAAATCTGTGGTGAAAAAACAGAGAGCAGAGCATATGTCCTACACAATACAGCTGACAATTTCTATGCTCAGCAGCTGATAGTGTAGGGCTGCAATATTGATTTGTGTTACTGTATTTTATTGCTAGTATGTTACAAGATTAATTTTGTGCTACTCAGCATCTGCTTTCTCCTTGGGAAGTTTTGTAAAGAATTCTGCTGACTATAAAGAATTGACTTTTCCTTTTGATTTTTACAAACCAGCGAAACAGATCCTTTATACCCGGCCCTTCCAAAGTACAGCATGATAGACACTGTTAAGATGATTATACTATATACTTACATGTGCTTCTCTGCTCACAGGCTAACAAACAGCTGAAGTCTTATTAGTACAGGTCAGCATCCTTGTTCAGTCTTTCTTCTCTCACGTACTTCCAGACAACATTACTGTGACAGATTGTTATTCTGCTAAGGTAGGCTTTGGCTCCTGCCCAAAAGAATTATATAAATCTATACCCTTTTACAGATTAATATTATATTCTTCTTGCATTTACTTGTATTTTTAAATGGGAAATAACAGAGACTGGCTATGGGTAAAAGGGTAGAAATTCAATTCAATAAATAAATATATAAATAGCTCAATAATAAAAAATGTGTGATATTGCCATGAATTAAATTCGTTCAGAAGGAATTTGTGGATTTTGGTGTCTATTGATAGCAGTGAAGTGTTACCTAATACTGATACCTAGTATCTTATTACTGGATCAATATACGCAAGATTTTGAGTGCCTGTGATTTGGCTGTGCCTCCCTTTGGGGGCCATTTAGGAGCTGGCGGTGTGTGGCGGATGGCAGGCAGTGTAAGGGGTCTTTACACAGCTTAATGCCAGCCACTGCAATGAGCAGGGCTCACTTCAGAGAAGGGGAGAAGTAAGTTGCGTCACTTGGAGGCCTGTCATAAATTCTTTTCCCTTGCTTCAAAGGGAAGGAGCTGTGACCCCATTTGTTTATGGCCAGAGCAGTTTTGTGCTGGCTTTGAGTGTGCTGTGTGCTTCGTTGCACTGTGTGGCTCTGTGCTTTTGTGCCTGCATCATGCAGCAGGACATAAACCTCTCCTTTTCAGCTTGGTCACTGAACTAAAAACAGGAGAGATGTTCATGGTACATGCTCAAGTCAAAACAAAAAGAAGAAATGAAAACGTTGCTACTTCTTTAAGTTTAAACCACACTGCGTCTCAAAGGCAAGGACAATTGCAGATGCTTTTTAAGGAATTCTGAATACATTTCTCATTAAGGTCTTTATACAGGTATATCCTTCCCCTTGCTTCAAAGTCGTTCTTATTGGTCTCTGTGCAGCAAAAGCCCTGGTTTTTGGTTTAGGGAGTGTCATGTGGTGGTAGGGCTGAGAGAAGGGTAGAACTGCAGTCAGAAAAAGCTAAATCAGATCATGTCTGGCCATAAACTGTCATATCTGAGGTTTCTGCAGTAGAACCATACTGACTTAAGACCAGTGAAGGTCTGTCAATTTTAGCTGGAAAAGTGCCCAAGGGCTGGATGGTAAATTTTAAGGTGAGGATGTTTTTTTAGGAATCTGGAAGCACTCAGGTTTTAGTTCAGAGAAAACAGAACTGTTCTCCTTCACCAAATATCTGTGTCCTTCTCAGAGCACAAGCTGTACTCTGTGGCGTAGAGGACAATTCAATAAAGTTAGTAGCGTGTGAACAAAATTGTCAGGGCCCTTATCTCAGATGACCAAACTGTACATGTAAGTAATCCTTCAACCCTAGACACTGTAAATAAAAAAAGGTCAAGAAGCCTTGACAAAGGATCTATGGCAATGTACTATGATCTCAATAAAGACTGCTGTAAATCACTTTGTCTGACAATCGCTCACAAGCAGAAATGGTTTAAAATCACTAAGACGAAAATAACCTTGGAAAAACAGGCTGCAGACAGCCAGAAGTTGGTGGTAAATCCTGGGAGAGGACTGCAATACATCTATTACCACACCATAAATGAGTACAGTCCTGCAGAGGTAAATAGACTGTAAATCTGATTCTACCTGCAGCTAACAAGGCTCTCAGAGCTAGATCAACTACAGCTGGGGATTTCTCCATCAGAGACAATCTCTACCCATGTTACATTCTCAGCAACTTTACAGCAGAAGGTAAAACAGTTCAGTTCTCCCAGAGTACTTTTCCAAGGGTTTTTTCAGTGTTGTCTTCTTGGAGCCACTTGTATTTCCAAATCACAGAGTTAAAGAGATTCATGTTATCTGATGTTAGGTATCTAAAAGTTACTGCCTGAGCCTGAATGAGCCCCTGTGGGCTCCAAGATATGCCCTTCTGCAGGACAATTCACCCAGCAAATGTAGCTGAACTGACCCTTTTCTGTTGAACACTTTGAATATAGATTAGACTTTAGTCCAGATCAAGACTTCTCAGTCAAGGTGATGCAGTTCTTTATAGGTGAACTAGCTATGTCAGGTCCAATGCCAATCCTTGGAAATGAAGTCAATGCTGCTCCCAGTGGAACCACAAGAGAGGTTCAATTCATCCCACACTTGACATCTCTTGATCAGACACCAAAGTAGTTTTCTAAGCCTCGTTGGTTGCATTGACCGACTCTCCACTGACTGCAGTGGAAACTTGAGTGCTTATATCAGCTATGTACATCTAAAGTGAAATTCAGGTGCCTAAAAAATGGGCACCTGTTCTGAGATGTCCTAGGATGTCCAAAATATCCATGTATGAATGGCAGTAGGGTACGTGGTTTACAGAAGACTTGTGTTTCTCTGGAGGGGCAGTAAGTAACCACGTGGAATAACCTCAGACCTCAGAGAGGAGCATACGCTAATGTTTAGGCACCTGAATACAACCACTTGACTTCATATGAAAATGAACTGAATCTGATCCCTAACTGCTTGTGTTAGGACAAATCAATCCCACCTGTTGTTACACCTTTTCTGTCTGGGAGATCTGCAGGCTTTATATCTTGAAAAATCTTTTCTGTGATGTTAACCCCCATTTCTGTATATTTCCCATTTTTTAAATTACTGAAGCTTCCAGGTGGCACCAAAAGGGCCCCATTGAATTTTCTTACTTGGGAGGACAGGCTTAGTGCATTCTTCTCTGTCATTTATCAACAGAGTCATATGCGTTGCTCTTAAATTCAGGTTTTCATTTTTTATCTACAAGGCCTAAAATTAGTGCAGGCTCTGTCGGAAATAATCCAAAATGAAAATGATCTTCCCTAATCCATGCTGCGTATCTCCTTTTTCTTGCATTTATCATTCACTCCATATACAGATCTCCTGCAGATATGTAGGGAACAAATATGCAGAGTGTAACAGAAGATTAGTTTGAATGTGTAATTTCAGAAAGTCAAAACAGCAGGATCCTTGAAATAGCATGGAAAAAGATTCACTATCAGAAGAAAAGAAAACTGAAACTCATGGTGATAGAGCACAATTTTTACTGTTTAGGGTTTTCTGAAAATGTATTTGTTTCATAGTTCCCCGATCTATTCTGGGTCAGGAGTCTCAGTACACTTATCATTACAGAAACAGTCTGAACAGAAAGAGTTTACTATTAAACACATTGTGTTACCTTCTTCCACTCAAGTTAGCAGCATTAGGATGCAGCAGCAAACTTCAGAGAGATTGTACAAGAGATGCAGAAACCCAGAACAGGAGCCAGGACCACAAAGATGTTGATGGAACTACCTCTGCATGTTTCAGCACTTTTGGGGAAGACTTGATGGTGGCATTTGATTTCTATCATAATACGCTGGAAAGACTAGACATCAGCATTCAGTGTGGCTTACAATCTCACAATAGAAATGGAGAACAGGTTGCTGAAGAAATGATCTCCCAGTAAGCACTAATATTGCTCTCTGAAAGATAAGTCTCAATTACATCCCTAATTATGTGCAATTATGAACGCCATAGTCATAAGGTCAAATACCGAGATGCTTGTTCCATATTCTGGCAAAGTAATTTTTGAGTTCTTTACACTTTGGTTTATAGACATGGAAAACAAATGTTAATGAAAACATTGCAGAATATCTTTTCATCTTAACTCTGGGCTAGTTTCCTTTGATATTAATGCTGGCAGTTAATAAGGAGACAGGTATTAATTACGTTTTGAAATACTGGGTTTGACATACAGAGGTAGGACAAACTGGTACTCACACTGAGCACTGCTGGCAATTATACGTAACCTTATTTTAATCTTAATTCCATTCATTATAAAATGTAACATTAGTGTGGAGACAATAAATCACTTGTAGATAGTAGAAAGCTTCATTTATCTTTGTAGAGTTGCTGTACAGCAGCCTCATCTGAGTGAAATCCTAAGTAATTGCAACAAAAAGGATCTACTTGCAAAAGTAGATTTGCAGAAAATATTTGCCTTTCAAGATGCTACTTTTTACATGCCTTCATTTACACCTGCTTGTGATTTTTGAAGCAAAAAAGTTCTAATTTTTTAAAAAGTATTTATTTCAGCAAAGAACATGACACCAGATACAGAAGGGAGTGTACAATAGCTGCAACGGCGTAGCCAGGGCATTGCTCCAAGAGTTAGAATAATGCAGGGTGTGCGGCTTGCCCCATGCACTAGATACTTTTTGAATTAATGGAACACTGAATAAACCGCGTTGACAGCAAACATTTTCCCTATCCCCAATAGTGTGACCAGTTGCAGTCCCACGAAAGGGAAGACTGGATATTCCAGAAAATGGAGCTGCTTAGCTCACTTAATAAATAAACCCTGTGCACCAGCAGGTATCTACTCTTCCACCCCACTTACCTCCATTTTTGCCTTTTTCACTCTCCCAGCCCTCCTGGCTCCATTTCTTCACTGCTGGCCTTACCAAGCCTGTCCCCAGTCTTCCTGCCTGTGGACTCACAGCAACCATGCCAGAGCCAGCTGTGCATGCCCCTCACACCACAGCCTCTGAATTTATTCTCTCCCTGGACATTCGAATACCACTGAGGTCACTAAGGATGTATAGTACCCTCTGAAGTTTACAGTCCTGTAATTAAGGGTTAGATATTAAGATAGGCTAGAGCCCATGGCAAAGCAACTCTTGGTTCTTTCAATTTCAGTCAGTATTTTGGGATGAAGGGATGTTTCCCTGACACTTTACACCCTATGTTATTGGGTGTCCTGGTTTTTATTTTCAGGTGTGCTTTTTCTTCTTTCAGATACTGTTTTTCTCTGCAACTATCAGGGCCGGTTTGCACCAGAGATTTGGTTAACTTGTTCATTACCAGTGCCTGCATACTGCATCCCCGCCTTGAGCTGCAGGCAAGAGGAATAATAAAAGAGTGCTTGAGGTCATACCAGACTGCATTTGGATCTGTGCCTATAGCTATGATGAACACTTCCAGTGGTCGAAAGACAGCAAGATGCATGTGAGTATCACTCATTGCCCATCCAAATTGCTCTGCCTGGCTAACAGGTTAGCAGCTGGTGAGTTGACTCTGTGACATAGGGCAGAGCAGTAGCTATGACAGAAATACATCTGACAAAGCTGGGTTCTGCTAGTGAACCAGTGTTTTGTACATGGGAGCTCCCTGCCTCTGAACCTGAGCCTTGCATGTGCTGAGTGGGCAGCTTTAGCTACTACTGTGCAGTGAGTTTGTGTTCCCTGCTTGCGCTGCTTTGGCTAATTGTGTGTTCTCATCTGTTGGTTCCTTGTTATTCAGATTTGTTTGTTAATTGTAAGGATTTGTGTTTTGGTCATATTGCAGTAAAAGAGAAGCTCTCTAGCAGAATGCAGCATCTGTTTAACCGTTTAAACCAGCAGCATGCAACCAGCAGCACGCAACCAGCAGCAACGCAGGGTGAAGAACAACTCTCTACTCCAAAACTTAGGAGAACAGAGTAAAAATAAACTATCCGAGTCTGCAGAAATCCCATCCTTCTGAAAACTACTGTAAGACCTAGAAAGGTACCACTTTGAGTCATGGTTTACAGAGATAAGAAGCATTTCCTCCTGGAAATCTGTGCTGGAACAGAGCTCGTGCCCCAGCATGATGTATGAGGTCCAGAAGCACAGATCACAGAAGTAAAATTAACAAGGTTTTTGTCTTGAAGGCCCTCATTTGAGCATAGCAGGATCCTGTTTTGTTTATGGAAAACTGTCAAGAACAGAGTTTGCAATGGTTTACTTGAATTACCTCTGCATACAGTGTAATCACCAAAATAACCGAGATAGCTACAATTATTGGCCATGCAATTTCATGCACCCGTGGAAATATATTGAAGTACAAATTAGTGCGTTTGCTTTAATTTATGCTAATGAAAGAGCCTGGCACATTTGCTAGCAAGTCTTATGAAGAAGAAGATTCAGCGGGAATTCAGAGGGAATCACTGTAATGTTTTCAAATTAGAATAATAAATCTGACTTTATAACATTAGACTAAATAAAACTGTTGTTAGTGATTTGATTTTCCACTACTCTGCACCTGGTGTGGATATAAAGGCAGATTTTTCTTCAAGAAGTTTCTGGCAATCCACAGTTGGAGACTTTGATCAAAGCAAGGCCATAGATACGTGTCTCAGCATATTTCCTATTAGGAAATTTGACTCTGAAGGAATTATTAGAAACCTTGAGAATGTGTGAGCTACAGAAATATAAAGGCTATCCAACTGCATAATGATAATGAAGTTTAATGAGCATTTTATTTGCAATTAAACTTATGATCTGATTAATGATAGAGTTATCTTTTTACTCTAGAGGACAGTAGAACCAGAGAAGCAACAAAGGTGCCTCCTGTCCTATTTGTATGGGTATGATACATTTATTTTTCATACCTAAATACTACGTTTGCCTGAAAAGTGAACATATTGTTCCTGAGATTGCTGAAGCTGTCCTACATTGCTTAGCCATGCAAATTCATCTGTTTGTCCTTCTTCGTGTTGTATGTCACTGTAGTGGAAATCCCATGAAAGCAAAAGCCTTCAAATGTGCTTATGTCTTCAGAAACATAATATTTCCACACGAATGAGGACAGAAGAAGCTGAGAAACACAAACTGCTTCAACTGCCTACTGAAATTCAGCTGCGTTGTATCCTTCTGTAGCAGATGACCCAACTTGTCCAGTGGAGGTTGGGCTTCACAGCGCCATGCACTGCAGGAAGTGCCACCGAGGCCACTGGACTGAGGTGTTGTCTCAGTGGGGCTGCTAACCCTGGCTTGAATTTGCACCCTGTAATAAAATAATGCAAAGACAGCAACACAAAAATTATTCCAATTGCGGTCACAATATAAATTGAACAGTCTCTCTTTGGTACAAGCGGGAAGGTAGAAGAGGATGAGTGGCTATAGGACTGTCTTTAAGTTAGGATGGAAAACAGAGATGTGCTACTACTGCTACTGCTCCTGTTTTTAATTCTGTCTCATCTCTTCTTCCTATTAGCCTCCAAGTTCCCTTTTCCTCCATCTTTTTCGCATCTTACCTTAGACACCCTTTCATCTTTCCACCTCTTTCTAAGTGTCACTCCTCTGTCTGGCCAGACCAGCAACTCCAGATCTGCCATGCTGTCCCAGAAGTACTGGCTGGGATCTGAAAGTACATGGTTAGAAAATCCATCTTCGTGCCAAGCATACTAGAAGAGCAAGGCCAACTTTCTGGTCCTGAGGGCATTTATCCAGCTGGGACCATGACCCTCTTTAGCTGCTAGCACAGCTAGTGACAACCACACCTTCAAAATGAAATTTTGGAGCAACAGGAGTGGTGCATATAACGCACAATCCTAGCTCTCTGCCTGGGAAAACTCAGCTGCAGGAAAGATTCTTTATTGACATCCTCTCCAGCCAGTTCTTCGTGTAGAAAACCATTTCTTGGCATTGGATAGCCAGATTCATGTCAAGATTCCTAGAAGAAAGGACTGACTGCAGGCCTTAAGTATCAATTTATGTTCACATTTAGTATATAATGGCAATAAATTATTTACAGTGCAAGATATCATAAAATTGAGTTATCACCTTGTGAGAAACTCATTTATAACACCAAAGTGTTCCCGATTTTGTAGAAGGCAGCATGGTAACACAGGTGTATTTCAGTGACAAATGTATTACACACATGTATGATTACAAATCTGGTGGCCATGCTTCTAATGGCTCTGCAGACAGCTACGAAGCTGCTCAAGCAGCTGCCTGAGCTCCTATTCTCTCTTTAGTTAATTTTGTTCTCATTGGAAAACTGCTGTTCTCACACTATCACTAAAGTTATCATCTTAAAAGACTGAACTCTGGCATCACTTCACACATCAGCAAGGCACTGAGGTGGGATTTATTGTTTCTTTTAAGATTTTGATCTGCTTGATGTTATTCTTAACCAAACAGCATGCATGTACTTCAGAAAACGATCATGAGTAAGTAGTGGTTTACTGCTAGAGCTGTGGAAAGGAAAGCCACTCTGAGATCTGCTGTAAATCTTTGCCTTAGATACAGCCTAAACCACAACCAGTTGTTTCATTAGCTGTAAATTTAAGATATGTGTTTCAATGAGAAAAAAAAGGAAGATGGAAAAATCTTTTTGAAAGAAACAAAATTTCTCCTTTTGTCTGGTGAGACTTGTGAGATAGAGGGCTCCTTTTGTAGGATTTTGTGATTGCTTTTTGCCCAGAAGCCAATGTAGAATTGTTATCCAGTATCTAGGACAAATCTGTACATTGTTCAGTTTTTCACTCCAAGTCCCTGACAGTCTGGATCGAGCAGCAAAAAGGTGACTAACAGCATTTATGGTTTGCTAATACAAAACAGAGATTAGCTACAAGATGACTCCCTCTGCTCTGCTTAGATTTTGAATTTGCTTGCAGCCATAAGGCGGGTGGAAGAGGTATTGACTAACCTCTTCAGAGAATGAGATGTATGAGAGAGTCACCTTCTGAATATGTTTTGAACCAATTTGCAAAACAATAGCCTAGTGTTGCAAGAGTTATTCTTTAACGTCTTCCTTTTAAACATTTCCAATCTCTTTACAAACCCTATAAACACAAATGTCATATGGGATTCAACAGTTCAGCAGCTGAAAGGATCAGGTATGAAAGTTAAGCTTTCTGAATGTATATAACAGCACTGTTTTAAAGTTTCATTTAATTTCATTCATTGTAAGCCAGAAATTTTTCTGTCTAGAACTTCTGATTCTTCCCTTCTATTTTTGGTTTCCTCTTCTGTGGGTGACGAGACAGAAATAGTTAACGAAATGGATCCAGGGCTGTTGTCCGGGTAGGGCTTAAGCCTTGGGAACCATAAAGAGAACAATGAAGTGTCAAGATCGTTTAGCAAAACAAAGCAGGCGGTTTGCAAGATAAAGCAGGATGTGCAACTCGAAGACAGACCAAACGATGTAAATATTTGTAATTCTTAGTAGTTCTGCTGAATCAGGATGACAAGGAAGTAAGAGAGTGGAAAGTTACTGCTTAGCACTTAGTGGACTATAAAAGGGATGCAAGACGCGAAATAAAGGTCTTCAGATTTCACCAGAACTGGAGTCTGTCTTTGATATGCCACACTCTTCACAGAACAAAAGCAGTCTATCATAACTTTCTTAGTTGGCATGCAATACAGTCCTGCTGGTGAAGATATTACGGTAGCATGTGTTGTGTATGCATAAGGTGCGCCAGAAGTTTACGAAAAGCATTCTAATAACATTTCGGAGTTTTTGAGAGAGCTGCTTGAAATAGTTACTTTCTAACTCCTGTCTTACAAAGCCACATGCCTCCCTCACCAGGAACTAGCTTGGTGAAGCAGTGAAAGCCAACTAACAATGACCTAAAGAAGCTCTAAGGTGTCTTGAGCTTTAACATACATTTTACCGAGGTTTTCTGAGACTCAAAATGACAGACTGAAAAAGTACATGTTCTGAAGGAAGATAGGTCCTATTCGTAGAATTGCAGGACAACAAAACAGTATCTTCATGGTTGTGGATTCTTTATTTGAAATGTCAAATTGGAATGACCCATATTCATGCTGTGCCTTAGATTGGAATAAGTTTGGGCAGAAAACCCTACATTTGCAGGAGAAAAAGATTCATTTTCATCTATCCTCCATACCACTCACCTGTCTGCTTGGGGGATTAAAATTAGAATAACTCCTGGGGAGGGAATGATTAGAGAGTGGAGAAGTGGATAATGCACTTTATAAATAAATTTATCACCTAACTGCACTTTATGACTTACATATTCTCTGTTAGCAATAGCTAGAGTGCTGCAAATTACTTTGATATTGAGAAATAAATATCCATGTCTGTTCCACACCAATCTGTCTCCTGCTTCATATTCTTCAAAGTGGTGATACTACTTAAAATAATAGATACAACCTGACTGCAATATAAGTTGAAATGAATTTTAGTTGTTTAATGGATCTGGTTTGAAAAACTGAGCTGAGAATTTTTTCTCTTGTAACTGCACCTCAACAACCTCTTACAACAAAATGGATAGATTGTCCTCAGTTCATACCAAACTTTAAAAAAAAGTATTATATCCTGTAGTACAGTTCAATATTGGTTACCATGGCCATGTCAAAACTATGTACTATTGTTATGGTTTACTCCCAGTAAAAAAGAAACAGGAAGCAGGGAAGGCATTGTTCCCACCCAGCACTCCTTTTGGGTTACTTCTTGTACACCTTATGTCATAACTCAGTCTTGCCCTCCTGGCAAGACAGTGTGATGAGGTGACAGAAGGTGGCTGTCCCATTCTTTCATGCCTGGGGACATGCAGTAAGTATCCTCCTCCACAGTTCAGCAGCACAAGGCTCCCAAATCACCCCTCAATAGGCACTCACCAGGCAGAATAGATTGTATCCATTTTACATGGATGTGTAAGGTGAACTCCAACAGAAAAAGCAGAATTTCTCAGCTCTAACTACCCAGGAAGTCCAGCCCTAATGATGTTGTTGCTATAATTGTCTTACCCCATTTGATGTTTTCAAGAAGGCTGAGCAATGATCGCTTACAGTATTGACAAGCCAAGGTGTTTATGAAAATCAAATCGATATGACTTAATGTAGAGACATCCAACTTCACATATTTCATTTGCAAATTGCTCCCTGAAGATTTTTTTTTTTTTTTTCATAAAATCCCTCGGCTTTATAGAAAATCAATTCTCTGTCGTCTAAATGTTGTCTTGCAGCTCAGCATGCCCTCAATTTGTTTTTGTAGTGCTCCCTATTAATAGGGATGTATACTAGAAATAGCTGTAAAAGTATATGCTGTGCTTTTTTGCTGGTAAGAATTTTAGAGAAGTTTGATGAAATTACATTTAAGTAAGTGCTCTAAATTTTAAATTTATACGATTTATGTGTCCAGGATGACAGATTAACCACAGATGCCTGTAAAATGTAAAAGTCCAATTAAAATAACCAAAAATTAACTTGTCAGAATTGTCATGTACGTGAGAAATCTGAGTAATAAAAAAGACTTTAAACCAACTTTTTCTTATTCTTTTCTTTTTCATTATAAATACTCTCTGCCTTGAGTCAATGGAGTTAGTGGACTACAGTTTACTGTAAGTAGTTACGTATTTCAGAAGACACTGATGTGAATAAGAAATAAAGATGACTGCTAGACTTGTATGAAGAATATATAAGAATGATCTGCAAAAGAGAAGAACAGTTTTGTAAACTTCAAGCTAATGAGTTGTGCTGCTATAAAGACTGATGAAAGTGCCGAGTAACATTGTGAGGCTGGAAAAGCCATGCTAAACAATGGTAATGGAACATGTAATTCGGAAATTTAGGGTTAGTGGAAGTCATTGCTACTGAAAATCAATTATTAAAATTATTTTTTTTTTAGTTTATCTAACAAGATATAATCTTCATATATTGATCCCTTTCTGCATATCCCCAGCTACTAAAATCAGAGGGATGCCTCTTTGTCTCTTTTCCTGCGCTCTCCAGTTATTCTTTCTGATCAGTTTTAGCATCTCCAGCTCCCCAGAAGAGGGGAAGGGTGGTGGCAGGCCAGGGAGGAAAGAGATGATGGCCAGTCTAGAACTGAATAAGAAATATTTTGGGGGGAAGTAATGGAAGAAGGTGAAATAAATGGGCAAGAAAGTATGGCCACTGAACATAGAGGAGAGATGTAGTATTGGAAAAATTGGATCTGTCAACTTTCACCAATTAAAACTGAATCTAACTAAACCAAGTTATAAAAGATGCCTCCTTTATAAAAATCATTACATAATATAACATTATTTTAATAAACAGATAATGTTGGGAATTGAAAATATTTTCCTCCAGTAAATCCTGAATTTAAAAGAATGCTATATATGAAAGGATGAGTAGAACCTGAGTTGTCCTCATTTTTAACAATTTAATAATGAAGTTAGTATCTAAAGCCAGCTCCTGCAGGTGGGTTTAAGTACTAACAGCACAAACTGACTGTCCCCTCAACCATTTATCCATGAGCAAATGCTTAAAAATAAGAAATCCACAAGTATTAGTCAAAACATGATGACAGTGCTCTATTAATACCCCATATCCCAGAGTCTAGCTACAAAAGGGAAGTCTTTTGCAAATGGAAATTTTTATACCACAAAATGGAAATTATGAAATTTGAATGAGGAAAAAAATGGGACAAAGCAAGAAGAGCTATGCTATTAATAGTGATGAGGAAAGCTGTCTTACACCTTGGCAGACCTTGGCCATCTTGATAACAGAACATGGCAGGGGGGTTGGAACAAGATGATCTTAAGGTCCTTTCCAGCCCAAATCATTCTATGGTTCTATGATTCTATGTAAAATCCTAGCAATGGTCCAAAAAGTACTTTCAGTCCATACAAATGATATTTATTTTAAGACTGTACTTACAAATCCATGTGAAAAGTTCAAAATAAGTATATTGCCAGCCTGTGCAATGCCTGACTAGTGATCAAATCTTAAAATGAGAACTTAAAATGATGCTGTGATGGATTAATCATGTCCACGAAGTATGAAGGAGCTCAAATGGAAATGCTCTGACAGCCCATAATAAATCAACCAAGAGCTATATGCAGAACTAGTAAATAAGCTCAAAACCAAATGTAGAACATGAGTCAGGCACAGAAGCAGACCATCAAATAATTATATAAATACGGAAATTGTAAAAAAGATGTATTAAATTGTTACAAAAGCAAAAGCAGAAATACAAAGATAGCAGACAAATGAAATGAAAAATAAAATGTGAGCACTACTTCCAGTTTAAGAAAGGTAAAAATGTTTCCAAATGCTTTGTCTGGAAAAGGAGACTGACAACTATTATGAATGGGGAGGTAGTTACACCAGCATTTGGCTGTTGGAAGACGGAACATGCAGTCATCGAGGGAGAACTTGAATGAGTCAACGAAACAGCTGACAGCAACCCAGAACCTAAATGAGAGACAGCAGAGCCATACTGGGACCTCAGATCCTTCAAATAGCTAGAAAGAGTATGGTTAGTGTATCTAGAACTGGATAAATATAAAATGCTGATTATTTGAAGAAATATTGGGATATGGGCCCTAGAAAGGCAAAATCATTGCAAAATCTAAGTGAAGATAATAAACCAATTCAGTAACACTATAAAAAACTCTCAAAACCTCTAAATATTTTCCATAAATTGCAAACATTGAGGCATTCATGGACCAAAGACTGAAACAACCATAGTTTCTTCAACGTGATGCATTTATCCCATATGTCAGAGAAGTTGTGACCTATTCTGAAATACTTATTATGTGAATAAAAAGGCAAAGATAAAAATGATGACATGGGCAAGAGATGAGGCAACTTCCTATGAAAGTGACAGCCTCCAGTTTTTGCCTCAGTGATGCTAACATGGACAGAAAAGGTAGACATAAATTGAAAGCAATGTCTTGCAGTGGTGTTTGTGCATGAAAAGTTCAACCAGCTCTTTCAGGAGCAGGAAGCCATTCAAGTAGAACATGACCATAAATCACTGGAGGGCATTTTTGAAAAGCCACTGCAAGCTGCTCCAAAGTGCTTTCAGCCCATTCTCTGAAAGAACAGCGCTATTATTTTAGATGTATGCTGAAAAAAAGGGACTTAGCCAGGGAAGAACTGTAGCATTAAAGAAAAGACAGTGGAATAAGAATATGAAATTGTAACCATTCCAGAAATATAAAAGATGTGAAAAAGCATGTCCCCTTCAAGAAAAGGTCTGGAAAGAATCATGTGAAACACATAAAGCAAACATTTACATAGCTTTTTTGCCTCAGGCTTTTCGATCCGTAGGAAGAAGCCCCAACTCCTTCCCAAGTATGCAGGAAAGACTGACATGAGATGAGTATCTAAGAATATGTCAGACAGTACATTGCAGTCAAACTGTAATGTCCAAGCTATTGAAAGAAGAAAATCCCCACTCCAGAATACAGGCCTGTACCTGGAAAGTTTGGGCTTGTGTGTCAGCAAACAGCCCTGCAGATCTCTGAGAGCTGGTGAGCAGATGTGATATATGTAGCAGAAGGCCAGGAAGACCACAAAAGGGAAAATAAATGCATACAGCTCTCTTCACAGGCCTTGGACTGAAGGGAAAATAGATCCCGAATCATAAACTACTCATTACAGTAGACTGATTTCTTGACTGCTTCAGTAGCAGATGAAGCAATGAGGTTTTAAAGTGCGTTTGTGACTATGAAGTGGTGTTTTAATGGGAACAAATGAAAATAATCAATATTCAGGGTTAGATGAAACATTCAAATCCTACTCCTGTGCAGCCAAGAAGAAATACATGGGGATATTTAAAAGAACAGGTCAAGCACAGAGATGGTTCCCCAGAATGTCTCTTCACCTTAATATGGCCAGGGACTTCCTAAATCAGAAGTGTTGGTTTTGTTTATTTGCTTCCAACCGATTTTTCTTTCCACACATTTTTCTTTATAGCTGGAAGATTCAGTCATTTCCTCTCATTATGCAGCATTCCTGTGTGTATTTGAAGTATATTATGCTTTGATTTCTCCATCTTCTTTTCTTTTAAAAGCTCTTTCAGTACTTCACTGTTTTCTCTGGCAACTGCTGTTGGTCTCGTGTGAGCTTTCCCACTCAAACCTTTATTGAAGTGTGATGATCCATACAGACACCATATTTCATACGAGGCTTTGCTCCTGTGTCAGGGACCAGAAGATTAACCCATATGTTTTACAGGTGAAATGTTCATTTCTCAGAAACTCAGAATAGAGCAGAGGCAGAACTGCTGGAATTTTGTTGGCTATGATGTTGCTTCTGTGAGAACTACAGCATATTTCTTTCCCTTGTGCCAAAATATTCTGAGATGCTATCCAAAGCGGGGCTGATTTCACTGGAGGTTATACTTCTGCTGTCTTTTATCTACTTATAGTGAAGAAAATAGTTCCTGCATAGTGAAAAGTACCAACAACATTGTAAAGTCATTCCCTGCTTGTCTGTGTGACTGTTATATGCTGTCTGTTACATAAGGCATGAGCACTGAAAAGTCAGAGCTTAAATGCCAACCTAATAGGCAGCTAAGAAATATCTTGCATGAAGGGAAAGATTTTGTACACCAACAGGGAGCAAAGAGCTAATAAGTTATGGATGCTCTGCATGATTTGCCTCAAGCATATTTTAAGGCCTTTCTCTTTCTAACCCCAAATTATCTCACTAGGTCTGACTGTGGGAAAGGGGGTGATGTTTGCATATTCATCTTAGAAGAATTTTCCATCTGTGTGATGCATAAGTGGGTTTTCTGGGAAAAGAGAAGGGGGAAAAAATCATCTAATTTGTAGCTGTAACATTTGGGGGTGAGATTAATTTTCTCAGCACATTGCTCATTTCTCCTGCAGCAGAAAGCTTGCACAGAAAGCCCTGTATGATGCTGTGCACTCCTCATGGATGACCGAGATACTTAATTGGTCCTTTTTTGGAGAAAGGGATCTTCACAATTTTGGAAGTCCTCTAAATTTAACAGATAAAACTCTCATCCCTGTCACACTCTTTTTCCTGCTCTGGAGGCAAAAAGCAACCCAGGTGGGCTCTAGGAAAATTCTCCCAGCAGAGCAGAACTGAAGTGCATGGTTTTCTGTTCCTCCTTAGAGCCTGTGCACTTGTCCTGCTTTACTGTAGAAACTCATGCAAAATCTGGCAGTTAAAAATATGGGGCAAAGGCTCCCAGTCTTACCCTGAGTCTTCAAGGAGACAGAGAATCTGGCTTTCATTGGCAGTATTTATGATAACCTCCTATGTCTCTGGTTTTGTTTACACTTTCTTACAACTTTCATTCCAGGCATTAAGGCTGCCATTTGAGAGTACCTCTGCTTAACCACCCTAATCACCTCAATAGCCTCTTGCAAGGCCTGTCAGCCTCTCAGCTGGAAAGCAACAACTGATCAGAAGACAACAGCAGCAAGCAGTGGAGGATCTGATGGCATCTTCCAGCTCTTAACCAGGCCACTTCCAAGACCCAGATCATGGTAACAGGGATTTGCAGACAAAACTGCCCCCCGGGTCCTTCAGATATCGCTGGATAGTGAGTGGCTTGGGGGATGACAGAAATGATGGGGAGATTTCTGCAGTGCAGTGGTAAGATGGTTTGACTTTTGAAGCTCCTCATCAAAGGAACCTCAAGAACTTTCAGTGTTTAATATCTTAACAAATCCATATTAGCTTCTTCAGTGTTGAGTACTGCAGAATACTTTTCTCATCAGTTTTGCTGTGTTTGCAGTTTTTAGGAAGGCATTAGTATGTCTTAGCAATTACAGTGAATTCTACATTTCCACAGCAGTTTTTATTTTAACCTTATTTATTTCTGCGGATGGGGATATCTTTAGTTGTGCATTTTCCCTGAAAATGCAGTTTCTGATAACACATTAATAAGGATATAAATGTCCAATCAACACAAGAAAACTCCCATATAAATTGGAATTAAGCTCTTCCCAGGTTTCTAAATCTGTGAATGTGTTTTCACCTGTATCTTTTAACACACTTGACAAGTATATTTGTGTGGACAAGCTGGATATCACAGAACAGAATCCCATGTTTGTAATACAGAGTCTGCAGATGGGCTAAAGTATTGGACTGCTGAATTAAATGGTGTTCGCATTAAACAAAAAATCACCCTATTTTAATGCAAATGTAATCTTGACTCTCAGAACCTTGTAGAATCATAGAATAGTTAGGGTTGGAAAGGACCTTAAGTTCCAACCCTCCAGTTCCAACCCCCCTGCCATGGGCAGGGACACCTCACACTAAACCATGCCACCCAAGGTTATGTCCAACCCAGCCTTGAACACTGCCAGGGATGAAGCATTCACAACTTCCCTGGGCAACCCATTCCAGTGCCTCACCACCCTCACAGTAAAGAACTTCCTCCAGTAAAGAGCCTTCTAACATTTATATTTCTTACAGTGAAAACTTTCATGTTAATGCAGAGGTTATTTTCTTTTCCAGTTGCCCATGAAGTCTTATAGCTGGTCCTTCTAGTTGTGTTGTTGAATACGTTCTTTTTGTTCAGGTTAGGTTCCTAGGGCGCGGCAAAAAATGAGGCACTCAGCTTTAAACAAGGAAGAAATTATTTACAGACAAATTCCGCTTTACTGTCAAAGATGAACAGAGAAATTATGTCTCCGATGACCTTGAATACCTGCTGCGTACAGTTAAGCAACAGAAGGGGAACTTACCCTTTTGTTTGTTCAAGTAATTCGCTGTGTCTGCTTTATTCACCAGCAGTTTAAGAATGCAGAGTAGTAATCACTTGTTTTTCCTCGGTGGACTCAGCTGATGAAGTAAAAACAACTAAAGTGATTGCTTGTATGCAATTTGGTCTGTATCGCCTTTCAACTACCATGCTAACGTGTTTACAGAGAAAGAAGGCAGAGGGAAGGGGTCTATTTTTAACAGTTTCCGCTCTCTAAAAGCTTTTGATACCTCTCTAAGGAAAGTGTCTGGGTCTGTTTCCGTTTTACATTTCCTGGGACCTTGTGGAAGTCTAAGTTCTTCCTTTCTGTACAGCGACTGAAATGTTCCTAAGGCAGGTATTCATTGCATCCTTTCAGCTTTCGCAGTGGAGGAGCTAGACCCTATTAAAACACCTCCACCTACTGGGGAAAGGATGGCTTAACTGGTGACAACGGGAAACTGGGGGCCCAGAATTAAAGCAATTGTCCTTGCCTGCGGATGTGCTGATTCAAAACAATGGTTTCCTTTCATCACATCCCCACAGCATCTCATCTTCCCACACACGGCTCTGATCAGTCTGCTGCTTACTCACCTTGAACTTTGTGTCCCTTTTTTCTCTCCCTTAGCTCTGTCACATTTTTCTCACCATCACAGCAAAAAGCATTTATGCTGCTTTCCAGGGATTTAATCTCTCATCACCCAGAAGGTTCCCCATCCTCTTCATAGCTAAACTGATCTCTGAAATACACTTTGATCACAGATGGGTGTCTGAGGAGTTCCCCACTAGTTCTGCAGTTTTCAAAGTGTGTCTATACACTGGCCTTGGGCTGGAAACCTCTGTGGGCAAGCATCTAGCATTTCTTTGTGAAATGTAAGTATAAAGCATCAGGTTGTTCTCAATCACAAGCACATACCTGTTCTAGCATCACTGTCACTCATATCTCAAGTTTTCTCTGACTGGGTTGCGAGTGAGTAGAGCTGCAGCTGCTTTTCTTGGACAACTTATCACCTAAAGCATGGATACTTAAGATCTTATTTACCCTAATGAATGAAGCCTTGTCACTCTCTGTACCATTTTGAAAGTACAGCCAGCCCTCTGTGGCTCATCAGGTATAATTGCTTAGTGACTAAATTCAGAAACCAAATCCTACATTTTTGTGTGTGTATAAATAATTCTTCTACAGTTAAAGGTGTGATAAATGTAAACAGTTAATTTGCTGATAAATTGTAATAATGATAAACTGTAATAAACTTGAATTATTAATTTGCCAGTTAAGCAAGGCGTGTAAGTTAAGCTTGATTAGCATTATGCTATAACAAGACTATGATTCGTGTTAAGAGTAATAGTTCGTTATAAAACATGGCGAGGAAAATTATGAAGTGAGAAACCATTAATAATTAACTATATGAAACTCTGAGTTACTATGTTCACATTGTTAAGGCAATGTTAATAAAAATAATACTTGTAACTCCCTTGAGTATAAGCAAGTATTTAAAACATGAGATCAAAATATTTCTAGTTTAACTTAGAGAATAAAGTAAGACTTTGAAGTAGAAATAGCTCTTTTACAATGTAACAAGGCTGTGAAGCACAAGTAGCCCTTTTACAATGTTACAAGTCTGTGAAGTGATAATGGCCCTCTTTACAAACTTTGTGTACTCCTCATCCCTCGTCTGGTTTGTTAATCGCTTTCTTGACGTGCTAATGTGATTTAGTAGTTCCCCTAAAAAGTATCTTCTGTAAATCTGATAACTGTGTACTCCTCATCCGCACATCTGGTTTGCTTATCAATTGTTTGACAACCACACTGTTCTAAACTTTAGCCAATTGTCAGAAGCTTGCAGACATGGCTAATATTTAATTAATTGTGAAAACTGAGGCATTCAACCTGCTAAAGGTGAAAACTGCAGCCTGAGGAAGACCACTTGAAGATCCCTGCCCACAAGAGGAAGATTTCTTACCTCATCTTGAAGACCCCGGCCCACAATTATCGGAAGGCAGTGCGCAAGCGCCAAAAGAGGAGGAAACTTATGATAATGAGTACCTGAACTAACTGTAATATCCCCACTTGTGTAATAAATACCTGCTCGTTTAACCCACCCGGTGTGCGTGTTGGTGGAGCGGAGACTCCCTGCGCACCCAGTGCTGCTTTGCACCCAGCACTGCTTTGCTTACTGCCTCTTTGTATTAAATTACAATAAATTACTTAATTTTTATAAATTGGGCCTTGATCATTTATAACAAAAGTTCTACAGCTTTTGTCCAGTTTATTGCTCTATGAAAATATCTTGCCTTTGTTAGAAGGTATAGCAAGCCCTAAATAAATAATCTTTATTTTTCTTTGTACTTCTAAGGAATGATTGCCAAAAAGCAGTGACACTGTAGCCACATTTTCATTCTGTATTTAAGCCACCAGCCAGGCATTAAAAAGGAGCCCAACACTTCGTTTAGCCACTCAAGAAAATATCGAAGTTCAAAGGATTGCACAAATGAAGAAGAATTAATTGCACAGGGAAGAGAAAAAAGCTTGGATCTCAAATGCAGGCTACATACAGCTGAAGAAAGCCCAAAAAAGATAAAGCATCTCATGAAAAAACTGCCACCAGGAACATCTCTTCCTCATGCTCCAAAACCCCACTGCTGTCAAGGACACTGGATTCTTTACTTAATTCACACTGCTCGCTTTCTTCAACGGCTATTGCAGCCAGGCAAGCATTTCTGAAGCCAAATATCTGCTGAGACTATCATGAGCAAGAACAACATTTAAGCTGTGTAAAGCTAAAGAATCAGTAAAGAATCTGCACCCTAAGGAAAGTTTCTTATTGCGGCTTGCACACAGCTGGAAAACCTCATCCCTCTAGTAACTAAAACAATTTAATTAGCCCTCTACTTGAGCTGCTCTGTTATTACATTGGTTCCTGACAAACCCATTTCACAGCATTTCCCCTCAGTGTTTACTTTAGTGCATTACTGCTAGGAGGAGTATTTTCAGAACATTTGGGGTCAGCTGCCTGTTCCCCCACTTCAGCCTTTCAGGAATGCTGAGTAAGTTGTTCTTACCTGTTGAATTCATATTATTCCCTCCAGGTTCCACCAGTTACTGTGTAAACTAGCAGATCCCACATAGGCAACTCAGGCTTATATTTTACACAGGCCATCGGATCTAACGAGGCAGCAAAACACAGCTGCCAAAATGTAATTTTCATTAAAAAATGTATCCACCATCAGAAGCTCAAGGAAATTGGTGGGGCTGGGGAAGAACCATCATGCTTTTCATTTCCAGGGCACTGGTGTTGCTTGTGTCATCATGCAATTGCTCCCTTGCAATGTTGGTCCAATACTCACTGCAAGAGATGGTCAGACCAAAATCACTGCTAATGACAACCTCAGCATGCAGATTCAAGAATCAGCCTGTCTCCCAAAATGCTCAGCCCACAAGTTTAGAGATCAAAGTGATTAGGAAGTAGCTGAGAAGAGACTTGGATAAAATCACCCTGTGGATATGGAGGGGCTTTTAATTTCCAAATATTGTTCATTTAACTCCTTTTACTTAGCGTCTGGTTACTTTCATATGCAAAAGCTTGGAAATGCTCATTAATGTCAGTTTGAACTGCACTTTAGTAATACACACAATCAAGCCACAAGACTGCTTTGAGCTTCCCTATCTCTTTTTGCTGTCAAAGCTATAATACTGAATAAGAAACAGTTTAATATATTTTAAGGAAACCATAATTTCCCAGAAGCAACCCCCTTTAATGCTATATTTCCTTTTGAGTGAAGGGAAAATAACAGATGAAATCCACTCAAAAAATCATTATTTTGGTAAAAGCTATTTCAGCCTCTGAGGTTCACAAACTGCATTTGTAAGTCGAGTCACTCACAGCTCAGCCATATGGAAGCAGAACAAATCTATGGGTGCTTCTTGTGGTTTTATTAAGACTTTTGTAGCCTTGAGCATACACAGAGACTGAATGTGAATTTAGAGCACAGTCTTTATCTAGCTGTTTGCCTTGGGAAGTTGAAAGATGCATATGCCCAATTTTAGGAAATGTGCAATACCTCAAACCCTAAGTGGGTTTGAGGTATTGCACTTTGGGCTGTTCCTCTTCAAATCTTATTTAAATGATAACCAATTCCAAGTAGCCAGGAATTAAAACAAAGGCAGATGAAAAGGCAACAATCTCCTCCCTGCTGTCCCTGGATGTGCAGGAACTGTGATGCACTGTGCTGTGCTGCTTCATCTCTGATCACACCTTTTGCACCAATGGTCGGTGTGAGCATATCCTTGAAATCCTTTACTGTACCTTCACAAATCTTTTCTGGATCTGTGGCTCAAACTTCTCTTTGCTGCATGGAGTACCACAAGAAGAGTAGAGGAGAGTCTCTTTCCTGACATAGATGCTTCTTCATTCCAGTGGGAAGTCCATTTGTAGTCCAAATTCTCCCTTCCTTAGAGACGCTCCACTACCTTTAATTTTACCAAGTCATCATCCCCCACACCATGCAAGTTGTTCTTGCTGGTTTTGGGTTGGCAGTGGGGAAACAGACAAAGAGTAGCCAACCAGGCACACAGTTGGAAATCCATAGTCAAACGATGCTTGATTCCCTAGGAAATCTCTCAGGAATTCTTTGAACCAGCAAGATGAGTTTATTGTAATCTAGTACTTGAAAACAAGTGGCTGGGATGCTTCTGAAACCATCTAAGGGTAAATTTAGCATCTCCCATGGAATAATGGTCAGATTCAGTCAAAATGCACTGCACCTATTGGTATTCTTAACAAAGCCATAACAAGACAGTGAATGGCCTGCTTTGTTCAGGTTAGTTGTCTGTAGAGTGCTTTGGTATTTTGAGAGGAGATGCAATGCATTGGACCTAAAAGTGTAGGCATGATCTGGTTTAGCAGAGCACATAAATCATTTTTGACTGTGTAAGTTCACACCACAATAATATTATAGAAAAAGGGACTTTGGTTTTTGAAAGTAGAGATTAAAAATGAGCTGAGTAATTAATAAAGGTTATAGCTCCATATGGCCTGAAATCACTGTCAAGCACTCAATATATAGCCACCCACGGCAATTTATTTATGGGGCAGCTGGCATTGCCTAAATTTGGGCCTTGGATGCCAACTTAACTGTGTGTTTAACTCTTTCATAGCATCCAGCTGCTGACATTTTCAACTGTGTCTTTCCAATACAAGAATGGACGGACTTCTTCTTCGTTTATATTTACTAAAAAGGTCAGAGTAAATAGGCACAGCATGATGTTTCCAATAGCCTTCTTGAAAGGATAAAGGAACATGACATAGGTCATCTCTTTTTCTCCCTGTAACCTTGACAAGAAGATAGTCAAGAGACAGATAATTCAAACATTATCAGCTCCCAGAGTCTGGAAACTAGAATTAAGGCTGAACACAGTCCTGAGCCATCAATCTTTGAATGCATCCAGTATCCAAGAACTCTTACTTTTCCAGATGCTTACATTCTTCATCAATCTAGACTCCATCTTTTTATTAAATTGCTAGTTAAAATTTTCTTCTCATTGATGAATGCTAGCAGATATTGGTCGACAGAACAATACAAGAGCATCGTGTTGATTTGTGACAACTTTTTTTCAATATCCAATGCATGTGCTACAAAACTGAGATTAATGTTGTTTTTTCTGCAGAGCAGGAGAAAAGGAGTAAGAGTTATTAAGACCATTTATTTCCAAAGGTCTGCAATGGAAACTGAAACTGCTCAGTGACATTTTTCAGAAACCTTGATGGGCTATATTCTTCTAAAGCTCCATGTTGAAACATAACTGCTGACAAGCATTATTACTTTCCTGCATTGTGTAAGATGGCTATTTCTGCCATTCTACTCAGTCTGGCAGTCTTTCGCTGGTTGGGACCTGCAACCTGTTGGTTTGGGGATTGAATTTAGTATGATGCTGCTTCTTTGTTGTTAGGGCATATTGTCAATACTGAAGCTCACAAAAGCACCAGTGATAACCCATGTTTTGACAGCTTGTCGATAATTCTGGTGTTATGATCAAAAGGGTTGTAGTAGGACTTATAACTTGTGTCAGGTGAACAGAGAGATTGACCTTATTGAGAGAAAGGTGAAAAAAAAATCAGTTTACTTTTATTGCTACGAAGTAAGCTGAAGACAACAGATTGTTTGGCAAAAGCACTCTAAAAAGGGTAAAGTGAAGGGATCTTCTGAAATGTACAGTCAACAGATTATTGCTGAGAGAAATAGCTGGTCATTAGATATTGCCATTTCCCACCTGATCACTTTCAAAGGAAAGTGAAAATCAGATCTTCAGAGATTTATCAAATATTTAATCTTAACTGTTCTGTCTGTCTTCCACCACCACTATCACATCACACAAGTCTTTAAGGAATACACACAGAAAAGCTTTATTAAAAAAATGATCCATGGTTTGTTCTTGTATATTAATATTGAAGCCAATTCCAGCTGGCATTGAAGGGCTACCGGCTTCAGTATATAGGTCACCAGCAGTTGGAAAAATCTCACAGAAACCAGAGAAGTCATGGAAGCAAGGTGTAGGAAAATGTGAAAATCTTTTATATGTACATTATTTTGTATTATATTTGCATCCACATCTGCCATATAAACTCTTGTGTACCTCAGGGCGGAAAACTTTGATTTTCACAAGTGATGAACTTTGAGCCAGTTTGGAGCCAGCACTGTTCTGTGGTGGGCGCCATGGGAAGGTTTGAGTTTAGGCCACTCAACGCACCAGAATGCCTAACTTGGCCCCTTATGAGTGCTTATTTGCTTTCATTGCCTTTTTAGAGCATGGCTTTTCAAATCATATTTAATTAAGATGTCTAAGTAGCCTGACTAGACAGTACAAATAACACATTATGCCTCACCACAATTCCTTGGAATATTAAAGCAATTTAATTGCAGTTCACCTGAGTCTTGTGAAAATAGGCTAAAAATAATCTTGCTTTCACTAGTAATGGAATCATGGAGTTTTTTGTGTCTGGCTGAGGGGTTTTTTTGTGGTGCATAGTGTGTGATACTTAAGGTCTCACTCTATGTCAGTAAAGTGCTTGAAAGGCATAATAATTAATCAAACAGAAGTCACATAAAGAGAAATTAAATTACACATAAACAGTACTGATATCTCAGGGCAGCACTATTAAGGAACTGTTTTTCACATGAGAGAAATGCCATATAAAAGGAAAATGCCTGAGGCCACATAAAAGGAAAATTGCCAGATCCAAGCTGGACCAGGCAAGGTGATTTCAGCAGAGACAGGAATACACTGACGGCAGTGTCCAAGACACCAAGAAAACCTTATTTGGAAAGTTGCATAATGTTTGGGTCAGATTGACTTGAAGCAAAGATATCATTAATATTGGGAAAAGTGAAGCAAAACACTGCTAAGGAGATCAGAATCTGCCTTGCAAGAGCAGGCTTAAAGACAATTCCTTATTAATCTTAGAGGAAAAAAAAAAAAGGCCTGAGTGCAGCATGATTTTGCTCTGTAAATACTCCAGGA
The DNA here is from genome assembly GCA_039720435.1 of Amazona ochrocephala. Lineage (NCBI taxonomy): Eukaryota > Metazoa > Chordata > Aves > Psittaciformes > Psittacidae > Amazona > Amazona ochrocephala. Next base: position 33,381,102 of record CM077880.1, read on the forward strand.
ACAAATAGGACAGGGAAGAAGAAGGATCTAAGCTATGAAACAAAGCCAACCCTCTTGGAAAATCAGTGCAGATGGGGTCTGGTACTCCACATTGTGTCCTCCAGCTGAAAAAAAGTAATCAGCCCAAATATTTCTGACAGCAGCGTTGCCTAATCATGCTGCATTCAGGAGAAAGCCAGGCAGGCACATTGCCAGGGCCACTTCAGTGTTCCTGGGCAAGGAACCAAACTGCATGCAGACAGCACACCCAACAGATTCCTCTCTGCATCCATTTTCTTCCAGAAAGCCTGCTTTCTGCAAAATGTTACAAGCCTTAATGTTTGTAAGCAGATTTATTAGTTTAAAATATGATACATAAATTGAGCGGTTTATTGCTTCAGAAAAACATTGGAAGTTTTGTCAGCAATTTACTATGGAGGAGATAGAAAAGGAAATCCACCAATCAGTTGTGAACTTTTTTTTTAAGGTGATAGGCTGAAATCGGTAGTCTCGATTTATGCTGAAAACTTATGGGGGTCTGACAGACTCAATTAAAGCTTACTAAGCCAACAACTATTATGCACGGCTCCCTGTAATACATGGATTAGCTCCTATTGGCCTCGGAATACTCCACTGTGTGTAGAAACCTGCTCCTTTTGTAGACCTAAAATTATATGATCTATCAGATCATCCTCCGTAATTATACTTAACATTATTGTACTGAAAGAGAAATCATAGAGAGGCAGCTAGCTAAATATTCAGAATAGTAGTTTTATATACAATTATAACTCTGTGTTGTCATCCAGTACAAAACATATAATATCTATGTGACACGTAGGGCAAGACAAAGAGTATAAAAATACTTTGTAAAGTTGTACAAGAAAAAATTGCCAGACTTCTAGCAGAAGTATACCCTATTCATTATTTTTTTACAATAAAGCATCTCCAAGTCGATCAGTAGAGATCTTTGTGAATCCCAAAAGCTACATGAATCTGAGCATAAGCCATCATTCACTCAAATAGTGGGTCTGCAAATTCTATAATAGTCATCTATTGTCATTGCTTAAAAAATGTTATTTGTCCAACAGAAATTCCAGGAAAATTGAAGAAAAGAAATCTCTTCTTATTCTGGTGGCCATTCACAGACCATGATCTCCATAATAGCAGATGATTGCCTCAAGAAAAACTGGTCTGCTTGCAGCAGAAGCCGTGTCTTTCCATTTGTGTCTCCAGAGAAAAAGGGATGTATTAATGAGAGGCCAATACAGCCCTATCTTCTGCGCAGGAGCTGCAAGTTCCCTTCTTCTTCCCCTTTCCCCCTGCTCCACAACCATAGTGTGAAAAGACCAAATCTGTATACACCACACTGCACTGGGACAGAGCAACACCTAGTTTAACATAGGTAGTTACTAGAAATAGCTTCTTTAATGAAATGTAATTTCCTTGATTCTTTGTGTGAGCCAGAACACAGATGAATTGGATTAGGTGCCCTCCATTAGCCTGTTACTTCTGATACGTCATTTTACATGGCCAAGGGACTCCCTGTAGCAAAGCCTTGATAATCCCAGCCACCCCATGAGCCAAACTATATGCTGCGTGATGCTGGGCTGCCCTATGATAGTTGGGACATTGGCAGTCAGTGCAGCCTTTGTTCTCCTGGTGGCATTCTGGATGTATGGATGGGTTTCCATTTAGTGAGGGTTATTCCACGTAGTCTTTTGAAGAAAGAACACTGTTTTCTCTTGAAGGAAACACAAAAACATATGGCTAAATGGCTCTTAACCCTGACTAGAGCAGCAGTAAGAAAGTCAAAGGGTTTCCTTGCTGTGCTCACCACAGGCAAGTTGATGGACACTCCCTCTGAGCCCTTACCAGCTTGTGTCTTCAAAAGTTTTAGGTTACTTAAATTCTCTCCTTTCTCATGCACCTCCTGAGACTGAAGTGAGTTTACTGTCCTGATGTTTTCTGTCCTTGATGTTTATTTTAGTCTCTCTGATTTGCACCCACAGATTGTGTAATTTCTTTGAATTTTGTGTACTTTTAAGTAACTTCATCATGAGTTTAGCATGCTGAAAACTGACCTCTGAAAACCACAGAAATATACTCAGAAATAGGATCATAAGCTTGGGAGAGACACTTTGCTTATGGGTCTTTAAAAGGAACACACCACCAACAAAAGTATGACTCTGAATGTTCTGGGACAGGAATGTGTTAGAAATCATCTTGCATAAAGGAAACCATTTACACAAAAGCGCAATCTTTGATCCTGCTTATGCAGGAGGTTTCTGGAAAATGGAAATGCAGGAAAACTTGCAGTTGAAAAAATATGTGAGATTGATGGCATATTTCAGATGAAAAGGGAATCAATAACTTAATCATTCTTTCATCCTTGGCTGAATTTCCTCTCTACCTATAATAACACTAATGCTGATCCATGATATGAGGCAGCAGAACAGACTTTATCAGTAGGAGGACTATGTTATCAAGTCCCAGGAGTGATGTGTGTCTGAATTCTGGTTCTTTAACCTGGCAATACTACACATGATCAAAACCAAATTCACCTTACTCCCGAGTCTTCAGGACATGAGTTTTCCACATTTGCTAGAATAAATGCAATTTTGTCACCTGTATCCAGTGCTGAATCTTTCCATATCATTACAGCTCCAGAAAGAAAACTTTTAGATGTAGATCTTTAGGTCTAAAGGAAATGTAAAACCAGAAACTGTAAGACATTCCTCCCCTGTGAATTATTTGTGAACATAAATCACTTAAAACATAAGCCTTGTGAAGACTTTGATAATTCTCATTTGCCTAGTCTTTTTGCATCTAGTAAAACTAGGGGCAGTTGGCCAGAAGGGCTGGTCACTGCTCAGGGACAGGCTGGGTATCAGTCTGCGGATGGTGAGCAATTGTGTTATGCATCACTTGAAGATCTTCGGGTTTATTCCTCTCTCTTTTTTCTTTCAGTACTACTACTACAATTATTATTGCTTATTTTTATTGTTGTTGTTGTTATTATTACTTTATTTTGATTATTAAACTGTTCTTGTTTCAAACTTGTGTTTCAGATTCTCCTCCCCATCCCACTAGCAGGGAGGCGGGTGTGCAAGCGGCTGCATGGTACTTAGCTGCCAGCGGGGGTTAAACCACAATGGTGGTTTGCAATCAAAAAACATCAGAACCATTTATTTAGAGGAAAAGTGATGTTTAGGCCCTCTGCTGTGTACGTCTAAAACATATCTATAAAAAGTACTTTTTTCTATTTCAGCCATTATTATAATCTGTTTGGGAAATATGAATCTCCACCAAAAGACTGCCATTATAACTTCAGTCTGTTAAAGTCACAAAAACTTACACCTGTGACAGCTGCAGTTGCTCCTGCGCTTGACTATTAAGCATCAGAAATAAGACTTTACAATATGCCCTTTTTTTATGGGGGAGAAGGCTCGTCCCTTTGTGTGATGTATGGTTATAGAAATTGATAAAGTACTGTAAATCTGTGGAAGCATTACTCAAGAATGATTTCTAGTCAATTAATTTTTTTTCCTGTAGTGTTAGAATCACCAGAGATTCAAAGGCACTCATCAGCCATCTCTAACATCACTTAATTTACATGAAAATCTGGCTGTTTACACAGGTATATTGGGATAAGAGTGATTAATGCTAGTAAGTTGGGCAGGTAATTTAATTAGCTGGTAAGAATTCTGTCTTGGAATGCCTCATTAATTTGTTGTGAGCAGCTATCTCCGAAGTGTATTTATTAACACTGCAAAATGTAGTCAAATGTGACACACATGCAGACAGTTACACCTAGAAAACTGCTTTCAGTAACTCAACTGGAGCTGTAAAAATGCTTTTATTTAGTCCTTGAGAGTCTTGTGTGTTTAGCATCTTCAAGATGCAACAATTCAGCAGAGAGCAAGAGACAAGCAGCATCTGAGGGGTTATCACTGAGCAGGAGTGTAGGATGGAGCCTTGGATGTGCTACAATAGACACACAAAGACCTCCTGCCTCTAAAATCATTCCTGAAAAGAAATTCATCACAGGGATGCCAGAAAGACCCTACTGCAGAGAGCAAGTGTGCTGACAAGTGGAGAGAAAAGGACAGATTTTTCCTCATAGTTTGAGACTCCCAGAAGAGGCCAGCAAAGGGCCAGAGGACCCCTTCCTCAGACCTCATCTGTTCCCTGCACCAAAAGAAAACTACTTCTCTGTGCCTTAGCTTCATCACATGGACAGGTATTGAGGTAACAGGGTCACCCAGCTGACAGCTCACTCTTACTCTGTTTTCTTCCCTGCCTTCTATGTAACTGTAACAGCCAGAAACTATTTCGCTGTTTCATCCCTTGGAGGAGCAATACTTTGAGCATCATGAAAAAGTGAGGAAAAAGCTCTATATGCTGCTTTAAGCAGTTCTTCTGAGAGGAAAATAAACACATTCTGATCTGACAAACCAGCTTTAACAGATCAAGGGATGTATAGATTTAGGCTGTGTCAAAGTTGTTAGGCAGATTGCTGCTGCAGTGTGAAGCAGCGCTCCCTCCAGCCTACACACTAGCTTCCCTTTCTGGGGGAACTATGTGATTGGAGCAGGGTGGTGTCTGCATTGGATGTGACTGGATATGTCTGTGTGCCAGAAGGCTTGTGTAGGTGTCATGGTCAAGCTGTCATTTAGAGGAGTAATTCAGACAGTTTCAGAAGGGCATCGTGAGATACTGCAGTCCCACTTGAGCAGCTAGCGGGGTCCTGAGGCTGTCCCTGCTCCCTCCCTCAGCATCATCAGGGACAGCTTGGCCTGGACACATGGTTGGGTGGTTGTGCTCTCTCCTGCACAGCAGGAACCTGCTCTACAAAAGAGAAGTGGACAGGCTGGAGAGGGTCCAGAGAAGGGCAACAGAGGTGATCTAAGAACTGGGAAGCCTGCCATGTGAAGAAAGGACAAGAGAATTGGTTTTTTTCAGCCTAGAGAAGAGAAGCTCAGGAGAGACCTTACCATCATGTTGCAGTATTAAAAGGGTGGCTGCAAAGAAGATGGAGACTCTTTTTTACAAGGAGTTATATGAAAAAGACAAGGGGCAATGAGTACAAGTTTCTTGGGAAGATTCCAGCTGAACACAAAAGAAAAAATTTTCACAATGAGATCAATCAGTCACTGGAATAATCTTCCCAGGAAAGTGATGGATTCCCCAACACAGGACACTTTTAAGATTCGGCTAGACAGTGTACTGGGCTATCTAGTCTAGTCATGCTTCTCCAAGTAAGATTGGACCTTATTTGGGTGATTCTTCGATCCCTTCCAACCTGGTATTCTAAGATTATGTGATTCTCTTAAGCTCTTCCATGAGCCACAGACAAGCTCAGGAGGCAGCTAAACTCCACCTAATCCCTTGAAGAGTCTGCTCTGCCATACCAGGGAACATCTACTGGGACAAAAGAAAGCAGTTATAATGGCCTGGCATTAAAAATCAAATCTAACAGTGGGTTTCCATTAATTAAGGAACTAAATCAGCAGAAACAGAGCTAGGTTTGATCATCTCCTCAGCCTGAGGGTTTCAGTTATGTGATTACTGTGATTCCTACAAATGTATCATTACATATGACTTATCTCTTCTGTAACAGACAGGTGTTCTCCCATTAGGCTACCCTTCAGACCCAATGTCCAGAATTGGGAAAAATTCTATTAACTGAAGAAATTTGCCTCTGGCACCAAGCTTCACATATTCAACAGGCACCAGTAGAACACTGGTTCTGGAAATCAAGACACCCTCTACTTTATATAGGGTCAGTTAGAAACACTTCTGGATGATTAAGAAATGCTTTACTCTGTCCTGACCTGCACCTTTGACCAGATACTCCAGTAGAGGACTTCCTAGTCATAGATCCTCCAGAGAACACCCAAATTGTTTGAGTTTCATCAGCACTACCATCACACACAGCCAGGGAGACAGCCCAGACTGCCCAGATTCACAGCAGTAGCAGTATCAATGATGAAACTGAAATACTCTCTCTTCCCCTGTTACAGGAAGTGATGTTGCAGTAGTAAAAGCTGGTACTCAGGAATAGTTGGGAAACGCAATTCAGACCAGCCTTGCTACCAAGTGGAAACAAAGCACAGATGACTGATGTCATGGTAAGGAGGAGGGATGAGGCGCCAGCACTGATACTGGGTGCTGGGAATAGGGTAGGTGCTTCTTTCTGAGAAGTATAAAATGGGATGCTCGAAAAGGCAGCAAACATGGACAAACATGGCTCCAGCAATTATACATTTCATGGCAGAACTCCTTTCTCAATTGCCTCAGGCTGCTACGTATACCGCTAAACAGGATAATTTGTCTGTCTTATTTTTACAGGGGCACATGTAATAGATGTAGTGCAAAGGCAGGTGTGCCATATAATAACTATTTTGCCTGGCAGGTTAATACAGCCAAAACCAACAGCTCCTCCACCACACACCTATGCAGGAAGCGACGGATCCCGCTGATATTAATCTTTACTAATGCAGCCACAGTACAAGTAACATAAACAAATTCACAACACTGAAGCCAGATACACCTTTGTGACTTCTCCGTCTGCTTAGGTTTTGAGCAAAGGTCAATAGTGCTGTGAAAAATTCTTGAGTTAAAGTCATGCTGACAGTTTCTCACTGTGTCCTGTCTCAGGAAGCCAAGCCTACAGGGAAGCTCCAAGGGTCTGTTCTATGGCCCTTTGTTACATACACATTTTTTCCTATATGACAAGAGTCATAGTTTAGTCTAAGTCTGTGGAATCAAAAACACTCAGAAAAAAATAAAGCATGGGAAAGATAATATATAATGAAACAAGAAAGTGTCTGTGACCTTCTGGAATAATTTATGAAGTCCAACACACAGGTTAAGTTCTCTGAGAATGTCTAACTACTGGAAAAATACTGAGGTCCTTAGAACTGGCTGCTCTTTTAACTCCTTTCCACCACAATGGTTTCATCAGCTTCAGATGCCCAGCACTGCCAGGCTTAGCTCTGCCCTAGGCAGGTGAATAACTCTGCTCATAAAATGAGTTGTTACCATTTGAAGCCAGTTTTCTTTTCCTCTTTCTCCAAGCAATGATAGGCAGAAAATAAAATCTTGTGGAGTAAAGTTAACGATGGTGGAATTCAGGTAAACAGAGAAGCACTATATCTTACATGCAAGGAGAAAATATACTTCCCTTTTAAACCAAATTGGAATAAAACTAGCTAGAAAGCAGGAAGCATGCTACAATTCAGTCCCAAATGAGCCCGTATGTATGACTGGGATCTGCAGTAGTGGCTGCTGCAGTGCAGTCCATGTGTCAGAACCTGGGACATAACTGGTGCTCCAAGGCTGGACTGTGAGGTGTCCTCCCACAGATGATGCAGGCAGACAGCTGCTAGGGTGGACACGGGCGGACACCACCACCCCAATGTCATAGAATCACAGAATCATAGAATAGTTAGGGTTGGAAAGGACCTTAAGATCATCTAGCTCCAACCCCCCTGCCATGGGCAGGGACACCTCACACTAAACCATGCCACCCAAAGCTATGTCCAACTTGGCCTTGAAAACCACCAGTGATGGAGCATTCACAACTTCCCTGGGCAACCCATTCCAGTGCCTCACCACCCTTACAGTGAAGAACTTCTTCCTTACATCCAATCTAAACTTCCCCTGTTTAAGTTTGAACCCGTTACCCCTTGTCTTATCACTACAGTCCCTCATGAATAGTCCCTCCCCAGCATCCTTAGAGACCCCCTTCAGATACTGGAAGGCTGCTACGGGGTCACCATGCCGCCTTCTCTTCTTCAGGCTGAACAGCCACAACTTTTTCAGCCTATCTTCATACACGAGGTTCTCCAGTCCCCTGATCATCCTCATGGCCCTCCTCTGGACTTGTTCCAACAGTTCCATGTCCTTTTTATTTTGAGGACATCAGAACTGCACACAATACTCCAAGTGAGGTCTCCTGAAAGCAGAGTAGAGGGGCAGGATCACCTCCTTCAACCTGCTGGTCATGTTCCTCTTGATGCAGCCTAGGATACGTCCCCACTGCTCCATTCATAGTGCAGTGATCAGCTGGGAAAGGACAGAGCAAGGCCAAGCTGGTGTTGGCAGGGTCAGGCTCTGGGCAGGGACCCAGCACCAGGTTATGACTGACACCCTGGTAGGCTGTAGTGCCATGTCAGGCTCTCTGTGCTCCAGCACTGGAGTTTTTGGGGCCCTGATGGGTGTTTTGCAGTCTCGTTTTTCCATTCCCCAGCACTTCTTTCCTGTGGGAGAAAAGGGGAAAAGAGGGAAGGAATTATGCCTTTTGAGCTCTTTTAAACCTCCTGAAATTATTTAAGTTTAGTGACTTGCACAAATAAAATCGTATCCATACACACGTTTCAGTCCTATGTGCTTGTGATAGATGGCATTTCAACTGCAACAAAAGCAGTCGTGTACTTAAACCATAGAACAATCAAAAAACAGCAGAAAACTACTATAGAAGATTACTTAGAAGATGGATATGGGTGCAGAGGGTAGGGGTCTATATGCTCAAGCAGTCAGGTACATGCCCATTGATAAATACGTCCATACCCTGCTCAGTTAAGCAAACAATGTGTGCCATAATTTTCATTCTGGCAAGAAATCTCTAGAATCATCTAAGAACAGGAGACCTGGAACTGAGGCTGAAACAATGCAGATACTCAAGGGAAGGAGAGATGCATCTCAATGCCTGGAGTGAGACAACTCATCTGTAGCATTAACCACAAGGGAGGCTGTGGCCAGCAGGCCATTTGAACAGAGGTGTATTTCTCAGGACCAGGTTGCGACATGCTTCTTCAGTACTCTGGAACTGGTAATGCATACTTCAGATAACTGCAGTAAATGCTCGTTAAGTGATTCCTCCCGATACCCCAACTTTCCTCACCAGTTTTCAAGAAGGGGTCTGAATTCTCCTGTGCTGCATTTTACACCTTGGTAAAGTGATGCACCCTGGTAAAACCGAGGAGGGGACCGTGGTCTGGTGACACTTTCAGAGGCAATTTTGCAGTAAACGGTGTCTTGAGAGCTAACAGGATTTAATTTGTATTCATAAATTGCACAAGGTGAAAGGGTTCCTCAGCAGCTCAAGAACAACTCTCAGCCCTGCCTCTTCTCATCATACCTGCAACTACATCTGTACACCTTCATGGCTCTCAACAGGTTTCCAGAACCACACAATTATCACCAGTCCAGGTGACAAAAACTGATAGCAGGTCCGCTACCAGTGCATCTCAGAGAAAACAGGCAAGAATAGCTCGTCTTAGCCATGATGGTTCTGTAGTAGATACAAAAATCAAAAAGCACTGAAAAATAATTTCCAGCTGGGATCTTCAAAGGATCCTAAGGGGGTTAGGTGCTTGTATCTCATTTCAATTCAATAGCAGGTTCAAGCTACTTTGAAGATCCCAGCCTTAATCATGGAGGTACTGCTGTGAAAACTCTGAGAGTGCAGTGCTGTGAGTAAAGGATCCATTCTATCACAGCACTTTTTCAGTGCAATGACAGTGGTTAATAATTATGAGCTAGTAATTAAACTTGTATTTACAGAAAACAAAAGGACAATACTGAAGACAAGGGAAATGGTGCTACAAACTGACCCTTCTCACTTCAAAGAATGTTAAGGGTGCAGCAGACATTACACTCATTCCAGGTTAAATATCTAATTACAGATTTCTGCTCATCCTGAAAGCTGTAATGAGAAGATCACACATCTAGGAAGTGAGAAAGCTGAGCAGCTACCCTTCTGAGGGTTTCTATAGGAGAGAGTTTCATTCCTAGAAATTGAGGAAGTGCCATCTCTGCTTTCCCTGTGAGTCTTTCAGGGCTTGCTCTTTACTGGGGTACAGAGAATCACTTTGTAAAAGACTCCAGTAAGACATAGAGAAACTACTTAGTGTGAGCAACTTCTGCCTATCATTTCTGCAAGATGAGGTAAATCCTCCTGCCACCCTGTGATACTAGAGACATCCTTCTAATCCTTCTAATACAGAGCCCAGCCCCTATAGTCAGCTTGAGGAAGGAGGTTTGAACATGTTTCTGCATGGGACAATGCAGCTTCTGGATGTAGCTGCCAGGGTGGTTCATGGTGCAAAGACACATTGATGCCCAACCAAGAGAGGGAGTCACTGTAGTGTGCCAACTACCACAGTGTGTGATGGAGCACGCTAGAGAAGAGGAAAGCAAGGACACACAGTGCTACTAAATTCTCTCAATTTTCCCATCATTTCAGAGGATAACAGGTAGGAATAATGCCCAAGTATTCCTTAGCACTGCAACAGGAATGTACCACACATCAGAGCCAGTGAAGACTATAGGGTTATGTAGAGCTGCTATTCAAGTGACTCGCTGAAAAGGGACTTTTACAAGGGCATGTAGTGATAGGATAAGAGTGAATGGCTTAAAACTGGAAGAAGGCAGATTTAAATTAGATATTAGGAAGTAGTTCTTCACTGTGAGGGTGGTGAGACAGTGGATAGAGTTGTCCAGAGCAGCTGCAGATGCCCCATCCCCAGCAGTGTTCAAGGACAGGTTGGAAGGGGCTTGGAGCAACCTGATCTAGCGAAAGATGTCCCTACCCATGGCAGGGGCATTGGAACTGGATGAGCTTTAAGGTCCCTTCCAACACAAACCATTCCATGATTCTGTAATCCCCACATACCCATACCTGGGGTAAGGGAAAACATATTGGGAGAGTGGAGCAGGTGTCACAGCGCTGGTCAGTGCTTGGGCAGGAGGCCAGAAGAGGACACAGGGGTCAGCTGTGCATAAGGAAAGAAACAGAGCCAATACTGACAGATTTCTTCACTGACAGGGTAACTATTGCGGGAAGGAATTCAAACTCCAGCATTAGGGAAAGCTGCTGCCTGCATCTCTGGGTCAAGGGTGACATAATGCTCCTGTTCTTCCACAGGGCAGGGTATACTTAGGAATTTATGTATGTCTCATATCTTTCCCTGGAGTCAGAGGTGAGAAAGGCTGGGTTTATTTGACCTCTCTGAGGCCTCTAAATCCACATGTACTTCTCCTTTTCCACCATGTGCAGGAAGTTTCCATCACCAGCAGGAAGGTCAGCTCTGGGGTGACTGAAGGGCTGTGCCAGCTCAGATGGCACACACAAACCTACCACATTGCTTTTCTTTCTGACACCGCCTGACTGAGCCTTCCTGGCATGCAGCTACAGATTTTCAGCATAATGATGGTGCTGGCCAGGACTATCTTCTCCAGCTCCTCACCTCCCATTGCAGGCATGGCCCCATGTACCAGAGAGGGCACAGTTGCCCATCAAGATTCAAAGCTATGACAAGGAAGGAGCAAGTGACTCATGGCACATGCTAGATGGCATGTCCTGAAAAGTCATCGTGACATAGACATGTGAGGGATGTCTATGCATGGCTGAGATGTTCCTTGTTGAGTGACAACAATCTCTTGTTGATCAGACAGTGCCAGGCAGATGCAGAGAGTTTTCTTGCATATGATGGTGCAGGATAAGTAATATGAGGATCTTTCCCAGTGGTAGACCCTCTGGAGCAGTGTCAGAGAAGTAAGCAGAGCTGTGTCAGCCTCTGAAGCAGCAGTAGTCATTCTGTAAGTAGCTTACACAAATAAACAGATTCATGCAGACACAGAGGGACTTACTGATGGCCAGACCGGGGCTAACAGCTACTAAGAGACATGAGATTTGGGGCAAAAGAAGTGAAGTAATCCATAGCATGAGGCATTACTGGTGATCAGAAATCATTAAGAATTAGAGGGAGCAAAGTTTTGCAGCTGCAGATGGTCTCTGCGGAAGTACACCCTCTCCATCCAGCAAAGGTGTCACCCATGGAAGCTGGATAAGGTCTCTGCTAGTCTCACTTTCCCATCATTCAGCTGGAGAATGTATAGGAATAAACCCAGTGGCATCCCTGAAGTTCCTCTTTCTGGCCTTATGTCTTTGCATGTGTGGAGATCAAAATACAAGTGTACAGTGTAGGCGTTCCACAGATTCATTCTCTGAGTGTTGACATAAACTGCTGCCAAACATCAGGATGTCTGAAGCAGTAGTGTGTGTCTATTTGAATCCATGAATCATGCTGGGATTGCTGGGCAGCCTACTCCATCTAGAGAGTGAGAAAACCACAGATCTGATAAGCTTTGTATTACTTCCGTAAAACTTGAACCAGTCCCTGGGGGTGTTTTTTAATGTTTGTGTATTTAAGATTAATAAACCCAGATGTGGTGGACAGTTCAGAGATTTGGGGGGGGGGAGGCAAATCCTATGTTTGCAGGAAAGATAAATGAAATAAATATTTTGTGAAATAAATATTTTATTAAAGAAATAAAAATAAAATATATAAATTCAGAATTTATATCTCACAGGACTAATGTATCTTAACATTAATGCTGGAATGACTCTGAGGTCTCCAACATTTCATTTCCCTTGCCTTTGAGCAACATGTTTAATTTAAATAGACAAAGAAGCAAGTGGTAAATCATAATTCCTTTGAAGCTTAGAGCTATGTCTGCTGATTCAGTATGAAGTTGTTCCTGCGTGTCAATTAACTCTTTGAGAAACCACTGCTTCATGGAGACCTTCTGTAGTTACCGATGTGAATGAGTGGAATTCCAGAGGTGATGAAGACCTTTTAGTTAATTGATTTTAAGTCTCCATGTAGACATGCCATGCAAAAAAAAGGAGAACATGGCCCTGGAAGTGTTGATAAGTAGCTTATTCTTCAAGGCTTTTTGATGTTATTTTTAAAAAGAAAGCAATGAATAAGAATGTTTGTTCTCAGAGCTCTTTTGAGGAGCAGCTTCTGTAGTTGAAACAAATGTGTTAGCAGCTAAAAGCAATATCAGTGACCTCAGCAACATCCTCTAGATGCAATCCTAAAACACTGCTGACCTGTGCCTTTTATTTGCAGATTCTTAATTATATGAAGACAGTCTCTTCCTTATTCTGCCATCAGTGTAATGAAACAAAGCCATTTGCAGACTCTTTTCTACAGTGGATTTTGATTGCTGTTTGTTGGTTTTCTTTTTTGTAATCTGGGAGACAACCTATGGTTGTGAATGATCATGCTGAACAAGCACCAGAACACATTTTACAGTGTGACAAGAGCACTTATCTTGTTTAATGAAATCAAGCATGGATGACAGCAATGTTCGTGTCCTCTCTAGGGTATCCGAGTTTTACTGTTTCTGCATATGTTGGCAGTGTACTCAAGCATTTACTAATATACTATAGCATACAGTGTTAATATTTTTATGGCATCTTCTCTCTCTTTTTTATTTCCATACATTCCTAAAGTAAAAGGCGAAAGAATTTCAGCAGAGCTTGAAGTACAAATCTTCACAGGTTATCCTTGGAATAGTTGGGATAAAGTTACTTGAAATGTAGATAACTTGGACTTTCAAAAATTGATTACTATATTCTCAAATCTTGTATAAATACAGCAAATCTTGTGTGTGTGAGAGAGAAAGGAACTTTCATAAATCAGTAATTCCAAGCAGCAGGCATCCTTGGGAATATTATTCATCAAGTTAGAATAGACTGATTACTCTTCTTGTGCTCTGATGTACTGTTGTACATGGGGTTGCTGAAATCACCAAATAAATTTGCACTGTGTGTCGGCAGAAATACTTCCTTGGACTCTACCAATAATCACCTGTAGAGCCCTTAGAACTTCCTTATGCTGAGCCTCACCATGCTTCACTATACAGCTAGCATAGTATCTATCTTCCCTTCTCAAAAGACTGACAAATGTTAACATGGACAGCTGTGAGGACTTGATCAGGTAGCCCATATGCAGACCCATAGGGTATCCTGTAAGCAGGACACATACATCTTGAGTATTCTCCTACTCAAGGCTGTCCCCTGTGGTATTAGACACATACATTTGAGCAATTGAACACAGTCCTGTCGTGGTTTAAGCCTCTATAACTCACGCAGTCGCTCCCTCACTCACTCCCCCTCTTTCTTCCCCCAGTCCCAGGGGGATGGGGAGGAGAATCAAAAGAATGCAACTCCCACAGGTTGAGATAAGAACAGTTTAGTAACTAAGGTATAACACAAACTACTACTGCTACCACCAATAATAATAATGACAAGGCAAATACAAGGAAAGAATGCAGTCGCTCGCCACCAATACCACCCAGCCCGACCAAGCAGTGCACCCCCTCACCACTCTGGGTCTCTGCCCTCCATTTTTACATCCTGGGCATGACATGCTGTGGTATGGAATAACCTCTTTGGTCAGTTTGGGTCAGGTGTCCTGTTTCTCCTCCCTCCCACTTCTTCCCCTCCTCCCCGCAGAGCATGAGGCTCAGAAAGTCCTTGGTCAGACCAAAACATTACCAAGCAGTAACTGAAAACATTGGTGTTATCAGCGCTGTTCCCAGGCTGAAAATCAAAAACACAGCGCTGCACCAGCTACCGAGAAGGAGAAAAATGACTGCTGCTGCTGAACCCATGACAAGTCCTTGATGTCAGCTTCAGGACAAGCTGAATTGCTTTCCATATTCCACTGGATAGACCAGATTGCTTCTGCCCTGCTCACATGTGGGCAGCTGCAAGTACCTGTTCAGTGGCACATGTCCAAATCTAGAGCTGGATTCCTCTTGCACCTTCACTTGCTTTTGTGTGCATCACCTCCCTGGCTAGTTCTAGACTTTTTTCCTCTCACTGGCTCTTCTTCTTCTAGCCTTTCGTATTACGCAGAAGAAAACCTGTTATGTTGAAACTAGAATATAACAACTTACAAATTCTGTTTTGACCAAGCAGTTCCTTTATGAAAAAGCATCATCAGACTTTCTCCAACAGTTCTAGTGGAAAATATAAAATACTGCTACTTGCCTTGTCAGCCAGTCAATGGTAACTTGCTTATTAAAGATAAAAGCTGAAACTATTAGTGATGTGGTGAAAAAAATAAAATTTGGGGTATTTTTTGAGACAAAGCTATAGTTTGATTTATTTTCTAATTCATTTTAATGAACTCGTTATCTTAGTCCTCACTGAATTAAAGTGACTAAAATTTTTATCAGAACAGTTTCTCAAGATCAGTGATAAATAGTGTTATTAGATTCAATATTCCAGCCTCGTTTGCTTTTCACACAGAAATTCATAACAGCCAATAAGACACGGCTATTTAATAACACTGTGCTAAAGCCATAAACACTATATTCATAAAGTTGACAGGTAATAAAAAAAAGACAAGAAGCTATCTTGTAACAAAAGACGATTCCAGCCAGACTTAATAAATGATTAGTTTGGGCTCTTTTTACTAGAAAATTATGAAAAAATAATAACCTGAAAAAAAAAAGAATTGGTTGTTTTGATGAAAGGTGAAAATGATTGATAATTGTTTATTTCTTAGACTCATAGACACATAGAATGGTTTGGGTTGGAAAGGACCTTAAGATCATCCAGTTCCGACCCCCCTGCCATGGGCAGGGACTCCTCACCTATGTGTCCTTTCTCTCCCCCCACATCTCTCTCTCTCTCTCTCAGAGGGCAGTGGAGATGGTCAATAGGGGAGAGAAGAATATGAGAAAGAAGAAAACCCCAAACCACTTCCAAAAGGTAATGTTTCCAAACCTAAAATTTGCAAATTACTTTGAAGAAATAAAAGCGTATTCTAAGCCTACAAAGGCAAATTATTTATGTGTGAGTTTCTATTTCAATATTCTGTGTTCCAGCTTATACTTGCTTGGATATCAGTTAATTACTGGCCCATTAAGTACCTCTTACCATGGCCAGATTCATTCTTTTATTGTGTAATCTATTAAATGACTGGAGAAAGTACAGATGATGCAAATTAATTTTATTACCATAACACTACCAATTCAGAAAGAAAAGAGCGTGAGGAAATATGAAGCACAACTTCCAGTTCCTTACCAATCTTCCTGCCCCATTTCCCTCCTGGGTTCACAAAGCACAGCCTGATGTCCCCATCTGTTTCTAACTAAGTATTTCAGGATCTGACTTTTATAGAAGCTTTTTTGCTACAAGGCTAGAAACTGCCTTAAAGCTCTGACTCAAACCAAACTTGTGCTGCTCTCCCAAGAATTCTAGAAAGGAAAATTTCCCTTGCCTCTTTTAGATCTGGCTATTGCTTAGAGATACCATAACCACCACTGTCAGCACATTAAATGTGTTAGCAAGGACTGGTCCACTGACCTTGATAAAACCTATGAGCATCTATCTGTCCATGTAGTTATGACAGTTTTTTATAACGTGAATCCAAGCACTGCAAAAGGGGATATTAAAGGCAGGAGGTGAACACTCCTCATTCCTTCCCCAAAACAAGTTGCTAGCACAGTGCCCACAAACCCAGCAGACTTTAGCAAGGCTCAGGCAGAAACACACAGAGACATCAGTTCTCAGTAGCTCTGTCGCAATCAGAGCAATGGAAAATTCAGTCAAGAAGAATGATGGAAATAAAGCAATCCATAAGCTGTGCAATGTTCCTCATGTCTTCCAAACCTCATTAATATATTTCAAATAGTATGGAGTGGTTTGAATTTATATATAATTTGATTTCTTATGATTGGTGTCAACGTAAGAAATCCCCAAACTGCAGTGGCTAAAATTTGCCTTGGAATTATAGATTTTCAGCTTTCTTTGAAAGTGTCTTTTCCTCAATACTAGCTGTATGCCTATAGTTATTATTTTACTTATTTGCTTAATTGAGTATAACTACAATGCAGTTTCAGACTCAGTTTATGAGGGTGATTAGAAGCTGTATGGCTTTCCAGTGTGCATAGATCCTTCCTAGATTTCATTCTACCATTTTCATAGCCAAAGGCCACTTTGCTGCCTATTTGGTTGGGGGGCTCTGTGAAAACCTCCTTCAACCTGCTGGCAATGCTCTTCCTAATGCACCCCAGGATACCATTGGCCTTCTTGGCCACAAGGGTACATTGCTGGCTCATGGACAACTTGCTGTCCACCAGGACCCCAGGTCATTCTCCGCAGGTCAGTCCCCAGCCTGTCCTGGTGCATGGGGTTATTGCTCTCCAGGGGCAGGATCTTGCACTTGCCTTTGAACTTCATTAGGTTCCTCTCTGCCCATCTTTTATCCTTCTATCCTGTCTAGATCCTTCTGAATGACAGCACAGCACTCTGGGGTACCAAGCCACTCCTCCCAGTCCGGTATGATGAGCAAACTTGCTGAGGAGGCACTCTGTCTCTTCATCCAAATCACTGACAAATGAGTTGAACAAGAATGGACCCAGGATTAACTCCTGGGGAACACCGCTAGTTACAGATCTACACTTAAACTCTGTGCCACTGATCACAACCAACTGAGCTCTGCCATTCAACCAGTTCTCAATCCACCTCACTCTTAACTCTTTTGCTTTGAAAACAGATGCAGACCTATGCTATTTTCCCGGTAAAAACCCAAAACAAACAAACAAACAAAAAATCCAGAAGAAAAAACCTCTGAAGAATCGAAATCCTTGAAAAATGAAACCAATTGTTATTGATGTAATTTTCACTCATTTTGACCAGCTCTAGTAACAATACAGTATAGTTCATAGCAGGACCTGACTGAAGTTCACATTTAGCTATTCATTTATTTCAATGCTGTTTAAGTAGATTACCTGACCTAGATAAACTATATGAGTTCATTGCATAACATAGGCATGATGAAAGAACAGGTTTATGAGAATACTTTTCATTAATAAAAGAAGTGATTAAAAGGGCCAGAGCTGAGAAATATAATGTTCCAAAGAGCACAGAAAAAGAAAAAATAGGAAAAAAAGATCTATTCAAGTAGATGGCAACAGGTCACATATTAAAACTTCAAAGAGCTGGCCACAAGGGAAATTAAGAGAAGCATTTCAGAAAGCATATGATTAAGATGTGGATAGAAGCACTGCAGTCAGCAGTTGAAGCTGTGCTCCTGCTTCTCATTTGACTTACATCAGCCTCATTCCAACAGCAGTAGGTCATCATCAAACAAAAATGAATCTTTGCAGTGGGCTCCTCTTATCCTGAGAAGTTAAGGGTACTTGGGCACAAAGCTTAAGCTCCCATTTGTATTTCACAGTGCCTTAGAGCCAACACCACTTTTAGAAATCTGAATTTCAACTTCTACTGGTGGTTTCCCTGTTTCCCTGCTCCAGGGGAAAGGTTTCCATCTATTGTGGTGCCTGAAGGTTCTGCCCCTGGGTACCTTCTCCAGCCCCCTGTGAACGACTGCAGGGTAGGGGAATATAGAATTTATATAGTCAATAGCAAAGAAGAGCTGTAGAAAATCCCTGAAAGAGAATAAATGGCTTCCCAAAAAAAAAATCCTCAGAAAGCTCAAGGCAACAGAAGGAAAAGTCTACACTTCTGCCCTTGCGGGATGCCATTAATCCCAGGAAGTACAGGCAGCACTGGTTATTTTACTCAGTCTCTCTCTAACATTTAAAAGCTTTTAATTTGATGTTTTTTGATACCCTTATATCAGATTCAGTCAACCTTGAGGGCCAATCATGCCTTGGCTTCAGGCTCATGGTTCCCTGAAGAATATCGCCTTGGCCCACCAAAACCAAAACCCCAATGAACTTGAAATTAAAATTCTCCAAATATATATATTTACCCTCATATTTAAATATTAAACTTATTCAAGTCCTTTGAACTCCTGAATATACCAATCAAGGGAGGCACCTAACAATAAACTCCATGTTTTTTCTCTAAAGTAGTACAGAAGGCAGTTTTATTTGCTCCTTCGAGTTGGCTATGATTCTGTTGAATTTTGGGCATCTGTTTATCTTATTTCCTTCTCCTTTATCCTCCTTCCTTCCAATCTCCCTGCCTGCAGCCAAGTCATTGGTGCTAATTTCAGTGTATCCCTGTAATGATGTTGGCATTAATGTTTTCTGCAGGCTTTTTTTAATGGTGTGCATCAGAAACGTGCAATCTTTGAATCACAGCCCACTTAACATCAGAGTGATAACTTGTTTGAGTAAAGCTCTGGAAGGCAGAGCCTCTTACTTTTGCATTAGCAAGCACTTCAGTTTTGTTTCCGCAGAGATGGGGTAGTGGGAAAGCAGGCCTGATTCACCTTTTAGCTGACTCCGTTTTTAACTTCCACATGCATTAGACAGGGAAAGGTTTGCTTCAAAACCCGTCTAAGAACAGAGAGTGAACTGCTGAAGTCAATTAAATCAGGTTATTCAACATGTTGTAATGGACTGACAGTGACTCATTTTTAAGCACAGTGCTCTCACATCCTTTGACTATCACACTGCTGACCAAAGCAGTACCTTTTCCAAAGGAATATAGCAACAAATACAGCAGGTGATTATAGACAACCCTTTGACCTATGATAGGCACGTTTTTCTCCCTTCTGCTTTCTTAGAAGGTTTAGGAATTCATAGACTGTGGGACAAATTTTCCTCCCACTCTACTGATATAAATCAGAGGAACTCCATCTTCACCCATCAATTTTCTGTGAGTCTGCGTAAGTGGAATATCAGAAGGTCTGCACCTTTTTCATCCTTTCTATTTTGTAGCTCGTAATTTTCAACAAAAATTAGTAAAGAGCAGCTAATATTATTTTATTATATTTAACATACACTATTCCACAAATTTATTTCCATAAATCCTGCATCACCCTTCAGCAGGAGTTTAAATAAGCATTAATACATAAAAAGCAAATTCTATAGATTAACTGTGCAAGAATTATTTTAAGCTCAGAAGACATACACTGCTATCTACTGGCAACAACAGGAAGTCTTAATACAAAGTAGCCCATCACCACATACAGCTTAAAATATAGGAACCTTTTCTATTTGTTGCTCTTTTTTAATAGAGAATAGCAGCAGGGCACAATCAGTGCTCTATCAGCATTTCTGATGCCACCCCACAACAGTCAGTGTGTGCAGTGTGGAAGTAGGTGCTGCATTTTAATTATATTTGATGATTCTTCTGTGAAAAGCAATTGCAGAATTTTGAAGGCTGAAATGTTCTTATCAAATATAAAAAAACCCAAAATGCTAATATAGATTTAACAAGTTTCATTAGAAACAAACAATCTTGAGACAAACTAGCCCAAAAGGTCTGAAACAACTCTATTGTACATTTTCCAAAACTCGTTAAAACAACCTGTAAACCTGTAAAATCAACTCAGTCCAATTTTGTAAGATCATAACTCAACAAAATATTTTCCAATATTTTCCAAAAATATTTCCCAAATTTTCATATTTTGCAGTGGCTTCTGATGAAAATTTTGAGAACACTTAGCAGACTGACTTGCGAAAGGATATTTTAAGCTGTTTTCAGGACCCAAAAATGGCTAAAGAAACATTTCATTTCCTAATTCAGCCAGAAGTCTGAGGAACAATGTTTATTTCCAGTTCTCTAGCAACTGGTATGTTGATTCGTTATTCTCTGCTTTATCAGAGGGGATGCTTGCCAGCAGGAACAGCAAAAAGGATCCTGTGTTTGTATTCCAACCTATTCATCTTGCTGCTGTAATGAGAAGCCATATTACTTATCTGATGCCCATGGCTGGAGATATCAGCTGAAGTTGTTGTGGAGTTAATCTCTGCAGTGTTTCTTAAAGAAGCTCTCAGGATCTGAAAACTCCTGGTGTTTGATGAATAGCTTTGTCAGTTCCCAAAATCCATTTTGTTACATGGTTTATGCAAGATTAATCCTTGATGTTGTAACCTGTGGAAAACAATCTTTATGCTAAGAGCTAGCTTAAATGAATTTAGACATACCTTTTTATACATGGTTCTGAAATGAAGTTATGTCTGTAGGGAGCTAATTAAGGGAGGGTCACCAGGAGGTAACTGCTATTTCCCTTTATAGCCAATGGAGAGAAATTTGTGCTTTCCAGAAGGAAGGTAGAGGCAGAAATTTGTTTGGCTTATTTCAAGTAACTGCTCTGGGCTGAGATGAATCACAGCTGGGAGTGTCCATTTCTTATCATTGGTTATAGAGGGACCAGGCAAGCTCTGCTTAAAGATGAGGTTTGCCCAAAGGCAACATGCTGAGGACCTCAGGGCTGAGATAAGTGATCATTCATGGTTCAGACCTCAGATGCTGAGCACAGACATCCCCTTACGGGTGGGATGTCCATTCAGATAGTATAACTGAAGCCCTACAGCCTGGTAATACAAAAAACTGTGTGCAGCTAGAGACGCAAGAGAGATGCTGTTCAGCTGAAGAGCCTGGTCTAGTGATTCTCTCTTCAGAATTTGGACATGTAAAAGTACGAGCCAAGCTTGAGCTCACTGGGTATCATTTATGCAATGTACCATTCGTGCAATAGAACTATTATCAAAGCAATGAGGCAGTTTATCAAGTTTTGTAGGCTGGAAATACCATAAATGAAATACTGCAGCTTAAAAGCAGCACAAAGATATGTTTTTAAGCTACTTTTCCTCTTTTTCATCCTTGCAGCAGCCATTTGCAAAATAAATTATCAAGATTTCAAAGAACAAAATGCAGTAATAACACAGAAAAATAGATGCAAAGCAAATTAAATGGATGCAGGAAGAATTTCTTAAATCTGAATCCTTGTTTTACAAATCAACAGAGAGAATTAGAGATTGACTACTGGCTGACAAAAATGGCAGGAGAAGAAACAGGATGTGTTCTTAACCATGACACAAATGATCATGGATTAATTTTGTGAGCACATAATACAGAGAAGTCAAAGCACCACTGTTAACCTTAGAGTCCTGTAGAGGTGTATACTTCAGAAGTCTATAAATTAACTCTATATTCTAAATTAGTTCTTGATCATTATTCTTTAGTCAGTGGAGGCAGATAGGCACTTTCAAAAATGAGCAGCATTGCTACATACCTTTTGTTAACACTTACTGGAACTGTTTGTCTCTTGCCCTTGCCTACAAAGAGCTAACACAAGAATGTGTCCTTACGTTTCTATGAGCAAACGCTGCTGCCGGAGGAGGTACTTCATCCTTTCCTGAACTACTGGCAATTTTGTCTGTCCCTCCGCTTTCTTTCCCTTCTCCCAGCTTATGCTTTTGAGCCATATAGGAGACTGTCAGGGTCTGTCAAAAAGAGAGGCTAGTTTTAACCCGAATGCCTTCTGTAAACCAGATCACTGTAGCCAACCTGTGACAGCATTAGAGAGGGGAAAGCACAGAGGTAGGAAGGAGTGATCAGTTTCAGGATAACAAATCAGACCTGAATGCTCAGCCAATATTCCAGAAAAGTAGAAGCTTCTAGTGATTACAGGGAATTTAACTGAAATTTTCAATGATTCCCTATATCAAGATTTTTAGAACAAGCATGCTGTTTCATTCATATCCATGTACAAAGCTTGTCTTCCACTATGGGGTTCCTGGTAGAGAAACTCCAGTCATACTTGGCATATGTTAGGCTGATGGCTTGGAGAGCTATCTGGAGGGGTTTGCTTATCATACTGAAATGCTCAGCAGTGCATACAGAACAGTGAAAATAAACAACAACATCCAATCTTTGGCAGATCAGTTTCAGTGCATGCACAGTGGATTTATTCAGAGTCAGCCTACAATCATATCTTTAGTTTATGAAGTTCCCAACAGCTAATCCCAAACACACCTCTAATCTTTCAGGTAACACAACATTTTTCAGATTTGGGGGGCAAGAATCACACATACCTTAAATACTTCACAAATTTGTCTGTCTTAAATTTAACAGTTTTGGGTCTTAGGATTCCATTTGGAGTTTATTGAGCCCTAAATTTAATCTGGAGTGTTTCTGTTTTGGATCAGTTTTGGTTTTGTTGTTGGGTTTATTCCACAGAAAATACTCCTATGAACATCTACCTTGTTATCTTGATTGTAGTTAAAAGGATTTAAATCAGTATTCTCTACATATGCAAACAAGCTGATGGGTGAGATTTTGCCTGGTTTACAATATGTCATTGCAATTCCGTGCTTCTGAGTCAGCTGTGACATTCCGCACCTGATCCTGAGGCAGAACTTCATACAGGCTGTTAATGTTTGCACTGCTGAACAAATATTCTGAGATACTTGAAATCCCCAAATCTCATCTGCGCATTCCAGTGCATGGTATGCACAGTAATTATGTCAACATTGTTGTATCTGGAATGAATGGTAAGCAGACAGCCTTCATTTAGCAGGGTAGCAATATGGGTCCACAAGCATCAAAATTATCTAGAGATGCAATATGGTGTTGAGGGCTACAAGGCAGTGCCAGGATGCCATGAAGCCTGAGGACATTTTCAGGCTTTTCAGTGCCACAATGGTGTGTAGAGCCCCACTACCTGGTCAATCTGCCCATTTTCTTGACAGCGACGCAGATCTGAGATAATGGCAAATAGCAGAAAGAAAGAAACAAGGGGGCAAGGGCAAAGCTGGGTCCAAATAAATCTCAGCAAGTCTCAATTCAAATACTCAGACTACTCTGGGAAAGCTGCTTTCACGTTCTGGTGCAGCTGCCTTTCATTTTATTTGGAAGTAGACTCCTCTTGCAAATAATACAGGGAAATGCTCTATTCTGGCATCTGTTCGACAAGTTCTAAGACAGTTTATCAGCAATAGCTGGTGAGGGCTGTGTGCAGTTGAGAGCAGAAGGCAAAAAGAGACATTTTTGCCATTTTTGGAGGGCACTTTGAGAGTCCTTTTTCTTTAAGGATCCAGACAATGTGAAACAGAAATATATGCTGTCTGTCTCCAGGGCTGGACAGATAGCTACTGAGTGCCAGGAAAGAGTGATTCATTGGCCCCTTTCCTCCCTTGCTTTGAATGGGGGGTCCCCAGTTTCTGTCTTCCATTTATTCCGCAATCTCAGACACATGCCCATGTTTATATGCCTCTCCTGGTAAACATTAACAGCTGTCACTAAAGCACAACAGGAAAGAAAAATATTCTGCTTCCAAATATGAGTATTGCTGAAATAAACACACTAAAGAGGGTAAGCCCCCCAAAAATGATACTTTATGGCTCAGACTCAAAGTAATTCTCATAAATACAAAGGGTGCTAAAAGCTTACTGGATGTTTTCTGCTTTAGTGTGGTTCTCTGTTGAGACAACTCTTCCAACAGCACCCATTTTTTGCATGAAAAAATTATTTATGCTCCTTTCTGCCCTTATTTTAAGCAGAGTTCTTCTTTAAGAGCTTTTCATCAATGAAAATAATGCCTCCTTAATACCTTTAACTTGTGAACACCCACGTAATCTATAAAATCAGTGCTTTGTGTGAGTGCTCAATTTGGCAAATAACAAAAGAAAACTTAATTTTATTCATGTATTGCACTACAGGGAAAGGAGTATTTTGAGTGATTGAGGCCCTTCAGTGAGGGGCATCCATGAAACTCTCAAGAGAGGAGCGGTTTTCCAAGACATGCCCATAAGTTTAGCATAAAGAATTGTTATATACATATTATATGTTTACTTATAAATACTTCACTATTTATAATAAGATTTGCACTCTGCAGTGAAGGAGGAATTCAGTTGAACTTTCAGACTTCCCTTTTTTGTGAGGTTTTTCTTGACCCATGCTGCAACTCATTCCTATAATCAGAGGGGCCTGTGGTTTCTTCTCGGTTTTTGTTGTTTTGTTGTTAGTTTTGGGGATTTTTTCTCCCTTTTTTGTCTCCCAGCAAGCTCATTTAGAAGAAAAAAAACACAACACCCCCCCCCCAAAAAAAAAAAAAAAAAAAAAAAGATGCTAAAAGATTGTGAAGTGTTTCAGAAATTCCCAACTTCTGCTCTGGTGACTTTTTTTCTCCAGGACTCAATATATCTCCAAAACATTCTTATTCTTGTTTGGCTGTGGGATTTCAAAGCTATGGGGATTGAATGAGTAAAGAAAGTAATGCCACATAAGCTGACAGTTCTGCACGTATACACAAGCACTTAGACAAATGTTAGTAAATACATATTTCTTCTAAGCTAGTATTTCTGTTAAATTGTCTCTTAGTTTATTAGAAGCAGGGTGAGCTTACAAGCAAGGAGTTGTGGAAAGTTTTTAAATATATAACATATCTATAGTGATCCTGGCTTACTTCGTCATCTATATGGCCACCCTTTAGGTCAGACAGAGCTCAGAGTACAGCGATCCTGGCTTACTTCATCATCTATATGGCCATCTTTTAGGTCAGACAGAGCTCAGGCATTGCAATGAGCCTAGCTGCAGGAGTCAGCTCATTTCTCTCTGATATAGGCAAGCAAGAGACAGTGTGAGGGCTTAAAGACATGTAACTGCTACAGGTGCCTACTTGAATAGTGGTGGATGAGATTTGGGATTTCTCTCTTCTGGAAGGTCAGGTTTAGTGTACACTAACAGACTGGTGCGATTATAGATAGTCTTGGGAGTTGTGCTTTCTCATTCAAAAAAGAGCTGCTAGATCCCAAATATTTTCTTCTTTGCCTATTTAAAGCAATCCTATGCTGCCTCTAGTAATTGTAGAGAGAATCAGGAACTGCAGATGTGATGTTTGGAAAAGCATGGTACAGAGGATGAACAAACAGGACATATAATTTCTAACTTTGTCACAGATAGATTGAGACTTCCAGTGCCTAAATCAACTCTTGGTCTTCTGACTGCTTTTGCTAATGCAGCATAATCCAGTCTTTCTTAGAATTCTCTGCTGCTCAGCATTTTAAGTTGGCTTTTTATAAAGCTTGCATATTAAGAATTCATAGGCAATTCTACTCATGAAAAATTATTCATTTTAAAGCACAGTGGACAAAGGCAACTTCTTCCAAGGTTGCTGGCTGTTAGAAAGATGGCCATTAAAATAAATCAATCCTGCTGTAAAACTGCTTTTTAAACTAAAACCAATTCTTTAAAACTGCTGCTCTCACCAGAATTGTGTTCGATGGCTAAGTTCTAAAATAAGAAAAAAAGAAGGATAAACAGAGCTTAGGAAGGACCGAAGTACAGAGTGATGACATTTAGAAGACATAAAGGGTGGTCAGTGAGAGAAACTTATAAGCAGGCCTAAGCATCTCTTTCACCTTCCTATTTTATTGCAAGTGCAGACATCCACATGAATTAGTCATCACTATGCCTTAAAGATGGGAGAGCAGAGACATGGGAAGTCTAAGCATGATCTGTGTCTGAGTGAGCTGCCCAGTTGGAGGGTGCAGACACCAGGGTAGCTCCTGGAGAAAGGAGCTACTGCTACCAACAATAATAATAATAAGGGAAACAACAAGGGAAGAGAATACAACCACTCACCACTGATACCCAGCCGGATCCAGCAGAGAACACCCCCTACACTTCCGGGTCTCTGCTCTCCATTTTTACACCCTGGGCATGACATGATGTGGTGTGGAATACCTCTTTGGTTAGCCTGGGTCAGGTGTCCTGTCTCTCCTTCCTCCCAGCTTCCCCTCCTCCCTGGCAGACCATGAGACTCACAAAATCCTTGGTCAGCCTAAATATTCTAAGCAGTAACTGAAAACACTGGTGTTATCAGAGCTATTCCTAGGCCAAAAGTCAAAAACACAGCACTGCACCAGCTACCAAGAAGGAGAAAAATGACTGCTACTGCTGAACACAGGACAGCTGGCAAGGAGCAGGATGTGATACCTGCGTACAATGGATCTATGAGGGAAGCTATAATTTACCACCAACTAGCTCAGCTGTCCCTCACCTAAAAAAAGAGGACATTATTATTGCCGAGCTTTGGGGGTATGGTAGCTCTTTAAAGTGAAATTTTACTCACATTGCTAAAAGTTGAATTGCCACTGGGGTCCTACTAGTAGGTGAGGGGAAAATTGCTCCTGAAGCAAGCACAGTCCTTTCTGCCCTGAAAAGAAAGTGATTTTTTTCTATCTTGCATGTATAGGCTTCTCTAAGTATTCTCACAACCAGGCAGGTTGTTTTTCTCACTGATCCTTTCTCTCCCTGCACAAGAACATCTCATCTCCTCCATCCAGACAGGTTTGAGATAGGCCCAGTTAGTTACTGCTCTGCTGAAGATCATGGAGCGCTAATTTTGTTTCATTTTAGATCAACAGATGATCTATGCATGAGAAAAAGTGGTCAGCACTGAATTTTGTTCTCCATCACTGTGTTCTTTCTGTGTGCTTGCAAAGTGGGCAGGCAAGATGCACGTCTTGGATTATTTATAGATGTCATATATCAGAGTCATTGCTAAACTTTTCTCCTCTTTCTCGGTTGACAGCACCATTCTGTACTTTTACACAATTCAGACAGTTTCCTAATGATGAATGTAATTATTAATTAATTGTGAAATATGTTTGTAGGCTTATATAGGCAGAGATTTACTAAAAATTAGGGACTTTATTCACCTGTTATTGCTGACTGGATCAGCCTGTGTTTTTGCATGAAGTGATGAGGCTACAGATGCAACAAACTTTTTTTGTTTGCACCTTATATCTGTCATTTCCCCAATATAATAATATTAAATCAGTATTTTACAGAAGAATGTGTATTTTGTTCTCTGCGAAGACACCCTTGTTGGTTTGCTAACTTTTTGCCATATGATTTCCTAAACTGACAACCTATAAAGATAAATGTTCATTTCATAGCTTGGAATTAATATCAAATATTCTGTATAAATACTGAATAACAGAAGAAAAAAAAAAAAAGCTGTTCTGCATATTTCAGAACAGAACATAAAAGAAAATTATAATAATAATGCAAAAGAAGAAGTATCATTTTTCATTCAAAGCTGTATAATCAACTGGCATTTTGTAGCTGAGATTTTATTCCATTTGTGTAGACAATGAATGTTTGTGAAGAGTTCACCAGACTTAACAATGTGGCCATTTTAACAGCAGAGGTAATTACAGAAAAGAGTTGAAAAACTGAGAAGAAATACTCTTGTAAAAAATCCCACTCACTACTGCAGTTAATGAGAAGCCAAGACACTACTAAATGGTGCTGCAGAGGTGTTGTGAAATCATAGAATTAATTTGTAGCAAATTATTCCCACTGGAAACCATATTTTAAGACAGAAAACGTGAAATGTTAAGTGAGGAGGAGTTCAGGATTTCTTTGAGAACTACTTTGCATTGCATGCAACCTGTGGCTCAAGATGAATTAAAGATGAGCTACAAGGGAAACATTTCATTTCCCTTTTGAGCAGGGTTAACCAGGGCAGACAATTTTTCCTAGCTTCTTGAAGGAACAGATATTTCAGCAACAGAAAGGTCACTTCTTATGAGAAGGTCATTTCTTATGAAAAGTCAGTTTCCTCTACTTTGTGAGTTAAAAATCTAGACAGCATTCTACAAACAGATCACTAGAGAAGTCTATGGGTATACAGAGTGTCGTGGTTTAAGCCTCTCAGCCATGCAGTTTTGCTCACTCACTCACTCTCCACTCTTTCTTCCCCCAGTCCCGGGGGAATGGGAAGGAGAATCGAAAGAATGCAACTCCCACAGGTTGAGATAAGAACAGTTTAGTAACTAAGGTATAACACAAATCACTATTGCTACCACCAATAATAATAATGACAAGTCAAATACAAGGAAAGAATACAATAGCTCACCACCGATCCCAGCCCGAACAAGCAGTGCACCCCCCACAGTGCACTCCCACCGTGCACCCCCACCAACCTTTCTGGTCTCTGTCCTCCATTTTTACATCCTGGACATGACGTGCTGTGGTATGGAATAACCTCTTTGGTTAGTCTGGGTCAGGTGCCCTGTCTCTCCTTCCTCCCGGCTTCCCCTCCTCCCTGGCAGAGCATGAGACTCACAAAGTCCTTGGCCAGCCTAAACATCACCAAGCAGTAACTGAAAACACTGGTGTTATCAGCACTGTTCCCAGGCCCAAAATCAAAAACACAGTGCTGCACCAGCTACCAAGAAGGAGAAAAATGACCGCTATTGCTGAACCCATGACACAGAGATATATAGACTTTTCCAGTTTAGGGATAGCTGAAATAAATACTCTAAATAAATAAAATCTCTGTCTATGAGATTCACAAGTAAAAAAGAATTAGTAAGACACACTATTGATGCAAGATGAATGTGGTGATCTAAGTTCAAAGGATTTCTATAATTCTATCTACTTCTAAGTAACTGTTTTCCAAGCTTCAATGTTTGATCAAATTCGGATAAGAAAATAGAAAATTTTCTAAAGTCTTGAAATCATAATAATTGTATATTTACATGAACCTTCAACTCAAGTTATATTTCAAACATAAGCATCTAATTTCAGCAATGAAATAGACTGCTTGGATTGTTAACAGGTAGTCAGGAGTGACAACATGGCTCCAGGCATGATGGTAAAGGGCATGGGGGCCCAGGTAGTGTTTCCTTGGTCTTGTGTGTGAAGGAGCAGATGGTTCTGCAAATCAATACCTTGTCGTGTAACTGGCATCATCGACAGGGATTTGGCTTTTAAAAACAAAGGATTCTTTGAGGATTGATTCAGAGAAAACTCCAGGAACAAACTGGCCAACAAAGTTTTCAAGTTGACAAGCAGGTATTCTTTATTGCGGCACTGGGAGACACAGCGGATAGCTCCTCCTAACGTGTGTCCCCGTACTGCCACACAGGCCATCATAGAATCATAGAATCATAGAATAGTTAGGGTTGGAAAGGACCTTAAGATCATCAAGTTCCAACCCCCCTGCCATGGGCAGGGACACCTCACACTAAACCATGCCATCCAAGGCTCTGTCCAACCCCACCTTGAACACCGCCAGGGATGAAGCATTCACAACTTCCTTGGGCAACCCATTCCAGGGCCTCACCACCTTTACAGTAAAGAATTTCGTCCTCATATACAATCTAAACTTCCCCTGTTTAAGTTTGAACCCGTCACCCCTTGTCCTCTCACTACAGTCCCTCATGAAGAGTCCCTCCCCAGCATCCCTATAGGCCCCCTTCAGATACTGGAAGGCTGCTATGAGGTCTCCACGCAGCCTTCTCTTCTCCAGGCTGAACAGCCCCAACTTTCTCAGCCTATCTTCATACGGGAGGTGCTCCAGTCCCCTGATCATCCTCGTGGCCCTCCTCTGCACTTGTTCCAACAGTTCCATGTCCTTTTGATGCTGAGGATACCAGAACTGCACACAAGACTCCAAGTGAGGTCTCCTGAAAGCAGAGTAGAGGGGCAGGAGCACCTCCTTCAACCTGCTGGTCACACTCCTTCTGATGCAGCCCAGGATACGGTTGGCTTTCTGGGCTGCGAGCACACACTGCCAGCTCATGTTCATTTTTTCATCCTTATATAGTCACTGGGCATACATACATGCACATGGTGCTAGGCATGAATTACATCATTTTCCAGAAAGTTTCCCGGATTCATACAAAAATGTGGTGGTGGTCTTTGAGAGTCGTTCACTTCTTCCAACAATCTTCGTAACTTCTGTCAGTCTTTGAAGCACCAGCTTAATTAGCATTACAGACATAGCAATCATCCTGTCCTTCTACTTATCAGTTAGTTTAACTGCTCCCATCCTGGACATCTGCTAGTCCCAGATACTCCCCAGTAGATGTTTACACCAGCTTAATGGGTTCATTAACACCACAAACATAGCAAACATCCTGTGCTAATTTATCAGTTAGTTTAACTGCTCCCATCCCCAGGTCCTGTTTTTCTATTCTGTTTTTCTTACACTTCTTTTTTACAAGGTTGTAAGAACCTAAAACTATGTCAACTACCTTCAAGCACCTCAATTATTTTCCATTACAAAGCCATCAAACTTAAGGTTCCTTAGAACTGATTACATTTTGTGCTTTTGTACCTCCTTGTCTCAGAATTGAGGACTGCTAGGGAGAGATGGGATCCACATGATAACATAGGGGAAGAGACTGACAACAGGCTGGCCAACCTGGTGAGGCAAGCTTTAAACTTGAAATTGTGGGGGATGGAAATAACAGCCTATGGTTAAGGGAGGTAGCCGTGAACAGGGTGGAAAGCAAAGGGCAAAGGGTGGTAGGAACAAAAGGCACCTCTGAACCAACAAAATGGGTAAAGAGAAGGTTAAATGAGAGGCTTCCTGAGGTCTCTTCCCACTTGAATTATCCTGTGATCCTACAACCTGTTGAAAAACAACGTGGTGGACAGATGGATCATTAAAGTCAGTTCAGAAACATCTTGGTTCACTCAGCCAAACCAAATACCATCTGTTTGCTGAAGAGGTGAAGCTGATGGAAATAAGGGCCATGGTTTCAGGTTTCTGTACCGTGACAACCTGACTCAAATCCACAGTAAAACTCACTGTTCTACTCGTATATGATTTGACATACATACGAGGAAGAAACCATTGTTCAACAGCTTACAGGTGTGATGGAAGAATTCTTTTGCAGAAATTAATAAGAATATTGAAGATATTTGAAGAAATAGCATCCTTATTGGGAATGTCTACTGATCCACATTAATCTCACCAAAGTTAAAAAGTCAATGAAATAAATATTTTTGCATGAGTTCTGCTGTTAATAAATTCAAGTCAAACTTTGACTGCATTTATAAATGCAATTATTTAATTCTGGGGAGAAAGGAGGGATAAGAAAAGTTGAAGAATAAATCCTCTTTAGGATTCATATTTGTCATCATGAGTTAAAAGAGTTCTCTGAGGATCTTTTTGGTTTTTTACTTCAAAATATATTCAGGAAGTTGATAAAATTTGGTGTAGCCTGTGTCAATTCACATCCAATTCTGGACTATGTCTTCTTGCCCTATGAATTTTATCTTAGCCTTTATGCGGAAGGCCTTGCCACTATAGATGGATTTTTATTGGAGGTGATGATCGGTCATTTGCTTTCATTTGGAAACCCTAGTCAGTCTGCCTGTAAAGGAATGCTCACAACAATGCCATGCTGTGAATGAACAACCAGTCAAACAAAAATGAGGATGGAATATTTGTGTGTAGTTCCATCCTCACCAGACCATCCCCATCACTCCTGAGTCCACCTTTGCTAAGGGTGCCCTTATCCCTTCCACAGCTGACTTACTGCCATCCTGCTCAGGTTGAGGCTGTCACAAGCTCAGTATTATGCTGTGGTCATTGCACAGTACTTTCTGACTTCTCATCTTAGGTCCTGAATGGTTTTCCTCTCTATATGGTTCTTTTTTTATAGCCAGCAACAGTGTTCTTGGGAAGGTATAATTTCACCAGTAATACTTAGCAAGCCCTCTCCAGTACGACAAGAGAAAAGATCACTGGAGTTCTGGCATATATTTCAGAGGTTTAAATGGAATATTTGGCAACCCATTCAGGAAATGGGTTCCTTCCATGCAACTCCTCAAGGAGAATGCATCAAAATAGAACTACACAGACTAAAACAATACACCTTCTTTTTTTTTTTTTTATTTTTTCCCCTTGGTTTCATTCTCTGGCTTATGGACAAAACACAGCTGTTTCTGAGATGTTAAACAAAAGACAGCTCTGTTATAACTAAATATAACCCAGATGGGACTGTCTCCATCCACAAAATCCTGCAGTTAGTACATGGGGTTGCAAGGCCTGCTTAATACTGCTGCTGTTCCATAAGGGTTTACCACTGCATGGGGGCTGTAGAGCAGCTCCCTATCTCCATCAAAATTATGTGCAGCACAACAATGCACCAATGCACCGACAGCCTTGTTCCTACAGCCCAAGGAGTCTAAAAAGCTATGGGTGGTAGGAGAGATTCTTCTTGGCTGCGTTACAGCTTGAAGTCCTCTATCTACTCTGAAAATCAGACCAGAGTGAAACTTTGGAAGATGCTCTGTAACTAAAACCTTCAACAGGGCTAAAAGACAAATTATTTTGATCTTTAACAAAATAATTCAAATCCTGAATGTTAAGAAACTTTCCAAACCAGGCAACACTTGAAATAAACAGAGTTGGCTGGTTCACCCCAAAAAACTCCATTTGCACCGGAAAATTACAGTATGCAGTCTAGAAAAAACTGCCTGGACAATGTACGGTTCACAGAGCCGTAAACAGACACAAGCTTGTGAAGTAAACACATAGACCATAAAAAGAGCACACCACTAGGTGGCAAAATGGTGTTTTCAATGAGGTGACACAGGCTCCGGGTTCACAGACACTGTTTTGAGAAACCCAGCTTGCCAAAACAGAGATGATTTGAAATAAATAGTGCACTGTCATGTTGCAGTGTGTTTCCATTTGCTGGAAAACCACCGTTGGTCTGTAACCTTACTTCACACTGTTACCGATAGAATTTCTCCCGCTGCATAGCCTGTCTTCAGCAGAAGTCAGTAGTCAATACATGCTCATTTGAATGCCCAATTTCCAGTTTTATTTCCGTCTGACATGACAAGTTTGATAAGACACCAAATCACTCATGCCCATAAGCTTGCACACTACAGAGCCTTATATTTTGTTTTGCCTTGCACAGTATAAAACAGGAACCACACTGACCTCAGTAGAATAATGCAAGTATGAAACAAGTGAAATGGACAGAAGAGTCAGATTATGTCCATAAGTAGAGGCCAGGAGATATTTTAAAGATGCTTTGAAACAAAATATAAAAAGATGTTGGTACTACCAGATAGATAACACGGATTTCCTGTACAAACAGGGGTGGGATGCAGTGCTTTGGGCTGCTGAAGCATACAGCACTCCACAGAAACAGGCTGGTAACATGGAAACAGTACACACTCTACAGTGCAGGAAAGGGATGAAACAACTGCAGTTAATACCTAATCCGAAACTCAAATGAAAAAAGGCATTGTGGGACATCTTTGAATACTGTTAAGCCCACAGCACTTACCACTGCTTATTAACTCTTCCCTCTTGGCTTTTAGTTGCTGTGACAATGGAATAACCTTTCTGCAGCCTGTTGTCCAGACAACACTAATGCATTCCCCACCTAGTACTTTACAGCGTGCCCTATCCACATTTGTCTGTTTTCTTCTTTTCAGCCTGTATTGGTCTTTATCTGAATTTGCCCTTATAAACCTGCCTTAGCTGCAGAGCACAGAATCACAGAATCACAGAATCACAGAATAGTAAGGGCTGGAAAGGACCTCAAGATCATCGAGTTCCAACCCCCCGCCATGGGCAGGGACACCTCCCACTAAACCATGCCATCCAAGGCTATGTCCAACCCCACCTTGAACGCCGCCAGGGATGAAGCATTCACAACCTCCCTGGGCAACCCATTCCAGGGCCCCACCACCCTCACAGTAAAGAATTTCTTCCTCAGATCCAATCTAAACCTCCCCTGTTTAAGTTTAAACCCATTACCCCTTGTCCTCTCACCACAGTCCCTAATGAAGAGTCCCTCCCCAGCATCCCTATAGGCCCCCTTCAGGTATTGGAAGGCTGCTATGAGGTCTCCACGCAGCCTTCTCTTCTGCAGGCTGAACAGCCCCAACTTTCTCAGCCTATCTTCATACGAGGGGTGCTCCAGTCCCCTGATCATTTTCGTGGCCCTCCTCTGGACTTGTTCTAACACTTCCATGTCCTTTTTATGTTGAGGACACCAGAACTGCACACAATACTCCAAGTGAGGTCTCCCGAGAGCAGAGTAGAGGGGCAGGATCACCTCCCTCGACCTGCTGGTCACACTCCTTTTGATGCAGCCCAGAATACGGTTGGCCTTCTGGGCTGCAAGCGCACACTGCCGGCTCATGTTCATTTTTTCATCAGCACCTCACTTTCTAAACAAATGCCAGGATTTAATAGCCCTATAGACTGACTAAAACTGTCAGAACAGAGCCCAAGCACCGCTTTCTTTGTCTCTGAGCCTTTTTTCATTCCACAGTAAGCTGACATCCTGCCTAAATAACTTCCTTTCTGCGGTACCCTGTCAAATCAACATTGTGCTCAAACATGAATGAAGAGTATGCTTTAAGTATGCTGTGGTCCCAGTGGGCATCCCACAAGAAACACCCTCAACTATACAGTAGCAGCCTTCACAGTGGCTTCATATAGCACTGTGCCCACATACCCAGGGTCACATCCCACAGGCATCTCGTGAAGTTGCAAAATTATGTCGTTAAGGGATGGACAAGTGTAAATCCTGAAAATCAGCTATATGAAATCATGGTGAACTGGCTGGTTCAAATTCATTATTTAAAGGTTATAATTTGCAAATTCTCACCAAGATATCAAAATTATATTGTTGGCTGACATCTGTGCCTTTGGTTTATAGAATTAATCTCTCTTAATAAGCTTTCTAATTAATATTTGATTCTATAACTATAGCCTTCAGGGGGAAATTAACTTTCAATTTACAATAGAATACAGTTGCTACTTTGGAGGGGGGCCTGTATATTGGACTAAGGCTGTATGTTTTGTTACTGACCAGCAGGTATGATACCCTGTCCCCATTTTAATTTGAGGTAAAGCCTCATTCACAGACCATTTTGAACAAAACATTAATGAATCCAAAGGTAACACTCAACAATTTGTTTCTGGTTTGGTGCTTGTTTGTTTGCTCCTTTTTCTTATATTTCTGAATTTAATTCCAAATCTTAAATACACATTTATACAGAAGAGAAGCAAGACCCATATTTGGTCTTCTTGTGAAGAAAAATCAGAGGACATAATACAGAGGAGTAACA
Organism: Amazona ochrocephala; assembly: GCA_039720435.1. Classification (NCBI taxonomy): domain Eukaryota; kingdom Metazoa; phylum Chordata; class Aves; order Psittaciformes; family Psittacidae; genus Amazona; species Amazona ochrocephala. Next base: position 33,416,512 of record CM077880.1, read on the forward strand.
TTGTCCTGGGTTCAGCAGCAGCAGTCATTTTTCTCCTTCTTGGTAGTTGGTGCAGCACTGTGTTTTTGATTTGGGCCTGGGAACAGCGCTGATAACACCAGTGTTTTCAGTTACTGCTTGGTGATGTTTAGGCTGGCCAAGGACTTGCTGAGTCTCATGCTCTGCCAGGAAGGAGGGGAAGCCGGGAGGAAGGAGAGAAAGGACACCTGACCCAGACTAACCAAAGAGGTTATTCCATACCACAGCACGTCATGTCCAGGATGTAAAGACAGAGAGCAGAGACCCAGAAGGGTGGTGGGGGTGCACGGTGGGGGCTCGCGGCCGGTAGGGGTGCACGGTGGGGGGTGCAATGGTGGGGGTGCACTGCTTGCTCGGGCTTGGTATTGGATGGTGAGAAATTGTATTCTTTTCCCTTGTATTTTTCTCTTATTATTATTATTGGTGGCAGCAGTAGTGATTTGTGTTATACCTTAGTTACTAAACTGTTCTTATCTCAACCTGTGGGAGTTGCATTCTTTCGATTCTCCTTCCCATCCCTCCAGGAGCTGAAGGAAGAAAGAGTGGGGAGTGAGTGAGTGAGCAAAACTGTGCATGACTGAGAGGCTTAAACCACGACAAACATTCAGTTTTTGGTTTGATAAACGCACATCATTTCTGCAGAAATACAAGTGATGTTATGGAGTCCGCAGTTCAAATTCAGTATACATCCGAAATTATTTGCAAGAAGACAAAGCCAGTCTACAGGATCATGGCATAGTAGGTAAATTGTTTTCAGTCTATCTGCCACACTTGCCAGCATATTTCTGAAACAAACTGGAAAACAACCCAAACATTGATGAAACTTAACTAGCCCCGGTGAGGCTGTGTCCCAGGAACAGAGGAACTGGTGTTATTTATGGAGTACACACATTACAGAAAATCAAGAGAATGAGGGTGTGATGAAGATTGCACTGACAGATGCAGAGCTAAATCAGTCAATATTATTGTACATAACCAGGACAAAAAGTCACATTTGTAGTCTAGTAGGAAGCCCTCTGAACTAGGACATGCTAAAGGAGAGTCTGTTCTCCCTTGAATGGGCATACTGAATAAAAGACTATTTTTTTAAATGCCTAGAATATAAAAATGTAAATTAAATAAAATATTGACCTTCCTTATGACTTAGCCCAGTATTTTTTCTATTTTTTCCAATGTTAATCAGGCCATATTTTTATAAAGACTGGAGACTGAAAATGTGGGGTTCACTCTTATTTATCAGCTAATCTCTCGGTGCCAGCAGAGCACGTGCATCGCATTGAAGTCTAACAGGGAACAGCGGTTGTGCTACACTCTGGGCACTTCATTGTCTGATATAATGCATCCTGCTTATCATTAGGTGATTTCTGTAGGAGTTGTCTGAGGTTTAGCCCTCTGTCAGAGCAGGTCTACAGAACCCAGGGGTGGTTTAACTGCTGCTGGCTACTGAAGCCTCAGAAGTGAAAAGATTCCAACTCCTTCTGCTAAAACTGGAGCTGCCAGGCTGAGACTAACCACAGGCAGTTTCAACAAGACCAAGTAGTGCAGAGCTGGTCAGAGAGAGTAAGAATGAATCTTGAAGTCGCACATTCAGTAAGCAGCTGAGCTGAGACCCAGGGATAACTAGTCCCAGCAGCCTAAAAGCTTCCCCTTAGGCTATATAGCATTTGTGTATGCCATAATGTGTCACACTTCAGCACAGTAGTGGACAACTTCTAGCAGCACATCCACTAGTACAGACCTTCCATGCTGTCTGAAAGTGATTCTTACTTCGAATTATCACAACAAATCATTTTAATGGATATACTTGTGTTTATAACTAAATGTATATAGCCTATGTAACGCTGCATGTGAAGACAAAACATTGTTCCTTAGTGTTTTATTAAACAGCTGAATGCTTTCAAAAATTGAAATGTCAGACTACGTGATATTACACCATTTCATAGTTATTCTGGAGTGAGCATTCCAACAGGAGTTAGTATTTATTCACTTAAAATGAGTCAGATTTGCACTTAGACATACCACAGGCACAGCATTTCTGACAAAACTGGTAGAAAACATAAGCTATGGCAGCTGTCAGTTTGTCCGTAACAGCAAGGTCACACACAGAACCTTTCCTCATCATGTCAGTTTACTGTAAACGCACACCTTACAGGCCACACCTTGTCCACGTAGTTTTTGTGAAGGTTTTTGGGCTGCCGCCCATATAATGCAATGCTTGGATTCCTCATGCCTGTAACTGAAGGGGACCATTACCAAAAGAATAAATGTTAACTCCAATACGTGGGATGAAAACCAGCAGAAGCATTTGATCTATTCACACATTTCTGTACTAGTTAGGACTGCTTTGAGCAAATGAGGTTTTTTATAGAGCTTGCCAAACATATAGAACATGCCAAATGTTTATAGAGGAAGTCAATGACCTCTAAGTATAATGCATGAGAAAGGAAATTCTACCAGTTTTGAGCTTTCCATTGTACTATTGGTAGTGTTCCAGATTAGACGCATCTCTTGCCTTTCATACAAACACAGAAATCTGATATAATCTGAGAGATATCCACAGCCTGATACATCAGGCACCTTGAATTTGTTTCTACAGTTTGCTTGTGGAGTTGATATTCCCTAAAATCACAGGCCTATGTGCTCACACGCATCCATACAAAACCCCTAAATCTGATCCTTGGCCACCCTGCAGCTGCAGTCTGTACACTGCCACAGTTCTGGTGCAGGCCTGATGAGTTCACACAGGCTTATCTGGGGAGTCTCAGGATTCAGTCATGCCTTCTGCTCTGAGCCTTGGCAGCTAATACCATTCTTAGAGATGAAAACATGGGATTGAGTACGTATTGTATTAAGTATTGAGTATGTATATGATAGAGTATGCAGCTGTATGAATAGTTTTTGTGCTATTTCATATGAGCAGTGAGGTGTTCTATCCTTTTCAAGAGCTCCTTTTCCTCCCTGTGGGGCCACAAGCTTGAACAATGCAGCCACAATGAAATAAGATTATGTTTTTAATTTAAAAACTGTATCTATATGTGTTTGATGTAAGCAGTTCACAGAAGAAACACAACCTTTTCTAGAATGCAAAGCTGAAACATTTCTTTGGGCATGCTGTCAAGATCATTTATTTGAACCAGTGTCAGCACTGTTAGAAGCTACACAATATGCCAGTTGTTTCCATTTGATAGTTTATTGTGTACTATAAATAAGAGTGCACAAAAGAAGAAAAGATGCAATTGTGTTTTATCTTGGACAGTTAAATGGAGAGAATTATTTGTGCTTTCAGATTTCTCTTTACACTTTCTATATTATGGAATTATTTTTCTCAAAGCTTTCCATCAAAATACATAGCTTTATAACCACAGTTGGCATAAATCAGTATTGCTGTACTTGGACCAGTGGAATTCTGTTTATTTGTACAGTTGATAATTTGTTCCCAGAGTTACTGTGCCTAGGCATTGGTATCCATAACTCGACAGCATTAAAATACTTTAGAACACTATCAGTGCACATAAATAAAACTACAAAATACTGTGACATTAGTTAATTTTGAGGGTGGGGGCTCAGCAAAACCACAAGAATTTCAACATACAAGGTAATGTCTCCACTTCTGGGGTATAGTATGGCATTTTGTAACAAAGTTTCTTTACACTACAAACTCATTTACAATATTTTACTACAATGACATGCAGATCTATGGGTTTACTGCTTCTATTGTTTTACCTGTTAGCTTCTATGCAGTCCCATAGTTCAGCTTCCCTCAATGAAGTACTTTACCTTTTCAACCAGTTTCTGTGTCACTCAGGTTTGGTGGGATTCCTGTATCCAAGGTCTAATCATCTGAAAAGTGGCATAATCTAGGCTAGTCATATAGGTACCCTTTGTAAGGGGGTAGAGGTGCTGATAAATCCCTGACTCATCTAATCCCTTAATGGCTGAATACAACAGGAGACAAATTGTCTTTCAGAAGTTTTTCTTTCCCATTGCTTACATGGAGGTAACACTGACTAGATAAATTGCTTAGGTTAAATATCTAATTTCTAGATGGATAGGAGCACGGTTTGGACGCAGCTGACCTACCTTCAACTACTGTGGCAGCACAGATGCCAGCATGCACTGTGCACTCACTATTAGTGAAGAGGTTAACATGTGGCCAGCCCCATGCTGCAATCTCTGGACACCTACTGTACCAAGAACAGGTCAAGTAACAGGGCGTGTGCTACTGCAATGTCTGGTGGTAACCCAGGAATAGAGGTCTGAGAGCAGAAAGCCTAGGCTGAGATCAGTGCAAAGAGTAGTGCTCAGTGGCTCAATGTCCAGCTGGAGACCAGTAACGAGTAGTGTCCCTCAGGGATCGGTGCTGGGACCTGTCTTGTTCAACTTCTTTGTTGGTGACATGGACAGTGGGATTGAGTGCGCCCTCAGCAAGTTTGCCGATGACACCAAGCTGTGTGGTTTGATTGATACATTGGAGGGAAGGAATGCCATCCAGAAGGACCTTGACACGCTTGTGAGGTGGGCTGATGCCAACCTTATGAAGTTTAACCATGCCAAGTGCAAGGTCCTACAGCTGGGTTGGAGCAATCCCAGGCACAGCTACAGGTTGGGCAGAGAAGAGATTCAGAGCAGCCCTGCGGAGAAGGACTTGGGGGTGCTGATCGATGAAAAAATGAACATGAGCTGCCAGTGTGTGCTCGCAGCTCAGAAAGCCAACTGTATCCTGGGCTGCATCAAAAGGAGAGTGACCAGCAGGTTGAAAGAGGTGATTCTGCCCCTCTACTCTGCTGTCGTGAGACCTCACTTGGAGTATTGTGTGCAGTTCTGGTGTCTTCAACATCAAAAGGACATGGAACTGTTGGAACAAGTGCAGAGGAGGGCCATGAGGATGATCAGGGGACTGGAGCACCTCCTGTGTCAAGATAGGCTGAGAAAGTTGGGGCTGTTCAGCCTGGAGAAGAGAAGGATGCGTGGAGACCTCAGAGCAGCTTTCCAGTATCTGAAGGGGGCCTCTAAGAATGCTGGGGAGGGACTCTTCATTAGGGACTCTAGGGATAGGACAAGGGGTAATGGGTTCAAACTTAAACAGGGGAAGTTTAGATTGTATATGAGGAAGAAATTCTTTACTGTAAGGGTGGTGAGGCCCTGGAATGGGTTGCCCAGGGAAGTTGTGAATGCTCCATCGCTGGTGGTGTTCAAGGTGGGGTTGAAGAGAGCCTTGAGTGGCGTGGTTTAGTGGGAGGTGTCCCTGCCCATGGCAGGGGGGTTGGAACTAGGTGATCTTAAGGTCTTTTCGAACCCTAACCATTCTATGAGTCTATGATTCTATCAACGGGTGGTAGTCAGAGAACGGTAGGAGTCAGAGAAGAATCAGAGAGCTATCAGAGAATAGCCGGAGAACTACTGCACATCAGGGTTCATTGAACTCTGCACATCAAGCTTTTATTATCCTAGGGGAATGTGAGGAGTCTGTATATTTCTCTATATACAGAATTGTACGATGCATGTTCACATCTGCTACACGTCAACATGTTGTAAAAGACACTTTGAGCAATGTTGGTCCTCTTCATACTATTTGCATTCAAATGAAGAGGTATTAGAAGCAAGAGTCAAGCTCGTCAGTTATGATCCCTCGTATTCCTTCCTTCACAACCCAGCACACCCACTTGCTCTCTTTCACCACTTATGACAGCAATTAAAGTGAATAGCTCATGAGTTTCTCTGGCAAATATTACTTGTTGAATTTAGTCATGTCAGCATACTACTGCCCTCAGCAGTCGCTGTATTTTCTTTGTAATAGGTTATTGTATCTACAATAAGAGGAGCAAAAGTTAATGTATGTCAATTTCCAACTGCTACAGTTCACTGCCAGGCACATTTGATTAGAAGGATACTAGGTGACAACAAGGAGAAGAATGAGCTGAACCCAATCTTCTAATGATAGCTCTGTCTGCTGTATTTGCAAATTATTAAAAGATTTGTATTACTTTACAGAAGAGTAATGAGGAACTTAAACGAACTTGGAGAACTCAGGCTATATGCTAATAAAAAGGACAAAGACATTTTGTTGCAAATAACACCAAAAATTAACAGTCATCATGCCAGTTAGTTACCATTTGGATGAATAACTGAGACAGAAGAGATGTGTTGAATTTGAGGCTTTAGTAAAAAAATCTCAACAACTCTTCAGCCTTTCCATTCTCCCTTTCCTCCCCATCCCTACCAAGAAGACCCTCCTCCTTTTTTCCCAGGATGTGGCACATGGCCAGTGACAGAATCAGAACCAGGTCGTGAATCTGAGCAAAGGCAGCATAAACCTGCACAAGTTAATGATTAAAAACCATCTGATTACAAAGGGAAAAGACACTAAAGGAGAAGTATTTATAATCTGGCTCTGCAATGAAAGATGTGAAGCCAGACCAGGTACACAGAAAGACTACTGGAAGGTAACAACTGCAGTCAGTTTTCCTTTCCCACCATTAAAATACTTCTGCTGATCAACAGTAAATAATATACCATGGGCCAGAGCTTTATATGGAACAGGGACACAGTAACGAAAACCAGATTATACTTTTGTTATATTTGGTTCTAATTGACAGAAGAACAATGACAGGCATTTCTCCAGTATTTCATAACTTGCTGAGGAGCAGAACTAATGAGTTTTTCTGGAATCAATAATAGCAGTCAACAGCATTGGCTCCTTTTGGGCATGGTTTTCACACTAACCATGGTAACAAGGTTAAGTGTTTCCATTAATGTAACTCTATGTCACTTGCTATACTATGAATTATTTAATGACTTTTCTCAGACATATAATTGCTTTTTAAAATCAGCAGGTGATTTGTAAGGTTGTTTGATTCTATTCCTCGGAGCTGGCTTGTCATACCAGCCCAGCTTTGTACTGGTGTTAAGAGCACAGGAAGAAATGAACAGGCTAAATAGAGAGGGTAAGTGCTCACACAATGCCCAGACTGGAAATCGAGAGGGATTTCTTAGTAATCTGATGCTCAGAGTGCGATAATATAAATGACAAGTTCAAAGCCAGGGAAACAGCTGTAGGGTTTAGTAAAAGGTCCTATGATTGTCTGTTAGCTTCTCATTTAGACTAGTACATAATATCCTGATGTATTTCCCTAATCAATTCAATGGCTTTATCAGCTTTTAGTGACAGTATTTGATTTCTACATAAGTTTCAAAGTTTCAATATAAAATCAGAAGTGCTTTGTCAGACTTCGTTGTCATTCCTCATTCCTTCTTTTCAGCTGTACCTGTCTATTTATTGAATTTATTTCACCTACCCTCCAGCTATTAGCTATATATTGTCTCCATAGCAATCCCCCTCTTCAGCACAGAAGCAAAAGAAGAGGCTTGGTAATTGTAGCTTTAGATGCAAGGTGTCATTTGAGTGCTTTCAGGAGTGCAAACAGCAGGGGATATGGCAATTCTGACGCTTTTGGATAGAATCGCTGTGTGCATTATCTTTTCCATATTCATGTTTCATCAACCATTTGTAAATTTCCACTTAACTTTACTTAACATAGGCTTTGCTAACATTTTATAATTAACTATATGAACTTAATACCAGCTGCTTTCCTCATACAGTTTTATATTTACACTGCAGATCTTAAGACACCTTTACAAATTATGCTTCCCACTATGTGGGGGGAAATCACTTGGTTAAATATCCAAGATTACAGGTGATTAGGATTCTTTTTCCCACCAGCCTTTGCCATGTCTTTTCTATCATTTTGTCTCCTTTTACAACAGACCAGTATTGTTAACATCAAGAAATTTCACTTTCCACAGCCAACAGTTAGTATATACATAGAATCATAGAATCATGGAATAGTTAGGGTTGGAAAGGACCTTAAGATCATCTAGTTCCAACCCCCCTGCCATGGGCAGAGACATCTCACACTACACCACGCCACTCAAGGCTCTGTCCAACCTGGCCTTGAACACCACCAGTGATGAAGCATTCACAACTTCCCTGGGCAACCCATTCCAGGGCCTCACCACCTTTGCAGTAAAGAACTTCTTCCTCATATACAATCTAAACTTCCCCTGTTTAAGTTTGAACCTGTTACCCCTTGTCCTCTCACTACAGTCCCTAATGAAGAGTCCCTCCCCAGCATCCCTATAGGCCCCCTTCAGGTATTGGAAGGCTGCTATGAGGTCTCCACGCAGCCTTCTCTTCTCCAGGCTGAACAGCCCCAACTTTCTCAGCCTATCTTCATACGAGGGGTGCTCCAGTCCCCTGATCATCCTCATGGCCCTCCTCTGCACTTGTTCCAACAGTTCCATGTCCTTTTGATGTTGAGGACACCAGAACTGCACACAATACTCCAAGTGAGGTCTCACGAGAGCAGAGTAAAGGGGCAGGATCACCTCCCTCGACCTGCTGGTCACGCTCCTTTTGATGCAGCCCAGGATACAGTTGGCTTTCTGAGCTGAAAGCACACACTGCCGGCTCATGTTCAGTTTCTCATCGACCAACACCCCAAAGTCCTTCTCCGCAGGGCTGCTCATCTTTTTCCTTGAATCATTCACTACCCATACCACACTTTTGAGAAGGAATACATTTTTGAATGTGTATGTTGAGAACATCACCCAAGCAACTGGATGTTCTGTTTCTGCTTCACCCAAGTTTCTGCTTTCATGTTCAAAAAGTCTTTTTGTACTAACAAAAATGGCACCCTATATCCTAAAGTTTATTAAAAAGAACAAAGATAAGTAATGTACACACCATGACTGCAATGTTGCCAGATAGCATCTGAAACATAGCAATGATATCTAGGTCACCATGAAGTCTTTTTTATTTTGCATTATCATCTATAGAATGGATTAAGTGTGGATGATTCTGGGTAGGCAGACAGAAAATTGATAGAAAAAGTGGTTATATAAATGTAACCACCTTTAAACTAATAAATATAACTATCTTCAACTTTTTTTTTTCCTTTTAATATGGAAAAAAGCAAGCTATATCCAAAAAGGTCAGTGAAGTATAATGTTTTCCTAGAAAGAAAAACAACGCAGGAAATTTAGGTGGAGGCTTATGACTGTCCTGGGTTCAGCAGCAGCAGTCATGTTTCTCCTCCTTGGTAGCTGGTGCAGCACTGTGTTTTTGATCTTGGGCCTGGGAACAGTGCTGATAACACCAGTGTTTTCAGTTACTGCTTGGTGATGTTTAGGCTGGCCAAGGACTTGCTGAGTCTCATGCTCTGCCAGGGAATGGGGGAAGCTGGGAAGAAGCAGAGACAGGGCACCTGACCCAGACTAACCAAAGAGGTTATTACATACCACAGCACGTCATGTCCAGGATGTAGAAACAGAGAGCAGAGACCCGGAAGGGTGGTGGGGGTGCACGGTGGGGGGTGCACTGTGTGGTCGGGCTTGATATTGGATGGATTTCTTCCAGCATTGTGATACCTAGAATCATAGAATGGTTAGGGTTGGAAAGGACCTTAAGATCATCAAGTTCCAACCCCCCTCCCATGGGAAGGGACATCTCCCACTTGACCATGTCACCCAAGGCTCTGTTCAACCTGGCCTTGAATACTGCCAGGGATGGAGCACTTACCACTTCTTTGGGCAACCCATTCCAGTGCCTCACCACCTTCACAGTAAAGAACTTCTTCCTTATATCTAACCTGAACTTCCCCTGTTTAAGTTTAAACCCATTACTCCTGTCCTATCGCTACAGTCCCTGAAGAAGAGCTCCTCTCTGTCATCCTTTTGAAAAACATAGCAAAGGGTACAGTGTTATTAAATACTATATTTCTCAAAGCTAAATACTGTATTTCTCAAAGGAGGTTCATTCATCCAAACTAAATGAAAAGGTTTAAATATTTGTAAGCTTGCACTTCTGCTTTGCCTTGAGGTGAATAAAGCCCACTATCAGACACCTTGTGCAGCAAGGGCATTATCTGAAGTTCATTGCAATTCTTTAAATATTCATTATAAATTCAGTGGGATCAAGATAAGGGTCTAAATAAGATATCTACATACTTTATGTTGGCAAGTACTACAGTTTGGAGGAAACCTTACTTTTCTCTCTATATCTTTCAGTTTATTCTCATGCAAGTTCCACTTAATTTTATGAGATTTTGGCGTAGCATAGTTAGAAAGGTCTTTATTAATCAATAAGTATACTAAACAAGACTAAAGATTAATCTGTCAGGCTTTTGAGTATGTGTCGTCAATCAGTGCTTGATTGCTTTGTCACTTCTTTATATGTTTTTGGCAATGAACTGATTCAATACTACTTTCATAATGAACACATATCCTACTATCAAGGACCTGTCATTCCACAATTCTACACTGATATACATAGACGATGTACTGGTTCAAGTACTAACATTCCACAAAAGATGCAGCTCTACTTATTTATGTTCTTCAATAGGAAGGAAGAGCTAAAGCTTAAATCCCTGCATATTTACTGTGTAAAGAGATGTAAGTATTTTGGGACAATTCCCTACCTAGTCAGCCTTTAGAAAAAAAGCTCTGTCAAAACACAGATTCAGATTCAGTCATTTGAATACGTGTTCCATAGATTGACAGCACACATCATGGCAAAAAGAAGTAGTAACCAGAATTAGCTAGCCTTGAAGCAGAAAAGACCACATGACATGTAATAGAGGCCTCTTTTTATTATTTAGCATAAAAATCCTACTTCTTGATAAAATTCACCACTGTAATTCAGTTTATACATATTAAAAGCAGGAACCTAAGGGTAGATATGGAAATCTTGTTTTCAACACAACTTATAATTCAATTCTTCACTACTATAAAGTGTTTTAGTGGATAGAAGAAGGTTTTAGGAGGGAAAAAGATATCAGAGTCAATAATAAAATATTGTCTTTAGCAACACAAAATCAAGATACTAATATTTGCAACACCAGTTTGTGTAAACAACCCATTATTAGATTCACTTACAAAAAAGTTTCCTTGTTGATGTACTTTTATGTGATTGTCCATTACAACATTTTGGAATACATACTGGGGAGCATCAGGGACAGCTATTCTCAAAGAAGGGATAACAGAAAAAGATAATTAATTTGAAATGATATTACAATTCCTGAATTGTAATTAACATTCTTGGTCTCATTCAGGAAGTAAAAGAGAGAATGCAACGGGAGACCATGAATTATTGTTTAATATTAATAGACTTCTCCTCAAGCTACAGTGAAATAATTATAGGAGAGATAGCAAAGAAGCTTGTGCTTTAGCTCTCTGCAGCCAATTTGTAATAGGCTTTTTATATATATATGTTCACATATATTATATATTTATATGTATTATATACAATATATATATAAGGATTTTAAGTGCAATTTTTTTTCTAAATAGAAAGATACATACATCTGTAAAGCCTTTAGCTTTCACAGTATAAATTAAGTACACTGAAATGCCACAATTCCCTTGGACAGGGACTTTTTACAAGGGCATGTAGTGACAGGACAAAGGGGAATGGCTTTAAATTGGAAGAGGGTAGATTTAGATTAGACATTAGGAGGAAATTCTTTACTATAAGGGTGGTGAGGCCCTCAAATAGGTTTACCCAGACAAGCTGTGGCTGTCCCATCCCTGGCAGTGTCCAAGGCCAGGCTGGACGGGGCTTGGAGCAACATGATCTAGTGGAAGGTGTCCCTGCCCATGGCAGGGGGCTGGAACTGGATAAGCTTTAGGGTCCCTTCAACCCAAACCATGCCATGATTCTATGATTCTATGAATTCCATTTAGTTTAAGACCTTATTACCACTGGGAGAAGAGAAAATTCACACTACTGCAATGCGCTGTTTACTGATGGAATTGTATTTTTTTGCAGAAAAGCAGAGGTGGCAGGACACTAGTAGTAAGCTATATTATTTGGATTTGTGAATTCTGGAATTCAGTTGTGTAACTAAATTAGTCTATAGCTATTTTAGAGGTATAGCTATTTTAGAGGCATAGTAAATTATTTCTAAATAAAAACATATGCATTTCGTACGGATGTAGCATATATGATCACTAATCTGTAGTTTTATAAACCATTTACAATATATCACAGATGGTTTTGCAAACAGGTGTGTCAAAGCTTGAAGACCTCCCAGATTCCTTATTTCAGCCTTTTCCAATCTTTCCATCAGCATTTAATTTTTGGACTACAAATAAGTATTTATAAATTCAAATATTATCAATTAGAAATTAATCAGCATACCGAAAATTAAGGCTTTTTTGTCTGGGTTTTTTTCTCCTTTTGGTTTCAACTTTGCTAAATGTGATTCTCATTTTTGCACAATGCTGAACATTTCTGTGTTGGCTGATCATGACCAATCTGCATTATGTAACTGTCAAAAGCCTGTCTTGGCCTTGGATCATGTTGAAAGCAACTATTGTACAGAGGGTCACTTGCCATTTTTATGTAATTGTCCAGAGAATGTCCTAGTTCACATTTAAATGACTCCACAATACAAAATTTCTCCCAGCATTCAGTCAGGCTTTTGTCTTGCTCTGAAAAGATCCTATTAAAAAGCAGAAATGTATGAATAGAGAGATACCCCACTGCCTGCTTCAACCCACTAGAAGCTGTAACAGGCTTGTGAATAAACAATATATATACATATATTAACAGGAAGTCAAAATGAAAAAGTTTGGTGTGAAAAATAACATTTAGATTCAGACAGGTTAGGCTGGTGTGGCCAAGTCAACAGTGCAACACCTATTCCTGAGAATACTGCCATCATACCTTTATTGTTTCTCATCCCTGAAATCTGGGTTGTTTGCTCTTCTATTACAGCCTTAAATGGGGCATAGCAAGCTATGAATGTTCATTACTGCTTGTACTGCAGAGAGGGCAGAGGGTGTCCAGGTCATACAGGCACTTTCAAATCAAGCTGGGGAGCTAGTTCTGCAGTTTAGGTGAGGCACTTCAGTACACCCGGCCTTATATTCCTCCTTGAAGCACAAAATGTCCCTGTTAGCTCTGAAATTCCCAGCCGCTGACCACTGCACAGTGTGGGCATTCCCAATGCAAAATCAGCTCACGATTAGTGCTGGTCACAGTGTCCTTTGTTTCTGTAATCTCCACGGTCAAGTTACACATTCACATCACAGGTTAATCCATGATGCTGTAATTGGAAAGCACTATTTGTTCTCTTCCCAGCTCTCACTGTCATATTTATCAACTACACATACAATCTGGCTTAGATATCAGATGAGAGACTGAAGAGTCTGACTGCTCTGCACAATAATAAAACTACACCAGTGATTTTTTAATCTTCTCTTTTCTGCCAGTCACCAAGATCTGAAACCTTTGTGAGTCAAAATTCAGCAGTCAGATCCAGTAAAAAGCTTGGTAAACCTGGTGGACAGACCTGTACTGCATACTTCTGTGCCTACAGTTCTTGTTTTCAATGGCTTTTAGGTGTTTTTTAATTGGTAACATAAATCAGGCTTTGAACTGTAACTGTAAAGTCTAGCAATCATTAGGCTAGCCATGAGCTAAAAAGGAGTTCAAAGGAACATGAAAGATGCCAGGTATCTCCATCACATTTCGTAATGAATTAAAAGGTTACTTTTATTCAAATTACAGAATTCTGCGTCACAGTTACCCATGCCACACAGCTTTAGTTTAACTAAGGAACAACCACACTGTTTGGAGAATCAGCTTCGCTTGTAGATCTTCCACAAGATCACTCTGAGGCAATCTGCAATCTCCAATTAGAAGAGATTTGCTATAGTTCATAGCTAAATTATTTTTGCATAGGTATGCTGACATTAATGAAATATAAAAAAGGATTATCTAGTTTGATTCTCCATCTGTCACTGATCTTTAAATTATATACTTGTCATTGGAGACAGTCAGCGGTCTCCTCAGTGCTTGGCCTGGCATGAGGTGACTGCTCTGAACCCATGCCTTCATCTTGGTAAAAGATGTGCAGCACTTTCTGAACAGACTGTCCAAGCTGCCGCAAGATGCAGCGCAGCCAGCTTCTTCTGTTGCCACTCACGTTCCTCCTCTTTTTTATTAGAGAAATCTCCCTGGGCATTTTTATGATGAGTTGTACACTGACTGTAGATTTTCAACTTCTCTTTTTTGGTGCATCTACACTAGCTCTGTAAGTAGTATTTCAATATTGGTCTCATTAAGACTCCAAGAAGAGATAAAATTGTCTTCATACACTTATTCTTTGTTTAGCTATACAAACATCTCTTTTTTCCTTTCCTCCCTAAAGGCCCAGCATTACAATCATTCTAGGTTACTCTGTATAACTGTCTAGCCTCACCAGTACTTAATGTTTTCTTGGCTTGTGAGTCATGTGCAAGTTTTATCAGATATGGTAGGATAATTAATTCAATGTGATCAAGCACAGCATTGAACAGAACAGAAATGAGCCTTGTTTTCTGCAGAACCCTTCTACAAATCACATCCATTGGTGAAAAATCTGGACGTAATATTTATATAAATGTCACAAATGACAAATATACATATCTATATAAAGCTACAGGATTTTATATATATTTTAAAAATTTGCTAGCTCACTTCTCTTAAATCCCTCTAAGGTCTGAATCATGGATAAAGTATATTGACACATTTTCAATCTGAACCTCATGGAATACTTAGTAAAAAATCTTACAGGTTTACATCAAAAAATTAACAATATTAATTTTTGGAAAATAAAATTCAGTAAAATATTGATTTGAATTTATTTTATTCTTACCTTTTAATTCATAAGGAAGTTAATTGTATATCTGTTTTCTGTTAATTTGACTCCGCATGACCAGGCTACAACAGGGTATATCTTGGCAGCAGTATTACAGTGTTATTATCACATAACTTTTTAAAAAATATTTTTATAAGTGTCATCTTACTGTTTAATAGATTGTGCAATAACACCAGATCTGGTTTTGTAGGAACAGAAACTCACTGTAGAAACCTACTGTTTATACATTAATTAAATATACATCTGTATATCTCCAGAAATTAAAAAGCACAATATAGGCCAGACTTACAACAACTTTGCCTAGCAAAAACAACGGTTGTCATGCAACTTACTCCTGCTTTGCTACAATACACACGGGAAGCGTAGAGCAGTGAGAGAGAGGGCTTATTTAATATGAAGGAAACCTATCAAATGGGTCTGTTTAGAACTTGGGAGAATGTTGGAAGGTTTTTTTTGGGATTTTTTGCTGGTGTTTTGGTTGTTTGCTTCGTTGTTGTTTTGTTTGTTAGTTTGTTTTTTGTTGTTGTTTCATTTTTATAAAGAAGCAATCCTGTTTTGCTCACTATCAATTGGAGTTCAGTCTAAGAGTTCAGTCTTAGAGTTCAGTCTAAGAGTCTAACTGTCCACTGCTTGCAGGTCTGCCCTGAAACCAGAGCCTCAGGCTGGAGCCCAGCCCAGTTGCCTCCCTGGATAACTGCTGTGAGCCTCCGGAAGTGGAAATCTGTGAAATGCAGCTCTTCATTGGCACAATAATTCTCACCCATCTGCGAAGTAGCTGATAACTGGCAAGTTTCAGTGAGCCCTGAAGCCTCTGAGTTTCCTAGTAGTAATCAGCATGGTGAGCAGGTGCCTGACCATATTTCACCTGCCTTGTCATGCCCAACTGCAGCTCTTCAGCCACACCATAAAGCACATTATCATAATGTCATTTAAACCATTCAAACATCTTCACTTTTTTCAAGGCTTTCTGTCTTGCAGATAATGACCCATTCTGTGTGCGTGCACCATACTCGCTTGTACCTCTAGCTGTGATCAGCTCCTGACAACTGCAACTGTATTGCATTGCCCTGCTTCAGCTGGAGCTAAGTGCTTGGCAGGACATCACAGCTTGCCTCTGATTTCTCTGACCCTAGCTGGAGTACTTTGCTCTCTCTGGAGTGTCCTACATCTTTTTCTGATGATAATTCTTGTTTGCAACTTGGTCCTGCTAATTTAGGGCATAGCTGGACATCTGCCTCCCCTGTGTGTAACTGCATTTTCAGCTTTTTCAGCCAGTGAAGTACCTTGTGGACCACTTAGCACTGCTGACCTGGATTGCCTGACCTTGGAGTGAGTTTCTGTTAAAGCTCTAATCATTAGGGCAATGGTCATTCTGCACAGAGCATTAGCATTCTGCAGTAACAAACTGTACTCAGCCTTTCCTGTTTAAATTCCCGATAGCTCTTTCTCATTTAAAAACATTTCCTGTTTTTGTCCCCTGAGATAGTTTTATCCATACATAGTTTTCTTAATCTGGGTTCCTCAAATTTTGGCAGCAAATGCTCACAACTCAGTTTTATAGTTCTGCCTCAGTTAGGGAAATGTCTGCATCTTCCAAATGCCTCTCATGAGAGAAGATGAAAACGGCATCTGCTTTCTTGGGAATAAAGCCTAGGTATACTAGCCAAAACTCAACATGACGGAATAAACTGCACAGAATACTTTGCCAGATTATTCAAGCAGGTGATCTTGTGACAGCAAGGAAGAACTGTTTCTGCATATTGGAGAGGAGAATAATTATACTGTTCAGAAAGGCTTTTATTTCTAGGTCTTTTACCCCTTTCTTCAACACTGTGTAATCCAAAGTTACAACTGAGTCTTGCAGATAGTGATGACAGCATTCTTCTTTCTTTACAATGGATCTAGGATTTGGTATTAATAATGTTGACAGTATTTAGCTAATATATATTATTTCTATTGCTAACTATAACATTTTAAAGACAAAATATTACTGAAAATATTTTCTTGTTGTTTTACAAATAGATTTTATGCCTATTTCAACACTGCATTTTTTATAAAAAACATTGATTTTATTCTGTTACACAACTGTTTCTACAAACTTTATTCAGAGAAAAAAAATCTGTCAGAATCCTCCTCGGGTACATGTGGTTTCTTTTTTTATGTGTGAGACTTAAACAGAGCAAGAGAATACTCCAGGGCAAAACTTCTTAGCTTTCAAAGGGAAGATTATATTCAAAGTGTAATTTATAACACCAGGCACCATTAGACATAATGTATTATTCAGCTAAACACCATAATGTTATTCAATTCACAATGAAAACGGTAAGTTAATAACTTGCCACCATTGATTTTCTGTTCTTTGAGGAAAGTGAACCAGTCTACTTGAAAAAAATTAGCAGCTCATTACTACTATGAGCTTTAAGGACATTGAACATGTAAACAAACAATAGAATGAGTAACACCACCCAAGCAACTTGGACTAATTTATATAAAAGTGAAGCAAATGTCAAGGCAAACAAAGGAGCATTGGAATATAACCAGCTGTGTGCTGGGTTCACTTGTTCCTATTTGGAAGGTGAAGGAAGATGCATTATAAACTGCTGTTTCCTGAAGTAAAACTAGTATCTGTTTCGTTTTGAGTAATTATTCATTTCACATAAACCAACAAATTACAGCCCATGTTGCTGCCGCATTCAGAGAATATCCTGTATATTTATCCACATCTCTGTGATGCCAGGAAGTGTTCTGCTTTTTCTAGGCAATTTAAGGAGAAAGTAATGAGAAAATTAGTCAGACACACAAAATTTTGAATGGAGATGGAAATTAACTTAGATGTCACTATTTCAAGGCTTAAACTACGAATATTTTTACCTTCCTCACAAGTAATTTAGTATCAGACTTTAGACAAAAAAGCTGTAATGACTTTTCTAACTTACCCAATAAAATAAAAGTTTTTGCACCACATTGTGTCAGCATGACCTGTCTAACTCCATAAGAATTTTGAAAGATGCTGAGCACCCTGGCCGTAGATCAGGAATGCACTTAAACACGCACATAACTTGAAGCACTTGAGCAGTTCTGAAAGAGAAATTCTGTCTGTACTGAGATACAGTAAAGGCAAAATAATAGTAATTGTAACATTGCCATTGACTTTGGTCTATCCAGAATTTGAACCATGAACTATGTGGCTTCTAATAAGCTGCTTAAATCTAAGGTTTGTTGGTTTACTTTAATCAACTGGTGTAGATAAGAAAAAAACCCCACAATCTTCAGGGCACACAAGCCCTTCCTCAGAAGCAGCAGAATTCAAAGCTAAGGACAAGCTAAGAGTAAAAGCAAGCACAGATATTTACTGTAACTCTGGATTGAATCTGGAACTTGTGTAGCTGAGAATGAATAGGAACACTCTGAAGATTCAGCGTACATGTAAAAATAAAATCATGGCAAAGGCCTTCCTTCAAACCTGCTTCATGTTGCGGGTCCATAGCAATCACTGAAAGGATTTAGGCAGCTTTATGCAGGCAGCTTTAAGACTTTGTTTCTTCTCTGTCTTTTGTAATCAAGAAAGCCCTACAGAATCATAGTAATAAGAGTCCCAAGGTCTGGTATTAGACTTTTTGCCATCATGCCTGGGGAAGAGAAGGAAAAACTTACTTTGATATGTATTTCAAAGTTATTTTACTTGGCATTTATTGAGTTCTCACCGTTATTCAATATTCCAAAATGGAAAGACTACTGCCATAACCATAAACTGTTCTCAAAAATAAAACGACCACATATTAAAAAAATATTTTTCATTTACATCTAAATATCTTTTCACTTGCAAGAAAAAAGAATGTTTATTGGATAACATGGTCATAATCTACTCCACACAATCAACAGACTTTGCCTGCAATTTATTTTAAATTTGCAATTACTGAAAAAATCTCCTACTCTCCATAAGTAATCAGTCCTATTCTTTGTTGATATGCTTTGTCAGCAAAATGGTTACTGGATTTGTAGTATATTTATAACTAGGAATGAAAAACCACTTGCATTAATACATTAGAGAATCTATCACAGTAACTAACGTTCATATGTGATTTTTAAATGCAGTAAAAAAAATGGACTATTTGAGGTACCTACTCATAAGAGGTGCCTTTCTGAGTACATGTGAGACATCAGAAAGTTGTAATATTTCATTACAGTTACTTTGTGTTCATGTGAGAGGAAACAGTACATTCCCGCAGTAATTTTTCTGAATGTCTCAATATAACATCTTTGGTAGCTGTTTAAATCACAGTACTTCTATGGATCTTGAATAAAGTTGTCTATCTTAAATGCATTTAAAAAGACACCAACTTATGATGACCTAGCATCATAAGATTAAACATTATACTTGTGGGCATTTTTGCATATACACTGATGTTTACTTCTTATAATTTGAAATTGAAACAGTCACTACAAAAAAGATGCACTAAAGATTTACACAAATAGAATGATATCCAATCTATAACTTTTGCTGATGTGACAACTGTACATGAATATATATATTTCTGTATATCTAATTATTACTCATATGCAATAACACCTACAAACACACTTAATGGTTTACAGTGCTGTTTTGTACTTACTGTGAAATAATTTCAACTTCTCCATACCTACAAAGGAACAAAGAACAATATAACTGCACAGACAACATACCAAAGAGGCACGTATTTCATAATATAACATCTGCATGTTTTTTTGTGGTTTATTTTATGCATAATTCATTTCTGCTATAGGTATTCTACTAATTCATTTGCAGCTCAGGGTTAGAACAGGCAGTAGATTATGTATTTTCTTTTGCTGTAACTATTGAGAATTAAATTTAACAAGATAATCTTTCAAAAACATGAAGGCCTCACAAAAAGAAATCTGCCTTGAAGAACATTTGCTCTATCATATTTTACGAGAGAATGTATCTACAGTTTTTTGAACACTGAAATCATCAACTTACAGACTCGCACAACTTGTTGGAAACCTCATCTTTTGGAAAGGTTAACACAATATGAATTAAATGTCAAATTCCCCTCTGCCCCCTTGCTGAGTCTTCTAGCAAAATACATGCAGTCCACTTTCAAGGACCTCTGGATTACACTGTATGGGTACACAAAGATGATTCTCCTCCCATACTAGCGTAATTAGCACTGCCTTCATTAAAATTAACAGAATCCTCACAGTGTATTTCAGGGCAGCACTGGGCACTACGTCATGCATAGCACTCACTGGCTAATACAACATGCGTCTCCCTCTCAATAGCACCATCCTCACACAACATACACCTCAGAATTCCCCAAAGCACTGACAGTAATTACTGAAATCCATATTAGCAAGCACTGTAGGTGCTGGTGTGGTGAATTTCTACTTGCTTTGATGTCTACTTCCTGTTTTTTCATTTGTTTAAATTTCAGATAGTGTAACAGAGATTCCTGCAGCTGGTAACATCTACATATGGCGCCCATGGGACCGCAACACACATGCGAAGCCCCTAGTTTATCTGAAAAAGAAATGGGGGTTACTAGAACTGTAAAAAAGTAAAGAAGCTGGCTAAAGGCAGAATGACAATATATAAATAATTTAAAAAGTGAAGCAGCGGTACAGAAGAAGACAGCTTGCATTGAATCCTAGGAGCATTTTGTTTTGTTAGCACAAGAAATTAATTAGATAAAATTTTATCTTAGTTTAGGCATTGAGCTATAATTATGCATATAGTTACATGTTTTATTCAGAAAGTACTTTACCTTGGTCTATTCACTTTCCCAAAGATAGACAGAAATTAAAATTCTTGCCCACTTTCCTCTATTTCTTTCATAACAATTACATTCAATTTCTCATACACGATTTTGCATACTGTGTCTGGTTAAAGATGAGAGCAAATAAGTGGCTGAATCAGATAACTGAAATTAATATCTGAAAACCAGCAAAATAGAAGGCTGGAGGCTGATTATTACCCCCACAAACCACGATATATTCCACCCCAAACATGAGCAATTCTACCTATTAAGCACATGCAGTAATAACTAAAGATAACCTAAGAGAAAATTGAGCCCAAGAGCAGCTGATGGGGAGCCAAAAGGAGGTCATACCAAACAACAGCTATTTGTTGTTAAAGCAAGCAAACAAAATCTCTTAAAACAATCCTCTCTCAGGGCTGAAGAGGCAAAACACTCTCACAGCTTCTGAGCAATCTCCCAACTTGTTGGATAAGGGAAAATCTGTACAGCTCTAACTATAGGATGAAATACACTATTTCATATAACCACACTGCTGTGAAACAAATCTAATCAATGTGTTTAAGCAAACACATTTATGACATTTTGGAATAAAACTAATAGATGGTGCACTTCTCAAATACAGACTGTATTTAACTACAGCTTCTTTTACTATGCAGTAGAATATTTTAATTCAGAAAATACATTAAGGCATCATGCACAGATCTTTACTAGCTCCAGAAAGAGATTCAGGTCTCCACGGCTCTACAACTAAACATCATATAAGACATTACCTGTAAAGTACTGCACAGACAATGCTTGTTCTGAGTATTATAAGTTTCCTGGCCACAATAGTTAGTACAATCATTCTTCAGCCATCTTGGGCACTGTAAAAACAGTATTGGTTATTCCACGCTCCTGAGAGCTTCTATTGCTGTGAAGTGACTCTAGAATATAATAATTTAACACCTGGG
The DNA here is from genome assembly GCA_039720435.1 of Amazona ochrocephala. Taxonomy (NCBI): domain Eukaryota; kingdom Metazoa; phylum Chordata; class Aves; order Psittaciformes; family Psittacidae; genus Amazona; species Amazona ochrocephala. Next base: position 33,437,938 of record CM077880.1, read on the forward strand.
CCGTTATTCCAGATGTAGAATTAAACAACTGACATTGCGGAATGCGGTTGAAAATACCTTTTATTAATTCAAAGGAGACAGAATAGGAAATAATATTGGAAAAGCCTATGTAACCTGCAATGACCATTTTTTCTACTTATGTAAAATTAAATAACAGAAATTGGCTGCAAATTTCAACACACGGAACGTGCATGTCAGAGAAAATATATGCAAGCAGATCTTCAGGAATAGCCCTAGTTTTGGTAATGTCATCCATGTACAAACAGGTACATGTTATCCATGTGATTGTAATAGCAAAAAGGTAGTAGAAAAGTCTCTAATTATGAAAAAAAAAAAAGGGACAAAAACCAGAATGAAATCTATTTATATTTCAGACTAGCTAAATGTGTCAAAAAGCAGACAGTAGACAGTTCTGTTTCCCTACAACAGGGAGATAAAAGGAACTCCAGCCTACTTCACTTTCTATACTTCAGGCATAGTGACAGTGTTAAAAGGGTAAGAAGGCAGAGATAGAACCATAGCAGGCACTCTTAGTCAGAAGTATAAAAATGTGTGTGCCAGGCATGTGACTAAGTGAAACAAAATCCATGCAAAGCTGGGGTGTCCTACTTCTCGTGTCTTCACCCTCATAACATCTACCTTTCTCATTGTCACATTTCTGCCTACTGTAATCTCTGCTTACTACTTTCTTATCCCTTAATCTGCAACCTTTCACTTGCCAATATCCAAACATTTTTTTTTATCCTTTATTTCCAAACCAGAAAACTATCCCTAAGCTGATTCATTTTCCTCTCCCCTAATTTCATTTTTTCATGAGCAGCAGTCAACATCAGTACCTCTCACTTTGTCACAGAAGATGTCAGGAGCCCTAAACTAAGTTCCCATATGTGAGCTGAACTGTTTTGTAAAAACTCTTATCCTACGGTACCAGTCTGCACAACAGAACAGAAAGCGGAGCGTGTACATGAACCACCCAGGTGGGCAAATGGCTGGTGGCAGAGAAGTAAGTCTCAGATGCCCAGCCATACTCCAGAGCAGCAGCACAATGAAGATGGCCAAATAAAATCATAGAACCACAGAATGGTTTGGATTGGAAGGAACCTTAAAGCTCATCCAGTTCCAACCCTGCCATGGGCAGGGACACCTTCCACTAGACCACGTTAGCGCAAGCCCCGTCCGACCTGTCCTTGAACACTGTCAGGGATGAGGCAGCCACAGCTTCTCTGTACCAGTGCCTCACCACCCTCACACCAAATATGTCTCAGAGGTCTGATGAAGTCCTAAACGTTAATGTTGTTCACTGTTTCTTTAAGAATTTTATACCATACTTTGCTAGGATTGAGTGCACGCTTACCAACCAGAAAATGTTAAAAACAGTATAAGTCAGTTTAATTGAGCGTTATCTGCTTCATTTTACATTATTACTTATGGTTTATTCAGCATCAGCAAAGATCCCTGTGAAAAAAAAAAATCCAACACATCCAATAAAAAAATGAACATTCAATACACCTTTCCATGAAGTATTATATGAAAAAACTTTCAATTTACCAAGTGCAGCAATACGCGAGTCTGACCTAAAGTCTTTGTTCTCTAATGCTGAAACACTCCTGCACTGTATAATTCTGCTCTTTTTGAGCACATTCTGGGGGCAGAAAACCTTGATACCCTACAGAATCAAAACATATGAAGGACTCACCGGGAAAGATTAACCTCAATTTAACAGATTTGCCTTGCGTAGTCTGTTGTGTCTTTTGTTTTGACTGAGACTTTGCTGAGATTCATGGCATTTTATCTCATTTTATCTCATGTACAGGCTGTTTTATCTACGACAGTCTGTGAAATGTACTTTGTTTCAAGCCGGCTGCGCTCATAAGTCCAGCCGGCGGTCATGCAGTAGCTCAGCTGACCTGGCCTTGAGCAGGAGGTTGGACCAGATGATGAGGTACAAGGCAACATGATCTTTCTTTTCTACTCCAAACACCTCAGTATGTGCACACTGAGGAACAAGCTGAGAGCACGGCATGTTTTTAGGGGTTTGATATTAAAGAACACAACAGTCGAGCAACAAAACAACCCCTGGATCTGATGTGGATGTGCACTACTACACTCGAGCTCTGTGCAAGTAAGCAGGCACATGAAAAAGAAGTTAATGCAATCGTTCTGGGCCGTGGGGTGGGATCGTTTCCCTTGGCTCTCTTTCCGTGGGAGAACACGCAGTTGACCGGCGAGCATCAACAGCAGCAAGCTCTGCACTGCCCTAGCCCCGTCCCGCTCCTGAGGGGATGATCCCCTCACAGGCACCCGACGACGATGGGGGCTGGACCCCTAGCAAGAAGAAGGGCCCCACGGAGGGACCACACAGCAGCAACCACGACCGAGCAGACGCCCTCCCCGACACCTCCAGCCCCCCGCCACGCCTCAGGCGGCATCAGCCCCTGGAACCACCCCTGCGGGCGGTGGTACAGCCCTACCCGGCGCTCCCCCGCCCCACCAGCCAGTGCTACCGCCCACCCAGGAAAGTTTAAATTGCAGCCCTCAAGGGTTCCCCCTGCCGCTGCCGGCAGATCACGGGGGCTCCCGCAGGCACCGCCTGGTGAGAGGGAAGCCACCCTCCCCACCCCGCGTCAGTTTTTAACACCATTCCTGTTTCCTTCCCGTTGCCATCGCCCCGTTCCCCCCTCCCCCGCCACTTTTTTTCACTCTACAACAGCCCGCCGATGCCGTGCGCACGCGCAGCCCGCGCCGCCCCGCCCTTCCCGCCGTGCGCGCTCTCGCCCCCGCCCGCCCCACCTCAGCCCCGCCGTGTGGGCGGTGCGCGCCGCCGATCGCCTCCGTCGGGGCGCGGGCGGTGCCGCGGGAGCTGCAGCCTCCTCTCGGCCCGCGGCGGCCCCGGTCTGTGCGTGGGTTTTGCTGCTGCTCCCGCTCCGCTTATCCCGGGGCGGGTTTCAGGCTAAGCCTCCCGCTCCCTCTGCTCGCTTGTGAGTGAGGTAAACTCGGTGTCCGGTGTCTGCGCCGCCTTTGCGTTTCAGGTGAGGGAGGGAGGGAAGCAGAAAGAGCTCGGAGACACTCTCTCTCCTCCTCTCTTCAGCGCCTCTCCGGAGGCCCCGCGCGCGAAGCCCCGCTGCTCCCTCGCTTTTCTTCTCCTGGCGAAGTAAAACCAGCCCCCTCCCCAACATGGGCTGCACGTTGAGCGCCGAGGACAAGGCGGCGGTGGAGAGGAGCAAGATGATCGACAGGAACCTGCGGGAGGATGGCGAGAAGGCGGCCAGGGAGGTCAAGCTGCTCCTCTTAGGTAAGGGCTGCCGGGAGGTAGTGGTCCCCTGAAGTAACCCCGTAGCCCTGAGGTGAGGTGTTCCGTCCCTCCCGCGCCGCCCTGCCTGAGGTGACGCCGGGGCAGGTGCCAGCTGAGCTGGGGCGCCGTTGAGGCGGCGCCGCGGGGGGCTCTAGGGCGGCTGGGTGGGCGGTGGGATGTTCGCATCTGGTAAACCCCTCAGTGGGCTTTGTGCTCATGGCCCTTCAGAAGATCCCGGGGTGAGGAGGAGGACACAGCGGCTGTAAACGAAGATGGGCTTCGGCCCCTGTTAGAGACAGGGTCCGCTGGGGAAACGGGGCGGTGTCGTTTGCCCCGGGGCCCTTGTTGAAAGCGGGCGCTGGCTTCCATCTGAAGGGGATAATAACATCTGAAACTTGTGACGTGGGTTCTGCGTGCCTCGGCTCAGAGGAAGGAGGTATTAGGATGGAGGATGTTCGCTGTTAATGTTTCTTGTATACTTGAACGTCTAAACTGTTGCTGCAAAAAAAAAAAGTGCCGAAAGCATCAAAAGAACACACGGCAAAGCACCGTTTAACTTCTGGTGGTGGTTTATTTTTGTGGAAGTTACTTGGAGAGTATAACCTAGATGGGGTTACAAATCTGTGACCCACAAATTACGTGACCTACATAATATGCTGTCATATAGTGCTGAGTTTTGCTCACAAATACTTGAAGCTGACTCTTTTTGTGTATTTTGAGGGATATGCTTGGTTGTAAAGATAAGTAAAATAAGATGATTTTAAAAATGGCTATACAAGAGAAAACGAGAGGTTTAATTATAAATACCCTTGTGCAGAACTAAAAATACTGTGCAACTTGCAGACAGCTGAATGCTGAGAGATTTGTATTGTGTTGATGATGTAGGGAGTTTTGCAGTATATCCCATATAGCTAAACCAGACTGGATCCTCCTAATCCTGAGTTAAGGAGCTTTTGAGTTGCAGCTTTCCTCGTGCAGCCCTTCCTCTCCTAGAGCTACAGTTTCAGGCAAACCTCGACGTTGATTATGCTAGATTACTCATCTGGTGTGCTTTGTTCACTGCAGACATTGTAATAGACCTCTTAAATAACTTTGTTTTGTTGTGAAATTCTAAAATAGCTCCAGAAGGGAACAGGAAAGTGAGGCTCTTTCGCGTGTAGAGGAAGAGATGAAACAAACTAGTATGGGAAAAAGGAATGTCTTAAAATGTGTTTATGGATTGTAAAATTTGCTTGTGAGGGAAACTATTAGAGATTTTTTAAATCGGTGTGTTTTCTAGAAAGTGATAGGCTTTTGGTTGGTGCTGTGCTTAGTCCTGTATACCTCTGAAATCCTCATGTTACTGCATGGAGAGGTTATCCTGTGTGGGTTCAATAGCAATACTGCAGAAGATGTTACTGACTTTTTCCAAGGTGTCAGAGTAATGCTTTATATGTCTTCTGGCAAGGTATTTAAAATGATTTTTCAGTCTTCTGTTTTTTTGTGTGGAAGTTCTAGTACACGTAATTTGGTAGTCATCTTCATATCTCTTATATTCTGGGGATATGGATAAAGTCGCCATCTACAGAAAGATTCTTTAAATTTTAGAATTAATTTTGTCACCATTTTCAGTTGTTTAATGCTGTTACGTCTAAAGCCTTATGAGCTTCTATTTTTAAGTTTTATAAATTGTTTATAACGCAGAACAGCTGTTGCGAAAAGTATGTTTTTCTGCTGGAATCTCATGAAATCTTAGTATATGGAACAAATGCTCAAATATATATGTTTTCTTATAGTGTTCTAAGTAGTAGTTCAGTTGGTTTAGTATTTCCCCTTCCCCTAGTAAAAGGAGGTTTGAAAACTAGCAGGCTAACTTCTTTAGGAACAGTGTTTGAATCATCATTTAAACAAAAATTACCTACATGTTTACTGATCTTCGAGGTTTTGTATATACACCTATGGATGTATTTGTGTATTTCACATGTCTTGGAGTAAAAGTTTTTCTGTTACTTTTTCTTGTAACTGTGTTAGATATCTTAAATGTTATGTGAATGCCTTATCTGATGGCAAAACTATTTAAAGTTACTTTCACTAGAGTCACTGTCTTCTCACTGTTCACTTTCCCAATTGCTTGTTCAGCCCATATGTCATAGTTTATCATTTACTTGGTTGTACTCCTACATCTATGTATGGGCTTGTTCTGTCAAAAAGAGACTGAAATGAAAGGAAAAGTGCAAACTGTGGGCTGCTGCCAGGAAAATACAGTGTGTTAGAGACATCTAAAATACCTTACTATGTAGATAAAAGAGCATGTCGCTGTATATCTGTTAACCCAATAGGATGGATTTATTCCAGCATCTATAAAAATTATATCTTTGCATAGTGATTAGAGAATCTTACTGAAGCTTGAGCTAGAATGTTTAATTAAGGGAATACGCTTTTATAAAATCAGTCTATTTCTAGCCTTAAAATTTAATTTCTTACATTATATGCTTTCCCGAAGTTTTTTCTAAAACAGGAAATTGCATTGATTTAATTAAGAGATAGATGTGACATTGCTGTACCTACACTATGACTTTGTGAGCAGTATCACTGATCCATGTTAGATATATATTTTGTTGTCCTCTTCCTAGAAAGAAGCTGACATATTTAAGCTGAGCAAAGTAGTAGTGGCCTGGAATATCTAACTTTCACCATATTTGTGAATTGGTGTATCATTTTGTACAAATTTGCAGGCCATGGAATAAAAATACTGGATTCTGAACGAGATCCATGTGTAGCAGTGTTTTAACCTTGTAATCCTACACACTTCAATGTGCTGTCCCAGCAGCAGGAGAGCCTTTACTGGAAAATTTCTGAGCACAGTCCTCGTTATTAGAAGTAGGCTGAATTTGAGCATGTAATTTGTAAGGCAAATTCAAAATGCTTGTTTATACGCAGAAAATTTGTTTTTTAAAATTATTAAATAGGGTTCTGTCATTCAAAATTATATCAGTGTGTGACAAAGAAATACTTAAATGTCATGGGAACTCAAAAAAACATAGCATTAAAAATGTAACATATGAAAGTACTTTTCCTTAAGCACTTTAATATTTTTGTCAAGTTGACAGTTCTTTAACTTCTGTTTCGTGGTTGAAGTAGTATTTTGTTTAATAGTGTTTTTGCCATTGTTGTTTCTTAGAGGTAAACTCATATACTTAGTGTGATTTTTAGAAAAGCAATGTATGTTTTGGCAGGCTTCCAAGTAGAGAAAGCAGTAGACTGAAGTTGTTGTGCTCTTCTGTGGTTCCTCATCTTAATTTTAGTGTTGAACAAATAAGAATTCCAGTGATGCTTGCAGAAGGAATGTAATTCCACTCATGTTGGGAGATGGTGGTTCTGTGTGACCGATCTGTGTGCTGCATTAATATACATGTGACCCAGATCAGGTGTGGATTTACAAGTACATTTCTATTAAATTAGCTAAAGCACATAAGATGGAATTTATGCCAACTGCAGGAAAACAGGCAGTACCTCATTTAGTAGACAGCCTTCTGGTATGAGGTTAGCTCATCAGGCTTTCTGAATACATGCAAACTGGCAGCATGAGTTTATAGGATTAGCGCTTTGTCTTGTGGATTATCGCATTCTTCACCTAATATAGCAAATTCAGTGTTCAGGTTCTTGGTATCTTGAATCAAAAAGGTGATAGATGTGTCTTAAATGTTCTTTAGAATTGGATCCTGGGATCCAGCAGGTTACAGACTGTATATTTGTCAGCCGTTAATTATCTGTCTTCTTTCTGAATAATCATGTTTGTAGATTGAAATTCAGTGGATACCTTTGTACTTATGAGCGACAGAGCCATTTTTTGCTTCCTGAATAGATCCTTGTGATTCACACTGAAACATCATGTTGATATATTCTTAAAGGTACCTGTTTTTTAACTTAAGACATAGTACTGCTCTTTGTCTTTTTCATTACAGTTCTGTCTGTTCCTTAAGTCTGTCACTAAAACAATTCTATTTGGTTGTTCCTCTAAATCTTCACATTGCAGGCATCTTTTTCTGGCTGCTTTTCTTTTATTACAGGCCTGCATCTTTGTCTGCTCAGTCAACTGACTCCCACTGGATGTTCATCTTTTCAACAGCGTGATCCTTGCAGTCCTTGGCAAATACCTGCCTTGCTTCAGACCTGACCACACATCAGATATGCTGTTTGTACCATTACTCCTCTTGCCTTTCCTCCAGAGTATTCTCTTCATACTTGACGACAAAAAAAGACTTTCGAAGTCTGAACTTATCAAAGCTCTCAAAAGAGCCTTATTCTCACAAACAAGCATTGCACGTTTTCAGAGCTGTTGACCTCATCTTTATACCTGCCTAGTCTAAAACATTTCTGGCAGAATTTCCTGTCTCGCCTTCACAGACAACTACCTATGGATGTTTACCAAGTTCACCTCTTATTTAAAAGCTGTTTTGTGGTACCTGAAAGAAGTGTCTAATGGTTTTGAGTGTTGGTTTGGTTTTGTTTCAGGGTTTTTTTTGTTTTTTTTTTTTGTTGTCTGCTTCCCCCCAACTTTCTGCCTGTTGCTTTGATTTAGCAGGATCTCTGCACTGGGAGCTCTCTTGCATTTTAATATGGTACAATTGGTCTCTGACAATCAGGATGTTATTTATGTGGACTTTTACGTCTGACTTTGTAGTTAAGGCAATGAAATCCTCAAGCTTTTGTACTAAATATAACAATAATTTCAAGGAACAAAGTAAAAATTTCTGGATTCCCATAGTGTAATAATCCCTCTTGCTTTTGTGAAAGGAAACTTATGGATGTACAGAAAACACAGCCATTCAGCTATCGCTGTTCATGTAATTGCAGTTTAGGTTCTTTTATGCTTGTCTTTTTCCATTTGAATGTTGGTATAATTTGCAACATCCTAATAGTGGTTCGTAATGTGTGTATAGTTTTTTTTTTTCACTACAATATTAATTATCTTTAGTGATTTCAGGTCATCTGTTGCATTACTTTAAATATTAATTTTGGAAGAATTTTTCATAAAAACATCATTTCTGATTGTATGACATTTTTAATTCTTTAACATCCTTAGGGAAAAATTTACTTCAGTGATTGTTGTTTTAGAAAGGGTTAAGGAGAAACTGTATGTTTTGTACTGTGTTGTGATACCAGTAGTTGTGACTGCTTTTTTTGTCTCTTGATTAAAAAGTGTAGTTACAGATATATAAAAATTACTTATCTTTTGCATCAGGCATTAAGGCTTTTTAAAATACATTTTAAGAGTTAGAAAACATTTTAAGTTAAAAAAATATTTTCCTTCATGTTTTTTAAAAACCATGCAAGATTTCCATCGGCCCCCAAATAAGAGACCAAAAATGCTCTGGTAAGATACTTTTTGGTAAGGCAGTATCACTCCCAGTGTCAGTGGTGCCTCAAGACTACACGTAAGTTCTATAATATGCTGACTCAATTAGTTTCTTCCTACTTTTTCTGGTGGTACTGTTTGTTGTCATCATTGTTCTGATATGATAGTTCACTTCAGTCCTACAGATTCTGAAATGACTGCGTATTTAAGCTAACCTACTTTTGAGAAGTTACTTTTAGCTCGTATCAGAAACAGCTCCTTGCATAGCTGTTTTGGCACAACTTGAACTTGGACTTTGTGCTAGAAAGAGTTAAGACTGCTGGTATCATACCACATCACCAAAGTAAATTGTTCTTTTGCTGCCACCTTTTACGTTTTATTTGGTTCGGTCCTCTGGAATAGTCAGCACATCCTAAAGCCTTGCTAAATATTTTGAAACCAAGCCGTGAGTCCAGCTTCAGAGGGCATGAAATTCTGAAGTCAGTTTTGCTACTGAGCTTGGTGTGCGTCTGCAGTGTTTCCTGTAATATGCTGTCCTGGCGAATGTCAAGATAGAAGACTGGAAGTAGAAAAGAGGTATTTAAGATGTTCTGTGTGAAGTTTTTCTGCCATGGAAGTGCTGAAGTAAAGATCTGAAATGATATTATAATTAGCTGGTAAAAGATTTTTTTTTTTCTCCCCCCCTGATGTGTATATATAGGACAACTTGTATTGATGAAAAACTTGCTATTTTGAGGTTGAATCTTAGTCATTGTCCAGCTTTACCTGAGGTCAGCTGTTCTGTTTATTGCCTTTGCTTGCTAAGTGTCCGGCTGTTACCTCAGGCTTTGTGTAAATTACTGTTTTGTTATTCTTCAAGTGGAAAAGTTAATTAGTTTCACCTGTGAGATCCTGTATCCAAAACCTATTTAAGTTGCTAATATGTAGAGCAGTTGAAAGAATCAGAACTTTGAACTTGCGAGAGCCAGAAGTTTTGGGTGTACTATTCAGGAAAATGCGGGTTTTGAAATGGCTTAACTTAGCGATGTTTCTGAGTGGACGAATAATTAAGATATTGAAGTGTTAGATGATTAAGACAAAAATAATCTCTTGTTGCTGAGACAATTTAGAATGTAAGAAAAGATTTGAACTCATTTCTTCTTACACTAAAATTTTGTTCTCCTTGCCCATTAAGTAGGACCAGACAATGCAAAATAAGTTTTTTAGTGAAATTCAGGGTGGAAAATGAAGGAATGATTATGATGTTATAGACTAATTATCCATGATTGTGACTGCTCATAACCCTTTCATATTATAGCTGTAAGAAGTGTTAGAGTTGGGGATTTGGAAGGTGCTTCCCATCATCATGGCTTTGCCGTTGGAATTTGTAAAGCTGTGGAGCCAGCTTCAAAATCTCTGGAATTGTCTATAGATTGTGTATGTAACAGGAGGTAAAGTATCATTTATCTCTTTATGGTGTCCCAGCAAAATGGCCAAAAAATCACCTAGTTTCACAGATACCCATATGCATTATTCTTTGATTTGGGAGTATGTTATCTGTTCAGGTCAGCTTTTGACTTTCTGTTTCACTTTGGTTTAATTGATGGCTAGCCCCTTTCTTGAAAAACCATATTTTTGTGTAACTGTTAAAATTTTCTTTTGATAATATTCTTTCAGGATCTCAACTGATGGGGGTAGCTGGCATAGAGCATTTAAGAATCAATTCGCTAAATAAGAGATGGGTTGTTAAACATACGATAGGCAAATAAATTGCTTTCCTTCTCTGGCTTTGGTAATTGAAGAGTCATTGAAGTTCTGAATAAGACTATTCCTATATGTTTCAGTATGAACTTAATCAAGTAGCAATGCTGACAGATCTATATATGGGAGCTATGTATTTGTATTTAGAGATGCGCGTAAACTGTAGTATTACATGTAGCTATATGAATTCATACTAAAATTAAAAATGCTTTTCATAAAGCTACTTATTTAAAGGAATCAACACCATATATATCTTGTTCTTCAGTATATGAAATAAATTCTTACCTCATTACTTTTTCATACATGCTTTTTAGAAATGTAGTACTGCATTTGAAGTGCATAATATACTTAGCAAAGGTACCTGATTAAATCTTTAGTGAAGTATAACAGTATCTAGGCAACCAGAGTGGACAGGAAGTCTTTTGCAGTCATTGCTCTAAGCAGATTGCTTTTAAAGAATAAATCAGCATACTGTAATGAAAATTTCTATTGAAGCTGTGAAGCACATTTGTAATTCCTAAGATCATCTAGAATGTAATATGTTCTATTTCTTAGAATTAAAGTACTGTGGGAATCAAATGGCTACCTGTATCCCATCTTTTCTTTGCAAAGTTGAGAAAATAATTTCCTGCATACAATATATGTTGGGGTTTTTTGCATGGATGAAGCTGTTGTAGTTGTTTGGCTTATAATACGAATTGTTACCCATCACAGTTGTACGGGTTCTGAATCTCTGGGCTTTTTTTAGTACTTCCCAGTAAAACTCAAGAGGCTCTTGCCTACTTTCTAAATCCTCATTGGAATGCTGGAAATAAGCAGTGTATGTTGTCTAATAAGCAGCTAAGCCATTCTAGAAGCCCTGTGTTGTTGGCTGAATGGTTTTGCCCTCTCTCTAGCACTTCTAAATGCCTAATTCAGTTTTCTGCTGGTTGAATAGTCAAATTGGCTGTCCCGTTTGGAGTCAGTTTGCTGCTAGAGTAGTCATTTTAATTGGTATGTCATAATGGTTTGTTGAGGACCTGAATGAAAGCATGAGGAGGAGCAGAAATACATTTACCTTATGCAAATGGAATACTGGAAATGAATAGCAGCAGCTGCAGGGGAAGATGGCTGCAGATTATGATTCTTTGTTTCTGCATTTCAGTGTCACAGTTTACTGCTGAATTGGATTAAGAGTAATGTGAAATTGTGTTCACCTGTGAGGTCCAGTTGGCAGACATGTTAAACTATTCAGACACCATTTATTTAAAAACCTGATTGCTTGAATAGGAGATAGTGCCAATCTTTCTCAAGGAGTGCATTGATTAGGGCATTTGATCAGCAAATGGAGGTAGGAATTTGGTTTTGTTCCAAGTCCAAGGAGTGTCAGACCTGTGTTTCCTTATGCTAATGTAATTTGCAGGTTGTAGACTAGACTAGGAAGAATCCTTTTTTTACCTATCCCCTTCATGAATGAGAGGTGGTAGTGGACAAGAAGCATAACTGCCAGCCCCGTGTCCAAACAGAGGAGAATGGAGATATTAGTCTCCAGTTGAACCAGTAAAGTTGTACTAATACTGCAAACAGAACACAGTATGAATGTAGTATTGGAATGCAGTTTTTTGAAGTTGCTATGACTGAAGAGAAATGTCTTGCAATAACAAAATTGGAAGTAAACAAGTGTATTTATAGATTTTATTTAATGAAGTGCTATTTTTAATGCCTATTGATTTCTGAATGCCAGTGATGTACTGTAGAAAGGTGGACTGAAAATAAGCTGCTAAGTCTTATTAGTGTTGCATGTATTCTTGATGGATTAAATATTTCTTGAAATGCTTTGAAAGTGGATTTCAGCTGTGTGCAGATACAGTTACTGATCCTTAATAAATCTGGTAAACTCTCTGCAAAACCATTATGTGCTTTCTAAGACTCTTAAAGACATTGGCAGGGATTCCTTCTAATACGCTTTACTGCCTCAGTGTTTGCTAGGAAAAGCTGTCATTTAATTCCTAGATGAGAGACTACTTAGGTTATTTTCTCTTCCTGCCATCTTGGAAGATAGGACCTTTTAGGGCTAGATTGAATTGGGGTTTGACAACATACTTGTCTGAGGCCTAGCAAACAGCTGTTTATGTAGGTGTCTGTCTTATTCCTTGCTTTTGGGCTTTTTGGGTGAAACTGCCTGGTTGAATGGGTTGAAGTTTTTATATATGTCAAAGCTTTCTCAGTTTAATTTGAGAACAGTTAAATACAAAGTCTGTGTAAACAACAGCAACCAAGAAAAGGCAGTTTTTTGTTTTAATGCTGTTAACTATAAATAATACTCTACTTGTGGGTAGCCTTGTGTGGAAAATGAATGTAACAAAATAATATGATTGAGTATGCATGTATCTGAACCAGGAAAGCAAATTCACAAGTAAGAGTTCTGAAAATGTTTGCTTTTGAAAGGATCAGTTTTGTTAGCTAGGTTTTCATTTCACGTTTCAGTCTGTGTCACTTTGTAAGTCCTTAGAATTTTTTTGGTGGAGACTTCTGTAGTGAATTTAAGTCAAAACCAGTATGCTTATTCTCCTTATTTTTGTGGGTTCTAGTCCTCAAACTACGAGATGAAACGCACTGAGTTAGGTGTGGATGAAGACTGAGAATTTGTGAACCAAAGTTTATTGCCTTACTTTTGCAGTAATGGGCTCACCTTTAGTGTAACTGCATTTGCCTTCATTTAAACGTTGATAGTACCCATTTGTCTTATTTGTGAATAATGCCTTGGTGTTACCTGGCAAGTAGAGCTTTGAATAAAATTATTTGGGATCTACACGAGATCTTTTTCTTGTTTTGACAGGATGTGTGCACTTTGCTGTCTGATTTTACCAACTTTTTATACAGTTACATAGTAATATGAGATAGCAGGGACAGTCAGGTCTGTCATAATTGTAGATGATACAACAGTACTGTTGTTCTGAATTGCAAGTGGAGCCTGAGATGAAAATATGCTGTGAATTCTGCATTCTTTTGTTGTATCTCTCCACCTGCATAAAGTACGCCTCTTGCAGGGTTGTTTGATTTTTTTTTTTTTTTTTTTTTTTTTTTTTTTCTGTGAAGTATCTTTGTGGTTAAGATAGTCTGCTTAGTAATAGAAGTTCTGTCTGGCTTCTCAGTCACTGAACCTGCCATCTTTGCACATCATATTTATAGCTCAGTGAACAGTAAAACCTCATGAAGGCTAACTACACTGTCAAGAAAAATGTCAGGGTACTCTAGATTTCTTGAGGTTTACTGGATGTGTATTGAGAGATACGGATGAGGCATGCTGTACCCTGTTGGCAGAAATTGACGGTAACTTGCCTTGGTAAACTTTGCAAGAGCAAGGGAGGTGGTTCTTACTGTTGGAGTGCTTGGCATTTATGTTGTGTAGTGTGGTCGCATAAAATATCTACTCAAACTCATGTATGAAAAAAGATAACCACTCTGATTTTTTAAGTAGCAAATTTAAGTCTTATTTTAATTTTGAAGAAAAGATCAGTTAGTTGCTATTAATGACACTGACAAGTTTCTGGACTTGGAATTTTGAGGAGAGTCACAAATTTTAGATTACAGTAGTGTGGAGGCTGGTCTTTGAGACATTTAAGTAATCAACTGATAATCTTACAAGCTGCTGTCAGCATTGACATGTTAGGTAAACCTGGAGCCACAAATATGTTAGCTACTGGTGGTATAGCGTATAGTTACCAGGCAGCCAACATGATTACTATGTGGTTTTCATTTCTAAATACGCATCCATTCCCTTACTTAATTTATGGCATAAGAAAGAAATTTATACCCAAAGTTTCAAGTCTCAGCTTGTCATGGTCTTGCTAGGTTTGGCACTTTGCATAAAGGAAATTATGTCTGCATCATAATTTAAGGAAATGCATCAGGTTTTAAAGTGCAGTGGCACTGTCCCATTGTAAGGCAATGATACTGTTTTTTGAGATGTCTTCTTTTTCAACAGATAAGTGTTTTTAAAGTAAATTGAATTCCAAGGTACCAAATTTCCTTTTGAATGTTTCAGTTTCTGGGGGATTGTACTGTTGCTTTTCATAGTGAGATACTGAGCCCACATCATGGTTATGGTGTAAGTGGTGCACGTAATGCTAAAAGGGTCCTACTACATAGCAGTAGTTGTACAACCAGTAGTTGGAAACAATTGAAGAATATAGATAGAAGAGCAGTTTTGCTGAGGTATAATTTGTATTCAAAAGCTGCAGAGTGGAGCATGTGGTCTGCTTGTTTCACCATAAACTGTTTTTAGAATTCATTGAGTTCAGAGCTTGTACTGAATATAAACCCATAGTTTGTTTCAGTACTAAACTAATTAATACAGTTGTTATCACTTGCTTATGTGTTTAATATAGTAATGATTTGGATATCTAAAAAACTCAAAGGAGCTTGTTGGATGTGTAGACCTGAACAAATACACAGGACACTAACAGTTAATAAGCAATTGCTCCTGTGAGGTAATGTTTTATATTAACAATTTTATTTAATGATTTATGTATATTTTGTTGTGTGCTATTGATTTCAGACATCTACTAAGAGCAATACAGAAGACCTAGGAAATAAATAATTATTTGTAATTAATTCTTGATTTGGTAGGGAACTTTCGAAAATGACAGCAGCTTACAGGTTTAAACAGTGCTGCTCCTGGAGAACTAAGTCAGTGTGCAGCAACTGAAATCTTGAGAATTAACCCAGGTCTTTTATGTGTGTCAGTGTTGTAATTTTAGAATCTGTCACTCCTGTGGTTTCAGCCAGTGATGTAATCTGGGATTCACACTTTGTTACTGCATGGCTAAGTTGCTGAGATATTTTCTTCCAGATATTGTTCAGACAGCTTTCTTTTTAACTCATTCAAAATTTCCTGGTCTATTCAAATTCCAGTAGCTATGGACTAATGTCACCTTCTGAGAATAGAGTACTGTTAACCTTTGGTTGACTGTTTGAAAACGGTTGGGAAGGGGAAAAGGAACATGACCTTTGTCAGTGGCAGCAGCTGCCCCAGAATTAGAAGAATACAAGATGGTGGTAGGCAAGAACTGTAACTTCTGGGGGGCTTCAAAAAGGGAGAGTGGAGACACAAGACGAAAACTAATTTGCAGGGAGGTAGAGCAGTGTAGGTGCTGGTGTCACAGAATGTTTCATTTAGTGGCCAGCCTGTCTAGTGGATGTGTAGCAATAAGTTTTCACTTTGGGTTTCTTGTACTAGTATTGATGTATTTTAAGTATAGTAACAACAATTAGCAGCTTGAATTCCAGTTTGTGTCCCATGTCTGCTAATGTGTCATGAGGTGTTAAATCTAAGAGATTGTACTTCCAAACTGTCTGCTTGCCATGTGCTTTTGTAGAAGATTACTGGCCCCATGGCAGAAAGACTATAAAAACCACGGGATATTTAGCTTGTGCTGTGACCAGTAGCAGCTGAAGGAGCAGGCACCATTCATCTTGTGCCTTCAACTGGGAAATACTAACATCTGACAGAAGACTGGATAGGACTGTTGTGAGGAGAGGCCTTTGCAGTAGATGAAGCCAACAATTTACAAGTCTGTGCTTTAAGTTTTGCGTGTGTCTGTGTATGTTAATTTGGTGCAAGTCTCCTGTTTAACAGTCTGAAAAGCTGACAAGCATCAATTGAAAGTTTTATAGTAATTACTTTTGTCCACACTTGAACTCTCTGCTGGTAGCATACAAGACTATTCTTAGTGGGTTCTATCCTTTGTCTGACTTGGTCGTTCAAAGCCAGCCCTTTTCTGAGGAGTTTGTGTTTGTTTGTTTGTTGTTTTTGTTTGTTTGTGGTTGTTTTTTTTTTTTAATTTTATTTATTTATTTATTTTCTTCCCAGAAATTTAGTCTTCGATTTTTTTGTTAGTGTTGCATGGAGTGTATTTGTGCTATTGGGAATTGCAGTACTTAACAGTTGGTTTCATCTAAAGGGGGGATCCTGTGAACTTGGAAGTGTGGATTGGATTTCGTTTTGGTGTTTGATTAGTTTCTTCAGCAAGCAGGTAGTAAATGCTTCACAAGTTAGAAATGTTGCTATTAGGATCTCAGCATTTACAAACACCAGTTTCTGTTCTTGGGTGCTGAAAACATTTGTTCTAGAAATTTATAGTTCTGGAATGCTTGCTATGTAGGCAGTGTGTGGGATAATAAATCATGAGACACTCTGAGGAGTTTAAAGTAACATTTTTGATGACCTGTTTAATTAAATTGTAAAATACTTATTCTTTATAAACACAGACCTGCTCTATTTAGAAAGTAGGAGGATATAGAATCTGTCTAAAATGGTGTTTGCTACAATTTCGCAGTAGTGAGTCGTAGGATCATAGAACCATTTAGGTTGGAACAGGCCCTTAAGATGGAGTCCAACTGAGTCTGTCTTTTTAGTACTTTTTAGTAAGATCTTGTGTAACTGGCCAAATAGCAGCTTTGAAAATCAAGTACTGCTTTAGCTGTGTCTTAAAATTTATTTGAGCTTTGCTAGCCCAACTTGGTTCCTTCAGAATACAATATGTGAAGCTGATCTGTTAAATGGTGTTTTGGTTATTTGAACATGAAGATGCTTTGATTTTTCTATTTCCAAAGGTGAAAGTTGGCTTTGAAAGAAAAGTTATAATACAGATGTAGTCCTGTTATTTAGCTGAGCTTCAGATCAACTGTACCATGGATGGTGCAACAAGGTTAGTCATAGGCCTGGGTTTATATGCTAGATATAAATTCACTGAGTGCTATTATAACTCATGTTGGATCCAGGTTAATGACTGCCTTGGATAGCACCAATACTATCTGTGGAACTATTGACAGGTGAGAGTAGATCTTGATTACTAAACTTTGAGGCAGAAGACCTTCAGATTATAGTAGAATCTATGGGGGAAAACATGATTCTGCTGCTTGCTGTGTTAAATTGTCTCAATTAAGTTGCACATGCTTTGCTTCCACACTTCACCAGTCTGCCTACTGAAGCATAAGGATCTACCTGCTTTCTGGCCAGGAGATGTAATAAGAGTATGAGACTTAGCCGAAGTTACGTTACTACTGAACTGTGTGAATAAAAGTTTTAATTTGAATTTTCATAGGATGTGTTGCTTTTTTTTTTTTGTTTGAGGAGTGCAAAAAGGACACAAAGTGTGCAAGAAATAAAACCACCCATCAGTTATTAAAACTTTTGTCAAAGTGATCCCCTGGCAGTTAGCTTAGACTGTCTTTTAAAACTAAGCAAACAAAAAATAACAACCATTCTTTCAAATTCAGATCTGACACACTTTTTTTCTTGTCTGAGCTGATCTTTAGTCTTTTTATTAATATTTATGCTAGACATAAATAGTAACTGAGCCAATAAGAGTGTTCAAATGACTGGCAGTAGTGAAGCTGAAATCAAGTATCACACTTGAGTAGTAGGCAATAAATAGCATCCTTTACTAGATGATTGAGGAATATACAATCAAGTCTGTCTAAATTTGGGTGGGGTTTGGTTGTGACAGTACAGCTTGCTCTGACATTTTATATGCAGCTGTCGCATTAACTATTTGATACTGCTGTTCCTGTTCAAAACTTTCTAAAACAGAATTAGTTCTCATTTTGCTGCATGCACAACTTATTCATGCTGAGATAAAGGAGAAGTTTTACGAGTGCATCCGTCAGAAAAACTGGCTGAGCTCTGCATTTAGGAGTGAAAAAAGGATGAATCTCCTTTCAGAATGGGACAGTAAGGTGAAATTTTCTTACTAAAGCAAAGACTGTTGGGCAAGCTGCAGGCATTTTAGCATGCAGTTCAAGAAAAACCCAACCTGAGCATGCTGTTTCTCTTTTCCATTAAATAAAATGGGGGAATGCACCTTCCAGGAACTCACTGTTGATGTTAGGTACTCCGTAATCATAGAATCATAGAATAGTCAGGGCTGGAAAGGACCTCAAGATCATCAAGTTCCAACCCTCCTGCCATGGGCAGGGACACCTCCCACTAAACCATGCGATCCAAGGCTATGTCCAACCCCACCTTGAACGCCGCCAGGGATGAAGCATTCACAACTTCCCTGGGCAACCCATTCCAGGGCCCCACCACCCTCACAGTAAAGAATTTCTTCCTCATATACAATCTAAACTTCCCCTGTTTAAGTTTGAACCCATTGCCCCTTGTCCTATCCCTAGAGTCCCTAATGAAGAGTCCCTCCCCAGCATCTCTATAGGCCCCCTTCAGATACTGGAAGGCAGCTATGAGGTCTCCACGCAGCCTTCTCTTCTGCAGGCTGAACAGCCCCAACTTTCTCAGCCTATCTTCATACGAGAGGTGCTCCAGTCCCCTGATCATCCTCGTGGCCCTCCTCTGCACTTGTTCCAACAGTTCCATGTCCTTTTGATGTTGAGGACACCAGAACTGCACACAATACTCCAAGTGAGGTCTCACGAGAGCAGAGTAAAGGGGCAGGAGCACCTCCCTCGACCTGCTGGTCACGCTCCTTTTGATGCAGCCCAGGATACAGTTGGCTTTCTGGGCTGCAAGCGCACACTGCCGGCTTATCTTCATTTTTTCATCAACCCACACCCCCAAGTCCTTCTCCACAGGGCTGCTCTGAATCTCCTCCCCTCCCAGCCTTTAGCTGTGCCTGGGATTGCTCCAACCCAGGTGTAGGACCTTGCACTTGGCATGGTTAAACTTCATCAGGTTGGCATCAGCCCACCTCACAAGCGTGTCAAGGTCCCTCTGGATGGCATTCCTTCCCTCCAATGTATCAACCGAACCACACAGCTTGGTGTCATCGGCAAACTTGCTGAGGGCGCACTCAATCCCACTGTCCATGTCACCAACAAAGATGTTGAACAAGACCGCTCCCAACACTGATCCCTGGGGGACACCACTCGTAACTGGTCTCCAGCTGGACATTGAGCCATTGAGCACTACTCTTTGCGTGCAGCCATCCAGCCAGTTCTTTATCCACTGAGTGGTCCACCTATCAAATTGATGTCTCTCCAACTTAGAGACAAGGATGTCATGTGAGACAGTGTCAAAGGCTTTACACAAGTCCAGGTAGATGACATCAACTGCTCTGCCCCTGTCCATGGTAGCCCCATCATAGAAGGCCACCAGTTTGGTCAGGCAGGATTTCCCCTTAGTGAAGCCATGCTGGCTGTCACCAAGCACCTTGTTGGTTTTCATGTGCCTTAGCATGCCTTCCGGGATAATCCGCTCCAAGATTCTGCCAGGCACAGAGGTGAGACTGACTGGTCTGTAGTTCCCCAACTCATCCTTTTTCCCCTTCTTAAAAATGGGGGTTATATTTCCCTTTTTCCAGTCATCGGGAATTTCACCTGACTGCCATGATTTTTCCAATATGATGGACAGTGGCTTAGCAACTTCATTTGCCAGCTCCTTCAGGACTTGTGGATGGATTTCATCCGGTCCCATGGACTTGTATACATTTAGGTTCCTAAGATGGTCTCGAACCCGATCCTCTCCTACAGTGGGCCCAGGGTCTTTATTCTCACTGTCCCTGCGTCTGCCTTCCAAGACTTGGGTGGTGTGGTCAGAGCATTTGCCGGTGAAGACTGAGGCAAAGAAGTCATTAAGAACCTCAGCCTTCTCCAAATCCAGGGTAGCCAGTTCTCCCGATAACTTCTGGAGAGGACCCACGTTATCCCTAACCTGTCTTTTATTTGCAATGTATCTATAAAATCCCTTCCTGTTATCCTTAACATCCCTAGCCTATTTTAATTCTAAGTGGCCTTAGCTTTCCTAACCTGGTCTCTAGCTTCCCGGACAACATCCCTGTATTCTTCCCAGGCCGCCTGACCTTGCTTCCACCTTTTATAAGCCTCTTTTTTCCTTCGAATTTTACTCAGCAGGTCCTTATCCATCCAAGGAGGTCTCCTGGCCCTCCTGCTAAACTTTCTTCTAGTTGGGATGCATTGCTTCTGAGCTTGCAGCAGGTGATCCTTGAATATCAACCAACAGTCTTGGGCCCCCCTGCCCTCTAGGGCTGTATCCCATGGAACCTTACTGAGCAGGTTCCTGAAGAGGCCAAAGTCTGCTCTCTTGAAGTCCAGGGCAGTGAGCTTGCTGCACACTCTTCTCACTGTCCTGAGGATCTCAAACTTGACCATCTCATGATCACTGCAATCAAGGCTGCCCTGGAGCGTTACATTCCCAACCAGCCCTTTCCTGTTGGTGAGGACGAGGTCAAGCATGGCACCTCTCCTTGTCGGCTCCTCTGTTTACTTGCAGAAGGAAGTTGTCTTCCACACAATCGAGGAACCTTCTGGATTGCTTGTGCCGGGCCGTACCATCCCTCCAACAGATATCAGGGTGGTTGAAGTCTCCCATGAGAACAAGGGCCTGCGAGCGTGAGGCTGCTCCTATCTGCCTATGGAGCGCTTCGTCCAGCAAGTCCCCTTGGTCAGGCGATCTGTAACAGATCCCCACAATAATGTCACCCATCGCTGTTCTCCCTTTAACCCTGACCCACAAATTCTCTGTTGACTGCTCACCTGTCCCCAGACAGAGTTCCAGACTCTCCAGCCTATCCCTAACATAAATAGCAACTCCCCCTCCCTGCCTACCGGGCCTGTCTTTCCTAAAGAGCCTGTAACCTTCCATTCCAACACACCAATCATAGGACCCATCCCACCATGTTTCATTGATGCCTATGATATCATACCCCCGTAGATGTGCACACATCTCTTAATTCCTCTTGTTTGTTCCCCATGCTACGGGCATTTGTGTAGAGGCATTTGAGCCGAGATCCAATTGAAGCCGGGTCATTGGCTGGAGCAGCTGGAATATCTCTACATTGCTCCAAATTTTACTGTAGGTGCTGCCAACCGACTGTGTGTGTTGGGATGGAATGATGCCCCCCTCCCCCAACACATCTAGTTTAAAGCATCCTTGACCAGTCTGGCAAGCCTCCTACCAAATCCACTCTTCCCCTTCTTTGTCAGACCACTTCCACCAGCCCCCAGTAGACCTGGCCTACTATACTGAGTCCCATGTTCAAGGTACCCAAACCCCTGACTATAGCACCACCCTTCTAACCATTTTTTAACCTGCCCAATCCTCCTAGCCTTTTCAAGGTCCTGCCCTGTATCCTGGAGAATTGACGAAATTACTTAGGTTTTTTTCTTACTTATTTTGTGTTTGTGGTTATATTACTGAAATGGTTTTTGTGAGTTGTAGGTATTTGTTCCATGTGAATTCTAATGCCATAGAGAAACACATCTGACTCCTGAAAAACAGCAGAAAGATTATTACAAATAATTAAATTTTGATACTGTGACTAGTCCTGACACTGTTAGTCCAATATGGCAAATTTTTAACAGAAAGAGCACTTCACGAGGTTATATAAATCAAATGCTGTAATATTTCTTAAAGATTTCTGTTGAGTGGAGGGGTATATACTTTCTTAAATTATTTGGATAAAAATATTAACCCAAAGGAAATTACAACAATTTCATTAATAAAGCTAATATTTGAACTTTTGTCACCTATTTGTGCTTAAGTCCACAATTATGTATTTACAGATAAGGTCTTAGTTTGGGTTTACAGATGCTTCTGGTGTCACAATAACAAATGACTTTTGTACTAGTGTCTTTGTTTTCTGTTTATAATAATATGTTGATACTGAGCTCTGATGGCAGCTCAGAGTCTGAGAACTATTGCTACTTGATGAAGAAACTTGCAGGTTTATAAAAAGTTTTTTACTTGGACATTAGCTAAAGATGGCATTAAGCAATCTTAGATTGATATTGACAGGCCTACTTTATTTCTTAGCTAGTTAACTCTAAAGCATGCTAGCTCCTATTGGTGCTGACACTCGTTCTGCTGTGTGTTGGAGTAAGGAAAGTCTAGTTGTCATTAGCAGTGTCATCACATCACATCAGTAGCAGTGTTGGGGAGGAGGTGGGACAACTGTTGGCAGCTGGTCTTGAATTCGCTTGAGCCTGTTGTGAAGATGCATGTTTGAAGACTATCCCAAAAACATTGCTTTAAAATAGACAAAGTATAGAAATGATCTGCCATGCTGGTGTGAAATAGTATTTTAGGTTGGAAGGAACCTTTAGAGGGCATCTAGCTCAACCCCTGGCTCAAAGCCAGGCTATCATCAGAATAGATAAGGTTGCTCAGAGTCTTGTGCAATTAAATCTTGAAGATCTCCGAGGCTGTGTTTCTGCTTCCTCTATGTGCAGTTGGTTCTAGTGCTTCACTTCTTCCATGCAGATAGGTCCCCTCTTATATCTTGTGAAACTGCCTGTGCTGCAGCTTCTTGATTGCCTCGCTTCTTTTTGTTGTGTACCTCTGAGAGTTTGCTTCTGTCTTCAGCTGTCTTAAGTGGGTTTTATGGAGAGGACAGCAATTGGACGCGCACCCTACCTCCCCAGCGCACAGCCTCACCCCATGAACCAGTAGTCTTTCCGGGATTAAAAAGCCCAGTTCTATGTAGCTTTTCTGTGTATGCCTTGTGCACCAGCCCCCTAATCAACTAAGAGATCTGCCACTGTTTTTTGTATAGTTCATCAATTCCTCATTTGCTGGATGCTTGAGGAGGGGGAAGTAGTACACTGTACTCGAATACAGCATCATGAATGCTGACTGCTGGGAAATAACAGCTTCTTTTGACTTGTTGACTGCAGTTTTACCACTGCAGCATTGACAGCTGTTGGCCAGGGTTTATTCAGACTAAACAACGTAATCACCCACAGAGCTACTTGTTCACTCTCCTCTCCCTAAGGATAAGGAAGCAAAAAAACCTGTGAATCAAGATAATGATGTTTTAATAGGAAAAGCAAAAGCTCACACACACAGGCGAAGAGGAGAATTAATTCCTTCCTTCTTGATGGGAGGCAGATGTTTGGCCACCTCCTGGAAAGCAGGGCCTCAGCATGTATGGGATGTATCACAGAATCGTTTAAGTTAGAAAAGACCTTTAAGATCATAAAGTCCAATTGTTAGCACAAGACTGCCAAGTCCACCACTAAACCATGTCTGGGAGCACCACATTTACTGTCTTTAAATACACCCAGGGGTGGTGACTTAATTGCTTCTCTGAGAAGTGTGTTCAAGTGCTTGCAGTGAAGAAATTTTTCCTACTATTCAATCTAAACCTTCTGTGGCACAACTTGAGGCCATTTCCTCTTGTCCTATCACTTGTTATTTGGGAGAAGAGACCGACACCCACCTCACTAGAGCCTCCTTTCAGGTAGTTGTAGAGAGTGATAAGGTCTTCCCTCAGCCTCCTTTTTTCCAGACTAAACAGCCTCAGTTCCCTCAGCCACTCTTCGTAAGACTTGGGTGCTCTAGTGCTTTAGACTCTCCAGAAATCACCCTTCCAAAAGTTATAACAAACATCACAACCAGAAATGTCCCTTTTTCCTCCTTTCCATGAACTTTTACTGCTGAGCATGACATTATATGGTATGGAATTTTGCTTTGGTCAACCTTGGTCAGTTGTCTCATCCTCTTGTCCACCCCCAGCCTTGTCACTAGGGGTGGGGACAGGGTGGAAAAGAGAGAAAGCCTTGATACTGTGCATGCACTTTTCAGCAATAGCAACTACACTAGTGTCTTGCCAGCACTGGTTTAGCCACAGATCCAAAGTACTGAACCATATGGGTTGCTGTGAAGAAAGTTAACTTGGTCCTAGTGCAGCCACCCTGCATGTGGTTGACCTTCATTGCCACAAGGGCTCACTATTCACTCTTCAGGTTGTTGATCCCCACAGTTGTTTTCTGCAAGGCTGTTCCCTAACTTAGCCCCAGGTGTGTATCGTTGCATGGGTTATTCTGTGCCACTTGCAGGGCCTCACATTTGTTTCTGTTCATTGTTATAAGATTCCTGTCAGCTCAGGCCTTTAGGTTGTTGAGGAGCCTCTTGATGACACCTTTATTCTCCCAACACTGGAGACCCATGTTGAAGACTAATTCCTGGCCCCTCAGGCTCTGATGTCACCTTCAGACCTGATGTGGGTGCATGCTGTCCTGGCTTTCAGAACATTGATGAAGATTGGGCAGAGCATTCAACACTGTCCTGCGCAATGTCCTTGTCTCTAAATTGGAGAGACATCAATTTGATAGGTGGACCACAGAGTTCTGGTCAATGGCTCAATATCCAGCTGTAGACCAGTAATGAGTGGTGTCCCTCAGGGTTCGGTGTTGGGGCCGATCTTATTCAACATCTTTGTGGGTGACATGGACAGTGGGATTGAGTGCACCCTCAGCAAGTTTGCCGATGACACCAAGCTGTGTGGTTCGGTTGATGCATTGGAGGGAAGGAATGCCATCCAGAGGAACCTTGACACGCTTGTGAGGTGGGCTGATGCCAACCTTATGAAGTTTAACCATGCCAAGTGCAAGGTCCTACACCTGGGTCTGAGCAATGCCAGGCACAGCTCCAGGTTGGGCAGAGAAGAGATTCAGAGCGGCCCTGTACAGAAGTACTTGGGGGTGTTGATCGATGAAAAAATGAACATGAGCCGGCAGTGTGTGCTTGCAGCCCAGAAAGCCAACTGTATCCTGGGCTGCATCAAAAGGAGCGTGGCCGGCAGGTCGAAGGAGGTGATCCTGCCCCTCTACTCTGCTCTCGTGAGACCTCACTTGGAGTATTGTGTGCAGTTCTGGTGTCCTCAACATCAAAAGGTCATGGAACTGTTGGAACAAGTGCAGAGGAGGGCCACGAGGATGATCATGGGACTAGAGCACCTCCTGTATGAAGATAGGCTGAGAAAGTTGGGGCTGTTCAGCCTGGAGAAGAGAAAGCTGCATGGAGACCTCATAGCTGCCTTCCAGTATCTGAAGGGGACTAGAAGGATGCTGGGGAGGGACCCTTCATTAGGGATTGTAGTGATAGAACAAGAGGTAATGGGTTCAGACTTAAACAGGGGAAGTTTAGGTTGGATATAAGGAGGAAGTTCTTTAACGTGAGGGTGGCGAGGCACTGGAATGGGTTGCCGAGGGAAGTTGTGAATGCTCCATCGCTGGTGGTGTTCAAGGTGGGGTTGGACATAGCCTTGGGTGACATGGTTTAGTGTGAGGTGTCCCTGCCCATGGCAGGGGGGTTGGAACTTGATGATCTTAAGGTCCCTTTCAAACCTAACTATTCTATGATTCTGTGTTAAACTGCGATATCCCAGTGTAGTCTCCCGAAGCTTGCCTCTCCTCCAGGTTGCTTCCAGTAAGGTTTTGCAGTGTTGACCACCAGCCTTTAAGTCTGGCAGATTTTCAGACACCCTGAAGTTGATATTTATCAAATTTGGTGCTAGGTTGCTGTGGGAGGTGGCATTGAAAGCCTTATTAGAATCAAAGTAAATCACATCCACTGGTGTCCTCTGTCCCCCAAACCAGCTGTTCCCTCACAAAAAGTTACCAAGTTAGGTGCAATTTGCACTTCATAATGCCATCCTGGCAATTCTCAAGTCATGTGCCTGGAAATTTCTTCCAAGAGTATTTGCTGTATGGTTAGCCTGAGGATTGAGGTGAGGCTGACTCTCTCATAGTGTTTCAGGTTCCCCTTCTTGCCCCTTTTTTGAAGATGAATAAATATGGCCTTTATCAATGGCTTCCTGTGGTCACAGTGACCTCTGGAGAAAATAGTTTTGATTATATTGCAATTGGTGATATGTTTACATTGGAAACACCGTAGAGGATGAAGATTTTACTCACTTCTGCAAAATCATGTTAAGAAAGAGGAAATGTAGGAGAAAGGATGCAGCACAAGTCACACACAAACTGGGAGTGTGCTGTTTAAAGGGATTAGATCACACCTCTTAAAAGTTGCATGTTTTTTTCAGAGAAAGAAGCAGACGTAAGTGTAGGTAAAGTCAACTAAGGTGGTCGAGGCAGTTTTGTCATATGTGCTGATAGACATGCTAATTGTTTTTGTAAGCTTCATATTTTAACATAGTTTGCCCTTTTTATCAGTTTTCGAAAGCATTGAGCATGGTATTTTAGCACATTTGGCAAACCCCATACAATCTGTTCCAACAAGAAGGAGCTGGTTTATTCTTGCAAGGGCCAAAAAGATGGTTACAAGGTCTAGAACCGTGGAGAGTTTGAAGCTGCTCATTTGCAATACTGAAGACCATTTATGCAATTTGAAGTACTTATAAAAGAGGTTTTTTGGCGAGGTGTTGATTTAAAATGCTCTTTGAGGAATTAAGCTTTAGACTCCTTTGAACAGTTCGTATCTGTTTGCATTAGAAACACCTGGCAGACTGTGTAAAGAGTATGTCACTTCTGTAAAAAGACAAGCAAAAACTGAGACAGAATGATTTGTTCTTACAATGTCTTAATTTTGAGTCAAGACACGTTTTTATATTAAAAATTCATTTTTAGCAAATGTACTTTGAATTATTGAAGTTTTTTATATTGGTTATATATTTGAAGTATAGAGACTAAATGTATTTTCAAAGATCAGTAAAAGTCTTGTCAATTTTCACACATTTATTTTTCAGGAGCTGGTGAATCAGGAAAAAGCACAATTGTCAAACAAATGAAGTAAGTATGGTGAAATACTGTCCTAGAGAAATATTTTGTTTATTTGAGTAGAGAATTTATGTTTTTTCTCCTTTCATAGGATTATCCATGAAGCTGGTTATTCAGAAGAAGAATGTAAACAGTACAAAGCTGTTGTCTACAGTAACACCATTCAGTCCATTATTGCTATCATTAGAGCAATGGGGAGGTTGAAGATAGACTTTGGTGATCCAGGCAGGGCTGTAAGTATTGAAGTATGCACACAGATACACAGCTGAAATATCCATTAATTTTCAATTTTTGTCTTTTACTGTTTCCTGAAAAAATCTCTAGATATCCAAAAGTCTTCCTTATAGGCTAGTAAGTTTAATTGAAAACTAAATGTCATTGGTCTTTACATGGCAAGGTGACCTACACAGCAGTCAACACTGGACTGATTGACAACAGCTGTTTGTTTAGATACAGTTCTCCAAATTCTACCTAAATTTGGAGAAGTGAGTTTTAGGGAGGTTTTGAAAAACATCAAGCTATGCACTTATGTGTCTTTACTTGTATGGACTTGTAGCCTGTTACATTCTGTAAGTCATTTCAGTTAGACATTTTCATGTTGCTTAAAACCAGCTTAAATAGGTAGGTATATACCTCCTGTCTGCATTTCTCTATTAGGTGATAGGCACAGCAATGCCTAAAACATTTCCAGCCTCTGAGCTTAATCCTGTTTCATACTAATCTCTAGTGTGGAGGAATTTATTTTACATGGACGTAACTCTGCTGCTGGTATCCCATATTTTTTTTTTTTTATCACATTAAGGATTAAGGCTTTCCCCCAAGGAATAGACCTTTTCTAAGCTTTTCTGCTCCTTTTCCATCTCATTTCATCTAATGTCCCCTGTACAAACCTCTGATGGGTCTGTTTGCCATTTCAGCTATTGAAGTTGGTGTGCATAATTGATTCTTTTAAGGCTTACTGTTTCTCCAGTCCTAACCCTATAATTTTACTTGTGGTGACCCTGAATATGTCCATGTCTGGTTCTCGTGGTTTAAGTCTATAAACTCACACAGTCGCTCTCTCACTCACTCATTACTCTTTCTTCCCTCCGCCCCTGGAGGGATGGGAAGGAGAATCGAAAGAATGCAACTCCCACAGGTTGAGATAAGAGCAGTTTAGTAACTAAGGTGTAACACAAATCACTACTGCTACCACCAGTAATAATAATGACAAGAGAAAATACAAGGGAAAAGAATACAATTTCTCACCACCCAATATCAAGCCCGACCACGCCGTGCACCCCCACCAGTGCCCCCCCCCCACCCTTCCGGGTCTCTGTTCTCCGTCTTTTCCTCCTGGACATGACGTGCTGTGGTATGGAATAGCCCCTTTGGTTAGTCTGGGTCAGGTGTCCTTTCTCTCCTTCCTCCCGGCTTCCCCTCCTCCCTGGCAGAGCGTGAGACTCACAAAGTCCTTGGCCAGCCTAAATATCACCAAGCAGTAACTGAAAACACTGGTGTTATCAGCACTGTTCCCAGGCCCAAAATCAAAAACACAGTGCTGCACCAGCTACCAAGAAGAAGAAAAAATGACTGCTGCTGCTGAACCCATGACACTGGTCAGGAGGTTAGATGCTCTGAATCTCTGTAAAATGCTGAGCTTAAGTGTTTTTGCGTATCCTCTGGTTGCAGGAATACACTCTGCTGCAGTGCTAAAATTGATCATCAAAGCTGTTAGTCTGCATAGCGCTGAAACTTAGTTCAGGATGTGTATTTTCATTTTCTCTCCATAGAAATTAATGTCGGAATATGGAATGCTCACTTTCTGAAGTGGCAACTAGCCTAGCACTAGTAATGCTAATGTATATCTTCAGTGACCTTGTGAAATGCATTATATATGGTTGTCAAAAGGAGACAAACATTCATAAGTTTATGTAAAGTGGGTCATAAAATTGTATATGAAGTCTAAATTTAATCGTATTCTACCCGACACCTTTTCAGTTGTAAACACAACTAGTAGAAGCTTTATTTTCATTGGCTGTCCGTCTCTACATTATTCTCTTGTTTGCTGGTGTCATTCCTTAAGACTAAAGTTTTCCAGGGCAGCAACAGTATCTTATTGCATGTTAGTTCAGTATTTGCGCAATGGAGTCCTCTCGGGAGTCTGGCAGTTAATGTTGGAAAGAGGCAGATGGTAGACTTGTGTTACTAAATACATAGAAAGAGAAACGGAGGAGGAGTAAATTTAAGTGTTAGCAGATAAAATGACTAACAAGAAGATTTTGAGGGCTATTTTATGCATGATATCAATTTGAAGTCATCTTGAGTTTCTCAACTTCAGAGAGCTATGTAAATGATGAGGCAAACTTGTCAGGGCTAATCTTAAAATAGCTGTCCATCCGTTTGCACTTAGGCAGGCCTTGGTGGTCCAGATTCTTTTTTCAGAGCAACACTGCTGTGGAACGTCAATTGTAGTGTCAGAAATGGAAAAAGGAATTCAGAGCATCGGTTATACATCAGTCTGGCTTAAAAAAAAAAGTATACATACTCCTTGATTATTATAATGTAGCTTTTTAAATGTTATTTTGTTGCAATTTTATCCTTTTTATTTGGAGGAAAAAGGAACCAAACAGAAAAACTCAGAATTGTAATTCCTGATGAAAATCGTTACATTCAGACCTTTTTCAGTACCCTTGTGAGGGTTTTATTCTAAATGGGCTGAGTTTGCTTGGAAAATCATACACTCTTAATTCTGTCATAAGACTAAAGGTAAAGCAGTGAGTTTAACATTTTCTTTATTAAAGCTCTTGAATCAAGAGAGCACAGATTACACCAGTAGCTTCAGTAATGGTGCATCTCAAGACTGGTACATTTTCCTTTGCCCTACGGGATGTTTCAGTACTAAAGTAGAATCTGTGTTTTGAGAGACAATTAGTGAATGTACTTTAAAGGAATAAAGACCATTTTCTGAATGTGAAATTTACTATAATGAGCTAGAGATGGTTAAATTAGTTTCTTTATGTAATTGTATTTATGAAATCTGGTATAAAAATGGTGATATGTAGGGAGAAAGCTACCCCATTCCAGTATAATTAAAAGAAAGTATCTAGCATTCATTAATAATGAAAACAGGACTTGATACTAACTTGTGTCTTGTAGTACTGCTCATACTTAGAAAGGGGTAACAGAGACCACTTTGTATGTTAATGTCTGGGCTGAAATTGATTTTCTTTTTCCACCACCACCCTTCACCTCCCTTACCTCATCCCATTTTAGAGCTGTTTGAAACAGAGTCAGCTTGGAGTGTTTAAAAAGTCAGACCGTGTTAGGTATAAAATGGCATAATCATTCATGACAAAATTGACTGTTAGTTTCTAAGCTGTTTCCATCATGTATTTTGATATATTGGCTCTTCTTCAGGATCTGCTGCCTTCTGTGAGTTGTAGGTCTTTGGTATTTGCATCCACAAACAATACTCAAAAGCAGAATTGTCATTAAAATTTCTTTCGTGCAGGCATATTGCTCACATGACAGTCTGTGAGATCTGACTATCCAGCCCTTTGATCTTTACTGCTCTGGGCTTTTTTTG
Source organism: Amazona ochrocephala (assembly GCA_039720435.1). NCBI lineage: Eukaryota > Metazoa > Chordata > Aves > Psittaciformes > Psittacidae > Amazona > Amazona ochrocephala. Next base: position 33,468,355 of record CM077880.1, read on the forward strand.
TGTAATTATTAGTGCAACCCATTGAATTTTCAGTTGTCCACAATTTGTCCTGTGCATGTACAGTAATCAGTATTCTGTTAATTTGACAAATGCTTGGTTTTAGATTTGTAACTACTCTAGCTTTCAAAAGGCTTTCAACTATATCATAGAATAATTTATATCAGATATCTGATATATGTATAGCGTATGTATGACTACATATGTTTACATATAAAAATCTCTTCAAGTTTGCCTTGAGTTGACTGACTGTATGTAAGCTTTTTGTTTTCAGGCAATGAATATCAGTATTGCTGAATCCATCTGTAAACAATTTCCCTGTCCTGATCTTTGATGATTTAAGTTTACAGCAGATGATATCTTTAGAACAATCACTACTTCCTGTGCTTAGCCTGAAATATTTGGTTTGGTTTGGTTTTCCCAACCAGCTTATTGTTTGAACAGCAAAGGTGACAGAACTGTATTTTTCTACAAATTTGCCTCTGTATTTTAGCTGTTTATGAGAATAACCTTACATGTTGCTTTTTAAAATCCTCTTCTTCAGTGAAATACTTTCAGTTCCTGGCTGATGTGTTCAAGTTTCTCTTTTCTCCTTCCCCCTTTCCACTGTCATCTGTTCTCATAATCACTGGACAAACAGTACATGCTGTGGGAGTAGTTACGAGCCACAAATACACTGATTTTTCTGGCTGACATACCTTGGCATTAGATAATGTAGAACTAATAACCAAGGTCAGGTAGCTACCCACAGTAGAGTACTAATGTGTATGTGGGTCTCTTTCCTCTACTATGTACTATCTTCTTTTTTCCGGTGCCTTACAGGGCTAGCATTTTTAAGTTTTTTTTCTCACTCAGAATTGGATGAACATAGCCAACCAGTCAAATTCTGTCAAAGGAGACTGGTGAATTGACATCCCATACTCCATTAGCCTCACTTTCAAAGGCAGTCCTTATGTATAGTCTTCAAATCCAGCATTTGCTCTTTCAGAAGTCTTGCTGTTTCCTTGATATTGCATTACTGAGAAAACTGGGTCTCTGTAGAACAATTAAGGTAGTGGATATTTGCAACTGATTTATCTAGAAAGGTTTTTGAAAAATAATTTTCTATTTCCTGATGCAGGATTTGGTAAAAAATTATCATTTGTTACTTTTAGACAAAGTTGGTTTTTGAAGCTTAAGTGATTAATGTGTTTTCTTCAGTCAATCAATATGCATCTGCATTACCGAAGGTTCTAGTATGCATTGTAACCATTCTGTTCAGTTTGTGATATTTGGTAAGCAAATAAGGTTACTTTAGACCTGAGCACAAAATGTTGCTACTTCTGTTTATAAAAGTGTAATTCCATTTTGTGAGAAATTAAATTTATTAGTCTTTCTGTTGAAAAATATGGGAATTAATATCCTATGCAGAACATTAAACCCAGTTGTTTACCTTCAAATTTTTTTCTTTTGGTTGCATTCACATTTACCAGGTTAAGAGAGTAATTAATGTGCTGAATATATTTCTTAGGTGATAATACTTCTGTTGTGTTTCTCAATGTTTGTGTCTCCACTGTCTGTTTGCATCTTAAAGGATGATGCTCGTCAACTCTTTGTGTTAGCTGGAGCCGCAGAAGAAGGATTTATGACTTCAGAGCTTGCTGGAGTCATCAAGAGACTGTGGAAAGACAGTGGAGTTCAAGCTTGCTTCAACAGATCTAGAGAATACCAACTTAATGACTCTGCGGCTTAGTAAGTACTGTGTGACAGACAAGATTCTCTTCATCTTGTAAGTAATAGCTAAAGGAAGTGTCATCTTTTGAGGAATTCTGCTCCCGTATAAATAGAAAGCTTAGAAGTATCTGCAGAAGGGTACTGTCTACTTAGGTCAAAATGCTCCAAGTAAGCTTCAAGCTTGGAAAGGAAGAGATGTGGTATAATTATCAGTGAGTCATGACCTGATCAGTTGTTTCATCTTCTTGAGGAAGACAGAAATAACTTTCAGAGCATTTTTATTACAAAAACATGACTCAAATACTTATTTAGTATCTGAATACGTCCAGGAAACTTGATTGCATGATGTGTTTCTGTATTACTGAGGATACTACTGTCATGTTCGTAGTAGTTTCTTCTGTGGTTCAACATTGCTGCATTTTCTTTGTTAATTAACAGTCTGTTAGAAACGTGTTGAGCAGAAGCAGCAATCAGGATGTGAATTCTATGCTAGGGTACTTCACTGAAAAAGTAAAATATTAAGGAATCAGGAGTGTGAGAAATAAGATGTGATAGTAGCAAGTATATGGTAAGTCAGTCAAGGAAAAGAGTCCAGTGAAGGAGTTGTAACAGGGTAAATAACAGTGTAGCAGTGATGCTGGTCTCATAGGGCAGTTTTTTAAAGCCTTATCATTCTGAATTAATTTCTAGTTTTTGAAATTGATTTTTACTTTCCTTAGAATAAAGTTCTTTAGAATAATGTAAACAACCAACATGCAGGTGTGGTAACTGAGAAGACTACAGCTGGAGTAATGTAATTATAGGCATGCTGAATGAATAGGAATGTTATCAAATTGTATTGAAATAATACTGATACTTCCAGTATGATTGTTACTTGTTTGCTGAAGTGCTTCTAATGGTACAGAGGGTAGATGGCAACAAGCTGAGCTCATGATGACAGATCTCTTAAGAGATACCACTTGCACAAACTTTTCTTCGGTATGGATCACTTTCGTCTAGTAACCTCTTTGGTTCTATTTTGTTGTTTTAGATAACTCTGCCTCCAATTTCATAAGACTGTTCTTCCAGCCGTACAGTTGTATCCTTAAAATTGCAAACTTATGGTTATGCTCTGAAAACATCATAATGCCTTCCCTATTTACTCTGGAAAACGCACAAATAGATTTGTATGGCTTTTAGAAATGTTGGGCTGCTTTGCAGGAATTTTGCTAATGAAAGTATGCTATTGTAAAAAAGTGTGCAATTATAAATTCTTCATAGAAAGTTAAAGTATTGAGCATTTTCTTAAACACATTAATTCTGGCCAAAACACAGAGTTACTATTTTCATACCTGTTATCAAATCCAGGGTAATTTTGATCTTTGGTTACTCAAAATAACTTGTAGTTCAGTATGTTGCAAAAATGAAGGTGTTCTTCCACTGAGTGCAAATAACATTGGTGCATGTGGAACCATGTTTGCATTTTGGGATTTCAAAAGAAGAATTCTTTGTAGCAGAGTCAGTTGGATATATTTTCCTTCTTCTGGAATGAAATATCTTTTGTGTCTCTAAAGCTTATGTCAAAAAACCTTGGAAAATTCAGGGCAAGTATGTGTCTTGTTTTTTGCCTTATCTCAGAGAAAGCTATTTTATAAAGTAAGTCAAGCACAATACAGTGAATGGACCTAGAACTTCTTTTGTAATTATGTTGCTATTTTATGAATGACTGAAAGCAGTGTTTATTTTTACCTTCAGTTACTTGAATGACTTGGACAGGATAGCACAAACCAGCTACATTCCAACCCAACAGGATGTTCTCAGGACTAGAGTGAAAACTACAGGAATAGTGGAAACTCACTTTACATTCAAAGATCTTCATTTTAAGTATGTAAATCATGCTGCATGTTCATCTGTCTGTTACGGTTTTCTGTAAAGTACAATGATGTCATTAGACAAATTTGTTAAATTACAACTTTGACACCCCCCATCCTTTTTTTTTTCTTTTTTCCCTATGAAAAAAATTCTACAGGTTTAGCTGAATTTTCTGAAGGGACATGGGGAGTCATTGGAACTCTTGTAATAACTCAGAAATAAATATGCAGATATTAAATAGTGAATGCTTCGGGTGTATTGGAAGCTTTTTGTAAAGATACTTGATATGTAAATTAAAGTCTCAAAATGCTCAATTTTCTGCCACGTTAAATAGCTGTTCATTTGTCAGATTCGTCTCTTTAAATTCAGCTGGAGAGCTGGAGGCTTACGAGCATTTGCTGATGTTGTATGAAAGAGTAAACACATTTTCCTGGAGAACTTAATTAAAATGTGTTGTACTTTAGTACCTTATTTAATAATTTAATATGACTTATGTCTCCTGTTGTGTGAGATTGACAAAATAATATTAAAAATCTGAACATTTTATGCCCAAAGACATTCATGATAAAAGCATAGGGTAGTATAAATGCAATAATTCCCTACCTCTTCCTGATCAGGAAGACTGGGAAGAATACTCAGTAAAACTCACATTGCATCTACATTTAAATTGTGCAGAGACTGTTGTTATGTCTATTCAATATATTTGTTTGGTATCTTAATGGAAAGTTGTTTGGTTTTTTTTTATGTAAATGCATAGCAAGTACTGTAATGTGGATGCTTCAGGGCCATCAGGGCTGTAGAAATATATTTTGCTTCCTTGTTTTAGAGTTTAAGTATACAAAATTCATATTAATCCATAAAATAATAGCTGTTAAATGGGAATGAACCTCTTGCAAACCTACGAGTAGTCCTTAGCCAAGCCTCAAGGGAGGTCTTCAGTGTTCTGAGGAACTGTAAGTTTTCTCACTAACTTACTAATGGTTCTTTTTCAGACCCTATTATAGATGGGTTTAAATTCTTTTACACTCAGTAATTGTATGCAGGTGGCTACTTTCAGTCCGTACTCGTTTTTTTTGGCTGTTAAAAAGATCATATCATTGCAGTCCTATAAAGTCTATTACAAGGACCATATGATTACACTTCTATAAAATGTGTAAATTAAAAACAGGTCTTTGGAAGTATTTAGCTGTCATGTAAAACACCTGAACAACAGGTGTTTAAATTTTAGGTGCTTTAGGAGGTAATGATAACTTAGAGTTATTGGAAGGGCTTGAAGTATACTCTTGCATAACATTGAAGAGAACTTTTAAGATGAACTAAAGGCATAAAAGGCTTGATTATGCCAAGATGAGGGTACATAGGCAACTAGCTGTGCAATATTGTATACTTGAGTTGTTTTTCATTATCTTCTTTCCTGTTTTGCTGTGTGTGTTTAGATTCTTTGACGTTGAGTCTTATTTCTACCTTCTCTATGAAGCACTTTGCCTAGCTTTGATTATTGATTCAATCTCAAATGCAAATTGCAAGTCATCTTCATTATGTTTTACATAGACTGTTTCAGAAGTTGAGTCTGATTATTTACTGCTTTTGCCTTCAAAGAACACCTTATTTTGTAGAAATGTTCTTCTGATAACCTAATGAATTAAGGTCTTAATACAAAATTTTAAAACATTAGCATTAGAATTGCTAGAAGTAACAACTAAAATTTAAGGTATTAATTATTAAGGTATACAAGTACAAAATAACTTCCTATGGGTACAGCCATCACTAGCTATTTGAGAACTAATTAGGAATAGGTGGCTGACTTGCATTTATATAGGCTGATATCCAGACAGAGATTTCCCCTCAAAGATGTCTCTGAAGGTAAGGAACACTTCTGAGGAATCCTTTTTTCATTTCTAAAATCTTAACAGGAGTCGTCTTCAAAGTGTTCTTAAGGTGGCATTATTCCATTGTAGAACATTAATTGGGCAATGAGTATTGTCACTTGCACAATAGCATACACAAATAGAAGACCTCGTTTGAGGTTATGATGTTTCTGATAATTTTTTATAGGAAAGCAAAAGGTCTTTTTGTTTTTACTGTGCTTTTCTAACTGAAAGTCTAGTACCTCAGAACACTTGAAGATTTCTAAAAATAACAACTGTAATTGAACCTCTTCAAGAGCAATTTAGCTAGTCATGTTGTACGCTAACATAACATGGGGAGTTTTTTTGTATCTGCCTGCCCCCGCACAGTCTTACAGTCCAGGGTAAACAGGAAAGGGAGGTAGCAAAAATACAGGTCAGATTTAACAAGTGTGTGATCTGTGATGCTTTCCAGATATGCATCATATTTTTGTAAACACCCTGATTCAAAAAAATATATTTCAAAGTCTTTTATAAGGATGAGGATTGGAACAAACAACTTGTGTGACCTTAAAAAAAGTATTGAAAGCAATCATAAGAAATATCTAGCGTGCTTTTGGCCTGTATCTCATTTTGTATGGGTACTGGAACGATGTTAGCTGCTTAAATAGTCTGAAAGAAGCAGAACTCAACAGTTGTGGCAACACTTGCTTTTAAAAATACACGGTGCTAATGAAAGGACCTTGCGTAAGGCTTTCAGTGTGCTCAATTGCAGATAAACCATTCAGAAAGGTTTTCTTTCCTGCTAAGCTAAGAATTTAAAAGAAACAAGTTTCACTTACAGAGCTCAGTTTCCCCGCCCCCTTAACTGTTTAAAAAAAAATGCATTAATTAGAGGGAAAATAATTATTCTTATTTTGTGATGCTTGTTTCGTCTTTTAAGAGAACTTTGAAAATATTAGCATCTCTTAAGATCCTATTTAAAATGGATGATTGAAAAAGTGAAAATTAGCTTTCATATATTTACATTCAGAATACTAGAATAACAGTGTTACTTGTATCCAGCTTCCTTAGTATTGCACTGTTTCCAACTGTTAGACACCATGCTGTTTGTAAAGAATGTTACACTGTTGATCAGTACCTTTCAACTCAATATTTTAAAGTTTTTAATTCATTTGGGCTAAAGGCTGAATAACACTTTCATCTAGTTTACATTTAGTAAAGCTAACTGCATTTTTGCTTTTTATAGATTACAATTAATTATTAAATACAGTATTGTAAATAGTAGTTTTGTTTAGCTTTCATCTTGCCCTTTCTCATATTTTATAAAATGTTATAGAGGAAGGTTTTTTAAGGCTTTATGTAGATATTTTTTTTTTCGTAGTGAGACATTAAATGGTAATAAATGTTGCAAATGTTTTTATGTCTTCTTAAAAATGTTGTGATCGCATGTGCACAGCTGATAATTTCAGATTTTATTGGTTAACATTCAGAAAGTTAGAAATTCTGAAGTCCATTCCCTGCTTTGCACTTCTGTTTTGCAGAATGTTTGATGTTGGAGGCCAGAGATCAGAGCGAAAGAAGTGGATTCATTGTTTTGAGGGTGTTACAGCAATTATTTTTTGTGTGGCATTAAGTGATTATGACTTGGTCTTGGCTGAAGACGAGGAAATGGCAAGTACTGTAATGTTGAAGAATGTTCTTGGATAAACCTTAGTTCTTTCAAACTAAATAAGTTTTGAAAGGAAAGCTAGAAATTAATCTAGAGTTTTGCTGCTTTGTAAGATGTATGGGGTTCGTGTGAAAGGTCTCAGAGAAATGGTGATAAAATTCATGCTTTCAGGTTTCAAAGTCCTTCTTTATATTCTCAGATGGAATACTGAGACAATATTCTTTCCAGCTACGCTCTCTCATGTTTTAAAGGATGCATAAATTCAGGAGGATAGGTTATCAGTGGTATGTGTTTTAGTCTCTTTATGGATGCTGGAACTATCTAATAAGAAATTGCTCAACTTCTCTGTTTGTACTTTACTTTGTGTTTTGTTTTCCTTTCCTCAGTCTCCAAAACCTGACGGTTTTGTTTCTTTCTAAATGTGTTTCTCTGATTTATTTCCTTAGTTGCAGAATTTTTTCTTTACCTTCTCCCTTTCAACTCCCTCTGTTCCTTTACCCTCTTTCAAGGTGTGACTCCTCTATGTCAGTACGCACAGAGTGGTCTAAAGTGATGCTTAATCTGTAGTGGGTGAATCATTAACAGATTTCTGAGCTCTTCCTCAAGTTCGCAGCTTCTTATAGACTATATTTTGGGGAGGAAAGAGAAAGTAAAAACCCCCTTAAAATCAAATGTAGTCAAAGAAGGTCATAGCTAGGACCTTGCTACTTAATAACTGGAGCTTGGCCAAAGTACTTACACGTTCGTCAGTTTTTCTACAGTTAAAAATTATGGTAAGAGGTAAAAAACCTGCTCACTTGATTCTCTAGTCCTGTAGAACCATTTTTTTTCTTTTTTTCTTATGCTGGAATCTCAGCTAGGTGCAGAATTTAATTTTCAGTATCCAAAACATCTAATCAGTGTAGGACTAATTCAGGTAACTCAGCAACTCTTGTAGAATATCTATACTGGAGAATGTCAAAACACACCAAAATTTGCTAAGATATTAAACAGCTTAAACCTGGAAATGAGAAGAAAGAAAAAAGGTTGATTAAATTCTGCTTGTGGAAGTGTTCTTTGTAGTGATCTTGGCTTCTTGGTGTTTCCCTGTGGTAAAATGTGATTCCGTAGGCTAGAAAAGTAGTTCTGTAACTTTCTTGGCTCATTTGTATCTATTCAGTAACATGTATCCTGATCTTACTACTGAAGTCTGAAATACAATGAGGTGTTTTTTCCAATTACAGAATCGGATGCACGAAAGCATGAAATTGTTTGACAGTATCTGCAACAATAAGTGGTTCACAGACACTTCTATTATTCTCTTCCTGAACAAGAAAGATCTTTTTGAAGAAAAAATCAAAAGGAGTCCTCTCACTATTTGCTATCCTGAATATGCAGGTATTAGAGGGGGGGTGCAGGTGTCAAGTAATTTTGGCTAAAATGCCTCAGTTTTGATGCACAAATCAGAGGGAGCTTGATAACTCTAAACTTTAGGTATCTAAAATACTTTAATGAAGTAAAGGTTAAGAAGGAGGAGATTGTTTTTATGATCACAAATAGTGCTAAGTCAGAGGCATATTTTTAACTGAGTGAAATAATGCTGGTCCACTGGAAGCATTTACATGAAACTGCTGCAACTCTCCAGCCTAATTTATTTAGTCCATTCTTTTTTCCGATGTCCTCCTATTTATGTACTTGGATGTAATTTTTTTTGCTAGCAGGAATCCCTTAGGATACGTGAGAGTGTATTTGAACAGGGAGTGTATGTGTATGTTAGAAGTAGGTAGCTTGTTCAGGAAATTCATAGCAAAAGACGATTATTTCATTCAACAAGTCTTAGGGTTTTTATGTATCATTTCATTGTAACTTCAGACTGTTCCATTGTACTGAAAATAGCAGATTGGAGGTAAAAATTACAGGGAATGTGCATGCCAAATGTCTTTAATTGAGTTTGAAAATAACCCAAAGCTTTTAAAAACATAAAAATTGAAAGCAAGTAACTTGAATGAAGGAAACAAAATATCCTAATCTAAGGGGCAGTGGTGGGTCATTAGTGATTTGTTCTGTCTTCTACTGAAGTAAATGGAAAAGGCTCTTCCTGCAGCTGGAATTGTCTCCTTAGTTTTTATTCTTAAAAATGTTTCTGGAAGGTTTCCTTCATAGTTTATTTGTGGCATCTTTAAGCAATGACTGTGGAACTATTCCCCTTCAGGTTTAGGTTAACTATTTCCAAAGAGCCATTTCCTTGAAAGATACACTGTGGATCTTGTTCTTTCTCAGTTTGCTTACTGAGCAATTTTTATCCTTCTAGGGTCAAACACTTATGAAGAAGCAGCTGCTTACATTCAGTGTCAGTTTGAAGATCTTAACAAGAGAAAAGACACGAAGGAAATCTACACTCACTTCACATGTGCCACAGACACAAAAAATGTGCAGTTTGTTTTCGATGCTGTAACCGATGTCATTATTAAAAATAACCTTAAAGACTGTGGCCTCTTCTGAGAGCAGACAGAAGGTTGCTAAATGGTAAATTGCATTTCTGGAAACAGGACTTAAGCATTTGGAATATGCCCATGCTGTGTAATACCTGCATAGATATACTTAATTCTCTTTCATTTTATTTCTAGGTTTGGAGAACGACTTCGCACAATTCTAATCTGATTCTTTTCAAGGTGAAAGAAATGAAAAATACATTGTGCTGAATGATAGATCAGTACTGTACTTGCCTGTTTTAACAGCTTTATTTATGTTTGTCTTGTAAATTTAAGTAATTAGGTAACACTGAGATGTCAGTTGATTGTATGTATACTTATAATTGTAGTAATGTATTTGTATAAACATTGAATGGAATATTTTAGTAACTTGATGTCCTCTAAACTTTCCATGTTTTATGAAGATACTCTTAGGGGAGACAGACCTTTTTGCCTTTGGATTATTTAAACATCTTGTAAAATTAAATTTTCTTTTCATCTTAAGGATGCATGCTGCCTTATTCTTTACTTTTGTCGGTAATACTGTATATGGCGTTAGCTTTTTTGATATTTAAACAGCCTCATACACCTGCTCGGACTTAAAGAAACATAACCAATAAAACTTATGTTTGCCTTAAGTTTCAAGGGGAAAAAAATGTTTTTATAAATTTAAGATAAATGCAAGGATTATTTTTTAAATTTAAATGAAATCCATAGTTTATGAAATCTGGACTTTTTCAGTCTTTGCAGTACAAATGTGGCAACACTGAAATTGAATTTTAAGGTTCCACTGTCATTGAAGCTGTTGGAAATGCAAAAAGGAAGCTATTAAAACCATTCATGTCAATAAAGTTTGAAACTGTGTTCTTTACTCAGTGAAGTGAATGGTAAAATTACTTTTTTAAATAGTTAACAAAGGCTGGACTTCAGAGTAATGTTTTTTTCTGCTTAGCTTAAAAGTAAAATCGTGTTTTCCTTAAACGTTTTGCTGTTTTCTGGTAATAAACTACTTTGATAATTTAATAACCATAGAAATATCAGATTCTCCTACAAGACATGGCACAGTGGCTTCACAGATTAAAGCTATATCCTGTTGCATATAGAAAGAATCTTCAGTATTTTCAATATTATGCTGATTAATTTCTTTAATTATAATTAAAGTCTCACAGTGTCTTTAATAAGCTAAAATGTATGATTTTCTCCTGATTTTGCTTTCATTATGTGTTGTGCTGTCTTAGGTACATATCATCCATTGCCTTGTGGGTAGTGCCAAAACTGATTTTTTTTTTTTTTTTTAATACAAGTTTTACAATGAATAAGCTCCTATTTGTAAATAAGTTCATGAATGGTTGTCTTAAATGTATGTCATCTAGAAAGTACAAATGTACCAAACTTGGGAATATGATTTTCTATAATTGTTAAAATATTTCAGGCAGCTACAGTACACCATAGGCTCTTTGAGGAGTAAATAAGCCTTTCAACCTCTTGCTATTTTTCTATATTATCTTAACATTTATGTTCTTAATGTTCAGCTGAAATATTTAAGTCATTGTTCTGTTATTTAATTTTTGATTGTGTGTTTCATTTAGGCCTCAGCTTGAGTAAAACTTACCTGCACTTCTAAATTTTTAATGCTTTCTTTGTTAGGTACAGAATTGCTAAATATGTTTCAAATGAAAGATTAGAAAGGAGCTAACTTATTACTGGAGTTTGTTAAATATATTCATACATTATGAGCTCTTTCAGCAGTTATGGTAAGCAATCTGTATATCCTGGCCTGCTTTTAGTTGTGCTTTATGGTTCTGGATACATAACTGATTTTAAATCTCATTGAACTACTTTGTGGAAATTGTATTTACACCTACGTTCAAGTTGGTTTTTGTACTAAATGTAAAACTAGAATTGGGATTAATCAAATAAATCTAAATTTTGTGCCTTGCTTGAAAGAAATGTTTTTCATTAAATATGCTGATGGAAATCTTTTTTCATCCATCCTGTGGGGGTAACTAGGTAGGAAAAAAGAGAAGATAAGTCCAGAGAAAATTCAAAAACTATGCAAGAAACAGTGAAAATGAGCATAAATTGATGATTGTTGATTAATTCCTAAATATTTTCCCTTGAGCATTGTTCCTAACACCTTCAACTGGAGAATATTTTAAATTTCATACGTGGTGTTTTCTGAAGTATTTACCTCTTAACACAGAACAAAACTGTGAAATACTTTAGCTTACTAGTCCAGGCAAATAAGCTTGTGTTTTTTGACTTGAGCAGGCAGCAGATATGTTTCCTTATAGGTGCAGAGATTGGGGTTATTGAGCAGTTCTATTTTAATAATAATTTGCTTGGACTAAGGCATAATTTAGATAATTTTTTAAAGTGCAGTCAATGGATTGAGCTCCAAATGGGATAGTGTAATCCTATACCATTTTTGGTCTCGTTCCCTTCTGGATTTTAGAAAGGGAAAGAATTGAGCCTGCAATGTGGAAATATAGACCTGTAGTAGAACTATGTTCCTGTAGTGCAGTGCCTCACTTCTGAAAGGAATTTCAGAGCAGCTATTACAAAAGGAAGATGTATGTATGCAAGAACGTACTGAGCCGAATGTGCTGTTTGACTTTGTTTTTAATTGCAGTGGAACAAGATTGTTAAGGCCAAATACGTTGGCAGCTTCATAGAATTAGCTGTTCCCAGCTACCCTTCTTCAGTCTCCCTCCTTTTCTGTCCTTCCACTGATAGAGAAGTTTGGAAAGTGGTGTTGTCATTGAGCTTTCCCACTCTTAGGTTATGCTGTTGTATAGACTTCCAAGGAACGGATGCCTTGAATCCTGTGGAATATGCTAATCTTTAATTAGTTTTGCAAATAAAGAACATACAGATGTGTCTATGTAATATTTTTATAGTAATGTAAGAATATGCAGACTGATAAGATAATAAATAAGTGTACTTAAAACTTCATGTGTTTATATTGACAAGCATGAAGAAAAGTCTAGGAAACCAGAAACTTGAGCAGGTAAAGCTTTTCAGTTACGTAGCTTATAGTTCGAGTGATACAGTCTTATCAGAAGTCCTTACAGTATGGCACAGAGAGCATCTCAAATACATCTTGCAAATAAGTGTCCTTGTTTCTACAAAATCGGAGTATACTTTGTCACCATGCAGTACAAATGGCTGAGAGGGAAACATATTTCAGATAGGTATTAGAATACTTGCAGGAGGATTTGGCCACTTGTTAAAGTAGCGGTTATCTAAACTAAACTGAATAAATAATCCATCAGTTTTGCACATAAACTCAAAGGTGTAATAATTTACCTCAGGAACCATAATGTCTTACTGTGACAAAAGCGTGCTGAGGTATAGTCACAAATTCTTACTCTTTCTCGCTTCCAATAAACAGTGTGATAACCCCCTGTGAAATCTATTCTGAAAACCTTGTGAAACTAAGGTTTCTTGAGAATTGCGTAGTTTTGATTGAAAATGCTTGTCCAGTATTTGGAGATACATTTGTCCTGTTGGTCATGACTTTTTTTCATAGATTAAAACAAAGATGCAGCTATTCCTGTTTTGATTACAGAAATTAGAAACTTAAAATACTTTGTCTAACTTTTGTTACTAGAACAAAGATAATTTTCCAATGAGAACAATATTAACCTTCACTTGGTGTCAATTGCCAAAATCTTATATTTCCTTAATAAGAATTATTGGTGTATTTATTAAATAACAATCAAAAGTTGTCAGTTGCATAATTTAGGCTGTAAAACTGGACACCAACAAACAGAAAAAGCATATCCAAATTACAGTCAGTGGCTTATTGTAGCAGTCTTATTTGAACACATGTCCAGGATGTGATTTTTTTTTTTCCCTGTGTATTACATTTTAAGATACCTGTAAGTCAGCAAGGATAGCTCATCTAGTTTTTATTGACGATCTTTTTTCTCTTTTTAATCTCTAAGAAAAATATGGGTTTAATCCTTCATACTTCCGGAAACGTTACTGTAAAAAAAGTAATTTATTAGGTACTGCACATGGAGATGAGTAAATGTGGTCAAATCCTGAAATTGCTTATAGATTCTGCTAGTATCTTTCATAGCCAAGTTATGTTGGCTTGGCTTACAAGTTGTTAGTTTGCCTTGGTTTTCTGCTTGTAAATTAATTCCTTATGAAGTTCTTGGTCTTTGTCCTTCTATTTAAGGGATGGAAGGAAGGCATAAACTATATCATCTACTGAGGCAAAAAGAACATTTTCAAGACATTTGTAGTCACTCAGGCATATGAGACTGATGTTCTGGGAAGGCTTTAAAGAAAATACTCTGTGATGAACTTCACAGCTGTGTCCAACATTTGAAGAAACAACTTTGGGGGAGTCACATGGCATAGAGTTGTTTTGTTGGCAGATTCTTGTATGATTCTGTTTTTTAGAGCTCTGATTGTGAGGAGATACAATGAGGTATGTGTAGTTGCTCCGCCCTTAAGCCCCTTTCTTTCCAAGGTGAGTCTGTTAGGTGTCAGTGTATTGGAGGCCCAGGCAGCCTGAACTTACAAATGCTAAGGCAAAGGGTTGTGAGCTATTCAGCAAAAAGAAACATGCAAAAGGCCTCCAGCTTCTGGAGAGAGTGAGACTCCCCAGAGAGAGGGAGGGAGGTGGCTGCTCTTCTGGTGTCTGTGAACTTTGTGCTTGAATGCTCCTAGGGTTTAATACAGTTTTACAAGAAGAGATTATGTATTTGGATGCTGCTGGGAGAAACATGTTGGTATATTGTACACTTAACCTTGAAACATCTTGTCCTATCCAGATTCTCAGCCTTTGAAGATCTGTGTTACTGTAGTTAAAAGCTGTGCCAGAAAGACTAAAATGCTGATGCAGCTGCAGAGTAATAGTTTGCTTGTCTTGAACGAGTTTTCTCTTCAAAACTAGAATTTTTAGTATTGTTGAGTCTTAAAGATGATCTAACAGATAAATCCTGAAGCTGTTAAGTAAGTTTTACAGTGCTTTAAATATTAAAGAACAGAGATAGGGACAAGCTATTTCATTTTACTTAATTTTTTTTTTACCCAGTAAATCTGTGAAAGGAAGATTAATAGAGCAGTCAGAGTGCTCTTTGTGAGCCTTCCTGAGACAGCACTGCATAGGCTGTATACAGTGCTGTAAGAGAGGCAGAATGAAGCATTTCTATATTCTGTGGAATTGCAGCAAAGAACTGATAGCACTTTCTGATAGCCCTCGTGTTTTAATCTGGTACATTAACAGTTGACATCCTTGACAAAGAGGAAAGAAATATTAAAATGGTATCAATGATACAGATCCCTAAACTACTGGAGTACAAGTGTTAAGGTCCTTTGAGGCCAAACTGTGGTGACTGCTGTAGAAAGGCTCTTTAGATAAACTGACTTTTCATTGACAGCTTTAAAAGGAGTTAGCTGTTTCATCACTTTCAAAAGGATTTCAGAAAGCAATGAGCGGTTCTCTTAGAAATGAGATAATTTGCCTCACTTTAATGTTCAGCATTTCAAGTTAAAACAGGTTTTCAAGTGATCACCTATCAGCTGGCATGTGGTAATGGGTATGTTTTCTTAGCCTTTGACAAGTGCAGTGCAGTTCAGTTCATTTAAAACATGATGAAACTTGGACATTTAGAAATAAGGAACACAGGGCCAATGAGGAAATAATTTGCAAAATGAGAATTTCATATTGGGTAGCCCAGGCTCATGTTCTGTTGATAACACACACATAATCATGGTATGTCAGTATTTCATAAACTCATTTATGAAGCAGATCTAAGCCAGGTTTTGGAGGTAACACTTCTCATTGTCATACTATGGACATAACTGAGGGGCGATGACACCCATAGTGTTTTCCATAGTCCAGTTAAAAGGCTGTTTAGCTGGCACCTGGGACATAAAGGTTCAAACTTGGCCTGCTTTTTTAAATAGATGTGGCCTGATCAAATCTGAGGGAAGTGCCCTGACAAATCGGTTAGTAAACACTCTGAAATGGTTATTTCTACCTTGTCTTGTTACACTGACTTCACTTTACGAAATGCTTCTCATTTCTGCAAGGACTAGAATCTATGTATCACAGTTTCTGATCCAAATAATTCCTTCTTTTGCATGTTTATATTTTGTATGAAGTCCAGTAGAAGATCTACAAGAAATCTGGGCCTACAAGAAATCTGGAGAGCGACTTTTTTACAAGGACATGTAGTGACAGACAAGGGGGAATGGCTTTAAACTGATGGAGATCTAGATTAGCTATTACGAAAAAAATCTTCGCTGTGAGGACAGTGAGACACTGGCACATGTTGCCTAGAGAAGTTGTGGCTGCCCTGTCCCTGGCAGTGTTCAAGGCACATGGGTGAGGGGGTGGAACTAGATGATCTTTAAGATCCCTTCCAGCCCAAACCATGCTATAATCTCAGAGTTAAACCTTCACTTAGATCCTTGCTCTGAACTAAAGCAGGTGCTGAACTCATTTGCCTGTATTGTGAAGGAGTACATGCCCCTGTTGTGTTCTGTGAGACTACAGCTGTGTCCCTCCTCTTTACCTTTGAATGGTAACAAATTCATCTTTTCAGATCTCTTTTCCAGATACCATCTTATTTACAATAGTTAAAATGTCCAGTTCCATTTGAAATTAACATCAATTATTTTCTGAGCTGTCAGCAAACAGGAAAAGCTTGCAGCTCACTTAAGCCTGATCTAGCCATCTCTTAGCTGTTTCTTTGAGCTGGATGGATTCTGCCTGGTGAGGCTTTTATTTACAATGCATGGGATTTTTTAGTCTGTCCATTCATTCCTGCAGTTCTTTTCTGCATCAGTTCCCATTTCTCCTTGTGAATCTTGATTTGCAAAGCTGTTTATAAGTGAAAAGGGTTTAAAAGTGGAAAGCTTTTTTTTGTATTGTTTTCCTTTCAGTAGGATGAATGGGGAAGGAATACAAAATGAGTGTTTTACTAAAAAATATCAGTTTGAATCATCTCAACAAGCTTCAAAACTTTCTGTTCCCAAAGCTTAACTGTTACTTGAGAAGTTTGCAGATTAGTAAACAGCTTAATACCTTTTTTTAAATAAAAATGCAGATTGAAAGGCAGAAAAATACATTATCATAGGTTGAAATGCCAAGCCCTCTTTCTGTCTCCAAGCTGCTTGTGGTCAGACTAGAATAAGTAATTGATGACTTTCATTAAGTCATTATGTTATTAGACAATGGAAAGACAGGCATATAATATTTTATTCATTCTGGAAGAATTCGAGTAGCATATTGAGGAAAGGCCTTCAATGAAACAGGACTGTAGGGGTTTAACTGGACAGCAGAATACTTTACATTTCTGAGTGAATGCATGCAGCTTTCTTGTGAGGTGTTGGTCACTTTCCTGATTTGATTTTGACCAAAGGCTGCTACTAAAGCATTTCTACACCTCATTGCCAACCAGAATTCTGCTCTAGAGCCATTAGTTTTTGATTCAGAAAGAGATCATCAGAAGTCAGTTGTTGTCTTTGCTTTAATTCTCCTCAGAGGACTTTCATGTTCCTTGGTGGACAGTGGCCCAGGAGGTACAAGCTGTACTTTTAATGTATATCTTTCTTATAAGCTGTATTCTGGAAGGCAAAATAGTGGAGTTAAAGTAGCTATACAAGCTTCTCTACTTTAAACACAGCAAATTGAAGTTCATAGCATTTCATTATACCAAAATAAGGTATTTGTTAGCCGTTGTATCAGCACAGCTCTTCACTTGTATTTGAAGTAGGCGCAGAGTGGTGCTGCATTCTGCCTCTGCACTTAATTTTGTTAGAGAGAGATGGCAGGAGAAGTATGGTGAGAAGCTACCGCCACTTACCTTCCTTATCTTTAAAATGTGTTCTGTTGTTTTTATTGCTGTCAAACAACATAGAGGGCATGCCATGGAGCATCATAATCATGAAGCAGCATAATCAAAATGTATTTTGAGTCACAAGGATGAATTGGGTTCTAACGCCTAAGACTGTAGATAATGGAGGAGTAAGAGCCAAATGACAGAACTTAATACTTCTGTGGGGTATGTGAATAGTTTTACTCAATGATCTTTGGCTTTAGATCTCAGCTGGCTGCTGCTCGTTGGAGGCTCTTCAGCTCAAGAGGCAGGTGGTTAGTTTTGTGGTAGTTTGGAATGCTTTGAAAAAATTTCATACTCTCTTTGTTGCAAAGTGTCCCACCATAACTGCCTCTTCAAGAGCTATGATCTTATGCAGTATACGGAAAATGCCTCAACCACAGCTCTATTTTCATTGCCCTATTGCGGGTTTAAATATTTCATTGATTGAATTTGGAGGGTTTGGGGTTTTAATTGTTGTTCTCTATTGTTGCTTTCTTTTTCCATGTTCTGTAGCACTACAGCTGTACTGAAGATAATGAGAAGGAAACAACACAGGTACTACGGTCTTGCTGGTACAATGATCATTGTGGTCCACAATGATTAAATGTCTCTGACAGTTTAGAAATGTCATGCATGTTTTCTTTTTCTGTTCTGAGACTCCACTTGAAGGTTTGAGTGTGTTTTTAAGATTAGTTTTTAGTGTAGGCTGCCTGAAGTCTGCATGTAGGCTAACTTGGGCCATTAGCTCATGGAACAGACTTTGGTAAAAGTTGACTAGTTTAATGAAGCTGTGAGCCCGTGTGCCTTTCTACTTACTTGCAGGGGTTTTTTTTCCCCCTCTATCTATGGCTACAATAAATGCACTTGCCAAGTAATGCGTTGATTTAAGAGGAACTTTATTAGCAGAGGGAGGTAGCAGGAAAGGCAGTGAGTAGATCCTGGGGGAGAGAAAGCAGCTGGGGTTGCCGGTGGCTGCAGGATTCGTTAGAGCTCAAAAATAAAGACTTAACGTCTCTGTTGTGAATGCTATTTTTAATGTTCTGGAGAGGAAGCAGATGGAAAGAGACTGTCAGATCTGCACAACATGGCAAGATAAAGAATAAGCCCGTTTAAAGCAATACATAATCTTTACAGGTGGATCTGTCTTCTGTAATGGTCTCCATATGGACATACATGCAGCCTCTGGCTGTTTCCCATGCGGCTTCTGAGCTCTGCGCTTTATGTATGATCAAAGGAGTTTTTGACGTGTTTCTGAGCACTTGCTGTGTTGTATCTTTAAGTGCTTTGTATACAACTATCAACTATATCATGCGTCTTTATTGGGGTTGGTACTTCTTAAAGTGCAGGTCTCAGTCACTGTTACCCTGCTCATGAAAAAAGAGGACTCATGCTGCTGTTTTAATGGTGATAGTCACAGCTGGTCTGTCTGATGCAAGGCAGTGGAGTACAAGTATGAAACCATGCTGAATTAGAGATGAAGCAGTGATGGTACAAGAGGATTTGGAGGACACTAAACCAGACTTCCTAAGTATTTCCCATTTACAGTGTGCAAACTCTTTCTGAACTAAAAGTTGCCTCATTTCTTAGATAAATTGCCCACTAACCAAGAATGCAAAATCCTTTTGGATTTGTTTCCATAGATGACCATTTGAAGTGAACTATCTGGAATAACATTTCATGGAAATAAGACACAAGTAAGATTCAGTTCCCCACAGTTAACTAAGATGCATAAGAAGTTGTTCTACAAAGTGAATTGCAGCTGAAGGAGTCTGCAGCATGTGCAGATGACATCATGATTTACCAGTTGGATAGGATTGTACTGCAGTAAATAAGATTGAGAGATTAGCCTGGTCTTGAGAGGGATACAAATCCTCTTTAGAAAAAAAAGCTGCAACCATCAGAACACTTGCCACACTTCATCCATGAGAAAATACTATCAGAAGTAGGGAGTTTCTCTCAAAACACTAGCAAAACCTACTGGTTCTAGAATACAACAGTGAAATACATCAGGGAGTGCTTCTCATTGCTGCCAACACAGATGGGAGTTTTGTGTTCAGCATTGTCTGTCTCATACAACTGAATTCTGCTCCTGCTAAGGTTAGAGGTTGATCAGCTAGCACAATGCTGATTTACCTGAGATGGCCACAAAACCCCTTGCAGCCTAGTAAGTGAGGTGAATGATCGCCTCCTAACGTGGCAGTGCTTTCAATGTGTGGGCTGATGCACAGTGGTTTAGTGGTGTCCAGTAGGCATTTAAGATGGTCTCTGATCGATGAATTGAACCCAAATGTTTTCAGGAACAGTAGCATCATATAATAATTAGCAGCAAGGCTTACTGCATTACTACTGTGTTTTAATGAATCTAAATAGTTCCACTATTTATTTTAAATACACCTTTATTCTGAATTCAGTTGCTTTTTACTTGTATGTGAGTATATGAACAATACTATGTACAGTACAGGCTAGGATGGTTCTTGTACCTGTGAAACTCTCTGCACATTGTAATGTGCTGACTTGTGTTTAAGGTATTTTCTGTAAGAATGAACTGGAAGTTCTTTTTCACTGATGGAAATTACATGGGGTATTACTCCTACTGAAAACAAAGGCCAAAACTAACTTCAGTAGAATCTCTCAAAACACATTTCCTGGCATACCTAATTCATTGCACTACAGTTTTTGCTCTAAGTTGAATGTGAAGTCTGTGCAGAACAACTGAATATGAGATAATCATATTCAGCTTCACTCTTCAGGATGTCTCTCAAACTGTGCCATTATCCCTCAGCCATTTCTGAGATCTGGTTCTCTGGGCTGCAGTGATGTAATACAGATGATTTGTTTACTATGTAATTATCCATCTGGTCTGGAAAGGCACTGAGCTTCTCTTTAAAGCCATAGGTTAAAAAGTAGTCTTTTCCACAATTTTCCACAGAGACAGAGTAAACCACTACTTTAGAAATTAGGTGTACAACCTATTTCTTGTAAAATGCATGTTTATGTCCTTTCAGAAAGCATGTTTAGCTGAACCTTATCTTAGTTTTATCGTGTTTTCTCTGCCATAAAAAAGAGCTGACTTCAGAGTGAGATTAACTTCTCGGAAGTGTATTCTGTAGCTTCTCTTCACATTTTGCCAGCTGCTCAAATCCAGTTGTAAGGTTGTAAATGTTATGTACTATCACTGTTTACAACATGATCTGTCACCAGTCCTGTTAAAGTAAAACTGAGCCTCTTTTCAAGGGTTCATAAAACCTGATACTAAAACCAGTTTGTAGCTGAAACTGAAATTGGCAGGCCTGTTCCAGCCTGGTGTACTTTTTATATCCATTAGAGAAAAACAGAACACTGCAAACACACCTTGAATATAAAAAGAAGCTGAGGAAAGTTGTGTTTATGCTAATTTTAATAGGCATTATCAGGGGTACATATAAGTCTTTCTTCCAAGTGTTGCAGTCTGTCTTGTGAACATACTGTTCTGTCTTGCTGTACTCCACAGTGGCTTGCCTGGGCTGTGCTATGGTTCACCTGCAGCACAAACTTGCTGATTCTTCAATGTGTCTCTAGTGTTGCCTTTGCTCATGGATTGCTTGTCTCATGCTTACCTTGGCTATACCTGTCAGCAAGCAGTGCAGACCAAGAGGGGCAGATCTGTTCAAATACAATGCCTATCGCTAAGGTTGCAGTGCCCAAGCTCTGCGTTTCAGCTGTTGTTTTAGGCCAAGTGCCCTTAGCAGCTCAAAGTTGGTAGGTGCACTCCTGGACAACTTGCCCACAGTGGGAGCCAGCAAGGGTGACTAGGAAATTTGCTTTGGAAGCCCATTCCTGATGAAAGTTAAATCTAATATGGACACACCTTATACTATTCACTCTATGTAAGAGTCTACGCATGGATGCTCAGCCACTGTGTATCACTTTCCATGTAGTTTGGCCCATAATGTTTGTGTACCCAAGGTTAATTGTACTGGTGGTATTATCAGGGATCTCTCAACTGAAAAGGAGCACACATCCCTGTGTGCAGCTTGTGACTGCGTTAACTAATAACTATCATTCTGTCATTTTACAGGCCTTGTGAACTATCATGGAAAACAAGTGGTTTCTGTGAGTCTCTGAAGCAAATTGGCTTTTATACCTCAGCCCTCTTCCGCTGAGGTTGCATTTCTTATCCTCCAAGAAAACCTCATCCTCCACGGTACCAGTATATTAATCCACGCTCTTTGTCACCATTCAGCTGTACCAGGAGACAAAGGGGCTTATGCACTTGCCCTGAGAGGGTCCTAACTCCTCAGTGTTGACACACAGCATGTTTTCTGTCATCTCTCTAAGGAGGAGGATGCCGTTGAGACAGCCTTTCTGCCAACAGGGCGAAGTGTTTAGTACAGGGAACAGAGAGCTAGGAGCTGCAGTGAATTGTTCACAGGGCAGGGGTTAACAGGCTCAGCCTTGTTCCAGGCTTCCTTTCTCCAAACCTGCCTACTTCCCTTCTAGCACAACTAGGCATTGCGCTCACCTGTATTGTTTCTGTTTCCCTGCCTAAAGCACTGATCTTTTCTCCACAGCAAAAGCATGCTATATGCACAAAATACCCTATACCATACAATGGCACTTAAAAGGACCCTTGTATAGCACAAGGCATAAGCAGTATGTTGCTTTTTATTCAGACCATTTAATCCTCATAAAGGTCATCCCTATTCTACAGGACTAGGAAAATCTTTGTGAAAAACTCTGTGTGTGTATGCTTGAAGGCTCCTCTTTAGCCTCCACCAAATCTCTACAAGCTTCTGGGCTTTCCTCCTTACTGCTGCCAGCCTTTTATCTGTGGAGATAAAGTGTTCTTCCATAATGTCTCTCCTGTCTAGCAGCCTGTATCAACCCTTCTATGTGGGCTGCCTTCTTGGCAATAAGCTCGCTGTTTGGGAGAGGAGTAGGAGCAGAAAAGATTCCCAACAAAACATTGAAACAAATAATTTTTTAAGGTTTATTTTTACAGTTTTGGTAAGGATCCAGCCAGCCTGTGTGTGTGGGGAGGACACTGTGAAGAGATTGCCAGCAGTCTTGGTGGCAGCCTAGCCAGCCTCTGCCAGGGCCCCTGCTGTTCTGCTGAGGCCAGACAAGTGTCCTGCCATGGGGTCTTCAGGGGTGGGAGACTTAGATTAGAAGACACGGCCAAGGACCTGCTCTCTTCTTGCTATCCATGACCATCTTTCAAATGCAGCTGATGAGAGAACCTGGTTTTCTGTTGTTCCTTCTTTTATATGCAATATTTTGGCATTCAGCCTGCTGCTGGATGACCCACACTGAATCTCGTGCCAGCCTGGGAATAGGTGAGGCTAAATTCTCAGACGTGTTTGTGGTGAGGAACTAGTTTAGTCTGAAGACACACACTGTTGCCCATATCTGCACTTAGATCTTAGTGGAACCTCAACACCAGAGTTTTTAGTAAGAATCTTCAGTTTGATGATCATACCAAAAAAAGACTTCTTGGAGAAGGGGTCTTACTGAGTTGATTTACTAAGTACTGCTAAACATCCTTCAGTGTGGAGAGGGAGTAGATGGCAGCTCTCTGTGTTCAGTCTGGATGATCTCTCTGTTCTGGTAGTAACTCAGAGGTGAGAACCTGGAATGAACTTTCCTGTAACTGTGGGAAACAGTAGTTGAGATGGTCTGAGTCTGCTGGAGGAAGGATTTGATGCTAATGATCCATCCCTGGTTTTAGTTTGTTGCCTGCTCTGGAAGGATTGGATTGATTCCTTTGTGCTGTTGCAAGTATTGCTCCATCATTAACCACAATAGCTACATCATCCTTTGGGGAGACATCTTCTTTTGCTGGGCATTGCCCTTAGTCTTGTTGCTTCTCAGCCAGATATGGGACTGAGGCTATGTGATCTGCTGTTCTTTTTGGTGGCAAAATACCTGGAGTGGGCACTGCAGAAAAATCTGCTGATGTTCCCTCTACTAAGGAGCTCAACATTTAGTATCTGTACTACGGACAGGCTGTCCTGAAAAAGGATTTGAAGCCTTAGGATCTTGGAGTAGTCTTCTGTGGCAGAAGGTGGAGTGCGGAGAGCAGGAAGATTAGAATGGGATAGTAATTGGTGTTTCTTCTGAACCAGATGATATATATTTTGTGATGTCAATCTCCTAGGTGCTAACAGCTACTTGCTTTCAAACCATCCCATGTGTCCCCAGGGTGCACCTAGTGTTGGCACTTCCTCGTGTCCCAAGCAAGCACAGCCAAGCAAAGCAGCGCAGCAGGGCTGCATCTGCATTTTACCTTTCCATAAACAATCTGGGGGCGTACATTGTTTATGACTGAAGCAGAAGGATGGGTGATGAAGAAGTATTTAAGGCCTTCTGTGGCCTTAGTGCCCTCAAGGGTGTTAAGTCCATGCAATCATAGAATATGAAGTACTTAAGATCCAATGGAAGCTGCCATGGAGATGTGGATTCTGGTACTCTGAGATGGCAAAATGGCAAACCTGAGGATCTGCAATTTCTGTCCTTGTCTTGGTTCAAGGAATATTGTTTTAGAACTGTCTGGGGTGAAGAAAAATCCAGTGAAATAGCACAGGATCCCTGTCCGGAATTTTATAGTGGATAATAGAACAAGTGCTATTGGCATGGAAAGAGAATGTGAAGGGCAGGTTTGCTACTGGAGGCTTCTAAAGTCAAATCATCTGAGGCAGGTTTGTACCTCTGTCACAGGACTCAATTGCATGGTCTGAGTTTTGTAATGTTTTCAGAACTGTAGATGTGAATCGTTTTGCTTGGAAACATAAGCTGTGACCTCCACTTGTTTTCTTACTTATTTTTCTCTTAATTAAAATGTTAATGAAAAGCAAACATAAGATGATTTTGGTGTTCTTTCCAGTGTTTGGTGCTTGATTTCATTATATAAACCCACCACTGTAGTCTGTTTAACTTTGTTCTTCAGTAACAAAACCCCACTTGGATCAATGAGATTTAGCAATTGTACTGTTTGCTTATAGATCTGCTCACTGGTAGAAAAGTTCAAGGATGTTGCTAAAAATAAGCATCCTCTTCCTGTGAGCACGGGCTGTAAAATGCATCTTTAAGGGAGGTATGCAAAGTAGCAGGAAATCAGCTCAGTCCTCTTTCAGTTTTATGCTTGGTAATGATGTCACCTTTCTAAAAGAAGGGTTAGGTCTTGAGAGCAAAAGTAGTAATTGTCTTTGTTCCACAACTGTATGCTTGAATAAAATGATCTCTGGTTAGCTGTCTGGCTGAGCCAATGTGCAGTTCAGAGTAGGAACACAGGGCTATTTGAGCTTTCTTCTGGGGTACTTATTGTCATCTTGGGGAAAAAAACATATATATTCATATATGCTTTTTCCTAAAGTGATAAAGCCAGTGATAATACTCATGTATCTAATATTGTGTTACTTATGCCAGTACAGTTAATAAAATTGTGTTCTTGCAGATCCTTATTCCTTTCATTACTCCAGTTACTGAAATCACTTGATAATGGGAATGACAGTTAACACTTAATTTGGGCTACCAGAATTCTTATTTGTTGCTTAAAAATGACTAAAATAAACAACAAAAATAATTACTCTATTGTCCCAATAAAGGAAGTGCAGGGTTTGTTCAACTGAGTACTCTGCTGTATTGTAGAAAACAATGATAATGGTTTTAGCAGATGAAAGCTTTCTGCTGAAGTGCTTTGACTCAACCTAAAGACAACCCTGTGTTGAAAGCAATGTGAAGCCACTTAATCTGTTGGGAGAGGGATAAATCTCTTTTTTTCATCTCAGGAGTAATAAAAACCTCCAAACCCATGTGATATGTTGCAGGACTTTCAGTAGAGAGGGATTCTTGCTAAACAAACAACCTCAAAATTGTGTTGGCTAATTATGACTGAGATCTATGAGGTGTTACATGGTTTTGAAGATGGGTATACGAAATCACAGAGTTTTGAGAACTTTTCATCTTCTATTTCCTGAGAAAATAGCGATGGTCGAGCAGAGGGGGAAAGACAACCAGTAGACAGCTCTTGTATCTGCTGTTGTGTTTCGATCTGGCTGAGTTCATGCACAGACAGTTCCATTCACAGCTCAAGCAAAGTGCTGCAAGCTATAAAGAAAAGAGCTGAATAACATACAGGTTTTGTTTGCACTAACTGGGTTTGCTGTGTATGTACTTGACAGCCTCTTTGAGCTGCAATGTGTAACAGTAAGGGAGGTGAGGGTAAAATGAGGAAATGGCCTCCCAAGACCTTGACATGTATTTGGAATTAAAAGTACAACAAATAATGTTCATATCATTAATTCTTAATGGCCAAGCTCAGTGGCTTTCAGTCTAAAAACAGGCATACAGGGATACATTTTTTCTTCAACTTTAAGGCTTGGTGTTAAGTCTACTAAATGTTATTCAGAAGACTTGAACTGACTTTTGTATGCTTTGGATGTAACACTTTATGAGCAGAGTAATTCAGAGGTGATGAATCCCTTTTAGGAAAATAAATACAGAAGTCACTTATGAAACATTCATATATGTGACCAGGGACTTTAATATTCCTCATGATTTGATTTCCTTCAGGAAATAGAAATAGACACTGAACAGACAAAGCCATTACAAGAATCATTTCCCTGGTGTTTAAGCTTTATCATCAACGGATTTGGAAATACAAGTGACCTTTGAAAAACATGAACTAATATCAGAATATGCAATTTTAAAGACATATCTCAATGTTATAGGAAAGGTGGAAATTACATCAGTAGCAAAGAGACACATTTTCCATTTAAAGTGTAACATTTTAGGAAGGTAAATTGTCTATTAGCAGTGGAGACAGATTTTATGTCCACGCTGACTGGTATATTCTTGCTGGCTTATTTCATTCTGTCCGTACAAAGCAAGTGTAATCAGTTTTTTTCAGCCGAGTTTGTGGGTGCTTTTCATCTTTTGGATAGTATAAAGCAGGTAGGGTGTGTTTATGAAGCTGGACCTTTACTTTAACAAAGTAAAAGTAAATACTCTAGGCAAATATTTACCATCCCTGGCAATCAGCAGTAAGAGACATAACCCAACTTCTAAAGATAACATCTTTTCTTTGTGCAACTGATCATTTGTTTTTTCAAACCTAGATTTGCAGCTGCTTATAGCTGTGGGTTAGGGGAAAGCAAAGATCAAATGCTCTTTGGTGCATTCTAGAGCAGACATTCCCTAAAATGGGCATACTTACCAGTTTTGATGTTTCAGGCTTTTGTGACTGCCTCCCTTCTACTTTCTCCAATCAATATTCTATTTCACAGCAACAACAAACGTGTGGCAGAAGCAAAACGGCATAACTGCACCAATGAATGTAACAAAAGGAACTGAGCTCTTTTTTCTTTATGACAGACTTCCTTTCTGCTCCAAGTACTCTGTAGAACAACATCTGTTTTAAAACTTCTTCAAAGTAACAGTGTGGAATATGGAGCTGCTTGCTTTACTGGAGGTTAGAGAAATGGCACTGAAGATGAGCGAGAGAGTTATAAGAGCAAAAGCTGTCCTGCAAATTAACCATATGTTCCTACTGATGTTCTTGGGACAACATAGGCTCTTGTGATAAACTCAGCTTTCTCTGTAATGTGGAAGATGGAAATAGTTTTTGCCCTCATCCTCTGTGTTGTGGAAAGGAGAGTCTGGTGGACCATGGGGCAGAATCCAGCCTTCTCTGAAGTTTTAGGCTTTTTACTGTGTCGAGTCTCCAACAAACATGCCTACTGTTAGTGGACAGCGGACTGCCCTTGGCCCTGCTAGGTAGCCCTACCTGGCCAAATCAGAACATTGGAAAGCTGAGGAAGGATGTTGCCCAAAGCATGGTAGGCTGCTTTGAAAGCACCCCAGGGCCATGGGTCTGCACTTCCCCCTCCTTTTGGGCTCCCCCAAGCTGGATTTAACATAATAGACAGTCTTTTCTCCTGCCACTCTGTCAGCAGTTCTCATAGATGGTTATCTGCAGATAATCCTGTTATTGTTATGATTTCTTATGAATTACAGAAGCTTAGTGTAGCTACTTTAGCTGAATAATAGTATGGACAGTAGTAGTTACCAGAAGCAAGTACTGCAAAGTCTCCTGATGTTGCACATCTGCTTGGCATTGTAATACCTGTTACGGGCTGCACATAGAAATTTTGGAGGGGGAAATTTGGAGTTTCTCATCTAGGAAGACTGAAATGAAGTTCTACCACAGTGCTAAAGCTCAAGTAGCAGGTAGTGAAGTGTAGGGAGTTATATTTTTCTTTGGCTTAAACCAATCTGATCTCACAAACACTTTTTAAATGTGGTCATGATGCTGACAGCTTGCTTCCTCGGGAAGTATATACAACTGTGCAGAACTGATAGTGTATATTGTAGCAAGGGATTGAAATTGCAAATTTAAGCTCATCATTGTGGGTCTTTCAAAACCATGGAGAGCCAAGTTACTCAGCCAGATAATTTGGTTTGATTACATTAAATAATTCTACATCTATTGGGTCCTGTAAACTGAGAATTTGGCTGAAAATCTGTTATCACATTGAGGCTATGTGTTGTCATTTAAAGTAACACATAGTGAAGAAAAGGCAGTGGAGAGGGTATTGTCACTAAGACATGAATAAATGGCTGAAAATAATATGACCTATAGAGGGGCTTGATGGCTTTCAGTTTCTTGCCTGTCAGAAATCTTTCTTGACTTATGATTTTCTTGGATTTGCTGTGTCTATTAGAGCTGGCTCTGGAGCAGTTTAAACGTTGCACACTGAAGTGTGTTTTACAAGATCATTTGTAATATTGCCTTACTGCCCTGCTTCAGGAGGAGGAACACTAGACCTCTTCATAGCTTTGTCAAATGATGCTGCAAAATATGCACAACTGCTCATAGCTAAGATCTACTTCTACATTCCAGTCTTTGTCTCAGGTGAAAAATGCAGCTCACTCTAAAAGCACAGGGGAATTAACACATTAAAGCATATAGAGAGATGATGATTTAGTGAGTTAGTCAGAAACAGAATTTCTGGGTACAAAATAACAATGAGTCAGAATAGAAGCTGCCCTTTCACACATTCACATGTAGTCAGTGTAGCAGTTTAGCTAACATGTTATGGCTGTCGGCTGAGTTGTGTGATTAACTATTTGTATGCTCCCAGTCAAGAGTAAATGTAAAGTCAATTTTCAGGGTGTTTTCAATTAATATGCTTTACTTTCAAATGGCATTGGAGTAGCACAGTCACCTTACCTGGCTCTGCAGGCAGCTACACATTAGCACCCTGTTATTAAAGTGTTTGCTCTGGTAGCAAGTGCTACAAGTTCCTTAGAAACCTACCTGAAATTTCTCACTTTCATCTGACAATTTATAAATAAAAGATAAGAGCTGGATCTGTGAACATCCACTCAGGGACCTCTATGTATTGGGAAAGCATATTTTAAAATGTCTTCAACGTTTTTTCTCCTTTTCCTCCAAATTTCTAAATGTTAATGTACAAAATGTTTCAGTTAGCTTTAAATGTCTTCAGGGAGCCCTCTCTCTCATAGGGCTTTTATAATTCAGAATGCAATTTTATACCTTTCTTGAAGCATTTTGAAATTTTCCCTGTGAATTATTTCTGGCTTTCTGGTATTTTATGAAGCATCATATTTTGCAACTGGATTTTTTTTAGCATGATTTTAGCACTTCTGATTGTCCAAAATCATAGACAGCATCTCCTGAAACAGATGGGAAAAGCAATAAACACCTGAAAGGGGGGCTGGAAATAAAATCGATAAGTTACAAGTGCTATTCTATGTTGGACACTTCTGTTAGCTCCTTTGATCTCAGATTCTTTCTGCACAGAAAACTTGAAGCCTTTTTTCCGTTTTCCTTTCTGGGGGGAAGTGGGGAGTGAAGAGGGGAGGGAACAGCCTTTGGGACTTATCAGGAATTCATCTCCAGCAGTGGAAAACAGAAATAAAAATCTCTTTTGACTTGGTTGTTTCATAATTTAACATTATTATAAGTTTCTTCCAACCTCCTCTAAAATATTAATCACTCTTGCCGCAGTCCTGGCAGTGTGATTCTCTGCATGACTATCGTTGGTTTTTTTTTCCCCTACTTACAGCTGCTTTCAGATGTGTTTAATGACAGTAATTTGCTGAAATAGACTCACTCAATTTGTTTAAGAGACAAAAATAGCATTCTAGATTCTTTTTCTATGCTTCCACAACACAAATCCGGGGTGAATCTCATTCCTTGAAGAAAGTGTCCACCTTCCCTCCCCAACCAACTGCTGGCCCTTACTCGTGCACCAAGTTGTCACCAACGCTTTGCTTTCCCTCAGAAGGACGAATTTCTGCCTGCTGTGTGTGTCTGCTTCCTCAACATCTGTGTTGCAAGGACACAATGTGCATGTTGCAGCACTGCCTGGGCCCCAGGGAGCTTGGCTGTGCGTGGTCCTGGCATTGGTGCATGCTGCTGTTTGAGCCACGGCAACATCCTTGGAGCAAACTTCTGGGCTGGGGTACTGAGCTCTACCCATCCAATGGCAGCACTGGGAAGGTCAGGGGAATTTATGCTTCATTCTTCCCAAAAGATGCGTTAGGATTAAAATTCCAGCCCTGTAATTTCTGTCTCCTGGATTTCTTTTTTATCCTCCCACTGAAATAAATGAAAACAGGATCAGCTCCAACAACAATAATTATTTTCCAATGGTGGAAATGGGCACAGTGGGAAAGTACTCTTGCAACAAAGATTGTAATGCATGAAGAAACCAGTGGTTTTGGTTGCTGGGGGACTGCTTTAGTCCATAGACCCCCCAAAGGCTGGGGCTATCCATCATGCTCTGTCACTGCAGACAGCTGGTGCACAGCAGGCGCCGACTTTGTTGATGTAGTCTTTTGTGTTGCTTTAACATTCTTATAATTAAATATGAAGCAGCGGTTAAGTATAATACAAACTCAACAGGATGTTTTCTCAGTAAATCAGTGCAATACCGTTGGCTTAATTTATAACAGTTAGCCCGCTGGTGTGCTGGGATCCTTCCTAGTCATGCTGACCAATATTGTTTCACTGCTCTTTTACACCAGCATGTGTGCAATCTCTTGATTCTTGCTTTGTGCTGAGGCTATAGAATCTATCCAAGGTTATAGTGCATCTTGTATGTTTTCAAGGCAGTGTTCTTCATGGTGTTTCTTGGTGTTATGATAATCTAAATAATAAAAATAATAATAATAAAAGTTCCAGGATAAATGGCAAGTTGGAGAGGCATGTTGTGGTGATTGAAGCGTGGGGTTTGTCAGGCTTCCAGGAGGGGGATTTGAGCTCTGCCAGGGAGCTGTGAGTTAGGGGATCTCCTGCTGTGATCTCTCAGTCCTTCAGATGAGCTGTAACCTGATTTGCTCCATACAAAGCTAAAGATTTATCAGTGTTTGCCTTAAAAGTTCCCATCAGTTTGAGCAGGTTTGGCTGAAATTTGACCTAAAAGTACCTTCCTCTTTTTCTCTGTTTCAGAAGTGGTTTAATTTTAGTGAAAAGTATATAGCTGCATATCCAAGAAATATCTATGAAACAAATTGGTCTAATACTTATTACAGTGGGTGGTTTAATGATTCCTGCCAGCATAACCACAGAAGTTAGTGTCATAAATAAAACCATAGTGTCACTGGAACTGAACTTTGTGCAAGTCTGCTGTTTGACTGACAAGTGTTTTCCAAAGAAAGCTGTTAAAACCTCTCTCGGTGCTTTTAACATATATACATTAACCAAATGTAGGATAAAATATGTTCTAAGGATTTTCAGGTTTAATTTACTTGGATGGTTGGATTTTTTTCTCATCTTTGGTGGCAAAGGTTGTAGTGAGAATCATAGAATCATAGAATAGTAAGGGTTGGAGAGGACCTCAAGATCATCGAGTTCCAACCCCCCTGCCATGGGCAGAGACACCTCCCACTAAACCATGCCATCCAAGAGAAGCATTTGGTTTGGTCTGTTCTTCATTTCTTGGTTAGCTATGCTAGGTTTATAGTTTTATATCATAAAGTGTAAGACTGTTGTCTATCTTTATACTCAGACCATATTTTATCACTCATACCATGGTGTTATTCTTGCTGTGGCAAAGCATACAGAGATTTGGGCAATACAGCAAGTATCTTTCACTAAGGCTCTCTCCTTAGCATTTCTCACCCCATATTGCATTAGTCAACCACTGTCAGGAGAAGACCAAAGTTATGTTCAAGAATTTGTGTCACTGGGCCAAATTCACATCTGCTATAAGCCTGATGACAATAGGATTTAACTGAAAAGCAGTGTTTTCTGTACTCCCCTAACTTGGGTGACATAGTTGCACAGAGCCCATCTCACATGGTTTTAACTTTGTTCACAAGACAGGCTCATGATGGAGCCAATATTTCAGTTGGGTAGAACAGTGAGGATGCTGGATAGTTTATATTAGAGCTGTGTTCATGACTGAGATCAGTGTCCTAGCTTTCTAATTGCTGAATGCTTTGGTCAGGACCAGACACCCTTCTTCTTTCTGGCACCAGAACATCTTTCTACTCCTTTGCCTGGAAATGGCTCTGGAGGCAGAGCATCCCCTGACCGCAGTAGCTATGCTCCCACTGTCTGCCTGGACTGTAAGGGAAAGAAACCAGGGCAGGATTATTCTGCCAATATATTAGATCTGATATTGTATGACTGACATCAGCACATTTCAGTGTAAGTTCTGAGTAAGCTGTGTTTATGCTGGAGTAGTTTTTAAGGCTGAATAGGTGGGAATAAAGTTGAAGATCCATGAGTATGCCCAACCAGGACATGATAATGATAGCTAAATACTAGAGAAAAGTCTAAAACCAGTCTCTCACCCAGTGGTAAGAGTTGGACTTTTGAACTTGATTTTAGTGGATCAGAGAGTCCTCTCTTTGTCTTAATTCCCTCTGTATCTGCACCTTTTCATTAAGATAAACACTGACATTAAAACTCTTCAATGCTTCTATGGTTTTTTTGTTGGATGAGAACTTTCAACCAGTCACAGAGTGAGTCTGAAATCCCTCTGACACCATCCAATGCTTCCTCCCTTGGTAAGAGGACAATGAAAGTTAAGTAGCTGCTACCTTGAACTTCCACCCCAGTTTCTGCTGCAGGCAGGACACTTGCTTAGCACTTTGTTTTCACTATTTCTTGTTTCCGTAAGTCTCTGTTTTCTTTCTAATAAACCTGAGGTACTGG
The DNA here is from genome assembly GCA_039720435.1 of Amazona ochrocephala. Classification (NCBI taxonomy): domain Eukaryota; kingdom Metazoa; phylum Chordata; class Aves; order Psittaciformes; family Psittacidae; genus Amazona; species Amazona ochrocephala. The sequence goes on from CM077880.1 coordinate 33,500,901, forward strand.
GTACTTTCACTTTGTATTGAAATGAGTAGAAGAATGGGAATGTGAATCACAGCCTGGTTTCAATTTGAAAAGAATTGTAATGAGACTATAAAAAGGACTGCAGTGTATGTAATCCACATGAGGCATTTTGCTAGAAGTGAGACATCGTTACTAAAACCTGCTTATGTCATTTTTATTTTTCTGAATACATTATGAAAAGGATTACATTACCATGACATGGTGTCTGGTGCCTTTGTATTACTTTACTGAGCAATTACTTTATGACTGCTATTCAGGCCCCCTGATTATATACTTTCCCATATTCTTATTATGATTCAGAAAACACTGTACTAACGCTATAGAAATGTAAATGATTCATCCTGCCTTAGCTCCTGATTGAGCAAGGAGGCTGGTGAATGTAGCCATGGCTGGTTTTGACATGTTGAACCTCTCAGTTTTCGTAAGACTTTGGTTAGCTGCTTTGTGCAAACTTTGTGCTTTTTCTTGTATGATTTATTGCATTTAAACAGCAACCCTGTAAATTTAAAGTATACATTTGTTTTTCAGTATGTATTAAAAAAAGACAGACATGGCTAAGCTTAGGTCTGAAACAAATTAGAAACTAATTTATCACAACAGCCTTTAGAAGAAAGAGTTGTTGGAGAAATGTTTGAATACTCGTAAAAAGAGGAGGTAGTTTTTACATTACAGCAGCCTCCATGCAAGCTGCAGACATGTTTTTCCTCCAGAAGATATTCTGCAATTGTAAAGGTATATAATTTCAGAGGATGTCACAGTTGGCATGGCGATTGCATTAATATTGCATGGGCATAAAGTGTGCAATAACATTGTGTCAGTTCTTCCTGCCCTCAGGCTACCACAAATTGCTAATCTTTTTTCTTTAAAATGGTGTTAGTTTTTCCTATGAACATTCCTATTACAAATATCAGCTGAAGTATCTTTTAAATTGTTCACTCTTAACTTGCATAGGTAGTTACCACTCTATTTACTGTAGGAAGGGACATGAAAGAGTTATTTAGTCACATTGATCAGCAAGCACTGGGAGGGAGGAGTAGTGGATATGGTAAAAGCTGCAGCTTAAAATCAGGACTTTTATTTGCCACATTTATATCTTTTCCCCTCATATTTTGGCTGTTTTCTGTCTCAGGTTGGAACTTGCCCCTTTTTGAGTCAATGAAATTTTGGCTATTAGTAATTGGGCAAACCTCCATGTTGTCTTTAAGGATACATGAAAACAGCCACAGGGTAACAAAAATAATAAGAGCCAGAAAACCACAGAAATTCCCGGTGGTTCAGGCTGTGTTGCTATTGCCCATGTTTTGCTAGCTGTAGCACCAGAGCTGAGGAAAGCTGAAGTTTGTGGGATAGCAAAGGCCATGGAGATGCCTTGCTTCCCTCTATCTTCTGTTGACTTCAGTGGGCTTCACTAAGACTCATCAGAATGCAAGAGGTGTTATCGCTTCTGCTTCCTGCTTACATCAGGTCTCCTCAAAAGTGGCAAATGCCATGTTAACTCAAATAGCTAATCCCAAAAGCATGTGTCTCTCTCCCGTACACCCTCACTGCCTGCCCAGGGTGAATCTGATCTGATAAAGTTCTGATAAAACCCATTTTAAACAGCAGCAGCTGCAGCATTCAGCCTCCTGCTTGTCAAGTACGGATTGCCTGAGTCAGTAACCTTCTGCTCCTCTGCCTGTACTCGCTGTCTTTGATTTAGATGTTCATTTTAGGACTTCAAAGCCCTAAATAAAGCCTATCTGTCTAAACATATGTTCTATAAGTGGCTCAGAAAAATTCATTTATCTATCTCCTGTTTCCTTGTGGCTACTACTCTGGCACCTCCAGTGGCTGTAGCAGTGTCAGAAGAGCAAAGAGGAGAGGTTATCTTTTAAGGCACATGTACACTTTGTATAGGGGCAGTGCGTTATCTGCACTCATTCAGGGAAAAAAGCCTGTTGACTAAATTTCATGCCCCTGCCATGGCCAAGCTGATACACCCAGCATCTCAGAGGGGTTTCTTAGATGTATCTCTTCAATATGCAAAAACATAAGGCTGTTTTTCAGCACGTAGCATGCTGTGTCCACCTAGAATAATATGTTGCGTAAAGTTGTTTTCCTCTTTTCCTTACACCCTGCTTGTTTCCACACAGCTTTAACCCATTGGTAGGGAAGTGAGTATGCCTGGCTTGCCATAGCCTTTCCAGGTCTGCACCCTTGAAATTATCTCCTCCTCTCCCTGCACAACCTGGAATTTGCTGTCCTTCAGGCTCTGTTTGTCCTCAGCTCAATGAGAAGCTAGCTGTCTGCTCCTGCTCGGTTTATAGCACATTACATTTGTACTTTCTGGCGCAGGCAGATCTTGCCTGGAGCATGGCACAGACAACTCTCTGTTGGATAGAGTGATAAATGGAGCTACAGGTGTAATGCCTTAGATAACGAATAATGGGAGATTGTAATCAATTAACTTCTTAAAGCCTTATAATTAACGCTGTTAGGGGAAGGCATTTTTCTTCAAACTGTTTGGAGCATTAAATCGAAAGCACAGCGTTAAAGACCTAGGAGGGCCCATCAGTAAAGCTGTCACATGTATTAAACTGAGAGCAGAAAGCCTTTGCACAGCAAGCACCACAGTATTTAGGAACATGCACTAGCTGCGCTCCAGATCACTCACTCAGGATTAAAATTCAACTTTGTAGTCTTTTTTTCTCAGCACCTGAAGTTTTTCAGCTACTTTTATTTTCCCTTCTCTTTCTACTTAAAGTAGCAAAAATCAGGTTTATTTTTTAGTGCTAGCTTTTGATTTACAGTTAATGGGAAGGTGGAGCAGGGCCAATAATGCATTTGATTGAGAAGATCTGTGCTGCTGGTGTTCTTGTGAGGAAATGAAAACCACTAACTGCAATAAATATGCTTATTAAAGAAGCATTAAAGATTCTGTTGTAAAATAGTATTCTTCATTATATTTTTTCCCTGAGTCAGTGAAGTCTTGTATTTCTAGAATCAAGAAAGACATTCAGTAAGTTTAGCCAAGGGTTTTTAATTTGAGATACTATAAAACAGAAGGAACACATAGTCTACACACACAGGTCAACTTCATTGACTTTGGTGGCATTACCACAGATATGCACAGCTCTTCCCTTATTCTTCGTAAGGGCTATGGGGATCTTAAGATCTCTGTAGAACCAGAAAAAATGGTTCTTTAGCTAAGTCTTTTAGGGAATTCTGCCATTGTTGGAAGTGGAAAACATTAGAAATCAGATGAGAGCTAGGTGTCCCTAGAAAAGACACCATTCTGCAATGCAGAATTATGCCTTGCTGACATCTTTCATAGGGAATGAGTGCCCCAAATTGAAGTTAAAAGAGGCATTGCTGTTGCTCTGGCATGGACCAACAGAGCTTTCATCAAATACATCCAAAATATATTGAGAGCTTCAATGCAAATTCTGCTCCCGAGAACATTTCCTGGGAGGCTTGAGGGCAACCACAGCCCTCTACTTATTCATTAATTCCTCTTGATATTTCTTGCTGCTGAACGATGGACACAAACTGCAGCATGGACTGTAGCCTGAAGGCTGTTGAAAATCCAGCCCTGTCATCCTAACAGTCCTTTCTTGCACAGCATAAGCAGAGATTGCATAAATCTCTGTTTAAAAATATGATAGTGCTGCTGTTTTCAAAGAGTGGCTCATTTCCATTTGATGTAGTTCAGGTACTGCTGTGTTCATGTTTAATGTTAAAAAAGAAATGTATCTTTTGAAGATACTGTCAGATATTTCTCGCTCTGAGAGGGCAATAACCTTCAAGGTTAACTAACCTTGTCTGTACTCTTGGTGGGTTTTATTCCTGATACTACTCCTGTCGGTACTGCAAGTGTGTATAAACAGTAAGCATTTTATCAATATCAAGCAAATTAAGCAGAGACAACCCCATAGTTTGAAAAAATGAGCCAGTTTTGGTACTGATGTTACAAGTCTCTGTATGTTAAATGGGCAGCTCACAGAAATACCTGTCCCTTCTCACTCTTGCCATCAATGTGTTCAAGGTCCAATTTGACTTCCCTGTAGTCAATAGTAAATACCCTACTTGCTGTGAACAGATTTAAACCCTTGGCTGTAATTACTTTACCTTATCTGGTAAATAGTCAATCTGTCCTAATGTAAACCCTTCCAGATCTTTCTGTGCATTCCCTACTTGACACTTCATCTTCTACATAGCTCTGCTTCAAAATACTTCCCTTTGGTTAGCAAACAGCTAACACTGCTTTGGTTCACCCCCATGAAGCTAGTGTTTCCAACACAGGGGATAGTGGTCTGTGGTTCATTAGTCTATGGAGGCCTGAAGTAGCAGGGTCATGGAAACACCACTCTGGGTGATATGTAGAACAAAAATAAACCCAGAAATATATTAAAATGTCTTTGCTTTCCTTTCTGCTTAGTTGAAGTACAGATGGAAAAGGATCTTTTCCTCTTTCTGCACAAATGTAAACTAATGAAAAATTTGTAACAAATTCTTAACCTTTGACAAAATGCCTGCTGTGTATTGATGAATAAATTGATTTAATTTCCCTATAGGGAGCCATAGGTTTGGCATTAACTGCTGGGGCAGCTCTGCAGCAGAAGGTGATGCTGTATGGTAATATGTGGAATGAGATGTTTATTCCTTCAACCTACTATTTTATTGCTTACTGTCTTGAATAATGGTCCTCACACCATGACCATGGATCAAGGCTGATGCAGTTATAAGAGGACTGCCTATGGTCCTCAGCTTGCACCACACTGCAGCAGAGGAGATCTGATGAATTTCTGTCTGCCACCTCAGTGCAGAGACAGAGTCTCTCACCCTTTATACATTCTCCTGACATGTAATGGGATTTGCATTGGGCCTTGCTGCTGGAATGAGGACCTGGATGGTAAAGAGGGATGTTGGAAAGCCAGAGGCACGGACTGTCCAGCAGCCCAGACACATGGGACCAGATCCAGGGGTTGCCTTATTAAGTCCCTTCATCTGTCTGTTCTGTGAATTGCTATCATTCTTCCCATGGAGAAAAGACGCTTTGTCAAACTTGGCAGAGCGTGAAAACCTTACTCATACATGCTTGCTTTGGCTCTGATATCCAGCACGTGGAAAGGGTCAAAGTCCTAAAGTAACGATCAAGTGAGCTGATAGAAGGCAAAGATGCGTGTTCTCCTTTGTCCTGCACAGGGAGCCTGCAATAGAGTTTGCAAGTAAAACTGTGCAAAATCCCTCCCACAAGGTGTTTTCCAAGGTAATGACTGGGATATCTGTTGTTCGAAGGGGTGCCTGTGATGCAGGTTCCTTGAAGACATGGGTTAGCAGAGTTTTGAGGAAAGATACTGTGCTAGAAGCAAACAGAGGAAGCAATGTTCTGCTTTGCACTCCAGCCAGCAATAATCTCTTTCCCTGCTGAATACTGCATTTTTCTTTTATAAAAACATTAATCTGTAGGGTATTGGGACATGGTCAGACCCTGCCAAGAACAAATTGTTAAGTAGTTGCTGTGCTTATTGCTTCTTAAAGCTGTAACTGTTGGTTTTCATTTTGCAAAATAAGTATCATGGGGCAAAAATGTATTGGCTGTGACATTATTACTATTTCCCAGAAAAATTAATTCTAAACTGAGAGACTTGGAAACAAACAGCTCTTAGAAGGCTCTGTTTGTTTAGCAGCTGTTGTTTACATGTGAAACAAAGAGAAATTGGTTAAGTTTGTCTGATATGCCCTTACATTTCAAAACAGGACCCAATTTAAAGCCTCTCTTTTCAGGTGGCTTTAGGTCATGCTACAAGGCATGCATTTGAGACTGACAAGGAGCTGAACATACCTTCACTGCAGCTCATCCTCTGAGGTGTCAGACTATAACTGCATCATCCAGAGGCAGAACAGCAGCAGTTCCTCTGCTTGAGCTCTGCCCTGTTTGGGGCCTCCAACTACATTTAGTACTTCACATTCCCACCTCTGTGACCCTGTGGCCACCCAACCTTCCTGAAGGGCATGAGAGAAAGAAAGTAAGGATGTGCACAAGCTGATCTTATTGAAGCTGATCTTACAAGCTGATCTTACTTATTTCTGGAAATGCCAAAAACCTCCATGCCAGGTATCTGTTAAGGCATTTCCAGAAGGTGCTTTTATTTGTTCCATGGGTAGGCATAAAACCCACCACATCTACAAACACACTTGCTCAAAACAATTGTCCAATTTTCACAATAAGGATCTGTTGTAGGTTTCAATGAAAATTACAGCAATAATGAACGTGCTGAGGTAATGAAACATGCAATAATTTTACAAAGGAGAAATCTGGAAATGCACAGTTTTCACTAGTCTGAGGTTTAGTATAAGCTGATACAACTCCTACCAAGGCCAGTAAGGGTTATGGTCTTCTATAACCAAGATCACTTTATCCTTGAACTTCACTGACATCTTTATGGTTTGTCACAACCTATATCAGCTCATTAGACAGCTTATTCCCTTCCTCCCCTTGTAGTTAGTTATGAAAGCTGTTGCCAGTCACTGTAATGGAAGCTGTGTCAGACTGCTTGTATTCCCAAGTTATTCACAATTTGGGAATGTATATGTCTGTCTTCTTGTAATGACAAATACTGCTATTGTGCTGATGATAAATTCTGCAGTCATTTCAATAGTATTTTGGCTGTAATTTATAAGTGTTTCTAAGGCTGAGACAGCAGAAGGGATCACAGGGAATGTAATTCTCAGGGCACCTGTCTACAAGAAGAGGAAGAAGGTTGTAACCTGGCTTACAAGACTGGAATACTTTGAGCCCTTTCATGTTTGGCTGTATGAACTTTCCAGTAATTCTAGTATATTGAGGAAATGCTGGGTTTAATGACAAATGAGTTAATAAATATTTTCCTCTGGCTTTTAGTTGTCTTCCACAAGAGAGACATCTTTAATTTAATGTCATTGGCCACTCAGGTAAGAGGTTACCTCCACAAATCTTTTTGTACTGTCGCCTCTTGGCTGGTTATTAAATTGGTGCTGTCTACAAATTTATTTGGTCGTAAATTATATGGTAATTATTGAGAAGTTCTTTTCACCCTGTGTGCTGTCTTCAGGGGGTTGTTGGGGAGTACAATGGAAATGGATAATTTATTTTTCATGTTGATTTGAAAGCACTTGTAAGTGGAATATAGAAGAAATTACTGTGTTCAGTATCTGAATTTTGCTTCTAGTATAAATGCAAAACAAGGTAAGATTTTGGACTAGATGCTATCAAATACATTTTTGTAAATCAGACTTGAAATACTTGTTATATTTATGTTCAAAAATAACCTGATGAGAAATTTTCTATATAATCCACTTAAATATTTAAGTGCCGCACCAGTCCTCTTCCTTTTATCCTGAATTTGGAGATGAATTCAGACCTAAGTGCCCTCAAAATATGTGTGCCTCCAGAAAAGATTGTCAATCCCCAGCGTGTACAATGAGCTAGCATCGCTGCCCTCAAGCCATTGACTGCAGCAAGAAGGAAAGATATTTCTGGTTCTTTTCCCTTGAAATACTGTAAATGCCACTCAGCACAGAGCACACTGAGTTCCTGTAGCTTGACTCACAAGGTCTTTTACAAGCTGGAGGCAGTGTGGGGCATTCGCAGCAGCACTAACATGATGCTAAGGTGGAGCTCACCTGCCGCACTTCAGAGCAGATGCCACACTGCAGGATCTGCTGCCTTTAAACTCCACTTGTGTTTCTTGCATAAGGAAGGTAACCCCTCCCAGCAAACATCCATCCTCTAATAATAAACTCCAATCATCCAGGTTTCCTTATTTTTATGGTTTTATGTTGCATTTTCAGGGTTGCTAGGCAGGGATTGTTTGCATGATGGCATCAAGGACAGAATTAGGAGCCCTTAAGTAACTCACCAGCAGCAAACAAGTATCACAAGCACAATGAAACATAAAACAGATTGTGGTATATTGATTTTAAAGCAAGGTACTTGAAATGAGTAGAAGCTAAAGGGAGGAAATATGGTGCACCTACGCTCAGCAATTATTCACTAACAAGCAATTTTTGTTCTCACTGAATTCTGGAACCTATTTAATCATGTAAGTATCAGCACATCTGCTATCAATCATTCATTAATGATGACAAAGGTATTAGGGAATTATTTGTTATGTGTTCCTCTTCCCCACCCCTTTTTATATTCTGTTGTTCCAAAATGCACCACTTCTGTCTCATTGATTTCAGGAAGTTAAAACCTGACTCTTTATTTAGGATTTCTGCCAGCATTACATGTGATTTTTACACAAAAGTCATGGCTGCAGGGTCTGGCCCTGTATCACTGGGTTAGCTAGATACATTTTCACATTCATCATAATTACTATCTAAATTTCTGTTTTCATGCATGTCCAAAGCCCTGACAGTTGGCCAACACATGTCCTGGAGCCAAAGCCAACAAACTGAATTGGAAAGATGCTGGCAAATAAAACTGAAGGTGCCATTGCTAGATTTCTGCCCTTTCCTGACATGTTTTCTTCCTCCCATGCTGCTAAAGAATACAAGCATGTGAATTAAAAGGAATAAATTATGCGGTAGCTAGATCATCACACTGCTCATGCTACATATGGCGAGGCACTTGGTGTATGTACCAGGAACTGACTCCTGCATTTAGTGCACTTATTTTGCTGAAGTGAGTGTCTTCATATGCAGGTCCTTCTTCCTCTGGATGAGAAGTGGCACCAGCTGAAACCCCTGACTGGGATAAACACTTCCTGACCCTGCAGGAACTGGGCTGCTTTGTTATTCCCTGCCTAGTGTTAATGCTTCATGACAACCTCCGATCCCACAGTTGAAACAGGATGAGCTCTCAAAGCTTTGGGTTGTTCTTATTCGCTTCTGTAGGGATTCTTATATGAGAAATGCATGGGACCTTCCTTTCTGTAGCATAGCTGACTGGTTTTGAAGTCCCATGAGGCCCGTAGTTGTTATTCTTCTTGGTAAACAGAAGTTCTCAATGCCAACAGATTTCCCAGTTTTTATCATGGCAGTGCATGCAAACCAAATTCTGAGTCAAAAGAAACAATGCAATGAATTTAATATCTGCAGCTGGAAGCTGGAGTAGGATTCAACTCTTTTTGCATGTATATATTTTGCTATTTAAATATACAAAAAATTAATCAGAGAAATGTCTTTCTATTCTCCCCTACAAAATCTCTAGCCTTCACTGTGCAAGCAAGGTGTAAAATGTGTAAATACTGCTGAATTCAGCTCTAACTGCCTCAGTTCCTAATGACTTTATATTCTCTGCTGAAGTTGTATTACCAGCTGACTCTGCCAAACTGAGCAATGGCAAATAGGTCAAATTCTGGATAAAACCCTTAACATAGTAAGATAGATACTACTGCTTATAAAAATGTATTAATTCTCAAAAAGATTCAGAATCTGATCAAAAAACCAGAATTGTTTTAGAACTTAATTCCTTTAGTCTTGTATTTGCTGCCAACATATTTTTCTACCTTTTTCAAGTTTAGGTTTTACTGGTGGAGTTATTGAGCTGTTAGACGTTTCTTACAGGAATGATCAGGAAAACTCAATCTGAATGTGTTGTTTTTATTTAGAATCACAACTCTTACGTCCTTTGTCATGCCTTCAGAATCTCCAAACCACCTGCAGGAATTGTTAGATGAAATCCTCAGACTTTGGTATGCAAACAGTGTTAGCATCCTTCAACTCATTGCAATGCAGTTGTTTTCTGCACTGCTAAATGCCACTGCACAGCCCTAAAATCATGTCTAACATCAAAAACTTTGTGTCTTATTCTGATCCTTCTCCTTTAATCTGTAAAACGCTTATTGTAGTGTCATATTTAGCCAAGAAAGTGATAATTCCTATTCTATGGATGGCATTACTTGAAAGCAGTACTGAAACTACTTAATAAGAGTACTAGGTCATCTGGGCTATAAGCCTGACATCTTCTATCACATCGTTTTTTACTGCTCTAGTCCTTTCCTGATGAGCGGGTGATAAAGTAAGTTTGGCACAGGTTTACGGGACTCCATTATTCTTTTTTCATGGGAGAAAAAAAGGGAATATTCTCAGGTTCCAAAAAATACTCTTGTCTCAGAAGCTTTATCTTGACTAGGATTACCTCACTGGGCAAATTCAGCAAAACATTCACCACTGATGTTGCACACCGTTTTCAACAGCTGTATTTTTAATTGTATTACTTAAAAGTACTTTTTAAAGGTCTTTTTCCCATACCTTTCCTTTGTTAGACATTTGTTCTACCCAGCTTCTGTGGAGGGAAAGGTGGCAAAACCCATGAATGAGTCTTCCTTTCTGCCACAGGATATTGCTTTTTCTCAGCTTTCATATAAGACTTCCATAACTTCGAATAGCTCCTATTAAGCACAAAAAGAAAAAAAAAGGGCAAGAGAGGGGGAAATGTGGCAAACATCACTTTTAAAGCTTGCCATTTGCTTCCTCTTTTTATATATCTCAGTTACTCTGGAGAAACATGGTGAAACCCATTAATCCCAAGGCCTTTGGACTGAAGAATATCCTGAATTTTAGTGTTTTCAGGGATCGAATTCTACACCACGCAACTAATGTGCAACCCAGCATCAGCCATGAGTTGGCTTTCCCAGCTCATTCAGGGTGTCCTGCTTTGGCTGTGATTAGCAGAACACCTTCCAAAATCCCTGTGTCATTCATTCATCTCTGATGTTTCATCCTGTCCTATTCACCTCTTAATATGCTTTGCTGCACTGAACTTTACCTCCTGCTTCTATGTCCCTCCTTTTAAGCCAGCTGTGATTTTCCAAGCTGATTGAACTCTAGCTGGGAGATAACTGTGTATTGTTTTCTTGATCAGCAAGGTCTCTCATAGACCAGCTCGTCTTACCGGGAAAAAACATGCTAAATATTCACAGCAGATTTAGCTCACACCACAGATTGGGCTTCAGCATAAAAGGCATTATGAAAAGTGAGATGTTTTGTCTGTCTCTTTCCCCCTGGACTGTAAATGATTCCACCCACCCCCACTGGATGAAAACATGGCTTCAGAGCTTGTGGCAGCTATGAGCATTTCAATCTGTACAAATGCAGCCATGAAATTCCTCATGTACAAAGTCCAATGTATCTGTCCTCTCACAACCTGAGCAGTTTTTGTCAGCAGGCATCCTCTTGTGCAGGACTAAAGAAGCAGAGCATTTCTCTGTATCTGAAGCAGTATTTTTCTGTGACTATTTTTAGAGACTTGAGGGTGGACTTTTTCCTTTTTCCAAATGAAGTTTAAGATTGCCTCACTGAATTTTGACTCTTTGTTTTATTCCTCATGTCTCTGCAGTTATCATTACTCCAGGATGATTCACGTTGCTTTCTAGATGCATATGCTAGGATGCTTATTGCGGAGAGCTTAGCAACTGCATCACACTGAAAAGCTCATGCTGGCTGAGGCATGGCTGATGGTTAACCTTTACTCCTCTCTTGTCAGGAAAAAGGTCATTTCTATGAGCTCATAACTGAGCAGTGTTCTGCAACATCTGATTATCCTGCTTTATACCTCTGCCTTCCTCCTCCCACCATCTTCTCTTTTTCCTTGTTTCTTTTAGCTTGTTGCCTGTTGTCATTCAAACAAGATTCCTCAGTGTTGACAGTCATACAGTGAGGCAGCATAATTCAATCAACAGAACCCTTACTCTTGGCCACTAGTTCTTCATTTTAATTATGTATCTAGAAGTCACGGGCCAGAATTTACACTGACACATCTGACACTACTCCAGTGTTTTTCACTGAATTTTCATTGAGTAAACTGAATAGGCAGTCTTAAAAACTGGGGATTTAAATCCCAAGCCTTACCTACAAGTCACTTTGACAGAGACTTGGCCTTGACTCAGTTCTAATAGACTCAATTCTAATAGTCATATCCTTTATTCATAGCAGCTAATTTCCTGGTGTGCTTCTTAAACCTGCAGGCTAAAGTAACCTCAGATAGAATAGGTTTCATTTCTACCGACTGAATGGCAGATGGTTTCCAGAAAATTCAAAAAATGTAACAGGAAAGAAAGGAAGAATTTAGCTTTTTAAAACTAGGTCTGCCACCAGTATATACTTGTCAGTCTGCTCAAGAGCAGAGGTAAATAATAATGCAGAAAGGAAAGCTACTTGTCAGATTTTAAGCACAAGCAAAATCATAGGCTGACAAACTGCAAAAAGCTTCAAACCTATTTTTAGAAAAAAGGTCTTTTTGAAAACAAATTTCTATTAGTTTATGCAGCTAAAGAATAAGGGCTGTGTAATGGGCCAAATGGGAAAGGTAGTCATGATTAAATGGGTAGTACTGGAAACAGAGGCCCTCCGTTTCCCTTGATATGCGTGGGAATTATGAGTAATAAGTGCTTCATGTAAAGCTTCACATACTGTGCTCTTAGAAATTGAATGTACAGTATGTATTCTTCAAGTAATTATATTCAGACATTTTCCAAAGCAAAGCCTGGTGGCGTTTTGGCCAGCATACTCTTTAATCCATCAAGATGGTGGTCCTGGAGCCTCAGGTGCTCACTACTCCTCAGCTGCCCTCAGTGGCTGGTTGGCAGCTCCAGAGCTCCCGGCTCTTTATCTGCCTTCAACATCTACCTTAGACTAGTTTGCGAGCTTGCTAGATCAGTGTGATTAGTTTTATTCTCTTTGGCCACTGGCAACTTAGTGGAGTGTTAAAAACATAACCGCAAAACCAAGCCTACATTGAGGCAAGTTCAAATTGTGCTTGTTGCAGGGAAGGCTCTACCAGTTTAGAAGGAACAGACTCAGTGCTTCAATTGCTTTTAAGAATCCCCACCACAAAAATAAAAGCTTTGCTTCCAAACTCTTTCCTTTCCTAATCTGCAAGTATATAGATTCAAGGCTCCATCTGCAAGCCCAAAGGTCAGTGCTGAGCCTGGAAGATTTGTTTCTCTAAACCAGTCCCTCAGATAACTCACCAGAGCGGGCATAAATTCCCTGCATGAAAGATCTTTCACCTTACTGAGATCACAAATGGAAAACTTTGTGGCAAGATAAAGGAGGGTTGTATAAAACTCGGAAGATATTATCTGAGTAAGAACCAATATCAGCATCATATAGTGATTTATGTGCAAAAAAACATTATTTCATTTATAAAAGGAGGGGGGGTCTTCAACTTACAGTGAACACAAGAGGTAAATATAAAATTAGGCACTGGGGGTTAAATAATGTAGTGTTTGAAGAAATATATGCATTTTTCATGGATACAAAGAAGTATAATTTCATTATTTTCTGAGCAGACCACAGCAAATGACAGCAACTGAAATTTAAGCATTAAAGCCAGCAATGACACATTAAGAACATTTTGTAGCCTTGTCTTCTGTTTCAAAATGGAATTACTGAAGTTGTTTAGAATGAAACTGGAAATCACAGACCTGCTGCTCCTGCTCCTAATTACAGCATGGAAGTTGGGCAATGTTACGAGATAAATTTGTCTGAGGAAGGTGAATCCTTGCAATTGCCACAGCAAATTTCACTGAAATTATCCAAAATCTGCTGTTTCGCATAAGGTAGCACATGTGACGGTTCGACACGAGTGTTGTCCTCACATCTCAGTAGAGTTAACTCAGCTCTTTTAGTTAACACAAATACCAAAAAGATAATATTGGCTGGATTAAGATCATGAGACTTTTACAAGCAAAAACCTCATTCTTCCCCCCCCTTTTTAAGATTACTGATACTGAGCTCACTTTGTAGAAAATAAAGACCAAACTTAAATGAAATCTGAGGATGTATTTTCATTAGTGCTTGGTGGGAAAGGTATTATGTTTTGGGTGCTTTTGCTTCTGAATGATACAGACAGGACAAGTGGGCTCCACATGCCAGCCCAGGTATCCTGATGGCTGGGTTTCCCACTGTGTCTGAATTAATTTCTGCCTCTCTGCTCTCCTGTCCCCCTCTTTCTTCCTTTCCACTCTCACTTGTTTTGTCTATCCCTAATCACATGTTTCTGCAAACTATTTTTCTACGCACATTGAATCACAAGATTATCTGGTTTAAGGTCACAAAACTGCACGTTCTGCTTTTTTAACCCTACGTTTAATTGGCCTGCTAGTATTCTCCCTGTTAAGTTTAACTCTGCTGAATAAAATAGAAGTGTTCAGTATCTGAGGTCAGACCTCAAATCTCAGTTGAAGCTGGCGATGAAATATAGCATTGAAAACCAATTGCTGCAGTGAGACGCTGGAAACAAAATTCCAGTACTTGCAACCCCACACTCATCAATCACTGTAGGATAGAGACACAGCTCTTTTCTTCTCCTTTTCCTGCTCTGAACCACTGATTTGAGTGGATTTGTTGGCTGGATTAGGTGAGCAGGATGGAGTTGAAGTGAAGGCTAGTCCTTTCAGTCTCATCTTAACCAACCTGATGGCTTCATTGGTACTTCTCATGTAGATTAAAGATGCAGAACTGTGGCCAGTAAGTCTTGTATGCTAAATTTAATTTATCCTGAAATGAGAAAATGGGCCATCATCATGATAAAACCTCTGTGATACTTTTGTTGGTGTGGGTAATATTTGATAAAGTTATTAACGCATTCAACAGTCTTGTAAGGCCAGCTTAGCCAATACAACTGAAAACAGCAGCAGTTTTAGCACTCAGGGTCTGTCTGTATCACACAGTGTTTTCTGAAAACATTCTCAAGCTTTTTGTGCTTCAGCTGGCTCTGGAGCTAGACATCAGCCTTGTGAGTCCTCAGCCCTGCTGCAAGGCTGGGCTCAATAGCTCCAGTGCACTTCTTCATTAATGTAACCAAACTGCTTTTGTGGCCTCTGTGGCTGCACAGACCCCCCAGTCTCCTGGGAAAACCCAGGCTCCCCAGACAGAACAAACATGCCCTTATTTAAAACTCTAGTGGAATTCAAAAGCTTGATCTGGTGGGTTTAGTCAGGATTTTTCCTACTTTTTGAAAGAACAATAACCCTCCTTTCTTCTCTAAGCCCATTTGTGCAGTGCTGTTTCTGTCCATGGGTCTAAGCTGCTCCATGCCACCCGTGGGTGAGGTCTGTAAAAGGGCTTGAAAGTAAATGTGATCTTTGCAAGACAGTGCCTCCACCCAGGTCTGAAATGACTTGTCTTTCAAATGTTCTAATTCTGCCTACTGATTTTTAGCACTACTCCTGCTGAAGTGTGCTGTGAACAAACTACCTGCAAGCTATAGTAAGTTTCATTGTGAAAGTTATGCATTCCACTGTGCTAAAGAGATGGTTCAGGATTTCCATTGACAAATCTCATTCCATTTAATTTGTCAGTGTAAATCATGACACATCTTTTGATGCAGTAGCTAATTATGTTCATAATATAGAAATTAGAGGGGTTATTAAAAAAACACCAACACACGAACAGCCCTTGCAATCCCATGTAGTGCTACGTGAGACCCTGCATGAGTAATGGACTGGGTCATTAACGTGCGTCACTTAGAAAGCAGCTATTGATTAGATTTCACTGATGACTGTTACTGAAGTGCTCTGACATAAACTTGAGATTCCTTGCATAGCCTTCGATAGCAGCCTCTGTTCAGAGTTCACGACCACACATGGTTTGGTTGTTTTTCTTTAAACTGAGATTGCTGAGATTAATAAAGACCAGTATTGTGTCCTTGATACAATTTATTACCTGGTATTTCCTTCGCTTTGTTCTCTTATCTCGCATATTTGAGTTCCTCACTTCCAATAGTTGAAAGAATAGCCTGCAGTGTGAACAGTTCTGTTTATCTTCATTACAGAATTAGTAACCAGATATATCACCTGGATAAACTTGTGTAGCAGAAAAAAACCTCCCACTTTATTAACCACCCAGCAAAGTAGTTGCTGAATCCTGCAAAGACCCTGGATGAGATATTATCCTGAGATGTTTGTGTACTACCCTCATGCTCCAAGAGCTCATTCAGAGCAAACATGACATTCAGGCAGCAAAGGGAGAGCAGCGTATTCTTGCCAAGCCTCAAGTATTTGCTCTGAGACAGCCCTCATCAGCTGCTAGCACAGGCAGCAAAGAGGCCAGGCACTGAAAAGCTGCCATTCAGGCTTGGCAACCAGACGATGGGACCATCATGCATTTTTCAGACATGGCCACAAGTATTAATTTTCTTGCTAGGGCAGTAGCTTCAGGGTAAATTTGCTCAGGCTTCTTAAAAATCTCTTTTCCTGACTTGTTAGAACATCTGGTTAGATGACTTTCAAGGAAATAACATAAGGAAAAGTGGCTTTAAGTGTCCCACGGCTGAGCAAGCACAGTAAAACTGGTTGAGTAAGGATGACCATCCTTAGACATGGTGCTCTCTTCAACCCCTGCTTTAGAAAGGACCTGCTGGACACAAAGCTCCCTGAAATGGAGACGGGAATCTCTCTTCTGCCAGAGCATCCATCCTCCAGAGCACCCCAGAAAAGACCATGACAGGCCCCCTCACACATGGCATGTATGGCAAATGTTGGGATCAGCGCTCAATAACAATGTCACTGCTCTGAGCTAAGCAAGTTCTGCGTGCACATCAGAAACCTCTTTTCTTTACCCACTCATCTGTCTGATGGTGGTGTTTTCGTTAACATCTGCACAAGGATGAACACAGGTTCCATGGAAATCTGATGGTCCTGGCAAAATTATCCATCACAGAAGATAAGCAGCAGCACATTTGGGTTGGTTCCATCCACTATTTCCTTTTCTTTTGAGTGGAAAAAATGTGACTGGAAAGGAAAGTCTACAGAATACTGATCTTGCAGCCATAACAACACATTCTGATCAAAAAGTGGAACATTTTGATTAGAAAATGCCACGTGGTACTCTGAGAGGCAGCCCATGACCATGCTTTGTGTAAGTGATGAAGCTCCCCCCACTATGCTTCCAGCTCCTGGCATCCTGCTCTTCTGCACCAGAAGAGGTCTGACCCCGCTGGCACCATGAACACTGGTGGTTAGAACTGCCAACCCCACAAAGCACCAAGCCAGCATTTCTGAATTGCAAGAGTAGTCTGTTATTTATTTTAAGCTTTGAAGAAAGCAGTCACTTTTTAAATAGAAAGAGCTTGGTTTATTTAAAGAGCAGATTTTATACTGATTTTGGTAGGTAGATTCTTGATAGACAACAGCCTTAGTTACCCATGGATACTGAACAGCCAGTGAAGATTTGTAGGAGTGAAGATGCTGATGCTGCAATTAAGATTATGATCCAGCAAGGGTAATGACAAAGCATATATCAACACTCCTCTGCTATCTTCAGAGATTTCTTTGCAGCTGTTTTAATGGGTGTGTGCTGGTGAACAGCACAGTATCATGGCCCTTTGCAAAAGGAGCTTGATTTTGGCAGAGGAGTTATTCTGTAAAGCATGATTTGAATGTAAAACACTTGCAGAATAACCAGATTTCTTATTATTTTTCTGCAATATTAGTTTTTCCTTGGTCTGGGGTATAGTTATCTGTTTAGACATAAGAATTTCATTTAACCTGGTAGTTAAACATAAAGTATCAGGTACTGAATCCTGTTTGGACCTACAGCTTTGCAAAGCCTCAGTCATGAAGCTGCATTTCAGAGTAGACTGGCTGAGAGATGGCGGGTTCTTTTAGTGGGGAAAGTGAAGTTTCTGACTATTTTGTTGTTAAAAGACTCTCAAGGTGGAATTCTACACCTAAAAGCAGATTTAAAAAGTCAAATAATTTTCTTCTGCTGTGCAAAAGATTTACTGATTGATTCAGACCTCCCCTTACTCCCATAACATATGAAGTAAATTGGAGGAGGCAATAACCCTATTAACTAATGCAAGATATAGAGGATGGTCTCTTTAAGTAGATGATGGTTTACTACCTTAATAAGAGCCATGGTGTGATGCTTCTGCCCTTGAGCACTCTTTTCCTTCTTTGATGTTTCATCTATTTATAAAGTGCTCTGAGACTGCAAGGATGAAGCAGCCCATATAAAGTACAAGGCCTTCATCCGTCTATCTGTATTAAAATAAGCCAACACAATTTATGTTTTGAAAAGTGAGGGAAAGAATTCAGCAAAGAAATCAGATTGTTATGTTTTGTTGTAAGATCTGAGAAGAACTTCCGATAAAGCTGACGCATTTTTCCATTACAGCATAAATCACACACATAGCCTCAAAAAGCTTCATCTGGTTTTCTACTCAGAGCAAAAGAATCTGAAAACTCAGAGTCTAAATCTCAACAGTAAGAAAATCTCTGAAAGTTGAAATGGATGCAGAGTTCTGGGTTCTAGGCTGTAATTACAGTCTAATTCAGGCAAACTGCAATTATGCATAAATAACAAGTTGAAGTAGCACTGCCCTGTGGAGATGAAGTACCAAAACCAATCTCTGTGTTAAAGGAAACCTGCTATGCCAAGGTTTCAGCCAATATAATGTGCTGAAACAAGTGTAAAAGATGTTTGGTCTGCACAGCAGGCTTTGTTTTATTAAGCATGTTGAAAGTGATACACTTACAAATGTCTGAAGTAATGGTTCTTTTAGTTGGTATTATGGATTTTTAATTTTAGGGAGCAAATCAAAAGCATGGAAAATATCCCCAGAATTGGTCTTATACCACATGAATTTTTTGAGGCTTTTTGCTTTGTATTTCTAGGTAAGATCAACTCAATTTATGGTTCCCAGATCCTCTTTGGCTGAGGAAAGCTTTGGAGGTTATGAATCCTACAACAGCTGACAGGAGTTCTGCTTTGGCTGAGCTTCTGATCAGGATCTTAACTCCTGTTGTGTGTCATAGAGTTTGGGAAGCCAGATACTCTCTGCTGGGTGCAGCAAGCCCTCAGGCAGGGTATCATGTGGAAGATCATCCCATACTGGACTGTGCAACATGGGGCATCTGCCTGCACCTCACCCTTTCCGGTGCATGGTACTCACTGTCAGCAGGCAGGACAATCTGGGCAGTCCAGCTGCAAAAGACTTCAAATACCTGAGCTAAACAGTCCCAATTCAGCAAAGCTGCCAAGTGCATGCTTAATTGCCATGCTGAATTGCAAGCTAGTTCCGCTGTCGTATTCATTTGCACACCCAGGTCAATGAGACTCTCGGGCTGCCTGTTGTGTTGGGTTAGAAAGAGAAGATTAAAAATGAGACCCTTTTTTCTTGTCTCTTGTAGCTGGGAACTTTTCCAGTTCCTTTATACTTGGCAATTTGGGACTGGCTGCTACTAACAAACCCAGTTAGCTGATTGTCTGCAGAAAAGCCTCAAAACGGGAAAAAACCACCCTAATAAATACTTAAGATTTAAAAAAGAATCCAACCAACCAAACAGAAAAGTTGTGTTGTCATTCTTTGTATCTAAAATTTCGAGGCTTGATTAACCATTAGCCATAAAGCTGAACCAAACATTACATCACGCAGCAGAAAATAGCTAATCATTGGCATGGTGCTCATTAATTCTCTCCTAACTCTGCACTCTGTGTGAGCACAGCTGTTATTTCATACATAGCAGGTATTTGATATGGTGTGTGTCCTGTTGGTGCGACTCTGTGAAGCTTCTGGACATTAATAAAGAAAGCCCGCAGAAATATGCTGCCTGAAATGTCAAACACAAAAGAGAAGGAAAAAGTAAAATATAGGAAAAATTGACACATTTGTTCTTAAAGATCCCAGGGAATCAGAAAATGTAGGTTCAATTTCTGATCCCAAACCCAGATTTTTAATGTGACCTTGGAGAAGTCATTTAACTTTTCTGTCTCCAACTTCTTTTCCGTAAAACTGACACTGTGATTTGCTGAAAGGAAGGGAATATAGCCCATGGGATATAACCCTAGAGTTCTGGGGGGGGCCCAAGACTGTTGGTTGATATTCAAGGATCACCTGCTGCAAGCTCAGGAGTGTTGTGTCCTGACTAGAAGGAAGTGCAGCAGGAGGGCCAGGAGACCTCCTTGGATTGATAAGGAGATGCTGAGCAAAATTCAAAGGAGAAAAGAGGCTTATAAAAGGAAGCAAGGTCAGGCAGCTTGGGAAGAATACAGGGATGTTGTCCGGAAAGCTAGGGACCAGGTTAGGAATGCTAAGGCCCACTTAGAATTAAACTTGCTAGGGATGTGAAAGATAACGGGAAGGGATTCTGTAGGTGCATTGCAAATAAAAGACAGGTTAGGGACAATGTGAGCCCTCTCCAGAAGTTATCGGGAGAACTGGCTACCCTGGATTTGGAGAAGGCTGAGGTTCTTAATGACTTCTTTGCCTCAGTCTTCACCGGCAAATGCTTTACCACACCACCCAAGTCTTGGAAGGCAGACGCAGGGACAGTGAGAATGAAGGCCTTGGGCCCACTGTAGGAAAAGGTCTTGTTCGAGACCATCTTCAGAACCTGAACATACACAAGTCCATGGGACCTGGTGAAATCCATCCACGGGTCCTGAAGGAGCTGGCAAATAAAGTTGCTAAGCCACTGTCCATCATATTTGAAAAATCATGGCAGTCAGGTGAAGTTCCCGACGACTGGAAAAAAGGAAATATAACCCCCATTTTCAAGAAAGGGAAAATGGATTAGCAGGGGAGCTACAGATCAGTCAGTCTCACCTCTGTGCCTGGCAAAATCTTGGAGCAGATTCTCCTGGAAGGCAAGCTGAGGCACATGAAAACCAATAAGGTGCTTGGTGGCAGCCAGCATGGCTTCACTAAGGGGAAATCCTGCCAGACCAATCTGGTGGCCTTCTATGATGGGGCTACAGAACTGATGGACAGGGGCAGAGCAGTTGATGTCATCTACCTGGACTTGTGCAAGGCGTTCAACATGACACCACATGACATCCTTCTCTCCAAGTTGGAGAGACATCAATTTGATAGGTGGACCACTGGGTGGATAAAGAACTGGCTGGATGGCTGCACGCAAAGAGTTGTGGTCAATGTCTCAATGCCCAGCTGGAGACCAGTAACAAGTGATGTCCCTCAGGGATTGGGGTTGGGACCGGTGTTGTTCAACATCTTTGTGGGTGACATGGACAGTGGGATTGAGTGCACCCTCAGCAAGTTTGTTGATGACACCAAGCTGTGTGACTTGGTTGATACATTGGAGGGAAGGAATGCCATCCAGAGGGACCTTGACACGCTTGTGAGGTGGGCTGACTCCCACCTGATGAAGTTTAACCATGACAAATGTAAGGTCCTATACCTGGGTCGGAGCAATCCGAGGCACAGCTCCAGGTTAGGCAGGGAAGAGATTCAGAGCGGCCCTCATAGCAGCCTTCCATAACCTGAAGGTAGTCTATAAGGATGCTGGGGATGGACTCTTCATGGGGGACTGTAGTGATAGGAAAAGGGGTAACGGGTTAAATCTTAAACAGGAGAAGTTTAGATTGAATACGAGGAAGAAGTTCTTTACTGTAAGGGTGGTGAGGCACTGGAATGGGTTGCCCAGGGAAGTTGTGAATGCTCCATCCCTGGCAGTGTTCAAGGCCGGGTTGAACAGAGCCTTGGGTGACATGGTTTAGTGTGAGGTGTCCCTGCCCATAGCAGGGGGGTTGGAACATGGTGATCTTATGGTCCTTTCCAAACCTAACTATTCTATGATTCTATGATTCTATAAGTGATGCAGGTGTTGATCTTCCTTCAGCACAGAGATCATCTCATGTGAGCAATGGAAAGATATAAATGCATTTCATTCAAGAACATAATTTATGATATATGCTCTTCCTGAACTACTCAATATGCAGTGCTTAAATGTTCCCTCTTTTTATTATACATCTCATATCTGAATAAAATAGGATGTACTGGAAACTGACTGCCTACACCTCCCCAACCCACGCACACGAATGTCAGCAGACATTTGACTTCTTGAACCATAAAAACTATGCATTCTACTCATTTTTTTCCTCCATTAAACTGCCTGAGTTTTTTCCTAGAAGAATTACCTTTGGCAAAAGATTTGTTTGCTGTAAATCTTCAAAGACTGTGGCAGAAGCCTGCGTTGTAGCTTTTTGTTTGTTGGATCTGAACAAAGTCTTAACACATTTCAACAGCAGCTATAAAACAAATTGAGAAGACTAAGGAATATCTCTTGTCACCAGGCAGACTTTTGCTAGCCCTCCCTTGGGCTGACAGCACTTTTAAACATTTATGTGGCATAGTATTTATATCCTAACTGCATGCAAGTAAAAGAATTGCCCTAGTTGGTATCAAAAAGCCTTAGTGGATGAGTTAGTTTGGAAATTGGTCATTTAGTTTCATGCTGAACTGAAATCACACGTTCTTCTGTGAAGAGTTCTTTCTGTTCCACTGTTTATATACTATGAATAAATGTTTAAGCCACTCCTTCCTGTGAGCAAAGGAAAAGCTTGGCCACTCTTTACAGAGAGCAGGCAGGATCTGGGTCCTCATGTGGGCCCTGTGGGCTCCTGAAGAGCTGAGTGCTGACCTGCCCTGTCCCGATGTGCTTGGGGAGCGAGGCTTTGTGCCTTCAGTCATGAATGCTATACAATGTGGTGGGTCCTCCTCTGCAGACACATGGGTTAGCTGGGGTCTGTGGTGGGAAGTGGACATTTTCACTTGCAAAATAAGGACATGGCTTCTGCAGGAGGTTATTCTCAGATGCTCCATGTGGTGAGAGCTGTAACCTCCTTCCTTCAAGTGTGTTTACGAAATACTGAGAATCTGATCTCCAAATCAAAAACACTGCCTCCGAGCAGTAATGGTTTTATGATGGAACAAAATAAGAGCATTTTGAGCTATTTTAATGTGGCTATCTGGAACATCTGTGTTAAAAATAGCATAGGATTGTATCACTAAGATTGTCTAATATTTCACACACATAGAAAAGTTAAATTAAAGTTCTTTAGGCCTTTACCTTGTTTCTATCACTTCCTAACTTTTCTGTATTTAAGTTGGCATCCTCAGTTATGTCCTCAGCACTCTTCATGAGTTGTATGTAAAGTACCTGGACAGCATGTGTTCTCTGAATGAACA
Organism: Amazona ochrocephala; assembly: GCA_039720435.1. Classification (NCBI taxonomy): domain Eukaryota; kingdom Metazoa; phylum Chordata; class Aves; order Psittaciformes; family Psittacidae; genus Amazona; species Amazona ochrocephala. The sequence continues at coordinate 33,523,822 of CM077880.1, forward strand.
GATTTTAAAACACGGTTATTCAGTTGTATGAGCAAAAGCCCCTTCTCAAACATCAGCATTAAAAAATGAGCCATCTGAGTACTCACAGGAAAGGAATTTCAATGGTGTGAAATGGAGAAATTACACTTTATCTCGCCTTTCAGAAGCTCATTCATTCTATCTTCAATTTCTTATTTGTGAACCTCAGGCCTGTGTAAATACCTACTAAATCAGAGAAAACACAGTTCCCTGGTTTTCACAACACTGATAAAAGACAAACAGATATTTCTATGTGCTCATCACAATAAAATTTCATTTTTTTAACCTGTTTTGATAACCCCTTTATTTCTTTAAGTCTGGCCTTTCAATATATCCCTCTAGCTTTCAGCATTATACACTGACGTGATGCGGGGATAAGACTGAATTGAAGGCCTTTATCCTAGGAGAATGCAGCAGGTATAGGTTCTTTTCTTTCCTGATAGAATTTTTTTCTTTCTTTCACATTTGAGTGTCAAGCCCTGAGGAATCTTAAGCTAATATGCATTATGAATTGCACACAGCATGCTGACCTGTTTTAAGATACATTCTATTTATTTTTTAGACAAACCTCTTGATATTTTTTCATGTAAAGTTTGCATCCAGGCCAAGGATACAGCAGCACTCAGTGATTCAGGCTTATGAGTTATTCTGCCAGGTTCTGCCTTGCTAAATTCACACACTCCACATCATCTCCTTGACCTCATTCACCTCTCAAGAAGACAGTGCCTGAAGCAGAAATAATTTCGTTTTAAAGAAGTTGCTTTTGCTTCATATGTTTTAATCTATTGAATAAATAGGTCCTTTTGAAAAAGGGCTTGTGCCCCTATAGCTATTGTTTTGTACATAGATAGTACCAGAAAGCATTGTACTGGACTGGAACAACAAGCAGGCAGCCTTTGACAAGAGCAAGAAAAGAAAACAGATACGTTAGCTACAAATATTCATGTTCTTAACCTTTGGTTTCTTTGCTCATAAACTAAAAAATATTAGGTTTTAAAGCAGCAAATGTGTAGGAATGGCACAGACACAATGGTTTGCTGAAGGCTATGAGTCTAAATATAGACATGGCAGAGGTCTGTTGCTCACCAAAGTGCAGAAGGTCAGCTATGAGACTTGCAAATTCCTCGAAGAAATGCATTGAACCCATTTGGTCAGAGAGTGTTTGGTTACATGAAAAAGGTGCTCAACAGTGTGGCTGGCTGGAAGGAGACCTGCACAAATGGATAGGCAGATGGGAAGCACTCAAATACATGTGTAACTGCAAAAGAAATTGCTTGCTTCAAAATAGCTCTGATGACATACAGCTTACTTCTCCTGGGTCTCCTCATGCCAGGACACCCTTCTCTCAGAAATTACTGGGGCTGGGCAAAGTGAAAAAGTAGGCTTTGCAGAAATCCCAGTAGTCAACTCTGGGTTTCTCTAGGTGTGCTGTATCCTTGGACCTTACAACTGTTCTAGCACAAAATGCTGGCTATATACTCCAGCTTTTCCCAACTGGTCTAAGGCAGCTCCTCAGCACACCCTAATCTAGTGAAGACTAATTTACAGATTTGGGGAGAAGAATGAACTGCATGCCCTCAAATCTAATTCAGTCTTTCCATGCACTGTTTTCATGAAAATGGTGTGTGATTTATGGAATATTGCCTACATATTTTCTTTTGCAGTAACTCATTCTGCAGCCACTCTGTGAAGTTTTTTCCACTTAATACGTGCTTTCATTGTAGTCAGTTTTATGCTTTCACTGTCTGACTTTTTATTTCTGGTCTCCTAATGCCCATCCATGATGTAAGTCAGATTTACAAGCTAAAAGACAAGCTCTCCATGAGCCACAATCCACTTTTACACAATGGAACAAGGAAGGAATGGATGCATGTTTATTACTGCATTGATGATCCATCTTCAAGATTCTTTCATGTGAAGCTCAGTACAACATAGGGTCTTTTTTTTGAGCTTGGCTTTATTGCCTTTAGCGTTTCTTCTAGCCATTAATTCTGTTAAAGAAGAAAGTGATGATACCATCTGTATAAGAGCATTTAGGAAAGCATCTCTAGGGATGTAATTATTGCTTTGAGATGAAAAAATAACCAGAAGGGGAACCAGAATGTTTCCTACTGGTGCATGTATTGCATCACAATTTCATTCTGTGGGTTTCACAGTTCCGAAAATCTCCATTTTCAGGTACTGCCAGTTGTGAACCTGTTAGTGAGATAAAGAAAATTTTCTGCATTTCAAGAACCCTTCCAGAAGCTGAAATGCTTCTTTCACTTGTAAAATTTTTACTTGTGATACAATAGCTCTTTTTAATGTTTTTCTTTCCCAATTTTTGATTCAAAGATGATTATTTTAACATATGAATGCCTTTAAGAAGGTATGACATTGTTAATTATATAGTAAATTATATTGAGACAAGATTAATAGTAATAAGGATAATGAGAAGCTATTATATACTTATTCCAAAGGCACAAAAGTACAAATTGAATCTTATTAGGAAGTATTAATTAATGATTCTGTTACTGCTCCTAATACTGAGCCTACAAAGAGATGGAATATTATGTCAATACAGCGCAAGGGAAGTGATTCAATTAAAAGTATAAAATATTTATGTTGCCAGGTTGTGAGCTGGCACTGTAGGTTAGAAATAAAACATGAAGATTTGAGGCTGGTAATTTTAACCCATAAAGTTTTACAGCGAGATCTTTGTCTGTTTCCACAGTACCCATTTTTCAGCATGTTTTCTGATGATTGCCTCAAGAATGTTAACACAAATGTGAAGGTGGGCATGAATCAGTGTGCGAGTGGGCTCCTGTCTTTTGCAGAAGGACACTTCCCAAACAGCAAACATATCAGCAAGATCTTACTGCTTTGATTTTGTTAGTGTTTTCAGTATTTGGCAGCTAGTGACCAATTCAGTACTGAGACCATACAGCAGTAGCACTCCAGGGAAGGTGATGAAACAACATCCATTATGGCACATCCGTGGAGTAAGTTACTACAATTACTTTGACCTCTTCTGTATAACACACTGAGATGCAAACTGCTTTATCACGTCTCAGGGAAACGTGTTTCTTTCACAGTGTCATATGAAGACAGCCACAACACAGAGATCAGCTCCATCCCCAGCACTGTCCTAAACTGTGTTTGCTTTGGCTTGCATCTATTGAAAGGGGTCTGGGGAGAAAAGGATAGAGGAGAGGATTATTTTACATACACACATGTAACAGTAGCCATTTAAATTGCTAGGGCTCTTCAAACCCCTGACAAAGGCAGTAGAAGGACTTCCTTTCTTGGGAAGGACTCTTGTGGGAATTGGGTTGGTCTTTGTGGATGCAACGGGAGTCAAGACAAAATCCAAGGAACCAGGTTAAAAAAAAATCATAGAATCATAGAATATTTAGTGCTGGAAAGGACCTTAAGATCCTCTAGTTCCAACTCTCATGCCATAGGCAGGGACACCTCACACGAAACCATGTCACCAAAGGCTCTGTTCAACCTGGCCTTGAACACTGCCAGGGATGAAGCATTCACAACTTCCCTGAGAAACACATTCCAGGGCCTCACCATCCTTACAGTAAAGAACTTCTTCCTTATATCCAACCTAAACTTCCCCTCTTTAAGTTTGAACTCTTTACCCCTTGTCCTATCACTACAGTCCCTAATGAAGAGTCCATCCCCAGCATCCTTATAGGCTACCTTCAGGTAATGGAAGGCTGCACTGAGGTCTCCAAGCAGCCTTCTCTTCTCCAGGCTGAACAGCCCCAACTTTCTCAGCCTATCTTCATACACGAGGTGCTCCAGTCCCCTGATCATCCTCATGACCCTCCTCTGGACTTGTTCCAACAGTTCCATGTCCTTTTGATGTTGAAGACACCAGAACTGCACACAATACTCCAAGTGAGGTCTCCCGAGAGCAGAGTAGAGGGGCAGGATCACCTCCTTCGACCTGCTGGTCACGCTCCTATTGATGCAGCCCAGGATACGGTTGGCTTTCTGGGCTGTGAGCACACACTGCCGGCTCATGTTCATTCTCTCATTGACCAACACCCCCATGTCCTTCTCCGCAGGGCTGCTTTGAATCTCTTCTCTGCTCAATCTGTAGCTGTGCTTGGGATTGCTCCAACCCAGGTGTAAGACCTTGCACTTGCTTGTGCTTGTGTGATTGAAGTCCCCCATGAGAAAAAGCGCCTGTGAGCGTGAGGCTGTCCCTATCTGTCTATAGAGTGCTTCATCCACAGAGTCCTCTTGATCATGCAGTCTGTAACAGGTCCCCACAATAATGTCTCCCATTGATGTTGTCCTTTTAACCCTGACCCACAAACTCTCCATTGACTGCTCACCTGTCCCCAGACAGAGTTCCAGACTCTCCAGCCTATCCCTAACATAAATAGCAACTCCCCCTCCCTGCCTACCAGGCCTGTCTTTCCTAAAGAGCCTGTAACCTTCCATTCCAACACACCAATCATAGGACCCATCCCACCATGTTTCTGTGATGCCTATGATATCATACCCCCGTAGATGTGCACACATCTCTAATTCCTCTTGTTTGTTCCCCATGTTACGGGCGTTCGTATAGAGGCATCTGAGCCGAGCTCCAAATGAAGCCTGCTCATCGGTCTGAGAGGCTGGAATATCTCTACATTGCTCCGAGCATTTATTATAGGTGCTGGCAACTGACTGTGTGTGTTGGGATGGAATGATGACCACTCCCCCAACATATCTATTTTAAAGCATCCTTGACCAGTCTCACAAGCCTCCTACCAAATCCACTCTTCCCTTTCTTTGTCAGACCAGTTCCACCAGCCCCCAGTAGACCTGGGCCTACTAAACTGAGTCCCATGTTCTAGATGTCCAAAACCCCTGACTATGGCACCACCCTTCTAACCATTTATTAACCTGGCCAATCTCCCTAGCCTTTTCAAGGTCCTGGAGAACTGACAAAAAGACAATCTGTGCTCCAGAGCCCCTAACCACCTCTCCCAGAGCTCTGTAGTCCTTGTTTATGTTTTCTGGGCTACTGCTATCTATATCAGTAGCACCCACATGTATCACTAGAATTGGGTAATAGTCAGTGGGATTTACTAGAGTAGGCAGCTTCTCTGCAACATCCCTGATTCGAGTCCCTGGTAGGCAACACACCTCCCTTGAGCCTGGGTCAGGCTGGCAGATGGGTGCCTCTGTTCCTGTCAAAGACTTATAGCACTACAGTATTTCAAAGACAGCTATTGACATTTTCAAATTTAATGGAGTCCAGATTCTTAAAGATTGAGGTATTCTCAGTGTTTTCCAGACTACAGGTTAAAGATTAAGTCTTATCCTGATTTGTAAAGAAGTATGGATAACACACATCTCACACACACATGTCCAGACTCTTACAGAAGAAGGCACTCTGAGAACTCATTTGCAATACAGTTGTGGCATGTTTGTAATACTAGATGTGGTACATGTGTCTGTACTGAAGCCTTCAGCTATGCATTTATATGAACCAGCAAAGAGTGAAATCATTGTCACAGATGTCAACATTAGACTCGTGCAGCTTGGGATTCAGGCTTTCATTTACTAATGCCTGTGAGTGATGCTGAGCCTGTTGCAATGTACCTGTACACATACAGATGGTTGTACATACAAAATACCTGATTATTCACACATTTTTTCAGTCTCACTTGCAAATTATGTTGTGCTGCACAGAGGCTTGGAAAGTTAGCCAGAATTCAGTTGTTACTGTTTGCACCTCATGGTTTTGTTGCTGTGGCAACTGGAGACCTTTGCCATGGAAATGTTGCTTTCAGATTTTGAGATATTGGCAGAGCTACACAGACTTATTTTGATTATTAAATCATTTTTAAAGATAAAACTGGCATTCTTGGGCATGCTTTGAGAAAGGACTCAAATAGCTAGATTAACTATGGCACCAGATTGGCAGCAGATTCACAAAATGGAAGTAAAACAAATTTCCAAGCCTTTTGACATAAATAAGATTAACTGTCAGAGGGGAGAAAATCTGCTTTAGTAATGTGCTGGACCATGATTTCAAATCCAAATTAATGTCTTGAAACTTATTGCTCCTGAAAGACAATGTGGACATTAAAAGAACCTGCAGAGTACCAGCTATGAAGAAAAACTGCTCTAATCTTTCAGTATTCTCTCTGTTTCATAATGTTTTCTTCCTCATTTTGTTTGGCCTGGTACTGATTTCTACTATACTATGATGGGTTAAGAAACAAATCTCAAATGTCATCTTCTTTCTGATGTGCTATGACTGTGTGACAGAGCAGGAGCAGCAACCTCAGAACATCAGAACAAGAGTCCCAAGTTGCTGATACTGCAGAAGTCCAAACAGATCTCCTTGCTGTCCTACTTCAGCCGTTGTTAGAAGTCTGCTAAGGGCAACGTGCCAGCAGTCGCACATAGCAGAACCCTATGTGGTTCTGATAGGTTCTTACTCTACTCCCAAAGCCTTTTCCAGGGAGCTGTCTGACTTGGGGCCCCCAGAGCACCTGTGTGTTGATAACTGCTGCTACCCAACCTGCTATCCACAGTGGCTTTTCCTCACCTATTTGAGGGATGAAGTATTCAGTACAGAGAAATGAACACTTCCACATTATTTTTCTTCATCCTTTCCTCAAAATGTTCCTGCAACAAAGGTGGCTTAAATTTAAACACTGACCCTTTCCTAAGCCACTGTTCAAACTGAGCTCAGGTGAGTCACAGGTATTAAATGGGAGAGGAGACAATAATGAGTTATCTGACCCCAAATTATCATGAAGAGGAGTATGATTAGTACCACCTTACTCTAATGTCTTCAGTAAGGCTAGTTCCATCAGAGCTGGTCACCCTCAGAGCTCCTGTTAAAACCAAAAGAGAAAAATTGGCACCCTTATAGCAAAACACCTGACCTATTTTACCTGCCTTAGGCTGCTCCAAAAGTGCCTCTTTCTCTCCATAAGCTCATCAGCCCAAATGACTGTCTCTACACTGGGGATGCCAGCATTTAATGAGATGGATTTCATTGCCTCTGACATGTTTTTGACACGTAATGAAGTGTCTCCTGGTGGAGCAGAGCACCAGTAACTGTCACCCACACCGCTGTGAAGCATTGTGAGGGGGTGATGGAAGGAAGTGATCAGTCCTGATGCTATTTCTGGCCTGAAAATACTTTCCTTTATTGGAAAACATCAGTGGGATTTTTATCTGAGTAAGGATGGGTAAGGAGAGGGGAGAGTCAGCCATCTATGGCTAAACAAAGGATTTGTATCCCTGTCAGCATCAGTCTGACACCTCTCACCTTCTCCTGTGGTCACCAAAAAAGTACACTGTCTTGAGTTCAGCAGCAGCAGTCATTTTTCTCCTTCTTAGTAGCAGGTGCAGTGCTGTGTTTTTGACTCTCAGCCTGAGAACAATGCTGATAACACCAATGTTTTTAGTTGTTGCTCAGTAATGTTTAGTCTGACCAAAAACTTTCTGAGTCTCATGCTCTGCCAGGGAGGAGGGGAAGCCAGGAGGAAGCAGATACAGGACACCTGACCCAAACTAACCAAAGAGGTATTCCATACCACAGCATGTCATGCTCACTGTATAAACTGGGGGCAGTTACCTGGAAGGGTTGGATCACTGCTCAGTCAGGCTGGGTATCGGTCGGCGGGTGGTGAGAGGTTGTATTCTCTTCCCTTATCATTATTATTATTGGCGGTAGCAGCAGTGGTTTGTGTTATACCTTAGTTACTGGACTGTTCTTATCTCAACCCATGGGAGTTACATTCTTTTGATTCTCCTCCCCATCATTTCAGGAGCAGGCGGGGGGAGGCGGGGGGAAAAGTGAGCAAGCTGCTGCGTGGTTCCTTGTTGCTGGCTGGGCTTAAACCACGACACACACATGCAGAGAAGTCATAAAGCACAGAAAATTTAGAACCTAAATGGTTATGGGAATTTGTCAGAAACATGGTTTCCAGAGCTAAGATGCCTGTTGCTACCTATTCTTATCTATAACTGATGCTGTTCTCTGAAGTACACTGTTTCTCAGTAGGTTTTCTCTCATATTTGTTAGTTACTCATCAACAAAATCCAGCTTCTGACTGCAAGAAACAAAGGAAAAAAAGCCTTGTTTCCTTGAGTTTTTATTATGCAGCTCACAAGCTAGTTCCAGCTGCATGTGAATCATTACCTCCTGGCTGGGCACAACACATCCATGGCTTTTTGTGGGAGGATTTGTAATTTGTTTTGGGAGCCAGATATGAGAGACCCTGTCACACTGTCACAGGGATTTTCCTGTGGTTTATGCAAGCTGCTAAGAATTACCTCTAGGTTTGTGGTGTAAAAAGTGCCATAGAACCTGCAGAGTACTGGTCCATTACATAATTAGTATTTAATAATCAATGTGAAGTGGAGCATTCCTCATGAAAGATTAAGAATCACTGCCACTGTTTGCTTGTCCCTAACACTAGTGCCCTTGATTCCCAGCAGGTTCTGACCCTAGGTTACCACAGCCGAAGAGAACGCTTTAAGCATACTGAAATCAGTATGTTTCAACAAAATTCGAATTTTCTATTAATTTTTTTTTCCAAATGTTTTCAGCAAGCTCCATATTGTGATTCTGCTAAGAGGTTATTGTGGCTCAAGTGTGTTTTCATTCAGTGAAGAATGCCTTCTGGGTTTCAAGTGAGGGATTCAAAAATAAGAAGTTGAAACAGCAGCTTGAAAAAGATTACATTTTGACCTGAGCTTTCTCTGTAGTGTCCTGAAAATTGCAGCCAAAACCTAACCTGATGGGGAAATACATGACTGGCTGATTGATAGCCTGAAGATAGCTTTTTCTGAAGTTAATTCATCCAGACAGATTCTTCAGGGAATTCTTAAACACTGTGAAAGTTTCCAGGAGGTAAATTGGATGGACAAGTCTTAATGTTAGTCACATTGAAATGATCTAGTTAAAATTTGTCCTTTGTCTTGTACTTGCTATAATTGCCTATGCCATATCTGAACACTGGTGCAGCGCATCTCTTTTATGCAGATAACAGTGCTTATACACAGCAGATAGAATGGAAAACAGCCTGTGGAGTGAATAGCCGTGTACCAAGACTAGAAGCACTGAGCTTAATTTAATAGTTGTGACAGTAAATGAGTGACTACAGGGTTGTTGTTCTGCTTCGCATGTAGGAATTCCTGGCCTGCTACCAAAGGAAGAATAAATATTCAGAAAGAAGCAACTGAAAAAGGAAGTAGTTGTGTTTGGTTATTCCTGATCCCTCAGCAGGCAATGCAAAAGTGGAGGATCCTCCAGCAGTCTCTCGGAGATCCTGAGTTCTGCTCTGACAGCACCTCTTGCTCAGGGCTGGGGAGGCTCACGGGTGAAGGCAACAGCCTGGCTCTAAGAGTGATGAGGGACTGCAGACACTCAAACCCAAGACATGCTCAGTGATGGAGACAGGCGGGATGAGCTACCCAAGTCAGAAAGTTTCTCAAGCCAAATGAACCAGACCACCAAAACCAACATCTAACTAGAATGGTGTCTACTTCTCTTGATCATGAGAAAACACGGGCTGAAGCAAGTTAGCTCTTCAAGTAATTCTGTGTGTAGACCAGCCATAGGTAGACAGTCATGATAAAATACTGGCATTTCTGAATCTCAGAGGTAGTCCCCCACTTACAGAAGTGTTTTGGCTCTTGTTCTTCATCTTTTTTAATTCACCAGAGGGGAATAAAACTTCACCACATTCAGCTGGAGTTTTACAAAGTCCTCAAGGAACTAACAATATGAGCTTCCTCAAACCAGGAGAGCAAAATGAGATGATGTGAGACTTGGCAGGGCACTGGTGGATGAAAATAAAGCCCCTAAAATTGATGTTAATGTTGTGATTGACCCCTGTGGTATTTGGATTAGGCTTTTAGTAGAAGAGAGTTGCTGTTGCACCTTAGGACATATGAGTGTTAATCCTAGCACTTAGTTCAGGGAACTCAAGTGACTAATAAGGGATTTAAAACACTGGATTAAAAGATTTGTAGAGATTATTTCGATAGTTGCACATGCAAGTTTAAAAAAAAGATATAATAATTTCAGGTAAATCCCCACTTAAGTTTTCATGAAGTCTCACCATAACCTGTGGAAGATAACACAGCTGGAAAGCTTTATCATCAGGGATCCCAAGCAAACATGCATCTTCTCCCTCTTCTCGGCAATCCCCTGGGGCTCATCATCAGAAGTGAACCCACTGGGTACTTTTCTCAGTGTCAGAAAAGCAGATATTGCTGACCTATGTGAAATGATGTACAAGATAAAAAAGATTGTAATGCAACCTTCAGCTGATATTTATCACAATTTGTGTTTTTTTTTCAGTTCATGATATGGGCCAATTAATTTCCTTTCTTTTTTACGTAGCAGTGACATTCAAGCTGTGATCAAATCACTTCATCTTTCTGTTCAAATATCCATTAATATGAAGTATGCTCAAGGGATTTGAACTGATTCCCCAAACTACCTGTCAATTTGAAAACGTTTCTGACTATATTACAGTACCAAATTCCAAACAGTTCCTACAGCAACAACTGCTGTATGTGGAAATCATCTGTCACAAACAATTCAATCAGTGATGCCTGAATCAGATACTAGTAAGAATAACAGCATTTTCTATTATATTAGTTTCAGATCCTAATTCTTTCTCACTAAGGCTAAGATCACACTCGGTTGGACTATTACCAAGCTGTTGCCTTTCTGAGGTGCATTTAAAAGACTGTATCAGTTTGTAGCAAGGATGCTGACAATTCGTTCTAATAAATTTGGCAATTTTGGTTGCTATGCTCTGTCTGAAGACCTTCTGTCACATTCAGATAATCTCTATCAGAGACTTCCAAACAAATGTGGAGATGCAACTGTCACAATGAAAAAGCCTTCAAAGCAGTATGAAGATGTACTCTGTGTTAATTGAATGATTCTGTGCAGTCCAAGACCTTGAGAGCTATATTTAGAATACCATTTTGTGGAACTAAGGTGACTACATCATTGCTGCTTGCTGTGTAATAGCTGTCTCTAATTTAAGGACGAGGTCATGCACCCTTTTTTTGCCCAAAGTGAAAAGGCAACCCAAAATGTCACCGTAACCCAGCTGAAAGCTCCAGACTAGGAGGGCAACATGAAGAAAGGAGATTTCAGTTGACCACCATTTGCTATCATCTCTATTTATATGAGAAGGTGTGAAAAGTGTGGAAGTTCAGTGCTCCATATAGCAGCTAATTTGGGTGTGCAACTATCAAGGTGCACATGTAAAGCCTGTAATCAACCTTTCTGTATTTTTCCCTTGTCTACCTGGATTATGGGAAAGGGCATGTACTTTGGATAGGCACATGAGCGTTACTGGTATTAGCTCAGGAAAGAAACTACTAGCAATCAAGAAAATATTTCATAGAATAAAACCCACAGGTTTCTTAGGGTAAGAGACTCTCAGTCTTTTTTATGGCACAATTTATCAATTCAGATATATTAACAATTTTGTAGCATAAATAATTAGGAGCCTGATTCTGTGGGTAACAGGGAGAGAAAGCTTCATGTGCCTTCCCCTCTCTTGCAAAGTAGGTATAAACCAGAGTGTTCAATACAAGCAAGCAGTAAACTGGTGCTTTCAGGTTTGTCTCCTTAATTTTGGAGGCCTGAAATGCACCTGAGTGAAGGCCAGCATTGTCACCTACTTCTATACTTTCTATCAAGTCAGACAGCCCTTCAGCTCTGAGCTTTGAGCATGTGCTCTACTCTGTATTGTATTCAAGTCTATGTTTTCATCAACGATAAACCTACTATAAGTGGGTTGTGTAAAGAGGTGTTTTTGTGATATGTTTTTTCCTTTCTGAAAAGTTTAGCATTATTGACTGTATTGAATAAAAAGATGTGAAAGGAAAAAGAGCTTTATTTCGAGTGTGTATGGTGCTTGATAGAAATCTGAATTAAATTGATACTTTCTACTTAGTAAGATCGAATCTGAAATTCTTCACGAACTCTATATGTGCCTAGAGGAATTACAGACGTATCTGAGTTGCTGATGGAAAACAGATTGCTCCTGTCCAGTTTTCTTATATACTAAAAAATACGGCAGATCTGCCTGCAGATATGTAATTTCATATGGCTTGGTGCAGAAAGAGTTGCATATAGCTGGTTTGTTAAAGAAGGAAGGTAGGCGAGTATGGAAAAGCTGTGAAGTGAAACATCCTGTCCTCGATGAACTAAAAATCTATGAGTCTGTGTTGACCTATAGGTGTGAACATTCCTCTTCAAGTGCGAACTGGAAGCCGTAGCAGCAATCAAGTTCAACTCTAGAGGAGATGGAGGAGAAAAGCCTGTTATTACCATTGTCAGGAAATGTAATGGAGCACTACCCCTCCTTATTAAAATGGGATGCTAGTGTGAAATGTAAGCATGCTTACCACCAAGGAGAAAGGTTGGCTGGGGGATGAATTTGTGGATGAGTCATGCCGATTAACAGGCCTATAAACAAAAGTTCTTTAAAAGGCCTATTTTGCCTGTGTTTTGCTGTCAAATTCTCATGTAGAAATAAAAGAAATGGAGTAAAAATCAAAGAGGATTTTAAGAATTCTATGATCAGTGTTTCACCTATTTCTGTACAGCTTTCAAGATGCATTGGTTTGATAAGGCAGGTAAAAGCAACACAATTTTACTTCAGTGAGCTGCTCCAAGGGAAGAGCTACTCACCATGAGTTCACTTGCTCTGCATGCAGCAGTTTACCTTCTCATCAGTCTCAGCCTCCTTGTTTTCCCAGCCACCTTTTTCTGTTTCCTTACCTGCACCATGCATGTAATAACACTAAGCCCCTTCAGGAAACCTGTTGCTTCCCTTCAGGACACAATTAGAATGTGCATGAATAATCCACATGCTGTGACCCAATACTATTCAATTCAAAATAAAAATGAATCAATGCATTTGATGGACCAGATGCACACTAATGCTTATTCACAGAATCATAGAATAGTTAGGGCTGGAAAGGACCTTAAGATCATTGAGTTCCAACCCCCCTGCCATGGGCAGGGACACCAACCACTAAACCATGTCACCCAAGGCTCTGTCCAACCTGGCCTTGAATACCGCCAGTGATGGAGAATTCACCACTTCCCCGAGCAACCCATTCCAGGGCCTCACCACCCTTACAGTAAAAAATTTCTTCCTCATATCTAATCTAAACTTCCCCTGTTTAAGTTTGAACCCATTACCCCTTGTCATAGAATCACAGAATAGTTAGGGTTGGAAAGGACCTCAAGATCACTGAGTTCCAACCACCCTGTCATGGGCAGGGACACCTCACACTAAACCATGCAATCCAAGGCTATGTCCAACCCAGCCTTGAACGCCGCCAGGGATGAAGCATTCACAACTTCCCTGGGCAACCCATTCAAGGGCCCCACCACCCTCACAGTAAAGAATTTCTTCCTCATATCCAATCTAAACTTCCCCTGTTTAAATTTTGACCCATTACCCCTTGTCCTCTCACCACAGTCCCTAATGAAGAGTCCCTCCCCAGCATCCCTATAGGCCCCCTTCAGATAATGGAAGGCTGCTATGAGGTCTCCACGCAGCCTTCTCTTCTCCAGGCTGAACAGCCCCAACTTTCTCAGCCTATCTTCATACGGGAGGTGCTCCAGTCCCCTGATCATCCTTGTGGCCCTCCTCTGCACTTGTTCTAACAGTCCCATGTCGTTTTTATGTTGAGGATGCTAGAAGTGCACACAATACTCCAAGTGAGGTCTCACGAGAGCAGAGTAAAGGGGCAGGAGCACCTCCCTCGACCTGCTGGTCATGCTCCTTTTGATGCAGCCCAGGATATGGTTGGCTTTCTGAGCTGCAAGCGTACACTGCCGGCTCATGTTCATTTTTCCATCGACCAACACCCCCAAGTCCTTCTCCACAGGGCTGCTCTCAATCTCTTCTCTGCCAACCTGTAGCTGCACCTGGGATTGCTCTGACCCAGGTGGAGGACCTTGCACTTGGCATGCATGGTTAAACTTCATCAGGTTGGCATCAGCCCACCTCACAAGCGTGTCAAGGTCCCTCTGGATGGCATTCTTTCCCTCCAATGTATCAACCGAACCACACAGCTTGGTGTCATTGGCAAACTTGCTGAGGGCACACTCAATCCCACTGTCCATGTCACCCACAAAGATGTTGAACAACACCGGTCCCAACACCGATCCCTGAGAGACACCACTCGTTACTGGTCTCCAGCTGGACATTGAGCCACTGAGCACTACTCTTTGTGTGCAGCCATCCAGCCAGTTCTTTATCCACCCAGTGGTCCACCTATCAAAATGATGTCTCTCCAACTTAGAGACAAGGATGTCATGTGAGACAGTGTCAAAGGCTTTACACAAGTCCAGGTAGATGACATCAACTGCTCTACCCCTGTCCATCAGTTCCGTAGCCCCATCATAGAAGGTCACCAGATTGGTCAGGCAGGATTTCCCCTTAGTGAAGCCATGCCGGCTGCCACCAAGCACCTTATTGGTTTCCATGTGCCTCAGCATGCCTTCCATGAGAATCCACTCCAAGATTTGAACACTACCAGGGATGCATCAGCCACAGCTTCTCTGAGCAACCTGTGCCAGTGTCTCACTAACATCATAGAGAAGAATTTCTTGCCAATATCTAATCTAAATTTCTCCTTTCAGTGTAAGGCCATTGCCCCTTGTGCTGTCACTACATGCCCTTGTATAAAGCTCCTCTCCAGATTTCTTTTTGGCCCCTTTAGGCACTGGAAACTGCTCTAAGGTCTCCCCTGAGCCTTTTTTTCTCCAACAAGCCCAACTCTCTCATCCTGTTTTCATAGCAGAGGAGCTCCAGCCCTTGGATCATCTTTGTGTCCTCCTCTGAACTTGCTCCAACAGGTCCACGTTCTTCTTATGTACTGAACCCAGTACTCAATGTTCCGCCTTTTACATATGATTAATGTCTTGTTGGTTTTGAGGGTGCTTCTGAGAACTGATTGCTTTCTCCTTGTAAAATAGGTAGAGCAGAAGTTTGTTTATTCTCTACAACCTGTACTTTTCTGTATGCATATCTTTGTGTGTGCAGATTGGAGGTCATGGAAAATTGAATCTGAAAAAATTCCATTATGATGTACTTTCTCTTATTCATTGTGTTCCTTCAGTAGCCAATATACCACCCTTTATACACAAGTTATTTTGGAAACAATACTTCCCCCGAATTCTGACACTTTAATGTGTTAAGGACAGCAATAATCACCTAAGAGAGGATATATCTTTTGAAGTGCACTGGACAGAAGTGAAGTTGGATCACTTTTTCTGTTTCCATTGTTATTTTCTCACGTATCAAATAGATTTAAGCAAAACAGAGGAACACGGGAAAAATTCCTTCACTCACCAAAAAAGATTTAGAATTTTTTGAGGAAAGTGGAAAATAATTCATAAAATGTCCTTTCCTCCAAAAACATAGAGGCCTTTGGGACTGCAGATAACTGAAATTATGATAACTGAAGTGGAAAGACAGACGTCAGACTTTGAGATCTACAGGAGCTTGGGAGGAATTCGGCTGCTAGGTAGCCAAATATTTTAAAATTCAACATATAAAAATAATTTGCAAGATTTTTATGGAATTTAAGACAAAATATTTTCTTCATTTACACAGTTATTTTTTTTATTACATGCTCTGCTTTTATGGATTGGAAATGAAATTCTCAGCTGCTTTCTAACTTGCAAATGTAAAGTCATGCAGTTTAACCACTATGCTGCTATGCTGCTAAGACATCAGGGCTTATGCCTGCAAACGTATATTCGTCCATGTTTGTATCGGGCTCATCAAATGAAAATCAATGGCAAAGTTCCTGAATATGTCAAGTTTGTCACCTGTTTGAACTTCAGAAATCTATCTATCTGCTTTAGCACTTCTTTATGCTCGAGGCTAAGGAAAACAGCCTGCTGCCAGCAAATTTAGTGTCAATAGAAAATAAATCTCCTAAACCCACTGGAATCATCGAGGATTTATCCCAGAGGGTACGGGGAATGGCAGCACTTCACTAGCACTCATGGCAGGAGGAGTCTACATGCAGCATTGCAATGAGCACTGGGAAAAGACAGGAGCAAGCATGGGCAGTCAGCCGGGTGGCAGGTCCCTGGGATGAGCTCTGTGCCTCCAGCACAACCCCACAGGCTGCTCACGATGAGAAAAGGCTGCCGGCTCTGCACACGGCATCTTCTGATTAAGGAAAATACCTCAACATCAAAATCCCACTGTAAACTGCATGAAAATCATACCATGGATAGACTTGAAATACTTTGGCGCAAGGTTGTTTTCACATTATTCTTTCTACCGTCTGGCTATGAAATGACATCAGCAATCAGGTTGGCCTGTACAGCTGCACATTCGTCACCATGTTCAGAACACTCCCCTAAGGCAGTGCAATATGTGTGATACAAACTAGACACCCATGGTATGACAGGTAGCTTTCTGTCTAAGGCATCTTCCCAGTGGTTCAGAGCACATTCTGTGATTGAGGCAAGGAAAACCAGGATCACATCCTAAAACATTCTGCTCTGAGAAAGAGTCCAGCAGACAGTAACAGAGCGAAAAATTTGCGGTGATCTAATGTTCCTATTATGCTGTGATTATCTGCAGAGCTCTGGCTCTGCAGTCTTTCTCTTGCTGTAATCTGTGTGGGCATTTCTATTATGTCTGTCAGCACAGCATCTGAATGCCTTCCAAGCAAGAAGAAATACTACCTCTTTTTTCTTCAAAACATCAAAATATGGACTTTATCTCAGCTAGCATGGAGTCTTCTAAAAATGTCTGTGCCAAGATGGAAAGCATGGAGATTTATCATAGATGCAACCCCTCATTCTCCAGTCTGTTTCCTGTTCTGTTTATGCATTGCATTGGGTCTCTCTGTGACAATGAAACCAAGCCAATTTCTCTGGTATTTGTGGCATATTTATGTAAGGAATAGTTCTCTACATATAGCGACAAGATTAAGTGTGATGCAGCAAATCAAGAAGTACTTTTGATAAACTGAGTAACTCTTCCCAGAAGGGTATCATCTGCTTTATTTGTATTACAGTGGGCACTTAAACGTGAGGTACGTAACCATCGACTTGCAGTACTAGGTCTGCCTTCTACGTGGTTTTGTTTCACAGTCTGTAGACAGAGTCCTAATATAAGCCACAAAGTAATCACAAGTCACTGTGTAACAGATGGGTTAGTTGTGGTTTGTATGATGCAAAACTCATTAAAAAAATACTTACAGTAGGTTATGCTGTCTTGATAAGGTTTTAATTAAAGTTTCAACTCACTCAGCTCCTGCTCTGCTGCTGACCAGGAAGCAGAATAGAGGCCTCTTCTGTCCATTCACATTTCAAAATGAATGAATGAATTAACTGACAGTGCTTTGTTTGCATGTTCATTGTATAGAGGGAGCGGCAGGGAAGTAATGTGCAAAGGTCCTTCCATGAACATTTATTTTACCTACATATTAATAATTCAAAGTGTCATATAGTACACTTCAAGAATGAGACAGGAAGGAGCTTGTTCACTTCTTTTTGTGTTGTTGGGGCTTTTTTTTCTCTCTTTTTTTTTTTTTTTTCATTTTCCTCAGAAGAGTCCTTTGAAACCTTATTTGCATTGAAAATACTTATTGAAAAGCTGAGTCTCATGTCAGGCTTCCTATTCTATTAAGAGGATGCAATTTTGCTTTGAAAATTGGTCTCTCATCTTGAATGAGGAAATAACCATTCTAGGGGATGCCAATTAGATGAACTTTTGTATCCCAAGTAGAACTGCTGAGAGCAATTTTGATGGACTGATTTTGCATTTGAATATGCTTTCAGTTGGATCTAAAGTACATTGTAAAACCAGATTGATCTCTCCAGAGGTTCGCCAGTGAAAGATTCCAGTAGTGTTTAGACACTTTATTTGTACAGATTCAGAGCAAGACATTTTGGTTCCTGCTTCATTCCTAAGGCTTTCTTTTTATACTTTTAACTACCCAAAGATCACCTGTTAAAAGTCAGTGTGAAAATATTTCAATTTTGACAAAAGTAAACATTACGAATGGCTCCAACTTTTGTTGTTTGTGTCTTTTTGAGACTTATTTTCAAGGAAAAATCTGGAACACTGGTCCCTATCAGAATGACGTCAAACACTGAAATCCTGAAATTATTTTGAAATGCAACTTCCATTCTCACAGCTCATCTGTAGAAGGAATGCATTGGTTGCTTAAAATGTTTCCAGCTGCAATAGTCTAAATCAGGGATTTAAAAATATTTTTTATGGATGCTGCATTTAGTAATGGCAGCACTGACTATAATCACTGACAGGAATAGCACTGATTACTGGTATCAGAGAAAAGCACTTCCAGCTCAGACTGTCTATCGTTCGGAGCCAGCTTACATACCCTTGATGTTTTATGTAGTGCCTCCAGAACTGCTGGGATTTGTAGCAGGGCTCATAGTTACTGTCATATGTACTAACCTGGACTTTCACTGCTTCCTCATATCAGATGCAGATGTTAAGGGAATTGTAAGTAGGCTCAGGGAAGCTATTTTTCAGGAGGACTTGTTTATCACCAGCCTCCCATGAGCAGGCAGGATCAGTGTGTGCTTTTAAAACTTCATCCACTGTGTCTTAACCCCCCAGGCTCAAGTGAAAACATGGAATTACTTCATCTTGCCTCTGGACAAATGATATACCAGTCTTTTGCTGTGAAAATAACTTCCTCTCAGCTCCACAGAACTACACAGCAGTGTTATAGATGCACTGCTGTAATTCTTGCTCACTTGGACTCACACGCATAACACCAAATCTTTTTGGAGTCAACTGTCAGTGAAGATGAAAGGTGCTGTACTTTCTCTAAAACCACTTGTGAAGTGTTAATTCTGCTTGGATTGAAAAGACAAGATTCAGCAGTGGTGGTTATTACAGCATAAGGACAGGCACTGGCCAGTGCTCTGTGATAAGGGATCATATCAACTGGCTGAACAGAGGTTACCCAAGATATTGCTCCTGTGTAGCTCTTGAAGTCTAAAATAAAACCTTGTGTCGCTGAGAGGCACTGAGTCCAGCATTGTGAGCTAAATAGCAATCACTAAGAGAAAGACAACTCAGTGAACTCAGTCTCCTGTTCTTCAAAGTACCAATGGTAAAAGTTACTGTACTTCACTGAAACAGAGGGAGAGTGAGCAGGAGATGCCTCTCTCCCTTCTTTTATCAGCAGTCTATTCTATGTCAAGGACATTTCCTAAGAATTTCCCAGCATGGCTAACCTTGCCCCAGTGCTAGACCTAGAATAGGTCAAGGGGAGCCCTGTGAAGACTTTTATCTACTGCTGTTGCTTTACGTAACCCTGATAGGAATAAACACACCTGAATCAGTCATTTAAAGTTAGCAACCAGAGGCTGATCTGGAGGAGCCATTCAGCAGGAAGCCTTCTTCTGGGCCAGACTGTAAAGATCAGCTAAGGGACTATTCTGCAATCCATAGTTCCCAAGAGCAGCCATCCTCTGATGGCTGCTGTATCCCCCACAGGCTCAATTCCTAGCACCCCTTCTTTGATGGAGTTTGCAAGAGACGGTATGTAACAGTGGCCCTGAGGCGCTGTGCTGCTTCCACTGCCTCTTACAGCACGAGTGTGTGCTCAGCAGAATTGGTAGGGAGCAGAAATGTCTTTCCTAGCTCTTTGCCCTTTCTTTTGAATGGAGCTATTTCTTCAGTCACCACCTTTACAACTCCCTCATGCTCCTGTGCCATGAGTTGTTTCTTTGAAGCCAAAAGGAAGCTGAATCACAGAATCATAGAATCATTTGGGTTGAAAAGGACCTTAAGCTTAAGATTGTCTAGTTCTCTGTCTAGTTCTCGTGGGCAAGGATGCCTTGCACTAGACCATGTTGCCCAAGTATCACAGTGGAAGTTTCTGTGGACAGCCAGTGTAATGACAGGGAACCTTTGACGGGCCCGGAAGGGAGGAAGGAGGGAAGACAGTGTCAACTTAATGTCTCAGAAGCCTATTGATTTCAAGGAATAAAGATTACCCTTACTCTTTCCACATTAACCATCATGTCCCACCTTCCCAGACCCATCTTCCCCAAGGTAGATGCTGTGGGAAGGAGAACCCCACATTCTTCATAGTCTTTGCATAAAGACGTGACATGCACAAAAGCAGGCTTGTGTTTATAATGGCAGCTAGAGAAGCTCATAAACAATACCTCTCATAACAGCCCAAGAGCATACAAAATCCTGGTCTTCAGGGAGACGGAGGATAAACATGAATCTGTGCAGTTCTTTGCAAATGTTGAAGAGCAGAGCCTTAAATAGAAAGGTCTACACCAAATGGTGGTTTTGTCTCTTTAAATGCCTGTCCTACAGTTCTAGGGGATAAACTTTGAGTCTTTATTATAGGTTACTAGAAGCACAAGAAACACTTTGCTACAGCTAAGAAAAGCCTTCAAATCATTATGAGTTTAAAGCTTCATGTTGCTCACACTGCTGGGCTAGCAGCCTCCTGACTGTGTTGTAATTTCTGTAGCTGCAGAAAATGGCACGTTAACAATTCAGAACTGTTTGGGAGAAAATATCTATTGCATACAGATAAAGGGGTTACGATTTTTACGCCCAGAAGGGCTCTATAAAATGGAATATATCAAAAGCAACCCATAAACTTTTCATATTCTCATAAAGATGCTTGCATGTATGCACACATGCATATTTTGGCACACTGCTTTGCTATGACTTATGCTTAGTGACAGCTCTTCATCTTGGGGGTTAAGTTTGCTTTAGCCATTTCTTTTCCAGACAGAGCTGGCCTAGCATCTTCACCTCACCTGTATTCAGCTAGCCTGTGAAGAGGCCAAAGTTAGACATATATTTTGCAGACACTCTCTGTATATAATCAGTGCTAAGGTATAGTCACCTTCAGCAAAATTTTGCAGGTCATCTTGCACCCAAGAAATTTGAGAAAGGCAAAGAAAAAAATACTAAACCCCATCCTTTCCAGAAGGTTCAAATGTCTTTGGATTGCTTGTCACAAGGTGTGCAGGAAAACACTATTCTAATACTCTGCTTGAGCTTCTTTTTGTTGGTGGTTAGCTGGTGCTGCTGACCTGGACCACTTCTCAGACAACACAAAGGGGGCGTTACCTGGGAAATATTTGTACAGGGCTTTGGAAATGTGAAATGGAGATTTCATACAGTCCTACTGAAGGCTACAAGCTTGTCTGGGTGAAACTGAAGGCAAGATCTGCCCTTGTTACGCTGCATGTGTTTTCTTTCATCAAACAACGTTACTGAAGTGCAGAATGTTTCACTGCAAATCCCTTTCCTCAAAGGAAGAAAGCAAAGCTAATGAACCTGGGAGAGGAAAAGTCAGTGTTACTGTTATAAAGTCAGTTATACTCCCTCTTATTCATGAAAGTTTCAGCCTGCCAGATGGAACAGTCATTATTAATCTCGTTTCACAGCACTGATTACATTAACATTATTCTTTTGTACTGTACGATACTATATAACGCTGAAACCTTGAGGGGATAGAAGCTGAAGAGTGAGGCTAACAAGAAGAAACCATTACTCCACAAGCCAAAAAAGTCTGACCTGTGGCTGCTGGAACTTGAGCAGGAAAGGTCCACCTCCTAATAAACTATTCAGAGACAGTGAGAAAGAGAGGCAGAACAGGCTGAACCTTCTACAAGATGCGAAGAGCAAGTTTTTTCTTGGCTAGCCTTTTTTGAGTCATGACAGCTCTCAGTCGATTCCAGATGAAAGCAGCCGCTTCCTTAGAATGGGCTGCAGCTTTCCTGACTTCTCTGTCTTGGCATCGTGTCTGTCAGAATTTGCTATACAAACTCTCACTAAAAAGCGTATGTATTTTTTTTCTTTTTGGTTATGAAATATTCTTGCAATAATCTTTAAAGCTATCACATGTTCCATTGCCTCAGAAATGTGTTCTTTATAATACCTTTATTCAGTATTCTCTTTGTATCTACTCAGTGTGTGGCTTTTTAACTAATTTTGATTGTATAAGTAAATTCCACGATATGTTGCTATTTTTTGCCATTAGACGGATGTTATTTGGTTTTAGCATTCAATCAACATAAGTAAATGAAATACTGAGGCACATTTAGATTTTTGGCAATTTTACTTATTTTCACAAATCCTATGCACTGTTTTCGTTGCAGAACCCATTTATGAAGCAAGTATCATATCAGGGCCCAATTCTATCAAGTTCTGAGTACTTCTAGCAAAGTACTCAAGTCCCTTCACAAAGTCACCTAGGTAGCAAGGTTGGCTTTGGTATTAAATTCTCCTTCAAAGAGGTGTCTGTATTCCCACTTATGTTTAGAAAAGTCAATCTCCCTGCAGCAAAACCTCCTCTGCAGGATTTCCTATTGACTGCACTGAGCTCCAGCAGCATGCTGGCTCTTGATACCTCACCCTGACTTGCTGAACTCTTCCCTCTCACTCTGTAAGGAACTTCACCACTGCACTCAGGGGAGTTAATTTTGCTTCAAAAGCTCTTGTCTGTGTCTAAATCCCTTTGCCCTGTGTAAACTGCAGGGCAGAAGCATTTTCACAGCACCCAGGTCTGAGTGTGTGCCTGAGTTACCTGACTATGCTGCAATGAGAGCTGCCACCTTATTTCGGGTGCTTAAGAACAGAGAAATCTTAAAGCAAAGGCAGCCTCTGAATACGCTGTACTTTAAAACCAGCAAGTCTGTTTGCATTTTGATTTCTGCCTCCTACTGCTTCAGCATCCATCTGTTGGATCTGTACCAGCAGCCAGAACCACATGACTTGCACTACAGGATGAAATGACTTTAAATGGCAACGTGGCACTAGTACAGCATTAACATCTCAGCAGCAGACAGTGTGAGATTAATGTCACAATTAGCAAGTGGATGTTTGATATCTCAACCTCAGGGATTCATTGGACTTGTAAATCTGCAGGGGCTCAGTTGGGTGCCTGGTTGTTACCGATCATAGAGATAATGTAAACAAGCATTTACTGAGGCCTGGTGGAAGCAAAAGGTTTCTGCTTGCATGAACAGTCTTTTCAAGAGGTAGAAACCTTGTTATAACATAAACATTGAGCTATATGTATATAAACATAGTTTTATGGAAGAAAATTTAACAAACCTAAATCCAGTAAACAGAACTTAAAAGCAACTCCTTATAAAATACTGAAAGGGGAAAGCAGCAGCCTTTCATACTCGTGAGCTCAGAGATGATAAGTCTAAGCTAACATTGCGGGCAGAATTCCTCACTGTTCCTCTCAACCTAAAAAATCTATAGAGAAGAACATCAAAATACTGAGCACTATCACCTGTGCAGACCCTGACCATAGGCCCCCATCGCACACACAAACTAAACAAAAGCCACAAAGCTCCTGCAGGGTCTGACCCTTCATGACGGGGTGACTACTGCCCTCTGCTGGTGCAAAGTCAGACATTGCGGAAAGAGCATCAGCTATGGGAAAATGAATATTGCTGCCTAGAGCTACGCAGAGAATGGGCATTCCCCATCAGGGAAGAATCTGAGATTTTAAACTTTTGTCTGTCTATTTGTTTTTAACAGATGCAGATCGTCCTTCACACATGAAGAGAGAAATAGTTGGGACCTATCAAAATATTTTATTTCGACAAAACTCTTTAGCCTCAGCTTTGAGGCTTTTCAGTTATAACATGCAAAATTAAAAAAAAAAAAAAAACAAAAAAACAAAAACACAAATAAAAAAGGTTTTGAAAGGGAGAAAATGGGTGTTATTTAGTCTGAAAATGTTCCTGTCCTTCATTTAATTCCCTTTCCTTTGTGCCTGGACACCTTCACCTTGTTTCTCTAGCTCCTGTATTCTGAAGCTCCAAAATCGTTAAACAAGTGTTTTCTGTGCTCCATCTGTTTTTTCAGAGAGAGACTTATTTAGAGTTTCAGATTAATTCTAATATGAAGAACGCTGGCTGTAAATGAGCTTTGAAGTAAATGATTGTTTATTCCACAGAAGAAGTGCAATGTAGTTTATTAAGACCTACTTGTCATTTCACTTTCATGCGAGATCTACTTGCAGTCTTTAACTAATGTCTTATTTTTTTCAGTGGAAGAAACCCTGTTTTTTTCTAACTGTTCTTTATTTTAAGCACTGAAGTAAGGCACCTTAGACTAATCAACAAGGCATTATCCAAAAGGGTTATTATTGATCCCATGTAAAATAAAAACAAGAAAAGAGAAGAAAATACTGTGACACACACAAATGCACAAGAAATTAGTGGACATTCTCACAAAGACAGCCTACAAACTAATTGCTAATTGCTGTTCTATTACCAATACAAAATAAAGTGAACATCAATTTTAAGCAGAACTCCTAAACAAGGTTTGTATTGGCATTTTGGTAATAGCACAGTAAGGGAGAAAAAAGTTGTCAGATCAAAGTAAACACAGAGAAAAAATATCTCCTATAATACATCTTGTTACTGATGTTAAGCAGAACAATCCACTAACTTTAAATTCATGGTCATCAAACCTCAGTGGCATGATGCAATTCACCTGTAAGTGCAGAGGGTATAGCTCGCAAACTACCTAACAACCTACTTTACAGGGGAAAAAGTACACTTAAGGGAGACATTAAGGTTTCCTTTCTGCATTAAGGTTTCCTTTCTACAAATCTCTGTAATATGAATGAACTTCGTGTCCCTTTAAGCTGCAGCTCTTCAGCACAGCTTCAATCCATGCACAGAAGTTGTAAAAGTATCCTCAGCTCTACTATGTTCTTTCTCTCATAAATTGAACAGAGTTATCAGCCCATCTCATTCCTCTCTGTGACAGCCTGCTATCACAAAACCAGCCACTGAACAGTGCTGCTAGGTAGCAAATTGTAGTTTTGTATTTTTTGAATAAGATCCCATAGGAATGCATCTCCTGGCTGTATAATTTCATTTTACAGCTGCTTGCTCCTATAAGGACAGGATTTACACCCATGTGTGAACACAGTTAGCAGATTTGGTCAATGCATGTTCAGCACATGAATGCCCTTGAATTTTAGGTCTCAAGGGATCCTCCTATGTGCTTCTTCAGAATTTATGTTTTGTTTTTAATGGACAGTACCAAAGATAAGAGGCTTTCACAGTGCCCATCATGCTGTGATTTATATTTCATCCTATGCTTTTAAAATGTTACAGAAAGAGGCTGTATTTATGGCAGGTTTTCAACAATGTTATAGAAAGTGGGTTTAGGACATGCAATGCATCTTACAGGTAGACATAATAAGGAGGGTATATTATCTTTTCTGAGTGCCTTGCAACCTTCATTGACACTAGTAAGATTTACATGTCCCAGTGGGCGAAATAATGGACTACAGAGTCTTTAATTTGATTTATTAGAATGAGTGGCTGACTCAGAATTGAGAAGGAGCATGACCTTTCCACATCAGTCGTTTGCTTCAACCACCAATGCAGAAAAACTCCTTGTACTTACCAAGGAGAAAAATATTCCTTGGGTGTTTCTCGAGTGGCCTTTCTGGCCATTTTGGCCCCAGTGCAGAGGCTCTACAGTACAGTTCAAACAGTTTCACTTGCTTAAACAGCTCTTTTCAATGCATGATGTTTTTGCTAAATCAGGGCCTTGGGAAATGCTTCATCTTCAGAGATAAAGCAGAGCAAAAGTAAGTACATTGCAGGATTACTTGTATCTTTCCCTAAGACTTTGCTTATTGTCAGTTCTTGAGGGGAGAGTTAAGATATTTTTCCCCCCTCTTACGATAAAAGGAATCAAACGCTGAAGAAGGTTGCCCAGAGAAGTTGTGGATATCCCAACTCTGAGGCCAGGGTTCGAGGCCAGGGTTCAAGGCCAGGTTGGATGGTGCTCTGAATAATCTGGTCAAGTGGAAGGTATACCTGCCCATGGCAGGGAGGATTGAATTCGTTGATCTTTAAAGGTCCCTTCCAACCCAAACCATTCTATGACTCTATGATCCTTAATGTCTCTGAATGCTTCCTGAGATTAGGTACAGGAAAACATGTATAGGAATGCATTGAAAGGAAACATTTAGTGAAAATAGAAGAGTAAGAAGACTGAAAGAAACCTAGAAAAGGGAAATCTAGAATGCTTATAGAGATATCCAGATGCTGAAGTGTTCCATCCCAGATAATACTTCATGGATCTTTCACTTGCAACTTTTGAATTTCAGGAAAGGTGAAAGTAGTCAAGGTCTACCCCATTTCTTGAAATTGTAAGTATTATAATATTAGTAACCAATCAGACATAAAAACATTAAACCTTAGTGTCCTTGCCTATATAGAAGCCCTCTTAGCAGTGTTTCAGGTGGATACACAGTGCTTCAGGTGGATACACAGTGCTTCATGCCCTTTATCTAATAGAGGGACACACCATCAGTACAAGCTCAACGTATGAACAGAATGATCTCACACAGCCCATTGAACTGGATTTGCAGTGCTATAGGAAGTAAAGTCACTCTGCAAGGTTTTGGATGCTAGTTTCAAATTAAAGATGGGTCATTCAAACATTCATGGACTATGCAGACTAAAACCAACTTAATGGAAGTTGGCAACTTCCAGCTTTTGAGCATTCCTTCCTGTTGAAGAGTTTGCAAATTAAGCAAAAGCAAGAGTGGTTTTTGTGATAAATCTATTCCTTTCTCTTGTGCTTCCTGGAAGAATCCATACCCACAATTAATGACACAAAAAAACTTATGAAATGCAATTTACAGAATCAGAACTACAGTTCTTGAAATGAGAAGCGCAGAGAGAGTTACAAAGAGGTGTGATGTCAAACATAGCAAATCTTTTGTCATCTTATCCCACTGGAATGTGTACATTTCTGGAGTAGAAGGAATGAGATTGCCATTTTGATACCACTACTATACCAGAGTATTTCTATATGCCACATATGCTGTTCTTGAACATGTTCTTATAGGCGAAAGAGGGACCACTTCTTGTACCAGAAGCCAAAATTTTATTGTTTATGTAAGTTAAAGATTTGACTGTATAACCAAAATACAGAAAACAGTTGATATTAGTTAGTTTAAATGCAGTTTAAATACCAGATTAAAAAAAATATGTATCATCAAAAATATTGCAGTTAAAAATTGTAATAAAACCTCCCTCCAAGTCTCTAATGCTTTTTCTCTGGTGCTACATTTACCTCTCTAATGCTCCTCTAGCTGTTAATGCTGATGGTTTTTGTCTGAGAGAAGAGATACAACAACAAGTTGTCCTCCTGAGATTCTTGGTGGAAGAAATACAGCATTCGTGGTAGGGTTTTATTCTCCTTTTTGCTGGGAGGAACATGATGCTGCTGTTTATAGCTACTTCCCTTTTGCCCTAGGAGCCGCTTGGGCCCACCCATGTGTTTTTGCCATGAGGACTAGTGGGTTTGCACCTGCTCTGCCCTGTAGAAATCGCTGTTGCAGTCATAAGGCATTGGAGAAGCTGTCCAGTAACAAGGCTGCTAATTATTATTAAAACAAAAAAGTATTATCTTTTCTTGTCAAAAAAATAGTGTTTCAACTTGCCTTTATGGTCTGTGCAGGAAATGACAGTTATAACATTTTTTTCCCTTAGACATTCAGATAACTTGCTTACATCTTACTGTGTTTTCTTTTCTCCAAACTGGGTAGCAGCCTTTGTCAGCTTTACACATGTGCAGTTTTTATGTACATGTTCCTCAACTCTTCCAACAAAACAGTATAATTAAACACTCAGATTTGCACTGCTTTTTATTGTACACCAGTTAAGTCTGGGGGGGTTGCCTTTGCTGAATTAATGGTATGTAATTTTTAGTTGCATATGTAACATGAGAACAAAAGAGTACTGAATGGAAATGATGCATTGATACTGTTTAATGCTATAGTTGTTTTAAGGTTTCAAATGCAAATGAAAGTAATGTTTCTCTTATATATTATCTTTCTTCCCCACCACTAGAAAATACATGATACTGAAGTGTCTGCCATTTCCTGAGAAGTGCTGATTACCTTCAAATCTTATTGATTAAAGTAGGAATTTCCCTTTGATTCCAGTAGGATTTATCAGTGGCTGGAACCTCTGTGGAGCAGGAACATTTCTTTCAATCTTATGAGATACAGAAAGTCAGTGTTGATTGCAATGATCAGGCTATCCAG
Source organism: Amazona ochrocephala (assembly GCA_039720435.1). Taxonomy (NCBI): domain Eukaryota; kingdom Metazoa; phylum Chordata; class Aves; order Psittaciformes; family Psittacidae; genus Amazona; species Amazona ochrocephala. The sequence continues at coordinate 33,551,947 of CM077880.1, forward strand.
TGCTTGAACTGACAGCTAACGAAAGCTTAATTGATATTGTTTCTTCCCTAGAGTGTTTCATTTCAGTCAGCACACAGGACGAAGAAAAGAAAGTGGGCTGAGATGAAGTCAGGGTATAAGCAAGGGAATGAATGGCTAGTAAAGCCCACAGTCTTTCAGATTTTCTTTGATTATTATGTCTGTGACTGCATCAAACACAAACTTGACATTCTGGGTGTCCGTGGCACATGTCAAGTGAGAATATATCTCTTTATCTTCTTTCCTTATGTTCAGGTCTAGGAATTGTTTCTTGATGTAATTTCCAGCATCTTCGAATGTATTTAGTCCTAGTGGAGAGAACAGTAAAAGAAAAAGAAAACACATTTCAATTGGAATTTCCTCACAGCTGCTAAGAAACAAGAATTCTTTTTTCTCATGTTTTTCTTTTTTTTTCCCTTTCTTTTCTTTATTTTTTTCCCTAAAGATAATTAACTTCATGCAGTAGCTATGGAAATTTTGTATCTAAACTGCCCACCTAAATTTAAATATCAATGCCTAACCAGAAGTCCTCATTTCTGAAGTAAAATGCTCCTGAGTCAGTCTGTGAAACAGTTGAAGACCTTAGAGGGAGAACAGAAAGTGAGAGAAAAAGAAATAAAAAGGAAAGAGCATAAATTCAAAGGGAATTAGATAGCAGAAAAAATTGGTGGGAGTACAAAAATAAAGAGATAAATGAAGGAAAAAGGGAAAAAAATCACATATTTGTATATTCAGTCACAATTTCCTCATGCAGGTTTTCTGCCTGTTAGTAGCACTGCTTTACAACAGCGGCAGGTATGGACACTGGTATCACTGCAGGGCTGGAGCAGGCTTTGACTCCTGGGGGCGGGCTGCTGCTGGAAGCCCTTGCTGGATCCTGTCCTGTCTGAAGCCTCAGGCAGTGCAAAGTGGTGAGCTCCACTGAGTTTAGGACACAATGTTTGAATAGCTCAGTGAAGCGCTGAGTAATTTAGGTTGCGGTGCTGATACATCCTGAGAAAGGGAGTGAAGGAGCTGGTTTTCAGGAAGTGAGCAGAATCCATATTCTAATAATATTGCTTTAAGTATGCTTCATTCTGGACACTCCCTGTCCCAAACACATTAGGTCAATACTGAAACACTGACAGGTTTTGGATTTTCTCTGGCACTTATTGACATGGCTTCATATATTCTTTTACATCAGCTGGGAACAGCTGCTGGGTTTTGTTTCCAGTAGACACTACTGCGACATACGCAAAGAGGCAGACTTCCTTTATGGAACGGGTTTTCAGAAAAGGAACAAAAAACTTGGATTCAGTTATGGTTTGGGAGTCATAAGCACTGACTTGTGCTGAAATGCGGGCTAGCTTCAGTTATCTGAAACTTCTAGTTCTTTCAGTTTCCTCCACTGCCAATGGAGAGAAAAAAGCATCTCCAGAGAGGTAGATGACCCCTTCACAGGACAAGCACGATGGAAGGATGAGATGAATTGGATTCTGTGCATGACACCTACAATTTTTTTGAGAGAAAGGCCAGGTGCTTAGGTAAGATACTTAGTATTTAAATGGTTAAATATAGGTGACCTGAGTCAAAGTCTCAGTCTTTAATGCATGGCCTACACTTGTCATCTGAATGTATTTTCTTCTGAAAACCCCAAACTTACCATCATACTCAGGAAAGCAGATACTCAGATGAACTTTTGCTATTTTCTCTTGAAAGAGGTCTTTTTTGTTTAGAAACAGCACAATGGAAGTGGCTGCAAAGCACTTGTGGTTGCAGATGCTGTTAAACAGCTGAAGGCTCTCATGCATTCTGTTCTGTTGAGATGCAAAAGGTAAACATGAGAGACTGATGAATCTCATCCCCATATATCATTTTTACTGTAATGTTCTTTACTGGTAAGAACCAATATAGCATAATAGCCTTTAAATGGTTATCGGGGAACAGGAATAGTTCTGATATGCCATCAGAGAGTACATTAAAACTTAGCAGCAAAAATGGTTTTTTGTATCTTCTGACTCACCACTTCTTTATCTTCCACCAGAACCATGTCATAGGCACTGAGCGCAGCGCAGAATATGATGCAAGTAACTCCCTCAAAGCAGTGAATCCACTTTTTTCTCTCCGATCGTTGTCCACCCACATCAAACATCCTTTGCAGAAAAATAGCATATGTACAATGAAAAACACTAACCTGTAAGGATGTAGTCATGCTGCTAATGCGCAGAGTGCAACTAGAGATGAACTGCAACCAAATGTATAGTTTATTGCCTGTTTCCATCCCAAAAGGTTAAGCAGTTCTATATATAATTTACAGCTTTGTAGTGGACATAAAATGAAGCATAAAGGCTTGAATACCTGCATATAGGAATTACTTTTAGGTAACTCTCCACATTGAGGAAGTGGGGCTCTGCATAAGAGCTCACTGAAGGACTAGGCCATTCAGGCAAGGTTTTATTCAGGACAGAATTCCTGAAACATTGACAAAAATACCCTAAAATCCACAGTCATTTGCTCATAGTTTTACTTGAAGTGAAGTGACATATTAATCAATAAAACATATATCTGGAAGCTGGTCACAGGTTGCCCCTGGTGTAGATCAATATTAAGTCATCTACTCATTGCCCTGGCATAGTCATTTGGCTAGCTGTATAATTTGCAGTGTGGGGGTCTCTGCTCTGTCAATCTCATTAGTTGCTGTTTAAGCAGCAATTCATGGGAGCAGGAATCCCTTCGTGTATAGAGGGGAAAATGTATGTCTGCCCTCTGTATTATTCCTTCAATATCTGCCAGAAATTATTACCTTTGTGTAGAGTCATATGAACTTTTTATGGACTCTTTCTATGGGGTCCAAAGCCAACTGAGTGCAACTAGCTGGGACCTAGTTAGTTACGGCTCAACTGTAGTGGAGCCATCCTTGATTTGTGGTATGTAACTCTGAAATAAGGATTATGGGGGAAAAAAGCTTCAAAATTTATTCTGCAGTAAAGTTTCACAAGCATACACAATTGTATGAATCTGCATTCATTCCTGCAAGGTTTTAGCATATAGCCTTGTGAATATTCATGAGAAGCCAGTTAAAATTGGAGAAGATCAAGGCAAGTCCAGAGGCAATGTTTATGGGCATTTTCTGTTATACTAACCTTAGTTTGGTCCTGTCAGCTCAGAGTTTAACATAAGCACCTGAGTGATAGAAGATGTGTATCTGAGATGATCTTCCTCTTTAGTGAAAACAGTCTCCATATTTTCCCAACACTGCTCTTGGAAAACTTAGCTACAGACCTGGGAGTAGCTGTACATTCATTTGTCCTAATGGTACATGTAGTGAGACCTAAAGACTAAAATAAAGCTTGCCAGATTTCAGTTAAACTGGTCCTTACACATCAATGGAAATGACAGCAGGAGATGACCTATGAAGGTCAGACCTTCTTTTAAAATTATTTAAGTACATTTTGAGCTCTGTAAATCAAAGTCAACCTTAGTGAAATAAATTGAAGAGCACAAGAAAGCTAAATTACACTAAACCAGCAAAGTAACCACTAAGAAGACAGCAAATAACAAGAGATGTTATCTGTGAAACAGTAATTCAGTTCCCTGAATTACAGACTTTTACTGCACAGATACAAAATGTTTTCTGCCTCATTCAGTTCAGAAGAGGGACAAGCATTTAGTGAATAAGGCATCTGTGCATGCTTTTTTTTTAATCCATGGGTAGCTTGTGACCCAACGCCTCAGTTGAGTACATCAACCAAAACTCACTCTGAATGTGGAAGTGTTCCTCTCTTTATAAATGTTTCTATGGTACTTATCAAACTAAGTGCAGAGTCATCAGGATCCCCAGCTGTTTTGCATTGCTCTGGCAAAGCAGAGTAGCAGTAACTGGCTGGTTAGGGTGGATTTATAGGCACTCTGCATCCCTACTGCAGTTAAAACCCCTCAGACTTTTGTAGTGATTCTGCCTTATATTGCTGAAGTGCCTAAAACTACCAACGAATTTACTCATATAACACTATTGCAATGTGTAGCAGAGGGTCTAAACACACTGGGTTTTTTGTGTTTGTGGTGGCATTAAAAGCTTTCCTCTTGTTTAAAGACATCTGGGTAACATAATTCTCAGTTGTGCTGCATTTCAGTTGGACATAGACTCTAATACTGATCAAACCTCAGGACTCATAGCATGCATGTCAGAGTCCTGACATGACTCTGATGATTTCTTTCTCCATCCTGATTTTAGTTCTTACATAAACTATGATTGTAACTGAAAGTGCTCAGATTTCCATTGTATAAAGCTGTCTGGAAATACGTTAATCAGAGGATAAGAAGATAATGTCTATGACACTGCACACAGTGTTTGTGGGTACGTGCTGAATTTTCAGAGTGATCAGTGTACTGAGGTGACAAGAATTTTTTTGTAAGGCATCTATTTCAGAATCTTATTTTGTATATGTAAACTTTATTGTGTCAAACATCTGAGTGGTACCATAGATGGTTTAGGAAATGTTTAATTGCCACGTGAGGGAAAAAAAACCAAGCCAAATGAAAAACTTTAAAGTTATAATCCTGGTGCTTTATACATGTGTCTATCTCTGCCGTTTCTTGTCAAGACTGCATTCCAGTAATATCCACCTAAGACTTTAAATTAAGAATTAAATGGAACTCAGTCCATAGAGAAAAACACTATAGAATGCTAAACCATCATTACTTATTCAAATACATTTTTATGTGGAATTAGATATTTTTAATAGGTTCACCAAGCATACCAAAATCTTGAGTATCTCAAAGTGTCAATTATTTTCAGTCAAATTTCTCAGAGACATTATTTTCAAGATTTTTTTCTAATGCTAATACTGAAATTTCCCATGGGACAGAAATTGTTATTTTTTTTGCCAAATGTAATATGCTCCAGTGTCAAGAGCAGTTATTTCCACTCTCAAAAGAAGAGAATGAAAGGTGGAGAAAGCATGCAAATTAGTAGTCATCAAATGTTTTGCATGCTGACAAGTGCGTTTAGGTAGGCAAATTTCCTAAATGTCACAAACAATTATTCAAATAGCAGGATACAAATAATGCTTTTTAGACACATACATATTCAAAAATGTCCTCTTAGGATCTGATATTCTGAGATATTTTAATAACAGTCCATTATATACTTAAGTTTGGAATACTGGTATTAAAATAGCTTGATTTTTTGGCTGTTTCAAAATATTCAATGAGTGCATTCAAGGCTGTCACAATAGGATTATCAATATTATAATAGGTCAATACATTTGCAAATACATAAGAAAGATAAAACCACAGAAAACTGTCAAATATGGCTTTCATACCTGAAGTTCAAGTCCTTGAAAGAAAACTGAGTCTCTATAATTCCAGTTGTTTTCACTCGGGAGTGCAAAACATCTTGCTCACTAGGCACATAATCTGGCATTGCTAACCTGTCCAAGTCGTTGAGGTAACTAAGGAGAAAATAATTTGCTGAATTCAAAAAGTGAAATGAACATTCAAAAAATCACTTCATATTGAGCTGCTTTTAAATATTTATGTTAATTGTACATTTAAGTACAATATATTATTTTCTATACAACCTAGATCCACAATTCAGAGCCTTTGGCTCTTTTTTTCTTTCTTTTTTCCCTTTTATATAGAAGTGTAATATAGTTGTTTATAATAAACATCTTTCTGAGAATTTCAGTTCAGGAAAATCCTTATTTTCCCGGGGATGTTAAAAAACTACCTTGTCAGAATGTGCTTTTGTCCGTTTGCTTTCAGCCAGTGGGAACTGCCACCACAGGGGAAGAACCACAAGCACCTTTCAGAAGTAGATCAATCAGGAGTAATCACAGCCTGTTATAGGACCTGTTGCAACAATATCTTCCTAAGTGAAAGGGAGACCATAATATTTTGGAGGAATTCACGTTAGAAGGATGTTTTCTCTGCAGATCTATCAGTTTACAAGAGCAAGGTAAATGATAGTTAAAAAATGTACATTTTGTAATCAAAACCAAAAGCTTTAATGAAGCTGGGGACCCCCTATGTACTCTCACAACACCCTGGAAAAGAGTAGATTATCAGTAGATTTCCTTGTCTGGCATACAGAGATAAAATCTGCATGAGATGAGAATCCAGACCAGATCTGTGAGTCGTGTCCTTGTCCTGTTAAAAGGCATTTCTCCTGTCTATTCCAGGGACATGCAGCTCTCTCAAAATGGCTGGAGAGAGCCTATGAATTCTACCAGTTGGTCTAAGAATCAGCACCAAGAGGTTATGAATTGATAAAAGGAAAAGAAGAGGTGATGTTTGGGTGGCTTCCTACCTTTTAACTATTAATATTTGAATAAAGAACAAAACCAAAAGCAGGAATCCATATACAATGGCTGAAGCATTTTCAAGCTTTTGGTGTCCCAGTTGGCACCTTTCCATTTGACAAGCAAAACAGTCTTGCTAATGTTTATTAGGCTTCATGCCTCTTTTTCTTAATTCTCTAACACAATGTCTGCCCAGCATGAAGTTTCTGCTGTTCAGTTTAACCAGACAACTACCTAAACAAACCTCAGAGCTCATCATCCTTGTCTGCAATATTTAATACATCTGAAAGTAAAAAATAATGAAATAAAAAAATAAATAATCAAAAATAAAGTGGAATAAAAGATGTATTTTTCTAAAAAATAAAGTCTTCCATATAGAGATTTGTAAGTAATAGAAATGGGGTTTTTCTTCCATTTTAAGTAAACTAGACAGGAGCAAAGAGCGCTGCAGTTGATCTGAGTAATTCAATGTTTGCCCATTATTTAAGTCCAGGAAAAAAACTGGTTTATTTTAAAAATACAATGCAGCTCTGATTCTCTGAGTGGGGTCTGAGGCAAACTCATCTCATCTTTGTGGAGAGAAGAAACGAAAGTAATTTTGCAATTTATAAAACATGTAAGCACTAAAATAAACACTGGAATATAAGATTCACTATATAGATCTGATAGTTCTTAGTCACAAATATCTAAGTTCAACACGGCTAATTGTAATTGTATAAAAAAAATTAGACCAAATTAATTTTCTAGTTAATAGAGCAAGAGAGGCATCTTCAGATTCTTCTTAGAGCTGTAGGCAACTCTAAGGGAATGGTCTACAATCTGGCTCTCCAGTGACAAAAGAGGGAACGCAAACTAGTGGATTACTTTAAATGGTTTTCTTGGTTTGATTCAGGTGATAGAACTATTGCTCTGAGAGATGCAAATGACTGAGCAGACAAGAAGCAAGCACGCAGAAGTACTACTGGTAACTATACAATGGCATGGTTTATAATCCTGATTTTGCCACTTTCTTACCCATCACTCCATCTTAGAATATGATTAATTCCTGATAAGTCTACGGAGGAAACCCCAGCCAAAGTTGACATACAGGGGATATTCTATTCAGAAGATCTCATTTTTTTCAATTAAAACACCCAGAGGAAAGGCAGTGACCGGAGCACCTCCCTTATGAAGATAGACTGAGGGGGTTGGGGCTGTTCAGCCTGGAGAGGAGAAGGCTGCATGGAGACCTCATAGCAGCCTTCCAGTATCTGAAGGGGGCCTATAGGGATGCTGGGGAGGGACTCTTCATTAGGGACTGCAGTGATAGGGAAAGTTTAGATTAGATATGAGGAAGAAATTCTTTACTGTAAGGCTGGTGAGGCCCTGGAATGGGTTGCCCAGGGAAGTTGTGAAAGCTCCATCCCTGGCAGTGTTCAAGGCCGGGTTGAACAGAGCCTTGGGTGACATGGTTTATATGAGGTGTCCCTGCGTATGGCAGGGGGGTTGGAACTAGATGATCTTAAGGTTCTTCCCAACCCTAACTATTCTATGATTCTATGATTCACTAGCATGAATTTATAATGAAAAGACTCAGAGAAGATAACCTCAGAAAATCAGAGTTTACACAGTACTCGGTATAGGAGATGATTCACAGAGCTGAGAAACAGGAGTTTTGTTTTGAAAGAAATGGAAATGTAGCATTAGATTCTTGACTGACTGTAACTGGTTTCTCACTGATTATTAGAAACCTAGCAGCAAAAGCATAAGTTGAGTTGATATTAATGGTTCAGAGCCAAGGCTAGATTTTCAGAAGCATTGGTTATGAAATGAAGACAAAGGATTAGCAGCATTTCCAGAAGAGTTCAGGCAGATGAAGAACATATCACTGTTGTTTTTAATGTGACCAGCAATAAATAATGATTATTGTCTACTTTACAGTCTATATGAGCTCCCTTAAATTCTGAAAACCACTGCAGGTTAAAAGACACAGCCCATAACACTGAGAAGGAATTACCTTAGACTATCTTATTTTTTTTTAGGCAACAAAACCTAATCTGCAAGGCATAGTGTACTAGAATGTATATATAAATATATATATATACACTTATATAGATGTGTATATATATATATACACAAAAAGGTAATATATATTTTTTCCTTAGAGTTTTTTTGTTGTTTGTTTGTGTTTGCTGTTTTTACTTTCAATAAGTGTTTTCCCTTTTAATTATGATGACTGATTTGTTAGAGGATTTTAGTGCTGGAACAGCCGTGTGGCCTGTCAGAAAGGAAACAAAAGATTGCTCTTCGCTATTCCTATAGAAATACTGTCGAATCAGGCACAAATCCACAGAGGCAATATTTTCTTTGGTCAGGTATCTTGTATAAAGGTCTTCATTCTTGTTTTGAAGATATAAAGAGATGTAGAGTTTTTAATATTTCCATGGTATAGCCCTTCTAGCTATATAGCTCATATTTTCATATAGTCTCTATAATAATAATATATAACATTAACGTAATAGCCCATATGATAATAATAAAGCAATATATATGATATATATAATATAATATAATAGCCCATATAATAATGATACAGCCCATATTTTCATGGAAACCCTTCTATTATCTGCTGTTAGTGAGCTATCACTGCCTTCAGCACTCAAGGCCCCTGGCCCAGCCTTCGACTATGCCCTTTCATTGCTGAATAGGACGCCCAGCGTCTGATGTGGTGCCCTCAGCCTGTAGGAGGAGCTGCAGGAGCAGGGAAACCTCCAACTTTGGACCTTGGAATATGGACCTGAGCTGGAACAACCTCTGCCCCAGGTCTAGAGCCAGACTCACTGTTGTGCCCTCGAGGAAAACTCTGATGGAGGTGGTACCTCCCTGCTCCGCCCTGTACGAACTGAGGGAGAGAACACCAGAGCAGGACTGCTGTAGCCTGCAAGAACAGCTGTAGAAGCAATCAAAACAGGAAATCCTGAAAATTCTAAGCTTACTGACTACATGTAAGCTAGGAAATGTACCTCAGCTGAATGGTGACCTTTAGTGAAGCCAAAGCTGAGCAGCCTTAGTCCCCTGCTTATCTGCCTGCCACCTCCCAGGCTGCAGAAAGAGGGTTGTCAGGTTGGAGAGTGGCTGCAGCATGGCTGGTCAACACCAGCTGGATGCTGAGGTCATGACAGTCCAGGGGACACCCATCCATGCAGCCAAATTACTTTAGAAGAAAGCTTTTAGTTTTCTCCACATGTATGCTTAACAGACTGAAATCCATACATTCACAGGACAACTCTAGGTAAAACCTAGGCTGTTTCAATTCACTTTTTGCCTTATTTTGTCAATCTTATAATTACGTGGCAAGAGAACAGTTTTGGGTTTGTTTTTTTGTTTGCAGTTTAAATAAACTCACAGAAACAACATTTTCCTTGTTTCAACTGGTTTCCTTCATTTAAACATGTTTATAACAAACATTAGCAAAAAAAACCCTCATTCTTTTTCACGTTAATGAGCAATAGTTTCTGTATGCTATTCGCCATGCGAGGAAGAGGTATTGTCACAAGCCTTCCTATGCTGTCATGGTAATGGCCATCTCAGCTGTTGTCACCTACTAGGCTGCTGAGTCATTGAGCTGGTACTCTGCTGCCCTTGCGAAGCAGGCCTGGGTCCCACCATCACTCCACAGTTGTTTGATGAGTTCCACCAACTCGGGAGACATGTCACCATCCTCCAGAGTTGTTGCCATGGCCCACAGCTTCCTTTCATCTTCCTAAAGAGAAATTTCAGTAAGTATTGTGCAAGCAGACTGTGCTACTCCACCTCCTTGAAGATGTGCTTGGTTTACATTGAGACGCAGGGGCAAAATTTCTCATTTTCACTAATTTTTCTAGGTACCTGTACTTGCCTGTGCATGTAAACATCCTTTTACAAGCTCACTTCCCTTTAGTTAGTGCCAGGTTTACACTTAAATTGTGATACACAGAGTTTAGCTCTTGTTTTTTTTTCATACAAGGGCTTTGTTTTACCTTACCATGAGTTCACAGAAAGTTCATCTTGGATGGAAGGCATTGTAAGAGAAAGTAGTGGGATATCAAAAAATAACTTAAAAAGGATATTTAAAAGTTAAACCTGTTATAAGTACGTCAAAGCAGAAATATGTATCTAAATATATCTACTAATGTATATGGAAGATAAAATTTACAGCTTCTGGCCACAGTGAAAAATGTGGCAAAGGGAATATAATAATGAATACATTTCCCACATGTTCTTTTATTTGGGAATGAAGAAACATGTAACTGTATAAAATCCCAAACAATTTTAAAGTTTTATTCTGTATTTTTTTCCTTTTGCAGTCAATCCAAAAAGACTTCAAGTTACCTATTGCATTAAAATATGTCTTTCAGTGGTTAACAGTTTAAGAATGTACTGTAAATTAAAAGCATGATTAAAATAAAGTCATTTGATACACTGTCACATCAGTGGATAATTATAGAATGTAATTCCTTCCTAGCCTCATAAGTAGACAACTGAAGTGACTTGCAGTCAATAGCTGCAAAAGTATAAACGGATTCTGACAGATATTGTTTTGTCAGGGAGTATGTTTTATACAAAAATAGGCAACATCTTCAAAATAATTTGTAACAAATTTATTTTAGGAATTTTCTGCATCTTTATCTTTCAGTGGAAATTGCAGTTTATGGATACTTTGTAAAACCCAGAGACTGATCAAAACTGAAATGCTGAAGGTTTTCTGAAATATTGGAGAAATTGAGTCATCATGGATAAAAAGAAAAAGGGGGAGAGCGATAATCACTAAGGTGTTGCCTTTACTTGAAAAAGGAAGGAGAATAGCCATACAGTTGTGCTTCTACATTAAACAACACTGGCTGTGTTCACACCCCATCAGCAGAACTGAGTCATGGTTTCTCCTGTGCACCCCTAATCTGCCTCAAGGGATGCTCGCAAAGGCATGCACTTCTTGAAGATAAGGGTTGGAACATTCTCTCCTTCTAGATACCACATATCACTTAATGATTATAGCTATCGTTCTACAATGTTGGATTTATTGGTTGAATAGCCTACAACAAGAAGTCTTGAGCTCAGAGCCTCCAGGTGCAGTGTAAATGTTTGTTGATTGCTGTGCAAAAGGCAGCAACTGTGGATTTTGATGCTTATGATGCTAAGAAAATAACTGAGTTATTTAACAAAAAAAATTCCAATTCCCAGTTCCCCAGGCTGTGATATCCCTTGAAAATAATGTCTATGAAACTGGTGTAGATGATAGATATTGTGTGAACATGTAGAAGCCTCTTAGAAAGTTTGGCAGGGTTGAGAAAAGAGGTTGAAGTACTGGAGTACAGACAGAATATCTCAATTGCAGATGGCAAACAGTCTGGACTACACAGTGGATATTAGAGGATGAGCCAAGAGCTGTGGCTAGGTGCTCCAAGGTTCAGCTGCCTTAAGCCATGTAGACTGGTGGATGAGTCCTTATGCAGTACACGTGTCTATCACAACTGAGGAGAGGGGCCAAGCTGCAGTACATTCACATGGGCCTATTTTCTGCGTGCTGCTTTTTGGACACTGTTACACTTGTTTGAATGACTTGCTTTCATGGACCTTTCAGAGAATACAGGGAGAAAACATTAAGTTTCTATTTTGTGAAATGACTGTGAGAGCTTAAGTAACTTCTGAAACATTCGGTTATAATTGTTTAGGTCAAAGTACCACAAGTCATTGTAATGAAATGTAGACTTCCGGAACCAAAAAAGCTCTTTCAGATAAGCAGATATAATTCCCTCTAAGGTAAGCCTCTAGGGAACTGGCAGAATTTACCAAAACAGGAGCCGGATGATATTCTGAGAAATTCTCAGCAAGGTTTGAATTACAGGTAATAGATCAAATCATTACACTGAGAAGTATGTGCTTCTCCTTTACTTCTGTCCCTGAAAATTCAGTGTGATTGCCAGAGAATAACAAGTTTTCTGACTTCAGCTCTTCTCTAGGTGCTTGTGCATAGGCTAACTCACTGTATTAGGAAGGTCAGACTCCACGTTTTTGCAGTGAGCTGGTGCTGCATCCATACAACAGGGAGGTATCTGCTCCAGGAGCAATGCCAAACTGAAATATTCCCAACACGGCTGGATGACCCTTCCTTACATGGCTGAGCCCCAAGGCTTGTTCATAAAAGAGAAATATTTATTGTATTTCCCAATAGCAATAAATAAGTGACTAAGGAGCTAAGAAAAGTTTTTCTTTCTTCCTTTCCTTCCTCCCTTCCTCCTTTCCTTCCTTCCTTTCTTCCTTCCTTCCTTCCTTCCTTCCTTCCTTCCTTCCTTCCTTCCTTCCTTCCTTCCTTCCTTCCTTCCTTCCTTCCTTCCTTCCTTCCTTCCTTCAGTCCATCCGTCTTTGCAACTTGAATATTTCTTTTATAACAAACAAAATGGCAGTTCATGCAAAGGTTTGACTTCAGGCATCAGCCCTGAGAAAATAAAAATCAGTTAGGGCCTCTTGTCACATATAATTCAAGCAATACTTAGTTTCTGCTGTCGTAAAGCAAATATGAACCCACTTTTTTCTATAGTCTCTAATATTACAAAAACTGCATTCTAATGCCAATTTCAAGAGAAAGGGTGCCATACTCACAAGTCTAGCTGGGTTTTCATAACTGATTCCTAACATAGTCATTGCTTTCACAATAGACAGGATAGACTGCACTGTGTTACTGTAAATGACAGGTCTGAACTCCATGCGTTCCTCATGGGTGAAACCATGTTTATGGATGATCCTGGTGCAAAGATAGAAAACAAAAGGTTTAAGGGATGTATTAAGAAAATTAATGAAAACTTGGTTCAGTTGCTTTTGTGGTCAGTGTGAGAAAGAACTGAATCCATCTGGCCCTTGAAAAAGCTTTTACCAATGGCTGATCTGCCTGTTCTGCTGGAACAGGTAAACAGCAGTTTCTGCAATTATGTCAGGTTAAATTCATGAGGTTGCTATTGGAATCTACAATGTTAGTCATGGGCTATCACATTGCTTATTTAATCATTTTTACCAGAAACTAACATAGAGAAAATCTTATTACAAAAAAATGTGAGGTAGTTCCTCAAGAAAACAAACCAAAAAATCTTTACTATTTCTCTGTATATCAGCTACTATTTCTAGATGCTGAAAGGTGTTACTGTTGTTATCTACAGGTTTTGGGGGCATGCATGTTACTCCAGAAAATATAGTTTGTATTCCAGAGGACAAAGTACCTTTGCAGTCATAGCAGATTCATCTGACAGAGGGATTATAATTTCATAATCCTTCTTGACTGAAAAAGGGCATGTGGTTAAAGTTCTCCAAGGTCAGTGTGCAGATTATATCACAATTGAAAGACATATTTTTCCTTAACTTGTGAAGAAGGATGAAAACTTCACCCCTTTTGGAGTAGCATACACTCAATGACAAATTCGTGGCATGGTTTTGTGTGTATGGTGTCCCTGCCCATGGCAGGTGGATTGGAACCAGATGATCTTAAAGTCCTCTCCAACCCAAACCATTCTATGATTCTATGAATGAGCATACACCCAAAGTGCTTTGGCTGCTGCTGGAACCGTGGGTCTGTTCTTCCTCACTTCAGTTATTCAGAGATGAAAGCCAGGTAATTGCATAAATAATTTCTGGGGTTTGGAGTTTGTTTTTTTTCCCTGTCTCTTGCCAGAGATACAATCTGGACAGAGCTATACAAGTACAAAGTGTTAATGTGAAAGGTTCTGACAGGTTAGCCTAGAAAAAGTATAGGTATGTGTCTTGGGAAGAATTTCCCTGCAGGGGTAGAAATCAGCCCTGTCAGAAAAGAAGTCACTCCCACACACATCTAAAACCCAGATCAAACTCAGTGTGTCTTAACATCTCTGTAACTTATGAAAAGTTATAGAGAACTTTTTAGAGAAAGTTAATGAAACCCAAAAGTTTCATTCTTTTGTCTGGGAATAGAATCTGGAGGAAAGAAAGGGTTCTCTTTCTGTTTCCCCAAACACTTCTAGATCAGGCAAATCTATAAACTCTGCTTTGAAGATTGATTTTTTGAATGTTGTTTTCAGCACAATTTCAAATGAAACTGCAAGATTCAAAGGAATCCTGTTGAACTTGAGAGAATGAAAAAAGGGACCCACGTTAAGCAGTCTGGTACCTTTGCACTGGTACTTAAATGTATTCTTGTCACTCTTCCCCTTACTACCTGTAAATGAAGCAGTTTTTCTATAAATAATGGAATGAAATATACAGAAACTCAAACCTGAGGAACTGCATGAACTTGGTTTAACTACATTGTGTGTCTTGCAGTGATGGCCATAACAGGATTTCTGGGGAAGTTGGGTGTTTTGCCTGTGGCTGCAAAAATCTGGGATGCAAGAGAAGGAAAGGCCCTGAAACATACCCAAATGGCTATTTTATATCTTCATGCTTTCCCTTTGAAGAACAAAGGAAGAAAATACAAGATTCTGAAATAAAACTACATTTGGTAATTGCAGAAAGAAAACTTGGTTTTGCTTGAGGCTTTTAATGTAATTTTTATTTTGGTTGGTTGGGGGTTTTGATTCTGTTTTTTTTTTTTAAATGATATATTGATGTCCTCTGGAGGAAGGTATGCTCACCAGCCTTTTAAATCAACAGGGAATTTTGCTGCTTTTATTGAAGTTCTGTCATTCTTAAGGGAGGATTGTAAAGCAGGCTGACATCTTTTATGGCCAGAAGGAGCATTTTAGCAGATGGAAAATTTTGTTCCTTGATGCTCCTTGAAAAAATGAGCAACTTAGAAAAGTTAATGCAGGGTGCTGAAGGCATTAGTGATAGGCTACAAGTCATAATATCTAAATTGTGTTTCTACTGGAGGAAAAGCATTAGTCTCCTCTTTTGGTTTGTTTTCCCTTTCATGAGGGAGGACTTCTCACCAGATAGGTTGAGTTGATTCAGTCACAAGAAGCATGATGAGTTATCATATATTTTGAGTCCTACTCTTCATTTACAGTAGGTTTGTAGTGCTATCTTAGAGCATAACATAGAAACATTCAACTTGGTCTCAAAAAAGTTAGATCTCAGACCGGAAATGATCTAGTGAGCACAGAGCTCCAGAGAAACTTTTCTTTTTTTCCCTTTTTAGTTATGTCTTACAGGCATCCAAACCTTTTTAAGCTTTGCAGCATGTCTATATTTTGAGCATCAGAAAATAGCGTGCAAAGTTAAGTGGAAGGATTCAACTTTAATTGAAGTCCTCAGTCTGGAAAGAATGAGGTTTATGAATTAGAAAATTATATTAATAGGAGTAAAATTACCCTGATTTTGGCAGAAAGTTTTATTTTCAGCAAAATTATTGCTTCTGTAAGCAGCTATCAGTCTTCTCTATAAAATGTTACATTTTAATGAAAAAATTAATAACTGAAATTGGGTTTTTACTGAAAAATCTCCTTTTTTTTGAAAAAAAGTCCTTGGTTGTGACAGAAGATGTCATTTTATAAGAAAAATTATAATTTTCATGAACAGTTTTCCTGTAAAATAATTCATATTTGTGATCAGCTTGACAGCTCATAAATGCACAGGGCTTTAAAGGTAACACTTGGCTTTGCAGTTTTTTGCCCCTTCCTCAATATTGTTAACATTATAAGCCACCTTAAAGTGTATAATTCAGAAAACATCTTAAGTCTGCTCCTACTTGAGGAAGCTTTGAGCACAATGCATTTCAATGGTTGTCTGAATAGGGAATAATAGGGGATGTCTCCTGTTTGGAACACAATCGGGGACAAAATAATCCACCATTGAACTGGAACAGAAGATGCTAGCAAAGAATTTGATGGATGGTTCTGAATCTGTCTTACCACAAATTGAACTGCTTAAATAGAAAATTTGGCTTATGACATAGCATTTTTTACTTAGCTCTTTAAAATGCATCGGTGAAGACATAAGAAAGTTAAGAGCTTAAATTTGGAATAGTATTACTGACTTCATAAAACGGTCTACTTGGACAGGTCTAGGAAGTAGACATGAACACTGTATATGAAAATAAGGCTAAATACAACAGCAGTATTTCAGCAGTTTATACAGTAAAGGAGGATTTTTGCTGCCTTTATAAGTATAATCTCTTGAACTCAGGTGGATTATCTGCTTAAACCAGGTACATGAGTAGTATTTTGGCTACCCTTGAAAGAATAACATGAATGAATGTAGTTTTAGCCTGTTTGACTATATGTGGAAATATTGCGATAGTAAATTGTAAAATGACAATTATAAAAGGGCAGATTTGACCTTCCTTAGAAGCCAGGAAAATAAAGCTGCCGACTTCGATCTGTGTGACACCATGTGTATTTTGGATGAACATCTATAAGTATTATTACAGTAGGTTTATGGTGCAGTCACAAGCTCTTCCTAACCAAGTTCTCAGTCTGGATTTGAACAAGTATTTCTGCATTTCAGCTTGTACAGCCTATTTTAACCCAGATTGATGATTGTATGAAAACTTTTTAGGGTGATACTTTCCTTGCTAAAGCAGCTCTCATGACTGTCGCTTCTCATGCAAGATGGTGGGTAGCAGCTGCTCACTGTGTAGACTGGTGGCTAAATATGTTCACACGTTGCCTGTGGGAGACCTGAGAACAATCTTTGTAACTTCTGGCAGGAGCTGGAATAGGACTGTTGTGATCATGAATGATTCCAGAGAGACCAGGTTAAAAAAAAACAACCCAGCAAACAGACTTTGCCCTGTGAATACTTCAGTATTTTCTCTTGCAATGCAGTGAAATCAAATGAAATTAATAAGGAACAAATTAAAATTTAACAAAGGAAGATGAATCACATCATATGTAATTAAATTGTGGAGCTACCTGCCATAGAATATTGTGGATGCTATTAGTTTACACTAGTTCAGAAAAGACTCATGAGAAAAGTAGGCATGATTTAACTGAGGGCTACTGAACACGATGATGCTGTCTGGTTCAGGGTGGTGCCTGAGCCACAGTTCAGCAGATGCTATCAGATTATCCAATGCAACTATTACTGTGTGTTTTCTTGTCTGGTCTGACGACCTTCTGTGAGCACCTTTCATTAGCTACTGCAGGAGACAGGACGCTAGGATAGGTGGATTTGCTGTGCCTGGTTGTCTCATGCATTCATGTTCTCACTACAGTACTGTAACTCCTAAGAAGCCAATGAAGAAGATTCCTTGGTCTTCAGCAAGGAGTTGGACCAGTGCATGATTTGATCAGGCAGATCTGATTACCAGTCCAGCTGTATCTCTTAGTCACTTTGTGTTTTTCTTTATGTGGTTGAATGAGAACTTGATTTGAATGATGTTTCTTTGCATTTTATTAAAATGAGCATAAATATTCTAATAAGACATTAGATAGATAGCTTATACTACAAATACCAAATTCAACAACTGGTATGAATATTCATATACTTACTTCATTTGCTTTACGATAGTGCTCTTTCCTGACTCTCCAGCACCTGCAGGAGGGGAATGTTGAGAAGATGTTATTGATAGCTAAGTAGCAAGTATTTAAAATAACTCTCTGAAACAGAATTTTGTATCTATGAAGAAATGCGGATGGTTTAGATCCCCATTGTACTAATTAGAACCCTCACTAGTGTCCACTCAGACTTACTGAAATCTTGGTAAAAGTGTTAATTGTAAAAAGGAAAGAGTTGTCTGAAAAGAAAGGAGCATTTAGCCAATAAGGCAAAAATACAGACTCTTTAATTAGCAAGGAAATAAAATATGGGTTATATTTTGATTTCATGTCTTCCAGATGAGCATCATAAAAGCATGAACAAACTACAGCTTCTGACATTAGGTGATTTGTAGCTCATTTAATATGTATCATGACCTTTTGGAAGCCAAACCAGACAGGTCCAAGCTCTTTAGCCAGCCTTTATGAGCAACTGGAAAAACAGAGTATGGAGTCTTGCATGTGGACTAGCTCATGATGCAGATGCAGCACATGAGCAAATGTATTGACACTGGTATGCTATGAAGTAATGTAGCTGGAAGTGGGAAACCTGCAGAGCAATGCAGCCGGTCCTGCTTGGGGTCGGTTCTGCAGGAAGTCCCCAGAGTGGGCAGGGAGGCACAGGCATTTGCCTTATCAGCCAGTTGCAAAACTAGTGCGTAAGTCTGGTCAGGTTATATATGGTTAATTTGTCCTTCTTAGCTCATGGAACATGAATAATCACAACAAAAACCTTCACTGGAAATCAGTGTGAGTGACTATCATATTTCTGTCAGCGTTGAGGCTTAGCAAGAGCAGCCAGACAAGAGCTGGATTTTGAAAGCACCTGAAGAGAGGACTTAGCTTTAGCTATGAAACCATTGGACAGCATTCATCACTGCTCTGCTTTTCTCTTTGCATGTTATGATTTACCTCTCTGGATGGTGTCAGGTACTTTTGACAAAAGAGGAAATCTGAAGCACAGGTATTTTAACTGAGGGTTTCTTAGTGAATGGAACAAACTGATTACAGACTTCATAAGCAGATTTTGAAAAACTAATATAATTTGCATGACAGGGATTAATTTACCCAAATGAATCACAGCAGACAGCAAACCATAAGCAAAGCATTTTCTGATGTGAGCAGCAGAAATGCAAGAGAAAAAAGAGCCTATGCAAACTGGGATGATGCTGCCATCTGCCACAGTTTGGAAAAAATGCAAATTTGGTGTAGATCATTTATTATCCCTTCAATGCCCTTCTGAAGAACTTTGTAAAGCCCTGTCAGCAAGGTGGCATTTGCTACAGTTTTTGTAGGAAAAAGAGCAGGCTGTGCTGAGAATGCATACATTCCCCCATGGGAAGATGCAAGGAAACCTAATATAGAAATAAAGTTCTCTTCCAGATCTGAAAGGAAAAATTAAAATAGAGCAGGAGGCATAATTTATATGTTTTGGCTACATTTTTCTACCTCTGATCTTCTTTAATTTATGATCCAGTAGTGCCTTTATCTACACAACAGATGACTTTCAGACATTGGCATCACTCGGGAGTATCGTGTTAGGCGTAGCAGCATTTCATGCCAGGAAATAGGTCAGAAACAATTTACTTTGCACCTGCTTCCTTTCTTCCTTCCCTGTCCTGTGCAACCTGCTCTTTGAGCCAGGGCCCCATGGTGGGACAGCAGGAGCAGGGGTGTTTCCACCCGCCACAGTAGCCATCCTTTTGCAGAAAAAGTGGCAAAAGTGCACCATGACAGCTCTTACATAACTGCATGGAGAGCTGAAGGCAGCTTCTCTTTGGTAGGCAGTAAAAAGGGCAATTATAATCAAGTCCAGATTTTCTGAATAAAAGACAAGAACTTAGGCCAAACTTCGTCCTGTCCTGGAGCTTGGAAATTTTAACTGGCTTTTGAAAAACTCTCTGTCACTATGAAGATTTATAGCTCAGTCTGATAGAAACCAGCAGTAATACGCCACAGCCAATATTTTGCATTTCGCATATTTAAGCTCCTCTAGCTTTTTCTAATTTACCTCTGATTTCTGTCTCTATTTGGATGCCAGGACACAAGCACAAAAAATAAAGGCATAGAAATCTCAGTCAGTGCCTGAAACTCTGGCACTACTCCTGGGAGCTGAAAGATGTCCCGACTCCAGTAAGGACAATGGATGTTTGCTCCCACACTTTCTCCCAGAGATCACATTCACAGTGCCCCAGGACACGTCACATTCATCTTCAGTGAGGTTCCTCACAGGCAGTGCACTGACAAGCTAGAACTTGTCTCTCTTGTTTTGGATATTTCCGACTGCACCTCATCATGTCCCAAGACCACTATATTTCAGGGTACACTGGAGCTCCAGAGGAGACTCAAGAAGAAGAGCCATGCAGGCTGCAGGCACCTAGCTGCAAGGGAACCTTACTCAACAGTCTAACATTAATTGCCCCATTGCTCTGGGAGTGCTTAACCTCTTCCCCGAGTCCACCAAGGCATGTAAACAGACCAGATAAAGACAAAAACTGAAGGTGACTGAAAGCTGCTGAGACTCTCTCAAATTCAAAGGAGAACAGAACCCAGAGCCTCAGCTGTAATTTGATGCTACCGTTTTTCTAAGAATTTGTCTGAATAGTTGTGGAAGCTGGGGAGACTTTAAGCCATTTTCAAGATTTGCATCTGCTGAGCCATTGAAGAAGGGTTTTCTTTTATATAAAGCTGTTTTGTGCCAAGATCAAGAGCTATTATCTTCTTACAGTTATTATTTATGTGGAAGTATAGCTTTGGTTTAGAAACATTTCCAGAAGTAAAGGTAAGAAAGAAACCCAAAAACTACTGCCTGAATATTTTGTTTGAAACCTGTCACAAAAGGTACTGTCAATGACATAAAGCAGCAAAAAGCAGGAAAATAAGGTCTTCAAGCTGAAATCAGAAAAGGTTCCAAACTGCTGACTGAACCTTGTCTATGCCATTCAAAGCTCTGGAAACTGAACTAGACTGGAAATTGCATCTACCTGGTCCTCTTACCAAACTCAACAAATTTTCTCCATGAGAGAAAGAAACTACCTAGAAGATCTAAGATCTAGCTCTCTCGAGGGAATAAGTTCCTTGAATGCTGCCTCATACACCCCCCAAAAAAAAGGAAAAGATGCACTCTAATAAATAGGACTACTGGACCATCTTAGTGCTCAGTCTTTGCTTCCAATGCGGGTATCAATAACAGGAACTTAAGCTGACTTCAGTAGCTGATTCATTTAACTGGTTTTAAATGCCTATACTACAAACTTCTGCATCCAGACTACTTATCAGAGACCTCTTATAGTCAGTGGAGTAGAATATTTGTTACTAAAACAAATGACAAAACAGCCTCATTTTTTCTCACCCTGAAGCAGATATTTAAATTAAAATGGGCAAATTGTGTCATAAAAGTGAGTATTTCTCAGTAAAATGAGCTGAAGATGACCAGCTTAAATGAGGGTGAGTTTTGTACTGCCACTGAAAACTGTAGAAAATGAGGCCATGGAGTAATGCTTTGAAAATAAATAAGCTCAAAGTATTAATGATTATGTAAGATGAAGCTACATTCTTGTTTCTGCAAGACATCGCTGTGAGCATCAGGCTGCTCTGGTCACATTTGGAATGTGTGCTGTACTTTGCACGCAAACAAACTGCAAGTTGCCCTCCTATGAAGAGCATAAACTGTGTGTGATGTGCTAAGCAAGATATGGCCCTGATTCAAAGGAAATTAAACTTTCACCTTGAAGTTTTTTCCAGACTCATAAAGCAATTTCATTTTTTTGAGGGCTAATGCCAGATTTGTGGACAAGGTATGGGTGTGGGGATGGCCTTGACAGCATAGGAACACCTACCTCAGAGGACTTAACTCTCCTGGTTCTTGGACAACTTGTAAGGAATCTCAGAAAGTGGCATAATTTTACCCCTCCCCCAGTTTATATGTGAGCTTTTATTGCATGCCATATAAAGTGTAAATTATCACCTCAACACAGAAAATGTGTTTGCTTGGGTCACAGAATTTAACATAAATGAATGTGGTGACTTATTTTTCTGCATAAAATTTCTTCTTTGCAAAAGGACCTATTGGAGAATGCAGAGAGACCACACTATGTATTAAATAAACCTACCAGGAAATGGTCAGAATACATATTTTTGTATTCAAAAAAAGGTAAGAGCATAATGATCACACTGATTTTTTTTCTGAGTATTTTCTACCAATCTACCCACTGGAAAAAAAACACATCTTGTCTGCAATACAGAGGTGACATACAGTCCGAATGAGCAGAAATCTAGGACTAGGCTGGCTGGCTCAGAATTAAGCTGACCTTGATTTAAGAAGTGTAAGATTTTTATCATTACTGAGATCACCTCAGAGGTTTGGAAAGGTACAGATCTGAACACAGCAGATTTAATCCTCTCCTATCTGGCCTCTTCACTGGTTGGCTGTAAGAGGTTATACGGAGCCTCTTATTTACGTAACTTCAGCAGTTGTGATTCAAGATGTTCAAGAGACACTTTCACTCTAGCTGTGCAATTGGCTCAAAACACTCACGTTTTACCCACCCTGTTAATTTTTAAGAACAAGAAAATTTGAGCTGTTAAGTATGTAATCTTTTTTTCTCTCTCTCTCCAACATGTTTTTTTACTAAGTCCTTATGATCTGCTGTAACACTTTTCCAGGAGAAAAACACCTTTCTAAAGTGTTAACTACTGGCAAATTTGAATTTTTGTCATGTGCGACATAAGTAAAAGAAGATACTGTAGAAATGCATTCTATAAAGAATACTTCAGTGAAGGTATTTTAGATTCTGATAATCATCTTGTCTCACGAAAAGAGTGCTTGTATAGGTGATAAAACCGGAATATGTCCAGATTTGAAATGAAGTAGGAGTGTTTTTCACATAGCCTGTAATTTATCTCCAAGTATTTTACTAAAGGCACCTTGAGACTGATATGAGTAGTGTCAGAAGCAGACTGGTTATATACATTAAGAAACATTTAAAATTAAAGTCCTTAATATTAAATACATAAGCTCTGGGAGGGGTAATTTAGTCTGTGTCCTGGTGGAAGACAACCTCCAGTGCTATTGCCAAGGCATGAAATCTTGAAGATAAAAATATTTCATCAAAATTCTTACCTTATAAATTTATCTTCATCTTATAAAGTCCCCTTTATCCTATAAAGTCCTCTTAAAAGAATTCTTACATCTTCCTCATGGATCAGTGTTGGATAAGTCTAGAGAAAGGATGCTGAGGTAGATGGACCCTGGTTCTAACTTGGTATGCAAATTCCTTTTTGTAAG
This sequence comes from Amazona ochrocephala, assembly GCA_039720435.1. NCBI lineage: Eukaryota > Metazoa > Chordata > Aves > Psittaciformes > Psittacidae > Amazona > Amazona ochrocephala. Next base: position 33,574,989 of record CM077880.1, read on the forward strand.
AATAGGTTGAAAATATCAAAACTTTACAAAAGTTTAAATGAAAATATGATTCCATTGTTTGACCAACCCAAGCTTACCTCAGTAGGGGCAATATTTTGTTCTAATGTGGCAGAAAAAATCTTCATACTCTCCGCTGGACTGAAAAGCTTTGCAAACCGCAATCTGAATGTTGATGGTACATACAGTGCATCAAACTGCTACTTTCTCATTATTATTTGAGAAGCCCACATGGTTTTGCTTTTCTCTTATATCTTTATTAATAATAGTAGTTAGATTCTGAACAGATATAAATAGACCTTTTGCATAAGATACAAAATAAGAGTTAAGCCGATTTGCTTCACCTGAAGGATCTCACTAAGTCTGTTTAAAATCAGTTTAAAAACCCTTGTAAGCATTGCAGTTACAATGCAGGAAAAAAACAGATATGTTTTAATGATCACAGGCTGTTTTGCTATTCATTTGAAGAAGCCAATATAAACTCTCATAACAGGCATCATACTGTTAAAAAAAATATTAAGATGGTGGCAGAATTAATTGTGTTCTTGGATATTTTGTAGGCTACTTAGTACCATGGGGAAAATGAGAGAAGACTAAAGCTGTATCAAGAAAAGAGATATGTTTTGCCATTACACCTGCTGTCTGTTAGAAAATTGATCATAGCGTGGATTAGCAGTGGTAGTCTGTGAGAATATTCATCTGTATTCAGCTCATTTCATTACCTTCCATTCCACCCTCCACAATATCATTTTTATGCATCAAAAAATTTGTTTCCATGTCACTTTTTGCTTCTGCAAAAAATTAAGTGCAACAGTTTGGTAAATAAACCATCTCAATATCCATGACACCTGTGGATTTTCTATGTGACCAGTTATCTCATTTAATGCTCCTGCAAATTAATGCATATAGATCCATTAAAAAAAAAAGAGAAAATCTGTGCTACATTCTCTATAAATAAGCATCAGAACATTTATTCCAGCAGTAGGTTCTCATTTTTCAAATCTTTTCAAAGTCAAGGATTTATAATACTTGAAATGGAATGCATGCAGTAACATAATCATTTCCAGCCTGCTCCTTGTGACTTCATGAGAAGACATTTTGTGCATTACAGGGCTGTCTTCAGATAAAACAGTGAGATGTGAGAAATTCACTGTACTGAAATGTAGTTCCAGAGCAAAATAACCAATGGAAAAGCATTATAAGCAATTCTTATTCTATTTACCCAGCAGTAGTAGTTTGACCGTCCTAGATTCCCTCTCTGCATCTGCCTGGAGTTTCTTTTCCAGTTCTCTGGATCTCCTGGCCAGCTCTTTGCTCTCAGAACTGGCTCCACTGCCCATCTTGAGATGTTAAAGGTCCTCTGTTTGTCCAGCTGATTTACTTCTTGTAAGGCTAGTTGCTTTAATTCAGAAGGACAACAGCCTGCACTTAAAGGACTCAAAATATCCCATTCAAACTCTGCATTCAGCCTCCAAATAAAACAGTCCCTTTTCACCTCTCTCATGATCTGGAGTTGCTATGGTCAAGGCTTTAAATAAGGACATAGAAACGTACTGTTATGACGTCATATAATTAAAATGATCCATTCAGTAGCAAAACCAAGGTATTGGTAGATCTCTGTCCTTGTTTAGACAGGTTCCAGCTTCACACACATCAAAGAACTGTGCAGAATGTCTTGAAACAATAAAATTGGGAATTACTTTGCTCAAGGAAAGAAAATCACCTTTGAAGAATTTGAATAAATTAGTTTTTATCTTTCTTAGTGGTCATGGCTCTAAATATATATAATGTTGGTTTTAAAATGACAGAATTTGTATTTATATAGTTAAGACACATTTTGAGTTATTAACATGCAGAATGTTTGCTACATTTTCATATTATGTGAATGCTCCATCCTGGCGGTGGTCAGGGCTGGGTTGGATGGAGCCTTGGGTGACTTGGTTTAGTGTGAGGTGTCCCTGCCCATGGCAGGGGAGTTGGAGCTTGGTGATTTTGAGGTCCTTTCTAACACTAACTATTCTATGATTATGGCAAGTACATTTATTTTCTTGTAATGGGAATGGATACTTTACTGCCGTTTGTAAATCTCACTAGTGTGCAACCCTATAATTCATTTAAATATAATACTTACCTAATAAAGTATTTCAATGATATGAACCATACGAATATGAAATTATTTTACAATTCTACAATTATTGACTAATAGTAGTCAGTAACACTCTGACTTTACAGTATAGAAGTTTGCAATGCTCAGCCTGGAAACAGTGTTCAATGTTTAAGGGATATATAAGCATTCAGGTCAGTTTGGGTGACATCAGACACATTTTTAAGACAGAAGATAAATAAGGACAAGGACCAGAGGCAAAGCATTCAATTCATCCCATCCTACTGAAAAGAAACTTTCCCACAGCAGAAGTAGGTGGACCCCATATGTAACAGGAAGGCAACTTGTACTGGATGTGGAAGATAGGAGTGAGAGGAACAAAGAAAGGTCACCAGTGGTAGTGATGAGTTCTGTGCCATTAGAGGTGGAGAGAGATGTCTTCTGAGAAAAGACAGGAGCTGTGATCATCCCATTCAATAGTGAGTGTCTTCTCAGACTTTAAATTAAGACCACATACAGTAATAAAGATCTGAAGGTTTGCTTTTTCAGCATATGCTTCTCAGTCAGCAGAGCAAGAAGCCCTGTTTTCAGCCTCTTTGCACTGCTTTGCCAGAAAGGAGTAATCAGTACTTGTTAACAGCTGAATTTTTGCATATCCATTTACAATGCAAGAAAGTGCTGGTTTGTTAAGCCTATATTCCTACTTTGTTTATTCTTTAAAATAGGTCATAATAAAAAATTTATGCAACCACAGTAACAACTGGTTTGTTTAAAAAATGAAAATAAGCAGCTTCAGAAGTGCGGTATCAGTGCCAGGTATCTCTTTATCAGAGCTATAGGCAAGCACAGTGTTCCTATGGATTTCAGTGGGTTTGAAAAGTAAGTGTGAGCAGTTCTGAACACTAGCAGCATTTACAAATTTATTGATACAGACACAAATCATGGAGAGGGACATCATCTCCAGATTAAGGGCCCAATTCACTACCGATTTTTTTCCAGGCACATACTAGTATAACTCTATTTGGTTTGCATTTAATTTTTGCAGTATTGAACTGAAATTGTGTAATGGTAAGCTAGGTCCTATTTAGCTCTACCAGAAGAAAATTAGTGTAAAGAAATCAATTTTTCGTAGATGGAAAGCAATGGACAATCAGGTGTGAATCCCATAAAGAGTTTCCTGACATTCTCTGTTGCTATTAAGACTACATACAGGAATTTGCTGTAAATAAATAGGGGTCTGATGCAAGCAGGCTAAAACAGAATGTGTATAAGAATAGAGATAAAACCAATCACCTTATCAACATGCAATATCTATGACATCTTATCCATTTGATTTGCTCACTTCTGCCTTCAAAATCTTAACTAAAGAGTTTATGGAAAAAGCATAGCAACCTGTTTCTATTTCTCCGGAGAGTTAACAGGATTCTTTTATGTTTTGGACATCATCATCATCACTAACTATATTTTGATTGAAGAAGTTTCTGCTGATGATTAAGCCAGAAGTGGTAGGTGCTGCCTTACAGGATTCAGCTGAGTCAAAATAGCTTTGCGATACCTTTTCTCCACCTCTTCTAGGTGCAATAAAAATAAAAGGCAGGTCTCTCCCTGCCTGTGTTCTATTGCATTAGCCATGTATATTTGGTATGGAAGTCTTTAAAAGAGAATAAGTCTGGAAAATGCTTCTTTGAAATGCAATCGTGCTTTATGAAGGATTCGTTTTGTGTTCCTGGAGTTGTTCCCAGTGACGCACTCAAGGTGGCGCTGATAATGTAGAGTGCACGCTAAAGGCATTCTGTATTTAGTAAACAGTTCTACGAGACTTTCTGAAAGGCTGTTTTCAATGATTTGTTCAGAAGTCATAGATCTGGGATCCTGGATTTCAACTACAAATTTTTATTTTGGAACTTAAAAGTATACTGTTCTGGGGTACTTTTTTGGCAAATTATATAGAGTGTTCTGTTAATAGAGTCTTTCAATTAACTTAGGTTTTCTTTTTTAATTCCTTCTGAAAGTACTATGCTCTTCCCTGTCAGAGGGATAGCTTAGGAAATTCACACCTCCTAGGTTTTTTTTCTCTTATTTTCTTTCTAGATCTTTGCATATACAAACTGTACAGACTGGAGTCTATTAATCTTCTCCATGTTTCACCGTAAGTAATGTTTTCCTCATTCCCTGATAAAATCTGTAGGAATGGCATTGATGAAAATGGAGGAAGTTTTAGTAAGAATAGAATTCTCTAAATTTAGGAACTTTCAATTCAATTCCTTCACTAAGCTCCTAAATACAGGAAGTGTGAAAAATCTTCAATACAATGACTGTTAAAATCAAAGGAAACCCTACAGTTTCTATTGGCCATTGAATTTCTTCCAATGCACAGGAAGAAACAAAACATCTTGGAATTACTCTGTTGGGCATTGACAACGTTTCAGTGGGGAAAGTTTCCCTTACACACTGAACATTGATAAGCCCTTCTAAACTTCTGTAACTACTGATGTGCAGAGATATCCTATGAATGGCAAATATTCTAGAGACATAACAAAGCAGATACAGAGACCCCATATATGCCCCCAGTCTGCACTGGTATTAGCTTGGATCCATGGCAAGTTTCATTATCATGGCACAAAGCCGGAGCTTTTGAAACCTGTCGAGTCAAAGTTTATGACCTCTGGAACTCAGCCACAATCATGGGGATGAAATGTTTGCGAATCCGAGGTAGTATCTTCACACAGGGCTGTGTTTCACTATACGATGTTTGCTGTTTGGATTGCCATCTGCCTCATACAGTGTAAACATACCCATATTATTTGACTGCTATAAGTGATATAACAGATGGATGTTAATCCTTCTGCGAGCTTTTCATCTCTCAAACTTGCAAGTATGTAAGATGGACCTGGAAGAAGCTGGTAGGGTTGACTTCAGAATTGGCCAGCTAGCCTAAGGATAATAGGTGGAGAATCTTTGGGTAGTAGATTGGCAATAAAAGGTTTCTCAACCTGTCTCCCCTTGCCACTCTGCTGATCTTCCAAGATGTTGTGATTCAGTCACAAAACTGAAACTGTTGAAGCCTGAGTATGACTTGATACACAGAAAAGAATGTCCAGATAAGTATCTGTCTCCTCTCAAGAATCATATCCGGACATCTCAAGCCAAAAGAAAATGTATGAACCTCAATACCAACTGTACTATCGCACTGAGGTATCTGACATAGACCAAGAAATTGTAACAGTCATCAAACTGGTGTTATCAGCCAGCTTCATACTACTGTAAATGTTCATAGAAATGACAGTAGGAGACTGAATTACTTCTGGTTTCATAATTCCGTCTCCATCATAGAATCAGACCTTCCAGTGTCACTGGTGGGAGGTTCTCCAGGTTCTCTGTTCCCAGGTTTCCTGTAGTACCTTTCTGCCAGGGCACATATGTGACATTCTCAACATTTTTGATTCAAGGGTAGTCAGAGCTTGGGCTTCCACCATTTCCTTCTGAGGAATACCGACACTCCTCTGGGCATGTTACCTTTAAGAATTTGGCAATAAGATCCAATGAAGAGATGAGTGTTTAGATCTTACTATGCTACTACCCTCTGTTGAGTTATCTTATAAGATGAGATGACATAATCAGAAAATCCTCTCTGGACTGTCTGTCCCCTCAGCAGGGGAATACATTGAAATTCATGGTTACAGATCAAGTTCACGGGTTGTTTTTCTGTGTTCTGTTCTGGATGATCAGCAGGTCTATTTGTGAATGTGCACAATTACAAAGTGGGGCTCACTGAGTTTACTGACAGAGAAGGTTGATATGTTATGGGATAGACATCCTTTTATACTTCAGATACCTATGCTGGGAGGAGTCAAAACAGAATACATTGACATGAAAGCCAGGTGATACCTGTGATATATCATTCACCAACAAGGATGGCTCATTTTTTCCTAAACCCTCTTCCTCCAGATACACAGGTAAGTGGTCTTTTGCTGAAATTATTTTATATTGAAATAAAGAGGTTCCTTAAGAAAGAGGCATTGTAGAATTTATGTCAAACTCCTTAAAGCCTTAGAAACTCATAGAGCAGTTTCTTAACTTAAAGTTATGGTAAAACAGGTTGAGATTTCTCTAATAAGGTAATAGAACAATTGAGGTTGAAAGGGCTCTCCAGAGGTCTCTAGTCCAACCCTCAGCTCAGAGCAGTGGTTAGTTCAAAGAGAAAGATTCTCAGGGCTTTACACTGTTAAATAATGAAGTATCCAAAGACAAAAATTTCACAGCCTCTCCATGTAGCCTGTTCCAGCACTTAAACACTCAGTATGGAGAATTTCTCTGTCTGTAATTTCCTTTTCTGGAGCACGTGACTGTTGCCTCTTGTCTCAGGAGAGTTTGACTCTGTCAACTCCCTTTTTTCTTAATGGAAGACTGCAGTTAGATCCCCTCCTTAGCCAGGCTGAGCAAACCCAGCACCATATTTCCCATATGCTTCAGCCTTCAAATCTTCTTCATTGATACATGACAATCTGTTGGTGTTTTTTTTATTAGTATTTTATAATTTCTGTGGATGTGCACTCAATAGAGCTCAGTGGAGGCATTCACTTGACATGATGCCTGTGTTCTTAAGGCAGCCTAGTATGTGGCTGGCCTTGTGTGAAGACATTTTGCCATTCATACTCAACTTACTGTCCACCATTCAGATCCTTTTCTGCAAAGCCACTTTTCTCTCTAGTCAGCTCCCAGCCCATGTTATTTCATGGCGTTATTCTGTTACTGATGCAGGAATTTGCATTTGCCCTTGGTCTTCATGAGGTTCAGGCTGGCCCATTCCTCCAGCTTACCAAGGTCACTGTGAAAGACTGCCGTGCCCTGTAGCTTATCAACCATTAATAAGCACTGTACAAAGTTAATTGTAAGAAAATGAATCAAGAGCAGTATGCAAACAGACTTGATATTCTGTGTTTGGGCAATAGCACTATTTTCTACTGGAAAAAGTTAACAAGTTGCTTGAGTCTTTCCAAGCATCGTTGAAAGCATATCCTTATAAAAAGACATAGATTTAACTCAGAGCAACTCAACTATATGAACTAGTAATTCTTTACTACTCCTCTTATGTACCTATTGTGAAGCCTTTTCTGAATGCACTGCATACTTCCACAGTGATTTAAATATTACATTGTATGAAATGTAAGCTTCTTGTAGTTCTGGTGCCTGTAATCATCTGTGTTTACTTCAAATTCCATTTACTGATGAATCCTGCTGTTTATCCCCATGATTTTTCAGAAATGAAAATGACTTCAACATAGCTGGTTCAGAAAGGTCACATAACTGAACTTAGTGTTCTAGATATTGCCTTGGATGTTTGTGTGGTGAACTCTCATCTGTATTTTCCATGCTATGGAAAAAAAACCTTACTAAACTAGGAATAAGTAATATACTGATAATTGGTAAGGAAAAAAATGAAGTGGTTAATATTAACTGAGACACTTCTACGTCTGCTTAATCAATACTTTATATTTTTGTGCTTTTTTTCATAGTATCTCCACATTTTGACAGAAGAAGAAAATTTTACAGATTTGATATCTGTATTCTTGTGAGAAATCTGTATGATTGTGGGGTCTTCATCTCTGTCTTCCTTTATAAGTAATATTATTCTTAAACATCAAGTTCCTGAAATTGAAAACAAAAAAAATCATTCAAGTTTTTCATGGGGAAGAAAATACTATTTCTATATGTCGTGGTTTAAGCCTAGCTGTAACTCATTCAGTTTGCTCACTCACTCCCCCCTCTTTCTTCCCCCCAGCTCCCTGGGAAAACTGGGAGGAGAATTGAAAGAATGCAGCTCCCATGGATTGAGATAAGAACAGTCCAGTAACTAACATATAACACAGACCACTACTGCTACCACCAATAATAATAATGATAAGGGAAATAACAAAGGAAGAGAATACAACCGCTCACCACTGACACCCAGCCTGACTGAGCAGTGAACCCAACCTTTCCAGGTACCCTGCTCCCATTTTTTTACATCATGGGCATGACATGCTGTGGTATGGAATACCTCTTTGGCTAGTTTGGGTCAGGTGTCCTGTCTCTGTTTCCTCCTGGCTTCCCCTCCTCCCTGGCAGAGCATGAGGCTCAGAAAGTCCTTGGTCACACTAAACATTACTGCAACAACTAAAAACATCAGTGTTATCAGTGCTGTTCCCAGGATGAAAGTCAAAACCACAGCATTGCACCAGCTACTAAGAAGGAGAAAAATGGCTGCTACTGCTGAACCCAGGATACCATGACAAGCATCCAAAAGCAAAGAATACACTGATAGGTTACTTAAGTTGACTTTTTTGCTATTTTTTTCCCCCAAATAATAAAAAAAATATGAAATTTTGATTCTTTTTATTTGCTCTTCTCCTTCCTAATCTTTGTTCCTTTTTCTGCACTGGATATAAATAAGTGTGTGAAATCTAAGATTTTCAGGGTGTGTCTCCCCCCATTTGTCATCTTCTCTCAAGGAAACATTTCTAGATAGTAGAAATAAAAATGAACTCCTGTCCCTTAGCTCTCTAGTAATATCACTGTGGTGGTACCGTAACATTTGCAAAGCCATTTAGTTATATAAGGGAAAAGGAATGGTGTAGTCACTAATTTCTACAGCTTACAGAGGGCAAAAGGAAGTAGAAGGAAAGAAACACTGTTACAAATGTCAAGAGGAAATATTTTTAAAATAATAAAGAGTTGTTACATTTTCAATCCTGTCAAACAGGGTTTTTTCCCCAAAAAATACTGGCATATGCAATAATTCTTTTCCCTTTTTGTGAAAATCTCAGACCCACTATGAGATACATGAACTGTCCTAACTTGAGTGCACTCATTATACTTGGTTCTATAATTACAACGCATGCTGATGCAATCGAACATGTGACATTGAGCACTGGGTGGCGGCTTGCTGGCTGAGTACAGGTCCAGATAAGACTCACATAATTCTGGCAAGTTTACCAATACTGCAGCTGAACACAGGCTGTGTTCTCAGTGAACCTGTGCCAATATTGTGACAGTAGATGAGTGTCTGAGCTACTATGTTCAATTAAGAACTGGTCACTCCAGAAATCTGAAATTCACCAGTGAAAAAAGTAGCTTCTAGTGCAAAGCTATAAAAGAAGCCCAAACCCCTGAGTCTCTCCTGAACCAACACTGACTCCAAGTTTATGGGACATCTGTAATATATGTATGAACTGCACTCAGCACTGCTGGTTTCCCCTGATTTCTCACATGCAGACAGAAAATATCTCAGGGTCTGACCTTTCTACAAAGATTAACCAATGCTCTCTGTGCTATTGCTGGTTTAAATTTTCTCTTAGCTTGTTTCTCATTAAAAAGCAGTCAGAATGTGATACATTATAGTGAATAAATGTTGTGAAGCCTTTTAACTGATTTGCATCTGTTTCCACTGGAGCGTCTGACATTCTCTCCTGTTGACTCCTGCAAGAGGTGCATTGTGGAGTTTTTTTTTTTTTTGGGAGGGGGGACAAAAGAAAAAGGGTATCTTAGCAAGAAAATGGGCGATGCCTGCTATCTCTGCTAAAAGGATTTAGCTTCTAGTACAACGTGAACAGTCAACGTAGTATGTAAAAAAAAAAGCTTAAAACAATGGGGAAATATTTTGTCAACATCCTATTTCCAATTCCCAGTAGACTCATACATTAATAGCTGCTGAGTCCCATAGAGTCTTGCAAAGCCAGAAATGAACGTAGAGTAAAAGCAAACACAATATTAATTTGACTTATAGAACTTCTTGAATAACAAGTATTTTAACCATTCTTTTTGGTGTGAAACTGCCATGCAGGGAAAATATGGGAAGGACAAAAAGTGTTTTTCCCAGCAGACCAACATTCCTCCCCTTTTATCTGGCAGATTTTTTCCAGCTAAGCCAGCCTGGGAATGCCACCCCTTCAGCAGAATATGAGCAGCTCTGAAGAGCAGCAAAACTGAGCAGTGGTTGGATAAAATCTGATTTCTGAATGCTGAAGAGGATGTAAGTAGGTAGCATCAGAGCTTGGAGCTATTTCCAAGTGGAGTGTGTCCACAGAATTTCGTTTCAAAAGAGCTGTTGCTGTATTGTAATAATCCCTATAGAAAAGACTGTAGAAGAGATTGCTCTGCTGCTGAGATAATGCACCATATCTAAAGAAATCTTCTAAAGGAAGCTGGCTAACATCTGCTGCATGATATTTCTTCTTTCATTCGCACTCCAGGCCATAACAATAACTAAGCACAATCCTTATTTTAGTAGGTTTTTAGAGAGGATGGTGGGGCTAGTTTTTTAATGATATGCTTCACTGTAACTCTATGTTATACCTGGTTAATACAAATAATCACAGAATCATAGAATCATAGAAGAGTTAGGGTTGGAAAGGACCTTAAGATCGTCTAGTTCCAACCTCCCTGCCATGGGCAAGGACAACTCACTCTAAACCGTGTCAACCAAGGCTCTTTCCAACCTGCCTTGAACACCACCAGCGATGGAGCATTCACAGCTTCCCTGGGCAACCCATTCCAGGGCCTCACCACCCTTACAGTAAAGAATTCCTTCCTCATATCCAATCTAAACTTCCCCTGTTTAAGTTTGAACCCGTTACCCCTTGTCCTCTTACTACAGTCCCTAATGAAGAGTCCCTCCCCAGCATCCCTATAGGCCCCCTTCAGATACTGGAAGGCTGCTATGAGGTCTCCATGCAGCCTTCTCTTCTCCAGGCTGAACAGCCCCAACTTTCTCATCCTATCTTCATACGGGAGGTGCTCCAGTCCCCTGATCATCCTCATGGCCATCCCCTTTACTTGTTCTAACAGTTCCATGTCCTTTTTATGTTGAGGATGCTAGAAGTGCACACAATACTCCAAGTGAGGTCTCACGAGAGCAGAGGGGCAGGATCACCTCCCTCGACCTGCTGGTCACGCTCCTTTTGATGCAGCCCAGGATACGGTTGGCTTTCTGGGCTGCAAGCGCACACTACCGGCTCATGTTCATTTTTTCATCAACCCACACCCCCAAGTCCTTCTCCGCAGGGCTGCTTCTTAAGCAATAGGCAGGTGCGCCAAAGAGCAATTTCAGTCACTAGTCAAATGTAGAAGATTTCTTGTTTAAAATATACTAAAAGACCAATTAGGTAATTATGTGTACTAAAAGGCTATTTGAGAAGTTTTATACTAAATTACTGTAAAATTTACAATGAAATCTTCATCCTAAAATTGCTACAACGAACTTCCATAACATAGAGTGACAATTGGACACGCTTATGTTCAGTATCTCCTCATACTGGATGTAGGCCAGTCAGCTGAAACTGTATCTTCAGGACATCCACACATGCGTATTGCAAATACAAACAGAGAAGGAAACCTGAAGAAGGCCCGCTCTTTGGCACTTTATCTGCTTAGCAACAGAGCTAACTTTTGATGTAACATCTTAGTCCTTATTTATCTGAGAAAAACTGAGTACAGTTTTGACTCTCAGACCATATAATGAAATATAAACTGATCATCCGTCATTGTGAAGGGTTTCTTGAGAGTGTTACAGGAAGTGTTTCACCTAGGTATTAGGATGTCATCTCACTGGGATGAGAGATCATAACCCACAGCTTCTCCGGCACAGACATTTCTTTTTTGGTGAGCAATTATGTATAAAATTATATATAAAACCATACATACATATATACATATCATCCATCCCACACATCCACAAATAATCAGTGCTGGGAATCAAGGTGGTCAAACTCAACAAAGTATTATTGATAATATCTTCAATTTTAATGTGGTTGAATTTCAGAGGGGATTCAAAAATTTCTTGTCTCTTCCCTGAAGTATATCAATACCAAAAAAAAAAAAAATACATTCTTTTGACAAAAACCTACCTTTGAGAAATCATTTCAACAACCATTTCATAGTTATAATGTTTTTAGCTTTAAAAACCTGATCACATAAAGAAAAACATATAACATGGGTGTTTTAATAAGTTTGATTTTCTAAATAAAAGAGAGACTGCTATCCAATATGTTGAGGATGCTAGAAGTGCACACAATACTCCAAGTGAGGTCTCACGAGAGCAGAGGGGCAGGATCACCTCCCTCGACCTGCTGGTCACACTCCTTTTGATGCAGCCCAGGATACGGTTGGCTTTTTGGGCAGCGAGCACACACTGCAGCCCGCTCATGTTAACTTTCTTTCCAACCAACACCCCCAAGTCCTTCTGTGCAGGGCTGCTCTGAATCTCTTCTCTGCTCAACCTGTAGCTGTGCCTGGGATTCCTCCCACCCAGGTGTAGGACCTTACACTTGTCATGGTTAAACTTCATCAGGTTGGCATCAGCCCACCTCACAAGCGTGTCAAGGTCCCTCTGGATGGCATTCCTTCCCTCCAATGTATCAACCGAACCACACAGCTTGGTGTCATTGGCAAGCTTGCTGAGGGTGCACTCAACCCCACTCTCCATGTCACTGACAAAGATGTTGAACAAGACCGGTCCCAACACCAATCCCTGAGAGACACCACTCGTTACTGGTCTCCAGCTGGACATCAAGCCATTGATCACAACTCTTTATGTGCGGCCATCCAGCCAGTTCTTTATCCACTGAGTGGTCCACCTATCAGATTGATGTCTCTCCAACTTAGAGACAAGGATGTCATGTGGTGTCATGTTGAACGCCTTGCACAAGTCCAGGTAGATGACATCAGCTGCTCTACCCCTGTCCATCAGTTCCGTAGCTCCATCGTAGAAGGCCACCAGATTGGTCAGGCAGGATTTCCCCTTAGTGAAGCCATGCTGGCTGTCACCAAGCACCTTATTGGTTTTCATGTGCCTCAGCATGCCTTCCAGGAGAATCCGCTCCAAGATTTTGCCAGGCACAGAGGTGAGGCTGACTGATCTGTAGCTCCCCTGCTCATCCATTTTCCCTTTCTTGAAAATGGGGGTTATATTTCCCTTTTTCCCTTCATTTGGAACTTCACCTGACTGCCATGATTTTTCAAATATGATGGATTTGAATGAAGCATGGCAGCAAAAAGTGGCAAGGCAAAAGAGAGCTTTCCTAGAGAAATATATCTATGATACTGACATTAATCTGGGAAAAATCTGTCTTCTTCTTAGTATAACTTCTGTAAGGCAAGTTATTTCTCTAGAGAAGCAATATAGTCTTTCATTATATTTGTGCCTTGTAATCATTTTAGCTCCTGATTGAGCCTTATACATCGTCTTCTTCTGTGGTCATATCTGCTTAATATTCGAATGTCTTCAGCCAAGATACCTAAGAGTTTTCTGTCTTGATGGTATCCTGAAATAGTGAGATAGCATCATGACACCTCTAGTCCTGACTTATGCAGCGTGTGGAGAAGATACTGAATTTTCACTCTTCGGGGATTGTGTGAATTAATGATTTTTTTAGTATTCTTCTATACTGCTTATAAAGTAATTTCCTAATTAGTACAACTCTAGCTGACACTTCCCTTGAGAAATATGCATTGTCCTAGCAAGAATTCAAGGGAAAATGTAAATTCTCTCATTCTTCTCAGCTCCCATTCTCCATAAAGAGGAATTGAAAAGATGAGCATTTCTTCCTGAACTAGGTTAGTCTCCACCCCCAAGATGTTCTGTTCTTAGGGAAGGAAACCCAAAACCAAAATGTTTTTACTACACCTGAATGTAGTAAGCAGATCAGGCTCCCTGGGTATTTGGGAAAATGAAATTCTCTCATTCTTCTCAGCTTCTATTCTCCATGAAGAGGAACTTAGAAGCTGAGCATTTCTTCCTGAGCTAGGCTGGCCTCCGCCCCAAAAATGTTCTGTTCTTAGAAAGGGAAGGAAAACCAAAAACAAAGTGTTTTTATTATTCTCGAATGTAGTGAACATAGATCAGACTCCCTGGGTATTTGGGAGAGGAGATCCTAAGCACATATGTTAGGAACTCCACCCACATACAATAAGTTGATGGGAAAAAAAGTAAAACTCTGAAACTTCAGGTCTCATAAGAAGTGAAGTCAGGACTTAGGTGCAAAGGAAATGGAAGAGCCTACAAGACTAGCCAGACATTTTCTGAATGCCAAGAGTGCCTAAGTATTGTTCTGTAACAGATCACAGCTGGGGCTGGGTCTCCACCTTCGACGGTGTGTAACTTCAATTCCTAAAAGGAAGCATGAACCTCATTTGGTAATTATAGAATAGCATGTTGAGATGGGGAATGCCTCTGAATCTTCAGCACATTATTTTATGCCTTCAAGAGTGTTGTGTTTGTTCTTCAAAACCACATAGTAATTTCCAGAATTAAATATCCTTCCAGTTTTAGTCTCAAAGCTGTAACACTGTATTACTTTCTAGTCTCCTGAAGTCTTGTTCTCTTGGCATCTACACATGCTTTGTTTCTTCTCTTTCCAGCATTTGCCATGTCTTAAGGTTGGCTTCATCTTAGTCTGCTGCTAAGTGAAGTGCAGAGCAATTTTTCTAACATTGACTGAGTTTTCCCATTTGCTTATTGAGTATTTTTTTTTGTTATTGACTCTGCAAGGCAGGGCTTCAGCTATTCAAGATACTCTGTGGGGTATCTTGAGTTATCCCATGTTATAGTATCCCACGTCACAAATGGTTTGCTTGCTCTGGCAATTGATTTTGTGGTTTTATATTTATTATTAAACCTGCTGTGGCAGTACATTCATGGGGTGCAGGCTAAGATTTCCTCCAGAAGTCACTGTAGTGCCCATCCCTTATTTGTAAACGTGCAACTGGCAAGCTGTGTTACTTATATATCACACAACTCTGTCAGGCTCTTCTTTATTTATCTGTGTGCCCTCTGCTGCTCCAGAGTCACCCTGATGGAAAGTTATGTCTGGGTTGAAGTGCTGGCTGGATGCCATTGCCCCATGTGATTCCAGCTCCATGGAGCAGGGCTCACATACCTGTCATGGTCCTGCTGGCTGAGCAGTCACCCCTCGTGCTTCAGAGTGGTACTCTGCTTAGTTCTTACATTTCATTTGTGCCTACTCAGTTTTTAAGTTCCTCTGAACCACAGACACTGCAGGGATGGACTCCAGAATCTGTGATCAAACTCCTTATATAGATACATGCATATTTTGTTCTGATTTCCATTTTGTAGTTAAACTCTAGTGGCTTAGCAATACAGGCTGGTTTTCCAGATGACCAGCTCTCCTGAATTACCTTCTGGCATGTGACAGAAAGAAATAAGTGTTCTAACTCAATATTTGCTCCCTAAACTCAGTTATCTGTTGAATTTATAGGCAGCAGCTGTATCAGTAAATTCAAGAATGCCTGGCAATTATCTTGGAACTGGGTTGTCTGTGCTTAGGACAGTCCAGGTAAAGAATCTGTTGTGTTTATGACATGGTTTGCCAAAGAATACTGGCACAAGTAAAGGCAGATTACTTACAACTTGTTAGGTTTGAAGGTTGTGAAAGTTTATTAATAGTCTTGAGACAGACTGTGATAATTGTTCTTGGTTACTGTAGGTATAAGCCATACGTTCTGAAGCTCACCTGATGTAAAGGACATAATCAAGCTGTCCCATGATAAGCCTTTCTGCATATTGACTCTCAAAGCCTTATTCTGCATTACGCCTCCCTGGGCTTCGTAAGTTAGCAACCATGTGTGACAACACGCTTGAGGTGTTTTCTGTACCTACAATACGCACATATTTGCAACATCGGAGATGTGAGTTTTGCTCACAGGAGGAAGAACCACTTCAATCATAGGTTTGATCCAAACTTCAGAGGAATTTTTTCCAGTATATAATGAAATACTAATTAGTATTACTGTATTGCTTAATTCCTTTATGTCAAGATGCTGGCTACTAAGATACTTTATCTTCCTGGATTTTTTAACCTTTATTATACCCATGTCTCCTCTTTCCCTTTCTGCTGAAATCCCTTGAGTTGAAAGTACCTTTAGCACAGGAATAGGCTCAGAAAACAAAAGTTCAGTAAAAGTATTATTTATCTTGTGGCTTCATTGCTACCTTTAACTGTTAGAGGAAATCAGTCAATAAATGGCAGACAAGCACTTTCAAGAATGCACTTCTTTCCAGATGGCTGCAGCATCCTATTTATTGTACAGTACAATCTTTGCTGATTTGTGTGCATGAGGATGCCAGTGTCTGTGTCCCCATAGGAACACAGAGACTATTGAATAAAACAGTCCTTTCAGTGCTGTCCAGGCATCTTGCAGCTCCCTTCCGCTCCTGCTGCAACCCCAAACACCATCTCGTGAGAAGCAGTGCATCCTGTTTTCCAATTTGACCACCAGTTTATGTCATAATACCCTTCTCTGATTTGTGGGGAATATTCATGTCTAACATCTGAAAAAGTGCTGCCTTCAGAAGTGAACAAGCCCTGATGAGGTCCCTGCTACTCTGTTGAAATTATTAGTCTGCTTCTGGTCTGTGATTGCATCGGTATCCACAACTAGCATTTTCTGGTCAAGGTGCTGATCAGCAATTAGCTGATCAGCTCAGCATCCTCCCTGTATCATCCTCTTGGAACATACAATCCTATACAGAAAGGGTAAAACTGTGGAAATGTCTTGACACTTCCACATCCTAGAGATTTTCTGGGAAAAGAACAGCAAATAACAAGGGCAAAGAGATGATAAATCGTTGTGAATTACACACCTACAGTGTGGCCAATACTGCACTTTCTTTTTTTTTTTTTTTTTTTTTTTTGTATGAGAAATGTTACAGTGCTCAAAGGTAAAAATGTCATGAGTTCTATGAGACCTGCAAGAGTAGGAGGAAGGGATGTAACTTTTCATTTGGCCAAAGAAGGACAACAAAGTGATGAAGGGTTTGCAGCACAAGTGTGATGAGGAATGGCTGAGGGACACGGGGGTCTAAAACTACCTGAAAGGAGGTTGTAGTGAGGTGGGGGTTGGTCTCTTCTCCCAAGTAACAAGTGATAGGACAAGAGAAAATGGCCTCCAGCTGCACCAAGGGAGGTTTAGATTGAGTATCAGGAAACATTTCTTCACTGCAAGGGCTGTCAAGCACTGGAACAGGCCGCCCAGGGAAGTTACTGGTTGAATCACTACCTCTGAGGGTATTTAAAAGACATGTAGATGTGGCACTTAGGGACTTGTTTCAGTGGTGGACTGTACAGTGCTGGGTGAATGGTTGAACTCAATTATCTTAAAAGTGTTTTCCAACATAAACGATTATATGGTTCTATGATCTTGAAAGATTCCCCAAAGACGTGACCAAAGACAGAAAAGACTATTTCTCTGACATTTGTGACTTTGGGAAATGCTCACCATGTTCTCCAGGGGCATTCATAATTATGTGACATTATGTGAAAAAGAACTAAAAGTTCTCTTTATCACCATTTGTTAGCCCAAGATGCCATTCTGAGCATCCTGTTTGCACAAGTTTGTATCTATGAAACCAAAACAATGCTCTTTTCAAAGTGCACATTTACTTAGAGGCAACAAAAATAAATATGATTATATATAAATAATAATTTATTGTTCACTTTCATGTTGCGTGTTCTTTATTGATAATTGATTTGAATCATTAAAGTTTAGTCAAACTACAATCTGTTGCCACTGTTACAATGTTGATACATATTTATTGACATTAGTTGCAACTGCCTGCCGATGCCTACAGGGTATAGGTGTACATGGGGGCTAGTCATCTTCTGTCTTTTTTATAGACAATGAAAAATAATACTCATTTCCAGACTTCAGTTTCCTCTCACACTTGCAGTATATAGTATATAGGTTTTATCTTCTGCTGTCAAAAATGTTTACCAAGAATGCTAAAATCTTTTTCTTCTCCATCTGCAGTCCTCTCACTGTTATTCTCACAAAGGTTCTTCCAAGCATGGTTCTCATTAGAAGTATATAATTTTCTTCATAACTCTCATGCATTTTTTCTCTGCTCCAAATTGAGCAGTTCTCCAGGGAGAATTTGAATAGTGTCTTTCTCCCATGCATGTATCTGGTGACAGATTTCTGTCTTAACTACAAAATCTAAGGATGAACTGTTTTTCTCAGCCACTGGACTAATAATCATGTCATCAATGTCCACAGAGTCTCCAAGAGCCAAAGTTCAGTTTCTCATTTTAGGAAAACATTGTGTAGAGATCTTGAACTTAGGACTCCTTCCAGACTTCAGTGCATGAACATATTTGACTTGTTATTGGAGTTTACTTGCAGAGGTTAGTGGCAGTAACTCTGGAGGAATCCTGGTAAACTCCAAGACCTGCTGGGCAAAAGGTCCATGTGGATCTCCTGAATGGCTCCAAAAGCGTCTGGAAAACTGACAGAAAGCCAGAAAATGGCCAAAACTAGTAATAATTTCCAACACACTGGAATAGCAGTGACAAGATGAAATAATTTTGTTGATAGAAACACATATTTCATTAGTATAGTCCAGTGGTCTATGAACACAAAATGAAAAAATAGTGATTAAGAACACTGGGAGACAGTGTCACTGTGATGAGATCAACATCCATCTTTGTGTTGACAAGAGCTCTTGGGGGGGGGGGAATGGTTGGGCTTTTATTCCCTGTTCTGCATGCAAGATACCACATTTAATTTCACTTTACTAATTAATTGTATGGTCTAAACATCCATCAAGGTTTCACTTTTGAAAGAGCATTTTAATGTCAGAGGTTAAATCTAATTAATAGTTAACAATGAAATCCATCTCTGGAGTAATTTTTACATGCTTCACTGGCTGTAGTCTGAATATTAAAATATGTTTTCAGAACTCACAGCTTTCAAAATGGAAAAAACCCAAACAAAACCACCATAAATAATAAGAACTGTTTTCTCCAGCAGAAGAAGAAATAGAAATGAACTTTACAGGCAAATGAAAAAAGCTATTGTATGTCTGACTTCTACAGTGACTTATAGTCCACTATAGAAAAACACCTGTTTTGCTACAGGACAAGTTTTGAATTGCTTTTAGTCAGTGTGGGTATAGATGGAAATTATGGGAAAAAAATAAAGACATAGTTCTAGGGGCAGGAAAGATCTGAAAGCCTCAGTTCTGAATAACTAATAAGGGAAAGAAGAAAGTGAATATATACAGACAGCCTTATGAATATGATTCCTGTCTTAGAGTTGCAGATTCGTCATAACAGGCATACCCAAAAGGAATTGTAGCTGATAATATCCAAGTCAACATAGTCAAGGAGAGTTCTTCCCAGAGGTAACATTACACTGTTGAAATACAAGAGGAGTTTTATACGAGACTGCTCAGTTCCATCATCTCCTTAGAGAAGCCTCTTAGAGCCAAGTGCAGAAGCTCATCATGGAAACAAAATTCTAGAAATAGCCTTCTTCCTCCTTGTTGCATGTTTTCTCATTGAAAATGTCACGGGCATTCTAGATAAAAATGTTGTATACATTCCCCTCACCACTTTGCATGTAAATACCAGGTATATGTAATGGACAACAAAACTTTATTGTGCTGCAAGTTTTACAAGAAATATACAGCAAAATTGTTTTGATGTATTTATCTAAGGTCAAATGTGAAAAATCTTTTATTTATAATAGTTTGGACAGCTTGCATGCATTTTCCCATTATTAATTAATAAATAATACATAAGGGAATTATGGTGCTTAAGTAACAAAACAAGGACAAGTCGTATTAAGCATTAGGGAAAAAAAATGAGTTTATGGAAGTAATTGGTCACAGGGGAAAAAAAAAGTCAGATTTCTTTTAAAGTTTGGAAAATAGACTACCAAGCAAATGAAGTATGGAAGGGGTCATGGTAGCCTAAAAATAACAAATATGCATTTTGACAAGAATGGAGATCAGATGCTCAAGTCATTAATAAAGTTATCATCATAAATTATAACAAAGAAGTTTTCTATCAGATCTTATGAAAGCCTTTTAAGTGTACTGGTGGTTGAGCACTGGGGCAAGATTATGAAAATCCCTTTGTTTTATAGGAACAAATGGGATTATCTTCTATAAGGGACTACTATGGCACACTAAATACAGCCATATTTAACCCAGGGAGAAAGAAGAACTGATTTTGATGACCCGTGTACTCCTACGTTTCATAACTTTTGGTGCCTTCATAAGAATGAGGGCAAATCTGAAGATTTTGTTTCAACATCATGATTTCTCTCCTTATTCATGCGAATCCTAGTGTGCCTTTACACATATTTAGCTTGTTTAGTGACCTCTTTCCTCAAAGTCTTTTTTGGCTATTTGCAAACATCCTGACAACAGTTTCCCTTTCCTTCCTGAATGTTACACTGAAATATTATACCACATGCCATAATGATGTAAGCCAGATTAAAAACATAGCTCTTTACTTACTTTAAAGAAAATTACAAGGATTTCAGAAACATTTTTAGTTTGAGGGGTTTTCCTACAGCTTCCAATCATGTGGTTGTGCATTGCTTTAAACAGGACTCCAGGGCTCAAAGGAGAGTCCAGGGTAAACAGAACAGTATCAAAGAAATAGAGAGCTGTGTATGAAATTAATTCAGAATAGCAGAGGACTGCCCAGTTACTTCAGTGTGCAGTTGTTGATCTGATCCAGATTCAAAATGCAGACTCCAGCCATCTGAATTAGCCACCTTAGTGTGTAGAAGGGCTCTCCTGGACCTATGAGGTGAGTTAGAGCTCTGAAGTTGAGCATCAATTTTCATGGTACAGTCAGTGGTAGGAGGCCATCACATTCGTGAGAGATGCTGAACTCTCCAAAGAGGGGTTCAGTATGAAATTTACCTTAGAATTTTCCACCAGAAGATGGTAACAAGGAGATCATAAAGTAAGATGGCTCTGTAAGCACTGTGAGGTTTAGTAGTTGGTAGTGAGCAGGCACTCAAGAATATACATTTTGTTTTTCTTTTTATCGAGTACTTACAACCTAGCAAAAACAGCAGAAGAAGGATTTTCCCCTTCCTTTTTGAAAGTTATGCTTTCAGGTCTGAATTGGGATGCGAGTTACATGGGAACTTCCGTGGCTGCTCTGATCAAGGTAATTAAAGGACTTTATGGCATAAAATACAAATATCATTTAAACCTGACTGCATTCAGGGTTGTATCATGCTGGGGAGTGAATGCTAAAATTCTCTTTATTCATCTCAAGCTTCTTAATTGATGTTCAGGTTTATCCCTGGCACCAAACTAGATGATCTGAATCTTATCCTGTGTGTTTTTCACAAAAGGAGCAAATAAATTTGTGTGAGCCTTATTATCTTATTACCTATGAATGCAACTTTACTTCAGAAATTCCTAGGTTGTTTTGCTTTTTAATTATGTCTCCAAGCTGCAAAACAGTTATTAAGGTAAGGAAATTGTTTAGCTACTTTCTGCTTCCTTCTTTTGTTGAACTTTTAATAAAAACTAGAACATCGGGTGGTGGGCTGAAACCTCCTTGTATTTACGGCATTGTATTCACTCTATTGTTCCTAATCTTCCTTCCATCCCATCTCCAATTGTTTCATCAACTGATGGCAATTTCTAAGAGCTTGGAGAGAGTTTTGAAAGAGTTGAGCTGTTCAAACAAGATTTCAGGGAGCTTCTAGGTCTCTTGTTATGCGGACAGTCAGAAGAGACAGTCACAGTGTAGCAGTAACTTTGCCAGTTTTGGGCTGGTTTTATTGCATTTCTGCTCAGCTCTAAACAGAAGAAGACCTGATGCACGCTTGGTGCATTTGAGAGCTATGTATGGTAGCAGCAGGTCCAAAAGCAGCATTAGTGATGTACGTCAAGGTTCCTAACAGCTCATGGAAAGCAGAAGCTGGTTTCTTATGTTGATGGCAACTAAAAAATTTGCAAAACCTATAACCATAAATACATGCTTTGCTTCCAAAAAAGCTTTCAGAAGTGCTGTTGAGAGTGCTTATGAAGCAAATTGCTGTGCATCTCATGTATCCAGCCTTGCAAGATCTCATAAATCAGAATTTTAACTTCTGAACTTTTTGAACAGAACTTTTACTGTCTTGTTTCTTCTCAAGCATATAGATGCTGTAGAAATGTACATATCATTTTGTTCTAATTTTTAATGTTTTCCTTTGTTTCCTGTATCTTTTCCTCAGCTTCTCTTCTTTAATTTCATGGCATTACCCAGGAAGTGGAGGGGTTCAAAGCTAAACCATGACTGGACAGGGGTCTTCCCGGAGCCCTGTGCTAGTGCTGGGTCTGAAATGGGGACTTGATGCTTGTGAGCATCCAGGTAACACTGAATGCAGTAGAAAAAGGAGTGAGATGGAAAATGTGACAGTCCACACTCTGACTCCTTCTGCCACTAAACCCACTAAAGCGGGTTTCTCTTATTATGAAGAAGTTACAGCAGGAAAGATAGAAGAGTTTCAGCCTACAGTACCCCTGTACCATGTCTGACAGAGTATTAGCCACCTACGGTTTATCTCCAAAACACAGCAGCTCCATCTCATTTCTGTCTGGACCATTAGTGGTCTCCGTTTAGATGATTTTAACATTGAAGTAACCAGCAAAACTATGTGATAAACAGAAAATTCCGAGTCTTCTTCAAGTTCAGTCTGATCCTATGGGCTGTCTGTGCCCAGCTGGACCAAATTCTAAAAGTGTAAATCACATCACATGACGTGCTGGCCATCTAGAAGCCCTACCTTCAATCCCAGCAGAAACCTTTTTACCGTGATCTGCCAGATTATGCCATTGAGTGTTTCAGGGCAGTTAGGTTAAACTCATAATAGGCATTGAAAAAGAGAGTGCTGCGGAACATGCCAGCTTTCTTTGTGCATCACGTATGTTGACAGGGGCTCAGAATAACAATCAAGCCCAATATTTTGGTGTGGTTTTTCAGGCAGACAAAATAGGACAAAACTGCCCTGCATCAAGTATTCCACTAGAGAGCTCCAATGCAGCAGCAGAATTTGGGATGCTGTCATCATATTATTTATGAGCTCTCCACATCCTCCTTAGTGGCTTGTTCAAGTGAGCTCAGTATGGGGCCCTCCCAGTCAGGGACAATGAAGAGGACGAAGGTTATATATGACAAAACTCTTAGCAGGATACACTGTGAAGGTCCTCCAACGACCTCACAGTTTCATGTTTGGATAACATGAAGAGTATGTATGCCCATGCCTCAAGACACAACTCACTATCATACCCCCAGACCCAAACTGATAGATGTGTTCTCTCTGTCTCTCTGTCTTTTTTCCTCTCCCCTAGAAAACCTTTTTCTTCCCTCATTTTACCTCTGAGGGTTTTGCTTAGACATGAGCTTAGAAACAAAAACTTTTTTTTTTTAAACCTGAAATCATATTTATTTTAGTGAGCTGAAGCTAAAATTTTAAAGGAAGAAACTAATACATCATTGCTATAAAGTAAAAACACTGTTAAAATAAAACCACACGCTTCACAGTAGGAAAGAGATGGGAAAGCAATTTCTGTAGGCAGACGGAGAAAGACAGCTTGAAATGCCCAAGCCTAGTTGCTTTATTAGTTTGGAAAATTACTGAACCAGCCATACAAGCACATCTATATTAAATATATTTATAAAGAAAACTTTCTGTTAGGGTCAGTTTTAGAACTAGTGTTCTGAGGAAGAAAAGAGCTATGTCCTCTAATGAAAATATGAAATTAAATGAAAAGCCTAAAGCTACTCTTAGACAGGTAAGGGTGATGTAATCCTCTAGGGGAGATTTCAGAGAAGGGCGGATTACACTGTCCTCCACTTCATGCTGTGCTGTATCTTCCCTCTTACATATTATGTAAAGGATTTCATAGAAATAGTTCTGGCATTAAACTTTGAATCACAAGATCCATCTTTGTTTATTGTATATTTTTCCTTAGGGTTGTCTCACAGTGACTTCCTGGACCCTGATGTTACCTGGCACAGCTATTTGCCACCATGCATATAGGCAACAGGGACAGGTCAAACCTTGGAGCTAACACCGACTTTTGCTGATAGCCTGGGGTAGGAGGGGGGAGTGTGGAGGTTGGCTGGAGCTTAGAAACTCCCACTACAAGAAGAGAAGAGGAAGCTGGTGGGAAAATGTGTGGAGTTGGGCTTGCTGCTTTTGCCATCTCCCAGGGGAAAAAAAAGATGGTACCTGGTGCCTGGGAGTAGCCCCTCTTCATTCTTTCTGCAGCACTACACACCAGCCCACTCACCACAGAAAAACAGACCATCTTTGTCAGGCTCTAGCATCATGAAACCAGGGTAGGAGAGGACAGCTGTTTTCTTTTCTGTATCTGCTTTCCAAAGTAACTGTCTGCATTGTCTATGACTAAATCAATCATCTATAGGAACGAGTTAATATTGCTTTGCTCCTTAATTGTGATTGCTAAGTCTTTCTGTTGAAGGGAAGAATATATCAATCTAGTTTCTCAGAGCAGTGTTGACAGAAATGGCTGTGGGCAGCTACTCAAGCTATCACTGATACATCTCAAGCACAATCTATTTCTGGCAAGGCAAAGATCAGCGTGACCCAATTTACCTTTCTTTAAGTCAGTAACATGTTTATTGGCGTTAGTCCAGTCTGATGAGAGTTTCCTTTTGGGAAATTCATCAGGTATTTCTATAAAAGCTGAAAACCATTGTGCTGCTTCATTTGGAACATTTAGTACTGTGGAGTCCGTGCCTAGAACCTGTTCCTGCTACACCTCTTTTCAGCAAATGCCAAGATATCTCTCTTCCTTGTTAGGATTTGCAAATGCTCTTCTGGCCTTCAGGTTCAAGCTCAAGAGTTTGAGATTTGAGTGTATTATAAGAAAGGGTTCTAAGGATTCACGGAGATAGCATACAAGGTTTATTGCAATTTGCTCATCAGCATAGGGACATGCCACTAATGGGAATAGTTGGTACCCAGGAATGTTTAGAAGGTCCCTCTTTCCCTTTCCTAGTAGAAGTAGATAAATTTATGTCCTGTGTTAACAGCTCGTTGCTATCACTGAAATAACACATCACTGCACATTTTTTAAAACCAGAATGTACCTTTCCCCCACTCTTTCAAAACTTAAATGGATTTTAGTAAGACTGGGTAATGTAGTCATGGCTATTGTCACGGACACAGCTGACATCCATAGGCACCCATTCATGGTTGGCATCCATCTAGAAATGCTTTGCAACCTTTTTCAGTAATACATTTCCTCATATTGAATACACTTTATGTATTGTGCCTTGGTTCTTCGAGGCTGTAAACAGGGCCAAGGGCTTCCACTTCTCAGGGATGATTTTCTGTTGCCTTGGTTGTGATCCTCTCAATCAGTGAATGCTGCTTTTGAAGTTTTCTTGCACGTTCTGAACAACTGTTGGATATTGCTTTCTCGAAGGAAAGTGTATGGGGAGTTCCTTATAAGGGACTGAACATCTCTGGCTGCTCCTTCTCATTAGGATTTTCTGGTTGACATAAGGAATAACTTTAGGTATTTTCTGAGATGCTTTGTCAAAGTAGTAATTTGAAATGCTACTTGCCTGAATCCTCCATTCAACTGTTTCACCTGTGCAATGGCCTTATCTATTGGCAGTGTAATTTCACGGTGGGATATTTAACTTCTTTTGAAAGTGGGCAAAGGGCTTTTACTTAGAAAAACACCATTTCTCTGGTGCTTTTGGTTTGAGTAAGTTCTGCATGTCATTACTTCATTTTTCTTATAAATGAATTTTCAATTTCACAAATATTTCATATTTCATATAAAGAGCATAAAAATAACAAAAAAAATAATTATTCTGAAATGATGTATCTGTATGATTTTTAGTAAGCTTTAATGTTCTAGTTGCATAGCAACTGGATATAAACTAGTACAGGGTAATTAGTGTTGGTTCATTTCTGATATTTTTGCGTTGATTAGTACCATAAAAGTCAGCGAAGTCATTTGAAATTTATGTAGACCTTAGACACTTTGTGTAAGAACCTTATTTCTTAGCAATCTGCTTTTAGGAGCTTTTTTTAATAAGCAATGTAGATGGGTGCTTGTCTACAAAGCAATTTTGTAACTTTGATGTTAAGGTAATTATTGACAGGCAAAACCAGAGTTGTTATAATGTCTTCTTCTGAATAAATTTTTTAGGAACATTTTAATTTTGATGTATCAGGTCACAGTTCCTGAATTTAATCTCTTAATGCTTCCTAGACTGGAGTCCTGAAAGCTCCCTTACTGCAGTAACAGATATTGGCAGGTGTAAGGTTATGTTTTTTTATCCATTAATTTGCCAAGTTTAACTGAATGAATTTTCATTGCTGTGTCTCTGAAGTCAGGAAAGCAAATTTGGAAAAGATACATAAGGAAAACTTAGCAGTGCTTTCATAAATGTGAAAAATGGGAGCCTGGTCCTGACCCCTGAATTACTGTTACGCTGGTGTTATTCTACTGACTCTAGGGAATTTATTCCAAATCTGCTCTGCGTCAGTGTAGAATATCCTTCTGTGTAATTAAGTGTTATGGAACAAGAACATCAGTGGGGTTGCCAGCAATCTGCAATACCAAAGCTGCAAGAGCAACATAGGGTGTTAAATTAACTTTAACGTGTCTACATGTATGTAATGAACACAGTCTTACAGTACTTGATTGTTTCTGTTTTCTCCCTCATGCTTTGAAACTGTAAGAGTGAATTTGAGAAAGTTAATATAGGTGGGTACAAGATGGTGTAAGCTCTGGTAGCAATTACTTTACTACAGCATGGTGAGCAGATAGTTCTTTGTAGAAAATTCTTGCTATCTCATGGTCTCACAGATAGTGTTTCAGAGCAGCAGTTATTCTGGTATCCCTGCATTTCCCACAACTATAGCTCAGCAAAACTCAGGCATGTTACTAGAACACAGGTCCTTCCCCCCTCATTACTGTGTGATTAGATTCCACTTCCTGCTTACTTAACTCAAAAATGTGATTATCTTTCAAGATGCAGGAAGGCTCAAGTTTAGACACAGTTGGAAACTGCATGACTTTTTCTTCTTTTCTCCCGGTAAAACAACAGGGACAAACTGTTCACCGAAATATCAGCACACTGTTCTGGGCAGCACTACATGAAACACAGCTGGCAGCTCTGTGCTGCTCCCAGAGGCACAGCTGGAGGCTAGGCAAAGACAGCCTGATTCTACCAAGCACTAGAGAAAGCAAGCTGCTTTAATGGCCACGGCAGCCACCTATCATATTTTCTTTAAAGGTAGTAAGAATAGTTCCATTTTGTGAATAGAATTTCAGTCCAGACTTTCTTTGAAATAGTTCTTACTATAGAATAAAAGCCACTTATGCAACTGCTGGATTACACATTTCGAAACCTCTTACTCACAGTAAGTTCATGTTACATTCTCTGTAGTTCCTCATGCAAATAACTCTTACTGGCTATGAACTACCACAGCAAGTGGGCAATTCATGAGCAAATCTCTGGGTCTGTGAACAGCCTTTGCTAATTGCAGAAGGTCACAGAAGAAGATTACCATGCTTGGGGAACCAAAAAAATGAGTTCTTTATCCTCACACATTGTGTATCAAATAATTAATTTAAGAAACTTTGATTTAGAGTATTTCAGTCCATGTAGCAGCACATGATCAACTCTGTCCTTTTCAATGCAAAAGGGTCTTTCTGGCCATGCTCTGCTACCATAAACAGAATATCTAAAAATAACTTTTGAGTAATCCATGCATGTCACCTTGCAACGCAAACAGTGCACCAGATTAATAATTTAAAGGAACTGTTCGCAGCAGCTGATAATTTTTGCCTGTAACAGAACACGGGGAAAGCGCTGGTGTTATAGCATAAAATGCTCTCCAGTTAGCTGTCAAGTAGGTGAGCAGCTGGGATGGCCTTCAGACTGCCCAGCTTGCTGGCTGCCGTGCTCTCAGCCCAACTTTTTCTTGCAGCACAATTTCTCCCACTGTAGATTTGTCAGAAATTTGCTATACATACATTTGAATTATGCATATATTTAATCATTCACTTCAATAATGAAAAATGTCTTGTAAGTTTGTACTTCTAAATATATGACTTTGCTCAGAAGTATTGCATACACACTGTTTAGAGTATCTTGTCAAACAAATCTCAGAATTCCGCACCATACATGCAGCTGTTGACAATAATAAACCGATTATCTTACTTTTTTGTTCTTGGAGAACATAAACCATAATTCACACCTGTTACAAAGCATATATGCACGCATATATATTAAAGACTGCCATAAAATAGCTAGTAATAGAATATAATACCAATTTTCCACATAAAAGGTCTTACATATCTTCTCTTATCCAAGGCTGAAATGTCATTTATATGATTAAGTAACAAAGGTCATGTAAAAATAACAAGCAATATTCAAAGTGCACCTTACTGTTTGTCAGTTCCCCAATTCCTGATAAGTTTAGTTAAACATTAAAAAAGTTTCACTTCAAAGTCTCCTTTTCTAGATTATTTTTTCCAACCTGAGATACAACACAGGGACAAGTTCTCTGTGACACTGTAAAATTTAAAGTTACCTATTTTTCCTTATGTAGCAATACGTTTAATCAGTCAAAAAGATGGGGGTGCATTGGTGTCACGGCAAAGGAAAGGAGTTTACAGATTTGCTTTCAATTCTGGTAGCAACTCTTTGGTCTCTGGACCAAGAAAGAGGTCCTGGCTGAAGCTGGTGAGCCTGAGGTGTGATTAACCAACCAAATGACCCCTTTCACACTGCAAACTACAGAATTTAATGCGATTACACTTGAAGTCAGCAGAGTAGTTTGGGATTCACTAGAACATATTTGGTTTTCACTAAGATGTATATATCTTTAAGTGTGGGTTGCCAATTACAGCAGAAGTGAAAATCCAGTGGGATGTGGAGTTGACATGTTTTTGGCTAGAAGCCAACTTTGGTGCAATCCTGTGCAAGGGCACCAATGAAGGAAAATCAGCCTTTTAGCTGAGGGTTCGCTTTAAGATAGGGCTTGGTTTACAGCCACAGACTGAGGTAATACATTATATAAGGCATGCAAATTAAGCAGAGAGGAATGATTGACAATGAAATTATGAAAACATACGGAGGCAAATTTAGCTAGCAACTATATGCCACTCGAATGAAACGTGTAGCTGTACTGCACTACCCACAGAGTGGAGAATATGTTGTAAAACAGCGGCACTCTTCTTGAATTCCTAAGAAAGAGCATTAGAAACAGGAAATATGATTCCACAAACCTCTGACTTTTTTCATGACTTCTGAAGTGGGCAGTAGTACTGACTGGATATGCTGGGTGCTTACCAGCAAGAGCCTCTGTTGTGGCAACATCAGGTTGCAAGGTTTTAGCCTGTCAGCATAACCCATGCCCTTCCTAACACAGTCCTGACAGAATTAGATGTGTCAAAACTGAAAGCCCTCATAGGCTTCAAAGTCTGAATTGAGAAGTGAGTAAAATGTTACCAAAATTAGTACAGAAGTCCTCATCTGAAACTCACGTCCCCATGGGAGGCTGTTAGTGGGAGAGGAAGATAGCTCTGTGCAAACAATACAAGAAATCTTTAGATCCCATTGGTGTATAAAAGTTACAGAAGCCAGAAAGATCTATGTCAGGAAAATCTCATTCCCTAAAAATTGTACAAATTAGTCTTTCCAGTTTGAAATTGTATGAACTTTCTTAATAATATGAAATTGTATTATTTTTCTTGAGAGATATATTGTTTACACTGAATACTGTGTAGTTACGTTTAAATCAGCATAACTAAAGGGCCCCAGCTCACTGCAAGGAGAAGGACAGCCCCCATGCTGAAGACAAGGACCTGTATTTCCAGGAATCTTAAAACCAGCCAAAATAACACCAGCCCCTACAATGCCTCTGTGAAACCCTCCCATTATTGGTGTCATGGATGAGTAAAAGAAGAAAGACCAACTCCATGGACATCTACATGCCCAATCTACATGTCACCATCCAGATTTCTTGTAGCCCCTCCCTTTAGGTATTGGAAGACTGTTATAAGGTCTTCCCTGAGCCTTCTCCAGGCTGAATAATCCCAGCTCTCTCAGCCTGTCTTCATAGGAGAGGTGCTCCAGCCTTCTCGTCATCTCTGTAGCCCTTCTCTAGACATGCTTGAGCACGTCCAAGTCCCTCTTGTGCTGAGGACTCCAGAACTAAATGCAGTACTACTACTGGGGTCTTATGAGAGGAGGGTAGGATAAAGGGGGAGAATTAGCTCTCTCTACCTGCTAATATACTATTAACAACTCAACCTTACCCTCTATTTTAGTCTTTGTTATTTTGATCACTTTCGTAAGTTGCTCTGATTTATACTTCCATTTATTTAATTAATTTAATTTAATTTAATTTAATTTAATTTAATTTATTTATTTATAACTATAAATACTTTTGCTGTGCAGATAACATTTTTGGGGGCTTTAATTTTTACTATTTGAAACTGACTCTGGCTCATGCTGCTGTATTCCAGCTGACAGAAATTCTCAATAAGTCAGTTCATTCATGAATTCCAATATACTTGGGCTGAGCAATTTGAGCTGGTAGATTTATCATATTAGCATAAGCAGCAGTTTGGCCTTGTGAAAATGATCCTTTAGACAATCTCTTACGTTTACAGATATGGCTTTTTTTGTTCTCTGGGTAGAGTTAGGAAACAGACGGTGATACTTTGGATCCAAATCTCTTTCTAGATCTGATCCTTAGCCCTACAAAAAATGTTGCCATTTATCTTAGCTGTGATAAAACTGAAGTTTAATCAACAGTGAGTGATGAAGTCATGTTTGAAACCAGTTGTCAGAACATGGGAATCCTTCCAGGAGATGCCTAGAAATTCCTTATTGATTCTGTTTGACTCTGAAGAATCTCTACAATCATTTATATTACATTACAAACCTAACTATGAGAATGGGGTTAACCTGCCTAACCAGCTGTTGGAGGCCATGGTTAGATATTAGGCATAAGTATTAGATATGCATTTAAACTATTTAAGCAGCCCTTATATGCTTACCATCCTATGTGTTCTGTACTGCTCTGAGTTAACTTCATGAGAGAACATACCCAGCTGGAAACTAATCCAGGATAAAAGGCTTTTGGTTGTAATGACCGAGAGGAAGGGACAGATCAAGGGTTGAGAGCAACTACCTGGTGACAGATGAGGAATACTTAAAATAGCACATCCAATGAAGAAATGAACACTCAAGTCTTTTTTCTGTTATGTATGAGCTGAACTAGTTTTCTAGATCTTCTGTCACAGAAGAGACACTTCAATATCCTTCTCCCTGTGCAGAAACCCTTTGCAGCCCAGGAGAAGCTCATTTTTCAGTTTTGAATTGCAGCAGTCAGTAAGCTGCCCATCAGCCGAAGGGACACTTTCATCACCCAGGAATGGTGCTCACGCTCGCCATCTGACATAAGTTGTCTTACCATTTAATTAAGCAATGTGCAGCCATCATCATCTAAATGTGTGTAACACACAGCTGCAATGGATTTAACAACTTGCCTCTTAGACACAAATCCTTTGTGCTGTGGGCTCTCTACATCTATGATCCCTTAGACTTAGTATTTAGAAGACAGCATTCTTAATTTATTCCCTTCAAAGAAACTGGCTTTTAAAAGCACTTACAATTTCTTCACTGAACCTTCAGGTAAATATATAATAATAATAATTAATTAATTAATTAATTAGACATGCTCTTTCTAAAGATCTCATGGAAGGTTACAAAAGCTTTTACAAAATTTGTCCTTAGAACACCAGTGTGGTTTGGAGGAAGGCATTACTTTTTTTTTTTTTTTTTACTGATTAAAAATATCAAATTTGTAGAATAAATCCCTTGTCCAAGGTCCAGAAAAAATTTCTGACTGAGTATAGATTTGAAGCTCCATCAGAAGCAATGTGTTTAACCATTTGGTGTGTGTACCAACAGAAAAATATTTTTCTGGCT
Source organism: Amazona ochrocephala (assembly GCA_039720435.1). Lineage (NCBI taxonomy): Eukaryota > Metazoa > Chordata > Aves > Psittaciformes > Psittacidae > Amazona > Amazona ochrocephala. The sequence goes on from CM077880.1 coordinate 33,606,885, forward strand.
TCATAATTTGACCATAGTTTTTTAGAAAGCTAGAGCTCTAAATAAATCCTTGGGAAAATGCATTCCAGTCTTTCTCTGTGGGCTATAGTCTTGGTACAGATGGCTGTAGAAATGTGTAATGCACAAAGCTGTAGGATTGTACAAAGGTAGTAGAAGCAAAGATAATCTTATTTTAGGGTGTTTGCTCCATCAAGCTCTGAATTCAGGTGAGTTTTAAGTGAGACTGTAACAGTATAGGTGGAACATGTTCCTCATGAGAAGATATTGACTGCAAGGTGACCTGCACTCATGAGTTTAAGGATTTAGAAAGGTTTGACCTCTGCAGTCAGGAATGTACTGTAGAACAAGCTCTCTGGACCTGCAAACACTTAAATGACACCTGAAGTGAGAAGACTTTTCTCTGGTTGAACAAGAACATTGAGCAGAGCAAGTGTTTGGTTAAAAATGAACCCTGAGCAAACTGAACAACTTAGGAAAAGAGGAGACATTAAGGTAAGGTGATGGGGCCTTGTTGCCCTCTTCTTAACCACTATTTCACCCAGCCAAGGCTCAGATATGAAAGGCTATGGTGCTAAGTTCAGCAGGATAGGCAGTGACGTGTGTGTTTGAAGACGGGGAAGGAGCAGTAAAGGATAAATAAGTAGTGAAGTGTGTTTGGTTAGTTCACTAGAGAGAGAAGGTTTGTAAACTTAAAACCACAACAAACAAATAGCAAAATTTTATCTATTTCATCCAACAGAATAACTTCAGTTAACTTTCTAGAGGACTATAGAAATCAAGATTGCAGCACAAAATCTTACCAAACTACAGAAATTATTTGCAATTTTAAGAAGTCAGTAAAGTGTAATATTTATGAAAAATTTAAGTATCATCTCAATATGTCTCAATAATCTCAGACTTTAGTGCGGAAGTAAAAGCCACAACTAAACAAACCCCAAACAACCCTTCATCTGGGATATTTTAAGAACAAGGTTGTATGACAAAGAAAATTATATACTTTTTATGTGGTATTAATGAAGCTGTTACAGGAAGCTGTTACAGTCTTCCTTTTTTCAGTAAGACTGTAAACAGGATAAGAAGAATGCAGACAAACTGGAGAAAGTCCAGAGGAGAGACAAGATTCATACAAGAATATACGATCATTATGGAATGATTGAATGCACTTTATTTGGTCAAGAAAACTAAGAAAGGCATAAAAGAATGATACTGTGCAATGTAGTAAAAGGATGGTGATCAGTTTTTCTCCATGTCAACTGGAGGAGAGAATAAGAAATAAGCCTAATTATTAGCAAAGGAGATTCAGGGTACATATTTGCAATAACATCTGATGATGCATTTCTGTTTAAAAAAATGGCAATTTCCAATAAAAATGTAGCTGATATACAGAAAATGCATATAAAATGAAGATAGAAGTGGAAATAAATTACTATTCATGCTAGTTTACAAGTTGCTATTTTTTTTAAAAAAAATCTCTACTTGTAAATAATAAAAATGTACATGCAAGAAAAAGGAGCATGTCAGGCTACAATAATTCATTGGTATTGCAAGACACTAAGGAAAAAACCTAAGGTTTCCACAGAACAGAAATGATTCTTTTTTAGTCCTTGGCAAAGATAAAAACCCAGGAAGGAAGAACTAAATACAGGAGGGATATTGATGATGGAGTAGAAAACACTGATAAGAAGAATTTGCATTCTGCAGTTACGGGCTGCTGTCCTGAGCATGATGAGGAAGAATATCAAACAATAACAACTTATCAGAAAATGAAGAGAATTTACACTGAGTTTGGACTGATCCCAAAGAATAAAATTGGCCTAAAATCTGGAAGACAGCACGCAGCCTTGGAAGTGGCAACAAGTTAACAGAGCTACAAAAGTTGCGGTCTAATCTCAGCTTCAGCACTTGCACTACAGCTACTTTTAGGCAGCTGCTGCTAACGGTCCTGTACAGGTGCCCGTGAGAAGTGAAGATGACCCAAAAGGGACTGCGTGCCTGAGTTTGCATCTACATATTAGTCTGACTACAGCCTACAGTATGTTCAGCAGTCTTGGAATAAACTGAGGTTTCGCGATAACAGTGAGTCAGCCAGAGCAGCCCAGATCATTGCAAATTCCTAAACGTGCAGAAAACAGAATCATGTAGCTTTTTCTATATCAGTGCATTGTTATCTCTACACTCAGCTTAAAGGACATATTCCTTTTCCTCTCTGCTATGCAACTCACACCTACTTTTTCTTTAAAATTCTGCGTGGTTGTTGACCAGAGGACACGGTCCTGATGATTTCAGAGACATCTATGGAAATGAAAAAATCCAAGGCAAAATGTAGTTTGGATTGACTTTTATTTTGCTTTATGGTTCATGCTTTCTCATTACCTTACGGCTTTCTTCCCCCAAATGAGTTTGGTGTGTCAGTGTTTTTCCCTGTTTGGCTCAATGAGATATTGTGAGAGCCCTTGATCCATCTTTTCTTCATTACTCTGCTTTCTGATTGCTTGTTTTTTGTGTGCACTGCTATTTTTTCATAAAATCCTAGGCTGGTTTGTGTTGGAAGGGACCTTAAATCTTATGCAGTTCCAACCCCTTGCCATGGGCAGCGACACCTTCCACTAGACCAGGTTGCTCAAAGCCCTATCCTGCCTGGCATTTTCTCCCTTGCCTCTCTTCATTGGCTTTGCCTTGGGTATTGTCTTTCTCCTTATTCTCTCGTCTTCCTCTTTTCCTTCTCATCTGTGACCTGTGTCTGTAATGCTATTCAGTTGTTCTCCTGTTTCCCACTATGCCAAAATTTCCACTTCTTAAGGAACAACAATTCCCTCCTGCCGGCAACCACTGATTTCATCTACGCAGAAGAGAAACTCTGCTTTCTGCACAGTACAGAAGCTGTCATTCTACCACTGTGAGATAACTACTGTAATATTATGTTAGCCCAATGCTGTCTGAGTCTGCCCAGTGGTGAGCACTGAACAGAAATCTTTATGCAATTCTTAGAGGAATCTCCAGGTAACTCATCTAAAGCAGGGTAAAAATAAGAATGTGGAATGCCTGGAATCATTCCTCTTCTGCTTTCACCTATGAGGAAATGTTGTCTCTCTTGCCCAGTCTTGTTTTTGAGTCTGCAGGTTAGTGAGATGAAGACTCACAATAGTAGTTCACAGCCAGTAACAGTTCAGGGAAAATATGGAAGCGTTGATGGGTGGGAGAAACAATCCTGTGGTTCTCAGTGTGGAAAAGCCAGAAATTAAATACTTCTTCTGGGCGTAGTTGTTGCGTTAAAAGGGAAGGGGGAAGATTACTGGCAGCTATCAGCCCGGGCAGCGTTCGCTATTTCGAACCTCACTGGGTCCGGTCTCACTGATAGTGCACCACCCTGCCCAATTCAATCGATAGCAACTATCAGCCCGGGCAGCGTTCGCTATTTCGAACCTCACTGGTACCGGTCTCACTGATAGTGCACCACACTGTCAGTCGAATCGTGCTCCTGAACTCTCACGGCCACACTGAGAGATGGGGTCGCGTTCAGCGAGAGAATTACGATCGATTACAGAAACAGTGCAGTTTATTAATGCAACCTATATCGAGCCTCTAATGGTCTGGATTTACCGATAGTGACAATTAGATATCAAAACAGTATGACTTATTAACTAAATTTATTGGTGCAACAGGTACAGGTTCTTATGGATTGCCGGTGATAAATACTGTCTGCAAAAGCACGTGCATATAATAGTTACATGAATACAAGCGCTTGATAAAGTTGATACAGCTTAGCTCTAAAAGATACAGGTGACAAATAAGAATAACTCTATAGAGATTCTAAGTTTTTCCTAGGAAAACACTGGATACAGTGCAAGTCTTACCTACAGGCGTCCCTATGAGGGGGAAGAGAGGTCCAGCCCATCGACCGGTCCCAGGAGTCGGTTGATGTTATCTTCCTTAACTCATCCACGATGGTATCTTCCCTAAAATCCCCCTTTCTCTTGGGCTATTTTATATTATTTTTACCTTCAAGGTGGAGCTTGAGTGACTCTAGTCATACATACCTTCATTACCATTGGCGAAAATTTCTCTCGCCTCGATTTAAAGGTATATGAGATTAGAAATTCAGAGAGCACGCTCAGAGAGAGGTGGTCTTATTTCGGAGGGGGGTCGCACTGGAGAGGGGTGTGTATTTTAGTATTATAATGAAGCAAAGTTCACACTAGGACGGTATTTTGCCAAAAAGATGACAGGCCGCTGGCTCAGGATGGCAAGTATGCAGCTTATCAGTTTCTTGTACCACCTAGTTCCCGTTTTATCTGCTGAAGTTAGGACAGAGCATACCCGCGAAATCTCCACCTCGCTGTATCCTCTGCCTGTTACGGGAACCACTGTGGAGTGCACATTCCTGGCATACCAGGTACGGTTGCATCTCGCCCTGAGAGGCCCTGAAAGTCCATTTTCTTTTATGTGTGGACAATGCTGCATTTTTAATATAGATTTAATTCCCAGTTATCCCAAATTTCCTAATTATTCCACAGTAGTCCTCTTGGCAAAGCCTGCTTCAAGATACCCCTGTATACCTACAAGATTTGGAAAAAGGGCAACCAGCAGTGAGAAAACAGATTAGGGACTAACAAGGGCAGCTGAAAATACTCAATGTTGTGGGTGCTGAGTTGGCCGGTGTTTTTGGGAGAAAGCTTTCCATCATTAATGAAAAAACAGCAACCAGAGAGGAGAAAATGTTAATATTGCACTCCTCTAAACAAGAAAGAAATATGAAAGAAAAGAAGCTAATTGAAAACAGTAAAAACATTTTCCAAGGGCAGCTGAGGCTCGGTTAACCTGATCCTTTGTGATGATATGGCAGGCTATATATGGACGTAGATCTTCATGCCATTTTATTTGTATGTGTATGCATATGTTTTATTACTATATTTGTATTGCCTCTGACTATGAAGTTACATGCTGGAAAATGAGCTGCACACCAGTTTTATTTAGGTTACCTATGAAGGCTTATTTACTTTGGTGCATTTATTTGTCTTGTTGTTGCCTTAGGCCTAGCTGGAGTTTTGATGGGTATGTTTACTTCTAAAAAGCCTTTGTTAAAATATTAATCAAAGTACACCTTGTGGAAATAGTGACCAACAGTTGAAAAGGGAAGTTTAGATTGGATATGAGAAAGAAATTCTTTACTGTAAGGGTGGTGAGGCCCTGGAATGGGCTGCCCATGGAAGTTGTGAATGCTTCATCCCTGGCGGCGTTCAAGGTGGGGTTGGACATAGCCTTGGATGGCATGGTTTAGTGGGAGGTGTCCCTGCCCATGGCAGGAGGGTTGGAACTAGATGATCTTAAGGTCCTTTCCAACCCTAACTCTTCTATGATTCTATGATTCTACTCATGCTGAGCATCTAAGATGTCTAGTTAGTCTCACATACCAAGACCATGTAGAAAGGTGGGAAGAAATTAAAGTCTGAATGTCAAATTTATGATTTCACTGAGACACCAAGATATTTGGTTAAAAACCCCACAAAGCTAGAATACCTATATAGAAAGATACATCTTTCTATACTAACACATTATTTTCTCTCCAGACTGTATTTGCTGGAATTATACTATATATCTATATCCTTAATGGCCTTCTCCAAGGATAAAACTGGAGGGAAACTTAATTATTCACAAAACTGTTTGAAAATAATAGATGATGACGTAGCCCACCAAGTTGCTGGAGTGTGTTGGGAACAAGTTTTTCTCTCAAATAGATCAGCAAGTGACAGTATAACTCACTTCTGTTGAAATATGTTCTCCCTGAGAACACAGAGATAAAATTCTGTTACCATAATAGCTTCTCAAAACAGTTTACTGCTTACTCAGCAAGGTCATTGCCTTATTGCTATTTTGTTGCTTCAAGAGCTTAAAAACGGTAGGCAAGACAATTTAGATCCCTGATTTGTGAAAGAATTTGGAATAGCAGAATGTAGACTGAAAACTGTAAAACTCTATTTTCCACCAACTCAGAAAAGTGCTGGATTTAATCTTACAGCATAGCATAATAGAAGAACTATTAATTACCAAATTACAGTCTTTGAGGCATGATAACACAGCACTTTAAGAGAAAAAGAGAAAAGAATCGCAGTAAAAGAGCAGTATAACTGCATTGGGACCCCCTAAATAACGGGGCTAGGGCAAACAGTGAGATAAGCATGACCATGCTTGAGACTTTCATTTCAAACCCATAGCTAAGGCTTTCTTAGTGCCAGGAATTCATACTCTTCTTGAAGAGATAATTAACTCTACAGTCACCGCATCCTTCATGGGTACTCAGGTTGCTTATATAGACAAACCTACATATATATTTATGAGGAAAAGTACTTATGACGGATTAGTGATGTGTTAACTTTGGATGATCTATAAATGTTCACACGAATCCAAGACTTTTCAGGATCTCAGTGTACCACAGACAGGCACATATTCATCATGGGCAAGGCAGTTGTGCTTCTAAGCAAGTAAGGAAGTTCAGATTCTGGAATTCCAATGTATTTCAGCAGTGCGGTAGGTTGCTAAATTTCCTCCTATATGTGACTGTATAAGTAGTTTGATTCCTCCCTCTCTCTGTAGCGATTCAGATCACATAAAGAGTCTTTCTGGATGATACTGGTGTGAAAAATGTCTGCATTGAAATATGAACAAATGTCATCAAAATTAGTGCAGAAGTCCTGATCACAAACCCATGTCCTGATGGGAGGTTGTTGGTGGGAGGGAAGATAGTTCTGTGCAAACAGTCCAAGAAATCTTTAGATGCTGTTGGTGAAAATTTTCCAGTATAAAAGTTATAGAAGCCCGGCAGGTCTATGTCAGGAAAATCTCATTCCCTAACAATCGTACCAATTAGTCTTATAGTTTGAAATGGTATGAACTTTCGTAATAATATGAAATTGTATTAGCTTTCTTGAGCTTTAAAAAATATTAATATACATGTGTTAAGCAGTAAATGGTCAAGTCATGTTGTACCTGAACCGTTGAAAGGGATGAGAACCATGTGTAAAACAGCACTTGGTGTGCCTCAGTTTGAATGGGACACCTCATGAACAGGAATAAAAAATGACTCTTGTAATTCTGTACTTTGTGTCCTGATTCTCTCCACAGTTATCATGGGCCAGTTGTAAAATTTTCGTGATGTTTATTCGAATTTCTGCTCACAAAACCCCAGTGGTGAATGTGGTTGTAGAAAACAGTTTGTATGGTAGTGACCATGAGATAGTTGAGTTCAAAATCAAGAGGAAGATGGGGAAGAGAAACCAAATGTTATAATATTTCATCCTTACATGCATGCATAGCATAATTCTCTGCTCTAGTCTCCCACAGAATAAGGAAGCCTGATTCCCTGATCCCTATCCTCAAACAGTTTATTTTGTGCCTTCTTATGTACCTCACAGTGGCACTCTTCCTTAATGGCACCCTCCACCTTCTTTGTGCTTCTTCCAGTCTTTGGACCTTCAGATATTTCTGGGATAAGATTAAGAATCACAGTATTGGTCATCAGGGACTTCAAAGGCAAGAGGATGCAAACTGGGAGAAGATATTCTAGTGGGAAAAGTCCAGAGGACATTTTGTGTAGCAAGGGTCTGAAAGAGCTTCAGGTGATACTGTCGCCACTTTTCATTATTAATGTCAGTGTTACATTTATGGCATCCTTCCCATCGGGGACCCATACAGCAGTTATCTTGGCCAGAAATACTGAGAACCTTTTCAGGAATTAAAACTAAGGGAAGCATGTGTGTGTGAACTCAGGGAGATTCACTGTGGTCAGTGAAAATAAGTAACAAAACATCATACCAGTAAGGAAGAAAAGAGGAGAAGGACATTATTGCTGCAATACAGAAGAGAATATGGAAAATATTAGGAAAACATGATGTTGTGTAGAAAAATAATAAGAATTAAGTTGGAGAAAGCCATATTTCTTTGTAAAAAAAAAAACCCTGGGGGATGGTAGATAAAGAAATATGAATGCTAACTATGAAAACTAAAATCAGGTACAGAAAGAGAACAATTATTCATACAGAGAAAGGATCTATTTTAAATCAAATAAAACTTCTTTTGATTTTTAAAGGGTTAAATAATAGTAGAAAAGAAAACAAATTGGAAAAAAAGTTAATGGTTGATTAATTGTGAATATTAATGGCTCATTTGAAGGCTACCTGAATATTTCCTGAATACTTCTCTTATTTTTGTAGGGTTTTTCTCTTCCCCTTCTAAGAAAATCTAAACAGGCAGTAAAATTTAAAATTCATCACAAAACCACACTCTTAAGGCCCCGAGACTCTTGACTAATTGTATTTGTGAGTCCATGTGAAATAAAGCCCTATAACAATAAAAGACTTCACTCTACTACTAAGCATCCCATGTGGTTCTGTTTTGTAATTCAGAATAAAATAAGATATTCAACCAAGTAGCATACTCAACATTCATTCATCTGTGTTCATGAAGAAACTCTTTGTGACTCTTTTAATTAACCCACCCAACCTGTCACAGTCTCTAGGGGTAAAGATTCCTTATCCACTACATGCACGAAAAGAGGCACATCTACTTAAGCAATCAACATTGGAGTGCCAAGCAGCACGCAGCCATCGGAACATCTGCATGCAAGACATAGCCTGCCAAATATTTGTATCTCATAATTTTCTTAGTCAAACTACTCTTCAGACTGCCTCAAAGTGAAATGAGTTGAAACGACAAAAGGATACCTGCAGAAGAAGAATTTTTGTTTTGCCTTTTTTTTTTTTTATTCCACTCTAAGGGATAATATATTTCATTTCTCTATTGGAAGAAAGAACAATTCACTTTTATCTGTTGCTTACAGAATGCTGTCATATCTTACCTCAGCAGGCTCTCTTGCAGGATTAAGAATTCAGTACAGTTCCAAACGTTGTTTGCTATTCTGCCTGTTATTCAGAGGACATTCTCATAGAAGTGCTTGTTGTGTTCAAAACCACTTCCCAGCTTCAAAGTAACAAATTTTCTAAGTACAAAGTGAGTTTGGTATCAGACTACTGGGTTAGATACTTGCATATGGACCTGGAAGACTGGAATTCAAAAACATGGTCAGCCTTCTAAAACAACTTCAAACAATTTAACAATTGAAATAAAGCTCAATAGCTACTTCAGCTATTTAAATTTGAGGTAAAAAGAATAAGAAACATAAATAATCCCAGAGACAGTTCTTCATATTCTGACATACAACCAGATTATAAATTATATTTTGAGATTTCAGGCTCCAGAAGAGCCTGTATAGTTGAATTCTTTACACTAGCATATACGCCTTAGTGTAGGGGATGAACCTAAGCTCCAGTGCCAGGTTGTTGTGCTCTTGGCAAAAATCCTTTCCTTTTGTGTAGGAGCCTGGTGGTTATGCATGCAATGTTAGAGACTGGGGATCAAAGTCCAGGTTCTTTCTCAGCCTGTTCCATTTCACTGCTTTGCTGTCTAAAACACTGGGTCTTAACTGTCATATCATCAAGTAACAATATTCTGAAGACAAGAATCCAAGACTTCAGAATAGCTGTGAAGAAGCTCACCTTAGCAGAAGACATGTTGACTAACAGGAGATGACTGCCTATTTTTACTGCCTTATCAAACCTGCTCAGTTTTGCATTGCTGTGAGTTTCCTTCCTTCTTAAGTTTTCTGTGTAGCTCTTCTCTTTCAGATCTCAGCTCATAGCAGCTGTCTTCTTTGGCTGTAAACCCACCGTGCATACATGCAAAGGCTGAGGATTCTCTTGTTTTCTCAGTGACAGTTTTATTAAGGTCCATGCTGGTGTGTCTGAGTTACTCTAATATTGGTAAACCACAGTTGTATTTGTTGTACCTTGCTTTGTAGCTGGGCCTCTCCTTTGTACTTTTCCTTTTTCCTTCCTGACTTCTACATGCCTGTCTGGACTGGTGGCAGCAGCACTTACTACTGTTGAAATGTGCCGTGGATTGACAGTGGTGGTGGTACACTTACCCAGAATATTACTCATCTCCACCAGGGAGAAGGGGTGTCTGGCAGCAGACACCACAAACCAGAACAATTCTGCTTAGCGAGTCTAACTGCAGCTCTAAAGCTATGATTTGTTTCTTCTGCATGCTTTCAACAGTTAGTAAAATTACTATAATCATTGTATCTCAATGATTTTAAACAGAACAATATCATCTTAATCCTCTACCTGTACAATTCACACTGAATTATAAACAGCAGATTAATCCTCTACTGTTTCAATTTTTCTCTAAGACCAGAACTATAAAAAATGAATTTTCCAGAGCTTTTCTGCACTGCACTTTTAACACCTTCCACTCCATGTAAAGCAAAATAAGCTAAAAGCTCTATACAGTGACATGGAATACTGTAGCATAACACCTAAAATCAGGTAAGAAATTTTTCTGTTAATCATTTATGAACATGTTTTTCCAGACTATGTTTCAATTCTAAGAGACTTTGGACACCTTTTATTGTATCCTTTTTCAGATGAGTTCCTGTTGCCAGGAAGAATTTCAGGGTTTTCCTTACAATTGATCTTTTAAATAAATAAAGTGAGAATTTATTTAAGTCAAATAATTTGACATGCTAAGTGAATTGGAGAAATCCCAATCCATTACTAACTACACTAGGTGTTGGACTTACTATTGTGGGTTGAAGATTCTGCTCTAACAAAAATAAGGTATTTCCCTACAGACAAGGGACATATTCCTCCAACGGTGATGGCACTTATTGCACCAGTGTTGGTCTATGCAAACAGGATTTATGGGCTTACTTGGATTTTGTCTTGTATAGTTTAGAATAGAAATTGCAATGTGGATACCCCAAATAAAAGTTTTAATTTCAGCAACTGCTCCCAGCTGTCACTGAATTAAAAAAGCACCTAGCTTCTCTTTACAGGTCACACCTGAATAGAGAAGAAACTCTTCCGCTATAGGCCATGTAACTGAGCTTTCAGCTTTCTTCAAACATTAATAAAGTACAGAGAACAGCAAAATACCACTTTTCACCTTCACCTCTGATCTCCCTGACTTATGTATTCAGAGGTGACCCTGCTGCTGGCAAACAAAACTCACATTGGGTGTTCAAACTGTGTTGGAATTCCTGATTAGCATTATGAGAAGGAAAGGATCTATGAAGTCGAGTTTTGTTCATATCTGCTTAGCCTCACTTATTCCAGTGGTTTCTTCATCACAGTTATTGGGAAAACAATCATTTAAAACAGGTGTGTTAAAGTGGGAGAGAAGGAAGGGTGGGATTTGCAGTTATCAGTCAGAGCTGCCAGTTCAGCCCAACTTTTCTGTTTAGTTGAAGGATGACTTGGGATATGAGGAGAAATGGTCTGCACAATATGAAAACCTTGGAGCATAATAACATCTTTAGCGCTGTTGAGCCATTTGGATAAGCCTTATGCTAATTAAACAAAGAGAATATTTTGAGAAATGGTAGTGATGACAGTGACATATCATGAAAAACAGATACTCCTGGAAGATGACATGACAAAATGAATTTAACTTCAAAATCCTGTTGGTTCCCTTGTCCCTTAGCAGAACACCAGGATTTACAACGAAAACATGCACACATCTGCTTACCACATATGGATACAAACTGACTTTTCAAGATAGTTGCGAACAGTTGCATTATTATCAAAATTAGTATGAACTGCCTTATGATAGTACATCTATGAATACACTTGCTCAATTAAAGTATAAGCAAATACTTCTTGAAAGGATTTTTACTGCTATTAGAAAGGCTTTTTCCACATACAAGCCCAGCCTACACTGAAGATGTTGGATTTCAGCTCCTGTGTTTGTAGATTTGTTTTTCCATCAAGGCTTCAGCTGTTGTTGAATTGTTCTTTTGAAACAAGACTGTGTTAAATCACTTGCTTGGTTTGAAGTAATTACTTATTTAGGCAGCAATTGTAAGTGACAGAATTCCTAATTGCTAAATGGATGACAATACACTGGAAATAGGCAATGCACAAAATAGCAGTTGGGAAATCCTCCCTCACACTTGATCTAATCTTAACGCCTGAGACAAGGTCAGGCCTGTCTATTCATGATTAAGTGCTGTCTTCCTCATTTTGTTCATGTACTTCTCTGTGCAGAGAAACCATGTGACGCTGGGGAATCACCAACAGAACATTTTTTTCATAAGCAATGGGTTTAAATTCTGTTTAATTCACTTTCTTTTATTCAGAACATTTGAAAAGAACAACTGGTTCCTGAAATGATATTGAAAAAACTGCAAACTCCAGGTCCACTTATTACATTTTCAGTTAGATTATTGCCAGAAACTCAACGCAGGATTAGAAGAATCAAAATGCTAATCCATTAAAACAAGGCTGTTTGTAGAACATTCATTATAACAGTTTTCTGCATTTATGTGATTAGAAATCCATAGGAAAAGGAGTTCATTTTCAAGGACATTTAGAAGTGGTGTCCAAATGTATTCTGAGTAAAAAGAAAAAAGAGCTTGAAACACAGAACCCCACACTGAAATGTAACAGATCTGCAGTGAAAACAAAGGAGGGAAGTTGCCTCTCCAGACACTTTATGGTAGTCTCTAATAATGTACTTTAAATGACGTATATGCCTTATTTAAGAACTGCTGAGGCAGCATTGTTTTCTTTGCAGTAATTTCTTTTTGATTTCTTTACAAAGGCACTGTCTAGGTTGCAGATAGAGATGCAGAAAAGAGGACGTGTAGTTTAAAATGATTTTCTCTCATGAATTATTCATTAATATTATATTCCAACATTTAAAATGTAGTTATAATAAACTTTCGTGAAAGAGAGATTGGAAATTTTCAGCACACACAAGCCCACCACACAGGAGGAACTGTAAGAGTTAACATCTCTAGAATTAGGAAACTGGCTTCACTGCAGTTTTTTTCCCTCCAGTTTTTTTACTATAGCTTTAATAGCTATAAACTTTTTTCAGATGTGAAAGCCAAGGTAATCATACTAGAGCTTGACTCTACAACTAGGAACCTAACCACTCCAAACACTGTAAGATTCACAGCAAAATGATGAGCCGGTTGGAATATGCTGATTTCATAAGAGTCAAAGATACCTGAAGTATTTCTGCTCGTTCACAGTTTAACATGTCCACAACATTTTTTTTTTTTTTTTTTGTCCTTTTCTCTCCTTTGGTTTACTTGGCAAGGTTTTTGTAGCTGGAGAGTGGAGGTTGCAAGGATCATTTCTGGGAGAAGATGCCAGAAGCTGTCCCCATGTCCAACAGAGACAGTTGCAGATGGCTCCAAGGTGGACCAGTCACTGGCCAAATCTGAGCCCATCAGTAACGCTAGTAGCACATCTGGGATAACGTAGGAAAAATAAAGGGTGAAAAAAAGGTTGTGCAACAACTGTGAGAAAGAGGAATGAGAATGTGAAAGAGAAACAGCCTTGTAGATCCCCCGGTCAGTGCAGAAGGAGGTCAGGAGGTGTTCCTGGCACTGGAACAGAGATTCCTCTGCAGCCTATATTGCAGCCCACGGTGTGGCAGGCTGTGCCCCTGCAGCCAATGGCGGTCCATGTTGGAGCAGACCTCCACCTGCAACCTGTAGAGGACCCCATGATGGAGCAGGGCGATGCCCAAGGAGGCTGTGACCTTCTGGGCTGCCCATGTTGGGGCAATGTCCTGTCAGGATCTGTGGTCCTGTAGGCTTAAATTATAGGTTTAAACTAGCAATAATGTGTATGACTTTAACATAGTAAAATACAGCAAGCTGTTCTAACTTGCTGACATGTAGGAAGTAAGGAATGTCCGGCTGACAGGGGAAGGAACATCATGGGACTGATAACCAAGGATACTAACATTCAAGATAACAGTGACTGGAACAGAAGAGAAGCAAGGGTATAGCTGTGCTAACCCAGTGTTAGGAACTTGCAAGCATGTGCAAGCACTGAGGTCAGTCAGTGAACACTGTGAGGAAGACTATCGGTGACCACCAGACCCCCACTCAGCAAGAAAACACATGCATAATTAGAATGAAGATGTTCTAATTACTTCCTGGAAATCTCATGAATATGTAAATAATTTCCTGGAAAAGCTGTAAATAGGCCTGAGTATACTAAATATATAACTGCAAACAGCAAATAATGGGTGCTCACCTTTGTGAAACTATTTGTGTTTGCGCCCAGCGCTGCAAAAAAGAATGCCTGATTTCTAAAACTTCAAATCGAGTCTTAGAGAGTCTCCAACTGACTTTTGCAGTAACAGCCCCAGGGAGAGGAGCCCAAGTTGGAGCATATTTTGTAGCAGGACCTCTGGTCCTGTGGGGAACCCACGCTGGAGCAGTCTGTTCCTGAAGAGCTGTGCCGCGTACAAAGGACCCACTCTGGGGCAGCTCCTGAAGAACTGAAGCCTGTGGTAAGGACTCATGTTGGAAAAGTTCACAAGGGGCTGTGAGGAAGGACCACACAGTGGAGCAGGGAAGAGTGTGAGAAGGAAGGACTGGTAGAGATGAAGTGCTATGAACACACCACCACCCCCATTCCTGATCCCCCTGCACCGCTCTGAGGGAGGATGTAGAAGATTTGGGAATGCAGTTGAGCCTGGGAAGAAGAGGGGGGAGTATGTTTTAGATTTGTTCTTATTTATCATTATTCTACTCTGCTTAATAGGCAATACATTAAATTATTTCCCCTAAGATGCGTCTGTTTTGTCCATTACAATAAATGGAAAGTAACTGATTACCATTCCTTTTGTTAACCCATGAACATTTAATTGTATTTTCTTCTCCTGTCCAGTTGAGGGAAGGGAATGATAGAGCAGATGGTGGGCACCTGGCAGCCAGCCAAGGTTAACCCACCACACTTGCTTATTTTTTTTATTTTCTTTGTTATTTTTTAGTATCTCTTTTGAATCTTTACTTTTATCCTAATTTTCTCCTACAACATAGTCATGCTTGAGGACTCTTAGTCTATTCGCTGTCAAGTCCCTTGAGTCTGTTGACATAGTGCTTCTTAAGTCTGGTTCTCTGTTATTAGCATCAGTTTCCTTTACCCTTTCACATACTCTTTAGAGTTGAAAACTGCCTCTCAGTTTTCTTACAATAAGGTATTGTTTATACGTGTCTGGAACAAAATGATTAAAAATCAAAAGAGAAGCCAAGGACCTCTGGGCTCTGAATAGTCATTCTTGGCACGTACTTAAGTATGACTTGTGCAATGTCAAGATCTGTCTCAATCCCAGTATGTTTCTTACTCCTGACTTCTTACTTTCCAGCATCACTGCTATGCTTCCCACAATTCCTGCCAGAGCCATTGGAGACTCAAAGTGCATGTGTGATTCCAAGTCCTCACAAAGTGCAAGAAGCATTCTTGTAACATTTTGTTCACTATCTTCCTAAATTAACAAGGGTCAGCATCCGTTACAGCTGCCCAGTAGGGCAGATAGGCTTTGAGCACAAGACGCAGGCATTTCCATTCTTCATATGAGATTCTGCATTTTGACCTTGATAATAATGTGAATATCACAGGGTTTTGAAAACAAGTTGTGATTTGGGCTTCTCATGAAGTAAAAAGTCTGCATATTTCATAAAGGAAAATTTCACTTAACTGTGAAAGTTTGCAAATGTTGAAATAAAAGAAGGTTTATTCAAGATATAAATAGATCAGATTCTTAATGCTTGTAGATTCATAGGGAAATGCTGTCTCAAGGAAGCAAGAACAGTCCAGGCATTCATGTGCCTTGTTCAAGTAGCCTTCACGTCAGAAATGTAATGACCAGATTGGTGAAGCTTACAGCTTGTATATAAAAGTTTAAAAGATGAAACTTGTTAATGATAAATTCACATATTAAGATGTAAATGCTAATGGTATCCTCCGGTGGGCTGATTTTTAAAATAACGCATTTCGAGTGGCTTTATTTGCTTGAAGTATGTCTTCTGCTGAGTTTAGCTTCTGACACTAGCTGGGGAACTGGGCATAGGGGTTTCAATGAGATTGCTATGGAAAATTTACTGTTCTTGAATTTGACAGAAAGGTAAGGTAGCACATGATTTGTGCTTGCTAAAGTAGGAAGAAACTGTTTGTCAGTTCTTTCTAAAGCCTATGGCTCTGCTTGCTGCACCTTCCTATGCCCTTAAAAATATATTATGTAAATCCAGAACTTTCAGACAGAGATGTTCCAAGAAAGGATTTGTTGAAATACACAAGGGCTACATGGGAAGTCAGTGCTTGTTCAAAAGGCATAAGGCAGGCTCAACCTCAGATTTTTATCAGAAAGTGTTTTAAAGATATGGTACTTGTATTTGGAAAAGGCAAATGAGAGGCCAAAGAAATTAAAAATAATTAGAGCCTGCTGAGATGAAAAACAAATGGTAAGGATCTTTTCAGTAAGAGGGGAGCAAAGTACTCTGAGTGCCCTGCTGGGACAGCTAACTCTGGTGGGCAAAATTCTGGGTTATCTGTGTAAAATACTACAGAAAGTCTTTTCACTTCTGTTTTAAGAGATAGCAGAGAACTATCCACCTGAGCAATCTAGATCTGAGATTTGTAATTTTTTGATTATTAAAAGCAATTACTATTTAATAAAATTAAAAGAATCTAAACCAGCGCTTTATTTTCCACTGTGGACACTGTAAAACACCACTTTCACTTTTTTAAGTAAAAAGAATTTTTTATTTTTTTTTTTTTTAAATTTTGGCAATGCTAATCTCTAACATTTTGAGAAACATTGCAATTTCAACTGAAAGAGATCAGATTTTTCGAAGGGCAAATATCAATCTTCATAAATCAGCTGCATAAATTTGAATTTCTGTGTAATTTCTGATTTGGGAGAATAACAACTTTAGGATTCATGTACATTAGGATATTGCAGTGTTTGGTTTACAGAAATAAAGCAGACATGCTGGTTTTAGCCATACGGAGACTTAAAGAAAATACAGATAAATAAATAGGATTTCTTTCTGAAAAACTGAATAATGCCACTGAACTTCTGATTTTCCATTGCCTTACATTATGTAACTTCATTACTTCATTGATGAAAATTCCTGTGATCTGTCGCTTGGTCTGGTTTCTTATTCTGAATGGCCCTGAATACACCCAGATTCAGTTGGAGAAGAGGACAATTGATGTCACCATCTCTGGGCATGTAGGCAGCAGGCCTAGGCAAATGGCCTAGGAAAAATTCCTACTCTAAAATTTTGCTTTAAGACACAGGATTTTCCAGTATCACCGCCTAGACTTGCCACTGATGCCAGCTCTTCCAGCTTCCCCGTAGGCTCTGCGGGGATTCTGCAATTACCTGAGTAAGTCTGGCAGGATGCGTTGTCGTTAAACAAGGAGCTACGCTGCTTTGTATTTTCTAAATTCAGACTAACTTTTAACTCTTGAGCATGCATAGAAAATCTTAACACTGTATAAATTTCCATCACACTTTTATTCATGACTTGAGAGACTATTATTTTCTTTAGTAGCAAAAATCAGGTTGAACATTACTTTCAGGAGCTCTGAATCTTCATAAACTCTCTAAGTCCATTTCTGATTTCAGAGACTGAGCCGCTGAATTCTTCAGAAGCTGTTTTTATTTTTCATTTTAAAAATATAGTCTTGCTCTCCTGCTGTTTTACTTGAAGTGCAATGTACAACAAAAGCAACCTCAGTGCTGTTGTACTTTCTGAACATACTGCAATATCTCCCATCTTTTCTTGTTATTAGAGGTTTTGTACAGAAAGACATAGGTGTCAAATATTTGTCAGCTTAATAATTTTCATTAATATCACTCAGCATTATATGGTGTGTCTATATTAGCATGCTCCTTGACAAATCTTACTTTTGAAATATTTTTTTTCTTAATATCTAATTAATTAAGAGCCATAATTATTTAATTCAAATGATGGCTACTTTATGTGCCTCTAAAACTGCTTGAAGAAAACAACTGGTTGCGATTCCATCATCATTTCACGAAGCTTAAGCTTCATGAATTTCAAGGACAGTGTTTGACAAGTTTTAATTGTAACTTAATTGTGTATTAAATTAATTTTACTAATTACAATATGGTGGAATAAAGAGTACAGGAGCAAAGGAGAATAAAAACCTTAATGAATCAGATAGTATGAGACAATTTCAGGTTGTGATCATTTAATAAAGAGTCATACGAGCTCTTTGAACTGTGATGAAATTCTCCCAGAACAAAACGCAGAAAAATTTAAACAGCATAGGCTGCCTAAATTCAGGTTATGTGACTTTATCAGGTCTCTCTAATTACAATCACTTTTTCAGGACGAAACTCTCCCCAGCATCAAACAAGTCCAAATTACAAAATGAGGAATAGACCAGGTCAGATCAAGCTTATAGTGCAATTTTATTTGTTTCTGCTCCCTTTTAATGCCTCATGAAGTTGAATACAGGCTATTTCTGAAATCCTGAAAATCCTTCAAGGTCTTTGGAGTATAATTTGGCATGCCTTTTTGCACATACTATATTGAATAATACTCCCTTTTTCACTCCCAGAAAAAGGAGAAATTTCATTTCTTAGAGGGGAATATTCTGAACTAAATTTTTACAGAGCAATAGATATGCATGGTGGGTAGCTCATGAGAGCTACTTTTAGTTTATCACATAGTAAGGTTGAGAGTACTCAAGTCCTAAAAAGGCATATTTTTCTCTGTAGACAGTGAAGGAAATCTGGGTAGACACTCAGATCCTTCAATGTGGACAGCTAAATGTGGAAAGATGCATCCTACCCAGAATGGCAGTTTATTTCTTTTACTCCAAAAGATGCATGTTGATTCAGAATGCACTAAAGATTTTTGTCAGAAAAAATGCTATATTCTGCTGCATGTTTTTATTTTATTTTTTTTTCATTTGATTAAAATCTCTTCACTTTTAATCCTGAAAAATACACTGCAGTTTGCAGAGAGGAAAAAATATATTAACTCAGTTCTTCAAGGGGGGGCTGCACATCACCTTCACAGGAGGGGCAAACAATAGCGTGAAGGTTTCCTGCAGTAATGTGGAAGATGTCACAGTTTAAAGACAGATTTAAAGACTTTTGTTTAAAGACAATTTTAAAGACAGGTCTACATTGGATTTTGATCCTTAAAGTTGCAAGAACCAAACAAGATATATTTTCAGGTGACCTAGGAAGATCCGGAAGTGAAATCAGGTGATGTATTGAGTCAACACATTTGCATTGGGTCTGTACTTTGGAAGCTGGTCTTGACCCATTTATGGAATATGCACCAGGTACATGCCCAACGCATAATGTAAATTAACATGAAGTATCAAAATGGTATTTAGATGAGACATAGTTCTAAAGGTGAGAATGTATTTATGGATTCATTTCATCATAAGGAAAGGAAGGCTGCGTATAAATACAATAGCCACATTAAAGAGGGCTGTAGGACATCAGAAAGCTCCTCAGTTTAAGCAATACACTAAGTAAGTGTGGCAACATGCCAAAGAAATAGGTCTATATTACTGCCCCATTGCTCAGGTGAGGAACCTGAATGGTATGAAAAATATGGCTTAGTTAAAGCTGTGTGGGGATTCATAACAATTTCAAAGGCCTATGTAGGCACAAATCCTCTCAGCCACATGCATTTCAGTGAGTGACACTGAAGGAAAGGTGGAATTCAGGGTGTTTGCAACGTGTAAAATGGCAATAAGCAAGATTGTAAGAGGCAAAAGAGCTCAGCTGTACACTAAGTTACTGGAGATATTCTTGAAATTGAAACAAGGCACCTTCATATAAGTTCCTGTGTACATGCAAGCATGCATAAATGCCTAAGTATTTCTTGGGTCAAAATTGGCATGTTATTCCTCTTAGAGAAGAAGGGGTTTTCATTTGACTTGGGGACAGAAAAATACATTCTCTTGTTTACTACTCAAGAAAAGGAAAAACTCTCTCACAAGCCTCACTGACTCATGAGGCAGCACATACATGTCATGCCAAGATGAAGATTCTTCTCATTATGTACAAATGAAGACTCAGAATACCGGGATCTGCAGTCTCCAAATGTCAAAGAAGTTGTCTTTTACTCAGTTTTTATATAAGCCTAATGGATGAAAGCTGTCTAATCTTGCCCACTGTGGCTCTTCCTGTCTGAGGACATTCACGCCCATTAGTTGAATGTGCATACAGATACAACCTAGGTATATATACATTAGAATCACAGTCGCATTAAAACTGTAGGCAGAGGCATGACACAGTGCTGAGATGAGCATTTCAGTCTGTACATCCAAGACTTTTAGAGGTACTGTTCTGATATGGTTAAGATCTATCCTCTGAGAGGAGCTGAGCAGGCAGCCTTATAACAAGGCTTAGGGAAAGGATGAGAAGACTGTGTTAAAATCTGGCACCTGAGAAAAGAAATTGTGAAAGAAAGACTGAAAAAAACTAACTAGAAAACCACTAACAGAGCAGAGTACAGCATGGAAGAAATGGTTGCCAAAACCTAGAGAGACTGAGCATTTATATGACTGTAATTCTGTGGCTGTTGCTGCCCAGAAAGTCTAGGGAGTGTCCTGCTGAATCCTCTCCAATACCATTTTGGGAATCTGATAAGTGACTATTGTTACTTTTTGCCTGGAACAGAGAAGCCTGATTATAATTATACAGAGGGTGTGCACTTCGCCACAAACAGGTCTGGGGTGTTTCATGTTGTGACGGCATGTTTACAATTCTGTAATCTTTATCCTATGTAATTTTAAGGATTGTTTTTAAATGCTAAACACAAACTAGCGCCCTGACTTCTCAAGGCACAAGAAAAAGGTGAAAGGCCAAACATGCCTGACCAATTTGGTGTCTTTCTGTGATGGGACTACAGAACCGATGGGTAGGGACACAGCAGTTGATGTCATCTACTTGGATTTGTGCAAAGTGCTCAACACTGTTCTGCATGACATCCTTGTCTCTAAATTGGAGGGACATAAATTTGATGGACAGACCACTTGGTGGACAAGGAAGTGTCTGGATGACTTCATGCAGAGTGCTGCAGTCAATGGCTCAATGTCTAGCTGGAGAATGGCAACAAGTGGTGTCCCTCAGGGACCAATCCTGTTCAACATTTGTGTCAGCAATCCCAGGCACAACTACAGGTTGAGCAGAGAAGAGATTCAGAGCAGCCCTGCACAGAAGGACTTGGGGGTGTTGGTCGATGAAAAAATGAACATGAGCCAGCAGTGTGTGCTCGCAGCCCAAAAAGCCAACCCTGTCCTGGGCTGCATCAAAAGGAGCGTGACCAGCAGGTCGAGGGAGGTGATCCTGCCCCTCTACTCTGTTCTCTTGAGATCTCACTTGGAGTATTGTGTGCAGTTCTGGTGTCCTCAACATAAAAAGGACATGGAACTGTTGGAACAAGTCCAGAGGAGGGCCATGAGGAGGATCAGGGGACTGGAGCACCTCCTGTATGAAGATAGGCTGAGAAAGTTGGGTCTGTTCAGCCTGGAGAAAAGAAGGCTGCGTGGAGACCTCATAGCAGCCTTCCAATACCTGAAGGGGGCCTATAGGGATGCTGGGGAGGGACTCTTCATTAGGGACTGTAGTGATAGGACAAGGGGTAATGGGTTTAAACTTAAACAGGGGAAGTTTAGATTGGATATAAGGAAGAAGTTCTTTACTGTAAGGGTGGTGAGGCACTGGAATGAGTTGCAAAAGCGAGCTGTGGATGCTCCATCGCTGGCGGTGTTCAAGGCCAGGTTGTACAGAGCCTTAGGTGGCATGGTTTAGTGTGAGGTGTCCCTGCGTATGGCAGGGGGGTTGGAACTAGATGATCTTAAGGGCCTTTCGAACCCTAAACATTCTGTGAGTCTATGATATTCATTATCATTTCCCAGAAAAGCCATAAATAGTGGAAGTCATGAAGTCACTCTTTTATCAGAGTTTTACCAGAGTTTGCTTCAAACATCATCTTCGTTTGCTTCAAAGATCATCCTGCGCCAATGCCCTTTGCTCCATCTTGTTTTCAGAGACACCTAGTATACTCCTAGTTAAACATTTCCTGTTATTTAAATTGCTCAACACAGAATGTATAGAAGACAGCTCAATTCATTTTCTGCCAGACTTAGCCCAGTCCATAATGTCCATTAATATTTATGTTCCAAGCAAGTTGAGTATCAAAGGTGTTCCTGTCCATGGCAACGGGGGTTGGAACTGGATGATCTTTAAGGTCACTTCCATCACAAACCATTCTGTGATTCTGTAATTCTATGATTGTGATTCTGTGATACATCTCATTTTCTTTCTAGCTTTTGTGGGTTGGAAGGATAGGCATAGCACTGATTTTGGTAGCCCAATATGCCTGCTTCACCACTGAACCTGTCTGACCAGGCATTCCGAGAAGTGTGAGCTGTTACCAGCCTCATCTCAGATCCTCTCTCTATTCTGGATGAAGTTTACTTTTCCTCATCTGGCACATGTGTTTCTTTGTGTATGGATGAATCTGTTTAATATCCATTTTCTTAGGAGTGGGAGGACTTCAAATAGCTGAATGACAGCTAAGCAAGGAAGAGTTAATGGGCAGGAATGACATGGGCTTTACTGTTCTGAGGCTTAAGGAAGGAACACAAACAATAACACGTTACAGGATTAAGTTACTAAACTTAAATTATTATTTATAATGAACCTTTTCAGGTAAGATTCATTTATCTACTGAAGGGCACTGATAAATCTGGCTTTCAGTTGCAATCAGCTTTTTGATTAACTGGTAGTATGAGAAGAAGAAATCTCTGCCAGGACTTCAGGCAGAGGGAGAAAAAGGGAAGTAGAAGAAGAAAGAAAAAGGGGTCAAGGGAGATTTGGGGAAGCATAAATATTAATGGCAGGGTAGAAGGACAGAGTTGATAGAAAGCTGTGAATTCTGGATGTGGGGGAATAAATTAGGGGGTAATCCAATGGGGGAGGAGATAGATTGGAGGAGAGCTTGGTGGAGGAGTGACTGCTGAGATGACAGGGTGGAAAGTGGGAAAGATAGATTGAGAGCTGGAAGAGGGAGGAGATTCTTGGGGAAGAAAACAGGAGTAAAAGGAAGCACATGTAGAAAAGAAGGCAGAAGGGAAGTCTGGCAACAAGCTGGATGCTGCAGCTGTGAAAGCCACACAGGAAGAAATCAACAGGACTCCAAGAAGAACAAAGGTAAAACAACAGCATTTATATAAAAGGATAGGTCAGAATATATCCAGATTAATGGAAATTTCAGGAGTATTTTTGCTTCCTCCCTTTCCTTTTCTTTCACTAATGTTAGAGAAGAAGAAACTTCATATAAAGCCAGGTGAAGAGGCTTATGCTATGGGATGCCTCTTGAGTTAGTGGGACATAGCTTTACAGCTCCTGTTATACTGACTCACCTCGGGGTCATGTTAACCCTCTGGGACAGCTTTTACCTTAATTATGAAAGGCCTTGGCAGACAGGCTGCTCACTGTTGCTATTTGCTGTGGCTATCTGAAAGGAGGTGCCTCAATCCACTGTCCAAACAAAACCTTTAATATATCAATAGTTTTTATAAAGATTTTGAGCAGCTCATCATTGTTACGGTAAAAGGATACAGTAAAGATCCAAAAGGACAGCCAGAGGAAGCAATAGCACTAGCTCTTGCCTCAGATGTTCATTTTGACAACAAAGTTCTGAACCAAAGCCTCTAGAAATCATTAGAAAGAGTCCTATGAATTTGAACAGCTGTTTTCGCAGCTGCCATCCCTCATCCTGACCTGTGTCTGTGCTGGATGTAAATATGTATTAATAAGCCCAAATCCGAAGAGTTCTCTCTAGTATAAAACTTTTTACCTGGCTACCAATATATGGTGAGGATTAACTTGGATTAGACTGTGTTTTCAGAGTTATTGCATAAAACAAAGTCAATTATGCTTGTTCTAAATTGGTAGTAGGGATCTGTTGCATTGCCTGTGTAGGAGTATTGCTGGGCTATTGCAGAGTGTAAACAGATCAGAGGAAGAGGTTGGCACTGAAAGGACTTTTTAAAACTGGTCTTTCTTGAAAGTATAAGTATGAAAATGTATTATCTTTGGCTCAGAGGTCTTATAATTCCTTTTCACTTGAGACAGCTTATCTACCAAAGCTTTTAAAAGGTCTGTGCAACTTTCTGTTTCTCTTTGTGGCTGATGAAAGATCAACTGACTCATAGGACTCTGGGCAGCCAGGGTTGCTAGAGGGTTGCTACAGCAACTTGATTTTTCTGTGAATAAGGAGCCAACTTAGCAGGCTTTTCTGCAGCATTCCAGTTCCTGGTGGTGAGAGTAGTGAGAGCAGCTCTCCCTCCCTACAGGTATGTGATCCTGCTTCTGGACTAAATACAGCTTCTTAACAGGTAGTTGCATATCATACTGATTTTGTGTGAGCATACTATTGCAATCTATTGCTAGCAAAATGCTCTTAACACCCTGGAATTATTAAATGCAAAGACGCCATTCAGTGTCTATTTCTTGACTGTTTATAAAGTTTACTACTCACGAAAGCTTAGAAAGACCAAATATACTGATAATAAAATTATTTCACTTGCATATGAATATCTTGATTATAGTCAATATATTGCTAGTATTTAACTCTACATTGCAATTAAAAATTAATGTATTCATATTGTGACATGCAACAAGTGTAATTATTAATTTGTGAATTATTGTTTTATATATAAAAGTCTATTATATAAAGGATTATAGACATTTATAAAAAATAATATGAAGAGAAATATCAAGTGTATGGTTGATCATAAAATGCATATATTTTACAAGTGTGTTATCATCTGAAAACACTGTAGTAATTGCTAGTTATAGGAAAAGGTATATAAGTGCATTTCTGTGCAGATCTAAAATTATAATTCATGTTCAGCAAAATGCCAGTGTAACATACCTAAAATTAATATTGGTATGGAAGTCCTGAGATCAACTCAATAAACATAGCATAGTCATACAGATACAAACGACTTGTGTTGTTTTAGTGACCTGATTCTCTTCAACAACTGGTACAATAACCATGTTATTAACTCAGTGATTTCCTTTTTTTTTTAAAAAACTTGTAAAAAGCATTCTATTCATAAAAAATGTGAACTCTGGAGTTGTCTAGTTCTGAGGATTTTTTTCTGTCCTCAAGTGAGACTTCAGAAACATTTATACAATTGGCAGAACCAGGAAAATGATCAGAATTGTAGGGTTTTCTCAGTTAAATTATTGTGCTTTGAAATTCTTTTTGTGCAACTGATTGTTATATGACTATTTCTGTATCATGGTTTCATTTCATGAAAGAATAATACCATAACTTAGCATCAGAAAATTACATGATCTGAGAAGTTCAAGGTATCTATTAGTTGCCTACTTCATTCACTGCCAGTGCACAGAAATCACCGCTAGTACTTTTTCTACTGCTTTGTTCTTCATAGTTAATGTTTCTTAATATGCAGTAATAGCACACAATTTTTCCTAATGTCTTCAGAACTTCAGCTGCTGTCAATGTAGCTCTTTTGTCAAGGCTGATTTTATTTTGCAGTTTTAGTTCGGTTTCTGTGTGTGTGGTGTCTGTGTTTCATATTTTCATTGTAATGATTCAATATAATCTCAAGAAAAATATGAGAAAAGGAAAAAAGTTCCTTTTTTATCATGCAAAAGTAGCACATTAGCACGTAGAATAAATGATAGTATGACGGTATGAGAAAATTTGTATAATAATTTCTGCATAATAAAGGAGTTTAAATAAAGGGATCAGATCTATAGGAAGGGCTATGAAAGTTGAAAAACTCCATGGCAAGTTAGTGTATGTTTTCATGTTTTCTTGCAACTATCTGAGATTTGCTTCGTCCCCTAGACCGGTAGGCAAGACCCACATGGTCTGTACCTCTGCTGCCAGCTGGAGAGATAAATCTGCTTTTCTGAGTGTTTCCAGCTTCATGGTGCCACTGCTCTTGTCTCTGAGATTCCCCCTCAAGACAGACAGTTTTATCATGAAGGTCTTTGGCCTGTATTTATTCTCCAGATGATTTTCTATGCTCACTTTCTTTTGGTAGAAAATATATATACCTCGCTAGCAAAGGCATGGATCCCCTGATACCATCCCAACTACAGATTCTGATTTTTAAAGTGGGGCTAGGCAACTGTCCCAAGACATGGGGTTGGTTAAAGCTTTCTTCTTGCGGTGACCTGATGAAAATCAGGGTTTTTTTTTCTGGCAGTAGGCTCATGGTTTGGCTTTAATACCTTTTGAGGCTGAACTGAAGTCCCAGGGAAGATTTGCATGTTGCTCTGACCAAGAGCATGCTTCCAGTTCTGGAACATGCGAACTGAAAGAAAAGGATGTCAAATATTTGACAGGGCTTTAATTCTTGAGAAGTCATCGAAAAAGTAACCTGAAATTTGCTTCTTCATTAATTAGAAAAATCCCCTGTACATATGTTGCTCTTAATTATCGCACAGACAAAATTACGGTGTAGCTGCTAAGCAAAGGCTAACATAAGGACTACTCAGTCACTCATGAAAGTCACTGCCATTGGGATGATTCATTATGGTGACTATTTCTCAACTAGGTGTTGCATTAGTGAAGGAGTTCTGAACTATTTCATTATTCTGAGACTTCTGAGCCAACGTGAAGAGTTTTGCAAGAAGTGAAGTATACCCAGGTAGGGACAAAACTTATTAAATTTCTCTTGACTTTCAAAAGATGTCTGCTTTTAAAATTGTTCTCCTCTACCACTGGGGCCTCCTCTCAATGCCCTCCTTAGTTTTCAGTAAGAAACATCTCTATCAGTAATAGACTGAGCCAGCCCTTTAGGTAACAAATTTTTATAGATCTTTGTTGCTTCAGACTTACCCAGAAGCCTAAGTTATTATATTACAGCTTCTGTATTGGGTTCAGTTGATGAAGTTCCTTCCTATCTGTGTTCTGACTCTCACGTGAGTGGAAGAATCAAGGTCCGTTCCATCCTTGCCTCTTTCGTGCTTTCTTCACCTGATTTCCCTACTAAAATAACTTGAAAATACAAAAAGTGAATTTGAAGTCTGAGGAAGGAAGCAGTTTATGCATGCCACAGTCAGTGAAGAAAAGCTCAGGATCAGTATTTCTAGGAAAAGGAACTGAAGCAGCTACTGGGTCTTTCATCACCCATTTTTCCCTTAAAGAACCCAGTTACAGTTTGAGAGAGAAGCTCATCACTGTCAGGAGCCAAATATATCACGCTGTTTCCACTGTAGCGCTGCCAAGTTGGCTTGGGCCAATAGTATTTTAGCATGCTTTCCATATCATCAGGGCACACTGAGGATCACAAGGGGCAGCACCTTAGATTCTAACAGTTCACAGGGCTGGGAAAACTACAGCTTGGAGTCTTTAGTGGATATTGAAGGAGTACATAGCAATTTGGAATGAGTCTTCCAAGCTCTTTGGATGAGAAATCAGGTATTAATACATGTTTTGGAGGTTGTTTTTTTGGGGGGCTGGAAACTGCATGATATGAATGTTTGGAATATGCCTCAGGGCGTACACTGGAAAGCCTTGAAGGCCAACACATCTGCAGTAAAAGTCTGTGATGAGAGGTGGGCAAAAGAATGCTTCAGTTCACTGTGTCTGCAGTTTTTGGCTATACCTTCCATTAATGTCAGGTGGTTTGAAGTTTTCCCACTGCATTTTCTTCTTGCTGCACAGCTTGTTTGCACTTAAGAGAACTTTGTATAGCTGTCCTGGTATTGCACCAATGAAGAGAGGAACTGTAACACATTTTTAGGAAGTTCATGTAGAATTGTTCCGACATTAACCTTCTGAAAGTTAGATGTCTAATTTAAGTGCATTGTTCAGATGCTCTGCAGTTAAAGAAAAGGCATCAGGACCTCCAAAGGATATGGTACATCCTTGCCTAAGATAAGCATTTAAGGTAGATGGGATGAGTACATGGATGTGCTCATACTTCTCCACTGACAGGAGAGGAAACCAATTCATCTCCCTTAGTCCAGATGCCTACTTTTACATAGATAAGTTATTTTCAACAAGTATTTGTAATTAACTTTAAGCAAAAAAAGATTTATTGCTACAAAACTGAGGCTTCCTTTTCTTGCAGGACCTTGGATATAAGATATTCAAAGTAAAACTGAAACAACTGAAATACCTTAATATTTCCTTCATATAAGTGAGGTGAGTATTCCTGCCATTTAACTCTGTTCTATTCTATTGGAAAATGAGGTGGTTCAAAATAGCAGTTACAGTAAGAGTACCTGAGACAAACACAGTGAATGTATAATTTAAGAAATGTCAGTTCTATGCTATTTTTTTATAATTTATGTGTTATATGTCTAAGTTCTTTATAGGCAGCACTTGAAGACGGGCTGTGATCACTCTCAGGCAGGCGGTAATGCAATAGAAGTGAAACATTTGTTGAGGTTGGTCTGGGTGAATAGCTTATGTGCTGCTTTGTCTGTATTTGCACAGGTTTTAATTTCCATAGGAAATCAATCTACCTTTCAAAAACACAATATTTGACTCCTTATAAAAAAAGACCTCCTAGTATCTCCACTACATGTGGAGGGGCAGAAGTCTCATACAGCTGCTGGCATATTGCATACTTTCTTCTGTAGATGGTTCATCTTTGTTATTCTTCTGAATTAAATGCCCATGAGTGAACATGAGTGTGTTGAGTCAGAAAGAGCTTATCTGGGGTCAGGGGCCACATGTTCTGGATTTTTGTGGAGTTCCTGCATGCTTTAAATCTTGCACTGCTCAGTCAGATATAGCCCCTTTTGTGGGACCTAATGAGTGGAGGAACCAGATGATCACTGAGTGGTGGAAACAGGATTTTGGATAGGGAGTGTAGAAGCCATATCAGATGATGCTAATAACCCAGATAAATCCTTTGTATCAAAATAGGGAGAGTATCCAAAAGATTATAGAAAATCATGTTTTGAGTGATGAGAACATTAACCTCAACATCTGTCCCAGAGCTTGGCATTTACTTAAAAACCGGAAGGTTATTTTCATTTTGTTTTGTTTTGTTTTTTAAGGTTAGTGTCCTCTGACAAATTCAGAGTGTACAAAGGTACAGACAGGAGTTTCCTGGAGTTTTCCAATTTGCTTGTTAACCTCAGCTAACATCTGCTAACAACTCCGCATCTGGCAAGAGATTACTGTGAAGATTAATTTTTACACGTTTCATAACAGGCAGGTAAAGAAGAACTCTGCGAGTGCCATGACTATAAAAACATAGGAATTAAAATCGTGCTACCAAAGATTAACTTTCAAATAGGGCAATATAAAAACCAGAATAGTAAACTATCAGTCAAAGCATATAGTAAATGCTAAACATATAAACTATTCAGTGCTACACCCTGAAAGTCTGGACCTAAAACTTTTCTTTAGGAATATTTTCTCTCTTATGATTAAATAAGCCAAATATCAATCGTGTCATCTTGATGCTGCCAGAAGAATCTTTTAAAACAATCTATTAATTTAATTCACAGGAGATAGGGAGCTATTTAAAAGTTATTTGTGTGAAAGCTTGTCAAACTGGTTAATTATTAGTAGATGCTGTGCTTGGGAGACACTTTGATCTACACAAATGTCAGTGAAAATAATAACATTTTTAGATACATTGAGAAAACAAAACTTCTGGGATCTTCACTGAACTTGCAGTAAAAGAGGAAGAGCTTTAGCACTTGCTGAGGAAGTGTAATCCAACCTGTGGAAAAAAAAAAAATAATCCCTTCAAAAATATGCTAAAATTTCCTGATTTTTGTTGCTTGAAGTTATACTCTAACAATGATTGTGCTGCAAAGGTGTTTAGCCTTTATTTTGACAGAGAATGACTGCAGTAGTAAAGCTTTATTAACTCAGCAGAGCACACTATGTAGCAAAGAATATTTGCAAATATTCTGTATCTTAAAGAAGCTGTCAGGAGCTGGTTAGTCATAACTTGCTAATATGAGCAATTTTAAACCAAATGGCTGTTTGAGAAGAAGTGACTGGGAACCAAATAAGTAAGTTACCCTTTTGTCTCCTTGACCTTTGACTCACTTGGATCAAAATTTGACAAAGATTGCAGCTGCTAAGTATATTATCACGAGATGTAGGTAGTGGCTTTAAGTCAGACTGTAAAAATAACACCACCCCCCCCCCCCCCCCAACACCAATACAACTTAACTTCTTCTGGCAGAAAGATAAAGAGGGAAATGACATCGCTTGGAATATATAAACACTCCCTCGGAGTATAGAGGCTATGTGCTTGGTGTGGAGATTTAGCTGCTTGTCTACTCGTAACTTGATGCAAGTCATGCGTTAAGTGCTTGTATGCTCGGCTGAAAAGTCAGTTGCCCTTATTTAAGGTGAGTCATATAATACATTGTTTAAAATCAGAAGGTTTTCCTCAGAAATACTTTTAAAATCATTTTGTGGAAAACTCTTGAAAACATTTATTTGCAATTAACAAAAAAAAAGGGCAGGGTTTTGCAAAGCTGTTTCCAAAGAACAGTGAAATTTTACGTGTTAATAAAATGCTTTGCTGCTGTTAGCAGCGGTATTTTATGTTCAGTATTGCTGGCTTTCCCAATTCATTCTGTATCTTGCTATTTAATGTTCTTGAACCTACAGTTCTGAAGTCATGTGAGTTTATAAGAAATGCATCCTTTTAAAGTTATATTTGTAGCATTTACTATTGCAGATGAAAAGGTCAAAACTATAATTTCAACATAGGTCAAATTAGTTTCAGTTTTGGTGATTTTCATGTTTTTAGAAGCAGAAAAAACATCTTCCTTGCAAATGTATCTGTCAGTAATTTCACGATTTTTAATCTCACCATTTGACCTTGGAGAAACTGGAATTATGTTTAAATAAACACCATGGTTTTGGTTTGAAACTCTTAATAAGAATTTTCAATCCCCATTTTAACTTTCATTAAACACACTCTTCTTCTCCATATAGTTTGTCTCTTTTGGGATAATATGTCTGTTGCTCTGCAAGACTGAAGTAATGCCATGTCAAACAATGTTTAAAAATTACTATTAGAGATGGTGAAATCATTAAGAAAATAAAGATAATGTTATTTTTTTTTTATCATCTTGCTTTAAACTTCCATGTACAGAATCACAAATTATGTAGGGAATAAAAATTTAATACACTTTGCATTTTTCCTCCTATTCAGTTTATAAATTGTCTTTTCAGAGATATGAATGGACCATTCCCATTGTCATTATTCTCTTAAGGACATTTAAAACAATATTAAAAGTACATACCCAACACTTAAGAATGGTGTGAATATTCATATTAATCCTGTAGTCAAATCTAAGCTTAAATGATTCTGTACTCTCATAGATAATATCTAATTTTAGTATGGAACTTTCTGTTCTGCTCAAGGTAAATAATGTCCACTTGAATTCCCAGACACAACTGCATTCTTATTGGAAATTTCTTCTTTCATTTTCATATTTTACATTCAGTTGAAAGAGATGAGAATAGCTTGACTTCCATGTGAAATTGAGTGTTATGTTGTGAGTGCTCTTCACTGCAGTTGTGTAATTGATAATTTGAATTGCATAAATTGAGATATGTCTAGACTGCTATTGCATTGTGTTTGGTGGGAGAAGGGTGAATATATTACAGTTTACAAAAGCTTGGAATAGACACAAGTTATTAGCAGCCAGTTGCTTTCTAGCTTCTTATTGCTAGTGCTCATGAGAGTTACCTAGTCTGACTAACACAAAATTAATCCATTGGAACAGCTTCTAGAAACTTAGATGGAAATGTATTTTGGTGGAATGTGTATTTCTGTTGAATTTGAAAAGCTTCAGTTTTTAAGACAAAAAAACCCAAACAAACAGAATATATTTAAAATACCTCTTTAAACATTATGGAAGAGATAATTTTAATTATAAATTCTCAAATGTGCATTTCCACACTAAAAAAAGTAATTATGCCAGAATAGGTAACATCGGGGAAAAAGATCAACTTGAAATATGTAATTTTCAGAATTTGATTATATTGACAACTTCTGCTTCTCCTTAGATTTCTTGCAATGTGTAACAGCAGTCAGATTTTTAAATCCCCACACCACTTATCCAACGAGAACTCAAAAGTTTTTCAGGTCTAATATATTTCTAATTTGAGTTTTCTTCGAAGTTTGTCATTAGCTACATTATACATCCATCCACTATATCAAAGAATCTTTAATAAATTGGTGTTCTATTGTTGTTTTGCATAAAGGCACATGATAACAGCTGGTAGAGAGGCAAGCGGCTTAGGCAGTTCCATTAGGGTGTACCTCCACGTGGATGGGCTGGTTGACTTTTACAGGAGGAGCATTTTTGTGAGCTTGCAAGTAATGTTTTTATCATTTTGCTTGCAAGCATCCAAGGAGAAATTATTAAAATACCAAATGAGCTCAAATATATAGAAATAGTCCTTGTTAATGGCAAGGGAGCCATAAACTGCTGCCAGTGCAAGAGCAGGCAAAAAGTGGGTTTCCAATACAGACAAAGGAGTAGTTTGGGCTCAGGTTTAGACATGATTTGACTTTGGTGGGACATTGGAGGACACCTCATCAGCCTGCTGACCAAGGCAATTGGGATTAATGAAACTAGGTGATGGTAAGAATGCAGGTCTAAAAGGAAATTCCAGTCATGCTTTTGTCATGAATTTGCTGAAACAAAGTTGCATCCCTTCAATATTGGACTGTGGAGTGGCAGATTTGGAAAGACAGGCTTCTTCTATATGCCTCTCCTTACAGGCTGCCATTCCTAACAAGGTGCTGATGCACTTTGAGGGCTTCCTTATTGCCTTAATGAAGAAACAGCCTGGGTAGTTCACACTGGTGGTGTGAACTCATGGTTTTTCCTGAAGTTGGATCCATGGCCATTGCAGGATTTGACAAAAGCAGAGGACTATAGCCTCTTCCTTTGGCACAGAGAGATTTTAGAGAGGGCACTTGTGTCAGGAAGAGTGTCAGCTGAATAATAATCATGCCAGTGCCTAACGCAACAGAGCCCCCTCCCCCCCCCCCCAAGTCTAGTAAAAGTCTAATAAAAGAACTCAACAGTCTTTTTGAGAGAACTGGACTGGAAAAAAGATAATGTTATGGAACAAGTGGATAGCTTGGCAAAATTACATACAACTTTATTATTTTTTCTTTTTGGCACTGTCTGCCGCTGGCTGTTTTTGAAATGTTATCTTCCTACCTGCTTCACCTCATGCACTTTGCACTTTGAGCTTTGGAATGTGATTTTTGTTCACTGTCTCCTTACATTAGCAGTTTCTCTCAGGAAGACCAGTGAGTCTATTGGGACCAAATAGTGAGAAAACCACCATCAAGTCTTACAGCAAAGATATTTGTACATTGTCTGCCTGCAACCTGACAGAGGAGGAATGGGCTGTAACAGAAACTGTGGGCTCCTCACTGGGGCCATCTTCGGTGCTGTTTTGGCTATCTTTGGAGGAGTTCTAATACCAGTTGGAGACAACCTCATAGGCAAAGCAATAAAAAAGGTACATATTTTTCTTTTTTCTTTTTTTCTTTTTTTTTTTTTTCAGGTTGGATGGTTTTTGGTTATTGAAGGTCATTATTTTTAAAACTTTTGTTCCGCTTCTGCTTTTTTCCCTCTATTTTCTTTATTAAACCTAGTTTTTGCAATATGTGCAATCTAAACTTCCCTGACAAAAGATGCTGCAGCAATGTTTTTAAAATATATTCATTATATTGCCATGTTTACTTGGTTGTTCTATTTCATGCTTCACATGAGAAGTCAAAATATAGTTTTCAAGAAGTGTTTTCAGTAATGTAATTTTGACTTAAGCATTTTTTCTATTTATTTTAATTATGATTGTAGTTTATTTTTCCTTTATGATGATCCACTTATTTATTTTTCTACATTTTTGTCTTATTTTGGTACTTACTTCATACAGTTATATTTACATACTTCACAAACTTCTGATGCAGAATCTAATCCTATGCTCAAGTACATTCAGCTCATATTCTGTGATCATAGAATCATAGAATCATAAAATAGTTAGGGTTGGAAAGGACCTTAAGATCATCTCGTTCCAAACCCCCTGCCATGGGCAGGGACACCTCCCACTAAGCCATGCCACCCAAGGCTATGTCCAACCCAGCCTTGAACACGGCTAGCGATGGAGCATGAGATGATCCAAGTCAATGTGCTCCACAAAACTGCAGGATCTGATTATACAAATCTC
The DNA here is from genome assembly GCA_039720435.1 of Amazona ochrocephala. Lineage (NCBI taxonomy): Eukaryota > Metazoa > Chordata > Aves > Psittaciformes > Psittacidae > Amazona > Amazona ochrocephala. The sequence continues at coordinate 33,640,990 of CM077880.1, forward strand.
CTTGATTCAAGGAATGTGAAGAATAGATTATGTAGAGTGTTGTAGCCTTTTTTTTTTTTCATTTTTTTAGATGATTTTGTATCTTTAAAATCTAGTTTTGTCTTTAAAATAAAATGAAAACTTAATTTGTTAAATCTCTGGTGGGAAGGGTGTATAACTGAGGATTTATATCGTGTAGTAATATTGAATGAAAGACCATGGAAGCCCAGCAGTATCCACCATAGAGACAAAGAGTCATGGAGTCTCTGTGGGGTCGCTGCAGCCAAGATGGGGTCTCCTACAGATTAAAATATAGAAACTTTAAGGTCTTAGGTTCCTTTGGTCCTCCTAATGATCTGCTGTGACACAGAAGACAGACTGTGGAGATCTTGGACATACTTTTTCTAAGACCCTTCTGGAATACTGTCATTAACAGCTTTTGAAGTCAGCTGAGGAGGTAGATACATGAATTATCAGGAGATGTTTAATTATCCAGGCCCTGCCTAGATTCTGGTGCCACTTTTTTAAAAACTCTTAAAAAAAACCCAAAGGGTTTTGTATGACATTTAAAATTTGTCAGTGAAACCAATGAAAATCTGTTTTTTCATGAAATATTCAAATTTGTAGGGAACAATAAAGTATTTCTCACTAGAGTGTTTCACCCACCTTGTAACATTTTACAGTCATATTCTCTGTCTTTGCAAATTTTTTTTAATTGATTGACATATTGAGGAAATCGGAACTTTTTTAGAAGCACATAATTTAAAAATGTGTATCTATCTCCTTACATTAAATATTCACTTTGAATTTATCCAGAATGTTGCCTTATGCCATTAAATATTTCCAAAGCAAACTACACATATTAGCAATGTTACAGGTTCATCTGTTTACTTATAACAATGAACCAGTTTTACAGCATGGTTTGCAAGTGTCTACATATTAAATTATACCCGTATGAGTTCTTAGTGGCAAAATATTATACAGAGCAATTTTTTCCTCAACCTCTTTATAATTTTCTACATTGTCATCACGCTTCAGATGCTTGTGCTTATTTCAAGGGAGCTAGTTTGGTGTATATAAAAAAGAAGATTTGAACCAATATTTGTATAAAACATGGAAGAGAAAATTTGTAGAGGCTTTATTTATTTAAGTGAATAGATGTTGTTTTTTTTTCCTAAGGACAAGTCTAGGTTATTTTCTTTCTGTTTAGCATGCTGACTATTTAGAGAGACCATGAGACTCTTTAGACAATTCTTTTTCAGGAAAGACATGCCAAGGTACAGCAGATAAAATATGTGATCAGCTCAGCAGATGCTCAAGAGGGACTTGAATCTGACTAATTGTGATTTACATTTTGTTGATGAAAGGGCTAGTAAGAAAAACAAATATTTATTGCTCAAGTTAGTTATGATAAATGTAGAACTGACTGCAAGAAAAACAGGTCAAATGATCAGAGCATACTGAAAATATATGATTTTCTGAAATCTTTTACTTTTGAAAATGTTAGTTTTTAAACAAAATTTTGTTAGAAACAGATCAGCTCCAATGACTATTTTATTTGTAATTTCTTAAGAAGAGAGTTTCTAGGACAGGAAAAAAATAATGAGCAAGATGTTCTCTTAGATATGGTCTTAAGCATTTTTATTTCTTTTTGGATTTATATGAGGCAAAGCCTGAACTTAGGTCCTCATCCACTGGGTGAAAGCAAATATCAAAATGCAGTATTTTTAATAAAAGGCAAAAATTGTTTCAGGTATCACTATTATAAGCAAAATTATGCTTTGAAATCTGCACAGCCCAAAGTTTGCAAAAAGACCACTAGTTGTTCCTCTGCCTATCTTACTTCAGTGCAAATCCCAGTTCTTTGCACAAGTTGGGAGCAATGCAGTAAGACCCAATCTATATTTCCAGGGGAAATGAATGTTGCTGTAAAACATTATTGCTGGATTAGAGAAAGAAATGTTGATTTTTTTTCTCCTGAATAGTTTTAAGATACTTCATAATATAATTAGTTAAATTGTCAAATTGTCATAAATTAACTTGTTATCAAGATTTGTTCAAATAGCATTATGATCAATTTACTCACTAGCTGAACTTCTTAGCATCTGCCAATAAATAAGTACAACTGTAATTCCAAAAATGAATGCAAACAACAGTTCTCACAATTCTTGTTCTTCTAGCAGTGGGAAGCCTGAGCATGTTTCCTTTAAGCTCACATCTTTGCACCTTATCAGACTCTACCACAGCTATTTCTTCTTTACTGCAGTCATTAGGAGATTAGGCTGAATAAATACTGCAGGACATATTTTCTGGGAAGGCTGTGTACTGTTATTGCAGCAAAGAGAAAGCAACTGCAAGTTCATAGACAATCTCAGGTCCCTTTACAAATTTGACAGAGACTCCCAGAGTATAGGCTGTTATTTCCTAGGAGGCAGATACTGTTCACTACCCACAAACAGTCCATGGGTGGACAATTCAAAGTCCATGTATTATGGAACACCAACATGTCATCTCTTCATGTGTCCCATTTTAACAGATGTGTGCTTCAACACAAAAAAGCATTGCTATGTCTCAGATCTGTTTTGTAGATAAGCTGTTTCCAGTCCTGCGTCCAGTATGGGTCAGGGTTTTAAAGAAAGACAATGTTATATGTATTTTCTGAACATTTTAGAAGCTCTTTAAAGAAATGGTCGCTTGAAGAACATGCTCAAAATGACACCACCACCACCAGCATCTTGGCAGGGATCCACTGAATGAGATTAGTGCTAAGCTATTTCAGCACTGATACTATTTAGAGAAAGGAGGCTTCCCCCTTAAGAGGTGCCTCTGATTTCAGTACCCAAGGGCTTCGTTTCCTAGACTGAATTTATCCAGAGTGTAGAGGTGCCTTTCCATGGAGGTTTTAGGGGTTTTGAAAACTGTCCTAGGCACAGTCAGGAGTGAAACACGAAATTTTCCATGTTCTTAGCAAAAACTATTGTTTTGAGGCTATGAGAATGTTCCCTTTTAGCCAACTCCACACATTTCGGTTGCACGCTGTCATGTCATCATTATTATTAGACATTATCATTTTTAACAATTAAAATCAAAAGAAAAGTGGAATTAAAAAAAAAAATCAGAAAATCTTGCGTCTGGTATTGTGGAAAGGAAATATTTTGAGATGGTTCAATTGCTGTTTTTTTTTGCTTTTCCCTCCCTTAAAACAATGCTATTTATTTAGGCAAAATTCCCATCAAAGCTTGTTTGGTTTTTTTTTTTTTCAGCTCATCAGGTTGATTTGAGTGGTTTTTTGTTTGTGTTTGTTTGTTTTTCCAGCTGGTTTATTTGCCAGAAAAATCTTTGTCTCCACTCTTCTAGGAGCTATTACTTTCTACTGAGCCCATGAGCTTAACATGAGGTTAACAGAAGCCACAAAATAGTACTTAATGTACTGAATTCCTGATGAATTGATGGCACAGAATGGTGTATGATTTGTCGCATTACCTCAATGTTGCACTCTTCCTGTAGAGTTCTCAGGGTTAGTCTCTTTTATTTTTAGAAATAAGTTATCAGTTTTAGCAATTACTATATTTATGCATCTGTCTGTCTATACATGTTATCTATGATTGCCCAGATTATATCTCCCCAGCTACTGGAGGCTTTGGAAATGCTTCTAGTTTGAAATCGTGCTTATGACATTCATATGCAACTTACTTCTTTATCTAAATTAATGAAGCTAAAACAACTGCTGGCTCTCAGCAGAACATAAGTGATCTATGTGATCACAGGTATTCCAGCATTACCAGTGATAAATTAGATTGGCTTCCATAACCTTTTATTGCAAAGAACTGAAAAAGGACTAAAAGTTTTGGTTCAACAAAACATGAATAAAGAGGCTAATACTCAGCTAATAATCGTTACTTAAAAAAGTAATAAATGGCTTTTCACACTTTCAGCTGTAAAATTTTATTTACTTTCCTGGAACTTAATTTATCCAGTTTTACAGTGTTGTATCAGTTGTTTCCTCCAGCTTACATATGCAGCCCAACACATACAACACAGAAATAAACTAGTAATTTTATTACCTCCTAAAGTACTCTTGGCATTTCGCAGAAAATGGCATCTTTTGTCCATCTGGGCAGATCTTTCATTGAGACAGCAACTTTATCCTACATTTTGTATTTCTTCATCAGGAATCATGCTGGCTGAATTCAGCACAAAGCAACAAAATACAGCAAGCTTCAATTGCTGACTGCTTGGCATTTCTTGAATTTATGTATTGCCAGTTGAACCAGCACAAGTTGGGGAATAATGTGCCAGAAACCAAAGGGGTTAAAGTTCCTATTGATTTCACTTTGTGTTGCACAGTCAGATCATGAAATGGACTTGACAGTGTAGCAATTAGATATTGTATAGCTACAGTTGCTAACAATAGTTAAATATTGCATAAGGTATTAGAGCTGATGTAGGTTGACTAGGGAGTTGAAAAGTGTTTTGCATTATCGATTGCAGATTAGTATTTTTCAAATTGCCCCACCTTTCATAATATTGCAAAGCATGGCAGTGTTATTAGGGGAGTATACAAGTGACCAGTCACAGATGGGGTAACATTTAGGGCTGACTTCACTGGTGATCAAACAGCCCAAACCCAAGGGCTTGCTGGTGTGGTGGATATTACTTTTACCAAATGAAGACATAGATAATGACAGAGCTCTACATTTTCTTTTGCTTTAACCCACCATTTGTACTCTTGAACCATATAACAAAGAAACATACACACCTCCTTTGTGGGAGAAATGTTACTAACAGTATTGGCTGGATGCCACTGAAAACAATGATCTTGCTCTATTGTCCTGCTGCTTCCCTTGTTTTAACTTGTATTCTCATCTGATCTTTCCTCCTACACAGACCACTGGGCCAAGTTGCTCACTGATAGAAAGGTAACCCAGAAAAAGACAAAGAAAAAATAAAAATAAAAAAAAAAGAGGCAAATAATTAAATAATCTTTCTCCAGTAAAGCAGGCATAAACAACTCCCTGGGGAATGAAAGCTGCCACAAGGGAAAGGGAAGGCACATGGATCAGGTACTGGCGGCTGCGGAAGCCAGCTTGCCCCTTTGACTGCATCACTATCAGGTTGTAACAGCTGTCCCCTTGAATCATCCCCCAGGATTGTCCATGGTGGCATTAGCATATAGTAAATGGTGAGCTGCAAAGCCACACAGTAACTCTTTGTGACCTGCCTGTCCCAGGTACTCAGGTCCCAAGGGTCTCTTCGTACAGTGCCCAAAGTAATTTTTCTCTGTTGGCATTTCCTAAGGGTATAACATGGACATAGTAGCTACTCTTGCATGAAAAGTAAAGGAGAGCCACCCTACCTCTTCATTTTAGGTTGATAAGAAAGTATGTATTATAGTGAACGGCAGCAAGGGGCAGTACAGGAAGTATTTGTCACGTAGCCTGTAATCTCCTTTACATGGAAAGATGTCCTATTTGTACTAAAGAGCCAGTATAAAGTTCTGCACAATCTTGGCTTTCCCTGCAATAGCAGAAAGAAGATTACTGGCAAAGATCAACCCTTTGAAAAAGAAATAATTTACATGTGAGGAAGTATACTCCTTATATCCTTCCAAGTCAACATAAAGATGTAGGATGTTATCATTGCAGAATTCAAAGTGCCCAGAACGCCTAGAGCTGGAAGAAGGTTGGGGATTACTTCTGTGTATATCCAGGATGGAAAGAGAAGTCTTATGGCTCAGGCACCCCAAGCAAACTCTGCAGTGGAAGAGAAGTTAACATACAGCTCTGTGCTATTATAATCTTTAGCAAAAGGTTATAAGGGTAGGAGGAATGAAAGGAGGGGGAAACTTCTTTTAAGAAGAAAATAACACTACTTTAAAACCTATTGCCACAAGGTTGACACGTCTCTGTTCACTTCTGTGCCTGTGTGGTGTTGACTTCCAGAGAGTTTAGTTTGCCGTTTTGAATGGATAGCTGCCAGGAATCCTTAACAATTTCCCTACTTCAGTTACACAGAGGCAGGATGCCAAATCCTGGTGCCTCTCCCCATCCCATGACCCTACTGAGTACAGATCACAGGCAGACTGACAAAACTGAGTTCAACCTTTCTTTATATCACTGCTTCTCCCAGATCCTTTGAGCAGTTCTCAGGAAAACGAAAAGGTGATTTCAGAGCCACGTAAGCTATTCTGCTCTTGTGAGACCTCACTTGGAGTATTGTGTGCAGTTCTGGTGTCCTCAACATAAAAAGGACTTGGAACTGTTGGAACAAGTGCAGAGGAGGGCCACGAGGATGATCAGGGGACTGGAGCACCTCCCGTATGAAGATAGACTGAGAAAGTTGGGGCTGTGCAGCCTGCAGAAGAGAAGGCTGCGTGGAGATCTCATAGCAGCCTTCCAGTATCTGAAGGGGGCCTATAGGGATGCTGGGGAGGGACTCTTCATTAGGGACTGTAGTGATAGGACAAGGGGTAACGGGTTCAAACTTAAACAGGGGAAGTTTAGATTGGATATGAGGAAGAAATTCTTTACTGTAAGGGTGGTGAGGCCCTGGAATGTCTTGCCCAGGGAAGTTGCGAATGCTCCATGCTGGCGGTGTTCAAGGCAGGGTTGGACAGAGCTTTGGGTGGCATGGTTTAGTGTGAGGTGTCCCTGCGTATGGCAGGGGGGTTGGAACTAGATGATCTTAGGGTCCTTTCCAACCCTAACTATTCTATGATTCTATGATTCTATGATTATCTCTTCATCAAGGAGATGGTCTGCCCGTGCTGGATCACAGCTGTGACAGTCTTTGACCTCAGGAGGTTTGCAAAACAAGGCTGAAGAGAACTTCAGCTGCCTGCTCTGAGCACAAGAGCTCAAGTTGATAACGTGTTTCTGCTGCAAGATTTCATTTCCCTTTCATACAATTGTGCATTAATTATAGAAGATATTCAGACCGCAAGCCCAGTGCTTTACAACATGAGCAAGGCATTTGCAACTGCACCGTACAAACAGCTTTCCACAGACAAAGCCCTGACTATGTGATGAGTTCTCCAAAACATGGTATTTGTTTCTAACTGCAGTGGTTCTTAATCGGTAAGATCCTGCATTTTTTGATGGTGCCTGCTAAGCAAACTCTAGAGGCAGAAACTTCAGCTAGAAAGAATATCTAGCAGCTTGCAATATAAAATGTCTTTTCTTGCTCTCTGGAGGGATTCCAGCCTTTTAATTCATGGGACTCTATGAGCTGTGCAAATTAACTAATCAATATTGCACCACTCCAATAAAAGATCATTTTGTGTTACAGCCAGGCAGCCCAGATTTTTCTTCTTACTGAAAACACTCTGAATTTTTATCATTAAGGAGAAACACTACATTATCCCAGGGCTTTGGGAAAATCATATAGAAAGAAGCCTGAGGTACACCAGGCAAAGGAGGCATTGCCCCGATAATACAGGAAAAACCTCTATAAACTCTCCTTCACAACAATCCTAAGGACTGAATAGACGTTTAACATATTATAGCTGAGTGTTACGGACATAAATCTGATGGTTACTTTAGAGTGGCTCTTGATGTCCTGTCTTGTCCTTATAGCCATATTGTGTCCTTATTCCCTAGAACTGTGAAACTTTTCTAACAAAACTTTATCAAAACTAGAGAGATTTCTTAGAAAGTCTCAATTTTAGTGACAGAAGTTTTCTGACAAAAAACAGTCCTACAAAAACACCATTTGCTTTCTCTGGGAGCAAAATTACTTGTTGACTGGCTAATGCTTAGAGATAACTCTCTTTTCTTCCCTTGGACTATTTCCAAATGTATGAGAAACATTTTATGTATTCTAAAAGCTGCTGGGTATCATTCAGTCATTCTATTTCTATATTCTATTTAATTATTTTCTTCTTGCAAATCATCAGTGGATTTGTCAAGCATTTAGAAACTTGGGCAATGCCCAACCACAGCAGTAGGTGAGTTTTTCGATAGGCTACAGTAGCAATCATACCAGCTTTGTGGTTACTTATTAGGAGGGCTTGGTTTTGCTCTTGCTGAGCAGCAACGTCAGGCTGCCTTCAAATGTTGGCCAGAAATGTGTGCTGTATGCCTCACATCGATTATAGTTTTTTTTCCTCTTTGTGAATCTTCTACAATCATCTGGAAAGTAAATGCAGCATGTCAATCACTTTTTGTGGTTAATTTTAGCTTTTATTTTTGTTCTTTTAGGAAGCTGTCATTGTCAATGGTACCATTGCTTTTCAAAATTGGCTTGTGCCAGGAAGTTCAGTTTACAGGCAATTTTGGATTTTCCATGTGCTAAATCCTTCAGAGGTATTAGAGACAGGAGCACGTCCAAAACTTGAACAAAGAGGACCTTATACATACAGGTAAGCAAAGGCCGCTGAATGTGTGGCATGTCATTTCAGAAGTTTAATTCAAGTCAGATGAAGTTCTGCTGAGTTACAATTTATTTTTGAAATTCCAGTAGTGTATTTTAGTCAGACTTGACAAAAATGCCTGAACTGCAGCTCCACACAGCAATCACAAACACTTTCTGTACCGAATCTCTCATTGGGAAAACGCATATAGAAATATGTGATTAGGTGTGAAGCTGTTTGCTCTTGTGAAAAACTCTTACTCCTTAGCAAGACGTTTGCCACAACAACACAATGCTGTATTTGTTGCTTTTCAGTTTTTGCCAAACTTTTACATAGAAGAAAGTACGCTAGATGCCCTAAACCCGAGATCATCTTGTCACCCATATGTCACTCATATTTATTTTACATAATGTGTTTTGCTTATTTGCTCCTTCATGACTTTTTTTTAATCTATAGCTTTTCCTTTTTTACTTTTTTCCTCTGAAAATTATTCCTTTTTTCTGAATGTACTGGCTAGGGCCTAGAGGCAGCAGTCTGTTCCCATTCAGGGAAGCTTTTAATAAGCTCCTTAATTTTGATTGTGATATGGGCATAGGACTAGTTGATGCTTCCTGAGTCATTAATCCCAATATCCAGCTGTCACTAGGACCCTTGCTATGCAATTGCTTTCCTAAAACAAAGCGGTATTTCTTTCTTGATATCTTTGGGGTTGTATATTATATTTGCAAGATGGTTGTGCATTGAAACATCTACAGATGAGTTGCTTTCCTGCCTAAAAGATTATTTATTTCTCACTGGAAATAGAGAACTCTTGGTTCAGAAAGTACTTGCAAAGACATTGGAAATGGGTACATAGGAATCAGGAAACTAACCAGCTAAGAAATACTCAAGAAGGTTAATAGCCAACAAACAGAAATGTTTTACTTTGGTGGTGGTGATGGTGCCTTTATTCTCAGGGACAAATCTCTGCCAGAAGCTTAGAGAAGACTATATAAGAAATGATAGCTATAGTTCTTCTCACCATTGCAGTATTGGTTACCTGGGATATTGGATCTACCTGAATCACTAAAACACTGTCTCTCTCTCAATCTTCCATTAAATATGTTAAACAACTGGCTTTGAAAATCCAGCTGTCCTGTGATTCTACTGGGAAATCTTGTTTTAGGTGTTTTGTTTCAGGTTAGAAGCAATGTCAATTGGGAAAAAGAAAAAAAAATTTCTCAATGTTCAGGTAGATGCTCTACACATTAGGCTATTAATCAAAACGACATGCACACAAACCAATCTTGAGAAGCCAGGATCCAGCTGCTTTGGGGGTAAGGTGATGCATGGGCTATATCTGCATCACAGGGAAACAATCTCTGAACTTTTCGGTCCACACATCCCCAGGCTGGAAGATCTGATGAAGTACCCTTAAGGTCTCTTCTGGAATGGAGGTGGGACAAGCCTTGTGGACCCACTGCATAGACCAAGTCCTGTGATGCCTCCTGGATGCTGTCTCCGCAGAGGGGTCAGCAGGAGGATGGGGGCTTATAGAGCTGAGCTAAAGCTAGAACTGCAGTGGAGGTTTGTACTCAAGAGATCTGCTGACAGGGCTTTATTGAGAGGCTTATGAGAATCTCAATAGAGCTGAAAGACTGCTTATAAATCTCCACACGCATATGAAATGTTATCAAAGTGACTCCCATTATGGATTTAACCTGTAACTTGCTTCGTTGCAACACAAGCCTATCAGGTCAGCTCTTGAAAGTGTTTATCAGCTATTCTGAGTCACTCCCTTCTGATTACATGCAACCATTAGAAAGCTTAGAAACAAATATGACAAAACATAATTATCTTAAAACAAAATACAAAAAGATACAAGGCCCATTTCTGAAATGAAAATAAAAAGGAAATGTTTGTTTCCATTTTAGTACAAAAAAAAAAAAGGTCCATTAGACACTAAGGAAATATTTCCAAAATAATATTTTTTTTTACAGAAAATGGGATTTTTACACATATTCATATGAAAAGTTTAGAACTCTTTCAATAGTTATAAACTATTTAACATTCATCAACAAAAATGTTCATTAACATTTCAAAAATCTTTAGTCAGGCATGGCTGTATTCTCTCAAAAATCAAATGTTAAAACCATTCTATGTTTTCATTTTGTCTTTCAAGGGTGCGATATTTACCCAAAGAAAATATCACAGAAAACTCTGATGGCACAATATCCTACATGTTGCCCAACATTGCTCGTTTTGAACCTGATATGTCTGTTGGGACAGAAAATGATACCATCACCTGCCTCAACCTTGCTGTTGTTGTAAGTAAAGAAACAAAACCATAATATCCACATTCAAATGTTGATAGCCTGGAGGAAATAGAGAAGTTAGCATTAGTAACACTGCAATTCCACTGGATAGATTTCCTCTCTACAACTTGGATGACACAGATGTCAGCTACACTGAAGATATATTGCATATACTTTAAGGATTCCTTATATACTCAGGGCAATCTCATCAGTAAATTAAAATGAACTTGTTCTTTTTAATAGAAGTGTTTGGATGGAATATATCAAAAAGCATCCTTCTAGCAAATTTTGGTGTGGGAACAAATGTAGAGTTTGTGAGTGGATTATCTCTCTGTTGGAGGTACTGCATGAACAGTACAAGGCAGATTTCCCATGTTCTTTCCATAATATCCTCAGTCCTGCTTTGCAGGGAAGGCTCTAACACCGCACTCTGTGTATTACATATCCTCACCAGTGCAGCTGCTTGCCTCCCATGGTGCCCCTCAGCACCACTGCAATGGCATTCCCTGAGCCCTCCTAAGTCCTTCAAAGAAAGGCACAGGAGTACCCACCTAGAGCAGTGTTAGAACCTTTTCAGTCCAGATGTTTCTGTGTGATCACAGGCTGAGACTGTTTTACCCTTGACTAATGTTTACAGTTTTCATGTTCATACTCAGCCCTGGTTGTGTTGCCTGATTGTCTTGCACTAACTCTGGGGTGTCTGATTATGGGTGTTCAGGATTACTGTGAGAGAATGCCTGATAGGGGGAGAGTAAAGAGGTTCTTGGTGTAAACCATAATAGATTTATACCAACAATCACAGAATCATATAAAAGCCCATGTTGGAAGGGACCTCAGAAGATTATCTTATCCAACCTTTTCTGATAAAGGGAGTCTATATTGAATTTTCTAGCACCCTGTCCAATTGCACCTTGAAAACCTCTAGTGATGGGGACTCAATGACATTGCAGTGATTGACTGTTCTCACTGCTGTCCTTAAAAGGAATTCAGAGGGATATTTTTCAGACTTTTTTAACCTTTAGGGAATTGAACCCACATCTCTGTCTCAAAATTTTGTAATATCCATGCTTTCTGCCTACTTGTTTCAATTTCAGACAACAATGAAAGATTTATGGGGATGAAAAGTATAGGAAATGAGAACAAAAGAGACTCTACCATTGCCATCCTCATAGCACTACTTACAAAAAGGTGGCCCACTAATTGGACTGTGCTGAGAGAATTAACTCTAAAACAACCAGTAAAAGATCAGTTTACACAGAACTACTTATCAAAACTGTTTTGATACAGGCCAAACACAGATCATTTCTGTTTTCTTTCCACACACTGCTCAGTGTGTTTAGGGGTTTGACTTTGTGTTTATACCTCTGGGAATGTACATCACAGTTACTGCTGGTAAATCTACAGTATTCTCCATCGAATTAAGAAAAGTTATACATTATTTAGAATTAAAGCTGTTCAGATGAGACTTGTTTGTTGCAAATGTGTGTTCTTTCTAAGCAAAGAAATAATGGAGATGCAGCACTTGGTCAGTTTTATGTAGGATACAGTTGCATTGCTGCTAGTTTAACAGCAAATCTGAACAACTTATCTAAGCCAATAAGTAACAAGTCTTGTATGCTTTTACTCGCATGTTTATAGCATGAGTGAATCTAGAGTGTGTGACATATGGAGATGGCAGAGAAAAGATAGAGTTGTGCATGCAGAATTGTATGCTGAACATTAATTTTATTGTTGTTGTAGGCTGCACCTGCCTTGTATACAAACACTTTTATACAACTACTATTAAACACTTGGATTAAAGGTTCTAAGTCATCCATGCTGCAGAACAGAACAGTGAAAGAAATACTGTGGGGATACAAAGATCCCTTCCTAAACAAGGTCCCCTTTCCCTTGGACCCAGTTCTGGGAGTCTTCTACCCGGTGAGTGAAACCAATGAGGAGGCAAGGCCTTCAGTTACCATTCTGTGAATGATAACTTCTGTGAGGAACTAAAATCTGATGATGTTACAATCTGGTTCAGTACTTCTAACTGTTATTCCTACTTCTTGTGTCTGTTACAGTATAATGGGACGTTCGATGGACTTTACAAAGTGAATACTGGGCAAAATGATATTAAACAAACAGCAATAATTGAAAGCTATAAAAACAAAAGGTACCATAGCACTGTATAATTGAAATGCATACTTATTTTCAAGGCGTGGCTTTTAAGGCTTGATTCACTAAGAACTATGGATAAACGGAAAATCTTCAGCAATTCAAAGGAAGCTGGATCAAGCCCTGGACTTAGCAAAACCACCTCTTCTTTTCAGCTATTAATAATTCTGTTAAGAGTTTGAATTTAAGTCAGTTATTGATTTTTTGGTACAAATAGTTACTTCTGGTTTTCATACTTAAGTAGCTAGATCCCTTTCATCTTGTTCTAATGCATCATATAATTGATCTGAAAAAATGAATGAACATATCTGTTTCTGACTTTGATAATGAACCAGGCTTATACTAGAGCAGTTATATTTAGCAATATAATTTAGCAACAATATTTAGCAATTTAGCAGGTAATGCAATTGAGTACAGAGTATAATATTCTACATGCAGCATGATTTATTTTATCTTAAAGGAATCTTTCATACTGGGAAGGTCACTGCGATTTGGTTAATGGCACAGGTGAGTATTTAAGCTTTTCAAAACTTCAATACATTTCTTGATATTGCAAGGGAATAATGCTACAATAAACACAATGTAATAAATACAATGTTTAAGTTAATACCCCTGGGCTTTGGCAGGTCTGTATTCTGTATATGAAATGTCTATATAATGAATGCATACATACTACTGCTATTATACATGGATATGTGCGTATCTATTAGTAATTTGACTTTCCAAAAGTCTATGAATCAGGAGGGATTTGTTCCTTTTTAAACATGGTATTAAATTTATAAGAGGCAATATTTTCTTAGGTTTTGGACCTCCTTTTTCTCATGGAGCCTGAAGCCTTTTCTCCCAGGGTCAGTTTTCTGTTGTTCTTCCACATCTGATGGAATAAACATACTCAGCTGACTAGACTAAGCGCTCCAGCGCAGTGAAAATGCGAAGCTTTTCCTTGTTATCAAAGGTTACCTTGTTATCACAGTTTACAAGAGCATTCAATGTAACCGCTCAGGAGAGACCATGTGCTTAGAGAAGTAGGCTTGTAAGTTTGAAAATCTTGTTAAGTAAGAATGACAATACCTTTTTGTAAGGTTTCACACCAAAGCACAACATGCATAGTATAAGCAAATGTCTAGATAAAAATATTAAGCAGTATTTTTGTATAGGGCTTGGAATAATTCCATATTTGCCAACCTTCCAAGATTTCCAAGATTTAGAAACAGAGTGTGTGTCTAGGATGATCTTGAATCTTTAAGAAAAAATGCTTCCATCAACAGTGGGCAAGTGGCAGTTTGTAATTTAGCTTTTTTGCTCTTGCCAACTATATTCAAAGATGTCACAGATGTTTTCAATCCCTGGGTTATGGCAGCTGACTAAGAAACTAAACAGAAATTGTAGCAAGAAGTAACAAATGCGTTGGTTAAGGGTTTGTTACAACACTGCTTGCGAAAACAGTGCTATTCTTACTTAATTCTGGAAGCTTGCAATGCAGAAATATGCATCTGAACTGGTCGTGTTCTTTTTCTAGTGAGTGGAGAGAAAGGCACCACTAATGTGCTAGTACTCTGACCTATTTTGCATGTCTACCATGGGGTGAGATGGGCTGTGCCCTGAAAGTGCTTCCTTCTCTCAGTTAGCTATAGAGAGCATCTCAGCTTACAAAGAAGAGGTCCACTTGAGCAATCTTTGTTGAAAAAAGGTTTAGCATTTAGCATTAGCAGGTCATTATTAAATAGGCAGTTTTGAAGTCTAAACTGTGTTTCTTGTAAGCACTAAGCGTCATAACTGCAGGTGAACCAAACATCTCTGCAAAGGTTTAAGTAAGTCTTCAGACTGCATAAACCTTGAAGCAATGGCATCAGGTACTGCGATTCACATTAAGCACAGTTGGTTTTTGCACCCTCTGTTTTTAATGGGCTTGATTATATAGTTTCAAATCAGTGGGAGAAAAAAAAAAATTGCTGTAATTTGGTTCACTTTCAAAAGCAATACAATCTTATCTGTGGAGTGCCTCTTACTGAGCAATAACTGACATAAATATTTTCCCCAGAAGTGACTCATATTGTTTACTTTTTTCACAGCTTTATAGAAAGTAACAGCTGAATATTGAGCTAGAAACTAAATCGTGTTTTCTAAGTGGAACTGCTTTCAAGCTCTTATTTTTTTCACAGATGGGGCATCATTCCCACCCTTTGTTAAGAAGGATCAGGTACTGCGCTTCTTCTCCTCTGATATTTGCAGGTAGGCTGGTCCCTTCCTGGTGTGTGTACGTACCTGTGTGTCCCATTTGAATACTTTTCCATTTCAGAGAGTGGCTGCAGTGGCTCTGCTTGGGCTTAGGTCACCAAGGCAGTTCAACATATAAGCATTTTCACCTAAACACAAATAAACTTGTGACCTGCACTCATGATTCAGAACCTGAATCTACCACTTTTATTTATGTCACATAGCAAACTATTTATGGTGTATTTTATATCTCAGTTACAGAGGTATAATTTAAGATTACTGCTGTGAGCTGCTGCAGATCTGTGAAAGACATTGAGACAGAATTCAAAATCATAGAATCATAGAATCATAGAATAGTTAGGGTTGGAAAGGACCTTGAGGTCATCTAGTTCCAACTCCCCTGCTATGGGCAGGGGTACCTCCCGCTAAACCATGCCACCCAAGGCTATGTCCAACCCCACCTTGAACACCGCCAGCATGGAGCATTCACAACTTCCCTGGGCAACCCATTCCAGTGCCTCACCACCCTTACAGTAAAGAATTTCTTCCTGATATCCAATCTAAACTTCCCCTGTTTGAGTTTGAACCCATCACCCCTTGAGTATAAGAGTGACTGCCAGCCTATACAAATTACTTCATGGTGATGATGACACCCTGTAACTAACGAGTGAGCAGTGCGAAACTATTGCTCAGACTGCATGGAAAGAGTGGAGAAATTGAACTTCTTTGAAAATCAGGACCCATTAACCTGCCTTGTTTGACCTGAGAAGGCAGTAGGTACAGCTTGGGTTGGTTCAGCTTGTCTTTGGTATTTCTACAGAACATCACTATGAACAGCAGGATTTACTGTCATAAATACTCAAAATTGTTTTCTCACAGGATATTTTTGCATATTTTATTTTTATGTATTTACAAACAAACAAACCTGCTTACTACATCCCATACTGATGGCTTTTCAGCCTGCTTCTTCTGCTGTGGATATCCAGTGTCCCCGAGTTCTCCAGTGAGACTGCTGAAAGCTATGTTGTAAGATTTAAAGTGCATCACAGTGTATTTACTTTGGGAATTTCAACCCCTTTATTTATTTTGCTGCCTGGAAACAGCTGCTTCCCTTTAGCAGGGTTTAAAGTGGGTCATTTGCTGTGAAAGCTGTTTTTGAAGATCAGTGTTTTTACATGATGTTCAAGTTCTTTTTCTTTTTTATGAAGTAATTTTATCCCCAAACTGGAAAGCATTTCACAACTCATGGAAAAGGAAATTCTATGCAGAAGAGAAATGACAAAATTCTTTGGATCGATTGCATACAGTTTAAGAGATCCCTCTGGCTATTGAATTCTCACAATTAATGAACAATGAAGAAGGACAGTAACAGTCACTCAAAGGTTATGCTGAATAGGGTCATGTAAAATGGTTCTGCCCGTGTTGCAAACCCCAGAACCATTCTATTTTTTTCTCTGCTGCAATACAAAGTGTTGCTGCCCTGGTTACATTACTGTGTGACAACCATGTCTCCCTATCAGTTAATGAAGTATCAGCAAAAGAAGCTTAAGTGGTATTCTGATTCACATGTAATGGATGCAGAATACTGCCTGCATCATAAAGTTTAGGTTAGTATTATCTATTAGGTCAGAAAAACTCTATACCAGAGCTGATTTATCTTGCTCAGTATCTCTACTGTAGTCCAAAACCTTTCAAAACTTTCATAACAACAGTGGGTGGAGAAGCGTGTAGAGAAAAGAGCTCTTAGTTAATATATTAGTTTTGTGTATACTGATTATTAGCAGGGTTAGTATTCGTGTCTGCCTTTTTTGTGTATTGTTGTGTTCATCTCTGAGCTTATACATCCTTTTGTAAAGGTGTGGAATACACTCCATTACAGAAGAACACCCCTGCAAACTGCTGAAGAGTGTGCAGGGAGCCTGGACATTGGCTAATTGGAGTAATTGTTTCTTTTAAGAGGGTGACAGGTGTAGGAACCTTAAGGAGTATTGCCATGCACTCAGACTTGTAACACAACTGACTGAAACCTGTTTCTCCTTTTTTATATTCAGATCGATCTATGGAGTTTTCCAGGGCGAGCAGAATGTGAAAGGAATCTCACTGTACCGTTTTGCAGTTCCTCGTGAAGCATTTGCATCACCTGCTGAAGTCAGCGATAATTATTGCTTCTGTACAGATCAAGTCATATCAAAGAACTGCACAATAGCTGGAGTCCTAGACATTAGTGCCTGCAAAGCAGGTATAGTAGCGACACAGTACTGCCAAACAAGCCATTTAACTGGGGAGAAAGCAGGTGTCCTGTACCTGATGTGTTACTTTAAGATACAGGATGTTTGTGTTTGTCTGTGAATACTTCTACAGATAGCTGTGAGACCTGCCACATTTCACAAAATGAGGACTGTAATATTTCTGTATTTTTCACAATGCTCTGCAAAATCATGATACCATGGCTCATATACAGAGATTGCAGTAATGCATGTATAGAAAGGAAAGCAGGCAACACTATAAAAGCCGGGAGAGTCACAGTTCTTGTATTTGTGATAATTCACACACATGGGGTGTGAGAGTGTGTGTGCACAACTAAATACACGTGCAGAGGCTGAGAGGCATTACTAGCTTAGTTTAGCATCAGTGAAATATAATGAATATACAGAGTCTGCATTTGGTGCAGTGGACAGCAAGAGTTCCTTTCGGGCTTGCTTTCTGCTAAAACAAGATCATGAGGGTGGGGGAAAACAGTGAAAGTCAGATCCTCACCTCTGTGTGAAACTGGGAGCAATACCTGTTCCACAGACAAGCAGATTTGTAACTACAGTTTATTTCACTGCGCAAATTTCCCTCATGGCAGTAGAACGACAGAAATGCTCAAACTTGTTTTGTGGGGTGGGACTATTAACATTTTAATCAGGATTATTTGTCTATATAAAACACCGTGCTTGCATGGAAAACCTCAGAAGATGAGCACTGAAACAAGGCTTAATGATTCAAGTGAGTTTGTTTTGTTTTTCAATAGGAAGACCAGTATTTATCTCTCTCCCACATTTTCTTCATGCAAGTGAGTCTGTATTGCATGATGTTGAAGGCCTGAGCCCAAACGAGCAGGAGCATGAGACATTTCTAGATGTAGAGCCTGTAAGTCCAAATACTTAATAATTGTAACTGAGTGAACTTGCAATGTTTAAATTTAACTGCAATAGAGTAGGCCTTTTATCAGAGTAATGAGCAGAAGGTACAATATTTTCATGCTTGCTTCTACAAGATCTGTGCCCAAAAGTGTTATATTTTAGCAGGGGAAATTTAGAGCAGAACTGCATCTCATTCTGACCTTTAAAGTTTGGAAAATAAGTTTTGATTTTACCTTATTAAAAATTTAGGATTAAAGAGCCTCCACAAACTTTGAAGTATGCTATAGCTTTTCTATGACCTGCAAGTGATTTAGAGAAAAGTATTTCCTAAGAAAGTTCTTTTGTTCCCTCTACACTTACTTTTTTATTTTCTACAGCTACCCATATTTGCATAATTATATCTCAAATAAAATGACATAAATATAAGCCAGTTTATTTCCAAGCAAATTGCTAGAAGTCTGAACAGACTAGTCTAGAACAGATCTAATATAGTCTTTGTGCCTTGGATTGTCCAAGAGATCTTCCAAACTGAATGAATTTATGATTCAGCTCTGATTTTGCTTGCCTCCAATTTTACAGCTACTTTTGTTCCAATGATCCAAAATCTTGTGTTTAGATGTGTTTAGCAAAGTTTTCTGAACTGTGTGATGAATTCTATGGTTCCAAGATTTTATTTTGCTGTCTTTGAATTTGTATGACAAGAGCAAATTCAAGATTTTCACTAACCTGTTTTAGTCATATAGTTTAACAGTTAAGCTGTGTAACTTCAGTGAGGACATCTAAAATTTAACCTTTGTTTCACCTTATTTGGAATAGAGAAATTAACCAGAATTTCCTAAATCCGATATGAAATTTTCAAGAACCACACTCTGTTTTATTTTTGTGGAGAATAAAGGGAGAAGAAGGAGATGAAGGAAAGATCTTACTTTTGATTTGATATGTTCTTTCTGATATGTAATGATTTCATTTATATCTTTTTTTGGCCCTATGCAAGTTAAACATTCTTCTTTTTGAAAAGGGAAATTCAGCTGATTTTGGGAGGGGGAAGGAAGCCCCACCCTAAACCAGTTTATAACTGATTTAGTATTTTTAACCTATCTTTTGCCTTCAGTTTCAATTGCAAATCACAAAAGTAACTGCGCTAAAGCCACAAAATCAGCACTTCTAAGAGAAATGAGAGACCCTTAGAAACATGAAAATTTCATAAAATCGAATCATTCAAAGCACAAGGATAAAGTAACAACAAAGTTCTTTTAGACGCTGACCATGTTCTAGGCTTCAGCATCCAATTAAAAAATTTTAATCAATGAGGTTGGGTTTCTCTCTTTTTTGGTTTTAGATCACCGGTTTCACACTACGATTTGCAAAACGACTGCAAGTAAACCTCCTTGTGAAGCCTGCAGTGAAAATTGAGTAAGAGCTAATTCATTATTTTGTTTTAAAGTGGTTTTTTAAGAGAGTCAATTGGTCTAGGAAAGTATCAGTAGAAATGGCTGGTGAAAGAAGGAATAAAAATACTTTCCCAAACTTTTTTTGTCTTTCTTGCAAATATTTTAGTCCTGACTCTTCAGCGAACAGGTATTTCAGCAAAAGAGCAAACTCTCTTGAGCAAGGGACTGCCCAAGTAGCTTAACATGCATCTGATTTTCCCCACAGAAGCTTACAAGGCGGCATGTTCTTATGAACAACATTCTTACAAAACCCAAATGGGAGTCATGAGGACAGAAGGCAAATGCATTCTCTGAAATAAATCCAGTGAGAGAATTTGTGTGCAGTGTCACTAGATGGATTTTACCACAAGGGTTGACAGGTCTCTTGCTGTTTCTTTTGTCTTCAATGGCCCAAATGTACATGCACAGATGTGCTTTTCAGGATCCTGTACCTCTGGCAGGTGAACATGACAGAGATGTTCAGACTCTCCCACCAACATCTAGCTGTGTCCAGCTTTTCTCCTTTGTGACTACCCACATATGGAAGACTAAACAGAAAGAGACGGTTGCCTGATATATAAATTGGATGGAATTAATTGTAAGCTTATTGTTCTTTTCAGTCCAAAACTATACAAAAAAGCTACATCTGGAAGTTAGAAATATAGTTAGAGGATAAGAAATATATTTAAGTAGAGGCTGTGCTTATGCATCAAACTAAAGGTAACATTCTGTACTTTTTATTTTCTCATTTCAGTGCTTTATCAAAAGTTCAAAAACCTTACATTTTTCCTCTTCTTTGGCTAAATGAGGTTAGTATTTTCTCTGTTAATCTTCACTGTTTAAAAAAAACCCTAACAAATGAAGCAAAGAAATGAGCTAGCTTTTCCAGTCTTGGTGTCCTGAAATTGGGCAATTAAACTCACGCCGTAATTTGCACACGCCAAGAGTATATTCAGCAAGTGAGGGCTTGCATACTCATCTTTCACTGATGTTTTTCTTACATTCTTTCAGTCTGCTGTTATTGGGGATGAGAAAGCAGAAATGTTCAGAACTAAAGTCACCGGTCGGGTCCAGATGCTGAATATGCTGCAAATGGTGTTAATGATCGCAGGTGCTGTGCTGTTCGTCGCATTCATGGGTTCCTACTTGATATGCAGATCAAAGAAATTAAAATAAGTAAGTAAGCACTAACAGCTCAGTCTTAAGCAGTAGCTTTTTCTCAGGGTTTCAAGAAGTTCAGAATCATTACCTATTTAGCGGTTTTTATTTTTCAAGTCCTAGTAAATTCAGCAGTTGTTCTGTGGGGAATTATCCAGAATTTCAAATTCTCTTCCTATCTTTAATCTTTCAGGATGTAATTCACACACCAAGGAAAGGGTATTGAGGACTATATCAGGAGACCGACATATTTTTTTGTTCCAAAGCAAAACATGTTTCTTGTGAGTTTATGAAAATTGACATTTTTATCCAAGACTCTGAAACTGTTCAGCAGTGCCCTCTAGTACTTCTCTGGGACACAGGCCACACAGCTGCAGATTCCTGTGCTCTTCCAGGACATACCCCTGTCTGGGATTCAGAGAACCCCCTGTAAATGACACGTTTTATGGAGTGCTGGATAGGGTTTCTCAACTCTCAGTTGCGCATCACCGTCATGTAAGCTTAAACATCTGAATGCATAGCCCACTAAGACTGAATGTACTCCCCTTATGGGTAGAATAACTAAGTTGTTCATTAATGCACTGACTGATTAACAGAAACAAACAAATTTTGGAAATAATTGAAAAAGAAGCTCCAAGGCATTAATGTTATGGTGAAAATTATGCTTTTTAAGATGAAGATTTACCTCATCACATGCTGTATCCTGATTTTATTTCACTACAGGTAACAAAAGACTTCAGAAGTAGTCAGTGTTTAATTGAAATTTCAGCCAAGCAGCATGTTAAAATTCAAAGACAAAAGGTATATTTGAGGCACAGCCAGTCCTACATGCTATGGAATTCAACAGGCTTTTCCATTTTGAGAAGACCAACTCACCAGCGCAAATGAGCTGATGTTTCCAAAGGTCCACGCTTCCGATATCACTAAAGAGGTCACCATGGAAACTATGCTTTCAAATAAGTTTGATTATTTGAACCTTGTTACATATATTAAATGACATTCAAGCAGACTGAAGTTGAGGTGCATTTGGGTTTTAGTCCACCTTTTGCCATTTATGCAACTTGCTACTTTTCATCTTCTGGGATTGCAAGACAAATGAAAGCTGTTTGCTGATCTTCTGAGCACAGGCTGGGAATGACAACACCTTTGAGCTCATGCTGTGCTCTAGATGCTCTCATTACAGTATTTCTTTCTGTTCCTTCAAGGAATGGAAGCTGCTGCAATAGAACTGCTCTCTGTCCTCTATACAGGGACGCAAATTGCGTTGAATGTGAAGTTGATTATGTAAAGTTGCTAACTGTATTACATGAAGTTAATAAAAGACTTACTAAAATATGTGCTTTATGCATTTTATATGGACAAGGCTCACAGGCACACCACAGACATTCATTTGTTCATGGAGCTCAACAACACTTGGCTCCACAGCTGTCTAGTAATCTGAACCACCGCTCCACTCTTCTTTCTGTTGGCTCCTGTGTGCTTTTCTTTCTGGCTCTTGCTTGAACACCCGCCTCTGCTCTACCCTAACCTACTTTGCCCAAGGCCTTGTTCAGAGAATGAAGTGATATATCCCCTTTAAGGTCAGGAGCAAATATTCCAGAATGCTCCAGACACAGGAAGGACTGAGGTAATGATTTGGATCAAACATCAAAGTATTCCATTTCCTTGCTACAGGAGAACATAAATAAAAACACGTAACCCCACTTCTTTCTGATAAACCATCTGCCACAAGGTAATTTGTGCAACTGTTTGTTTAATGAGGTGCATCAGTCTGCAGACAGGTAGCAAACACTGCCACCCACATAACTTTTTCATTTACTTTGCTTTACTTTTTCATTCAGTCTGAATGCCACGTCTTAGAAATGGGAGTCAATAGGGCAGATTCTGTGTGTTGTGGGGTCCCTTCACATGGGCTCAGAATGAGTGCCTAAGTTCAGCACTTTCTAAGATTTCTGTTTGGATCTTTGGTGCTCTTAAATAAGAGCTGCACAGAAAAAGGAAAATCAAACATGGCCAGCTTCTCATAGCCTGGAAATAATGCAACAATGGACTTTAAAAAGTTTTGTCATGCTAGTAAAGAACAATATCTTTGGCCAAGTATCTTTAGTAAGGTGTTTTCACCCTTTAGAAATGAAGAGGAAAACCCAATAGAATAAAATGCTGTTGTTTTAATCCTGTATTCCTTGTAGACAAAGTTGCACAGCAATCAATAGAGCTGGTGAGTCACAGAAATCCCAAGAGATTATTCTTGAAGGCAATCTCTATGTGGTACATGCCTGCACTCTATTTTTCCAGCTGTGAGCTGGAAATGCAAACTGGGCAGGAGATGTGAAGAAGGCATGACAACCAAGGGAAGCTCAGCTCTCCCTTAGAAAGCCCATGCATTTTCTTGCTCATGGTGCTTGCTAGTCAATGAAAAATTAGACCTTTCTCTCATCTCTACATTACTGCTTGGTGTCACATGTGATGCTTTGCTCCCATATTAGTCTGTGGACAGTTTGACACAACTGAAAGCATCCTTAGAGTCCTATGGACTGATCAAAAACCTATGAGGTCAGCTAAAGACAGAGTCACCTTCTCCCCCGAAATAAGCACAGTTATGCTGTGGTTCAAGATCTGAAACTAATTTTTTATAATAGAACTAGTCTTTTGTGCCAGAATCTAACAGCGAGATGTTTCCGTGAAAGGAACAGCAATGCTCCTGTTGTTATTGATACACTAGCATTTCAGCTTCATTTTCTTTGGCTTCAAGTTCATTGTTGGCAAGTTAGTTTGCTCTATTTGTGTTATCTAGTGCTATGTGAGGATCCAGTAGCAGTGATCAAGGAAGTCAGGCCATGATTTTAAATGTCTTAGGGCCCAATTTTGCATGCACACAGTTTGTTCATACGTATAATCTCATAGATCTCAGCGCAGGTTTAGACTTTCAAACTATGGTCAGCACCTAGACTACACTTGAATTATAATTAGCAGTAATTTTGTCCAAAGCATCAGGTTACAGTTATTGTTAATTCATGTCATTAAGGTTAATGTTAAGTATTTACTTTTGTTTGAACAGTGCAGGATAAACATTTATTAGAAATGTTAATAAACTCAATACAAATGAAGTTCAAACTCTTCTTTCTGAGATCCTTTATGTCTAATGGCAAATAAAACTTCTGTGTTGAATAACGAAGTCGCTCTGTTTCTTTTATTGGTATTTTGGGTGTGTTTTCCTAGGGGTTGATTTTATGCACTGTTGAGTAAGCAAGCTCATGGCTAACCTTGATATGTCATTGTGCTCTGGCATATCACAGCTGCTTAGAAGTGCATATCACCTTTCACATAGTGTTTTATAAATACCAGTGACATGCAACATTTATGCTTTAAATTACTGTCCTAGTTTTGTCTGGGATAGAGTTAGTTTTCTGCCTAGTAGCTGGTGCAGTGCTGTGTTTTGGCTTCAGTCTGAGAACAATGCTGATAACACACTGATGTTTTAGGGTTGCTTGGTAGCACTTACCCTGACCAAGGACTTTTTAGTCTCATGCTCCGCCAGTGAGGACAGGTGCAAGAAGCCAAGAGGAAGCAGAGACAGGACACCTGACCCAAACTAGCTAAAGGGATATTCCTTAAAACAGCACATCATGTCCAGTGTACAAACTCCAGGGAGTTGGCCAGGAGGGACTGGTCACTGCTCAGGGACTGGCTGGGCATCAGTCAGCGGGTTGTGAGCAATTGTGTTGTATATTGCTTGTCTTTCTTGGGTTTCATTACTTTCCTTCTTTTTATCTCCCTTTTTCATTATTGTCATTATAATATTTTACTTTATTTCAATTATTAAACTGTTCTCATCTCAACCCACAGGTTTTACATTTTTCCAATTCTACTCCTTGTCCCACCGGGGAGGGAGGGTGTGAGCGAGCTGCTGTATGGTACTTAATTGCTGGCTGGGATTAAACCATGACAATTACAACAAGGAGGAGACCATGAGGGCTGAGTTGAGCACAAGCATGTCTAAGCTGAAGCAATTCTAAAACAACCCAAGGAAACCAAGCTCAGAGACAGACCTGCTTTCAAATCCCTTAAGCTGGAAGTGTTGGTAGCATGGTATTAGCACATCCAGCAGCAAATTACAACATCCTTTACTTGCTCTGCTGGCTTAGCAGGTTGGGCAGGAGGCCAAGCTGGCTATGCTCACACCTCATGTTCCCCACCCTCCCCAGCTCCTTGTGGGTGAAAATCGCCAGTGAAAATCATATCTGACCCAAGATCTGATAACCCACATACACCCCAGAGCAGGTGTGCCAGCTCTAGATCACTAACTAATTATGCTTTCAAATTCTTTCTTAACACCTGTTCTTCCCACCTACACTGCCAGTGTTTGTTAAAGTAATGTAAACATGATACTACACCCTGAGAAACAAAGAAATAGCTGTTTTCCCTATTTTTCTAACTGTGAGACTAGGCAAGGACTTGTTTTATTCATGGGTGCACACATCAGCAGTATTTTAAAAATGAATACATTAATAACCAATAATTATAAAATTATAATTAGTAACTATAAATTGTATATTTTTTATATAAAATTATTAAAATAAATAAAAAATGAATAAAATATGTTTACACCTTTTTCTTTGTTTTTTGGTTTTATTTTTTTAAGTAGTCATATAAACCCCAAAATCAGAAAGGCAAATGGCTCACACTCACCAAATGCAAACTGTATTTACAAATAGATGCTATTCATTTTCTATTCCCTGGTTTCTCTTTGCCTACCGGATATCTCTGACTGTCTCCCAGCATTACCCAAAAAAGCCAGGGACTCAAAACCCACCCCAGGCAGAACCGAACCGGGACTTTTCTCCTTTCTGTTGCATAATGGCAGAAACCAAATGCTTTGCAGCAGGCGCCACCCAAAGGACATAGAGATTATCACAAGTTCTCCTGCTTCATTTCAGCAGAGGCAGTCAAAAGTAATACTTGCTAAAATTCACCGTTGCTTCCTCTTCTAGCTGACATCACCGATATAAGAGAGTAAGCTATTCAGGTTATTCCTCCAAATAAAGGTAAACTGCTAAAGGAAGATGACTTCTAACCCACAAAGATGAAGGGAATCTTGGGTCTACTTTGGATACTGGTTGAGATACTTTTTATGCTGGTTTTAGTTCTTACTGGGTTAAACCCAGAAGTAGGCAAAGCGAAAAACAAATATACCAGGGAAGGAAAGGCAAAATAGAGAACGAAAAAAGAAAGGGAACGCTCTTCAAAGTTGCAAACTGATCCTCTTCAGAGCACCCTTTCCACTGAAGCTATACCTGCAAATACCTTTTTCAAAGTAACTGCAGCTTTGTCTTGATCTTGCCATTGTTTTCCCTCCCTCATTGTGCTAATAGAGTTGGCTGACACGTGCTTCAATCTGGATCAGATTTTGCAGCTCTAATTGGCTGCTGAGTCTTGCGTGTACATTGCTGGGAGATGTTAACTGTCTATCTGAACAGCTCGCATCTGCCATGCTCTACTTGCTCCCTAATATATGGCTTTAAAATATGAATTATGAACTGGTGAATGAAATGTAGAGGGAGGAAGGAAGGGTAACTCACATAGTGACTTTCAGCAAAACCCAAATGAACATCCATAACAGCAATATTTGTGTGCCTCTGTGCAAGACAATGAGGATAAGAGCACTCTGGAAGATGAGGACAGGGAGAGGAGCTGCAGATGCTGATAAGGGTGCGCAGGCAGATGGCTATAAAGTGAAAGGCAGGCTGCAGTGCTCCACAAGAAGGAGTACGTGACTGAACACAGCAGTCCCTGGGCATTGAGCAGGTTGGGGTATGAGGAACAACGTATCAGTAGGGTGTTTGTTGCCCACCAGACCCTAAATTGTTTACTGCTGATATCCTACCAGTGTGGGGGTATGCCATACACACGTGCAAGCAAAGCAGGGACAGCAGGAATGCTGTGAACAGTCTCAATTGCCTAACTGTATAAATGTGGTCTATCTCAGGACACTTAGGTTTTTTATTAGCAGCTAATTTAGGAAGACCTTGATCTCCCATAAAGTCCATATCATACCACTCGTCCCTCATGGATATCTCAAATATCCCAGAGCGTGTCATATGAGAAGTCCTGCTATATCATTTTATAATCTCTTTCTGTAGCCACATTTTTCAGGACGGGGCACTTTAATAAAGTTCCTGGATTGAAAAGGAGGCAAAAAAAGAGGTCATGAATACAGGAGGCCATAAAATTGTGTAGGAGGCGAACTGCCAGGACTTTCTGGCCAGCTTTGGTAGACTCCCTCTGAAACAACAAGCTTTTGCATATCCCCATCTCAGGTACTCAATTCTCCTTTGCCGAGCAGCCAAGTTACCTTACTCATAGAAAAGGGATTAAATCCTCTGCTATTCTTGCTTTGCATCTAAGCCTTTTTATGGAGCCTCCCTACAGTTTTTTGTAGAGAGAACAGAGAAATGAATGAAAAGAGTACCCAGCTAAATAGTTCGGGATCATATTTCTATTTACTTCTCATGCTAAGCTCTTACAAGTTGTTTTACAGCCACTTGTCCTGGGGTCAGCAGTAGCAGCCATTTTTCTCCTTGGTAGCTGGTGAAGAACAGTGTTTTTTGACTTTTGGCCTGGTAACAGCGCTGATAACACCAATGTTTTTGATTACTGCCCAAATGTTTAGTCTGACCAAGGACTTTCTGAGCCTCATGCTCTGCCAGGGAGGAGGGGAAGCTGGAAAGAAGCAGAGACAGGACGCCTTACCCAAACTAGCCAAAGAGGTATTCCATGCCACAGCATGTGATGCTCAGGGTGTAAAAACTGGGGGCAGGAACCTGGAAGAGTTAGTTCACGGCTCCATCATCAGATGGTGAGTAGTTGTATCCTCTTCCCTTGTTATTTCCCTTATCATTATTATTGGTGGTAGCAGTAGCGGTTTGTGTTATACCTCAGTTACTGGACTGTTCTTAACCTGCGGGAGTTACAATCTTTCGATTCTCCTCCCCATCCCTCCAGCAGGGGGGAAGGGGAGGAAGGGGAGGGGAGACTCCGGAGGCTGTGCGGTTTTTCTGAGCTATGCCTGGGCTTAAACCACAACACCACTTCTTGGATGTTCCAAAATAGTGTTGAGGAACAAATACTTTCTTGCAGCCCGAAACCCTGAATTGCATGATTAGATATAAAAATGTATGTTTTACACTTATGAAAGTACTGATTCTTCTGTTACACATGCACCCCTGCAGCAAAACTTGGGAAAGCAGCAGTTCCAGAAGTGGCAAAGGATCAGTGCTTTACAACCCCTTGAGTCACCGTTCACAGTGTAGGAGTAATGTGCAAACCATGGAGCAATCCCAGATGTAAACAGTGAATAATTTTGAATGAGAAATGAGTTACATATTTGCATTTTATTTGCAAGTAAATACTGAACTAAAGGAGGAAACACTGTGTAAGGCTTAACTGCGGCTTGTCCTTTCTGTATTTACAGGGAGGAAGCACACAGGGGTCTTCCCTCGGTTCTCCTACATCCAGAAAAAGAAAATGGAAGGGCTGAAAGTTTCAAATCTCTCTATTCTCTCAAAACTTTGATTTTTTTGCTTCTTTAGAAAACAAAGAAGGAAGCTGGAGATTTCTCTTAAGACTTTCCTGCTGTATATATTACTTAGTAACCTTCCAACCGAACATTTCTGACAACCCTCCTTACTTTTATACACGTTTAGCGCTGCGCATCTTCGCCTCCAGCCCTCGCCGTGCAGTTTCGGCGATGAGCACTAGATGGCAATGCAATACCTAGGCTCAAATTCTCCAAACGTCCTGCCAGGAGCGGCTCGCCCTGCGCCGGGTTTTGGGTGGACGCACTTGGAAGCGGTGGGGCTTCAGCTGTGGCTCTTCTTTTGGCATTAATCCAGTATGTAATGTAAGTGTTGGATCACCACCTCACACAGCTTGGTGGTGCTGCAACAGTTACCTAATTCGTGCACATATGTGAGGGGGATGTATGACATGTATATGTGTGTGTATGTACTTTTTCACGTCAGTATGGCTTCCACAACAAAATAGCTGTTACAGAGGATGTCTCTTTTTCTAAAAAAAAGCTGCATTTCAGCTTGTAAAGAAATGGTGAAATATTTAAAGTTGAAGAAATCACATACTCTCAGGCCTGTGAACTACGGAAAGACGCTCAGCTTGCCATTTGGCAGATGCTGCAGTGCCTGCTCGAGGAGCCAGGCATGCCACCTCTGATGAAGAGCATGAGGAAGTATGCAAGACCTTCATACTCAGCAAACCCGATTGCTGCCCCTTAGCATACCATCAGAAAAACATCTCCCACTTTTCAAGAATCATCCTATTTAATATCCCCATTGTCCATCCAGAAATCCCACCTTCTCTGATTCTTTCTGCTTCCTGTGGTATAAGGACATATGACTATGGGACAACCTGATGAAGTTTAACCATGCCAAGTGCAAGGTCCTACACCTGGGTGGGAGCAATCCCAGGTGCAGCTACAGGTTGAGCAGAGAAGAGATTCAGACCAGCCCTGCAGAGAAAGACTTGGGGGTGTTGGTCAATGAAAAAATGAACATGAGCTGGCAGTGTGCACTTGCAGCCCAAAAAGCCAACCATATCCTGGGCTGCATCAAAAGGAGTGTGACCAGCAGGTCGAGGGAGGTGCTCCTGCCCCTCTACTCTGCTCTTGGGAGACCTCACATGGAATATTGTGTGCAGTTCTGGTGTCCTCAACATCAAATGGACATGGAACTGTTGGAACAAGTGCAGAGGAGGGCCACGAGGAGGATCAGGGGACTGGAGCACCTCTCGTATGAAGATAGACTGAGAAAGTTGGGGCTGTTCAGCCTGGAGAAGAGAAGGCTGCGTGGAGACCTCATAGCAGCCTTCCAGTATCTGAAGGGGGCCTATAGGGATGCTGGGGAGGGACTCTTCATTAGGGACTGTAGTGAGAGGACAAGGGGTAACGGGTTCAAACTTAAACAGGGGAAGTTTAGATTGGATATGAGGAAGAAATTCTTTACTGTGAGGGTGGTGAGGCACTGGAATGGGTTGCCCAGGGAAGTTGTGAATGCTTCATCCCTGGTGGTGTTCAAGGTGGGGTTGGACATAGCCTTGGGTGGCATGGTTTACTGTGAGGTGTCCCTGCGTATGGCAGGGGGGTTGGAACTAGATGATCTTAAGGTCCTTTCCAACCCTAACTATTCTATGATTCTATGATTCTATGACTTCCTGCTTGAGCATTTGAGCTCAGTTTTACTTAGAGTGCTGACATGTTCAGAAATGGCTCTATATCTATTTGTGTAATTTTGTATTTAAAATATTTGCTTACATATGGTTACACCATCCATCCCAGATTTTCTGTTTTAAAGCAAGGCTCTAGCAATTGGATATACTGTCTTCATTACAGGATGAGCTTTGGTTGTAGAGAAAGGAGGTTATGTTTTTATTTTTTGTGTTCAGGTACAACACGCACATAGCAATGAAACTGGCTAGATAGACAGTTATACGTTGAGATAACATATTTGCACCAATAATAACAAAACCCAATTAATAGTGTGCCCATGATAGTAGCTTTGAATGACAGGAACTAAATAAATCACGTAAACTACAAATTTGACTTTGTAGCCTACCGTCAAAAATGTGCCTACAAGGTGTTCTGGGTGTGCAGAATATGAACCATTTCTGATCCCCATTGATAAACTTACAGTGCAAACCCTGCTGAGAACCAGCATCTCAGCAAGCTGATCAGGTCTAGCTGAAATTACGGGCAGGTAACAATTCACCTGTGTCTATTATTTCTGGAAATAAAGTACATATTCTTCCGTGTGTATTTACTGTCTTTAAGTATAACATATGCATGCTTGCTGGAGTTAGGAATATTGGATAGCAGTCTTTCTTTTATTTAGAAAATCAAACTTAGTAAAACACCCATTTTATATGCTTTTCTTTATGTGATCAGGTTTTTAAAGCTAAAAACATTATAACTATGAAACGGTTGTTGAAATGATTTCTCAAAGGTAGGTTTTTGTCAAAAGAATGTATTTTTTCTTTTTTTGGTATTGATATACTTCAGGGAAGAGACAAGAAATTTTTGAATCCCCTCTGAAATTCAACCACATTAAAATTGAAGATATTATCAATAATACTTTGTTGAGTTTGACCACCTTGATTCCCAGCACTGATTATTTGTGGATGTGTGGGATGGATGATATGTATATATGTATGTATGGTTTTATATATAATTTTATATATAATTGCTCACCAAAAAAGAAATGTCTGTGCCGGAGAAGCTGTGGGTTATGATCTCTCATCCCAGTGAGATGACATCCCAATACCTAGGTGAAAGCACTTCCTGTAACACTCTCAAGAAACCCTTCACAATGACAGATGATCAGTTTATATTTCATTATATGGTCCGAGAGTCAAAACTGTACTCAGTTTTTCTCAGATAAATAAGGACTAAGATGTTACATCAAAAGTTAGCTTTGTTGCTAAGCAGATAAAGTGCCAAAGAGCG
Source organism: Amazona ochrocephala (assembly GCA_039720435.1). NCBI lineage: Eukaryota > Metazoa > Chordata > Aves > Psittaciformes > Psittacidae > Amazona > Amazona ochrocephala. Next base: position 33,672,207 of record CM077880.1, read on the forward strand.
GGCCTTCTTCAGGTTTCCTTCTCTGTTTGTATTTGCAATATGCATGTGCGGATGTCCTGAAGATACAGTTTCAGCTGACTAGCCTACATCCAGTATGAGGAGATACTGAATATAAGCGTGTCCAATTGTCACTCTATGTTATGGAAGTTTGTTGTAGCAATTTTAGGATGAGGATTGCATTGTAAATTTTACAGTAATTTAGTATAAAACTTCTCAAATAGCCCTTTAATACATATAATTACCTAATTGGTCTTTTAATATATTTTAAACAAGAAATCTTCTACATTTGACTAGTTACTGAAATTGCTCTTTGGCGCACCTGCCTATTGCTTAAGAAAAATGAGTTTTCAGTAGCTTTACCCAAACAAACTGAGCTTGACACAGAGGTGATCCTTTGAGGAGCTGGTACCATAGTGAAGGCTTTTGTTTTGTTGTGTCTTAAATGATTTAGAGACTTGTATCCATTATCCAAATTAGCTCTGCAGATGAGCTTTGCAGCACGTCTTGCTCGATTGAAGCTTGACGCATGGTAGCTTGGCATCCGTTGTGAAGATGAAGCGTTCATGCTGAGTGCCTGAAGGGCAGGGAGAGTATTTCCAGGTCTGAGTAGGTGGTAGAAGCGTGTTAAAATGACAAATATGCAATGTGTATTAAACTTTCTCCATTACTGGCTTTGCCAAACAAGATTTCATCGCCAGCTGCCATTGAATGAATTCATCTCCAGCTGCTGACTCACCAGGGAGCGCACACAGCTGCTGACATATAAAATACTCTTTTCCCTACTCCTGTCCCTATCGGTCTGCTTCCTGCCATCCCAGCAGTGGCTGTTGGTGTATCCTCCAGCCAGGCAATGACAACTAACAAACAGGCAAAAAGCCATATTGTGAAGCAGTCAGTTGCTGCATGCATGACATGGTTATAACATAAGCACATAAAAAAGAACAAAAGTGTACCACTTGATAAGACTGGGACTCTCCACTACATGATCTGCAAACACGCCCAAGATGTTGTTGTATACTGCATCACACCCTCCTCACCCAGTTCTTCCTTGATAACCACCTATTGCTTTGATAATGACTGTTTTCCAACTCTCTTCACAAATGTACCGGAAACCCCCAACTATTCAGAGTACTAAAGTCAGATAACCAGCAGTGAGGCAACAGAAACTCATTGGAGAAGATTATACATATCATGGTCCTTCAAATGGGTGCAGCCCCACCCTCTTGACCAACTTTGCCATCACAGCTCAACAAAATGAAAGTGAAGGCAATAGGGAAAAAGATGTGCAAATATGTCTTGGATCTATTCAGTCTGATGATGTCTCTAAATACCATGCAGCTCCTTTGCTTGAAGAACTCCATGCTTCAATGCAAAAAATGAGCGTCCTGAGCTTTCCCACATGGTATATTAGTGATCTACTCTGTGCATGCGAACAGTTGGGTCAGAGCATGGGGCAACATGTTGTTGCAGCGCTTGAGGCCAGGCAGCCTCCATGGCTGGCAGGCTCATGGGGCCTGGCTTTCTGCTAGGAAAGGGCACAGGCATTTTCAGATGCCATTAATTTTTGAGCTTTACAGGATTATTTAAAGGAAATTTAAAAGAGTCACAGATTTCTTGCAAGGATTGAGGCATTCTGTAACTGTGATATCAAAGGATAAAAGTCCTTCACTCATTTTCCAGACCACAGTTCCAGATCTTGAGGGTCACAGGTGGACCTGCACCTCCCTTAGGCAGCAGTCCTGTCTCACAGAGCTTAAATCTTCACACATATGGCATTAAAAACTGAAGCACTGATTACACCTATGACTCCTATTAATTTTAGCGGGCATTAAATAACAGTCAGCTACCTCTGGAGCTTATGCCCTAGGGTCAGGTTGCTTTGGTTGTAGAAAGCCCTGAAAATTTGACTGCCGGCTGATTGATCATGAACCTTACTGATACCTACCCGAAAGAGCAGCTGGTAAGTATAACCCAAAGCTAGACTATAATGCATGCCATTTAAATAGCACAGGTTTGGTTTGCAAACCATGTGTGAGCTATGGCAAATGGTGACCTGGTCTACCTTCAAATAGGTGGAAATTTTTCCATTAGTGCAGTCAGTGTTGATTCAAGACACTGCCTTAATGAAAGGTTTCTTGTAAATAAAAACTCATTTACGTAATTCCTATGTTTAGAGATTGAGCGTTGCAAACAAGAATGTGTGAAAGCAAGCACTGAATGAAGTTGCAAATAACACCTCCCAGTAAAAGGTTTTGCTCTTTCTTGTATGCATTTTTCTACTGAAAATCAGTGGTTTGCAGTCAAAAGTTAATAAATGCACCAGCTTTCAGCATCTGGAGAAATAACAGTGCAAAATAAATCGTATGCTATACATATTGTTTAGCTCTGGTGTGGTCACTTGATTCCTGAGGAATGAACACGTTCTGTGTGTGTAGGACAAATTCTTCACCCTAAGAATGCAATCTAGCAAACACCAGCTGTTCAGGGGTTTAGCCAACAGAACAGGAAGAAAAATAATAAAAGAAAAAGAAAGCTAGAAAGCAGTATTTACAGCTGCATTAGCACTTAATACCACAAATTCTTTCAGACTCAGAACAAAACTGACCTTTAAGAGTAGCGAACTTGGAATATAAGTGCAAAACATGGCCTGATTATGAAATCTCTGATATAAAGCAGGTTTTATTCTTGCAATGCTTGTCAAGCCCTTGACTTGGAACCACAAAGCTTTCTGGTTGCCATGCTTTTCCAGGCAGACAATAAATCTGCCTTCTTTGTTCAGTTTGGTATGACAGCATGGCTTGTGCGATTCTTTTAAGCAATGAAAATATGCCTGAGACCACAAGATTGTGTCAAAGATGAAGGAGATCCCTCTTGCATTGTTTTTTTTTTCACAGGGGTGCTAAGGGTATCAAAATGCTCCTGATTCATGGACATATGGTCACTTATTGATTGGCTCTGCAGATCCAGTTACAGCAAATGACATTATATGCTCTCCTCCCTAATTACTTAATGAAATCCCCTTCGGCTGCAGCAATTTCCATATCAAAGTGGGTGGTTCATGTATAAATATAATGACTGGAGCTGAAGCAATCCTTTTAAAAGCAAACGCATATGGCCAAAGGCCATTTCCTGCAATTAAATGAGATAATTTAAAATCAAGTTGGATCAGGTGGGTTGCTGTGGTCATAGAGGTTTGCTGGGCAGTCTGAATTGCTCTCTCAGAAAAAACGTTAAGGTTGTACCTCCCGTCTGCTTGTGGTGGTTGGAAGCTGGAAAGGATGCAGGAGGCAGTTCCTGGAAGCAGTATATCCACCCGCATCACTCAGTCTCACTGCAGCCTTTCAGCTATCCTGTCCTGTGACTCCTTTTGCCTCTTTTCTTCCTTGTTGACCTACTAATGTATCTGAAGAGAGAAAGAGCAGAAGACCACTGCTCTCACCTGGAGCCTTTAAGCACTGTTGCACTGCAATGTGAAGGAGGTACATACTCTTCAGAGTATGCTGGCTTTCACACAAAGCTGAAGGAAGAGCGGAATGAGCCCAGGGCACTCACTGCACATGTCTCAGTGCATGCCTCTGAGTGAGCTGGTACATTTGAAGACTTTTGGTTGGTCCATGGTGTTGGTGTTACTGCTCGTCCTCCATTCTAGTGCTTGACACTTCAATCATCCCGGGAGGCAGATATGCTAAGGCTTATCTCAGCTAGTATTACATGCATTATATTACCAGAGGTTATATATAGCTATAATATCAGCACATTACACCCTCTTTATAGTTAATGAGCAAAAAGAGGTACTTGTGAGTCATGATTCCTCAAGCCTTAAGGCTTGATATGAGATATACCACAAATAATAAAGGCTTATTTCTAACTCTTTGACCGAGAAATTGAAAGAAGTAGCTCATATGCACGTTTCCCCTTATGATATCTGGTGTGTTTAAGGTTGCCCAGCACTAAAGGGGAGGTTTTGGTTTTTATTTTGGTATGTGTGCCAAGGGATCTAGCTTCAGAACTGCCTCTTCAATATGTTTCATCCGGCTCTGGATGCTTAAAGCAAAACTCCCGCTGACCTAAGTGACACTTCTTGAAGTTAAGCTTCATCTGACCACATGTGAACATACCTATTACCTAAGCTTTTGGGATTTTTGAGGATTTCCATAGAAGATGTTATTCCAATTACAAAACATGAGCCTGTAGTTGTTCTCAGACCATGTGCAATCCCAGTTAAGCAAATCAAGAGAAGGACTCCTCCCCTCCTCCCTTTTCAGTCACAGACTCCTATCCTCCTCCCTTTTCAGTGAGGTCATGGGCCTAACTCAAATGCCAATCTCTCCCCAGCCAGAAGAGATTTTAAAATGCTTCTCTCCACCAACTTGAGGCTAGCTCCCTCATTGCATCTTGACACGGGGGATCTAAGTCTCTCTTACTAAGGATAGTTGGTTTTGCGTGGAAAAGGGAAGAAAGGTGAAAGAAAACTTACAACCCACAATAACACAGTGCTCAGGACTGTCACTTGTCAGAGAAACCTGCACACTGCTCTCTTTGAGCGTTGAAACCTCCCTTTTGTACAGATTGCACTGAAAATCCAACCCAGAGCCTACTACATGGAGCAGCCCACTGTTGAATCCTGAGTCTTGCTCAACATCTGTCTTGCTCAAGAGGGAGGACTGACAACAGCAAAGCCTACATGAATGAATCAACAAGTTCTGCATTCACAACACAGGCAATAATTTGGAACTTACTCCTCCAGAAAGTGTGTTAATGTTTGTTTGAAAGCCCTGTGATTGCACAAAGGTATTGTTTTCCTCAGTAAATATGGCAATAAACAGCTGCACCGATATTTACTTTAACAGAAAAGTGTTTTCTCTCTTCCAGTTCTTTTCTGCATTTTCTCCAGAAAAAAAAAAAAAAAAAACAAACAAACAAAAAAAAAACTTCTCTTTGTTTCTCCAGTTTTCAGATTGGAGGGAAAAGGGAATGTCCTGTTATTTTGCAAACATGCAACCACATTCACTGCAGTGGCTGAGCTGTGATCAGCTTTCTTGTGTGGCTGGAAGTTGCTGTGCAGCGGTGGGCATGCTGCTCCTGCAGGCTTTACAGCAGCCAGCTAGCACGTATCAGGAAAAGTCCAAATCATCTTCCCAAGACTAGTAATAAAATGCCAGCAACTGTTTGCTTACAAGCAGAATATTAGGACTGTATTGGTACACATTGCGTTTGTTTGCCATAATTCATTTTCAGCAGTTCAAACACTTTTTTTTCTTATCTGTGTGGAAAGGCCAGTATGCAATTTGGGGTCAGTGATGATAAGAGAATTTGAACGCATTGGAGGTTAAATATCCTCTGAGACTTACATTTTCATTTCAGCTGTTGCTATGCGTGTGTAGCTGTCCACAGAACAGAGTGTGAGATTTGGGATGACACATTCATTTTGAATCATAACCAATTTTCTGACCAGCCAAAGGAAAATATAAATTCAGGCTGTGCTCAAACATCTCTGCAGCTCTCCCATATTAATTACATCGCATGTTTCTTCAGCTGGGAGAACCGAGTGAGTTACAAACAAACAATAACACAGAACCACCCTGCAAAGACAGCCAGGGAGAACAAGGTCAAGATTTGTGGTGGCAAGGAAAATTAAACTGCAGAACTGGTACAACTTCTGATAGTGAGGAAGACAAAATAACCTTCAGAGATAGAAAGCACCAGTACATTGCCAAGCAGCTGTACACTACAGTAATGGAAGGGATTTAATAATATTATTATTTTAATTTCTGTCATTAAAATCAACTCAATATTTAGTTAATGGGGCACTGTGAATAATTTCTGGTCCAGGGCTGGTCTGTAGAACCGGCTCATTTTACAATTTTTAAGCGTGGAGGCATGCTGTAACAACAACTTTTAAGTACTCTCTGACCATGTCGTGGTTTAAGCTGTAAATCACGCAGCCCGCTCACTCACTCCCCCCTCTTTCTTCCCCCCCACTCCGGGGGGGGGGGGGGGGGGGGATGGGGAGAAGAATTGAAAGAATGTAACTCCCACGGGTTGAGATAAGAACAGTTTAGTAACTAAGGTATAACACAAATCACTGCTGCTACCACCAATAATAATAATAATGACAAGAGAAAATACAAGGGAAGGGAATACAACTGCTCATCACCTGACAACCGAGCTGTGAACTGAACTCTTCTGGGTTCCTGCCCCCAGTTTTCCATCCTGGGCATGATGTACTGTGGTATGGAATACCTCTTTGACCAGTTTGGGTCAGGTGTCCTTTCTCTGCTTCCTCCCGGCTTCCCCTCCTCCCTGGCAGAGCATGAGACTCAGAAAGTCCTTGGTCAGACCAAAACATTCTAAACCGTAACTGTAAACACTGGTGTTATCATCGCTGTTTCCAGGCCGAAAGTCGAAAACACAGCACTGCACCAGCTACTACGAAGGAGAAAAATGACTGCTGCTGCTGAACTCGTAACAGACCAACAGCAAGGAGAATATGAGCCATGTGCGCGTTAATGTAATGCAAGAGCGTGCTCTAGCACCACCTAGCCGACTTCAAAGGCAACTTCAAGTCAGCAAACGCCCTGATTGCCACAATTCATCAAACTAGCAGTTAATGGTGTTGGTACAGTTGTTGGACTAATCAGCACGGTTACAGGACAGCCAGCGTTGCAAAGTTGTATGTCTCCCAGCTTGGTTCAGGGCTGCGTGCACTTGTGAAATAAAACCTTGTTCTTCCCACCAGAGAGAACCTCCAGTGGAGAAACTATTTAGTTATCTTGTTACTCAGTGTGGAGGAAATAAACTGATTATTTGGGGATCTGAGTGGTTTGGGGTATGGCGATAAATAAAATTGTCACAGTTCTGACAGAGATTTAGCAAATAGAATCAACAGTGGGTTGCATTTTAATTTCTCTTTTACTACATAATACCAGAATCTGTAGAGGATTATTTAATTCTGATTTTGGTTTTGATTTTTTTCTCAACACTACTAAGCCCATTTTTCTCTAGTTTTCTTATTTTTTAAATGTATCAATTGAATAATTTCTCATTACAGTGTGTTTGCAATATCCTGAGTTTTTATATGGTTACTATGGCCATAGTAACTTAAAATAAATAACATCATAGAAAATAAGTGCTCTTCTCAGTGACTTGGAATGAATTTATGAAGAGAGGATATAGAGCAGTCATGATCAGGTGGTGAGAAAAGTTTCAAATTCAGAAGACCCTGGACAGAGGGAAAAGGAGGCTGAGCATGGTTCCTTGAAAGGCAATTCCCACAGGCCTTATTCAGCCCTCACTCATCCAAGCTGAGTGACTAACACCAGTAGGAGTTTTCACTAGAAACCTGGCTTAAGGAACTGAGAAAGGGAGTACATTGGACCGGGCTGCACTTTAATATGTCTTCAAGGAAGTACTTGCTGGATCTTTCCAAGGATCTGGGAATGGGAATTGCTAGATGATGTGTGTGTTAGCCAAGGAGCTTATGACATTGCACAAGAGTGAGGGTATTTTAGCATGAGAGGCTTTGACTTGAATTCCATTTCTTTTGTGAATTATACTTTTCCGTCTCTTTTTCAGTAGCTAAATTTCAAGTTCAAGGTGTGATGCTCCTTAAGGAGTGTCTTGTTTGATGAAATACAGGTGTGCAGCATGCAGAAAGCATTACAAAAACTATTCTCCCATCTTACAGCTGAAAGAGGTCACTACAAAGCATTATTTGCAAATCAGAGCTTTCCTGGTTATTGCATCAACCTTACCAGTGCTGTGTCCTTCTTTGGGATGGGGAAGTCTTGAAGGTATCTTTGCTAAACTTAGTGCTTTGTTTGAAGGGACTTAAAATAATGGCCTAGACCTAATGGTTGCTTTGCAAAATTCTGGTGATGAAAAGCAGCTGTGAACTGGCTTAATTAACCAGTTAAATAGTGTTTATGGCTGTTTCAACAGCAGAGTAGCTGGCATGAACCAAAGGAGATGCCCAGAGTTGCCGGTCTGAGGCAAAGAAAGGAGGACTTACTGCACAATTTCCTCTTCCAACGCTGGCAAGGCCAAACCTGGTGTAAATGGGTCCAGGGTGGGGATGCAGCACCTGGTATGGCATGACACTGTCTGCCACACTCAGCTCTGCCTTCGCAGCCAGTAACAGCTCAGCCAACAGCAGTTACTTCAGAGGTTTCCCTCAGAGTGAGATTTATTCTTGGCACCCAAACCCAAGTGCTCTCAATGCAGCAAGGCTTGTACCATTTCCAGGATTTCTGTTGGCTGACTTTACAGTTGGATGGAGGATGCAGGGGAAGTTTCTGTTCAGCTTATGTGGGCTTTGCCATCGTGTCACTAGCTCCTTTCAAAATAACAGTTTGCCGCCCTGACAGGAATGAATAAACTGGCAAGGTGATTCTTTCTTTGTTAATCCCTAGCTGGTCTCCAGCAACACTTGAAAATGAACCGTCTCTAACTCCATTTAGGTCTCTTTGGCCAGTGTGTACCACACCACAACAGCCCCATGTGCTGAGAGGCGACAAGCATGCTCCAGAGAGCCAGGTGGCTACCAAATGACAGCAAACATTATTCCCTACTTCTGGAGCCTTGGATAATTCACCAGGCATGTTATTCCCTGCTTTAACCATTTCCTGATAGCTGCAGATGTTGTCAGGTGGACGACACAGCACAAGGCAGATCCATGCGCAGGACAAATCCATATATAGGTAAATATCATAAATCTTTCTAGCCCTTAGAAGTCTTGGAAAGGGAAGAAAAGCTTTCGTTCCAGATACATGAAGGAGGCATATGGATTTGTTGCTGTGATAATAAAGGTAATCTTTCTCTTACATGGCAAAGGCATTTGATATTTGCCCCCAAAGAAAACAGTCTTAAGAACACATTTTTGTCCTTACTGCTTTGGATAGCTCAGACTAGTTCTTTTGATTATGGACCTTTCTGAGTTACAGAGTAAGTTTTCCTCCAGGTAATTTGGCTAAATATATTTGTGACTGGCAATCTGAAAAATAGATCTGTTTGATATAAGATATTGATATATTTCTCTTCATCCTTTACTTTATCTCAAGTTCCTTAAAACAAAATCCTTGAGCTAGGCTAATTGTATTTTTGGACATGAAATAAAGAATAATCTGCAATATGAATATAGTGGTGAAAAAAACAGAACAAAATATTACCCAAATATCTTTTGAGTGTGAACATACACATTCAGAGAAGTAGTCTGGTTCTGATGCTTGTTCAAGGAAAACAAACAGCTCAAAGGCTGCAAACATCTTGGAAGTACTTCTTTATATTTTGTTTGTTAACTGACACTACAAGGCAGACAAGCTTGATGAAGCAAATGATGCGTGTCATCTTTTGAAGATTGTAATAGGCAATATATCTCAGAGTATTGGAGTGAATGGGGTTTGTAATTAAATCAGCTAAATTAAAGTAACCTCTCTGGGACTAGTAGCCTGAGTTCAGTTGAGGAGAGGAACAAGGGCAGAGTCCATGAAGAAAAGGCAGAGTAAAATCCTAAACGAAGAAGAGCCTTTGAAAGCTCTTTTTGAAAGCTCTCAAAAAATGGTCGAATTTTTAACAAAATTAAGGGGTGCATATGAAAGCTCTCGAAAGGGCCCAACCAAATCCTCGCTATGAACAGTGAAAGGACATTAATCTTGCTGAGCTTTAACCTATGGCAAGATTGGACCTTTAAGGCTGAATCATATTTTTCCATCGTATGCCAACATACAAGTCAATGTTCACAGTGTTCATCTAAGGATCATGGCATGTTGCATCACCCTGTTTTTTTCTGGGCTCCTGTTCTTCTCTGTCCATCATTTTGAGAAAAGCCTTCAAAAAATTGTAAATTTCTTTCCAAATATGGTATCAATTGCTAAAACTGTTTAGACAGACATCATAGATTATATTATACATAATACTATTTTTACTAAGGTCTTATTAAACAAAAAACCTGCAAGGATGCCCTGGACATCATATCCTAAGGTGTCAACTTGAGAGCAAGTATGAATCCTATAACTCTTAGGTAACTTTGACAGGGAGTCAAAGAGAACAGATACTGGGGAAAGAACTACTGCAAAGAGTCAAGGAACAACAGATACCCAATAGGGTTGTGAGCCTAAGGTTAAGCAAATATATTTTTCTTCACTTTCCCCATGCCACATGTTGCTGTACAAGTTGCTCAGCTAGAAAACAGTCTGTCTATTGATTCTCATTTACCACTGACAACGAAAATGGCATTTTTAAATTGGCTTTTTGTAAAATCTTTTGGAAAAAAAAAAGGCTTTTAAAAGTGTTGGATATTTTGAAATCCTTTGGCCTAAAGTCTTTCGAGTGTGGAGATCAGCAAACATTAAGATTTGTTTATAAGGCTGGCATTCAAATCAGGAGTAATGAAGCTGATACAATGCTAAGAATACACAAATGCTGTTTGCTTTGTAAAGCTGTATATAGAATCTAATCATGAATCCTGGGATACAGGACAGTCTATCACTGTAAAGCAATTATTGGTTGACTGCTGAACCAGCTGTGTTGAATTTGCGTCTTGGAGTGCTCAGAATTCCAAAGCATCTTTAAATCTCAGTCTTTAGTTTAGATTAGACATGTTAAATGACAGCACATTTTTTACTCCTTACACTGTGCTAGTCTCCTGATGCTAGAAGGAAGTTCTTGTTGAGATAGTGCAAAAGGAGGTAAGTTAGAAAGGGGAGTGATTAGAAGAAAGGGCTTTTGATGACCAGTTACTCATCTTTTAAAATGCTCTCAGAGAGGGTAACTGCTCTACACACAGGCTATTGATGTGTTGGGACTGCGAGTTCTGATGCTGCTCATGTTGAAGCAGAATACATACACTGCATGTTAAAGGAAGTTACATGCATGTATAAAATATGTATGCATAAAAATGTAAAATAACGTTATATGCTTGTATAAAACAACACATTAATGTTAAAGGAAGCTAAATGGATCAGCAAATACTGTACAGAAAGGAAAGCTACTTTATATGCAGGCAGTTTTATGTATGTATCTATCTGGAGCCAGTTGGAGAATATCTGTACATAGTTTACTTGGGCTCATATCACATGAAGTCACTTCTCCCCAGGCCACCTTGGGGTGCATGAGAAAGGCTTAGCAAGCCAGCTGCAGTGCAAAGAATAATAATGTATTGGTCTCCTGAGACAGCCCATTGCTTTAGGCAAAAGCCACAATGCCTATTTTCAGGCAAAAGCCATAATACCTGTTTTTATGGCCTGTCCTGCCAAATGTTATCTGCTGACTTAATTTTGGAGGCAACAATTAATTCCAGAGGTAACAATCATCCTGTAGCACTGGGAGCCACCCCATTGTTAGCAGTGCCTCCTGTTCAGGCAATACTTTTCACTTTTCTCTGGGCTTCTGCAGCTGCATAGGGGAGGCTGCACTTTAGACTGCCCTGTGAGTAGGGATCCTGCATGAGCACATGCATTGCAATAGACTGTGTTGGTTTTGCATCCTACTTTTGTTTTAAGGACACCTGAGAAAGGTCTTGTCACCAGAAGAGAGACCTGAGTCTATCTTCTGTAGCAGTAGCTCCTAGATAGAATAAATAAATAAATAAAATATTCCAACAGGCATTTGAAAGACAAAGGAGAAAGCTCAGATGCTTAAAGATTTCACATCTCATGTCCAGAAAAGTCCCATGTCTTGTTTTGCCAGTGCTTGAAACTAAGGAACCGAAACAGTAAGTGTTGAACCATGCTGAAACCCTGTGGGAGGGAGAAAAGAGCAGAAGGGGGAGAAGATCAGCTAAAGGTAACTGAACAGGATATAAAGACAGAGGATCAGATCTGTGAAAGGTTTCTCAGAGTGTAAAACTCTGTAAATGTCCAGCTTTTTTAAAGTGTAATCCAAACATTTTCTACAGCATGTGGGAGTGCTCAAAACCTCAGCTTCTGACCCAAACCAGCCTGAGAGATGAGCAGGTAACTATCCAGTATCAGCACATCTAGGGTCCAGCCAGTAGGGAAATCCTGGAGGGAGGTAATCTTATCCACTCACACCTCATAAAGCCTTGCAGGAACCTATCTATCTGGGAAATCGAAATCCAGGCTTAACGATCCAGAACCTTGTTGTGAAGGTCAGTATTTGTGACATGGAATTTCTAATTGTTATCCCAAACAACTGAGAAAGCCATATGCATTCTTGTGGAAACCCATCTGGAAAAACAGACGATAAGAAGAGCAGTAATAACACTGCTTGGATGATAGATGCAGGAAAAAGGAGCCTACTGTAGGTGTCAGGCAGGTAATTTCAATCCAAGTACAGGCCAGGATATGGGAGGAAGCTGTGGCTCCCTGTGGACAGCCCCACCAGCCTGCCTCCCCTGCAAAGCTGCCCAGAGTCCCAACTGAAAGACAACGCTGAACAGCATAATTTGTTTCACCAGCAGGATTTCACAGAATGCACTTGGGTTTTGTTTGGTTAGGTTTTGTTTTCCACACTGGAATAAAAGCAGAAAGTATTTACACTTCCCTTTTGAAGTCAGATATTCCTGATTGACTTTATACTTCTAGTAGTTAACTTGCTTATATGCCAGGTCTGCATAAGGGGTAATGTCTGAAAGAATCTGACTCTTCATGAATTCCGAGCAGGGCTCAGAACTGATCAGTGGCAATACCTGATGCTCCAAGTATTTTCTTGAACTTGTTTAAGAAAGTCTATGGGATTGCTTTTTTTAACACACATCTATAAAGGTGAAACCAACAAATTTTTAAGTTGTTGCAACACACTTTATTTTGTCAGGCAAATAGTATTTTAGATATTCAATTAAATAGCACTATGTTAAACTACATTTTGTTCTTTCTTACACACTATATAATGCATATTCACTGTAATGACAGTTTCATCATGCTAGGAACTTATACACATACCTACACTTTTAAAAACAAGAGTTTCTTAATAAAACACGCATATCTACAGTAACAACAATTGCAGAGAACACGTTGTTAGGTCAAGATTTCAGCAAACTTTACAAACTACACAAAAATAGCCAAAAAAAAAAAAAAATCAGTTCATGGTGAAGTTCTTAGCAGAGAACATATCTTTACATTTGGTGAAGCTTTGCCTAGAAGTCATTTTGCTTTTGTATTTCTTAAGGAATAAAATTATATACATTATTTAGTAATCCTCAAAATAGGAAGTATTAAATAGCACAAACAATATTACAGTCTTAAGTTTTGGTGTTACCTACAGTAGAGGGGCTGCTTTAAAGAAACAAAAATTGCAGTTTGTCTTTTCTGTACACTGAGGGCCAAACCTTCAGCTGGTATAAACCACAGTAGCTAGACAGACAGTGAGGAAGTCACATTAGTTTATACCAGCTGAGCATCTGGCTCCTGACTATACACAAAGGAAGGCTGCTAAAGCATGGTTGCTTGGACCGTTTACGCACTGACAGAAGCTTCTTATATATATGCTGAAGTTTTCATGCAGCAGGAAAAATGTTAGTTTAAGTATAATCCCTTAAACAGTCATACCATAATAATGGTATATAAAGCAGCTTTAAAAATATTATTTTATAATCATATGAAAATCTGAGCTATGCTGATTGTTTTAAAGGAATCCTTTATTGCCAATGTTCTATTAGAAAACAGTGTAACTAATTTCTGAGGCCTAGTTGGGGGCTATTAAAATATTACTGTAGCTAACCACTGAAAGGATAAATTGTACCATTAAATACCTATTAATCACCATATTCCATCTGGAAACAATTATGATCCTTGCAATAGACATTAATATCATACTAATTCTGCAGCGAATCTGCTGGGGATATAAGAAGAGCATGGCAGCAAACAGAATATATGCACTGGTGTCATTCCAGGAGGTAGTTCTATTTTATGGCACTCAATTTTTGGTTTGTCACTTACACACTTCAGAAGTTAGTCATCCTCAGAAAAATAAAGAGTAGTTTGCTGGACTGAAAGTCAGCTGGGGTGGGGAGAGAGAAATAAATAAAACCCTTATTTTTCCTTAACCATCTCATTTTCCTGTTTTTTTAGTAACTCCAAAGTCTGCTTTGCAGCTCTTGGGGCCAGATCCAAGCTCACCAAGCTCTCTAGTCAAAGAGAAAGCTTCCTGATGGTTTCCATAAAAAGGACCTTAAATACCAGTGGCTACATGTTGTAGAAATATGTATTTAGGCCTTGATTAAGGAAAGCACTTAACCAGATGACAGTATATGAGCAGGCTGGTATTGTCACCCCCTTTGAAGCAAACAGTAAACACATAATTTAAATTCAAAGAGCTCCCACCAGCATCAAAGAGACAGTGTTTAAGTGGTTTGATCACTCAGGGCCCATTTCCCAGCTGTTCTGCATCACGTGGTGATAAAGTGATACTTATAATGATAAAGTTACTGATAAAGTAACTGATATCAGGTAAATACCAGAGTTACCTCCATTGCACTAGATCTTAGTTCCTACTGGCATAAACCCAGAGGTGTTCTACATGCTGTACGGTTACTCCCAGAGTATTCTAATAGAAGCAGAATGAAAATAATGCCCAAAGAATTTCAACAAAGACTCATTAAAATGTTTTAAACTATGTTTTAAAGTACAGTATCCATCTACTACTGGCTGGAAGTAACAACTCTTTAAAAATATTTTTTCTTATCTTCTCTGGATACAGAAATTATTTTCACTCATTTTTTTAACAGAAATATAACTTTTTTTTTTTTTTTTTTTTTTGAGCTTAACATAGCTCGGTTTTGAGCTGAACATTGGTTTATATTTTTGTATACTATCATAAAAGATCATGGAATAAACCATAATTTTTCTAAGGTACTCATATATTTTGAATCCCTGTTATCTATCTCCTTTACACACTCAGTGGCTTCTGGAACACTCTTACATAATGAATGAGGAGGATTTGTCCCAATTTTTCTGGCATTAATGTTGCTCAAAACCAGAAAGTGATAGCTTTTTCTAGCATGGTTTGATGCGCATTTACTCAACTTTCCATTAAAAATAATGATTAGACCTGACAGCTGCTTCTTAAACAAAAATATTTCTGCATAAATTTTGACCCAAATCCATTTGTTACTTTTATTTTTACCTCTTTTTTTTCTTTTTCTTTTCGTGATCTCATTTTCATCAGAAAAAACTAAAAATAACAGGAAATTGTGAATATAATATTGGAAAGAAAAAGGGTACAACGACTGTAAAATGGAAATGGTTTAATTTAAAAATTCTAGTTAAAATATTTGCAACTTTGAGAGAACAGTTGGAAAAATGGCATTTTAAAATTTTCAAAGATGCTCATGACTTGTTTCCACATCTCATGCCAACTCCAATTTAATCACAGAACAGATTAATCTGTATTATATATTTTGAAGTAAAACACCATACAGTATACCCACATTCTCCCCTTCAAAAAACATGGAGTATAATTCTTTGAAAATAGATAAAATACCTAAGTCACTTAGGTGTTCTTCAAAACTGCATGTAAAATGAACATTCTCATGTTAGCTTAGTGCCATTTATAAAGCTATGTAGTGTTATAGGACACCCTATTTTAATAAAAATCAATATGAGCAGAGATATTTTAAGTTACATCCCAGAACTCATTATTAATTTATTACAACTCATACTATGCACAATAATCAGTGTTTCCTCTGATAAAGTATATTTTTTTTTGTTTTTCTCCTACTCATTCCTTCATTTGACCTCTGCATGAATGAAACGTTTCTACTATACTTTCCTTGCTTCCTATCAGCATGCATTCATATGATCTGAACAATGAGTGAAAGCTGTAAACCCAATACTGAATAGTAAACAAGAAGAAACTCATGCTCTCAAATGCAGTGAAAGGAAATCTTAGTACAACCCTACTTTGAGCATGTATCTTAACCCAGATTCTTTCACCGGGAGTCTGGCTGGTACAGGTTCAGAATTGAAAGATAGTGCACTGATTTTGTAAAACCTTCTGTTCAGCTGTAATTAAATACTGAGATGTTAATGGTGAATCTGGCTTAAGATGAATACCCAGTTCTGAATCTAGGACAGAGCCTAACCTAGTCAGTAAGCACCTAGGAAAGAAAATGCTCTGAATTATTTTCTTTAGTTAAGTTACACTGCATTTTTTTGGGAGATGGATCTTTTCTGAGACTTGTTGGATTTTCATTAATATTTTTTATCAGATTTGCTCAAATTTGTTCTCAATAGACAAATATAAGCCCTATAGTGAAGACAAAGGTATCTATTACTACAAAATAAAATTAAGATCCAGGTAACTGATTCCTTCTATTTCTACTTTTCCTGCTGTTGATAAGAGCCTTTAGCTTGCTGTAGTCCCCTCTCATCTTCTGGGGTTCTTCCCTCTGCTGACCTTGCTGTCTGCTGTCTTTGCAGTATTGGTTAATCATCTGCATTTCTGAGTGGCTGAAAGCTCCCACAAAGTCCTTTGGGTGGAACTGCAGCGCTCTCACTGAGCTGGCCCAGGTCCAAGGGGACCATTTGTCAGTCATGATGGCCACCATCTCTGAATCCAGCACTTTGAAGTTGATCTTTGCTAAGGTCTGCTTGAAGCTGTTCTCTGTTGCAATGCAGTGGTAAAGTCCCCGGTCACTGTCTTGGACAGAGCGAATGAGGAGTCCTTGCTCAGTAGCTATGATCCTCTCATTCAGCTTGACCTACATAGCAAAAAGTCAAAAGGAACTTTTTAGGAAATGTTACGGAACAGCACAGTATTAGACCTCTCGTGGTAAGCCTCCCTTCAAACACCTCTTTCCTCCCTAGAAGGTTTCTTAAAGGTACCATACTTTGCTTTTATCACATATCCCAGAGACCACAGTTATTGCTACTGTTAGGAGAGAAACTACCTCAAGGCAGGAAAGTGTCACAAAAGAATGACTTCAAAACTTTATTCATAATGTTGCAATAGATTTGATAAGGATGAAGGCTAAGATGCAAACCTGCAGACTACATGAAAGAAGAGATTTCATAATGTTCAACTAGCAGAACTGAGGCAGTTAACTTTTATTTGCCAGGGTTACACCCCTGGGAATTTCTCTTCCAGTATCAGAGACTGCTGCTGAGACTTGATGGGGGAAAAGTGGACAACGGGAGGTTGAGCTGGCATTGAACACAAAGTGGCTGCTAGTTAAATATTTTGACCTTGAGCAGGTTCCTGGGGCTAACTTTTGAATAACTGTGTCTGAACTGCAGAGTCTATAGTCTCGTATAGACGTTTTCATCTCAGTGGCCTCAGATGGGACTTGGCTCATTGGAAACCAAGAGCAATTTTTCTATTCTCCTATTTCCTTCCTGGCTTCAGACTCTGAACAGTCCCAGGAAATGGTCACATCACCTGAAGGAAGCAAGGTACCACAGCTTCTTGAGTTATCACCTGACTGCACATGTCCCTTTGCATATCATCTGTGAAATAAAAATTGCTAATTTAACTCATTCTGACAAAATACCAGTGCTGGTATTTTTATGACTGATTTTTCTATTTTGCCACTGCACTTTGCGTTATACCTGATTCTCTTTGGAATTCACTTATTTATTATGCTGTTCTGTTATCGTAAACTTTTGTAGACACTGCAGAGGTAAGAATTCCAGAAAATCTGACAGCTTGAAATGTAATTAACTCATTGATTGCTTTAGTTTGTCTTGCATTGATTCCAAAACAGTTATTGAACATATGAATAAGAAGGGAGATGTTCTGCTGGAGAAAAGAGTTAAAGAATTGCACCTAAATTGGCAGGACATGTCTTGAGTCTTTGAAGAGTAAGTGAGAAAAACAGCATGAAATCCTTGAAAGTCCTCTCTGATTTTGGAAAATGGCCTAACATGAGAATAATGCTTTTCAGTATTTATAATTTGTCAACAGACACTGCATTATGTAATAGTTCTTTTTGAAAGATGTACTTTTTTATTCATATAATAAGTGCCTTGGATTTAAAATGGATTTTTTCCCCTTTTATATTACTTAAGGAAGGCACATGCCCCATAAACAATCATCCTGTGTATTACTGTGCTGAAACTTGAGAGCCTTAGAGAGTGCAGTAATGGAAAATGTGATTGCACCATGGTGGGGAAATGCTTTTGTCAATACGTGTTCTTAGCCTGTACTAGTTTCTTGCTAAAGAAACCTTTCACATTTCTCCCACTTTTTCCTTTCATCTCTTCAATAGCGTAGAAGGGTTACTGAATTCTGACTTATTCTTGAACTTTATACAGTTTATTGCTTTTATGCCTGTTTCCTTGGATCAATAAGAAGTCCTGAGCGCTCCAAACTTTCAGTTTGCAATTAATAAGGTGTGAAGGAAAAATTCATTAATTAATTCCCTGACTTTAAGGGTAACCAGGAATTTTGTAATAGCTGCTCTGATCTGATAGAAATTATTGGGGCTGAGGAAAGTCCCAGCTATACTGAAGAGCCTGTCCTTATTTACATGAGTGAAGTGACGATCACTGTCCTGCATTCATACAAATTCTCCAGCTTCACTGTAGCTGGGTTGTCTGATGAAAACACAAATGTTCCCTCACTTTGGTCTGTGGAGTAGATGAGATGCTAACACATGAGCAACTGCTCATTTTGCTCACCTCTTTCCTCCTGTCATTGTCTTTCTGTAGCAGCCATTTAATAGAAGCCTGAGGAGATTTGGGTGTGCATTCAAGAAAGGTAGTGTTGTTTTTCACTCCATACTGAACTATTTCTGCAGCGTTTCTGTATGCTAGAAAGGAAAAGAAAACAGGTTAGGATACTGTGAACAGTGATGTGATACAGAAAGTGAGTATATCTTTGCAATAGAGGTAAAATGTTTGAAATACAGGTAAAATGAAGTATGTCTGATCTTGGTATTGGCCGAAAATAAGTAATTTAGGGCACAAAATTTTCAAAGAAATGAAATGTGAAGAAGCACATCCAGTTCCAAATAGCAGTGTTTTCAAATTGACATGGTCTGTTCTGAAAAAAACACGATACCTGTGGGCTCTGCTGGCGGGATAACTGAGCTCAGGGATATTGCTCCCTGAAATGATCTCATTCTCTACTACTACAAGAAAGTCTGTCTAGAAATATCCAAAGGAAAATGAAGCTTTTAATATATTTCTTCACACTTCACCATTTACGAGCTGGGAGAATAGGGTTGTATGACTCAAAACGCAGCAGCATGCCATAAAAAAGACTCCTGCGTATTTCAGCTGCGTGTAGTATCACAGGGAGGCGAGAGAGGGCGGATTTGGCTTCCCACTCTGCCGCTCTTACACAGCAAGGAAGGGGCTTGGCTCTAAATCTGAAGTACGTAGGCAGGCCAGCAACAAAGAGCAGGGCAGATTTATAGCACTCCAGCAACACCTGGGCAAGTGCTGAGCATATGTCATCGCTTAGACTTGTTGTGCCCCTTTACAGTCTCAATAGATGAACAACTGGTAGTTACAAATAGGAACTTTCAGATGCTCATTGCTTGGCATAAATCATAATGTTGGTCCTGAAAACAATACAGTTCCAGATTTAAAAGCTGACATCATATATGCAATCTATATGATGAGAAAGGAGCAATGGATACCAAATACTATGAGAAATGCAAATACCGAGAAGTCTGCACGCCTAAAATCTGACTCTGCAAGTCCTTAGACTGATTTTCCTCCCACTCTATCTCCCATTCTTTTCAGCTTCCTTCATCAGCTGATATGTGAAATTGGAATCTGTTCTGCTAAAGGAAGGAGACATTGCTTGGTTCTAATCCTTCAAGTTTTTTACCACATTTATGAGATTGTACCACAACCAGTTGTAACCTTTTAGGGGAATAATGTGGAAACGCTTGTATTCAAAGACCATAAGCTAGCAAAGCATCTGTCTGTGAGCAGACCTATCTGTAGCAGTGGAACACTGAGAATCAGAGCTGTAACACAGTATTATTTTTATGTGCACTGGAACTAGGTGTACCATAGAAAGGCATTTTTACCTGTTTAATTGATCAGTATATAACTTCTTACCTACTCCATACTACTATATGCATGCTAAAAAAAAAAAAGATTGAGAGAACAGAAATGCATTTCTCTAATGGCCTAAGGGCAAACACAGTATTAAACAGAACATTTTAAAAGCAGTCATACAAGCTCTTTAGTTCTTGATGTCTGTTTAAAAATTGCAATATGCCAAAATCGCTGAATTTATGCATGCTGAGAGCTCCAAGACATGCAACCTATACTGCTTAAAGTCTTCATTTCAAGATTTTGGTTCCCCATGAACTTGGATGATTTCTTGCTATTGCCTGATTCTCTACTCTTTTGCCCTTCAGGTAGATATCGTTTTTTCCCCAAACATAGTAGTTTTGCTATAAATGGTTTTAATTGTATTTTGAAAGAGTCTAAGTTGCTGTTTCTTTTAATCTTTTTTTTTTTTCCACTGGGGAAACAATTGCCATCTACCTATGCTATATGCCACTGCTGTCATAAAAACATCCTTTATGAAGTTGCTAAAACACATGAACCTATAAATACATCCACAGTAAGAAAAAAAAAAAAAAGAAAAATAAAGGTTGGAAAACAAGAAACCTGTTTCTCAAGACAGTCAAGGTTTAAACATTTGTCTCCCCTCAGCCCAGAAAGCAGACAGCTGACATTTTCACATTTTCCACCTTGAAAGAGGAGACACCCACCCTTGAGAAAGACAATGGGTGGGTGGTCACAGCACATGTCTGCAAGGCATGACATGCAGCTCAAGTTACTTCATGATTCTGAGCCTAAGCTTTAGTATGGATCTCAGAGCTCAGGTGCACACTCTAATGGTGGGGTCATCTTTCGTAAATACCTGCTCAAGCTTTTCAGCTTCATATAAATGACCTAATACTGAGTCATGGGAAAGACCCTCTGGCACTGTAGGTTGGCAGCTAGAGAACAATTAGCCACATTTGGGCTGAGGGACCTACACCCAACTGACTATTGTGGTCTGTTTTGATTTAGGAGATACTTCTGAGACTATTCCAATGGAATGATTATTAACTGAATCTTTCACATGTAACTCTGACAGCATTGTTTCAAAAAATTCAATAAAAGATTTATCATCAGGTCTATTTTTTGGTCTCCAGTTGGTACAGGTGAGAATGCGCTCCAAAACTCCAACTCAGAAACAGAAGCAAAAGGAAAAGAATTCTCTAATATGTGCCCTTAGTTTCATGGCATCCATTGCCACTGTCGAGCTCACATATGCATGTGGCTGAAGAGGATTAAGATGCCTTTATGTATGTGTCTATTATTAATATGACTTTGGCCATATTTGACTGGTGTACATCAGCCTGGAGAAAGTGATAGCTGGGAGGGCAATGTTGGCTCCCCTGTTCAGACATTCCATGCCAAAAGAATTGCACAGCTCAAAGGAAAAGACTTTGTAGAAAGATTTGGAATGGTTTATTTTCCCATGTAAAGGGAGAAGGGAGTAATCATAGCTCAAAAGACAGGCTATGATGAGCTAGAACCTGCTGTTTGCAGAAAGATGTGCTCCAAAAAACCAGTATCATGTCAAATGCTCAGAATAATTCTGAGGTCCAAGAATTAAATGCATGAAGAAGCACACACTAATAAACACTGAAGTAGAAAAGCCCTCAAATTAACTGGATCTTTTTCTAGTAAATACTGTCTGTCAGCTTCTCATTTCATGTATGCTGACCTATATATTTCATAGTTCATCATTCTATCATATATAGGCAAGTTTCAAGTAACTGCATGGAAAAATGCTAAAATCAAATCAAAACAAAACTCAGACTTGGAAAATAATTATGCTTTACCAGTAAACCACACAGATAATGTGAGTTATGATGAATCACATAAAGGAAAGACATGTGTTCTTTATATAGCATGAGGATCTCCAAATTATAGTACCTTTCAGGTTGAAACCTCGGCACTGAGTCAGAGGGTTTCCATGTCTCACATCTTGCCTACGACTCCTCCTGAAATATATTGTAAAAACAAAGTGTTATTCCAGGGTAGTTATACTGCAAATAAACGCTCTTTTATTTTTGGGTTTGTCTGGGTTTTTTTCTGCTATCAACTGTTAGGGATAGCTCATGATCTACTGATGGTGTTCTTTACTCTTGGCAGGCTTGCTAGAGTGAGGATACTGTTAAAGTGAATAATCAGTTTGATGAAGTTTATAAAATGGTTGTAGTTTTAGGAGATAAAGTAGTTTTGCAAAGGAGGTGTAGAAAAAGGGTTAGAGGTGATGCATTAAATACACATTGGTTTACTGTTGCAAGACCTAACATTCAAAGCCAGAACCCCCAGCTGGTTCTTAGGTGCAAACAAGCACCTAAGAATGAGATGCATGAGTGACAGTGCTCATATCTAATGAACCAACAGAACATGATGATATAAGGCATGTGACCACATTGATTCTAGCAGGCATCTTGTGTTTGGTGCCTGTAGCCACCTTAGTAGCAGAGTGAATTGAAATATAAATCCAGACTGATGGAGAGCTAAGATTCAGTTCTGTCCTCTACTTGAGGGTATGTGACTATTTACAAAAGATACTCAGACTTATCAAGTCTCAGAATATTTCTAAATGGGACGTTGTTATATTATTTGGATGACAGATGCAAAGTCACAGTTCTGCAGCAAATGAGCTAAGGAGTTTACTGGGATTGAGAATACTGGCTTTTCAGTCCTCCTCAGCTAGGGGGTAATAGCTCACAGAATTCAGTGCCTGAAAATCTGGTACCTGAACTTCTTATTGTTAAGTTTTATTATTTTGTTTGCTGAATATTCTGTAAGGTGGTTCAATATTCATCAAGTGTAACAAAAAATGTATTGTTGATTGTTGGAAATGGATGGTTCTGGGAAACCTAACAGCTGTATTCTGAACTATGCACTAGTGACTCGCAAGATAACACATAAAAAGCCCCTGGAGCTCCAGTACCACTGAGTGAAGGGTGATGCCCCTACAGCCACATTATACCAGCTACTGCACAAACACCCAGGGATGGTGTTTATAACACTATGTCATCTGATCCTTCACTGCATTGTTTTGAAAGGAAACCTCTGAAAGGTGAAGTTTCAAAGGAGTAATTTCTGAGATTCCAAGTATATTTTTGATGTTTACCATATTTCATCTTATGCCTTGGGATGTTAACCCTTGTGAACTATTTATATGAGTCAAAGGAGACAAAGAAGAGTCTCTGAGTGAATGCCAGGATTCCTGTGCTACTGTGAATACTGTAAACTGCTCCACATAGAAATGGCACGCAGCTTGCATTAAGCAGTTCTGAAAATGGAAATTTACAGTTTCATATTTATAAAACAAAAAACGTTGAGAAGGTGGTGGTTAGAAAATAAATACTGTCAGGTGTTTTGAGGTAAATCAACATTGGATGAGGAACCATGAGTAATCCAAGTGAGACAGAAGTGTCAAAAGAAGGAAAGAAACAAATATGTCCAGCAGATACTACTGTCTAGACTATGGGATTTGGCTCTTATTACTAATGTTTTCTCCTTCATAATCTTTCTTGTTAGATAAAGGAACAACTCATTTCCTTCACATATGAAAAACAGATTCTTTTTTTCCATACATTTTTAGGTTTTTGTTTTGGTTTGATATAAAAAGCAAATTGCAAATAAAATGTCAGCAAGGAAGCAAGCCCCAGTGGAAATAAACTGGGTGTATATAACAGTGATGGTAAAAAAACCCTGGAAACTGCACAGATGGGGTACACCTGACTGCTCATTATATCTTTCAGCAGCTATGTTAGTGTAGGAGTTAGCTGGCCTGAGACTTGGGGAATTTTCTGTTCATTCCTCCCCCTGTCTTCTGACCTTTGTTCCATGGATGAAAACAATCAGTTTGCAGACTGGAGGCTGAATATGCTGCGTGAAAGCAGCAAAAACCCCAGGTACTTTACCAACTGCTACACAGCCAGGTTGGGCTTTACCTTTTAATCTCAAATAAGGAATGAGTCAAGAAAACTTTGCAATAATGCAGTAACTGTGTTTAATCCCAGGTGATGACACTGTCATCTGCTGGTTGGGTCACTGGAGCAGAGTTAAGCTTTGCCTGTTTTTGTCTACTGTCTCCCTCCATGTAGGTAGAGTAAAGACTACTAACTCTATCTGGTCTTCTGCGTCTGCAGCTCAAGTGCAGGCAGTGAACATAGTGGCACATAGCGAGTAAAGCTCTGGTGTACAACTGAAAGGTTTGTCTCCTCTGCAGTAATACCTTATTGTGTATTCTGTAGCTTTGTTTGCATATGAAGTAAAATCTTAGTAATACAAGAGCCCACCACAGCCTCCTGCTATTAAATATTTCCCCTGGGAGGAGGAAAAAGGCTCCTGTTTTGCATAAGAATTATGAGATGGACTATTAGCTCTGTTGTAAATTAAAGAGAAATTGCTTTCCCTGCCTGCTTTAATAAATCTCATGTCAAAAACCCCAAATTTGCAGGCATTACATGGAAATCACATTTGACTAAAATTTTTCTGGAAATTATTCTTCTCTCTTAGGAGCAAATGAGGAAATAAAAAAATATTTTACTTTATTCTTCAGACAGCCCAAGAGATATTTTGCTGCATTTAGGGCTATCATAATTACATCCATAGTAAGCAACTGAATTTAAATGAACAAATGTTTCACTGATTTTGTGTGCATGAAACAGAAGGATTCATATTTATAAGGAATGGGGTTTTTTTGCCTTTTTTCCATGTATTACTTTATGTATGAAAAGGCAACCTCTTTATCATACATTACTGCACCATACACTCCTAGCTGATGAACAATGCCAAGCACAACAGCTACAGAGGTATTGTTTGTACATGCTCCTGAACAGAGTGATGTCCCATTTCTCCATCATTACAGCACCCCAGGCTCCATAGCAGAACAAAAACCTTTCCTTGCAGGCTTCACTAGGTTGTTTAATACTGCTCACCTTTTCCCTGTGGGATAAAACCTGGAGCAGGAGTTGCCATCCCAGGCGCAGTACGGATCTCGGGCTAAGCAGCAGTCAGCACAGGCAGTGCCATAGATGTGGCAGCGATGCAAGGATACCTGAGTGACCCCTTCATCAGAGCTTACGTACAACTGTTGCTGTAGAGGAAATGGAAAGATTTATTTCAGATGTGGAGAAGCTTCACCTGAGACTCTGCTAACACACCTAAAATCCTTTCAATTAATTTTAAAGTTACCTCAAGAACAAAAGGGAAGCCACTAATATATATATAAAGCCAAGATAAATAGAATTCTCCCAGGTGAATAGGCCTATAGTATTTCTACCTTCCTGTTAGAAAACATTTAGAAACACTGGAGAAGGTTAATGGTTTTTGGACATTGAATGTCATTGTTCTGTTCTGGGGCAGACAGGCTGAGTTAATACTGCTCAGCTTTGAGAACTTGGTTCTTATTCAGTAGGATATTGGCTCAAGCCTTTGAACTAAGTATTTTCGCTGCATATAATCACTTCAATAAATATTATGCAGAGTTCCTAGTTGGATTCTCGAGTGCATAGATTTCCAAGACATAAAGCCTAGAGATTATGTTGAGGCTTATGGCCAGATTCTGATAGCCTTATATACCTGGAAAAATAAGACAAAAGAACTTTCATAATAAATGACAGCTTTTGCAAAAGAACTTCAAAGTGCGTAGGTCATCATGAAAATCTGGACCAAAATGGCTGATTTACTCAGAAACAATTATTTAATTATTCTTAGAATATAAATTAATATTCAACAAAAACCTTGAAAGTCCCCTGATCTTTTTGTCATAAAGCTAAAAAATTACAGTGAATACAATTTAGTGAATAATGTTTATTAGCAGTTTTGTAAAATACTGAGCTATGTGTTGCTTGAAAAGTCATAGAATACATAGTTTTAGTTTGGATGTTTAACATTTGAGAAGCAATCTTCTCAGCTATTTTCATCAATTCTTATTGCCATTGTTACTATTAAACCAACCTACTAGCCCCCAAACTGCCTTTCTACATGGATAGGGCTTCCAAGGGAAAATTTCTATTTAGGACTTATATAAAAAATGGGGAGGGCAAATTTTCTCTTTCAGTACACTTTTTTTTCTTTAATTGTCAAACAAAACAAAAAACTTACTCTTTCAGTGAGTTAGAAATGATACACAATGAATAGAAATTGGTTTATCTTAGTGGCTCTGGGTCATGTAAATAGCTCATGCAACCTTCAGTCAAGTTTCTCCATACTCATCATGGAAAATCTCCTGTCTATATTTAGTATTCTGCGCAACAATTGTTATTCTAACATCTTTAAGTCAATTTGCTTCTCATTTAATAAGCATTAAGTTAGCATTCCACTTTACCTTTTTAGATGAAATCTTCATTGTTGTTATGGGAGAATTACTCTGAAAGACAAAATTACAAACCACAATTATAAGGACTCTCCTTTTAATATTGTCCCAAAATTTCAACTTAAAATTCAGTAAAACCTAAGTCACATCTAATAAACTAAAACTTTTCATATCTTGGAAAGGTATCACTCACTCCTACTAAGTTTTTGCTATTTTCAGAACTAAACAAATAACATACATATATGATTAATGTCTCACAAAATGTATTGGCTAAACTCAACTGCATCGTTATTATTCCTGCTCATCAACAAGGTTTTGTGCACTTCTAATTAACCTTCATCTGTGTTACCTCAGCAAGATAGGATCAAAGTGTTTTGAAGCCATTACTCTCACTTTGTAATAAAAAATAATGCTTGTTCTTTGACGAGGATAAGGAAAAATCATAAAATAGCTCATGCATATTTACCACATGATCCAGACAAAAATATGTCGTATTTCTCCTACACATTATGTACACTGCATACAGTTTGGTGACCATCCAACATAAACATTCAGATTACCAATGACTGGAATATTAAAAATGGCATGTGTGTTATTGAATGTTGCTTTCCCACATACAGTATTGTATACTACTGTGTGTCATCACAGCAGTTTATTAACGTGTCCAAACCAAACGTTAAAGAGCTGGAAAAGGAATTATCACATTCATCACCTTAAGCAAGTGAAGCAGTTTATTACCCAAACAAATGATAAAATTGATGGTAATAAAAATGTTCAGCACTTTTTCAAAATTTAGCATTTGTTCAGTCACAGGGGAAAGCCACAACGGTGGGCTAGAATTAATTGCAGGAGATTACAAGCACAGCAGAGAGGCCAAGACTAGAAAATCTGAATGCAAATCATATGAATTGCAAAGGTTTGAAGGAGTTCTGATCAGTGGCACAGAGTCTAGTTGTAGATCTGTAACTAGCGGTGTCCCCCAAGGGTCAATACGGGGTCCAGTGTTGATTGGCTTTTCATCAGTGACTTGGATGAAGGGACAGGGTGCCTCCTCATCAAGTTTGCTGATGATACAGAACTGGAAGGAGTGGCTGGTACCCCAGAGTGCTGTGCTGTCATCCAGAAGGATCTAGACAGGCTGCAGAGATGGGCAGAGAGGACCCTTCTGAAACTGAACAAAGGCAAGTGCAGGGTCTTGCCGCTGGTGAGGAATAACCCATGCACCAGGACAGACTGGGGGGTGACCTGCTGGAAAGCAGCTCTAAGAAGAAGGACCTGGGGGTCCTGCTAGACAACAAGTTGTCCGTGAGCCAACAATGTGCCCCTGTGGCCAAGAAGACCAACGGTATCTGTGGTACATTAGGAAGGGCATTGCCAACATGTCAAAGGAGGTGATCCTCCCTCTCTACTTAGCCCTGGTGAGGACTCCCCTAGAGAACTGTGTCCATTTCGGAGTTCTGCAGTACAAGAGAGACATGGAGCTCCTGGATCAAGTCCAGCGAAGTGTTACTAGAATGTTTTAGGGTCTGGAGCACCTCTCGTATGAAGATACGCTGAGAAAATTGGGGCTGTTCAGCCTGGAGAAGAGAAGGCTGCGTGGAGACCTCCTAGCAGCCTTCCAATATCTGAAGGGGGTCTACAGGGATGCTGGGGAGGGACTCTTCATTAGGGACTGTAGTGAGAGGACAAGGGGTAACGGGTTCAAACTTAAACAGGGGAAGTTTAGATTGGATATGAGGAAGAAATTCTTTACTGTGAGGGTGGTGAGGCCCTGGAATGGGTTGCCCAGGGAGGTTGTGGATGCTTCATCCCTGGCGGCGTTCAAAGTGGGGTTGGACATAGCCTTGGATGGCATGGTTTAGTGGGAGATGTCCCTGCCCATGGCAGGGGGGTTGGAACTCGATGATCTTGAGGTCCTTTCCAACCCTAACTATTCTATGATTCTATGATTCATATGAAGAAAGGCTGAGAGAGCTGTGTCTGTCCAGCTTAGAGAAGAGAAGGCTCTGGGGGGATCTGGTCAGTGTGAAACTGAAAGGAGGGTGTCAAGAGGATAGGACCAGACTCTTCTCAATGGTGCCAGGAGATTGGACAAGAGGCAATGGCCACAAGCTAAACCACAGGAAGTTCTACTTGAACATGAAGAAGAACTTCTTTACTGTGAGGGCGACTGAGCAGTGGAACAGGTTGCTCAGAGATGCTCTGGATTCTCCATCCCTGGAGATATTCAAGAGCTGCCTGAACACAGTCCTAAGTAATGTGCTCTAGGTGATTCTGCTTGAGCAGGGAGGTTGGACTAGATGACCTCTGGTGGTCCCTTTCAACTTCAACCATTCTGTGATTCTGAATTTAGAGCTGCTGTAGTATTACATGAACAGTTTACAGACTCAAGATCAAATACAACATTAGGTCTGATGTCACATTCTCCTTTCCTTGCTTATACTCTGGAAAGCAATTAGTGCTTTGCTTACTTTGAATATTTATTAACACACAGCCAGTGATCTCATTCCTGCTTTCTTGGAGAGCAAAATACTGCCATGCTGCCTGCACAGACTGCAATGGCTGAGGTTATGATATCATGATTTTTAGGGTCCAGGCTAAAAAATCTGTGCACAAAGTCTCAGAAATTAGGTTTATTGTGAGGATTCTTCTCAGCCTACCTATCTTCTTGATGTATTAATTTACGTTTCAGTAAATGGAAGTAATGCTTGGTTGAAGGGTACTCTTTAGGTAATATTACTCACATTTACCTTTTTTATTGGGAAGTCTTCAACAAAAAAAGCCCAGAAAGACTAATTATGCCTTCAGGAGGGTTAACAGAGTGTATTCATTTTCTTAAGGAAATTGCTAATTCTGCTTGTCTAGATAAAAAACCTTAAATTTTCCTTTTTACATCCCTTCAACGAAATAGGGAAAAGCTCACGACAAAACCCTTAACTATGTTTATAGATGCATATTACCACCTCACCTGAGACTACATGTTTTAAAGAATAGCCCATTCAAAATTCTGAAAGAGTTTTTTCAACATGAGGAAGAACATTTTCTTTGGGTTGTTACAAACTGCCATATGTCAGGGTGATAGACAGAGGCTATTCCCTTATTTCTCTGTGCAGCTGTTTGTGTTTCTTTCATCATAGAATCATAGAATAGTTAGGGTTGGAAAGGACCTTAAGATCAAGTTCCAACCCCCCTGCCATGGGCAGGGACACCTCACACTAAACCATGCCACCCAAGGCTCTGTCCAACACGGCCTTGAACACCACCAGGGATGGAGCATTCACAACTTCCCTGGGCAACTAATTCCAGTGCCTCAACTTACACTGTGTTAAGCTTGTAGCTTTCTTGACTCCAGAGGCATGTGGCTTTGAAGAACTGGAGTTAAGCAAAAACAACACTGGTTTGCTTCCATTCTTCATCTCAGAATCAAGAAGATTACCAGATAAAGTGCAAAAATTTTAGATTCCATCTGTAATTAGTGACAGTCTTAATACATGATGCCAATGATAAAAGTTGCTTCTGACAGCTACTGTAACATGACCTCATAAAAATATGGTTATCAAAATCCTTCTAGCCAGAATAACAAAGAAAATAGCAAACTTATGGGAGAGGAAAAAAAGACTTAAGCTAGCTACAGCCTTCATAAGAGTGGGCATTTTATATTCCTCTTTGCATGGGTATCAAGCTGACAGTGTGCACATTTACTTGATCTTTTATCAAGTCACAGTTGCCCTTGCCAAAATATATTAGAACAAAGTGTTTGTGTGAATATACACATTGGGAGACTAAAAATAGGAGCAAGCCAAACCTGAAAAACCTCCAGCTCTTCTAAAATGAGTTCTCCACTTGCAGAGAAGTTGGTGGGTAGGACAACAACTTTTTGTACAGTTCCCTGATCTAGAAAAGATGAGAAAAATTAGACCGTGTAACAGAGAAAGAAAAAAACCAGATTAACCATTATTAATTATGCAAAGAAAGATCAAAGCAAACACTATGACACAGAGTAAGGTAAGAAATGTTCATTAGTTTCTAGGGTTTTTTGGTCAGAAGGAACCATGAGATGATTCCTTATACAGGAATACTATGTATTATATTATTCTCATATGTTAACATGAGGAAGTCATAGTAAGATTGGACTAAACTAGCATTACTGTTAACATTCTACTCAAAAAAGATCAATCAAAATCGGTATCTTCCATACTAGTTGCTGTACAGGCACACAGACAGAGGCAGTATCTATCCTAATGATCTTAGATAAACCCATGGCTATATAAGCTGGCAAAAGGGAGAGTCCAAAGAATAATTCTATATATAATAACTCTATACATGCCAAAAAAAGTAAGATGAATGCTTTTTTTTTTTATTTCAGGATTAATACAGACATTAAGTCCATTACATATTGGTAGGAGTTAATATTTTGATCCATAAGCTAAAAAGAAAAAGCTGGGTGAAGATACTGTAGCTAACCTTATCACGGCTGCCCTCTCAAAATACAGTTCCAACCCTCCCAAATCCACTAGGATCAAAGGAGAAAGAAGTAAGAAGGATGGGGCAATGACAGGGTTTTTGCAAGGCAGATGTAATGAACGAAATAAAAAGGATATTTATGATTAGTTTTCCAAATTTGTTATGTGGAAAGAATATATGAGATGGAAGGGTCCATTTGTGAAGGCTGTGAAAGCCACTGAAATGCTTCTGATGTGGCAGAAAAGGCAGACAGGAAGAATCACAAGGGCAAGCATTTTTACTTGGAAAAGCACAGCACATAGAATTCCTCTTGCCTGAAAGGCCTGGAAATTAGTCTGAGTAGAATGAATTTATTTGCTCAATATGGATTCTGAGGAATAAGACCACATGGTATAGATTCTGTTTGGCCTTCAAAAGTTTTATGAGCAATATAGACTTGTGCACTTAGTAAAACATTAATATAGCACAATATAGGTAAGTATCTACGTGTATTTTTATGAATTTGTGACGGGGAAGGAAACATCAGCTTCCTGTTTGGCAATTCGTGATGTAGACAACATAAACTAAAAAAGGCAATTTTGCTTTCGCTTTAAGGTCAGTGACTGAATTCCATAGCTGGAGCTGCAGGGCAAGTTGGTTACAGTAAATAATTTACATCTTATTTCCTTGGAGGAAGCCAGCGAATAACCATATATTTTATTTTTAAAAAATAAGGTTCAAAGCCAGAATATTGATATGTAATGGCCTGACCACACACAGAGACCACATTGCAGCATTTTGTCTTTTTAAAAAAAGGGAAAAAGAAATTGAATGCTGACAAGACTCTAAAATATGTAGCTATTAATTGTACATGCTCAGGGCAGGTTAGGCATGAATTTTTCATGAGAGTTTTCTATAGAGAACATTTATTCTCATTATACAATGGCACGATAAACTAGTTCCTTCCGAAGAAACTTTACTGAAACTAAATCTTGTGATAGCACAGCTGCGGTCTAGACTGGGTGCCAGTATTAGCAAACCTATGAGAACCTGAGAGAGATTTACTAACTGCCAGGACCCACCGAAGCTTTAAACTGCTTCAGATTCATCTCTTGTTGGAGCTAAGAAGCATGTGCATGTGTGTGTGTATTTCTGCTCCTACTAGAGGGAATAAACCACTCACAAATATACAAAGCTGAAGTCCAGTCTACCTCTGCTTCCTTGCATCCTTTTATCAATGTCCTCTCTTAAACATTAACTATATTATACAAAATGGCACACTTGCAGCCTTTTGCGGCTTTTTTTTTCAGTTGCCTGCAAAATGTCAGCTACCTGTAACCCTGACATACAGGGCACTAAGCATGTTGACAGTGACCTTACCTGCAAAGGAATGTGAGGCTGCTGAGCCTCTGGAGAACAGGTTTATTTCAATGATCCATTAGCACATGCCACACATTTAAAATTCCTAAGTTGTCTTCAGTTCTCAAGCATAGCCCCAAACTGAAATCAGAACCTGAGGGGAGATTTTATCCTGGGCAGTGGCACAGAAAATACTGATAATGCCTGACGCCAAGTCCTTCTTGTCCTAATAACCTTTCCTATTTGACAAGTAGGTTCCTATCTACCTTTTTGTCACACCCCAGCAAAATACACAGAGTTAAGGACTGTTTACCTTGGTATTCATTCCCTTTGACTCAATATTTCACCATTTGCTTTGACTCAGTATTGTACCATGAGGGACGTATCCTTTCAGAAAGGAATGTTCCATTGTTTTAAAGGAAACTTAATATAACATTTAAAAAAAATATTCACTTTAGGTAAATTAGTCAATAGAAAGCTATTCATTAAATAAAATCACTTAAAGCAGGGCATTCCAATCAGCTGTATATACATATAAACATACTTCAAACAATACATGGTGTATAGGTTATAGCCCTCCACCACTTCTAAAACCAGTTTTTCTACTGTTACCCAGCCTTTTCCTTCATAAATGAAAGGCAAATATTTACGCCTGAAGACCACTTCTTATTCCTTTCTCAGTAATATTGATGTCTCCGCTATAAGCTCAGCAGCTGACAAATCAAATCACTTACTTACACATGTTCATGTCAGAAAGCTAATGGTACATCTGAGTTGTGTTGAAAAACTTATTTGATTATTTTCTTTAACTGCAAGGCAGCAAACTAAATTCCCTGGGTCAGAAGGAAGTTTGGAAAGGATGCAGGGCTGCGCACTGCAGGACAGATATGCAAAGTAGAAGTAGCAGTGCTTGAGCTGTTTCCCAGTGTATTTCACAATAGATAATTTTTTGTATTGTAAGACAGGCATAAGAGATGACCAAACAAGTTTAAGTAAAATTTTTTCACATTTAGGTGAGTGTATGAAATTATGAGCTAATTCTGTAAAAATCTTAAAATTAACAGGATGGCTTCCTTGGCCATTTACTTGTTACTTACCAATATCCACTTGAAAACAGTTCAACATTGTTATGATTTCACACAGTCATGGAAAAAGCTATTGTGTCTCCAGAATATCAATCTACCACTAGAAAGCATGAAGTGAAGAAGCAGATTTATGCTCACCACTTCCCTGACTTTTCACTGGGAGCTGTTTGCAGCCTCACATCAGCACAGCAGCATGTGAATTAAGGGCAGATGGAGAAAGGAAAAGAAATCTCTCTCAAGGTGATGTCAAGAGGAAGTGAGCTACTCATAATGTTTTCATTTCAAACCTGTTTGAGTGACTGCAGATCTCTCAGCTTGACAAGCAAGAAAATTTTACTGAGATCGTGTTCCCTCCGAGAGGACTGAGGAACAAGGGACAGCAAGGGAGGAAAGTGCTTAACATCCTGTAGACTGAAAAATGGTATAGAGCATGTAGAGTTGGAAACGGAGAAGGAAATTGGTCCACTAAATAATCCAAGGAAGAAAGAAGAGACAAAAATAATAATTACTATTAATAATAATCCTTGAAATTCAGTGCATGATTCTGGGCTGGTATCAATCAGCTAAGCTTCACTAATACCAGATGATGCATGATTACAGTAATTCCTGGTCTGGCTGACGTTGAGCAATGGTCAGCAATGCAACTGAACAGCAATGCAAAAGAACAGCAATGCAAAATACACAGGTGTTTGGCTGAATCTGGTCTGAGTTTAAACTTCATTCTCTGGATTTTGTCTAGCTTTTCTTTACCCAGCCCTAAGTGAACACTGAAGTTGTCAGTGCTGTGACCCTCAAAGAGAGTCAGGACCCACCTACCCCTGAGCCACATCATATGCACAAATAGAACAAATACACCCCTGACTTTTCCACATCATAAAGAAATTACTGCAATGGACACTGAACTGCTATTCTGACAGAAGTTTCATAGGGAGGCTCCTGATGTATCTGAGACCCTCCAAAATATTTACTCCATGTTGTATCTCTCAGCCTAATGGCAGGTTAATTATTTTTGGTCTCTGATCTGAGTTGAACCTGATGCAAAACAAATAACATTACAAAGAATAAAAGAAAGCAAAGAGTTGGATGAGTTGGTCACTGAAATATTTTGAATGCACTATGACCAAGAGGAAGAAGCAAACTCTGCCACCTGTTGTGCAGTATCATCTTCCCAAGCTCACAGTCACGAAGCTGGAGCTAGCAAACCTATGGGAGGCAAATTTGGTCTTCTGACCAGATTATCTCTTTCCGTTACAATCTGTAACTCATTGTATGATTTTGGCTACTCCATTACCAGAGGCTATGGTTGTCAGCAAGGGTTAGTTTTCCAAAAAGACAGCTATCATACAACACCATGAAAACGACTATTACAACCTTATGCTCTGAAGGCACTTACTACATCCAGATTTTGAAAACAAATGTTGCACCAGAGAAGAAAAGAAAATAAGAAACATCGATGAACCTCACGCAGCATCAGATGCATGTGGCCCGGATTAATCATCTGAATGAGCCACACTCAAGTCTGACGTGCCTTTTCATGACAAAAACTTAGATCTCTTTCCATGAAAACATATCCTATCTTGATAGGAAGGGGCTGAAAAAAGTCCTATTGGTGCCCATGGCTGCTTAGTGTACCCAAGTTTGACCCAGACATTTAAATATTTTCATAACACCAAAAGTAATAAAAAAACCCATGCATAATCGTTTGGTTGTGCAATCTGCATGTACTTTGACCGAAGGCTTTCGTACTGCAAGCAGTAGGTGGCATGCTTAAAAAATAAATATTAATCTCAGGGAAACGTTCTCATGCTGCTTTACTGCTGCTTTAAAACTCAGATGGAAAACAATCTACCCAAGAATAAACAGAAAATATTGAAAACTTGGGTTCTTTATAAATAACTGCAATGGATAAAGTAATTACAGTAAATCTCCAGGGTGAGTCAAAAACTTCAGGACTGAGTCCTGGCCTACCACAGAAATGGGATAATCAAAGCAGAATTCTAACCCCAAATTCCTGAACTGAATATGTTATTACTTATTGCATAGGGAAAAAGTACCATCAGCATCACCTTTGTCAAATATGCAAATGAGAGATTACATTCTATCCAGGTAAATTATCCCTCTGATTTCTGTTTGGGAAGATGAGGTATACGGCACTGTTCTCTTGAAGCACTGCTCTCTACCATTAAAGACTTGCTCGTTGCTCTAAATCGGCTCATTTCAGAGGGGTGAAGAGATCCCTTTGAGTGGACTTAACAAAACTAGCAAGTTTTGTTAAGTGCTTTGGGAGTCTTCATGTTGAAAAATATAGGGAAAACAGGAGATCATTACCATTTAAAAACTGGGTGGAATGCTGCAAGAACAATGTCTGTCAGTGGGATTAATTTTGTTAGCTATGTAGGCGAGGGAGGGAGAAAAGCAAAGTATTAACTCTGGGCTTGAACCAGCTCCTGTGAGCTCAGCACTTTTATCTGGGGGTGCAAAGGCAACAGTACATTTTAGTTCACATTAATGTGAAAAAATGACACAGCTGCCAATACCCTCCCATGCCATGGCTACACGATGAAAACCACTGGGGTTCTTGGAGCTTTATTCTTCTGTTATTTCTCACTTGCATTCAGGAACTGATTTATTACTAAGTCTGTAGAGGAGGAAGAGAGGAAAAGCTAAACATTTTGTGTGCTCTGCATCTGGCAAGACATAAAACACTCCAATTTCAAGCATGAGACAGGTCACTGACAGTGACAGACATGGCTGGCAACATCTCAGTTCAGCAGCAGTAACTCATCATCTGAGCTGAGTGTAATTGTCACCAGGTGTCAAGTCCCATTGTCTCCGGCTGCTGGGCTCCAGGCTCCCAAGGAAATTATCACATGAAATTCTCCTATACAATGTGGTTTTTGCATTTGCTGGGATGAACTGACACCAAAGCAAATCTCCTCTGCATTCCTTTTGACACTTAATATCTCTATTGAATCCTCCCAAGCAGAGAATAAAGAAAACAAATTTCTCCTCTCAGTGGCTAAAACATGATCACTTTTATTTAAAAGGGCTGAGAAATGCAGTAACTTGCATTGCACCAATTTCTGTTGAGGAGGACCTTGGAAGCTATTAATGTCCTGTAACCTACTCAGGAAGAATACTGACTCCACTCCAGCTAACTAGAAAGCAGACAATGATCCTCAT
The DNA here is from genome assembly GCA_039720435.1 of Amazona ochrocephala. Lineage (NCBI taxonomy): Eukaryota > Metazoa > Chordata > Aves > Psittaciformes > Psittacidae > Amazona > Amazona ochrocephala. Next base: position 33,708,542 of record CM077880.1, read on the forward strand.
CTCCAGTATAAAGTGGAAGATAAAGCAATGAAAATAAAATATCAAGAGCTGCAGTTTATGTGTTTGATCCATAATGAATCCCATGCTGATGCAGAAAAGAGGATTAACATGCTGAGGTATGTTAATGTTTTTAATGAATCACAGGTGTATATAGGAGGCCACACTGATCACTTATAAACAGTAAGAAGCTAATCAAAATATAAAATGAAATCAGCTATATGTCTTGCAGAATTACTAAAGTGCTAAATATCAATATTGTGATGTCACGGACATTTCAGATATTCAATACATTTCCAGTATTAACTACTACTGCTACATTAAGGATCTTATGCTGATTTGAAACTTACATGTCCTTATCTTTTCCACTAATCTTTAGTAGAATTTGCCTCTAATTAATATTAAGCTCTTGGAGAGTATTTTAGAACAATGGCACCACTATTTAAAGAAATGCATAAAATGCTTATTTTAAAGATCTGTACTAACCTACTCAACCTATTAGTCTGGCTAAACATAGCTATTTGCAGGAATAAAGCTAACAGAAAGCCAAACCTTCTAAGTTTTTGTGCAGTTGTATAACAGTAGTAGAGAAAGTAACTACATTTCAGATATATCTGCAATAGTGTACAAAACCTCTTTCCTTCTGTAGGAAAGCAGGAAGATAACCCTCAAGGGTCCCAAAGTCAAGAACTATAGCTGCATTAATTAGACTAAAAATACAATGTGGTTATAGGTTGGGGCGTGTGCATGAAAATCACCTTGAAGAAGGCCTTGTCCTAATTAATTTGTTAGTTTCCAATAACTCTGCAAGCAGGAGCAAAGATATATTCATGAACACCTTAAAACTCATATATCAAGTGCCAGCCAAGTATACAAAAAACACCCCGTTCAAAACCTGATGAAATTCCTAATGTGATTCGTTACCCAGAGCTTCCTCTACCCTGACTATGCCTCACAATATACTAGGCATTTACAGTACAGTAGATGTGACCTGGCAAAGGTTTGACACAAGAACATTGAATCCTTTCAGAACTCATAAACTCCTTTCAGGTAATTGTAGACAGTGATAAGGATTCCTCTTAGCCTTCTCTTCTCCAGGCTAAACAACCTCAGTTCCCTCAGCAGCTCCTCGTAAGATTTGTTCTCCAGATCCTTCACCAGCTTTGCTGCCCTTCTCTGGACTCACTTCAGCACCTCAACTATAGTGAGGTGCCCAAAACCAAGCACAGTGTTCAAGTTACAGCCTCATCAGTGCCAAGTACAGGGGGATGATCACTACCATAGTCTTGCTGGCCACACTATCTCTGAGGGTGGAGAATTCACAAACTTTTTAGGTTCTTCTTCCAATGTTTGATCATGCCAATGATGAAAATATTTTCCTGTATGTCTACTTGTAAATTGTGTTCAGTCCCTCTCTGACACTGAGCACTTTGAGATGAGTCCAGATATCTTATTTTCCCATTAGCTAGTAGTACTCTCCCATTAGACAGTTGTCAACAGCAGTAAGCTCTCCCCTTATCTTTCTCTGTTTAAACCCAATGCTCTAAACCTCCCTCAACTGATCTTGTTCCAGCAGGTCAAAATATACCTTGCACTGGGGAGCCCACAGCTGGTACTCCTGACAGGAGCCAAATACAGGGGAAGAATCCTTTCCAGTAACCTGCTGGCTGGATACACTGTTGCTAATACAACACAGCATGGGATTGCCCTCCTTCGGGACAAGGGCACCCTGCAGATTTTGATAGTTGCGACGTTTTTACGAGAAGAGTGAAGAGTTCCCTTTAATCCTGCCACTACAGAAGCCTGACATTTTTAAGCATCAGCTTCCTAAATCTATTATAAGAGAATGGTTATTTCCAGCCCCATGTGAGTTTGTTGGCAGACATGGTTATTCTACAAGCAGAAAACAACCAGGACCCCAATAATATGTGAACCATGGAAGTAATGAAAGCCATTAGGGTCCTTTTCCTTTGTTCTACTTTAAACCATCTGTACTAAAAAAGATTAGCCTTTGTTTCTATCAACCTATAATGCCCTGTTAACCCAGTGGGAGTTTCAGATATGACTGAATCCTAGGGTCTAACCAGAGTACCACTCCGCTTGTCTGCTTCAATCAGAAAAGTATGATTCGCATCTGAATATTTTAAAAGATCGAAATAGATCAGCATGAGGATCACTTGACCTGGTTGCTGCAGACTTCAGAAGCGTTACACCAGATTCAAATTTGACATAACTAAAAACAAAATGTAGGTTATATTAGATAGAAATCATTCTAGAATACTTGGACCAAATTCTGTGTCCAGTGCTGCTAAGACTCCAACCATTTGTTTCTTCTATTTTGCTAAGTACTTCCATATTTTTACTTTTTCTTTTTTTCTTTTTTTCCTGTGTGTGGAGTTGCTATTTCTGCTTTTGTATCATCCTGATGAGACTGTGTTTTTCTTCAGTAGTTTATAGAGAATATATTGAATAATGATGATGAGAGCATACAAAACAATACAAAGCCAGACTCTGGTATTTTTACTCATGTTAGAGAGCATCAAATTCTAATGTGGAATCACGCTGCAGACAAGCCTTATTCAAAAAGTATTACAATTTAGATTAAATACAATACACACTAGTATTGATTTTGGTCTCGAATAAAATTCCTATCAATATATTGTCTCTCTTGCATATAATTAACCTCTATAGTAAAAATAAAAATGCACAGAAAGTAAAAGAATTTAATTTATGGATTTCTGCAGACATTTTTGTAGATAGAAAATATGCTTAAACAAATGTTTCTGAAAGCTGTAAGTTGTACAAATCAGAATTGATTGCAAATTATAATGCAGTGGAGGGAAATGACTGCTGCTGATTTTGTTTTACCTGTTCCAAGAAACAAGACGTGATATCTCCCATCAGCTGCATTCACTCGATCCACAGCAATCTTTGTGTACTTGTAGTCAGCTCCTATCCGGATGATTAATGGCCTCTTGTGTATTGGGTAAATGGGATTAAACATCAAAGGGTGATTCCTGATGAAGGTCACAACGTCATCTGGAAACTCTTTGGTTGTTCGCATATTAGGTGTGAAGGCTCCACCTGGACACTGTAAGAAACATGCACAGCAATGCTTAACAATTCTTACCATCTTTCATAGAGTTTTCTTCTCCAAGTTATTTACAAATATTGACAGATAGTTGACAAAGTAAGTTCCCAAAAGAGCACTTCAGACTCTGACTGAAAGTAATTATGTTCCAGTAAAGGAAATGAAGTGCTTGAATAGCTATGCTTTGAACTCCTATCAATTCCGATAAAGCAAACACGAATGTATTTTTGCATTTTCAAAACTCAGCTTGATGGCAAAGATCCATACTTCTGGACCTATTTCCACATTATTTATGCTTCCAGACTACTGTTGAAAGAAAAATTCCGAGTGATTGGTATGGGAAGATATCAAGCTTTTGAACCTGGTTTGTTACAGAATTGGTACAAAGGCAAAAGGTAAAATCTGATACTTAACTGTACTTTGGTCAATATCCCTCTAGCTAATTACATTGATTATGAGATGGCAAAAGGGCCTGTGACTCATCTTCATTTGAAAAAGCAATAATATGGCTTTGATGCGGGGGTCCCAGGGCAACTTACAAAAGTCTGAAAAGATTGACCATTCATAGGATCTTGTCTATAGATTCCCCTATGCCCCAGAAATAGCAGTGGTCCATGAATACTCTGGATGCTTCTTTAAATGTCATGAAGAACCATCCAAACTATCAGCCCTGAGGCATTCTGGACCTCATGAAGAAATAAAAACAATCTTAGAAAACTCAAGTGTTTTGAAACAAAAAGAAAACTGTGGGAAACCAGGAGCTATGTCAGTAACTGGTACAATAGTCTGGATGTTAATTTACATAGCTTTTTTTCAGCTACCATTTCCTCACTTATGGCTGCTCCTGAGCTTCCTTCTCCCCCCTTACCAGACTTCTGAGCTATGAAACTCTCCTCCGAGTACTGGAACTATTCAGAAATGTTTCAACATGATATTTTTTTCCAATTGGAAAATGTTGATTTCTTCAATATGAAGCATTTCGTGGAAACTTGTTTATTTTGATGAGGATCATTCTTATGCCTAGGGTGGAATTTCTGGCCAAAACCACAGACACAAAAATAGCTAGTAGCTTAGGGAGAGATTTACCTCACCTGACTTCTACTGTCTCAAAGTTAGACATTTATTCTTAGTTAGACATCTAGGTTTCCTCTCTAGTTAGTAATTGAGACTAGATGCCCTGCTTTTAGACGGCTAAAATTACAGAAAATGAATCATACTCTGAGACAGTAGGAAAACTCACTGGGGATGTATGAGTCATGTGTCCAGCCTACCTGATGCAAGCAAGTGCTAGAATCTGGGACTTCACCTCCCAGGGGATCCCTCTAACCATCAGGCAGGAGTGCCCCTTCTACTCTCACTTCTAGAAGATGTTCCATCTTGTGAGCCTAATAAACAATTTTTTGGGCAATACTAAGAGCCAAGTAGAGAGGACACTGCAGCCTAACACCAGGCTTTTGAATCATCTTCTGGCACAATTAAGATGTAATTATTTATACAAAACAGGATGGGTCTAGTAGGAATTCTTTAAAAGAAACTGCTCCGACATCAGTTACCTTCAGGAAGAAGAACTGGAATTCAGCTCAGATATGGGCCTCTTCCCATCTGACATCCTTGACAATTGATTCTTTTGGACTTTGATTTATTCTGAGGGTTTTGGTTTGGTTCTCATTAGAAATGACTCTACAGGCTAGCCTTCTAAGATTGCTCAAAAGAACCCAATTTTTATCATCTTGCTTGCTCTACTCCTTCCCTCTGTGGCACTTCCATCTACAGTCTTCCAGGAAATGTATGGAGTTATCTGCTAAGACTAGTAACAAGTCCTGAAAAATGAGATGTGTTCATAAATCTGCGGGCTATTAGCAAGATTATTCTACTTGGTACTGATCTGCCAGACCCCAGTTCTTCTCCAGAGGGATTCTGTTTCACAGGCAGTTCAAATTAAACTTTCCTGTCTCACACAGCTCAGTTAAAAGAAGACTTTCTTTGATACTTTCAGTCCTTCCATTCTTGAACAGGAGATTGTAAGACTTTTGTGACTTCCTGCAAAAATGTTTGTGCTATGGTTCACCCCAGTATGACCCTAAAAACTTACATAATATCATTGTTCTTAGCAAAACCTGAACAAACATCTTTAATCAAGTAATTCTTTCGCTGTCCCCGGTATAAACCAATGGCAAGCAACAGATGTTACTGAAGCACCCTATAAACTCTCCCTTTCCTGAAGGGATTGAATGTGTATCCTTTACACCTCATTTAAGATCTTGGCTATACAATACTTATGTTCACAGTTGGTAAACATGCAGTTAGACTGCAGAGGGAAACAAAATTCTTTAATTTATAGCATACTCCCCAACATCCTGTAGGTGCAATAACTATTTCTGTAAACTCTGAAAAATGGAAACTATCCTTAAACATCACTGAATTTAGTAGCAAGATGCCAATTATGTAATATTTTTTTTTTCCTTTCTTTTTCCGTAAGTAAGGTTTTCTTGTGGAAGAAATAAGAAACCATTGGTATTTAGTGAAGGGCAGCCAAACACTCCAGAGTTGATTATGGCCAAATGAATGTATTGCTTTATTTAATCCTACTGAAGCCATACCGAAGCCTTTTCACTGTTTATCCAATGTACTGAGACACAATGAACATTCATTTTTGTCCAGAGGTTTAGCATTTCTTTAGGCAATTGTAAAGTAGGATTTTCCATGTCCTATAAAAAGGCATCCCTGTCTAGTTCAGCGTCCCAGAAGATGCCAAAACCCCTGTGTTCCAGAGGAAAGAGGCACATGCCCCATAGCTTACAAGAAGGGTTATTCACAATTAACCCTTTGAACACAAGTTCTGAGCAGCAAAAAAACCTCCACGTCCCATTTTTCGCAAATGCTTTGACATAAGTGAAAAATAGCTTGTGACACACATATAAAATTGGAACTATTTGTCAGTGAAATAAAGCAAAGTCAAACAAGTCCCAGCTTATAAAATATACCTTTAAGACACTGCGTTGTGGCTGAACTTTGAGTAAGCACAGAAAAGCTAGTGATCAGAAAACCAGCAATGATCAATGATCACCTGAAAATAATCTCTTTTGCCTTTATTCTTCGTGTGAGCTACAACCCAAGAATTTATCTTCAAATTCAGAGCTCATTGGCACATCTGAAAAATGTAGATAATTTCTGTCACCATGTCAAATCCAAATATGAATTTTCTTTTTCCCTTTCCATTGGGCTGCTCAATTTCTTTAGGCCCATCTGGAATACCTCATAAGCCTCCATGAGGTGAACCAAGAATAACATGGCAGTGGTTGAGGAAACAGTATTCTGAGTCAGCAAGAAACTAAGTGTCATAGTCACATACAGTCCATTATCCCAGAATAAATAATATTTATTTATGGATTAAACACAGACAAGTAATTGGCAAGCCTGCATAAACATCTTTATACTTACTGTGCCAGGTCGTGGGTAAGGAATTCTGCCCTGATATGGAATCAGCTGGTGGTTTGGGCCCTCCTTGTGTGCAAATGGCCCATTGAATACAGTCTGGATGTCGGATAGATGATACACACACACGGCTGAGCCTTTAAATATGGAGCTGGAAGACAATAGGAAAAGGTTAGTATTGCAATCTACCTACTTTTCTAGAGCTTTTCCATCATTTTGCTTTTCCATCATGGTCCAAGGATTAAATTGATCTCTAAAATGATATATTTAATACAATTTAATGCTTCTACAACATAGATTTAATGCATTTAAAAATAAACTAATTTAGTTTCCCAATATACACCATTACTCCTTAGAGACATACCACCTTTTTGAATGCTGAACTACAAAAAGAGGAAGGAAGGTACTGCCCTACTGGTGGGAAAAGAAAATTTCCTAATGTTCAATACAAAAGAAATATAATCTGGCTCCGGTTATATCAATGCCAAAAATATTGCTGACTTCAGTGAGACAAGAGTTTTATAAACTTTGTACTGCCAAGCTCAGCACAGGTTTCCAGAACTCCCTACCAGTATATTAACCACAAGACCTCCATGAGCCTTTTAAATACATGGATGAAATATTAATCAAAACATCCAGTGCAATTACAATTGGGTAGATTGTTACATTCAGTTTCCAACTTTTCTAAGCAAAATAAGGTCAGATTGTGGCTGTAAAGGCATTACTCCTATACAGTCCTCAAATCCACCCACAAAACTGGTCTTAAAAAGACCTCTTCAAGAGTGTTGAAGCTTGATGTTTCCTGATAGAATCTAGGGGGTCACTTATGAGAAGGGCCTGTTTTTTCCACCACTCTGGGTTCAGCAATTGTCTCAGATGGTCTCAGGCAGCACAAGCCCTGAATGGGCTCCATCACCCCTTGATGATGAAGGGTACTAGAGGAATAATTTCCAGAGTAGTACTAAGGTTGACTGCAGTGAATTAACTCCATGTTTTTCTCTAACTGCATATAAAGCTTGAAATGTGTATCCCAACAAAATGGAAACTCCAGATAGTCTAAAATCTGCCTGATGTTAACTGCAGGAGGAAGATAATTCAAGTAACTCTGTTTTCAATTGACAAAGAAGAAAAAGCACTCTAGAAAAAACCTAAAACATTATACATAATATCTAAACAAGGAATGTGCAATCCACATTGCTCTCAGTTGTATACGGACTAATAGGAGAAACCTTTTAGATGGATTATGGTATTTGTGGAGTTTTAGTAGGTATTAATAAGTTTTAAGAAATTTATTTCCAGATGTTTTATGTCAGATTTACAGCAGATTATGCCACTAAAGTAACTTGCTTTAATATTACTTGGGTTTCTCTCTGTATGGTTTAGATAAAAATACTAATAGTTATTATTTGCTGGGATGTTTCTCTTTTGCTACTGTTATGAATTGGAGGTCTGCAGAGGTGAACCTAAAGGAACTGTTAAGGAGTAAAAATCCTTATAATTGCTGTGTTTACCTAGGTAACACATTCAAGGTACTGAACAAAGAGAAGGGGCACACAGACCATGTGATTCACAATAACAGAAATGTGTGAATGTAAAAACCTCAATAAAGAGAGAAAACAGCTTGAGAGCCAGGAAAAAGTGAAGCTTTCTCTTTGTTGTCACTGTATATGGTCCTGTGATTCAAACCTCATTTCCACTGCAAAAATAACAGTACGATTAGGTAAAATGTTTCTAGTTCAGGCATGTTGCATCCACAACCTAATCATAAGTGTGGTTATTGCTAAACATAACCTCAGCATTTTCTCCTTCTGTGTAGTAGGAAGCATAAAATGTAGACAGCACCAAACGATTACAAGTTATGGGATTCTTTTTCTCCCAATGAAATATCATCATATTCTCATATTTGGGACAGCAGATCCCTGCATCCACATGAAAAAAAGACAGAAAAGGGCTTGGAAAAAAAATTTTTTCATGCAAGGATTTTTTAGAAATTGTAATTTAAGGAATTATTAGTAACAAATTAAATGATTTGCTTATTTGATCAAATAAATGAAATTTACAAAAAGGCAGAAAACTTTTTTGAAGGTAATACCATATAAATCATACAGGATATCAGAAATCAGCAAGCTGTAACTATTTCTACTCTGTATACTACAGAGAAAAGTGGCAAAAAAAAAAGCAGAGATGGTAGAATCTGTTGGTCCACCTTTTGGTATATCTTTGTGGAGAGTTTCATCATAGTAAGCCATAGCTAGTACTTCTACTGTCATTGAGAGCTCACTGAATGCTTTCTAAACTGGATAGTAAGTGAATACTACTGACTGATAAGGGGCAGCTTCAGGCTGCCAGGAGGTAGCCAGCTGAAGCTGACATGGGTTATTAGCCATCTGTGCGATCATCTGCCAGCTGAGAGACTGGAAATGATTTGTATGAATTCACGTAAGAATTCCCAGTTTGATCACTCATGGTGCTGGATGTCCTTCAGGAGGTGTTAAGTACTCTCAGATGCCACATGAGTTCACTGTGTTGAAGTCATTTAGCTTTCTGCTGCTGAATGGTAACAAGTAGCCCTCCACGGAAATATTTTCCCCCTGCCAGATGACAGTGTATCAGGGAGCAGCTTGCGCCAAGCAGCCCAGCTCTAACATGGATACCAACAGTAGTGATACTGAGACTCTTACTCCTGGCATGTGAACGATGGCCACAGCAGACATACAAAATTGCACAGCACAGCCTCCACCACAAACCATCGCTTTCAATTTTCATATTGAAAACTGGACACTTCAGAAATGTAATCTTTTTCAGAATCTCCCCAATTACCTTGATGTTGTAAAAATCCCATACACAAGCGTTGTTCTGGGGTTATCAGTTTCCAGAAGAAACACATCCTCTGCATGAAAGAAAAGGAAAAAGAAAAAAAAGTTTTGAATACTAATAAAAACTTTATTTTCCAGTTTAATTAATGACTTTTTTCCCTGCTACAGTCAACAGTAGTTTTGTCTCAGACTTGAATTGGAAAATCAGACTTATCGTATGAATGGACCATATGCACATATCTAGCATTTGAACATTAGAAGCATATTTGGAAATTAACTCTATGCCATCTAGCCTTATAAAGACAGAAGGCAAAGATTCTCAAATATGTTGAGGATCCATGTCACATATTTCTCTCAGCTGGACCTTGTTTCAGCAGGTTGTTTAACAGTAGGCAATCCTTTAAGTTGCAGCAGGTCAAACATGAAGAGTTCCTACTGATTTAATCCAAAGCAGAACAATTAGGTGTTTTATTGTTCAATACACACTCTAGATGCCCTCATTAGCTCATTTTCAACATGATATGAATAACACACAGCTTTTCAGTGAAGACACTGAGAGATGTAAACCTCCCAGCTCCCATCGTGTTAGGATTTACTGACTGCACTATGCAAAACTGTACTTACTGAACTGAATTTGCCACTGTTGCATCTGATGTATGGATCATTCGCTGGATATCTGCAGTGTTTCACATGGTGAACTGAAAATCTAAGTGCCTGAATGAATCCTGAGAAATTCTATTTATTCATAGTACTATTGCTGGTGCCAGGAAAATAATTCATTAGTATTTATTAGTATTATTTTGAACTACTGAGACCTCTACCCAGTGATCAAAAAAGAAAAACTGTATTGTAGAAAAGCTGTGTGTTACACAGTGGTATAAGAAACAATTTCAAGGACATGCATGCTAAAAAACCTCTATCACAATCCTAACTAAGAGCAAAATAACAGTAGACTTCCCTCACATGTTCCCTTCCTAATATTAATTCTTATAAATATAATTCCTTTGCATAGTCAAGATTAACTGCTTTTATTTCAAAGTTAATGATTATTACCCAGAGAGACTTTTAAGGATTTTTACATTTCCTGTCATAAAACTGCAAGGGGAATTTCGTCATGAATTTCTAGAGCCAAAAATTCACCATCTACAACTTGAGTAAGGGGCTGTGTGAACTTCAGGGATTAAATATGCACAGGGTGCGAGATATAGATAAAAATTTTAAGGGATTTTATTGCCATACCTAATTCATCAAAATATGTTTCTGTTCCATCTTCGTCCATTACTGAGCACACGAGTCTTGCTTTCAAGAATGTTGTCCACTTGTTCACGAGGCTACGCTGACCTCCTGTGTCATTCTGGAAAGGAATACTATTTTCAGAAAAAAAAAAAACTCATACAACACAACTCGCATTTTACTGGGCTTTTACACATTTTTCTCAGCTTAATTTGACTCATCACTAGACAATTATGCTGGAAAAATTAAATATAAAAAATAGATAGTCCTAAACCAAGTCCCTTCATCCAAACACCCCAGATACAGGAGCAGCAAGAACTGGGCTTTTTGAGCAGAGTTTCTGTACTGGGATAGCAGTCCTGGGAGGGTCGGGCAGTAGATTTTGTGCAGCAGCAGTGTGTGTAGGTAGGTATGACTGGGAAGGACTGGAGGTCTACATCACTCACTGACACCTAGTGTGGAGAAGTCCAATGCTATCTCTGAAAGTTCTAATAGTCCTATGGAGAGATGTGTCTCCCAGTTGTGACAGCAGTATCGCCATATCTGATGTATTAAGCCACGCTGGCCCATGAGGTGGATGCTCTGCGCTGAATTCACCAGTGATGGCTAACATGGCTCAGGTTCTTTTTGCACTGCTGGAAGTCCTGCTAGCTTGGTCCAGAGCTGGCTTGGTCACACTTCACTCCAGGATCTTCCCATCTCTCTCCATTGCAAGGTAGAAACTGTTATTGCTAAACCAGATGCTGCAGCACAGAGGTGATAGTTCCTGCCTCATTTCTAAGTTTCCTTTTTCACTTTCGTTGGGTGACATTGTGCTAAGCAGTTTGGAAGATAGTGTTCTTATCTATGGTGTTCACTAGTAGAACAAGGAAACTCAGAAGCTAGACAAATGTGATTTCAGTGAAAAGGTGTTCATGCCTCATTGGCGCTCTTGCAGTTTGTAATCCAACTTTTTGGGAGACCTATATGGAGTCTTTTGAAGGGGGGGTCTTTCTTGGCACCATTGTACTAATATATTTGGCCAGTCTCAAAGGCACTGATATATAAATACGATGGTATACAAGTATACAAATATGACTGACTCAGATTTATTTTCATTGCCTTCGGGATCCTGCCACTGACTTCAGTGTAAGCCTAAACAGGCTGAGGCCTTTCAGAAATCATCTGGGCTTCATTACAACAGTAACAATTACAAATACATCTATAATTGCATGAAATGTCTTCTTACAAAATACCCAAAAAGGCCTTTAGGCACCCTCAAAAAATATAGAAAATGGGTATTATAAAAGAAATCACATGCCTCATCATATTGCCAAACAAAGAGTTTAACACAATCCCAAAGACACCCTCCCACACATACACAACAACATCACAGAGCACCAGATTCTAAAGAAGACACAGATTAAAGACAGAGACTACACAAACCCTCGCAATTATTTTCCTGAGCCTTTTCAAAAGAAGGAATGAAAAGGCTAGCAATAATTGTGCATTTACAATTTTTCTCTTCTTAAAAAAATATCCATTCCACCAGAAATATTAAGAGCTGCTTCAAGAATTTTTCATCGATGGTTGACTACAGATGTGAAAAAGGAGGTAGCGACAATGAGAGCTGTTATCGTAAATTAATTACAGCACAGGAGTAGCCATAACTCCTGAATTTAATTTTCCTGAATTTAATTTTTCTGTGTGCATTTTTAAAATTAGACTCAGACATAGATCAATGCAAGAACTCAGAAAGGACAGATACTGTAAAAATGAAAGCAATAACTGAAAGTTAAATCAACCCATTTAAAAGTTGGCTCCAGTAATTCCAATGAGTTTCAAAGATTTTGTGTGTGTGTGTTTGTGAAAGACTTCACTGTCTTATAGTTCAGTTTTCCTAAGCAAATAATGTACCACATTTGGGCAAAGGACAAAAGTTTGGAAATTCAGCACTGGTAACTATTCTGACACAGAGAAATATACAAATCCCTGAATCTCTAGAATTCTGTATCATTATAGGTATAGCCAGAATACATAACATGTTTAGACCCTAGCTGCGTGTTCAGTAACAGCTCTATTTAATTATGAATGTGGAAGCTGAAACAGGAAATTTGCTTTGAATATAAATCAAAGGCCTTTCAATCATTTAGTGTTTTATCTTATCATGTCACACTAGCAGATTGTCCAACAACCTGTCAAACAAAATAGTTCTTACCGGGCATATTCTTGCAATCATGGAATGAATTTGCTTTGTGCTGCCGCTGTTGTCTGTGAGTTTCTCTTTGAAGAAGAAGTAGATCTTGGCGTCATTGGGGTCAGTGCCATCTGGGATAACATGAGCATCCACAAAAATAGGCTCTGAAATGAAACAGTATACCAAAAAGATGAAACTAAAAGATGTATCAGTATAAGCAATTAATGATTTGACAGTTAGTTACTGCTTCAAGGAAACATCATATAATGCATATAAAGGTACTGCTGTGTCAGTACTGCTCTAGCCTTATGTCTATATACACCAGATAACACCAGGTAAATGGCTTCTTGCTGTTAGCCTTCAGTTTTTGCATCCTTGCATTTTATCTCACAACAGATTTTAGAGAAGTGATTCAAATGCAGAAGCAAAAGCATTAGATCACTTCAGAGATTCAAAGACTTGGAGAAAGAAGAGGCAAGAATCATTGTGTTATAAGGGGCACTTAAGGAAAGCCTCATTGAAGCAAAACATAAAATTAAACTGTTAAAAGACTCACTGGGAAAAGAACAAGTAAGATAGATAAATGAGAGAGGAAAATAACATGGAAAAGATAAGCAGGGTAGACAAATGCTTGAACTGCATTTGAGTTCCTGTCAGAGGTCAACAAGAATAACAAAGCGTACATGCATAATACAGCAAAAAAGCACTAAGGGGAAAGCAAAATAATTTACATCCTTAACAGCAAGCATATAATGGACAGTGGAAAAATCTTTCTTTGTCTGAATGAAGAAGTGGACCATCTTCCTGCATGAAGGCTATACCTTTCAATGATCATGCAAGATTGCTTGATTGGTTGAAATCCAGTAAAAATCTTGAAATAACCTCATACAAAGGATGGATGTCTGACAGAAAATTCACTAAGACTGCAGCATTTTTGTGTTCACATTGCCCATTCTCAATGGCAGCAGCAGAACAAAATCTTCACTTCACCACACTAAGCTGCAAGTGGCTTGGCCCACTAAGAGCATCCTATACCAAACATGGGTAAATAGGAGCATGTACACAGAGAGGATAAATGCTTAAAAGGGATTGGAATGATGCCTCCAAGCATATGCCAGCCTCACTGGTAAGGGAAGAACCAGCTCCCTGCACTAGCAGGTTTACACCACTCAGGGTTTTTGAGCATTTTCTTGCAAGGCATTTCAGTCCTGCATTTCATCTCCTGCTAAGCCCAGAGCCCTAACCTGGCAAGCCCACCTATGTGGCATCGCACACATCTCCCAGAGCACTGCTGCATACATTTTGAATGCAAGTGGTGGTGAGTCTTCTGAGGTAGGTCAGTCTGAATTAACTGGGTCCTAGAATCAAGCATTTAATTTAAGGCAATGTCTGATGCATTACAAGTAGAGAAGGCACTTCCCTAGAAGTCAGAGTGTGTGATTGCTTGCCATTTGACAAGTGCCACTGTAGTTTGGTTGAACCTTAAGGCAAAAAAAGCCATCAGGGGAGATGGCCTAAGGGCTTAGCTCATGCAGTAAACATTTGTGCATTGTCCACAATGTGTATTTACACAAGTTTATTTATGGTTCAACTTCATAAATAATATTCAGAGAAAGCTCTGTAAAAGACAAGCTTTTTGTCTTAAAGAAAACAGAGCAGGATCTCTGTGAAACCTATTAAAAGCTCTGGTAAAACAAAGGCATCTCACCACTCAGCCACTTGGAGTTGTGCTGGTCAGTTCGCACTGCATTCCTCCTGGTCAGACTCCGAAAAATGGCTGCATCTGTCCCCATGAAATCAATATACATTCCTGAAAAAAGCTCCTCATCTGCAAAGAATTGAAATAGAAGGGAAAAAGTAAATGCATTGTTATGGCTTTTGGGAAAACAGTATCTACAGATCTATTTTTATTTTAAATTCGTCAGCCACAGGAGTGCACACAGATAAGTTTTGGGTCATGGGAATGGGGTTTCCCTCTGATTTACAAAGACACAATCTAGAATGCACAAGAATCATCAGATTTTTCTTAAAGACTTTAGGGAACTGCATAATTAAATGCAGCAGTAGAACTGCATATGTGGTGAACCTTTCTTTGATATGAAGTTTGGCTGCTCAGCTTTCACTGCAAAGGATCACTGGAAAATCAGCCTAGTGTTATCAAACAGAATCACGTTCAACTTTTTAAGTACATACTTCAAAAAGCTTTTTTTTGTTATGGAAGTAGAGAAAGTAACTGGGCTGAATCTATTGCTGGTGTAAACTGGCACAGCATCTACTGCAGTCAATGAATCAGTGCCAATTTTTACCAACAGTATTGTCAAGGATGCCCCATACAGCCTCAAGCTGACTTCAGTATTGTAGAGGCCAGACAATCATATTATTGAACTTTACTCTGAGTAAGACTGAGCAACAGTTGTCCACTTTTATGTACTTGATTCTAAGTATAGGGTCATTATGCTTGAACAGAATTAGACATGCAACTCTTACGCTAACAGAACCATGAACTTTTGCTCCCTGTGCAGGGCTGAAAACTCACTCCATCACTTAGAATGCATATCTGTATTTGTGTGCATAAATATTTGGATACATAATTATAATCATAATTACATATACTATCATTTTCTACTCAGTGAATAACCAAGCAATTTCCACTGACTGATGACAATGAAACCCCAGAGTAGAAAACAGTAGCTAAAATAAACTCTAACTCTCAGAGTGGGAGTGGTGGCTGAATACATTCCAGTACAGCTGGGTCCTTTGATTGATGTTTTTGTCTGAATTCCTGAACTACCCAGCGAGTGTGGTCAAGCTGGCAAGAGGTACAGGTTCAGAAGCACTTGAGGCTATTTTTATGCTCTCTGTGTGTGTGCATTAATATGGAAGACTATTGGTTTATAAGAGAATTAAAACTCAGGAGATTTTTTTTTTCTACTGTTGGCTTGAGCCTGAACTGAACCCCTGCAGCCACTCTTCTGCTCTCATCTCTCCCAGTGATGACAAGATTCATACACAGGAGATTTAAACAATGCTTTCGCTGCATGTTTGTGAAGTATTTACTTCCTGATCATGTCCTGATGGAATAATGTTAGATCTATACTGATTTATTACTGATTTTGCATATTTGTCTCATCACTTCAATCCATCAGAGCTTTTTTCTTATTATGAAATAAATTGTTTGAGAAAGATCAGCTTATGGTTCTCACTAAATATTATGTACAGTCCTATGCATACACATGCACACACACTTTAACAACTGCACTACACTATGTAATTTTAATCCTATTACATATCAACTTTATTAGTTATGTCTTAAGCATCTCTAGTGCCTGCTTGCTAATCACGTAGCAGATGACAACCGTCAGCATCACTTCCTTTTGGTTAAATTCTTAAAATCTGCACAGCACGTGGTCTGCACAGCACACTAGTTCACACTACTTCTCTTTGTTACTGGGGGGAATCACTGAATTGATGAGGTATGTCTGCTTTTATAAATATCTCAGAGTCTTGATGTGGAAAGAGACATTCATCCTGCACATTAGTTATGACGAGCTTCTTCAAAGCACATTTTTCATAGCTTTGATGCAAAGGTGCTTTGTCCAATGGTAAAATGCACCAGGTTCGAATTTATTTTTATAGCATCACTTTCCTCCAAAGGGTGAATAGTCTTTCTTGCTGCATTTTAGGCTGGTGATGCCCAAAACTGTCAAGAAATTGTATCTATATTTAAAACTGGTTCTTTTGTCTTGGAAGAATTCTCTGGTCTAGCAGTATTTCCCATCTTCTGAAGCGAGGGGAAGGAATTCTCAAAGAAGAATGCTCAAAGAAGAGTCCAGTGTATGGGCTTGGTCCTCTCATCATAACTCAAGCTGTGACTTACAAAATCTTCTGCCTTCTGGCATGGATATTGAGGCTAAATTCATTCAAGCATACAGTTTTTGAAGTGACTGGACTTTGTAGTAAGAGGGAGAAAGTATAAAACCCAATCTGTGTTACTGTGGAAAAGGAATGTGACCTTTGTAGATAATTTAAACTTTGTAGATAAATTATATCATGAAAGATAAGTCAAACACTAAGGAAGGTCTCTTCAGTCACATAACAAAGACATCAAGGAAGATGACACAAAGGCCACTAAGATGAACAGAGCTTCCAGAGATCCACTGCAGAAAAAAAGTCAGCTTACTATACAGCAGTTCAGAAACAATGTGCCTTTATAGTGTTTTATAAAATCCAGAAGGAACAAGGAAAGAAAACCTTATTTTTTAGTGCCAGTTGATTCATTTAATAATACCAGAACAGCAATGAGTAGCAGTGGATTAATCCATCACTGACTTTGAATACACATTTTCTTTACGCAGTGAGTATCTGTAAACACTGACCATAGATCACTGATGAGATAGAGACATAAGTGCAGCCTAGGTTCAGAGAGGTATCTAGGTAGTATTTACCTGTCTTATAAAGATGCTTCAGTTCATACCTCTGAATGAAATTAACTGTCATTTGCACTAAATATATTTTCAATAAAGAATAATAACATAAAAAATAATTTGTATTTCATAGAATCATAGGATAGTTTTCGATTTCAATAGGTCCATTTCAAATGGACCATGCAGGACAGGCTATTTGACACTTCCCTTAAGCTCCATGACTTAAAACTCAAACTTTAAAGGAAGTATCTGGCACAATATGTAGTGACCATCAACTTCAGTAGAAGCTGATGGGCAGAAACACCATGCATTGTTCCCTTGTAAACCTGGGGTGAAATATGCAGTACCTGTGTACTAAGCTTTATTTACTAAGGAAGCCTGAAAAATCTCTTGAACTACTGTTCCCTTCACAGCCAAAAATATAGGAAGGAGTAGACACATGTTTTAAAATCAAGGCTTTGGCACTAGAAGTCTGTGAGCATGCTGTAAATGCAAAAGGTTGGGTTAAGCTAAGTATATATAATGTGTCTCCTGGCTGGAAAACAAGCAAACAAACAAACAGTGTTTTATTGATGACTTAGGTTGCACAAAGCGTATGCGCCCTTTGAGTCTTCAGTTGGGTGTGCAATAGGCACTGCAGTAATTCTTCGTCATAACCACTGACCCCAGTCACCACCAATTGACAAGAGTATTTGAGGTGTGTCAGTTGTATCATTTTCTGACCTTTCAAACGGAAGAAATTTACAAAACTGCTTGGGTTTAAAGCCAATTGAAGAATGAAGAGCCTTGCAAAAGCTGGTGGGCTCTACAGCACAGATGACAACAAAAATGAAATTCAAAGTAACTAAAGTCTTCAGGCTTTCTTTCCCTGGCTACTCTGAGATTCTGCAAATAATTAAATGAGACACAAGTGCTGTCTAGGATGAACAAGGTCAGAAACTGTTCAAATATAAAATGCTAGACAGGGTAATGTATAGTTGAAACCAATCCTGGGAAAAAATGTGTAAGCTGGAAAAGGCACAATCTTTTGTTTTCTGTTTCTCTCTCTCCCTCTTCCAACAACTTCGTTCTGAATTTTATTTGTATACTCACCTTTAGCTTTATGCAGACCTTGGAACAAGGATGGACCAGATCCTTGTGCCCATCAGCCAGACACAAGTACTGCTTCTTCGAGGCCGAATTCTGTGTCCAGCTCATTTCAAATATCCCATTAATCCACACCATACATGATCATAAGGGTTTAGACATCAGCAACTTGAAGTATTTTTACTTACTGATCATAACAGACACTGTGTTCACATTAGGGTTGAAAGAACAGCGTCCCTTCCCCGATTCACACTTGGAGTCGATCTTGAAGACTTGTTCCTGTAAAGTAGATTTGTGTGTCACTTCTCATTTCAGAAACTGTCAGATGTGAAGTGATTTTTATGCTTGGCTGTTTCCAGCATTATTAATGTTCTGCACTGGCAGGCACTTTTATTGTACTATCATCAGTTTAGCTTTCCTATTCAGAATTTGATCATCTTTTTAAGACAAGCTTTTCATAGCTACCCAGTTGTTTTCCAAGACTTTTGTTATAAATTCAAGACATTGAAACTAAGAATTTTCCCCTCTAGCTCAGTTATGCTTTGGAGAAGTTTATTGGTCTCTGCAATAACATTTATGGAGATTACTTCTGTGTATTTGAAGTTATTTATAAATTATTTGCTGAAAACATGGTAGTACTTATCCTAGTCTAGGACATTTTAATAAAACTACTGGAACAATAAAAGGTATTAAATAAAAATCTCTTATGACAACTGCAATTTGGTGCTAGTATAAGTAATTTGTTCTTTACTGAGCTATCAGACCTCCGAAAATACCCTAAATCATAGTTATTTTCTTCAATACCATCTCTTATATTATGCGTACAGCTCAAGATCCATCTAGTGATAGATGATTTTTCAAGCCTGAAATAGCTTGCAATTTCTTTGTTGTTTAAGAATCTTGGTATGGGGATTTGTTTATATTTTATGTGATTTATAAATAGGATATCCATTTGGCAAAGTAGAAAAACCCTGGACTACAGCTTGAAATACAAACAGTCTGAATATCTTTAGAAAACTTGCCCCTCTCAGAGTACCCCTTCACTTCTTTGTTCCTAGCAACATCGAAGAGCAAGAAGTGACTCTGGTTCAAGTCTATTACTTAAAAACAGTGGTCAGTTGTGGCAGAGACATTGATCCATAGTACATCAACTCACATACCACTGTATACCAAACAAACTACTTGTTCCTAGCCTCCTATAGCAAACTTCTCATCTTTAATGAAAGGCCAAAAGACACAACTGCAAAAACAAAAAACAAACCCAACCATCCAAACTTAAAATATTTATTTTTCAACAGAAAACCCAAGACACTGACAAAACTTCCAAAGAAGCCTTCTGTGATGTCGATGCCAATGTATCAGTTATTCAACTAAAGGCAACAATTCTTTATATTCACTTTAACAATTAATGTACATCTTGGGGATACAGGGATGCCACACAGATCTCTGAGCAGCCATTTAGTGGCAAGTTAGAGACTGCCCCATCCTGAAATACTAAGCTACAGCAGGAAGTTTTCTTATTCATAATCCCTGATCTCTTTTCCCCCTCTTCTGTTTTGCCAGATTTAATCACAGAGTTGTTATCTACTGTTCCAGTCATAAGCACTCTAAACAATGTTAAAACATAAGCATGAAGTTTCTAATGTGATCTTGGGTTTATTTTTGCTGCTGTTGTTTTAGTTCTAGATTAATGTGCAGCTTGATGTTAACCCGTATTTACTATATTACACTGCCATTTACCAATTCAAAATGCCCATTACTGCACTATTAAATTAGCTCCGGGATTACATTTGATTTTCATATATATTAAACTACTTTTTAGACTATAATTAATTAACATAATGATTACTTTTCCTTCTGTTTGCATTTACTTTCACATTAGAATATATTTTGGTGACTAAAAATGTCATTACTAAAGACCAAAGCATCAAGTGTGCCAAGCAAGAAAATCAATTATTTTTAACCTCTGTTTCAATGCCCTGTCAATGAAACCGCTTTTTCTGTGAGATTATGTGGAAACTTGGAGACAAAAGATCAAAACAGGCTCAGTTCTTACAGTTGTTTGATATGACTCTGACTGCTTTGTAGCTTCTAGAGAAAAACAGATGTGATTTCTAAAATATCCATTTTGCACGCGCAAAACCAGCCTTCTGTGCATGGAAAACTTACTAAATTAAAGGTGAAATGATAAAAGCAGAGAAAAAATGAATTCTCACTAGTCCCGTAAGTACTACATAGTTCTTCATTCTACCCTATTAATTAGTCGTGCACTGATACATGCAGTGAGTTCAGAAGGAAATGCTTGGTTTTAAACTGTTATGCTGTTGTTGGCCTGTACAGTAATAGCGTTGAGCATGCAATGCCTACAGTCAAGTGTCTGACAGACTCCAGACGTCTGAAACAGCAGTTTATTTAATCAATTGATCATAGGCATGTAGCTATACAGACAGGCTAAGTGAAGCCAGTTCTGCTCTTCCAAGACATGTATCTTTATTTTTAACTTAAGAAATTTAGCATCTTACATCATCTGGAGGTGGCATTTCCTGCCCTCCTTCTTCCCCCCCCCCCCCCCCCCATCTCATTTGCAAAACCCATTAAATAATGAGATTTGGGCTACAGTACTACTGCTTAAGCTGACAAAGGAAAATTGCATTAATTAGACACAAATGAGATCACTTTCCATGTTTCAAATAATTTGTCAAGAAATAGGATGATGCTGAGGAAAGCTGACCTCTGTTTCAAAATATATCAAAAAAATTAATGCATAGTCCATTAATCAGAAGGATGGATTCGCTTATTCAGTTCTGCTTGCTTGTGCATTTAAATCCAGGGCTATGAAACTCTACTTTTAGTTTGTTCATTAGCATCAAAGGTATAGTGACTCAGAGGACACACTCTGTTAAGGAGTCTGGTGCCAAGTAGGGATCTACCCAAAGTCACCTACCTGGAGAAACAATGATGTATCACCTCCCTAGCAAAATCTGCAGTAGGGCTGGATTTTGGCCAGAATTCCCATCCCACTCCCAATGAAATCAGTGATGAATTTCCCAGTGTCTTCCCTAGGAGCTAGCCCAGCTTTTGAAGCTGCCCTTGCACGGCAAAACTCCTGGTAACATGCTCGGATCTTCCTTCACAAAACATCTGCTTCCACATTGCTCAGGAAAATATACTGCACATCCCTGTGCCTGCAGACATTAATCTGACCCAAAAGCTACTGAGGTTCTGGGTCTCAGTTAAGTGTCTTTCTTTCTCCTTCTGCTTGCTTAATTTATTACCTATTACATTTGCACATAAACAAACATTTCACTTTCAAATCAGGAAATTTGGACAATATACTTCTGGAAACATCTGGTACTTTGTGCACTGAAAATATATAGTGAAACTGAATATAGAAAAAAAAAAAACCAAAAACCCAAAACCTGGAGACCCATCTAGAGAGAATAAGATTTACACCAGGATGGTAAAACTTACTTACTTTACCCCAACAGAATCTAATGGGGAAAAAGTTGTGCACCAGATGAAAGCTACCTACAATGGGACTGCATCTAGTGGGTATTAAGCTGAAGTCCAGCAGACTTTCACATACCCGAGCAGTGAGCCCACTTACGGACTTCTCCCAGGAATCAGTAACACATGGAAGTTATTAAAAGTGGACTGCATATTTTACTTTTTATCTAAGTGGCTATTTCTTTTCAAGTATTTCCTGGCAATTTTTCCAACAAATAGCAGGAATGAATTCACCAGACAATGTCAAAGAAAAAGTAGTATCAAATGTAGCCCAGCATTTAGTATGACTGTAGAATTTTGGACGACCATTGTATTTGAGGCATGGCTTTGCTTCTAGCTGCTAACAGGCCAGAAATCTCTGGATCTTTTTCTATTTATCATGGGTGAAGGAGCCTACCTGGATCACTGATGTTTGCATTTTGTTCACAACTCTGATAGGATGCACCACAAAATGAATGGATAAAATGCAAAAGGACTTACCTCTGACCTGCGTCCTCTGTTGACATAGACACACACGGGGCTGAAGGCTCCACTGCCGCACACATAGAGGTGTGTGCGATTGTATGACTGTATCACACGCACAAAATTTCCACAGCCATGCTGCAGGGAATACAGGAAAAAAACCATTATACATTAGCAAATGTTGTTGGATGCTGGGAACCATAAGAATAGACACGTTTTATAATTTTAATAGCATCATGAAAACAGCTACGGAGTGTGGTAGTCTCTCGGCTTGAACAGCTCCAGATTTGTTTTCTTTTCACAGAATTTTGCCTAGTCTGGGAACTCGGCATTGATAAGGCACCATAGAGGAGTTACAGGGGAGTGTGTGAAACATTCCCATTTCCACACAGCAACCTAATTTTCATCAACAGACTTCTCTGTATTTTGCATGGAAGGAAGCAGGGCCTTTGCAGGAACAGTCTCTTCTTTCCCCTAATTTTCTCATCATAGCAAGAACCACTTAAAAAGCAAAGCCAGCCCAAATCTTAGATCCCATTATTTTTATAAACAATTTCTTTCCAAAATTTTAGAACACTGAACAACAGAAAGGAAGTTTAAAGTGAATTGTTCTTTAATACTGAAGATTATCAGTAACATCTTCAAATCAGAATGAAAACTAAAACAGAATGCTAATGGCCACACAATTTCATACCACTGCATTTACAGCTTTTTTCTTCCAGTATACCTGTTTCTTAGAATCATAGAATCACAGAATAGTTAGGGTTGGAAAGGACCTTAAGATCATCTAGTTCCAACCCCCCTGCCATGGGCAGGGACACCTCCCACTAAACCATGCCACCCAAGGCTCTGTCCAGCCTGACCTTGAATATCGCCAGCGATGGAGCATTCACAACTTCCATGGGCAATCCATTCCAGTGCCTCACCACCCTTACAGTAATGAATTTCTTCCTCATATCCAATCTAAACTTCCCCTGTTTAAGTTTGAACCCATTACCCCTTGTCCTCTCACTACAGTCCCTAATGAAGAGTCCCTCCCCAGCATCCCTATAGGCCCCCTTCAGATACTGGAAGGCTGCTATGAAGTCTCCATGCAGCCTTCTCTTCTCCAGCCTGAGCAGCACCAACTTTTTCAGCCTACCTTCATATGGGAGGTGCTCCAGTCCCCTGATCATCCTTGTGGCCCTCCTCTGCACTTGTTCTAACATTTCCATGTCCTTTTGATGCTGAGGACACCAGAACTGCACACAATACTCCAAGTGAGGTCTCACGAGAGCAGAGTAAAGGGGCAGGATCACCTCCTTTGACCTGCTGGTCACGCTCCTTTTGATGCAGCCCAGGATGTGGTTGGCTTTCTGGGCTGCGAGTGCACACTGCTGGCTCATGTTCATTTTCTCATCTTCCAAGGCCCTCAAGTCCTTCTCCGCAGGGCTGCTCTTAATCTCTTCACTGCCTAACTTGGAGCTGTGCCTGGGATTGCTCCAACCCAGCTGTAGGACCTTACCCTTGTCATGGTTAAACATCATCAGGTTAGCATCAGCCCACCTTACAAGCGTGTCAAGGTCCCTCTAGACGGCATTCCTTCCCTCCAGTGTATCAACTGAACCACCCAGCTTGGTGTCATCAGCAAACTTGCTGGAAGCACACTCAATCCCACTGTCCATGTCACTGACAAAGATGTTGAACAAGACCGATCCCAACACCGATGCCTGAGGGACACCACTTGTTACTGGTCTCCAGATGGACACTGAGACTTTGACCACAACTCTTTGTGTGTGGCCATCCAGCCAGTTCTTTATCCACAGAGTGGTCCACCTATCAAATTGATGTCTCCCCAACTTAGAGAGAAGGATGTCATGTGGGACAGTATCAAGCACTTTGCACAAGTCCAGGTAGATGACATCAACTGCTCTACCCCTGTCCATCAGATCCATAGCCCCATCATAGAAGGCCACCAGATTGGTCTGGCAGGATTTACCCTTAGTGAAGCCATGCTGGTTGTCACCAACCACCTTGTTGGTTTTCATGTGCCTTAGCATGCCTTCCAGGAGAAGCCGCTCCAAGATTTTGCCAGGCACAGAGGTGAGACTGACTGGTCTGTAGTTCCCTGGCTCATCCATTTTCCCCTTCTTAAAAATGGGGGTTATATTTCCCTTTTTCCAGTCGTCGGGAACTTCACCTGACTGCCATGATTTTTCAAATATGATGGACAGTGGCTTAGCAACTTCATTTGCCAGCTCCTTCAGGACCTGTGGATGGATTTCATCAGGTCCCATGGACATGTATACATTCAGGTTCCTAAGATGGTCTACAACCAGATCCTCTCCTACAGTGGGCCTAGGGTCTTCATTCTCACTGTCCCTGCATCTGCCTTCCAAGACTTGGGTGGTGTGGTCAGAGCATTGACGGTAAAGACTGAGGCAAAGAAGTCATTAAGACCCTCAGCCTTCTCCAAATCCAGGGTAGCCAATTCTCCTGATAGCTTCCAGAAAGGGCCCTTGTTGTCCCTAGTCTGTCTTTTATTTGCAATGTACCTATAGAATCCCTTCTTATTATCCTTAACATCCCTAGCCAAGTTTAATTCTAATTGGACCTTAGCTTTCCTAACCTGGTCCCTAGCTTCCCAGACAACATCCCTGTATTCTTCCCAGGCCGCCTGTCCTTTCTTCCACCTTTTATAAGCCTCTTTTTTTCCTTCGAATTTTGCTCAGCAGCTCCTTATTCATCCAAGGAGGTCTCCTGGCCCTCCTGCTGCCCTTCCTTCTAGTAGGGATGCATCGCTCCTGAGCTTGCAGCAGGTGATCCTTGAATATTAACCAACAGTCTTGGGCCCCCCTGCCCTCCAGGGCTATATCCCATGGAACCTTACTGAGCAGGTTCCTGAAGAGGCCAAAGTCTGCTCTCTTGAAGTCCAGGGCAGTGAGCTTGCTGCACGCTCTTCTCACTGTCCTGAGGATCTCAAATTCAACCATCTCATGATCGCTGCAATCAAGGCTGCCCTGGAGCATCACATTCCCAACCTGCCCTTCCCTGTTGGTGAGGACAAGGTCAAGCACGGCACCTCTCTTTGTCGGCTCCTCTATTACTTGCAGAACGAAGTTGTCTTCCACACAATCGAGGAACTTCCTGGATTGCTTGTGCCGGGCGGTACCATCCCTCCAACAGATATCAGGGTGGTTGAAGTGCCCCATGAGAATAAGGGCCTGCGAGTGTGAGGCTGTTCCTATCTGTCTGTAGAGCACTTCATCCACCGAGTCCTCTTGGTCAGGCGGTCTGTAACAGTTCCTCACAATAATGTCTCCCATCGCTGTTCTCCCTTTAACCCTGGCCTACAAATTCTCTGCCCTCCGACAGAGTTCCATCCTCTCCAGCCTATCCCTAACATAAATAGCAACTCCCCCTCCCTGCCTACTGGGCCTGTCTTTCCGAAAGAGCTTGCAACCTTCCATTGCCACACACCAGTCATAGGAGCCATCCCACCATGTTTCTCTGATGTCTGTTATATCATACCCCCATAGACGAGCACACATCTCTAATTCCTCTTGTTTGTTCCCCATGCTCTTTCCTTTTTTGACTATGATCAACTGTTAATTTCTTACTGTGATCCCAGAACTGCCTTCATTTTCAATCATCCAAACCTTCACCATAGACTTTGAGAATTGCATGTGTTCTGTGATTACAGGATTGGAAACTGTGTCATCAGCCACGCTTATGAAAATCAGTAGAGTTAATCCCTGTTTAGCAGACTGCACAGTTTATTTATATTTAACAGCATTCATATTTTTGGTTCAGCAGGACCTGGTACTTTACTACATCTGAAAAGTAGTGCATAACTGTAGGTTGTTGGAGTTCATAGGAGTTTCTCTACAGATAACACTGCATGCCTTCAGTTAAGCTCTAGCTATATTTGAAAAGTCCTTCAACCCAGTTAAAATATGTTGTTTCTCTAAAGCTGAGGGCTGTTCCTAAATATTTCAATTTTCTCATATCCAGCTATCTTAGTTTGGCCCAAAGATGGCTTTAGTAATGTCCTGCTATCAAAATCATATTTTTTCCAGTGGTAATGCCACATTGCTGCTGTGGAAAGAGAAGAAGAATGCGAAGAAGAATGAGTGAAGGTATACCACTAGCTTATGTATGCCAGGGTGTAAACTGATTACTTTCTTTTCTTGCTGTCTGCAGCAACACTTATCTAGAAGACTCCTAGATAAAGGTTTATTTCATGCTGAGAAATCTCAGAATGAAAGTCTTCCAGGATCAGGACCAGGAAATAAAGTCTACATGAAGAGTACTGGTGCGTAGCACTTGGTACTCTGCTTTGTGCCGTGTCTTTCCAAAGCGTCTATGGCAAGAACATAGGGGTAGTTATATGAATGGTTCTTTCAGGACAGCCTTCTGGGTAACCATCTGACACATACTGTGTCCTCATGTCTCTTCACTGGTGATTTACAGGCAAATAACACAAGTTGACTCAACACCAATATTTTAATCGTGTCCAGCAGGAAGACCATTTTTATGATCTCTGAGCCTTTACCCATGTCTCTAGTGTTGAACCACTGAACTCCATTTGCAATTTGCTGTATGATTAATTTGTGTACTGCACTGTGACTCCACAACCAAACAAACAAGAAATTGCTACTTCAGAATATATTCTGTAGGAATGCATTCAAGAGCACCTATGCTTAGTTTATTTCCCTTTCCTTGATACTGGAGTGCTTTGTGCTTTCAAATCAGTCTGGTCTGAGGTGACATGATATAGTTGTCTTTAGGATGAACATTTTTTAAAGGTAGATATTCACATACTACTGGTGCTTCCCTTGGAGTTGATACCAAAACTCAGTAGCAGTGTCTGGGGAACATCCTTACCATAGAAATCTGAAAGTCAGACATCTATGCTCTAGGATCCCATCGCAGTAAATGGAGAGAAATAGATGTCTTACTAATGTAAGCATCTAAGTTAGCCCAGTGAACATACTATTTGGAGGCGACAATTTCTTTTTAGTAACAATAAAGGCAGACAAAGAGGACAAAGTCAGACACCTATGTCTGTAACAACCGCCCTCCAACTCTCCTGGGAAGAGAATTCATTAATTCCTTTCCTGGCTGCTCCAAGTATTCCTCTTTTACCTTGTGATAATCACTACTCTCTGCTAGGCCAAATGTTATCATACATTCCCTCCCTCTACTCCCCCCAACACCTTTTTATTAAATTTGAAATGCTTAATTCTTCTGAATTCATTCTCTGCTTCTTCCATATTACCAAGAATGTTATTAAAACGAACTATAAATTTTAAGTTGCAAGCAGTGATTTAGCATTGGTTTCTCTTTTTCTCAATACTTCAGTAGCTTTCAATAAAATGCATCACTGATTTTAGTGACAGCAGCAGCAGCTCCTCAGTATTTTTTTTTCCTCTTTTAAACTCTTGAGGACAAATTCTAAGGAACAGTGTAAACTTCTATCATTGAAACTTAATTTTTCTTTTGCAGTGCACAGCTGGGATAAAAAAATCAGTTAAAGCTGATGCACATAGACATGCTTAACTACGTTACAGGGTATTAGCTGTACCCGCAATTAAATTGTTGTAAAAACAGAGATTCTATCCAGAAATCTGTCCACTAATGCAGCAACATTTGGGTACTTCAACATAATTAAAAGCTAGGAAAGTCTCACCACTAAATACCCAAGATTAAAAGTCCTCTAGAGAATCCAGTGCTTAGGGTCTTATGCTTTTTTCCTATGGGTTACATATTTTGCATACTACTTTCTGCTTAGAGTGTCTACATTTTTCTTATCTTTGCCCTAGAAGAACGTTATCATATCTTGGAAACATGACTAAGGCTAATAAATTTTTTGCATTTCAAAGAAAAGAAAATTCCTTAAGGAGTCTATGACAAGTTGATGATGCAACTGGCAAAATAACTACCCAACATTAATCACCATTAACAAAACTGTCTGTTTTCTCGTCACATTTAGCGCAACCTACCAGGCTGCTAGCTGTTGAATTTACTGCATACTGCAGTAACTAGAACAATGTAAATATATATATATATATATATATAAAGGATATTCAATAGGAAAAATACTTGCTTTTCTCTATTCCAACCCTTACTATTCTATGATTCTATGATTATAGCTATCAGAAAAGAAAGTAGATAAGCTTCAATACCAACCATAATACAGTTATTCATTAAGAAGCATTCTATAGCTCTGCATTACTCTCCACAGTAACTTGAAATAGCAGTATTACAGCAGTACTGCAGGACGCCAACCTTCTGGTTTCCTTACATTCATCAGCATTTGCAACAGATTTTCAAAATAAAGCCCTCACATTTTTCTTACAGAACGGGCTCAGGTGGATTATTGTAAATGTATTGTAAACTGGCAAGAGGTGTTCAGAGTGTTCCTGCGTCTGAGGTCTTCAGGCTCCAGAGAGTAAATACCACCCGCCTGTAGAGTGTGTTGCTGTGGTGAGCAGCCAGGCAGAGCACTTCCCCACCCTGAACAATAGCTTAGCCGGGCTCTTCAGCATCACTCCCAGGAAATACCTGGAAATGCACTACCTAGTTTGAGTAGTGATGAGAGAAAAAGGCAAGAAAATGGACAGTGGACTCGTTCCATCTGTCATAGTCTGAGTGCGCATTCTGTTTATATAGCCTGTTTTTCGTACCTTCACTTTATCGGTTGGCCTGCAGAGCATTTCAAAAGCATAACGAACACTTCTTTTGCTTCGTTTTGGCTGCATTTAAGGTGCTGTTACTTTATTGCCAGCTATGTAATTTGCATATGTGTGTGCCTGTGCATGTTCACGTGGATTATAACTTACTGTAGGATCTTTGCCAGCCATTTTGCACTCTTCAACCTTGTTTGCTGATGCTGGCCAGAAAATCTATGAAGAAAGAAATATGTTTTAAGTGACATAATTATTATATAATACAAGTAAAACATTTTGCTGCCAAACTTAAACTAGTAAATTAATAATTTGATATCTTTCATACTTTGATCATACTTTGATTATAAGGAACAAAAGAATTTTCATTGATAAATGAAAACAACTTTCTGTCTTAGCATGCAGTAAACAAAATAAAGCCCCAGGTCTTTGGCTGTTATAAGTTAAGTTTGCTGCATAATTTTAAGATAATTTATTTAGAATTCTTTCTTCTAAATAAGAGAAATGTTTTCAGTATTATTGTCTAATTCATTGCCTAAACTATTGTCGGTTTTACTTTTTTGCTTTTGCTGAACTAAAAATTATTGACACTAGAAACCGGAACAAAATATTGCAAGAAGGGTTTTTGTAAAAATTTGTTGGTATTAACAGCAAAGATTTGGATAGATTATGATCAAACCTGACAGAAATCTTAAGATTTCATGCTGATTTCTTTCAGACAGTTTTCCGACAAACACCTCAATACCTGAATGCTTATCTGATCTATACTCAAACTGTACAGATTTTGAACTTCTTCCATTATTTATTTTGATTTTGAAATAGAAGACATCCATTAGAAATCTCTCCCTAGAAAGTTAGTAGGTCACAGGGTCTGATAACTATTAGCCTTAGGATAACATAAATAATAGCGATACAAGATCTCTGCATATATATATAAGTAGATATACAGTTGTAGGCATGCATGCATATGTATAGAGGCATAAGACCAGCAAAATTAATCTGTTATGAAAATAAATAAACAAATGGAAGAACGTGTGAAATTGCTGAGATTAGTTCTGAGCCTAATACTGGGTGATCACATCCACTGACAGAAAATTTTGTGTATTTTGCTTTCTGTTGACTTTTTTTTGTTCTTTTTCCACATTGAAATTCTTTGCAGCTTTATAGTGAAGAATATATGTCATGCAACAAAGGCGGGGGTGGTTGCAGCAATGGAAGCAGAGCAACTGGCAACACAGAGGTAAACCCATCTGGGCTGCTGCACTGTGGAAAGATATCGCTACCTGGGTGCAAAACCTGGTGGTCAAGGGACGCCACGTAGATGCTCATGTACCCAAGAGTCAGGCCACTGAGGAATACGAGGACAATCAACAAGTGGATAAAGCTGCTAAGACTGAAGTGGCTCAGATGGACTTAGATTGGCAACATAAGGGTGAATTATTTTTGCCTATGACACTTCAGGCCATCAGGGCAGAGATGCAACATACAGATGGGCTTGTGATAGAGGGGTGGATTTAGCAATGGACACTATTGCCCAGGTTATTCACGACTGTGAAACATGCTGCAATTAAGCAAGCTAAACGGTTAAAGCCTCCTTGGTATGGAGGATGATGGCTGAAATACAAATATGGGGAGGCCTGGCAGATTGATTATATCACACTTCCACCAACCCACCAAGGCAGGAGCCATGTGCTTACCATAGTGGAAGCAACCACCAGATGGCTGGAAACATACGCTGTGTCCCATGCCACTGCCCGGAACACTATCCTGGGCCTTGAGAAACAGATTTTGTGGTGACACAACATCCTAGAGAGAATTGAATCAGACAATGGGACTCATTTCCAGAACAGCCTGATAGGCACTTGGGCCAAAGAGCATGGCATTGAGTGAGTATACCACATATCCTACCATGCACCAGCCTTTGGGAAAATTGAACGGTACAATGGGCTGTTAAAAGCCACACAGAAAGCAATGGGTGGTGACACTTTCAAACATTGGGATACACATTTACCAAAAGCCACCTGCCTGGTCAACACCAGAGGATCTGCCAACAGGGCTGACCCAGCCCAGTCAGAACCAGTCAGAACATTCACATACTGTAGAGGGGGACAAAATTCCTGTGGTGCACATAAAGAATTTGCTGGGGAAGAGAGTCTGGGTTATTCCTGCTTCAGGTAAAGGCAAACCCACTCGTGGGATTGCTTTTGTTCAAGGATCCAGACATGCTTGGTGGGTAATGCGGGAAGATGGGGAAGTCTGATGTGTACCTCAAGCAGATTTGATTTTAGGGGAAAACAGCCAATTAACTCAATTCTATGCTGTTGGCTGCTATGTAGCACTTTTATAGCCCACCAGCTAGATATCTTCAGGTCACCAGCGACTGGCCCTGACTTCCCTCTGACCATCATTCCAAAAAGACTGAACTTTGATGAAACCAGACGAGTTCTGTGGTATCATCAGCAGGCAACAATCCAATATTGCACACAGCCTCTCCTGTTCTGAAAGGCTGTTACAAGAGATGAAGAGCCT
This sequence comes from Amazona ochrocephala, assembly GCA_039720435.1. Classification (NCBI taxonomy): domain Eukaryota; kingdom Metazoa; phylum Chordata; class Aves; order Psittaciformes; family Psittacidae; genus Amazona; species Amazona ochrocephala. The sequence continues at coordinate 33,739,966 of CM077880.1, forward strand.
GACATCATGGGCCAGATGGACTCAGCAGCGTTATAGGGATTGGTCCACGCACTAAGGAATGATCTCTCTCTCTCTCTGTGGGTGTGTGTATGTGTATACATATATATATATCAGATAAGAGTGATGGTATATTGAAAATCTGGGATCTGAGCATGACGTGAATGGTATGGAAAAAGGGGTGGATACTGTCATGGGCTCAGCAGTAGCAGTCATTTTTCTCCATCTTAGTAGTTGGTGCAGTGCTGTGGTTTTGACTTTCAGCCTGGGAACAGCACTGATGACTCCAATTCTTTTAGTTGCTGCTCAGTAATATTTAGTCTGACCAAGGACTTTCAGAGCCTCATTCTTTGCCAGGGAGGAGGGGAAGCTGGTAGGAAGCAGATATAGGACACCTGACCCAAACTAGGCAAAGAGGTGTTCCACACCACAGCACGTCATGTCTACTATATAAATTGGGGGCAGTTACCCGGAAGGGTTAGATCGCTGCTCGGGTTTGGCTGGGTATCGGTTGGTGGGTGGTGAGTGGTTGTATTCTCTTCTCTTGTTATTTCCCTTATCATTATTATTATTGGTGGCAGCAGTGGTGGTTTTGTGTTGTACCTTAGTTACTGAATTGTTCTTATCTCAACCTGTGTGAGTTACATTCTTTCAATTCTCCTTCCCATCCCTCTGGGAGTTGGGGGAGGAATAGGGGTGGGGGTGAGCGAATGGCTGCATGGTTCTTGTCGCCGGCTGGGTTTAAACCATGACACTATCTAACCAAACTCTTCACAGAATTAGTGAAAACCATCCTGCTAGGGAAAGCTGGAGTTTGCCATGCAGGAGCACAGCAGCTTCCAGGTAAGGGTGCTTGTATCACTGGTGATGAGATGGGAATTAGCCAAAAGGTCACACAAGCTATTTCAGATCAGACAAGGTGGTCCCATTTCAGAGGAAGATTTCTGTACCATTAGGAGGAGGAAGGATGTGTTCATGTCATCATACAAGAGGCATTTAATTTAAATGTGTAAGTTAGAGTTAGCCTCCCTGGACTGCCTGCACAATGAATTCAGACAGACAGGCATGTCCAGAGGGTGATTCAGAGGAAAGCCTAATTTAACTGCACTTAATCACCCTCTAGCAGGGCCTCTCCCTCTCTTCTGACACATTAAAAGCCTTGCCTCTTAAGGAAAGCATCTATCTTCACTGCTGCAAGGTACTCCTGAGGTAAAGTAATAAAGCCCATAGATTAAAGGATCAGATGAATTTGGTAGAAAAAGGCCTTTAAGGTACACTTTCAGGCAGTGCTGTGGCTGTGATAATCTCAAGATACGCAAGGCAAAGTCTGTAGAGAGGTTATATCTTAACCGTCAGACTTCTGAGCACACAGGTTCTTCTGCAGCCACCTATTTTAAAAGCAGAGAAGCTGGATTTGAACTGGCTCTGCAGACAAGAGAGGAACCTGTGAAAGTAGTTTAATTTGATTATTTTCATACACAGGTTGCCTACTACAGTCTGGGGAGGTGGGACACAGACAGTCCTTAGAAAATGGCATCTTGATAAGTGAGAGAAGGAGCGACAAAACAGGCAGTGTTGAAAAGGAGATGTGAGTCATAGTGTCCAAAGAACCCCAAACAGGAGGTGTCTCAGCTACTGAACTGAAGGGATAGAGCTGACATAGACACAACAAAAGATTGGAAAATATTTTGGTGATTAGGCTGCAGAGTACAAAACAATAATGAATATAGTCCAAGGTTAACAGCAACTCTGTCTCTGTTGGTTTTTTGACCTGCAGCCTGAAATGATAGTACGTATCTTGTTCTTCCTTACAGTCTCCTGTTAGAAGTGCATCTCTGAATTTTCTTAAATCCCGGAGAGCTGAAGAAACCATCAACCCTTACAAATTTTCCTTATGAGGCAAACCCCTGCTGAACATCACAATGAGCAAACAGGTGTTCTTAAACAGTGTTTGAGGAGCAGCCATGCTAATAGCTTGCTTATCTTGCATTACACATAAAAAAAGGACTAACGATTCAATCAGGGTTTGGACTTCTGCCTGCTGCAAAAGCATGAAATGCACATTCTTTGTTTTAAGAAGAAAGGCATGCAGTGAAGCAACCTTGGGTAAAAATAGATCTTGAACTTACACTGAGGGGTTCCTGGCTTATGTTATTAATATTCAATGACAGAATATGATCTTTGCTGCCCACGTAGATCCGATCCTGATCTTCATCCATGAATAATATCCTGTAATCCAGGGGATTGTGGGATATTCTGTGATATTCAGAGGTCTTAGTTTCTTGCAGCTCTGAAATAGTAAAGGCAACAAATTAGAAAAAAATTTAGTTGACTTACTTGCATTGCAACTGCATTTCTTTCTAAATAAAGGCATTTTTGAACACAAGTGGGTTCAACAACACAAGAAAAACTCTCGTCAAACACTTGGTAATAATGCGATAGTTGAGTTGGAACGAATTTTCCTTTCACTGTTTGAATGTAAGTCTTTTGTGCATTAAGTAGCTAGACCTATCTCATAAAAATCAGACATTGCTGTTATTCATTCATTTAATTAATTCTTATTTTAATGGATATAATTATTTACACCTCTGGCTTATAAGGAAGCTCATATATTAAATTAATCAATGTGTTCAATACATTTTGAAGTTTATGACAGCAGAAAATCCACAAGATCAATGAAAGCTACATAAGAACAGTTTACTTTCTTTCCCTAACAGGGGGATCCACTAGGAATAACTTTATTGTGCTCAAGGTCAATTTTATTTTCCTTATTTTAGTTCTTTATCACCATGCGCGGTTGATTTAAAAGAAAAAAAATAATGTATTCAGTCAAGCTTAAATGTGTCCATTTATTCAGTTATTTGCATATGAGATTTGGACCAAACTATCAGAACTGCAGAACCAGCTTTATATTTCCACTTAAAACTTTCTTCAATGAAGAGAAGTGCAAAACATCCTTTCATGCCAGTGCAAGACCAGGCCTGTTGCAGCAAAAGCACAAGCATCTGCAATGTAAGTATTACTTGCTGCCCATGAGAAAGCTCAGCTTTCCTGTCTTTCCTTGGCCAATATATTTTGGCCCCACTCATATTTTTCTTTTCAGTAATAACAGAAGGGATATTTCTCAACAGCTGAGAATGGAAAAATAAAACATTAATAATCAATTTGTCCTTATTTAAATATTTAACATATAATTATGCTTTCTTACCTCATAAACATTATTATTGGATTGTTTTTCCTGTGACTCTAAAAGTGTGGCAAATACACAGTACATATGAAGACAAAACCTTGCTATAATGTTCATTCGTAAATCTAAGAAATGAATCCAGATCCCTTTTGCAAACTTTGTCTGGGACCATACTTGTAACTGTTACTAAAGCCCAGTTTTTGCCTAAAGCAAAGTTTTTGCTCATTAATTCTCTAAGAAACAGTAGATGCCTTATCCAAAATTAGTTATCTAAACCTTTTAGATGACTAGATTAATGTGGGCTAATGTTATTTTGGAAAACAAAACTCTAAAAGCAAAAATATTTCTGGATATGTGCTCCTTTATAATAATAAAAAATCAGTGTCTAAAGCATGCACTTTCTGCAAAACACATTTAGCTGGAAGTATAATTTTCTTGGAGAGAAATTTTTGACAATCTGCAGACAACATAAAGGCAAAGGCTGCATTCTTGGGACTTAAACCTACGTACTAGAGCTCTAATGATGGAAATAACACCTATCAGAATATAATTTGCATTGATAAATGTGGTACATAGCTCTACTTAATCATTATAATGATTGTTAACTAGTTTCAGCAAAAGATGGAAAATATCTTAAGTTACTGAAAGATACGTAATTTTGATTCACTTAGGTGCCTACATGCATTTACTTATGGTAAATTAAAAAAAAAAAACAACAAACAAACAAACAAACAAAAAAAAACAACAAACAAATACTTCTATTTCATAGGAGAAGGCTGTGTGGAGACCTCCTAGCAGATTAGCAGATTCCGGTATCTGAAGGGGGCCTACAAGGATGCTGGGGAGGGACTCTTTGCCTCAGTCTTCACCGGCAAATGCTCTGACCACACCACCCAAGTCTTGGAAGGCAGATGCAGGGACGGTGAGGGTGGGGACCCTGGGCCCACTGTGGGGGAGGATCTTGTTCGGGACCACCTTAGGAACCTGAATGTATACAAGTCCATGGGACCTGATGAAATCCATCCACAGGTCCTGAAGGAGCTGGCAAATGAAGTTGCTAAGCCACTGTCCATCATATTTGAAAAATCATGGCAGTCAGGTGAAGTTCCCGACTACTGGAAAAAGGGAAATATAACCCCCATTTTTAAGAAGGGGAAAATGGATGAGCCAGGGAATTACAGACCAGTCAGTCTCACCTCTGTGCCTGGCAAAATCTTGGAGCGGCTTCTCCTGGAAGGCATGCTAAGGCACATGAAAACCAACAAGGTGGTTGGTGACAACCAGCATGGCTTCACTAAGGGGAAATCCTGCCTGACCAATCTGGTGACCTTCTATGAAGGGGCTACGGAACTGATGGACAGGGGTAGAGCAGTTGATGTCATCTACCTGGACTTGTGCAAAGTGCTTGATACTGTCCCACATGACATCCTTCTCTCTAAGTTGGGGAGACATCAATTTGATAGGTGGACCACTCTGTGGATAAAGAACTGGCTGGATGGCCACACACAAAGAGTTGTGGTCAAAGTCTCAATGTCCATCTGGAGACCAGTAACAAGTGGTGTCCCTCAGGCATCGGTGTTGGGATCGGTCTTGTTCAACATCTTTGTCAGTGACATGGACAGTGGGATTGAGTGTGCTTCCAGCAAGTTTGCTGATGACACCAAGCTGGGTGGTTCAGTTGATACACTGGAGGGAAGGAATGCCATCCAGAGGGACCTAGACGCGCTTGTGAGGTGGGCTGATGCCAACCTAATGAAGTTTAACCATGCTAAGTGCAAAGTCCTACAGCCGGGTCGGAGAAATGCCAGGCACAGCTACAGGTTGGGTGGGGAGGAGATTCAGAGCAGCCCTGCGGAGAAGGACTTGGGGGTGTAGGTTGATGAAAAAATGAACATGAGCCAGCAGTGTGCGCTTGCAGCCCAGAAAGCCAACCGTATCCTGGGCTGCATCAAAAGGAGTGTGACCAGCAGGTCGAGGGAGGTGCTCCTGCCCCTTTACTCTGCTCTCGTGAGACCTCACTTGGAGTATTGTGTGCAGTTCTGGTGTCCTCAACATAAAAAGGACATGGAGCTGTTGGAAGAAGTCCATAGGAGGGCCACGAGGATGATCAGGGGACTGGAGCACCTCTCGTATGAAGATAGGCTGAGAAAATTGGGGCTGTTCAGCCTGGAGAAGAGAAGGCTGCGTGGAGACCTCATAGCATCCTTCCAATACCTGAAGGGGGCCTATAGGGATGCTGGGGAGGGACTCTTCATTAGGGACTGTGGTGAGAGGACAAGGGGTAATGGGTTTAAACTTAAACAGGGGAAGTTTAGATTGGATCTGAGGAAGAAATTCTTTACTGTGAGGGTGGTGGGGCCCTGGAATGGGTTGCCCAGGGAGGTTGTGAATGTTTCATCCCTGGCGGCGTTCAAGGTGGGGTTGGACATAGCCTTGGATGGCATGGTTTAGTGGGAGGTGTCCCTGCCCATGGCAGGGGTGTTGGAACTAGATGATCTTGAGGTCCTTTCCAACCCTAACTATTCTATGATTCTATGATTCTATGACTCTTCATTAGGGACTATAGTGATAGGACAAGGGGTAATGGCTTCAGACTTAAACAGAGGAAGTTCAGATTGGATGTAAGGAAGAAGTTCTTTACTGTAAGGGTGGTGAGGTACTGGAATGGGTTGCCCAAGGAAGTTGTGAATGCTCCATCCCTGGCAGTGTTCAAGGCCAGGTTGGACGCAGTCTTGGGTGACATGGTTTAGTGTGAGGTGTCCCTGCCCATGGCAGGGGTGTTGGAACTAGAAGATCTTAAGGTCCTTTCCAACCCTAACTATTCTATGATTCTATATGTCCCTCAACAGAAGACAAACATACAATCAAGATTTACAGTCTGTATCTAAATACTTCAATTGGAACTGTACTCATTACATGTAGATGAAAATTGTCCACATCACCTTTAGAAGTCTTTCTTCAGTGCTTGAAAAATCAGTTGTTTTACTTTATTAAAAAAAATAGTCCTTTCTGTAAGCTTTTAGCTAGAGTTTTTAAAGGCACCAGGGAGACTCAGCAGCACAGTGCCATTACAATGCATTTGCTTTGCCTGCTCTGAAATTCTCAGACTGACCTTTCATTAGAAGCCTGAGAAGCTAGTGCTCATCCCTTTTCCTGGTGGCCTTATTAACTTTACTGTAATAGTTGGCAGCTAGAAGGTAAACTGAACCTTTTCATAACCGTACATTTGATGTACAAGGAAAGCACAGATAAGCTGTGAGAGGCAGCATTTTCCTGCACAACACCAAGTAAATGTGAGCACGGTGACTGCACAGAGTAATGCCTCTTTACTGCTTCAGTGACTGAAGACTGACAGTGAATAATCAATCAAAAAATGTGATGAAGGTCATGGTGATTCTATTTAAGCAAGAGACAAAAATAGTGTAAGATACGTGATTTCCAAACCTTTCATTTATTAAACCCCATTATTTTCCAAGATTAGTAATCTCTTTGCAATGGTATTATGGGTTCTAAGTCACCTGAATAGTAATCTGCTGCCTTCAAGCTGCTGAGAATACCTTATGACATGTCGCTAGACTGAGAACTCAATGCCATCCGCAAGGGGAGGGAAAGCCCTGAAACAAATACTTTCATACAGATTTCTTAGCTTTATTTCTTTTAGTGTTGAAGCTTCTGCCTTATTAGCTTGTTAAGGCTACTCAAGCAAGTGGAGAGGGAATTTCTAACTGATCAAATTTTCTTTTCATTTAACGTAATTTACCACACAATCATCCAAGAAAATTGTATTTTTTAAAGATTTACTATCTGGGTGTTGTTAATTGGAAAAAGTTGTGGCTGGAAATATGCTGTAAGGTCTTCCAGATTCCTTTTCATCTCCAAAATGTTGTGTAAAAAAATGATTCAAATATTTCCTGACCTTCAAGGCAAATTCTAATCCATGTTCTGGGAATTGAACCAAATACTCAAAGCAGCAAACCCTCCATGGAGAATGATGTTGCGGACAACTCTCTTTGAATATTAACATTTTTGTTTGACAATAAAACAAAAGACTACAATATATTCCACACGCAAATAACTGTCATTTTTAATGATACAAGAACAATCTTTGTTCACTCTTTTTTCATCAGTTAGTGAATTTAGTTTTGGCTTTCTTCAATTATAAAGCCAATACCAACTTGATCCATGGTGTCAGTAATCTGATTTAGAGGACAGGTTGTACAGCTCTTGTCCCTTTTAATGGAAAAATAAGAGCTGCAGTTAACTCTCTCCTCAGAACTACTATTATTAATGACCTGCACATTTTGGAGATGCCAGTGACTGGGATTTTTCTCCATTCAGAGTGTACAGCTGACATTTAGGCATTTAACACCTACTCTTTAATTATCCTTCTAATTCACCACAAAAAAAAAAGTTAATGCAAGTACTATTTTTGAAAAAGTTGTGTTTTTGCAGGAGAAGCGACAAAGTATTTGTGCAATATCTATAATTAAGCCTTTGTAACACTTCAAGCACACTGCGTTGCCCTTGACAAAACAAATTACAGCTACCAGAGCCTTTAAATCTAGGAAGGTGGAAATATCTCACACACCCTGTTATACACATATTGTCCAACCTGCACAAGGGTATATGAGCTGTATCTACCCATCAGGCTCTTTGAATGTCTTATTTAACCACAGAACATCAACCTTTCATCACTCCTTAATTCAAATTCACTGGCGTCAGAATGCTGAAAACACAGCCTGACTTTCCTAACGTAAGGAATATAATAATAGTTAATATTAAGAACCTAATGTGACTTCTTCAGTAGACATATGAAAATGGATGTTTGATGCATATGTCACTTAAACTAATACAATTTTTAGCAGGACCTTTCGAAAACATGATCATTTTCTATTTGCAGACCCACACAACCACTTATTACTGAGAAGTTCAATATAATCTGCTTTTCCTTGCAGGATTTGGTAAGCTACAGCCATGGTATGGAAGCGTCCCCAGCCCAAGTTCAAAGCATTGAATTTATCCACTGATAAGCTGTGGATACATGAGAGAGTGCACAGTAGTCTCTGCACTACACCATCAGTGGGTTTCCAGCTTAGCAGGGTTTCTTTGAGCAAATTTAGGATGCTCTGTCAAGCTTTTAATTTATGATCCCCTGTGGCAATGTACAAGAGACAATATGTTTTTCTCCTCTTTCCTGCTGCCATAAGGATTCATCCTCAGAAGGTTGTTTATGAAGAAGTTCAGATCAGAAGCAGAGATTTGGTGCATATGCCTCAAAAAAAGTAGAGAGTAAAGTATATTTGTCCAGTTTCACATGCAGCACCACAGTGAAGAGAACAAACATAGCTTTCCATAAAGTTGGGCTACCTCTCCCCAGGGAACTTCTGCTGCCCAAATTGATATGGATTTTATGTAGCCTTAGTGATTTGGAAGTCAGCAATACAATGCTGTTTTATTTTATTCCCCCACGGGGTACGGAATGCACCAACAACAAGCCTTGTGTACATATAGCAGTAGGCTTGACATTAGCTTCTAGTTAAGGAGGCTGTAAGACTCTCTTAAGCCTCATTAAGCCTTCAGTTTGTGCCAGCAGATATGCCAGCCCATGCCAAATGTGAAACTGCAAAGTAAAATCTCACCTTCTAGGAACTGGACTGAAACCAATTTTCTTTTTTTTTTTTTTCCTTTTTCCCCCCCAGAAATAAATATTTAAGTAGAATGATGCTTTTGCTTACAGCATCAGATGGAACTGGCTCCCTTTTACTCAAGAGGTCACTTTTGAACAGTTGAAAAAATAATCTGCATACATAAATTTTGTGAGACACCATACATAATGTCGGTAGCATTGACAGAAATGGTTGTACCTTTAAAAAAATATGAGTAGAATCAGAGATATCTGCAAAGTTGTAAAAAATCATTTCAAAAACTGCTTCAGCCAGAAAAAAAGCTCTATTTTATTTTAGTTTAAATATTTTCCCTTCTACTTTGTATTGACTAAGTTCTCTGTTTTGTACCTTATTACTAGAAATGACTGGAAAAGGTCTAGTTCAAAGATACCAGATTTTGTAAGAGTCTAATGATTTTAATTATTGTTTCCTTGGCCTTATTTCTGATTTTTTAGTATAAAGACATGAATTATTTTTATAGTTTGAATAGGACCTGTGGAAAAATGATGCTATTTATAATACTGCTTTCAACTCTGTGAGGATACAATCACAGAACCATAGAATAGCTAGGGTTGGAAAGGACCTTAAGATCATCTAGATACAATGTGACTATTTGTATAATTTTATGTATGGAAAGAGAACAAGGAAAGTCTGAATATTTCTTTTCAAACCTTCAGAAAGAGTCACCTTTGCACTGCCAATATTCCTTTTCTTTGAAGAAACCTGTATTGATTCCTTCTACTTAAGGGGGTGAGATAAAAGAGTTGTTAAAGCATTTTCCCACTGCTCGTGCAGTGTTCAAACTAAAACTCAATCCTCAGCCAGTTCACAAGTGAAGCTGATTATAAATGGGTACGCAGACATTTGGCCAAAGAGCCATAGGCAGCCAGATGTGCTACTAGTGAGTCCCTCGTGTGCCTTAACCACATGGGGCCCAAAAGCTCACGTGGACCTTTGACCTTTCCTTTATCTCTTTATCTCTTCTTCATGCATGAGAAGTCTTCACACTTTTCTTTAATGCTGTTACAATGAAATTTGGCTTTTTATATAAGAAGATAATAGGTTTATAAGGACTGGAAATCACAGATGTGCACACTTGCTAGCTTCCAAATCTGTTTGAAAGGGGTTTAATTGCATTTTTATTAAAAAAAAATTAAGAGTGAGAGGGGAGAAAATAGATTTACAAGTGCTCATAAAATCACAGGCTAACTAATTAAGATCATTTTGAGGAGAGGCGAAGGGGAGCTCAGACAGTACAGGCTGAAACAGTAACCCTCTTTGCTCAGAGCTAAAATGTATAATTTGCTAGAAGGAAATTTAATTGCTGTATTTGGAATAAGAGTAAATAACACAGAAATGTCAATGATATCTAAGAAGGATCTGGTTTAAATACACACCTTGAATACTTATTGGTATATTTGTTGAATTAGTTGAAAATGGAATTTAAACATTGCTGGATTGAGATAGGTAGTGCAGTCTTTTATAAATAGAAATAATGGCACCAAGGTGAAGTCTTTGGAGAATCAGGCCCTGATACCTCAGGGCCTAGCATGTCTGAAGAACAATCTTTCACCTTCAGCAGCTCAACATACACACTAGGAGCAGTAAAACACTCAATAGCTCTTTGTGAAGGGGACCATGTGTTGATATGAAAAGACATACCAGTTAACAGTTGACCTTAAGCAGAGCGTTCACATATGCCAGTTAGATGAGTCTTTTTTTAACAATTCACTAGGCACACAGAGATCCTAAAATCCTGGTAATTTGTAGACTTTAAAAAGATCCCAATGGAGTATTAACTGGCTTTTGATCTCAGGGCTTTTTAAAAGTTCTACTGCAAGGGGAATCACTCATGAACAGAGTGTGTTTCATTAAAATTATCAAAAACTATGAGAGATGTTTTCATTTTGGATTTGCTACTTTGAAGAATAAAGGAGGGGAAGATCCACTGAGGTGTGGGCAGCTGCCACTTCTGTGCAGAAGGAATGGGCTTTCTAAGCAAAGACAAACACACAATGGGAGAAAGTCACTTCCTTTCATGCGACAAAATGTATTAAGATGGCTCTGTGGCACATTTATCAAGTCAATGTACCCCACAAGGTTAAGTGCATTTTTACTGAAGCTTTACATCATGAAGAACAGACACTATTCAATGTTGATTCTTTTTTACTTGCACAGATACTGTCATGATGAAATCATACCACATTCCGCACCAGAAGCCCCACTCCGAAACAAAGAGGAAAAATATGTCAACTTTTTCCAAACTGCAGTTTCACAGCTATCCCGAGTCTTGCCAAATATTCCAGTATTGAGATTCCTTCACTGAGAATTATGCAAGACCACCCACACCCTCCAGCCAGCCAGTCTCACTAGGCTGTAGACACTTACAGACATCATTTTCAGATTACTCCTTCACTTGCCTCACTGTAAACCTGGAATAAGTCTATATAGGTATTTCAATAAAAACATTGAAAATCTGGCTTCTTATTTTTAATAAGTAGTGTGCAGTTATAATTTTATTGGTCATCAACTTTATTCCTTTTTATAATTGTAGTTTGTGAGTTTTATTTGAGAAGACATCTCAAATACTGCCACTGTACAGAACTTTCCAGAAGTTATCTGATTTTTCAAATACTACTTTACTTATTTCTGCCCATTTTTGACCTGTCCATGTTTTTAGTCCCAAACACAGAGAAACATCTTTGGCAAGCATGAGAAGCCATAAAGACAGGCCAACTGGGTTTAAGGTTAGTGCAGCTGAGTTAGACATGTCGGATGGGAGCCAGCCTCCTCTGTGTCTTGTGTATGACAGCTCTGCAGCATGCAAACTACTCTCCAAGAGTTGTAAGCTGCATACTTTGAAGTCTGCACAGTTAAACAGAGTTCACCCTTTTGTTTCTTCCCAAAAGACATGGAAAGGATCCTTGCCACATTGTCTAAGACTGCACAAGCTCAAACCATCTCTCCCTCTAGCCTGGGTGCACAGAGTGGCTTTGCCATTGGCACTCAAGACGGATTTAGTTTCCAGATGAAGGAGTGAGAAGCTTTTGGTCACCAAGTATGACATAATTTTTGAGACAGAGTAAGAAAAAACACCACTCCTGTGGAGAAGTCAGACAAATTCCACGTACTTTTACTTATTCTGGGAGCAATATATCTTTTAATCATAATCTCTTGTGTTTTCTGTAATACTTCTCTTTCTAGTGGACCAGCAATCACGTCATGGGTGGAATGGGTGTGCTTTCTCCAGCAATGATTAGTCTCACAAAGAAATGTTCCAAGTAGCTATCAGACTCACTGCCCAGCTGAAGCCCTGACTGTATGCAGACACCAAAGCTCTTTGATCCAAATTTAAAGAAAGTTATGAGAAATGAAAGAAAGTGCATTATTGTAATTGTCTGTCTGAAAACTGAATTAAAACCGAAGCTAGTGCTGCTCTCCAAGTCAGAACTGGGCAGCAACATGAGACTTCGGGGCTGCTCTCCCAGCTCATTCATCTTCATCCTGTTCGTCACTAGTGGGTTGACCTCTGGGTGCAGAGTGAGGTCTGAGTGGACTTCTCATTAGTTTTGCATCTCATTCAGGCTGTTATTTTTGTGATAAAAAAGCAAACCTTTTTAGGCTTAGGTTTGAGTATCTGACTGCTCCCCACAAGTTAATGTAACAGATGCTGTCAGCTGGGATGTTTTTGAATATTGGGGAGCAAGGGAGAGTGTAAGTAATGTTGAGTGAAAGGGAGCTGATTTCACTGCTAGAGTTGTCTTTGCAAGTTTATCTTTCAGTTTCAGTGTTGAGTGTAATTTGCAGGCTTACTGAGGTAGCCTGTAGACGGTGAAGACATAATCGGCCCTTTGCAGAACTGACAGAGGCAGCTGCTCTCCAAATGTGCAGTTTTGAGGTGTTAATACATTTTCATTGACGTACTGACAACTGGACCTCTGAACTCTAATGAGGAACTACAAAATGTTGAAAAATAATTAATACCTTAAATACAAAAGTATGATAGCAGTCTCATAACTTCTTTTCTGACCAAAAGAGCTCTTCACATTAACTCACATGCAGTCTTTTTCTCTCCTAGCATACGGTTTTTAAGCTGCTGAATTACACTCGTTGGCAGAGCTAATAAAAACTCATTGAGAAAACACAGTTCAATCACTGCAATATTTCATTATGGTTTCTTTAATAAAGTAAGAAACCAGTCCACTGTGGTGAGGCAGAGGAACTCTTTTCATTATATTCCTTTCTCTCCTTCAAAGAGCAACCTCCCCAGAGATTCAAACAATCTCGGTATATCTAGGATTGGCATTACTGCCCTTGCTGCAGTAATCCTTGCCTTTATTGATGTTACCAACTTCAGCTGCAATTTTAGCCATGCCACATTACCCATAGATCTCCTTAAAACATATTCACCCTTTCTTTGGCAGTCCCTTTTCACCCTTACTCTGTATAAAAAATGGCAACATTGTATATGAAGGCTTGGTTACAGCTTCATTAGTATTATCATCATTTTAATCAAATTAGGATTAGCTATCAGGCATAAAGAGATCCAGCTAAATCTCAGTGCTTGGCTTTTATCCATTATTCAGTAAAATAACCTAAAATTTACTCAGCTATGAGCTGAAGAAGACCTTGAGGGCAGTATTTCATATTCAAAAGAATTTCATTAGTAAATTCATTTCAGTGGACTGGTGAATTAAAAAGTACTGCTTTTAGACACAGACAATTCTGAATGCAGAGAGATGCTCGTAAAAGAAGCCAAGTTTGCCATAGCAAAAATAAGGAAACAGCTATGTGGAATGGTGGGTACAGCATACAAGTAGGGAAATTACTGTTTTCTTTTTATAGTGTTTTTTCTTGTTTTCTATCAGTATTAGCATCAGTATCAGCATGGCACCAATGGTATGCATATACCTAGTGTCAATATACTCTTGTCAATATATGAGATACTCATCTCTATATACCAAGCCTAGAAAGTTAGCAAACTCTGCTTTTCATCTGGGAAGGATAAAAGAAACATTTATTCTCACTCCACTATGTGAGAAAACAAAGCAGCCAGAGGTCAACAAATGGCATTCCCCCTTCAGCGAACCTTCAATGAACCCCTACTCAACATGATGCCAGAAGGGTCACTATATTGGAGATAACAAACTTTACTGAAAGAGACAGCCACACTTGATTGCACATTTCTATAACAATTGTATTTATCCAAATCTCCTCTTGGTATTTCTACTTCTAGAATAGAAATATTAGAATAGTAAAATACTTCTCCACAACATTTTTCATTCCTTTCCCTATATTTCTTTGTTGTTCTGTATGGTTAAATTACCCTGTGTAGCCTAATTTGGGCTCATTGATTAAATTGATTCTGCATCCAGGAGGCCACCCAGCCTTTTGCATTGAAGGGAAGCAAGCTGATTTCTAAATGTGGGTGTTTGGGATTCCTCCTGAAGCCAAGGAAAGTTTGGTTTGTGAGAAGAGAGAAGGTCAAGCCTATCCTTAAATGTTTTCCTGTTTTTTTTTTTTTTTCCCTTGAAATACATTTCTCTGGTATATTAAATGAAGTCACTCCCACCAGGGAAATAGCCATGTGGTTTCATCAGATTGTACATTAAGGGTTGGGTTTTTTTCTTTTCAAATTACTGTAATGCCACAACTTGCTTCCCTGGACGCAGGATTTGGTCCTGTCCCCAAGAGAACTTCAGAGATTGGACACAACAGCAGCACTGTTTGTGCTGCTGAACACCTAGGATTGTTTTGAAAACTTTTAATATTAAATTAATTAAGACAGGGTTTTTTTTAAAGTCAACTTCAAAACAAAATTATGCCCAAGCATGTGTGCAGTGAAAATGATTTTATTTAAGCTTACTTTATTTCTTTAGAGATCTGGAAGCTGGAAGTGGATCTGTGACTGATAGGTGTCATTTGAGATGTAGCTGTCCTTAATGCTGGCTCAAAGGGAGCAGGAGTGGTGCGCACAAGTCCCGCAGGGGGTGTGTTCAGTGCGCAGCATGCTTGCTGTTTGAACACACAGAATGTTACTGTATTTCACTCTTTTTCACACCATGAAGACTGACACAAAGACTGAATTTAGGACACATTCCAGAGCTGCATGCTACCATCAATCTTCAAGTGATCACCAGCTGATATTTGGGTGCACAATAAAAGCCATGTTTAGTGGGCTGAGCACAGCCTGATGGATTAAAGTCCACTCAAGTCTAAATCCTACTCTGCTGGTATTTTGCTCTTTGACATGTCACATAAACTCTCTGAGTTATATATGCAAAGTGGAAGTAACAGTTTGGCAATTTATTTGACTGGGTTGTTCTGGGGCTGCACTTGGTAATGTACAGAAAAAAAGCCTTTGAAGCTCAAATGAAAAGGCTGGAAGAAGTTATTTCAAGTGTGTTTCACATGCAAAAAGAGATTTAGATTTTTGTTTGTTTGTTAGTTTGAAGTCCAGAGCCTTCAGACTTAATAAGCTCAGCCAAAACTCTGGTTTGGATTTAAGAGATAACTTTTATGCTTTTCTGTTTAGATTTCATCTGAATGGGAAGACATTTAAATAAATAAACCTTCTGCAGACACTCACTCTGTGTTTAAACCAGACTAGCCCTATTTATTCAGCAGGATGAACATTTAGTATTTGGCCAAAAGGAAAAAAAGTATAAGAATTCCCCCTCTTGCATTTCCACATATATATATAAAAAAAATAGACAAAACCTACTTGTTTGTATTCAACTCTCAGTTATAAAACATCTCGCAATTACATTATTGCTTTCAGATAATGGTAGGCTCTTACAGGGGTGAGTTATTGGTTCATTTGAATGTGCTGAACACCAGCACAGAGAAAAAATAAGATAACTCATTGTTTCCAGGTAAAAGAAGAGTCAAGAACAGTAATGTACTCTGATAATCAAAGTACTATATGGACCTCCTACGTGATCAGCATAGAAACAATATGTTCAAGGGAGGAAGGACTAGAACAGCAATTCTAAACTGAAGGTTATTTAGGTTGCTGACATTGTGGAACGCTGCAGGTATAGGAAGAAAGTGGTAGTGGACAGTATGGGAAAGAAATCAACCACAGTCAACCACTTAATCTTCATAGCAAACTACTAATTGTAGCAGAGGAAGATGCAAGTGTCGTCAGTATGTAACTCTGTGTCCTTGATCCTGAAATAAAATCAAAATTGCACTAACTTTAAAAGCAAAATTCATAGACTGTGCCCTTTGTGTATGCCCTGCACTCATATTTTGGAAGCACAAGCAAAATAACATGGCTATTCATTTAAAGCATAACGTACACATATCTAGAACAAAGGAGATTTGTTTCACGATCAGAACAGGGAACTTTAAGAACTCCTGGGCACTTGCTCTCTGACCTGCAACAAATCTCTCACCCTCCATTTATGTCAGTTTAACCATCTGCTATATGTTTATAACAACACTTACCTGCCTTTCAGAATTACTATCAAGTTCAGCTAATGCATGTTTGCTAAAAAAAAACAAAGGCAGGCATTTTTATGTTCAAGGTATTAGTCTAATTCATGTTCCTGATACCATTTAGGCTTATTGCA
The DNA here is from genome assembly GCA_039720435.1 of Amazona ochrocephala. Taxonomy (NCBI): domain Eukaryota; kingdom Metazoa; phylum Chordata; class Aves; order Psittaciformes; family Psittacidae; genus Amazona; species Amazona ochrocephala. The sequence goes on from CM077880.1 coordinate 33,756,393, forward strand.
TAATACATTTAAATTATTCCATTATACAGGTACACATGCTTAAGTGTTTCTCTGTTGTATAAAGTAATTCCACTTAATGCACAGACCAGTTCAGCCCCTTTAAATAGATAATGTCGTGAATTCTATTGTAGTGGAAAGGAAATCTCTACCACGTGATTGTGATAAAGCAAATAGAGACAGTTCTGAATAGCTTTTAAGCAGCATTTGTTTACTAAAGGCATGCAAACTTCACTGAATTTGCTCATGAGCAGGAATGCCAAAGAGTGACCTTTTGAACTCCTAATTTGAATGTGAAATATTTTTAACAGGTTTAAGTCTTTTAGCTAGTGTTTATTTAATAGGGCTTTCGTTATTATGTGAGACATATTTTGACTAGTTCCATTTAACAGCTTCACCTTCATAGCATTTCACAGTATACTTCAACTGTTTATCAGTTATGACAAACTGAAAGCAACTGTAATAACTTTTAACTTTGTTAAACTGATCTCTCATAGCTGCTCTTCTTCCTTGCCTCTGCTTACTATTCAGTGCTGCGTTATTGGGTGGTTTACTGGCCCTGAAAGTAAAGCTTGAGTCCCCTCCATAAGATACATATTGAGTGTAGAATAAATAATTTCAATTTATTTATATGCCTTTTTGGTGGTAATCTATTGCGAAGCCTAAATATTACTCACTGAAGACACTACAATCTAGAGATACTTATCTTTATCATTTGTACTGCAGAAGTTATAAAATCTTTCTTACTAAAACTCTTTGTATAAGACTGTAATTAGCCTGAGAATTGCTACATTTTACACAGCCCTGGGTTTTATGATCACTGACCAGTAGTCTGCTGATCTAGTTTACCACTGAATTGCTCCAAATGTTCCACTCTCAACACCGATAAAATCAACAGAGAACCAGTGGTGCAAAATATGGTTAAAGCATTAGGAATCAGTTCTTATCTCTTCAACCGTCAGAAATGCAGTCTCCAAATTTATCCAATTTACCAGCTGACTGCAAGTAAAATTCCAGAAATTACTGAAATATAAGCTCAGGGTGAGAAATGACCTGTAAGTTCAGATGTTTGGGCTCTACTCCGGCTATTAATACTGAACTAGAGTGCAGACAATCACTCTCAGAAATGTGAATCTCAGCTTTGCAATACCTGTCAGACTCTTTCTGGTACAGCAACCATAAGGCAGCACAAGTACCAAGCTACTTCAGAAATATTTCAGGCATTAGCTTTCTGCCACTTTTTTAAGGCTACAACAGGCTGCTTGGTGTAGATTGGTAAGGTCTAACCACGAATATCCAGCTCAGCAAAGAATTTAGGGAGAGAAATGATTTTGCTCTGCATGCCAATAAAAAACCTTAGGCAGCCACTTCCTTTGCCAACCTAAGGGAAAGAAAAACACTGTGCAGGGCATGCCTAGTAGTACAGCTTTCATCTAGGGAAACTTCTGAATATGAGATAGGCTGGATTTTCCTGAATTAATATTCTAAACTTAGGTTCTTAATTCCCACCTAGATATCAGTTTAGTGCATAACCGGTGTATTGAGTCTGTGCCTTGCTCTTCTTCCTTTCTATACTTCACTTACCTTACTCTAACTTTGGGCATGTCACAACTACTGTCATCTCTTCTATGAGTAAACTCAGTGCAGCAATGTCACTTTATATTCCAAAGTAGGTCTACCAAAAGAATTCACAAATACCTGTTGATTTCATAACAAAGAAAACATTCTGGAGTCTGACGAAATATTATTATTATTATTATTCCCTTTGGTTCTTCATCCTGTTTTCCTCGAACCACATTGAATGATCATGCAGATACAATATTGGTAAGATCAGATGTCTAACCCCTAAATCTAATCACAGGAAGAAAAGTGGGTTGTCCTGGACTTGTCACTGCCTGTCAGATGACTCATCTCTTTACCACATCAAATCAATGCACGGTAGTCCAGAAATAGAACAACATAGAAATGATTAATGATTTACAACCTGTAAGATAAAGAACACATGAAATTCAGCCATCAGTGTTTCTCACACTGAATGACATGGTCACAAGTCTTGCACTGCCACAAAATACATACTCTTCAGGCTTGAAACACGGCAAAAAAATAAGAGCAGTGTATTTTTTAGGGTTGGGTATGAGAAAAGGGAAAACAACAGTCAATGACTATTCTGAGGAGAACTATTCTGCTGGAGGAGGAAGAAATAAAGTAATTGTTCTCAGGTGTTTTCTGGAATTCTGGAAAGGACAGTGACACGAGAACCTAACTCATCCACACTAACAGGATTTTATTTTCTGTCATTAATTTCAACCTTTTTCTGCAGGTTCCTGTTTTGTTTTGTTTTTCTCTAGCAATTACAAAAGAAGCCTGGATGATTAACTCAGACTAAATACTTAACATTTAGATGACAAGACTAGAAGTAGGCGAACTTCCTCAATATGTTAAAAATACACCTGGTATTTACTCACCTGATACCTCCAGGGGCAAGTGTAACAGTAACAATAAAAAAATTAAAAAATGTCTGAAAGCAGTTAGCTAAAGGTTTTGGGTTCTTTTCAATGACTGACTTTGAGCCATTGAAATAAAAAATATCTGATTCTCTATAAATATGCTGAACTCAAATGTAATTTCACCAAAAACCTCCAAGCAGGACAAAAATCACAGAAACAGGAGTGTAATAAATAACTTCTTGGGTTTATCATCTTAGAAAGCAAGTGACACATAAGGAGAGGAAGGAAGAGAAGACAATAACATACCTGCAATTTGAATACATTTACATTAATTTCCTGCTAGCATTGGATGCCACCTAATATCTCCCTGCTCCTCACACACTAAGCCAATGCAAACCAAAGGCCCTAAACTCACCATTTATAGAAGCAATCAGAATGTGATTTTTCCTAGATGCAAAAAAATAATCACATGAATAAATGTTTGCAAGTCCACTTAGGCTGCATTTTACAAGTATTTTGCTGCCGTTCACACAGAGCACTGTGCAGATTATATAATTAAAACATTTTTTTTCTCCGTAAGTTTTGCTATCCCTTCTCCACCTCTCTAACAAGGCAAATAACTATGCTTTTCACTGTGCACATCAACTGACATAAGAGGCAGTCCAGGTCCAAATGTGAACTACAGAATACTTCCAAACATTGGTTAACATTTCTTTTTCAAAATGATAAAATGCAGTTGTTAAAGGACAATTTTTGTGCTGTACATTGGCCCTCAATTTATTAGCACATTGCAAACATTCTGCTTCAAGTAACGACCACTAAAAATCTGTTCAGTTGTTCAAATATATTTTAAATATCTGACAAGGTTATTTATAACTACTGTATTATTTTAATTAAAATAAGATCTATCAATTACATTAATTAATAGTGGTAGAGAGTGAATGTGTGCCTAACAAGTGAATACAGAATGTAATTTGTTTGAACTATTTTTTATGCTGTAATGATACTGTTACTCAGGAAACATTAGTACTTGGCTATATTTAATTGACCAAAGGAAACTGTGGCAATAGCCTTGGGAAAAAACATTCTAATCAGAAATTAGCAAATATTTAAACAAGCTTGTCTCTATTGAAAAAAAAATAGGAAAGACATGAAGTAACTGCTGACAATTAAGATATGAGGACATAAAAACTTGCATTACCATTCTGGAACAGACGAAATATTAAAATATTCCCAGAATCTTGCCTCTTTTGCTTTACGTCAAGGTAAAAAGCACTTAATTATTGTGGATACATATGTCAGAATACCACACTGTGATAAGGGACATGCAATTTCTGATTCCATTTCATGACATAGGAGATGACACTCCTAAATCTTTTGTCTCAGTTTGTAAATTCATTAAGTCAACGCATATTTGCCTGTGTCTTGCCTCTAAAATTACAGTGAGCAGTTGCTGAAAGCCAATGGACCTGGCTTTTAGCTGTCATTACCCAAGGTTTTTTTATGGGAAAAACCTGTATTTCTGATGACAAAGATCTTTTAGATTAATTTAGCTCAGTTACTGGCCAGCTGTGTAACTGTGGGTGCATCATCTCTCCTTCTGGCTTTGGTCTGTCATGTTTAGATTACAAACTCCTCAACACGAGGCCACAGACAGGTTCTGAACTTCTGTGCAGAAGGGCAGGGACAGCGTATTTCATAATCTCAGTTTGTTGTAATATCAATGCAATAGTGGCTTAAATAATTTGGAGGGTGTTCATTCAAACACCTGTTCTGTTTTTATTAGTTTTTAAATAGTGCTTTTGACTGAAAGATTTTGAACAGTGTCAGAGCAATATTCTTACTAGAAACTTTCCTTCAGGTTGCCTCCTGTCTGCTTCACCCTGTTGGGAGATCCAGGATAAACATGCTATCATTTCTATTGAGTCACTCAACCACATTAACAACTGAAACCAAAGCCAAATCCTCTGTAGCTGTTAGGATTACAAACAATCTAAGCATAATTTTGTGAAGCAAAGAAACACACAGGAAAGTGATATGTGACCATTACCTTTGAATATTAAACAAGGCCTGTCAGTGGAAGGTCAAACCTACTTTGTATTGCATCACAAACCCACAGGCCCCAGCTCAGGACTGCCTTTAAATTACAACAGACATGCAAATGTTATAGGAGGAGGAAAAGCAAGGGCATTCTTTCAAAACCTGATGGTTCCATCACCCTTTCTGACTCAGTGAATATATAAGCAATTAACAGGGGGCTCAGGAGGTCCACTTTAAGAATTTCAGGTTATCTGAATGTAGGGACATGGCTTGCACTAGTCTTTCTTTTCCATTAATAGAGTCAAATCCCAAGATGTGAGTTTGTCCATACACTGATCAGGCAGGCATCTCGTTTGAAGTACTGAATTTAGGAACCCAGTTACTAGACTCTATGTATATTCTCACTGAGAAAGAAAAACCAGAAGGTTAAACAGAACAGAGGAATGGCTCAGATTCTCTGAAGCTCCCTCTGAAGGAAACTGCCCTGATTTATTGAGTTGAAACAGAGCCTTGAAGAGGTGAGGTTCTAACTCCAAGTAAAAATAATTCTCAGTTTGCTTGATCTGTACAAGGACACACCTAATGGCGTCAATTCCCTATGAGATCTCAGAACAGCTGGAAAGTATACCTCCTTGTAGAAAAGACCATGGGCATTTTTCCAAACACCAGGCCCAAAAGTCAGTGGTTATGTACTTTTTCTTGCATATATTTTAGAATACTGCAATGTCATGCATGTCTTTTAGAGGTACCATTAGCAACACGAGAGTAACAACTTGTAACCTTAATTAACAAAACTTCCACTTTCCTTTTAAGACCTTCCAAAGAAATTAAACACTTTCAGAGCTGATCTAGCCTCTGTAGACCTTTACCCCTGCACTAATCTCTTCCACAATTGGCGGGAATCACAAGATTCTACTGAAAGATTAATGGCTGTATCTTCTATAGGACAAAGAGGTTGAAGTAGAACAGGAACTTCTAAAGAACTCAAACAAGGTGCAAGAAGAAAATAGGGGCAGATTTTCATTTGTTACAGTTGCAATATGGTCTACTCCAGTAAAATATTAAGCAACTAAGAGTCCACTGGGACTTCTCAGGAATGCAAGCTAACAATCTTTACATGATCTGTTGGACCAATTCTTAATTTCAGATTAAAAAAAAAAAAAAGTGAAGGAAGACAATGACGTGTCAGGGAAAAGAAAGAAAACAAGAAAGGAAATAACAATATTTGGGTTAGTTATTACAAATGGCAATAGCGATGTCAGTGTTTTAAAATACATGACAAATACTGAAAGATAGGAAGTTAAATTTTAGCTGGAAGTCGTAAATAAACACTGGGCTGCCACAATTATGTATTGTTATTCCAGCATAGGAAATAATCAACAAGCAATAACAGGGTCGTGGGGGTAAAGGGAGGAAAGAGAGATCAAGAAGAGAAGAAAACACTGTTCTAGAAATAAGATTGCCAGTAAAGCTGAAAATTGGTTTGCACGCTATTTTCCTTCTCCTGCCTCAATGCAGTCTTGCTTGGATGCATTTAAGAACAGCCATTTTCAAGAGGCCTTCTCAGTAAAGGAAATAAAGAAGGATGGTGGAAGGATATTTCTCATACATTTAAGATGTTAATGTATCTACCTGATAATTTATTTGTCAGACAGCATTAATATACTTCAGATTCAAAGGAAAATTGCAACTCTTTCTGGAACATAAACATAAAGCAGAACACAAGCATCAGTCAGAAACAGTTGCACCTTTGTAAACAAGACAAAGAAGGGAGATCAGAAACACAACAAGTGAAAGTGACCTGCCAAAAGTCATCCAAGACCATTAACTGGGAAGCATACATACTGCCAAGGCCCACTTTCATATTCTGTAAGATGAAGGGTAGTATTTTGAACTTCTTTATGCAAAGGAGAAATCATTTGGGATTGGTCATCCTTAAGGAGGCTGTTTGTGGCAGAGCCATGACCCCTTCTCATAGCCCAGCGCAAGTTGGCTCCTCTGAAGCTTTTCCAGTGTCCTTGGAGGAACCAACTACTCTGGCTGCATACTTGCATGGGCAGGAACTAAACAGCACATGCTTGAGGAGAAAAATGTGGAACCTCCTACTTCAAACAGACATTAATGGTTTGTGGCTTAACTAAAAATAAGAAAGGCTGAAAACAAATCTGAATTTGGTTGTTTTTTTTTTTTTTTTTTTTTTCTTTATGGATTCCAATTTTGCTGTGCAGTGACCAAGACGTTTCATGAGATTCAGCCCAAAGAGTTTCAAATTTGACTGTCCTGGGAGGATAGGTTGGGTTGTATATCCTCAGAAAGCCTGTCAAAAGGTGGCTGGCTTTTATAAAGCTCACGCTAGTAGGTTTCACTCCCAACCTCCTACATTACAGAAAATTGAGCTAAGATATCACTCAGCCCGTCTGCTTCTCCTACCTCCTAAGCATGCTTCTGTTGTGTTTTAATGGTATATATTTGTCGTGGTTTAAGCTATAAACTCACACAGCCGCTTGTTTAACTCTTGGTTCACTCACTTGGTTAACAGCTACTAATAATAATGTTTGAGGAACAAGGAAAAGTTTGATGTGGGCAAAAAGAAGTATATTTTATCTTGTAAACTCAGAGGAAAAAGATGCTCAAACACAGATATTCTAGAAAGAAATAAGTATGCAACCTAACAACCCAATTTTCAGCACACAGCAGTCTCCAAGTACAACATGGAAAATGGCAATGGCTTGTCACTGATGCTGAAGTCCACTGACAACTCTTAGGTCTTCTGACTTTTCTTATTTGACATTTGCTACTCTTGCTACATTTAATATGCTTTGCACTGAATGTATATAAAGATATTTGCTTTTTCTGTTTCCTATTAGCAAAGGATTTATGTAACTGCATTAGAATGCTATAATAGTGAATAAAGTCATCATCACCCTGAAAACAAAAACAAAAAAATCAAATCAAAAAATGAGGGAGAATAGGAAGAAAAGAAAAAGAAAACCCAGATGAACATCCAGAGAGAAAAAAGTTCTACAGTTCCCTAAAAAAGCCCATGTATTTTGGCCATGTATGTATATCTTGGCGAGACAGCGTCCCAAATGCAAAATGTAAGGACTTTGGCCCAAAAAGTAGAAGAATTTTTGAATACTGACATGTCCAATAGCAGAGATGTGCTACAAAGAAAGTTCAGAGAGGAAGAAGAATGTATGTTTGCCCCTGTGTGCTCAGAAGGAAGCAGCAGGATATGCTTGTCTCCAGTTAACCCTGCCGCTCACTTTCTTGTCATCAAAAGAGGTGCAAATTTTCATTACTGTTATAAATATCACTGCCTTGAGAAATATTACACAAGTCAAAAGTTTAGAGACAAACAAATAACAAACAAATACACTTGGCAAAGAAGCGTTCAGAGCAATCTGAATAGTGAGATGAATGCCATAACTTTTGCCAAACATTGGTCTACACTGATAGGAATGAGGAGAAGCGTGACTAAATCTAATTCAACACTATTTCTGCTAAAAGAGATGGGGAGTTGAAGATTTAAGAAAAGAAAGTTACTGGTACTGCAAAGATCATAAAGCAGTCTTGGAAACTAGCAAATTATTTCTGTCTTATAATGAGAACAAAATAGAAGATGACTCAATCTCTGTGAAATATAACTATAAAACTTTCTCTATTCCTCCAAAATGAGGCCAGTTACTAAGATTCAAAGAAATTTGGTAATTTCTTCCCTGAAACCTTATTGTGAATGTTGATTCCCACTATTCTTCTACAGCTCAGCTAGAAGAAGAGCTGAGCTCTCATGGGAAATGTGGTAGCACCTCCAGTTTGTTCGGAAGTGTCTTGGTATTTCCTGAAATTCAGTTGCTTTTTCAGAGCCTTTCCACTGACACAAACTGAAGCATGATTTAAGACAAAGAGGTGGTCAATTATCTACGCAGGCTCACACAGGGCTTGGTCCAAGCCTGTTAAAGACCTCCCAAGTTTTTGTTCCAGGACACTCCAGGCTCCACACGCAGGGTCGTGTGAATGGCTGCAACCCCTACATCAGGGCACTTGCAGAGGGCGGCAGGGCACGCCGGCCAGGGGCTGAAGCCAAGGACTTCTGCAAAAGAACACGCTTTACAGCAGGCGCTCCTGAGCTCTTCCTAGGATGCAATATCCTGGTCCTTGTGCTCAGCAAGCCCATTTTCTCACTGCAGGGTAACACATCCTGGCCTGCATCAGTTCAGCAGCAGTAGAAAACTATGACATAGCAGCAATTGATGTGAGGGTGACCATCATGTGAATGATTCTTCTGACAAAACACATATTACCAGGTATAGTATAAGCAGCAATAGAAAAACTTCGTAGACAAAATAGAAATGCAATAGAAAGCATTATTTTCAATAGGTCAGGGAGACAAGGTAAAATTTGTCAAACACGGCGACCCTAATTCCAAGCAGAAGAAGTAAGTCTGAGAAAGGATTGAATACAGATGGAATGAAATTTGCTTTCCAAACTTATTGTGTTTACCAGCAGCAAACTAAATCTAAACTTTATTGAGGCTCTCCCCATCAGTTCAACTGACTGAGCTCTAAAAACAGGCCACATAATGAGGGTTTAGATAATGTTTCCCAGCAGAAATGTTTCACAGAATTTTCATTTGTTGTCTAACACTGCACAGGGAAATCATAAATACTAGTTAGAAATATATAGGTATTTATGGAGTCATAATACATTTGTATCTGTTACAACTAGGATTAAGCTGTATACAGCTAGACCTGCAGGCTAAATAATAGCAGGTTTAATTAATTTGTTAGAGCTATATAAAGTATTCAGCTTTCTAAGTACAACAATTCCATTCATCCAGGCTGACTGAATACCAATAATTGCCTAACAGCAAATCTAGCTATGAGACAATGCAAGCATTCAAATAGCAAAAATTACATGTACCAATTAGTTAATATGGTAAAACCAGTAATGGAAGTGCTCACAGCATAAGAAAAAAAAAAGTGATAGAAAATAGTATATAAAAATAGCAAATAAAAGGGATGCATTACTGCACTTGATAAATAAACATTTTGTCTCTCAGAATTATTTCCTTCTCCCTCCAGGGAAGCATGCAGCCTCACAGCCATTGTCCAGAAGAGTCCTATTCCCATTTCCTACATATATCCAGGGAAAATCAAAGGAATTGGTCTGCTTAAGTTTTGGAGGTTTTACTCTAGGGTAGGATTGGCCTACCCGACCATATTGATGTACCCTCCTGTGACCAGAGAGCTGCTTTGGCATGAAACTTAGTATTCTTTCTTTTGAATTTCACTTAGAAGAGTAAGATGCGAACTATTAAGATGGAACTGTTCATTTAGCCTTGTAGGTCCTATAAGGAAACCTAGTAGAAGGTAAGAAATTGGACCACTGTACCCCCAAAGAATCAGTTTCTTCTTACATGCCATTTTGAGTATTAGATTTACAAATTTAGGTCACGTATACAATACAATATAAAAAAATAGTAACCAACATTTATGTTGCAGCAGGTAATAAAAAAATAACATGCAGTAACACTGCCCCAGGGATCTCAAACCACTTTAATTAAGTCTTAAAACATATCCTGGAGAAGAGAGAACACAGCACAGAGAACATAGCACAGAGAACACATCTCTCAACAACCAGCTCCAGGTTAAAGGGAATAACTGTTTCATACCACACAGCAAACAACACTCAAGCTTGGGGATAAGAATAAAAGTGAAGCCAAATCTGCAGATGGTAGGTCAAACACAAAGTCAGAGGCTTAGATTTTACACATCTATATATGGGCTTACACTATGTCTGAGTCTTCAAACTGTAGTAACCTGATTTCTAACATTTCACCTAAAGTCTAGCACCTCCAACAGCACAAAGCCATCAAACTGCATTAAGGCCAGGTTGGACAGAGTCTTGGGTGACACGGTTTACTGTGTGGTGTCCCTGCTCATGGCAGGGGGGTTGGAACTAGATGATCTTAAGGTCCTATCCAACCCTAACTATTCTATGATTCTATCCTGGCTGCCCTGTGTTAAGGGATGGTCAGCCTCTGAGCCATCATCCAAACTACAGCAGCAGCTGGGTGTGCCTGGATGTGGATCCAGCTCCCATTAACTCCACAGCCTCAAGCTCTGGCAGGATCCTTGTGCAAAACAGAGCAGCTGCAAATCTAGGCGGAGTGATGTCTCAAGCTGTCTGTAATCCACATTAATTTGCTGCATGTGGAAAAATAGAATGTGCAGTATTTACAGTTAAAAATTTAACAAAGCTGTGTTTTGACAGTGAAGACAAGAGTTCAGTGGCTTCTGAGCATTGACTTGGAAACTTGTTGGCATTACTGGTTTATACTTCATGTCGCTCTCTAGGTGAGAATGACACCCAGGTATTTGGATTTGGAAAACCTTGGCTGGTGCTCTCACCAGTACTTGCCAAGGCTGAAAATAAGCATTACAGAGATCAGCCTTCAAGATGAACACTAATTAGCTAGTAAGATGCTAGGAAAACATGTATGCTGAAAATAAGCAAAAGGGTTCTTTTTTTTTTTCCCTATTTGTTTGTGGTGTTTGTTTGTTTGTTTTATTAAATAACATGCTATAAAGAAAATGCTTTCCATGTCAACAGATCAATTTTAACATGCTGATGCTCTAGACATTCAGATATTTCTTCATTCAGTTTTTACTATTGCTAGGATTTGTGAGAGGTAGCCTGGTTGCACAGTGTTCAGGCCAAAATATATATTTATATGTTGACAGTGCAGCAGATTATCAACAAAGCACAAACTGGAGCAGAATAATTTTAAACAATTTAACCTGGGCATGTGGACACAGATTTCTATTTCATTGCCATGATTTGTAACCATTAACAAATATCTGTTGCTTCTCACACTCAAAATAAAAGTGGAATCCTCAGAAAGTCAGAGGCTGGGATGTTTGCAAAGTTTTTTTGTCTTTTAATGTTGTAGTTCAGTAAAACAAAGCCCACTCATCACCCTTGAAAAATGCCATGTCCTTGAAATCCTTTTTAACCATCCTTTGGAAATAATGATGACTGAGAAGTAGGGTATTTGCTATTATTCACTGCTCCTTTGTAAGGGAGGATTCAACCAAAAATAGCATGTTAAGCCTCCATAGCTACGGATCACAGAGAACCCACAATAATCTTGGGAATATTTCTGTTAATTCCCAGCATCAGCAAAAAAAGACAAACAAACAAACAGAAAGCTCCCTAAAGAAGCTAAGAAGTCTATTGTTGTACACTTGACTGCATTGTGAATATGTTCTTTATTTGTGTGTTGAACTTCTTTAAGACTTAACCAACAGTGAGGAATTCTGAATGATCTAACGGCCGCGTGAGTCTTCATGTGCATATAACTGATCAAAGCTGTTTTACTTAGTGGTAAAATCAAGTATAATATACCCCATGGATATAGAGAAGCTAATCGTCACCTGCCAATCCTCTCTAATGGTCCCAATACTTGCTAATTAACTACACAGAAAAGGTCAAGGAAGGAGGCATCGGAAAGGAGATTCCTGTGGTGAGGTCCTACATACAACTCGGTTTGACCAAAACAACTTACATCTGGACAAAATTAGCACTCATACTGCAGATTCTTTGAACTCCAAGATAGTGGCCAAAGTGGCTTGGATGCAAGTGTACGTATGTGCGTATATAAACACAGACGCGCATGACTCAGAGAGAATGTCAACCAAGTGTTCTGTGGGGCTAAGTCACCAAGGCATCCAAGGATCTGTGTCACATCTGTTGCACTCAGTACTTCAACCATAGGCAGAGAATAAGCACATAATGTGATTGAGTGGAAGATGCATACATGGAAAAAAAGGAAAAAAGGACACTGTCATCTTTGAGGGCACATTAAACAGTGAACTGAGCTTTCAGATGTAAAACACATGGCTTGTAATTTACAATACAAGAGTCTAAAAATGTAAAGAATTTTATTATACCAGCCAGGTTAAACATTTAAATTCCAGAATGGAAAATTATTCTTTTACTAGTTGTCTTCAGAGCTTTGACTTCTGTTAATTCCTGTACCCCATCTTGAATCAGAATTGCCAGGAGCACATACAGCAAGTGAGAGAAAAGATCTACATACGTTCTCAAAGCAGCTTTCCACTATTTACACTAATATTCCCTCAATGATTTAAAAACTTGTTGGTTGACAAGGCCGAGAACTTTAATTAAATGCTAAATATAAAAGACTGTGTATTCAGTATCAGTGGAATAAAGCCAGAATCATGTCACATTACTGCAAAACTGGCACGGTTTCATAGTAACTCTATATAGCTTTCTAAATCCAAAATTTAGGTTTGCAACCAGCAAAAGACTTACTGTTGAGACGCTTGAACACATTTGTCACTCCCCATAAAAGTGTGCAAAGGAAGGACATATGTGACACGTGCTCAGATTTCTTGTTTCCGTACCCTTTCTTCAAAATAATCTTGCAAAATATGCTACCACCAGCATGATGCCAAGTGCCTTAAGGGTCACACTGGGCTCGCTTCACAGGACTACAATGATTATATCATGGTGGCGTTGATATGCAGCCATGTCCAAACAGCTGCTAAAGAGATGACAGGATACCATCTGTCAGGAAAAACCATGCCCAGCTGCTGTCTAATCTGAAGATTACTTCGCTGACATGATGCAGACAGCATGAAAAGCGTCATGATCAGGTTAGTTAACCAAGTCAAAAAAATCCAATGCTACACTAGCAAAGCTTTTCCACGGCTTGTAACAATAAGGCCTGAGGAAAATGGTGATCACACCAAGGCACAGCAGAAGGCATTGCAATCCACCAGACAGAAGATGAAAGCTAAGGAGATACTGAAAGATCTATCTGTCAGGCTCCACTGTAAGGCTGCTAACGCTCTCCACCGGGATAATTTGTTCTTATAAACAATCATGCCTGACCTCTAAGTTTATCCTCCTGTAAGGCTCCCCATGACTCAGAGGGGTATCATGGACCTCTGAGCAAGGAAAACAGTGGGTCCCTCTGTACATGCACCTTTGGCTTTGGCCCACAGAGCAAAGTTAATTCTGTAGAGAACAGATCTCACCAAAAATGTAAGACAGAGCATCCTATGGTACCTTTGTCACCCAGGCGAGCAAGAAAAAGGTTTTTGGTTTCTGTAACATCAGCTTTCTCCTTCTTACTATCGAATTGGATTTCATGTTCTTCATTGCTTTGCCTATTAAGGAAATCGGTAACACCTCCAAAGACTTCAAAGAGCAGAGCCAGCTGACATTAACAAGCCCACTGCTTTTCTTTCTGCTGCTTCGAAGAAGAAAATGTTTGGTGTAAGCACAAAGATGCTGAAGTATACCTTTTAATATGGTTATAGCTTTACATTAGTACAATCTTGTTTTCTTTGTGATTCACATTGTGCATCTGCTGATTGGAATAAATTATACAGGTTTCATTGCTGTAATGTGAATAGTATGTGAAGAATTTTCCATTTAAAAGGTTTAGCAATTCAACTGACTTTCAGTAAGATTTGTCCTGTCAGACTATAATTGTTTCTGAAAGCCCCACCCTTTATTTAGTAAAGAATAAAAGGGTCATTTCATAATACAGGCATACAATATACTGTATTTCACATATATGTATCTTCCTATAGTCTCTGCCAAAATTCATAAGATAGGAAGCAATGCCAAATGTGGAAAAGGAACTTTGTTTTAATCACGAACTTAGTTTACAATTAGCAAATGCAGTAATTCCATTTAAGGTTACAAACTGAGGATGCAGAACTCATAAAGAGTGCAGCTAGTAAAGAAGCTGGATGAGTAATGTCTTCACGATTTTTCATTTTTTAAGGAAAGGTTTTAAACAACAAAGAATGCAGGGACGGTATCAAAACAATTGCTCTACAAGTATATATATTTTTTAGAATGCTTTCTCTAGAATGCTATTTTGGCAGGATTATATATAATACTAATTAAATAAACTGCAAACTGTCCCTCTCTCCCAACACACTCCATGTAGCCCTGTATGCATGAGTATACAAGAACTCTCATGATTAGTGATCAGCAAAGTGAAGGTCTAGGAGGTGGAATTCCCTTTAGATGTTTATGTAAAGCCTAACTAGATACAACTTAAGATTAAAGCAAATAATGGAAATTAAGTCTCGATTATGAACTCTCTGTGAACTGCATTGACCCCGACTTTACAATACCGAATTCCTGTTGAGGTGAATCAGACTGAGTCCGGACACACAGACACTAATAAATGCTGCTCTCATTCTATCTTATATGCATATAGTTACCATAATATCTGTCAGATTTGTATATAAGCATAGCTGTGATGTAGCACCAATACCAATCCACTTATGAGAAATTACAGACAGAGTGCTAAGGTACTTGCTCAAAGCATCATTGAGAAGCTGCTAAGCAGTAGCGAGGTGAATCTCCATCTGCAAGAGGTACCACCATTGCTTGGTCAGCCTTCCGCCAAAAAGTGTCCAGGCAAAACTGGAAGAAATTTGATTTTGCTCCCTTAAGCTTTAAGACCTTGATCAGGGTATGTAACATTCAGAGAAGCAGAGGGGCTGCTCTATCATGCTCATGCCTGTGTCTAAAGGACTAGTGTAGCCTCTCTTAACCGTGGACAATTGAGATTATTTCTCTGTGCTTCAGTTTACCTATTGGATAATGTCCCCTGAAAAGCTTTTCATGTTTATTTCCCTAAAATCATCATTAAAATGCCAAATATTGTTATTGCTGCTTCCATTCAAGTTATTGAGTCTGCAAAGCAGGTCTGAATATGTTACAAACAACCACTGTGTTGAAATTCTTTACATACTTCTGCAGTGTAGGCTGGATAAATCCTTGTGAAGTTAACGGCTTGGTTCACCCTTTATAGAAGCTTAAAAATTTTTAGCCACTTGTGGGAAAATACTTTTTATATTTTCCAAAACAGACTTTTCCTTCTGAGGGTATTTATGAAATTGTAAAACATATAATAAACTTTCTACTATGTTTTTGATAAAAGCTAGAACTATTGCTTCATTCACATATTAAATGCATGTTGCTAGTGCTGCCAGTCTCAGTGAAAGCTCTCCTTTCTTTTCTAACAGGGTGCTAACAACAAAATCTACCAAGAGTGAGAAACCACACTGCCCACCCAGTTTTCACTTCAGCAAAGTCGAGACAGTATTGGCTGTTTTCTCTACAACATCCTAAACACAGGAGGGAAAAGCTGCCAGTAGCCATTCCTCCCTTTTATTTATTTATTCCTCCACCCCCTCTGCATTTTACAAAGAAGCAGCAGCTCCAAGAACAGCTCTCTATCAGGGTGCTGTACATGCTGACTTGGAAACTCATCTCTGATTCTAATCCAAACCAGCAGGCTGTGAAGAAAACCATAGTCTCTCAAGTGCATCAAACATTTCTTCCCCCCGCCCCCAAAGTCTACTGAGACATTGTGCCAGCAAAGATTTTATTGTCTCAGCAGGTGAGGGTTACACACCACGCAGTTACCAACATTTTCAATTACAGGTCAAAAATGATGCATTGTTTTTCAAAGGGGTGGGTGTCTTTGTTAAATGGTTCTGCACAGTTACAGAGCTGTATCAAGTCATTCAGATAGCAGAGGGATCAGTGTGGCAGACCAGGAGCACATCTGCAGTCATAGTTGTATTTTAGGAAGAGTTCCTCCTATAGCTATAGAACAGAACAGTTATGCACATAAATGTTAAAGACATATTTGATTCAAACCCACTGTAATTAAAACAACTATGAATCCTTGAGGCCACTGCTGCCATCCAGTAAATTAGCTTCAAATACTTTCACAACCAGAAGATGAGATCCGTGTCAGTATGTGCCCATTGTATCATCTCCTTCCACTTTCTGCATTACTGCAAAATAATTTTACCTTCAAATACATGCTGTTGATATTTTAAGTCTACGTTGATAGGCTTTTTGTAAATATCTCTGCAATTAAAAGTAAACAAGAGAGAAGACATCTATCCTACCCCTAAGAGTACAGTGTGAGGTACATAATTATGTTTTGATGCTTACACTGTTTTTAAAAGCATTAACCCATCCAGAAGTGCAAAGCCTGTATCCTGTTGCATTTCTGGTGCAGTAACCATTTCTGATATAATCTAGAAATCTTTAATTATTGATAGGAAAACCTGGTTTCCTGGAGCACAGGAGAGGGCTGAGATAAGAAACATGACAATGCTCCTGGATTATGGTTTCTCCCTTTTACTCCATATGGATAAGTTTAGTCTAGCACCTACATTCAGAATAGCAAACCTAGTTTGAAGCTTCCTTTTATTTCAGTGGTTTTTAGAGGTGCACTCGATTCTCAGTTCCAGGGACGCATTCTGGATCCAAACTGTATGCAAGATTCATGTTACCAGAACTAAGGCTGTTAGAGGAGCTGTAGCAGTTTCAGACAGCCAAACAAATATGTTCCCCACAGGTCTCTAATATTTCATCATGGAAATATTAAGTGATTTTACAGCTGGAATGTCATCAGAAATAGATACTGTCTATATCCAGCACATTAAGTATTCATCATTCTTTATAGGAGTAGCTGATAAGAAATGCTAACAGGCAAGTGGATTTGGCACATGTGTGAGGGAAAGTCTGACTTTCATAAAAATGTGATTGATGGAAAAAAAAATTAATGCATTTACAGCTTACACTGGGGATGCCTCCCCTTTCTGCAGGTCCAGCGGTGTTTTTAACTCACTAATGTTTTAACCAGACCCAGTATTTACCTTTCACTTCCACTAGCCAAACCCACCTCATCATTACTAGTTCCCTGTGGCCTTTATTATTCTTGATCAGCATAATGAATCACATCAGTCCAACATGACAAATGCATCTAGCTTCTAGTTCTGCTGTGCTTACCTGAGGTGTGGAAGCATGGAGGGGTCAATCCAAGTAAAACACCCGTGTTAAACCTCAAATGAAAAGTAAAACCCAACTATAAACCATCAAAAAACCAAGATCTGACCTCAGCCAGAAGCTCTCACATCCTTCCTGTCCTTCCTGCTCTGTGAGGGATGGTCGCTCATCTTGGCTTGCTCTTTCACAAGCAGCTTCATCAGCTATTTATTCACTCCCCCACATCTCTGTGGGGCCACCACTAGTTCAGACCAATCTTGGCCTAGAAAGTTATGTACAGGTACCATAACACTTCCACAGAAACTTATTTTGTGTGTATGTGAATTAAGTTGGCTAAATCCCCCTTGTATTTATTGTCAATTGGGGTTGGACAGAGCCTTGGGTGGCATGGTTTAGTGGGAGGTGTCCCTGCCCATGGCGGGGGGGTTGGAACTAGATGATCTTAAGGTCCTTTCCAACCCTAACTATTCTATGATCTAGGCTGGCTCAGCTCTTGGTGGGGAGGTCACTTATAGGCACTATTTGCAGACATAAAGTAGTCATATTCAAGCACCTGATAAATACCAGTCCAACTTCTATGTCCTTTCAAGACAAATTCACTGAACCAAATAATTAATTTTCTGTTGTATGTTCATAGTTGATGCAAATGCATAGTCTAATTTCGCAAATAGTAAATACTGGAGTTAAAACCTACTCCAGAAACCCGTTGTATACTGATATTGCTTACTGAATTTCTGTAGAAGTGAAGTCTTTTGAGATAATACCAAAATGCCACTACAGCTGATATAGTAAGAAACTATTATTTTCCTGGATTTCTTTGTTCATGATTTGTATGTTTAAGGACCTACTACATGGAAGCAACAACGTTCTTTCGTTCTTTTGTATGTTTAGACTACTCCAGCAGTAGTTTTCCAGCTTTAGTTCTAGCTAAATAGCTATTAGAATAAGCACATTTAAGGTTGAAAAGGGTGAATAACACAAAATTAAGTAACTTCCCTTTGTACTTCCAAGACTGAAAATGTGATCAATCCACTTAATTTACCCTACACTTTACAGAAGAGCATACTCACTATGAAGCAAAAGAGACATACGCTCATTTGCAGAATACTTAAGATACACTGGGTGGGAGCCAAAATCTGATAATCTTATTCATTTTAGAAAGGATCGTGGAATCCATGGGATTTAATGAACTTCATCTTAATCCAGGGTACAAAATTCCTATTTATTCTTGTAGTACATTACTTTTTAACCTTTTAACAGCTGGCCTTTAAACATGCTGCCCTCTCTTGCTCTCCTGCCTTGTGTCACTGTGTTTCTATTCTCCCTTAAAGCCCTGCTGTTGCATCTTCACCAGCCTCTGCTTTCTTTTTCCTTGGGGTGCTGGTGTCTGCTTAAGACATACTCAAAGCCTTTGCCTAATGTGCTCAGAGAGCTCACAAGTCTGGTCTCCACACCACACCTCGCTTCCAGTAGTGAAGGTGGACTGGCTCACTTTTACATGTGTGTGTCAACAGTTCGATATTCATGTTCATTTAATGTTAATGACCAAAGCCACTCAAGAAGCAGTGAGCATCAATTAAAGGTAAGCAAACACTTGATATCACAAAGAATGGTCTAATGCACAAAATCAAGTTACAAAGCCATGAAATCAATGGAATTGCCATGGCAAAACCTATTGGCAGCAACAATGGAACTGTATTTCAATTACATTTTCCTTTTTGGTATCTATGGTTCATTCCAATAGCTCAAATTGTATTTTCTTGGGCATACTGTACTGCTCTGTTTAAATTTTTGCCTCAGTCACAATTAGGGTATGAACATGGGACATCCCTGGAGGGAGTCCAGAAATATTAATAGACACCTTCAGTACACGAAATTCAACTCAGCATAGCATGATAGGGGAAAAAAAATAAGGGGGAGAAAAGTATGAAAGCTGAATGAAATGTGGAAAATACCAGGCTTATAATACTATGCACCACAACACAAACAATGGCATCACTCACAGATGGCAGTCATCCCAGATCTGTATCAGGAAACACGCAACTTTGCAAAAGCAACCGAAAAGTTAATTTTGGAGCTCATTAAAAATATATGTTTTGTTTTCACTGAGGCTGGTGGCAAAATATTGCCTGATTTTATGGATCTCAGATAGTAGGTTTAGGTTTGCTTATTTTCACTTTGAAAAAGGATCTGTAACAGAGAAAAAAATTATCGCCACTAGTACAGTTTTGAAGGAAAGGTTTCATTGGTAAGTTTATGTAGATGCTTGCTTCTATACATTCCATTTTTTAATAAGCAGTCCATACAGCCCTGGCATAGACTGTGGTGGAGAGACCATGAAAATGAGGTAACTTTTATAATATATATTATGGAAATATACGGAATATGTGGAATATACAGAAATGTATGGTATATTATTATTCATTTCTGATATATGGAAAATATGTAATTCATCAGTATCAAATATCAACATGTTGTCCTCTACAATACTACTGGAGAAATAACAGCTTTCATTAAAAAATGGTAAAGGTTATGGATTGCTGCCAATTACTTGACTAATTTATATTTCAGCAAAGGCAAGAAGTGCATGTTTTTTTATTTATTATACCACTTACATGGAAGATAATGCATTGGACCAAATCAAAATGGAGAAGCAGAGCTGATAAGGATCACAAAGTTATTACACTATCCTGCTAAGCTGAAGAAGGATCAATATACGCAGACAGGTTTACAACGACTTCTTTTCTGATAAATGTGCAATTCTCTGGGGACCATCACTCCCATTCTTCCAACAAAACCTGCTTAACTCTGCACAGTTGAAGTTTCTCCTATGAATCCCTACTACAAATTAAGTCAGTAGCTCCCTGCCTTGTCCTGCATGAATGTGGGGAACAGCTAATAACTACCATGGCTGTAACAGTTTTGAAGACTGTTATCACGTTCCCTTCTCCCCACACTATGAGTCTTCTCCTCTCCAGACTAAACAAACCCAGTTATTTCAAGCTTTCCTTGTAGGTCATATCTTTTCTACCTCTTATCATCCTGTTGCTGTCCTCTAGACTTTTTTCACTTTGCCTACATCTTTGCTAAGTGCAGTGACCAAAACGGCACTCATCAGTGTGAAGTACAGAAATTGACTCCTGTGCCTGAAATGGACATTTCCATCAGTTTATCTGACACAGTTATGCTATTACTTACTCAGTTACAAGGTGGCACATCCAGCTCCAGTTCTGTGATGTTGCTGCCCAAGCTTTTCCATTTTGATTTTACCATTTAATTTCTCCTCCCTAATTGCACATACAGACTTGCAATTCTCCTGATTAAATTTCAATTTATTGATTTCAGACCATTTTTCAATTCAGTGAGATTATTTTGAGCTCTGACCTTACTCTCCAAAAATCTTACAACTTCTCTCAGCTTGGTGTCATGTTCAAATGTGGAAATTATATTCCATAATCCAAGCTGCTGCTGAAAATGTGAGATAGAAATAGATTCCAGGCAGACATTGTGCAATCACACTACAGAAGTCTTTCCAGTCTGACAGCAAAACAGTATCCTTAAATTATTTGCCACCCACTAAGCATATATTAAATTAATCTAGACCTTAATTCCATAGTTTGCTTAAATGAATCTGAAACGGGGCAATGATAAGTCAAGCTGCAACAGATGCACTTCCTCACATCCATAAAAGCAGTCACTCCATCAAAGAAGGAATTTGGATCAGACTAAAATCTACTTTAGTCCTTATAAATCCACATTGTTTGATTCTATTCACCTTGTTATCCTTCCAAATGTATTTAAACTGACATTACAGCATTTTTGGTTAATTTGGAAGATTTTTTTGTTCCAGTATTATTGACAGGTCTGTACTTTCTAAAACCCTCTGTTTGCATCTTTGCAAAGAGCAACCTCATCTTTGCTGATGAACCATGCTCTGACCCACTTAGACCTCACCATTCTCCAAGGACTCTTGAAAAGATTCAGTGATGCTGCACGTAGGAAGTAAGAAAAAAGTCACCTATTATGGGATTAAAAATGAAGACACAAGTCTATAGTGTTAAACTGTAATAACAGGAGCCTGACATTGCTGGGGTTAGTGCCAGGGAGCACTATCCCAACCAAATGCTGAGTTTGGGTGCAGTACAGGAATTTCCAGGATGATTCCCAACAAATGCTTTGGATGCTGATGCCCTGTTTTGGAGACAAAGAAAGTTTTTAGTGGAGACCTGTACTGTTTCATGCCCCATGACATCAGTACCCAGAAAAGTTCCTACAATGTTGTATTTGATATTACAAACATAGCCTTGAACTGAAGGATTCTTTACACTTTCCTTCAGTTTGTCTAGCATAAACTTAATCAGCCTCTCAGAACTTAAAATATCTGGCTTGTATAAATATCCTTTAACTTGTTCTTCTTGTATTATGATCAGTGTTTCTCTCTTTCTCCATGCTAAAGTAAACTGTTAAGCTTGTAACCACAATATGTTTATCTGCTCTCTTCTCAGTCAGCTACAGATTTGTACTTCTCTTTTGCATTTCTTGCTCATTTCAAGACCCACAGAATAAAAAAATCTCTGCAGCACTTGATTAATTCAGAATCAGGCTTACAGTAAATTGTCAATCTCCTCTAAAGTAACACTTCTGAATAAGAGTAGTCCATCCATTCTTCACTGACTCGTCAAGTAACAAGCAGTGTTTTTAGGCCAAATTTAGTGAATTTATTATTAAAACACACATTTCAAAATAGTTTTGTGTCACTATAGAAGCTTCTATTTAAGTTTGCTTAAAAGTAATACAACACCAAAAGAAAGCAAGGATGCTAGCATTCATTTGCACTTTTGGTCAGTTTATTTGTACGCCTTTCCTAAATTACATAGCTAATCAGATTTTTTTTTACGATCTACTTAGTTTAGTAGCCAGAAATGATCACTCTATCATAGTCTTACATGGGTTTTAGACTATTCAAAGGTTACTCAACACTTGTTTTCAATTGCTTAACTGAAATTGTTAGGGCTAAATTTTTCCATTTTGGCCCTCTGCCTTGGGCTGAAACCCTGGAAATTTTCAGCTACATATTTCTGCTCTTCTAAAAAAAGAGGCTAAGCATTATATTTCATCTTCACCATGTTAGTGTAAATAAGTGTAAATAACTTTTCATATAAAGGGTTTGAGCTTGAGCACCCTTTCAAAGGATGTTCTGCAATTTCACAGTGAAATGTCCCCTTCTGTTTTCTGGAGGAAGTACCCATGTGTACCCAAAATGTGCACCTTTAAGAAATTATGCTTTGCCTGCTCCCAGCAGAGACATATTCCAGCCTGGACCAAATGCTACATGTCACGTCAAGATGGTAGACCAAAGAGAAAGAAACTTGTCTCAGATGAACCCTTTCAACACACTCTGTCTCACACCCTTTCTGCCCTTCCAACACGAGATCAGGCAGGATACGGAGGTAAGTCCTTCAACAAAATACAGTGGGTAACACCAGGAGAGATGCTGGCCTGTGGTCAAAGGGAACTTCTCTAGGTTTGGTCAACAAAGGTCATCTCACTGCTTTTGTCACTTGAATGTCAGAGGATTAGATGACCTCAAAATCATATGTGGCTTATGATTAAGCATTAAGATGATGGTAAAATTTCAGCAGAAGAGGAAGCAGGCACTCAGAATGCTTTTTAAAACACTTGTGACAATTTTCATTCATTCATTCAGCTTTACTTTGAAGGAAAACTTAACACCACAAATTCAAGCACTCAGAAGACAGAAGCTGCCTGAATAAAATCTAATTTGACCTCTATGTTATTGTGAATTATAGTATTATAAATTATAACATGTTTCTTAACTACATCAGCACATTTTTCCTTAGTACTCCAATTAACTCATTCAGTACATGGAATATTGAATAATCTGGAAGTAATTCAGTATTTTTTCATCATCATTCCGCTGTGATAGGAATTATTCAACCTCTCTTGGAGAGAGTATTTTTAATTCCGCTGGGGCTTTTCAATGCTGCTCAGTGTAGCACCTTAGTGCTTTTAGAAATGTTAACTACATTACTATTACAACATGCCTATTAACATACAGATGAACTGAATTTAAGAAAAATTTGGGTACGCAACTGAAAAACCAAAGATATATTTCTTTATAGACTTTATTATAGCATAGCACTTTTTATGTTCTGTTGTATGGTGTTTATTTTCTATCCTCAAGTTTAAATATTTGTCACTTCGGCAACAAACAGGAATCTCATCACTGCTGAAAGCAGTCTGTGACCAGCTGAAAGCAGTCTGTGACCAGCTGAAAGCACTGCTTAACTGTCCAGTCTAGAATTGTCAATGTGGGATAGACAAGAAGAGGCCTCAATTCCCTCAGAAACATGAAGCTGAAATTTTTCCCTTTCACTTTGTACTTTCTGCAAATAAGTGAGAGAGATCCATAGTTAGGAACTGTATCTCAGGCCCTGATTAATTCCAAACATGGAGGTAGCCTACAAAAAGAAGGCATAATAATTTCACAATGCATGATCAAACAGCAGCTGAGGTAAATTTAGGCTGCTATTTTCTAGTCTTTAGTGATTTATTTGATCCTTCAGTAATGCTCTCCTCACATAGCTGAGTTTTGGACGAGTTTTGTAAGGAGTCTAATTCTCACCCATGCTCACTCATCAGTTCTATTTCCAGGCTAATGTGAAGGGGGAGCTCTGTGAATAGCTGACCTAATATACTAAAAGACTTCACATTTCACAAGCTCTTATGCTTTCTGATCTTTGATAATATAGTTTGTCAGTTTTTCACTTTTTGCCCAACCTGGGATCCTATCAGAAAATGATGACAGGCTGCCTCGGAGACGACAGCCTGCACAGCAACATTTAGGTCATGGGAATCTTTCAAATGACTTCAAGGGACAGTGGATCAGGTTTTAAAAAAGAAGCCAAAAGTCAGTGTTTTTCTACATTTCACAATGATCTGAAATCACTGTTCAGAAAACAGGCAACACACTAGTGTCTACACTTACTTGTGACAACATCAGGCTTAGTCTGTCAGGCCAGTGTGTGTATGTAGGAGTTCTTGACCTGCCCATACATTGCAAGAGAGGTTCCAAGGCTCAGAGCTAAGGTAACTAAAGCCTTTGAAGTAGGCTATAAACATGCATAGCGCACAAATAACCTGGTGGTTATGTTTCTTGCTAGAGGAAATTTTCAGTGTATTTATAATGTCCTTTGATGCTCCCTGTAAATGTGAAAACAAGAGGCCACATGTCCTCTAGATGAAACTTCAGTTATAAATACATGTAAAACAAGCTGCTGGAAGAGTTTGAAATAAACAAACAGAAAGAGTTACACATACATCACCAAAACACAGCTTAGTTACGTTTTAAAAGCTCAACAAGGCAAGCTTTGGCTCCCACAAGTTACAAAGGGTTGCTTAAATACCTCTTTTTAACTAGTTATTTAAACTAAAAACACCATGTCTGAACAGGAGATTAAGATACACACTGTCTATGCATTTCAGCACTTTTAAACATACCCCTGCAAGCTATGCACATTAGAATTAAACAGACACAATCAGGAATCACGTCCCTTTATCCTGCATACAATTTTGCTCATTTCTAGGGCTGAACTCAAAGAAAATAAAGTGAGTGGATCTGAAATATTTAGACATGTTATTTTATCCTAAAGAATGGAAAAGGATTGGAAAGGACTGTCTCAAGACCTCTTGTATTAGATGGAAGCAAGTCTAGAGACCCAACTTATCTTGAAAAGGTATTGACAGAAATGAGAAGTAGGTTCTGTAATGTGGGCTATGTACTACACACTAGGTAAGAATCTAGACGACAGCTTTATCTGTAAGCATGTATATTTTGTTGGTCACCATTCATGATGAGAGGACAGAAATCTTGTTTGACGCTATGAACTTGTATTTTCTAGCCAAAATCCCACTCTTGTCCCTGCTAACTAGAGCACATAGTTCAGGTGAAAAAATACATTACGGTTGTCCCAAGCAAAAGAAAGAAACAAGTCTCTCAGCATTTCCATATAGCATCTGAAACGAAAACTGTACATGTCTTTAACAATGTACATGTCTGCAGTTTCATTCGTACATAACACCGAGCCTGCTTTCCACTGCTCTGAAAGACACTAGGGTATGATACATTAGTAGCAGTGGTTGAAATAGCCTTCCGTGGAAACAAGCAGGATGTCACTAGTGGCACTGTGAATGGCTTTGCAAGAGCACACACCATAAACATAGTGTGTTTCACCAGACTGATCCATATGACCTGTCATCATTGTTCTTCACAACAAACCATGAAAAAGGTGGGATTCTTTTAAAGCCCCCCCTTATTTTAGGCCCTTCACTTAGGCTTCCTCTTTTCAAAGCACCCATTAAATACAGGTCTTGATGATTTGTTGTTTTTTCTATCATCTATCGAATTTCACACACATATTTACAACTTTGTTCTTCTGCAGGTTTCTTCCAGCTTAACTAAGTCCAGAGGGATCAATACTTATGCAAGAAAAAGCCACAATTTAAAGCATGTTAGTTTGTGATGGATGATAGGGTAGCACCAGTCTTTAGCACCAGTCTTTAGATCTTGCAGAAAAAAAACACGGAGTAGTGTACACTGAATGTATTCCTTGGTAGGATCTCCAGTGTAGCAACTATAGACAGCCTGCTCATCAGTGAACAAATTACCATTTTGATTAGCTTTTACAAACATTCGTCTTTTGCTGCCTCGAACTTTTGAATGAGACTGGGCAACCCTTTTATCTAAATGAGCTGCTGTTGCATAGTGTACCATTAGCTTATATAAACCTGCTGCTGTAAGCATTCATTACTACAGCTTGGTAGTGACATATTGATTTTCAAGCTGGAACTACTTCCCTTGGGACTAGAGAGCATATGGCTGTTTATTAGACCTCTGAGTAAAACATGTTGATGGCTAAAAAGCAAAGGATTGAAAAAGCAGGTGTCTTAGTGATTTTATTTTTTATTTTTTGGTGAACTATTGCAATTCTTACTAACCGTGTCTTAGCAACTTCCTTATTTTAGACCAAATGATCTTCAGACTGGGTCTTTCTGTGTTTGTTAGGCAGCATTCATTGGCACTGGAATTACAATCAATAGCGAAACAAGTTGAAACAATACAATCAAGTTGAAACCATCAGATTTTGAGCTAAAAGAAAGTATAGAGAGGCAGCATCAGGGACTATTGGTATATATGTGACTGAGGTCATAATTAAACACCTGTTGCACAGAGCCCAGCCAGACAGCCGGACAGCCATGCAATCTGGAAGTCTTTCTGTGACATGCTTAATGGGCTTTACGTTAGAACATAAAGTAGCTGGTTTAGCTCACACCAAAGGTCTGCACAGTGTCTACCCCAAAACAGCTGCAGGAGCAGAACGTAACGGAAATGATTTTTCAAATGAGATTCCACCTTTTCCCCAAAAATGCCTTCACACATGTATTAGATCAGTATTTGTCATATCTGAAGTTCTGTGTTTAGCAGTAGAACAAGTCAGGTTTATTGAAACTTTTTAGGCTGGACATGTAAAATAAATTACATTAAGTGGCAAAGTTAAACATTTCAAAGGGATTTCAACTGAGGCATCTCAGAAAAGCTGTGTCAAACTCTTTTAACTTTCAACTTTTGATGCATTGATGAGTCAGAATTCTCCCTATGAATACACTCATAAACTCTGCTACATGTAAATAGTGTCCTGTTCATGGCAGATACACAAAACATTATAAAGAAAATAAACACTTAAAAGAATTAGATGACTGCTCAGGAAAAAATATTTGCAAATTGTAGCCTAAAAGCAAAGGTTTCATCATTCAAACTGTCAAGTCATGCAGTGGCTCCAGGGATGCAACATCCAGTCTTCTCAGATTTAAGTGTATTGGAGCTTTACTACCCACTGAAAACAGTGCTCACTACTGGGTTCAAAGCTGTTTAAAATAAATACAATGAGAGAAAGAAAAACACATTTATCAGGCATAAAACGTAAAGGACCTGTTCCTATATTGTACACATCCATCAAGTATGCTGTAGGCTGTAGTGGTTAAAGTCCCAGTTCAGAAGCTCATATGATCAGAAGAACATTTAGAATTTATTAAGTAATCCTGTTTTAGCAATGATTAAAGACAGTCAATCATTACTGAAAGGTGAGCCCTGAAAGGAACAGGAGCTTACTTATGACCACTGTAGGGAAGTGTTTCCTTTTTCTGTCCCTAAATTTAGATTTTCAGCTCATGAGATTCTCACAGTAATCTGCTCTGCTTTCAAACTCCATTTTATTTCAGGAATTAGCTTAGTAGCAGCCTGAACCAGTTGCAATCCACTCTGGTCTCACTAATATTTTTAATATTCAGACCGAAAACCATTTTTACCCAAAAAGCCCCAAATCTTTTTACCTGTCTGTTCCAGAGCTTGTTTTACAAATAAAAGCCTATTTTTCTTTTTCCAGAGCAATAAACACAGGCTTATTTGTAAAACAGAGGAATTAGCAAAAGAAAACCTGTAGTAATTTATGTTTTAGATAGCCAAATATTAGCTACAAAATAAAAATACATATATTGGATGTGTTTATGTATGGTGGACAGATCAGAAATCACTGCTCTAAGAGGCTTTAGAAGTTCTGCTCCAAACAGAGTTCATAACAAGTGTTCAACTTGTTCGCAAAAGTAAAACACTGCATTATCATGTTTTAGTCATTTCAGTGCTTTAATAATTTCTGAGCTTCCACTTTATGGGCACTAAGAGATGAAGGCAGCTAAAGCAGTACCCAGTACTGGAGAGTGGGCACGAAGGTGGAGCAGGTGCAGTGAAAGAGCAGCACACACCGAGCCCTTTGCAGGTGCCAAAATGCATGGGAGGAGAAGCAAAAACCTTGCTGTGAAAAGACAGCAGGAGCTGTATTGTTCCTCACAAATCTCTCTGCCCCCATAAATCTCTTCAAAATACTCCTGTAATACCAAATCATGAGACAGTCATGTTTCTGTTGTTATATGAATGCTAAATCCCCTGAGCAGCAAATGAGTCCCTCGTGGGAAATACTTAGGAACATTACCGAAAAAAAAGGTGGAATACTTGAAGCAACAGGAAATTTTTATTCATCTTGAACATGATTTAATGGATACACAGTTCTTCCTCCCTTGGAAGATGACAAATGGCCCACCAAGGTTAAGTAAATTAGACTCCATGACAAACCAAAGCTTTTCATTGCTCCTTTTCTAAAAAAAAAAAAAAAATGAAAAGAAAACCAAAAAAAGTCTTTCCAAATTTAATTCAGCTCAGTACTTTGATGGCTGGTCTGCTCATTCTATAGCAGAGTCCACTTCTGCCTTCCTCCTGCAATCATTCCCCACTCCTCCTCTCCAGCCTCCTTCTCATCCTACCACTGCTGAGCAGAGCCCAGCTGCAGCACACTCACTGGGGGTGCTCATGCTCACTCAACCTACATTATTTCTGGGTGGCACGGTTTAGTGGGAGGTGTCTGTGCCCATGGCAGGGGGATTGGAGGTAGATGATCTGAAGGTCCTTTCCAACCCTAACTATTATATGATTCTATGATTCCAGGACCTATCACAAGTCTCTAATCCCTGAAAAAAATCATATTCCTAAAAGCTCTCCTTTATTAGAAACTTGGAAATGCATTTTAATCTCTTTTAACAAACAGTGGGAGTTTCAAATGAGCAGAAGTGATTACTGGGCATGAGGTAACTGAAACAAACTAACCTTAGCTACAAGCTTTATCCACTTAAATTCAGTGAAGGACTGTCAAACTCAGTTTTATTAGCACTGTCAGACCAGCAGGTTAGGAAGCAAGCGCTCCAGTGCTCAGTGCCTCCTGAACTTTTCCTAACTAATTCTGGCACATCATCAACTGTAAAGTTCAGAGATTTCCAAAAATACACTGTGTGAGATGCAGCTGCCCCTGGGCAGTGGCATCTCCGGCTGGGAAGGCTGCTCTGCATTGTGCCGCGGGCACAAGAGGACAGCCATGACCCCGGAGCAGCTCACAGGGCAGCTCTGCCATCTGGGAATAAAGCCAAGGGAGCTCATCCCCGGCATTGACGGTGGCACTGCTCTCTGCGGTGTTAGATGCTGCAGCAGTCGATAAGAAGCCATGCTGCTCTCATGGAGACACAGACAGCAGGAAGGGACGGTCGGATTTTCCCCATCCATTCACCACACCAGTAAAAGCTAGTTCCCTGTTTAGACATGGGTATGTGAAAATTTGAGAAGCACAGGATCAAACCAGAGTTGGGAATAATGATTATGGCTGTTGCTGTAGCATTATATATAAAAATCTGCATTTAATTTTGGAAAGTAATAATAGAGAGATGCTGGAGAGAAAATAACATGAAACTGGAGAACGGAAGGATTGATTTCCCCTCTCTTATATTCAGTTCTGATGTCTAAACCACATTGTAAAGTGATAGTAGAGCCTTGCTTTCCTACAAGTCTTATAGATCTTGATGCCGTTTCTGTAGTTTATTCAGTGGCTGTCCCATGTACAGCCTTCTGATATACTTAGTATTGCACAATGGGCACATGCAGGTGTTTGGGGTTTTACGTGAAAACTCTTCAGAGCAGGCAATGAAAAACTGCTTTAAAATCCAAGAAAAGATTCTAACGATTCCAATAATAATATCGGCTTCTTGGATTTTATTTCAGACTTGTCCTAATACTTCTTCCAATTTTCTTCATACCTTCAAGGAAGTGATAAAGCTAATGGGCTCAAAAGGTGCAGCCTACATTCATTTACTTAAACAGCAGCATCAAATTAATTAAGCACCAGCAATTAAACACCATTCCCTATTGCATACCAAAACACTGCAGCACTTTAAATCTGCCTGCTGCATGGCACACAGAGATTATACAACCATAAAGAAAGCAAATGAACAAACCAGAAATTCTTCTTATTTTGCATATATCATATAACTGATTCTACAGCCCTTTGAAGCCTATGCAAGTTAAAACTGCCTTCAGGCATCTTATGCACCTAAAATGAAATACAAACAAACAACACATATAAGTCTAATTAATTTTGCTAGTTTGATTTAACTGGATTGTATTTTGCAAGGATACATTTGCTAGAAAAATTACATCTTAAGCATTATAGAAAACACAAGCTCTTCCTGAGCATCAGTGATGAGTCTTCCTTGGTTTTTACTGTTCTCTAACAAAAGCGCAGTCACTGCCCCCAAGCCTTGTTTCTCTCTGCCTCTTTTAACTCCAGCTCAAAGAACTGTGGATCAGCTAAACTTTTTCTTCTTAAGACTGCAAATTCCTCAGCAGTGCAACTTCTTCTTTGTTATATAGTAAACAACAGGCATAAGGAGAAGATTTTACATGCAGATTGCACAACAGCAGTGAAGATTGCACTGCTGAACTACATTTTCATCTTCTTTCCATCACTATCTTCTTTCAAAGCATGCAGAGAGGAGGAAATGTGAAGGTTGCTATCTCTGATATAGTAAGAGGGAAAGGAGGCAGCAGATTTCTAAGTTGTGTAATATGGAGAGCTGGCATCAGTGACGATTGTCTGAGTAAACAATATCACATCAAGCCTGAGGCTCACACAAAACTTGAGAACTAAATATGCTTGCTGGTTAAGTACAAGGCTTGTTCAGAGCGCAAGTCTCCAAGAGCAAGTCAAACCCCTGCTTCTGAAGAAAGCCCTCAGCAGAACAGACATACCCATACCCATGAAGAATATATAGAGAAAGGGTTCATAGTTGACAGCAAGTCTCTGCTACAAACAAATCTGGTTACATCTGCTTTCACTGGAGTATTCTAGCACTGGTAACAATACTGATAATAGCAGTCATGAAGCGAGAAATTCATAACTGGTTCCCACATCATGAAGTCCTTATTCTAGTATTACAACACTGCATCTGGATCTCTCTGCTTCTTGTCTGCATGTGCATACCACAGCAGACTGCCTTGACACCTAAAAGCAGAGTTAGAGCGCTGCAGGGAGAAGGGGTGAGGCAAATCCCTGCAATGAAAGCAGCCTCATGCAGCATTGCTGCCTGCTCTTACCAGCAGCCCTACTTAATATGGGTCTCCCAACATCACACCTGCTGAGGTAGTCCTGTCTCAGGCATCAGTAAGGAAATTTACTTGAGTGCCCTTCTGGTGTGTGATTTAAGGTATCACTTTCTTTTGTAGGTAAAACCTGAGATTTTCATCTCCAGTCAAACTGAATGGCAAAATCCAGAGTTGAATTACCAGTCTGGAAACCTCTGGAATGACGTATCCTCTAATTCACGCTTCTGTCCTGCTACACATGTGGTCTTTAGAGGGCAAGAATAGGCATGTGCATGAATATATTAAAATGCTGACAGTGCAGCCCTGCACATTTGTACAGCTGGTGAGTCAATGGCAAAATGACAAGCTTCAGGAAAAAGCGTGCACATAAGCATGTAAATAGAGTTCTCCAAAATCTTGGCTCTATTACTTCATTAGTACTGTGTCACTGGTGATATGTTAGTGTGCCTATGGACTTCGCTCACTGTATTTTTACTATTTCAAATCTAATCCCTTAATACACAATTAGTCATATTCACTGACTTCAAGGTCTTAAGTCTGGATCTGCACACATTAAATTACCATTAGAACAATGGAAGCATATGCACTTGCAAGAAATAAATTGAAAATGCACTGAATTGCATTTAGCATTACTTTTGAACCCTACCTGGAGGAATCCCATCATAGAACATCCATTTACCACCCCGAGATTATCCATGGAATAATGAACGCCCTTGCTAAACTCTTCAGTATCAGTAAGGAGGACGAAAACGGGCACAAGTTTGGAACACTCTAAGTATTCAAGAGGCTAAAGAGACCAAATTATGAAGGAACATCAAGAAAACATGAATAAGCAAACCAAAGAATGGCCAGCAAGGCCAAAAATGATTGCAAAGCAACATACCAATAGTTCTGTGTGAGTGCTCTGTGCTCAGACAGAACAGGATTAGGATGGTGCACAAAAGTATAATTCTCTGCTACAGAGTTTCAAAATAGAAAACAAAGGCTCATAGTTAGAAAATAATTCTCCTTCCTGAAATAACAGCTCAGAAAAAAGTTTCTGTGCTTAGAACATTCATTACTGAACTAAAGAAAGCACCTAAAAAATGTGCTGGAGCAAACACTTTGTTACGAAAATGAGGTGGATTAGAGGAATTAATGATATCTAATATTTCCAATTTTCAAGATTTTCATTAGAACTGGATTTTAAAAATGATCTGGTCTATTTCTTTAGATGGATGTCTCATAATGTGCCTGTGTGCATGTGTGTGCACACATAACAGGCTAGAGAAGTGTGTGTACATACGTACATATTAGGAAGAGAAAGATATTCAGATCTCTTTCTTACCTGAGGTAAAAATTAAGAAGTGTTCTGAATTCACACGTATCTTGAATTGATCTTTATCCTGTTGCTTGAGGGAATGAGACATAAAAGCTTCAAGAAACAAAGTTATTGAAACAGAGCCAAATTCTCTGCTGGCATAGTTTCATTAGAGGTAAATGCAGCTGCCCCCACATACATAGCTGAGAAGGCTACTTGAATGATGAAAAGAGAAGAGGGAGTCAGCCTAAATGTGTGGTTTCAAACTGCATTTTTCCCTGTCAGCACAAACTGTAATTGCAACATAGGGTAATTTTTATTAATTGCAAACTTCGGAATTAGCTTTTAAGCATGTAATGCTCTGCATTTCATGATTTTTAAATAAGTATATTCAGGATTATTCTGATACATATATTGACTACAAAGTATGACTTATCAAAGAAATGTACTATTTTCACCCTGACTCTAGATTTATCTTTCTCCCCTTCATTTCTGTAAAACTAATCTATAAAAACAAATTCAGTCTTTGTAATTTTATAGTTGCATTTGGCGTAGTAGTTTCCTTCAAGTCATATTGTAAGTTGTCCCTACAAAGAGCCAAACAACAATTTAATTAACCTCGTCAATGTTTTAAAGGAGATATAGAGCAGGGTTTAAATCCATTTCAGAACACAGGCATCTCTGTATGTCTGTATGAAGCATTTGGGGACCACTAGCATATAAAATGATAGATTTGCTCACTCATAGTAGCAAGAATTTAAAACCTCCAAGCACAGGAGTATATTTTGGAAACACACACAAATTAACTCAGTTTTGGGATCTGTGATCCAGCCTAAAAGCCTAAAGCCAGGCCAAAGTGTTAGCAGCCTTCTAAAATGAGAGGTTTCCCAACATCGAGCCTTGAAGATGCAACACAGCTTCTGATCTAAGAGGCCTATTCTGCGCAGAAGACAGTCAAAGAGAAGATTCTGAGGCCAGGCGGCTAATGTCCCCCTTCAGTAGGCTACAGGAATCATCCAGTGGATTTGAGGAGTGAAACAGTGGCTGCTCACACCATCTCCCACACCATCGCAAAGACTGCTCCTAATGGACAGTCTCTGTTTTACAGAGCTACTAAAATAAAGTTGTAACTAAGAAAACAAGAAATACAGCTAGGGCTCAGACCTATCTATCTACTGCCGTTTATACTGCTCAGTCTAGTTCAGTTCATTCTGAATTGTTTTTTGTGTATAGTGGCAGATTTTAAAGAGAGGAGTGAAAAGTACACTTCTCTGATTACCCCACCTTATGTCTCCTACTTACAACAGTTACTTAAGAAACATGATGACCTTTGAAGGACCTTTCCAACCCTTACTATTCTGTGATTCTATGGTCAGAAATTAGAACTTCTGCACCTTTGCTTCCAAATTAAGATGGAAGCCGAACCTTTTTCCTATTACGTACAATGCAGAAAAAAAAAGTAATCTCTGCTCAGTTCTTTGAGTGTGAACTATGCAAACATTTCTCTTCAGGCAATGACCCTTTGGGTGGATTCCAGGTTGATGGAGGTATCTCCCTGCAGACCTGAATAAGTCAACTAAATAGCAAGATTTGTGTCCCATTATTGTACTCAAAGATTCTCCCCTAGCTATTTCCAGGTAATGTTTAAAGAAGCAAGACTGTTTTCAGCAGCATTTGTTTATTTGACAGGGTTACTTCATCTCCTAATCTGGGCTGCCGAACACCCCTCATGGGCTCAAAAGCAAGCACAGACATCTAACACGGGCTTTGAATTCCACTCCAGGAGACAGTCATGGCATGTGTTTGCCAGTCATGTATTTCAGAGTATTATTCCTTTGCAATATGGTTTGCATGCAGTCACTACTTAGTATGTTGTGCATTCCAGCATATACCATATAGCAAGTAGCATCATTCATTGGTAATTTGTCTGTTAAAGTTCATCTGATTTATATTAACAAAATGTTTTATGGTATTAATGTTAGAGACCTTTGTCTATGATTGTGCACTGCATGTTAGTCATTACACAGTTTGCTAACTGAGTGAAAATAACTTAAGTTCTCAAATCACTGCTCATCAGTTACTGTAGGTATCTGTCACTCAACTGCAATGATCCATCCTTTATCCTAGAGCTAGCAAGGCCTGAAAAAGTGCCACTATATGGATGCTTGGGTGAGAATTTAATGCTGCTACAGAAAGCTAGTCTTATCTATCCAGATATAAAATGCATTCATTCTTGTTTCTTTTAATGAGCCACTAGTGCATCTACCTAAGTATACTATGAACACATATTCTTGTTCCAATTCTTATTTCTTGCTCTAAGGTAAATACTTTATAGGCATATTTTTGTTTATTTAATGAGAGAGATGTGTGCTTCCAGTGGTGCTTAAGTGCATTAAAGAAGCCTTGGTATGTGTCTTACTGGGTATGTAAACCAGACTGTGAAAAGTGACTGTATTCCCACCCAGTAGTTAAAGGCACGAAAGAACTATGGGAACCTTGCTTTCATTTTTGGCTTTAGTAAAACAAACCCCAATTCTTTATTTGTCAAATTACTATCTGTTACAATTTGAACTTTCCTTAAGCATTACTCTCCTAATGAAGTTTAATCTGCCTTTGGCTTGAAGCAAAAGACCATTGTGTGTAGGCAGTGTGAATGTGGTTTTGCAGAAAAGGAAGTCTTCTGAATGTTGGGGGCTAAAATCAATGGAAAATGGAAACCAGCCTATTGCCCTTGTTTTTCCAGCTGTCAAGTTTTACTCTAATAAAGTAGACAGTATTTCCTTATGACCCCACTAGTTTTTCTTAAGCAAACTGACAATACCATTCACTGTTCTGTTAACTCAATCTCCATAATTTATGCTATTCTTCTGTGAGAAATACTCTGAACACTTTAGTGCAGAAAAAGGAACCTTCAGAGGCCCAAACATCTCTTATACTTTAGTTTACTTTTTAACTTGGACAGGAGACTAGATACAGAAGGGAGCACATGTGAATCAAATTGGAGGAGACAGTATATTAAGAATTGTCAGGGCAATGTATATGTTAGCATGGCAACATAGTATTCAATCTCTTAAACAACTTACAAATAAGTAACAATAGATTTTATAGAAAGAAAAGGATATTAGAGAGGTCAGCTCTATGAAAACCTTCTGTAATTATAGTATTTGATTAGCAGACAAATTAGGGAGGGGGGAAGGGTACCGAAAGTAGGAACTCCTTCGCTACATGAGATGATCCACGATTTCACATAGAATCATAGAATAGTTAGGGGATCTTCATCTATTAAACCTATATTTACACAGGGGATCACCAGATTTTTGACCTATGGTTTTATAATGTTTGAACACTGAATTTTGTATGTTGCAGTGAAAACTGTAACATATGTTACAGTGTTTAAGATTCAGGAGGTCGGGCTATTAACAGGAGTCAGCATCAGAGTAGGAAGAAAAACTTTGCAGCTATAAAAATGTGAATCTATATTTGTAGAGAACACAGTTACCCCCTCAATAATTATATGGTCCTCATAACTCAAGTATTTGCAAGTCTCAGAGTCACTAATAACTTTTATTTTCCTAAGCCCCCTGTGAATAAAGAGGCAGCATTAGCGCAAATGGCCACATATGTACCAGCACTTTAAAAAGTTTATAAACATTTCTAGGTATCTTATGTTTTATGAACCCTTGTGAGATGATTGTTTTCATTTTAAAGACACTCTGAGCATTTTGGGTTTTTTTGGTTTTGAAAAATCTTTATTTTGATTCTGCATAATCAGACTCAAGCTACTAAGACTGGCACTTGTGGTTTACTTTTTCCCTTCCTCTAATGAGTTGAGATGCTGGAAGAAACAGCCCTACTCTTGGTCTGTTTCAGAAGAATCATTATTATCATCATAATGGAAAAAAAAGCAGCATTAATCAGTTAGGTATGAGGTATATTTAATTGACTGCAGGAGAGACAGTAATGAATTACTGCTTCCCATCCACTCCCATATTATTCCCACTGACTAATAAAAGTGGTAGTGCTGCTTTGCTGAAAATCGGAGTATTTTGCATTTGATTTCACCTTCTCTTCTGAACTGTAGTGCAACATTCCCTCAATTAGGAAAATTAAATATTCTCAAATGTGACAATATTAACTAACTGTATGAGACAGCATGATCATAGAGAAGGTCCATTTCTTTAACCTTTGTCTGAACTTGTAAATTACTGATTTCTTTTTGTGGTAGTTGCTTGACATGCCTCAGTTCAGTTGCTTCCATTTGTCATAAGATGGCAAAGTACACCATAATCTTTAATTCTGCTTCCACCAGACAAACCTCAACAAAAAGCGTGGGTACAGTCGTGTGCGGTAGTGGCTAAAAAAAAAAAGGAAAAAACAAACGTGAAAACCAACTCTGCCTCTATAAATAATACAAAGTGGCAATTACTGCTATGGGCAGTGAAGAAGGGACAGCAGCAAACATGTACCCTTTTCATCATTGCAAAGGGAGCAGCCAGGCCTGTCCTGAGATGTGTAAGTGTCACCCTCTTAATGCATCCCCACTTCCACAGGCTCCGAAACCTCTGATCTGGACAAATGCTTCATGCTGAAATTGGGACATAAGAAGAACTTGTAAAAACATAGAAACTGATTCTAATCTTTCTTGTTTCATTCTAACTTTAATTAGATAATTGAATACTTTCTTGCAGTAAGAAAGAAATCATTGACCACTGTCATATATCACTGTGGTCATAACTGCACACATTCTTTTACAGTGGAGATTAAGTGTAGATTTTTAATTGAAATACAGAGCCCACTGGAAAACATGATCACAATTCAAAGTTCATTAACAACACTGGACTTGAGAAGGAGTTATTCTTTGGTTTGTCTCTTTTTCCCCCTACAAAACAAAATTCTTTTTAGCTGTTGTTTCCTTTTGCTTTGCCACAATCAAATGGAAACACGTAAGGCAGAGACTGCTGCAATGCAAACTATGGATACCCCTCTGCAGACCATTCTGAAATTAAAATGCATCTGTTCGAAGTGTACGGAGTCACAAACATGAATGTGCATATTTTTTTCTTTTATGCTTTGTACTGTAAGGTTTTGGAACATACAGTTCTGTAACACAATCTTACTTTAATTTGTGTGTCACATCCATAAAACTGAACTTGGAATGAAAGCTGTAAGAAACAGCCTTTCCATGCCCCTTGTCTCCTTAAGAGTTTCCTTTAGTTTTGACATTTTGGCTTGCTTCTTTCTGGAGGCCCTTTCTGTCTAGACTGCCCTGGTTATGCTGGAGGAGCAATTTTCAGTTGTGACAACCTTGACTTAACAGTGAAAACAATATCACAATAACAAACCTTGTAAGACTTAGTCTAGATTACCACTGTATGCCCCTATTTAGCCAAAACCACAGTGAGAGACTATGCTCTCTTCCCTATGCTAAATACTAGAGTGGCATTCCTGTCAGGTGGGATATGTACATGAAAGTAAAAAGTCTTAATCCTGTAATGCCATTTACATTCATTATGGTCTACAAGCAGAGCAGCACTAAATCTGTCATTCCCTTTACCTTGCTTTCAGCCTCTTTTTTCACATGCAGAAGGAAACAAGGCAGAGAAGGTGTGGCAGCTGGGCAAACAGAGGCGGCATATTTAACTATGAACTGTGACCCTCAAATCCTAAGCAATATTTGTGGAAAAGAACAATCACTTTATACAAGAACAATCTTGTTGGTATTTTCTGGCACTAAGGAAATCATCAAAGGATTTTTTTCCCTCTAACTTAATTTAGAAAGAAAAAAGTTTGATTTGCTCATCAAAACAGAAAAAATATTCATCTTGTCTAGTCCTTTTTATCACTGGCATTTACTATAGTAGATAACAGCTGCTGAAAGCCTTCCAATCACAGAGCTTTTGAAGAATGATGGAAGCATCAAGCTAATATTTTTGATGGCTATGGGATCTGAACCTATATCCTCAGAATTAAGGCAGATCAAATGAGGATGAATACCTCTTTACAAAGAAAATCCACCTATCCATTAACACACAGAGAATTAATCTGTCTGCACAAAGTCTAAAGAAGTGAATTGAGATATTTTGTCTTTTATTATTCATATCCAAGCTATTTTGGTCCTAATTTGGTATTACCAAAAATGACACAATGCTTTGGCTCTTTGGCTTGGGAATTAATGCCCAAAATGTAAATTAATATGGAACTGGTAATGGATATACAGGCTTTTCCTTTTAAATTGCTTATATGAATTACAGGTAGGAATCAAAAGGTATCCCTTCAGAAAATCAAAGAGAAACTGCTCTAAAAACAGCTGGCAGGTGAGTTCCTCATAATATCATGATATCCAGCCTCAAGAAACAGTCAACTGCCATGGAACACCACACTCACATTTGTTCACACTCTCCAGAGAAAAAACTCTATAGTTGACTCTAACCCCACTGGAACAAATGAAATTCTCCTTTTTATTCCTCAGCTGGACACTGAAACAGTTTAGAAGTTATTAAGTGGATACACCGGCAGATATAGTCTCAAATCTGATCATACTCAGTTTTAAAGTGGCTGAATGATGAACAATTATAATACAAACAGAGGCAGACTGCTCCTATAATATGCCTGGCGAGAGGTGAAGAGATGGTGAGCAGTTACTGAAGTGAGGAGCTCACCATTAGAATGGAAGAATCACTTTCCGAGACTAAAAATAAGCCAAAGAACGCATAAAATTTCTGGAGCACATAGCATACACAGAGAGATGAGAGATCTGGGTTTGTTCAGTTTTAAAAAGCAAAGGAAAAGGAGAAATCTTATTGCTGTGTACAATGTCCTACTGGGAGGCTGCTGGAACACTGACATTAAAAGGTGAGATTTCCACCCATGGAGTTATTCAAAATTGAAGTGGAAATGTGTCAAAGCAACCTGATCTGATCAGACATGCTTTGAGCAGGATGTTGGCTGGAGGTCCCTTCCAACCCACAAGATTCTGTGGCCCTATGAAAGACAGGAAAAATATAGTAGTTTTGTTAAACATTGTCAGTAAGAGACCATTATCGCCTTTCAGAGAGGTTAAAGAAAGTTTCCCTAAGTCTGCATAGCCTAACAATAAATGAACTTTTAATAACCTTTTCAAATATTAAATACAATACAGGGTCAATCACATGACTAAAATTAATAAGCTCAGAAGCATCTATCATACCACTAAGTTTTCTGTGTGCTGGTTGTGCATGCACGTATGTGTGTGAGTGTACATTTATCATTAAAGAACACAGCTAAATCTTGCAAACTCAACCACTGAAAAGACAGAAAATACCATAACTTGGGCAAATTTGGTTTGATACACATATGAAACAGCATGTGGCCAGGTAGTTTAGAATTTTTTACTCTGGACTGCACTATATTAATATCATTTTTGCAAACTTTTTTTGCTATATATCTGCCATATGTCAGATAACATGAAACTTGCCCAGAAGTAGACACATATATCTCCATAAACACAGTATACACTGTAGAAGTCTGCTTTATCTGTTCGATGCAACATTATACACATGTACAGACACAGACTTCGAAATTAAACTTGAAATAAAATTTGGTTTGAAATGTGACACTCCAGGGCAGCCTTGATTGCAGCGATCATGAGATGGTCAAATTCGAGATCCTCAGGACAGTGAGAAGAGCGTGCAGCAAGCTCACTGCCCTGGACTTCAAGAGAGCAGACTTTGGCCTCTTCAGGAACCTGCTCAGTAAGGTTCCATGGGATATAGCCCTAGAGGGCAGGGGGGCCCAAAACTCTTGGTTGATATTCAAGGAACACCTGCTACAAGTTCAGGAGTGTTTCATCCCAACTAGAAGGAAGGGCAGCAGGAGGTCCAGGAGACCCTCGGATTGATGAGGACCTGCTGAGGAAAATTCAAACAACAAAGAGGCTTATAAAAGGTGGAAGCAAGGACAGGCGGCCTGGGAAGAATACAGGGATGTTGTCCGGGAAGCTAGGGACCAGGTTAGGAAAGCTAAGGCCCACTTAGAGTAAAACTTGCTAGGGATGCTAAAGATAACAGGAAGGGATTCTGTAGGTACATTGCAAATAAAAGACAGACTAGGGACAATGAGGGCCCTCTCCAGAAGCTATCGGGAGAACTGGCTACCCTGGATTTGGAGAAGGCTGAGGGTCTTAATGACTTCTTTGCCTCAGTCTTTACCGGCAAATGCTCTGACCACACCACCCAAGTCTTGGAAGGCAGATGCAGGGACTGTGAGAATGAAGACCCTGAGCCCACCATAGGAGAGGATCTGGTACCAGACCATCTTAGGAACCTGAACATATACAAGTGCATGGGACCGGATGAAATCCATCCACGGGTCCTGAAGGAGCTGGCAAATGAAGTTGCTAAGCCACTGTCCATCATATTTGAAAAATCATGGCAGTCAGGTGAAGTTCCCGATGACTGGAAAAAGGGAAATATAACCCCATTTTCAAGAAGGAGAAAATGGATGAGCCAGGGAACTACAGACCAGTCAGTCTCACCTCTGTGTCTGGCAAAATCTTGGAGCAGATTCTCCTGGAAGGCATGCTAACACACATGAAAGACAACAAGATGCTTGGTGACAGCCAGCATGGCTTCACTAAGGGGAAATCCTGCCAGACCAATCTGGTGGCCTTCTATGAAGGGGCTACGGAACTGATGGACAGGGGCAGAGCTGTTGATGTCATCTACCTGGACTTGTGCAAAGCGTTCGACACTGTCCCACATGAGAGCCTTGTCTCTAAATTGGAGAGATATCAATTTGATAGGTGGACCACTCGGTGGATAAAGAACTGGCTGGATGGCTGCACTCAAAGGGTTATGCTCAATGGCTCAATGTCTAGCTGGAGACCAGTAACAAGTGGTGTTCCTCAGGGATCAGTGTTGGGACCGGTCTTCTTCAACATCTTTGTCGGTGACATGGACAGTGGAATTGAGTGTGCCCTCAGCAAGTTTGCTGATGACACCAAGCTGTGTGGTTTGGTTGATACACTGGAGGGAAGGAATGTCATCTAAAGGGACCTTGACACGCTTGTGAGGTGGGCTGATGCCAATATGATGAAGTTTA
The DNA here is from genome assembly GCA_039720435.1 of Amazona ochrocephala. Classification (NCBI taxonomy): domain Eukaryota; kingdom Metazoa; phylum Chordata; class Aves; order Psittaciformes; family Psittacidae; genus Amazona; species Amazona ochrocephala. Next base: position 33,798,178 of record CM077880.1, read on the forward strand.
ACCATGCCAAGTGCAAGGTCCTACACCTGGGTGGGAGCAATGCCAGGCGTAGCTACAGGTTGGGCAGAGAAGAGATTCAGAGCAGCCCTGTGGAGAAGGACTTAGGGGTATTTGTCAATGAGAAACTTAACATGAACCAGCTTTAGTGTGCACTCACAGCCAAGAAAGCCAACCGTATCCTGGGCTGCATCAAAAAGGAGCGTGACCAGCAGGTCAGAGGAAGTGATCCTGCCCCTCTATTCTGCTCTCCTGAGATCTCACTTGGAGTATTGTGTGCAGTTCTGGTGTCCTCAACATAAAAAGGACATGGAACTGTTGGAGCAAGTCCAGAGGAGGGCCACGAGGATGATCTGGGGACTGGAGCACCTCCCGTAAGAAGATAGGCTGAGAAAGTTGGGGCTGTTCAGCCTGCAGAAGAGAAGGCTGCATGGAGACCTCATAGCAGCCTTCCAGTATCTGAAGGGGGCCTATAGGGATGCTGGGAGGGAGTATTTATTAGGGACTATAGTGATAGGACATGGGGTAACGGGTTCAAACTTAAACAGGGGAAGATTAGATTGGGTATAAGGAAGACATTCTTTACTGTAAGGGTGGTGAGGCACTGGAATAGGTTGCGCAAGGAAGTTGTGAATGCTCCATCTCTGGTGGTGTTCAAGGCCAGGTTGGACAGAGCCTTGGGTGGCATGGCTTAGTGTGAGGTGTCCCTGCCCATGGCAGGGGGGCTGGAACTAGATGATCTTAACGTCTTTTCCAACCCTACCTATTCTGTGATTCTAGGATTCTATAAACTAGAACCAAATGTCATAGTAATTACAGATCTAATATCTGTCCTGAGACCAAATGCATACTGTGGAATTTGGACAGAAATGCCACTTCTTTAACTAAAATTTTAATTTGGTATTAAAGAAGTTGTTGAATTTTTAACATGAATAAAGTCTGTACCTGTAAATCTAATTACTTTCTGCACACTCCATCATAAAGTGTAGTCTTTTACTCATTGTATTGTGAACGAACTCAGTTTAACAAGAAGGTAATCTCTTTTTCTTAAATGAGAGAACAAAGGAGATTATGTAGAGAAAATATAGGTAGAAGCATCTGACATTGCTTTCAGGTCATGTCATGTAATGTTGCGCATGTAGGATTTCTGCCATTACTTAGAAGAGGAATTTTTGTATCTTATTGAGCAGCTACAGACAAATCTTTTTCTCTTTTACACCAGGGAAATCTATTGCATTAAACCATAAGAAAACAGTTTATGCAACATTCAAGGTTTTAAACTCGGAAATCCACACTTTAGGCATAATAATTTGCAGTAGGCATCTAAATAAAAATTCCTGAGGTGGAATGCTTACAGCTTCCACTGTGGACACAGGCTGCCAGGTCATTTAGGTCAGATTACTGATCTGTTTGAGAAAAGTTAACTCTCCTCTTCAGAAGTACTTTAGTAGATAAGCTGTGCTGGAAACACTGCCAAAATAGATACCTGCATCTTAATACTCACACCTGCTGATCCCTGATAAAATCACAGAATGAAAAGCACGCAGGTTGGAAAGGACATCTGAAGGTTGTGTTGGCCAAAGTCCTGCTCACAACAGGGCTAGCTACTGTAGTGATGTGGGCTTGCACAGGATGGTGTCTAGCTGAGTTTTGAACACCTGGGGAGATGGAGAGTCTCCTGCCTCCTGGTACAACCTGCCTCAATCTCTCACTACATTCATGGTGAACAAAAAAAAAAAAAAAAAAAAAAAAACAAAAAAAAACCAAAAAACAATTCCTACAATCTAAACACAACTTATGATACTAAAACTTGAGACTTTTGCCTTGTGCAGTTCTGAGATCAGTCTGGCTCTGTTATCTCTATTCTCTCCCATCAGACAGGTAAGGATAGCACAACATGGCCTTTGGTCTTCTCTTCTCCAGGCTGAAGAAACTCAGATGTCTCAGCATCTCCTTATCTATCACGTGCTTCGGCACCCATAACAGCTCAGTGGCCCCGCACTGGGCTTCCTCCAATTCACCAGCATCTCTTACGCTGGGAGAGCACAAAACCGAACAGAGAAATCTCCTTTCCTGATCATTTCTTTCCACAGATCAAAACTAATAAATTGACATGACTGCAGAAACCTTTACATATAAATGACACATTAGGCCAGAACCATGCTCACTCCCTGTGTAGAAAATCAGTATTTTGCCTCCTAACTGAGCCTAAAGAGAATATACACATGTACTTTCTTCAGCATGAGAAGATCCGGTATCGGATCTGAAGTCAGCTTCAAACAAGCTGGAGATTACCTCTAGAGCAGACTTTATGGCTGAATGTTCTCATACAGTGCGAGCTGGGGTAAAATATCCTTATCCCAGCAACTTGTGTCTGTGAGTAATCTCCACAAGATCCTTTCACCTCTTGATGACTGTTACATCCCCCCTTCACTCTCCACAGGGAAAGAGTTGCTTTATTGAAAGGGCCTTTTAAGAGAAAAAGCATCCCGCAATCTGCTGTTTCTCTCTCACACATTTCCAGATTGGGCTCATACCCATCAACCAAGAGTGAGATCCACTCTGAACAAAACTCATTTTCAGTTGCTCAGCAAACAGGTTGGGGCTATCACAGACACAGAGCAGGAAAAATAAGCAAAGGGAACAGTAAACAGTGAGTTGCCACCTTGTTTATTCAAAGTGCTGTGGTTTATTGATGTTACACAAAATCTCAAGTTTACTTGAGCTTGGATGTTGGATGTTTTCTCTCACACTCAACCTGAACTGAAAGCGAGTTTTCTTCAGCTGGCTAGAGAAGCTTTCATCAGCCGTAAGCAAGCTGTAAACTCCTTCCAATGACATTGTCCCCTCATGTGTAGAAAGAGAATAACCTTAAAGAAAAGGTCCTTCACAGTCCCCATGCACAGTGAGAAGGAAAAACTTAGCTGTGTGCCTTTGGACAAGTCCAGGCAGATTTCTTTTGTCTCTTTCACCACTAAGGACAAGATAAGAAAGGAACTGAATATACTAGGAGAAGGACAGGCGGTTTCAAAATCAGTAATCAGTGCCTGGCTCCTGTACCAATACCAATGGTAATACCAATACCAAAATACCAATACTAATAAAGCCACATCTAGCACAGGCACAATAATAATAATAATAATAATAATAATAATAATAATAATAATGATTATAATAATAACAGAGGGATCTCATTGCTGCACTGCAGTGCTGGATGCATCTGGAATGCTTTCATGAAGGAAAGTTCTTTGGCAATGACAGCCTGAGAATCTGGAATGAAATGTATCTTCTTTTTGAAATAGCAAATAGAAATTAAATCATTGTTTGTGGCAGATTCCTGTATCTGCAAACAAATCCAACTCAAGGAAGGTTGTTGTTTTTTTAAAAAGCAAACTTAATTCTATTAGATCACTCCCCCCAACACATCTATGTAAATTACCACACAAGTATGAAACCTGCCCTGGTATTGATTCAGCTGGCACAACCTCCCCTATAAACCCCTCCTCAGAGCTCCTGCATCAGGGTGGTCTGTTCTCCCTAGCTGCTAGGGAGATGCTGAATTCCTGTGCTCTACCCCTCTCCCCTAGTGCCTGCTTTTACTGACATGGACACAGCAGCAGCTTTAATTAGTCCAGTCACATATATGCACACCAGTGCAGCAAGACTCATGTTCTTTCTCTTCTGTAAGAGATGTGCTAGGTGTTTCATGAACTCACTGCTCATCTTCAGGGTGCTACGGTGGGAGGAAGAATTCATCAGCTAAGGAAGCACACACTGTGCAAGCAAAGATTCTCCCATGGCTCGAAGGAAAAGGCAGCACTAACTATAAGCCTGTTGTTTGTTGAACCTGGGTGGTGGGCCACAGTGTGCTGGCCAAGTTTCTAACTCTTCTCCTTGCTTCACTTTGTGAACACTGCTAGTGCAGATAGAGGTATACCTGACCATTCAGGTTATTTTTGTAATTATATGCAGTTTTGCCACTTTAGGAACAGATTTCTTCAGCTGTCAGTATGAGCTTAAGAGCATGTTCACCTGAGATCAGGAAGCGGTAGAGGGAGAGTCTGAAGAAACATCCAGTGAGATAAAAATCACTGACATTTGATTCTTCTCTTGCTCTACTTTTGAAAATTGAAAGTTTTATGTTTGCAAGTATCCATAAGAAAAATAAGGTTTCTACTGGAGAAATGAATGGCTGACACCCTTCTCATTTTAAAGGGACTTACCAAAGCTATAAAGACAAGTTATTAAATCAGAGGTAATGGCTTTACAAGCATATTCATTTTCATATTTTATAGCCATACATGCACAGCTTTATTTCCCTAATGCAAACCACAATAAAGCACCTCATGTGGGCTTTAAACTCTTTTGTCTTTGCTGTAGGTTTGTCTCTTTTAGGAAAAAAAAAAAAAAAAAAAAAAAAAGAAATAAGAAAATTATGGTGCATTATTTTCAACAGTGGCAGGAAGTGGGTTTTTAGCTGAATCAGTTTAAAATATTCCAGCTGTGTTCACGTTGAAGCATCGAAAATTCTAAGCCTGCAATCAGCTCTCAATGCCAACAAAGTCCTTTTCAGGCCTCAAAAAGTAAATTTTTGAAAGAAAGCCAAGCCTCTCCTTGGAAAAATAACATCTTAATTGGTTGATATTAAAAAATACAGAAAGTGTCATTCTGAAGATGCAAGTGCTCACATTTTTGTATACTAATTTGATATTGTGCCATGTAAGAGCACTCGACATATTAACAGAGAGACTATCTGAAAAACCTGCAATGACAGGCATGCAGGCTGGTTATTTCAGACAAGGAAAAATTTCTAAGAACTGTAGAAACTAAATGTGTTACAAGCTATCTTGTACTGTTGAAAGGCGCCAGAAAGGCCAAAGAAGTGTGTCTTTTGCCCCAAGAAAAACACAATGTTTCATTCCCCAGCTCAATTCGGCTCAATAGAGGGTAAGAAACTCCACTCTTGTCTTGTAAGTTTAGTAGCTGATTCCATGGAGTTTCTGTATCAGTTTTAGTTTCACACCTAGTAAAATGTTTGGGATCAAAAAGAACAAATCACAGGCACACCTACTGATGTATGTATGACACAGTGTTTTGAATGCCTTTTTGCATTAAAACTAAGTTAGTGCAGGATTATGAACACAGATACCTATTCCCTTTTCCTCTTCGTTTCCTATTACACTGTTAATTCCTGTGTGCATATATGGTATGATATTTATCTTCTTCTGCTGCTGTTCAAAATTATGCATTCTTGGTCTGTTACATGAGAACAAAAGAAAATGAACCTCATCATTCCCAGCCATTGAACTAAGTGATCAGACATTTACCTCACGTATTTTCCTTATCCCTGTAAATCTGACTCTGCAGCTCCTTTAAGCTGAGAGACTGAAAGGCATAGCCTGATTTACACAGATGTTAAAAAGAAGCCAAATATTTGCCCAATTTAATTGATTCTAAGCTGACAGAAATTGATTTAGTCTGCATAACATGAAGCTTTTAAAAGCAAATGTATTTTTCATTAAGAATAGTAAAAGCAAATGGTATTAATCAAAAGAATAAAAAAATCTAAGAAACAACAACAGATGATCAGAACAGGTGACTGAGAAAGCATATTACTCTCAAGAAAGAACTGTTTTTTGTTTTGTTTTGTTTTGTTTTTTTCTTGGATTTGCAAATTTACAATACAGGAACTGTGAAATTGCAAAGGAAATACCAAAAGGAGACAGTAGTTGAGACAACTGATAGTCAAAAATGAATTTTAATATGCCACATATTTATTGTGCAACCCTAAAGCAAAATTCATTACAAAATGCCTGTCTGACCCTCTTAATGTCTGAAGCCTTTAATTAAAGAATTTGGCTTCAGCTTAATTTTGTATTTTCAGTTTTCAAAAATAAAACCAACTTCCAAGACACATTTTTTCCCCATTAAGCAACTTGGCAATCTAGGGTGATTCTGATACCTCCTCATCCACATTCTAGAAGATAATCTTGGTGAGGCAATCATTTATCCCACAGCAGTGAGTAAGATTAAGGAGAACAGTTCAATAGTCTGGGCAATTGTTCCAAACTATTTCTAAAGGTTGCATTTCACAAAATCATATGTGCATTTGAATTTTGTATACTAAGTAAAAACTTTTTATAAGAACAGGGTCTGTTTTATGTGAAGTTTTAACTTATTTAAAAAAAAAAAAAGGCACAAAACAGCAACAGCAACAACAACAAAAACACCAAAAAAAAAAAAAAAACCAAAAAAAAACACAACAAAACAAACCCAAACCATTCTTTCTTCCCAGATTACAGATGCCATTAAAAATGTCATACCTCTCCTGAGATGGTGGCCAAATTAAGGACTCGCCAAATTCAGAATTAAGCACTCAACTGCTCAAGTTGTTCATAGATCTAGAGCTAAAACCCAAAAGGTGCTCACAGAGCTAACTGCAAGCTCGCAGTGATTTGAGGGCATTCACACACCAGGTCTGAAAAATCACTTTTTCTCCCTAACAGCACACAGAATCATAGAATAGTTAGGGTTGGAAAGGACCTTAAGATCATCTAGTTCCAACACCCCTGCCAGGGGCAGGGACACCTCACACTAAACCATGTCACCCAAGGCTCTGTCTAGCCTGGCCTTGAACACCGCCAGGGATGGAGCATTTGCAACTTCCCTGGGCAACCCATTCCAGTGCCTCACCACACTTACAGTAAAGAACTTCTTCCTCAGATCCAATCTAAACTTTCCCTGTTTAGTTTGAACCCATTACCCCTTGTCCTATCACTACAGTCCCTAACGAAGAGTCCATCCTCAGCATCCCTATAGGCACCCTTCAGATACTGGAAGGCTGCTATGAGGTCTCCATGCAGCCTTCTCTTCTCCAGGCTGAACAGCCCCAATTTTCTCAGCCTATCTTCATATGGGAGGTGCTCCAGTCCCCTGATCATCCTCGTGGCCCTCCTCTGCACTTGTTCCAACAGTTCCATGTCCTTTTTATGTTGAGGACACCAGAACTGCACACAATACTCCAAGTGAGGTCACTTCCCAACAGATCCTGCATATCTTGGCACTCCCTGATTGAGCTCACTGGAGTTGCATACTGGCGAAATGTTCCAGAGATTTTTCTATCATGATGGTTTGATAGAAAGAAAACCCCAACAATAAAATCAGGTGACAATGAAATACCATGAGCTACAGTTTCTTGTATATAAGTTATAAGAGGGAAGCTGGACATTTCTCCAAAAAGTTCTCTCCTGTTTGTATCACTGTCTTGGAATATAAAATAACTATTTTAAGATCCTTAGTTAAAAATATTTATACTGTGTTTCTGAAGAGAAACTTAACCTCCATCCATCTTTCACAATTGAGAAGCAAAAGACTTTTCCTCAAGGAGAGATAGTTAGCATTATATTCACAAAGATAAGAAAAAATAAACTTCTGAAGGGCAAAACGGTCCCAACTCAAGAGTGGTTCCATGGAAGAGTCATAGCTATCACACCTTATCTTCTTTCACTGTCATATCAGTCTTAGCTTCAGTAAATGAGCAAGAAGGATATCTGCTTCCAGGAAGAAGCCATATCGATGGTGGATGAAGTAATGTTGCAAATACAATTGTACCAAGATTACACTGAAAAAGGATGGAGGTATGAAGGGAAGGGTGGAAGGGCAGAAGGCATAAATCCTCCATTAATTACCTTTGTTCATTGCTGGAAACATGCGCTTATCTTGATTTGCACACTTCACAGTAAGACAAAACCCAACATCACACTGATTCACACATGTAACAGAATAGTTTTCAGCCCTTTGTTGCATCCCTGAACCCAAGGTTACAATTAGATGAATAGGAGAAAACACACAGTCTTCTTTTAACACAGTGTCCGCTGCAGCCATTGCTATCTGAGTGCAAGATGAGATACAAAGGCACTCTGTGAATCAGCAAACTGTGTCCCTACGACAAAGGCCCTTCCCTGAGAAAGAGCGCCTAGTCTTTTTATTAAGGAAATTGAGAACAGTGAACAGCCAAGCACAAAAAAGAATAAAATACACATGTTGAGGAAATGGCCAGTTCAAATGACAGGATAAGGTCATGCTCTATGTATTTATTCATGGCAGGATCTCAGTCAACGCACTTCAATAAAATGAGTAATTATTGTGAGTCACATCACTAATTACATCTGATACACAAAAAGACTTGTGCAGCACCACATATCAAAGTGCACTGTGAACTCATCCAATATGGGAATGGTTCACAGAGGAGCTCTTGTTACTGATGCTTGAACAACCCTGGAAAAGATAGGGTCTTAGAAATCTCTATGCCATTTTTCTCTCTTAGCATTTTTTTAAACATATAAGAAGATGTGCTATACAATAATGGCAACATAACTCCCTATGTAGAGACTTTGGCATTTGCTTTGGACAGGCAGCACAAAGAAGAATTGTAAAGAGAGAGCAGTGGAATTGGCCAAGATAAGCTGCTTTCTTCTATGACAAGTGCAGAGCGCCAAGATGTGTTGAATGTGTCAAAATGTTCTTCAATATAGTTTTATTTTTCCATACCAAAAGAAAAAAAAAAAAATGACATGGTTCAGAGACAGGTCAAATTGACGGAGCTGGGGAACAGAAAGAGATTAAAGGGAATAAGTAATCATTCAGATAACAGATCTAATTTTTATCATGGAAGAAACACTTATGTCTTCTCAAACTTAGTAAAACTTGGATGAGTTCATCCAAGGGTAAGATTAAATTTCTAAGCTTTTCCCCTAAATTTAGCAGCTGAGAATTAACTACCTTGAAGACCATGTGCTTATTATTTGTACTTTCCTATGAAGGTACTTCTTGTGGTAACTTCAGAGAATAAAGAAAGAACTGGTCCAGACATCACCTGTGACTTCAGCTTTACTGCATGATCATTTTTGCAACTGAAGCCACAGCACATGGCACAGTCTAACTAAAGAAACAATGCACGAAATTCTCCTGTCACGTACATTCATGTCAACAATAATGACAGTGAAGCCAGGTCAGTGACACTGCTACTGAACAAGAATGAGTGTGAAAACAAGCAGATTCAATGTCATTTAGTATGTGGGACCTCAACCCATGGAATTCTAGAAATAATACAGATTTTTTTATATAATGCTTCCTTTAATATCAGTTTTAATTATTTTCTTTTTTCTTTTTTTTTTTTTTTTTGCATTTAACTCATTCTATTAAAGTAATTCAATTTCTATACAAGTAAGATACATTCCATTATGTCTCTGCTTATTTTTACAACAGAAAAGGCAAGAAAAATCCATATACAGAGAAAAAGTCTACAGTAATAACCCCCAAAGACTTCAATTTGTAAATGTCGCGGTTTAAGCCTCTCATGCAGTTTGCTCACTCACTTCTCCCTCTTTCTTCCCCCCAGTCCTGGGGGGATGAGGAGGAGAACTGAAGGAATGTAACTCCCATGGGTTGAGATAAGAACAGTCCAGTAACTAAGGTATAACACAAAACCACTACTGCTACCACCAATAATAATAATGACAAGGGAAACAACAAGGAAAGAGAATACAATCACTCACCACCTGATACCAAGCCCAATCCCGCAGAGAACCCCCTCTTCCGGGTCTCTGTCCCTCATTTTTACATCCTGGGCATGACGTGATGTGGTATGGAATTCCTCTTTGGTCAGTTTGGGTCAGGTGTCCTATCTCTGCTACCTCCCGGCCTTCCCTCTTCTCTGGCAGAGCATGAGGCTCAGAAAGTCCTTGGTCAGACCAAACATTCTAAGCAGTAACTGAAAACATTGGTGTTATCAGCACTATTCCCAGGCCGAAAGTAAAAAACACAGCACTGCACCAGCTGCCAAGGAGAAAAATGACTGCTACTGCTGAACCCATGACAGTAAATAAGGTATTTGCCTTGAAGAACAACCAAAGGTGTCAATTTAACGAAATGCAAAAATATCAACTTTGCCACTAAAGATCAGAAAAAAGAGAATATTTTTAGTTGACAGAATTTAAAAGTGATTTCAGTTTTTATGTCTGCAGTGCGAGACGATCAAAGGGGAAGAGTATTCACATGGTTGGTGTTCAACACTTTATAAACTAGTATGATTTAAGATGTATGAAGCTGTGAAAGCCACAAATCAGTTACTTTTGAGAAAACCTGACCCACAATTTGCTGAAAATTATGCAACTATATAACAATCAAGAGATTTCTCTATGAATTCTGCATATAAACAAGAATAAAATGGTGGTTCTGTTTGTCTTCACCACCCCCACCCTCCCCACCACCCCACCCCACCCCCCTCATTTTAATGCTTTACCTCTACTTCATTTTGCATGTAGCTGTCATGCCAGGGACATCTCCGAAGAGCCAACCAACTATTTGAGCATAAACTATTGCCTACTAGACTGTCATCAACACAAAGTCCCCCAAATAATAAATGAACTTTTTATTAACTGTGGTAACATTAACATTACAATGAGGGATTGTTTAAAAGCAAGTTGTACATCTGTTGCTCAAGAGCTCAAAGAAAATGGTTCTCAGTTCCTTTATTTTTCCTTGAGGGTAACCACAGGGGTTGCATTAAATCTTTTAAAATATGTTGACAGTTGAATAAATGCTGCTGTTGCTCTGGTGATATTTTATGCTTTTTAATTGTCATTAATGAAGCTGACTGATACTTTCTTAAAAGTGCTTTAGGTGTTCTAGTAATTTCTTGACAAAAAGAAGAACAAAACTGTCTGCAAATTAGCCTTGATTTCTCGTATGGAATTCTCACTGGAGACAATGGGAGAATCTGCATGGGAAATATCTGCTTGACCAGACATTTTAAGTAGGAATGCATTAAATGTTCCCAGTAAATTGTGAAATTATCACTTGCTTGTGTGTCTCCATAAAAATTCGAGGCTCAAAGAAGATTTCTTTGAGCTTATTTTCAAAAACAAGTACTGAAACTGCTGTAATTCAGAATCTGCTGTTAAAATGGTACGGACCAAAATTTTAGGGTTGCAATAATACTCAAAATGTACATATGGGCTTGAATGGAAGTCTGACACTATCCTGGAGTCTAATAACTCCTTTCATATTTTGATAATACTCCCACTGATTTGAGAAAGGCTTTGGCCCTGTAAAGACAGAAGGATACAGCTCCCATTCATCTTTCCAGGGACATGCAGTAATGAGGAGGAATGCATGTAGCTTGAGAAACAGCAGGCACTATACTTGATAGTTCATAAACAGATAAGGTACATTGTTTGCTGTGTGGAGAAATACGGTGCTTTAAATTATGATGGGTGATTTAAGTAGATTAAAGAAGAATCTATCCTGTGGAGGAGCCAGAGGAGGTAAGAGGAGGGGGGATGGTACACTAATAGCATACGGAGATGTCTTGAGTCCTTTGCTTCCCCCGTGCCAGGTTCCCTTGCTCTTGCATCCTCCATGGTAACACAGCTGATGACTCTCCAACACTAAAGGGGCCTCTGCACCACAGCCTTCACATCTTTCCAATTTCAGAGTCAGAAAAAGCTGGAGTCATCTTTTTTTCTTCAACTGCAACTGCTCTTCAAGTGTGGATAGACATGGTTCGAGCCATTGCAGTTGAACAGGACAATTAGGTCATGACAAATCACTCCAAAAAAACTGAGATCCCCTTTGTCCAATTCTCTGCAGGCCTAGTGCCATGTATAATCATGCATACCTGTGCAAAGCAAGCAGTTCAGCTCCAGCTTGACCTTTTCCTTCATCTGAGTAAATGGCCATACAAAGTGCAAAGCAATAGAAATCAGGCCCCACGGTTCTGCATGGCATTGCAATTTCCAAGACACTCAGGGTGCAGACAGCAGTAAGTTCCACGCTCACATCAGACGTGCATTTAACAATCTCAGCTAAGTCATGAACTACATTTTAATTAGACAAGAGGCTAGGCTTTTGATTTCAAAAACAGAAGTTAGGGTTGCAGCCCTTCTTCCATTGAAGTTAATTGCACAATCCCTATTATCAGGCTTTTGAGGTACTACCCCGGCTTACTTTTTAATTACATTTGTTTCTTAATGAAGTAGATGGCAAAGAGAAAAGCAGCCCACGATTCAAACGATTCACATTTTTATCTTTTCTGATGAACAACAGATCAGGTCAAGATACTTGCTGGATTTTCCCATGAGAAATGCCGCAATGTGAATAAGCTCAATTGACTTGATCCTGAAGGAGCAGGTTAGCTTTGAAACGCATCACTCATTTTCTCCTCCTGTATACATTCTACCCACAAAACTTAGGCAATGTAATTACAAACACCAAGCCAAATCTAATTCAGAACTTGAAAAATATCACTAAGTATCCTAAGCTTGAATGACTTGTCTTTATTGTCTAATGTCATTTAAAACATAAGGAGTACTAATTATAGTTTTATTTTCAAATCATGCACTTCAAAAAAGTGACAATTCTCCATAAAAACTGCCAACTTTTCGGGGCATGAAGACAGTCAATAACTTGGTATTTCTACATGATTAAAAAACAATAAGCTATGAAGCAGCTTATACAGAAAGAGTATGCTATCACACTTGGCTAGAGAACAATTCGAAGTTTCACTTTTTTCTCTTGTATGAATACCCACGTAAATAAATGAAGATACATAGAACAAAAGTTCATGCTACAGGTGGGGCCTTGTACCTTGTTACACATAACAACCTGCAAATTATGCAAACACTATGAAAGGTGTTTCTTACCATCTGGTAATCAGGCTTAAAAATAAAGTTACTGGGTCTGTATTATACAAAAAAGCACAGCCCCTTATTTCAGATACTACTTGTCATCTTATAAAATGCATTATTAATTTTTAATTTTTAAAAATAAAAATCAAGGACTTAAAAGATTTTAATGCTTTAAGGTTGAATATTGAGATAAGTATTAAAGAAAGTAAAATGTCCATTTTAAGATAATGCAATAGTATTGCAAGGCTCTAGCGACAATTTCCCCTAAATTCCACTGAGCCTAGAGACTCAGTTTTACCCATGCAAAGCATCGCTTTAAAAATCAAGGAGAGGACACAGGACACACAATATCACTGTACATAGTATTGCAGAAATGAGCTGTAATTGAGGCAGCCCAGCAGAGTTACAGTCTGGAACTGGAGAGCTGGGACAGTATCGCCAGGGCTGGCATGGTATGGCAGAGCGCTTGGGGCCCAAGAGCCTCACCAGACATAGGGGCTGCTGGCACATAAAGCTGACATAATCCCTTTTAAAGGATGGAGGGACAACCTCCTCTCAGAAAGAAAAATTAAAGTTTCCATTTACCCAGCCAGTATTTCCTCTAAATCCCTAGGCTTGGGTTTTTTTGCCCTATGGGTGGTTCTGTGTTTCAGACTTGGAGGATACCAGTGGTGAGACAAGGAACGGAACACAAATCTCTTCAGTCCAGGTTAAAACCATTTACCCCTCATGGTGATTCTTTCCCATTCACAAGGTTGGATACCACAAAACCTGGCTACTTCCTACTTCATGCTCATACCAGAGCTCAAAGGAGGACTAGCTTACTTTCATGGCCACCACAGACATGAAGTGAAAATATGAACCAGCCTGTCCTGGCTAACTGAAACCCACAGGTGTAACACATAACCACAGCCAAACTTGCTTGTGTGTCAAGTTGCGCTGAATCAGTACCATCTACATTAAATCAGTGTTATTTAACCAAAGAAAAGAAATTCTCACCTACTTCTTCATTTGGCAGCTCCTCCTTGGAATGCAGTTTCTACTGCTGCTTTTGCTGAAACCATGCCATTTGTTACTTATCAAGTACTGCACTCACAAGTTTAGGGCTCTGTACTCTACAATACACAGTATCTTGTAATGCGTTCAGCCTGCTGGTTGGTGTTTGTGGAAGGTCTGACTTGGCAGGCATCTTTCGTAATGTCTCTCAGACTTGAGGGTACATAGTATTGATCACAGTTGCAAACAGCAGTTAGAGATACTTATTAGCTATGATTATTTAAAAAGTGATTCTTTAAAGACTATTCAGAGCACAGAGAATATCCCCATGGCAGTTGCAGGGCATCCCTGCAATAGTGAACAACAAACCCATACATCCTAATGCAGACAGTATTGGTGCAGTGAGTAGTCCTTATGCCTCAAAGACTATCACAGAAAAGGCAGAGGGCTGAACAAAGCCAATGACCCTACAGTTCATGACAGAAAAATTCTGGTCAGATATAACAAACTGTAAGCTGAAGAACAGATGCTGAAGTGGTGGCTAAAATCAGCATTTAAGACTGGGATTAATACTGGAAGAATAAGCTACCTTACTAGTAAAAGTAATACTGGGGTAAAGGCAGCAACAAGGTACCAACTCATCACATCAGAAGTAAAAGCACCTTTCTATTAACAATAATAACCTTAATTGCTTGTGTATAACAGGCAGGCATCAGTGATGCTCTATGCGATGCAAATCTAACACGTTGTACAAAGAGCACAAAGAACAGTATTTTATCAAATGGCCCTGTGCTTGCTAACTATCTTGGTAAGCCTTCAGGCAGCCTGATTTCCCTGGTACAACATGTCTCAGTTGGGCACTGAATGAAAGCAACTCAAATCATTACATTTCCACTACATGCCACGTGCTACCATCTTTTCCAAACAAAATTAAGCATAAAAATTAAAAGCGTCAGTTGTTACTAAGTCATAATAACTCTCAAAATAAAGAAAAGGTATTGTTAACTACGTACCTATAGCTACAGTAGCAACGAACTTCAGGTAAAAATCAAATTTAGGCTGAGGGGTACCTGAGCAACACAAACCACAAATAATTGTGGCTGCAGATTAAAAAGCCAATTTCTAGTCTGTTATTGAATTTAAGGGGAAAAAGAAAATGTCCAATCATAACATTTGCTTAAGAATGTTCATCTGCTTTCTTACCATTGAATGTCAAGAACACCCTTGCTTGAGGCTGGGAAGATCCTTTTACACTGCTAAAGTAAATAAATATCCCAATCAACACGTGCAGTGCAAGAGATGCCATCTCTTCAGATTTGCAACTTAATATCCAAGAAACGAAACCTGAAAGACAGAGATATTGCATTACTGTTACAGCATTCTGTGGAGCAAAAACAATGCTACAGGAAGACCTGTGTTAGAAAGCTCTTCCAGGTAAGCCATAATACAGGACAATGTCAAGGAGATACAGCACTTCTGTTTTGCCTTTGTGCAGTTGAGAATGGTTTTCCCAGCAGCCTGCCATGCTGGCACAAAAGGATCTCTCTGCCTGTTAGCATGAACCAATATAGCCTGAGTTGTGGCTATGGCAGACTACATCATTAGATTCAGTTTATTTAAAATAAGGACAATTCTGCCTGTTGGAAAGATAATTATACAAAATGTCAAGGCAGGGCAAAGCAAGGACAGGAGATAAAGTTTCATGAATAAAAAGCTGGCTGATATTTTTAGGTGTTTTTCCTTACTTTACATCATATTTGATCTCCCTCATGTTCAGGAGGAAGGAGCAGGTTTGGGTTGTTGTTTCTTTATTTTGCCTTTTTTTCTTTTCCTTTTAATATTTGAAATCAAAGGTGCTTGAAAATGAGCTCTAAGTTTTATTAAGTTCTCTAATAGCCCTCTAGGTCTTCTTTTCAGATGATATCCTAGCCATGCACGTCACTAATTTCAAAACCATTGAAATCAAAGGTATTTCAACATGCTTGAAAGCATTAGTCAACATGTGCCTTTTGGGTGAGCTCCTTTTGAGATACCTGCTCTCATAGACTTCTACGGAGCACTAAGAATACCCAGTGTTGGACACTGCATTGCACTTAATGCTTCTGTGACTCCTCCTCCACATCTGCTGAATCTACATTAATTTTATATGGTTTAGTTGCTGAGAATACTCAGCTCTTCAGAAAATCAGAAAACATCTCTAAACAAATCTGTATCTTTTCTTAGCTCAGGAAGAGCTTTTGCTCATGGGAGTCAGTGGCACTTTCTTATCAATTCAAATGGACCAGACCCATAAAACCCAGCAGGTATCAGATGCTGAATATTGCATATCTATAACACTCCTAAATTGCATCTCTCAAAAAGCTGAATTCCAAATTTCACTTCACCCATGGTAACAACTTTGTTCTTCAGCTCAGATACAAAATGTGTTTTATTAACACATCCTCATTTGGGCCCATTTTAATTCCCTGCTATATGTATGTTTTCTTTTCAGCATCAACAGCCCTTCTCCTAGACACCACTTACTGATTAATCAGATGATATATTTGATTCTATGGTAACTGGAAGCACTTTGAAGGATACAACCCCTACAACTTGAAGATGGCACTAAAGGCTATACATTTACTTCATTACCAGATTTGTTGCCCGTGCAATCCTCTTACACTTCTTTACCTTGGTTCTGCTTTAGCACTACAGTCCCTCCAGTGGAAGCCAATATTTCTACATGCTTGTTCATTCTGTCCCGCCGAGATTCCCACCTGTCCTAAGAGAGCCAACTGTAACCACCACAGCACGGCAGGAATGAGCTGTCAGGCAGGGATGACTTTAGTACACCAATTTGGGCCGGATCCACACCACCGCTTTAGCAGTAAAAGCCCAGTATCTCGTTACTACCTCTGTCATTCTCTATCCACTCACCGTAAATCATTTGGAAGGCTTCCCTTTGCATGAGAACTTTATACTAAGTTGGGGGTGGGACGGAGCAAACACAGCTCTGTAGTCCACACTCTAAACTTCCCACTATTTGCTCTGGAGTACCAAGAAATGCAGAGCAAGTAATGCTACAAGCCTGCTAATTGACAAAAACACCAGTGTCAGGAATTTGCCAGCTACAGATCCAGTCTACAGGAGAAATATAGACATGCTGGCCCCATTCCAAATTATCTCTAAGGGTCTGCTAACTAATAAAATGATAGTTGAAGCATTTTCGCCAAGAATAATTTTTAAACAGGCTGCCTGAACTCTAGTATTAATACTGCTTTGTGGACTTTAAATTTAAAACCTTGTGACTAGCCCATGGGATACCCTTTAACTTAGACCTCTTCTAAGAGAGAAAGGCCATTAAATCCTGATAAAATTTCCCTGTCAGGCCAAAACAAATAGCCAATCATACAGAACATGTGATTTAACAGATGCAATGGGATTAGTACTTTACAGTAGTAGCACTATGCTTTCTTTGCAATAGAGATAAAAAGTCAAAGAGGAACAAGTGTGTGGCTTTCCTCTCTTCCTTTAAATAATATAGTAGGAAATAATAATAGTAAAAAACCCCTTTCAACGCTCTTTCCCTCCCACTCTCATGCCTCCTGCCAATTCTAGTGCAATCAGTTGCAGGAGTGAAACATTGCTACATTTCTTTGTTCAAATTGCAGATCTTCACCGTTAACATGGAAGTGACAGGCAAATGAAAGATTCAATTTCTGAGCTGCATGGTTCCTACCCAGCTGTTAGATACATAAATGAAAAACGCATACAGTGCCAAAAAGGTACCTCAGGGTGTCTGACATGTGAGTTACCTAATGGAAATAGGTTTAATTTCAGATATTTACATAGCTGGTAACTGAACATAAACTCAGTGCAGGTTTGACTCTTGGTTTGGGCTTATATCCCAGTTCTGAATTTATCTCAGTAAGTCATGATACTATATTCAGCATGTCCCGTGCACATGATCTGGGCTGACAACCCACAGACCTTAAAACCTTCCAAGTACTTTTAAAGTATCTTTCAGGACAGACAAAAAACAATGTCTAATTACATTTCTGCTCTAATACCCTATTCTAACTGTAAACAAACTGGCAAACCACTACTAAAGTGAAGTGGTGAAGTTTTCCTACCACGGAGGGCACGTGCAGCATGTTGTATTGATTTTGGAAAGTACTACACAGCTTTGCTGTGAAGTGCTGTGCAGGTGTCATCTGTTACAGGCAAGTCTTACCCTTAAAATCTATAGGGAAAATCATTCAGCCAGAGAAAGGGAAGAAAAAAAGAGGGGGGGGGGAGGGAACCCACCACCAAACACAGACTATGTTAATCTAGAAAATATTGCTTTAACTATCTGTGAACAGCAGGAAAATTCAACCATCAAAGACATTCCACATCTATCAAAGCAAAGAAAGAACTTTTAATTATGCTTACCCAGCTATTGGCGGAACCAGTGATATAGATTTCTATCAGGTCTCTATCAGTTTACAGACTCCAGTGCTGCTATCAGAATATTTTAATTCCAAACCTGGCTCATTGTAAGGGGGGGGGAAGAAAGGCAAAAGAAAATAAAGTCTCTCCTCCCGGTGCTGCAAAGGTATTCCCGCCTCCTCTGTAGAGCAATCCCGGTAGCCGCACTCCTAAGACACCAGAAGCGCTTCTCCTCAGCCCTCAGTTGAGCACCTAGGAGTGAATGAGAAGCGGCCGGGCGGTGACGGTGACCGCTCTGGTTTCCAGTTACAGGCACTGCCCTGCCCTCTCCGCGTTACCGAGGCGCGGCTCCTCGGCCTCCGGTGCATCATTAGCGAAGCGGAGTGGGGCTGGAGCTCATAAATAACGGCGAGGCCACACCCCGCCCAGCGCGGCGGCAGTGGCGGCTGCACGGTACGGGTAGTGCGGGCCGGCAGCTCCGCTCGTCCAGCGCGCCAGCGGCGGCTTCGCTCAGCACCGAGCACATACCGTGCCCCGCGTTTCGCTGCGCGGGGTAGAGAGCACAATGCAGTCAATGGCTCTTTAAGGGAACACACAACAAAACACCACCCCGTCCCCCCTTGTCTTGGCCCCGAGGGGGACTCAGCAGCAGGTAGCCTCCGACTGGCATCCACCTCCCACTCCGCGCAGTTTGCGCGCCGGCGGGGCCCGCTGGAGACGGGAGGAAAACTCGCCAAGAAAGTTTCTACCCCTCCATGTGCGCAGTCCCGCGGCTCTCAGCGCGCCCCGACGGCAGCGCCGGGGTCGAAGCCGAGTCTGCGTGCATGCGGCGGCGGCGGCGGCGAGGCTGGGGGGAGAAGCGGGTGCCCGGGGAACGGCGTGAACGGACGGTTCCGGAGAGCTTTCGGGGGAGGCCGGTAGGTGTCACTATGAAGAGAGGGAAAGAGGCAGTGATGCCGTGAAGTGAAATCCAGGCGGTGTCCAGCCCTGGGTAGGGGGGATCCCCACTTCTGAATTATTTCCTCGATTTGATGCTCTGTAGGAAACTGAGCGAAGAAGAGGAAGAAAAGAGTGTTCAAGCAGTAGTCAGATTTGTATCTCAGTGTCCCGATTGCTCCAGGAGTTTTACCACAATCTTTTGGAAGCACTTTTTCAGTTTGGCATGCCTAGAGCTTCAATTGCTCCCGCTGAATTTGTCCCCATGATATTGAGCAAACTCTGGTTTTGGTGAGATGCGTGCTTTCATGGCAGTGAGACAGCTTAGAAAATGTTACCCTCAAGTGTCTTGAAAATGTGAACTGCAGCATAGTGGTGTTAAAGGAGCTAGGATTTTCCAAACAGCAGTATTTGGGTTCTGGATGAGGTTTGCCTAAGTTGCCTTGCAAGTGTATTGTATGCTGGTCTGACCTGCTAGGTTGTAGGGTACCGTCGCAGCAGTGCTTTGAGGAAGCACATCTCATCATCCACTTGCAGCTTTGTCCCACAGGCAGAAATATATTAACAATTACCCACAATGAATCAGTGCGCACACTCAAGTTATAATTTCGTGTCCAGCTATTAGGCAGTAGCCATACTAACCAAAGCAGACAGTAATACTAATGCATCATAGCCAAAGAGCAGAGAGTAGCCTGAATGCATTGCCTTTAGTAAACAAATTTTGTCTATACATGTGGATGTCTTTATGGCCTGTATCTATAGGTTACTTCATGTCAGAGGTCATCTGCATGAGTTAGGGTCACACACATTTCTAAGACTGTTTCACCCCCAGGATTCAGTGACAGCCTAGCAAAGTTAGTGCTTTCTTCAAGTCAGAAATTCCAGCATTATAAAGAATTTGTAATCCCAGAGAACATGAAAGTATGGGACGGTCCTTCCTCTGAAACAAACCATAAGATTTGCAACTCATGCCAGAAAAGAAATGAACCCAGAATTTTGAAACCATGATCATTTCAGATCATAATGTGAGGATGAATTAGGTGATGACATCAAATGAGTAAGATCTCCAGATTATGAGTCTTAAAAAATGTTGATGCTCTTCCAGTTCTCCTCCTTAACACAAATAAGCTATGAAGAAATGTGTGAACGTTTGCTGTCTCAGAGAGCAGTTAAACTAAGCCATCAGAATGCTTGTTCTCTCCATGGACAGGCAACGTGGTTGTGAACATTATGCTGTTTATTCTTGAAATGTGGTGATGTTCAAACGCCTCGGCCTGACAGCAGCACCCTGGCACAAGGAGAAGTCACTTGTCTGCCTTGGAAAATCCCCACAGCTAAGTGCAATTGGAGATCACCACACCAAGCAACAGAAGTGAATCACCTAATTCTCCATCTTGCTGTGGCCTATACAGGGTGATTCAGAGGAGAGTGCACACAAAACCACAAAGCAAATATGAAATAACTTCTCTTTTAGGAGATTTCTGGGAGATGTGTAATGGGTGGCAATACCAGTCAAGGAAAAACAAAAATGTTTCCATGAAATACCACCGCTAAGAATTGAGATGATTCTAACTGTCCTCCACAAATATTTTTGCCATAATGATTAAAAAAAGAAAAAGTATGATGATTCTACTTTTTCTGCTTAAAATTCAGAATAATAATCTTCTAGGTAAAATCACAAACACATGTTCCTAATAATACAGCATTAGAAAAAGACAAGAAAAAGAATATGCTCAAGCATGAATCAACATCAGCATTAGTTAAAGTCACTTGTATTTGTCAGTTCTTTTGTATGTCTGGACCCTTGGGAGCCATCTGGCTATCTGCATTTCTTCTTCACATGTGCTAGCTACATCAGAGATGAAAAGGTAAAATGGAACATTGCGGAAAATTATGGGGCTTTCCGACACTTCCTCAAGGACTTTGGGTTTATAAACTAGCAAATGAACTACAAAAAGCAAACACAAAACTTTAATCAGTGAGATACCATCACACTCATATATCTGTTAGGCAAAGCAAGAGTAGCTAATTTTAAAAACAAAAAGCGATTTTAAACAAGAATAAGCATGCCATATTGATTTATTTGTATTTAACATGTGTATATGTGCAGGTCAGAGCATGATAATTAACTTTAAAAAGCAGTTTCAACTTCACAGCTGGGCTAAGTGAAACGGTTAAAGTTTGACTTTAGATGTTTTGTAATAGCATGTATTAGCTTCAAGCAAAACTCATGGAATGGAAATTACTTCTCCAAGCTATGAGGTGGAGTTTCAGTATTTTCTGGCATGAATCAGCCCTGTGAGTGAAATGAAAAGTATGCAAGACACTTGCTTTCCAGGCTGTGTATTTTACAGGGTAGCAGGAGATGAGGACAAATAAGTTGGAATCTGCTTTACTGCTGATTTTTAATCATTCTTCTGTTACACAAAGCATATGAGGTGGTGTACAATTTGGTTCTTGTTCTGCTTCGTTGTGTATGAGATTTATAACTAAGGGCAGTTACCCCGGGTTGCATCACTTGTATCAGGGCGGAGTCAGGCACTGGCTCTCAGCTTTGGAGTTGGAGCGCAAGGGCTGACTCTTGCAATGTGATCTGAGCAAGCCAAACCTCATGGCCAAGACAAACAGATGCTGATTTTGTTGTATCTGTGCATGGTGCTTGCTTCTTACAAAAACAAATCATCCTAATGGACCCAGGCCTAGCTTTAGACCTAAACACTATCTGAAGCCAGGAATGAGAAAGGCAAGAGTGGATTCAGGCAGTTACTTCACATTTTGTTTTGGGGGGTGGCTTTCTTATTTTGTTTTGCTTTGTTTCATTTCTCTCCACTTAGATTTTATGATCCTGCAAAAGTGAACATTTTATAGGAGGCAGTAGGATCAGAAGGAACACAGATTTAAAGGAGGAAAGGCAGAGAAAAGAAACTTAAGATGGATAGAGATGGCAGAGGAGGAAGACAGAAACCTCTTGAGGCAGAGTTGAATGGTTAAAGACAGCAAAGTGAAAGGGAATCAGATAATTCCACTGCACTGGCAACAACTAACCATTAAGAAGATCAACAGGCTCAAACATCAATTTCTCCTTTGAACATAAGCACAGTCTTACAGTTGAGACAGGATCAAAGCTAGCTGTTATAATGAAAAATGTAGTAAAGGCATGATAAGCTGACCATCAAATGTAATCCCTTCCTTCCTTATAAAAAGGAACTGTGTATACAGTAGGTGTAGATTTTTAAACAAAAAATCCAATTAGCTCATTGTTGGTTATTTTCTTTCTTACAGTTACAAGAACTGGGGAAAGTGTGAAATATATCGGCAGTTTATGTGGGGAAGCTATTGCGTGTTTGTTTTGAAGATGTGGTAATATGAATAGCCATTTATATTCTTTTTCACAACAAATTGTCCAAAGATTCAAGAGATAAGAGAAAACTACTGGTGATAACCACGGTGTGATCAGAGATGGTGTAAGGTCCTTGGACACAGTATGCCCTAACTTGTCAATGAGCTTATTCAAGTGGGTCACATTAGGACTGCTCATAAAGAGTGAGACTTCATCATCAGGTCAAAGCCTCATAAAAGTGCTGGTGTGTAACTGAAAATGAGTTGTCAAACTGAGTTCATCAGTTTGCTTTTGACTGCTTCAGGTTCTGTAAAAGTCCATCTGCGGAAGACAATTTGTCTTTTCACTGCTTAAGAAAAATTAGGTGCTTAGGAACAGAATCACTGTAACCACATTAATGAAGCTATTATCTGTATGAGAACAGGAGAAAGCATGCTCTTAGCTTGATAAAACTCCAGTTGTCTCATCAGATAGACCCAGTTCTGAATGGCTTCCCTGAAAGTCAGTGAGCTAGCACTTCATAGTGACCTCTGTCATTGAACAGACTATGATTTTGGTAAGGTCATAATCAAGTAACTACTCTGTGTCTGTACACAAGATGTAAGCTGATCCTGGTACGCTACCAGGCTTTCATGCCTCCCTCTTTCAGTGAGGCAACCACATTAGTGCTGTTTCTAGGAGAAATGCAGTGTTTTGGTCAGATTTTCCACCTTTTAGCCACTATGACTAAATGAGATTAGCGATATAACCAGAGTCACTGTGCTTGCACAAAGCTGGGTTTGAGTTTTTAACAAATCAAATGAGTGACCATTATTTCACAGGCTGATTAGTAAGAATATGTATTAGGAAGACTTTAATGTAAAGGCATGGGTCATTAATTCACCAAGGATGGCTTCAGGCCAAGCAAGCTATAAATGCAAGAAAGCACAAGTGCACAGAGGATGCAACATTGTGTAATCTGTGCATTGCAAGTGTTTGGAATGAAAGTCTTATGGTGCAAGGAGCTATACAGACACACACAGAAGTAAGGAAGGAGCAGTTATGGACAAGCTTTTTATCCAGACAGATAAAGGAAAGGAAGGAAGGAGAGATTACTGCAGGGTAGAGGGGGAGAGTGACAGAACCTTGGGCATCATGGCCATTTGCAGCACCACATGCCACTCTCCAGCCTGGTGCTTGATCCATTGCTACATGCTACAGGGCTCACAGCACTCGAAAGGAGTCCTCCCACTCTGCTGGAAGGAGATTTTGGAAAGGTAATTTTTTTTACCATTGATACTTCAGTGTTTATAAAGCATTATGTGAAACACTGGTTTAACAAATAAAAAATAATAATAATAATAAAAAAAAGCAGCTTATGATTTTTTCCCTCATCTTGGGTTTGAAGCACACTCTTTGAAGCCTGATTTTGTAAAACTACCCACTACAGTCTGGTCCCAGATCATATACCAGCACAGTCCTACTTCCCACCATCCTTCATCTTCAAATGAAGATGCATACCTTGCACTCTTTTTGCTTTGTTCTCTATAGGTACAGTTTAGGCTTTACTGATTGTCAGCTAATTGCTCACTGCATATTGTTTGCTTTCCTCAAGCTGTTACTTCAGAAGAGGAGCAGAAGGACCATTCTATATATGTCTTGTCCTTTCCTGAACATGTCCTATTGGACACTGTCTGTAATACTTTCCCCCAAGGTGGAAAACATTGAGATGTTGTAGGATTCAAGTCCCAATTCTTTACCATAGTCTTATCTCAGCATTAAGGAAGACATTTTTGCTTTCAGCAAAGTATTCTTTTCAACTTCTTAAATTGAAATGTTGTCTGCTACGAAACATCTAAGTTTTTCCCATGCAGAAGAAATAAAAGTTAAAGAACTTTTGTCTCCAGACAAAGCTAATGACGAGGGTCATCATTTTAAGCATACATGCAAAGAGGAGCACTGACTGAAATAGTCAGAATAACGCTGTCTGCTGGAGATGTCGAGGATATGTGCATACGGACCAGAGGTGGAACTGGTCCCAGAGATGTCTCCTCTCCTGTTCATCAAGCCTGCTTCTTTTGCATTGCATCCTCGCTGTCACTGGGGTTGGGGTTTTAAACTTGTTCCGTCAAGTGACCCATTATGACTATTCTTGCCTTTTCTTTAAGAAACTGAAGTATCAGTGGCAATTTTAGTGTAAATCCAAAGTATCCTATAATCCCCCCAGGGTGGAAAGCATTGAGATGCTGTAGGATTCAAGTCCTAATTCTTTACCATAGTATTATCTCAGCATTAAGGAAGAATTTTTGCTTCCATCAAAATGTTCTTTTCAGTTTCTTCAAGAGCTGTCATGTTGTTTGCTATGAACCAAGGTTTGTCTGTGGAATCAGCATGGTATGAATGGCGTTGTACTGATGTTTTTGCTGCAATACTGATCATTTCAGTGCTTAGCTGTATACATACCTCTGCATTGTTCTAAGGTCCTAAGGAAGATAAAATGGAAGCTCTGGTCTTTATTGTGTTCTGTGCTGTGTTCTTGATTGTGTGAATGCTCTCCTTCCTTTGTCACAGGTATTCAAACGGTGCCTTCCGAATGCTCGTGATTCATGGGTACAAGGAGCTCTGTTTTCCTTTTTTCACTGTCTGTGCAATAGATGTTTTGAAAGGCTCTTAAAAACACTTTTTTGCAGTATAGAAAGTTATCATATTTCAATCATCAAAGCCCTTCTTCAAAGCTACCTCACTATATTCATTAGAATGTGTGGTGTAAAAAGCATGAGCAAACACTTGGCTTGGAGAATGAAAGCCTGTGAAGTCAAAGTATGTTCTGTGGGGTTTGAGAGTCTAGTCATTTCTTTGTAAATTCTTTGGGCATCAGGACAATCAGGATATAGGTAAATTAAAAATAACATGAAGTCATCAGTTTAAAATCAGATTTTATTAGTTAAAAAAGGACTGAGAAGCAGTCATAGAGTCTGTCCAACCAATGTATTGGCTATTATGGAGTAAAAATATACTTTATGCCTATTGTTTTACTTATTTTCCCAAAGTTAGCACAGGCTTCATGGAGGAATCTGAGGCACGAGAAGTACAGCATCATGTAATCCAACATTGTGCACAATTAAAACATTCTATCATGCTGAAAAACTTACGTTGCTTTAACTTGGCTTCTTATTAAAAGAACCTAATTTAAAGTGAGTCTACATTTAATTTTTTCTCAAACAATGTAAACATTCCACTAAATATTTACCTTTTTTTAATCTGACTCTCCCCAGAGCATCTGTTGATAGAATCTGTATTTGAATCTATCAGCAGTAGTTTAAGCCAAGGAAAAGAGAAAAAGAACCTACAGTTTGGATGGCAGCCAGGATCTTTTCCCAAATTACACCTTTATAACATAAAATCAATTTATTCATTGTCAATTATTCAAAGCCATTTAGGAAGAAGAAAAAGCAAAATAAAAACATGGAATAGATGCAAAATAATTCTGAAGAGCTTTATTATTTGCTATTTTGCTATTGCTAACGTTTAAAACACGTACTTTACACTGCTTCACACAAATTTATCTTAATGTAATTCCAAAGTATTGTGAAACTGGAGATGATAAACATTTTCAGCAATATTTCACCCCAGTCTTGCCTTTTTGCTCCTTACAGTTTACTTGTATTGCAAACACTTCCAGAAATCATTTAAATCCTCTGTTGTCAATATCAATAAATATGTATATAATATATGCTTGCTCTTTGCTTTATGTACACTCCTTTTAATGTAGCAATTGGCAAAGAACACTCATCAAAATGTTCTAAAAATGAGACCCTTATCTTTAAAAAAATGCTTCTATGACTGGATAATCCTCTAAAAATATCACAGAAGTGCAGGAAGTATAAGGAAAAAATTAGTGTAACTCATTATGGCTGTGATATCTCGCACAGTATGTTTTTTTTAATCACTACTTTTTCTTCCAGGGTGAGTGGTCTTTTTTTATTAATAATTGAAAATGTCAATGATCTTAGATGAGCTAAATTTTGGGGAATCCCTCAATTTTGCCATAAGAGGGCATTATTCATGCACTTAGAATAGAAAATGCATGTCAATATAAACATATATGTTTGAAGAACTCCACTTGTGCATCAAAGGAGTAAAAAATGTGAATGCTTCTGTAATTAGGACTACCTTAAATGAGTTACTGGGACAGGCATAGTTCACTATCTTGGGTTTTCTTACTGGGTAGTCCAAAAACACAAGGGAAGACCAAAGAAGAGGCAAAGTACTAGTTTTGCATTTTAAAAGTTACCAGAGGACAAAGCGAAAAGATGGTGGTTTGACCTATAGACACAATTCAGAGGTATGCCTAGGCAGGGTTAACAGTAAGCACTTATTTATGTTCTCCACGCAAAGGAAACTTAAAAATACATTGAAGCGCATCCCTCGAAAAAGGCAGAAAGGCAGCAAAAATTAGACCCTTGCAGCTTTATTATGAAAATAGGACTGAAGAAAAATTAGAGCATGCATGAGACAGAGGATGTGAATTCTCAGTTTCTGCTGTGAGCCAAAAAAACCCTGAAAAATTTAAACCTGAGCCTTTAACATTTTTTATAAGTGATGTAGACTGTGAGAATGGGAGGAATGTAAAAAGGTACTGTATGAAAATAAGGACCTGAAGGTTTTTCAGCCTTTGGGATGAAAAAGAGTTGTAGTCTCTTCTCTCCCCTCCCCATCAAAAAATTCAGAGTAGAAGTTAGATCCTAAAGCATAATGTAATGGCTTCTGCTAATGTCGGTGAATATTGGACTGTTTCCCAGAAAGATAAAAAAATCTTCATTCTGGAACAAGACGAAGAAAAGTCGTTAACAAAAAATATGCACTATGTGGGGTTTTCAGAGCCCAACTGTGGCCATGTAAGCTGCAGTTCTGCTCTTCATGAACAGAGGCAGGCTTGGGATCACACATATTGGGTGTTCTGAGCAGTGATTGTCTACGTCTTATGCTCTATTCGTGCTCTATCAAGTACTGCAAATGCCTCTAGACAAGTATTTGGCTGCATCATCCTTGTCCACTCTAACGGACAGTGGATTTTTTTAATTCTGAGTCAGAACATCATTTTCTGAGTTAATAGTGTTTAGCATATATCAAGGATGTATTTCATTGTCCTGTTTCCTGGAATTATGTAATTTATCACATGATCTCTACCTCTAAATCACTTTCACTAACAACTGTAGGGAGAAACAATTTGACAGAATACAAATTGCTGTCAGATATGGTTTGGGTATTCTCCAGCTTGTCAGATCTTTTTTTCCATTGCTGTGTACCAGAAAAATGTGGAGATCCAGAAGTAATTGTTATTTGCAGAAACTGGTAGCTGAAATGAAGAGCTGAATTTAGTAATTTTATCATCTGGATAATTTTATGAAGAATTATTAAGTAAAATAATTATGTAAGGGAAAGATTTCTGGGTTTCAATCCGCTTCATCTTTGCATGGACATTACGTGAAGAGTTGAAAAGCTGGTGCTTGCAACTGGCATAAAAAATATTATTCTGGTGAAGCCACAAAGTCCACTGAGTTATAAACTGACAAATAATTTATGTTAACACCTGCATGTCTTTCCCCAAGGCAATGATATTTCAGTATTTGTACATTAAAAATGGAAATCAGATCAATGAAATTCTGCATCTGCAACCTCAGATTTTTCACCTTCTTTCTTCTTTAGGAAGAATGCCAGGATTTTTGTTAAATTCACCAGGTAACAAATATTTGAAATGATAGACTGCGGCCTGGCTAAACTCCGGTATGCAAACTGGTGTCTTTATTGGGAAATTTTGAAATCAGAGAGCTCTGTGACTGGTTGCTTTTGGGAGTACTGTGTTTGCTTCTCATGTGGAATGACTTGTGGAGCTGCTTCTTTGGATTCCCATATGTGCCTGAACGTCGTAAGATTTCCGTATGTCAAACATACCAGCTACTGCTATGTAAATAATTGAAAAATTATATAGGAAGGAATTATGCTGATAACTGTTGGGCCTTCTAGGTGCAGACAAGTCTTACGGCTCGTGGAAAGGGAGGCACTTCTATCAGGTTGCCCAAGAAACTTGTGAATGCTCCATCCTTGGCAGTGTTCAAGGCCAGGCTGGGCAAAGCCTTGAGTGACATAGTTTAGTGCGAGGTGTCCCTGCCCATGTCAGGGGGGTTTTAACTAGGTGATCTTAAGGTCCTTTCCAACCTTAACTATTCTATGATTCTATGTCCTTAAGACTCAACTGGAGATGGACATGCAATAGCATCTGTACCTATTTGGAAACAAGGAGATTTCTTCTAGGCAATTTTCTCCTTTATATTATAAGCAGGCTTATATTAGGTTATCTTTTAACAATAATAGCAATAGTAGAAAGACCGTGTTCCTCCTCTGTTGTTTCAGTTCTCTAGCACAAACCTTATGCATCCTGGGAACACACATTAGGTACAGGGTTTAAGGTTCTCCAGTGTTTTCTCAGTACATTTAAACACACAACTGCTTTATGAACTGTTATTTTAGACAATTCATTAGAACTGTTTTGAAAACAGGCAGAGTAGTCAGGTATGAAAGAGCTATTGCTACTCTCAGAGAAGAAAATATGTTATCACTTCAAGAGTCATCGTCTTCCATAGACCAGCAGGTACACTTCCTTTCAGTCTCTATTGTGGCATCACTCTGAAGGAAAACTACAGCCTTCTACATGCTTCAAACCTGTACCCAGCTGTCCTGTTCTCCTGTTTCTACCTGGTTTCATGGATAATAGTTTTATTGGGCCTGGTAACAAAAATAAAAACAAACAAGCAAAAAAACCCAACGAACAAATTGGATAATAAAGAAGTATTTTCTATTTACTGCAGTAGGCTTTGGATTAAAAGTAAGCAAGCAAGCAAGCAAATACCACCAACCATCACTCCCCTGCTAAAGCCTCATATGAATGCTGAACTCTTAAGTTTCTTCAGTGATCTGGATGGTTAATTCCTGTGTGTCACAACTTCATTTCTATGGGCCTTGATTTTGCCTCCCACAGAACAGGAGACAAGGAGACTCACCTCATTCTTCTTCCAGCTTCTCTCTTTCAGTAGGAAACTATTCAGAAAGGATCTATTTCTCAATGAGTTCTTCCCCTAATGCTATGTTGTCTTTAGATAGATTCATAAAACAAAGCCATTATGACTCAGAGCAAACACTGAAGAGCTTTTAAGAAGCCTTCAGCAAAATCCAGTAATGCCAGAACATACCTGTGTTTTTGATGTTGTACAAATCTACTTTGTCAGAGGCAGTGTCACATATTTGCTGTATTTGTATGAGACATCCTTTCAAGTCAAGAAAAGGCATGAAGTAAGCAACCTCGCTAAATTTGAAATGAGGCATTGCAGAAGAAAGAACATTTACCGAGGATATTTTCTATCATCTTTCTAACTGTTTGTGAGCATTCAAAGAACAATTCTGATATGCAAAAAACCCCAACCTTTTAAAGTGCAAACGAATATTTGTGAGCCACCACAAACAGCCTCAGGACTTACTCCTGCTTATCTTCATCTATGGGTAATGACAGGTTAAAATATTTTAGAATAATGAGGGCATTATCAGAAATCAAGTCTATTCACAAATAATGCCTGGAAAGAAAATGGGGCTCAAGTTGCTGAATACATTTTTCATTCTGAATAGTTTGTCAGACTCTATTTGCATCTTAGAGAGGATGTTGACTTCCTAGTTGGTTTTAAAATACACATTCACTTTGTAAATATTTGAAGATGTTAATTCTCTTTTCCTATAATAGAAAATAATTTTTGACAATAATCTTTTTAAAGCATCTTTGTCAGTGAAGAGGTATTCTGGCCCTCACTGCTGGCTGATTCACACCTTGTTTGGTGGTTTGCACAGGTGCAGGGTGATGTAAATTGCAATCAAAAGAAAATTATTTAAATTTAAATTTTATTTTTATGTTCCCTTTGCGCAATCACTGTAAATGAAAAATATGATTTCCATATATAGGGTTAGTAATTTCTTATGACACAGGAACACTGAATTTGTACAGGTCAGCTGCTTTCCCTGTGTAGATGCCCCCACCCCGCACACAGTCTAAACAGAAGTAATTTTTATATAGGCTGTAGTAGTATGAGGGAAACAAACTAAAAATGCTTTTGGACTTTTTTTATCACTTAGATTGCTTTCAGAAGTTTTATCATCTGAGCTGCTGTTAGTAAAACATAAGCTGTAAATAATAGCTTGTAGGGGAATTCAGAGTAAAGAGCTCACTTTCTGCAAAAAATCACGAACACAACATCTAGTTATCATCATAAGCTCTAAAGAAGTTAGAAATAAAGTATGTTTTACTAGCATTACAGATCTAGAAACGCATCAAGATAAAATGACCAATAAAGCCTTTATTTTTTAATCTCTAGTATCAAAAGAAATTCAAGTCCTTTGGTATTTAAAGTATGCAGAGAATCCCAGGCACTAAAATAATCCATTCTTTTAATACTGTTTCATGTGCCTGTTCTTTAAAGTCTTCACTTTCTTCAGATATTTTTTTCCAAGGATGAAACAATATCTTGTAAGCTAACAAAGCTGGTGTGCTAGGTCAGGAAACCTGTATTCTATAGCAAATAGCTGAAAGTATTTTTTCATTCTTCGTGTCTGCCTGAATTGTAGATTTTATCAGAGCATCACAGAAAGATGAGGCTGTCAGCTGCTGGGGGGTGCTTAAATGAAAAAATTATACTATATATTATATCATCATGTCATATCATATTAAAATATACAATATATAATATAATTCTAGTCATAAAGGAGTGCTCAAGTTTCACTGTAAATTATATGCATGTTTGTGCAGTGTTACTCACCTGCAATCACTGAAACCGTCCCTTGTTGAAACTTTTGTCATCTGAAACAGGAATTGAACTAAAACACAGAATCACAGAATCACAGAATGATTTGGGTTTGCAATGATTTAATCTCATTCAGTCCCCTCTCAAAGAAGGACTAGCTCTGGAGTTAAATCCAACCTCAAAGTGAGATCACATTGCCCTTTGCCCCAGGTCCTGAAAATCTCCAGGGACTGATGTTCTGCCACCTCCCTGAGCAGCCTGCTCCTGCCCGTAGGAGCTCTCATGGCAAAGAATTTTTCCTGCTGTCTAAATGTGGTTTCCTTAAGTTGATTTTGGCCCATCCTTTCCTTGATGTCCCCTGTCCTTTCACTGTGTCCTGCAAGCAGAATCTGTCTTTGCAACTCCCTTTCATGTATTCAGGACTGCTGTTCCCACTTTGCTGTCCTATTTTCAGTGGATTCTGAGCATGGGTGAGTAGCCATGAGGTAAAGCTGAGGACAGGATGTGAGGCGGGGGGGAAAAAAGGTTTTCTCTTCCATATACAAAAAATTAGGGGATTTCTGCATTCACAACTAAGTGGCCATGGAGAAGGAGAAAAAGAGTTAGCACAGTTGGCCAATCTGTGCATAAAAGCACAGCTGCAGCAGAGAGCTAAACTTTCTGAGATTCATTTTTACATATTGGCTTCAGGAACTGTATGTACCAGATGAAACTGCCTCAGCACATCCTTGATCTGAGCAATGATATATATTTGAATTTGTAATTGAAGGCTGTAATTCATAGTGAAGGAGTATGTATGAGTAGTCCGTGAATGAATACCTCACTGGCAATCTGACCAACTTTGTGTAAGGGAAGTGAACTGATGAATATATACCATATGTTTAGATTGTGTAAGAGGAGGCAATCCTCAGTGACTTCAGAGAAGCTGTCCTTGTTTACACCAGCTAGGGGGTAGCCTCGTGCATGTAATTTGCAGCTGAATAAATGCAGATGTCAGCATTATACAGAGCTCACAGAGTTTCAGGTTACTTTTGTTAAACAACGCATCTAGGCCACAAGTTTGAATTTGACAGCATTGCATGCTGTCTGAGAAGAGACATAGGTTGGAAGTGACCATGGCATTTTTGAGCCTGTGGAAAAATTAATGTTCATGTATTCTTACTGGACAGGAAGTCTTCCAAGGCAGAAAAAATAA
This sequence comes from Amazona ochrocephala, assembly GCA_039720435.1. Taxonomy (NCBI): domain Eukaryota; kingdom Metazoa; phylum Chordata; class Aves; order Psittaciformes; family Psittacidae; genus Amazona; species Amazona ochrocephala. Next base: position 33,830,563 of record CM077880.1, read on the forward strand.
GGAAGTGAAAAGAAGGATGTATGGAACTCAAAACATTGAAATATGACAGAATAATGTGTGTACCTGAAACTTTGTGCCTCACACACCTGCCTCTTGCCAAAATGCAGTAGTAACTGCAACACTTACAGCATTGGCATCTTAAGGATGCTCTGGTTTACCAAAGGCAAGTTGAGTTTTCTTCAGATTTGTGTATCTACACCCATTGTTAAAAATACCAGTCTTCCTGCAGATGCTGACATTATCTAATGACAGATGCCATGATAAAACATTGGTTTATGATTTATAACTCCAGCAATCTCCCTGAAGTCAATGGGAAGGCTCACATAATTTAAATGGTGCCCAGCAAGGAAAGAGTTGTAAGGACAAAACCTTTAGTTACTTAACAGAACTGGCAAGATAAAGCCCACGATGACATGCTAATTAGGCATGAGAGAAAAAGTTGTTGTGATGATATATTTTATTGCATTAGTGGAATATACAGTACATTAAATTTGGCAGACTTTTTCAGCAGTATTTGCAAACAAATCTTCTGGGATAAAAAGAAAATAAATGATACTGCTGACAACAATCTAACCAGGCAAATGTCTTTTGGTACAAACTCATGCGTACAAACTTTGCTGTTGCCTCATCTATACTGTAGCCCCCATGAATGGTTTCCTATTTCCATGCAAAGGAAAGTTGGGTACGTGGTATAAAAGGCAGATTGTGTTTGACTGTGTGCTAGCTTGAATGACTGATGGATCAGGATGCCAGAGCTCATTGTACCTTTGGGAGCAAATAGATGAAGATGCAGCCTGTGTCTTCACTATTATGTATATGCTGATCAGTATGGTATCATTGCTTGAAGATCATATGACTTGCTCTCTGCTGTTTGTTTGCTCTTGCTCATGTTTATTTATCAGGAATACCTGTGTATGCAATCAACTCAATCATAAAGCTTATAAAGAATCAAAACCCAGTTTCGTCTCAGTACATTGTGAGATAAAAATTGTAGTCCTGTTTTTATGAGTCTGCATACAGTGATTAAATAACAGTCAGTTTAGAGAAATCCTAAGGCCTGTATCCTGAGGAAGGTTAGAGTATCTTGGCAGGGTGAATCCTCTGGGCCTTTTGTTCCATGAACATAATGATCTAAAAGTTTTGTGTGAAGACAATAATTATTCTGCAATGGAGGAGATGTTGCCACTGACATTTTTATGCTACTAGAGAAAAAAATAATCTCTCTTAAGCAGTCAGCTGATTTTTTGTGATATCATGTGCTCTTCTTACCACTTTCTCCTCTGTTTCCTGTAAGATTTGCTCAACCATTTATGTTCTGGAATAAATTCACTGGGTTGGAGAGATTCACTAATGAACATAAAGATATCCAGATCTGCAAAGCTTGTTATGGTTTCTCTCTTTAGTTTCCCTGCTAATAGGAGTTCACTTTCAGCCTGAGTTACAGAGTTAAAGATGGGTCTGAATGCCAAGCAGGGACATGCTGTATTCATTTGTGTTTTTAAATAATTACACTGTGTCTTTGACTTTGGTTCCCTTGACTGTAGCTTCCTGTGCTGCTAGCCAGCGCATGATAGAGTTGCCATAAGTCCCTTTCTTTGATCTTCTGCTCAAACTACACCTTATTCTGGCTTTCCATCTAAAGCTAGCTATCCAACCTGGCATCCTTGCTCTTTCCTACAGTACTTTAAAAGCAGTCACTCCCAATTTAAATTCTGGCTTTAACAAGAAACATGTAAATTGCTCTTTTTAGCCCTTTTATTTTTACAGTACTCTGAACCTTTTCTTCCTTTGGACAGAAAAGAGAAATCTGTATTTTGCCTCTTCACATTTCATATTCTCAGTACTATGTTCTCTGTCCCTGAATCAAAGTCTTTACACACTGAATTATAATAGTTACACAATTACTTGTAAAAGTAGAAAGTATGTCACTGATCTTGGTTCAAGTGGTCAGGTATCCATCCTGGGTTCCTTTAAAACCAAAGTGAATCAACAGTACCTAGTGTGGAGTGATAATATTGCATACATTGTGCATGGGAAGAGAAATCCCTGCCAAAAGCTCTTGCTGGGTCTTTGGAGGAGCTATATCAAGGGGAACTAAAACCAGGGTGGTGAAATGTTCAGATAGTTCAGCTCTTATCTCCAGTCTCTCTTACAGCAACAGCAGGGATTTACCCTTTCTCCTCAATTCTAATTCATATAAGACCCATGTCTCTGAGAAACAGCATGACACCTCCATTGTCTAAAAACATATGTGACTACAAAATGGGAGATGTCATGAGCTTTGCCATCAAATTCTTTGATAAATAAAGCTGTGCCTTTATAAATCATATTAAAACTACTCTTGCTAATATTTTTGATGATGGGCATTCTTTGCGTGACCTTACACACATGTCACAATAGGAGATACTGGTACTGTGGATGCAGTTTGGTACAGTGAAGTGTTGAATTGATGTATAGTGTTTCAGTGATGGGTTGGAAAGTTTCTGGAATGAGCACATTTTTAAAACTAACAAAGAAACCACCATTTGCCCCACATAGGAAGCCAATAACTACCAGAGTGGTTCTTCACCACCCAGGAAATTAGTCATATCAAAACAGCCCTCGCCTTATTAATGTGGCAGTGTGGCTATTTTGCTACATTTTTTTAGCACAAAAGCAGATACTTGAAACTTTCAGATTGAATTCCTAAGCCTCTGTCCCAATTTTTGACTGAGCTTAGACAACGAGGTAGAAATTGACTCTTGGGACTTTTAATAGAACATACAGCCAGGGCAGTTGTAAATGTGGATGCCATATAACTGTACATGTCATAGAAGCATACAATTTACCAGCTATTATTTATAGGGAAGGCCAATATTGCCTTATCTTTTCCATAACACCCGCCCTGAATATAGCCAGGCATGATTATTCCAGTATAAGAGCTACTATAGATGGTAACTTCTTTGTCAGCTGAATGTCCCTCTCCCATCCCCTGAAACACTACAGCTAAATTCAGAAACAAAAGCTCTACTATATAGCCATATAGTTATTACCAGAACTAAGCACATCACTACTTTGAGCAAAGTCTCACAGGTTTAAAATACACTGAACTAGTTCTATAATTCTTTTAATCTCACTGGTATGTTAGTTCGATGGAAACAAAAGCTCAGAGGGTGTCAGTGGTCAAAAAAAAAAATAAAATATGAGGACTTTTTTAGAAAAACAATAGAAAGAGAAACAAACAAACAAAAAATAGTTAAGCTACTGTATGATTCCTTGTTTTATAATCTGTGTACTTCGCTACCCCAGAAGAAAGGAACACGGGCAATAAGGTTGAAGGAAAAGCAGCTTTCATGCAAGCAACAGTTGAGTAGGTTGAATCTCCTCTGCCTACAAAAGAGAAAGTTTAGGAGTGTGATAAAGATCAGCAAAATAATGAGTGCCATAGAGAGGGTAGATAGGGATCAATTAATGGTTTTCCAGTAGAAGATCCATCAGATGGCCTCCGTCTACTATCATTTAGGAGTAGAGAATTTCAAAACAAACAAAAAGAAGTGATTCTTCATGCAACAGGTTTTATGACTGTGAAGTTCTTTGCAAAAGATGCTTTGTTTGCAAAGCATTTATATGGGTTAACAGGCAGATTGGACGAGCACTTAGAAAATAAATCTGAAAGTACCTGGCAGCAAACAATATTATGAGCGAAATATCATACACGCATGCTTCAATGCTTTTTCCTTGTACGTACACAGGTAGACACTTCTGGAGACATTACTGGGCTAGATGGACTCTCAAAACAGGGTGGCTGGTTTTATATGTGATGAAAACTATCACAAAAGATGTGTATTAGAAGTGCTTACCTGCAGTGATGTGCCACCAAAGGATGTGAGTTTCCTAGTTGTCTGTAATTTAGAGAAAAAGAAGAGGTGCAAACTGGGCATAATATTTTTTGTTTAAACATGTGTGACCAGAAAGTTTTCCACATGGAAAGTCTATAAGGGGATCTCTTTTCTTGCATTTCATTTTGTTGCCTTAAGAGGAGCAATTTAATGCAGAAATCTAGCATAATATGCCTGGGGATATTGACTCATACAGCAGTCAAACATATAGGAGCTCTGAAGATGAGGAATAATAAGTAAGTGGTCTTCAAACTTTGTAATTAAATTGATCTTACTGTCCTCTGGTAGTTTGATGGTGATCCATAAAACTGGATGAGACATAAAGCTGATTATTCGCCATTATTAAGTACCCCACAATTTATTTAAGATCTGAAGTGAAAACACACCTGAAACATCTGTAGACTTGCAAACTTGCAGGGCTTAGCACTTACCCAAATTGGTGATTAGCAAGAATGGAGATGTTAGCCCTGTGGTCACTGGCAAATTTGAACTAAATGAAAGTATTGTTTATAGTGCTGCCTACATTTTCCCTCTGGTTTTATATGGACACAATATTTTTCAAGCCTCCTCCCAGAAAAACAGTGTGCTAAGTCAGAATGATTCGTGTTTCACGCCCTATATGTGGATGCATTCCAATAAAACAAAAATCCTGAGGATGACTGCAGACTTTTAGTAGATAACTACTAAGTGTAATGCATTGGCTTTGCATCAGGGATCCAAACATAAAGCAATTTCTTTTCATGTAAGTAACATAGAAGCAAATAAACAGGCATCGATGAATGGCTTAAAATCATAGCATGTGGCAATAGATATTGTTATTTTGAGTATGGAATAATAAGAACAACTTTTTCTTATATAGCTCATAAAAATGCTTCATGAGCTTTTGGTGAGGCAGTGTTGGAGCAAAAAGCCCATATGAAGGAGGTGGAATCCTCACGGCGTAATAAAGATGACTTATTGAACTTTCCTATAATTTAAGGACAAAAAAGATTAAATTGCCTTTTTTTTTTTTTTTTTTCTTTTCCTTACGTACTGGCAGATTTTTTCTATATGCTTATATAGGGATGTATAAAATTTGCAGCTCCCATACTGGCAGCTCTGAGCATCTTGACTGTAGATGGTGCAGTCAGCATGTTGAGGAGGATGATGTCAGTTTACTCCAGGTGAAGTCTGGATATGATTTTTAGAGCCTTTGTAATCTGTCTTAAGCAAGGACATAGACATATATTTCACATGACATTTGGATGTCTTGAAAAGCTATTCTGGATGAAGCACTGCCACGATAATAGTAAAATATTAGGAGATGGGTAGAGTTATTAAAAAAACGTACCCTTCTTCAGAAGCCGTCTCCTGCAGCTTTTGACTACCAAAATAAGATCTAAGATCTTTCTGCCAAAATCTCTCAGCAAGCCCAGATACAGGTTTAATCATTGCATCAAAGACAGAGGGACAAATGTGGATTATGAATGTAGATTTCTGCTCTGAAGAAAAGGATCTGTCTGTAGCAGTCTGATAACAGCCCAGGAGCTTTTCCCTATCTTGACTCTGCACATGTTTCCATGGCGGTCTGAGCTCCAGCTCCTGGAATGTTGGGGGCTGAACAAAAAGAAGCGGTTTTACCTTACCCCGACTCCACTGCTGTGACTAACTCTTGCACTCCTCACTTCTGTGTGTTGGCAGCAAACATTGATATAGATTTAAACGTTCAAGCTTTAAGTTGTTTTTATTAACAAAAAAGCTTCTCTGTACCAGGCAGCTCTTGGAGGGGGGAAAGAAAGAAAGGAAAACAAAAGGCTGCAATTCTTCATAGTCAATTCCTATCTGTATGGCAGAGAGGAGAAAGATTTCAAGATTTTAAGATGGTTTATCATACATGTGAATTCCCAAAAATGTTTGGCAGAAAGGTGTCACTTGCCAAAACCCTGTTTCTACTTGGTGTTTATATTTGGTTCACTATGGCAAATCACAGCTATAGCTTGAAGCTTAAAAGTTACTGATAGATTCTGTGTTTTATTTTGCTAATGATGTAATTTTCACTGAATTCCCTTCTATTCCAGAAATAGATTAGTACTCTAGTGAAGCCCCACCTAGGTAACGTAGGTGTCTGGGAAGCCAGGGACCAGGTTAGGAAAGATAAGGCCCACTTAGATTTAAACTTGGCTAAGGATGTTAAAGATAACAGGAAGGGATTCTATAGGTACATTGCAAATAAAAGACAGGCTAGGGACAACATGGACCCCCTCCAGAAGCAATCAGGAGAACTGGCTACACTGGATTTGGAGACAGCTGAGGTTCTTAATGATGTCTTTGCCTCAGTTTTCTCTGGCCAGTGCTCTGACCACACCACACAAGTGTTGGAAGGCAGACTCAGGGACTGTGAGAAAGAAGACCCTAGGCCCACTGTAGGAGAGGATCTGGTTCGAGACCATCTTAGGAACCTGAACATGCACAAGCCCATGGGACCTGATGAAATCCATCTGTGGGTCCTGAAGGAGCTGGCAAATGAAGTTGCTAAGCCACTGTCCATAATCATATTTGAAAAATTGTGGCAGTCAGGTGAAGTTCCCAATGACTGGAAAAATGGAAATATAACCCCCATTTTTCAGAAGGGGAAAATGGATGAGCCGGGGAACTACAGACCAGTCAGTCTCACCTCTGTGCCTAGCAAAATCTTGGAGGAAATTCTCCTGGAAGGCATGCTAAGGTACATGAAAACCAACAAGGTGCTTGGTGACAGCCAGCATGGCTTCACTAAGGGGAAATCCTGCCTGACCAATCTGGTGGCCTTCTATGAAGGGGCTACGGAACTGATGGACAGGGGTAGAGCAGTTGATATCATCTACCTGGACTTGTGCAAGGTGTTTGACACTGTCTCACAGGGCATCCTTGTCTCGAAGTTGGGGAGACATCAATTTGATAGGTGGACCACTCTGTGGATAAAGAACTGGCTGGATGGCCGCACGCAAAGAATTGTGCTCAAAGTCTCAATGTCCAGCCGGAGACCAGTAACAAGTGGTGTTCCTCAGGGATCAGTGTTGAGACCGGTCTTCTTCAACATCTTTGTCAGTGACATGGAGAGTGAGATTGAGCGTACCCTCAGCAAATTTGCCGATGACACCAAGCTGTGTGGTTCGGTTGATACATTGGAGGGAAGGAATGCCATCCAGAGGGACCTTAACACACTTGTGAGGTGGGATGATGCCAACCTGGTGAAGTTTAACCATGCCAAGTGCAAGGTCCTACGCCTGGGTCGGAGCAATCCCAGGCGCAGCTCCAGGTTGGGCAGAGAAGAGATTCAGAGCAGCCCTGTGGAGAAGGACTTGGGAGTGTTGGTCGATGAGAAAATGAACATGAGCCGGCACTGTCCACTTGCATCCAAGAAAGCCAGCCGTATCCTGGGCTGCATGAAAAGAAGCGTGACCAGCAGGTCAAAGGAGGTGATCCTGCCCCTCTGCTCTGCTGTTGTGAGACCTCACTTGGAATATTGTATATAGTTCTGGTGTCCTCAACATAAAAAGGACATGGAACTGTTGAAACAAGTGCAGAGGAGGGCCACGAGGATTGTCAGGGGACTGGAGTACTTCCCATATGAAGATAGGCTGAGAAAGTTGGGTCTGTTCAGCCTGGAGAAGAGAAGGCTGCGTGGAGACCTCATAGCATTCTTCCAGCATCTGAAGGGAGGGCTATAGGGATGCTGGGGAGGGACTCTTCATTAGGGACTGTAGTGAGAGGACAAGGGGTAACAGGTTCAAGCTTACGCAGTGGAAGTTTATATTGGATGTAAGGAGGGAGTTCTTTCCTGTAAGGGTGGTGAGGCACTGGAATGGGTTGCCCAGGGAAGTTGTGAATGCTCCATCCCTTGTAGTCCTCATGATCAGGTTGGACAGAGCCTTGGGTGACATGGTTTAGTGGGAGGTGTCCCTGCCCCTGGCAGGGGTGTTGGAACTAGATGATCTTAAGGTCCTTTCCAACCTTAACTATTCTATGATTCTATGATTCTAGCCTGTGCTTTTCTCTGGCTGATAGAGGACAATTGGTAATCTCTTTTTTCTTACTGCACCATTTTATGCTGTGAGTGTAGTTTAATTGCTTTGGGTTAATATGGATAAATTATATAGGTCTTTTTTTGGCTTTAGATTTTTATTTGTTTGAGATGGTAATTTCTGTATTGTTCAAGGACAGTGACTTATAAATAAACTGCTTTTTTATATAATTGGTTATGGTATGGCCATTATCCTCAGTAACATTGCCCAGGTGTACCTGCGGATGTACTTTGAAGGCAATGGGTTTGTTTAGGTGTAAGCAAAGGGAAAATGTAGGGGTAATACAGGAAGAGAAATGTGTCTTCAAAATATTTATGAATATTGGTAATGTACAAATGATGAAAAGCACAGATTAAACATGCGGGGAATTGACTGAGTCTGAGGACATGAGAGAGTGAAATAGCTGGGAATTTTGATTTGGCAATAACGAAGACCTTCATACGTTAAAATAAAATTGTGTTTTTAAATTGAAACAGTAATTAAAACAAAAATTGAATAAATAGAGCAGTGGTATCTGCTCAGGTTAAAAAGAGTACTGATTGTTGTCTGCATTGTATGCTAAATTGTTTGCTCCCTGTGCTTTTGACAGCATTTTTGTTAGTAGTCAGTAACAGTTTCCAGCATAAAGGAGTGAGATTTTAGAGCTCTCCTATCTAGCAGATTTATTATTTGCATAAGGGTTGCTGGGATTGCCTCCCCTCCTTCCCAAGTACAATAATAACATTTGTTTAAAAGCTACACAGAATCTCATACTGCAAAAAATAGAAGTTAATGGTTCCGTGACCCTGTTAACCCATGTAAGCTGACGTCTGTTATTACCAGTTCTGCTTGTGCTTAAGGGAAATTACTACTATTTTTCCTCTGCAAACAGTTCTTGCACCTTGGGTCACACCAGTTGTTCAAGGTCCAAATAAAGAGGAAGGCTGATTTTATGATATGAGTCACTGAGCTTATGATGCAAGTGGTGTCTTTTTGCTTGGGCTGGGAATTTTAAAGGGTGAATGAGTGAGCACAGCATCAAACTGTGTATCCAGTAAACACATGGAGATACTGGCCGTGGTACACACAGGAAAGACCAGTGACATCTATGCTGAAACTTTCCACAGGTAATCTAAACAGGAGTAATGCCGTGCTGCTTTTCCTAATAGTATATAGGATCACGCTAAGTTTCTGTTACTGTGCTGAACTGTGTCTTCTTGTCAGCTAAGTTTAATGAATGTTAATCAATCAGACTTGTAAAAAAATTAAAACTGCCTTGATGTTTTGGTATTCACTTTTGGATTTTGTCTGCTTTTGGGGAAAATAGTGTATCAATTTGTATCTAAAACACAGATGTGAAATTCTTAGTGTCGTTACAGACTCTTAAAATCATAATGTTTTATTTTTCATGTTTCTGCATTTTCCTTTTTCGTGGGTGAGGTAGAAACTGTGATGAGAAATGTAATCCTTTGCTGACTGCTATCTTCTGTTTTTGGATTGATGGTTTAATTGTAAGTTAGATTTTCAGAAGGTATGTAGACACCCAGAGGCACTTAAGGCACTTAAGCGCCATCAAGACACTTAATGGGATTTTCAGAAGTTTCTGACCTACCCTGATTTCACTGGGAGATAGGACCATCCTATCAGGCATCTGTAGGCCACCAAGCAATGATTTGTTTCTGCATACCCCTGCCAAAAATGTGTTAAAAACCTGGCCTTTGATCCTTACTACCGTAAGTATTAAATCTCATTATATTTATACACTATCACACAGGGAGTGTGGATTGAATCTGTCTTTTGGGAACTTACTGTTTAATTTATTCTTCATATTTCTGTATCCTTCTTCCATGTGCTGTTTCCTGGGTTGCTAGTGACTTCTGAGCCTGCTAACAAGGCTAGGTCAAATCCCATAAAAGTATCTTCTTTCCTTCTTTCTTTCTTTAATTGCCCTTTTGCCTTACCCTTTCTAGGCAAGTGATAAGGGAAGCTGATAAAAGTGATCCTCCAGGCCCTTCCCAGCAGAGGAAGACCAAAAGCTAGCATGTTAAAGTCACCTTAAACTCATAAAGGAGTAGGCAAAAGTGCTCATTGCACTGGCATCTGTGGAATTGCACCTGCATCTGGTGATCATGTACTGTGTAGGTGACTGAAAGATTGAATTTTCCTGCATCTTTGACTACATCCCCTTCTACCTACTTCACACTAGCACACCACCTCTGAGTAGACTGCAAAAGAGAGAATCTAATCTAAAAGAGAGGCATGGACTTCTACCTCCTCTCCCTGCAGTTCTACTTGTTGGGGGTGTGCTCAGAAACATTTTGAAGGCCTCTGCACTCCCAAAGCCTGTCCCACTCCCAAAGCCTGTCCAAGGTCTTCTTTTCCCATGGAGTAATTCTGTGCTTCACAGTACCTGCAGGTTTACTGGGGAAGTGCTGATGTATGCATGTGATGACATTCTTGTGGTAGAGGAATTTTATTTGCTCTTGAATCTGTGCTCCTGCAGCCATACTGATTGCTCTAATCAAACCTAATCCTCAATCTTTCCAATTTCTAATTCATCATATGCAAATATATGCTAAAGTCTACAAAGTTTGCTTGAATTATTGTGCTGCTTCCTTCTTAGAAGTCAATGGTAGGGTGATTAAGGGTGAGGAAAGGGTGCTGATGTGGAATTTTTGTTCCTACTCTAAAGCATTTGACAAGACAGCAGAGGTTCTTCTGGCTCTTTTGACATACCCAGCTGGAGCAGCCAGTTCAGATTCACTCAGCGGTGATCTGGGCATATATTCTTTCTCATGGCTGTATCCCAGAAATCATAAGAACTGGAATGTGGTGTTTCTGTCACGCACACAACATGTGCTAACTGTTGCTAGGCTGCTTTGAGCTACTTAGTGCCACCAATGTACCATAGAAAGGAAATAATAATAAAAGACAAGAAAAAAAAAAAAAGTGAAAAGCCTTTTACTATAATTCACATTTTGTTAGAAGTAATTTCATAATATAATTTTGAGACAAAATCCTGAAGGTCCTAATCCAGGACCCTCAGTTTTTACGAGCAGTCAGTGAGCTAAAGTCCTCCCTTAGCTCATTGTTGATAAATACTAGAAAAGGTGTGTTTGTTTGCCTCCAACATCTTCGGTAGCAATCTGAGTATCTCATAGGATTAAACTATAAGTCAAGCTGTCTTCCTTTGTGTAGTATTATTCTAGTGGAGGGAGCTACAACAAGCATTGAAAAAAAGAGCTCTGAGATGTTATAATGCACATGGGCAGGAAGGAAAAATCCTTATCGTTGAATATAAAAACAGAAGTTCAAGTTTTTTTTCTTTTTGACCTTGTAGTTCTTGTCTTAATTTCATTCCTGGCTGTTTTTTACTTTTTAGCAGTAGTGTAAATACTCTCCAGCACTCTTCTGTTCTCAGTATTTGCATCGAGGTGATTTGTTAATGACATGCTAATTTTCTTTAGCATTAAGACTGAGCAGAATTTTGCCTACTTTCCAAGAAAAACGCTAATGAAAGCCTCTGAAAATTAACACACACACTTGTTGTTAGAATTTCTTACTGAAGACAGTTAATGTAGAAGGATAGAAGTGTCCAAGCAAGGCTTCTTGATTATGGTAAAAAATATAGTAGTTGCTCTCCGGCTAGGTTACAAAGACAACCCATAATAGTTCAGTAGAGTAGCTGGAACTAAATCATTCCAGACTTACTGAGTGTCTTGCAATGGTGTTGTCCTTTGTTTGTGTTGTTTGGAAAACTGTTGCCAAGTCCAAGGTCTGGAGCTTATTATAATTGTGTGTATGATATATACAACAAAAAATAGCTGATTCAAATCTTAACTAAAACCAAGAAGTAAAAACTGCCTTGATGATCAGAGACACAACAAGAAAAAACAGGCAACTTTTTATGTGACCAGTGTCTGACTTTTTAGATTTGTCATTACCCTTTTATTCAAGGTTGTGAGTCGCTAATTTTTTTTTTTTTTCTTAAGAAAATGCCTTTAGAAACAGTCACTGTTCTGACAAAGAAGCCTTTCAGATATGCTGCGTGACTTAGGTGGATATTTAAGCTTTTTAATCCAGGAGTGACAAAAGACAAATAGTGTTGATTCCACATTTTATGAATGTTTGTACAATGTGTAATATATATAGTTCTAATGAAGCATGCTTGCAAACCTGGCAAGACAATTAAGACAACATATCTATAAAAAAATGATGCAAAATCTCAGGTTTATTTAACAAACAAAAAAAAAAAAAAGGAAAAAAGAAGAAAAAAAGTTTAAAAAATTTTTAAAAAGCTAAAAATAAGCTTTCAACAGAAAGTGCAAGAGGGCAATTTATGACAGTTTGAGTGAAGAAAGTTGCTCAAACATTTTAGATTCCACTGGTTGTTTCTGGTTTTACTTGACTCCTGATAATTCCTGTGGTTTAAAAAGTACACTTTTTATTTTTAAGATTTTTCAAGATAAATTATGCCCAGCAGTAGATGGAATCTCATTTTGCTTGGAACTATTTGCGATAAATCTTGCTATAAATTATAGAAAATTTGGAAAGGTTATTTGTAAGTTTTTACAACTTCAGACCCCTTCAACTTGATGAGAAAATAGAACCCTTATTATTTGACATCAGATTGCTACAGCAAACAACTTTATCATGTTATGAACCAGTGAAATTACTAACTTTTGAACCCATAAAAATCTTTATAATTGATGCAGTGACATAGAGAATATAATGAGCAATTCATGCAGTAAATCTTTTGCACTCAGCTATTGCACTGATTTAAGTGCCTGTTCCTGAAAGCAAAATCTGCACTGACAAGCAATAGCTGCCTTATTGAGTTAGGCTCACTGGGCTACATTTATCATAGAAGGGTTGAATTGGAAGGGACCTTTAGAGATCACCTAGTCTACCCCCTTTGCCATGGGCAGGGACACCTTCCACTAGACCAGGTTGCTTAAAGCCCCATCCAGCTTGGGCTTGAACACTTCCTGGGCATCCCTAACCTCTCTGGGCAACCTGTGCCAGTATTTCACCACCTTCACTCTAAAAAAAACATTCTTTCTTATGTCCAATCTAAATCTACCTTTTTTTCGGTTTAAAACTGGTTTGCCTTGTCCTGCTGTTACAGACCCTGGTAGCACGTCTCTTTCCATCTTTCTTATAAGCCACTTTTATATATTGAAGGCAGCATTAAGGTGTCCTCAGAGCCTTCTCTTGTAGTCTAAAAAACTCCAACTCTCAGCCTTTCTTCACAGGAGAACTGCTTCAGTCCCCTGATCATTTCTGTGGCCTTTGCCTGGGCCTGCTCTAACAGCTCCATTTCCTTCTTGTACCGGGTACCGCAGAGCTGGACACAGTACTCCTCGTGGGGTCACATAGGAACAGGCTATAGAGGCAGAACCACCTCCTTTGTCCTGCTGGCCATGTTTGGGGTATTTTGTATGCAACCCAGGATACAGTTGTCTTTCTGTGCAGCAATTGCAGATTGACAGATCATGCCCAATTTATTCCCCCACCACTACCCCTAAATTCTTCTCCGCAGGCCTCCTTTCAATCTATTCATCCATGAGCCTGTATTGCTACTGGGGATTGCCCTGACCCAGATACCGGGCCTTGCACTTGGCCTTGTTAAACTTCATGAGACTCACACAGGCCTGCCCCTCAAGCCTGTCAAAGTCCATCTGGATGGCATCACATCCCTGAAAGGTATCAACTGCACCACACAGGTTGGTGTCATCTGCCAATTGGCTGAAGGTGCACTTGATCCCACTGTCTGTGTCATTGATGAATACATTAAATAGTTTTTTTTCAGTATGGACCCTTGAGGGACACCACTTCTTACTCATCTCCATTTGGACATAGAACTACAACTGTTTGGATGCGGCTGTGGAACCAATTCCTTATCCATCTAATAGTCCATTCATCAAACTCAAATCTCTCCAATTTAGAAGTAAGAATATTGTCAAGGACCATATGAAAGGCTTTACAAGTCCAGGTAGATAACTTCAGTTGCTGTTCCATTGTCTTTTGGTGCAGTCACTCCACTGTAGAAGGCCATTAGTCTAGTCAGGCATGATTTGCCCTTTATAAAGCCACATTATTTGCTCTGCATCATGTCTACTATTCTAATGATTCTGTCTTCCTGTGTGATTATTTTTTAGCTGCAAACACGTATGACAAACTTTAAGATGCACTGATAAACATTAAACTGTTCTAGTACTTTTCTGTTCTTCAGAAGCTAATCTTAATAGAATTTCTATGCATTTGTACCTACTAAAGGTAGCATAGCTTTTTCATGAGCCAAGCAAGAATAAATTAGCATATGTTTCTTCCAAAGATATGGTTTTGTTTGTATTTGTCTTGGTAATATCGATAACATTTTTTTCTGTGAATTTAGTTAAAATTGGCTGAAAAATTTAAAGCTGAAACCAAGAAGTTGACCTGAAATTCATTAAAATATTAATAAGAACTGTTTATTATAAATTCTGCCATTACAGGGAATAAAAAAACAAATTCACAAAGATGAGACACACAAAGCTAAATTGTTAACAGATTTTCCTTCCTACCTGAAAGAAATAAAACCATACTGTTCCTATGGGAGAAATGTGGAGCCAAGTATATATGCACATCGCCTTGCTTTTCTTTTCCCCGCCTGCGAAGTATTTTCTCCTTCTTTTCACAGCTGGCTGACCTAACGGAAGCTCAAAGGCTAATGTAGGAACCATACCCTGAAGGATTAGCTGTGCCATTTAGCACTGGCTTTCTGTGCAGGGAAGCGCAGCTCCATACCTCTCTGTTCTTGCACAACTCTCTGTGTATTGTGTCATCAAACAAGCCAAGCCAGAGCTTTTTCTTTTTTTTTTTTTTTTTTTTTTTAACTTCAGAATCTTCAGCTTCCTCTCCCTTTTTAGGCAGTGAGTGTGTAGGAAGTGGGGTGAGCTTCTAGGCTGAACCACTCCCTTCCTCTTTTAGGCCATGCAGCTGTGCATTTGCTTTTATGAACATGTGCAGATAGACTTGAACTTGTTTTGTCTGTACTCCAGAGTGGGTGGATGTGAGCCAGCTCCAATCTGTCAGTGAGCTGGCTACGTTAGCATAGCCCGACACTGAACCTGCTGAGCTCTGCTGAGGCTCTGCAGTTATTGCTGAGGTGCAGTGAAACACTCATGCATCTTCACTGAACAAGGGTTTTGTCTGGTCACATTGAAACCTGTAGGGGGTATGTATGGTTGTACTCCCAGACTGTATCTGTATCTTTATCCCACTGTTGCACAAGAAGATAAAAAATGGAAATGAAGGGAAGCCTCCTGTGCACGCTTGACTTTTCTTGCTATTTAAACTTCAAGCAGTAGAGAGTCAGACTAGCCCAAAAATATTTATAAGAGAAATTAGGGACCATTTCTGCTTATTTAATCAATGGAAAATTGCCTATGTTTGATTTCATTTGATATTGGTTTTGTCTTTAACTGATAATAACTTAGAATAGACACATCTAATCAGGGTCCTTTAGACTATTCAGGACGTGTCTTAGGGGTATATATGACAGTTTCGATTTTCAGTGCAGATGTTAACAGCTGTGCTTTAGATGGGTGTCTAACACTGTGGTATCGGACTCTGTAATCAAGACCCCTCCTTCTGAGATCAACAAACCTATAAAGAACAGATACCAGCCAAAAGCATATTGTGAGAAAGGGGAATTAATTGTACTGTAATTATACATATAGCCCCTAGGAGTTCCATGTAGCAGTCAGATGAAATGTGCATGTCTACAGGGGTATGATATCATAGGCATCACAGAAACATGGTGGGATGGCTTCTATGACTGGTGTGCTGGAATGGAAGGTTGCAGGCCCTGTAGGAAAGACAGGCCTGGTAGGCGGGGAGGGGGAGTTGCTATTTATGTTAGGGATAGGCTGGAGAGGCTGGAACTCTGTCTGAGGACAGGTGAGCAGTCGACAGAGAGTTTGTGGGTCAGGGTTAAAGGGAGAACAGTGATGGGTGACATTATTGTGGGGATCTGTTACAGACCGCCTGACCAAGAGGACTCGGTGGATGAAGCGCTCTACAGACAGATAGGAACAGCCTCACGCTCACAGGCCCTTTTTCTCATGGGGCACTTCAACCACCCTGATATCTGTTGGAGGGATGGTACAGCCCAGCACAAGCAATCCAGGAAGTTCCTCGATTGTGTGGAAAACAACTTCCTTCTGCAAGTAATAGAGGAGCTGACAAGGAGAGGTGCCATGCTTGACCTCGTCCTCACCAACAGGGGAGGGCTATTCGAAAATGTGATGCTCCAGGTCAGCCTTGATTGCAGCGATCATGAGATGGTTGAATTTGAGATCCTCAGGACAGTGAGAAGAGCGTGCAGCAAGCTCACTGCCCTGGACTTCAAGAGAGCAGGCTTTGGCCTCTTCAGGAACCTGCACAGTAAGGTTCCATGGGATATAGCCCTGGAGGGCAGTGGGGGCCAAGACTGTTGGTTGATATTCAAGGATCACCTGCTGCAAGCTCAGGAGCGATACATCCCTACTAGAAGGAAGTGCAGCAGGAGGGCCAGGAGACCTCCTTGGATGGATAAGGAGCTGCTGAGCAAAATTTGAAGGAAACAAGAGGCTTATAAAAGGTGGAAGCAAGGTCAGGCGGCCTGGGAAGAATACAGGGATGTTGTCCGGGAAGCTAGGGACCAGGTTAGGAAAGCTAAGGCCCACTTAGAATTAAACTTGGCTAGGGATGTTAAGGGTAACAGGAAGGGATTCTATAGGTATATTGCAAAAAAAAGACAGCGTAGGGACAACCTGGGCCCCCTCCAGAAGCAACCAGAAGAACTGGCTACACTGGATTTGGAGAAGGCTGAGGTTCTTAATGACATCTTTAACTCAGTTTTCTCTGGCCTGAGGTTCTTAATGACATCTTTAACTCAGTTTTCTCTGGCCAGTGCTCTGACCACACCACCCAAGTCTTGGAAGGCAGATGCAGGGACTGTGAGAATGAAGACCCTAGGCCCACTGTAGGAGAGGATCTGGTACCAGACTATTTTAGGAACCTGAATGTATAGAATTGCATGGGACCTGATGAAATCCATCCGTGGGTCCTGAAGGAGCTGGCAAATGAAGTTGCTAAGCCACTGTCCATCATATTTGAAAACTCATGGCAGTCAGGTGAAGTTCCCGATGACTGGAAAAAGGGAAATATAACCCCCATTTTTAAGAATGAGAAAATGGATGAGCCGGGGAACTACAGACAAGTCAGTCTCACCTCTGTGCCTAGCAAAATCTTGGAGGAAATTCTCCTGGAAGGCATGCTAAGGTACATGAAAACCAACAAGGTGCTTGGTGACAGCCAGCATGGCTTCACTAAAGGGAAATCCTGCCAGACCAATCTGGTGGCCTTCTATGAAGGGGCTACGGAACTGATGGACAGGGGTAGAGCAGTTGATGTCATCTACCTGGACTTATGTAATGCCTTTGACACTGTCTCACATGACATCCTTGTCTCGAAGTTGGGGAGACATCAATTTGATAGGTGGACCACTGGGTGGATAAAGAACTGGCTGGACGGCGGCATGCAAAGGGTTGTGTTCAAAGTCTCAATGTCCAGCTGGAGACCTGTAACGAGTGGTGTCCCCCAGGGATCGGTGTTGGGACCGGTTTTGTTCAACATCTTTGTCGGTGACATGGAGAGTGGGATTGAGTGCGCCCTCAGCAAGCTTGCCAATGGCAGGAGGGTTGGAACTAGATGATCTTAAGGTCCTTTCCAACCCTAACTATTCTATGATTCTATGATTCTATATGGTGGGCAATATGGATTTTCATATTTGTATAAAATTCTTGAAGTCATGTAGTAATTTTTTGTTACAAGGAAGCCCAACAAAAATGTACATCATCTGCATATCATGCCAAATGAAGTTGTTGAAAGAACAACTATCTTGCTCCACAGTACCAGACAAAACAGAATAATTCTCCCAAAATTATGATTTAAGACAGGAAAATCAGGTAAGTCTATAAGGCTGTCAGTCAATTTTCCTTTTTTATTCTGAAGAGAACATGCTCCAGGGCTTCTCAATAAACCACATCAATGAAGCTACACCAGAATCAGCTCCCTTTATGCTGCATAGTCTTTTCATACTATCGCAACAAGCCCCATCCCTGCATGCTTTCAGCAACACAGCTCCAGTGTAATTTCATACAGTCTTTACTGAAAAGATCCACACATACAGTAACTATGTATTGAGAGAACAGAAGGAACATATGGAGCCAGAAAGATGAGTTCTCTCCACTGTTGCATACTGTGGTTTCACTCGTGTGCATTAGGGAAAGTATTAGCATGTTCACAAGGCACTCTGCATCATTTGGCTTGGGGAATCAGGGACCGCTGCCTGGCAGAAGCATTTAGCACAGTTAAGTACCGCAGTAATATATTTAAGATGTGGTTGTAAAAAACACCTTTAATTCAGGTTACTCCATTCTGGCTACCTGTATGTAGAAAGGGAACTCTAAACTTCAGCTGAACGGAATCTCTGAAATGCCATTTGACCCAGCCAAAACCTGATGTACTATGAAATACAGGTCTCAAGGGAAGCTCTGGATGTCAAGCATCTGCCTAAGAAGTAGCACATTTCAGCAACTGAATGTCAAACGAAAGCTGGAAACAGTATGTAGAAGTGTGAACACACATCTGTGGATCTGTAAATACTTTATGCCTTAAAAAATGTAATGCCATTAATCCCAAAGCTATTCATGCCCTGAGTTTGCTGTTTTCTTCTGGAAAATGTTAGGGCCAGATTTGGAAGCGGGGTGATGGGGGCAGTGCATTTGCATGATTTCTCTTTTATAGTCTGGACAAGCCATTCATCCACCACTGCCAGGTACTTCCACTCTCCTGCAGAAATTTGAACAGGGATTTTCAGTCTCTTAGAAAAATCCCTTATCCTTTATGCTTCTGGCACTCTTCAGTTTTTTCTTCTTCTGCCTCTCACGTTTCAACTGTTTTGTTTTGAATAGAATGCAAACCCAAGGAGAACCGTTTGCTGTCTCAAGCATTACTACATTCCTTAGAATGGTTTCTTTCTAAATATTTCATAATTTGTGTAAGAAAAAGTGTGTCAGAAGAAGGTATTAATATCAATGAATGACAAAATTCCTGTGATCCAGCAGTTGTGGCACTTTCCAGGAAGGTAGGAAATGTAGTTCAACAACACTCAAAAGAAAAAACAGTTTGAGTCAGCCTTGTAAATGTAATGGAGATCCAAGTAAAATATTTATTTCAGCTCAAGCTCTGCCCCCTTGCCTCCCCTTTTAAACAAGCAAAAGTAATCCTGTTTCAGACTTCATTTTAAAGGAGGGAGAGGACTCGCTTGTCAGTTGACAGAAAAAAGCAACAACAGCACAATCCATCTGAAGGGAAAGACCTTCTTGAGAGAGGGTAGCAATATAAACATTGATCTGTTTAGATTTAACCCACTTAAAAATTTGGATGATTGATTTTGACACAATTTACTGCAATTTACTATTATTTTTTTCTTAATTACATTTGCCAGCTATTGTTCCTTTGGAAAACATCAAAAATAACTCACGAGAGCCATAGGGGGCGTCTTCACTAAAGTCAGTGAAGATATATAATTGGGATAGAATTTCATCCAAAAACAACAGAATACTCTAACTGAAGCTGATTTGAACTACACAGCTTGCTGGAAATTGTTTATACATATTATACATTGCAAAGCAATGTGGGGATTTCAAAGCTGTCATTGCGTTAGTAGGCTCAGTCTTACTACAGTAACAAGTACATATGGTGCAAGTAATGCAGATAGCCTGAATGGGATTCATCTTAGCAGCTGTGCCTTCCTACCCAGCACCTGAGATAGATAGTTAGCTAAGGTCTGTTTGTAATCTTTGAAGAATAGAAACTTAGGGAACAATTAATGTCCTCATAAAGTAAAAAGCTAGTGTAAATCAGATAACAGCATGCTACCTGTTTCTTTCTGTTGATTGTATAGAAAGGGTGACTAGGTCAAATGTAGAAAACATGATGATGATGATGATACGTGCAAAGATATGTGGGATAAATATCATTGTCCTTGTCCTTGACCTTGTCTTTTTCTCCCATGCACCTGTGAAATTTTTAGCTCTTTGCTTCTTACAGCTGAGTCAAAAAATGCCTTAAGAATGTCTTTCTTCAGGCTGTTTTTCTTATTATTTTCTTATGGCTATTTCAGAGGTGGAAAGAGGCAAAATTGTATCTGTTTTAAAAAAAATTAAGCAACTTTTATAAAATTTTATGAGTTCGGTGTTTAAATAGAGAATGAATGGAAATGGTTGGTAGATGGACCCTTAATTGTTTTTGCCAGATGCTCCACTACTCTGAATGGAGTGCAGGAGTGTCACTTCGACACAGTGATATACCTCTCTGTAAGTCCTATTAGAAATTACAAAGCTGAAAACCTTCATTAAGTTTAATAAACAGGAGATTGCAAAAAAAGCAGTGCAATACCAAAAAGGAAAGGATTTAATTTCTGATTACATTTTCCTTCTCTTAGAGGAAAATGTGAACACCCTATCCCTGGCAGTGCTCAAGGCCAGGCTAGACAGGGCTTTGAGCAACCCGCACTAGTGGAAAGTGTCTTTGCCTGTGGCAGGGGGGTGGAAACAAATGGTTTTTGAGGTCCCAAACCATTCTGTGATTCTATGATTCTATGAAAAGCAAAAAGATTAACAGGGTTTCCTTGTAGCTGGTACTGTTCTTTCCAATATGATTAATAGGAAACAAAACTTAAAAGGTTTTCAATGTTTCAGAAATAAAAATACCTCAAAGTCAGGATGGCTTTTAGCACTTTAAGAACTCTTTGAGCCTTATGTATCTGTGAAAACTTCTTAGAAATTTCCCAAAAGAAGGGTATATCATGTAGTTTCCAAGATTTAGAAGCGATGACAATACTGCAACTTCTAGATAGGAATAAAAAAACCCATTGAAATAAACAAATAAAAATGACACGATTTTTTAAATGTTTAGTTTTGGTTTAGATTGACAAAGTAACAGGGTGAATGCCATTTTAAATTATTAAATTTCCATTGCTCTATTTGTTATGCTGTCAGATTTCCAGTTTCTACCTTTAACATTCACTTCTTTGAAGGTATTTATTATATTTGGTGTTTTTCAAATAATAGCAAGTAAGTTCCCTTGCATCAACAATTCTCATATAGTTCAAGTGTAGATATAAATTTTAATCCATAGTTTAGGAAATCATACATCAGAGAAGTCTGCAATATTTTTGCTTAGTACAAAAGGAATGAGAATATAGCTGTAAGGCTGTCTCCTGACATGATGAGCAATATTCCAGAGCTTTGTGGTATAGCGAGTCCAAGAAGGCTGTGTCTCAGACTCTAGCTTGAAGAGTCTAATATAAAATACTTCTCTTTGGGGCTTCCTGAATCTCTGACGCAGATGAAGATTAGGAATGCCATCTGTGGCCTGAGTCTCCACTTATATCCTGGACTATGAGTTTTGTGTCGAATGTTTATGTGGTGAAATAAAGAATATAACCCTGAAGTTTGAGTTCCAGTGTAGGAATCCATTTGAATGGCTAAACCAATTTTGCAATTATAACTAAAAGGCACGGTAGGTCATCCTTCTCAATTTAGATTCAAATACGGAGAACTTCGGATATAAAACCAAAAGGAAACCAAACTCTATTTTTTTGTTTTAACTGAATCTCAATTCCAAATTCTTAGATTTTTGTCTTCCAATAAAATTAATGAAAACCATATGAAAATATGTTAAAGGACAATAGTATTCATGCTGAGCTGAATGAGAAAGCAATTGGGAAACCTATAGGCTTAATGCCAGCTGAAAGATCTTCCAAATTCTGTCTGAGCAACTAGAGTTTGAGACAGATATGGGATTTCCAGACCTCAAAATGTGTATTTATGTGCCAGGGGTTAAGAAGGTGAAGAGGAGTAAAAAAAAAAAAGAAAAAAACAGGTTCAGGAAGAAAATGATCATTTTACACTACACATTCTTTGTTCAGTGGTCCATATGATACCGTGGAAGCTGCCTATGGACTTGGCAGCAGAGGAGACCAATGCAAATTCTGTCTTATGCTCAGAGGAGAGAAAACAGTAGAGCCAACAAAACCTCCAAATAACCAAGTGCCAAAATATGAAGTAATAAATATTTGGTACAGCTCAAGAGCAGTAACAGGGTTTTCATCCATGCCAGTATGATATGGAAAGCTTATTTGGAACTCTGCTCAATCATGACCTCAGGCTGGAGGACCTCATCACTGGAACAGACTTGAAGGGTTCAGTGCTTTCAAGGTTATATGGGATATTCCAGCAAAACAGCAGGTCTCTTCCAGCCTTCCTTGTATGGATCCTGCAGTTTTGCTGCAAGAATGCTTTTTGGCAAAATGATGTAATTCACATCCAGAGTAGATTATTGTAAACCATAGACACCGTTTGTGAAGAGCTTCATTGTCCACTGGAGAAATAAATCTGGAATACTAATACAAAGGATTTCCTCTTTGTCTCCTTGTGGTTTAAGCCTCTCAGCCACACAGTTTTGCTAACTCACTCCCCCCTTTTTCTTTCCCCTGCTCCCGGAGGGGTGGGAAGGAGACTTGAAAGAATGCAACTCCCACAGGTTGAGATAAGAACAGTTTAGTAACTAAGGTATAACACAAATCACTACTGCTACCACCAATAATAATAATGACAAGAGAAATACAAAGGAAAAGAACACAATTGCTCACCACTGATACCCAGCCCGACCAAGCAGTGTACCCCCACCCTTCCGGGTCTCTGCCCTCCATTTTTACATCCTGGGCATGACGTGCTGTGGTATGAAATACCTCTTTGGTCAGTTTGGGTCAGGTGTCCTGCTTCTGCTTCCTCCTGGCTTCCCTTTCTCTCTGCAGAGCATGAGACTCAGAAAGTCCTTGGTCAGACCAAAACATTACCAAGCGGTAACTGAAAACACTGGTGTTATCAGTGCTGTTCCCAGGCCCAAAATCAAAAACGCAGCACTGCACCAGCTACCAGGAAGGAGAAAAATGACTGCTGCTGCTGAACCTATGACACTCTTGTATAGAAAAATGTGAAAGTAACACATGGATGGACACTATTAGTGAGAAAAGAGGAAGAGGAAATACTTTCCACAATAATAGAGCTGTAAAAGTCCAAGGACTGGAAAGGTGGTTGGCTCACGCAGCTAGAATACTAACAAAAAGTTGACTATAGGCTCCTTTTAATGGTGTTGGGTAATGCACATTCATACCATGTACTTAACAATGTAAAGGAGAAATAAGGTGTTGCCAATATTGTTGAAATGGTTTTGTACCATGGGGTGCTTTGATCTGAAATTTGAAGTGACTTGCTGGAGCTTCTGTGTCTCAGTAGTACTGCACATCTAAAAGGTACAGAGTTTCATAGGTCAGAGTACAGATAAGAAACAGTGTAAGAATTGAAAAGGGGAATTTAAACAAATTAAAAGATGGATTTACTTGGTTTTGTGGAAGTGTGCTTAGAAAACAGTATTCCAGCTCCAGGTTCTGGTTTGTCTCGTTTATCAACCTTTAATGACATTCTGAGTTCAAGCCGCAAATTTGTGTTTGTAGATAGATTCACTTGTATGTAATGTGGACTAATGGAAGAAAGATACTTTGTCCAGGCTTTCATTTTTTCCTTTGCAGAAAACAAGTTTTCTTGAGCAACACAGAGTACTTATATCATATATATTGATGTATATAATGGTATGGGCACTTTTCTGCATAAGCATATATATATATACGTAAAAATAGTTCCAAAAATGTATGTGCATGTGTATATATACAAATGTATTAATGTGCACATATGTATGTATCTGAATGTGTACATATATGCGTATTTGTGTATGAGTTTATATGCATGTGCATACACATTCACACGTATATGCAAATATATTTTATATGTGTGTGTGTGCGCACACACACATTTAAGCCATTTTTCGCTATTCTTCTGCATTTCCATAATGAGAAATCTAGTTCACAGTGTGTGAAGCTACTAAATTTGGAGAAAAGAGATTGCTGTATGCAAGCTAATTCATTAGGGTTAGTTATTTATTTATGTATTTAGAGATCCAGTCCTATTTCTATTGATTCCCTATGGCCACTGACTTTATGAGTGACAAGAGTGGACACTAAAGTCTCATCGAAGGTCCACTGAAACTAAGGAAAATCAATTGCAACATTTTGTGTTTCATTAAGTGGCTATGAATGGACATGTGAATGGACAAAATAGACTGGATCATAAAAGTAGCTTTAATACAAGGACAGTCTTGATACCAAAAGAAATGGATGTAAACTTGAAATGAATTAAAATAATCTAGAGAGCTAAAGCTTTCTAGCTGCTGAAAGGATGCCTTGGATCATCCAGTACATAGGAAAATTAGGTTTATAAATTCTTTTAGGATGGTGCTGGGCAAAATTACTGAGGAGCTTATATGATATGGTTGTACCAGTAGAATGGATTTGGTGCCTTTTGTCTGTTTCACAGGGTTTATCTGTAACTGTTTATGTTGTAATGCTTAGAGAGACTCAAGTCTTGAAAATTTCCTTTCAGCTGTACTTTTGTACTTTCTGTGAAGAAATATGCAGTTTTTCAATGTTTGTGGCTTTATTTACTTTTTAAACAGATTTATCCATCCACATTATTAAAAACTGGTCATAGGTCAGCATCATAATTGACTTAGAAATTACATGTAGATAGTGTATCCCACTGATAAACATAAACACTGCACAAATTTTGTCCAAGTACATATTCAGTTCTATTAGATTCATTTGAAATTACAGTGGCAATGTATTGAAGCATGTCTTTTCCCAAATAGGTTTCTCTGAAATTCTGTTCATTTTTCTATTACTGATTAATGTGTGTGGTACATGTTTGCATCAATTACTAGTTAAACTGCAATTTGTATCAGAACCATAACTTTTTACACAAGGTCTTATTCCCTTGCTGGTCATTTTCTTATGGCGTAATTGTAAAATCTAATGACCATTTAATTAAGGGAATGTGTTCCCTCCCAAAGAGTTTGGCAAATGCCTCAGTTTATTTCTGAACAAGGCTCTACTGTTTGACTGCTAGCTTTGTATCTGATACAATGGTTTATAACTGTGGTACCTGACATATATCATGTTAACTAGCACATGTAGCTTTTCTATTAAATATGTGAAGCTTGAAAAACCTAGAGGCCGACCCATACAGGGCAACTACAAAACAGCAAATCCTTATTGTTTATCTTCCATCTCTGTTGGTGCAAAATTCTCAGTCCACAAAGGTTTCAATGCCACCATTTACTGCAATTGACTGAAATCTAAACAAATTATTAAAAAGAGGCATATGTGTTAAGAGAACTAAAGAAGGGCAATCTCTCTTTGCCCCCCTGCAAGAAGAAAAGACTGTTTTATTTTAAAAGGAATGCAAGGTTTTAGAAATCACTTGCTATTTACTACAGCTGTAGCTATAAAATATCATGCAATGTTGAAAGCCGAGTTCTTAAATAATTTCAGTGACAAACTCTGAGGTCAAGGTCCAGAGTAGCTGCCCAAGTAACATAACTAACAGCTACAATTCTTGAAACTTAGGTTGTAAAACAGCAAGGAAATTAAGAATAATCAGTGTGGCTGAAGCTAAGGCATCTCTGAAGGCTACTTACCGAGCAGGACATCATCCTCAGCTACCCAAGATGATGTACTAAGAATAGAAATTTTTCTAGACTTTTCCTTCCACTTTTAGCTTAAACATCCTTATTCAGGGCAGGTCTTACACGGGAAGTCTATTTCACTTTAACAAGCTATAGAAAAAAGAAATAGAAATAGTTTGAAAATCAGGTAGCAGTCCACAGATTTCTTGTCATTCTCCTGGATACCTAATTCCTGCAACACTGGTTGTGGAGTGACCCAACTTCAACAAATCCCCAAACTTCTGTATACCTTCATTTTCTATGATCACCCAATCTCAAATATTCTCAACAGCGTGTCTCTTAGAACACTTTTTTGGAAATCATTAGGATGGGTTTTAATTCCCTGTGGTTGGAGAGGGAATTAAAATCTAATTTCTCATGTTTTAAAATTAATTTCCTTACTACATGGCTGTCAGATCCTTTGAGTCAGCATGTTCCTGCAATACTCATTAGTGGGGCAACATATTTATTCACTGAAAGGGTGGTCAGACACTGGAATAGGCTGCCCAGCGAAGTCGTGGAATCACCATCCCTGGAAGTGTTCAAAATCCATGTGGATGAGGCCCTCAGTGATGATTGTTTAGTCTTGGTGGTCCTGCGGTAATGGTTGGACTTGATGATCTTAAAGGTCTTTTCCAACCTAGCTGATTCAGTGATTCTGTTATGCAAATAGTGGAGCAAGGTCACTATCACAATAAAACAAAGTGAAAACAATGGTTTGTGCTGAAACCTGTATTTGGAGGCACTCACCATGAGACATATTTCTTCCTGGGCATGCAGAAGTTTCTTTCCCTTGGCCCTGAACTGCAGCTGGACTTTAAGTGAGAGCTTCATAACCCAGAATGCTTCTGTGCTGGCAAGGGTGGGTAGGAAATATGAAAGATAAATTGGAAAGTGTTTGATGAGCATGGAATGCAGAGCTGGAGTATGGATTTTATGGCTTATGGTACTGAACCGAAAAGCATACCTTTTACTGAACTTCTGTCTTAGGTGTTGAATTAAGCGCTTTAGGTCCTGTTCTCCAAAACTATCAGGTTATGCCAATAGCTGCAATAAATTACAGAATTTATATCTGGTGATGAATTATTTTCCTTACAAGTAAAATCAGACTACTTTAGTAGCCTCCAGTCACTGTATTGCAACAATTTGATGAACTGAGACAATAATTCTTCTGTAAATAAGCATGGTGTTGCACAATCAAGTAGAACATATGAAGATTTGCTTTTGACACACTCATTCCAGCATGACAAGAAGGATGAAACACTACAAAGGCAGCCTTGATGTTTCATAATTTGCAGATCATTGCTTTCACAATAGCTGAAATACAGCAATGGTATAAAATATTTTTGTTATTATTTCACTACCTAACTTACAAACTTAATGTCAAGTGCTAATATTTGTATGAAATGAAATGCCTTTGAATAGATCTAAAGATGCTATCCAGCAGGGCAAAGTTTGCAGTCAGAAATATCTTTTTATTAGAGAAGGTGTCATCATTGGGGGAAAAAAGTTGAGAATGATTGTTCTAGGTCTTTTGTTGTTATTTTATTCAATGGGATAGAAAAACAGTTGGTACCCGTGGAGCAGAAGGGAAGGATAGCAAAGCCATTAGACTTATCTTGTGGTACAGAAAGAGAGAGGAGAAAGGGCAAAGAAGGAAAAAGTTTTTAAAAAATTTAATGTGATTTTATTTTGCATTTGATCATCTAAAATTTGCTCTTGGTCATTAACCATCATTCATAGCAGTGTATGCTACACCCTGTGGGAACTGGCTGAAATCATGGACACTAGTTTCAGTAGGCTTTGTTGGCACAATCATATCATTATGTTGTTAACATTATGACATCTTCTTTCAGGAAGAAAGAAAGACACAGAAAATCTTGTGGCAAAGGTGCTCTGCATCACTTTGCTTTGGGAGCCCATAATTCCACAGGATGATGAGTGTCATTTCTCATTGTGGTTCTGTTCTGAGCAACATGAAGTAAAACACATGAGATTGATATGAATATTTCTGTATCTAATTCCTTCTGCTATTCTTGGGGCAATTCTCCTATCTTTCTGTAGCTGAATCATAAGGGTGCCTAAAGAAAGGTGTCAGAGTTGAGCTTTCATTTTGGGGGAAAATATTTATTTTCCCCATATCCTAATAAGCACAGTAGTGTGAAAGAGACTGCAACTGCTGCTCACTCTGTTCTCTTCAAAGGTTGGACTTAACCCAGGTCAAAATTTTGGCTCCATGAAGTCAGTGAGAAACTCCCAGCAGCTCCACTGAGGTCAGGAAGGGTAACATTAGGTCATTGTCATTATGCTGTCTTCTGTATTGTCTCAATAAAATAGGTAAAAGATTGTTCTAACTCAGCTTTACAGATGTATGGTTTTCCAGCCCAAAAAGTTGTTGAATGAAAGCCGAGACACATATTCTTTAAATGACCATAGCATATTTGGGATACAGTTAAGTTACAGGGTGTGTACACTAGGGAAAAACACTGTGTAGATTAAACTTTTTCCTTTGCTCATCCTAGGCAACTGCCCCCAGTTTTAGAGGTATATGTGAGTGATACAGGATTTCTCAGAACTAACAAGATGGAAATCAAACAATAGCAAGAAGACATGTAAACTTGTATTATTTTGCTTTATTAAAACAAAACTATTAGTTTTTTTCAATTCAAACAACTTAGATTGTCTGAAATTAAAACAAATGTTATTTTTAATGTTCTGGCAGGTATTTAGCAGGCAGTTTTCTGACTTGGCAAATCTGAAGTTATTACAAAAGGTGCCTAATTTTAGGATTCCTATTCCTGCTCATGTTGATGAATGATGTTTTTCAGCTACCCTGAGGTTTGTTATCAGAAGAGGAAAGAGTTCTAGTGGAAAAAAAATCCAACAACCAAAAACCTTAAGTCATTGAAATGATAGAATTCTATTAGAGAGCACTTAAGGGAAATAAAAGCAAATGCAGTATCTTTTCATGGAAGTTTGGAGTAAGAATATCCCTTTAGTAAAAAGCACTTTAAGTAGAAAAAATGCATAGCTAATTTCTCAAATAATAAGACATAAAATGCAGAAATCAAATTTCTTAAAATAATGTCTACAAGAAATCTATGTACTATCTGGGCACTAGACCAGAACAATTCGTGTGTGGTCATTTGAATGTAAAACCAATATGCAGCTCTAATTGAAGGAAGGGGAATTTGGTCCACAGGGTCATTGTTTACCAGTCAAAACAGAGATTTAAGAAAATATAGACTTGTCTTTATTCTAATTTGTAGTTTTGGTGTAAATCAAGGAGTGCTCTGTTTAGATTAGTTTTTTTCTGAATGATCCTGTTTACTTGAACTAAGTGCTTCTCAAGAAATAGAAAAAGACATAGACCAGACATTCTATAATTTAAACAGTCTGATAACAGAAAATATCATGCATGCTAAGGGGAATTGCCTGTTGATTTTGCTTTACTTCTCATTCAATTACTAATTAAAATAGATTTTAAGCCACCTACATAAATTTGGGCATATTTGACTAGGAGTTGGCCAAAGACCAGCATAGCAGCAGAAGCAGCTCAAGAGAGGGAAAGTCTTGTTGGAGAGCTAGAAATAAGGTGAACTTTAGTAGTACAGATGAACTCATGAAGACCTGCAGACTAAGAAAAATGAAGTTAAGAAGTTCATGACACAGGAACTGTTTAATCAGGAATTAGATATAAGTCTGTGCTAAATTAGAGCATAAGACATAGGGCGCAGACGCAGGCATCTACAAGGAAGGCAGCATAGTGCCCTGAAGAGTGTCAGCCTGGCCCTCAGACGAGCCAAAATACTGAATAAAACTCGCTGACTCTCCAGTAACTGCATGGGGAGAATTAGAAATGTCAGGAGGATGACTCAAAACTTGCACTCAAGCAGAAATGTATTTAGAGCAGAGCTGCATCTGCACTTTTGCTTCATCTCTGAAAGATTAAGATCCAGGCTTCTCTGCTCAGCTCACAGGGTCCCAAATGCTCTAATAGTTTATATGGTAAAGGCAATGTTTAGAACAGACTTCATCCTACCTGCTGAAAGTGAAAGCTCAAAATGAAGCCAGAAAATCTACAGGAAAGTGTGACCCTGTACTTGGTGTTTAAGGTGCTGAACTTGGTGTTCTAACTCAGTGAAAAACTTCTGTAGTTATGGTACTGAGCTGATCCAGGCTGTTGGGACTGGTCCCAGATGTTGAGACTGCAGCCTGGAAGGAGGTTTGCATTCCACCCACACCCTGCGATAGTGCAAACATTAGCAGAGGGACTGTGTTTCTCCAAGGTTAAGGCCTTACCATGGGAATACAATCTGTTTCCCATCTGCCTCTCCGACCTGTTCTCCCTCCACCAGTGAATCCTGGAGCAATTTCAGCAGCAGGCATGTGGAGTGTGCTTCCTTCCCTGAAGCACAGAGTGGTTAGGGCACTCTGCTGAGAAATATAGGTTTGAATCCCTATAAGTAGGTTAAAATATTATTACAGTCCTTTTTCATCCAAGTCCTGGGGTTGAAAGCCAAAAGTAACATCAAAGCAGTATCATTTCCTTCCTATGCTTAGCAAAACAGTAACATGGTGGGTATACAGTGCTCATGCAGCCCTCAGTTTGATCCTGTTGCCAGTGTGGAAGATGTATGCTAACTGTGATGAATACAGTTGTCTATCACTCATAACAACTTATTATAATAGAAAGAAAACCTGAAACATTATGGCACAAGAATTCTTTGCGTTGCTTCTTTCCTGAATGGATTGTATAAGAGAATGGATTGTGTAGGAAATAATTTTACTCAATGTTGTCCCAGATCAGGAGACATAATTCTTTCTTCTTTTCTGGATACACAACACTCTGCAGGAGCTTTCTACCCCCCTGCCCTGACCTCCTTTATTCTTGAAAGCTTTTTCTACTTGTACCAAACTCTCTGGGTTATAGTCTCCTTGCTGCAGCACACTAGCGGAACGTACAGTACTGTCCCAAATACAAATGTTTGGCACAGTGTTCCCGGCTTGGAATTGACTGTTTATGACTTTCCACAGCAGCATGACAGCGCTCTGTGATTAAATATGTTCAGATTTCTCTCTGTCCTACTTTAGCTTATGTTGACCAAAAATATGATGTTTAAATTCACCTACTTGGAACTTCATCAAAATGAATCACCGCTGTTTTGTTCAAAGTTATGGCTCTGGGAACATGCCAATAAACTCCTAAGAAAACAAAGCTACAATGAGATATTAATAAGAGGCAAGAATCTTTCTACATGCAAAATGAAGCTAGAATATAAGAGGAGTACAACACTGATGTTGCTTTGCATGTGCTGGGACAGAATTTGTTATCTACAAACTTAAATGGAACAAGATTATCTTAAAGAGTTGTGTGAATTTGGTCAAAATAAAGGTAATTTGCTGTAAAATTCAATTTAAATAAGTTCAGCTCTATTCGCAGGCTAACATTTCCAAATATTTTTGTATAGGAAAAGATGAAGAGAAGGAGAAAAGGGAAAGGAAGGGCTAGGAAAGACAGAAAATCCCCTTTATTCTGTAAGTTAGACTTTAAAATGGTCACAGTATTCCTAAATTTGTTTGAAAATATTTCCACAGATAGTTTCTGTTTTCTCAGGAAGGTCTCTTCTTACCATGTTGCAGTGTATACAGCTGATGGAGTTTTTCTTTGCTGTATTGAGCATTTAAATGCTCAGTAGAACACAGAAATAAATTACAATGATTTTGTTACTCGACGGTGGTTTGGACACTGATACAGTGTATGGCAATCTGGCTTCCTTCCTTTAGTTTAGGGAAATGGGTGTGTTTGTACAAAATATAACTGCAACAAAGGAAAATATTTTCAATCAATGAAAATTTTCCTGAAAAAAACCTAAAAATCTTTCAGTAGAGGTTACAGTAGGAGCATTATGAAGCAATTCTTCAGCTACATAACACACACTAACACCCATAGAACAGGCTGCCCTGTAAATAAGCACCAGCTGCTATCTATTCTTTTACATTAATGATAAACTTTATAAGGACAAAGTGTGACATCACCAGGTCCCAATATCTTGTTGGGTCAATTTTATGCTTGTTTGAGGTCAATTTCTGATTTTTTTTGGATGCAGTTCATTTGACTGGGATCATAAGATGAATCTTTCACAACTTCTAAAGCTTTTGAGATTCAGTTTTGAGAGGCAAAAGCAATAGCACAAAGATGATCTAGTGATGAAAGGCTGAAAACAAGGACATTTAGACTGATTTTAAAGGTTTATGATTTTCAGACATTCATACCTGGGAAATATTCCCAGGTGAGCATCCGAAAGTTCACTGTCACACTCCTGAAAGACCTGTCCCTAGTTTCTGGCTCCAAGGTTCATCTGACTGTTGTTAAAGTTGACTTCAAAACGCTGGTCATTTGCTATTTCTCTTCTCCAATGCCAAATATTGTAGTGGGCGAAAAAACCTTGAAAATTGATGTTTACTAAATGTTTCTCTTCCTATAGCAGTTTCTGTAGTGGCAAACTACCAAACTTAGTAATTCATCTACCTTTAAAATTGATATTAAAATTAGGCCGATATAAAAAATAAATTTACTGTGAAACAGGAATGAACACCTGCAAGAAGATCCAAGAACAAAGAACTGCTGTAGCCAGGAAGCCTGTTTGAAAGTCTGTACAAGTCCTGCAGTGTCTCAGGGTAGGCAGACGAAGCCTGACGTAGCCTGTTTTACACGGAGACTTCTTAAGCTCTAGTCTCAGGTTTCTGTTCCTGCCTGTCCAGATCCACAGGCCAGTGATGGTTTGATCTGAATGTCAGAGTGATTTCAGTGACAGGAGGTGAAACCGAGGGCTGGATCTCCTGAGGTTAACATCCCCACTGCCAGCAGTGCAGTCAGGGTGTGTTTTCTTCTCTTCATCTTGGGCTGTTTCCCACACAGCAGTACCCGCCAGCATTTTGGAGAGTGATTAGCTGCTTGCGGCCCTTTCCTGAAAGCTGAATAGGTCCTCCTGGAAAAGCTAAGAGACATTTCTATATGTTAGTAAGGGAAGAAAAAAGAAAGCACATCACCTATCTTATTAACTTCCTAGGCAGGTGCTATAACTAATAGATTATTATAAGGGCAAAAGAAATCCTTTTCTTCTGACTCATGCCTTCAGAGTAAAGGAAAAAACAAACAAACATAAACTATCTTCCAGTAGGGAGAGTGCAGGGATAGAAACATCTCATTGTGGCTCTAGGACTTAAAAAAACCTCATATGCCTCCATCTTTTGTCTTTTACCTCACTCTGGATAACTACGAGACAGCATTAGGTTGGAAATCTCATGATGCTCACTGTTTCAGCTCTCACAATCCAGCACCAAAGTTTTCACACCCAGCACAGAGGGATTATGGGTACCAAATATGAGGTTTTTTTCTTCATTTCAAGGGGCTGTCATCCTGTCTGAGCTTGACCCTTGTATCTGTTTCTTTCTATTTTTCCTAATAGAGTTTATAGAGGTAGAAAATCTGATCTGTCAAGAAGATTCTGCAGGGCAAGAGAAAGTGATGCAGCTATCAACTTCATGAGAAATGATAGTGATTAGATTTTAGCAGGACATCTGTGACTAATTTATGACATCGCAGGTGCACAGAAGGCAGGGCAAGCAAGGCAGTTCTGTAGGGAAAGGACTTGTAACAGTCTCTCCAGAGGGACTTCCAAGGTTAATTGATTAAGGAAAGGAAAAATGACACAAACTGTAATGATAATCGTTTTTTAAAAAAGAAATGAAAAAAAAAAAAAACTTAGTAAAATACTGGAGGGAAGAAAAGAAGGGAAGGAAAATTAAACTATAAATGAAAAGTATGTTAATATTTAAACTACCGCATTGTTTCCTTGTTTAAAATGTTTTTAAAAGGCAAAGAGGTATTTTCAGTGAAAATATTTTCTTCCATTATAATAACCAGTAGAAAAACATTGAACAGCTGTGACAGTTATAATGTAATACACCCTGCAGCAAGTAAAATATGTGGTTGAAATGAATATTGGACAGTGAGTGTAGCCTGACCAGATCAGCAGGGGACACCTATACAAACTAAAGCCAAAACTCCTCTTCCATGATTTTACAACAGATTAGCACTATCTTCAGGAGTAAGCCTCCCTGCTTGCACCTGGAATAAACTGCTGAAATTTTGTGCTTAAATAGAAAGGTGTGAAACAGCAATAGGATGGCAGTAGTCTGATATTTGGTCTGATTCAAGCATATCAAGCAGGGGCCAAGGAGATACTCAAGCTGAACTCCACCAACAGGCTGGTTCCTGAGGTGAAGGGAAATCATATCTGGCTGCCTCTGACTTCTCAAGCAGGGACACTCTGATATATGAGGATAATGGAGGGAGAGTCTTTGGAATGACTCACATTTTTGGTTTTGCAGCACCTTAATAATTCTACTCCTAGGACCACCAATGCATGTTTTCTTCAGTGACAAAGCCTGTATACTATTTATAGAAAAAGTGAGAAATCAGATGCTAATAGTTGTTGTATTCTGGAATCTTGAAAACTAAATTTCGTATTTCATTATCTGAAAGATAGGCTTGATAAGAAGTGCTTTAGTATGCAAACTCTCTTGTTTAAATGCTAGATTTAAAACAGATAATAGGGCTTTTCCTTATAATTTCTAGGTTCTTTACATTGACTTTGTTAAAGGATGGTACAGTTTTGTTCATGTAGGCATTTAAAATTTGAATATTTAATATTATTGATTTACATTACTGAAAGTTTGGTATTATAAAAAACTTCTCAAGGCAACAAAGCCCCAATTTTTTTTGAAAAGCCAGTTTCAGCAAATTCTTTTGGTTGCCTGCTGCATTGGTTTATTTATTTTTTGATGATCACTGAGTATGCTTGGAAGAATGAGAATGGTTATTTATACAAATAATTTTCTTAAGCACTCCTCAGTATGTCTCCCAGACCCCTAAGCATGAATTAGAAACAGATTTCATGTATAATATAACCATAGTGAATAGTAAAAGCAATGGCAATTGTCGTTGTTAATTCTTTGGGGTTTATTGTCCAGAAAAAAAAACATTTATTCAAACAAATAATCAAAATCTAAATTAATTAGCTTATAGTGTGCCCAGAAATCTGGGTTGCCATTGTGGGCAGGGGATTCCAAAAAGCTCCATTTCATAGTTCTGGTTAAGAGATTTATTTGTAAGTTATCTAGCCATGGTCATCTCAGTGGATTAAGGGAGTCCAAAATATGACAGCATTGTCACAGAATCAGTGTGTGTTTAAGTAGGGAGTTTAATAAAGAATAGGTATTCTACTTTAACTTCTCTCCATAGACGAACCCTAGGTCATAATACTGGAATAAGAGTCACACATATTTACCAAATTTTATGCTCATGAATTTAACCAGCATCATCAATGCTTATGAATTTAACCAGCATAATCTATTTCACCTGTAAAAATTCATATTCCACTTCTAAAACCACAAAACTGGCCCACTGGTCAGATGCATGCCAAAAACCAACAGCAAGAAAAGACCAAAGCGCCCTTCTAAAATTCTTTTATTTATCTACAAGTTTTAGAATTTATTTTTATTTTTCCCTGCTTTTCACAACCAGGAAAAACTGAAAGGTTTTTAAGAAATGATATTAAAGAAGTCATCCTAAATTAATCAGTTGTTTAAAATTGAGATACTAAAAAGCCTATCTTGAGTGATCTTAAGCATAGAATGAGTATTGTCAATGCCACAGCAAAATATAAACATCAAAAGATTAAATTATAAAACAGAGAAATAGGGAACTGTTTTTTGAGCTTGAAAATGCAAAAAGATCACAGGCATTAGAATCCTTGTTCTGTCTTCAGGGAAAATTTTATTAGTTCACTGTGATTTTTGTATCTGTTTCTTTCTGCATGTAGAAAGCTCCTTTTCTTGGAGCTCGTTTTTGGTAGTTTCCTATTGCCTAATTTGAGGGATCTGTGGTTAAGGTGGTTGTTGATTCTTGCTCGGTAGGTGGCTGAGCTTCTCTGATATAGTCAGAAAATAGGTAAAAGCCATTATTTTACACTTGGAGGTAGATGATCTGGTTGCAGTATCAATTTTTCAGAGATGGATGAATGCCACAGAAAAATGTCTTTTTACAGAAAGCATTCAAGGAGCTCTAGAGATGGTACTTAGGCAGATGATCTCTGTTTGAGTAACATTTCCCCAGAGGTGTGGGTTGGTCCAGGAAAGAATTCGCTTTCCTCATAATAAGCCTTTGGACATCTTCCCAGGTAGTGGAAATAATTCGTATAATGCTTTTGCATGCTGTTAAAATAAAATTCTGATATATTAACCTATTTTTTGTAGTTATAATTATTTTCATTATCCTTTCTTCTGTGGCATGTAGAATCTCTTATCTCCAGGGTGAATTTTTCATTGCAAAAGTATTTGAAAATATAGTTTGTTATAAACTAACAAATAGAAAATAAACAGTGATTTGAAATCTAATCCTCAGGTACTTTTGAAAGAAACTAAAAACAAATGCATCTCTAAACCAATTTTATAGTATTTACATTGGAAACAGTTTTAGGTAGATGAGGTTTGCCAGTGATGTGCATATGAGGAAGTGATATTTCCCTGAGTATGGATCATGTTATACTAAACAATAAATATGACTGTGAAGATTCAAATAGCAGCTTTATAAAGATACAGAAGAGGAAATAGACTCACTAGTAATGATCCACTTGTGCTTATTCAATTTTCCTGCTGCAGGTGGAAAACAAAGGAGAAAAAAGTCTTCTACCTGCATGGAATTGATAACCACAGCATTTATTGCATAAGCACATACTCAGTTACTTCTTGACCAGGGTAGACTGCTAGTCATAAAACATGTATTTAGATCCTTTCTTTGTCTTTTTTCTGAATTACAAGTTAACAAATCATGATTTTGGCCTGTGGACTGTATGCTATCTGCTTTCACTGTTGCCTCACTCTTCTCCCTCTGTGCTGCCTCAGCAGTCTCTGTTTAAAACATACTATCCTCTGCTTTTCTATTTATTATTCATGACTTTGTAGATTTATTGCATGCTTTTACATCTCATTATTTTTCTTCAGGATGTCACAAAAAATAATTCTAATGTAAATTATCTTGTAAAAACATATTTACATA
The DNA here is from genome assembly GCA_039720435.1 of Amazona ochrocephala. Classification (NCBI taxonomy): domain Eukaryota; kingdom Metazoa; phylum Chordata; class Aves; order Psittaciformes; family Psittacidae; genus Amazona; species Amazona ochrocephala. Next base: position 33,867,303 of record CM077880.1, read on the forward strand.
CATAATGTTCAGGTTTTATACGAGCAATCCAGAGGAAAAATTGTTTTCACAGTTTGTAAAAAATCAATAAAGAATGATTGGAAAATGCCAACACAAATTCCTAGTGTGGCAACATGCATTCTGGCAAAACCCAAGAAAAGGATACATGTAAGTCACTTTAGGTGTAACTTTCATCTTCAAATATTAGTGTAATAGAGATGAGAAGGAGATAACAATAGAGGCATTCAGGAGATACAAACAAAGAAGTTTAAAAAGAATCAATACCTGATGAAAATGAAAGAAAGTAAAATCTGAAATTAATGATGGGTCACTCCTCCATTTCCATCAAGCTCACCCCGGTAGTGTCTTTTCTTATTTCTGTTAAACCTGACTTTATATTTGGGTATTAAAATAAGTACTGTAAGCTCAGCTCTGTATATATATATAAGCCACAAATTTAAAATTTGTTTTCAGCCTATCCTGATGTTTGTGTTTCTTGACATTTGAAAGAATGAGCCTTGAAAGCTCACTGCTCAAATTAGAGCTTTCTTAATTTGACTGTCAGAAAAAAAAAAGGAGTTTTATTTGAACTATAGAGAATTACTGAAGCTCTACTTTAAATTTTACTTTTGTCTAAATTAGTGCAGATGAGTGCAGTTAGGGAGAAGGGACTACAGAGCAGAAGTTTTCTCCTCTAAGGTCAGCCAGGGTTGAATCCGCCCATATGCATCATAAAGCAATACTCAGCTGTTGGGACTGACTTTTTCTTGCTGGATCGTATGATTTAATGAATCAGCTGTAAAAACTTGCATATTCCTCTTCCTTTTTGTTAACCATCAGTTGCTTCTGTCATGCACTTAACAAATATTACAGAAAGTCATGGCATATTGTAAACTAGATCAGGGCCAGTTGAGAAAATGAACATTCCCTGCATTGTGAATTCCAGTTGCGTGGAAGTTGAAGGGTTATTACTCACTGCCAAAATGATGGATAGAAGATATCAAACAAGTGAAGTGTCTTTTTACAATGACTCAAGTAGAGCATGAAAAATAAATTAGTATTTTGTATTTAATATCCTTTCCATAAAAGTAAAAAAAAGTAGAAAAAAAGAAGAAGAAAGAAGAAAAAAGACCAAAGACTTTTAGAGAGGTAGAAGTCAATGCTCACAGGAGCTTAATTTCTTTGGGTAGTAAGTTTCTGAGGTAGCTTAATGACTTAATGTTTTCTGTCATTGCGGGTTAGAGTTGTCTAAAAGCATCCAGATTAATTTAGATGGACAGGGTTTATTACGGTTAGAAATTAAAATAAATGGTTGCAATGTTCTGAAGATAGAAGTAGCAACAGGTAGTAGGGAAAAGGTGGTGAGTGAAGACAACAAAAGAGAAAGTCAAGAAACAAGTGCCCTATAAAGATGCACACATCAGAAGAGTGAAGGGAAGAACCAGATCATGGTAGCAAGGACTGGAATTGAGAGAATGAGCCCAAGCAGTGAGATTTGTCAGTTGGTTGCTTATTCACTTTTGAAAACAGAACTAAAAATCAGCTAGTTTAAGATTGAGCCCAGAGATTGAGAGCAGCCCTGCGGAGAAGGACTTGAGGGTGTGGGTTGATGAAAAAATGAACATGAGCCGGCAGTGTGCGCTTGCAGCCCAGAAGGCCAACCGTATTCTGGGCTGCATCAAAAGGAGTGTGACCAGCAGGTCGAGGGAGGTGCTCCTGCCCCTTTACTCTGCTCTCATGAGACCTCACATGGAGTATTGTGTGCAGTTCTGGTGTCCTCAACATAAAAAGGACATGGAAGTGTTAGAACAAGTGCAGAGGAGGGCCACGAAGATGATGAGGGGACTGGAGCACCTCTCGTATGAAGATAGGCTGAGAAAATTGGGGCTGTTTAGCCTGGAGAAGAGAAGGCTGCGTGGAGACCTCATAGCAGCCTTCCAATACCTGAAGGGGGCCTATAGGGATGCTGGGGAGGGACTCTTCATTAGGGACTGTGGTGAGAGGACAAGGGGTAATGGGTTTAAACTTAAACAGGGGAGGTTTAGATTGGATCTGAGGAAGAAATTCTTTACTGTGAGGGTGGTGGGGCCCTGGAATGGGTTGCCCAGGGAAGTTGTGAATGCTTCATCCCTGGCGGCGTTCAAGGTGGGGTTGGACATAGCCTTGGATGGCATGGTTTAGTGGGAGGTGTCCCTGCCCATGGCGGGGGGGTTGGAACTCGATGATCTTGAGGTCCTTTCCAACCATTACTATTCTATGATTCTATGATTAGAGCCAGTTGTGGTCTAAATTATGACAAGTGGTAGAGCAAAAGGGCAAGTGTGAAAGCTGGACAATTAAGGCAACTTTATAAAAGTATAATTGGCGCAGGAAAAAAGCATCACAGTTAAGAGGAAGCCTTGTTACTTTTATTCAGTTTAAGGAAATAAACCAAAACAAACCCAGTTATGTTTGCATGCTCTTATGGATCTGTATTCCAATAGTTATATATTTCCAGGGCAGCCTTCAGGCAGAGATAGCAGGTTGTTCCTTAGATAAAGATAGGAAAAGCAGGGCTTTATGTTTCCCTGACTCCTGATTTCCCTGGAGAAGCGGCTGGCTGGGAACATCCCAGTTATAAGGAAAAAGTTGTGGGGCAAAGTGAAGGTAAGCTGTTTTCTTCTCAACACTTTCGTACTGAGTGTATGACAGCTATGGCTATGTCACAGTAACAGATTTGATTGCTTCCCTTCATCTCTGGCAAGAAGGGAAGAGGCAAAGGCAACCATAGAGCTACTCCAAGCACATGGGCAGCACAATCTCAGCTACTCGTTCCCGCAGCAAACGCCTCTTGGTTGTTTCACCAAACCACAAAACTGAATGTTAATGCCATAAGCATTAAAACAAAATCCTGTGGAACAATATTACATTTTTACTTATGCTGGTGAGAAACACTGAGCCAGGACTGTATCTTACAATTAAAATTCTGTGTTACTGCTGTCAGTGGAAACAATAGTGAAAACATTGCATTGCTAAAGCTTCACTGAAGGGAAGTACTTGAATTTTGTTTCTTTTCCTCCAAATGCTGATAATAACAAAATGTCACAACACAATTGCCAAATGTAGATCTTTTAAAAAGCCAGCAGGAAGTGGGCTCAGAAATAAACTGCTACGTGATTTAAAAAATTAAATTAAAAAATCCACCCAGCTGGTGCAGAAGAGAGTAAGAAAAAAAAAAAAAAAGTAATAATATTGTGTACGGTTGTCTTGGCAAATAAAGAGGAGTTCTGGTTTCATTTTTCCTCTGAATGAATAAAGAAGCAGCATTCCATTTCAGAGACCCAACCTTTTGAGATATTTGGTATATATCTGATATTTTCTGTTATATATAAATATAGTAAAATTAGATAATGGAGGCATTTGCTTTCATTTCTCATTGACTCTACCTCTAGAAGACAATTATCCAAGTTGTAAGAAGTGAAGATGATTGGTCTTTGGGAAGCAATCAAGACTTTCAGTGTTTCCAGTTCTGTGAGATTCTTCTTTACGTGTTTCTATTGTGGGTTCTTTATTATATCTGGTCTATTTTTTTCACCCATGATGAAAGAAAGAAGTGTTTATATATGGAAGTAGAGTTTATAGGGAGCATTGCAGGGAGCAAAGCCAATAAAAAGTCTAATTAGCCAACTAAAACTAGAAGGATTTCTTCTTTCTGGATACAAAAGACCTTTACAGAAGTCTGTTTTACTAAAACAGGTATCAATAATATTATTAAAAGAGTAACATTCAAATGTTATTATTGAATTCTTGTTATTTGTTATTAAAAATGCATAGTAACATGGAAGACATTAGAAGAAATGACATAGCAAAACAATGATCAAGCAAGAAGACACAACTTTCTGGCAGCAAATGACATGGAAGATTTTGATGTTGTATTTTTTTTAACCAGAAATCAAAGAATTTGCCCACCAACTGCCTATACACACGTATACATGCATTTACACAGACAAATTTACTTCTACAAGAAGTGCTGTCCCCTCAGCAAAGGCTGAAGCCTACTCCTTGTTTGCTGCCTGACTCTGCATCCAGGAGAGTTTTGAACCTTGGTTTCTATTGTCAGAGTTTTTGGAGGACACCAGCAGGGTCTGAGGGACAACTTTTGCCAAAATATGGCAAATTCTTTGTGTAATAAATGTCTGATGAAAAAATGTCCAAATTCCGTGGCAAGAAATGGAGCAGTCTTGGTTCTAGTTTGTTTTGGCAGTTCCTCTACTGGGTGAATTACTGGTTTTGCCCTGACACCAATTGTCATGGCACACATTACATTTATGTGCTTAAATCTTCTTACCAAAGGCATACTGACTTCATTAAAATTGCCTTTTGCTCATGGTCCTTGGTATGAATTAATCTCCAAAACTTGCCTTTATGATGTAAATCATCATTCTAATTGGTTGTCGTAGTTTAATCCCAGCTGGCAACTCAGTACCATGCAGCTGTTCGCTCACTTCCCTCCCTTCTTCCCCCACCTCCCAGAGGGATGGGGAGGAGAACCAGAAGAATGTAACTCCCACGGGTTGAGATAAGAACAGTCCAGTAACTAGAGTATAACACAAACCCACTACTGCTACCACCAATAATAATAATGGTAAGGGAAACAACAAGGGAAGAGAATACAATCACTCATCACCCGCCGACCAATAACCAGCCTGACCAGAGCAGTGATCTAACCCTTCCGGGCAACTGCCTCCAGTTTACATAGTGGGCATGACATGCTATGGTATGGAATACGTCTTTGGCTAGTTTGGGTCAGATGTCCTGTCTCTGCTTCCTCCCAGCTTCCCCTCCTCCCTGGCAGAGCATGAGACTCAGAAAGTCCTTGGTCAGAGTAAACATTACTGAGCAGCAGCTGAAAACATCGGTGTTATCAGCACTGTTCCCAGGCCCAAAATCAAAAACACAGCACTGTGCCAGCTACTATGAAGGAGAAAAATGACTGCTACTGCTGAACCCAGGACATTGGTCAAGGCCAAAATCAAATCAGGGATAATGCTGGTAAATCACTAATATAGATGATTATACCACTGAGCTGTACTTTCATGCTAAAACGACTATACTATATTAAGTCAGAATCATCTTTTAGTGATGAGAATCACCAGAATAGGGATCCTAAATGCAGAGTACAGTAAAGATGCTTTTTCTGGTGGCTGAAGCTTGTCTGACAGGGTATGGGCATAGAAGTGATAAAACACTAATTGATTTCATTTTTTTCTAACTTTAAGCACATAATTTTCTTAATCAGCTTTCATAATCAGTCTTAATAGCTTACTATGCCCTGGGTGTCATTTCCTTTTGATAATGCCACTTTAAAGAGAGCATTAGCTAATAGGTAATTCTGTTTTTAAAAGATTGATCTCTACACTGAATAAGGGATACTAAGAAGCTGGGTCTGCTAGAGAGCGAGCAAACAAATCAAACCAATCAAACCTTTTTCTCCCTCCCATCAGTCTTTTGTTTACCTATGTTTTACTTTTCTGTGTACCTTTTGTCAGCAAAGATTACTGAGAGTGATGGCTGAACTTATAAAGATACGTGCTGTGGCCTCAGCTGGAATAAGATTGCAGAATTTAGGTGCGTGTCTGGCACTTATCTGAGCTATGGAAAACCTCTTTTTCAAGTGCAACAATACTGGGACAACTTTTTGATATTATTGTTACTGCCATTTTTGGTTGAGTAGATCTGTTTTCTTGGGTTACAAAAAAGCACATGAGAGTAGAAAGAAGAGCACAGCAGCAGTCAAGGCAGCACTCAAAGTGTGCATGTGTTCCCCAGTTTCACAAGAGCAAGCACCTTAAAGTACTCTGTGAGATGGGTATAGCTGGCCAGGGAAGTAGATGTAAGCTCAGTTCTGGATGTGCCCTTTAATAAGTCACTTTATATTTCACTTCTCCTGCAAGCAAGACAACACAAATTACTCTCCAAGTGGTGCCCCAGCCATTATAATATTGCACAGGATTTTGCAAAGAAGCTTCCTAAGGAAAGCAGAGCAGAAAGTTACATTTTGTTTTAACTCGGTGGAAAAATTCCAGATTCAGATGACAGTAAGCTGGAACAGAAATTTGGCCATAGGTTCTCAGAAACTGTAAAACAGAAAATATTCTCTTTTAATGGAAAAAATTGCATCCTACTGTAAGCAAATAAGCAGGAATGAATTAGTACCCCAAGAATGTAACATTAGTTAGTACCATCTCATTCATGGAGACACGACGACTTCACAAATACTTCTGCAAGGTTATTTCTCACATTCTCCTTCAGTAATATCACCTTTCTTGGGTGAACTGATGGAGCAGCTGTGCAAGCACAAAAGGCAAAAAATATGGGTTGAAAAAAAGCCCCTAAGAAACCAAAACACCTTCTCAAAACCCCAAACATACTTTATATTTAACCCAGCACAAAGACCTAAATGGAGAGCCAGCACATTACAGGAGAAAGAGAAGATGCAATGGCACAGGAGGAATGTGGAAACTTGAAAATAGACTTGGCACCAAGTAAAGAGCTGAAATTGATGACCGAATGGGTAATATAAAATGACAATGAACAGAGAAAATTATTTCCCTAGGGAGGAGGCCTTTTTTGGGTAAAACATCTGGATATTTGCCTATAATCTATTTTTGCATATGATTCTGCAACTAATCATTTCATCCTGAGGCATCTGCACCAATTTGTGAGGCCTTTCCAAGCAATATGGGGCCTTCTATGTGGATTTTGTGTAACTGCCTTGGTTTTTTTCCTTCTCCTGATTTTGACACCACATTAAGAGCTAAGTCTTGTTTGCTACACAGAAGGGGACTAAGGATACCTTGCAGGTTTCATCTTCTATACATATTCTGTCAAACTTAAACCACAGCCTATATATAAAAATTTTTTTCAAAAATAGGTTATTTTCATGCTTATGTGGACTGTATAACCACAGGAAGACAAAAGAGTCTAGAAAGAAATAACTTTCCAATCAGACATTGCTTCCCTAAATATTTCGAAGTCCAAGTCTATCATTAAAATACAGAAATTTCTGAAAGCTGTGCTTGGACTTAGCATCTGAGTTTCCAGCCTTTTCAGAGAGTGTTTCACAAGACACAAGCTTTGAATATAGTTCTGTACATGATGAATTGCTCCAAAACATTTATTTTTTGTGTTAGAGGAGCTGTCTTTAAATGTGACACTGCCTGGGCATAAAACTGTATGGCGAATCCTTTATGAGATAAGTATTTTTGTAGAAAGCAGAAAGAACCTACATTGTGGCCAATTCAGTGTGGAGAAGTTGCTGGGTATCTTGTATGCACAGAAACACATCTTTATCTAAGGTCATCTGTTTCCATTTGATGGTATTTTGGAGCAAACTCTGTCATTTAAAGAACAAATTGAGAGATTTTATTAGCCTCTTGGATGTAATACTTAATTTATCTTTTCTATAAAGTAGATGCAATATTAACTTGGTAAATTAAAAAATATGTTAAAAACATAAAATATCTGTATCTACTAGGCCTTTTAAACTGCACCAAAGTTAGAAATCAAATTATAGTAGCTGCCATAAAAACCTTAGTGTAGAGATTCAGCAATTATATCCTTCTCAGACACAGGAAGATGATATATCAGATACTCTTGGGCAGCATCGCAGAGAAATGCTGACTTTACGATAGTAATCATTGTGCATGCAACGATGCAGTAGAGTATGATTAGAAATGCTGTGCAGAGTTTAGTAAGAGGGAGAAGCTGATAGCGAGGCAGGACATTCTGGTCACTGAATCTACTATCCTGAGCCACTACTTAGCTATGCCAGAACATCTATTGTACCCTCTTGTTGCATTTTGTTATGCATTTGGTTGTAATCCTTTGGAGTGAAGTATTGCAATTTATGTGGCATACCATGTTGTTAATCTGCACTCAGACTTGTTAGTAATTCTGCTGCAAGAAGAAATAATGTTACTAGCATAGACCTAAGGGATGCTGCCTCATTTCAGTGATGATATGTGCAGGTTGCCTGGGCAGAGTCAGCGGCCTGCCTGCAAATCTCTGGTAGATACAAAGTTACTAGGACTCTAGCTGTGGAAGAGCTCAGGCTTCTGGCCCCAGGAGGGGAGAGGATGGACTACCGCAGTTAGCTAGGCAAGGGACTCCACAATGCCCCTGTTCCTGCTCCAGCCATGCTCCAGGCTGACCGAAAGAAGGTCATTTTAGCAGAACTTCTCATGATAGATATGGATTCAACCCATAGCTCGGTCAGTGGCGTGATTTATGAAAGCTAATGGAGGTGCAATCCATAAAAGCTACTTTTCCATATATTACATTGTTTAATGTTAGCAGGCAAAGTGCAGAGGAACTCCAAATGACATATGAGTTCAAAATTATTAGATATACAATGATATTTTTATTATTAAGTATGAAGATACAGTCTATGGTGATGTAACAGAGCACTGTTACATAAGTGCCCTTTTCTTAAACCTTTATAGGTTTCCACTGTTTGTTAAATGAACCTTTGGCCCCATATTATAGGGTTGCTCTTCCGTAGCCATACAAGGTTGTATAAAAGTCTAGCTGGATTATCCAACCTGTTTTCTTGGTAATGTGGTTTTGTTTTAGAAAGTTGTTTACTGTGATGAGTCTCATTTAAAGACCATAGGGCTTTCATGATTTCTCATAGCTAGAAATTAGTTACTTAATACCTTTACTCTTGTCAAAAAGGCAAGCCCATGTTTTTTTTCTGTTTTATGACTTCGTAGATTTGTTGTATGCTTTTACATCTAGTTATCACATTGAACTTGTAGTGACTTGATGATTAATCATCTTTCTGCCCCATCATACCAATACACTCATTTGAAACTCCATAACTTCAAGACTTGAGAACATGTATATAAAACTGTATATACACAGCTGCAGAGATAAGCAGGAGTACCCTTACCCTTGGGCCAGCAAGGGAGAGAAGTGGAATAAAAGCTTTGAGAAGTGGAACAAAATCTTTTTCTTTTCATCCATGAGACTGTAGCAGCTTAGTCTTTTCATAATATATTTAACCTCTGCTGCTGAAAACTAGATTTTATGTGTGTATAAGTAAAAGGAAGAAAAACAAAAGTCCATAAAGGCTTTATGGATTCAAGAGGACAATTTTTTCCTTAGGCTTTACTACTGCACCTGATATTTTGCCCTAGAGCTTTTTTTTGGCCCTATAATTTGGGCATCACAATTTTTCCAATCTGACTGAAAAGATGCTGATGTGGCACATGTTTGTGATAATAAACAGGATTAGTCCTGTCTTAGAAAGACCAAATGATAAAACTACAATGTTCTTTCTTGTCTACATAACAAAGGCATTTTTATATGCTTATTTATTTCCTGTTACTGTCAATTTTTGTTAGTATAAGAAAATAAAAATTAAACCTAATTATTATCTGCAAACCGCTTAGGGATTGTCAAAATGTTTGCTGTTATGATGAGTGTTTCCAGCCACCATTTCTAGATCCTACCCTAAGTGTTGAGCAACATGGAGTTACTGATATGAAAAAAAATCTCCATGCATTAATATAGCAACTCTGATGTATTGCAAACAAACATAATTTTCTGCATGGGACTCTGAAAAGAAAGAAAGTCAGATTAGGAGATATTTGGATCCCATGTTTCCAGCTCAAATTTTTATTGCCCCTTGAGAGAGGGAGAGGTCATTTCTCGGAAGCAGCACTTGTAACAACATGAAGTTTTGTATGTCACAGCCTTTTAGTTAATATGAAGTCATGAGGAAAATATGTGTATTCAGTTTGCCTGGCTTTCTCCAAATTGCTACACAGTGCAGCAGGTGCTGCTTGTGACATATACAAAATCAGTCATATGGCAGAATCCAAGCAGCAGATTGCAGACCCTACGAAGACAGTGATCAGGACCCATTGCTCTCCATTTGTCAGCCAACATAGAACTGCAGACAGATTTCTAGCACTGATTCTTCATCATTAGTATTTTCAGCAGAGAGAATAACAGTATACCATCCCTGATGATGCTTCTAACGTCCTAGGTGCTGGTTAACAGGTCTATGGTCTCCCTTCTTGGCCTGTGCAATCTCAGCCATACTCAACAAGATGCTGGTTACCAGCTTCACAGTACCATGTGTAGTGATTTAAGCTTCAGCACTCTCTGTACCTCAAAGGGCATGTTTACTCTGGCATAAAAAGGCAGCCTACCTTGCATATTTCTTTTGCAAGCTATTCTTTAATAGGTCTTTTTCTGATCATGATTTATGGAGGGCTTGTAGACAATGAGCGACCCTTTGAGGAAAGGTGGACCCAGCATAAGAAGGATGTTGACCTGTTGGAGCAAGCCTAGAGAAGGGCCACGAAGAACATCAGAGGACTCCTATGAAGACAGTCTGAATGAGCTGGAATTGTTCAACCTGAAGAGAATGCTTCAGGGAGACCTTAGAGCAGCCTTCCAGTACCTAAAAGGGCCTTACAAGAAAGCTGGACAGGGAATTTTTCTAAGGACATGTAGTGACAGGGCAAGGGGCAATTAAGGCTTTAAACTGAAAGAGGGTAGATTTAGATTAGACATTAGAAAGAAATTCTTCCCTGTGAAGGTTCCGAGGCGCTCGCACAGGGTGCCCAGAGAAGCTGTGGCTGCCCCATCCCTAGCAGTGTTCAAGGTCAGGTTGGAGGGGGCTTTGAGCAACCTGCTCTAGTGGAAGGTGTCCCTGCCCATGGCAGGGGTTGGAACTGAATGATCTTTAAGGCCCTTTCCAACCCAAACCATTCTATGGTTCTATGATTCTATGTTTCTGTGGATACATGCTTATTTTTCATCATTCTACTGACTCTGATGTGGTCAGTGATATCAGTATGAAACAAATTATTTCTCCACAAGGTTGTTTTTTTTCCAAGATTCTGATGAAATTAAAATTCAGAATCTCAAAAAAGTGAGTTACTAATATATTTCTCTAACCAGAAAAAAGTAATTCATAAGCATGCTGGACTTCATGTGGCCCCTATGGAAAGCATAAAGGTCAAGCTCTTGCTCACAGAAGACATATTTTCATAATAATCTGGCTTCAGTAACAAAAAAAGTTCAAGTCGTTTCTTTATTCAGTCTGAAATTATTTTTAGCCTGGATTATTTAAGTAATCCAAATTGCACCATGTACATACAAATGATTGCACTGGTTGGATCAACTGGAAGAATGTGATATGAAAATAGAAAGAAGCATCTGGAGGTACAAAAAAGAGAGGCTTACATTGATTTTGTCTCCAAAGCCATCCCATCATGAAACAATAATCAGAGATTATTAAGTAGATCTTTATTTAAGTAAAATGAGCAAGGCAGACAGACATGTTCCAGCTAAATACACAAGGGCTCCAATAGTCTTCAAAGAAAGTGCCTGCTTCCCAAACTGTAAAGTAGTTATAATTCAGGCTTTGGGAAATTACTCATGAGCTGATATGCCACAAAGAATGATTTTAGTGTATGACTATCCTGCAACTTCTATTTGCATAGTGCAACTTCCACACAATTAGGTGTTTCTTGCCTTAAGAGCAATGCTCAAATGGACATATATTCAGAGAGGAAACAATAGCAGCTAACATTACAGTAGTCAAAAAATTTGCTTTGCAAATTCAAAAATTTGCTTTGCAAAATCACTTTGAATCACTTGTTTCCAAGAATTTCCTTGGAGAACAACACAAAGGAAATGGTAAAGGGAAAATTGTAACAGAACATGAAAGCAGATGAGGAAATGAGAACCTGCATGACCTGTGCAGGAAAAATTATGTGGAAAATTAATTCCCCTGAAAGAGAATAAGAACCTAAGGCATTGCTTTTACATAAGGGCTCTGTGTATCAAAAATGTTGGGTTTTTTTTCTGGATAAAACATATGAGGAACCTCAGTTTACCCGCTAATATGTCTTGCAATTTCTGCTGTGCATACATATAGTGTGCTCCAGTGACACCCAAGCAAATCTAGTCAGTAGGGCAAAAGGCACAGAGCACCACACTGTGCATCCCAAAACAGCATCTGCTTGTCCCAAAATAGTAGTACCACATGAGAGCAATGCTTTTCCTGAATTAATAAATGATGACTCTTTTTATTGTAGAAACAGTGTCACATGTATATTACTCCTTGTTTGACAGCTGCCATAATTTTTCTGGATTACTTTCTCTGTAAAACACCATGTTTTCTTGTAAATCAATAGGAGTAGGAAGAATAAAGGAAATTCAGTAAAATATTAAGATTCAAGCACTGAAATATATTTTTAACACATTAAAAACATATAGTTTCCAACCCTTTTTATGCATTACTAAAAATGTTTCTATGCTGTTTCAGAATTGCTTAGTTTTACTCCACAGCAGCTGTCTGTTTTTTTTAGCACAGGTATTTTTATTTGTATTTTAAATATCTGTGAAAAAGAATTCAGAGAATAGACTAAGATAAGCACGAGGAAAAGAAAACCTCACTTAAGTTTTTCACTTTTCAAAGGGCTAAAACTTGCATTCAGGTGAATAAATAAGAATTACTAAATCATCTTTTTCCAGCTTTAAGAATACAAGGGAATTGTAAAAAAAAATCTCTGGAGATCTAACAAAGGAGACATAAGAGAAATATAAATGAAGAAATAAATGAAACAGATCATTTTATGGCATTAATGATGTGTAGCTATGAAATCCTAGGTTGAATCGCCAGAGCTACAACATATTTTTCCTGCTTAAGCCCTAGTGAAATACTTAAAAGCATTTTTCTGGTATAAATGTGAGTCAGTAGTTCCCGTGAAGTCTGGAGTATTGTTACAAAAACGGCTGAATATTCTGTCTGAGTTTCCAAGGAGTTTCGAGCTGAGGATTTTTTTGAAATAAGAATTTCATAGACACAAACAAATATCATGCAACTAAATTAATTTCTCCTTGTACTGTGCATTCACAGGCACAGCTTAAGGTCATATTTGCTAGCAGTGCTTCTATTTGAGATCTGTATGTGGAGGGTGTTGGGTACTCTGCTCTGTTCACTAGCTGCTAATGACTATAGTCTCAGTGACATCAGTAGAAGCTGTTCAATGTTTTAAGTGAGTTTTGGAAAGAGTCTCGTGGTTCTGATCTTCTTAACATGGAAGTAAATTGTAGCTCTTGATCCCAGCCAGAGATAACAGGAGGGTGGATATCTGGTAAATTATGTGACTAATTTTTTTTAATATGGACCAGAATAAAGAAGTGTATGAATTATTTCAAATATTTACAGTTCACTTTGCAGCATCAAATGATAGATGCTCTTAAAGTTGAAAATAAGCAAATTTATAAAGTCACAAATCTCAGAAATATTAGGGCTGTCATTTGCCTTGCTATATCTCTTTTGGGAGTGCTTGGTTAAATTCCATTATGAACTGCCTGCTCCACTTCTGATACGCTTTGTCTGCATAGGGTATTTATTGGGGAGGGAATAAAGAAAACAACTTGGTGGTGGCGGTGCAGAAACATTGCTGTTCAGAGACAACTACTGTGATAGTGAACAGCCTGGCCACTATTGCAGTGCCGTAATCCCTGTTTCACTGTGGGACAAATCCATTCGCACACATACGTAATCCAGAACACATGTGAACCAGACTAACTAGAATGGCATTAGCTGGTATTTTGTGCTTTTATGGTACATTTTTACTGGCTGTGTGAGGACAGATGTTCTCTGGTTCAGCACACAGCCCCCTGGTTAATCCTTCAAACCGTTTTGAAAAAATCTGAACCAGCAGAATAGGTTTATACTGGATCAGTGCTTTGTGGCACGTGGCCACAGAGTTCTGGATCTGACAGAAAGAGCCCCAAAGCCAAATTTTGTGACTTGTTGAACCATAGACCAAGTAAACATGAAAATCATTTTTGTTCCATAGTCCCAGATACTGCCGTGCTGGATGGCTTACAAATGGGACATATGTGGTCTCTTTATTATGGACACATAGAATTTTTCTTTAAAACAGGGTCAAATTATTGCACAAGAAAATTGGACTTCTTTTTCCTTCACTTTTTCTTTCTGTTCAGTTGACTGGGGAATGGTGCTATCCTGAAGCTTCTTGTCTCACACCTCGTGTTTATATTCATTCAGGGACATTGCTTGTACATGTTCTTCATGGGCAAAATTCCAGAGGGATGCAGCACTTTCTTTCCCTGTTCCTTTCGTTGGCCCTGAATGCTGATCCTCATAGAAGAAACTACCCAGAAAGCAAACAAACCTGAGTCCCTGTTCACAGTTGGATGTTGCTCATACTGCTCTGCTTGTTCATGAAAGCAGATCTTTCTCTTACTTGTAAGAAGTGGTGTTACAATGTGCCAGCTTTGTGTCTCAAAGTGCCCCGATAGTTTTGTGACCTACATTGATGTTCAGGCTTCCTACAGATGCAAACCCTATCAGTGGAATTACTTCAAGCAGTTCTGCAAGCCTGGTGCTAACGGTCCTCGCAAGGTCTGTATGTGTCAGGAGGTGATGGAATACTTCCATGTGGCTGTGGTACTGTGGCAAGTATCCTTTAGTACTTAAGTACTCCACAGCAGTAGAGCAGAGTGTCTCAAACCAGTTCTTAAGCCTCCTAAGTTGTGTCGAGCTCCTCAGTAATTCAGATAGGAAAAGAAGTCCGTCTTTTGTAGAACTGACTTTGGACTCAAAAGTACTGTGTTATTTCTGCACACACAGCCCACAAAGCCAACTGCATCCTGGGCTGCATCAAAAGGAGCATGACCAGCAGGTCGAGGGAGGTGATCCTGCCCCTCTACTCCGCTGTTGTGAGACCTCACTTGGAGTATTGTGTGCACTTCTAGCATCCTCAACATAAAAAGGACATGGAACTGTTAGAACAAGTAAAGGGGATGGCCATGAGGATGATTAGAGGACTGGAGCACCACCCGTATGAAGACAGGCTGAGAAAGTTGAGGCTGTTTAGCCTGGAGAAGGCTGCGTGGAGACCTCAGAGCAGCATTCCAATATCTGAAGGGGGCTTATAAGGATGCTGGGGAAGGACTCTTTGTTAGAGGCTCTAGTGATAGGACAAGGGGTAACAGGTTCAAACTTAAACAGGGGAAGTTTAGATTGGATGTAAGGAAGAAGTTCTTTACTGTGAGGGTGGAGAGGCACTGGAATGGGTTTGCCAGGGAAGTTGTGAATGCTCCATCGCTGGCAGTGTTCAAGGCCAGGTTGGACAGAGCCTTAGGTGGCATGGTTTAGTGTGAGGTGTCCCTGCCCATGGCAGGGGGGTTGGAACTAAATGAGCTTAAGGTCCTTTTCAATCCTAACTACTCTATGATTCTACGATAAAGGAAAAAATGAAAAAAGTAAGACTGCCTTCAGATCTCACTCTTCTTTTAAGTGAAGATAACTGACTAGGGTTTCAATCTAAATGTATTCTAAATTATTAATGCATTTTTACAGTCATGTCATACAACTGGTAGCATCAAGAAACATGATTCTTATTTTATTCCCTTCAAGAAATTCCATTTACTTCACTGTGATGATGCTTGGGAGTATTTTAAAGGGGAATACATTGAAAAGATTAATCTGTACATGAAACAAAAAGTAAAGCATGGAATGGCACATAATAAAAGCATCAAGTCTGTTGTTTTTATCCTAAATTAATCATATTTTCACAGCAACTGAGAACCTCAGTACACTGAGATAAGTTAATAAATACCAGGGGGTGAATGAAGATTTCTGTGACAAAAAAGTGCTGCAATTAAAGAATGCTGATTTATTACAAGCACAAGAAAGCACAGATTTTTTTTCTTAAAATCTTTTCTTCTTAATTACCAGTTCATTGGAGGCAGCAATTCAGTGGGGGCTTGATCCAGTTCCACTGTAGTCAGTAGAAAAGGCTCCAACTGGGATTTGGATCAAGTCCTTACTAACACTTACAGGGTGGGGTTAACAATGTAAAAAGCTATCGTTTCCAGATCTGACTATCTAGGACCAGATGTGCAAGGCAGGAAACTGTATGATTAGATTCAAACAATAAATAAAAAAGGAGTTGCCCTTGTTTAGAGGCATTTTCCACTAGTGGAGATTTTCTAACCATGACAACATACTGCAAGATTCAGTACTAGGTCACTGAGTGGCTGAACCTCTATCCAGCAAAGCCTACAGAATCTTTGGGGAGACAGGATTAACTGAAAGAAGAAATGTAAGAGAGATCAATTCATGTCCAGCTAAAGCCAACAAAGGTTTTAATATTAGCTTTCTTCTGGTTTTTATTTTCTACATTTTGAGTTACTTATCTTATTAGAATCTCCTATTACATGATCCTTTTAACTGGTGTAGTGTGTTTCCAGTTAATAAAAGTAGTCATTGAAACAAGTCATGCTCCTTGAAACCTAATTTGCCTTGCCATTCCTTCTCTCCTTCCCTCCATTCGTCTCTCCATGCTTACCTCTCTCCTGCCCTCCCTTCCCCTTTCTTTCTTCCTTCCCTTCTCTTTCCTTCATGCTCTTCCTCCCTTTCTCTTTTCCTCCTTTCATTCCCTCCCTCCCTCCAACTATTCCATGTAAAAAACAAAAGCAACAAAACCTAAAGTCAAAATACTGCCTCCCAAAACTAAGCACAAGTGGTCTGCATATGACAGTCTAGCATACTGCAGCCACTCCTACATCATGATGATTGCTGAAATGAGCATTCTGTGGGCCCTTTCTCTCTTTTACACCTTGTATAATAAGAGTTGCCTTTCTAAAATGGGTTGGAAATACTGTAATTCTGATTTGCAGCTTTTTTTGCAATCACTTTTGCAATTTTTTTTCCACTGAGAAAAGTGTCTAAAGGAACGGGAAAACAAATCTGCAACTTTTTAACATCATGTACGCTCCACGTGTATGAAGGGAAACTGTGACTTTTGAGGTCATTTACCATTGCAAAACTTCCAATCACATGTGCAGTGGGGGGAGAGAAGGGAGTTATGAGGTCACTCATAACTGGATCAGCCCCCAGAACCTAGTAATGTATTTGGGCAGTTTTCAGGATAAAAGGGCCTGTGCTAGCATGTCTTTAGGACTGAAAGTTTTCACAACTGTGAGTAATTGGCTTAGTGTCTTAGAAGCAGCCAGCATGAAGAAGGTGCCTGAATAAGAGCTGAAGTTAGAGTTTTAGACATACTTAAAGCTGTAAACTTACCAGTCACTACTTCCCCATTTATTATCGCTGTACAAGAAAGTAAGGATTTATATATTAGCACAAAGGTAAACATTGTCCTGTTCTCATTTCCATTCATTTCTCTGTCAAGGAGGAAATAACCCGCACCTGGAATGCAAACCTCCCCTGCTACTCAAAAAGCAGTTAGAACAAAACACAACTGTAATAAATCCCAAGGCAGATGCTGTGAAAGCTTCTCTCTCCCTTGACACTGGTATCATGTTTATTGCTATAATTGCAATATCTATATACTGTGGCAATAGTAAATGAAGGATAAGGTGAGATGCAATTGTTTTACCCTCCACAGAGGAGCATGTTATAGAAACATGACTTTCCCAACAAGAAAATTGGCCAATTTTATTGTGCCTAGAAAGGTAGGTTTGAGACATATATGTAATATATGGAAATAATATGGTGCAGAAGGGAGAAGATGGGTTTCTATGCTGTAGTTCAAAACTACTACAGAATCTGTATGCACAGGGGGAATTGACTCTTCAACTTGATGGAGGTCAGCCTTCTCCAGCTGAGGTCATTCTGATTAGATTGGGCAGCTACTGAGCCAGCTGGTAAACAGATGCTTTCTCATGAGTTGATGGTTTAGAATAAGTTAGGCCAAATGCTTTGATTTTGATGCAAGAAATCAGATAAATGCACCCTTGTAGTTCCTTTATTTTTCAGTTTGAAATTTTTAGGCAGAAAACCATAATATACTTATTATAGTAAGTTGACAACATATAAGAATCATAAACTGAAAATGTGCAAAAGATTTGTCTGAGCTACACCATCCCACCATTGCTACTGTGGTTGCTTTTGTGGGCCTTTGTAAGAGCCCTGTGGCAAAAGTGCCCTCTTTCATTTATATCACAGTAATTCCCTGAGGCACCAAGGGGGTCCTGGGCCGTTCCTTCCTGCTGGGTGTTAAATGTATCTAACTACAGGAGAGACAGAGTTTTGCAGTTTTGTAAGGAAATCACAATGTTTGCTGTGAAAGGTGGTTTTGCCCTTCTGGAAAGAAGGGATGGATTCCTGTCACTTAGAATCAGACTTCACATTTAGTTCAGAAGGTGCTTAACATCACGTACCAAACTCTGCTTCAGGAAGATGGTGAACCTGTATACATCAGGATGGGCAGCAATACTTACTCTTCTTTATTCTTTCTCCTTCCCCTGTTTGGGGGTGGGGAGGAAGTTGAAGGGGAGATTGAGGGAGAGTGTTTGGGTTTTTTGTTTTGATTTGTTTTTTCATGCACTTTATTCAAGCTTGGCCTTAATTAGATTGCCCTGGAACTTTAGAGTCCCTAAATTTATGGTCACCAGGCATTGGCTATTAAGCAAACACAGCCTTGGATACACTGAGCTGGATTCTCCTCTTGCTTCCTGTATTCCCACTTTCTCAACTCACCTAATGGCATATCACTGATTTACACCAGTGTAAATAAGAACCATCCGCTGGCTGCAAAAACAATCACTAGTTGTTGCTGTTGTTAAATAATACCTTTGTGAATTGCCATTTCTGGAGGCATCTGGTCCCAGAGTAATGAAAGTAGGAGTGTAGTGGCAGGGAGGAACATGGCAGGGACAGAGGAAGGGCTCTCTACAAGGTCCAGGGGCCAGCAGAGGAAAACCACCTGTTGACACAGATCTCAGATCTGCCCCACTTTGCAGTGAGGAGTGCTGCAGTTGTTCAGTTTTAAGCTCAACAGAAGATAACAAAGGTGAAGATTAATGGTGTGTTTCTTTCATTTAAGTTGCAACAACCACCATCTTATGAAACAGAAACTGGTGAGCACATCAGTGTGTTGCTGATAGTATATGCATCTAGTAACTTAGAAATGCTTCTATCATATATAGCCAGCATGCTTCACAATTCTGTTACAAATTTTAGCATATACATATATCATCTACAGCATAAAAAACATCAGTATATAATATATGCAGATGCATATGCCTGGGATAAGGCACATGTTAAATGCTGAAATGAATGTGGAAGCCTACTTAATTTCATCACTTTTGGAACCACAATACTGAATAAAATTTAACTGCCTGGTCACTTGGCAGAGATATTTTTATGCTGTATGTAATTTAAGGATATACAAAATCTTGTCACAGAAATGCGAAGTATGTTTTGTGTAAGTCAACAGACCTAGACATTGCTTCACAACACTGCTAACTGGATATGAGATGGTGAGAAAATTGCAATTATCCAGTAAAAATAGACACTTGTATTAAGGGAAAAAATTTTCCTAAAACTTTACATTAAAATGTATATTGAGAGAATGGAGGAGAAGCAGTTAACAGAAAGGTTGTAAACTATGGGGAAATTCACTGCAACTGAGAAATGACTGGAAACTGAAAGCACTTTCTTAGGCTGTAGTCAGCAGATGTACTGCCATTTGAGTTCAGCGCTGTTCATGCTCTCAAATCAAAATCACATGAGGGCCTTTGGGAAGATGAGTTTTCAGACTGCTTCCCTTTGTGATCTGTCAGAAGTTTCCCATTAAGGAATACCACCCTGGCCTGGATCCTGTTAAGATCACAGTTCTGATCTCAGCCTTTCCCTCTCTCTGTCTAATAAATGACCTTTCATAAGGATTTCTTTACTACTGATTTTCTGTTCTTTTCTGCCTCCAGGTAATTTTTTATCTTCACTGTCATATCTTTTTCCCCTGCCTGTTCCTCCAAGGCAGACTTTAAAGGTGTAACTTCCTCAGAGAATTTACTGATTTCCAGAACCAGAATGAGATTTAGCTTCAAGAAAACATTTTCCCCTCCACGTTTCGGCCCCAGACCTATGGGCTTTTCATTTACCATGAGCTGTGCTTCCAAATACCTGCTGTCATCCTCTGGGCATGACTTCAGGTAGTGCTGCTTTGAAGCCACTTCCCCCTCAGAGCAGAGGACTTTTGGGAGCTCATAATCCTGAGACACATGGCATCTCTCCTGACGCTATCCTCCCTATTCAGCTGATTGGGCAGTCACCAGGGAGGAGATGCAGTTCTGCCTATTGGGAACAGCTCAGACACAGCGTGTGTCTTTCACAGGTATCCACTTTCCCAGTAAAAGGACATAAATTGGGTAACACATGATGTGATTCTTTGTGTGATAGATGCAGCTGGAAGCCATACACACAGAGGAACTGCATACAGAGCCCAGCAAAGCCTTTGCTGGAGGAAGCTACATCCCTGTTTTATTTCCTGGCCTCATGTATCTCATCTGTATGACTGGGAGATTTTTAGACTAATATATAGCTCTTGAACTCATGAGTGACAGAAAAGTGAATAACCCTGCCATGAAAGTCTATCATACTGCTGGGAAGCATGAGGAAAGGCTTAAACAGACACATTTGAGCTTCAGGGCTGTAAAGGCAGCAGAGACTCTGTGTTCTGAACCACAACTCTGGGAACCTCACCTCTTGGGCTAAAGCCAGAAGTCCCCATGACTTGACATATATGAGTGGGGTGCAGGGACTTATACGCACTGGATTTAAGGATTCTAACTCCTTTTTAAATGCTCTTTCTTTTTCTTTGATAGTATCTGTATCCCTTTGGATTACACTCTGTTGTGTTTAGAAATGGTTTTTGAACACATCCTAAACCACAGGGAAAGATTTTTATTTTTTTTCATTATTTCCACATTTCTGGTCTTCCTCACATAGACCTACCACAGTGTGTCCTGCATTGTATAATCAAACATTGAAAAGAAGACAAGCGTAACACAGCTCAGCTCTGTGGTTCCCCATGTAAATGGCAACTCTGACTCCAAATCACCATGCCAAAGCAAACCCTGGTCTCAACCTCCCATTTAGTACAATGTGTGCGTTTTATCTAAGGGATCTGACAACTGATATGCTGAGATCTGCAGTGCCTAAATTAAAGTACTCATATCAAGATATCAATAAGCCTCAACCAATTACTTCAAATGAAGCTCAGGATGAGGGATAGTCTTATGACAGTAAAATAACAGAGTCTGATGGGATCAAAGCAGCCATCTAAATCAGTGGTGCTTAGCTTGCTTCTGTTGGTGTTTCTTAGTGTGCGTGGTTATCTGAAAGCTGCAAGCTTTCACAGTGATTGGTTATCTGAAAGATGCAAAGATACCCCTGAATACTTACCCCTAATGGGAAACACTGCATATCTCCACAGTTGCGTTCTGATCTTGTTCTGCTTTAGATTATGTTTATTATTAAAAAATCCCTCAAGCTTTATATTATTTTCATATGTTGTTTATGAAGGGTTAATAGCTGATTATTATCTGCGATACAGTGAAAGCATTATATTGCATGCAAATGGTTAACAGCGCATCTGTAGAAGATACAGAATGTTACAACGTACCTATTGATCTGCTTGTGGTAGTTGGCTGTGTCATTTATTAAAGCAATATCAGTACTTACCAGGGAAAAATATAGCAAGCAAAGTGGACAAAGGGCAAAGAAACTCCTGCAAGGCCAGTGCCTGAAGTTTCCTGCCATCTCTCCTTATTCAGTGCAGCCTAGTTTAACTTCAGCAGGGGGCCCGATGCTCTGCTCACAGACATTCCTATCCTACAGTTTTCTGCCTGCTTTGCAGATGTTTGCTAGGATAATCTCTGTGTTGTAGCAATGGCTGTAAAGGTGAGATGTAAGGCTAAATGTCTCTTGGTCTGTATTCACATATAATGCCACTGAATATGAGAGTGTTTCAGATTAAGATCAGCTTCTACATAAGGTTTCCAGAGCCTGACTTCTGGGAGACAGACGGGGCTCAGCCTCACACAGCACGTGGTCCGAATACACCTCCCTACTCAGCTTCTTTTCATGTTAGAAGCTCCTTGGACCTGAAAGTCCTGGAAAATACCTCATTCATTTCTTAACTAATAGTCTAGTAGGAGGTCAGAGTCTAGCCTGTCAGCCTCCATGTTGAGAAGCAAAGCACAGAAAGTAATTTGTTGCTTCCTCCACTATAAGTCCATTGAATGTTAAAGGAAAATGGACCTATTCATGATAGATATCATCTATAATTTGAAAGGAGATTAATGTATTATGCTAGAGTATCTGAGAAAGGAAACTAGTTAAAATAAAATCCAGGTATTCCAATACGGAAGGAATTAATTAAAGATTTTAACAGAGCTGATGATTTCTAATTCTAGATCAAATTATAACTTCCACTATATGTCAGCCAATGAGAAAAAAATTCTTTTCATCAGAGCTGATATACTTTATCTTCAGTTGTCTACAAAATACTGTAGGAGTTATCTGTATAAAGAAGGTAGTATATACAATTTTTTGTTTTGTCACTGAATATTTAGAATTTACAGACATGAATGAAATATAAATAGAGCTATAAATACATGCATAACCTTTAAGACAAATGAGGTCCACTGATGTCCTGAACTTTTCAAAACTTCCCCAAAACCATGTTAACCTCGGGGAAAGAGAAACTTTAGCCATCAGTCCAACAATTATAGATAGAATAGATGCATAACAATTTTAGCAGTAATTTTGATAAGTCTATTTTCCATGAAGGTTTTACACACAGGAAAATATAAGAACCCTCCTTAATATTTATTTCTCCTTTTGCACTTGTGTATTTCTTTTCCTCAATTTCTGACAACTTCCCCATTTTCAACTGTTGGTGAAAGTATTGAAACACTAAAAGTCACAATCCAATCTTGTTGCTTAATTGGACGCTGCTATCAAATTATATTTGGCTGTAAGAGTATATGCAAACCCTTTATGAGTAACATAACATTTCAGAAGCTGCATTCCTTATGTATCTTTCTTTTAAACCATTGCTCCTTGTTTGCAGTAAGGACTGTAGGTAGTTGGACCTGGCTGCTTTGGATGATTGGAGCTACCTATAAAAAGACAAGTGATCAAGCTGTGTGGCCTAGAGCAAGGGTATAGAATACAGAACACTGAGGATTACTCTGTTCATTTTATTCATGTGTGTGGTCCTGCATATTTCTTGCCCATTGTTGACATTATATGAAATATTTTTTTCTGGTTACTCAGAATACGATATAGATATAGTGCCTCTTTCCTATTTAACTAAGCAAGCTTTGCTTTCAGCCATAAAGTCTTCACTACTGAAGTTTAGTGTCAAGCTAGGAATAGGCAAATGGGTGTTTCTAATGGAAGAACCATTTAGTTTAAAATAATTGAGGAGAAGAATGATTTGTGGTAAACATTTTTTTATTTATATGAGGACTTGTAGTTGGTGCTGGTTACCCTGAGGGAAAATTTTAATGAAATTTTATTCAGGAAAGGCTATATGTTTCGGTACTAGCAGAAGGAATAAAATGACACATTTCATCTATTTTAGTTAAATAAACGTTCTTGCATCTCCTTTTACCTAAATTATTCTGTTCCATTTTGTACACATATACTTTCCCATGAAAAGAAATTACTCTGTGAGTTCTTCATTGAAGCAATATTCCTAGTGATAGGAAATAAAACCCAGGCTTTTCATCTTGTCTATGTCTGTGCAAGTATGTATCTCTCTCTCTATTCTCACATTTTCAAGCCTGGCTATTCCCACACTTGCAAGCATTTTTTCTGAGAGTTTCCCATCCCCCCCACCCCCCAAAAATGTGTGTGAGCGTGTTTCTTTTGCCTTTATTTTATAGTTGGTCAGCTTCCGCTACATGACTTCATCTTATTCTTGACCTTATTACCCTTCCTTTTTCCTAAAATGTACCATCCCTTTGTGTTGCTATTCCTTCCCAGGTAGGATCCTTCTTTTCCTGTTAACTCAGGTTTTGACACTCCTGTTGTAGGAGGGATTAATGTGTTTTGTCATAGAGTAATTGTCTTATTCTCCTTAGAAAACACACTTCACACAACATAGAGTCCTAGAATCATAGAATAGTTAGGGTTGGAAAGGACCTTAAGACCATATAGTTCCAACCCCCCTTCCAGGGGCAGGGACACCTCCCACTAAACCATGCCATCCAAGGCTCTGTCCAACCAGGCCTTGAATACCACCATTGATGGAGCATTCACAACTTCCCTGGGAAACCCATTCCATTGCCTCACCACCCTTACAGTAAAGAATTTCTTCCTCAGATCCAATCTAAACTTCCCCTGCTTAAGTTTGAACCTGTTACCCCTTGTCCTATCACTACAGTCCCGCATGAAGAGTCCCTCCCCAGCATCCCTATAGGCCCCCTTCAGATACAGGAATGCTGCTCTGAGGTCTCCACGCAGCCTTCTCTTCTCCAGGCTGAACAGCCGCAACTTTTTCAGCCTATCTTCATACAGGAGGTGCTCCAGTGCCCTGATCATCCTCCTGGCCCTCCTCTGGACTTGTTCCAAGAGTTCCATGTCCTTTTTATGTTGAGGACACCAGAACTATACACAATATTCCAAGTGAGGTCCCATGAGAGCAGAGTAGAGGGGGAGGATCACCTCCTTTGACCTGCTGGTCACGCTCCTTTTAATGCAGCCCAGGATACAGTTGGCTTTCTGGGCTGCAAGCACATACTGCCGGCTCATGTTCATTTTTTCATCGACCGACACCCCCAAGTCCTTCTCCGCAGGGCTGCTCTGAATCTCTTCTCTGCCCAGCCTGTAGCTGTGCCTGGGATTGCTCTGACCCAGGTGTAGGACCTTGCACTTGTCATGATTAAACTTCATCAGGTTGGCATCATCCCACCTCACAAGCTTGTCAAGGTCCCTCTGGATGACAAAAAAGCAGGGCTCAGGTTGTTTTCACATTATCTTCATTTCAGCTTAGTCTTGCTCTTTCAGGAAAATACTTAATTGTCCACATCTCTTAGGTGCCTCAAGATCCCTGTTAATACCATTGGGTTGCATCTTTTCACACCTTAAAGCCCTTGGCTGTTAAAAGTCTTTCTGAGGCTTTAATTTGCCTCATAGATTTGTGCCTCACTCCTCTATTAAATTTATGTCCTCTGCCATAAAAAACCCAATCTTCTTCAGATGTACTCCTGGGAAGCCATAGAGCTCTTCTGCATTGAACTGATTGAAAGCAAATTATCTTGTATGTGGTCTTTTAGCACACAAACCTGAGGGCAAATCTAGTAAAGTGGGGAAGAAATGCAGGGTCTCCTCATTGTAGAGTAGTGTAATGGCATGTTCTTGTTTTGACAATATCCTTGCACCCATCCTGTGGACAGCTGCCCCTTCCCAGTCCTTCTAATGGCACCTCTATTTTTGCATCTCTACAGGATCATAGCTTGCCTGAAAGTCTAGTAGTGGAAGAGAAAGACAGACTGAAGACGACTTCAGCAACAAGATTACACACATTTTAGCACTAAAAATGCATTTAGAACATACCAGATGTGTTCTCAATTGTCAAGATGAATGAGAAATAAAACCTCTTTGATTCTTGATACCAATGTTCATTTTTAATTGAGGCTAGCGATTTGTTCTAATTAAGAAGCTGTAATACCGTCATGACTTGTTTGGGCCATGGTGGTTTTCTCCATTTGACAGGATCATTTATAATAGTTAAATTAAATAATTTCCAAATTAAGCAGCTACAAGAGGAAGGAAAAAGCTTTAATAATTTTTTTCCTGAAAGAAAGACTGACATGAACCATGGCATTATCCCGATTCTGGTACAGTTGTTTAACCTTTGGAACTTCTATTTTTTCACTCCATCATGGTTTAAAATATAGTGTAAAAGGAATAGAAATAAAAAGATAATGGGAAAGGATATATTGCTTTAAGTATTCTATGCAAACCATAAAGTAACAGCAAAGTATAAGGTCATTTATTTTACCTCTTTGTTTATTTCAAGTTATTTAGAAATATGTTGTTCTGCCAAAAGCCTCAGTGCACACACAAAAGCTTTCATAACAGGTCTTGAGAATTAGAGACAGCTTCCATATATTGTGGAGAAAAAAGCCTGTTGTGAAAGACCTTATAGAAACAACCACTGTGCAATATCTGTCTTCAGATCTATACACAGCTTCCAGGATAATCAGCAGAAGGAACATGTGCATCCTTTCCATTACCTTGACAGACCTCCACAGAGATTTATAAATCATCAGAATTAAAGAACAAAGTCTAAAAACTATCAAAATCCTCTGAATACCTGCTGGTGTAAACTAAGATTTTGTCTGGTTTTAGGTTTGTTTCTGGAAGAGCTAATATTGCCCTACATTGTATAGGAAGGTGAATTATGTGCTTATATATGGGTGTAATGTGAAGCAATGTCTCTTACATCTGTTTCTTCCACATACCCATCCCAGGATATTGTTCTTCAGGTTTCTCTGACCTCACAATTTCTCCTCAAGGAAATGAGCAAAAAAGGTGGGAACAAGAGGACCCTTAACTCCATTTCAAAAGATATTCATTAGCAAAATGGAGCCAACAACTAAAAGTGCTGTAATTTCTTGTTAATGTGGTTCAGTGTATGAATGATAGAGCAAGTTCTTTTCTCCAAGGCAAAATAAGCACAAAGGCCACCACTAGTGCATTGCAATGTGTGCAATGACCATAGTCAAGGCCTTTGTCTTAAGACATGGGGAGACTATTGAGCACTGCCTTAACTTTATTGAGCATTATCCTGGAAGACAGTGAGTCTCCTCATGGGGGCAAAAGTTTTGGCCATCACTTTTAACTTATCTGTTGAGTCCATTTAATTTATTTGTTTTAATTCTGAACTGTATTTTTACAGAGAAATGAATACAGGTCTTTTGTAAAGCAGGTGGTTTCTTGAATAGGCCTTCTCATTTTTAAGTATTGGGAAAGAAATAAGTCTTGCATGGTCTCCAGACAAATGAGATTTAGAGGTTGTAAGTCTTTGACTTCCAAGTTGACCTTTCGTTACTGCTGAGTTGCTATCAGCCATGCAAGACTTGACAGAACAAAAGTGGGATTAGATTTCAGAGACATTAACCACAATACTCTGCAGCCCAAACTCTTTAGTGCATGACCTGAGAAGTAATTCTGGCTTGGTGCCACACATGGCAATACGTAGATACTAAAACCAAGCTCATTAAAATATTTAAATAAACAAGACAGAGAAGAGGAAAAAGTGGAAACAAATGAGCAGCAGCTAACAGAAGCTGGGTTTGGCAGCTACGTTCCCTTCAGAAACTGATTATATGGATGTTTCCATCTCTTAAAAAGGCTTTGCTATAAAACAGTCAAACACCAAAAGAATGAAGTGGAGTGAAGGAAATTAGTATATATGCTTAGAAAGTTTAAAAAAAAAATTTAATGACTTGGGCTGTGGCTGAAACAGGCATGTTCTGAGGAGATTTCACCTAATTTCCTGAGTGTTGTCCCTGAGTTCTTCAGGAATGCCAGATCTGAAATCAGACATTATTCCTCATTCTCTGTTGAGCACTGATTGAAATGTTTTGAAATTAATTGAAAGCTTACTGGGTTTGAGGGCATGTTTCTAAAAAACCAGAATTTTTCTTTAGTCTGGACATCCCAGTGATGCAGGTGTGATTCCAGGCCTCCATGTTCTCATTCTCCAGTCCTTACTGAAGCAAAGAACAAAAGACTAATTTGTTTTCTCTAAAAGGTCTACAAGCAGGAGATGAAAGCAAGTAAAAATCTAAATTTCTCCTCAGTCTCTGGGAGACATGGGTATAGTTTGGAAAGTCTTCACACTTAAGAAATGAGTTCTAGGTTTCAAATCTAAATTTCTTCCTTTAGACCTACATCTAGTTGGAAGTATAATTTAAGTTTTTTCTTGTATGAAAATGTAGCTTAACTGGATCAACAGTATTCTCTTCTTTTCCAGTTCTACAATGAAAATATTATTTTGTTCTGTTTTATACTGGATGCAACTCACATCAGAAAGTCTGCTTTTCTAAAAAATTAGAAAGCCTCTCAGAGTGTTAAGACTGTTTTGAAGCTTCTAGTCATCAATTGTGATGATCTTTAAGGTCCCTTCTAACTCCAACCGTTCCATGATTCTATGATTGAGAGAGCTGAAGCCACACTTCACTAAGTACAGAACGGGTGCGAGTTCATACTGCTGCTTCAAATTTGTTCAAAATATTTTGATAGGGTAATTTTGTCCTGGCAGACTCAGGATCAGATCAAGTATCATCTGTTCTCCTGCAGCTACACAAATGCAGCCCAAGCACCATATGGTGTGCTCTGGCACAGCTCGCATGCCACAACTGAAACACTATCGCATGCTCACACCAGACTTAGATCAGATTTCTGTTGCTTTTTAGTGCACAGGTCAAGTATCAATGAACATGGACCCACTGATTATCTGCATGGTTTTAAAAGAAATACCCCACTACCAGTGCCAACTGTTGGGATAATGCTGTTTGATGCTGAGAGTCCTCTCCTATCTAACACAACTGTGGCTGTCAGCTGGGCTGGTGAGCAGAGTAGTAGCAGAGTCACTGAGGGACACGCTGTATTAGGCAAGGCTTAGCTAAGGGACAACTCAGCTGTGGCCACAGTTGCACATCTGCTACCATGAAAAGTATACCCACTTGCTGGGCCTTCAGTTAAGCAAGATCTTTCAGTTGCTGTTGCAAGGCTATTCTTTGCATGCACAAGCCTGCAAGGCATCAGTGTTTTCTTAGAACTTTCTGGTCAATGTCCAATTCATCTTTAACTGCAAAATCTATATTTAGGAACTGCTTTTGCTGTGACCTTTCCTCAGAAACTGTAGTTTGGGCCTGTGTGAGTAGGATTAATTAAATTTTAAATAAGCAAGTAATGCGTGATAATGTTCACATTATTTAGCTAAAGTATTTTTAAAAGTTTCTTAAAAAAGCCCACACGTTTTTGAGATTTAGAACAAAGCAAAAGAGTAAAAGATGAATTTTAAATACCTTAAAGCATTCTGGTTTGTGAAAAGCAAATATTTGATTTCAATTTCCAGCTTTTAAAAGAATCATGGATTTCAAAAAAACTAAAAGGAAATTCCAGGTAGAAAACTATTTCAAATAGACCAATTTTTAAAATACTGAAACATCAATTTGTGCCTTAACAAGATGAATACAAATTTACAAAGCAATTCTGTAATGCTAAGCAAACATTTTCAAGGTGGGGTTGGACATAGCCTTGGATGGCATGGTTTAGTGGGAGGTGTCCCTGCCCATGGCAGGGGGGTTGGAACTCAATGATCTTGAGGTCCTTTCCAACCCTAACTATTCTATGATTCTATGATTCTATGATTTTTTTGTGCTAGAAAATATTTATGCCTTCGACTCTAAGCACTTCACACCTGCGTAAAATGAGTGTGAGCAGGTGTATAATGCTTCTACTACAGTGTGCTATGGTTTCTACTCACAGGGGAAATCCTGACTCTAGCAACGTCAAAGAGAGTTTCTCCAAATCATTTCTTCACACCTAATTCATGTTTCATCTATAAGAATCAGTGATTTCACACTAGTCTAAACGTTGCTACTTTTACTGGTACGATTGCCAGATCACTCACATTAAATAAGCTTAGTATCTCAACAATTCAGATTTTTTACTTTATCAAGAGCCAAAATAATAGTTCATGCCCTAGATATTTCCTGTCTAGACTCCTATATTGGTCTTTTGGACAGATTTCCTTCTTTTTTCCATTGTTGTTTTCAAAGCAAAATGTACAAACTCTGCATCTTCTTTCTTTTCTCAGCTTTCAAGAAGATGATGGTCTTGTTTTCTTGGCTCATGGCATTAGAAAACTACACCGCTGGTGAAGAATCAATCCTGTATCTATATTTGAATTATGATTACATGAGAAAACAGGAACTGATTATGTGGCTAATCTACACTAGAGTTCCCTTTAGATAATGACAAACTTACAACAATGGCCTCTGAAGGATCCCATTTATTGCACTCTGATGAAAGATGATAACACCCTGCATTCAACAACTCAGTAGAGACACTGAGGGGTCAAATATTCATGTGCTTTTCATTCATTACTTTATTCTGAACATATTAAGTAAGATTTAAATTAACCATATCATCTCCACTAGCAGCTCTGGATAATTATTTGTCTGAATTATCTTAGATGCCTGTCTTAATACACCATAAATGGCCTTTTTAGGAAACCTGGTTTAGAGTACTGAGGGATGCCTGAACATAAATAAGACTAGATTAGATGCTTAAGTTTTAGACAACTAAATTAGATTGAAAGCATCGTATGTCTCCTTTTCTGCTGGGTTCCTTGTAATTTGTCAAGGATGCCTAAGAACTGTGGTGACTATCCCTGGAATGGTAAATATGGATATTTTTAGAATGACTGAATAGGTCATGAAGTGATTAATAAGTCATCATCTGTTATTTTTAATTATAGTTTGAGCTTGATCAAATCTATTATAACATTTAATAAATCTAGTCCAACCTTTGTTCCAGTATCTTGTTCTCTAGCATTTAATTGAATGATCAGTCAGAATCCATAGCATATATTTTAATTAATCAATTTTCATATTTATTTTTTCCTATAACAGTGTCTTATTCCATGTATTTATCCAGTGTATTTGTTCATGCAGTTTTCTATCTATTGTCTGAATGTTCTTCACAACACTGTGACCCAAGAATTACTCGTTGACACCACGTTGTGGTTTCTTTTTTTACTTGAGGCATAGACAGCTTCACTGCTTGCGTGATTTTGTAACCTTCGAGACTTCAGCTGGGTGACTGTGCTCTTCTATAATAACAAATTTAGTTTCATTGAGTTTCATATTTAATGTGTTTTTATACAGGGAATACTATTCATGCATGCTTCCCAAACAGCACTCCAACAAAGCTCAAGTGTTCTGTTGTTCTCATTGTGAACAGTTTTTAACAAAGATTTTTGGAAGCTTTGCAATAAAAATGCAACAGAAGCAGACAGGAAAAGGTTAGGCAAACAGTGGTGCATTATACATGGCCACATATAAGGTGGTGCTCAGGAAAGGCTAAAGAAATATAATTGCTCAAGAGGACTATTTATGGGAAAAACCGGTAATAAACATAAGTAAATGTTTCAGATTCATCTCTATTTTGAAGAAATTATGAGAACCAATGCCATCCTTAGACTCTAAGATTTTCTTTCACTACAAAACTTTCCAGTTTTCAATGTCATGTAAAGCAAATGTGGTTAAAAAACAACGTGCTTTTGCAAATGACTAGTTTTATCCTAAATCTTTGCAAATATCAGAAAATACAGAGTGAGGGTGGTATTTACTAAGGTGTAGGCCATGCATGTTTTATTATTCCATGTTGTTGAAAGTAAAGAATTATTGCTATCTTACACTATTCCAATGAATATCATGCTATGTTGTCTAAACCTCAGTCATATGGTGTCTTCTTCTCCTCTCTTCTTTCAGAGAGTATTTATTTACCATAGCCAGATCTATAAGCAAAAGTTCTCCATGTTCTTTTCTTTGTGAAGTTATTCCAGGCAGCCAGCCAATTCTTCATTCTCTATATTGGGATAGATGAGAGTGTACCTGGGCCTGTTCGTTGTCTCACAACTGATGCACGTTTCCCTAGAGAACAGGTCTGGATAGGGCTATGGCAGCCTTTGGGCTGTGCTAGCAGAAAAGCAGATGGCCCTGAGGAGCTCCTGATTGGTCCTTTTAAAAATCTTGGTGCTCAAGTGAAAAAAGAACAAACATTTTTAATCTGGTGTGAATGTTTCATTCCTTCTTTGTGGTACCATACTCTCATGTACAAAAATCATATGTTTCATCATATACTGATTTTTTTACAGTCTTTTCCCATGGAAACCCCCAAAAATGTTGTGTTTTTTTATTTATTTTTGCTTCTTCCCCCTCTCCCCTTTTTTTTTTTTTTTTTTTACCCTGTTACATTATTTGGGGCTTTAACTTGAATCCATGAGATATTGAATTTTTGCATCATGGATACAAATGCTGCTGTTGCGGATGGAAGCACTCTTCTATTATAACAAGCCTGACGGATTTCACTAATGCTCTTGTCCTGTTAAAGACTTTTCTCAAAGAGAGGCATCAAAAGTTGAAACCTGTGCTATCAGGAAACTGAGATTTTTTTTCCCGTGGGCTCAGCACTAGTTAATGGTTAATAATATCTGAGCCAATATGCTTTGAGCATCTATCTGATTTGCCTCCTTAGTCTACATCATCTTTGAATCCCAAATTTCCCATGGCCACAACACCAATTGAGAATAGTTACTTATCAGAGATTGCTTTTCAGTTCAAGTTTTGTTTTTCCAGTACTGGTATGCACACATTAGTAATATGTGCTATATATATATTTCCCCTGTAATATTAAATTTCAAATGCATTTTTATCATCCCATCTCTTCACCCTCTCTCAATATAGAAGACCCTATAATATTGCTCCACTCAGCTGCTCTGCTTTTTCAACTCTCCTATAGATTTAAATACATGGCAGTTGTAACAAGTATATCTATGTGCATAATTATGACCTTGCTGAGTGAAAATCACTAAAATTGATTCAGAAATTAATGCCTTTAGAAGCTGTATTAACACAGTTTTACTCGCCATCAGCTTGTTTAATAATGCTGCCCAATAAAAAACCTAATAGATGTCATATTTTCACTAAAACTATTACTAAACTTTCAAAACTAGCCACTGTAAAAAAGGGGGATTTGGTCAGGTTGTGGGGTGGTCGGTTTTTTTGTCTAGACATTGCCTAATACAATGAAGATTGTTAAAACTTTAAAACATACTGGCATATAATTTCAGTGCTTATGAAGTGAGATGATTTCATGCAGGAATGAAAGCAAAAGTCATGCTCTCAGCAGACATATGGAAATATAAGTGCATGCCTATACCGCACACTTATCCCTAGGCTAGTATCAGTCTCCTCTGTCAGGATGCTGCACTACATAAATGTTCTGTTGCCAGATTGGAATTGCCTTACTGGCTTCAGGGTCACAGCACACACCGTGTTAGCACTAAAGGCAGAGAAGGATGGTTAAAAACTTTTTCAACAGCAGAGGCAAATCCATCCTCCTCCTTTATAACGCAAAAGGGGCAGAAGGAGGCAAAGGATGTCATAGAATCATAGAATAGTTAGGATTGGAAAGGACCTTAAGATCATCTAGTTCCAACTCCCCTGCCATACAACGGGACATCTCACACTAAACCATGCCACCCAAGGCTCTGTCCAACCCTGCCTTGAGCGCCAGTGATGGAGCATTCACAGCTTCCCTGGGTAATACATTCCACTACCTCACCACCCTTACTGTAAAGAATTTCTTCCTCAGATCCAATCTAAACTTCCTCTGTTTAAGTTTGAACCCATTACCCCTTGTCCTATCACTAAAGTCCCGCATGAAGAGTCCCTCCTCAGCATCCCTATAGGCCCCCTTCAGATACTGGAAGGCTGCTATGAGGTCTCCTCGCAGACTTCTCTTCTCCAGGATGAGCAGTCCCAACTTTCTCAGCCTATCTTCATACAGGAGGTGCTCCAGTCCCCTCATCATCCTCGTGGCCCTCCTCTGCACTTGTTCCAAGAGTTCCATGTCCTTTTAATGTTGAGGACACCAGAACTATACACAATATTCCAAGTGAGGTCTCACGAGAGCAGAGTAGAGGGGCAGGATCACCTCCCTCGACCTACTGGTCACGCTTCTTTTGATGCAGCCCAGGATACAGTTGGCTTTCTGGGCTGTGAGCACACACTGCTGGCTCATGTTCATTTTCTCATTGACCAACACCCCCAAGTCCTTCTCCGCAGGGCTGCTCTGAATCTCTTCTCTGCCCAACCTGTAGGTGTGCCTGGGATTGCTCCCACCCAGCTGTAGGACCTTGCACTTGTCATGGTTAAACTTCATCAGGTTAGCATCGACTCACCTCACAAGCGTGTCTAGGTCCCTCTGGATGGCATTCCTTACCTCCAGCGTATCAACCGAACTACTCAGTTTAGTTTCATTGGCAAACTTGCTGGGGGCGCACGCAATCCCACTGTCCATGTCACCAACAGATATATTGAACAAGACCGGTCCCAACACTGATCACTGAGGGACACCACTCGTTACTGGTCTCCAGCTGGACTTTGAGCCATTGAGCACAACTCTCTGTATGCAGACATCCAGCCAGTTCTTTATCCACCAAGTGGTCCACCTATCAAATTGATGTCAGAAGAGAGGTCAGGGCTATGGATGGTGTTTCCGTCCCTCTTTTTCTGAAATCTTGGAAGCTACCTAATCTGCCCAAAGCTGGCACTTTAGGCGTGTCCTCTAATGGCAGTAAGGCTGAACAATTTTTCTAGTGAATTTTGTTATTGCTGGTGTGTTTTAAGGGGTCTGGCATCCTCTACAGCAGGATTGGACCTTAAGAAATAAGCCATATTCTCAAAAGCAGTTTTTCACAGCTAAAAATTTGAAATAAGAACTTGTCTGAAGACTGCATCATCATCTGCTCCCCAGAAAACCTCAAAAGTCCCCCAGACTTTAAACTCAGGCCAGGATCTCTCCAAGGTCCCCTAATTTAATATGATGTCATCACAGACACAGAAAGGATCTCTCAGCTTGAACTGATCAGCTATCCATTCAAATTGCTTTCCCTGACAAAACCGAATGCTCTTTAGGTGAATGTCTGGAGGGAAGTCTCAGAAGCGTGTATGATTTATATGTTTTAGGTAGCCAGCTCCAAAAGGCACTTCTTTATGGTACTTAGGGAAGCCTGCACGAACTAAAGCTTGGATTGGTAAAGGCACTAAGAAGAGAGAAATGAAAGCTCTCTGAGGGTGTATGAATAAGCATTACAAACATTCTTTATTGCTCTTTTTCATATTTCATATTGATCACAAGTATTAAGAAAAAGTAAATTTCCTCATTCCACACAAAAACTTTATGAAGTCATTCAGATATTTCAAAATATTCACAAAAAAATTAATACTTTGCAAAGATGCAGTTATATGTGTTTCTGTGCAATACACACTAATTTTCTATGCATTTCTTATGTAGAATGAATTAAGATAGATGTTGGAAAGGTGAATCATAGAATCGTAGAATCATAGAATAGTTAGGGTAGGAAAGGATCATCTAGTTCCAACTAGTTCCAACAGGAAGCAGTAGCATCAGGGAGGGGGAGCTGAAGGAGGGAGAAAAACTAGACTGCTGAGCAAGAGTGAAATGTATGCTCCAAACACAAAAAGTCACAAGGCAGCTTAGCTCAGAAACAGGTAATACCATGGACTCACTTTCCTCCATGAGCTAAATCAGACTAATCTGCTTAAAAGTGAATACACTTAAAAAGAAATAAGTTACTGGTGTGTCCTTGAGCTTTATGTAGGTGTGAAGAAGTTGGCAAATTGGCCATTTACTGTGTGCTTAGTAAAAGGATTCAAAATCAGGAAAGGAACCACAGACTAGTTTTAGATGCTTGTGAGGTCTTTTAGGGTAATGTAAGCCAATCAATAGAGTAACTGATAAAAGTTATGGATGGTGAATGCAACAGAAGCAGATACTAATGTACACTGATTGGCTGCAATTTGTGTGCAGGATGATCATCAAAATAAGCAAAATGTAGTAGTGAGAAATTTAAAGAGAAAACAGCAGAAAATTTCCAAAGCACACCTCCTTTAGTCAATGGAAAAAGAGAGCTGTGTCCAGAAAGCAATTTGCCCTACTTTAGAGACATGTTGAACTGCTTTCCAGAGTGCATTGCTCTCTTTCCTCAGTCCTGTAGAAAGAGCTCAGCTAACTGGTAGAGAATATACCCTATATTTTAAAGCAAAATTTATAATGGAGCTCATTAACTATATTCTTGAGCCTGTTCCATTCAGATAAGCATGAACAATAAGTTTGACAATGCGTAGAAAGAATTACCCTCTGTATAATTTATATTTATTTTGTACTGCTGCAAATATTTTTCTTTTTCTTTTTTTCTGAAATAATGCAAGTATCTAAATCCATACTTACTTTTCTTTTTTTTCCCAAGAAGACCTTAGACACTAGTACTGTAGGTTTTCTTACAACCTTAGAACTATTTAGAACGGGAGAATTTGTCTTGCCACTACAATATATATTCTGGTACCTTTATATTGATAAATAGGTTAAATTTT
This sequence comes from Amazona ochrocephala, assembly GCA_039720435.1. NCBI lineage: Eukaryota > Metazoa > Chordata > Aves > Psittaciformes > Psittacidae > Amazona > Amazona ochrocephala. The sequence continues at coordinate 33,903,348 of CM077880.1, forward strand.
ACAGATATTGAGTGTCAGTTCTAAGCCTAACAAAATATTTGTGATTTGTTTTTTATATTTTTTCTCTAGACAAGGGGGTTTGTGATTTTTGTTTTGTCGTTGGGGTTTTTTTAATTATAATTAAAAATAACATTGCATGAATATTGCAACAAATCAATCAAAACAGAGTCTTTTCAAAACCTCAAGTATCCTTTGAGACACTGTATAGGAGAAAAATAAAGATATGATAGCTTATTCAGAAAAACATAAAACCATATATGTACAAAAAAATAATTCAAAGTCTGTCCTAACAAGGAAGAGTCAGTACAAAAACTCAATAGTAGGATGCAGACCTTTGAAAGATTCACACACTCATTGGTTATGATTCTAGCTGGTCTTAAAAACCAAAGCTGATTATTTTTTTACTTCAGAGGAACAGATGAGAATGAATGACCTGATGGCTGCAAACCCTCTTCTCAGAAGCCCCCAACATTTAGTCCAAGGAGATCTGCATGTAACCTAGAGTATTACAGACCTTCAATTATTAAAGTTTTTTCCTTTTCCTTTCCTTACTTCTTAGACCTTATGCAAGTACTAGTTTCTGAAAAGAGGCTACATTTAAACACTTTGTCTTCATTGGCATTTTTTGACACTTGAAGGTGAACCTCAAATATTTCATAAATAAAATTCATGTAGATTTTTACAAGTATATGCATTGCTATCTCATTTGATTACCTTGCTGATAGCTATATTCAATTTTGATTTTTTTTCAAGGCATTCCTATTGGGAGGACTCAATGTGACATAAGTTTGGGAATCAGATGTTACCATCATAAAAGATGTATTCTGAACTCCCTCTACATTTTAGCTGCAAATTGCAGCCTGAAGGTGGTTGCAGCAGAAGACAGAACAGGACTGGTTGGTTTGTGCCTTTCATACAGTTGCAATCTCATATCCTGCATGATACAGGCTGCAGAATCTCTCCTTGCAAGTTCTGAATCAAACTCGTGTATTTTGCTGAACCAAAGTATATATTTTTGAAAATTATCCAGTCTTAAATCAATTTTTCAAATGAGAATGTTATAGGATCATAGAATATCTCAATTTGGAAGGGACCCATAAGGATCATTGAGTTACCAAATGTAAAGGAATGTGACTCCTGATTCTCTCTGCCACACATATGAAAGTAGGATAAGTTCTTCAAATAGCTCTTCAGTGAGTTGATAACACAGTCCAGGTTGTAATTCATGGATGAGGCAAGAGAAGTAACAAGGAGTCTAGGTTGCAGCTATTTCTTTTCTCATTCATAGAATCATAGAATCATAGAACACCTAGGGTTGGAAAGGACCTTAAGATCATCTAGCTCCATATGACATAATGGTTCATACTCAAGAGATGTAATTAGAACTCTACAGTTTTCATAGCTGTTTCCTGACATTAAATGTTAGGTCAGTGGATCCACGAAGTGGTCCAAAAAAAAAAGTCAAATAACCACACATTCCTATAAAGGAGGTTGCAATTGCCACAGTTAAAAATAAACAAACTGTTAATTCTGATCATGTGGAGTGGTACATCTTTGTGTTACTAGCATATTTACTATAAAATAGCCAAGATAAAGACACTTTATGGCCACTACAAAGGCATTGGTGAGACTGTCGTAGTTCTCTGCACCCGGAAAAGTAGCATAAAGTTGAAAAAGAACAGCACAAACATAATGTCTTATTAACAACAAATTACTGAGTCTGACTCTTCCTACAGTTTCCATATACTTCTAAAGAGGTAACAGAAATGGTAAAAGGGAAGCATATAAACACCTTTCATGCCTCATTTTAAAAGCAAATATTGTTGCATTCTGAAAAGGTTAGGAGCTATATCTGATATTGAATTAATGTTTGAGGTTCTTTTACTAAGGTAGGTAATGGAAAAAATTAAACAATGCATTTCCATTGCCTTTGAGTCTGTCGTCGTCTTTTTTGCCCTCCCCCCCCCCCCCCCCCCCCCCCCACCTCACTGCTAGGGACAGAAACTAAATAACCGTGTAAAATAGCATGATGGAAGCAAAAGACATTTAAATTATACTGCAAAATGATAGAGTGTTTTCAGGTAAGACCATTTATGTCTGTCCTTTCTGAACTTACAGCATTAGTCAAGCTCTGGTGTCTGATCTATTGTTTGCTGTCCTGTATTTTAGGTGGCTGGACTGCCTAGATTCTCAGGAAAGAAAAATTAAGAAAGCCTTCCAAGACTTGAAAACTTTATGAAGCTTGAGTCAATTAACTGTCTTTTTATGTTTTCTGCTACAAAATTGTTTGTTTATCAGACAGCAAAAATAATTATGTTGGCTAATGAGGTTAGGATGCTATTAAACCAACAAGCACAGGAAATTCAATATACAAGTAATAAAGAAAACCATCATTTTATGTTGATTTGTGCATGGAAAACAGCCTTTAAACTGACTTCGTTGTTGTAGATTCCACCAGTGACAGCTGAGCATTTGCTTCTAAGAAGTCACGTGATTAAAAGAAAGCTGTCAGGAAATTGCAGAAGGAAAGCCCCATATTTTCATTCATTCATTCATCTGCAGATCTTCCTGGAGGAGTTAAAGGCTGGAGCTCCCATGATAAAAACTGTTTTCACAGTGTTCTCATATGAATACTCACTGCCATTTGCAGCTGCATCTTTGTCGATCACCCTGTGATGGAGGATATCCCATCTTCTTGTGAAATAGGTCCATTTTATTCCTTGTAGCTTGGTCTCATAAAGTCATTTTCTCTACCGTTAAACACGTACTACAGAAGCATTAAATCACATCTCCACTATGTGATTTAACAAGAACATTTTAACAACCTTTGCAAACTTTCTTACCTTACTTATCACCCCCTGCTGTTAGGTCAGTGATCTGTAACATAACTCAGTACCGCTCCCTGCAGAACTGCACTGGTGTCACTCTGTTGCAAGGGCTGGTCATATTTTTCAGCCAAGTGTTTTCCACAAATGATTACTCTAAGCTGGAACATTCTTTCTTTTACGTTGATCCTTGTTTTCTTAGATGTTAATGCTGACAGGGTTTGCCAAAAGCCTTTGGAAATCCAAGCAGAACTGTACCAATAACATACCTTTATTCCCATGCTTTTGCTGATTTTCAAGGTTTTAAAGGTTTACGGTTTAATTAGATTTTAAAGACAATGCATCCTTTTGTAAAAGCTATGGTTACTCTTCCTAAGCAGACTATATGTAAAAGTATCCACAGATAATTTGCTTTATTACTGTTTCTAGTAATTTGGTAAAAGCAAACATCAGACTTGGAGTACTGTATCCTTCAGAACTACTCTGGAGCCACTAAAGTTTTTGCCACTTTCCAATTGTTGTCTATCATGGCAATTTTTGCAAAAGTTTACACATTACTATTAACATTTCATCTATCTCATCCTTTGGAGTGCCCAAACAACCCTTGGGTGATTACTATGCTCTGATTCTGGCATTTTCTTGTTGTTTTTGTTTATGTATCTCATACTTTGTGGCAAGTTAAATTTTCGACAGATGCTTTGATTAATCTCCCATCATGAAAAGTTCTGATTTATCCATTTCCTTCCATTGTGATCTCCAATTTTTTTTCTTATGTGATTTTGACTAATGATCACTGGCTGTACCTGTGGTTTAACCCCAGCTGGCAACTAAGCATTGGACAACCACATGCTCACTTCCCCTGTGGCAAGATGGGGGAATGAACTCCTCCCCTTGCCCCTGATCCGGTTTGGACTTATCCACAAATTCCACACCCTTTGGGGTATATCTGCTCTGTGTGGAGCCTAATCTATGAACCACAGTCTCTCCTGGGGTCTAATTGCTGTAGCATAGACTTATCCAAAGCCACAACTGCTTTGAGGTGCGCCTATTCCAGCATGGCCTTACCCATGGCTGCAGTTCCTGCAGGGGTATAGGTGCTTTGGATGGATAAGGAGATGCTGAGGAAAATTCGAAGGAAAAAAGAGGCTTACAAAAGGTGGAAGCAAGGACAGGTGGCCTGGGAAGAATACAGGGATGTTTTCCGGGAAGCTAGAGACCAGGTTAGGAAAGCTAAGGTCCAATTAGAATTAAACTTGGCTAGGGATGTTAAAGATAACAGGAAGGGATTCCATAGGTACGTAGCGAATAAAAGACAGACTAGGGACAATGTGGGCCGCATCTGGAAGCTATCAGGAGAACTGGCTACCCTGGATTTGGACAAGGCTGAGGTTCTTAATGACTTCTTTGCCTCAGTCTTCACCAGCAAATATTCTGACCACACCACCCAAGTATTGGAAGGCAGATGCAGGGACTGTGAGAATGAAGACCCTGGGCCCACTGTAGGAGACGATCTGGCTCGAGACCATCTTAGGAACCTGAATGTACACCAGTACGTGGGACCGGATGAAATCCATCTGCAGTTCCTGAAGGAGCTGGCAAATGAAGTTGCTAAGCCACTGTCCATCATATTTGAAAAATCATGGCAGTCAGGTGAAGTCCCCGATGACTGGAAAAAGGGAAATATAACCCCCATTTTCAAGAAGGGAAAATGGATGAGCTGGGGAACTACAGGCCAGTCCGTCTCACCTCTGTGCCTGGCAAAATCTTGGAGCAGATTCTCCTGGAAGGCATGCTGAGGCACATGAAAACCAACAAGGTGGTTGGTGACAACCAGCATGGCTTCACTAAGGGGACAGACATAACCATGGCCATTGACATTTCACGATGTGCCTGCTCTGGTATGGTTTTATTCATAGCCATAGATGCTTTGGAGTGTCCTGATCCCATGTGATCTCATACACTGGTCACAGTGTCTTCGACTTAAGTTCACAGTGGAGGTCCAGCCTGCCCAGTACAGCAGCGATGCCCTGGTCATCTGCCAGCCCAGGCGCACAACCACTGCTGTTATCAGAATGCTCCCTGGCACAGCAGAGTCAGATGATAAGCAACACAGCTAGACCAAAAGCAAAAAAGCACACACTAACAAGCACTAGATTCTAATATACAGTAAGGCAGGCAAGCCCCATGGCAAGCACAGAAGGCTGCTGGTTAATAGCTATACAGAAATAATAGTTATAAATTTGATCTAGCATATTCCAGTCTAACATATAATTTCGAACCCTTCGTGCTCTGTGTTGGGCACCACAAAGAGGTGTCATGGTTTACCCCCTATGGCAATTCAGCCCCACACAGCTGCTTGCTCACTTACCCTGTGGTGGGATAGAGGAGAGGATTGGAAAAGTGAGAAAACTCGTGGGTTAAGATAAAGGCAGTTTAACAGGTAAAGCGAATGCTGCACATACAAGCAAAGCAAAATGGATTCATTCACTGCTTCCCATTGGCAGGCATCAGCCATCCCCGGGAAATCAGGGCTCCATCACTTGTAGCAGTTACTTTGGAAGACAAACAAACACCATCACTTCAGCTGTCCCTGCTTCCTTCTTCCCCAGCTCTGTATGCAGAACATGATACCATATGGTGTGGGATATCCTGTGGGTCAGTTGGGGTCAGCTGTGCCGGCTGTGTCCCCTCCCAGCTCCTTTTGCACCCCAGCCTGCTCACTGGTGGGGTGGTGTGAGGAGCAGAAAAGGCCTTGGCTCTGTAGAAGCACTGCTCAGCAATAACTAAAACACCCCTGTGTTATCAACAGTTCCTAGCACAAATCTGAAACATGGCCCCATCCTAGCTACAGTGAAGAAAATTAACTCTACCCCAGCCCAAAACATCCTAGATGTATATATAGACTCTACTGATGGCTTTCCCGTTTTCATGAATTATAAAAAAAAAAGAATTGTTTTCAAATTTCTTTTTTTTTTTTTTTTATTTTGAACTTTTCTGTCAGTCTTGTACAGAGTTTACAGTGGTGGTCATATAAATATGAATCTCAGCATTATCCTAATGTAAAATAGTGGACAACCAGCTAGTTGTTATTTTCTAAATATAATATTTTATTTTAATTTTTCATTTATAAGGTTCTTGTGTATCTAAACTCAGAGACATACTGATTATGAAGTGTCCTATGAGTCTGCTCTACCATAGTTTATGTGTGTTTTCTGAGTTCAAAAATAATATGTACCTGCATTTTAATCTATAACAGATGGCAGACAAAGAACAAGTAATGAGCATCTTCACCGGCGTATATCAACTTTATTCTGTTCAGTGAAAGGTCCACCTCTTCCAGTATCTTATGTTTAACAGTTCCAGTATCAGTGTTCATGGAAACAATAAAAGAACAGTGAAAGCGTTGCCTGACATTTTCCCTGGCCTCTGGCAGCCCTGGTTTGGTCACTTCTTCATATGAAATCTTCCTGCTGTTTGATAGTCCCCAGAGTCCTCGCTCCTATGTGAATTTCTGTAATTCTTCTTGGAATCCAGCTTTATACTTGACCTTCGCAACATCCCAAGACTTATTAAAAGTAGCTTTTAAAGTGATATGTGATATCTGATAATTATATTATTATCACCTTCTGTTATGTTTTCAGTAAAAGGGATTAAATTGTTTTATTTTCATCTATGATTATTCAAAAATAAAAAATAAAAATAAAACGCAAAACATTAACTTCCATACATAAAATTGCTGTCTTTCAATTAAGATTAACCACATTGATCATGATAAACAGTCTACAATGCATTCAACTTATAGAATCATACAATCATAGAATAGTAAGGGTTGGAAAGGACCTCAAGATCATCAAGTTCCAACCCCCCTGCCATGGGCAGGGACACCTCCCACTAAACCATGCCATCCAAGGCTATGTCCACCCTCACCTTGAACGCCGCCAGGGATGAAGCATTCACAACCTCCCTGGGCAATCCATTCCAGGGCCTCACCACCCTCACAGTAAAGAATTTCTTCCTCAGATCCAATCTAAACTTCCCCTGTTTAAGTTTAAACCCATTACCCCTTGTCCTCTCACCACAGTCCCTAATGAAGAGTCCCTCCCCAGCATCCCTATAGGCCCCCTTCAGGTATTGGAAAGCTGCTATGAGGTCTCCACGCAGCCTTCTCTTCTCCAGGCTGAACAGCCCCAACTTTCTCAGCCTATCTTCATACAGGAGGTGCTCCAGTCCCCTCATCATCCTCGTGGCCCTCCTCTGCACTTGTTCTAACAGTTCCATGTCCTTTTTATGTTGAGGGCACCAGAACTGCACACAATACTCCAAGTGAGGTCTCACAAGAGCAGAGTAAAGGGGCAGGAACACCTCCCTCGACCTGCTGGTCACACTCCTTTTGATGCATCCCAGGATACGGTTGGCCTTCTGGGCTGCAAGCTCACACTGCCGGCTCATGTTCATTTTTTCATCAACCCACACCCCCAAGTTCTTCTCCACAGGGCTGCTCTGAATCTCCTCCCCGCCCAATCTGTAGCTGTGCCTGGCATTGCTCTGACCCAGATGGAGGACTTTGTGTTTAGCATGGTTAAACTTCATTAGGTTGGCATCAGCCCACCTCACAAGCGTGTCAAGGTCCCTCTGGATGGCATTCCTTCCCTCCAACGTATCAACCGAACCACACAGCTTGGTGTCACCTCTGTGCCTGGCAAAATCTTGGAGAGGATTCTCCTGGAAGGCATGCTAAGGCACATTAAAACCAACAAGGTGCTTGGGGACTGCCAGCATGGCTTCACTAAGGGGAAATCCTGCCTGACCAATCTGGTGACCTTCTATGAAGGGGCTACGGAACTGATGGACAGGGGCAGAGCAGTTGATGTCATCTACCTGGACTTGTGTAAAGCCTTTGACACTGTCTCACATGACATCCTTCTCTCTAAGTTGGAGAGACATCAATTTGATAGGTGGACCACTCGGTGGATAAAGAACTGGCTGGATGGCCACATGCAAAGTGTAGTGCTCAGTGGCTCAATGTCCAACTGGAGACCAGTAACGAGTGGTGTCCCCCAGGGATCGGTGTTGGGACCGGTCTTGTTCAACATCTTTGTGGGTGACATGGACAGTGGGATTGAGTGCGCCCTCAGCAAGTTTGCCGATGACACCAAGCTGTGTGGTTCGGTTGATACGTTGGAGGGAAGGAATGCCATCCAGAGGGACTTTGACACGCTTGTGAGGTGGGCTGATGCCAACCTAATGAAGTTTAACCATGCTAAATGCAAAGTCCTCCACCTGGGTCGGAGCAATGCCAGGCACAGCTACAGGTTGGGCAGAGAAGAGACTGAGAGAAGCCCTGCGGAGAAGAACTTGGGGGTGTTGATCGATGAAAAACTGAACATGAGCCAGCAGTGTGCGCTTGCAGCCCAGAAGGCCAACCGTATCCTGGGCTGCATCAGGAGGAGTGTGACCAGCAGGTCGGGGGAGGTGATCCTGCCCCTTTACTCTGCTCTTGTGAGACCTCACTTGGAGTATTGTGTGCAGTTCTGGTGCCCTCAACATAAAAAGGACATGGAACTGCTAGAACAAGTGCAGAGGAGGGCCACGAGGATGATCAGGGGACTGGAGCACCCCCCCCATATGGAGATAGGCTGAGAAAATTGGGGCTGTTCAGCCTGGAGAAGGCTGCATGGAGACCTCATAGCAGCCTTCCAATACCCGAAGGGGGCCTATAAGGATGCTGGGGAGGGACTCTTCATTAGGGACTGTGGTGAGAGGACAAGGGGTAATGGGTTTAAACTTAAACAGGGGAAGTTTAGATTGGATCTGAGGAAGAAATTCTTTACTGTGAGGGTGGTGAGGCCCTGGAATGGGTTGCCCAGGGAGGTTGTGGGTGCTTCATCCCTGGCGGCGTTCAAGGTGGGGTTGGACATAGCCTTGGATGGCATGGTTTAGTGGGAGGTGTCCCTGCCCATGGCAGGGGGGTTGGAACTCGATGATCTTGAGGTCCTTTCCAACCCTAACTCTTCTATGATTGTATGATTAAAAGGATTCTCTGTTTTGGAAGAGGCTCTTATAAGCAGCGGCTAGGATCATTACAGCCCAAAGGGCATCCACCACCCATGAATATTTTAAATATACTGAAGAGTTGTGTTTTTTAAACACATTTCTTATTTTCATTTCCTCTGGTCCTTGAGGCATTCAACATATCTGAAGATACCACAATAAATCATGCTCAAATAATCTAGAACTTTCTTTTATCGAGTTATGTATTTATATAAAATTTTATAGAAAAAATAAATTTTAAGCCCTAGAATCTTCAATTGTAGAATTTGCTGCTGTAGACAACGTTCCTTTGTCATAATGATGGAAGTATATGATGTTTAACATTTCTGGAGTATAAATCTCCCTCAGGAAATTCTTTGGAACATTTACAATTTTCTGTGTTCAGCTAAACAAGTCTAGTTCCTAATGAAGCAAAGAACCAAACTTAAAATTGGCTAAATTGCCACCTAGCAAGATTTGTGTGATGAATGCAGCTCTTTTACTTTGTTCATGAGTTTCCCTCAACCAACTCTTTTAAACTTGCAATTGACACAAAGATCCAAATGATTCTGTGAAGGTTTATTTGTAAAAGTTTTATTGCGTGCGGCCTGAGTTAACCCCTTTGGTTTTTCCTTTAAACTCCATCTCTATTTGAAAATAAAATAGGCTAGGGTTCATTCTCCGGCCCTCAGACACCAAGTGTCTGTAGTATTTGTCTATACTGCTAAACTCCATTCCTCTGCTAGACAGAGCACCCTTGTCCATGCTGTCCGTTGGAAGCAGCCCTGTTCTCAGCACTGTCTCAGAGGATTTTAGTTGGTACAAGCCAAAACCATGCCACAGGGCATGTTCACCAGTATGCAGTACCTCATATTGGTGTTTGAACCTAGAGTCCTGCCATGTTTACTTTACTGGTACAAATGCAACCCTCAAATAATTGATAATATATAGGATATAAGGAGTTCTATACTTCAGAGCTGAAGTGTTGTTTTCAAGCTATTTATTTAGACTGTTACAGTTCATTATGTGCCTTGACATCAGCAAAGGACAAGACAAGCCTCATGGTATTGCTTATTCTCCTTGACAGGCTTTTTCTGAACAAAGAATAAGGAAGGGATAGCTGGGGAAAAAAAAATAAAATGAAAAGAAGTCAGTGACCTCTTCAGTTCTCCATTCACTGAAACAGAAACATTTCAAAATTTTTTAACCTGGTCTATTTAAATAAAAATAATCAGTGTTAGTTATGCATATCAATTTTCCTCTTCACACAAGAATTATGATTCTGTAATAATAAAAACAAACCAGTTTTCCATATATTAAAAGGGAGAAAAAGCTCTTTGTGGAACATGTTCATGAATATTCTATACAAGAACAAGCAGCAATGACAGATCTGAAGACTTTTGAAGACTATGTTTTAGCTTATATATGTGCAAACATAACCCTTAAAGCAGAAGTTTAGAGTTATACAAATCAAATTGGAGGTAAAGCTCTTCAAAATTTCTGTATGTATGTTTGCCCATTGATGCACCTATGAATGCACTGATTACTTTTAAAGGGACGTAACACTGTATTCAGTGAAAAAGAGCAACCACACTTGGACAACACTGGACATTTTCTGTTTTGCAGTATTCTGATGCAATGCATTATTCTTCCTACACCTGGGCAACAGTATTCACAGGGTCAGCACTGTATTTCAGTAAAAGGGGAACTCTATTTTTAGCTCTAAGGATGATCCGAAATGACACTTGCTGTTATTGGAGATCCACAGTAGCACAATGGAAGCAGGAGGTAGTACCTTTGAAGAATAAAAGGAGCTTGGTGGGAGGCTACACTCACTCTTGTTAACAACAGGTTTATTGATAGCTTTAATTGCAATGCAGACAAATAATAAAGGGGAAACATCAAACATTCACCATGCAAAACAAAACCCTATATTTAAATGCCTACGTATAAATATAGTTATAGAATTAGCCATCTCGGCTCCCATTACGCATAGTGGGGATATCCACCGGATGACTGAGTTGCCAGCACACAGATGGCACTGCTACCAGAGAAGATCCAAGCCTGACTTAGTGTGCTTGGCCTCCAGTTGCTGCTGCAGGGAAGCAATGATTGCTGTAGGGCTCCTGTGTGCCCTCCTGTGCATGGATGTGCCATCCTGTTCTGGATGTTGAGCAAAATGGCTGACAGTTCTCAGGCAAGCAAGTCTATACAGTCAGTCAGGTCTGGAGATCTACAGTCAGTCAGATGCAGGACCACTTATGAGTGAACTGAGCAGTTCTCTAGCCTCCATGGTGGGCAGATGTAGGGTTAACTATGACATAAAATTCACATGTAAATGTGTCTGAACTTGGACCTGAACCTGATCCTGAAGACCTTTTTCAGGTGCTCACACACAGATGTATCCTGTTGTTTGAGATGCCTTAGTAAGGAGACATTTGTGTAATGCAGTCTATGGGAAACCTCTGCCTCTTTGAAGCAGCAATCAAAGTTCAACCAATATAACATAGGGCATCTTACATATGATCAATGACCTGAACCTCAAATTCATGGAAGTTTAGAAGAAGCTATGTGTTGTGCCAAATCTTTGGCAGGTCAACTCTCTCTCTGTTTTCCCCTTGGCAATGTATTTTTCTCCCTGGACCAAGTACACCCTTCTAATCTCCATTTTTTCACATTTCCCTTTGCAGGATCTGCAGGCATCCTCAAGAGCCAGACCCAGCCTCTTACCCTGTTTTACATCAGTCTCTCTCAGAGCCTGAATGAGGTCCTTTAAAATGAGTTTCAGAACAATTTTCTTTGTGCATGTGGTACACTGTGCAGTGGAAGGCCACCTGCACCATTGTAATGATGTGTTTCAAGGCTTCTTCACATCACAGACACCCAGGGACACATTGTCCTTCACCTCTTCTACTTCAGTCCTTAAGAAATATTTGAAATGGCAGTATCTGTAAAGTTTAACGAGATGATACACTTCCAGAACATGCTGAGATCTTGAAACACAACTTTGTACTGGAAACTAAACTTATCTTCAGTCTTCAGTATGAATTTGAGCTGATAACTAATTTTTCTAAATTACATGCTCTGCTGGAGTACAACAGTAAAAGTTTTTCCCCAAAAAGTCAATAAATTAAGTTGTATTTTGTAAATTCAGCATTAAAGATAAGAAAGAAGATGTTGCAGACCAACCTACCATACTGTCCTGGGTTCAGCAGTAGCAGTCATTTTGCTCCTTCTTAGTAGCTGGTGCAGTGTTGTGGTTTTGACTTTTGGCCTGGGAACAGTGCTGATAACACTGAAGTTTTTAGTTGCTGCTCAGTAATGTTTACTCTGACCAAGGACTTTCTGAGTTTCATGGTCTGCCAGGGAGGAGGGGAAGCTGGGAGGAAGCAGAGACAGGACACCTGGCCCAAACTAGCCACAGAGGTATTCCATACCACAGCATGTCATGCCCAGGATGTAAAAACTGGGGGCAGTTACCCAGAAGGGTTAGATCACTACTGGGTCGGGCTGGTTATCGGTCGGTGGGTGGTGAGTGGTTGTATTCTCTTCCCTTGTTATTTCCCTTATCATTATTATTATTGGTGGTAGCAGCAGTGGTTTGTGTTATACCTTAGTTACTGGACTGTTCTTATCTCAACCCGTGGGAGTTACATTATTTCGATTGTCCCCCCTGTCCCCCTGGGAGTGGGGGAGGGGGGAAGGGGGAGGCAGTGAGCGAGCGAATGGTGTGACTGATTTACGGCTGGACTTAAACCATGGCACGTATGTAAGAGGAAAGAAAACCCTCTTGATCCAAATTTTGACTAAGAAAGAGATTACTTATCCTTGAGAAATGAGTACTGTAGAAATAGAAACAGGATCTCCAAACTCTAACTGTGACAGAAAGGTCTGAGATGCCTACTGTCAGCTATTCTTCATTTGAAAACACAATAATCAGAAAGTTTATCATGGCAATAATCCTTGAATAAAATAGCAAAAGAAGAAAAAAAAAAAAAAGGAAGAAAATTCAATCACCCACTCCAGTTTTCCGTACCACTGCTTATTATCCTTTTCCAAGTATTCAAGGGCAGCAGATCCCTTCTAACAGGCCACCCAACCTCCTTTGTTGAATTGTAAATGAGAAAGGTGACTTTCTAAGAGGTGAACTGAGAAAAAAGCTCTGCACAAAGAAGTTCATGTTCTGTTCTACGAAACTGAAGATACTGTATAGCTCTTATTCAAATTCAAATAGGGAAAGCAATTTCTTTTCAGAAGCAAAACTTGGACAATCTGCAAATTTGGAAGTGATGACAGAATTGTATGGTATATGACAGTGATTTCTGGCTGACAAATGAAGTCATGATATACAGTACAAAGCAGCATTGCAGGCACTAGCTGTGGAAAAGAACTATTAGGAAAAAGCATCAATTCAAGGTTAAACTCTGAAACTTGACTATGACTTTTGACCCTTCTGTTCTAACCTTTGAAAATGCATTTTCAGAGAAGCTGTTGATTTTGCATTGCAAGACCTTATTTAGAAATACAAGCAAGTACAAAAAAGTTTCAAATAATTTAATGCATTAGACAGCAAAGCAAAATCCTTTTCTTTTTTATTATCTCCATTACATTTACAGTACAAAGAAAACATTCCAGTGAGCGAATGCTACCTTTTCCAGTTTTCTAATCTGCAATTTTGCTGAAGCTAGATCAAGTGTTATTTTGGTATGAGAACTAAAATGTTAGTGAGAACTGTACTTTGTGAAAAATCCGTTATAAATGAGTTGCAGTGCCTTTTCCAACTGTTAATTTAAAAACAATTCACACAATACAGTGTGTATTCTATGTTATGAAAAAATATTTGGGTAAAGACAGATGCAACAGCTGTGACATTTTATGCATGTCTAGATTGTTAGAATTCTTTAAAATCATCCTCAACAAAATGGTACTGCTGCTGCTATAATCCTTATATGACAATCCATAGTACTGAAAGCCAGGCTGCATTATTTGGTTTCTTTTTAAAGCTATCGGATAAAATCTTGACCCCGGTAAAGTCAAGTCAAAATAAAAATTACCATGGACCTGAAATGGGCCCAGGTTTCTCTCATAAGCAAAAAATTAATCCAGTTTTACTTGCACATTGACATTTGATTCAGCATTTTAGTTTCTGTTAATTACCTCCACAAATGAAAGTGCTCTGTGCATTTTATCAAACACACCCATTCCTTAGGTACTGCATAGATTTTGTTTTTCAACATTGCAGGCAGGAAAATCTTATTGATCAGTGTTAAGCTGAACATTTTGTTTGTGTATACTCACATGATGGCAGTGTTTCTTGCATGTTTGTACTGCTTTAATATAAATATTATTACTTTTACTTTATGGTAGGAGTAAAACCAAAATTTTTTAAAGCAGGGCACAAAGTTGGAACTTGTAGAGATTTTGTGCGTAAAAAAGTCTACATTTCTCTAGATTCTGGTTATTCTATAACCTTGCATTCAAGTTATATGCATGAGCTAATATTTGGCACAGAATCACAATAACAGCTTAAAATTATAAATATGTTCTCAATATTTTAGATTACACATGGAAAAGTTACTGAGTCTGAGGACTAGATGTTTCAAATATTTATTAATTGAATATGGGCTATTTGTTTGAATCAGTTCCAACTTAGCAATAATGACAAAATGTTAATAATCCCTAATGGCTGTTTAGGAGACTTACTGGAAATCAGTTGACTGCTTCAGTCCCCACTGTAGCAAAGAACTTTCCCTTACACTTTGCAAAGTCCCATGAATATCCAGGCAATTGCCACCAAGACTGGTTGTGCCATAAGAAAGGTCAAAGAAAGAGAAATTATTGAGGGTATTGAACTAGAATTTATACTTTTTCTATTAGCTTTGCAAAATATTTCAAGGAAGTTTGCCCTTTAAATATCAAGAAAAATTAAAAGCTTGTCTCCAGAGCTAACAATTTAATTTATTTTTTTGGAGTTTTTCATTCATGTTTGTAGGAAATAAGAAATATGAAAAAAAATTATCCTCTAATATTAAATTGCTTCACAAAAGAAGGATGGTACCTGTAGGTAGGCGTGCTCTGTCTCAGTCCTATGGGTGCTGAGGATGCACCTGGTTAGTTGAGCACTTTCACACATATCAAGGTCTCAGAGGATGAACTGCCATAGTTGAACAAGGATCTTGCTCTTCTTCCACTAGAATTATTTGTAGAGATGTATCTAGGATTTTTTTTTTTTTTTTCCTAAAGCCATATGCAAGTGTAATAAGAATTGTCATTTCACTGTCCACAGATGTCAATGAGGCTTTCACTGGAATGACTCAATCCTGAGCTTGGCTTCACATTTTGTTTACTCTTGTTTAGAAGCAAATACATTTAATGCAGAAAGATGCATAAGTGTAGAATGCTTCTGCACTTGGAATATTTCATGCAGAAAATGCAAAGCTCAGAAAAATGACAGGTGTTCTTTCCAATAATAGATTTATTCATTTATGCTTGAAAGTCATGCAGCTGCCAATGATCTTGCTTGGTTATCATTTTCAACAGTATTTATAACACTTAAAATCCAAAGTAATTTACAAACTTCCCTGATCTACATAAAGAACTTTAACAGGTCTGGTAGACTTTAACACACTCATCTCAACCCTTGTTATGGACAGCAGATTTGTAACACCTAGAATTCTTCATTAAAGTAATTCTATGTAACAAGTTTTGCCTGAGTAGACAGAAAAATTACACAGATTTTTGCCCCCCAAAAATGTGCTCAATAAATGGTACATCCAGGAATAGCATCTTGGAATTGCTCATCTGGAGGGCATCCATGTTGTTGCATAAATGCACTACAAAAAATGTGACTTGTGTCATTTCTGCAATGTAAACATCTAATTTAGCCAATTATACTGCTCCGATTAGGTATCCATGGCTAAATGAACACATTCAAAAAAAGAAAAACATTTATGTCTTTGATGGCATCCCGGTTTTTGTCTCTGATTCAGTCTTCAGTCTGCCAAAAATACTAGAGATAGCAATGGAATTTGGACTACATTCTGATTATAGCTATCAGGACAAATCTGAGCTGTATTCATTCCAGTTCAGGGAATATAAATACCCTTTATTTTGATGGGTGCTTTTCTTGTCTAATCTCACTGGAAAACAAAAAAAAAAACAAAACAAAAAAAAAAAACACGACCAAAAAAAACCCAAACAAACAAAAAAAATTCCAAGGATTTTTTTAGAAAAAAATTACATAGCCATTTGTTACCAGAATATCACCACAATGAGTATTTGCATTGGAATTTGATTGGACAAACTGTGTGATGGACAGGCCAGTGGGAAAGGAAATGGAGCAGGTGAAGAGCCATTTTTGGAGAAAGAAGGCACTAACCCCCAAAAAAATGAAAATTTGGAAAAGTACCCACCCTAGCTGAAATCACATCCTACCACTGAACTCAATTACTATGTCTATTTTTATTCCTTAAATGTACAGTCCAAACCCCACTTTTCCCTGAAACTCTGTAAAAGGGGAAAAATAATATCCCATTTGATGTCTTTCCAATATTTAATTTTTCAGACATTTGTCTGAGTCTCAGAAGTTTCTCTTCTTTTCTTTTTGACTCCCATGTAAAGGCACAGTGGAGTACAGATGAGTGTATGAAATCAGTGACATAGAGGAGTCCTTGAAAAAAGGCATAGAACAGTCATAGACAGGCCACCAAGTAAACTATTTCAATGCATTTAGAGGCATGTTTAAAAACATGGACAGACAGGTCTGTTTCTTTATAATTCTTTCAGCTGGTTTTCTGACCTGAAGGTAAAATTCCATTGAGCTCCCTCAGAAAGAAATAACTCTTTCCATCTCTAGGAAGGGGAGAAAATCATTGTGATTACACTGGTAAATGTGAACTGTCTGTGGCCAGGATAATTTGCATTTGAAACCATACTTGCTCCAAGAATAAATTTGCAGGAATTTTTGTTCGACTGTTTCTCAATTATTTAACCCTTTCTTACAATCTCATCCAAGCAGCAACACCAGACTGAGGAGTTATTTAAGACATCTGGCTTCTTTAGGATCTTTCACTGTACTGGTAAATCACAGATCTTCCCTAGAAATAAGAGCAGGACATGAAAGAAAAAATGTTGGATTGTTATTATCAATGTAAGAAAATGCAATTTTTTTTTTTATGCCTTGGGTTTCTTTCTGGTATTTCGACAACTTTACACATTCTCCCACCACAGAGTTTTGAGTGTCATGGTTGGAAGCACTGTGCCAGTCCTGCAGTTGTGACAGTTTAGTTCGCAGTTTTTGCTGCTGTGGTAAGTTGAAGTACATATAAATGTTTATGTATTGGCAAAGTACTTAAGAATAAAAATAGCAGCATGCAGTAGGCAGGCAGCCATAGTATAAACTTAACTTTGTGCCTTTATTCTGCTGTCACTTTACATTTTATTTTCTTCTCCCTTTCCTTTGGCAAAATGCTATTTCTTCCTTGCTTTCTCTAGTTATATGTCAGGCTCTCCAAACATTGCAATCCATTCCGAGGTTATATTGGTAAGTCAAATTTAGTGGCATAGCACTGTAATAATGTTAACAGAGCATTGTAGTTGTTAGACGTTGCTCAGCATTTTACGGTTACGTGGTGATGCAGTATCAAAATGATAGAACACAGCTCACTTACCTGATGTGACCTGGTGATGCAGAAGCAGGGACAGAAACATCATTTTCAGTAGAAAAGTGTTTCCAGTGTGGCTGATCATGCACAATACTTGTGCTTTTTGATCACTGTCTGTGTCCAGGTAGTTCAAGGACATAATATTGTCCCAGTAAAGTGTTCCTCCAAATAACTGTATTCTTCTCCACTACAGAAGTTGCGTATCTATCCATTATGGTCCATTCCTTAAACACGCCATACATTGACATTCATTATTTACATCTAGATGGATCATCAGACCATTAAAGCCACTGATTTTGAATCTGGGTATTTTAAAAGTATCCTAATAAAGACTATTTCATAACTATGTGAACAAAGACTATTCTGTTTGTTTGTTTGTTTATCTGGGCTTTGAAAGAAACAAGAATTTGATTGATACCATATGGACTTCTCATCCTCTTGCATGAGAAGGATTTGTTCTATCAAATACTCAGCTGTAGTTTTTGGCTGCTGAGATACACTTTGAAATTAACTGATTGCTAAAATAAGAAGAAATAATGTAGACTTATAAAACAAGTTCTGATTCATTCTCAAACAGGGAATGGCATTTATCATGATATTCTTTTTTTTAAAGAAAGAATCACCGCAAAATGTTTAGAATGTAAATATACTTTAAGTGAATCAATATATTATTGGCAGTTTAGTCTTAGCAAGCAGAAACTTCTGAACTTTAGAAAAACATGCTATAGAGATTCTATGTAGAAATATACCTCTGACTCTGCATCCCTTTTTCTTCTTTGCGTATGCCCTTGTTGAACACAATCCTTAAAATTAATGCATTTGTGGATCTTCTGATAGACTGAACATTTAAAAAAAAAAATAAATAAATCTGTTAATGATTTTGGTAGAGCATAAAAGGATATGATAGATTTGTGTTTTTTGGTCATTTAACACACTTTGCTGTTTGTGGAACTAGAATAGATATAGCTGCTCAGCTCTATGTTGTTTAATTTGAAGGTGAACCTGTGTTCCATGTTTGAATTCCTTTAGCTTGTGGATGATATTAGTCTCCTATTCCTAGCTAGTGTTAGTGACATAAGTAGCACATAATATTTAGAAAGTGATACAGTTCTAATCAGCCATATTTTTAGGGGAGAAGTCTTTCATTTGGGAAGGACTGCTGGATGCTAATCCTGAATGGATAAAGATGGTTTCCTGAAGTCTTTAATCAAGCATCTCAAGCTCAAACAAAATGGATTTTTCTTCCTGCCCCTGAGCATTCTCAGCTCAGAAACAGAAACTTTCAAATCTCACTTTTTGGCACCGAGTTTCCCCCCTTCTGTTCCTACCATCTTCACCAATAGTTCTGACCTGGAAGTTGAACATTGCACTGATTTGTTCTCAGTGCTGAATATTATTTATTTTATTTTTTTACCACCTGAAGTGATGGCTTGTTGAGTGGGCAGCACTCGCCCAATTACGCATCTCTAGGAAAAGAAACGTCCCTGAGGATCAATATTTTCTTTTCCTTTACATATTGGATTCTTTTTAGGCCTGCCCTAAAACACCATATGGCAGGTAAGAGGATGGTGATCTAACTGCTTAAGTGCATCTTAATATCAAGCCTAGGCTTTCTTTTGCTCATTCTCATGGGCAACAAGAGTGTTCTTTGGCTTTAAAATATCAGAACATGTACCACAGTATGAAAGGAAAATGGGTCAGACAGGAACCATAAAATGCCTCGTTAAGCGTTTTTTATATCACTGACATTAATTGGACTCAAGAGTTTAGCTAAATGTAAGAAATATATTCCTTAAATAGCCATAGCCTTGTTTATTAGCCAGAATTCTTTTTAATTCCAGGATCAGGATTATTTTTAAATGACATATTCAGATTCAAGTGAACATCTTTTTCTGAGCCTAAAAATCTCTTTCAAACAGTAGCCATTGTTCTTGGATCACAGCTTTGGACATTATCTTGCTTTCTTTTAAGACTTTACCTTCAATGGAAATAAAATCAAGTTCTAGAAACTGGAACAAAGTGGAAGAGTTTAGGTGATAATGACCATGAAGATGAAATGATATGATCTGGGGAACAGTTCCATCACAGTAAAGCCAGGACAGTTTCCTCTTTCCACTCTATTTTATCATATAATCAGTTTGTAGTAACTATAATGGAACTTGGCCCAGTGTGTTAGTAACGAAACCACATTGTAAATAGGCTAGACAAGCATATGCTTTCTTTGATCTTGTCTTTTTGGTCCATTGGATCTTGCATTCCTTTCCTTCTTCACTTCCTTCCATAACTTATGCAGAGACCTTAACTCAATATTCTTGTGTCCTCATTCCTGTGTAGCCTGCTTTAGGTGGCCCTGCCTTGGCAGGGGTTTGAACTAGATGATCTGCAAAGGTCCCTTCCAACACTAACAATTCTGTGATTGTGAATTTGCTAACAAGCAGCTTTTCCACATGAGAGAGAGACAATGGCAGTGGTAATCACATTTGTCCTGTTTATCCTATACATTACTATTTCTTGTGTATATTTAGTGATTTTAGTTTGATCTGGTTCTATGCACATAATGAAAAATAATATTATATCTTGCTAGATAAATTTTTATAGCATGAGACCATGATTAAATGTTGCCGTCTATTGGAAGAAGACCTCAGACTGAACTGTATCCAGATTTTGTTAAAAAGTGAGTATCTAGTCTACTAGAAAATAACTAACATTTATGAAATGTTGATGATCAAAAGTGAGTACAGCATGGACATTTTGGTATTTTTTGGGAAACCTACATATCCACATCTTGAAGAACCTTCTGAATAAGATAGGAATTCTTCACAAGAAAAGTTTAAAGAGAAGAGAAAAGTAATTATTAGAGTAGTTCAGTGGCACTGTCTCCTAAGGACAAACGCCTATCCTGGTGTCATAGACTAAACTATATAGCAAATAGCAGGAAATTCAGTACTTGTGGCAGGCAATAATATGGTTGTCATAGACTGTGATTTTGCAGCAACTCCATCATTCTTTTGTGAGTTGATAGAACCACAGGAAACTGTATTGACTTAGAGAAAAGCTGCCTCCCTTGATCTCCATCACACAGGACTGGGACCAAGGCTCAAAATCTGGCAGCTAGACAGGTAATGAAAACACCTACAAAAACTCATTCTGTTGAGAGAGATGAAAACATTGTTTATTTCAGCTCCAAGCATTACTCTTTGGCCAAGTCTCCAGCACATGCTATAAAGGGTTGCTTTAGCTGCAGCTGGACTTTGCATGGAGGAAATAAAATGTGATATGCCCTAAAAGTCAGGAACCATTGCGTCTTTGAGGGCACATTACAGATTGCATACTTTGAACTATTATATACTAAGAGAGTAAATAACATATATTACCTGTGCTGTTATAAAGTTGGGCTTTATGTAAGGTTAACAACATTGCTGGCTTTGTATAAAGTAGCGTGAGTACCCAGTATAACTTGCTGTAAATAATACAGACACTAAGCATACTATTTGTGTTAGAGATACTAAGGTACCAGTGACACTCCTTATTGTTGCAGTATGTTACACTGCTGGTGGATTGTATCTGGAAAACAAGCCCACAGAGTCAGTAGACCCTGTAGATCAGCCAAGAATCAGTTACCAGCTGGTTGCACTTTTGGGTTTTGCTGGATTCCTTAGATGATAAATGATTCATCTTTTCTGGTCAACAAAGCTTGACTGTGCATGGAACTGTTGGCAATACTTCTAATGGGTTTCAGTTCTCTGATCTGGTTACTCAGAAATGTTATTAAGTGTTTGCAGACTACTCATCTATTCATAGAAGATGAAATATTTAACCTTTTTTCCTGGTAAATAAAAACAAATTCTGAAGATGAAAGACATACTGCTGTCTGTTTTTTTATGGTATTGCATAGGATTTTACAACCTATTCTCTATAGGTCTGTTTTTTCTCTCTAATTATTAACTTGCAGAAATCATCCAGAATACTTCTGAAAACAGATGAGTGGGATAGGTGAAGAATTAATCTAAAGCAAGTCAAATACCATGAGAATTTATCATGAATGAAACAATCTGGAGAATATCACAAAGAGAAATTTATGTCCAAATGATTAGCAATGACAAAAGCACTGACTTGAAGACTGGCACTCCAAAGATGACCTGTTGAGGAAGTAATATGAATACCTCCAACACTAGGTCTGGAAAGTTGTAGCTTCACAAAATCTCTTTATCACTGTAAACCAGGCATATCACTTAGGACATGGTTTAGTTGTCTGTGCATGAATTATACATGGACTAACTCAGCCTACCATTCATGAATTCAAGACAAAGCATGGAGACTGAACTGAAACACATCAAATTGTGTTTCAACATGTTTTTTTTGAAAGATCACATGACCAAATTTTTTATCAGTTCTTGACAAGCAGTTTTATTATCTGCATATGTAGAAATATAATTGCAAAATGTAACATTTTCAGCTCTGACAGATGTGGTTTTCCTTAATGGCAATCTTGTAAATGTGTACAAAATAAAGGGTTGTAAAAGCAGCACTCGTAACTTGTCAGTATAAATCAACTTTTAGACTGTACACCTTTTTTATTTATTATTTGTAATGGCTGAGAAACTTTTATATATAAAAGAACAACTAGGAAATGTTTCCTTTAATGAGCTGCACTTCAAAAACTGTGTCTGTGACAAGAGACTGAGAAAAACAGCTTCTATTGTCCATCGATAACATATATAACATATATAACAGGAATATAGGTAGCTTAGCTAGGCTAGATGAAGGATATTGAGAGGTATTCAGTTTATACGACTTTTGTCTCACTCAGTAGAAAGTTTTTCTCCGTTCAGGGAACTATTACCAGCAATAGGAATTATTCAAATCTGATGTAAGTTTTACTTTGAAGATTTAAATGAGACTAGAATGTACATTTTACAGGTGTTTGTGCCGACCAAGTTAAGCCTAATAAGCTTTATTTTATTTTTATCAACATACTTCTATCATTGCTATAGTATTGAACTGACTTTCTACCTTTTTTTTTCTGACTTGCTTTTTCTTCAGTTCACCTGATTGGTTTTCATGGATGCATCTGGCAGTGGCCAGAAACAAGGTCCATCTCTGTGCTTGACCTATGAGGTCACCTGTGTTCTACTCAAAACAAGCAAGCCCAAAAATAAAAGTATTGGTGCCTTTTTGTTCCACACTGAAGTACTGCTAAGGAAAGAGATTTCTGGGAACACCAGAAAGTAAACTGTAGTAATAGCATAATAGAAGGAGGAAGGAATTTGTCTCGGGTAAATCATATACACATAAAAAGCAAAGGAATTGGGTCACTGAGCTCACATTGAGCAATTCACTGAAAATGATTCAGGATTAGCTGTTTAAAGGTTCTTGCATACAGTTCCTGAGTAATGATCCTAGGACATTTTAGGACTCATTAATACACAGTGACTGCATTTCCTTAGTCAAAGTGGAACTGTGCCAGATTGTAAATGTTAGTCACAAAGTGAAATGCTCCCTCCCTTGTGTAATCCCACCAAAGTCTCAAGGGAACCACCAGCAAATGATGTAAGCAGTGGACAATCATTCTGTCCAGGGCTGTACTTGGTCTGCTTTCCTCCTGTGGAGGGCCATCTGGGTAGAAAAAATGCTTAGTTCCAATTTAAATAGTTAAGAAAAATATCACTTTGTATGAGGAAAAATGGCAAATTCACTCCACAATTATTAGGAGTCCATGGCTTGGTTTCCTTCCCTTCAATTTTTTTTTATCATTATTCTTTGAATTAAAAAAATTTAACTGCTAAAAAAAATTGCAAAGAATTGTACCCTTTTTACTTTGAAATATTAATTTCTTCTTTTTTTCATTTACTTCATTTCACAAGATACTACAAAATATCAAATTTCATAGACTCAGTGTCTTGTGAATCTAAAAACAAAGACCACTCAATGTAATCACTCTTCCTTTGAAGTTCAATTTTTATTGTCATTCATGAACAGGTAGACTATAAAACATGTGATACCATTAGTTAATTTTCTTTTTTTTTAAAATAACAGCCTTATTATCTGATAAGGTAAATGATGATTTTAACAGATTTGCTGGACCAGAGACAATAATTAGAGAATTAGAAGCTCTCAGGTCGTCTAATTATGTATCAAAGACAGGTTGCTCCTTGCAGTATATTTTGGATGCACTAGGGAAAAGGAAGAGAGCAGAAAGATTCAAACAGAAGAAGCATGAGGATGTTAACCAGTAAGGAATTTGTTTCCCAAGGTCACTGGACAGAATATTATAATAACATATATGTAGTCTGTAGAAACATCTTACATCCTTTTTTTTTTTTTTTTGCGATGAACTGAAAAGAAAGGCTGTAACTTAAAGACATTACGGAGTAGGAAGTGGGAAACCAGGAAAATAAAAAGTTGTGGTCTGGTTGTATGGAGTTTGACCAGATGATTGGCGGCAAGAACAAAATAACTTCCCTGTATCATTGACATACTACATTGTATCCTGTGAGTTTATAGATTGCTTTTATTGAGAAAATTAATTTTAGGTAGCATTTCTTCACAACCCAAACAAAATGCAATACAATGAACTAAATATCACTTTTAGCTAGCAAGCTTCGTACAGTATTGTTAGAACAAGCAGCTGAATTTAGAATGAGAATTTCAAGCATGTTGTATAAATGACTTTCAATCGCCTTTGTTTCTTTTTAGTAATAAGAAAAAATATACATTTTAATAGAAGAAAAGTACACTCATTTGAGCACAGATTATAATATAAAATTCCAAAGTACACTCATAATTTAAAGTTTCTTTATTTATATGCATTATAGAAATCCTATTGATATAGCACATTAAGACCTCAGATTCTCTCTACTTAGGTTACTTACTTATTAGCTAGATGACATCTGAGGCATCGACTTTCTAAAAGGTCACATTTTTCCATCCAGTTCAAATTGTCCATGCTTTTATGACAAATTTTATCTTCAAATGCAGGTGAGCAATTTCAGCAAGACATATTTGAATGACTCAGGATTTCCTCTCAAAGAAGAAAGCTCTTTTTTCTTAAACTGTTCCTTATGAAACAAATATTTGAATATAATTGACTTGTACCACTATGTTTATAAATTCATATTTGGAGACAAATGTTTCTTCTTGTATAATTATATATTATCTTATCTTATATATTATCTTGAAGTAAAAAATGAATTAATATTTTTTACTAACTTTAATAAATCCTTCAGTATAACCCTTTCTCGAAAACAGTGCTCTGCTGAGACATAGGCACTTCAGAACATTCGTCAGATCTTGTTAGAAATGTTATGAGAGAGATTAAAATTAAATCTACACATTCACAAAGAATGAGCTCTTCCATGTTTCCATTTAGAAGCATTTCCCATTAGTTAAATGGTGTTTCTTCAGTAGCCAACCCAGAAACCAGAGTACTCTTTATCTAGCTTATGAAAATACGCAGATGGGGAAAATGCACAGTTGCAGTGTTTGAAATACAATGAAGTTCGAAACAGGAACCCTCAAACTTCAGTCAAACAAACTAAGGTAACAGGTATACCATGTTGATACTAAAATGGCTGAAACTTCATAAGTCTTTTTATTGGTCTCATGGATTGAAGTCTACAAAAAGCAAATATCAAATCCATCTTGAGTAGGTTGTCTCAGCTGCCTCTCTGCAAAAGAGGAGCTATCGGATCCTCTACCATTTGCAGACCTTGAGAACATGTAACAGAATTCCCTCTTGTCTAACAACTAACTTCCACAATTTCTCCAATTACTTCAAGAATTATTAACAGACTTTTTATCTTCAGATGTTAAATGTGCTCATTGAGTTTGAAGGAATGACCTATTCACCCTTGGCCATTTTAGGTGTAGGAAAACTTCTGTAGGCCAAACCTATAAAAGGAACTGCAGCAAAGCAACAGCTAAATTTCTTTTGCAAACAAGACCTTGTTGAAGACACTGGGCAAGAGCTGTTGGAATTTTCCATTCCACTTGTCATGGTTTAAGCCCAGCCGTAACTCAGAACCATGCAGCCATTCATTCACTCCCCCCCTTTCCTCCCCCTGTTCCCAGAGGGATGGGGAGGAGAATCGACATAATGTAACTCCCATAGGTTGAGCTAAGAACACTCCAGTAACTAAGGTATAACACAAACCACTGCTGCTACCACCAATAATAATAATGATAAGGGAAACAACAAGGGAAGAGAATACAACTGCTCACCATCCACTAATCGATAAGCAGCCCAACCCGAGCAGTGATCTAACCCTTCTGGGTAACTGCCCCCAGTTTTTACATCCTGGGCACAACGTGCTGTGATATGGAATACCTCTTTGGCTAGTTTGGGCCAGGTGTCCTGTCTCTGCTTCCTCCCAGCTTCCCCTCCTCCCTGGCAGAGCATGAGACTCAGAAAGCCCTTGGTCAGAGTAAACATTACTGAGCAGCAACTAAAAACATCGGTGTTATCAGCTCTGTTCCCAGGCTGAAAGTCAAAACCAGAACATTGCACCAGCAACTACGAAGGAGAAAAAAGACTGCTACTGCTGAACCCAGGACACCACTGTATATCAAATTCAGTTTATTAGAAATAAAAAATAAAAGCAACAGGAAACCTATAAACATCTACTTTTTTTTTTTTTTTGGCTCATTGGTGTGCGTGTGTATATACATCCTATGTATATGCAGAGTATAAATGGGAAGATTTTGGTATTGGGACAGGTAAGGGCTGCAAGAGTTGAAGTGTTAAAATGTTTGTCTTCCTTACTTTCCTATATCTACATCAGTAATCAAATGTTTATCTTATGTTAAACTGCAATAAATTAACTTAAATTCCACAAGTCAAGTCTGTTTTCCTTGTGACAATAACTGGTGGATGATTTCACTGTCTATTTTGACGCATGAGTTTTCTCTCTCTTGTTCTTATTCCCCCCCAACCCACTGAGGGGGCGGGTAGAGTGATCAAGTGATTGTGTGTGTGTTCAGCTGCTCACTGGGGCCAACTCACCACAGTCATAAAATCATAGAATCATAGAATAGTAAGGGTTGGAAAGGACCTCAAGATCATCGAGTTCCAACCCCCCTGCCATGGGTAGGGACACCTCCCACTAAACCATGCCATCCAAGGCTATGTCCAACCCCACCTTGAACGCCGCCAGGGATGAAGCATTCACAACCTCCCTGGGCAACCCATTCCAGGGCCCCCCCACCCTCACAGTAAAGAATTTCTTCCTCAGATCCAATCTAAACTTCCCCTGTTTAAGTTTAAACCCATTACCCCTTGTCCTCTCACCACAGTCCCTAATGAAGAGTCCCTCCCCAGCATCCCTATAGGCCCCCTTCAGGTATTGGGAGGCAGCTATGAGGTCTCCACGCAGCCTTCTCTTCTCCAGGCTAAACAGCCCCAATTTTCTCAGCCTATCTTCATACGAGAAGTGCTCCAGTCCCCTCATCATCCTCGTGGCCTTCCTCTGCACTTGTTCCAACAGTTCCAAGTCCTTTTTATGTTGAGGACACCAGAACTGCACACAATACTCCAAGTGAGGTCTCACGAGAGCAGAGTAAAGGGGCAGGAACACCTCCCTCGACCTGCTGGTCACACTCCTTTTGATGCAGCCCAGGATACGGTTGGCCTTCTGGGCTGCAAGCTCACACTGCCGGCTCATGTTCATTTTTTCATCAACCCACACCCCCAAGTCCTTCTGCACAGGGCTGCTCTGAATCTCCTCCCCGCCCAACCTGTAGCTGTGCCTGGCATTGCTCCGACCCAGGTGGAGGACTTTGCACTTAGCATGATTAAATTTCATTAGGTTGGCATCAGCCCACCTCACAAGCGTGTCAAGGTCCCTCTGGATGGCATTCCTTCCCTCCAATGTATCAACCGAACCACACAGCTTGGTGTCATCGGCAAACTTGCTGAGGGCGCACTCAATCCCACTGTCCATGTCACTCACAAAGATGTTGAACAAGATCAGTCCCAACACCGATCCCTGGGGGACACCACTCGTTACTGGTCTCCAGTTGGACATTGAGCCACTGAGCACTACTCTTTGCATGTGGCCATCCAGCCAGTTCTTTATCCACCGAGTGGTCCACCTATCAAATTGATGTCTCTCCAACTTAGAGAGAAGGATGTCATGTGAGACAGTGTCAAAGGCTTTACACAAGTCCAGGTAGATGACATCAACTGCTCTGCCCCTGTCCATCAGTTCCGTAGCCCCTTCATAGAAGGCCACCAGATTGGTCAGGCAGGATTTCCCCTTAGTGAAGCCATGCTGGCTGTCACCAAGCACCTTGTTGGTTTTCGTGTGCCTTAGCATGCCTTCCAGGAGAATCCTCTCCAAGATTTTGCCAGGCACAGAGGTGAGACTGACTGGTCTGAAATTCCCTGGCTCATCCATTTTCCCCTTCTTAAAAATGGGGGTTATATTTCCCTTTTTCCAGTCATCGGGAACTTCACCTGACTGCCATGAGTTTTCCAATATGATGGACAGTGGCTTAGCAACTTCATTTGCCAGCTCCTTCAGGACCCACAGATGGATTTCATCAGGTCCCATGGACTTGTATACATTCAGATTCCTAAGGTGGTCCCGAACAAGATCCTCCCCCACAGTGGGCCCAGGGTCCCCACCCTCACCGTCCCCGCGTCTGCCTTCCAAGACTTGGGTGGTGTGGTCAGAGCATTTGCCGGTAAAGACTGAGGCAAAGAAGTCATTAAGAACCTCAGCCTTCTCCAAATCCAGGGTAGCCAGTTCTCCCGATAGCTTCTGGAGAGGGCCCACGGTGTCCCTAACCTGTCTTTTATTGGCAATGTACCTATAAAATCCCTTCCTGTTATCCTTAACATCCCTAGCCAAGTTTAATTCTAAGTGGGCCTTAGCTTTCCTAACCTGGTCCCTAGCTTCCCGGACAACATCCCTGTATTCTTCCCAGGCCGCCTGACCTTGCTTCCACCTTTTATAAGCCTCTTTTTTCCTTCGAATTTTGTTCAGCAGCTCCTTATCCATCCAAGGAGGTCTCCTGGCCCTCCTGCTGAACTTCCTTCTAGTTGGGATGCATCGCTCCTGAGCTTGCAGCAGGTGATCCTTGAATATCAACAGTCTTGGGCCCCCCTGCCCTCTAGGGCTGTACCCCATGGAATATTACCGAGCAGGTTCCTGAAGAGGCCAAAGTCTGCTCTCTTGAAGTCCAGGGCAGTGAGCTTGCTGCACGCTCTTCTCACTGTCCTGAGGATCTCAAACTCAACCATCTCATGATCACTGCAATCAAGGCTGCCCTGGAGCGTCACATTCCTAACCAGCCCTTCCCTGTTGGTGAGGACGAGGTCAAGCATGGTACCTCTCCTTGTCGGCTCCTCTATTACTTGCAGAAGGAAGTTGTCTTCCACGCAATCGAAGAACCTTCTGGATTGCTTGTGCCGGGCCGTACCATCCCTCCAACAGATATCAGGGTGGTTGAAGTCTCCCATGAGAACAAGGGCCTGCAAGCGTGAGGCTGCTCCTATCTGCCTATGGAGCGCTTCGTCCAGCAAGTCCCCTTGGTCAGGCGGTCTGTAACAGATCCCCACAATAGTATCACCCATCGCTGTTCTCCCTTTAACCCTGACCCACAAACTCTCTGTCGACTGCTCACCTGTCCCCAGACAGAGTTCCATACTCTCTAGCCTATCCTTAACATAAATAGCAACTCCCCCTCCCCGTCTGCTGGGCCTGTCTTTCCTAAAGAGCCGGTAACCTTCCATTCCAACACACCAGTCATAGGAGCCATCCCACCATGTTTCTGTGATGCCTATGATATCATACCCCCGTAGACGTGCACACATCTCTAAGTCCTCTTGTTTGTTCCCCATACTACGGGCATTTGTGTAGAGGCATTTGAGCCGAGATCCAATTGAAGTCGGGTCATTGGCTGGAGCAGCTGTAATATCTCTACATTGCTCCGAACATTTACTGTAGGTGCTGTCAACCGACTGGGTGTGTTGGGATGGAATGATGCCCCCCTCCCACAACACATCTAGTTTAAAGCATCCTTGACCAGTCTGGCAAGCCTCCTACCAAATCCACTCTTCCCCTTCTTTGTCAGACCAGCTCCACCAGCCCCCAGTAGACCTGGCCTACTATATTGAGTCCCATGGTCAAGGTAGCCAAACCCCTGACTATAGCACCACCCTTCTAACCATTTATTAACCTGCCTAATCCTCCTAGCCTTTTCAAGGTCCTGCCCTGTATCCTGGAGAATTGAGAAAAGACAATCTGAGCTCCAGAGCCCCTGACCACCTCTCCCAGAGCTCTGCAGTCCTTCTTTATGGTCTCCGGGCTACTGCTATCTATATCAGTAGCACCCACATGTATTACCAGGAGTGGGTAATAGTCAGCGGGACCGACTAGAGCAGGCAGCTTCTCAGCCACATCCCTGATCCGAGCCCCTGGTAGGCAACACACTTCCCTTGAGCCTGGGTCAGGCCGGCAGATGGGTGCCTCTGTGTCTTTCAGATTAGAGTCCTTGACTACTATGGTCCGCCGCTTAGTGACCTTCTTTACCAGTGCACTAGCTGGTTGCACCTGGTGGGAGCGCTGTTGCTCATCAGCCCCCTGCAGGACAGCAAAGCGGTTCTGGGTGGGGACAACAGATGTAGGAGGAAGCCCCTTGCTTTTAATTACCCTCTTCCTCCTTTTTTTGTTGTTTTTTTCTGTTACCTTTTCCCAGCTTCCTGGGTTAGCAGCCTCCTTTCCTGCATGGGCAACAGTAGACACTCGAGGCCCCTGAACAGGCTGCTCCCCCTCAGCTTCCCTGACACCTTTCAGCCTGGTAACAGCTTCCTGCAGTTCAGCCACCTGCTGCAGGAGGACCTCCACCAGGGAACGCAGAGTGCAGCCCTGCCCATTGCTCACCCTTCCCTTAGGATACCCCGAGCTCTGCACTACAGCCTCCCTTCCCGTCGGCTCCGTCTGGGTGCCTACGCTGGCCACCACCGGCGCAGCCAGAGCAGAGCTCCCAGACCGAGCCTTGCCCGTACGTCTTTTAAGGTATTTGATTTGTTATTATTTAATATCAATTTCCCATCTTCATTTCTATCAACAGCTTGCTTTGTCTCCTTTATCATATAGCAACATTCATATTGGGCAAAAAGACCAAAAGGTTATTACTAGATCTTATAAAAATTATTTCAAACTTTACCAATCCTGACTTTGATATGTGGTCTTTTTTGTTTGTTTTCTGTCTCTCATTTAATAAGACTAAAGAAACACTTGCCATTAGTTTTTATTGCTCCGTAATGAATCATTCCACTGCACTTACTGATCTCTCTTGTGTAGCAGCCTTCATTCTCTCCTATAACCTTCTTGAGATGATTCATGGAGTTAGGCCTAGAGCCCTCACCTCAGTTTTGTCCACCTTCCTTGCGTTGGTAACTCCAGATCATTGTGCATGCTTGCTGCAGAGAAATTAAAGACCTTCTCGACACTTACATCTTTTAATGCCTTTGTCCAGTTTATCTACCTTACTGGCTTCCTAGTTTGTTAGTGATTTAAAACATATTTGACAATCTTTTTGATTTTTGTTTTGGTTTTCTTTAATCTTTCCCTTACACTTAAGTTTGAATTGCATCTGAAACGCACTATAAGTAAATGATTGGTTAGAAGCTATCATAGGCTGAAATCAGTTTATTTTGTACATAATGTTTGTTTTATTTTTAAAGAATCTCATGCTTTATAGAAAAAAAAAGTATAACCAGAGAATTATTTGATGAAGAAAAATAAACTGCAAGATTAAGGAGTACCAAGGAATACTGCATCAGTAACAACCCATTTTCTGAATTAAAGTAAGTAATTAAGCAATTCCCTGTAGTCCTAGTTATCAATTGTATTGAAGTGTTTCACTAACCAGGCCATACTAGCAGTCACATCAGCACTTTCTCTCTCTCAAGAATCTACCTAAATTTTGTAGTTCAAGTTCAATGATACAAAGATCCTATACAACACTGTGCAATTTTACATATTTTTTCTTTCATTTACCATTTTTTAATCTCTTCACATACTCAAAGGAGTAAATATATAGAAAGGTTGGAAAAGAGCTTCAAGTTTTGGGAAGTGTATTCTTCCACTATGTGAAAGCAGCACTTGTAAGATAGCTGGAGTAAAAGAAGATGGAATTGATCAGCTATTTTCTTCTGATAAAATGACAACAAAAGTTTCACTTCTAGGAATCATCTGTTTTATTCAAGAAGTGATTTTAGTGGATAAAGAGCATCAAACCACCATTTTATTTCTTTGTGTCATCAGTTGAATTTAAATTCTGATGAATATCAGATGTACCTTTCCATCCAGTTTTGGACGGTAATGCACTTAGCTTGCCTGAATTATTATATCTGCCCACAGTGCAGTTTAATTCAGTGTAGTATTGAACAGCAAGTAGGACAAATGTGTCATAGTCTATTTAGACTATTTCTATAGTCTATTTTTAGTATATATCTATAATATATATATCTACCTATACATACAGGTTGTATATATACATATATATTAAAAATATATATACACAATATATATACATATATAAAATATAGATATATATACAACCTGTGCCAGAACTAATGAGATATGCAGAGTATATTAAATGGAATTTCTAGTCTTCTTGTGAAAAAGTATGATTTGATTAATCGCTGCAAATTATCCACATTTAACATAGGAATTATTGTCCTGCTTGAATTGTGTATTTTATTTTAACACATCTTTGTCACATGAAAATAAGCAGCGCTCTACATCTGCAAAAAATAAAAGAGATGAATCACTCCCAGCCTGAATGTGTCTACTACGGAGCTTGGCAGTAATGTATATGAAAATCCAATGGCTGATTTTAAACAAGTATTCATTGAAACTTAACAGAGACAGTTTTTCAAAAGAATCATCAAACTCCATAAACCGTGCATGTTTTCAATAAACATTTGGAATGTAATTATTCTGCAATAACTATCCTAATAAAGTTAGTTATATTCAGTAACAGTTGCTGCATAGTTCAAATGGACTAAAACAAATGGCTAGTATAAACAGATATGCCAAAGATCAAAGGTTAAGAAGGAGATTTGTGTAGTATATATATATACGAATTCATATTTAAATAGATATAATTCCTTCATATATACATATATAGGCTGAATATTTCCTCCATCTTTTCACATTTCCAGCTTTATATATATATATATTTCTTGTCTCATACATGCATACCTTTAGATCATGCAGTGTTTCAATAATATTTTTAAAGCACATGCTTTTAAAATAAATTGCTATATTAATTTGCCTTTAAAATCCAGATTTAATTACCTTCTAGAACATCACAGCTTTAATATTCACTTCAAGACTATTTCATTAGAAACACAGGATAGAATCTTTTCCCTATAGACTATAGAAGTTTATCTATAATCTATAGACATTTGCAGTTAAATGAATGTAAATATCTTCTTTTGACCCGTTTCACTGTGATTTCTTTGCAGTCTGTGGTGAAAAATAGATAATTTTAGGGTATTTCAGTAGAACCATATTAGTATTCAGCAGACTGTTTCCACAAACTTCCTATTGTGCTCTACTGATTTAGAAAAAGAGCCTACAGCAATTAGTTCAGGTGTAAATGTGTGCATTACAAGCCCATGACTTGACTTAGATTCTTAACTCTTACAGTCAGGAAATCATGTATTTAATGTGTGTCTGTCTGCACTGTTAACCTGTTTTACAGACAAGTCACAAAATTAATTGAATTTTCGAGTTCTATGGGCAAAAAATTTGCTCTATACCAAAATATATACCAATCTATCTCCAAAACACATCCTGAAAACAGGCTATTTTGCATTCAATTTTTTTATTATAATATTTTTTACGGTCTGAAAGATTTTATTCTTTTTGTGAAGTCACAGCAAATTGCTATATAATAAAATAAAAATGTCAGTCATTTTGAAATCATGGAGAAAATTAATTAAAATATGAACCACATCATTATTCATCTTTTTGTCAGAAGTATTTTTAGCATATGGATACCTCTCGATGACAGAAGACTCTCAAATTGATGTTTTCTCAAGAAAAAAATCTTGGAAATTAGCAGCCAGTGCTTTTTCCGGAGTTAAATAATCTTAACTATTAAGAGGAGGATAGGTTAGACCTCATTATTTGTTATAAGTACTGGATTTATGATATTTCAAAAGTTTATTAGTCCAATAATAAAACTTTGATTTTACTAAATTTGTGTTCTGAATGCTGTGTGCTGAGCACTGGCAAGTTTTAATGTTACTTGATATGAAATTTCATTGTCACAATAGCTTTATTAATAGCTTTATTATTTTTAGTGTCATTGCATGCAATGAGGTGACAGGATTTGTCCACTGGAAAACCCCAGGAGTTGGATCCGTTTAGAATATTTATGCAACCACAGTATGTTAGAAGTCTAGATGGACTACCCTGGCTGAGATATAATCATTTCCCTGAAGTGAACCCTAACCATAAATCTGGTGGACATACCAGTATCTTCTTACCCATCTCAAATTCCCAGCAGGGCCTATGCTGAGTTTCTCTGGCTCTACGGTTTCAGTCTGGAATGAAGTATGCAGTGAAAGTCTGAAAGAATGTAAGAGCTGAATGTGATCTGACTGAATCAAGTTTAGAAGCTGTTTATTGCCAGCACACACACACAAAAAACAAACAAAAAAAAACAAACAAAAAAAAAAAAAAACTGTCCTGGGTTCAGCAGTAGCAGTCATTTTTTCTTTTTTCCCTTCTTGGTAGCTGCTGCAGCGCTGTGTTTTTGATTTTGGGCCTGGGAACAGCGCTGATAACACCAGTGTTTTCAGTTACTGCTTGGTGATGTTTAGGCTGGCCAAGGACTTTCTGAGTCTCATGCTCTGCCAGGGAGGAGGGGAAGCCGGGAGGAAGGAGAGACAGGGCACCCGACCCAGACTAACCAAAGAGATTATTCCATACCACATCACGTCATGTCCAGGGTGGAGAAACGGAGAGCAGAGACCCGAAGGGTGGTGAGGGTGCACGGTGGGGGGTGCTCTGGTGGGGGTGCACGGCTTGATACTGGGTGGTGAGCTATTGTATTCTCCTTTTTCCTTGTATCTGCCTTGTCATTATTATTATTGGTGGTAGCAGTAGTGATTTGTGTTATACCTTAGTTACTAAATTGTTCTTATCTCAACCTGTGGGAGTTGTATTCTTTCGATTCTCCTTCCCGTCCCTCCAGGAGCGGAGGGAAGAAAGAGGGGGAAGTGAGTGAGAGAGCGACTGTATGGGTTTATAGACTTAAACCACGACAAAAAAAAAAAAAAAAAAAAGACTAAAATCTGCTGTAGAGCAGGGTCTAAATAGGAGATAAATTAAGCAATCTAGCCCCAGAATTCAGGAGAGTGTTACTGGAGGACCAAGATAAAGGACCAAGAAGGGTTGCTCAGGAAGAAAGGATTCTGATATTTTTCCACACATCAAATCCAAACCTAATTTCTCCTCAATTTTAACCCCTTTGTTGTTGCACAACTGCATACTTTTATGTGAAAAAAAACACATAAAGAAACACCGTGAGACTATTCCATGCTTTTGACAACTTGGAGTTATCCTGCTGAGAAAAAGCATATTAGACCAAGTAAGCTTGTAAGGATAAAACACAGATATCTTAAACAATCAATACCCCTCCCCACAATCCCATCACATTTACCATAAATGAGAAACTTTAAAATCACTGGAAAAATCTGACAGGCTGACAAGCTTCAATCTGAGCTTTGGGTTAGGGACAGCTAAATGTATCAGTCACTCTCCAGATTTCACAGAATATTTAATGTGTATTGTAAACGACCTTATACTGAAATTATAAAGGTGTACTTCACGAGGTGATCTCTTCAAAGATTCGTACATACAATACTAGAGGTGTGTTCTGTTGTTTCTAAATCAATAGTCTCAGTGGATCATTGAGCTCTGCAGTATGATGCTACCTATTGTAATAAGTGCATATTTTTATAGAAAGCTGTCTGGAAAAAGGACAAAAGCAGTCATACTTCATGAATCTCTAAATACATTATTTCTGGAAAAAAATAGTCATATTCCATTTCCACTCCTGAATTGTTCCTGCAAGTTTCCCTGTGCTTGGCGTTGTATAACTTTTTTAAATTCTTCCAAAATAATTACGAAATTAAA
This sequence comes from Amazona ochrocephala, assembly GCA_039720435.1. Lineage (NCBI taxonomy): Eukaryota > Metazoa > Chordata > Aves > Psittaciformes > Psittacidae > Amazona > Amazona ochrocephala. The sequence goes on from CM077880.1 coordinate 33,939,030, forward strand.
GAGGTATGCAGAGTGTAACTGCCAGGTACCACTTTAAATAATCCCTTCAGGTCTTGCTGCACAGTCAAAAGTAATTGCATCTTAATGAATTACCACTCATCAGCTGTGCAATAGAAGATGACTGTGCATATTTTCCACTTACCTGAGGTTTGAAATAAGGTGTATTTAATTTAAATTATGCTCATTACTAGCTCAAGTTAATGTGTTTTGCTTTGCAATTTGGAAAGCCTACAAGCATAAACTGTCAATACATAAGACTGTACTAAAAAGACTCATGATATCCAGCATCAAAAGCTTTTATAAAAAGCACAGAACTGCACAAAAAGAAAAAAAAAGGCTAGGAAGGTTTCCTTTATAAAATTCATATAATTTTTTCTGTGTAATGCAAAGTATGACCATGTTGAATTTATCCAAGTTTCAGTAAAATTTCCTTCTGCAATTCTAATTAACTCCTTTTTGTAGAAGAAAAATAACAGGACACAAAGGATAGTTTATTAAGTTTCAAGGTGATACATTTTCCTTGACATGTCTAAACATTGAAAAAGGAATATATTAAAGTAAATCACTTTTACTAGAACAAAATTTATGTACGTCTGAAGATTGACATGATCCTAATAACCTGAAAAAAATGAATAGAATATATGACAAGGGGAAACTAGTACTGAAATGGAGAAATACAGGGGCTGACAACCTTAACTTTCAATAAATTTTGCAATTTCAGAGTAGTTTTTCTGCTTTAAAAGTTGATATACTATACATTACTTTTTCTCATGGATAAGCTATATGAAGGACTTTCAGAACTGCCAGGGAAGTTAACTAAGTTTCCTCTTACTAAGAAAAAATGTATCTATGAGTTTTTGTATATTCGAACTTGCATTTTCTATTCACTGTGACATGAATCTTGTGGAGATCTCATAGCAGCCTTCCATTATCTGAAGGGGGGTTATAAGGATGCTGGGGAGGGACTCTTCATTAGGGATTGTAGTGATAGGACAAGGGGTAATGGATTCAAACTTAAACAGGGGAAGTTTAGACTGGAGATCAGGAGGAAGTTCTTTACTGTAAGGGTGGTGAGGCACTGGAATGGGTTGCCCAGGGAAGTTGTGAATGCTCCATCGTTGGTAGTGTTCAAGGCCAGGTTGGACAGAGCCTTGGGTGACATGGTTTAGTGTGAGATGTTCTTGTGTATGGCAGGGGGGTTGTAACTACGTGATCTTGAGTTCCTTTCCAACCCTAACTACTCTATGATTCTATGATTCTATCATTCTATGATACACTATTTTCTACCCAGGTCATAAGATCCAGCTTTAGATTTAATTAGGTTCAATAGTTATTTCCATTTCCCTTAAAAACTGTAGGAGAGTCAATCAGTGTGTCATATTTCAGCAAAAGTCTGCAGTTGCTTCAGTACAAAAATGCCAAAATGGGTTTAGATACCTGTGGAAAATTATTATTTTGTGATTTTAGAATTCTGTTTCTGAAGAAATCCCACAGAGAAAAAAAATGTTTTGGAAATCTTAATTACTGTTATATTACATTATTTTTATTTTTTAACCAGTTCTATAGCACATGCAAGAAAAGATAAACTTCAGGTACCCTCAGGTGATGTGTAAGGCCAGACTGTACACTCTCATAGTACCTGTAAGATTTAAAGGGTGCTACATGTTCTGGAAATAACATGCTTCTAGGGAACAGGAACTCTCTGCCCATGGAAGTTGTGAATGCTCCATCCCTGGCAGTGCTGAGAGCCAGGCTGGATGGGGCTTTGAGCAACCTGGTCTAGTGGGAAGTATCCTTATCCATGGCAAAAGAGTTGAAACCAGATGGCCCTTTGCAACTCCAACCATTCTATGATTATATGATTTATGACTTCAAATAAATTGCCCTTTCTGAATCCTGGTCTTGCTCAACAGCCTTCTGATTTTGTAGAACATGATCCTCCCATGCTAAATAAAACCTGAGCTCTATTATAATTGCAAAGATGGGCATTTGTAATATAACCCCATTAGAAATTCTACTGTCATAGAAAGGCACATACACCAGTGTCAGGTCTTTCAGGAGGTTTGTTACAATTCACATCTTCTAAAATTGAAACCTGAGCATTAAAAATCATTTCAGTCATAAACCAGGCATAGTCACCTGCAAAGAACTGCTTTCTACTTTTTATCCAGTTTGGGTTTTATTCAAAACCTCACTTGAAAATTTTTTCAAGCCAAAATAAACATTAGATACAGAAAGCAACCTGCCTTCTCTCTTTGAAGGCCTCTTTGTGGTCTTTCTTTTCTTCACTTACGCCAGCCTCCACGTAAATTATTTGACGTCTTGTGTCCAGGCAATGTAAGCCTGTGTTTGGTTGGCCATGAAAGTGATTTACAGCTATGTAACAAGGCTTTGCCTAACAACTTTGGCAGCAATAATGCTAAGAAAGAACACTCTGGTTTTTGGTTTGTTTTGGTTCTCCCCATTTAATGTGTATTTGTTTTTATATATTTGTTTGCTTGTTTGTTTCTGACTTTCAGTTATGCATATCAGAATCAATGTCAGTAGATTTCTTGTGATCATGGGTGAGTTTTAACTTGAGCAAGTCACCGCCTGATTTTCTATTTGCTGCCAAAGAGGTTCAGACACCTCCTACACCAGAAGCCCTGCCTTTCTTAAGTATTGAAAGAAAGGAATTAGAAGGCAAACGTCTATAAATTAGTCCAGAACTTCTTGAATTCGGATCAACAGTTCCATGTTAAAGATCTGAGAGCATGCTCAGCTCTACAGACTACATCTTCAACCTTCTTTTTCCCAGCTTATGACCCTACCTAACAGTTCCTTGACATGACTCCTAACCACCACCCCCCCCACACACACACACTTGACACTTGTTTCATCTTGGTTTGCCATGTTTAATCTGCAATAAACAGAAAAAATCCAGTGGAGATTAACAAGAAGAGTATTAAGAATGAAAAATTGACTCATATGAAAAAACTGAAAGAATAGAGAGGTTTTTTTAGAACACAGTAGCAAATAAGATAACCATCAAAAATTTCCCAGGCCTATTTGAGTACAGCAAGAAATACTTACTTTATAGCAAGGAAAGATTACCCTCTATCTTAGTGAAACTTCTTTTCCCAGAGAGAGATAGGTAGGCATAGAAATACATTCTCTAGGAATCTATAGAATTCCTACAACACAAAGGGTTTAAGAAGTTAGACCAGTGGTGATGGTCGAGACATCTCAGATCTCAGGAGAGTGACAGTTTGCTGTATTTTCAGGACTTCATGCCAATGCACTGAATTTGTTTTTCTCAGTTTTGTGGAAGTTGATTTTCCTGAAGTTCACATAAATGAGAAAAGAGTTATAATTTCTTTTTTTTAATACTGAGTTGATATTGACATAGAAATCGGTGAAGGAGATCATAAATACCAATATCTGCTATTTTCAGATTCCCCACTTCTGACCTTGTCAAAGCACGATCCCTTAAGAAAACAGATGAAGATTACACTTTTGATTTCTAACATATGCAAAAGAATTATCACTTACACATAAAATTCCTAATACAAATTTCCAACTTTGATAGATGATGTGTTTATAATCCAAATTCATTTTAGCTTGCATATCTATTAATTCAGATGGTTTAATGTTGAGACAAGAATGACAAAGTATTTGGAAAAAAGCAAAGTATTACACATTGTTTAATTCTTGTAGGGAATTGAGAGCATGACAGATTCCATTGCTATGCATCTGTTTTAACAACTCTAATACAGAAAACAAATGTAACAACTTTGGGAAACTGGAAAATGGAGAGGAGAAAGAAAGAATAGCAAACTAGATTTTTTTCAAAGTGCTTTAGCAGGTGCTTTTATTCAAACATGAGAGCATTTACATTCCCTTCAAAAAGTCAATCTGCTTTTAAACTTCATTATATGTTTTGGTGGATCCTGGCTCCATGATACATTCTGTACAATTGACATAAAGTATAACAAAGTAGACTGATATGAGACTTCTTAGACTCGGGATTTTTTTGAATCAACTTTCTTGCAACAGATCTTGCAACATGCAGCAAGGTTCAGTGTCACTTATGCGGAAGAATCATAGAATTATAGAATAATTAGGGTTGGAAAGGACCTTAAGATCATCTAGTTCCAACCCCGCTGCCATGGGCAGGAACACCTCCCACTAAACCATGCCACCCAAGGCTTTGTCCAACCTAGCCTTGAACACTGCCAGGGATGGAGCATTCACAACTTCCCTGGGAAACCCATTCCAGGGCCTCACCACCCTCACAGTAAAGAATTTCTTCCTCATATCCAATCTAAACTTCCCCTGTTTAAGTTTGAACCCATTACCCCTTGTCCCATCACTACAGTCCCTAATGAAGAGTCCATCCCCAGCATCCCTATAGGCCCCCCTTCAGATAATGGAAGGCTGCTCTGAGGTCTCCACGCAGCCTTCTCTTCTCCAGGCTGAACAGACCCAACTTTCTCAGCCTATCTTCATATGGGGGGGGTGCTCCAGTCCCCTCATCATCCTCGTGGTCCTTTTCTGGACTTGTTCCAACAGTTCCATGTCCTTTTTATGTTGAGGGCACCAGAACTGCACACAATACTCCAAGTGAGGTCTCACAAGAGCAGAGTAGAGGGGCAGGATCACCTCCCTCGACCTGCTGGTCACACTCCTTTTGATGCAGCCCAGGATACGGTTGGCTTCCTGGGCTGCAAGCACACACTGCCGGCTCATGTTCAGTTTTTCATCGATCAACACCCCCAAGTTCTTCTCCGCAGGGCTTCTCTCAGTCTCTTTTCTGCCCAACCTGTAGCTGTGCCTGGCATTGCTCCGACCCAGGTGGAGGACCTTGCACTTGGCATGGTTAAACTTCATTAGGTTGGCATCAGCCCACCTCACAAACATGCCAAGATCCCTCTGGGTGGCATTCCTTCCCCCCAACGTATCAACTGAACCACACAGCTTGGTGTCATCGGCAAACTTGCTGAGGGCGCACTCAATCCCACTGTCCATGTCACCCACAAAGATGTTGAACAAGACCGGTCCCAACACCGATCCCTGGGGGACACCACTTGTTACTGGTCTCCAGTTGGACATTGAGCCACTGAGCACTACTCTTTGCATGCCGCCATCCAGCCAGTTCTTTATCCACCAAGTGGTCCGCCTATCAAACTGATGTCTCTCCAACTTACAGAGTAGGATGTCATGTGAGACAACGTCAAATGCATTGCACAAGTCCAGGTAGATGACATCAACTGCTCTACCCTTGTCCATCAGTTCCGTAGCCCCATCATAGAAGGCCACCAGATTGGTCAGGCAGGATTTCCCCTTGGTGAAGCCATGCTGGCTGTCCCCAAGCACCTTGTTTTTCATGTGCCTCAGAATGCTTTCCAGGAGAATCCTCTCCAAGATTTTGCCAGGCACAGAGGTGAGACTGACTGGTCTGTAATTGCCTGGCTCATCCATTTTCCCATTCTCGAAAATGGGGGTTATATTTCCCTTTTTCCAGTCATTGGGAACTTCACCTGACTGCCATGATTTTTCCAATATGATGGACAGTGGCTTAGTAACTTCATTTGCCAGCTCCTTCAGGACCCACAGATGGATTTCATAAGGTCCCATGGACTTGTATACATTCAGGTTCCTAAGATGGTCTCAAACCAGATCCTCTCCTACAGTGGGCCTAAGGTCTTCATTCTCAGAGTCTCTGCATCTGCCTTCCAATACTTGGGTGGTGTGGCCAGAGCATTTGCCGGTGAAGACTGAGGCAAAGACATCATTAAGAACCTCAGCCTTGTCCAAATCCAGGGTAGCCAGTTCACTGTTCAGTTGAAAGTATTAAGGCATCACCTGGAAACAGTGTAAATATTCCTGTTATAAAAACATTATTGTCACTATGCACTTGTTGGGAGTTTTTTCCTCCTCAGTTTCAATATTTTGCTTTACCTCCCCAGTCCAGCTATCTTATTCAATCTTCTAATCCTTCTGGATCTAGTCAGGTGTTATATCTCTCCTTTATTGGTAAATTTTCATTTCTCCTTCTATCCATTTGGTCACCTTCATATTCCCCTTTCACACTTGTCCAATCTGCTTTCTTTAGCTGATTCTTGTTTTCTTGTTCCAGGCTTCAGATTTTTGTATCTTGTATGATGTAGAAGGAAGAGCACTTCATTTTTCAGCTCTTTTCCATTGTTCTAGAACACAGCAGATTATCAACATTATCCTCTAAGTGAGATGTTCCTCATGGGTTTTATCTGGGCTCTGATGTTACCTCTATGTTTTGTTTAGCACCACTGTGGTTTAGATTATACTTGTTACTATCTAGTGGGCCTTCAAGGACCGTTGAGATTTATGGACAAAGTTCAATATGACATCACAGCATAAAAATGATGACTTAAAAATGTGATGCATTTATGAGCTATAAAAAGTTAATAGAAATATAAGTGTTGATATCCTACTTGTGTCAGTAGGTTTCCAGATAATTTTTTTCAGGTCAGTATTTGGTCTATAAATCCGAACACTGAAGCAATCAGAAAATGTTTCTTTTAAAACTTCCTGTATTTAATAATTTGCCACTGAATAGTTAGTGGCAAAAATGAACTTCTGGTCCACAATGAAATATTGCATAGCCAAATGGCTATGGAAAAATGAGTCATATTTTGTTTTAGCTCCCACATCATCAGTGGACCTGAGCAAAGTTTCAGCTGCGGGTCCATTTTCTGTCCTCAGTTTTATACTTCCCTGCTTAAAGAAATTTAAACTACAGGCAGAAATTGAAGAAAAGAAGGTGTTCCCAGTAGACTAGGTTTAAAAGAGTCCTTAATACTTGTGTTAATGTGCAAGTCAGAAAGAAATCAAAGCAGCTCTCACAGTTTCCAAGACTGACGCTTAGGAAATACCTAAAAAAATTTCTCTTTATTCCTGAGAGGCAATAAATACAGAGCCTTATAATGCAGATTTGTCAGAGCCATTTTCTGAGTAGAAGTATGCTGGGGTTTTGCTTTTATAGTAGGACAGGTATCACTTTATTTTTTAGTAGTTTACTTGCCAGAAAGCAAACAATGTAATTAAACCATTCATGAATTAAACAAACAAACAAACAATAAGCCAAACAACACTTGGATGGACTTTTATTTTGATTAAGAGGAGCAAAAACTTTTAGCAGTTATCTATTTGTTGGTAAGTTGTAGTACTGCCGTACTGAAACAGTACGTCACCTAATTATGATGTTGGAGATGCATATTCTTCTTTCCTTAGTTTAAGGCAAGTAATATCCATTTATCTTCCAGTACAAAGGAATAAAACTTCAGCCTCTACATGAGAGGTTATCTCAGAAAAAAACCAAGATGTTACTTTGCACATGAATGTCTTAACCACTAAGCAAGGAAATCAGTCCTATTTTCTGATTCTGGCTTAAAATATCAAAGTAATTATTTTACTTTAATTATTATGGCTTAAAATACAAAGTAATTATTTTACTTTTTTATTATAAAAAAGGAGATTTTTCTACCTTATTGATGTTGGCACCTAATACCGTTTTAGCAAGCAAATGGCATATACGCCGCTGGATTCAGAACAAGGATCTGAATCAAACTGTCAATGGCTGTTCAAGGATGTGATGCAACAATGACAGGAAGGATTCATTGCATTTTTGTACTGTTTAAAGTGTGTCTTTGGAATGTCTCCTGAAGAAGAGAAGTGAGTTCTAGTTTACAATAGTCTCTGCAAGTGGACTTCTCAGTAAACAGGAAAAGGACAATCTTAGTCCCACTGTTATTGTGAGCAATAGGAAATTATTTGGGTTTTTGTTTGTTTGTTTTTTTTTGTTTGTTTTTTTGGTGTGTGTGGTTTTAGTGAAATTTTTTTGGGGGGGTGTTGTTTTTTTGTGTTGTTGGGTTTTGGTTTTGTTTTTTTTTTGGTGCTGGTGACGATTTTTATTTCCTGGAGGAAATAAGAGTTTAAGTATATTAAAACAAAATAAATATTTAGTTTCATATTTTATTACAATGATATTTTAACCATTATTTCAGCTCAGTGGTTGACTTTGAAAAATATTTCATATACTGTGCTAACAATCTGAAGAACTACAACCATATTTATGGAATATAAAATGTACCTAAGACAGAATATAGTTTACAGAGGACAAGGAATTAACAAGATAAGGTGAATCAAAACTATGGGGTGCCACCAGTGTGCAGACCTATCTTCTGTCTCAGGACAAAGAAATTAGTTCAGAAACACATTCAGTGTAAAGCACTCTTTGTTATTTAGGTGTCCATACATTATGTGACAGCTGCATACTTCCTATACTAAACTTTCCGTAGTTCAGCAGTAGAAGTCTGCGAACAGCACTGATAACACCGATGTTTTTAGCTGTTGCTCAGTAATGTTTACTCTGACCAAGGACTTTCTGAGTCTCATGCTCTGCCAGGGAGGAGGGGAAGCCGTGAGGAAGGAGAGACAGGACACCTGACGCAGCCAGTCAAAGTGGTATTCCATACCACAGCACGTCATGCCCAGGATGTAAAAACTGGGGGCACAGACCCGGATGAGTGGGATCACTGCTGGGTCGGGCTGGTTATTGGTTGGCGGGTGGTGAGCAATTGTATTCTCTTCCCTTGTTGTTTCTCTTGTCATTATTATTATTGGTGGTAGTAGCAGCGGTTTGTGTTATACCTTAGTTACTGGGCTGTTCTTATCTCAGCCCATGGGAATTACATTCTTTCAATTCTCCTCTCCATCTCCCTGCGAACGGGGGGAGGGAAGAAAGAGGGGGGAGTGAGAAAGTGAACTGTGTGAGTTACAGCTGGGCTTAAACCATGGCACTAAACCTATACTGATATACTTTATCTACTAAACTGCATTTATCTAATGAACAGAGAATGCATCTTGTAGCTGTAGTGCATGTTTTTATTCATGTGTAAACTTACCTTCAGAGAAACTAAAAGCAGAATTTTAGTAGCTGCTTCAGAAGCATTCTTTGTCCTTGCATGGAATCCAGCTTAGTAGATTTTCTGCACCTCAATTCCATGAGAGGACTGCAAAACCCACTTTCACTGAAGTATTATATATTTTCTGGAACTTCCTTAAAATAACTTCTTTTTCAAGTCACCATGTGCACAATTAGCAAAAATTGTTTACTGGCTAGATGTCGGGTTTATAAAACAGTCTCTGAATGAAGATATTTGGTATAAAAAAATCTTCTAAAGATGAACTCAAATGACACCTGGGATTGAATCACAGGCATTAGCAGATGGACAGTGAGCAATTACAGTTTGAAATAAGCCTTATGAATGGAAATTGCAGCATACTTAAATGCAGATCAGGCATAGAGCAAGCAGTGTGGCACACTGATTTTGCATATATATAGTATTGTCTTTCTGTCTTGTCATAGAATCATACAATTATAGAACAGCTTGGGTTGAAAGTGACCTTTAAAGGCCATCTAGTCCAATATCCCCTGCAATGAGCAGGGACATCTTCAGCTAAACCAGTTCGCTCAGAGCACCATCCAATCTGATCTTCAAAGTTTCCAGGGATGGGGCATCTACCAGCCCTTGAGGCAACCTGTTCCAGTGACCACACTCCCCGTAAAAAATGTCTTCCATATATCTAGTCTAAATCCACCATCTTTCAGTTTAAAACCATTATCCCTTGTCATAGAAACATAGAATCATAGAGTAGTTAGGGTTGGAAAGGACCTTAAGATCATCTAGTTCCAACCCCCCTGCCATGGGCAGGGACACCTCCCACTAAACCATGCCACCCAAGGCTCTGTCCAACCTGGCCTTGAACACTGCCAGCAATGGAGCTTTCACAGCTTCCCTGGGCAACCCATTCCAGTGCCTCACCATCCTTACAGTAAAGAACATCTTTCTTATATCCAATCTAAACTTCCCGTTTGAGTTTGAACCTGTTACCCCTTGTCCTATCACCACAGTCCCTAATGAAGAGTCCCTCCCCAGCAACCTTATGAGCCCCCTTCAGATACTGGAAGGCTGCTAAGAGGTCTCCACACAGCCTTCTCTCCTCCGGGCTGAACAGCTCCAACTTTCTCAGCCTATCTTCGTACGGGAAGTGCTCCAGTGCCCTGATCATCCTCATGGCCCTCCTCTGGACTTGTTCCAACAGTTCCTGTCACAATAGGCCCTGTTAAAAAGTTTGCCATCATGTTGCTTATAAACCCCCTTTAAGCACTGAAAGGAAGTCTTATTTTATCCAGGCTAAACAGCCCCAACTCTCTCAGCCTTTCCTCACAGGTGAAGTGTTCCATCCCTCTGATCATTTTTGTGGCCCTCCTGTGGACCTTTTCCAGCAGGTCCATGTCTTTCTGAAGCTGAGGGCTCCAGAGCTGAATGCAGTGCCTGAGAATGGGTCTCACCCGAGCAGAGTAGACAGGGGAATCACCTCCCTTGACCTGCTGGTCACGTTTCTTTTGATGCAGCCCAGCATACAATTGGCTTTCTGGGCTGCAAGTGCACATTGCCAGGTCACGTCCAGCTTTTTGTCCTTTTGACCTACACATGGATGTCACAGTAATGAAATCCCTGTGCCCTAACAATTAATATGTTGCCTTGTATCATTAAAACATTTTTCAAAAAGTTTTGGAATATTCTTTATATACACATTACTGCTTATTTTGCTATGGCCTGTTATCAAGTCAGCCATAGCATACATAGAAGTAACATGGCACTACCTGAAATTCAGTATTGCTTCTCCTAGGATTTATGCATTTTTTTTTAATAATATACTCTAATTCAATTAATTAATTACCAGGTAAATTAGCTTCATATTTCATTCATATTTATTAGCTAAAATGTCAACAACGTTAATCCATAACTGCATTAAATGACATTTTTAGCTCCATTAATGACTCCGTATAATAGCTAAGATACTTTTGGTTTTCAGGCTACCCTCAGTTCTAGTGGCAAATGTCCAAAAGCATTAATTCCAAAAGAAACTTCAGTGATCCTATTACAGGAGGAGGTGACACTAGATGGACTGAACACTACTTTTTCCTCCATCTCGCAATGTGAATAGTATAAATAAGACTAGATGAAGAAATCACTCAAACCTACATAAAAGCAATCAACATAATTCTTGTGAGAATATCTTTCCAGATGTCCTTCTTTTATGAAGCAGTGATGATAAGGGATTTTCAAGACATCTTTTTAAACCTGTGCTTTTTTACTTCTCATCACCTGGACTTCTCTCACTGACTTCATAAAGCCATCAAACTTAATGCAGTGCTAAATGATTTATCTTACAAAAAACTTAAGAGTTTCCTTAATGTTCAGCTAATGAACAGCCACTGAAGTGATAAAGTCACCTTTCTGTTTAAAATCCTCCTACTCCTTAGAAACTGTACAATGCAGAGAAGAGGTAAAGCACTCACTATTTCCTTGGGCAGGCTGCTCCTTAAGGACAAAACTTTCTGATTTGACTATTTTAAGCACAGAATAAGAGAAGTTCCATCCTGAATTCTAAAATGACGAAATAAGAAATACTACAGCATTTTATACAGCAAAAAAAAAAAAAAATACGGAGACTGGAGATAAAAAAAGGCATTAGATCACAATTTTAATTCATTTATTTTATTGTCATTTATGGATACAAACACTTGGAGAGAAGGAGACACACAGTGGAATCCGAGGTATTGTCAGCTTCCTATATTTCAATACCTGTCACAATTAGAAAGTGTGTAGTGAAAAGTTTTCTTCAGTTGCATGCTGATTCTCAAGCATAAATCATTTTTTTATAAATAGTTGAAGATATGGAATCAGTGAAAGACACCACAGGCTAAGGTGGAAGCTGTACAAGGTACCTAATAATATTAGGTAATAATATAACATAACTGAAGAATTGTAGCAATAAAATAAATGCATTTAGGCAAAAAAAGCTGCATGCGCTCCTCTACATTTGTGTGTTAATAGCACCTGTATGAAAGTACCAAACTACAATAAAAGGTTTCTTGTTTGCAGTTTTGATACCCCTTCAGATCTGTGGCAGCACATTAATTTCCAGATATTAAGCATGCCTTTTATAAGCTGTGTTTGACTAAAACCTCAAAATTTTTGGTGGTTTTCAAATGTGGATCTTAAAACCACTCAGTTCGAGGTTGAACAACTGCAAGGCAGTCAGTACAATATTGCCTTTTATGCTGTTCTCTCAACTTACGTATTATTGAAGTTGCAGTGACTCCCAAGTTATAAATGGGTGTGGTTATAATGACATATATATCATTAATAAGTTACTTCATACAATAAAACCATAATGGTGCAGGTAGATTTTAGATGCTTGCAGAGGTGGGGTTTGATATTTGTCTGTCTGGCTTTTATTCTGTGAGTACATCAGAACAAGAACCATTTGCCTTAGGATCTTTCTGACCATCTTGTGCTCTCTCAAGCCTTTCCAGCTACAAGGATGGCAGAGCATAAATAGAGGGAGGCCGAATGGTAACAGAGAGTCATCAAATTTGAAAAGTTATTGGCAGCATTTGCTTTTGGACATTACTTAAGTCCAGCAGTTTTGCATTGCTATTACAATCAATCACATCTATGCTTCCAGGTCTCCAGATGGAGCTGCCTCTCCTCCACCCGTTGCCATGGAGTTGTGCCTGTGTTACTCCATTGTTTGCAAAAGGGAAATAAGGCCCAGGAGCTCTGAAAATCTTCAAGAGATCTCTAACACACAGGAAAGTGCCTTCTTACCTCTATAAGACCTCATATTTTGACAGAAAGTAAAACACATTGCCAGCAAGTAAACATGTATTTTGGCAAGTCCAAATAGGACAATCTAAACAGACAGTGCTCACAAAACAGCCAAATCCTAAACTTATAAGGTTCAAACAGACTGCAGAACATTTATGGCAAGTTGCACAGCTCAGTTTCAAATAACACAAACCATTACTTCCACTATGATCCCTTATATGTCTCTATATTTCTCACCATCAGGCAAAAATGGCAAATTATATTCATTTTCTTATGACTGAGAATCTTGGTGCATCTTTTATAAGTATTTCTTTCTTGGGCTATAATCCAAAAGCTAGCAAGAAACTTCAGCTCTTTAACCATGTCCATTGCATTCAGCATTCAAAATTTATCTTCCGTTATTTCTGTAGGCATACTCCTAGGCTGGTCTCCTTTCTGGTCTAGACCTTAGTAGTTTCTGGCTAGATTAATCTAGCAGCAGACATCCTGATCTCTTTCCACACTATGCGATAGCCTTTTATCACATTCAGTATAGGCACAGTTTGTACCTGTAAATTGGAAATTATGTCTTCTACCCCTTTACGCTTCTGTGACTGTTACAGTATAACCTGCATATACACAATGCTATTAACTTCTTTACATACATTAGAACAAGTTATTTTCTTTTCTTTTAAAATAGGAATTATTTTATTCACATTTTCCAAAATATGTTACTCTTGTGAGCTACTTAATAAGACCAGGCTATGACCACTACAAAGCATTTATGGGTAGTGCAATACCTGCATGTTCAATAGAATGACTTTGAAGTTGCCTTAGAAAACAAAAAGCTTTGCATGTTGGAAGTGGTCTCTAGACTACAACTTTTAAAGATCCCTGTCCTAGACTGCTGAGGCATCAACAGACTGCTACATGATCCTGGGAGTTTTAGGAAGGTAAATTTTCATAAAATATGATCACATAGATGAGCTTTTTATGAGGGTAACAACAGGGATCTTTGTGTCAAACAGGTATTAGATGGGGGCTACTCTAGATGAATATTCTGATAAGCATAGCATTATGAGCACAGTGGGTGAGATGGGCCAGGGCAGATATATAATGATATGAATTTTACAATCTAAAAATATGCACAGTATATGCATGATATTTAACTTCAAGGAAGCTGCATGACCGAAGGGAGCAGACTGAAGGGTTTGAAGTTAATCCAGACCTGTTCAGAAAATGATCCTGGGTACAGTGACCTAGATGTAACAAAGAATTGTGTGATTTTGTATTAAGCCAAGTAATGTCTAATAGTCAGAAACTGAAGAGGGGTGCACTCAAGGAAGTAAGGAAGGGTCATCGGTGCAGTTTGTCCAGTAAATGTGAGCTCAAGCACTGAAGCAGAGATAAAAGCTTTTTGTACTAAATCGTGTTCTGAGAGCTGTGACAGTATCATATACTTTTTATTTTGTCACAGAAGATGGAAATCAAGCATCTCAAACTGTACTATGCAGGGAAATAGAAATGTTCATAAGCATTCTGGTTGTCAGGGATTTTGTTTGCTTGTTTGGGGAGTTTGTTTTTGTTTCTTATCCAGAAAATTATGTCTGAGCTCCTCTTTATTTAAAAGTCTACTCTGATCGGAAAATAAGAATATCTTTTCTAATAGTGAAGGCACTTTCCAACTGACAGTGCATATTCTAGGACTTTGAAGATTCTCCATCATTTTCACATCTAAAATCAAAACTGAATGTCTTTCTAATAGACAGCTCAGACTGCAGTTATAGATCACGTTCAAAACTATTAGTTGATTTTTTTTCAGGCTTGATGATCTGAACATGCCCACTGCCTTCCAAATCCATGAATCTTTTAAATGGAGTTGTATTAATATTGATATATAAATGGGCTTAAAAATGAATTGAACAAACTCTCGCAGTAAAGGTAAGGCAGAAAAAAGGTAGCTGGCTGATATGTGATAAGTTTTCTCTCTAAATCTCTTCTTCATTCATCAGGGGCATGCAAATGACAAGAGCTAATTTTGTTGACATGGAGTCATAGCTGACTGGAAATTGATCTAATTAAAAAAAAAAAAAAAGAAAAAGAAGAAGGAGGAATCAATTGCATTTTCAGCTATTTAGCACAGTAGTAAATACATAATTCCTGGCAAAAAAGGACTGTTGGCTGGAAAAATTGTCTTAGGTATGACTGTTGAGTCCCATTTCTTGTAAAGAAAGATGACTTCTGTTATTTACAGTCTTGTAAAAATATACTTCATTGTTTGTTCTGGAAAACTCTGAGTGTAAGTAAAGCTACTGTAATGACTTTATTCATAATCTTGTTCCACTGAGTTCCAAGGTTAATTACACATTTAGTTAGGCACAATTATTACCCAAATGGTTAACAATGATCCTTTATCCACCACAATGCTGCAATTTCCAGTGCTTAGTTTTTGAAGATAGGTGCAGATCTTCACACATATCAGTATCCCGTCATCTGGAATAGGATTCCATTTTACTCCTGAGGCAATGGTAATGTTACCCTTTTGCATGACTCTCAAAAGACTAAAATCAAAGAACCTGTAAATCAGCAGCACTCAAAAATGCAAAGACATTTCGATTTGCTGGGACTACAAGATTTACAGACTTTGCTGTCATAGACTATAAGAAGGTAGTATTCAATTATAATACATGACAGGTAGGCAGATGTGTACAAAATTTAAATAGATGACTTGGATTTATGCAAGGCATGCTTGCTATTGATTACAGAGCGCAGCTCAAGTATTTGGTTTCAATTAGTTTACTTTAAAGAAGTTACTCCTAATTATGAGTGCAACTGAGAGAAGAATCTAGTTTACTGAGTGTTATTTTTAAGTCCTCATTAATGATATAAAATGTTGAGTTAAAAAAGTTGGGTATTCACAAATAATTTGGCAGGAGTTTCACTCCTTCTCAAAATTGTAGGCCAGTCTAGAATGTGTAAAAGATTGGCACATCCTACCTTCCATGTTTTATGAAATTAGAGGCTAGAAAGGTTAAAAAAAGTGAAACACACTGCACATATGTAGCACATGAGATGTTTTGCTGAATGTACTTATTGCACTTTAAAAAACTCTCTCAACTGAAGCTACAAGAGAAATAAAATTCTGTGAAAATAAATACACAAAATGTTTTAAGGTCCCACAATATTATCTGATTCACTGCTTTTCACTGAAGGCATCTCTTGAGTGAGGATGGTCTTGATAAGGCTGCTGAATATACAGGTATGCCTCAATGGTCCCCTGACTGAAGGGACACTGAAGAGCAGTACTTGCACAGCAGGTTTGTAAAGGGCCAGCAACATAGTTTATGATTAAAGATCAAGAATCAAGTCTCTAGCTCTCTAGTAATCAAGGAAATATACCAGCTTTTCCCTAAGAAAGTGAGCTTGTAGCTGTATTTGCAGTGATGAAACTCATATGAGTGCAAAGAATAACATCTCCATATGTTCTTCCTCAACGAGAGCAGTATAAATTCCAGGAGAAATTCCAAGAAATCTGGAAACTGTATAGGGCCACCGTAAACCAAGGAGTTTAGGTGCCAAGAAGCTTCAATCTTGCCCAGATCTATACCACACCCTACATATGGGTTGTGTCTAAATACTACAGTGTAGTCCTAAATATACTTCTTAAGCAGTTGCATGTGTCCTTTGGAGCAGAACACTCAATTACCTACTCCTTCATCCCTGCCATGTTGACCAATAGCTGTTGATAGTATGAAGAGAGAAATAAAGAATAAATTCAAAGTGTTCTCTATTTGTACATGCAAATCAAGGAAGTTGTCATATCTTAGTAAAAAGGAAAAAGGAAAAAAGTGCTGTTCACATACTTCTGCTTCAAACTATATTCATTCTTCATTTTAATTCAGGCCATCAACAACATCTTACTGGTTCAGCATTCCGACTTTTTTGACAATTTTTCAGAATTGTCCCATATGGCTTATTCTATGCGGTATAATCACACAAATTCCGATACTACCAAAAATCAATGGCAAGATAAACAGCATTCTAATAGTTTACCACAGAAAAGGGGCACAGAGGGTGGATCTATTATTCTCATTTTAATCAGAATTAGTAGCATATTTCTGAAGGAAACTTGTCTGTCTCAGGTGCCTGCTGTTGTTGCCAACACAGAGTGGTCCCGAAGCATGAAAACTGCACTCCTTTCAAAGCAAATGAACCAGAAGAGAAGCTCATTAAAGATACCTAATGTGCTCCAATCAGTGTGTGCTGCGCATGAGACCAGACGAGGTATTCTGAAATCTATTCCTTGAAATGCAAGTGGTGTGGACACCGCATCATCAGCACCAATAAAACTCTAAAACCATTGTCTTGAACTGCTTTACTCACTAAGGTAGGTGTAAACACAGAGGCAAAAATAATCTCCGTGATTTAAACTGTCCAAATAGCATGGAAGATGCAAAGCAGGACTTGATGTCCCATTCATCTGGTTGTCCAGAGTAAAGAAATGGTCAGCTGACTACACGAATTCTTTGTTCCACTGCCCTTATTCCTAAGAAGTTCTACTAAGATCTTTGCAGTCTCATCCAGAATAGACTACTCCATAAAGCTGTAGCAAGACACCCTCTGGAGGAAAGCAGCTCACAGCAGAACAGATGCAGAAAGGACTAATACCTTGAAATGGAGATCTAGTTCTATCAGTTAAAACTGAAATTTTTTTTTCACTTTCTAAAATCCAAAGCTAAGTGAAAACATGATTTATAAAAGTACTAAGAGTGTAATTCAGTAACACTTGTCTGTAAATAAATTTAGCTAGGTAGTTGAAGACAAGGTCAACATGTCAGAATAATGTGCCCCAGGAACTTTCTTTCTACACTGGACAAGATAAGGTAATTAATGTTAACCTAAGTTTATGCTGAAGTTGACTATTAGTTGGTACATAAAGTTGCATGACATTATCAATCAGATCAGTACTGAGAGCCCACATTCCTAGTTTCTATGTACCCAAAATGTTTGTATGACCAGTTCATCCTTAAGGACCATCAGTTACTCTACGTAGGCTGGCATACGATTCTTTGAAACATCACTCTGTTTAATCAGAGTACAATCTCACAGTACAACTCCAGCAATGTCATCACTTCTTACATAGCAGTTCTTTCCTTCATAGCACTTCTTCAATCTCATCAAAGATGTTCTTCTCCTGTTTTATTAAAAAGACTAACAATTGCTTGTTTTCCAATTTAGGAGAATGAAACAGCCTATGTGACACTGTATTGTTTATTAACTGCAAAGAATCCCATCACATTTCCAGAATCTGACCATTTAGAATAGATTCTGAAGTGGTTTTGTCTATTGCTATATTTAAATCTCAAATATTTCCACATGTGTTTCATGTCAAGCCTGAGTGTTCCTTTTGAAACTGAGCATATATACTACTACTAAGAACAAGACCCAAACTGTTTATAAGACCAATATCCCTGGCTGATGTGAATCAACATAACTGCAGTGGTTTCAGTGTAAAACCCTGTTAGCCAATACTAGTATTGCTTGAATAGAAAGCAATTTCTTTCAATTCTACTTTTTTTTTTTTCCTATTAATCTAACTAAGCTTATTTGAAATAAGAAAAAAAATACCATCCAATTCCTGCAAGCAAGTGGTATGCAAACAAAAAAACGTGGAAGTATTTCCATATCTTCAAAAAATGTGTTATTTTAAGGAAAAAATACCCTGGTAATTTCTTTATAGAACTGGACAATTTTATGACCAATTCACTCAAATCTTTATATCTTTTATTTTGTTAATGTCTAAAATGTGTTTTAAACTCCTTTTTATGCAGAAGAAATCAATCATAATAAGTGAGCATGAAAACAGTTTATTATTTTTATTTCTGACTGTAGATCTTCTCTTGAAATCTATGAAGTGGTCCTTCTGAAGTTAGTTCTTTTTTATTTCATTTAGTCAACAGTAGAATTATATAAAAAAGTTCAAATTTATGGAAAGTCATGCCTCATAAAAGCTTCTAGGGCCTGCACTATTCCAATTTATATTGCATTCAACCTCATTGAAGTCAGGTGCCCATGGACTTTTAAAAAATATTTAGCTATCATGATGAGGCACATGTGCATCCAAAATTTACCAGCGATGTGGTTTAAAAGTCTGTGTTGCATTAGGAAGAATCTAAATGTTTTACATTACATATCACACTTGCATCCTATTTATAGGCGCTATGAATTCAGATGTATTTTTAGATTAAGGCTTTTTGGCACAGAGTTTGTCAGAGTAAACAGCCCATTGCATCTGATATTAATTCTTAATATAATGTGCACAAGGATAATAAAAATCTGAGGTGGATTAGTGGATGAAATTCTCTGCTGTCTTGTGGATACCTAGGCCCAACTTTTGTTGAATGATATGCACATCTTTACTCAGTATGATTAAGACACCAGATTACTATTTGATATTATATCAAATAATGCTATATTCTTGGGGGTTCTGTCCTTTTATATGTATTTGCTTGAATATTAATTTCTTGTAGTCTTTAGGGCTACTATAAGCAGCTGAAAGGTTAATATAAAATTTAGTAGCATTTATATAGTTTCATGAAATAATTATCATCTAAAAGGTTCCTAAAACAAGAAGTATTTAATGTTGCTAACATTTCTTCTTCCTGGATTTAATACAAACAGACATAAAATAATTTTCTTTTTAAAATCTCCCCTGTTAATTATGTTTGATTATTCAAACTTTTTAATTATTTTATTTTTATTATTCCAAAGTATTTTAAAAACATTTTGGCTGAAATAGAATGCTCAGAGAGTTCCTGCCTTTTTTGTGTGCTTGTATTATGGTAGTACTCAAATGTAAGCACTTTTCTGCACCAGAAGAAAAACTGGGAAGACTGTCCTGCATAGTGGTGTCTAGGCCTCAAGATAGGAACCTGGTAAACTACTCATGAGCCTAGCAAAAGGAAAAGACTACAAGGAGCACAGGAAAAAAAAATAAAACCTTGTTCTTAGCATAAATGCTATTTTGACACCCATGATCAGGTCATTCAGATCTTTCATAAATGTCATGGAATATTTGATTTCATGATGCAGGCATTGTTTCTCACTTCACTTACCATAACTATGCCAACCAGAACCATTGCGTCTTGACAAAATGTTTTGGAATAAGTAAGAAAAATGTTTTTGAAACACAGGAGAATGTGTGAGAAAGCATGCTTCTCATCCACATTATTTCAGTTTTCCTAATTCTACCCAAAATACTGTTTACAGGCACTGATTCTATGCATACATTTCTCTCTGAAGCCCAAGCCACTTTCCAATCACATCATCTTACCTTCAGATTTTTCATGTGAGCAGACTAGGCCCACAGAGTCAATCATTCTTTGTATAACATGATATGAAAGGTAGGGAAGGTAGGAAAGACTTTCACTCAATCTTATGTTTTGGCTTTTAAGTACACATAAAAGCCGTGAAAATTTAAAGGCAACCAAGCAATGCCAAAGCTCACCCCCAAGTAAAGCAAATACTTGACCATGCTCTAAATGGGATAGGAGAAAGTATGTATTGTGACAGGTATTGTCTTTAGGAGGGAGTCGAAGTCCACAGCCATTCAACAGTTAAATAACGTGGGATGGGTAGAAAATATAGACGTTAAGGTTCCGTGATACCAGTTCTGCACAAAATTGTAGACAGCAGCAAACTGTTTTGCAGTTCAACTTCCATCAAATCAAATTAGGCATCAAGGAATGGAATATTTTTGGGGTCAAAAAAAAACCCAACCAAACCAAACTAAAAAAGTCAAATTTTATGGCTGTATAAACTTTAATGGGCTATATAAAGGGTATATATAAAGGGAAAGCATAGGAAGATTATTGACAGCAATAATACCAATAATCACAGCATCGATAATAATTTAAACAACCTTGGAGACAGACACAGTGAGTACTATCACTAGAACTTCTTTTGCAAATTCTTGTGAAGGTTGTAAATCTGACATGCATCCTGGCACAAGTTTTTATTCATGTCCTTTCTGTGTCTTTGTTATGAGCAGTGCTTTCTGACATAGAAAGGAGAGATGGGGAGGGAATTATTCAGCAACAAATGTGTCAATGGAAAGGAAACTATTTTGAAATAGAAAGCAGATTATATGTCAAATGGAAATGTGCCAATCAGCAAATAAACACAGAGGGAAGTCTAACAGGTGCCACGACTCCAACCCTTTGATGTTTCTCATCTGCATAAATGATACAGACAGAGAAACCAGCTGCAAATATGTTAAGTTTACTGAAACACAATACTAGAGGGAGTACTAAATACCAGGCAGTTATCAAAGATACAGAAGAGGGATTTTTGGATCGTCTTTGTAGAGTAAATGCACAACACATGTTAAATCAACATATGGTTCAAACAGAGGCTGGGATAAAGAAAGTGTTTTAAAGGCAGGTAAAAAAAAGGGAAATAATATAATTTAAATATGTCAAAACCTTATACATGAGGGAAAAAAGCCCACCAAAAAAAAAAAAAAAAAAAAAAGAAATAAAGAGAAAAAATAGATTACTAGGTCCTGAAGTAGATTACGTGATCCTGGAAATAACAACAGTGATTAGAAAGACTTTCTTTATTCATATTCATTCATATAGCTGTATTGTGGATATGAGAGTATGAGAATTTCTTTGTCTGTAGAACAGAATAATGAGGACCTTTTTGTAGAAACTGTTTATGGAATCTGAATATGCAGGTCACTTAGAGACTCACTAGGCTTTTGAATCTATTATCCTTTCTTCACACCACTACAGAAAAAAGATGATTAAAAAAAAGTGAAATAGGAACCTTTGGTTAATCAGTAGTTACTGATACGAATGGATTCTGTGCCAGTAACTTCAGTGGGAGATTTTAGCCAAAATCATAGAATCACAGAATAGTTAGGGTTGGAAAGGACCTCAAGATCATCGAGTTCCAACCCCCCTGCCATGGGCAGAGACACCTCCCACTAAACCATGCCATCCAAGGCTATGTCCAACCCCACCTTGAACGCCGCCAGGGATGAAGCATTCACAACTTCCCTGGGCAACACATTCCAGGGCCTCACCACCCTCACAGTAAAGAATTTCTTCCTCAGATCCAATCTAAACTTCCCCTGTTTAAGTTTGAACCTGTTACCCCCTGTCCTATCACTACAGTCCCTCATGAAGAGTCCCTCCCCAGCATCCCTATAGGCCCACTTCAGGTATTGGGAGGCAGCTATGAGGTCTCCACGCAGCCTTCTCTTCTCCAGGCTGAACAGCCCCAATTTTCTCAGCCTATCTTCATACGGGAGGTGCTCCAGTCCCCTCATCATCCTCGTGGCCCTTCTCTGCACTTGTTCTAACAGTTCCATGTCCTTTTTATGTTGAGAACACCAGAACTGCACACAATACTCCAAGTGAGGTCTCACGAGAGCAGAGTAAAGGGGCAGGATCACCTCCCCCGACCTGCTGGTCACACTCCTTTTGATGCAGCCCAGGATACAGTTGGCTTTCTGGGCTGCAAGCGCACACTGCCAGCTCATGTTCATTTTTTTATCAACCCACACCCCCAAGTCCTTCTGCACAGGGCTGCTCTGAATCTCCTCCCCGCCCAACCTGTAGCTGTGCCTGGCATTGCTCCGACCCAGGTGGAGGACCTTGCACTTGGCATGGTTAAACTTCATCAGGTTGGCATCAGCCCACCTCACAAGTGTGTCAAGGTCCCTCTGGATGGCATTCCTTCCCTCCAACGTATCAACCGAATCACACAGCTTGGTGTCATCGGCAAACTTGCTGAGGGCACACTCAATCCCACTGTCCATGTCACCCACAGAGATGTTGAACAAGACCGGTCCCAACACTGATCCCTGGGGGACACCACTCGTTACTGGTCTCCAGCTGGACATTGAGCCACTGAGCACTAATCTTTGCATGCCGCCATCCAGCCAGTTCTTTATCCACCAAGTGGTCCACCTATCAAATTGATGTCTCTCCAACTTACAGACAAGGATGTCATGCGTTACAGTGCCAAACGCTTTGCACAAGTCCAGGTAGATGACATCAACTGCTCTACCCCTGTCCATCAGTTCCGTAGCCCCATCATAGAAGGCCACCAGATTGGTCAGGCAGGATTTCCCCTTAGTGAAGCCATGCTGGCTGTCCCCAAGCACCCTGTTGGTTTTCATGTGCCTTAGCGTGCCTTCCAGGAGAATCCGCTCCAAGATTTTGCCAGGCACAGAGGTGAGACTGACTGGTATGTAATTCCCTGGGTCATCCATTTTCCCCTTCTTAAAAATGGGGGTTATATTTCCCTTTTTCCAGTCATCGGGAACTTCACCTGACTGCCATGAGTTTTCCAATATGATGGACAGTGGCTTAGTAACTTCATTTGCCAGCTCCTTCAGGACCCGCTTATGGATTTCATCAGGTCCCATGGACTTGTATACATTCAGGTTCCTAAGGTGGTCTCGAACCAGATCCTCTCCTACAGTGGGCCCAGGGTCTTCATTCTCACTGTCTCTGCATCTGCCTTCCAATACTTGGGTGGTGTGGTCAGAGCATTTGCCCGTAAAGACTGAGGCAAAGAAGTCATTAAGAACCTCAGCCTTCTCCAAATCCAGGGTAGCCAGTTCTCCCGATAACTTCTGGAGAGGGCCCACGTTGTCCCTAATCTGTCTTTTATTGGCAATGTACCTATAAAATCCCTTCCTGTTATCCTTAACATCTCTAGCCAAGTTTAATTCTAAGTGGGCCTTAGCTTTCCTAACCTGGTCCTTAGCTTCCCGGACAACATCCCTGTATTCTTCCCAGGCCTCCTGACCTTGCTTCCACCTTTTATAAGCCTCTTTTTTCCTTTGAATTTTGCTCATCAGCTCCTTATCCATCCAGGGAAGTCTCCTGGCCCTCCTGCTGAACTTCCTTCTAGTTGGGATGCATCGCTCCTGAGCTTGCAGCAGGTGATCCTTGAATATCAACCAACAGTCTTGGGCCCCCCTGCCCTCTAGGGCTGTATCCCATGAAACCTTAATGAGCAGGTTCCTGAAGAGGCCAAAGTTTTCTCTCTTGAAGTCTAGGGCAGTGAGCTTGCTGCACGCTCTTCTCACTGTCCTGAGGATCTCAAACTCGACCATCTCATGATCACTGCAATCAAGGCTGACCTGGAGCATCACATTCCCAACCAGCCCTTCCCTGTTGGTGAGGACGAGGTCAAGCATGGCACCTCTCCTTGTCGGCTCCTCTATTACTTGCAGAAGGAAATTGTCTTCCACGCAATCGAAGAACCTTCTGGATTGCTTGTGCCGGGCGGTACCATCCCTCCAACAGATATCAGGGTGGTTGAAGTCTCCCATGAGAACAAGGGCCTGCAAGCGTGAGGCTGCTCCTATCTGCCTATGGAGCGCTTCGTCCAGCAAGTCCCCTTGGTCAGGCGGTCTGTAACAGATCCTCACAGTAATGTCACCCATCGCTGTTCTCCCTTTAACCCTGACCCACAAACTCTCTGTCGACTGCTCACCTGTCCTCAGACAGAGTTCCATACTCTCTAGCCTATCCTTAACATAAATAGCAACTCCCCCTCCCCGTCTGCTGGGCCTGTCTTTCCTAAAGAGCCGGTAACATTCCATTCCAACACACCAGTCATAGGAGCCATCCCACCATGTTTCTGTGATGCCTATGATATCATACCCCCGTAGACGTGCACACATCTCTAAGTCCTCTTGTTTGTTCCCCATGCTACGAGCATTTTTGTAGAGGCATTTGAGCCGAGATCCAATTGAAGCCGGCTCATTGGCTGGAGCAGCTTCAATATCTCTACATTGTTCTGAACGTTTACTGTAGGTGTTGGCAACCGACTGGGTGTGTTGGGATGGAATGATGCCCCCCTCCCACAACACATCTAGTTTAAAGCATCCTTGACCAGTCTGGCAAGCCTCCTACCAAATCCACTCTTCCCCTTCTTTGTCAGACCAGTTCCACCAGCCCCCAGTAGACCTGGCCTACTATATTGAGTCCCATGGTCAAGGTAGCCAAACCCCTGACTATAGCACCACCTTTCTAACCATTTATTAACCTGCCCAATCCACCTAGCCTTTTCAAGGTCCTGCCCTGTATCCTGGAGAACTGACAAAAAAATCTGAGCTCCAGAGCCCCTAACCACCTCTCCCAGAGCTCTGTAGTCCTTCTTTATGGTCTCCGGGCTACTGCTATCTATATCAGTAGCACCCACATGTATTACCAGGAGTGGGTAATAGTGGGACTGACTAGAGCAGGCAGCTTCTCAGCCACATCCCTGATCCGAGCCCCTGGTAGGCAACACACCTCCCTTGAGCCTGGGTCAGGCTGACAGATGGGTACCTCTGTGACTTTCAGATTACAGTCCCCTACTACTACGGCCCACCACTTTTTCCTGGCAGCACCAGTAGTGATCTTCTTTACCAGCGCACTAGCTGGTTGTGCCTTGTGGGAGCGCTGTTGCTCATCAGCCCCCTGCAGGACAGCAAAGCAGTTCTGGGTGGGGACAACAGATGTAGGAGGAAGCCCCTTGCTTTTAATTGCCCTCATCCTTTTGAAAAATATTAATGGAATTGTTTGTCCAAAAAGGCACACACAGAGACAAAGTAATTCATGGGTTTATTTGCTTAAATCTGTATTCACAGTGTGAAACAGCAATTAGTTATAGCAATTCAGCATTTCTATTTACTAAGTATGAAACACATACTTTTTATGTTTAAATCACGTCATGTTATAATTATTAGTATATTCTATCTGCATGTGAATATGATTTTAATAATTTTTAAGAAGTTGAGGGGGAAATAATTGTAGCTAATTTTCCACCCATAATAAAATGACAGTGTTTGCTGTATTCTCTATAACTTATCCTCAGTAAAAAAGCCTATGTCTATTGCCACAGTATATAAAGTAATTTATTCATTTAACAAAAATGACACCAGATTGTGGTTTGCTACAGAAAAGCTCATACTCAAACTTTACTGCTGCCATCTATTGAGGAGGTGGGAGCTACAATAGAAAACAAAACAAAAATGTAATCATGCGAAAGCACTTTGATTACTATTGCGATTTGCAAAAATATGATTGTAATAATACTCAGTTGTGGTAAATGGAACTTATGGGCGACACGTTAAAGATAAATTGATCTAAATCACAATCACAAAGAAATCCAGCTTGGAACATATTTCTGTAGGTCATCTGGTACAAATCCACTTCTCTCCCTCAAAGCAGTACCAGATTCAAAGATGGATTCAACTTCAAAGTTAGATCAGGCTGCTTAGGGTCCTATTCAAACGACGTTTTAGTTCTATTCTATCCAGAAAGATATAAATTTTCACAGCTGCTCTGAGCAACCTGTTCCCATGCTTGAGCAGCCTCATTGTGAAATATTCCTAATATCTAGTCAGAATTTCTCTTACTGCAGCCTGTGCCCATTTCCCACTGTGGTTTGCATTTGCCACAAACTGGAAAATCTTACATGTTCTTGGTAGACAGTTGTCAAGGAAGACAAAATGTGAAAAAGTTTTGACCAAGTTTGTTCGAAAAAACTGCAGCAAAATTCTCTCTACTTTCAAGATGTTTTAGGGAAAGAAGAGAATACCAAAACTTCAGTAATTCGGAATGAATAGAGCAGGGAGAGAAAATGTTGAGCTCTTCACACTGATGCTTGGAGTTTGGTTAAGATCCTGTTTGTAGGGAGATGAATGGCAGAAGGCATGGAGACAAACAGTCCTAAATAGTATTATAATTAAACGTATTTTAGCAGCAAATCACTGATCATCGCAATCTTTCAGCCATTCAAATATGTTAATCTTCCAAATGTTCATACAGTTCACACTGTTATTTCAGATAATTGACACTTCCTTCAGTGGAAAATTTCAGCTTTTCTCTGAAGAAAAAAGAAGAGAAATAATCATTCTTAATCAGGGGGAATCCCACAGAAAACACTGACTACCAAAAAGTCATATTTTTACTAAGAAACAGTGCAAATCTGTTGGGTGAACAATTTTTAACCATTCGTGTCACCATCACCACAATCATATATGTCCTCTGACTATATTAATCTTGAACTGCCCAGGAAGTTGGCCCATTTCTTGTTTAACAGCTTAGTCTTTCCTCATCTACCTGTGTTTTATTTCTATCATCCCCTAATTATTATCTATAGATCTTTGGATATGCTGTTTCAATATTCAGAATGTGAAATATTTTGGATCAGATGTTATTTACAGTTAGAATGCTCAGAAACTCCAGATGCTCATAAACAACAAAAGTCAATTTAGTCGCCTTCTTTTTTCCCTGTTATAACTGAGAAATTATTAAACTAATCCAGATGTGTCAATGCCTTTAATTCCATCTGTGTCACAGACAGTAAGGCTATGGTCATTAATGAAATATTGCATATTAATCTCCAGAGCCTTTGATGCCGAAATGTCTGCTAAAATATACATTTGTTCTCAATCCTGAATTAAATCTGGATAATTTAATTGAGAATTTCTTAAACATTCCTTAGAAGGGGAATATTTTATCCCGTTGTTTGCTATGTTGCTGCAGGAGTGTTAAACATAGGAAAATATTAAAAAAAAAAAAAGAGGTCTTAGGAATCTGAATGTATACAAGTCCATGAGACCTGATGAAATCCATCCGCGGGTCCTGAAGGAGCTGGCAAATGAAGTTGCTAAGCCACTGTCCATCATATCTGAAAAATCATGGCAGTCAGGTGAAGTTCCCAATGGCTGGAGACCGGTAACGAGTGGTGTCCCCCAGGCATCGGTGTTGGGACCGGTCTTGTTCAACATCTTTGTGGGTGACATGGACAGTGGGATTGAGTGCGCCCTCAGCAAGTTTGCCGATGACACCAAGCTGTGTGGTTCGGTTGATACATTGGAGGGAAGGAATGCCATCCAGAGGGACCTTGACACGCTTGTGAGGTGGGCTGATGCCAACCTGATGAAGTTCAACCATGCTAAATGCAAGGTCCTCCACCTGGGTCGGAGCAATGCCAGGCACAGCTACAGGTTGGGCGGGGAGGAGATTCAGAGCAGCCCTGCGGAGAAGGACTTGGGGGTGTGGGTTGATGAAAAAATGAACATGAGCCGGCAGTGTGCGCTTGCAGCCCAGAAGGCCAACTGTATCCTGGGCTGCATCAAAAGGAGTGTGACCAGCAGGTTGAGGGAGGTGATCCTGCCCCTCTACTCTGCTCTCGTGAGACCTCACTTGGAGTATTGCATGCAGTTCTGGTGTCCTCAACATAAAAAGGACATGGAAGTGTTAGAACAAGTGCAGAGGAGGGCCACGAGGATGATCAGGGGACTGGAGCACCTCTCGTATGAAGATAGGCTGAGAAAATTGGGGCTGTTTAGCCTGGAGAAGAGAAGGCTGCGTGGAGACCTCATAGCTGCCTCCCAATACCTGAAGGGGGCCTATAGGGATGCTGGGGAGGGACTCTTCATTAGGGACTGTGGTGAGAGGACAAGGGGTAATGGGTTTAAACTTAAACAGGGGAGGTTTAGATTGGATCTGAGGAAGAAATTCTTTACTGTGAGGGTGGTGGGGCCCTGGAATGGGTTGCCCAGGGAAGTTGTGAATGCTTCATCCCTGGCGGCGTTCAAGGTGGGGTTGGACATAGCCTTGGATGGCATGGTTTAGTGGGAGGTGTCTCTGCCCATGGCAGGGGGGTTGGAACTCGATGATCTTGAGGTCCTTTCCAACCCTTACTATTCTGTGATTCTGTGATTCTGTGTGACTGGAAAAAGGGAAATATAACCCCCATTTTTAAGAAGGGGAAAATGGATGACCCAGGCAATTACAGACCAGTCAGTCTCACCTCTGTGCCTGGCAAAATCTTGGAGAGGATTCTCCTGGAAGGCATGCTAAGGCACACGAAAACCAACAAGGTGCTTGGTGACAGCCAGCATGGCTTCACTAAGGGAAAATCCTGCCTGACCAATCTGGTGGCCTTCTATGATGGGGCTACGGAACTGATGGACAAGGGTAGAGCAGTTGATGTCATCTACCTGGACTTGTGCAAAGCATTTGACACTGTCTCACATGACATCCTTCTCTGTAAGTTGGAGAGACATCAGTTTGATAGGCGGACCACTTGGTGGATAAAGAACTGGCTGGATGGCCTCACACAAAGAGTTGTGTTCAATGGCTCAATGTCCAGCTGGAGACCAGTAACGAGTGGTGTCCCCCAGGGATCAGTGTTGGGACCGGTCTTGTTCAACATCTTTGTGAGTGACATGGACAGTGGGATTGAGTGCGCCCTCAGCAAGTTTGCCGATGACACCAAGATATGTGGTTCAGTTGATACACTGGAGGGAAGGAATGCCATCCAGAGGGATCTTGGCATGTTTGTGAGGTGAGGTGATGCCAACCTGATGAAGTTTAACCATGCCAAGTGCAAGGTCCTACACCTTTGTCGGTTCAATCCCAGGCACAGCTACAGGTTGGGCAGAGAAGAGATTCAGAGCAGCCCTGCTGAGAAGGACTTGGGGGTGTTGGTTGATGAAAAAATGAACATGAGCCGGCAGTGTGTGCTTGCAGCCCAGAAAGCCAACCGTATCCTGGGCTGCATCAAAAGGAGCGTGACCAGCAGGTCGAGGGAGGTGATTCAGCCCCTCTACTCTGCTCTCGGGAGACCTCACTTGGAGTATTGTGTGCAGTTCTGGTGTCCTCAACATAAAAAGGACATGGAATTGTTGGAACAAGTGCAGAGGAGGGCCACGAGGATGATCAGGGGACTGGAGCACCTCCCGTATGAAGATAGGCTGGGAAAGTTGGGGCTGTTCAGCCTGGAGAAGAGAAGGCTGCATGGGGACCTCATAACAGCCTTCCAATACCTGAAGGGGGCCTATAGGGATGCTGGGGAGGGACTCTTCATCAGGGAATGTAGTGATAGGACAAGGCACAATGGGCTCAAACTTAAACAGTTGAATTTTAGACTGGATATGAGGAAGAAGTTCTTTACTTAAGTGTGGTGAGGCACTGGAATATGTTTCCCAGGGAAGTTATGAATGCTCCATCGCTAGCGGTGTTCAAGGCTAGGTTGGAAAGAGTCTTGGGTGGCATGGTTTAGTGTGAGTTGTCCCTGCCCATGTCGGGGGGGTTGGAACTCGATGATCTTGAGGTCCTTTCCAACCCTAACTATTCTATGATTCTATGATTCTAATCTACAAATTTCAGTCCCAAAGGCATTACATCATAAGCAGTAAATAAAATTCATATAACAGCTTGAAGACTTGAAATATACCCTTTTTGCTACTCCTTTTTGCTGAGAATGCATGGTCTGTTGTTCGCTTTATAATCTCTAATTCCAAAGAACTCAAACATCTCTGGTTATCTGTAAAACAGGCTTTTTTCTGTCTTCTTTTTTCTCCCGTGAAAATTGTTTTCTTTAAAGAAAAATGTCTCAGTGCTTGTTTTTCTATACATGTTCTGAATTTCTATTTATTAGATGAATGTGTTCTGTATTCACTACCGCAAGACCTGTTATGTGCATACAGCAGATGAACCGTACACAGTGGTTACTTATTGCTGTTTAGATTTTGCTGGAATTAAGTTTAGTGAGAAGAGCAAGCGGAGTGAATTGTTTCCTTCAATTCTTTCTGGATAAGTCAGGGAAATGGAGAAGGAATTCGCAGAATTTATCTCTGCACTAACATTATTTAGTACTCAGCAGAGCCTAATCAAAATGCTCTCCAGCTGGTACAGATGGAAATTACAAGAAATCTGCAAATCTACAGGTCATTTGATCTTAGAACAAATTTTTATCACAGGTGAATGAGCAAATTCCCAGGAGAATAATATTGCACAACAGTATGTAATTCTGCACCTTTCTGAATAGTAAATGTTACTTCTTTATACCAACATAATCTTCCATAATGTTAATAAGGACTGACGAAATTTTGTGTTGTGCTTTAAGCCCAGCCGGTAACTCAGAACCATGCAGCTCCTTGCTCACTTCCCCTCACACTTCCTCCATCCCTCTCCCAGAGATGGGGAGGGTTGTAACTCCCACGGATTGAGATAAGAACAGTCCAGTATCTAAGGTGTAACACAAACCCACTACTTCTACCACCAATAATAATAATGATAAGGGAATTAACAAGGGAAGAGAACACAACCACTCACCGCCCGCCAACTGGTACCCAGCCCAACCCGGTCAGCAATCTAGCTGGGTAACTGCCCCCAGTTCATATAGTGGGCATGACGTGCTGTGGTATGGAATACCTTTTTGGCTAGTTTGGGTCAGGTGTCCTGCCTCTGCTTCCTTCTGGCTTCCCCTCCTCTCTGACAGAGCATGAGACTCAGAAAGTTCTTGGTTAGAGTAAACATTACTTAGCAACAACTAAAAACATCAATGTTATCAGCATTGCTCCCAGGCTGAAAGTCAAAAGCACAGCACTGCACCAGCTACCAAGGAGAAAAAATACTGCTATAGCCAAACACAGAACACCTCGGTAGCTCAGTCTGATTCAAAGTTTGTGGCCGTCAGCTTTTGCATCTGATTTATATAGGGAACCCACAAAGTTTTCCAAATGTTAGCTATGTTTGTATTCCTTCCATGGGAGCCAAATCTCAGTGAATTTAGAATTTTAATCTTCCAGTGCCCTGATATCTGTGTTGGAAGATATTTAAACTACTGACTTGGACTGATTAAAAAACATGGACCAAAAGGACAGCAGGCTTATATTCCTTCTTAAATGGACTGAGTTCAATAATATGTCCTCACAAAAAATATATATTAAGTAAATACACTAAGTTAGCAAGCACAACAGTAGTACTGATTCAAGAAAAGAGGACCATCATCTGGGAAAGATTCAGATTCAGTTAACAGTTTCTGATAAAAAGAACATGAACCAATGTGAATGTTGCACATGTCAGTAAATATGTTAGTGTCCTGGGCTCAGCAGCAGCAGTCATTTTTTCTCCTTCTTGGTAGCTGGTGCAGCGCTGTGTTTTTGATTTTGGGCCTGGGAACAGCGCTGATAACACCAGTGTTTTCAGTTACTGCTTGGTGATGTTTAGGCTGGCCAAGGACTTTGTGAGTCTCATGCTCTGCCAGGGAGGAGGGGAAGCTGGGAGGAAGGAGAGACAGGACACCTGACCCAGACTAACCAAAGAGGTTATTCCATACCACATCACGTCATGTCCAGGATGTAGAAACGGAGAGCAGAGACCCGGAAGGGTGGTGAGGGTGCACGGTGGGGGGTGCAGCCGGTGGGGGGTGCACTGGTGGGGGTGCACAGCTTGGTCGAGCTGGGTGGTGAGCTATCGTATTCTTTCCCTGCATTTGCCTTGCCATTATTGTTACTGGTGGGGGTGCACTGCGTGGTCGGGCTTGATATTGGATGGTGAGAAATTGTATTCTTTTCCCTTGTATTTTCTCTTGTCATTATTATTACTGGTGGTAGCAGTAGTGATTTGTGTTATACTTTAGTTACTAAACTGTTCTTATCCCAACCTGTGGGAGTTGCATTCTTTCTATTCTCCTTCCCATCCCTCCAGGAGCGGAGGGAAGAAAGAGTGGGGAGTGAGTGAGAGAGCGGCTGTATGGGTTTATAGAAGCTTAAACCATGACAGTTAGCTAACCAAATATTCTCTTGCTTAAAAGCAAACAATTCTTCCAGTTCTGCTTCACAACAGGAAAGATGCACTTATTATTTTTGTGACAGCGTTAAAGGTGTAGTTGAATTTCCTCATCCCTTGAAATATTTTGTTGAAAGAGAAACAAAATTTTTGTGTACTTCAGTCCTTATTTCTATAGACAGTATATATTAAGTGCAATGCAAATATAGCAGGAAAGTCAAGCTTTATTAGGAAGATCATGTCAGGTTCAAGGCTACGTGTCATGATTTAAGTCCAGTCAGCCACGTAGCTCACTTGCTCACTCCCCCGCCACCTTCCTTCAGGAGGGATGGGGAGGAGAATACAAAGCATGTAACTCCCACGGGTTGAGATAAGAACAGTCCAGTAACTAAGGTATAACACAAACCACTACTGCTACCACTAATAATAATAATGACAAGGGAAACAACAAGGGAAGAGAATACAACCACACACCACCCACTGACCGATACCCAGCCCGACTGAGCAGTGAACTAACTTTTCCCGGTCCCTGTCCCCAGTTTTTACATCCTGGGCATGACATGCTGTGATATGGAATACCTCTGTGGCTAGTTTGAGTCAGGTGTCCTGTCTCTGCTTCCTCCCGGCTTCCCCTCCTCCCTGGCAGACCATGAGACTCAGAAAGTCCTTGGTCAGACTAAACATTCTAAGCAGCAACTAAAAACATCAGTGTTATCAGTGCTATTCCCAGGTGAAAAGTCAAAACCACAGCACTGCACCAGATACTAAGAAAGAGAAAAATGACTGCTACTGATGAACCCAGGACAGTATGGTAGGTTGTCAAGTTTCACACTGTTCTTCCCTGCCATACCCATCTAAAACTTTCTACAGTCCATTCAGATAAATGTGCTCAGTTGTCTTCAGGATAAGATATATTATGAGAACAAACACAGAGAAAGCAGGCAGCAATTTCAGTCTTGATCCTCGAGGCACTTGAGAAGTTAAGTGTTCCATTTAGCACAATAAATGCAATTTACAAAAAAATAAGGCCATAACTTTCCTCATTCTTATGGTTGCTAATGGTCTTGCTGAGCTGATGACTCCTGTGACCAGCCAATTCCCTTGATGTGTAGCTGCAGAAACAACCACCTCGCTTGGTTTATCTGTGGAAAAGCTCTGGTACATGAAGAGTTACCTGTGGCCAAGAAACTTTGGACCTTCCACTAATTTTGACAGCTGAACTCCTGCTTCATAGAATTTATGGTGTTGACAAGTCTTCCTTTCGTCTTGTTCTCCTAGTGCAAGTATTTAAGCAAGCTGGATTAATTGCTGCAGTTGCTTGCGATATTGTTTCATCCATTCCTCCTGCTTTTGCAAGAAATCCCCTATGTTCCTGCAAACTGGCCCAGATTTTCCATATACCAAATTCTTTCTGATCAGGCTCCTTAAAGGTGGACAAGATCCTTCATCTCAAAACTCATGTCAGTGGCTTTGCTGCTGCCATGAACTTATGCAAAAAACCTAAGTGAGACTAAGGGTGCTAGACTGAAACTTGAAAATGTATCTTTCCTCGTCTCCTGTAAGTAGTCGGCTTTTAAGGGCTATGTCAAACTCTGCCTTGGAATGCCTTTTTCAATTGTCTCAAGATAAGGTGATGCCAAAACAAACTTATCAGTACTCCATGTGTTCTCCTTACTTTACAGTGGTGACAATAATGCAAAAGACTCTTTGGTCAGCCCTTGGAAGTGAACAAGTCTTAGTTGTGATGTTAATTGGTTTGGAGAAACAAGAGGAGAATTATACAATAGTATCTTGGGCTGTATCAAAAAAGGCATGGCCAGCAGGTCAAGAGAGGTGATTTCCCCCTCCTTTGTTGTGAGACCCCACCTGGAGAGCACATGAACCTGCTACAGTGAGTCTAGAGGAAGCTACGAAGATGATTAGAGTGCTGGAGCACCTCTCCTATGCGGTTAGGCTGAGAGAGTTGGGCTTGTTCAGTCTGGAGAAGGCTCTAGCAACACCTTATAGCAGCCTTCCAACACCTAAAGGGGGCCTACAAGAAATCTAAACAGGCACTTCTTATGAGGGCATGTAGAGATAGGAAAAGGGGAAATGGATTTAAACTGGAAAAAAGAGGGTATCTTGAGATTAGATATTAGGAAAAATGTCTTCACTGTAAGGGTGGTGAGGCACTGGAACAGGTTGCCCAGAGTGACTGTGGATGCTCCATCCCTGGAAGTATCCAAGACCAGGGTGGGTGGGGCAACCTGGTCTAGTAGGAGACTACCCTGTCCATGGCAGGGTGGTGGAACAAGGTGATCTTTAAGGTCCTTCTAGGATCATTTTCCCATATCTTAAAGTTCTGGCATTTCCATTTTCCTTTCCTACCCTTGAGAGTATAAACATACTCTCAAGTATTTGCTGAGAAGTATTTGCTGAGAAGAAGAATTGCTGAGGTGAGCAGCTTGAGAGAGGGCGCCTTCAACACCTGAGCGGCGGGAAGCTCAGCGTCCAGCCTCATCTCAGAGCGGCAAGAGCCACCGAGGGAGCCTCAAGTCCTCCACAGGCCTTGACCAGGAGCCGGCAGCTCAGCTGACGCGAGCAGCTGACTCAGAGGGGGCGGAGCCAGGAGGAGCGGCTCCAGCCCTGACTTGTTAAGAACCTGCCCCAGGGAGAGCACTGAACACGGCGGGTTCGAGGTGGTTTGCGCGGGCAGTTGGGTTG
The DNA here is from genome assembly GCA_039720435.1 of Amazona ochrocephala. NCBI lineage: Eukaryota > Metazoa > Chordata > Aves > Psittaciformes > Psittacidae > Amazona > Amazona ochrocephala. Next base: position 33,974,017 of record CM077880.1, read on the forward strand.
GGTGGGGTGGTGAGTCACTCGCCGTATGAGCAGGGCCCAGTCTGGGAGCTCTGCTCTGTCTGCCCCGGCGGTGGACAGCGTAGGCACCCAGACAGAGCCGATGAGAGGGAAGGATGCAGTGCAGAGCTCGGGGTGTAGAGAGCGCCTGCACTGCTGTCCTGAGCGGAGGGTGCACGGTGGGCAGGGCTGCACTCGGTGCTCCCTTGTAGGGGTCCTCCTGCAGCAGGGGCTGAGCTGTGGGACGCTGTCAATAGGCTGAAAGATGTCAGGGAAGCTGAGAGGAAGCAGCGCTGCTTGCTCCGGGACCAGACTGTGCAGGGGCTTCAAGCGTCTACTGTTGCTCATGCAGGAAAGGTGGCTGCTAACCCAGGAAGCTAGGAAACAGTAACAGAAAAAAAAAAAAAAAAAAAAAAAAAAAACAAAAAAAAGGAGGAAGGGGACAATTAAAAGCAAGGGACTTCCTCCTACATCTGTTGTCCCCACCCAGAACTGCTTTGCTGTCCTGCGGAGGGCTGATGAGGAAACACACTTGCACCAGGAACAGCCGGCTGATGTACTGGTAAAGAAGATCACTACTGCTGCTGCCAGGAAAAAGCGGCGGGTCATAGTGGTAGGGGTCTCTACTTTGAAAAGCACAGAGGCACCCATCTGCCGGCCTGATCCAGGCTCAAGGGAGGTGTGTTGCCTACCAGAGGCATGGATTAGCGATGTTGCGGAGGGGCTGCCTGCTTTAGTCAGTCCCACTGACTATTACCCACTTCTAGTGATCCATTTGGGGGCTAGTGATATAGACAGCAGTAGCTCAGAGAACATACAGAAGGACTACACAGCCCTGGGAGAGGTGGTTAGGGTCTCTGGAGCTCAGATTGTCTTTTCATCAATTCTCCAGGATACAGGAGAGGACCTTAAAAATGCTAGGCAGATTGGCCAGGTTAATAAATGGTTAGAAGGGTGGTGCTATAGTCAGGGGTTTGGGTACCTTGAACATGGGACTCAATTTAGTAGGCCAGGTCTACTGGGGGCTGGTGGAACTGGTCTGACAACAAAGGGGAAGAGCGGTTTTGGTAGGAGGCTTGCCAAACTGGTCAAGGATGCTTTAAACTAGATGTGTTGTGGGAGGGGGGCATCATTCCATCCCAACACACCCAGTCATCTGCCAGCATGTATGACAAATGCTTGGAGCAATGTAGAGATATTGAAGCTGCTCCAGCCAATGAGCCGGCTTCAATTGGATCTTGGCTCAGATGCCTCTATGCAAATGCCCGTAGCATGGGGAACAAACAAGAGAAATTAGAGATATGAGCACGTCTATGGGGGTATGATGTAATAGGCATCACAGAAGCATGGTGGGATGGCTCCTATGACTGGTGTGTTGGAATGGAAGGTTACCGGCTCTTTAGGAAAGACAGGCCTGGCAGGCGGGGAGAGGGAGTTGCTATTTATGTTAGAGATGAGATAGGCTGGAGAGTATGGAACTCTGTCTGGGGACAGGTGAGCAGTCAATAGAGAGTTTGTTGGTCAGGGTTAAAGGGAGAACAGCGATGGGAGACATTATGGTGGGAATCTGTTACAGACAACCTGACCAAGGGGACTCTGTGGATGAAGCGCACTATAGACAGATAGGAGCAGCCTCACGCTTGCAGGGCCTTGTTCTCATGGGGGACTTCAATCACACAAGCACAAGCAAGTGCAAGGTCCTACACCTGGGTCAGAGCAATCCCAGGCACAGCTACAGAGTGGGCAGAGAAGAGATTCAGAGCAGCCCTGCAGAGAAGGACCTGGGGGTGTTGGTCGATGAGAGAATGAACATGAGCTGGCACTGTGTTCTCACAGCCCAGAAAGCCAACCATATCCTGGGCTGCATCAAAAGAAGCATGACCAGCAGGTCGAAGGAGGTGATCCTGCCCCTCTGCTCTTGTGAGACCTCACTTGGAATATTGTGCACAGTTCTGATGTCCTCAACATAAAAAGGACATGGAACTGTTGGAACAAGTGCAGAGAAGGGCCATGAGGATGATAGGGGCCTGGAGCACCTCCCATATTGCCCTGGGTTCAGCAGCAGCAGTCATTTTTTCTCCTTCTTGGTAGCTGGTGCAGCTCTGTGTTTTTGATTTTGGGGCTGGGAACAGTGCTGATAACACCAGTGTTTTCAGTTACTGCTTGGTGATGTTTAGGCTGGCCAAGGACTTTGTGAGCCTCATGCTCTGCTACGGAGGAGGGGAAGCCGGGAGGAAGGAGTGACAGGACACGTGACCCAGACTATCCAAAGAGATTATTCCATACCACAGCACATCATGTCCAGGATGTAGAAACGGAGAGCAGAGACCCGGAAGGGTGGTGAGGGTGCACAGTGGGGGGCACTGGTGGGGGTGCACTGCGTGGTCAGGCTTGATATTGGATGGTGAGAAATTGTATTCTTTTCCCTTGTATTTTCTCTTATTATTATTATTGGTGGTAGCAGCAGTGATTTGTGTTATACCTTAGTTACTAAACTGTTCTTATCTCAACCTGTGGGAGTTGCATTCTTTCGATTCTCCTTCCCATCCCTCCAGGAGCAGAGGGAAGAAAGAGGAGGAAGTGAGTGAGAGAGCGACTGTATGGGTTTATAAGCTTAAACCACGACACATATGAAGATGGGCTAAGAAAGTTTGGGCTGTTCAGCCTGGAGAAGAGAAGGCTGCGTGGAGACCTCATAGCCGCCTTCCAGTATCTGAAGATGACCTATAGGGATGCTGGGGAGGGACTCTTCATGAGGGACTGTAGTGATAGAACAAGGGGTAACAGGTTCAAACTTAAACAGGGGAAGTTTGGACTGGGTATAAGGAAGAAGTTATTTACTGTTAACGGTGGTGAGGCCCTGGAATGGGTTGCCCAGGGAAGTTGTGAATGCTCCATTGCTGGCGGTGATCAAGGCTGGATTAGACAGAGCCTTGGATGGCATGGTTTAGTGGGAGGTGTCTCTGCCCATGGCGGTGGAGTTGGAACTGTATGATCTTAAGGGCCTTTCCAACCCTAACTATTCTATGATTCTGTTCTGTGATTCTATACATGGCAGGCACTTAGCCAAAGACCTTCTGGACCATGAACTTCAAGAGAGCAGACTTTGGCCTCTTCAGGAACCTGCTCAGTAAGGTTCCATGGGATACAGCCCTAGAGGGCAGGGGGGCCCAAGACTGTTGGTTGATATAAAAGGATCACCTGCTGCAAGCTCAGGAGCGATGCATCCCAACTAGAAGGAAGTTCAGCAGGAGGGCCAGGAGACCTCCTTGGATGGATAAGGAGCTGCTGAGCAAAATTCGAAGGAAACAAGAGGCTTATAAAAGGTGGAAGCAAGGTCAGGCGGCCTGGGAAGAATACAGGGATGTTGTCCAGGAAGCTAGGGACCAGGTTAGGAAAGCTAAGGCCCACTTAGAATTAAACTTGGCTAGAGATGTTAAGGATAACAGGAAGGGATTTTATAGGTACATTGCCAATAAGAGACAGGTTAGGGACACCATGGGCCCTCTCCAGAAGCTATCGGGAGAACTGGCTACCCTGGATTTGGAGAAGGCTGAGGTTCTTAATGACTTCTTTGCCTCTGTCTTCACCGGCAAATGCTCTGACCACACCACCCAAGTCTTGGAAGGCAGACGCGGGGACGGTGAGGGTGGGGACCCTGGGCCCACTGTAGGAGAGGATCTGGTTCGAGACCACCTTAGGAACCTGAATGTATACAAGTCCATGGGACCTGATGAAATCCATCTGTGGGTCCTGAAGGAGCTGGCAAATGAAGTTGCTAAGCCACTGTCCATCATATTGGAAAACTCATGGCAGTCAGGTGAAGTTCCCGATGACTGGAAAAAGGGAAATATAACCCCCATTTTTAAGAATGGGAAAATGGATGAGCCAGGCAATTACAGACCAGTCAGTCTCACCTCTGTGCCTGGCAAAATCTTGGAGCGGATTCTCCTGGAAGGCACGCTAAGGCACATTAAAACCAACAAGGTGGTTGGTGACAGCCAGCATGGCTTCACTAAGGGGAAATCCTGCCTGACCAATCTGGTGGCCTTCTACAAAGGGGCTATGGAACTGATGGACAGGGGCAGAGCAGTTGATGTCATCTACCTGGACTTGTGTAAAGCCTTTGACACTGTCTCACATGACATCCTTCTCTCTAAGTTGGAGAGACATCAATTTGATAGGTGGACCACTGGGTGGATAAAGAACTGGCTGGATGGCTGCATGCAAAGAGTTGTGCTCAGTGGCTCAATGTCCAGCTGGAGACCAGTAACGAGTGGTGTCCCCCAGGAATCGGTGTTGGGACCGGTCTTGTTCAACATCTTTGTGGGTGACATGGACAGTGGGATTGAGTGTGCCCTCAGCAAGTTTGCCGATGACACCAAGCTGTGTGGTTCGGTTGATACGTTGGAGGGAAGGAATGCCATCCAGAGGACCTTGACGCGCTTGTGAGGTGGGATGATGCCAACCTAATGAAGTTTAACCATGCTAAGTGCAAAGTCCTCCACCTGGGTCGGAGCAATGCCAGGCACAGCTACAGGTTGGGCGGGGAGGAGATTCAGAGCAGCCCTGCGGAGAAGGACTTGGGGGTGTGGGTTGATGAAAAAATGAACATGAGCTGGCAGTGTGTGCTTGCAGCCCAGAAGGCCAACTGTATCCTGGGCTGCATCAAAAGGAGGGTGACCAGCAGGTCGAGGGAGGTGCTCCTGCCCCTTTGCTCTCGTGAGACCTCACTTGGAGTATTGTGTGCAGTTCTGGTGTCCTCAACATAAAAAGGACATGGAACTGTTAGAACAAGTGCAGAGGAGGGCCACGAGGATGATGAGGGGACTGGAGCACCTCCCGTATGAAGATAGGCTGAGAAAATTGGGGCTGTTCAGCCTGGAGAAGAGAAGGCTGCGTGGAGACCTCATAGCAGCCTTCCAATACCTGAAGGGGGCCTATAGAGATGGTGGGGAGGGACTCTTCATTAGGGACTGTGGTGAGAGCAAAAGGGGTAATGGGTTTAAACTGAAACAGGGGAAGTTTAGATTGGATCTGAGGAAGAAATTCTTTACTGTGAGGGTGGTGGGGCCCTGGAATGGGTTGCCCAGGGTGGTTGTGGATGCTTCATCCCTGGCGGCGTTCAAGGTGGGGTTGGACATAGCCTTGGATGGCATGGCTTAGTGGGAGGTGTCTCTGCCCATGGCAGGGGGGTTGGAACTCGATGATCTTGAGGTCCTTTCCAACCCTTACTATTCTATGATTCTATGAATACTTAGGGGAGACCTTCCCTCTTTCTTTCTTAATTCCCAAACTGATTTGATACATCCTTCCTGTTCTTATACTACTGGTATTCAGTCTATTACAGGCCTTGATCCAATTGGTAATTTGTCTTAATAGTAATATGGCTCTGGTCTGTTCAGCCTTTTGGCATCTCTAGATCCCAGTGTATTTCTTCCACACACAGAAAAGAACCCTTCCTTTTTTCTATAGTATCTTCCTCACCTGGTAACAGCCCACAGGTATGGCTTGCAGGACAAGTGAGCAGACTCAGGTTGCTGTAGGCAAGGATGTTTGGAGCATGAATGATACTGTGTATGAGCTGCGTGACTGAAAACGGCTTCTAAATTTTGCCCCTTAGCTTTTTTTTCAATCATCAAGGAGGCACTCAGGAGCTCTGTAAGAACTATGCAGGAGCTGGTCGGAGTATGGTCTTGATGGCTGCTAGCAATGCAAAGCGGTATAAACAGCACAAGTCAGCCCAGGAATAGTCTTGGTTGGAATATTCAACAGAGTTTTCTGACCCTTTTTTTTCCCCCAATAAACAGAGCCATAACTTTGTACTGTAAAAACGCTGTCTCTTTAGATTAATGACCTGGCCCCAGACATGCATTTTTCCAGTAAGAAACTGTTCCAGCAGTAAATAAAACACTTTTGTGAGACAGGAACAAATCTCATTTTAGGCAGGGCTGTTTATCTACAGTAACCTTGGTCTGTCAGAGCAATGATCTGTAATATACTTAGGGCACCACAGTGTTTGATCTGTTGCCTGAGAAATCATTTCTTATAGCACCTTGTTTACAACAAGGGGTAAATTGCTTCCTGGCTTGTGCTAAGAAAATGTTTTCATCTCACAAATAAATTAAGCATTACCTTGTTTTCAATATATGGTTTTAGAGTAATCTAAAAAGATCATAATTGCAGAGCACAACTAGGACCTGCCAACTGCCCATACTAAAATCAGATTTCTAAATCTTCTCCAAGACTGTGACACACCAAAACTACTTTTATGGAACACATCATTGTAAAACCAAGAAATTTTCTAAAATGCATTTATGTAAAATCAAATATTTATCAAATCAACAGATATTCTGGCCACAGAAGACCAAGCTTCTATTTCCCCCTAATATGGTTGATCTATTGCTTTCTGCACCTTTTTTCCCTCAACTGTAAACTAGAGATAATGAGACATAATTTGTGTTCCATTAAGCAAAATTGTCTGTATTTCAATGATACCATAAGATAACAAGGGAGCTTTTTGCTGTTTGGGTTTTTTTTAGCTCAACCTCTGTTCATCAAATACTTTTGCCAGCCAAAGGCACATATGATCGAGGAAAAAAGGTTGATATTACTAGAACTTGATCTTAAACCCACAAATATAATTGTCTGGGATTCTATTCACTTGAACAGTGAAAAATTAATCTCTTAACAAGATCAGTCCAAAGCAAATAACTCAAGTATTTCTTTTTTTTTTTTTTTTTTTTTTTTTTCTATTTTGTTAGCTAAATCTGAAAAAACAAAGCAAAATAAACCAAACCAGAACAAAACTACTTTTCTACCAATCTGGCCATCCATCATTTTGTCCAAACATCTAGCAAATCATGCTCCATTGTCTCACTATAGTAAATGATGACTATAACTTACAAATAATATCAAGAATGAGATTTGAGTTGCATGCTTGATTCATCCTGTGGTTCAGCATCAATAAAGAAATTTAAGAGAAAATAAGAATTAGATTGCCATTGCCTATGCATTTTGACAAATGTTAGTTTCAGTGTGCAACACTGGTATTTTGAAGGGAAATTGCCTTTTTTTTTTTCTTTTTTTTTTTTTTTTTTTTTTTAATGAGCTCTGTCATAAATCCAGAACTCATGCAGAGAGGAAGGAGAAAGAATGCACTTAGTGCTTGTGGTTTTGTACTCTTCATCTTGCTGAGAGTATTGCCACTCTGCCAGCTCTTTGTGTACTGCTTTCAGGCTGACTGCCCTCAAAGCTATTGCCTTTTGCACTAGTAGTTTTGTACTATGACATCCATTAGCAGAAGCTATAATACAGTAGGATACTACAGATTTTATAGCTAGCAGGGTGCTATTTGCTTTTTAAACACACTTTTAAAAATATTTAGTGAACAGTTCAACTCATGGCATTTAACACTGATTTGCAGAAACTTTAATATTAGGCATTTTTCTCTAAACCTTGATATTTATATTTAGCTATGGAACTCCTACCTTGCATTACATTGAACCTGAAAGTCCTGAGGAAGGACAAAATTAAAGTGTATTCTTAAGTACTGTTCCATAAAGATCTCTAAAGGGAAGGGAGGTAACTTCGTTTCATCTGTCTTTCATGTGTTAAACCAGGATGACATAGAAAAGTTCATATTAGCTTCAGTGGTCCTTGAAATCTCAGTCCATAAACACTCATTTAGAATTTTTCTCCATACTTGGCCATTCCCATGTTTTCCTTTACTCACCAGCAGCATTCAAAAGGTGTCTTTTCTCCACCCCATAAGAATTAATAAGATCCACCTCTCCGCAGGATAACAGTGCTGTCATAGCTGAAAGTAAGGAGTTGCAGTAATCTAAACCCTCACTCTTTTATAAAGGGTCACTGAACTACCATTCTATTGCTGGTATGGAAAAACTATTGTCATTACATTAGAAGCTAAAAAGCAGAAGTGATTTGGATCAGTCACTCCAAAAACCAGCCAAAGTCTGGTTAGTTTAAATGGTCATCACTGCTGCAAAATAATCCCTTTAACTTCATACAGCTCAATTAATAAAACTTCTTGGAAACTCCTAATATATGAAAAGATATCTTTCTGCTTTTGTTCCATCTCTCATAGCAAAATTATAAGATTCAATTACCCAGTACAGCTTTTTTCAAAGTTTATTAAAAACAGATTCAGGTGAAGAAGCACTTCAAGGATTTTCTTACTTGGCAGTTTTCACTTTGATCAAGAAATAATAATATTGTATTGTTATTGTATTTGATGTACAGTTAAGAACACAAATTTAGGTATGATCTTTGCTGGTTTGAGCTTGCTTTGTTTTGAAGCTTCAAGCAGATATAGTGCATATGTTCTCTCTGTACTCTGAGGAGAGATACTACTCACGTGTTTGAGTGTGTGTATGTAGCACGGGAAGAAAAGAAACATATGAACTGGTAAGATTCCAACACGTATCCTCTAGTCAAGTCCAAAATTGTATCTAAAAGCAGAGGTGCAAACAAAATTTATTAATTTGCACAATGAAGTCACTATAGGTGCATAAGAAAGATAATTTCTATTATTATGTTATGGTCACAGAATAAGATTAGAATCAGTTCTTTTATAGTCAGAAGTGTAATATCTGCAAAAATTGTCAATTAAAACAAAAGCTGCTTTCCCCTCACCCTTTCAGTCTAACTGCTTTATATGATATGCACATAAGGACATCTTGGAATAATCAAATTGCAGACAGAAACCTGTCAGCATGCCCCTCACTGTCACTATCCAAACAGCCGAGGCTTTGTACATATATGACTTTCACAGTGACACTTGTTAGGTTATAATTTAAATCTCAGACCAAAAGTTCTTTCTTAATTTTCATGCCCCCTGTATATAACACTGTGATTACTATAGTCACTTTCCTTGTCTGTCTTTATTTATGAATCTTTAGTGTCTAGTTTTAATTGTCCTGAATTCCACTGTAAACGTGCCAACAGCTAGACACAATTGGCAGGCTGGTTTCCAGAGCTTTTTCAAATGCATATAACTTCAGCATCTGCTGACATCTGTGAAGACTGTTGGAGCTCTGCACCTACAAAATCCTGGCTTCCCATTGCAGTGCTGACCATTAATGATAGAAATGTATGTAAGCATGGTCAAAGTTTTTAACTAGAGGTTTAAGAAATGGAAGGAGGAGTTGTACATACCTCGGCTAGATAATAAAGACAAGTGCTGGCAAATTCAAAATGGTAAAAGGATTCAAGATACTGACTTCAATTGTTAACAGATGACTCATTTAATGTGGAAAATAAAGCATTTTGAATTATCACTTAGAGGAAATTGTTGAGTTTTATGCCAGGAAATATAAACTTGATATTCTGACAAGATGACAGCAGGCCTGTGTGAGAACTCAAGTTCAAAGAGTTCAGATTTTGAAAGGTGAACTAAGGACACAGGGCTGTTCAATAGTGCTCATCTATAGGAGAAACAACAGTTTTCTGTTAAAACAGAAAATTAAATAAAAACAACTTCTGCAGAGAGCAGAACAATGAAAATGATGCACCTTGCTTCTTTCCTCCTGCGCCCCCCCAACCCCCCTTGTAATTTGGAAAGCATTGCATTTGAGAAGTAAACAGCCAGAAAGCATTCTTGCTGAAAAGTGTTTTGTTCCTATTATGGAGTCTAATATAGTATCTCCATCTGCTTGATGACTGATTATCTTCCTGATTAATCATGTAATAATTAGGTTTGTAGTTATCATTGGGTGGTTTTGTTTTGTTTTGATGTAGAGGGTCTGGGTTTTTAAAGGCGTCCTTCTGGTTGAATATATCACTTACTGTATTGTTATATACTACCCAGTGACCTGATATGTACTGTGATGGTTAAGGATAATGCAAGTCAAAGAAAACTGTCGCAAATTGTGTCCAAAACTTTTAGCTCTTGAACTAGCCCATGAGGTTGTATTGAGGGGTCCCTTTAACTCTGAGAAATTGGAATGTATGAGCAGACAAACACAGATAGCTACATAAAACCATAGTAGTGTTAGTTAGAAAAATTTCACTTTAGTCTTTGTCTTTTATTAAAAACGAAATGTGACGAACATGGGAAATCTGTACATTTCACTAGTGGATTTTAATAAATTTATGAGAATTAAATATATGTGCATATATATATGTATATAAACTTTCTCTCCCAAAAATCTTCAAAAGAAGACCCTTTGTTTTTCTTTTCTCTTTTCCTATTTTTGGTCAAAGATATATTCCAAATACCAAGCAAAAATCGTAGAATCATAGAATCATAGAAGAGTTAGGGCTGGAAAGGACCTTAAGATCATCTAGTTCCAACTCCACTGCCATGGGCAGGGACACCTCCCACTAAATCATGCCACCCAAGGCTCTGTCGAGCCTGACCTTGTACACTGCCAGTGATGGAGCATTCACAACTTCCCTGGGCAACCCATTCCAGTGCCTCACCACCCTTACAGTAAAGAATTTCTTCCTCAGATCCAATCTAAACTTCCCCTGTTTCAGTTTAAACCCATTACCCCTTGTCCTCTCACTACAGTCCCTAATGAAGAGTCCCTCCCCAGCATCCTTATAAGCCCCCTTCAGATACTGGAAGACTGCTCTGAGGTCTCCACGCAACCTTCTCTTCTCCAGGCTGAACAGCTCCAACTTTCTCAACCTTTCTTCATGCGAGAGGTGCTCCAGTCCCCTCATCATCCTCGTGGCCCTCCTCTGGACTTGTTCCAACAGTTCTATGTCCTTTTTATGTTGAGGACACCAGAACTGTACACAATACTCCAAGTGAGGTCTCATGAGAGCAGAGTAGAGGGGCAAGATTCTTGGAAATTGACCTTATGACCTTCTTAACGTTTCAGGGCTTGTGTTGTTTTTATGTTGTCACACTATGGATCATATTCTCTCTAAGAGTATCTCCAGAAGTTTAAAAATGTGAGTGGGAAATGGTAGATTTTTGGAGTGCATGCATCATCACACCTCTGCTCTTCTGTAAGTATCTAGTCAGCAGTGATTCAGTTTAAACCTTGACCTGCACTTCAGACTCAACCTCAATTTCTCCAAAGTAACTTAAAGTCACTTTTGCACAATCACGCTTGTTTATCAGTTGATTCATCATTAAATGAGGTATTTTTTAATCCAAAAATGATCTGTCTTTTAATCCAAGATAGAGTGCATTATGGAGAGATGATTTAATCAGTGTCATATCACAGAAAAGTCTGAGACAAGGAGGAGGGATGTCATAGATAGATGTCATGCTTGGATGAATCAAACTGCAGCAAAATGATAGGCTTCTGGTCCCTTTCTGTACTAAACATTTCAAGTACTTTTCATTAAACAAACGGATATGTATCAGCAGTATGGGTTTTGTGCAGCTCTTGCAACTCTGATCTTCCTTTGACAAAATAAGAATATTGAAACCATATATCTCCCTTTGTTTACCTGGCCTGATGTAATATACTAAGTGGCGCCATCTGATCCATTGCTTTACTTACTGCTGCTCAAATATTAAGATTTCAGTACAGATTCTGCTTGTTTATACCGTGTGTGACCCAAGTCAGCTCAGTAAAGCTGAATCTGTGTGGTCTGCAGTCTTTTACTACTAGGATAGAAAGCAGTAATTCCCCAGCTGTTCAATAAAAGGGAATGTAAACTTTCATGTAACCACTATGATCACACATAGGAAGGATGAATATGTCATATTACAGTAATAAAATAGAAGAGTTCTTTTCTTAAAACTTTTCTATACCTTAAAATTTACATTTACATTAAAACAAGTGAAACAGTTTTTCTTCTGTTATATAACACCTTGCAACAGAAATTTTCCTCATCGATACAACACAGGATATTTCCAAATGCACTTTGATTCTGCGTTACTCTGTATGCACAGGAGAATGTTTTCACAGTAACTCCTGTTCACAGAAGTATTACTGTTTTATACAAGAAGCATAGCCTCAATTTATGTGTACAAATATTGTAGCATACTTTCATGGTATAACTTGTATGGATGAAATTTTTCTATTCTTTAAAAAGACTGGAAAGATATCATATTTATTGTACTGCTTTGACTTCCGTTCAGAATAAACAAATCTTGGGTTATTCATCTCTTTCCAAAAGTCACCGTCAGCCCTATAGTCATCTGACAACACCACTTTGATATATGATTGCATTATCAGCCTAACATGTTGGTAAAGCTTAGCTGTAAATGCAGCTCATAAAGCTGAGAATAACACAATATCTGAACATTACTGCATTTATTTTATCATCTAAGGAAAAAATAAAAATTTCCTGTTCTTTATTTCACTTCCATTATAAGGAAATTTGACTAATTACTGTTATTATTTAAATAAATCCAAATTATGTGATCTCTGTTTATCAGTGGGGAGGACTACTCAATCATAAAAGAGTATAAACACATATCAAAGCATCATAAAATCCTGATAAAGCAGGCCTTTTGCTTCTTGGACTTTATATCTCAGTAAGTATAAATGTGGGATGGCCTTTAATATTGTTCCCAAATGATTACCCAAGTCCCTGAAGAATAGATTGAAGGCTTTTTCTTTTCCTTTTTTTTTTTTTTTTCTCCATTTCAGGTATTCTAAATTTGGGTTAGATCTGTAATAGCAGTGATGGCATTTGGAAAGCATCCTAGTAACAGAAACTCAGACAAAATAGCAAAGGAATGCAACATGTGGACGAAGTGTGCTAAATTCAGTTATGCAACTAGGCACTTAGATACTCTATAGCATTAAAACTATTAAAACTTCAAGATATCCCTTGATGTACAGTAGTAGGATTTTGCTGCAGAGTGTGTTCATGATGAATTTTTTTCTTTTAATAATATTAGTATTGTCATTGGTGCTTATTACATCTTCATTTCACTTCAAAGAAGGCCAAAACCCTTGAAAGTAAAAAATATTGTAAATTCACATTTTTGCTTCTAAGTAAAACACAAGCTGGTTTTGGTGCATCATTGTGTCAAAGTAGGTGTTTTACACAAATGAAATCTTGAATTTTCTATTTACTCATAAAAAAATGTATTTTCTCAGGTTTGGTGCATCACTGTGTCAAGGTAGGTGTTTCACAGAAGTGAAATCTTGACTTTTCTATTTGCTCATAAAAAGGTGTGTTTTCTCAGTTTGCTTATCTTCACTCAGAACAGATAGCGGAAGTAGAAGAGAAATGAGGGACTCACGTATGTTATGTTCTCATGAATTTTTATGTTGCCAGGATAAGCTCATACTTGACTCAGAAGTCCAGTTTGGTCTTTTTGTCCCATTTTCCTTGTCCTTTAAGCTTCTTCTGAGTACAGAATATGCTACACTTACTGCAGACCAGTACATATGAAGTAACACATGCCTTTCCCCACCTGTACGCCTATATAAATCCCGTTGTGGCACACCCCAGAACCATTTGTAGTCATCCATCAATTAGGTTACAGAAAGTGAGTAATAGCAGTTGTACTGAACTGGATAATTAATGTGAACTTTGAGATACCCTGCAACTGATTCACACAGAAACAACAAATCACAAAGCTTTGCTTTAACTAAGAAGGTATAAGACAGTTTTTAGATAACAAAAGAGCACATAGAAGGATCTATTCAGAAGATACTTTTTTCAGGTATGCAAAGTAATTAAGTGCTCTCCTGCTGAGCACACCATGGGTTTTTATTTTAGTTCTCTACAACTTTTGATTAATTAGCTTTCATGTCTGAGTACGTAGGGAGAAGGAGGGGGACTGAAACAGATGAGTATGCAGCCCCTAATAAACAAGCTTCAGAGGACTAAGGAACCTGCTTCACAAGTGGGATAATGGCAGGTGGCAAAGGAAACATTATACTGACAAATATGAAGTCATTTCTATTGAAAGGAAAAATAATAAGTGTAAGTACCCGATACAGTGGGCTAAATGATGACTCTGAATTTCTGTGGAAGAATTAGATCAATTTGCTCAAAAAAAAAGCCAAAATTCTGCAGAGGAAAAATTAAAAAGTATCTTGTCTCATTTCGTACAGATGCAAAAAGTCAGCAATCTTGGTTCTACAAAAAAAAAAAAAAAACAAAAAAAAAAAAAAAAAAAAAAACAAAAAAAAAAAAAACAAAACAAAACAAAAAAAAAAAAAACAGATAGGTACATTTCAGAATTTATATTCTTTTTCCTTCCTAAATCAGCATTTTATTAGAAAATTAAAAAAGAATAGTAAAATTCTTGAAACTGAAGTTTCAGTTCTTTAAAGGAGACTCAAGGCAGAATATTTTTTACATTTTGCCTAAATTCAGGTAGAGTCACCTAGCTCCATTCTCTGGGCCATACACTGACCTAAATGAGTAGGGATTGCATTACTGTTCAACTTCTGCTTTATTCATAGATGGAGCACAAGCCTGAATTCCACAGAGATTTCATTAGGGTCTGATGTAAGGCCGTACAACATAGAGTACACTTGATTAATAATAGTTCACAATGAATCATAGAATCGTAGAATAGTTAGGGTTGGAAAGCACGTTCAGATCATCTAGTTCCAACCCCCTGCCACGGGCAGGGAAAACTCCCACTAAATCATGCCACCCAAGGCTATGTCCAACCCAGCCCTGAACACCGCCAACGATGGAGCATTCACAACTTCCCTGGGCAACTCATTCCAGTGCCTCACCACCCTTAGAGTAAAGAATTTCTTCTTCATATCCAGTCTAAAATTCAACTGTTTAAGTTTGAACTCATTGTGCCTTGTCCTCTCACTACAGGCTCTCACGAAGAGTCCCTCCCCAGCATCCTTATAGACCCCCTTCAGATACTGGAAGGCGGCTATGAGGTCTCCACGCAGCCTTCTCTTCTCCAGGCTGAACAGCCCCAACTTTCTCAGCTTATCTTCATACGGGAGGTGCTCCAGCCCCCTGATCATCCTCGTAGCCCTCCTTTGCACTTGTTCCAACAGTTCCATGTCCTTTTTATGTTGAGGACACCAGAACTGCACACACTACTCCAAGTGAGGTCTCACAAGAGCAGAGTAGAGGGGCAGAATCACCTCCCTCGACCTGCTGGTCACACTCCTTTTGATGCAGCCCAGGATACGGTTGGCTTTCTGGGCTGCAAGCGCACACTGCCAGCTCATGTTCATTTTCTCATTGACCAACACCCCCAAGTCCTTCTCCGCACGCTGCTCTGAATCTCTTCCCTGCCCAACCTGTAGCTGTGCCTGGGATTGCTCTGACCCAGGTGTAGGACCTTGCACTTGGCATGATTAAACTTCATCAGGTTGGCATCATCCCACCTCACAAGCGTGTCAAGGTCCCTCTGGATGGCATTCCTTCCCTCCAGTGTATCAACTGAACCACACAGCTTGGTGTCATCGGCAAACTTGCTGAGGGCGCACTCAATCCCACTGTCCATGTCACCCACAAAGATGCTGAACAAGACCGGTCCCAACACTGATCCCTGGGGGACACCACTCATTACTGGTCTCCAGCTGGACATTGAGCCATAGAACACAACTCTTTGTGTGCAGCCATCCAGCCAGTTCTTTATCCACCGAGTGGTCCACCTATCAAATTGATGTCTCTCCAACTTGAAGAGAAGGGTGTCATGTGAGACAGTGTCAAACGCTTTGCACAAGTCCAGGTAGATGACATCAACTGCTCTACCCTTGTCTATCAGTTCCGTAGCTCCATCATAGAAGGCCACCAGATTGGTCAGGCAGGATTTTCCCTTAGTGAAGCCATGTTGGCTGTCCCCAAGCACCTTGTTTTTCATGTGCCTCAGAATGCTTTCCAGGAGAATCCTCTCCAAGATTTTGCCAGGCACAGAGGTGAGACTGACTGGTCTGTAATTGCCTGGCTCATCCATTTTCCCCTTCTTGAAAATGGGAATTTCCCTTTTTCCTGTCATCGGGAACTTCACCTGACTGCCATGGTTTTTCCAATATGATGGACAGTGGCTTAGCAACTTCATTTGCCAGCTCCTTCAGGACCCGCGGATGAATTTCATCCGGTCCCATGGACTTGTATACCATTGGTGCTCTGACAAGCATTGTGTCGTTGCAATCAGTACATATTGGAAGGTTATCATGGAAGACCTTCATCTTTGATGGAAAGAAGGCTGTTCATCATATTGAAGGCAAGATCAAATATAGTGTTATATATCAAAACCAGGGCAGTTCAAAGAGGAGAAAGGACTTTTCCAGTTTGCTGCAAGAAGATGGGGAAAAAAGGCATCGGCTATGGCAGTTTTCCTCATTAATGTCTCCAGCCCCTAATAATAGTCTAGGTGGGTGACCACAGAGTATGTGCAAAACCTTGTGGATACAATGTCTATTAATCATTGCTTTCTGAAAAGGAAAAACTTGGAAAAAATGTGCAATAGAGAGAGAGAAATTGCAATCCTGATGCTGGTTCCCCTCACTGGGCGCAATCCTGATTCCCATTCATGGGCCAATGTCCTGTCTCCTTCGCCAAGGAGGTGTTCGATGGCCAGGGCTAGATACTCCGTCCTGCCTTTTCTGGGGATACGGACAGGCCCTGCTGCCCCAGGAGCCCCCATCACCCCTGATGAGGGGACTGCCAGCCCCTGCAGTGCCCCACAGCACACCTGAAAACCAGGTCAGGCTGGATCCTTCAAATTCCCATGGCCGTTCACAGAGGATCATGAGTTTGGATTCAGGACTCTAGAGGAAAATCAGACAGAACTTTGCCATATGACCCCAGCTTTACATCTCACATTTCAAATGTGAGGTTAAATATAGCTGAACAGAAGCATGAAATAAGAAAACAGAAAAAAACAAACAAAAAAACCCAACACCAAACAATGAAAAACCTAAAACCAGACACATACAACCTGTCCCCCTCCCCTCAAAAAAGTCCCCACAGGCATTTCTGAAGATCTCAATAGATTCAAAGACCTTCAGCTTAGTCAGTTATCTCATACTGTCTGTTCTTCTCCCAGGGTCCATATGATAAAATTAAGGGAGTGGTGGATAACATTTAGAGATAATACTTGCAGATCTCTTTTCAGGCGTAAATTGCTCCTCAGCCAGAAAGTGCATATATAATACTCATGGCTTAAGGGATTTTCTCATTCTTTTTTATCATTTAAGTGCAAAAATAACACTATTTCACACATAGTTCATTAAATACACGAGGGCAAATATTGTATCTACTCATTTTGACTTGGCTAAGATTGCCATATTTACATTCTTACTGTTGTTTCTCTTGAATATATATTGCATCTACTCTACTTAAACATCTGATGGAATTATAATCTTGTATTTATGATAGGATACTTACTATTTCATGTTTTCCACTGCGGCATCAACATTTTTTTCATCTTTCATATAAAATATCAATAGCAATAACTATTGCCCTGCGAAGAAGGACTTGGGGGTATTGGTCGATGAGAAAATGAACATGAGCCAGCTTCAGTGTGTGCTTGCAGCCCAGAAAGCCAACCATATCCTGGGCTGCATCAAAAGAAGCATGACCAGCAGGTCGAGGGAGGTGATCCTGCCCCTCTACTCTGCTCTTGTGAGACCTCACTTGGAATATTGTATCGAGTTCTGGTGTCCTCAACATAAAAAGGACATGGAACTGTTGGAACAAGTGCAAAGGAGGGCCACGAGGATGATCAGGGGACTGGAGCACCTCCCGTATGAAGATAAGCTGAGAAAGTTGGGGCTGTTCAGCCTGGAGAAGAGAAGGCTGCGTGGGGACCTCATAACAGCCTTCCAATACCTGAAGGGGGCCTATAAGGATGCTGGGGAGGGACTCTTCATCAGGGAATGTAGTGATAGGACAAGGCGCAATGGGTTCAAACTTAAACAGTTGAATTTTAGACTGGATATGAGGAAGAAGTTCTTTACTGTAAGAGTGGTGAGGCACTGGAATGAGTTGCCCAGGGAAGTTGTGAATGCTCCATCGTTGGCGGTGTTCAGGGCTGGGTTGGACATAGCCTTGGATGGCATGGTTTAGTGTGAGTTGTCCCTGCCCATTGCAGGGGGGTTGGAACTAGATGATCTGAACGTGCTTTCCAACCCTAACTATTCTATGATTCTATGATTCTATAATACAACATAAGGAAAAAAATCACTCCCTGTGCTTTGGCTCAGTGTCTGTGCAGTTGTATTAGTAATTCAGAGTGATGGAATTCAATTCTCTCACCACTCCAACTCAGCTACAAAGACAAACTAATGCTTTCCTCCACCATGACATTATTAACTGAGAGCTGGCCTGAATCTCTAAGGAGGGGTAGGTGATAATTATTTGCAATATTCCATGAAAAAATACTATTTTATGTCAAAATGAGCTTTGGTATCTCATTTAGACTTTTCATTTCTAGCTTTTTACTTCTGTTTTAATAAATTTCCATTTCAAGTTCACATCAGTATGTGTCCCTCTGTGAGGAAAAAGGATACCTTTACTTTAAAAGGAATACTGAACAAACCATTCCATTACATTTCTGTCATGTCTGCTCAAACTGAGTACTCAATTCTGAACATTGTGCCATTTGTGCCTATCTCAAGATCCCACTTCATGCATCGTTATAGCAAATGCCATTGTCATCAGTATATTTTCCAGTAAACCCTTATCTGCTGAAGTTGCTGCATGGTAAGATACTTAGCCGAACTGTAACTGAACAGTCCCACCATTGTGGGTGCTTACTGATTTTACTATCCTGAGAATTAAGCACTAAATTTTCACATTTGTTTTGTGCAGGTAATTTTGCTTCTGTCTAGATCAGATTCTTCCCCTCCCTCTCCCCTCAAGTTTCTAACCTTTTAAAAAATATCTGTTTTTTCTCTACTGCCATTAAACATTCAGTTTTAAACTAGCTTAACATTTTCTCAGTATTTAATTAACAATTTGCATAGCAGACTATTATGGATGATCAGTAAACTGAGGTTTGCATCCTGCAGGAGTCTACAGGTCACCTCTGCTTTCTGCTTCAGCAAATTTTCAGGCCACAGGGTATCAAGCAGCTAGAATGCAATTTAAGAGATTATTTTGGGTAAGATCTTGCAAAGGTAATGTGATAGCTACTGCAACAGATGAATTAGTGAAGAGGACTTTAAACAAAAGTTACCAAGGGAGGGGAAACTCTTTTCATCCCACTTCTACCAGTTTGATGACAGTGCCAGCAACAGATGCCCAGAGCTTGGAAGATGGAACACAGGCAAGCAGAAAAGCACCTGAAGAGCAGCACACAGGAGTCGTGGTTTAAGTCTCTATAAACTCACGCAGCCGCTCTCTCACTCACTCCCCACTCTTTCTTCCCCCCGTCCCGGGGGGATGGGGAGGAGAATCAAAAGAATGCAACTCCCACAGGTTGAGATAAGAACAGTTTAGTAACTAAGGTATAACACAAACCACTACTGCTACCACCAATAATAATAATGACAGGAGAAAATACAAGGGAAAAGAATACAATTTCTCACCATCCAATATCAAGCCTGACCATGCAGTGCACCCCCACCATGCACCCCCACACCCTTCCGGGCCTCTGCTCTTCGTTTCTACATCCTGGACATGACATGATGTGGTATGGAATAACCTCTTTGGTTAGTCTG
Source organism: Amazona ochrocephala (assembly GCA_039720435.1). Lineage (NCBI taxonomy): Eukaryota > Metazoa > Chordata > Aves > Psittaciformes > Psittacidae > Amazona > Amazona ochrocephala. The sequence continues at coordinate 33,993,555 of CM077880.1, forward strand.
GGTCAGGTGTCCTGTCTCTCCTTCCTCCCAGCTTCCCCTCCTCCCTGGCAGAGCATGAGACTCACAAAGTCCTTGGCCAGCCTAAACATCACCAAGCAGTAACTGAAAACACTGGTGTTATCAGCGCTGTTCCCAGGCCCAAAATCAAAAACACAGCGCTGCACCAGCTACCAAGAAGGAGAAAAAATGACTGCTGCTGCTGAACCCAGGACAACAGGAATTCCTGCCACTGCAGCCAGTAGGCTGGCTTGACTGGGGGCCCAATCTAAATGCCTTTACGCAAAAGCATGTAGCAAGGGGAATAAAGAAGAGGATCTAAGAGATGTGTGCGTGCCTGAAGGTCAATGACCTTACTGGCATCGCAGAGACTGAAGGGAATGATGGCTCCTACAAATGAAGTGTGGAAAGGAAGGTTATAGGCTTTTTAGACAGGACTGGCGTGGGGGACAAGGAGGGCTCTATGTCAATGATCACCTGGAAAGCAGAGCTAGAGATTAGCCTGTGGATGGATGAGGAGACAGTCAAAAACTTATGGGTCAGGATTAAACGGAAGGCAGAGACAGGGCACATTACAGTGGGGGTCTGCTACAGGCCAGCTGACCAGGAAGACTGGGGCCCTCTATAACAAATAGGAGCTGCTCCCATCCTCATGGGAGACTTCAACCACCCCAATATCTGTTGATGGGAGAACACAGCAAGGCATAAACAATCCAGGAGGTTCCTAGAATATGTTGATGATAACTTCCTTCTCCAAGTGATAGAGTAGCAAACACGAAGAGATGCTGTCCAGGACCTTGTTCTCACCAAGGAGGGGCTGGTGGGAAATATGAAGCTCAAAGGCAGCCTTAGATGCAGTGACCATGAAATGGTGGAGTTCAAGATCATCAGGGCAGCAAGGAGGGCACAATGCAAGCTTGCTAGGAGAAAATCAGGTTTGAGACCATCTGAGGAACTTGAAAGTGGACTAGTCCATAGGAAAGATGAGATGCATCCACAGGTCCAGAGGGAACTGGTCGATGAAGTGACTTTGCCACTATCCATCATATCTGAAAGTCATGACAGTTCAGTGAGGTTCCCACTAACTGGAAAAGAGGAAACATAACCCCATTTTTAAAAAAGCAAAAAACGAAGACCAGGGAGCTACAGGCCAGTCAGTCACACCTTTGTGTCTCACAAGATCATGGAGCAGATCCTCCTGGAAATTGTCATATGCATACATAATGCATCTTCATATTGGCAAATAGGTGATCTTTAATAAAAAATGCTGGTTGAACTCTTCAGAATTTATTTAGTTTTAGTTTCTTAGTGTCAGCATTCTTGTAAGGGCTATTTTTTAAACAATGGATATTCAAGCTTATCCCAAAAGTTTCCTCACTGGAAACAAAAATGTACTCAAAAATAATCAGATACTTCAAAAGAATAATAATAAATTAACACATTTATTTTGATTTATTGTGAAAATGTAGTATGTCCCGAAAAATTTGTATTATGGATTCTCATTTCATATAAGGTGAGCTCTTATATGTCAAAGTTTTGCACAAAACTCCACAGTCCTGTTTATTTTGTTATACCTCTTTTAAAACTGAGGTTTATAATGGAAATAGTGACACCCCCAAGTACAGCCCTGGGAACTGAATTATAGCCATAAAGATTCACTGAAGCTTTACTGAAATCTCTCCTATATGCTATAGAATGTTTTTTAATGAAGTTGGAGACTGGGGTAGTGTCATAATCTCTTACCTTAAGATTACTACTACCTACTTCTTCCTTCAGTTCTTCTGAATTTGAACTCTGTTTGCTCCACTATGTTTCAAAAGAGCTTTATTTCTCATAGCTTCTCTTCTGTTGAACTGCTTAAGGATCAATGAACTGCAGCTGCATGTTGTAATGTGTTGCATAATAGAAGTAGTAAAACTCCTTGGATAAATAGCTGCTAGACATATTCAATCTCTGTTAGGCTTTTAGTAAATCCATACAGCATAAAGATTAGATGCTTTTCATTTGCTGTCTAACAATCTATTCCCCTGAATTACTAATAATGATGAATAAATCTCTGCAGCCTAATGCACTTTATCTGAAACATTAAAGATGATTTGTTTTAGTTATTCAATTTGCATCATGAACTCAGATTTACCCATGAGGTAATACCAATCTTTGTATTTTGGTTATCAATGTATTTTTGGTTATCAATATATTATGAGCATATGCTAATAATTTAACATTGTTAAAGAAATAATTTATCACAGCAACATTCCTGGGTACATTATTCCAATATTTAACTATTTTTCTATTATAAAATAGTTTATTAATGTTTAATCTCAATCTCCTTGTTTATGTCCTTGTACCTGGCTGCTGTTTGCCCTGTCCTCAGTGAGTGTGGTGAACAGCTGATATCTATTCTTTTGTTGACTTATCTTCATAGAATCATAAGTTAGGGTTGGAAAGGACCTTAAGATCATCTTGTTCCAACCCTCCTTCAGTCCACCTTTTCATTGCACTAGTCAGTTCTTTCAAAAGTTACTCACAGGTGTTAGCCTTTGGGTTGGTGTGTAGCTCTGCTCAATGAAACTTGGGCTGTGTCACAGCTTACAAGTTGTGCAACAAAAAAGCCATTTGAACATGCAAAACTATTACAGAGAAGAAAGATGAAGCATATCTAATGCTTTAGAAACCTACCAAATAACCTCTCCAGGCATCTCTGCTGTCTTATAATATCTTGATTTTAAATGCATAACCTGTTTATCGTACTTTGAAGTGGCATATTCAGCCCAGCTATTGTTTCCTGGCTGTTGTATTTATGGCAGACACAGTGGCTCTTTTGCTGCATTTGCTACGTGAATATTTCCACCCCAGGAATATCTGAAATAAAAAACTAATGTCAGGCTGCTGCTTGGTAACAACTTTTGTTTTCCACATCCTCATTTTTGCTCTTATAATGTAAGCAGTTGAGGCCTCTTGATTTGGTTATGTTTAATGTAGGTGTTAATGGCAGTGAATCATCTTGGGGTAGGCACCTCAGTGACACTCTATTAGCAGCACAGTTACCCAGATATCCCAAACTGCTGATTTTAAATCCTGGTTGAGCTTCCAACAGCTGTTAAGTTTTGTAGATGAATTCTGCATTGCCTTTTGCAGTGGACGCCACCCCAGGAAAAAAATTGCATTCGGAAAAGTTAGTGCCTTTCAAAGGAAACCAACATACTTTCTCATCTTAGGTGTGGTTGTTTTCCTGACTGTAGTGTCCAAAGCACAGAATTGCCCTGTATTATTCTTCTGGACTGTCATGTCCTTCAAAGTGAAATTAGTAACGTGATGCATGTTATAGAAATGCTCCCAAACATGGGCTTATGCCACTAGGATACTAACAGGAGGGTGTTGTTTTTTTTTTTTTTTTTCAAGACAGCTTCTTTTAAACAAACAAAAATTGGACTTGATTCATGTACTATAAATCCCCACTGAGTTATGCTGTTTTCATGACTAATTTCTCTCACTAACCACAACTTTAAAGCCTATGACCTTACAACAGCAAGAAAGCTGTAAGAAAACATGGGCTTATTGTGGTGGTTATGCTTTTGCTCATGTTCCAGATCCCCTGTGGCTCGTTAACTCTCCACACAAATACTACTTCAATTGCCTTCTGGCCAACTGCAGTTGCTGAACTGCCAAGGATCATGAAAATAACATGTCTTCACTGGATGCTTCACATTAAATATCAAAGAAGTCATTCTAATTTACGTTAATATTAATATAAGTTGTTCCCAATTTCACTGTATGAAACAGAATTCTCTAAAGCAAAGGAAAATATTATTTTCAGTCTTTTGTAATCTCATATGCAGTCTTTAATGTGAATTATGTTCCTTTGATAATAAGTTATATTAATGACAGGCAATAGATGATACAATAAGAGACCCAATTGAAAAGAGCTGGTGTTTCACAACTGAAAGTTGCTAAATATGTATTGAAATTCAATTATAACAGAGGAGCTTTTGCTGGCACCTCACACTGGAAAATAGTAAATATATGTCAAAACTTATAGGTCTATCCCATCATGTCATTTACCTGGTTTCCTTTAAAAGAAAAATGTCAGGTTACCATTCAAACAGAAACAATAACATGTTTGATAGGGTTCCTTCCTACAGTAAGTTTCACTTCCTTATCCTGCATAAGTACAGAAATGCAAGTCATAACTTTGTATTAAGCCAGAAACACCTGATATGAAAGAGGTAAGTGTGGGAGAATAGTTGAAAGGTGGAGAGGAGCTCCTGTTTAATATCTTGGTCTTATACATATGCATACATGTGTGTGTATACGTATATATATGTATTTGTACTGTAATGTGCCTGAGTGCACCACTGTGCAGAATGGACAAGTATTGTGAATCCTCAGATGATGTTATGTGGGGTTTCTAAACAGATCATTCATCATAGTCATACAATTTGAAGTCAAATATTTCTTAGACTGTATTTCTGTAAAGAAGATTTAAATGATGAGGAAGTAACATGAGCAATTTAGTAGTTGAAGGCTTCTTTGTGAATTGATACTGAACCTGTGACCTACAATTGTGTTGGGGCATGGCATACTATGAATAATTAATTAAAAAAAGGCACCTTTGATCATTAAAAAATCCCACTGCACTCCTTGCAAGAGTACATAAGATGTTAAACTTAGCTCTGGACAAGTTTTAAATTGGGCAATTTGAATCTGTTTAGGTAATTCAGAGGGGGTAATATTCCTTGCTATTTTCGTATCTACAGACTCATTAGAGATCTGTCTTCACTTCTCTCATGAACTGTAATGTCTAATATTGCTGGCAAGAACTAGAAATTTTCTATCATATTCCGACAATACATTAAAACCAAGCATATTTGGACTCAATTTATAGGGAAGAAATTTGATATGAGATTAAAGTACTACTTTTATGTAGTCCTCAAACTTACACATTAATTTTATAAGGACATTAGTAAGATGCATTTAAGACAATTGTTTAATTCAGAATAAAACTCAGATTCAGGATGCCCGGAATAATTATTTTATCTCAGAAAGATTAGTCTGGGTATAAAATTTATTCAGTATGTATCTCTGTTCTGTCTGCTGGTTGAATAGAGTGACTCAAGATGCTTATATCTCTTTTTGACTGCTTTCTGAGTTTAAGATTCTCAGTAAGGAGATTTCAGCAGAATACTGACTGAGTTGTAATTAGACAAAAAAACCAACAACACAAAATCAACCAGCAAACAAACAAACAAAAAAGCCAAAACAAAACAAAAACAACACCAAAACATGGTAAAAGGTCTGGGTTGTCTGCTTCATAACTTTGAGCACCTGAACCCTCCCTTCATAATTCAGAATCGCTCTGATGTCCTCTCTTATGCTTGAACAGAGATATCTCTTTCAAGACCTGGTGAAGGTGGAAGTACCAACATTAGCATTCTGGAAATGGGAAAATTTGTTCTGTACTCTTGCCATTTCGAGAAGCTGGAAAGGCACAGCTTGCACTCTTATCCCTAGACAGTTATTCTGCTGCAAGTGTGAAAATGCCAATGCCTCCTTTTCAAAGCTGCTGATATTGGGTTACTCTTGGGAAGTCAGTATTGCTGTGTACAGAGAAAGAACAAGTGGAGAAAAGTCAAGTTTTATGGCTCAGCAAAATGGGTTACTCCAGTGGGAGAAGGAGGGGCCTATGTGTTGTTTCCTACTCCAGGAACCCAGTCTGTCAAAGAATTAATAGCTGGCACCACACCTACGACTTGTTCCAGGCAGCGGTTGTGTCACTATCAGGGGAAATGGAATCTTGTGTCAAAATGAGAAAATCAGCTCTTAAGTACCCCTGGAAGAGCAAAGTGTACCTTACATGTTTACTACACTTTCATTCTGTGTAAGTCCCAACACAGATGGAATCAAAGCGGTCTGAATATTTCTGTTTCTGATTTTCTGAGAAGAGACAGACGTGTTTTCTCAGTCACTGCAGCATATGCTACAAAAGTAGTGCATGTGACACTTCATAGCTTATCTGCACTTAAAGAAATAAATGTTCTTAATGAGAATCCTATAGCTTAACTTTGCACACTTATTTCCAAAATGAAGGGCATATTTGTGATACACTTGGCTGTGCAATACATATGACTAACGACTGAAAGGTCAAGTTTAAATCAAGAACTATTGCTGTATTCATCAGCCCATGATGAATAAATGAAGCAATTACAAAGATTTTTAGCTAACCAGGAAAATGTTAATTGTGTCACTCAGACCCTGAGTGACTTGTTACAAGCATTTGTATTGAATTAGAGAACCATACTGAGTTTGAAAACTATGAATATTATATGTTGTCATCCAGGCCAATGAAATATTACACTTTTCCATTTGGAGCTCAAGCAGTTCTTTGTTAAATTTCACTGTAAGTTATTCTTTACTCACTCATCAGGACAGGTCTTTCTAATGTTTGAATACTAATTTTAGGTGTAACTGTAGTTTTAGTTTTTGTAATCCATGGTTGGGTTTATTTCTTAAATGCAATAAGTGTAACTGGTAGATATGAGGAATACTGTGTTAACACTAATGTTAACAAAAATGATTTTCTTTTCATAGGAGAATGTACACAGTATATGTCTAATTAATTGAAAAAGCAATGCAAAATATCCATGCTTAGCAGCATTGCAATAATATAGCTCCCTAATTTCAAGGTTCTGAGCAACAACATAGACTTGCCAGAAGGAATAAGCTTGATTAATAACAAATACTTGTTGTCTACAGCTATAATGATGCAGAAGAAAATATGAGCTAAATGAAGAGAAGGTAGTCATAGAATGTGTCTGGCAAGTGAATATGGGAAAAGTGAAGAAAGAAACATTGAAAGTGATGGCCCAGTTGATGGCTTGGACTAAAAGATTAAAACTATGAGCTGAAAAGTGTAACATAAAAGGTGAAATTTCTGAGGCTGCTTTGGGCTGTGTTTCCTAGGCAAATAGTGCCCAGGTGATTTATTTATTCAGCAATAGAATCATAGAATCATAGAATAGTTAGGGTTGGAAAGGACCTCAAGATCATCGAGTTCCAACCCCTCTGCCATGGGCAGGGACACCTCCCAATAAACCATGCCATCCAAGGCTATGTCCAACCCCACCTTGAACGCTGCCAGGGATGAAGCATCCACAACTTCCCTGGGCAACCCATTCCAGTGCCTCACCACCCTCACAGTAAAGAACTTCTTCCTCAGATCCAATCTAAACTTCCCCTGTTTAAGTTTGAACCCGTTACCCCTTGTCCTCTCACTACAGTCCCTAATGAAGAGTCCCTCCCCAGCATCCCTATATGAGATCTCCACGCAGCCTTCTCTTCTCCAGGCTGAACAGACACAACTTTTTCAGCCTATCTTCATACGGGCATGCTCCAGTCCCCTGATCATCCTCGTGGCCCTCCTCTGCACTTGTTCTAACAGTTCCATGTCCTTTTTATGTTGAGGACCCCAGAACTGCACACAATACTCCAAGTGAGGTCTCACGAGAGCAGAGTAGAGGGGAGGATCACCTCCCTCGACCTGCTGGTCACACTCCTTTTGATGCAGCCCAGGATACGGTTGGCTTTCTGGGCTGCAAGCACACACTGCTGGCTCATGTTCATTTTTCCATCGACCAACACCCCCAAGTCCTTCTCCGCAGGGCTGCTCTCCATCTCTTCCCTGACCAACCTGTAGCTGTGCCTGGGATTGCTCTGACCCAGGTGTAGGACCTTGCACTTGGCATGGTTAAACTTCATCAGGTTGGCATCATCCCACCTCACAAGCGTGTCAAGGTCCCTCTGGATGGCATTCCTTCCCTCCAATGTATCAACTGAACCACACAGCTTGGTGTCATCGGCAAACTTGCTGAGGGCGCACTCAATCCCACTGTCCATGTCACCCACAAAGATGCTGAACAAGACCGGTCCCAACACTGATCCCTGGGGGGCACCACTCGTTACTGGTCTCCAGTTGGACATTGAGCCATTGAGCACTACTCTTTGCGTGTGGCCATCCAGCCAGTTCTTTATCCACCGAGTGGTCCACCTATCATAGAATCATAGAATCATAGAATAGTTAGGGTTGGAAAGGCCCTTAATGTCATCTAGTTCCAACCCCCCTGCCATGGGCAGGGACACCACCCACTAAACCATGCCATCCAAGGCTATGTCCAACCCCACCTTGAACGCCGCCAAATTGATGTCTCTCCAACTTAGAGACAAGGATGTCATGTGAGACAGTGTCAAAGGCTTTACACAAGTCCAGGTAGATGACATCAGCTGCTCTGCCCCTGTCCATCAGTTCCGTGGCCCCATCATAGAAGGCCACCAGATTGGTCAGGCAGGATTTCCCCTTAGTGAAGCCATGCTGGCTGTCACCAACCACCTTGTTGGTTTTCATGTGCCTTAGCATGCCTTCCAGGAGAATTTCCTCCAAGATTTTGCCAGGCACAGAGGTGAGACTGACTGGTCTGTAATTCCCCGGCTCATCCATTTTTCCCTTCTTAAAAATGGGGGTTGTATTTCCCTTTTTCCAGTCGTCAGGAACTTCACCTGACTGCCATGATTTCTCAAATATGATGGACAGTGGCTTAGCAACTTCATTTGCCAGCTCCTTCAGGACCCGCTTATGGATTTCATCAGGTCCCATGGGCTTGTATCCATTCAGGTTCCTAAGATGGTCTCGAACCAGATCCTCTCCTGCAGTGGGCCCAGAGTCTTCATTCTCACTGTCTCTGCATCTGCCTTCCAATACTTGAGTGGGGTGGTCAGAGCATTTACCAGTGAAGACTGAGGCAAAGAAGTCATTAAGAACCTCAGCCTTCTCCAAATCCAGGGTAGCCAGTTCTCCCGATAACTTCTGGAGAGGACCCATGGTGTCCCTAACCTGTCTTTTATTTGCAATGTACCTATAAAATCCCTTCCTGTTATTCTTAACGTCCCTAGCCAAGTTTAATTCCAAGTGGGCCTTAGCTTTCCTAACCTGGTCCCTAGCTTCCCGGACAACATCCCTGTATTCTTCCCAGGCCGCCTGACCTTGCTTCCACCTTTTATAAGCCTCTTTTTTTCCTTCGAATTTTGCTCAGCAGCTCCTTATCCATCCAAGGAGGTCTCCTGGCCCTCCTGCTGAACTTCCTTCTAGTTGGGATGCATCGCTCCTGAGCTTGCAGCAGGTGATCCTTTTATATCAACCAACAGTCTTGGGCCCCCCTGCCCTCTAGGGCTGTATCCCATGGAACCTTACTGAGCAGGTTCCTGAAGAGGCCAAAGTCTGCTCTCTTGAAGTCCAGGGCAGTGAGCTTACTGCATGCCCTTCTCACTGTCCTGAGGATCTCAAATTCAACCATCTCATGATCGCTGCAATCAAGGCTGCCCTGGAGCGTCACATTCCCAACCAGCCCTTCCCTTTTGGTGAGGACGAGGTCAAGCATGGCACCTCTCCTTGTCGGCTCCTCTATAACTTGCAGAAGGAAGCTGTCTTCCACACAATCGAGGAACCTTCTGGATTGCTTGTGCTGGGCCGTACCATCCCTCCAACAGATATCAGGGTGGTTGAAGTCTCCCATGAGAACAAGGGCCTGCAAGCGTGAGGCTGCTGCTATCTGCCTATGAAGCACTTCGTCCAGCAAGTCCCTTTGGTCAGGCGGTCTGTAACAGATCCCCACAATAACTGGAAGAAAAAAAAAACAAACTTTTTTGTGAGAAATAATCTCCCATCATAATTAAGCATGACACACTGAAGGTGCTCAAAAATCCATTTATGAAATATATTTCTTCCACAGCAATTCAAATTAAAGTCCCATTAAGTGTACTGGTTTAGGTTTGGATTTGTTTTGTTTTGCTTTGTGTTTCTTTTTTCTTTTTTTGTTCCTCCTCTTGGAAAATGTTTATTTTGTTTTTCTGACTTAAGATGTTTTGTGTTCTTCTAGAAAAATCTCACATAAACTACAGCAGCATTCAAAGCGTGTTGAAATGAGGATGAAAAGCATTCTTATCTACGTTTGAGAATGTTATATTATCAGCCTGCGAACAATCTTGAAGGTGAAAAATAAAGCTTAACTTACTGCATATATTCTGTCTTTGGAAGCATTGCTTTTATTCTATTTGCTGGCTTTGGGTTTCATCTGAAAAGCAGTACACCCAGGCATAGATTGTCTCTTTTCATAGTGCTCTTGAAGTATTGCCGTAAAGATTAATATTAAAGGATGTCCCTCATTTTAAGACTAACATAATACTTCCTGTGATATGGGGTTTACTTTTTGCGGTTTATTCAGCTATTGGCGAGATTGAAGCTGTAAGACCTTTAGGGCAGCTAATACCTATGGTACTTTGCCTAGTATCTATGGTGTCTAATGTCTCTTTGCATCACACCATATCACGTCATTTGAAAGTTAAAAGGATGTAATTTCATTTCTGTAGACCTCTGCTTAGTGTGAGCTATGGTTAAAAAAACAAGATGCAACGTTGCTCTAGAAAGAGGAAGGTCAAGACTGCAGAGAGAAGTCTACTGTCTCTACTTTGAGTCAGTGTTGATGAATCTACATCAGCATATGTCATCCAAGGTCAACCACAAGAACAAGAGGCTGGGGAAGGATATTGCTCAACGAAAACTAGTTCAGAGAATAGTACAAGACTGGTCAAGTATGAAGTAAACTGCTCTGAGGAGTGTCATCTAATGATCTGAATGGTTTTAATCCCTAAAAGCTGAGCAAGAAAAAAATATGAGAAAATGAAAGGAAATGACTGAGAGGAATAGTTATGCCAATCTGAAACCACAAACATATATAAAATGTAATGTCAAATTAAACCAGATAAGCCTTTCCCCTTAAAGTAATTAATCCAAGTCCAAACTAAGCTTTTGGAGTGGATTTATTCTGGTTTTTATCCTGACTAATAATTCCTATATTTCATTGATCTGAGGAAGAAACAAAAAATTGCACTCCTCAAACACAGTGTATTGTCCTGACAGATATAATGCTACATTTTAGAAATGTAGTAGGTTCTGTGTATTCCATATCAATTATTTCCAATTTACTTAACTAGCAACAAGTTTTCCTCAATGGTAGCAATGTGACTGGATTCAAAGGTAAAGCTGGCACTAAAAAAGCATTGTCTGGAATTTCCATAAACCTAGAAAAAAATCTAGTATACATTCTGTTCCTAGTGAGCTAGTTTTATCCATGTAAATCTATTTGCTTAATAAATGATTTTTAATAGCTTAAAAGGAAGAAAAGAAGAAAAAGCCCTAAAAAGGCCCCTACAGAGCAGCATACAATGCCTAATTCTCATGCATAACTGATGCAATTTCGCAGTCTTCTTTGATGAGGCAACTGCTAAGACAGCTGGCTCCTTCCCCCTTCCTATGATAATACCTCACTCACACTTTGGACTGTCAAATCTTTGCAGATAGGAGACCCAATTTAAACTGCTCTGCTCCTGCTAACCACTCCTTATCACTCCTCTCACAGCTCCTAATGCCAGGGCCTGCTCTGACCAGCTATTTTAGCTTTGTTAACAGGTTTTGTCCCTTCAGTTCTTATTAGAAATGTGTCCAGCACTCTAGAGCTAATGCAATAACCTTCAATGCAGAAGAAAACAACAAACAGGCTTTCCTGCTCTCCAGCTGTGGAAATCTCTAAAAGAAAGTCATCTGCCTTCAGTACTGTTCTCTGCTCTTAATTTGTTTCATACCAATGCTAGAAACTATCACTCAGTTCATGTTGGACACCACCCAGTCATGCTCTGCACACTTAGTTAATTGGTTTAAACTCCCATATGTTATTACAGTGTAAAAATGTTCTCCGTTCTATTATATGACCATTTTGATAACAAAAATCCTCTCCCACAATACATCAATACATGTAAACTAAAAATTTTGTCACTTCATTTACTCCCTGATTTTTAATTTGAGATTTACTTCAGAATTCTAATTCATACGTGTCGTTATCCAGTTTCTGTCAATGTGAGCAAGTGTTACTAAAAAGGCGCAATGGCTGTGACTTGACTGAGGACATGTTTTGAAATCATCTTTTACCATCTTATATCCCACTCTACATTATCAGTTTCACTGCTGCCAACAATATAGCCTTAAATAAATAACCTTTTTCCGTGGTGTTTCTGGTTTACAGCCCCATAGTCAGAAATTATAATCAAATTATGCTTACAAAAAAATAAAATTGAATATATATATTTATATTCAGTAGATGGTGAATATAGCACTTAAATTTGTTTTAGAGACATCTGTGCATTAGAACAGCAGAGCTATTCTATTTCTCTGCTTTGACTGGGTTTCATTTTCATGTTCTGTTATCCCAATTCAGAAATACAACCTCGAAAAGACTTAGAAACAAACTTCAAAGAAAAAAGGAACACTGCTAAAAGTGAGTTTTAAAATGTTACGAGCATCTGGATATTGGTATTATGGAAACAGGTGGGAAATTTATCAGCATTTATTTCAGACTGGGCACCACCTGCAGCCTACTGGGGATAATGTACTGTGGTTCCTATGGGAAATACACTGAAGACTGCTACCATCCTCAAGTTGTAATTATAGCCCTTTGTAACAAAGAAAAGATCAATTTTATACGCTTAGTACATTTGTAAAATCCATCTTGAAAATTAATCCAGCTGTGGATAGGTCTGATCCAGCATCAGTTGAAATAAATCAGAAGACTCTCACTGATTTCAGTAAGCTTTGTGCTTGACTGTAATTACAATATGCAGACATGCATCTTTTCATGAAGCAAGTCAGTAGTACAATGAAAGGGTGGAAAGTTAATAATACACTTGAAATTGCAGCATGTGGCTGAATATTAAATGCTGTTTAGATAGGCTGAGCTACTTAGTGTTGTTCCTTCAGCAAATCCTGAAATCCTTCGCCACAATGAATTATTTTTCCTCTGTGTTGCTTCACTTTTTTTGCAGAAAGCATTTTATTTTGTGTTCAAATGCTCTCCAATTAAAAAGGGTACTGTAGTAAACTACCCCATATATAAATATAAACACAAGAATAGTCATTGGTATTTTGAGTTTGGTATAGGCAGCCCTTGTTCATGATTATGATGCTATTTATTTGTATAATTGCTTATTTTATCCATCTGTGTATATCTGAGATATGTATATGAGACATCGCATATCAGTAGTTCAGCCATGAATAAAGGTCTAACAATATCTTCCTACCTCTCTGAAGTAAATTGCAGGACAGTAACACTGAATACTCTATGTTATGACCCTTGATATTTGAATGTCTGGCATTATATTTTATATTCTGTCCAGGGCATTCATGGAGGATTGTAAATACAGTCCTTACTGCATGGTTTATAGATTACTTAGGCAAACTGTTTCACATGGCAAAACCAGCAAGATACAAAGTGAAGTCAACAAAAATATATTCAATATTGCCATCAATTAACAGAATAAATTATTTTAAAATGCTGCGTTTAAACAAATCAGAAAAGATAAGTGGAACAGTCATGCATGTGAGAGACATTATCATTGAAGACACTTGGTGCTGTAGAGAAGGGGAAGGATTCAAAGCTGAGGGGACCTGGTTGCACCCTAAATAATAGCAATTGCAGACTGACTTATTTACTCACAAACTGATCATGAGTTTGGGAATACCTTTAATCATTTTATTCTGAAAAAGTAGTGAATGATGCCATCTCCTTCTCTGCAACAAAGACATGCTTCACACATTAACAGAATTAATATTCAGTAATGATCCTTACCTAGTTGAAGTGCAGAAAAGATTTCTTAAAACATCCCACAAAAGTGAGTAACCAGTTTTCATAGTTTTTTGATGTTTCAAGTGAGGGTCATTTAAATTATGTGGCTAGGCCCATTGTCAAGCTCAGACAGAGTGTAGGGGTCCTAGTTTCAAAGTTTTAGACCAGATTACTAAATTGTATCACCAGGTCACATCTTAGTTACTCTTTTTTTTTGCTGACATTCACAGGGGGAATAGAGTTCATCCCTTTCCAGACAACAAATATTTTTTCCTGTTGCTCTGCCATGCAGATAATAGTGCCTTAACACAAGAACTCCCATCTTTTTTCCTCTGCACAGGAGGGAAAACCTATCCATCCAGGAGTTTACTTAATGACAAGCTGCGCGCCAAGGTGTGTTTTTCAGGGTAGCACAATGTCTATAAGGGCTCAGAATAGAGCAACTATATACTTCGGCTTGTTTCTCAGAAAGCTGGCCAGCTGTCTCCCAGCATAAGGTATGCATTGAGACAGCTGGACAAAATATTTCAGAAACATGTGGGAACAACACATGTGTTATTACAGGTGACTTGGTTACTCATGCTGTGGAACGCCTTGTAATTCCTGCATGTGGACTCATGCCCTTGGACACAAGTCCGTAGTAGCTTGTGCCATGGGAAATTAGCTGATAAGGAAGGATTCAGCTATGCCTTAATTCAATATTTAACAATATGCTGAGGAAGCGAATAAGTCTGGCAAAAAAAAAAAAAAAAGGTATCAAACAAAGAACTGGGTGCCAGGTGTAATGTGAGGTAGATGAATAGCTTTGGACTCTGAGTTCTACTTCTGTAAAGTCTCTGCTTTCTTTTTTAACACTGAAGTTTTGCTTAGTTTGGAAAAACTTTTGCACATTCATTCAACTGGTGTTTTAGAAAATACTACAGCTAGCTAAAGTGCTGCAATTCCATTTTTTTGAATGTTATTTTTCTATTCTGGCCAAATGACATGAACACAGCTTTTATATATTCTTAAAGTGTGTTGCGAATTCTACTCTGACAATTTATTACTCACCTTAAAAATGTGATACCTTCTAATGCATGTGGTGTCTATTTCTTAATAAATATTTATGACAGAAAGTTTTTCAGAAAGGAAAATGAATCTTCACTCTGTCTTTTTTCAGGAAGTTTCTAAAGCAGGTTGAGAAACAGTATGAAATAAGTATCACACACAAAAACATAGCGGATCACAGCTCCACACTTCATGAACGTTCGGATGCACGAGTTATTTTATTTCATGTAATATTAAAAAAACTGAACATATCACTCTGAGAGGAACTGGGATGCTGGTACAAGAAAAACTAAAATGAGGCGTTGTAAGTTACCTTTAAAGACAGGCTTTCTCTAAAGGCTTTCTCTAACTAAAGTGCAGAGACCAAAATATTTATTATATTCTTTTCTAACACATTTTTTGTTGTCTTTCTATTTCTTGACACCTCTTCAGATTTTTCCCAGACATTTTCACCAGACTTTGTCTGGCCTATGCCTGTACTGAGTAGGTTGCAAAATCCTTTTGTTCCGAGAGAGAACGTAATTTATAGTAATTACTTTTGTTTGATTTCTTTTTTCATCCCATTTTTTTGCTTTCTTGCCTCTGACAGTTCTTTATACTGCACTCAGCTATGACATGATATTGTGTATTCCTAACCTTACAAGTGCTTTTCAATTGGTTTCCATTGGTGCATTTAAGATTTTTAGTAGAATTGTCAGTCATCTCTCTTAATATGCAATATAGACTCAAGTAAAACTGTTTCCAACTCTGTAACTGCTCATGCATGCATTTTCCTTTGTATATGGAAGCATTCACAATAAACTTAGTAATGTTCTTCATACATCTAACTAAATACAGAAGTACCTGAAAGATTAGAACTTTACCCAGACTTCCTCATGTTGAACAAATTTGGGTGCAATTGTTTTCTCTGGAAAGAAGGGGGTTTCCTTAGCATTTCATTTGGCTGAAGAAGATAGGAATTCAGAGAATAATCAAAGAGGAACGAACACATCAAGGTAATATCTCCACAGAAAAAGAGCGCATTTCAGGCATGATTGCCATATGTGTAAGCTCATAAAATAGGTATCTACAAAAACCTAACAGGAGATGAGACCTTTTTATGTTGGCACTTGTAAATTGAGCCTCTACCTTCTTGCCTGCTCTCCCACAGAGGTGCTTCCTGCCCTACCTTTTTTTAGGCTATTGATAATGGAAGCCCCATGGTTTGCTAATATAATACCCTAGCACACTGAGAACATTGTGTTATCTAGTGACAACCACTATGAGTGTAATAACTTTTTAATGTCTAAACACACATGCAAACAGCAGGTTTCCCGGTCTCGGGTAATTAATTTTCACGGCTAAATCTAGATCCTGGTTCCTTTTATCCAAGCTGCCACCTCACTGAATGAGTGGCTTTCAGAAACCCATTCTGTTTGAAGAAATTCAGGAAAAAAAAGAGACTTGAAAAAATGTTTACAGACCCTTTTCTATGGTTGTCATCAGACAGTCATTTGTCAGTGATAGATGTTTGTTTGATTTATATTTTCAGAAAAAATCCCTTAAGATTAAAAAATGCAACCTGTGACTCACAAATGTGATGAAAAAATTAAGAAGATAATTAAAAAAACATCTAAACCAGGGCTCAAATGATGAACCATTTAAACTCTTTAGTTAAAACTAGGACATATAATTGGGACCATTTTTATTGGTTACAGGTCAAGACTGGATCAGTACATCCTCCCTTTAAAGTCAGAAATTCTGTACCATATCCAAGTTTTTCATCTTGAGTTTTAATCCATTATAGAGAACAATGAGGCCATAAACATTCCTGAAATGAGGAGTTTAATAATTAGGTTTTTCTTCTCTCTTTTCAATGAATTCTGGAACATTTCCTTCACCATCTATTTGAAAGGTTTACTAACATAGCACATAATTATTCTTGTTTCTTTTTAAAACCTTAAATTTGCTTTTTTTGTTGTTGTTTTTAACATTATTTGTAAGCATACAGTCATAATCTGTATCCCTACACACACATATGTGACCTTTGTTTTCCAGGGCAAATTAAAGAATCTGCAATTAATTGTAAGAACAAGCAGTGTTTTCTGAGGCTATGCTATGGCTTCCAGTCAAACAAATTCCATATCCAGTTTAAGTTACATCTTCTTTTAATATAAGTTCAAAGACACTATCACTTTGCCAAGAGGGAAAAAACTCTCCCAATATAAAAACAGCAAAACATCAACAGCAAAAGGAGAAAGAAAAAAAAAAAAGCTACCATGAAGGAAAGAATAAAAGCATCTTTCTGCTTAAATGGGCTATGAAAATTATCTCCAGTTGTACATTGATCTCAAAAATAGAACGCTAAGGAACAGTGAGCTCAGTTTTTGTCTGACTGCTATTGGTTTTACAGTAGAGTGCCTGCACTTATTAACTTATCTTACTGATTATGGCAGGCCAAATTGGAAGTCCATGAAAACAAGTGGAAATCTTCCTCTATGTTCAGTTTACTTTGAACCAGCTCCTATGCCAATGTAAGTAAAGAGAGAAAAGATCTGATACCTCACAGACAATAATTTTTTTGTTAAACTTCATTAAGGTATCTCCACTCTGTATTTACCTCCTCCTCCCAAAGTCTGGGTGCCCAATTTGAAGGACAGCCATGAAATTCCTCCTAGGATAAATGTTAATTATTAGTTAGCAGAAACCTCACCTGCCAATGTCTGCACAATAGCTGAAATATAGAATCATAGAATCATAGAATAGTTAGGGTTGGAAAGGACCTTAAGATCATCTAGTTCCAACCCCCTTGCCATGGGCAGGGACACCTCCCACTAAACCATGCCGTCCAAGGCTATGTCCAACCAAACCTTGAACGCCGCCAGGGATGAAGCATTCACAACTTCCCTGGGCAACCCATTCCAGTGCCTCACCACCCTCACAGTAAAGAATTTCTTCCTCATATCCAATCTAAACTTCCCCTGTTTAAGTTTGAACCCGTTACCCCTTGTCCTTTCACTACAGTCCCTGATGAAGAGTCCCTCCCCAGCATCCCTATAGGCCCACTTCAGACATTGGAAGGCTGCTATGAGGTCTCCACGCAGCCTTCTCTTCTCCAGGCTGAACAGACCCAATTTTCTCAGCCTATCTTCATACGAGAGGTGCTCCAGTCCCCTGATCATCCTCGTGGCCCTCCTCTGCACTTGTTCTAACACTTCCATGTCCTTTTTATGTTGAAGACACCAGAACTGCACACAATACTCCAAGTGAGGTCTCACGAGAGCAGAGTAAAGGGGCAGGATCACCTCCCTCGACCTGCTGGTCACCCTCCTTTTGATGCAGCCCAGGATACGGTTGGCTTTCTGGGCTGCAAGCGCACACTGCTGGCTCATGTTCAGTTTCTCATCGACCAACACCCCCAAGTCCTTCTCCGCAGGGCTGCTCTGAATCTCTTCCCTGCCCAACCTGTAGCTGTGCCTGGCATTGCTCCGACCCAGGTGTAGGACCTTGCATTTGGCATGGTTAAACTTCATGAGGTTGGCATCATCCCACCTCACAAGCTTGTCAAGGTCCCTCTGGATGGCATTCCTTCCCTCCAATGTATCAACCGAACCACCCAGCTTGATGTCATCGGCAAACTTGCTGAGGGCGCACTCAATCCCACTGTCCATGTCACTGACAAAAATGTTGAACAAGACCGGTCCCAACACTGGAATATTTGCTATACATTTCAATTACAAGATGAGGGGACTTCACATTGCTCACATTCTCTTTTATTTAACTTTCCTGAACATTCTAAGAGAGTTTTGCAGAATTATTTGAGAATTTGTGTTGTTCCTATTAATTTCTTCCTCCAAGATTTCTGAAAAAATATACAAAATTATCTGGTGATATCCATAAAATCTGTATTTTTCTAACACTTGAAATAAGTGTGAGAAGAACAGCACAAAGAAAGAAGTTGGCATGGTTAAGTGTTAGCTGCATGGTCTTGTTATCCCTGAATCTGGGAAACATTTAGTTTAATAAATCAAATTTTGTGTCCTTCTTCTTGTTAGCAGTGAATGTTCAAATAAAACCCAAAAGTTTTGTGGGTTTCCTGAAACTATTAGAGCATTTGAATTTACACTTCCATTGGTATGTGCATGATAGATTAGTCATGCGACTCTTAGCAAAAATAAGTGCTGTGAATTTATTCCATTGGACATGGTATAGGAACACATGCTCTTTGAGGATGAAGCACCATATGTTTGGTGGTTTTTTTTGTTTTAAAAAAAACCAAACCAAACAACACAATGTGTGGAAAGAAACAAAGCAATGAAAACCTTAAGTGGATATTGAAATATGGGCAGTGGGCTGCAGCGTTCCCTCAACCACCATGCTAGCTTTCCATAATTCTGTCATCATACAACTCACAAATGGCAGCATTGCAACTTTAACTGTTTCAAATACTTGTTCTCTAAATGTATCTTTAACGAAGGAAGTATCCCTTTTAGATGAATAGAAGTAGATACTTTATATGTCTTCTGGGGAAAAATGCACAGAACTGAATGGAAGTCTTTGCAGTCCTTAGATGTTAACTTTCTCCACTTACATTTTGCTAAGGTGCTGATGACAGAGAGATACAAATTCTTCCTAAAGTTTAATAAAGGCTTTTTTTCTGGTCTATTGATTCATAACTATAACTTAGGATATTATATGTCAGCAGATTGCTTAAACACTAGTACACGGGGGTAGATCTCTAGTAAGTAGGCTTTCGCAAAAAATGTGGGATATAAAGATGTCAGAGAAGGCAGAAAATATCTTGTATATTCATTCTTCTTTCAAATGTCACTCTGCAACTCTTTGCACAATGTTTTCTTGCTCTCATGTTGGGGCAAAAAACCCACAAGCCCTAAAAGAAATCTAATTTATTTGTTGTTCTATTTGGAATGCCAGTTGCAAATGGTATTGTAGTGCAAACAGATATAATGAGTTTTATGACAGAAAGACTGTTCAGATAACGCAGAATCAGCTGCAAATTGTTCAGTTTTTACACCAGCAAATTTAGTAAACAGGGAGACAAGACTGAGAATCACCAAATTATGGTTTGAACAATGGTTATAACTGGTTTTCTAAATTCTGAGGTTTTTGTTGTATTTTCAATTTCACAAATAAGAAAACATGACATGACAGGAGTAATAAGGATCTTTTTCAGTCAGCAGACTGAGATACCTGAAGAAAACATACTCTAGATGATATTTAACTTCTCAAAGGGAAATGCAATTTAAAAGAAAATAATTCAAATGATATTTTACTTGATAATCTGTAGTCTTATTTTTTGCTTATGTGACAGCTTTCTACCACAACTGAGAGCTTTCAAGAGCATTTCACTGGGATACATTAGGAACAAAGAACTAACACGCTGGTGTGAAAAATGTTGGCTGTTAAGGTTCACTAAAATTTACAGGGAGATTATCATATGTACAGACCAAGAGATATCAACTTCTATTAAAAAAATATTTCCATTACAAAATCTGTCTTTCTTTGCTAACAAAAGCACCACGTGCATCAGCATACAGCTAAATGATTATTTGTGCTTCGTATTTCCATGCTTTCAAGAATGATATAGGCCTATATCATATACTATATCACATACTATATGATATAGGCCTATATCGTATACTGTATCCACAGTAGCCTTTTGTGAATAGATGAGTATGAACATCTTACACATGCTAGATCTGTCTTACTGTTCACAGGCTATCAGATACAGAAAAGCAACTAAAATATTCCCTGTACTTCTAGAAGCTTTGTAGTTATTTTAATAAAAGTGTTTCTTTAACTTCTGTTACAGACATCCCTAGTGTCCAAGTCGCAAAGTAAAATGCAGCTTCCTCTGACACTAGAACCTTGGATTTAGTACCAGACTAAGACCCTTAGGTGTTTAGTTTTTACTAAGTTATCTAAATGACTATTACAGTGAAGAACCTATGGTTTGAATCAGTTTCCTAAATATAAACCTCTAGAACTATTGCAGTGCCCAAGATAATAAAAATATATATGCAAGGAGTTGGCAGATATTACACAGGAGCTACAGAATATTCATGTCCTTCTGGATCAGTGGCTGAGGGTCCAACAGGATATTCCTGGGTATCTCAAATATTACTGGAGGTCTACATTTAAGAAATTGAACTGAAAACCTGATTAATACAATGGTGCTTAGAGATCTATTGAGGTGACACCAAAGCAGATATTCCAGGAATTTAATTTGAGGTAAGTCAACCCAAAATTTAGGTATACATGTGTTCTTGCTTTCATATTAATTTCACGCTGGTTTTCCTTTTCTAGACATAAACATCTGATGTCATTCAAGCTGCATGAGGTAATTTTGCATTGCTGCCACTCTAGAAGGTAATTGATTCTCCTAGAAGTTCTGCACTGCACTTGTCAGCAGCACCTGAATGCTCCTGTTCAACAGTTTCCATTACAGGCAACTGAGGTCTGCAGTGGGGTGTGACTGCTTTTTGGATCCCCCAGAGGTCATACTATCCTCTAGCAAGTAAGGTAAGTGTCTTCTGTAGGTTAGGCTGTATACCTTTCAAAGCCATAGAGATACCTTGTCCATGCTGTAACACCTCACTCAACACTAAAAGTGTTTGTTTTGGATACTGAATCATGCCACTAGTTCATATGACTTGTTTCCTGACTGCATTTATTAGATATTAGCTTCTTCTAATGGGAGCTTAAGCATTTAATTTAATATATGTTACTAATTTTAGGTGTCTTAATCTAGAGCTGGATTTCCTTCTACTATGACTAACCCTTCCTTTTCTGTCAAGGACTCACTCTCTATTTCTATTTCTCTTAAACATGTGTAGGATTAGTATCCTTTTTAACCATTCCATCAGAAACATATTTTTTGTAGCCAATAAATGAATAGGATCTAAAAGAAAGAAGTATATATGACAGATCAGACATTTTTCTGTAATTAAGAGATATTTCTGTTGTCTAGCCACAGTGGTGTAATTGCCCTCCTAGAACCATCAAGTAATTGCCCTCCTGGGACCATCAAGTGATGATGACCCATGTGAACACCCTTTCCAAACAGTGGTAGAGTGATTTATTTTTATTTTCATTTTTATTTTTATTTTTACTTTTTTTAATGGTTACACTGCATCCAAAGAAATAATTACTCTGGAGGAGAGAAATTACTGTATTAAGGCAATGTTTATGTTGACACAGAGAGTTCATGAGGGAGTTATACTAGTTCTGCAGCAATATAGCCATCCTGCTGTAATTCTCCTGGATGATGTCCCTAGACAGGCAAATCTGGGAATCTGGCATTTCTCCTTTCTTTTGAATAGGATAGAGTTGCTGGTAGGGATCCATCCCTCTGTGCTATTAGGTTAGTGATTTCCCTTTCTCCATTCTATGGTCAGATACATTGGACACCTGGAAAGAAAATTTTAATGGCTAGAAAATTGAGGTTTTCAAGGAAATATTCTTTCAGGGAATAATAGGTTAATGATTACCAATTTCAAGAGTTTTTCCTTTGCCTCTATATCTTGTGAAGATTTGAGTGGGCATCAGTATAATCTGAAGGTCATCTGCTGATGTTAGAAAGATCATCTTTTCTTTTTGTCAGCTGGTTCAACAGAAAAAACAAGCTGTCCTTACAAACCTTGCTATATGCTTAAGTTCAAAAAGAACAATGAAATGGATAACACAAAATAGCTAAAGTGGCAGAGGTACATATGGGCAGTAAATATAAATATGAATGTGAATATGAATTAAATATAAATATGAAGATCAAAAATATAAACACTTACTACATTTATCTTTACAATATTGATTTTGAAATAATGATAAAATATTGATCTAATGAGGGTCATACAGAATCACAAAACCACGGAAACACTGAGGTTGGAAGAGACCCCTGGGGAACATCTGGTTCAGCTGCCCTACTCAAGCAGGGCCACCTAGATCAGGTTGCCCAGGACCATGTCCGAGCAGCTTCTGAACATCTCCAAGCATGGAGGCTGCACAGCCTCCCTGGCCAAGCTGCGCCAGTGCTCAGTCATGTCCACGGAAAAAATCCGTTTCCTGATATTTAGATGGCATCTCCTCTGTTTCAGTTTGTGCTCACTGACTCTGGTGCTGTCACTGAGCACCTGTGCCATTGGGCACTGAAAAGAGCCTGGCTCCAACTTCTTTGCACCCTCCTTTCCCCTGAGCCTTCTATTCTCTAGGCTAAGCAGTCCCAGCTGTCTCAGACTTTCCTCATAGGACAGGTACTCCAGCACCAGTACATCATTGTGGCTTTTGCTGGACTCCCTCCAGTATGTCCATACTCTTTCTAGTATAGAGGAGTCCCAAAGTGGGACACAGTTCTCCCGGGTCTCACCAGTGCTGACCAGAGGGGAAGGATCACCTCCATGTTGCTTGTCATCTTCTAGGAGACCAAACATATGTTTTAAAACATATTTAAATTATCACATTTAGGACCAGAAATGCACGACAATCTCAAATCTGCACAGCGTTGTTATGTGGGCAGTTTTGCATACTGCAAAAAACTGGTAAAGCCAATAGCATCTTATCTAGGATTTTTATTGCAAACATATATGGCTAATTATAATTCACACACACTATTCTTTTTCTTTTTATTGTTTAAGGATGTTAACCAGTTTGGCAATGCCTGTTCTGATTTGTTCCATTTGCAGTATTGCAGATTGCATGATACTTATAGAGATTATGCTACAGTACAAGAAGTAAAAAGATGTGAAGCACCCCCTTTCTAGATTAACCAATTTAGCAGATTTTTCAAACAAACCACTTTGAAAAATAAATACTGTTTGATGTCCATAGTGAGTTTAAATGAAATTCAGTGTATCTGAGATGGTATCTTTTTACATGTGAGAAACATTAACTCCAAAGGCACTGGAATGAGCACCATCAATTGAAGTAAAAACCACCTGCAGGATTAGACAAAAAAAAAATAAAAAATCAAAGTTTGATTGATCTGCAAATTGAGACACAAAACAAAACAAAACGAATTTTTAAAAATATCCATAATGACATATTTAAACATGTACCTAGATGTACCTGAAGATGTGCCAGTCCTTCATCTGGACATTATTGTTCCCTAAAGTCACGTAAACCACAGCAGTTTCTCATTCTCCGTTGGCTGCATTTAACAGAAACAAGTACTAGCTCTTACTCAAGACACAGAAAGATGAAGAAAATATCCTCTTCTCTCAGACTTGATTTCTTTTTCTTAATTCAGTAATCTGAAGAACCATGCCATGTTTGAAATGAGTGTCATTACATCCAGTTTTCAATAAGCGCTAAAATCCTTGTGGAGAATGAACTTCATGATTCCATAAATGAACCTCCTGAAATTCTGTCAGCTTGCAAATAGCCTGTTTAAGTGTAGGGAAGTAGTTGAAATTCAACCATCTGCCTATAAATTTGAAAGATACAGTGCTATTAACTAGAGGAAGTGGGATTCTATCAGGAACTAAAGCCACCATAGCAACATCAACTTTTTGACTTTGCTTAATCAGATTATAAAGTATGAGAAATTGTCTGACAAATTTATTTTAGGCCAGTATGATATCGGTAGTGTAAGTGAAGTTGAGGAGGACCGAGCTGGCACTTGGGAAAATTATGATCTTCCTAGTCCTCACACTGTGTTACTCAAGAACAGACTGTAGTTCACCCTTGTAGGTACAAAGCTTAACTGCAATGCCATGCAATGTGCGCTTTAAAGACAACTAAACGTGTGTAGCCTCAAGCTCAACAGCACTTGGAACACTGAAATATTATTTTTTTCCTGATAATTTACCTAACTGTAGAATATCTCTTAGTAGCCCATTTTAAAACTACATTCCTTAGAGTCAATAGAAAGAATGCTAATTAACCTGTAGTTTGTAAGATTCGTGTACCAACATGTAATACTACCTATTTAAGGAATTTTTCCTCGAAAATCCTTCAAAACCTTTTTTGCATGTGCTCTCTCTTACACCAGCAAGATACACATGTTTCTGGTATATCCAATTCTTATAAGGAAAAAAAAAATATAGATTTTGGTGGTGAAATAACAGGAATAGGGTTATCTCTGTCAGTGGAATAATCCCAGATCTCCTTTCACCACGCTCTTCTGTACTGATTTATGAGCTCTGTGTAGAGCCCATGTCAAACAAAGTTACAGTAATACAGCGAACTCCCAAGAGGTAGTAGCACTGTTGAACCCTGCAGACCTTCCCAAGAAGTGTTTTCTAAGGTTCTGTACAGTTGGTGTCAGATTGAATACATCTGGGATATATTTAGACCAAGTTTGTTTCCAGCAGAGCTGTCCAACTGTTCAACACTTATTGAAAATCATTCTTATCCTTGAGATAACTGTGATCTATTTATCATTCTCTAATATATGGAGATCCATGAAAGGGATTATGATACTGTGACAATTAGGAGAAAAAAAAAAATAAATTAAATCCTCAAAGTGAATGCTGAATTGAGAATGTAAACTAAAATGCTGCTTATAAGTATCCTCTAAGGGCTGTTCACTATTTTCCTTATGTGTTTAATTTGTTGGAGATGTCATTACCTTCAATAAAATAAAAAAAAAAATAGGAAAACACTGATGTGCTATATTACTTACAAGCTAAAAAGGAGGGAATCTGTCTGCTGTCCTCCCTCAGAGCAGATGGCAGAACAGAAAAGCATACAAGTTCAAAGGAGAGAATCAGCTGCATTCGATATAAGGCTGTAGTACAGCTCTTTGAACACTGAACAGTATCACAAATTCTTGTGTTATTGAGACCTTTATTTATTTCTTCTGAAGTATTCCTTACTACAGCCAGCGAGTAGTTTGTGCAATTTAATCCATAATGTATAACTTGTTCTCTTGCTGTATTCCATTGTTTTATTCCCTGACTTCTCAACAGGCAGAAGAGAAAATTAACATGGCAAATGTAGTAACTATGTGTAAAGGTAAGGCAAAAATAGATACATTTAGCATATGGGAAAGAAGTAGAAGGAGCTAGTAGATGTGCTTTATGTTGAGTTAGCATTTTGGTGTTGGGTTCATTGGTTTGGGGGTGTTTGTTTTGTTGGTGTTAGATTGTTTGTTTTATTCTGTTCAAAAATATTCAGCCTTGGAAAGATATGAAAAGTTTCTACCTTTTAAGTTAAGCAAAGTAACAAAAAAAGGGAGATGTGTAAGCAGTAGAACATGTTTCAGTTTGAGTTTTGTTTAAATCCAGTCCTCAAGGCAGAGCTACTCTCTGCAAAGCTGGTATTGAGTGTCTGGAAAAGAATGTAACTTAAAGAAGCGTGTGCCTCGCATGCTGATTTTAATCTATTTTCCCATAGCAGGTGTGAATGCAAATAAAAAACATTTATATTTGAAATAAACCCAGACTTCACATCTATAATTTTTCCTTCACTGTAGAAAGTAGTCTGTGAGACCTCGAAGTGCTTACTGCAAGGCAGGGGAAAGGAAAATCTGATAGGACGCTGGTATCTGAAGAGTAATAAAAGAAAACTTGTATAATGTAGCAGATTTAAAATGTCTTTCTCCAGGTTTGGTATCCATTCTTGCCTGACTCATTTTGACTGCTTCTCCCTGGCATCTGAGAATAGTTAATTCTTCTCACACAGGACTCCTTCAGGCTTCACTGAGCCTTCTTCAGCCTGTATTCTACCTCCCTTTTCAGCTGCACCAGGGCCATTTTTCTTACCTTCCACTCACTTTAGCTGCTATCTGTCTTCGACACTAACCCATCATGATTCACACAGTGCTCATCTCCTAGCGTCCCTTTTATCCTTAGTTTTTCTGCAAGTCTGCAATAAAGGCAAAAATTGAATTCCGTTCTCCTGAAAAGTCTGCTGGCAGAAGGATTCTGGTGCGTGAAATACTGACAACTAATGTCTAATGGCTTGTGAGTATTTCACTGCAGTGATTTGAATCCTTTTTCGTTTTGAATTGTTTCATGGTGAAACAATATTGGATGGGTACAACATAGCTTTAGGAGAAATAATTAGAAAAGCTTGAGTATTAAAACCAGTATGATGAAGTAACTTAAATCGGTGAAAGTTGGAAGTGTAAAAAAACCAGAATTCTGGGGACTTTGACTTACTTTTTCCCCCATAAAATATTTATCTTCATGTTAGCTAAGAGGCAGTGCTTTGTCTTCCAAAAAATACAAATATTCAGCAAAGGTGTTTTCTGAACTCCTCTCTTATTCTAGAAGGTTCTTGTCCATTACAGAGTTGGAGGTCCTTTAGCAGTGAACTTGAGCAACACTGAAAGACTAGAAAGTCTGAGATTAATGATGTCCAGAGGGTTGAATAATTTTGATGGGAAGCTGAGAGTTTTTAATTAAAACTAAGCTACATATATCAGGGGCACTTTGCAGATAGCAATGTTCATACAGTTTTTTGTCAATTCTTGCTGGTATTAATATATGGTTTCAAAGGCAATTAATTATGACTATATCCCTTTAAACTATTTTGCCCATAAAGCTTTCAGAGACTTTTACATCATTCTAGGACACTATACATCATTTTAATGACCACTGAACATGATATTTTAATATGCTAACACAACTGTCTTGACATCCAGAATTTGGCACAAATCCTTAATTCTTTTATACTCTGTAAATCTCATGCTAATGAATTATTAAAAGCCTAAATTTGCGTTGCAGAAAACAGATGTCTGAAGCCATGTAAGAAGATGCTTTCTATGGGTGTTTTGGCCAGTGGTAACTCTTGCACCATGTACTGCTCCTTCCTGCTATATTTTATGTAACCAAATCACAAAGTGGATTTGCCTGTTCTTTTCTTTTTTAGTAGGATAAAGTAGCTGTTAATTTCAATCATCTCGAATACTTCATTTTCCATTGTTTCCATATTATTTAAGACCGCCCATTTTTACTTGTCATTTTAACTGAGTATTTGGGGGGTTTTAATTAAAATCAACATCTTGAATAGATAAGCTGTCAAATGCTCTTTAAAAACACTCTTTAAACAAAAAATCCAAAATTAAGTATTTCATTTTAGAACTGTTGAATGTACATTTCCTGTGCACCTCAATTTCTTATTAAAGATAAAACTATTACTTTACTTCAGTGAGATATTGAAAAATAAATCAGCTCTTCTTCATAAGACCTGTGCTCTAGACCCTTCACTAGATTTGTTGCTCTTCTTTATACATGCTTCGGCACCTGAATGACTTTCTTTCAGTCTTATTTCGGTCTTATTGTGTTATTAAAAGTATTTAAAAATCCGAGGAGCATGTATTAGAGATTATGTTAATATCTCTTGGTAGGGAGTTTCAAGCAGAACAACTTCCTGCCTGTTCTTTATGTTGCAAACATAATTTATGAGCCTTCAGGTTTTTATTTTTATCTTTCTATTTTTAAACTCACATTCCCATGCATCCCTGAAAACAATTTTGAATTTTATTTAATACAGTACTACAAAGAAATGTACTTTTAAACACTTGTAGTGATTTAAAACTTAGCAACAAAAAGAACAAGTCATTAGAAACAGATTGAGAGTAAAGACCGAAAATACGAGAGAGCCAGAAGTGAAAGCCCCTGACCTGATATGCAGCTGATCATAGTCAGCAGTTCTGGAGCTAGTCATACAAATATTAATCCAAAAGATTTTTCTTACATATTAAATTGTATCAGTAACCAGAAGTCATCATTTAATGTGGAATGGTTATTTTTAATTCTAACACAGCTCAGCTATGAAAATATCACCTGTTTCTTTTTAAAAGTAGAGATGGCCTGAACCTCAGGGTGGGGCACTGAATTGTATAGGAAGTCCTGGACTGGTAGGCAGGAGGAGAGATAGAAATGTTGGATCCAGCATTTTGATTCAGATTAATAATATCTATAAGCACAGAGTTAAATTCAAATGACCCAAAAAGTAAGAAGAACATGAGGATATTTGGATATAGGGGAATATGAGGCAGAGAGGTAGGAGAGGTTGCTTCCTGTCATTTTTAATAAAAGCTTTGAAACTTGGAAGGTGTTCTCCTCTGAGTGTAAAACGTACATAAATGTATCCTTGCTTTGTCTAGTCCAGTCTGCACCTAATGGGAGTCCACTTTGCATCACGGACCTAACTTTCTGTGGTTTTGGAAACTTGTTTCACAAATAACACAAGAAATCCAATCCAATCAAAGGTGGACATTTGAGAGTGGCATCCCATAGCACTTACAGGTGACATTCAATTGCTTGACAATAGTTAAAAGTTGACAATAGCTAAAGTGAAGTAAATTACCTAGCCCCTGTAAGTGCTGATTTCTGTACAAAGCTATAGAAAGAAAGAACTATGTTCAAATGTTAACTTGGTGTAGGCATCTCAGGTTAAGTCAGACTGTGTAATACCCCAAATTTCGTTTCAAAGTGTTTGTTTCATGAAAATTAACTGCTACTGGTTTGGTAACTTGAAAAATACCATACAAGGAAGTCTTTGGGGTGGTAGTGCTCTAAATTCAAGTTTAGCTTGCATTTTATTCCTGTGTCATTTAGAAAACTAATTTTAACCATGGAAGTTTCTAGCCTTTTTCAGTTTTCTAGCATTTCTAAAACAATAAAAGTATGGTGATTAGAACAGAAAAATGTATTTTATTTTTGACATTAATTGTGATTTGCAATTACTCTAAAACTGCGATTGCAGGGAATTTTAAAATGAAAAAATATATTTCAAACGATGGAAACAATTTTGAAATTGTATTAAGAATTTTTATTTTTTTTATCCCTGTTTCAAAGGAGAAATACTGTCTTTATTATAAATGTTTCAACTCAATAATGAAGTAGTTTCAGCTGAATAATTTTACTGAGAGCAATTTATACACACAAAAAAATGAATTCAAGATCTGAAATAAAAGGGAAAAAAATGAATATACTGGTACCAGAATACTTGAATCAAGAAAATATCAATTTTCCTGTTGATTGAAACTATTGCTTTTCAGCATTGTAATTAATTTATCAGTTAGTTTATGAAATTTAGAAGGTAAAGAGTAGCTTTGCATTTTCTAAAATATAGATATTTTTTGTCTCTATTTATTTTTTTAACCAGAGGCAGCATGCACGGACACTCCTATGCAGATCACTATTTCTGCACTGCAGTGACAATATGCAGAAAATGTAGCTACTTGCACTGACAGAAAATAGCTTTATATATATACAAACATGCGTTCTTATGGTGCACGTAAGATCTACATTGGTTACAGGATGCATGGCTGCAGTCTGGATAGAAAAGGTAGGCCACATCTTTAAATTGTTATGGAGTTTCATTTCTTAAATGTTCCTTGAACTATCAAAAGATCATCTAGAGGACCACACAAGATCAAGTGTTTAAGAGATTTTGGAGATCATAATAGAATGAGATTTCTAACTGCTCCAGTCTTTGAAGATATCTAGTGATCTATGACAATTAATCCCACCATGCTTACTATCATGAAGCACAGTACTTTACATGACTAGATTTAGCTTTAATGGATTTTCTTTTTCTGAAACTTTAGAACTAAAGTTCTAAAACTTTAGATACAAGTAGCTGAATGTGTTACGTTCCTGTTCTAAAGATTTAATGGTTCTAGTGAACATTTTAAAGCATCAAAAATTTTACCTGACTTTTAAACATTTAAATGTATTTTAATGCACCTGAACTTCACCAGCTCAAATGCTTTGCTTCACGGAGAGGGTTTCTCAGTGCACAATGAACTGCAAAGTGTCTTAATGCATGCTGGGCTGTACTGTGAATATTTTTAGTATGAGCAAAGAAAGACAATAATTAGTGTCGGTCCAGAAGAGAAAGTTCTTGGCTTAATTTCTGGGGCCAAGTGTAGTTCTTGATCACACCCAGACAACCTTTGGAGGCAGTCACACAAGTACATTAGAGCCAAGGATCTGGCCCTTTGCTCGCAAATGGATGAGCTCACTGTACAGTGAAGTCTAGCCTTTCAGCAGCATCTAAAATTGGGAACACAGACAAATTGTTCAGTGCGCATCTTGCAAGACTGAAACTCATCTCTGTTCTTAAGGCTTGAGGAAAGGAAGAAGTTTAATGAAACCTATCAGCAGGTTACCCCATTCTAAACATTTGGAGCATTAACCTACTTTACCTTTAAGGCTGTGACAGTTCCTAATCTTCAAGTCCCTGTCACATGGAAAAAATAAAGAAGGCAATAAGCAGGACTTGATTTACATTTGTTGTTTTCAGTTATTTACTCATTAACTACTATTAGAGGTAAATCACATCCTGCCCACCAGTCCTGAGCTAGAAGGCAATGTGGGACTTGGGGGTGTTGGTCGATGGAAAAATGAACATGAGCCAGCAGTGCGCACTTGCAGCCCAGAAAGCCAACCGTATCCTAGGCTGCATCAAAAGGAGCGTGACCAGCAGGTCGAGGGAGGTGATCCTGCCCCTCTACTCTGCTCTCGTGAGACCTCACTTGGAATATTGTGTACAGTTCTGGTGTCCTCAACTTAAAAAGGGGATGGAACTGTTGGAACAAGTGCAGAGGAGGGCCACGAGGATGATCAGGGGACTGGAACACCTCCCGTATGAAGATAGGCTAAGAAAGTTTGGGCTGTTCAGCCTGGAGAAGAGAATGCTGCGTGGAGAACTCAGAGCAGCCTTCCAATATCTGAAGGGAGCCCTATAGGGATGTTGGGGAGGGACTCTTCATGAGGGACTGTAGTGATAGGAGAAAGAGTAACGGGTTCAAACTCAAACAGGGGAAGTTTAGATTGGATATGAGGAAGAAATTCTGTACTGTAAGGGTGGCGAGGCCCTGGAATGGGTTTCCCAGGGAAGTTGTGAATGCTCCATTGCTGGTGGTGTTCAAGGCTGGGTTGGACAGAGCCTTGGGTGGTATGGTTTAGTGTGATGTATCCCTGCTCATGGCAGGGGGGGTGGAAGTAGATGATCTTAAGGTCCTTTCCAACCCTAACTATTCTACGATTCTATGATTCTATGTGGTGCTGGGCTGGGATTGAGCAAGCTGAGGCTTGGGGTATGCAAAGTACCTGCCCTTGCAAGCAGGACAAAGGCTGTGGTCTCCTTTAGTTCCAAAGTCCTGTACCCAGGTTCCCTGTGGGTGAGCATTTATGGTCTTACCTGTTAGACACATTGGGAGGCATGGGATAAAATCCCACTTCTGACATGATTTCCTGCAGGAGGACCCAGCTGGCCAGAGGAGACTGGGCAGGAACTGTGTCAGCTCCTGCTGTACTGCCTTCTTTCTGCTTCCTCTGTCAGGAAGCAGCAGGAGACAGGCTGGTCCTAAAGCGGAGGTAAGTAGGGAGCTGAGGTTGATCCCAGAGCTGGCAGTGCAGGAGCCTGGGCCAGGCTGGCATGTTGTTCCATGGGAGAGTGCAGGATCAGGCCCGGCCATGGGAACTGCAGTCACATCTCACATGCAGAGCTGTGGGGATGGTGATGGACCAAGGCCAGGCCAGGATATCAGCCACTTCTTTTCAAGAACCCTTGGTTTCTTTGCACACCCATTTCTTCTGAGGCCCACCACCCCCAATTATTCAAGTCTTAATGCTCTATATGCAGAGGCATGTGTCTTGCAGTCATGGTTTTCCCATGTCTTGTTACTACCTGGAGAACTAACACTCGACACTTCTCCTTATTCCAGATGCTACCGTAAATTTACATGCAGTTTGTACCAGTTGCAGCTAACAATTACAAGGTGACTGTTACTTGAGAGTACCAAAAATTGAGAGATTAAAGATTCAATTTTGGGCATTGATTCTCCCACCACACACACTTATACCCAGTCATTTGCCACCTATTAGCATTCAGTTTAAGATATTCTAATGCTGTTTTTTTCTCTGGCATCCCCTCAAACAATGACCCCTGCTTTTCATTTATTTCTTTTCCACAGGTTTTTTCACCATTCCAAGACTCAAGACACTTGCTGTCTCAATCTCACCAACATTTCCAAAGGCAGGAAGCAGCTTCAAAATAGGTTGTGAATAAAAACATACCTTGTATCAGGCTGAATAAATCTAGGTGATAGCTAATGAAAAGAAGGATAAATCGTTTCACTAATCATTTTTTTACTTTACCATACTTAACATAATTGACATATATGTAATGGATAAAATATTTAATTTAAGGATTTCTTAAATTTAGGATACAGATTCTTTCCTGTTGATCTTCCTTAGTTGTATTCAATATTGTCCTATAATAACTTAAACCAATTTTTTCTTGAAAATCATTTGGCTTCACACTTCGTCTGTGAGAAATGTAATAAGAAATCATTATATAGATCTTCATATATTTTTCTGATCTGTACCTTTACTTAACAATTTATGGTTATTCCACGGTTAAGAATAACTTTTGTACTGTACTGAAGTGTTAAAAACAACAAAAAGGGAAAGATGTTATGCTGCTGGAATGCGTGAAAATATTCTGTGCAAAAGTCTGAATGTCCTTAGTGTAAAATTGGTTTTAGAACAGGAGTTCTTACTGATGTATCTAAATTAGTGTTCTTCATGGAATGATGCTTACTTTATATAATTTAGGGTGTTTTACTCCGGAAATTTTTTTTCTTCTATTATTTTACGTATTTTCCTTTCTTAATTGTGGCCCTTTGAAAGTCAACAAGCTGTACATCGTTAACAATACATGTTGTTTATGCTGCTTTTGTGTGTGGATGCAACAAGGAAACCTACTACTTGAGCTTGTCAAGTACTCTGAACAATTTCATTGCCATTTCAAAAATTTGTAGCACAAATATAAAAAGTCATGTTGTTTCAGTAATGATTCCTCTTATTGGAGATTAGTACTGTTCTTTTCCAAGCTCTACTGATATAAAGAAAATACCTCAGCAAAAAATAGCAAGCTCTTGCTAACAAATCTTACATTTAAAGAAAAAAATTAAATTACTTACAATATATAATATGGTATCTGAAAAACTATTTTTAGTGATTATAAATTAAACAATAAATAATAACTTATATAACAGTGCTAATTTTACTCTAGTCACCATCTAATAAGGAAGACAAGAAGCAAGGAAACAAGCAAACAAGTAAGCAAGCAAGCTCGGGAAAGGAACTAATGTTGTTTTGTTTTGTTTTTCAAAACCATCTTTTTGAAATAAGTCATAATGATATTTCATTATAATTTCCTGAAAAAGAACACTACAAGAACTGCATAGCACAGCAGCCCCCTCTTTTTCTTTGATAAAAACATCCAAACTGTCAAAGATAAAATTAAAGTTCTCTCTTTCTGGTCACTCACCAAGCAGCTGTGTTTTGATTTCCATAGTGATTCTGCAAATTGAGAAAAGATCTCGAGTTTAAGGAACCTCTAAGCACTGGATGTTTCTGTGACCACTGACCTATTTCCTGAACACAAACCCCTCCAGTCCAGCTGACTTTGGTTCCCAGGGTGTTCAGGCTTTCCAAACTTCTGCAATAGCTGAAGTACAACCTTTCGAAATTGCTCTATCCCTCATTTTTTATCCTTATTCTATCTTATCAATTTAGGGATATGTGGAAAAGGGCTGGAAAGCCACAATGACTGCAGGATGATTAGCACTCTTGTTATGATGATTGTCATGATGCTGCAATCAGAGAGCAATGCAAAAACAGCACTGATAAGTAACTGTATAGAAGAGAGATACTAACTTTGCAGGAGTTATAAATTACCTGTTCTTTAGACTTATCAAGTAGAACTACACAAAAGAAACATGCAGAGCTCCTCCAGTTTGAGGCCAGTTGTTAATGGTATATCTCAGAGATAATGTTGGGGCCTGACTGGACATGGCTGTGGACAAGCTGCTTTAGCTGACCTCTCTTGAACAGGGTGATTGGCCCAGATTACCTCAAGAGGTCTCTTTCAACCTATAATATTGCGTCATTCTGTGAATACCTGTGAGTGTACATGAGTATACACATATACATATACACTTATGAATGTATGAATAGAAAACTTTATTTCTCAAGAACTAATACTTCCTTTTGTGCTATAAACATAGTTTTGGACTAGGTTTTAAACTGATATCTGCTATTTTGAATACAATAATATACAGGAACAGAAGAACTTCATGGAACACTGTATGCAACACCTGGAGTGCAGTCCAAGTGGCAAGTCAAAGAGGGAGAAGGTAACATACACATATAATTGCACCCTCACATCCCCACAATCTTTTCACAATATGGAACACATTTTGTTTGCATCTGTTATAGCTACTGTATGTTAATTTTTTTCATAGTATGTAATAAGAACCATCGCCTTGAGTTGATTATTGACTGCGGTCAAACTTCCTGCTACTGTTTGCAAACTAAAATTAAACAGGAAAATTTGAGCCCTCTATAGATGTATATACAAACATATATATATATACACACTTTCAGGAAGACTAAATTGCAAATAACTTCTGAATGAAGACCACCTCTAATTCAACATAAACCCATCTACCTCTGAAATATCTTCTATGAGTACTTCACTGTTAACTCTTTCCTTCCTAAAACAGCTTTTTCACACATTAATCTGAAGACCTCCAACAAGGTAATGACCATTTTCAAGGATTTTGTTTCTTTCTACCTTTTCCTACCTTCTGGCTAGTATAAATAGTGCTTTTCTTTAGCCTTCTGCAACCCTGTTATATTTATAATCGTATAGGACTGATATTCAAAAGCCATCTGGACGTAGTCCTGGACAACCTGGTGCAGACAGCCTGCTTGAGCATGGGGGCTGAACCATACGACCTCCCCCCGCAGAAGTCTCTCCCAACCTCAACCGTTCTGTGATTTTGTGCTTGTGTGTCTGCCATAGTTAATAATATCTCTTCTGCAGTTTCCTGCCTTGTTGCAAACTTTTCGTAGATTCTGGTTGGAATGAAGGAAGAGTCTTCACTGTGCTATGGGAAAAATCAAAATCCTTAGCTGGTGTGAGTTTTCCTAGTTACAGTGAGCCAACAGAATTACACCATTGAAAAGCTGAATTTAGAGGGTGAACTCAATTGTTCATTGGCACTGAGGAGACAAGGGAATTAACCTATGGTTCTTCAAAAAGTCAAATTAACGTGTTCACCATGCTGTTAAGGGAAGAGAATGGAAAGATAAAAAGATGGCTGGAGGAGTCAGTAAAAAGCACAACAGTTTGTCTAAAGAAGTGATGAAAAGAGAAAAACTGAGCAAAAAAAACCCTAAAGAAAACACTACATTGTCTATCATGCCCAGCAATGACTTGGGCATGTCTAGCACCCGCCTGTATGTTCAGCAGCAGCAGTCATTTCTTCTCCTTCTTAGTAGCTGGTGCAGTGCTGTGTTTTTGACTTTTGGCCTGGGAACAGCACTGATAACACCGATGTTTATAGTTACGGCTTAGAATGTTTTGGTCTGACCGAGGACTTTCTGGGTCTCATGCTCTGCCAGGGAGGAGGGGAAGCCAAGAGGAAGCAGAAACAGGATACCTGACCCAGACTGACCAAAGAGGTCTTCCATACCATGGCACGTCATGCCCAGGATGGAAAAAAAAAACTGGGGGCCGGAACCTGGAAGAGTTTGTTGTTTTTTTTTAGTTCACAGCTCGGTCGTCGGGTAGTGAGCGGTTGTATCCTCTTCCCTTGTATTTCTCTTATTATTATTATTATTGGTGGTAGCAGCAGTGGTTTGTGTTATACCTTAGTTACTAAACTGTTCTTATCTCAACCTGTGGGAGTTACATTCTTTTGATTCTTCTCTCCATTCCCCCCCCCTTGGAGTGGGGGGGAAGAAAGACTCTTCCCTTGTATTTTCTCTTGCCATTATTATTAGTAGGGGTAGCAGTAGTGGTTTGTATTATACCTTAGTTACTAAACTGTTGTTATCTCAACCTGTGGGAGTTGCATTCTCTCGATTATCCTTCCCATTCCCCCTGGACTGGGGGAAGAAAGAGTGGGGAGTGAGTGAGAGAGCGACTGCGTGAGTTTATAGAGGCTTAAACCACGACAAATGGTCATAAGTAAATAAATCCTTCTGTTTCCACTTGAAGTACACAAACTCAAAGTGGTTTTAGACCTGAAATACAATAACTTTAAGGTTTTCTTAATTTATCCTTCATCATGATGGATTACAGAAGTATTATTTTTGGGCATTGCTTTATTTTTACTCTATACTGTGTCACTATGACACAGTGAAAGAAACTCCATAATAATAACAACTCTATATACGTTAAGTATTTCACTTCAATCAAGGACTCTCTTAATGTGTAGAAATACTTGGCTCAGCAGTCAGCTTTGGGTGACTGGAGAGGGTGACTGGAACCCAGCTAATAGCACACCACCAACTGGGAGTGGAAGAGTGTTGTCAGTTTGATCAGAAATTGAGAAATGAAGGAATTTTTTTTCCACAATTCAGAGCAAAGATTTCTGGTTTTTCCTGTGTGTTATTACCTTTTAGCTAGATGATCTTTCCCACACACGGGTGTATAATTACTTCACATATTTGTACAGCAAATCATATTCTTTCATCTTTCTACAATTCTAAACTGAAGAAGCAACATAGTTTTATTTTTTTTTTGTAAAATCAAGTCTTTGTTGTCCTGATTCCTTTACTGTAATTTCTCATGTCACATTACAGTCTTATGGTTCTCCATAGTGTGTAATGTACAACTCCATTTCCATTGCTTAAGTCCAAAAGAACACCTAAGAGATATTCTAAAAGAAAATAAATCCAAGCCCTACCTGTGATCTCTGTTGTTAGTATCAACAATGTTTCTTGATTCTCTCTAGCTAAAATTCACAGGTAGTCTTGGCCATTGTGCTGTACTCTTCTCTTCTTATCTGATCCCAAGACCACATCTTGAAGAACTTTTTAAAACACCCTTCCAGTTCAATTCAGCACAGCTCACTAACACCTCTCCTTTTCAACCATTTATTACCTATTTTATGTTTAGGTTAAACACTTCCCCACCTCTTTTGAGTAGAAAACCTATCATTTCACTCAGTGTACTAAACTAAGGGCTTTCCTAACCATACACTGCAGCTTGTCTCATTTCCAGTTATTTACAAATTGTTAATTATCACTTATTTAGTAAATGACATTGCTTTTCATTTCAAAGCTTGTTTATGGACTACAATATGCTAGTATAGTGATAAAGCTTTTCCTACAGATATGTTTTGCAAAATACTGATGGAAGATTGAGCAGCTTTATACAACCATTTCCTGTATTTTCTTTCTTGTACATAGGCACATGCTGGTTTTATTTTTTACATCTGTAATGCAAAACATCTGGTCTCACATCTTAGGCACAATCAGACTTTCTTGGTTTTCTTTCCACCATAGATATGGTAACTGAGATTTTAATAAAGTTTTTTCCCACACTCATTGTTTTTTCAGTGTTCATCTTTATATTCACATTTGGTGTAAAAAAAGAAAAAAAAAAAAAAAGAAACGGAGGCTTATTTGTTCTTTTAGTTATAAAAAGAGTTAAATATTTATGTCATACTTCCATTTAGAAAATTTCTTATATGCATGCCTACAGCATTTCCCACTTCCTCCACTCCCCCTACTGTACACTTTCCCTCGCCCTTGTTTTGGAAGCTTTTATTTTCCATATTATTGCCTTTCTCAATTCAAATCTCTTAATGCTTTCTTGAGCACTGACTGCTGATCACCAAAATACTGCTTTGGAAAGTTAGGCCATGACCTTTCAATCCTCTCCCTGCTTTGGCATCCTGATTTGGCATAACATTTTGCTATGATAAGCAGTCACACCAGGATATGAACGCCTGAACTCAACATTAAAAGAATTATTGTGAGGCAGAGACAGTCAGTGTGTGGTCACAAACATGTTT
This sequence comes from Amazona ochrocephala, assembly GCA_039720435.1. Lineage (NCBI taxonomy): Eukaryota > Metazoa > Chordata > Aves > Psittaciformes > Psittacidae > Amazona > Amazona ochrocephala. The sequence continues at coordinate 34,032,096 of CM077880.1, forward strand.
AAAATCCTGTGTCTATGCAGTTCTGAAGTCATCTTCATGTCCATAGACATCATTCAGTCCTTGACATGGGGCAACATAATGCATATGTAGATATGCCCAAACATTTTAGTCTGTAGAAGTATTCAGATTAGAATATAAAATGCTCATAAGAGCTAACACTCATAGCGTGGGTATGGCAGTGTAAGAGATGAGATTCAGAACAGATCCCCCTTGAGCAAGCACAGCTTCTCTCAGTGAAGTCTGATTATAAGATACAAATAAACAAGACCCCTCGGTATTTTTAGTGTTTATAAATTGAAGAAGTTTCAAAATAAGCTAAAGTAGTCAGTATTGCACTTTCTGTGAAGAATTCAGATAATAAAATTCTTCTTTTATTAGAAGAATCCAAGAATTCACCCCAGATTGTCCTGATTGGAAGAAGAGGTGGCTTATAAAGTACCACATTGCTAATCAGAATTATCTAATATAATTTATTTGAGATATGTCAAAACTAATTATTTTTTAGAATTCTTGGTCTATTATTTATTTTAAAATTCTTAGTTTTTATTCTATTAAAAATAAAAATCTTGTATTCACTATCCATTAGTGTACATTCACAGGCATATTTTAAGTTGGGCAGTAAGGCAATCATGCTATTGATTCAGTCAGGGATTCTAGACAAGACAGACCTATTATCTGGGCCCTTCTGACCTCACTGGACATAAACCTTCACCTAGTAACTCACAGAGTCAAACCACTTTCGGCCATGGCAATCAATTCACAGCATTTCCCGTTAACATTTATGGAACACTGATATTTATAATTGGGTCTGTGAAAAGGGTATGAGCAGTCAGTATGTGGCCTTTTTGCAGAAGGAATACTTGTTACAGATTTTATTTAAGGTTTTAGAAAAAACACATTGTTTTCTTATAATTATTGACAAAAATAAAATGAAAGGAGAACAAAAAAGTTCAGAGCAGAATCTTTAGCTAACTGGAGTGTGACATTTACAGGAAACCATTCAAAATAGCTTTAAGCTTTTAATAACTTCAGTGTTGTTGCAAATATTCACATGAATATAGTACTTCATTCGGTGATGATCTTTGAAGGATAGCACTGATCTTTGGCAGAAGCTAAAGATTTTATTTGCTTTAACATTCTCAATTGAACACTGAATCACCCCTGCATTAAAAAAAAAAAAAAAAAAAAAAAAAAGAGAGAGAGAAAATTGTAGCTCACTTTTCCTTAAAACACATTTTATAAAGTAATATGGAAACCAAAACACTGAGATAACTATATGTTGAATGTTTTCTGGCTGTACTTTATGCCTTATAATACCTTAGAGAGCCATTCTTATAATCACCACGCCTCTGTTTTTGCATTCTGGCTCACATAAAATATATGTGAGGAGGCAGAATGTGCTAAACTGTAACAGACTGAAGTTAGAAGTTTGTTCTGAGCTGATTGCACTCCTTACTCTGAGAAAACTGCCCTAAGAGACTTGTCAGGTGAGGGTGAATTAAGACAGATTAAATGTTTGCATGTTTCACTGAGTTCTGCAAGCCAGAATTCCTACGGCTTGTCTTGATTTGGCAGGACAAATCCTGAGAATTCCATCTGTGAAAATGGTCCTCTATAAACCTTCTGTCAAACTAAAAGCTGTTATAGAAGTGTTTGACATCTAGGTAAGTTTGACTAGCAATGTAATACTTTATTAGCCATCTCTTCTTCCAGTCAGGACTGTTTTGGGGTGAATTCTTGGGGCACAGTGACCCATATATTGATGGCATTCTGCTAGAACTACAAAGTATGTCTTGAAAATAAATCACAGAATCACAGAACTGTTGGGGTAGATCTAGTCCTAAGTGACTAACAATATTAAAGCAGGTCCGCCATGGCTTTGCATAGCCACATCTTAAATATCTCCAAGATTGTCAGCCTCCCTGTGTGATAGTCCTGCTGAAAAATTCCTGATGTCGCAACTGAATCTCCCAAGTTGCAGTCTGTGGCCCTTACTGTAGTTTCTGTTACTACTGAGAAAATTTGGTTCCATTATTATCATAGAATCATAGAATAGTTAGGATTGGAAAGGACCTTAAGATCATCTAGTTCCAACCCCCTGGTATGGGCAGGGACACCTCACACTAAACAATGTCCATAGCCTTCAAAAAGTCATGCTTCTAGATGGTCCTCTTCATCAGACTAAATATGCACATTTCCCTCAGCTTTACCCTATAAGCCACCTGCTGTTGGCTTTCAACATCTCTGTAGCCCTACACTGAATGATCTCCCGTTTCTTGACATCCTTCTGGAATAAGGAGGTCACAGATCAGGCACCATATTGTATCAGTAGTCTCATCATCACTAGAGGAAATGCTTGCCATTCTTCTTTCAGTATAGTCCAGTATGTGTTATTCTGCCTCAGGTGCAGAGGTTTGCAATTCTTCATGTCAAATTTCATGAATTTTATGTTGGTTCAGTCCTTAAAGTCCCTGTGGATTGTAGCATGTGTTTCCACAATTGGACATAGAATCACAGAATCGTAGAATAGTTAGGGTTGGAAAGGACCTTAAGATCATCTAGTTCCACCCCCCTGCCATGGGCAGGAACACCTCCCACTGAACCGTGTCACCCACGGCCTTGAACACCACCAGCGATGGAGCATTCACAAATTCTCTGGGTAACCCATTCCAGGGCCTCACCACCCTTTAAGTTTGAACCCGTTATGCCTTGTCCTATCACTACAGTCCCTAATGAAGAGTCCCTCCCCAGCATCCCTATAAGCCCCCCTTCAGATACTGGAAGGCGGCTATGAGGTCTCCATGCAGCCTTCTCTTCTCCAGGCTGAACAGACCCAACTTTCTCAGCCTATCTTCATACGGGAGGTGCTCCAGTCTCCGGATCATCCTCATGGCCCTCCTCTGGACTTGCTCCAACAGTTCCATGTCCTTTTTAAGTTGAGGACACCAGAACTGCACACAATACTCCAAATGAAGTCTCACGAGAGCAGAGTAGAGGGGCAGGATCATCTCCTTCGACCTGCTGGTCACGCTGCTTTTGATGCAGCCCAGGATACGGTTGGCTTTCTGGGCTGCAAGCGCACACTGAAGCTGGCTCAAGTTCAGTTTCTCATTGACCAACACCCCCAAGTCCTTGTCCACAGGGCTGCTCTGAATCTCTTCCCTGCCCAACCTGTAGCTGTGCGTGGGATTGCTCTGACCCAGGTGTAGGACCTTGCACTTGTCATGGTTAAACTTCATTAGGTTGGCATCAGCTCACCTCACAAGCATGTCAAGGTTCCCCTGGATGGCATTCCTTCCCTCCAGTGTATCAACCGAACATCATGGAAACTTTCACTGAGGGTGCCATCTAAATAATCACTCAGAATGTTGATGAAGTTGCTTAACAACACATTCCACAATATCAACTCTGTGATACAGATATCAATAATTGACACCACTGAGATGAACCCAGCAGTCCATCTGACTGATATATTTATCAGTGTTTCTGTCAGTACTGATTTACTGATCATGAAAACATGTTCTAAAGGGCCTCCTCAAAAGAGGGTAAGTTAAAAGAATATTTTTCTGGGGCTCATTGCCAATGCAAAATGGCAAGTTTTAAAACTTATTGTGATTTTGAAGAACAACTGGATTATTGGGCAGGTAATTTTGTTTGTTTTGCTGTTTTGGGGTTGTTTTTTTTTTTGTTTTTTTTTTTTTTTTTTTTTTTTGGTGTTTGTTTTTATTTTTTTTTCGTTGTCATTTTTGGTGAGTGGCATTTTTGGGGGGGCCAAAGAAGTGAGAAGTCTGTTCTGTGGAGCAAAACTGTTATGCAAGGTGAATATATCTCCTAATGGAAGAAGAAGATCATGCCATACTCATATATCTGGACTGTTGCTGGGAAAGACAGGATGTTTGTGGCAAAATATTAATTCTGTTCCTCTGTTCTTGGTGTGAAGATAGGAGAGTTTACACCAATTTGCCTATCAAATGGCAGCCTCTCCTCCCAAAAGTAAACTAAACCAAAACTCACCAAGTATTCTGTAACAGTAAATCCATTGCTAACTGATATTTATGAAATTACCTTTGTAAGGTGACCAACTAATGTATAACCAAGACAGCATCAGGAAAATTAAATGCTTTCAAGCAAGTGTATGGCACTGCATCGTGATGAACAAAAAGCTCACAAAGCTTGCTCATTGTCAGGGGTATCACAGAGCAGTGCTTAAGTTCTCTGCAATTTCTCCCAGCAACAGACCCTTACCACAAAGCTAGATGGGGAGAAGAAGCTTCATAGATCATTTCTTAATGAATAGCAGCAAATAATATTCCAGACCCAAAATTTTGGCTCTGACAGAGAAATGGAATTTCTGTCTCTACAGAAATAGCATTCAGTGGCAGTTTTGGCTGGCTAAAGGCTAGCAATTATGTGCTTTGATCTTTATGTATGATACCTTTAAATATATACTGTGTTTCAACAGAAGTTTAAAAGCACATTTAATCCTATGTCTCTTCCTGTCAACTCAATACAAAAAAAAAACTTTCTTTCGCAGGACAGAGCAGAGAGTGAACTTGTTTGAGCCTTCTTTATCCCTATTATTTCCAAATACAAAAGGCCTTATGATACGGAGTATATTTCTTAGTCTAAACTGCTACTATTATAGAGAGATGGAGATCTTCCAAAGGAAAAATAGCCAGAGGTGCAAGAAGTTTACAGGCTACATACAGTCCTAGCTTTATTCTAGAAGAAAAATACCTCACCTGCCTTTAGGCTTTGTATGAGAAAATAACAGATTGTCTACATTTCATATGTGTGTGCATACATATGTCATTTCTTAAAAAACAGGTCATAAGAAAAATAAGATATATTTAACACATTAACACCACATGCCATTTCAGACAGCGAGATAAGATAGCATGGTGAGTAGGCCTAACTGTTGGTATTTAAGCTATTAATCATAACCTCTCCTTTCTAGCAGCATGGGGGAAAAAGTCAGCATAGTTTACATATTTCTCATGCATATGCTAGCCTGTACTTCTGTACTGTAAACGAGCTATCTTTCCAATACCTTGATTTGATCCACTGTGTCTTTTAATTTCATTGCGGATTATAGTAATCAGTGGCAGCTGCAAAGGGAAACATTATTTTAATTATTTCGGATCAAACTGAATATAAACTTCAGGCTGTATGTCATGAAATGAATTAAATCTCTTGTACCTCAGATTACATTCAAACGTGATACATCAATCACATCGTCTGTGTTGCAGGCCTCTTTTCCTTCATGTTCCTTAGTGACCTTTCACTGTGCTCAAAGGATAACATAACAAAGCAGCATTACAGAGATCATCTTACATACGTCTCTTATTCTATATTCTTGCAATCCAGTGCAATAAAAACATATTGCAAAACTAAACCAAACAGACCTAGATTAGATACATTCAACACATCAACCACTGGTTGGGTCGATTAGGAAGCAGAAGTTTAAGAACACAAAGTACAACTTGTATAAACCACTAGTACTGGTTGCGGTAAACTTTCAGTATTCAGAGTTCACAGATTCATGCAGAGGTGTATGGATTCTAAGGCCTGATTTTGGTCTGAGTGCCTTTTTGCAGCATAGTCACACTATTTGAGACAGTAGTTTCTTTTTTTCCATTTTTCAAATCAGTGGTTTCAACAACTTATTTGGCTCATCTCCAGATTTTCCTGCCAAGACCTGTGTTTCAGAAGCCTGCTTTTCAGAAAATTAATTAAAAAAAAAAAAAAAAAAAAAAAAGGAAAAAAAGGGGAGAAAATAATAAAAAAAACCCAGCACAGTAAAATAAACCAAATAAATAAATATTCCAGATTATAATAGTGATGGCTGAAAAATTTATCCAATAAATTGTGAAGTTATCCTTTCATATTTTTCTTCTGGAGGACTATGCTCAATCTAGAAAATGTCACTTTTAATGCACAAGCAAAAATTGAAGTCAGAAAGCACCATCCTGTAGATTTACCTTTTTATCAATAAAGTAAAAAATATCTCTGCACCTTACTGAACATAACAGAAGGTCTTTGATGTACACCTGTGAGTTCCAGAGAAACCTTTAATTACTAGTCAGGTTTCTTTTCTTGCAGTGAATGAAATCACTATTTTCTTGTAAACAAGCAAAATTTCTGTTGTGGGAACCACTACCAAAATCAATCAGTTTCACCTTGATGTTTTCAAAGAAACTGAATTTCATTGCTCTCTTTATGCTGAGCATGTAAGCTCACAGAAGAATTAGCACAGAAAATTGAACCCAGTAGTCCCCATATATTTTTGTCACATCTAGTTAAACTTTCCAAAATGTATAATTAATACCAAACCAAATCCATATATGAAAAAATAATTTTTATTAATTCTTTGACCCTGCACTATTAATAATCTTCTTTCTTATACTGAGTACACAGTCATCTTGCTGCTACTCACCATAGTCAAGAGGAAGCTATCTCAAAAAGGAAACTGAGGGGCTACACTTGAAAACATTTAAAATTACATACCATTCTATTTTTTTTACCATAAAGAGGCAGTTTATAGGCTGGAAACCCTTGCTGACTTTTGTTTTTCCCTGGTGCAAGCAGGGTGTGGACCAAGGCAGCTGTAATCTGTTCTTTCTTAACTCTAACTTCCTATTGTCAGAGCTTCCCCTAAGAAACTTTAAAAAGCAAATAAGAACTTGACTTAGTGCCACATAGTGCAAACCTTAAGCCTGTTGTCAAGTGATTTTATTTTTTATATTCAGCGTGGAGACTTTATTTATTTTTACCTCATTACTTTTTATTATGTCAAGTAAAACCAAATTTCTCCAAGGGCAGCTTTTTTGCTATGGGGGGAGGGGTGGTGGGGTGCCTGCTGAGCCCATTTAAGATCCTGCTGGTAAAGGAAGTAATTTCTCCACTCAATTTCTTTTTCTTCTATTTTCACAATTAACTTGCCTCTTCTGGCGCTTTGTTTTTTCTCTGCAATTATATTATATTATTTTCATTTCTTACCCCTTCAAGTTGCAAGGAAAATTCAGATATATTGATTTTAGACTCAGTGGAATAAGCCCGTACATATCAACTATGAATGTATTCTTCCTCATGAACTTTGTGAGTGATACAAGCTCATTCAAGTCAGACAAATTTCAGCACTGCAAGGTTAGGCTCATACTTAGAGCATTTATCAGGAAGCATATGTAACTCTTAAGAGCATTTATTGTAAAATCGAACAATATAAAATGCTAAAGTCAATAATCTCTTTAAATAGCCCACAAAATCACTGTACACCATCAGAGCAAATTAAATCACTGTAAGATGTTTATCAAATAGCACGGGCAATAGCATTTTTTTAACTCCAACAAGGTCATTATCGCTGCCTTTAAAAACAGTTTCCTTATGGAAATTTCTCAGAAAAGTCATTTCCACACCAAAGTCCTTGTTGCTTGAAAGAAAATTACTAAGATGCTGATGAAGGATGATTGTATTGTTAATCAAGAGACTGACCACGGCCTATCACTTTAATATCATTCTTGAAATGACTGGAATCATGGAATCATAGAATCATAGAATCATACAATAGTTAGGGTTGGAAAGGACCTTAAGATCATCTAGTTCCAACCCCCCTGCTATACGCAGGGACCACTCACACTAAACCATGCCAGACAAGGCTATGTCCAACATGGCCTTGAACACCACCAGCAGTGGAGCATTCACAACTTCCCTGGGCAACCAATTCCAGGGCCTCACCACCCTCACAGTAAAGAATTTCTTCCTCAGATCCAATCTAAACTTCCCCTGTTTGAGTTTGAACCTGTTAGGCCTGATCCTCTCACTACAGTCCCTAATGAAGAGTCCCTCCCCAGCATCCCTATAGGCCCCCTTCAGGTATTGGAAGGCTGCTCTGAGGTCTCCACGCAGCCTTCTCTTCTCCAGGCTGAACAGCCCCAACTCTCTCATCCTATCTTCATACGGGAGGTGCTCCAGTCCCCTGATCATCCTCGTGGCCCACCTTTGGGCTTGTTCCAACAGCTCCACGTCCTTTTTAATTTGAGGACATCAGAATTGCAAGCAATAGTCCAAGTGAGGTCTCACGAGAGCAGAGTAGAGGGGCTGAATCACCTCCCTCGACCTGCTGGTCACACTCCTTTTGATGCAGCCCAGGATACGGTTGGCTTTCTGGGCTGCAAGCGCACACTGCTGGCTCATGTTCAATTTTTCATCGACCAATACCCCCAAGTCCTTCTCCGCAGGGCTGCTCTGAATCTCTTCCCTGCCCAACCTGTAGCTGTGCCTGGCATTGCTCTGACCCAGGTGTAGGACCTTGCACTTGGCATGGTTAAACATCATCAGGTTGGCATCAGCTCACCTCACAAGAGTGTCAAGGTCCCTCTGGATGGCATTCCTTCCCTCCAATGTATCAACCGAACCACACAGCTTGGTGTCATCGGCAAACTTGCTGAGGGTGCACTCAATCCCACTCTCCATGTCACCAACAAAGATGTTGAACAAGACCAGTCCCAACACCGACCCCTGAGGGACACTTCTCATTACTGGTCTCCAGCTGGACATTGAACCATTGAGCACAACTCATTGCGTGCGGCCATCCAGCCAGTTCTTTATCCACCGAGTGGTCCACCTATCAAATTGATGTCTCTCCAACTTAGAGAGAAGGCTGTCATGTGAGACAGTGTCAAACACTTTGCACACGTCCAGGTAGATGACATCAATTGCTCTACCCCTGTCCGTCAGTTCCATAGCCCAATCATACCCACTTTATGTAAACTGATGAATGTTTGTCTTCTTTTGACAACCATACATAATGCATTTCACAAGGTCACTGAAGATATACACTAGTATTACCAGTGCTAGGCTAGTTGTCACGACAGAAAGTGAGCATTCCATATTCCGACATTAATTTCTATGGAGAGAAAATGAAAACACACATCTGGAACTAAGTTTCAGCGCTGTGCAAACTAACAGCTTTGATGATCAATTTTAGCACTTATATTAATTTCAGATGTAAAATATATATGCATAATTATGCATTTGCATTTTGTAAACAAAACTGTTTGTGATATTACACTAAGGCTGAAAGAGGGGTATTGGTTATTTTTCCAGGAGAAGCTGAAAAACACCTCAAAGCAATTTCAAAGCATAGATAATTCAAATTTAGTAGATTCCCATGTTATGAGGATTGTAAATTATTGAACAACCAATTTACAGAGAAAAGCTCTTTTGAGTCCATCTTTAATTAATTGGTTTGTGGTTGGTTTGTTGTTTGGTTGTTTTGTGTGGCTCCAAAGGTAAGCCAGGACTCCGGTTTGGTGATTCTAGTATTTAACAATGATGAGCACTGGTCTAGTCTGATCAACCATTCCAAGCAAATTAAAACTATTCTGAAGTGCAACAGCTGCAAAAGTTCCCTGCTGGCTTTCCAGAAGCCAGGGACTGGAGGTATAAAACCAGTGGTCAATATCCTCTGTCTCAGCACTGTGAAACTCAGCATGTTGTTATGGCTAAAATGGGACCATACCTTCTATCTGTGGCCAAGAATTTACTGTTAGCCAAATTGGAAGCTTTCACTGTATAACCAGAATGTAACAAAAAAATTATTATTAGCCCAGATACACTGATGCTAATGCAATCTAAATAGAAAACAAATACAACAACAATATTTCAAATGATGTTATTTAGATAAACATTCTACTACCAACCTCTTTTTTATCTCTATTGTTGGGCTCACCTTTCAAATGCTCACTGAAGCCTAATGTCAACATTTCAATCTAAGGGGAATTACTGGGTTACATGAGCTTCTTGAAATCTCTGCTGGGATAGCATGGTGTTAATGATGTAGGTTAATTCCTTCTCTTTTACAGAAGGAGCACAATGGTGACAAGTTTCTTCCCTTTGCCATTTTTATGTTTTCCTACAAACTTTACCCCCTGCTCTTTTGCCACTTTGCATATGTTAGATACTTTTTCCTTGTCCATTTTTTCCTCTAAATTCAGTTTTCTCCAGCTCCTAAGTTTCCATTTTTTTTTCAGTAACTGATTACTTGTGAGTTACTGATAGCCCCTTGACCACTGGTATCATACTGTGCCCAAATCTTCAAGGCCTCTGCTGTCACCCTGATCTGTCCTCTGTTAAGCTGGACCATAGCTACACTACAGAATTAGTTCGCGCTTTTGTAGCATAACTACTTGTTCCTATCCACACCATTAAAAATAGGCATTGCACCACATAACTATACAACGCTAAGCAAATTAAAATTAAATAACAGACACCTGGTCATTAATCAGTTGCTGTTAAAGCTAAACAAATTAGAGCAAAGCAAGCCAAGTCCAAACAAAGCATGTATGATGGCCCCAGGCCTGCAGTCTGCATTAGCTTAACACAGAGCCAGTGGTCTGCTGCAATGACACTTCTGCACTTGCTGGCCAGTAAGATTACAGATGGAAGTGTATATACTGACTACATCATGCAGGAATTCTTTTCTGGCATAGACACCACAAATGACAGTTTAATCTGCCTTTAAATCTGAGCAGATAAACTATGTCACTGGTGCAGAGGTCCTGGCCCATAACATGGAGCAACTGCATAGTAATCTATATTTTCAAACAACGGCCAGGCATTAATGGATTGAAGAGCTTTACTGTATATCTATCTGCCTAAAAACTTAAGCAGTAAGTCATCAAAGATCCTTATTAACATTATGACATCATGAGGTAATTTTAAGGTGAGAAAAATAACATGTGAATGGATTATTTCAGTTATTGACAAGTTTTTTCTATGTATGATCAACACCCTGCTCTGCTTCCATATCTGTTTGCCTCTTGACCATCCAGAGACCTCAGAGGAGTCTGCAGAGACCTTGAATAACAGCCCAGAAACCCCTGGACTGGCAGCATGGTGACTTTATATTTTTGACAAAATACTAAATGCTGTGTGTGCTATGCTCAAAAAGTTCCATCAAATATGAAATACGGCCTCTGGTGATATGTGATGTTATGCATTCAGAAAGGTCAGGCAACCTTGTAGAACTCCTTACAAGACAGTTCAAACATAGAGTATTCTACAGTTGACCAGCTTATGTACTGAATTTACAGATATACTTCACTGAATAAAAAGAGATAACACTACTGAAAGCCTGTGATATAGCAGAAGAATTAAAAGATTCAAACAAGATCAGTTGTAAACTGATATGACAGAAAAAATAGTTATTAAAATTAGTTTATTAATAATAAAGTTCTTTTCCTCACATGATCAGTTTAGAACTGTTTAAATTATTTCATTTCAGTTTTACTGTGGGTCTTCAACTAGAAATTAATTTGTCATAAAATGTGCATGATGCATTGTATTTCCTATTACAGAAATTACACTGTTCTCTTTCCATGCTATTGCAACAGACGCACATTTTCATTCGGGTTTTTTTTAGTACTTCTTAAAAAAAAAAAAAAAAAACAAACAAAAAAGCCGAAGCAGTGAAATGACATGTAAAATTATACTAAAAATATAAGCAAAAAATTTATATAATATATACACATTTCTAAAAAATTGGAATGCCTGAGGAAAAGATTTGCAAATTGCCATGCTCATATCCATCAAAACTAAAATTCCCAGTAACTGTAAGTCCTTTATCTACTTATTATGCAGAATTATTTGCTAGCATGAACCTTTGCAGAGTTTCAGCCCCAAAGAAGGGCTAGAAGAAGAAATTGTTTCCTTTCATAGGATTTTAACTTTGAACCATTTGGAGGATTCTTTCTTTTTTAGGTAATCAAAAATCTACATGCATTTAAAACTTATTACATGTTGAAGAGGTCTGTTTATGTAAAATAGTAATTCATTTCCAAAGGATTATGCAATAACAATCTGGCAGTACCAGTTCAGGGCTACAAGGTGGCCTCTTAAAGAGAGGAAATCGCAGCTTCCTCTTGGGTAGGATCCTGCTTATGTGAATATAAAGAAATTAAGTTTATGATTCATTTACTTCTAGCCTAGTTACTTCTTGACTTCTCTAAAAGCATCTGGAGAATAGTATCTCATCTCTTTCTGAAATCAGAGGCAGGAAAACAGACTCAGAGCCTCATTAATTAGGTTCTATGATAGCACTGCAAGTTGTTGCTCTATATTGAAATGGTCAGTTTGTCAGCTGCTAGAACTGCCAATAATCTTACAGTGGAGTATATTCACTATCTTATATGCACTAAGGATCTTATCTGTGGCTTTTCTAGTCCCAAAGGTGTTTTTAACTCTTTGGGATTTTTTAAAAAGAGAAAGATTCAAAGATGCTTAATTTTTGTTTCTTTTAGCACCTGCTGGGAGATTCACAATGGACCACTGAATTTGTTTGCCAAAATATTTGCTACAATATCCAGTCCAAATCTTATTTCTTCCATAGGTAACAAAACATGCAAGAGCTGCTCTTCTTTGGAGTCATGCTGGTGAAGCTACTTCCAGCTTCCTTGCTTGGTCTAAGGTTTGTGAACACCCTCCTACAACTTATGATACTATAGGTCAAGTAGATGGAGGGACAGCACTGACACAAGTTTAGGAACTAACGGATGGCTGAGAGTTTCAAAGTTATGTCAATGTCTAAATACAGCTGAAAATAAGGAGGCAACATAGAAACTATGTGCTTGTGACAATATACAGGGGACCTTTTTTGACAGAAGGGAGTGATTTTTTGGTCTTAAAACTGTTTCTTTCTTAAAGTGAATAATGATGGCAAGTTTCAGGTACACAATAGACTTAGAATAATAAACTGTTTGTTGTTTTTTTTCCAAGTCAGAGTTAGTTACCTGAAGACTTTGAAAAAAGCCTACCCATTTTTTATATATTCAAACATTTATGCGTCTGTATATTCTCTATTACATTTACACATAAAATCACACACAAAAGCATACCAGGAACAAAAGAAATACAATATTGGAACTGTTCCTCTAGAGCAGTATATTATCACTCAAAGTACGTCATAGGTGTGAGAGAGTATAAGAGCAGAGGAAGTATTTATGACACTTCCCTCCAGCACTTTCTAATATGTGTTGGGGACTTTCTGTGCCAGAAGTGAGGACTCTGAATTCTGGTGCAGCTTTCAAGCAATTTCTCTTCCATTAACTTATGCAAATTAACGTTGAAGCTGCATAAGCTTTTAACATTCACAGAGATCTGCAGCAAATACCAGTACTTAAATATATATCATATGGATAAATATCCATATGTATAAGTCTCTCTCCCCTGTTTTAAGTCTAAGACCCTGCTGCTGATCCCCATTCACTTTGAAAACCTTTGGTCCTTCACGATGAAGAGACAGTGAATGGGTGTTTCCAGTTCAGTATCGCTTCCACACATAGTTTTATATACTTCTATTATACTTTAATCATTCATCCTTCAGTCATCTTCTAGTAAGGATGGAGAGTTCCTTTCCATATTCTGGGTTTGTTTCTTTCTTTTGCTTTTGAGCAGGGTTTTGATAGGTGTCTCCTCCATCCTTCTCAACAAGAAATTATTATCTTCTTCCTGTATTGTTCCCTGTTTCACACAATGTCAAAGTTGATGTATCAAGAATCAACTTCTAACTTTTTACAGAGGCATAACAAAAGTTCTTTGTTTTGATTTCCTCCTGTTAATCACAGGATATGTCCCATCTGTTATAATTCAGTATCTTATTTCAGCATCATAGCAGATAAGAGCTGCTCTTGACACAAGTAAAGTTGGGACTGCTTTTTCATGCCTGTTTACTTACATTCTTCCCCCAGATACCTAGGGTTGCAAGTTTTTTCTGCAAATCTTTACAGTCAGCTTTTAGTTTAAGTGCCCCAAACATGTGCAGATTTTGTCAACTTGCCATTTTTGCTGCACTCCATATAATTTCTGTTGAGCAGCACCAGCTTTTTCACAGATCTCTGAAGGATTTTACTGGTTATCTCCTATTATTGTAAAAAGTAACCACTAGTTTTCCATATTATAGCCAGTTCATTAACTATATGAAGACCTTTCATCTTGTCCCATTGATGAGAATTTGGTCTCCAAAATAAGGAAATACCAAATTAGGAAATTCTAGTGTTTGCATTTCCTGTGTAATCTCAATATGTCACAGTCTTACATGTAATCATATACTTAAGTTTTCCAAAGTTGCCATGCCTTAGTCAGAGCACTGAGTCAATTTCATTACAAAAATCAGTCAGAGCTCTGGACTGATGTTTCATCCCAAGTTTGCTTCCCCCAGATGTGGAAAATGAGTAGTGAATTGCAAAGGTTAAGTGTGGGAAAACAAAGTGTAGTTGAGTTTTGCCTTGAAAACCTGTTGTATGTATTTGTCTCAGAGGCGACAATGTTAGAAACCTATTTCAGTGAGGTTTGTCTCAATGTCATTAGCTGTGTGTTCTTTACATTTTTTTCTCTGGGTTCATCCCTTATTTTCTGGTATTTGAAGATGTGCTTTGTGTGTTTTTAATTATGATAGTGCTGTATCATGGTATACACTTAAAAAAATCCCAGCTATTACAAACCTCAAACAAATAGATTCATTTGATTTCCTGTGTGCATCAGTTTAAAGTTTTCTGACCTTCTTCTGATTCTCTCAACCCACAACCTCATCAGGGGCACTGTGAAAACAAGTAAATAAATGAAAAGGACTTAGATGCCATAGTGAGGAATGCCATGACAAAGCACATACTGAATTTAATAATTTATTGCAACTCCAACATTTGGTGCAGAAAACTTAGGCTACATTGTAAGCACTGCACACTGTATACACAATGTTGATTAGCTGCTCAGTAAGGAGCACTCCCCATTCCCTGCCCAAAGATCACTGTGGAATAAATAATTTAAGATTATGTAATTAAAGACTACACAGTGATCAATACATATAGGACAACCAGAACAAGTGCAAACGTAATTGTGACCTTTCATAATCTGAATGCTTTACAATATAACCTTGACTTTGTCATTTGGGTTTTTTTTTTAATAATAATATTCACTTAACTGACTTGATTAATACCTTTCAGAGAATTGCCTGAAGTTAGCAAACACCAAACAGCCCAATTGCCAGTCCGAAATCATGTGTGGACATTTAATTGACAATAGTCCCATTCAGTTATTCACAGTATTTCTGACTGGATATTTTCCATCAAACAATTTTAAAAGAAAATACTGGTTATCTAAATCCAACACTTCCCAAAGAATCATAATTGTGTCAATAATGCTTTTATTCAGGAGACTCTTCCTTAAAACAAGAGGCAATATCTGTCAAAACAAGTACCAGAATAACATAAGAGAGGAAGTGAAGGCAGGCGAAACTGGGAAGAAAGGACTGCCATGACCTATTGGCAAAGTGAGTAAGGATTTACATAGAAGATAGATTGATACATTTCAGTCCAAGAACATAAAACACCATATGAAAATGATTTAGGACTTTTCTTTGATGAGTTTACTGTAGTTTATGTTAGTGGTCCTGTCCCATTTTCATGTTCCCAGAGGCAAAGAGAGGGAACGAGAGGGAAGAAGTAAATATTTATGTCTATAAACATAGACATGTAACAAAGGCATTCATCTGGACAGTGGAAAATTACATTCAGGACTAAATGGGGAGTACTAATTTAGCACTATTCAGAAGTTTGTTTTCTCTTAATTGTTCAATGTGAAAATAAAATTTATTATATATAAAAAAATTACAAAACCCATTACCTGGCGGCCAGTTTATTCACTTGGTCTATGGGTGCTTCATATTCAAACCTTTCACATATATCATGTAGGCTGAAGAAACAACCCCTGGACTCCCAGTGACATTCCTAATTCTTGTACCTTTTCAAGGGTTGAGAACTAGGTTTTATTTTAAAAAGACCTATAGATTTATTTCTGAACTTTGAAATAATTTTTTTATATAAAATTATGTACAGAGACATTTTGCCACCCAGTTTTGCGCACTTTCATATTTCACTTCATTTGACTTAATGTCATAATTTAACAAGTGATATTTATGATCACTTGAAGAAGAAGAGGAAGGAAAGACATTGGTAAGAAAAATTATGCAGTGCTTCCTTTGTAATATATACAGAAAACAGAAACTTTTTTTTGGTCTGGTGTTAGTCTAGAGAAGTCTAGCCATAGAGCTTCTAATGTGGCTAGTTTAGATAACGGTTGAAATCAGACATGGAAACAAAGACTCTAGGGGTCTTAAACCCACCAGTGATTTCAGAAATGTTCTAAGGCAACTAGCCTGTATTGAAATTCAAGTTATCATAGCTTCACTTTCATTAATAACACCAATAAAATAGTTCAGATCTTTCAGCTACAGTTAAGACAGTGAAATGGAAGAGAAACTCCAAATTTGCAGTGAAAAATGTGGGAAAAAATTAGAAAGGTTAAAAATAAACTAACCTGTAAAGATAACAAAGATAGGACAATAAAAATGAAAAGGACAGATAAAAGGAAAGGAGATGAGATGCTGAGAAGGTGCTTGGCAGAGCTGAATGCAAGAACAACATTAAACGTGTATAGAGGTGATCAGAAAGTACATTTCATTTAGGTTCATTCAGACCATAGGACAAGGAGGGAAGAGGAGATGGAAACAGCAGAGACAGAAAACTAGATTGCGAAGAAAAGGTTTTGATAGTAATGGATAAAATCATTTAGACAGGATTAAATCTCTCATATCTCAGGATAAATGAAGGAGAAAGAGGGCCTGAAGTTGATGTTAAGGCTGGATATATATGTGTGCAGAGAAGTATTGTAATTACTGGAATTAACAAAAAAGAAAAGGATGAGTGGTAGTAGAAAATGTCTCATTATTTATAGCCAGCACTAATCAGAGATTAGCCTGTACTTCACTGAATTTCCATATTGCTACAGTAAATTAAAACAACTTCTATTTTTCTGCCATACAAGGACTGCAGAACCAGAAAGGGAGAAGAGCTATACAGCATGCTGACTTTGAACATTGGCAAAACCCAGTACAGACACAAAGATATATGGATACTTAGCATCAAGTTTCAGGGAGAATAATTATGTTTGGGTACAGAACTAAAGGCAAAAGACAATGAGAATGTGAAAACGAAAACAACACTTGAGTAGCAGCAGAATCTAAAGAGGTAAAAAGTTCTCAAATGGGAAGCCAGAATAAACTCACTCCAGAATTTTAAAACAACTGGCACATGAAATCACAGATCAAGGACCAAGGACTATTTAATGCAACAGTCATATCAGAAATCAAAATGTCTAATGGGAGTAGTGAAAGAGAAAAAAAAGCTCAATTTAGATGTTTTTCTCAACTGCATGCAGATATTATAGCAAGCTGCAGATGAACGGAATAATTAAAGACATGAGACAATAATAAATGAGGTAAACTTCAACATGTGTTTCCCACAGATAAATCTTAGAGATCTTTGAAAAGGTAACTTCTCTGATAAGGAAACCCATTTCCAAGCAAAAAGAAATGTTGCAGCTTTTGTCTCTCTGTACTTTGGTAAAGAATTTGATGTAATGGTACAAAGGAAATTCCTTGTGAAACTGGAGAAGACAGGGATTAGCAGAGGAACCGAACGTTGAACAAAGGGATGGCTCAAGAAAGACAGTGATTGAGAAAGATAGTATCTAGCTGGAAAAACGATTTTAGGGGAATATATCAGTTTATAGCCTTTAGAAGAATCCGATTTAAAGTTCTTATTAGAAACTTCAAAAGTGATTAAGAGCACATTAATGCAAAGCAGCAAGTACCAGGAATTAACATCATTACAGAGGAAGTCTGGAATTACCATCCAATAGCTGAATGACTATGATGTCCAAAAAATTTTCTGTCTTCAAGAAAATGAATTTAAACAACTTCCCTGGGGTATTAGGAAAGAAAGAACCTGTCCTATATGAGGAGGCTTAAGGAGCCGAGATTCTTAACAGAGAGAATAAAAGAAATATTTTCCACTCATAAATATATATAGAGACAGAGAAAAAAAAAAAGAAGAAATTAAGGTAGCAGGAGAATTTTTTAAGATAAAGCACACACTGGCTCAAGCAAAAGGATATAACAAGAACAAAGTCTAATAATCATTGAAAGGGCCTCTGATTTTTTGTCACAGTTGTGTGGTTAAAAAATCTTAGTTTTAACATGGAGGCAGACAAGCATGCCAAACCAGAGGGGCTTCTGTTCCCTGCTGCAGCAGGGGTCCAAATTTGTCTGGAGGAAGACCAGGCAGCCTTCCAGATTACCCCTGATATCCCTTTCCTTTTTGATGGGTGGTCACAATTTGTCTTTCAGGTATATTTCTAAAATATCTGCTACTAAAGACTATTGCTACAGAAAAGTCTTTTACAGTTAATAACATTTAAGAAGGTACAGCATTTACCTGTCAGACATTGCATCAGTTTGACTCATAGTGGATCCCTGAACACACTTTACTGGTGCCAGCACTGGATTATTAGGAAGATTATTTTGAAATGCCAAAATCTGACTGCCACATGGAAGTTGTCTATGTCCTTCTTTGGTCTGACTGAGATCATGGGACAAATTGAAAGCTTTTATTGGCATACCTCCCCTCTGCCCCAGCCATGCACACAAATACCACAGAAAAGAGCATATATATCTGTCTTAGTTCTTAGCCCTCTTTAAAGGACAAGGTTTTTTTTTCAGTTTGAGCAATAAGTCATGTATGAATAGAATCATAGAATCATAGAATAGTAGAATGGTTTGGGTTAGAAAGGACCTTAAGATCATATAGTTCCAACCCCCCTGCCATGGGCAGGGTCACCGCACACTAAACCATGTCACCCAAGGCTCTCTTCCAACCTGGTCTTGAACACTGACAGGGATGAAGCTTTCACCACTTCTTTGGGCAACCTACCCCAGTGCCTCCTCATTCTTACAGTAAATTTCTTCATTATATCTAACCTAAATTTTCCCTGTTTAAGTTTTAACACATTGTCCTTTGTCCTATCATTACAGTCCCTGATGAAGAGTCCCTTTCTTTGAACCATGTGTTTGCATGGGTCAAATGTGGCTACTAACTAGTAGTCTATTATTCAGTAGTTAGTCTACTAGACTCTTCCTGTCTACTTACTCAGCTGTCTGCCTCAAAGGACTTCTGCTTATGAGGATGCTTTGAAATTGAGCAGCCCCATATGGTAGGTAAAGATCCAGGAAGACCATGAATACCAATGTGTTTGAATGAGTCTGGAATGATCAAAATCGGCATGAGTTTCTTCATACTATGTTAACCTGTGAAAATAATCATGATCATAATCATGATTTCAAAATGCTTGAAGAGAACATTCCACACATGGTGATCAACATGGTTCTTATATTAATGAGCATTACATCATTTATCCTTCAAGCCAAGAGGGATATTTCTGTTCTTCTCAGGATGGCAATGTGATATATTTCAGTTGTTCTAAATCTTAATGAAGTTATAACCATAAATAATAGGTAGGTGTCAGGATGAGACACTAGATTTAATAATCCTAATTAATTTTAGAATGTCTATAGAATTACTTCAGTCATAGGAACAATGACAATTCAAACTTCTATAGAGGAATGTTTATTCCTCCTTAACCATATCATGAGTAGGTGGTAATACACATGCCAGTGTAGAAGTGTCTGCATGTAATAAAATTAATGTTTGCAGGAAGAAAAGAACTTTTAGTATGTTGTCTCTCCCACACTTTCACCAAAGTTTTGCTACATTTAATTTTAAAAGAGATAATCATGACAAATGTTGCACATAAAATTGTTAATAAAGATGTAAAATTGAGTAAAAAACCCAATAAGTCAGAAAATGAAGAATTAATAATACATTTATGATGCAAATATCAACTAAGTCATTGTGTGCATACAATACCTAGCAAAAAAAATTGCCAGTGTGTACATCTGAAAAAATTAAGGACTACAGAAGAAATACCTTCTTTAACTCATAGGAGTTCCACATGTCTTCGGAGTCATGGATAGTTGTACAAATATAGAAAGTAATAACAAAAATAGGACTTACTGAAAAAGTGTCTAGTAACACTATGGGACAGCTCTAATTTTATTTATGAAGAGTTCGTATTTTGCCAATGTTCTCTTTTAAGCTCATGCTAAGGTGGTGGATGGAAAGTCTCATCTTGTGTCTTTTTAAGGCTAAGTAATTCTGGGATTATTGCAGGAAGGATATTTAATTTCACTGATTATTTATTTAACTTTATTTAAATAGAGAATATCATAGAAACACAGAATGGTTTGGGTTGGGCAGGAACACCTTCCACTAGATCAGGTTGCTCCAAGTCTCATCCAGCCTGGCCTTGAACACTGCCAGGGATAGGGCAGCCACAGGATTTCTAGGCAACCTGTGCCAGTGCCTCACCATCCTCACAGAAAAGAGCTTTTTCCTAGTATCTGATTTAAATCTAACCTTTTTCAGTTTAAAGCCATTCCCCCTTGTCTTGTCACTACATCCGCTTGTTAGAAGTCTCTCTCCAGCTTTCTTGTAGGCCCCCTTTAGGCACTAGAAGCTGCTCTAAAGTCTCCCCGAAGCCTTTTCTTCTCCAGGCTGAACCAGCCTAACTCATACAGCCTGTCTTCAGGCAAGGGTGCTCCAGCCCTCTGATCATCTTCATGACTCTCCTCTGGACTTGCTCCAACATGTCCACCTCCCTCTTGTTGGGGGCCTCAGAGCTGAATGCAGTTCTCCAGGTGGTGTCTCACAAGAGCAGAGAGGTAGGATCACCTCCTTCAACCTGTTGGTCGGGTTTCTTTTGACGCAGCCCAGCATCAAAAGCCCTTTCTGGGCTGCAAGAGCACACTGCCAGGTCATGTTGAGTTTCTCATCAACCAACACTCCTGGATCCTTCTCTGGGCTGCTGTCAATCCAGTCTGTGCCCAGCCTGTATTTGTGCTCAGGACTGGCCCAGCCCAGGTGTAGGACCTTGCACTTAGCCTTGTTGAACTTGATGCGGTTTGCATGAACTCACCTCTCAGGCCTGCCCAGGTCCCTTTGGGTACCATCTGAGTGGCATGTTTAAATAATTTTTTTATAACCCTAGACTTAGCTAAGCTTTCCCTCCTTCTTCAATTTAGCGTTCCAGGAAGCACCTCATAAAAGAAACTTCATTTGGATTTTCTCTGATTGTCACTCAATTTCTGAAGTAAAAATATAGGGAAACTAAATTAACATAACTTGCGCTATCTTACAAAACATTTTCAAATTATGCCACACCTTAATTTTAACTAAAATTTTCCAAATAGTTTCCCACATTATTGTTTCGTCAAGTGTAGAATCTACTTAAGGAAAAGATACATTCACTGTAGAAACAAAAACAGATGTTTTTCCTTGATGCATCAAGCAAAAGACTTTTACTACCGTTTGAATAAATGTTTAGTAAAGTATAAAGA
Organism: Amazona ochrocephala; assembly: GCA_039720435.1. NCBI lineage: Eukaryota > Metazoa > Chordata > Aves > Psittaciformes > Psittacidae > Amazona > Amazona ochrocephala. The sequence continues at coordinate 34,053,439 of CM077880.1, forward strand.
ATAAAGTGTTTCCAAATCAAAATATTGAAAAAGGAGCTTCTGTACTACCTGAAGATAAATCGGATAATCCCAGTAATACATGTTTTGGAGCTATTACCTCTCAGGAAGGAAAGGATGGGACCTATTCCAATGCAATTAATGTTCTGATGGTTTGATAAATGTAAAAGAATTCAGTATTATGAGATTCTTCCAGAAACACAAACATCGTATGCCAAAACGAGTGTCCACCTTATAAACAGAACTTTGCTCTAACCTCCAGTTGGCAGAGAGGCTCTAAATGGTCTTAAAGTTCAGTTAGCTGAAACAACTTTAAAAATATTTACAGGATGATCCTATTATAAATAGGTTCTACATGTGCTATGTATTTCCTCAGATTAAGCAACTTTCTTGTGAGTCATGAGGAGGATTATCTATATAGTCTCTCTGGAGGCTTTTGTCTGTTCACGAATTGCTATAAATTCATGACATAATTGCACCTCCCTTTTGGTCTGTGGTTATTATCCACTTCATCTAGATTAGTTTCATGCACAGAAATGAACGAGAAGTGGGTAAATACAGCAAAACCTGTGCATATACTAGTAAATAACTCAGGTCAGCTATTCTTCCGTGTACTTGAAAGAGTGAATTAGTAAGTTTTAAGTATGTTTCAACAAGGTAGTTTTCAGTACCTGAGGTCAAAACTGGGCATTCCTCCCACTTAAAATGTCTAAAGTAACTGTGTCTGAGCTAGTCACCCTAGACTGCCTCTGTAATTAACACACAGGAAATATGAACCTCAAAAGGTGAATCATCTGACCTGTAAAAATACTGTGACAGATGCAATGAGTAGCTCTCTGGAAGGGAATAATTTTCTCCATTAACTCAAAAGACACCAAGAAACAGCTGAAACACAGAAGCTGAACATTGAAAAATGTCGTTTGGAGCATACTGCTGATGGTCTTAGGATTCCTGAATCCTTAGGTGGAACTGAGTCTTCCTTGAGTAAGATTCTGCCTTGGACACCTTTCTTCCCCTCTGAACTCTCCTCTTCATACCAGTAACTGAGCCTCCAGGGAGGTTTTCAGAAGCAGAAGATGCTCTTCAACAATCAGAAAAGTAGGGAGTGATCCTGTGATTACAGAGCTGCACTGTACTGAGCAAGCAGATTTTCTTCAGCTTTGACCTAAAAATTCATTTCAGCTTTGAGAAGCCTTAGAGAGTCAGTTTTCATAGTTAAAAGGTAATGGGAGTGTGAACTATTTATACTTTCCTGTCCTGCACAGGTGATATAGGTCTTAAAGCCTTAGTATCCAGGAAGTACTTTTTTAAATTGAACTGAAAAAGCCAAATTTTTCCCTTTGCTATTATTTTTGTTTTGCTGTTTCTATCACTGTTATTATTGTTGTTTGTTGTTTTTGTTAAAAAACCCAACCAACAGAAACTGGATTTCTGTTCATTTTCAAAACCCCTTGCTCTGCCTAAATTAAACCCTTCCATTAGAACATGATTACTTCATATGAAAATGTAAGACCTGATTTTGTATTGTCTTAACCCTCAATATGAGGGTTGTCATAATAAGTTCATCCCTGTGAACCTGCTTAGTTATCAAGAGTTGCAGTGCCAGTCTCAGATGTACTCTTTTCATAACCCACATTAATCTCAGCAGTAGTGCCAAAGTAATGCTTTTATTTGAACATTTTCACTTTCCCACCCTATCCTCACATAGTCTATATATCTCACAGTCTGCATTTGATCTGAATAAATAAAATGGACTGCTGAGTGTTCTTACTGGGGTGGGATGTCTCAGATTCATTCCACATGGTGTTGTTTGCTTTTTCATTTCTTTCCCCCCCCCCGTTTGCTATTGTGAGCCTTTTGAAGTTTACAAACCAAGTTCTTCTCTCATTTATACAAGTGCAATGCAATTAAATCAAATAGGTGTAAACTAGGACAGTACTTGGACCTGTTCCTACCACTTGCTGAAAGTTGTATTCTCCTTTCTAGACAGGCATCTTAGCTGCTGTCTTCATTGTCCTGTTTCTTTTAATTTTAGCTCTAAGAATGTGTAAGGATAAGCATTTTTGATAACATGCCATGGATTCTGGAGTTTCTTTAATAAAAATAACCCAGCATGTGCCTGCCACAGATTTCAGGGTCTGCATATTGCCTACTCAAAATAAAACAGCTTCTCTGCACACTTCATTCTGAACAGGGGTGGACAAATATGGAATTAAAGGTTAGCCACAGGGGTCCTACAAGTGCCTGCAAAATTCAACAAATATACAAATTTTTTCCTTTTTTCTTTTTTAAGGCAATTTTTAATATTTATCTTATTCTGGTAGTTCAAGTGGTTGCCAGGAACATAGTTATTTCTACTTAGAAAATTTGCTTAATGAAAAATCATGAGTAGTCAGGCTGGTGAACCTATAAAACTGCTGTATTCACAGTACAGTAAAAAGGCATAACTTCAGAAATCACACAGTTCTTTCAGCACTACAACATGCTTGTGAGAACTTCTGTGGCTACTTACAGTACTTACAGGGATAAGTTCACCTCATTTCAAATGCGTTCCTATCCAATCATCTCAAGGCTTAGGAAATGTGGATTCAAATAGAAATAGGGGCAGAGAGAACATATTCAATTAAACCAGGGTAGGGTGAAAGAAGAAAAGAAAAAGGAAATCTAATACAATAAAGAGAAGAGAGAATTTAAAAACTGAGAGATTTGAGGTATCAGTGAGGTATCAGGCCCACTTACAACTTCATCCATTGCTGCGCTGATCAAACAGCCTGCTTACAAAAGGAAGTACTGGGTAAGAGTCCCTGAACCCCAAATGAAATTTCTAACCAAACTGTAACAATTCATTTTCAGAGAGCAAGGCTCAGCTCAGACATTGCGTTCAGGTTGCTTCTGATCAAATGCAGAGTCTTCAAAACCCTAAAAATGCATTTTATCACCTATCATATTATATACTTCCATAGCTCTCCATGATGTCAGAAACATTATGTATCACTTGAAGGCAGGCTGTAGCGCAAGTTTTGCTCAAAATGTTGCCTGATTTTGACTCAGGCCTGAAGCCTAAGCTAATGAACAGTTAAAACTGTTTTCACATTTATGATCACCTCTTTGAACAGACAAAATTCCCAATGATTTTACAGGGAGAGTTGTTCATTTTTAAATCTCATAGCTTACCTCGACATATGAATGCAGCCTAGTTTTAATCAGGTCATAGGGTAGCTGAATCAAAGATGCTAGTTTCATCTGGAAACTAGTTTCACCTGTTCTTCATTCAGTAAAATTTCTTTTGAAATATTAGAGTCTGCCTGAGCAAAGGTTACGGGAAAAATTAAAAGAGCATTCAAAGAAACAAGCATCACTCAGATGATCAATAAACTTTCCAGTCAGGAAAGCTTATGGAATACCTACTACTGCCGGTGCTGTGGCTGCAGTATACAGGGTAGATTTGCTAACGTACTCAGTAGTTATTTTTCTAAACAGATATGGATGGAGACAGGGATATAATACTGTTGAAAAATTGAGAAACATCTCCTTAAGTAACTGCTACAATTAAGAATCGCTACTTCACATGATCATCTGATCAGAGCTACTAAAATTTAGGTTCTTTCAATGCCCTTTTTATCTGTTATCCTAACACAGGTTGAGGTTAAATCAGTGACGCATTCCGTATTCATAGAATCATAGACTAGTTTGGGTTGGAAGAGACCTTAAAGATCACCTTGTCCCAACCCAATTCCATATACTTTAAACTTGACATGACTACCAGACTCCCCTATCCCCCCACCAGCTCAAGGCCCAGACTAAGTAACAAAATAGCTTGGGATTTCATCAGAAACATGTCTGAAAAAACTCACGGGCAGCTCTGAGAAGCCAGATATTAATAAAATTTGGGGAATAAATTTGACCTTTGGAGATTTTCCTTACTCACTGTTTTCTCATGCTCTTTTTTTCCAGTAGGGAGAAAAATATTTTCTTTCAGTAATTTGTACTCTTCTGGAAATTATCTCTCAAGAAAGAAAGAATAGTTTCTGATCTCCGCCACTGATGCCCTTTGGGTTTCTTACATTGTGTGGTTTTTCCAGCTACTGTACTTTGTTTTGCAGCTATCCAAATACAGGCTACATGCCTGATTAGAGATATTTGGGTTAGGTAATGTATTTATTTATTAAATATTGCTAAAATCTCCGTGAGAACGTACTAGAACAAATGAGTTACTGGATGAAAGGCTCCCTCTGCTGTCAAAGGAGAGTATCAGTACTGGTAGTCTTGCTCTTAATGCCTCAAACATTACCAGGAATAGGCAATATCACAATCCATTAAGTGTGTTTCTAACTTTACTGGATAGGTATGCGGTCTCCAAGGGCAAGACCTCAGATCTTACCTTTATTCTGGATGAAAATATCTGAATTTGAACATTTCCTCTGGAACATTCAACTTTATTAAAAGAGATAAAATAAAACTGGCTTAGTTCTTACACTGTAAATTGTACTGCTGATCTGTTTCAGATACAGTATAGGCCATCAGCAGCTGGCTGGAAGCCCTCTGAATCAGGACAAGTTGTTCTCTTGGAATTGGTGGGTTTGCACTGGACTGTTGTTGGGTAAAGTTTATGTCACTTTTTATCCCTGTTGTTTGCTTTCAACAAACACTCCAAGCAAAAAAGAAAACTTATGTCCTGTAAATAAGATGAAAGTAAAGAATGGAACGATGCCTGCACATATGAAATTACTTTTGATGGCAGAAGTAGGTGAGTTTAACAGGGCTAGGAGATCATCCAGGGAACTCTGCAAGAGCAATGATATTCTGCTGCTTGCTGATGAATGCATATCTTTGATTCTCCAGAAGTTCACTTTGTACATCACCCTGAAACCATATTAGCATTGGCTCTGCCCTGCAAAAATGTGATCATAAATGTTCATGTACCAGGCGCCACTTGTATTTGCTTTGATAATGTTCATAAGTTCTTTTATTCACCCTTGAGAACTGTTGTAGAAGCAAATATTTGCTCACGAGAGTATTTCCAGAATGTGAAAATGTGGCGAACAATCATGCAAACAGGTATGTGCGTGAATATTTGAACAGCAGGCTTGCTTTAAAGTCCTCCTGGCATTAAGGATCTGAATGACAGAGAACGCAGTACCTTCAATAAAAAAGACAGAAATAACCCCCTTCCCCCAAAAAAAAACAAAGAATTCCAAAACCGAGCTAAATTTGGAGATTCCCCAAATCAGAGCAGTTTCTTGTAACTTTGCTATACTATGTAGAACTCTAATCTCTTTCTAATTAAAATTCCTTCAAAAAAAGGCTAAGTGAAATCATTATTATGCTAACAGAAAAGGCCTTTTAAAGTATGGGATGCTCAATATACAGCAGAACCCTCTGCTGCTTCACTTCAAGCTTAATGCTGTAAGTTCTGTAGTAGATCCAGGCACCTTTTAACAATTTTCTCCTTTTGAGTTTATGACTTGTTATTGGCGTAAGGATCTGGAAGCCTCTAAAATGCTTATAATTTTTAGTCTGGTGATTATTTTTCTATGTCAACAAATAGGATTGAAACCTCCATGGGTTTATGAAAGTTTTGAATTCAGGTCTTTTACTTCCATGGAAGTGCTCTGACCACATAAATGCCAACACTGCAAACATGCAGCAGACCCGAAGAGTTATGCTTCTAGCATGTCTTGCAATATTGTGCTACCATCAAGCATTTTGTTAGTGATGTGGCTGGAGAAAGACCTGTATGTACTTAGCTCATTGAAGATACTGTGGAAGACATTCACTAACACAGATTTAGACTACTGAGGAGGTGTCTAAATTCACCAATGTCTGTGCCTAAATGAATACTTCCCTAGAAGGCTGAATACCTCCATAGAAGGCATCATATTGCTAGATCCTTTTAAATGTAGACAAAGCCTCTTTCATCAAGTAAATCTTCCATAGAGCCCTAACATTGAAATACCTAGTCTGTTTTGGCAGATCTACCTGGAAAATGGGGACAGTTCCCAGCCAAAATAACCACTCTGTCTGCCCTGCAGCCAGGAACCAGGTATTATGAGATCTGTAGTTCCAAAACTAGAGTTTTCATGATTTTAGCTTGGGACAGGGTAAGCCTCACTCCAGACTGGGGGGGGGGGTTGGGGGGGGGTGGGGGGGGGCTGTTAGCTCCTGACCCTGCAGATGCGTTCCCCTGTTACAAGCAAGACACTCCTGGTTGACCTTTTGATGTCAGAGCTTTCAAAGGTCCATCTGTAGATGGTAATGGGGTTGTTCCGTTGGCAAGAAACCAGGTCTCAGGAGTTTCTCTTTCTGCTCTGTAACACTGCTCTTATTGTCCCTTCAAGTTCCACTGAACCAAATGCCAATCTCACAGATCAGCCACCCATCTCATTATTTAACTCTTATTTTCATGTGGTTCTCAAACACAAATGTCTTGTTCAAATGTCTGGTTCAATGCACAATTTTTAGAAGAGGCTATGTGTCAACTCACACTTCTAAGCAACATGACAATAATTGGAATATATATTAAAGTCCTGCAAGGAGTATATTATAACTGTTTATCTCTGATACATTAAAGTAGTAAATCAAACAGGAGAATTATCTAAGTCAACACAAGATTTGTGTCTATTAGAGCAAAGCCACAGGCCAGAACCTCAGCAAAAAGGCATCAAATTGAAATAGTCGAGGAGTGAGCTGCACTTTTCATGGTTATGTGCAATTACATGCAGATTCAGTTTCTTTGACAGAATTTGACAGGAGAAAATTTAAATTAAAAGTTTCTGGTAGACCAATAAATCTTGTTTTCCATGACTCATACGTCTGTATCCTAGCCAAAAAGAAAGTCAGATATTTTATCTGTGTTAGCACATATGACTAGAAATACAAAATCCCACTCAAAAAAAAAAAAAAAAAAAAAAAAAAAAAAAGAGGTGCAGGGATAAATGTAAAATTTAATATTATTTGAATATAAATTTTCTGTTAATTTTATGTATCCATTGCATAAGACATTCCAGCACATTCATGAGAAAATTCAGACACAAAAATATTACATTGTGTGTAGTCCAGCCATGAACTTTTTTGTCTACCAGCTTTTAACACTTAATGACACAAAGATATCTTTGTCATTTAGGAGCATACAGGGTAGATTATAAGACCTTGATACTACAATCAGAGATTTTTGAGAAGGATTCTTCTTCTTTGTTTGTCAATAATTATTCTTAAACATTTCACTGCAAATGAATGTTTGCTGTGAATTAATGTTTCAATAAATATTATTATCCTTCTCTCTAAGTTGGAGAGACATCAATTTGATAGGTGGACCACTTGGTGGATAAAGAACTGGCTGGATGGCCGCACGCAAAGAGTAGTGCTCAGTGGCTCAATGTCCAACTGGAGACCAGTAACGAGTGGTGTCCCCCAGGGATCGGTGTTGGGACCGGTCTTGTTCAACATCTTTGTGGGTGACATGGACAGTGGGATTGAGTGCGCCCTCATCAAGTTTGCCGATGACACCAAGCTGTGTGATTCGGTTGATACATTGGAGGGAAGGAATGCCATCCAGAGGGACCTTGACACGCTTGTGAGGTGGGCTGATGCCAACTTAATGAAGTTTAATCATGACAAGTGCAAAGTCCTACACCTGGGTCGGAGCAATGCCAGGCACAGCTACAGGTTGGGCAGGGAAGAGATGGAGAGCAGCCCTGTGGAGAAGGACTTGGGGGTGTGGGTTGATGAAAAAATGAACATGAGCCAGCAGTGTGTGCTTGCAGCCCAGAAGGCCAACCGTATTCTGGGATGCATCAAAAGGAGTGTGACCAGCAGGTCGAGGGAGGTGATCCTGCCCCTTTACTCTGCTCTCGTGAGAGCTCACTTGGAGTATTGTGTGCAGTTCTGGTGTCCTCAACTTAAAAAGGACATGGAACTGTTTGAACAAGTGCAGAGGAGGGCCACGAGGATGATCAGGGGACTGGAGCACCTCCTGTGTGAAGATAGGCTGAGAAAATTGGGTCTGTTCAGCCTGGAGAAGAGAAGGCTGCATGGGGACCTCATAACAGCCTTCCAATACCTGAAGGGGGCCTACAGGGATGCTGGGGAGGGACTCTTCATTAGGGACTGTGGTGAGAGGACAAGGGGTAATGGGTTTAAACTTAAACAAGGGAAGTTTAGATTGGATCTGAGGAAGAAATTCTTTACTGTGAGGGTGGTGAGGCCCTGGAATGGGTTGCCCAGGGAGGTTGTGGATGCTTCATCCCTGGCAGCGTTCAAGGTGGGGTTGGACATAGCCTTGGATGGCACGGTTTAGTGGGAGGTGTCCCTGCGTATGGCAGAGGGGTTGGAACTCGATGATCTTGAGGTCCTTTCCAACCCTTACTATTCTATGATTCTATGATTCTATGATCTTTTTTTTCCAGGTTCCTTCCCTCACCTGAAACTGTACTGTTTTGATTTGTATAGAGCTAATTCCAAAAATACTATGCAAAATCTTCACTTCTTAAAAACCATTCTCTGTATAGCCAAAAGGAGAAACGGATCTAGAGCAGAAGGTGAAACCTGATTTATCAGGTGTATTTAACATAAGCTACACAAATCAGAAATAATTTTTGGAAAAAAAAAAAAAGAGAAAAAGCCCTTCATGGGAGTAAAAGTGGGGAAGAATTCCTATACAGAGGATTTTGCAAGGCCCTGTACAAGGTATTATTGTACTTTACTCTGGTAATTATTAGGCTGCTAGTTCAGCAGATCAGCCCCTAGAGGTGTTTGTCTCTCTCCGCTGATTACACAGCATTGGACCCTGACATAGTTACCTTTAAGTGTAGGTAACTGTTAGGCTAGTGGTGTTTAGTACATAGATGAATAAATATAATTTTAATAGTAACTTTCATAAAACCTTAGGGATTATATGTGGTCAATTATATTCTTACAGGCAACAGTTATCTTTTAATTTTGACTGTGTAAAACTTCACCCAAGGCTCCAATCAAGCTGCTAGGAACTGAGTTCTGCAACATGTATTGACTTTTCCATTTCACTGGGTCTTAGATCCTGACAATCTTTTCTTTTTAGCTTTTTTTCTCTTTTTTTTAGCCTTTTTTTTTTTTTCCCTTCTTCTTCTTTTTTCCTTTGATCTTTATTTTTGTGTTTTTTTATTTTGTTTTGTTTTGTTTAACCTTTTTAACATACTTCTTGGGCTTATGTACCATAGATTTGAATAATTGAGAAGGCTGACTAGGAATCATGTAAGAAAGCTGACGAAGACGTAACGTACTTGTGGCTACATCAGCTACATCAGTGTTAGTAAATAATGTGAGGCATTCATTAATTGGATGTGACATGGCTCTAGCTGACATAAAGAAATAACATTGCTCTTACAAAGAGAGACTGCTGGGAACAGTGTCTGTCTGACACTTTCCCCTAAATCACACACAAACACTGCTTGAGAAGGTAGAATGGAGACAACGACTGTGCTGGAGACCTTCCCAACAATTTATAAAGTTATATTTTCCCAGGCCAGGTCACTTGTCTTTGCCTTGGTCCTGTTTATCTAAATACATCTAGCATATCTTTTTACCTACACCACTTTACTGACCTCCTTGTTAAAGATGATGTGAAAATCCAAAAAACTCATGAGGTCAAAGCAGTGAGAAAGCACGTGCTCTCTCTGGGTTAGGCAGCTCAGCACTGTTTACAAGGGTCCAGGGTGCAAAGATGGATAACCTCATTTCTACTGTGGGAAATGAGTGTTTAGAAAGGCCCAGAGGGGCTAAAGTAAGGTGTGATTGCTGCTTACTCTGCCTCGGAAAGCCAACACCTACATCTGCTCTGTTGAGCCCAGATTTGTACGCTTTGGGAAGGTTCAGATGGAGATCTTAACTAATCCTTTATGAATAACGTATCATCAAACACCTGTACATTTTAAAGTTAATAAAGCAAGTGTAAGTAAGAAAACAAAATGCTGAGTTAATGAAGACCGAAATTGCCTCCCCAGGGCATGAAAGTCTGTCTTCCTACAGGCCTTAAGCTTCCTCCGGTCTCGGCAATGGTATCAGGCTCAGGACCATCCCCCATTACTTTTATCCTGAGAATCCTCTGCTGAAACGTGCTGAGCTCTCCTGCCTGTTCCTCCAGGGAGAGATGTTAATGCACGTCAATGGAAGCCGGCGCGCATGCAAGTGTCAACAGCCCCAACTCTGAGCACAGCATTACCATTCCCCAGCAATATGGCAACTGCACTGCACAAGGGAACAGCTCAGGTGTACGGCCAAAGACAGAAGTGAGTATTTCCGGAAGGACTTAATTTCCTTTTCTCACTATTTGCAGGATTGCTTTGTATATATACTCACACAGGTACCTTTGAAGGCAAAGCTGTTTGCCCCCAGGCAAACAGCTTGTGAGGCAGTTGATAGCTCCTAAATCTGTGTCAATAGGCACATTACACAGAACAATTTGGCTTTCCAGGTTAGTGTCCAGAATTAGAGAGCCACCTGTGTGGGGAGAGAGGGCAGGAGGGAAGCCAACATCATTGTCACCAGGAGAGCTCAATGATCTTTAGGTTCTCCACCCTACCATATATTCATTTCATTATAAACAAATAGCTTTTAGAGCTGGAGAGAAATTACTTCCTGAAATGTCTAGATGCAAAATAAAATAAGCTTAAGTAGGAATTTTCCTTCGAAAATGTCCAGGTAGGAATCAGGAATAGCCACTGATATGAGAAACGCATTATAGCACTTTGTGATGCTGATTAAACTGCAGTATTATGAAGTATGGTAGAGAAATCGCTGTTTTAAATCTGTGTTAAATAGAAAAGCTTTTAAACATAAATAAAGAATACTGTAAATAAAGTGCTGAATGAATTCTTGCCTCATGCATTTGAATTAAATATGGTGTTTTTTCTCCCTTTTATTGGAACTTCTCCTGGGATACCATTAATTCCTTTACATTTGTATTCATTTACCATCTTTTTCTTACCAATTAACATAATTTTTCATGTCTTTCAAATGACAGACTCAGAAATTATTATAGTACATCATCATAGCTGCTTTGGTATCCCTATCTATCTTCAATCTAATATTAAAGAGAAATTTTCCAGGCACAGCTACAGGTTGGGCAGAGAAGAGATTCAGAGCAGCCCTGCGGAGAAGGACTTGGGGGTGTTGGTCAATGAGAAAATGAACATGAGCCAGCTTCAGTGTGTGCTTGCAGCCCAGAAAGCCAGCCGTATCCTGGGCTGCATCAAAAGGAGCGTGACCAGCAGGTTAAAGGAGGTGATCCTGCCCCTCTACTCTGCTCCTGTGAGACCTTACTTGGAGTATTGTGTGCAGTTCTGGTGTCCTCAACTTAAAAAGGACATGGAACTGTTGGAACAAGTCCAAAGGAGGACCACGAGGATGATCAGGGGACTGCAGCACCTCCCGTATGAAGATAGGATGAGAAAGTTGGGTCTGTTCAGCCTGGAGAAGAGAAGGCTGCATGGAGACCTCATAGCAGCCTTCCAATACCTGAAGGGGGCCTATAGGGATGCTGGGGAGGGACTCTTCATTAGGGACTGTAGTGATACGACAAGGGGTAACGGGTTCAAACTTAAACAGGGGAAGTTTAGATTGGATCTGAGGAAGAAATTCTTTACTGTGAGGGTGGTGAGGCCCTGGAATGGGTTGCCCAGGGAAGCTGTGAATGCTCCATTGCTGGTGGTGTTCAAGGCTGGGCTGGACATAGCCTTGTCTGGCATGGTTTAGTGTGAGTGGTCCCTGAGTATGGCAGGGGGGTTGAAACTAGATGATCTTAAGGTCCTTTCCAACCCTAACTATTCTATGATTCTATGATTCTATGTCTGTTGTGTTATAACTGTACTTAAGGAGTGACAGCAGGGCACATCCATAAGGCTGTTTCAAACACTTGTGCTGAATCTGTTGTAGCTGTTCTTGAATAGTTTAAACTCTTTCACACAGGCTTAACCCAGATCTCACTGAAGGCAGGAAATGCTCTTCAATAACCTCTGTTGCAGACCCCTGAGAAACAAGATAAACTGTTTTCCCTTTTGGGAGAACTACCAATGGCCTGTTCTGAGCCCTACGCATTTTAAACAACTCTGTTCAATCGTACCTAAAGCTGTGGAGGTGTCTGATAGTTCTTGACGTATCTTTGGCATTTTATATGAAGCTTGGAAAGACCTGACAGCTCAGGAGTTTGCCAATACACACATTCCTGCGCATGCAAGTCTGTGTGATGAAATAAAAGTGAATCTGAGATTATTTTGTGCTTCAATAAATGTTTTCCTATGAGCTTTTCCATTTTGTTTTGTTTCTCTTCTGAACTCTGCTTTGATGTCAGACAATAAAATATCATCTAAAGGAGGGCTAAAGACCAAGCAATACAAGCACACTGTGCATGAAGGGAATTTTTTTGCTTCCCAGTGATAACCTATATGAAAGAAATAACAGCTTTTCCCTATTATTCATGGGGCTGATCCAAATCCCATTAAAATCAATGGGGAGCTTTCATATCAGTAAGTGTTTCAAAACAGGTTTTAGGAGATTTGTGATGCAAGGCCAGTATTTTCAAAGGTGTCAGGAAAGACATTTAGGGCATGGGTGATAAAAACCACCTAACTAACTACTCAGTTAATGAGTTACCACTCATGACCGGAACTGCAGTTGCTGACAACATGCACAGCCTTCATTTATGATGAATTCACAAGAAAATGTCTACTTTTTTTTTTTTTTTTTTTTTTTTTTTTTTTTTTTTGTGGCCATCGTGAATGAGTAGTTTGTGGAAGGTCATTTATCCACAACACTTCATCTAGAGATTCACTTCTCCTACTCTAACATCCTAGAAGCCTGAGACTCAAGCTGAAGGGTATTCTGTGCTGCTGGTGCAAGCTTTTTCACAGTTTCTCCCATTACAGCTGCTCCACTTGCTTTGAAACACTACAACATTCCCTGAAAAAGGAGCAGAACAGGAGTTGTCATGGTAAATTGCCTAAACTTTCCTCTAAACCATTAAACTTGTTATTACTGTACGCAGTATAGGACTGACAGAGTTCAGCAGAAGACTTTGAGAAGTTCAAACACTGAAACAAGTGCCTAGCTGTACTCTGCATATCTTTGTGCAGAAATTTCTGCATCTGACATATTTTGCTAGAAGAAATTTCTCTGTAGCTGCATGACTTTTATATAAATGCTTAAGAGAATGGCACTGTCAGCATTAGTATCACCTAACTAATGCCTTTCTTGTGGAGCTAACCCTGAATGCAACAGTTTTAAAACCATTAGCACACTAATGACCTAACAACATTGATTTGTGTACTTCAACACAGAATCATGTTTAAGCAAATCACATTCCAAATGCTGCTCTAAATGCTTTTCTTCTAGAACAGCAAGCTTCAATGCAACAGGAGGCAGTGATTTTGACAGACCCCATTGCTGACAGAATTTGGCAATTCATGACAGGATGCCCAGCTCAGTTACCACACCAAGCCATACACTAATTTTCCTATTTGTGTTAGACTTAAGTATATATGAAAGCAACACACTACCACTATTATTGGTTGATTCTATGCAGGAAATAGCAGGGACCAGAACAACAGGGGTACTGCTATTCAGAAATGGAATGCATTGGCCAGACTGAGTGTTTGAAACTTATGCAGCACTTCATCTTGACATTATGTCTTGGCTTAGCCAGAAGCTACATTTTGTGATTAGTATATTCAGACACTTTCTTTTCTTTATGTTCAGATTTCAACTGTTCTGCAGATCTGAAAAACAGAACAAAAAGAAAAAAAATCTGCTTTTAAAACCAGTCTGACAACTGCAATTAAATCAATCACCCACTCAATTTCAGATGTTTGTAACATAAAGTAATTTACCAAACACCTTTCGTCTATAACAGCTCAAGGCGTATTTGATATAAAAGCACTTCAGTAGAAAATTCCAGCATTTCTCCCCTACTAAGATGCTTTTATAAAGAATGCACTTCTAACTATAGAGACTAAAAAAGGTTGAGTATTCACTAGTTTATAATTTTCAACAGGGATCACAAACTTCTGAGTGAGGAAATTATGCCTAGCTAATGGCAAATCTAGTACTTCTTGAGGGAACTATTTCTAATCGTGCTAATCATACTGCTAATGCTTCTAATACTACTACTTGAGGGAACAGAGAGATGAATTCGTTGCCTTCTATCCACCATATCTGAGAAGTCATGGTAGTCGGATGAAGTTTCCGCTAACTGGAAAAGAGGAAACATAACCCTGATTTTAAGAAGGGGAAAAGGAAGTTCCAGAGACCTACAACTAGAGAGGCAAGGATCTGACAAATGGACCAATCAGTAGATAAGGAATTAGTTGAATGGTCACAATCCAAGAGTTGTGGTCAATGCCGCAATGTCCTAGCAGAAACCAGTGATGAGTGGTGTTCCTCATGAGCTGGTATTGGGTCTAATGTTGTTTAACATGTTTGTTGGTGACATTGAGAGTGGGATTGAGAGCAACCTCAGCAAGTTTGCCGATGATACCAAGCTGTGTGGTTCTGTTGATACACTGGAGGGAAGGGATGCCATCCAAAGAAACCTTGACATGCTTGAGAGGTGGGCCAATGCCAACCTCATGAAGTTCTGCAAGGCCAAGTGCAAGGTTATGCACCTGGTTTAGGGAAATCCCAAGCACAAAGGCTGGGCAGAGAACAGTACTGAGGTCAACCCTGAGGAGAAGGACTTGGGGGTTTTGGTTAACCAGGAGCTTAATATCAACTGTCAGTCAGCGCTGCACTTGCAGCCCAGAAAGCCAACTGTATCCTTTGCTGCATCACCAGTAGCATGACCAGCAGGTTAAGGTGATTCTTTCCCTCTACTCCACTCTTCTGAGGCACAGCCTGCAGTACTGCATTCACCTCTTGGGCCCCAAACTTAAGAAAGTGGACCTGTTGGAGTGTGTCCAGAGGGGGGTCACCAAGATAATCTGAGGGCTGAAGCACCTTTCCTATGAAGACAGGCTGAGAGAGCTGGGATTGTTCAGCCTGGAGAAGAGAAGGCTCCAGGGACACCTTATTGCATTCTTCCAGTACCGGAAGTGGGCCTGCAAGAAAGCTGGAGAGAGACTTCTAACAAGGGAATGTAGTGGTAGGCTTTGAACTGAAAAAGGGTAGATTTGGACCAGATGTTAGGAAGAAATTCTTTACTGTGAAGGTCATGAGGGGCTGGCACATGTGGCCCAGAGAAGCTGTGGCTGCTGCATCCCTGACAGTGTTTAAGGCCATGTTGGACAGGGCGTGGAGCAACCTGGCCTGGTGGAAGGTGTCCCTGCCCCTGGCAGGGGTGTCAGAACTAGATGATCTTTAAGACCCCTTCCAACTCAAACCATTCTATGACTGTGATTCTATGATCCTGTGATTCTATGATCCTATGATTCTGTGATTCTATTTGTGAAAAATATTTAGGCATGGTAAGGAAATTATCAGGGTATGTTATACTACAGATAAATTTCATGTAAGTAGTGCTTTTCTTTTCTACTGTACTCCTGTGCATTCTTATTAAGCTATGAAATAGAAACAAGTGCGTGGGTTCCATCCTTGACATATTATCTACCAGCCAAGTTGCTGGATACTTCAGTTTCTTGTAGTTTGCAGATATACTCTGCGCTGGAGGTCACAAAGTGCTGAAACCTAAATGGCTTTCCCCAACAGAACAAACTGTTCATGAGAATTGGCTTTAAAATGTTTTAAATTAAACAGAATCAAGTTTCCTGATACATTTTCCATGTTTGCCCTAGGAGAGGGACCCCAGCACATGGTCAAAGATGATAGAGTTTATGCTTAATTGGAAGAACTGTGTGGGTCATAGATAGAACTCTAAGAAAACATAAATTAGGAAACAACAACTAAATATTTCAACATATAATAATTTATTGTTTAAAACCTTCTCTTTATTTCTACTTCTTTTTTCCCATATTCAAATGTAATTTTTAGAATACATAGGTTAAAAGAGAACACGCTTAGCAAACAAGAAGTGTAGTTCAGCCACTGAACACTGTGATCTTATTTTCAAAGCTAGTTACCAAAGAATATCCAATGTAACAAATAATTACAAATAGTGCTGCAAAATCTTAACTTAAAAAAGATGGAGATGGGGTCTTAGACTACAGGATGACAGAAAAATAGACAGCAAATCACCTTACTTTAATTTTCTAAGTTATGATCAAATAGGAGTGATAGAATCATAGAATCATAGAATCCTTAGGGTTGGAAAGGACCATAAGATCATCTCGTTCCAACCCCCCTGCCATAGACAGGGGCACCTCCCACTAAACCATGCCACCCAAGGCTATGTCCAACCCCGCCTCCTACACCGCCAGCAATGAAGCATTCACAACTTCCCTGGGCAACCCATTCCAGTGCCTCACCACCCTTACAGTAAAGAATTTCTTCCTCAGATCCAATCTAAACTTCCCCTGTTAAAGTTTGAACCCATTACCCCTTGTCCTATCACTACAGCCCCTAATAATTAGTTCCTCCCCAGCATCCTTAGAGGCCCCCTTTTGATACTGGAAGGCTGCTATGAGGTCTCCACGCAGCCTTCTCCTCTGCAGGCTGAACAGCCCCAACTTTCTCAGCTTATCTTCATATGGGAGGTGCTCCAGTCCCCTGATCATCCTCGTGGCCCTCCTCTGGACTTGTTCCAACAGTTCCATGTCCTTTTTATGTTGAGGGCACCAGAATTGTGCACAATAAGCCAAGTGAGGTCTCACAGGAGCAGAGTAGAGGGCATGATCACCTCCTTTGACCTGCTGGTCACGCTCCTTTTCATGCAGCCCAGGATACAGTTGACTTTCTGGGCTGTGAGCACACACTGAAGCTGTATCATGTTCATTTTCTCATTGACCAATGCCCCCAAGTCCTTCTCCGCAAGGCTGCTTTGAATCTCTTCTCTGCCCAACCCGTAGCTGTGCCTGGGATTGCTCCCCCCACATGTAGGACCTTGTACTTGTCATGGTCAAACTTCATCAGGTTGGCATCAGACCACCTCACAAGCGGGTCAAGGTTCTTCTGGATGACATTCCTTCTCTCCAGCGTATCAACCGAACCACGCAGCTTGATGTCGTTGGCAAACTTGCTGAGGTTTCTCTCAATCCCACTGTCCATGTCACCGACAAAGATGTTGAATGAAATATTAATGTAAAATTACAGTTCAAAATGCCCAAGTCAAAATCAATTTCTCCAAAAGCTGAAAAAGCCTCTGAGTGGATAAAATTTGGTGTTCTTTTTTTTTTTTTTAATTTTTGTTTTTCTGAGAAATAATCATATTCGCATTTTTTCCAATCTAATAGATGTCTAAATGGGTTGTTGCAGTGAAATAACTGCTTTTCACAATCCATTTATCACTATCCTTTTGTCCTAAATAGCAGAGAGGTGAAGACATCACTGAGTGGCTGTAATCAACTTTTGTGTTACTGTCTCAAAGTATGGAACATTATGGCTATTTTCAAGTTACAAAGTTATCAACTCTGCTAAAATTAGCCATTGTTTTCGCAACTCAATTTCATATATATTCCAAACAGGTCAGACTTCAAAAGAGCAGGAAACAAATATATTAGCAGATTCCTCCAAGGACCACACTCCTCAAGCATCATATAGGTAAGTACGCACAGCAAGAAGGTATAGATGATATGACTCTATTACAGTTCTTATATTCTTGGAACATTCAAAGTGTTCATAAACTTAAAGCTGTCTTAAAGCTCTTGTAACACATTGAGAAGCAATACAATTTCCCTGAGCTCAGTTTGGAGGATATTACCAAAGAAAATCTACTGTATGTATTAAATGATGTTGCTTTCTACTTCACATATGTGAAGCTGGAGTAGTGGATCACAACATTAGGGACATCAACCAGTAGTTTGTTTTTTTTTCAAATCTTGGGATCAGTTAGAATCAAATTAAAGTGGTGACTTTTCCTGTCAATGTAAGATGCGCATCATGGGAGAGTGCATATTGGGCTACAGGTGCAAAAAGACACATATACGTAGTGTGACTTCCAGCTGCTGATTAAATAAGTAACTTCTCAGAAGTTTGCATTTCGTGAAACATCAAAAATCAAATCAAAATCAGCTTATTTATAATATGTCAGCTCTAGCTATAAAGTTAAAACACAGTTTAAGAATATGGATATGTATAAAATTCTCAGAAGAAGCTGATCACTCACTGTAATTTTTTACTAGCCACTTTTAAGAATTATAGAAAGATTTATAGAAAAAAAAAATCTATAAGCCTCTTTTGAGGGTAATGAACATTAAAAATATGGAGTATAGTTAAATCACCCAAAACATCAAGTTATACTTGCCTAGAAAACAGTGCCTTAAGTAGTATACTACATGGAGGATGAATCCCCCTCAATGGGTCCATCTTTTGATCTACTGACTCTTCAGGAAGCCTAAACAAACAGCTTAGAAGTTAAAAGCTAAAATTTGATACTATGAATCTAACCCCACTGCTAAAGCACTTTTTCATTCCCTCCTCAGCACTAGCCTATACATCCTGTGTTTATTGCTTAGAAAATATCCACGTCATGTTGTGCCTTAAAAACTTCAGGTATTGAGTGAGGATGCAAAAAGGAGAATGAAGATTCAGAGACAAAACCTTTCTCAAACACTGAAGCTCTAGAGCTTCCCGGAGAGTTACCCTGAGAGGTGGTAGATGTTCCAACCCTGGGCCAGGTTGAGTGGGGATCTGAGCAACCAGATCTGGCTGAAGATATCCCTGCTTATGGCAGCAAGGGGTGTACTAGATGACTTTGAAAGGTCCCCTTCCAACACAAACTGTTCAATGATTCTATGATTTCATTAAAAGTAGATCAGTTTCACAAAGCTCTTCCAGCAGGCAAGTCACCTGCCTGTCAGAGAAAAGAAAAACAAAACAAAAAAAGGAAAAAATATATATTAAAATAAAATGCCAATGCCAATATAAATATCAATATAATGATAGAAAAGAGAGAATGGATTTAAACTAAAAGATGATAGACTAAGATTAGATATTAATAAGAATTTCTTTACGGTGAGGGTAGTGAGACACTGGAACAGATTGCCTAGAGAAGGTGTGTCTGCTGCATTTCTGGAAGTGCTCAAGGCAAAGTTGGACGGGGCTTGGAGGAGCCTGGTCTGGTGGAAGGTGTCCCAGTCTATGGCATTCTATGATTCTGTTATATCACAGCACTCTGATGAAATTGCATTGATGAGAAAGAATACCTGTGAGAAGTTCAGTGAAAATATCATAATATAGAGAAGGGAAATCAATAACACTCAATGAAGATTTCTCTGAAAGCTTTATACTCATCCTGTTACAATCAAGTCATGGTTATAGCAGAAAGTTGCTCATTTGCTGCCAATCTTGGTGTGGTCAGCTGGAATTCTTTGCTGTTTTGAACAGGGCCACGTGGCCTCATTGAAAGCCAGACTGCTGGGATGGAGTCGCTGCAACATGTCTTAACCCCCTGTGTGCTCAGCATTGTTTTCCGGGACAATTTTGTAGTGAATTAAGGGATAACAGCTTAAGAATCAGGGAACAATAAGAACTGGGCATCCTAAACATCATTGGTGGTTTTTTTCTACATCATCTAATTTGGTTGCTTAACCATATATATACTTTACATACATACACACACACACATATGTGTATTTCTTTGATTCAAATTGTTATATTCTTATAAAGTAAGGATCTTGTACAGACAGTCTGATTTCATTAACTAGATTTTGAAAAAGAGCATTATCTTTCTCTGTTTGCTGGGCTTTGTTTACCTCAAAGGGTTGATTTACACCCTAAAAACTCACTGACAATGAGACGCATCACTCCTGGGATCTTCAACTGCTGACTGATAAGATCACATCAAGAGACAGTTCTGGGATGGCTGATAGTTGCCCTAAAATATTCCATCATTTTTGAAAATTTTCAGCAGATTTATCTCCCTGGGAGCACAGGCATGAAGCTCATTTACCCTTTAGGGGTAGCAGTCAGGATCTGAAAGCTTGCCATCCCGGTTTGGCAAGTACTTTTGCTGCTGGAAAAAACAGGACGGCCAGTTACTGTCTAGCATACAAGACCTTGAAGAGTTTCCAGCTGCACAAGACTTTGATTTAATGCAATATGTAGGAAATAACAGAGGTTTTTGAAGTAGTCTGGTTGAGCAGGAATGGCATTGATATTCTAAATCCTGTTTTAGCTATGTGTACCAATACTGTAAAAAAAACCTATTCCAAATTATGGAAGTGCTAGCAGATCACTAAATATATTTATCCAATAAAGTCTAAGATGATGATGAAGTGCTCAGACTACTTTAATAAAGCTGTTTATTTTAAAGGGATCTTTCAACTGAGCTGTTTCCCTTTGCATAACAAGAAAAACAGCATTACAGCAAAGTCCTAAACCTGAATCTCTCTGCCACAGGCAAGTTCTGCAACTTATCGAGCAATTCCTTCCTCTTTGAAGATAATTGTAACAGAGTGCAAGTAGTTAGAAATTTAAAGATTGCAAGATAACTCTGAATCATCCCAAATTATCTTATATGCTCTGTAACAAACTTATTTTTTTTAAGAGGGAAGTTGTCCAGGGTCTTGGGAACTCAACAGATGTAGGAACCTACTGTTCCTATGCTGTCTTGGGGTATGGGATAGAATTCAAGTCTGCTTTTTGTTAGGAAGTGTTTGAGGAATAAGGGAGGAAAGCAGTGAAACTCTGAAGCCATTTTATGGTTCTATAGAACTTTGTTAAGCTGGATATCACCGATCATAGAAAATGACTTGGATTACCTTGTGGGGGAGGAAGGACATGTGAATCTTTCTCCCCATTCTGTCTGCCAGAGCTGGACAGGGAATATAACCCTCTAATGCCTTAAGGCATTTCATTTGTTTTCATTTGCTTTTATCTAAAATATCTTATAACTGAACAGAACAATTTGTTCTTCAAAAAGTTAAAAAAAACATTTAATGCAACTAAAAAAAACCCACTTGGATTGTCTGAAAGTGCCACAAAAATCAGTTTCATTTGCCACTTGTATCTGAACCAAAGACATTATACATACAAGCCCAGTTTTAAGCATGACCTAACATGGAATGGGACATTTCTAAATGCATTAACATTTTTGTGGAAGAGGAAAGCCATTCCAATCCAACTAAGGAGGATAGAAAAGCATAATTTAAATATTACATGGGACAACATGATTATGCAGATTGTCAGCAGATGTGAATCAGAAAAGCTTTAATGAATTCAGTAGGGTTCTACTGATTTGAATTAGCTGATGACCTCAATTTGCTGCATTTTGGATGAAAGATAGAAACAATTTGTCCTGATTTTTTTTCCTTTTTATTTTTTTTTTTACCAGAAATCCTAGAATACTTTCTGAAAACTCCAGTCCACTTGTTCTGATGAAATTCTCGTTTAGAATGTCAAATAACTTACCCTGCAGTGCTAGCCAAAATAATTACAGACTAGTGTTTAAATATCAAGGGACTAAACCATTGATAAAACAGAAAAAATGTCAGACAACACTAACTTTGGAGGTCATAGCAGTAGAAACATAGATAAAAATAAGAGACAGGTTGAACCAAATCCAGTTGGCTTCTCATGTGTAAGGTCACAAAACATCGTAAGTTGCTGTATTCTGTCTTTTAATGATTCGCTGATAACGATTCTGCTGACATTTCACTTCATCAGCAACCACATATTGCTTATGCAGAGCCCAGGGATGTTTAAAATATGGACTGTCACTACTGTATGGCAGTCTTGTTTTGCAAACACTTGTCAAAAGTGAGACTGATGAAGAAACGTAATTCGAAAAGGAACCTGACTTACATGAGACCACTACTGCTACCACCAATAATAATAATGATAAGGGAAATAACAAGGGAAGAGCATACAACCACTCACCACCCACTGACCATTACCCAGCCAGACCCAAGCAGCGACCTTGGCCTTCCAGGTAACTGCTCCCAGTTAATATAGTGGGCGTGATGTGCTGTGGTATGGAATACCTCTTTGGTCAGTTTGGGTCAGGTGTCCTGTCTATGCTTCCTCCCGGCTTCCCCTCCTCCCTGGCAGAGCATGAGACTCAGAAAGTCCATGGTCAGAGTAAACATTACTGAGCAACAACTAAAAACTTCAGTGTTATCAGCACTGTTCTCAGGCTGAGAGTCAAAACCACAGCACTGCGCCAGCTACTAAGAAGGAGAAAAATGACTTCTACTCCTGAACCTAGGACAAGGTCTTCAGCTTTCATGATTTTCCATTTCATTATGTGAATGGAATCACTGGAAGTTAATTTGACTTTTACTTCACAGATAGGGAGTTTTACATCAGTCTTTACCTAGAATTAGAATCACAGAATCACAGAATAGTAAGGGCTGGAAAGGACCTCAAGATCATCGAGTTCCAACCCCCCCGCCATGGGCAGGGACACCTCCCACTAAACCATGCCATCCAAGGCTATGTCCAACCCCACCTTGAACGCCGCCAGGGATGAAGCATTAGAAGAAAAGGAAATAGAAAATCCAGGAAGCTGGGCCTTGAAAGTAGTAACAGTTCTATAGAACCTGTTATTCTCATTTGTCTAACCTTCTGATGTCCTTTTTGGGAATGAGCAAAGTGAGAGCAGCTGTCGTGGAAGGAAATATTTGCCCCACTTTCTTGATTCTTATATCTTCTCCTGCTATTCAGACTGGTGCTTGTGAAATTCATGTGGGTTAGGATGCATCTGTCATCATGTTATCAAGCAATTCTTATGGGAGAAAGTTCCCAATTCACCTGCTTAATAGAGACATTTTCAGCCACATGAATGTGGCAAAAACGGTTTTGGTAAACCATGTATAGGCACAAGGCCTCTATTCTGACTTTTCTGCCTTTTACAGCAATGGAAAACTTCAAATAAAGGAAAATGCAGGAAGAAATTATGGACTCCACGCAATTCAATGTGAATCAAGCAGAAGCCGTTTATTGCTTGCAAAGTTCACCTTATATAACAAAACTCCTCACCTTTACGTGATCAGGCAAACTGTAAATGGTTTCATGCACTGTCCACACACCCTTTTACAGATTCTGATTGGCCCTTTTCCTATACGTCCGGTTGTCCTGGGTTCAGCAGTAGCAGTCATTTTTCTCCTTCTTGGTAGCTGGTGCCGCACTGTGTTTTTGATTTTGGGCCTGGGAACAATGCTGATAACACCAGTGTTTTCAGTTACTGCTTGGTGATGTTTAGGCTGGCCAAGGACTTTCTGAGTTTCATGCTCTGCCAGGGAGGAGGGGAAGCCAGGAGGAAGGAGAGAGAGGACACCTGACCCAGACTAACCAAAGAGATTATTCCATACCACAGCACGTCATGTCCCGGATGTAGAAACGGAGAGCAGAGACCTGGAAGGGTGGTGGGGGTGCATGGTGGGGGTGCATGGTGGGGGTGCATGGTGGGGGATGCACGGCTTGCTCGGGCTTGATATTGGATGGTGAGCAATTGTATTCTTTTCCCTTGTATTTCTCTTGTCATTATTATTATTGGTGGTAGCAGTAGTGATTTGTGTTATACCTTAGTTACTAAACTGTTCTTATCTCAACCTGTGGGAGTTGCATTCTTTTGATTCTCCTTCCCATCCCTCCAGGAGCGGAGGGAAGAAAGAGTGGGGAGTGAGTGAGAGAGCGGCTGTGTGAGTTTATAAAGACTCAAACCACGACACCGGTACAGCCCAGATCTTGGTCTCAAGCCACAACGCCCTGTTTACTTGTTTCTTTAGCCCTTCCACTTCCTTCTTGCTGGGGCCCAAGGTGACCTTCAACGCCCTGGTAGAGGCCTGGATCATGGGTCTGGGTCATCAGGAAACCACTGTTAGCAAGATGAATGCCCACAGGAAAATGAATCTTTCTCTTCACAAGTAAGAAAACCTCAAGGGAATATATGAAGAGAGAAACTTAGAAATATTCTGCCACTACACTTTCACCCCAAGTTAAAGAATTAACATGCCACCAAAGAAGCCTTTTTGCCTTTTGGATATTGTCTTCTTGAATTTTATAGAACTCAGACTACAGAGCTGCTGTTCTTCCCTGAATAGGAAAATTCAGATCAACGTTAGAATCCTGGTGTTTCTGTCTTTCACATAAGAATTCTATGCAAGGTTTACTTCAGCCTTGTAACTCTGCCTGGTCTAATTAAGACCTGTCTGTGTTAAGTTCACAAACAAATATCTGTTATTTGTAAGACCCACATGCTTTTATTTTCTGCACTTACGCAGTTTTCTATTTCTCTGCTTTTAACTTCTCTTAGTAACCTTGAGATCCAAACTCTGCATGAATGAAGTAAAAATCTTCATAAAAGCAGATGTTGCATGTGTGCTGACTGTGTGAATTATCAGGTACAAAGCTCTTAAAGAGACTGGGTTGCTTGCCCACAAACATTATGTGACTTAATAAAATGTCTTTTATGTACTATCAGACATGTGTGTGTTTGCAGTTAGGCTGTGCTGCATTACATCTGGAAGGCCTAAATAAATCAGAGATCAAACTGGAGCTGGTATTAAATTCTAGGAGCAGGAACATCTGCATTAAAGACAATGTAACTACTAAGAGGGAACTGCACTATCACGTCAAGCAGCATGGTTTTACTCTGGGATTTACAGAGCTGTGAGCCCAAATTCTATGCAGAGGTGAATCAATACTACTGACTTCAGAAGAGTTATGCCTACTCTTATTATCACACAGTGTGTTTCATAATTAGAAAATATGATGCATAATGAAAGTATAGAAATAATGATATAGTTTCTTATTCTTTCTATTAAAACATATTCTGTAAAGCTTTCACAAAAAAGTTTTTCATTAATCAAATAATGTATTGGGAAAGAGAAGGTAATGCTGTCTACTCATGCTGGAATTGCTTCATCATGAGAAAGGATTATTTAATAGCACAAATGCAAATCCTATAAAATGCATTTGGAAAACATTCCAGATTGCTGAAGTTTAGCTCTTCATGTGAGAAAGGAGGGTGCGCCAATATCTTCCTACCCATGTACCATACAGACTCCTCCACTGAAATACTCTTGTGTTGAAAGTACTTGACATCTGAAGGCTACAGGAAAAGGGTTTCTTAAGGTATGTTTGCAAGGTGTGTCAGATATTACTCATTCTTTCATGGTTCTACTACAGATTTAAAACAGATTTATTGCTAACGGCTGCTGGGTGACTGTCACAGACAGAACAATTCGCCTCAGGAAACAAATAGGTTATAGAAAAATCTGTGGACAGTTTGGGTAGTTTTTCACCTGCCCTGGATTTAACTTGTGCATCAAGAAGTTAGATGCTTTAGACTGAGCTAGGTATTATGTGCGCCTTTGGTGGCCAATGGAGAGAAAAAAGACAAATTCAGAAAGGGAATTCTTCTGACTGATTTGAATTGGACTGCAAGCTACTAATTTCCCTCTACGGACTATGAAAGGAGACTATTATAACTTGGGCTTCATGGGTTCAACTGTAGGCATCCACAGAGAGATGTGAGTGGTCCACTTATTTAGGTCGAAACTTTACTTACTGATTCATGGAACATAGGTGTCAATTCCCCTCCACCTTTTCCCCTGCCCATCCACAGACCCACAAGTCCCTCACACATTTGAATTAAGATATGAGAGCTCCTGAGATCTGTGTAGCAGTTTCTATAGCTCTAAAGAAACAACTTCTCTAAAACTTCTCCATGGGACCTGATGAAATCCATCCACGGGTCCTGAAGGAGCTGGCAAATGAAGATGCTAAGCAACAGACCATCACATTTGAAAAATCACGGCAGTCAGGTGAAGTTCCCGACTACAGGAAAAAGGGAAATATAACCCCCATTTTTAAGAAGGGGAAAATGGATGAGCCGGGGAATTACAGACCAGTCAGCCTCACCTCTGTGCCTGGCAAAATCTTGGAGCGGATTCTCCTGGAAGGCATGCTAAGGCACATGAAAACCAACAAGGTGGTTGGTGACAGCCAGCATGTCTTCACTAAGGGGAAATCCTGCCTGACCAATCTGGTGGCCTTCTATAAAGAGGCTACGGAACTGATGGACAGGGGTAGAGCAGTTGATGTTATCTACCTGGACTTGTGCAGAGCGTTAGATGCTGTCTCATATGACATCCTTGTCTCTAAGTTGGAGAGGCGTCAATTTGATAGGTGGACCACTTGGTGGATAGAGAACTGGCTGGATGGCCGCACGCAAAGAGTAGTGCTCAGTGGCTCAATGTCCAGCTGGAGACCAGTAACGAGTGGTGTCCCCCAGAGATCAGTGTTGGGACCGGTCTTGTTCAACATCTTTGTTGGTGACATGGACAGTGGGATTGAGTGCTCCCTCAGAAAGTTTGCCAATGACACCAAACTCTGTGGTTCGGTTGATACATTGGAGGGAAGGAATGCCATCCAGAGGGACCTTGACATGCTTGTGAGGTGGGCTGATGCCAACCTGATGATGTTTAACCATACCAAGTGCAAGGTCCTCCACCTGGGTCGGTGCAATCCCAGGCGCAGCTACAGGTTGGGCAGGGAAGAGATGGAGAGCAGCCCTGTGGACAAGGACTTGGGGGTGCTGGCTGATGGAAAAATGAACATGAGCCAGCAGTGTGCGCTTGCAGCCCAGAAAGCCAGCCGTATCCTGGGCTGCATCAAAAGGAGCATGACCAGCAGGTCGAGGGAGGTGATCCTGCCACTCTACTCTGCTCTCGTGAGACCTCACTTGGAGTATTGTGTGCAGTTCTGGTGCCCTCAACTTAAAAAGGACATGGAACTATTGGAACAAGTGCAGAGGAGGGCCACGAGGAGGATCAGGGGACTGGAGCACCTCCCATATGAAGATAGGCTGAGAAAGTTGGGTCTGTTCAGCCTGGAGAAGAGAAGGCTGTATGGAGACCTCATAGCAGCCTTCCAATACCTGAAGGGGGCCTATAGGGATGCTGAGGAGGGACTCTTCATGAGGGACTGTAGTGATAGGACAAGGGGTAATGGGTTCAAACTTAAACAGGGGAAGTTTAGATTGGATCTGAGGAAGAAATTCTTTCCTGTAAGGGTGGTGAGGCCCTGGAATGGGTTGCCCAGGGAAGCTGTGAATGCTCCATTGCTGGTGGTGCTCAAGGCCAGGTTGGACTTAGCCTTGGGTGGCATAGTTTAGTGTGAGGTGTCCCTGCCCGTGTCAGGGGGGGTGGAACTAGATGATCTTAAGGTGCTTTCCAACCCTAACTATTCTATGATTCTATGATTCTATAAATATCTTCCAGTGTTCATGAATGTATGAAATATCCAACTCATATGAGATGTAGCACTGAAATCCTTCAAGTCAAGCTGAATGGATGCACTCATTTCGGGAGTGTGGGTGGGGAAAATTTTTCCTCTTGGTTAATAGTGATTCCCTCACACATTAAACAAACATTTCTGACCTCATTGCTCTTCTTTGATCAGGTGGTGCAATTCCAAAACTGCTTTTGAAATAGCTACAGCTTTTTTTCTAGTCACTCTAGAAAAGGCATGCAGCACTTCAATAGTAGAAATATGTCTTCTGGATCCTACAAAGATCTGAGAGGCAAATACTGGTCTGATATGCTCTTAAGTTTTAGGGTATTCAAACATGTTGATGGAGTGGTGACTCAGATTTAGTACTTCTAAATACGGCTTTGTCATTGCTGCTTACATGGTACTGCATAAATCATGTCCGTTCTCCCATCACCATAATAGAGAAATTAAAATATTGCTATGGAATTTTTTCCTTCAAAGGCTGTTTTGGAAATTTGCTAATTATTATGGTATGCTTGAGCATGAATTATTATATAAAAGTGTTAAATATCACCTAGATATAAATTCAGTTGTGGCTCATAATGACCGAGAGGAGAAAAAGATTTCTTAGGCTTTCTTCTCTTTATCCAACTGCTGCAGCTTTTCGTTCTTGTACTTGGAATTAAGCCTTTGAAGTATGTGATTGCATAGGATTTATTGAGATGCTTAATGATGAGGACATTTGATAGACTTTTTTCTTTTTTGTTAACAGGCCAACTATAGTGCTTAAATTTAGCAATACTGAAAGTCTCTGCCTCTGGGGAAAGAGTAATTATGTGCAAAGAGGTTTTAAAGAGAGGTTCAGCATGCAAAAGAAATATTTTCATACTACTAAACTTTCCCAAGTAGAAGAGTTTGATATTTGTGTTACCTCATTTCAAAGGTACCATAAGTTTTTCTGAGCAACTTGGCACATGCCTAATAATTAGTGTTAAACTACAAGGAAATCACCCATTCCAATTTGTTTAGGTAAGATTTCTTTGAACTGCCTCCCACCACTGGACTGCATTCACGATGCATTTCATTCCGACAGTTTCCACTGTCTGCTATGATGGGTAGTTTGCATAAATCTTATGAAGCACAGCATATGGAATTACGCATGCTATTTGTAACAATCAGTGCATAAATTTAACAAAGACTTTAGAAAAGACCTTTATCCTTAGTCAGAAAATAAGATGTGTGTTTTCAACAAGGTGATATATTTAACTGGAGCAGTTTCCTCCTGATTTTTTATCAATATCAAGTTTGAAAATGTTTTCTGAGGCGTATGGTATGGCTATGATTTACAGTCCAAGAGATTATCAGCTCTTATAATATGCATGTTCAAAACTTAGAAAAATTAAGAAACCTTCTATTTAAAGTCCTATGTAGCCATGAATAAAAGCAAAGCTACCTCTGTTTTGATGGAGAAATCTCAGAATAATTATTTGGCAATGAAATTCAAAGAATCTACAAAAACAAGGGGATTGTGCAATAGTCTGCATCTCCTTAGTAAGTCAATGTTTGTATTTAACAAGGTATGGAAATCCAATGTAAATTTTATTTAATGATGTGAAATGATCTGTAAAAAAAAAAAAAAGTCAACCCCAACATTTCTTTTATACTTTGTTAAAATATCAGCTGGCTTCCTTTTCAAATTTGTGGAACCATTTAATGTAAAGGAATTGCAATAGTAAACACTGAGCTTCAAATAATAATCTACGTTGAACACTTTTTGAGCCTGCTCTTACTTTCAGTTACTGCTGGAATAGGATGTTTAGACTAAGATCAGTTTTCTCCTCAGCCAAGGCCAGTCCTCAGGAACCAAAAAAGGTGACTCAGTTGCTGAGTACCTTTGTGCCAGCGTAGGAATTTCTTTTATTTACAAAGCTTTCAGTTTTCCCAGTGGGATATAAGATGGTTTTGTGAGGGATGATGCAATAGCAAAATACCCAGGATAAGGAGCAACATAGGAGCAACCTGAGGCTATTTTCTCTGGTCCTATTGCTTGTTACTTGAGAGAAGATATCGAACCTTACCTTACTATAACCTCCTTTCAAATAATTGTAGAGGGCAATAAGGACTCCCTGGAGCCTCCTTTTCCCCAGACTGAGCAATCACAGTTTCCCTCAGATGCTCCTCACAAAACTTGTGCCCTAGACGCTTCACCAGCTTCATTGCCCCTCTCTGGGCACACTTCAGTACTTCAGTATCTTTACTTCTGGGAGTATCCTTCTTGCCCACTTGGGCACACACTGGCTCATATTCGTCGGGCTGTTGACCAACATCCCCAGGTCCTTTTCCACTGAGCAGCTTTCCAGCCACTCTTCTCCAAGCCTGTAGAACTGAATTGTGAGGGTTATTGTGACCTCATACAATTTTCCTGGGTCCATCGATCCAGCCTGTCCAAATCCCTCTGCAGAGCTTTCCTACCCTCAAGAAGATCAACACTTCCACAGGACTTGGTGTCATCTGCAAACTTACTGAAGGTGCACTCAATCTGCTCATCCAGATCATTGATAAAAAGATCAAACAGAGCTGGCTCCAGCACTGAGCCTTACAGAACACCACTTTATCATCTGCCAACCGGATTGAGCTCTGTTCGCCACCCATTCAGCCAGTTTTTTACCCAGGAAAGGGTACATCCATCCAAGCTGTGAGCAGCCAGTTTCTTCAAGAGAATGCTGTGGGAAACAGTGTCAAAAGCTTTGATAATATCTTGGTAGACAACAGCCGCAGCCAGGTCAATTTGTGATAGAAGGAGATCACTTCAATCAAGGAGGACCTGCCTTTCATAAACTCATGCTCACTGGGCCTGATCACCAAGTTGTATGTGTCACATGACAGCAGGCAAAATGATCTGCTCCATAACCTTCCCTGGCACCAAGGTCATACTAACAGTCCTGTAGTTTCCCAGAAGCTCCCTCCTGCTGTTCTTTCAGATGGGCACAACATATGCCAACTTCCAGTAAAATGAGACCTCCCCTGTCTGCCAGGAGTGCTCGCAAGTGATGGAAAATGGCTTTCTGAGCACTTTCACCACCTCCCTCAGTATCCAATATCCCTCAGCAACCATAGGTGATCCCATCACTGTTATGAAAAAAATTGCACAGGCATTTTGAGAGAAAGGCAGCAAGCATTACCCTGAGGTGTAAGGAAATACGTGACAGTGAAATAGTAAGAAACAATAACTTATCACAGAGATGGCTGGAGAGATAAGTAAAAACAGATAATGACATGAGAAATAATATAATTTATCTAACTGTAAGTGAGCATAATACATAAACAAAAGAGTGTGATAATAAAACATTGACAGTCTATCCTGTGCCTCAAACTTTTATTTTTTTATATATATTACTTAATTTTGCTTCATTTTACAAAGCTTTTCTGGGCCTATAAGGATGCTGGGAAGGGACCCTTCATTAGGGACTGTAGTTATAGGACAAGGGGTAACAGGTTCAAACTCAGGGAAAGTTTAGATTGGATATAAGGAGGGAGTTCTTTACTGTAAGGGTGGTGAGGCACTGGAATGGGTTGCCAAGGGAAGCTCTGAATGCTCCATCCCTGGTGGTGCTCAAAGCCAGGTTGGACAGAGGTGCTTTCCAACTGTAACTATTCTATGATTCTATGATTCTCCGATTCTACAATTTCAAACCAGACCAACCCTCAGTAGTTTAAACAGTGCATAGCTAAGGACTTTACAACACTTTATGTATTTCTAAGCTCTGTGAAAAGACTGGCTTCTCCTGGATTTGGAAGATTACGATTGATTGCAAATTTGCCCTTTCAACTGTAAAATTATTAATTTTTTTTTTCCACAAAACTTCCTGATGCTCAGAAACCCAATATTAAAGCTAAGAATCAATTGCAATTTTAAGCTTTGTCTCACTTCATTGCTATGAAATTTATATGTTTCTTTAGCAAGAACTAAACCCAGAAAAGGAAGATGGTAGGCCAGATCTGAAAAAATTTCTAATTTTTCATTTCTAATCACACTTCTAATAATGTGTGATCTGACACATTTTCTAATGTGCCATAAAAAAATACTAATCCATGAATATTGTGGACTTGATGTATGCAGAAACATGACATCGTTTTCTCAGACCTGTAGTTGAAACCATTGCTGAATTGGTCACCATCACTCTTGTTACTGTGGATATTCATTTTTTGCTTTCTTCATACAGTTTAGCCAAATTTGAGCTCAAGCAGTTACTATTATTGTAAACTGGGGATAACTTGAACTTTAGGACATTAAAAAAAAAGGGCATATGGCTTTTAGAAGCACTAAATGCTTTATTATTCATTCTCTTCTTTAATATTTTAGCAAAGATTTTAAGCTGACTCTTAGTTTTAAGATTTCTTACAGATATCGGATTGCAGGCACAGTGGAAAGCAAAACAGTTATTGGGTGTTATCCATTAAGAAGAATTCAAATAGTGACTGTTAACAATCTGTAACACCAGGGTAGTTGTGGGCTTTTCTTTATGTCATAAAAGACCCTCAAAGTTATCATAAACCTTCATTCACTTTCAGTGTGATAGGTTACACATGTGATGGTTTATTTTACAAGCAAAATCTGCATGTAAGCTGTAAAGTGCCTGAATGTTTGGATTGCAAAATGGAAAAATAAACAACTGCAATTAAGGGATCCAGCATTTCAATGTTGCTTTTACTGTCATGTATCTTTATTTTCCTAAAAGCACTTCAAAGAACTATCCTGCCAAATTAGGAACATTAATCTCTTCTGAGATGATCAATGATATGTAGATACTGCAGTCAGAAAAAGCAGCATTTACATTTTGACTACAGAAAATGTTTTCTGGAAAATCTTTCCTGAGTTGTTTGTAAGCTTTAAATAAAAGTTTAACTACTGAAATCATCTGTCTGGTTTAATTACTTATTATTTCATTTTCTAAAGAAATTAAAGATCTGTCATAGTTCTCTTCATCTGAAGATGCATTAGCCTAAGAGAGCCTTAGCAGGTTTTAAAAACACCTATGAAATTAAGTACGACAGAGATAGTATTCTGAAGTTTGTATTGCATTGTACAAATGTGAAGTTCACGCAAATCTTGCTAGAGGTCCTATTTTCAACATTAAAAATGAGAAGGAATACCATATGTACAAAAAGAACAAAATTACATGCTATTCTTCCCCTGCTTTGTCATTTACTTTGCAAGGTAAAGTTATCCGTCTTTTCCTAAAAGCACAATATCTTTAATCACCACAGTGAGTGGATGCGGAATTTTGCAGATCATCAACAGAAAAATTTTACTACCTCAGTGCCCCAGATACCTGTCCAAGATAAAGCTTTGTATTGATTTTGAGGGAATAGTGCCACCTACTGAGCTAATATCTTCGGTTTCTGTAGCACTTGAAGAGAGTTCCTGTAAATATAGATTTGATTTAGTGTCGTGAACTTGTAAAATCTTCTAGTTCTTTATCTTAGAATCATTCAATCATAGAACTGTTTAGGTTGGAAAAGACATTTAAGATCATGGAGTCCAAACATTAACCTAGTGCACCACTTAACCATGTCCCTTGTCACTCTAAGTAGTTTTGCTTTGTTTTTTATTTTTTTTTTTTTTTCATTAGATTTATTCTACCAGCTCTTAAATTAAAGGCTAAACTGTTTGGATATAGACCAGTAGACCATATCTACTAACAGGATTGTGAACTCTAGCACGAGGCTCAGAGACCCATATGATATTACAAATGCTTTTTGGAATATAAATAATGAACATCTCACAGCTATTAGATAAGGAAAGAAATCCACTGTTTCCAGCTGAATTTTATTGGCAAACCTCAAGATTTCTGCAAATTATTAAGCTCGGGCATTTGTTATATCTTTAGTTAAAATAAAATTTATCCTATGCATAGTAATGATATTTAGGTCAATGCTATATTTAAGTTGCTGTCTTACTAGGCTCCCAGGAGACAAAAGATGATCCAAGTAAAACAGGAAAGTAGGTTTGTCTCATTTTAGAATATTTTACTTCACAGCCTTAATAATAATCCTTCAAGTCATAAGATGGTCTATGTCTTTGCTGTAAGTTCAGTTAGGAAACCTATAAATCAATAAAAATGCATCCTAAGAAAATGAACTAGAAAATAAACACTGTTCATAAGTTGGACATTTTTATCAAAACAATCCACTGCCAATTCAGGACAAGATATGTGATGGCAAAGAGAATCAATCTATTATTCAGCTTTCCCATTAGTCTGGGAGGAAGGCAAAGAGCCTCTGTGGATGCAGCTGTGGGGTTTGCATCCTTAAAAAAATTATGGATGCATTGGTAGTTAAAGTTACATTCTGATTTACACAGAAAGGAAGGTGAAATTCCCTTTTACACTTTAGTTACTGGATTTTGTCTCCAAAATCATCATAATAACTCTTAACAGAACAATAAAAAAATAACTCTTCAGTGAAATCTTTAGCAACAAATCTTGTAGAGAAACTTATTTGCATAGTCTCACTTTTATTCTTTTCATAGCTCTTTTATTTTTCTGTTAAATATACAGTCATTTTCCATTAGTCTTTCTATTCCATTTGCAGGAGGGAAAATTGAGAACAATTCTAATGAAGTTAAGACATCTCAGTGCATCAAATCCTGACATTACTGGGCCAAAGTGCTCTCGATCTGCAGCTTTCAGCCATAGCTCTGATATTTTGTTAATCCATCTGTTTCTTAAGGTGTCAAAATATGTTCCCAATTAAAACATAGCCTGTGATTAATGAATGTGATATTTGAGTTATGACTTACTTCCACATCTTCTACAGTTAATGATGGATGAGGAAGGGGAGTGAGAGAAAACTCCTGCATACGATCTGCCTTTATTAGGAAAGAATGAAAATCAGAACTCAGAAGGAAGTTCAGTTCTCACTCAGTTTTCAAAATTATTTTCCTGAAGGGTAAGAGAAAAAACAAACAAACAAACAAACAAACCCAAACCAACAAACACCCACAACAAAAAGAGGGCATTTTTGTGGAATGAAGAGTTCAGAAAATAATAATTTTGAAATATTGCTCCATTTTGGACTCATTAACCATTAATTTACAACTGTACACTTTACTGCAGTGCTGAATTGAAACTAGTTCTGTAATTTGCTTTCATAGTGAAGTCTGGTTTTTATGAAGAATATTGGTCTCAGGAGAAAAATTTTGCATTTGACTGAGTGAAACAGTAGATTTAACAAGAGCAGCATCATATTCTAAATTGCAGTTTGGCACTTTGGATTTCCTGGTTGAAAACCTACATGGAGCACAGTATTGTAGGATGTGCTTTATGACAGAATGTGCTTTATGACAGAATGAGCAGGCAATGCTCATTACTTGGCAGGCAGGCTCCCAAAAGCGTAAGATGCACCTGTTTACATATGCAGAATTTTAAAGTAAAATGTACCATTACTTTTTTATATAATTTTGCATCCCTATCCCTTCATTAAGATTTGTCATAGGACAAATGCAGAGGCCATGTAAAACCAAACAGATCGGGAGGTCTGGTTCAGTGAAATATTTACTCTTGGGTTTATGAAGGCAAAACACGGCAGAATCAGGTCCCAGCTCAAGGATCAAAAGACAGCTTGCAGTCACACATACGTGTTCTTTTTATCCCTGTGTTTAAGGATAAATAAATGCAGTTAAAGCCTTGATTTTAAACTGAGCATGTACTTGCAAGGTCAAGAGCATTTCAGAAGTTTAGACTGGTTTAGTAGATGGATCAGAGGAAAAATGGAAATGTATTGCTCATGGTGAAGTTCTAGAAAAAGCAATCGTGTATAATGCCCATGAAAAGTTCTACCAATGACCCTGGAAAATCCATGCCTGGCAGGCAAAGCCTTTGTGATCAATGAAAAAATATGTAGAATTTGAAGGAAATGGAAAAGGAAAAGGAAAAGGAAATGGAAAAGGAAAGAGAAAAGAAAGGGAAAGGAAAGGAAAGGAAAGGAAAGGAAAGGAAAGGAAAGGAAAGGAAAGGAAAGGAAAGGAAAGGAAAGGAAAGGAAAGGAAAGGAAAGGAAAGGAAAGGAAAGGAAAGGAAAGGAAAGGAAAGGAAAGGAAAGGAAAGGAAAGGAAAGGAAAGGAAAGGAAAGGAAAGGAAAGGAAAGGAAAGGGTGTCCTGGGTTCAGCAGTAGCAGTCATTTTTCTCCTTCTTAGTAGTTGGTACAGTGCTGTGTTTTTGACTTTCAGCCTGGGAACAGCACTGATAACACCAATGTTTTCAGTTACTGCTCGGTAATATTTTGTCTGACCAAGGACTTTCTGAGTCTCATGCTCTACCAGGGAGGAGGGGAAGGCAGGAGGAAGCAGAGACAGGACACCTAACTCAAACTGATCAAAGAGGTATTCCATACCACAGCAGGTCATGACCAGTATGTAAACCAGTATAGAAAGGAAAGGAAAGGAAAGGAAAGGAAAGGAAAGGAAAGGAAAGGAAAGGAAAGGAAAGGAAAGGAAAGGAAAGGAAAGGAAAGGAAAGGAAAGGAAAGGAAAGGAAAGGAAAGGAAAGGAAAGGAAAGGAAAGGAAAGGAAAGGAAAGGAAAGGAAAGGAAAGGAAAGGAAAGGAAAGGAAAGGAAAGGAAAGGAAAGGAAAGGAAAGATAAAGCAGAAAAGGGAAAAGGGGAAAAGGGAAAAGGGGAAAGGAAAAAAGGGAAATGGGAAAGTGGAAAGGGGAAAGAAAACTGATCCTGGTTTTCTTAATGTGTAAGATAAAGCCCAATATCATCATTCAAATGTTGACTATAATTTCCAATCTGAGTTAGAAGTTTTAAAACGGGAAATAGAAAGTCTAGTCTGAGGTGGGAAAACAGTGACTATGAGTATTAAGTATGCTAGCATAAGCACTGTGTAACTTGTGTTCCTCTAAGACCCTCAATTGATACTGGAGACAGGAGTCTATCATATACCAAAATAAAGCAGATTTTGTTACTGTTGTGGTTTAAGACTAGCTGGCAACCCAGAATCACGCAGCCGCTTGTTCACTCCTCCCTTCCCCCCACACACTTCCTCCCCCTGCTCCCCAGGGAATGAGGAGGAGAATCGAAAGAATGTAACTCCCACGGGTTGAGATAAGAACAGTTCAGTGACTAAGGTATAACACAAACCACTGCTGCTACCACCAATAATAACAATGATATGGAAAGAACAAGGGAAGAGAACACCACTGTTCACCACCTGCCAACTGATACCCTGCCCGACCCAGC
This sequence comes from Amazona ochrocephala, assembly GCA_039720435.1. Classification (NCBI taxonomy): domain Eukaryota; kingdom Metazoa; phylum Chordata; class Aves; order Psittaciformes; family Psittacidae; genus Amazona; species Amazona ochrocephala. The sequence continues at coordinate 34,089,912 of CM077880.1, forward strand.
ACTAATCTAGTCCTTCTGGGTAACTGCCCCCAGTTTTTACATCCTGGGCATGACGTGCTGTGGTATGGAATACCTCTGTGGCTAGTTTGGGTCAGGTGTCCTGTCTCTGCTTCCTCCCGGCTTCCCCTCCTCCCTGCAGAGCAAGAGACTCAGACAGTCGTTGGTCAGACTAAACATTCCTGAGCAGTAACTAAAAACATCGGTGTTATCAGCGCTGTTCTCAGGCTGAGAGTCAAAAGCACAGCACTGTACCAACTACTAAGACGGAGAAAAATGACTGCTACTGCTGAACCCATGACAGTATCCACCCCTTATTCCATACCATTCATATCATGCTCAGATCTCACATTTTTCAATATATCATCACTCTTGTCTCATATATATATATATATATATATACACACATCCACACACACGCAAAGCAAGAGAGAGATCATTCCTTAGTGCATGGACCAATCCCTATAACTCTGCTGAGTCCATCTGGTCCATGATGTCAGGCTCCATCTCTTGTAACAGTCTCAGGAGGGGCTGTGTGCAGTGTTGGATAGTTGCCTGCTGGTGATACTACAGAACTCTTCTGGATTCATCCAAGTTCTTTCTTTGTTGAGATGATGGTCGGAGGGAAGTCAAGGCCAGTCGCTGGTGACCTGAAGACATCTAGTTGGTGGGCTATAAAAGTGCTACGTAGCAGTCAACAGCATACAATTGAGTTCATTGCCTGTTTTCCCCTAAAATCAAGTACTCTTGAGTTACACATCGGATTTCCCCATCTTCCCGCATTACCCACCAAGTGTGTTCTGGTCCTGAGCAAAAGCAATCCCACAAGTGAGTTTGCCTTTACCTGAAGCAGGAATAACCCAGACTGTCTTCCCCAGCAAATTCTTTATGTGCACCACAGGAACTTTTTGCCCCTCTACAGTACGTGAAAGTTCTGACTGGGCTGCACCAGCCCTGCTGGCAGATCCTCTGGTGTTGACCAGCCAAGTGGCCTTTGGTAAATGTGTATCCCAATGTTTGAAAGTTCCACCACCTATTGCTTTCTCTGTAGTTTTGAACAGCCCATAGTACTGTTCAATTTTCCCAGAGGCTGGTGCATGGTAGGGGATGTGATATACCCACTCAATGCCATGCTCTTTGGCCCAAGTGTCTATAAGGCTGTTCTGGAAATGAGTCCCATTGTCTGACTCAGTTCTCTCTGGGGTGTCGTGTCACCACGAATTCTGTTTCTCAAGGCCCAGGATAGTGCTCCAGGCAGTGGCATGGGACACAGCGTATGTTTCCAGCCATCCGGTGGGTGCTTCCACCATGGTAAGCACATGGCGCTTGCCTTGGCAGGTTGGCGGGAGTGTGCTATAATCAATCTGCCAGGCCTCCCCATATTTGTACTTCAGCCATCATCCTCCATACCAAGGAGGCTTTAACAGTTTAGCTTGTTTAATTGCAGCAGATGTTTCACAGTCATGAATAACCTGGGCAATAGTGTCCATTGTTAAGTCCACCCCTCTATCACAAGCCCATCTGTATGTTACATCTCTGCCCTGACGGCCCGAGGTGTTGTGGGCCCACTGGGCCAAAAATAATTCACCCTTATGTTGCCAATCTAAGTCCATCTGAGCTACTTCAATCTTAGCAGCTTTATCCACATGGTGGTTGTTCTGGTGTTCCTCAGTGGCCCGACTCTTGGGTACATGAGCATCTACATGGCGTACCTTCACCACCAGGTTCTGCACCTGGGCAGTGACATCTTTCCACAGCGCAGCAGCCCAGATGGGTTTACCTCTGTGTCGCCAGTTGTTTTGTTTCCTTTCTGCAACCACACCCACAGGACATTTGCCACCATCCACAAGTCAGTATAGAGACAAAGTACTGGCCACTTTTCTCATTCAGTGATGTCCAAGGCCAGCTGGATGGCTTTCACCTCGGCAAACTGACTCGATTCACCCTCTCCTTCAACAGTTTCTGCAACTTGTCGTGAAGGACTCCATACAGCAGCCTTCCATCTCCAATGCTTTCTCACAATACGGCAGGACCCATCAGTAAGCAAGGCACACTGCTTTTCACTTTCTGACATTTCATTATACGGTGGGGCCTCTTCAGCATGCATCACCTTCTCCTCTGGTGACTTTCCAAAATCTTTGCCCTCTGGCCAGTCCATGATGACTTCTAGAATTCCTGGATGACTGGGATTTCCTATTCGAGCTTGTTGTGTAATTAGTGCAGCCCACTTACTCCATGGTACATCGGTTGCATTATGTGTAGAGGAGACCTTGCCTTTCAACATCCAGCCCAGCACGGGCAACCGGGGTGCCAGGAGGAGCTGTGCTTCAGTGCCAATCACTTCCGAAGCAGCTGCCAGTATCTCTTTTTCAGTTGGGATATGGCTGGCCTCAGATCCTCTGTATCCCCGACTCCAAAAGCCAAGGGGTTGACCTCGAGTCTCACCTGGAGCTTTCTGCCAGAGGCTCCAGGTAGGACCATTCTCCCTGGCGGCAGTGTAGAGTACATTTTTTACATCTGGCCTGATCCAGACTGGTCCGAAGGCTACTTCATGAACTGTCTGTAGTTTAATTTGCTCAAAGGTTTGTTGTTGCTCAGGGCCCCATTTAAAATCACTTTTCTTCTGGGTCACATGATAGAGAGGGCTTACAATCAAACTGTAATTTGGGATGTGCATTCTCCGGAACCCCACAACACCCGAAAAAGCTTGTGTTTCTTTCTTATTAGTTGGTGGAGACATTGTTGTTGTCTTGTTGATCACATCTGTGGGGATCTGGTGACGTCCATCTTGCCATTTTATTCCCCAGAATTGAATCTCCTGTGCAGGTCCCTTGACCTTACTCTGTTTTATGGCAAAAACGGCTGTCAGCAGGATTTGGATTATTTTCCTGCCTTTCTCAAAAACTTCTTCCACTGTATCACCCCACACGATAATGTCATCAATGTATTGCAGGTGTTCTGGAGTTTGCCCCTGTTCCAGTGCAGTCTGGATCAGTCCATGGGAGATGGTAGGGCTGTGTTTTCACTCCCGGGGCAGTCGTTTCCAAGTGTACTGGACACTCCTTCCAGTAAAAGAGAACAGTGGCCTGCATTTTCCTGCCAAAGCAATTGAGAAAAATGCATTGGCAATATCAGTTGTGGCATACCACTTGGCTGCCTTTGATTCCAGTTCATACTGCAGTTCTAGCATGTCCGGCACGGCAGCACTCAAGGGTGGTGTGACTTCAGTCAGGCCACGATAGTCTACTGCTAGTCTTCACTCTCCATTAGACTTTCTCACTGCCATACGGGGCTATTAAAGGGTGAGAGGGTCCTACTGATCACTCCTTGGCTCTCCAGTCTATGGATTAGCTTATGGATGGGAATCAGGCAGTCTTGGTGCAATATTGCTGCAGGTGCACTGTTGTGTTCATGATTGGCACTTATTGTTCTTCTACCTTCAGCAACCCCACAACAGAAGGATCCTCTGAGAGACCAGGCAAGGTGGACAGTTGCTCAATTTCCTCTGTCTCCACAGCAGCAATACCAAAAGCCCATCGGTACCCTTTTGGGACTTTGAAGTGCCCTCTCCTGAGCTAATCTATGCCAAGGATCATGGAGCCCCTGGACAAGTCACAATGGGGTACTTTTGCCACTTCCTCCCAGTCTGGCTGATTTCAGCCTCCAGTACAGTCAACTCTTGGGATACTCCTGTCACTTCAGAAATATAAATGGGTTCCACCCCTTTGCAGCTTGATGGCATCAGGGTACACTGTGCACCGGTATCTACTAGAGCCTTATACTTCTGTGGGACTGATGTGCCATGCCATCGGATCCACACAGTCCAGTAAATCTGATTGTCCCCTACCTCCACCTGGCTGGAGGCAGGGCCCCTCTAATAGTCATCACAACATTGGATACTCAAGTCATGTAGAAAGGGATTATTCTTCTTTATCACAGGAGCTGGAGTAAAATCAGCTCTTCCACTCCATCTGGTAACCTGCCCACCAGAAACTGAAGCCACAGCTTTCATGGGATGATCACCCTTGATCTTTTTCTCCTCTTCAATTCACACACCCGTTCCTCCAGGGCTAAGGTAGGTTTCCCATCCCACTTCCTCATATCTTCTCCGCAATCCCGCAGATAAACCACACAGTGGCCAGTGGCATATACCTTCTATATCTTCTCTCTCAAGCAGTAGGACATCTTTTGTTAATAGCTGAGATGTGTTTTGGTAAACGTGGGGAGCCAGATAGGTCAGATAGATCGTCTCTCAATTGTTTGAACTCCTGGGGCAGTTTTTCCACAGCTGAAATCATGGAAGGGGTGAGATTGTCTTCGAACTCTTGGAGTTTATGAATCATTTCATAGAATCACAGAATCATAGAATAGTTAGGGTTGGAAAGCACCTTAAGATCATCTAGTTCCAACCCCCCTGACATGGGCAGGGACACCACTCACTAAACCATGCCATCCAAGGCTATGTCCAACCTGGCCTTGAGCACTGCCAGAGATGGAGCATTCACAACTTCCCTGGGCAACCAATTCCAGTGCCTCACCACCCTTACAGTAATGAATTTCTTCCTCAGATCCAATCTAAACTTCCCCTGCTTAAGTTTGAACCCATTACCCCTTGTCCTCTCACTACAGTCCCTAATAATTAGTTCCTCCCCAGCATCCTTAGAGGCCCCCTTTTGATATTGGAAGGCTGCTATGAGGTCTCCACGCAGCCTTCTCTTCTCCAGGCTGAACAGCCCCTACTTTCTCAGCCTGTCTTCATATGGGAGGTGCTCCAATCCACTGATCATCCTTGTGGCCCTCCTCTGGACTTGTTCCAACAGTTCCATGTCCTTTTTATGTTGAGGACACCAGAACTGCACACAGTACTCCAAGTGAGGTCTCACGAGAGCAGAGTAGAGGAGCAGGATCACCTCCCTCGACCTGCTGGTCATGCTCCTTTTGATGCAGCCCAGGATATGATTGGCTTTCTGGGCTGCAAGCGCACACTGCTGGCTCATGTTCAGTTTTTCATCGGCCAACACCCCCAAGTCCTTCTCCACAGGGCTGCTCTCCATCTCTTCCCTGCCCAACCTGTAGCTGTGCCTGGGATTGCACCGACCCAGGTGGAGGACCTTGCACTTGGTATGGTTAAACATCATCAGGTTGGCATCAGCCCACCTCATATGCGTGTCAAGGTCCCTCTGGATGGCATTCCTTCCCTCCAATGTATCAACCGAACCACACAGCTTGGTGCCAACGGCAAACTTGCTGAGGGCGCACTCAATTCCACTGTCCATGTCACCCACAAAGATGTTGAACAAGACCAGTCCAAACACCGATCCCTGGGGGACACCACTCGTTACTGGTCTCCAGCTGGACATTGAGCCATTGATCACTACTCTTTGCGTGCGGCCATCCAGCCAGTTCTTTATCCACCGAGTGGTCCACCTATCAAATTGTTGTCTCTCCAACTCAGAGACAAGGATGTCATGTGAGACAACGTCAAATGCTTTGCACAAGTCCAGGTAGATGACATCAACTTCTCTGCCCCTGTCCATCAGTTCCATAGTCCCTTCATAGAAGGCCACCAGATTGGTCAGGCAGGATTTCCCCTTGGTGAAGCCATGCTGGCTGTCACCGAGCACCTTGTTGTTTTTCATGTCCCTCAGAATGCCTTCCAGGAGAATCTGCTCCAAGATTTTGCAAGGCACAGAGGTGAGACTGACTGGTCTGTAATTGCCTGGCTCATCTATTTTCCCCTTCTTGAAAATGGGAATTATATTTCCCTTTTTCCAGTCGTCAGGAACTTCACCTGACTGCCATGACTTTTCAAATACGATGGACAGTGGCTTAGCAACTTCATTTGCCAGCTCCTTCAGGACCTGCAGATGGATTTCATCAGGTGCCATGGACTTGTGTGCGTTCAGGTTCCTAAGATGGTCTCGAACCAGATCCTCTCCTACAGTGGGCCCAGGGTCTTCATTCTCACAGTCCCTGTGTCTGCCTTCCAAGACTTGGGTGGTGTGGTCAGAGCATTTGCCGGTGAAGACTGATTTCACCAACTGTTGGTGTTACTATGTCAATTCAGGTTACTGTTACCGATGAATGGGCATGTGATGACAGCACATTCCATATAAATTTCCGCCACATGGGATGTGTACATTAGACTTCATCTGGATCTATTGGTGCATCCCCGGCATTCGGCTTGTGATAGATCATCTTGTGATGACTGCTACTGCTGAACCCAGGACAGTTACAGGCTTCACAAAAAAAGGCAAGAAGTTTTCTGTGAATGGAGACTTTGGTAGCCACAAGTAAAAAAAAACATCATCATGTGTCACTCATTCCCTTTAGAAATGGATGACTGTAGCATCATTTTTCAAATGCCAATTTGCCTGGCAAAGGAACAGCACTCTGTAGAGCCCTAACATTCTTTCTCAGAAGTGTGCTCTTGTGAAGGTCTTCTTCATCTGGGAAAATTGACCTGGCTATAGTTTATGAAATTTCTCATACTTATCAAATCCTTCTAAATCTATAATGACAAAGTTTAGAGTTTGAATCTAAAAGAAAACCCACTCAAAATATATAAATCAGCTTTTTGTCATAATATATTTAGACTGGTTAAAGTCAAGCTTTTTCCCTGCTCTGGTTATGATCAACAATATGGGTAGTCTATCCAAAGGAAGCTTTTTATTTTTAATTGATCAGATGGAAGACAAAATGTAATCTTGATCCACACTAGAATTTCTAAAGTTATGTTGATAGTATTTTGTAAACCGCATTATACAAGTACTACATTTCCACTGTGATGAATAGAAAACTGAGTTCTAATGGAGACATTTGCATTCTTCCCTGTGAGTGTGGTGAGGCACCGGAAGAGGCTGCCCAAGGAATTTGTGAATGCCCCATCCCTGGAAGTGTTCAAAGCCAGGCTGGACAAGGCCTTGAGCAACCTGGTCTAGTGTGAGGTGTCCCTGCCCATGGCAGGATGGTTTGAACCAGATGATCTTATGGGTCTTTCCAATTCTAACTCTTCTATGATCTTTTTTCAATTTCAGTTTCTATAATTGTTGTCTATTACTTTATATTCAGGAGCCGAAATAGCTCAGTTGGGAGAGCGTTAGACTGAAGATCTAAAGGTCCCTGGCTCGATCCCGGGTTTCGGCAGTAATGTATATCCCTGGCAGCGTTCAAAGCCAGGTTGGACAGAACCTTTAGTGATGTGGCTTAGTTTGAGGCATTCCTGCCCACCTCAGTGGGGTTGAACTAGTTGATCTCCAGGTTCTCTCCAACCCTAGCCATTTTGCAGGTTGAAGGAGATGATTCTGCCCCTCTACTCTGATTTCTGGTTTGTTTTGTTTTTTTTTTTTTTTTTTTTTTGTAAAATTTTTGCTTCCCTCCAAAAAAAGACAAAAGAAGCATTAAAAGGTGCAGGAAATTGACTGGAAATTCTGAGAAAAACAATAAAATGCAAGAAATTTAGTGCAGAAGGAGAACTGGAATACTGTAATTGTATGATCTTTACTCCATACACTTTAACCTGCATACAATACATCTCCTGCTCTACTTGATATAAAGGAACATGGTACAAATGCGTCTGGATTCACTGTAGATCTACAGAAGTCACAACTGCAGAAATTTCCATCAGCTAAGAAACAGTCCAACATGCTTTTTTTCAAGGCATGAAATGAGTTATATTTTTCAATACAATAGCAAAAAGGAAATTGTATAGGACGGAAATTGTATAGGACAGAAATTTCTTTTGTTCTGTCATGCATTCTCCATTCCCTCTCACAAGGTGTTTTGCTCCTTTTCAGACATATGGGATTTTCCAGTTCCTACTGTCCCCTGTTGTATTTCATGAGTTAGGTCACGTTCTTAAAAAGGGTCCTGAAAATTGAGCAAAAAACATAGATCAGTTCTTTATGAACAAGTTTCACTGTGGCATGGCACCTCTGAGCTAAACTTCTCCACCTGCCTTCTCTCCAAGTGTTCGATGGCAAGTTGACCATCTGTCTATAAAGGAGAAAGCTTTGATATGTATGAACCACTCAGCCTGGAAGCATTCCGCACATCAGTGTGAAATGCTTTTAGAAAACCTACCATGACAGTTTTATGTATGGAGCCTATTGTAAATTTAAACTTTGAAATAGAGTTTATGGACTATGCTTAATGCTTAAAAAGGGAGTCAGCTGGGGCAGGTATCTATGGTTCATGGATACGAAGGTTTCTGGTTCATGAATACTGAGCTCCAAAGTGAGCCAACTTTTACTTTGCACTTCAGAGAATCATTTCTTCATTTGAAGGATTTGTTCTCTTCCATGGTGTTGATGACATAAAATAAGGAGAAAAGAAAAAAGAAAAAGAAAGAAGAAGAAAAAGAAAAAGGAAGAAAAGAAACCAAGCCAGTATAAGCTATAAATAAGACATTTTCATGCATCAGAATATGCAAAAGGAATAAAACAATTAAGCAATAGCAAAAAAAAAAAAAAAAAAAAAAAAAAACCAACAAAAAGAAACAAACCACACTTTCTTACTTCTAAAGAAACTTTCAAGTTCATTTTCTGTTCTACTTTTTCTAGGAAGCTTAAAGAGCTAAAATTTTATCTTGAACAATCTTACCATGCAGCAGACATTACATTTTCTTAACAGTGAAAAAGAATGTGGGGATGAGAAGTTCCTGTCTTAATTGTTCAGCTGGACATTTGAGGCAGCATTTATGGCTAGGTTTTCCTTCGGACTTTTAAGCTTATTAATGTTAAACAAAAATTTTATTCTAGAAAGGAATCTGATTGATTGATGTTAATGGTACCTTGAAGATTTAATTGCATAATAATACCTTAACAACTCCTTCTCTGTCTTTGTTTGTTAATCGGCTGATCCAAGAGCTTTCTCTACTGACTACAGATTTTTCAATTGGGTTTCAATCCACACTTTCCTGTCTTAATTCTTCTTCATCCCCAAACCCTTTCATGCTTTTCAATTTCCTTTCCATTTCTTTCCAGCTGGCAGAATAATCCCCTTCCATCACTCAGCTGCTACACACCAAACCATCAAACCATTGTGTAATGGACTGTTACCAGTATATCCTTTCTGTGTGGGTTTTTTGCCTATTTATTTTTGCTGTCATATGACTTGTGTTTTAAATTTTGAACATTTACTAGTGCAGACCTGTTAAAAAGGGTGGTTTGGCAGAAATGAGAGAACTAGTTTTAAACAGAAGCTCTGCATTACAGAAGTATTTTTTATTCAATCTTTAACCTAAGTCCTTGCTATGATTTATTCTGTGTTTACAGTAAAATGGTGGTATCTTTCCAGAGTACAATGCATCCCTGCAAGAGGTAACTAAAGTAACTGAGTCAGGTAGCTTCATTTTCTCCCATTCTCTGAGAATACTGTTTTCCCAATCTATTTTGTTTCATTGCCTTTTATACTAAAATATCCATTCTGTGACATAGAACAGATCAGCTTCTGCTGCACAAACAAAGGGAGCACAGAGCCATCCTCCCATGGACATTTCTGGGATATGATGAAGGAAAGAAATTTTTTCTCATTTGTGCACCAATTTACCCTAAATTTGCTCCTTTGTTATACTACTATGTTTTTATGTTCCAAATTATTTTAGCATAGAGGAAACATTTACTCAAATAGTGAGTAATTTGTCTAGTTAAATATTTTTACAATGCACTGGGCTTACTTAGTACATCTTACATCAGAAACTTTCACATTCCTGAAGTTTTCATCTTAGCTTTTCCCTCAGCTACACATATTGCATTACCTTGATAACTTGTCATACTTCATTGCATATATAGACCTAGATTGTCTTTTTAAATATATTTTCTCAATTACCTTCAACATTTATAGTGAATTGCTCTAATCTCAAACCCTAATATCACTCTTGAAAAAATAGTTTGGAGAAAAGTGTTTATTAAAGTGTAAATTATTTCCTATATAAACCCAAATTGTTGAAAGAAAACAAGTTCTATCAATCAACTGTGTGAAAAAAAAAAAAAAAGAGCACTTATCTTTAACATTCTTTAATATTCAGCAAATTATATATATATTAAAAAAGAAAAAAATCTACAAAAACTTTAAAAAAGAAACAAGGATAATTTCATTTCATGTGTAGAGAAATGTCTTCATTATTCTCTTAGTGGTGAGGTAGAGGGAAATCATTACACTGAAGACAGATACAGTATAAAAGCCTGAATTTTGTATCTACTTAACTAATGTATTTCTGTCATTCAATAATAAAGGGATCAGAGCCCGGCCCTTAATGATCAGCACCAGTCCCAAAATAAATATGCATCTTAGTGTCCTCTGGTAAGAGATTCTTAAACATTTTCAGGATCTGGCAGTACAGTAACAAGATGTGCCACTTAGTAAATGAAATTAGTAACTTGATTCTGCAGAGCACCAAAGAAACCAGTGAAGTTAAAAATCAATGATGAATTTGAACCATTTCTTCAAAATGTAAACATTATTTGATTGAAACATTGGCATTAGGCAAGTATTTTTGTGAGTGACTACAATATAGGATTTCACTATTAACCCCTCATCATACTGAAAAAAGCCCAAGAAATTCAGATCCATTTTACAGAACTTGCAAGTAATACAGTTACTGCTTTCTTTTCCTAAATATACATACTCTGTTATATTCCCTTTTCTTTTTTGGTGGTCTCAAGTATCAGAAATGGTTAATTATTTGCATAAGAGTCTTAAAGTTACCAGTCATTGTACTTTGTTGAAAATCAGAAAGAATCAACATGTCTATCACACTGACCTTCAAAGTACTGATCCACACAAAGTATCTTACATTTGAAAATCTAATAAAAAACATTATTGGCAAAGAGTCCTGTAGAATTGCCCTTCAATTGGAAAGATCAAAGTCTGAAATTCAGCCTAAAGACAAGTCTTATTAGTTATAGCTGCCTCTTCTTTCCTAAAAATTCCTGTCATAGAAAAGAGGTTTTCAGACTCATTGCATACGGCTTGCTCCCTGTGTGAAACTTTCTTTAATAAACTAATGTATTTTTTTCTATGAGAATCATGTTGTGGGTTAGAGAGATGTATTTCTCTCTCTGAAGCTACCACTGTAGACGTAAAGATCACCATTACCTCGGTGAGGAAATAAGAAATAGGGTAGTTTTTTTTTCAGGTTTAGAGATTGTTATCAAAGCTTGAAAGAGACTGTGAAAACAGGTTTTGAATGTAAAATAAGTTAAGGTAAGCTTCTCACTGGAAAGCATGTGGTCAGTTAATTTAGCAGTCAGTTTGAATTTCTCTGGCCACCAGACAAGCTAGAAAACACTCAAACGAAAAAAAAAGAGAAAAGCTCAATTCAGTAATTTGTTCAGCCTGATATATGAAAATATTCTCATTATTTTCATAGGAAGAACAAAGCAAGATACAAATAAAACTTCAAAAGGTCTGGTTCAGTCAAACACACAGTACAGCTACCAGAGAGAACATCGTGATTTTCATGGTGCCTGCGCTGAGCATACCTTGAACTTAAATTGGACTGAAAAGCAGAATGGTGTTTGATAAGATAACCTATGATTCATAAGGCATTCTGTGGGAAAAATATTCTTAAATTTCTGTGTGCCACCTTCCCATTAGATTGTCTTTGCCTTCGAAAAAATGTGCGGCAAGGGAATAAGGTCAATTAAACTAGAACAGTCTTTCTTGTAATGTTTCCAAAAGTTTATTTGCAAAGGAAAATAGCTTTTTTATTTTCTAAAGTATTTCAGGACTAGAAAACATTATGAAAAATGCAAATTATTATACTCTCAATTTTCTTTTATCTAATTAAATTATGTTAGTTCTTCATTCTCCCACTTTGCCAGAGAGTAGTATTTTTCAACCTGTGGTGGTTTAAGCCTCTCAGGCAGTTTGCTCACTCACTCCCCCCTCTTTCTTCCCCCCAACTCCCGGAGGGATGGGGAGGAGAATTGAAAGAATGCAACTCCCACAGGTTGAGATAAGAACAGTTTAGTAACTAAGGTATAACCCAAATCACTACTGCTACCACCAATAATAATAATGACAAGGGAAATACAAGGAAAGAGAATACAACTGCTCATCACCCGACACCAAGCCCAACCCAGCAGCGAACCCCCACCTTTCCAGGTCTCTGCCCTCTGTTTTTACATCCTGGGCATGATGTGCTGTGGTATGGAATACCTGTTTGGTCAGTTTGGGTCAGGTGTCCTGTCTCTCCTTCCTCCCGGCTTCCCCTCCTCCCTGGTAGAGCATGAGGCTCAGAAAGTCCTTGGTCAGACCAAAACATTCTAAGCAGTAACTGAAAACACCGGTGTTATCAGCGCTGTTCCCAGGCTGAAAGTCAAAAACACAGTGCTGCACCAGCTACCAAGAAGGAGACAAATGACTTCTACTGCTGAACCCAGGACACAACCCTACTCAGACACTGGTATAGCTTGAAATTTCAATTACTCCTTTATTTAATCATCAGGAATATAGTGTGCTGCGGCATTCACCCAATGCCTTATTCTACTGGAAGTGTTTGTGTATTTCTTGATTTCTATAAGTGATGAGACTGCACACAAAGTGAAAGCAGACTAAGGGCAAATTACAAGAAAATAAAATGCAAAAGAAAAAAATGATATATATAACTCTACTCCATTGGTTTATCGTGCGGTTTGGGCTGCACAGCGTACAATGCAACTCTATCTCGTAAACACAACCTATCTTACGCTGGCAAATTCTATAACCCTGAACATGAATGTTTCAAATGTTTCCATTCAGATCCTTAGGCATATGTGTGTGCTTTGGATTTTGAGCTGGGAACCTTAAACCTCCTCAATAGTTACCCAACACTTTCTGGTTTCAGCCAGCCTGAGAACAGCCTCTGAAAATCTGACTTACAGATGTGTGCATTATTCAGCTTAACCACCAATATTTAAAGATCTTAAACTATGCAGAAATATGGCATCCCTAAAGTTCTCTTTCCCAGCCCCTGTAATAGTAATAATTAAACAAGCAGCAACTGTCGTTGCAATGTAAACCAATAGCTAATCAACAGAAAGTTAAAATTTCTAGTCTTATTAAATGTTGATCAGACATGCCTTGAGAAAACACTCTCCTGTGTGGCTTTTTTCCTTTTTATTTTTGTTTCATCTTTTCCTTCTGAATGAAGTGGAAATTTTTGACATTTGCAGCAGAATCATAGAACCATAGGATGGTTTGGGTTGGAAGAGACCTTGAAGCTCATCTAGTTCCAACTCCCCTGCAACAGGCAGGAACAAATTCCACTAGACCAGGTGACTCAAAGCCCATCCAACCTGGCCTTGAATACTAATTCTGTTAGGAATTCTTAATAGATTTTATATAACTATGATCATAATTAATAATATATTATTAACAATAACGGTAATAATAATAATAACAACAGATTTAAGATCTACTCATTTATGATATATATTGCAGCACTGCTTTAAAATAACACAGTGGTTTACTTGGTTATTTGTTTGTCTCTGTAACATCCCTCAGAAAATTAATCATGTAACTGATCCATCCCTAAGGAGCCTTCAAGACATTTGCTCCTTTTACATGATGTGCACTGAAGTTAAGATACTTTGAACATTAAGCTGATACAGGCCACACTTTCATGTATTTTATAAGACTTGTATCTGATTTAACTACCAAAACCTTATCTGTCACCTCCATTACTTTAGCTTAAATGTGAACTCAATAAACTTGTAATCACAAATTTAAATCAAACCTAGTTGGGTTTTTTTGTTTGTTTGGTTGGTTGGTTGGTTGGGTTTTTTACTCTGAAAACCACATATCAATTAATGTTTTGGTTTCTTGCTTTCATTTTATCATCATTCTGTCCTATTTTAAAATAAAAATTAAAAATAATTTCAAAATATAAAATAAATTTTAAAAAAATCAAAAATAAAAATTAAAGTTCCAAAATATTCTATAGCAGGAATTCTTCCTGAAACTTTTATCCCAACTTAAAGTCTAAACAAACCTAACCTAAGTTATGTTCAGATAATCACCCACAAAATCCATGCTTCCAAACTGCCCCTGTTTGTGGTTACCTGGGCACCGTGCATTTGTCTGTGAACTTCTTTATCACCTTGTTTACCTGCTGCTATCCATTTGTACATGAAATTTGTATTATTGTCAACTGACTCTGTGGTCTGAGTCTTCACTAACATTGCTTGCCATGGTTGAACATTGCAGGAGGAGCTTGTTTGTCCTTAGTAGCTTTCATGATTCTGGTTTTCATTTCATTAATTTCTACTCTGCTGCATGACTTTCTGGTATTTTACTTCAAACTGTTGGAAAAGGGTCATCCATGTATAAGCTTAATTTCGTTAGATCTTGAATTTTGTTTCTCAGCAGTTCTCTCACCTTGGATCAAAAAGACTCTGTTAGGTAAATGGATTAGACAATTCAAGCAAGAAGCTACCCGCCAGTTAATAGGCTTGCACATGTGGAATTCTCTAAATCACCCTGTTAAAGTGAAGGCCCTGAAAATTCAGCAGTTAGTAATAGCTAAATTTTAAATGTTCATGGGCATGAACAAGCAGTGGTTTTTCTGTTGAAAAGAGACTGAAGTAAGCTTATTTCCACTCCTAAGAATTTTTTCTTTTAACCCAAAATAGCTTTCTCATGAATCCTAAACTATTTATATACAAAGGTAGTGAACACTTAACACTTGATTTTTCTGCAAATGATATTCTTAATATGATGGCTCACACGTTTCCCACACTAGGCCAAATTCTGTTTTTAATTGCACTCTGCAACTGAGAAGGAGAGTGGAATTTGGTCCATAACATTAATCAAGTGTACCAAATGTAACTTTGTTTCTTTTTTTCCAAGTTCTGACTTTGATTTTAACTACCAAGAATATTCACACTGATAAATACTCTACTTAAAAGAACAGGAAGGCAAATATTTTTCATGATGTAGTGGACGCAGCTATAGAGATGATAAAACTCACTGTGAAGATGTTGAAAGGAATATACAGGAAATAACTGAGGGGACAGAAGCAGGGAAACAGTTCTGTGTTGTTTTTTTTTTTACTGCCAGTATTCTTGGATCAAATCCACACTAAAGATATAAAAGGTTTCTAAGAAAATAGCATGCTTCTCAATTGTCTCACTGCTTGGCTCTTTGAATAATCAAAACTACTTCCTAATTTAGGAAAAAACATTAATCAGTGACTTCTATGTAAATCTGTGTCTGTCTACAAAGTCTTTCTTTGAACTTAAGTTTCTCATCCTTATTCATAATTTATGTACTTGAAAGGGAAAAAAAATCATTTCAGGTGATCCAAAGAGCATGAAGCTCTATTTGGCTTTTCTAATTACTATGCAATCAATCGGTTAAAATCCTTCTATCCTTGTGCCATTTGGATACCTTACGGCATCAGTTCAACCCAATCAAATCTCCATACATTTTGGAAACCATTTTGAGGAAATTTGTTGAAACTTTCATTCTGAAGCCAAAAGTTGGATTTATACAAGTGTGTGAAACAACCCACTTGGGGAATTGCATGATTTGCCACAGTCTCATACTTACATTGTGAAAAAAAACCTCGCTTCCTTTCCCTTTCTACAGCACAGTTATATTGACGTACACAGGTATGGATCAAACCAATTCCTTTCTTCTTATCTGAGCCAACCTACCACCAAACATAAAATCGCAATTAAATCTTCTGCCTATCTGACTGGCTACCTTCATCAAGCTCTTGGCTTCTGACTGCTGTCAATCACTTTAAGACAACAAAATCTCAAAAACAACATTTGGAATTGAAGCACTGGAACCTCTGACTGGAAGGGTACAGATATACATGACAGAAAACAGGGTGCTAAGAGAGCATGGGGTTTTACAGTTATTTTAAATTCCCAGAAAATTCATTTGTTCAGAGAAAATCTGGGGGAATGTTGGAGAAAGCAAATGAACTTACCTACACCCATCACAATAAACCTTTTCTAGAAACTCACCTTGATCTCATGCTAGCTTAGCAACAAAATCTACCCCAAATGAAATTTATGCCTTATCCAGAAAATAGTATCCAAAAATCTGCATTAAGAAAAAGAGTTCCAACTTACTGTTTTAAGGGGTATCTTAGAAATTGCATATATATTTATTTTAAAATGTCGGAGAAAATAACATCTGGAGGAGTTAATGGTTGAAGAGAAATTTGAATGTACTTCTAAGCCAACATGTGTGCATAACATTTTAGTTCAATATGTACTATAATAGACTAAGCAGGCTATACACACATGTACTCCTATAAAAATCTATATATTTAGCTATTTATAATATGAAACATTTTAAAAATATATACAAGTTTCTAAAGACTTTGGCAGTTAAGTACAAGCTGTATTGCATCAGTATAAAGATTGAGGTCAATTAAAAATGTCCAGTACCTGCTTAGCTGGAAATATCGGTCTCTTTCTGAGTTTCCTGCAGTTTTTTAGCAATAGGTAGAAAATGTGGCATACTATCTTCAAGACTGTAGATGCAATCTAAGTGAAGATAAGACCTATTCTTGAAGGAATTCCTACAATTTTTGCCACTTTCAGTAGCACTTGATAATCCTTAGTACTAGCTCTCTGATTGCCAGGATATTTTAGCACCAGTACTGGCAATTAATTTGAAGTTCTCAGTTAAGGATGTAGAAATTATCTGGAGCTTTGTAAACTACAGTATATTTCCATGATTGCTGGAGTAATTTTCATTTGAAAACTCAGCTTTACTTGTTGGTCTCACAATTTTTGCCTTAGCTACTTGGTTTGAAATGACTAACATGTATTTTAAAGCCACCTAAGTAATATATATAAGAGCTTGCTTACATGTGGTGTAAATATGAGTGTCTGTGCAATCTGCAATTACAGAGGACTTCACAAACATGATGAGAAGCACTTGTCTCTCCCTCTGAAAATCCCACAACAGTAGACTTGCAGTAGTTTAGGATTCCCTGAGTGCTGAAAAGAGGATCCATGGCGAGATCATAAACACATCAGTTTGTGCTTGGGGAGAAGGAAAATGAGAAGTACATCTCTAGCAGAAGAATGAAAGAAATTCTAGGATGTGTAGTTTCCTCTCAGCTCTTAATTCAGTGCTGTCTTAAAAAAAATGATACTTTGATACTTCAATTTTGAAACTATTTTTTAGCCTCTGTTTGCATCACTTCTGAAGTGATCTTAACAAATAAACGTACTGAGATGGGTAAGAATGATGAAGTGATTGAAAGACCCAGTGCTTTGAAATGAATGCCTCACAGCAATAAAAGAAGGTAGTACTTGCCACGAGGGTTCTTCTTTCATACACACACACACATAAAATTTTTGCTTTTTCCAAATTCTTGTTAAAAAAACTGACAAGGGGAATGAAAGAAGGAGAAATGTCTCATATAATCTCATTCAACCGTCCTTGGTGAATGCCAAATGCCCCCTTTTCCAAAGACAATCTGTGTTTCTGACTATTCAAACATGACTGGACTGAGCTGCTTTTTTGTGTGTCTTTTACGTTTACGCAAACTGCAAGACAGCTTTGCGCCAAGTACTGCTGGACCTACATCCAGATTTCACTAATGGATCCTCAGTAACTTCTGCTTCTTGCGGCTATTTTCCTTCCCTTGAATACACTCTCTGTTACCCAGCTGCTAAATGCTGCTATTGATCATAAAGAATATTATAATCAGGTATTTTTGTACAGTCATTTATGCTCAGAAGCATTTTTTGCATGTTCACTGTTATTTCTTCA
Source organism: Amazona ochrocephala (assembly GCA_039720435.1). Lineage (NCBI taxonomy): Eukaryota > Metazoa > Chordata > Aves > Psittaciformes > Psittacidae > Amazona > Amazona ochrocephala. Next base: position 34,107,636 of record CM077880.1, read on the forward strand.
GACTTATTTCCCCTCAGGCTTCCCTCATCCTTAATTCTTCCTCTGGCTGGATGTGGTCTGCTGCAGTGACCCCAGCACAACACCCAGAGTGAGAAGCACGGACATGGCATGGAGATCAGTAGCTCAGATGGATCTAACAGCCTGTTTTGGGGAGAAACCTGTGTTGCTTAGCAAAATGAAAAATAGATACAAAAATCAACTGACATTTTCCAAGCCTGGGCGGCCTTCAGATGGGAAACTATCTGATTTTGCTGCAGTTTCTAATGGTGTTAACAACAGATGGCAATACTTAGGACTTAGTACTAATTTGTAATGTGGTTGCAGCTAGCATTTTATGCAGAGGATCAGTTGTTATATGCACTCTGTGGTACGGAGAGGTAACTCTGTACCTGTCTGCCTGGATGTGTTAGAAAGCCCCGCAAACTCCTCTGAAGACAGGATAACTGGTACAAAGATACATGGGAGACTTGCCCAATTTTCCAGCACAGCACATTAATTCCACCTTGTTGAGAAACAGGACATTTATAGAATCTTAGAATCATAGAATAGTTAGGATTGGAAAGGACCTCAAGATCATCGAGTTCCAACCCCCCTGCCATACGCAGGGACACCTCCCACTAAACCATGCCATCCAAGGCTATGTCCAACCCCACCTTGAACGCCTCCAGGGATGAAGCATTCACAACTTCCCTGGGCAACCCATTCCAGGGCCTCACCACCCTTACAGTAAAGAATTTCTTCCTCAGATCCAATCTAAACTTCCCCTGTTTAAGTTTAAACCCATTACCCCTTGTCCTCTCACCACAGTCCCTCATGAAGAGTCCCTCCCCAGCATCCCTATAGGCCCCCTTCAGGTATTGGAAGGCTGCTATGAGGTCTCCACGCAGCCTTCTCTTCTCCAGGCTGAACAGCCCCAACAGGCTCCATCAGGGCAGGCTGACTGTGAGACCAACTTCATTTGCTTAAAACTACTTTGTGTTTCTCAGCACTGTGGGAGCACAGTTCAGGTACAGCTTGAAAAAGTTACTTCTGTTAAACACCCTCAGTTTGGAGGTGGTTTTGTGACTTATCCATCTATGCAAACTGGGGATGAAGTTTTTCTCTCACCAGGTATCAAGCACTCATTTTAGCAATGCCTAAGCACCAACTGCTCTCAGTCCCCAAGACCTCCTGTGTGCCCTGCAGACCGCTGGGGGCAGACAGCCATGACGTTGAGCGAGGGACATGCTGCCCTCCAGTCATTCTTCTAGAAAGCACTTCAAACCTTTCACCCCAATGTAAAGAATTCCTGTACAGACTGAGGAGTGTCAAAGATGCATATGTTATATGTCTGACAGCACAGGATTCAAAAGGAAAAATACTCCTTTTTTAAAAAAAGATATACAGGCTGACATTCCAGACCAGAACAGCAATGAAAACCCAACCACAAATCAATCATTGTGACATTCTGGATTTCATGTCCATGCTAAGTAACTATAAATAATCATTTATTGCCTTGTTTGCTTCTCATCCTCATTTTTGCTTTGTTTCTCCTGGAGTTACAGTAAGAGTTGAGCGCCGACAGCTCCTGTGGGCTTTATGGCAAAAGAGCCTTTTAGATTTTTTGACTTAAAAGTCAGATTGGGGAAGATGTTTGACACTGTTTTCACAGTTAACACCAAACGGGGCTGGCTCTTACACAGTACAAAATACTTGGGCTAGCGTTATATTTGGCGTTTTTCTTCTGCAGTAGACCTGAACACAGAAATCAGTGTTAACAGTGAAATTAGTCCACAAAACCAGAATAAATGGTTGCTCTTCTTCCATGCATGTGCTGCTACATATGTGGTGTGTGGAAATATCTCACTGCTCTGCAGGGTAGTTTTTGAGAACTAATTATTATACATTGCCAGATTCACTTTTTCCAGTGAAAAAATTTTTTTGTGATTACAGCACAGGTTTCACAGTATGACACACAAACTAACTCGTACAGCATTGCAAAGTATCTGAAAACTGGGCAAACACATGGCAGGTTTGAAGCAACTTGTTAAATCGCTGGAACTGAGTTGGTATTTAGCACAAACAGTATCACCTTGGAGGTATAACAAATCTTATGTAGACTTCAGAGGCAAAAGCTGGCCCAGTTTACTTTTCTGATAGTTCTTATCTCAATATTTTCCTCAGCTGCTACCACTGTTGGTTGGGAAACTCTGCATCATAAATTGGGGTTTAGTCATTCCTCTTGCAGTTGCCCATCTATGTACTTGCCTTTGCTCCCCCGACTGCCTTCAATCTGTCAGACCAGCTTTGCACCACTGTCAGTCAAGTCACATTATTTATGCTGCAGTAAGTTCTGGAACTTCTGTAAAGGAGTGAGTAACAGCACTGTGAGCTTGAGCATAAATTTCGCAAGATACTCTCTTCTAGCAAATCCTAGTCCTTGGCCTGAAAATAGAACAGGTTTGTGTTGAAAGTTCATGGTTGCTTCACAATCAATGTGTGTGAGCATCTGCCAGAACATCTAAAAGTAGTTCATTTCCAGTTTAAGGCGTCCCCAGTCCACCTCTTATTGCAGGGATGTCAGATTTGGTTACAGATTAACACTGTTTCTCCTTCACCTTCTTCATTTGAGTGCAGCCAACAGAGGCAGCAGTTTGCACAGAAGTTTCTGGGCTCTGCCCTGAAACCTTCTAGATCTTCTTGACACTTCTGGGGTCACCAGGGGTCTCTTCAAGGAACACTAGTGTCTCCTTCCTGCTGGGAAAGAATAGCAGAAGGCTGTGATTTTCCAGCTTCTAACAAGCTCTGTCTCCTGTTCTTCAAGAAAGGGTGATTGAATCATCTGTCCCCCCTGAGGGCAATGGCTTTAAACTAACAGAGGGGAGATTTAGATTAGATATTAGGAAGAAATTCTTTAGTATGAGGCTGGTGAGACACTGGCACAGGCTGCCCAGAGAAGCTGTGGCTGCCCCATCACTGGCAGTGTTCAAGGCCAGGTTGGACTGGGCTTAGAGCAACCTGGTCTAGTGGAAAATGTCCCTCCCCATGGAAGGGGGATTGGAACTGGATGATCTTTAAGATCCCTTCCAACCCAAACCATTCTGTGATTCTAAGATTGTATTATTCTATGATGACTTGTGGAAAGTATCTCATGTTGGCTTGCAAGTCACTGCATCACTACGATTTGGTGAATATGGAATGTTTATATCATCTCCCATCTTGAAAAAGACGCTCATGATGAGAACACTACCAGCTCTTTCTTTCAAGTAATCCATTTATTTTCATGGTGATCATCACAAATGCTACTCATGCTACTCAAAATTAACATAATGACAGTCTTAACTAGGGATATATGTTGACAGTAGGAAAACTCCAGTTTTATTATACTTTCCCTTACAGACTTTTCTCAAAAAGTTGGCCAGCTACTTGTAAACTATTTTCATTCAAAACTATCTTATCTGTATCTGATAGCAGGATGCTTATGGTGATAAAGGATTACTCTGGTGTTTGAGCTTTCCAAGATCATGTAGGGAAGCACACTGTTCCCTGAGAGATAAATTAGGTTTCACAGTTGTCATTGGTCATCCAAACCCTGCATCATAGTTTACAGAATACGTTAGTGATGCACCAAAATATCTTTAATATGCTAACTTCTGCAAGAGAAGGCAAGAAGCACAGTCAGGGTGCAGAGTTGGGAATATTCCCTGGATATTTTGAGTATATAGTCTTTTTTGCAGGGAGAAAACCTGACTAACTTTGTCTTTTCCAAAATATTTGACATTTATGTTTAGCTACACTTGAGGTTTTTTTATTTTTTTTTTTCACTGAGGATCAAGAGAAATTTGTAAGACAGGTTTACTGACTGTCTCGAGTATTTTATATTCCAGTTTCTCTTGTCACCTACACAAGTAATCACATGTGTTTTCAGCTTAGTTCCAATGCTTTCAGCCAGACCCATGTCTGGGTTTTTATTTCACAGAGTGTCTGGGCTCTGGCTGAGAGGATTCAGAGCTCCACTGAGCATTCCCTGCTTCCATACAGAGCACATACTGAACACGTGCTCCATATATCTGCCAAGAACCAAAACTGTTCTCCACTCTGCCATTGTGTGTTTGTCCTACTATCCTAAAGCATAAAAGGTTGTCCTACTTATGTGTTAAATGATCTTTCTTCATGCTACACCACTGACTTACAGTTCTGAGGATTTGCTGTGCCAATACCTAGCCAGCAGTGGTACTATAAGAGTTATTTTTTACTGCATTATGTCTCCCTGGTTTGAATTGCCAGTTTCTACAAATGATGCTTCTTCCATATCAGGCTCATTACAAATTCAGAGAAAGGAATAATACTTTTTGGGCAAGCACTGGATGATGAGATACTAAAGGTAGGGAAGTTTTGGAAATCTCACCTGTATAAGCTTTAGACATGTGGCTTTGGTGCCTTTGGAATAGTTCTGCTTTGTTTTTTCATTGGCACCTGTAGTGCTGATATCAACAGCTTGATGACATCGATATGTTCATCATTATGCAGGCTACAAATGTTCTTAAATTTCTGAGTTCTGAGTAACTTTAATATGACTGTACACACAATATGAGCAGAATGAATTGTCTTATAAGAAGCAAAAATAAGAACATCTGTTACAGCTTGGGGTAATAAAAGCAGGAAGAAGAGAGGCATTGGTAAGGTTTTTAATAAGGTATCACGTAATAGCCCTGTATTCGTGCTGTAGATAGAAAATATACACACTAGACAGATGGACTTCAGGGTTGGTGAAAAACAGGTTGGGTTGCTGGACTTGGAATTGTGATCAGTTTTTTGAAATCTCTCACTTAAGCTGTGCATCACTTCAAAGAGTTAGGTACTTTAATATTATAACAACAAGCTACTGAAACCTGGCTGGTATTCTGCCTATGATGTAACCTGGAGAATGGGACAGGAACTCAGCTTTATCTAATTCACAAATGGCTGGGTTGGTGTGAAACCAGAGCAGGGCAGGGCTGCCTTTCAGAGGAAAGAGACCTTGGCAAGCTAGAAGGATGGAAGGATAGACAAAGAGAAGTACCATGGATTTAAACAGACGTTTGAGAAGTCCTGCATCCAGGGCAGACTAATCCTGTACATCGGTACAGATAGGGAAGTGACTGATATTTAACATACTAAGAATGTTAGCACTGTGTCCTTGTAGTAGTATACAGGCTGACTGCATACTGGGCTACTTCATGAAGAGCATAGCTATCAGGTCAAGGTAAGTGCTTATTTCATTCTACTTAGTGCTTCTGAGATCTAATCTGAAATACTGTTTCCAATTTCAACCACCCCTTTTCCAGGAAATCTCTACACCTCAAATTTACACACCTGAAGACAGAAGTAGGAGACAGCCGAATTCTTCTTGGAAGGCCATAGCAGGAAAATAAGAGACAAAAGTCACAATGAATAATAGCAGAAATGCTGACTGTAATAACATTTTTGTTTTATTCAATAAGAACATTTAACCTTTAGATCAGATTGTCTATAGACCCTGTCCTGTGGAAGCTTTGTCCTTAGAAACTTTCAAAACACATACTAAGGCTCTGAGTTATTTGATCCAAACTTGAAGTCAACCATCCTCTGAGCAAGAGAATGGATTAGAGACAGCCACAGTTCTTATCAATTCAATTGTTCTGCTTCTGTGAGTCTAATATTTACTTAAGGGGGGGGGGGGGGGGACACAAACAAACAAACAAACAAAAAATAAACAAACAAAAAAGAAAACAAAAAGATTAAAGGAGCTTGAGAAGAAGTACGGTGAAAGGTAATCAGGGAAATAGCATTAGTAGCAGATAAAAGATGTGGCTAGTGAGTGCTCTTATTCTGGTAAATCAAACTATTACTGATGCATATTAATATGTCTGTTCATGCACTGTAAGTGACTGTTAGAATCAGGTTCCAGTGGAATTTTTTTATTCCTATAATTACACCAGTGGAGACTGTTGGATGTTCCAAGTTGCATCTGGCTTCATCCTGATAATGGAAGATGCCTTAAAACTTTTCTCATCTTTTCTTGTGACACAGATGTAGTTTTTGGTCTTTTACTATTGGTCTTGAATTTGATAGCATGGCTACGCAAGCCTCAACCTATCAATTTCCCACTTCTATGGCAGTTATAATGATGCTTATCTGCCACAGAGATTTGGTTTTTGTGTCAGAGCATTGTTTTCTGACTGAGTAATCCTGTGGTGTCTAACCGCTAAGTATACACACATGGTCCTTTTTGAGGTTTTCTGTAGCCTGTATTTCTGTTAATTTCTTGGTTTTTATTGCTTTGAGGAATACAAGAAAATTCTTCAGAGCTCTGTGGGATCAGACTGGAGTACATGTTACAGACTCTAAAACTTCCTTTATTGTGTGTGAAATACATGTTTTTCCATTGTTCTTGCATTGGCGTTTTTGGAAGTAAGGAGCATTCCCATGCAGTATGCCAGTGTGCTGGCAGATACTGAGCTGATGATGTGAAGTGCTTCTACACAGCATCAGCATGAAGAATCAGTCTAAGCTTTCAACTCTCTCCTTCGCCCCTAAATAGAAAAAAAAGTGCTTTGTAAACACTGAAAGCTGAGGGTTAGCCTGCTCCTTTGGTGAAGGAAAACTAGTGAAAATGGCCAGATGACAGCTTGCCTAGCAGCACAGAACCAACAAAAATAGCTTGAGACTACATTGCAAAGCAGAGTCAATAATGCCTGGCAGTAGCTTGCTAGTCTGGCAAACCAAAGCTGCTGCAATAGTTTCAGGTTTCTTCCAGTCACCAGCTAAAAGATTCTTAGAGCCACTGCAGCCTGAATAAAGGGAAAGAAATTGAACAAGTATGTTGTTCCAGTGCAAACAACCATGCTGAGCCATCCTTCCCAGTATGTAACTGGTGAAGCTCAAGTACAGATTGATTTGAAACATCAGTATCTGTACTTTCCTAAACATCCTTTTTAAAACTGAATTTGGACCCATACAGAGGGAATAATGACATACATGCCCAGCAGGAAGGGTGGATTATATTGCTATTTTTCTAACTGTCATGATTCGTGTTTATTTAAAATCATCCCTAGCCAAGGTCTTTTGCATGAAATCGCCTTTTTCTATACTCTCTGGGCTAAGTACTTAGAGAGGGGAATAAGTTCAAGAACTTTGTCCCAGATATGTATGTAGGAAAAGGCAGCAGATGTTATAGGGGATATGATCAGGGAATTTTTGGCTCTGCTATTACTACTGGAATAGAGAAGCAGTCCTAACATAAATAGTATGCATATATAAATTTTAAAAATATATATATTTATGAATGAAAAGAGACAGAATTAGAACTGTGACCCTCAGTGGTAAAAAAAGATATGCATGCAAAAATAAACTAAATTTCCTACTATCCTTTACTGTAAGATTTCTGTTTACTGCCATCTGGCATGGCAACAAACACTTCCTTGATCACCTGTGATTTCGCAACATGATATCTGCACATGATCAAATGCAAACGTGACCATTTACAACTAAAATGAGTCTCTGGACCTAAATCAGGGTTGCCGTAAATATTGGAAAGACTGCAGAATTTTAACAGTAAAGAAATATAATTTATGCTGCCAGTGGATTCATATGGTTTCAGTCTATGTGACTTGTTCAGACATTTCAGTGCAACTCTCAAGCGATTTTAGAATGTTTTGGATGAAGAAGGTATTCATTATTATCAATATGTTTAAAATAACAGTTCAAAGGCGCTTTACTGCTGGCCAAAAGCAGATCATATAGACGTCTATGACAGACACTAAAGTGGCAACAAATTACCTAAGATTCCTTTTGCAGTCACTGGAAAGAAAGAGACATAAATGACAACCTCATATCATCCAAATGTGGGAGTCAATGACAAGTCAACCTAAGTTGTTTCCTATTTCTCTTCACTGTCTGTGAAGTGAGCCTAGGGTGATCAGCTCACATGTGAAAATACCTCGCAAATCAAAAGGCAAGAATTACACGTGAACGTGAATAGATTCCCTTAACTTTCATTGGACTTTTGAATACTTTAAGTCCAATATCAATTGTAGGGCATCCTAAACATACTTTGCAATTTTAGTTTTAGTTACATCTCCTCCAGTCTCCCACTCCTGTCATTGACTTTCTCCATAAGAAAGCTGGAAAGATATAGCAAGAGTTCCTACAGGCACACACCTAGCTTTCACCTCCATCACCCTCTGAATATGCCTAGAATTTCATTCATTACTCTTTCTAGTCTTCCTTGTTCTTCCAGGGACCTTAGATTTTTAATTCTTCTGAGCTAGCCATCCATTTGCTCTTCTACATTTGCTTCCCTTTTTTATTTTCAGTCATATGAGCCACTATTTAAATGTAGTTTGAGTCTCTTTTTACCAAAAATTAAGCTCTAATGTTATTAGCCATGTTATAAAGTCACTCCCAAGTGACTTCTACTTTCTAATTTTTCCCCATCATGTCCCTCATTTCATTTAACAGCCACATAGCTGTCGTGCTATTTCCTTCAAAATCCCTCTTTAAACTTTCCACAACAAGGAAAGACACTATTAGTTGCTAAACCAGTGATATGCTGTTGTTAACTTTGCCTCACAACTTTCTCACAGTCCCCGACTTGTCTGTCTGCGCTTATTGTTTCTGATACTGGATTCAAGTGTGAACTCTCCTGATAAAGACCAATAATTTCGTTGCTGTTTGTCAATGCTATGTCATGCAAATGCACTTTGTCCATGAGTCAGTCCTCAGTAGTCTATTAAAAAAAACAGTTAAAAATTAAAAATATATTTGTAATAAAGCTGGGCTGTTCTCATGCTGTAACATCAGTCTTACCTTTTTCTTAGGTTAATATTTGTGCCTGTGAGCTGCCAGTAAAGGCTTGAAGATGAGAGGAATGTAGTCAGATTATGTGTTTCTAGATCCATACCATCTTGGGTATAATTGTTATTAAAAACAATGGCTTGATGGCATGGGGTAATAGGGCAACACAGAAAAAAAAAAAAAAGGTTGCTAAAATTTATTATTGAATTTGGTAAGCTCTTTATGATTTATCTCAGTGAACCAGTGCACTAGAAGCATTCTGTTGTCACTGTCATCTTCAAATATTTTTCTGGTGTGTCTATGAAATACACGTTCTGTGACTCTGATACTTACGTGCTACTGCTATTTAGACACTTAATAAGTCAATAGAGTTGAGATAAGCACTGAGGGAGTATCAGTGGCTGTACTTGGCTGGAATTGTATTGAAGTTTATGAAACTTTGGTAGTTTACACTCACCAAGGATCTAGCAGACAGTCTGCAAAAAATATAAAGTTTCATGCTGGCTCCTTCACAAGTGTAGCAGTTCAAACAGAGTCTGGCATTGAATTAATAATGTGACTCACGGATGTGACAGTCGCTGGGACCTTGTTATAGTCAGAACCAGACTGGAATCTGAGAACTGTAAATCATGAAATTGTCTGAAAGTACATGAAATGTTATTAACCCAATGATAGAAAAACAGTTTAAACTTGTGACATCTCCTGAGCTTCTTTTATCAGGTTTATAAGATTTAAAGGGAAAGTTCAGGGTGAGAAGAAACTAGTGATGAGATGGAGTTTTCTTTGCTATGTGTACACAATGATTTAAAGTGTACATAGTTCATAAATCTTATTCAAATCCAGATGGTTTCATACACTCATATTAAAATTCACAAGGTTTAAGAACTGTTGTACTCAGAGGGATCATAAAGTACATTTACTCTTTCCATATAAAAAGATAGAATAAATCTCTAAGCTGGATATAAGCCAATGCTTCTTTCTTTTCATTATATTTTATTTTTGAAGAGCTCTACATGTTTTAATTTTTATGAGAATTTGTAATCCATTGATACAAAAAGACACTGAGTTCACTGCATTATAATCACTGTTGCAATCTAGCATGCAGTGAGATTATATATTCCGAGCAAGAAAAACTGTAGAACATCAAAACTGTTCTTTAGAATAGCATAGTGACCTACTTATCAGTGTTTGCTGTTCTTTACATATCTCTTAATTCTGTTATTCACAATGTCACTTCACTTTTCACAATATTTTCATCTTCCCAAGATGGAATTTTCTTTACGGGGTCCTTTTTTAACAATGATGTTCTCTACGTGAAAGTAGATTTTCATAATAACTCATTTTGTATGACAATATTCTGTAGGAATCATCCTGGTTGTGCTTGCTTCAAGCTAAGCCTGAGCAACAGCTGTAACAGTACAGGACCTATCCATAAGCAGACCCACCAGAAAAAATTTTTTAAGCTCAGACCTTCTTCCTGTTCCTTCAGGTATAGGGGGAAACCACCATGAATTTATGGCAATAGTTGAAGCAGCTTTCTTCCTCCTTAGCTTTAGTCACAGCGGTTAAACCACTGCCAAGCAAAGAATTATCTAAATATTTGCTACCTTTCTGGGCACACGGGCAAAGTGATCTGCAGTCAGAACAAAGGCTAGGTCACTCAGGCAACTGCCAAAGCTCTTTGAATATTCGATCACTTGATTCTGCCAATGATACAAACTTATCCCTGATTTGAAGAAATAAGATTATTTTCTCCTTCAACAAGCTGGAGAAGGAATAAGATTTTCCTAGATTTGAGGGCTAAATAGGAAAGAGGCCATCTGATATCATTTGAAGATAAGTGTAGAAGCAATTTGTCATTAGATTTGGCCATAAAATTGCTCTATAGAGAAAGAGAGCTCAAGACACATACCTACTTAGAACAACAGATCCCGTTATTTTAAAAATTCAATGACTTGCAAATGCCAGAGTTTTCCAGGTTAAAAAAAAAAAAAAAAAAAAGCACAAAACAAAACAAAAAAAAAATAAAGCTCATCTCAATCTCTTTATTGCACGTAAAAATTTTAAAAAGCAGCAGTATTTATTTGTATGTTTGACCTTTCAAATTAGCTCATCCATATATTTCTGCATCTAAGTCATAATTTCTTCATGATTAGTGGAGAACCACTGATTACAGGGCACATACTCAGTTCTTTAAATATGGTTTTAACTTTAAGCTGTAACTTAACAAAATATTTTTCTTATATTAACCTCCCATTTGGAAGCTGTAAGTTTAATTAATCTTTGCATTAAATATAGGCTTGGCTGATGAAGTCTATACTTGTCTAGGTAATCAATTAAAACATTGAAAAAATTTTAGCACCAAAGAAAAGGGGAGGAAGCCTGAAGGTAAAGAGCTATGTATATTGGTTAGGCAATGTGATAGAAACTTTGCAGAGAACCTGTCCTCAGGAGGTTTGTCTGCAACCAGTGTTATAAAGCTGCTCCAAATAAGTGAATGAAGTTCATCCTGAAGTTCTGTTGTGGGGGACACTGGAAGGAAATTGAATCTCTGTTTGACTTTCTAACACAGAAGAAAGGAATGTTTCCAAAACAGTTTGGCCTCAGAAATTGCAGGTGACCAAACTACTAATGGGATTCTTTCACACTGAGGTATGGCTAAATAGTGTCTACTCAGAATTTCTTTGTACACAGCCAGGAAGTAAGACAAGTGCTTGCAGGAGAAATAGAATTTATAGAGCCTGGTTTCCTGTGGCTTTCATACAGTTCTCTCCCATGTGATTTCTGTGCTATCTAACAGTAATACACTTGACTGTTTTGGCAGACTTTTATCCATCAGCTGGGAGTATTTATTTGGGCATTCCTCCTCTACTCAGCCACCATTTTTCCAATAGTATTTTGATATCATTCTGTCAGGTATGAATAAAACTGGGTAATAAGTTGCAAAATTGTTTGGAAGCAATGGGAATCTGCAGACGGATAAAGAATAATAATTGCTATTGCACTTTCAAGACAAATGCTTATTCACATATCCTAAGTCTCCTGCAGTCAAGTTTGTTCACAGAGGGTAGGTAGACTCCTAAAGTCTCATTTTAAAGTGTTATTGTAAAACAGTGCTTGCTCTGTGGGACATTCCAGTTTTGATCAGCCTAAACCACATGAGAACTAGTTACCGGAGGTAACAAAAATAATCCATAGCTGACCTTGAACTGTATTAAATATTTTTTCTTTAACACTGATTTCATGCTAATCCAGAGCAAAAAAAGTTTGATCCCTACTTTGCCATCATTTCGAATAAATATATCTATATCTATGTACAAAAGGAAATATATCTAGAGCAAAACTGTCCTTCCTGTCTGAAGGACATGAACACACTGGCAGTGGAATTATAAAGTAGATGCACATACAATCTGATGAAGTTATGTAAAGCTGAAAACATAGAAAAATAATTGGTTTGTTGGTTTGTTTTTTGTTTTGGTTGTGGGTTTTTGTTTTGTTTTGTTTTGTTTTTTTGTGATCCAGATATTCTAGGAGTGCAAAGACTTTGACACTCTTTGTTCAAGTTCCAAGACACTAACTTGCAAGAAACAGTTTCTTTTATTTTAGTAAGGTGTAGGAAATTATCTTAATGCACTTTGAAATAGACCTTGATTACCTTTTTTTCTGAGAATCTAACTTATAGCTGATTGATACTGAGAGGGGCTGCAGGATTATGGGGGTTAGGTTTCATGTTTATATTTGGAGTGCTGTGATTCCCTCATCACAATAATCTGTCTCAGTTGAGTGTTGAGAGGCAGCATCATCTTGATTGTCACCAAAGCTGTTGAATGTTTCTCAAGCCTGGGAAGAGAAAGGGGTAATATTTTAAAACGTATGCAGTAAGCATTCCTATTGGAAGGTTAATGGCCTCTTCATTTGTTTTCACTAAATAAATACCAGTTTCTTCAATTTCTAGTCTGCTCACTCAATCACATTCTAGCTAAAACACTGCAAAATTAGTTGCATGTGAGTGGAGTTACCTCAAGGGAATTAATTGCTCAAAACAGATGTAGGGGATCTCCCCAGCCTGACTGGCTGTTGCTGTTCAGCATCAAAATCTTGTCAGGAAGATCCGGCTGAGGTTACCCTTTGCAAGGGATGCTCAGCTTTCAGCCTTCAGGCCCTGTGGATGTTAGAAGAATGACAAGAGACAGAAAATGTCTGAGGGGAAGCCCAACATTTTTTTTCATACTGCAGCAAATACCCAGCTGATCCCAGAACTGTCCTTCACTGTTTAGCTTTGTTAAAGGCTCCAATTTATCCTCTGGTCTTATAGATTTCAGTGGGATTAAAATACATGGTCCAAATTAGAAAGATTATGTGGTTTTTCTTTTTTTTTTTTTTTTTAATTGCGTTTTTTTCCTAGGCTAAAAGAAAGAGAATGTCACAGACTATATATAGGTGAATACTTGTGACACTTGAGATTTAGGTAAAATGCTTAACAGCTTGCTTTTTCCCACCTTCTTTCCCAGTCCTTATCCTTCCCTGAACCCTTTTTTCACATACAAACAGATACAGACTATAAAATTCTGTGCTATAGGCAAGTCTCTGCTGAGAGTTGGGAGCTGGAAGAGTGAATGTGAAAAGCCGTATTTCTTGCAGAATAAAGTATTTCAGTTAAGACAGAGCTGACAGTTTTACAGCTCTTACCTCCATTTGAAAAAAAAATCTTTTAGTTTTTCACTTTTTCTTTAAATGAACACAAAATCAGATCTTCTCAAAGCTTTGTTCCTACTTTATCAGTTGTGTTCTTAGATTTTTATTTACCCATACTAATATACCAACTACAGTTATATTACTGGACTAGAATCATTTGGGAAGCAAGAATACATTTGTATAAGAAGGTTCATGCAAAGAAAATTTAGAAGCTTTCTTTCGTTCATTTGTAGGGGTTTTCTTTGGATCTTTTTAAATCTTAGTCTTTCAGAGATATTCTTCACACTGCTTGCCAATAAACGTTAGAGCGATTTTCAAAAGGACCTAAAAAGGAGTGTTTTATTTCTCACCATATTTCTTTTAGGTACTGCTAATCAGGAATGCATTAAAGGTTTATGCCCAGTCTTTAAAAACTATTTGACTACTAGCTTAGAATTTGAAACTAGAATCATAGACTAATCTTCAAAATAAAGACTCTAGTTTATCCCATTAGTTGCAGGTGGATGTCTCAGTTATGCAAATCATGATATGTAATTATGATTTGTATTGTTATGTGAAATCTCCATTCTTGTTTAATGGCCCAGTCCTTATAAATTAGGCTCAACAGACTTTGATAAATTAAACCAATATTTTTCCTTAGTGAGCAACATCTTTCCTTTCTTTCCCATACAAAGAGCAAACCATTGGTTTACCAACAGTGTTTAACAGAACATAATATTCCCCTACCAAAGTTCAAAGAGTTTGTTATTTATAAGTATTACGAGATGAGCTGGAGCTATTATAATTAATGCTAAAAAAGGATACTGAAAAGGATTTGAAAAGTCCCCATTTCAGGCTTTCATCAATCTCTTATATATGAAAGATTAAAAAGAAATCCTTCCATAAGGAATTATTCCTATTGTGAGTTCTTTGTCTCTTTTTTGAAGCATCTGGGTTTTGTCACTAAAGCCAGAATATTAGAACGGAATACTGCTTTGTTATAACATGTCATTACCTATCTCTTGGTGGGGAGAAGACCTAACCACTGTCACTTGGAAGGCTTTTTGTTTGCTTGCTCATTTTCTTTAACTGCTATTGGTGTCCTTAGAAGCTTGGGGGAGTGGGGGAGGGGAAGGAGAAAGAAGGGGGAATCTTAAAAAATAAGAGGCTCTGATAACTTTATGTCTCAAAATAAAGACTTAGTTCAGCCCTTTTCTGAAAGGCGCAGGCACTGTTTGACTCCTGTGTAGTCTGAGCGAAAGCATGACAGCAGAGCTTGGTCTTGCACTTCCTTGAAAAATTCTGTCCAATGAATGTGACTGAAGTTTCTGCTGGAAGATGTGCAAACTAAAGACTTCCCACCACTTTTTGTGATTTTTTTCATTTGTTTATTGCTATGAAGCATGACTTCTACTTGCTTCACCCATCTGTTTGCCGTAGAAAAGTTATCTGCTAATGCACTCAGTTGTTACAGTTTTATGGGAGTTTGGAGAGGGTTTTAGCTATGCTAATCCTTTTTTTGAATTTCTGTCCAAGATAACGTCCATTTTTTATTCACATTTAGTTTTCTTCCAGCTTGTTTTTTAACAGAAAACTCGTACAAAAATGACTGGGTTTGACTAGTATCATATTTTCCGCAAATTTTTGAACAGAATATGCTGATTATTTTGGAGCACAGTAGGCAATCAGCTGGCTAGAAGCCTATTTTATATATGGAATACATGAAACATGCCCTTTTCCAGGGTCACAAGTGGCAGTCCTCATGTAGCATATATACATTCACAACGTTGAGAGTTGTTGCCTCAGACAGTGTTTGAGCCACCTGAGCTTCAGGTTAGAGTACATACCACTGCAGACATGCCTTCAAAAATACAAAGGGAAATGACTTAAGCTAGAGACTGTACTGCTTCATAAATGAGACAGCAGTTGTGCATAAGAGAAAGGAAACAATTGCTGATTTACCTAAATTGGCTCTAGAGATTTGTGACAGACAATTGCTATTGCTCTTGTCTCCCAGTGTAGCACCTTAATTACAAGGCCATATTGCCTAGACCAAGCAGCCTGCACTTAATGAAATTTATTAATATGGCATTTACTTTCTTCGTACGTGATTAATAATTACAGGTTAGAATATGTTTCACTTTCAGGCAGTCAAATATTATTCGTTCAATTCCCATCATCAAGATTCAAACCACCGAGGAAATATGGTGTAATAAGGAGTGTAGACTGTTCAATTTATCCATATGCAGAAAGAAAGAAACATGAGAAAATGAATATAAGAGCACTACCTATGAACTTTTTGTATACTGCAGGAAAAGTTTTGCCAACTAAGTCATTAAACAACCTTTTTGAACAAAATATTCATATCGACTCAGGCTTTTGTCTCCAATCTAGTCTTAACTCTTCCACGTAATTGCTGCCACACAATAAAATAAAAATAGTAACAATAATTTTAATCAGAGTTTATTCTGGTGAGAGACTGCTTATTAAGCAGCTTTACTGCTGTGAGACAGTAGATTATTTTTTGATCTTTAGCTTCATGGAGCAAACTAACCACATTATTATTCTTTTTCCAAGGTCAAGCCAAGTCTTCTTTTGAATGTGCCACAGCTTTGATTAATTTGTTATATTGAGGACATGGGTTAAGAAGAATTCCAGCAGCCTTTAGTTATACCTTATATGTTTTATTTTTAGGAAAATACTAGTTAACACTAAATTAGGAAAGATTTAACATATGCATATCTCCTTGGCAATTCTGGGGCATAAGAATTGATATAGAACTGATATAAGAATTGTTTTCCCAAAACTATCAGGATGAAGAAGCTCCTATTGCTCTCCTAAAAATACATTGCATAAAACTGTTAAAATTACAGGATGAAATTCTATGACCCCTGTTATGGAGTTCAGACTAAATGAACACATTCCTTGGATTTTGACCTTAAATAATATACACATTTGAAACAAATTTGGCTTATCTTTTAATTTTTCATTAAAGATCTTTCACAGATACAAACACAACTATAGTCACACCCCTGAAGGATCATGTATTTCAAATCTTCAACTATGCTAGAGAAAATGAAAAAGTACAGTTAGTGCAATGTCTTCTATATCTGTATAGGGATGGCTGTCCCATAGGTGCTCTTGTGCAGACATAAATATTAAAGATATAGGAGACCGATGGTGTATGCTAAAAGTTGAAAGATGTGTTTAGCTCAGCAATGGAGCATGATAAGAAGGTGCTGAGACCACACTTACCCATCTATGAAGTGCAGACCTAAAGAGCTGGCTTGCAATGGCAGTGTGTCAGTGGGAGCGCGGTGGCACACCCTTTTTAGTGAGCACTGTCCCCATCATGAAGGCAGGGCATTTTAGTTACAATGACATAAGGACAGAGTTGGGCTTCTTCCTATTCAAGAGAAGTCCTGGATGACACTAACTACAGTGCCCATTGTACAAAGCAGGCATACTGTGAGAGGCACAGAGGTCCCTCCGTCTCTGAGGGATGTGCACCAAAACTGGAGTGCAAGTCAGCACTAGTTTCTAGCATAACACTGATATGAACAAAAACTATCCTTATTTACTTGTAGGCTATGATCACTGGTACAAATTAGCTTAAATGCCAATCTTAACACTCCAGTTGTGAAAGAGCCTGGAGGAATATCATCATACATGTCCACAACCTAAATTATTAAGTGCTGAGGTGACATAATGACAGTGGTTGGAATTAATTAAGAGATGGGTAAAGGAAAACACCTGCAGTGGATCTTCTGCAGAGGATCTGGGTGTATGAAACTGTTCTCATTTGAATAAAATTTATGAATAATGTAAATCTTAAATATCTTATGTACCCACAGCAAGATATGCCATGTCCTCAACCTAAATTTCCTCTTTAAATCTTATGAATATGTTACAAGAAATGACACAAGTTAAGCTGCAGAGCTAACTTGCCCAGAAAAGGAGGAAACTCATGATGGCTGGGCTCATCTGAAGGCATTGCATCTTCTACAGGCTGCACTGAGATTCCAGGAGCGTACAGGATGGCTTGCTACATGGGGAAATCATCGATATAAAGTAACCTGTGACTGTGGTGAAATATCAGATGTATTCATCATTTGACGTGAAATTGAAGACAGCAAATGGTAGTTTCTGTTTCATTAAAGTACTAAGTACAATAAAATCCTGTTACCTTTGCAACATATGTAATTAAAAAGACCATTATTGGAAAGCTATGTCACATTCAAGCTCTAACGCATTATAAAAGATACTAATAAACTTAAAAGGGTTAATTCAAGTGTTATGCATGTAATTCATTGCACAGCTAATTTTCTGAACTAATGCTAAAGAATTTAAATGCTTTTCCCCTTCAGGATTTTTCAAGCTTTTAAATGTTTTCCTTTATTGCTTCAAAGCAAAACTGATCTCTTTCTATTGTTCTCTCTTACTTCTCCCCCTTACCCCTCCCTTTATAGGATTAGAAGTGCCTGTTGTCTAGGGCACTAGCTCAGAATGAAGAAAACCCACAGCCAGGTCCCTGCAGAAGGAGTGTTGATACATGATTAATCTATCACTTTAGCTAGTAAAAATTAACTGGATAAAGTGACAAAGAGCAAACACTCTGTGTATAAGAGAGATTATTCAGCAAGTGTTCTTGAACAGATAGAACAAACATTAAAGCTATCTGAGATTAAATTAACAGAATACATCAGAGTTTTCTTCTGGAGCCAATCATATATGAGAATTATTGCTTATTCATTGGTCTAGAGGAAGAACAAGAGAAGCATTTAATAGATATACAGCGTGAGCTGTGCAAGACATGGGTTCAAGTCACCCTGCATGACAGAGGCCACACTCAGCTCAACTGGATCCACTTTCTTTCATTAAATATTTTTATTTTTCCTTAAAACTTTTGCCTTTTTACCTGAAAGATATTTTTAGGAGATTATATTTAAAAAAAAAATCTAAATCCTAACTTCATAAATTTCTGCAAGCTTACATTTTCTTGTGAAAAAATTCTGTTGTAAAGTTCCCAGACTCCTATACCCTAAACTGTGAAGCACAGGAGCTCACACTTTCTAATGTGGTTGTCTGCAGTCACCAAGAAGAGTATGTCGAATTCTGCAAACACGGTGTCACAGATATTGTTCGCTCTCTTTGGAATAAAAGTGAATTTCCACTCTTGTGAGGTAAATATTAGAGTGCACCTGTCGTTAACTCAGTGGCTTACCTGTTTTGATAATTGTATGGCGCACTGTGTGTCACATAGAGTTCAGAGCAGAAGGAGGGCAAATGGTATTTTCTTGTGAGACAGGCTGCTGTTTCAGATCATGTGAACCTGATTTATGGGCTTTTTCTCCCTCTGCTTCAATAACACAAAGGAGAGATCCTGTTTGGGAATAGGTGGTGTTGCTCATTGTGGGTAGATCTTCATTTCATTTACTTATCTTTTGATACCCTTTATGCTGGTGCTGAATTAGAATAGAATTGCTCCAGTTGGAAGGCATTTCAAATAACCCATGACTCATATACACTATATTTCTTAAATGAAGGCTCCAGGAAGATGCATTGGATTTTGGGGCTCTTTGGAAGTAAATTCTAGGTGGATGACCTTTGAGTTCATTTTTATTTTATTGTTTAAAAGTTATGATTGCTGTTCTTTCGACTGTTCATTTTACTGTTCAACTTTTGATCTCAGCATATGTTGTACACAGCATGAGACAAACACAATGATAAAAAGAGATTGTAGCTTTTCCATCCGCCTGAATGATTTACTAGCGATTGAATGGTTCAAAAAACTCATTTTATTCATACACTCAGGAATTATAACAAGATTTTAGAGCAGTCATAGGAAAAATCACTATTGAATTGTATTAGTTTATTGCTACTAGCTCAATATAAGTTTCTAAGCAATCTCGTTTTATTTCCTTGTCAACTGCGAAGTCTTGGGCAACTTTGAAAAGTGTCCATTTTATTAGCTACTCACAGGAAACATTTGCAGACCTGCCTTTAACTTGCAATTCATGTTGAACTGGAATTGTTCAGTGTCTCTGGGAGAAGAAGAAAGGAAAACCAAAAACCTGTAAAACAGCTTTAAACCCCCCAAATTGCCTCCGTTATTAAAAAGTTGTTTACTGAAGAACAGTAAAATTGAATTTCTGCAGAAGCAGCTGCCCCTTTTATCTGAAAACTGATAGCTTACCTGTAGTACTTCTAAGTTTTCAGGAAAGATTCACAATTCCTGTCAGTAATTGTTGGATCACATAGAGCATGAGTTATCGGATCAAATTTTGGGTAAACTAAATTCCTCTCTATGAATTTGGTGGGGTTTTTTTGAGAGGAAAATTTGCATATACTTGAAATATAATTCTTATAAACAGGAAGGATTATTACTAGACCTACATCTGAAGATCTTGTCTGCTCTCTGCTGAGACAAACCACTCTATGAAATTTAATTTCAGTTGGAACTAGATGAGGATAAGATCCTTTCCAGGCCAAACCATTCCATGATTCTATGAAAGTAGTACAACTTTCTAAATATCTGACTAGTTATTAAAAAAAGCTCAATGTAGACCAGAAAGTGGTTTTCATGGAACACTTACTTAAAAATAAATGGTGAATTAAGATCTGCATTATACTCCTGATTAATCTTCCAGCACTTTGATTCCAAGTATAACGGAAGGATAAGCGCATGAACAGAATCCTGATCATTGAACCAAGATTAAAAAAATCAACTACTTTACTTAGCACACTATTTTTGACAGAAATAATGGCTATTACTTACTTAATAATAAAAATCCACACTGCTACAAGCCAAGAGCTCTTAATTTTAAAACCTCTTCAAGTAACCTCAGGGTTAAAAGATGTTCAGGTTCCTTAGTTACAAGCCCAAGCACATTATGCTCTTGATTTAGCAGGATGGTACAAATTAGATATAATTAGGATTATTAATTTTCTCTAGTGATTGCAGCTGGCAATCATCTAGTAGAAGTTAATAAAACAGATCATGATTTCAAGTTAAAACTTTAGTAATGCTATCCTGGACACTTTCCCTAAGCCCTGTATCACACCTAATATTTCACCTTCTTTTTACTTTTCACCCAGTATCAAATATTTCTTCCAACTTTTTTATCTGTCCACTTGGCTCTGTTCCTCTCCATCTTTCCAATCCTTTCAGTTCTGCTCGGGTTGTTTTGTTTTCTTAAGTAGACAGATGTGCCTGTGGTTTTTTGAGATAACAGTTTAATAACTAAAATAAAGTAAAATATAGTAATAATAGAAAAAATACCAACAATAACTAATAATAATAATGGAAAAAAAACAGAGAATAAATGAAAGCTCAGAAAACACAAGTGATGCACAAGTGATCCACCTGTTGATCAATACCCAGCCTGAGCGACAATCAGTCCCTAGCAAGTAACTCCACCCAGTTTATACACTGGGCATGACATGCTGTGGTGTGGAATACCCCTTTGGCTAGTTGGAGCCAGGTGTCCTGCCTCTGCTTCCTCCTGGCTTCTTGTGCCCCTCTTCACTGGCAGAGCATGAGAGACTGAGATGTCCTTGATTGGGGTAAGTGCTGCTCAGCAGCAACTAAGACATTAGTGTGTTGTTTGTCTTATGTTTCATAAGATTTCCTACAAGCAAGGATAATCTTTAGCACAGGCATGATCCTTTCAGAAGTTTCCTTAACAAATTATGCTAATTAACAAGCTAATGGCTTGTTACTACGGGTATTGACGCAAAGCACAGAAAGAAAAAATGTAACATTTGAAAAGAAACAATGCATAAATCAATCAGATACTTCTTCTTACAAGACAGTTTACACAACAGTTTAAACTTTTAAGCTCTCCTGTATGTCTGGAAGGCAAAGTTACTGGCAGGGTGAAGAGCTTTGCTGTTGCTGTTTACAGGTGTTAGGACGCTTGGCAAGTCTCTTATTTTCAGGAGCTGGCTTGAACCAGTGTTATGAAGCCAAAAATGAGACTCCTTCAGATTAGACAGCAGTAAGACCGTTCCCAGGGTCCACACACAAAAAAAATTGCTTCCTCTGAGAAGTTTATATACCCTTTAAGTGCAAGAAAATGAGAGCTGCAGTCCTTTTACAAATGTACAAAAAACATTCAACTTTATGTCAGGAATAAGCTGAACAAGAACCAATTGCAAAAGTGGGAGGCACTGTGGGAGCACTAAAAGGCCAGCCAGGTTCAGCTCACAGCAGCACCCAAAGGTGAGACAACACCAGAGCTCATCAGAGGAAGTAAGGAAGTCTCCACAGAAGCCTGGTATAGGTAAACATCCTAAAGATGCATGGCTTCATATGGGACAGTTATTATAGGTATACAAAGTCAGCAGTATCTTCAGACAAGGCCAGGATGGATGGGGCTTTGTGCAACCTGTCTAGTAGAATGTGTCCCTGCCCATGGCAGGGTGTTGGAACTGATTGAGCTTTAAGGTCCCTTCCAACCCAAACCATTCTGTGATTCTATGACCAGGACAAACTAAGCTGGGGAGAAGGAAACATCTTGAAGAGATACTGCATTGTTACATTTGCCTTTTTTATAGCACTATCAATCCTTTCTATCACAGCTACTAACATAACCCTATCTTCTCTTTGAATGAGAGCAGGATTCAGCTCTGAGTCTATTATCAAAGTCTGTAAAATCATTTGATAATTTCTTTTTATGGAAAACACTAAGTAAAATAAAATTATATGGTCAAATTTTTTTTGCTCCAGAAATGTTTTTCTTTTTTAGCTTTTGGAAACTAAATAAGAGATGAATGGATTTAATTTTAAACATGAATAAAATTTTCTTTTGGGACTGACTGCTAAAGTGTAATGAAAAAAGTTTGCTAAAATTCTGGATATGTGATTTATGGGGACTTCATCCACTCCTTATGGGAAAAAGATATTAAAATATAATGAAATTTGTGAATGATTTTAAAGAGTTGATGTTTCGAATATTCAGTCCAACTTTGTTATTTTTCAGGGGTTTGTAATAAAATCTAGAAAAAAATGTATATAAATTCCATTAAAGGTTGTTTTCTTTAATCTGAGGATTTGGTAAATTCAGTATCTAGGGGAAACACGATGCTAATTTACAACATTCTATTTTGGCTATATAAAATTGGAAAATTCAGGATCTTTTTCTCTTTAATAGTGATTTTATTAAGAAGAGAGATTAAGAAACAGATATATCAGCAAATGCCACATTTCTTTAGGCCAAAATCCAATTTTAGATGCCAATTTTAAGATTACTACTGAAAGTAGAAGGACTTGCACACAGAGCAGAGCTTGATTGCATCTCTGTAAATTGTACAACACAGAGAACATATGGTATGTGCACAAGAATATAAACACAGATGCTTAACCACATGCACTGAGGTCAATCTCTGGCTTTCAAGGGAAACTTTCTTATTACAAAGTAGTTGAAAGATAGTATAGCTTCTTTCTTTCTTTTTCTTTTTTATTTATTTTCCCCCCTCCCCCTAATAAATTAGAGCTATAAAGCTTGAATTACAAGAAAAGATAGACTTGGCCATTTCATGACACACTCAATTACTATTAGAAGCTCCAGCCAAATCAGATACTTGAATGAACAAGACATATACAAGAATCATTGCACTTGCCACTACAGTGCTGGGACTTCTGGCAAAAGAACAGAGCTGTAAGCTCACACCAGCAGCAGCAGTCCCAGGAAATCTGGAAGAGAAACTCTTAAAAGCTGTAGACAAGGCATCAGAAGGCAGCAGCCTCTGACAGAAGCAGAGATTAAAAGTCAATGAGGCAGTTTCTGAATTGTTTAAAATTATAAAAGCACCATTAAGAAGAAGCTCGAGCAATGTCTTACACCACCGCAGTGGGGGAAGAATTTATATTCTTTTTATCCACACTGCAGAAAAGGGAGCAAAAGGAGAGAAGGGATTAACAAAATCTTTTCTACTTTACAGTTCACCTCCTTTGGCAAGTACCTATTTTGGTTGTAAGTAGCCAACTCTCTTCAGTCCTTTAACTGGTACCCAGTGGATGTCACAACCAAGCCGGGAGGCAAAGAGAGAAGCCAGAACATCAGGGTGACACATGCAGGGACCAAGCAAATTTGTGCAACTAGAAGAGAGCTACATGAAAAAACATGGGAGAAGGTCAGATCGAACAATGAAGAAGATGCAACAATGCGATATATCAACAGGAAGTAAGTGAGCTTATTAAATTAATTTTCTTATCATAGCATCATAACTAGTGAAGAGCTAAACATGGTGTGTCCAGCATCATTGTCTCTTATCTTGAAAGACATTGCCCTGGTTATTGTCATGTTATTACTGTAAATTTTGTTCATAAATGGCTTAGAGAAAGCAGTTCCAGATGTTGAACCTTCTTCAAAGCTTCTTGTAAGATCTTTCAGTTTTCTTCTGGTTTCCTATCTGCAAGCTGAATCAGCTCAATCTTAAGGTGCTTATCTTGTGAGTTGAGAGACTGAAGCCATTATATAATACATTGCCAAAAGACCTTCAGCTAGGAGACATATAGGAAGCTGGCTGGATGTTAAGGTTCTGTTTTATGCACTGAAATACTATTTTCTATCCAATTGGTGTCTAATCTGCAAGTATAAAAAGGAGCCAGAAGTACAGAAAAAACCTACACCATGCTCTTTCTCTGAGCCACTGAATTTTTCATTCTTAGACATATGGTGGCTCAATTCTGACAAGCACAATAGACAGTAGTAATTTTTATCTACCTTTCTTCATATGTGAGAACTACCTATATGAATATATTCTAAGGATACACAAGAAGGGAAAATATCTTAATGCTTTGACTTCCTATGCAGTGCTCAAACCACTATTGGGGAACAAAGGTGTTGCTTTTAAATGGATAAAAGGCTACATGAAACTTTTTCAGACTCAGTCTTCCTAACACAAGGGCAGCTAAGCTAGAGAGAGCTTCAGGGTGGCTACAAGGAAGGTGGATATTCCCTTCCTACAAGGGGTTTCAGAAAAGACAAGGGGTGATCGTAGAATCATAGAACCACAGAATGGTGTGGGTTGGAAGGGACCTTACAGATCATCTAGTTCCAACCCCCTTCCATGGGCATGGACACCTTCCACTAGATCAGGTTGCTCAAAGCCCGATCCAAGCTGGCCTTAAATGCTTCCAGGGATGGAACAGCCACAAGTTCTCAGGGCAACTAGTGCTAGTGTTTCACCACTCTCAGAGTGAAAAATTTCTTCCTAATATCTCATCTAAACCTACCCTTTTTGAGTTTAAATCCATTCCCCCTTTCTCTATCCATAAATACCCTCAAAAATGTCCCTCTCCAGATTTCTGGTAGGCCCCCTTTAGGTACTAGAAGACTGCTCTAAGGTCTCCCTGGAGACTTCTCTTCTCCAGGCTGAGTATGGTACAAGGTAATGGGTACAAGTTGCTCCTTAGGAGATTCTGATTGGACATAAGAGGAAAAATTTTTACAATAACAACAATAAACCATTGGAATAATCTCCCCAGGGAAGTGTTGGATTCCCCGGTACTGGATACTTTTATGATTCAGCTGGACAGGATGCTGGTTCATCTTGTCTAGACTGTGCTTTTGCCAAGAAAGGTTGAACCACATGATCCTTGAGGTCCCTTCCAACCTGGTATTCGATGATGATGATTGATATAGCCCTCTACAGCATTACATGTTGTATAGTCAAGCACCATGTGCACCAATTATGGCAAATCTTGTTCTCATATAGTCAATAAGAAAAGTTAGAGAACTGTATAAAATAAATAAGTGAAGCCTCACAGTGAATTCTGCTCACAGGCACAATAACAGACATTTAGCCTTGGGGCCATCAGCACGGGTCGCGTCTTGCCAGGCTCAAGGTATCAATCAGAAGTCTGCAGCTTATCTAGTTACTCCAGGCTCCAGTCATAGTCATGGCAATATATGTGAGCTCTGTTAGAGCATATTTCATCAGGGCTGCCTCAAATGCTTGCTTCAGGTTGAATGTTCCACACCTATGAGCTTCTGCTCTGTGTTATTTATTTTCATGGAAGCTCAGGATAACTTGTGGAGATACAAATCTCTACACTGCAGACATCCATACCATCAGGAGAGCCTTATACACTGTGCCTCAAAATCACGTTTCTTTTTGAACCTATCTTTAAGTGTGTTCTTAAGCCTTTTAAGAGCTAGCCCACAAATCATGTGAAAATCAGCGGCAGAAGTTGAATTGGGTCAAATCAAGACAAGAAGGTGCTCCTTCGTTCATAAAAACACCCCATCTCCCACTCCGCTCATCTGAAAACAGTTGTGTTTAATAAAAGAAATACCAAATTATGTCTGGATCCTGTAATGACCTTTCTGCCAAACCCTCAGATAGCAGTAAGCAGTGTACCTTCCATAGGTCTATAAAGTTCAATAAGAGTTAAGGATATGGTTTGCTGCTTTTACCCCAAAATAACATGAAATTTTATATAAATAAATTTACACTATTCAAAACATAGAAGACTGTGATCTTGTTTGTTTAATCTGAAACAATTTAACAAATTGACCCAAAGAAAAGTATTTCAAATACTGTTGACTTGTAAATGTCAGTTGTTAGGGTTTTTTAAAGAAACAATAAGATAGATGATGTGTTAGATTAACCTGAGCTAAGAAAATAGAGACATAGCCAAAATTACAGACAAAGACTAATATCTGTGCAAGGAAACATGCTGAAAACAAACTAAGTTTGACCGCTGCTAATGCTAGCAGCTGGGCTATACATGAGACCACTTTGGACCTGTTCATTTTAAGTTGGTTTTTTTTTTTTTTTTTTTTTTTTGTTTTTTTTTTTGTTTTTTTTTTTTTTGTTTTGTTTTGTTTTTTTTTTTTTTTTTTTTTTTTTTAAAGTCCATTTTGTGGAACTGTTTCCGATAAATTAAGTCTTGGGTGAATTTTCTGCTATTTTCTTTTCTTTCTCTAAGGAAACCCTTCAGACCAATTGACTGAGAAACAAAAAGAAAGTTCATCCTATGACCTGTTGCTGTATGAATTTTCTGCTATTTTCTGTCTATATTTTATGCTATGGTCAAAAGCGCTGAAACAGTGAATTATCACATTTCTTGTGGATTCCTGTCTTGCATCAAAATTTTCTCAGCCAACTACTTCAACCTGATTTTTCCCTTTCAAAGGTACAATTTTACGGACATAATGTCTCAAGGTTAGTGTTGTTTTTCAGTGTTGTAGTCTGTTCTCAACAGCTTGCTGTCACATTGGGCTGCAGTTTACTGCCCCTTTGGAGTTGCCATGCTGTAAAGTGAAATAGGGAAGTATTTTTCTCTAGGGTATTTTGTAGTTTTTTGTAGCTGGGGTCAGTGTATCATCATGAGGGAGTGGCGCAATAAATCACAACCAGAGATGAACAGACAGGGATGAAAGTCTCTTAAAATGGTCATTTCTCCAGAGAACACACATGTGCGCACCCTGGTAGACCTTGGAGAAACACAGCAATCAAAATGTCAGTGAGGGAGAACTAGTTTTTATAAGATCAATAAAAAATGAGGGTCTGTATTTTATGTGGCAGGGGAGATGCTGGTGAGGATTGAGCTGTAGCAGTGAAACAGAAGCACTCATCTGAGATGCTTCCTCAGGTTGTGTCTCCCTTCAAAAACCTCTATGTAAGACACAGGTATTTGCATGCACATTGAAATTAATTCATAGAATCATAGAATAGTAAGGGTTGGAAAGGACCTCAAGATCATTGAGTTCCAACCCCCCTACCATGGGCAGGGACACCTCACACTAAACCATGCCATCCAAGGCTATGTCCAACCCCACCTTGAATGTCGCCAGAAATCTCCATCTGAGGGTAGACAGCTTATTTCCAGAGATTAACCTAGATCTCATACAAATCTAATATAATGTGTTATAATATAAAATTTTGCAAATCCCAAAATTCTTTTAAAAATTATCTCTTTTTTAAAAAAATATTTTTACAACAGTTCTTGAGTTGTTCTGTAACTGAACTGAGTTCAGTTACATCATGTTTAAATGAATATTCCAGAGCTCATACATAATATGGTATTTATGAGCTTTCCATACAGCACTCACATTTCATGATTTTTCTGGAGGCTGTGCAATACTTATAATCTAAGCAGACACTCAATGTGATGCAACATTGACACGTGGCAAATAAGAATACCTTATTAAAAATATGAAAAGCCATTGCTACATAAATGGGATGAAGAAATGCACTAATCTATTTCTTTTGGAAAATAATCAAGCCAGTATCCAAGACTGTTCCCTTATGCATGGAGCATGTGTAAGGCAGGAACCTCTATCCTTGATATTTCGTATGAGCAAGCTATTTTTAATTGTATAGTTTAATATTTGCCTAGCACCCTTCATCTTCTGCCAGAACACTTTTACAGCTAGAATAAAAGACACATGAGATTGGATGTTGTTGGCATGAATATTTAGGACTCATAGATTATGTTTCCGGTGCTGGACAGCCAGGACAAATCATTTCTCTGATCAGGGTTTTTATGACTCCACTAAAATTGATTAATAATAACACTTCACTTCTTTGCAAAATGATAAATAGGCAATGAAAAGACATGAAGTTTAATATCTAGGTTATTTTTTATTCAATTAAAATTTCTTCCTCCATGTGCCCTTGGTATCTAAGCATCCTTAAATTCTTTTAAAGAACAGAATGTGGAAAAGAGGTGAAAAGTGTCAGCTGAAACTTCAAGAAGTCCACAGAGAGGCAAAACACTTTTGACTTGAACATGATTTTTTTTAATGCTATCTAAATTACATCAGTGAGCAAGAATTTAGGTTGAAGCCAAAAGATGGAATATCTGACACTGCAGGTTTCTCTACCCCTATGGGTTGCAGTTTCTTTTATACTGGAAGTTTCTCTTTAGGAAAATATTTTATTCTCATTACTCAGAGGTAAGATGATTCCTGATCACTTACTCTGCTTTCCAAAGGATTCTGCCTTTATTCAGTAACTGGGTAGTTGGTCACTGTATGATTTCTAGTATTTATTTTTTTTTTAATTGCAGTCAATACCTCTTTGAGATATTAAAAATGAAATCAAAAATGTAGCATTATATGCTTAATGAAAGAAAATGATGGTATGTGTTTAAAACACCTCAATTTACTTCTGAAGATATGAAGAATGTAGTCCTGACTCTCATCTGACAGTCATAAGGGTCATTTGGAGTCTATTTCACTTCAGTAATTTACAGCTTACACAGAACTATGGCACAGCAGCCAGAAAGGATCCTGAATTATCAGACTTTACAAACCTTAGCTGCAGCAGCACTGAGCCAACACCACATACTCTGCACTTAGCTAAAAAGCACAAGGAACTGCTGTGTCTCTGAACCTAACCAGCCCAGTGCGCATGAAGTTTTGATCGTGGATCGGAAAAATCTGTTCTGATTACCATTTTCACAAATTACATTCGACCACCTTGTATATTAAAAAAGTAGCATGAGGATGCACTTTCAAACTGCTAACTCCTCTTTCATATGGTGATTAAAAAAACCCTTCAAATTACAGATATAAGACTCAAACAGCTATTGTTAAAAACCCAAACCAAAACACATCTTTCTAGCTCAGTTGAAAGTGTTTTAGAGAAGAGCAAGTTCTGCATCATCCTGTTCATGTGAGAAAGTATATTGTCTTGGCATCAACCGTTTTACAACTCGATATAAAAATAGTTCTGTTAAAATGTTTTAAATGTCACTGTGCCTTCTGTTTCTCTTTTATTCTTCACATTCAAAGTTTCTAAACCAGCTATTATCTGAGTCTGTGGGCTTTAATTACTTATTACTGACTTATTAATCACCTGCTCCACAGTAGTTTTTAACTATTTTTGTTTTGTTTATTGCCTGTTGTGCACAGGCTTTCTTTTTGTTATGTTTCCATATTCCGTATCAGTATCTGAACCCATTATGGAGTGTCATAAACAAGTATCTTTTCGTAAGCATAGGCTGGAATACAAAATAGTGTTCTTTATATTCTCCCTATTTTACATTAAATTTGGGAACTGGTGTCTGAAATACATTTACCTCATCATGAGTTTGCAGAGGCAGGAATGGTATCTGCTGCTTTTTAAATGTGCCTGTTCCCCATTCAGAAATTCTTTTCCCCATTCAGAAATTCTTTTTTAATTATTTTTTTATCTTGACATTGTACCCGAACAGAAATGGGCACATTACAAGGCTTTTAAAATACTGTTAACAGACTCTATGTCTATAAAATCTCCGCAGCTGATCCCTGCTCTGAGAAATGAGTCAGATAAAATATAATTTAATAGGGAATATCCCTTAAGGTCTCATTCCTTGAAACTCCCACTCCACTCCATTTTTCAAACTCAAATCACAGAAATATTTCAAATAACCTTTCATTTTTTTTTAGTGATCTGCAGCTCTTTTATAAACTTCACATTCAAAAGCCTGTCTTATACATAATGCTGAGAATTGCGTTATTTTCATTCTTTTCACCAGATGCATTGACTCATCATGTCTTGTTTCATTAGTTGCAGTTCAGTATGAGAGTATATACACTTCAACGAAATCAGTAGCTGTGGTTAGACCCTTAACTCTCCATTTCTCCTTTGAGAACTTAATTCTGAAAGCTGATTAATTTTTCAAGATTCCTGAAATCCCTCATTTGATTCAGAGCATGTGTATCCATCTGAATATATGGGAAATCAGTTACCATAAATGTAATCTACTTACCTGATATACTTTTTCCCCTGCTGGGTTTTTTATTTCATTGTGGCTTTTATTTCAATCCTACTAATTTAATCACACTGAAGATGGGGATAAGTACAAAACATGTGTTGCGAAAGGATGCTTCTAGACTTATGCAGGCCAAATGGAATTGAAGCTCATTAGTGACCCTGATTCTGCTATAAAAATCGCAACTTAATATATACTCAACTAAATATACATTTGAGTTATGTTATGACATTCATGTCTAGAAAAGGGGATTTGATCAGTTAATACGAAAACTACCAGAGTAGCTCCATTAATCAGATTTTGTTTCTTCTACAGTTCAAATGTAAACAGTTGAGCAAGTGCAAGTTTGTGAAATGTGGTTATTATGCTATCCTTTTAACCTCATGAACTTCTTAGTATATTTAATGTAGAATTGCATCAATCACTCCTTTCTAGGCAATGCACAGTGTAGATACTTGGCATTCCTGAGAAATCTCATGAATAAAGTGAGAGAAAATAGTCAATATGTAAAAAAAAGAGATCTAGACAAAAAGGTTTTTTTATTAATTTCAATGTCCATGAGGACGGTAAGCCAGTGCTGTCCTACAGCACGGTCAGCTGTACTTCCCCAGCATGGTCCCATAACTTTTCCTTTACTGCTCCAAGGGCAAGGAACAGTGCGGCTGTGAACCCATTGCTTCCCAGTTCCACCTGGCTCAACAGTAGTGGGAAAGAACGGTGGGTGCAACTGTGGCTACAGGCAGGGCAACACTAAGCTAATTGCCCGGTCATTGTGACTAGCAATAGATACACAAGCTTGCACATCGAAGCACTGAGGTGTTTAGAAAGCTCTGTCAGGAGGGAGAGAAAGAAAAGAGACCTGAAATAACGTTAGCAAGCTCCCCATAAATTTGACAGAGAAAAGTAGGTACCCCTTTTCTACCAGTGTCTTGCCTTTTTTCTGTCAAAGTATCTGTCCAGTGGCCCAGCCCTGAAGGAAGAAATAGTGTGTCTTTTTCTTTAACCATGTTCTTTAAGAAGGAACAGAGCGGGCAGACAGAGGGCAATGACTGAACAGAGAGCTCTCTTAAGTCACTGTGATATAAGAGACATCACATCTGGGCTTTGCCCATCTAAGTTGGAATGTTCTCACCTATGGCTTTTATACTTTTCTATATAAAAGTTTATGGGGTTTTTTACATGTAATATCAAAGCAGCTTCTGATTCTTCTGTAAATTACTTACGTTAATACTTTTTTGATCCTATAATAATTGGTGGTTGTTTCAATGTATACAATTAAACAGCAAGCACATTCGTACAATCAAAAGTTCAGCTGCTTGTAGATTCCCCCAAACCAAAGAAGAGGTGCCAGATAACTGCTGCCATCACTGACCCCATCCTGGGTTAGCCCCCTGCATTAGTGATGGCTCACCAGAAACGAGAACAACCTGAAGACTTTTCTTACTCCCCAGTCTGAGGCCACAAGTGTCTCCCCCACAGAATCAGAATGACAGCTAAACTCACTATCAAGTCTTTGGTGACACAATACTCTGACAGCTGCTACCTGTTCAGGACTTAGTGGCTTTTTCCAAGTCTATGGCAGTGCATGACCTGTTATAATGCTGGTGACTGACTGCATTCTCACTGAAATTTCTGGTGACATGTTTATGCTGTCATTCCCTATTCAACAATTTGGGTTTGTTTTTAAATTAACCTCATTACGTAGGAATGCAAGATATTTTAGGACAAATTGAGACTGAGAGACCCCTCTAAGTCTGTTTCTCTTTAGAGTTAACATACCATGAACTGCAGTGAACCAGCTCACGGGCTTCATCTTTCACCCCCATTCACCTGGCAGATGCTCTTCACGGTATGTGAAAAGTGATTCATTAAACTGGCCACAAAAGGCAAACCCCAGGGTAATTTTACTTGCTATCTTTGTTCTCACATTTATTTTACACCAAGTAGCAACTAGTGAATTGGTTTTATTTTATTACCTTACTCACACACCGCAATTGTGCAAATGAGACGTTTATCTCAGTATGAAGAGCACTTTGGTTTGTTTAGTCAAGCTGGAAAGGAGATCGATCAAGATATGAAAAAGGAAAAAAGAAATAAAAGTCAAAAGAGGGAGTGGGAAAGAGGGCAGAATTTTAATGAATGAGCAGATATACAGTGTATATGTTGCATAAAAATTGTAGATATTTGGTACCTTCCAGTAAAGGATTATATGCATTTAATTTAGGAAATATTAAATAAACCAACCTTTAAAATATTTCTGAGCCAGATAAGACCATCAGAATTGACATCTGGGGCTGAAGCAAAATCCCAGAGCCTTTTACCAGATGATCATCGGTAACTTGTCTCTCAGGGAAAAAATACCCAAAGTGAGACAAACACAGGCTAATTTTTCACAATGTGGACCCTGTCTAGTTTCAGCACTGTGGGAAATTCTGGACTAGACCATACATTTAGGCATGAAAAATATACATACCTATACATCATAGGATGGATCTACATCAGGTGAATTTGTCTAAGATCATTTTTAAATCAGACACACGTGTGGCCAGAATCCTACAGCAATTTAATTATCATGAAAATGTAAATCTTTTAAACCTTCTACATAATCATCTGTGTGTTTTGAGAAATAATATAACTTTGATCTTTAACTTCTCCTCAGTACTGCTCCTGACTTTATAAGCCGCTGAAATCTCTGCAATTCACTGTTTGCACAGCTATTGTATGTACAGACTCCAATGCTGCTTATGCAAATATCTGCTTTGGAAAATTGTTTTCATGTCATGAATTTGCACTAATGATATGTCTGACTCAGTTAAATGTAAACATCTTCTATGAATCACAGTGTTTGATTACAGGAGTTAAAAATTTGTCCAAACTGTGTAGAAAAGTTTCACTGTGGACACACACCTTCTAGTCAGAAAATGTATTATGGTTTCACCAACCTGATTTGTACTGACAATAACGTGACTGATATGGGTGTGAAGAAGACACCACATACCAACACAACCAGATCAGTATGCATTGACCTCTCAGCCCACAAAAACAGTGGAGGTAACAAGGCTATACCCTAAATATGTCATCTTCTTTTCTGTATTAACTCTTTATGATTTTTATAAATGTCATTCTGTGCTGAGCTACTGTACCTCTTAGAGACTAAATCAAGCACGATATAACCACTAGATGGCATTTGTTAGCTGCAAGTGAATTTTATCAGACTAGCCCTAAAGGAGGACTAAAGGGAAAGATTCTATCTACTAACTGTCATGCAAATGATTTTAGGCGAACAATACTGTGATTTAGTAGTAAAAAAAGTTAGAATTAGGGCTAAAAGTAAATCCCGAATGTTAGACACACAAAAGAGAAGAGGCTTTTATGGAATTGATAGGTACAATTAGTCCAAAAGGAGAATTCCTAGCAAGAAAAAAATACATTTGTGCCTGACATGTGGAGCCACGTTCCAGCCTGAGCTTCAGTGCTGCTGATAGAGTTGCTGCCTGCTGGAGTCCCGGATCGGGGCCTGGAGCCATGGCTGAGCACATGATGATGTCCATGACCCACGGTGGTAGCGGACTGCAGAGATACAGCATGGGCGTATGTGGGCTGCAGGGACTCCTGCAGCATGGGCAGCATGTGCTGAAGACACTGCCTGCCACCGGTCAGATGATGCCCTATGGAGGTGCCACCATGGATGGTGCAATGAGGCCAAGACCCAACCTCAGCGGCCAGATGAGCCATCACCAGAGGCAGAGTGCGATAATTTTCGATGGCCCCAGTCAGCAGCAACAGCAGCAATACATGGGCCCAGTGGGCACCCAGCAGCTGATGACTAGCATGCACCTACAAAAACTCAACACCCAGTACAGGGTCACCCCCTGAGTATGAGCAATGGGCCCATGGGAGCTGGTGCCCAGCAGTACAGAGTGGGGCTAAGCCAGCACCCAGTCATGCAGCACGTGCCTGCACCAGCACTGACCTTGAGCATTATGGACACTGATCTCAAAGCTGAGGAGGTCTTGACATCCCTTGTCCTGGAACCAGGGTTGGACCAGATTCAGGAGATGCCAGATCTATTCTTGGGACAGAACAAGTTCGACTTCATTTCAGACTTTGTTAGCAAACAGCAACCCAGTGCCATCAGCTGTTGAGGGGCTTCGAGCTCCTCTCTGTGTCTCGGTGGTTTCGAGTTTGTTTCTAACTTCCTTCTCCACCTGCCATCCTCTTCCGTTCCCCTGCCTTGCCCTGCCGTGGATTCCTGACCTCCCCAAAGAGACAATCATCTGACACTGGCTTGCAATGGATTGCTTTCTTTTTCCTTTGTGTGGTTTTCCTGTGTGGGAGCTCCTGGGGAGGGAGAGTGTCCCCAAAAGATTTTTTATTTTCTTGGGTGGCACGGTTTAGTGTGAGGTGTCCCTGCCCATGGCAGGGGGGTTGGAACTAGATGATCTTAAGGTCCTTTCCAACCCTAACTATTACATGATTCTATGATTCTACTGCTTCTCACAGGTAAGGAGTGCTTCACTTTCCAGACACAGAAGCAGCGTTCCTGCATGTTCAAGCAGCTCAAAGCCCTGCCCTCCTCTCCAGTAGCCCCCCATTTCTCTGGGATCCCGACCTACTCTCTGGGCTCTTGGTCCCAGTATTCCCCATCCAGCTGCATCTCTACCTTTGTGATCCAGAGCTCCCACCAGGAACTCATGGCTCTACCAGCCTTTATCTGAGGACCTGCACTTCAGGAAGCAGTGCTATAAACAGCTTTCTTGCGCACACAGATGTGTAGCTATCAGGGTACGCTTGCTTCCAGCTGTGTGACCTGAAAGTTCCCATTGCTTTTTGTGCATATTCCTGATTATTGATAATAATTTTTCATGGGTTTGGTCAGAAAAATATCTCTAAGTCTAGTATTGCCCTAGCAGATAAAATTTAACTTATTCTTAGAAATGCTGCTGATTCTTTTGGATTTGTCAGACACAGAGAAAATTTAAAGATCCTTTTCAGGATTTCTGTGGCCCATATCAGTACATTTCTCTTTTAGGTGCATGACCATAAAAAAGCAAGGATAACTCAGGACCTGCCATGCATGCATAATGTCTTACTTCTCAAGGCAAAGTACTTGCACTTCTACTGTGCAACTGCTATGCAGAATGTAGCTGATCAGCACAATCTACATTTTTTTGTTTACTGGCTGCTCTAGGGTAATTTTTTTTTCCTTAGGGAGTTGATTTGATGATTGTGACACTTGTGCTTGGCCCAGCCTTGCTTATCCTACATCTGTATTGCAGCCATGCCCATGTCCAGTACTCACTCATCCTGCCCATCTCGACCCTGGCTCACTGACCTGCCTTGTCGTGCACATGTCCTCAGAGTCCTGCCCAGCCACCCCAGGCTCATCTGAACCTGGTTTCCCTCACCACATTTCCTCCTGCCTCAGCTACAGCATGATATCCCAGCCTGGCCTCTGCAACTTGAATTGTTCTGTACAAGTAGGGCCCTATAAACTAAATAATAGAAAAGTTACAAAATGCACGATTTTTTAATTAAAAAAAAAAGAAAAGTAGAAGAAAACATCTGAGGTTATTCATCACAGACATCAGTTGAAAAAATTGCTTGAAAACATCCTTTTGGTATTTATACAAGTTGAGGTTGCTTCTTTTCCTGCCATTACAGCCTGAACAGCTCCGTCATCTCTACTGCTGGGGTGCACCAAGGGCTGACTGCAGTGCAGTGCAGGCGGCGGTCTGGCTTGGACATTTGATGTAAGTCACTGGAGGGCATTTCAAAATCTTTTAGTTTAGTTTTGTTTTGTTTTCAGCCAAAGGCTTTTCAGCTGTCAGGTGTTCTCTCTGTCCAACAAAAATAAAAGATTAAATTGTCTGCAGAAAGCAGACACATTCCAAATAAATGTCCTTCTAAAGCAAACTCAATATCCTGTTGGAAAACAGCTCCAGTGGAAAACAACCAGCAAGAACCTTGTGCAGTTTTATCCCAAGGCCAGCTGTTTCTCTTAAAACCAAACCCACTTTCAGAGAGCCACAACCTACAACTGTTCAGTGTAAGAGAAGGGAAAAATGGTAATCATGCTCAAGTGGTCACTGAAGGGACAGTGTCAAATATAAATATTGACTAATAAGCCTCTGTTTGTTTAATTAGGGAGGCTGAGACACAGTTAAGCACACCATGCAGTTAACATGGCTCTTGAACTGCTTTGGGCATTTTGCAAAGCATTTTGAAGAATAAAAATAGTACTTGCATATAAACAGATTATTGTGTTAACAATATATTATCTAAGATGGAAATAACATTAAAAAAATGCTACAAAGCGTCCAAGTGTGTTTAAATTATGTCAGTATTATAAACTGTAACAGAGAGCTTATATGTAATTTTTATTGATACAGTTTAATTTTAAGCTGAAGAGAGGTGAATAGATAGTTATTTTTAGTGGACAATTTATTCAGTACTGAGTATTCTTTGGTAATCAACATAGAATCATAGAAACATAGAATAGTTAGAGATGGCTACATGGAGACCTCAGAGCAGCCTTCCAGTACCTGAAGGGGGGTTACAGGGGTGCTGGGGAGGGACTATTCGTTAGGGACTGTAGTGGTAGGACAAGGGTTTGTGGATTAAAACTTAAATGGGGGAAGTTTAGATTGGATATAAGGAAGAAGTTCTTTACTGTAAGGGTGGTGAAGCACTGGAATGGGTTTCCCAGGGAAGTTGTGAATGTTCCATTCCTGGTGGTGTTCAAGGCCAGGCTGAACAGAGCCTTGGGTGACATGGTTTAGTGGAAGATGTCCTGCGTATGGCAGGGGGGTTGGAACTAGATGATCTTAAGGTCCTTCCCAATGTTAGATAGTCCAATATCTGTATTACAATAGTTTTACTGTTAAAGACATACTACACAGCTGCTATTAAAATGAGCAAGGAACAAAAATACAATGGCTGAAATGTTCATAACTTTCAAAATTAAATATTAATTTCGATTACTAATTACTGTGTTGTTACTGCATTTTATTCATGCTATTTGGAGCTGAAATTAATAAAAGCTCTAATTTCATATGTAAATCCTGTTAACATTCCCAAATGGATTTTCTGTAATTCTTGCTACAAATGCAAAATAAATTTACCCCGTCAAAGTTCATGATGGGTTAAAATCTCCCATAAAGAAACACTAGCAAAAGATTTTCTTAACAGTAGAGTAATCAAAACTAAGCTTAACTGAGATTTAATTATGATACTATACACACACATAAAAATTGAAACAGAAAAAAAAAGACCTCTTTGCCTAGTGTTTACAAACTGCAAAAATATAACAGGGAAGAGGCAACTGAATCAAACACTGGTCGAAATGCAAATAGTGTTAATGAATGTGTGTTCATTGCTCAGACAGTATTGCTTAGCCAGTTCTTACCAAGAGAAGTAAAGTAGCAGAAGGGTTAAAATAATGTTTTAAAAAGACTTGTTATATTTAAAGGCATAGAGGAGGCATATTTGCACTTAGTTTTTGCATCTAGGTTTTTGAATTACAAAGCATTTGAAATTGGATCTTATTGTTCCCTTCACAGAAGGAACTTACAGACTATGTAAAAACGTCGCCAAATGTGTGCAGAGCAGGCAGCTCCTTCCTTCAGCTTCTAGAGAAAAAGAAAAAACCAAAAAACATAAAAATTCATTCTTAGTTCGCTGGTGTCATCTGGTGGCCACACTTGAAACAAACGTTGTTTTTCATGAGATTTTTGCATGCTTTGCTTTGAGCTGGCTTAGACAACTCTGCTCTCATACTCTGCCTCACTATGGGACAGAATTCTGTCCCTGTTCACTTCTTGTTTTGCCTTGCTCGTTTTGTTGTCCCCCCCTTTTCTTCATACTGATTACCCACCTCTTTTAGCTCCTTCTGATAAAGCACAGTTCCTAACTGTCTTAGATTAACTGCTCTAGAGTGAACCGGTGATGCCTGGGGGTAGCTCACTGAAATCTGTGGGCTCCTATCAGTAAGGGGAAACTGCTTTGAGGTACATGGGGCTTACCCATAACTGAGAGACCCTTCTTCTTACCTCTGACCTTCACTTAAAGCTGATGCAAGAAAACTAAAACCATTAGACTATGACTGTAAAGAGGGAAATTGAGATTTGAGCTCCATAAGAAGCAAGAGAGATTCTAAATATGATCTCAGTTTAATTCCTGACATCTGCACTATTTATTCTTCCTTCCCATAACTACTTCCGCTGCTCAATTACTCTTTGTTGGCTCCTGGGAATGACTAAGTTCAGAGATGAACATGATTAAGATATAAAAGGGGTGGCTGAAAGCTAGCACATGCCTGTGACATCTGCTCTTACTGCAGGAGGTGGAGACACTGAGAGAAAGAAATCAAGTTCCTTCTTTTCTCCATTCTTGGGAGAGCCAAGAACAAATGATGGGTCATTCTTATCCATGGGAATGCAAAATAAAAAGACAGGTAGAGCGAGCCAGAGGATAGAGAAGCCAGCTATGCTTGTAAACTGTAGGTGGAACATTCCATAGAAAAAGATTTCTCCATGTACTGTTTGCGTACGGTGATAAGCGTATGTTTAATATAAACAGATCACATCTTGAGCTTTGGAATTTCAGTGACTGATGAAGCTGGTTAAAAAACTTAAAAAACCTGGTTTATAAAAAGTTCATGTATTAATGCTGTATTGTACCTTCACCTACAGCTTATCCACCATAAAATAATGAAGGCTTCAAGAAAAACAAATAACTGACAATAAATTACATGCCAACTATTTCTAAATATTTTTTTTTTCTCCCCACGGAGAAAAGTAACTGCCATAGTGGACGCTCCCCTCTATTTTCCCCACAAAAGTTGCAGTTGGTGAACAATAATAATAACAGGCCAGACTTCTATAACCATCTAAGAAAGATTTGCATTCCACTCTTTAGGGAACGCCAGTGCCATCAATATGTGTCTATACATCTTTTTCTTTTCATCAAATAATCTACTAAAAATGTTCTACCATTCATTCAACATGCATCCAGAACATGTTTTCACAAATCTTGGGCTTTTATTGTTACAGTGTTTGATTAAAAGAGAAGGTATGCAAAACCTTCATTGCACATATTATTGTTACTAGACATGACTATGAAGCCCTAGAAATTTTGAAGTTCTGTTTTGTCACAAACAAGATGAGAATAAAAGAAACTTCAGATTTTTCATATAATGTAGTATATCAAAGAAACCACTTGGTCAAATTTTTAATAATAATTATTATTGAGCATTTCTGTTCTAGACACTCCTACTTAAGTACTAAATATGCAATGCTATTAATAAAATGACCAAAATCTCACTTGGTAATGTAATAATATGATGCAAACATATGAAAACAAATGAAAAGTAGTCTTTGCCTTTTTCTTTCTTTTGCCTTCTCTCTGTACCTCTTCATTGTATGACTGTGCATCACATCAGATAGAAAGAGCCCAGCGAGATGAGTCTTTGCTCAGAGACTCATCTCGGTGAAGAGCTCTTATAGCCCTTATAATCACAGTATCTTAGGGAGCAAACCTGAAACCATTCAAACTTGCAATACTCCAACAAAGCGGGACTGTGTTATTATTTCTGTTTTATACACAGTAAACTGAAGCAGGGATGATCTGATGTTCCCAAGCAGGGACTACAGCCATGTCTCCAAGCTGACATATACAGACCCCCACCACTGACGTATACAGAAACTGTAATAATTAAACCACCCACTGGGACAAAATCAATCCAGGCTGAACAGTATGCTCTTCCAAGCCAAGGAAAATGCCAACACCGATCACACACATGTGGGGGTGGGTGATGTCTGATCCCAAGTAGTCACTGGAATTTTGACATCATAACGTACATAAGCTGTGTGGTTCGGTTGATACATTGGAGGGAAGGAATGCCATCCAGAGGGAAATTGACACGCTTGTGAGGTGGGCTGATGCCAACCTAATGAAGTTTAACCATGCTAAATGCAAGGTCCTCCACCTGGGTCGGAGCAATGCCAGGCACAGCTACAGATTGGGCGGGGAGGAGATTCAGAGCAGCCCTGCGGAGAAGGACTTGGGGGTGTGGGTTGATGAAAAAATGAACATGAGCCGGCAGTGTGCGCTTGCAGCCCAGAAGGCCAACCGTATCCTGGGCTGCATCAAAAGGAGTGTGACCAGCAGGTCGAGGGAGGTGATCCTGCCCCTTTACTCTGCTCTCGTGAGACCTCACTTGGAGTATTGTTTGCAGTTCTGGTGTCCTCAACATAAAAAGGACATGGAACTGTTGGAACAAGTGCAGAGGAGGGCCACGAGGATGATCAGGGGACTGGAGCACCTCCCGTATGAAGATAGGCTGAGAAAATTGGGTCTGTTCAGCCTGAAGAAGAGAAGGCTGCATGGAGACCTCATAGCAGCCTTCCAATACATGAAGGGGGCCTATAGGGATGCTGGGGAGGGACTCTTTATTAGGGACTGTGGTGAGAGAACAAGGGGTAATGGGTTTAAACTTAAACAGGGGAGGTTTAGATTGGATCTGAGGAAGAAATTCTTTACTGTGAGGGTGGTGGGGCCCTGGAATGGGTTGCCCAGGGAGGTTGTGAATGCTTCATCCCTGGAGGCGTTCAAGGTGGGGTTGGACATAGCCTTGGATGGCATGGTTTAGTGGGAGGTGTCCCTGCGTATGGCAGGGGGGTTGGAACTCGATGATCTTGAGGTCCTTTCCAACCCTTACTATTCTATGATTCTATGATTCATAGTCCTTTTTAGCTGATGGCGTTCTGAAAAAAGAGCATGTTGCATATGTGGTATAACTATTATTTATGCTATATGACATACATTTAAATTACAAAATTGAGCTTTTTAAAATTACTTTCTTCTGCAAGTAATAGAGGAGCCAACAAGGAGAGGTGCCATGCTTGACCTCATTCTCACCAAAAGGGAAGGGCTGTTTGGAAATGTGACGCTCCAGGGCAGCTTTGGTTGCAGCAATCATGAGATGGTCGAATTCGAGATCCTCAGGACAGTGAGAAGAGTGTGCAGCAAGCTCACTGTCCTGGACTTCAAGAGAGCAGACTTTGGCCTCTTCAGGAACCTGCTTAGTAAGGTTCCATGGGATATAGCCCTAGAGGGCAGGGGGGCCCAAGGCTGTTGGTTGATATTCAAGGAACACCTGCTGCAGGCTCAGGAGCGATGCAACAGAACTAAAAAGAAGTTCAGCAGGAGGGCCAGGAGACCTCCATGGATGGATAAGGAGATGCTGAGCAAAATTCAAAGGAAAAAAGAGGCTTATAAAAGGTGGAAACAAGGACAGGCAGCCTGGGAAGAATACAGGGATGTTGTCTGGGAAGCTAGGGACCAGGTTAGGAAAGCTAAGACCCACTTAGAATTAAACTTGGCTAGGAATGTTAAGGATAACAGGAAGGGATTCTATAGGTACACTGCAAATAAAAAACAGGCTAGGGACAACGTGGGCCCCCTCTGGAAGCTATAGGGAGAACTGGCTACCCTGGATTTGGAGAAGACTGAGGTTCTTAATGACTTCTTTGCCTCAGTCTTCACCAGCAAATGCTCTGACCACACCACCCAAGTACTGGAAGGCAGATGCAGGGACTGTGAGAATGAAGACCCTGGGCCCACCGTAGGAGACGATCTTACTCGGGACCATTTTA
Source organism: Amazona ochrocephala (assembly GCA_039720435.1). Taxonomy (NCBI): domain Eukaryota; kingdom Metazoa; phylum Chordata; class Aves; order Psittaciformes; family Psittacidae; genus Amazona; species Amazona ochrocephala. Next base: position 34,149,477 of record CM077880.1, read on the forward strand.
GGAACCTGAATGTATACAAGTCCATGGGACCTGATGAAATCCATCCGCAGGTCCTGGAGGAGCTGGCAAATGAAGTTGCTAAGCCACTGACCATCATATTTGAAAAATCATGGCAGTCAGGTGAAGTTCCCGATGACTGGAGAAAAGGAAATATAACCCCCATTTTCAAGAAGGGAAAATGGATGAGCCAGGGAACTACAGACCAGTCAGTCTCACCTCTGTGCCTGGCAAAATCTTGGAGTGGATTCTCCTGGAAGGCATTCTGAGGCACATGAAAACCAACAAGGTGGTTGGTGACAGCCAGCATGCCTTCACTAAGGGGAAATCCTGCCTGACCAATCTGGTGGCCTTCTATGATGGGGCTACGGAATTGATGGACAGGGGTAAAGCAGTTGATGTCATCTACCTGGACTTGTGCAAAGCATTTGACGTTGTCTCACATGACATCCTTGTCTCTGAGTTGGAGAGACAACAATTTGATAGGTGGACCACTCGGTGGATAAAGAACTGGCTGGATGGCCGCACGCAAAGAGTAGTGCTCAATGGCTCAATGTCCAGCTGGAGACCAGTAATAAGTGGTGTCCCTCAGGGATCAGCGTTGGGACCGGCCTTGTTCATCATCTTTGTCGGTGACAGGAAGAGTGGGATTGAGTGCGCCCTCAGCAAGTTTGCTGATGACACCAAGCTGTGTGGTTCGGTTGATACGTTGGGGGGAAGGAATGCCATCCAGAGGGACCTTGACCCGCCTGTGAGGTGGGCTGATGCCAACCTGATGAAGTTTAACCATTACAAGTGCAAGGCCTACCTGTGGGTGGGAGCAATCCCAGGCACAGCTGCAGGTTGGGTAGAGAAGAGATTCAGAGCAGCCCTGCGGAGAAGGACTTGGGGGTGTTGGTCAATGATAAAATGAACATGAGCCAGCAGTGTGTGCTCACAGCCCAGAAAGCCAACCGTATCCTGGGCTGCATCAAAAGGAGTGTGACCAGCAGATCGAAGAGGTGCTCCTGCCCCTCTACTCTGCTCTCATGACACCTCACTTGGAGTATTGTTTGCAGTTCGGGTGTCCTCAACATAAAAAGGACATGGAACTGTTAGAACAAGTGCAGAGGATGGCCACGAGGATGATCAGGGGACTGGACCACCTCCCATATGAAGATAGGCTGAGAAAGTTGGGTCTGTTCAGCCTGGAGAAGAGAAGGCTGTATGGAGACCTCATAGCAGCCTTCCAGTATCTGAAGGAGGCCTATAGGGATGCTGGGTAGGGACTCTTCGTTAGGGTCTGTAGTGATAGGACAAGGGGTAACGGGTTCAAACTTAAACAGGGGAAGTTTAGATTGGATCTAAGGAAGAAAATCTTTACTGTGAGGGTGGTGAAGCACTGGAATGGGCTGCCCAGGGAAGTTGTGAATGCTCCGTCACTGACAGCGTTCAAGGTGGGGTTGGACATAGCCTTGGATGGCATGGTTTAGTGGGAGGCGTTCCCTGCCCATGTCTGGGGGGTTGGAACTAGATGTTCTTAAGGTCCTTTCCAACCCTACCTATTCTATGATTCTATGACCCTTTCTCATGGACTTCTGGGTATTGGCTATCCCTGTGTTATGATTTGAAAACAGTAATTTTTCATGTCTGGTAGTCTCAGTCATTCATTTTTCCCCTCCTTTAAGTACTTTTGCCTTTCACATGACCCATGACCTTCTCTTTTTATTTCATCTACTAAAAATATGCGGTATAGCCCCCTGTTTTCTGTAAATATTATAATTTAGTTTTGAGTTTCTAAATGGCTAGGTATTTTGCACTTCCAAACAGCATAATAATTCTACTGAATATCAAACTTTTATAAAAGAAATGCTATGTCCTCCATGAAAGGTTTTTTTGGAAAATAAGATCCATTTTCTTATCCTAATATAATGCTAGTTTAATATTTCATTTTATATCTACAAAAGGATTGCTATCTTGGTGTATAACAACCAGTTTTAATTTGCATGCATTTTACTAATGGACAGAGCATATGTTTGGCTATTAAACCAAAAACTGGGACCTGATTTTTCTCACAGATTCAGCGTAATTCCTTAATAATTGGTGAGAATCAGAGACAGACTACTGCTTGTATACCAGCTAATCACCCAATCTGGTCTTATTTATCTGTTTTCAAATATCAGCCAATTCACAAGGCGCTTATTCTCATTTCTGTTTGGCTGCAGCAAGAAAAACTAAACTAGAACACAGAATTTTCAAAGAACAATGGAAAATGTTATGCATGCATAGCCAGTTTCATAGTATGTTTACCATTGAAAATAATCATTATCTTACCACTAAAACTCTTAACACATGAATAATTTTAGTGAAGTCTGTGCCTTTTTGTAGATGCACAGATGAATGGGATCTTTTTTAATTTCCGGAAGTTGGATCTCAATTTTTGTACTTCATGATTTCTATTTCCTCTTCACTTACCCATAGTTGTAGGAATTGAAATACATTTTGAAGAAAAGTCAAGCAACATGTTATTTCTTGGGAAAAAATAAAACAAAAACATGCCAGGACATACATGTGTATGAAAACCAGGACTGCTGCTATATTTAATAATGCAAGAAGCCAATTATGAATAGCCCAGTAAAGTGTGATTCAGAACAACGCAGTGTTATTTACATGGTAATACAAAAAATATACCAGTAAGGGTTTTCTTCTGAGAACTGGCACATCAATCATAAACATGAAGGAATATTTATGTAAGCATGTCCTAAGAGACAACCATCTTTCTTACCTCAGATCACACAGCAGTTTTCCCATGCTCATGGAAAGTCCCATGACATTGTTGCAAGGCTAGATTTCTTAAGCCAAGAGTCTGGACAAATGCCACTACATCTGGGGCTAAAATGAGAATATTTTTTTCTGCTGATGGTCAAGTGATTTCAAGAATGAATTTTCATTTGATTGTTTATGTTCATCAGATGTTCAATTAATCCAAACATCAACCAGTAAAGCTTCAGCTCAACCAGATTCAGAGTCTCAGAAATCAGCTTAATGGTATAATGACTAAAACTTACTGAACTTCTGTTCTAAAACATGTATTCTCCTTAAGAATTTCCAGATACATTCTGACCTGCTGAACAGAGAGAATGGCACATGGTTTATAGAGCTAAACCACACAGAATATCAGTAGTGGAAAATATTAATCTTAAAGTAAATATCTAAGTAAACAAATCACAGGGATATGAACAAGTACACAGGGCATTTGAAAACTGAGAAAGAAAAAAAGCTGGATGGTCTTACTTTTCTAATAAAGCCGTACAGCTCATCTAATGGAAATATTGCACCTGCCTAAAAGTCTGGAATTAAACAATGTTCTACTTATTCTAAATTTTCTTGCAGTTTACATGTCAGTCTTTGCAGCATTTAGAATTATGTTTACCTGAGTATTTTCTATTTTTAAAATAAATTTATTTCTAGTCCTTTGGGAAACAAAGTTTAAAGTACAAACCTCTTATTTTCAAGGGAAAGGGTTAAAATGTTGATTAATAAACTGCAGAGCATTTTCATAATTCAGATAGCTTTTCAGCCACTTAACTTTTACAGACTTGTTATTATCATTGCTATATTCAGTTCCCCCATGTTCTTGTGAAAGCCACCCAACTCCAGTCAAGCTATCATGCTTTCAGATTTGTCAGTGAATCATTAGGACAATGACCACAAGAATAAAATTCTACTGAAATATCAGGCAAAAGGGGGTATCTGTTCATGTTTACTTTCTCCCTTATTCACCAAAGACAGAAAAAATAAAGTGAATATTCTACAATACGAATTTTTTTGTAGTATTACTTTTAGACTTTGAAAATATGAAATGTCCATATTACACTTATTACATATACATATATTACATATTATTACATATATTACAAATATTATAAAATATAGACTAAGAAAATTTTTTTTTCTTTGCCTCACTTAGCAAGTTCAAACAAGAACTGGAGAAATAGTGAAAGCAGAAATGGCACAGATGCACAGGACACTTGTCATAATGTTAAATATTTATTTATTTGTTTCTTGTGAGGCTACGCATGCATCTGCCTTTCTAAAGTCTTGCTTTCCGTTAACATAACCTCAATAGTTACTTTCTGAGTTCATTATGCAGATCTTTCAATACCTCTTCTGTCACTGTCTTCCAGGGTACATATTCCTACAGGAGATATCTCAAAAAACAACTCGGTCAACTACATTTATAAGAGTAACAAGATATAGAAGCGCCATGGTTTGTCTATTTGCTAATCAGAATCACAGTTAAAAGGACAGTTAACCTCAGGATCAGAAGCCTTTAGCCTTTTATAAATTCTGTTTCAAATGATCAAAATTACAGAAGATTTCTAAAAACAATTGCAATAAAAAAAATCAGTGTACAGAACGTGGAATATGAGAAGTATTAATACCAGAGCTATGCTCATTCATGTCTCTTTGCTCTTTTCTAATATAGAGCAGAACTTTTAATTTCAAAAGAAATAGGTTGTGGTTTCAGTTGCAGCTACTACATTGGTTTATTTGATCCAAAAACATTTCCCTTTTTGGCTTGCTGGACTAAAATCTACCCCTCAGCTCCCAGGGCTGACCTTCATAAACAGTCTTATCTCTGTAACAGGCCAGCCCACAGGCTTGGATATGTTTACTGGAAATTCTTACAACTTTGGATGCAGCACGAACTTTGCTTTCTAGGCTGATGTTAACAACGACATAAAAAGAGCTAAATTGTGATTCAACTGATGAAATGAGGGGCTTTACAGCAAAGTTTTCTTAATTGGGAAATATTTCATGCTATTCAAGTAAATTACTGAGTCTTAAAATATCAAGAATTACAATTTGAAGTACAGTTTACAGGGAGGAAAGAAAAACTCTCTCCTGAAAGAGAAATTTCTTGAACATGCAAGGTTAAATCTTAATATTTTTATTTTTCCCTGTTCATAAAATAAGGTTTTGAAAACTAACAGCATATAGTCTGCAAACAATAAAGAAAACAGAAAAAACCCTGGTTAGTTCTTAAATAGTTAAAACCCTCAATTTTCCTCTCTTTCCAGAAGATGGTAGTGTAGCATGCTGTTAGACTCTTGCAAAATTTAACTACTGCGGGATTGCTAAAACTAAAACTAAAAAGGGAGTAACTTAGTATAAAATAGTTAGGGAATTGCACTTGTAATGTTTAAGATGTAGGGAGGGTCATTTTAACCCATTGCTTTTATGTTTAAATTTAGATGTTTTATTCATTAACATCAAAATATTATTGAATAAAAGGATTACTGAAATATTTCATAAAAGTGAACAGAATATGGTTTTGATTCTAAAGATTATTTGCTATGCTTGAGAAAAGAACACAAATATGTAATGCACTGTTGTGCAGAAAACAAGTATAAGAGCACTTTAGGTTTCAGAGACTACCACACTAATGCTAATGCTCTTCTGAGAAGTATTTGTGTATTCTAAAGCAGAGAAAAGGTCAACAATTGCTATGTAAAACAAGTAAAAAAAAAAAAAAAGTTTATAAAATAAATTAATGTTGCTATTTTAAATAAATATTATAAATATGGAATTAAATCCATGGCCTGTCAGTGTCCAAAGCTGCAATATTCCTGTGAAATATTTTCCTAATTTACTGAATTTAAATTCTCAAGAATCTTCATTACATGTACTGCCACTGACTGTAAATTATAGACCATTTCTTGCCCTTAGTCACACAGAGGCATTTAGACCGGTGGAAAAAAAAAAAAAAATATATATATATATATAAATAAATAAATAAACCATAAACAAACAAAACTCAACAAAAATTCTGATATATATATATAAAGATTTTGACATTAATTACAAATAACCCTACATGTAAGTTTGATTTAATTGTCAAATTGTTAAATCAAGTGAGTTGTATCTAATTAAAATATAGCAACTAAAAAAAATCCAGTCTGACGGAGAAATACAGCATTTTTTGCTTTCTCAGTACTTTTCACCTATAGTTAAACATTCACAGCTAAACTGTCAAGGCCATAAATCAAAATCAAGGAGTTCTGTTTTCAATTTCTAACTCCATAGGTTTTCATACTTTTCTAGATTATATAAGAGCCAAATGAAGTTAAAAATGTTTTTCCTAGAAGGTGTGCAGACACTCTAATTACAGTAATGGTGACATTAAATAATATCTTTCTGGCAAACATTCACCCCTCAGTTAAGTAATTTCTTCAGTCACTGGATTTTTTCTTTTTCTATTTTCTAAATTTTTGTTCATGTTTTATAAGCCTTTGAAAAAGTTGGACATGAAAACAAGGATACTGCAGTCCTGCAATGCATGCAGAAAGAAAATACTTCTCTCTTCACTCCTACCATTTCTCCATAAATAATTTGTAGAACGGATGAGCTTTTACGTAACAGTCATCTGTGTTTCAGCGTGCTTTCCTCCATGATACGCCCTTAAAAAGATCAGGATACCATCACAGGTAATGTCAGACACCTGCATTTTTTCTGCATGTATAGCTTTATCTAACAGTTTACAAAGCATTTTGGTGAATGGATGTTGCCAGGAAAGCTCTTTCTCTGGATACAGCTATTCCATCTTCTGTTTCCCACCATTCTGCCAACTTCATGTCATCTGTGAACTTTTATTAATTACAGTCTATTTCAGATAACTGATGAGAGTGTTGACTACTTGGCCAATTGTCTTCCCATCTGAAACCTTATTAGAAACTTCTGTCTCTATAGGTGGCAGCACAACTTCTCTCTGGACTTTGACAGTTCTTAAACCTTTTCATGTGCTCTGCTGTGATTATTCGGAAAATGTTTTGACACCAATGCCATAAATCCGCACATCAAAGAGTTGCAAGGGTTATTGCCTTGTTAAATCTTAGTCCCCAAAACCAAGAGACAGCCATCCAGTCCTGGAAAAGGATCCATAAAATGCTGTTTCACAAGACTTCGCATACTAAGGCTATTGAAGTTGTCTCAGTTGCCTATATTAACAAGCATTACATCTAGAGTAAAAAATTGCAGCTATGACTCTCTCCAAAAAGAAATAAATCTTCCATTCAGGCTAGTCAGATGTTACCAATAATGTGTCTAAGGTTTTGATATTTTTCCCTGTTTGTCACAAATTTAAAGAAGTTTTAAGTTAAAAATCCTTTATTTTTTTCTTTGTAAGTACTGTAATTGCCTTTCTACCATCTTTTGGGGCATCTACATATCTGTCACACTGAACCCACACAAAACCCTTGACACAAAGCGAAAGCGTAGGGGGATCTTTCTCCTTCTACTCAAAAACCACAAAAATGAACCATCCATCTCTCTAACCAAAATTTCTCCATTGCAGCATGTAAACATGCAGGCAGCAATGTTTGCTTAGAGTGACCCTGTACATCAGCATAGTTTGTCTGCCTGCATTTTTACAGATGGGACTTAACTTTTACATTCTTTCTAATGTAAAGTCTTCCAACTAAATGCCTCTGGATGTTGCAAAATATATGTGCAAATTAACCATGGCCACTAATAGATCTTCCACATCCCTAGTGGTGTCAATGAAGCGTTTAATCCCTTGTTTTTAAAATGTTAACTCCCTGCGAATGTGGTTTATCTGGAAAGCACATTTGTCTAATAAGTATGTCATCCTACTTTCCAAATACAGAACAGAAATATTTATAGAAGATAACTGCAACACTGATGATCACTGTCATCTCCATTTAGTAACAGACCATTACTGTTACTAAAATTTGTATTATTATTGAAATATCTAAAAAATATTATTTTCCTTTGCCATGTTCTGTATTTAACTCTTTTCCTTTATATTTTTCTCTTTTTTCTTATACTTTTAATTCTTTCTTTCATAATAATTTTTCTCTCTTGCTTGTCTCCCGTTTCCTCTTTTTTCCTCTCACTCCCCTCTTACCCTTCCTCTTTTTATCTCTTTTCCCCTCTTCTTTGTCTTTCATTTTCTCTTTGTCTCTTTGCTTCCTTCTCACTTTCCCCCTCTATCTTCCTCCTTTCTTCCTTTTGTCTCGTGTCTCTTGTCTCCCTCTTTCTCGTTTTCTTTTTCTCTCTTTGCTTTCCAGCTTGTACTTATTCAGACTACTTTATTTCCTTCCCCACTCACTTAACAAAGTGTCTTTCAATTTCTAAAGACTTTATTGTTTTGTCTTTTTAGTTTTGTAACAATAGGTCTTCAGCCCTGTGAGAAAGTCTTTTTTTCTTTTAATATCATAAGTTTTCTCTTGGTCCACTCTGCTTTCTTTGTCTTTTCTTTTTTACCCCAGAAGAATTACCCACTGATTACACATTATCAGATACAGTTGCTTATACTGAATATAAGAAGAATATGATCTCAAGTCCCTAGGCAGTCATAATATTCCAAAGCTCTTATTAACTTTATCTGATATAAATGAGGCCTAAACTGTAGTTTCCTTATGCCGGGGTAGTATCTTTTGTATTATAAAATTAATATCTACATTTTTTTTTAAACTCATCATTGGTTTTATGTGTTCAGCAGCTTTCTTTTTTATCACGGCAAAGTGTCTAATAAGCAAGCCTTATTTGTTCTCTGCTTTCACTTGGTAGCAGACTCCCCCTGCCCACCTTCTGAAAGCCTGTTAATTAGGACCTACTCATCTATGGAGAAGGTGTCCATAAGTTTTGACCCTGTAATATCTTTCTGGTTCCTCTGGTGACGTGATCCACAATTTAGTACTTCAGAATATGAAATTTTAATTCCTATTATCTAACTTTATAGGCTTTCTAGTTCTTTCTTCCATCTCTCTGTCATATGTATGCCACCTGCTTCAGTGCCTAACCCTCTCAGACCTACCACTGCTAGTCTTTTCAGGAAGGTTTCTGGCTATTTTATTGTCGTTCTCTAAGAATTGATTCCTATGGGTACTATCAGGTTGACACAAAACTGGTGCATGCAGCAGTGTCACTACAGTGGAAGTTGGATCCCAGCTCCATGCTATTAGGCTGAGAAGACAGCTCTGACATGCAGGAGAGCAGGTACAAGGGGAAGGCTACACCTAGTATAGTCATGGGCTAGTTCAGAGAGGTGTTTAGTAACATTTCATCAGAAATCAGTACTGGAATAATGGGTTAGAGGTAAATACAAGACTGAATTAGTAATGTCTTTAAACACTTCCTGGTGATGTCTGTAAATGTATGGGTGTGTGAGAGAGAGAGAAAGAGAGAGATTTATTTCAATATTGTGTCACCGAACAATGAAGTTAAAGGATTTAGACAGTTGCCATCTGTTGTGTCTGGTCTGCAAGTGTCCTAACACTCTGAGTTTCTTATGGCTGTGGCTTCTTAATTTGATTTCCTGGCTTAGTGTCTTAATTACTTAGCTGGCTATCTCACTCAGGGTTTTATTATTTTTAGGAATTTGGACAGGTCATAAGAAAATGAAAGTCACCTTGGGAATAGTGTATCTCAAAGAAATAACCAGAAATAGATATTACGCAGAAAGGACAAACTTGGGTATTTTGTAAGGAATTTGGCCTAATCCATTTTAACTGAGCTATTTGTGAGGCTTTCTACTTCACTTACTGGATGACTGCAAAGGTTTTTCAGCTTTTCTCCTGAAAAGTAATTCACTTTATAAAGAATCACTCAGGTGGACTTGAAATAAATAGATACAAGCCTGTGATTCATGTACACACAGCTATTAAGCACCTCAAGGCTGTCAAACTTCTTACCAGTTGGTCTCTGCAAAGTTTCAGTGCACTCATAAATCTCATTCTTCAGGGCTGCCTTGGGATGAGCTGCTAAAGGAAAAGATCTAGCTGGAAAAGATAACTGAAGTTCCCTGAATTACCAGGTCCAAGAGTCAGAGAGGTTAAAATTGAAGGAGGTAGAATTCCCTGATTTTTTCATAATTTCCTAACACATTCAAAACCTCTCCTCAAACCCTTCAACTCCTACTATCACCCTTTAATGAAATACGGAGTTTTGAAAATGCTGCAAGTCCTAAGCATCAGAATGTGCAAGCAGTTTGTAAATCTTGTTTTCTAGATTATTTGAAAAAAAGGCAAGTGGAGCAACTGGTATCTTAGGTTGTTCCAGTTAGACAAGTTCACACCCACTTCGGTTCTTTCAAAGTATGAAAACTCAGGTCTGAACATGGATGTGTACCTGAAATATCTGCATAAGCTGTGGCAAAGCTCAGAATAATACATAGTTCTGCATTTAGTATTTGGTATCACATAGCTTGGTTGATCCCTGGAAGATGCACATGTTTTTCTGATGTTGGGTCATGACCTGATTACTCTACAGAAACCAAGGCTCCCTTTGAATTCTTCTTTTGGCCAAATATCCACAAATTTTGGGATCTAACTGCCAAATTTTTTCCACGAAACCAGTCTAATATGACAGGCAAATAGCACAGTACTTACTACGGTTTGTATCAGGCAGGTTCTACTTTATCGCGCACAGGCAAATTCATAACTGCAATACAACTTTTTGCATCAAAGTCCCATTAGTGCAATTAGGCTCAGTAACTAAAAAGTTTGTCTCTGAGAATAAGAAAGATGCAAATTATGATTCGTTTATGGAAATTATGGTTTATCTATAAAGGTAAAAGTAAGAAAAATGCTAAAAAAGCAATGAAAATCCAGGAGAGACTGACTTGCATGATCCAGGTAAAATAGCTGCCTAGCTTTATTTATGTACATAGACAGACACAACAGGCAGGCACACACTCATGGGATAAGCAATCTGTTTAGAGTGTTTCATTAAAATTCTTTATTGGCTGAGTAGGAATCCATCATTATCTCTGATTCTTAAGTAGAAAGGCAGCTGAAGACAGGATTCAAAAGCAATTTCAAATGTACTTATAGTGCGATATTAGTATTCTATGACATAGCAGTGTAAGTAATGGCAAGAAGGTGAGCATGATACCAAGCAGAACTTGGAGCGAAACACATAAAGGTGTAATATAGACATCCATACAGAAATTTGGCAAGGATATCAATGTTAAACTTCAAGTTCTTGCAAAAAATTATATATCATCATTGAAGTAAAAACCGTTCCTGGTTTCTATCTTATCCAAGACACAGAAGTCTTCAAGAGTACATGCTCCTTCTCTTATGGGCTTAGTTTCAGACTATAGAAATTGAATTGTTGTCTTCCAGTACAGCTACAGCAACCCAGAGAGCTTGCTCCAGATTCTTCTCACTTAATGTAGGCAAAAATTCTAGCATCTAAATTAGCAATACAGTTGCCATAGACTTTTTCTACATAGAAGGACAAGAGGTGACGACCTCAAGATGCACCAGGGGAGGTTTAGACTAGATATTAGGAAAAACATCTTCCCCAGAAGGGTTGTCAAGCTTTGAAACAAGTTTCCCAGGGAAGTAGTGGAGTCACCATCCCTGAAGGTATTTAAAAGATGTGTAAACGTGGAGTTCAGTGACATGGTTTAGTGGTGGACTTAGCAGTGTTAAGTTTATGGTTAGACTTGATGATCTTAAAGGTCTTTTCCCATCAAGATGATTTTGCAATTCTATGGTTCTATGTGTTACAAAATAAACATCCACATAGGATGGCAGAAACATAATCCTGTACTCCTTCAAAAGTGTTTGTTTTCCCTAAGTGTGATTCTGAAGCCTGTAATTCAGTGAAATATATCTTATCTTTCAAAAGATCTTTATTTTCACTTCATGAAATCATAGACAAACTATTGTGAGGTCACAGACAGATTGATCTTATGTCAGCAAAATGTACTCATGAGATTAAATTTGAATAAAAATATTTCACTTTCTGATCTCTTTTACAGATGTTGAGCAGAATGAACTAGGCAGTCACAAACAAGGTTCTAATCACACCTGATTTCAGATCATTTTTCATATGCTTACTGGCTGGTATAGAAAAAGTCTGACACTACTTCAGATGGAAATCTAGCACTAAATGTAGCACTTACTGCAACCACAGGCATGTTGCTGTTAACAGTAGGCTGAACAGTTGTTCTTGGAATCAAAAGCACTAGTACAGTCTTTCTTGCTGGATAGATTTGTTTCCACCTAATTCAACAGTCACTTCAATCAGTGTTTGTAAGTGTAATAGCATGATTTGTTCAAAATATATCCTGCTGGAAAGCCTAAGCAGTTGCCAGAGAAGGAGTGTGAATCAATTATTTGTGTTGTCTGGAAATAATCAGGTTGTAGAATAAGGGCAAAACCCCAGAAGATGAAATGCCAAGATTTCAGTTTTATCATGCTGTCCTCTTATTTTCTAAGCTTAGAGCATTTACTGCACACATAGTATCCTAACGTTTCATTTTTGTTTTCTTCTTAGAAATCTGCCAGAGCAGTAGAGACCTATCTTATCAGTAATGAAAGCGTGTCACCATTCATAATAGAATAAGTGAAGCTATTAAGTAAATCTTTATTCAAATCCTTCATATTCAGAAAATGGCTCTAACTTGTGTAATATATATTATTTTATAAGCCAGACTACAAGTAGGAGGATCATAATTCACAGCCTATAAAAAAATATAAAACCATTACTGGGATAAGATCAGCTGGATCTCCTTCCTCCATCTCTCCCAACACCCACTTCATTCCTGGCACAAACATACCTACGTAACTCACTAACATGCCTGAACACACATGTCAAATCATTATCAATTTACTATCATTTGACATTGCATTGGATAATTTTTTGTTTTCCTGGTTTTGGATGGCATAGAGTTACTTTTCTTCCTAGTAGCTGGTTCAATGCTGTGGTTTGGCTTTAGTCTGAGAATAATCATAGAATCATAGAATAATTAGGGTTGGAAAGGACCTTAAGATCATAGAATCATAGAATAGGTAGGGTTGGAAAGGACCTTAAGATCATCTAGTTCCAACCCCTCTGTCATGGGCACGGACATCTCCCACTAAACCATGTCACCCAAGGCTCTGTCCAGCCTGGCCTTGAACACCGCCAGCAATGGAGCATTCACAACTTCCCTGGGCAGCCCATTCCAGTGCTTCACCACCCTGACAGGAAAGAATTTCTTCCTCAGATCCAATCTAAACTTCCCCTGTTTAAGTTTGAACCCATTACCCCTTGTCCTATCACTACAGTCCCTCATGAAGAGTCCCTCCTCAGCATCCCTGTAGGCCCCCTTCAGATATTGGAAGGCTGCTATGAGGTCTCCACACAGCCTTCTCTTCTCCAGGCTGAACAGATCCAACTTTCTCATCCTATCTTCATAAGGCAGGTGATCCAGTCCCCTGATCATCCTCATGGCCCTCTTCTGCACTTGTTCCAACAGTTCCATGTCCTTTTTATGTTGAGGACACCAGAACTGCAAACAATACTCCAAGTGAGGTGTCACGAGAGCAGAGTAGAGGGGCCGGATCACCTCCCTCGATCTGCTGGTCACACACTTTTTGATGCAGCCCAGGATACGGTTGGCTTTCTGGTCTGCAAGTGCGCACTGCCGGCTCATGTTCATTTTTTCATCGTTCAACACCCCCAAGTCCTTCTCCGCAGGGCTGCTCTGTTATAATGCTGATAACACACTGATGTTTTTGTTCTTACTAAGTAGCACTTACCCTGATTTCAGTCTGTCATGCTCTGCAGTGAGAAGTGGCGTAAGAAGCTGAGAGGGAGCAGAGACAGGACACCTGAGCCAAACTAGCCAAAGGGATATTCCATACCACAGCACGATATACCCAGTATATAAACTGGGGGGAAGTTACCTGGATGGGACCTATTGCTGCTTTGGTAGGAGGGGTCTCATTTGGAGGGTTGTGAGCAATTGTATAGTGAATTGCTTTTATTTACTGTTTTTTTTTTTTTTTCTCCTTTTTCCCTTTATCCCTCTCTCCTTGTTATCCCCATGATTAGTAACAGTATTATTAACATTATATTGTATTTTATTTTAGTTATTAAACTGTTCTTATCTCAGCCTGTGGGTTTTGCATTCTTTCAATTCTTAGTTACTGGCTGGGTTGAAACCATGACATCTGTTACTGTATGTGTGTAGAATGACATCCACAGAAGAAAGCCGATGGATCAGGTTAGATAACATTTAATCAGCCCTGATAAGTTCACACATGCAACTATTGATTGCAAATACCAATGATTTCACAACAAAGAGGTCAATATGAAAAAAAACATCTGTCTGAAGCTGGACTTCTGATTTCAGATGGAATGCTGAGTCGTGTTCATGCATAAATATTGATAAATTGGGGGATATTTGAATCTTTCACATAATAACAATTTTCTGGTCTTTCCCTTTGACGTATTGCTGTTTCTCTTTTCCTCATGTATTACAATCTGCTCATGGCAAACATCTGTAATTTATAAAACATGGTTTATTAGTCAAACATATTTTATTTCTACTGTTATGATGAAAATCTTGTTTATGGGAAAAGAGGAATCACGCCTCATATGCAAAGAGTGAATTTATTGTTAGCATAATTGAAATCTTGAGTCTATCCAAGAATTACTATGAGTCCAGCTTGAATTAATATATAAAATGCAAAAAAAATAAAAGAAAATTATAAAATAATACTTCTATAAAGAAAAATATCAATAAATCTTATAATAATGCGGTTTCATTTTTTATATGCTTTCTTCTTAGTCTTATCCCTTTTCCTGGTGTTGGACGCACCATTCTCTTTCTCTGCTGTATCACAGGTCCATGGCTCAGTCTGGTGCTGGGGGCTGTTATTGTGACTCCTCACTGGGAGGAAGTTGGCATTTGTGTCAATGGGTTACTAAGTCCACCTCTATAATACACTTAGCAGATTTTTTTAAGCTTATTAATGTTTTTACACCTTTTCTCATTCTGCATTGCTCTGTAGCTCTGTGCTACATCTGAATTTACCATATATGATGATTTTTGCAGATGTTGCATCCTTCTTTTTTTCTCTTATTTTTACCCCTAAAACTACCTTTGGACAGCTCCAGGTCTGCATTTCTTTATCTGACCATAGTGAGTTGCTTATAGCCATAAGGTGTCTGGTGCCAGCCTATGCTCCATCTCTTCTCACACCAGCCCTACACACGTCTGTACTGCATCCTGCCTGTCCACCCCCCAGGGTCACTGCTTTTGTGCCAGAACAGGATGTCTCTATGTGACATCACTGTATTAGAGCTGAAAATACTTGATTCTGCACAAAACAATCACTTCTCAGTGCAACCTCTTGAGAGCTATTGTTATAGTTTAACCCCAGTAGGCATCAGTAAGCAAAGGTAAAACAAACCAGCCATAGCCACCTGATCAGGTGAACAAAATCTGTTATAACTAAACCAAGTTAAAACAAAGCTGCAGGTAGGGCATGACAAGTTCAGACAAGCAAATCTGATGAGCCTCAGCTCTCAAGCTTTGCAAACTCAGCAAACAAATCCTGCTAACAGGCCTGTGGATTCAGGACTAAAATAACGTTTATATAAAATAAGCCTTTGATGAATGTGTGAATTGCTACTTTTCCATTGCTGGGCATTAATTTCCAAAGGAAACCACCAGTGATAAGCTCCGAAAGGTGCCATGCCAGTCACAGTTCTACTGGTTTGCAGAGCACTAATATTAAACAGATTGCAATGCTGCTTGAAGAAAGGACCTGCCAGTCAATTTGCCTGGGAATCTATATGTCTTTCTAATCTGTTCCAAATTAAAAGAAATTATGTAAATCATGACCACTCAGCTAGTCTTCCCTTGTAATGGTGTATTCAGGAAAGTAGTTTTACATGCTTCTTTTATTAAATACTATATGAAATGATTTAGTAAGTTAAATAAAGCTGCCTACTCTTCCCTGGTGGTTGCCTTCTGCTTTTAGAAAAAAAAAAATATAATAGACTCAATCCATATTTACATAAAGATTGATATGGTTTAAATAAATGGTGGTGTAGACTAAAGAACAGTGGGTGAGTCATGAAGCTGTGAATGGTTGCAATAAAATCTATTAACAAGATGGCAAAATCTGCCATGAATTTTATAGTTGCCAGCACAGCATAAAAGAATCAAAATAGTTCTCTTTAGCCTCAGATCCATATGGTCTGTTACACTTTTTCTATGCCAAATGTTAAAGGCACCTTGCCACAAAAAGCACAAGCCATATTGGTAAAAGAACTTGGATATCTTTTATTAATTGCAAAATACAGATCTAAAAGTGCTATACAGAACTGGACTTCTCAATTCATGCTCACCACCATTTTTCATTCTATCACATCATTAACTTAAACTGCATCAGATGTACTCAGACACAGTTTATTACTTTGGACCAGTTGCGCAATTCAGAACCAAAACTGCATTTTAACAAATTTATTTTTTTTTATTTCTCCTTTTATTTAATTTTTTTTAGTTGAATCTTATTTCTACCTCTAAGCCTAGCTTTGAAAGCAACATAAAAACAATACAATCAGTCTTTTTTAAAAGAAAGTCTTTTTGAAGATAATTGTAATCAAAACTAAAAAGCAGAGAGGTAGCTTAATGTATGCATACTGCCAACTATTCTCAAATATTGTTTTGCATTTACAGCGCATATGCAACTAAAACTAGTGTTTGCAGCTGTAGATTTTGTTTAGACCCATGTTAAAACTGGGGCACATGGTTCTCACAGGGTTGTTCTCAGCTAATTTGTATATTAAGATGATTCATACCATCCTAAAATCAGCTTTTTCAAGATATTCTCATACTTTTAGTTAACCTTTTATCTGTATATCAGATTTTTTGCAAATTAACATTGCTCTTATATCCAAAGTCAAGCTACTTAGACTTCTTTTCTCATCATTTTTCCAGCTGCAGATTTTGAAGATCAATTATCACTCTGATGAAGGCACTTAGCACCCAGAAGAATACTCATGGGTTTGATAATTTGATAATTTTGACTTTTACAAATATATTTGTTCTATCCTGCTCATAGCTAAATGTCTGGAAGCCTCTGCTTCATCAGCCCACCTGCATTATTAGGTGGTCTGTGAATAATTCATAGAATCATAGAATCATAGAATAGTTACAGTTGGAAAGGACCTTAAGATCATCTAGTTCCAACCCCCCTGCCATACGCAGGGACCACTCACACTAAGCCATGTCACCCAAGGCTCTGTCCAACCCCACCTTGAACACCACCAGTGATGGAACATTCACAGCTTCCCTGGGCAACCCATTCCAGTGCCTCACCACCCTTACAGGAAAGAATTTCTTCCTTAGATCCAATCTAAACTTCCCCTGTTTAAGTTTGAACCCATTACCCCTTGTCCTATCACTACAGTCCCTCATGAAGAGTCCCTCCCCAGCATCCCTATAGGCCCCCTTCAGATATTGGAAGGCTGCTATGAGGTCTCCATGCAGCCTTCTCTTCTCCAGGCTGAATAGCCCCAACTTTCTCATCCTATCTTCATACGGGAGGTGCTCCAGTTCCCTGATCATCCTCATGGCCCTCCTCTGCGCTTGTTCCAACAGTTCTATGTCCTTTTTATGTTGAGGACACCCGAACTGCACACAATACACCAAGCGAGGTGTCACGAGAGCAGAGTAGAGGGGGAGGATCACCTCTTCGACCTGCTGCTCATGCTCGTTGTGGTTTAAACCCAGTCAGCCACGAATTTTGCTCACTCACTTCCCCCTCTTTTTTCCCTCCAGCTCCTGGGATGATGAGGAGGAGAATCGAAAGAATGCAACTCCCACAGGTTGAGGTAAGAATAGTTTAGTAACTAAGGTATAATGTAAACCACTACTGCTACCACCAATAATAATAATGATAAGAGAAATACAAGGGAAAAGAATCCAACCGCTCACCACCTATACTAAGACTGACCAAGCAGTGCATCCCCACCCTTCCGGGTCTCTGCCCTCCGTTTTTACATCCCGGGCAAGACGTGCTGTGATATGGAATACCCCTTTGGTCAGTTTGGGTCAGGTGACCTGTCTCTGCTTCCTCCCAACTTCCTCTCCTCCCTGTCAGAGCATGAGATTCAGAAAGTCCTTAGTCAGATCAAAACATCACTAAGCAGTAACTGAAACATCGATGTCGTCAGTGCTGTTCCCAGGCCGAGTCAAAAACACAACGCTGCATCAGTTACCAAGAAGAAAGATGACTGGTGCTGCTGAACCCAGGATATGGTTGCCTTTATGGGCTGCGTGCGCCCACTCCCAGCTCATGCTAATTTTCTCATTGACCAACACCCCCAAGTCCTTCTCCACACCGCTGCTCTGAATCTCTTCTCTGTCCAACTTGTAGCTGTGCCTGCGATTGCTTTGACCCAGGTGTCAAAGGTATTCAAAAGGTATTTAATTTATAATTCAAAACGTATTTGATAAGAATCAGGATAGGTCACAGCAGATAAACACTTTATATCATCGTGCGTTTTCTTGCTTTATCTGGGTGTGGAAATTATGATCGTGTATTTCAGAAACTGAAGAGATCCTAGACACCCCATTGATGAAATATTCAAATCTCTGTCTTTTAACAAGGTACTGAAGTAATTTTAGTTGCAAACACCCACGCACGAAAAATTACTGACGTGATATATTGCATGGTACCTGTAATAAACCAGAATTCTTTTCTTTTTTTAGCTGTACTTTCTTGAAATTAATCTCACAATTTCTATTCTTTGCTTCTGTGCCCTCTCCATCCTTGTTTTCTGTACAGTTCTACAGACAAGGAACTGAAATAAAAGAAAAACAAGAAAAACAAAACCAAACTTTTTTTAAATTTTCTCTTGGAAAAGCAGTTATGAGCCCTTCAGTATCAGTGCTTGATACTTATGACACGGGTAACAACAACTGGCTTTTTGGTTTGGTATTTCTCATCAAAGTTCTCCAAGCTGGCAGTGTTCAAGGCCAGGTTGGACGGAGCCTTGGGTGGCATGGTTTAGTGGGAGGTGCCCCTGCCCATGACAGGGGGATTGGAACTAGGTGATCTTAAGGTACTTTCCAACTGTAACTATTCTATGATTCTATGAAAGGTCTCTAAGAATCCGTTCTTAGACTTATTTCTTCCAAATTCTTGCAGCTTACTTTCTCGCTTCACTGTGATGTTTTTAAAACTTGGCAGTCTCTGTACAAGTTAAGTACTCTTCTATCAATGCTAATTAGTCATCTGACGCATAAACAGTCCTCCACTCTAGGTTAAATCAGTGTCAGCATGTTGTGTTGGCTGGAGCCTTACTTATGTTTGTGCTAAAAGGCCGGTCGTTCCAGCTTGGTGTGGGATAGTCTGTTGCAGACCTCCACATGCTCACCTCTTTTTTTTGCTTCAGGATCAGCCTTCCAGAGAATGTTTCATTGCTAAATAGAAAGTTTTAATTCAGCTTTCCCTATTTTAAAAAATACATGTACTTTCCTTCCTGGAAGCCTACAATACTTCACTTGTTTCAAAGGATATCTGGCAGACTGCTTCAATGTCATTTTTGTGTTTAACACATGACTTGGCTACAACTTCTGTTTTCATGATTGGGATGAGACTTTGAGGTTAAAGGATCTCTTTATAGTGGGTGGGCATGTTGTGTAATTCTCTTTAACAGCAATTGTATTTTCATGTCTGAATCCTACTTAGTCTGCATTAAAAGATGCTTCCATCATTGTGTTAGCTTTTGAGTTTTCTGGGTGGTAAGTTGATTAAATAAATCATAGAAGCAAAACACATTTATAAGTTTTTTCCTACTATAAGATAACAAAATGTCCAAAAGTTTGATAAACTGCATGGAAACTGTCAGTAATGCTATAGAGACATGCTTTTGGTTTTGGATTGGTTTCTTTTTCTATCACTACAGCTGGTCATGCATAGTATGCAGTCAAACAACGGTACTTAATCAAATGCAATGAAATCTAGCCTTAGAAACAATAAAATAGATCTATTATTCCAGAGAAACGATTCACTGACAATAAGACTAAATAGAACAAAAGTGGCATATTCATTCCTAGTGCTGACCTGTACTTGGTTAATTTTCAGCCACTAACTTCGATTCACATATAAACCGATAGTACTTTACATGATTTCAGCCTGGTAAAGACGTTTTTATGCTATAGTTATTTTATAAAATAGTCTCAGTGTAAATAAGTATTTAACTCATATTTTTAAATCATGTCCTTTAAATAAAATGATAAATTGCAAAATTAAAACTCTTTAACATTATTAAAATCATGCATGTCTACTAAACACAAGAAGGTTAATTGAATCTACTCAGGAATATAATAAAACTACTGGAAGCTCAGAGGTAAACTTTATAGGAGTGTGGTTATTGACTAAAAGATGGCAAGATTCTGAAGCTACCATATAAAATATAATATAAAAAATATGATGGCTTCAGTAGAAAAATAAAGGAAAGGACAATATAAAAAAATTACAATTCTTTATGCCTGAGGAAAGATAGGTATTAACAAAAGTCCAGTACATGAATTGAAATGATACTCTGCTATAAAGCTTAAAGGTGAAATTTGAAATCATATTTAAGTTCGGCTGAGAATTTATTGATAAAAGTTAGAGTTGACCCTAAAATTTGGAGTCTTTAAACATAGCTATGATGTCTTGTAGACAATCAGAAACCCAGCACTAGAAAGTGTGATAGATTGTTTTACTGACATCTACAACTTGACAAAATTTAATTTAAAGTTTATTGCTCCTTTATAAAAAAGAGTGTTTCACACAGGTCAGTTTTTGCTTCCAGTTCTGCAGCTTACTCTGCATAGCAAAATCTATTTTAGTTAATGATACATACCTACAGATTAGCTTCTTCTCCAGACTTCCTTAATAATCTTGTTGACTATTAAGAATAATAATAGTAGTCAGCTCTATCTTAATGAAGATGTTTAGAGTACAAGTCTGACATGTTTCTCACCCATACCCTAAACTGAACCCAGGAGGACAGGCTCAGAGGTGGAGTCCCAGACTGTAACAGAAATTCAGTGGATTAAATTCCATCTCAAGAGCCAAATACATATATGAAGTCTGAAGTGCAGCATAATTAATTAAAAGATTGTCATTGATATGAATTAGCTGGGGTATACAGTATAGATGGGATGATATTTCCTGTAAGCCAAGCACTCTAAATATTTAACTTTAGCATAAAACTTATAAAATACATTGTAATATTTGCCATGTACAATGTACTTTTACTTTCTGATCTGAAAATTTTTCAGAAAAGTCACAACAAAATTGCTCACCTTCCATCAAAATAAATCCTTGTATCCAACTTATTTCCCGTCGCTAGGTTTTTTCATACTCAGAACTTCGCTTCTTTTTGGAGGACCCCAGAAACGTTTTGTTCTTGACAGTCCTTCATTCCAAGGGCAGGATTTTGTGGAATTCAAGCCTCTCAGTATAGATCTCTAAAGCAATTTGTCTCCATCAATCTGCGAACCCTTCTTCCTTTGAAGTTCAGGTTTACAGCAGGTTCAAAGCATTCTCGAGTGTTAAGACAGGTTGCATAAGGCCATAGCTTGATGACATATTAACTCTGGACCAGGAGAGGAGCAGGGGAGCTGGAAAGCAGGGGAGATAGAAGTGGGCATGCACTTTTTTTCTGACAGCATAATTGTTCATTCATTTAATCTTTATTTTATCATTGCTCATATTAAGCAAATGGGAAATGGGACGGAAAAGGAAAGAAACATAATGTCAGGTTAAATGTTTATATAAACTGAGAAACGCTTTCTGCCTGAAGTATTGGCTCTACCTCAGCACTTCCAGGATAGAAGCATCAGAGCCTTCCTGTAGAGCCACTAATTAACAATGCATCTTATATCCAGGTCTTGTTGGAACTAATCAAGATACAGGACAGATGAGCACCAAAGCAGAAATACTGAATGAGTATATTTGCTTTGAAAGATAAGGAAAAAGTAGATACACAATGTGCTTGGACATTTTATACAAAGGTATTATTGATTTGTATTGCATGGAACTGTTAAACAGAAGTGAGATGCAACAGCAGAAAGTATAACTTCAAAACTCAGTATGTGGTAAATCAGGTTTTCTTTTATTAAACCAAAAATCATAATCAGGAATTAAACCAAAAATCTTCGGCAGTATCAAAAGTAAATAGTCTTGGCTATTTAAGCACAAAATATAGATTAATTTCTTGTGCAGCAAATAAATTGGCATTTGTGTCTAATCTCGTGGGTTGATGTTTTTATTTATATGCCTTTTATTATAATTATTTAAACAACAAAAAGGGGAGTTTTATATGAGGAACACTGAATCATAAGAAATCCCAAAAAAATTAGTCTGGAAGGGATCTATATCTGTCATCTAGTTCAGATCACTCAGAGTAGGACTAATTTCTAAATCAGAGCAGACTGCTTGAGGGCAGTTTGATTCTGAAGATCTCCAAGGATAAAGATTCCTCAACCTCTCTGAGTAACTTGTTTCCTTCTCAAATAGGTGCATATTATATTCATTATGACCTATAACCAATCAGCATCCCTGTTTTTGCAACCTGTCACAGCTGGTTTTTGCCTTCTTGCTGTGCACCTCTGAGAAGGTTTTGGATTCCACTTCTCTATAACTCTTTAGGCATGAAAACTGCAAATAGGTCTCTTGTTATTTCTCATCCCCAGACTAAACAAGCACATACCTTTTAGCCTCTCACAATGTGGCAGTCCCCTAACCATCTTAGTAGTTAGGGAACACTGAACTCTCCAGCTTATCAATCTTTCTCTTACATGGTGACTCAAACCAGAACACAATTTTCCAAGTGAAACCTCAGGATTTCTGAGCTGAAAGGAATATCTTGCTCTGGTAATGTTTGTCCTGATGCAGTCCAGCATGGAATTAGCCTTTATACACATAAAGACATTACAAATTTGTCTTCAAACCACCAGCATATTTTTTTTAGCAAGGCTGATATATGGCCACTTAATTGTAGCCTCCACTGATCCATCCCAGATGCAGGATTTGCACATAACTTTGCTGAAACTCATAAAGCTCCTTTATATTCATTCCTCCATCTCAGTAAGGTCCCTTTGAGCAGCAGCTTTGCCTTTCAACTTAATAACAACTCTGTTGTTTGATGTCATCTGCAAAATGGAGTGTGTTTTCCATCCTATCATCCAGAACATTGGTGAAGGCTGTAAACAACATAGTCCTCGCTACTAATCCCTAAGGAAAGCCACCAGTAAGGAGCCAAAAAATTGATCACTACATGCCTTGTAGTACACCTGTCCAGTTCACATCTTCTCAGTTTGGCTACAAGGGTCCTGCATGATACTATATTGAAATCCTTGTTGGGAGTCAAAGTAGCTGATACCCACTTCAGCATCAACAGTAATCATGATTAGACACAATCATCCCCTAAAGCCCTGCTGGACAAGTCATCTTCCTGTCCCACAAGTGCCTAAAACTGGACTTCATAAGGACTTGGAGCCACAATTTTCTCAGGGACTAAATTGAGACTGAGCAGCCAGTGGTTTCCTGGACTCTCTTGTCCTTTCTGGACATGAGCATTCACTTTCTTTTTCTGTGACCGTGATGTTTGAAAACACGTCATCTGCATCACCTAGCTATGGACCCACATAGTCTTCTCTTTGAAGCCGATGATAAGCTGGTGTTTTGCTTTCAACATCCTTCACCGGTGCCAAATCATGCCAGATCAAGGTCTGGTGTTCCTAACCCCATCCCTGCGTGCCTGTGCGATCCTTTTACATTTTTTATGGGTAGGCCCTCCCTGCTTCTGCCCTCCCTGCATTTTCTTATCATATTTTCTCCGAGAATCACCATTCAGCTAAGCTGGCATCCTGCTGTTTTTCACAGGGAGTTCCTCATAAATAAATGGGTTTATATTACAATAGGCTGTTTTTCACAGCTTTCAGTCACAGGGCAGATACTGGCATCAATTAATCTGCTTAATTCCACTGAGTTCAGTGAAGGTACTTTGTGCCAGCTCAGAATCTGGGCCATTCATAGAGTTTTAATCAATTATGATTTACAGTGTTGAAATTGTATTGTTCGAGACACACTGTGCAAAATGTATTTATGATGTCTTTTATGCAGTACTTTTGCATAATTGTGACATACTGAATCACCAGCATAAAAATATATGAATCTATGAAGTACATGTTTGCGTTTTGCAGTATATTCCTTTGGCTGCTTTTTTGTGTATTTTAGAACATTATTGTATTGTTGTGTAGTACAAGTAAGATTTTTAGAATACTTACTTCTATTTTAGTTATAAATTTAACATTCAGTTTATATTATATTACACCTGCACCTGTAAAATCTGTCCTTAGTAACAGGGATCTACATATGCATATAGGCACAGACATGAAATTATCTCCTCTCTATGCTCAAAAAATGTAAAATGAAGATATAGTTATGTATTCTGCATACTATTTTTTTTCAGTTTACAGTGGTTTTCACACACACAGAGTCCTTCATTTGAACTAAACAATAATGGTTTGCAGAATGTTGCAGTTATAAATTTAAGTGTCCAATGGCATATAATGCGTCTTTATATGTGAGAAAAGGTCTCAGTGGCTCCCCTTATTGTGTTGCTGTTTCTGTAGCTGTAAATTTGGTTCTGTTCCTTATAAAAACATGGAAATACAGAATCTGAAGAGGTCATGTTCATACTCAACAGGTTTAATTGCAATCTTGCATGATATTAACTTTACTTCTGTATTTTTAGTATTATTTTCTGCCTCTTAGGTGACACCAGAATGCTGATTGTGATGACAGCAGAGGCAGCCTTGTGTCTGATGGGATCAAATTCAACACCAATACTGAGATCTATTGCTCTAGCTGTGAGAGACTACTGAGATTCTGTTTCATTGTTCAGTGCAATTAAAATATTTATGCCCCTGGAAGAAAAAACAACTGTATGTTTTGGTTTTTTTGGCAGATTTTAAATTAATTATGGGTGGGATAAAAACAGGTCTAATTTAACTAACATTAAACACAACTTCTATGTACAACTTTGAATAATCTTAGTCTCACAGATTTTTTAAACCACTTTTTACTGTTATCATTAGATACACAATGGAAAGATTAAAGAAAGAATACATTATTATTATTATTATTATTATTATTATTATTATTATTATTGATTATTCAGGTCACCTTACAAAATTAAACTGTACAGATTTTTAAGAATGTGTAGAGTCTGTATCTGGCTGTTTATAAAACTCAAGAGGGTTTCTTTAACTGCCTCCAGTAGCGTACTCCAGTATATTGAAGCTGGCCAGTTCTGATACCCAAGCATGACTCTCCAAAATGGGGAATCCGTGCATATATTGTCAAAAACATGTTTGTGTAAGCACTGGTAGCTGTTTTGTTAGCACAAATCTCTTTCAAAATGTCTGTGACAGTACCTGTGTAAAACCAAGTTAGTGTACGATTTTTGTCATGATTATACATAGTGGGAAGCAGGACAACACAAAACACAGAAGAAATCTGGTAAAAATAGATTGATGGGTGAATAAATAAATAAGCCTTTGCAGCTTCTCAACAATCCTGAAAAAAGAACAGTTGCTTATCTCCTGTCTGCTTTGCTCCCAGGTGTACTTTTATGTATTGCGCTGAACACATCACCTCTCCTGCACTGACAGTAGTAAACAGCACCTCCCCACACAGCACGAGCCTGTGGGTATCCCTGGGGAGAGATTGAGCTTGACAGCTCTGGAGCCTGCTCAGCCTCAGCCCAAGGCTGAAGGCAGTGCTTTCTTTGACACACTATTCGAACAAGACTAATGCTGCCAGAGTTTTGGCAGCTCGACCTTAACAGTGTAACCTCTCAGCCTGCACTCCGCATCTAAAAGGACCCCAAAGTGCCCTAAATTCTCCAACAATTGCACTGTGTCCAGATCCATTCAGCTAGTTTAAATCAAAACAATCCCCACATAGAAATACACTGCATTAAATTTATGGATGATTTGCTCCTAATTGCATATACAAGTATATACCCAGGATTAATAAAGTGTAGAAACATATTAGCAATTTACATGCTCACTAGCAGGCAATTAGAGTTGGGATATTGTAAAAATACATAAATAATTTTATTGATTCCTCATGCTTGGTTTTTGTACTGCTATTTACAGTGCTTGCCCTAGTTGTCAAGAACTGTCTTGTTTCACAGCTTGGGGGACCATGTGTGTATGGAAATAATCCCGTTATACCTAAGGTATTTCTGTGAACTAGATGGACTCAGTGTATTATTCCTGGAGAAATGTTTTGAGAAGAGCCTAAAAGAAGATGAATTATTGAATTAACCCAAAGACTGTTAAGTTAAAGAAGGTGATTACACAAATTTAATGTTCCTCTAGATGGTATACGAGAATATTATGCTTAATTTGTCATCTACCTTTCATGTTTCTTTCCCACCAACACAAAAGCCTTTGGGGTTTCTGGAGCTGTAATCAAACTGCTGTCACTGCTTAATTTTACACAAAGATGTAAAAAGTGAACCTGTGTCCACTAGCATTGTTGGGATCACCCACTTGGCTTCACAGCATTCACAGTTTCAGCCAAGATGCAAACTTAGCTTTCCTCTTTGAAGTAAATGAAGATAGACACTTATACCAACTATAATCCTTGTATTGCTAACAACAGGTACAGCTCATCTGTGAATAGATGGTACATAGAAATGCAACTATATAAGGGAAAATTATTTTTCTACTTGACTAACAGGCTTAGATAGAAAAGGAGATTTGGCATAAAATACCAAATGTTTTTTGGGCATTTTGTTGGTTTTGGGTTTTTTTTCTGGGGGAGTGTTTTTTTTCATTTTTTTGTTGCTTTCTTTTTCTTTTTTTCTTAATAGACATTATTTTCTGCAATAGGAAAACTTTGCACAACCGCTTTGACAAAGGCTTTGAACACGTGTATCTTTCAGCTGCAAGCTAGCACAATTTATATTGTCTATTTATTTCAAGGTTTACAAATGACCCCTTTGCTTGTGATAGGAGCCTTTCACCAGATAGATCATCTGTGTGCTAAAACTGCATCCTTGTAAAAATGTCAAGATCGCAATTTAAATGTTTAAACTCAATCTTTGGTAATAACTTAAGTATATTGGTAATTTTTCCAGGCATCTATAGCTAGTACATTCTTTTGAATAGAAGTTGTACTGGACTTTGAGGAGGGCTACTTATTGTTATATATTTGAAATACATTTTGGAGTACTCACCTTCTTGCATCTACATTTTACCAGCTGGACCATGCATGAGAGACCACATTTCTTTTATTTGTATTTCTATTTTATTAAACTGAAATTATTATACTGTTAATATGTACTGTAAGGTCCTTATACAAAGACAGGTACAGACATGCTTTACTTTACGTGGTGTGTATCCTTAGGATCAGCTGGAGTAATTACATGGCATTATATTATACAAGCATATAATTTCTGATGACTGAGGTTAAACCACATATGTAAGTCTCTAATTTATAAAGTTTATTAACAGCTTGGTAAAGTTCCACTTTAACTGAATGTCTTGCGAACCATGAATTATAAAAAGAAACAGAAAGCAAAGAAAGGGAAAATCCTTCAGATATAGGGAGAGGCTTGGCAGAGGCAGGTCACCAACAAATGGTTGAAATAAGGAAAATTTCTAACAGGATGACAAAAGGCTTCGTGCCTTCACGTATTAGGCAATGTTCAATGGATTTTGCTGCTGCCATAATGATAATTAGTATATAGTAGAGGTTATGCAAAAATCAGTAAGATTAGTAATACATTATAGAAACATAGAATTATAGAATAGTTAGAGTTGGAAAGGACCTTAAGATCATCTAGTTCCAACCCCCCTGCCATGGGCACGGACACCTGCCACTAAACCATGCCACCCAAGGCACTGTCCAGCCCAGCCTTGAACACCACCAGTGATGGAGCATTCACAACTTCCCTGGGCAACCCATTCCAGTGCCTCACCACCCTCACAGTAAAGAATTTCTTCCTCAGATCCAATCTAAACTTCCCCTGTTTAAGTTTGAACCCATTACCCCTTGTCCCCTCACTACAGTCTCTAATGAAGAGTCCCTCCCCAGCATCCCTATAGGACCCCTTCAGATATTAGAAGGTTGCTATGAGGTCTCCACGCAGCCTTCTCTTCTCCAGGCTGAACAGACCCAACTTTCTCAGCCCATCTTTATACGGGATGTGCTCCAGTCCCCTCCCTGATCATCCTCGTGGCCCTCCTCTGGACTTGTTCCAACAGTTCCATGTCCTTTTTATGTTGAGGACACCAGAACTGCACACAATACTCCAAGTGAGGTCTCACAGGAGCAGAGTAGAGGGGCAGGATCACCTCCCTTGACCTGCTGGTCACGCTTCTCTTGATGCAGAGTAGGATACGGTTGGCTTTCTGGGCTGCAAGTGCACACTGCCGGATCATGTTCATTTTTTTATTGACCAACACCCCCAAGTCCTTCTCCGCAGGGCTGCTCTGTTATAATCTCTTCCCTGCCCAACCTGTAGCTGTGCCTGGCATTGCTCCGACCCAGGTGGAGGACCTTGCACTTGGCATGGTTAAACTTCATTAGGTTGGCATCAGCCCACCTCACAAGAGGGTCAAGGTCCCTCTGGATGGCATTCATTCCCTCCAACCTATCAACCGAACCACACAGCTTGGTGTCATCGGCAAACTTGCTGAGGGCGCCCTCAATCCCACTGTCCATGTCACCCACAAAGATGCTGAACAAGACCAGTCCCAACACCGATCCCTGGGGGACACCACTCGTTACTGATCTCCAGCTGGACACTGAGCCACTGAGCACTACTCTTTGCGTGCCGCCATCCAGCCAGTTCTCTATCCACAGGGTGGTCCACCTATCAAATTGATGTCTCTCCAACTTAGAGAGAAGGATGTCATGTGGGACAGTGTCAAAGGCTTTGCATAAGTCCAGGTAGATGACATCAACTGCTCTGCCCCTGTCCATCAGTTCCGTGGCCCCTTCATAGAAGGCCACCAGACTGGTCAGGCAGGATTTCCCCTTAGTGAAGCCATGCTGGCTGTCCCCAACCACTTTGTTGGTTTTCATGTGCCTTAGCATGCCTTCTAGGAGAATTTCCTCCAAGATTTTGCCAGGCACAGAAGTGAGACTGACTGGTCTGTAATTCCCTGGGTCATCCATTTTCCCTTTCTTGAAAATGGGGGTTATATTTCCTTTTCTCCAGTCATGGGGAACTTCACCTGACTGCCATGATTTCTCAAATATGATGGTCAGTGGCTTCGCAACTTCATTTGCCAGCTCCTTCAGGGACTGCAGATGGAATTCATCAGGTCCCATGGACTTGTGTGCATTTAGGTTCCTAAGATGGTCTTGAACCAGGTCCTCTCCTACAGTGGGCCTAGGGTCTTCATGCTCACAGTCCCTGCGCCTGCCTTCCAAGACTTGGGTCCTCCCTCTTCCGTGGCTACAGGAATGCATTTGGTGTTTATGATAATACATTTAACTTAATGGACTAATTTGGAGTCAGTGCAGAAGTCATGGTCATTTAGGAAATGATCAGTTGCTAATTCCATATGTTTAATATTAAAATAAAGTGCCTCACTCTGGTGCTCTGGTAGATGTCACTTCACAGTGAATTAAAATTGCTTCAGACCTCAAAAATCAAAGAAGAATTCAGAGTTGTTCTGCTGTATAGTCACATTCACAGATATAATTAAAGGTCTGTCAGCACTTTCATTACGTAAAACCATTTTTAAGTACTTTATAAGTTGGCCATGACATTTTGCTTAAAGCTGGAAATGGGCTGTGAGTTTCCTGCCTGGGAGTGAATTTTTGTTTCTTATGCATGTAATTAGAATCAGATTATTTTCCTGTGTTTCCTATTCATGACAAAGGGGTTAAAGAGCATTGTCTGTTTTTTACTCTCCTCTCACACATACAAAATAGCTCTGTATTTCAATTTAGCACCTTGCAGATAATTAGGCTCTGTCAGTATGCAGGCAAATAAAACAGAACCAGGGCACAGGCTAGATCACTGGCCTACTGGCATGTGTACTGTTTAACATATCACCATGCTGTGGCTTACTGTCCTCAGCTAGAACTTCCCCATTTTTCAGAGGCACTTTTGGGAATACCATAAACTAAGGACAGTTTGGAGGAAGATGTGAAGTTTTGGGGGCTTGGGGGAAAGAATTCAGTCATAACTCAGATGTCATAACTATGACAAGATATTTGGTCTTAGGGCTAGAGAAGTACACCATTTTATTTGCCATTTTTTAAATAGACAGCAAGTGGATGAGTGTTGTATTATTTACTAGTATAGACCTAATCTTAGTATGCCTTGCAGAGACAGAGTAGTCAAAGGTGTTTCCAATTCTCATGTGCATGCTGTGTTAGCTGGTACATGGAGGTCTAGTGCCCCTTTAACACTCAGGTTTGGTTTGAGCTTAATTCTAGGTAAGAAAAAAAAATCTATAGCAGGTTCAAAACACACAGAAAAATAATCGGGTATTCAGAACAGTATTTATCAAAAAATAAGGGTGAGATTATGGCAGAATTACTCTAAGGAGGGCAGTTCACAGATATGCTGTTTAGTTGACTGTTGTGAGCTTTGGAGGCCAGAGGCAAGATGAATGTATGTACAGTAGCTGCCAAGGAATTCTTTGAAGGGAAAGAGCTTGCTCATTCCCAAGAGAAATCATGACATTGCTGAAGAGGTTAAAGGAACTCAGCATGCCCATCCTCCAATCAGGCAAACATTTTCCAGTATATGGAGTATTTCAATCACCCCTCTCATCACCTTCAACAGCATTACAAGTGGAGTCACAAGTTATTCTCACAACTGAAAGATAAGCAGTACAGACTTCATTTATTTATGAGCAAGTGTCATCATAAACCAGGAAAAATTACTGAAACACTTTAATTTCATTAGTAGTCAGAGTAATTCTTTAATCATAAAACTCACAAAGAATTAAAGCCTTAGTGAGAAGATTACTGCAGCCTGCTTTACCTCTATCCCTGCACAAGAAGGTAAGTAAGAGTTCTCTGAGAGGAACTGCTCTACAAAGGTCAACACCATATACTTAAAGAAGATATTGAGAATTCTATCAACAGCAGGAGATTGTTCTGTCTTATAAACACACCAATAGCATGACAAAACAACTTTCACAGTCTCTACCTGGAAAATAATAATTAAAGTAATATAGTATCACCAGTTCATCTTACATAGAAGGAAATGATCTGCCTTCAGTCACAATGAATATATGTAGATAAATTCAGTGGCCAAGAAAGGAGAACTCCAGACACAGAAACACCATTGTTATTATTGCAAAAAGAAATAAGGAAAAAGAATATACTGCGCTCCTTTTGCGAAAAATAAGGCTGCATGGAGACCTGCTTTAAGGCTGCGTGGAGACCTCCGAGAAGCCTTCCAGTATCTGAAGGGGGGCTATAGTGATGTTGGGGATGGACTCTTCATTAAGGGCTGTAGTGATAGGGTAAGGGTTAATGGGTTCAAACTTAAACAGGGGAAGATTAGGTTGGATGTAAGGAGGAAGTTATTTACCATAAGGGTGGTGAGGCACTGGAGTGGGTTGCCCAGGGAAGCTGTGAATGCTTCATCCCTGGTGGTGTTTAAGGCCAGGTTGGACAGAGCCTTGGGTGGCATGATTTAGTGTGAGGTGTCCCTGCCCATGGCAGGGGGAGTGGAATTTGATGATCTTGAGGTCCTTTCCGACTCTAACTATGCTATGATTCTATGATTCCAAAGTGTCTTGGGTTCAGCATTAGCAGTCATTTTTTCTCCTTCTTGGTAGCTGGTGCAGTGTTGTATTTTTGACTTATAACCTGGGAACAACGCTGGTAACACTGGTGTTTTTAGCTGCTGCTTATAATGTTTAGTCTGACCAAGGACTTTCTGAGCCTCATGCTCTGCCAGGGAGGAGGGGAAGCCGGGAGGAAGCAGAGACAAGACACCTGACCCAAACTGACCAAAGGGGTATTCCATACCACAGCACGTCTTGCCCAGTATATAAACTGGGGGCAGTCACCCGGAAGACGGTTCACTGCTGGGTCTGGTTGGGTTTCGGTCGGTGGGTGGTGAGCGGTTGTATTCTCTTCCCTTGTTTCCCTTGTCGCTATTATTATTGGTGGTAGCGGCAGTGGTTTGTGTTGCACCTTAGTTACTGGACTGTTTTTATCTCAACCTGTGGGAGTTACATTCTTTTGATTCTGCTCTCCATCCCTCCGTGAGTGGGGGAAAGAATGGTGGAGGGAGCTAACAAACTGTGTGACTGATTTAGGGCTGGGCTTAAACCACGACATAAGGATAGACACTTGCTTATAAAATTATGATCAAAGCGGCAAAAAAAATCCAACTGCTGTGACTGACTCTCAGTAAATTGGAGGTAAATGTAGCCTGTCTTGCACAAATTAACTCGTGTTTTTCTTTTTTTTTTTTTTTCTAATTTTCACAAGAATACTTAATGCAAAATACGAGGTTGATGATTGCCTGAAATTCCAACTTATTGTGGGGTGATACAACATAGAAAAATTCTGATTAGAAAGAGGAAGATTATTGTCCGCATCCTTTGAAATAACAGGTGCTTTTGCTCTGGTAAACTGCATTCTGCTGCTGACACAGCCTCAGACTTCTGAAGCCCATTTGGCAAGGAACAACAAGGCAGTCATAGTTTGATGAGACGGTAATCTAATAGTAGCTCTGTGAAAGATATTATGATTGAAGAAATTAATAAGTATATAAAGCAGAAATGCAGTTATTAAATGTGTTTTGAGTCATTCTATGCAAAGCCAAAAAGAAAGAACACAACTCAAGAAACCACAGAAATGGGAAAAGGCCTGTTTTGATCATTTGAACACTGACTGAAGCATCATAGGCCAGTTCATGTAAGAAAAAGCATATTTAGCATGCTAAATACTCTTTACTTCTTCCCCTGTTTAAGAGTGAAATTTAGCAGTAAGCACTTCAGGTTTTCCATATAATAAAGAGATATTTCCTGGTTAATAGTTTTCAAAAAAACCTCCTTTGTCTTATGCAGCAATTAAATAGTCCAGTGAAACCTTTTGCAACTGTAAGATGCTTTTATCTTTGTCTAAAATAGATAATTTATAGACAAATAGATTTTGTTTCACATTACATACTACCTAGATATATGCTAAAACATGGAAACATGGATATGCCTTTACCACATAGCTTGTGTGTGAAGGGGTCTGGAAATACAACAAAACGCAAATCAGGTGACTTTGTCTGCAAGTACTAACTATACTTTTCATATTTTTGTTATTTTCTGAACCAATCTAAAAACTAACTGGAAGGAATCTGGTTTCCATTATTTACTGCACTATTTGAGTACTCATTTCATTTGTACTCTGGGTTTTAATTTGGAACTTGTTTGAAAAGACTTTTTGTTCTTAAAATGTGTGTTTACCGCTATTTCAATTCCGCGAGTTGCATTTCCAGAATGAGAAAAAAAACCCCACCAAGTACATCTGAGATCTGGTCCTGGGACTGATTAGGAATGCAAAGGATCATGCGAACTGGCCTTTAGACTTTGGAAGAAAGTTGACAGCAGAAGAAGATTAGGTCTAACATTGCCTCACCCTGCCATGGCCTAGCACTTCCAGAAACCTTCCCAACAGACAGTAGATACAAAGTGGAGAACAGGGATATGGCTGATGCTGCTGGAAACAACTTCATTCTTTCATTTACTCTAATAAGGAGGTTAGCAAAGGGCTGTTCTGTACATGGGCAAGTATTTTAAACTCACATAATTGTGCTCACTGAAGACTAGAAAAGAACAAAGAACATGGAGAAAAGAGTGCATGAAAAACTTCATAGTGTTAATTAATTTTTTTCTAATTCAATTTTTTTCCCCCTGCATTTATATATTTTAAATATTAAAGATAAAAGAGGAATATTATTGACTCCAGGAATTGCTTTTGACTTTTTTCACTCCACTCTTAGGAATAAAAAAATTGTGGGGGCTCAGCCAGCATATATTAAAGTTAATAGAGTGAAACTTACTGACTAAGGAATCATTTACTTCTCCATTAAGGTTATTAGGAGTCTACCAGCTTTATGAATTTATGATGGGCTTTTAGGCATCATCCAAGGTAACTTATGTGCGCTGCCACTGTACTGTGAAAGCAATAGTTACTTTAAAAAGTGCAGGTTTTGATTCTCAAACAAATTACTCTGAATCCCACCTTTGGGAATACATTTTTTTATTACTTCACCAGTTCTACTATTTTAAGAATGTTAAACAGTACTTTAATAATCAATTTTATAATGCAATTTAGAGATAATAAACTTTCAGGCTTTTGGAAATATGTATCACATGAAACAGCTCAGTAAAATTAAAAGGCATGTTTTGACTCTGTCAAAAAGCCCCTGTGACACAGAGATTGGACAGTGTTTTCCTTTTATGTCTAACATTATCCTAGGTATGGTAATATGAATACTACTATCTTAAATAAAAAGAAACTTCAGCATAAGGTTCATGATGATGTATTCCAAAATAAATTAGCTGTATTGCATATTCTTTCTTAAAATAAAGTAGGTCAAGTCACCATAAAAGTAATACCCCTTTATTATTGTTAATAATTAATGATTGTTTTTTCCAATCCTTAGCCAGTTTAATGCTATTTTCTTATATTCAGGCCAACAGGCTGATTGGAAAGCAAACCACACAGCTGCAAGGCCTCCTAACTTCAGCTTAAACTCTTGAGTGTTCAACTTTTCTAAAAATCAGGTCAGATGGCTGAGGTCAGGGTCTGGACTGCTATCAGTTCCTTACCTTCCTGGTTTGGACTGTGTTAAAGAAAAAGCTCAGACCAGCTAACTGAAGAAGTCATCTCTGGTTTTAAAGCTTGTAGAATTGCTAACAATTGCAAATTTATTTTCTTTCTTAACACAAGGACTCAATTGATTTCTTTCAAGGTGAAAAAAAGTGTAAATAAAAGCAACATTTGGCCTTAATAGGCTGATTTACATTCTCCAAATTCATGGAAATTATACTGATGCAAAAGGTCATACTGAGGTTGCTATTGCTGAGTACAACTGGTCAGAATTGCTTTGCCAAAATACTTTTTAGTGAAAGAAGATTGCTCTGTTTGTACTGAAATATTTTCATTTTTCTGAAAGTTTCTGCAAAAAATATATTTCTAAAATTGAAGTGATTTCACTTGGAATATGGGAAATTTGCATTTGTTTTCATTTCTTCATAGAACATAGAATGATAGAATGGCTTTAGTTGGAAGGGACCTTAAAGATCACCTTGTTCCAACCCGCCTGACACAGACAGGGTCACCCTTTACTAGACCAGGTTGCAAAGCACCATCCACCTCATGATGACCACTTCCAGCAATAGGGCCGCCACAAGTTCTCTGGGCAACCTGTTCCAGTGTCTCACCACCCTCATAATAAAGAACCTTTCCTAATATTTAATATAAATTTACCCTCTGTCTGCTTAAATCCATTCCCCCTTTTCCTATACCTACATGTCTACGAAAAAGTCCCTTTCCAGCTTTCTTGTAGGACTCCTTTAGGATCTAAAAGGCTGTTATTGTAATAGTTCATTTGACTAGTCAGACAAAAATAGAGGGAAAATAATTTTTAAAATAAAGACATTAGAAATATGCATCCAAATGCAAAAAGCTGGGATTCTCTACTGAACAAACCTTGTGGAGTTTTCAGTCAGGAAACCTAATCTTTTTTAGGAAATGCAAAATTTCTGCAAAGTAGAAATTATGAGTTCTACTCAAGATACAAAACTCTTTCCAGCTCATGATCTGAATATTTCACTCAGTAACCCTCCTCTCTTCTGACCCTCTATTTCTGATTTCCAGAGTCTAGTGACCCCTACTTTCATTTAAAATACAGCAACACTGCGTAGACACACAGTATTTGGGGGGCACTTTGCTGTGCTTTAAATCTTCAAAGAGTATTAAGAGTGGATTTATATTATGAAATGTCTATATCATTCCTTTTATTTAAACAGTCTGAGTACTTCTTGCTTAGTTAAGCTATACAGGAAGTCACTATAAGTTAGAAAATTTACTCAAGAACTTGAACAAATAACAGGCTCATTAACTCCAAACAACTTTGGAGCTATCACATTTAACTGAACAAATATATGGAACAAGGACTTTAACGTGAGTGGTCTTCCAAGAAAAGCTATAATAATTGTGATTGCACTGTAGGTCACATCCCATGCTCAGTTTTAGATTTGTGTGTTCATTTTTATAATCTGAGATTTTCGTATCCTAAAAAAAGCTGGTGTAGGTGTAGCATAAGGTACTAAAATTCCACTATTCTGTTTTTGTGTTATAATACACAGGATTTACCAAAATGCAACAGAACATGTCAGTTCTGATTAGATAATTCACTTTGATTTCCTGAATTACTCTCCATGTTTAATGTATACGCATGTATTCCTTTCCATTTTCATAAAATTTTTGGGTGGGATTTTGATCTCTCATATAAATGAAACTCCAGATTTACATCTGCATCTGCATACCCATCCAGTAAGTTAATCAAAAGAGAAAATCAAATAATTGCAGTATTTTATTAGTCTTAACAGTTTGAAAAGCACCACTTTAAAAACAGATAGAAATCTCACATCATGAAACAAAAGAGACGTTTATCGAAGGCAAAAGAATATGTTGAAAAGAGTGGTTTTGAAATAATCATTGAAAACAACAATGAGATTTTGTTTTATTTGTTTGTTAAGAAGAACTCCTCAGGCAGTAAGAAAACCAGATTGTCATTTTATTTTCACTCCTAAACTCCAGAAGAATGGTCAGGATCTAAAAAGTCACCTTTAACATTCTTTACTTTTGTAGTAGTGTTTAATTGCAAAAACACTTCATATTTTTAAGCATTCCTAACCTAAGAAGTGGTAGATTGAACTTGATTGAGCTCTTTTCTGCTGATTTGGTCTTGTTACCTGCCCCACTCCTCACCATCTGACCTGCTTTAGTTATTTCAGAGTTTAGCCTTATTATAATGGTTTTCAGCAGCGATATGCATATCACTGGCCAACACTTTTGAACTAATTATGTTTTCCTGAAGAAGAATCTAGGCCAGTTTTTCACTGTTAACTAACAGAAACACATTCACACTAGTAGTCTCAAATGTTCCCTGGGTCTCTGTTTAAAATTAACCCATCAGAAAATCACATGGAGGACGCTCAAGGCACCCCCCCCCCCCAATTATTTAAAATCATGTCATTAAATCAGACAAAAGCTGGCACTGCAACTCAGCAGGAGCTAATTTAACCCATATGCTTTGGGAATGTTCCTACATCCTTTTGTCTTGGCCAGAATTTTTCAGGAATTATTTTTTCCTATAAAATAAAATTATATTATAAAATAAGCATACAATTCTAAGTGCAATGAATTCTAAACGGAAGCTGGATAAATATGACCAAAAAAAAAACAAAAAAACAAAAAAAAAAAAAAAAAAAAACAAAAAAACAAACAAAAAAAACCAAAGCCCTTTAGTTCAGCAAAACATATAATGACTTCTTGGAGACTAGTATTACAGAAAGGAAGATCTAAAAAGTACCAGAAATCTGAAGACTGAAGTACAATGCATGGGAGTCCAGTCACCATGGAATTATGTTCCATAACACAGGTAATCATGATGAATTCTTAGAGATGCAAGACATTACTCTGGAAATATCTACCAAAAATATTAAACATGTGCCTCCATCTTAGCCTTATAGTCATTGTGCTGTTTCTTTCTCAATTTCACATGTGAAAAAAGAAGCAAATCAAATAAAGGCTTATCTTCACTTGGGTTTTTCTGAAATGACGTAAACTGTACTCAGCTTTTCTTACCGTGACTCATTCAAAAGGAATATTGACTAAATTATTATGTTGATTTTATATGACTTATTAATGAATCTGTGATTTTTTTGTATTTGTAAGAATAATAATTAAAAAGCACTGAAGTGTTGGGCTTACTAGAACACTGATGAAGAGCTAAAGTATCGTCTTGGCTAGCGACATTACCCCATTGGCCATTTGCTATGCAGTTAAATATGTTTCAGTGCAGTAATCCCAAAAGGAAGATGCAGGAAGTACTTACCTACACAAAAAAAGTGGATCTTCATTATTTATAGTTTTGGGTTATGCTGTGATTGTGTTAGTGCCTGATTTAAGAATTTATATGGGTTTTTTTTGTGGTTGTTTTTGTTTTTGTAGCAGCGACTTACCATCTGGAAATGCTAAAAGAGCATGAAAGAAATAGGATTTATATGCAGAAACAATACTTTTCAAACTTTTTTCAGTCTGACCTCTGTTTTTGTATGCAAGTTGCTCTTCTCAACTGTCATTTGGGTTTTGTTTTTGTAATTGGTCATCACCATGAGACTCGAGTATATAATTCTGTAAACACTTCTCTGTATTAATGAGTGCTTCAACTGATTAAATAATAGGTCTTTTCACAGGAAATTTAAAGGATGCATGCAGTTCAGATTGAGATACGTCATTCTTGCAAGCAAACAGGGATTTATAAAGCACTTTTATTTAAGAAAAGATCAAATGCAGTATTAAGAAAACAAGCTCATGCCTTGAACTATGCAAAATTTTGTGAGTTTAATGTTTTACGAATGTTGTACAATTAAGACCTTGATAAATGCTTGGTTACAAAATATGATTCATGATTCTAGAATCTTGCTGCCTCAAGGGAGAAGTTCCTTCAGCCATGGGCTTTGTGATCTCATGTCAGCATTAGCAGTTTTTTTGCTGAAAGAGTTTCTATGCTCTTGCAGCCTGCTTGCCTTGAAGCCTTAACTAAGGTTTTCCCACCTGCCTTTACAAAGCATTGGGTGACCGTTAGTTTCCTCTCTCCATGATCAGTTATGCCCTTCCTGGTTAACATGCAGGTACAAAAGACAATGATACTGGAGACAGAAACTGGAATTGAAGAAACTAATTGATACATATTTATAATAATTTGCATAAGAAATTCCGAAAGGTGGACTGGCTGAACCAACAGTATGGAAACCTGAGGGATGGAGACTACAGAATTGGCAGGAGGAGCAGAGGAAAGAGTTCATACTAGTGGGAGAGTAGAAGTTTGGAGGCTAAAAGGGCACAGACACATTGCTGATGGATGTGACACACTGCTGATGGATGAATGGATTTGCAGAGTTTCCTGAAAATATCAAACAGAACAGAGAGCACCTTTAACTAGAGATCTAAAGGAATGCTTTCTAATGTGTTGTTTTTTGTTTGTTTGTTTTTTTTTTTTTTCACAATTGTGACTCGCAGATGGGAGGTAAGGTTCACTATGATCTTTCCAGGGTATTGGCTCTATAGAAAGCATTCCTGCTCAGTTATCAAAGTGAGATATGATTAAGAGATCTGAGCAGTCAAGAGTCTGTGCCTACAAACCAGCACCAAAATTGCTCATAAGCTGTTGCTGTCGTGATAACTTGAAAGTTGCCAATTGCTTTAAAAAGGAGAATACCTTGTAAAAGCAAATACTCCAGATCTTTCTCAGGACAAACTTTAAACCCCTATCAGATGCTCATCTTCCTTCACACACTCTCTGGGCAGATGTGTGTTACAAAGTATCTAGAGAAATTTCCCTGTTTAGCTGCTTTCCCCCAAGATTCTCTAAGTTGTTTTAGTTTAAGCATGACTGAAATGTGCACAGTTACTAGAGCAATGAACATGGTAGAAGAGCCCATACAAATTAGAATAGCAAAGCAATACAATGATTTATACAGCTTTTTTGAAAATATTTACATTTTTTCCCTCTGCTCTGAGCAACTGTAAAGCATTCTTTCATTTGCTTTCTCTGCTTAGTGAGATCCAGGAAGGAAAGCATCCTCAGCTTTGCCTCAGGGGACACATGCAAGACACACTTGTGTGATACTCATACCTCCATGAAAATGAATATATATTATCTAGTTGACAAAAGCGCCCTTTATGGCTAACAAAAAGAATTAGGCAACCCCAAGTATGAAATTCATGAAATAAATAGGTTATATACCTCATAAATGCCTATTTTACTCCACTGAACATAAATAGGGCTTACTTAGCTCAAAACTAGACACCTGATAATCTAAAACACAATTAAATGTTTCCCTGCATGTATTGCTGGGGAGGGACTCTTCATTAGGGACTATAGTAATAGGATAAGGGGTAACGAGTTCAAACTTAAACAGGGGAGGTTTAGATTTGATATAAGGAAGAAGTTTTTTACTTAAGGGTGGTGAGGCACTGGAATGGGTTGTCCAGGGAAGCTATGAATGCTCCATCCCTGGCGATGTTCAAGGCTGGGTTGGACAGAGCCTTGGGTGACATGGTTTAGTGGGAGGTGTCCCTGCCCATGGCAGGGGGTTGGAGCTAGATGATCTTAAGGTCCTTTTCAACCCTAACTATTCTACGACTCTATGATTTTATTTTCTTTTCCACGTCTGTCTTTTTTGCAGGTTCTAACAGTGTTACATTCTGCATGGTTCTTCGGATTATTTGTATTTGCCACAATGAGATGCTTCTGATACAAAATAAATGATTTTGTGGTACTTCAGGTTTTTGGCAGAATCCATTCAGAGGGAGCATTAAATATATTACAATTTAATTTGAACCCCAGTGAAACCAATGGAAAGTCTCCAAGTTGTGCACTGGAATTGTATTTAAAATTTGTCTAGGTTCACATTTTTTCAAAGAATCTATCCTCAATTACAGTTTGAGGAGTTTTTAATGAAAATGCGTGTGAATATATAGTTTTGGACTGAGAACAGGTTTTTATAGGTATAAAATTCAGTGACATGTTAACATCTTAGCTGCAACGTAAATTTCATGTATAAAAAGAGGCTGTGAAAATAGTTGGAGTAAATTCTTTCTGAAGACTTGTCACTTCTATTTTCTAATCCTTTTCCCCCTCTCCGCAGTACATTTATTGCACAATATATCTTAAATCAAAGTAAGTCTTTAAAAATCAATAAAAAAAATAAGAAGATGTTAACAAAGAAACCATATTTCTGGAATAAATACTGTTTACAGATAATTTTATCATCTTACTTTAGTGTCAGTTCCATGATCCAGAACTGATTCAAAGGCTTTATAAATCATTCACTGTCTGGATCCACTAAAAAGAGTGTAGTTGTTTTAGCTAAAGAATGCAACAGAGAAAAATGAAAAACAAAATAGTTAAACAAGTAACATGTTTTTTTTTCCTTGTGTCTTTTTAAAAAGTACTCTTGAAAATAGCATACTGTGAGCTAATATTAATCATATGAGGATAGATCACGTAAACAAAGTCTATCTATTGATCTAGTTCCAAACTTCAGGACTGTGAAACCTGTTAATTTTTCATTTTTATACTCCCAAACAATTTTTATAATGTAACATTTATTTTTGATAATGCTCAGAACTATAAATCATTTTACTTTACAACCCTTGAGTCTTAGGATTTATGAATACAGAAGAAAATCTGTTTCCTATTTGTAGGCTCTACTGTTTGGAATTACATGCTAGCAGAAGAATATCTGTCCTTATACAAATGTGATAACACAAAAAATATATGAAGGTGCTCTTGCTTAGGTATGACTAGTCAGTCTCAATTGGGTAGATCTGGTGTGTTATGTTACTTGAACTATGTAACAATAAATAAAGTTCTTGGCTCACAAGAAGAGGAATGCTATTACAATAGATATAGGCCATATACTTCATTCTGTTTCTGCTTTGTGGCTGTAATTCACTGTAAGACTCAAAGGTTGAGGATCAAGTGTTCCCAATTTCACATAAATTTATATCACCTTTATTCCCAGCAAGTTCCCAGTCTGGGCACTATTTGTCTTAGGGTTTAAATTTCTTTCTTATGTTCAGACCAAAATTCTATTCTGTATCTTAGTTACTGTTTTCTAATGGAAACTATTATGTTTTCATGAAGGATTTCTCATCTTAAAAATACGTATATTAATCAAAAAATTCTCAGCCACTTATAGTTGAATTCAAAGGAACTTGCTGCTTTATAAATAGAGCACAGAAGCACATACTGAAAGTACTTGCTTTTTATGCATTAGTACAAAATAGCCTCCACATAGCAATAAGCATAAATTGTAAAATAGTTTTCTTTTGTTCCTAATACACTTTAAATAACTTGAAAGAAAATATGTGCAGTTTATACTTTGACAAAACTAGAATTCAATAGTGTTACAGACAATTAAGATGATTCTGTGATCACTGAATTCTTTTATAAAGATATGTGATCTTTACATGTTTAAAATTTAAATCTGTGGACAAGGAGGATGACAAACAATACCAAAAGTCTATTAGATATCTATTCAGGCTAATATAGTGAAGGAAAACTAGTCTCTGAACACAGAACATGTAGAAGAGAATGTAAGTCTCTTCATTTTGCAGTCTCTTTTCCTATGGGTTTTCAGAGAAAAAAATCAAATGTGGTTATTTGAGATTGCTTTCAATAACATTTCAAGAGCATATCTTTAGACTTAGACATATCAACCATCCTCCTGCTGTGAGCCAAAAAAATTTCATAAGAGCACATTGAGCTTCTCAGCTCAATCCTGGATCGACTAGGTCAAGAGAAGAATGATTAAGAACATATGACACAAAAAAACAATGGCATTTTCCTCTCTTTTAAGACTATGAGAAGACTAATACTAGCAAGGGATGTTCACACAATTTCCAAGGTCTTGATCATGCTGTGCTTCTTCAGGACAGTCTCACATGCAGATAGAAGTCCTGCTGAAAGATAGCGCTGCATTTGGACAAAGACACCTGTCCAATTGTCATTACATTGCAATTGCAGTATCTTAACATAAAAAAAAAAAAAAAAGAAAAACGCATATTTTACAAAAGAGTAATTAAAATAATTGACATTTTCAATCATCCATATATATAATTAGCCAAAAAATCCATTCTCAAAGCACACTTTATCTCTTGCAACATATGTGCATTATAACGTACTGTGCTAAGTGAATGCCCTAATACTTACATTTAAATGGCATTCCTATTCAATAATCCATCTGCTGAAATGATATTTCAACCAATGGCTCTGAAGTTCAGTTTGACAGACCTAACCAGCTACACTATCTCTCCAAGAATATCCCCCTTTCTGTTTTCCACAAGGATTTTGGTGCACTTATGTTTATTTTTGGCTTTTTTTTTCAGGGAAAATTGTGGAAAAATACATGCCCCAGCTGCATAATATGCACCACACACAAGTGTCTAAGTCCAG
This sequence comes from Amazona ochrocephala, assembly GCA_039720435.1. Classification (NCBI taxonomy): domain Eukaryota; kingdom Metazoa; phylum Chordata; class Aves; order Psittaciformes; family Psittacidae; genus Amazona; species Amazona ochrocephala. The sequence continues at coordinate 34,192,533 of CM077880.1, forward strand.
ATGTCTTTTTGGCGAAGACTCATATCACATCAGTTTCACAACCTGCAATTTTCCTCCATCCAGGCATTCACAAAGAGAAATCAAAATAAAAAGTGCAGCTCAGTTCATTACATAGGACATTTTTTTTCTGCATGTTTTATAATCTATTTCAAGGGTTCTTCAGAATTGCAAGAACTGCACAGACAGCTACTGACACTATATACATTCCAGGAAACAATGCTGACATGCCTAGGCCATAAAGTAAAATAAAAATAGGCAAAATTACTTTGAATGAAGTTTGTTTAAGTTTTTGAAAGGTATGATTTTATTTTCATATAAATATGCATTGCATTAAAGTTTTCAGCACACTCTATCTATAGCTCTTAGGCAAAAGCTGACAAAACACTGATATATTTAAATGAAATTAGTAATAATAATTAAAAAAAAAGACCTTGAATTTCATAGAATCATAGAATAGTTAGGGTTGAAAAGGACCTTAAGATCATCAAGCTCCAACCCCCCTGCCATGAGCACGGACACCTCCCACTAAACCATGCCATCCAAGGCTATGTCCAACCCCAGCTTGAACGCCGCCAGGGATGAAGCATTCACAACTTCCCCGGGCAACCCATTCCAGTGCCTCACCACCCTTACAGTAAAGAATTTCTTCCTCAGATCCAATCTAATCTTCCCCTGTTTAAGTTTGAACCCATTACCCCTTGTCCCCTCACTACAGTCCCTAATGAAGAGTCCCTCCCCAGCATCCCTATAGGCCCCTTCAGATATTGGAAGGCTGCTATGAGGTCTCCACACAGCCTTCTCTTCTCCAGCCTGGACACCACCAATTTTCTCAGCCTATCTTCATATGGGAAGTGCTCTAGTCCCCTGATCCTCCTCGTGGCCCTCCTCTGTACTTGTTCCAACAGTTCCATGTCCTTTTTATGTTGAGGACACCAGAACTGCATACAATACTCCAAGTGAGGTCTCACGAGAGCAGAGTAAAGGGGCAGGATCACCTCCTTCGACCTGCTGGTCACGCTTCTCTTGATGCAGCCCAGGATATGGTTGGCTTTCTGGGCTGCAAGTGCACACTGCCGGCTCATGTTCATTTTTTTATTGACCAACACCCCCAAGTCCTTCTGCGCAGGGCTGCTCTGAATCTCTTCTCTGCCCAACCTGTAGTTGAGCCATTGAGCACAACTCTTTGCATGCGGCCATCCAGCCAGTTCTCTATCCACCAAGTGGTCCATCTATCAAATTGATGTCTCTCCAACTTAGAGACAAGGATGTCATGTGAGGCAGTGTCAAATGCTTTGCACAAGTCCAGGTAGATGACATCAACTGCTCTACCCCTGTCCATCAGTTCTGTAGCCCCATCATAGAAGGCCACCAGATTGGTCAGGCAGAATTTTCCCTTAGTGAAGCCATGCTGGCTGTCACCAACCACCTTGTTGTTTCTCATGTGCCTTAGCATGCCTTCCAGGAGAATCCGCTCCAAGATTTTGCCAAGCACAGAGGTGAGGCTGACTGGTCTGTAGTTCCCTGGGTCATCCATTTTCCCTTTCTTGAAAATGGGGGTTATATTTTCCTTTTTATCTTCAAAAGGAGAAATGAGTTAAACCCAACCATAGTTAAATATCATTGCCTAACAAAGGCCATATGCGATTTAAAGGTGGCAGTGTATCAAATAAGAGTCAGTTAGAAGACTGACAGACAAAGTTGGTGTCATACTGATTTGTATTCATTCTTGGAATGCAGCTTTTCCCTGGAACTATATTGCCTTAATGCCACTCAGAGTACAAAGTCAATAACAGTTGATTCCCACTGAACAACTACATGTCTCATCCTATTCCTAGTATTTATCATACTTCTTCTTTAGCTAATAATTGCTATAGAAAATTTTACTACTGAGTAACATGCTGCAAAACTTTGTTATAGTATGTCCCTGTGTTTTAATAAGTGTAAGTAGATTTTTTTCATGTTCTAGACAGTATTTTGTAGCTTAGAAACAATTTGATGCCTTTGGACACCTGGCAGACTATGGTTCAGGTGTACTGGATGAGGTGCTGCTTAACATAATCCATTTATTCATTTAGCATTATTAAATAAACACTCTGGCTCCCTAGATAAATACTTCATGGCAGTGCAAGAGTTAGCTGAAGATGTGCATAAAATATTTCATTTACCAAATTGCAAAGGCCACTTGTCTTGTGCAAATAAAACAGAAAGAGACTATAGTAAAGGCTTTGCACAGTACACTTGTGCTTTGTATGCTAGAAAAATTCTCCAAGCCAAATGCATATTGGCTGCTGTTACGGTTGGCTTAATACCTAAAAAGAGAGGCCAGGGCACTTGTTCAAACATATCTAGTACCCTTGGCTCCTAGCACAGCTAGCAAAAAGGAGATATAGCCAGCCCATCTTTTGAAAAGCAGCTGTGAAGTGAGGGGTTATGCAAAAGGCATGTATTCTGACTCATTTCTTGGCAGGGGTGATTACCTGAACCTTGGTTCCATTGAGCTCTACCTAAATAGATTCAAGCTACTTGAAATTTATGTGACTAGACCTAACTTTTCTCAAGAAGATATATGAACAATCATGATGAAACGCAAGAGTCGGCATAGTAACATTAGCTTGTGCTGTTTGCCTTTAGCTGCCCTGTAGCAAGCTAAAGGATCTGCTTTTGCTTGTCATATTTGTCTTCTCTTGGTTGTGTTATTTCAGCTTTACTCTCTACATCATAGGCAACACAAGATTTATGAAAGGTTATATTTTATAAATTTTATCTGCCTTTTACACACACTTGTAGCTGCATCACACTGCTGCTCTACTGAGTAAACTTAGAAGTTCAATGGTAACTTGCCTGCTGGCATTGAAAAACCTAGTCCACATTCACATCATTCAGAAATATCATTACTGTATAGAAGGCAATAGAGAAATTTTAAGAGAGGCAATAGAGTGTCTCTGAATTCTAGAGGTATGGGGTAGACTTTTGGCTCCTCAAGGCTATCAAACAGGCTGAAGAAGCATGGTCCTTCTTGTCTAGGTATGTTGGGGTGTGGTTTTGTTTGTGATTTTCTCATTTTTATAACAATGGAAAATAAGATCTCATTGAAATGCACCATTGATTGTCACTACGATGGCAGCAATTTTAACTTTTCCAGGTGTTTGAGAATGACAACCCATTATTTCTATTTTTAATTTTAAAATAAATCAATAATATTGGGCTAGTACGCCTTATGGAAAAATCAGTTTTAGAATGTGGCTTGCAAAAAAGAATATGTTAAATGTAGAAGTCAAAGGACTTTTTTTTTTTAGCAATTGTCTAGTTAAAGGCTACCAAAACTGCTGAGACTGAAAATAAAAGTTATCATAGAATCATAGAATAGTTACAGTTGGAAAGGACCTTAAGATAATCTAGTTCCAACCCCCCAGACATGGGCAGGGACACCTCCCACTAAACCATGCCATCCAAGGCTATGTCCAACCCCAGCTTGAACGCCGCCAGGGATGAAGCATTCACAACTTCCCCGGGCAACCCATTCCAGTGCCTCACCACCCTCACAGCAAAGAATTTCTTCCTCAGATCCAATCTAAACTTCCCCTGTTTAAGTTTGAACCCATTACCCCTTGTCCCCTCACTACAGTCCCTAATGAAGAGTCCCTCCCCAGCATCCCTATAGGCCCCCTTCATGTATTGGAAGGCTGCTATGAGGTCTCCATACAGCCTTCTCTTCTCCAGGCTGAACAGACCCAATTTTCTCAGCCTATCTTCATATGGGAGGTGCTCCAGTCCCCTGATCCTCCTCGTGGCCCTCCTCTGCACTTTTTCTAACAGTTCCATGTCCTTTTTATATTGAGGACACCAGAACTGCACACAATACTCCAAGTGAGGTCTCACGAGAGCAGAGTAGAGGGGCAGGATCACCTCTTCGACCTGCTGGTCACGCTTCTTTTGATGCAGCCCAGGATACGGTTGGCTTTCTGGGCTGCAAGTGCGCACTGCCGGCTCATGTTCATTTTTTCAATAATGTTTATATGGAAAGAAACATTTCAAGCATTCTTTTGAATATAATAGGTCTTTGTGTTCATAACCCAGTGTAATAACTAAGGTTCTTTCACACTGGAGAAATTTCCAGGTACTCTTGAGTCAGCATAGATGGTTTATATAATCTCTAGGTCCAAAGCTGGGTATTCATCAAAGGTTCTAGTTAGGGAGTGTTTGTGGTGGCAATACCCAGAGATTATCTTCCATTAATGTCTTTTTTTAAAATATTTTTGAGCATAAAACCCCAGACATCTTCACATTATTATTGCTAATGTTTTTTTTGGTGAAATCTGTGTTTCCCTCAGTAGCAGTAAAGTACAAAAACAAATGAGAAGATAAAAACAATATTATTAGTTCTTGCTTCAGAATCAAAGTTATTTTGGTACTGACGTCCTCAGCGGAAATTTATTTTATCAAGGCAACAAAGAGCCCTTGGAACTAAAGAAATCCTGCATTCAAAGTTAAGAATGTGCTGAAAAATAACAGTCTTATCCTTGAACCAAGCTCAAGAAAATATTTAATCAAGGCTTAAGTGCTGTAGATCTGAAAACTGAAATACTACAGAAGCTGGGAAAAATTCTCATTTATTTTGATGATAGAAGACACTGAAGTAAAAGAAGATCTTAGATGGCAGTACTTTTCCAGAATAAAATTAATATGTGAGACATGACGTAAAAAGTGCTACGTTTCAATTTAAAACACGTAGAATAATCAACAGCTTATAACACTGTTTAGAAATAGAAAAACACATCTGGGCTTCAAAGAATCATGTTGAAGCTGACAAATTTTAGATGTGTTCAAAAGAGATGACATTTTGGTAACTTTCTAAGGTAGTTTCTCAGCCACAGTTCCTCCTCATATTCTCCTAGTGCTGCTGATTTTCAACAGCAATAGACATCAGCCAAAAATCAACCTGAAATCTAGTTTGGACACAAAATATAAAATTATCAACTGAGTGAGAAGAACAAATCCAACAAAATGCTTTTAAAATTTCAAGAGCTGTGTTATTTTGGATTCTATCCATATGAAATACTGCTGTTTTTTCAAATATGTGAGAGCATTTACTGGCGTTAAACAGCTCTGGGAGTTGTCACTGTCATGAAGGAGATTAGCGTCTTGCACTCTCCTAATGTATTTTCAACTTCTGAACCAGCCTGTGACTAAATTTTTATAATGAAAAATGCTTGCAGTACTAATGCTGTCCTCATTTGTTTCTTAAATGTTAAATGAACTTTAACCTTATGAATCTAAAAAATTCTGTAGTAGAAACACAAATCTGATCATTTACACATAGAAATGGAAAATATTGGATGTACTGATATCCAACTAAAACACCATCTGTCAAATGGAAAGTGAACAGGTGATAATGTCATTTGCATGTTTCTCTTCCTTTTAATCTTGCTAGATTCATTACAGCAGGTTTATTTTCTGTTACATTGATAGAATACAAAGGAGCAGTCTCCCCAAAAGTTTTATTTATTCTCGAGAAAGCAAGAAAACACTATTGTCTATTATTCCAAAACTAGAGATTTACAGCTACACTAATGTGGACATCTATTTTACCAGGCGAAATAAGGTGGGTTTGAACATTAAATACTGCACTATTCTGCATAATTTGCATTTCTTAGTCATCATCTTCAGCAACTGCATTTCACAATTCAGAACACTGAGGCAGGATGAAATAGTTCCCTGAAAGAATAACTCTGTTCTAAGTATTCAAGTCCTAGTCACCCTGCTGGCTGTTAATGAAAATGTCTACTTGTGCATGTGTTTTTGAGTAATATGAGTGGGCACAATGGGTACGAAGTGAAACACATAAGGTTCATCTGAACATCAGCAAACACTTTTTTACCAGGAGGGTGACTGAGCACTGGCACAGGTTGCCCAGGGAGGTTGTGTAATCTCACTCTTTGGAGGTATCCAAAAGCCTCTTGGACTTGGCTCTGCACAAACAGCTTTAAGTGGCCCTGTTTGAGCAGGGAGGTCGGACAAGATGACATTCAGAGGTCTCTTCCAGACATAACCATTCTGCAATTCGGTGTGATTCTGGATATGCCATGTATTTGTGTTTCTATTTTTCCATGCTTTTGTTTTCTTTTTTCTCCCTGTTTCCATTATGCTTCAAAAATAGTGGGTAGCTAATAACTGCATACGGCAATTACCTTTCAGCCATAACGCAAGATAAAGAGATACATTACTGCCTATGTCATTTAACTGTTGTCATTTTTAATGTCTTCATCTGTACTGGAAACTCTTTAGACTGAATGAAAACTGGATATTTCTCATTAGTATCTATTTTGGCTTTAAATCAAAAGTAAAACCAGGTTTGGTTTAGTTTGGTTTTCATATACTGTTGATAGGTACTGCAGTCATTTGTCTCTTATTTTGATTTCCTCTAAAACTGTTTTAAAAAAATGTTTCTCAAGTTCAAGAAGAAAGTATTTTTCAAAATTCTGCTACTTATTTTAATCTTTTGCATTGGAAATCCTTTGAAAGTTACTCTGGACGGATTTGGAAAAATGGCCAAGTCCTAACTCCAAGGTTTTGCTGTCTGTTTTCAACGTTACAACTTAGATTATTACCTTAGTAGCTGATGAATTTAAGTTAATGCTAATCCACCTCGATACTTTTTTATTTTTTAAAAAAAGCTTCATTTTAAGCCAATCCAGACATACATTTATCTAAACCTTTAACAAGAATAGACAGAAGGCCTCATTTCCTTTCAATTTACCTTTAACTGATGTTCATTGATCAGATTCTGTCCTGAACTCTTTATGATAATAGTAACACTGGGAAGTTACTGACATGGTTTCCCACTTACAGATGGAATATTATGATGATGGACTTAGCCTATAGACTATGAGTCTTAGAGCTACTTTAAATTAAATCAGTAGGCTAGAAAAAGAATTAATTTGTCTCAGTTTCCAAGTGATTTTTTCCAATTCTGCCTTCAGTAGATGAAGATATACTTCTTTACAATGAACACGAGCTAATTGACAGCCTTTTCTGAGTGTTCTCAAAGTCAAGTCAAAATCTGGCTGTTCATAAAGTCTGAAGTTTCTCCTGTATAGGGAATCTGTCTCCCTGGGTTACATTTGAGATGTGTTAGCAGAAAATCAGCGGTATATTTTAAGACTTTAATTGTGTATTACTACTTGATTAGAGTTAGAGACATTGTGGAATTGCCCCAGAGTCAAAACTAATGACCAGTTTTTTACTTCTGTACCTGATTTATCTTCAGTAGCACTCTCCTGACTAGCGTTTGTACTCCAAGGGAAACCAAGCTGTAATTGTTCCCAAATGTTAATATGATATTGTCCTGTGGCTAACTTAAAGCATGCAGACAGGATGCTTGCCTAGGAACATTCCTAGGGTCCTGTCCTAGAAGAATCCCTGGGTCATTTCTTGAAAGGCCATGATGTATGTCTCTGACATAAGGCAGCAGGGTTTTCTCTCAGAAAGCTCTTGTAATTCATATTTCACAAGTTACAGAGAAAAGTGTTTAGGGGAGAAAGCATCACCATTCACATGTTCCTTCTATAAATCTAGGATCAGTTACACCTGTGGTTTTTAGGAGAATAGAAAATACTTATTGTGAAATGTGCTTTTTCCTCACAAAACATTATTTCAAGTTGTCAGTTCATACCTTTTTACATCATAGAATCATAGAATCAAAGAATAGTTAGGGTTGGAAAGGACCTTAAGATCATCGAGTTCCAACCCCCTTGCCATGGGCAGGGACACCTCCCACTAAACCATGCCATCCAAGGCTATGTCCAACCCCACCTTGAACGCCGCCAGGGATGAAGCATTCACAACTTCCCCGGGCAACCCATTCCAGGGCCTCACCACCCTTACAGTAAAGAATTTCTTCCTCAGATCCAATCTAAACTTCCCCTGTTTAAGTTTGAACCCATTACCCCTTGTCCTCTCACCACATTCCCTAATGAAGAGTCCCTCCCCAGCATCCCTATAGGCCCCTTCAGGTATTGGAAGGCTGCTATGAGGTCTCCACACAGCCTTCTCTTCTCCAGGCTGAACGGACCCAATTTTCTCAGCCTATCTTCATACGAGAGGTGCTCCAGCCCCCTGATCATCCTCATGGCCCTCCTCTGCACTTGTTCCAACAGTTCCATGTCCTTTTTATGTTGAGGACACCAGAACTGCACACAGTACTCCAAGTGAGGTCTCACGAGAGCAGAGTAAAGGGGCAGGATCACCTCCCTCGACCTGCTGGTCACACTCCTTTTGATGCAGCCCAGGACACGGTTGGCTTTCTGGGCTGCAAGTGCACACTGCCGGCTCATCTTCATTTTTTTATTGACCAACACCCCCAAGTTCTTCTCCGCAGGGCTGCTCTGTTATAATCTCCTCCCTGCCCAACCTGTAGCTGTGCCTGGGATTGCTCCGACCCAGGTGGAGGACCTTGCACTTGGCATGGTTAAACTTCATCAGGTTGGCATCAGCCCACCTCACAGGCGGGTCAAGGTCCCTCTGGATGGCATTCCTTCCCTCCAATGTATCAACTGAACCACACACCTTGGTGTCATCGGCAAACTTGCGGGGGCGCACTCAATCACACTGCCCATGTCACCCACAAAGATGTTGAACAAGACCGGTCCCAACACTGATCCCTGGGGGACACCACTAGTTACTGGTCTCCAGCTGGACATTGAGCCACTGAGCACTAATCTTTGCATGCAGCCATCCAGCCAGTTCTTTATCCACCGAGTGGTCCACCTATCAAATTGATGTCTCTCCCACTTAGAGAGAAGGATGTCATGTGAGACAGTGTCAAAGGCTTTACATAAGTCCAGGTAGATGACATCAACTGCTCTGCCCCTGTCCATCAGTTCCATGGCCCCTTCATAGAAGGCCACCAGATTGGTCAGGCAGGATTTTCCCTTTACTAAGCGCCTTGTTGGTTTTCATGTGCCTCAGCATGCCTTCCAGGAGAATCCGCTCCAAGATTTTGCCAGGCACAGAAGTAAGACTGACTGGTCTGTAATTCCCCGGCTCATCCATTTTCCCCTTCTTAAAAATTGGGGTTATATTTCCCTTTTTCCAGTCATCAGGGACTTCACCTGACTGCCATGATTTTTCCAATATGATGGACAGTGGCTTAGCAACTTCATTTGCCAGCTCCTTTAGGACCCGCGGATGGATTTCATCCGGTCCCATGGACTTGTATACATTCAGGTTCCTAAGGTGGTCTCAAACCAGATCCTCTCCTACAGTGGGCCTTGGGTCTTCATTCTCGCTGTCCCTGCGTCTGGCTTCCAAGACTTGGGTGGTGTGGTCAGAGCATTTGCCAGTGAAGACTGAGGCAAAGAAGTCATTAAGAACTTCAGCCTTCTCCAAATCCAGGGTAGCCAGTTCTCCCGATAACTTCTGGAGAAGGCCCACATTGTCCCTAACCTGTCTTTTATTTACAATGTACCTATAAAATCCCTTCTTGTTATCCTTAACATCCCTAGCCAAGTTTAATTCTAAGTGGGCCTTATCTTTCCTAACCTGGTCCCTAGCTTCCCAGACAACATCCCTGTATTCTTCCCAGGCTGCCTGACATTGCTTCCACCTTTTATAAACCTCTTTTTTCCTTCGAATTTTGCTCAGCACATCCTTATCCATCCAAGGAGGTCTCCTGGCCCTCCTGCTGAACTTCCTTCTAGTTGGGATGCATCGCTCCTGAGCTTGCAGCAGGTGAGCCTTGAATATCAACCAGCAGTCCTGTGCCCCCCTGCCCTTTAGGGCTGTGTCTCATGGAACCTTACCGAGCAGGTTCCTGAAGAGGCCAAAGTCTGCTCTCTTGAAGTCCAGGGCAGTGAGCTTGCTGCGTGTTCTTCTCACTGTTCTGAGGATCTCAAATTCAACCATCTCATGGTTGTTGCAATCAAGGTTGCCTTGGAGCGTCACATTTCCAACCAGCCCTTCCTGGTTGGTGAGGACAAGGTCAAGCATGGCACCTCTCCTTGTTGGCTCCTCAATTACTTGCAGAACGAATTTGTCTTCCACACAATCGAGGAACCTTCTGGATTGCTTGTGCCGGGCCGTACCATCCCTCCAACAGATATCAAGGTGGTTGAAGTCTCCCATGAGAACAAGTTCCTGCGAGCGTGAGGCTGTGCCTATCTGTCTATAGAGTGCTTCATCCACCAACTCCTCTTGGTCAGGTGGTCTGTAGCAGATCCCCACAATAATGTCACCCATCGCTGTTCTCCCTTTAACTCTGACCCATAAACTCTCTGTCAACTGCTCACCTGTCCCCAGACAGAGTTCCATACTCTCCAGCCTATCCCTGACATAAATAGCAACTCCCCCTCCCTGCCTCCCGGGCCTGTCTTTCCTAAAGAGCCGGCAACCTTCCATTCCAACACACCAGTCATAGGAGCCATCCCACCATGTTTCTGTGATGCCTATGATATCATACCCCTGTAGACGTGCAGAGATCTCTAATTCCTCTTGTTTGTTCCCCAGGCTACAGGCATTTGTGTAGAGACATTTGAGCCGAGATCCAATTGAAGCCGGCTCATTGGCTGGAGCAGCTGGAATATCCCTACATTGCTCCGAACAATCAGTTTCAGAACTAAATATGTTGTTATTTGTAATGAAACTTGCATGTGAAAAAAAGCATAGATAAGCACACTTATGTAATTTGCAGGATTTCCTTGAGATCTGAAACAAGACTTCCCTTTAAAATTTTAAAGGCTTTCAAATGCATGCCTGATACTTTGAAAGTTCACATTTATAAATGCAGTGTATAGGAGGTAAGCTTTCCCTTTTCTCTCAGTGAAAGAATCACGTCTTTGGTTTGGGTTGATCATCAATAGCATCTAGCTTAGGTTATTCTGGATCACTTTTTATTTATAAACTGCAATTTTAATCCTGTCTTTCAACTTTAGGTTTTAAGAAATTAAAAATTCAGGAAGAGAAGTGCATGACGGCTTGTAGAACTATGGCTCCTTAAAAGGATTCTGTCTACTTCTACTGTCATTTCTGCATAAACTTATAAACAGTTTCCTTGACTGAAGTACAGTGTAGTGGAATAGGAACATTCTCTACTTGATCATGCTTCTGGAATGTCTTCTGTAGAAAGAAAATATTTTGGAAACCACATCCATGGAATGAACACAGATTCCAAATCTTACTCTGGCCAGTGAAGATGCTGATCAGGAATGTATTTAAATAATTGAGTAGAAAGCAAGTCGGGAACTTGCTCAAGTCCATGCTGAATTCCTGCAAGTTCCCAATGGTTTGGTAAGATTTTTTTCCTGCCAACAGCAATAGGATAATAAGTTTCGCTTGATTCTGTGGCAACAAGTTTGATCTTATTGAGATTTCTGAGTTACTGATAAATGTGAGATCAGCTGTAACCTTAGAAGCCAGGATAAACAAAGAGACCAGAGTAAGTGAGAACCTTTATAAAAGCAGAGGAAGATAATGATATCTTTGTAATATAACAACCAAAATGACCTTCATCTTGTTTGAAGTTGTTCTCTCTATCATTGATTGAGTCTCTTAGCTAAACATCCTATTCAGGCACTGACTCCCATGCACTAGACCAAACAGCCACATCAGTTTAAGACATAAACCCCTCATCTTTCTGTTTTGTTTTTCTTCCAGAAGTTAGGCAATGGGACTGAGGTAATAGAAGCAAATGTGTTTATGCCTCAGTACAGGTTATTTGGTGCAAATCCATTAATTCTAGATTCAGAGGTGCAAACATACTTTTCTTCCGTCACCCTCTTTCAGATTGTCCAGCAAAGAGTAAAACGAAAACTACCTTCAAACACCACAGCTAGATTTGCCAAAGGCTCTGAATCTGTTCTTTTTAGTGACTCATCGAAGTCCTCTTATTGTTAATCCATTTTTAAATATTCCACTTTTTGTATTTGTATTACTATGTCTCTCTTAGTACATGAGGCATCAACCCTGAATACAATGTTCACCAAAAGGTTCCAGTGACAGCACAGCTCATGAGAAAGGAAATTTCCAGTATAATTTATGCAGATCTCTTTTCCCTGATCTCACACTCAAAAATTAATAAAGGCCAGTTTGTATATCCTGGAAAACTCATTAGGCACCAGGGACAAAGATGTGATGTTTATATTCTCTGTTTTTAATTCTTGTTCAGTTATGAAGAAGTTAACTTCCCAAAATGAATGACTATCTAACCTTCTCTGTTTAAAGTGAAGAGTTACCCCAGGAATTTGAAGACAAAAGAGAACATACTAAAGCTGGTCAGCCGTTGTCTCCAAGTCTTGAATTTTATTATTTCATTCCTGGAATATCTACACTTTCATAAACAAGGTTATATATTTGGGGCCTTGCTTCCACATATCTAAAGCACTTGGACAAAACAAAACACATCAAGCCAGGTCCTAACCAGTGCTTCAAGGAAACAACAGCTTGCGCCAGCTCAACATGTATTATTTCCTTTGGACGCTTTTAAGCATGATTTACAATTTTCATTTGGCCGTTTCATTCAGTTAGTGATTTTCTGTCCTCAAAGTGCAGCTAAGCTAGACTGTTAATATCAGAAGTTCAGGGGAAAAAAACCCTGTGTTCAAACGTGCTCCTGCATGAGACTCTCAGAACAACTGAATGTGAGCTTGTATTTTCTCCTGTTTCCTTTATGTGAAACTGCTTAGAAACAGAACCCAGCTGAAACAAACACTTCAGTAAATTCCTTGCAATGACCCAATGCCAGACTTTTTCTTTTTTTTTTTTTTTTTTGCTAAGGGGCTGAAAATACTTAGGTTGTATTACAGCTGATAGCAGTTTGTTTTGTTTGTCTGCCATAGCTGCAGATGACAGAGATCCAAAACCCATTGACATGAATAGGTTCTGGATTGACTGTGGGGAAAGGATTTCCACTGTAGAAGGGAATGCTAAAAACATAATTTTTTAAGGCTCCAATTTTTTGAAAAAATATTCCATCCTCTCTCCCTCTCTCATTCTGTCCTGCACACGCGCATTTGTTTAAGTTCAAATTCTGTCTCCTTTGTACATGTTAGATAACTATGAAATTACTGAAGGCATTCAAACAGCGAGGTATAATTCAATGTGGATAAAGCTTAAAATACTTGCCTAGAGGTGGGAATTTTCCCTTCAGGCTTTGCTGAAAAGCTGTCAGGCACACTCTCAAATGAGGTGAGCAGATTCATACATGTTTTTACATGCAATATTGTGATCAAAAAACCTCATCTGTACTAAAATCAAATTAAGTCGCAAAGTCAGGTACTCCAAAGCTAGGGTACCCAGAACTGGAGTTGCCCTTTCTTCATCAGATAGAAAACACCAAGCCTCAGGCTGTCCGTGGTTTTCTGGGACTATTTTTCACAGACGCAGTGACTGGTCCAGACAGCACTCACCAACACATGCATGTCTCAGACTTCCTCAGAACAGCTGAAAACAGGACTGGTCCAGTTATCAAGAAGAGAAGACTGAGGCACAGCAGCCAAGTAGCTTGCTGCTATCCATCATTTATTTTCAACTTTCAAAAGAAAAGAAATAATTTAAGAGGGCCAGGGATGCATGAGAGGAGGAGAGTAATGGGGAGGGAAAGAGGAAGAGGGAGAAATGAAAGGGTGCTCTGACTCAGTCAGTGAATCACTTCTTTTTCTCCCTGAACAAAAGTTCAGACTTATCATCAACAACTGAAGAACTTCTGAACTGATAACTTAAGTATCCCAAGGAGAGAAGCAGAAATTTTCAGTTTCATCCCTTTTTCTTTTTCTTTTTTTCCATGATAATCCAAACAAGTAATAGCTATAGGAGTCATTAAATCCATAAATTCCTATGTTAACTAGATATTTATCTATCAAGATAGTATGTGAAGTGACTTTGATAATGAAAAATTGAATAAATTAAATATTTTTTGCACATACAAAGATGCCATTTCATGATGAGCACAATAAATGTGATTTCCAGAATTACCTTAGGTAACACAAATTGAAGACACACAAAGTGGCTGAAGCCTTTGCAAGATGACTTGGTGCATCTATCAGGACTTGCTGGGTATTCTACAGACTATAGGTGATATTCTTGACTCTGCCACCGGCCCACTGGATTAATATGGACTAACCACTTTTATTACCATAAGTTTATTAATGCCTTTTAGATTCACTTTAGGAATGATGGCAGGGAAACATTGTATGGGATATACTTCACTCAAATGCTTTAAAATATCCCTAAAAAGCAGTAGATAAAAAGGATGTTGTCTTAATGCATACAAGGCATGTTATTAGTACATGTTACACATGACAGTCACTGGAGCAGACAGGAAGAGAAAACTGGAGACTCAAATCCATCTGAAAAAGACACTTAGATTTAGATGTTAACGTGTGAGGGAGGTAAGTAAAATCTACTCAGTGGAATATGGAGAGTTATTTGAGGTAAGACACATGTATATGCATAGGGAAACAGTGCCACTGGATATACTCTGGGGTAGCCCACCTTGCCTTCAGCTGCTGGAAGGCTATGAATCTGCATGTGATGCAGCACTTCTGCTGCATCACATTTGCCAGCTCCATGCAACTGACAAAGTTACAATATTAGATGTTTATGTTTAGTCAACTGAATCTTGCCCCAAGCAAGTGTTTACTTCGAAGTTAGTCGCTTTAGGATGAACTGGATAACCCCTAGGTGTCACTGTCTATACTGTATAAGGACTCAGTTCAGTTGCCTTTATATTTGGGCTGTTAAGTGCCATCGGTTTAAGACGCCTTCAGGTGTCCTACCTGGACTCCCACCTGTGGTCCAGAAGTCTCTTTCCAGGGATCCTGTGTGCCGTTTCATCCATATGTGCATTTGGGACACCTTTGGATAGCCACCTCAAATTGCACTAGAAGCTTGTGTTAGGTTAATACATGCCAGTGACTGTAATGAGAGTTTTAGATCCTTTTCTCAGATGTAGATGCCTCTGGCTATGAGTTGGGTCTGATTATCCAAGCCCCAGTGGGATTTAAACTTAGGATAGATGTCTGGTTTCTCTGCACTCTGGGAAATCGCAGCAATGAAATATGTGGCACCTGCAGCATTTGGGGGTTGAAATCAAAATATCCAACAAGTGGTGATAATCAAAGTTAAAAAGAAACAGAGTTGTAGTTTTAGAATTACATTTTTGTCTGTAAATTTTACCTAGAACTTCAGCTTGACATCAAAGTAATTTTTGAAGTCTGATCTTAATTCATTCATGAGCAAATGACCATTATTCTCTGTATTAGGGCAATTAACAAATATAGTTTTGAGTAACTAAGGTGGGAACAAAGTGTCAAAATTTCACAGATTACGTACTTCGGTTGATGGATATTTTCCATCATTTTAGACTGCTAATATTTCCCTTTATTCAGAACTCTTAATGAAAAGTTTTTTCTGAAATATGTTTCCTGCAGTCCTTTTTTTTTCTATTTCCGTCTTTATAAAAATGAATGTCACAAGTGTACTCCCATTCTTATATCTCTTAGTAAAATAAGAATAATGGATTAAGATAACTTTTAAAACCTTGTGTTCTTATTCTATGAGTTATTTTGTGAAATGGCACACTGAAACGAAAGCTTCCTTATTTAAAGCCAATATATCTATTGCATCCTGGTGATAGTTACATTACAAAGACACATGCTTTCAGTACTATAGACTATATGTGAATTAAACATCTGCCTAGTATTATAACATCAGTGTAAAAAAAAACCCTATTAAAGCATCAAATTTTCATCTTGCAAAGCTGTGAGACTCATCCTGTCTCTGCAGACTTTCAAATATTAGACTGATGTAATACTTGTTCTTAGCCAAGTAAACTCTGTGCTACTTTCTTTGTTTCATTATGTATAAATAGGTACACGCATTGTTTATAGACTGTGTATACTAGGCAAGGCCATGTCTGATTCACAGATGTGAAATTAATCATGCTTTATGTAGAAGGGATTTCAGGGAAAATCGTTCTTTATCAGTACTCTGACTCTTCACATTGTTTCTTTTCTTGTGCGGTAAACCTTTAAGACCAGGCAGTACAACTGGTAAATTAAATCTACTATTATGTAACAGGCTCAAAGAACAGATTAAAGATACAAGCAAACAGAAGAGCACAATAACTTAAAACATATACTGAAACATAAACATGCAGCCTTCAAATCATAAGTCAACAGCTTAATGCATTAACTGTTTGGCATAAGAAAGACTCTTACCCTGTAAACTATTCCTCCAGCAAACTCCCTCCCTGATGCAGATCAAAATGCACAACAATGGGAAGTTTACAGGCCCGCCTGAATGTGTGGATGACAGGAGCTCCAGTGGGAAAAGATCAGTGGGTACTCTGAAAGTGTGAATCCAGTACATTTTATGAACAGCTTCCACACATCGTAACAGCAGCAAATGCTTTCTGATGGTTCATAGTCTGACTTGCCATGTATAAAATTATGCCATTATAGTGCTGACTATGAGGCAGCACAAACCAAAAGAGTTAGAACTTGTCTTTCTTTTACAGTCAGGGAAATAAAAACTCAGGGCTCTGAAGGCAATTTTTTAGAAAAGTAACATCTGTATCTTTCAAACATGGAACAAGATCTGCTTCCAGATATATTGTGTGGGATTTTTGGAAAGAAATCAACAATCACTAAGGAGGCCTATCCACTGGGATTCATTGCTAGTGCCTTATAACACCATAAAAAAAACAGTGCCACAGGACCTAAGGGACAGATGTTCCTTCAAAAAGAAGTTATGGACTGAGCAGGACCCTCATGGCACTGGGAATGACACAAGACAATGAGGACAGTAACTGAGTCCTGCACATCTGTTCCCTTTTTTTTCCAAAGAGAGCTGGAGACACCTCTCCAGATGTAAAAGTGCTGGATAGAAAAGTCCCCAGCATCCTGTGCAAAATATATTCTTTTTATACTCTTCTTTGTCACTCTTCCACTCAAGAAAGACTGTTCAGAGATGCTCTAAATCAGGGGCTGTGCTCCAGTAACAATCCTAAGTGATACAGGAGAATACAATCAGGATCTTCCTAGAAGATCTAATCAGCCTGCACTGATCACTCAGCAGGTTGTCCCAGACTTAACCAAAATAGCCAATGGATGGAGTCAGTTGCCTCTGAACAGTAATTCAATTTACATCCCTCTACTTGAGATCCACATCCTCGGTCTCTCTCCAGAGCCAGGTGTTTAGCATCTTTGTAAGAAATCCTGGGAACAGATTGGGCAGCTCCCTCTAAATCTGTTTGCATCAATAAGAGTCCAGTAATTCCTCTCCCTAACCACAAACTAAAGAGTAAAACTTCCTGCTTTCTCTGATTCCAATATATTTTTCGAATGCAGCTCCAGCAAATGAAGAGAAAGTTACCAGTACACAGGATTCCCTGTATGCCTTTGTTATAGTACTGTCTTTTACTGAGAACAGGTTGGGCATAGAAAGACTGATGGGAATGTTCTGACCCACAGAGAAAACCACTCCACTAATAACTATGTTTAAGAAAAACAAAAAAAAATTACACCTAAGACTGCAAGAGGGTTTTAAGCACTAAACTGGAATTTCATAGACATTCTGAACTGCAGTCCTGAAATGTAGACCAAAACACTTTGTTGAAAGAATCTCAAAGATGCTTGGGCGTTTCCTATTCACTGTCTGCCGTGGGTTTGGCAGTATCGGTCATTTTTCTCCTTCTTGGTAGCTGGTGCAGCGCTGTGTTTTTGACTTTCTGCCTGGGAACCGCACTGATAACACTGATGTTTTCGGTTACTGTTCAGTAATGTTTGGTCTGACCAAGGCCTTTCTGAGTCTCATGCTCTGCCAGGGAGCAGGGGAAGCCAGGAGGAAGCAGAGACAGGACACCTGACCCAAACTGACCAAAGAGGTACTCCATGACACAGCATGACATGCCCACTACGTAAACTGGGGGCAAGAACCTGGAAGAGTGACTTCACGGCTTGGTGTCGGGTGGTGAGCAGTTGTATTCTCTTCCCTTGTTATTTCCCTTATCATTACAATTATTGGAAGTAGCAGTAGTGGTTTGTGTTATACCTTGCTTACTGGACTCTTCTTATCTCAACTCATGGGAGTTGCATTCTTTCGATTCTCCCCCCCATCCCTCCGGGAGTGGGAGGGAAAGAAGGAGTGGGGAGTGAGAGAGCAAACTGCGTGATTTACGGCTTAAAGCACGACACTCTCTTGGTGCTGTTGAGCCAGTTTTCAGAGTCTGTCTCCATTTGACTACATAGGACACAGAGCAATGATGCGACTCGGCATTGTGAATGCCACCGCATTTTCTGGGGCTCAACTCCCAGGCAGTGCAATGCTAAGTTAAATCAGCCTCTAACTCTTACCTGAAAATCTAGTGAACCAAAGAAAAATATATTCTTAGGCTCATTGAGCATTAGATTCAGCAACAATAAACCTTTTACAACGTTTATGTTAATTCCTCTGTGTAACATTTTTTTCTAGGAAGATCTAGATTCCTGGTTGCAAAATAATAGAGTGGAAACAATCTTAAAAAAGAAGAATAAATCAAAAAATTAGCAGCTGAAACTTACAGAACTTATTGTTCTTCCTAAAGGCTTAGACCCACATAGGGAAAAAGAGATCATTAAAGTTAACATTTTTCCATTCCATCTACCCATACTTACTTCAGGACTTTACTCCTTCAGACTTTTGAAACCAATTTCTACTGAAATCATGATCATAGAATCATAGAATCATAGAATAGTAAGGGTTGGAAAGGACCTCAAGATCATCGAGTTCCAGCCCCCCTGCCATGGGCAGGGACATCTCCCACTAAACCATGCCATCCAAGGCTATGTCCAACCCCACCTTGAACGCCGCCAGGGATGAAGCATTCACAACTTCCCTGGGCAACCCATTCCAGGGCCTCACCACCCTCACAGTAAAGAATTTCTTCCTCAGATCCAATCTAAACTTCCCCTGTTTAAGTTTAAACCCATTACCCCTTGTCATCTCACCACAGTCCCTAATAAAGAGTCCCTCCCCAGCATCCCTATAGGCCCCTTCAGGTATTGGGAGGCTGCTATGAGGTCTCCACGCAGCCTTCTCTTCTCCAGGCTGAACAGACCCAATTTTCTCAGCCTATCTTCATACGGGAGGTGCTCCAGTCCCCTGATCATCCTCGTGGCCTTCCTCTGCACTTGTTCTAACAGTTCCATGTCCTTTTTATGTTGAGGACACCAGGACTGCACACAATACTCCAAGTGAGGTCTCACGAGAGCAGAGTAAAGGGGCAGGATCACCTCCCTCGACCTGCTGGTCACACTCCTTTTGATGCAGCCCAGAATACGGTTGGCCTTCTGGGCTGCAAGTGCACACTGCCGGCTCATGTTCATTTTTTTATTGACCCACACCCCCAAGTCCTTCTGTGCAGGGCTGCTCTGTTATAATCTCCTCCCTGCCCAGCCTGTGCTTGTGCCTGGCATTGCTCCGACCCAGGTGGAGGACTTTGCATTTGGCATGGTTAAACTTCATTAGGTTAGCATCAGCCTACCTCACAAGCGGGTCAAGGTCCCTCTGGATGGCATTCCTTCCCTCCAACATATCAACCGAACCACACAGCTTGGTGTCATCGGCAAACTTGCTGAGGGCGCACTCAATCCCACTGCCCATGTCACCCACAAAGATGTTGAACAAGACCGGTCCCAACACCGATCCCTGGGGGACACCACTCGTTACTGATCTCCAGCTGGACATTGAGCCATTGAGCACTACTCTTTGTGTGCCGCCATCCAGCCAGTTCTTTATCCACCGAGTGGTCCACCTATCAAATTGATGTCTCTCCAACTTAGAGGGAAGGATGTCATGGGAGACAGTGTCAAAGGCATTACACAAGTCCAGGTAGATGACATCAACTGCTCTGCCCCTGTCCATCAGTTCCGTAGCCCCTTCATAGAAGGTCACCAGACAAAGTAGGAATTGGAACATGCCAGTTTTTTGGATCATGACAGTTTAGTAGGTGAAATCATCCTGTTTTAATTGCAAAGCAACTCCCCCCTCCCCCCCCACACTATGTTTCTTCTGCTTAATGATTTTCTTCTAATAAAAGGCAAAGAATTATTACTGAAAAGGAAACCTCATGTCATTTCTTGACAAAGAAGAAATATATTTCCTGTCCACCCTGTGTCTAAATATTGTTCACTTTTCTAATTCAAACAATACCACTGAGTCAAAGCAGCTTTTGCATAAAGCAAGATTTGACCTCATTTAGTTCCATCCTGAAGAACATATTTAGGGAAAATGAGTAATATTCTGAGAATTGTTAGTCTGAAGACACAGGACAGGAAAAGTGGTTTTAGCAGTCATTTTCATTATAAAAGTGTATATTTTTTGTATTTAATAAAAGAAAGATGAGCTACTTAGAGCCAGGTTATGTTCCCCGTTACACTGAAAATATCCTTACAGTCTGAAGAACTGTCCCCCATCCTACATGCCAAGTATTCATTATATGTTTTCGATTTACACCTTTAAGTGCCAACTGATATAAAAGATGTTATATCAAGCATTTCTCATGACTTGTAAAAGCTTGTATTCTGAAAATGCCATTTCTTGGGCTCAGAAAACATGTAATTCTACTCAGAAGTGCTGACTTCTTTTGCAAACACAAATGCCATGGGCATTCATTCAGAAGGACAGCTGTCAGAGACGAAGGAATTATGTTCTTTTCTTGATATCTGTCTGAGCGCCAGATCATATACTCAGAAGCAAGAAATTTAGACTCAAAGCTCTTCAAAAGTGAACTCTGCTAGACATTTTCCTCTTTCAAGAAGAGGGGCTCAACTACCAATCTAATCAGATTTTTCCTGCTCATCCTGGCATAGCTTTTGAAATAGCCTCTGTCTGCAGTTGGAACAAAGAAACTCAATTCTCCCAGTCTGAGCACCCTGTTTACCTGGGAATACTCTATTCCCACTATTATTTCTGTGTTCTACATGGTTCTTCCTTGTATAAGAAACATAAATAATCTGGGAGAAGGAGCTAAAATTTGTGATCCTTTGCTGATATCCAGTGGGAAATCATATACTTTTGTCACAGTCAATTCATTATTGAAGACTTCCCTGAAAAATAAAAGATAAGATGTTGATCATTTCAGCAGCAGAAAAACACTGAACTAACATTTCATATGACCTAAGCCAATGTTTCAACTGTTGTTGTTTTAATGACTCTTTTAATCACCCAATCATAGACTTATTTAGGCTGGAAAAAACCTTTAAGATCACTGTGTCCAACCATTAATGCTTATCTTGATTTGTTTTGCAAAGGGCACTTTAAGGAGTTTTCCAAGCTGTAAATCGTAATCTCAAACATGGTGAAACATATGAGCATTCGTAATATAAAAATCTCTTTTCCTCAAATATGTTATTAACAGATGTCTGCCTCCTGCACATTCTGCAAACTGCTTACAGGTGCAAGGAAATTATTTCAAAACATTATAGCAAAGAGTCAGAGTAAGCTTGTATCGCCTACCCAAAGAGACCTTAAAAGATCCCCAGAAAGTCATCACAGAAGAATAACACAGAGTATTAGAAACAGAAGAGCATTCTTCAAGTAGTGGAAAAATGCTTTCAAGCAAGACAAGTGGAATTAAGCATAAGTCAGGGAAGTCTACAATAAGATAAGCCAAAAATCACTTTGTTAAATAATTGCACGAGGGATAAAAACTATGATAAAACTTTAAACATATCAAAAGCAGGAAACATTCCAGCTTGTCTGCAGGGTTGATAGATGATATAAAAGATAAAAAAGATTTTCTCTAACAAGTCATAGCAGAAATACTAATTGAATTATTTGCATTTGTGTTCACTACAAAGGAACATAGGTAAGCTCTGACACTGAGCCTTTCCTTCTGGCAGACAAATCCAATGAAATAACTCAAACTGAAATGTGCTTACAAGAGTTTGAGAGTTCTGATGAGACCTTTTATTATTGATAATACAAAGAAAACTAGTTTTTCATTGAAAATTCAGAATCAGATTATATTTGAGATTGTCAGAATTGCTCAGATCACCTCAGATGCTGAAAGAGCGGAAGTGTTGACTGATATGGGGGGTTTCAAAGAATCTGTCAGGAGACAACTTCCTTCTGCAAGTAATTGAGGAGCCAACAAGGAGAGGTGCCATGCTTGACCTTGTCCTCACCAACCAGGAAGGGCTGGTTGGAAATGTGACACTCCAAGGCAGCCTTGATTGCAACGACCATGAGATGGTCGAGTTTGAGATCCTAAGGACAGTGAGAAGAACACGCAGCAAGCTCACTGCCCTGGCCTTCAAGAGAGCAGATTTTGGCCTCTTCAGGAGC
Organism: Amazona ochrocephala; assembly: GCA_039720435.1. NCBI lineage: Eukaryota > Metazoa > Chordata > Aves > Psittaciformes > Psittacidae > Amazona > Amazona ochrocephala. The sequence goes on from CM077880.1 coordinate 34,214,853, forward strand.
CTCCTCAGTAAGGTTCCATGAGATACAGTCCTAGAGGGCAGGGGGGCCCAAGGCTGTTGGCTGATATTCAAGGATCACCTGCTGCAAGCTCAGGAGCAATACATCCCAACTAGAAGGAAGTTCAGCAGGAGGGCCAGGAGACCTCCTTGGATGGATAAGGATGTGCTGAGGAAAATTCAAAGGAAAAAAGAGGTTTATAAAAGGTGGAAGCAATGTCAGGCAGCCTGGGAAGAATACAGGGATGTTGTCTGGGAAGCTAGGGACCAGGTTAGGAAAGCTAAGGCCCACTTAGAATTAAACTTGGCTAGGAATGTTGAGGATAACAGGAAGGGATTTTATAGGTACATTGCCAATAAAAGACAGGTTAGGGACAATGTGGGTCCTCTTCAGAAGTTATTGGGAAAACTGGCTACTCTGGATTTGGAGAAGGCTGAGGTTCTTAATGACTTCTTTGCCTCAGTCTTCACTGGCAAATGCTCTGACCACACCACCCAAGTCTTGGAAGCCAGACGCAGGGACAGCGAGAATGAAGACCCAAGGCCCACTATGGGGGAGGATCTGGTTTGAGACCACCTTAGGAACCTGAATGTATACAAGTCCATGGGACCGGATGAAATCCATCCGCGGGTCCTGAAGGAGCTGGCAAATGAAGTTGCTAAGCCACTGTCCATCATATTGGAAAAATCACGGCAGTCAGGTGAAGTCCCTGATGACTGGAAAAAGGGAAATATAACCCCAATTTTTAAGAAGGGGAAAATGGATGAGCCGGGGAACTACAGACCAGTCAGTCTCACTTCTGTGCCTGGCAAAATCTTGGAGCGGATTCTCCTGGAAGGCATTCTGAGGCACATGAAAACCAACAAGGTGCTTGGTGACAGCCACCATGGCTTCACTAAGGGGAAATCCTGCCTGACCAATCTGGTGGCCTTCTATGAAGGGATGGACAGGGGTAGAGCAGTTGATGTCATCTACCTGGACTTATGTAATGCCTTTGACACTGTCTCCCATGACATCCTTCCCTCTAAGTTGGAGAGACATCAATTTGATAGGTGGACCACTCGGTGGATAAAGAACTGGCTGGATGGCGGCACACAAAGAGTAGTGCTCAATGGCTCAATGTCCAGCTGGAGACCAGTAACGAGTGGTGCCCCTCAGGGGTCAGTGTTGGGACCGGTCTTGTTCAACATCTTTGTGGGTGACATGGGCAGTGGGATTGAGTGCGCCCCCAGCAAATTTGCCGATGACACCAAGCTGTGTGATTCGGTTGATACATTGGAGGGAAGGAATGTCATCCAGAGGGACCTTGACACGCTTGTGAGGTAGGCTGATGCTAACCTGATGAAGTTTAACCATGCCAAGTGCAAGGTCCTCCACCTGGGTCGGAGCAATGCCAGGCACAAGCACAGGCTGGGCAGGGAGGAGATTGAGAGCAGCCCTGCGGAGAAGGACTTGGGAGTGTGGGTTGATGAAAAAATGAACATGAGCCGGCAGTGTGCCCTTGCAGCCCAGAAGGCCAACCATATCCTGGGCTGCATCAAAAGGAGTGTGACCAGCAGGTCGAAGGAGGTGATCCTGCCCCTTTACTCTGCTCTCTTGAGACCTCACTTGGAGTATTGTGTGCAGTCCTGGTGTCCTCAACATAAAAAGGACATGGAACTGTTAGAACAAGTGCAGAGGAAGGCCATGAGGATGATCAGGGGACTGGAGCACCTTTCGTATGAAGATAGGCTGAGAAAATTGGGGCTGTTCAGCCTGGAGAAGAGAAGGCTGCGTGGAGACCTCATAGCAGCCTCCCAATACCTGAAGGGGCCTATAGGGATGCTGGGGAGGGTCTCTTCATTAGGGACTGTGGTGAGAGGACAAGGGGTAATGAGTTTAAACTTAAACAGGGGAAGTTTAGATTGGATCTGAGGAAGAAATTCTTTACTGTGAGGGTGGTGAGGCCCTGGAATGGGTTGCCCAGGGAAGTTGTGAATGATTCATCCCTGGTGGGGTTGGACATAGCCTTGGATGGCATGGTTTAGTGGGAGGTGTCCCTGCCCATGGCAGGGAGGTTGGAACTTGATGATCTTGAGGTTCTTTCCATCCCTAACTATTCTATGATTCTGATTCTATATCCAGTAAACTTCAGGTTGCTAATCCTCTTTTGTCTTCGACCAAGCAGCTGAAGTTCATAGCAAACCACGCTAATAAATATGATGTAATAGTGAATACTCAACATGAGTTTTGCCGGGAGAAATTTTGCTTCTCTACAGTCTCAGAGAAATAAGAATTACAGGTGAGCTCCCTAATATGCTATATTTGCACGTTCAAAGAAATTTCAAGAAGCTCCTCACCGGAATTCTTAACCTAAGAGGAAAACTTCCCTCACAGATTAATCATCATTTAAAAGCTGGGAAACAAATAATAAGAGCTATGTGAAATGCTACTAATGGTAAAGCATGAGGATCTACGCTTCAGTGTATGTAGCTAAACATAATTGGCTTGTGATGGATACAAACATAAAAACTTTGTTCGCATACATCTTTTCTAGGCAATCATGCCAGCAACTGACTATGAAGATATAGGATACTGGATGAACAGATATTAAAAGGTCAAATGAAAATCAAATTCTATTAACTATGAAAATAGTTAAAATCTAGTAAATCAAACGTCATGATGGACTTTAAATTAATTACTCTCAATGATCTTTTCTATAAAGTCACTATCTCAGCGTTCATCAGCAACCAAAGGAAAATAGAATGCTAGTAAAGACAGAATCAGAAAATTTGTACCACTATAGAAATGCATTGCAAACACAGGCCTTGTCTTACTCACAGTACTCCTTACCATCCCTCTCTCCAAATATATACATAGCAAAACTTGTAAAGGTATAGGCAGCTGTGACAAGGATGATGAGAGTTAAGGAATGCTTTCCATGTGAGAAGGTTTTAAATAGAGTGGAACTATGCTCGGAAAAAGAAGGAACTGAGAGTGATTTGATAGGTTGTAAAATCATGAATCAGCTGGAGAAGGTGACTGGGGAATAATCATTCACTGTATTTTATAACACAAGGATGAGAAAGCACCAAGTAGAATTATCAGGCAGTGGGGCTGAAGGAAGTGAAAGGAGTACTTTTTCACAAAACACCTCATTATATCGTGGAACTTTCTGCCACAGATAACTTCCATTGCCAAAAGTGTATATGAGTTCAAGGACACGTTAAACAAATTCAGGGTTAGAAGATTCATCAAAAACTAATAAACCTGATGATGTGGTACAATCTTCAGTTCAAGAAAGCTCCAACAAGAGATGACTGGAAGCTGCATGGCTATGTTGTTACCAAAGCATTTGCTGACCATTATTGTTAATATAATATTGGCAGAAAGGAGTTTTAAATATGACTAAACCCAGATGTTTCTATACGTTTAACTTTTGTCACAGTTTTCAGTGAGTCCCCATTACCCTGAGAATATTCCTGAGGTACTCTATTTAAAGTCTTTAGTGACAATCTTACTCTGTATTTGGGCCCATATGTTGCATATGTACATCCTCATCCATCTTTGACCCTTGGATTAAACCCATGAAGAGAAACAACATTCATTCGGGGTCACATGAATCCAACCAGGCACATTTCTCCATCTGGAAGTACATGTCCCTTTCCCTCGACAACCTATTTTTTTCAATTAGGCATCTTAGTTCTGCCATAGTTCTGTTGAACTAACTACCACTTAGTTCAACTAGTTGATTGAACCCACAGTTCAACCAACAGTTGGGTAGGACACAGCTGGATGGTACAGTAGTTTTAGATTCTCTTGGCTTTATTAAAATAAAAAGGAAAATAAAAAAAGAAGAAAAAAAAAGGGATGAGCAGAAAGGAGATATCTAGAAACAGAGAGGAAAACTATGAACACTGAGTTATGAAAGAAGTTGAGATGCTTTCTGATGATTGTTAATACTTGAACTGACCAACAATATCAAGATGTAATATTTTTTAACTGTGTAACACCTTTCCACACATGAAAATTTTAGTCTTCACTTTTATTTTTGACCCATCTCTTCCAGCATCTTATGTTTCAATAATACAAAAATGATAACTGTTCCATTAACTCCTTTCCATGATTGGACTAGAGAAGAATGCTATAGAGGAATGAAAAAAAGACAGAATTTATAAGGAATCTCCTTTTTTGTTTTCTTTCTCCTCTTTTTTTTGAGAGGGAGCTTATTTGGGAGACATTCTGCCTCTACTATGTCAAAGGAAAAAAAAAGGTATGCTTTGATAATAGTCTGCCTGTTTTGTTACTGGGATGCCATTATTTTGAGTTTCAAACAGTTAGAGATTGAGAAAAGGTGTTTTCTTTCAGTACACAGATTTCATTACACTCTGCTACTTTTTTTCCCATCGCATGGGAAATCCCACACATGAGAGAAGATATATATGAGTACAACTTGGAGTTTCGTTGAGATGACAAATGCTATGATGAAACAGAAGAAATTCTCCATTAAAACAAACTACATGTCAGATTTCAGCTCAGATTCAGCCAGCTCTCAGCTAAGGAAATGCGCCTTAGCTGTAGAACAGGGAGTAAATACATATCTGCTTCACTCAAAGTGGCTCATAGGGAAACAAGCAGAAATATTAACTAGTGCTGATTACGATAATAAACAGAAAAGCCGTCCAAGAGCAATCCACCTCATGCTTTTACCAATGTACCCCTGAAAGAAAAAGATGCACATATCTCCTTGCCTTAGGCAATGCTTAATTACCTTGTACCACAATAAGATGTGTAACTCAAGGCCAAACCTATCCAGTGAATGCTGGACCTCATACTGCTTGTGGTATTCCCTCTCACTGGGTATAAAAAATGTGAAGAACTGAAGCTTCCCACAAGGTTCTGCAAAATATAATGAATTTCCTTTGCCGTAGTTAAACACATTTCTCAGGACCTCAATTTATCCAATTAAAGACAATAAAAAAATAAATCTGGGGAGTAAAGGAAATACTGGACATAGGGATGAAAAAATAATATGAAACTCCCTTGTTACAGGTGATTAGCTTTCTCCATCCTTTAAATAAATAGGCCTGAGAGTTAAGGTATGTACTTAGCATGCAGCTTAGCCCCTTCAGGCTGACTCCATCCCCACAAAAAACAATGTTGAAGTGTTAAGGATCTTTTTGTATGATTTTTTTTTTTTTTCCTTAACATCTCATTGTTTCGAGAAAATGAAAAAAGTTTTCAAAAATGTGTATATTAACAAATTTTCTTTGGGCAAAATTTCATATCTACTAGGAAGAAAACTAAGAGCTGGAATGCTATTACTGTTTCTACTTTCCCTTCTCAATTTCGTAAAGCCTAATTTTATCTTGACTCAGACATTCAACTAAATCTACACAATGATTGCCTTCAGGTCAGCCTACTTTGTTGTAATTCCTTAGATACACACCAGGGGATAAAGTATTCCAGAAAAAACAGGTGAATTAACTTTCCTAATGTGAGAAAAAGAACTCTTGAACAGCTGACAGGATTTCAGCCCTGATAGTTGAAATGTCCTGCCTGTAAGGTACATCTTGTCCTTCTTGGATGAAAAGTCAAGATTAATATTTTTCTAAAATATTCATTTCATTTAATCCCAAACCCACTCATGAGTAAACTATAAAGGACTTAGTAGCTTATCAAATGTTCTTTTCTCAGCTGAAGTAGTCAAACAGCTTCTAGGGAGCTTTTTCTATGAATGGAGCCACCATTAACCACACACTTCACAGCAATGAAATAGGAATGGATTGTTGGAGAGATCCTAATCCATAGGTAAAGCTCACATTCCAGTTAAAACAAGCACTACATAGCAAGAGAAGTAACAGCAAAGACAAGCCCCCCTCACCCCAAAGAAACAATCGAATACATAGTTGTATTTTACTCTAAAACTAAATAACTAAAATAATTCCTGCTGAAACTGAGTTTAAACAAAAATCAAATGACACAAAATGGCTATTGCATATTTAATAGATATACATGAATGCTTCAATAGTCACACTCCTTATTGCAAACCTATACCTGTGAATAGTTGGATAATGGTGAAAGTGACCTATTATATTGATTTTACATTTCTTTAGAAGATCCATTTGGTAACAGTTTTACTATTTTGTATGTTTGGCACATAGATACAACTATTGTTAGCCAAACCATTTATTTCTCCCCAAAGATCTGATTGATAACATGTTTAGTAAACTCCTGAGCTACCTCTTTCTTGCTTTGGGGATTGCCCCATTTCAGACCTGAAGAAAGCCTTCTATGTTGTAAAATCAGTTTATTCAAGCTATAGCAGATGCTCTTATAAAGGCGTTCCATTACGGGAAGCTGTCAGTCTCAGCGAGGACACCAATTCACTAATAAAAAAATCCGGTTTATGTTATCTGTTAATCTATCTTCTACTTTTAGCTTAAAAAATAAAAAAGAAATTAAATGTGACTGGCAACTAATATAGTGCTAACATAATCTTATTAGCACAGTACGATTGGCAACTAACCATGTACCACTAAGAAGAAATAAATGATGACTTTGAATAACCACCAAAATTTAATGTATTCACAAGCATAATGATCACTGATAATTACAAGTACAACCAGAAGTATGCAGAGGTTAGTTGCAATAATTTAAAGAATAAAAGACTAAATTTTCAATGAAAGACACAGCTGAGCTTAGGCTATATCAAAAACTTGGAGGCATCTTCATTACCATTATAGATGGAGCTGTGTGATTTAACCTTTTTTGGTATTATATTTCAAAACCTCTTCGTTGAAAGAAATGGCGTGATGGAAGCAGAAGTGATGAATGTACTGAAAAATTGCTTCCTGTCATAAATAACTTTATAAACCTACTGGGAATTTTTTTATGTCTACATCTGGTAGATGGTGACTAATGCACAATAATCAAATTAGAAATCATTCAGCCAGCAGTGACTAGTGACCACACAAAGGTCTGGTGACTAAAGCAAGATTAGAAGTTGATATGTGTAAATCACAACTGATTCTAATCAGAAGCAGATGCCTGATTTCAGACAGGTCTTCATGGATAAAGTGTCAAAAAAATTAGAAATAATTGAATAGATGGAGACAATGAAATGCAGACTACGGTATAGCGCAAACAACCGGCGGAGTTCTATGCAAGTAGGTATGCATAGTTGAAATGCACAGTGTCCACAGAGAATATATATTTTAAAAAATTACTTTCTATCTGATGATTATGTGATTTAAATTAATAAAATTTAGTGTAGAAACCATGTGTAAACATATTGTGAAAATGTGGAATAGTTAATTCTATTTGACATGTGAAATAATATTCCCATTCTCTGATTTTCTGTGGGTGAGCACCATGAGAATCAAGCATTTGTTATCAATTTTGAGACTAAAAATACACTTTTGAGGATTCCATGTTTATATTTATCCTAAACCGATTCTAAATCGTAAATTATATAATAAGTGAAAAAAAAATATTTTTGCTGTGGTGTTTATTATCTCAATTCCTTTGTTTTCTTTTGGAAATTTCACTGTAACTCCATGAAACCTTTCTATTATTGCTGATACATATCTCTGGATTTATTTTACAGGTCCTATATAGAATGTGTATCAATGCCTAATAAAAAATATCAGAACTAAATAAAGCGACAATATATTTTTTTCTATTCGAATCATTTTTACAGTCCATTGTGATAGCTTAGGGGTACTGAATATACATACATGCTAAATGCAAAGTCCTCCACCTGGGTTGGAGCAATGCCAGGCACAGCTACAGATTGGGCAGGGAGGAGATTCAGAGCAGCCCTGCACAGAAGGACTTGGGGGTGTGGGTTGATGAAAAAATGAACATGAGCCGGCAGTGTGCGCTTGCAGACCAGAAGGCCAACCATATCCTGGGCTGCATCAAAAGGAGTGTGACCAGCAGGTCGAGGGAGGTGATCCTGCCCCTTTACTCTGCTCTCTTGAGACCTCACTTGGAGTATTGTGTGCAGTCCTGGTGTCCTCAACATAAAAAGGACATGGAACTGTTAGAACAAGTGCAGAGGAGGGCCACGAGGATGATCAGGGGGCTGGAGCACCTCTCGTATGAAGATAGGCTGAGAAAATTGGGTCTGTTCAGCCTGGAGAAGAGAAGGCTGCGTGGAGACCTCATAGCAGCCTTCCAATACCTGAAGGGGGCCTATAGGGATGCTGGGGAGGGACTCTCCATTAGGGACTGTGGTGAGAGGACAAGGGGTAATGGGTTTAAACTTAAACAGGGGAGGTTTAGATTGGATCTGAGGAAGAAATTCTTTACTGTGAGGGTGGTGAGGCCCTGGAATGGGTTGCCCAGGGAAGTTGTGAATGCTTCATCCCTGGCGGCATTCAAGGTGGGATTGGACATAGCCTTGGATGGCATGGTTTAGTGGGAGGTATCCCTGCCCATGGCGGGGGGGTTGGAACTCGATGATCTTGAGGTCCTTTCCCACCCTTACTATTCTATGATTCTATTCTATGATTCTATATGTGTCTCCAGCAGTACGCTGAAGAATAAATACTAAACATATAATACCTCGTCCTCCTCCCACTTTATTTACGTAGGCGGCAAAAACTAAATAGCATTAATCATATGTTGCATTACATAGGTTTGAATTTGTGCAGTGCTTGTTACATACAAGAATGTTCTAAACTGTGCCTGGAATATGTTTTGCCATAGAAGGATTTCTAATTCTAGCAGAAGACAACAATACACTCTCTGCTATATTTTGCCCATAACAAGCACAAGAGCGATCACTGAGTAAAGAAGTTTGACATTCAGATAGCTGAGTGATTTTAGCAAAATGCTTGTGAAAAGCCAGGACATAGGTTAATTTTACTAAGTAAGTTATTTTTACAATTCTTCAATTTTTAGTTCTTTTCTAATTCTGATTAGGGGATTTTTCAGTCTGTTTGCCAGCTTCTCAGTATGAATATTCATGTGACTCATTACACATCACTCACACTTTTGATTGTCCAACTAAGTCTCAAATGGCCCAGTCTCCTGTCTGGATGACTATTTTACAAATGAGTTTTTGCTGATATTTAGTCATAATTCCATACATAAACATTCCTGTGACTTGCTGTTTAGAGGAACACATACACAAATAGTACACTGACATAAATGTTCTTCTAAGCCAAAGAACAATTTAGACAAAGTGAATGTTGGAGAATATTAGTAAAAATGTGAGTCAGAGGCTTTCCTGTAAGCTGGGTGGAAGGGTAAGGTTAATGGGAAGGTCTGAGATTACAATCAAGTTACACCTTTACTTTCCTTGACTGAAAAAGGTCATAAAAGAGAAAAAAACAAAACAAACAAACAAACAAACAAACAAACAAAAAGGATTTTTCTGCCAATGTCTTTCAGCTTAATGTTTTGTATTGACTTTAATGGTAGGACTCTCAACATGGGTTAGGGCATAATGCCTGCTTTTTTTCCAGTATCACTTTTATGGTATGCCTGGAAACCTTGCAGATAAATGTGATGCCATTTGAGTAACAATTCTGCACTTCTAAAAACAGTGTAAGAGTAGGCTTCAGCTGCTGCTTGTTATTAAAGCACATATAAGTCATGTATATTAAGCATATAATCACTAATCCAGGGAATAAATCATACTCCAGTGCATAAAATAGGAACTTTAACTTAACCAGCCATATATTTCTAAAGATCAAGACAAAGTACTTGTACCGCTTATATAAAGACTGATAGATCAAGAAAAAAAGGAATTTTTCTGAGTGTATATATGATGTGTTTAGATGGATAAATTTGTGACTCAAAGCACATGCGTAATTAACACTAGGACCTTTTCAGCTTCTGAATGCAAACACCTAGAAGCAGGAAAAATTAGCAAACTAGAAAGTATATTACAGACACTCAACAGACAGGATTTTTGAGCATTAAAAAACCCCACTCTTTGTTAATTCTTTGAATCAACAGCATATGTTGTTTACTTATTGTTGCATCTTGCAGAAAAAATAAAGTTGGCTTCAGCAAATAATGAGCAGATGAATTTTGAAGAAAGAGGACTGTGCGGTTAGAATTACGAACACCAGACAGCAGTGCCATTATACTGTGGGCTTAAGGTTTTTCCACAGCAAAATAATAGCCTGCCACGGAGACAAACAAATTAGCTGATGATGGATCTTCCTTCTGCAGCTAACCTTTAATCCAAGACAGCCCATTTAACTAATGAGGAATCCTCTTGCTGTACTACTGTGATAATATGAAAGTGGTGTGGAGCTGATAAACTGGAGTCGGTCAAGTTTTTGACCTTTCTCAGAAGTCCCTTAGACATCAGCTAGATGAGAATGTGAGGACTCAGCCATTTGAGTAAATCTCCAGTGATCTAGCCCCTAGAAAGTCTTGAATAACTTCCTGAGTCATAACAGGCACTTTGGCCTCACAAAAAAGACTAGCATGTAAGTTCAACTCCCACTTAAAATTATTAGTGATTTAAGTTCATCTCACCAAGATTTAACCAGCTTAAATATAGGAGTCCAGTCTTAACTAGTTGATTTCCAAGATCCCCACATAAGCTCCTAAAAATCTTTCCGTTTCTGAATTTTCCTCATAAAGTCCTTTGAATTCTACTCGAAGGCATGTGCTCATTTTGAGTAAAATATCATAAATGAACTTAGCGGCTATCTTATTCTTTACTACTTTTGGACTCACAAAGCAGCAGTTTTCCAACCTCTGGCTTCTGTTGACCAGTAATTTCAGTGTATATGCAAACCCTCACAGAGGTTAAGGAGGATGAACTGCTGCCTTTCTTCTACCCAAACTTTTTGCTATTTGATCCCTCGGATGATGGAGCATTCAGCCTTTTATTCCACTGTCACATGATATGGCTTGAACTCACTTCCTTCACATTACTGGGACTAAGAGGCAGTAAACTTGTTAATTAGCAAGCTCTTTGGAGAGAGGGCAAAAAGAAAGAGAAAATGTAGAGTTTTTCTCTTCTAACTTTTACTCAAGCTAGTCTACTTTTCACAAAATGAAGTAAGAGTGAACCAAGAAGCAGGTGAGAGTATTTAGCCCCAACAGCTGTGGAAACAAATATGAAAACATGGCTAAAATGTAAGCCCAATCAGAAATTGCATGACAAGCAAGATACTGGAATGGAATTGACAATGTTACATTAGTAACATTTGAAAAAAAAATGGACAGATTTGAGGACAGCAATTACATGTTTGGGGGCAGAGGTTCTCTTTACCTCAGTTGACACTGAGTGCAATGCTATCGCACTTTGTATCAACCATGTGAGACTTCAATTGTCAGAAAAAAAGGAGGGATGGAAACATATAAAAGTCTTTTTGTCCTTAATTTTTTTAAGTCCTCATTACAAGGCATTCCACAAAAAAAAAAAAAAAAAAAAAAAAAAAAAAAAAAAGATCAGATTTAAAATAAAGACTCTGGAGCTAGGATTTTTATTAAAAATCAACCCTTGTTTCTACAGTATCCAGAGTTAATAACAAATGACTCAGTGGGTTATTCATTCTTCTCATGGAATCACTGTGGATCTTCACTGTTTAAAGTTCAGATCATGTTCTGATACTTAAGGAGGAACGTTGGGGCATAGCAGTAAGAATTAGTACAAGAAAACTGCTGTGATGACTTTACCAGTCCTGGTTTGCATGATTTTGTTTCTAATTTCTGAAGACATGTTTAGCCACCAAACCCAGTGCATCAGTCTTTCTAATCATAGAATCATAGAATCATAGAATAGTTAGGGCTGGAAAGGACCTCAAGATCATCAAGTTCCAACCCCCCTGCCATGGGCAGGGACACCTCCCACGGGCAGGGACACCTCCCACTAAACCATGCCATCCAAGGCTATGTCCAACCCCACCTTGAACGCCGCCAGGGATGAAGCATTCACAGCTTCCCTGGGCAACCCATTCCAGGGCCTCACCACCCTTACAATAAAGAATTTCTTCCTCAGATCCAATCTAAACCTCCCCTGTTTAAGTTTAAACCCATTACCCCTTGTCCTCTCACCACAGTCCCTAATAAAGAGTCCCTCCCCAGCACCCCTATAGGCCCCCTTCAGGTATTGGAAGGCTGCTGTGAGGTCTCCATACAGCCTTCTCTTCTCCAGGCTGAACAGACCCAATTTTCTCAGCCTATCTTCATACGGGAGGTGCTCCAGTCCCCTGATCGTCCTCGTGGCCCTCCTCTGCACTTGTTCTAACAGTTCCATGTCCTTTTTATGTTGAGGACACCAGGACTGCAAACAATACTCCAAGTGAGGTCTCACGAGAGCAGAGTAAAGGGGCAGGATCACCTCCCTCGACCTGCTGGTCACACTCCTTTTGATGCAGCCCAGGATACGGTTGGTTTTCTGGTCTGCAAGCGCACACTGCCAGCTCATGTTCATTTTTTCATCAACCCACACCCCCAAGGCAAAGGGCTAGGCAAGCATATTATGAAAAGGAAAACCCTTTGAACTTATTGTTGGAAATAATCAACAGTAATCAAAGACTACTGCCATTATGGTGCTCAAGTTTTGTTATGGACTGAAAGAATTATGAATTACCAGAACAAGACCTGTTTGCTCATATGGGCCCCTCATTCCAACAGTACAACACCATTTCAAATGATATATTCTGCCTTGAAGGTGAAGCTTCCATGATTATTCTTAGTCTTCTGCTCCACACCTCTGCAGATCTTATTCTTAGGGAATTTGTGATTAATTGTGCCCTGCTCTTTCATTTTCTTATCTACTGCTCAAAATTCTTCTCTCTGTCACACACTTTCTTTGAGGAGGTGTTGATGGATATCCTAAGGGGTGGTGGAGGCTGTGACATGTATTGGCATGAATCTGAAAGCAGGTTGTGCTTCATTATCAAACTGTAAGAAGAGTAAGTTAAGTTGCAGGACCCAGGGGTAATTATAGAATCATAGAATCATAAAATCATAGAATCATAGAATCATAGAATTATAGAATGGTCTGGGTTGGAAAGGACCTTAAGATCATCAAGTTTCAACCCACCTGCCATAGGCAGGAACGCCTCACACCAGACCATATCACCCAAGGCTCTGTCCAAACTATCCCTGAACACTGCCAGGGATGGAGCATTTACCACTTCTTCGGATGACCTCTTCTAGTGCCTCACCACCCTCACAGTAAAAAACTTCTTCCTTATATCTAACCTGATCTTCCCCTGTTTTGTTTAAACCCATTCCCCCTTCTCACTATAGTGCCTGATGAAGTGTGTCTCTCCAGCATCTTTTTAGGCACCCTTCAGATATTGGGTAAGGCAAGAATGAGTTTTTTATTTGTTGTGTTGGTGGACCAGAGATATTACAAGAGGAGAAACAGTATTCTGGAGAGAACACATGGTCCCACAGTGCCTATCAGTAGGTTAACAAGTGTCCTGATCTACTGGTAAGAGCGAGGATGCTCTAGCTGATTGATATAGTTTATACCGCAATCAAAAATCCTAGTAACACTAGTGATAGGCATATTCCTCTTCCTACTTGTAGTACATTTGCTTTTGAGCTAGCCCTGCCTTTACACACTTTTCTATGACAATACCAACCATGAAACGATGTTTAGCTGTGGTTGCATCCACTCTGTTGTTTCTATACATTTCCCTGAACTGCTGGAGTTAGTTCATGGCATCTAAATGTCAGTGGAGAATCAGAGCAGTGCAGAAATAGCTTTGGGATCTAATTTTCTATCCCTTCTGATCATGCTAGTACTACTATGACTTCAGAAGGAAATTCCTTGAGAGGACATACCTCCCAACCAGATATTTTGTTAGAGTATTTTGGTAAAATATTTCAAGAGAGCAATTTTATTAACAGTAGACCATGAAGCCGATCCTGATTTTGCTCATGAGCTGTGTACAACTGAACTAAATACACAAACCCCATCAGCTTAAACCTGTCAAAAATTCTTCAAGAAAACAGGTTGTGCATGCAGGGATTGCAGATAGAAAAAACACTTCAACATGAATGAAATAATTTCTGCCCAAATCATTCAATGTAGTCTGTCAGTTGTGCGGAATCATTTTTCGTAAGGATGTAGTTGGAAGACACTTCAAGATGGACTCAGTCTACAAAGTAGTTTAGAAATTAATGAAATACTGTTATTTTAAATGGCCCTTTAAAAAAAATGCAGATTCTTCCTTCCTATGTACAGCTGTCATCTATATTTATCCTCAGTTCTGCTGAAATTCTGTTATCCTTTGAGGCATCAGGAGTTGGCTGTTATTGGAGGACAGATAGAAATGTTGATTGTCTTCTAGATGGATATGACAAGAAAAATTGATCTGCCTTGGGGCATAAGAGATTTCAGTTCTTGCCTTAAAAGAATGCAATGCAAGAGATTTGGTGTTAAATAGGTTGGAATAATCACACTAACTGTCTAATTACACATGGCATGAAATAAAACTCAATTTCAATAGTTTGGGAAAATCTAGTAAGGTCTGATGTTTCCACCTATTTCCTGGTTCCAAGCCAAGTTAATATCTTCATCAAATGTGATTTACTCTGACAGGATCAGAATATCTGGCTTTATAGTAACACAAACATTGAAAATAAAGTTTTATAACACTGTACTGTAATCCATATTTATGTTAAAAGTAACCAGTTTATCTGTCTTTTCTCTCTTTTCCTGCCACTTACACCATTTACCCGAATGTTTAAAATTAGGTTTCACTCTCTCAACAATCTTGATATATAAGGATTTCTTACTTCATTGGCAAATGAATGACTGTTGCATAGGATGGAATAAGTAATTTGATTAAGTGAAAACAGCGTAATTTGATACACCTGTACTCAGCATTCACACTTAACTAATAAGAGTTATTTTATCAACCAACACCAAGTTCCTGATAAAGAAGCAGGTCTATTCCCTCTCACACATAAACACCATAATGCTGTCTAGTGCTGGAAATACATCACGAACAAAAGCAGATGAAATCCTAGTGGCATAAATCCCATATCAGCTAGGACTTAGACCTCTACAGTCTATCACATCCAAAACAGCAGCTCTATTTTCCAGCACAGCCTAGTCTTGTATTTATGAACTGTCTCCCTTCACAGCCTTAGAGTTCACCTCAGGTTGATCACAAGTACTTCTTCTGATGAGGTGGCAGTCTTTTAAATACCAGGTAAAGCTCTGCTGCAACCTTGTTTATGGGCAACTGCATTAGAAATATGTCTAAATGTTCTTGATAAACCCTGAAATTTTTTATGTTGTCATAATTGAAGCAAATTTTAATAGGGGGAAGACTGTGTGGCTTTCATATGCTCGTTGGCTGATCCAGGTCAATGCCTGCATAGCGATACAAGGCAGCAGACCATAGATAACCTCAGGGAGGGAAGCACTCAGGTGGGTTGTTGGATTATATCCTGACAGAGCTTAGAGTCCTGCAGATATGAAGTCTTACTCATTTTGCAACTTTGGAGAATTTTCACTTCTGTACAGAAAAGATAAGGTACATCCCAGGTGAATGGAGGAGGTGAGATGAACATTTCACCTTATTATCAGTAGAAAGGGAAAGGCATGTACCTTAGACTGGATTACTCTCTGGTAGTACATAAGTTGCATATACAGGCAACAGAACAGATGTTTGATTTCAGTAGCCTGGAACTCCATCTGCAGGTCTCTGAAGTGTTTATTTGTTTTCAAAACTATTCAAGGGGTGCAGGAAGCTACATTAGAGAAACTCAGATCTTTTTTCTTTCCTTTTCTGGGGCCAAGTACTTCAAAATGGACATGAACCTGTGCCTATAATGAAGATTAGACATCATCATATTACATTATTAAACAGAAAATCTTGAAAGAAGGAACTCAAGTCTAAGGTTCACATGAGAGGACTAAGGTCCTTCTCTGGAAGAAAAGTTCATTAATGTGGATCAAGATGGCAAGTCCCAGCATAAACCATGACAAGGATAAGAGTATGCAAATGAAAATAGGAAAATCTCTCTGAAAAACAGCTAGACAAATCTGATTTTATACTAAAATATCAGGAAATGAGTATGGCTAAGCCTCATCTTTCTACAGTCTCCCAATTCCTCTCTCTGTTAGAAGAAATGATTTCACTAGGATTCATTTTCAGAGTTTAATGCAGAGATTCAAACTTTGTCTGGACATTGATGCCTTCAGAGAAATGAATGAGAAGGGAAATTGTGCTTCTTCAGTACTGCATAGTTATGTTTTATGTGTGGATAAAGTGTGGAGAGATTACCTTATAATAACCCAAATCCTCTCTTTTGTCAACCTGATCTTTCCCACCAGATTCCCACCCCTGTTTTGCAGCCAATAATGGACTAATATATAGAAATCCCAGAAAAGACTGATATTACGTTATCATTACAAAGCCAAGTCTCAGGGTACAGTGTAGGAAGTAAGGTCAGAATAGGGGCTGTTTCCTGAGTGTCCAAAGGGAAAATGTGCTGTAATCCAAGCCAAATTGGTTGAGATTTGAGTACAGAACTTGGGTTTACCCGGAAACTAAGGGAAAGTCCAGTAAAACTGAGACTCTTGCAGTCGGAATGGAAGATTTCAATTGGTACGAATTTTCAGCCCTCAGGAAGCTGGTAGATTGTTACCACTCTTTGTCAGGTAAAGCTTTGGTCTTGTACATTTGGTTATTCATATTTGCAGGCGACTGGTTTGGGAAACTAGAAAGAGAGTGTGCATGGTACAGACTTTTTCAGAGACCTGTGGGAGGTATTTCATAAATTCGGAAGGTTTCATTCTTGACCAAATAGGACCATGCAGTATTTTAAAACACAAGTGAACAGCGTTTTATAAACAAAGCGAGTACACTGAAGACATACTACAAACTGAACTAGGATGTTTCCCTGTTTGCCTTATTAACTAAAACACAGACTTAAATTTGCACCAGAAAAAAATATAGAAACTTGGCAGAAACGTAGTACAAAACTCAGAGGGAGTTGGAATCATTGCCTTATGTAATATGATGAAATAGGTTGGTAATGGCTCAGAAGCCATGATAGAATTCTGCACTGTCTACACAACTTTTATATATTTAATAATAAAAAAAAAGCAGACAGAATAGTCCTTCTCAGTCAGGATGTTACTGTTCCAGACGTCACATGGGAATAATAGATCTGTAGAGACAACAGTAACATTTTCAGAACAGTGAGTGTAATCTCACTGTTACATTGTTGGAACTAAACTATAGCTTTCTGGACACAGTTATGTTTATGGTTGATTTCTCCCAAATGTCTACTGTGTGTTAGCCAAACAAGATTTTTTCAAACACTACGTGGTTTATATTACTGTGCGTACATGTTTGTGCATGTGTGTCCATGTGAAACTTAGATTTTTTTACAATAGCCCCATCTGAAGTAAAAACTCATTAAATAGTATCCCAGACACTACAGAACATCTTACAAATAAATGGATATTGTTCTTTGACTATCAGCTGCTTTTAGTTTAAGTAGTTTACTGTAGCTAAAAGCTCTGACAATCCAGATACTTTTTGCTATCAAGGTTTATATCAACCTGCTAAAGTCTAGATAATGGGTTGCCAGTTTTCCTGCTTCAAAGGAGACAAGAGTAATTGGAACTATAAACTCTCCCCTTCATCATTAAAACACACATTTTATAGGACCACAGAAAGCATCTGTATCTTTACTAAGGCAAGGCATGCATTAGACAGATTTAAACAGACTGTTCAATACAGCAGATCACTTGTCTGACATTTACAGATGTTAATGCACACACACTCATTTCAGAAGAGGAGAAAATAGCACATGCTTAATCATAAGATTATTTTACAGAGCGAGGTCCTCACCATGCATAGTACTTTGTTTTAGCTGAAGCCAAAGGTCCTTTATTCTTCACCATAATCATTCAGTACCTTCCATGATCAGACCCTGTAACTTTTTTCAGTACAGTTTCTCTCACTTGTGCCTTGGCACAAAGAGAGTTTCATACTGCTAGATCCAAGACCTATGCAATCCTGAAGATGATTACAAACACTGTGCCTTGGCCAAGCCTGACAATCATTAATTTCCACAGTCCATTAACAAAAAGTGGAATCTAGTGGAATCTACCCAGCAACGAAACAGCCCTGGTTAGTGTAAAATATACGTATTATGGTCAATATGATGGAATCTTTACTTCCCTTTTGATGGCTTACAAATTCATCAAAGATGCAAACTGTTTTGAAGTCAGTTGAATTTGCTTCTACAGGATGACATTATCATCAAAATATATAAAATCTGCAGTCTAAAGTAAGGTTTTGCCAGAGAATGATCAAAAAAAAAACCAAAAAATCAAAACAGTTCAGTTCCATTCTCATGTGTTCAACAACTCTAAAATGAGTCCCAGCTTGTTTCCACTGGAATACTGTAAAAAAGGCTGCCTGATAAGATGCCCATTAGTTTCCCTAGTAAAAGATATTTTCGTGTTATCATAAAGAGGATTTTTGTTAACAAATCACTGATAGTTAAATGTGCTGCACTTCTAACAAATCTAGAAGTTTCTGACAAGTTTTTTCCATTCAAATGTTGTCATATCCAAAAAATGGTGGGTTTTTCAGGACACGTGATTAGCCTCCGGTAGTCATGAGAATGAACGAACAAGGACCAGCTGCACAAATGTTTTGAAGTTTTTCTACGTAAGTGTTTGATAGGTTTCTAAGGAAACACAACCACAATATCACCGAATGGTTGAGATTGGAAGGGACTTTTGGAGGTCATCTTGTCCAGCTTACCCTCTCAAAGCAGGGTCACCTACTCCTGGCTGCCCAGGACCCTATCCACATGACTTCTGAGAATCTCCAAGGATGGAGACTCTACAAGGTCTCTGGGGAACCTCTTCCAGTGTTCAAGAACCCCCCTCACAGTAAAAATGTGCTGGCTTTTTCTCCTTTTTTTCTTATCTTCAGATGTAATTTCCTGTATTTCAGTTTGTGCCTATTGCTTTTTGTCCTGTCACCAGATACCACAGAAAAAAGTCTACTTCCATCTCCTTTACACCCTCCCACAAGGTATTTTATCCCTTTACGGCATATTTATACTGACAAATAACCCTTGACCCTTATCTTTTCCAAGTTGAACTCAGATCCCTCGGTTTCTTTTCATATGTCAGATGCTCCAAGACCTTAAACTTGTTTGTGGCCCTGTGGCACAGGAGGTTATTGGCCTGCTTTGCTGTGATGGTTCACTGCTGGCTCATGGTGAACCACTCACTGTTCAGGTATCCACCGATACATGCTTCTCTAATGATTTTTGAATACTCTGATCAAATTCACTTTAAAGGAATAACAGGACTCGAGAAAACGATGTTTCAGCTCTGGGAGAGCTCAGAACCACTCACATTACTTCTCCCTGTTATTTGGTGAGGCAGATGTGGTGTTACCACATAGGAAGCTATTTAAGGCAGGCACATCCATAGGAAATCAAGTTTCCTTTTTTCCTCTATTAACAAAACTTCTTTTTTTATTGTAATTGCATGGGCTATAGCCACACTTAATAAGTCACTCAAGTCTGCAACCCAACCATGTATGAAAATAAACACTAAATTCAGTAGACTGTACCCTAAATTCAGTAGACTCCCAGAGGATTTAAATAACATAATAAAGAAACTACTCCTAAATTATTCTATAATAAATAATACTTATTAAACTAAATAGTGAGCCCAGAACTCAAAAAGAAAATAATGCTTTTATACAACAGAATTCTGACAGCCTGTTATGTACACTTTCTGTGTACCTCTTTTTATGCATGACTTCTTTTGAAGTCTGTCTAGATATCTATGCGATTAGGTTTCTTTTAAATATTTTTTGCCAGCCCCTTAGCCTCTTCATGACAAGAGTCTATTTCATTTGGTTTTCTTATTGGTACCTTGCATACTGTTTGTCTATGTGAATGTAGTTTGACTAGTTCTTTTTCTAATCCCATAAATGTATTAGTTATTTGTATATTCTGAGCCCAAGCTTTATAACAGTCTTCAATGCTCTAACCTTAAAAAAAAATGTCTTTTTTGAAAGATCCTCTAAAAAGAGAGGCCCTTTCATTGTCTTGTAATTACTTTATACATGTACAAGGCCCTGTGTGTGTGTGCCTGCAGAGCTTGCAGAATAGAGTTTGAAGCGGTTTCATCAAGGATACTAAAAAAAGTCAGTGCTGAATTTCCTCCTGTCAAAGATCTGTTGCATGGTAGAACTGAATGAATTTTAAAACTCGTTTTAAGATTTGGCAGTATGAACAATATTGGCATATAGTTTTTCAGCAAGATGAAATATGCTTGTGGAAGAAGAAAGAAAAAACTAAGATACTTGCAGTCTAATCCATTTAGCAATCTGTCTCTAATTTTAATGATGTATTTGTCATTTTATTACTCACGAAATGTCATTTATATGAAACCGTCACTATGATATTAGGGAGGAACAGCTTGTGTTAAACTGTGTAATGTCTTTGCCAACTTTCAGTGTTAGTTGCATTCTACCTCTTTAGAATTTCCCTTACGCTTTCAATACAGCTTGGATATATTATTTCATGCGCCAAACTTCTGTACATAGCTGCTGCATTTCATCTTGGGCTGGACGCAGCAACTATTGTGTTTGTTAATTCAACAATATGGAAACCATTCTGAAAATCATTATGTAAAAATATCCTGATGTGAACTGAAAATCCTACAGGATCCTGAAATATCTATGACTGTTAACATTAATATTGAGTAGGCGGAGTTGCAGTCACTTTCAAAGAGAAAGAATACATTTTATTTATTCAAAAAACAGTTATAGTATATTTCTTGTTCTCTTAAAGATACTTAAAATTATCTTCATTATTTATAATCACTGAGATGGAGGAAATATAGCACGGGTCCCTTGTACGATTTTCATATACTAATATCAGCCACTGTGATATACTATTTGTTGCAGTTAAATGCAAAAAAAAATCACAACTAATCAATTCTCTGTAAAATTTTCCTCAGGAAATACTGACAAACCAACACAAAGTTTATTGCGTTATTATAGACCTTTAGGTTCTCAACAGCCTTTCTTGAAAACTACGTTTTCTCACATTTTTCATGTTCTATTCAAAATTGTTGCTTTAAGAAGCTAAAAATAATTAAAACCTTATAAATCTTAGAAGCACATTTGTAAAATGAAGACAATATCTGCTAATTACTTTTCTACGTTCTCATGAGGATGCGGGGGAAAGCAATAGCATTTTGTGGAGCATCTTGAAGCATTAAACAAAAGAGTTGTAATAAAGTTGTGTCACAGAATTTAACACTCAAACCCAAAGAAGGAAGTGTTCTTATTAGAGCTCCATTAAATTATGGAATTAAGATTAAAGATATCTTTTTAAAGGGGCACATTTCTAAAATGAAACCTTCTATTTAGGAGGCTATGAGCAATTTTTTTTTCTACCCTTTTTTAATGAGCAGTCTTTGATTTCCATTTTGCAAACAAGTCTTTCCATGAGAAATCAATGATTTTTAGTAGAAAAAAAGGAAATATGAAGAGTTAAATTACAGAACAAGGGACAGATATAGAGGATGTTTTATATTAAATAAAGCAATTCAGATCGATACTCCTTTTTGCAGGCACAAAACCTTTACTGCAGCAGGAATGAGTATCAGAAGCTTTCTTCTTGATTTTGTACATCTTCCGCTAAGCTGAAAAAAAGTATTATAGCTGTATAAAAATTAAGAATCAATGTTATCACGGTGCTGGGAAGGCCAGTGTTTCCCTGAGCCAGTGGTAGGTGTGTCAGGAGGAGCAAGGCCCATCAGCCAGGGTTGTCCTCCCTAGGCAAGGAAAGGTAGGCTGGGGGCAATGGTCATCTCCTTGGGAATGTTGGGCAGATATTGGGATGAGCCAGGACAGGTGAAGACACCATGTTATGGCCTCTCTGGGGCAGGGGATGATAGCCCCTAGGGCTGGAATGGAGTCCTGGACTGTGAGAAGGGCTGGGGGATCCCTGGAGTTGAGCAGGCACATTAGGGCCCCTGAGTGTACTCAGCGTCTCAAAAGACAAAAGGACTCTTGCCAAACCAGAGGCAGAGACAAGACATGAGTACAACTCCAATAGTTTCTAGTTTCACAATCTGTCTTGACATTAAAAAGAAAAAATTTCATGATAATAAAGAACTGATGCATATGTTGATTGCAAAGGGCTATTTAAGAACTTATTGTTCCTCTAGGGAGGAGCATGTCCTCAAGTTCTTCCACGTGAATCCTCACTTGTCATCAACATTTGGTTTTAATCACAAATCTTCCACGCTAATCTCAAAGCAATTGCCTTGTTTGTAGAGCGGTGGAATCAACCTTTGCGAAACGACTTAGCATAATTTCTTGAATGTAATTCAATTGGCTTGATCAGATAATTCATGTGACATAGGTATTCATAGAAAATTTTTCAAGTGTACTTTTCAAGTCTTTTTTAATCTTCCGAAATCCTTCTAAGGATGGACCAGGGTTTAACTTACAGAAAAAAAAGGTTGGAAAGCCAAGATCTGGGGCTTTTGGATATATACTTTAATTCTATAATGTAATTATAAAGGGGTTTTGACCCTGCCACATGTGAACGTTTTGGGCTTCATTCTGATCTTAGATGAAACACGTATCAGACACAGTTATCATCGTGCTTTAAATATATCTCCATATTCTATCAAACAAATGTCAGGCCGGGTATACAATCTGTCATTTGCAATTCTGAATTCTAGGAGATGTGTCTAGACAAGTAATATAGATGATGCAAGATATACATTCTGAATTCAACTCCAGAGCACAGACCAGTTATAGGTGTTCCCCACTGACTATGGAGTAATTGGACTGAATGCCATTAAAATGCAACCATATTGAAATGTTCTCTGCATTACCTTTCAACTACACAAAGAGATGTAATAAGGCATCTAATAAGACTCTGAACATTAAACCGTGTTACTACATCTGTTTTTACATAAACTGCAGTTATAGCAGATGCAAATTTGCATGTCCTCTCTCATACAGTTGCCGTCGTTGAGACTTTGAACATCATTTTCAATTGTATTTTTTTTTCTCTTTTTTTTTTTTTTTTTTTTTAAAGAGGAATTAAAGGAAGCCATTAACATTCCTAATGTCAGATTTGGAAGTCTTTTTTATGTTTACTTTGTTCCTAGCTTAGGTAGCAGTGCTGTATAAACTCACTGGATTATTTGTGTCTCCAAAGAAAGGCACTTATCAATGGGACTTTAGTTTACGCTTGATGTTAAACTTATGTTTAATTATGGTCCCAAATTAGGACCTGAGTTGCTTGATACAGCATAATCTATCCATGTATGTATTATTGTGCTAAATAAGTCAGAAGTGACAGCCTACCTATTCTGGCTGAATTTCTGTAGGTAAATTCAGTACTTAGGAGTAATGTCACAAAGTCTATGCATGAGATTCTTTCTAAGCACTATGAAAATTATGGCACTATTTGAAAAGCATAAAGAAGCACAGCATGGTGATAGCACATACAGATTCATCTCTTGCTACAAATACGATGGTTCCTGCTGTGGAATTTTTAAATTGTACAGAACCTAATGTGTTAGTTAGCTGGTTCAGCGATCTTGCACATAAACCGACTGACCTTGGAATATTTACTATCATTTTTATTCTTCATGTCATCATTTAACTGTTTCTTACAGACATCCTAACTATGGAGATCACATTTAGTAATACATCAGTTGTAGCTTCCATTCTATCTAATTCAACAGCAACTCTGTAACAACAAGTCCTAAGAAAGGTGTCAGAATCTCCAATAATCCAGTTCATTCTAGCTTATGTTATTTATTTCAATGGAATAAAACTTAATTTTGGAGGCAAAACCAAGCCTAATGAGTCATACCTCTAAATGGACTGCCCATCTTTGTAGCTGCAGTTTTTTGCCACATTACAGGCTTGCAATCTCTATTGTGCAAAAAATCATCTACCTGAAGATAGTTCTCGATAATGCAAAGTACCAGCCAATATCCTCAAAACTATGAAGGTGAACTGTTAAATAGCTAAAGATCTTTTTAGTTTTGATAGTCTATGAAGCATTTTCTTTTCCTAAGAGCTGGTATTTTATTTGTTTTGAATGCAAAACAAAACATTAGGAAAGGCCTGGAGGGAAGTCTAGCACACAAGTGACTAGTAACAGTCTAAACTCCCTCTGCTATTGAAGTAAAATGTGTTTTGGTTTCTTTCTTCTTAGTCAAGTAAGCATAAATATATTTCCCCTGGCTTCCATTACAGCAAGTTGGCAGTTACAGAAGGATTCTTTCAGTTTTGATTTCCTGTCAGCTTTACTAACAAATGACCACAGAGTACAGTATTCTCTTGGTGTGGTTTTTATAGACTCTGTGCCTTAAAAGGAGTGTTTCTGAATGAAATTGCTATATGTTCTCATTTGGAGAGCTCTGTTTGTTTTCTGTATGCAGTACATTTCCCCTATTAATGAATGTGTGAAATTGGGAAAACGATAGTCAGGATGTAGCCTGAAAGAAAACATTTGTTAGAGAAACTTCTCTTCCCTTGATCTTCATCTTCTAAGCTGGAGTCAGAAAACTAAATTCAGATAGAGACAGGAACTGGTTCAGGCCGCTTTTTCAATCTGCCCATAGCAGAGAGAAAACAGCAAACCAAATCAAACCAGCTCCATGTGCAAAGGGCTGATCCCAGGGAAGTCAGTGGCACACTGCTGAGTGTTTTCAGCAGAACTTGCTGAAATATCTCCCTCAATGTTGAATTTCTTCTCAGAGGTCAATCTTCCAAAGAAAGAGACCTGACAACAGCAGAGCTCATGAGATATGGACAGCAACTGTGTGGTTCCTAGGCTTCTCAGTAGCCAGTCCTGTGGGCTGTGACCTAACTGGTTGCCCTGCTTTCTCACACTCAGAATTCCCTGAGAGTAGCCACTAACCTTTTCATCTGCCTCTAGAGAGCTTCTCTATTTCAAGCAGTCATCCATTCCCTACTTATGTGTGAGGAGTAGCCCATCATGAAGAGCAGTCAAAAGCCTACTGTAAGAGCAACAGTCTTTCCTAAAAGTTTTTTACAGTTTGAGATTTCTTTTTCTGCTCTGTCTTTACAGCCATGGTCTCTGGAGAGAATAAGGCATATATAGAAATGCCACTCCACTCAGTGCATTTGCTGTGTTTTGTTCTTCAACACATGTATGCCCAAGTAGCCTTTTGCTCTGTATTTTGCAGAAGGAAAATGTCCTGCAGTGAAGTGCTCAGTACTGTTCCTGAATCTGCACTGCGGGAAGTGGACAGCAGTGTGGAGCAGGGCTAAGAAAGGCAAAGTGACTTCATCTCTTCAACCCTTACAGAGAAGATAATGAGGAAAGCACTTTCTAAATAGAGAAAGCGTAAGTGTCTTCAGACAGCTAAGGAGGCCAAGAAAACTGCCAAGAAAGGAGCGAAGGGAAGAACATTCCAAAAAGCTGTCCTTAGCAGACCATAAATCTTACTCAGCAGACAGTTCAAACACATCACTTGCACCAGTCCTACTCTTCCCTGTTTATTTTCTTCCTGTCAGCATTAAAATAGAATAATAAAGTACCAAAAAAACAAACAAGAGAAACAAGAAAATAAGCACCAAAACCCAGTAGAGAAGAGAAAGAGCTAGAGTCCTTGCCTGTCAGCAAGGAGTCACTTGGATCACACTATGCTGCAGACTGTGGAAACACCAGTGCATGTCCCATCCAAGAAAGGAATTCACGAGCTCTTCTTAAGCATCTGAAATAATCATCCAGAGGGATACAGGAATGCCAAGACTATATTTAAACATTTAAATGGGAAGCATATCCAAAACTTTTGTTTCATGCCCAAGTGAGGTGTCTTCCTGTGAGTTTTGGCTGTTCAAGCTTCCATCAGCTTCAGATTCATTCCTGCATTTGGTTAGAAATTTAGAGGTAAGGTAACTCTTTTAAACATAAGGAATATTTTACTTGTGAAGGATTTTTCAGGGACATGGGAAGAAAAGTCCATCCTCCTTAGTTTGCTGTGGGAAAGACAGAAAACTCTGCTGCCAATTTTGAAAGGGAATGTACAATAGGGCAAGGAAATACCTCTTTGGAGGAAGCCACACAGACTGGGAGCCTGGGGAGGTAAGCGAGCGTGCTGGAGGGAAAACAAACGATTTCAGTTGGAAACCAGCCTGGTCTCTGTCAAGCATACCAATAAAACTGACATGTTCCTGCATACTGAGTTGGTAAAATCTGCGTGTCTTGATGGGAAAAAGTACCGATAAGAAAACTTAGTAGCATTAACCCAAAGGCCAGCTACAGAAAACTTGAAAGCTTTTTTTTTTGCCATCCCCCATCCCCCCACTCATGTGTATAAACCAAGCAGGAAGGTAAGGCTAAATTAAATTCTTCAGTAGAAAGTTAAAGGTATTAATGCTCAGGGATTAATTTTAGAAGGTATATAAACTAAAACTGTTGCTAACACTAAGCAGCATCAAAAGCGGATTAAAGAACACCATACTTATAAATACAGCTTGGCCTCTTTGCTAAGACAAAGTCAGCCTGGAAAACCCATCCAGAACTTTAGAAGAGACTCCTAACTAAATTAAATAAGATAACAGCCCAGAAAGAGCCCCAGTAGGGAAGCAGAGTTCTATAGGAAAAAATATTTAGGTTTAAGACAACTTTAACGTTAACATTAACATCTGGTGATACCTAATAAAATTAAAGTGGAATAAAAGGAAAAAAAGCACCCAGAAGGGCCTCCAAAGGCCCATGTACCAATCTAATTAGTGTAGATGCAAATGGTTATTACTGAGAATTTGAGGATCTTAATTGCTGAGGCCATGCTTTTTAATTCCTAACTTTCAGGGCCTTCACATGCAGATTATAGTAACACTGATGTTTCCAAACCAGGAGGCAGCTGGCTGGACACTATCCAGGTCTACTTGTCTGCTTCCAGGGCAATAAACATCAATGCCAGAGCTTCTACAGCTCTTCAGGCAGAACAGGTACGTGTGTATGAACACAGACACACACCCTGCAGAACTTATTTGATTGGTTTGGATCTAGTTAGTCTGGAGAGCAGGCAAAGATGCTTGACACGAAGACTTTTTCTCACAATTCAGGCTTACATTACAAAAGTTTGTCATCACAAATGCGCAAATTCAGGGTCTGAAAAATTCATAATCATAGCTGTCACCACTAAGCTCCCCTTTGTTATTCTTGGTTATTAGGCAAAGTGAGATGAGTGCTCTTGGTATGAAGACCTTTCTTCTCAGGTTATCCTGTTCCTATACTAAGGCACAGCTCTACAGGACAGGGAAAATCCCAGGTTACAATAAACCTTTCCCTGAGTTACCTGTGTAGATCACGAAGACTAGAATTAGCTAGATACCATTGCAAAGGCATCTGTGTGCATTTGTGTGGGTGTGGTGTGTACTTGGTTTTGTGCCTGTGTAACCTGTGTTCTTTAGTGGTCAGTCACATCAAGCCTCTGGCTATGTATGGATGGCTTGGTATAGCAGACTGTGGAGTGCCTCCCAAGAGATAGCGAAGCCTAGCTGATGTGGGGTGTGTAGAATCCATCTATCCCACTAGCATATTTCTTTTCTTGTGTTAATGTACTTGATAGCAACCTAGGAACATCAGGGTGGGTAGTTGAAGGCTGGTATCTGAATATTTCAGGAATACAATGAGTTTTCACTTCCTACAGGCATTCTTACAGATATATCCTGAATAGTTTCAGCAGGGAAAAATAAGGTTATGTGGTACTTTGCAGCAAAAACATAGACTTCAAAGAATTATAGGATCAGGCAATAACTGGGACCCAGCTGCCATGGGAGGATGCACAGCAATGAAAAACAGGTTTTTAAATGAGTGTGTAATGCACAACTTCTACACCTTACTCTGCTGTGAACAGCAAACTTTCTGAGCTTTCATTTAATTAAAAAAAATAGAAAAAAGTAAAAATAAGGAGAAAATAAACTATGTGGTGGCAGTTTTGCAATGCTACGTGAAGTCACAGTATTTTAAACATAAGGCTGAACAGCAGATGGCATATTTACACCCAAGACCTGAGACTATAGTTGACATGGTTTGTAATAGCAACGTTGATGCAAATGCATATATGCTGTCTGTGTATCATGCTGACATTAATCCTCAAGGAAAGAAAACCATCTGTAAAATATTCAGTTAGCATAATCAGAACTGAATTAAATACTATAAACTTACATATTATTCAAGATAAAGCTTCTCTCAAGTAGAGAGGACTATAGCTTTGTGCTTTATGCTAGCCTTGTCTAACCCAATGTGTGCCTTTAATGTTATATTTCCTGCCTTATTTTTAATAAATTACTATGAATTGCACTCTCATGCGTATAATCTTTTCTCACAGTAGAATATCAAATAATCCAATTGAGGACAACACTAGCTTAAACAGACACAGCTTAAGGGATCTCAGGCAAACAGCAGCAACTTTTGGCCTCGGAAGTTTGCAGGTTTTTTTGCTCTAGTGGAGAGCTTTTCCCTAAGGAATTCCCAAGGAATTTATTATTATGTGTATAAAAACTGCATGAAGAGTAACGGCATCCATCCTGTGTTTTCAATTTTTATTACTTTAATGAAAAATATTTGAAGAGTAAGCAAATCAACCAATCCTTATATCCAGTTAGACACTGACTGACTAAAGTTGATAGTCTGCAGTGGAACTTTGATACCCAGGTTTGAAGTAAAATATATATGTTTCTCCTCTGCCACGTAGTACCAGTCTGGACCATGCTCTGAAATAGTCCCATGACAAAGTCCAAGGGGCTCAGAAGGAGGGTTTAGGACCTCCCATTAGCCTTACATGAAGTTTTGATGGGAATTCCTATGCTGTTAGGATCAGGTCCTCAGATACAGAAGCACAACTGGTGCTACAACTTCTGTGACCATATGGAGAATTCATTGCACATTTCCAAGGGTTCTGAACCAGCGTGAAACAGCTTTAGGAAAGCTAAGGCCGTTAAGCTATTCTACTGCAGTTTTTCACACCATATATCCTTTGCTATAAAAACTGAGTTAACATGAAAATTAAAATTATCCCTTAATTTTAGGGCTTACTTTGGTATTAATCTTTTTGTGCTTTGCCTTTTTCCTCCCAGATGTTTTCCTTCTTATTTAGTGCACATGGTTTTTATTGGAACATAGCTGTCCAGAAATTGATGCTTTTGAAGGCAGAGTAGATACACAGCTGAACCCTGCTAAATGGCCTGCCTTGTTCACACAAGCTTTGTTAAATAACAAAGAGTAGAAAGCAAATACTGAGCATTGATGTGGGTCTTCATCATTTACCATCTGCAGATAATAGTGTTCTTGCAACTATGAAAGATAAAGCCGTGACAGGATATAAAATGAAGGCAATATTCCTTTATGGATACTTTTTGTGCAAATTGCTGTACAAGCAGTTAATTCTCATAGCTCCCAGGGGGTAGACAGGTCATCTGAACATCCTTAACTCTTTGAATATAAAACTACAGTGAGATGTGGTTTTGGCGTATATACTATTTCTAGATTTTTATAACTTTGGAAGCATCCCTACATGGTTGGAGTTATTGGCAAGCTTCTCATTGATTTCAGGAGCTCCTGATAAAATCCACTGATTTTATGAATCTATTAGAAAATCCCCATTTTGGACTACAAACAAAAAGAAAGTGATATTTACTATGGAAAATACAGAATCAGACTTCAAACACTCTGCACATGGGTTTATTTGAAGAATGATTCACTGTTGATATAGCTGGAGTTGTTAGCAAGTATATGTTTAAATCATCAAAATTGCAGTGTAACCAGAGATGCTTAGAACTTTGAAATTTCAGCTACATAATGAAGAAGAAGTAATGAACTTACTGTCCCTTGCTTGAACTTGCTGAATGAGTGCTTTGTTGCTATAGGAGCTTGACAGTACTCGGCTGGACAGAGGCACTAATACGCTGAGGATAGTAAGGGTGCTGCTTGTTTCCTTCTTTGCAAGCTATTGCTGATGGCTGTTTTTGATATTAAATGTAACAGCAACACCTAGTTTGTTCAAGTTATAGGTCTCCTTTGTATTATCTTTTGTACTATCAGTAGTACAAAGTAATACAATAAGTCCTTCCCTGAAGTGTAAAGTTCATTTAAAGAAATACTTAAAATTCCAAGCCTCTCATACAGGAATTGTGAAGAACTACAAATCTCTTGGTAAATATTAATGTTTTGGTTAAGCACATCCTTCCTACTGCAAAGATACACTCTCCATGATACACTTAGGCCATTCTCAGAGCAGATTTCCATCAGGAAGCTCTTGGGGAGACTCAGCAGGATCACAGCATGGATTTGACTATATATTTAATTTTATGTGCAATTCTGCTATTACACACATGAAGGTCTTTAAAGCACCATTCCTCCTTAGTCTACACACTAAAATCCCTCACTGAAACTAAAGCTGGGAGGCTAGCCATGGCATTCCAAACCTTTTTCTTTAAACAAGAAATATAATGCTAATTAAGTTGTTGTTTTTTTATAAAATACTTTATTAAGAATAATAAGAGTAAACAAGGCTACAAAAATACCAACTTTATTAACTAATGCAGAGCCAGTTAATTAAGAAGATTTTTAATACAAGTTATAACCACAGTGTTCCCTTTTCATTATGTATTCAGACAGATGTGTTTAATGGGAGCATTATTTTTTCCCACTTAAATATAAAAAAACTTCCTATCATACACTGAATTCCACAGGCAGCTCCCTGAAGTTAGATCCCATGCAAGGAAACACTATACAAAATTTCCCAAGGGTTTAAAAAAGAACACTGTAAAATTTTAGGGTGAAAAGCCATGTTAGTTCTTGCCAGCAGCCCCAACATTAATAAAACAATAATATACCAGTGCATGTGAGGGAGGAAGAAAATAATTGATAAGGAAACAAGGCTAAATAACCAATCCAATAGGTTTCATACAGGTTCTATGGGGGTCAACTCGTTTACAACCAATGTTCCAGAAGGATAGCAATAAAGCCTCACCTCCTTCTGCAGTTGCTGCTGAGTTGAGAATCTGTGTGCTTTTCAGTGTACAAGGATGAATAAAGTTCAGCGCATGGCCATAGCAAAAAGCACTGAGCACTTTGAGCCCCCCCTCTTTTGACAATCACATTCACTGATTTCAAGGGACATTTTGCCTGAGTAGGTTTTGACCCTCAGAGATATATATGGACCCTCGTCTGAAAAGCTCTAACTCAAGAGAGTAGTTCAGTCAAGTACATTGGCATTACCTGCAGCAAGGGTTTGCAGAATGCCTCAGAAAATTTTAATTTTAAACTAAAGAAGATTTCA
This sequence comes from Amazona ochrocephala, assembly GCA_039720435.1. Lineage (NCBI taxonomy): Eukaryota > Metazoa > Chordata > Aves > Psittaciformes > Psittacidae > Amazona > Amazona ochrocephala. Next base: position 34,246,132 of record CM077880.1, read on the forward strand.
GCAGTAGCAGCAAAAATCTAGACCAGTACATTCCCAATGAGAGACACAGTTTCTCTGAGGGTCATGAGGTTTATGAGAGAACAAGAGATAGGGAAAAAAGCTTTTCTAAGGGAAAATTGTTTTCATTAATGAAAGGAAGAAGCAACAGCCAGTTCCAATGCCCAAAGAAAATCAGTAATTAAGTTGAACTAACTTCAGTAGCGCAAAATCACCTGTCTTTAATTCAAAAATTTTATATCCAGTTTTTATACTTTTCAGAGACCAAGGATTAGTTACAGCAAAGAGAATGAAGACGAAATTCAATGGCATTTAAAAATGTTCTTAGATAAGAATTTAAGTTGTGTACCCTTTAATTCTAATACGAATAAATCCACATCTATGAAGTAAAGTCCAACTCCTGCTGAAGTTAGTTAAGAGGGTTTCCAGCAATTTAGATGGGCACTAGACCAGGTTCCCTTGCTATTACAGAGAGAAAAATATTAGAACAGTGACAAAATATCTATAGAGTGTCCTTTCTTATGAGAATCCTGTAGTTATAACAGTTGCCTGGTACGGTACCATTGGTACCAACAAGAAATATTCACAGGAATAAATGAAGTACAAATTCATTACCACATATCATTATTCTTCTCTTTCCTTGCTCCTCAGAGTCTCATGTGCCCTCCATACTAAGATAGGGAGAGCAAGAGCACCTGATAAGCAAGTGCATACAAACATGTTAAGTTCTGGAGCAGCAACTCTCCACAGTTTATTTTACCGAGGAGCTGCCTAGAACACACAGGTAAAAATCCTTACATGTTGTCTAACAAAAAACAGTATTTTTATCATATATATATGTGTATATATATACATATAAAAATCACAGTCTTCTGCACAGCAGAAGCTTATAACTAAAATATTTTAAGATTCAATTTTTTTTAGATAGACATAACAAAATGCCTGCAAATATAATACAGTGGGCACATAACAATTCTGAGAATACACAGAGTGAACATGGAGTTATATATTTTATCTACATTCCGCTTGTGACTGGAGACAAAACTGTCTTAGAGCTTTTTAAAAGTTTCTCTTAAAAAGTTAATCCTTTCAGTAAGATATGGTCAGTATATACTTACTAAGAATACGCTCTTCACATACATGGCAATAATTAACTGTAAATACAACAGGCTAAACCCTGTCCTCTTTAGGTCTGGCAAGCAAGAGAGCCCAAAAGGAGCATAAAGTCTTCAGAGGCAGCTGGAATGTATCAGTACGGGCTATCTGCGTAGCATCCACCACCTCCGGATCCACTGTACAGAGAAGTCGCATCTTATCCAAAGAGACTATTTACATCAGGAGGAATTTCAGAAGCTCTGCTTGCTGCAAGACTTCTTCCTATGTGCCAGTAGAATCTTCTGGATGCTTGACAAAAATCTTAGCATGCCGCACCACTTAAGCATGGGCTGAAAAGCATCCCAGTTCACCAGGAGATATAAGTATATTTGAGTCCCATTGAAATGAAAGTGCACTGCTGAAGAAAATACTTCAGTGAGCCAGCATGAAGACTGCCTCCCAAAACAGCTCCCCTGAACTGGTTACTTTCTGCCAGGGCAAAATTCAACCCTGTGTCTTCTGAATGAAATGGCCTTTTATAAATGTCCTACACCATGATGTCAGCTTAGAGGCTACACAATTAGATATGAAACACATATCATACAATTTGCTAATGGAAACATTTACAGTTACGCAGTCACAAATGAAGTAACAGTGCAATTACTTATGCAATTGCATGTACAGTAGTAAAACTAACACTTTGATATATGTTGTATCAATTTTCCAGAAATTACAGGGTAATTGGTGCCACCTATAACAGCATATTTGTATAATACTTCCAGCCATACCAGTAAATGCTTAAAGGAGAACATGTGCTTTTCATGGATGTTGATTATTAGTTCCATTTCCCCATCAATATAAAATGATGGCTTTACATACAGGCAGAAAACACAAGCTACTAAATTATTGGTGATGTTTTCCATATTACAGACAAAATCATATCAATATCTGCAACAATTTTATTACCCTGAAATTCATTATACAGAGGATATAAATTTGTCCAAATCTAGGTAAGGTTTTATTAAAGATCTTATGTCTCTGAAAGCCTATTAATGTATGACTTACTTTTCCCAGTATTAAGTCTCTCAGTCAGGTGCCAGATCGAACTATTCTAACTATTCTTTTTCCTGCTGTAAATAGAGTTACTTACATGAAATAATTAGAATCAACTGAGTTTTTAACACTTGTCTATTGAGAAAGACTTGGGTATATTTTATTGAAATTTCTTTCAATGGCCAAAGTTGCCAGTAGCTAATCAGGATTAATTTTTCAATCTGTATGAAATGTTCTTTTTGGCATTGTAAATCCATGGTTATATCTGAGATTAACTTTAAACAAATGATTGATAGTTTACTAACCAATCCACTTTTATGTCTCATCCCTCATCCAAAAGGGATTTTGACATATCTATTATGGGACCACTTACACACTGGAGGAACTAAGTGTGGAACTAGACTCTGTAACCACTATGTAAAAGGAATTTATATTGAGTTCTATGAGAACTCTGCTTGCAGGAGGCTTGTCAAAGTCCATCAATAATGAAAAGATTAATTTCTAAAGATATTATTTTTTAATGAAATATTGACCACTTATAAGGGGGAAAGAGAAACATGATCATATATGCTGTCCTTGACAGATGCATATATTTCTCAATAGGCCTTTTGTAATATATGAAGAGAAATACATGGCTCATAGAAAGAAAAGATGTGATAAATAAAATTGAGATTTGATTCTCCTTCTAAGATAATCTGAAGAGCAGCATAAAAGAAGTCATAGGATCTATTTCTGCAAAACCATTTATCATCCAGTAACGTCGTTGCAAAATTGTTTAACCATTCAAGTATCTTCAGGAGATATGTCACCATACTTGCATATACTGTAAGTCACTCCAACATTTATAAAACAACACTGATTGATAGACAAAAACACCAAAACCACCCATAAATATTAAAAGAAGCTCAACAAACTTGACTATCAAGTAGTTAAAAAATTGTTGATCTTTACATTACACATTAATTCTGTGCTGTCCAAAATCTTCCTTTGGATGGACGTCGTCTAGTTTTCAGGGTTTTCTGTAGGTCATCATAATCTTGTGTATCCACCGGGAATAATATGAGACCCGAACAAAAATCCCAGGACGATTACGAATGGCACATCCACGGCCAGGAACAATGACACCAACTACTATCTTCAGTCTGTTTTGCTCACAAACCAAAGGACCACCATAATCTCTCTAGGAAAAAGATAAACATAAATAATGTCACTTCTCAAAATGCTTCAAGACACAGCTCCCACCTGTCTCCTACTGATTGGCGTCTTTTGAGGGTGACCTATCTCAATGAACAGGCAATAGAACTATTCTTGCCATAGGACAAAAACAAATTCCAATGTCTTTTCCACAGCCAGAATTTAGAAGAACCAATGCCAAGGTCAGCCTTCAATCTTTGATTGCATCCTATGCAAATTAAATCCTGTGATGGATCTTTCCATGTGATTCTAGTGAATTCAGACTACCAAACCTTACTGTCCTCTTTTAGCTACCTGCAAGCATAATATTTTCTTATGTGCATATAAACCAGATAAGCAGGAAGTGAGTTGACAGATAAACATCTGTGTTATGGTAAAAGGCTTTGCATCAAAGACAACTGAGAAATCCAGGTTAATATTCTTCTGTCAGGCCATCATCTTGCAAGGCCCTAGAATAAGAATCTATGTATACTAATAAGAAAGGGGGAGAATTCCAAATATAATAAAAAGTAATATTTTGCACACATAATTTTGAGACATAGCTTGCTAAAATGCTCTTGTTCATTATTCTGAGTGAAGAAGACATCTATGCACCAGTACACGCATTCAGAGAAAATTTGGAGTATGGCCAACTCAGATCTGGGTCTTATTTAGCACTAAAATACATCATTGAAATTAGATTGAAACAGTAATTTAGATGCATTCACATAGATCTGGGACAACACAGACACTATGTTCAACACAGACACTGCAGCTTTTACCCAGGCAAAACATACACTGAACCTAGCAAACTATCTGCAAAACTAGACAGTAAATATCTATATCAGATAGTGAGATATTGTTTCAAAAAATAAAAGCTGACAATTAGCATTGTATTCTCTCCGGATCACCAGAGAAACAACAATGCTTGACCTTTATTTGGTTAAGATTTTTTTTCCTGACTGACGGCAGATTAGTTCCCACATGAGCAATGAACTATGTCAGTACCATCAGAGCAGCTCATAAAACACTTTCAGGAGTGGAGTTTCACCTGCCAATCTGATTTTGTTTCTTTGCCTGTTCTCTGCTGAGGAAAGTAGCTTCAAAGGGGAACTCAGGGAGCAGGAAACCATGCAGTCATTAAGACTGATTGCTAATATTAATTCAGTCCATTTCTTCCAGCAGGGGAAAACAAAGTGCAGGATACCCTGCAGACTTCCATGCAGATGTTTCATTTATAAGCCTTGACATGCCTAAGAGTTCACTTATGATTAACTATTTGATTTTGAAGAAAATACTTTGCAATAACAAAATGATCATGTGGAAAATTAATAAAAGGAAGAGGCTTCAGTCAGTTGAAGACCTCAGTTCACCACGGTTTGGTAGAACCCTTGGGTAGAGAAAATTTCACTAGTTGGTTAAGATCAGTATTAGCAAATCATCTGTCGCAGATATCAAATGCATAATAATGTTCATGACTATCCTCCTTCTATATAACATCAGGATGATTTTCCACATGAAAAATGATCTTTCTCTAATAAATGATTTGCAGCAGTTCTCCTCAGATGTCTTTTCTGCATCATCAAATCTAATCCCAAACAAAACAATATTGAGCTATATACTTGTTACTGAGGTAGATTACAGCTGTCCTCACTGATATTTGGCTCAGGTTTGATTAGGAAGACCAAATGCTTCACCCTTCTGACTAATATTGAAACTCAGTACATTTTTTGATCTTTCTTCTTCCTTCATAACTTTATCAACTCTGTTGAGCAATGACTTTTCTGTATTTTGCATGCAAGTTCTCATCTAAACAAACAGTTAAATTTGCTCCAGACTTTGCTTTCTGCTCAAATTATGCTGTTGTTGCTAGCACACAGTCCACTGTAGCCCTTATTACACAAACAGAAATTTGTCTCAGTCTAGCAAACCGTTTAGTCACGTAATTATATTTAACATTCATGCAAATCCTTTATTAGTGTGGTGGTATGGTAAAATTGAAGTGAAAAAACCTGTTCCTGTACTCTTGCAGAAAATAGGTCACTAGAAATAAATATTTTCCTGTGCAAAATATTAAAAGAGGTTTTTTTGGGTTTCTTGGTGTAAAACTTTAATGCAGAGAGAATAATTGTAAAAAAACATGCTAAATTATCTCTGGTAAATTATATCTGGCTGATGGCTACTCAGAATGTATTAGGAAATGTGATATTTACCTCACAAGGCCCAGCACCAATGGTTTCAGCCACAGCACAGATTTCTGACTCATTCACAGTGATCTTCCCTTTGAGATACTGATTGCATTTTTCATTTCCCAAAATAAGCAGATTTGCTACCCGGAGAAGGCCATCATAGTTAATTACTAGGATTGAAAAGAGAATGAAAACTTTATTCTATTTTAAGGAAAAAAAAAATGAAGATACAAGTCTGAATAAACTTGCTCGCGTAACTTCAGCTACTGTACTTTCCACCAGTAATCACATTTTTTGTCCATCCCCATTCTTATCATGCATTTGTCTTTTGGATTTCTTATATTTGCTACAAATGGGATTCGCAAGAAATTTCTTTGATGGGCATGCCTGTTCAGTTCTCTCAAGATATCTGGAGAAGTTTTTTGTATTAGAAGCAAGGGATAGGTATCTGGTTTTACCCTACAGTTCAGCATCAGCCTGCCCTGTCACATCACAGAAATCAGAGCTGAGAACAGTGTCTCTTCCATGAGTGGAGTGAGGATTTTGCTCCCTACTTCAAACACAATTTAGCGTGTAAGAGTGCCTGTCATGGCCTACGGAAGGACGTGTGACTTGAAAAATACTGTAACAGAGCAGTCTTTCTTATTCTGTGCTGGCTCAGCTACACTGAATGACTTTGTGCCTGCAAGGGCAGAACCACAGTCTTGTGCAATCTCCATTCATCAGCGTGAAGGTCAGGAAGCAGGAGCCCTGTGGAGCTTACTCTTGTTCTACATGTCGAAAGACAAGTCTGTACAAGCTGCAAAGATAAATAAAGGGCCTAGACTTGCCCGTTCTCCACACAGCCATCAAAAGAAAACAACAAGCTTGCCCTTCACTGACTTATTATCCTGTTTTCTTGAAAAAAAAAAAAAAAAAAAAAAGGATGTAACACTTACTGCTTTCCTGACTGGGATGCTGTGAGGATTTTAATAAGTAGTGCATAAAATAATATAGCTCAAAGTCCTTGGACGACAGATGTTATGTATTCACTGCATTATGTAACTCCACAGCATTTCAGATTCATTATCAGTTCTAGTAAGCTAAGCTTTCCTGCAATGCTGCCACATACTCCAGCCTGACTTTCCTGTCGCCTAGACAGCCATTCCCTGCAGAAGATGGCTAATATGGCCATGCTGGGAACACCAAATGTAGTCATCTGCGAAACGGCTGGTACAGATTACTTGCCACCCACAAAGAAATGCAGAGTAATGGCTACAAAGAAGAGAGCCTCAGAATTATGGTCTAGTTTCTGCTCTGCTTCCAAGGAGAGCATGAATATGTTGCTGCTGCTTACTCAGGGTCTGTGGCAAAATGTCATTTGAGCACAGTAATTATTGTAGTAATTATTGTCAACTGGCAGCTATTAACTTTATCATCAACACATAATTAGGCAACTATAGTATTTAGCAGGCTAACTAAATGGCTGTTCTCCCACGTATTTGTATTTACTTCACAGAAAACCTGTGTTTAATAAACATTAGTAAGGTTGCAATGTCAAGTACTGAAAAGTTAGGGAATGCCAGACTTACAGCTGCCTATGCATCCTTAGCTCAATGTCTTTGTATATGTTAATTATGTCTTTGATTACATGACTCCATTAGTTTTTCCACAGGGTGGCCTGCTTTGGGATACAGAAAGACTGCTCAAGTAGATGAATTGGAATGTTTCTAAAAAGGTTTAGAACTCTGCAAAATAATTTTGCCAGATTTTGTAAATGCGTAGAACAATATATTTTGCTAGTTCATTCTTTGAAATATTTGAATCATTTTGTCTGTCTCTTAAACAAACAAAAATAGAAGTTGGACTAGAGAAAACATTTAATATTAAATGATCTCAGGTGAAACGCTCAAAGATTTACAATATTGGGAAAAAATTGAAACTGCATTTTATAACAAAAAACTGTTGCACAGTAGTGGCATCAGGCAATACCAGCAGTCTCACCTATAATGACAAGAGGAAGTAAGCTGTCAACGCATTCATTTAGTTTTTAAAAATAGTTTCTTACATCCAGTGTATCCCCATCCATAAACACTGCAACTGGTCTTCTCTGGAATGGTACATCCAGAAATGGGCAATCGGATTATTTCTACAAAATTTGTCAATATGGCAGGTCTGAAAAGAGAAAACAAAAAATAGATACAATGGATTTTACTTAGCCTCTTAAAATGTATCTGAAAAATAACTTCAACAGGAATCAAAAGCTGTGCCAATTCTTTTCCATCTTTGATAGATTCTTCTACCTATTTTTTGTGCTACAGCTGTTAACTGTCAAAAGATTTCTTGAAATGCTGTCAGCACTATTGTGCTATTTAACTTGGGTTTTCATCTTAAAAGTAAGTAATGATGGCATTTTGTTTGAATATACAGTTTTGCTAATATGGAGAAAGTTTGAAAGTTCATATATACACAGGGATCTCAATTACAATCTGGTGCTTATTCTATAAATTAAGACCATATACTAGTGCATGTGGATTGTTATTTAAAAAAAAACAAACAACAAAATGAAAACCAAACCAAACCAAAAACCCTCCTTACAAACCTAAACTTGGTTAGAAAAGTTATCTGGAAAAGCATATAGGCACAATTTTTCAGTAGTAACATCTGCTTCCTGATCGAGTAGATGAATCTGCATTTCTGCATATATCAAGTAAAATTTCTTTCAATTGGAAGTTTATCCTACAGTGACATCATCATCATGCAGTATCAAATGCAGTATCAAAGATAGCAGAGAACTGACTTTGCAACTCTTATTTACAAAGAATCTCATTCTTTACTTGAAAGTTCTGGAATTCACAATAGTGGCTACTAACCGGCTAAGTTTCAGTAAGACCAAATCTGATCCTGCAGGACCATATACCAACTGGGAGATATTCAGAACTTGTCTATGCTTCTCCTCTCCCTTTCCTTTGATATTATGGACTCCAAGCCAGGCTTTGTAATCTTTCAAATCTTTGTACCTAAATGAGGCAAGTTGGTTAGGATTTTGATGAGCATATGATACAATAACTAAAAAAACTGTTTAAAATGCTAGATCTTAACTAATACTCTTCACAAGAAATGGGTTTATGCTGCCAGCTTCTATTCCAAAATCAACATGCTCTGATGTAAGCTTTTGGTCTGAAGCCATTACATAATTTTAACTATTACTAAAATCTAATTTTTGTTTCCTAATTGTATCCAAATATTTCAATCCTTGGACAATATAAACCTTTGATTTTTTTGAGATTTGCTCAAGTTTTCTATTTTATTTTTTCCAGCTAAGCAGAAGCATGAGATTATTTTCATAAAGAGGCAATTGTCTAACCATTAGAGCTCAAAAACGTATTTATACTTCTATGTAGAATAGCCAGAACCCTCTTAGGTTAACAACAATAAAAACAGATAATACCAAAGTCTCATGGGCCTTTTATATCAGAAAAGCAGTGTTAAAGCCAAACAGGAGGGAAAAAACCTGCATTTAAGTTGAAGAAGTGTTGCGATGATAACATCCCAAAAATAGACATATTTCAATATTGCAAAACTACAGACTACTGTACCGAGAAGGGAAACACTGCCTTGCTGTTAGAACCCACTCTTCCTTTATCAAAGTACCTCCACAGATATGCTTATTCCTGAGAGAAAGAAGAAAAAAAAAAATGTTAAAGAGGAAATAGAACAATTTTCTACATATTCCAAATATTTAAAGAATACTTTTGTTACCCATGTATGTATGTATGCATGTATTTCTCCATGCTGGTGAAAGGTAGATGACTGTCAGTCTGCAGAAAACACATCTCTATCCCTTTGCCCTACAGTTTCAACACTTACGGTAACATGAACTTGCAGGCATTTACTCCAATGCATAAAAACCAAGAGCAAAGAGAAACTCAGTCACTCTGTTCATTTAGCAGTTTCAAAACTGAATTTGTAATGAACCTAACTAAAAAAATATAACAATAATAATTAAAAAAAAAAAAAAAAAAACAAAAAAAAAAAAAACAAAAAAAAAAAAAAAAAACAAGCTATTTCTTTGTAATTGGAACTGGACTGAAACATTCAAAAAAGTCCCCAAACTGACACCAGATGTAGACAACATTTGATCATTATTCATGTAGGTTTTATTCAAAGCATTAACCTCAAGGTGGAGAGTTCCTATTTGATTACAAGCCCTGTGAGATTTCTGTCCCCACATATTTCAGTTGGAAACAATCTGCAATGTGTGACATCCTACACATGATTATAGAAAACCTACAGCATAATATATCAAGTAAAATTAAAGCAATTAAGCATGACAGTTCTTTCAAAAATAAAGACGACTGTGGAATGCAGATTAATTAGTTTCCTTCTTTCTGCCTCCAAAATCACATTTATTTTCTGCAGCTCTTTGGAAAGTGAATCAGAATTGTCAGCAATTCTGGAAAAGCTTAAAATCTCAGAATTTATAAATTCAAATCACACAAATGCTCAAAGCTTTGCAAAGAACTTCTGGAAGGAACCCAGACTCTGTATGGAGTTCAAAGACATCAGAATAACACAGATGCTTGCCTAAGTTAGTGTTTTTTAATTGTATTTTGATTGAGGAACAAAATATTTGGTTCAAAAGACTGTGTCCTTTCTAAAATATACATTCTGCCCACTTTTATTACAAAAAAAAAAAAGTCACAATCAGGGAGCATATGTATACTTCCATGTTATGCTTACATCACTAATTATCAAGATGAATTTATATGACTGTATCCTCTGCTTTAGAAGACTCACTACTGCACATGACAAGGTTAAACTTATGATTTAAACGTGGGACAAATCCAGAAATGATTCAATGAAATAGATGAAATTCATCCAAATACACTTGAATGCACCTAATAAGAGGATCTGGATCGAATATATAAGAAATTTTGTCACTGATTGATTTAATATTTAGAAGTGGGCCTTGGTTACCAAATACGAATGCAAGTTCCTACATTGCACTAAGGCTTTACCATTCAGACATGGCAATTCCATTTTGAGGTGTGCAGTTAGATTTTTGCAAAAGTCTGGAAGACATTAAGTTTTTGTTTCAGACAGCATTCTATTTGTTTCCTTGCTAACAATACAAAAATAAAACTACATTTTTATGCCCACATGTAATACTTAAAAATATATTTTGCTGCTGGCGTATTCCAGGAATCCCCTTTTCAGAGAAGAATCTGCAATCATTTAGACGTATATCTACTTCATAGAATTTTGTTGCGTAGCACAAAATCCAGGTTCAACTGCCTTGATGTAAGTTATTTAATTTCTAGGCAACCAGATGTAATTCACCTTACCTGTCTAAAAGTTCCTCAAACATCAAGGCTGCTTTAAAAACAAGTGCACAGATAAACTTTTCCAGGAATGATTCAGCCCATCTGATTGGTTATTTAGTCTAGGAATAGAGTGGTGGGCCTTTAGAAATGTCTTTCTGGATCATCCATTACACTTCCAGAAAGGTCTAGCTCTGATTGGATCTCATAAGATGCAAAGATCATTAAGAATAGGAAGGACCCCAGAATTTCTTTAGCAATGAAGCAGTGTAGAAAACAAGAGGTTTACCTTTACTCCATTTTCCCATTTAAGACCTGGTTATAACACTGTTTTAAAAGAGATGAGGAATCATAAGGTAATAGAATTGAGCCATATCTTAGTTTGTATCACCAGACCAAAAAAAAAAAAAAAAAAAAAAAAAAAAAAGACTAGTGTTTTCTTACTTCTTTTTTTTTTTTTTTTTTTTCATTATAGAATATACAGGGCAAATACATGAGGTATATTAATGATTAACACTTCCAGCTGATGAGTTATGAACCAGAGTAATGAACATAGGAAATAGTAATTTATGTTCTGGCTTTTACACAGTAGTAACTTAAGATCTGACATAATGCAATACACATTTCCAGCTGTACATGTTAGGGTCTTGGTTTAGAGAATGAAAAGGATTTCCTTAGAGCTCTTACTTTAAATCATATGCAGTGGTATGAGCAGAAAGCTAAATTTGACATGGATATAAATCCTGAATCCAACACTTCTCTACTAAATGCACTGTTGTTGAAGTGAAAATATTTATATGAAACTCAATTTTTTTTGTAACAGTTTCTAAAATAAACAGTTTAGTGCTGGATGTTAAGCCAATGTTATGAAAAGGTTTGCAGCAGCTAATCAAAAAAGCAGAATGCTATGAATGCATCACAAGCTCATGTGTGTGTTAGTGATAATGAACATGTAAATATTTCACTGACAGGATGAATACTATAAAATCACCTGATGTTCCAGAAATGTTGGTTTGCTGCTTTTACAGAATTTAACTGCAATCCAGGAACATTCTTATTATGGCCAGTTCTACAGCTCCAAAACCAATATACTAGCGCATGTATTGTCTTTCTAACCAAAGTTATAGTTACCTGTATGTCAAGCTAACCACCCATCCTTCATTAGTTTGTGTTGGGATTCCATTTACAACTCTCAAGTGTTTTGTTGAGGCACAAGGAATGACAGTATCTGAAAGCAGGTCCAGAGATAATATTTTACTAAAAATAGCTGTAGGAAACCTGTATAGTTGCATGCAAGGACCACAAGAAGGTCAATATTTATTACAGATTAACTTTCCTGCATTACTGAAATATATTTCTAGAGCATCAAACCTACTTCAGTGAAGCTGAGTAAGTCTATATAAATATTCTTTGGCAATATAAAATACATATATTTAAATGTGGGTTTTTTTTGAGATTTGCATAGTTATAAAGGAAACATTGTAAATCATTACCATATCTCACCACTGGCAAGACAGGATAGTGAGAATACATAAAGGAGTATAATAAAACTATTCTACATTTTCCTCTTGTAAAAGCTGTTTTCCTTAATCTGCATTGTTTTCAATCTTTAACTGATCTTTCTTTTATTTCCCAATGGGAAAGAAATTGCTAGTCTTAGAGGATACAATACATGCATTGCACAGTACTTCTGCAGACTTACCATCTAAGCTGGTTGTAGTAGGAGTTGTATCCCCTTCACCTAGGCAGACACATAAGATAGCCATAATACAAAATTAAAACATATCTAACAGTTGAACAGATTAAAAATAAACAGCAAATGGCATATTGTAAATTTTAATAGTTCACAAAGTTTTAAACTTCAGTGACTCCTTTATTACTTTGCAAAAGCACAGCTTAGTAAGGATTAACAGAAAGGCGGAATTTCATCCCAGTAGAAGTACATAATTAAATATTTTGCAACAAGAGTTTAAAACATATTCCTTCTTGGCTGAATCCTGAATACATCAGACTATCTATTATGCTCAACTTATATATTTAATTTGTAGGAGCAAGTGCTGAAAAATGAAGTTGCAACTTTTCTATATGCTTTCAGGAAGTATTGAAGTCACATAAATATAAATCAGATTTAATGAAAAATCTTAATCTCCTTGAAAACCTTTGAGACTTCAAAATTCCCTTTCCCTCGTTACCAGCAAAAAAATTATCAAAATGTGTTCCCCAAAATCTGGTTTGGTTCTTGCATTTAGTCCGTGTCAAAATACAGTTACAATGAGCTTGCTTAGACATGGTTCAAAGTTTTTGCCTTTAGCAAAGTCTGCAGAGTGATCCAGCACTACAAGGTAGAGGTACAGGTGTAGCTACTAAAAATTTGCACAGGTAAAATTGAAACAGTCTCATCCAACTAGATTTCCATCATTAAGCAAATCTCTCTCTCCCTCCTAAAGGCATACATTTATATACATAGTTAAATTTCCATGCGTATGTATACATATATGCATATGTGTATGTGTATCTATCTGTATGCATATGTGTATCTATATATATGTGCATATACATATAGAGAGAGTGAGTCCTGTTTGAAGAGACCAGCTAAAGGCATCAAGTGAGCACGTTTGGAACTGCTAGCATTTTTCTGCACTGGTTAAGCTGGTTATCAGTACCTGAGTGAGCTACTAGTAGTTTAATACTTGTCCATATGAGTTACAATTGTAAAACAGACATAGTCCAGCTCTGGAGGTTGATTCCAGAAACCATAATACCATTGCCATATAACCTATAAATGTTTGCTGTGAATATTTCCCTAGGATTTCATAGATGCAGATAATGCACTTGTATATCCACTATTTATAATGAATAAAATTTATATCCACTGTTTGTAGTGAAAAAAATTTATATTCCTTCTGCTGCTGTTCTTTATCTACATTGATACAAATAACCTTTTGCAGTTTGTTTACTATTTACGTAGATGCCAAAATATCACCTGAGACTTGAAGTATCACCTCTTAGAGATGCTGCAGTTCAGACTATGAGGAAACACAGCAGATTGCTGATAGGAATGAATGTAATATTATCTTTAACCTCTATCACAGACATGCATTCAAAGGTCTGATTTACCATTTAATTGTTCTCTCAGGATATACAGCACAGTGATTTAGAACCAAGAATTGATGAAAAAAAAACATGAATGGGAATTGCACATTTTTCAGCATAAACCTATCCTTTTCCACTGAACATCAGTCTACTACTGAATCCCCTAGTGTCCTTAATTCTGTTTATTAAAGCTATTTAGATTTTAACATGCAACTTCAGAGGCGTGATGTTCCTAGTTCTTGCCAGGAATTAAATCATCCTATAAACATCCAAAAGCAGAATCTAATCTACATAGCACATATACGCTTCAGCATATATGTAGTGAGTTATCCTAACTTTGCAAACAAATACAGATCACACAAAGAGTCTGTGAAGCTTGTAGCACAGGAGATAACTGTCTCTGGGTTTCTTGAGGCCACAGCCAGCTTTCTGACCACTAGATAATTCTTTGTTTCCATCCAGCACTCATTCAATAGCTAGATCTGTTGGAAAATGTTTAACCATCTGTAATAGCCCTTTTATGCTCCTGCTGCATAACTAAGCCTTGAAATCTCCAAGCTGGTCAAGGAAAATGATACCTTGTTCATATATTACACAAACAGCTTCTGTCCGTTCCTTCTCAGTCATGCACAATTGATTCTTGATAGAATCACACATTATCTGCTGTCACAAGCAACAGTACAAAGGTATGCCTACGCATGTGACACCACGGCTTCACTGGGACTGCACAGTTGACAATGCCTGAGGCATACCAAGTACTCACATCGAGAAATAGGGCAGTAATCCCAGGGAACAAGAGGATCATCTGTGTAACACCAGGGACCATGAAAATCATCATCTGGATTGCGGCAATAGTTTTTCTTCAGTTTACTAACATCTGGTTCTCTGAATATTTGTATATGCCTACAGGGAAAAAAAATTCAAAGTGCTGAAAAGCTTTATACTATAGCCCAAATTTTAAAAGGTTAAGTGTTGCCTTGCTCCACGTTGTAATATTAGCTGATTGAGAAGCCTACAGGTCAGGGTTTAGGGCTGGTTAAAATCAAAGGGAAGATGAGACCCAAATATTTACTGGATCTGGGTCCAAGTTTCTTCTAGCTATTTTAAGCCCTGTGTCCACTGGACAGCTGGGAGGTTTATTGGTCTCCCATTAAAGCTAAAATCCCTGAACACCCTCAGCAGGGATCATTACACTGATTAGAAGAGAATAAGTGTTGCCCTCAGCAAATCTGCAGGCCTCTCTGGGAGCACAGGTACCTTCTTCCTCCAGATTTACAGCTAGTACAAGGGAGCACTGAATCTGCAAAGAAAGATGAAACTTAGGCAAAGTAAAGACAAACACAAGAAAGTTAGGCAGACTGAGCAGCAGGCAAGGAGAAGGTTGAATGGCTCAGACAAACTGAAGCAATAGTTCCCCTAAATTGCAACCTACATGAGGCACTTTTAAAGGAGAAAATTTGGGGTAAAAATATGAAGCAGAGAAATCTGCTTATTTCTGGCTTATCAGATAAACACTTACAAGCTTCCTAACTCATAGCTGCACTCCGTTTTTCAGATCATAATGATCCATGCACACTGCCTCCAGCACACCCATAACCAGAGTAGCTGCTGCAGTGAGGTAACTGCTGCAGTGAGGTAACTCCCCAAAGATGTTCCCAGAAGGAAAATTTGTGGGAGTAAGAGAAGGCTGATCTGTGCTCAAGACTGTATGAAAGCAATTGCATCAAGCATCCAGTCTCATTCACAGCTAACTGAAGACTTATTAGAGCTCTCAGAATGCATGATCTTAAACCTCTTCCTCCCTCACATGGACAGTATGCTGGAATATGTATTCTGCCTCTGGCCCTGGGACAGCCAAATTCCAGAGGTCAATATGCTGGGCACTATGTGGTGATCATGAGCACTAATTCAACAAGTACCAAAGGTAATACTGAAATAATCACATCTACCTCAGAAACTAAAGGAAAATGAAGGAAAAACTGTTTCCATCTGAGACACTAATACGTGTAATATCTCATACATAGAAAATTTTTGATGAATCTCTTTGTGCAGTACATGGAAGTCCTTGTTCTTGTCATTTACTGATCTACTATTCTGAACCAGCAAAGACAGCACATGATCAAAAAAGTCCTAAAAACAACTTCTTTTGTACTTACTGCTGATTCATTTTTTACATTAGCAAAGTAACTTGCCATTTCCACTATTTGAATATGATAAACAACAGAAACTACAAATTCCTTTCATGTCATTTGGTGTCAGCATCATTAGATCATAGTCTCAAGATTCAATTTCATGCTGCAAGGGAATTTAGGTAGTTTAAAGTCCAACCTCCTGCGTCAAGCAGCATGAGCTATGAGATCAGATCGATGAGATAACTGTTTCCTATTTCATTCCTGCTATTCTGTCGTAGAACAAAACTTTCAAGGACAAAGTAAGGCCTGGTAAACCAGGCCAGTAAACTAAACATTAAGAAACATCCCAAAGCCTGCAATTAGCGGTTAGCCTGAACAAAGACATGTTGTGTAATACGTTTGGGGGGGGGGGGGGGGGGGGGGGAAGATACTGAAAGCTCCAGGGCATAAGGGGCTATTTTAGAATCACTGCAGAAGAAAAAGAGATGCCATCTGGAGGCAGTATTTATTCAGGACTCAGTGAACCATCTCTTTTTGTTTCATATGTACACACCTACGTAAGTCTTCAATATTCTTGTCCCATGTGGAGCAAGTTAGCCCAAATCTTGTCTTGGATAGGTTCCCCATGTAACTCTTTCCATTGCCACGATAACAATCTGAACAAAGGATGTTGAGACAAAAAGAAGTGGAAGGTGATTGTGCAGCTTTGAAGAGAAAACTCCTCATTTCCATCAGTAATCCAAATAATTAAAGACAAATGCTATATTTAGCAAACATTATATAGTATAAATCAGTCAACTGTATAAATCAAATCAGAAAGAAAATGGGAGAAAGTTTTCCCAGTTAGATAGATAATGTCCTGCATGAAGCCTTCATTCCCAAAACAGTAGCATTTTAAACTCTGTCTTACTTAGATAAACTGGAAAAATTTTTTTTCATAAATAGTTTATGGTTAATTTAAAACGGTCATGCAGAATATTCTGAAAGTTGTCAGGAGCTGCTGTGTACAAAACAAAGCAAAAATGCCCCCTATTCCTCCATCCTAAAAAAATAGGCACTCAGGCTATTTGAAAAACCTTACCTTTATGTAGATTCTGGATACTGGCAAGAGTATATAATCCTAGACTTAAATTCTACTTTGGCAAAACAAAGAAATCAACATGACTTTAATTTTAATGTAATTCAGAAACTTGCCTGTTCGCTCCAGCAGAAGTCATGTTTAATTCATAAGCTTTTATCATAAGCCTTTCTGAGGCTTTTCAAGAGGATTGTTTAAAATGATCAGTACTATAAAGACCTTTTGCATAAAGTATTTCATTTCATATTCATCAGTATTTTTACTTTTGGATAATTGATACTTTGCAGAAAATACAAAATGAAAGTCAAAGTTTAATCCTTTCTCTGAATAACTTTCGCAACTGCAACTTTTTCAAATTTTAAGTGAAAAAAAGGCTAGAATTCAAAGGTGGAGATCTTAATGCAACCTAATGTAGGGTCATAGGTCTGATGCCCTAACTTTAGTTTATGCTGTGATTGACATCAGTTCTCAGGATGCAACAGTACTCCTTAGAGTATTACCAAGACCTCATGGGAAAAACATTTGCCTGAAGACTTGGAGTGGTCTTTACAGGCAGAGATAGCAGCTTGAATCTAAGAGGTTATATGTGAAGTCCCATGTGGATTTCTTTCAGCTCAACATCTTATAGACAAGGGAGTACACAAAAAAAGATACATTTAAAAAATTGCTTTTGGTGGCCTCATATGCAATTATAAATAGACTGTAAATCAAGGAAATTGTCTTAGCTCTGGGAAAAGGGCTTTCAAACTAAGAAAGGTCAGAGAGTGGAGCAGATTTTCAGTTAATATAAAATGGACCTCCTGTTAATATAAAATGGCACACTGATTTACCTTGTCTAAAAAACAGATCCAATAACAAATCTTTGCTGCAGCTTTCCCTGCTGGAATAGAAACATGAACTAAGAAGTGAATCTCATTTACACCATGATGAATCCCAAATATGCAAATAAAGCTAAAGCAGAACTACACAGGTGTAATACAGATGCACTGGGACCAACTTCTCTATTTTTCAAGCCTGTCTATCTGCCATTTGGAACAATACAGCATTCACTTAAAATCATGTTATCTACCTTCCCTCTGTTACCTTGCTCATTTGATACATCGCACTTAGGAATCTGGGAGCAATAACCAATACGGATGTTTGGGTCAGTGGTAAAACACCAGGGTGATTCAGATCCATCTGGATTTCTGCAGTAGTTCTCCCTCAAATCCCTATAAAAATAAATATGTTAGCTCACAACAGGGATAACTTAAACCCACTGATGCATTCTATTGCTTTTTATCATGAATTAGCAACAATATAGGCTCCTTAAGATCCGATATTACTGATCAGTGTCCAGTGCAAGGAGATGAGGAATCAGTAAGAACACAGTGTCAAAAAAAAAGTAGTGAATGTAATAAGAATATGGTTATGGGAATTAATTTTTGGTGGACCTATGTTTTGACTGGATAGAAGATTTCATTTGAAGATTAAAAATATTTTCAATATAGCTATTTTTACTCAGGATTCTCTGTCAAAATGTGCATGCAAGCTGACACTGGATACACCTGCAATCCATTACAAGTGCTTTTAAATACAAACATTACCAAAGTGCTTAAAATTCCCTGTACTTTGAATGGCTCTGCTGAGTTTAGAAAAATGGAGTCCTGTAGACTGTCAGCAATTCATTTAACAGACTGAATCTTGGAACATAAAAAATATGTCTGTAGAAATTCTATACAGCTGTTACCTTTAAAGTAAAAGTCGGTCACAAGGGAACATCTTTAAATGTCTCTTGCAGCTCGCTTGAAATAGTCAAACCTCTTAACTGTAAGTTTTATTTTCCCATCCCCTGACAGTTGTTGCCAGGTTCTGTGCATCTCCATATTTCATTCTGTTTTTCCTTCTGCAGCACTTACTGATAACAGACCATAGAAAAAAATGAGCCTACTACCTTAATTCTTATTCTTGTGAGTTTTGAACAGTCATACCAGTGGTTCTGTTGATTTTACTCATATAGCATCAGCTGAATAAACTACTAATATTAACCTCTCTACACTGCTAGGAACACTGTATGATTTTAGGGCCTAATCCTTCAGCGTTACACAGGTACAGCACAATCTTAAGTGGTGTTTTGTCTAAGAGAAACCTGTGTGTCATGGTTTAAGCCTCCATAAACTCACGTAGTCGCTCTCTCACTCACTCCCCACTCTTTCTTCCCTCCTCTCCTGGAGGGATGGGAAGGAGAATAGAAAAAATGCAACTCCCGCAGGTTGAGATAAGATCAGTTTAGTAACTAACGTATAACACAAATCACTACTACTACCACCAATAATAATAATGACAAGAGAAAATACAAGGGAAAAGAATACAATTTCTCACCACCCAATATCAAGCCCGACCACGCAGTGCACCCCCACCAGTGAACCCCCACCCTTCCGGGTCTCTGCCCTCCGTTTTCTACATCCTGGGCATGACGTGCTGTGGTATGGAATACCTCTCTTTGAACAGTTTGGGTCGGGTGTCCTGTCTCTTCTTCCTCCCGGCTTCCCCTCTTCCCTGGCAGAGCATGAGACTCAGAGAGTCCTTGGCCAGACCAAAACATTCTAAGCAGTAACTGAAAACACTGGTGTTATCAGCGCTGTTCCCAGGCCCAAAATCAAAAACACAGCGCTGCACCAGCTACAAAGAAGGAGAAAAATGACTGCTACTGCTGAACCTATGACACTGTGGGATCAGGCTTAAACGCTAACTTCCAGGTAAATTCAAGGTGGTTCTGAGACTGGCAGAGGATCAGTCCTATTTTCCATTATAATGATGATTGATACATTTTCAGTGCATGTGTAAAATGCACAGTATTTGACTGATAAACTGACGAGTAACAGTGAAAGAATTAAGACAACAAACTTGTTTTGCTCAAGCAACCTATTGTTAGGGTGATAACTTGAACTCAGACTGGAATATTTTCTTTACTTTGAGAGTTTGGCACCATTAAACTCCAGCATAAGCCCAAACTGATATTTAGCCATTGATAAAGACATTTAGCACAAGCCAGGCATTGTGCTCATGCTGGTCAGCTAGGTTTCGCCTATGCTCGATGGAAAAAAGGAATGAAAGAGCATGACTAAAGTAACTACATAAAAGAAATAGATTATTCACTTCCTGGGAGTTTATGTACTGTACAGGAAGGTTAGATGTTTAGTGGTCCTTCGGGTAAAAGCAGTCGTATTCATGTAAGTATCTTTAGTAATGAGACAGAAAGAGAATCGAAAAGATAACGTCAAGTGTTACCAAGGAGATTACACTTAGGCAGCTTTTAGGACATATTAAGTTAAAGTTAGTAATGAAACTGAGAAAGAGTACTTACCTTCATGAAAGAAAAACAATAGTGCGTACCAGCACTGCTGGGATTCAGGTCCCAGTTTGGAAAACATCCATACACTTCACGATCAATTAAAATATAGTGAATACATGTTTGAAGAGAAAGTTCATAAAAAAAAATCTACAGTTTCACAAGTTCATCTAGAACTAATATTTTGACATCTGAAGAACTAATTTTCCCATGTTCAAATGGTTTTCAGCATCAGCAAGCAGAGTGAAAGCATCAGGTCACAGAGAAAAGACAGGGATCCTATAGTTTACTTTGGTGGCATGAATTTCTAAACCTTTGCAAACTGTTTTTTTAAGCGCTTTTACTACTGCAGCAACACCCACATGCATCTACTTACTTGCACTTGAAGTTCTCAGGAGTAATGTTGTGCTGGTGAGGAAATTGGGAATCCCACCGCTGGCACTGGATCCCACTCCATATGGTGTTGACTGTGCCACGGTAACCCTCACCCTGTCCCTGTATGCATGTTGACGTCTCAGCTGCTACCTCCGTGCTGTTCATGACTCTTTCATCTGCAGACCCAGAGAAGAAGGGCTGTTTCATATGCTTAAGACTGAGCCTGGCTTAGGAGGTCATGTTTGAATTCTAAATTGCAGTTAAAATCTTGGTATCTGGAGCTCATTGGTGCAATTGCCAATCTCATGTCTTTTACAAAATAATTTTCCTCTTCACACTTCTAACATCCATGAAATCAAAATAGGTGTTAAATCTTATGCTGGTTTATCCACATGCAGGCAAAGAATCTGCAATGTTTAAGAGCTTTTGGTTAGGAAGACATCGCTCCTATGCTATATCTTTGAAGTTCAAGAGATGTGCTGGGTTCATTTTTTCATTCACTAAGTTTTATAAAACTGAGTGACCACCCAGGTACATATTGGTAAACATGTTAATACATGTTTGCAGGATTAAAACCCAATTGGTTTTCTCCAAAGAACTCCCAGAATAGTCAGTCACAGGGAAAAAGATGCACAGAAAAAAAAAAAAAAAGGGAGAAATGTTATTATAAAGGATAAATCCTATTACGAAAGTGCTGAATCCTCCTTGAACTTTCTCTTTTTATGCCTCATAGTTAGAGGGGAAAAAAAGCCCAGTTTTTGGAAATCAAAGATCAGTATTCTCTACAGACAGACAAATGTTTTAGACTAACAAATTCATCGGACTCAAGATCTTTTACAGATGTTGATATGCTCTGCATTCATCCTGGTGTGGGCTGTCTTGAACCAAATTCAGAAAACTAGTGGTTTTTAAAATGACTCATTCCCATAACTTGAAAGCCTCTTTCTATTTCTTATGCAATTTATGTAATTGCAAATTAATAGCACAGATATTGCATCAGATACATACCAAGTAGTACAAAACTAAATGCACTACAACAGCAACACTTCTACAATGTCCCAAAAAGCTCCCAACACAATATTTTTGCAAGTAAATACCCATCTGTTGGTAATTATTATTGTTCATAAGGATAATTTTATTAATTACCTTAAAAGTATTAGTTGCCAGCAATAAGTATGTTAGTAAAGTTCTAAAATTAGTTTTGTTTGAATGGTCCAGTGATTAGAACAATATTTGTGCGTTACTCGTAATATAGTTCATTCCTGGCAACTTGAGCCAATTCTATGAACTTGCAGAGAATATGGATCTTAAGGAAACCAAATGTCATAACAGATGGGTTTGGCGGATTTGCTGTCTAATCTTCTATGTTAAAGATCACTTCCCTGTCAGATGATAACATCAAGTTGTGCAGTTGAATTATACGTTTCTCCATGCTGAAGAAAATTTCTCTTTATCTGGTTGATGTTTTTGCATCACTGTTTCACGGTCAAATTAATTTCCTGTCCTTCTTTCACAAGGCATTTTGTCTGCAAATGTTGTCCTGTTTCAGCAGGTTTGTGAGTTCCAGGCTTGTTTTAAAGCCAAAAGGATATGGCACTGCAACGATCACAAGTAGGCTTCCAGAAGCCGGCAAATGCACCCTTTCTAGTGGATTTATCAAACAAGCTTGCAGCTAGTAACTGTATTTTTAATAGTTATTACTCATTTTTAAGATAATTGGACAACAAAGAGACAAATTCATACATCTAATAGAAATATATGGCTGTTTTCAGTTTTCCATGATAACTAATGTATGAAAACAAATTGGAATTATATTCTAAAATAGCTCCCAAGCTGATTAGACTAAATGTTGCTGTGCCACATTCAAATACGTATTAGTCTTTTCAAAAAATATTTGTGATGCTTTAACTAAAAAGGAAAGAGATATGGGCTAAAACTTGGAAAAAAATAGTTATTTACCATGATAAATTTCAGTACACATATCGCATCATGGCTGCATAATATTTCTCAAGTAAATTAATAATTTACAATTATATAATTCTAGCAAAAAGTTTTCTTTATTAATAGTAATAATGCATACAATTAATACATGATATTAGAAAGATCTTATTTATCCAGAAGTGACTATTTCAACTGTGATGAACTGTAGATCTACTCTGTACTCAGTCATACTGGAGAAAAAGTAATTAGGTTAGCTTTTATGTATCATTGTGTGGCTTTGTTTTTGTTTTTGTTTTTGTTTTTTAAATTACTTTCCTAAATTTAATAACTAAAGCATCAAATGACTTAAGCAAGGCCATAGAGTCATTCTGTAGAGCATTCCGTCTTATACATCTACAGATACACAGCTTAGTGGTGTGCCTGGACAGTCATATGTCATATAGTGTGCCTATAGATCAGATTTGACAACAATTTGTCTGTGTCAAAATACCCTATTTAAAGGAAGCAGGCAAACTTAATATTCACATAGCAAAGCCACTACTGTAAAGACTTATGTTATAGTGGCTGAGAGAGATTGTTTCAAAATCTGCAACATATGATAGATTATTTGCTACTACTACTTTGTGGCAGCTCTCAATAATAATTCTAGTGATGAAAAAGATCACTGCAATGTTTTTATTGAATTAATAAAGCAATTTATCCTTTGAAAAGTTCCACAGAACCCCCTCCAAACTCTTCTAGCTATACCACCTGTTTTTCCTGAAAATGTCTAATTTTCAAACATGAAAAATGAGACCCCAAAAAATTTCTGAAATTTAATTCTGAAATGCTGGGGCCTTGTGCCTTCAGAAATGACCTGTCTAATTCTGGCTCTTGAATCTCACAAAAAGCTCAAAGTTTACCAAAAAAGGCTCAAGAAATCCTACATTCAGAGGGTGGTTTCTTCAAATAGGCATGATGGGAACAATCTCCCTGTTCATGTGGGCTGGATGCACACAGGGACATTCAAAAGCTTGGAGAGGTGCTCTGCAGACTATAAGGCAGTTTACAAACTTTAAGAAGTGCCCAGGCTCTCCAAGCCTACAGGTTTCATCTCCGTTTACTACTGGTCTTGTTCTTGAAGCTGATTACTCTTGTCACCCACGTAGGTGATTATCTAATATTTATTAACTTTGGGCATGAATATCAGATGTGCAGAGCGCTGATGGAAGAGTCCTGAGACCACACCCACCAGCTCTTTTACAAGGAGCTGGAAACAAGATCAAGCTGACAGTCTGTAAGGCTGGATTCCCATCTTTACTCTAGCAATTCCTTTAAAATATAAATTAAGACTTACAACTCCAAGGGCTTGTTCCAATGAGGAAGACATTATGAATTAACTTTTAAGATGAAAATTCAATAATTAATCCTTACAATGCAGGCATTCCAGCTTTTAGAGTTCTGAACTGAGATAAAAAGTACCATTAAAGGAAGGTCACACAAAATGTCATCTTACAAAATATTAATATTTATAATTTCTTAAGTGTCACTTCTTATTCCTGTATGGAACTTGACTATAAACAGGCGAATTTGATAACTGTCTAGCAACACTTTGCTACTTTTGAACTTTGTTGTAATTTGTTTTGTGCTCTGGATGACTCAAATTAACCATGTAATTCAGACAGCTACTTGAGGATTTCCTGTTGGTAATATTTCCACCTTTACAAGTTCACTCTGAAATCCCCAACCAAAGTACAATTATGCAAAGGCTTTCTTGTTTCCACAAAACCCTCCCTATATTTCAAAATACATAATTTTATTTATAAACGGCCAGCTCATGCGTTCATAAATGCTTAAGTAAAGAGATGAAACATTATCCAGAGCTTCATGTGTAAAGCCACAGACAGTCTTCTCAGTTCTGGTTCTCACAGTAATGTCAGCATGAGAGAATCAGCAGGGGCCTTGAGTCATTCTACAGCTTAAGTAACCAGTTAGAGTACTATTTCTTTCTTTAATACTAACAACCCAGAAGAAAATCCTGCACAAATTTTAGGTCAGTGGTGAAAATCCTACTGACTTCAAGGAAGGTATGGATTTTGCTGAAGTGTTCATGTTCTTTCATAGTAATACTATCAATGCATTTCTGGGAAAAGACATAGTTGGAAAAGAAGTAGAGTCCTAAATTACTTCATCAGGAAAATTCATACTTTCCCTCATATTGTTGCAATTTCTTTCCTAATGTGACAGTCAACAAAAAGAAAATGTGTCCTGATTTGCAACAAAAGATTTTGAACAGTAGATTTTAAAAGACATGCCTAACCCAGTGAAGAAAGTGCAAACACCACAAAGTTCTTATTAAACACGACCCATGCATTTCTGCAAATGTCAATAAAAACCATGAGTGACATAGGAAGAAGCTGCTCATGCTTCCAAGCATCTCTACCTCTAACAATACCATCTAGCGTTCCAGGCAGAAAGATAGCAGCAGTTCTTTTCTTTCCATGGGTTTCCTCCAATGGATTATCTCACAGTATATGAAATATGAAAAAAACCTCCATCACTGATTTATAGGGGATTTGTTCCCTTTTTTTTTTTTTTTTTGGTTGTTGTTGTTTTTTCCAGTAAAAACATATAAAAAAGCAAAGAAGTAAATGAAACCAAAACTCAAGAATCACAGTACTGAAGTAATTTTCAGCTCAGACCTGCACACCTACAGTTCATTTGTCTTTGAACAGAGAGAGATCTTTGCAGGCTATTCCAATGCCTACAACCAGGCTTTAAATCTAAACAATATTTAGTTTAAATCCATATAAAAAAACAAACAAACAAACAAACAAACAAAACAAACAAACAAACAAACAAAAAAATATCTGCAGGTTCAGAGCTCTTAAATCTCACTTGCAAAGCTATCATAGAAATGATGGCAAGGATTTGAGCGGAATCCTTTTTAAGGAAATGTAGATTAAATCATTGCTCACAATGAATGCTGGACCTCTGTTATGCCTCCCTGTGGAACAAGGTGGAAGGTAACACTTTGTCAGACACTAAACATCACTCTCTTTCTACTGCCACTTTTCTATAAACATCTTTATCTTACACAAATATTGAGCTTAAATTCAGTGTAGCTTTTATTTGTTTACATGCTATGATTCAACAAACAACTTCAATAAGAGCTTCACATTCAAATGGACAGTTGAAATCTCTGCTTCTAAAGAATGATTAATCTAATAGCAGTGATTTTTTGCCTTCGGGTTCATTTTACACCTAGATTCTCAATTTTGCCATTTCAAACTTGCTTTTTCCCATCAAACCCACACCTTTATTGAATTCTCTCAGGGCTTTTCAGGTTCCAGTCACTCTTATCTATTACCTACGAGTATTAATAACAGAGGTTAAATCCATGGTAAAATCAGCTGGGTAGGTTGGAAATCAAATAAGCAGCAACCAAACACCGTCTTTCCCATATTCATACCATATATCTCAGCTCTCAAATGACTTTATTTCTGGGCCTTAGCACTTCTCATAGCTTTACAGATCATTTACAGAAGTGCAGCTATCCTTTTTGCTATTTTTTTTTAACTCCCCACTCCTGTCTCCCCTCAGTAGTCTATGTCTTCATTCATGCCAAAGTAACAGTCTTTTCTTTTTTCATGTTTGCTGTCACTGCTTCCATTTCTTCATTTCATCCTACACTTTTTTATTGTTGTTATAGTTGTCCTTTTATCCTCTCTTCTAGCTAAAAAATGTCTCAAGCCAAAAACCACAGACACATATGTGAGCAACTTCAAACCAATTCTGGGGTCCCTGAAGTCTTAATCCAGATCCAATTTTTGCATCTTGAGCCATCTCTAATCCCTAATTGCTCCTGTCATCTCTTTCTCACAGCCCTGGCTGTAAGCCACAATGTTTTATGCTGCTTTCTGTGCTTGGAAATAAAGTTATAATGCCCTCCTGTCTCTTCAGTCTTAAAAACACATTTATTTTCTGAATGCTTCCTTCCACTGACTTTTTTGCTGAAAATTTTGTATATGAGCTGTTGTCAGCATTTTGGCTATAGAGCATGCTAGCACTCATGACATTTAGCAAAAGCCACAAGCAGCATGCTGCCCTGTGGTCACTCCCCCAAAGAGAGGACACCTACGTTTTTGTATATGGTCCAAGGACTTGGATTTGCAAAGCATTTTTACTAATTAGTATTTCTTGTAAAATTCATAAACAGTCCTCATCATAGGAATTAAAAACCTGTGTGAGAATCCAAACCACAAAGCTATAAAGACATATAACTCATGATCTCTTTTTAGTATACTGAGATTGAACACAGCCACAGCTTCAGAAAATGAAGCTGCCACTGAAATCCAGAAAGGCCTAGCATTTTGGGCTCCCTGCTAGGAGGTGGGAAATAGTTCTTCTATGTGCCTCCAGAAAGACAGAAAACTGAAAACAGTGCTTTGGTATTTTGTGTTGGTATTCTAGTCACTGGACTGGCAATACAACAGTATCATAAGCAATAAATTCCTTCTCTGGATGATAAAGGAAAGCACTGAGTAGCATTGCATCTTACGTAGAGGGCAATGCCATATGCCTGTGCTAAATAACCTTTGAAAATATCTGCTGGATTTTGCACCTTTAAGATCACTATTTCTTATATTCTTCTTCATGTATATTGCTTTAATAATTTCCAAAGATCTACAGTTTTCTGCAGTGAAAATATAGTTTTGCATGTGAAATTTCCACACATACTTTCTAACAGCAGGTGAAATAATTCATAGTTAATTCAGTCAACTTATGCCTAGAAATGAGATAAAAGGCTTTCATTACAACATTAAAATCATTACATCCTCCTGGGGTTTTAAATTTCATTTTGATGATTACCTTTCATTGAGGACTCTAATTGTCATTTGAGCAGACAAAGGTGACATTAGAGTAGTTTGCAGTTCTCCAACCCAGTTGTTTTATAAAGCTCAGGCCAGACAGTAGATACTGAAAGTTGCATGAGCTGTAAGCTTACGTGACCAACAAAGCCAGATGTGAATCCTCAGAACACTGACACATCAGCTCAGGAAATGCCAGAGGATAAAGGTTTATAAAAGTTGCATTTGTGAAACAGTCAGCTGTAACTTACAAATTTTGTTGGGGCTTTTTTTGGTAATAAAGACGCTTCTACCAAGGGAAAATAACGGATCTAGTACTCTACATATGATTAATTTATTTTCTAATAAATAAAGAAATGTTGGAAGCACAGTAAAAAAAAAAAAAAAAAAAAAAAACAAAACAACAACAACAACAAAAAACAACAAAACAACAAGCTCTAACAATTAATTAACTAAAAAAAAAAATGAGAAAGATGGTTCAGTTACACAGCTAAGCAAGACTGTTCAAAATGGGGAAAGACTAAACTTTCCCCATTATCAAAGATTACCAAGAACTCTAGATTTGATTACATGAGTTAGTACTGCAGTTTACAGGCAAGACTTTCAGCATGGTATAACTTCCTGGGTGTCTGACACAAAACAAGCAGTAGTTCTGTTAAGTTTCTTCTGTCTCTTGAAAACATGATTACAGACATTGCTTAAAATAACAAATTAACCTCACTTACTTACCGTGGAATAATTTTGGCAGTTTTAACTAATTTATAGTAGTTTATGGATTTACAATGGCATATGATAAGACAGAGTAAATTCAATTACTCTACATCAAGAAATACATTAAGAGTATTCTTATTCAATCTTCACATTTCAAACAATTGACTAATCGACAAAACGTGACTGACACTCCAAACATTACACTGGCCTAAGCCAAAACAAGCAAGGAGAGAAAATGCTGAACTACTGGTGGTGGAAGGAGAAGACACTGCAGCAAAATTTGGTTTGGCAAGAACTCCAAGTGAAGACAGAGCATCTCATGCTTCCCCCTTCAGGTAGCAACTGCACACATATAAGGGTTCATGCCAGAGCCATTCCCTCTTACTTACCCACATCACCCTGTATTTATATATTTGTTAATTTTATGGGAAAAATATAAGATTATATCATGGAAACAGACTTTTTGTAAGATTCACTACTCTCTCTATTTTATCTAGATTTTAGGTACCCCAGGAATGGTTTGTCTTGGTTTCTATAACAACAATAACAAAGCACAGAGAACCCTGCAAATTAAACTGTCATAAAAAAATCACTCCCTTTATGCTTATTATAATTTCCTCCTTTTTTTTTTTCTTTTTCTTTTTTTGAATTCTTATGTTAGTCTAATTCCAGGTGAGATTTCTTGTCCATTTTAATAGACTCTGTTCTGTTCTATTCTCCTCCCAAGAGACCCAAAGAAATTTTACAGTGACATAAGCCTACTGAAGTGACACTTAGAGCTAGATGAAAAACAGCGTCTGATTTCGAGGATTAATTTTTTTTTTCACACTTAATTTTGGTCAAAATTGAAGCAGGACAACAAAGGAAATCATAGTTTCCAAAACTGCAGATCTAACAGAAACTGACTTTCTCATGAGATAACATGACACTGAGTTTCACTCAGCAGTTTTAGGAGCAGTTTTGCCTGCATTTCACAGAAAATGAAAAAACACTGTTTTCCCTTTTCTGCCCATTTTCCTTGGGTATCTGCCACAAGCCTGGGGCCCATGAAGCTGACAGGCTTCAACAGTATGGATTCAGTTAAAGTCATGCCTTATTTTCAGAAATTGCCTTTATTCCATAGATGTTATAAACAAAGTGTTTTGAGTACAGAGAATAAAAAACCAAAACCTGCCTAAGTGATACTAGTCTGCCTTTAATATCATGTTTGTACATTGATTATTTCACATTTCAGTTCACTAAGGGAAAAAAAAAAACTGGATGTGAGATAAAAGGAGAGATTACCACCTGTAGACCCCATGAGCTGTGAATGAGGCCAGCAATTTCAGAAACGCAAATTTTAGTTTTCTGGCTAAAGCATGTCCCAGCAAAACTTAATTCTTCCACCTGCCTCAGCCCCAAGGTTACCACAGAAGTCTAGAAAAATTACCTAACCCAAGTTTTCATGCGAGTTCCAACAGTTTTACCTTCTTCATTGTCCCTGTAGTGCTCATTCAAGACATCTAATCATCAGTAGAACAGAGCTGTCAGAGCTAGCACCAAAGTTTGGAGGATCTGGTCTTTGAAGATAGAACACGCTGCAGAATGCTTTAAAAATTTTGAACTAAAGCATCTCTAAGTAGGCATCCAATATTTATATACCTTAATGTTGCTTGGATTCAATTCTCTGTCTGTAAAGTGAGGCTGAAAAAAGTTACCATCTTGTTATTGATGGATGAAAAGAAATTAATTCACTGTATAGTGTTTTGATACTGTAGTGCTGAATATCACAGAGAAACCCATGAGGAAACTAATAATTTTGTCTTCAGTACAAGGCTGCATAGCAGGCAGGAGCTGAGGCCTAGAAGCACACAATGTGTGAAAGGAAACCAAAGCAATGGGCAGTTGTTAGATATAGCATTGAGTAGGGAAGGTGTGCATGCACCTGTTCCCAGACTCATGGGATAATGCTCAGCATGGCCAAACTAATACAGTACATGAGATCTTCATGATGACATTGTCTCACTGGCTTAGTTCTTGAGATTTCTACATTTTGACGTAAATTCCTGTGTGTGACATACACACATTTTCCAGTGCTAAATAAGACACAACTTTTATTTCCTGTCAACATTAAATGCTGTTATAAGTGATCCTCTTTGAAAACTATGCTTTAAAAGCCAATGAAGGGTAATAAATGAACTAGTTGTGGCCCCATATTACTTGAACTATCTGTAGTCAGATTTTGGAAAGGAAAAGGAAGTAATAAATTTTGCTTGAACTCACCACATGTTTTAATTGCACAGAACTCCCAGGGGGTGTTAGGGTCAAGAGTGTAGCACCATGGTCTCAGCTTGCCATCAGGATTGCGGCAGTAATTATCATCAAAGCCCTTGTCGGGATATCTGCAAACCACAACAAGAAATGTGTCAGGGAAGTCTTCCTGGCAACATTGCATTGGATTGTACAAGAAACTTACAGGACAGTCTTCACCAGAGGTAAACAAGAACTAGTTCCTGTTAACCTGGAGTCTGATCCTGACGTGGATGCAAATACTCTTTTAACACTATTAGAAAGTTAACAACGTAAAGTCTCTTTCCAAATATGCAGCAGAATCAGACCTCCACTGAGGGGATTCCCTGCTGTGCTAATGCACAGGATACCGGATGGGGTAACTACTAATTGCTAAACTCTTGCTCTTGTGTCCATCAACTGATGACCAGACTCTAAAGCCACCTGCTTTTTTTTTAAACAGCCCAATTAAGTGTGGATTATATAAACATTGCCTGGCATGCTGAACTCATTAAGGAAACAGGTTTTTCAGTGCAACAGCCCTGGGTTCAAACTGAAAGTTATTTTGAATAGCTATGTTATTAATGATAGCTCCATTTCTGTAATAGAGCTCATTCTAGGTCATGCCCTCATTTCAAGCACTGGGTAAAAAAAGAAAAGGAGAAAAATAAGGAATTATTTTCTGTCACCCTTATCTCATTAAGATTTGAAAGTATTGTGACATTTAATTGTTTCAACTTTCCTACCACCATCATTGAACAATCAGGCAGATATTCTAGATAAAACTTAAAGAGGAGATAAATGCATACTCTTTTCCTCCAGTGAATACAAATCGTCTTAGTATTCCAGTTTTATTGAAACGTTTGTAAAAAAAATAAAAAGTAGATTTGCCCCTGAGGGAAAGATGAAAAGTCTGTAAGAGAACAATAAAGTTAACTACCTGGGAACCTGAGCCAGTTACAACTGCAAGCAGATGTTTCACACAAACAGACAAAAATACGATTTACAAGTGTGTGTCTTTGCTAGGATGCTTTTTCTGTCAAACAATCATGCTAATTTTGACTCAGTGCAACTTGATCGCCCATTCCTTGGGAAAAATCACGTTCCTTCATCTATACAAAGGACAGGGACGGGATTTAAGTAGAATAAAAACAAACAAACAAACAATAACAACCAAACAGCAAAACCACCAAGGGGAAACCTCATAAACCTGAAAATTCAAGGCCAGTCAAGAATGTGGTAGTTTCAGATCTAGCATCAGTAACCTGTTTTCTGCTAGGTGGAAGACTAACTATAAAGGACCAAATTGTGTCCAAGGATTTCACAAGAAAACAGTTAATGGTCTAGGAGCACAGCATAAAGAGAGATTTATTTTATTTTTTGTCACCCAGTAGCTGCAATGATGAGCTTAGATGTTAGCAGCACATGTCACATAGCAATGGAGAGTCCGTGGCATTACCCAGGAAATGAGATGAATCCAGGAATGGCAAGGTATCTGAAGTCGTAGCTCCCAAACCTATTCAGAGCAATAGCGAGTGTAAAGAATTCACTTTCTAGAAAGCAAGTGCCCTTTCATAGCACTGAATGTTCTGTCCTTCCTAATACTATATATATTCCCACAGTATGTCAAAAATATTATTTGCTAACTTAAGTAAAGATGGAATAGTTCATCAGGATCCAGCTTTAGGTGTCTGCTGCATGGAGTAGTTCCTGTGAACTGTATCTTTCCACCTACTACATCTATGTTTCCTTTTTAAGAGCAACAACAGCCTTTCCAGTCACCGCTTCTTCCCTCAGTATTCAGGCATGTTTCTGCCTTCCCTCATATCCAGTAGGCAACAGTTTCTCAGCTCCTATAGAAAAGGCCAACTAACAAATACTAGGGACAAGATAAACAACAGGGCTTCAAACCCTTCCACACAACTCAACAGTGAGACTGTGGAGGATTCCCTGAGGGCTCATCCCTTTGCTATGCACAATTCTTCCCCAGTACACTTGGGGACAGACCTCTTGCTTAGACCCAACAAAAAGCCTGAGGTTTCCAAGATCTTTCAGAACCCTACATATTTCTTCCCCTCTCCTGCCGTTGAAACTTCAGTAGCTGTACTTCATTACTGAAATTGAAATGAAGCATTAAGATACACATCTGGTGTCAAAATCAAGACATTTTCTCAGTTTCAGGGAGGGGGGAAGAGTGTTAGATGAAGAGATAACATTTATTTTCTTTAAAGAGACAGATGCTGAGTTCTATCTCTGCTGGAACTAAACTGAAACGTAGTGTCTAAAACTCTTCACCAGTATTTCTTTTCC
This sequence comes from Amazona ochrocephala, assembly GCA_039720435.1. NCBI lineage: Eukaryota > Metazoa > Chordata > Aves > Psittaciformes > Psittacidae > Amazona > Amazona ochrocephala. Next base: position 34,279,031 of record CM077880.1, read on the forward strand.
CCTTCTTTTTGTTTTAAAAGACATGCAGGACTAGAAACTTGATTCTGTATAAAGTAAATTTTCATGCAAGAGATATAAAACAGTACTTTAATAAAAGTACAGCACACTTCAGCCCTACATTGTGCAGTTAAGTACATATTATCAAAACATATTCAATTTTAAGCAGAATATATGCTTCTGTAGAGAAATCTATTATCCTATCCGAATCATTATCCTCAGTGGTTTTCTTTCTATACTGAGACATAATCCTGCCCATAAGGAGGACACAGGAACTGAAGCTTCAGAACACAATTCTGCATCCACTACTAGCTAAAAACAGGTCATGCAGGAGCTGTTTGGGCGGATTCCTACTCCTACCTTCAATCGCATCTAAGTACACAGATATGACCAATTCTCTTCAGTAACTGACCTCTGAAGGGAACACATGTGGAACAATGCATCAAGGTGACAGAAAGGAAAAGTGAGGTGTATTAACCCTGAGCATAAAACGTTGTTCCATAGCAGGTAGACTGAAGCATTTGAAAAGATTACTAATTTTACTTCTTTTCCTTTGTTGTTGCAATTGATGATTCCAGAAATTAAAATAAGTTTAAGTTTGTCTAGCTAGTCCCTCCCGGTTTCCAGGTGATCCACATTATCTCCAGATGGTACAGTATAAGCCTCTCTAGAGACTGCTGTATTTTAACGGATATTTGTTTCCGATCTCTTTTCTTATTTTCAACTTCAGTAACTATTAAAAACCACAAACAAACCAAAGCCCCAAATATTTTTGAAAGCTAGTATAATCAAAGTATAATTGCCACTACCTTTAGTGACCATTCCATGAAGTTAATTAACATCAGTGTTAATACAGTACAGTTAATTACGTTGATGTCAATTAACTGTACTGTAACCCAATTACTCTTCTGAAAGCACATACAGATCAGTTCAATCTGGATGGGTCACTTTTTGATAAAAAAGCATTTTTATTACAGTCTAAAAGCTCTCACAAAGATGCTTTCTGAGAGGAATCTTTCAAGGAGGAACGTGATTGTGAGATTGCAGTTAGTCTGAATAATCACTTTGCAAGCAATCCATAATTAACAAAACAAATTTCCTCCTGACGGTAAAATTATTATTGTTTGTACCCAGAAGTTCTGTAACTGTTTCACTCCCAAGGAACAAGATTCTACTCTAGAATGCACAGCAAGTACATGGCAAAAATTGGAAATGGATTATCTTCAGTCCCAGTCTGTTAAGAACTACAGGACTGCCTGCCACTCATGAAGTAGATCATATGAACAAAGAGGAAAATAGAGGTTATATCACATAAACTCAAAAACTGCAGTTCATTACTGTTTTGCTGAATAATCAGGCTTTCTAATACCTACAAGTACCTGTATTTCTGAGTATGAAAAAGATGCTTTATTTGGTGGAACACTTCAAAATATATAAAAATACTTTCAGTGGAAGGTCTCAATCATTCTGAGTTTGTTGATTCTTGCAGTCCTCCTCTGTCAATTTAAGTTTATTCAATGCACTTACAAATAGAGAGAGATAAACCAAAATCCTGAGTAAAACTAAAATGTATCATAGAATCATAGAATAGTTAGTGTTGGAAAGGACCTCAAGATCATCGAGTTCCAACCCCCCTGCCACAGGCAGGGACACCTCCCACTAAACCATGTCATCCAAGGTTATATCCAGCCCCACCTTGGACGCCACCAGGGATGAAGCATTCACAACTTCCCTGAGCAGCCTATTCCAGGGCCTCACCACCCTTACAGTAAAGAATTTCTTCCTCAGATCCAATCTAAACTTCCCCTGTTTAAGTTTGAACCCATTACCCCTTGTCCTATCACTACAGTCCCTAATGAAGAGTCCCTCCCCAGCATCCCTATAGGCCCCCTTCAGGTACTGGAAGGCTGTTATGAGCTCTCCATGCAGCCTTCTCTTCTGCAGGCTGAACAGCCCCAATTTTCTCAGCCTATCTTCATACGGGAGGTGCTCCAGTCCCCTGATCATCCTCGTGGCTCTCCTCTGCACTTGTTCTAACACTTCCATGTCCTTTTTATGTTGAGGACAACATGAAACTTTAGTCCAGTTTAAGAGAAACACAAACGCCTTCCTGTGTGTGGCCTAAACCCTCATACAAAATCTTTCCAGAAGGGTGCATCATAGATGACCCTTTGCGGCTGGGTGAATTTTACCCTTTAGGACAAACTGCAATGGGGATGCAATTTATCTTGCTATTTCTGACTCATCTTTTGGCATTAGGTACCCATGCTTAAACTAAAAAAGAAAAGTCTAAAATACAAATCCATGTACATGAAATGCTAAATAGAATGATTAACTCCTTTCCCAGGCTGAAAAAAACACCTGTAGTGGGCAAACATTCTGCTGAAACAACTTGGGTACTTAAACTTGATTACAACAGAAGATCATCTGCAGCTGTAAAGCTGTTCAATATTTCAAAAATGGAGCATATTCTGCCTTGACAACATTGCAAGTTTATATTCAGTAGTTGTAAGAACTAACAAAAATGTATTATTTTTTAATCATTATTTATTTTCTGATTGATTTAAGGTATTTTAAGCTGATTGAAGTTGCATAACAACATACACAGCAACATTCAGAATTTTTTTTTTTCCTGTAAGTGAAGCTAGGGGGGAAATTTGGATCAATTAATGCAGCACATGTCCATCACTACACTACACAGCCATGGGATGTAGCCACAGCTGCATGACATAGCCTCTAGTCACCATCCTTCATCTCCAGCATGATGGCAGCCAGCCTGCACACACCCTGGGCCTAGAGCCCAAGCAACTAAAACTGGTGAACTCTATAAACTTCAGTTCAGCTAATGCTGATTTGGCCCAATTGGATCCCAAATGTGTGTCATTTTCAAATTATATCCACAGGAATTTCCTTGGGAGGTGGTGAAAGAGGTTACCTCTCTGGACGAAATTTGTGCTTGTGTGGTCTCTGAAGATCCCAGCGCTGACACTCCTTGCCTGTCTCGGTGTGATCCATTGGCCCTCTGTAACTCTCTCCATTGCAAGTCATGCATTCAACTAGGAAAAAAAAATAGGTAGTATATTATGCTGATGACTTGTAGCGCACATACACAAATAAATTAGAATAATTAAATCACATATCTGCTGTTATAAATTGAAATCAACCTCAAGAGAGATAAAAAAGCAATATATTTAAGTTAGGTTGGTATGGTAAATATCCTTTGGAATAGATTTTCATCTCTTAGATCTAATCCAGATGCTTAAATTTGATATCACTTTTTTCACTTTATAGGACACTTATAGTTTGGAGGCAGGTGGGTGTGAGCTACTAGAGAAATTCATGTTCCTAGAAGATTTTTAACCTTAGTTATGGTTAGCAACAGAGAGAGACATATATCTAAGGAAGGAGTGTATTTTAGGGGTGATATTTTACAATTAAGTGAAAATAATTATTCTAAATCACTCTAAGTCATGGCATAATTACAGCACATGTTTAAGTACAGAATAATGGCTGAATCACAATTTCAGTGCAGTACAGTCTGTTTCTTTAAATTCCCAGCACATTCATATGATACTGTTTCTTTTCGATACTAATTCTTTTTGGCAGACTAAGCTAAGATACATTCTCAGACCTGGTTTGGGAAAGTGGGGAGTGGAGGGAGAATAGCAAAAGCTACCAAAGGGATTTGATATCACTGCTGAGCAAAATATCCTCCATAATTTAGAATGAGAAGTCTTAAAATATAAAATAAATTCACCACAACTAACTGTAGGCAGGTTTCTCAAGTGCTCCCTAATTAGAGTAATTGTAACAAAAGATCACTTAATAAATAGCAACTTATGCAATTACAGATCTCACCCTTCAGATAAAACATCCGCTACCGAAGTCTTCATCCTGCAGTGAGCTCCAGGTCTTATTACATTTGAAGCTCAAATTGGTCTTTAAATGTTAGCTTTTAACAGATCTTCAAGCTCCTTGTAAATCATTCTCTTCCTCCCTCTTTCTCCCTTTTCTTCCTCCACCACAGTATAGCTATTGCACATGACACATTAGCAGGAAAATTAAAGTCATCCTATCTTAAGAATTTAAATGAGTTGATTGACTGGAACTGAATTGGCTGATTAGCAAGATATAAGAGCTTAGTTTGGAGCTTAACAGAACTTAAAATTCAACAAATGCAAGGGCGCACATGAAATATCTTTTGAATTCTGTGACTTGAAAGTTGAACAGGAATGAATTCATAGAAAGTTTTATTTACAGTATTCATTTGAAAGGAAAAATGAAAAAAAACGTGCTTAGATTGATCTTTTTTCCTGTAGTTAAGTATCTCTATTTTCATCCAAAAGAAGAAAAGTTGATTTTACCATGGAATGGTACTAGATGATTTTATCACATAGTAATAGCAATGTTAATGGATTCTCTATGGACCAGATAAGTGAAAAAAGGTCGCATTCATTCGATCAGCATAACCTCTTTGTTCCAGCTCCTCCATGACCTGAAAAAAAGCTGCTGAGTCTAAAAGCTTGTTAAAGTCTTCCAGAGTACTGGAACGTAACAAGACCTCTTTCTGCAATAACTTCTTTCCTTGTTACAAGAGTTATTCTTGCTGAGAAACCACCAGTTCTGTCTTGACAGTCCAGTGAAACCAGTGGAACTTCTGCATACCTGCTATCAGCAGGGAAAAGTAACTTTCCACATAAGCCTTGCCGGGTTACCTTGTGAACAGAGGGGGATGTCACAGACCTCATGGCGCGTCTCTGGACTGGTGGTGAAGCACCATGGCCCTCCCTCTTCCCCTCGGGGGTTCCGACAGTAGTTTTCCCGCAGGTCTTTACCCCGATAGCTCGAAGGCAAAAAGCTAGTTTTAAAATGACAATCATTACAGTATAAGAGCATGCAAACTTTGGTGTTAAATCATACTATTTTTTTGCAAACAGTTAAAATCAATCCCCTTTCTATTTCCTTATCCCTCCACCCTGCCTAAACAAATGCACACACCCAAATATCTGTCCATACACAAATACACATCTTCAGTAAGGATTACTCAATCAGTGGCCTAAATCTGGGTCAATTAGTCTAGCCCATTGCTTGCTGTAGCATGTTTTACTCCCATCCCTTGGGCATCCAGAGCCAAATATCTGCTGCAGAGCCAGAGGCAGCAACACACTCCCTGCTAGCTCACACTGCACTCTCCACAGGCTTGTAACTACTCACACAAGGCCCTTGGACAAAGAGGGGAAATGTATTGAGTGCATTGGACTTTTTTTGGGGAAAAATTCATTGGGTCCATCACTGTGTCAGACCTGTCATTGCTGCGCATGTTGTGAACATATATAGCACAACAATATATATAGCTGGCCCAGCTGGGCTTAGTGTGCACCTACTACATAAAGCCCACAAGTAGAGAAACCTCTTCTCATTTCTGACCAGGCAGCAGCTAAAACTGAGCATCAGGAGTGTGTGAGCGTGACTGACCACTGTGACACACCATGCTGAGAGGCTTTCACTGCCTGAAACCACAGACAACTTTGCATTTCAGCATCAGAAATTTCCCCAGATTCCTCTTTAGCCACCCTACCTCATGTTCTGCCATGAACCCCTGCTACTTATAGACCCACTCATCATTGTTATCGTACAAATTAGGTCATTTAACAGCAACCTAGCTGACTTCAACTGTCCAGGGTCAAGATTTGGTGCTCTTAGCTGTCTGCAAGATCTTGTGCTTACCTCTGCAGAAACTCCCACATACACACTGAGATATAGATATATATGTAGGTGTGTGTACGTATGCGTACATATTTATACATAAAAGTAGTACTGGTTATTTTTTGCTACAAAGCAGGGAATAGCACGTAGTGAGGAGCCCAATCCCGGAGCTGGTCTGTTTGATGATACTGCAAAATCTCTGACCACACTCAGACTCCATATTGCTGACAAACCCATTGGCACTTCACTTCCAGTTTCATTACAGTGACGCTTAAAGAGCAGTTAAAGCTCTGTAGATAAAAATATTAAATTCTGAGTTATGTTCAATTCCATGAAGACTTTATGTTTTTTTGGCAATTGAAAAGTTGGGCAAAATACATAGGGGAACACAAAAAACCTGTAATTCATCGTAATACATGGATTCAATTTTTGAGCTTTCTAAGATTTGTACAGGTTTTTTTTTTCTTCAGAATGTTTACATTTGTTATCACAAGTGAAGTGCAGCTTTTATTCTGAAAATGCCTAATACTTTAATTTGGATGTTTGTTTGGGTTTTTCTCTGTTGGTTTGGTTGGTTTGTTTTGTTTTGAGGAGGGTTTTTTGAAAATTCCCCAAGGGAATTCATATGTATCTATATTCTGTAGGAAAAGAAAAGGAATAAAATTTCATCTAACTTCATTTAGAAGACTGTAGATTCTTGAAGTTTAAGAAACTGAACTACAGCCCTTGGGACAGTCTTTATACTCAGACACCGGCTTAATTCATACACAAAAGCAGAAATGTATGAAATGTATGGTCCCTGCCGTCCTTGGCATATTCTATGTTACAAAAGAATGAGAGTGAGAGTCTGAGATGTGACATTTTAATCATGTCTTATTTCCGTTAATGAAATCTTTGAACTAAGTGAAGTGGAAAATACCTCTGTTAATTGCATTGTGATTCTAGTCAATGCAACGTAGAAGCATTACTTAAAAGTGCTTTTCGTATTTTTGGAACTTGAAGAGAATAATGTTTATGTCATTACTGCTGCCTATAAAATTGTTGCTTCTGGTTTTCCTCTGTAGCCCTGTAATATTAAATCTCACAAATTTTTTTAGCTAAAGACAGCCCTGGGCAAACTTTGCTGATGGCACACTGCAACCAGAGTAAGTGTTAATGTAGTATGTCAGTGCATATTAGAATATTTTATTTAATTTTCCTGCTGAAAAATCTTCCTGCTCAGAAATAATGGACATTAGAAAACCAGGACAATAGGGAAAAGGCACTTCAAATTATATCCAATATGCTGTCATTAAAAATTAAAAAGTCTAAATGAATAACATAAAAACCCCAAGATGAATCAGATAAACAAATGGCTTCAACAGGTACTGAAGCAACATTCTTGAGGGAGGAAAAGATGAGACGCAGTAAAGACCCACCCAGAAATGGAAGATAGAGCCACTCCTAAAACTGTGTACTGATTTAGTTCAACTATTAGGGAAGCAAAAAAAGGAAAAAGCTAAAAACTGAAGCCAGTAAGACTGATGGTAAAAACACATTCAACCACAGCAAAAGTCACAGAAACAAAACGCCTGTGTAGTGCCAGTTTACTCTTCCACCATTTCTCTTTGAACTCTTTCTGCATTGGCTTTATCCTTTTAAATAAAAAAAATCTTTAGAGAAAAAAAAATAAAAAAAGATACTCTCGTAACCTTTACTAGGATAGACAAAAACAATAGAACCCCAATTTCAGCTGGGAGTTTCCAGGTTCTACTGGAATACAAACAAAAATGTAATTTCTTAAATCCAGATTGAAGTTTAAAGGCTGAAGTTATTTCAGTTCTTTCTAGAAAGATAACAAAAAATCAGTAAAGTACATTTCTCCCTTGAATATGAAAAATGGATTTATTTTCCAATGGAACTTTGTGATAATCAGATATTGAGAAAAACTGACCTAAAAATCTAAGCCTTTCATACTAATAAGTTCCAAACATACCACTACTGTCTGCTTCGTCCCATCTCCCTCATGTCTCTGATGATGAAATCATATTTTCTGATGTTGAAAAACAAAATTAGCAGCCACCTCATTTATCCAGTGACCTTTTAAAAATTAAACTTATTGCACAAGGCAGGAGAAAAGTCATCCTCATAAAATTCATCATAGAAAAGTGGCTGTCCAAATGTATTGAAGTTGTGTATGCTGTAAATTAAAACGGAATTTAGTCATAATATATACTACTCAGACACTTTCTTTAATTATATAAATTCATAAGTAGGTTTAAAGAATAAATGCACTTGCTTAGTTTGTAATTAATGAGAATTCTTTAACTTCTAAATGATGAAGATTATATACTTCAAGGTGTTGAGTCTCAATAGGTCATTGCTGGGGAAACTGATTGTATTCATCATATGTCTGCAATTAAGAATGTGTCTCGTCACTGAAAATCAGACACACTATCATCTATATTGTAAGCAGCCAAGTCTAGTCAATTCCAAGCCTGAGGCTCATCTTTGTAACACATCATAAGAGAGAACCCAAGTATCCTTTGCCTTTTCATGTTGTTCCAAGATATCATCTTGTACACTGGATAGATTTGGTCAGGACAGGACTGAGCAGTGCACAGCCCAGTTCTTCACTAGCAATCTCCAGCTTGGCTCCTTCTAAACAAAGTGCTGATGCTGCGTGTCCAGAACAAAAGGCAGCGATGTGGATAGGAAACTTACGGGTGAGAGGACACTTTGGTTTTGGCTCTTAAGGGTTTACCATCTAAATGGCTAAAGCCAGTAGAAAAGGTTTCAAAGAGAAAAGGTCAAAGAGGAGACCAGTACTTCATGATCCTTTTACTAGCTTCCAGCAACATTTGTTGTGGTTGAATCTGTTTTTACTATTGCTCTTACTGGCTTCAGTTTTTGCTTTTCTACTCTTTTTTTTTTTTTAGCCAATATAATTGAACTAAGTATGCTCTCAAAATGTAGATTTGGCCTCAGTTCCTCACTATATGAGGTCTTAAACTTAAAAGTAAATAAGTCCTGTACCTGCTGCGACAGTCTGTATCATACATACGTATTGCCTGTATGATCTGAAGGAAAAGATTTCAATAATCTGTTCAGTCTTTTCCATGTATTTGTTGCCTGGTCTAAGGGCTTTATAGGATTTAATATATTCTCTATATAATAGAGAATTGATAGTAACTATGCAAAATGCAGTAACAATAATTATACACTGATGAAATTTGTGGGATAACATTTTTCAAAATTACCCATTTTCTGGGAGTCAGTTAGAAAACATTGATAAACTTCCAGACCAATGCTGAAGTTAAGCAGATGTTTTGTTTCTGCCAGTAGCTAAGAGATACTAGGATATAAACAGCTTAAAAAAACCCAGCCCTGACACAAGAGAAGGGATCCAGACACACAGGCTGGCATTAGGAAAGACCTCTTGGAGAAAACCCAAAAAGGTGTTTTCTGCAATCTGGAGAAAGGCATCTCTTGGGGAAAGGCAAGAATAGACCTAAGAGGTTTTGTTGTCTAAGGTCAGTTTTCTCATAAATTCTTTGTCTGCTAATAAGTCAAACCCTGCTTTATGGAAGCTACCTTGGCACTGTTCCCATTGTCTCTGCTCCTGAACTCTTACCTGTGCTCATGGGGGATCATTGAAGTCCAGGCTTGACACTGGATACCACTTTTGGTAACAGATATCGTTCCTTTGTAGTCTGCTCCTTTTCCGATGATACAATTCCTGACATAGTCTATTGAAAGAAAATAGAAGAAAATTAGAAGTTTTGTCAATGTATTTAAAATTTAACTCCTCATCCATTCTCATATAAAGTTAATATAATTATGATTGACTTGAAATAATTATTGAAAACACTGTTAACTGTCTACGTACATTCTTGTATCTTTTTTTTCCCCACATCTTGATCTCTAACTTCCCAGAGAAACCTACTGAAAATGTTTCTGAAGTGTCTGATTGACCAAAAGTCCATGTCCGAAGACTTACATCCCCCACTCATGAATGAGATAAATAAAAGCTATATTAAGTCTACAGTAACTCATACAACTGAGCTTTTAAATGTTAAACTGAAGAAGAAATTCAGACCAGTATATGTGATGGTAGGCAAATACGTATGCTGGGAAATTGAGCAAAAGCAAGTAGGTGAACAAACTTGCATGACGGAAAAATGAGGATATTTGTAAATAACGCTGTAGTATGTAGCTTTCAGAATGCATAAAATGATCCCATGGCCAGGATGCTCCTACTGTCAAAAAGTCACTGACTGACCTCAGCTTTTTCCCCCTCCATAGCTGGAAAAACAAAACCAGTAAATAAATCAGTTACCCTTCTTTTCATACAGATCAAAAGCATGGTCTTGTTTCTTTCTCACACCATTTGTCAAGCTGTTGAAGGATAACCAATGGCATCGTTTTGTAACTCTGTCATAAGCAAAGGCCCTGCAAAGAAAATCTGGATGAGAAAAAAATCTCTGTGTGGTTTATAATAATGACACATGGCCTGCCAAGGAGCATGCAATGACATCAGATTTATTTTTACTGGGAAAGTCAGAGAAACAGTCCAAATTACTATCTAAACCTACAACTGTGCTGACAAGAACAAAGAAACAAAGAAATTGAATAGATGTGGTCATTACATTAAATACCAGCTTGGTTGTTCACACTAATCTAAGAGTTCCCTTGTCACTGAAGATCTTTATTTTAAAAGTGAGATAACGGTGACTGAGACAGCACTTGGGGCCCCAGTTGCACTGTTTTCTGGGGTGGGGGGGGTATGGGGGGGAGAGAAGGGAGAAACATGCTAAAACATCTTTACTGTGATTATAATATGTGTTTGAAATTGTGAAGTATCTCACAATGATAGCTTCAGGAAAATTCAAGCACATGGAGCTGTTTCTTGCCTAGAACAACAGAACTCTTTAAAACCTAGATTGTTTTTATTTTTATGAATAATCTAAATTGATAGGGTACCTACAGCTTGCATTTGCTTTGCTTTTGCTTCCTTTTTTCTTTTATTTTTCAGCTGCTTTCAAGGATAGAGTACAACATGTGCCAAATTGAGTGGACTTGGGGGGGCAAGAAAGACAAACGTAAGTCAGAAAAGTCAAAAAACTCTTCCGGCTTTTTAAAAGAAGCATGCAGACCTTTTTCTCCTAACATCATTTTGAAAGGAAATAACTTAAATGTAGGTAAAATATTTTAAAGGATTTTAAAAACACAGTAAACTGCCTGGGTGGGGGCAACTTACATTCCAATACATTTCAAGGAAAAAAAAAAAAAAAAAAAAGAAAAAAAATAACAAAAAAAGCGGAAAGTTCTTTTCCCCTTAATTTCTCTTTAGAACCAAATAACAAATCACTGACATTATGCTATTGCTCTAGCCCACCACAATGTCTGTATTTATGTCAGTCATAGCAAACCTCCGGAGTTATTTTATTGTGACTTGAGGAGGCATTTTAGCACTACTTGATAATACCCAAGAGACACACATTTCCTATACCTCACCAGTACTTCAGCTGTGCCATATTCCTGAGCACTACCTCCCTCAACTTAAAGCTTTTCGATCTTCTTTTAATTCGCCATCAAGCTTTTCTTTGTGAGAACTTGCTGGCTTTAGTTAAAAACATTGCAAGATCCCATCCAACCTCCCCACTCTTCTCTCTTTCGAACATCCTCTTCATTATCATTTCCATCACCAAACAGATTTTTCATCCAACTGCTCTCTCTACTCTGTTGACTCCAAATGTTTCCAACCTGCTAACCTTCATCCTTCTGCCTTTGTTCAGCCTTCTGTTCTCTCCTGGCTGGTTCTCAAATATGAGCATATCCAAGTGCCTCTAACTCCATCTCCACAAAAATATCCTTGACCTTTCCAGCCTTTCTAATTACATCCTCCTTTCCCCTCCTCCCTCCTAAAGTGGGAATGCAGAATGCACTGTTTACAAACATTTTGTTCAGTTGTTGCATTTCAGTTGCCGCCTTTCAGTTGCCTTTTGTTTTTTTTCCAGTTTGGCTTCAGCCACTCCTTTGCATAAAGTTTCTAATAATCTTTTGTTGGAACCAAATCTGGATGGTTCTTGGACTTTCCTCTACTGATACTGTTGATCACAACAATTTTTGTTGTTGCAATTTGTACTGAGATGGTTGGTAGATTTTCTGATCAGATACTAAAATCTCATGGTCTATCTTGGAATTGCCTTCAGTGAAAGTATAAAGACACTCCAGAAAGGTAAGCAGATAACAAAGGATAACACCAGGCATAGTGTTGTAGGTAACAAAGTGACATGTCATCTAAATAGTCAATACAGTAGTAACTGCAATATCTTTTTCTCACCCATAAGAAATGTAATGGGAAAAGCTGCAAAGATGACTGAAGGGAAACAGTGGAAGTAATGGACTGCAAATAGTGGTGAATCCTTTAAGGAATAAGAGCAGCTTAGCAGCAGGTTAGTAAATCTGATAGCAAGCAGAAAAAGATGCACAGAGAATTATAAAGTCAAAAAGACAAGGTAAGTGAAGCTAAGGAGAATTTTGATGGGGAGGAGAACTGGGAATAGTGCTATAAAGAAGAAACCAGTCTAGATAAGTATCCTATAACTCAGTTGGAAATGATCAAGACCCTTGCAAGCATGATAGCAAGGGAAAAAAAAAAAGGTTCATTCTGAGAAGTGTCATGTATTAGCTCCAACACAGAGGTGCCAGAGTTAAACCAAGCAACAATTAATGATTATCTAATATAATATTCTCAATTAACTTTCAAGCAATACAGAAACTGACCATGCAAAATTAAAAGTTGTCTTAGTATTCTTGCTTTATCCCCAGAAAATAAGGAGTGGCTGATCCTTTCTTAAGTCTGCAGTGCCTGGAATCTGCCACTTTACCATTTCCTGGCAGAAAAGAAACCCAGTTCTCTTCCTGCTTGTGTACCTCACACGGCACAGACCCAGGTGTTGCTGCTCCCAGTACTATTGACACAATTATGTTACAAAATATTTCTATTTTATTTGATCTTAATACTTCAACAAATTGAGTTTACATCCAGAAAATAAAACATCTGCTGTGACCCAAGTAATGGGGAACTACTGTGTGGATATGGAGTATCAGAATTAAGCCATGAAAATGTCAGTAAACAAAGGAAAATCCAAGTATTTTATTTCAAGTCTTTAAAATGCCATTTTGTGTTAATTCTCTTCTTATTTTAGAATGCTTCCACAGCAACTAGTAAACTAATTGGTTTTAATTTAAGTTGGCAACAAATTTCACCTTGTAGCAACCATATGCAGATATGAAGTTAAAGACTGGGGATCCTAGGAATAAAAGGGAAACATTAGTAATCACTGGTTCCTTTAACAGGGAACACATGTCAAATATGTGTTTACAGTAGCATCAAAGAACTATGCACGCTACAAGAGGACTCATCTGGGGCCAAATGGGAAACCACAAGAATGTTCCCAGACACAGAAAATCCATCTTACTTTGCTGCATAAGCAGTAGCACAGGCAAAACCTAATCACCTACACCTCTGCTGCTAGGCTTCCTTCCTAAAAATCTGTCAGGGAAAATTGGAAATTCAGGGCATAAGTAGTCAGATTTGTAATTCTTTTTCATCTTTAGTGCAAAATAGTTACTTGACTGATTGCAATTGTGTTATCTGTGAGTAGGACTCTTCCAAGCTGTGTTCTCAAAGTCCTTCATGGCTCCTCTAAGCTGCTTTATTGACTGGTTACAGCAGGGAGCATATGCTCCTTAATGAATCCACCAGAGAGAAATTCTTTACAAATTAGAATGTTTTAAAAATTCAAAGAGATTCTAGATTATTATTCATGCAAAATAGAATAAAAAAAATATACTAACTTACTTTTTTATTTTCAGAACACAAGCATACCATCCAGACCAGCTACAACTAGCTTGAGACTGCATTTCTAAGGAGATGTTGGAATACGGAATTGTTGTTTGCTTAGCATCGTTCAGAAATCTTGTATAATGTGGAACCTAATATTATAATACTCCTCTCTTCTGACCATCAGAACTCAAGGGTCTCTTGTTGTATTGAATACAACCTGATCCACTTGGCAATGATATCAGTGGAAGCTCTGCCAACAGGAAAAGGAGTGTCTCGTACCATGTGAAAAATATTAGTGACTGGAAAATATTTTCTAACAGAAAATAAGTAAAGTCTGCTCGTTGTTTACATATATAAGAAGTCAAAGTATAAAGCAATACAAACTAGACCTTGCAACACAGGAATTAAAGGCTTAAAGAAAAATTAAATTACAGTTGAGGCCTGTTTCTGCAATGGAAGAACTTTGTTATCACATTTAGTCTAGCTTCCATTTGTAGTGACTGTAAAAACTTTTCTATGTGTCAAGATGAGGCTGACGTTTAGCTCAGTACTCACCATTACAGAAGTCATCAATTCTCTTCAAGATTCTCCTGCATTCATGTCTTTTCATATACTGCTAATGGTCTAGACTAAGAGAGGCCAGGGGGATACTTTATGTCTAATTCATGGGAAAAATAATAGTGATTTGTTCCAGAAAATAGTAGAGAATATGTACAAAGCAGACAAGCAATCAGCTACATGATGTGTTTCTAAGAGACAGCAGATGCTGAAGAATAGCTATGATATACTTGTAATGATCGTGCAGCCCAGAAGGTTTGATTCCATTGTATCAGATTCATAGTACTTGCCAGTGAACCTCAGCAGTGAATGTATCTGCGCTCCATGTGTGAGGTTCCCATTGATTTCAGCAAGAGTAATGTGCAAAGAATGAAGACAAAATATGGTCTGAAGTGGTGCTGAAATACTGCAGCTGTGATGTGTGACAATAACCATTTTATAAAAGACATAAAAATCTCAGAAATGTTCACTGAGTACTATAGTGCAGCACAAGTCATCCACATCTTAACATAAGTACATTTTTTCCAGCTATATTTTGGAAAAGATTACAGACTGGACCAGCTAAGAAGTTAGATCAATTCAGATAAAGCTTTACAAAAGACTGATACTCTTCAGACAGGTAAAACAAGATCATGGAAATCGAAAAGCACAGTCTTTAGATTGTCCTCAGTACAAGCTATCAGCAATGACAATTATAGACACCTTGGGTCAAAGGGTGTTATACAGGTTCCGCTAGCAAAAAAAGCCCCAAACCACAATACCAAACAATTAAAATAATGGAGATACATAACTCACTTGCAAGTGAATGAAAGGCCTTTGTTTCTGCTGCATCTCTTGGCACATTGCTCAGTGGTGTTTAACAGCTTGGTTTTTACTTCCAGTGTTTTGTTTACTTTAATGAGCATCAACTCTCCTGTTTTTTTGAAGTCATGAAGAGGATTTCGCTTTTTTCCTCTACACTCTAAGAAAGAAGCAAAGAAGAAAAAGAAAGAAATGAACAAAATAAACACTGTAAAGAACAGTTCTGAGATTAAAGATGGCATTATACATGAACAAAATTAATTAGGAATAATAGGAACATCAGCATCTAAATCACAAAGAAACTCACAAAAATTATCAGGTACTGAAGAGGAATTGATTATTTTAGATGGTCATCACCACTCTTAAAAATAGGAATGGTAGGAATTACAGAAAAAGTAGTTTTAAGCAAAAACTTGCTTAGTACTGGTGAAGGCTAAGAGGAAAGTTTTTCACCCTCTGTAAATCTTTTTCAGAATGTCCAAAATATGTCTGATAATCTGAGATTTTATAAAGATTTTCATTAAAAACTCTGGTGAAAATGGTGTACAAATGTCTTTTTCTGGATGGACACAGTGGACTTACAAACAGAAGGAAAGCATATTAATATTACAGAAACTCTACAGCTGAATAAACTTTAAAATTTAAGAACAGTGATAAACTGCTCTTAAAACAGGAAACTTTTTATCACAAATTTTGAAAAGAAGTGGAGCCTGGAAGTGGCATAAAATAATCATTTTTGTCCCACCTGCTCCAGCGAAGACTCAATGTGAGTGTTGCGCCCATTTTAAGCGTGACAGATTAAGAATTTTTGGCCCATAGTAAAGATGACAAGGGGATGCAGAGGCTATTGCATGGAAATAGTCTGCACTGTTGCAAAGATTTCAGAAAAAAGAACAGATTGATCTGTTTTCCATGTCTCTGTTGAAAGGCCCAGAGGAAGGGGTAGGAAATGTCAGGGGAGATTGGTTAGAGATGTTTGGCTAAAGGGCAAGAAGAAGTCTTTGACTTTTGCAAGAAAAAAAAAAAGCAAACAATCTATATGTATATTTCACGATGTATATGTATATTTTTATTTTTTCTTCCATAGAAACCAGTCTGACAGTATAGGCCTCTCCTTCCTCAGCAAAGGCAGATGAGTACATCTGGAGAGTGATTCTCCCTATTCTGACAGATAAGTAACATAGGGACAACCAATCGCCCTTTGGATCTCTTATTTTACTCAATGATCCCAAATGACCTTTTTGGATTCAATAGCCAATCCAGGTAAGGTTAGTTGAATTAATACTTCCTTAATTCACAAAGCAGATAATAGTATTTTCAATGCTTTCTTTCCATGTACCAGTTTTCACAGCTGTCCCTCCATTTTTAATCCGCAGAATCTGCAGCAATGCTAGAACGCGACTGCTTAGGATAAAATTATTGAATTTTGCCAGAGTTTTTCAAATATATGAAACCTCAGCCTAATGCTCCATTATCCTGAACAAATAATTCCTCATGCAAGTGCACTTAAATCACTAAATTTTTGCTTTGTGCACTCTGTGAAGAAGCTCAGAATAACTTCATAAATGGCAATGGCTGAGGCTCTGGAGTTTCTAATTACTTCACATATTATAAAGCCAAAGAAGGCTCAAGGGTGTTACTTTTGCAGAACTTCCATCCTGATCATTAAGTGAGCTCACATCTTCATTGGATTCAGCTAAATCACAGCTCTCAGGGGTGAGTTATCCCTAAGACACATAAAAATACATCGAAGACATTTAAACTAGATTTCACCAAGCTTCAGCCTTATAAAAATAAAATAATTCAAAAAAAATCAAAGGAATAGAATATCTCTGCTGCAATGCTCCTATAAAATACCTTAATCCCATCCTGGTCTTCTTTTTGAACTGTTAAAGGTGAACTAAGCTATTCGCCTGCATCTAAGAGCCCACAGTTTTAGTTCCAACTACAAATATTTTCAGGAAAAAAAAAAAAAGAAGAAAAAAGATTTTATTTACCTACAAATCTATGTTCTTATCACATAAAGCTTTAGATGGAAAGATCAAATGTGAATAGTTTTGGTGCTGTGTTGGGGTCTCATATCAGCTGTCTAAATAATTTTCAGCCTTGTATTTGTGCAGTGGACATGCATCCAAACTGAATCATTATGCTTAGCAAAATGCTAGGAAGACTTTCTTGCCTAAGTATCAACACCCTGTTACTGGAAACCACTGTTTACACTGAAGCTACTTTATTTTTTCCTATAATCGTGATAGAGCCAAGGTGCTGCAAAAAGAATTGCATCTGCTCTTTAAGACAACCACAGGAAAGCAAGTCTTCTGTAAAGCTTTTGTGGTAAATTTCTCCATCTATTATCTTACATGACATATTTGTTAGTTCTGTGTTGTCTCAGCCAGGACTTTAATGTCAAACGGAGGTAAAAATCTGTACAGAAATATCAAAGTATTTTCTTTTAGTTCCTGATAATAACATTTCCCATCTACTGATAAGTGTCATTATCTTAATTCCCGATAACTGCTTCTTAAACTCACCAGCTAGCATACAAGAATATTGTTGTGAAAACCCAAGGAATTTTATTCTGCCTGAAAAACATGGTTTACAATTCTGCTTTTTCAAAAGAAAAGAATCCTAGTAATTGTCCAAAGAGGATTATGGGTTTGATATTGCATTTAACAATTTATAACAGCCTGATTTACTTTAGCTTTCAAACAACATCATTCTGTGACTTGCCTATAATCCAAAAGGCAAAGTGCCAAATGCATCTGTGGTGTGACTGTTAGAATCATGAGAATAATGCAAAGCATTACTTTTATAACAATGAAATAAATAAAATAATTGAGCCTTTCTACTTCAAATTGTATTACTAAAATCTTAAATCAAATATTAGCCTAGAAATATTCTGTGTTACAGGTTATCATGCAATATGCTATAACTACAATTCTTAATTTGTGATTGCCATTCATTTCAGTTTCCTGAACTTTGATTTGTTTATATTGTGGGTTATGTCCTCTGATGGCTTTTGTAGTTGAGTATCACATTGCTAAGGAAGTCTGACGTTCCACTTAAATTTGAAAATAATAGCAGCTGATTCAAACACAAGAGAATCAATTCAAATATGAATCAACATTTTTTCTTCAACCACTAAGTACATTTCTTCAGTTGACTTAAAATTCCTCAAAAAAAAATTAGGATGCTGTCTCTTTCTATTTCTTAACATGACAGCAACCAACCTTGAACAGAAGAAAGAAGACAGCCAGTGCCCAAGAAAATGAGACCTACAATACTTACTCTAGTAGATGCAGCACTGGACAAATACTCTGATTTCATTTGGGATGTCTAGTCTTCCAGGTGAAACACTTCCATTTTAACAAAACGCTTTACTATATATTTGAGGAAAAAAAATCATACTTCATAGTGAAAGACTGTGAGAAGACCTACAGGTCTCAACTTTCAGTTCCCTAACTACCTTTTTCATATGAGATTCCTGTATAATGTTCTCAGATACGAAGCATTAAGTGAGAATGTTCAAACTATAGACCATCTGGAAGAAACGATTTCCAACAATACCTTTTCTTGGGGTAGTTTCAGTCCATGTCAATCAGAGATAAAGTTATCATTCTGCAGCATTTTAGTGAGAAAGCTTGCTAGGAGGTTGCAGAACCTACCTAACTGCAATTTTAATTATATTTATATAAAATAGAACCCTGATTCTTGATAAAATCTTGATGGTTTGGCATGGAGTTTTATTTCCTTACTCTGTTTCCTTACACTTGCAGAACTTTGGCATTTTGCTAAGTGGTTATTTGCTTTGTTGTGCTGAACTTTCACTGTGTGGGGTAATTATTTTTTTTTCCTATTATCATAGTTACTGATGTAAGTAAGCTGGGTACAGGTCTTTATACTATGGATGGACAAAAGACCATTTATAATTTTCAGTTTTGATATAACAGCACCATTACTTATTATGGTTGTCAGATGTCAGAGGTAAACTAAATCTTTAGGAACAAAAATCAAGAAAAGGAAGGTGCTGCTTTCCATGCTGCAGGGGTTTGGAACTGAATGGTCTTTAAGGTCCCTTGAAACCCAAACCATTCTGTGGTTCTATGAAGATATCTAAATTATTTGGGCTGGAAAATGATGCCAGAGAACTTCAGAAATCAGCTGCAGTCCCTCCAAATAGAGAATGACATGCAAAATAAAGATGGCACTGGGGAGAAAAAGTAAAAAGAGGAAAACTTTCCACGTACTGTGTAGGAAGCTCAGAGAATCTGAGGAGTCAAAATATTTTTCAGTGAATAAAAATGGTCATATAAAATGACACAATTATTTCAGGAGTATAAAAGAGACATAGTCCATTTCTTTAGTGTCAATTGGCATTTTAGATATCTGTTGGATATTTTGCATCATATTTGTAACGAGATGAAGTCACTTTACCTTGAGCAGTTAACAGATGGACTAATTAGAGATTGAATTATCTGTGTTGCAATTGATAACCTGGTCAGAATGTCAAAATGAGATTAGCTATTAACTGAATTTTGCAATCATCACTGCAAGCCAAAGTAAACTGGATTTCCCCAATGAGCTTAAAAAAAAATAAAATAAAATAAAACCTGAATTGTATGTGAACCTGGGGGTGGGGGAAGAAAAATGAGAAATTTACCACCATAAGAGAGAAAAATAAAAAAAAAAGAAAAAGGAAAAAAAAATCCCCGACCTTAAACACATCTGAAATAAATGTAGAAAAGCACAGTTCAACACAACAAACATTTTATCAGGGAACACCATGCTTGACAAAAATTGCGTGGTAACACTCATGCAAATGCATTCATAAGTATGCATCTGAATAAAAAAAAAAAAGAAACAAGCAAATGTTAGATCTCAACAAAATGTACAAAGCAAAAATCTGCAAACCCATAGATTATCACAGTGTTAGACAATACTTTCCAGTAGAGATATCAAAGCTGAAGACTTATCTCAGTATAAATAGTGGAAACTTAATATGAAAATAAACAATAAAGTATGCTTAATTATATGCATAAAATTGCATTGGCAAATCTTGTGTAAGAAGAAAAATCAATAAGTAGGCTTTGAAATAAAGTAACAGTTCTTGGCATGCATGAAAAGCAATATGTAAATGCACAGAGGTGTTTAACTTGTCTATAAAACGTGGTTCAATGGATAATTAAGTTCAGTAACATATTTTCAAGAGAATACTTTTCAAAGGATATAAATCCTCAAGGGTAAATTGCACATTGGTGCAGGCCCCAGTATGACAGCATAGATATACTAGCTTCATAAAGGGAAAAAGAAACCAACAAAGTGACAAAGCTTGACCTGATGGTGAAAGTAGATGCTACTAAACGGTTTCAGACGCCACATGCTTAAGAGTATGGTCACAACAATAAAAGAAAAGATGTTAAAGGTGAAAGTTGATACTAAATTCATTAATAGAGTCATTAATGTATTGTGATCTATGAGAATTGTTAGGAAGCACTTTTCAAAAAAATACATTCAAAGCAATTTTCTATCTTAAAACAAGTCCTAAGAGAGTCACTTTGATAAAAAGAATTAATGTTCAGCACTTTTAACTTACTTTCATTTACTTTGAATTCTCCTTATGCCTGTTTCAGTATCAGAACTGTCCAGATTCCTGGCTAGAATGCAAAAAAGTGAACACCTTTTCTAAAAGACTTCTCATTTGAAAAAAAAAAAAAAAAAAAAAAAAAAAAAAAGAAAAGGGAAAAAAAAAAAGAAAAAAGGAAGAGAGAAAGACCAACATAACGAGAAACTGAAACAATTCTGAAATGTGCCCAAGAAAAGATCTTTGTAGATTGAATAGGCTTCAATGCCAGATTAAATTTAATGTTGTTATTGATGTAAGACAATAATTTGGCACGAAAGAAGTTTACCAACCATACCCATAAAAACTGCAGTAGGCTGTATAGATGGAAAGTCACCAAAATAAAACCAGCTGTCCAAGGAGACATCTCTAGATTGTCACAATGGAACAATTTCTCACAAAGGTATATGGAGGATGATGTGATTATTTTAAGTTCTGAAATTTATTTTCTTGGCAAAAAAGCCATAATGAAAAAAAAATCTACAATTTTCAGAAAGGATTTTGAAATAGAGACATACAATATAGAGATAATTTTTTCCTTATTTTTACATTGGCTTTCAGTCTAGTTGTTGAGCAGATTCAGGAAATGCAAAAAAAAAGGATATTTCTTTTTTGGCTTTATATTGTATATTCACTCATACACACACATATGAAAACATACCCCTTATGAGCATCTGCAAAGATTGCCATGTTACTTGGACCTAGCTTCATGTTTGTGCTGTCTTGCCTTCATAACCTTCTCTTATAGCCAGTGTGAAAGCTCAAGAAGCTAAGGATAATACTAACAACTGATAGTATAGTGTAAAATTGGATGGCAAATGCAAAAGGACAGATCTTTTCCTTACAAGAAAAGGTAATCTGCTCAGCAGGATGCTGGGACTCATTGGCAGAAACAAATATTTTGCAGTTTGTACTCTGACTTGCTGTATCTAACCTCTGGATAAATTGAGAGGATTTTCCTTTGTAAGATTTGTCTTCTTATGCATTTTGCACAAGAATTAAATCCCCACCATTTTGCATTGCATTTCACAATCTTTACAAGCGTTTGGTGTCTCCTCAGAGGAACCCAGCACATTGTGCTCTTCAGTGATGGAGTCCCAGCCACCGCTGAGGACACTGGGGCATGGAGCAGGCGGTAAAGAGAACAGTGTGAGCAGGCAGGGCAGGGATTTGGTCAAAATAGAGTTACAGACTACTGAGGGCAGCAAAACAGCCCCTGTGAGGAGTGATGAGAGCCTTGCCGTATGGTGTACACACAAAAAATAGTGCTGCTGGCCAAGGCCAGGAGTCATAGGAAGAGCTGGAGCTGAGGGGAGACGGAGGGAGTAGCCAGTTCCCAGCTGGGCCAACAGCACCGAGGACTGCCAGGCATGGCTGGGCTCATCAGACAGCACAAGGCCCAGAAGGGTGGAGGCCCACAAGCTATTGAAACCTCCTGCAGCTAGATTTTGCCAACACATCTGACTAATCTGGAGCATGTTCCCAGCTCTGCTCCATTGCAGCGTTGCTTTACATGCAGGTTCTGACCATGTTCAAAAACAGATCCACTATCCCCTAGGGGCACTGCCAAGAAAACCTACAGAAAAGCAAATGGGGTGAGGATGTCCATACCACTTCATGTTTCTTTGTAGTTGCCATACTTTCGCACTGCAAAGTACAAACATTGTTCACATCATGTTAATCCTCCTACTATTCATGCTTCCTAAGCAAGTATGGAGATAATTCTTTCTCACCTCTACGACCAATCCTTTGTCACCTCCATGTTGCATCCTAGCCTCTGACCTTCCAATGCTTATCTAGTACAAGTAATTGCAAAATGCTCAGGGCAACTTTCTCCTCTCCACATCAAGCTTTTACCCATCAAGAGGCCAAGTCATCCTGCTTTCAAATGTCATTCGGAAAGTTTGAAATGTTAAGTGACAAACTAATGCTTGGTATAAAGATCCAAACGGGAGATATTATGCTGTTCAAGGGAGACTGCATGTTTCCCTTCCAACACTGGCCTCA
This sequence comes from Amazona ochrocephala, assembly GCA_039720435.1. Lineage (NCBI taxonomy): Eukaryota > Metazoa > Chordata > Aves > Psittaciformes > Psittacidae > Amazona > Amazona ochrocephala. Next base: position 34,301,554 of record CM077880.1, read on the forward strand.
GTTGAAGTATTACAATAATGACAGATGAGCTCCTCCAATAAGAGGCTTTCCTTTCCTTGACTTCAGTGATCAGTTTTCCAGAGTTTTATGCAACATTTTCATCTAGTGTATTTCGATTCTGTGTTCTTCTGCTATGCTGCTCATGAAAATGGCATTAATAGAAATAGAAAATCTGTTAAGCAGGGTAAGTGCTGTATTACATGTGAGAGCAAAACAAGCAGCCCCTGGCACCAAGCACTAAAAGGATTCCATTAAACAGAAGGAATACAGTCTTCCAACTGGCAGAGTATCATTTTGCTTTGTTGACAGTGTATAGTATAATGATTATCTACAGCTGGGATGGGGAAGCATAAATCACGTTAAATTTTTAAAATATACTTAGCTATGCAGACCACAGGAATATACAACATTCTTACATTGATCATGGATATGGGATTTTATTATTTTATTTGATTTAAAACAATAGTTATTTATAGGAACTAAGTTCAACTCCCACGTCTTCATTAGCAACTGCTTCAGATCATCCAAACTGCAGAAAGTGCTGAGAAATTTGAATAAAAACACTTGTCTGACAGTCTTTTCACAGAAAAAAAATCTGTATTTAAATAAATCTTGCAATATACCAATCTACTTTTTCCTTTGATTAAAAAGTTATTTTCAGTTTTAGTAGATTAGCTTTATTAAAGAGATGCTGTTTAAGAATACTGAATGATAAGAATAACTGCACAAGGAAGAAAACTCCCTAATAAAGTTGTTAGCTACAGATTAATTTCTTTGTGCAAGCGACAGAGACTTATGGGATATTGATAATGACTAGGCAAGCAGTCTACAGGAACCTTGCACATTAATCTTTCACTAATCACTGTCTTATCTTTTATATATTAAAAAAAAACCTCAGAAACTGATAGTGTGGACAACTTGCTGACATTAAAATTTCTCCTGTTTTCTTCACCCTCCTTTTTCTTTACCCTTTAATATAACCCAAATGTATTAGTCAGCAACTACAGTAACACAGGACATTGTCTTCACACAGGATTTAGGACATGGGATTCCAAACCTAAAAGATCCATTCACAGAAGAAATAACACTCAACATTAGGCACATTCAGAATCAGATTTACAGAATGGTAATAGAAGAAACATAAACATGCACTAGCAAGACACTTTTTTTATTTTCCTATTTTTAAATTCTGTTTTCATCATTTTGCTTGTTTTTCATATATAAAAATAGTAAAAATGTAGGCAAATATTAATCTTTCTTAAAGACTTCCCAGTAAAAAGAATTCAGTATCCCATACAAAGATACCATGTATGCTTAGAAAGTAATCAATATGTTTCAGAAAAGAATGGCACAACTTCCTCTTGCCTACATTGTAAAAACCCAGACACTTTTGTTGAAAATCATGTATTTTTGCAAAGCAAGGTAAGCACAATGGCAGTGTGTGGTAAGACTAATCTTTCTTGCCCATAAGGCAAACGATAGAATTGATTAATATTAAGGTAGGTGGGGTAAGAAAGTTAAGAAAGGAAGGGTTGCCAAGAAACTGTCACTATGAAAGCTGGCCAGAAAACAAGTGTCTACTCTGAAAAAAAAATATAAAGTTTCAGAAATCTAATTTTCCTCCACATCAAGATGAACCATCCAATTCTACACTGGGGAGCCCATTGGTTAGGGCACAACCCTATTGTCAGCCTACTGATACTGGCAGTACTGAGGCATAATCTATCCTGTTGGAATATTAGAATATTCATTGAGCTTGGTAATGTCTCTCATTCAAGAAACACATCCTGACTATCAAGACAGTAAGCACGACATAGCTTCTTACAAAATTAGCTATAGAGCAGTGCCTGTATCTTTGGCCCATGGAATAAAGTTGAGGGGGGATGGGGTATAATTCCACTTTTTCTTTTTTTTTTTTTTCCAAACTAAGCCATTCGTTGAAGAGATTCTGTCACAAGTGAGGCTTTCTAAACAGTAGCTAACACAGGGTATTGTGAATGTCCCTCTTTCATTTGACTTGGGAGAACCAAGCCAAAGATAGTTTCTGTTTAAAAGGCTCTATTTTTGTGCAAAGTTTTGATGGGTCAGCATTTTTCCAGTTAAAAAATGCAAACTTTTCCTCAGAAAATCCCTAACCAGCTCTAGTCATCACTTTTCAGAGAGGTCGCATGCCCATAAAATGAAAATTGCAATGCACATGGAAAACGAGTTCAGAAAAGTATAGTAGCATCATGTCTGTGTCACCTGCTAAGAATGCCCACAAAAACAAAATCATCACTGAGCAGACTGAGCCCAGAAGCTTTGGCAAGATGTTCAGCATCCTACAGAACTCACTGCACGAGGAAAATGGCAGGTTCTACTGCATGTGATGCTTCCAGGGTTCTTTTCTACTTGCCTTCTAAGATCACGAAATATTCCACTTTGAACTCCTACTTCAAAATATAGATATTTTTAAGTAGGAAATGTAGTTATGTCTTGGAAGCCACCAACACCACTTGCCATACACATTGCACGAAGTCCTCAGACCTTGCCCCAGGACCCAAACACTGTGTCCCTGCCCTAGCTCTGCCCACTCCTGGCAGATCCTTTCCCTGAATTGTGATGTCTTTTGTCTCTGTCTGTGCAAAGGTCTGACCCTAACAATGTTGCCGGAAGGAAGGAAGGAAAGGTTTGTAGAAACCTTTGCAAACTCTTTTTTTATCCCCTTAAACATCTCCCCAGAGGGCCAATAGAAATGGAGCGTGAGCTCTTCAGATATCCAGTCCAAGGGGGACACTTCAGGAAAGAAATTCAGCTAAAGAGCTTCCAGCACTTGATTACTTATTGTTTGTTCCACCCCCTCCCCCCCCACCCCCGTATCTCACTGGAAACATCTAATGAAATTACAAGTATTTCAGTCTGGAAATAGCATGTTCATGCTGCTGCACTTCGGCAAGGACATTCCCTTTTGTGGGCTCTCCCGTGGTTTGGGTATTCGCTGTCAACTTTTGTTGCTTAACATCTATTCTATCACTTGAAAATTAAAGGTACACATTCACGTCTTGAATAGAGCACCTACAGACAACGACGGGATTCTCTTCTCCCGCTCGTGGCGTCCCCAGGGCGCCGAGCTCCTGTTCTCCCGGGCCGGAGGTGGCAGGAAGCAGCGACCTCTCCTCCAACCGCTGGACCTGCCGTGCTCCCCGCGCCCACCTCGTCGCAAGACCGCGGGCTCGCCCCGACCCGCCGCTCTGTCCCTGCTCCGCAAGGCATCGCTCCGCAGGCGCGGGAGGCGCCAGACGGGCGCCGATGCACCCAATGCTCAGCCTGGGCGCCGGGTGGTTGCTCCTCCTCTCAGGTAGGAGCTGCGGGCGCTGGGGTATCTCCGCGTGTCCCCACCTGCACCGCCCGCAGCACCCACCCGCGCCCTGGCGCAGCGAGGGACAGGGAGAACGATGCCACGGTGAGGTGGAGGGGGGTGGCTAGGGAAAGGATAGGTAAACTAACCTGCCACGGGGATGGTGATGGGAAGCAGCAGCAGCTGATGGAGCAGCAAGGCGGGCAGGAGTTGGGTGGCCCACATGGTGCTGGCGGGCCCCCCCTCCCCGGCGGCTGGCGGGGAGGAGAAGAGGAGATGGCTCCTCCGAAGGACCCTGTGCACAGCCGGTCACTAGAGGAGGCAGAGTGAGCCGAGCTGCTTTTTATTGCGATGATCTAAGTTTGTTGTGTGATTAACTGGAAAGATCTGGGTCCCAACTCCCTCTTACGGCAAGAAACTGTTTAACAACATCCCCTCTCTCCCTCCTCTCCTCCCCTCCACAGGAGCTGCCTCCCCTCCCGCACCGCAGCCAGTCCGAGGACGGGGCCCCCACCGTCTCATCCCTCTCTCTTACCCTTCATCCATCCCTCCCTCCCTCCTTTCCCCCGCCTCCTCCCCTCCATGCCCTCGGGGCTCAGAGGGAGCAGCCTTCCCTGCCCGGACTGGGCCCCCAGCTCTTGCCCTGGGACTGATGTCTGCTGCCACCAAGCCCCTCCTGGCCCCACAGCCCCGTTTGCCCTCTCACTTGCAGCTGAAATAAACCTCTCCCTCCCTCCCTACAGACATTTCCCTTCGCAACCTATCTGTTTCTCCACCTGCATCTAGGCACCATCCCCAGCTACATCCTCAACCGCAGTCATCTCAGCAGGAGTCCACACTGCAAACCCAGGAACAAAGCAAGGCCAATTTCCTCACTAAGGAAACACCTTTCTTCTGACCTGCTCATGGCTGCCCACCGCACCAGCCTGGCCTTTCCATCACCCTGTTTGGCCACCTGACAAATGCCACTTCCCCAAAATTGTGGCAACTCTGATGAGTCTGAAGGTCAAGTATCAGCTGGCTGGCATTGCTCCATGGAGACAATCCCAATACAGGCCTGACCTTCCTTCTGTCCCAGGCAAAGTGGTTGAAATTTTTCTGTTGCACTTCATTTTAACCTCATGGAAGTAATGGCTTTGGGTTTTGTTTAAAGTCATGAGGCTGGCCTTCATGACATGCAAGTGTTCAAAAATAAACACTTCAAGAAAAGTTCTGCCTTAATTTAAGCTGTTCCTTTCTCCCATGCACTCACCTACCATCTATAACACGAGTGTGTAACAACACAGGAAGCCTTTTCCATCCATTTTCCTCAAATAAAGCAGAGTCCTGTACGTGGCCTCATGCCACGTGAGTCAGTAATCAGGTCTCCTTCTCCTTTGCCCTGACTTACTATCCATACTGCTGATAAACACCTTTGAGCGAAACAGCTTTCCTTAAAAACGGATTGTGTCCCAAGCCCAAAATGTTGTCAGGTTTTATTCAATTTTTTCCTGTATTCCCAAAACTTGGCGTTTTTTCACCCAATTCATGCCCAGCGGCAAAACATAGAATTTCCATTTGGAAATTATTGCGTTGTGAAGTAAAAGAAAAGGGACAGAAAGGAGTTGAAAGAAGGTCTGTGAAGAAAATATTTTGAACATTTGGCATTACAGGAAAAACACATTTATGTGAGGAAAAAAAAACTTTCTGCTGCAGAATGAAAATAATTTCTAGGGGTCTATTTTGCTGTCCTTGCTTTTATCATAAGAATGCAGGTTAATTTACAGGAGTTCCTTAGAGATGCACAACCTGAGAACACAGAAAATGTATTCCACTGACCAGTGACCTTGTGTGAAATCCTTGTCCACTACAACTGATGGAACATATCTAAGGGTTTGTTTTTCTCCCTTTGCTCAAAGATAGACATGAATGTAAACAGTAAGCAGCAAAAATAATCATAGCACCATGCTGAGCTCAGAATAGCCACATTCTGTTAACCAGATGTATTTGACTTGTTGTCCATGCATGTGATGAGTGACTTTTTTTTGGTTAAAAGCACAAAATCATGCACCATTAAAGTCAACTAGATCTTTTTGTTTGCCACTGGCTTCCCTAAGAGGGTATTTGGCCGGTAGTCAGGTTTCTCCTGAATTTTAGGAGGATTTCTGCAGTGTCTCTTGAGGACTAGGATGCTCCTTAATGTAATAAATATTTTGCTATATGGATACCTACTATTAATACATAGTCTTGTGTATTATTCATGATGCATCTGCAGTTCTGCTCAAGAGCTGAAGTCATGGTCATACGCTTCTTTGGCTGAGTATGCTATGCTGGGCAAGTGCAACTCCATAGCCCTGGTTCTCCATTTGTCCAACTACAGGACACCTCTGCTTTTTTCATAAGCCCTATGTATCTCCCCTCAGTGGAAACCAGGGCATATGGAGTGGAAGGCCAGGGACAGAAGGGAGATTAGGAAGGCAAAGATTCTATAAATGCCATATTCTGATGCTCTATTTGTAGGCAGTCAAGACAAAGCTTTACTTCTGGATGTGGGAAATGAAAATGTTCTTTGGTCCCGCATCATATACCGCGAAATGTAGTGTGATCTTTTTTCTGTGCTTTCTTGCCCCATGTGTTTTACAACCGAAGCATAATATTTTAGTTCAGTTCAATCAAATTTTACCTTGAAACCAATTTCAATATGAAGGAAGGCTGCAAAAATTGCATTTCATGATGAAGTTTGCAAAAAAAATTCCAGTCTATGCATAGAGAAACTGAAGATCTAAATATGATAATAAAAACTTGTGGGTTTTATGCAAGAATATTCTGTTATGTTTTCTGACCTTTTGAGGGCATGTTTTCTGACCTACAAATCTCCTTCTCTTTTTCTGTTTTTAGGGCTTAGCTTACTGTGGGGATTTTTGGCTCCTTTTTTTTCTTTTCTATTTTTTTTGGCAACATCGCGAACTTGCCTCAATAACCTGACTTTCAAATCAGTGCAGCTCTGTATTAGGAAAGTAGCATAGCATTTCTGTATAAGATATCTACAAAGAAAAGTGTTACTGCACACTTTACCTAAGTTGTATTTGCTCTGGACAGCCCACATGATTAAAAAAGTTTGAAAACACTTTATTTTGGTTGGAAAAGTAAGCAGACATGACCAAATACATAGAAACTGCTGCTTTGATATTCCCTTTTCTGACCATAACCACAGTTGGATCTGCTTTTCAGATGTAACTTGTTATTCAGAAATGCTAGATATTCACAGTCTGGCAGGAATCTTCACACAGAGTAATACCAAGTCACAATTAGCTTTAAGGAAAGCTTTTCTAAATGACCCAGCATCTGTCATATTAATAACCCCTTGTGTTCTACATAAAACTTTTTACCTCTTGATTTATCTGGTATAGGTATCACTCTGTTAAGGTCCTACTGGATAATAAACTGTCCTGGGTTCAGCAGTAGCAGTCATTTTTTCTCCTTCTTGGTAGCTGGTGCAGCACTGTGTTTTTGATTTTGGGCCTGGGAACAGTGCTGATAACACCAGTGTTTTCAGTTACTGCTTGGTGATGTTTAGGCTGACCAAGGACTTTGTGAGCCTCATGCTCTGCCAGGGAGGAGGGGAAGCCGGGAGGAAGGAGAGACAGGACACCTGACCCAGACTAACCAAAGAGATTATTCCATACCACAGCACGTCATGTCCAGGATGTAGAAACGGAGAGGAGAGACCCGGAAGGGTGGTGAGGGTGCACGGTGGGGGGTGCACTGGTGGGGGTACACAGCTTGGTCGAGCTCAGTGGTGAGCTATTGTATTCTTTTCCCTTGTATTTCTCTTGTCATTATTATTATTGGTGGTAGCAGCAGTGATTTGTGTTATACCTTAGTCACTAAACTGTTCTTATCTCAACCTGTGGGAGTTGCATTCTTTTGATTCTCCTTCCCATCCCTCCAGGAGCAGAGGGAAGAAAGAGTGGGGAGTGAGTGAGAGAGCGACTGTATGGGTTTATAAGCTTAAACCACGACATAAACCAAATACAATAAACTGAGCTTAAGACTAAGAAGGGAAGAGGCTGAGTAATGGACTGCAAGATTGGACACTGCTGGGAAAGCCAGAGCTTAAGCAGAGCTTCAGCACACAGCAGGTGTCAATACTTGCTGAGGCACCTCAGCCAGAGCCCCAGCAGGGCACATGACACCTTCCAACCTAATCCGCCAGCCTTCTTCATGCAGAAAGAAAAAGGCAAATAGGGTGGAAAGGCTCAAAGGAAGATGTGGAAAAAAGGATAACAAGACCCAAGGCCAGGTTGGACAGAGCCTTGGGTGGCATGGTTTAGTGGGAGGTGTCCCTGCCCATGGCAGGGGGATTGGAACTAGATGATCTTAAGGTCCTTTCCAACCCTAACTATTCTATGATTCTATGATCCAAGCAGACTGATTAATATCTAGCTGAAAGCAGAAGCTCAGAAACTCCCCTGAGTTTGCCATTTTAGATTCAGCCAGAAGGATTTTACATGTCATCATACTAAATGCTGCAGACCTGAACTGCTACTCCCAGAGGACAAATTCACCACACCAGTCAAGTGTTTAGAGCCCCTTACAGTGAAGCAGAAGAGTGTGGCACCTCAGACGAGGCATCTTTTTGATTAGCCACCAGGAAACCCAAGGATGAATACAAGAGCCACATCTCCCCCTGCAATGTAGGCACTAACCTACAGTCCTGAGGCAGTCATGTCTGCAAACATGACATTCACAGATAAAAGTCCATATGTATTTAATAACTTAAACTCTCTACCTTTAAAAAGCTTCTTATTTCTTCAGCCCATGTCACAGCTTACAAATAAAAATTAGTCAGGGGCTGTTACCTGACTGTATAGGCACAAGGGGTGGTATGGTTTGGCTTGGCTTGAAACTATATAGCTGTACTTCACTCAAAACCAGACTTGTGCAAGCAACTTCACACCTTGACTGAGTCCTTTCATGGTACAAACAAGCAAAATAACGCAGGGTATGTGCAAAATTCAATATGGTCTAGATTATAATTTTATACACAGATGCATGTTCCTGGGTAATGAAAAGTACCGTTTAGAAGTTGTTGAGGTTAAAAAGGGATATGAACTCCAAAGTGACTTGGATGTGCTTAGTTCCACCCATTACAATTCATATATATTCGTAATAGTCAAATGCATAGTTCACAACTCTCTTCACATCCAGGTTCCCAGGTGCTCAGGTCTGGGTCCTAAACCCTAGTAAGGGTAATTGGCATTCATAGAAGCATAGAATAGTTAGGGTTGGAAAGGACCTCAAGATCATCGAGTTCCAACCCCCCTGCCATGGGCAGGGACACCTCCCATTAAACCATGTCATCCAAGGCTATGTCCAACCCCGCCTTGAGCACCGCTAGCGATGGAGCAGTCACGACTTCCGTGGGCAACCCATTCCAGGGCCTCACCACCCTTACAGTAAAGAATTTCTTCCTCAGATCCAGTCTAAACTTCCCCTGTTTAAGTTTGAACCCGTTACCCCTCGTCCTCTCATTACAGTCCCTAATGAGGAGCTCCTCCCCAGCATCCCTATAGGCCCCCTTCAGGTATTGGAATGCTGCTATGAGGTCTCCACGCAGCCTTCTCCAGGATGTACAGCCCCAACTTTCTCAGCCAATCTTCATACAGGAGGTGCTCCAGTCCCCTGATCATCCTCTTGGCCCTCCTCTGAACTTGTTCCAACAGTTCCATGTCCTTTTTATGTTGATGACACCAGAACTGCACACAATACTCCAAGTGAGGTCTCACGAGAGCTGAGTAGAGGGTCAGGATCACCTCCCTTGATCTGCTGGTCATGCACCTTTTGATGCAGCCCAGGATACGGTTGGCTTTCTGGGCTGCGAGCACACACTGCCGGCTCATGTTCATTTTTTCATCGACCAACACCCCAAAGTCCTTCTCCACAGGGCTGCTCTGAATCTGTTCCCTGCCCAACCTGTAGCAGTGCCTGGGATTGTTCCGACCCAGGTGTACGACCTTGCACTTGTCATGGTTAAACTTCATCAGGCTGGCATCAGCCCACCTCACAAGCGTGTCAAGGTCCCTCTGGATGGCATTCCTTCCCTCCAATGTATCAACCGAACCACATAGCTTGGTGTCATCGGCAAACTTCCATGCAGTCAGTTAATAACATGAATTCCTTATGGTTTTCCTGTGCAAGACATACTGTAACTGCTTTTTGCATATATGTCATATGGTAACTAAGAATAGCTAAGATGAATAACAAAACAATTTTAAAGTTGTAGTATGAAAGCCATTTAAGCCACTTATGATATTGTGTCCAATGGCTGATGCTGATAACACAGACCTTCAAGATCAGTTTGGAAATTACTATTTCTAATGTTTGTGGGGGGGAAAAATAGTAAAGGAAGAAAGTAGTAATCTATACTCTGCACATTGCCATTAGTAGGAAATATCTGAGCTCATTTTATCTGATAAAAATTCAGATATTTCCACACATCAATCATTTATCTACCAGGAGACAAATTTTGCAAACAAGTGTGCACTCAAAAGATTTATTTTAATAAAAATTCCTGGTATTATCCATTTGAAGTTTTTGGGAATGTGCTGCATTGTGGCTATAGGCTTTTAGGAACATGAAAATTCCCTCACTCTACTCATAATTGTTTCTTCTAAGTACTCAGAGTTTAGATATATTCACTGAAGAATTTAAACTTTGTGTTTATATCTGTTTCCTCCTTTATTAGTCTCCACAGTGCCAAGAAAGTCTAGAAAGATAAATGTCATCAAAAGTATTGTCAAATAGATTTTAATATACTTGGTCTGTATTACTTAGGGCCTAATTTGCCCTGCAAAACCTTTACACTAGATTTATTTGTGCAAGAATGTAAGAAAAAAATGAACTTCTCTTTGACCTTATTCTTCTGAAATCAAGTTGTGGTACTGGCCATTGTTAAAAAAACAGAAGCTGAATATATTTGATATGAAGCAACAACCCCAGAAGACCTTAATTTACATGCCATAGTTACTGAGTTACTTCTCTGAGGGTAGTTGCTCTCTACACTATTTAACCATTCAAGTATTCAGCCATTTGTGCTTCTCCATAAGTGTCTCATTTTTAGCAAAGGCATAAGTGATATTTCAGGCTTAATATATAATGCATTATCTTGGACAAAGTAATCTGAAAATCAGAGGTTTGGCCAAATTCACCCAGACTTCAGATTTCCTTTTTTCCAGCTGTTGTTCTCTTTTTTTTATTTTTTTTTTTTTTTTATTCAAAAAGCCTTCAGTTGCATGTTTAGGTAAACTACAAAGCTTAATCATAGTCAAGGAAATCTATATTTGCATATGTATTTTTAAGCACATTTCATCTTCTTTTTTTTTATTTTTGAAAAGCTTGAAATTATCACCTAAAATAGTCAACCACTGAGGAAATCTCCAAATCACATTGCTTTTAAAATTGCCTGGTTTTAAATCACTATAATGATTTTAGGACCTGAGCTAATGCATGTATATTTGTGATATCGATGGTACAACAATACTTACTCTGAAACTCTTATATGTACGGGTAATTACCTCTTCATTTTTTAAGAAAGTGAAACCCAAGAGTGTACTGAAATAAAACCACTGAACATACCTGGCTGAATATTTTTTTTCATTTAACTGGGTAAACCATAAAATTCAAGATAGTTTTTCCAAGCTCTTTTATGTGTTAAATCCCAAACTGAAGAATAATTTTGGAATTTCCTAGAGCAATTTTTTATTTTAAAATAAACTTTTGAAGCATTTCAAATAAGGACATAATTTTTACTTACAAATTAGAAACACTTTTGTGTACGAAAGAATCCCAAACACATAAGCAAACAAAAATGATTTCCAGGAAAATTTTGTCAAAAACAATGCAGAGAAGTTAATGCGGGACCATTTATTGTTTTGTTGAACTTTAATGTCTGTTTTTAAAGTGGGAAAAGTTTAAAGTAAGTTTTCTATAATATATATTTTACTTCTAGAAGAGGTAAAACTGCTGGCAGAGAGCAAAGGGCCTTTATCTCCCAGTATGATACTTTTACAAATGCAACATCATTGAGATATATGCTGAGAAGACCCTACCAAAACTGATGCTGAAAGACCCACTACAAAAAAATAACATGCAGAGATTTAAAAAAGAGAGTTATTGCTGTAAAAACGCTATTCATATCTCTCAGGCTGGTAGACATTTAAAAATGCATTTTCAATAAATTTGGAGTAACAAAGAAGAAAATTAAGCTGGTCTTTGACTGTGAATTATATATTATGGAGCAGTTTCAGCAATTCAACAATCCAGAGACAAAAGCATTAGCCCTTTGAATTCCAGAGAATGAAGACTTCCAGAACCTGTTTGTCAAGAGTAAATTCTCTAGGATTTCGTATCAAAGAGGAGGATTTCTACCTAGGGTGCTGTTAAAGATTTTAGAAAGAAACCTAACCAGGAATTCATCAGGTTCCTAGCAATCTCTCAGACATGAGGATGTATTAATAGCAGCTCAGAGAAAACAAACAACAAAAACGAACTCACAATTCATGGCCATAAGGCACTGATCTTTCCTGGTTTAAGGTTTGTAACCCCAGAGAAAGAAGCCTTGCCAAGACATCAGAAAAGATGTTATCAGAGGAGGAATCTCAGCTTGACTTCTTTTCAAGAACAAGCTTTGGGTACTTTATTGAAATCAAAGTCTCCTTGTTTGGGATATGAGCTTTGTAGTGCAGTTACTGGAAAATAGTCAAATAGGGAAAAGAGACATGTGGCTGCAGAATCAAGACAGGAACTCTCAAAGGAAGACTAGGGCAAACTTAAATTTCTTTGCTGTTTTCAGTTTTTCATATACTAAAGAGAAACCTTTGTCAGTAGTTTTGGCTCTTAAAGCTCTTACCGCAGGTACTGCAATACTGGTACTGAAATAGCACTGATAACTGTGATTGCTCTACATTTGCTATGCCAAGAAAACGTGCACTTTTTCTCCATGCTATTTTTAGCATTCCATGCCTCAACACTATGGTGTCTATTTTCACAAAGTACCCAATCCCCACTTTTCATAAAGATTATTTGTTGACAAACTTCTTTCTTATAGGTGAAATCTGAGCATGGATGATTAGGCTTCACTGCACATTAAACACTGACAGAATATATTCCTACCTTAGCACATTCTTCTGTTGAGGATTTTGCTACCAACTTCTGCAGCAAAAAAATAGATTGAAGGAGAATTTAGATGTCTATGGGCTGCAATTATGCAATTCCAAAGCTGTCTGCTTGTTCACATGCATCAATTTTGCTCAACCTTCCCAAAGTTTTGATCCCAGTCTTCAAGTCTAAAATTAATCTTATAGATTAAACAAGAAGTTCTTGAGTTTGGAACACAACTGCTAAGCAAGCTGGTATGATGGTGTATTTCAATATTTTTATCATATGATTAAATAAAATTATCTTAATACAATCAGATTGGTATGAATAGACGTAAAGCAACAAATGCATTTATAATAGTGACATAGAAAAAACTTTATGGAAAAGTATTTTTTTTTTTTTTTCTGCTGAATAGCAATTGTGGTCTATCCCAAATTGAAACACTTTATTTCTGAATTTGCATTATTACTGCATGTTTTTTTTAAGTCTTTCTTGAAATAGCATTATACAGATTAATATGCATTGTATATTTAACTGCCTAGATCAGTAACACTGTTTTTTAATTTAAAAATCTACAGATTAGGTTGAAGGACAAGTCCACATAGACAAGAAATTCTATCTGACAGTAATCAATGAAGGTTGTCTAGGGAAAAATACAAAAACAGAACAAGTTTGCAGTGATACTTCCTTAGAAGGTTTTCTAGCTTTCCAACATCTGATGGTCATACAGTTTCTGGCACTATGAAATTAATTATCTTAAGGGTGATTTATGACTTTTTCCTCTCTTTATGCAGGTTCTGATGTAAACAGCTAAATAAAAATATGAGGTAAACCAGCTGGACAAGGAATTTTCAAATATACAGTTTTGCAAGTTGCTTTTTTACTTCTGGTCCAAAATGATTCACATGTAAAACCACTGAAAAATACTAGCTTTTGCATATACTATCAAACAATAAATGTTCAGTGCTGTAATTTTACTGTTTTCCCTAAGAAGAAAAAAAACCCAAGCAAAGCAAAATAAAAATCAAGAGCCCCTGTCCTTCACTTTATTTACATGTAAACACTTGAATAAATTTCTCACAATAAACCCATCAATTCTGAAAATAAGTAGATTTACATGTCACATACATGAATAACTAGTTTTTACCATTCAAAAGTATTTCTTCATTTATTCCCAGTAGAGAAAACAATGTGGTTTCAATTCATATGGTAAAGAGCAATGGCAACAAACTGTCTTTATTTTTGCCTGAGATTATTTTATGCACAAATCCTTTGGTTATGGAAGCACTTCAAATAAACCCCTGAGAATGTGCATTGAGCACCCACAGGAAACAGAGGGCTATGTCACTCAGCTTGAGATGAACAACATTTCAACTACTTTTCTTATAGTTATCCAAGGGGGAAAAATAATAAAAATCTGGTATTTGTTTCCCAAGATTAAAATAGAAAGCACACTATCGGCAATTAATCTGAATTTTATTACAAGGATGCCTGATATAGTCCCATTGAAAAGAGTGGCGTCGAAAGCTGACTCTGTATCTGGAAATAATCTTCCATTTTTTTAACAAGGGACATAATTAGCCAAAATTTTGAATGCTGTATATCACATTAAAAAAAAATCAAAAATCAAAAAACAAACCACTTTGAGTACTAGTTACTCTGGTAAACCACTGTCCTGGGTTCAGCAGTAGCAGTCATTTTTCTCCTTCTCGGTAGCTGGTGCAGCGCTGTTTTTTTGACTTTCAGCCTGGGAACAGCGCTGATAACACCGACGTTTATAGTTACAGCTTAGAATGTTTGGTTTGACCAAGGACTTTCTGGGTCTCATGCTCTGCCGGGGAGGAGGAGAAGCAAGGAGGAAGCAGAAACAGGACATCTGACCCAAACTGATCAAAGAGGTATTCCATACCACAGCACATCATGCCCAGGATGGAAAAAAATGGTGGCAGGAACCCGGACAAGTTCAGTTCTTGGCTGGGTCGGGCTTGATACCAGGTGGTGCGTGGTTGTATTCTCTTTCCTTGTACTTCTCTTGTCATTATTATTATTGGTTGTAGCAGTAGCGGTTTGTGTTATACCTTAGTTACTAAACTGTTCTTATTTCAAACTGTGGGAGTTGCATTCTTTCGATTCTCCTTCCCATCCCTCCGGGAGTTGGGGGGAAGAAAGAGGGGGGAGTGAGCGAGCAAACTGTGTGATTTACGGCTTAAACCATGACAACCACTTCTATGCCTCATTGCCAGTAGCTGACAATGTATATGGAATTTAATCTCTTCTTTACTTTCTTTTTGTTTCTTTCTCTCTCTCTTTCTACTTCCTTCTTTCACTTTCTCTTTCCCATTTTTTCCCCTTTTCTCTTTCCCTCCCTTCCCCTTCATCTTTTTACTTATTCTCTTTCTGTTTTTCCCTTTTTCTCCTTTTCTTTCTCTCTCCATCAGTGTCTTCCTTTAACATTGTCTCTGCCCTTCCGCTTTTCTTTTTTCCTCTATTTTTTATATTTCTCTGTTTCTTCTAAGAGTCTTATTAAAACCCCACACAATTAGATAAGTCTTCCTGTCTATTGCCAATTTAAAAACAGTTATGTCGGCTAAGATTTATGAATTAAATTCTGGCCTCTGAAACAAACATTAGAAGAAAATTTTACAAAGTATCATGAATTTGGGGAAAAACTTCAGTAACTACAACTCCAGCTAATAGGCATTTTAGGTGGCATGCTGAGATATGCTAACTACCATTCTGTTAAGTCTTCTTTCTATACTTTACAGACACCATAATGATTGCTGAAATATGAAGTTTCAATAGGACCAGACAAAATGCTTCTTCAAAGTGCAATCGATTTTTAAAGAAACTCCTAAAGGAGGCAAAGGAATAACAGTTCTATCACTTACGTCAGTGTATCCATCTAGTACAGATAAAGTACTGTCACAATAAACAGCAGACTATTAAATCTTTATTTCCAAGGCTCTCCTGTTACAAGTAAGTTAAAAGGTGGAGGTTAATAGTGGAGACCAGCTTTTATAATGGTCAAAAGTATCACATGTGAAAGTGTTATACTTTAGAGCCGGCATTACAGAGCTATACATCAGGAATATGCCCCTCAGTCTGTTATATTGTATAAGCTTTCTAGCATCCTGTGGGCCAAAAGGCAGAAACTGTTGTCACAATTTTTGTAGTGCTGAAGTTTTCTGAATTTTGCTTATAGCCATTCTCTCTCTTACATAGAAGCTTAGCTTCAGGAAAGCATGTAAAAGTCTACACGACATCCTGATTCTCATGAATGTTCATTCACCGACATTTTCAAAGAGGTGTAACACAAGTGAAGTTTAGGCTTGCCCTAAATGTCATTCTTCATCAGCAATAATATAAACTAGTTGTTGTTCTGTGTGACACATTTAAAGAGGTAATAAAGCAAGACTGCAAATACAAATCTTTGGCTATTCCCATTTATATCTAGGAGACTACTCATGTTTTTAGACATGTATTCAAAAGAACATTCTTGGGTCTAGGCATATGGGACGGTTTTAATGAAAATAAAGAAGGCACTTCAATGGACTTTGACTCCAAAATAGTTACTAACTGTTGATCAAAAAATCATAGAGTGAATTAGAAAACCCACTTAATTTTATCCTGAGCTAAACCTCAATAAAATTGATTAAATACAATTCTCAGCCTTGTAAAATTAAGCCTGAATGAACAGCTAGCTTTTGCAATGTGATTCAAGGAAGAAAATGTCAAGACAGAAAAAAAAATGCATTCCAATTGAGAATCATAGGTCTTCTGGTGAGCAAAAATTCCAATGAAGTAGTAACCATGGTGAAATGAGGATTCACTCAAACATACCATAACTTCAACAGGAAGGAAAAACACTTCTCAGCAGTGCATCATACTGTTTAAGCCAAGACTGATCACACACTTGATGAACAACAAGGCAATGACACAACTTTCTTTGTAGGTAAAATCTCTGCAGACAAGAGGGCTGTGGAACAGCAACTGCAGTGAATGGATAAAGTGGTTTGCATATTCTTTATTTTTTTTTTTTTAGCTAGGTAATAGAGCACAAATGTTCTATTTTAAATAAGAGTCACCATATCTTATCCAAATTTAATAAGTCAGAGAGAACAGTTGCAGTGGCTTGTACAAAAGTTCCACTTAGCATGTCTAGACGAGAGGTGCAGATGTGCCATCTGTGTTTGGAATGGAAAGTTGCCTACCCACAAATCCATTTTAAAAGGCATTTTTAGGTACATGCTAGGAAAACAAAAGTGAAAATAAGGAACATAAGAAAACTTTCAGATACATTCTAGAGTCTAGGAAGTCTGTTAAAATATTACAAGAAGGGAGGCAAATCAGTGGCACTGTGATTCTATCATAAATAGTCAGGAAAACATGCATTTCTGCTTGAGCCACACTGTATCTCTGCCATGTTATACCCTTTATTGCCTAGGTATTTCTGTCTCGTGGTCCTCCATCATTACCAAAGGAAGCCCAGCTTCCTGGGTGTACATGCCTCCTCCTGAGAATAACCCTGTTCTTCCCTATGCTGCCTTCAGCTACTTGCCACATTCCGAAGCAACCAGCTGAACTAGAGGCAGTGGGTTCAGTGATGAACTCTGAACAGCACACACACCTTTTTGCCGTGTAACATAGTATATGTGTGTTGACTGGTCACAAACAAACTCTAATAAAATACATAATGACTTCACACAAATGGCTTCTTTCCCAATGGAAATGTTTACATGGGCCTCTCACATCTACCTAGCTATTAATTTTGGGTGGTATTCATTTAAATCTAATGTTAAATATCTTTTTTTTTTTGGGGGGGGGGAGCAGTTATGTCTGAGGTAATTACTTACTTTTCACTGTAGCACTGTTAGAAATGAACAGGCATTTGTGGGCACAATTAATCTGACCCGAAAAATTAAGCTTTCAGGGAAAATTTTAGGTTGACCTCAAAGTCTCCTGGAAGGATTTACTTCCTCTCAGTCAGATGCCTACCTTTCTGAGTATTTTCAGCACAACTCCATTTAGATGAAACTGGATTGCAAGCAGATATGTTAACTGATGGGAAGAATAGGAAAAAAAAAATGCAAAGACTTAAGGCAAAAAGTAGGAAAAGTGCAGAAATTATGTAATTCTAGTGCACCAGACATGTTCTAATGAATTAGAAAACCATCCTGAAAATGAGACTCACACAAAACTCTCATATTCATATGTTTATGATGTAATAAAGAATCCTCAGGAATTTGTAGAAAATTTCTTGTGGACTTCAGATTTTGGGTTGAAAGACAGATAGCACAATAGCTCAGTACAGGATTCAAGCTTGAGTCCAGTCTGCAACTCAGCACGCTGAAATGAAGATTTCTTAAGTCTTAAATCTTTACTAACAATTCTGGGGGACAATGAACTGTTAACTCACATTTCCTAGTGTTCTTCTCTGCACACTACAGCAAAAGAAAAGAAAGACTATAGCTGCAGCATTTCAGTATTTGTTTTAAATGCCTGTTGTTTCAGCCAAGGGTTCTAATTCCCTGACACTGAAAAGAAACCATGAATAGAGACATTAACTCTGGAGAAAAACAGGGATTAAACCCCATACGTAAACTTTTCCATCTTGCCTCTTAGTTTAGCAGCTATGTGCAATGTTCAATTTATTTACAGATGGAAAGATATCCGTAAAACTGCATTTATCTGTCTCTAGAACTTGAA
Organism: Amazona ochrocephala; assembly: GCA_039720435.1. Taxonomy (NCBI): domain Eukaryota; kingdom Metazoa; phylum Chordata; class Aves; order Psittaciformes; family Psittacidae; genus Amazona; species Amazona ochrocephala. The sequence continues at coordinate 34,319,735 of CM077880.1, forward strand.
CTAGGAGAGGCACAGCATTCCTGTGTTGCATTTGAGTTAGTCACTTTTTCTAAGATTAAGTTAAGGCTGTTAGGCACAGCGCCATGCTGTATATATTCCTTCAGGAGCTAAAGAAGGCAATACCTTTACATTGTCTTGTTATATGAATGTACCAATGTGATCAAAGTAACAAAGGGAATATTCGGAACTTGGAATATGATGAAACTTTTAGCATGTGTCTAAGTAGCTCAGGCATCCAGCTTTGGCTTATAGATTCCTTATAGAAGACTAATTCCCTAGTTTTTAAAAAAAATATACAGTCCCTTGGCTTTTACATTCTTTGTTGAACTTACCACAGCTGATGACAACTGAGGTGAATGGAGCTCAAAAAATAGAATGATAAAATCTATTAGATTTGAAATATTTATATGATTGAGAATGATATTTTGAATGCATTAAACTTCCAGAACATGATCAGTGAAGAAATTCGCCCTATTGCTAACACACGTAACATATATAGAAGTTACATCAAGCTGCTTACAGAATCCTCAACTTTAATTAAAACTGACTGGGAATTTGCAGGTCAGATATTTTCAAATCAGAATGTAATTAAAACAAAAACTGAAGAATGGGCATATTCTACAAATCTCTTTTTTTTTTTTTCTATTTTTAAGGAGTTCTGAAATTACAAAACAATCTCAACTTTTTGACGGATGGAAGAATTTAAAATTACTTTTACCAGTTTAAAGATGTTGCTAGATGTTTTAAATTAAAATCATAATTAATGTGTAACAGAAGGAACTATAGAATAAAATTAAAATACAATGAACCATTTAAATTGTTACAATTCAATGCATTTTTAATATTAGTTCCCCAAAATATCAGATTTTGACATTTCATTAAATACAGGAAAAAGCTAGAAAAGGTAAAAAAAAATATATATATATAATAAAAAAATTCTTGTGATGATAAAAATTAATTTCCTGTGCACCTATGGTCTGATTAAGAAAGTCGTGAGTCAAGAGCTCAGGAGGTCAATGAAACCAGTGTTCTGGCCATGAGGACAGCACACTGAAGTTATAATTGATCTACAGTATGCATTCCCTAATTTTTACATAATTCTTATCTCTCTGATGTTCTGTGATTTGCATTGTTAGTGCAGGAATCCATATGGGAACATGTGAACATAATATGTAAATCTAGATGTGCATTAAGTCCAGGAATAAATTTCTTAATAGCTTTAGTTGCCGGTTGCAACAATTCTCACCCATAATATCCAGAAAGTGTTGTGAGGTTCTGTTCATTCATTAAAGGCATGAAATCTGCTGTGACAGCTTTGCATGAGCGGTGCTAGAAGTCTACAACTAGAAAGCTTCTGTGCTCATAAGCTTATAACCCATACAGGGAAAGGGTATTCTGTATTATGTATAATCCTGTTTAATAGGCTGAAACCATAATTAGGTAATTTGAGAACTTCTTTGTCAACACTTTAAAGTATTACAACTATTAATGTTTCTTGCACTAATATTGCAACTGGCAGTCATCTTCATAATTTCTTCTTTAATCGAATTATTGATTTTATTGGTAACAGTGTAATATTTAGAAGATACAAGATACGCAGTGTTTCTTACTTCCTTGGAGCCAGAATTTCATCCAGAATATTTTATTTGGTTTATTTTATTCAGATTAAAAAATATTTCTCTTTCACTTTTCCACTGCCTTTCATTTTGCTTAGATTAATAAGTTTTGATGAGTTGAGGACTTTGTGGTGTGGTTTGGTTTAGTTTTTCTGCAGAACCTTCTGGAGAAAAAACAAAAGCAAGAGAACACTGGAATTCCAAATAAACACTTCTCAGCTGAACCACCCTCCACAGATCAGCAGGCTCCTCCCTTAAACATTCAGATATATGACTGTACATGAAAATCAGATTGGCATGAGGAGATGATTTCATTTGCCAAATGCAGTTTTGATCCATATGGCAAACAGCTGCTCTTCAGATGAGCGAATTTCTGGGAAGCTAATTTGCTAAATCCAAACAGAGTATCTTGCAGTCAAAGGTAAATATATCATAGCACCTTGCAGTTTTTATTTGCTGTCGTCACCACTGATAATGCAGTCTCTTATGACATGCTGTTTCTTTCTTTCAGAATAACCTGCAAAGTACGATATAAATACACAAAATATAGGATCTGAGTAGCCGCCATTGCTGAAACATGCAGTAAATGGGAATATAATTCCTCGTAGTCATAGCAAATAACCACAGACATTTTCAGAAATGTGTGATAATCCAGGGCTTGCACAGAGGGCCATTCCAGAAAGATTCCTTTTTGGTTTATGATTTTATCACTGTCACTCAGCACTAACCTGTTTCTGCCTCGAAATATTTAGGGTAAAACCTGGTAATTCATTTTATTATGAACAGTTGCTAGGACTATTAAAAATACCACCTTTAACAACTTAAGTGTATATACGTGAGATGATGTCCATGCTGCTTTACTGCCTGGAGCTTTTTCTCTTGTTTGAAACCCTAAATTGTTTCCTGAGTCTGCAGCAATTTTTCCAAATTTTTTAAAGAGCATTTCTTTTCCACAAGAAAGGCATGTCATATTTCTTACCATCCACAAAGCTACCTCAAGGAGGGCCTGTCCAGACATGTCCAGCAGCATGTTGATTTGTGGGCCTTCCTGAGGCTGAAGGCTTTGAGTCCTACACTGAGACACCTTCCAGCCTGAAGGAGACCATGACTTCAAGCCAACAGGCTGTATATCTTGTCTCAGGACTCTGCTATTTAAGCTATGCCTTACTTATGTAACTAAACTAAGAGATATCCTTTGCAGAGACTGGATTCACATAGAAACAGGTTCTCAAGGAAGGTATAAATCTGGCCACTTCAGCATATGAAGCAACATCATTTGAAACAGCAACCGGTCTGATTTTATGCCTTTCTCACCTCTTATGATAATATTAGTTTGATGCACAATTTTTCTCATCAACTTCAGATCTTTTACAAAACTTAGCTCTCTTTTTAAATAGTCATAATGGCACATTCTTTATTTCTACATGTGTGCTGGGGAAGTCACAATATGAGTGAAAAAAAATAAGATACTTACTGCCAAATTTCTCTGGAATATGACCATAAGAACTAAAGGAGGTAGAAAAAAGGAAGAAGAATGAGGCCAGATGATCAGTTGGAGGGCAGGAGAGAAGAAAGCTTACCAGTTCCAGTTTGGGCAAGGCAAAGTCTGAGAAAATGTCTGCTATTTGGATACTTACATAGTTAAGGCAGTAACCATTTCAGTTAATTTTTTTTTCTGGTGCTTTTTATGGGAAAGACAAGGTAAAGTTGTAAAATTAATCATATTTATTTTTAATGTACATATTTGCCAAGAATATTTCAAAGTCAAGTTAGATACCTATTTAGATTTAGGTCTAACTTCATGAATTAAGTGCATGAATATATTCCATTATCTTTCACTCTTCAGACAGGTATAAATCTGAAGACTAACTTTAAACCTTACATACAACAACATTTTATGGAGGTTCAAGCTTAAAAGGAAATCTGACACTCTTACAGAGTGCTTGCAATTTTTGTCAGTTGTGAGATTATATTGTTCCATGTCTTTTCCTGTTACTACTTTCTTAATTACATTTTTTGTTTCTCCAAGCCTTTTCTTCTTAATTGGAACCACTCACTAATGACTAAGGGATTATTTTCTATATGTGATCCTTATGGTCACTTAATTTGTGACACTATGTCATTTCTCTCCATCAAGGCTCCTAAATTTGGCAATTCAAGGTGAAACTGCAGCTCTTGAAGAAAACCAGAAAGCCTGACTTTGAACTTCAGGCCTTGGTTTGAAGAAAGTAACCCCCACCTTCTTATACCCTGCCTTGGAGATTTCCCTGATAATTGTTTTCTTCAGAAGGAAAATACATCAGGGAAAAATTGTGAAATATTTATTGGAATCATAGAATCATAGAATAGTTAGAGTTGGAAAGGGCCTTAAGATCATCACCAGAATTGTACACAATACTCCAAGTGAGGTCTCACGAGAGCAGAGTAGAGGGCAGGATCACCTCCCTCGACCTGCTGGTCACGCTCCTTTTGATGCAGCCCAGGATATGGTTGGCTTTCTGGGCTGCAAGCACACACTGCCAGCTCAAGTTCATTTTTCACTGACCAATACCCCCAAGTCCTTCTCCGCAGGGCTGCTCTGAATCTCTTCCCTGCCCAACCTGTAGCAGTGCCTGGGATTGCTCCGACCCAGGTGTAGGACCTTGCACTTGTCATCGTTAAACTTCATCAGGTTGGCATCAGCCCACCTCACAAGCGTGTCAAGGTCCCTCTGCATGGCATCCCTTCCCTCCAATGTATCAACCGAACCACACAGCTTAATATTTCTTTAAATAGTACTTAACTGTGAATGGAATCTATATGGCTTGAAAACCCCTGAGGTGGTTTGGTTTGGTTTTGTCCTGGGTTCAGCAGTAGCAGTCATTTTTCTCCTTGGTAGCTGGTGCAGCACTGTGTTTTTGATTTTGGGCCTGTGTTTTCAGTTACTGCTTGGTAATGTTTTGGCTGGCCAAGGACTTTGTGAGTCTCATGCTCTGCTGGGAAAGAGTGGGGAGTGAGTAAGAGAGCGACTGTGTGAGTTTATAGACTTAAACCACAACAGGTTTGGTTTGGTTTGGTTTGGTTTGGTTTGGTTTGGTTTGGTTTGGTTTGGTTTGGTTTGGTTTGGTTTGGTTTTGTGGCAGGGGGATTTAATTGGCTTACTTATAGTTTATTTAATGTAAATTCTTGAAGGTACTTATTTTTAAAAGTCTCAGTTACTGTTTTTAAATAAAAAGTAAGATTAGTCACCTTCATTAAGGAACTCTGAAATCCATACTCTCAAGAACATTGAAAAAATCAAAGCATTAATCTTAAGTACACAGAATGTAACATTATGCTTTCATGTATTTTGGATACTCTGCTTGCAATAGATATCTTATTTAGAGAGGATTTTCAGTTTCCTTCATAACATTATTTTAGCCTCAAAAAAATGTAATTTGCTCTTCTGGTTACTAGTCTGTAAAGTAAGAAACCATACAAAAGTGATTATAGGACTGAAAATTGACATTTTCACAGAATCATAAAATCATGCAGAATGGTTGAGTTTGAAAGGGACATCCAGAGGTCAGCTGGTACAACCCACCTGCTCAAGAAGCTCCACCCAGAGCTGGCTGCCGAGGACTACTGTCAGAAGCTTTTGAATATCTCCAAGGATGGAGACTCCACAATCTCCGGGCAAACTGTTCTAGAGCTGAGTGACCCTGACTGTAAAAAAGTGCTTTCTTAAGTTCAGACAGAACGTCTTGTGCTTCAGCTTGCATCTGCTGCCTCTTTTCCTGTCAGAACTGAAAAGAGCCTGACTCTGTCTTCTTCTTCCTCGTGTTTATATAAATTGATGAGATCTCCCCTGAGCCTTCACTTCTCCAAGCTAAACAGTCATATCATAGTCATATCATAATCACAGAATCATAGAATAGTTAGGGTTGGAAACGACCTTAAGATCATCAAGTTCCAACCCCCCTGCCGTGGGCAGGGACACCTCACACTAAACCATGTCACCCAATGCTCTGTCCAGTCTGGCCTTGAACACTGACAGGGATGGAGCATTCCCAATATCCTTTGGCAACCCATTCCAGTGCCTCACCACCCTCACAGTAAAGAACTTCCTCCTTATATCTAATCTAAACTTCCCCTGTTTAAGTTTGAATCCGTTACCCCTTGTCCTACCACTACAGTCCCTAATGAAGTCCTAACTCTCTCAGCCTTTCCTCACAGGACAGATGCTCCACTCCCTTAACTATCTTTGTGGTCCTTTGCTGGACTCTATCCAGTATGTCCACATCTTTTTTGTGCTGAGGAACCCAGAATTGTACACAGTACTCCAGGTGTGGGCTCATCAGTGCTCAGTAGAAGGAAAGGATCACTTCCTTTGATCTGCCGGCAACTCTTAGACTCTTCCTAATGCAGCCCAGATACCATTTCCTTTTTTTGCCACAAGGACCCGTTGCTGGCTCTTTGTTCATCCAGGCATCTAGCAGGACCAAGGTCTTTTGCAAAGCTGCTTTTCATCTAGGCAGAGTGCATTTCAATCCAGACTTAGATATGACATTAAGGCACATAAATTTGTGCGTCTACTTTTAACTATCTACATGTGACTAAACCCAATGCAGTCCTTTCAAACGCAGGGGAAAAATTGCATAATCTTTCTCAATACTGGTAGATATCAGCTTTGGTTGAGATTCTGCAGGGTAACATACCTGAACTCCCACTGCTGATACACGAGAGTATGTATCTCCCATAAATCTTTTGTGATATCTTCTTATCTAATCTGCAATGGTCTTGGACACTCTCCAGCATCTCAGATTGCACTAGTCACTTACATGTATACAATTGAATTAAGTCTTTTGATAGTGTACTATCAAGAGTACTTGTTAGTGAAGTCAAAACTGCCTACTCACATAACCAAATTTAGTGTCTGCATCTAAGTGATGTGAATGCAGATGTCCAGTGATGGTAATGGGCTCATACATGGCCATCTATATCATAGACAACTAAATTTAGATACTGAATCCTGAGTTGAGTTACTTTGTAAATATCAAACTTTATAAAAAATGCTAGCAAAAGGTTTGGTTTGTTGCATGTTAAACAATAAATGCATGCCGGCATTTAAAAAAAGCAAGATTAAAAAATACTCTTAAAAGTTTTCTTACTTTCAAATACATAGCATATACATATTTTATAAATTAGAACTAAATACAATGTTCTTAATGCATTTTTTAATTAAATGGAGGGGAAAACTCACAGGGAAAACATGACTCACACGCAATTCATAAAACTAGATGCTGTCCAAATAATGAAACACTTGCTTCCTTCACTTCCATTAACATTCATTCTATGACAGGCACAAATCATGTTTCCTCTTCCCTTAGCTCCTGATTTGCAAACAGTAGCTCCCAGGAAACTGGATCAGATCAGAGCAACCGTCCCACCCTGCTGCCTATTTTGAATTACCAAAAGCCAAGATTTTGGCTCATGTTGCATTCATGCAATCAGTTTAGACACAACTTGTGAGACTGCTGTAACCATTCTCTGTAGACTCCCAATACTGTAAATAGAAGGAGGAGGGAGGGGAAGAAATGAGATATAAAAGCCACTTGCTAACACACGGCACAGAAAAGCTGTGCTAGCTAGTGATTGGATAGGACACCTACCATGGGCAGTTTTAATACAGCTTTCTTAGAAGAGCAGGAGGCAGAAGGTAAAACTGAAACCTAGGATGTACCTCTTAAATTTACATTATCAGTATTAGGGATAATCAGACGTTGAGCTACTGAGCCACACATTGTCTCACAGTTGGGCTTGTAAGAAAGGTTTTAGTTATGAATAAAAGGACTTTTTTCCTGTAAAGACTTTGAATCCTTCTAAATGATAATTCTCCCTTATAGAGCTTCCCACTTGGGGTCAATGACTCCAAACCACTTTTTATTTTGCCAACTTGCACATTTTTAAGTCTTGTTCCCTTACTTGGCAATTTAACCTTTTCAGGCATTTTGCATTTGCGTTATTTTACCCTGCTATCATTTTACTGCTGCCAAAGTCAGCAGACTGAATGCATGATTGCTTTAATTTGCATTGATACTGGAGGCAGATGAAAAGAATCGTATGAGTTTAACCAAGGTTTATCATGTGTAAATACTAGCCAATCTACCTATATGTATCTGCTATGGGTTTCTTCTTCAGGAAAGTGACTTTAAATTTTCAAGACTGAAACAATCCAGATAATCTACATGATGTTTTCATATTAAAAACATAGTAAGGAATGACAATGCAAAGGACACTATTCTTCTCAGAGAATTGACTTGACAATGAAGAAATAAGAGGGTTCCTTTAATATATCCTGAGGACACCCATTTTGACGCAGAGAAAAAGTGGTTAAAGAGGGAACACCACTCTGTGAATTTCATCACTGTAGGAACTTATGGAAAACCTGTGTTCTTAAAGTTCTTAGGAAGGCACATCTGAATATCTCTCAAAGTAAGAATGATGAAAAAATGAAAATATTGGTATATAAAGAAATAGACAAATAAATACATAAATCTTCATCTTATAATTGTCCAATTGGAAAGACTTTCCAAAACTTTATTACTGTGGTGTTTAGAAATCTTTATATTAGTGTTTTGTTTTCATGCTGAGGGTCATAATGACCAATTTCTACTATTAATAGAGACGCATAACCAGAGAACAGTAACATCTGTCTTTTATCGGGACAAATGGACTTTCAAGCAGTGTACATAGAGCCTTAATTTAGATGCCTGATCTTTCTCTGCTTCTACATTTATGACTGATGAATTATAGGATAATTTTCTGTTACGAGATCCACACGTAAGTCTAGGCACATTGTACTGTTGGATTTCATTTTATTCCTAGCACTTCAGTCCTCTAAGTCATCATTCTTACAATGACAATGTTTATATTTAAGCTGCTTGATGTTAAGAGTTCTCCTAAACCTACCTCAGGGCATGATCCAGACACACAGCCGCCTCTCTTCTGCCATGCTTCAGTTCACAAAAGAAAGACACTCAAATATCTGGACCAGAAGGGAACTGTGGTGTGTATCAGGTAGGTCATCAATGCAAATATTCAAGAACTGGGACTTTGGTAGCTATGTAGTATATGTGTCACCCATCCTAAATACACCCAGTCTAAATACACCCAAGAGCTCCTAACATGCTACCATTAACAAGCTTTAGGGAAATACATCTTCTTTTTATTCTGTACCTGGACTTGTGCAAAGCTTTTGACACTGTCCCACATGACAACCTTGTCTCTAAGCTGAAGAGATGATTTTGAGGGATGGGCCACTCAGTGGATTAAGAATTCACTGGATGGCCTCATGCAGAGAGTTGTGGTCAATGGCTCAGTGTCCAACTGAAGACCAGTAATGAGTGGTGTCCCTCAGGGATCAGAGTTGGGATCGGTCTTGTTCAACATCTTTGTTGGTGACATGGACACTAGGAGTGCATACACTCTCAGCAAGTTTGCTGATGACACCAGGCTGTGTGGTTTGGTTCATATGCTGGAGGGAAGGGATGGCATCCAGAGGGACTTTGGCACGCTTGCTCATGCTCAGCCTGGAGAAGAGAAGGCTGTGTGGAGACCTCATAGCATCCTTCCAGTATCTGAAAGGGGCCTAGAAGGATGCTGGGGAGGGACTCTTCACTGGGGACTGTTGTGATAGAGGGAATGGGTTTAAACTTAAGCAGGGGAAGTTCAGGTTAGATATAAGGAAGTTCTTTACCGCAAGGGTGGTGAGGCACTGGAATGGGTTGCCCAAAGAAGGGGTAAATGCTCCATCCCTGTCAGTGTTCAAGGCCAGGTTGGACAGAGCTTTGGGTGACATGATTTGGTGGCAGGTGTCCCTGCCCATGGCAGGGGGATTGGAACTAGATGATCTTAAGGTCATTCCCAATCCTAACCATTCTATGATTCGATTTATGCTTTGTCTAGGAAATAGTGATATCAAAAGCTTCCTGTTGGCAGGACATGATTAACTTTGATGAACTCATTGTGTATTATGTCATTTTCTGTTTATTGTGAAAACTTAAATTACTTTTTCCTCCAGGTGTTCCATATTGCAAATGTTAAACAATTTCTCCTCAGCCACCCAAGACCTAATTTTCCTTCTTTTAAACATAAATTCTGCATTATATAGCTTCTAACTATAAAAGTCAATCTTTAATGTCAATTTTTAAATTATTTCTTGCTGCATTTTATGAGTCCCTTTTCTTAAGGGTCTGAAATGATGCTGACCAGCCCTCCCGAATTCAGCATATAACTTCATGACACACTAATTCAGGCATCACCCAAAGACATCCTACTCATCAATGGAGAAGCAGAAATTTTCAGACACCAATTTAGATTTTAGGGAATTTCAATTGCTGTTCATAGAAACTTTTTTTACAATTGATTTTGAAAGAGTGTGTGAAAACCAGGCTTCTGATTGCTTTGCTTAAGTGCTTAACACTGGGGAAACTTTGCCGGAGCCCTGAGTGCTCTCAGGGACTCTAACATTCCTGTTTGCCTCCAGGGCTCCCCACACCCTCCCCAAGCTCAGGACCCCATTCTAGCCCCAAATGCCATCAGTGATTACCCCAGAGAGGCCGTAGGATGCTTTGGCCTGTCACTGTCACCACGGATGTGCATGAAGCATGGGGCTGCCTCAGGTGCTGCCCTTTACTGTGCTGCCCTTTACTGTCCTGCCCTTGCTGGATGGAAGGGGCCCTGGCTGCCCCCAGCCTCAGGCCCAAGGAACCATGAGCCCTGGCCCACACAATGCTTTATTTCCACTGTAGATGTGGCACTGCTTTTCTTCTACCTGCCTCCTCATTCCAACAGTTACTCTGTTGAATGTCAGGGTGTGCTGTCATATTAGATTGCCTTTTATCTCTACCCGTCACTGAACAGGAGTCAGACTTCCAAGTTTCAGACATTACTAGAAGAGCCTTTTGTTCACTTGTTTTATTTTCCTTTGTAAACACAAAAGCAGCATAACTTTGTGAAATTGTCACTATGCGCTTGCACTTTTTGACCTTTGAAGTATAACTTCCTTTAATGATCAGTCCTTTTGCCATTCCAGATAGGCTCCCTGTTTACGTCTAATATCCTTTTTATGATATGGTTGTTTATCCAGTTAGGCCTTTAAAAAGCTTTCTTAAATGTCTTTTCTTTTCTCTTTGGATGAGATGTGAGCCTCAGATAATTTTTGTGTGTTTGACATAGATAAATTCCAGTCTTGTTCCCACTGAAGTTTCTGAGCTATTTAGTCCAGTTAACTTCATTAATTGATTTTCTTAATCATCAACATTTGTTCTTTGGAAACAAAAAAACAAAATAGATCCTTAGCTTCTGACCCATACTGCTGAAGTCATTTGGAGGGGAATGAGCCCAGGATGGTAATACTTCCCCCTGTTTGCACAGTGTATTTGCAAAGTGATTTATACTAGTCCAGTCAAAATGCAAGCACTTCTGTTGATACTGAGTTTAATTGGGCACAGTAATGACTAAAGGCTTTAAAGGTCACTGCATCCAGATGTTCAGCTATTAGTCACCATCACCCAACAAACTTTCTACAGTAAATAAAGATAAAATAAAGAAACACTGCAACCTTCAACAAAATTAGTGTGTGGGACTGGTAGGATTATGTACTTCTGCTTTCTGGTCAGCTATGTTCGGTCTCCCCGGAACATTAAATGTTACTGAAAATAAATTCTACCTTTTAAGGAAGAGCCATCCTTTGCTTTAGTCAGACAAGTAGGCTTTACTTTCATGAATAACACAATTACAGTTTAAAGCTTACAGTCTTTGTAACAATTCTGATATTTTCCCCATTGAACAATCAGGGTCTTTCTTTTTGAATACTACAATGTGTGTAACCTCCTGTGCCTGAAAGTTTAAGCAACTCACAATGGCTTCCTCAGTGCGGTTTAAGAAGTAACATTAAAAATGTTTTGGTTTCTTTTCTTTTTAGGTTTCAAAAATTCATCCTATTGGAATCAAAGTTCATGTTCTTCACCCTTGGCTGATTAATAGCTAAGTTCTTGACCTTTGAAAATAATTTTTTGCAGAAATTGAATAGTTATTTTCCAGAAAGCAGGTTTTATAAGGTGACTGCCTATGATATTTCATACGGTACATAATATTTTCACGTTAATCTAAAATAATTTTTCAATCTCTTCTCACTTTCTAAAGATGCAAACAGGCCTTTTAGCTTTCTGAAAGAGCTCTATATTTCAGCTTCTCATTTTGCTCAGAGTTGGAATAAATACAAAGGAATTTTCACCACTTAAACACTAATGCAGGATTTAGCTTTCTAATAAATCAAAAATTCAGTTGAAATTGTTTTAATTTTAGGAGAGTTTGAAATAAAATTATTGAAGTGCCAGTGCTCAACCTTCTCTTGTAGATATAAACTTGTGAAATTTATTCATTCAGAGTGAATAGAAACATAGCTAGAAATTGAAGCTACTACTGAAAAAACATTCATCATCAAATTCTGTGTAGATGCTTTTCATATGTAATTAAAATTTGCATAATATGGGAAAGCAACACTTCTTAGATACTTTTGTTTATCATGCTAAAACTTACAGAAGTTCTGTGAGAAACATTTAATTTTAATCAGATATACACTATGGAACATTCCTACACTGAAGAAGGAAAGCAATGTTATTGAATCTTCTTTCCAATCCATCTTTACCGTGTTTCATTCAAAAGGCTGTGCTCCTTATTTATCAGCACTCTACTTCCCCAGTGAGATAAACAGCATTCTTTAGAAGATATATTGCTGGACTTTACAGTAGAATTCATTTGCTGGAGTGATAAATCTAGAGCTAAACCAGAATACAGTCTCATTTAATCTGAGAACATTGTCACAATTTATGTAATGGGCTGCTCTAAAGGTTAACAAGAAAACATCCTATCGCTTTTTTCAAATGTCAGCCAAATATGTTATAGATTTCTCTCCATCCTCTCATGTAGCCCCTTTAGTTAAATTAGCGCAGCTGCCTGAAAGATCAGATTTAAAGCCTTTCATTGTTCCCTTGATCTGAGAACAGATGCCTCAGGAGGCCTGCCAGGCAAAAGGTAAAGTGGACCAGTGCAGCATATTTTCTAAGCACATTATATACACAGAATTAATAAGTGGGTAGCTACACTTAATCTATTTTTTATCTAACTTTTAAAATACTGGAAACAATCTTGCAGTGTCCAAAAGCGGATCCAGCTAAAATACACAGGGCCAGTGCTGTCCTTTATTTATAAACAAGTGGTAGAATTTTTGTTGGTTAAAAATCAAGTAAAAAGTTAGTTTAACAGGATGATTCAAATTTAGCATTGATATTGGATATCAATATGTGTACTTTACAAAAATAAAAATTGGGACTCCTGAGAGATCATATGAAAACATGACCTTTAGGTACACAGCAAGGAAAAAGTCTTTTATTTCACCTCTAGTAGGTGTTGAAGGCAAATTTTCTAAAATTACTTCTGTGATCTAAAATGGAATCCAGTGTTGTGTTTTTGGCATGATGATCAGAGGTTGTCTGTCTTCTGCACCTCCACAAATCAAATCCTTCAGCCACAGACAACTTCACCAACCCCTTTGAAAATAAATGACCACTGAAATAAGAGAACACAATTTTTCTTTCCTTGTACTTCCTTTGCATAAAGGGTAGCTGATAAGTAGGTTGATAGGGTCAGAGTGGAAATCAACCAACTAGCCCGTAAGGCCTCTGACTGTCTGGCCATTTGTGTCGATGCACCAAATGAATTAAAGAACTGTAATGTGAGCACTGTTGACAACACATCCTGCAGGGAAAAGGGAAATCTCTGACAATTAAGCAGAATATGAATAGCATTATTTTCAAAGGAAAGAGTGATCTTTATCCTACTCCTCCAAGGAACAGATGCATTTTTTCTCAAGGCCTTCTTCCATGCAAGGACCCTGCAGATGTAGACCAACAATATTCTTGGTTCTGCTCTAGTCCCAGAAAAGAATGGTCAGGGAGTCATCAGACAAATCCTTTCCTTACCTAATCTTCTTCTGGAAAAGAAGTCAACATAGATAGGACACGTGCATTTGCAAAATAAAGAGCGAGCCATATTTTGTACATTAATAAACCCTATCATGGCAGGTTCTTGTTTTGCAAAACCTGAAGAAATGGGCTAGTGAAAGGAGTGTAATAGCTAAACCATTCTTTCAATCTTTGAACTGACAGAGCCATCAAATATTTTAATATGTCATAGCTGTAGAATGGAAGGACATCAAAATCCTACTTGGGGATTTCATAGGATCTACGTTTTAATTAACATATTGTCTATTATCACCTGACCAGAGTTACTCAAGGACCAGCAGACTGTCTATGCATTAAAAGATCATACAGTGTTTGTGTTTCAGTTTTTATATTGCAACACTTTCTGTATCTGAATCATCAGTAAGGATGTAATCTTTAAGGATGACAACCAGTAAAAGTATTCTATAAATTATTGTCATAGTGTGTTCAATTATAGGCACAGAAATGTGTTTAATACAAATGTAAGACATCTATGAACATGAGATGGTTATACCTAAGTGATTGGGAAAAGATTGATAATATGTAAATGGAGCACAGACATAGTGTATCTTCACTGAAGCTCCTAAAAAAGTGCTACACATAAAGCAGTTACTACTGTTATCCTATAGTGCTGTTGCTGGCATCCGCCAAAATAAATGGAACCTAGTTTACTAGAAATTGTCATCAGTTTCTCATTTGTGCTGTAAAATTAGCAACTCAAGCATTGTTGGGAACAGGGAGGAGAAAACACTAAAGTTTTCTGAGCTTTAAAAATGTTTTTTCAAACACTTGGTGTTTTACTGCACTAGCTTAAGCATTGTGAAACATCCCATCTAGCCTTGTAATTAAGCTACTGTTTATTTGTTTTTATGGAGTTTAAATTAAAACCATGATTTTTCCTACCTAAAGGGAAGCCAGGGTTGAGCAAACATCAAGAAAATCATAAAAGAGAAACTTCTGTATAATGTTGCTTGTTTTTTCTTATAAAATATAAAGAGTGAAATCCCAGCCTATTGAAGTCATTAGGAGATTTGTAATTGACTTTGAAGGGCTGAGATTTCACCCTTAAGAAACAAGGCAAAATTTTCCAAAAGCAGTCTGATTTGTAGTTGCTTGTATGTGCCTGCTTGATCCTTTGACTGTGCTGAGCTTTAATGCTCTAGAACTCAAAGTTGCTTATGCTCTGCACTTCTAAAATAGGCCCTCACTTGTCTTAATTTGGATGCTTAAATCATCACTGCACCAGGAATTAAAAGTTGCCTTTGGAAATTTTTAGCCTACTTCTTTAAAAAGAGTTTCAAAAAAATGTGCATATCAAAACTTTGTTATTGTTTTTAGAATAAGCTGTGGGAAATAAATTGAGCAAAGAAGTGAAAATTGGCAAGAGAAAATAGCAGGTTTTCAGTGTTGCCCTGGTTTTTGTAACCCTGCTTCACTGGAAATATTGAAAAAGGGGAAAAGACTTAGTGGGATACTCCCATCAGACTCTATCAAGAGATAAGAAGAGTCTGAAACTACAGAAAACAGGCGCAACACACTTTAACACTTTTAAAGGAGAGGTAGAGAGAATGGATTTGTTTAAAGGGCACATTGAAATTTATATTGGCACTTCAATAGTATTTAAAAAATTTCCTCATCACAAGTTGTAGGTTTTTCTTCCTGAACTCATGTGCTTCTCATTTTGCTATCAATCATTAGCAAGAGTTATATATCTATATGTCATGGTATATATAAAAGATATATAAGAAGAATCATATGGAATGGGAAATAAAAAATCCTTAGTATGGATTGAACTATTGAAGGTTACATGAAAAGTACAAAATTATCTCTGCTTTGCTGTCTCCAGCAGGTGTTACTAGTTTTTTTCTTATGCTTCCTCCTCTAAGTGGAACTACAGGGCACAGCAGAAGAGAAAAAGGGAGACATTTTCAAAAAAGGAACAAAAGAGAAAGAAAGTTCACAGCTCATTAGAATTCTTACTGGAATGGATTTAAATTAAGAAATTTAGCATATCTCCATAACAGTGGAAGCAGAAGAGGTACTGGGCTGTTTAAGTATGTTTTTCTTCCACTGGACTGATGAAGCATTTGGAAAACAAGAAATAGCCAATGTGGCTCCTCATTATACTGCACACAAACATACACAGACAAATCTGAAACACCCATGAGGATGCTACATATTTTATCCAAAATCCAACTCCATCCTTTTCGCTACATCAAAAAGAAGGTAAGGGCTATGGCATAGTATACTATGGCCATATACTAACAGGCCAGGATAGTTATAGGACACCAGATCCTGCATCCATGGGAAAATAGAGGTTGATGCTAACATCACCTTTGATTCCTTCCCAATCACCTCATGCAGTTGAGGTGTAAGTGCAAGTCCAGACCTTTACTCCTATGCGTATTCTACACCCCAAACACAAACAAAGGGTGTTTCTGACAAACAAAATGAGAAAAATTGATGAAATGTCAGAGACAAGATATTTCTAGCAGACAAAATATATATGTTGGGAACAGCCTGACTTAGTGGGTGATTCTTCTATTGTGTTATCTAAGGAGGCCAGAAATCTTGTTCTGGGAAAAAACAAATAATATGTCCAATCTGACGTCTCCTTTCTTTTCTTAAACCCACTGTAGCAAGTAACTAGTTTCAAAATTATGTTAGTTATGATGTTAATTGCTCAAGTCATTTTGGATTAATAGAACATCCTCTTCTTGGATATAATTTCCCACTTTTTACACTGTAGTTGTTCTGAGCTCCAAAAGGTAAGATTTTTATGGCCAGTACAAGTGAGGTCTTGGTTAGAATAAAATGAATATACATGCAATTTTTTGCTCTGTATTAAAAAAATTTCCACATCTTTTGCCTTATTTAAAAAAAGTCAGTCCTAGAAACAGCTGAGGTTTGAAAGTTTTAACATGGCTTGGAAATAGTTGACAGTGTACTGCAATGTACAGACTTGTTCCAGTCAAAACCAGATACACGATTTGAAAATTGCCTGATGAGCACTCTTAGGACTGAGGTTATCTTTTTTTTTATTATTATTAACTTGTTTAGGACTTTATTCTGTTTCCGGTTCATTTTGCACAGTCTTAGATGCACTTGTGCAGTATTAAACCAATCTGCGAAATAATAAACCAGTGTGCTTTCAGTAAACTTTGTAAGCAAAGGAACCAAATCATGATGTTAACTCTAAATTAATCAATCATTAAGGCTTATATTTCAGTAATATATAAACTAGGAACATGCTTACTATTAAAATTTTTCTATTGGGTAGTGCCCATTTTTACACCATATAATGAAGAAAAAAAACAGTTTGAAATGTCTTTAAAAATCTTTTGTATCTGTTGTGTACAGCTGCAGTCTCTAATAGTAAATTCTAACTTATTTTCCCCTGAAAATAGATACACTTTTTTAAAAAGGTAATATTTTTTTAGAAGAAGAGCATCCCAACAACAACTGGCAATAATTTATATTGAAAAATGTTTTCCAGTGTGTAATACAAGAAGATGAAGACCTTGTATATAACCTGGAAATCTGTAAAGACCATAATCTGTAGTCAAATACGTACAGATAGTACATGTTCTCATGCTTAAGAGAAATGTTATGTAGGATGATTAAATATGTCTTCAAATGGAAACTCAATCAAATTGGACCTGACCACATTACACACTTTGATATATTGATGTCAGAAAGACCAAAACATCTATAATAAATCCTCTGTATTACTGGAAACCCATGATGAAAATTAAATCAGGGTAAGAATACAAAAATACAAAAGTAACAAAATGCTTTGCATGTATATGAGAAGCATTAAAGGGAAGTATGTTCTGTAATAGTAAATAATTTTTTAATAGTAAATAAAAATATGAACTTGCAAGGCAAATGTCAAAGAAATCCTTTTATTTAAATACCAATAATCTATATTCTGAATGTTGTACATGTATGGTTGTATCTCTACATTTTCTTATGAAATTTCCATGAGAGCAAAAGGAAAATAGGTAGTGATATTCAAACACTGATTTTCTCTTTGACTACTCTGAAAAACCCAAAGGGAAATGTGCAGTCTGTTACCCTCATTAGCCTGCTAATTAGTCTTGTTGAAGACAGACAGGAATGCTAAGTTGTACTGGTTTTCCATAAAGGTATGAGAAGATGACATACTTGTGACTCCTTTCACATTACCAGAAAGTGTTTTTCCAACTCAGTTATCACACTGATTTGCCAAACAAAGAAGTGTGTCAGCAGCTCATGTCTCAAATGAGACATGTTGTCATGGTTGAATTTTTTTAACAGCTTCATCCCAAAATCTGAACAACTGGACTAAACTCTGGTCTCCTTAGTACTGTCCAGTATTTAATCAGGGAAAACAGTCCACCCAACAAGGCATTCTCAGGCAGACCATAGACCATACAGACATAGCTGCTTTATTAATTAACATATATATACTCACATGTTGAAACTTAAGGTGAACTATAATGATTTTGAGTAATAACAACATTCCCAAATGGATAACATTTGTATTAATCAACATTGCATAAGAATGAAAGAAATCATTAAGAGGGTTTTACTCCATAGCTGGAGTTAGCTGGAGCTGGAAAATAAGTTGTTTTGGAGATAGACTGAGGACAGAATTTCACTGATATCTTATTCTCATATTTATAAAAACATAGGTGGGTAGATATTCTCCTGTGACAACTACATATGTCAATCACATTTATAATTGTGTTGTTAAAAAAAAAACCAAATAAAATAATTCACCATGGCTAGAATCCTTAAATGTGGTGATTGCATTTTTTTCTTTGATCTCCCTTTTCAACATTAGGGTTTAAGTTCATGTTCTGACAGCATCAGATAAATTACAGTGACAAAACCGATGGTCAGTAAAGTAAATGGTATTTAAACTAAGATTAAAGTGGCACATTCTTACTGTGAGCATGCTATGCAAATCTTTTCATGCCTGTTAAAAAACATACAAATGCTAGGATGGTATTCACAGTTAGTTTTGTTGTAATGGTGGTGCCCTACAGACTTCTAAGGGTACAATTTCACTATGTTTAAGAAAATAGATCTTTCATTTTTTTTTGTGCAGTGGGATAAAAAAAAGAGTATACAATTAAATAATATTAATTAGTAGAGTTATTGGACAGATATTCTGAACAGCACAGTTTTTATTTGCTTTGAAATTATTCCAATTAAATATTGTATTCTAGCCTGTCAATAAATTTCCACTCTAGACCTTGTTTCACAACCTGAACAATTCTTCTTAGGCAAGATATTTTCTTATACACATCTGTATATTCTATGATTCAATCTAAAATTAGCCTCAGTGGTGTGTTACAATAGTTGCGACAATATGGCACGTTAGCTGTTCGTGCTTTGCTCATAGGCGATATTGCTCGAGTTTGGCACTGCTCTTCAGTCTTCCAGGAAAGCCATGGTTGTGATATTTCTGAGTGAAACTGGAGTAGTATTTTAGCTCTTCTGATTTTCTCTTTTCAGTGATTGTGCCACTACTTTTATTGTAAGAACACAAAGACTAGCAGAAATCATAAAAACAGACAGAAAACTAATAAAAGGCCACCCATAAAAAAAAAACTCCAAATCACCAGAGAAATAAAAGTATTCGGGTTTCCCTTTTACCCTTTGATTTTCCCCACGACATGGCATCTCATGAATCATCTCTCTAAAGGATACTGCTGATGTCCAAGAAGTATGTTTAGTCACTTTTTTTTAAGGGGGGGGCAACAAAAAAAAAGGGTCACACATTTCATTTTTGAATTTGGAAAGTACTGCAGAGCTGATCTAAGCAAAGCACTAAAACAGTACAACAAGCCGTCAATCCAAATACAGGATTTGTAGGAAAAAAGTACCAAAGGAAATTCATGTTCTAATTTCCCTTGGTGGCATTTTTCTCTCCTTTTCATGCACAGTATGAAATTATTATTCTTGTAATTGAATTGTATTAGAAATGTTTTTTACAGAACTGGTGATTAAAAGAGAAAAGCAATTAAAGAGAGGCCTAACTCAGATATTATTAAACTATTTGTTTAATGTTTAAGCATGTGAGCAGTTCCATCTGATATACTCGGGTAGCTCTTTAAACAATAGTAATAACTGGAGTAGAGAAGTCAGGCACTGAAGTCTCAGGGATAAATTGGCTGAACCCCCGTCACTGTGTGATGGGAGTGTACTTGTCTATATTCAAATACCCTACATAGACCTCAGACAAAGTCAGGCAGCTGTCTGCTGCAGTCCTACGGCACAAATACAGTTGAGTGACAGTACCTGTTTTGTAAGGTTTGCACTCTGTGTTCATGAAAGAAAGGAGGCAGAAGTAGTACAGGTAGTAGTAACAATAACAAGCCAAGACTAGAAACTGGCTTTTTCAGCACCAGGTTAATGCCATGTTAAATGTCTAGCTTGGTCCTTATTCAGCTGTAACACTCTAAATGCTGCAAGCTTATTTTCACATAGTAATACCACTGAACTCCAAATATAAGACCTTGAGCATTAATTAAAAGTGCCAAGTAATATGTTAGCCCTTATGCCATGTTCCACATATTAATATAAATTTGTTCTATTAAAAAAACAATAACCTGAGTATTAAGTGAAACATGTACTCTGTGTACTCCTTCACTGGCCACCTGCCTGTACAGAGCAATTAACAATTAGTACTGATGCTTGCTGAAGATGAACATAGGACTACTAAATTTATATTTGTCTCCTCTGGGTTCTTTCTTCGTGTGTATTTTAAAATTCAGTATTGCGTTTCTGTTTCCTGGCATGGACCACATAGGGCATCAGTATTTTTAGATTGAATCGTCATTACGAGAAACCCTTTCAAGTATTTTCAAATCCAAATGAAGAAGTATTTGAAATGCGTTAGGCCTAGGAGACACCTTCCACATGATACATTATTAACTATAGACCGAGTCCAGAGATACATCAAAAATCACACTAAAACTTAATCAGTGGGGATACAGCTTTTTTTATGAAACAAATTTTCATCCAAGATCCTCTGGCATCCTTTCTTTGTGCCCAGACTTCTCTAGGGTCCTAACATTATGGATGAAGATTACTTAGCAGTGAATGAACACCAGAGGCACCTAACTTCATGTGTGCTAATAATTAACTCAGGTAAAACCTTCTAAATCTAGGTGAAGTCAAGCCCGCCTATTAATCCTTGATATAAAAGATCAGAAGATGAAATAAAAAAAAAAAAAAAAAGAAAAAAGTGATTATTTTATCCGGCTTCTTTCACTGCTATGAGGACAATTGGAACAACTTTCTTCTCTTTCTAAAGAAGTTGTTCATTTCTTTGTCAGTGGCCATCTCTCTGACCTTTCAGTATATTTCTGGATTTCTGTCAAAGACTACAAAGAAAACAAGGTTTGACTTTCTGTGCATCAAGTTTGCATCTTTTCAATGCTCTCATTTTTCCTTTCCCAATTATATTTTCCAGTTCTTTTCACTTTAGTGTTTTTTTTAAGTGCTTTACAGAATTGCCTTTGTGGTACTCTCTCTCTTCTATCTGCTGAAACAGCTACCTTGTTTTTCCTTCTTCCTCATTCTGTTGTTTCTTCTTTGTCACCATCCCTGAGTGACTATTCTAGTTTTCCTTCTTACTATATTAATTCCTTTTCCTTTCCACTTACTTTCTAGGACAAATGAATTTAGATGACTTTGCAGAACAAAATAGCTATAAATTCAAGCAAATTGGAGAGGAACTTCCTGAAGACCATTCAGCAGATCAGTAGAAAAATTAAAGCCCATACCTGAACCATTGTGGTTAACTGTCCTGAGATTTGGATTACCTATTTTCAACAAAGAAGGACAGAGGAATGCTTACAGCTTTCAACCACTAACCTGTTGTCTTGCTGGTGGTATTATCCTGTAAAAAGATCCTAGTTCAAGATCTGTTTTAAAATTTGCAAATTGCTGTTCTCTAACTAATTTAGGAGTCTCAAGCTTATCATTACTTGTAAATTTACAGCTGTCCCATCCATCATCAGCTTGCTAATAGGCAGTTGTGCAACTCTCAGGAGCCTGCCATGAGAAATAAGAGCAGTAGGTAGCTGCTACAGCTGGATTCCCATTCCACCTCAGAAGCTTCTTAACAACATTCTCAGATGTGTAAATGATCCATTACCAACCCGAGGGAATTGATACAAGCATAAAAAGCTACCATCACAGAATGAGATGAACCTTTCACATTGTGATGAGAAACTGCTGGAACAGAGAATCCCTGTACTCTAGATTAGCAGTGCACAGGTCAGAAGAAGAAAATTTGAAAACGAATATCAAAGATAATGATTAAAAGCCCATGAAATTTGATAAAGGTCTTTTCTGCTGTCTGAGAAGTTTTATGGGATGTCATATCTCTATCTTTTCTTCTAAATCTTTGAGTGCTTAGAACATCTCAGTTGTTGCTTTTATTGCAGAATAATAATTCAATGCAGCACATGAGCCATGGTAGCTTCCCTCTGACTTTCTTTTTCTGTCCTGGCTCAAAGCCTATTTGCTCTTCCTGTTGTCCTTTAATACATTTAGTCATTTCCCTTCTTTTTGGCAGCCAGTTTCTCCCTGGACCCCATGATTATTCTTCACTGCTCACTTCTCTAACTGCTCTGTCAGCAGCCTCACTAGCAGCATTGCTTCCTCATTACCCATTACATCAGGACTCCCCTTTTTTCATGTTTACTTCCGTATTTATTGACATGGATTCTTTGTCTGTCATGCCTAGACTAACTACTTTGAATTTACACTTCTGTGCTCCAGATCTTTTAGAGTTATGAACCCTCTCATACTGTTCTTACCTAGGATAACTTGTCTATTTAGTCAGATATAATCAAGGCAAGTTGTCTACAATATTTGCTTTAATAATCACAGCTAACCATGCTCTTGAGTTGCTTGAACCCCATATAAATGTAGCATTTTAATGCATATGTTTTAGGTTTAATAAGTCCACCAAAGTTTCTGCAGTAACCATTTCCTCTGCTGATGCATCCATTGTATAATTCCAACATGTCTTCCTACTTTCCAGTCCATACCTGACACAGTTATTGCCAGCCTGTCTTTTGAAGTGTATAATCTTTTTTAATTTCATATCAGTGTTTATATTATTTACCCCTATTCACTATCCCCATGCTTGCTCCTAGAATTCATAGACGTAATGGTGGCAAACCAGACTAACTGCAAATATTCATGCAATTGTTTTTAAAAGTCTCACCTACAAAGTAAAAAACCACCCAAACCAAACCAAAAACCAATGTAAGGAGAAAGAAAGCAAGAAACTGTGAAGACAAAATGAGGAAAATCCAGGACCATTTCAGTAAGTTCTTCTGCTGGGTAGCTGTATGACCTCATTGTCATGCATTTGCTTCCCCTCGTGAGTTTCTGGCTTGTGACACATTGAATATAAATGGCATATACTTTAATTTTTCTGTGAGAATCCTAGATAATTTGTGTCCACAGGAAGCAGATAACAATAATAAAGACACTTTATTATGTTAGCATTAAAAGACAAAATCAGTTCTAGAGACTCAAGCGACAGTTCAGAATAAATTGGTAGAATTGTTGGCTGAGTTTGAACCTCTGCTATGCAGTGGTGATCCCTTCATAGATCCATCTTAAATAGTCAAATTCTTAAGAACGATTACTATAGGAAAAAAAAAAAAACAACAAACCACTGTCTTTTGAAAAGACACAGACTTTGTCAGATCATATCACTTGATCTTGTCTGGTTGTTATTCTAGATGGCTGCAATACCCAAGACTGCACTTTCACTTCCTAAACGGTCTTCCAGAGGCAGAATGTTGTTGATGACTCAGCTTCACCTTCAGAAACTACAACTATTGTTCTCTGAGGAGTTAGTTCCTGTTCTTTTTCTTTTGCTTAGATAATTGTAATGTGGTTTTGTTCACTATGTCTAACTGATCCAATAGCAATGTTAGAAAATATTGCTTTTCATGCATGAAGATAAAAAAAGAAACTTCTGTTATATAGACTGATTAAAGTGCCATTGTTTTACATGTATCCACTTGTTTTGTTGGTCTTCTCTTTTATTTATTGAGTGCATAAATTACAATGGCTACTTTACCACTGAGTAAGAATACAAGGTGTTAAGAAACCTAGATGTGATTTATTTGACTAAATGTTGATGACTGCGTCTAAGCTAGTTATCAAGGCCCCTGTTACAGTCAGTGGAAAGAAGCAGTCATGTCAGTCACACTTCATTTCATCATGGGCTGGGTATCTAGAACAAACCAGAGAAATGCACCCTTTTCCCTGTATTTATAAAAAAAGCATGGAAAGATTATTTCTGAAGTAGCTAGATACACTATATATATTTACTGATTAAAATCTTATCTTCACAATTTAACTCTTTATTGGCTTTGTGGGCCTAACTGCTCACTAGCAATTGCTATACAGATGTAGACAACTGTCACTTCCTCTAAGACCTTATTTTCTGAATAATGACCTTTCAAGAAAACCAAAGGACTGATCAGTGAAAGGTGACCAGACATAGTCCAGCTTCTCTTTGCCCCAAAAGAAAATGTAACGAGACTGTTCAGGAGTATCCAAAAGCCACTAACAAGCAGCCATAGGACAGCTGCTTTCTGAATCAGAGGACTGAGGTAGAACTAGATGTTCCTGTTTTCCTTAATAGAAACTGCCTTTCTGCTTTATAACATAGTATCACTACTGACTCAGATCTTAGAAGTACATGCCATCCCGGAAGGAGGACTTTTCTTACTCCTCTCTCATCTGTATATAATTGCTAAGATGAATTCCCAATAGCCATATAATTATGAATCATAAGTGATTCTGTCATTTGCTGGTGAGTTACACAATATATGTTCATCCAAACCCTGTTACCTCTGAGAATGAAAAAAAAATATACATTTAAAAAATCGTTTGCAGAAGACACAACACATTCTTGTGGTAGGTCTTATTGCGATGATGTCAAGGCTGGTTACAAGGACAGTATTGGCTGGAGGATAAGGCAGAGTTTCTTAATCTATGGGCATGGAAAGTTCACCTACTGTAGACTCCAAAAGCTGGCAACGACCAAAACCATAATAATTCTAAATGTGATTTGCCACTGCACATGTTTAAATCCCTTATCTTTAAACCCCTAAAATATCTACATGTTCTGTTATTCTTTCCATACCTACATTCACCTTGACATCACACAGTTTGGTGTTTTAATGTAGACTTAGTTTAGGTTGAAAATGCAGTAAATCATGGTACTGCTTTGAAACTTGTTCAATAATGCATGTCTGCTCCACAGACATAGGGGATTTTTAAAAGACTTTGAAAGGGACTTTTCTGCTATGTTTTATTTCATTCAGCTTACCAGAGTAGTGAGGTTGATGATGTCCTCCTGAAATGGGAAACAGATGGAGATAGACTGCCCATGCCATGACACCTGGCAAAATAAAAAATAAATAGCAGATTCAACTGTAAAAGTAAGCAGCCTAAATTTCCTCCTCTGCTTAAAGAAGATACTGGGCATTATCTATCTACAGGAAGAAGACTTGAAAGGGGAATGTGAATCTTAAATACATAATTGTGCATTACAGCACACACAATTTGATGTTTGCGTTAAAAAAATAAAAACGCCTGGGCTTTGCTGGGAAATCACTTCCTTCCAAAGAGCTCTTTTTTTCAGTGTTTTTTAATTTATTTCCTATTTTATTTCCTGTAAACTTGAAGCATTTGCAACTCATATGTTGATATTTTATTCCACTCTCTCAGTTTCATCAGTATTTGCAGTATAGTGAAACTAATTGAAATATGAATTCTAAACCCCCCAAACAGCTGTTTTATTTTAATGCAGAGGAATTATTGGGGGAAGAAGAGGGAAGAGAGGGGAGACCTTTATCCTTCTTGTCTATCTGTAGCAGAAGCAACCAGCTTCACAAATTATTCCTTCACTGAATGAAAGAAGTGTAAGAAAGTTAATTCCATCGATGCAATGGAAACCAATGAGAAATATCATGTAACACAAAATGAATGGTTTTCATTAATATTAAGGAACTCTGCCTATGATGCTAAGGACTCTCCTATTCAGTGTTCAGAGGCATAGATACTTCTGAATGCTCTTCTTCTTCACGTCTGCCTATCAACATTTTCCATGTTACTGTGCAATCATTTTAAAAGCTTGGACTTCTGGAAAGTAACTCAAATAAGTGCTTAAATATGAATCTAAGAATCTAGACATCTGGTTTTGAAAATGTTGGTTCAAAAGTTTCACACTTGTTGATTGCTGTCTAACACAGAGAGAGATTTATTTGTCAACACAACACACATTCTCTGAACTTCCTGTACAGTTTTCAAACAGCAAAACATGTTTTCAAAATTATCTTTGTAATTGGGCATGTAATTTCCATTAAAATGAATAGGAGTGGCGTGTCCAAATTGTGAGGCATTGAGCTGCAAGGCACTTACTTCCTTGATCATCAAGCCCGGAGCTCTTTTATTAGAGACAACAATATTGTACAGTTCTTTCCATCAACATATTAAAATTAGGCACGTTTCAAGCCACCGCAATCTCATTAAAGTTATAAAATCTGTCTGTGTCAGCAGTTGAAAAATTTCCTTTGATGTCTGGCCTAACCATTTCATATTCACCTATTCAGTGTTCTGTCCACCTCCCTTTCCAGCACATTTCTCTCTCTCTGATGTGTTTAAATAACATTTTTTTAGACATATTTAGACCAATGAGAAAGAACTGGATCCAAAATACTGGGTTTAAGGGGCCAAATCCTTGGTTGGAATCATCGTGACTGTGGCAGCTGAGAGTTTCAGACAATTCCAGGAAAAAAGATTGTGAGTGAAGCCTTTAAAAAAAAAAATATTTCCGTTGTTTTGAACAAAAGTCAACTTGTTTTCCTCTCTAACAACACTGTGTCTTCGGGTGATAAAAAGCAAAGCTTTTCTTCAACTATCACCTATACTACTAGTGATTCTGCACATTAGGCAACCTCTGTGTCACTGTTTGGGGTCATTATGAAGTCTAGATTTTCATTCTTGAAGAGAACAAGAAAACTTGATTCGTGTAAACACTCATTTCACTTGAGTCATAATGACACAGGTTAAACTTACGGTCATCAACCCTAAAATACTTTGTGTGTATGCAAGAAGGAAAAGGAGAGCTGGATAAATTCACAATAATATGGCATATTTTTCATGCTGTTTGGAAAATGCATGAAGTTATGGATTTATAACAGCATTGTAGTGGCCATAAAATTATTTATTAGGCAATTTATTGCCTTAAGAAATTACACTTTCGCAACCAGGTAATCTTCCTTCTGACTTTATCAGATTATTATCAGATTTTCTGTCTGATAAGTACTTAACACCATCCAATTCCAACTACATTGTCTAATTTCAATCTTGAAAAAGGGAAGAAGTTTCAAAAATAGGTGCATTTCTGAAAGTTTTGTGAAAATTAAAAAGAGAGACTCCTCAGGAAGGAAAAGCAGACAGAAATTACTTGTTACCCAACCCTTTTGGAAGTAGCTGTATCCCCAGTCATATAAGGGATTGTTCGGCTGGGCTGATCAAACATGCATGTCTCTGGGTCAGGACTAATCCCTTTATGCAAATATGGAACAGTCTATGGTAGGTTTGGACTAACCTGGCTATGTGAGCCTTTTGACTGACTGGGAGGTTCATATTCCATGTGAACAGTATCCCTGTCTTGGGGAAGGATGCAAATCCATAGGGAATCAGTCTTCTACTGCTTATGGAATAACAAAAGAATCCTGCTATGAGGTCTGAAATACATGAAATTCTCCTACAAATGAGCAATACTGGGTGACTAGATGGACTAGATGAAATAATGTTTCCCAGCCTTAAATAATAAGATTATGATAAAGCAACTGTCCCAGGCTGGGTTAGCCACTGGTGACATCATTAACTAGAGAGGACAAAACAAATGTCTCAGGGTTTGAGGACATTCTTAACTTTAAATTAATCAGCATCATAAATATATTCTTTATGCTATAAATAGCAGATAAGGAACCCAAATTACCTCCAGAATTTGTCACATATAGGCATTTCAAAATTAATCTTGAATTTTCCACTTTCAAGCTTTTTCCACAGTCATTATTAAGTAGTTAAGTGAAAGATCTTTTACATATACACATTGAGCTATAATTACAGGTCCCTGAAGACATGCTTCCTTATGGCCTTCTTTAAGGCTAACACCCTGTAAATAGTTAAGAAAAGGTAACACTTTTTCCTAATACTTCCTTTTCAAATAAGAAATCCTGGAGGGATGTTTTACAAATATGGGACCAAAAGAGACCAAATCTCCACTGATAGTGCCAGTAGCTGCCATAAGTTATTCTTTCAAGATATGCTTCATACTGTGAGGAAGACTGAAAACTGCGCCTACAAATCATTGACAAAACTCTTTTAGGAGAGTATTACCTGCTTAGAAAAATCAAATAGCTACAGCTACTACTGCCAGTTTGCTTTTTGAAACATACATGAACATTGAAAGCATACCTCTACCTATTTACTCCCCAGATTTCAAGTGATCCCAGATTTTAAAGTTTCACTTCCTACAGTAAGGAGCAATTTCCCATCACTGCCTATCATACCTGTATCTGGATCCCCCAAAAGACCTTCATGTCTTAAAGACAGCTTAGTTTAGCTGTCTTGAATTTGGCTAGCATTATAACTGTTGAGCATTTTTAAAATTTGCCCTTTCACACAATTGTGTAGCATAAAGAAAAGAAGCAAATTACACTATGTTGGTCTGAGTTATCATTCAGATAAAAACATTAAGGAAATTCACCGGAAGCATTTTTGTGTGCGGTTACATCATTGACGTCAATTCAGAAGTCCTGTGTATCTCAAGAACAGATGTCAGTTTTCAAATGTTTTGTATTATAAATAAATTGGCTTTTGACCCAAGCAATGAGATAGCTGCACTTTGGCTGTAAATACAATTACGGCTAAACAACTGTGAATTTCCAGCTCTGAGACACAGTGACTTACAGAAACATATGACAAAAAAAAAAAAAAAAAAAAAAAAGCAGAGACAAAAAATGTTCTGAGGGTACAAAGTGCGTTACTGAGAATTAGGATAAGTAAGTTTAAATCAACAAGTAAGTAGGTTTTGAATCAAAACAGCATATCTGCAATCATACTTCTCACTGGAATATAATGAGTGAAATGTTAGTGATTTCTCATTTTACTTTATGGGGTTTGATTCTTAGGAGTGTGGTCAATAGGGTAAGATAAAAGTATTAACAAACAAAAAAAAAACAAATAAAGCAAACAAACAAAAAACCTACAAAACTTCAAACCTGAAATGAAGCGCTTGTCTTAAAGTACTGTTTTTTGACAAAACTCCCTCTTTGTCTTGACAGCCAAGGCAACGCTGCTTTGTTGTCACTTATTCAGCCGAGTTCTTCTTTTTCACAGATTTTAAAGGAGTCTCTAGTTGGCATAGAAAGCTGCAGCTGCCACAACAGAAGGATCTGTGATCAGTTCAATCAAAGGATCAGGCCCACAAAATCTTGCTGAAATATATCAGTTCTATCTTCTAGACTTGAGAGGCAAAATTTGGATTAAAGTGAGGCATAAAGTCCAAAATCCATATAAAGAAAGCCACCACTTACTCAATGCCCAAATCTGAATGGGGTCAAAGCTGGCCTAACTCCATGCCAGCCATCTAAAAATAAAGTGATACTAAAAAAACTATTGCCATAAAGATATTTTAAGGGGTGAGTAACACGAATATCTCACTACCAGCTGGCAATCTTTCTAAATGGACCTGTTTAGTCCTTTCTTCTATGTCTGTCTTAAAACCTTACAGGGTAGGTTATCTGTTCTTAGATTTGACGATGCTGATGTCCAAACTGTCTCTTTAGTTCATTTTCCTTGCATTCATATACCACTTCTGAAGATTTGTTCTATGGCAACAAAATACAGTGAGTGACTTTGCAGCCTCTGCTGATACATGGCTTTCCACAGCAGACTTGGCTTTTGCAAAAAAACTATCCTGGAAGATGATCAATCTGTTAGTTTTGGGTGCTTTGATGTCCTCCTCCTTTCTTCAGTCACTTCACAAGAGACTATCAGAGAAATGAAATAAACGTATGTTGAGAAAATACATTCTTCTTAAAACAATTACCTATGTAAAGAAAATGCTCTAAATATACTTAGTAGACCAACTACAAGTATTCCAGTAAAAATGCTTTTCTGTGAAAAATATAACAAGGAGATATGTCCAAGAACCTATCCTTTACTATTATTTTTTGTGTGTTTTGTTTTCCATTGAAAATTCAAAGCAAAAAGACTGAAAACCTGAAAACAGATAAATCACAACATGAAAAATTCTCCTTAAGAATAGGAAAATATTTGTACAAGAATGCATTTTCAGCATTGTTTGATTTTTTTTTCCCCCCCTTCAAAAATGCTTTTTAAGACCAGCTCCCAAATATCTCTACATTATGGATTTAAGCCAAGGCTGCAGTGGTGACCATTCAGAAAAGTGAAAGCTTGCTCAGCAAATATGTGTTGGCACAGGATTTAACAGATTTTCTGTCTTTTTCCTTTTCTGGAGACAATTAGCTCCTCTTTGCTTCAGTTCCACTTCTGGAAGAAAAATGGAGAAGTAGAGATTACTGAAGTCAAGTAGGCATTGATAGGTCTTATAGCTTGAGGCTTACAACAGGCCTACATAATACTATGATTTTCTGAGAACATCAATTCACTGTGACTGGATATCTCAGTCCAAAATCTAAATCCAAATCTGCTGATGATCATTCGCTATGACTAATTCTGAAGGAGCTGAAACTCTGAAGGTCTCTGGGGACAAAGCTTAATTCCTGAGTGTCCTGAACACCTTGCACTACATCTTCATTATGTTCAGTGCCCAAACCACTCAGAACACTTGGTGAAGGTAGAGAGACTACACTTAAACCATCCCATGCATAGGCAGAATGATGTTTAAAATGCATTGGAAGTTCAGACTTTATACATTAGAGAAGTCACCTTAGTATAAAAATTATCAAACTAAAGAAATTAAGTGTAGGCTTTCGTTGCCAGAATAACTGTTACACAATTTTAGCTTGCTGAGGTTTGTGCATCTCTGTATCATGCTCCATCACACAGTGTGAACTTCCCTAAACGCTGTATACGTTTCATCCATGAGCTCTCCCTTCCATAGAACAAAAACATTTACAAACTGTGAGCCGTTTGTCGCAGCTCCATTAGTGGTACCTATTATAAGTGAATCGATAGAAAACCGTAAAGGGGGAGTTCAGTGTTCTTTTGTTTTGTTTGGAAGGTTTTGGTTACTTTTGGAAACTCTACAGACTAGTCTTCATGGGTTCTTATTAAAAGGGCTAGAAAAACCCAAGGAGAGAAAAACATTAGAGAGCTACAAGCTTGGAGTGCCATCTGGACCTTACTTCAGTGGAAACGTTACCTTATTTATACAGAGACGTAATTAACAATGACAACGCAAAATGTATATTAACTGTTGGAAATTGCCTTTGCAGAGTATATGGAACTGATATTGATTAAAACAGAAATCCCACATGTATTTTTGTCCTGTTCTATATTACTCAGGTCCTGGCATTACAGTGCTTTTTGCACATCCAAAAAGAAATAAATCTTTGACAAACAATCAGTTTTGAATGTTGTATTTTGAAGAAGGAAAAGAGAAATTGAATGTCCATCCACAAAAAAATTGGAAAATTAACTTACTGTGGTTGGGAGATTTGTTCCTTTCTGGAAAACAGAAGAATTTGCCTTGTTATCTTAATAAATTCCAAACCTTTGGAAATGTCAGAACTATACTCTTTTTTTTTTTTTTTTTTAATCTGCTTGAGCTTTCAGTAACTCCTGTTTTTAAGCACCCAACTCATTTCCATTGAGGAAGGATAAAGCTCCTTAGGAGGCAGACACAAGATAGACATAAAGCTATTTACCATAAATCTGGCCTAAAGTTTAAATTCTTTGATTACAAAACTGCACAACAAGCACTGACCTACACTACCCCAAGAGCTGTTCTCTCTCTCACCCTATGTACAACACATGCCTTTGCTTTTTCTGATTTTTTGAATCTGTGTCATTCTCAGCACTTCGCTTCTTTAAGTTGTTTTAAAAAATATGGATGAACTAATAGTATGGCATTACAAATTCCTGTAATCAGTATAAGGCTTCATAGCTCCAAATAGAATTGTGATTCCACTTGACAACAATCATTTGCTCTGGCTAGCCTCTAGTCTAATAGAGGGATCAGGCACAGGGTTGAGCCACAATTTTGGGGCAAATGAATGGTTTAGTGTGGGGAATGGGCATGACATCATGAGATGTTTTGCCAAAGGTCCTACAGGATATCTGTGGCTGAACCAGGCATACTGCATGGGTCTGACCACACAGTGAAGCCGACAGTGTGAAAGTGTACACCCACCTCTTATAGAGGTAGGCATTGCCAGGGTGAATGTCATCTCATCCTAAAAGGAGACATCTAAGCATAAGGTAGTTAGTGTCTAAACCACCTTTTTGATCCATCATAGACACAAAGCTAAGCACTGAGCTCAACAGCAGACATCAAGAATACAGACGCACATAGCTAGGTGGGACGCATCAAACCTTGTACTTTTATATGACAAGACTGCTCATCTTTTCTTCAGTGCTCCTTTGAGAACAGACAATAAATAAAAAATTCCCATTATAAAGATGATAAATTAGAGACAAGGAAAAAATAAAAAAAAAAAATAAAAGCAAGCCAAGAAAATATGGATGCTACAGTAAGTTCTTTGTAGACAACTAACCAATTGAATGAAATCCAGAACCCTGACTGAACATGAAAAGGCAGGATGAGACACCTCAGAAAAGAGTCAAAACAGCTATATGGCGTTGGAACCTCTTCCAGAAAGAAGGCATCTCTTCTTTTTTTTTTTCTTTTTTTTGTATAAAACTAGCAGAGACCCCTCTGTTCTTGGAATATCTTGAAAATTAGAAAGAGACCCCTACATTTCCAGTGCCCCAGTCCTCTACAGAAGGCTCAGACTCTCAGATGTCATTTTCTTGCCCTTTCCTTGGAAACTCAGTGTTACATTTGCAATGGCATCAGTCTTCATCCATGCTTCAAGTATTTCCAGGCATTCAGAGATCCCTTGGTTAAAAACTCCGCAGCAATATAATGTCTGCCTTTTACCAAGACCCTTGAATGAAAAGAAAAAAGACTCAGAACACACAAAATACCTTTCATCTCCATTACCTTTAACCATCCCTGACTCCACAGTTCCTTCCTAACAACACAATCTCATTCTGCCTCATAAAGTTGTTATTTATTTTTGCTACCATAAGCTTTAGGTAAAGTTAGCATCTTTGGACTGCAGGCGCTTGACGACATGGCATCTAATTGGCAACTTCCAGACAAGTGAGCGGTGCAGCTACATGTGGAGTCCTAATGACCAAATACTCAGGATTCCCAAGGTGTTCCTTTACTTGGCTTTTAATTAGATAAGTAATTAATTTGAAGAATAAACATGAAAAAGCACTTATTTTCCAATGTGTATTCAATTTTGGAAGGCTCTAGAGCAAATTGTTTTCTTAAAAAAAAAAAATAAATAAAAGAAGTTCAATAGAAACTTGCATGGTTCCTGGCAGAAAAACAAGATTTGAAGCTAAGCTTTACTTATGACTCAAATCAAACCAAATGCTCAGCTTTTCTAACTTTCAGAAAACTGTGGCTAAGTTTTTATTATGTGCCTCAATTTTGCCAAAGATGTAGATACCTGAATATATTTAACTGAAGGTACATTTCCAAGGCAACAGAAGCCACAATTACATCCATACATCATGGCTGAACACCAACTAACTTGCCTCTCTCATCTTCATGCTGTTTACAGGATAAATGGTTAATTTAGAAACGGCTGCAAACTAGACTGTGTGTTTCTAAGCACTGGTTTATTAAATTTGTGTTTTGGAAGCCCACAGTCAATTTGAATTCAAAATATGCAGTACAGCAATCAAATTACCCTTTCAACTTTCTTCTTCTCAGTCAGAAATCTACACACATAGGAAAACCGATGGCCTACTACTCAAATTTTTTTTTTCCCGAGAGCTTATAGCAAGTTTCAATGGCTTTTCAGCCCAGTAATCCGAAATGAGAAAGCCAAGAGAGTGCTGAGTTGTTACTTCAAAATCAAATTTATGAATAAGAGTCATAAGTCCTGCTGCAGCTGACCATGGACTTCAACAAAGCTATAAAGATTTATACCGAGAGGGCTGTATTCATGTTTAACTGAATCATTGCCAGATAACCTATCAAACCCTTTCTTCTTCCCCCATCCATGAACACTTCTTTCCTTTTATATTCTCTGGCATAAACTTCCAATCCTCAGAGCCACCAAGCCATTGTTTTGCCATGAGGAGTGGTTTCCATTTTTAGTGACTGACTGCTTCTCTTGATACAGGTACTGTCCTGACACTGCTGGAGGATTAAAGCAGGAGCCGTTAGGGTAGATTTAGCTTACCAACAGCTTTTTGGCTTTTACATCTGCTGCAAAGTACTTAGAGCAAATAAGATGCCACTCGCACTTTTGGGACATTCACTGCCATCTCCTAAGTTGCTGAGATGCTGGCTTCCAAATCCTGCCTTGTGGCAACCCACATCAGTGATTACCAACAACACAAACCTGCCTGTAAGGCTGCACCCACCGTCCAGTTGGGAAGAGATAGGTGTGCTCATGTGGAATCGCAGTCTGTATTAGGCTCACAGCATCCTTGCTCTCAGTGTGCTCCTGCTTTCACCTCACACACAGATGTGAAAGGATTTCCTGGAGCTCTCTATCTGACTAAGATCCATATGGGCAGTAGAAGACATGTTTGTACAGCTCCTGCCTGCAAGCAGGATATTTGTCCCACCTCTGGGCTGCAGAATGAGTGTGAACACTTCCCATCCATTTTATCTGCTCTTGTACCTCCCAGGGCAAACTGCTTTGGCTGAAGGTGTGGAGGTTGGATAGCTCCTAATCAGGACTCTTAGCAGATGAAAATAACACTCAAGAGACACAGAATCATCATAAATGTATCAAATTGTAGGCCAGGTGTATGGCCTTGTCCATTTATATTAAAGAAAATATTTAATCTAGTCCTACATACACAGCTCGCATAAACTCACACTACAGTTTGCTTTAAGCCAACAACACATCTCTATGGATGTCACACCACGGGTACTTATTCCTACCTCACACATCTGAAGCAACATAGCTGAGCTGCCTGCTTAAACTTTTCTGTTCATAAGACCTGGGGGAGGTGAATGGACTTAGTCTATGCCACAACATTTTAACATCACCTCCCAGCTCTTCTTGTTAAGTCTTTTAGGCAGACTCCAAGTTCAGTCTCAGGACCAAACAGTGCTGTGAGGAAGATTTCTGTGTGTGTAAGTCACAGTTGCTGTACATATTGTCAGCACAAAGATAAAGCAGGAGGCACCATGCTTTACATCATTTAGATGGAAGTAAGCAAGCCCTGTGGGCAGGGAGTTCATTGTCTCAGCACTGACTGTGAAATTGGAGAGAAGCTACGCTCCTATGCTGAGTGTGAGAAAACAGAAAAGGAATAATTAATCATGTGGAAACGAAAACAAATTCTCAGAGAGACGTATTTTGCCCCAAATGAGTTGTGAATATGAACTAAGAGTATGACCCGTACATTCTAAAGCCAGAAAATGCATTATGATTTTTTCTGGCCATTACATAGATTGCATGTGTGCAACGTGGTCATGTATATTGGGTTTTGGCCTGGTTTTGACAATGTTTCTCTGTTTTCTTCCTTTAGGCCAATTGTAATTAGAGATGGGATAAAGGCTGTGAAGTACAGAGTTACATATAATGTACCCCACATCCAAGGAGCTTTGTGATTAGCGTTTGCAGCTGGATGTATCCACCAGCCTCAGTTTTTAATTCATCCTAACTTCACAAAGTAACTAGAGAGTTATCTCACATTAGGAATTTGACGGGTGCTATATGCCTGGAGAAACAGCTTTATCCACACAGTCCCATTGTGCAGGTGTATCTACAGCCAAGGCCATAGCCTGTAGTGAGCCACAACTAATGGATGGGGGAAATTTGCTTCTAACCTTGGACAATAACTTTTATTTATTTATTTTACTGTGTAATCTTTTTACCTGAACTAGTCCTGCCATTGACTAGTTCCCATTAAACACAGTTAAGATGAAAATGATTGTGGCTAAGTCCCAAACTAAGTGCTTCTGACCTACCGCAGAGTTGTGATTTGGGTTATATTGGAAGAATGCTGAAGTGAATGAAACCTCCTCTGCCTCACTGATAGCATTTTGATTAGGGATGTGACCCTTAGGTAGGATATTTTTCCCAATTTCTAATCTTCATAAAGCAGTCCTCTTCTGGTATACCCTACAGCAACCACTCCAGTCAAAACTGTAAGTACAAAGGCTCCTTCTATGAGACTACAGAAGCTATTTATGTTATGGACATAAGCAGCACCTAACAAACACTGATTTCTTGTTCATGGTAATGGCTCATGAGAACTCAGCCATGCACAAGTCTCATGCTTGTCATTTCTAAGTCCTACACCAGTACTTTTCCACTGCCAGGAGCAGTTGGCTATACTGTAATAGTTGGGAAAACATATTAGAGATGTCATAAACTTGTCAGCATAGATATAAACCAGAAAGAAGGTAAAGACCTCATCCAAAACTGAAGAGAAAAAATGATATTTCAATTTTGCACAGAATGGATTAAACAATTGGTATTGCAGTGTCCCTGCCCATGGCTTTGGAACTAGATGATCTTAATGACCTTTCCCACCCTAACTATTCTATGATTGTATGATTCTATATTGAAAAAGCATTCCAAAGCACTGAGTTAGAGCAGGGTAATAAACACTTTTTCGTATGTACGCATGTGTGCTCTTTTTCCCCTGTCAACAAGAGAAATTCCCATGATAGAACTGGAAAGGAAAGTGAAAGTTCACCTTACACAGCACTTTCCTAAGCAGCGTTACGGGAATTGGGTCTCAAACAAGAAAGGCAGAAGTTACAGCCTGGCCTGGGTAGATCAAACAGGAGATAAAGGTGCCAGTAAATCCCATGTGAGTTAGGTTGCTTTTATCAGGGCCGTCATAGAATCATAGAATCATAGAATAGTTAGGGTTGGAAAGCACCTTAAGATCATCTAGTTCCAAAGCCCCTGCCATGGGCAGGGACACCTCCCACTAAACCATGTCATCCAAGGCACTGTCCAACCCGGCCTTGAGCACCGCCAGCAATGGAGCATTCACAACTTCCCTGGGCAACCCATTCCAGGGCCCCACCACCCTCACAGTAAAGAATTTCTTCCTCAGATCCAATCTAAACTTCCCCTGTATAAGTTAGAACCTGTTACCCCTTGTCCTACCACTACAGTCCCTAATGAAGAGTCCCTCCCCAGCATCCCTATAGGCCCCCTTCAGGTATTGGAAGGCTGCTAGGAGGTCTCCATGCAGCCTTCTCTTATCCAGGCTGAACAGACCCAACTTTCTCAGCCTATCTTCATACGGGAGGTGCTCCAGTCCCCTGATCATCCTCGTGGCCCTCCTCTGCACTTGTGCCAACAGTTCCATCCCCTTTTTATGTTGAGGACCCCAGAACTGCACACAATACTCCAAGTGAGGTCTCACGAGAGGAGAGTAGAGGGGCTGAATCACCTCCCTCGACCTGCTGGTCACGCTGCTTTTGATGCAGCCCAGGATACGGTTGGCTTTCTGGGCTGCGAGCACACACTAAAGCCGGCTCATGTTCATTTTCTCATTAACCAACACCCCTAAGTCCTTCTCCGCAGGGCTGCTCTGAATCTCTTCTCTGCCCAACCTATAGCTGTGCCTGGCATTGCTCCCACCCAGGTGTAGGACCTTGCACTTGTCATGGTTAAACTTCATAAGGTTGGCATCAGCCCACCTCACAAGCGGGTCAAGGTCCCTCTGGATGGCATTCCTTCCCTCCAACGTACCAACGAACCACACAGCTTGGTGTCACCGGCAAACTTGATGAGGG
Organism: Amazona ochrocephala; assembly: GCA_039720435.1. Lineage (NCBI taxonomy): Eukaryota > Metazoa > Chordata > Aves > Psittaciformes > Psittacidae > Amazona > Amazona ochrocephala. The sequence goes on from CM077880.1 coordinate 34,357,441, forward strand.
CGCACTCAATCCCACTGTCCATGTCACCCACAAAGATGCTGAACAAGAGAAGTCCTAACACCGATCCCTGAGGGACACCACTCGTTACTGGTCTCCAGCTGGACATTGAGCCATTGAGCACTACTCTTTGCGTGCAGCCATCCAGCCAGTTCTTTATCCACCGAGTGGTCCACCTATCAAATTGATGTCTCTCCAACTTAGAGGGAAGGATGTCATGTGAGACAGTGTCAAAGGCTTTACACAAGTCCAGGTAGATGACATCAACTGCTCTGCCCCTGTCCATCAGTTCCGTAGCCCCATCATAGAAGGTCACCAGATTGGTCAGGCAGGATTTCCCCTTAGTGAAGCCATGCTGGCTGTCCCCAAGCACCTTGTTGGTTTTCATGTGCCTTAGCATGCCTTCCAGGAGAATTTACTCCAAGATTTTGCCAGGCACAGAGGTGAGACTGACTGGTCTGTAGTTCCCCAGCTCATCCATTTTCCCCTTCTTGAAAATGGGGGTTATATTTCCCTTTTTCCAGTCATTGGGAACTTCACCTGACTGCCATGATTTCTCAAATATGATGGACAGTGGCTTAGCAACTTCATTTGCCAGCTCCTTCAGGACCCATGGATGGATTTAATCAGGTCCCATGGATTTGTATCAGTTCAGGTTCCTAAGATGGGTCTCGAGCCAGATCCTCTCCTACAGTGGGCAGATTAGCAGTAACTGTCCCTAAGAAAAGATGTCTAGGAAAGTTATTATAGGCCCGTAACTCTTGTTGCCACAGTCCTTTCTGAATTAAATAGCATAAGTCAACACTGGATTTCTTGGTTTGATTTCTAGGGTCATGAGTTTTCTTTTGTTTTTTCATTTTAGTAGAGAATGACTCTTGTTGAGTGTGTGGCACTAGCCAGTGAGAAGCAAAGCCTGTCCTGATATTTGGTGACTCAGAATCATAGAATAGTTCATGAGAAGTGAGAAGACATACTGAGGTTCCCATGTTGAATATAAACATTTTCACTCTGCTATTTCACCATAAGCAGAATCGTCAGCAAACCAATGTTTAAAACACTGAATCTTCAAACTGGTGAGGTACTTACTATCACATTTTACCTAGCTCTGGCATTTACAAGGAAATGAAAATAAATAGCTACCAAAGGAGTGATGAACTACAGGTACCTGAACTTGGAGCAGTGATCTCAGAAGTGTACAAAAGAAGTTAGATTTTCCTTTTTTTCTTATTATTATCTCCATGCATGAACTTTTAAGAAGGGGGAATGCCCTGGCCTTAAATCCAACCTCTATTTCTCTTGTGCAAGAACATTCATCCCTTAAGGAGAAAGAGCCAAATGATGTCCTTTAAAGCTATTCCTTCCTGTGTCTAATGCAAGAATTCTTGTTTAGATAATTCAACAAGTCACATCAGCTTTCCACTGAAGTCAGCAGGACAGCTCACATGGGATGCTCATGTGCTTTAATTTTGCAAGACAATGATCTCATATATTCATTATTTATTAATGTATTGTTATGACATTCTTGTTCCGTCTCATATTTGCAACTTTCTTGCACTTTAAACAAACCCTCTGTCCACTTTATACCTATGATTTGGCACAGAGTGCAAGACAGGTATTGATTTTCAACGTGGACTAGAATAAGAAAAATCTATCATTAATCTATTTGCATTGGCCACATGGTGAAAAAAAGTCATCAGTAGAAAAAGCAAGTTGCATGTGTCTTACATTACCCCACATTCATCTTTCTAGCACTGATTGCAAATGCTGCTCTGTGATTAAGAAATATATTAATTCATTTGCTAAAAAAGTGTTCTGAGAAACTTCATAAGTCACTAAACAGCTTACTGTTTCTTGTGATTGCTGAGGCATAGGCTTTTGTGACAGGCAACACTTACACAACCAAACACAGCTGTTTAGAACACAGTGTAAAATGTGCAAGTGCACAATGGACAAAAAAGAAATAATAAGAAACAAACTCCACCCCCCAGCAATTTTTTCTACCAGGAATCTCACAATACTCCTTGATTTTAAAATCCTGCTCCTGGGGTCTCGGCTTTTTATTATTATGTTTGTTAAAAGCAACTCTTCATAGAAAAATATGAAGAAATTGGACTCAAAAAGCTAGAAACCAAGTTACTGAGGAAAAGGGAATCTCAAAATTTTTTGATAAAAAACATTTTTGCTTTATTGACTTAAACTACTGCAACCACCCCCCAGTGTGAGAATGAATTTAGTCTAGATAACTGGACCTACCAATCTGCATAGACAACAGACGATAAAGGGCCAAACATGTTTTCAATACATGTTTTTTTTTCAGCTGATTAACTGGCATTAAAACAATTGTGCTTGGTATTACTTTGCAGCGATTCTGTTGGTTTAACACCATAAATTGCTTATTTATGAATGTGATTACATTATGAATGAGTTTGCATTTGAGAAACAGAATTGTCTTCTCTGGTATAGATGTGAGAGTCAGACCCACTTTTTAGGGAATGACATGATACCATGATCAATCAGCAACTCCAAGAAGATCCGCTGATACTCTTAAAGAGAACAATCCACATCTATTCTTTCAAGCTTCTTACCCAGCTTCCTAGAGCTGAAGGAATAGAGGTCGTTCTGGTTATTCTTTCACACCACCTGAATGTGTGTTAAGAGTTGACTATTAGATTGTTGGGTATTTATCTTCCTTGCTTATCTGTAAAAAAAAAAAAACAACCTAAGTCTTTAGTTTGCTTGTTTTTTTCTTAGACAGTTAGATAAAAACCTGGAAGATCTGAGAGATAAATGTTTTCCCCATGAATGCTGCTTATTCACTTTTGGGGAAGTTAACTCTTAGTGCTGAACATGACGTTATCTAATGTAAATACTGACATCTTTCCCCTCCTCCAAAATATAAATATATGAGATCAACTCATGCAACAGGGAAATACATTTAAGAAAGGGGTATTTCCTACCATGTTTGTAGATCTGGAAACTAATTATGACTTGTAAGTACACACGCAATATGCCATAAAGCCCAAGTATCCCATATTGCTCATATTGCAATACCCCATTTTAAGAGTTGAAGGTATCATTCTTAAAAATGGTGTGGGCTTATTTTTTCTTTAAAGTGTGAATGCATGCAACTTCAAAATAGTAAAAGACAAAATTAGCTGTGATACCTCAAGGATAAAATAGCTTTGAAAAGGATCATAATAGAAATCCCACTGTAGACATCAATGTATTAGCTGTTAAATAGTTTTATTCAGTGAGACTATTTAAACACATACTTGGCTTTATTCACGTACAATGTCTCCCTCCCTCACCCAGCAATATAGTATAACAAGTGCTAAATTTAAAGCAAGTGCTTCAGTTCTATGGTTTTCAGACAATTGACTGTGACAGTTGTTTGGTGGAGCAATCAGATGGCACTACTAGAATCCTCAGACAGCTTTTCCGTAAATACCATTTCTACTTTCAGAATATGCTTCTTGAATTTCCACAACTAGAAATGAAAATGAGGCTTTTGTCCTTTAATTGTTATAACCTACTATTAGTAATAAAAAATAAGTGGAGAGCCTGCTACATATATTTGACCTCTATCAATCATAGTTGCTGAGTTAAAATGACAATATATCATTAATCCACTTGTCATAGTGCTATCTTCTACAAAATATAATAAAAAGACAAAAATTCTTCTGCTTTGCTCTGCTTGGGAGAAAAAAATAATTAAAAAAATGCATGATTTTCTTCTAATGTCTGTAATTTATAACTGTACAAACTTTAATTCATGTTTCATTTATTGAAATATACAAAAAAATTGCACTCAGTGAACGTTCTTTCTTCTCAAGCTCTAACATGTTTTCTTAAGGTTAGGTCAACAATAGTGGAACCCAGGATGAAAGATAAATTACCTCTAAAAATATTAATCATAAACGGTATGAAAACATGAGGCAAAATATCAGTGAAGTCACTTAAAAAATATTCAGAAGATTTTATAGTCTGTTTCCCAACAGCTGCATCTGGTTCTATTTCATATAAATGAAAGTTGGACATCTATAAACTCTGGGTTCATAACAGATGTCATGAAGTTGAACATTTTTACATAAGCCAAAGCTGAAAAAATTAATTTAAGACTACCCAGTGTTTCCGAAGGCAATTGTTTGGCAATGCCAAAGGTTGCATTAGTCCATGCCAAACTACATCCAGACACTCTAGACATACTTTCCAAAATTTATTATTTGTGGCTTTAATTATGAATTTCATCTGTCAGGATTTCCTCTACCAGTGGTGAGTAATGCCATCAGATACAGAGACTGAGGCTTGTTCTGCTGTGTGCTTGCATGTAGAAATGTTTGAAAGACTCCCTCAACTGCTGCAAGCAGCATCTCTGTAGTTGCATTGCCGAGAATGAGGGTTGACACCTGCTAGCAGCTTGCATGGGCTAGGAAGGAGGAGAAAAGATAACAGATGGGAAAGAACAATCGTCACTGTCCTGAATGATGAGATGTGAACAGTATGGATGGCAACCTCAGAAGAAATCAGCATGAGCTTCAGAGTCTCTGCTTGTGCACTGCACTCTGTGCACCATTTCTACAGTCTCGCATCTCAAAGCTTATGTGGCTCGCTGCCTTTAAGCTTCTTGTTGCCACTGGCCTAGAGAAAGAGCAACCAACTTTTCTAGGCCAGTTTAGATTTCCTCAAAGTGGGGTTGTTTTCCTTAATAAAGCATGTCTGCTTTTCAGAAGTGGCTAATACTTCAACCTCCTCTTCCCATTTTTGCTCTGAGATGCAAATGTCTGGCAGTCTTGAACAGCGAGACTCTTTGTTCAGTACAATGCAGAACAGTGCCAGAAGAAAACATTACAGGACAACTCTGAGATTTTAACTTCAGATAAACAGAGTTCATCTATCACAAGCAACAAATTTAGTATCTACATACATTTTAAATACAGCCTCACTGATATACAACTGGTTGAATCACTTCGCATTTCTGATATGCTCAGACTGAAATTAGCTATTTGGTTCAACAACTGTCAATTTACAAGAACTAAAGTATGTCTGATAACCTACAAAGCTATAGCTATTAAATTTCCTGTTGCTTTAATAAGAGATTCTGTATCTATTGGAGAAAGTTTATGTCCAATATAACACTTATTCCATGTTGTCATTAACTAGCTTGGCTTTATATTTGATACAAATTCATACACACGTGATAAACTCTGGAAAAATTACCCACAGTGCAGAAAAATGCTAACATGAAGCAATGAAAAAGATTGTGATTCCTAATGGCAATCAGCTCAACATGCATCTTTTTTTATTTAAGTATTTATAAACTAGGTGTTGTGATTGGCTGGGTGGCTTCAGTAGGAAAAAAAAACAAACAATAAAACTGCTCCACTGTTACTGCTGTCATCAGCATGTGCACTCTTTCAGAACCTGATTCTGGAATGCCCTGGACTGTGCAAATCAGCTGAATTATAAGTTGCCCACAAAACCTTCAGCTATGGTGAAGGCAGTTTAGGGTGTCAGTTGCAGAAGGGTGAATACAGCTGAGCTATAAAACACAGCATTCCACACTATTCTGTACTTTTAAAATGGCTATTTAAGCTATTAAAAAACATAAAAAGCCCTCTAGTAACAGAATATCCATTTACATGAGACAACTTCTCCTGGAAACAATAAAGGTGCCTATCTGTTCAGTGCCCAGGATAGCTTTTCATTTAGAACAAGGGCAGTTTCTACTTACGACATCTTACAGATTCTAAAAACGCAAGTGCTATACTGTAGGTTCCCCTTTGTGCTCTGCAGAAGAGGGCTTACATGCAGTCTGCTCTAAAGCAGCGTTTTACTCATGTCATCTGCCACAGAAAAAGTACAGTGGGCCTGTTTGACCTTGTGAAATCAAAGCGTACCAGCAGGTTGTTAGAAGCCCATGGGCAGCATCTAAAAGGCATAAAAATATTTATGCCCACAAGCATATTTACCAAAAAACACCTAAACACTTCAAAATCATAGTTTAACACCCACATTCCCCAAGAGGTGTGGAAGCAATTAAGGCTATTCTCTTTGATTCACAATTTTTCTCAGTGAAACTTTAGGCATCTGAAAACTCAGAGAAAATCTTTGAATTCCCTCATGCTCTAGAGGGCAAACAGAGAGATAGATACACCAGTTTGCTTCATTTGCCACCTGGACTTGTGCAAAGTGTTTGACACTGTCCTGCATGATATCCTTGTCTCTAAATTGGAGAGACATCAATTTGATAGATGGACCACTCGGTGGGTAAAGAACTGGCTGGATGGCCGCACGCAAAGAGTTGTACTCAATGGCTCAATGTCCAGCTGGAGACCAGTAACGAGTGGTGTCCCTCAGGCATCGGTGTTAGGGCTGCTCTTGTTCAGCATCTTTGTCCGTGACATGGACAGTGGGATTGAGGGCACCCTCGGCAAGTTTGCAGATGACACCAAGCTGGGTGGTTCAGTTGGTACGCGGGAGGGAGGGAACGCCATCCAGAGGGACCTTGACATGCTTGTGAGGTGGGCTGATGCCAACCTTATGAAGTTTAACCATGACAAGTGCAAGGTCCTACACCTGGGTGGGAGCAATGCCAGGCACAGCTATAGGTTGGGCAGAGAAGAGATTCAGAGCAGCCCTGTGGAGAAGGACTTGGGGGTGTTGGACAATGAAAACATGAACATGAGCCGGCTTTAGTGTGCACTTGCAGCCCAGAAAGCCAACCGTATCCTGGGCTGCATCAAAAGCAGCATGACCAGCAGGTCGAGGGAGGTGATCCTGCCCCTCTACTCTGCTCTCATGAGACCTCACTTGGAGTACTGTGTGCAGTTCTGGGGTCCTCAACATAAAAAGGGGATGGAACTGTTGGCACAAGTGCAGAGGAGGGCCACGAGGATGGTCAGGGGACTGGAGCACCTCCCGTATGAAGGTAGGCTGAGAAAGTTGGGGCTGTTCAGCCTGGAGAAGAGAAGGCTGCATGGAGACCTCCTAGCAGCCTTCCAATACCTGAAGGGGGCCTACAGGGATGCTGGGGAGGGACTCTTCATTAGGGACTGTAGTGAGAGGACAAGGGGTAATGGGTTCAAACTTAAATAGGGGAAGTTTAGATTGGATCTGAGGAAGAAATTCTTTACTGTGAGGGTGGTGAGGCACTGGAATGGGTTGCCCAGGGAAGCTGTGAATGCTTCATTGCTGGTGGTGTTCAAGGCCAGGTTGGACAGAGCCTTGGATGGCACGGTTTAGTGGGAGGCGTTCCCGCCCATGGCAGGGGTGCTGGAACTAGATGATCTTAAGGTGCTTTCCAACCCTGACTATTTTATGATCCTATGAATCTGTGATTTAGATGTACAACCCTTCCCATTATTCCCAGAAAATCATCAGGTAGTGCTGACAACATCTGGTATTCCCCTTAGTCTGGCAGATACACAGCAGGGAGAGTAGCAGCCACTACTGTGGTGCCAGATGCGCCCTCTCTGCACTGTTGCAGCTGCAAATTATTTTCCTATTTGCTTTCTTCTTGGCCATGTTACTCTGGTTGCAAAGCAAGGCAAGATCAAGAAAAGAAACTTCGTTTGCCATACCATGATCTGGCAGCTAAAGCAGTGTAAGGTGATCATCAAAATAAGAGATCTGTCACCACTGTTCTTCCATGCTACTGCCTCAGCTACATGGTTATGAAAAGTTGGATACTATCACAAGCAAATATGACACTTTTGGTTGAATCTATAAGCAACACATTTTCCAAGCAATAACCAAACCCAAAGCTGGGACATATGCCATCATGAAGTGATAATAATTAAAAAAAAAAAAAAAGAAAAAAAAAAGAAAAAAAAAAGTAAAATAACATTTTACAGGTGCTTTGGTTTTGCTTATTGTAGACCTTTCTTCAACAGCCTGAGGGCAAGACTACTCAAGGTAGCCATCTAGCTTGTAGGCCAGATTTCATTGCTGCCTCAAAGTGCTGATTGCCTCTCCCATAGATAGATAAAGACAGATTAGAAACATAGTTTACACTTTTGGGACAAGTACTTTAAGTGGAAGCAGATGATGCAAAAGATGAGTAACATCCCCTTCACCACCACTGCTACCTCTCCTTTACTTTGGAAGTGAATTCCTTCCAAAGTATTTGGCCCAGACTGTACTCTAGCCACAGCCACCAAACAAGCTTCTCTCAGACCTGGAGTTTGGCATCTCTTCTGCTATGTCTGCATAGCAACGGCTGTTAAAGCAGACAAAAGTCTGTATCATTCTCTGGTAGCTGAGAGTCTGAATTTCACATCTGTCTTCCTTCAGGAGAAGTTTACTGAGCCCAGATTTTAGGATCATATTGATCCAGCAAAACAGAAGAGTCAAGTTTTGAATTAATCCATCTCCACTGCTTGGTCTGTATTTCTCTGGATCTAGCATCCTCATGGCTCGTTTTCAATAGAAAGCTTGTGCGCGCAGCTGCAACTGCAATCAGTGGTAGGGCATCTGAATAATTCTCCCTCCTCCACTGACTATATTGCATGGATCTCCACTGATCAGCATAGGAACACAGACACTCAGTGCTCACCTGTGAATCCCACTGCACAGGATTTAGCCCCAGGTTCTCAAAATCTTTATGCCTCTTATTTCCCATGCTGGAATTTCCAAAAGATGTCAAAAGCAAACCCTGCCATTATACGGAGTCTTTTATCCTTTGTGCAGGCTACAGGTAAGCAGGACAGGAGAATGCTCCTGATTCCCTGGCCCTTTGAAATTAGGTATTACATCATCTTTCCAAGCAATGCTGAATCACAGTTGCCTGCAATTTTCTTTTAGAGCTAATTGATTCCTGAAGATGTAACAGCTTATATGACAAACTGACTAACCCTCGCCATAGTGAGTATTAATTGTTTGGACTCTCAAAATAGCTTACAGGAATAATACATGTTAACCACACATACCAAAACATACTACTGTTAGTCAATGTTCCAAGCATGCTAATTACCCTTTCCGTAGTGTGTGTGTGTGTGTGTGTGTGTGTGCGTGTGTGTGTTACAATGCTACAAAAATGTATTTTTAAATAATCAAGCCACAGAATGGAAGCTGAGATCACAAGAGTCTGGGTTACAAAAAGAGTCTGGGTTAAAGCAGCCAAGTTAAAATGGAAATTCTGAGATAGCTTCCACTCCCGAGTCCACACATTTTATTTCGTTTGTGAAATAATTAATTTAGTGACTGAAAAAATAATTGAAAGAATATCCGAAAAGGAAGAGTGAATACCACCAAAGTCCTGTACTTCATATTTCCTGTCTCAGGACAGCTGTCAGAAACTAGCAGTACTAAGAGGCTATGAGAAACAAAACATGAAAGTAATGTATTAAGCAGCAGATGCAGCTTTTACTTAATGTGATAATTCCCCTTTGAAAAAGCATACTGCTAAAACAGCAGTAGGAAATTATTTCTTAAGAATCCACCTTCTGGTCATTAAGGCAAATGGTCAAAGCCTGGGCAAGACCAGCAGCCCATGTAGCAAGCTCCTGAACTCCCTTCACTGCAGAGTGAACTCATGACTGACTGTCGGCAACTACAGTTAGGTGGGACAAATCACAAACATGTTTACTATTTCTCCAAGAGAAACACTGGCTACCATGTTCAAATATCTGTTCTACAAAACATGGGATGTACACTGATGGTCAAGAAAACGCTTGTGGCATCCAAAGAAAAGAGGTTCAACCCCAAAAAGAAACAGTTGTCAGTGTTGTGTTAAAAGGAGAGACTTTACTGAAAGGTTTCTAGCTCTGTTCTGTATACATATCAAACATTCAGAGGAAATACAGTTAGAATTTAACTAAATTCTAAACTAAATTTAACTAAACCATTTTCCTGAAAAAGTCTCATTTTCCTTCCTCCCATATATGCTCTGGGCTCCCAAAAGCCTCTTGGAAATGGAGACATTGCTTTCAAAGTCTTATGCAACAGGCAGGGAAAATGTTGTACCACGAAGGACATGCATTTTATTCAGTCAAGCATTATAGGGAGCTCTGGGCTAATAGCTATGATGGTGAAGGGGTTTTACAGCATCAGCGGTTATATAACATCTTGATTTTTGTGGATGGCTAGCAGCAAGAGAGCTGCACTGGACAATGTGAAGTCATCTCTCAAAATAATAGGATATGGCACGCCAAGTGTATTCTGGCTTGATTTGCACCAGGACTAGTATAGAATATCTCACTGCAATGCAGCCATTCCCAAATCAAACTGATGAAGTCAAAGATGCTTGTATGTTCCAGATATGGGGGAAGAAATTCTGTGCTTTCCGAGACTGTCAGCTCCTGGTACTTAGTGATTTTTGTATTGTAATACAGAAATTAAATTAAAAGTGTACCAGGAAGGGGTTTTTGGGTTTTATTTATTTCTACATCTCAATGGCAATCAGCATACAGAAAACATGATACAATGAGTTCAGCATGTGGACGTAATCACGTAGTTAGGCAGCAATGTTTAATCTAGTTGGGGCCAGTAATCTCTGGATGTCGATATTCAGCGTCATGCAGGGCCTTGCAGCATTTCCACATGGGAGACCTGTTACTGTGCAGCACTAGAATCTGCATTTGATTTCTTACTCTCTTATCTGACTCCTCAGGGGCTCAGTAAATCCAGCAGTAATTTGCGCCTGCCACTCTCTTGGGCTTTGACACAATGGAAGTCAAGGATTAAAATCAGGCTCCTAAAACTTGCAGCTATCTGCCCCGCCCTTCTGATGGAGGCTGTCAGTGCCACCGCAGCAAACGTGAAAACCCAGTGAAGCAACTCCTGAACGTCCCAAGGCTGTTTATTAAGGAACATAGATCCACTGAGTTTAATACTTAGCTGAGAATGGCAGTAGCAACAAAGCTGTTTCATAAATCACACATCAATCTTTGTACAGAGGTGGGGCAACAACTTGTGCAGCACCCACCTCTGTATCTGAGCCACCTGATTTTATTCTGTGTCTCCATGTGGATGAACCCTTAGACTTCATCAGTGTTTACAAGTTAGTAAATTACAATCCTTCCAAAAGCAATTGTTGCAGAACGACAGGGCTACAGATGCTTTGCAGACTGTTCTTTTACTCAGTACTGAACAGACTCTCAGTTTTTATTGGTTATTTTATTTTTTTCCCTTTTTTTTAACTTTTCACAGCCACAAATGAAGCAAAAATGAGGGTTTGCGGCACACCCTCCTTTGCACCCCAAACAAGAACTGTGTTAAGTCACTGTCTCCAGGCTGAAAAATAACTCTCTTTAAGACACTTGGGTGCAATTCTATAGCAGACTCAGAGGTATTATAGAGCAAATTATATAGGCCCTTATTTACATGTTTGTATTATACAGAGTGAACAATCAAGTAGCTGTTGATTTTAAATGATAAACTTTTATTCTGAATATACTGGTTTTGCACAAGAATTAACACAACAGTTCTAGGATTATAAACTTTTTATAACATTATTGTACAAATTTTTACAAAAAAATTAGTTTTTCCAGGCTCGTCAAGTTCCACAAAAGTGTCAAGAGAACACAAGAAAAGGGAGAAAGACCTGACTGCCATGGGAGAACAACCAAATCTCTTTTTGCAGAAACGCAGACAGAGCATTTCAATAAAAGTATCCCAGGAAGCATGATGCAGACATTCCATACAACACAAGAAGAGAAGACAGCTTTGTTAGATCACAATCACAATTCATGGCATCTGAACAAGACAGTATCCCTTTAGCCTCAGTGAAATTATTTCTTCAAGATGATGTTTTTCTTTTAAACCATAAACAGGACAGATGCAAGTAGCTGGGAAGAGGGTGAGGCTAACTTTTCAAAACTCTTGAATTGCTTTCAGACGCTTTGTTTTAATCTTTGTACAATAGTTTACAATGAGTATTAACAATATTAACATTGCGGTATGAAAAAAATCATAATAAATCTGGCCTTTGTTAAAGGCGTGGATGCCTGATGGAGTAAGGGTAAAATTTATCCTAAGGAAGGAGTTATTAAGATTTCACCTTCAGTTTACATTCCCAGAACACCCAAGTGTTGCAGTGCCTTGTAGGCATTAATGTACTTCTTAATAACCAGTGTGCTCGCAACTGTATTTTTAGGATCACTGGGACTGAGGCTGTGTTTTGAAATTAAGACATACTTAGAACATTTTCTGAGCTTAAGTGTTAATGGGAACAAAAGGTCTTAATGTCTCTTCAGTGATAGCGAACCACAGCAAGTAACACTTGGGTTGCAAAGGTCACTTAAAAGGGATACTGCTTATTTGAACCCAGTAAGGCCAGTTTTTAAGTTAGTAAAAGGAATAGTATAGGAAAACTTACAAATGGCAGCAATACTGTTTTTTGTCAAGTCAAGCACTAAAGCCTCAAGCATTAGAAATATGAAAAATATCATACTAAAATCTTAAGGGTACAGGACCTAAAAATCTTGTCACTCAAACCTGCTGTGTCATGTTAAAAACCTGTTACAAATATGGACCACGATCAGTGTTTTGGCAGTAATGCTGGTTGTTTAAATGAAAAACTACAAAGAAATCTTTCATGTTAAATCCTCAGATCATGTTCTGCAAAGTACCATGCTGTAAAAACTTTACTGGTGGTTATTTGTCAGACATACAATAGGCTGCATGACTTCTGAACTGAAACAGTCCCAACAGTTCCCTTAGTGCTATTTAAAGGGTCTGAGCAAAGATCAACAGAGCTTTTCATCTGGCTTCAAAACAAACAAAAAAACCCAACCTTTTTACAACATATTGTAATTTGAGAATGTCTTCAAATTTCTTCTCTCACAGACAAGAGATGACTATTATGCATTATGTGAGAGCAAGAATACTTTTCTGCATGAGGATATATATTTGCTCATGCAAGTTATTTCTAACAGACTGGTTCACATTTTGAGATAGCCAGAGTTCACATTGCATTTTCCATCTGTGTTTTGTAATTTGCAGATATCTAGGTAGTGCATTATAAAGAATCCTGACCCTCACTTGGATATAATCAAAATATAGATTGCTCTCTGCAGAAAGAAGCCAAAATGTCTTTTTTCTCCTTTTTAAAGAATTGAGTTCTGTGAGGAATATACTAAGCCCTTCTGCCAGGGCCAGATCCTGATTTTTCTATCGGATGGGTGTAATGGCTGGAAAGCTACATGCTCATACAGAAACATGTTTCCTCATGTCATATAAAGGGACAGAGGAGGGAAGCAAAAGGACATTTCCCTCTCTGGATAACCCAAGAAGGCTGATGTGTCTGCATGGCACGAGCTTCTCTCTCCTTTTGCATTTGAGCAGTCTAAGGGAAGTTGGATGAGAGCAAAAGCCACAGTCATGTGCTGTGGCGGCACGGATTTTTGCCACCTTTCTACCTATATGCTCTAATCAAACATTAAGTAACTCAAAATACAGCCTGCCAGGGTAAGCAATTTGTTACAAAGTGTTAAATAACATAAATTTTCCATGCTTTTGGGAAGCTAAGTGAAGACTATAGAGGACAACATACTGACAATCTCTCAAGAAATTAACAGAGCAAAATGCAAACTAATGTGTATTTTAAGTAATCTTAGAGTAAAAGCTATGAGTGTAGTAAGCATTGGCCTAATCCTACAAAATTTGTTCTTCCCATAAAATTTCTATTGACCATGTTAAGGAAAAATACAGGATGCAGTCTCAGCATTAGAAAGACTCAAACTAATTGTTTATGAGATGGTGACCAGTGATAGGGTAAAGAGAAGTGCAGTAACAGAACTGGAATGAAGAGCTCCAAGATTATTGTTATTATTATCCATATTATCAAAATTAGCTCACCTTCCCTGAGGAGGACCTGAAGTCATCCAACACAATTGATTGTCCTTTTAACCCCATGACTTTACTAGAGATATTTTTTCTTTAAAAGCTAAATCTGTTTGCTGAACAAAAGGTCAGGTTTTACTTTTTCACTTGCTGTATTCCCAAACATAAGAAAATACACAGCTGGAGCCAAGATATGTGAGAAAAACAGTGAACCAGCCATGGGTACCACAACGGTAGACATCTGGTCTTTAAAGCCATGCCATGGCTTTCAGCAGCTTCTTCAGTTTTCATAGGATATTAACGCATGCCCAATTATTTCTTTAAGCTTTTGGCATGATTAAAATTATATCGATCAATTGCCAGCGTATACATACCAATGCTTTGCAGCTTCTTATTTTTTTAAAGAGCTAGTGTATTGTGCCATGTTAATATTTGCATATTGCAGCTGTTAGCAGAATTATACAACACCAGCAGAATTGCACATTCATTGGTTTAGCTGTCTTGCAATACTGTTTAGTTCTGAAAACTAGGAAAAAAGCGCAAATCATATTTTGCATCAACACTATGCTACACTGTAATATTGCAATTTACTGCACCAATCTGTATCACCAATGAGGTTGTATAAAAACAACTTCTAGAAGTATTATTCACAATCAAGTATCAATGTGCATACATATAGAATCAAGGCTCCCCATTTGTTTTTTTTCTAATCTCAGAAACCAGGACATTTTGCTGTTAAATATGCCATTTTCAATGATAAATAGCAACATCAGAAGTTTTAATATTATGAGGGTATTTATACGAAGGAAACAAAAGGGGAACCTGATATGAACCTTAGAGAACATATACTTCCAAAAATAAATGTGTTAAATCTGATTTTTATATACTTAAAATATCTGTACACAGATTTTCATGTGAGATCATTATTCTGTAAAAAATCCAACTCAACCCTTTTGTTACGATAGCTAAATTTACCCTATTTTCTCAGCTTTTTCATTACACAGTATATTCAGAGCTCTGTTTTATAACATAATTTAATGATCTAATTGCAACACATTGCAATGTTCAGTTTCTCACATAATAACAGAATCACTCATTTACCTTTTCAATGGACTACACTCTACCATCAAAGAAAACAAACTGAAAAACAATAACATAGCATCATCATCATGCAAAACACCCTTGGAAACCAATGTTCAAATATCACAAAGACAGTTTTTATTCACAAGCATTTTTGTTTGAGCCTTTGAAGAATTCTACTAGCTTTATGCATAACTGCATTGTGAAAAGGAGGTGAACATTACATTGAAAATAAAATTTTTCAGACAGAGGATGACATCAAGTTTAAGATGAGAATCACTTTTTAGTTGAACTCTCAAGCACCTTCATATTTTTAAAACCAGAAGTTTCTCTCCTTCCTTACTTCAAACTAACAATTTATCAGCCTACCTTAGCTGGCTATATGATTTATTCGGAAGAATAACCCACTCATCACCAAATGCTGAAATATGCTGAACTTCTGTTGACTAGCCAATATTTTCATTTTACTCAACTAGTTTGGACAAAACTGATACTCAAAGCAGCCATCATGGTGCTAGTAGTGCAGACTGGGGAGTAGGTTTTCTTTTTTTCTTTTAAATAACTGTTAATGTAAAAGAATACAAATCTTCAAGATACCCAAAGCTTAAAAGAAATAAAAGTCATGTACATAAGCTATTGTCAGGGGAGCCCTTTTACATGAAGTCATCAAGATTACAACAACAAACAAAAGGAAAAAATAATCTTAGATTCCCCAATGGAGCACATACAGAATTCTGTTTAGATGGCATAGATGATGCAGCATTCACACACGTTTAAGGATCTGACACTTCAACATGCAGCCACCGTGGGTGCCTTTATGAGTTCCACACCGAGTGATAACCAGACACAAGCACTGCTGTTCTGCCGCTGTCTGAATAGCTGACCCTTTTAAAACGAAACTGAGGCTATCGTTTTGGCAGGATCTTGATTAAGTTATGCAGGTTTTGGTTTAGCAAGGTCATAACTGGTAGTATCTGCTACCAGATAACAGCCAAAGCAGGACCAACTGAATTCCTACCATAGACCACAGTGATGGACTCAGACCAGAGGCCCCACCACAGTCGGCCGAATCTTCCTGTTGACAAGAAAAGAAGACATCATTTAAAATAAAATATGATTAAATTTCCTGAGAAGTAATCTACACTTTAGCCTTCAACATTATGAACTATTCTTGAGGCATCTTTTTGGTCTTATACGTGTTATTTTGCCTAAAATAACATCAAAATAATTCCTGTAAGTTTGGCTGATTTTTTATACTGAGTGTGGCAATGCTACATGGGAGGACTAAATATCTACAGGGCTTACAACAGTCACTTATGAACTATATGGGATACTTACATAATCAAACAAGAAATGCTATAGGATATGCCAGCAGGCCCACTAAGCCACACTTATATTCCTTAAAATTACATCAGTTTGGAGATTTTGAGTATCACTTTGTTGTTAGGAAAGATGAAAAAACAGATACCTTTCAAGGATTAGAAAATGAATACAAGAATATGTTCATGTCTGTTTTATCAACATGGTCAAACGTTAAGATGAATACGCTTTGCAGGTGAAGATATGATCAAAGAAAATGAAAAATCTTTTTCTGTCTCTGATCCTGTATTCAAGCACAAGAACCAAATTTTCTATTGGCTTTTTTTTGTACACATTTGATGCAGTCCCTGGAGAAAACACCCTCCAGCTTGAGGACTTGCTCTAAGCTGCACCACTCTGCCATGCATCAGTGGACCTAACTATTCATTATCCCACACAACAATCACACCTCTTTTCCACATTCATTTTTACTACTAATTACTGTTAGCCAGTCCTACTCTGTCTATAATTAATAATATCTTTCACATTATGGACTTACTCATTAGTCTGCCCGAAATAGGTTTGATACCTGTTCTGACTTCATGATTCTTTACACCTTCTTGTTTCTCAGGACTGACACAATCTATGTTTAGCTGCCTAGAACACCAGGACAATGTTTCAGCCATCCCCTCCCTGAACAGGTAGCTCTGAAGGCTGAAAATACTTGGTCTTCCTCTTGTTTTCATTGTATTCTGTACCCCCAGTATAAACAGACACTTTCCATTTTCCAAGGAATCCCAAGACTCCAAGGGCAAGACAACAGTGTAGGTGGGAAGGGACTTAGATATAGTAGGAACTGTGAAAACTTCTTGAACAGGAGGAACATGTGCAGGAAAGGACAGACTGCACCTTAACAGTAACAGAGCCCGTCTGTTTGCACAGACATTAAAAAGGCTTTAGAAATGAAAGCAGAGGAGAGCCAACAAACACAAATAGCCCCTGGGTCAGACTGACATGCCACTGGGGCACAAGTAACTAATACTCAGTGTGTCTCAGAAGAGGGTGTGGAGGTTACAGATGAAAAGTACAATCAGCATAAATGTGGAAGGATCAGTAAAACACCACTAATTTATTGGCACATCCTTAAGCAAAACTTTCAAGTGCTTCTACACTAATGCTAGGAACATAAAATTAAGATGGGGAAATGAAGACAAGTCATTAATGAACCATCCCACTACAATACACATATCAGAAAACTGTTGGAAGGAAATTAATCAGTAGTATAGAGCATTGCCAGGCTACCAACTTTGTAAGACTGGCAGCGTTGGACATACAGCAGAAGCATGTGAAGTATTAAAGGGTAGTACAAAGTGTAATAGGATAGAAGTATTACAAGAAAAGTAAAGTGTTATGGAATCTCTGTAAGGGTAAGATATAAAAGTCTAATAGTAAAAATGTAATACTAGAATTGCACTGCTGAGCACACTGTCAAAGTGACAATACCATTCAGGAAATGTTATGTGAGATTAGAAAAGCCATGTATAAACTGGATAGATAATACATCAAAAAGAGATATAGAGATCATATTTTTGGATATGATAAATGACTGTCTTTTGTAATAAACAGTACTTGAGTCTTTACTGGTGTATGGGGCCCTCTTCAAAATCATTAGTAGACAGCTGCTCTGTACAGCTCTAGTAGACCACAGTGCAATAGGATTTACCTTGTTATGTGAGAGATCAGACCAAACAAATCCAAACCAAAATATACCCATTTCAAAAAAGGGAACTATGTGAAAATTACCAAAGCAGTTAAACCCCCCCCGCCCCCCAAAACAAAACAACAAACCCAAGAAAACAGAAAAAAAAACTTTAACAAAAAAACAGAAAGCAGGAAAAAAAGCAATAGAAGCATCATCTCAAAAAGCAAGTACCTCAAGAGGATCCAGAAGGATATTTAGAAATATCAATTTAAAAATCCAGGTAAAATGAATGCCAAAATTAGGACACTTAACCACCCTCACCATCCTCGTCTCCTCCAAAATCCAATCCCCAACAAATTACACCCCCTAAAATAAACCAAACACAGCCACCTAAAGAAACACCCCTGCATGAGTCAGTAGGGAAATTAAGTACACCGTCATAGGGAAAAGGTCAGTATTTAAGAAATCGAGTTTACTCATATGGACAAGAATGGGAAAGCACATGAAAATGGCAGATTAGATATAAACAGGAAATTAAGAATGCTGATAAAGATTTTTTTTATGACCACCCTATAAAACATGCTGAAAATGATAACGGAAAGTTTCAAATAAATGAAGAGTATGAAGCCAAATACAGAGTTAGGGCAACTGCTTGATGACAGAGGTGTAAAGAGGGAACTTGGGAATTACAAGGCATAGCAAAGGACTTCAGTGAGTTCTCTGCATCAGTTTTAAGGGGCAAGGACTTTAATGAGATTCCCACTACACACAATGCATTCTTTTTAAAGCAGAGAGGTGATAGGAATCGGAATCTGTTTGGAATAAATACATGGTAAATTAGATAAAGCAGTCAAATTAGATTCAATAAGTCATCAGAAATTAAAGCATTCACCAACAGCCCCTTTAAGAAAATTGGATGTAAAGAAAAAAACCCAACTCCTCCTCCCAAGACCAAATCAAACCAAGCCAAAACAAAACAAAATCCAGCATTCAAGTTCTTCAGGGGGGGAAAAAAAAGGGGGGCAGAAAAAAACATAGTAATTTCCTTCTCTCCTAAAGCAAACAGCTCACCTTAGCTGCCATTCATTATGAATAGTAGCCATTTCCAGATGTGTCTCTGTGATCTATTGGCTTTCTAATTTAGTTCTATAATTTTGGCTTAGGTTTTTATTTATTTTATTTTATTTTATTTTATTTTATTTTATTTTATTTTATTTTATTTTATTTTATTTTATTATTTTTTAGCTGAGTTCACTCTTCAAGTCCAAAATTCCTTAAGGTTTGCAGTCAAAAGTAAGTCATAAATGAATTCTGTTGCACCAGATTTGGAGTACTATGCGAACATTTGAAGATGCACTGAACTTTCCGGTTTATTTAGTTTGGCTCTGTCACTTTTTTGCATCTGCATTATCACAGAATCATAGAATCATAGAATAGTTAGGGTTGGAAAGGACCTTAAGATCATCCAGTTCCAGCTATGTCTTGTCCTGTAGTTTTAGTTCTATTCAAAGCAACTAAAAATAATGCTGTTGCTTCTTCCTCAAAGTGAGTGTCATCAGAAACAGAATTATCAGTAATAGTTTCTTCTAACATGAATTCAATGAACAGTACTCTGTCATCTCTTGGTATTTATGATTCTTAGCACTGAAATTACTTAGAAGAGTCATCTTTGAAGGAATAATCTAAAGACAAGCACAAGGTTTAAAATTTTCCAACAGAGGGAGATGTCTGGAGAGTAAGAAAGAAGTAAATTGAAAGTCTTAAACAAAATTCTGCACAATATGAAGGGAAAAATATCATTATAGTGAAAACAGCACCCAGGAGAAATACATAGTAGATGGACCTCCACATATATAATTATACAGTACCCAGCTTTCATGTCACTCTGCATTATACCAAATAAAGGGAAAACTACATTCATTAATCTTACCACTAAATGTACTTAAAAAAAATAAATCCATTCTGTTGCCCATTTCTATTCACTTTTTGAGAGGCTTTCTTTTGTTGTGAGGGTTTTTTTAACTGCATGAAAATTTGAGGGCACTGCTTTTACATTCAATAGTTACATTACGTAATATTCTTATTGGACTAAAAATAAATATCTTAATATGCTGTCTTCCTGAGACTGCACAGAGCCGTTTTTGAAGGATTCACAATATCACAACACTGGAGAATGCCTTGGAAGCCTCATGCAGGAAAGGCATCTTCTTATGAATGACACAGTTAAACTGTACTGGACAAAAGTATACAAGGTTTACATGCATATTTGAAGGTTGGTGAGATTTTTAAACTCATATTGATCAAAGTCATCGAATTTCTGAGGTTTTATCAGTTTACCATGGTAAACCAGCAGTTCTGCCAAGAACAATTTTTAAATATCCTCTCTGGAACCAGTAATTCCTTTGTATCCTTAGCCAAGACAAAAATAGTAGCGGCAAAGAAGGTACAGTGAATCCTATCTAAACTACTTTTTTCTCCCCAGCATTGCACATTGTCATTTTCTTGTGTGCTTTAAAGAGAAATTAGATCCCCTCATTAACTCGGAACCAGATTGAGCAAAATGTCAGTTCTGAAAGCACTTCCATTATACCTGAGCTTTAAGAAAACCTCTCACTGTTTCCTGTAATTGTTATTATTGACATTTTTCATAAAATCTCTTTTAACAGATTACATAGCCTCAGTTTATCTTTATCTTATCTTTACCTCATCCAGTGCAATTATACACTGAGCTTTCTTTAAGCAATTTCACTGAAATTGTCCAGCCCACCACATTAGTCACTACTATATTAGTAACACAGAAAACTTGAATAACCAACAGATCAGTTG